>JARCFY010000003.1:128550000-138550000 GCA_029233225.1 Lepidodactylus listeri | reverse complement strand
CCAAATCTCATATCATGACCTTCAAATTCTAATAACCTTCTGCATTACAACAACAACGAGTCTTTCACCCAAACTAAGCAACAGGCAGCAAAGTATAATTTCAAATCAGGTAAACCCAGTCCCCCTCTTTCTTTTACATCTTTTAAAATCTTATATTTGATACATTTTTTCCCTTGCCAAACAAATTTAGACATATCTTTCTGCCATTGTTTAAGTGGTACATCAGATGTCAACACTGGTATAGTCTGAAACAGAAAAGCTGGGACTTCCTGGATGCAGAGCAATTGCTCATCCACTGGGGCACAGCCGTCATACGTGCTCAATAATGCAGTTTCAATCCACTTCAGTGACCATTTGCAAGTGGCTTTTACAATTTTACACAGTAAAATCCAGTTGTAAAGTGCACTGAAAATGGATTGAAAGTGCATTATTTAGGTTGCTGTCACACGCACGAGATAAAGTGGGGGAGGAAGAGAGGCTATTTCTTCTGGCGGAAGTTGACCCACAGCTGTGCAATCACACAGTCTTTTGAAGCTGTGGGCACAGCCCACCACTGTGTGATCAGATGTAACCACGGGTGAGTTGTTTTGTTTTGTTTTGCTGTTCCTTCCCGATGTGCTTAGATGAGGGATCGATGATTCACACCTCAGCCCTGAGGGCTCCCTATAGAGTGTACAATGATGTGCATACTGTGAAGGGGGGGGGGGAAACAATGGCATGGAGTCGGGATGACCTATTCAGACCATCCTGACACCATGAGAGCGCACTAGAGCGATCAGACAAGGGAAAGTCTGCCCGTGGCCCATAGCAACCTGTTTGCTATCGGACTTTCCCTGGTGCCTGTTTATTCCACTTCTGCAGCAGAGCAAGATGGGTTGCTGCCAGCTGCAGGACACTTTCCAGATGTTCAGGTCTGATAGCGCAGGTTAAATCCGCCCGGCATTCACGCCTATGTTGGGGCTAATTGGGCATGTGATCACAGCCTAGGTGCGTGTGATGGTGCCTCTATATAAACAGAATAATTCTAAGCAGGGCTACTTAGAATCCAACTGAGGCCTACTCAATGGGGCTTACTTGCAGGAAAGTGTTCTTAGGATTGTACTGCAAGTCTAATTGCACTGTAAGCAAACCTGCTAGGCACACAGAGCAGCAGGGTAGTGCATGGTTAGCTTAGCAGACCTTCCTCCAAATAGATCAGTCCGTCATTGCCAAAGGACAGGAACAGACAGGTATTTCAACACCCTCTTTCTTTCCTTCCTGCCAGGTGGAATCAGAGTCCAACGTGCTCCAAGACGGCTCACTCATTGATCTCTGTGGTGCCACCCTCCTGTGGCGGACATCGGAGGGGCTCCTGCGCACACCGACACTGCAGCAGCTGGAGGCCCTGCGCCAGGAGATCAACGCTGCCCGGCCCCAGTGCCCAGTGGGCTTCAGCACGCTGGCATTTCCCAGCCTGGCACAGAGGGGCGTGGTAGAGAAGAAGCAGCCCTGGGTCTATGTCAACTGCGGCCACGTCCACGGGTTCCACAACTGGGGCTTCCGCAAGGAGAAAGGGGGCCTGGAACGAGAGTGCCCCATGTGCCGGCGCTCTGGGCCCTATGTGCCTCTGTGGCTGGGCTGCGAGGCGGGGCTCTACCTGGACGCCGGGCGCCCCACCCATGCCTTCTGCCCCTGCGGCCACGTCTGCTCTGCCAAGACTGTGCAGTACTGGGCACAGATCCCTCTGCCCCATGGCACCCATGCCTTCCACGCTGCCTGCCCTTTCTGTGGCACCTGGCTGACGGGCCAGCAGGGGTTCGTCCGTCTCATCTTCCAGGGGCCTCTCGACTGAGCTGGGGGGTGGAGGGACAGGGTGGAGGGAGATTAAAAATAAACAGCAACATCTGGGAACAATTTTGTCCCTTGGGGACTGTATGTGGCTGTGTGATTTACTGAAAAACACCCATCCCTGGGACAGGGATGCACAGCACCTTTGGGTTACTGTCCAGTGTCCATTCTAGACCAGTTTCCTGCATCCGTTCCCATAAAGCGCCTTCATATTCATCAATTAATTTTTAGACCTGCCCATAGGAGATACAGGTTGCGGTCACATGCGCGAAATAAAGCGGGGCGGGGGGGAAGAGAGGCTATTTCCTCCGGTGGAAGTTGACCTGCAGTTGCAGGATCACACAGTCTTTTGAAGCTGTGAGCACACCTCGCCACTGCCTGATCAAGCGCAACCGCAGGTGAGTCAGGGTTTGGGTTTTTTTGCCGTTTGTTCCTGATGCGCTTAAATGGGGGATTGATGATTTGCACCTCAGCCCCAAGGGCTCCCTATGGAGTATGCGATGATGCGCATACTAAGAAGGGGAAAAGACAACAGTACAGATTCGGGATGGCCTGATTAGACCATCCTGATGCCATGAGAGCGTGCTGGAGCAGTCAGACAGGGGAAAGTCCACCCGTGGCCCATAGCAACCCATTTGCCCCCAGACTTTCCCCCAGTGCCTGTTTACTCTGCTTCTGCTGCAGAGCAACACGGGTTGCTGCCAGCTGTGGGACACTTCCCAGATGTTCGGGTCTGATCGCACACATTAAATCCACCCGGCATTCGTGCCTATGTCAAGGCTAATTGTGCGTGTGATTGCAGCCATTGTCTCCTGCCAGCTTTCCACTGGCTGGAGTGGATAATTTCTACCTTCCCATTCCCCAAGTAGCTTTAAAAAAAAAAAAAGCTGGAAAAAACTATAGGAGGGATCAGGGAACCCACATGGGGCAAGAAACACAGTGGAAAGATGGCAGGGGGCTGCACTGAGGAGAGGAATTGGGCAAGAATGCCCCTCCTCTATCAGCAGATGGCTGGTAGGATCCAGCCCTATATATTTTGGGTGCTATTCGCCTACTAACTCAGCCTAGCCTGATCTTTTCAGAGCTTGGAAGCTAAGCAGGGTCAGCCATAGTCACTACTTGGATGGGAGACCATGAAATAAGATTGGAGTTGCTATGCAGAGGAAGGCAATGGCAAACCACCTCTGCTCATCTCTTGCCTTGAAAACCCCATGGTCCTGGGGTCACGATGTGTCAGTTGTGACTTTTGAAGGCACACAGTTATAGGTCCTGGCCTAGATGTCCAGGCTAGCCTGATCTCATCAGGTCTTAGAAGCTAAGCAGGGTTGGTACTTGGATGGGAGACGACCAAGGAAGGCCAGGGCGGCTATGCTGGGGGAGGCAGTGGCAAATCACCTTTGCTCATCTCTTGCTTCAAAACCCCCACGGTCCTGGGGCTGTTATGAGTCAGTTGGGACTTGATGCCAATACACGGGCACATTTTGAATGCGCTGATGGTCTACATTTTACCCAGGATCAGAAAGGCCTGTCACTCGGAGGGACAGTGTATCAGAAAGTCCCAGGTTCAAACCCGAATGCTCCTGCTTTAAGAAAGTCCTCAAGTAGCAAGGCAGAGAACCAGAGAGACTGACTGAGGCACTGTCATTCACGCAGTGAGAATGTACCTCCAGAGAGGCTGGCCTCTACTTTCCTCCTGTGTCCTAGCAGCAGTCTGCCATAAAAAAAAAATTAGCACGCAAAACTTTTTCTACTGTGGAGATAAGATGATAAGACATGTTATTGTGCTTAATTTCTTTTGTTCGGCTGAGGCTAAAGACCCAAGGATAGAACCACTAAAAATAGTGAAAAGGTACCCCCCCCCCAAAAAAAAACTCTTCTTCCTTGGGTTGCCAACAATTAAGATAGGGGCTGGAGTTTTCCAAGAATTACAACTGGTCTCCAGACCACAGAGATCATTTCCCTGGGAGAAAAGGGCAGCTTCAGAGGGTAAACTCTATGGTATATCATAGATTCTAGGTGAGATCGGTCCCCAAATCTACAGGCACCACCCCCAAATCTCTAGGAACATCCAGCTTCTGCCACTGGACCTGCAGGTTGGGCTGCTGCCTCTTTAAGCAGGCCCTGGGTTGGAGGGGCTCCCCCCATCTCATTTTGCAGGCCCCCCCAGAAGCAGCATTTCCAGGAGATCAGTGGGATGGGGGAGGCAGGAAAGTTCCATTCTGCCTTTCAAAATTGTATCCAACACTATGTATTTGTTTATTTACTTAGAGAGACTTATGCTCTGCTTTTTGATAAAGGAATTCAGAAAGTGGTTGGCAAAAGGTTAGAAACCAAAGGGATAACCAGCAACTTAAAAAGAGAAATAGAATGAAAACCTCATCTGCAAAAGCACAGTGAAAATGCAAGCCCTGGTCAGTAAAAAGACACACTAATGGGTAGTTGTCCCATTAATAGATGTTAGTAGATGGTCTCCATGGTATGATTTTTGCAGAGCAAAACCCGAGCAAGCTTCCCCCCCCCCCCCCCCCCCCCGGCTAGATGGCAACTCTAATTTCAAGGGAAGATTCAGCAGTCTCAGGCAAACAATTTTATTGGGGAGGATTTGTCTTGCTGCTGATCAGACTTTTAGTCAAAGAACCCCCAGGGAACCTCCGATTAGAACACCAGTTGAAAGCCACAGCTTCATACTTTCTCTTCTACTGAATGGTTAGGGTTGCCAGTTCTGGGTTGTGAAATTCCTGGAGATTTGGGAGGTGGACCCTGGGTAGGGCAGGATTTGGGAAGGGGAGGGATCTCAGTGGGGTATAATGCCATCGAGTCCACCTTCCAAAGTGTCTGTTCTCTCCAGAGAATCAGATCTCTTTCAACTGGAGTCCAGCTGTAATTCCAGGAGATCTCCAGCCACCACCTGGAGACTGGCAACCCTATGAACGGTGAATAGTTAGGGGCAACTTCTGGATGGCTTGCTTTGGAGGAGTCCGCACAGGGGACTGATGGAGACTTTTATCACATTTGATTCATTTACAAATATGCAGGCTGAATCAATTTTATAGGGGCATGGAACTAAGTTCATGGGGAAGGCTGGCATAGTCTGAAAGCGACGTGGGCACCCACCTGGGAGGCCTAAACCATCTATTTGCCAGCCTTGTTTTTCTTTTAAGTTGCTTTCAGCCCTCACTGGACACAGATCTCCAGCCAAACCTGGTTTCAGCCACCCAGGCAGAAGGCTGTGATGTGTTCCGAGGGCCCAGGGCAGCCAGTAGCCCATTAGACTCCCTATCAATGGCCAAAGTTGCAGGGGAGGGCCACTGTACACAGGAGGACATGCACCACTTCAAGCAGCTTTCTCCTACCATTGGCCCCAGCTTTTCCACACCATCACTGGCCAACCGGTGGCTGAAGGAAGGAGAAGCTTTGATTCAGGTCCTTCTACTTCCTCAAATGGCTGTACTGTGTACTGGGGGGAGGTCCCTGGAGCTCACCTCTGAATGGCATGCTGTTAAACCTGTCACCACCCTGACTTGGATAGCAATGTTCCCTCTAAGTTGTGGAGTCTTGGGAGCAAAAATTCTCCTTTGTGAGCTTCTGGCATTAAAGTTGTGCGAGTGATTTGGCTACTGCATAAATCAGATTGTTCTGGAGCCATCCTTCCTGAGCTAAGACAAAAATGTGTGAGCTGGAAGCTAGAAAATGGTGAGCTAGCTCACACTAACTCAGCTTAGAGGGAACACTGCTGGATAGCCCAGGCTAGCCTGATCTTGTCAGATCTTGGAAAGTAAGCAGAATCGGCCCCAGCTAGTAAATGGATGGGAGACCTCCAAGGAATACCAGGGTTGTGACGTGGAGGCAGGCAATGGCAAACCATCTCTGACTGTCTCTTCCCTTAAAAACCCCACCGAGGTCACCATAAGTCAGATGTGACTGGATGGCAAAAAAACAAAAACAACCACAGAACATGTCACTGGGTTGCTTTAGTCCTCCCTACACAGACATTAAGGCATCTGAGATCTCTGAGGTCCTTGGAGAGCCCTGACTCCCCGGGTAACCCAGGAGTCAGTAAACTGGATCAGACGAGTGTCTATTGCTCCCACTTTGCCACTACCTGGGTCTAAATCCAACCTAAATGCAAACCAGTACCTAACCTCCAAGCTTGTCTGGGAGTACAGAGCTATTTAAATATCATTAATGTTAGTGCTTGGATCGGAGAATAAGCAGCACAGAATTGCGTGCAAATAGGGGAGTAGGCTTAAGAACCAACTTCATCCTGGGACAACCTTAGGGATGCCAGCCTCCATGTGGGGCTTAGGGATCTCCCAGAATTACAGCTCATCTCCAGACTACAGAGATCAGTTCCCCTGGAGAAAATGGTTGCTTTGGAGGGTGGACTCTATGGCATTGTACCCCACTGAGGTCCCTGCCCTCCCTAGGCTCCACCCCCAAATCTCCAGGAATTTCCCAATTTAGAACTGGCAACCTGATGAATCCAGGCTTGGTGGACAGTGGTTATCTACTTTGTCATGATTTCACTTATTGAAACTGAGCTCCCTGTGTGCTTTTATTAGTCTTGGAAGTGGATGGGGGCACTCTAATGCACCTAATCCAATTATGGGTCTTCCAGCATCTCGTTCAGTTTGCACGTGTGGGTGGCTTAATCTCACTCAACCTTCCTGTCAAAGGAGTATTGGAGTTCATCAGCCCTGAAGAGAGGGTTGCCAAGCTCCAGGTGGGGCCTGGAGATCTCCTGGCCTTGCAACTGATCTCCAGACAACAGTGATCCGCTCCCCTGAAGAAAACAGCAGCTTTGGAGGGTGGACCTAATGGCATTATACCCTGATGAGAACTCTGCCTTCCCAGGCTCCACCCTCCAAAACTCCAGGAATTTCCCTACCCAGAATTGGCAACCCAATCTGAAAGCCCTCAGTTTAGATCCCAGGTATCTGGGGCCAGTTTAGAGCCCAGATACCTGGGTCTCGGGCAGGGAAATGCTTGCAGTGCCCACACAGAGATACCTGATCTGATTTATTGCTTCCTCTCTCTTGGCTTGAGCCCTGGCTCAGATGAAGGCCCACCACCCCTTGCTGATGAGACTTCCTTGGGTTCTTCAGGCCATTGTAACTCTTAACAGCTTTCACTCAGGTCTTTCTTTGCCCCAAAGCAAAGTTGTGGCCTTAAATACCAGGGAGGGGAGACAAGACCTTCTGGCTCCAGGGTAGCCAGGTACCTGCTTCTTCAGGCATCCTCTTTTTTGAGGCGTATGTCCTTATTTCAGGTGACAGTCTCCTTTTCAAGGCCTGTCCTCTGAGATGTCTGTTTCTGCCTAGTAATATCTAGAGATGTCAAGGCTTGGGGGAAAACTGTCTCCCCTGAAGGACTTTTTTCAATGTTTCTAATAGAAAAAACTGGAATTCTGGGGGAGTACTGGAAAAAAACCTCCTATGAAATATTTCCTCTTTTTGAATGAGTGAAATGCTTTCAAAGACAAGGTGGGCATGCTGTAGATAGCTCTTAAACCCACAATGCATTTCTGCACCCATTCATGAGAGGAGGCGGCAGGGTTTTCATTGCTTCTCACCAGGTACATGCCCTCTGTTGTGCTTTTGACCTGACGTAGTTGACCTTTTTGCCTCTCCTTCAAACCGCTGTGACATATTTACCCACAGGCTGGATAAAATGGAACTTATTGCCCTACCTTGCAGTGGTGGGAAGGTAAGAATGAAGTGGGGCAGAAACTGCACCAAAGCCTCAGAGGAAAACAGAAAGTTTCACTGAGAACTTACTTAGTTCTAGCCAGAGAGCAAAAATTAAGGTACACGTGCTAAGATAGCGTAGGGTGTATCAGTTTGCAGTTTTCTCTCAAGTACTGGGGATATTTGTAATTTTGCTTGCACAAAACTAAGGCATTTATAACTTTTAAATTCAATAAATATGGCAAATATTGTGATTTTATATGCTAAGTAAGTTATAAATGATGCATTTTCTGTTGTCAAAGCAGTAGAACTAGTTTAAGTTTAAAAGGAAAGTATTTCAATTTCCCCCACAATTTCCATTTTTTTCTGGGGGGGAACCTTTTCCCCCATGGCTTCAAAATTTCCTGAAATTTTACATTTCTAGTCATATCTGCTGCATCTGCAGGGTGTGCAAATGTGCGACAGGCTGTCACTCAAAGAGCCAAACTCAGCCTCCTGCTGCCCCAGACAGACCTGGCAGACTAGTGAGTTGTACTTCTGTTTATAGTCATTACGTGTAACTTTGCCTCTGTGAATGTAAATTAGCAAATGCAAATTGTGTCCTCCTTTCTGAGAACTCTTGCCACCCATGGCATAGCTCCAAAAGTACCAATTTGTCTGTCACTGCTGCAGTAATATCACTTGCATTTGAGAGTTCCACAGCAACCAGCATTTCTCACTAGATCGCAGGCCCACTCTCCTGTATGATCTGATCGCATCCTGCACTATACCATTTCCAGATATAGGGTAACTGAACATTACCTAAAAAGCATCCCTGGATGTGGAGCTTGGGGAGGGCGGGGTTTGGGGAGGAAAAAGACTTCAGAAAGGCATAATGCCATAGACTCCACTGTCTGAAGAAGCTATTTTCTTCAGAGGAACTGATCTCTGTCCTTTGGAGATAGGGTTGCCAGCTCCCCCCTGGCCACCACTGAAGGATGGGAGGGTAGGGTTGTCAAATCCAGGCTTGGAAGCTCCTGGAGATTTGGAGATGGAGCCTAGGGAGGACAGGGACCTCAGTGGGTACAATTCCACAGAGTCCATTTTCTCTGAGGGATCTTATATCTTGTAGTTTGGAGATGAGCTGTAAATTCCAGGGGATCCCCAGGTCCCACCTGGAGGCTGGCATCCCTATCTGGAAATCCGCTGTAATTCCAAGAGATCTACAGGTCCCACCTGGAGGTAGACAACCTGATACCTCACTAAGGTTCTCCTCCTCCTCAAAGCCTTCACTCCCCAGACTTCACCCCCAAATCAACCCAGAGTCGGCAACTCTAGGTACTGGCCAGGAACAATCTTCTTCTACATGATGTTTATATAACCCCCTGAGGTCTTAATCCTGTCTGGTGCTTCAGCAGAATGAGATTGTTGAGCCCTGAAGTGATAGAATAGGCGATCACCACTTCTGTATAAAGAATAGGGTTGCCAGCCTCCAGGTGGGGCCTGGGGATCTCCCACTTTTACAACTGATCTCCAGCTGACAGAGATCAGCTCCCCTGGAGAAAATGGCTGCTTTGAAAGGTGGACTCTATGGCATTGGGCCATTCTGAGGCCCCTCCCCTCCCCAAACCCCGCCCTCTCCTGGATCCACCCCCAAAGTCTCCAGGTATTTTACAACCCAGACCTGGCAACCCTAATAAAGAACCTGTAAAAAAAAGATTAAAATAAAATTAGCACAGGAGGCAAACAGCTGGACAAGATACTTTCTCCGCTAGCATTGCCAGCTCTGGTCTGGGAAATACCTGGAGATTTTAGGGGTGGAGCCTCAGGATGGTGGGGTTTGTGGAGGAGAAGAACCTCGTTAAGGTATAATGCCATTGATGTCCACCTTCCAAAGAGGCTATTTCCTTCCAGGGGGACTGATCTCTGTTGTCTGGGCATCAGTAGTAATAGCGGGGGATTTCCAGCCCCCGCCTGGAGGATGGCAACCCTTTTCTCCGCCGATACACTGGTTTTAATGGCGGCAAGAGGATTCAAAGGTAACATTCCCCCAGCTGAAAACTGAAGTGGTACACTCCACCCGGTCGCCTCATGGTGCTCCCTGCGTCGATTCACCTTTAAGACTTGGGGTGCGATCACACGGACGTTTACTGCGGGCTTCGCGGCTGTTCCTTATCGCAATTAAAGGGGCTGACCAGACGGCCGCATCTGTCTCCCGTCTCGAAGCCGCCGCCGCCCCCCCCCCCCCCCCGCATTCGAGCCCGCCTTTCAAACCACCTTTCAAAACAAGTACCTTCCGTTTGAGCCATCGCGCTTGAAAGAGACCCGGGTTTAAATGCCCGTGTGATCTTCATAAACCAGCTTTGAATATTTAGCTGTTTCCGTACGAAAAAAAAATCAGAAATGCTTTAAATGAATAAAGATATACGGCGTAGCTGGGTGGTTCGAAAGAAGGCCAACTGGACACCACGGGTGCGATCACACAGGCATTTAAACCCGGGTTCTCCCGCGCTGCTCTTTCAAGCGCAATGGCTCAAACAAAGGGTGTGATCACACGGACGTTTATTGCGGGCCTCGTGGCTGTTCCCCATCGCAATTAAAGGGGCTGACTAGACGGCCGCATCTGTCTCCCATCTCGAAGTCGCCCCTCCCCCTGCACTTGAGCCCGCTTTTCCAACCACCAGGAAAAACAAGTACCTACCGCGCTTGAAAGAGCAGCACAGGAGAACCCAGGTTTAAATGCCCGTGTGATCACACCTGGAAGGTACTTGTTTTTCCTGGTGGTTTGAAAGGCGGGCTCGAATGCAAGGGGGGGGGGGGGCGGCGGCTTCGACACGGGAGACAGATGCGGCCGTCTGGTCAGCCCCTTTAATTGCGATAAGGAACAGCCGCGAAGCCTGCAGTAAACGTCCGTGTGATCGCACCCCACGACAATAGTGTGGAGTTAAAAGTGGCGGGGCACAAGCCTCTAAAACCAAAACGAGAACCAACCACTGTCGCAAGGGAGGCCCAAAGGGCGGAGCCACCGTCTCCGGTCTTCCTAAGGAGAGCGCCGCGGATTGGCTGAAGGGGTCACGGGGGCGTGTTTACAGGATTGGAACAATGAATGGGGAGGAAAGGGGCGTGGCAGGAAATTGGATCGAGCAAGAGAAGCGGGTGAGAACACGTGTGAGTTTTATATATGAGGTATAGATATATGCTTGCCTTTTTTGGGGGGGAGGGGTCATATTATAAATGGTGTGCCTTGCATGTGGGAGGGTAGCTTAGGAGATAATGCAGGCGAGAGGCGGTTGCCTCCCCATTTTCGTTTGTAGTTACAGCAGCTGTCTTCCCGCCCATTCCCAGTACCCAGAGAGGGAACTGCTATCGTGGGCGGTTGTGTCCTTGGAGGGGAACCAAGAGAGCGTGGCGGCATCTGTCTTCCCCATTGCTGTGGTGTAGAGTTAAGAACGATGGGGTGGGGGAGTCTTCCATTGCACCTAGAATTGCCATGGGGCCTTGAACGCTCCCAGAATAAGTGATCTCCAGACGGCAGAGATCGTTCCTTTGGAAGAAATGGCAGCTGCAGAGGGTGGACTGTATGGTATTATATCCTACTGAGGTCCCTTCCCTCTCCAAATCCTGTTCTCTGTATGCTGCACCACTCTCAAACCGGAGTTGGCATAGATGTGTGCAGCGTCTCATTATCACAAAGCCGGAGGATGAACAAGACAGTCGGGTTTAAAGAGCACCAGACAAGCCATGCGCCTGAAGTTGTAATTTTGTAGACTTAGCAGAGACAGGGGCGTGATCCTGCAAAATGAAAGAGAGAGCCAACCATTGACGCAGGGGGAGGACCGTGGGGGAGGGCCGCTTGTTTCCAGGCAACGCAGACATCAATCTCAAAGGAGCGCATAGGATTGGCTAAAAAAGTCACGGGAGTGTGTCAGTCTGCTTGAAGTCAAGATGGGGGAGAGGAAGGAGGCGGGGCAGGAAGTTGAAAGTAGCAAGAGAAGCAGGTGAGGCGGTAGGGGGGAAGATGTCAAGGAGGGCGCACCCATTTGAGGGAGGGGCTTTAAGTGGCACATGCTTTACAGGTATGAGGTTTCACCCTGGGGTGGAGGGGCATTTCAGTGCTGGATTGTCAGACCAGGATCTGAAGGGCCAGTTCTGGGGGTTCCAGAGAGGCAGTTTTGAGGCTGGTGTATTTTCAGCACCAGACCTCACCCTTCCTTTGGGGTTGGGAAGTTGCATCAGAATCGAAAGTTCATGGCTGTTCTCTTTCAGAGTGTAACTTGTATTTTTATGTTGATTTAAGTTTTAAAGCTATAATAAAGCATGTGGTGGACAGGGGGTGACTTGTTCTGTTGTGTGATGGGGTGGGGCTGTCCACAGTGCAAGAGACAATAGTAGAAAATATTTCCCCTGGAGCAGTGGTGCACGCCTGCACAGCCTGTGTGTCAAATTGATTTTACAGCCATGCTGTGCGCGAACAAAATGTTTCTAGGCTTTTAATCTGTTGAGACCTATGGTGAGCTCACCAGGCTGCAGCACCCTCCAATTCTGACTTCTTTATGAGACCATAAACAGGATTGTTGCAGTCTCCCTGGTGGGTTTGGTATGGGCAGGAGCTGTCCCCAGCTGCACCCTTTCTGACTTCTAGGTCTCCGCCTCCCAGCCCCTTTGAGCCATGAGTAAAAGCAGGATAGAAATACTTGAATTAATAAAATAAGAGCCAAAGTGATGTAATGTTTAAAGCGCTGGCCTAGGATTGGGAGACTCAGTTTCCTATTTGGTTATGGCACTTAGGAAGTGACCTTGTGCCTGTCAGTCTAGCCTCCATTGCAGGCTTGCTGTGAAATAAGATCCAAGGAAGAAGAGCCATTTAATAGATCTGCCTCCCTTCCAATCCCCTTTAATACCTCTGGCACAGCCCTTGAGTAACTGGAACAAATGGACATGCTTCTCTGATCAGTACTCACCGCTGCCTCTCCCCGTTTCCTTTGTCTGCCTAGATCAGGGGTCTCCAGCATGGTGCCTGTGATAAAGTGTTTTTAGAAAGTGGATGGGGCTCTTGCCCAAGCAGGGCTTCTGATTGGCCACTGAAGATCTGATTGGCTGTGCAGATTAAAATAACACTGTTCCATTGGCAGCTGCCACCACGGTGCTTGTTTCATTCTCTCTCATCCTTCTTCCCAGTGAGTTTTTAAAATTACCCCTCTTCTCTGCTGCCATTGGGTTTCCTCTGTGCGTGTGGTTCTGCCTCCCGTGGCAGTCGTTTTGAGGTTGGCTTTACCTTCTGCAGCTGCCATTTTACCATTCCACCCGCTGCCCTATGCTAGAATTCCAAAGGTGCCCTCATGTTCAAAGAGTTTGAGACTTAGATCCTTAGTCCAACACTCTGTCCACTACACTGCACTGGCTCCCGACTTGCCCACACTGGCTCCCTACCTGAGGGTGTACAGAGTGCTTTTTTCACTATCACTGGGCAGTTGCCGTCTTTTCCCCTGTTAGGCTATAATGTGTGGGGTTCTGAAGGCAGGCTGGAAGTCCTGGCACTCCCTCTCCTTTATTATTTGCTTGAAGACATTAAGTGCAAACCTCTAATGCAGTTATGCAGCTGTGCGCTGGAAGGTTCATCATGTGTTTCTCTCCCTAGGCCAGCACCATGGTGGACTCCCAGTATGTCTTGCCCAACGATATCGGCATTGCAAATTTGGACTGTGCCGAAGCCTTCAAGCTGCTATCGCCAGAAGAGAGGCTCTACGCCCACTACCTGTCGCGGGCCTGCTGGTATGGAGGCCTAGTGGTGTTGTTGCAGACCTCCCCAGAGGCCCCTGCAATCTATGCCCTTCTCTCTGGGCTCTTCCGGGTCCAGGACCCCGCTCGGTTAGGAGAGCTGGCACGCTCCCTTGGTCTCTCCGATGAGGAGTATCAGGTACCTGGAACTCTTGTCTTGTTCTAAGTTCCCCCTGTGTTTGGGAAAGTTTGAATGTTTTTTCTGCCTATGTCTATGTTGACAATCTTCCTTTCCTTTCCTTCCCCTCACCCCATCCCTGTATCTTTAAAGTTGATTACTCCCTCTACTGGACCTTGGCAGTGCCTTTCTCATTGGACTTACTTCCTGGGGTAGCTTCCTTCTGTAACCTTAAAAGGGCCTGTTTGATCATACCAAGGGGGTCCATCTAGTTCAGCATTCTGTTGTTGCTGTGGCCAGACAGACATCTGTAAGCAGTCAACTGGCCCATGACTTGTCTGCCAGCAGCTGGTATTCAGAGCATTAAAAGCCATCATGGCTTTTAATAGACCTCTCCTTTGTAAAATTGCCTAAAAATCTTGTACATCCTGTCGCAGTGAGTTCCACAATTTGTGTTGAGTGAATTAGGTACCTCACTTTTTCTTTTCTGAATCTAATGTCCATCAACTGCATTGTGCAAACCACCCCATGTTCTAGCAGATCCCTCTTGGCAACTGGCAAGGGATGTGGGGGGACTTACCAGGGGAAAGAGGAAGGCCCTGGTCACGTTGCTGGCACCACACAGGAAATGACATCATCATACTGCGACATCACTGTGACACTCCAGTACTTTTGGCAAAAACTATGGTAAAAAGAACTTCTACCATAGAGTTTTTGCACAAATACCAAAGCATTGCCAGGATGTTGCTGGCATGATGATGTCACTTCCTGTGCAGTGTGGCCTGGGACTTCCTCTTTCTCCTGGCAAGTTCCCCCGCCAGCCAGCTGATCGGTGGCGTGGGGGGGCAGGACCTGGCGGTGGTGACTGGCAACCCTAGTTGTATCCCTCCTTAGTTTTCTCTTTCAAAACTAAACAGTCCCAAGGTCTCTGTTTTCATTTTAAGGGGTACATAATTTTTCTTATGCCTCTTCTAGCTCCATAATATCCTGGTTTAAGGTACCAGAACTGTATGTAGCAATTCTACCTTTTAGAGTCGAGACATTATGATACTGGTTGTCCATATCGTTAGTCTGTCTGAATAAAACCTCTGGTGGCAAACTTGCCTCTTTCATCACAGCTGCACACCAAGTGGATGGTGTCATTGATCTGGTAACTGTGCCACAGGATCCATGTGGAGGGACAGCTGTGCGAGCTGGTTGTGAGAAGACACAAGGAGATGAAATCCTTGTGGAGCGGAGCTTGTAGAAAGGAAGGAGGGTTGGCTTCATCTGGTCCTTCCTCACTCCAGCTCCACAACCCACATGCCTGTTTCTCACTGTGGGTCCTCCAACACTGGGACTTGTCTTTCTGGGAGGTGGAAGAGGCTACAGAGCCAGAGGGGGATGCAGGAAGAAGACGTTGCAATAAATGAACTTTTCTGCAGGTCTCTGAGAACGGCTTCATTGCAGCTTTCAGTTTTTTTATAAAGGCAACCAATCATAACATACGTTGTTCCCTGTCTAGAACACTGTGTGCATGTGTGTGCAGGTTATACTGCCCTGCTTCACAGAATTGTGAGTAGAGAGGGTAAACTGCAGAATGCGTGAATTACAGTTATATTTGTACGGGCATTAGTTTTAACTGTGCTTTCTTGCAGGCATTCTTGGTTTATGCTGCTGGCGTTTACGCCAACATGGGTAACTACAAATCCTTTGGGGACACCAAATTTGTGCCTAACCTTCCCAAGGTGAGCATGAGGTGAAGGGTGCTGAGTATTGGTGGTGAGGTAAGGGTCTACGGAGATGGACAGGGAGCCATTTTTGTTGCTCTGTAGCCAATGGGAACATTCCCTTCACCTTATTGGCTGAGTTTTCCACAGAGGAGGTGGAGTCCCGTGGTTTGAAGCTTCACCTGACTCTTCCCATGCATACTAACGCATCCTTGTGCCCTTCTGATTCTAGGAGAAGCTGAAAAAGTTGGTGTGGGAGAGCCAGGCCTTCAAGGAGCATCCGGAAGAAATGGAAGCACTGTGGGGCAGATGCGGAGATCTCATGTTCTCCCTAGAACCCACACAAAAGCACTTGGGACTCAGTGGTCAGGTATAGCCCCCCTCCCCCCCACACACACTTGTTTATCAGGACTCTAATTCTAGGTGGAGTGAGAGAGTTGGTGACAGTCTTTGTTCTGTCAGCAGCTCTGCTGTTTGGGGGCAAGTTGTTATCCTGTGACCTCTTTTTTTTCCTGTAGGGTATTTCTACATACTTCTCAGCTAACTGCTTCATGGAAGATGCAAAGCTGGCCCAGAAATTCCTCGACTCACAGGTAGCACAAGAACCCTCCTCATATTCTTGGGTGGTCTGTGCATGCCAAGGGCATAATGGATGGGGTGGGAGGCTCCAGACGCGCTCCAGATAGGTGGTTTGGGGGCTTTGTGGGATCTGCCCCGGTTGAGGGAGACGATGGGGAAATTTCTCCCAGTGCCTTGAGGCATAAGCTGGAAAGGAGAGGTGTAGGAGCAGAAACACTTCCAGCTGAGCCTTCTGTACTGGTTGGGTGGGTGGATGGGACAAGTCGAGGTGACTCCCTGAGCTGGGGAAGGCCTTCTTTCCATGCCCCGGAACACTTTCCTATATTGCATTGATTTCTGGCTCTGAGCCCTGACTTGTGTGAGTGGATTTAGGATGGCGGTGGGGTGGGGGAGACAGGTGACATGCCTCTGCATGTGCTCAGTCAAAAGTGTAGCCTTCTGGAAGTAGGGTTTCCCCAACTCTCTGCTTGGCTCTTTCCCCAGAACATCAGTGCTTACAACACAAGGCTTTTCAAAACAAAGGCACACGGCAAAAAATGCTATGAGGTTCGGCTGGCCTCAGTACTTTCTGATGGTAAGAGTCTTTTCTGAGTGGCTTAGTGTCCTTGTCATTCTCGCCCCCCCCCCCCCCCCAGCTATTGGGAGGTACCAGTAACAAGGTGGTAGAATGGACTGTACCATACCCAGCTGCAGGTGGAAACTCAGGTTTCTTCCACGGTGCAGTGATTCTCCATGGTGTTCTCATAACTGCTGTGGGTGAAGAGGCTTCTGCAGTGGCCATGGGCTGTCCACTTTCCCTGAGGTTCCCCTCCCACACTCTACAGCATCTCTATAGAATCATAGAGTTGGAAGGGATTTCCAGGGTCATCTAGTCCAACCCGCTGCTCATTGCAGAAAATTCACAACTTTCTCTCCACCCCCCTCCATCCCCAGTGACTCCTGCTCCATGCCCAGAAGGTGGCAAAAAACCCCTCCAGGATCTCTGGCCAAACTGTCCTGGAGAAAAATTGCTTCCTGACCCCAAAGTGGCAATCAGCATTTCCCCAGGCATGCAAGAAAGGGCCACGAGAACTGAGCACCGAGGCAACCCTTCCTGCCCTCTCGTGATCTGCCTAAGTTCACAGAGTGAGCACTGCTGTCAGATGGCCACCTAGCCTCTGTTTAAAAAATTCCAAAGGAGAGCCCACTACCCCCTGAGGAAGCCTGATCCACTGAGGAACCATTCTGACTGTCAGGAAGTTCTTCCTAATGTTTGCTTCCATGTTTGCTGTCTGCGGGAAACGGATGATGTTATCATGGCTGTTGTGGGTAGTCACCCCCTTTTAAACATTCCCTCCCCCCATTACACATCGTCCCCTGTGTCTTAACATTTAAATAGATAAAATAGCTTTTTAAAAAGCATCTTTCTCACTGAGACACAAGGCAAATTACAAATCTTGAATGATACAATAAACCTAACGGAGAAGTAGTTCCAGGTTTTTTTTGGAGGGGAGGGAGGCTGATCCTGGGCAGTGTAGTTTGCAAGACTTGAACCCGTACCTCCCGGAGTCACAGGTTAGCCTTTGAGTCAGACCAAGGCTGAACATTCTGTGTAACGTGATGGCCATGGGGACTTACAGCCATAAGGCAGCTGTGAATTAATTTTATTTACAACATTTTTATCCTGGCTTTCCCACCAATTAGGTTCCCCAAGGTGGCACACATAAAAACATTGAAACATTTGAACAATTAAAAATCACATTTAAAGTTATAAAATAATTCAATATGTGGGGGGAGTAATGGAGGCCGGGCTGGATGACAAACTGTTGCTGACCTCAGCCATAGCCTTGGTGGAATTCTCCGCTGAGGGCAGCAACCGTTTGTCATCGAGCCCAGCCTCTGTTACTCCCCTCCCCTCCCCCTCCATTACTCCCCTTTATACCCCTCTCCTTGTATCCTCTAGCAGAAGGGTATAAATTGGTGGTCAATGCCACCTGGATAAACTTTAGGTTATATTGTTTTACCTGTTTTAATTGTATTTCATTATTATTGGTCAATTAATAGGTATTTACTGAGTGTCGTACGCTGCCCTGAGCCCTTTGGAGGAGGGCGATCTATAAATGTAATAAATAATAATAATAAACTGTGGGAACTCGAGTTTTGAGGTGCCACAGAAGGCCAATTCAGCCCTCCCCCCCCATTCATTTCCCCAACTCGAAATGGCTGCAGGTCAGGAAAACGGTGGGGTGGGGGAGGCTGAAGCCCCTCCTCCTCCTTTCCAAGGTCCCAGTCTGAATTGGACCCTGTGGTGCTTCAGAATTTAGTTTTCACAGGGAGCTCACAGTTGCTGTATGGCTACAGGGTCCTGTGGTAATCGTGTTGCATGTAACATGGAGTTTAGCCCTGAGTCACCACACAATTCTTATTCCCTGTACTGGAAGAGATCCCTCCCTCTGTACTAGTAACTGGAGACTGGAAACTTCAGCCATCCTTGGACTAAAAGCCATAAATGTGTTGTTGTTTTGGTCTTCCTTTTCTCCATACAGATTCCGAGCTTGATGATGAACTGAGAGCAAAAATGAAGTGCTTTGAGTTTGGAGGCTGTGATTTCACAGTGACGCGAGGCGATTATGGCCCCCTTCTGGAAAAAGTTGTGGAGAACTTGCAGAAGGCCTTGGTGAGATGGGGTGGGAGGGAGGGCAGCTCTGTCCTTGAGTCGAGGGACTCAAATGAAGTGTTTTCAGTGGGATGTTGAGTGTCGTTGTCCCCCTCTGACTCTGAACCTGACAAGATCTTAAAAATTCACCCTGGCTTCCTGTTTTAATTTATACCAACCAAACTTATTTTCATCACATACTTCCCATAATTTATTCGTAACTTGCTAGACTTGGGGGGAGGCAAGGAACCCCCGTCGTTGCCCGCTGGCTTAGCAGCTCCTCTGCCTTTTGGGGGCCAGAATACACATTGCCTAGTATACTGTGAGATCCACAAACAAAGCAGAGCTCACCAAGAGTAACCTTCCCACTGTTCTTCTCATTGCCTTGCACTGACCACCCACCTAACCCCGAAACCTTGTTCCTGAGGGTCAGGGTACCTTCTTGAACAACACAGAGGGCAAAATGGAGGGTCTGTGGTAGAGAACGGGCAGAAATGGACACTTCTGTCTGCTCTTCAGACGCCAGAATGGGATGCTTGATGACAAGCCGTAATGTTAGATGTGCTGCTGTTACTGAAAATGGCAGGTGTGTGTGTTCGCTCCCTCTTCCCCCTCTGTAACATCTGATAAAAATTGCATCAGGACACAGGCAGTGAGCTTCTCTGACCTCTCTCCTTCTCCCAAGACTATGATATACTTCAGGAGCAGGGAAGCACTCATAAGTCATGATCTGGATAAACTCTAATGTAGAAAACAGGGACTGGGAGGAAATAGCAATAGCTAACAGGATAACACTTCCCAGAGGCAAAAAATCCAAGTCAAGCCACGTAAGAGAATTTCAATGTAATAGCAAAGTAATAGATCATAAATCACGACGTGTAAAGAGGTATGCACAATAGTACAGAATCGGCATTGGAAAAAAACATCAAAAGTAAAGCAATTCCTGTCACAAATAAATACTAAACCTACATAAGTAGGCCAAGACTATTTGATGTTGTTTTCTAATGCTCATTTTGTAGTATTGTGCATACCTCTTTACACGTTGTGATTTATGATTATTACTTTTCTATTATATTGAAATTTTCTTCTATTGCTTGACTTGGATTTTTTGCCTCTGGGGAGTGTATCCTGTTAGTTACTGGATAAACTCCAGGCAGAGCGCAAGCACCTGGCTGCCATTTTGAGTGGCAGCAGCAGAGTTAACTTGTTTGGCTCTGAGGTTTTGCAGGTGTTGCCGACTCACCTTTGAGCTCATCTTTGTAGCCTTCAGGGCCTGTCACTTAAATGGAAATGGAAGAGCCTTGGGAAACTCTTCTTTGTTACTTACACTGCATTCTGTGCTCCTGAAAAATCGTGTTATGCACACGCATCCCTTTTGAGAGAGAGGAGGGTGGAAGAACACTGTAGCAGCTGTTGAGGCCAATGGGGCAAGGCTGACATGTTGGGTAGGAGCCAATTGCCTGACCGGATTCTTGAATCCAGTTGTTCTACTGCAGACCAACACGGCTGCCCTCTGAAACTGCCTGACTGTGGACTATCTTGTCTTCTCCCACCAGCCTCATGCAGCGAACCCCACGCAGGCCGAGATGCTGACCCACTACATCACCAGTTTCACTCAGGGCTCCATCACAGCTCACAAAGAGGGTTCCCGCTGCTGGATCCAGGACAAGGGGCCCATCGTGGAGAGGTGGGCTCTTCAGATCACACTGATCGATGTCTGCAGTGCAAATGCACAAAGCCACTTGCTATTCCTTGGCTGTTGATCCAGGTTGGAAATCAGCTTCGTGTGGGGTCACATGGTGGCTTTGAGGCACCATGTGAAAAGAGGGCAGAGGAACAGGAAACAGATTGGTTTTTACAGAGAGCTGGATTTCACTTTGGACTGCTTGGGGGAGGGAGCGTTGTCTGCCCCAAGTTTAGCTAAGCTAAAGTAATTTTCATTTCTGCCTTCCTTCATAGCTACATCGGTTTCATTGAAAGCTACCGAGATCCATACGGCTCAAGAGGGGAGTTCGAAGGTACTACCCTGCTTTTGCAACGGGGTATTTGGGGCTGGGTTGTCAGATCGAACTGAGCTAGACTGGGGACATCTTTTATTTACAATACCTAGCGTTCTGTTGGTATTTAGTGAGTTCAGCGAGCAGTGTTCCCTCTAAGCTGAGTTAGTGTGAGCTAGCCCACAGTTTTTTAGCCTCTGGCTCTCACATTTTTGTCTTAGCTTGGGAAGGATGGCTCCAGAGCAAACTAATTTATGTAGTAGCCAAATCGCTCACTCACAACTTTAATGCCAGTAGCTCACAAAGTAGGATTTTTGCTCACAAGACTCCACAGCTTAGAGGGAGCATTGCCACACGAACCTCACACTGTGGGCCACAACTGATTTTCACTGGAGGACCACTTTGAGCAACAGCTTGTGGGCCAATTTTCCCTCTCTGTCCTGACATGCTGAAAAGAGAACTGCTCCACAGTCTCATTGTCACAACTGCTGCATCATAGGGTAGATAACACCAGGGCTCATTTCGTAGCAGGAGCTCCTTTGCGTATTAGGCCACACACCTATAATGTAGCCAATCCTCCAAGAGCTTACAGAGTTCTTCTTACAGGGGCTACTGTAATCTCTTGGAGGATTGGCTGCATCAGGGGTGTGTGGCCTAATATGCAAAGGAGCTCCTGCTACGAAATGAGCCCTGGATAACACCATTAAGCAGGAGTGGATTTGACCCTGAATCTCCTCTTAGTATCCCAATTTCACATTAATTTTGAAGTTGAAGGGGGCCCATTTTTCTGTTTGCCTGCAAAGTATCTTGGGAGCATGTCTGCAATGGGTTGGAGTCAGTTTGAGGGTGCATAGACCATATGGTTCTGTACCTTTTAAGTGCAGGGCTGTGCTGCTGCGCATAGTCTATCGAAACCTAGCAAATCAAATTTTACCATCTTTGCTTATGTGAATTAAGCACATTGGCTTGTATTTGTCTTTATTGCCAGTTGGTTATTCCTTGGCTAGTCAGGGGAAAGGTGCCTAGTTGTGTGCACAGTAGAGCTCCCCCACTTCCAAACCTGCCTTGAGAGCTACAGACTTGCTTTTAGAAGCACAAGTAAATGGCAGAATTTCCATAAGATGTGGAATTCTTCACTTAGCATCCAGTTGTGCGCCTGTGTGGTGCAATCAAGGAATGTGCACAGCCCTGCTTAGATTTTGAAATGAGTCCAATGATGCATTTGGGTGGTGGAGAGCCAGCTTTCAGATCTTTGCAGTGAGACTTCCCGAACAACTCGGAATGCATGCATCACCACTCACCAGGTTGCATGGGGCTGCAACGAAAGCCTGTTCTGTAGCAGGATCAACATTTATGTACATTTACCTGGGAGTAAGTCCATAGAACTTTGGTGGAACTTCCTTCCAGGTTTACATGCACTAGAATGGGCAGCAAGAAGATTAGATGACGGAGAGGTGGCAAGGTGAAGGAAGTTGGACTGTGTTGCCCAGCTGCTGGCATGTTTTCTTTCCCCAGGATTTGTGGCGGTTGTGAACAAAGCCATGAGTGCAAAATTTGCTCTTCTGGTGGCATCTGCAGAGCGTCTGCTGGAGGAGCTGCCTTGGCCTCGTGCTTTTGAGAAAGACACGTTCCTCAAACCGGATTTCACTTCGCTGGATGTGCTTACCTTCGCAGGGAGTGGGATTCCTGCCGGCATTAACATTCCAAATTGTAAGGCTCTGGTCAGAAAATCTCTTGGTTGGTGAATGGTGGCCCAGGTCCTGAATGACCAGCTATCAGATCCCAGTGGCTCACCTCTTTCCCTCTGGGCTACTGATTGTGGATGCGGAAGGCACCAAGTGGGGCGGGGGGGTCGGATGTGCCCCAGAGACTGACAGGTGCTGGCCCCTGCTGTGAAGCAGGGTAGGAGGAGAGGATCCGAGGCTAAAGATGACAAATTCCTAGCCCATTCCACACTTTCAATCTAGTGTATTCCCTAAGCATTCCTCCACCTCTCCACTGTTCTCCACCACAGCTATTTCTTTAAACCCTTTATGAGTAGCTTTCTACCTTCTTGCATTTTTTCCAGAAAAGGAGAAGACCTCCCCCCGCCCCCCGAAAAAAACCCTGGTGAGCTGGGCCTTAACACAGAGCAGGGTTGTTTCCTGGGACATGGTTTGAATGACAAGATTTAGCCCTAGGACATATAGGGAGGGGCTGTGGTTCAGTGGCAGTACTTGGCATGTGGAAGGTCCCTGGTTCAGTCCCCAGCGTCTCCAGTTAAAACGGGAACAGGCAGTAGGTGATGTGAAAGGCCTCTGCCTGTGACCCTGGAGAGCCGCTGCCAATCTGAGTAGACAATACTGATCTCGAGGAACTGGTGGATTGATTCCATGGAAGGCAGGTACATGTGTATATGTCCAGAATGCCAGTCCTTTTTTGGTGTGGAGCCATCCTTGCATGTCTGGGTTTTACTGGTTAACGAGACTGGCTTCTAGCCAACTGGATCCCCAGCAACTCTCATTTTTAGATGCTTTTTCATTTACCTGGTTCTTCTCGAGAGGAGAGTGCCTATCCAGGATGGGCCAAGCTGAGTGTTGTTTAGCTGTAACGGAGAGTGGCATCCAGGAGTGACAAACCATTCTCTGGCTCCCTTTCTCCTTTGGAGGGAGCTCTGGATGTTCTGAATCCTGCCATTGTTGCAGAATTCTGTGTTTGGATGGGGTGGTGGAGAATCATAGAATCATCGAGTTGGACCTCCAGTGACAACTAGTCCCACCCCCTGCACAATGCAGGAAATTCACAACTACCTCCCCCTCTACACCTGCAGTGGCCGCAGCTCCACACCCAGAAGATGACCAAAAACCCCTCCAGGATCTCCAGCCAAACTGGCCTGAAGAAAAATTGCTTCCTGACCCCCAAAGTGGGGATCAGCATTCCCATGGGCACGTAAGAAAGGGCCACGAGAACAGCCCTGAGGCAACCCTTCCTGCCCTCCCTCTCATGATCGGCCTAAGTACACACCCATCAGCAGTCAGCAGGTCCTATCCAATGCTCTCGACTTTGCATGCAGGCAGTCCCAGGTTTGATCCCTAGCCTCACCAGTTAAAGGGTCACAGACGGCAAGTGTTGGGGAAAGGCTTTTCTCTGCCTGAAATCCTGGAGAGCTGCCGCCAGTCGGGGCTGAGAGTCCTGAGCTGTGGAGAGACCAGTGGGTTTGCCTGTCGTGTTTTCAGATGATGACATCCGCCAGACAGACGGGTTCAAGAACGTCTCCCTGGGGAACGTGCTGGCTGTGGGTTATGCGACGCGGAAGGAGAAGCTGACCTTCCTTGCGGAGGAGGACAAGGTGTGTGTCGAGATGGGCTTGTTCGTCATCCTCTGAATCAGATGATTTTATTTAACGTTTACAAATTGCCTTTCTGCTGACTTGTGCGTGATGTGCAGGAACCAGAGCTCAGGAACAGGTTAAATAAAGCCAGTGTGATCGAAGGAGCCATTCCCACAGTATGTGGGAGGCTGAGGTGTGTTGCCTTGATTGGGCACGTGCCCCTGGGGTGGTGAGTGGAACTCTTCTGCTCTGCAGGGCGTGTCCCCCCCCTTGCCATTATGATAATTAGGCTGGGAGGGTTAGCATTTTTATGGGAGGGTTAGCATTTTTTTCAGTTATGAGTGAAGGACTGATTTATATCATTAAAACAAATCCTACAAAACAAGATTAGCAATTACTGGCCTTTGTAAAATTTTTTAAAATATGTTTTCAGCTTTGCACCGGAAACTGTAGGCAGCTGTATCACAGTGGCTGACCAAGCTCTACCACGGGTAGTGGAGTCTTGGGGAAAGCTGGCACCCAGACTGGAGCGGCTTCCTGGCAGACCATGGAAGGCTGTTGGGGAGAAGGCACCTCTACCCTGGTGCATGATCTGTAGTGCTCTCTTGCAGGATCTCTACATTAAGTGGAAGGGGCCCTCCTTCGATGTACAGGTCGGGCTTCATGAACTCCTAGGCCATGGCAGCGGGAAGCTTTTTGTTCAGGTGAGCATCTTTGTGCATGCTCCTTGTGTGTGGGGGGGGGGAGTGTGGCACGCGGAGGGCCCTCGCACAAAGGGGCACAGCACATTTCACACCGTTGCATCTCATTGTCGTCTGGCTGAATGCAGGAAGAAAGCTCAGTTAAGGTGGAATGGGAATTGCTGTCACCCTGCTTCCAAGGAGTTCATGGCAGCACATGTGGTTCCTTGGCCCACCTTTTATCTTCCCAGCAGCCTAGGGAAGGAAATGAGGTGAAGAGGGATTCTATGGTCACTCTGCGAGGCTTCAGAGCTGAATTGGGATTTGCACCCAGCAAGTGGTTTCTCTCTGGCACTCGCCTCTACCCCACACTGCTGTCACATACTTAATAGTGGTTCATGGCCCCACCATGCAGATTTTAAAAATCCAAAACACTAAGGGGGGGGCGCCTGCCCAGGGCTAGGGTATATCTTCCTGCAACTGTGGCGATTTCCCCCCCCCCCCCCCCAGGTTTGCAAATGAACAGAACAACTCTTTTAAAGGGGGTGATTAACATTCCCCCCCAAAAAATAAAGGGGGGAAAGTGATGTTCGGATGGCATTTTGGGTTGCTGCAACAACCCCAAATTGCTTGCCATGTTCTGTGGGCCTAACCAAGTGGTGAGGGTGGGATGGAGCTGGGAGAAGGGGCAAGATGCAGGTGGCGTGAATGAGGGGCAGCTGGTGCCCCATTTTGAAATTTTAAAATAGCAGCCCCCGTGTTGGAAGCATTTGCACCAACAATCCTGAGAGCCCCATTAAATCGGCCGATAATATTGCACCCATATAGCAGGTGGACAAGACTGAGGGACAAATAGGCTTGTCTAACATGTGGCTACTGGACGTGTGGCTGAGATGAGGTCACTTTCCCAACTCCTCACCCAAATACCTAGACTGAAAAGTCCAACTCTGAAGGTGCGGGGGAAACCCTATGACCTGTCTCTTCTCCCCCCCCCAACCCCCCCCCCCCTTTCAGACAGCAAGAGTGAAAGCTTGAGGGGGACACAGCTTGACATGTGTAGTCAAGCCAGTTCAGCTTTGGCATCTCCTGACTGGGCTGCCCACATTGCGTTCACTGGAAAGATCTGGAAGGCCAATTCTAGCCAGGCTTGGCTTTTGGAGACTAGGAGGCCACTGGGCTGATTCTGTTCAAAGAGCTGCTAGTCACCCTCATTTCTTTAATTTGAGGGTTTGCTTGTGCTAGATGCTATAGCCTTGGCTTAGATGCTAGAACCACCACCACCAGTCAAACTCTAATGCAGCTTAGTTGGTCAACCAGCACCTGGGCTGCAGATAGAGCTCAAATAATTCGATGCTGCTCCATGCAAAAATAAATAATTCCCTGCACAAAGAACCCTAAAGAGCCAGGGAAGAAGGCTATGCTCAAATCCTTCTCCCTGACACACTAGTTTCTCTGTGCAGGGATTCTACCTTAATGGCACCTGACTTACACACAACCTGACTTACACATAACCATACACCTAAGTACCTTGGTATTACCCTGGACAGGACCTTAAGCTATAAACAGCATCTTACCAATGTAGCCGCAAAAATATGCACATGAAACAACATTCTCCAAAAGTTATGTGGTACAACTTGGAGTGCATCTGCTACAACACTTCGATGCTCAGTTTTGGGGTTGGTGTGTAGTACTGCGGAATATGATGCTTCAGTGTGGCTCAGCAGCCCCCTTGATATCCAGCTCAGTACAACAATGAGAAACCATCAGCGGATGTATTAAACCCACTCTGGCCTATTGGCTACCATATTGTGCTCTCCCCCCTCATCTCCAAAGACAAGATGCTCTTCTTTGTGAAAGATCATTGAAAACAGAGAGTTGCCCATCCACAAAGACATGGCTGTCACAGGCCTATCCAGACTGAGATCCCAACCCCCAGCAATAAGATCTGCACAAATGCTGCAATCACAAAATTTCAATCTAGGGAATGAATGGTTGCAAAAATGGATGCAGTCAGTTCCACCCGATATCCGTAACCCGATAAACACCAACGAGGGGCCCACAGGAGTTGACTTGCCCCGTAAAGTACGGAAGACGGCTAATAGAATACAAACAGGCTTTGGCAGTTGTGCAGACCTGTTGTTTAAATGGGACAAAATACCAGGACCTGAATGCTATTGTGGTGCAGCCTGTCAAACTATTTTCCGTCTGTCACAGGAATGTGAGCACCGTGCTTTCCAAGGAGATGTGACGGAGCTCTTTGAACTCTCTCCGGCTGCAATTGAGTGGATTGAAAATCTAGATATTTAGGGGGGTTGCCCAGTTGGTATCTGTTGTAACCATTTGGTTATGTATTTTATATTCTATGCTTCCTGTGTATAACTCCGCCATACGATAAATAAAGAGGGATTCTTTATTTATATGGCATCATTCATGGGCAGTCTGAAGCATATGCGTGCTGCTTCTACTGAGGAGTCAGCCTCTTGTCACTGCAAAATCTGCTCTGAGTTAAGTGCTTTCTTCCTCCTCTTGGCAGGACGACTCAGGTGCATTCAACTTCGACCGGGATGCAGTGATCAACCCAGAGACGGGGGAACTGGTGAGGACTCGGGAGGAGTTGGAGGGGGGAGGAATTACAAACCTGCTCAGCTTCTGAGGGAGGGTGATGCTCTGACTCTGTCCTTTCTGTCCTTCTCAAACAGGCACTCATGTAATATGAACCGAGCTAACATTCCTGCTACTACAGTTGCATGGAAGGCGGCGTTTGAAATGGAACCAGTGTTCCCTCTAAGCTGAGTTAGTGTGAGCTAGCTCACAGTTTTGTAGCCTCCAGCTCACAGATTTTTGTCTTCGCTCAGGAAGGATGGCTCCAGAGTAAACTAATTTATGCAGTAGGCAAATGGCTCGCTCACAACTTAAATGCCACTAGCTCACAAAGTAGAATTTCTGCTCACAAGACTCCACAGGTTAGAGGGAGCCTTGGCTTGGGCGTTCCAAGAATCATAGCAGTCGGGTTAGAACAGATAAAAGGGAGTATGTCTTCACCCAAAGAGTGATTAACACGTGGAATTCACTGCCACAGGAGGTGGTGGTGGCTACAAGCATGGATGGCTTCAAGAGGGAATTAGATAAACATATGGAGCAGAGGTCCATCAGTGGCTATTAGCCACAAAGTATAGATAGGAACTCTCAGTCTGGGGCAAGTGATGCTCTGTATTTTTGGTGTTTGGGGGGGGCAACAGTGGGAGGGCTTCCTGCCCCCACTGCTGGACTTCCTGAGGGCACCTGGTGTTTTTGGCTGCTGTGTGACGGAGTGTTGGACTGGATGGGCCACTGGCCTGATCCAAAATTGGCTTCTCTTATGTTCTTATAGCTTGTTTTCCTTAAGAGCGTTTGCCTCGTCTACCTGGCTCAACTGATGCCTGGTTAAATTCCAGAGGCTACAGTCGTGCCAATCAGGGTTTCTGCAATGGGAAGATGGCAGAATTGCCCTCCCCGCCACAGTTTGCAAAAGCAGTAAAAATTATGCAGATCCTTACAAACAATCTGGATGTCGAAAGTCCTTCTCTTCTTCCCTTCCCTTGATTTTTTTAAAAGCACAGAGCTTAAGTTGATCCTGATTTAGCCCTGATGATTTAAGAGTTTGGGCTGGCCAGACCCACCCTTCCTGTCTCTGAAGGAAAAGGTGATCTAGCCCCCAAATTTCTTCCTCTTTGCACAGGTCCGGAGTTGGTACCGGGGCGGCGAGACTTGGGATAGCAAGTTTTCAAGTGTGGCATCCACTTACGAGGAGTGTCGGGCCGAGTGCGTGGGGCTGTACCTCTGCCTGAACAAGGAGGTGTTGAGGTCAGTGGTGGGGGACGGGTGTGGGGCTGTACTTGGACTCAGGGTGGGGGAAGCGTCATTAAAGGGTGAGGGGATGGAGGGGGAGCTTCCTACCTCCCATCTGAATTTCACAACAGCCCAGTGGGGTGGGTTAGGCTGAAAGAGTGGCTCGAGGTCAGTCACTGAGTTTCCGAGCTAAGTGAGGATTTGAGCCCAAGATTTCCCAGCCCTAGTCTGATGCTCTAACTGCCTACTCCGTATGGAATATTGAAAGTACGGTGGGGAGATACTGAGGTGTTGACCCTTCCGCATGCCAAGCAGGTGATCTGCCTTTGAGCCTTTACCTTTTAAAATAAACCCTTTGTAGAATAGATATGTAGGTTGCTTGGTGTAGTGGTTAGGAGCGCAAACTCTAATCTGGGAGAACCGGGTTTGATTCCCCACTCCTCCACTTGCAGCTGCTGGTGTGACCTTGGGTCAGTCACAAGTTCTTTCAGAGCTGTTCTCTCAGGAGCAGTTCTTGAGAGAGCTCCCTCAGTCCCACAGGGTGTTTGTTGTGGGGAGAGGAAGGGAAAGGAGATTGTAAGCCACCCTGAGACTCCTTAGGGTAGAGAAAAGTGGGGTAGAAATCCAATCTTTTCTTCTTCTTCAAAATTTTGCACCTCCATTAGCGTCCCTAGGGGCTGTGGGCACTGGAGGTGTCCATTGGGGCATGAAGGCATCTCCTTGGACACCAGGAGCATTCCAGGGGCGAGAGAGCTGGACTGGCCTCTGGAAGAGCTGCGTTCTGGTCTTGCTGCACAGCCAAGTCACCCCTCAGCCTTGGTGTTCCTCATCTGCAAAACGGGCACAGTAGTTGCCCTGACCCTGACTAGCTCATTGTCCCAGATGGAGATGGGGGAGCACTTTGCTCATGGAGCCTTCCAGCTTCGGGGTGCCTGCGGTCCAGCTTCTCCCAGGCCTTCTCTTTCATTTGCATCACTGTCCTTCCCTCCCACTTTCCCTCTCTTCCCTTTTTCTGCAGGATCTTTGATCTTGAAGGAGAAGATGCTGAGGATGTGATCTATATCAACTGGCTGAACATGGTGCGTGCCGGCCTGCTGGCGCTGGAGTTCTACACGCCAGAATCTGGCACATGGCGCCAGGTAAGATGGGAGCCCTTTTAGAGCCCAGCCCCTGGTTGTGAGAACTCCCTTCTCCCTCACTGTTGTTGTGTGGAGCTTTTCCTGCTGGTTGGCTGGGGGTGGGGAGTTGTTATACTCTGACCCGAAAGAGGAGTTGAAGGAACCCTCTCTGTACCACAAATGGCTAAGCAGTTTGTGTGGTACAGTGGTTAATTGTCAGACTCGTATCTAGGAGACCCAGGTTTGAATGCCCCCTCTGCCATAGATGCTTATTGGGGGACCTTGGGCCAGTCACGCTCCTCCTTAGCCTAATCTACCTCACAGGGTTGTTGTGAGGAGAAGACAGAGGAGGGGAGAATACTCTTGTAAGCTGTCTTGGGTTCTGAGGGGGGAGAAAAAGAAACACCAGTCCGTGAGCTGGTTCTGGGTAGCCCTTGAGACTCTGCTTCCAGATCCACTTCTCAGCTTGTGCGGCCCAATGACGTGGCTAAGAGCTTTTGTACGATGACTGATGTGAGGCCCCCCCTGCTAGTGTCTCAGATTTACGCTCTTCCTCAGAGGCTTGGTGGCATACATGTGCTTCCACCTGGCCTGTAGCTACTGTGGGGCTATTGGGAGCTCCACCCCCTTCTCTAAAGGGCTAGCCCCACAAAATTTCCTTCAGAAAATGATTTTTTAAATTATTTTTTAAACATTTTTTTAAAAAGGGGGAGTGTTTTTGTATTTCATTTATGTCCAGGGCGGCTGTTATGCAGTGTGTTTGTGCTGCATTTAATTAAATTTATTATTAGTATTATTGTCTTTGTTATTGTTTAGAAGTACAGCTGTTTAGAGACAGAAAAATAATGGCAGCCCCACCAGAAAAAAAATTGCCCCACAAGCCACAAAATCCTGACTACAGGCCTGACTTCCACTGACTGAGGGCCAAAGGCTGGTGATGCATGACGGGGCTCCCCCAGCTGTGGCACTGAACTCTGGGAACTCGCTTCCCAGGGAGATCTGCCAACTCCTTCTCTAATGACTTTTAGGCAGCAGGTGGAAACCAGCGCTGTGCTGGTAAAGGTTTGGTCAAAGCTGGAACTGCTCAAAGGTTTTATTGTGTAACGTTGGCTTTTTGAGTTCAGTTGCTTCTGGCTTCTCTCTGGGTCTTATCTTATTATTATATCCAAATGTGTAAGCCACCTTGGGTGCTTTAGCAAATGGCTGACCACTGTCAGAACAGTGTGCCTGGGACCATTGGCTCTTGGTCTGATCCCACATAGCAACTTGGATAGTCTTATGGGCCGGACTGGGAGCTGAGAATCCTAGGTGCTAGAGGTTCCGGGCTCAGTCCCTGGCATTCCAAGGTCAAAGGATGAGGTAGCAGGCAGCGTGAAACACATCTATCTGAGGCACCTTGGAGAGCTGCTGCCAGGCTAGCTAATGCTAACTTGAACTGATTAATGGTTTGACTTGGTATACAGTCCACTTTCTGTGTTCAGTTTTCTCCGGGTGTTCCTTGTCCCCGAGCCAGGCTCACATGCAAGCTCGCTTCGTCATCCTGAGGGTTCTCCTGGAGGCTGGCGGTGGGCTGGTGTCCCTCCACCGCACCACAGGGGCAGATGGCAAGCCCGATGCCATTGTCTCCCTTGATCGCAGCAAGATCACCACGGTGGGGAAGCCGGCTCTTGAGAGTTTCCTCCGCAAGCTACAGGTAGGCGGGAGTGAGATGTGAGAGGGGTTCCCCTGGTGCTGGGAGGAGGTGGCCCAAGTGGGCCTGTCTCAGGCAGAGCTGTGGGTTCTGGTGCAAAGCAGGGAACTGGGAGGGGAGAGTGACTTTGGAAGCGGGGCTTCCATAGGCCTCAGTGACAGCTGCTCAGTCAGAGGCAGTGTTCCCTCTATGCTGAGTTAGCGTGAGCTAGCTCACAGCTTTTTAGCCTCCAGCTCACACATTTTTGTCTTCGCTCAGGTAGGATGGGCTCCAGAGCAAACTAATATATGCAGTAGCCAAATTGCTCACTCAGTTTTCATGCCAGTAGCTCAGAAAGTAGATTTTTTTGCTCACAAGACTCCACAGCTTAGAGAGAGCATTGGTCAGAGGCATCCCTAGCATCTTCCTAGGAACTCCCCCATTCATCATAGTGATCCAGAAACGAAAAGGTCTGATGATCTTCCATTAGGTAGTTTGCCCAGAGGCTGTTTTCCACCAGTCCCACAGTCAGCCAGACAAGTAGCTGTTTTCACACCTGATCTAGGCCAGGTTGTAGAACAGTTTAAGCCATACAATGGAACAGGGAAGCTTACTGGGGCTCGTTGTGTGTTAGGCCTCTGTCCCGGTTGCCTGTTTTCAGCACTGGGGTCTGGGAGTGAACAAAAGGCAATACTAGCAGTGTCTCTGAGCATGTGACAGGCACATTTCCTTTATTGCTAAGCGGCCATGGGCCCAGCCTGAACACATTTGGGATTGGAAGAAGACTATCCTTTCAGATAAGCATGAACTTATCGGTCACTTTCTTCTCCTGTATGCGTTGATCAACAGACAAGCCCTTGTAAAACTGTTTTAAACGTACACCTGACCAAAAACTACCATATAGGCCTCTTAGAGGTGTTAAAGGAAGTGGTGAGAATGTATAATATATTCCTAAAAGCTGCCGCTCATTCTGCAACAAAGGCCATTACTGGAGCAAAGCAAATATGAATCTCCTTATTTGTTCCTTTCTGACTGCTTTTCAAACAGTTGTGTGTCGAATCAAGTCTCTTAAATAAAGAGAAACAGGGCGAGCCCTCAAAGCTGACTAACTAAAAAGACAAGATTTTGGCGGGGGGGAGGGGGGTCCACAGTCTGTCATGTCTGTTGTCTTTAGGGGGAAGCAATTGTTTTGTTCTCTGGTTCCTCACTTGCAGTAACATACCAGAAACAAAATAGCCTGAAAACAAAACAGATGTATTAACTCTTGGCTGCACCAATCAATTAACAAAGCTTCTGTTGATTAAATATTGAAGGCCTAAAATCGACCAATGCATTTAGACGCAGTCCAGAAGAACAGGGTCAAATCGGAAGGAGTTGAGGGCAGGCGAGGGCAACAGCATTACGCTAAAAGGAGAAGGTGGGAGAAGTCGATAGTGGAGTGGGCTTTTGGAGACGGTGCGGCAGTCCTGTTCTGCTACCGCTTGTTCATCTTGAAGGTGCTGAAGTCCACAGCAGATGTAGTAGGGGGGCGTGCGCTCTACGAGGCATACTCTGCAGTGACAGATGAAGAGCCAGAACGCTTCCTCACCCTGCGCCACACTGTGCTCCTGCGCAAAGAAGCTCGCAAGCTGTTCGTACAAGCAAACACCCGCCTGGAAGGTAAGGGCTCCGGGACGGTTGACAGGCTTCACATTTTCTGTCCATTTTGGAATGGATTAATCAGTTCTGGTTAACCACCAGCACCAGGTTAACAACCAGTTGAGGCCGTAATCTGACTCGTGCAAGGACAGGGGGGCCTGGTGCTGAAGGGAGGGGCCAAAGCCACCATGGGTCTTCATGCTGATGCAAAAGGGGTTAAGCCCTCTGGCTGTATCTCAGCTCAGCAATTGAAGGACATAAAAAGGAAGGGCGGGGTATAAATTTGAAAAATAAATAAATAAAAATAAATAAAAAGGGGGGTCCTTAGGCTCATAGGACATTGGGGCTCCAAGGGCTGTCACCACCAACTTCTTCAAAGAAGAAGAGAGAAGAAGAGATTGGATTTATACACTTCCCTTCACTACCTGAAGGAATATCAGAGCGGCTTACAATCTCCTTTCCTTTCCCTTCCCGTCCCCACAACAGACACCCTGTGAGGTAGGTGGGGCTGAGAGAGCTCTCTCGAGAACTGCCCTTGAGAGAACAGCTCTGAAACAACTTGTGACTGATCCATGGTCACACCAGCAGCTGCATGTGGAGGAGTGGGGAATCAAACCCGTTTTTCCCAGATTTGAGTCCGTGCTCCTAACCACTACACCATACTTGTGTACTGTTTGCTACAACTAGTGAAATGAGCCTGTGGTAGCTGTGCAAATTCTCCAAATTAATCTGGTATCAAATGAAGGGACTATTACACTTGATGGAAGTGACACACATCCTGACGAATGGGACATTTGATACCAGATTGGTTTGGAGAATTTGCACAGCTACCACAGGCTCATTTCACTAGTTGTAGCAAATACAAAGCATTTAAGAAAACAACACCTTTCTCATTTATATGTATATACAAAATTTTGAATGCATGTATTTTTGGATGTGTGTCATTGTATAATAAGAAATATTGACCACTGAAGAAGGCCCATAGGGGCCGAAACACGTATGGTCCTTAGGTAAAAAGTTTTATCCGTCAGTTTGATATGTACTGCAATCAGTTCCTAATGAACCAAGTTTTAATTGTTTGATATTGGACTGTCTCTTTTAATTTTATTATGTTTTATTTATGTGTATACCCTAATAAATGTCTATATTTTTCATAATAATTCTTTTGAAAGAATGAAGGCACTGGTTTAGAATGTGACAGGGAGAATGGGTTAGATTCCCTCCAGCTTTTTCTTAGATCAGAACAGTTTACATAACAACTAATGTGTGTGTCCCTTTTTTGAGTTATGTTCTATTTAAAAAAAGTCTCCCTTGTCCTTTGTTGAAAATGGCCCCCAGGACGGCTCAAAAAATGTGGAAGTAATCCCTACAATCTATATTTATTTAATGAATTTACAGTCGGGGTTTCTCACTGAGGCTCAAGGCAGGTTACACATTTTAAAACTGTGCAACAGGTAAACAATACCAAACAATATGATAAACTGGATTACAGAATTAGAGAATGCAGAAATTGATAGAATGCCTACAGGATTTCGTTTGAAATGTGGTGTGGTGTTGTGGGAGGGTTTTATGGATACTGTGGACCATCAAAAAGACAAATCAGTGGGTTCTAGATCAAATCAAGCCTGAACTCTCCCTAGAAGCTAAAATGAATGAACTGAGGCTATCGTGCTTTATGAGAAGACAGGAGTAACTGGAAACAACAATAATGCTAGGAGAAGGAAGGCAGTGGGAAAAGAAGAAGACTCAACATGAGATGGATCAGTTCATTCAAGGCAGCCGTGGCCCTCAGTTTGCAAGACTTAAGCAAGGCTGTTGATAGGACATTTTGGAGATCATTAATTAATAGGATCGCCATAAATTGGAAGCAGCTTGATGGCACTTCAACACACAGCACAAAAAGCAGGATTATGAAATTGAATAATAGTGCTACAGAAACAGTATGTTTTCTTCATGTAAAAAGGGGACAAGTGCAATGAAAGCGGTAGCTAAAAGGCTAATTAACAAAATGGCTGATAAATCCATCAGTATACTAAAATTAATAAAGAGAAACAAAAATACCCCCTGTGCACTTTAAACCCTGTACAGGTAACCCATCTCTTAGTTGAAAAGTCCACACGGGAAGGGAGAGCAGGGCAATTGCACGGCTATCCATGTGGTGCAAATGCACAGACGCTTCCTCCGTGCATGTGCTCTCTCCCCTGGATCAACAAGACTGCTTAACAAATGTTGCTGATCCCTGGGAGGGGGTGTGCACACAGACACTTCTGATTTGGTGATTGGTGAGAAGGCCAGTGTGCTTGTGCCCACGCTCCCTCCCTGTGTGCTCTAGCAACATGCAGACAATTGTCTTTGTGGGGTTATAGTCAGTCAAATAAATACAAACAGCTACAGTATTAGCTTTGGTTTGCCCCAGCTGCTGGAGTGGGTAAAGCAGGCTGTATTGCAGGCAACTACAGATGATTTTTAGCCAAAAATTATCATTTTGAGTCAGAAAAGCATTCCTTTCTGCTTCCTTGGTGTCTGAGGCAGCATGGAATCCAAGGAGTAGAGCTTCTGCTGACCCCAGACCAGATTTCTTTCTCTCCCCACCTTTTCAATTGATAGGACACTTGGCTTTGAAATTGCCAGAGGGGTATCATCTTGGTTTTTAAAGGAAAGTCCTTAATAGAAGACATGCAGCAGGGTGAGTCTGAATTCCTCTGTCAGTGCACAACCCGGGATCAACAAGTAAAAGAGGAGGAGGAGGAGGAGATTGGATTTATACCCCGCCGTTCGCTACCCAAAGGCGTCTCAGAGCAGCTTACAAACTCCTTTCCCTTCCCCTTCCCACAACAGACACCCTGTGAGGTAGGCAGAGCTAAGATAGCTCTTTCCAGAACTGCTCTTTCAAGAACAGCTCTGACAAAACTGTGGCTTGCCCAAGGTCATCCAGCAGCTGCAAGTGGAGGAGTGGGAATCAAACCTGGTTCTCCCAGATTAGAGTCCACACACTTAACCGCTACATCAAACTGGCTCTCGAGTGTGTGTGGCAGGCAGCTCTGCCCATTAGAAAAGGGTCGGATACATAATCCTTACAGTGTCAGATTAGTATCTGGGAGAACCCAGTTCGAATCCACACTCGTGCCACGGAAGCTCTCTCTGGCCTAACCTACCTCACAGGGTTGTTGTGAGGATAAGAGAATGATGTGAGCTACCTTGGACCCCCATTGGGGAGAAAGGTGGGGGTATACATGAATTAAATTAAAAATATATTTTCTTGTATCGTTAACACTCCCTGATGGGCTTTGCAAACTCTGGGATGTCTGATAGCCATACTGGCCTTCTGACGCTTCTCCTGTCTTGCAGGCAATGATGTGGTTCTGGTGCAGTACGACGGCAATGCAGCAGGGTTGATCAGATCCTTCCGCGACCGCTTCCCCGAAGACGCTGAATTTTTGGAACAGCAGCTTTTGAAGCTGGCACAGGCTGATGCCCATTTCTGGGCAAGCTGAGACCCTGAGCAGTGCAGGCTCTGGCCCCCCCTTGGCCTCCCCACCCTTGACGGACTCCCCCTTGGTCTGTCACCCAAGAGTTCCTCTACCCTCTTCTGCCAAACATGTGGTACAATACGAGCAAATGGCCCGGCCCTTCTTAGTACAAGGCACCCACCATCCACTTATGGGAATGCCCGGGAGGGCTTCTGTCTTCCTGTTGCACTTGTCATTCAATAAAGCTTGCTTTTTCAAAGATGCTGACTCCCTCTTTTTTTATGTGGTTGGCTGAAGCAATTAACTTTAACGTTTGAGGCACAGACTGGACAGTTCCGGTTTGTGTCCTTGCGCTGGACTTTGGCCCGGTGGCACTCAGTATTGCTGAGCATTCTGTTAGGCTAGAAACGCTGAGCAGTCACTTCAAGCAGTCTTAAACTAAAGCCTGGCTTTTGTGAGCGAGCCCCCTTTCATTTGTAGAATGTTCCTGATGCATTCTGAATGGGGAATGCTCAGCAGTGGAATGATCGTGAGAAGTGTAACTTCTGAGCAGGCAGTGAAAGGTCATCTTGGGTGGAAGAGTTAGGACAGCCATATTTAGTAGTGGGAGCTGTGTGCTTTAACATTAGGGCATGGAGGGCCAGAGGTAATGGATAGCCTGTACCTTAGTGGCAGAGCATCTGCTTTGAATGCAGAAGGTTCCAGATTCAGTCCAGTATCTCTAATGTAAAAAAGATCAGGGAGGCAGCGGTATGCAAGACTTCTGCCTGAGACCCAGGATAGCTGCTGCTGATCAAAGTAACCAAAATGGACTTTAGGGTACCAGACAGCTTAATATATGTAGGTAAATAGCCTAAAATCTCAAAAGCTGAGTGGAAACAGGATATAGAGCACAGCAAAACTAAAATCACTTGATAGAAGGGGGTAAGCTGAAAAAAACAGGGCACAGAAAGTTAAACCAGTGGGGTATACGTGTGACATTGCTACTTTAGGGACCCCAGTTCACATTTCTGAACAGGGATATTTGTTAACTGAATGATCTTTGGTGAGAGCCATAAGGTTTGGCAGAACAAGCATGGTGAGAATCCGTAAAACTTGGTAATATTCTTGCTGGAAACCTTGAAGGTTGTTCATACAAGCCAGGCACTTTACAAGGAAATAGTGGCTTAACAGGGCTGACAGTTCTGGCCTTCAGAAGAGGAGCTTAGAATGTCTACTGCCCCCTGTCTTGTTGGCATAGATAATGTTACCATCAGCCACATGGGGGCACTATCGCATTAACTTATTTTTGGCTCACATGGCATTCTATCCTACTGGCACCATATTTGTGCAGTGCTCTAAAAGAAAATTCCAGGAGCAGGGACAAAAAAATAAAAATTGCAGCAATGGTAAAGCGTAGAAGAGGATTAAGAAGTGCAACACTATGGATCGCTTTTCACTTGTACAAGTGAAAAAGTAGACAATATGTTGGTAAACAGGCGGTATACGTTTATCAAAATGCCCAGCTTCAACATTTGTCCCTACATATATTCAAAGTTTACTAATCTATAACTGTATAGATATAGACTAATCTATAACTGTATAGATTAGTTTGTCTGAAACTTATGCTGAGTATGTATGATTTATTTGTAAATTAGAGAAATTAAACCCTCCCATCCCCGTGCCAAGAATGCTGCATAATACACAGAAGGAGTCCACAAAATGTGGCTGGATGTGAGAGTCAAGGATTACTTCTTCTTGCCGGCAGGCGCATACTGTGCCACCTGCAGATAGATGCAGGTGGGTAGCCATGTTGGTCTGAAGCCACAGAACAAAGTCTGAGTCCAGTGGCACCTTTAAGACCAACAAAATCATTCTGTGTATAAGCTTGTGTGTCTGTGCACACGTCAACAGATCAGCTTATACCCAGAATTAAATGTTATTGGTCTTAAAGGCGGCTCGGAGGCCGTGGTGGCTCAGGTTAAGACCCTGAGCTGCAGACCGGAAGGTCGGGAGCTCAGCAGTTCAAGACCCAAGTGCTGTGTGACGGAGTGAGCTCCCGTCTCTGGCCCCAGCTCCTGCCAACCTAGCAGTTCGAAAGCAAGAAATTGCGAGTAGATACATAGGTACTACTTTGGTGGGTAGGTAACGGTGTTCCACGTGCATTGGTGCTTAGTCATGCCAGCCAGATGACCATGGAAAAGTCTTCAGACAGCGCTGGGCTGGCCCTTCGGCTTGGAAACGGAGACGAGCACCACCCCCTAAAGTCGGATTTGACTAGCTTTCAAGCAAGGGAAACCATTACCTTTTAACCATTTTTCCAGGATATTGGAGAAATAATTTGGCTTATCCTTGTACAAATAGTCTGTACATCACCAAAAGCCAGTCTGGTGTAGTGGTTAAGTGCGCGGACTCTAATCTGGGAGAACCGGGTTTGATTCCCCACTCCTCCACTTGCACCTGGCTGGATGACTTTGGGCAAGCCATAGCTCTGTACCAGCTGTTCCCTCAAGGACAGCTTGGGAAAGAGCTCTCTCAGGCCCACCCACCTCACAGGGTGTCTGTTGTGGGGAGGGGAAGGGAAAAGGAGTTTGTAAGCCGCTCTGAGACTCCCTTGGGGAGTGGAGGGCGGGGTATAAATCCAATCTCTTCTTCTTCTTCTTCTTCATTCCAATTAGTTATAGTAGGGGGTTGTTTCCTTTTCCAGTGTTGTACAGTTTGAAATGTGTCTCAACATGGTCAATATTCCCCTGCATGGAACACAGGAAGCCCTCAGCTTCCTGGAGTCAATCCCCATGACATCATGCTCATTTCAGGCATTACTCACAAGTGTTCCTGGGGCTCCCCCCCCCCTTTAGTCCAGAGAAAAACAAAACTGCCTGGACGTACTCCACCCCCAGCCACCACAGGGAGGGGGCGAAGCTAAGCTCCACTTTCAAAATGGCATGGGTTAGGGTTGCCAGCTCTGGGTTGGGAAATACCTGGAGACTTTGGGGGTGGAGCCTGGGGAGGGTGGGGTTTGGGGAGAGGAGGGGAGGGGAGGAATCTCAGTAGGTTATAATGCCATAGAATTCATCCTCCAAAGAAGCCATTTTCTCCAGGGGAACTGATTGTTGTCATCTTTATCAGTTGTAATACTGGGAGATCTATAGGTACCAACTGGAGGCTGGCAACCACACATGGGGTGGAAGCTTGCTGCTGCACAACGTCCCCCCCCCCTTTAAGCCTTCAAAGGCCCTGTCCTCAGCCCTGACCTGGATAGCCCAAACAAGCCCGATCTTGTCAGATCTCAGAAGCTAAGCAGGGTCGATTCTGGCAGGTACTTGGATGAGAGACCTCCTTGGAAAACCAGCAGTCAGGAGGCAGTGGCAGGCTTTATTCAGCCACCTCCCTGAATATCCTCCAGGCCCCCAGTGGGGGTCAGTCACCAGAGAGCACCATGACTTCCAGGTGCACATACATGCACATATGAAAAATACAAAAAACTCCACCAAACCCAAAAAGGAGCTTCTCCTCAGTTGCTTGTCAAGCCGTGCTGTAGTGTCACAGCTCTGCTCAGCAGGGAAGCGAGAAGAAAAGGGAAGGGAGTTTTCAAGCCATGGGATCCCAGTGAAACCACAGTCACATCTGCGCTTTTGCACAGGCACAACAGAGCAAAAAAAGAGTAGGTGCCAGGCGTGGGGGTGGCAGCGCCAGTGAGTGATGCAGGGACAGCAATCCTACCTGTTCCTGAAGCTTGCTGCCTATGCCACAGCAGGGATGTATTTTCCATGCAGCCTTGGTTGTAATTAACAGGATAATTCTTTGAAAAGGGGTGACCCTGTTCTTATCCATGGATTCAAACAGCATTGTGCTAGCTTTGAAGGGTTAACTTGTAATTGTTTGAGCATGGACATCAACTAATATCCAAAAACATGGAACCGTATTGTGTGTCCCTTACCTCCATCATGTACCTATCCTTCCATATTCTCCGGAATAGGTGGCCAAAGTATTGGCCATACATGTGTTACAAGCTAAGCGGGATTAGGTACAATAATTTGAACTACTTAAAACAGTAGTGTTCTAATGTTGATATTGGATGATGTGAAGGGGGATGAACGGGATCAGGAACCACAAGTTTGGGTCTTGTATTGTGCTAAAGTCCTTACTCCATTTTGATGTGTATTTTGGGTTTTCTTTCCCAAAGCACAGATACAAGATCTTATATCATAAAAATTGGTCTAGTTTTGTATAAGAACTGAGTAGATGGTTAGTGCTTTATTAAGCTGTACTTAGCCATTGGTGTGCTAACAAAATATTGTATTTTGTAGGTATTGATATCATGGGGCTCAATGATCTTCCATTTTTTACCATGATAAGGTTTTGTATAAGAAGCAAGATAAAGAGCCTGTGTAGTGGTTAAGAGTGTCGGACTAGGACTGGCGAGACCCACATTCAGATTCCCACTTGGGCCATGGAACCTCATAGTAACATAAGGGAAGCCATGCTGGACCAGGCCAATGGCCCATCCAGTCCAACACTCTGTGTCACACAATGGCCAAAAACCAGGTGTCCACCAGTGGGGCCAGAACTCCAGAAGCCATCCCACTGCGGCCCCCCAAGCACCAAGAATCCAGATGTACACTGCCCCAGGTATAGTGTTCCATTTATACCTTGAGGCTTATAGCCACAGATGGACTTCTGCTCCATATGTTTATCCAGTCCCCTCTAGAAGTTGTCTATGTTTATAGCTGCCACAACTTCCTGTGGCACGTGTTAATTACTCTTGGGTGAAGAAGTGCTTCCCTTTATCTGTTCTAAACCTGTTGCTCATCAATTTCATTGAGTGCCCACGAGTTCACTGTATCCCACTGATTTTCCTCAGCCCATCAAATTTCTGAAATGCCCACAATGTCTATATTCTCCTCTGACACTAAGCACCCCAGCTCCCCCATTTTACCTGAGACACTTCTAGCATTAGTATATAAACATCTATAATTTAAAATTGTTTTTAAAATTTGTTTTTAAGCCCTATTTAAACCCAAGCTGCAGTTTGTTTTGTTTTCCTTTTTCTGTTACAAAAATCTGCCTAAGGTTTAGCCTTATCTGTGAACTCACTTTCCCTATTCTCTGGTATTATTATTTTAATCTATAAGTGTACTAAGTTCCAAAGTAATAGTAGAGCTTTTGATAGCCCTGTGCCCTCAGTTTTAATCCTTGTCCTTAGTTTGATCCTCTGTTTAACCCTTCTTGTACCACAGTAAAACTAGCCAAGAACCTCTGAGCCTGTTTAGAACAAAAATTAGCTACCTCTGAGTGGTTTGAGCAGCTAAAACATTGAGAAGTTACACAATGTTGGTACCTAAAGTTGTTTTTAACTATTTCCCCTCCTTACTACTGGAACAGAACTAAAATTAGAACTTACTGGGTGACCGTGGGCCTGTCACGCTCTGTCAGCCTAACCTACCTCACAAGGTTGTTGTGAGGATAAAATGGAGGAGAGGGGAGCAATAAAAGCCCTTGAGGTCCCCATTAGGGAAAAAAGTAGAGTACAAATGAGTTAAATAAATACTAAGAAAAGGCAGCCCTTCAAAACATTTTGTTAAAAAAGTGCAACAGCACAGAAGGGGAAAAACCCAACTACCCACTAATGATGAGAAATGCATAGAAAGATCTATTTGAGAGCCAGTTTGGTGTAGTGGTTAAGAGTGGCAGACTCTGATCTGGAGAACTGGGTTTGATTCCCCACTCCTCCACAAGAAGCCTGCTGGGTAACCTCAGTCACAGTTCTCTCAGAGCTGTTCTCTCAAGAGCAGTCCTTGAGAGAGCTCTCTCAGCCCCACCTACCTCACAGGGTGTCTGTTGTGGGAAGAGGAGGAGAAGGAAACTGTAACCCGCTTTGAGATTCCAAGTGATGGGCTATGTATAAATCCAACTCTTCTTCTATTTTAGAAAATGTATACAATTACATAAGAGAAATACATACACCGAGACAAAAGTAAATCCAATAACTACTTGCAAGAAAATATGAACAAGAAAAATACAAGAGAACTGAATGATATCATTGACATCCCACCACAAATCAAAAAGCTGGAAGCCTGAGGAAATACATTTAATTTATGGCTGCCAGCAGGATGTTTCAAGTTATCTTCTCCAGATGAATAAACATTACTCATTTCTTCAAATATGGACCATGCTTTTTTCTCAATTGGAGAAACCTGAAACAATGAAAATACTTGCTGGTTAACTAGCCTTTATACTAACAAGGAAATACAGTATTTGCTTTATGATATCGTCATAATGTATACAAAGTCATGATGTAATTGATGAGACATCACTGGCATTGTTGAAGTACATATCAAGTTCACTGAAGGAAACAAGCTAGAAAAGATACATCGTCACCAATAAAGCGAAGGGCTGAAGGGACCCGTTTCTCTCTAAGAGGCTCACCCAGTGCAAGGTCACTGCTGTAAAACAACTACTGACTCATGCCTTTTTTTTTTTTACTTTTTAAAGCATTTATTGGAATCTGATATAACATAAAATAACAGCATAAACCCCATATAAAATTATCAAGGGTACAGATGATATACCAGCAGATAATTCACCAACAAATTTCAAAGAGTAACAATCAACCGATCAGGAAGTATTATTTATTTATTTATTTCTATTGATATTCCGCCCTCCCCGTCATTAAGCAAGTATAAAGCGGTCTACTAAATCAGTTCTCGAGAACTGAAGCATTGTTTTAACCTTCAGATTCCTATAACTGACCCACGCCTAAATAACAAAAATACTCATCTTAAAGTGCCCCCAAATAATTCAGACAAAGGGTGACCAATCCAACTGGTTGTTCAGATCATGAGGCTGCATGGTACCTAGAGTACATACCCAGAAAAACTTTCTGAAGCAAGATACACTTAATATATTTTTCTTTATATAGTCTTTTCAACAGCAAAAAAAAGCAAAAACTGTTAGAACTGTGGTTCTTTCCCATAAATGGTACAAGTGGGAACTCTAAAAACTTGTTATAATTATACATCTTTACTAAGTGAAATTAAAAAGGATCTTGCTAACTGGGAAAAATTGCAGCTGTCTCTAATGGGGAGAGTAGCTGCAATCAAGATGAATATTTTACCAAGATTTTTGTTCCTAGCTCAGAATATACCAATTGTGAAAAAAGCAAACTATTTCTCTGACTTAGAGAAAATTTGTAGAAAATTTATATGGCAACGTAAGACAGCAAGGATCAAATGGAAGAACCTACAGGATAGGAAAAATACTGGAGGCTTAGCCATTCCAAACTGGTATCTTTACTACACAGCGGCAGCACTAGGTTGGATATGGGACTGGGTAAAATTAGAAAATACAAGGTTACTGAAGTTAGAAGGTCATGATCTGTTAATGGGTTGGCATGCTTATATATGGTACGCAAGGGATGAGAAACACTCTAGCTTTCATAACCACATAATAAGAAGCGCCTTCATTAAAGTATGGAAGGAAGTGAAGAAAAAAGTTTACAACAAAACCCCTAAATGGGTATCTCCGTTAGAGGCCTATATTAGACCCTCACTATTATCAGAGTGTAATAAAGGATCTTATGAAGTATTACTGGATAAAAATAATAATTTGAAATCAGAGAAATTATTATTGAAACAAAATATAAAGTCTTGGTGGGAAAAGTGTCAATTAAATTCTAAATTTACTGAAGATAGGAAAATAGGTTTTTGTGTTAATTTAACTAATCTCGATAAGATTTGGCTGTCTTCTAATGATAAACTGATTCAGAAATTGTATAATTGGCTGCTTACGGAATTTATGCTGGATGAAGCAATTAAGCCTCCTATGATATCATGGATGAAGGATCTAGGCCATGCTATTGAAACAGATGCATGGTGTAAAGTATGGACAGTGGTAAAATATATGAGATCAACGTCATACAAAGAAAATATCTATAAAATGTTCTACAGATGGCACTGGTCGCCAGATAAAATGTTTTTTAAATGTTTCAAGTAGATGCTGGAAATGCAAAACTAATATAGGTACATTCTTCCACATGTGGTGGAAATGTAAGGGAATTTTAAAATTTTGGGGGAAAGTGCAGAAAACAATACTAGAGATATTTGATATTGAGCTACCATTGCTTCCAGAAATATTTTTGTTAAATATATTTCCAGAAAATATAAGAACAGATAGATATGTAATGACATATATTTACAGCAGCGAGAATTTTGATAGCCAGAAGATGGAAATCAGAGATAATGACCATTCCTGTGCTGAATAAATTAAATGCAGGAATGCTCAAGCGAACATAAAACAGCGCTCAGTAATTCATTTTGTTTGGGGCAGCAAAAAATGTTTTAAAAATTTCTTTGCGCACGAGCATATGTGCACATGCACAAAGATTTTTTTTTAAATGTGCCACTCCGCCACTCGGGTGGTGCGGCTGTCTGGACAGTGCCTGGAGCCTCATCGAGCAATGCAAGCGGTTGGGCAATCCCAACCGATCATCCCAACCTGCAAAAAATTATCCCCGATCAAATCTATAGTGGAAACAAATCGTGGTAAGCTTGCCGTGTGACCACAGCCCTATATAGCCACATTGGTTTCAGAGCTCCAAGTAGACCGAGGATGCACTGGTTCTTTTAAATTAGAGAAGCCCAGAAAATCTACAACAACTAATGTTTAAGAAATTACTTGGAAGACCATCAAGTTTAACATCCTTGGAGTCTCCTGCAAAAAGCAATTTGGTGACTAGTAGCCAGGGGTCATTTCGAACAGGAGCTCAGGGGAGCTCAGCTCCGGGAGTTGGTGTCAGCCTCTCCCCCCATGGGGGAATGCCTGCTTGTGTCATGGCTGCAGCAAAATGACTCCGCCCCCTGGCATAGGCGTCAACTATGGGGGGACTCGAGGGCTCGAGCCACCCCCGAAATTTCCCAGGGGGAACTGAATACCCCCGGCAAAACGGACCACCCGCCACCACGCCTCCCCGGGCCCTTCCTAGGCCCACCTGCCGCCTCCTCTCCCCCCCGCCGCCTGGCCACTCCTGCTTCCTTCCCTCTCCCTCCCTCCATCCGGGGTCCAGCTGGGCAAATGCCCAGTGTGATGGCGTCACCCAGAAGTGACGCCATCATGCTGGGCACGTTGCCGGGGCGACGTTCTAGCAATTGCCCCGAATCTCTATGGCACCACTTCCGGGTGACGCCATCACACTGGGCATTTGCCCAGCTGGCCCCCGGACGGAGGGAGAGAGGCAGGAGTGGCCGGGGGGGAGCGGTGGCGGCACACGCGCGTGTGCACAAGAATTCCCCCCAAGGATTTTAAAACTCAACACCCCTGTCCCCTGGAAAGGTCCTTGTTCCTCCGACCAGCCTTCTAAAGGCTTCAGCCATCACTGAAGCGATCCTCCCAGAATAGTGGTATTTCTGAGGCTTAGATTGGTAGCTGTCCCATCTCGCTCTCGCTCTCTTTCTCTCTCTCTCTTTCCTTCTGACATACTTCCAGTGATGTCAGGTGGTGTAGCATATGCAAATAAGTTATGCTAATGAGCTCCTGCACCTCTTTTTCTATGAAATGACCCCTGACTAGGACTCACCACAGAGATGATTGCACCTTCCAGTCTCACCTCCTCCTGCAGAGTTTAGAAGCACATACAGCCCATCCCACAAAATTTAAAAGTCTGGGCAGGCTGATATGAGCTAAGATATGTGCAGGATAATTATGACAGTCTGAACCTCACCCACCAACACCGGATTGCATGTTTCTGTGTCTAAAAGTGCTGTCAAGTTGCAGCCGACTTCTGTTAGAAAATCCCAGATCCGCTGCTAACTCACCAACAAAATCAGGGTCAGTACAGTGCATTCTGTTACAGCCAGTTCTGCAGCATAACTCATCCCCTGGGCAATCTGAGTGATCCTTACACTCATCTATGCATAAACCCAGCAATGGAAATGCAGGATTCAGAAATGGGCAGGAACCGGTACCTAGAAAGGGAGAAGGGCAAAGAATGAGCACGTTAAAAACCCTGACATCTAGGCTGCTTCTAGCCGTCATTACCCATGTTCCCTCTAAGCTGAGTTAGTGTGAGCTAGCTCACAGTTTTTTAGCCTCTGGCTAACACATTTTTGTCTTAGCTCAGGAAGGATAGCTCCAGAGCAAACTAATTTATGCAATAGCCAAATCACTTGCTCACAACTTTAATGCCAGAAGCTCACAAAGTAGAATTTTTGCTCTCAAGACTCCACGGCTTAGAGAGAGCGTTTTACCAACGTGACTGCAGAGGCATTTGCAGCAACAATGGAGTAGGCACACTACAGTCCTTCTTACTTTCTTTGCCTCAGCCCCCTGAAGTCCCCTCCCTCCCACCGTCTTAGGGCTTTTAAAAAAAGAAAGAGTCATAGACAGATCGCTATAGCATTATGACAATCTACCGCAAGAATGTACCCTATCCCAGATTTCTTCTTCTCTCTTTACCTTTAAAAAAAAAAAAACTAGTCTCTGGCCCTTGTTCATTGTAGAGTTAGGAGTCTGGAACAAAAGGGGCAAGAGACTTACTGTAAGATAAATGAAAGCTGGGAACTGGTACATGGGTGCTGTAGTACATTATAACACTACAGTGATCTGCCTATAACTTTTCTTTAAAAAGACCCCCCCTCCATGCAAAAAAAGCCCTCCAGTGGGGATGGGAATGCTTGCTGAGGGAAGGGAAATGGCGCCAGTACTGGCAGGCCCTATGAAAATGCACATCTTCCCATCCACGCAGTGTTCAAAGGCACTTTGACTGTGATCTTTCCAAAAACTTCATACCTTACCAAAGCAGGCTCGAGAAAGATTGATTGATTGATTGATTGATTGATTGATTTTACAATTTATCCCTTGCCCTACCCTGCCAAAGCAGGATCACAGCAAAGGGGGGGGGCACAGCAGTAGATCCGATAAAGAATGATATCATGGGGATGTCCCACAAAATGGCATCACTGTAAAGAAGGAAGAGCAAAGTATTTATTTCTGGTGGGTGCACCCCTTGAAGTTTGGAATATGAGCAAACTATAATTGCTCTGGCATCACCGTGGGCAGATCAAGGAAATCGTCAATTAGTTAATTGGCAGGTCATATTCTTGATTTGATGTTCTGCTGTCTAAGGTAATGGAGGATGTTGCAAATATTAAACATCGGGGGGAGTCAGAGCTGGAGATCAGTTAAATTGACCCATTCCGGAGGCGGATGGACCCCAAGAGGATCCTAACAGCCCTTAGGATGTTTACAGACTGGTACTCCTGTAGAAATTCTGGTTGAGAGTTGACATGGATGGTGATATGACCACCTTAGAGGCTCCTCTCTCTATTGGGAGCCCATTTGGTTGCCTGGTTCACTGGGAAGCCTGGAACACTGAAGAAGAGACAGGGATGATGGCTTGAATGCAAGGGAAAAAGAAGACTCCTCACTGTACAGAAAAGAGTCACTGGGTCCAAATGTTTTCTCGCCAGGGTGTATCATAAAGTATTTGTTTCAAGAACTGTTCCTCTGTAAAATTCTTGTGGCAAAACTCACAAGTATACTGGTAAAAAGCCCAGGAGACTCAGTCCTCCTGAAACAAAACAACCCATCATCCCTAAGATAAAAACACAGGAAAACTATACTTCTTGTATTGAATTGCCAAGACTGGTGGATGATCCCTTTGAGGAAGCTGTTAATAGAATGGGCTTTTAAAAAAATGGGAATTTTAAATATGGTGAGAGCAGTTGGTCAGATGAAGTACTTTAACTGGTTAAATTAGAGTGTTGCCAACGGGTCTAGAGAAAGTGCCCTGTCCCTTTAATATGGGTGTAATAGGATGTTATTTAACACTAGGAATAAGGGCCATTGTGGAAATGAATACAACAGGCTCTAGAAAGAGGCTCTGGGTGGGTGTCCTGGCCTTGGGCACTCAGCATCAATTTGCTGTGGTGACGTCAACAAGGTATAATGACACAGAGTCCACTGTTTTCTTCAGAGGAACTGATATCTGCCATCTGAAGAGCAGTTGTAATTCTGAATTATCTCCAACCCTCAACTAGAGATTGGCAACAATGGTTCCCCAGAAGGAAATGGCTGGTTTGGAGGGTGGAGTCTATGGCATTGTACCTGTCTGAGGTCCCACTCCTCCTCAAACCCCACCCTTTTCAGGCTGCACCCCTCAAATCTCCAGGAATTTCCCAACCTGGAGTTGGCAACCCTATCTCCTTCCCAGCCAATCATTAACCTACCTTTATCTGCCTCTCTGACTTCAGCTTTCATCTCCCCCCCCCACTGCAGCCTCTATCTAGGAAAAGTACAGTCTTTCTCTGCAGTGGGGACCCAAGCAGGAGGGAAACTACTTGAGGTCCCACCCCTCCTCAAACCCCACCATCTCCCGGCTCCACCCCTCAAGTCTCCAAGAATTTCCTAAACTGGAGCTGGCAACGCTAGTCAGGACTGGCCCCAATGAGTTCCCCACAAAGGCCAAAGTAGGACTGTAAAGAGCCTCCTGCCCCTGCCTTTTTACTGACAGAACCATGCTTGGTTGCCTAGCAACAGCCACTGAGGGGAAAGTGAGCCCCACAGCAGGAGGAGAAGAAAATGGTTTGATGGTTGGTGGCTCACCTCAGTAGTCAGCCAGCCACAGAAGAGCCAAGCAGAAGCATCTTCATCAGAAGAGACAGCTGTTTTGGCAGTTTATTCAGAAAGGGAAGAGTGTCCAAGCTGGCAATGGGCGGGGGGAGAGGAGTGGACCCAGCACCTAGCCAATGGCACATAAGTACTCTTGAGTGGTAGTTGATGGGCCAATGGCTGATGTAGCACACAACACAGCCAATGGGAGAGCTGGAAATACACATATATACATACATACACACACACAAGGGCCCTTTGGTGCCGGAGCGAGGCGGAGTGGCCACTAGGGCAGCCACAGGCTGAATCAGATTCTCTGATCTGATTCAGCCCGCTGCCGAATTGCTGCCGAAATTCGGCAGCAGTTTTAAAAGCGGCTGGAGGGGAGGAGGTTTGAGGGAGATGCTCCAAACTTGCAGGGTAGCTTCTGGGACCTCTCCCCCAAATACCCACCAAGTTTCAAAAAGATTGGACCAGGGGGTCTGATTCTACGGGCCTCCAAACAGGTTGCCCCCATTCCCTCCATTGTTTTCTATGATGGGGGGAAAGTACAGTTTTTCCCCACCGAGAACAATGGAGGGGATGGGGCAACCTGTTTGAGGCCCCATAGAATTGGACCCCGTGGTCCAATCTTCTTGAAACTTGGTGAGTATTTTGGGGAGAGGTCCCAGAAGGTACCCTGCGAGTTTGAAGCCTCTCCCTCAAACCCCCTCTCCTCCAGCTCCTCATATACCCTATGAGTTTTTGCCATTGACTTCAATGGCCCATAGGGTATAATTTATAATATATTTATAATATTTATAATAATAGGGCTGAAACTGACATTCGGCCAGTTATGCTAATGAGCTATGCTAATAGGTAGGCTAATGAGCTCCTGCACTCTTTATCTACAAAATGACCCATATATATATATATATATCTGCACCTATAGGCAATTCTAGTAATTTGGTTTCAATGGTATTCTGGTCTCTTGTCTCAATGGTCTCCTCCCCCTGCCTTTGATGGTAATGTACATGTCCGGATGCAGAGGTGCAACCTGCTCTTGGGGCCTGGGCCGGGACTTCTGCCCCAAAGTCTGGCCCTAACAAAACCACAGGACTGTACTCACCACCAGCTAAAGACAGCTCGGGGCAGAGGCTGAGAACCCCCATAAGGAGGGCAAAGAACCCCAGATGCATTGCACAGCCAGCCAGGAGGAGCAAGGGTCTCGCAATCTAGGCAGCCTGGGATTTAAACCAGTTGGGTGGGGAGTGGCTGGGGCAGGGCTATCCCCCGCTCGTTCCATCTTGCTGGCTGCAAGGGCAGACACTGTTCTTTCCCAGAGCAACCAAATGTGCTTTTCAGTGGGATCGTGACTATTTGACCTGGGACAGCACATCCAGTCTGGAAAACTGTGGAGGAGTGGGCAGTGGGGTGTGTTAGGCAGGTTAATCTGAGAGACAGTGGCCCAAGATCACCCAGCAAGATGAATGCTTGCATGTGCAGCCCCCCACCCATGGGGCAAATAATACCCGCTGGGGTTGTTTCAAGTCAGGGAATCAGTGTTGAGGGGAAGGCAGGAGCCCTTCTCCCCATGTGCTGTGTGGGCCCATCTGTACTGAGCCCCCATGGCACTTCTGAATAGATTTCCCACAGAGAACTCACAGCAGCCATCCTCTTGCAAGACTCCAAGACACGGTAGCTGTAACGTGCAGTTTGGCCTGTAGTGAGCCTTCCCTGAGGGAGGTGATTCTATTGCAGCTCTGTGTTGAGACTGGATAGGTATTTAATTTTATAAAGCGTGCTTTCAGACGGAAAACTATTACATGCATTTCTAGCTGTTCTAGCTCTGTGTTTGTGTGCTGCTCTGTTCACTGCTCTGTGTTAGGAGCCAGTTTGGTGTAGTGGTTAAGTGCACGGACTCTAATCCGGGAGGACCCAAGTTTGATTCCCCACTCCTCCATTTGCACCTGGCTGGATGACCTTGGGCAAGCCATAGCTCTGTACCAGCTGTTTCTCTCAAGGACAGTTGTCTCAGAGCTCTCCCAGCGCCACCCACCTCACAGGGTGTCTGTTGTGGGGAGGGGAAGGGAAAAGAGTTTGTGAGTCGCTCTGAGACTCCCTTGGGGAGTGAAGGGCGCGGTATAAATCCAGTCTCTTCTCCTTCTTCTTCTGCTCTGGCTGGGTTTTCCATGTTGGGTTTTAATTAATAACTTTTAATGTTTTATGTTTTTATGACGTTTTATTTGGTAAGCTGCCTCAGGCAGGTTCCCTCAAGAGGCAGCATTAAAAAAAAATCAAAATAATTAAATAGCCTGGCCCATCGTTAGAGGAGGCTAGAATAAAACAAGGTGGGCACCTTGGGCTAAAGTGAACTCCAACAGGGTGTCCATGGGAGTGCCATGGTATCCCTCAGAGGGTTTCCAGGCACACATTTACTTCTTCAGCAAAGCATCTCTTCTCCAAAGTAAAGAGCCAGTTTTGACTTCTCTTGCCTAGGCACCACCTTTCAAAATCACTGCTGCTGCATATCCGACCCATGTCCTGTTGGGGACGTGACCTGTCCTGGTAACCCAGGGCTACATGCACTGCTCATGGGATAGGGTTTGACACCCACAGCTCACAGCCTGTACCTGTACTGCTTGCAGTTAGCCAAGGCCTGGCCTCTCCCCCACAGGGCCAGGCCGTACGCACCAGATCAGAGCAGCTATGAAAAGGAACAGTACATGACGCCTGTCTCATGGGGGCAGAGAGAATCATACCACAATCCTTTAGTCCTACTAGTCCTCTGAGTAATGAGTGATAGAACCTGGATCAGGTGAAACCTGAGGACTCCAAAATGCTTCATGTTCAATGAAGAATGCGGCTGAAGCAGTCAGCTCAACGGTTATAGCTGAGAAACAGAAGGGAGATTCTAGTTCTAAAGGCCTGTGTGTACGTAAGCGAGAGAACAGAGCGCAAGATATATAGGCACTGGGCTGACAACCCCCAGGTGGTGTCTGGGGATCTCCTGGGATTACAACTCATCTCCAAGTGACAGAGGTCAGTTCCCCTGGAGAAAATGGCTGCTTTTAAAGGTGGACTCCATGGTTTTATACCCCATGGTATAGTCCTTGCCTTCCTCAAACCCCACCCTTCTCAGACTCTACCTCTGAAATCTCAAGGTATTTCCCAGCCTGGAGCTGGCAACCCTAATATACACTGTGGTTCAAAACCAGTCAAATGTTTCTCTCATACGCCTCTTTTATATCAGTAGTTTGGAACGGAAAACAAAAGAACATGTGAAAGATGCAGCTAGTGGATAGCAACATTGCAGATAGGAAGGGGGGAAGGAGGAGGAGGAGCCAGGGAGAATTCAACCTTTTTTTGTCCACAAACAGAAGATTTGGTCCCAAAGACAAGATTTTAAGAACATAAGAGAAGCCAATGTTGGATCAGACCAATGGCCCATCCAGTCCAACACAGTGGCCAAAAATCCAGGTGCCATCAGGAGGTCCAGCAGTGGGTGCAGAAATCCAGAAGCCCTCCCACTGTTGCCCCCCCCCCCAAGCACCAAGGATACAGAGCATCACTCGAAAGTTTTTGACTGCTCCCCCACAGAGGTTTTGCTGCAGTTTGGCATTCAAATTCAAGCAGATTTGGGGGGAATCATCCACACAACATTGTCCCCTAATCATCCACTTCTCAGGTTTTCCCCTTGCCCTGCTCCCAAACCTGATTTCCTATGATGTTTTTTGAAGGATCACAGAAAAAGTGCCTTAGTTATTACACAAGAAGATCTGACTGCTCTTTAAAATTGTAAGAGCCATCTATAGCTGGTGGTGGTGGGAAGTGCTATCAAGTCACAGCTGATTTATGATGACCCCGTGGGGTTTTCAAGGTGGCTTGCCATTGCCTGCCTCTGAATCGCAACCTTGGACATCCTCGGGGGTCTCCCATCCAAATACTGACCAGAGCTGACCCTGCTTAGCTTTCAAAATCTGACAAGATTCGGCTAGCCTGGAACATGTATATATCTACAATAGCAAAACATGACCGCAACCTATGACAGCTCTTGGATTATGTATGATAAAGGGAAATAGATTGAAAATAAAACAGCTAACATTTAATAACCTTGTACAGGGCTACAGTGTCTCCATATCTCAAAAAGGATATTGCAAAGCTGGAAAAAGTACAGAATGAGAATCCAAGATGATTGGGGGATTAGAGCACCTTTCTATGCGGAAAGGCTGAAGAAGAATATGAAACTTCCGAGCTTAGAAAAAAGATGGTTATGGAGGACGTGTTAAGAGGTTTAAAAATTTATGCATGTAGTAAGTAGAGAAAGAGGACAGAAAAAGCTTTTTCCTCCTTCTTCGATAATACCAGAACTTTGTGGCACTGGCACCTATTAAGTTGATGGACAACAGACACACAGAAATACTTCTTGCTCAACGAGTAGTTAGATTGTAGATTTCACTGTCAGTGGATGTAGTGATGGCCACAAGCATAGCTTTAAGAGGGTGTTAGACAGATTCAGGGAGGATAGGTCCATCACTGACTACTAACCATGGTGCCAGGAGATCCCAGTGAATTCCAGCGCCAGGAGACAACACTGGGGAAGATCTTGGCCTCAACTACCTGTTGTTGGCCCTCCAGAGGAACTGTTTGGCCACTGTATGAGACAGGATGCTGGACTAGATGGACCCTCACTGGTCTGATCCACCAGGGCTCTTCTTATGTTCTTAGAGCTGGCCCTGCCTCTGCTGTCTTACCCCATCACTAGTCTTACCACACTCAGTGAGCCGTTTGCTTGTTTTGCTAGGTTGAAGTATTAACAGAATGTGTTACTCCAGGTGATCCTATTGTTATGCATGGAGTCAATGAACTTTAAAATGGTTGCTGGATCCTGGAGTGACCAAGGTCCAGTGCGTGTTCAGTGTTTGCCTTCCGAAAGGTTAGTCATTGCACAAAAAAGATCTGATTGCTCTTTATGTTTGATAGGGGCAGAGTTCTGATGTTCAGGTGCAAACTTGAGATTGGCCCCCCCTTCTGTCTTTGGAAAACTGAAATGCTTCTGAGAATCATGCCTGTTACTCCAGGCATTTCCTGCTTCCACATGGAGCTCTTCTCCCCACCCAAAATTAACTCATGTCGGTTTTTATTTTTGCTTCCTACATGGTGCCATTGAGCTTTTGCTGATTTTCTGTGTTTCCCCTGGCTCTGCTGTGGGTTCCCCCAAAGCTGCTTTGGTACAATATTTCCCGAAGGATTTTACTGGATCTGGCACCATTTGCCCTCCCACCCACCATTCCTACCTCCACACACACCCCTCTGGTAGGCTTTTTGCCATTTTTAAAAATTATTGTCAGTGGATAAGTTGCTACAGTGTTAAAATTATGCCTACTACATTTTTTTAAGGCAACCAGTAGCAGCAGTGGGCAGTGAAAAGAACAGGGAATCAGCCCATGTAGATGTACCACTGCAAATGAGAACAGAGCAGGGAATCGCCTCTGTGTGAAAGTGACCTGCTGTGTCTACTCCAAGCCTTGCCTTGCTGTGCTTCATCCCCTCCAAGTGGTGATGCCCAGCTAGCCTGCTAACTCACCACAAAGTTGGGGATCAATACAATTTGCATGGGCACAACCAGTGTCACAGCATATTCCAACCCCTGGGCAATCGGAATGCATACCACACAGGTCACTGCAAAAATCCAGTATTGGTTTCGTCAAGAGCAAGCAGGGATCGAAATCTATAAAGGGAGAAGGGCAGAGAGTTCACAGATTCCCTACACCTTGCAGTGGACCCTTGGAGCTCTTCTACTGGGGCCAGAGTTAGAGGAAACAGAAAACTAAGGCCAAGGATCTCTCCCCGAAGGAACTTTCTACCCACAAATATAATGAAGGAATCTAAGCAATCAATAAGTGCCCAGGAAGCTGACCTTGCAGTCACAGATGGTAATTCTATTAAAACATCAATCTCATTATCAGCTATACTAGTGAAAAGGGCAAAATCATTGCCAGGAAACATTAGGGGGAGGTAAATTTAAATGGCAAACATCATCATATTCCCTTCTAACAGTAGCTTAGAAATCCTCTGTTCCCATCACCCAAACAGTCAAACAGGGCCATCTGTAAATTAGAGGGAGGTTTCAGAGTTCGGAACTAAAAGAAGATTGAAAAGCAGAGATATGCTGACAGTGCTAGAGTGCATGAAGCTGCTTTCCACTGAATCAGACGGGCAGCAAACCTCCAGGGTCTCAGGTGAAGGTCTTTCATATCACCTACTGATCCTTTCACCTGGAGGTGCCAGGATTAAACTTGGGGCCTTCTGCAGGCAAAGGCCTCTGATAAGGAAATTGGCCATGGTTTGTACCAGCCTCTCTGGGTGCAACCATCAGCCTGGACATGATGGTTGGGGAGGCAGAGTGGTTTGGCTCTGTTGGAAGTTTAGGCTGATTTTACACCTCCCCTCTAAAGTAGTTTGACTGCTGTCTTTTCCTGCGCTGATTTCACACCGTACAGAAGTATGGGCAGGTTTTTTTGGAACTAGAATGATTCCAGCGGGAAAGTCAGATGTAAAATCAGCCTTAGTTCCCTCGTGAGTTCTGTGCTCAGCAGAGATTCAAATTCTAGTGTTTATTCTGCTGTTCCCTGATTTTTGAGCACACAGGACAGATCAGAGATTTTGTTGGTTTGCCCACCCACAATGCCACCCTGTAAACCCTGTACCGGAGCTGAAAAGTCTTCAAGTGGTCTACTATTTTTTTTAGTTCTCAGAAGCTTATTTCTTATACATAATGCAGTCTTCTCATACACTTGCATACTTTACAGTCTCTCAAGGAGACAGAGTAATGTAATAGCTGGTGGGCTGGACTAGGATCTGGGAGACTCAAGTATGAACCTCTAGCCAGTCACACACTCTCAGAAGGACAAGGTTGTTGGGAGGGGGAAACGGAGAAAGGGAGAATGTGGCAAGCCACTCTGGGCCCCCACTAGGAAGAAAAGTAGAGTGAGAACAAAGTCAGTAAATAAATAAAAATAACTCATGGGCTTTGTGACTGCACCTTTTATCATAATGAGCAAAGGACAGAACTTCAAGCATCCAGTCAATGCTCTCTCTCTGTGCCACTTAGAAATACCTTCACACAGCAAAAGCCAATCTAAGAAGCACCGTGGCATTTCATCTCTCCAAGGCAGAACCAATGTTTTCAAAAGGTTACTCTCTGATCTGCTGCTGAGCTCCTACACTTCATCCTGTAAATAGTTTTAAAAGATATAAAAAATACCATAGGTGGTCCCGAAGCGGCAAGTTCTAAAGATGTAAGTTAATGACTGTAACTACTGAAATGATTTCAAACGGTATCAATTCCATTGCCAACTCTTTTACAGTGAACCTCTGTGTTCCAAGACAGTGTACTTATAAACACCGGATCAATCCTATTGCGTAATTATCAAGAAGATTTTTACACTGTCTTTACTGGGATATTTGGTTAATACAACAGAATTTGCACAGTCATAGTGCCAACCTAGCAGTTCAAAAGCAAGAAATTGCAAGTAGATAAATAGGTACTGCTTTGGTGGGAAGGTAACAGCATTCCGTGTGCCATGGAAATGTCTTCGGACAGTGCTGGCTCTTCAGTTTAGAAATGGAGATTAGAACCGCTCCCTAGAGTCGGATTCGACAGGCTTTCGAGCAAGGGAAGCTTTTACCTTTACATTAGAAGTGTGATATTGAGTGCAGTAAATAAATCTTCCACAAAGTATGTTGCAAAAAGTAAAAACTTACATTTATCCAAGAACATTCTGGTTCCCATTTACATTTATTCAAGAAGATTCCCGTTCACATGCAGTCGAAAGGAGAGAGAGAAGCCCAATCTATAGAGTACTTTCCCCATCCCAGATGGCCATCATGCGTGTGGGCGTATGAGGGCATTGTATCTACAAGAGAGACCTGTGGAGACATGTGTCCATGGAAAGCCATATAAAGACTAAATAATCCACTTTCACACAGTAAGATCCAGTTGGAAAGCGCACTAAAAGTGGATTGAAAGTGGATTATTTAGTGTGTGTGATCACAGCCAGTGAGAGGACAAAATGAGAGAAGAGGTGGTCAGAGGGCAGCTCCCAGGTTAAGGTAAAGAGAGGCATCCCATTGAAGAAGATAACACCTCTAAACACTTAGAGTGATGTAACACCCTCCAATGTCCAGGCATGCGGAGTCGCTCACTCCAACAGGCTTGTATTGGGCTACAGGAGCTCATATAACAAAGCAGACTAAAGGCTTGTTTTGAACCCAGTCCTGTGCAATCTGGTTCTCACGGCGTATCAGTAGCTGTTTATCTGAGCTTAATATCTCAGTTGACATACCAGTTTCTGGGCTCCTTCAGTGGAATCCACAAGTTTCCCCAAAGCCACTGGTGCAATCACAAAACATAGGATCAAAAATCCAACAATCCTTGCTTTTCTTCACCCCGTAATACTTGTTGTTGTTGTTGTTGTTCAGTCACACAGTTGAGTCCGACTCTTTGTGACCCCATGGACCACATCACGCCAGGCCCTCCTGTCTTCTGTTGTGTTCCAGAGTTTGCTTAATTTCATGTTCATTGCATCGATAACACTGTCTAACCATCTCATCCTTTGCCATCCCCTGCTTCTTTTACCATCAATCTTTCCCAGCACCAGAGTCTTCTCCAGTGAGTGCTCCTTTCTCATTTGGTGGCCAAAGTATTTGAGCTTCAGCTTCAGGATCTGGCCATCCAGGGCTGATTTATTTTAGGATTGACTGATTTGATCTCCTTGCGGTCCAAGGGACTCTCAAGAGTCTTCTCCAGCACCATAATTCAAAAGAATCTATTCTTGGCGCTCGGCCTTCCTTATAGTCCAACTCTCGCAGCCATACATCACTACTGGGAATACCATGGCTTTGACCATACGGACTTTTGTTGGCAGGGTGATGTCTCTACTTTTTGTTATACTGTCTAGGTTTGCCATCGCTTTTCTTCTTCATGGCTGCAGTCACCATCTGCAGTGATCTTGGATCCCAGGAAGGTGAAGTCTGTCACTGTTTCCATGACTTCCCCTTCTATTTATCAAGGAGTGATGGGGCCAGCTGCCATGATCTTAGTTTTTTGATGTTGAGTTTCAAGCCAACTTTTGCGCGCTCCTCTTTTACCATCAGCAAGACGCTCTTGAGGTCCTCTTCACTTTCTGCCATGAGAGTGGTATCGTCTGCATATCTGAGGTTATTGATGTTTTCCCCAGCAATCTTAATTCTGTAATACTATGTAGGGTCAAACATAATTGAGGTCCTCTTGTGGGAGAGGTCTTCTTCTGTTGTACAAATCCATCCGAACAAACTTGGACAAGTTTTAGGCAAGTTTGGGCAAGCTGCACCCCAAAGCTTTCCCTCAACACTAAGTGGTACTTTCCCAGTGATTACAGCCACTTGTAGTTAGATGTTCCTTCATGGAATGCACAACAATCACTTGGTGCTGTATCGTTGCAGTCTCAGCATAAATCACCATTCCTGCTGGCAAACTAGACAGGGTCAGGGTCTGAAATCCATTATGTTCAAAGATGGCCAGTTCTAGGCCAGTTCAGGGGTGAAAAGGTACCCGGATTAACAGCAAGGTCCTAAAAAGTGCGAGCCCTCACTGGGAATACCATCTTTCTTCAGGTTATAGATTTTGAGAGCACTAACAAAAATTTCTGTTGCCTTCATCTCAACCGATAGATGAACAAACTAGACTAGACTAGTTACTAGAGAGAGGCAGTCCTTCAAGTTTATTGTTCCCAGGCCATGAAGACCTTTAAACATCAGCAACAGCCTGGATTGAAGCCGGCAGGAAACCAGAAGCTAGTGTACTAGCTGTAATGCAGATTACGTTCTCAGCAGCCAGTCCCAGTTATCAGTTGGGCAGCTATGCTCTTCTGCAATAGTTGCAGAATTGTCTTCAAGGGCAGCACCATGTAGAATGCATCACAGTAGTCAAGTCCAAAGGTTATTAATATATGAATCCGTATGGCAAAATCAACCTTATCTATCATGTATATTAGTTAGTATGCAAGAAGGGATAAAGCACTTTTAGCCAGTACAGCAATTTGTTTATCAAACAACAGCCCTGGGTCTAAAATAGAAGCTCATGGGCACTGTGGTGCCTGCTGAAACCTTTCCTGGCGCCATCAAGTATTTTTAGAAAGTGGGAAGGGCCAGGAGGCTTTGGCCCAGCAAGGCTTCTGATTAGCCACTGGAGATCTGATTGGCTCTGCAGATTTTTAAAATCACTGCTTTGGCAACAGCTGCCAGCACATCACAATACTGTGTGCAAGCAAGAAAATATTTTAAAACAATATATTTATTTCAAAAGGCATCCCGCTAAACAGAGGTTCTGCCTTAAACATGGAAGAGTAACTGTTAAGAATTAGGCATAATGTCACTCCCAGCCGCAGAAACACCAATAGGTTCCCTGCACATTTGATGTGTATAGTTTGCACTTTTGAACCTGTGCCTGACATTTCCCCCCCAAATACTTTCCTGGGGATATCTTCTTTGAGGGGTCATAACTCAGACCCCCTAAATCCAATCTGCACATAACCTGGACGGTATATAGAGGAGTATCCAGGAGAGATACCCTGCAACTTTGATGTCTCTAGCTTGCACAGAATCCATTCTATACACTTCTGAAACGACACTTGTCATTTCCCTAGAAAGCACTTTCCTGGGGGCACTTTCTTTGGGGGGGGGCATAACTCGGATCCTGTAAATTTAATCCTCACCGAACTTGGAGGGCAGGTGGAGGAGAATCAGCCTGAGATCTTCTGTGAGTCTGGTATATCTAGCATGCTGGGGGGGGGGGGGGGGAGCATTTTACCATGTCACGAAACTCACAAACCGAACCACTTCATTTAGCTCCTAAAAGTTCATGATGGTTCATGAACCGGAAATGCCATGAACCGAATCACATATTCTCAGTTTGTGCCATCCCTAAACTACATGATCTCCCCAATTCAAAATATGATGGTGAGATGGTTTTTCTGTTTTTAAAAAAATTACCCTGTGGTTTTTTGTTGGCTTCCTGTGCTTCATCCTGAAACTAGTACAAAAAGATCTGAAAATATTGTGGGTGGCCCTGAGATGTTAGCAATAAAACCTTATGGAGTTTTACTCCAGCTTTAGCCCACTGAAATCAACAGGCTTAGTCTTGACTAAATCTGCATGGGATTACACTGTACAGTGACCCTTCCAGGGTTTACATGGCTTGGGAACATACAGATTAGACAGCTGTAATACACTGTACATGGACTTGTATCTGAAGACTGTCCAGAAACTTCAAGTACTCAAGGGATTTAACTACAGCTTGTCGTGGGGACCATACAGCCTTGGCCCAATTGCCCTGGGCACCAGTTTTTTCTCAGGCCCAAATTAAAGTGCTGGTCCTGTGGTTTAAGATTTGGGTACCTTGAAAGGCCTTCCTCCCCTGTATCAATCTGCTCATGATCTGAAATCACTTTCTTATGCCACACCCCTCGTGCCTGCAGTATCTAAATGAGTCCCCAAGTTACTCTTTGCTGCCCACAAACTACAGAGTTTTCTGTATCAGGACCTCTCCCTCTTGGCCTTACAAAGGCTTTTTAAAACAACTTTGTTCCTCCTTTATTTGTTTCATGTCCTCATTTGTGCAACTGATGTTTCAGTTTGCACTGATGTTTCTTTTCAACTGTTTATGGCTTGATTTCATATTCCTCATGGTGTTATCACCTATCCATTGGCATTTTCCAGACTGCAGCTGCCTTTCGTGTTTTTATCAGTGTCATGGCATTTCCTATGATCGTGCTACCGGTGCGATCAGTTCACATGGACATTTTTTCTTCTTTCTCCGCCAGTCTTCCGTCTCTTCAGATTCACATTTGAAGATTGTTTTCCCACTTGTTTTTGTTTTGCACATGTGCCGAAGCGCTGCAGCGCAGCAACAGGTTCAAGGAGACATGTACTCTGAGGATCTGTGTGTTTCAGGGTTTCAGACATGCCTTTTAATCAGACCCTACACCTCCAAACCCGATCTTGCCTAGAAAGACTACAGATCCCACTTAAAGAAGCTCTGGATTCCCCCTTTACCTCGAAGTGGGTTCCCTTTCCCACTCTACATTGTAAGATTTTACACCCCCCCTTCCCTGATGAAAATAGCTTAACGGGTTTTTGCTCTGGAGTTTGAATGAAATAGAGGACAATGATTGGCAGTTGGTGTTGGCACTCCTAATGGAAATGACTGCTTATTTCAGCGCAGGCACCTTCCAGCACTGAAACGCTGCTGGCATGCAATTTTAAAAAAAAACCCACCCAAACACACTCTTTCTGGGCAGGTGTGGGCGGCGATCCTCGGGGGGGGGGGATGTTCATATTCCCAAGAAGAGGGTTTCTTGTGAATTCATTTTGCAATGAAAATAAAAAGTACAGAGAAAAGAGTTTTAAAAGGAGCCAGTGGGGTGGGGTGGGGGCAGAACAGGGAAGAATTGGGACAGCATTGGGATGTTTACGATATGAAGTTGTCTGGACACAAGTTGTCTGGACACCCCAATAACATTGGGGGATGAGAATGGAACTTTATGAAAGTTTGGAAAACGCCATTGTTTCTGTTTTATCAAGATCATATAGGAAGTGATGTGGAAGACCTTGACCTGAGGCCCTGTCAAAGTGGCCACTGCTGTTAGTCTTAGGAGACAATGAGGATCTTGATAGACTGAGGGTCTTGTGTGTTCATATGACTCCTCCCATAGAGGTTGGCTTGTCATCCCTGCACTTTGATGCTCCAGGTTTCTGCAGAAGCGTCATGGCTCCTAAGGATCAGAAATGGTATCCCAGAGCTAAGGCTGGGGGCTGGAGACCTCAGAATTGCAACATCTCCAGACTACACAACTCACTTGTTTGTTATTTATCTAACACCTTTATTCCACTACTGGAGAAAATGGCTGCTTTGGAAGGTGGACTGCATGGCATTATACCATACCAAGGTCCCATCCCACCCCTCCTTAAACCCCACTCTCCCAAGCTCCACCCTCAAATCTCTGGGTATTTCTGAAGCTGGAGCTGGCAACCCTACACAGTGACCCAAAACACATATATGGCTGTACAAAAAGATTTTAATCTGGATTTCGTGAAGACATCTGAACAAATCATTTAGTCAGGCCAGGCTCTTTTAAAAAACCAAGCGTTTTTCAAGTGGGTTTGTACCAACTTCTGAAACTGTAAGATAGGCCTAGGCAGGAAGGCTGTGGTCCCATGAAGGCTAAGCACACGGCCGCCTCTAGGCGAGAGCGTGTTTACTGCTTACACGGCACAGAAATCGAGGCGAGCGTGCCTTTGCTTACAGATCCCCACCACCACCACCCGCATTTGCACCGCAAGCGCCTGAACAAGCCCTGGCCCCAGAATGTCAATCACAAAGCAGCACATGACTAAGGAACTTGGGAGCCCACAATTTCCAGCCTGACCTTTGCACCGGTTTGTGTGCCGGGGGCAAGGAGCTGGGCTCGCTTGCAGGATTCCGTCTACCACCCACACAGAAGGGCTCCTGTTCCCCTTCGCTGGCCCAAGACACTGACCACAGAGAGGCCTTTCCACTCCGCGGTAGGTGAGCTCCCTGCACTCGAAGCTGGGGTGGGGGGGCTGTCCCCGGAAGCTGCGGGCTCAAAAAGGCTGCCGAGGCTGAGAAGGGACCGGCACGTTCAGAGCCCAGAAGGCATTCAGGGCTCCCGAAACCTATTGCCAAAGTGAAACTTCGGCCCCGGATGCAGTCCCTTTCAGCGCGGGCGGATAAATCGGCCCAACAGGGCCGCCACCTATTCCTATGGGGAAGAACGAAAAGCCGGCCTGGACTTCCCGAACAGCGCGAGCCTTTTCTTGCAATCCACCGCGTCCTCCTGGACAAATACCTCCCCATCAACCCCCAAAGCTCCAGGGATGTTCGCTCTCTCTCTCTCACACACACACAGAGGAGGGGGTGGGGGCGTGGGCAAAAGCCTGCCCTTGCTCAGGGGCAAGCACGGGTCTTGCCTGCCCACCCCTTGAATGAGACACAAGACAAATTGAGGGTTAAACTGGGAATTTATTTACACATAAGCTGATCTGCATCTATTAAATCAATTAAGCAGGGGTTACATTGTGCCTGTGAGCAGGCTTCCTAAGGCAAACCTACCCCAGCTCCGAGCTGGGTCCGGAATCCTGTACCCCACTCATCAGGGCCAGTACTTCCAGTGCGTCTTAAGGGATGTGAGAGCACATTCCAGCCCCGGGCTGCTAAGTGTTAAGGCTCCTCATATGCCCCCCCAACCCCCACCTGGGACGCCTGGACTGCTAAGCCGCTAGGTCCCCAGTTAAAGGACCCCTCCTATCCTTGCTACCTCAGGGTGCTTGCCAGCCCGAATAAGCCCCTTCAATCAACCCCGCTGGAGCCCAGGTACTGAATGCGGAAAGGGGGGGAGGGGGGAATCCTAGGAAGTTAGAACCCTAGAAGTGAGGGGAGGGGTTAGCTGCCTCGCGAGGAGGGAAAGAACAGAGCTCCCCCTGAGCTCAAGCCCAAGGAAGTCAATGACGTGTCAGTTTGTTCTCTGCTGCCGCTGCTGACCGTTTCTGTTCCACAGTCTCCTTCTCTCCCCCCCCCCCCCCCCCATCCTGATTCATTCATGTAGCGGAACAACTAGGGAGAACGGACGGTGCCACTTCAAACTGGCGCTGTAGGATTGGCTTTTCAGACTGCTCTTGCATGTGTGGAACTCCATGCAACTAGAAGACTAGCACCGTGCTGCTTTTCTGTTTGCAGGGAGGTTACTTTTTTTTTAATGCAAAAGAATATTCAAGGCTGGAGCCCGCTGCTTGCAGTCTGATGGGGTGCAGTTCACTGCACCACCTTGTTCTCCTACATCATGTGCGAATCAGACTATAGGCTCCATACACTTTTCCTTCGCTTTTGTATAATTGGGTTGTAGCTTCACAAAGTTGATGGAAAGAAACCGAAGCAAGCTGGTCAACTGGGTGAGGGATCCCATGCCCTGTGTTCTGTCTCCTGTATATGTGCTGTGCAGGGTGTGGGACAGGTTAATCATTGTATTTGTTCCTGTTCATAAAATTCCATTCTCATCTACCAACCCTCTCTACTTATATCTTGTCTCCTTCACCTCAGTCAATATTGATAGCAGTATTTGAGGCTTTGTGGAGTACCTGATTAAGGATTAATCAGATGCCACACATCTCTTTAGGTATTTTCTTTATTTATACCCCACCTTTCCCGCCAATGGGGAGCCAAAGTAGCTTACATTGTTCTCTTCCCCATGTTATCCTCACAACCCTTCTGTGGAGTAGGCTTGTCTGAGAGTGTGACTGGCCCATGGTCACACAGCAAGCATCCGTGGGGGCTTTTCATCATTCCTGCCTCCCTTGGGATGCCAAAGGGAAGTGGGTATGTTATAGTGAGTGGGCCGAATCCAGGCCTCGGGGAGGGGAATGGGATCCCTCACTGGTATTTTTTTCCCTTCCCTTCAGGCCCTGATGCAAGATGGCATCAAAGAAGCTGCGTGTGGCAGTGATCGGGGCAGGAGCAGCAGGGCTGTGTGCTGCCCGCCACATCCTCAACTACTCCGACACTTTCCTTCCTCCAGTCGTGTTTGAGGCTTCTAACCAGCTGGGAGGCACCTGGGTTTATACTGAGCAGACTGGGGAAGACGCTGAGGGATGGCCCATCCATTCCAGCATGTACCACAATCTCAGGTAGCCAGGGAGGCACTGTCTCTGGGAGATGGAATGGCACAGGGGAGCAGAGGCAGGTTGGTACTAACTGGGGGGTTGGGTGCCTCCTCTTCCTGCTCTCAGAACCAACCTCCCCAAAGAAATCATGGCCTTTCCGGATTTCCCCTTCGATCCATCATTACCATCGTTCCTGCATCACTCAGATGTGCTGGCCTACCTGAAAAGCTACGCAGAGCAGTCTGGCATCCAGGACCATGTCTGGGTAGGACTGAGGGTGGCACAGTGGGGGGTCTTGGGAGGTGTGGCTGAGTAGAGGCACATGTTTCTGTGAGGACTGGGATGGCAGGCCATTGAAGGTGTGTCTGGGTTTTATTGTGGACTTAGCTGTGAAACCTGTGCTAGGGCTCAGCTGTATGAAGTTATGTTAAAAAAATAATAGAAATAAAGACTACCCCCAGGGTCATCTAGACCAACCCCCTGCACAATGCAGGAAATTCGCAACTACCTCCGCACCCCCAAACCCCCAGTGATCGTTGTTCCATGCCCAGAAGAGGACAAACAAAACAAAACAAAACAAAACCCTCCAGGATCCCTGGCCAAATGGGCCTGGAGAAAAGTTGCTTCCTAATCCCGAAGTGGCGATTAGCATTTCCCGGGACGTGTAAGAAAGGGCCATGAAAAGTAAGCACTGAGGCAACCCTTCTTGCCCTCCCTCTCATGAGCTGCCTAAGTTCACAGAACCAGCATTGCTGTCAGATGGCCATTTAGCCTCTGTTTGAAAAGCTCCAAAGAAGGAGAGCCCACCACTTCCCGAGGAAGCCTGTTCCATTGAGGAACCACTCTAACTGTCAGGAAGCTGTTCCTAATGTTTAGCCAAAAACCCTTCTGATTTAATTTCAACCCATTGGTTTTGGTCCGACCTTCTGGGGCAACAGAAAACAACTCCACAGCATCGTCTATATGACAGCCCTTCAAGAGTTCTTCTGAGCATGCACAGAGTGCATTTGTTTAACCACAGAATAACAACAACCATTCACTAGCAATAGAAACACGCTTCAGCCCGAGCACGTTTTGTTTAAGAGCTGGTTTTGGCATATTCTGATTTGTCGTCAGTGGCTTGTCAGGACCCACGCTTCCTTATTTCAAATATCAGTTGCTTTCTCCTCTGCTGGGTTAGAGCAGGTTTCCTCATGACCTTGATGACTCCTGGACCTGACTCCTTTTCCTCCCTATTCAAGTTCCAGTGGCAAGTGGATGACGTGAGGCCTGTGCTGGGGGAGCAGGGCACCGCAAGCGGCTGGGATGTCAAAGCAACAGTGCGGGGGTCAGGATCAACACAGCACGCCTCAGAGCATTTTGATGCCATCATGGTCTGTACTGGGTGAGTACTGGCTGGTTGGGGATGAAGTAGGTAATCAGCTGATCCTGCCTGATCAGAGAGCAGAACTGGATAATGGGTTGATCTTTGCCAGTGCTAGGATGCCACGTTTTAAGAGGCACATCTTGGGCCTAGGAAGCTTGAACAGATTTGGGTCGATGGTAAAGCAGCACCCCCTCCCCAACCAAGCCAGGGAGAGAGATGGTCCAGCTGCGTCCCCTGATACTTGGAGAACTGGTGAGGCAGAAGGGGGCTCTGTGTGTGTGTGTGTGAAGTGCCATCAAGTCACTTCTGACTCATGGCAACCCTATGAATTAATGACTTCCAGAATGTCCTATCATTAACAGCCATGCTCAGGTCTTGCAAACTGAGGGCCGGGGCTTCCTGGATTGAGTCAATCCATCTCATCTTGGCTCTTCCTCTTTTCCTGCTGCCTTCAACTTTTCCTAGCATTATTGTCTTTTCCAGTGACTGTCTTCTCATACTGTGACCAAAGTACAATAGCCTCAGTTTAGTCATTTTAGCTTCTAGGGAGAGTTCAGGCTTGATTTGATCCAGAACCCACCGATTTGTCTTTTTGGCAGTCCACGGTATCTGTAAAACTCCCCTCCAACACACATTTCAAATGAATCCACTTTCTTCCTGTCAAGCTTTCTTCGTTGTCCAACTTTCACACCTGCACATCGTTATGGGGAATACTGTAATATGAATTATCTTGATCTTGGTCGCCACTTTATTATAACAATAACAGGCCCTTATGCTGGGCACACACATGCAGCCAAGCCCTCCAACTTATGTCCCCAAAAATCTTGTTTCTGCAGCCACTACGCCATCCCATTCATACCACCCATTCCTGGCCTGGACAGCTTCCAAGGTAAGGCCTGAATCCTGCTCATTCTCACTTGGGTAAAAGAGAGTTTTTGGTTCCTGTGGCCAAGCCTGTCATGTGCACCACTGATCACCTTGGCATGGTGAAGATTCCCCATTAAGCAGTCATTGCCCCTGAGAACACAGAGGCATTTGCACTGGCAACAATGTGCCCGCCTGGGGGTATTGCCTGTACTTCCTTTAGTTATTGCCCCTGTGCCAATGGAGGGCTTTTTGCCAGCTTTTCTTTTTTATCTTTTTAGTTGCTGTATCACTGTAACACTGCAGCAAGAACTGATTTAAAAAACAAACAAACCTCCTGAAGCATAGGGGGAATATGGTGGGCACAAGAGAGATGATGACAGAAATTCCCATCTGCATTGCATGCCACTTTCACTTTGATTGATTGTTGGATTTTATGGCTGTGTCCAGACTGCATGCCACTTTCACTTCACTTGATCTCTCTGTTTTATGGCGGCTGTCTGCATAGATTTATGGCCATTTTATGGCCATTCAGGAGTGACTCTGCAGTCAGTACGCCTTGGCCTGGGGTATGTGGTTTTGAGCTGCATCTGTTTCTGTTCCAATGTGGGTTTGGTAAAACAGCAGAGCAAACGCTAGATGCAGATTGGGCCAAAATGGTGGCAGTCTGGGAGGGAGGTTTGAAAATGTGCTTTAATACTGCACCTTTTCAAGAAACTTCATAGCAAAGCAGGTTTGGGAAAGATCAGAGGAAAGCAGGGAGAAACCCAAAAAATGGACAACAGTTGTGGATCCTCAGAGAAATGCCACTCTGATTTGGAAGCCAGGGCAGAGCAAGGCAGTCTTGTGGATTTAGTTAAGTGCCATGAGATGTAAGTCCTAGGCTAAATTTAAAACACCCTGGAACCCTCCCATCCTGCACTGAGACATCTAATGTCACCCCATATGCTAAATAAATCCCTGCCAACCTGTTGCCCCAATTTCTTTTTGACGTACTTGGGGCATATTTCTGGGCTTCTCTGATGTGTCCTGCAATTGTGCCACTACATCCTCAGAGACCCCTGTACTCTGGAAAAGAGGGACAAATAGGGATCAACCCCATGACCATGAGACACATGACACTTTCTTTTAAAGAAGAAGTTAAAAACCTCCATCTGAGGGACCTATGAGCTACTATGCAAATACAAAGGTCTTGGTTGAAGTTGCCTTTTTTTTGCAATCCCAGTCCTACTGCACTATTCATTGGATTACTTATTTAGAATTTATTTATTATTGATTTATTTAATTCGGTTCTACCCTGCCTTTTCCCCCAATGGGCACTCAAAGTGGCTTACATCAATTCCTCTATTTTTTCCTCACAACAACCCTGTGAGGTAGAGGTTAGGCTGAGAGAGTGTGACTAGCCCAAGGTCATCCAGTGAGCTTCCATGGCACGAACTGGGATTTGAACCTGGGACTCCCTCATACTAGTCTGACACTTTTAACCGTTATACCACGCTGGTTTGGGGCAGCTTACAATCAAAGCAAGTGTTGAGGACAGCTTCAGATATCCATGGAGTTTGAAGGAATTGTAATTCCAGCATCAGAATTTATGTATGCATTTAGATATTTATACCCTGCTTGGGCCACGGTGGCTCAGAGGTTAAGACGCTGAGTTGCAGATTGGAAGTTCGGTAGCTCAGCAGTTCGAGACCTGAGTGCCACGTGATGGAGTAAGCTCCTGTCTCTGACCTCAGCCCCTGCAAATCTAGCAGTTCGAAAGCAAGAAACTGCAAGTAGATAAATAGATGGGAAGGTAACAGTGTTCCATGCCCTTCAGCATTTAGTCATGCTGACCACATGACCATGGAGAAGTCTTCAGACAGCGCTGGCTCTTTGGCTTGGAAACTGAGATGAGCACTGCCCCCAAGAGTTGGGTTCGACTAGCTTTTGAGCAAGGGAAACCTTTACCTTTACCTTTCTCCCCAGTGGGTACCCAAAGCTACTCTCCGCATTGTTCCCTGCTCCTCCAGTGTTATCCATTCCACACTGTTGTTTTTCCCCTTCCTGCTTGGTAAAGCTCATTGGGGAGAGCTGCTGAGCAAAGTCCTCTTTGCCCTTAGCTTGGCTACAATATGGTACTCCCACTGCACCATGTAAACATTGCAAGTTGCCTTACACTGAATTGGTTCACTGAGTTCAGTTTTATCTGCTTCTGAGACCCAGAGAGCCACTGCCAATCTGAGTCCTGACCTTGATGGACCAAAGGTCTGATTCAGTATAATAAAGCAGCTTTGTGTGTTCAGGTGTACTGGCAACAACTCTCCAAGGTTTCTGGCAGAGAAGGACCTTTCCCAACAGGGTAGGAGCTAATGCTTGGCGGTAGAGCACCAGCTTTGCATGCAGAACATACCAGGTTCAATCCCCATCACCTCCAGTTAAAAGGATCAGGTACTAGGTAACCTATAAGACCTTGACCTCAGACTCTGGGTCTTGATGATTAATAGTGTGATTCGGTATAAGGCAGCTTCTTACGTTCATGTACACAAACGGTTCAATGTCTGTTATTTGTGCTTCTTTAACTAAAGATGCTGGGGACTGGACCCGTGATCCTTCCTCATGCAAAGCAGGTGCTCTGTCAGTGAGCTGCAGCCCCAGAAACGATAGCAGGCCCCTGCAGAAGAACAGAAGGGAATGCTGGGCCTTGGGACCTTCGCAAAGGGCAAAGAGAGGCGGCTTAAACAACGTGGGTCAGATCTGAGCACTGTGCCTGCCAGAAGAGGGCAAGAATGCCCAGCTCTCCCCTTGAGCTTCTGCCAACTCCACCTCTTTCCCCCTTTCCAGGCTGCCTCCTGCACAGCCACTCGTACCGCCACCCAGAGCCCTTTGCGGGCCTGACGGTGGTGCTGGTGGGTGCTGGCGCGTCTGGTGTCGACCTGGCGCTGCAGCTGTCTCCCGTGACTGCTCGTGTGGTGCTGAGCCATCAGGGGCCACCCGTGTGTGGGCTGCCTGAAGATGTCCTGCAGGTGCCCCGGATCTTGAAGGTGGTGAAGGAGACGGTGGTATTCGGGGACGGCTCAGCACTGCAGCCGGATGTCTTGATTCTCTGCACTGGTTACCGGTACCGCTTTCCCTTCTTGGCCTTGGCCCAGCTGGGCTTACAGGAGACGGACTATGGAGTGGGCCCCCTGTACCGCCACTTGCTCGCCCCCCAGCACCCTTCCCTGTTCTTTATTGGCCTCTGCCAGCAAATCTGCCCCTTCCCACACTTCCACTGCCAGGTACTGTTTGCACTGGCAGTGCTCCGTGGCCGCTGCCCCCTACCTTCTGCAGCTGAGATGGAGGCTGACGCCCAGGGGCAGCTGGACCAATACCTGAGGGAAGGGGGACTAGCTTCGCACTTCTTGAGGCTCAAAGCTCAGCAGTGGAGCTACGCGGAGGAGCTGGCCCGGCAGGCCGGCTTCCCACTTTTACCGCCTGCAGTCCGAGAGATCTACGAAGCAACACGTGCCAGTCGGCTCCGCAACGTGGGCACCTATCGTGACCTGAAGTACCGGCTGCTAGGCCCTGACGCTTGGGAAGAGGTGTGGGATTCTGGGCGAGACCCAGAAGGGGATGGAAGTGCAGAGTGAAGGCCTTCCAGTGTGGACGCTGGGATTTCTGTACCCTCTGTAGGGGAGAGAGGACTTCTTTGTGGCTTCCCTCAGTGCCTGACTCTGGCCATACAGGGAGCTGGACTGAGAAGAATAAAGCTAAGAGAAAACAATAACGAGTCTCGCGGCCTCTTAGAGGCTGACAAAGGCACCGTGGCAGCAGGCGTTTGTGTGGGCAAAAGTGCAAAATAGACAATCCGTAAGGGAGAGAGATATAAATATCTGTGTGTGGGTTTGTGGAGATCTGTTTTACTGGGTGAGTTTAAAAGATAACTGAATAGGTCACGATAACAGCACTTTTGCAGATCAAAATGAACAAAGTCCTGATTAAAAGTCTAGAGACAAGCGACTCGAGGCATATTTAATTCGCACAACAAATAGGCAACTGTTCGTAACAATCTAGCCAACCCTACTCTCCTTCAGCCAGATCAAGAATCTGTCTTGTTTTTTTAATTTGCTTACTGCATTTATACCCCGTTTTCTTTCCAGTGGGGGCTCAGTACGGCTTCCAGCGTTCTTCCCTTCTCCCTTTGCTTCTCACCACAATGCTATGAGGCAGGTTAGGCTGAGAGTGTGACTGGGCCAAGGTCATCCAGCAAGCTTTCATGGCAGAGTGGGGATTTGAACTCAGGTCTCTCACATCTTAGTCTGACACTCTACCCCATAGTGGCTCTTAGTCCAGGGGTCTGTCTGGTCCACCCTCCTGCTTCCCACGGTGATCAGTCTGGTGCCTCTGGAAAGCCCTCAAGCAGAACATGAAGGCAGCATCCCTTCCCCATTGTTAACACCTACCCTTGAGAGGTATACTGCCTCTGAACGCTGAGGTTCCATTTAGCTATCCTAGCCACTGACAGACCTATCCTCCACAAATTTGTCTAATCCCCCCTTAAAGCTATTGGCCATCCCCACACCTACTGGTTCTGTGAAGAAATACTTTACTGTTGTCTGTCTTGGATCACTGGAGTGGTCCCAAGAGCTAGTAAGTTTTCTGCCTGTCAGAGAAGTCTCATTCTGCCTTCTTAGAATCATAGAACCAGAGTTGGAAGGGATGCAGGATCAGCCTACAGTATCCCTGACAAGTGTTTGTCCAGATGCTGCTTAAGGACTGCCAGGGAGGGGGAGCTTACCATCCCCTTAGGCAGCCGATTACACTGTGGCACAACTCCTACTGTAAAAAGGTTTTTCCTAAGATCCAGCCGGTACCTTTCTGCCCTTAATTTAAACCCATTCTTGCGAGTCCTATCCTCTGCTGCCACGAGGAACAGCTCCCTGCCCTCCTCTTAAGTGATAGCCCTTCAAATACTTCAAGGGAGCAATCATGTCCCCCCTCGATCTCCTCTTCTCCAGACTAAACATTCCCAAGTCCTCGTAGGGCTTGGTCTCCAGGGTCCCGATCATCCTCGTCACTCTCCTCTGCACTCGCTCCATTCTGTCCACAACCTTCTTGGTGAGGCCTCCAGAACTGCACACAACACTCCACAATAATCTTTCCTGATTGCCTATGAATGAGAATGGGTGACCTTGTGAGAGGTCCAGGGAACCCAGAGACCCTAGGAGGGTGCCATTAAGGTTTATGAACTGCAGCATTTTCCACAAAGGGACAGGCCTGTGCCACAGTCCGTTCTTTCAGGGAGACTTGGAAGTTCAGGATCCGGGGCTCCCAGCTAGTGGTGGTTGCCCAGTTACCGTGAACAAATCAGCCTGTTTCCGCTTGAAAGGAAACAGGAGTTATTGTTCAACAGAAAATAAAGAAGGAAAATGGACTCCAAACAAGTGTGTCTTTTTTCTACAAAATTTATTAAACATGAAAAGCAGGTAAATTAGCAAACATGGATATAAATTAAGGCAGGTCTCTTTCAGGGCATGACGACAGGCTTCTCTGCCTGTGTTGTCCGGTCCATTCCTTTGTGTAATCACAATTGTTCTCAGCCCTCCATATTTAGTTTCAGAGGAGAGCCTTTGGTGTGCAGTAGAACAGCTAATATTTGAGTCCAGTAGCACCTTAGAGACTAAGGGAGCTTTGACTCTTGAAAGCTTATACCCCCAAAATCTGGTTGGTCTTTAAGGTGTTGCTGGATTCTAATCTAGCAGTTCTTCCATATTCATGTAAACAATCTCCACTGGAGGGAAGTCGTCAGTGGTTGGCACCACCTCTAAGGATGCAGATAGGTGGCTCCAGGAGGAGAAACAAGGCAGTGCAAAGTTCATGGGCTGGCTGATTCATGGGGTAGCCAAATACATTTTAGGCCTGCTTGCGGCCTAAAAAGCATGGCTGCCATATGCTTTCCCTTGTGCTGCTGTGGCTGCCGAGACAGCGCAGCAGTGACAGGGCTTCTGCATGGCAGGTTTCCCCACATTTTCACTGCCACAGGCCCCTGGCACTGGCCATCCCCTCACCCACACCACCAGGGGTGGTGGTGACTTTTTAATATTTTTAAATCAGTGGTTGGCATCTAGCGATAGCACTAGAACAATCACGTTCTGTGAATTCCTAGCTTTCATTTAAAAGGGCTGGGGGAGATACAAGGGGGAAGGAGCTAGAATTGTGCTTTATTTATTTTTTTAATTTAAACTGGGAATTCAGGGAACCTCAGAAGCCAATAGTCATAATGCTGTAACGGTATTCAGCTGCTGATTGGCGAGGGTGGGGGAGGCTTCTGGGTGTTGGGGAGAAATGGCCACTGCAGGATACTGGGACAGGAGGAAAATGTGGGTAGGACAGGTACAGAGAGACTTTCCTGTCCACATGGACACCATCCCCACTTTGTTACTATCTTTCCCAAAAGATTGCAGCAAAACAGGTTTGGGGAGGACTGCTGGAAAGATAATCTGAAAGATGCACAGAAGAGCCGGGATACTGTGGGAAAGCAAGAAAATAACTTGCTTCACAATAGCTTCCAAGCTGGCCGGGGCAAACAACTGGTGTGTAAGTGACTTATGTGATACAGTGCCTTGAACATGGGACTCAAACAGTGCCATCTTAAGGAAGTCTTCTCAGAATCCCACTTAGGTCTATCCAGTGGGGCTTAGTCCTAGGAAAATGTTACGATGACGCAGTAAAGCTTCCAATAATCCTGTAAACATTTAAAGGAGGGACTCATGGCATCTGTCTGTGAGTGAATTTGCTTATATTTTAATCCACTCCTGTTTAATGTTAATACTCTTTTTTAAAAAAGGAAAATAAGAACAAATTCAGGCAAATTTATGAAAAAAAAATGGATCTTTATCAGTTTTTTGGAATAGCAGACATGGTAATGCACAGCCGTATGTACTGTTATCTTTGATCTGATAAAATAAAATGTTATATTTAAGTGCTTTAAAAAAATTAAAGGACATACAGTCTTCTAGATGAGTGCAACTCTGCATTTTTTGTTTGACTTTCACTGCAAAAATTATGATTTTGACTTGATGCAAAAGTATCTAAAATGCCCCTTCCACCTTTGTACCATTATTTCACACCATTTATGAACACCTTTGTATGGGTCTCCTGGCGTGCGGTTGCTTTGATGTTATCTTTTGAATTTGAAAGAACGTTTCTCACTATTTTTCCCCTCTAGCTGAGAGCAGATGCAGAACCGACAACCAAACAGTGTTGTTAAAAAATCCCTTGCTGTGTTCTGATGTGCAGAAATGCCTGACTTTGAAAACAATGGCAGTAATGTAGTTTCAAAGACTTTTAAGCCCCAGTGCTATGCATTGGTGCACATCAATGTCTGGAATTACACATCTCTTGCCCTGCTAAAATTGGTGCATTTCAAATACCTCCTGAAAAATTTTCCTGAAAATGGGAGGGGAATCCTGTTCTAAGGAACATGAAAATATTCTTGAAACTCATCCCGCTCCATTTAGTGACTGGCCAGTTGAATCCATCATGAGCAAAACTGAGCAAAGGCTTAGTCTCTAAGTTTTGGTTGCCACAAGGAAGGAAGTGGGAACAGATTTCTCAGAAGGAGATCTGTAAATTACCTGAATCTCAACACAGGCAGTTCCTGAACTAGGGGCCAGCACTTTTAGGATCCCTTTGGCTTCCATATACACTTAAATGGCCAAACCATGTATTACGCTGGAACTCTATGACTAGATCTACCAGGATTTCTTGTCATGATGAAATGCATCCACTGGGGATGGAGGGCACAGCCAATCTGGCCAGAGCACTGCGCACTAGGGGAGGGGTGTATAATCCTTTTCTACACTTGTGCTATTTTTCCCTGAACAAGATGGCACCCTCGTGCTATTTTTCCCTGAACAAGATGGCACCTTCTAGGGTTGCCAACCTCCAGATGGTGCCTGGAGTTCTCCTGGGTTTACAACTGATCTTCAGACTATAGAGATTAGTTCCCCTGGAGGAAATGTAATAGAATCAAAAACCCTGCTGAGCTCCCTCCAGGTCCAATACTTTGCTCTCTGGAGGCTCCACCAATAAATATCCAGGAATATCCCAAGCCAGAGCCTCTCACCTCACCCGTTTGCCCCATGGAGGAAAATGATTGCTACCTACATTTCCCCCCACAGAGCAAACTGTAGCTAAGGGGCAATTATGAATGGGGAAACAATGATAGGGCCCTGCTCCAGTAGGTGCATTTCATTTTATTAAATGATAATGCATGAAGATCCAGTCATGGATCCCTTAGGTGACATGTAATTAATCTGTGGGGTTTATGGGGGAACTGGATAGACCATTTTCCTGAAGAGGGGACCAGTCAACCCTTTAGCTGGTGATTGTATGTGTTCCCCCTCCCCCAACTGTTTCTAAAAGGAGAAGTTCTGGAGTTTAGGCCTGACTGGAAAACCACAGTATCTGACTTGAATACCCTACTTCAGCTCTCCAGTGTGTGGGAAGGAGAGGCACTCGGCAGGTACTAAGAGGGAAAAAGCGAAAAAGGGGAGGAGGAACTCAACACAAAAAATAGATGTGAACCGAGAGGGTCAAGCTAAAAAAAGAATTATTATGAAAAATATAGACATTTATTAGGGTGTACACATAAATAAAACAAACTAAAATTAAAAGAGACAGTCCAAGTATCAGCAAATACATAGCATTCAAGGTAATCCCAGCATAAATTTATTTCTATTTCTTATAAAATCTATTATTACATATATTTATTGTTTACACAAAAGTAATCTGGCTTTTTTCCTCGCCCCCTTCCCCCCCTACAATTTTAGAAAGCAACACCTGGTCTCATTTAAATATGTATATACAAAATTCTGAATGCATGTAGTTTTGGATGTGTGTCATTGTATAATAAGGAATATTGACCACTGAGGAAGGCCCATAGGGGCCGAAATGCGTATGGTCCTTAGTTCAAAGGTTTTATCCATCAGTTTGATATGTACTGCAATTAGTTCCTAATGAACCAAGTTTTAAATGTATGATACTTGGACTGTCTCTTTTAATTTAATTTTGTTTTATTTCTGTGTACACCCTAATAAATGTCTATATTTTTCATAATAATTATTTTGTTAGCTTGGCCCTCTCGGTTCGCACATACTTAGAGGCGCCTTATTATATACCAGAGTATTCAAACAGGCGCCAAGCCTGGATCACCCATGAACATTAAAATGCCTACGTCCTCCCCTCCACCACCAGTCTTTCCATGTCCCTAAAGTCTACCAGTCTTCCAGGCCAGCAGAGCAAATGGAAATTCACTCCGTATGAATCTGAAAGCATTCTGTCTCCTCCTCTACAAGTCTCCTGTTTTCTCAGCTGGCTTTGAGCCAATTTAAGTATGATGCCGGCAGGCAAAAAGAACTGACCTATATGGTATACCCAGCCAGCCACTTGTTTAACCTGTAGACCGTATATACAACATGGCTGCGTGGGCAGATTGACCTTTTAACTTACTGGGAAGGGTCCTGTTGTGCTGCTTTCTTGGAGTATTGCTGACAAACAAGAGCCATGCCCAACTTCAGCAGCTGTGGTACCACTACAGGGGGTCACTCGGCTTGGACCGGATCAGCAGAAGCACAAGGCAAGACAACAAGGGACCCTCGGTTGTTATCACTGTTCCTGATGGGTGGGCCAGAGGAGAGTGGCCTTCGCTTCACTTTCCCCTGGGCCATTTTAATACGGCCTGATCACATGCAACGTTAGCATGCCAGAAGAACACCTGTGCTTTTTAAATGAATCTCTGATATGAATCTCTTGTTATAGGGTTACCAGCTCTCAGCTAGGAAATACCTGGAGACTTTGGGGGTGGAGCCTGGAGAGAGTTGGGTTTGGGGAGGGACCTCATAGAGCCCACCCTCCAAAGCAGCCATTCCCTCCAGGGGAACTGGTCCTGGTTGCCTGTAGATCAATTGTAATAGCCGGAGATCTCCAGGTGCCACTTGGAGGTTGGTAACCCTACACTCATAGCATGCACAGCAGCAGAGGCCCAGCCTAAACGAGGCTTCGGGCGGGTGCAACATCCCATAGAGGGCATTCATCTTTCCTGCCAGGCCGCTGAAAGGGGCCTGATAGCAGGGTGAAAAGTGTTATGTGAAAAGAATGTGTGGGGGAAAACGCTATAACTCCACAGAACAATGTAAAAAAATAAGAAAATGGAAAACTGAGGAAGGAAGGGCTACAATGCCCTGGTATTCAGCTGTGTCTCAGACAGCGCTGGCTCTTCAGCTTGGAAAGGGAGAGGAGCACTGCCCCTTAGAGTCAAATTCAGCTGTCTTTTGAACAAGGGAAACCTTTACCTTTTAACTCTTCCTTCAGCCAGGGAGCTGTGCCTTTGATGGCAGGCCTTGGGTCAATTCCCACTATGCTGAGTCCCGCTATAAATCTTTCCCTCCTTTCCTCTCTCCCTTCTTCCCTCCCTCCCGGTCTGAGTAGCCTGATTGCTTTAGGTATTCTTTTCTGCAGTAACATCCACCTTGACCAGTAGGACAGGGTGACCCACGTGCTGGCCTTAGAATATCTGGTTGTGTTATAACTGGCCTGGCCCACTAGCTGATGCCTCTTTTAAGTCTGGTTCCCTGACCCATGACGGAGCCTCAAAGACTGGAGTGGGCAAGGCCGATTGGCGCTGTGTCTCTAGAGGCCTGGAAAGCTGTTCTGTTCCCCAAGCATGGTTGGTATGGGAGCCCCGGCACTGAAAGAGGTGATCCATCGTCACCAAGTGCTGGAAGGTCTCTGTGGCAAAGTAATAGGCCAAAGGATCCAGAGTGGCATTGGCACAGGCCAGGAGCAGGGCCCAGCGGTACACCATGTCCCAGTGATCCTTGTTCAGCGCTCCCACTTGGTAGTAAAGCACTACCAAGTGGTACGGCAAGAAGCAGCCCAGGAAGATGGCCACGTTGGTCACAACCATGTGCCGGATCTTAGCACCTTTGACCAGCTTCGTCTGGACAACCATGCTCCGGTGCACGACCCGCAGCAGGCTGCAAGAGCAAGTCAGCATGATGGCCAAGGGCACGGCAAAGCTAAGCACCATGGCACTGGAGATGCGGGGGTCTGTGATGTATCGAGGGCGGCTGTCGAAGCAGAGGGTGTCGTTTTCCCCCTCCAGCTGATGCGCAAAGTAGGAGGGAATGCTGCCCAGGATGCTCAGGGTCCACACCCCTGTACAGATGTACTTGGCTTTTTGGCGCAAGGCTCGGGCCCGGGGGTGCAGTGGAAAGCACACTGCCATGCAGCGGTCCCAGCTGATGCAGGTCAACAGGAAGATGCTGCTGTACATGTTGATCAGCAGTAGCAGCCCCGCAATTTCGCAAACCGTCTGGGAGAGCGGAGGCCTATTGCTGTAATAATACACCCTCAGTGGCAACGACGCCAACAGCAACAGGTCAGAGGCTGCCAGGTTCTTCATGTAGACAGTGGTGATGTACCGCAGGGCCCCTCTGAAGAAGATCCACAGCGCAACAACGTTCAGGGGCAGACCTACCACGAAGAGCAGCGAGTAGATGCTTACGAAGGCCACGTCAACTGCCCGGCTGCAGTTGGTGCAACTGGAGTTCATCTTTATACGGGGGATGGCTCGCTTGGGGGGTATTGTGGGAAGACAACCGATCTTTGCCAACCATTTGTTATCTGCTTCGTCAGGGAAAGAAGGACGCAGAGGAGTCAGTTGCTTTGCTCAGCAAGGCTACCACTTCTGGGGTTAGGAGCTTCCTTTGACAAATATTTTCCATTCCTGAGTGATAACATCAGATTTGGTTAACTATCTCTATGTTTTTGGGGCTCAGTCAGCTCACTGAGAGCCTCGGTGTGTCACAGAACCTGGACCTGGTGCAAATGGCTCATTAGTTCCAGAGAGGCTTGCCCCATTGGTGCTCCTAGGGAAATCTCCCTCCTCTTCCTTGAACACAGGTTGCCTGAACAATAGCAATCTGGTTGCCTTCTGAGCCATTTTTGACCCTTTCCTAAAGAATTCACCACAGTGAGCTCTGCCTTGGAGTCAGATGAGACTTCGTGGCCTTGCAGGGTCAGTAGGGTTGCCAGCCTCCAGGTGGGGCCTGGGGAACTCCCACTTTTACAACTGATCCTCAGCTGACAGAGATCAGCTCCCCTGGAGGAAATGGCTGCTTTGAAGGGTGGACTCTATGGCATTGCACCATACTGTGGCCCCACTCCTCCCCAAACCCCACCTTCTCCTGGCTCCACCCCCAAAGTCCCCAGGTATTTTCCAACCTGGACTTGGCAACCCTATGGATCAGGTCAGCATACCACAGCTGGTCTACACAGTGACAACCACAGACGGTTAGCAGTAAACCAAACGCTGACCGCCAGGCATGGCTATGTAAATCAGGTAGCTCTCCAAGCCGCACTCCCATCCTGCCGAAGGACAAGCAGGGGTGGGGTGGGGGGTGGAAGGAAGGCAGAGAAGCAAGGAGTTCAAAAACCAAGAACAGGACGCCTTTTCTGCATCAGCATCAAGTTATCCTGGTAGGGATGCCAGACTCCAAATGAAACCTGGAGACCTCCAGGAATTATAGCTCATCTCCAGGCTACACAGATCAGGTGTACTGGATAAAATGGATTCTTTGGAGGGTGGACTCTATGGCATTGTACTCCACTGAGGTCCCCAGGCTCCACCCCCAAATCAACAGTTTCCCCAACCTGTAGCTGGCAACTCGACCCCCCCCACACACACACACCTTGCCAGCAGCCAGGGGGCACCTGGCAACCCTACTTGAGCCTGCCTGCTGCATCCTAAGCAGAACCCCCCTGGCTCTTTTGGATCTTGCTAAATGCCCAGAATAATCAGGCCGGGGGAATTGAGGCCAGGCTAGCAGGAGGAAGGCTGACGTTAGGAGCGAGTGGGGGGAGAGATGGCTGTATGTCTGTCCCACGCCTGTTCTCCATGGCTGCATCCACACATTGTTGGAGGTTGCATTAGCATTGCACTGCAGCAGTTTGGATCATGGGCGTCAACTACGGGGGGGCTCGAGGGCTCGAGCCTCCCCCGAAATTTCCGGGGGGGGGGGGCTCAGCCACCCCCGGCAAAAGGGAGCGCCCGCCGGTGGCCAGTCAGCCGGCCAGCTGGCCGTCGCCGCCTCTCCTTCCCCCCCACCCCCAGCCTGCCCTCCTGCCTCCCTGGGGCGGGGGGGGGGGGAGAGAGGCAGCGGGGACATGCTCCCGCGCTTCGTGCGTGTGGCAGCAGTCAGCCGGCCAGCTGGCTGCCGCCGCGGCGACTGCGCCCTGAGCAAAGGCGAGCGCGGGTCTGCCTCCCTGGGGCCGGGGGGGGGGGAGAGAGGCAGCGGGGACATGCTCCCGCGCGCGGCAGTCAGCCGGCCAGCTGGCTGCCACCGCAGCGACTGCGCCCTGAGCAAAGGTGAGCGTGGGTCTGCCTCCCTGGGGCGGGGGGGGGGAGGAGCGGAGGGGACATGGTCCTGTGCGTGCGCGCACGCACGTGAGAGTCCCCCCCCAGGGATCTACAAAGTCTACGCCCCTGGTTTGGATTGACAAGTGTGGACAAGATAAGCCTGGAGGCAAATGGTTGCTACAGAAAAATTGCCAATGGTGTGTGGATGCAGCCCAGCTTTTGCCCCTTTGGTGGGACCCAGACAGAGGGTCGGCCACTACTGCAGTCATATTCCTGCCGTTTCCCCGACTCCTGCCCCCCATCAATGGCCTCTGTGGAGCCATCGCAACCACTTGCTGGGCTTCTTGCTCTGTCTAAAACAGTCCCCTGGCACACAGACGTCCAGTCACACACACACACCCCTTTCTTGGGACTGTTTCATGCTGGGGAAAGGGAGGAAGGATGAAGGATGAAAGCCCCTTCTCTATGCTTCTCATGGTCCTGCTCCTTGCCGCACCTTGAGAACACACAACTCAGGTAGGATTGTGTTACGATTGTGTGCTCTCTAAGGTGTGATGTTAGACACGATGGTGGGCAAATAAGAAGCACTTAGAACCAAGCTCCAGTATTGTGTTGAAACTGTGCTGTGATGCACACAATGTTGACGCACATACAGTTTTGGCATGCCAGCTCAACACCTAAGCCACACTGTGCCACACGCAGCAGCGTTTATATCCTGCTGAGGTCCCTCCTCTCCCCAAACCCTGCCTTCCTCAGGATCCACCCCCAAATCTCCAGGAATTTCCAAACCTGGAGCTGGCAACCCTACTTGACACTAGTTTGCCATGGGAACTGCCTGGCCCCCATGCCGCAACTGGGACTGGTGGCACTCCATCTAGGAACACTGCAGGGGCCTCGTTTAGACGGGGGCGTGGCTCAGTGCCCCCTGCCCCTGTCCTGTTTCCCTGACCAGGAATGGCACCTTTATTTGCACCCGCAGTGGGGGGCTTCACTTGGGGTTGCCAACCTCCAGGTGGCACCTGGCGATCTCCCACTATGACAGTTGATTTCCAGGTGATCAAGATCGATGCCCCAGAAGAAAAACAGCTGCTTTGGAGAGTGGACTCTATGTCATTGTACCCTGATGAGGTCCCCCCTCCCTAAACTCCACACTCTCCAAGCTCCACCCCCCAAACCTCCAGGTATTTCCCAACCCTAGCTACACAATGCAAGCATTCTGCGGCCTCCCCATCTCTTTCACTAATACCTTGTGATTTGCCTTGTATTTTAAGTAAAGTGAATAAATAAATAAACTTACTTTGCAGAAGAAGAAAGAGCTTTGTGTCCTTAGAGTCCACTAGGAACTAGAACACGGCCAGCCCACAAGAAGGCAAAGGAAGCACCATCTGCTCGCTTGACTTCAGCTGGTGAAGTCTTGCTTCCTGCTTTACGAGATCTCAGTCTGAGAGAGTGCAGCCGTTGGTAACAAACCACATGCATAGGAAGCAATCTCTCCAGCCACTGGGGCGAGGAAGAAAAATGGCTGTATTAGCAGAACCTTTTCAGAAAACTCTGGGCCCCAGAGGTGGGACAAGCCTCCGTGGCAGAGAACTCAACTCCAGGACAGGCAAGCCAAGAGAGAGGGTGGGCTTGCAAAGACCCAGTGAGGGTTCTGAGGCCTCCTCTTCGAAGCTACAAGCTCACCAGTGGGCAGGTACGCAAAGTAGGGTTGCCTTCCTCCAGGTGGGGGCTGGAGACCTCCCAGAAACCTATTTCCAGATGGGGTTGCCAGGTCCCGCCTGACTGCACCCCTCAGATCTCCAGGTATTTCTGAGCCCTATGCATGAGCCATGAGCATCCAGGATTACCAACCTCAAGGTGAGTCCTGGTGTTCTTCCAGAATTATAGCTGCCCAATTTCCCTGAGGAAAGTGGCAGCTTCACAGGTTGGGCTCTGTGGCATCAGATCACCACTGAGCTCCGTCTCCTCTGCCGTTCTCGTGGCACAACCCTCCACTTCCAGGATTTGCCCAGATCAGAGTTGGCAAGTGGACAACCTTATGCTATCATCAGTTTCATTACTTGTGTTATCTTGGCTCATCCAGTTTGGTGTAGTGGTTAAGTGCGCGGACTCTAATCTGGGAGAACCGGGTTTTATTCCCCACTCCTCCACTTGGCAGCTGCTGGTGTGACCTTGGGCAAGCCATAGCTCTGTTGAAGCTGTCCTTGAAAGAGCAGTTTCTGTCAGAGCTCTCTCAGCCCCACCTACCACACAGGGTGTTTGTTGTGGGGAGGGGAAGGGAAGGGAAAGGAAAGGAGTTTGTAAGCCACTCTGAGACTCCGAGTGTAGTGTTCTTATGTTCTTATCAGTCTCCTCGCCTCCATTTTATCATTGCAACAGCCTTGAGAGATCGGTTAGTCTGAGAGAGTGACTGGTACAAAGTCACCCAGCAAGTCTGCATGGAAGAGTGGGGATTTGAACCCGAGATAAGGCAACCAGAACTGCAGACAGTATTGAAGTGCAATGCATCCAGTACAACCGAGTCCTAATCCATCTTACTTTCATGGTGATATATTTGTGTGTTATTTATTAAAAATATGCATAAATATTTAATTCCTATACAATATTTATGTATGTGTATTCACTGTTGAGAGTCTCCTTAGGCGGCCAGCCTTACCATCTGCTCTTCTGTGCAGGCTACTCCTAGGGCTAGGGAAAAGGAGGGCATGGTGTCTTGTGGCCCTGAGAAGTGTGTACCAGGGGACAGGACAATGGCTCCCTAGGGCTGCCAGGTCCCCCGGGTTGGCGGGGGTTTGCTCGCCCAACGGGCCGTTTACCTGCCGGCCTGGAATTGGTTGCCGCGGGGAACTCCACCCCCAAAGTGTCAGCATCGCAGCAACATGCCCCAGCATGATGACATCACCCGGAGGTGACGTCATCACACTGGGGCACATTGCACAGGACTCTCTAGCATTTGAGGGGAAACTCTGTTGTTTTCCCTCAAATGTCAGTGTCCCCCCCGCAACGTGCCATACGCGATGACGTGACTTCCAGGTGACATCATTGCTGCATGCGTGCACCAAAGAAACCCCAGGAAGAAACCGGGACCCTCCCACTGCAAGCCAGGTAAGACCTGGCAACCCCATGGCTCCCATTTATTACATCTATAGAGTAAAGTAATAATACCAGACATAGGCGTCAACTACGGGGGGGCTCGAGGGCTCGAGCCACCCCCAAAATTTCCCAGGGGGGACTGAGCCCCCCCCGGGGAAACGGTGCACCCTCTGCCATGCCTCCCTCGGCCCTTCCTAGGGCCGCCGCCACCTCTCTCCCCCCCCCCAGCCTGGCCACTCCGACCCTCCGTCCGTCTAACCAGGGGCCAGCTAAGCAAATGCCCAGCTGGCCCCTGGACGGACAGAGGGAGGGATGGAAGCAGGAGCGGTCAGGCGGGGGGGAGGAGGCGGCAGCAGCAGCAAGGACATGGTCCCGGTGGGCGCACATTGGAAGAGCCCCCGCCCCCCCGGGGTTTTTTAAACTCTACGCCCCTGATACCAGAGACTAGTGATAGTGAGTTTGCAAATAAGACTAAACTTTAGGCAGGTTTTTGTAACAGAAAAAAGAAAACAATAAAACAAACCACAGATACTGTATATATATATATAGCTAAGTCTTTAAACTAAATCTAAAATTTGAAGCAAATTCTCACATTTTTTTAAAAAGGGTTTTTTTGTACAAAAAAACAAGCAGTTAAGTAACTCCTGTAACTAATGAGGCTATGCAGCTAGAGTCCCCTTTAATCCAAGCCTAGAAGGGCTAAATTAACATTTGAAATTAAATTAGCATTTGAAGTAAAAGACAGCCTGAGAAGGCGAGGAGATCTGAGCAGCTCCCTTTCAGTAAGGCCCATTATTAATCAACCAGAAGCTGACTCGCTCATCCTCCTTTATCAGTTAGTGCCGAGTCAGTGCGATTGACTCCAGTAGGGGGTGGAGTTTTGACCCAAACTATTTATTTAGGGTTCCTATGAGCAGGCCCCAGCTCTGCAAAGTAGCAGGCCCTGCTCTAGTGACAAAGTGTCTGAAATGAGGGAATAAACAGGCAAATTCAGCAGCAGGAAGAGGAAGCTCAGGGCACTAATCTCTCTACATCCCTAACAGGGTTAGCAGACTTTTCACAAACAAATCCACATAATTAGGAAATTTATAAAAAGGGGAATTAAAATACCAGCAAGGGGTTAGGGGCTATCCAGTGTATTGCACTGAATGTTTTATGTATGACTGTCTGCCAACTGGACAGAAGTCATGGGTGTGTGCTTGGTGCAAGGAGCTCCTGGTTCTCAGAGAATGAGTTCAAACCCTTGAGTCCAAGGTGGCCGACCTGGAGAAGCAGAGACAGACAGTTAGGTTCACAGATAAGACTCTCAGGGACTTGTTAGATGTGTTTCACCCTGAGAATGGCAGCTCCACCCATGGCCGTTGCGTCCATAGAGGCAAAGTTAGGCAGCTGGTTCAGAGGACACTGGCCTGCCGATATGGACCGGACACACACCCGCCCTGCTCGCCAGCTGACTCTTGGAGCAGCTCTGTCTGACCATCCCCCTCCCCCCGAGAGCATGCGCCCTGACGGAAGGGAGAAAGAGAGAGAGAGAGCGCACCCAGTGGCTATGAGGCACCCAGCAGCTGCTGCCTCTGCCCCCAAGGAAACTCCGGCAAAGTCCTGGGGGGACGGGGCTAGGAAAGGGCAGGGTTTCGGGACCACCTGGCACAATGGAGGTGAAACACCGCTTGGTGCCTTTGTCACCCACCCCCTGCAGCCGCTCTGAGACGGTTGAGGCAACACCATTGACAGCCTTTCCTAGTGGCCAGCCACGTCCAATCACCCTTTTCAGGGGACGCAGCACCAAAGCGCCTGCCTGGACTTGTATTCTCTCCCCCCCAGCCAGAGGCAAGAGGCTTCGGTGGCCACCACCGGATGCATGCATCACTCCTTGCAAAGCGAACTGGGGAGCCAGACTTCTTTAAAGGTGCCTTTTCAAGGGAAGCAGCCCACCACGGCCTGCGCAGTGGCGCCTTCCTTCCCACCCCACTGCCTGCCTCTTTAACTTAGCGCACAGGGCACAGGCCAGAAGCAGCACCGGCGGGGCCAGGCGCCAGCAGCCGGAGAAGGCAGTTCTCGGGGTTTCTTTTCTGCTGACTCTCCCCCTCCCCCTCCACTTAATGACTTTAGGAAATGCAACCCCCCCACCCAAATAGATCGGTGATTGGGAACCCCTGGCCCCAGGAGGGACTCCCCCCCTCAAGAGCCAATGCAGGCAACAGTTTGCAGCGTTTCCATCCAGGGAGGCAAGGCGGGCACTTGCCAGCTGAAGCAACTAACCTTTACCTTGCGTTGGCCCATCTGGAATGCAACTAGGGCTGCCAAGTCCCCCAGTAGAGCGGGGGAAACACCGATTTTGAAAGCTTTCCCCCGCTTTTCCAAAATTGGCCACCAGGGGGACAAAATGGCTGCCAGCAGGGGAACCTCGGAGCCTGCCCTGCTGGCCTCTTGAACTTCTTAAAAGGGAAATTTCCCCTTTAAGAGCTAATCGAGCAAGACAGCCCCGCCCAGAATTAAGGAGGGACTAAACTCTTTCTACTGAAGGGCTTCCGTGCAAGGTTGCTGCTGGAGTAAACTGCTCGGGTAAGCTGGGGTCTGCGAGCTCTTTTCCTTCTCTGTCTCTCCCCCTCCCCCTCTTTCTTTTTTCTGTCTGTCTGTCCACTGTGGTTTTGTCAAAGGAATAAACTGTCACTTCCAAAGAGGTAAACATCACAAGGAGAGGTTGCCTGTAGAAGGTCTGGGAGTGGGATTGTTTAAAATGTCTTGTCCTGGCTGCTTGGGTCCCCCCAATCCTCATTTCCCTTCTGCAAATAAAAGTTGGGATTCCTCATTTTTATGCCAATTTTCTGTTTCTTTCAACCGTGTCCCCCCCCCCCCCCGCAGTAAAAATCTGCATTTTTAAAAGCATTTGTACATCAAGTAACCGGTATTTTAAGTTAGGGATGGATCCAACTAGCTTTTCTGCTGGCGAAAAGGGGAGGACAAAGGTCCTCTTTAGCCACCAAAAAGCCTATGCTGGGGGGGGGGGAGAAGTTATGGGACTTACATGGACAACAGCTGGGTGAAACAAGGGCCAGAAATAAAGCCTGGGAATTGGGCAAGAGTAAGTGAAAAAGCTGTCTGTCTGTCTGTCTGTCTGTCTGTCTCTCTCTCTCTCTGTCCCCATCCAGCAGAGGTCTATCAGTGGCTATTATTAGCCAAAAGATCTAAATGGAACCCTTTGTCTGGGGCAGTGATGCTCTGAATTCTTGGTGCTTGGGGGGCAACAGTGGGAGGGCTTCTGGAGTTCTGGCCCTGCTGCTGGACCTCCTGAGGGCACCTGGTATTTTTGGCCACTGTTGTGACACAGAGTGTTGTACTGGATGGGCCGATCCACTGTGGCTTCTCTCCTGTTCTTATGATATGAAAATCATATTTAGCACTTGTGTAGCACTTAGGGCTTCATATTCTGCCGAGATGAGGAAGGATTCATTAGGGCCATTGCTCAGTGATAGAGCATCTGCTTGACATGCAGGAGGTATCAGCCTCTTCAGCTAAAAAAGGATCAGGTAATAGGTGACATTAAAGATCTCAGCCTGAGACCCTGGAGAGCCACTACCAGTCTGAGTAGTCAATACTGACCTTGATGGACCAATGGCCTGATTCAGTATCAGGAAACTTCATGAGTTCATGTGGAAGCATGTGGAAGCAACATCACAGGATGTGACATCACAAAATGATGTCACTTCCTTTCTCCTGGCTCCACCCCCAAAGTCTCCTGGCTCCACCCCCAAAGTCCCCAGATATTTCCCAAGTTGGACTTGGCAGCCCTAAATGCAACACCTCCAGGTGGAAAAGCCCCCCCAGCCACGCCCCCCCAGCCGCACCTCCAGGTGGAAAAGCCTCCCTAACCCCCTTAGCCAATGCAGTGGGGGGGGGCATGTTGGTCTTCAGCCCTCAAAATCTACTGGATATTTAATTGGTTTTGCTGCTTCTACCCCTTCTCTTCCTCCCATCTATTTCATTTTAAAACATGTTCAGTTAAGCTGGAGTTGATTTTTGTTCCCTGGGAGATGCAGACCTTTTTTTTTGGGGGGGGGGGGGGGATCCTAATAGAAGTGCAGACACCATTTTCGCTCCAGGGTCATCTCCATTAAGGCGGGGGGAGAAATAAGACGGTTGATCAATAACGTATACCAAGAGTCCCTACTGCAAACATAATAACTGTAATGTTTGTGAAGCCATTTCTGGCTCGCCAGGCTTCAAACCAACCATGCTGTTAATTCCCCCCCCCCTTTCCAAATGAGAATACAAACAAATTACTCAAAATTCTATTTTGCTTCTCATTTAGCATGCCTCATGTGGGATCCAGGCGCAAAAGGGAAATCCACAATGACTATTCCAAAGTCAGTAGTTACTGCACTTCCTATATGCTACTCTACCCTTGAATTATCTTCTATCATATGCCTTTGACAGGTCAAAGGGAAGATTTGTTTAGAAGGATAACCTTTGATTTGGCTGTAAGGTGCTTACAGAGCAAGATTTCAGTTATCTTCCTTTCAAAGGCATATTGCAATGGATAAAACAGTTCACAATGTCTTTCAGCTAGTAGACATGGGAAGCATATATTTAACTCAGATGTTGCTGTCTTTTAAACAATACTTCTGACCAGGACAACTTCATTGCCTTTCATACATTCTATTTAATGTCACTTTAAGTTGTAACATTTTGTTTCAAAGCTTGACCTGAAGGAACTGATGACAAAAGTTGGTAAAGAAAAGGCACACAAAATGAGATTCTGATGAGCCTGAAATGGGAACATTAAAGAGACTTAAATTTCAACATCACAGTTGACAGGATTTTCCAAAATGCTTTGTGATTTGTGTTTTTCTGTTTGAGAGAGAAAATCAAAGATTGTATTACTTGTTCTCACAATTAAAAAAAAAGAAATCAGCAATTTAAATTTTTGTGTTTTTCATTCTTCCTAAAATGTATTTGTTTGAAAATTGGTGGACGCACCAGGAGTGGGGAGGGCAGAAGGTAGCCTCGCCTAGTGTGCAAAAAAAGACCTGGCCCCGGCCCCGGCCCTGCTGCTTTCAGGAAGCATGAGGGTCAAGGGGAAACAGGGCACCATGCTGACGAACGGGGGAATGTTCCCTCAGAAGGGACTCCTTCTACAGTTGGTGAACAGGTATCCTTTCTCACCAAGAAACCATCCCTGGGCAGGGAGGGGGGGGGGTTCTTGGTAGTTGGTGATTCGATCCTTAGGTATGTAGATAAATGGGTGGCAAACCCGTGTACTGACCGCATGGTGATTTGCCTGCTTGGTGAGAAGGCAGCAGACATTACGTGTGGTTTAGATAGGCTGATTGGCAGTACTGGGGAGGAACCAGTGGTCATGGTACACGTTGGCACTAACAATGTGAAGAAATGTAGTCATGTGGTCCTAGAGGAAAAAATTTAGGCTTCTAGGCAGGAGAGTCAAGGTCAGGACCTTCTCAGAAGTGCTGCCTTCTCCATGCACAGGGCAAGCTAGACAGGCACAAATTAGGACTCTCCGTGCATGGATGAGATGTAGGGTTGCCAGGTCTTACTTTATTTTCAGCAGGGGAGTCCCGAGCGCCATCCTGGAGACCTGTGGCACATATGCTTTGTGATAATGTTACCCAGAAGTGATGTTGTCGCGTCGGGCACATTGGGGGTGGGGCCACTGCCATTCAAGGGGAAACCATAGAGTTTTCCCTTGAATGATAGAGCATCTCCCCTCAACGTGCCCAGCGTGATGACGTTTCTGCGATCCTGGCATTTAGGGAGTGGGGTTCCCCCCGGCAGCCCAATCTGGGCCAGTGGGGAATGGACTAATCGAGCAGTGGTTTCCTCGCCCCCTGGGGAGACCTGACAACCCTAATGAGATGATGTGGTAGAGAGGCAGGGTTTATGTTTCTTAGGCACTGGGATGCTTTTGGGGACAAGCAGGACCTGTTCAAAAGAGATGGCCTCCACTTGTCCCAAGAAGGAACTAGGCCATTGGCGCTTAAAATAAATTTTTTATTGTGTATTATTGCTTGTTGTAATCTGCCCTGAGCCTGCTAGTGGGGCAGGGTGGGCTAGAAGTTGAAAAAATAAATAAAATGGCGGCAGAGCAGTTTTTAAACAAAATCTTGGGGGAAAGCCGACAGGAGATTAAATATCTATGGTTCAGGATGGCTCATCTCAAAGAGATGAGCTGTTACTGTTCTACAGGGAAATGAATTAGGGCTGACCACTGAGAGGGTGACAGACAATACTGATTGCCTGGAAAGGTCAAGAGGGCACAGCAGGAAGATTGCAGGCTTAACTGTCTGGGAAATTATAGATGTTTATATACAATATCTAGAAGTGTTGGAGGTAAAATGGGGGAGCTGGAATGCTAGTGTCAGAGGAGAATATAGACATTGTGGGCATTTCAGAAACTTGGTAGGATGAGGATAGTCAGCAGGATACAGTGATTCCTGGATATAAATTATATCAGAAGGCTAGGGAGGGAGGGATCAGAGGTGAATTGTCTCTGTATGTCAGAGAGGGTATACAGTCCAGTAAGACTGAGAATGTAAGAGAAACGGATTCACTCACAGAAACGCTATGGGTGGAAATAGTGTCCAAAAGGAAGCTTAACTCTGTGAGTTCATCATTGCCCACCAGATCAAAGGTTAGAGGAAGATATAAAACTAGCAAAAGAATTAAAGGAAAGCAGCTAAACAAAATAATGTGTCATGATAGGTGATTTTAACTACCCACGCATTGATTGGGTCAATAGGTGTTCAAATCAGGGGAAACAGATTGGGTTTCTAGATACTCTCAATGACTGTGCCATGGAGAAGATGGTCACTGAACCTCCCAGGGGGGAGGCGATCCTGGACTTGGCCAACCAAAGTCCCTCCCTACCCCAAGACCTGATGAGAGATGTAAATGTGATAGCACTGGTTGGGAACAGTGACCATAATGCTATTAAGTTTAACATGTATGTAAATAGGGAGTTGCCCAAACAGACCAACACAACCACATTTAACTTTAGAAGGGCTGACTTATCTCAAATGAGGGGTCTTGTGAAGAAGAAACTGATAGGAAAGGTAAGGAGGGTCAAATCCCTTCAGGAAGCTTGGAGAACATTTAAAACTGCAATTCTAGAAACTCAGATAAAATATATACCACAGGTTAGGAAAGGTACAAATAGGTATTAAAAGAACTGCATGGTTAACAAACAAAGTAATGAAAGCAATAAAAAGTAAGAAGGATTCCTTTAAGTGGTGGAAGGCTAGTCCAAGTGAGGTAAATAAAAGGGAGCAGAGGCTTTGGCGAATAAAATGCAAGTCGGTGATCAGACAGGCAAAAAAGGACTATGAGGAACATATTGCAAAACATATAAAGACCAACAATAAAAATGTCTTCAAATACATTAGTAGCAGGAAACCAGCCAGGGAGGCAGTGGGACTCTTGGATGAATAAGGAGTTAAAGGATTACTAAAGGATGATAGGAAAATGGCAGAGAACAGAATGCATTTTTTGCCTCTGTCTTCACTGTCTAAGATGGGAGGTGTTTCCCAATCCAGAACCACTGATTTTGGGAAGGGTGTTGAAAGACCTGAGTCCGATTAAGGTGACAAGTGAGGAGGACCTATGATGGATCTCCTGATGGACAAATTAAAAACTGACAAATCACCGGGCCCAGATCCAAGAGTTCTGAAAGAACTCAAATGTGAACTTGTGGATCCCCTGACAAAAATATGCAATCTATCATTAAAATCTGCCTCCATTCCTGAGGACTGGAAGGTAGCTAAGGTCACTTCCATCTTTAAAAAGGGTTCCAGAGGCGATCTGGGAAATTAGCCAGTTAGTCTGACATCAATACCAGGTAAGCTGGTGGACTCTGTTATTAAACATAGAATTCGTAGGCACGTTGATGAACAAAAGCTATTGAGGAAGAATCAGTACGGATTCTGTACGGGAAGATCTTGTCTCACTAACCTGTTAGACTTCTTTGAGGGGATGAACAAAAATGTGTACAAAGGTGACCCAATCAATGCTGTTTAGCTAGACTTCCAGAAAGCTTTCAATAAAGTTCCTCATCAAAAGCTTCTAAGTAAACTCAGCAGTCATGGGATGAGAGGACAAGTCCTCTTGTGGATTAAAAACTGGTTAATTAATAGGAATGAGAGAGTGAGTATAAATGGGCAGTTTTCACAGTGGAAGGGGGTAAGCAGTGGGGAACTTCTAGGGTTGCCAGGTCCCCTCATAGTTCCAGTGGGGGGATTTGGGGGGTGTTCTGGGGGGTGCGTGGGGGTGCCCCAAGCCAGGCTCATAGCCAGGATTTTTTGGTTTGGGGGACATTTAAATTTTTAAGGGGCACTCCATAAACTTGGGCATTCAAATCCAGGTTCGAATCCCCACTTGTGCCCTGGAAGCTTGCTGGGTGATCTTGGTCATAGACACTGAGCCTAACCTACCTCACAGGAAGCTTCTTCTTCTCTGACTCGAGCCCCCAGGCAGGTTCCACAGCTGCCTTACCCAGTCCTTAACCTAGAACAAGGCTTGCTTCCTGAAGGCTGTGGCAAGAGAGGAGAGGAGGGAAGCGCGCCGGAAAATAAAAATTAAAAATTGGTAGTCGGGGGACCTGAAATGAATGGGAAGTTGGGGGGCCTTAAGAGTAAGTTGGGGGGCCAAGCCCCCAGGGCCCTCACTGTAGCTACAGGCACTGTAGCTACCCATGGCCACCCCTCTCCCTCCCCTCCTGAGAGATTTAAAGGGCTTCAGCTGATCGGTGGGGAGCATGTTGGCCCTTTAAATCTTTCAGGAGGGGAGGGAGAGGGGCTGTTGCCATCTGCAGCTTCGCTGGCAAAAACACCCATTAAAGGAAAAGGGGCTTTCACCTGTGCACCTATTGTTTGATTTTCCTGTTTGACGGAGGAAAAGGGGTTTTCACCTGTGCACCTATTCTGTTTGATTTTCCTATTTTACAGAGAGCAGGTGCAAAGGGAGTCAATACTGATTTCTGTAGTTTTAGTAACTGAGCAGAAGGGATGAGTTTGGCAAGGGAAGCCTTTCTTATCCCAGCTTAAGAAATTGTGCCTGTCAAAATTTTCTCTTTTTCTGTTTCAGAGGTCCATCAGCTCCACCTCCCAGGTCTTCTGGCAGCCATGCACTTCATTCAACAGACCTAAGAAGCCAGCCAATCGATCCTGTTGACAGAATGTTTTTTGCTGTCCTGTCCTGTGGTGACTGGCATTCACTGTGGGCTCTCCTCAGGCTGCCATTTGCTTGCCCAGTTGAACTATGGCTTTTGTGTGGTGATGATAGGTACAGCTCTTAAACCTGTTGACAGAGACAGGGACTGGCACGTCACCAGCGCCTTGATTCTCCACATTGCAGGGGAAAAGGAATTCATAGTGTACAATCATGGCTGATTTTTGTATCAGATTTATTTTTTAAAAAACAGCTTTGATTCGGTCCTCCTCTAGCTGTGAAGATGGAAAGCCACATCCTAATGCTGGTAGAGGGAAGCTGGATTTGGTAGAAGTGGAGAGAGCACCAGAAGCAGATCCAGGGGTAGGTCAACGCCATGCGCTTGTCCACAGTCTCACCCAAGCTCTCCTCCTCCTAGTGTCCCTTGACCCCTGGGTCATGTGTGGGAGCACTGCACCGTACAGCCGTGTCCAGTCCCCTGAGTCCATCCATGCCATGACTTCCTTCCCTCCGTGAAGGGTGCCTGTGGCCCAGCTACTTCTACTACTTCCTGGTGGACACACCGCCAGGGTATTCCCATGCCTGTAGCTGTCCTGTTCCCTGCTTTATTCATCCTCCGTACAGTTCAGGGCCCGGAACCCTGGCAGTGTCACACGACCACGTTGGGCTAGGTCTTCCTGGGAGCCTTGGTTCATGCGCCGCACCAGTTCCTTCTCAAAAAGCAGTGGGTGATAGGCACCAAGCGTGCAGGCGTCATCCGAGAAGGTCTGGTAATAGTGGCATTGGTGAGTCTGGCGTCGCGACGGCAGGAACTCGTATAGGTGGACGATGTCACAAAGGGACATCATTAGCACCGTCCCTGGTAGAAGAAGAGAACCCAGAAGATTAAGCTAATGGCTGACTTGTAATTGGCATGCAAGGTTGGGAAGCAGGATGTGGGATTTAGATGGTTAATTTCAGTCAGGGTTTTGCTCCCTAAACTGCCAGTGTTGGGAGCCGGTGTTCCCTCTAAGCTAAGTTAGTGTGAGCTAGCTCACAGTTTTTTAGCCTCCAGCTCACACATTCTTGTCTTAGCTCAGGAAGGACAGCTCCAGAGCAAACTAGCCAAATTGCCTGCTCACAACTTTAATGCCACTAGCTCACAAAGTAGAATTTTTGCTCACAAGACTCCACAGCTTAAAGGGAGCATTGCCTGGGACTTAGTCCTGGAATATTTCAAACCATATAAAAAAGACAAGAGCTCCCCAACCGTATGCTGAGTGTTTCTATTGCCACTACCGACAAACTGCAATGAGAATCAGGGTGGAATTCTAATTCAAGAAGAAGGGTAGCCACTCCACAAACATTCTGGTGCCTGCTATAGTCTACATTATAGACCATGTATATAAATAAATAATATTTTGATTAAAATGTATTTTTAAAAGTATGAAACATGATTTTTAAATACTTCTCTTGTTTTCTTTTGAGCTAACACAAGTAAAAAGTTAAACGAGATCCCGAGATAATGATAAGTGGGCCCGTTCTTTAAAATAACTACTAGGGTTGCCAGCTTTCAGGTGGGGCCTGGAGATCTCCTGGGATTACAACTGATCTCTAAACAACAGAGATCAGTTCCCCTGGAGAAAATGGCAGCTCAGGGTGGGGTGGGGGAAGTCCCTTGGCTCCCCGAACCCTAACCCTCTCCAGGCTCCACCCACAAATGGATTTCCCAACTCAAATGGATTTCACAACCCTAATAACTACATGGGGGCCAGAGATGCCAGGGCCTGCTCTGAATTCTACCCCGGGTGAGGGGAAAAAGTTTCCAGGCAGTCTCTGGTCTTCAGGCAGTTTTCAGCCACAATATCTCACTTTCAAAAGGAAGTGTGAGACACTTTAACAGTTCGGGGGGCCCTGAAAGGCAACACAAACACTCTCTGCTTCCACAGAGCTCTGCAGTGACTAGAAATCAGGATGTGGCTGCAAAATCCCCAAGCAGGTAAAAGAGCGTGTATTGCCTCCTGTTAGCGCTTGGGTGGGCCAGTGTCTTCAGAATGTGGGCAGGCCAACCTTGGGGCAGGCAATGCGAAGAGGTACATGCAGGGTGTGGGGTGGGGTGGGATGGGAGTGTCTTTCTTACCAAGCAGCCCCGAGGACGGAGGATTCCTCTGCACCTGTTCGCTTGCTCCTTCCTGCACCAATTCCCAGAGCTGCCACTGCAGCCGCGGATGCAAGAGGTGAAAGAGCTGCCAAGGCCTGCGGGAGCGCACGGTGCGGAATGGGCCAAAGAGGGGGTAATCGGGGGCTTCGTACCACTGGGGTGGGAGGAGAGAAAAAGAAACAGAGGGCTGGAGAGCAGAACATTTTGGCAGCCAAAGTCACCCCAAGCACTCCCTCTTAGGGTTGGCAGCCTCCAGGGTAGTAATAAAAATTAATAATTGTCATATGACAGTGTGTGTAGTATAGCCAGGAGATCCTAAGATTGTCTGGCAGCCAGAAGTTATCACTCTTTTAGTGTTATGCTCCATTAGGTAGTGGCTGGAGATCTCCCGCTATTACAGCTGATCTCCAGGCGACAGATCACTTCCCCTGGAAAAAATGGCTGCTCTGGAAGGTGTGGGCTCTATGACATTATAGCTCACTGAAGTCCCTCCCCACCCCAAACCCCATCCTCCTCAGGATCCACTCCAAAAATCTCCAGGTATTTTCCAACCTGGTGGTGGCAACCCTACTCCCCTTGCCCCAGGGCCAGGGTTGTTGTTAACCATTGTGCTTTATGTATTACCTCAGAGCTCCCCTCACAGACCCAAGGCTCAAGTCACACCCACAGTCCCCCAAAACAGCAACAAAATCAATATTCCCCGCAACCTAGGCCTTTCCTCAACCCCACACTACCCCTGAGGTGCCCTGCTCTACAGCCCTGTTGACAGAATTCCCATCTTATACTCCTGACATGAAAATGTCAGGAAAAATGGCATCTGTCAGGGAGGGAGCTTAAGGCCCTTTTCCTGGGCCCCATGGTCCTGATCCAAACTGGTGCCCATGCGCCTCAAAATCTGGTACAGCTGGGAATTCCTAGAGCACATCTGCTTGACCTTTGGCAGACCTGTGGCGATGGACCCATGAACAGCAACACATGTAGCAGCACAGTGATTGCCAACCTCCAGGTGGGGCCTGGAGGTGTCCCAGAATTATAACTGATCTCCAAACTACAGTCATCAGTTCCCCTGGTGGAAATGGCAGTTTCTGAGGGTGGACTCTTTGGTATCACATCCCTGATGAGCTCCCGCCCCTTCCCAATCCCACCCCACCCCTCACTTCGAAATCTCCAGGAATTTTCCAAGTTGGAGTCGGAAACCCTGCCTCAACGAGACTGCCGATATTGTATTGGACCTGTGTCTTTTAGAATGCTATTGTTAGGTTTTTAACACTCATGGATTATAATGGTTTTAAACTGCCTTGTTCTCCACCCAACCCCACCCTGTGATATATAAATGTCTAATTAAATAACTGAAGAGCTGCCAAGGGGAAAGCTCAGCCCCAGTGAGCGGGAATTTGAATCGCGTGAAGGTAGATGTTTCCCATCTGTCTGTGTCAAGTGTGAATGGCTAGTTCCTAGATGTACAATCCAAGCCCTGAAATGCCACCTTTGAGACCTGAACCATCTGCTTCATAAAGAGGCCTTGCTTGCGAGTGAGAGCAGGAAGGAAAGCAGCTTGTGTAAGAAGTGATGGGTTGAATCTAATCTGCCTCATAGAGAACAAGTGGGTCTCTCCTTCTTTCCTTGGCAGTCCCCTGGGCCCTCTGTAAAATTTCTGCTGTGAGTCAAGGGAACCCTTCTGAACAATATGCCATGTGATATGAGGGGGGGCGCTGCCACAAGAAATTAGGTGAAATCCCCCACTCCCTGTTGTTGTAGTAAACTCCATGAAATTTATTTATTTATTTATTTATTTATTGCATTTTTACCCCACCCTCCCCGCAAGCAGGCTCAGGGCGGCTTACAAGATGGCGCAATGCCAAGTCAAGATGAAACAATTAAAATGGGTTAAAATGACATTATAACAATTCCACAATAAAATTTACAGTAAAGTGCTTGCGATGATGATGATCGATATATATCAAGATGGCGTCCTGCAGTTTCTCATAGTAGTATGATGTGGCTTCCTTCGGGCTGGCCCTCATCTCCATTGTTGATGGAGATGGTCGATGGTAAGTAGATGGTAAGTGGTGGCAGCTTCTAATCGAAAGCCTGCTGGAAGAGCTCCATCTTGCAGGCCCTGTGGAACGGCATAAGATCCCACAGGGCCCTGATCTCCTCCGGGAGCTCATTCCACCAGAGAGGAGCCGCCACCAAAAAGGCCGTAGCCTGAGTACCGGTGAGCCTGGCTTCCCTTAAACCCGGGACCGAAAGTCGGTATTGCTATCCTGACCGAAGTGCTCTCTGGGGTAAATACGGGGTAAGGCGGTCCCCCAGGTATGTTGGACCCTGGCCATATAGGGCTTTAAAGGTAAGCACCAGCACCTTGAAGTGAATTTGGTACGCTATAGGCAGCCAGCACAGGCCGGATGTGATCCCGTTTAGGGAGATCCATCAATAGCCTGGCTGCGGCATTCTGCACCAGCTACAGTTTCCGGATTTGCAACAAGGGCAGCCCCATGTACAGAGTGTTACAGTAATCTAACCTTGAGGTGACCGTCGCGTGGATCACTGTGGCCAGGTCGTCGCGATCGAGGAAGGGAACCAACTGCCGCACCAGCCGAAGATGATAAAAGGCTGAAATGGACCCAAAGTTTAAACCTGGGTGGGGGTGGGAATGGACAGACAGATGGATGGACAACAGTGCTTTAGTCTGCACTGGGCTGCCTTCCAGTTTTCATTGGAAGTTGATGGTGGCTCTGTGCAAGGCTAAGGGATTTATATACATTCAGTTCCCCAAAGCGAGGTTTTCTGAGGTTTTCTTTTCACACCTGGGATCTGAAGGGTCAGTGGTCCCAATCTAGGCAGCCTGAGCAAACAGTGTTTTCAAGTCCACTGAACACAGCTTGACTCTCCAGGGTGAAGCTGAGCTGACTCACTGGAATATGCGGGAGTGTGTGTCTGTGTCCCAAGGGGGGGGGGGCATGACTCAGTGGCAGAGCATCTGCTCTGCCTGCAGAAGGCATCTCCAACTAACAAGATTAGGTAGCAGATGGTGGGAAAGACCTCTGTCCAAGACCTTGGAGGGCTGCTGCCAGTCAGAGTAGACAATACTGACCGTGATGGATAAATGGCATGACGCAGTATAAGGCAGCTTCCTGCACCCAGATCTGCAACTGTGTCGATCTCCTACCGTAAACAACACAGATACACCAGAGCTCACCTCCTGCAGATCTCCTGGGTAAGGAGCTGGGTCCCAAGCGACTAAGACTCCCTGTGTGTAGAGGAGGCTATCCAGAAAATGTTGTTCAGGGGAAGCCATCAGCTGTGGGGGGAAGTGAGAGTCAGAACTTGCCTGATTCCAAGTCAAAAGCAAACAGTTTTAGATGTGAGTAGTTTCAGGAGAGCAGCCATGCTCATCTGCAGCAGCAAGTCCAGGAGCACCTTAAAGACCAACAATATTTTCCAGGGCATGGTGAGTCAAAACTCACTTTGTCACTCAACGACAAACTATCCCTTTAAACCACTACTTTCTGTTCCCTGTGAAAGCTGCAAAAACAGCTTCCCCGCCACTCAGGTGTTTTTGGGGCTTTCTTATGCAATCCCTTTGCTTTAAAGAGACTGCATAAGAAGTCTGAAACAGCTGTTTTGGGGGCTTTCTTGACCATGATCCCTTTCAATTGGGTTTGTGGGGCCACGAACCACAAACCAGTTCGGTTTGCAAATTAATTTACCAGTTTGCTTTGGTTCATGGTTCAGTTTGTGGTTCAGCCATGAACCACAAACCAACACGAACTGCATTTTTCCAGTTTATGCCCATCCCTAGTGATTTTTGATGGGTACTGTGTTCTGCAGGCTCAGTTGGAGTTCACAGGAGTTTAGCTCCTCTGCAGGAGAGACAGAACACTTCAGATGGTCCTTTCCAAAGACTGACATCCCAAAAGGTGCCTGATGGCCCTTAGGGTGGTTCTTAGGTATATGGTTTGAGCTCTTGCTTGTTTGGTTTTAGCAGCATTTGAAGAAGAAGAAGAAGAGATTGGATTTATACCCTGCTCTTCATTTGTAGTCTAAGAGCGGCTTACAAACTCCTTTCCCTTTCCTTCCCCTCCCCACAACAGACACCCTGTGAGGTGGATGGGCTGAGAGAGCTCTGAGACAACTGTCCTTGAGAGAACAGCTGGTACAGAGCTAGGGCTTGCCCAAGGTCATCCAGCAGGTGCAAGTGGAGGAGTGAGGAATCAACCCAGTTCTCCCAGATTAGAGTCCGCGCACTTAACCACTACACCAAACTGGCTCTCTTTGTACAGTCTTTGTATTTTTTTTTCATTTCTATGCTGCCCATCCTTTAAGGAGCTCGGGATAATGTGCACTGTTCTCCTCACCATTTCACCATCACAACAATCCTGTGAGGTAGAATAGGCTGAGAGAGAGTGACCAGCCCAAGATCACTTAGTAAGCTCATAGCTGACTACAGATTTCAACCCAAATGTCTCCACTCGTGGTCCTTCACTTTCACCAAGACACCACATGGCCATCTATTACATTTGTTCACCAAAATATATTTCTATTCCACATTTGGTATTATTTCACTTGTCCTCTGGTTATTTTATTGAAATTAGGTTGATTGGGTCACTGTGTTTTAAATGAGGGTGAGCATGTCTGTGGTTCAAATTGGCCAAAAAGTAGAATAGGGACCTATGTAAGTAAATAAAAAAAAATAAAAGTCTTGGTAATCCTTACACCACCCCTACAAGCTAGGCTATTATCACCGTTACCATACTAGTTTGGACCAGAGACAAACTGAACTTTTCTAAGCAAGTTCAAACCTGGAATTCATAATACAGGTAAAAGTTTCCCTTGCTCAAAAGCTAGTTGAATCTGACTCTAGAGGGTGGTGCTCATCTCTGTTTCCAAGCCCAAGAGCCAGTGTTATCCAAGGACTTCTCCATGGTCATGTGGCCGGCAGGACTAAACGCCAAGGTGCACGGAACACTGTTACCTTCCCACCCAAGTGGTACCTATTTATCTACTTGCAATTTCTTGCTTTCGAACTGGGGCCAGAGATGGGAGCTCACGCCATCATGTGGCACTAGGGTCTCGAATTGCCAAGCTACCGATCTTCCAGTCTGCAACTCAGCATCTTAACCTCTGAGCCATCACGGCATACAGGCATAATACAGGCACGTAATAACCATGACTACATTGAAAATTCAACTGTTTCTACAAAAAAAAAGTGGGGGGGGGCTTTTCCATTTGCTTGGAGATTTGAAAATGAACATGGCAAACCACAGTCCTGCACAGAGATAGATCTAAGCTCTGAAAGCAGTTTGCCAAAGAATCTCTAACTGTGGAACATTTCACTCCCCACTCTCCAGCTCCCTGTCTCTCCTCCCCCTACTCAGGAGACTTTTTTTCTTATATCCAGCCCCCTGTAACCCTTCTGCCCCGGTGCCCCCACTCCTCATGGTACACCTGGGAGTTCACAAGGCGGAGGATGGTTTTTGTGCCCACGTCACGCTCGTAGCCCATGGTCGGAGCTCCATTGAAGCGAAGAACAGCATCATGGGTGTCTGGCAGGAGAAGAAAAATCAGGGCGTGTGTGAGAGAGAGGAAGACTAGGCAAATCCCCAACTTAGCCATCGCCTCAGTCCTATCACGCACACACTGCTAGCAGTCTTAGAGCTCAGCTACACAGAAATGATCCCCACACACACATTCTGCTCACACATATACCCATCAAGGGGGCAGGACTTTATATCAATAAGCAGGACTTAATAAGCTCTAAGACTGGCTATCAGCTTGGGGTTGAAAAATGCCTGGAGATTTGGGGGGTGGAGCCTGAGGAAGGCGGGGTTAGGGAAGGGGAGGGACTTCAGTGGGGTATAATGCCATGGAGTCCATTTTCCAAACTGGCCATTTTCTTCAGGTGAACTGATCTCTGTTGCCTTGAGATTAATTGTACTACCGGGAGATCTCCCACCTGAAAGTTGGCAACCCTACTTAATATGCATCTTAGCTAAGACCCATCACTTATCTTCCATGCTTCCAAGAACCAGTGCAATAGTGGGTACGCAGATCATTTTAAAAAGGGGCTCAGAGGATATGCAGAATGCCTGACCCATCTACACTTTCATACCTTAGGGAATAAAAGTTTGGGCAAACATAGTTTGATGCCCAGCAGGTTCAGGGCCACAATTTGAGAAAGGTCAATAAACAAAAAATAATAATAATAATAAAAAATAATCAGGACTAGCTACAAACAGTGGCCAACCTCTAGGTGATAGCTGGAAATCTCCTGGGATTACAACTAGGGCTTTTTTTGTAGAAAAAGCCCAGCAGGAACTCATTAGCACAATAGGCCACACCCCATACAGCGCAGCTCCCTCCCAGGATTGGCTTGTAAGGTGCCTGGGGAACCCGGGGTGGGGGGAGGCTATAGGCATGGCCAACTCGGAAGCCAGCCAGAACTCCGTTCCTGTGCGCTCCTGCCCCAAAATAGCCCTGATTACAACTAATCTCTAGGCAAAAGAGAAAATGTCCGCTTTGGGAGGTGGACTGTATGGCATTATACCCCACTGAAGTCCCTCCCCTCACCCTGCCCTCCTGAGGCTCCACCCCCAAAATCTCCAGGTACTTCCCAACCCAGAGGTGGCAACCCTAGTTATGAACCCTGAGCTGATCTTGGGGAATTTTCTTTCTTCTCCTTACGCGCTCAAGCTTCCCGTGTGCTGGATCTCGTAAACAGAAGTCATGTTTCTGTAGCGGCACCACCAAATCCTATTCAAATCTTAGCGAGATCATAGCAATTACTAGACTTGACAATTGTTAATACAATCAACATGGGGCTGCTTTTGAAAAGTTCTCAGAAACTTCAGTTATTCTAACATGCAGCTGCTCAATTGCAATCTTGATCTTGCTGCTGAGATTATATTACACCTATTTGGATCCATTTACGCTGGCTGCCTACCAGTTTGTTTCCAGACTCAACCCACAATCCTGGGGTTCTTTAAATCTTTAAAGCCCTTTAAAGGTTTGGGACCAAGATGCCTTTAAACAGGGGTCATTTCGAGCAGGAGCTCGGGGGAGCTCAGCTCTGGGAGTTGGTGCCAGCCTCCCCCCCCCCCCCCCCCCCCCGGCAGGGGAATGCCTGCTTGTGCCATGGCTGCAGCAAAATGATCCCGTCCCCTGGAAAGGTCCTTGTTCCTCCAACCAGCCTTCTGAAGGCTTCAGCCACCTCTGAAGCTATCCTCCCAGAATAATGGTATTTCTGAGGCTTGGATTAGTAGTTGTTTCCTCTCTGCCAGCTTTCTTTCTTTCTTTCTTTCTTTCTTTCTTTCTCTCTCTCTTTCTTTCTTTCTTTCTCTCTCTCTCTCTCTTTCTCTCTTTCTTGCCTTCTGACATACTTCCAGTGATGTCAGGTGGTGTAGCATATGCAAATAAGTTATGCTAATTAGCTCCTGCACCTCTTTTTCTACGAAATGACCCCTGCCTTTAAATACTCTGGGATCACCTTCTCTAATAAAAACCTGCCCAGATGCGGAATCCTTGTGATGGATGGAAGTACACATGATGGGGGCATTGGTTTGTGTGTGTTTTGGTAGCAGCACCAAAACTATGCAATGCTGTGCCCAGGGGAGTTCATTTGGTATCCACCTTGGCTTTTAGAAGCTATTTCACTAAGCCTTCTCACTGCCAGAAACACAACTATAGCCCATGCAGAGGTCAAGGTTGGGGGGAGAAGACTGTTCTTTATAGTTGCCACTGCCAGCCTCCAGGTGGTGTCTGGAGATCTCCACTTCTGATGCCTAGACTACTGAGATCAGTTTCCCTGGAGAAAATGGCTGCTTTGGAGGGTGGACTCAATGGCATTATAACCCACTGAGGTCCCTGTCCTCCCCAAACCCTGTTCTCCCTAGGCTGTACCCTCAAATCTCCAGTAATTTCTCAACCCAGAGCTGGCAATGCTACATCTTAGTGTGTGTGTGTGTGTGTGTGTGTGTGTGTGTGTGCGTGTGAGAGAGAGAGAGAGAGAGAGAGAAAGAGAGAGAGAGAGATGCTGTCAAGGGCTTTCAAGGCAAGAGACTAACAGAGGTGGTTTGCCAGTAGGGTTGCCAACTCCAGGATGGGAAATACCTGGAGATTTTGGGGGTGGAGCCTGAGAAGGGCAGGGTTTGGGGAGGGGAGGGACCTCAATTAGCTAGAATGGCATAGAGTCCTCCTTCCAAAGCGGCCATTTTCTCCAGGTGAATTGATCTCTGTTGCCTGGAGATCAGTTGCAATCCCAGGAGCTCTCCAGCCACCACCTGGAAGTTGGTAACCCTGTTCACCATTGCCTTCCTCTGCATAGCAACTGTGGAATTCCTTGGTGGTCTCCCATCCAAATACTAACAGGGACCAACTTTGCTTAGTTTCCGTGATCTGACAGGATTGGGTTAGCTTAGAGTAGACAATATAAATTCTAGTGATTTCCAGACCTTCATTCACTGTTTACAGAGGTAGGCTTACAGTTAAGCAAAATGAATGGATTGCTACCACCACACATCATTTAGGGCACTGTTGAAAGGAAAGTTAAGTAGTTAACAGTGCAATCCTAAGAAGAGTTACATCCTTCTGAGCCCATTGATTACCATGGACTTACGTATAAGTCCATTGGGACTTACCACGGACTTACCACGGACTTAAGTATAAGTTCATTGGGACAAAAGAAGGTGTCTTGGTAGAAATTAGCTATTTCAGTTCCATGGATATAAACAGTTTATGGCTTAGAGCCCTCCATGGGTAAATCCCACTCCGTCGCTGCTTGCACACTCACCAATCTCCTTGCCCAGTCCGGATCCCAACATGGAGCCAGCGGAACTCACTACCGCACACCGCTCTAGAGGCCCCAAGTCCTCGGCCAGGCTCCTCTGGGGCAGCACTCCAGTCCACTCCGGGGCTGCAAAGGGGCCCTCATCCCCCACCAGGGTCCTCACATCCACACGGGCCTTGAGGTGGCACAAGAGCTCCATCCCAGTCAAGCGCGGGACTCCTCGGCGCATCCTAACATCTGGGGGCACGTGGTACTTGTTCATGGCCTGGTAGTTTCGGAAGACCTGCTGGAGACGTGGGCCCAGCACCTGAGATGAAAGCTCCTTCTGCCAGACAGGCCAGGGCAGGGGCTGGGCAGGGTGGCTGGACTGGGAAGCCCTCCGGTGACGCCGGGACCCAATGAGCACCTCCACGAGACGTTGCCAGAAGCTCCTGCCACTGGAGAAGAAGGAACCCCAGGATGGAGCCCGCGGCGCAGAGCCAAAGTTCCGGCTGCCAGACTCAGCAGGGAGGAGCTCCAGAGTCCTGTTTCCCACATGGGGGGTTTGGATGCCTCGGAAGACTGTTGCCATGGAAATGGAGAGGCCCCGACCCCCACGTGGCCCCAAATGCAGCACGAGCCCCAACTGCAGGCAGATCAAGTAAACCATGGCCAGGCACAGCAAAACGAAGCTCAACCAGACACACCCCCTTCCCCACCGCCGGGGAAGCCGCAGGCAGTGCCGGGGGTCCATGGACCTGTGGAGAGATGGATAGTTTGAGAGGAATGACAATGCGGCACTTGCTAAGTGAAATGGCCGCTACTTGTACTTCCAGCCATTCCTGTAACACACTGCTTAAATTGTGAAAGGCTTATAAGAGTCCTGCTGGATCTGTCCAAATCCCAGTTAGTCCAGTATCCTCTTTCGGACAGATACCGGCTCTGAGAATTTATCTAATTCCTTCCCGAAGGCATCTAAACTAACCATAGTTAATTCCATACATTAACTGTGTGCGATCTTAGCTGAAGGAGGTTTTGTTCCTAATAACCACTCTTAACCAAATCTTTTGTATTTTTGAAACCTTTAAAGCAGGGGTGTTAAACGTGCAGCCTGGGGGCCAGGCCAGCCCCCTGAAGGGCTTCTATCAGGCCCACAGTGGAACTGGCTGGCTTCTGCTTCTGCTTCCGGTTCTGCTGCTGCGTCATTGTAGGTTTGCAGCTTACAGATACACACCTGAACAGCATACTCAAGATTGCAACAGCACAGACATTTTGATGTAATAATTCAGAGCAAGAGGTGTCAGTTATCAGACACTGTTAAATAAACAAGATATTGCAAGAGTGCTGATGTTTTAAGCATGTTTTTATTTTAAGTTAAAAAAAACCCTTTGTGTTCGTGTTCTGCATAAAGTTTATATCTCTGCTACCTGGCATTACATTTCATGACACACACATTTTATGACACACATGGCCTGGCCCTACAAGGTCTCATTTATGTCAGATCCAGCCCTCATAACAAATGAGTCCAATATCCCTGCTTTAAAGCCTATGTTAGTGTTCCTAGCTGGCTATAATGTATTTAAGCTTTAAGCTAATTCTTAATCTCCTACCACTTTAAACTGTTATTAATGCTTTTTGAATGTTATTTGGAAAATTAATAATTACATTTTTTTTAAAAACTAAAAAAAAAACCACTGTGTGCGGCGTTTCCTTTCACCTGTCTTGAATCTATTGTTCATCGAGTCCCTTTGGTGAGAAATTTTCTCTGTCCATTTTCTTCACACCATTGTATTATTTATTATTTATTTATTAATTTCAATTTATATCCCGCCTAACCAACATAGTGGCTCTAGGCGGCATTGTATAAAAACAGAAAGAACAGAAGGAAGGAAGGAAGGAAGGGAGGGAGGGAGGGGTAGGTGGGGGAGAGAGAGAGAGAGAGAAAGGAAGGAAGGAAGGAAGGAAAAGGAAGGAAGGAAGAAGGAAGGAAGGAAGGAAGGAAGGTGGAGGAGAGAGAGAGAGAAAGGAAGGGGGGAGGGAGAGAGAGAAAGAGAAAGGAAGAAAGAAAGGTGGGGACAGAGAGAGAGAGAAAGACAGAAAGAAAGACAGAAAGAAAGGTGGGGGGAGAGAGAGAGAGAGAGAATGAAAAGATATGGGGAGGCACTTACTGGAGCAGGGAAAGCCACGCCAAATGCAGAAAGCCTAGCCCCTGTGCTTAATCTCTGGGCGGGGCTTTCTCCTGCTGGCTGTTTGCTCTTAAAGGGAAAGCACCCGGTGGAGCTTTTTCCTGCCGGCTCTCTGCAGGAACTTTCCCTTTAAGTGTAAACAGCTCAGGCCGGGCAGGGAGGGGGCTGGACAGGCTCGGACGCCAGCCGGAACGGCGTTCCTGTGCATTCCTGTAGAAATCGAGCCCTGTCCTATCTATCTATCTATCTATCTATCTATCTATCTATCTATCTATCTATCTATTTATATATAAAGACCGCATGACTTCTGCAAAGAGAAGTACTTTAGGAGTGCTTTTGAAAGAGTCAACAAATGTAAAAAATAAAAGATGAAAAGGATAAAGTATGGGAAAGGAGAAAATTGAATATAGATGGGGACTTCCATATAAGTTGTTGATCTGGTATGAGGAAACTCATGTTGTTAGAATGATCTCAGATGCTAAAAATTTGGGGGAAGTTTTGAATAGTGACAATGCAGTGGTAGTGTCATGAGTGCTGTTGAGGATGCGGCCCTGGCTCCAGCTGAGCCCACGCTCCCTGCTTCAGCAGAGCCCCCACCTGACCCTGATGAAGCCTCGGAGCTCGCCAGCATATCCCTACCACCTGCCCCAGCAACAGCGGCAGAGGAACAATGCCTGACAGGCAGCCCCCCTGACTCGCCTCCTCCGACGGTGCGTTTGCAGAACCAGCTAAGGCAAGACTTAGTGTCCCGGCGGAGGGAGGCGCGCCTGCATAGCAGGCGGTCCCTCAGCCCTGAGTTCTAGCAGAAGCTGGGATGCACATGCTGAGCACTAATTAACCCCGGAACCTGAGGGGTTAATTCCTTGTGCCAGCAACTAGTCAACTTGACACTCTGCAACTTGCCCGTGTTCCTGAATCCTGCTACGTTCTTTGACTCTCAGTTCCTTGACCTCGTCTATGTATGACTATGCCCCGGCTTGTACTTTGGACTCTGTTTCCTTGGTTCCTGCTTGCTAACCCTTGTTTATGACCCCGGACAGGACCCGGACTCTCGCTCCCTCTCACCCTGCCGGCACCCAGCCCATGACAGGTTACTGATTTTAAATGAAAGTAAGTTGGACAACATAGTTAATGACAAGGATAATCCTGGTGACAGAAGGTAATCTATCATCGTTACTTATAACAGGCTAGTTTGGGTATATACAAAGTGGATTTAAGTTGGATGCATTAAATTTGAATATGGGAGGGGGGAGGGGGAGGGGGGAGAGAGAGAGAGAGAGAGAGAGAAAGAAAGAAAGAAAGAAAGAAAGAAAGAAAGAAAGAAAGAAAGAAAGAAAGAAAGAAAGAAAAAAAGAAAGAAAAGAAAAAAGAAAAGAAAAGAAAAGAAAAGAAAAGAAAAGAAAGCCAATTCTGTAGGCATCATATATCTGGACTTCCAAAAAGCTTTTAGCTAACCCTGCAATTCCAAGAACGCTTTCCTTGGAGTAAGCTTGATTGAGAACAATGGGGCTTATTTCTGAGTACACCTGCTTAGACTTGGTCTCAGTCCATCATCTACAAATAATCTCTAGCATGGTTAATACAATTTCCCCTCTACCCCCAGCTTCTTATCAGGGACCTGTGTGTTCTGTTTGGTGCCAGAGAGATATTTGATGCATGACTGACTTTCCTGTTTTCAGCTGGAGACTGCTGCTGGTTGCACTTCTTATTCTAAAGCCAATCTGGTCACAGCAGCACCAAGCCCCACTTCCTCTGTTCAGTCCTGCCTGGCCTTCTGTACCAGATGCAGACCTGAGGACCAAAGATCAGGGCCCGAAGGATCTATGATTTTTTAAACATCCATCCTGATGAAGATTTCTGGAGAACTCAAAAGCTTGCACCCCATTTTGTGTTATCTGAGTGTGTCTTAAAGAACTGTGTTTTTGTTTGTGGGTGAAGTGCTGGAATGGTTTGGGCAGTCATAGGACAAGAGACTGGATTGGCAAAAGAATAGCAAGCAGACCAGAAAGGGGCTAAACTGCAGATCTCATAAAGGAGGATGTAAGCCATGGGGCCCCCAGGGACAGCCCCGTAGCTAGGGAATTTGGGGGGAGGGGGCCGGGGGGGCACCAGCTAATTAAATCAAAGCACAGGGCAGGTGGCAAATTGGGGCACTTTGGGGGCAGCCCAGGAGGGAGGGGGCCCAGAAGAAACACTAGGGGGCCAGGCCCGATGGGCCCCATGTTAGCTATGGGCCAGCCCAGGGATTCGTCCTTGGACTAGTGCTAAATAAAAACTTCTTTGTCAATGTTGCAGAGAAGAGAGGTCTTCTGGGGGTCACATTTCAGTGGAGTCATCAGCTCTGGGTGTGATGACAATGTTTGAAGAAGCAAATGCCATATTAGGGATGTCTAGGAGAGCACCCCATAGCAGCCTAATAGCCCAGCCAGCCTGATCTCAAAAGAACATGGGGGTTAAACTAAGCAGGGTCAGCCATGGTCAGTACTTGGATGGAAGACCACCAAAAAAGATGGGATTTGCTATGCAGACCAAGGCAATGGCAAACCTCTGCTCATCTCTGGGGCTGAAAGCCCCATGGTCCTGGGGATGCACTGAGTCAGTTGTGAGTGACTCAACTGCACACAGTTGTTGTTGTTATTAGCAGATCACTCTAATAGCCTTCCATACTTTGATATTATTCTTCCCAGAGTGTCTCTTTCTGTCCTTTAACCCAATTACACACAATTCACTTCAGCATGAGACTCTGTGAATCAGAGCCTATTTCTCCAGATGCATAGATGTGTACACCCCTCCATTAGGTTTTGAATAAATATATGGGGTGTTCCAAAGAGAGGCTGGTGTGGCTTCCGGTCGGGGGAAGATGGAGTTTTGAAGCACCCTGTGCTTATTGCAGGGTGGACGGCAGTTCTTTTCGACAGTTTGGGTGTTTTATTTATTTATTTATTTATTTATATATATATTTATTTATTTATATATATATATTTATATCCCGCCTTGCCAGCGAACCGGCTCAAGGCGGCTAACAACATAAAAACACCATAAGGTTTACAATATAAAATCATCATTAAAACTACTACATCCTACACATACAACAGTAGCAGATGGCGACTTCACTACGGCGATCTCATGGTGAACGATGGCAGCAGAGGGGTGCGGCCGACAGGGCCAGGGCGATGTCCAATTCACCCCCCGGCAGCAGCTCCTAATTAAAAGCCTGGCGGAAGAGCTCCGTCTTGCAGGCCCTGCGGAATTGCAATAAGTCCCGCAGGGCCCTGATGTCATCCGGGAGCTCGTTCCACCAGTAAGGAGCCGCCACCGAGAAAGCCCTGGCCCTGGTGCAGGCCAACCGAGCGTCTTTTGGACCAGGGAGAGTCAGGCGATGTTGAGTGCCTGACCTCAGTGTCCTCTGGGGCCTATATGGGGAAAGGCGGTCCCTCAAGTAGGCAGGCCCCTGACCATATAGAGCTTTAAAGGTTAACACCAGCACCTTGAACCGGATCCAGTATGCTATAGGCAGCCAGTGCAGTGACTGCAGCACAGGCCGGATGTGGTCCCGCAAAGAGAGACCCATCAGCAGCCTGGCCGCAGCATTCTGCACCAGCTGCAGCTTCCGGATCTGAGACAAGGGCAGCCCCATGAAGAGAGCGTTACAGTGATCAAGTCGAGAGGTGACCATAGCATGGATCACTGTGGCTAGGTCTTCGCGTTCAAGGAAGGGGGCCAACTGCCTGATCAGCCAAAGATGATAAAAGGCTGCCTTGGCAGTGGCTGCTACCTGGGCCTCCATTGTCAGGGAGGGATCCAGGAGCACACCCAGACTCCAGACCCTCGGCGCTGGCACCAAAGGTGCCCCACCGAAGGACGGAAGTGGGAGCCCCACCCCCGACCCGGTCCGACCCAGGCACAGGACCTCCGTCTTCAGGGGATTCAATTTCAGGCGACTCAGTCTAAGCCAGTCCGCAACCTCCTGAAGCGCCCGACCCAGGTCATCTGAAGCGCCCGACCCAGGATAAAGCTGGGTGTCATCTACATATTGATGACACCCTAAGCCATGCCTCCAGACAATCTGGGCAAGGGGGCGCATATAGATGTTAAATAGCATCGGGGACAGAACCGCCCCTTGAGGAACACCACACACCAGTGGGTGCCTCTGGGAGGTCTGTTCCCCGAGTGCCACCCTTTGTCCCCAATCCTGGAGAAAGGAGGCAAGCCATTGTAAAGCCAGCCTCCATAACCCCACATCGGCGAGGTGGCAGATCAGCAACTGGTGGTTGACCGTATCAAATGCAGCCGACAGATCTAACAATACCAGTGCTGCCGTACCACCTCGATCCAGATGTCTCCGGAGGTCATCCGTGAGGGCGACCAGAACCGACTCCGTCCCATGACCCGGCCGGAAGCCAGACTGAAACGGATCTAGCATGGAGGTGTCATCCATGAAGCTCTGTAACTGAATCGCCGCCGCCCTCTCTAATACCTTGCCCAAATAGGGTAGGTTGGACACCGGCCGGTAGTTGGCCAATACGGCCGGGTCCAGAGATGGTTTTTTAAGAAGGGGGCAGACCATCGCAACCTTGAGTGCCCCCGGGAACAGTCCTTCCAAGAAGGTCTTGTTAATAATCTCCCGAAGCGCACCTCGCAACCCCTCATGGCACGCTTTTATAAGCCACGAGGGGCACGGGTCAAGGCTACACGAGGTTGGGCGTACAGTTAAAAGCAACCTGTCGACCTCCTCTAGGCTGAGGGGACTGAAATGATCCAAGATAGAACCTGAAGACGTGCATGGAGCCTCAAGTTCACGCACTGTCTCAACTGTGGCCGGGAGGTCACGGCGGAGTAGCAAGACTTTATCTGCAAAATACCTCGCGAATGCCTCACAGCCAATTTCCAATTCCCTAACCTTTGGTGTGCTCTGCGGCAACTCAGTTAAAGACCTAATAGTTCTAAATAATTGTGCCGGGCGAGAGCTTGCAAATGCAACCTCAGCCACATAAAACTGCCTCTTAGCGGCCTTGATTGCCATCTCATAGGATCTCATAAACGTCCTATAGGATGCTCTTGATGCTTCGTCGCGGGATCGCCGTCACCGTCTCTCTAGCCGTCTGAGTCCTCACTTCATCTGCCTCAGCTCCTCTGTGAACCAGGGAGCTAGCTTAGAGCGAGGGCGCAGAGGGCGTCGGGGAGCGATCTCATCGATGGCCGCCGAAAGCCGGACATGCCAGTCATCAACCAGCTCATCTAATGAGTCGCCAGGAGGCATGGGATCCCGCAGTGCCATCAGAAACCGCTGGGGGTCCATCAGGCTCCGCGGGCGAGCTAAAATCCGCTCGCCGCCCAAACAGAGTTGGGGAGACACGATCAAACGGGCCTTCAAGGCATAGTGGTCAGACCATGGCACTGCCATAGCAGTCAACTGACCCACCGTAACCCCCGCCGCGAAGATCAAGTCGAGCGTATGCCCAGCCTGGTGCGTAGGAACCTGTACAAATTGGGTGAGCCCTAGTGCCGCCATGGAGGACACCAGATCCCTCGCCGGAATAGAGGCCGCATCGTCAGCGTGGACATTGAAGTCCCCCAAGACTATCAGCCTTGGGTACTCCAACGCCCAGCCCGACACGGCCTCAACCAGCGAGGACAGGCTGTCGGCTGGTGCCTTGGGTGGCCGGTACACAGCCAGATAGCCAAGCTCTCCTCAGCTTCCCACACCAGGCCCGAGCACTCTATGCCTGCAAGCCTCAGCGGCGGGAGTGCCCTGTAGGAGTAAGCCTCCCAGATGAACAGTGCCACTTTTCAACACCCAACGCAACTTTCCTCAGGCAGGGGAAAAGCTAGCAAGCAACAGAGACCCAAGTGAGAGTTGAGATTGGTGTGTGATAAGCCTTGGAGGAGGCTTGTCACCACTTCGATCTCCTCCCCCAGCGGGCGCTGCAAGCAACTCTAAGGAACTGACAGGGCTGGTGTTATTCAGCTTAAAACCTCCACCCACCCCCCCACCCCCCGATTTCTTGAAAGAAAGAAGAAAAGTTTTAAACTAAGAAACCTCACCTACACCCAGTAACATCAAAAGGTAACAAAAACTGTTTTGCTTACCGGAACTGTGCTGTTTGAGATTTTGAAAAATAGCCAAATAAGCATAGACTTAACAGAAGAAAAAACTGAGCCTTTTTTCCTTTGAAAAAGAATTGGATTTTAGCAAAAATCCGCCAAAAACGCAATTTGTTTATCATTCCTGTGGTTTGTGAGAGGCTGGTGTAAGACAAGACCCATAATCAGATGAGAAACCAGGTACAGAGCCAGGACAGAATTTGTCTTTTCAGTGGGCTGTTTGGAGGTGGCCCTAGGTGTCATGAGTCCTGCTGAGGATGCGGCCCCGGCTCCAGCCGAGCCCGCACTCCCGGCTTCAGCAGAGCCCACACCTGACCCTGATGAAGCCTCGGAGCTCGCCAGCGTACCCCTACCACCTGTCCCAGCAACAGCGGCAGAGGAACAATGCCTGACAGGCAGCCCCCCTGACTCGCCTCCTCCAAAGGTGTGTTTGCGCAACCAGCTCAGGCAAGACTTAGCATCTTAGCGGAGGGAGGCACACGCTGAGCACTAATTAACCCCGGCACCAAGGGGTATTTAGCTTCCCCTCCTAACGCTGGTTCCTCATGCCAGCAGCTAGTCAGTTTGACAACGCTCTGCACCTCCCTTGCCCATGCTTCTGATTCCTGATCTGTGCTTTGAACTCTCTGCTCCTTGACTCCGGCTTCCAAGGACTACGCTTCTGGTCTGTACTCTGTTTCCTTGGTTCTTGCTTGCTACCCCTTGATTCTGACCTCGGACTGGACTTGGACTCTCGCTCTCTCTCACCCTGCCTACACCCAGCCTGTGACACTAGGGACCAAAGGGAAAGGCTGCCCTCCCTGTAAGACAGACTGGGACAGTGGTGGATAGGGATACCAACCTCCAGGTGGGGCCTGGGGATCCCCCCTAATGACATCTCCTCTCCAGACTACACAATCAGTCCCCCTGGAGAACAGGAATGCTTTGGAGGGTGGCCTCTATGGCGCTGTACCCCACTGAGGTCCCTGTCCTACCCAGGCTCCACCCCCAAATCTCCAGGAATTTCCCAACCTGGAGCTGACAACCCAAGCCCTGGGTGTGAATCAGGACTTGGCGGAGGGCCAGCGAGGGGGGGGCAGGGAAACCCAGGAGTGCGGTCTTTCTTTCGGCTGTCACCGGGGACTTCTTGTTTCTAACTGGGGTGATCCCTCGCGTGGACACGCAACAACAGCAAGAGGCAGCGACGTTCGCGAAAAAGAAGAAGGGCGCGCGCAGATCCTCGGGAAGAGCCCGGGCATACAACAGCGCGGGGAGGGGGGAGGCCATGGCGGTAGGTGTGTCTCTCCCCCCCCCGCATCCTCCGGTCTTCGCCACTCCAGCCAGCCCGACCAGAGGGGGAACCCTCCCTCCCCTCCCCTGCTCCAAATGGAGAAGTCCTGCCTCCCCTCTCATTTCTCGGGACAGGGAAGGGGGCCGTCAGCTGGGAAGGGCAACACCCCGCACTGCCTGCCTGTGGCCGCCCCACTTCCCCCCGCCCCCCGCGCATCGCAGCTCGGGCCCCTCACCTGCTTGGCCGCTGCATCGCTTCCCTCGGTTGCTCCGGGCAGCAGCTGGAGCCGCAATGCAGCCCGGGCGGCGCACACGTGGTGCCACTGGTGCGCGCCGGCGGGGGGACCGGCTGCTGCCACGCGCTGGAAGGAACTAGTGCACCCGCCACATCTGGAGTCTGCCTGGCTCTCCGCCCTGGCACAGAACGCAAGAATCCCGGAGAAGTTGGACTCACACACAGAGAGAGGCACATGCCAAGGCCCAAGCTGCCTGCCACCAGCATCCTCTGGTTTCAGGCAGGGCCAACAAGTTGCCCTGGAGGACCAACCAACGGGGTAGACAGGCAAACACCTCCCTTTAATGCTGCCTTCCTAGCACTGATAGTCAGAGGTCTTCTGCCTAGATATAGGGAGGTTTCCTTTGTTCAGCCCAGGTAGCCAGCTTGGTGTGGTGTCAAACAAGGATCTGGGAGACCCAGGTTCAAATCTCAGCTCAGTCATGGAAGCTCTCTGGGTGGGTGACACTCTCAGCCTAACCTGGCTCACAAGGTTCCTGGGGATCTCCTGGAGTTACAACTCATCTCCAGATTACAGAAATCAGTTCCCCTGGAGAGCTCAGCAGAGACATCAACTGCCGGCCTGGATCTGGCTCAAAACTTTACTAGCAGAGCAGATCAGCTCCAGTCACTTGGGGCCCGCTCACACAGCATTTGTAAACGGCTTTGGACACCGGTTGCTACTGGATAGTTTTATGCCATTTCAGATGGAATCTCCTTCCCTCCTTTCCCCCCCAATCACCACCATCCACTGGGACCCAGCCAATGGTAGCTGGAAAGGGCTGATCTGGGGCAGAGTGCAAGAGAGGGAATAGGCAGTGTATGTCAAAAGAGGGATATACAAGCTCCAGGGCATTCTTCAATCTGGAGAGAAATTGGACCCTGGGACAGTCTTCTTTCAGGCCACTTAAGAAAAGAGGGGGAGGGATTCCTGAAAGGGGGACTCAGGCAGGCAATGCTGAGGAGGAAGGGATGAAGGACTTAAAGCAAAAGCCTCAGATGAGGTCACCCTGCACTTCAGCCCCTCAGAAAACAGCCCCCACTCGCTTCTACCTCACTCTCAAGGTCCAACGTGGAGAGAACAGCTGAGGTGCTGAGGCACTGAAGAGGATGGCAGCTGAGGGGGGAAAGCAGTGTGAGGGAAAAGGAAAGTGTTGTACATCTCTTCCACTTGCCAGAAGTCACCTGAGGAGAAGCAGCAGCATGAAGTGGCCTTCTTTTTCTTCTTCACTGTTCCCTCCCCCTCTTACCACCTTGAACCCCAAGGACAGGTGGGCCATGTTTTCAAAAATAAAATAACCTTCCCACCACATGCAGCAGCTTTTCTGCTTGAAATGGCCCAGAAGTCTGAGCCTGTCCAGCTCTTCTCTGACGCCACTATGCCAGGCTCACAAAGCCACCTCCGTTGCTTGCCACAGTAACCCCCTGAGTCCTCCAACTGCTTTCTATGAGGCTCTAGTGACAGTGAGGCTGGGAGAGGTGGTGCTGCTAAAGCTGGGCAGTCAGGGGTCCTCTCCAGACCAAGCCCCCCCCCCCCCCGACCCAGAGCAGCTGCCCCAGCTGCCCCGTGGCTAAGACCACCCCAGGCCTGGCCAGAAGAGGAAAATTTGCTATTGTTACGGCTTCTCCACAGGCCTTCCAGTGAACTCTATAGTACACTGTCGGATTCAGTATGAGTTTTCAGCCAGAATCACTCATGGTATTCCATGGGGCCCAAAGACGGGAGAAGTCAGCAAGGGGCAGCTTCTGGGAGCTTCATGTTCCAAGCTCCACTGCAGCCTCAACAGAGGAGGTGTTTGGAATCCTAAAAATTCCCCAGAACATTCTGGATTCCAGTAGGATCCCTAAAACCCTTTGTACGGGCCCCATTTTAACTGGCCCCCTCTATTGTGGAGCCCCATGAACTGAATCCCCTTTTCAAGCTGTCTGTGGTCAAGGCTCCCACTCCAACCACTTGGCAATGAATTCCACAATCTAATTACTTGCTGAGTAAATAAATGCTTGTTTTTTTTATCTGTGCCACTTCTCCAGAGACCTGCTCAAGGAAACTTACCACTAAAACCATAAATCACCACTGGTTGAAACACAGCCACGAAAAACAAAATACGACCATTAAGACCACGTTCTCCTCCCATAATAGCAGAACTCAGGAGGTAGCCAATGAAGTAGAAGGGCAAACAATTCAGGATGGGCAAAAGGAAGCATTTCTTTGCTCAGTGAGTAATCCAGTTGCGGAATTCACTGCCAGTGGATGAAGTAATGGCCACGAGCTCTCATACAAAGAAACATCTTTCCTACCTCCTGATGCTTCAGATCCAGAGACGGCTGAACTCGTACCTAGGACCTTCTGCATACAAACAAGCACTCTCCCGCTAAACTATGGAGATGGACAAGGGTTCTCAAACACCGATGGGATGTCCAGGTCTTGAATACAGTTTGTTGTTCAGTTGCACAGTCAAATCAGATTCTTTGAGAACCCATGGACCACAATTTAGAATCCCTTATATTCCCATATGCCCATTTTGGGGTGGGGCTCAGCTACGGGAAATCACAGAGCTTCGGGGGGGGGGGGGCACTTTCCTAAGCAGCAACTTTCATGCTTGTTTGAAAAGACCCAAATCCTTGCAACCAGGTAATGCTGATGTCAGGCCTAAACAAGAGTGTTCCTCTTTTGTCCTTTCTCTCTTCTCCCCATATCCACAGATCAGCAGAAACTAACTGAAGTACTCTGTTCCACAGTGGCAAATAGAGCAGCTCTGGCCGGGGGAGGGTCATCTATGGACACATTGTGTGCAGGTCAGAAGATGCTCACTCTTGGTGTTGCCATTGGATTGGAATCTCCTTACTGTGAACAGGTCCCGCCTACAGGGTCAGCCTAAAGTGGCATGCATGGGGTGGGGGGTGGGTACATAGCTTATGAAAAAAAGAATGGTAATTTTAAAAATACTCTCTCTGTGTGTGTAGAAAAACAACTGCTGGGAGCTGGCTGAAGCTACTTGGGAATGCAGACAGGCTCTGGAGATCTGCTGCTCTGTAGCAGTGACTCCTTGCTTCCTTTTGTGCTCCACTACAAAAACACTTCTGAGTCTCCAGTGCTCTCTTCTCCAAAAGCAGGAGGAAGAGGAAGAGTTGGTTTTTATATCCCACCTTTCACTACCCTGGGGGCTGCGGTGGCTCAGAGGTTAAGATGGTGAGTTGCAGACCGGAAGGTCAGCAGCTCGGCAGTTCAAGACCCGAGTGCCGCGTGACGGAGTGAGCTCCCATCTCTGGCCCCAGCTCCTGCCAACCTAGCAGTTCAAAAGCAAGAAATTGCAAGTGGATAAATAGGTACCGCTGCGGTGGGAAGGTAACAGCATTATGTGCACCTTGGCATTTAGTCATGCCGGCCACATGACCACGGAAAGTCTTTGGACAGCACTGGCTTTTCGGCTTCGAAATGGAGATGAGCACTGCCCCCTAGAGTCCAATTTGACTGGTTTTCGAGTGAGATAAACTTTTCACTACCCGAAGGAGTCTCAAAGTGGCCGACAATCACCTTCCCTTCCTCTCCCCACAACAAGCACCCTGTGAGGTAGGTGGGGCTGAAAGAGTTCTGAGAGAACTGTGACTGACCCAAGGTCACCCAGCAGGCTTCAGGTGGAGGAGTTGGGAATCAAACCGAACTCTCCAGATTAGAGTCCCCCGCTCTTAACCACTACACCAAACTGTCGCTGTTAAGTGTAACCCTGTGAATTTATATCCACACACAAAGCTGCCTTATGCTGAATCAGACCACTGTTATCCCAAAGTCAGTATTGCCAACTCAGATTGGCAGCAGCTCTCCAGGGTTGCAGGCAGAGCTCTTTCACATCAGCTGGTCCTTTTTTAACTGGGATCTTGGGCATGCAAAACAGAGCCATAGCCCCTCTCCTAATTTGTCAGTGCTCAGAGAACTGGGGAATGTATAACACTGGTGTCAAAAGCTGGATTGTTTTTCCTTGGAAAGAGGCTGAAGGTAGCCGCATTGGCCCAAAGTGAACTGCAAAACCAAAAGCTTATGTAATGCCTTTTATTAGGACCAACCACAATGACACAAAACAGTGTGCCAGCATTTTCACTTCTCTTCAGCTCTTCTTCAGACTGGATTTTTGTTGAGGGGGTGGGGGGGACATCTCAAGGCCTTGCCTTGAAAGTCTCCTGTGTGTGAAAAGCTGAACGGATTTTAAATGGTGCTGGTGTCAGGTGATACCTGTGACCTTCTAGGAGGAAGCAGCAAAAAATAGAAGCATCCCATTGAAAATGCAAAAATCAGCAGCTGATCAAATGTCTCCCTATCGCCAGACAGGACATAAAGATCCCTTGGAAGGCTGAGAGTAGGAATAAAAAATTTGTCATTGCATTAGCAGTACCTGAGATTAATTTTAGCTTAACTTGATGAGCCAGAGTCAGTAAGAAGCCAAATTAGGGAGCATTATTTTTCGGGGGGGGGGGGGGGGGAGGCCCTATAAGCACAGTTTAACCTTGGTGTCAGAGTAAATGGAAGCCAGATCGGAGAGTATTACCTTTTGTTGGTGCGGAGAGGGTGGAGGGTTTTCAAGGCAAGAGACGTCCAGATGTGGTTTTCCATTGCCTGCTACTGCTTTGAGTCCCTGGCATTCATTGGTGGTCTCCCATCCAAATACTGATCAAGGCCAACCTGGCTCACCTTCATGCTGAGCCACGAAAGCCAGATGAATGGAACCAGCTATCCAAGGCACCACCTCAGCCAGTCGGTAAGGAACAAAACAGATCAAAAGCTCCGCCTGCCGCAAGACCTACTGTAGAGGGACAAGAGTGATGTCGAGGAGATTTTGGGAGCTCTCGCATGGCCGTTGTCAAACCATTGGGGAAAGTAGTCAGCTTGGGTCTGATGGCTCCATTTGGCAAGCACAAATACATATTTCAAAGCAGCCCTGGTGCCTGTCTACCAAATAAAGCATAATTCCTGCCAGACTGGGCTTACTCGGCACATCAGGTTACTCTTCATCAGCTGGTGAACAGGTATCCTTTCATACCAAGGAACCATCCCTGGGCAGGGAGGGAGGGGAGCTCTTGGTAGGTGGCGATTCGATCCTTAGGCAAGTAGACAGCTGGGTGGCAAAACCGCGTATTGACCGTATGGTTACTTGCCTGCCTAGTGCGAAGGTCGCAGACATTACGTGTATTTTAGATAGTGCTGGGGAGGAGCCAGTGGTCGTGGTACATGTTGGCACCAACGATGTGAGGAAATGCAGTTGTGAGGTCCTGGAGAAAAAATTTAGGCTGCTAGGCAGGAGACTCAAGGCCAGGACCTCCAAGGTAGCCTTCTCGGAAGTGCTACCAGTTCCATGTGCAGGGCTGGAGAGACAGGTACAGATCAGGAGTCTCAATGCATGGATAAGACCATGGTGTAGGGGGGAAGGGTTCAAGTTTGTTAGGCACTGGGATGCTTTTGGGAACAAGAGGGAGCTGTACAAGAGAGACGGTCTCCACTTGTCCCGAGAAGGAACCAGGCTGCTGGTGCTTAAAATCAAAAAGATGGCAGAGCAGTGTTTAAACTGAATATTGGGGGAAAGCCAACAGGAGATGAAAAATCTCTGGTTCAGGATGGTTCATCTCAAAGGGATGAAGAGGTAGCTGTTACTTTCCTATGAGGAAATGGATTAGAATTGTCCACTAAGACTGTGGCTAATGATAGGGACTGCCTGGTAAGGTCTCAAGGCAGCAAGAAGAAGGTTGTGGGCTTAACATGTATGGGGAACTATAGATGTTTATATACTAATGCTAGAAGTGTCCGAGGTAAAATTGGGAAATTGGTATGTTTGGTGTTGGGGGGAAAACATAGACATTGTGGGTATTTCAGAAACTTGGTGGGATGAGGAAAATCGGTAGGATACGGTGATTCCTGGTTATAAATTATATCGGAAGGATGGGGGGGGGGGAGGTGGGGTGGCTCTGTATGTCAGAGAGGGTATACAGTAAGATTGAGAGGGTAGGAGAACTGGATTCACTTCTGGAAATGCTGTGGTTTGAATTAGTGGGCCCAAAAGGAAGCTTAACATTGGGAATTCGTTATCGCCCACCAGATCAAAAGATAGAGGTGGATTATAAAATGATGAATGAATTATAGATAGCGGCTAGACGAAAACTGTGTTGTAATAGGTGACTTTAACTACCCACACATTGATTGGGTCAATATGTGTTCAAGTTGGGAAAAAGAGATTGAGTTTCTAGACACTCTCAATGACTGTGCTATGGAGCAGATGGTCACGGAACCTACCAGGGAAGAGGCGATCCTGGATTTGGTCCTAAGTAATGTCCAAGACCTGGTGAGAGATGTTAAAGTGATTGCACTGCTTGGCAACAATGACCATAATGTTATTGAGTTCAACATTTGTATAAATAGGGAGTTGCCCAAAAAGACTGACACAACCACTTTTAACTTTAAAAGGGTTAACTTCTCTGATATGAGGGGACATGTAAGGAGAAAACTGAAAGGAAAAGTAGAAAGAGTCAAAACTATTGGGGAAGCTTGGAGTCTATTAAAAATTACAATCCTAGAAGCTCAGAAAAAATATATACTGTTAGGAAAGGCACAAATACGTATAGAAAAAAGCCTGCATGGTTAACAAACAAAGTAATGGAAGCTGTAAAAGGTAAGAAGGATTCCTTTAAGTGGTGGAAAGCTAGTCTCAGTGAGGCTGATAAAAGGGAACACAGGCTGTGGCAAATAAAATGCAAGTCTGTGATCAAGCAGGCAAAAAGGGAATATGAGGAGCATACTGCAAAAAACATAAAGACCAACAATAAAACTTTCTTTAAATACATTAGAAGTAGGAAACCAGCCAGGGAAGCAGCGGGGCCCTTGGATGACCAAGGGGTGAAAGGTGTACTGAAGGATGATAGGGAAATGGCTGAGAAGCTGAATGCATTTTTTGCCTCTGTCTTCACTGTGGAAGATTAGAAGCACTTGCCCACTCCAGAACCTCTGATTTCGGGAGGGGTGTTGAAAGATCTGAGTCAGATTGAGGTGACGAGAGAGGAAGTCCTACGACTGATAGACAACTTAAAAACAAATAAATCACCGGGCCTGGATGGCATATATCCAAGAATTCTGAAAGAACTCAAATGTGAACTTGTGGATCTCCTGACAAAAATATGTAATCTTTCCTTAAAATCTGCCTCTGTTCCTGAGGACTGGAAGGTAGCAAATGTCACTCCCATTTTTAAAAAGGGTTCCAGAGGAGCTCCGGGAAATTACAGGCCAGTCAGTCTGACTTTGATATCAGGTAAGTTGGTGGAAACTGTTATTAAGGAAGAAATTAGTAGGCACACTGATGAACAAACCCTGTTGAGGAAGATCTTGTCTCACTAACCTGTCAATGTTCTTTGAGGGAGTAAACAAACATGTGGACAAGGGGGACACAATAGATGTTGTTTATCTTGACTTCCAGAAAGCTTTTGATAAAGTTTCTCATCAATGGTTCCTAAGTAAACTCAATAGTCATGGGATAAAAGGACAAGTCCTTTTGTGGATCAAAAACTGGCTAATTAAGAGGAAACAGAGGGTGAGTATAAATGGGCAATTTTCTCAGTGGAGGGAGGTAAGCAGTAGGGTACTGCAGGGATCAGTACTCGGTCCGATGCTTTTAAACTTGTTTATTAATGATTTGGAGTTGGGAATAAGCAGTGAAGTGGCTAAATTTGCAGATGACACGAAGTTGTTCAGGGTGGTGAGAACCAGGGAGGATTGTGAGGCACTCCAAAGGGATCTGTTGAGGATAGGCGAGTGGGCATCAACATGGAAAATGGGGTTCAGTGTGGCCAAGTGCAAAGTGATGCACATTGGAGCCAAAAATCCTAACTATAAATACACATTGATGGGGTCCAAACTGGCAGAAACTGATCAAGAGAGAGATCTTGGAATTGTAGTAGATAACTCAATGAAAATGTTGAGACAGTGTGCGACTGCAGTGAAAAAGGCCAACGCTATACTGGGGGTTATTAGGAAGGGAATTGAAAACAAATCAGCTAGTATCATAATGCCCCTATATAAATCGATGATGTGACCTCATTTGGAGTACTGCGTACAGTTCTGGTCAACATACCTCAAAAAAAATGATATAGCATTGGAAAAAGTGCAGAAAAGGGCAACTAGAATGATAAACGGGTTGGAACACTTTCCCTGTAAAGAAAGGTTGAAGCGCTTGGGCTCTTTAGCTTGGAGAAAAGACAGCAGAGGGGTGACATGATCGAGATTTACAAGATTATGCATGGGATAGAGAAGGTAGAGAAAGAAGTACTTTTCTCCCTTTCTCACAATACAAGAACTCGTGGGCACTCAATGAAATTGCTGAGCAGTCGAGTTAGAATAGATAAAAGGAAGTACTTCTTCACCCAAAGAGTGATTAACACGTGGAATTCACTGCCATAGGAGGTGGCGGCAGCTACAAGCACGGACGGCTTCAAGAGGAAATTAGATAAACATATGGAGCAGAGGTCCATCAGTGGCTATTAGCCACAAAGTGTAGATAGGAACTCTTCAGTCTGGGGCAAGTGATGCACTGTATTCTTGGTGCTGGGGGGGGGGGCAACAGTAGGAGGGCTTCTAGTATCCTGGCCCCACTGCTGGACCTCCTGAGGGTATCTGGTGTTTTTGGCCACTGTGTGACAGTGTTGGACTGGATGGGCTACTGGCCTGATTCAACATTGGCTTCTCTTGTGTTCTGCAGCCTCACTAACGGATGCCTGCTTTTCCCAAGCTGCTTTCACCTAGTTGATGAACCATTCTGGAAGCAAATATGCCTGTCCGTACATAGTGGGCCTTTTCTCAGTAAATAAATGTATTTTGATGCTCTGACTTCAGCTTGAAGTTGCCTTAACCTGGTATGACATCGCCATATTTAGAGGATGCTTTTCACTTGCACACGGATGGCTTTCCTCCCAAAACAGGCTGCTAGCAGCATTTGCCCCAAGTTCCGAGGCTCCAAGTCACCTTGATCTCGCTGTTCAATCCAGTGTCAGGTGCCAAGACTGAAGTTGGGAGGAGAGAGGTAATGCCTCTTAAATCAGATTCCAAGTCTACACCTGCAGGGATCCTTCCTCTGCAGAAGTTGTCTCTCAGAGATTCTGCAAAGGTTAACAATCCTCTTCCCCAAACTCTGAGGGGCAATGGAAGCTATGAACAGCTGCTATTTTCCCAAGGCAGTGGGGAGAGCTTCTGTGCAAACCCATAGGTGTCAGTGCCTGACATGAATCTGTATGGTATGAAGCCTATTTGATCTGTGCCTAATGAGTTACTCTTCCTTTCTGTAAGCCTGTTTGATCTATGCCTTAATACACAAGTGCCTAATGAGCTCTTTCTTTCTGTAAGCCGTATGAGTTACTATACAAATGCAAAACGAGTCACTATTCATTCGTATAAGTGTTTATCCATTCCTAATCCCTTTCTATTCTCAGGTCCCCGACCGGGAGTTAGCAACCATTAATCAACCCGCCCTGAAGGAATGCGGAGTCTCCCTCGCTGAGCGCTTCACCCCCCTTTCCCTCCCCCCCCAGCTGGCTTGCTTGGCTTTGCTTTGCCTAATGGTTTATGCGCGTGCGCACTGAGCGTTATGCCTTCTGGTGTGTGTTATCTCCTCCCCTGTGTCCTTGGCCAGGGGGAGGAAAGGATCCTCTGTGAACTGGGAATTTGTTGTGTTTGCAGGTTTTGAGACTCAGCAACAACTGAATAATAACTGTAATCCATGAGAACGCTTTTTGAGGTTCCTGGGAACTAACTTTCCCACGTCTTTCGTGGGAACCGGTAGCACTGGTAGTAGTGCGGAAAAATGCAGTGCACTGATTGGCGGCATATCTATAATCATGTAGCAGTTTAGTATATCAGTGGATGTAACCCATAGCATTTCATTACTAACAGAACAAGTGTATGACTCCAGTGATCTTTCTACAAGTAAAGGACTTTTTTATCAAAAGACCTGTTGTGGACTATATTCATAGGAACATTCTCACAATAGGCACTAAGAAACAATGACACAACAACTGGGACAACAAAGCTGAATTCAAAGTCCTATATAAACAAGCCACATTTGGATCTCTTTGCTTGTCCTTTTGACGTACACCAAGAGAGGACTTGAGTGGCATGGGGCCAGGAAGCCCCTCCCCCAAGCTGGTTCCCACATACTTTCCATGAGGGCTAGAAACATGATCTGGCTACCTATCCTAGAGTATTTGTTCTCTCAACAAGACATCCCTAAAGTTATAGATGATTTAGGTTTATGGTAAAACCTAGACACTAGCTACTGTTGTTTGTCTTCTTATTCTTGGATGGTTGTGTTCATTCCTATACACTGAATCTACTGTGTTGTATCAACTTAAGCCTCAGTTATGCTTTGTGATTTATATGATTGTGTTAAGTATTACTGTAGTATATTAGTAACAATAAATGTTAAAATTCAATAAAATATTAATTAAAAAAAAAGAAATAAAAGATTCCTTGGATGCTGCTTTCTGCTATCCATACCAAATGAGCTTGGGGAGTTAACCTTCCTGCCATGGCCTTTCTTGTGCTAACCTGTGATTTGGGGCAGTCGTGTCCGTTGTGGCAGGTAATTGCAGGGGTGTTTAATTACCCCTCCACCCGGTTGAAAGGAACAGCCATCCAACCACCAGTGCTTAATGGGAAAATATACATTTTATAATAAGTTACAAAAGAAAAAACCCAAATCAACCATGCATGGGAATCAAGCCACACGGACTTGGAGAGATGGGCACAAACACACTGTTCCCAAATCCTTGCTGAAACCCTGGTTGGGCGCCATCTGCAGAACTGCCTGTGAACCTGCTGAATGGGGAGGTTTCTCCAGGCTGTCTTGTCCTCCCACACAAAAGAAGTTAAAAACCAGCTGCACACATCTGTCCAAAGGAAGCCAAAGGCTGAGGAAGGGGAACCGTGCTGAATGCCCAAGTCTCGGCTCAGCTCCTTCTCTAAAGAGAGGTGTTTTGAACTCAACCCTGTGTGGCCGGCAGAGAGCTGCCCTTGAGGCCAGTGTTGCCTGTTCTTGGGCAGAAGGGATCCAACCAGTTTTGCTTTGCAGCACCCTCTCGTTCTTGAATCCACCCATTCTGACATCCTCTTCCCCTAGTGGCTGCTTCTAGCTGGGTAGCGCTGTTTGGCCTCCTGCAAGAAGTTCCTGAAGGCTGGTTCTTCGTGGCTTTCCTCCGTCACTGGAACAAAAGGAAGCAAATTCAGGTGGGTAGCCATGTGGGTTTGAAGCAACAGAACAAAGTTCCAAGTCCTGTGGCACCTTTAAGACCAACAAAAGTTAATTCTGGGTATAAGCTTTCACATGTGCATGCACACACTTAATCAGAAGGAAGCAGAAACCCTGACCAAGTGGATCCCGCCAATAGCTTTAGGGTTGAGAATGCCCTTGTTGAGAGCGGCCAGCACTGCAGGAGGAGGTGGAAAGACAGCCTTCCCCTTCTGCCCCACTCCCCTGACAGCTAGTGCAAAGGTAGGAGCAGGTCAAGGGAGAAGGGGCAGTACTGAAATCCACAGGAGCCTGCTGTGTCCACCCGCCTTCCAGGAGGGAGAACAGAAGAAGGTCAAGAGGTCAGCACCCCTCCTGCCCCACTGAGGAGGATCCCACTTCCACATGTGAACCTGAGTAAGAATGACTGAGCAGCCAGGGGCTCATTAAAGTGCAGTCCTTAAGTGCCTCCATTTAGTGGAACCAGAAACGGAGCTGGGAAGCCCTGCCAGACAGAAGTCAGAATTGGATACTCCAGAAGCCATTTGGAACTGGGAAGGGCACAATTTGATTACTGGAACAGCACAACAAGAGGATGACTCAGCTCTGAAGGAACACTGTCATTAAGGAAGCTGCAAACGTTAACAGAGCCCCTCCTTTCTGGAAAGGACTCTCCACTCACAGTATCGAAAATTAAGGCAAAAACAGTATGTTTAGGAGGTTACAGATACACCAAAATGGTGTCAGGATCTATACACAGTTGTCAACTACTCATCATTAGCTGCAATATAAGTATTTTGTAGCCAATATATGTACCACCCTGCCCTTCTAATTCCCCCTCATCGTCTCGGGCCCACTCCAAAGAAAGAGCACTCTCCTTCATTTTAGATAGCTCTGGAGAGAATCGCAGTTGCCCAAAGACACCAAGGGGAGAACCACACCAAGTTTCTCCCTGCACAGCCTTACCAGAGGCCCTCGGCCACCAGACGCAACACAACCTCCCTCACCTTGATGGTCAACATCATCCGTATCACTCTCCTGGGCCTCGTCCTCTTCCTCCAAAGTCCCTCGCGTCAGGATCAGTGCGGAAGGGCCTGACACAGCCTCAGCTGCTGAGCCTGGGAGAATCAATGAAGCAGTTGCTCACTTTGACCTGACCCTAGGGGGCCGAGAAGTGCCACCACCACCACCACCCCTTTCAGCATGCCTTTTGTGTCCGCTCCCCACAGCCCAAGAAGAGCTGCCGCTGACCCAGAAAAAAAAGGATGGATGGACCACTTGGGAAATCTCCAAGGAGAATGAACTGCATGGGGTAGGGGGAGTCCCTGGACACACTGGGGACTGCGACATGCAAGGCCTGGTGGGGAACTCAAGACTGCAACAGTTGCTGCTTTCTCCTGCAGATGTTGCACAGACAGCCTCCTGTCTGCTGGAAAGAAATCAGCCACTGCACACAATCTTTGCTCCCCCTCCTGACCTCGATGGGTCTCAAGGAACTTGCAGGGGAGTGTGCTGCAGAACAGGGGGACCCATCGTCAGAAGGCCCACCCACAGACTCACTGCACCATCAGCCTCAATGGACATGCAGAGTGGAACTAGCCCGTCACCTCCTGCTGCCCTCAAATGACTGCTCCGACTGTCAAGGGAAGCCTTGACAAAGATGCCTTCAGGCCCATGGCCGAGGCTGCTTCATACCTGAGCCGGCTGGGCTGTTCTCCATAGGGACGGTGCCCATGTCTTGCTGCAGACGGTCCAGCTGTTCACGCTGGCGCTGGCTCTCGGCTCTTTCCTGCAACCCAGACAAGCTCCCATTAACACCACAGTCCCAGTTCGCCTACATAGCATAACAATACTTTTCGGGTAAGACGAAGACAAGCCACTGAGGAGCAAGATGAAACGGGTGTCTGGGAGCAACGTGAAGACAGCTCTTGGCCATGTTCTTCAGAGGCAAGGGGCAAAAGGGGGCAAGATCTGCCAGGCCAGCACCAGGCCCCAGCCTAGCCAAAAATACAAGGCACCTCAAGAGAGCCAGACTACAATCCACCTGTGGATTCAGAGGAGGTGACCTGCGAAATCTCTGCTTGCTCTTACCACCCTGATTTGTACTTTCTGCCCAAATGAAGCCCTAACTCTGAAAAAGAGATCTGAGGAAAAGGAAAGAGTGACCCCACTACGGTGGGTCATCCCCATTTAAATCCACACAGAAGCGGGAGAGAGTCGGGGCTTTAGAGAAGCAGGAGGCTTTTTTCTCCTGCGACTAGAGGAGGAGGCTGCGCAAAGGGAATGCCACTGATAAAAGTACCGTTACCTTACAGGCAGTGGCAAAAGCAGGAAAAAGATTCCTTTGGGAGAAGAAGATGGGCCCAGGAGAGGCTTCCATGGGGGAAGCTTTTCCAAAGAAGGACAGAGGAAGGGGATGGGGATGCAAAATGCCATCAGCTTTAGGGTTCATTCAATCAGGGTGGGGTGCGTGGGGGTCTTTGGATCACCAAGAGTGTGGTGCCCAAGAGCACCTTGATCGGCTCCAAACATTTAGAAGTGAACATGCTTCACGGGGGTAATTTCTCTGTGGGCATTTCCGCTGTCCCAGGAATTCTTTCTGCAACTAAGCCAGCTGCCCCTGAACTTTCCAGTTCCAACTCAGACATGTGAAGTACCCTGCTCCTGCCCCTTCTCCTACTTCACTTGCCTCCTTTGTTCTGCAAACTTCCTCAGGAATGACTCCCAGACAAAGGATGGCCAGAACTTCTTGACAGAACAGGTGGGCTGATCAGAGGCCAAAGGGACAGAGGATCATGCCAACAAAAGAAAGGACGAACAGTCCTTGGGGGGGGGGGCAGGTGGAGAGACTAAGAGCAGGTCCAACTCAGAATGCGCAGGAGTGGATCCTACAAAGCATTTCCAGTGATGGGAGGAGAGATTTTCGCTAATCTTACTCTCTTGCCGCAGGCCTGCAAATCTCCCCCCATCATGATGTTCCCTTCTCCCACTCCCAGTTATCAGCTGATAACTGAGGTGGGCCTTTCCACCCAAAGACAGATTAAGAACAGCAAGCAGAGATCAATGTGTTGCCGGGGAGAAAGAGGCTGGCACTGCGACAGCCAGCAGAGGACAGGGCAACACAAGGGGTATGAAGCCAGGCACCTACCATTTTTTTTCTTAGGCGTTCATATTCGGGGCGGTATTCCCTGGAGGGAGGGGAGGCAAGAGAAATGGGTTCCACGTGTTACTTTATGGATGCCACAGGCTTGTGACAGAAACAATTAGACAGACACAAGCAGTGTTCCCTCTAAGCTGAGTTAGTGTGAGTTAGCTCACCGTTTTTTAGCCTCTGGCTCACAACTTTTTGTCTTAGCTCAGGAAGGATGGCTCCAGGGCAAACTAATTTATGCAGTAGCCAAATCGCTCCCTCACAACTTTAATGCCAGTAACTCACAAAGTAGAGTTTTTGTTCACAAGACTCCACAGCTTAGAGGGAGCATTGGACACAAGGCTGGAGATGGAAATTGCGCCTGTGTGGGCAGAGGCAGCGTCGCCTTGAGCAATTAGCTGTACACATAGCACTTGGCTAACTAAACTTCTGAGATTTTCTGTAGGTTTTCTTTCCTGTATGCACTCACATCTACCCAGCAGGATGCATGAGGAGTACATAGTTCAGTCTTTGAGCCTACCAAAAGCCACATCTTCTGGTCACCCTGTCAAGTAGAAGGGGTACCAAGAGGTCCCAGCCAGGAAACACAGCTAGGAGACTTGGGTAATGCAACCATTCAGTCACTGACCGAAAAGATGCAGCAATCTCCTACATCACTGCTGAGCTCCGAAGAGGGACTGGAAGGGTGAGTTGCCACCTATTAATCAAGATAGTTTGGGCAGCCTTGTGCTCAGCCTGTCTTGAAACTCAAGTACACAGTTTTGGTCCCGCCACCTGTGCAACGCTCTGCCTCATAGCATCCTTGTTTTCTGCAGAAGTCCAGCTCACCTTTCTTTTTTTTCTTTTTTTTTGCAAATTTATTTTCATTTTCCATATAATACATTTATCAGCTTAGAGTACATCCTTATTCAGTTAAAACAGTAACGTTACATATATTCTATACCGTGTCTTTTTACATATATTGTATTTTTTCACATCTTAATTTCTAATTCAATTCCTAACCATAGATATACTCTTTTAATAAGTGTATTCGAGGCAGGGCCCACACCAGCCGCTACCTCTAACACTGTGTATACTTGAATCTATAGTTCCTCTTCTTGATCTAACCAAATATAGAACCTTTCCCATTTTCTGTCAAATATTTTTTGATCATTTCCCTCCAGTGTCACATTTAATTTATCCATCTCTGCCACATCTAGCAGTATCTGTTTTACCTCTTCTCTTGAGGGTAAGCTCTCTGTCTTCCAGCTCTTCACAATTAACATTCTAGCCAATGTTAAAGCATACATTATAAAATATCTATCCTCTTTACTATAATCTTCTGGTAAGATGTTAAGAAAAAAAAAACTTCTGGAATATCCTTCTGTATTATTTCCTGAATAATTCCACGTATTTTCAACCAGAAGCTTTGAATTTTACTACATCTCCACCATATATGAAAAAATGTTCCAACATTATTTTTACATTTCCAACAGGAGTTTGAAACATTGCTATAACATTTAGCAATCCTGTCCGGTGTCCAATACCATCTATGGAACATCTTATAAATGTTTTCTTTATATGGTGTTGCTCTCAGATATTTACAGATTTCCATATTTTCGACCATTGTTCTATATCGATAGTCTGTCTCAAATCTTGCATCTAAGTCACCATAACCGGTTTTACCCATTCATCTAGTGCATATTCACTTAACAAAAAGTTATACAGTTTTTGTATTAGTCTGTCACTTGACGATAGCCGTATTTTGTCTAAATCATTCATCATTTTATAAAACCCCTTTTTCTTATCTTCATTATATCTAATACTTATTTGTATCTTCTCCCACCATGTCAAGTTCAGCATCCTTGTTTTTTGCAGAAGTCCAGCTCACCTTTCATATTCACCAACTGCACTGGATACTTGTTCAAAAAATTCCTCCATCCCAGTTCCCTGGACGGCAGAAACACCAACCACCTATAAAGGAAAAGTTATTTCTATGAGATGAGAACTGGGAGCAGACTCACAAAGTTCGCTCTTGGGAGGTGCTTGTGGGTCCCACATTCTGTTGCATTGCTAATGTGCTTCTAGCACACAAAGCACTTCATGTACAACATCACCTCGCAGCCACCACCACCACCCCGCTCCCCAAATGACAACATGACCATTTCATTTTATTGATGGGGAAACATGGCTGAAAGAGAGATGTCCAAGGTCCCCCAATATGAGGTGGATTTGAACTCAGGCTGCCTGCTTTGAAGGCCAAGAGTCCTTCCGCCAGATAATGCAAACTTTCACATAGTTCAAAGATCACTCAAAGTCATTCTAGAGAACTACTGCGGCAATGACACTGTAAAGCAACGCTGGAAAATTTCCTTGACGGGGCCTTGTACTACTTGTTATAAAACTCATATACCTCTTTTAGTATTCATGTGTCATATGTACGTACACATGGTACTTGAAGTTCTAACTTCAGTTTTGAGATTTCCACTGAAAAACAGGCAAGCAAAAAGCCAGGAGGGGAAGGGCTGCACGGCACCCACCTTAAGTGAGCTATAGAACTCATCCAGCACCAGGCTCATGGAGCGGGTCAAATTACTGGCATAGCTGGTTTCTTGGTTGAGAGCATCTTGGAAGACTTCAAAGTCCTGCATCCATTCCACTGCAAAGCTATGGTCAATGATGTCCGTCTGAGTCAAAGAAGAAAACAAGAGTGCCTGGTGGCTGAACTAGGGTTGCCAAGTCCGGGTTGGAAAATACCTGGTGACTTTGGGGGTGGAGCCAGGAGAAGGTGGGGTTTGGGGAGGGGAGGGGCCTCAGCATGGTACAATGTTATAGAGTCCACCCTCCAAAGCAGCCATTTTCTCCAGGGGAGCTGATCTCTGTCAGCTGGAGATCAGTTGTAAAAGCAGGAGATCCCCAGGCCCCACCTGGAGGCTGGCAACCCTAGGCTGAACGTGTGTCCTGAACCTTGCTTAGAAAGCTGCTCCTACCCTAGCAGTTTAGCTACAGCATTATCCTGAACTAGCATGACCTCAGCTACCAGCACCTGAGCTAGAACTGGTGGCGCCCTCATGACTGTTGTTTTCAGGTCAGGCTGGGGCAAGTTGATGGGTTATTCCTCCCAGATGTGGAGCAGGAAAGATAAATAATTGAAACTGAAAGCTGTTAATTCCACCCTGCCTTGGGACATAGGCATTGTAAAAGGAAACCTCCAAATGTTAAAAAACAGGGGAGATAAATAATTGACAGCTGTTAATTCCACCCTGCCTTGGAGCGTAACCATTGTATAAGGAAACCTTAAAATGTTAAATGTCCCTCCCCCGCTGAAAGCATGGAAATGAACAAAGTCAACGGAAGGAAAGGGGACAACCCAGAGCAGGCACAGAACGTTTGCAAAACATGCCTCCAAGTCCATGTACCCACTTGGGACACAGCAGTTCCTTCTCCTGAGAACCTGGACCAAATGGAATCAAAGAGTCCAGGTTACCTGGCAACATGACAGACTGAGCTAGGTAATGCCACTCTTGATTTTTGGAATTACAAGTGAAATTCCTGGAGCCTGAGACTTAGCAGAAGCTGCACTGATCTGAGGCACGTGCAATGAACCCATGATCCCTTGTGGAACATGCACAGTTCCTGATGCATCCATCTGAGCACATTACAGGGGACGGCTGGAACAACTTGTGCTTCTGGAAACTGACCTAGTTCTCCTTCTCCCTGATCTAGCAATGAGACAAGCCAACTGGGTACAGAACTGGTGGGTCAGGACTTACAAACAGATATGTCCCAGTCTAAGGTAGATCTTACAAATGACACCACCACCAGTTTCCTGCTGTTGCTTAGAATATATAAGAAAGGACTCGCAATAGTGGGTTTAAATTAAGGGCAGGAAGGTACTGGCTGGATATTAGGAAAAACTTTTTTACAGTAAGAGTTCTGCAACAGTAAAAACAGTAGAACAATGAGCTCCCCCTCACTGGCAGTCTTTAAGCAGCGGCTGGACAAACCCTTGTCAGGGATGCTCTGAGCTGATCCTGCACTGAGCAGAGGGTTGGACTAGATGGCCTGGATGGCCCCTTCCAACTTTGTGATTCTGTGATTCTATGAAAGGGTGGGGACAGAGCAGGGGTGGGGGGAGGAGAGAGAGATAAATGAGACAGATGAGAAGCAGGGTTGGGGATAAACACTGTGGATGTGGAAAGATCAAAGACTGCTAAGACCATTGCACTCACCTTGTTCATGGCCACGATAAATGGGAGCTTTGTCTTGTACAGGATACTGAAAAGAACAGGTATCGGTCAGGAAATCTGAGAAGACCTTAGGCAAAGTCAAGTTCCACTTCTAGGTAAGGATTTCCCACACAAATAAGCAAGAAAGTTCTTTTAAGACACACAGCCATGGCCCAGCAGGCAAAAGGCAGCTGAGTAGGCAGAGCTTGTTTCACTAAAAAGGCTCTGCCTGGGAGACAGCCAGATTAGGGCCTGAGATGACCACCCCTAGGGAGCTGGGTAGCTCCTAAGAGGACAGACATACATCCTGAGCAACCTAGTGAATCAGATGGGAGATTCCAAGATCTGGATAGACCAGGAGCCAAAGATCTACCATTGATATCTGAAAAGCAGTGGAAGAGATGCCCTGCTGGATCAGACAGGTGGTCCATCTAGCCCAGCATCCAGTTTCACACCCTGCCAGAGATCCCTCCCCCCCTGATGTTCCCTCCTAGACTCTGGTATTCAGAAGTTAACTGTCTCTGGAGGTTCTTGTGGCCATCACAACATCCACTGGCAATAAATCCCATCATTTAATATTATTAGCCTGGTCTGTCCTGCAGTACCGACATGAGGTGGTAGACTGCTCTGCAGCCCGCTGTGACTACTTTGCTCAACACTTAGCAGATATGATCTCTTGCATTTGTTCTCATTTGTACTCTACATTAGCAGAGATAGGGTCAGATGGCCCCAGGGTGCTGACTAGTCCAGTTGGGTGGGAGACTTTTCAGCTTGCTCAGTCTAAGGATGTGGATAGGATTCATGGAAGCTTGGGACCCACCACCTGCTTGTATGAGAGCCAGTTTGGTGCAGTGGTAAAGTGCGCGGACTCTAATCTGGGAGAACCGGGTTTGATTCCCCACCCCTCCATTTACAGCTGCTGGATGACCTTGACAAAGCCATAGTTCTGTACCAGCTTTTCTCTCAAGGACAGTTGTCTCAGAGCTCTCTCAGCCCCACCTACCTCATAGGGTGTCTGTTGTGGGGAGGGGAAGGGAAAGGAGTTTGTAAGCCGCTCTGAGACTCCAAGTGAGCGAAGGGCGGGATATAAATCCAATCTCTTCTTCTTCTTCTATGACCCTTGGTCATCCTGGTGGATGACCAGCATCAGGACATGGACAGGGGACTGTATCCTGGACCTCTTGGTGGCTTTTGATAGCATCAACCATGGTACCTCCTTCTGTGGTTGGGACTGGGAGACACCATTTTGGCATGGCTCCAGTCCTACCCCAAAGGTAGGTTTCAGGGTGTGGTGCTGGGGGACCGCTGCTTGGACCCTAGGGCTCTGGTGTCCCGCAAGGTTTTTTAACATCTATGTGAACCTACTGTGAGAGGACATCTGGAGATCTGGGCTGAGCTGCAACCAATACGTGGATGAGACTCAGGCCTAGCTCACTCCGGCAGATCCCACAGAAGCTGTGGAAACTGTGGTCAGGTGCCTGGAGGCAGTTTTGGAATAGATGAGAGCCAGCAAGCTGAAACTTAATCTCAACAAACCAGAGGGACTGCTGGTGGCCAGGGGGGGGGGGGGGAGGGGGGGAGGCGAGACCCAGGAATTGGGGTATCTCCTGTTCTGGATGGGGCAGGACAGATATTGCCAGTGTTACAATGCTTTGGTTACACCTAGATTAGATTACTGCAATGCACTCTATGTGAGGCTGCCTTCAAAGACTATCTGAAAGATAGCTGGTAGAGAATGCAGTCAGAATGTTGATTAGAGTGAGTCGTAAGGGGGACCGTATCACTTTAGTCTTGTTCCATCTATACTGGCTCCCAATTTGCTTCTGGGCCCAATTCAAGGTGCTGGTGTCAACCTTTAAAGCTCTAGAGGGCTTGGGGCCAGCATACCTGACGGACTACCCACTGCCTGATCGCCCCCAGTTATCTTTGGAGGCCTTGCTTCAGGTGGCCCTGCCACGTGAGGCTAGATGAATGGCAATCCAAGAAAGGACCTTCTTGGCTATGGTACCAATCTCCCTTCCTAGGCAGATTTGTCTGTCTCCCTCTATCATTGCCTTCCACTAACAGGGGAAGACTTCTTTATTCTGTGCATCACCCCCTCATTAACCCTTTCCTAGTCCTCCTCACTGTGTGTGTTTGATATGCATTTACGTGTCTCATTTAATAATATTCTGTATATGTTTGTATTTTAAACACTGGTTTCAATATTTTAATGTTCACTGCCTTAGGGAACCTGCATTGGGTGCAAAGGTGGCATACACATGTTTTAAATTAATAAATGGGACAATCTGCCAGGACAAAGATCCACAGGAACTCGGGGATAAATATGCTGCTGCCACCATAAGGAATTTCTGTATCATTCCCTTTTTCTCAGGATGTCCTAGAGGGGATCATGGAGACCGAAGTCCACTGAACCAGCCTTCAGCTCTCGGCATGCTGGTTGCAACTGCTGGTTAAGAACAGGCAGGCTAAAAGGAATAAGAGTGAACCCCAAAATGGCAGGCGCACTCTAGTGCCGGAGGAAGACGTCTCATATCGCAAGGGCGAATGCTGAACTGACCATCACCAGTCAAACATGACCATGGCACAACAGCTGCAGAGCCCAACAAACATTTAGCAGCAGCAGGATAGTTAAGAGAAGGAGCTGGTACCTTTTAGAACTGTAACCCAAACAGGCCGGTCACTGTGGCCAGCCCTCCCCTTCCTTATACAAGCCAGTGGGGCAGACAGGCCTCTTACCTGCAAGCATACAGCATGTTGGACATGAAAGTAACAGGGTTGGTGCTGCGAGAGGTGTCCATCACATAAACCACCAAGCATGGGAACGACGATGCCTAGATGGGGCATTCATACAGTAAATGAGGCAGATCTACACTTCTCCCCCACACCTCTTTCCTCCTCATTTCAAGCTGAATGTCATACACTAACCAGGGCTTCGGTGATGATGGTGCCCGAGGCTGACCAAGTGAACACCTCGATCTGTCCAGGTGTGTCGATCAGGACATACCTGCAAGAAAAAGAATTAGTTCTCCTGGTCAATAAGAATAATAAACCACAAGCAATGCGGGGGGGGGGGGGGCTGTCTAAACCCACACAGACACTACCTGTAGAACAGGGATCCACCTACCTACCTTTTATTTGCTGAGAACTCCTTCTAAGTAATGAAAAATATCCTGAGCTACAGAACACGGACTGAAAATGAAGCTACCAGCTAAGCAACACACAGAGAAATCCTATGAAATAAAAGCTTAAAAAAAACCCTAAAGCAAGCCTAGAGCAGATCTTATTGTGATCTCTTCCTAGGTCTTCTAGGGAATGCACAAGCTACTTAGCAGTAGCCAACAAACTACCTAGCAGAAAGCCTGCTGTAGAGAATCTAGAGGAACAATAATTCCCCTGTCTATTCCCGTCCAAAACTGACCTGGGAGAGACAGAATGAAGAAGAGTTGGAGGTTCCTCGAGAATCTGCTTCAGACAAGATTATTTGTTACCCTCCATGCCCCATCAGTAGGGTAAGACCCCAAGTGTGAAAGAGATGATGCAAATTTGAGGAAGCTCTGCTTAAGATGAAGCTACATTCCCCCCCTCCCCCCTTTAGCATTCCCATCTGCCAACGTCATGCCAGAGTCTCTTATTTACTCACTGAGATGCATTCTGTCGCTTTTCAATAAATTTCATCACCTGGTTAGAGAGAGAAGAATCAACAAAGAGGCCTGGCCTTTATGCAGAATCTTAATTTATTCCTTAACCATTCCTCCACAAACTATGATCAAAGTGGTTTAACACACAAACATATGATGAAACAAAACAAAATCAGTAGCGACCAGAATAAAACAATACAGCTGCAGTTTTAACAGCAGTGATTTTTACAATGTCAGGGACACACAGCAGTATAGATTTATTTCAGCCTACTTTGTATGTTCATCTATTTACGATTTAAGCTGCCATGAGCCTTAGCAATGAGCTGGCCCAGAATGCTAATGGCCCATCATTGGAAGGTGGCTGATCAACCAGGATGAAATATTAAGCCACTACAAATCTGCCCATCATATTATGAAATCAGCATCTGAATTTAAAACCCCCCAACATACCTGATCAAATCTTGTAGCAAAAAGATTGAGGGATGTCACAATGCCACCATTTGGGCCCAATCCGTATCTGCAGCGTGTTCAGGAAAACTCACTTCAAACATTTTGGGACCAGAGAAAGTCTTGAAAGAATCATCAGTTTTGGTTCAGCCAGACTTCTGACAGACAGGAAGTTACAGGCCAACAAAATCTAGCTGCTGTTTCTTTCTAAGGCGGGACCGGCTCACCTAAAATATCCAGGCATCTAAGGCCTGGAATTCCACACATCCATCTAGAAACCTTTTAGAAGCCCCACCAGCCTAATCTGTTTGTCGACGAACTCAGGGGCCTTTTACAAACTACTGCATACTATTAATTTGTAGGAATTGCCGATGAATCAGAACTCTGGGCTTAAAAAAGATTCTGGGCAATGTGACAAACCACACACACACACACACACACATCACATCCACAGCCTTATAATTTTAAATAATATTCTGTCAGCTGCCTTGGGCAGGTTTCTGGAAAGATGGCATAATTTTTTTCTAAACAAATAAGCAAGCAGTCTACTGCACAACCCACCCAGCTCTCCTTCTCCAGTCAGGGAAAGCCCAGGTTGGCCCCAAGAACGGGCTAGAAGGCTGGAAAACTCAGGAATACTCTGGGCTAGGGAGGAGGCACCAGGCAGAACTCTGGCAATTAAGAAATTCCTACAAGGGGAAACACACACACACACACACACACAATCTGCCCCCAGTGCTGCTCTGGTGTCCTTCCCTCAGCACAGTTGGCAAAGGTTACTAGGCACTGGACTAAACAGCTTGACCACAAGCCTCCATTTTGAATGGTATCCTGATAACACTCTGGCTTCCAAACAAATGTTATCTACGTCCCACCAGGCCCAAGTTTATTATCAGAAACTGCCAGGCAGACAAGCAGCCTCCCCTCTCCCACTACTAAGAGTGATGGGGATAACCAGCAAAAACCTGAGCCAAATTAATTTAGCCTGCTGTTCCCCAAAGCCCATTCCATCATGCCTAGCTGGATCCAGTCACAGCAGTCATCCTTCCCCGCCCCCCCCCAGCCCTGCCCAGATGGCCACTAGTGGTTCCTGCAGACCTAGAGATTCGCCTGTTAGGACAAGGATACTGCTTCATGACTTCTTTGTACTTCACAGTGTCTCGAATGTCTAGGGGAGAAAACAGAATGACAAACCATATGATCTCTTCTGATCAAGCAGTTTTGGAAGCTAATACAGACTTCCTCACGAACATCACAAAACAGTCCGGCTCAAGGCCCCCAGAAAGATGTACATATAGCTCACTGGTCTCGTCACAAAAGAACCCTCTTATAGGGGCAGCATTTCATTCTCTGGCTCCCTCTGCACTCCTGAATGACAAAGCCATTCCCCTGTTCCCTGCTTGCCGCTTTCCCCATTCATCCACCGCTGCTTCCCATTCCATGTTGCAGCTGCACCTCCACCCCCTAATGCTGCCTGGCAGGCTTCATGCCAACTAAACTTACAAAAAAACCCAGCCACATATTTAGTAAACCTACTAAGCATGCATGGGCAAACACGCATTTCCCAACCACACAGACTGTTAAACTAGACAAATATCCTAAAGATGCTAGCAATCAATAAAAAGCACACGTGGGAGGTGCAGCTAGAGGGGATGAAGATGCCTGAGCAGAATAAAAGTATCCTGGGGCATGTATGAACCAGACAGGCCCATGAACAAAGCCACTGGTCCACTCACTGATCACCTTGACTGTCATACCACCCCAAGGTATGTGTGGGGAAGGAGCTGTGGCTCAGTGGTGGAGCATCTGCTTGGCATGCAGAATGCCCCAGGTTCAATCCCCAGCATCTACAAATTAAGGATCTGGCAGTAAGCGATGTGAAAGACCTGTGCCTGAGACCCTGAAGAGCTGCTGCTAGTCTGAGGAGACAGTGCTGACTTTGATGGACCAAGGGTATGAATCAGTATAAGGCACCTTCATGTGTGTTCATGTGTTCCAGCCCTTTTTGGTTTGGCCAGGAGTCAAACCTGGAAACTCTTGCATCATAAGCCTGTGCTATGGGTTTTCAGTTCTGAGCTACATAGTAAGGATTGCCAGGGGTTTTTTTTTGTGAACAAGAGGGGGGAGGGGCATTTTATGAACTTGGCTCCAGAAGACTATGATGGCTGTGCAGGGAAAGTTGCCAGGTGTTCACTTCTGGCAGTAGGGCTCCCACTGATGAGCCTGCCGTTCCACCCCCACTCTCCAGACTGGCTGCAGAAAGGTCCAGAGGTGGAAATGACATCGCACAGCATCATGGTAAAGTATCATAGAGTTTTTGGGGATGGCTGGAGCATCATCCAATGCTCTTAGGTTAACCCACCCCTAACATAGCCTGGCATCCCTACTGCACAGTGTAGATAGGGCAGTGCTTTGTGGAAAGGAAGGCTTGGAGTTCTAGTTTTGAAACCTGGCTTTGTCTGACAAAGGATACAAGGCAGATACTTTGTTCGAGTTTTTTGCTGCTTGTTATAACTGGTCTGATGCCCAAGCACAAATCCACTCTGAATAAGCTTAAACCCTTAAATTCTCAAATACCAATCCCTCCGAGTGCCATTCATGCTCCCGCTTGCGCCTGCTTGCGGGGAGGGCGGGATATAAAAATGAAATATAAATAAATAAATAAATGTTCTTCATAAACTATCTGATGTGGACATACTACACTGTCTCACACAGAGCAACTCAAAGGTCTGGGTTCTCCTTTGGGGGTTTCTCTCATTGGAAGTTTTAGTTCTAGTGATTTCAGGTGACTACATTTAGGAACAAGGCACTTCTCATACCTGCTGCTACAAGTTAAAAGCTGGAAAGGCAGCTCTTCTCGCAACAAGAGGGTGGCAATAATCACAATAAAGGTGATGGTACTGCCAAGGCCACAGAGATTCGTTTTAAAGCCCTCCACTGCAAACTACCTGCCCACATCCCTCAAACAGAATGCCACTAATAGCACTTATAGGCTTTCAATTACTCCTAAATTTGTCACTCAGAGAGCTTCTATGGCAGAGTAGGGATTTGAACCTGAGTCTCCCAGATCCTAGTCCCACACTCTAACTACTACATCACACTGGTTCAGAATTCAGAAACCCTTCTTAACTCCCATCTCTCTGATGTTAGTTGCAGTGAGATGATGCTGTATTGCATTGGTGGAGTACTTAAGTCCATGTTTCCCATCATATGCTGCACCAGGTCACCAGTTCCAATCAGAACAAATATATATTAGTAATAATTGTGGTGATCCTTGTTTGATCCCGTTACAGCCAGTCCTAGTATTCTTTTTAATTTTTTGTACCGAACAGGCATAACAATATTCTTCCAATGTATAACAATATCCTTCCAACATTTGAATGAAACAGCATGAATCGTGACAGCCAATTGCACAATCCTGGCAAACTAATACCTGCAGCAGCAACTCATCAATTCTCAGTAACACTTTCTGGAAAATGGAACTCACCGATATTTGCAGGGAAAGGGAGCTCATGGACTGCGGGGTCCAAGTTGATGACATATGGAGGGGAATTCTTGCTATGCAGGTAGGCAGTGAGCCTCTGTGGGAAAGAAAGCACACATCAGCTGGGAGGGAGGGGACTTCTGGCAAACAAAGCCCCATAACCCCAACCAAAAACCATCATTGAGGGATCCTCACAGGATAGGGACTTGGGCCTGTCACTCATTGACTTTCACATACTGCCTTCCCTCAAATATTTCCTGATGTGTGGAAGAGCAACAAGAAGCACATGAAAAAGCAAGATGAGGGCAAAGGCACAGAGAATGATTTCTACGTGTTCACACAGATAGCAGAATAGCCAGAAGTCTTCTTTTGTAAAAGGCCATCCTTCCTTTACAAGCCCTGTCTTCCAAAATGCCAAATTCTGCTTCTTCCCAGTAACACTGGCTGAACTATGTGAGGTGTTTTTTTTTTAAAAAACCCAAAACTATTAAGATGCTTTCAGTAAGCATCAGAGTGGCAGACTTTCATTCAAGGAGCTGAGCTCGAACCACTGCCCAGAGTTCAATAACATTTGGCTACTGTCAGAGGCTCTTCTGTTTTTCCTGCCTACAGTGGCTCCATACTTTGCAGTCTTGTTCAAGCATCATTGTTATGAGGGCAAACTGCAGATATGGTGGCTGCGGAGACAAAATTCCAGAGCAGCCACAGGATAACCAGAGTTACTGGCAGTCAGAAGAAGGGCTGCTAAAGCTAACTGGGCTGTTTGGGGTTGACGTAAAGATGACAAACCATAAGAAGGGAGAGCAGAGGAGGCTTTAAAAAGCTCCCCATAGACAGTCAATACAGGGACAGCAGACAGAGTGGGCACTATGATGAGCTGCATTTCTGTTAAAGCGATCATATGGAAATATTTGACAAAGAGAGCTTTTGAGTTCCGAAAGCTTGTGCCCCAAATATCTTGTTGATCTCTAAGATCTTACCGGACCCATGCTGAATTGTTCATCTATGAATATGCGAATTTGGGCCTCTCCGTTCGCCATTCATAAACAGATCCATGCTAGAGAGACCCCTCTACTCCACCCAGCCCAGCGCCACAGAAAAGAGGTGAACAGAGCATCGGCTCCCCGTTTCTGCCGGGCGCGCGAAGATCTGACTTATCACCTGCACGAGCGCCGTCTTGCCGGAACCGGCCATGCCCAACACCAGGATGCACACCGGCGAACTAACACTCGCTCCCGCCGCGGCCATTTCGCCTCCGTTTATTGGCTCGCTTCCTGGAAAGGAGACGCTCCCTCCGTCCCAGGAGCATAGAGAGGAAACGCCTTCAGGGTATTTCTATAAAGCCTCACGGGCACTTCCGGTTTGATGAGCCTGGGTGGAGGAAGGGTTCTGCCATAGAGATGCCGCGAGATAGGTAGAGCGGCGCCAGAGAGGACGGAGGCCAATAGCCGCTTTCGGTTTTGACCGGAAGTCTAGGTATTGGCTCACTCGAGTGATGATGACATCATCTGAGGACGCTGTCAAGCATGCGTGGCCAGGGGGGCGGCAGTGGCTTGGTGAGAGGGGCAACCTGGATAACGGGGTGGGGTTCTCACCCGGAGAGGCTTTGCCTGAAGGCCCTGGTGTGGGGAACTCCCCGAGCGGACGGGGACCTTCCTCTCCTGGAGCAGGCGAGGGACGCGGCCTCCATGCCAGTAAAGCCAGGGGACGGCAGGAGGCTGGCTGAGCATCTGCCCACCCCCCCTTCCCCGGCATATCTCATTCCGTCTTCTGTTTGCCCCCCGGCGCTAGGGTCCCGGACCAGAGTCCCGCTGCAGACCACATAGAGGCAAGAGAGCGCCGGGGACCAGAAGGTAAGCTCTGTTCGGAGCCTCTTCTTCCCAGGTTCTAGTTGCCTGTACTGTTTGGCCGCTGTGGGAAGGGGAGAGGGTGTGCGGACTGTGAGGCGCCTGGTGGTCTACCGGTGGTCTACCAAGCAGTGTCCCTTCTAAGCTGCGTTAGTGTGAGCTGGCTCACAGTTTTTTAGCTTCCAGTTCACACATTTTTGTCTTAGCTCAGGGAGGATGGCTCCAGAGCAAACTAATGTATGGAGTAACCGAATGACTCACTCACAACTTTAATGCCAGTAGCTCACAAAATAGAATTTTTGCTCACAAGACTTCACAGCTTAGAGGGAGTATTGCTACCAAGTCCTTCATCCTGCTTCACACAGAGGTGTACAAACAGGGTATTCCCCCCATGTTGCCTCCTAGTGCTGGTATTTAGAGGTTGACTTCAGTCACCCTGGCTAGTAGCCACTGATGAATCTCTTCTCCATTAATGTGTCTAATCCCCGTTTAAAGACATCTGTGCTTGTGGTCATCACTATTTCCACTGGCAGTGAATTCCATTTTAACTACTTGCTGAGTAAAGAAGGGTTTCCATTTGTCCACACTGTATATATTACCCATTGCTTCATCATGTGCCCTGAATTCTAATATTATGGGGCAGGAAGAAAAAAATTCTCCCTGTCCACTTGTCAGGAAGTAGACCTCAAGCCCCAGACTACCATTCTGGCTATCGGGAGTTCCAGAATGCCCAGCAGCCCTGCTTGGGCGGGGACAATGTTTTGTCATTGTAAGTATCTTCTCTTCTTAGGGCCAAGGAGCCAGAGGAGTTCAGCACGGGTTTGCGGAGTTCTGAGAACAAATATGAGGAGTCTTCAAATGATTCTTCGTCAACCTCCTCCAAAGGGCTGAGCAATGAAAACCCAGAATCTGGAAGCAATGGAGCCATCCGGAGGCCAACCTACTGGCTGGAGATGAGGGGAATAAAGCCCACCTTGAGCAAAGCTGCAGAGAAGAAAGGTACTGGGGGAGGGCTTTTTGGTATCAGAATACCCTGCACTTTTAAGGTTGGAAAAATACCTCATTTGTTTCAACAATAAGACTTGTCTGCATCCAATTAGAATTATAGTGTGATTTGATCTGTCGTGTTTAGAATGTCAGACAGTTGTCAGTTCTTTGGGACCTTTATTACGTGTACAAGAACTTCCAAATGTTCACTGAGATGGTGTTCATCAAAATAAGTTTGTTTTTCTCTGATTCTTTCTTGACCTGTAATGTTCGGTTATCTGGAAGACTTAATGGGTCCACATATGAAGTAATGTGCTGAGGTAATAAAATTTTCTTTAGTAAGTTTATGATCAGTTCTTATTCTACCAAGTCAGTCATGGCCATGAAGATCACTTAGATAATTTTGGGCCAGATACTTTACCTCAGCCTAGCTTACTTCGTAGGGTTGTTGTGTGGATAAATGGGAAAGGGAGAAACCACATCTGCTGCTCTGAGTGACTTTGAGGAAGCATGGGATTTTTGAAAAAAAAAGGTCTGGCAAAGGAAGCAAATACTGAAAGTTTTTCCATTGGACTGGGTCAGCATTCTTAAAAAACATGTGCTGCCTATAGAAATACATTTAGCCTGAGGGATCTTCCGTTCATCAACTGTTTCTACTATTCGGAGATATGTGTACATCTTTGGGGGGCGGGGAGCTTGTGGCTTGTGGCTTTGGGTGTTTACCTGCTTCCCATGCACCCCATGAAGAAAAGAGCCCAGCAGCCTTGCCATTGGGCAGAGATGCTGCTGGTTTCAGCGCATGTATTTCCTCCTGCACTCTTGACCACCTTGGCCTCTTTCTGTTCTATGTTCAGCTGGAAACTCTGTGCTCAAGGGAAAGCACAGACAGGAACAAGATGGTGATGAAGACTATGAGGAGTTTTCAAGGAAGAAGCAGAAAGTGTCTGGTGAGTACAGTACTTCTGGATTTTCTTCCTTGATTTGCCATATATTCCTAGCATTTTCTCTGTGGGAAGAGAAACAGGAGATCCTTTACTAGCATGTTGGCAATTTTCTGCCTGCACTTATCTATCTGTATTATGTCCTCTGAGCTTCCCAGTCGGGGAGGGATCGTGGCTCAGTGGTGGAGAATCTGCTTGGCATGCAGAAGGTCCCAGTTTCACTCCCCAGCATCTCCAGTTAAGGATCAGGTCACAGGTGATGTGAAAGACCCCAGAGAACTGCTGCCTGTCTAAGTAGACAATATTGACCTTCATAGATCAATGGTTTAGTTTTATTGGTTTATTTAGAAAAATATATATAGCCCAGCTTTCCTCGTGGTGCAGTATTCAGCAACTTCATGCATGTTTGTATGTGTGCATGTGTTCACACTGGGCAAACTGTATTTCTCTAGTGGGGTTAATCCCAGATGGGATGGATTCTTTTGCATTTCTCTTGTCTCTCCCTGTGGTTGGTAGCAGAATGGGGTGGGGGGGCAGGATACAGACAGGATCCTGGTAGCCATGCCAGGCTCTCACAGTTGCTTCTGTCTCTGTCAGGAAAACAGGAGCAAGTGGAGAGGCGGCCTCATCTCAAGTCCAAAAGCCGATCTGTAAAAAAAGACCCACCAACATATGCAGCAGGTAAAGCATAGGAGACTGGCTTCTGCACAAGGTCCTTGGTGTGCATGCAAGCTCAAGCTTTGGTCCTTAGTGATGCATGGCAGTTTCTTCAGCGCCAATGAAACCTGGAGAGCATCTGGCCCCCTTTGAGTGCACTTCCCCAGAGTATGCACAGGTGGCTGTAGAGGGACTCGCTGGAGTGTGTAACTGAGGGAGCTCACATAGCGTAGAGGCTATGAGAATGAGCCGTGTTCTAGGAGGTTCCTGGTCCAACTTGCACCTTTGCCTTGAACTCGGGAGGTGGCTTTAAGCAAGCTACTCTCTCTTGGCCTCAACTTACTTTCTATAATATTGGTATAGCAATGCTGGCCTGTTCTAAGTCCAAAAGTAGCATGTGAAGCATGTGGAATATTGAACACACTATAGAAATGGGAATTAGTATTGTTATTATTGGCACATGAAGGAAGCTGGAGACCTCAGCTGCATCTCAAGCCAGCCTTCTTTTATATTAATTCACAAGGAGAACCCTGTAGTTAAAGCACATGTACATAACTAAAGCTCCTTGTCAGAACACCCATACCCCACCCCATGACTGTGATGTGAGGAATCCCGTGTTCTTCTCTTAAAGATGAGAGTTTGTATGGGTCAACTCCAGGGTGCACTGAAAAACTGGATCCTCCCATTCTGTGGCAGGCAGTCCAGAGGAGAGGTGGTACTTGGAGATTCTGAATAAGGGCCGTGTCACTTGCCCAACTTGCAGAGCTGTAGTGAGGAAAACAGTCGAAGGGCTGAAGAAGCACATGACCAACTGCCAGCGGGTGAGTCCATGGGAAGCCAACTTCCTCCTAACCTGAAGCAGGAGAGCTGAGCTTTCAACAGCTGGGCAGGCTTCGTTTGCAGTTTTACAGCCCCATAGGATTGTTTCCTTATCTCATCCCATAGGAGAGGGAAATAGTTCATGCCGGGGTGTTTAAACAGTATGTACAGAAAAATACAGGCTTTCTCCTTGGAATTTTGGCATAGTTTGGACACAGTGCTTTCTAAACAATTCCGTATCTGTTGGATTGAAGAATAAACAAGGCAGTTTCTAAAACACTTCTTCTATGTGTGTATGTGTGAGACTGACAGACCGGAAAAGGAAAGGCCTAGTTTCCCGGGGGTCTTCAGGACTGGCAGTCAGGGAGAAAAATCCCAGTGTTCCCTCTAAGCTGAGTTAGTGTGAGCTAGCTCACAGTTTTTTAGCCTCCGGCTCACACATTTTTGTCTTAGCTCAGGAAGGGATAGCTCCAGAGCAAACTAATTTAAGCAGCGGCAAAGTAGTTTGTTCACAATTTTAATGCCAGTAGCTCACGAAGTAGAATTTTTGCTCACAAGACTCTACAGCTTAGAGAGACCATTAGGAAGGACTCACTATCTGCAGGCTGGGCCGCATGCTAATGTGTCCTGTTGTTCCCAGGAGGTCTTCACATGTCAGCACTGTGGGAAGCAGCTGCGGTCTCTGGCAGGAATGAAGTACCACGTCATGGCAGACCATAATAGCTTGGTAAGGTAGATGTTACACATCAACAAAAATCCTTGGTCATCTAGGCTGGAAAAAACCCCACTGACCCGGTGTCTCTTATAGGCTTGCTTTATTGTCACAGCACAAGATGGAACAGGCTTCCCCCCTCGGCTTAGGGATCTTGGACTAACCTGCAGTCTGACGTCAGCTGCCTTAGCTCCTGATACCTGCACTGGAATGCAGAAGGCTGCTGATTACTGCTGTGCCTCCTGGAGGCTTCACTGCAGATTGGAGAACTGACAGGCCTCAAACCAATTAGTGCTGTGAACCAAATAAATTCACAGCCAGCTTTCAGTCCTCCTCTGGCATTACAAATGGTCCCAAATTTCTGTTCTTTTTTTTCTTTCTTTTTTGGCCATCAAGTCACATCTGACTTATGGTGACCCCTGGTGGCCATTTCAAGGCAGGAGATATTCAGAGGTGGTTTGCCATTTCCTGCCTCCGCAGGTATTTTTTGGTGGTCTCCCTTCCAAGTACTGGCCAGGGCCAACCCTGCTTAGCTTTCGCGATCTGATGAGATCAGGCTAGCCTGGGCTGTCCAGGACAGCTCCAGAGTAAGTCCTCCTTCAGGTGTGGTGCAGTAATCTGGAGCAGTTCCCTGGAGGTGATGGTCCGGGGTCACCCTTTCCCTTCCCTACTTTGCACACAGCCCGTGGTGAAGGCAGGGGGCCAGCTGGATGAGCAGAGCGAGAGAGACCGCCTGCGGAAGGTGCTGAAACGAATGGGGAAGCTCAAGTGCATGAGAGAGGTGAGCGGCAGGAGCCTCCTGGGCCTGCATTTGCATCCTCTTGGTGTCGCAGGGTTATCTGGGTGGAAGTGTGCATCTGTGACAAGGTATGGACTGTCTTGGGATTAGTCTGGCCAGTGGCTGACTTCTTTTCTCTAACTGATGGGGAGAGGAAAGAAGATCTGGCTCCATCCATTGAGGTTCCTTCCCAGACCTATGCTCTGCGTGCCTCCATGGTGCAGAGTGGCCCCCCTTGTTTTTCCAGGCTGTTGATAAGTTTTGGGCACACAAAGAATTGCAAGGACTGTTTCTGTTGTCAGAAAACCAGTAGCTCTCTTAATGGATGTTCTGTGTGCTTTTTGCCTGCCTTCCCAGGGCTGCACAGGCAGCTTCACCAGCATCATGGGATACCTCTACCATGCCCAGAAATGTGGGAAGGCCGCTGCTGAGCTGGAGAAGCTGGCTCTCAAGTGCCACCATTGCAGCAAGGGTTATAAATCGAAGGCTGGCCTCGTTTACCACTTGAAGTCTGAACACGGACCGGTGAGTCGCTGTAGTGACTGAGGGGACTGGCCAGGAAATGTTCATGCGTGTGAGTGTCCCTTCTCTCTTTCTTCTCCACCCTGTTCCAGAAAGCAAGACTTTCCCCCCACTGTTGCCACTGGCAGGTTGCAGAGCATGCAGACTTAGGGAAGACGGAAGGGGGGGGGGAGAGAGATGCAAAGCTCAGCTGTGTCACCAGAGCAAAATGCTTCTGTCCCCTGCTTGCTTGGCACGGTCGGCCTGAAAGAGCTGCTGCAGATGACAGAGCTGCCCCAGCTCAGTGTCCGTTCAAGGGTTTGCTCCCTTCCAGGCTCCAGTGGATTCTCGTCCCAGGCTTATGAGGAGAATTAACATGGCACAGGCAGGCCAGAATGGTGACCATGAAGTCTTTCTTGGTTCTTCTTGCCAGGTGACTTTTCTCCATGAAGACGGCCGGCCCACTCACCAGAAGGATGCTGACACCGAACCAAAAAGCGGAGGCAGAGTTCAAAGGAAATCTGCCAAGGTGGCTGCCTACTACCTGCATGAGCTGGCCAATGAGGAGCTAGCCAAGGAATGGCCAAAGAGGAAAGTCTTGCAGGATCTTGTTCCTGATGACCGGAAGGTGCGAGAACAGATTGACTTGCATTTCCTGGCTTTTTGACCTTCACTGTTGTTCTGTGACTGGGTTCCTTTATCTGGAATATAGGTTTGCTGTTCTGCCTAAGAACAGAAGGCACTTGGGCTAATCTTAACAACCTCCAACAAGCAGTGTGCAAATAAATATGTCACTTGAATCAGTAAGAATAGCAGGTATTCTTACCTAGCACAAATCCCTGTTTGCCAATGAAGATTTAACTTCACTTTCAGTGCAGTGCCGGGTCTCTTCAATGGGGCTTACTCCCAGGGGAGTGTTCTAGAAGTGTTTGGGAGTCTGGGATCTCTTAAAAAAAATTGGAGGTTTGCGTTCAAGCTCTTGTTGAAAAGTCATATCCAGTCTCCTAGTTGGCTTTTAGGGCCCTTCATAGGCTTGCGTATGTTCATTTCTTGCCTTTGTGAAATCTTAACAGAATGAGTTCCCTCTAGAGATCAGGGCCCTGCGGGACCTATTACAGTTCTGCAGGGCCTGTAAGATGGAGCTCTTCCACTAGGCTTTTTAGTTGGGGCAGCAGGGTGCCCACATCGCGATTGGCCCTCCCCTCCAGTGACCTCAGATCCGAATGGCCAACTGGGAACCTACTGCTTCTTGTTGAGATCAGTTGAGGCATTGGATTTTTATACTGATGTCATTTTTAGTTATATTGTGATACTGTAAATTCTATGATGGAGCCCACCCTGAGCCCACTTGCAGAAAGGGTGGGATACGAATCAGCTATTCACAACTGAGATTCTTGGCATTTTGAGAAAGGTTGTTGGGTCCTGCTGTGTCTCCATGATCGTTGTTCCTCCTGACTGGGTTTGGAGCATCTGTGGCAGCCACAGATCATTGTGACTGTGGAAGGAGGCTCTTTCTTGATATAGTGTAACAGACAGTGGGGACTGTCCGCATCATGTAGCATTTGCAGATGCCTCCAGGACTTTCCAGTTGCTGCCATTCATGCTGCGATCTGGGTTAACTTTTTCCTGTTTCAGCTGAAGTACACTCGACCAGGGCTGCCTGCTGTTAGCCAGGAGGTTCTGTGCAAGTGGAAATCGGAGATAAAGATGTACCGAAGGGTCCACTGCCCCAACCAGGTAACCAGGGAGAGCCATGCTTGGCTAGGCAGCACACAATGGAGCCATTAGCTTTCTGTGGTCTGCTGGCTTGCTGGGATGTTTAATCGACTGCCGGGGTCACCTCTTCCCCTTCCAGGGACGCCATAACTGTCTGTTTCCTGTTCCCATATTGTAAGGAGAGGAGGCTGTCAGAAGTGCCCAAAAAGTGTCAAGCGGAGGCTGCTGACTGAACTCCCAAGTTCCATTTCCAGTTTAAATCTTCTGAAAGAATAACTCTGTGGCCTCCAGCTTCAGCTATTGCTGCTGCTGGCCAAGGTCTTCAGCCTTCCTTATAGCTTCTAGCAACATGGCAACCCCCTTCACTTGCAGCCACTGGCCCAGAGATCTCTTGGCTTCAGACCTTGAGCCACGCCAGGATGGAAATTGATTTCCCTTTTGCCTTTTTCTTGTTTTGCTCCAGGGTTGTGAATGTGTCTACAGCAGCATCTCAGGACTCAAGTCCCACCTGGGGAGTTGCTCCCTGGTATGTGTACCAGTTCTTCCTTTAAGGTTGGGCACAGTTCTGCCATGCTGTGTGTTGGGCCGAGGGGGGGGCCTTCTGCCTTGGCATCCAGCTGTAGCCAGTCAGCTCCAAGGAGACATGACCTCACCTCCCACCATAGGTAGAGCTACTGGCCTTACTGGAGAAGCAATCCAGAGGGGACCCGAAGCTGGCTCTTGCCAAAGAGCCAGTTTGGTGTAGTGGTTAAGTGCGTGGACTCTAATCTGGGAGAACCGGGTTTGATTCCCCACTCCTCCACTTGCAGCTGCTGGATGACCTTGGGCAAGTCATATTTCTGTCAGAGCTGTTTTCTCAAGGACAGTTGTCTCAGAGCTCTCTCATCCCCACCCACCTCACAGGGTGTCTGTTGTGGGGAGGGGGAAAGGAGTTTGTAAACCACTTTGGGATTCCTTCGGGTAGTGAAGGGTCGGGTATAAATCCAATCTCCTCTTCTTCTCCTTTTGATTAGGGTCACTGCTGGAAATGTTAACAAAAATTATTCCCCCCCCCCCCCCATAGGGTGAGTTTGTGGCTGGAAAGTACAAGTGTCTGCTGTGCGAGAAGGAGTTTGTGTCTGAGAGCGGAGTCAAATACCACATTAACACGGTGCATGCTGAGGTGAGAAATGTGTGGCGCGCGCGGGGGGTGGACCTCAAAACACACGCACACACACCCCTGGGCCCTTGTTCACTATATTCTTCCTGCTTTGGGATGAGCAAGTGAATACCAAGTCTGGCCCTCAGTTACGCTATCAGTTACGACTGCCGGGGCTCACCAGGGGCTCACTAGACAGAAGTTCTTCCCCATCCCGTTGTGGCATGAGGTTCTTTAATTGGACTTGCCAGGGATGGAACATAGGCGTTTGTTTGAAAAGAACGTCCTCGTGTTCCACCAGGGAAGGCTTCACTCAGGTGGTGTAGATAATGGCAGCCGATTAAGCACAACAGTAAATCGAGTGTGCCTGCTCGACGGTGCCCCCCTACACACACAGGCACACAAAACACCCTCTTGTGCGTCTTCCTCTCAGGACTGGTTTGACGTTAACAGCAACACCACCAAGAGCTTCGAGAAGCGGATGAAGCTGGGGAACAAGGAAGCAGAGCAGAAGCGGCAGCGCAAGAAGCACCTGTCATGCCGCGGCCACAAGAAGCGGCTCAGGACCGCATCTCCTAAGAAGTCCCCCAGGGCGGGTGCGGAGCAGAGAGGGAAGGTGGGCCGCTCTCACCCCGCAGACAGCGAAAGCAGGACCAGCGAAGAAGAGGAGGCCCACCCTCTGAAACTTGGTCACAAAAGGGGGAGGAAATAAAGCTCCAGCGGCGGCCCTCAAGGGGAAGTGGCAGAGCAGGCTGCCTCCTGGGAGCATGGCATGCAGGCTGAGTGGGGAAGGCCAGGGCGTCAGAGGGAAGCCACCCAGTGATTATGAACTGTCTGCTCCTTGGACCACATTTGGCTTCTTTAGTTGTGTAAGAGACACAGTGGACCTCTGGATGCTTGGAAGGGTATAAGCCCCCTTGAGCTTTGTGGGATTTACTTATACGTGCACAGCATTGGTCTTTTCCTGGCTGCTGGTTTGCTCACTGGCACCTGGAACAAGTGAGTCCAATCCTAAGGGGGTGGGGATTTCCTTCTGTAGCTTCTCTGCTACTGCAAAGCTCTGCAGCGGTTGACTTGTTAATTGTATAAAACACCACTTTTCTGGTACTGGATCACAGGGATGGGGTTGGGAGGGGGAAGATAAGGATTATCGCCTGGGCTTCAGTTTGGATTTAGTGCTTATGGAATAAGGAGGGGGGGGGGGTGTGGGATGAGAGGGCGCAAAGAAGAGATACAGGGTCAGGGGAGCTGTGTTCCTTAACACGAGTGCAAGGTCTGTCAGCGGCTACTAGCCGGGGTTAATAAAGGGAACCTCCATATTCAGAGGCTGTAAACCTCTGAAACGTGGTTCTAAGAGGTGATATCAGAGAAGGCCTTGTCCTCTGTGCACTGTTCGTTGGCCTTCCAGGGCAACTGGTTGGCTGCTGTGTGAAGGTCTTAATCCTCCTCTTATGTTCTTATGCCAGCAGTTCCTCAAACCCAAGCTGTATGAACATTAGAGGGGATGAGGCAGCTGCCGTGCATGCTGGGCTATGTTGCAAAGGTCTGACTCCACAATGAGACAGAAGCAGTTCCACCTTCATAGGCTACAAATGGTTGCCCATCTGGGCTGTTTCTTATTGGTCTTGGAGGTAAAATTCCCCTTTCATTTTTGCCATCATATAAATCAAGTAACCAGTAAGGCTTTTGTACTGAAGCCATGATGTAAGACATATCAGGACCAGCGTTCCCCCTAAGCTGTGCTATGGTGCGCTAGCGCTCAGATTTACCACACAGCACAGGGCGACAGGTCCGAGGAGTTTGGCAGGACCACTGGAGGGTGGTGATTCTTATCCTGGGGCAGCCCGGCTTTCCCGCTCAGCCAGCACCTGTGGACTCTATAAAGGGCACCTGTACACAGCAGCTCTCTCCTGCTGTAAAGCCCACCGGCTGCCTTCCTGTGCATGAGAGCAGGAGGTGAGTTGCCCTCTCCCCTCGATGGCCTTAGGCCAGCAACCCAGCCCAGTGCTCCTCTGTGGCCTCCCGTCAGCTAGGGGCAAGGATGGAGGTCGGGGGGAGGGGAGCCTTGGGCCAGCAATGTGGCCTGGCGCTCCTCCATGGATTCTCGTTGGCTAGTGGCAAGGGGGGAGGGGAGCTGGGCAAGGATGGGGGGAGGTCGGGAGCCTTGGGCTGGCAACGCAGTCTGGTGCTCCTCCGTGGTCTCCCACTGCTAACATCATTGGCTGGTGGCAAGGGTGGGGGTTGGGGGGAGGCGAGTGGATGTGCACTGATTGGAGAAGGTAGGCACTTAAAGGGACTGTCCCTTTAAATGCCTGCCTTTTCCAAGTCGCTTGACTCCACAGCAAGTAAACTCTGAAGGCATGGTTGACTCGTTGCGGAGTTGCGTGGCATGGAGAAGGCAGATATTTAAAGGGATAGTCCCTTTAAGTGCCTTTCCCCCCTCCATTGGAAATAATGGAGAATGGGGGCACCTGGTCCAATATTTTGGAAACTTGGTGGGGGGGAGGCACCAGCAGCTATGCTGCAAATTTGGTGCCTCTACTTCAAAATCACACACACACCCAGCCCCAGATACCCCAGGATTGATTGGCCATTATAGCCTCACTCACAACTTTTATGCTAGCAGATTTTTTGGTTTACTAAGTAGCATTTCTGCTCACAACAGTTGACAGGTTAGAGGGAAAACTGAAGGACAGATCAGCTTGTCTTTGTTCACCCAGTAGAGAATTTATGATATTTATTACAACAAACTTGGTTCACAGGCAAGAGTGAAGCAGCACTGAAATTTGTGAAAACTAATCTTAGCTCAGTGTAACTGCGTTGTTCAGAGGCAGGAGGAAAACTCTCCTATGATAATGCCTTTATTAACTTTCCAAGGAGTATCTAAATGTCTTGTTGCCCAGGAGTACCTTTTTATTCGTTAAAGGCATAGCACTCACATTTGTAAATGTATCGATACAGAAAACATTCTTGACAGATCAATAAAAGATTTCCAGAACAGTAAAAAAGTCTCTGATTCCTTCTCTCCCTACCTGCTGCCATTTCTTAGCTGAATATTCTGTCAACTTCGCAATTTCTGCACATCCCATATCTTAATAGGCTATCCTTTAAGTGATGGTATCTTTGATAAGTACCATTTAGTTGCTGTAATAATTTTGGCTGCAATAAACGGGTTTTCTGCAATTGTGTAATGGTTATTATCAACATGTCCTTTAAGAAATTGAAGCATTCCTTTCCAGTGGGTCAAAAGGTACTGAACGACTAATCAAAGTGTATATAATAACCGTTTCCCCACAAAATTACTATTCTGAGACAGTACCAACAGATGTGTATAATTGGTGATTTTCTGTAATGTTTGTACAAGGATGTAAAGCGGTGCAATAAATTATCAAGCCGCATCAGAGAGTACAGCATTTCACTGACTCATTTGTCCCTGAAATTAATTCTGGAAGATCTGACATATTTAGATCACCTGATAAATTCTAGACAGAATACCTTTCCAATTTTAGCATTATGAAAATTAAAACTGCTGATTGCCCTCTTAAGCAAATGTCTGTGTAATTGATGGGCTATACAGAAGTTTCCCTTACAGGCAAGTAGCAGATTCTTGGGGCTGTTTCAGATTGCAGTGGGGTACCGTAGGAATCAGTAGTCGGTCCAATGCTTTTTAACTTGTTTATTAATGATTTGGAGTTGGGAGTAAGCAGTGAAGTGGCTAAATTTGCAGATGACACAAAGTTGTTCAGGGTGGTGATAACCAGAGAGGATTGTGAGGCACTCCAAAGGGAACTGTTGAGGATGGGTGAGTGGGCGTCAACATGGCAAATGGGGTTCAGTGTGGCCAAGTGCAAAGCGATGCATAGTGGGGCCAAAAACCCTAACTATAAGTACACATTGATGGGGTCCGAACTGGCAGAGACTGACCAAGAGAGAGATCTTGGAGTTGTAGTAGATAACTCAATGAAAATGTCGAGACAGTGTGTGATTGCAATGAAAAAGGCCAACGCTATACTGGGGTTATTAGGAAGGGAATAGAAAACAAATCAACCAGTATCATAATGCCCCTGTATAAATCGAGGGTACAGCCTCATTTGGAATACTGTGTACTAGTTCTGGTTGCCACACCTCAAAAAAGATATTATAGCGTTGGAAAAAGTGCAGAAAAGGGCAACTAGAATGATAAAAGGGTTGGAACACTTTCCCTATGAAGAAAGGTTGAAGCGCTTGGGGCTCTTTAGCTTGGAGAAACAACGGCTGAAGGGTGACATAATCGAGGTTTACAAGATTATGGATGGGATAGAGCAAGTAGAGAAGTACTTTTCTCCCTTTCTCACAATACAAGAACTCATGGGCACTCGAAATTGCTGAGCAGTCAGGTTAGAACAGATAAAAGGAAGTACTTCTTCACCCAAAGAGTGATTAACACGTGGAATTCACTGCCACAGCAGGTGGTGGCAGCTATAAGCATGAATGGCTTCAAGAGGAAATTAGATAGCCACTGATGGACTTCTGCTCCATATGTTTATCAGCCACAAGGTATAGACAGGAACTCTCAGTCTGGGGCAAGTGATGCACTGTATTCTTGGTGCTTGGGGGGGGGGGGCACAACAGTGGGAAGGCTTCTAGTGTCCTGCCCCCACTGCTGGACCTCCTGAGGGCACCTGGTGTTTTTGGCCACTGAGTGACAGAGTGTTGGACTGGATAGGCCACTGGCCTAATCCAACATTGGCATCTCTTATGTTCTTACTGGGAAAATACAGTTTGAACAGGCCCCTCTGAATACCCCGGAATTTAGTTTCAACGAAAACTCCCGGCACACACTGGACAGGACGTGGGGCTGGAGAGACACAACAGTTAGGTGTATTTAAACTCTTGGTTTGGCTCTTTTCTGTGCCTTTTTGTGCAGTGTGCTTTTATTTTTGAGAATGGGCGACCACAATGTTGCACAGTACTTAAAAGGTGCCTCTCCATCAATTAATATTGCAAATGTAACAATATCTTCATTCTATTTTCAGTTCATTTGTCATTGTCTGTATTTCTGCGCAGCAGGTCTCCACCCTGACCTGAATGGCCCAGGCTAGCCTGAGCTCAGCAGATCTCCAAAGCCAAGCAGGGTCAGCCCTGGTCAGTATTGGGAAGGGAGACCCCCAAGGAATACCAGGGTCATGATACAGAGGCAGGCAATAGCAAAACCACCTCTGAATGTTTCTTGTCTTGTCAGCTGTGACTTGATGGCAGGAGAAAAAAAAAAGCGGACCTCCGAAGCGCCTAAATGAGCAGAGGGTGGGATAGGCAGTAAGACCCCCCCCCTTACCTTTGCAGGAAAAAAGGAGAGTTGGAATGATAACTCCCTCTTCCTTCCTACCCCTGAAAGTGTCAGTGGATGAGGTCTGTGCCTATTTCATACTATTACCCCCTGCTGAGGATTTCTCCCAATAGCAAATGGTTACCACTGAGTCCTAGAGTGGTGGGGTGGGCCTTTAGCCATGCAGGTCTCCAACCCATTTGCAACTCTGCCCTCTCCGTTTGACTGCTACTTGACTGCCCCTTTTTAAAGCAGGGCTAGCAGATCAATCCTAGGCAACATGTGCCTTGAGTCCTCAGAACCCGATAGTGAGGTCGGGAAAACTACCAAAAAAGCTGCAGCCAAAAGGCTCTGACATATGAAATCTCTGTACAAAGCTGTACAAAACTCCAATGCAAGATGTGTACATTGACCATATGTAACCATAACCGCTGGTGAGAACACTGATCTTGGCTTTGCTATGCTGATTTAGCATCTGTGGTGAAGGAGAGAAAATCCTGGTCTCAGTTAAGCCCTAAACAAATGGAAACTATCTACATTTCTAAATGTATCCACATTTCTACTTCAGCAATTCCATCTGAGGTCTCCCCATAAGTGTTTTTTGCTAAACTATTTGGATTGTCAGGATAGCAGCAAGAGTGTTCTGGGAGACACACATTTCACCACTGAGTTCTGAATGTTGCCAGTTTTTGATGTCAGATTTGCTTTTGCATAGAGACTAATTTCTTTGGCCTACATAGGAGGACGCTGTTTGGAGGTGATGGCATAATTTTGTATTGGAGGATGACCAGGGTTGGGTGGGGGTGCAGTCCAGTGGCAGAGCATCTGCTTTGCATGCAGGTTCAATCCCTGCAGCCTCCGGATGAAAAGGACCAGGTATTCAGGGCAGACCGTGCTGACCTTGACGGACCAAAAGCTCTGATGCATTATAAAACAGAACAAGCCGTGTTTGTTATTAATAGTGTTGCTGAAGTGGATATAGACACACAATTTACATCTTGGGTTTATTTTAGGACTTGGGTGAAAAGTCTTTTGCACCCCGGGTGTTAAAATCAAGATAGCAACGTGAGAACAAATCGGTGACATCACCGTTTGCTGTTCTGAATTGATGCTGTCCTTATTTTCTATACACTCGATCTTTGCATAGAACTGTCACAGACCTGTTGCATTGCTTGGATTCTGTAGTCTTTTGACCCCACACGGTGACTATTTCCTTTCCTCTGCATCCCACACATGTCACTGTTCTATTGGTCATCCATGAGTTTAGTAATGTTGTCTGTAAGCGCTCATTTCGTAGCAGGAGCTCCTCTGCATATTAGGCCACACACCCCTGATGTAGCCAATCCTCCAAGTGCTTACAGTAGTCCCTGTAAGAAGAGCTCTGTAAGCTCTTGGAGGATTGGCTACATTAGGGGTGTGTGGCCTAATATGCAAAGGAGCTCCTGCTATAGGGCTGCCAAGTCAGCCCAGGGGGCGGGGGATCCCCCGCTATAGGGGTTCCCGATACGCCGGCCGGCATTCGGCCGGCGGGGGGAACCCCGCCCCAGAAGTCGTCCGGTGAGGACGACTTCCCCCGTGTAATGACGTCACCTCCGGGTGATGTCATTACATCGCCATGGCGCGCGCGCGCAAAGCGCACGCGCCAGAAGAGCTCCCAGGGGGAGAACAACTCCCCCCCGCCGGTAAGTCACCGGTACTTGGCAACCGTATCCTGCTACGAAATGAGCCCTATCTGTTCTAATTCACATCTTTTAGCTTGATGTTGGGTTCAGAGGATACCCATGCTGGTCTGCAGTATAACTATGAGATTCAAGTCCAGTTGGACCTTGGAGACCAACCAGAGTTTCAGGGTATGAGTTTTTGAGCTTTGACTCTTGAAAGCTTCTAGCTCTGGTTGGTCTCTAAGATGCTACTGGACTCAGATCTAATCTGATGTTATTTGTTATAAGTTACATTTTAATTACGATTTGCAATTGCCTCATTTGCAGGTTGCGAAGAGGTGGGGAATGACTGTATGAAATAGATCTGCCAGCTGAGAGTCCCCCTTCCTGCTCTAGACTATGGAACCTGCCAAAATAATTATGTACTTACTTCATTTATACTCTGCCTTTCCCCCCAGTAGAGACCCAAAGCGGCTCACCATATTTTTTCCTGTCCTCCATTTTATCTTCACAACCACTCCAGGAGGTAGGTTAGGGCAGCTGAGCATGTGTGACTGGCCCCAGGTTGCTCAGCAAGCTTCCATGGCAGAGAAGGGATTCAAACCTGGGTCTCATAGCTCCTAGCCCAGCACTCTACCATTCCCCCATGCTGGCCCATAGCTGTGTGGTTGATCTTAGATGCTATAACAGAGCTACCCCTCTGGAATTTTCTGGCATGCCCCACTGAAGCTAAGGGCCCGACCACTGCCCTAAGTCAAGTTACCTCATAGGGGTGTAAAAGCCATGGCTGAGGTGAGGGATGCTGGGAGCTGGATACCAGGGCCAAGCTCTCTGCTTGCAGTAGGGTTGCCAGCCTCCAAGTAGGGCCTGGGGATCTCCTGGAATTACAACTGATCTGCAGACGAGAGAGATCAGTTTCCCTGGAGAAAACGGCAACTTTGGAGGGTGGACTCTATGGCATCATAACTCAGTGAGGTCCCTCCCTCCCTAGGCTCCACCCCACCAAATCTCCAGGAATTTCCCAACACATAGTTGGCATCCCTAGCTTGCAGACACCCCTGCCTTGAAGCCTGGCTGCTTTGTAAGTGGGGGGGGAGAGATAATGCTCAGTTGCATACCCACTTGTGTCTCCTCTTGCAAGGAGACCCCTGGTCTAAACTGCTGAAGCTCTTGCTGCCAAAAAGCAAAGTATCCCACCCACACACACACACACACAGGCTCCCCAGCTGCGGCAAGTGTGAGTCCCCTCTTGTGGCTGGGTCAGAGCCAATGGCTTGAATCTGATACCTTTGCTCCATCTGTGCTTCTCTCCAGGCCCAGTGTAGGCTGTACTCCACCATGGATCCTGCTGTCTTTAGCACACTAGGCACTTCCACTTGCGCCAGAACAATGTTTTTCAAAGAGATGCAGTAAGCACAAGAAGGGCACACTCCACAATGCTTGGAGCAAAACGTAGGGTTGCCAGTTCTGGGTTGGAAAATACCTGGAGACTTTGGGGGTGGATCCAGGAGCGGGTGGGGAGGGGAGGGGAGGGGCCTCAGCATGGTACAATACCATAGAGTCCACCCTTCGAAGCTGCCATTTTCTCCAGGGGAGCTGATCTCTGTCAGCTGGAGATCGGTTGTAAAAGTGGGAGATCTCAAGGCCCCACCTGGAGGCTGGCAACCCTAGCAAAGTGATAGGATCCAGGACGAGGCCTCCTTGCTTGTTCTGGGCCCTGAATGATCCTAGTTGACATGCAACAGTATGGATCTCTGCTCCAATTTTTCTGCTTTTTGTTGGTTTATTTTTGTCTGGTGTAGTGGTTAAGTGTGTGGACTCTAATCTGGGAGAATCGGGTTTGATTCCCCACTCCTCCACTTGCACCTGCTGGATGACCTTGGGCAAGCCATAGCTCTATACCAGCTGTTCTCTCAAGGACAGTTGTCTCAGAGCTCTCTCAGCCCCACCCACCTCACAGGGTGTCTGTTGTGGGGAGGGGAAGGGAAAGGAGTTTGTATGCCGCTCTGACACTCCAAGTAGGGCTGCCAAGTCTGCCCGGGGGGGCGGGGGATCCCCTGCTACAGGGGTCCCCAATCCACCGGCCGGCATTCAGCTGGCGGGGGGAACTCCACCCCCGAAGTTGTCTGGTTAGGACGGCTTCCCCAGCATGATGACATCACCCAGAAGTGACGTCATCACATTGGGGATGTTGCCGGGGTGACGCTCTAGCAATCGCCCCAAAACTCTATGGAAACCACACATGCCTGTCCCCATGTGGAAAACACCAGGGAGTCGGATTCACATGGCAGTCCTGTACTATTTCCTGACCTGTCACTATTGGTATGTATGTTAAAAGACAACCTTATCAAGCTATTCTGCTGGGTGCAATACTCAAGCTGCTATGGCTGTATTTTTCAGGCTTAAGTGTTTCCACATCTCGAGTGGAAAATCAAATGGATTTTTAGTTTATTAATGATAGGGACGTGGAGGCCGGAGCCAGGAAAATGCCCTCCAGGATTTGCATCCAGAAGGTCCCCAGTTTCAAGTTTGGCATCTCCAGTTTAAAAGGCTCATGTAGTAGGTGATGTGAAAAGACCTCAGCTTGAGACCCTGGACAGCTGTTGCCATCAGAACAGACAATACTGAGACTGATAGATGGAAGGATCTGTCTGACTCAGGATGGGTTGTTTCATGTGTTTGTTTGCAAAGGGGCAAGGCCATGTGGGGTTTTGTTGTGAACGGGGAATCCTTTGCAGGGAATCTCCACCCTCACAACCCCCCTTCTGCTTCCTTTAGCCCTGGAACAGTCAAAAGCTTTCAGTGGCTGCCAGCACTCTGGTTCAAGGGCTTGACTGCAGGGGGCCCAGAGACAGCACCCTCCCTGCCTCCCCCGTGCAGCTTCTTCATTTAGGGTGTGTCCAGCTTAGGGTTGCCAGGTCCAGGCTGAGAAACTCCTGGAGATTTGGGGATGGGGCCTGGGGGGGACCGGGACCTCTGTGGGGTACAACGCCACAGAGTCTACCCTCCAAAGCAGTTCTTTGGACCTCTAATTCCAGGGGATCCCCAGGTCCCACCTGGAGGCTGGCATCCCTAGTTCCTACTTTTAAGGCTGAGTGCAAGTGAACAGCCCAGGCAGTGAGAACAGAAAAGATGAATTTATTAACTAAATATTTTTGGAGGGTATCCGTGTTGGTCTGCAGCAGAACATTTATATTCAAGTCCAGAATTCTGGTCACCGCACCTCAGAAAGGATCTTATAGCATTGGAAAAAGCGCAGAGAAGGGCAACTGGAATGATAAAAGGGTTGGAACACTTTCTCTATGAAGAAAGGTTAAAGCCCTTGGGGTTCTTTAGCTTGGAGAAACGATGACCAAAGGGTGACATGACTAATTCTGCATGGGATAGAGCAGGTAGAGAAAGAAGTGCTTTTCTCCTTTTCTCACAATACAAGAACTTGTGGGCACTCCATGAAATCGCTGAGCAATTGGGTTAGAATGGATAAAAGGAAGTACTTCTTCACCCAAAGAGTGATTAACACGTGGAATTCACTGCCACAGGAGGTGATGGCGGCTACAAGCATGGACGGCTTCAGTGGCTATTAGCCACAAGGGATAGATAGGAGCTCTCGGTCTGGGGGGCAAGTGATGCTCTGTATTCTTGGTGCTTGGGGGGTGGGAGTAACAATGGGAGGGCTTCTAGTGTCCTGGCCCCACTGTTGGACCTCCTGATGGCACCTGGTGTTTTTGTCCATTGTGTAACAGAGCTTTGGACTGGATGGGCCATTGGCCTGATCCAACATTGGCTTCTCTTATGTTCTTAAGCACCTTAGATACTAACAAGCACATCTCACATCTGACAAAGAGAGTTTCTCACATCTGACAAAGAGAGTGTTGGGTCTTGAAAGCTTATACCCTAAAACTCTTGTTAGTCTCTAAAGTGCTACCAGACTTGAATCTAACTAATCAAATATAGTAACAGTTTATTAAGTTACAGCAGATATGCAAATATGGCAGATTAACACAAGGTCCACTATAAACACAACAGGCAAAAATCGTCTCAGAAGAAGCACATAATTTATCTGACACAACTATCTGATTGGATTCCTACCTCTGTTTCATTACCTGTCCCCCTCTGTGGTCTGACTCCCTCCCTCCTTGCGGTGAGGGATCAGTTCTCTTCCACAGCAGCCTAACTTCAGCCCACCTTCAGGGCCTTGGGAGTGAACAACGTCCCACCCTGTGTGGAGTCTTTTATGCTCTCTTTCACTGCCTTGACTCAACAGTGATTCACTTACCTTTCCCCTCCTGAGTTCGCCAGACCCAATCCTGGGCTATCTGGGAAATGTATGTTAGTGACAAAAGCTGTCCTCACAAAAAAATCAGGCAAAGAGTAGAGGTGTTTTTTAAAAAGAAATCCTTTAACATCTGTTGCACAACAGGGAAGCTCAACCTGGTTAAAAGAATCAGGCAAGGAGTTCAAAGATTCTGCGGTTACATACGGCTTCCTGTGGTTACATACGGCTGTCCCACTGTAACTTTTCCCGGGATACTCGTAGTCCTCTTTCAGCGAGGTAATTTAAAAGCTTTATTCCTGTCTCGACCACTGATTTTGTTTTTCCTGACACAAGCAGGTCATCCACGTAACTCAAAACTTGAGCACCCTCCACTGGTTTAAAATCACTTAGCACTTCCCCTAGGGCCTGATTGGAAAGGGAGGGGGCTTCTACGAAGCCTTGTGGCAAGACTGTCCACCTTAACTGTTTATTTCTCCCCGTTTTGGGATCCTCCCCTTCGAATGCGAATAGGTTCCGAGATTCTTCTGCTACTGGGACAGACCAGAAGGCATCCTTCATGTCTGCCACTATGAATTCCTTATGCTCAACAGGTATTTTACTCAGCAAGGTGTAGGGGTTGGGCACTACTGGGTGTCTCACCTGGATCAAAGAATGTACACATCTCAAGTCATGTACCAGCCTATAAGAACCACTGGACTTTTTAACTGGGAGGGTGGGTGTGTTATATGGGCTCATACATGATTCCAAGAGTCCATCTTTTAGCAGTTGGTCAATCACTGGCTTCAGTTCCTTCCTTCCTTCCAGTGAGATTGGGTACTGCTTCTTTCTTACAACCTCCCCAATGGCTTTTTAGTTTAATATCCCTCCTCTGTTATTTTCTGCCACCCAGACACTGAGGCTTATTTGTTGCAACTCATTATCCTGGAGAGGGCAAAGAGTTATTTCTGTTTTATGGTTCTTCATCTGAATGTTGATTCCTAGTTCTCCAAGTAGGTCTCTCCCGGCTAAGGTTGTTCCTCCTGGATTAAAGAGGAAAACACACATAACAGGGGGTTCTCCAGGTCCGATGAATACTTTCAAGGGCTCAAGAATAGGCAGGGTCAATGTCCTCCCTTCTATGCCCTTCACAAAGATCGCATTTGTCGTTTGTTTACTTTTAAAGGGTTGGGTAGATACAGTGGACTTGGTAGCTCCTGTGTCAATTAAAAATAAATATGGATCATTGTCAGGCCTCACATATAGTTTTATCAAGGGCTCCTCACCAGAGGGGCCTGAGAAAATAAGCCCCTGTATTCCCTAATCTTCCAATTCCTTAAGGTTCATCAGTTCCTGATGCACCGGATTCTCTGGGCACTGAGTCCGCTGATGCCCTTCTTTCTCAGATACAAAATAGGCTTTCTGTCCAGGAACACTTTTTCAGGGACCTTGTCCTGGGCCTCCTCCCCATCCAGGGTTTGATCTCCCTTGTACCCCTGGCCCACTTCTGCTCCAGCCCTCTCCTCTTCCTCTTTCCCATCTACCTCCTTCTTGATTCCTTCTGTTATTTCCCCTTTCACTCCCTCAGCCGCGTCCTCTAGTGTCCTGCCAGGGATTCCTATTTTTAACAATTATTTCTTTCTGAATCATCACCTTCTTGCTCTTTAGTCTGTCCTCATCTCACCTAACATAAACTTTGTGTGTTTCTTTTATCAAACTATCCGAATTCTTATCTGTCCAATCCTCCTGTTTTTCCAATTTTTTCTTAATGTCGGGCCAGGCCTTTGTCATGAAATTTACCTTTAAAAGTGTCTCCCCATCTACACTATCTAGATCCATATTAGTATAATTTTTCATGTTGGTCTTTAATCTATTTAATACATTCTGTAGGTGACTCATCTTTCCGTTGTGGTTCCCCAAAGGCGAAAAACTCTGGACCTTTGGAACAGCGTTTCTAATCCCCTTGATTATGCAGAACCTGTAGTCTCTCATATTCTGTCTACCATTCTCTGTGTTAGGGTCCCAATCGGGTTTCGTGTCTGGGAGCTTCTGGTCTCCCCTGGGCTGTCCCCCTTGAGAGTGGTCAGCCTCCCATTGTTTGATTGCCGCTTCCCTAATCATGGTCCTCTCTTCCCCTGAAAAGAGGGTACTGAGCATGCTTGAAAATTCCTCCCATGTAAAAATGTTCACTCCCAGAAATTGGTCAAATTGATGCTCGGTCCCCTGGGGGTCCTCAATCAGGGGTTTGAGATCTCTCTTGAAAGCCCTAATTTCTGCCCCTGTTATAGGGCAATCTGATCCAACATTGGCTTCTCTTATGTTCTTAAATTCTTGGCAAGCAGAAAGCCTCAGGCTCAGTCCGTGGCATCTCCAGGCAAGGGATCTCAGAGATCAGGAGCTGGGGGAATTCTTTCTCTCTGCCTGAGACCTTGGAGAGCTGCTGCCAGTCAGAACAGACAACGATCACACAAGCAAAAAGGGGACAGGCGCAACAGAAATCAAACCAAGAAGAAGAGGGAAAAAAAGAACTGCAGAAAAACAATAGAGGAAGACGATTATCAAAATGCATTTGATCTTTTATTCATGCTTTGTCAGAAAGGGGGGGCATTTTGTAAATGAAGGGGTAAAGTGGTATTTTGTATTTATTTACAATGTACACTGTTTTTATTATTAGTGCCTTTGAAATGTACACTTTTTTGGGGGGGAGGTGATGAATCCATAAGGTCAGGAATAAGTTTCAGAGTCTTTTCACCCTACAGGTAAAGGTTTCCCTTGCTCGAAAGCCAGTCAAATCCAACTCTAGGGGGTGGTGCTCATCTCTGTTTCCAAGCCGAAGAGCCAGTGCTGTCCGAAGACTTCTCCATGGTTATGTGGCCGGCATGACTAAATGCCGAGGTGCATGGAACGCTGTTACCTTCCCACCGAAGCAGTACCTATTTATCTACTTGCAATTTTTTGCTTTCAAACCACTAGGCTGGCAGAAGCTGGGGCCAGAGACAGGAAGGAGCTCACCCTGTCATGCGGCACTCGGGTCTCGAACTGCCAAACTACCGACCTACTGGTCTACAGCTCAGCGTCTTAACCTCTGAGCCACCATGGCCCCTTTTCACCCTATACCTTTAAGTATTTTGTAGTTACATATGGTATTGTTTTTCTGCAGTCCATCTATTCATGTCCCTCTATTTGAGTCACTCCATCTCCTATAAGCCTGGTTCAAACACTATGCAAAACCATGATCTCGTTATACTAATCGCTTAGTGTGATTGTCTGTATGCAGACCACTCCACTAACTGCCGTTAGTTAAGGCCCATCGAACCAGGATCTGAAGCTAGAATCTGAACTTGGTTTATGAACCATACTTAGTCTTCTTAACCTATGGTTTCACATGAAACCTGAATAAAGGCATCCTGACTTTATCCTGGCTTGTACTTTGGCAATGTAAGAAGGCTACATAAGAAAACAAGAACTCGTCGTTGAGTTGCAACCAACTCATGGAGACACCGTCCATGGGGCATTCCAGGCAAGAGATGAGCAGAGGTGATTGGCCATTGCCTTCCTCTGCATAGCAACCCCAGCCTTCATTAGTGGTCTAGGCTAAGTTGGGCTATTCAGGCTGCCTATGTAGGCTAAAGAGAGAGGAAAATGAAACCAATATTTGTTGAGACAAACTAGAATTTGAGTGACTGTCTGAGCAAAGCCCTGGTCTCAGTTCTACCCTCCAACCCTGCGTGGTAAAATATTAATATTTCCATGGCTTGGATTAAGCGGCACCTAGCCAGATAGGCCGATGAATCCAAGTCCAGTTCCAAAAACGTATCAAGTGGCCATCTGCGCCTCTCCTTCCAATCTGGCTGTTTCCTGCTGCTTTGGGGGCTGGACAGTGATTCTGCCTTCTTCGTGACTCAGTCCAGAATGTGTTAGCCAAATTGCTCTACTCTGTAATAAATGGAATGATTCAGCAAAACTACCTTTGCTTGGAAGACTCTCCTGGGGACCAAGCAGATGATCTTAGCAAACCCTTCTGTTTTGTCTCAGGTGGCAAAGAGTGCCCTGTTTCATGGCCGCCAGACAGGATCTCTTCCTGGCGCCCACAGCTGTGGCGCAAATGGGCTATCTCTTGCAGACAGCGGTGTTCTTGCCGCAATTGCTGGGCTTGTTCCTCAAGCCGTTGCTTGTGCTTTCGCAGCTCGCTCGCCCTTCGGACCAACTGTTGCAGCTCCTGCCGCAGGTCCTGGTTCTCCCGTTTTACTGCCTCGCTGTGTTCCCTCTGGCATTGCGTTGCCACCTCTTGTGCCTGCTGGGCCAAGTGCTCCACTTGCTGCTGGGCCTCTTTCTCGTGAGCTGCCCTCTGCCGCAAGAAGTCGGCCTTTGTTTCCTGGAGGCGCTCCACCTGCTGCTTCCTGGCAGCTGCCAGCTCCTGCTGAAGCTCCTGAATGCGGGCCACTTGTTCCTGCTGCAAGGCCCGGATCTCCCCCAGCCCCTCCAGGTCAGAGCCCAACCGAGCCAGTTCTGCTTCCTTATGCAGCAGCTCGTCCCGCACAGCAGCCTCCTGCTCCCGGAAGTGGGTGAGCACCTCCTGATGTTGCCGCCGGATCTCCCCCAGCATCTGCCGGTTCTCCTCGCTCAGGGAGACCGCGGCATCCTGGCGCTTCTGAGCCCGCTTGGCCAGATAGCCTGTGAACTCCAGGCTCTCCGACCGAAGGTGTTGCGCTTCCTGCTGCAGAAAGTCATTCTGCTCCCGCAGTTGCACCCTCCGCACCTTCAAGTCTTCCAGTTCCCGGCAGATGCGCTCATAGTCTTGGAGCAGCAATGCAGCTTCCTGGGTGGGCAGAGCATCCTCAGCGACATCCCTAGTGACTGCGGGCACCTCCCCAGCTGGCGACTCCTTCTTTCCTCGCTTGGGGGGCATTGCAAGGCCTGGAAAGGTAGAGAGCAGAAAGAAGCCTGATGCAGACCAGCCAGGGGCATCAGCAGCTTTGGCCCTCTGTCTTGGAGTGGGACGGTGGCCTATTGCGACCTGGGCTGGGGGGAAGGAAGAAGCAGCTGTGTGTAGGAAAGAGCAGCTGAACCCAGCAGATTCGGTAAGCAGGACTGTGCCAAGGCCTTACCTTATGGAGGCAGCCTCCAGCTCAGAGGGGCACCCCCCTATTCCCTTTCAGTGGGAGGGACAGGCTGCACAGTTGAGAAGAGACTGGCATGAACAAGATCCCTTGTCATTCTGATTGGCAAGAAGAAGACCCCAACAGGGCTGTGGGAAGCAGTAGCTGAGCTGTGCACAGTTGGAAGAGACCCCTGGCACTATCCCAACTGGCTGGTAGTCCGATAAGCAGGCCACCAAGCACCTTTAAAACTACCGTACTACGATCCAAAGCAGACCGCTACCTAAAGGAGCAAAAAAGCAATGCAATGCTTACTGCTGTCCCACATACCTGTGAGGAGTTGTATCTAAGCTGCACAACGGCAGGGTAAGCGCATGAGTTTGCATCTCTAGGGAAAAGGTTCCCCCTGTGCTCATATTCAGTTGTGAAGTGATGCCCTTTGCAGGATCTCCTGTTTAGTATCTGCAAGGATTTGGTTGCTGGGTTCTATTCTGTGAACGCTCATGCCCCAATCAGTCTACAGGTCTTTCGTTTTTACTGGCCCAAACTTGCACGTTTATCCTTTCCGGATACTGACAAACAACTCTGACATTTCTAACAGGTTATCCAGTCTCATGCTCAACATCAGCCATAAGGGCAATACATCTGAGATGACAACAAGGCTAAGCATCCAAATTCACAAATGTTAAGGGGTGGGTGGGATTTCATGTTTAAAATATGAAATGCGGCCGAATCCACAACCTGGCAATATTGGAATGGGGGGGGGGGGATAACAAATATTTGCAAATATTCTTTTGGGTCTCTTCTGAAATAAGACCCAGGGCTGGCCCCGCAGGGCTCTTGGGAGCTGAGGGGGCATTGCTGCCAGAATCATAGAGGGCTATGCACAAGAACGCCTGGTGAAGACTGCCTGGTTGAGGGAGGGTTTCGAAGCTTTAAAAAGAAAGTTCAGAAGAAGGGATAGTAGTTTGGACAGATGGTGATCCAGGAGCGGGGAAAGCTGGAGGGCGGTAGATGGGCGACAAATCTGGCGCTAGTGGAAGTGAGAGGTGGAAGTTTTCCACGGGGAGGGAGGTGCCCTACCTGCACGCGGCCGCCTCTCTCTCTTTCCTGCGCGCCGCAAATCCCTCTGCGCGTCCCTGTTGCCTGGGGAGCGGGAAGGGGTGGAGCTGGGAGGAGGAGAAGGAGGAGGGGCTCAGGGGTTGGTATAAGAAGCCTTTTCTTCGTACTGCACAAGCTGCGGCTACGAAAGGGACGGGGAAAGGAGAAATAACAGGATGAGAAGGAAAGGAAAAGAAGAAGAAAAAATTGATCTACCTTTGGGAAGAGACTGCTGGAGTATATGGGGAGACTTTTATCATTATCTGTTTATGATGTTTCCCCGCTCTTTTATCTCCCCAAGGGGGATCAGGGTTGCCAGCTGGCCAGGAGGAAAATGTTCTGTCCTTTTAGTAGAGGCTTAATGTGTGGAAATGGGCAGCGGAAGCTTTGGCATGGTGATTAAAAAATCACATTATGTTTGCTGCAGATTAAACTGATACTAAAGAGACAGAGGGACTTGCATAAAACTTGGCAGCACTAACACGGGGGGGGGGGGGGGGGGACGACGACGACCCAGAGCTCACCACAGCGCTCTCCCTCCAACACGGAACAAACTTCCTATGAAGCAAGCACCGAATGGACTTCTGTTTCAGATTGCAGATCCAAACCTGGGTCTCCAGGTTCAAGTTCAACCCACTACACCGCAATGGCTCTCCCGTTCCCAAGCCTATACTTGGGGGTCAGGGTTGCCAATTCTAAACTGGGAAACTCCTGGAGAGTTAGGGGTAGTGGATGGGTAGGAGAGGGATCGCAGCGGGGTATAATGCCAAAGAGTCAGCACTCCAAAGCAGCCACTTCCTGCAGGGGAACATAAGAACATAAGAGAAGCCAATGTTGGATCAGGCCAGTGGCCCATCCAGTCCAACACTCTGTCACACAGTGGCCAGAAATACCAGGTGCCCTCAGAAGGTTCAGCAGTGGGGGCAAGACACTAGAAACCCTCCCACTGTCCCCCGTCCCCCCCCCCCCCCCCCACCGTCAAGCACCAAGAATACAGAGCATCACTTTCCTCAGACTGATCCTATCTATACTTTGTGGCTAATAGCCACTGATGAACCTCTGCTGGAACATATCTCAATAGTCTGGAATTCAGCTGTAATCAGGGTTGCCAAACTCCAGGTGGGCTTGGAGATTTCCTGAAATTACAACTGATCTCCAAACAACAGATCCGTCCTAGAGAAAACTACTGCAGCTTTGGATGGTGGCCTCAGGGCATCACATCACTGCTAAGCTCCTTCCCCCTCCCCAGACTCTTCCCCCAAATCTCCAGGAATGTTCCAAACCAGAGTTGGCAACCCTAGTTAATTCAAGGAGATTTCCAGGATTCGCCTAGAGGTTGGCAACTCTACTGGGGACTTTGTTCCCCACAAAAAAAATAATGGGGGCTGAACTCCCCCCCAGTTATAGTTGTTGTGATTACTAAGATTTGTTCCCTGTGACAAAGGGCTGTTATTATCCCTGTAAAAACTGTTGAAGATTTGCATTTCTGTTTACTGCAAGGGTATATTAGGGATTAATGGAGGCTCTTTGTAAAATGGCTGCCCCAGTGGGCATAGCTGTTGCCAGTAATAAGGAACTTATCTATTATTAACAGCACCGGCTAAAGTACAGTCCAGGACCGGGGCACAGTCTTAATACATAATATCAATATGGCGGTTTTTCATTTTGTCTGAAGGCCTCGTGCTTAGCCTTCTTCAGCCTGCAATAAGCCCTAGGCATGCCAAGAGCCTGGAGAAAAAGGAAAGTCCTATCCCTTTAGTGGCTTAATGGGATGTTATTTACCTCCATGCTATTTCCACACATCAAGATGAAGAAGAGTAGATATTGGATGTATACCCCACTGTTCACTATCTGAAGGAGCAGCTTACAGTCTCTTTCCCTTCCCCTCCCCACAACAGACACCCTGTGAGGTGGGTGGGGCTGAGAGAGCTCTCTTGAGAACTGCCCTTGAGAGAACAGCTCTGAAAGAACTTGTAACTGACCCAAGGTCACACCAGCAGCTGCATGTGGAAGAATGGGGAATCAGACCCAGTTCTCCCAGATTAGAGTCTGTGCTCTTAAGCACTATACCAAACAAGCCTCTTTTACAGGGACAGGACATTTTTCTCCAGATCTCTTGGCAACCCTATATTCGGCAGTGTGTTGGGCCTCACTGAGGCCTTGTCTCCATCAGGGAGCCTGAGGTGTTGCCTCCTGCAGGAGGACTTTCCAGAAGTCCAGTCATCATTTTTTCAAGAATTAGGGTTTTTTTCAAAAAAGAAGAAGAGACTGGATTTATACCCTGCCCTTCACTACCCAAGGGAGTCTCAGAGCGGCTTACAAACTCCTTTCCCTTCCCCTCCCCACAACAGACACCCGGTGAGGTAGGTGGGTCTGGGAGAGCTCTGACAGAAACTGCTCTTTTTCAAGAACAGCTGTGCCAGAACTATGGGCTTGCCCAAGGTCATCCAGCAGGTGCAAGTGGAGGAGTGGGGAATCAAACTGGGCTCTCCCAGATTAGACTTAACCACTACACCAAAGTGAAGGACAAAACACTGGCAAACAGAAACAAAATCCCAAGAATCCTGGGAATTGTACTATGACACCTCAAGTAGGGTTGTCAACTCTGGGTTGAGAAATTCCTGGAGACTTGGGGGTGGAGCCTGGGAGGGTGGAGTTTGGGGAGGGGAGGAAAAGTCCTTCACTTCCAACAATTTGTAATTCCAGGAGATCTCCAGGTACTACCTGGAGGTTAGCAACCCTAAACCATAGGGGCTTGACTTACAGTGCAGCTGCTGTGCTGTGCTGAATGTAATAAGGAAGGCCAAACAGCCTGCCAAAAAAGCTGGCAGGAGCATTGGGGGCCTGGCCAGTCACTTGCCAATTTGCCTGCCACAAGAGAAGAGAGAATGCCTGGAGGTCCCCTGGAATTATAACTGACCTCCGGGCTATAGAGTTCCCCTGGAGAAAATGGCTGCTTTGAAGGGTGGACTCTTTGGCATTATACCCCACTGAAGTCCCCCCTGCTCCAAGACCCTGACCTCCACAGGGGTCTTTGTGGAAGATTTTATAGCATCTACTTTCACAAAGTTGCATGGAACAAAAGTACATGCTGTTGTTTGCTACTATTAGTTATTGTAAGAAATACACTATGTTGTAATTTGTTGTATTGATACAAACAACAAGGATCACATAAGTTACATTGAGCACCAGTGTATTATTCATTAGTAACTTTAAAGAAGAGTCTGTTTATATTGGTTGCCACCTCATGGTATATATTGTATTTGTATTGGGTTAACTGTCCATGAGCCTGTAATTTGAAGCAAAATACTGGGTGCCATCGGGAGGTCCACCAGTGGGGCCAGGATACAAGAAGCCCTCCCACTATTGCTCCCACCCCCAAGCACCAAGCTTACAGAGCATCACTTGCCCCAGACTGAGAGTTCCTATCTATACCTTGTGGCTAATGGCCACTAAAGGACTTCTGCTCCATTTGCTTATCTAATTCCCTCTTGAAGCCATCCATGCTTGTAGCCGCCACCACCTCCTGTGGCAGTGAATTCCACGTGTTAATCACTCTTTGGGTGAAGAAGTACTTCCTTTTATCTGTTCTAACCCAACTGCTCAGCAATTTCACCGAGTGCCCACCAGTTCTTGTATCGTGAGAAAGGGAGAAAAGACTTCTTCCTCTACCTGCTCTATCCCATGCATAATCTAGTAAACCTCGATCATGTCACCCCTCAGCCGTCGTTTCTCCAAGCTAAAGAGCCCCAAGTACTTCAACCTTTCTTCACAGGGAAAGTGTTCCATCCCTTTTATCATTCCAGTTGCCCTTTTCTGCACTTTTCCCAATGCTATAATACCTTTTTGAGGTGTGGTGACCAGAACTGTACACAGTACTCCAAATGAGGTTGCACCACTGATTTATACAGGGGCATTATGATACTGGCTGATTTGTTTTCTATTCCCTTCCTAATAACCCCCAATATAGCGTTGGTCTTTCTTATTGCTGTCACACGCTGTCTCGACATTTTCAGTGAGTTATCTACCTGCTACGATTCCAGGGCATGCTGCCTATCTGGGGCCCCTTGCTTGGAAGCAAAACTACCGTTGAAGCCTCTGAGTGTGTAGAATGCAGTGCTCCTTGCCCCACCCAGCAACTGCAGGGCGGTCACAGTCAGTGATACTGGCAGGGGATGGCCAAGGCCACTGCTGACACTGTCCCCAGGTACGTGGCCCCCAACCTCCCTCTCGACAGAGCTGAGAACCTCCCACTGTGAGGTCATGTCAGGCAGAGACACTCCATTGCCTGGGCCCCAAACCAGGTGGGGAATACTGGGTCCCTCCGGGGTTTTCCAGGAAACAAAAGACCTGCCTTCTCCCAAACCCAGCTAGAACAGAAAGCACCAGAATACAGACGCATGTTTTATTACAAAAAGTGAGAACATTGCAGGACATAGACCACCCCACCCCATCCTAAAAAAAACAAACCAAAACCACAGTGAGAATTGGCCTCCAAAGAGGGAAAGCACGGGGGTTTCCAAATCCCAGCTACGTCCACCCTGGAAGAGGTACGAATAGCACTGTGAAGGATTGCCAGCTCCAGGTTAGGAAATACCTGGAGATTTGCGGGGTGGGGGGTGGAGCCTGGGGAAGGCAGGGTTTGGGGAGGGGAGGGGAGGGACCTCAGCTGGGTATAGTGCCACAGAGTCCACCCTCCAAAGCAGCCATTTGATCCAGATGAACGGATTTTGGTCTGGAAATCAGCTGGGAGATCTCCAGGTGCCACCTGGAGGCTGGCAAACCTAAACAGCGGTGATTTGTGAGTGTTACAGATCTTCTTCCACTGCACCAAAGAGGGGAGGGAATTGCAAGAACAGCCTCATTTCCCAGCAGAGAGAGGATCCTGGGATGGCTCAAACCCCCAGGTGCCCCTTAACCCTTTAACTGCTTCAAGGCCCCCTTGCTGGCAGGACATGCCCCTCCCTAGGATGCAGTCCCCCCCCCCCCCCCCCCGCAAGATGCTCCAGACACCTCCTTCACCTCACCCTCTTGCTGGGAAAAGAGAGACAGCACTGGGGGTGGGGTAAAGGAAGGCAGGGCCAGAAGCAACTTCTCTGGAGCCTCTCTGGCTGGAAGACAGCACCTTGCAGCAGTTCCAGGGTCACCTGTCCCCTTTCCTATTAGGGCCCCCAGGGGCTGACGGTCACCCCTACGTGCTGTTCTCCTCGGGATCTGATTTGCTAGCCCCTCGTTTGCGTCCCGGGGCGTTGAGTGCGGCATCAAGGGCGCCACGTATGGAGGTTGCAGCTTCGAGGCGGGAGCGGGCCTCCTGGACCGAGTAGTTACGCAGCAGGCAGAGTAGAGCCGTGGGGACGACCTGGCAGAGGAAACAGACAAGGCTCTCTGTTAGGGCTGGGTTCTCTGATGGGTCACTTCTAGGGTTGCCAGGTCCAGGCTGGAAAAGACCTGGAAACACTGGGGGTGGATCCAGGAGAGGGCGGGGTTTGGGGAGGGAAGGGGCCTCAGCAGGGTACAGTGCCATAGAGCCCACCCTTCAAAGCTGCCATTTTCTCCATGGGAGCTGATCTCTGTCAGCTGGAGATCAGTTGTAAAAGCGGGAGATCCCCAGGACTCACCTGGAGGCTGGCAACCCTATGTCCCTTCTAGTGGTCAGATGATAAAGAGATTGGGCTACAAGTGCAGTGTTCCCTCTAAGCTAATTTAGTGTGAGCTAGCTCACAGTTTTTTAGCCTCCAGCTTGCACATTTTTGTCTTAGCTCAGGAAGGATGGCTCCAGAGCAAACTGATTCATGCAGTAGCCAAACCGCTTGCTCACAACTTTAATGCCAGTAGCTCACAAAGTAGAATTTTTGCTCACAAGACTCCACAGCTTAGAGGAAGCATTGGAGGTGAGCTGAAGGGTTGGGACCAGGAGCAAGATTTGGAACTGGACAGGGGAGAGGCCAAGATGGAGCACCAGCTGGGCCAGGAGGTGCAGGAATGGGTAAACTTTACTAGCCTGGCAACAGATTCCAGTACGTGGCCCTTTCTGCTTTTTGCATTTGCTCCATCTTTTCCAAGCATTTGAGCAGCTACACCTTTGCTCCAGGGAGGAAGGGGCGTTCTTACCTTGGTCTTGTCTGTTGCCACAGCAATGTGCTTGGAGACTTCGGCAGCACGGATCTCTTCAGAGAGCGGCTCAGGGTCATAAATCACCTGCAGCAGCACTTCCAAGCACTTGGCCTGCGAGTGTCCCGTGAACCTCTGGTTTGGGAGGGACAGCTGTCAGATGGTAGCAAAAGGAGCCGCTCCCTGCCACTGGAACTGGGCTGAGAGGGGACACCGGTCTCCCTGCAGTAGTCACAGCCCCACGGAGCCCATGTGGGGTAATGGGCCTTGGACTGGCAGGGAGTCCTGAAGGTTTTTGGGGCAAGCCTTATCTCTGCTTAAGCCTTGCAGGGTTGTTGTGAGGATAGCTATCTTCCATTTGGAGGTCCAAAGTGTTACAGTTTTTGACACATCATGTCTGTATTACCCATCCTAACTTTGAATCAGCCTCACATCAGCTGGAAGTTCACTGCTGGGAACTCAGAGTCGTTCCCCCCCCCCACCCCCCAGTCCATTTCAAGTCAGGAAAATGGAGGATGAAGAGGAGGATTTATACCCTACCCTTCACTTGGAGTCTTAGAGTGGCTTACAGTCGCCTTCCCTTCCCCTCCCCACAACAGGCTCCCTGTGCGGTAGGTGGGGCTGAGAGAGCCCTTTCGAGGACTGCCCTTGAGAGAACAGCTCTAAGAGAACTGTGGCTGACCCAAGGCCACCCAGCTGGCTGCATGTGGAGGAGTAGGGAATTAAAACCGGTTCTCCAGACTAGAGTCGGCTGCTCTTAACAACCACATCAAACTGGAGGCTAAAGCCCTCCATCCCTATGTGCTGTGGGTAGGATCCAAAATCAGGGCCCCATGGGTTAGGGACATGAATTCCCAGTAGGGAACTCTCACTGTAACACATAACTGACTGATTCAAAGTCTGGTTGGGGAGATCCAGATGCAACACGTCAAATATTGTAATACGTAACTTGGATCTCAGACGAAGAGAGTGGGATTCAAATGTCTGAAAGAAAGAAATATGGAGGACTGGTGCCACAGGCCCAGCCACAAAGTGTTAGGAAATGGAGGAAGGTGCTTTTTCCAACCTTATGTGTGTGTGTGTGTGTGTGTGTGTGTGTGTGTGTGTGTGTGTGTGTAAGGTGCTGTCATGTCACAGATGACTGATGGCAACCCCATAAAGTATTCAAGGGAAGAGACTAACTGAGGTAGGTTGCCATTGCCTTCTTTTGCATAGTGACCCTGGAATTCCTTGGAGGTCTCCCATCCAGTACTAACCAGAGCTGACCCTGCTTAGCGTCTAAGATATGATAAGACTGGGCTAGCCTGGGCCAAGGGTCTCATCTCACCCTTCCCCGACATAGAAGGGAAACATGCCTGGGACAGTCCTCCTCAGAACATGGTGCAAGTGAAGCCCCCACCCAATCGGCACTGCCCGGTGGCTCAAGCTAAACTGTGCAGAATCCCAGGTGATACCTGCAGCATGCTGACCGCTCTCCCGAAGAGTTTGGAGTTGCTCACTTTCATATCCACCATGTAGTTGCGTAAGATCTTGCCTTTCAGCACATGGGCTCCAGTGCTGACGGTGTTCAGGATCCACTTGGTGCTCAGTTCCCTTTGGAACCTCTGTGCGGAGCCAAAAAGAGCAGAAGAAGAATGAGGCAGGAGGATTGGGAAGACAGCAAGCTGGCGGGGAATGGCGGTGCTCATTCCCACTGTGAGTGTAACAGCCCCAGGCAGGCCCCATAAGAAGCCCTCCTACAAAGAGGAAGCTGCAAGGAAACGGAGCCCAACGACTCACACGTTCTGGCCTGGAACACCTTCCTCCCACCCACCAAGGACCAGTGGTCCTGCCACCTGGGTTACCTGGATGAAATTCCCTTCATACTCCAGGAACAAGATGGGCCACATGATGCTGATGATGGAGGGGAAGAGCTTCTTGAGAGAGGCCTGTGGGGAAGAGCCAGGGAGGAGTGGCGATGGACAGAAGAACCCCTCGGCTACAAGTCCAAGCTCTAGAGCCAGGGGCAAAAGCCACCAGGGAAGTACACTGAACCCATGCACTTTGCCCAAAGGTTTTTGACGGAGGAGCCAGTTCTCCTGGCACCACAGTGGCGCCTCTTAGTCCTGGTCCTTGAATGATTTTATCCATTTTATCCTCAGAACAACTCTGTGAGGTAGGTCAGGCTGAGAACATGTGACTGACCCAAGGTCACTCAGCGAGCTTCCGTGGCAGAGCACAGATTCAGACTTGGGTCTCCCACACCCAAGCCCAACTCTCTAACCACTGCACCATTGGAGCTCTTCCCAACATTCGTTATCTGACGTCCTATACCAGTTCAACCCGGGTCCTTCTGCACACAAAGCAGAGGTGCAGCCATCGAGCCATGGGCATGTCTTTCATGAACACTGGCATTGGCCATAAGCAGAATCAGACCACTGGTCCATCTGGCTTGGCATTGTCTATCCCTGGGGTCCCCAACATGGCGCCCACCAGGTGTTTTTAGAAAGTGCACGGGGCCAAGTGGGGCTTCTGCCCAGGAAGGCTTCTGATTGGTCATTGGAACTTTGATATGCTGTGCAGATTTTTTAAGAAAAACCATTGTTTTGGCAACAGCTGCCACCACAGCAAAAGGATCTTCACTGCATGAGTGAAGGTAAGCCGTGGCTGACACCACCTCCTATGGCAGTCGTTTTGTGGCTGTATTCTCAGAACTCTAATGGTGCCTGCAGGCTCAGAAATGCTTGGGGACTATCTTGACTATCAATGGTTCTCTGATGTCCCAGGCGGAGAGCAGTCATTCCCAACAGCTGTTACCTGAGTGCCAGAGTACATTACCTTTTGCCATGATCCCCCAGGCCCTCCCCACCCACCCTCTAGGACTCAGGGCCCTGCTAAGCACAAGCCACCTTAAAGGAAGCCCTCTGGGGTTCTTACCGGCAGGTACTGTCCAACGGTGGCATGACAAAGCGCCTGCATATTTGACGTCCTCTCCTTCACCTGAACCGCCAGCTTCTCCACCTCGACAAGGTCGTCTGCAGGCAAGAGACAGGGAGAGTGAGTTTATGGGAGCTCCCTCCCCAAGGCTGCAGACTTTCCAATTTCCCGGGGGTGGGGGGTGGGGGGGCTGGGGCTGGGCCAGAGACATTACAGGCCATTGTCTCCAGGGGAGGCTCAGCACGTCCTGGAAAAGTTCGGGGGGGGGGGCTCCAGCTCCCCAGCCCCCCTGAAGTTGATGCCTATGTCCCTCCCACCATCTTGCAAGACTCCAGGTTGGGAAATCCCTGCAGATATGGGGGTGCAGCCAGGGAAGAGCGGGGTTTGGGGAAGGGAGAGATATCAGCAGGGTATAATGCCATACAGCCCATCCTCCAGAGCAGCCATTTTATCTCTGTAGTCTGGAGATATCCCTAGGCCTCACATGGATGTTGGTAACACTAATAAAAGACCAGCCAGGCACACCTTTTTGCTGCCTAAATTTTGAGTGTTTCCAAAAAGAATGTCAACTGGGACGCATTATGGATTTCCTCGGAACTCAGCCCAGGCTCATTTGTACTGAGTGGCAGCAGCTCTCAGGGAAAGAAAAGTTTTCCCCCAGCCCTGATACCTGAGGACCAAACCTGGGACCTTTGGCATACCAAGCAGGTGCTCTGCCACTGAATCGTGTGCAACTTTTAGAAAGTAAAGAAGCTCTCCAAGCAATATTTGTTGCCAGCCCCTCAGTGCTTGCTAAATCCTAGAGATTCCTCCATCTTTCCACCCCCCCCCCCGGTTCCTCTTGCCCTGTTCTCCACGCCCCTTCAGACCTCACCATCCACTGTGAAGAGGAAGAGGACGGTGTCCAGGTCTGTCAATGACGGGAGGATTGTTTTCACAAAATCTTCTTCAGAGAAAGCAAATTTTGGTCCCTGCCAAGGAAAAGTCAGAAGAAAGCTGTCAAGACACCCTACGTCGTTGTGTATGATACACTGGGCCTCAAGAAATGTACCAAGCGGATGGTTCTCTATTTGATCAAGGCATCACGTTCTATAGTGAGTAATAAGCCAAGAATCTGAACAATGCAGCCTGGATCCCACGGCTCCGAACCCCAGATGGCAGCATTTTCCCCTGCCAAAAGAAGCCTTTCCCTGACTCAAGAGACTTGAAAAGAGACTCGAGCAGCAGGGGAAGTTTCCTTGCAGCAGGGGAAAGTGCAAAATTAAAGGACTGGATCTGTGAACTCCTATTTTGGATTTGTTGGGATAAGTGTTTGGATATGCTTCCTTTCAGAGGTCAGATCAAGATGGGTAGCTGTGTTAGTCTGTCTGTAGTGGCAGAAAAGAGCAAGAGTCCACTAGCACCTTAAAGACTAACAAAATTTCTTTATCTGAAGAAGTGAGCCGTGGCTCACAAAAGCTCCTCCCCTGCCACATTTTGTTAGTCGTTAAGGTGCTACTGGACTCTTGCAGTTTCTACTGCTTCAGGAGTCAGGTTAATGATTTGGGGTTCCATTGAAGTATAAAGAGAAGATGGGAACGGAGCCCCTTCTGCCCATTGGTTGCCCTATCCCCCATTCTCTTCCAGCCACTCACCTGTGCTATGAGGTCAGCCTCTCTGTTAAACATTTCACTGTGATCCCCGATAAGGAAGCCCCGCACATCATTGATGTCTGTGCCACAAATTGACAAACAAGGAAGTGAGTTCTTAACCTCCATAAAAGAAGGGATGTCCCACACCTTCACCCTCACTATGGGACACTTTTCACTGCAAGCTCTTCCCAATCGTCCATAACTTACCCCCCTCCCCTTGGCATATTCTTTATAACAGAGCTGGTAAGCAAAGATATTTCTTTCTTTCCTTTCTTTCCTTTAATGAATCTGTTCTTATAGCCCAGTGTCTTGGAATGGCTCATGTTGATAGGTCACATAAATTAAAAATCAACTAAATATCAGTCCTCCTATTTTTATGTTTAATAACAATCAACAAAAACTTTACTACTGCCTGAGTAGTTTCAGCTTCCATTCCGGCCAATAATTTAGCAGTCCTTTGTGGGGAAGGTAACACTAACATATTGTGTATAAAAGGAGCGATTCAGCACTGTCTGATTGAAATAAACAGGGCACATTCAAATGAACAATGTTCTTTCCTGTTGCGCAGTCACAAAGCCTGTCTGAGAAAGGAATCCTTCCCTGACGGCCTATCATTTCTTCCAAAGCGAATTCAGCATTCAGTCGAGCCGACATAATCAGTCTCCTATATTTGAGTACTGTCAAAAACTCAAACTATAATGGCAAAGAGTAACCAAAGATATGTCAGAAGGCCCTATCCACTCCCAACACTTCTCTTCCCGTTATACAGCCCTAGGATGGTGGGGCTCACCTGCCCCAAAGGTGGGGATGCACTCTGCTCCGTCCATGATGGCGATGATGCCCAGTGTGTGCCATCCTACCATGTATACATAGGCCTTCTTCTGTAGGCTGGGGAAGGAAGGAAGGAAGGAAGGAAGGAAGGAAGGGAGGAAGGGAGGAAGGAAGGGAGGAAGGAAGGAAGGGAGGAAGGAAGGGAGGAAGGGAGGGAGGAAGGGAGGGAGGGAGGAAGGAAGGAAGGGAGGAAGGAAGGAAGGAAGGAAGGAAGGAAGGGAGGGAGGAAGGGAGGGAGGAAGGAAGGAAGGAAGGAAGGGAGGGAGGAAGGAAGGAAGGGAGGAAGGGAGGGAGGAAGGAAGGAAGGAAGGAAGGAAGGAAGGAAGGAAGGATTTTATTTATTTATTTAGACATTTAGACCTTGCTTTTTTCTCAAATGGGGACCCAAAGCAGTATAATACCATCCTTTCCTTCTCCATTCTATCCAACCAATAACACCCCTGTGAGGTAGGTTAGGCTGAGAGTGCATGATGAAGCAGAGGTCCATCAGTGGCTATTAGCCACAAGGTATAGATAGGAACTCTCCATCTGGGACAAGAGATTATCTGTATTCTTGGTGCTGGGGGGGGCAACAGTGGAAGGGCTTCTAGTGTCCTGGCCCCGCTGGTGGACCTCCTGAGGGCACCTGATGTTTTTGGCCACTGTGTGACAGAGTGTTGGACTGGATAGGCCATTGGCCTGATCCAACATTGGCTTCTCTTACGTATTTATGACTGGCCCAAGGTTATCCAGTGAGCGTCAATGGCAGTGTGGGGATTTGAACCTGGGTCTCCCAGCTCTTAATCCAGCACTCTAACCACTACACTATGTTGCCCACACAAGTGAGACACACAGACCAGTGGGAGACTCTGATAACAGAGATGTCTCTGGCCCCATTTGCATGAAAGCAAGATTTCTTTGCACCGGCTGAGTTTACCTGGTGCCTGCTTGCTTCACCAGGGCTGCAATCTTCTTACTCTGGCTATAGGTGACTTTGTGGGCCCGTTCGTAGGTGCGTAGAATCTCCAGAAGACACCTGGGGAAGGGGATGGGGGCTTAGCTTAGCAGGTTTTTGAGAGAGGCACCTAGGGTTGCCAACCTCCGGGTGCTGGGTGGAGCACTTCCGGAATTACAACTGACCCTCCCCCAGGCTCCACCCCCAAATTTCCAGGAATTCTCCATCATGGAGTTGGCAACCCTACAGCAGACACTGCTGGACTACTGTCTTCTGCTACGTGGGACTGCCATTGACAATGCCTACTCACCTCTCTGAGATCTCACTGTCCTTGGAAACTGTCTTATGAGCTGTCAGAAGCAGGGTCTCCAAGAGCACCTTTGTGGCACTGCCACCCTTCATCCGCGAGGAGCCAGTGATACCTTCAGGCTGAGAAAGGGAGAAAGCGCAGGTGATGGGGACACACCCTCCCCTGTTTTTTGAACACATGAGGCTGCCTGATAGGGAGGCCGGCCATTGGTCTCTTTGCTATGATGAGTCTTGCGGTACCTTAAAAACCAACAGATTTGCTGTAGCATAAGCTCCTGTGGGCTACAGCCCACATTGCCAGAGGCAGTGAATGGCTCCCTACGATTGGCTGATCATTTCTCAGCTGGTGCTGGTGGGTGAGGGATGTTCCCTGGATGGCTCTGTTGAAGCATCCAAGTGAGCTTGGGGAAGATGACCCACCCAGCTGAGCAACTGGGCAGAGATGTTTGTGTGTGAAGAGACAGGTAAAGAACAGGTGTAAAGAGAAGCCGACAGGAGGAACTTGGCTGAAGCATCCTGAGGCTGCGAGATCTCTCTCTCCACTCCTTCCTCTCTTGCAACCAGCTGTGGGGTAGTGGGGGGGGCTGCCAGCTCCACGTTGGGAAATACCTGCTGGAGATTTTGGGGGTGGAGCCAAAGGAGGGCGGGGTCTGGGGAGGGGAGGGGAGGGACTTCAGTAGGGTATAGTGCCATAGAGTCCACATACCAAAGCAGCCATTTCCTCCAGGTGAACTGATCTGTCACCTTGAGATCAGTTGTAATAGCAGGAGATCTCCAGCCACCACCTGGAAGTTGGCAGCCTTAGGTAATGGATCTGTATAAAGGGCCTCTTTCCCTATACCTGTGCTTGTATGTTTGCAAATGAAGCAACTATTAGACAGCCACCCTAATTCTCTGGTGCACTGAGATCCAAAGAAAATAGGGTTGCCAGGTCTGAGTTGGAAAATACCTGGAGATTTGGGGGTGGAGCCAGGAAAGGGCGGGGTTGGGGGAGGGGAGGGGTCTCAGCATGATGCAATGCCATAGAGTCCCCCCTCCAAAGCAGCTATTTTCTCCAGGGGAGCTGAACTTTGTCAGCTGGGGATCAGTTGTAGAAGCAGGAGATCCCCAGGCCCCACCTGGAGGCTGGCAACCCTAAAAGAAAACCAACCCACTACTGTCCTTAGAACTTCTCACTGCTTGAAAAAGTGGGCGCTCTTAACAACAGGCTTCTCCATGGTGAGCAACCACACAATCTTGTGTGGGATTTCTCGGCCAGTTCTAGCCAGGTGGTTGTCAAAACTAATTACTTGGAAAGTTACAACATGCTTCCTAAATTTCCTTTCCTGGATATAAACAAACATGAAGAGAGTATAAGATAGGGAAGGTAAGACTTTCACTTTCTCCATTGGGAACGGGGTGGGGGTGGGGGTGGGGTCTGGCCTAGCTCCATGAAGGGGAGTGTTGAGGAGCAGTGAAAGATTTCTGTTTGGAATAGTGGGTTTCCCTCAACCACAACAACTTCCCTCCCAGCTTCTGAGGGGGGCTGGGCATCGATCACTTGCATAAGGGCTGACTGCCCAAGCTGGCAGTGAGGGTGGACTGGCAGATGGAAATGTTACAACGCCTGCCAAGCTTTCCCTCCAAATGCCAGCCTCTGCTACAAGTGAGAGGATCTCAAATAAATCCAAATTTGGACAAAGTCATCTCCCCTACTCAAAAGTGGCAGCGATGGGAGTTCATAGCAAGAAGCCTCCCCCCCCCCGCCCCCTAGGGCTGCCAAGTCCAACTTGGGAAATATCTGGGGACTTTGGGGGTGGAGCCAGGAGACTTTGGGGGTGGAGCCAGGAGAAAGGAAGTGACATCATTTTGTGATGTCACATCCTGTGATGTTGCTTCCACATGCTTCCACATGAACTCATGAAGTTTCCTAATACTGAATCAGGCCATTGGTCCATCAAGGTCAGTATTGACTACTCAGACTGGTAGTGGCTCTCCAGGGTCTCAGGCTGAGATCTTTAATGTCACCTAGTACCTGATCCTTTTTTAACTGAAGAGGCTGATACCTCCTGCATGTCAAGCAGATGCTCTATCACCGAGCAACGGCCCTACTGAATCCTTCCTCATCTCGGCAGAATATGAAGCCCTAAGTGCTACACAAGTGCTAAATATGATTTTCATATCATAAGAACAGGAGAGAAGCCACAGTGGATCGGCCCATCCAGTACAGCCCATCCAGTACATACAACACTCTGTGTCACAACAGTGGCCAAAAATACCAGGTGCCCTCAGGAGGTCCAGCAACGGGGCCAGAACTCCAGAAGCCCTCCCACTGTTGCCCCCCAAGCACCAAGAATTCAGAGCATCACTGCCCCAGACAAAGGGTTCCATTTAGACCTTGTGGCTAATAATAGCCACTGATAGACCTCTGCTGGATGGGGACAGAGAGAGAGAGAGAGAGAGACAGACAGACAGCTTTTTCACTTACTCTTGCCCAATTCCCAGGCTTTATTTCTGGCCCTTGTTTCACCCAGCTGTTGTCCATGTAAGTCCCATAACTACTCCCCCCCCACCCCAGCATAGGCTTTTTGGTGGCTAAAGAGGACCTTTGTCCTCCCCTTTTCGCCAGCAGAAAAGCTAGTTGGATCCATCCCTAATTTAAAATACCAGTTACTTGATGTACAAATGCTTTTAAAAATGCAGATTTTTACTGCCGGAGGAGGGGACACGGTTGAAAGAAACAGAAAATTGGCATAAAAATGAGGAATCCCAACTTTTATTTGCAGAAGGGAAATGAGGATTGGGGGGACCCAAACAGCCACGACAAGACATTTTAAACAATCCCACTCCCAGACCTTCTACAGGCAACCTCTCCTTGTGATGTTTACCTCTTTGGAAGTGACAGTTTATTCCTTTGACAAAACCACAGTGGACAGACAGACAGAAAAAAGAAAGAGGGAGAGGGGGAGAGACAGAGAAGGAAAAGAGCTCGCAGACCCCAGTTTGCCCAAGCAGTTTACTCAGCAGCAACCTTGCACGCAGTAGAAAGAGCTTAGTCCCGCCTTAATCTCTGGGCGGGGCTCTCTTGCTGGCTCAGCTCTTAAAGGGGAAATTTCCCTTTTAAGAAGTTCAAGAGGCTGGCCAGGGCAGGCTCCGAGGTTCCCCTGCTGGCAGCCATTTTGTCCCCCCGGTGGCCAATCTTGGAAAAGCGGGGGAAAGCTTTAAAAATCGGTGTTTCCCCCGCTCTACCGGGGGACTTGGCAGCCCTACCGCCCCCCCCCCCCCGGTGCACCCTCTCATCACCTACCCCCACTGCAGGGTTGAGGATGAAGGCCTTATGGGATTCCTGCAGCTTCTCTATCCGCTCGGCCACCTGCCGGAAGGTGGAATGAAAATCTTCAATCTTCTCATTCCTGTGGGGAGACGTGGGGTGTGAAAGACAACTAGGCCGCAATATGACAACCTTTCAAGGGGGTTCTCCTTCTGCTGCAGCCATACACTTCAGCCCTGATAAGATTTGCCTCAGTTTTTAAAAGAAATTGTTCGTTTCTTTCAAAAAGTGAGAGAACCAAAGTGTTGTAGAGGTTATCACACAGGAGACCCGGGCTCCAGTCCCAGCTCCGCCTCTGAAACTCACTGGGTGACCTTGGGCCAGGCCGCCAGTCGCAACTTCTCAACCTAACCTCCCTTACTGGTTTGTGAAGATAAAAAAGAGGGGAGTTATGTAAGACATTTTGGGTCCCCATGGGGGGGGGGGAAGCAGGGTATAAATGAAGTAAATATTTGAACGTGGTACTTCATATGTGTAAGTTAGTTTGAAGACATGAACATTAAAATGTCTTCAGACTTTTCAGGCTGAAGGCAAACCAGGCTGGCTGAAAGGAGGCTGTGCCCCCTTTGGGCCTGCTAGGCAGAGAGGCTTCCCCCATCTTGAGTGAGACTAGGATTGCCAACCTCCAGGTGGGACCTGGAGATCTCCCAGAATTGCAACTGAGGTTTGCAGTGTGGGGTTTTCAGGCTCTGCTTCTTCCAGGCTGAAGGGGCCTGTTGAACATACCTTGCCTTAAGGCCCCTGAAGCCAACTCTGGCCCTGGGTTGGATCAAGAAAGCCCTCAACCCAGGCTGGACACCTCAATTACTAAACGGTTGTCCAAGTAAACCCTTACCTGGCCATTGAGACTGGGTTGAATCCCACCAGCACTGGAACAAAGATGTCCAGGTTGTTCATGCAGAAGTCCAGCTGTCCAGCCACATAGGGGGCCTGTCAGAAGCCAAGCCAAGACATAGGGGGCCTGTCAGAAGCCAAGCCAAGCCAAGACCACCTTTCTCTCCCTCTCCTTCCCACCTGCAAACAGATGCTGAGCAGACTCAACTTCAATAGCAAGATGGCCCTAGCCACACACTTAGCCCCCACCCCACCCATAATGCCATATCCAGGATTGTGCCACCACCCTCTTTCTCCACCCATATTTCCTTTTTATAAATCTGGATCTCCAATATAGAAAACTCAGAAACCGGTGCACGCCCCAGAAGGCAACAGCTTGTTGGCACATCTGTCTGCCACCTGTGCAAGAGGACTGTGCTGTGGCCAAGTCATCCATATGTCTCCCCTCCCTTCAAATCCCCATGCTCTCTTTGAGACAGGCCAGGCTGGGCTGGCAAGAAGTTGGAGGCGAGGGGTCAGAAGTGGTGGCCAATGGGGAGATGAGAAGGAGCTGAGTCCAAGGGGGCAGGGCTTTCTTGGCTTTGGCATCCGCTCCCTCTGCCACATCATTTCAGAAAGGGTTGTGAGCAGATCTCTTCTTCATGCTTGCGTCACTCTTCCAAAGACTGGGGGCTCCTTCCCACTCTTCCTGGCCCTAATTAGGAGTCTTGAACAGCACCTTCTCTCCCCTCCCCCAAGCCCTAAATGAGCTACTCACAGACAAGCCACATGAGATCCCAAAGAAAATGACCTTCTTCTTCCCTTCGCAGACCTGAGTGAGAAAAGGGTGGGGTGCGGGTGCATCAGTCCTTGCTACCAGGAAGTACCTGCTCTGTCAACCCTCCTCCCCTCTCTAGGAAGGGCTCTCCATCTCATTCCAGGGATGGAACACCCACCATCTTTGCTGTACAGGGAGATGGGGCAGTGGGCATGGAACTCCCTGCCATGCTCATCCCCATCACTGTGCTGGGTCCATGGTGGTGTGGTAAGGAATCCTACAGATTACTGCTGAGAATCCTTACAGCAAGGATCAAGTGTGTGAACACACATGAAGCTGACTTATACTGGATCAAATCAAAGTCAGTTATTATCTACCCAGGCTGGCAGCAGCTCTCCAGGGTCTCAGGCAGAGGTCTTTCACACCACCTACATCCTGATCCTTTTTTAATCTTGAGAAGCCAGGTATTGAACCAGGGACCTTTTGCATAGCAAGCATTCTCTACCACGGAGCCACGGCCCCTCCCAACCATTTGCTGTTGTTGCCATCAAGTTGCAACCAACCTAGGACAACCCCATAAGGTTTTCACAGCAAGAGACGTTCAGAGGTGGTTTGCCATTCACTGTTTGCCTCTGCATAGTGACCGTGGTATTTCTTGCTGGCCTCCCACACAAGGAAACAGTAACGTTTTTTCCCACCATAGAGAACAATGGAGGGGATGGGGCAACCTGTTTGGGGGCCCATAGAATTGGACCCTGTGGTCCAATCTTCTTGAAACTTTGTGGGTATTTCGGGGAGAGGCTCCAGCAGCTACCCTGCAAGTTTGGAGCCTCTCCCTCAAACCCCCTCTCCTCCAGCCCCTCATATACCCTATGAGTTTTTGCCATTGACTTCAATTGCCCATAGGGTATAATGGGGCTGAAACTGACATTCAGTGAGCCGAATGGACTTATATTGCCAAAACTGACATGCGGGGTCATTTGGCAGCCGGAACAGATGGAGCCTGATTTGGCCCGATCTGAATTGGGCCAATTTTTTTTTTATTTGCACACCCCTAGTGGGCACAAATGGTAGTGGTGGCAAGCCTCTTCCCTAGCTCCCAGCGGGCCTGAGGAGGAAGTGAAGCGAAAAGGGGTTTAAAATTTAAATCCCTTCTGTTTAGAGTCACGCAGCAGCGGTGGCACGATCTTTCCACTGTATTCTATGGGGCCCTTCTCGCTTCGCTCCCCCCCTCGCCCACCTTGGCAGGCCAGTTGGGGAAGGGAAGAGGAGGCTTTTGAAGATGCCCCCCCCCTTTTGCTTCCCTTTCTGACACACTTGCAATGATGTCAGGGGGCATACCATGTGCTAATGAGTTATGCTAATAGGCATGCTAGGGCTGCCAAGTCCCCCGGTAGGGCGGGGGAAACACCGATTTTTAATACTTACCCCCGCTTTTTCAAAATTGGCCACCGGGGGACAAAATGGCTGCCCTGCCCTGCCTTAAAAGGGAAATGTCTGCAGAGAGCCTGCCCTGCAGTAAAAAGCCTCACCAGACATTTCCCCTTTAAGAATAGAGTCAGCAAGAGAGCTCCGCCCAGAGATTAAGGAGGGACTGAAGGGGCTGCTTTTGCATGTGGCTGGGTTAAGGTTGCAACGTTGCTGTGGTAAGTTTCTCTTACAGCTCTTTTCCTTCTCTCTCTCTCCCTCTTTCTTTCTTTTTACTGTCTGTCTGTCTCTCTCTCTCTCTGTCCCCATCCAGCAGACGTCTATCAGTGGCTATTATTAGCCACAAGGTCTAAATGGAAATAAGTGCCTCTGCCAGTTTTTTTCCTTTTCTCTCTCTCCCTCTTTCTTTCTTTTTTCTGTCTGTCTGTCTGTCTCTCTCTCTCTCTCTGTCCCCATCCAGCAGAGGTCTATCAGTGGCTATTATTAGCCACAAGGTCTAAATGGAAGTAAGTGCCTCTCCCATTTTTTTCCCTTCTCTCTCTCTCCCTCTTTCTTTCTTTTTTCTGTCTGTCTGTCTGTCTCTCTCTCTCTCTGTCCCCATCCAGCAGAGGTCTATCAGTGGCTATTATTAGCCACAAGGTCTAAATGGAAGTAAGTGCCTCTGCCAGTTTTTTTCCTTCTCTCTTTCTTTCTTTTTTCTGTCTGTCCGTCTGTCTCTCTCTCTCTGTCCCCATCCAGCAGAGGTCTATCAGTGGCTATTATTAGCCACAAGGTCTAAATGGAACCCTTTGTCTGGGGCAATGATGCTCTGCATTCTTGGTGCTTGGGGGTCAACAGTGGGAGGGCTTCTGGAGTTCTGGCCCCGCTGCTGGACCTCCTGAGGGCACCTGATATTTTTGGCCACTGTTGTGACACAGAGTGTTGTACTGGATGGGCTGTACTGGATGGGCCGATCCACTGTGGCTTCTCTCCTGTTCTTATGATATGAAAATCATATTTAGCACTTGTGTAGCACTTAGTGCTTCATATTCTGCCGAGATGAGGAAGGATTCAGTAGGGCCGTTGCTCAGTGATAGAGCATCTGCTTGACATGCAGGAGGTATCAGCCTCTTCAGCTAAAAAAGGATCAGGTAATAGGTGACATTAAAGATCTCAGCCTGAGACCCTGGAGAGCCACTACCAGTCTGAGTAGTCAATACTGACCTTGATGGACCAATGGCCTGATTCAGTATTAGGAAACTTCATGAGTTCATGTGTCAGCATGTGGAAGCAACATCACAGGATGTGACATCACAAAATGATGTCACTTCCTTTCTCCTGGCTCCACCCCCAAAGTCCCCAGATATTTCCCAAGTTGGACTTGGCAGCCCTAAGGTATGCTAATGAACTCCTGCACCTCTTTTTCTATGAAATGACCCCTGGCCAGCGGTACCTTCCTCTAGGTACCATTTCAGTTAATAAAGTTGATAAAGTTCATGGGACCATCAGAAACATAAAATTGTTTGGATCGTTTGAGTGGCGCTCTGGGGACATCACATGTTTAAGCAGTTATGTGTGCATCGCTAAGACTTTTAAAAAATGGCGGCTGTTCGGGATGGTCTGAAGACCATCCCTATGGGCTGATTGCGTGCTGGTGGAACAACTAGACAGGGGAAAGTCTGCCATTGGACCGTCGGCCAGCTTAGGACCGGACTTTCACCATTATCTTTTAAGTATGGATCCCCAACGGGGATTGACGGGCTAATCACAGAAGCGGCACGATTCCCAGATGTTGTTATCTGGACGTGCACTTAAAATCCACCAAGCACTCATGCCTGGTGCGGCTCAAAAGAGCCGTATGAACGTGACCAAGCTCTGCTTGCGAAAGGTGGCAAAGGGCGCTAGGGTTACCCTTTGGGTTCTCTTGGTCAGCATCTGTACTTCAGACAGGCTTATCTATATGCCATTTCTGGGGGTCAGAAGGACTACTTGGGTCTAGATACGGGTAGACCACTCTGTGCCTTACACAACACACCTCATCGCAAAAGTCTCACCTTGTTCAGATCCTCTATGCCCAGGAGCGCACTGTCCTCCGGACCCTCATGCGATGCTACAAGAGACCTGTGAGAAGACTGTAGACTGTGAAGGCCTTTGAAATCCCTCAGACATGGAATTCCACAGCCGAGAACCCCAGCCAATCCCCTCACACACAAAACAGAATCCCTTCTCCAACTGGCAGAGGCAAGCCCCCAAATGGGCATACCACAGATCTCACATACTGGATTAGCAACCCCTGCAAGCCCCTAAATGGCCATTTTTCCTCACCCTCACCTGTCTCCCCCAGCAATGATGTATGTGTATTGTGGCGGCTGCCCCAGGCCCCTCAGTAGCTTGTTAAAGGACACCTGGGAGAGAGAGAGATAGACAGACAGACAGACAGATAGACAATGAGAAGGCTGTACTACCCACATGCATTCCTCCTAACTAAGAGAGACAGGAGGCTACAATTCAAAAGGTCTTCATGTATTCCCCAGCAGTGCCCTAGCACTCCTGTACCCTTACCAAGCCTTCCAAGAACATATTTATTTAAATATTTATACCCCTTCTTTCTTTTGTGGCTCAAAACATCTTATTAATCTGGATTTAAAATGTACAAAATCAAAGCCCTTTTCCCACCTCTTTTTGGGGGGGGGGGGGTGAAGGGCACTAAACCACTGGGGCTGCCATTGGCTGACCTTTCGCCAACACAAAGGCAACGTACACAGCCAGGGTGGAGTCAGAGTGTTGGGCTAGAATAACAGAATCATAGAGTTGGAAGGGACCTCCAGGGTCATCTAGTGCAACCCCCAGCACAATGCAGGAAATTCACAAATACTTCCCCCCCCCTCCAGTGACCTTTATTCCATGCCCAGAAGAGGGTAATCCCCCCCTCCCCCAAACAACCCTGCAGGATCCCTGGCCAAACTGGCCTGGAGAACAATGGTTTCCTGACCCTCGAAGTGGCGATCAGCATTTCCCTGGGCATAAAAGAAAGGGCCACGAGAACTAAGCTCTGAGGCTACCCTTCCTGCCCTCCCTTCTTGCGATCTTCCTAAGTTCACAGAATCAGCAGTGCTGTCAGACAGCAATCTAGCCTTGGCTTAAAAACTTCCAAAGATGGGGAGCCCACCACCTTCCAAGGAAGCCTGTTCCACTGAGAAACTGCTCTGTCAGGAAGTTCTTCCTAATTTTTAGCTGAAAACTCTTTTGATTTAATTCCAACCCGTTGGTTCTGGTCTGGCCTTCTGGGGCAACAGAAAACAACTCTGCACTGTCCTCTATACAACAGCTCTTCAAGTACTTGAAGATGGTTATCATATCACCTCTCAGACGTCTCCTCTCCAGGCTAGGACTGGAGAGAGCTGGGTTCAGCACTCTAATCTGTCCCAAAGCTTACTTTGACGACTTAGGCCAGTTATTTTATCTGATTTACCTTAGCGTTGCCAGTTCTGGTTTGAGAAATACCTGACAGGGCTCATTTCATAGCAGGAGCTCCTCTGCATATTAGGCCACACACCCCTGATGTAGCCAATCCTCCAAGAGCTTACAGTAGCCCCTGTAAGAAGAGCTCTGTAAGCTCTTGGAGGATTGGCTACATTAGGGGTGTGTGGCCTAATATGCAAAGGAGCTCCTGCTACAAAATGAGCCCTGCCTGGAGGTATTGGGGGTGGAGCCAGGGGGGAGGTTGGGAAGGAGAAGGACTTCAGTGGGATATAATGCCATAGAGTCCACCTTCCAAAGTGACTGTTTTTCTCTAGGGGAACCGATCTCTGCCGCCTGGAGAGCAGTTGTAATCCCAGGAGATTGCCAGCCACCACCTGGAGGTTAGCAACCCTACTTATCTTGCAGGATTGTTGTGGGAAAAATGGAGGAGGGGAGAATGACGTCTGCCTCCCCGAGCTCCCTGGCTGAAGGGAAGAGTAACAATCAAATGCATAAATAAATGATAGAACTGCACCAATAATTGATGACCCTGAAGACCGGCTCTTGAAGAGTTTCATTTATGGAGAGGATGTATTCTATGGATTTATTAAACAACAGCTTGTGGGAAGATAAAATAAAGATACGGGAAGTCAGATGTTATGTTGGTTTGCAGATTTGCTGATAAAACAGTTATTAGCCCCTTTTGAAGAAATTATGTCTGATGAGGAAAAAGATTAAAATGCAAAGGTTCGGTAAAATACTATTGTGAAAGGGAACAAGTAAAAATTGATGACATGGGATGAGACTTGGGGCAAAATACAAATGATGAGCTCCGACAGTTTCAGTATTAGTTTCTTGTATTATAACGATTTAAAGAAGAATTGCTACAGGGGTATGGCTGTATAGTATATTGTGCAAAAAAAAAAGAGAGAGAGATTGCATAAAATCTAAAGTAATTTCCACTTTCTAAATTCAAAATGTAAAAGTGAGGAGGATTTTTTCCTCTATGGCTGCCCCATTTATGTGCAAAGGATAAAATATGTAAAGCAAATCAAAAGAATCCTTACTTCTTACTTTTTATCACTTATACGAAAAAAAACCCAACCCAGGAAAAGTAATCAAGATTTATAACTACAGAAAGCATTTTTCACACTAAGTCCTGGGAGGAAGACAGCACACTCAAAACTGAGGCACAGGAGAGTAAGGTGCAGATATAAGCATGTATGGCCAAAATACTTCACTGCGCAAGGATAGTGGAAGGAGGGCAAAAATATAATCTGTGTAATGAAAACTGGAAACCAGTTTATTAGGTTGGCATAAGAGGACAGACCCTATAGTGTTGCCAGTTCCAGGGGAAGGGGGGGGGGGAATAGGGTTGCCAGATCCAGGTAGGGAAACTCCTGGAGATTTGGGGATGGAGCCCGGGGGGGGGGGGAGGAACTCAGTGGGGTACAATGCCATAGAGTCCACCTTCAAAAGCATCCATTTTCTCTGGGGGAACTGATTCTCTGTACCTGGAGGCTGGCATTCCTAACTGGTACCTTTCCCTGAGAAATGGCCTTATTGTTGGTCCACAGAGACTCATGCTTTCTCAGCTACCACCCCACATTTGTAAGATCCCTAAGAGCTGAGATCTGGCACTGGCTGTCCAGGAATACACTGAAGACTTTCTTATTCTGCAAGCAGGGCCCACCCATCCACGAGGCAAACCGAGGCAATCGCCTAGGGTGCCAGAGCTGGGGAGGGGGGGGACCAAAAGAGTTAAAGGGCCTCAGACAGCCTATGAGTTCCAGGGTGCAGGGGAGAGAGGGAGCTGAACCAGCATTTTTCCTATGCCTGTCTACCATGCCTACTCAGAAGTAAATCCCACTATGTTAAATGGGATTTGCTCCCAAAGTAAGCATGTTCAGCCTTTGGAATGAGCTGATTGATGTTTCATTATTTTTGTAGAAGAGCAGGTTTTTATACCCCATTTTTCTCTACCTTAAGGAGTCTCAAAGGGGCTTACACAGGGATGCCAACCTCCAGGTGGGATCTGGGGATCCCCTGGAATTACAGGTCATCTCCAGGCTACAGAGATCAGTTCCCCTGGGAGAAAATGGCTGTGTTGAAGGACAGACTCTAGCCCACTGAGGTCCCTGTCCTGCCCAGGCTCCATCCCCAAATCTCCAGGAGTTTCCCATTCTGGATCTGCTAATCCTATCCTTCCATCCCCTGATGGTGGCCAAGAGGGACCTGGCAAACTGATGTGACAGGCACCTTCTGAGGCAGGTGGGGCTGAGAGAGTTCGGAGCGAACTGTGACTGGCCTAAGGTCACCCAACAGCAGGCTTCATGTGGAGGAGTGGGGAATCAAACCTGGTTCTCCAGATCAGAGTCCACCACTCTTAACCACTACACCACGCTGGCTCCCTGTACGTTGTCAGTACGCTGAATGGGAGCAGCAGCAAAGTCATTGCTTGCCTGGGGCACCAAAAACCCTTGAGCCTGCCTTCTCCAGAAAACCTTTGAATTAGATACAGTGATTGCGATGGGTCTCAGCAATTCTCTTGAGTCTCGTTATTGATCTTTTTGCTGGTTTTATGGGACTTTTGTGTGTGGTTGCACTTTTTTTTTTAAAAAATCTGATTTGTAGCATATTTTACATTCCGACTCAATGACTGCCTTGAAGATCCATGAAGAAGGGAAATGCACCATAAAAGAGCACTAAAGAAATAAAATATTCTGCATCTGTTCAATTTGCTGTAATATATTACATTATGTCCTCGTGTTTTGGATCTGTATGATACAGAGGTCGCTAACCTTTTCCTCAATGAGAGCCACTTCTGAGTAATGAAAAATATCCTGAGCTACTAAGCTAATACATTTTTTTAAAAAAATATTCCCTGTTAATGTATGAAATTGGCTCTCGTGATCTTTTACAGAGTCTTCTAGGGGCTGCACAAGCTACCTTTCAGTTACTCTTGATAGTTCCTGATCTGTGTTGGAGATAGGGTTGCCAGCTCCGGGTTGGGAAAGACCTGGAGATTTTGGGGGTGGAGCCTGAGGAAGGCAGGGATATAAAGCCATAGAGTCCACCTTCCAAAGCAGCCATTTTGTCCAAGTAAATTGATCTCTGTCACCTAGAAATCAGTTGTAATCCCAGGAGATCTCCAGCCAACCCCTGGAGGCTGGCAACCCTATTTAGAGGCCTTCAGTACAATATATTTTAAGGCACTTTAAAAACTGCTACCCACAGACACAGGAGGGAGGAGGGAAAGGAGGGTGGGAACAGGGAACTCACAGCCATGAGGAAGGCAAGCCGGCCAGAAGCTCCACCACCGCTCAGGACGATGAGGGTGTTGTCTGGTTCCTGAGGAAGGAAGGAAGGAAGAGTGAGAAAAGAACTGTTGAAGTGGGACTCCCCACCTTCAACCATCCCTGCCTTCCCTGGGGCTCCTTCCCTCCCTGCCATGATTCCTGTACAAAGGCTGCCAAAATATAGCTGAGCCTTCTTGCAGGGAGGGCGGGTTATAATTTGAATAAATAAATAAATAAATACAAGCAAAGCACACACCCACACACCACCTCATCTGGCTTTTTGTGCCCTGCAGTGTAAATGCCTCTGAATGTGTGAAGTGGGAATGCACCAGCGTGGTGCAGTGGTTGGGGTGCTGGAAGAAGATTTGGGAGACCCAGCTTGAAATCTCCACTCTGCCATGAAGCTCACTGGGTGATCATGGGTGAGTCATTCGCTCTCTGTCTCAGCCTAGCCTGACTCAGAGGGTTGTTGTCAGGGTAAGATAGAGGCACACAAAACAATGTAAATGCCCTGAGTTCTTTGGAGGAAGAGTGGGATAGATATATAGTAAACAAGTGAGGTCATTCTTACCCAGGGGTCATTTCGTAGAAAAAGAGGTGCAGGGGCTCATTAACATAACTCATTAGCATAACTTATTTGCATATGCTACACCACCTGACATCACTGGAAGTATGTCAGAAGGAAGGGAAGGGAAGGGAAGGGAGGGGAAGGAAGGGAGAGAGAGAGAGAGAGAGAAAGAAAGAAAGAAAGAAAGAAAGAGCTGGCAGAGAGGGGACAGCTACTAATCCAAGCCTCAGAAATACCACTATTCTGGGAGGATAGCTTCAGTGGTGGCTGAAGCCTTCAGAAGGCTGGTTGGAGGAACAAGGACCTTTCCAGGGGATGGGGTCATTTTGCTGCAGCCATGACACAAGCAGGCATTCCCCCGCGGGGAAATGACCCCTGTTCTTACCTCAACTAAGTAACCAAGCCAACCCCCCTAGGGATTTAGGATTAGAACACACAACTTCCATGAAGCCTCTCTTTGTCTATAGGCCAGGCCCTGGGACAATGTTATCAGCCCCTCCTCAGTCAGGCAGCCGTGCCACATTTTAATCCATGGACATTCTCACATTCCAGTTAGCATATTGTATATGACAGTTAAGCTCATCTGCCCAATAACAGTGGAACCCTTATTGAGGGCTCACCAACTTTATCATAGAACCTGTCCATCTGTGAGTAAGGTTACTGGTACTTGGAAGGCATAAAGCTGGAGGGGGGCGGCTAACCCAGGTATGCGCTGCAAGTCTGGAGGGGGGTGTATTATGACCAAGCTGAGAGGCACAAGCCGGTACTAGAGCACAGATCAAGGCTGATTCCGCTTGGCTCCCTCATGATCAGGACAACAGACAGTGCATGAGATTGGAAGGTGTTCCCTGGGCTCAATCACCCAAGCCATTCCAGTCATGAGAGAAATAAGAGATAAATTCAAAACGGCCCTTCTTCCATTCTTTCCATTGCATGGGCGGGGGGGGGGGGTCCCATCGGGCAATCAGTGAAAAGGAAGAAACCTGGATAAGCAAGTAAAAGATGGACGAGTTTGCGAACCACTCTGTGAGAAGCCCGGTTTGTGTGGACACTCATGGCCTTCAAAGCATTATCTGCAGAACAAGATTACAGAAGTTGTTCTTCCTTGGTTTCAAAATTAAGACCCAGACTGCGTTCACTGGACTTTCGGTTCAACAACTCGGACAGGGCAAGGGGCAGTGTTCAATTATACAGGCCTCCAGAACCTTGCAGGGCCTAGCCCCCACCTCACCCCCTCATACAACACACACAGAGAACACTGTGTACATCCACCTACCATACCTTCAGCACCTCTTGTACTTTCCCAATGATGTCCATCATTGTCTTCAGCACCGAGTCACTGTACAGCTTCTGAAGGAGACACAATAGGGGCCTGAGCACCTTCTCTCTCAACACAGATCTCATCTTGATATCAGTTCTAGGCCAGAGGGGGCTAACAAACCATATGGCCCCACTGGGGGGGGGGCAGATCCCTAGATGAGGCCTACATGCCCTATGGAGTTCAGATGGGTCTCTGATTGGTTCTAGGCACACAGGATTGTGGGGCCAGGATGATACCTTGCAAGAGAAGAGCCCACACAATAGGGCAGGGTTCCCCAACCTTTTTGAGCCTGCAGGCACCTTTGAAATTCTGACACAGCGTTGTGGGTGCCGCCACAAAATGGCTGCCATAAAGTGCAGGAGGTGGAGCCAGCTACAAAATGGTTGCCCCAGCTTACCTTCAGTCATGCAGTGAAGATCCTCACGCTGTAGTGACAGCTGCTACTGAAGCAACATTTTAAAAAAATCTGTGCAGCCAATTAACTCTCCAGTGGCCAGTCAGAAGCGTTTCTGGGCAAAAGCCCCTCCTGACCCAACCTACTTTCTAAAAACACTTGGCAGGCACCAGAAATGGTATGGGTGGGCAGCATGGTTGGTGCCCATGGGGCACCCCTGCAATAGGGCTGCCATCCAGTGTTTCCAGCCTCTGGGCGGGGCTTGGTGATCTCAGGGAATTACAACTGATCTCTAGACTGGAGAAAATGTTTGCTTTGAAGGGTGGACTCTATCAGAGGCGTCGACTTTTAGTATCCTCGGGGGGGGGGCTCTTGTGTGCGCGCCATAGAGTTTTGGGGTGATTGCTAGAGTGTCACCCTGGCAACGTGCCCAGCGTGCTGGCGTCACTTCCGGGTGATGCCAGCACGCTGGGCATTTGCCCAGCTGGCCCCATGGAGGCAGGAGTGGCCAGGCCAGGCCCGGGGAGGGGGAGAGGCTGCGGCCGCCAGCCGGCTGGCCGGCTGGTGGGCCAACGGGTGAGTGAGCGGGCAGGCAGGCAAGCGAGCGGGCGGGCCTGGTGGATGCTCCGTTTTGCCGGGGGAGGCTGAGCCCCCCCGGGAAATTTCGGGGGGGGGGGGCTCGAGCCCTCGAGCCCCTCCATAGTTGACACCTATGGACTCTATGGAATTATACCCACTGAAATCCCACCCCTCCCCTCCTCTGCCCTCCCCTCCCCTACCCCTGCTCAGGCTCCACACATTAATCTCCAAGAATTTCTCAACCCAGTGGTGACAACCCTACTTCCACCCTCCACACGCACACACATATAACACAGAAGTATCTTTTTCACCAGACCCACAACCCTATACAACTTGGGGTGCACAATGGAAGGGTGCCACATCACAAAACTAATCTACAGAAAGTTTGTATTAACTTTGCCAGGAACATCTTGATAAGCCAAATCCAGTTTAGGACATTTCTGGACATTTAGGGTTGCCGATCTCCAGGTGGGGCCTGGAGATCTCCCAGAATTACAAGTGGTCAACAGACTAGAGAGATCACTTCCACCTGGAGAAAATGGCTACTTCAGATAATAGATTCTATGATATTATACTTGATTAATGCCCCTCTCTCACCTTCCCCAGGCTCCTCCCCTGAATCTCCAAGAATTTCCCAACATGGAGTTGGCAACCCTACTGTGTCTGTGAAGGGTTGAGTTTGGGGAGGGGAGGGATCTCAACAGAGCTGTGATGCCATAGAGTTCATACTCCAGAGTTGCCATTGCCTGCAGGGGAAATTGAAACTCATCTCTTTAGTCTGGCGATCAGTTGTGATTCTAGGGGAACACCAGGGCCCAGCTGGAGACTGGCAACCCCAGGCAGGTGCCTCAGCTCACAGGATCCCAAGAAAAGCCTGGCTAAATTGGCTCAGGATCCCAGGTAATGGCTCACATCCTGAATCTCCCTCGGGCATGGTGAGCTTGGGAGACTTACCTTATAGTTGACCAAGGCCTCATCCTCTTCCTGGAAGATCTCAGCATCACAGTCCTTAAGGAGCTGGACAATCTGTGTGGCATCAGCTTTGTCGATTTCTCGGGTGATGGGGTTTGACTTTTCTGTGATAGGCAGAGCTGCCTCGTACCCTGCCAACTAGAAGACAAAAGGCATTAAAGTCATTGGGGGGGGGGGGTCAGGGCCTGAGGAAAGTACTGGGCAGCAGTAAGGATGGCACACAAAGGCAGTTAGCGTGCCATTCCAGAAAGGACATGCCAAACTTCAAACAGCTCCAACAATCACACTCACAGCCCAGCGCTAGCTGCCACTTGAAATGGCAGCCACCAAAATATTTGTCCACAGTACTTTGCACAGGGTGAGTCATCCCATTCTCCAGCACAAACCCAGAGATCCACATATCTTGGAGCTTGTGTGGTGCAGTGAGGTAAAGTTGGATGAAAACACCTCATAGAATTCAGCCCAGGCCAGATCCAGCCACCGAAGGGCACAGTACAGTTCTGTGCGTATGTGCCTCTCTGACTCTCTGAGCAAGAGGCAATGAAATCCAGTGTGACATAGTGGTTAGCATGTTAGGCTAGGATCTAGAAGACTTGTGTTCAGATCTTGACTCTGTCATGACACTTGCTGAATGATCTTCAACAAGTCACTCTTTCTCAGCTTAAACTACCAAAGAAAGTTCTTGTGAAGATAAAATTATGTTTGTGTACTAGGATTGCCAGCCTCCAGGTGGGGCCTGGGGATCTCCTGCTTTTACAACTGATCCCCAGCTGACAGAGACCAGCTCCCCCAGAAAAAATGGCTGCTTTGAAGGGTGGACTCTGTGGCATGGTACTATGCTGAGGCCCCTCCCCTCCCCAAACCCCGCCTTCTCCTGGATCCACCCCCAAAATCTCCAGGTATTTTCCAGCCCAGACCTGGCAAACCTGTTGTGTACTGCTCTGAGCTCCCTAGCAGAATAGTCGGATGATAGTGTATGAGGCACTGTGTGTGTGCGTATGAACCTTCTCCAAACAGAAATGGCCACGTAGATGAGGGATTGTCACTAGTATTACCAAAGAAGGGCTATATTTTGTGATTTGGAGTCCTATCCAATGCTCCCTCTAAGCTATGGAGTCCTTTGAGCAAAAATTCTACTTTGTGAACTGCTGGCATTAAAGTTGTGAGCAAGTGATTTGGCTCCTGTATAAATTAGTTTGCTCTGGAGCAGTGTTCCCTCTAAGTTGAGTTAGTGTGAGCTAGCTCACAGTTTTTTAGCCTCTGGCTCATGCATTTTTGTCTTAGCTCAGGAAGGATGGCTCCAGAGCAAACTAACTTATGCAGTAGCCAAATCGCTCGCTCACAACTTTAATGCCAGTGGCTCACCAAGCAGAAGTTTTGCTCACAAGACTCCACAGCTTAGTGGGAGCATTGCTCTGGAGCCGTCCTTCCTCAGCGAAGACAAAAATGTGTGAGCTAGAGGCTAAAAAACTGTGAGCTAGCTCACACTAACTCAGCTTAGAGAAAACACTACTGCTGTCACCTATGAAGAATACATTTATGTACATCACCTTTTTTTGCACTAAGACAAATGGAATAAAAGATAAACCCAGTTCTATGGGAAGAACCCCCTTAAAATAACTTACAAAACAAGGCTATCGTTAGAGGCCTTAAATTAGCATTTAAATTAGCCAAGTTTCAACCTTTGCGGCCCCCAACAAACAAAAGTTTTGCCTAAGTTCCAGGGAGTTGCTTTTCAGTTAGCCAAGGGGGGAGGAAGGGACCCTCAGGTGATCTTCTAATAGTGCATGTGTGGGGGAGGGGGATTCATGCACAAGGAGGTGCTGTCTGAGGACATTAGAGGGTTTCTGTGATTAATCCCAGTCCCTTGAATCGAGCCCAGAAACTCCCTGGTTGCTAAAGAAGCTACCTCAGGGCCCAACAACCTTATGTTTCCCCCCCTCCAGGTCATCCCAAAGTCTATGCAATCAAACATGTATTGTGAGTTCTGTTCAGGGAACTGAATATCTGGCAGAGATGGGCCTTTTTTAGAATAGGACATACCATTTTACTAACCTGAAATGGTCTCGGGGGCTTATGTGCCCCATCACGGGCCCCATATGCTCTAATGGGGTACCATTTCCCTAGTGGGTCAAATAGCACTACAGGGCTATTTCTCGGGGAAGGGGGAGACTTATTTTGCTATCTATCTATCTATCTATCTATCTATCTATCTATCTATCTATCTATCTATCTATTTAAAATGTACTTATTTAAAATATGCTTGTAATTGGCCTACCTGATAGGATTCTTACAGCTATGATAGTAATGCATGATGCTTTTGAACATGCTTGAGCCATTAAGATGTTAACACACCGTGTGCCGGAGTGGTACACACTTCCTCTCCTTTGACTTGATGCTGCCACCCTAAGAGGTTCCTGCCTCACCAAAAGCTTTGAACCATCCAGTCGTTCCAACAGAAGAATAATGTTGGATCTCCTCTTCGCTCTAACAACCAGATGGCAGTTATCCAACCTGTGCTTGAACTCTCCTCTCCTCTTGAATCCTCATGGTAAATAAGATGTCATAATCCCAAACACCAGTCAGATGGGACAAGGGATGCTTAACAGGTGTTCCGGAAGTAGTACTTATTTGAAGACTCAGTGCACATCTGTACTCAAGGCTGAAACTGGGACACACCAGCACCCTCACCAAACTGGGACTGCCAGGACTCCTTGGGGGAAGGCATGCTAGTTAATCTGGTACAACACCAGTATCACTACAGCAAATAATACTAAAATAAACAGCTCATGCTGATTATGAAAGCAGCAAAATCAGGCTACCCAAAGACAAGGCAGGGGTTTCTGCATACACTGGGGACTCTCCTCAAGTATATAGAAAAATAGGAACTTGTATATTAACCCAAAGAAAAAAGACTGCCCCCCCCCCAAAAAAACCCCAGTCTGATGATGATGGAGCATGCAACAAGAGGTAAAAAAAGGTTGGGATGCATTGAGAGTCAGTTAAAGGCAAAAGAAAACAGAGGGAACTGGGGAATAGCAATATTCCCATTTTAGTATTGTTATCTAATAACAATAGCAATTCCCATTTTAGAAAACTGCATTGGCACGGTAGGAGAAAATGTTGGGGAAATGGCACCCAGGAGGGACTGGTGGTAAGAAAGTGGCACCGAAGTGGTTAGTGCACTGTTTCTTCCAGGTGGTGTGCAAAAGCAATACTGTATTCTTCCACAAAGACTGGAGCAAAACAGATTTAGGGAAGAGTGTAAGAGGACAGGAAATACCTGGAAAGAGGACAATTAGAGCATGATGTTGTACGGATGATCCCTCCCCTAAGTGCTCCAATTTGGAAGTCAAAGTGGGGAGAAAACTATGTTGGAAGCAGCCAGTTGTCTTTCTTGTTCTGTAGAGCCAAAGAGACTCTCATCCTATATGTGGTTACGCCCAAGCACACATGGGTAATTGATGTCAATGCTTCTTACTCTCAAATCAGACCACGATTTCACTCATTAATTTTCTATTTGTGTTTGATTTTTGTATTGCCAATCCAGGCTAAAACAAAAATGAAGTGGTACCTTTAACCAAATTTATTCCAGCATGAGCCTTCATAACTTCAGGTGCATAAAATGAAATTAACAACCAGAAAAACACTCAAAGAGAAACCAACAGACAGACAGACAGTCTAATGAACTGTATCTAAATGACATTTCCATAGTATAAAAGTATGAAAGATAAGACAATACCCCTCATGTGCACAGGAAAATAACTGCAAAAGGAAAGCAGCTCCAGGTGAACTTCTAGGCAATGGCTAGAGAGACATAGGTACATTCAAAGATGCCTTCTACCAAGTCAGGCCATTCATTGGTCCATCTACCCCAGTATTGTCTGCTCTGACTGGCTGCCACTCTCCAAGGTCTTGGGCAGAGGAAGGTCATAATTTGCACTGGATATGCCTGCAATTACGTTTGGGGCTCTTCTGCATGCAAAGCGCGTGCCCTGCTACTGAGTGAAGGCAACTCCCTCAGACCAAAGAAGATGGTCCTTCAGACAGGTACGTGGGGCCTAATACTAAAACCACCATCTTCAATACACTTGTTTGTAAGGGTTATCAACAGTAAGCAAGGCTTGCTTCCAAGTGAACAATTGTGACAATGCTTCCTCAAGGCCCTTTCTTGGGAAACAGTCGTCTTTCCTAGATGACTGTAAACCCCCTCCCATAGATCATCCTCACCGACTGGCAACTAATGGTTTCCATTTACAAGAGCCATACTGATCAAGCTCCCACTTCCCTCCATATCATCACATTCCTCCCATTCTGTCCTTTGTGGAGACGGTCGGCCAGTCAGTCTCGAACACACTGGCTCGTGGTCTCCAGCAGCAGGCATCAGCCATTCCCACCTAAGCTTCTCCTTTTGTTCCTTACCTCCCATTTGCCAGGGTCTGGTGTGTCAATAACATGAGAGTATTTCTTGGTGCCCCTCATACTAGTTCGTGGCCAAGTACAGGCTCCGAGCTCCAGGAGGCTGCCTTTGCCCTACCCTTATCAGGTCTCGGCAGTAATGATTAATCCTGCCGGGTTAAATTTCAAGCTCCTCTATCTCTCTGCAGCCCACAGGTGGGCAGAAGTCCCTTGCTTATCTTCAAAGGGGACCCAAACTCTGCCCTCACCAGATCCCAGAGGGCATGGCCGGCTGCTTGCATCATTCCTGGCTCTCCTAGAGGAAACGGACACCCAAGCCACAGCTGCGCAGCCGCACTCCACACCACGGCTATGTATAAGATCCATAAGCAAGAGCGTGGAAAGCCTGTGGGCTGAAAGAGGACTGGCGGCTTCCCGTGCAGGTGTTTTGTCCAGGCGTCTCTGAGCCCAGCAGGCGGCAATGAATCTACTTCCCATTGAAATTTCCCCTCTAATCCCAGAATTCCAGATGCTGGAGAGATCTATTAGTTGGAAATATCTAATAGCTGGGGAGCTGAAGATTGGCAAAGGGATTGGAATGCCATGAACTGGCACAGTCAGGGTCAGAACTGGGGGACAGGAATTTACAGCTCTTGAATATGCAGTTTCCTCCCGTTTTGCAGTTGTTTTATCTCACTCGAAGCTGGTAAGAGAGACATGCCTCGCAGGGCTCCTCTTGTAAAGGCAGAGCTGACTGCCATTGCTCAAACACAGAACCCACTTCCCACCCACTGGGGCATGCCCTGGAGCCTGGGACATGCAGCAAAACAAGTTTGTTTGCACCAGGTCAGGGTCAAAGGCCTACTGCCATCACATGATCACTGCGTGCACCCTCACCTTCTAGCTGATGTCAGAGTCAAGGACAGTGCATGGCTGTGCCTCAAATAGCAGCAGGTCTGGAAGGGAGCTTTCAGGGGAGGGAGAGGGGTTCAGTGGGAGAACATTTGCTTTGCATGCAGAAGGTCCCAAGTCAAGGGCATAGACTTTCCAATTTCCCAAGGGGGGGGGCTGGGGCTGGGCCAGAGACATCACAGCCCACTGTCTCCGGGGGAGGTTCAGCACTTCCTGAAAAAGTTCGGGGGGGGGGGCTCCAGCTCCCCAGCCCCCCTGAAGTTGATGCCTATGTCCCAAGTTCAACCCCCGACATCTCCAGGTAAAAGAAGGGGAAAGACTTGTACCTGAGACCCTGCAAAGTCATGGTCAGGCCAAGTATGCCAAGGGCTCCCGACCTTTTTGAGCATGAGGGCAGCTGCTGTCAACACAACATCTTTACAAATCTCAACAGCCAATCAAATCTCCAATGGTCAATCAGAAGCCTTGCTGGGCAAAAGCCCTATATGGCCCCACTCCCTTTCTAAAAAAACACTTAGCAGACACCAGGAAAGGTATCAGTGTATGCCATGGTGCCTACGGGCACCAAGCAGGGGATCCCTGAAGTAGCCAGTACTGGCTTTGATAGATCGATACTCTGACTCAGTATAAGGCAGCTCCATGTGTTGTGTTCACGTGTCGTAGGCATCCTTACTGCATAGGGCAGCTCTTTGTGGGGAGGCTATGGCTTGGATCTCATGGGTAATTTCCATGAATGGCTGGAAGGTGATTTTTGTTAATTCCTCTTCTCTCTGCAGATATATGACACAGCCCATGCTGTTCTGGGGGGCATGTCTCTTCCCCCTACCAGGAGAAGCCTTTCAGGGTTATTTGGGGTCGTGGTGGGAGCGTGGAGGCAGGGGAAATCACACTCCATCAATGGAAATCCCTTCCATCTAAGCCTGCTGTGGCAGGGAGGGTGGGATAGAAGCCAAAATCAATCAATCAATCAATCTTCCATGGGATCCAAGCCCCAGCACCACCCAGACTTGCTTTGTGCTCAGTTGATCTGTAGGGCTCCATTCAAGGGGTATGCCTTGTGGAAGCAGTACTGCATTGTTATTCCCTGAGCCTGCCATTTGGCGGGGAGGGCGGGATATAAATCCAATAAATAAATAAATAAATAAATAAATAAATAAATAAATAAATAAATAAATAAATAAATAACAGTTTCCCTTTTTAGATGCTCTCAGGGACACCAAAACTCCCGGCCAAGGGCAGCAATATTATTTGCCTAACAGCAATGATTCTGAATGAGAACCAACTGACTGCAGCTCAGGCTTCACCAAATGCAGGCTCTGTTTTCAAAGTGTAGTTGGACAGAGATTAGGGCACCTGTTGTGGAGGAGTTTCACTTCCCCTAAAGAAGCAGGTTTCTTGGGAAATGTTATCAGATCTCATAGAATCATAGAAACTGGGACCAATTCCCCACAAGCAGCTGTGCCGCTCTCACTCTTCCATTTGCCCCGTTGCATTGGTCAGTTTCACACAATTCACTGCGCAGCTGCATTTTGACCCACATCTCCCCTTGATTTCCCCCTGGTCTTCTCAATCCTTGTTTTTTGAGATCGACAAGATGCAGGGGAAATCGAGGGGAGATGCAGGTCAAAATGCAGCTGCGCAGCAAATAGTGTGAAATTGACCAGTGCAACTGGGGCAAACAGAAGAGCGTGGGCGGCACAGCTGCTTGTCAGGAATTAGTCATATAGAATCACAGAGTTGGAAGGGGCCATACAGGCCATCTAGTCCAATCCCCTACTCAGTGCAGGATCAGCCTAGAGTGTTTGTCCAGCCGCTGCTTAAAGACTGCCAGTGAGGGGGAGCTCACCACCTCCCTAAGCAGCTGATTCCACTGTTGCACAACCCTTACTGTAAAAAAGTTTTCCCTAATATCCAGCCAGTACCTTCCCATCCTTAATTTAAACCCATGACTGTGAGTCCTATCCTCTGCTGCCAACAGGAACAGCTCCCTGCCCTCCTCTAAGTGACCTTCAAAGACCTTCAAAGACTTAAAGAGAGCAGTCATATCCCCCTCAACCTCCTCTTCTTCAGACAAAACATTCCCAAGTCCTTTCCTCATAGGGCTTTCTCTGCACCTGTCAGGAAATAGAACAGGATTCTGAAAGGCTGAGAAACAAAAGAATGCATATAGCTAGTGAGGTGCGATTAGAATGTCAGAGTGGGGAGACTCAGGTTCCAGTGACCACTCTGCCATGTGTTGGAGAAATGAGTATGAAAGACAAGACCTGGGATTTCAGTCATTATAGGGTTAACCTATGCAACTTGTTGTGTTTCTTAGTTTAACCTGGAAGTGCCTGGCAGTTGGCCAATTAACTATAAGCCCGGGAAACCTAAAGGTGTACTGTTTTGCTAATTGGTCAATGATATCAGGTGTTTCCTTTCAGGGGTCAAGAAGAAGGAGAGATCCTCCATTGTAATCTCTCCTCACTCTGTAGTAGGATGTCTTAGTGTGCAGACGCAGCACAATGCTGCTTAGTAAGCATGTTTTGTTTATTTGTAGCTAATCCCATTTCCCTTTTCCCTTTAGTAATAAAGTTTCTTTTAAACTAAAAGAAGCAATCTCTTCTTTCCAGAAAAGCAAGATCCATTACTCTACATTTTCTTGAATATTGGACAAAAGTCCTAACACTATGAAGTTTGTTTATACTCCACTGTTCTCCTCAGTGGGAACTCCAGGTGCCTTACAACACTCTCGCCTTCTCCTTCACAACTATGTGAAGTAGGCAAGGCTAAGTGTGTGATTGGCCAAGGTCACCAAGCAAGTGTCCATGTCTGAGTGGGGATTTGAACCTGGCTCACCCAGATCCTAGTCTGACACTCTAACCACTCCACTATGCAGCCCCTCACTGGGCCCAGTCACTCTCGCTTAGCCTAGCCTATCTAAGAGGGTTGTTGTGAGTAGGGGAGAACTTTGTATGCAACCCTCCTTTGAGGAGTGTAGAGTAAAAATGCAATAGATGCTTATATACTTAGCATGCTAAACAGGGTATAAATGCTTTCTCTCTTTAGTTGATGCTCTCTCCCTGTTCTGTTTTCTTTCCCTCCTTCTCCAAAGACAAAAGAGGATGTGCTCAGGCAAACTTTTAAAAAGCCAGAGAGAGCATAAGAAGGAATCAGTAAATATAAAGGACTGGGGGGTTTCCTGCTCCCAAATGTGTCAGCCTTGCATGTGTGGACCTGGATTTTCCCCTCCCTTCCCTTTCTTTTTGCAGAGGGAGGGAGAGAGGGAGGGGTTGGCACCCAGCTCAAAAAAAATCAGGTTTTGCTTACAGATGCAGAATTCATACGGAATACACGAATAAATAAACCTGAATAGGGGAAACCAGTGCAACTGTGAAATCAACCCTTAAGGCTTGACTCCTCAGATTCTCCAGAGCTAGCTGTCAGTGCAGAAAGGGCCTAAGTGGGGAAGAAACCCTGCTTCACACACAAAAATGCTTCCAGAGTTGCAGATAAAAGAGTTGCTGATCTAGCATAGCGGGGAAGTATATTTTCAGAGAGGGCAAAGGACCCCTGGGATTACTTGTGCCTGACAGAGAAGGGATGAACAGGAAAAGTTTCTCTAACGTGGGAGGCCTCCTCAAGGCAGATTACACATACTGAGTCAGTACAGTTGACAAAATAGGACATTCACACCGCTCCCCACCTACCAATGAAAGGATGCCGCAAATCGCAGGTAGGTGGGGGAGCAATGTGATGCTGTTCTGCAGGATAAACTTTCTGAAGTTGGCATTAGCAAATTTTACCAGTTTTCGGATCCAAATTACTCCCCAATTTAAGGCTTCTGCTTCTAAAATTCTATCTACGTTTGGGGCAACGTACGCTTGTGAACAGCTCCTTTCTGTAATAAATGCCAATAAATTAAAAGTACATTTTCAGCTTACAGATACACACCTAACCAGCATACTCAAGACTGTTACAGCACAGACATTGATTCTGGATTCTGATGCAGTAATTCAGAGCAGGAGGTGTCAATTATCAACACCCGTTAAATCAAGGAAATACTGTAAAGAGTGTTAATGTTTTAAGCATGTTTGTATTTTGAGTAAAAAATAATCTTGTATATTGGGTTTGACTTGTGAAAAGATTGTATGCTGAGGCTACTGTTATGAATATGAAAGACATCTGAGAATTACTGGTAACAGCTGGGTGTTTGAATCTGTGAGGGATGCTTCTAATCTGATGAGAGATGTCAAATGCAAACGCTGTTACTGGTGCTGTGAATGTGGAGCTTCATGAGAGTTGTGGGAGACTCCTAGAAAAAGCAAGAATTGCTTCTGTTTGCCAGCAGCTTCATATTGGAATTCTTAAGAGCAAGCTGGAATTCCCATAGGGAGAGCAAGGATTTATTCTTTTCTTCCCTAATTTTGGTCATATGAACTTTATTGCCTGGGTATTTTTGCCAGTGTTTATGAATGTATTAATGTATCAGATGTATTGTAATTTTTTATAAATATGACAATAACTGAAAGTAGAATATTTACTACAGAAAGAGTATCAATGTATGCAAAATTTATAAACACATAAAAAAGCATGTAAAATACATATTGTCTTGTTTACAGAGGTTGTCGGTAACATTTTTTTCCCCTGGTGACTGGCTTTGTTAGTATATAAAGTGACATTTATGTCAGATCTGGTCCTCGTAACAAAGGAGTTTGACACCCCTGCGTTAGAGGTCCGTACTTGAAGACTGTTATGGAAAATCTTATCAAGCTGCACTCTTGATGAATTATTTTATTATTTTATTTTATTTTTAATTGTTGAAATGTTTTAATGTTCTCGTGTTCTCCTCCTTGGGGACCATAATAGGGTAGAAAGTGAGCAAGAAAAAAACGTATCAAATAAATAAATAAAGCAATAGATGTTCTGGTGTTCCCCGAGGCCACCTCTGAGATTGTTTTCATCAAAGTCATTAATGGCCATAGGGGGCCTGGGCAAACATGTCCATTCTTATCTGTCTATTTATTTATAGTCTGCCTTTCTCATTGAGCCCCAAGGTGGATTGCATAATGGAAGTCAGTACAATCAATAGGATGCGCAGACATGTAACAAATAATATAATATGTCTAGGACTGCAGAGATTTGAAAAGAGGAGTATTAAATATGACACGTTAAACAATGCAAGAAACATCATTACATAAGTAGTAACATACCGCATACAACAACAGATAATACATATTAGTAGCATAGCCCATAGTTTTGTTCCCTCTAGTGAAAGACCTTCCTGAATCATTCTGTTCTAATGCAGTCCTATTAATTTATGCCCTGACCTGGATAGCCCAGCTAGCTCAATCTCGTCAGATTTTGGAAGCTATGCAGGGTTGGCCCTGGCTAGCATTTGGATGGGAGACCTCCAAGGAATAGCAGGGTCATGACGTGGAGGCAGGCAATGGCAAACCACCTGTATGTGTCTCTTGCCTTGAAAACCATACTGGGATGCCATAAGTCAGCTGTTACTTGACGGCACTTTCTACCACCTTTCATTTATAAAAATGCCCTCTGGAACAGTTCTATTTTACAAAGTTTGCAGAAACCCCCAAAGAGTGGGAGGCTTCCTGACCCCCTTGGGCAGGTCATTCCATAGGGTGGGGACCGTAACGGAGAAGGCACGGGTACGGGTGGATGTTGATCTTGCCCATTTGCACAGGGGTACCTGCAGAAGGCCCTGTTCAGACGAGTGAAGTTGTTAAGGTGGGGCAAAGAAGGAGAGGCAGTCCTGCAGATATGTGGGCCCAAGTGCACAAAAGGATCCATAGGTGATGGCCCGTACCTTGAATTGAACCTGGTAACTAATGGGATGCCAAAGAAGTGAATGCAGAGAGCCAGTCTGTGTATTCCCTGAAGGTGGAATTTTTTTGTCCCAATGTACATCACCTTACACTTAGCAACACTGAACTTCATTTGCCACATTGTCGCCCAGTCACCCAGTTTATGGAGAGCCTCTTGGAGCTCTTCAGAGAGTCTTGTTTTCCACCATCCTTAATAATTTGGTGTCATCTGCAAACTTGACCACTACACTACTCACCCCTTGTTCCAGATAATTTTTTTTTGTACAATATGTCTTATTGGATTTTTAGAAACAGAAAGAAAAAGTACAACTGTTGGGAGCAAACAGCTAAAATCTATATTGTTCCAGATCATTGATGAACAAATTACGTAGTACCAGCCCCAACACCGATCCTTGGGGGAACCCAGTGCTTATTTCCCTCCACTGGGACAACTGTCCACTGATTCCTACTCTTTGCTTCATGTCATCTAACCAGTTTTTAATCCACAAAAGAACCTGTCCTCTTATCCTATGACTGCTACGTTTATTCAGGAGGGGCCTTTAGTGAGGAACCTTGACAAAAACCTTTTGAAAGTCCAGGTATATAATGTCTACCAGGTCACCTTTGTCTACATGCTTGTTCACTTTCTCAAAGGACTCCAAAAGGCTGGTGGCGCAGGACTTCCCTTTGCAACGTACAAGGAGATAATGTTTAAATTTTTTAAATGGATAAATAGCGGCCCCAAGACCTCCCAGGTGCCACGATCACTTGTGTCATAGCCAGCAAACGGCACATACGGTTACGATTTTGGTCACATCCATGATTCCAAGGACAATCCAGGGAGATAATTTTCCAGCATCTATACCAGTTTGATAGTAGCAGAATTCCCCCCTAAGTTGCACACTGGAACATCAGTGAAACCATTTGGGGGGCAATGCTTCATAGGACTATGTTATTCTGTCTGTGTGTCAGACAGATTCTGCCTGTTTCCCAGTACCTGTATCAGGACAAAAGGAATTATGCAGTGTCTTCATCATCACTAGAAGCACAAAGGGGTGGGGGGGGAGATCATGCTACAAATGATTCTTTGGCAGTGGTGCATCCCTGCCTAAGCAGGCTATTGTCTCCAGCCCACTTCCCATTGTGCCAGAGAGTAGAATCCGGTTTATATGAGTAGTCAGCTGGAGGCATGCTGCCCAGTGGAGGATGGGTGCAGAAAGAGGCAGGGCGGGAAGATTTCTGGGCTGCTTCTTCCCAGAAGGAATTTTTTTCCACAGAGGGAGAAGGAATTTGAGGCACTGTCCTCCAGCTTTGTGGGGGCTGGGGCTCCCACCCAGTGGAATGGCCTGCCAGAGCAGATCAGGAAGACCCCCGACACACACACCCTCTATCATTCCACAGAGTGTGCCAAACATAATTGTTCAGGAGGGCCTTTTTTACCAGCAACCAAAACTGCAGTACTGAGGAACAGCTCAGGAAGGTAGTTTTATAAGGATCGTAGTCTATTACAGTGGTTACTATATTTTGTTGTTGCTGCCGTCAAGTCACAGGTGACTTATGGCGACTCAGTAGGATTTTCAAGGCAAGAGACATTCAGAGGTGGTTTGCCATTGCCTGCCTCTGCATAGCGGCCCTGGAATTCTTTGGAGGTCTCCCATCCAAATACTAGCCCGGGCCAACACTCCTTAGCTTCCGAGATCTGATGAAATCAGCCTAGCCTGGGTTATCCATGTCCGGGCCTGATTAAATTGACCACCTTGCTTTTACTGTGTTGCCTTCTACCTTCGTAACCCGCTCTTTGCATTATGGTACTTCATGCCTTGGCCAGTTTGCATCATTTTCTAAATTCTGGAATCCTAGTCCTGTTTATTGGATGCCCAATGTGTTTGATTGAATTGCTTTCTATGTTTTCCAATCCAGCTTGAATCTCAGTGAGAAAGATGGGCTATAAATGAAGCAAATAAAAAAACCAAATAAAAACCCTGTGCTGTTGCCGGCTCATACAAGGCAATGTCTGTGCAAGATTACTGAAAAAACATATTCTGTTGGCTGCCAATGAGGCAAGTGGGGGAATCAAACTCAACCTGCAGCTTCCCAGACTCCCTGGGTTCCCATTCATAGCAAAAATACCCCAAGAACCTGTGTGTGTAGTCACAGACGCTCCTGAACTCATGAACCATGATAGCTGATTCTCTTTGGCCAGTTCCAGGTGGGGTGCGACTCAGAAGGAGGAGGAAGAAGAGAGTGAGCTGGAGAGGAGGCTTAGTGACCTCTACATTATGTGCAAGAAGGCCAATAAATACAGTCTTGTTACTCAGTAATCCTATCTAGCTATCAATACTAAACATGGAGATACAATATACACTCATTCAGTGTTAACTGATATGAGATCACTGCTTTTTATGTTGGGACGGGGGAGAGGATTATAGATTAATTTTGTTAGTGGGTTTTTTAAAGAACAGACAGTTTAGAAGTTAGAGAACCACTTTCTTATGTTTGTTTGTTTGTTTATAGCCCACCTTTCTCACAGGGGCTCCAGGCAGATCACACAGAGGGAGACAGTACAATCAACAAAATGGGAAATCCGATAACCAGTGCATTAGGGATTTTAGAAGCCTGGAACCACCAGAAAGAACGGAAGTATAGCATAAGTATTCACGTGCCACTATAAGCAGGACAGAAATTATATATATTTACAATAAGCTACATGCAGCGATATAAACCACAGTCCCATATCATTTATCCAAGCCAGTTTGCTAAACCATTTTGTACTGTGCAGACTTATTACCAGAGCAGAAAAACCCCCCTTTGCATAGTTTTTGGCCCCTCATACAAGGCAGTGTCTGTACAAGATCACAGAAAAACATATTCCTGGCCTCCTCAGGCAGGCCGTTCCGCAAGGTGGGAGCCAAAATGTTGTATATTCCAGGAAGGAAATAAAAGTGACTTGGGTCATTGCACACCTATCTGTAGTTTCATGAAGGACAAACAGATAGTGACAGTTTCTAGGGGGAAATTGTAGTGGTCATTCAAACCCCTCCCACAATCCCTTGCTTTTTCCCTGCTTCCACCAACCAGTTGTCTGATGAACAATGTGCTGCTTATGGTGCATGAGAAACGGTTGTTACCCACCAGTCCTGATGCTTCCAAGCAGGGAAATGTGAACTTGTTTGAATAGCTACAAAGAAGGGGCCATTGTACAACTTTGCAGAGGCATTGCACTGGTCTCTAATGCCCACCAGCCAGTGCTGGGATTACTCAGAGTGGGAGGTGTCGTGGGGAGAGAGAGAGCACTGCTTGGAGTGCGCATGGGAGGCGCCCCCTGAAGCTCCATCCCGGTGTGCCTTTGGGTCAACAGACCCGTGGCCAACTCAGTCCCAGGCGGGCAAGAGCCCCTAAATGAGCTCCTTTGGGCAGCTAAGAACATAAGAAAAGTCAGTTGGATCAGGCCAGTGGCCCATCCAGTCCAACACTCTGTCATACAGTCGCCAAAAACACCAGGTGCCCTCAGAAGGTCCAGCAGTGAGGGCAGGAATCCCTCCCACTGTTGCCCCCCCAACACCAAATTTACAGAGCATCACTTGCCCCAGACTGAGAGTTCCTATCTATACTTTGTGGCTAATAGCCACTGATGGACTTCTGCTCCATATGTTTATCTAATTCCCTCTTGAAGCCATCCATGCTTGTAGCCGCCACCACCTCCCGTGACAGTGAATTCCACGTGTTAATCACTCTTTGGGTGAAGAAGTACTTCCTTTTATCTGTTCTAACCCAACTGCTCAGCAATTTCATGGAGTGCCCATGAGTTCTTGTATTGTGAGAAAGGGAGAAAAGGACTTCTTTCTCTATCTGCTCTATCCCATGCATAATCTTATAAACCTTGATCATGTCACCCTCAGCCGTCGTTTCTCCAAGCTAAAGAGCCCCAAGCGCTTCAACCTTTCTTCATAGGAAAAGTGTTCCAACCCTTTTATCATTTTAGTTGCCCTTTTCTGCACTTTTTCTAATGCTATAATATCTTTCTTGAGGTGTGGCGACCAAAACTGTACACAGTACTCCAAATGAGGTCACACCATCGATTTATACAGGGGCATTATGATACTGGCTGATTTGTTATCTATTCCCTTCCTAATAACGCCCAGCATAGCATTGTCCTTTTTCATTGCAGTCGCACACTGTCTCGACATTTTCATTGAGTTATCTACTACGACTCCAAGATCTCTCTCTTGGTCAGTCTCAGCTAGTTCAGACCCCATCAGTGTATATTTATAATCAGGATTTTTGGCTCCAATGTGCATCACTTAGCACTTGGCCACATTAAACCCCATTTGCCACGTTGATGTCCACTCGCCCATCCTCGACAGATCCCTTTGGAGTGCCTCACAATCCTCCCTGGTTCTCACCACACTGAACAACTTCATGTCATCTGCAAATTTAGCCACTTCACTGCTTACTCCCAACTCCAAATCATTAATAAACAAGTTAAAAAGCATCGGACCCAGTGCTGATCCGTGCGGTACCCCACTGCTTACCTCCCTCCACTGAGAAAATTTCCCATTTATACTCACTCTCTGTTTCCTTTTAATTAGCCAGTTTTTGATCCACAAAAGGACTTGTCCTTTTATCCCATGACTATTGAGCTTACTTAGCAGCATTTGATGAGGAACTTTATCAAAAGCTTTCTGGAACTCAAGGTAAACAACATCTATTGGGTCCCCCTTGTCCACATGTTTGTTTACTCCCTCAAAGAACACTTAACAGGTTAGTGAGACAAGACCTTCCCTTACAGAACCCATGCTGAGTCTTCCTCAATAGATTTTGTTCATCAATGTGCCTACTAATTTTTCCCTTAATAAATTAATAAAATTTCCAATTGCTCTCCCTCCCCCTTGGCCGGGGTTGCACCCCCCTGCTGGCCCACCGTGCGCGAGGTGGGGGATCCCTGGAGCTGGCGGGGGCTGGCTGGGCGGGGGCGAGGAGGCGGCGGAGGCGGGCCGCTGGGCGGGGCGGGGCTTGGCGGCGCCGACGGGGCTTAGCGCGGCGTGGCTGGCGCTGCGGGACTCGCTGCTGCCGTCCGGCCAGTCGTGGCAGCGGCACCGGTCAGGTAGCTCTGCGGCGGCTCGCCTTGGCTCTCTCTCGGGGGGCGCTGAGCCGTCGGGGGCTGCTGCTGCCGCTGGGCATCTTCTCGCCTCGGGGCCCCGCCTGGATGGAGCGGCGCGGGAGAGGCGGCGGCAGCGGCAGCACCTCCTCTCCGGGCCCGGGCGAGGGGAGCGCGGCGCTCAGCCCCGGCCCAGCGCAGCAGCCCCTGCTTTGAAGAGAAGCGCCCGACGCGCCGGGGCCTCGATGAGCAGCTGCGCCCGGCCGCGGCCATGGCTCCGATCCCCGCGTGCCTCCTCCGACCGGCCGCCGTGCTGGTGCTGGTCAGCTGCGACCTGTGCCTCCTCCTCGTGCGCGCAAGTGAGTGGCGGGCTGGGCCCCGGCGGCGTCGCTGCTGTTGGCCTTGGGGCTGAAACAGGGCGCCCCCGGGCGGGCGGGCGGAGAGCGGCGCAGGGGCAGGGCGGCGCAAGGGCGGGCAGGGGGCGAGGAGGCCACAGGGCGCCGCCGTGGGAGGTCAGGGTGGGGGCTGCGTCACCGGGACGATGGGTATCAATTCCCCCCAGTCAGTCCGACGAGGAACTCAACACTCCCCCCCTCCCCAAGCCTTCCGTGCCTTTCTCCTTCCCAGCAGCCAGGAGTGAAAATCCCCAGCCAATTCCATTAACGTAAAAGCCTGACTCAAGGGAAGACGCCGCTGCCAGTTCTCCTGCTGGCCAGCTCTTGAGCGTGGAAGATCTCCCCACAGCCTCCCCAGCCGGTGGCACGCACTTCACACCTTGCAGCTGTACACAGGAGGGCCTTGATTCCCCCTATCCCGGGAGGAGGTAATGTTAGGCAGCTGGCTGGACCTGGAAAGTGTGTCTTGGGCTGGCCTGAGGGCCGAGAGTGAATGAATGGCTTCCTTGCTTACCTTTCAGGTGATCCCCATTTAAGAACCCCTCCCATAATCTCTCAAATCTTGTCTGATTTGCAAGGGACTGGGCCAGGAATGAGAGCGCCTGACTGCTCACTTCCCGGTGCCCTCACCAGCACCTCCAGAGAGCCAGTACCTCTTAAGCAGGGAGCCATGGAGCTTCCAACCAGCATCGTAAACCAACACGGGCTAAAGGGCTGACTCTGCACCTCAGTGCAGCTCTTAGTGGAAATTGCCCTTGTCAGAGTAGAACATCTCAGTGGTATGTACAGAGAACAGTTTCTTCCACAGTATTAAGCCGCAGAAATTCTCCTGTGCTTCACTGAGAATGCCAAGCCTCTTGTCATTTTGTTTGGAAGTGCAAACCTTGAGTGTGGCCACCTGTCTCATCCCACTGGCGACCTGAAGTTCCTGCTAAGGCTCTGGCAATGCCGAGTCTGTTGTGTCAAACTCCTCCGTAAATATGATGCAGAACCCAGCGAAAGTTAGTGGTCGCTGAAACAGCCTGTTGTGTTTTGTAAGCTGCTGACTTTTGTGCATATATGCACTTACTCTGCTAGCTAGCATTAATGTGTCTTCTGGTAGGATTTGCCACAGGTACTCAAAACAAGACTGAGCATTTGGATTCAAACATTATATGTATGTATAGCGCTGTGTTGTAAAATAACGTGGCCCTCCTTCTCCATCCAATGCTGGATACCTTTCATGTTTCCCTGGGTCACAGATCATCATGCAGCCTCACTTGACAGAGATCTCACTATCAACATCATCCATGTGCAGGGGGCTGTGCCCTGACTTTTGGTTCCTGTTACTTTGTGAAGCTCCATACTAAGAGCTTACACTCAGTTTTAACAGAGGCAGATAGATGGAAGGTCAGAAGAGGGGGGAATTTGCACTATTACAAAAATAATATTTTGAACTATTTTTCTGTCATATTTTTATCCTCCAAGGAGCTCATGGTGACATCCATGACTCTCTCTTTCTACATTTTATTCTGACACGAACCCAGAGATAGGTTAGAGATTGACTGGCCCAAGAGTTTCATGGCTGAGTAGTGATCTGAATTTAGGTCTTCTTAGCCTGACACTCTAACCTTTTGTCACACTGCCTCACAATTGTAAAATCTCCCCCTTCCCACATACACATACATCCTTTTCATCCCTCCAAGTCCCCTTTCTCCTACAGCTTTCCAAATACTGTCCTCTTTCCCATTTCTGTTGACCACATCTAACTCTCCACATGCCACCTTGATCCAGCCTCCTCCCATTTCTGTTGACCACATCTAACTCTCCACATGCCACCTTGATCCAGCCTCCTCCTAGAAGCTATCTCCCCACACACACACACACACACACACACACACAATTCTTCCTCCTCTCCAGTACTTAACCATTCATCTCTCTTCCAGAATGCAAGTGTGTCGCTGTTTCCTCCTTTCCAAAACACCAACTCTTGACCTGGTTTCTCTTTCATGAGTTCCTGATTGCCCTTCTGCCCTTTGTCACTAGTTTTCTAGAGGATGTTCCTTACTCCAGCTCTTCCCTTCCTCTCCTCCTTTCTCAGTCGTCTACAATTTGCCCTCTTCTTGGCCCCTGAAACTGCCCTCACCCAAATCCCTTTCTTTTCAGTATCAGAGCCAAAGGGACTATCTTCATCCTCCATGACTTCTCTGCTGTCTTTGATACAGTTGATCATTGTGTTCTGCTCAACCTCTTTCACACCGTAGCGCCTCCTCCTCTTCCTCTACTTCCTGTATCTAGTCTGTAGTCTGTTGCCAGGCCAAGTCACTTCTCTCTTACAATGCTGAAAAATACAGCCCTTCTTCTCCACCTTCTCAAAAGTCTTTGGTTCATACTCTGGTTATCTCTTGCCTTGACTACAGCAGCCTCCTCTGTGGTCTCATCTTCCTCTTCACCTCTGTCCAGCACTTCACCTCCAAAATAACTCCTCACATCATTCCCTGCTTTAAATCCCTGCATTGACTTCCTGTTCACTTCCAGACAAGGTGTGGCTCAGTAGTAGAGCTTCTGCTTTGCATGCAGAAAATCCCAAGTTCAGTCCCCAATATTTCCAGCTCAAAGGATCAGGGGTCCATATGTGTGTGGTGGCATCCATCTCCTTCCATTGTGTGTCTCCTACCAATCCTATATATTTGTGTGTGTGTGTGCGTGCGCGCACACATGCCTGGAAGTCGTGATTGACTTCTGGTGACCCCTAGTGGAGCTCGGACATTCAGAGAAGTGGCTTGCTATTGCCTGCCTTTGCATCCTGGCCCTGGTATTCCTTGTAGGTCTCCCATCTAAGTACTTGCCAGGGATCTTTGGACCCATCCTGATGGGAAATAAAGCACTGAAATGCCTCCTCCCTGGGCCAAGCCCACCAGTGCTTGTCAGTAGCTCTCAAGGAAGATGAGGGAGGGGCTGGGGGGTTAGAGAAGGCCTGAGGGCTCAGTAGCAGAGTGTCTGCTTGGCATGCAGAAGTCCCTGGGGTTCAGTCTCCAGAATTTCCAGTTAAGAGGATCAGGTAATGGGTAATAAAAAGATCTCGACCTGAGACTCTGTAGAGCCACTGCCAGCCCGGGTAGATGATACTGGCCTTGAGTCATCAGTGGTCTGATTCAGTAATAGGCAGGTTCACATGTTCTTTTTAAGGGAAGAGGCTGTGTTTTAGTGGTAGAACATCTTTGCTTGCAGTAAGTCCCAGGCACATTTCCCTCTAAGTTGTGGCGTCTTGTGAGCAAAAATTCTACTTTGTGAGCTACTGGCTGGCATTAAAGTTGTGAGTGACCAGTTTGGCTACTGCATAAATCAGTTTGCTCTGGAGCCATCCTTCCTGAGCTAAGACAAAAATGGGTGAGCCGGAGGCTAAAAAACTGGGAGCTAGCTCACACCGACTCAGCTTAGAGGGAACCCCAGTCCCAGGTTCTACTCCTGGCATCACCACTTAAAAGGATCAGGTAACAGGTGATGGGAGAAACCTCTGCCCGAGACCCTGGAGAGCATCCGCCAGCCACAGTGAGCAATACTGACCTTGATGCACCAACGGTGTGACTCAGTATAAGGCAGCATCATATGTTCAGATCCAGCACAGATTCCTCATCATGACTTTCAAAGTCCTGCATGGCCATTCATTCCCCTCTTCATCTCTCCTATCCCAGTATCTCCCTTCAGTCACCTTAACAGTAGTTTCAGTTCTGAGAAGCCTCTTGTATGTGACTAGTCTGCATGCATCTCCCTTGCTCATCAGAGCTGGAGGAAGAGGCATCTCGGACTACCCGGAATAGCTATTTCTTTGGCTCAAGACTGCTGGTCTGATGCTGCTCTCCCCCCCCCCCCCCCCAGTGAATCTCCACTACTTCCCTTGCATAAGCACTCCTTTTATGAGCATGGAGATTTTGCTTCCTGAGGCTTTGACTCAGCTGCCTTGGCGGTTTCTATAGTGAGTGAGATCACTGGCCGTTTGTCTTCTGTATGGCCATTGATAAAATATCCAGAGGTCTCTCCATACTCTCGTCTTTCTCGGGGCTGCATATGCGCAGTCCCACCTCCACACACTGCAGGCCATTCCAGACTATCCTCCAAAGATCCCCGACTTCTTCCCATCTTCATAAAAGGACAGTCAAATGTCCCTTCTCTCGGAGGATTAGCCCAGTGCCAAGCAGAACAGCAACACGATTGTTTCTTAAGGTTTAGACATAGCAATGAGCCTAAATGGTGCGGTTGTACCCCCAGAGAGAGTACATGCAAACACCGTGAACATCCCAAAGGAGCCAGTTTGGTCTAGTGGTTAAGTGTGCGGATTCTAATCTGGGAGAACCAGGTTTGATTCCCCACTCCTCCACTTGCAGTTGCTGGATGACCTTGGGTCAGTCATAAGTTCTGTCAGAGCTGTTCTTGAAAGAGCAGTCCTCGAAAGAGCTCTCTCAGCCCCACCTACCTCACAGGGTTGTGGGGAGGGGAAGGGAAAGGAGGTTGTAAACTACTCTGAGTGAAGGGTGGGGTATAAATCCAAACTCTTCTCTTCTTCTTCCTTTGTGGTACTAATATACAGCCAAGATACTCTTGTTCCATGACTTTTTTTTCCAGTTTTCAGTGGGGCAGCCCCTAACGATTTGGCACAGGAGATGGAGAGCCACTGTTTCCACCCCATATCCAGGATCTCACTCTCCTTCACTCACCATACCATCCCTTGTGTCTGGCTGGCTTCTTCCTCCAGCAATGCTAAAATAGAAATACTTCCAAGAGGGTGTTGGAAATGCACATTCCACGTTTTATAGTTGCAGTCAGGTGCTGTTGTCATGCTTCAGAATAGCCAAAAGGGAGGGCCCATGGCTCAGTGGTACGGCATCTGCGTTGCCCGCAGAAGGCTCCAGGTTCAATTCCCGACATCCCCAGTTAAAGAAGGATCAGGTAGGAGGTAGAAAAGAGCAAAAGTCTAGTAGCACCTTAAAGGCTAACAAAATTTGTGGCAGCAGAGTAGGAGCTTTCGTGAGTCACTGCTCACTTCTTCAGGTAGGAAGTGATAGGGGAGATTTCCACCTGACCCTGGAGAGCTAGTGCCAGTCAGGGTGGATAGAGCTGACTTTGAGGGCCTAAGGTTCTTCTCACTCAGTGAAGACAGCTTTATGTGGCCTTGTTCTAGGAAGTCTGCTTGCAATGCACAGGAGCACTTCTCCACCCCGGTTGCCACCCTAATGTCTCCAGTAGTTGTTTAAAGGCTTGTTGAGTCTGAAAAAATACTCAGGCAAAATCCACCATCCTTAATGGCATCCATAGTTTGAGTCCTCTGCTCCTGTCACGGTAAAGCAGCCTGGGCTTTTGAGTCCCTTGCTGGCCTGAAACAATTGTTGAACCTTTCTGTCATATGTTTGTGCTTCCAGCTGACGGAACTGCATGCTGAAGGTGTTTCAAGGCCACTGTGTTATAGCTGTTAGATGCGTGCGGGGCGGGGGGGCTGGGTTCAAAATCCCACTCAGCCATGAAGCTCATGAATAGGGCAATCCTAAAAATGCTTTCCTGGGAATAAAAGGAGGAAGAGGAGATTGGATTTATACCCCATTCTTCACTCAGAGTCTCAGAGCAGTTTACAAACTCCTTTCCCTTCCCCTCCCCACAACATATATCCTGTGAAGTAGGTGGGGCTGAGAGAGCTCTTTTGAGAACTGCTCTTTCGAGAACAACTCTGAAAAACTTGTGACTGACTCAGGGTCACACCAGCAGCTGCATGTGGAGGAGTGGGGAATCAAACCCAGTTCTTCCAGATTAGAGTCCATGCTCTTAACCATTAGACCACACTGGCTCTAATAACCTAAGTAGGATTCTGGGGAGATCCGTTTGGGATGGCACTGCATGTGACCTTGCTCCTGTCTCTCTAACCTAACCTCCCTCACAGGATTGTTGCCAGGGGTCATTTCGAGCAGGAGCTCGGGGGAGCTCAGCTCCGGGAGTTGGTGCCAGCCCCACCCCCCGCGGGAGAATACCTGCTTGTGTCGGCTGCACCCGTAGAAAGGTCCTTGTTCCTCCGACCAGCCTTCTGAAGGCTTCAGCCACCACTGAAGCTGTCCTCCCAGAATAGTGGTATTTCTGAGGCTTGGGTTAATAACTGTCCCCTCTCTGCCAGCTCTTTCTTTCTTTCTTTCTTTCTTTCTTTCTTTCTTTCTCTCTTTCTTTCTCTCTTTCTTTCTTTCTTTCTTTCTTTTTCTTTATCTCTCTCTCTCTCTCTCTCTCTCATTTGCTTGCTTTCTGACATACTTCCGGTGGTGTCAGTTGGTTTAGCATATGCAAATAAGTTATGCTAATGAGTTATGCTAATGAGCTCCTGCACCTCTTTTTCTACGAAATGACCCCTGATTGTTGCAATGATAAAATGGAGGACGAGAGGGCCATGCACATATTTCAGATTTCTTGGAAGAAAAGTGGGGTAAAAATATGTAAGATTTAAAAAAAAATAGAAAAGGTTAACTTGATTGATTGCACCCTTATACTTTACAGTGGAACAACAGATGTTTTTCAGGGTCATGGATTAGCACTGCAGGTCTTGGGATCCTACATGAACCAGGATTGTAGCTTTCGGTAGCAGACAAATTAGTAACATGTCGAGGGAAACATTCCTTGACCTGGATGGTCCAGGCTAAACTGATCTCATCAAGTCTCAGAAGCTACAGCAGCCTCCTCCTCTGCGGTCTCATCATACTTCTTCCTCTTCACCTCTGTCCAGCACTTCACCACCAAAATAACTCCTCTTACTGCTTGAATCACATCATTCCCTGCTTTAAATCCCTGCATTGACTTCCTTTTCACTTCCAGAAGCTAAAAAGGCTCAGCCCAGGTTCGTACTTGGATGGGAGACCACCAAGGAAGACCCTGATTGCTATGTAGAGGCAGGCAATGGCCAACCACTTCTGCTCACGTTGCCTTGAAAAACCTACAGGGTCACCATAAGTTGGCTGTGACTTGATCGAACTTTATATTCACACACACAAAGAGGGAGGGAGGGAGGGAGGGAATTTAATATTGAAGGAGGAGCAGAATGCAGTAATCAGCAAGAGAAAATGAGGTTCATAAGACAAAATAGCTGAATGGTCTTTATAGATATGCATAATTTTGTATCAGCCAATTAAGGCTTGGAGCTCAGTGGGTGACTTGGCACTGCTTTGTCTGCAATTCTGAGCACACTTTCCTAGGAGTAAGCCCCAGTGAGTAAAATGGAATTTACTTCTGAGTAGATCTGCTTAAGATGCCCCCCCTTTGTTTTTTCCTCTTTATAAAGGTGTCTATTAGCATCGCCACATCTCTGCAGTAATGAAATCTTCATGTTAATTGCACAATGTGTGAAGAAGCACTTCACACAATTGTCCACCAGCCAGTATTGATAGTAGACAGCTGAGGGTTGTTTTTTTTTAATATGATTAATACCAATGGCAGCCAAGAGGAGACTGGAAATTAATGCAGACTGCAATGAACTAACCAACTGTAATGAGTATTGGCTGGTGTTACTGCGACCACTTCTGTTCTTTGGTCTTCTTGTAAAGTGACGGGAAAGCAAAACCCTAGGAAGGTCTTTTTCTGCTGGCAGGCTTAACTTGGCTGCAAGAGCCACCTGAATGGGGGAAGAGTACAAGGGGTGCAGCCGCTTTCCCTTGGCTGTTCACCCTGGTTCCTGGCCTGACACTCATCCAGCCTTGACTTACAGCCATTTAGGTGATCTCCCAGATCTCAAGTACGCCGTCTTCAGCACACCCTGACTGATTGCAGGGGTTTGGATCACCATTGCTGTAAGCAGGGGGTCAGTTGTGGATTTTGGACCTCTTAACACTGCAGTTGGGTTTCTGGGTTTGCAGGGGATCTCCCCTACTCCCGGAACTAAGCTCTGGGAATGGACTGCTGCCCAGTACTGAAGCAGTAGGGTTGGTAAGCTCTGGTTCTGCAGTCATTCCATTGATACTGATTCATTTCAGGATTCAATTCAAAGTGATGGCTATTATTTGTACAGAGCTCTTCGTGGCTGGGGAATCATGTATCTAAGGGACTCCCTCTCTCAGTCTGCCCCGCTGAAACAGCTGTGCTCATCTGGGCAAAACCTTTTGAGGGTGCCATTCTGCAGATAGGTAAGGCCAACAGCAGTCCATACCTGAACATCCCCTATTGTGGTTCCCACTTGGTGAAAGGGCCCGCCTGAAGGCCCATTCTGCATCTAGCATTCACTCTGCTGTGTTACCAAACCCTATTGGAACAGAAATTCCCCTCTTCACTGCATGCCACTTTCACTTTCTTTGATGGTTGGATTTTATGGTAGCCTCCACACTGCATGCTGGTTTCACTTCCTTTGATCTCTCAGTTTTATGATGGCTGTCTGCACAGATTTATGACTGTTTTATGGCCGTTCAGGGGTGACTCTGCAGTCAGTATGGCGTTGGCCTCGGTTATCTGAATGTGATTTCGAGCCACATCTTTTTCTGTTCCAGTGTGGGTTTGGTAAAACGACAGCAGAATGGGCCTCCGAATCCTGCCCTTCTGTTATTTCACAGAATGTGTCAGTCAGAATTGTTCAGGATGGCATTTCTATAAAGCAAACAGAGCTGTGCCTCAGCAGCACAGTCCTAAGCAAGTCACACCTTTCTAATCCCACTGACTTTGACAGAGCTGGAAGAGTGTATCTCTGTTTAGGATTCCACTGTGAATGAGTGAAAAAATTAAGTGGCTTCTTGCACTGCTTATTTATACACTATACTGCATTATTTAAAATTATACTGCATTATTTAAAATTGTTGTAACCTCCCGTTAGTCTTGGCAAGAAAGGCAGACTATGAATGAAATCACAGAACAAAGTTTGATTCCAGTGGGACCTTTAAGACCAACAAAGTTTAAAGCTTATGCCCGGAATTAAACTTGGTTGGTCTTAAAGGTGCCACTGGAATCAAACTTTGTTCTGTTGCTTCAGACCAACATGGCTGCCCCACCTGGATCCATAAATGAAGTTATTATTATTATCAGTGCAAGCAGGAGAGTAATAGTAATGATAACAATAGGTCCTCACTTGACATGTGTGCCTCCTCTACCCAGAAGGCAGGTAGAGGGGCAAGGTCAATCCAGTCTTCAGACTTCCATTTACCCACTGGGTAGGCAAGTGATGTAATACTTCAGCTCCAGCAAGTTTGGAAGCCTGTGGAGCACTCACTCATGCACATAGTGAGGCTCTTGAAAGGCAGCAAGGAGGACATGCCGCAAGGCTCCCATTCTGCTTCAGCAGGCAGGATTCGGCCTTTGCCCCGACTCCAGGAAATGGGCATTCACCGCATGCACAGTCCAAGCACAAGCAGTTGGCACAAGTTGGCTGCCAGTGCCGCATGCATCCCTGGCATGACAGGCCAGTGTGCAGGGAGGCTCTCATTAGCAAATTGACACTGGGGCCGGGCAGCAGAGCTGGAGTCCTGGCAGGCTTGCAAAGGACCACTGGGAGCTTCTTGGCAGGGTAGGGCAGGGCAGGAGGCTGCTGGCAATGTGGAGGGAAGTGAATACCAGGAAGAGCAGTCTGGGGTGGGAGGCAGTCTTAACAACCTGTCTTTAAGGCGGCAGGGTGAGGCCGTCATTCCTCCCCTGACCCTTTAAAGCATTCTGACTTTCTGTACCAGTTTGATTTTGGAAGGGGAAAACAGACAGAAGATGGGTGTTCAAATTTGTTTTCTTCCGAGGTTAACAGGAGCATGAGAAGTGGTGGTTTTAACAGCCCTGAAAAACTGGAAGAATCAAAGCCCCTCTCCCCTCCCTCCGTGGCCCCCATTCAAACCAGTCCCTCACATACTGCATGACATTTAGGTGTAAAAGGCACTCAGAGAGCTCTGATCTCCATCTCTTCTCATCTGACCCTATGGCAGTTTCAATATATAACTGCTTTGGTCTCCAACGGGACAAAAATAGCTCATGACACAATTCTTTCCTCCTCCATTTTATCCTCACAACAACGACCGTGTGAGGTAGAGTAGTCTGAGAGACTGTGACTGGCCCTGGGTCTCTTAGTGAGTTTCCACGGTAGCATGAGGATTAGAACATGGGTCTTTCAGACCCTGTCAGGATAGCGAGGCACCCTCGTGAGTTCACCAGGAATCAAATCACATACAGACTAAATTTTAAGTTTTAAAATCAAAGTTTTAATTACAGAAGAGGTTTTAAAATTAAACCTAAAATCCAGTAACACACTGCAGAAGCACAGAAAAAAAACAAATAATTCTACCTTTAAGTTGGCACAGCTCCTAGATGGCTTGAAATCAGATCTAGACCGAGGAAAGTTGTATCACTCTGAGAACTTCCCAGGTTGGAAGCCCCTTCCTCCCTTTTAACTGCTAGAAACGCCCCTATTTTGAGAATAAAACCCAACAACCTCAGCTGCACTCTGTTGTTAATCAGTGGGTCTGCCTGACCTTGAGCAGACGGCCAGCTGCCTTGAAAGGAGGATGACTCAGTTGTTATACAAGTTAACCCTCTACAGGGACTTTTGCTTCACAGACCCTCATGCAACACTCTGACTGCTACCCTGCACCAGCTCCTTTACCAGTCGATAAAAAATCCTCGGATCAATATTTCCCTGAAATCAGAGCAGCCAACTTGTATGAATATACTTCCAAGACAATGACTGATAGGAACAGACTGTTTCAGTAGATGTCAGTGCCTCACCCACCCTGGGATTCAGGTTCCTACTGATCAGGGTTGCCAACTCCAGGTTCAGAAATAACTGGAGCTTTGAGGGTGGAGCCTGGGAGAGTGAGGTTTAGAGAGGGGAGGGACCTTGGTGGGGTATAAGGCCATGCAGTCCAAACAGCCATTTTCTCCAGAAGTGTAATAAATGCCAGCTTGGTGTAGTGGTTAAGAGCGGTGGATTCTAATCTGGAGAACCAGGTTTGAGTCCCCACTCATCCACATGCAGCCAGCTGGGTGACCTTGGGTCAGTCACAGTTGTCTCAGAACTCTCTCAGCCCCACCTACCTCACAGGGTGCCTGTTGTGAGGAGAGGAAGGGAAGGGAATTGTAGGCCACTCCGAGACTTCTTCAGGTAGTGAACAGCAGGGTATAAAACCAACTCCTCTCCTCCTCCTCCTCCTTCTATAATAAGTACTCTGGAGATCTGTTTTAATTCCAGGAGATATCCAGCCCTCACATGGAGGTTGGCAACCCTACTACTAAGTCAAAGTTATAAACATTTGGGCTCTGTTCAGCCTTCTAAATTCTCCACGCGTGTCTCCAATAGAAACTTATCACGATAGAACATGAGAAATAAAAATGTTTTTTTAATGTATGGCAATATGGTAAATGCTCAGGGGAAAATCAAGTCCTGGCAAGCTATTAGAGATGAAGGAATCAATCAGCTTCGACTAAAGGAGATTATCAGCACAGAAGTTGGAGCTCTAAGAGAGGTGACTGAGTTCGAACAGCTGATTATAAAACCGAGACCATTTACTACAATGGAGATGTTATTACTGATATAGTTATTAGTTATATAGTTATTACTTATTTATGTATTCACTTATTATTTATTTATATAGTTATTACTTATTTATGTTGTCACTTATTACCTATTTATATAGTTATTACTTATATAAGTTATTACTTATATAGAAACAGAAGAACAAGTGAAAAAATGTATGATCAAATGGATGCAGAATTTTAGATATACCTATGCATCAGTGGGAATGGGAAAAAGAAATTAAGTTTACAGCCAGCCAGGCATTAAGTGAAAACTGGTACAAAATGTTTTTAGGTGGTATATAACCCCAAAGGATGTTGAAAAAGTAGACAAAAACTACAAAGGAATATGCTGGAAATGTCAAGATGGAACCTTTTACCATATGTGGTGGACTTGTAATAAAACAAAAAGGTATTGGAAGGAAAAACATGAAAAAATGCAGAACATATTAAAATTTAAGTTCCTTATGGAAGCTAAGAATATGCTGTTAGGTATGCTGCCTAATAAATTACCAAAAATTTTGGAAGAGATATTCAAATACATGGTGACAGTGGCTAGAATTATACATGCAGCAAAATGGAAATTAGACGTCTGTCCTAAGCTTAGAAGAATGGGAAAATAAACTTGCCGACTATGCAGTAATGGGTGAAATTAACAACCTATTTGAGAAACAGATCAATTACAAAATTTGAGGAGAGAGAGAGTGTGTATTATGCAAGCAGGAGACAAATTTAGAATGAGAGTTTAAAAATTGTATATAAGTGTATTGCAATGCAGAAGCAGAATGAGAACAAGTTTTAAATGTAACATCTTGAATAAAAATGTACAGGGAAGTGGGTTTTGAGTAGAAACATCTTTTATTTTCTTATTATGAGATATATAATAGACTTTCCTTTGTACTCTGATATGTTACCTATCTGTTGGAAGTTATAGCGAGTATGTAGAAATGGTGAAAGATGTAATATTGAATAAGTAGTAATGAGAAACAAATAATGTAGTTGCAAAATAGACCAATTATGAAATTTGAAATTTAAAATATTGAATATGAAAGTACCCCAACAGAAATAAGGACCATTTAATTTTATAACATCTTAAAAATTATAATGAAAGGGATTTTGGGGAGAAATATTTTCTGTTTTATATACTTTGTAATATACAATTATCCTTGATATGTACGATTATGTTATATAATCCCTATTTTCCTTTTTGTATCCCCTCTATACTATTACTTTGTTTTCTAGAATAAAAATATAAACATTTGGGCTCTGTTCAGATAGCACCAACAAACTGGATATTGTTCATAGTGAGCATAAATAGTTTATTCCCAGGATCTGGTACTCCTTCTTTCCTCTCCATCCCCTCTGCCCTTACACAAGCAGCCATGGTTAGAAACTTCCTGGGTTGGGGTTGATAGAACTCTAATTTGCTGTGATATCTGAATGTGGGTGCTTTCAGCATATTAAGTGTGTTTCTTTCCCAGTAACTACCGCACTTCAATCCTGGTTCAAAATTCCAATCACTGGGAAACACACACATACCATTAGAAAAGGTGTCTATTCAGATGTGTGTCTGTGTGTGTGTGTGTGTGTGTATGAAGTACTGTCAAGTCTGAGCTAATTTATGGCGACCCCAGCAAGGAGCTTTCTAGGCAAGTGATTGAGCAGAGGTGATTTGCCATTGCCTTCCTCTGCAGAGTCTTCCTTGGTGGTCTCCCTTCCAAGTACATGATGTTGCAAGGAAGCCAAAATAAAATCTGCTGTGCTTTTCGGAAAGGGCAGACCAAGGCTGAGGACAGACTGGCAATCTGAAGTGGAGGCAAAGCGGAGGGAACTGGAGCGGGGGGGAAAACCCACAGAGCTGGCCGTTCACACTGGCCAGAGCAATGCGGATCAGCGGCGATACGGAGCGTTCAGACTGCCACGGAGCGTTCAGACTGCCGCATAGCCAGCGCGCACGGCTTGCGCGCGCCGCTGCACTTTTTTTTTGTTTTCCTTTGATGTTTTTCGCATGTGCGCACATGCGCAAAACTTTTTGCCGGTGCATTCACACTTCCTCCGGATGCCTCCCGCTTCTTCCAGTTCACACTGTTTGGAAGCGGGAGGCATGCGGAGGAAGGCCCCTGAACACCGGGAAAAACCGGTGTCCGGGTAAAGCGGAAGGAAAGCGACTGGGAGACGGGTAAGTACGCAACGGAGCCGACGGACAGATGCGCATGTCTGAACGTGCTCCTTTCCTCCGTTTGCGAAGCGTGCTTGCCCCGCTTTAGATTGCCAGTCTGTCCTCAGCCCAAAAGAGCTCTGTGCAGAAGCAACCAAAGACCTCAAAATTCCCACACCCTGACTGGGACTGTAGAAAAACTGGAGGTTTGTTCCAGGAGCAAGGCTGAAAAAGGATCTCCATTTCTCAAGAGCTGGTGTAGCTCAAATCGGAGGACGTGTTACACAGTGTTCAACTCTAGAGTGACTATCAGGTGCCTGACATTTTCCCAGCCCTGCCCAGAAATGACCCTGTCCTCCTTTTCTCTTTATTTGCAGATAGGCCTCCATCCCCTGTCAATGTAACTGTCACCCAGCTCAAAGCAAATTCAGCAACCGTCTCCTGGGATGTCCCTGAGGGAGATGTCATTATTGGCTATGCCATCTCACAGCAGGTAAGTCTGGCACAAGGACCACTGCTCCTGGGCTCATAGAGCACCCGTCTTCCCGGCCTACAACTCTCTGGGCTCCTTGTTCTCCAAGCTAGGACCCTGAAACCCCTGGGAGAAATCCCTGCCCAAACTAGGCCCCTGGCGGAAGGCCTGGAGAGGCTCCCCCCTGCTGGAGGGTGGTTCCCCCTCTCCCCCGGCTGGGCCCTCTGACCACCTCCCTGGCTCTGGCAGCGGCAAGACGGGCAGATGCAGAGATTCATCCGAGAGGTGAACACCACGAACCGGGCCTGTGTGCTGTGGGATCTGGCGGAGGACGCAGACTACATCATCCAAGTCCAGAGCGTTGGTCTCTATGGAGAAAGCCAGGCCAGCAAGAGAGTCCATTTCCGCACCCTGAAGCAGAGTGATCGCCTCCCATCCAACAGCTCCAACCAGGGTAGGCAGAGCAGAGCCAAAAAAAACCTTCCTAGGAAATATTGATTTGATCCCCCTTCTCTCTGCCCCACCCCCGCTCTTCAGGGACCTGCTTTAAGCGTGCAGGGCTTTTGACTTCTAAGGAGGCTGGCAGCGTGTCTGGGGTACACAGAGCTCAATATCTGCAGATACATCCCTCTCCCTCCACTGCATGTCTCCTACCAATCCCTGGACCCATCCTGATGGGAAAGAAAACCCTGAACAGCCTCCTCCAGGGGTCAGGCCCACCAGTGCTTGCCAGCAGCAATCAGGCAAGATGAAGGAGAGGGTGGAGATGAGGGAGGGGCTCAGTGTCAGAGCAACTGCTTGGCATGCAGAAGGTCCCAGGTTCAATCCCTGACATCTCCAGCTAAAAGGACCAGGTGGCAGGTGATGTGAAAGACCTCTGCCTGAGTCCATGGAGAGCCACTGCTGATCAGAGTGGATGGTCATGATCTTGATAGACCAATGGTCAGTATAAAGCAGACAGGGCAGGGGTAGTAGATTTCCAAGTGGGTGGATATTCTAACCCCCCCCCACACACACACACAAGCTCCAGGACTGAGGCCCAGAACGGTAACGAAGTTCCACAGCTGAATTCCAGCAAGTCTTGGCTCCTCCTCAGCCATGTATGTGTCTTTGTGTCCCTTGTGTTCCGTGCAGGAGACATCACAGTGGAGGGGCTGGACAAGGAGCGTCAGCTGCAGGCGGGGGAGATCATCATCATTGTGGTAGTGTTGCTCATGTGGGCAGGTGAGTCGGCTGGGCCACTTACCTCCAGACTACAGAGATGGATTCCCCACCCCACCCCCGGAGAAGTGGCAGCTTGCTAGGGTTGCCAGGTCCATCAGAGCAGCTGGCAGAGGATGGTGGTGCACTTAACAAGAACTGAGAGGAATGCGAGAAATTAACGAGATGTACCTACGTGGCCCAGAAGCACGGGGGCGGAGGGGACACTCAGGTTTTGGGGCAAAACTCTATGGTAGAATTAGCTTCTACCATAGAGTTTTGCCCAAAAACCAGAGCATCCCCCCCCCCCCCCCCCCCAATCCCTGATGTGCCTACATCAGTTCTGGGTCATGTAGGCACGTCACAATTTCCGGCATTCCTCCCTTTTAGGAGAGGTGGGGGCTGACTATGCCAGAGCGGTGGGGGCTGAAAGTGAGAGACCCCCACTGGAAGTCTGGCATCCCTACAGCTTGGGAGGGAGAACTGCCTGAAATGACACCCCAAGCACCTCCTCCTCCCCCAAACTCTACCTTCCCCAGGTACCGCCCTCAAATCCTCAGGAATTTCCAGGCATCCCTCACTGTACAGAGAGTTGTAGCCTATCCAAGCACTTGCTCTGCTGTAGTACCGGGATGAGAGAATCAAGCCAAGCAAGTGGAGGGCATTTAGCAGCCTCATGTACACAGGGCACCAGCTTTGCAGGCTGGAGTGAACACGGAGGAACCCTGGCTAAGAGGCTGTGGGGAAAGATAGAAACAGATCTGGAATGGACCCCAAGGATCATCTAGTCCAACCCCCTGCACGATGCAGGAAATTCACAGATACCTTACCCCCCACCCCTGCTCTATGCCCTGAGGAAGGCAAAAAACCTCCAGGATCCCCATCCAGTCTGTCTTGGAGGGAAAATTCCTTCCGCACCCCAAAGTGGCGATTGGCATTACCCTGAGCGCGTAAGAAAGGGCCACGAGAGCCGAGCACCGGCTCATCACTTCCTGCCCCCCATCCATGATCTGCCTAAATTCACAGTGAGTCACAGAATCAGCATCGCTGTCAGATGGCCATCTCGCCTCTACTTAAAAACCTCCAGAGAAGGAGAGCCCACCACCTCCCCAGGAAGCCTGTTCCACTGAGGAACCGCTTTACCTGTCAGGAAGTTCTTTCCTAATGAAGGGGGATGGGGACAGTGAGGCAAGGTGATTAAGTGATGCTGTCTTTTTCTCCCACCGCCCACCACTCCGGTGGCATCCTAGCGGTCATCGCGCTCTTTTGCAAGCAATATGACATCATCAAGGACAACGATTCCAACAATAACAAGGAGAAGACCAAGCCTTCGTCGGAACACAGCACTCCAGAGCGGCCGACAGGGGGCCTCCTGCGCAGCAAGGTCAGTGTGCCTCCAGAGGACGGGCAGAGGCTGGCCTGGGCCCCATGGGGCAAGAAGCAGTGCCGTATGCAAAATGCAGAAGAAGGGTTTATTCTTAGTTTATACCCCACCTTCCTACCCAGTCAGGGCCCCCAAGGTGGCTAATGCACAAGAGCAAAATGTCCTAAAAACACATCATTAAAACCCAAAGTAAAATATAAAACCAGCAGTTCTAACATAGGGCAGGAAGGGAGGGGTCGCTGAGCGAATGCCAGAGGAACCAAAGAAGACCTCACCTTGCTGGTGGAAGACAGTGATGGAAGGGGAGGTATGCATATCTCTCGGGAGAGTGTTCCATGACTTTGGTGCCACCACTCTCTCAGAAGGCAGGGGTGCTCAAAACAGGGCCTGAGAAGATCGTAGCAATCCAGTAAGTTTACAAGGGAGTAGGTGGTCTTTAAAGCACGCTGGTCCCAAACTGGGCAGGGATGGCGGAAAAGAGGCACCTGTGGGGCTGGGAGCAGCCTTTGTGGCTAAGGCTGCCCCATGAATACCCCTGAAATTGCCTTATACCCTCGATCTATGGAGGTAAGAACTGGCAGCTCTGAAATATTTTCCACACAGAGATGGTCCTCCCGGGTTTTCCCACTGTGGCCACGGCTGCCGACTAAGCATCAGGGCAACCGTACTTCCACATGGTGGCTTTACCTCCCCCCAACACAGAGCGCCACTGGAGGGCTTTTACAATGGTTTTTCCTTAGCTGGTAATTAACGTATTGCTACAGCAACATTGTAATGAAGAAAGAAGTGTACTTGGGGAAGGAAGGGAAGGGAAGTCACCAATGCTTAAGGGGGCAAGAGGGGGAATCCAGAGGTTCGCACTTTAGCCCTGCTAGTGTTCTCTTGCAGAAGGGGAGTACGTGATATGACTTCCATTCAACCAAAGTGTTCTAGGGAAACATTTTGGATTCCTGTAGAGGATCCTCGGTGTTGCTGAAGCCGAGTTTTAAACTCTGCTGAGGTCAACAGGTGCTAGGCAGGCAGGGACAGGAGACTGCCTGGCTTCTCAGGTCCCAGGAAGTCCCACCCTATTGGCAGGCCTGGTTCAAGTGTGTTTGCCATTCCATGGGGCGTTTGCTCCGACCGACCGGAATAGAATCTGCCATCCTTTTTAGCAGTCCTTCAGATCTCTGCTGTAAAGTATGCAAGTTCAATAGTTGCCAGTAGGTGGCAACACATGCAGTTTATATGAGGTAAAGAAATCTGTATAAAAGAAGACTTTGGCTTGGTTGGTTTTGGAGATATTTGAATACTGAATTAAATCACATTGCCCAGGGAGGAAAATCTGTGTGATAAGAGACTCTGTGATTAACAAACTGTGAAGTTCAGCACTCAGGGCTTGGAACAGTTTGAGGTGAGATTACTCCCCCCCCCCCCCCCCCCAGTCCTTCTGTCCTGGAGAAAAATATTCTGTTTCTTAATAGAGGTTTAATGTGTGGAAATGGGCAGCTGAAGTTTATCATGGCATGGAGGTAAATAACGCAACCTGGTAAATAACATCCCATTAAGCCTCCGTTAAAGGGACAGAACAGCTGGCCGCAGTACAAGCCGCATGTACTTCCAGAGTTCTCTTTGGACAGAAAACAGATTAGGACAAAATTAATTTTTTATGTTCATTGCTATTGCTTCTCCACAGAGGCCTGTACCTTCCCGGTTCCCCCGGCTCCCTTTTTAATCATTGGCATTCCATTTGCTACTTTCCCTGTAAGTAAAAAATATTTTTGTTAGGAGACTGCCAGTTTCACACCTGAGATCTACAAAACCCCTGAGGGGGTGCTATGTCAATCTTTCTTTATAAAAGTAAATATCAGCGAGTGAATCTGGCTGGCAAGAAGCTCAGAACTGACAAAAGGAAGCATTTCCCCATGCAATGAAATATGCCATCGCAAAATGGCCTTCACGCTTACAAGCACCTAGACCTGTTTCAGACTTCAGAGCTTATTCAGTATGGTCTTGTTTTAAGCAATCCAGTAATATGTAAACAAGAATCACATGGACAGTGAGAACAGTCATTTCACACATACCTCTTATCAGGGCTTTCTTTTTTTAAAAAAAAGGAGGTGCCAGAACCAATGCTCCCTCTAAGCTGTGGAGTCTTGTGAGCAAAAATTCTACTTTGTGAGCTAATGGCATTAAAGCTGTGAGTGAGCAATTTGGCTGCTGCATAAATTAGTTTGCTCTGGAGCCAGCCCTTCCTGAGCTAAGACAAAAAATCTGTGAGCCAGAGGCTAAAAAATGTGACCTAGCTCACACTAACTCAGCTTAGAGGGAACACTGGCCAGAACTCTCAAGAGGAAAATGATGTTTTCAATCTGTATACTGAAAACTCATGAACTTTTAAACATTTTTAAAAGAATTTTGTCGAAGAGGTTCTGGAACTCCGTTCCAGCATGTTCCGCCAGAAGAAAAGCCCTGCCTGTTATTCCACTCTAGGAAGAAACAGTACTGCAATAGGATAATTCACAGTGTCCCATTCTGATTTGTCAGAGCCAAATGTACAAGGCAGCCACCATCTTCTATATGGCCTTAAAGGTATGCGACTTTCCTGTCACGGGCAGGCAGCAAAACAGGAGAGGAGAAAATTAACAAATCTCAGAACCTGGAAGATTCTGAGACTGTGAATTGGGATGGTGGTGCAGGAAGAGAGATTTCAGTGGATCCTTAAGCCGCCTTCATACGATTGTCTCTGCTCAAGGAGTATCCTGAAGTCCATTCGGTATCATTGGCACTGCAAAGGAGTGAGGGTTTGGTGAAAGCTGAAATTTGGGGGGTGGGGGAACAGGAGTTCTAATCTGTCTGAAGTGGCAGAGCACGTCACCCAACAAGTGGCTGCATTGTGGGATTCGAAAGGGGATTGGACAGGTTCATGGAAGAGAGGTCCAACTCAACTAACCATGATTACTATAAGGAACTATTTCCTCACTCGGTGCATTATAGCTGTCTTCTGAGGCTGATTATCAGTGCTGGGAGGAAACATCCAGGGGAGGCCTTGGCCTCTCTGTCGTGTTTGCTGGGCATTCAGCGTTTGGCTGCTGTGTGAAGTAGGACGCTGGACCACTGTTGTCATTCAGCAGGTCACCTTTTGCTTTCTTAGCAGGGCAAGTGGAACAAAGGAGAGACCTGGAAAGATCCCTCCGGTAACCATTTGGGGGCACCAATTGTGATGGCTCACTTCCCTGTTTCTTACAGCAGTAGTCCCCTGCGGGTTGAGCCTGCGGGCACCTTTGGAATTCTGACAAAGCATGGCACGGCCATAAAATGACTGTCACAAAATGGCTGCCGCAGGAGGCAGAGCCAGACACAAAATGGCTGCAGCAGCTTACCTTCAGTCACACAGTGAAGATCCTTGTAATGTAGTGGCAGTTACTGTCAACATAATGCTTTTAAAATCTGCACAGCCAATCTGATTTCCAGCAGCCAAAGAGAAGCATTGCCGGGCAAAAGCCCCACCTACTTTCTAAACACACTTGGGGGGCACCAGGAAAGGTGTTTATGTTGAGGACCCCTGTCTTAAAGCATCCTGCTAGTCCTGGTTCTAGGATCTCTCTCTCTCTCTTTTTTTGCAGAAGAAAACGCCATCTGTCAATATCATTGAAGTGTAGCTGTTACCACAGGCCGAGAGCCTTCTAGGACTATGGGACCTCACTGTGCTCCTGGCCTGGCTCCCCACCTGCATGCAACAAATTCATGCTTCTTGCCTCCCATCGAGGGAATCTGCATGGAGCAGCTGGCGCAGGGTGCATGCAGAAGCCAGTCTCTAACCCCCTGCCCGACAGCCGCAGGGAACTCTGGCCTGTGCTGGGGCCACGAGGAGCAGCCACGAGAATCCCGTGGAAAGAGTGGTGCCCAGAACCGTGGACAGCCACTGCTTAAACAGTGTTGGTGTGGCCTTATTTCTGGCTGGTGTGGGAGGCCAGAGCTGTGGGCTTGCAGTTCCTCCCATCCCCGACCCTGTGCCTGGACGGGAGCTGAAGGCATGGCTTGCTGCTGGACTCAGACCCACAGACGTTCGGTTGGGCCGGCTAAAGGAAGAAGCTGTGCAGCTGGCAGAAGAGCAAATGACTTGTGTTGGAGTTCTTTTCAGTGTAGCAACTTGATGGGGGCCTGTCAGGGGAGATGCAGGGAATGGAGGGCTTGGGATGGGGGCGGGGGGGGGGGACTCCAGCATGTCTGGCAGGCAGCTACTTCCACTGGGGAAGCCAAGGGGCACAGGGTGAAGATCTGGACATGTGAAACTGCCACATAGAGTCAAACCCTTTGTCTGTCTAGGTCAGTATTGTCAGCTCTGACTGGCAGCGTCTCTCTTGGGTCTCGGGCTCAGGTCTTTTGCATCATCGACTACCTGACCCATTTAACTGGAGAGGGTGAGGATTGAACCTGGGACCTTCTGCATGCAAAGGTTGAGCTGTAGCCCCACTCTGCCCTGCCCCACCCGTCTGGGCTAGTTAACGTCCAGGGCTTATCCTGCAAAAGCATTAAGCCCAAGAAGGGGTGTGATCCAGTAACTCTGGAGGAAAAGTTTTCATCTGTTTCCAGGTCCAACAGAATAGGAAGAAAGGACTGGTTTGTCCTGGCAGATAAGCTCCGGTCTGAGCATAGCCATGCTGTGGGCAGAACTCTTTCCCTCTTCCCCTCCTCCAGCAGCAAGGACTGTAAGACGCTGCCACCTCCCTGCTGCCCAAACAAACAAACAAAAAACAGTCCCCACTGATCTTTCTTTTGGGCCAAAGGCTCTGGGCTGGTGGCATCTCCTAGCCCAAACAGCATTCAGACCCTGGCTTGGTATTACAAGGGCCCTGGCTGTACCCTCTGCCTCAAGCCCTCAGCACCTCCTCCTCCTCCTCCAGAATTCAGGAAGCCCGCTCCACTCTCCCCCACCTGCCAGAGGAGCAGCAATATCTGGAGTGTCCCCTTATAGAGCGCAACTGCCCAGGTTCCACCCCAAGTGCTCCCCAACCAGCATTCCCAGCCATGACAAAGTGCCACAGGAGGAACTGACAGTCGCCGACGCTCTCCCCCCCCCTCCACACACACACACTGCCAGCTGGAGCCTGGAGGCTGCTGGGCCACCCCAAGGCACGTGCACCAGCATCTACTGTCTTCCAGTAATCCAGCTCTTCCAGCCCTGGGGACACAGCTCGGAGTGTTGCACGGTGGGATGGGAGGGGTGGGCGCCACCCAAGGATTGTGGGAGGAGAGTTCAAAGGAGCACGGGGAGGGCAAGGGAGAAGTTGCAGCCGGGCCCTCCCTCGGCTTCCACGGGGCATTGGCAGTGGGGTGGAAGAGGATGGCGGGACTGCTCAGTGAGGTCCTTTTCAATAAAAGACTCTTCTGGCAAAGGCAACACCACAGCCTGCACTCTCCTATCCCCCCACTACCACCCTTATAGTCCTGAGTAGGTAGGGGTGTGTGTCTGGCTTTGGTTTGGTGGGAGGCGTTTCTTTGAGAAAAGTAAGTGGCTAGTCCTCATGACTGACGTTTTGAACACACTACCGAGAGTCCTTTCAGAAGAAGCAGCTGGGAGCTACACACATGCCTCCTCTGCTCCCCCCCCCAGGGTTGCCAGCTCCAGGTTGGGAAATACCTGGATATTTGGGTGTGGAGCCTGAGGGGGGGTGGGGTTTGGGGGAGGGGAGGGACTTCATTAAGGCATGATGCCATAGAATCCACCTTCCAAAGTGGCCGTTTTCTCCAGATGAACTAGGGTTGCCAGGTCCGAGTTGGAAAATACCTGGAGACTTTGGGGGTGGATCTGGGAGAGGGAGGGGTCTGGGGAGGGGAGGGGCCTCAGCATGATGCAGTGCCATAGAGTCCACTCTCCAAAGCAGCCATTTTCTCCAGGGGAGCTGATCTCTGTCAGCTGGTGATCAGTTGTAAAAGCAGGAGTTTTCCTGGCTCCACCTGGAGGCTGGCAACCCTAAGGGGAACTGATCTCTGTCACCTAGAGACCAGTTGTAATCCCAGGAGATCTCCAGCCACCACCTGGAAGTTGGCAATCCTGCCCTCCACCCCAGTGGTATCTACCTCAGGGCCCTTGAATACGTTTCTTCCACTCTAAGTGGACGGCCTGTGCCTCTCCTCCCAACATTTGAATGTCCAAGTTGGATTCTGTTAGCAAACTACCAGGGCCCCTGTCGTCACAATCCCCATAGAACAGAAGGACATTCACTCTGCACTCGTTTAAATCATCTGATGACAGAGCTGGGAATTCTCAGCCCTGCACGAAGGGCCCTGGAAGGTGCCGGAAGGGAACGGGTCTTGCTTCAGGCCCAGGCTGTCCATGTGCTCCAGGGATCTGGGCCGGGTGAAGTCCCTGAGGCCTGTCTTTGTCAGTCATTCAGCGATCAAGCCCACTGCTTACTCTGGTGGCTGTTGTTCTCCAAGGTCTCGTGCGAGAAAAGGTATTTCCTAACCCTGGCTGCCTCCTGCTTGTTAACTCTGCTCCACTGCTGAGCCATGGCCTTCTCCTTAAAACAGCACCTCAGTAGGATGTTAAGGGGATGCTGACAGTCTGCCATTTCCTCTTCCCTGCTGAGCCCCATAGTGCCCTCAAATTCTTGGATCCTGCAGCCGTGAGCTGTGGACTCCTGCAATGGCCGCGGAGCCAACCCTCAGGAATCCCCCCCCCCCCCCTTTCACATTCCCCAGTCCTGTGACTAACTCACAAGCGTCCTCTGGGCTCCCTTCCCTAGCAGCTTCTGCCAGATATGGAAGGAATGAACGGGGAGATGGAGGCCTGCCTTTTCCTGGCCCCCTGATTCCGAGTGTGCCACACTTCCCCATGTGGCCAGACCGGGCTTGTTCACTTCCCCCCTTGGACCACTCTGCCCTCGTTGGCACCACTCACTGGCACTCCCCTCCTCTCCAAAAGCCTTGGGACACAATGTGCCACACTGCCCCAGCACTGCAAGGCCAGCAGCTTCTCACAAGCCACTACTCCGCCAGGGGCAGAGAACCTCACACCAATGCTCGCTCTCTAAGCTGTGGAGTCTTGTGAGCAAAAATTCTACTTTGTGAGCTACTGGCACTCAACTTGTGAGCCAGTGATTTGGCTGCGGCCTAAATTTGCTTGCTCTGCAGCCATCCTTCCTGAGCTAAGACAAAAATGTGTGAACCGGAGGCTAAAAAATTGCGAGCTAGTTCACACTAACTCAGCTCAGAGGGAACACGGCCTCACACTACCACTACTGCGCCAGCAGAAGCAAAGGAGTAGGAAAGGAGAGGTGAGTTTGTGCCAGGCTGGGAAGTGCCTGGGAGGGAGGGAGAAACCACACAAACCAGCCCGGCTGGAAACTGAACCCTAAGAGTCCGGCTTGGATACGCTGACCTCTGCTCTCACCGACTGATCTGGACTGAGGGTGCTGCAAGGAAGGGCGCCAAAGTACAACAGTACAAATCATTTATTTCCCTTTAGAAAAGGACATGAAAAACTAACATCTTTTGCTACAAAGCTGTGATTTGGCAGTGATGAGAGACAAGGGGAAGGGCATAGGGGGGGATTTGCTGCTTCGCACCAGACCACGCAGAAAGCTGGCAGCAGAGGCCAGACTTCCTCTACCCCCGCAACACACAGCTCCCTCCAAGAAGCAGGGGGGAAGGGGGATTGGGACTAGTCTCCCTGCATAGCAGCACACCTGGCTAAAGGTGGGGGTGCACCTCTCGGCCTGCAGGGGTGTGGCCTTCGAACAAGGCCCAGCACCATTACCAGATACACCCACAGGAGGTCCCAGAACACCCCCTGCCGCAGGCAGAATTTGGAACATTCCCCCCCTCAGGTGACTCAGGCCAAGCAACAGGAGCCCTGCTGGTGACCCTAAGGCTAATTGAGGCTCAGAGTTAAGTAAGGTGATGCCGGCCAATCAGGGAGCTGCGCCTGGAGGGCTGAGGAAGATTGGCTGGTCCTTTGTGTGCTACATACGAGTGGTGCTGGAGATGGCGAGGATGGTGGGGTCCGAGCCGAACTTAGAAAAGTGTCCCTGGAGGTAGGTGGCTGTTGGGGCGACTGCTTCCCATGGCTGCCTCCGACTGGAACTGTGTGACTGGGGAGCTCCCGAATGCAAGGCACCCCTCATCTGAAACACAGACGGGTAAGAGCACAGGCGCAGAGGAGAGTGAGGCATGCTGGGGTGGGGTGGGGGAGTGGGAAAGAGGTTGCTGAGAGATGGAAAGCCGGGAGATCAAGCAAGGGGAATCAGAGAACTCTTTTACCTGTTGTGGGCTGGCCACCTTCCTCTGTGCAGCTTGGTGCAGAGAAAAAAGAGACCTGTCAAAGCAGCAGAGGCCCCCACCCCCACCCCACCAGAGATGCCAAGGAGCCGGGTGGCCTCTTATTCATGCCACAGTCCTGCAATCACAACTGAGCACTATTTCTGCCAACTTCCAAAGGGGAAGCCAGCGTGGGTGTAGTGGTTAAGAGCGATAGACTCTAATCTGGAGAAGAAGAAGAGTTGGATTACACCCCACCCTTCACTCAGAGTCTCAGAGCGGCTTACAATCTCCTTCCCTTCCTCTCCCCACAACAGACACCCTGTGAGGCAGGTGGGGCTGAGAGAGCTCTGAGAGAAACTGCTATTTCAAGGACAGCTCTGAGAAAATTGTGACTGACCCAAGGTCACCCAGCTGGTTTTATGTGGAAGAGTGGGGAATCAAACCCGGTTCTCCAGATTAGAGTCCGCTGCTCTTAACCACTACATCAAACTGATTCCTGATTCCTCCACGTGAAGCCTGCTGGGTGACCTGGTGTCAGTCCCAGTTCTCTCAGAACTCTCTCAGCCCCACCTGCCTCCCAAGGTGCCTGTTGTGGGGAGAGAAAGATAAAGGGAGTATAAGCTTCCTTTGAAACGTTTTAAGGTAGAGAAAAGCAGGACATAAAAACAAATTCTTCTGCGACTTCTGTGACTACTTAGTTATAACCCACTTTTCTTCCCAGTGGGGACCCAAAGCAGCTTACAACATTGTTCTCCCTTCCTCCTCTTCATCCTCACAACCACCACCCTGGAGGTAGGTTAGGCCGAGAGAGAGACACTGACCAAAGGCCTCCCGAGCAAACTTGCACAGCAGAGTGCTATGGCCTCTCACCTACCCAGAAAAGGATTCGTGGAGATCGCCTTCCTCTTCCTCCTCCTCCTCCTCGTCATCCTAGCACCAGGAAAAAAGCACATGGCTGCAGGTAAAGCCCCAATCCTCCTCCTTAAGGCCTTGGGTATTCACCACCTATGCGGCCAGGGAGAAGGGCGGTATCAGGCCACCTTGCCCCCTCCCTCCCACCTTCTAGGAGGCAGCAGGGCCTTCCTGCCATCACAGAGTTGAATCCAAAGGGGGAAGGGGGGAGGACCAGGCCCAATTCCATACCTCAAAGTTTGTCTTGAAGGGCGGGCTGCCCATGGGGGACCTGACTGGCTGACAAGTGCTTTCCATGGGGCATATTGTGCTCAGCGGGTGGTCCTGCCTGGAACCTGAAACGAGATCAGGGAAGGGGGGGGGGCCCTTCTCAGCGCTTGTGAGATAGCTGACGACTCGTGCCTGATCTAGAACGCAATGCCTCCGAGCGCGTCAGGAGTCCCCACCCCTCCTTCCTGAATAACTCAAAGCCTGTTCTACCCATTTGAGATCAGGAGGTTCAAAATTAAGCTCCCGCTTCTGGGCTTCACTTGGCTGACCTGGAAAAGGACAAGTCAGGGACAGGGAGATGGTTCAGAAGCAATGTTCCCCCTAAGCTGTGGAGTCTTGTGAGCAAAAGTTCTACTTTGTGAGCTGCCGTCATTAAAGTTGTGAGCCAGCGATTTGGCTGCTGCATAAATCAGTTTGCTCTGGAGCCATCCTTCCTGAGCTAAGACAAAAAATTGTGAGCCGGGGGCTAAAAAACCGTGAGCTTGCTCACACTAGCTCAGCTTAGAGGGAACACTGGTTAGAAGGACAGGCCCTGAGGGAGGTTTAGTGGAGCCACTGATGTTGCATCGGGGCTCAGCCTCAACAGGGAGGAAAGGAGTTCCTGCCTCCCAGCCCAAAAATGACAGATGGGTTCCTACCTGCCTGTGCAGCCTCCCAAAGATCCAAGGCTACCTGGAAGGCTTGCGCCACAGTCAGCGTCACAGCTTGGGCCTAGATGTTGGAAGAGAAGGCACAGGTGACTGAGAAGGCAGCCAACCTGGAAAGATCCCTGGGATAGGCTGGGGGGGGGGGGAGGCTAGGGGAGGCAGGCAGATGCAAACGGCCAGGCAGAAGGCCACGACACTGAAGCCCCCCCAGAAGCCAGCCAGCCTGCACTTGTCTAGGCAGCATGTTGGAAGGCAGTCTGGCAAAACAGAAGCCCTGGCCCAGCCCTGGGAACCAGCCCTCTTCCCTCCCTGAGCCCCCGCAGTCCCCACAGGGGACCACAGTCCAGAGCGGAGCTTACAATCTTCTTCTTGGGCGACAGAAAAGCATGGCACTCGAGTGCTCCGCTCTGCGGGTTCTGTGCCACGTAGGCAAAGACCTTGTTCTGCAGCTTGTCCGTGGTGCAATAGGAAATCCTAGGGGGAGAGGGCAGGAAAGGGGCTTAATGCCTCCTGTGGGCATGTTAGCATGGGCAGGGGAAACAAGCACCCCATGATGGAAGCAGGAGCCGCAGTGACAGGGGATTCACAGCATACACAAGAGTCCACATGCAAAAGCCACAAGTCATTCACCACCCACAGCCAAGAGAATAAAAGCTAGCCAGCATGCATCCCTCCTCCCGACAGCACTATTGGGGGATCAGGGATCAGCTATTCTGCATGTAGGCAGAAAATACACACCTCCTTCCCCCCAAAATGAGCAGGTCGGATTAAATAATGAGTCCAGTAACACCTTAAAGATTAACAGCATTTATTGCAATAGAAGCTTTTGGGAATCAGAGTTTGCTTCATCAAATGCACCTAAGAAAAGCTAAGGAGAGGGGATGTGGCTCAGTGGCAGAGCATCTGCTTGGCATGCAGAAGGGCCCTCATTTAATCCCTGGCATCTCCAGTTGAAAGGATCAGGTGGTAAATTGTACGAAAGAACTCGAGAGTTGCTGGAGAGCCACTGCTGGTCAGAACGCTTCATGTGCTCAGACTTCTGCTATCAGACTTCTGGTTAATGTTGCTACAACAGACCCAACTGCTCCTCTGGGATTATTATCAGATAGGAAGCGCACACAAGGACTGGTGACAGAGCCCTGAGCTGGCTCTCTCACATTTCTCCTCTTCAAGTGAAGCTCATGGCCAGGCCTGTGTGTTCTGGGGCTTTCCCTTCACACCAGGCCTTGGGTTCTTAAAAATCATAATTTGGGGGTTTGTTGGACATATTCAACCCTGCCTGAGACCATGACACCACTGCTGTTGGTCACCAAGCCAGCAGTATTTCAAGGCTTTTGATACAAGGAGAACCAGGGTGACTGATGGGTAGCTGCCCATCTCTTTCTGACTCAGAGACACTGCCTGCGCGCGCACACACACACACACCCTGCAGCAATTTCCCCTCAGGGGATGCCCTCTTCTCCAGCCGCACCTGTAGATGGAGACATTTTCAATGGTCTCCTTTGTCTCAGCATCCTGCAGGGAAAGGCCACGGGGCGAGACAGTCAGAATCACCTTCTGGAACTTCTTGGGTCCCACCCGAGCCTGAAGACAGGAAGAAAGAGACAGGGGAAGAAAGACTGGGGCCCTGTGCTCATCAGCATGCTCCGTGGCCAGTGATTCTAGCAAGCAGCGGCAGCACTACCTGATGCTCAAGGCAGAGGAAGGGTGGGTGAGTGTGGGGCCTGATCCCTGCTCTCCACAGGCTTCAGAGAAGGCAGCCGCCGAGGCCTGACACCAGGAATCCAGGCTGATTTCTTCCCCACAGTTCCCTGAGAAGGCCGAGTCTTCAACCTCCCCAGTCACAGTGGCTCTCTACACTTCTTCTCCCTATGAGCCAGTGATCTGAATGGCACAGAAGACCAGCCAAATGCTGGCAGAGGAGGGGCGGGCAGAGGGGCAAAGGAGAAGCTTTCCTAGGCCTGCTTTGGTGCTGCAGTGGTTCAACCTCCCCCCAGTGGTGCCTCCTCCCACAGGCAACCACAAAGAACCTACCATGGAAATGATCCGGTGGATGGCCGCGGTCGCCATGTCCTCCCCTTTAGGCTTCTCCACCAGTGTCATGCCCAGGTACTTGAGGGCAAACCCCATGCCCTCCAGGAGGGGCTCACGCATGTCAGCCCAGTTCTCTGGGAGTTCTGCAACAGAAGGTTCAGTGGGGAAAGAGGGGAACAAGAAATGCCATTTGGTACAATGCTATATTTATTTATTTACCTATTTATACCTTGTTTTGCTCCTCAACGGGAGCTCTAAGGTGCTTATGACATCATTCTCCCCGCCTTCTGCCTCCATCTTCACATCCATTAGGTTAGGCTGAGAGAAAGCAAGTGACTGGCCCAAGGTCAACCAGCAGGCTTCCACAGCAGAAGGGGGAATTCAGAATCAGGTTTCTAAGATCCTAGTCTGACTCTCTACCACTCCGCAGCACTGGCTCTCTAAATGATACATCGATAGGTCTTTACAACACTGCCTATGGACCCAAATTCAGATAATGTTAATTGTATTTTATTCTCAAAGAACCAAAACATGTTAATTGTAACTCATGGAATCACTCTCACACCCAGTTGCACCCAACAGGATGTAGCCGAAACTAACTTTAGCGGGACCAGAGCCACGGTCTCTAAGAATTCTAGAGGACAAGTCTAGTCTTGAATCTTATTTAAGACACTTTTTAGCCCATCTTTCTCCTAAAATTGCTTCCAGGCAGGTTATAAGGATTTTTAAAAATATTACAGAATCAAACATACTATTAAAACCTACACATGAGCACAGATTAACCAACAAGTTCAGATGACCACAATACCTTTACTTACTGGAAGAACTGTGGCAGAATCAGCCTGCTCTGGTCTGCAAGCCCTATTTTGCCCTGCCTTCCCAAGTTTTTTCCCAACACCTGGAGAGGCTTTTCTTTCACTCTAGGGTAGCCCACCACCACCACCTGACCTTTGTATGGAATTGCCCACTAGAAGGGTCAAGACTCCCAGCTTCTTTTCCCAGTTCTGTGTCTCCTGCTGCCCAGTGCCTGGTTACAACAGAGACAGGTTACTGCCTTGTGTGCCCCTGGAGGAATAGGCCAACTGCTGGACTTCCCCCTGGCACTCATTTTAAAATAGAGTGTCCGAGACGGTGGAGGTCTATGTGGTACAGAGAACCACTGCCAGCATCAAAAGTTATAAAGTATTTATTTAAAAGAAAATGTTAACAAGCATCCTTTTAGCACAGCACCAGATTGAGTAAGGGATACAAAAGAAATGGATAAAATGCAAATCCTCTGTCCCTCTTTCTATACATGCTCTATCAGATGTTAAAATATAGGACAGGCTCCTTAGCTTTCTATACATGCTCTATCAGATGTTAAAATATAGGACAGGCTCCTTGGTTCTTTGTGAGCACATGGTCAGGTGAGCACTGCTTTCTCAGAGGAGAGGTCTGTCTGCTCTCATGGATGCAGCACCCAAAGAAAAGACCACTTCCTCCTTGCTCCCCTGAGTTTTACCTCCTCTCTTTTCCCCACCCACTGACCAGGTCACACCGGGTCAAAGAGGCTTTTCCTGGAGATCTCCAGTTTCTTCCTGGAATCTATCTACTATTCAGTTCCTCCCAAATCTCTGTTCCCTGCTTGGGGAAGGGGAAGAACTTGACCTACCCATTATCTCGCCTGCTAGATCCATTAGCATTTGTATGAAGGTGGGCTGAGGTACATCTGGAAAGCAATTGCACTGACTTCCTTCCCTCCTGCCTGTTCTCTGCCCAGAGGAAAAAAACTTTTAAAAGGCCAAGTGGAGGTTTTGCTTACTTCAAACCTCCCAGGGAAAAATGCATTTTTTCACAAGGCCCATCTAAATAATTTGATCTTACATCCCTTTTGAAAGGTTAATAATGGGGGCCTCCCTGACCTGCAAAGAAAGGCTGTTCTACCACCCAGGAACCATCACAGAAAAGACACTGAAGTAGGCAGATGCAGATCTAATCTGCCCATATGATGGCACTCTGAGGCTCAGTCTAGACAAGACATTTTGGCTCAAGATAGTCTCAAAGCCAGACATGACCTGTGGGAAGCAAAGCCCCCAAGTGTGCTGGAACCCAATAGACCGTGGCACAGGGGAAGGCTTTTCCTGACCTGAAACGGTCTGGAGGGACACTATTTGCTCCATGGGGAGAGGCTGCACAATTCAACTTGTGTCAAAATGTTTTGTCTAGTTTGAGCCTAAGTAGGCTGATGAGTGAAGCTGTTGACCTGGAATATATTGTCAAAGGAGGGGCTTAAATCTCCCAATCCACTTTAATTCTCTCTATCTGGGCCTCCTTCCTGTTTCATATCAACACAGACAGCAGCTTCACCCACGTTTGGAGTTCAGAGAGCTTCCGGTTATACTTTTCAGGTTATTCTTCAGGTCCAAAGCCTGAAGCTGGGGGGAGCTCCCCAAGACCCACCTTGCTTGTACTCCATACCCCAAATGGGTTGAGCCTCAATCTTGGAGAAACACAATAGCTGATTCAGAAAGGGGACAGGGAGCAACAACACAAACACACTCCACAGCCACTGCCTGCAGCTCAGACCCCTAGATGAATGGGAGGACACCCTTGGCACATGTGCTACATGGTGATGCGCCAGGCCATTTTGCTCAGCCCTGCAGTTCCCTTGTTGCCCCCGAAAAACAGGGAGGCAATCAAGCCAGGCTGGCACAGCTTCCCTCTCAATCCACTTCACAGACAGGCCTGCTGGAGGAGGGCAGGACGGCCCCCACCCTTCCATCATTCCGTTGTGTCTCATTTCAAGACCAGCCGCCCTAGGCCCAAGTGCCACAGGGCTCCATGAGCCCTCTGAATGATCTCTTGCAGAAGCCATTCCGCCTGGTCATTACAGAACAATTGCACAGGTTATTGAAGAGTTAATGCCTGAATCTCCTTTCATTTCAGTCCCCTTTTCCTTTTGTGTTCTGCATATTGTAGATGTTACTTTGAATTTTAAACAGTCCTGAATGCAAGGGCAAAAAGGCAATACACACTTGTATCAAATACATAAAGTTGCTAGATTCAAGTCCAGTAGCACCTGAGAAACCAACATGATCTTGGGGGTATAAGCTTCTGGGATTCAAAGTTCCCTCTCGAACGCTTATACCCCCAAAATCTTCTTGGTCTCTAAGGTGCCATTGGACTCGAACATGGCTACCCTCTGAAACTAAATACATAAATTTGGTACTCAGGCAGAAAGAAAGAGAGAGAGAGAGAGAGAGAGAAAGAGAAACCCCTCTTGTCTAGCCTTGCCCTACAAACTATATATAGAGAGTGTGTTATGCTTCATGGGAGCCAGCCTGGATATGTACTACCCTAGCCTTAAGTAAAAATGCTGGGAAGAGCTGCTTGCATGAATGACAAGCAGTGTTCTGGGGCACTTGGGATCTGCTAAATTCAATTAGGGAAATTCAATTACAGTGGGGCGGAAGAGCGATGGTTCTCTCTGTCTCAAAATATGATCTTAGAAACTCTGTTGGTGGTTACGAAAATGCCACAAAAATTAATAGGTTAGAACTAATCTATGTTTATCCTTCACTTCTTCCGCAGCATCCACACAGCTGTTTTGTTGTTCCTGGGGCTTCAGAGCAGTGTTTTCCAGAGCATCTCCGCAATGTTGTCCCCCAAGTCATTCACATTCCAGGTTTCTCCATGCTTTACTCCAGTCTTTCCCAAACACGCTCTGCTAGAATCTTTCCAGGAAGATGGCAGTCCAAGCAGGTTTGCTCACCACCTGGACAGGAAGGTGTTCACCAACCAATGGGATATAATGATTAAAGAGTCAGACTAGGATCTGCAAAACCCAGATGTGAATCCCCCCACTCTACCATGAAAGCTTGCTGGGTGACCTTGGGCCAGTCACACACTCTCAGCCAAACTGCTTCACAAGATTGTTGTGAGGTTGAAACAGAGGAGAGGGAAATGATGTACACCACTTAGGGTCCCTCCCCATTGGGGAGAAAGGCAGGATATAAATAAAGAGGTTAATTTCCGAAACTGCTGCCCACTTCAGCAGCATTTCACTGCCACCAGCCTATTACCGCTGCCATTTTCCCCTGTGGGCCATTGGAGGACATTTGGCGAGTTTTTTTAAAAAATCTGTAGTTACCATATTGCTACCGCATTAGGCTACAGTGATATAAAACTACTGATTTTTTAAACATGCTGGCAAAAAAGCCCTCAGGTCACACTGGGCAGGAGGAGGGGTATGTAAGGAGTGTTGGAACTGCCACAGAGATAATTCATTGCCACTATGCGTGTCTCTGCACTGGGAACGGCTATGAGTTCGAGAAGAGAAGAGATTGGATTTATACCCTGCCCTTCACTACCCAAAGGAGTCTCAGAGTGGTTTACAATTGCTGTTCCCTTCCCCTCCCCACAACAGACACCCTGTGAGGTAGGCGGGGCTGAGAGAGCTCTTTCGAGAACTGCTCTTGAGAGAGTAGCTCTGAAAGAACTTATGACTGACCCAAGGTCACACCAGCAGATGCATGTATAGAAGTGGGGAATCAAACCCGGTTCTCCCAGATTAGAGTCCGCACTCCTAACCACTACACCCAACTGACTCTTCAGAACAGATGATCTGCACCGTGTGGATGCAGCTTTCATCATTACTTCAATATTTAAACATAACACTGTCCGTGTCTGCTTACTCTGTAAAGTTTAAGTAAACTCTGCCTTCTTTCCCTGGTAAAAATGCTTTGTTTCCACCCGGGAATAATTATCTCCTCAGCAGTTCCTTCTCTGCAACCCCCCTTGCCATTCAGTTCTTCCTGAGAGTAAGCAAGTGTTCATGAGAAGCGCATGATGCTCTCCTGCTGAATGTGGGGCATAAACACCTCAAGCTGCCTGTGTCAGGCTGGCTTCCCTTCACCTGCGCTCCTGCCTGCCTCACACATTCCATGTGAGACATAAATATTCATGGCCCAGAATGAGGACAGCCCTGATTTCTGGGGCAGGCAATTGCCATATGTTTCTCCTGTAGGAGACTTTCAGAGAATCAGCAGCAGCCCCAACACGCATCTCATAAAGCCCTGGGGCAGAGCGCGAACAGAAGGGAGAGCCAGCCTACACCACACCTAAGAAACAAGTCCTGGGAAGCAGTCTTCTAGCAAATTGATATTATGAATAATATTATGCATATAGCACCATCAGTATGTATAGTGCACTGTTTACACAATAACAAAGCAATTTCCCCTTGCAATTCCAGCCCGCTGTCTAATTCGCCACATATAAGATCACAATCAGAAACACAAGACTTCTTCTGTAACCTGCTCCTTACTGCACTGTAATCTCCCTGCCTTGTTGCTGTCCCCCTGAGAAACCCTGTCCATAGGGGAAGCTGCCTTCTGCTTATTCAGGAGGTGGTACAGTCATTCCCCCCAGCAGAAAGCAACCCAGTATTCCCAGTCCCTCTGGGTCTGCCTTCCTGGATGCCTCAACCATGTTGATACAGGATACAGGAGTGGACATAGAAACGCCCATCAGGAACAAATACTTGAGCGGGCTGTTGTCTCTCTTGGGAAGGCTGCTGTCCAGGGTGTTAGCTCTGCTCACCCCCTTCTTCGACATGTCTAGCCAAGAGGCTGGAGGGGGGGGGGGGCCTCAACAGGTGCACAACTGGCAAGACTGACTGGAGGCGGTAATCACGGCAAAGCCTAGCCTGAACAGCCGCCCCCCCCCCTCTGGTAGCTGAGCAACAAAGCCAAGGGAGGGGAGGGGAGGGGAGGAAGGGACCCGGCGGAGCGACCCTCTCCTTTTACCCCGCAGGATCCCTAGAGATAGGACCGGCAGGGCGCGCCGGGGAGGATGCTGCCCGCTCAGCATCCCGTCTCCCAGCAACCGCTCCCGATCACCCGCCTCCTCCCTCCGACCGGGGCTGTGGATCCGGGAAAAGAAGCGGATCGGCTCTGCCGCCACCCGCCCTCCGCATCCCCGTCTCCTCCTTCCATCCGCTTACTCACGTTGCCGGTGCCGGCGGAGGCGGGAGACGCCCAGGCGATGCCGAGCCAGACTAGGGCTCCTGAGCACAGCCCGTCCCGCCGCCCGCAGCGCCTCCATCGGGGAAACCAAGGGGAGAGAGGCGACACGGCCAGGGCGGGGCCTATGTCTCGGGGGCGGGCTTTGTCTGGGGAGGGCGGGGCTTTGCCTGGCTCAGCCGCCGGCCCTCCTCCGCTCCGAGGGCGACGACGGAGCATGCGCTCTAGCAGCGCTCCTGGTCCCGCCCCCTCCTGTAGGAGAGGCGGGCACTCGTTCGCCGTTCCGCGCGTCGCCTCCAGTGTCATCAGAGGTGGCCCGGTCCCGGTGGCTGTTACCTGGGTAACGGGCGGGGACGCGACGCAAAGCCCGGGCGGCGGGATCGGGACATGCAGCTGAGGCACGTCCGGACGCTGCTCACCCCGCAGGTGGGAACCGGCGAGGCGGGATCTGCTGTGCACATGAGCGACAGGGGTCCAACCGGAGTAGAAGCGGAGTTAGGATGGGGCTGCGCGCGCGGGGTGGGGGGGAATCGGCGGACCGCCCAGTCTCTTCTTCTGAGTGGGGTAACACCGTGGGGTTGGAAGGGAGAAGCATTGCGGAGGAACGAGCACAGGTCCCTCTCTTTTCAGAAGACTGTCGGCCCCTTAGAGACGAACGACATTTTATTCCAGCATGACCTTTCGTGAGTCAGAGCTCAGTGCTACAGGTGCTGTATGGAAGGAAATCCTGTTGCAGAAGGAAGGGGGTTGAGAATAAAACGGCCGATATTGTAATGCCCCTGTATAGATCTATGGTGCGGCCTCATTTGGAAAACTGTGTAGCGTTCTGGTCAAAAAGAACACTGCAGAGCTGGAAAAAGAACAGAGGAGGGCAACCAACATGATGAGGGGGCTGGAGCCCCTTCCCTATGAGAAAAGGCTGAAGAGTATTCAGTTTAGAAAAGAGAAGCCTAAGGGGGAGACATGACAGAGGTTTATAAAGTTATGTATGATGTGGAGAGAGTTGACAAAGATAAGTTTTTCTCTCTCCCCCAAAAGACTAGAACTCAAGGGTATCTAATGAAGCTGATGGGCAGTAGGCTTAGAACAGACAAAAGGAAATACTTGTTTTCACAGAGAGTGATTAAAATGTGGAATTTGCACTCTGATCTGGATAGCCCAGGCAAGCCAGATCTCAGAAGCTAAGCAGGGTCGACTCTGACAAGTACTTGGATGGGAGACCTTCTTGAAATACCAGCAGTCGGGAGGACAGGGTTAGGCTTTATTTAGCCCCCTCTCTGAATATCCTCCAGGTCCCCAGTAGGGTCAGCCACCAGGGGTCACCTGATTTCCAGGAGCACACAAACACTAAAGAGACAGGGTCATGAACAGCCAAATGGTGAAACAGTAATTTCTTCCTCTGGAAGCAGGAAAATGAGGATAACCCCAGGTGAATATGGACTCTTGAAAGAGAGATTATAAATTCTGTGGCCAAGGGGGGAAATCTCTCTTCTCTTGCATCTTGGTCTTCTCTTTGGATGGGCACAAGCCATAAAGACTGAACCTTTACCTAGGGACACCACTTTGCCCATATGGTGAGGCACAATGGGGAAAAGACCAGACTCTGAGGTAATGATGGACTTTTAAATGCTGTAACTTCACAAATTACCAGCCTATTCTAGTTAACCAACATAGGTACTGAACTGTGTAATGCATATTTTCACCTTTCTTTGTATCCTTTCTCAGTCTGATGCTTGAACAGGCCATCCATACTCCTTTTTTATTTATTAAATTTATATTTTGAATGCTTGAAACCTGATTTCACTAAACACACCATTCCAATTTGCTTGTACTATTTTAAGAACAGTAAATGGGAGGAGCAGCACATAAGCTCACCATCCCTTGAGCGCGATTGCTCAGAATTGTGAAAGTGTGGTAGCTCATCCTTGTGCTAGCTTATAGCAGCAAAGCAGGAGATGTGGCAGCTAGGTGAAGCCTCAGAACTGCAGTGCTCGTACAGAGTGCTGCATGTGCAAATCCATTCAGCAGGAGATGCTCTCAGATTTCCTGGTGGCAACAGTTACTAACCAGCTTGCCTTTGGTAACCCTCCCCTCCCCCAAGGATTAAGGGGAAGAAGCTGCAGCACTGAAGACCTGGAATTGCTGGGGGGTTTTCTGACCTCCTGGGACCCAAGGAAATGTTAGTCTGTTCCTTCACAGCATATTATCCCAATAGTTTGCTAATTATGCAGACCAATCACTTTAATTGTCATCTATCAATTGCTGTATGTCTCTTCCTGTTAACCATGACAAAGCATCACAGACAGCAGATCTGTACCTCAGCCTTTGCCCATGCCAGGATTTGCTCAAAGTGTCTTCTTGTCTGGGAGAGAGAAAAGCTTCTCCGGGAATGTATTGCTCTAGCAACACATGGCTCTGCATCTGTTCACTCAGTGGACAAGGAGAAGGTCCCGGTTAAGAGGTTCATGTTTGCTTTTCTCCCAGGTCTGGAAATTTTGACAGTCATATGCATTTTTTGGCTTCCAGCCTTTTGTCTAAGCTGGTGGAAATGAAAATTCCCTGTAGTTAGCTGACGTAAGATCTGTGCTGTGGTTATGTCCACACGTAACCTCCTGCTGGCTTCCGTGAAATGTAGGGCTTTTTAGCAGTTTTCTCTGCCATTGATCCACCAGCATCAGAACTGCATTGAGCACAGATGTCATGAGTCAGCCAGGGCTCAGCGATAGCAAGGACTCCTCAGGAGAAGTGGAGCCAGCCTTGAGTTAACAGAAGGTGACCAGCAGGAAAAGGATTCAGGATTCACAGCCAAGAGCTGGTGCAGAACCACCGACACCCTCCAGCCCTGATTCAGGAGGTGAACCTCAGCTAGCCATTCCCAGCCCACCAGTATCATCTACACCCTTAGAGCACCACAGACAGAAGCTGAGAACAGAGCTCCAGACAAGACAGCAAAGTGCACACCTCCTGCCCTGATGCCAACTACTTGCTGATAACAAAGATGAGTAGTTGCAGAATTGCTTCCAAGCAACTGGTTGCAAGCATGACCCTTAGACATGGGGCTATAAAACCAGCTAAAGAGAGGCTGTTAAGCATGGATGCAGTGCTTACAATAGAGTCTAAGCCACTGACTCTGCTTTGCCTAACGTCTGGACCCCCGACTTTGGTCTGAATGACTCTGTTTTGCCTGACTTCTAGCACCTGAAATTCAGAGCCTGCAAGCCAGTACAACAGATGTTCCACATACCTTCCCTCCCTCCACATTTTTTCAATTGTTATACTGGTTTATTTTCTCACACACATCCGCAATACTATCGGGTTTTCCCAGCAGAGGGTGCTGTCATCAGCATCAGCATTACAGCATTACCACTGCTCCTTTTTTTCTTTTTATTAATGTACTGCTTTAAGAGGTCTGTGTCCCGCTCTCTTGCCCCCTCATAATCTGCTGATTGGGCAGCCACCTTCCTGCCATACTGATTTTAAACTTTGTGGCCAAGACATTGGTTAGGACTTTTTAAAATGGCAATTCTCAGCATTGTGCTAAAGGTGTGCTTTGTATTTATAAAGTTACTGCCCGCAGTGCAAAGTGATTTGGTTAGCTCTGACAGTACCCAATCACCAATGACAGGCTGAAAGATTGCCATAATGGGGATTTTCTGATCAGTTGTGGCACTGAAAAATGTGCATGTGAGAATTGCCATTTGACTATAGTATGACCATACTATATGTCATACTATAGATCTGGACGAATGGCTAAAAATTTGGAAAACATTGAAATATACTAGTGCTGTTCCATATAAAGAAAACTTATATAAGATGTTTTACAGATGGCACTGGACTCCGGACAGGTTGGCCAAATGTTATGCAAATGCATCAAACACTTGTTGGAAGTGTGAAAAAAAACAAAGGAACGTTTTTTCATATGTGGTGGAAATGCCCAAGAGTCCAAGAATATTGGAAAAATATATCAATAATGATACAGGAAATTTTAGGGTTAGAATTATCTTTAATACCTGAAAGCTTTCTATTAAATATGCTCCCAGAACATCTAGATAAAGCGGAAAAATTTTTCATAATCTACATTACAACAGCTGCCCGTATTATATGGGCTAAAAATTGGAAACTTAAAAATAGCCCCTTAATAGAGGAAGTAATATTTAAACTTATGGACCTAGCTGAAGCGGAAAAATTAAGCCAGATATTAAAAATGAAAAAGACTGAAATGTTGAAGGAAAAATGGTCAAAATTTTATGATTGGTATAAAAATAAAACAACGACTCAAAAGAAAAGACTTTAAAATATAATTTATATACATATACACATAAAACATATTTTTGAGATATTTAAATAAATATGAGACAAGTAGACAAATAGATAGTTGTAGTAGGGATATCTGTATAGTTTCAATATATTGGTACATTTATGTATTATTTTCTGCCTTTGTATAGGAAACATGAAGTGTATGTACAATGATTAAGGACATATTGTATAACTATTTAATTTGTTTCCTATTTTCTCTTTGTTAACCAAATGGACTTATATTCTATATGTAAAATAAAATAAAAATTTTCTCAAAAAAAAAAAAGAGAATTGCCATTTGACCTTGTCACTTCACCCCTATCAAAAGTGGCAAATCCTTTCAAAACTATAATAATAAAGAAAAATTTTAAGGTTGGAGGAGGGTTGCGAAGAGGCACAGAGGCACATCTTGTATTGATACACTGCTGTCCGGTGTGTGTTTAATTAAAACAACACTTTGCCTATGCAAGAAAAAAATTCCTTTGTATGGTGGAGTAGGAAGAAGGGGGTCAGGGAACATGGAGAGGGGCTTGGAAGAGCAATGATCATTCCTATGCCATCTTATAGCGATATATTGGTATACTGCTATAAGGCAATTTTTTAACCCCCCCCCCCAAAAAAAAAAACTAGTAGAAAAATAAAAACCAAATTTCTAAGGTGGAGGGGTGGGGAAACACAGAGCAAGGTTGTCCCACAGTCCTCGCAGTCAGCAAAAAATAGGCTGGGAGTGAGTGGAACAAACAAAAGCTCAGGAAAATTACACACAGGAACAAGACTCAGAACTTGATAGTTCAGAAAAGACCAGGGTGAAAAGGGTCCCAAAAGAACCAAAAATAAACAAGGGAAAATGCCAGATGAAACTACTGGGTTAAGAGAGCATGCGGAAGCCAGGGGATAAACTGAAGTAGTTTGGGGCCTGAACCAAAGCCATAATGCTGTGTGGAAATACCCTTATACTGTCAAAGTCTGAATAGGACCAAAACCTAAAATCTGAGCCTAACTTACCCAGAAGTAAATCTTATCCATTTAAATGGGATTAAGTTCCAAACCATTGTGTGTAGTATTGCAGCCACCTCTCTAATATCTCACCAATAATAAGCAGTGACGTTGAGTCTACAGACCTCAAAATGAATGTAACAGGCTGTAATCTCAGCCAGTTATCTAAATCCTCAGATGTGCTATCGTAGACCAGCCACTAGGCTATGCTGCTGTCTGACCTAAGTTTGGAGAACTTGGGGTTTCTGATGGGCCACGCACAGTGGGCCCTTGCCCCCAGCCTGTGTAACCATTATCCTACTTTGTTGCAGGAGGGGGCAGCCAAGGTAACATGCATGTCCTGGGCCCCAAACAATTCCAAATTTGCTGTCTGTACTGTGGACAAGGTGGTCCTCCTCTACGATGAGCATGGCGAGCGGAGGGACAAGTTCTCCACGAAGCCTGCAGATCCTAAGGTAGACTCGGGGTTCTTCCAGCCTGAACATAACTCTTGGGAAAGGGTTGTTCCCTTCCTCTTTGGTCTCACAAAGGAAGTAGCCATGAGTATAAAGTGCCTCAGAACTGGACTCTCCCAGTACTGAATTTTGTGCCAAATATAGACATTTGCACTTGTGGCTGTATACGTGTAACCCAGTAGTAATAACTGCAGTCAGAATGTATATACCGCTAAATAAAACTGGAAAGTGTTAGAGTTATTAGGTCTGGTATTTGAGTGAAGGAGAATCTTGCACTGTCATACCTGAGGACAGGCTCCTCCTTCCAGGCTTCCTCCTGGCCGAGGCTCTCCCCACTTAGGGTGGCCTTGCTAATTTCTGCTTGCTTCTGGGCTAGATTATACCTTACCACTGCCTCTGCCTCCCCAATCCATGCCATTCTCCTGAGCTTTGGAGGCATCTCCAAAGTGCAGTTCGACTGTATAGATGAGTTGGGGGAAGGGATTTGTCCCAGTCACGCCTTGGTTTTCCCTTGGGGAGGGACCCTCACTGTGGTGAGCAAATGAGTCAATCCTTGTCCTGGGTCACTTGGGCCTGGGCCTGTTCTGGGCTCTGTTGGTACCTAAGAATGGAGCATTGCATTGTTTCCTCTTCTCTTTCCAGTATGGCAGGAAAAGCTATGTGGTGAAAGGCATGGCATTCTCCCCAGATTCCACCAAGATTGCTGTTGGGCAAACGGACAACATCATCTTTGTCTACAAGATTGGAGAGGAATGGTAAGGGCCTTTATATGGGAAGGGTGAGACCATTCCAGGAGCAAGCGCCAGGCCAAGTTCCTGCTGCAGATCCCTGCTAATTGGCTTGCCCCTGTGTCTCCACTCCAGATCTAACTACAGCTGAAAGACACGTAGGTTTGGTCTTCACTCCGCTTTCTTTGTCTTCTGTCTTCTGAGAGATCAGGTGGCTCATCCTGCCATCTCACAGTTGGGTTGTAGCAGATCAGCGATCAGGATCTTTCCCTCCCTCCTTTTAAAATTTACTAGTTAATAGCTCCATATGGCCCCTCTGACCACTGGGGAAGTGGAGCTGAGGGAGGGAACGTTTAATCTTTTCTTTCATGCTGTTTCCCAATATGAAATCGCTCCCTAAAATATCGGTATTTTTCTTCTTCCTCCCATGCTTCCTGCTATGGAGCTAATAGCAACTTGGGGGAAGGGGGCAGGGATTAAATAAAGGGGAATGCACAGGGGTAGATGATTGAGTATCTCCCTCCTACCCCATGCAACTTCCCTAGTCTTCAAGGCAGCTTTGTGAAGTTACGGATGAGTAAAACATGCACAGAGGGCATCTCAGTCACAGATCTACCACATCTCACTTAGTTTGCAGCATTGGGGGGGGGGTTTCCAGTCAGGCCCCATAGACAGTTTTCTGTTGGGGCACAGCAGCTGTTCCTTAGCTTGCCCCTTGCCCTGGGCAGAGGGAAGGGCCAAGCTGATCTTGATCAGTATTGTTGCCTGCAGTGGTAATCCCTAGGTGCCCCTGTACCCCATAGAACCTTTCCCGGTGGCCTGTGTCAACAGTAGTCTTTTTTCTTCCCTGTTGTGCAGGGGTGACAAGAAGGTGATCTGCAACAAGTTCATTCAGACGGTAAGGCCCCAGTCTGCCTCCTCCCTGTGAGAACCAGTAGCTTTTGCTATGATGTCTGGATCCCTTTAGAACCTGGTTTTCTGCTGCCTGCTCTCCTTTGCCCTTCTCTACAAATAAGAGGTGGCATTCTGGCAGTGGGCAGATAGTTGTGGTTTTTTAAATCTTCCCAAGAGCATTGTTTGAAAAATTTAGAGGGGAGGGAAGGGGAGGTTCAAAGCAAAGTCACAGAACATGCATTGGGCAGGATAACTCAGCCCAGCTCTCATGTCCTTCTGAGGCAACGTGGGAACAAGGGTCACAACAAGACTCCAATTCTTGGAGAAAACAATCGGTTTTGAGCCCCACCAGAGGCCAGGCTGTGTTTTGTAGCTTCCTCTCCCTCAGTCAGGCCAAGCCATGCTTCTCTAATGCTCCTGCCTCCTTATTCTGTTCCCCAACAGAGTGCTGTGACTTGTTTGCTGTGGCCGGAGGAGAACTCCATAGTCTTTGGGCTCGTTGAGGGCAAGGTAGGGAAGCTGCCATCTACCTCTGATGCAGCGTTGGGTGCTAGGATGAGCACGCTCCAGTGATTACGCCAAGTGGTCTGTCTTAGCTGATTGGTGCCCCAAAACTCTCCCAGCTCACTTTGACCATAGGTGCTTTCCTTCCTGCTGTCACAGGCTGATGAGTTAACCAGATATTTCTCTCCCAAAGGTTCGTCTAGCGAACACCAAGTCCAGCAAGTCATCCACTATTTATGGGACAGACTCCTATGTGGTATCACTGGCCTCCAAGTAAGTGTGCAACAATGGGAGGAGAGAACCCTATTTCACTCCCATCTCTTTGGCCGCCCCAAGAATGGCAAGCTCTTTTTTTTTTCACCTGCTGACTTCATAGCAGTGTAACACCAGTCTTAACAGGTCTTTGTGATGTACCCCGTCCATTTTAGACTCCGAGGGTACAGAGCTGTAACAGTTCACTCTTTTACTCCCCCCATCCTCCAACAGACCACTGCAGCTGAAAGGCTGTGAAGATGAGACCTTCTGGGCCTCTCTGCTGATAACGTCTCATTTACTTTTGCAGCACCTCAGGGAAGGGAATCCTATCTGGCCACGCAGATGGAACGATTGTGCGCTACTTCTTTGACGACGAAGGCTCTGGGGAGTCCCAGGTATGGTCAGGTTCTTCCCTCTAAACAGACTCTTTCCCCAGTCCAGTCAGACCTACTTAGCAGCTGGGGGTTTGTGACCTTCTGGTTCTTTCCAAAGGGAAACATTGGCATGAGGTTTGCTTCCATTCCTGGGAGTCACAATTTCCTGTGCTAAGTGGAGTTTTTGGGGAACAGTGATTCTTCTTGTAGCATAGACATCAGTTGCATGTTGTGTCTAGGCTGTGGAGGAGCACCTCTTGTCTGGAGCCTGTGCGCTCACTAGTTAGGGTTGCCAAGTCACTTACAGTTCCGGGCGGGGGAGTCCCGCTCCCGGTCTGGGGTCTTTGCGTGCACGGTGTGATGACGTTGCCCGGAAGTGACATCATCACGCCGGGCACATCACTGGGCAACACTCTGGTAATCGCCCAAAAAACTCTATGGTACCATAGAGTTTTCAGGGTGATTACTAGAACGTCGCCCTGCAACGTGCCCAGCGTGATGACGTCACTTCTGGGCAACGTCATCGCGCCGGGCATGTTGGCCTGATGTGGCCATTTTGGGGGTGGGGTTCCCCCGCTGGCTGAATCCGGATCAGCAGATTGGGAACCTAATTAGCAGGGGAATCCCCGCCCCCCAGGGGGACTTGGCAGCCCTAGTCTGAGTGACAGAGTCCCTCCTGCTCCATATGTGCTTCATTTGTGCCGGGGGGGGGGGGGCGGTAATATTTTTCTATTAACATACTGTACTGGTGGAGTGTTCCTCCCTTATTGAAGGTAGTTGGGTAGCTCTGGAAATAAAACTAGACATGAGGAAACCCCCTCCCCTCCACCCATGCTGAGGTATCTCATTACCTTTTTTTCCCATTTCCCCTCCCCGACCCCACCAGTGTAGTACACACTTCCTTCTGTAGGATGTCATAGAAAACCTTTCTACAACTAAAAGTGTCACACACAAACTCAGCAAAAAGGTGTAAGTCTGTTTCTTCTGTAGCAGGCCTCCTAGAAGGCTTGCTGCTGATCTTAAGCTCATGGCTTCAGTGCTACAGAACAAAGCCATTTTTCCCACCACAGTCAGGGTGTGTGTGTGTGGGGGGGGGAGAAGGCATAATTCTCAGCAGGGATTGTAGAACTGTTGATTAGAGAGGGTGCAGTCACTGTTCTGGTTATGAGCCCGGGGGGCATGCAACCAATAAGGAAACTGGGTAGTGAAGCGAATAAGAGAGTGAATCATTCTCCTTCCAAGTCTTTTGGGCTGGCAGCATCACCCACAGCCATTTAGCCACAAATCCTTCACGAGACCCTAATTGAAACCAGACCATGGGTGCCTCCCAGGGGATACTGAGCTCCCTGTGTTACTTACGCCTCCTGATGTGTCTGTGCTTTTAAGGTGGCAGCCCTGTCCCAGACACTCAGGCTGAGCCTCAAAGCCATCTCTCTTGTGCGTCTTATGCCAGAGAACATTATTTGGAGGGAGAATAACCCTGTCTGGAAATGCTTATCAACACAAACAGCTGGGAGGATCAACACTGATTTATGTCTGCAGCAGTGCATTTACAGTGTCCTGTGGCACTCTTCCTGGTACACATCCCTTTCCCTTGCAGTTTGAGCAGCACCCAATAGAAAAAGGCCCCTTGGTCTCCCCTTTGGCAGCAGGTCCGGCTCTGTCTCCTGGCTATTTTGTGCAGCTTTTGCCAGTAATGGAACAATGTAGCAGCCTGAGGCTTATGTACGGAGCAAATGCTTGTTTGGAGAGACATTGGGCACAAGCTTAGCTGGCTGCCGTACAGCTTGGTCCCTGCTCCTCACCCCATTCTCGTTCTCCTCTCTTGCTTTTCCCACAGGGCAAGTTGGTAGTGCACCCCTGTGCTCCTTATGCCCTGGCATGGGCATCTAACAGCATTGTGGCCACAGGCTGTGATAAGAAGATCGTGGCCTACGGGAAGGAGGGGCATGTGATCCAAACCTTTGACTACAGCCGGGACTCTTCAGAGAAAGAGTTCATGGTAGCAGCTGCCAGCCCGGGGGGACAGTCAGTGGTAATCGGCAGCTTCGACAGGTGTGGTGCTGGAGGGAGGTGCTACTCTGTAGAGTAATGTCGCTCCCCATTTCCCCCCTCCTTGGTTATTCAGGGATCCCCCCCCCCACTTGTTCCTGCAGGCTCAGGGTGCTGAACTGGAGTCCCCGTCGGAGTGCCTGGGAGGAAGCCAAGCCCAAGGAGATCCCTCACCTGTATACAATCACAGCCTTGGCGTGGAAACGGGATGGCTCACGGCTCTGTGCGGTGTGTATGGAGTTTGTGTGGCAGCATTTTGTGTGTTGATCGTGCCCACTCTGGGTGGTTCCCCTCCCATGAGGCCTTCCACTCTGTACATGCGGCCAAGGAGCCAGTTGGCAAGTTTGGAGGCTGGACAGGAGCCGCTGAAGGGATAAGAGGTCTTGCCTGACGCCTTTGTGTGCTTTCCTTGTCCCCACAGGGCACCCTCTGCGGTGGGGTGGAGCAGTTTGACTGTTGTCTTCGCAGAAGCATTTACAAGAACAAATTTGAGATGACATACGTGGGACCCAGCCAGGTGGGCATGATTTGGGGTGGCTTGGCAGTGAATGGGGTGGGGGAGGGGAGTTGTATTGGGTCTGGGGTTGGAAGAGAAGACTAGGGCACCTCCCTGAAACTTCTTCAAAGCCCAGTGTCATTGCCAAAGAGAGAAAAGATTACAGCAGACCGGCACATCACAAAAGACGCTGTGGAGCACTTTAAGGAATGCGATCATATAGCTAACAGAAACAGGTAGCTATGGATGTGTACATGCAGGCTCCTCGGGGGGGGGCGGGGAGGAGCACCCAGGGCTGAAGTTGAGCTTTGTGTGAACCCAGAAGAACCCCAGATCTGCAGATAAATCCAGTCCAAAACCAGAATCTGCACTGTCTGAGCATGTGCATTGAGAGGGAAAGGAATGAAGCTGAAGCGAAAGCAGCAGAGGTGCCAGGAGTGGGGGCCAGGGTGGAGGAAAGCTGAGGTGGAAAGTTTCCATTTCCTTCACCTGTGAGTCCTTGAGGGCTCCATTCATGTATAAAACCAATTGCAAAAACATTAGAAAAGAAGAGCGGCATACGGTGAACCTAAGAAATTAGCAGCAGGGTAAAATGTGGATGGGAGAGCTGTTGTTCCAGAAACAGATAGCAACAGATGCCGCAGCTGAATTCTCAGGTGGAAAAGAAATCTTAAAAATCAGCAGGAATTGCCTGGACAAAAAGGAAAGTTTTAACCTGGTGTCCAGGTGTCAGTAGAACTGGCATGGGCTTTATGGGGGGCGGCACCATGTCAGAGAAGGGCCTTCTGTTAGTGGCCACCCCTTGAGCTCCTGGAGCTGGGCTTCTGATGCAGAGCTTAAATAGGGGGCAGGCTTGTATGGTCCTTTAGTAACCTAGCCCAGTCTGAGGCCGTTTAGGACCCTCCCCTTTTTGTAATCAAGCTCGGCTCAGGGCCTGAAGGCCAGGAAGGGCTGCAAAAGGCTGCTGCAGTCCTGCTCCCCAGATTGCTGGACAGACTTTTCCTGCAAGTCACCCTCTGTTGGGATGGGGAATGTATCGCCAGATAGAGAGCAGCAGTGATGTCCTTCTCTCCACTTCCCTCCCAGGTCATTGTGAAGAATCTGTCCACAGGGATGCGAGTGGTGTTGAAATCCCACTACGGCTACGAAGTCGATGAGGTGAAAATCTTGGGGAAGGACCGCTACCTGGTGGCCCACACTTCAGACACCCTGCTTCTGGGGGACCTCAGTTCCACCAAGCTTAGCGAGGTACTGTGGGGTGCCTGTGGGAACCAGGGGAGCTCGGCTTGGGGACCCACTGTTCAAAGGCAGCATGGGATACAGCTGGCTCACATGGCACACAGAAGATTGTCTGGCAGTGCTTGTGTGTGCTGAGGTTCAGATCTGTGAGCACAGTGTGACCAGGCCAGAGTTGCTGGGCCATAGATCTGTGTATGGTATGCCCTGTGAACGTACGCCTTCACATTCTCCCTCGGGGCTCCTGCCTGTGTGTTCCCAGGCCTCCCACACTGAACTGTTGCAGCAGGTCTTTGGCTGCCCTTCAGAGCCTTCAGGTCCCATGCCTCAGAGACTCTTTTGGTAGGCCATTTCGCTCTGGTTCTGCTCATCTTCGGCCCCTTTGTTCAGCCTCCTTCTTCTGATTGGCCAAGATGCTTATTCATACTCTGCCCCCTGCTCTCCAAAGGGGGTGCATATCTCTCTCCCTCTCAGCTCATCACAGATAAATGTTGTATAGGTCGGTCTTTGCTACTTCCTTATGGGGCTGTTTCTGATGCCAGGAGTGGGAAGGTTGGGTTGCGCTGGGCACAGCTTTACAGGGCTTAGCTTGGACTTGTCAAGCTGCAGGAGTCACAGGAAGCTGCTATGGTCCTCTGCTCTGACTGTAATGGGACGTCTTAACTCCCACATCCATTTGGAGAATCTGGACTAAACGGTTCTAAAAGGGCTTTGTCTCTTTCAAACACTTAGGAGCAGATATTTCTGTCAATCAACCTTTAAATCTGATAATGCAAATGAGATAATTGTGAGTTCCTTTCTCTGAAATAAAACCAGCAAACGAGTCTGCAAAACTTCAGAGCATTTTGCCTTTTATTGAAAAAAAGGAATAGTTCTCTTTACTAGGCAAGATGTCAGGAAATACAGGCATGTGAAACTTAATCCTATAGCTACTGTAAAAATAAGTGCTAAACGTATCAGGGTTACTGACAATTCTTAATCGTATTATAATAAGTAATATTTTAAAGCAAACCAGGTTTCTGGTTATTGTATTAAAACTGCTTATAGGGATTTTCATATAAGCCCAAATCGGACAGAGAGAGAGAGAGAAATCTCACCTAATCTCTTCTGAGACTTCCATCCAGAGGAATAATAACAGCAATATATTTAATTTCTTTCTCAGTCCATTTCCCACAAGTGGGATTCAGGGCAGCATACTACATTTGTATAAGTAGTACATGAAATAAAATGTATAAAAATAATGTACAGCATTACATAATAATAAAATACAGCGCAGTACACTTCAGTAATGCCAGATTCAATCTACTGTTAGATGGCGTCACACATCTGTCCTGCAGGTAACTGGGTGGTTGACATAAGAACCTTGTTCCGCTTATGGGAGATCTTAGCAAGGAGAAAGTGTGGGGGAGAGGTAAAGGAGGGGGGAAGAAACCCGGGAGGCCACTGAACTCTCCATCCATCACTGTCCTCAACTGTATGCCCAGTGGAACATCTCAGTCTCACAGGCCCTGCAGAACTGAGCTAAGTCCCGCAGGGCCCAGATCTCACTAGGAAGAGAGTTCTGCCAGGGCCAAAAAGGCCCTGGCCCAGGACAGACGGACCATTTTGGGACCAGGGACTACCAGCACATTGGTACCAGTTGAAGTTTCTGGAGCAAGTTCAAGGGCAGCCCTGCATAGAGCAAGTTACAGTAATCCAGTACAGAGGTGACCATTGCCTGAACAACTGTAGCCAGATCAGTGTGGGACAGGTAGGGGACCAGCTGCCGGGCTTGGCAAAGATGGAAAAATGCCACCTGGGGGCTGTATTTGTGACCTGTGCCTCTAAAGTAAGAGTGGCGTCAAGGGTCAAACCCAAACTCCTGTCAGAGGAAGCTGGCACGGCTGTACCCCATCCAGAGTGAGAAGCTGAAATCCTGCCCCCCCCCAAGCCAGAAAGGGTTTGAGTGACATGCAGATGGGAAGCACCAAAGCATGCAGCATGAGAAGGCTGCTGTGCTGTGCCACAAGGTGTTCTCTCCATGAGCACACCTGGGTGCAGCCAGCCTGGCTTGTCTGACGTGGAGCTCATATGGCCCACCCATGTTTGCTGTTGTTGTCGTTGCAGGTGGCCTGGCAAGGGTCTGGAGGGAACGAGAAGTTCTTCTTTGACAACGAAGGTGTAAGTTGGCCTGGGCAGGGGCAGCCCCAGGACTGTGTGGGACAGCCGTCCTCTTCGCCTCACCCAGCTTTGCCTCTGGGAACAGAAGTGGCTTTTCTTTGTAGGCCCTCTTTCCGCAGGGGAAGACACAACGTTAGGAGTGAGGGCCAGCACGAGGCCCCCAGTGTAGTGTTGGGCAAACAAAGCAAGCCTTGTGCTTGCAAAGGCAATGCCCTACCTCTCTCCCCCCGCGACTCCTGCCATCCAAGCAGTGATATCCCTCTTGGACTCTCCCCTTGCTCCAGGTCTGCATGATCTTCAACGCAGGGGAGCTGACTCTGGTGGAGTACGGCAACAATGAGATCCTGGGCTCTGTGCGCACTGAGTTTATGAACCCCCATCTCATCAGGTGAGCAGCAAAGCCCTCTTTTCTTCTTCTTACTGGAACCTCTGCAGGGAGAAAGGTAACCGGGCTCTCGCCCTGCCGTAATCCCTGTCTCTTCTGTGTCCCAGCGTCCGCATCAATGAAAGGAGGCAGCGGGGAATGGAAGAGAACAAGCGGCTGGCCTATCTGGTGGACATCAAGACGATAGCAATGGGTGAGTGAGGCCCCTTCCTTCGCTCCCCCCCGTGCACACACTCCTTTGACGCAGCTCCTGAACCACGTGGCTTTTCTCTGCCTTCCCCAGTGGACCTCGTGGGTGGCTATAACATTGGCACCATCAGCCATGACAGCAAGATTGACTGGCTGGAGCTCAACGAGACAGGTCACAAGTTGCTCTTCCGGGACAAGAAGATGAGGGTGAGGCCCGGAGGAAGAGGCAGGGGTGGGAGGAAGGCAGTGAGGGCGTGCCTCCCCTCCTCGAGTACTCCCGTGACTCTTTTCCTTCCTGCCTCCAGCTGCAGCTCTATGACATCGAGGGAGCCACCAAGACCACCATCCTGAGCTACTGCTCCTACGTGCAGTGGGTCCCGGGGAGCGACGTGGTGGTGGCCCAGAACCGAAACAGCCTCTGCGTGTGGTATAACATCGACACCCCGGAGCGCGTGACCATGTTCCCTATGAAGGTAACAGCCTTCCACTGCTGGAGGTTCTGGTGGCTGCCGCGAGGCTAACCAGTGTCAGGTACCTGGGCTCTGGCTTGGTGCCCATCCAGCATCCCCCCCCCCCCCGACTCACTCACTCACTCTCTCTGCCTGAGGAAGGGAAGTTTGGCAAAGCAGCTGGGCATCCCTCAGCTGGCAAAGGGGAAAGCGAGGTCGGCCTCACAGAGGGCTGAGCGGTGTCAGGCCCTCCCAGGCTTGCAGAGTGGGCGAAGGGCAATGCTGAACTCAGGGTTTGGACTCCTGGCAGGGTGACATTGTGGACCTAGAAAGAAGCCATGGGAAGACGGAGGTGATTGTGACCGAAGGGGTGAACACGGTGTCCTACACCCTGGATGAAGGGCTGATAGAGTTCGGCACAGCAATTGACGATGGCGATTACCACAGGTAGGGGTGGAAGAAGAGAGGCAGGCGGTCTTCAGCAGGAGGCAGGGGAGGAACCAGCAACCCCCTTGCAGAACTTCATCTGTTCCCACAGAGACCTCCTCTTTCAGGCCAGGGCGTACAGCCACCTCCCCCCCCCCACTCCCCACTCCTGTACCCCTGCCTTGTGAGGAGCGGTGGTCCCCACCTCCTTCTGCTTTGTTCCCAGGGCCGTTGCCTTCCTAGAGACCCTGGAGATGTCCACGGAGACAGAGGCCATGTGGAAGACGCTGAGCCGGCTGGCCCTGGAAGCCAAGCAGCTGCACATTGCTGAAAGGTGGGTTGGGGATAGGGAGGTGGTCTGACTAGTACAAAGAACCATCTTGCTAGTCCAAAGAGCCATCTAGTCCAAAGAGCCCTTTGTACCCAAATGGCAGTGCTTGTGCAATCCACACTGACTGCAGGATTCCTCCTGTCCTGAGCTGCCACGATAATAGTCTTGATTAGGACCAAACTCTGGACATGACGTTTAGGGATCCGTGGCCCCTTAAAAGCAGCCACAGGCAATGGAATTTGACCTGGGGTTATCCACAGCTGCTTTTTAAGGGTTGAGCTACATGCGGGCAAGGCAGGATATAAATCTAAATTAATAAATGTTAGAAGATATGATTGCGGACCCTTAATGTCGCATGTATATTGGACTTCCGATTTAACTACCTTTGCTTGAGCGCAGGCTGGCCTGGTTATTGCAGTGGGGTTCCAGCCTTTCCCGCTCTCTCCACAGGTGTTTTGCTGCTCTTGGGCACGTGTCCAAGGCCCAGTTCCTCCATAAGACCAATGAGGTTGCCGACCAGGTGGCCAAAGAATACGTGAGTGGAATGAAGGCCTGCGTCTGTTTGTTCCCTTGCACATGTACCCCTCTCCCCTCCTTTAGTGAAGGAGGGAGCCTCAACTGCATCGGTGGCTCAGTGGCAGAGCATCTGCTTTGCACGCAGAAGGTCCCAGGTTCAAGGATCAGGTTGTAGGTTATGTAGACAATCAATCATTGATTGATGGTTATGTAGACGACCTCAGCCTGAGACCCCAGAGAGCCTTTGCCATTCAAAGTAGACAGTATGTTGAGGGGCCAGTGGTCTGAGTCAGTATAAGGCAGCTTTGTGTGTGTATTCACATCACGCCCAGATTCTTCCTCGGGCTTTGGAATCCCTGTCCGTCTGACCAGATGCTGTACTCACTCAGGGTGGCGATAACATGATAGCGGTTTAGAGCCCTGCTGTCCTTAACTGACCCAACAGGGTGGAAGGCATCCCTTCTTCTGCTTCATCCCTCTGGGAGCAGGGGAGCCCCCATCTACTCCCTGCCTGACTGTAGACCGCCCCACTTCCTTTTAGGGAGGGGATGGCACAGACTATTACCAGGTGCGGGTCCGCCTGGCCATGCTGGAAAAGAACTACAAGCTGGCGGAGATGATCCTACTTGAGCAGGTGAGCCCAGGAGCCAGGCTACCTTGCAGCCAACCCATCCCACCTGCACCTCTGAGTCCCTCCCTGCACCTCATACTTTCTACCTTCCTCTAGAACGCTGTGGAGGAAGCCATGGAGATGTACCAAGAGCTGCACATGTGGGACGAATGCATTGCGGTGGCAGAGGCTAAGGTAAGATGAGGCTGGGAGCAGAAGGGCTTTTACTGGTCAGGCCCCATGGGTGGAGATCGTGGCTCTTTGTACCATTCGGCCCGGAGCAGAGCTTGCAAGGGTGGCAGATCATTCCAGGTGCGTCCACTTTGTGTCTCTCTTCCCCTTTTCCCAGGGCCATCCTGCCCTGGAGAAACTGCGCCGAGGGTATTACGAGTGGCTGTTGCAGACGCAGCAGGAGGAGCGGGCTGCAGAGGTGCAGGAGAGCCAAGGGGACCTGCAAGCAGCCGTCGGCCTCTACTTGAAGGCGGGGCTGCCGGCCAAAGCGGCACGGCTGGCCATGGGCCGAGAGGAGCTGCTGGGCAACACCGACCTCGTCAATCGCATTGCCACAGCTCTTATACGAGGGGAGCTCTTCGAGCAGGTGAGGCTTCTGGCGGGGGTGGAACTGGAAGTGCAAAGGGCAGGGGAATAATGCCCTAAATGGAGTTGTGCGAGACCAGATGCTGGACTATATGGACCACTGGTCTGATCCAGCAGGGCTCTTCTTACATCCAGGACTGCAGCCTCAGTCTTTTCATCTCAAGGGTCCAGGGCTTGGCTTGTTCAGGAGACTGATGAAAGAGCCCAGTCTTTTCAGTTAGTTAGCAAGGCAAGAGAACTGCAGATGGGTAATGCAGTCCACTCCAGAAGCTGCGGTTTCTGATTTATTTTGTATTGCAAGCAAACCTCTCCTTATCCCTTTTGAGTAGGCTGGACTAGTAGCAGGGAACTCCGCAGACTCAGTCAGCCACTGGGGTGTCCCCTTCTCCACATATGCAGCCTTACTTTCTCATTCTTCTCCCTTTCTCTTAAGGGCTCGGGCTGGGGTGGGTTTGCCCCAGGGTAAAGGCCTGAGTGGCACTTGCTTGTGCCTCTGCGCAGCTGGGGTTAGAATGATGGTTTCCAAGGCAAGAGCAAATTGGCTTGGGGTGCAGCAGGGTTCATCTGGACTCCGGGTACAAAAGAGACACGTGACACCGCCACCCAAATAAATTACAAATCATTCTGCATTTGTTTAAAAAAGGTCTTTTACTTGCCTTTGAAAAAGAGCTGGAGTTTCACTCTGTTCAGTTTCTCTTGGGAAGGGATTTCAGTGATGGCCCCTCTTCCGTCTGTGTCTCAGGCTGGGGAGCTCTTTGAGAAGACCCGGAACCCCCAGAGGGCGCTGGAGTGTTACCGGAAAGGCAACTCTTTCCTGAAAGGTATCGGACTGGGCAGGGGGGCTACTCCCAAAGTTTCTGGCTTGGCTAAATTTTAGCCTTCTAAATCCTATTTTGAGCTAACGTTGGGGTCTCTTTCTCCAACCCTGCCTGCCGCTCGATTCCTTAAGACCATTGTCTGGGACCTGATCCAGATCAAGGAATCCAAGAAAGAGCAAGCGGACTGGTGTTCTTCCTCTTCCTGCCACAATTAGGCCCTTCTTGTGTCTTCCCTCCATGCAGCAGTGGAGCTGGCTCGCTTGGTCTTCCCAGCAGAAGTTGTGAAGCTGGAGGAGGGCTGGGGGGACCATCTGGTGCAGCAGAAGCAACTGGATGCTGCCATCAACCACTATATTGAGGCCAGGTAAAGGCAGGAGGGCCCTGACCCATGCTCTCTCTCTAAGCTGTGGAGTCTTGTGAGCAAAAATCCTACTTTGTGAGCTACAGGCATTAAAGTTGTGAGCGAGCGATCTGGCTGCTGCATCAATAAGTTTGCTCTGGAGCCCTCCTTCCTGAGCTGTGACAAAAATGTGTGAGCTCAAGGCTAAAAAACTGTACTGTGAGCTAGCTCACACAAACTCAACTTAGAGGGAACACTGGCCCTGGTCAGGCTAGCCCAAGTCCCATCAGTTCTGGGGAGCTAAGCAGGGTCAGCCTCAGTTAGTACTTGGGTGGGAGACCACCAGCAAAGTCCAGGGCTGCTGCACGGAGGCAGGAAACGGCAAACCACCTCAGAATTTCTCTTGCCTCGGGATCGCCATGAGTGGGGTGCGACTTGATGGCACTTTACAAACATAAAGGCACTGGGAAGGCACCCTTCCTTGTTGTGGTTGTCTGTGCTGGGCACTGTGGCCAGCGTGTGGGTTTGGTTCCTTCTCTGTTCTCCTGGAGAGCTTCAGGATCTGGCAGCGGCAGCCAAGAGTCTTCCCCTAAGAAGTGTGTCCTCCTACTCCAGGTGTGCTGTCAAGGCCATCGAGGCGGCCATCGGGGCACGGCAATGGAAGAAGGCCATTTACATCCTGGACTCACAGGACAAGAAAACGGGAGCCAAGTACTATCCCAAGATAGCCCAGCACTATGCAGCCCTGCAGGAGTATGAGGTAGGCCCCCCCGCCAACTTGCAAGTACCAGGTGAGTGGCTTGACGTGTGTGAGTAACATGGCACTTGTCTCTCCAGATAGCTGAGGAGGTGTACATCAAAGGAGACTGCATAAAGGATGCCATTGACATGTACACGCAGGCCGGGCGCTGGGAACAGGCGCATAAGGTGAGGCTCCTGTCTACAGGCCCCGTTCCTCGTGCACGTGTGCATGGCACTGACTTGGGGAGACATGGGCCGCCTTTAGATCGATGTCCTTCCAGTTTTTGATCCCCACTAATCAATGCAGGGGGCTGACCATTAAAATTCATGAGAACAGTCACCGGTAAATGAAATCACAGGCCCTGATGCAGGCGTGCCTGTCTCAAATGGAGGCTCACTGTGGAATCTTGCTGGGCTGGGCAGTGGGGAGACTCCAACGCTGTGAACTCTGGAGGGTGAACACTTTGCTTTTTTAAAAAACCAAAGCCAGTTGGTCTGTCCTGAATCGCTGGGTGGAAGAAATGGGTGGGGGTAAATTAGACCCTACTTTGGGGGAGATACAGGGAGATCATCTTGGCCTGGGACCTTTTGTCTCCTGCAGCTGGCATCCAGGTGCATGAGGCCCGAGGACGTGTCTGTGCTGTACATCACGCGGGCCCAGGAGATGGAGCGACAAGGGAAGTACAAGGAGGCCGAGAGGTAAGTGGCATGGCCGCAACCATCTGAGCTGGGATTCCAAACCACTTGGATTGAGGCTGCCCTGGCAGAAGAGGCATTGCCAGCTTTGAGCTGGTCTGAGTTCTCTGGTAGTTGTCTGGAGCAGAAGGCAGCCGGCTCTGCACAAGGCTAGGGGTTGCACTCTCCCACACGCTCTGGGGCCATCCTCTCAACGCCACGCCTTCCCCAGGCTGTACATCACGGTCGATGAACCGGACTTGGCCATCACCATGTACAAGAAGTGCAAGATGTATGATGACATGATCCGCCTGCTGGCCAAGTACCACAAGGACCTGTTGAGCGATACGCACCTCCACCTGGGCAAGGTGAGGGTTCTGGAGAGGGCTTCAAAGGGCAGGGGCAAAGAGAGTCAGCCAGCCTGGTAACGGGCAGGATTCTGGTTTCAGGAGCTGGAAGCTGATGGCCACCTGCAGGAGGCGGAGTATCATTACCTGGAAGCCAAGGAGTGGAAGGCCGCCGTGAACATGTACCGAATGAATAACATGTGGGATGAGGCCTACAGGGTAAGGGCAGCTCCCAGCATACACTGCAGTAACAACAATAGAGATTGTTCCCAGCGGTATACCAGCTGAGCCCCAGATGGGTGGCGGTGTCATGTGCCGTACCCTTTGCTGCCTGGGTGAGGAGTGACCTGTGGTGGGGTGACACCCCTCCCCCGGTCTAGTGTTTCCTTACTTGGCATATTTATTCACCACTTTTCTCCCTGAAGAAGCCCGAAGTAGCTTACGACAATAATATAAAAACTCAATCCAAAACACAATAAATGAAATACACACATCTTACATAAAACAAACAAAAATAATTATGTCCTGGGGTGGTCCTGTATCCAGTGGACCGAGGCTCCAGGGTGCCAGGGCAAGTACCCTTTGCTTCTTGCCCTTGGAGTTGCACCCCTGGCCACAGCTGGAGGTTACACCTGGAGGCGGGAAGCACAAGCATAAGCACAGCTGTCAGCACGGACTACTCTGAAGGACTCACCTGCCGACTGGGGCTTGGGGAGGGCATTCTTTCCTGTGGCAGGGGAGGGGGAGCTGCGGCAGCATATTGCCCCGCACCCAGTCCTCCCTGTCTTTGCTCCGAGGCAGGTGGCCAAAGCTCATGGCGGGGTGAACTCCCACAAGCACGTGGCCTTTTTGTGGGCAAAGAATCTGGGCGGAGAGGCTGCTGTGAAGCTCCTGAACAAATTTGGACTCCTGGAAATGGCCATTGACCACGCGGCTGACAACAAGTGAGTGTGGGGTGGACAGTCTTTTCATGTCCAAGCGCGTGCTTTTCCACTGGTATGGCCTTCCCACGTAGGCACAAGGCGGGATCCCAGAGTGCCTTGCTCCAGCTATAGGCCCAGAATGTCTTCAGGGGTAGGGACTGTGTGTGGTCTCCCATCATGCACTGGCTTCTACATGGTCCTCCTATGACCTGCCAGTACGGTAGCCTCCATGGCCATGCCCTTCTATATGCCCCTTATTCAGCCAAGATTGTTTGGAGAACCTTTTGCTATCCTCTGGAGTCGGGTTATGCTCCTCCCCTCCGGCCAGCTCCTTCTTTTCCTCTGCAGCATGTTTGACTTCGCCTTTGAGCTGGCTCGACTCTCACTCAAACAGAAGCTGCCTGAGATTCATTTCAAGTATGGCTCCTTCTTGGAAGACGAGGTAGGAGTGCTGGTGTGGGACTGGAATCAGGCAGGTGGGGTGCCTGCAGTAACTCCCCCGGGACTCCCTGTCTGTCTGTCTGTCTCTCTCTCCTGGTGAACAGGGCAAGTTTGAAGAGGCAGAAGTGGAGTTTGTGAAGGCCGGGAAGCCCAAAGAAGCAGTCCTGATGTAAGCGTGCCCTTCCCACTCCCCACAACAGTCTCTCCAGCTTCTCCCTCTTTCATTGCCCCCATTCCTGGTCTCATCTGGCCATGTCTGCTGGGAGAGGGCCTTCTAGCCTCTTGGGATCTCCTAGGCTGTTTGTGTAGGGGGATTTTAGGGGTCAAGGCCTCTACCAGGGATCCCCAACCCCCATTAGGGTTCTTTTCTATGGGCGGGTGGAAGCCTGGCTCGGGAACTCAGGCCTCCAGAGGGAGAGAAACACAGAGAGACAGTCGGCTTAAACTAAAAGTATTTATTAACTGTAAAACCATACACAAGTAAAATTCAGTGGCATCTATTCAATATCAATAGCCAATAGAAAACCCCCAATACCTGATAGAGTGTACACTACCAAAAGAACAAGATGTTCTTGGACTGTGGACCAAGACCTCACTCAAGCCTAGGTGGGGGTGTTGGCTAAACAGCCTTGAACAAAGCCCAAAGCCGCCTTTTTATTTTATTTTCATCCAATAGGAATCCAGGGAGGCGTCAATTAAAAATATATCAAACTTGCCAAATACCTGCCCATCCTAAGATGAACCTTTGCTTGTACGACCTTTAGCCTAGATATATTTTATTAACTTCAGTGTCAAAAAGACCTAGACAGATATGTTCGAAGGCCATGAAATGTGAATTCAGGCAAAGGTGCATCTACAGGGCAAGGCTTTAGTTTTTACGCCTAGGTTGCCAGCAAAAGAGCAAAGCCTTATGGGACTTCTGAACCAAGAAACCAACGTTTCTTGCAAATTGCAAAATCTGTGCAAAATGGCACAGAAGAAGAAGAAGAAGAAGAAGAAGAGATTAGATTTATACCCCGCCCTTCACTCACTTGGAGTCTCAGAGCGGCTTACAAACTCCTTTCCCTTCCCCTCCCCACAACAGGCACCCTGTGAGGTAGGTGGGGCTGAGAGAGCTCTTTCCCAAGCTGTCCTTGAGAGAACAGCTGGTACAGAGCTATGGCTTGCCCAAGGTCATCCAGCCAGGTGCAAGTGGAGGAGTGGGGAATCAAACCCGGTTCTCCCAGATTAGAGTCCGCGCACTTAACCACTACACCAGACTGGCACAGAGGAACAGAAAGGCCCAGGCTCATTGAATCCCAAATTCTGCAACAGTGTGATTCTCTTTTTTCCTGACGGTGTGGCTGTCTCTGCTCCTCCCTGCTCCGCTGCACTCCCCCAGGCACGCTCATGCCCAGAACTGGGCTGCTGCCCAGCGGGTGGCCGAGGCCCACGACCCAGACAGCGTGGTGATCGTGCTGGTTGGCCAGGCTGACGCTGCCTTCAAGCAAAAGGAGTTCCCGAAAGCGGAGGCCTTGCTGCTGCGAGCTCAGCGCCTCGACCTGGCAGTGAAGCACTACAGGGTAGGAGAACCCACATGGGACCTCTCAGCTTTGGTGGGGGGTGGGGGGCCAAGCCCAACTGTGCGACCCAGGAAGGGCACATCAGGGTCTCGTGCTGAGATCAGAGTAGCCCCCTCCCCAGCCTGCTCACTGTTCTTGGGCAGGGAAACAGAATATGGAGCGGGGATGGGCTCCTCTCTCTTTCCTCTCCTGTCCACAAAGGGTTCCCATAGAAACAAAAGGACAGTACTCAGAATGTGGTGTGTGCAGGATTAAATCGGTGCAAGCTGGAAGGCCAGTTGCATGGGGGAAGAACCACACTTTCTCCTGGTGGTGGGAGCACTGAACAGGGAGCAGTGGAAGAAAAGGGATCTTGCAGAGGATGCACCAGCTAACGCAGTGTGCTCGTCTTCACCTCTGTTGGTCATTTTGCGCAAGCCATGCTGATCTGCTTTTGCTGATGGCCATCAGTGCGGGCATCACCACGTTCCCATGTGGACTGGGCAGAACTGGCATAAAAAATGGTGACACAAGTGATTACCAGAGGACCCCAAGGTTTCTATGGCACTGGAGAATGGTCCCCCACATGCTTCTCCAGATTGCTGAGCAAAGGGGACGACTGGGTCCTGAGCAACCCCTCTCCTTATGAAGGCCCTCATGGTCATGATCCTATGCTTGTTTCACACCCCCAGGAAGCAGGCATGTGGGCCGATGCTCTGCGGGTCTGCAAGGAGTACCTTCCTGGGGATCTGGAGGCCCTGCAGGAGGCATATGAAAGAGAGGCAGCCAAGAAGGGTCTCAGGTGAGCAACTCTCTAGGAAGTAAGGCCTGGGAGGTGAGTATCCTGGCATGCAGGAAAGAGTCTGTGGCCCGTCACTGGCCCCTGGGATCCTCAGACCATCACCTTTGTGAACCAAAAGCTTTGCAGCTCCTTGTACCAACACTGGGATTACCTCAATTGAGCTCCCGACCCCTCTGTTCCTAGCACAATAAAGCGGGGAGGGGAGGGGAGGTTAGGGCCCCACATTCCATTGGAGGCCCCAAATGCTAATGCACCCCCCCCTCCAGACACTTACCAAGACCCTGTTGACTGGCAGGGGCATTGAGGGGATCCTGGAGCAAGCGCGTGAGTGGGAGCAGGCGGGGGAGTACTCCCGAGCTGTGGACTGCTACCTGAAGGTGCGTGACCCAGGCAACAACGCCCGGATGGAGAAGTGCTGGATGAAGGTAAGCGACCACTGTGGATCCACAGAACGGTTTCCGTGTTAATCTAAGGCTACCAGTTAGAAGGCAGGATCTGCTCAGGTGGCATGCGAGGTCATTTGCATCAGTTGCCCTTGCAGGGTTTGAGGTCGCCTCTCTGTTCCCCCACGCCCAGTGCCTTGCAGACGGTACGTGCCCATTGCCACCTTCTGATGCCCTTGCCCTTGGTAGCTCATTGTGGCACCCTCTCCCACTCCAGCTGCATGCCTCTGAATCCTTCATCTTTTGGTAGGCGGCAGAGCTTTCCATCAAATTCCTCGGCCAGCCCCGGAGCATTGAGGTGATGCGGACAGTGGGACCCCAGCTAGTCAGCATTGGCAAGTTCAGTGTGGTAAGCTGCTGGGGGGGGGGGGTGCAGCTCACTAACCAGGTCTGGAGCATTGGACTTCAGATCCAGCGCTAGCACGCACAGCCCCGCTTTTCCCCATATGGAAGGAGCAAAATGTCTAGCTGATTTCTCGCCCATCCTCAGGCAGCCGAGCTCTACCTCAATCTGGATATGATCAAGGAAGCCATCGATGCCTTCATGGAGGGGGAAGAGTGGAACAAAGCCAAACGGGTGGCCAAGGAGCTTGACCCCAGGTAACTTCCCTTGCTGGTGAAGCTGCTTTAGACGGTCGTAAGTAGTGGCTCCTCTGAGCCCCGGTATCCTCTGCTATGACTGCCTAGGAAGGGGATGAGCTCTCTCGCACTGGCGGTCTTCAAGCAGCAGCTGAACGAGCACTTGTCGGGGATGCTCTCGGCTGCTCCTTCACTGAGCAGGGGGTTGGATTAGACGGCCTATACGGGCCCATTCCAACTCTATGATTCTAGGACTGGCAGTAGCTTCTCAGGGTCTTGGGCAGAACACGGTCTTTTCCCACTCCATTCTTGTAACTGGAATGCGAGGGACTGAACTGAGGGCTTTTGGCAAAACATGCAACCTGCCACTGAGCAGTGGCTTCTTTCTACTGTCTAAGAAAGACGAGAATGTAGAAGCAGAACTGAGTGTATATCGGTTTGCCTTGCGAGCTCTAAAGGACTTCATTGAGGTGGGGTGTATACCTTTTATCTGATACCACTGGGACTATGTTGGGGAGGCTGTTCAGCTCTGGGGCACGGAGGGTGCAATCCTTTGCTAAGCTGCAAGTGACAGACAGACCCTTCCTCTGTGGCAGGTACGAAGAGTACGTGGACCAGCACTACAAGGAGTATCTCAAGGAGCAGGGCAAAGTGGACTCGGTGAGGTGGAACCCTGAGAGGGAGGAGGGTAAAGGGCACAGACCGATCGTTTGCTGTTGAAATTGTTAGTTCAGATCAACACGCGCCATGTTTCCCAAAAGGCCCTGCTCTAAAAAAAATACAACCGGCAAGCATTTAAGGATGCCTTTTAAATGGCATGTGAAAGCTGCTACCACTCCACTCATGATCACTTACAAAAATATTAATAAAACCAATGCATGGTTGCTAGATAAGCTCGAGCCAGCAAGCTGTGTTACAAGGGAAGGAAGAGAGGCAATGGATCCATCATCCATCAATGGAAACTGACAGCTGGACTCTCCTGGGGTTTTGTGGAGGGGTCCTAAAGCGAGGCCCGTGTGACAGGGCAAAGGGTGATCCGTGGCAAGCCTCTGTGGGTGGGCCGAAGAGGACAGGCTTTGGTTTAAAAGGCTCAATTTGACTCCTTGTACTAGACAGTACCTTCTTTTTGCAGTGCTGTCTATCTGTGCAAGAGCTTTCTTTCCTCTTTTTCAGCTGGTGGGAGTTGATGTCATGGCTGCCCTCGACATGTACGTAGAGAGAGAACAATGGGAAAAGTGCCTAGAGACAGCCGCCAAGCAGGTAGCTGTGGGATTTCTTGCCCTTCATACCCATTCCATGTTCCCTCTGCACCCCCAATCACCATGAGCCCGGTCCGCTTACTTTTTATCAAGGCATCAGAAAAGCTGGTCGCAGATTGCTGATGCAGCAAGGCCAGACTCAGCTTTCCTAAAGCTGAGGGCACCTGGAAGCGGTGGCTGTCTCTCAGTTCTGTGGAACCAAGGCACTGAAGAGTGATTGGGGTGTGTTGGATCAATCCCCTTTTCTTCCCTGAAAACCATTAGTTCTGCCAAACGGAACCAAACCAGTGGAATCTGGCGATTGTGGGAGCTGCAATGTGCCTGGATAAGGCAAAGGTCAGCAAAAAATGGGTTGTGCAAGAGTAGACCTGGAGAAGCCAACTGAATCCACACTCTGTGTTCTAGCTGTAGGATGAATAAGTGACCACTGTGCTGGGAGAGTCTAAGCTCACCATTCCAATTTCCTGCCCGCCAAAGCTCTGAACCCTGAACTCTTGGCTGCTCGTGGCAGTTGTGGGGTTACTTTGGAACAGGGGGTTGGTTATTATTTGATCTTACCAAGGTTTTTCTCCTTCACCAATGATCAGGAAATGGGAAAGACTAAGGGCACAATCTACAAACAAGGAGGTTGCGGTAAGGTGCCTTTCTCCCAGGGGAAGAGTGATACGTGCCTCCTGTCCAGCCATCCCCCCGTCCTTTTCCTCCCTAGAGCCTTCGAAAGGTAATATTGCAAGGAACCTCCCAGCCTTCTGCTTGTTCTTGCAGAATTACAAGCTGTTGCACAAGTACGTGGCCCTTTATGCCACCCACCTTATCCGCGAGGGAAGCTGGGACAAAGCCCTGAGCCTCTATGTCCAGCATGGCACGCCTGCCAATTCCCAGGTAACGGACACCATGAAAGCCGGAAGGGATGGGAACTGCTGGTCTGTTGGATGCCCTTTGCTTTCCCAGATCTCTCTATCCAGACTCTTCTCCTATCCCCGCCCCGTGCAGAATTTCAACATTTACAAACGACTCTTTGTGGAGATGGTGAATGTAGCTGGCATGAACAACACGGAGGCCTACGGCAGCTGGGCTGATCTGCGGGACGTGCTTTTCAACCTGGTGAGTGCCGCAGGAGCTTGGCAGGCCCCTGATTACTGAGAAAGGTTCTTGTCAGTTTTTGGTGCTCTGTGGCCGGAGGAGCTCCAGCAGCATAAGGTCTGTGGGTAGGCCCTCCCTGAGTCTCCTCTGGAGCACCAAATCCTGGCTGCTTTGCTTCTGAGCTGCAACCAAGTGTTCTGGACGCTTGCCTTTGAGCATCTCTGCAAGGAGACCAGAGCCTCTTTTTTCAGTATCCCCTTGCCTTCCGCTAACGTTCACAATACAGGAAAGTCTTGGCAAGGAAAATCTGGTTCTGATCCAGAGAAGTCCTTGTTGTAACTATAGAGAGACTTCTGGGGCTTGCAATGTGGACTTTTGTGCCTGTGGAACTCTCCAGGACAGGAGTGCCTCTCTTGAAATGGCCTTGCTTCAGCCAGCTGTCAAGGGAGTCTTTTTTTTTTTTTTGCTCCCATGTTGTTTGGAATTTAACCCATTCCGTGAGCCAGATACCCTGCAGCAGCAGAAGAACAGTGTGATGATACGATCTTCACAGGTCCCCCCGGGGGGTTGAGTCTTTCTCCATCACCTCCGGCCCAGCAGATGTGCGATTGGTTTGATGGTTTCTGCCTCTTGGTTCGTTGCCTTTGAACTCGGAGGAAATGGGGTCCTGATGGTCTCACAAGTGCCCAAAGTCCAGGTGTTTAATGACATACTGTCTGTATACAAAATAACAGGTGGCATCTCAGTAGTAGGTGAAGGTGCTCTTTCACTGAGTCACTGCAGTGATCCCTCAAGCTCTGTATTGTCTACCTTGACTGGCAGCAGCTGGCAGAGAAAGGCCTTTTTTCCAGCTAAGATCCTTTAAACTGGAGATACTGCTACAGACCGGACTAGGGACCCGGTGCTCTGCCAGTGGACTGTGGCTCCTTCCCCATTCCCTCTGGCCAGAACCTGCCTCTTTCTGAAAAAGCATAACCTCCTGCCTTTTTGCTTTTGCTTCCTTAAAAACAACCAAGTGTCTGTAACAGCAGCTGGCTTCCAACTGGGACACTGCCAGTTCCAGCCAGGAATTATACTGCTGGCTGGTGAGGGCTCCACTACACGTTAACTAGCCTGCCCATCTCCCTTTCACCCGCAGTGCGAGAACCTGGTGAAGTCAAGTGAAGCCAACACGCCTGCTCACGAGGAGTTTGAGACCATGCTGCTCGTGTCCCACTACTATGCCACACGGGCTGCAGCCCAGAGTATCAAGCAGTTGGTGAGTGAAGGAGGGCAGGCACAGGCCACAGCTAGATGCTGCCCTTGGGACCATGTGGTGAAGTCCCTCCTGGCAGGTATGGGCATCTGGGTTGGCTTCACCTGGAAGAAGGGCCCGGTCTTACCGTCAGAGCAAGAATTCCAGGACTTGGAGGTCCAGAGACGTTAGCAAAACCGAACTGGAGCCTTGTGGCTCTTCACAAATGAACAGAATTTGCTTCCAGCATAAGCTTCTGAGGGCTTGAGTCCTCTTTGTCAGAGGCAATGAAGGGATCCTCAGCGTGTTGCCATTTTATATAGCAATATTTTTTTTAAAAAAAACAAACCAACAGCAGGGTTTGGGGCTCTGAAACGCAGGAAGTACCAGGGGAAAAGCAATTGTGTACTTTTATCAAGAAGATCTTGGTCTTGATCAAGAAGAATACAAAAGTCCGTTTTGCTCCTTATACTAAGTTAGTTCACACTTGCCATGGGTGAGAAATCCCAAGTCTTTGTTCAAACCAGGTGGGGAAGTAAGGTGAATCCCAGTTCAACCCTTTTGCTCTGGAGTCTCTGGGTTGGATCCAGACTAGATTTTGCATCAGTGGAATGGATTCCCTACAAAGAAGTGAGCTTGGCAGGCTGTTTTGGACCCTTCCCCATTTAGGTCCAGTACAACCCCTTCTTTGACCTTGGATTTACTTTCGGCCCTAGTCTTTTGCAACCATGCAGTTACAAAGACACCCCTTCTAGAAACTGCAGTCGAAAAGCTTTGACTGTTCACTCCCCAGATAGGGGAATGCAAACACGCTCCAGCTTCTCCGCATTAGAGCTGGTGGGCAGATCTCCTCCATCATGCTGGAGCTTCCCTCACCATCTGATGCATTGTGTTTGGTGTAGCCAGTTTGGTGTAGTGGTTAAGTGCGTGGACTCTAATCTGGGAGAACCGGGTTTGATTCCCCACTCCTCCACTTGCACCTGGCTGGATGACCTTGGGCGAGCCATAGCTCTGTACTAGCTGTTCCCTCAAGGACAGCTTGGGAAAGAGCTCTCTCAGCCCCACCTACCTCACAGGGTGTCTGTTGTGAGGAGGGGAAGGGAAAAGGAGTTTGTAAGCCGCTCTGAGACTCCCTTGGGGAGTGGAAGGCGGGGTATAAATCCAATCTCTTCTTCTGTTTCACTGCTCTGTTTCAGATGTGCTTTTAACATCCTTTTAGACCAAATGGCTGAAAACCACACACCCACCTCCCAGCCACTGGTGTCACAGTCTGTTTTACCTCTTGCAAAAGGTCCTTTTTCTGTGATGTCAGCAGGACGGGGCCTCATTCAGATGGCCTAGGTTCTGACCCAGTTAACAGCAGACACTTTTAATACTGTCCCATTAAGAGGATGAAGCTATTTCAGCCTTCTTGAGAGAGGAAGTAGGACATTCAGATGCCCATTCTCCTTGGGGAAATAATTTTTTTATCAGTTATGTCCCCCAACACTTTCCCCACATCTAAGAGGAGGGGTGGAAAGAACTAGGCCTCAAGTATTGTCCCCCACCACTTGCCCTCTTTACACCTGCCCCCCCCATTCATTCATACAAGACAAGAGAACCTGTCCTGTTCCAGAAGAACACAAAAGAGGACCTTGCCTGGAAGCATTTGTGAGTTCTACCCTTTTTCAGGGCTGAGGGTTAAAGTCCTACGTTGAGGGCAGGCAGATCAAGTTGGACGAATGGGGTTTTTTACTCGGGGGGGGGGGGGGGGCTTGCGTCATTAAAAGGCAATGGAGAGTTGAGGCTCCATGGAGGACCAGAGCCAGGAGGCTGATGCTGGAGCTAATAGGATGTTTGCCTCTCAGGACACTGTGGCAGCAAAGCTGTCCATCTCCTTGCTACGTCACACGGACATCATCCCTGCAGACAAGGCCTTCTATGAAGCTGGGGCTGCAGCCAAGGTGAGAGGGCCGTGGGGAAGGGGGGCTGTTGAGAGGTCAAGTGCACCGCATGAAGGATGTTACAGGCTCCGTTCCCAGAGCCTCCAGTTGAAACCAGCACCAGTAATGCTTGAGATCAAGGGAGCCGCCGTTGCTCAAGGCTAGTTGAAATAGCGGCCAGCTCTTTGTGCTCGCTTCCAGGGCTCTTAAATAGCTCCAGAGCTCAAGGACGCAACTGCTGACCAGTTCCAGGGTGGAATGCAGAGCCAAGGCTGGAGACGGCAGCATCCTTGGTCCTGCACAGAGAGGGCACTGGGGATGCTGGGCAACCATCGCAGAAGCTCCAGCAAAAAAAACCCTGCCGAGTTCTGTGATCCAGATGTGCAGTCGCATACGCCTCTGAACTGCTGCTCCATCCCAGGAGTTCGCGTTATGCCCTGTTCCCAAGAAGGAACTCTGCCCCATCCCGGGGACTGGATTGCTGCCTGCACACTCCCTGCTCAGTGCAGAGATGCCTGGGGGGGGGGGGGGGGGTGGCTGCATGAGGACAGGGCAGTGGTGGTATTGAAGTGGTATAAGCAGAGCAAGACCTCCTCTGCCTGGGGGGGGGCGGTGTTTGGAGTCCCCCTGGCAGCACCATTCTGTGGCTGTTCCCATGTTTGATGCTGCCAGGGCCAGGTACACAACTCAGACTCCCCTGAGGCTCACTGGAGAGCCACCCCAGCAACTCCTCCAAGGAGGGCTCTGGCCAGGGAGGAGGACTCGGGCAGCTCTTTGCTTTTAGGCAAGTCTCAGGCTCTGCTTGCCCGACCTCTTGTAACCGGCTGGGTGAGAAAGAAGTTGGTTTTTAATACCCTGCTTTTCTCTGCCTTAAAGAGTCTCCAGGCGGCTTGCCTTCCCTTCCTCTCCCCAAAACAGGCCTCCCTGTGAGATGGGTGGGGCTGAGAGAGTTCTGAGGGAACTGTGACTGGCCCCAGGTCACCCAGCGGGGGCTTCCTGTGGAGGATTGGGGAATCAAACCTGGCTCTCTAGATTAGAGCCCACTGCTCTTAACCACTGCCCCACACTGCTTCTCAAGTGTCGCAGAAGCAAGGAGGGCAATTTTCTGTTGTCTTGGGAAGTCTTTGAAGTTTTATCAGACCTTTGTAACCACACTAGATCACGCTGGTGCATGCTCTGCTCCCACCCCACCCCGCCACCACATCCTCCTGTTCACCCCGCCACCCTCTTTCTCTGTCTCCACCCCATCTCCAGGAAGTTGGCTGGGAGAACATGGCATTTATCTTCCTGAACCGCTTCCTCGACCTGACAGATGTGAGTCTTGCCTGAAGACCCCAAGTCAGGGCAGGGCTGGTGGCTGAGTGGGACTGGTTGGAGTTATCTTCCTTCTCACCAGCTCATGTTTGTTCTCCCAAGGCCATTGAGGAGGGCTCCCTCGATGCTCTGGACCACTCCGACTTCCAAAACACAGACATCCCTTATGAGGTGCCACTGCCTGCCAAACAGCACGTCGCGGTGAGTCCCGCTGTCATATGCACACCCAGCCACATGGGGGGAGGGATGAGGGAAGAATGCCGTCTCTCAAGGCTGAGGCCTCCAAGAGCCAGGGAGGATGATCCTTGCCTGTCCCACTTGCATGTTGACACCCCCCCCCCCCCCGTAGTCCCCTCCTCTCCCACTACTGCGCATGCGGTGCATTCAGTCTTGCTGAGAGGGCTTGCTTACGTGCGGCAGGAAGAGCAGCGGGAGGAGATCCGAGACTGGGTGCTCACCATGTCCATGGACCAGCGGCTGGAGCAGGTGCTGCCGCGGGACGAGCGGGACAGCTACGAGGCCTCGCTAGTGGCAGTGAGCACAGGCGTGCGCTCCCTGCCCTGCCTTATCACAGGTGAGGAGAGGGCAGAGCAGCTGGGAGTGGAGGCAGCGCCGAGGGTCACAGGAAGGGAAGTAGGGAGGCCCTGGAGCAAAGAGCAGTCTTGCAAAGGGCTCTCTCTGCCCTTGTTCATCTGGCTGATGTTTCATCTTGGACGTTTCAGCCTAAGCCACATTGACCGCACCCCTCTTGGTCCTGTTCTCAATTCTCTCACAGGCAGGAGTGTTGGACGATTAATCATGTAAAGCATCAGGATTGATTAAAAATATACAGCACATTTATTTGAGAGCAAAAATACGTGTGCTTACAAAAAGTGCCCTTGGAAGAGGTGTTCCCTTTCTCTCTCAGGAGGAATGCCTCTTTGTAAATGGTGCCTTCTGAATTCAAGTATATTGCTGCATTGTGCCAGGAAGCCTCATCTCAGAAGAGGCATTCCCTCTTGCGAGAGAGCAGAGGGAACGCTGTTTTTCAAGAGCACCTGCCTGCTAGTATTGAGGCACAGCCGAATGCTGGTGCGCCATCCTCAACATGCCCTTCAAGGAAAAGAGACCCGAGGTATCTCCTCTTTGCAGCTTGGGTCCCTGCCCTTCCCTGCGATGAGCCGAGCACCTCATTTGACTTATGGAAATGTGTGCAAATTTAATCAATACACAAATCAACTGAAGAGCATGATTGTCCACTTGTAATTGAGTGACAGCTCTACTGAGTACATAATGTTTTGGACTAGATTAGAGTCCTTGCTGGAGACTTGCAGGGGGGGGGGTTCTTTTTGAGCTGCAGTGGGTAATAGAACTTTCTAAACCCATAACTTTCTAAAAACGGACCACCCCCACCCCCATCCTGTCTATGGCTCTGTTCATGACCTTTTCCAGTGCACTTCTGTCCTGGGTATTACTTGGGCACTGGAATTTCTTTGGGTAATTGTTCCATGAGGCATGGGTTTAGGTTTTATCTGCTACTGCTATGTCGCTGCTGGGAACTACCCAATTTTCCTTTTTAGCTGCTGGCAACTTCGACGATTTGCTTCCCAGCAAGCATACTTATAGGGTTGCCGACTGAGTCATGCGCCCAACACAACCAGCACACAAGGAAAGTCTTGCCTCCATCCCTGGCAGAAAGGGAGGGGAGAGAAGCTTCTCATCGGCTCCTGGGAGTTAGGCCCTTACCTCAAGAGAAGCAAGGGGGGCAACAGCAGTCCTGAATCTCTCTTCCCCTTTCCCAGGCTATCCCGTGCTGAGGAACAAAGTGGAATTCAAGCGGCCCGGCAAGCAGGCCAACAAGGAAAGCTGGAACAAGTTTCTGATGGCTGTTAAGGTGAGGGTGGATTGGAGGGAAGGTGGGCAGGATGGGAAGGGTGCGGAAAGCGACGGAGCAGGGCTGGACGGGCAAGGCTTGGTCCCTGGGCTGCCTATGACAGCACAGCTGGAAGCCCTGGCCTGGCCAGCTCTTATTCTCTCTGGCTTTTGTCCTGCCTTCCCTTGCAGATGTCACATAGTCCCGCCTGCCAGGATGTCCTCAAGTTCATCAACCAGTGGTGTGGGGGGCTCCCCACCGCCAGCTTCTCGTTCCAGTGAGCCGGGGTCTCCTGTTCCATGCCGGCCACAGACTGTTCCCTTCCAGGAAGGGGCCCCTCCTTTGCTATTTATTCTCCAGTAATTAAACATATATTCTCTGTACAACTCTGGTTCCTGTCTTTGTGGGGGTGGCGCCCACCCCGCTTTCCCTGGCTTCTGCATTTCCGTCTTCTCCAAGTATCGCTGGGCAGCCCGCAGGGAGGCAGCTTATGTCTACTATGGTTTTAGACCAGGGATGCTCACTCAGTGGCTCGGAAGCCATGTGACTCTTCGGCATGCCACCTGCAGCTCTTCTGAGCACCACTGCCCAATTTAGCACCCACTCCATGTCCCAGGAGAGTGGTCCATGCCATTGCCCAGTACAGCTGGTGATTCGCGCCGTGAAGCAGCCCGTGGTTGGAGGGACAGGAGGAAGGGTAAGCTACAAGCCTCCCTGAGCTGTGGGCCCCGTGCTAGGGATGGGAGTAAAAGGCCCCTCCTGTGTGCTCTCATCTCAACACTTGTGTGGCTGCCAAGAGCAGAGCAGAGAATGACTGCAGAGAAGAGAGGGTAAAGCCCCTGCCTGGACAGCCAGCTGAGAGTGTCCCACTGAACAAAGTGGGACGTACTTTTGAGTAAATATCCATAGGGTAGTTTCAGGTGGGTAGCTGTATTGGTCTGAAGTAGAAGAGCAAGATTCGCTTCCAGTAGCACCTTAGACACTGACACAATTCCCGGGGTATAAGCTTTTGAGAATCAAACCTTGTTGGTCTTTAAGGTGCTACTGAATGTGAATTTTGCCCTTATATGTAGGATGATACTGTTAGCGTCTTCATGGACCCTAGTTTGGTGGGGCTTTGAATTTTATGGCCTCTCTAGCTATCATGCCCTATCTTGGTTGACGGAAAGAAAGGTCAGAGATGCTCTTTAGAAGCTGGGACGATGTTATTGTTAATATAAGTTTCATAATCATATGAATGATATATGCTGATTTTATCAAGGCTGTAAAGTGGTTGGGATTCTGTGAATCAACACATACAGCTGAATGAGATGGTAGAATGAGCCAGTTTGGTGTAGTGGTTAAGTGCGCGGACTCTAATCTGGGAGAACCGGGTTTGATTCCCCACTCCTCCAATTGCACCTGCTGGATGACCTTGGGCAAGCCATAGCTCTGTACCAGCTGTTCTCTCAAGGACAATTGTCTCAGAGCTCTCTCAGCCCCACCTACCTCACAGGGTGTCTGTTGCGGGGAGGGGAAGGAAAAGGAGTTTGTAAGCCGCTCTGAGACTACAAGTGAAAGGCGGGGTATAAATCCAGTCTCTTCTCTTCTTCTTCTTCATATCACTGTTGAATGCTAATCCCTAAAACCAATCTCCTTGCGAGCAGAAAACAGCACAGAGAGAGAGGTTCTAACCACTCATCCCCTGCAACAGGACAGAGTTCAGCTTAAAAAGGCTTTTAACACAAGGAAGAATTTATTTATCTTTAAGCATCTAGCCTAATAAAGAATTGTGGAGAACTGGAAAGCTTAGGTGCTGTTTTGTGTCATGAGCCTGATTTGGCCCTTCCCTTCACTCCAGATATACGAGGGCTGGCTGAGGTACAATGGCGGTGGGGAAAGACCAGTTCTACACACTCAGAAGTATCCTGGTAATTTAGAAGATTATAGTGCAAAGGGAAGGCTAGGGGCTGGTCTGTAGATTTGATTTCTTGGGGCTTAGAGCCTAAAGACAATTGATCTTGCTCAGCATAATTTATTTTTTTTAAATGTTGACATTTGTTAGGAGGGCCAGATCTGACATAAACGTCATTTCGTCGAGCTGGGCCACATGTGCCATAAAACATAATACCAGGTACCGGAGATATGAACTGTAAAGGACAGCAGCTGGTAAGCTCCGAGTTGGTATATACTCACTATAAGACCCCATTGGCTTGGGGGGGGGGAGGGGATTGCAAAGGAAAACCCATATGGGCGGAATGGGGAGCCAGTGGTGCAGCACTGGGCAAGACACTCCCACGCTGCTTGACTGCTGCAGATGTTCTGCCATGCTGAAGCCACAATTGGAGTGGTTCTGTCCACTCCTCCCCCCCCCCCAGCAGTCTACTGTTCCCCCCCCTTGCACTAGTTGCTTGCAGGCCACATAAAAGCCCTGGACGGGCCGTTCTGGCCCCTGGGCCTTCTGTTTGACACCCATGCTCTAGAAGTATGTAGGAATCTGCTCTGGGAATCTGTCTCATCTGTGAGTGCCTGGGCGGTCGGTCGGTCGGTCGGTCAGTCAGCCCTGATAAACTGGCTTCATAGTGTCTCTTCTGGTTTTTGCAAGACAGCTTCTGAGAACCTTGTCCTCCTCCACAGTTTTTCTCCAGTTTGGCGGAAAAACGCCCTGAGTAGGGCAAGGCTAGGGAGCAGCCAGGCTGGCTCTGCACCGAGCACCAGTCCACTGGAGTCCCCACGGGCCTGACCTGATGCCGCGCTGGTCTTTCCCTGAGCCCTCCTCTCCTTCCTAGGAGTGTCTTTCGGCCACTTCAAGCAGCAGCTGGTGATGAGGCTCACCTTTGCAGCCTTCCTCTGCAGCCTCTTTCTGTGGAACTGTCTCCTGGAGCTGGAAAGGGAGGACAAGGAGAAGGCACGAGAGAGTCAAGCACCTACACCACCACCCCAACACACACCTCTTGGGGGGCTCAGCTGAAGAAAATACTGCAGAAGCCATACCTGAAAAGGGGAGGCGGAGGACTCTCTTACCAAGACCACTTTGTAGGAAGCAGCGCAGGGACCGATTCCATGCGGGGAAAGCGACGCCATGCAGCACCAGGCAGAGAGACAAGCCTCCATGGCTGCCATCACTAAGGAGGCGAGCCAAAGGACCAGAGCCGTATCCTGCAGGGCAGAGGGGGGTGAGTCAGATGGCCGAGCCAGGGGATTCAAGGTGAAAGGCACGTTATAATAGCAGCAGCATATAGGCATCCACTCACATAGATGCGGGTGGTGTCGAAAGGGCACTCGTTGGTCGTGATGTGTGTATTAGCCGGCAGGACAGAACTGTTGCATCCGGCAAGGAGGTGGCGGCCACCGTCGGCAACGGTGAGAGAGACAGTGACGGCCAGTCCCACGCAGCAGGCTCCCGAGATTAAGGCATTTGCCAGGGCAACCACAAGCAAGACCCAAGACTGAAAACAGAGAATGGCAGGTTAGTGCTGGAGTATCTCCCTGGGCTGCTGCTGCCGGGGGAAGAGAGCAACTCCGCTGAGCCTCTCAGTGCAAAGACCAGAGTGTAAAAGGTGCTACCAGTGGAGGGAGAGAGACAGCCGGGACCTGAGGCAGTCTGGGAGCAGGTGCCTCACGCCCTGGGTCTGAACCCACAGTCTTTCAACTCCTCAGAGAACAGCTTAAATGTTTGACTGGAAAGTGATGTAAGCATGCCTGGAGACTGGGCTATACCTTGAAAGGCAAGGAGTGGCAGACTTGGGAGGGGCTGGCTGTTCCTGGCAGAAAGCCTGCTAGTAGGCCAGGTGTGGTGCCCGCTGCTGGAATGAGGCCCTGCAAGGAGCAAAGTCTGGGCAAGAGAAGGAGTGGTTCCAGGCAGCTTCCGGGCTAGGAATGGGCACTCACCAGAAAGCGGTGGGAGAGATTCTGAGACACCAGGATAGCCACAACGCCTGTAGCAATGCTCTAGGGAAACCAGACAGGAGGGGTGGTCATTGCTGCAGCCAGATGTAAATGCCCCCTCCTACCTAGCCACAGCTGGAGGGGCAGGCTGACCCATAGGCTCAGATCCTGCAGCAAGGAGCCAGGGTCAGCCCCCTGCCCCATCCTTCCTTTCACCACCATCTTTGCCCACAATGCAGTACTTTCCCCTGTGCTGGCCACAAGAAGCACCTGTCTCACTGTGCCACATTTCAGTCCACCTGGTCATTTGTGCTCTGCCTCTTTGAAGGCCCCTGATTTTTAACCCTAAATTCTCTTCCGAGATCACTCACCAAAAAACCAGAGACCACAGCAATGATGTTGGCCACAGCATACTCTGAAGTGATGGTGTGTTTGGGTCGGGCTACATGGCGCAGGACAGAGCCATGGACAATGGCGCCCAGCACCAAATTCAAGTGGCCGATCACCACCAGTGAGATGCCGTTGCTCATCAGCCGCTGGAGCCCATGCCTCGCATCTGCAAAAGTCATGTGGGGGGGAGGGAGAGGCAACTTAGGGGGTGGGACAGGGCTTCTGCAGAGAAGGCAGGAGGCAGAAGGAATGCAGAAGCCCCAAGGACTGTATGTACCAAGCACTTGCAGGAATATATCAGATCCAGGTGGGTAGCCATGTTGGTCTGAAGCAGAAGAACAAATTTTGAATCCAGTGGCATCTCTAAGACCAGCAGAGTTTTACTCAAGGTATAAGGTTTTGTGTGCAAGCACACTTCTTCAGATACAGTGAAACAGAATTTCCTCAACTATTACATATAGGAAGAGAGAGGGTGGGGGATATTAACTTGCCAGGAAGGGCCAATTAGAGTCAAGAGGTTAAGACACTGAGCTGCAGACCGGAAGGTTGGTAGCTTGACAGTTCGAGACCCGAGTGCTGTGTGATGGAATGAGCTCCCATCTCTGGCCCCAGCTCCTGCCAACCTAACAGTTCGAAAGCAAGAAATTGCAAGTAGATAAATAGGTACCGCTTTGGTAGGAAGGTAACAGTGTTCCATGGGCCTTGGCATTTAGTCATGCTGGCCACATGACCATGGAAAAGTCTTCAGACAGCGCTGGCTCTTTGGCATGGAAATGGAGATGAGCACCATCCCCTAGAGTCGGATGCGACTGGCTCTCGAGCAAGGGAAACTTTTACAGATAGGTAGAGGGTGAGTAGTAAACTATCATACAGCATAATAAAGATGTTTTAAACAAGACTTTTTTTTAAAAAAAAAGAAGAGGTTCTGGAACTCTCAAGAGGGAAATGACGTTTTCAGTCTGTATACTGAAAACTCATGAACTTTTAAACATTTTTAAAAGAATTTTATTGAAGAAGTTCCAGAACTCAGTTCCGGTGCGTTCCCACAGAAAAAAAGCTCTGGTTTTAACATATACAAGGATCAAATAGGAATAATAAACTTAGTATATGTGCTAACCATTTGTTTGGGTTCAATTCTGGAGCAGAAACAGTGAAGGAAATAAATATGTCAAAATTGGGAACTGATGTATCCTTAATTGTAGAAAGCTGAGAGTAATTAATGGAGACCCTCTGGGGAGTTTCAGTCAGGGAATATCCCACCCCGGTTAGCCCAGGCTAGCCTGATGGCCTTCTATCTCGGAAGCTAAGCAGGGTCGCCCCTAGTCGGTATTGGGTTGGGCGACTCCCTGATCCAGGGTAGTTATGCAGAGGCAGGCAATGGTAAACAGCTACCTTCTGGTCCTCTCTGGCCATGAAAACCCTAGAGAGGCGCCTTTACACACACTATGGAGTCTTGTGAGCAAAAATCCTACTTTGTGAGCTACTGGCATTAAAGTTGTGAGCGACTGATTTGGCTGCTGCATAAATTAGTTTGCTCTGGAGCCATCCTTCCTGAGCGAAGACAAAAATGTTTGAGCCGGAGGCTAAAGAACTGTGAGTTGGCTCACACGAACGCAGCTTAGAGGGAACAGTGACACCAAGTCCTAAGGAACTGGCTCGGGAAACTTGGCGGGGGCGAGGCGCGACTTGGGCAGGGGCGGGAATAAGGCGGCGCTTTCAGCAAGAGGCTGAATTTGGGGGGGGGGGGGGGGTTGGGGGGGCGGGAGAGCAGGGTCCTCGGGCGAGGCGGCAGGACCTGAGCGTGCAGGCGAGGGTGGGGTGGGAGCGTCGGAGGCGAGGGGTGCCAGAAGGAGACGGCGCGCTCACCGAAGCCGCAGCGTCCGGCGCCGCTGCGCCCCATCCCGCTTCCTGCCTGGCGGCGTTCTCCCAACCGCCTTTGCAGGCGGCGCCGCCAACCTAGCCCGGCCCTCCCCAGGGAGGTCTGAGGCTGGGCGGCGGGCGTTGGAGCGCTTCCGAGCAGGGCAGGCAAATGAAGCCAGGGGGCGGGGAGAGGAAGGGAACGCTTGGCTTCCCGCCCCGTCGTGTAGGCCCCCCTTGCAGTGCATTTTCCTCCACCCCCGAGGCGCTGGGAAGGCGGGGTGTTCTGGAGCCGAGAGGGGCGGGGCTTTCTGGCTGCATCCCGCCTCCGCCGGGGGGGGGGGGGGAGTCTCCAACGGCAGCCGCAGGACCTCCCTACCCCCTCAGGTCTCTGAAGCTTCTGCTTAAAGAAATCCACTTTAAGGTGCCCCACGATGCCTTTGGGTCTCGCAGGCAGGAGGCGGCGCTTTGAGTTCGTCATCCGTCTTGCTTTGCAGCCCCACATTGGGACTGCGCTGGCGCAGGCCGGCCTCGGAGAACTCTTTTGTAGCTCGACATTTCCCAGGACTGGGGCGGTCCGCCCCTGAGGAGTAGGGCACGTGCCCCTCCCTCACCGGTGCCTCACCTATACCTGGGACGGACCGCCCCCATTCCCTCAGTTCTCTCTTCACCGCCATGTGAGAAAGATCTTCTCTACTTTGGCTCCAAGTAACCCTGACAACCGGTGCCCCTCAAGATCACCTATTGCTAGTCAGAAGAAACTATGTTGTTAGTTTAAAGTCAGCACTGTTCCCCGCCAGAGGGAAACTCATACCTGAACTGATCCTTACTCAGGTGCATACCTTTTGCCTTGCCAGCGTTTGATTGTCCAAGATGGTGCCTAAACCTTTGTTTAAGAAATGTCAGAAATGCGGCCTTAAGATGACAGGCACTGACCAGCACGAACTTCCTTTGCTCTGCCTAGGCCCCGGGGGACAGCCACAATGTGGGGCCCTGCAGGGTTTGGCGAAAGTTCACTGCTAAGGCAAGAGCTGATCCTGCTTTGGCTGAAGGCAGAACTTTGGGAGAGAGCATGTTCTCCTCAACCTGTCGCAGCCAAATGTCAGTCGTTCAACCATCTTGGTACTGACCACAAGTACCTCTGTTATGCCTCAAAACCACCATCTATCCAGTCGGTTCCAGTGAGCTCTACTTTGGCTCCACAAAAAAAGCCTGTGTCAGCAAGACCAGAGGGTGAGGAGCAGGTCTCTCCACCCCCTAGTGCGTCCATGCCAAGGTCTGAGACCGAACCAGTTGCTAAACTTCACTTAACTTTCGTACAGCAAACCCTGAAACAATTATGGGGGGCTACCAATTATATCTATGGCTTATTATATCTATACTTTGCTCATCTGCCAGCTCAAAGTTTGGCAAAACTTATCCAAGACTATATCCTTTGACTATAAAGCTGTCAAAGCAACAAATTAGTGCAGGAAAACATTCAGCTGAAATATTTGCACGTTCTATGGCATCAGGAATTATTCTGCGCAGGCACTCATTTTCCCGAAACACAGCATTACCAGTTGAGACCGGATCAAGGGTAGAGGATCTCCCCTTTGAACACTCAACTGTTTGCTGAATCTACAGATGAATTTCTATCAAATATTAAGAAGAAGAAGAAGAGGAGATTGGATTTATACCCCACCCTCCACTCCCCAAGGGAGTCTCAGAGCGGCTTACAAACTCCTTTCCCTTCCCCTCCCCACAACAGACACCCTGTGAGGTAGGTGGGGCTGAGAGAGCTCTTTCCCAAGCTGTCCCTGAGGGAACAGCTGGTACAGAGCTATGGCTTGCCCAAGGTCATCCAGCCAGGTGCAAGTGGAAGAGTGGGGAATCAAACCCGGTTCTCCCAGATTAGAGTCCGCGCACTTAACCACTACACCAAACTGGCAAACTGCTAGGTCCCTAAGTGTGTATTCGGGGATGGCTAGTCAAGGCTATCACTTTCAACAGAGTGTATCCTTACAGAAATCAGCATCAAGCACAACAGCATTACTTGCCATATCCTCGGCACCAGTTTCCATCTAATGGTTTTGGGAGATGTAGAGGCCCAGCAGCAAAATCAGCATGAAATGGGTCAACGACAACCTAAATTGTGACTAGATGATGCCCCTGAGGGAGGCACTCCTACATATGTTAACCATTTAGCAGTTTTCTCAGAGTTGGAGTTCTATTTGTTCAGATTCTTGGGATTTATCTATTATCACTCAGGGTTATATAGCTTTGGTCACATCCCCAGTTGTGTTTGGGTTCGTGGCTGTTGATAATACTATCCCAGAACTCACAACCCAGTTGGCAGACCTCCTTTCTAAAGGAGCGATTCAAAAGGTTCCCAATGGTTTGACTTCAGTGGGTTTCTATTCTAGGGTTTTTTGCTGTGGATAAGAAGGATGAGGGCCGTAGGCCCATCTGACCTCCGGCTATTAAACAATCATTTGTTTATTGCCAAATTTAGGATGGTCTCCCTGTCATCAGTACTTGAGCTTCTTTAATTGAATATGTGGTTCACAATCCTGGACTTGAAGGATGCATATTTTCATATTTCTATTTATGAACCACATAGAAAATACCTTCATTTCAGGAATGGTGATGATATTTACCAATACTCATCTCTACCCTTGGGTTTGGGGATAGCCCCAAGGGTATTTACAAAGTGTATGGCCATAGCAGTTGCCTACCTACGTACCCAGGGTTGTACCATATTTCCATATTTTGATGACTGGCTCATAGTAGCTAATACCCAAGACTCTCTTCAGCATCAGGTTAAGATAGTTACAGGTACATGTAGGAGTTTGGGATTACTGTTAAATACAGAAAAGTCCAAGTTAGAGCCTTCTCAAACGGTCACTTTTATTGGTGCTTTCCTGGACTCTACAGTCGGTAAAGTATTCTTGCCAATAGAGAGAGCTAGAAGTATAAGGGCTTTGATTTTGGCCTTCTGCAAGAACTGCTGGCAACTTGTTAAATCAGTTCAATGATTATTAGGTCTGATGGCATCAAGCACTGCAGTGGTTCCTTTTGCAAGTTTGTAGGTGCGGGACCTACACGTTACGGTTCTTGAAGAAATCCAATCCTAACATTCAGGTCCCAAATTGCCATCTTTCCCTTTCCATGTTCTCTCTCTATTGTTTCTTCACAGACAGTATTATCCACTGAAGGTCCCCTCCCCCTCTAACCTTTACAAAAACAAACAAAACCAGCCCTGTGCTTCCTAGGAACTTACAACTGCTACAAAGACAAACTGAACTGACTGAACTTGAGAACCAGGCAACCTTGGCAAGGGGGGGGGAGCATTGCCTCTCACTGGGAAATCCGGGGGGGGGGCCTTGAACTCCTCTGCCCCCCTGTAGTTTACGTCCCTGCCTCCATGTGGTCCCCTTTATAAAAAGCCATCTATCTATGTCAGTGGTCAGCAAAATTCATAACGGAAAGGAAGAACCAAACTTCTCCCAGATTCAACTGATCACAGAAAATCCAGCTCTCCACATTGAAGAAAGCAGCTGGATAGTTTTGAACACGAGATGGGAAAAATGGGGAAGGGGAAACTTTTAACACTTGGTAGTAGTACTAAATGTAGTGAAATAAGTGAGCAGTAGATTTGAGCTAGGTCTAAAATTTGGTGGCAGAGCATCTGCTTTGCAGGCAGGCTGCCCTAGGTTCCATTCCCAGCTTTCCCACCTGCAGAAGCCTCACCCACCAAGGCTGGTATAAAGATTTCCTGAGAATGGCGGACATGCCTAGCTGGATGGCAAAAATGAACAGGCTCAGTATTCACACAATGCGTCACTGTTTCGAGGGTTTTACACCTGCTTCGTCCTGCTGCTTCAGATCATCACGGCTACCCACCTGAATCTAGGCCTAGAACTTCTGTGTTCAAGGCAGTATGTTTCTTAATACCAGTTGCTAGGCACGGGGGCCCCAGCAGGGTTGGCCCTGGTTAATATTTGGATGGGAGACCACCAGGGAAGTCCAGGGTCGTGACGCAGGAGCAGGCAATGAACACACGAGGTGGCCTTAGGGCAAACTCTCTGCCTGCAACACAAGGCCAACATTGGCTGACCCTTCCAGGGCTACTGTATAGATTACAAGACAATGAGAAAAGCTTTGGGGAAGTCCTGTGTAAGACGTTAAGTATCACCAATTTTTTGTACCAGTTTTTAAATACTTTTGCAAGTAGACAGTATGTGTTTACTCTTCCTTAGTGTCAGGCCTTTGTCTGGTGCCTCAGAGAATGATCCGGATCACACCGCATTTGTGTGATGGTTTGGAATGGGGTTTGAAAGCCAGCCGCTTTGGACTAGGATTTCTAGCCTTCAGCCGTAGAACCTCTTGTCCCTACAAATCCAGACTCCACACTTTCTGTAAATGCTAGGCCACCATCCTGCAAGGGTTACTTTTTCTTTCAGCTGCTTCAGGCCAGGGCTTCTGTAACAAACCAGGTCACTGTCCTAACTGCTCTTCTCAGACACACCATACAGGGTTCTAACTTTGCTGTTTAACAGCCAGCTCACAATGTCAGAGGTCTAAATCCTACCAAGACAGCAGTTACATCATTTTCAGTCCCAGTTGTTATCCTTCCACTAATACTACTTGGCCTTCACCTAGTGCTTTAGAGTTGGTATCCTGACCTGGATAACCCAGGCCACATCCGATCTTGTCAGATCTCGCTATGGGGGCTGCCATGTTGGTTGCAACTGGATGGCAGCAAACCCCCACCTCCAAATCTGGATGGCCCAGGCAAGTCTGGTCTTGGAAGCTAAGAAAGTCAGCCCTGGTTTGTATTTGGATGGGAGACCACCAAGGAAGTCCAGGGTTGCTATGTAGAGGCAGGCAATGGCAAACCACCTTTGAACCTCTCTTGCCTTGAAAACCTTACAGGGTTGCCATAACTCGGCTGTGACTTGATGGCACTAGCCAGCAATTTTTTCCACCTAAAAGTACTTTCTGAAAGTAAGCCAATCACAGCTAAGATCCAACCCTGAAAGAAGAGAAACTCCTCCCAAGCACCTGTTTGTGCTGGGCACCGAAGCGCCTCTCAGTTCCCTCGAGTCTGCCAGCCTGGAGCCAAGAAGACACTGGGCATTGCCCACAGAACCCTTCCCTGGTCAGAGGAGATTAACTACAGGAGACACAGAATCTGTGTGCATGTTGCCTGTTCGGCGTGTGTTCTACAACCCCCTGCCAATGCAGAGAAAAGGGGGAGAGGAGTAACCTGGGTACAGAATCCAGCTGCTGGAAAATGCACAGTTTAAAAGGGTGCACTTTTCTTGATACTGAAAGGGACTGAAGTGGTGGCAATACCTGGTGAAGGAAGCATCAGAAGAAGAGGGTAGGAGCTGAGTGCCATGTATGCTTCTTTTCTCTCAAGCCCCTTTAACCTGATGGAGTTATTACTGGTTTCTGGACTCAGCTTCTCTTGGTATGAGGAAGAGTCCCCAAGCCCTCCTTTAACCTTTTCAACTCCACAAACAGCACAACATACGCTCTTGCCTGATATAGGCATGCCGAACTGCCCTGGTCTTTTATGAGTCACTCCCCACACCTAGAAGCTCACTGGCTGAACTGGGGCAACTTGCTTTCTCTCGGCCCAGTTGGTCTCAGAGCTGTTGCGAGGACAAAAGGGGAGGATGACATAGCACTATCTGGAGATCTCTGGTGAGAGGGGGGAAATGGCAAAGAAATCCCTGCATCCCCCCCCAAAAAGGAAGCTAAGATTCTCATCTTTGCTGCAGGGGGCTGAGCGGTCTTGGGAGGAGAGCAATGGATGAAGCCAAAGTGCCGTCACACCAGCCCCCTTTCCCAAGTTCCAGGCAAGGGCAAGCTAGTCACAAACAGGTTCCAGTTGCTTATTTACAAAACAGTTTATTAAAAATAGGAACAGAAATGACACTTGGAGAGGCCCCAGCGCAGGAAAAGGGAGGGGGGCACATTTCACTGCCCTGCTGAGGAGGCGGGGGAGAGGGCCCAGCTTGTAGGAACCAGACTGGGAAGCTAGGAGAGGGAGACGGCGCCACGTATCCAGAGCCATCCAGCCCCGGGTGGCATTCGGGGCTCCCCCACCTACTGCCTGTGGCACCGGGAACCTTAAGCGCTGCTTCACCATCTTGGCTGCCTGCCCCCCCCCCCCCCCCCCAAGACAGGGCCTCACTTTTGCATGACCCATACAGGAAGCACCGTCAAAAGACAGCTTTCTCCTTGTCGGTGGAGCAATGGTGGGTAGGGAAGGAAGGAAGAGTGCCTGTGGGTCTGGAGACAGCATGTGGGTTGGAGTCCGATTTCTCCCTCCCTCCCAACCTTTAAATAAAGACAGACATCTCTGTGCTGTGCAAAAAAAACCTCTGTACAATTCAAGCAAAACAAAACTCCATGCGTGTGAGCCTAGGGGAGGCCATTGGCCACAGGGAAATAATACTGATGAGGCACACAGGCCCCCCCCCCTTTGCCTTGCCCCCCCTCCCCCCAACGGTGGCAGCGATTGTCTGCAAGACACAGCTACGACACATGCGGGAGGCACGACCAAGCACGGCGTCAGTGGAGGCGGCAGGCCTCGGGTGTTATCCTACACAGATGCGGAGACGCAGAGCGGGGATGCCGGCGGTAACGGGGCAGCCCTTAAGATGACACGGTGACTGCCGCCAGCGCCCCGTTCCGTGAGTAGAAGAACTTGCTGAATGCCTCTTCAAGTAAACAGCTTAGTCGGCTCTGATCAGCCTGCATGGGCAAAGAAGAGGGCAATGAATTTTGGGAGCGGGTTGTGCCCTGCTGGGTGTGTACTACAGTTATGCTAACCCCCACCAGGAACCAAAAGGAAGGACAGATTTAGCTGCCAAGGTGGGAGAGGGCTGGGGTTGTGGTGCAAAAGCACCCTTGCAGGCAGGGTGGATGAGAGGAGAGCGCCTACCTCACTGATGAATCCCAGCTGGACCAATTCTGCTGCCAGTTCCTGGATATTGTCATCTGGGAGGGGTGGAGAGAACAGGTATAAGAATACAAGAAGAGCCCTCCTGGATCAAACCAGTGGTTCATCTAGTCCACATCCTTTCTCTCAAAGTGCCCAACCAGTTCCTCTGAAGGGTCACCAACAGGGCACAGAGGCCGAGACCTTCCCTTGATGCTGCCTCCTGTGATTCAAAGTTTTACTGTTTCTGAATGTGGAGGTTTCCCTCAGCCACCATGGCTAGTAGTAGACAGATCTATGTCAATCTATGTAACCCCCTTCTAAAGCTGCCTATTCCTGTGGCCATTGCTACGTCCTCTGGCAGCAAATTCCACAGTTAATCACATTATGTGTAAAGAAGTATTTCCTTTTGTCCACCATGAATCTACTGCCCATCAGCTTCATTGGATGCCCTCGAGCTCCACTATTTTGGGAGAGGGAGATAAATTACTTTGCCAACTCTTTCCAACCCACGCATCATTTTATAAACCTCTATCTTGTCCCCCTTTAGTCGTCTCTTTTCTACACTGAAAAGTCCCAGACTCTTCAGCCTTTAATCTTGGTTGCCCTCTTCTGTACTTTTTCTAGCTCTGGAATGTCCTTCTTGAGGTACAGTGACCAGAGCTGTACACAGTATTCCCAGGGAGGCTGCACCATAGATAGATACGGGGATGTTCTAATATCAGTTATTTTAATTTCAGTCCTTTTCCTAATAACCCCTAACATCAAGTTTGCCTTTTTCACCGCTGCAGCACACTGGGCTCACACTTTCACCAAGCACTGCACTACAACCCCAAGATCTTTTCCCCTCTCAGTCTCAGCAAGTCCAGACCCAATCAGCCTGTACTTGAAGCTGGGCTTTTTTGTCCCAATGTGCATCACCTTGCAGGCACATGTGCTTGCTAGCCCAGTGTCTCCACCCACCCGCTCCCATCCTCCAATGCAAACACTTACTGGGCAACAGGTCACAGCTTAGGTGTCGATTCAATTTGTCTTCCAGTTTCAGCAGCAGTGTTAACTGGTGGGTGGGTGAGGAGGAAAAAAAGAAAGAAAAGTGCGTTTTCAGCCCCAGTTCCTGGCCTTGGGACTCATCCCAGCTTCTTGCTTCTGAGATACACCTGCCATGCTCAGCCCAAGAGGAAAGCCGAGTATTCTGGGCAGCAGCAGGCTACCCCAGAGCAACACACTGTCCCACCCAGCCACAGAGTGTGTGAGAGATCAGATACATACATGATGCTTCACACCCTCCTCCACTGACTCGATGTTGCACTGCATCAACACCACCTGGGGACAGAATGAGGAAACCGGCTATGAGCTGAGATGCAAGCAGAGTCCTGATTGTCTCTCTCTCTCTCTGAGAGGCAGACTGAACCCATCACGCACCTTGCGAGTCTCCACCTCAGCAGGTTCTGGAGTTGGTGTCTTAACCGATGGGGGCGCGATGGGCGATGTCACTACCTCTTGCTGTGGTTGCTGAGGTCGTGGCAGGCCGAAGGCAGTGAGAGGGTAGATACCGTTCCTGTGAGATGGGGAGAGAAGCGTTTGCTCACACAACAGCAAGAAATAAAGCAGCTGAGACAAACTTTCCCAGGGTTCTTTTCACGGACATAGTGACCTGCAGAAACAGAACCCCGGTTGCCACGGAAGGAGAAGCCCCACCCCCACCCCAATGCCTCCACAAATTCTCTTACCTTACATCCTCCAAGAATTTGTCTAGCTCCAGCGCTGGGGACTGGGAGAATCTGTTGGTAGGCAAAATAAATAAATAAAAAACCACATACATACAAACAACAGGCCTGCAATGATCTATGTAAGACCTGAGAGATAAATCCCTGCTCACAATGAAACCCACTGGGTGATCCTGGGCAAGTCACTCTCTCAGCCTATCTACCCAGCAGTGTTGTTGTGATGATAAAAGGGAGGAGGAGAGAGAACTGTGCCTATCTTGAGCTTCCGGGGAGTGTGTGTATGTTTAAAAATATGCTAATTAAATAACTGATGGATACTGGCTCCCCAATTCTGTCCTCTTGTCTGGGACATGCCCCAAGCACTCCCAGAAGAGCCTCACATCATGCGGATGCCCTCGCGGTCAGCATGGTGGATCTCAGCCAATACAGCACTCATGTCCAAGTTCTTGGTCATTTCTTCTAGTGCATTCTCAGGGATCATGTCTGTCAGGGGAGAAAAACTTTGCATTACATAGGGGCCCTCCACAGCCAGGAGTCCTAATAGTAGTAACTCAAGCACACCATCTCGATTCCAATAGACCCACTCTGATGGACAGTCAACCAATTAAAGGACAGAGAGCAAAGAGTAAGAATGAATGGACAATGTTCATGGTGGAAGGGAAAACAAAGGGCCCCACTAGATGATACGTGATATGGAGTCAGGAGTGACAAGTGAGGTGGCCTGGAAAGCCAGGTGGACAAGGAACAGCTTCAGAAGGCCCTCTCTGAACTGGGTGGACAGACCACAAAATGACAAAAGAGAACCAGTGTAAGTAAGTTTAAACTTTACTCTGATGCAAGCAAGCTAGAGCAGAAATACTATCTCCATGTATACTCTGAGGGGATCTGAAGCAGCAGTGACTAACTAGGAAACGCCTCTGCTATTAGGAAAGGAGCTGAGTATAACAGCATCCAACAGCATCATTCCTTAACAGGAATCTGTGGTGCAACCACAGGGGGAACAACATGCGTTAACTATGATTCCCTCCATCTTAAAAAGAACACTGGAACTTCAGAAGATGCAGAAAGAGGGCAGGCCAAACAGTTCAATGGGAACACCTTCACAAGGACAGGTTAAAGTGTTCAGAGCTTTTTTATAGTGGGTGAAGAAGTACTTCCTTTTATCTGTTCTAAAACAGATTTTATCTGCTTCAATTTGTGTGGTTTTAAACAGCTTCCAAGCATCCTCGAGGGATTTGACTCTTATGTCTCCCCTTCAGCTTCCTTTTAACTATTCTGCTCATTTTTGTTTCAAGTTCCCTCCTTTGAAATCAAATGTTACAGTTTTAGACTTTAGGTAATTTTCCATTGATCTGAATGCTGAATTTAATAGCACTGTGGTCACTGTTCCCAACTGGTGTAACAACTTCTACACCTCTCACCATGTCTTGAGACCTGCTCAGAACCAAGTCCAAGATCAATACCCCTCTGGGTGGCTCTGTGACCAACTGTTCCAGTGCACGGTCACTTACAACCTCTAGGAATCTCATTTCCACAGCATGACTTGAGTACATGTTTAGCCAGGCAATGTGAGGGTAGCTGAAGTCTCCCAGTATAACAACATTATCTGCTTTAGTCACCTCTCTTATTTTCTTCTCCATCTCAAGATCAGTCCCAAGAGTTTGCTCAGGTAGTCGATAGTACACCCCTACTTTTAAGTAACCTTTATGACCCGGTATTTCCACCCATATTGCTTCTGTTGGGGAGTTAATTCCCCTGATGCTTTGTAACTTATTTGATTTGATGTCCTCTTTGATGTCTAATGCAACACCTCTACCAACCCATCCCTCCGTTCTGCCGATAGTGCTTTTACCCAAGAATGACTGTATCCCATAGATTTTTCCCATTCCACCATGATTCTGAGATACCTACTATATCTAAATTGTCACTGAACACCAAGCACTCCAGCTCCCCCATCTTGGCTACGAGACTTCTAGCACTGGCATACACCTATTATGTCTCTCCCTCTCCAGTAATCATTGCCTCCCTCGGCCCCTTAGTCACCACACATGGCCCTCAGTTGCCATTCTGCCCTCACTTCCATTACGCTCCTATCAATATCACTCTGAGTGTCTATGCAATCATCCCTTTGGATTAGCCCCAGATTGGAAGCTCCCCAGCTCTTGTTGGCTTCCACCCTGGGAATTAGTTTAAATACCACTCTGCCACCTTTTTTATATTAATCGCCAGTAGCCTGGTTCCCTTTTGGTTGAAAAAAAACCTGTCTCTTTGGTACAGGTTTGGCTTGTCCCAGAAAGTTCTCCAGTACCTAACAGATCTAAACCCTTCCTCCAAGCACCACTTTTTTCATCCACGAATTGAGAACCCTGACCTGTGCCTGCCTAGCTGGTTCTCGAGTAAGAGGAAATACATCACTCCCCCCACAAACCTGCTGCCAAGATCAAAGCCAAAGGGAACACAGCTCCCCATGACTCAGCTTGCACGGGCTGATTAAGTGTCCTTCAAGAAGGCCCTTCTAAACATATTTAAGTTGAAAGAACCAAGGAAGAACTACAGGGGTCCCCTCCAACTAGGGCTGCCAAGTCTGCCCGGGGGGCGGGGGATCCCCGCTACAGGGGTCCCCAATCCGCTGGCCCGGATTCGGCCAGCGGGGGGAACCCCACCCCTGAAGTCGTCCCATCAGGACGACGTCCCCAGAGTGATGATGTCACCGGAAGTGACATCATCACGTTGTGCACATTGCTGGGGCGACACTCTAGCAACCGCCCCCAAAACTCTATGGTACCATAGAGTTTTGGGGCGGTTGTCAAAGCGTCACCCTGGCAACGTGCACAACGTGATGATGTCACTTCCAGTGACATCATCACAGCACGCGCGCTTTGCGCGCGTGCCGGGAAACTCCCGGCAAGAAGAGGACTCCCCCCCCCCCCCACGCTGGCCTGTGGTGAGTACTTGGCAACTCTATCTCCAATCTTTTTACTAACATTGGCTAACAAAACATCCTCAGACAAAATCAGCCACAATAAAGCAAAGGCTGCAAAGGGAGCCCCGTAATTTAACTGGGGACCTATAACAAGCACAGTCCAAGAGAAATCAGTAGGTGAAAGTTCCGTGGAGCGCCCGAAAAATACCAGGGAAACAGTTCTACCCCGAGGACTTCCCACATTAAAACATTTTACACTGACATAATTAATTTTGTGGCCCAATATACCCATATTTAGACACCACAAGCACCTTCTAGGGATTTCTGTTATGAGAAAGTCTTAAGTTACTGTTTGGGGATGGCCATACTGGATTTTTCATCCCACAAATGTCCGTCTTTATCAGAAGGATCATCTTGTCCAAGAGCACCCCCCCCCCCCGGCCTGGACAGACAAGAGAACAGCTTCCTTACGGAATTCACTGCCGCAATATATAGCGGTGGCAACTAATTTGGGTGTCCTGACATGAAAACATCAGGACAGGCCTGTCCTCCTTTAAGGAGGACAGGCGTCTCAGAAGCAGTATGTTCTGAAATACCAGATGCTGGGGAGACTAACACCACCTTCACACCCTGCATGCCAGTCTCCAAGAGGGTGGATATTGCGCCTGGACACAGAATACTGATGTATATTCGTAGGAGTCAAATGTTAAGATTCCTCTGCTCAGGACTTTTCACCTTACAGCAGGAACGGGAGGGGTCCCAGTCCTCATTTTCAAATAACACGCTTAGTGGCTGCAATTTTATACTGGTTTCAGCTTTACTGATTGTTTAGATGTGCTGTTATGGAACACCCTAAAGGCCTATCTGCTATACAGTCCTTGAGCTGGAGAGAAACTGGATCAACTAAATCACTCCTTATGATACTATGAAGCTTCAGTCTGGGCAACACTCAGAGCCTGTAAACCCTCTGCTTCACCATACTCACGCTGATGGCCCACAATGCAGTGCGCTGCCAGGAGCTTCAAAGAGGGCACTTCAAACAGGGCCTGATGAAAGAGGAGCTCGCGAGCTGTGGGACGCTTACTTGGCTGCAGCTCCAGGCACTTCTGAATAAACTCCTGGAAGGGAAACAGGCTACAGCTTGGGCCAGCTCCTTGGAGGGGGAACCTCATGTGTTTGCCCAGTGGAGGCAAGAAGCACCCCAGATCCTTACCCGTTGCAAAGGGTCCTCCAGCAACTGAATGGCATTGTTAATTGCTTCTTGGGGCACGTAGGACGATTCACCGTTTCCCTGTATCTCCAGCACTGCCATCTGTGGACAAAGAACTGCAGTTCAGATACAGATGCACAAACCACTTTCATACGGAGGGTTATTTACCACTTACTGTGAAGAGCTGCATGGGTCAATCAGCCATCACCAATTAGTCACAACACAGAAAACCTTCACATCACCCCATTCCGCCATTCAATCATATTTCAGCTGCAAGGGTGGACCCAAAGCGGCAGAGCTTTGCAATTTCTCCCCCGAGGCATTTTCAACACATTGCAGGGGAGAACCATTTCCCACTCCCAGTCTGAATTAAGTTTTTGATCTTTCCTATGTCCCAGGAGGAAGGAGAAGCCAGAGACTGCCGGAACCACAGAGCACAACTCCTCCCGCCCCCCCAGAGACTCAGCCCTATTTGGAAGGGAGCCGAGGAACAAGACTTGGAGCGGCATTTATGCCATGAGGGCATTGCCAACGTTCTGTGAAGTTGTTTTGCACACATTCACCCACACAGCCCCCTACAAACATCCCCACCTCACCTCCAGTGCACACATCCCAAAGGAGTAGATATCCACAGCGGTGGTCACATGTGCAACTTCTGGAACACAAAAGAGGGACCAGAACTGATAAACGGAGAGAAAGAGAGCAAGGAGATCCGAAACTGTCCAGGAGTCAAGCTTGGGGCAAGAGACCACACCAGACACACTCCACAGCCCAAGAATGAGTCTGCCGGGCAGCGGGCACACAGCGAACTGCAGATCCCCAACCACCTTCTGTCCCCCTCCCTTTCATACCGCCATACTCTGGAGCAAAAAAGTGCAGGTTCTTCTGCTCCTCACGACACGTCTTCACATGATTGTTGATGGTATCTGGGGCAACTAGAAGACAGGAGAATCATAATTGATCAGATGCGATGCCTTGCCTCACCTCCTGTTGTTGTGGGGCTCAAAGTAAGCTCCTCCTGGCCCGTACCTACAGGGAAGCCTCAAGGAGGCCAGGGCGCTGCAGCCACCTCACTTCCCCTGCTTGCTGGTGCCCCACAGCAGAGGTGCAAGACTAGGGAGAGAAGGTGGGCCCAGCTCAGAAGCGAATGAGGAGGACGGAATGTAAGAGGGAAGCCCCCCGCCATTTCCCCCCAACCCTGGGGCTGAGCAGCCTCTCCATCAAGAGCATACAAGCCTAAGTGGACACTGGCCCATGCTTCGTCTGGCTGGAGGACAGTCAGGGACTCTGCACGAAAGCAGAACAGACAGCTCCTGTTCTGTCTACACAGCTCTCTGTGCAGCTCTGCCTTGCATTTCCGCTGCTTAGCACACTGTTCCCATTGCCAAGGGGGAGGGGAGATGGGGCTGGCACCAACGCACACAGTTTGCCTGGGCTCTGCAGCAAAGCGACTACTTTTTCCAGAAAGGCAGGCAGGCAGGCAGACACACGCACACCCACACAACCACAGCCTCGAAAGCAGGAGACATATCCTGAGCTGCTGCTGGTGCTCTGCTGCCTCCCTCCTTGTTCCGAGCTAAACAGGCATCTTCCAGGTCACCCCACACAGACAGGACTTCAATCTTAGCTGAAGTTCTCTTGGAGGAAGAGCAGAGAGATACAGACAGGGGTCTAAGCCTAGCCTCTAACAAACCCTTGGGGGGGGGGGGAGGCGGCAAAGAAACCTGCTATTTTTTCCCCCTGGAAAAGCTCCAAGGGAGGGAGAGGCTACCTTTTCCTGGCCCCACGTTCAAGGCTGTTTGGCTCAAAGCCTGAGCTCGTGCTAGCCCACCTAATTCTAGATCTCCTTTCTTTCCCTGACCTTTCACCAGTGAGCACTGCCAGGACTCTGACTGTTCCTATACAGTCACCTCAGCAGGGCACCGCGACACACCGAGCAGGCCTCAAGCAGATCATGGCTCTTGCAGGTACAGCAGCACTGCCATACTGGTGGTCACTGACCAACATCCTGAAGTTCTTGCTATGCGGAATCAGCCGCCTGAGACTCAGAAACCCTCTTGAGGAAGCTGGAGGGGTGGAAGCGCAGACAGGAAGGAACACCACTAGTTGGAAGAAGGCACAGCAGGAGATGGAAGAACAAACTTCGAAGCCAAACTACCTTGAGGGGAATACTGCCCATACAGAAATGTAAAAGAGGGAAAAACAACCATAGAGAGGCTTGGAACACCCACATGTTTTTAACTGGAGGGGGGGAGGGAACGACAGAAATCTGGGGGAAATTAAGCTCTATCAAAAGTATTCTGTGTTTTAGAATAGCAAATTAAATACTTTCCAAATGAGTGTTTTAAAATAATATGACAGCCAATTCATGCTATTCATTTACCAGTTTGGTGTAGTGGTTAAGTGTGCGGACTCTAATCTGGGAGGACTTGATTTGATTCCCCACTCCTCCACTTGCACCTGCTGGATGACCTTGGGCAAGCCATAGCTCTGTGCCAGCTGTTCCTCCCTCAAGGACAGCTTGGGAAAGAGCTCTCTCAGCCTCACCTACCTCACAGGGTGTCTGTTGTGGGGAGGGGAAGGGAAAGGAGTTTGTAAGCTGCTCTGAGACTCCGAGTGAGTAAAGGGCAGGATATAAATCCAATCTCTTCTTCTTGAATTTAGCAGTGTATCATTGCTACTGCATTTAACTGATGTACTAAGCAAGCAACACTCCTAGGACCAGAGGATGGAAAAGCTCTTTCAATCAGAGACAAGGGGTGGAAAGTTTTCCAGTGATTTATTTCTCTGCAGAAATACTTCAATTTCTAAAGATTTATTGTGTCATAAATCTAACAGGTATGTCAATATAATATGAGGCAAGCATGCTAGTTTCAATGTTGTAATTCATGTTTTTCAGGTGATTTTCTCTAGGAAATGAGAGAAAACACACAGGCAGGTTTTATCCATTTGTAAATGGTGGGGCAGGATGTAAAACCATCTGATTGGTTTTGACTTGAACTACTTAAGGAAAGCTAGAATTCTTATTTATGTCTCCTCACAGTGGAAGGTAGATCCAGGTGGGCAGCCATGTTGGTCTGAAGTAGTAGAACAAATCTGGAGTCCCATAGCACCTTTAAGACCACAAAGGTTTATTCAAGGGAAGAGCTTTCGTGTACACTCACACCTCTTTCAGATACAGTGGAAGGGATATCCTAATGTAACCCTGCACTGTTTTTAAAATCATACTCCATTACATTTTTCTTTAAATCTTAAATTTTAATTTACTTTTTAGAGTACTATGCTATTTAACTCCCACACCCCTTTACTAATCATTCAGATCCCAACAGCATTTGTAACAAAATGGGTGTGTGATCTGCATAACTAGATCACAATAGACTGTATTTTTATGACTAATGCAGTGCAAATAGGAAAGGCCTCAGTCTGTAAATGTTTTAAATACTGGATAAGGACACATGCTCTCCAAGCATTATTAAATCCCAATTTAAACAGGTTCTTCAGAGACTTGATTCCTCTTTCCTTACCCAACCAGCAAGCTGTCCATTAACACATTAACACCCCACCCCAATCAATCCTTCAAACTTGAGACAAGACTATGTTTACTTTGTGTCAGGGGCATAAATTCATTCTATTGTTATCGGCCTGTGTTGAAATATTTCTTTCAACAGCTTTATCATTCAATATCCTTCTTGCATTATCATGGATGCTGGAAGGAACACACTGCACATTTTGCACATAAACAGAAACCCAGTGAAGTGTTACCAGAACCGTCATGTCTTTTTCTGTATTATGTTTATGTATATTTTAATATGAGTTTCCTGAAGCACAATACTGTTAATTTTTTTTAGTTCAGCAATTTTACTCTTAACTGCCTCATATAATCGTTTGCTACCATATTTATAGTGAAAAAGTGTTACAATACTTGATGGTATGAGTTATATGCAGTATAACTCATGGTTATCTTCTACATTACTCAGTGTTCTTCATTGCTTTCCTGCTGTGGCTTCTGTAATTTCCATTACTGATACTGTCTTCTAAGTTGAGTTACTTCTGTAACTGGTTGCTCATCTGACCAATTTGCTTTGCCATCTAACAGTTCCATAAAGTCTTCTCCTTCTGTATCCGTTGCTATAAACTCTGCAATTAAACTAAGCAATTTAAATGTGGAAATTCCCTATTAGTGTCCTTTCAACTGTCACAAATGTTTAAGTTCTTCCTTTTCTGCAAATATAAAAAGGTGGTGTCCCTTGTATTTTTCCAGTTTTGTCAAGGAATGGATAAAAGTAAACTGTGTATTCGCACATTCCCAAAAGCACTGACTTGAACGGCACCTCTTTCTGAGCAATTTCACAATTCTGTAAGTGCTATCAACCATGCTGGTAAGTGCTAGAGCCAGAGAATCTTAGAAACAGGTCTAAAGTAAAAAAAGTAAATTACTCCTGTCTGCCTTGCTGCTTAATCTTCTGACTTCAAAATTTTCCTACTTTTAGATTTAATTTCTACCAAGGTCATGTGCTTTGTCCTTATTTTTGGCACGTGGCTTCATTTACTTTCATATTAATTTCTAATGACTGAATCCTTTGTTCTCGCTTTTCTTAAGTTGTTTTTTTAATCAAAAAGGCCTCTAGATGGTGTGAAGCAGCTTCCTTTCTTCCTTCCTTTCCTTCTGTGGCAGCAAGAGAACAGCTATAAAACTTACTTATTGCAGAACCCTTGTAGGGTTACAGAGCACCACTAAGCAAGCAGTTATTTCCTTCTACCTGAAGGTCTTTGGATCCAACATTTCATGCTCCTTAAGCAGAAAAGTTAGTTTTTTTATCCCAATGCATGAAGGTGCCTTATATCAAGTTAGATCATTGGTCTATTAAGGTCAGTATTATCTCTTCTGACTGGCAACAGCAGTCAGGGTCTCAGGTAAGATGTTTTTCATATCACGCACTACATGATCCTTTAACTGGAGATACTTGGGACTTTCTCTGTGCAAAAGATGTGTTCTACCACTGAGCCACTGTCTTAACCCCCCATAAGGAAATATTGCTTGTACTTTAATTTCTATCCCTTCATTGCTTTAAACTGTCTGGAAAGCTGAACACCTGTAGCCCTCTGTGGATGAAGAGTCAGTCCTGTGTTGTGGGTTACATGTCACACTGATCCATCCCGTGAGTATGCTCATGTCTGACCAGCCCAAGGGGCCCCCATATTCCTGCAGGCAGCCACCAAGCACATGACCTTCCTGGGAAAGAGAGAGTCCTGGTGAACAAGGAAGTCCTGCAGAGCTCTCCCATGGCTAGCCAACAATCATAGAAGGAAAAAGAGGAGAACAAAGCTATCACTCTTTCAGGATTATTAACTAGCAAGGCAGCACCTTGAACACAAGCAGGAATGTAGAGCTGGCCAGCACTCAGACAGGGTACAGATAACCTGCAGCAGAAGTTCCACCATGAAGAGGCCCTAGATAGCTACAGTGTCTCTGGTTGGGGATGCATGACTGCTATGTAAGCACAATTGACACATCTGCTTCAGGGACAGGAAGAAAAGCCTTTGCACCACCACCACCACTACAAGGGTCCCTTGTGGCTTAGTCCCTAACTGGGCCATAAGGACCAGGAGCTTATTTTTTTCCTTTGAAGCAGTTAAGACTCTAAATGCAGAACTGTGCACTCATACACAACAGACAGCTCTGCTGAAAACATCCCATGCACACTAGATCAGCCAAAGCAGAAGCAGCCAGGAAGGGCCCTCTCTAGACACAGAGGCACGTATCAAAGCACCTGTGGGCTTTGCCGAATGGCATTTTCCTGCTTTCCCCAATCTTGCAACCCAATCAGTGTCCCCCCTCCCCCTTTTGTTTGTGGGGTTCAGGAATAGCACAGGAAGCAAAGTGAGAGTCTGCAGTGGAAGGAGGGAACTGTAAATCATTGCCCCCTCTTCTGCAAACAAAACAGGAGGCAATGTTGGAGGAGCAACATGCTTTGAGACACGCGACTGGCTCCTTCCTGTCACTCCACCCCGGATAGACGCCCACCATCTTTCCACTACCATAATTCTGGCTTCCACCTTCTGCCCTACGCTGACAGCATATTTAACAAGGGTTTATTTTTGTCCCATGGCCAAGCAAAAGGTTTCTCAACTCCTACTCACCCAAACACGATAGCCCTAACCATCTTAACCTCTTCAACATTTGTCAAGGAGACTCTCGCAGCCCCAAGGTGACCGTCAGCATCTGTCCCACACCTGGGCCATTTCTCCCCTTGCTCCATTTCCAAAACCACCTCCTACCTGAAGGGCACAGCTGGTAAATCCCAGAACTTTGCCTCCTCTAACACACCATTTTCTGAGAGGAGCAGATTCGCAGACATACCCCTTCCCAACCTTGAGAGGGATGGGGGCACACGTTCGAGAGACAGTGAGGTCAGCCAGCTATGATGGAAGCAAAGGTACCCTTCCTGTTTCCATCGTCCCACTACCCAGTGCCAAGACACAGCAGTGCAGCAGTCCCTTGCAAGGCAAGCAATGGCCTCCAAGAGCTTCTCAAGATGATGATTGCAGCAGGAGCCAGCAGAGCAATTCCAGGGAATAAGTGGGGGTTCTCTAAACGAGCTAGAAAGCCCCGTAACGCCTTGACTCGCCTTCCTCCCCCAGCTAGGCCAGCTACACGGTTAGCACACTTCCAAACCTCACTGCTGCAATTCACCCAAGCTCCCCTTGCTACGTGGCAGCTGCAGGCTCAGGGCCCTGTTCCTTTTTTGCAGCCAGCCAAAGGGTTAGAGAAGCCACAAGCAAATAGCAAGCAGAGCCCCAACCATGGCCAGAGAGAAAGGAGGCGGTGGCGGCAGCTCCTCAACATGTGAGGAAAGCCCAGGCCCACATGCAGGAGGGCAGCATGCAGCAGGGGGGAAAGGGGCCGGGAAGAGACTAGTGCAGCCTAACGCCTTTGTAGGGAGGAGGAGAAAAGTAAAGAGGACAGGCTTCTCTCCTCCAGTTAGGAGCTCCAGAGGGCAGAAAGATCAGGGAAGGGTAGAGCTACACTAGAGAGACGCACACGCCAGCCTCATAAGCAAGGAACACTGGAGGAGAGGAGTTTAATATATATAAAGTGATGCTCTCATATATATATATATATATTTAGGTCACAGTCACATCACAGAGCAGAGAGATTTGCTCACCATTAGCAAAAATCCTATGAAAGACTGTTGGCAAGAGAGAGAGAGAGAGAAGAGAAAAGAAGCAGCCCATAAGCGGGAAATTAACAAGACCGACGTCTCTGAGCTGAGTTGATGAACAGCTAGCCCTTTACCTCAACCCAGACCCCTGCCGGCTGAGTCACCATGGCAGCAGTACAGGGGTGGCGCTCCTTTACTTTGCTGGCGCCACCAGCCTGGAGTGGAGAGCAAGGGATGGAAAGAGACGGACAGGGCAGGGGGCCAGGGCTTCTGGTAGCAAAGCCCTCTCCTGCTGCTGAAGGGGTAGGCAGCAAACCCACAAGTTCCTCCCTTCCCCTCCTTGTCCCCATGGAGGAAGGTGTGCATACATTTGTGTCTGATCTAAGGTGTACAAGTCTTACCTAAGATGAACAGGAAATGGGGCGGCTTGCATTTAAAGACCAGTAGCTGCTTCTATCCATGCCTTGTGTGTCTAACCACCTACAACTCCAATAAGGGAAAGAGGGACTATCCTTTCTCCTCAGCGTACTGACTGCTCAGGCCAGGAACCCTCTCTGTTGGCTTTATCCTCCCTTTCAAATATTCCATCCCTCCGAACACTGGCATATTGAGTTTGCTGCTGGATGGTTGCCCTTGTCCCGAGGGACAAAGTGAGGACCTGCTTAAAGACAGAATGATGGGGATGTCTGTTGTCTCTGCAAACTTGGCAGCAAACCGCTAATAGGGGAGAACAAGAGAAGGGCCCTTCGCCAACTCCTTTGCCTCATGCTCTCCGCCCCAAAATGGAACCCCCCAAATTGTTCTGCAGCCCTGCTCAGTTTCCAATGGTTCCTTGGAGTAAGCAGATCTGGAGCACAGATTTCCCGATACAGCCCCCAGTCAGCCACAGGAGAGGGCAGACCCCGAGGCTAAACTACCACGCTGGATAAATCCCCACTCTAAGAAGCCATCTCAACTGAGTGCTGGAGCTGCTGAATTGGGAAGGATTGCAGCAGATTCTCCCTTGCCTGCCACCCATTATATGAGCACCCATCCCCACGGAAATGTGGAAGCTTCTGGACTGACGGACATCCCCGAGAAGCTCCCCCCACCCACTCCCTCCAAGACACCATCAGCTGCCTCATGACAGTTTGGGTTCTTCTCACCCGCTCTGCCTTTGAGTGCCTCACAGGCAGCCTCTTGTGCTGCTGAGCTGTGGGAACCTCCTGGATGGTATCACCTTCAGCCAGTGCTGCAGAACCCGCCCCCCCCCCCCCCGCACCATCAACTGGGTGGAAAGGGGAAAAGTCAGACCAAGAATTGGGTTGGATACTCTGCACCTGCTTCGGCTTCCAGAGAAGCAGAATTTTCCAGGAAGATTTGGAGAGGAGGAGGAGACACGGAACGTCTCACTTTCTGAAGAGCCACCTATTAAGGCGGGATGTTAGGACAGAGGTTCATAAGAACAGATTTAACGTGATCCAATCCTTACAACTGCGCTGCTACACCCATTCGTGTCCACAGCCCAATCTGTTCCATATGAAGAGGGAGCAGTTGTCAGGACAAGCCCCATTCTCAAAAAGTAGGCATCAGTCCTAACACTTCATGTCCCATTTGGGGAAGGAAAAATAACTGCAGGTTGAGGTCAAAAGGCTTGTTTCTCCAAACAGAATGAAAAATGAACTCCAATCTGGAGGGTACTATATGATGTAGCCACTTGGCTTATTCCTCTCACAGTACAAAAATGGTTGTGTGAAGACAGAGCTAGCCTGTGAGAGATCGACACAGACATGGATGGGACACAGCACAGTCATCAGCAGACGGAGAATCCATGCCATTGCCTGTCCAAGTCAAGCAGTCCAGCAGTTTCAAACATCTGGAATGAATTCAACCTGAATTGCCACAACCTAGATAATATCCAGGTACAATTCATGGAACACGTCACAGATTCACCAAGGCAGCAAGTTTTCTTCCTCCAGAGGGAGCCGTGACAGTCCTGCCCCATCAAGGATGGAACTACAAATTTCGAGTTTACTTCCTGAACAAATGCACACAGTGTTTCCTGATGGCTGCCTGAGGTCATCGACACACACAGCTCTGCCTAGTCAGATATCCCACCCAACAAGCAGCAAGTGTTCTTCTCAGAGACAGACTTGGCAAGAGCCCTTCCTCGCTTTGGCATTGGAGCACAATGACTCTTCCTCTCTGACAGCAATGCACAAGATACAGATCTTGTGAGCTCTGGGTCAAACACAGAGCTGGATGAAGGAGAGAGGGAGAGTAACAGGACCCATTCAAGAACCTCCACAGAACTTCATTAGCTTGAAGTGACAGAAGAAGCAGCTCTGCCAAGGTGCCCCCCAGGCTGGCATGCTCTAAGGAGCTTTCAGTCATCACAGTATTTGTTGTTCCTTCCCATATCCTTGTGAGACCGGTGCTGTGTGCTTTCCCATAGCTAGCCACTGAGACTGCTCAAGAATCCACTTGACATTCCAGCTAGACAGGTCCAGCCAGTGAAGTCATTCCATGTTCTTGGTCAAACAGAAGTGCTGCTTCCTGCTTTAAAAAAAATGGCCCTGGAAACTCTGCTATAACTGATGGGGAGCTGTACAAATCTGTGACAAAGAGAAACGCCATCTGGGGATCCAATTTCTTGTCTCCAAACACAGCACAGTTGCATAAAATGTCATTTAGAAAGTCTGAAATGGCAATCAGTCATTACACTGGTTCTTACCTAATGCACCTCTCCCCCTCCCCTCAGTTTCCCACCCTAAGGCTGGGCCTGCCAGCAAAGTCCACCATACTGCAAACCAGGGCCTCTTAATCCATACAGGGCTCCTCAAAACAGCAGAGCTTCCTCTCAAAACACAATCCAGGTAGCATCCTTTGCCAAGGGCTCAATGCTTGGCAGATGGAGCTGCCTCCCCTAGTTTCTTCTGGGGGAGATGTACAACTAGGAGAGAGCGAAATACACTCCAGCAGGCACCCTACCCTTCAGTATGTGAGGCATAGTAAAGAAGGCTCTGCAAACAGACAGTAAAGCCTTCTAAACTCAGTTCTTGGTCCAGGTTCCAAGCAATACTCCTTCCCCCAACCATGGCATTTGAGGAGCAGAGGACCCAGGGCTGGTTGATCTGCTACTGGGTTCGGAAATCCTTCCCACAGAGCTGTATGTCTTTTTATGCGTGGAAACTTGAAAAGAAGGAACCAAATGTCACTGCTTTCATGAGAATGTGGTCCTGGCCTTTGCTTCATAGAACTTTGTGACCTTTCACATTCCACCTCTCTCCAGAGGCAATGCATATTTAACTTATGGAATTCACTGCTTTAAGGCAAGGCTGTGGGTGGGGGTTTTTCCAAATGAGAGCAGGCATATCAACAGTCGTTAGCCATTACATCCAAGGATGGAACCACCATGGTCAGAAGTGGTAATAGCTCAGATTATCAGATGCTGCGGACGCAGAGCAAGCAGAAGCTTCACAGAGGCATCTTGTTAGAGACTGTGTACTCAGTCATGATATTTTAGCTGATCCAGTATGGCAATGCTGGTATTTGTGAAAGGCAGTACAAAGGTGTACCTCCCAGGGACTAGACTTGGCATTTCTGCAAACCCGGATGGGCTTCCTCAGAGACATATTGGGACTTATTGGCAGAAGGACAAGTCCACAATGTACCCCTCCCCCTCCCCTACACAGGAATGGCATACTCCCATAGCCCCATGAATACATGCATATCTAGGCAGGTGTACAACAGAATGGCTTTATGCAGTTTGATTGCCATGACACCCCAAAAGGATCCTGAGAATTTTATTTGGCATTGCACCAAAAATTCTATGGATGATCTCTAGCCCCACCCATTTGTTTACATCCCCTACTCCAGCTACAGTTGGAGAGGGAAGTACTGTTAAGCCAATCAGTTTTGTTGTGACCATATGAGCAAACACTACGGATAATATGAGGCAATTAATGTCTCCCCCAGAACACCCATCCAGCTTGCACAAGACAGAAGTGCTCCCCTCTCAAGGGGGAGAGAGAAGAGATTTCTGAACTGGCCTGCCTCAGATGCCAAGGAGAATCCAGAGAGGATTTTCCAAGAACTAAGACGATACAATCCCTTCTACTAGCGAGGATCCACAAGCAGCCACAACAAAAGAGGCACAAGAGGGAACACAAACCAGAGCAGCCGATGGCACCATACAACAACAAGAACACTTTGCTTGCTTAAAGGACTCTCAAGGCGAGGCTGATGACGTCCCAAGCTGCTTTGGCAACTGCGTTTGCTTGGGAAGAAGCCCAACAACTCTAGCCACCCTTCCTCATGCTACCCCACTGGCCGACAATCGGCTCTGCCAGAGGTCTACATGGAATGACAAAAGCACAAGACTGGCATGGAGACTGCCAAGAACAAAGAGCACTCCCCTGAGAGCCCAGAATGCCAGCCCCATGCCCCAGATCTCCAGGGAGCTGCTGCCTGGAGGACAGAGATCAAAAGATGGCAGCACAGGGTCAGAGATGAATCACAGCAGAATTTTCTGTCTCCCTTCCAAGAGGGCTGAGCTGCCTGCTTGGCAAGCACAGGGCAAAGCAGCTCAACATTCTGGCACACTCCTGGCTTTTCCTATGGAGTAAAAAGCAGAAGGGATACTGGGGCAGCCTGCAGTAGGAGCAGCTCAGGGCAGAGTGTCCTCGGGCAGCAGAGTTTTCCAGGAGGTTTCCAAAGGTCAGCACCATTTGCTACAAACAGAGGCCCCAGTCAGGTCACAAAATCCTACAGGCAGCAGATGTGTTTCCAGTCAGCCCTTCCCCTTGGTCTCACCCTGCCCAGGGATGGTGTCAGACCCTGTTTCCAAGGGCGGGGCCAATAGCAAGCCAAGCTTTCTAACCCAGGAGCAAAACGGAAGGACAGAGTCCCCTTTTCTGTCCAGTGACCTCCCCCCAGTACAGTCTTACCTGACCCAATCTTGATCAGCCCATTGTGCTGGATAAAGATGGTGTCGCAAGTCAAGTTTCCATGAATAATTGGGGGGTCACAGGAGTGGAGGTAACTGGAAAGGAAACATGGGGAAAAGGTGAGACTAGGCCGAGTTCTAGCTGGCAGCAGTCACACTAGACACACTGGACTAGGAGCTAGTTTCATACAGGGCTGAAGTGTGTGAATCTTTCAAGAAGCCCCAAAGAGGAGTTGCTGGCTGTCCTTGGCCAGCATGCATGCTCACAATCCAAGGGGTAATGACTGATGGAAAGAATGTTAAACCAATACCCTCAGAACCACAGGGGGAAGTGTGGGACAGCAAACAAGTAACACTATAAACCTTGCAGAACCAGGAACAGAGCTCTGTCATAACCCCCATCTCTATTATGCTTTGGAAGGGAAGACCTAAGACAGACCAAACCCTGCTGAGTCTTCCAAGACAAAATGTACTGGACTGGCAAGACTGAGCTACACAGCATCTTCCTCCACCTGCGAAAATCCCTGTGCCGCAGAGGACAGGATTAAATTTCACCAAAGATTTGGGGTTTTTAATCATGTTCTGTTCTCCAGAAACACTCCCCAGGCTAGCCCATGCAGACAGCAAATTCCAGTCATTCCACTGATTGCTTGGGCAGATGGGTGTGTCTGTGTTCATCCAGGCACACACAGTTATTTCCCACTACCATGACACCAGCCTCCAAAAGCTCCCCTCACACACATACCTGAGAGCAGAAAGAATTTGGGTACACCAACGCTTCCAAGCCTGCAACACAGATCAGAGAAGTTCATCACCAAGAGGCATTAAGCAATGTCCACTATGGCCCTCTTACAGAAGTTCGGACCCAAAGACTAAGTTCAGCCAAGTTCTCCCCTTATTTCTTGTCCCCAAACATTTCTAAGCTTTCAAACCTTGGCTTGCTTCCCCATAATCCTACCCCAGGAGGAACTGAAGAGACATGCTAGCCATCTGCTGACCATCACCTCTTCAGGTCATCAAGGGATCTGTGCTACCAGTGGGCAGAAGAGAAACAGCTGCATAGAACTCCTGTCCAAGGGTTACAACAGCCCAGGAATGAAGAACAAAGCAAGCATGCATGACTTCTGGACTATCAGCAAAAAGAACAACGGGTCACCTTTTCATTCATAGTCTTGTGGTTCTTCTTCGTCTTCTTCAGGAACTGCTTCAGGCTGCCAGAGGACATGTACTCTGTAATGAAAATCACCTAGCAAAGGGAGGGAGGGAAGGAAGGTTATCACCTGCTGCTTCTTCAAAAGCTCTACAAAATGGGGAGCAATTGATATTCTGGATGGATGGGCAGGCATCACCCCACTTACCCTGGCCTTGTTCTCCTTCACATCAGCCCAGTACTTGTGGAATTTCACAATATTCAGATGCTCCAGCTGGATTAGATTGTCAAAGACAGCTTTGACCTTCTCCTGCAGCAACAAGCAGAGCACAGTCATCACCACTCCAAAATGGACCTCCCACCAGCAGTGCTGCAGCACAACCTCAAGCTGGGCCTGCAGTTCACTCCAGCCTCACAACTGTGGATGCAGCTCAGCCAGTCCACTTTGCCTAGCAATCTGCACAGGCGTCCCCACTGCCCGGTGAGCTTAGCCACAAGTTGTGGCTCCTATAGTATTATGGGCATCACATACCTCCTGAAGCTTAAAATTCTTGCGCTCCGAGAACTGAACCTCGTTCCACACAACTTCCACGCCTTCTTCAGTATCCATTGCCAGGTAGGCACTGTCAATCCCAGGAACATTGCGCTGATTTACCTGGTGAGAGAGATAAGCACATGAGAGAGTGGAGACTTATGGAGCTAATAGAAGGTTAGAGCTCTACGCACAGTGCCTCTATGCACAGTACAGTCAAACAGCTGCTGAAATTGGCAGAAGATCAGACAAACCAGATCTAAAGGAGTCTTCCCAGTAATCAGGCAATGCCACCCTTCATCAAGAATCAGCTCAGCATGAAAGACTCAAAGAACAGAGAGGATTCAGCCAGTGCAAGAAGGAGCAGCAAAAGGCTCGCAGCTCGGCTGAGGCAAGTTCCACTGTGGCCAACAAGCTTGGAAAGAAAGGGGTTCACCCAGTTGGGCAGTGTCACTCCTGTGACCCTCCTTAACAAGCCTACAAGACAGGACCTGAGACAAGCAAAAGTTGAAATGAGAAGAGGATACTTTGGAACTGGACTCTTAAGTCAAAACAAGGAATGGAGAACAATCCAGTATTATTCCCCTGGTGAATCTCATGTGGATGTTGCCCATTACCCCAGCACTGAGGACACAAGCAGAGAGGCTGCTGCCTGTGGCGGGACCAAGACTGGAAGCTTGGGAGTCTTCTCTCCTCCCTCCCACAAAGGAATCCCAGCAAGGATACTTCTTAAAGGGAGAGGTCTCTACTAACAAATGGATTAGTGAAGTTACCCCTCACTCCAGCAGAACCCTGCTAGTGCCAGAGCCAGGCTTCCTCTGACATGACAGAGGGCAAGAAGTGAGCTAGGGTATGTATGGACTACAGCTGGAATCAAATGAGCAACTGCAGGTTTCTTGGTCTTGAGATTTCAACCTTCAGGATTCTACAGCCGGGAGGGAGGAAGTGAATAAGAGGGAAAAATATACAGGCCTCAATCTCTCACTGGATGTGCTACTTCCAAACAGCTTATAGTGAAGTGGCTCCAGGCTCTCTCCAGTCCCAGTCACTGGCCTAGATCTAACCATTTCACACAGCGGATGTGGCACTTCTCCAGCATTCTTTTCTGTTCCAGAAGCCCCTTCCGACCACCAAAAAGATCACTCCCAAGGCCGCAAGACTGACACAGAGGAACAGGTGTGTGAATTGGAGAACATGAGTGAGGAAGGATGTAGGAATGAATCAGTCCTCCTTCCTCTTCTGAAACTACGGGTGTGCAAAAAAAATTGTGTTTTTTTCCTATTTGTATCTGTTGGGCCTGAAACATATCAGACCGTCCCCATAGGGTATAATGGAGAATCAATCTGGGGGTATTCAGGGCTCTAGAGGGGGGCTGATTTTTTGAGATAGAGGCACCAAATTTACAGTATAGCTACCTCAAAAAACCCCCAAGTTTCAAAAAGGTTAGACCAGGGGGTCCAATTCTATGGACCCGCAAAGAAGGTGCTGCCATCCTCCTTTGAAACCAATGGAAGAAAAAAGGCATTTAAAGAGACCACTGTCTCTTTAAATGCCTTCTAGCTGCACCCAAATAAAAGCCGAATAGTATTAGCTTTTATTCGGGCACAGCTATTTCAGTAGCTGAATCAGATTCTCTGATCTGTATTTGGCTGAATAAGTACCCCAAAAGTACCGATAAGGTATTTTTTAAATATTTATTCGGCTCGGTATATACTGGGCACACACCCCTATCTGCAAATGCAGCTCTACCAAGGAAAGGGATCAATTTCATCCCTTGTCCTTCCTTTGTGCCCGCTGACCCACACAGCTACTCCTCCACATGGATCCCACAAACCTTAGGCTGAACTTTTTGGGAGTTGTAAAGGACTGCAGGAACTGAAAGAAACACAGGAAACCTGTGAGCCCGCCATTCATGGATGGTTGTATACAAGCCAGGGTGTGCAGCTGCCAAATGTGAAACCCCCTTCCCAACTAGTATTGCCTTAGATGAAGATCACATGGGTTGTGAAGTCCGTAGCAGGACCCAGGTGTGGACTTTAAAAGACGGACGCCAAAATCTGAAAACTTCCAACCTCTAACTGTGTGGGATATTTTAACTTGCTGCTATCGTAACTTTCAGAACACAGTGTACCCCAGCTCTAGCAACCAAGATCTGGCAAGGGAAGACATAATCAGTTCATTCAACTTCAGTTACTTTCTTTTAAAATGTTAAAAGTTACAGAGCACAGTTAAGCTTTTAATTCTCAGGAATACGTAAGAGGGAACAGCAGCCCTCATCTAAGCTGGAATTTAAAAAATAAGCAGGAAGCTTGAGGTCTAAAAGGGAAATATTTCACAACTCAATTGCACACAGGTGCCAACTAAGACTCTGAAAGAAATGGGAAGGGAGGGGGAGAGGGAGAGGTTGAACTCAGCAGGAAAAAACAAAACCTCAAGATGCCTGGGAGATCAAACTGTCATTGAAGCTTCACCTGGACTCAAGAGGCAGACATCTGAGAAAGGCTTCACATCAGGTGCAAGCCAAGAAACGAGGAGGCTATTAGCAGGAACAAACTTTTTGGAACTACAAGGCTCTCCCCCCCCCCCCCCCCCAGGATAATCTGTCTCATAAACACATGAAGCTGCCTTGTACTGAATCAGATCCTTGGTCCATTGAAGTCATTGTCTACTCAGACAGATGGTGGTTCTCTAGGATCTCAAGCAGAAGTCTTTAATATTACCTATTACTTGGTACTTGATACTTTTATCTGAAGATGCCGGGGATTGAACCTAGGACCTTCTGTATGCCAAGGAGATGCTCTACCACTGAGCCATGGCCTCTCCCTCTCATAGTGGTGGTTTTTAGAAGGTAAAACATTCCAAAACCACAGCCAGAGCAGGCAAACAAGCAAGCAAAGAGTCTATGAACCAAAGTTTTGATGAAACTCCAATTAAACTGACTACAAGACCTGCTTTGCTGGATTAGACCCTAAGTCTTCATCTATGGTCCCGGAATCCTTGTCTAATAATGGCCACTCAGATACTTCTGGTACTGAAGAGGTATGCTGCCTCTGAAGGTGGAGATTCCACACAGTTACCATGGCTCATACCATATTATTTCATTTGAAATGTGGTGTTGAAGGAGAGTTTTACAAGTACTGTGGATCACCCAAAAAGACAAGTAAGTGGATTCTAGAGCAGAACAAATCAAGCCTGAACTCTCCCTAAAAGCTAAAATGACAAAACTGAGGCTATCATACCTTGGTCACATCATGAAAAGACATTAATCCTAGGAAAAGTTGAAAGCAACAGGAAAAGATGAAGACCCAACAGGAGATGGATTGACTCAATATATGAAGCCATGGCCCTCGGTTTAAAAGACCTGAACAAGGCTGTTAATGATAGGTCATTTTGGAAGTCATTAATTCACAGGGTCACCATACGTTGGAAGTGATTTGATGGTACTTAATACATACACAGTATATGATTGCTCCATGTTATCTGGATTTCGCCAATCTTTTTCAAAGCCACATACACTTGTGGTCATTTGTCCATCTTATGATAGCAATTTTGTAAGTTAATTATACATTGAGTGAAAGATTTCCTTTGTGGCTCCTGTTGTTTTAAGTGGTTTTAACTGCATTGTATATTATATTTATATTGTTAGAACCTGCCCTGAACCTGCTTACAGGGAGGGTGGGATATAAATCCAAATAAATCAGTGACATTCTGATTTCACTGGATAACCAGTAAATCTACTGTTGTGGAAGAAAAATACTCCATTACCAACCCTAAATTACACTACTCAGAATTTTATGAGTCTCTCTCACATTGCCCCATTTGCTGTTTGCTTTCGTTTTAAATGAAGAAGCCATAACTTCAAGTCATAAGGAAAACCTATGAATGCTTGAAGCTGCCTTATACCAAGAAAGGCCCTTACAGTCCTATCAAGGGTCTCTAGGGTCTCAGGCAGAGGTCTTTCATATCACCTCCCACCTGATCCTTTTCATTGGAGATGCCAGGGATTGAACATGGGGCTTTCTGCATGTAAAGCAAATGCTTTGCCACAGCCCGTCCCAGTTCTTTGCTTTTTGTAGAAGCCACGATGAAGCTTCCTCATAAAGCTCACTCTTCTAAATAATTCAACAGCACTTTCAAACAGCTTCCCTGAGTCAGAAGTTAGACTGATCTGTTACATTTGTATCCTCCTCTCTTCCTCCAAGGAGCTTGGGGCAGCATACCTTGGCCTCTTCTTTATTTTCCCTCAAAACAAACCCATGAGGCCGATTCGGCTGAGAGAGAGTAACTGACCCAAGGTCACTTATAGAAAGCTTCAAGGCTGGTAGGGAATTTGAACTCAGGTCTCCCTGGTACTAGTCCCACACTAACGACTACAGCAAAAGGGCTTTTGATCTAAGTTCCCAGATCTAGCCACAGTTTACAATCCCTCCTCTTCCCACCTGTCTGAAGTTCACAGCTCCACCACTTATTGTTTTTTGGCATGTCTCCACTTCTCCTCCCACTGCCTAGTCACTCAGTCCTATTTCACGCAGCATTCCAACAGAATGACAGAGCAGGTGATGTGGCCACCTGAGTCGCATCAGGAACACATTCCCAAATAGCACTGTCTCTCCTCTTGATGCGATGCCACTTCCTCTAGTAGTTAAATTACAATGAGTCATATTGACAATGACAAGACTTAATGTAGATCTGAACTCAAAATACACAAAAATCATTTAACATCCACGTGCACAACCCCAAAAATGGGAGGGAGGAATAATATGGCTTAGAGAACAGCTCTGAGATGCAGGAATTCAAAGGTGCAGTGTCAACAGTCTGTATGAAAAACCAGCTAAGCAAAAAAAGCCCAACAGACTTGGCACAGCAAGGAAGCTTCAGAAAATCTATTTTGGGACAAGGAGGAAAACAGTGAGGGCTAGAGCAAGGGCACCAAATAAAACCCAAGCAGTCAAGACACTGGCTCTTCCTGAAGATTCTTCATAAGTAGCATATTGTTACCCAGCCCAAGAAATGGGGGGGGGGGGGGGGCAGACTCAGCAAAACAAAAACAAGATGCTAGCAAAGCCATTCAAGTCTACAGCCTCTGGTTGAATGACCTCCTCTGTACTTGCTTAGAGATTTCTGTCATGAACCACATTCCAGGTTCGGTACACCATAAGCTCAGTTTCAGCACCTCAGTACACACACTCTGGAGAATGAGTGGATAAAAAGCAATGTCTTACATACTATGTCTAAAACACTCCATGTAGGGGACAAACAAAAGAAAAAAGAGGCAGGGATAAAAAATATTGCACAATTAAGGTAAAGACTGACATAGCACACATGAAGTATTCTCAGCAATCTAAAATAGTGGTTCCTAACTCTCCGGCAGGTAGGTTGTGAGGCCAGCAGAAAGACTAGGGTCAGCTGAGAAGCTCGATGGCTAGTTTGGGCATGCCTCTGTATAATCTGCAAAATGGCCGTAACACAGTTTGTTGTGGAGAAGGAAAATAGCATGACTTTATGTTGCAAGTACAAAAAACTACATTAAATTTAGAAGCAGATCCCAAAAAGTACACTAAAATTTAGAACCAACTGAAAACATACTATTAGTACCACACTGAAGTTACATTTTACATAAAACCCCCACACAAAGCCACAGCTTGAAGCCTCATGTAACACTCTTTTTCAAAATGCAAACAAAAATGAGGATACTATAGGAGTTACAAGAATTCTCCGGTTTAAGAGTAAAGGCACATAAAAATTAACTCATGTACAAAAAAAGCATAAGAACTGTAAATAAAAGCACCTGCCTTCACTTCTGTGCCAGCTAACCAGGAGACACATTCTTAGAACTTAGCCCCTGAGCACCCACACCTGTCCCAGTTTTTAAGTCCAATCCTCTTCTGCAAGCTGAGAGAAGTTCAAAACACCCGAGTGCTGCACAGAAACCCCCGTTTCAAAATAATGTATAGATTTCTTCCACTGCATTAAAATTTCCAGAAACCTTTATTCCTGCTGTCTTTTTTAACTGGATTGTCCACTCCATTCCTAGGGAAACTAAATTAAGGGCAACACAAACAGCTGGAAGGCAATCAGCCATCTTGAGTGCTCATTATGAGGAACAATTTTAAATTCAAGTACTTGTGTGGAGGTGGTAAAAAACAAAAGACAAGTCTACAACTTGCTGGGAGGCTGGACTAGAGAATAGGGCAAAACTGGTAAAATTTCTCTGGAGAGACTGCCATCAGTTCAAGCAGAAAAAGAAGCAAGACGCAAGCAACCAGCCCCTGAAATGAAGTGAATGCAAAAGCCCTTCAGACCAAGTCAAAGAGCAGTCCACAAAGCATGTGCAGGACCTCAAGGTTGGTTCTGCTATTCCTCCAATAAGTACTGACTAGACAAGGAAGCACAAGTACCCAGACACTACCAAGCAAGTGTGAAATAGACAAGACTGGAGAAGCCCAACCAAGGATTCCCTCTGCCAAGAACATGAAGGAAGACTGTCTCTAGCTGCTTCAACTCCAGGGTTAGCTTGAGGCTACTATTCCTGAAAGTGCATGTCCTCTACAGAGGTGCATCAAGGCTCAGGAACTCCAGTTTCCCTCAGGCCAACTCTCCCCTATTTAATTTAAGCCTCTAACACACACAGACAGGATCTAAGCACCAGACAAATGCATCACACAACAGATGCTTCATTCACCTACTGCTGTATGCACACAGCAAGAAGAACCCTTTGCCTGGCACAAATCTTGATTTCTCATCCTCACTCATCTACATGACAAACTGTATTACTTATTGACAGATAGTGCAAAGTGAAGCACTACAGACCTTAAGAGGATTTCTTCAGTTAGGTATCATATGGATCCTCACCATCACTGGCAACAAAACTCAGAAGTACTACAGAGCTTTATGGAGCAGTTTCAAGTGATTTTAGCAAAGAATCAAGAGAACACGCTTCAATCTCACAGTTTTTGGGAAAGACCCAATGTCAAGATCATGATTACCAGCACTATGAAAACAGAGCAGGCAAAATAAAGCTGGTCCTCTTTGTCAGTGCCCTCCTCACCACCACTTCCCTCCTAGGCCCACCAACCCCACCACAAACCTCTTCCCGCCTCTTCTGCCACCTTCCACAGGGCGACTCTTCCAGGATCTCCGACTCGTCCTCACTCTCTTCCTCTTCCTCCTCTTGGGGGGCAGAAGCAGCCATGGGCGGTGACAAGGAGGCCAGGCCAGGCCCCGAGTCCGGCTTCGTGTCAGAGCCGCTACTGGGCACCTGCTTGGCTTCTCCTTCAGACATCTTGGGAAAGGCTCGCAAACCTGCAGGGAGGAAATCAGGAGGATGCTGGGGGCACTGATGGGGAGTCTCTGGCCAAGGAAGAGAAAGGGGGGAGGGTGCCCTTCTCGACCGTGGGGGCAGCAACCCGGAAAAGGAGAGGGGGTCTTAAGGGCACTTGCCCCGCACGAGGCACAGGGGGAAGGAGGGGCCTGTTACCATGGCAATCTCTCGGCGCCCCCCCCCGGGCTGCGTCACGCGCAGCTGTCCTCCCTAAGCCAGCCCCCCCACCCGCGGAGAAGGAAAGGCCTGAGCCGCCGCCCACCCCGAACTCATCCACTTCCAGAGGGCGTGGCCTCCTTGGGTAGGGGGTCAGCCAGAGTCACCCTCCCTCTGCCCCCGGCCAACGCCATGGAAATGCGGGAGGGGGCGGGGCAGGGGCCCCACGAGCTGTATTCCCCTCCCCCCCCCCCCCAAAGGCCAAGCGCGGCCTACCCAGCCACCACCCCCCAGGCTGACGGGGAAAGGGTCAAGGAGACTTACCGGGCACAGGCCCGTCTCCGCCGACGAGAGCCCGAAGGCGAGTGGCAGCCTCCGAGCCGCGCAGCCTAACCCGCTGCGGACGGCGGCGACTGGACAGCAAGGGGGTGGGGCCCCTCGTAAACCAATGAGCCCGCGCCCTGGGCGCCGGGACTAGCTTCGGATTGGACAGAGCGCTCCAGGAAACCCGCCCTGTCGCTAATACCTGTCAGTCTCTCGAGTTACCGAGCGAAAGGGAGAAGTGCGCGTGCGCAGGCCGTGGCAAAGGCGGTTCCTGTAACCGACGGAGCCGCGCTTGCGCTGGGTAGATCCGGGTGGAGATTGCGCGTGGGTCCCCGGATGGGTTATTTGTACGATGTATCCGGAGAGGTGGACCTTGGCACGTGCAGTGATGGTTTTCAAGCGAGAGCCGCTTTCTTCGTGGTGCTGTTCGTTTGAATAAGGTCCCTGCCCTTAAGGAGCTTCCCACACGAGAAAATAATGGACTTGCGCCTGCGTAGTCGTGATAACCAGTATCGATGGAGGGTGGGTAGAAAGGAAAAAGCACCGCTCTCGGCTAGTGTCCGCTTGAGCGCCGACTGGAGGGCAGAATCACTCTGGCCATTGTCAGAGTTTTGCTGAGCTCCCTGTTGCGTTGGGCAAAGATGGAAAAGTTATGAATATTACACATTTCCGGAGGGAAGCTGCCGCTGCTACCTACCCTAGTCTGCCCTACCAGAGGTTGAAGCCTGCTCAGCGCAGGTTATCTGTCGGGGTAACTATCGTCAGGCAAGAAAACACTGGAATCAGACGCCTTGACACAGATCATCATTGCCAGAATGCATGGTGGTGGCCCTGGCCGAAGGGAGAGTTAAATTTTACCACTTGCTATACTGTATATATTTCTGTGCTGTCATAGGCTGGCTTTTTCTGTGGGATCATATTTGCCAAAATGGAGGTGATTTTTTGCGATGATGGGATCGAGTGCATGTGTGCACTCCTCTATTATGCCTCCCAAATCCCTAAATAAATTTGTAAAGTATATTGAAATATATGGAAGTTCTGGCAGGGTTACTAAACTGTGCATAGTGTGCACCTGATCTGAGATGGCACAAGAATGCATCTTTCCCCCCCTATTTGCATAAACAGCTGAGGTGACTTTTTCAAGAGGAAAAGCTGGAGGAGACCCGTTTCTTCTGTGCTGATCTTTAACACGAGGAAACAGGCCCAGCAAACTGCATCTGGAAAAGAAAAAAAATAGTCACAGGACTACATTTAATACTTGGTTCCACTTCTGGTGGACACACTGCCAATTATGTGATGTGGCAACTCCTAGCACTTCTCTAGAAATTACACACAAATAGCTGTGCTGGTCGGTTAGGTAAACAAATCCAATACATAATACCTTCCTTATGACCAACTAACAAATCACAGTCTTTTGAGTGCAGCAGAATCTTGATGCTAAGCTAACACAAAAGAGGGTGAGGAAAGAAAAACGTGCTGCTGCACAAGATGGAAAGCTCTTCCCATTTGATTTTGAGCAGTTGTGTTTTTTAATATCCAGCCTGCAGCCAAGTTCTGCTACCCTCAGTCCTTCTTAATTTTTCCATTGGGCTTAATTAAAGGTAGCTTCTTGGATAGGCTAGCTTAATCCAAAGGAGTCAGAATTTGGGAGCTAAGCTGGGGTGGCCACAGTTGGTGCTTGGATGGGAGACCACCAGGGAAGGATGGACTATTCAGAGGAAGGCAATGGCAAACCCCCTCTGTTCCTCTCTTGCCTTGAGTGCCATATGGTTGGGGTTGCTGTCAGTGACAAGTCCGACCTGCTAACTCATTCTTCTTAGTAAAAGGCATTCTGGTATAATGTCACAATTCCAACCATCTAGACCTAAGCACGTTTACTCAGAAGAAAGTCCAACTAAAGCACTGCACAGAGATTTCCAGACTTGATCTAAATGAAGTTAATGAGTACAGAAATAATATATTTATTTCTCAGGTTTAGAGTCCGGTGGCACCTTAAAGACCAATAAAGTTTTATTCAAGGTATGAGCTTTCCTGTGCACACTTTTTCAAATACATTTTATTGAATAAAACTTCGTGGATCTTAAAAGTGCCACTGGACTCTAAATTGGTTCTGCTGATTCAGACCAACACAGCTGACCACCTGGATCTGTGCTCGTTTCTCGTACATTATTGCTCATTACTGTTTCAGCACCTCTGTAACTAGGCCGAACAGCGGGAAGAACGTCTCTGGGTCCGCCTAGAGTTCCCAGCCCACGCCGAATCCCCTCCCGTCCCTAGAAGCCGGCAGGCCGTTTACATTCGCCTAGAGGCCACTTTGAGACCTTCCACCGTTGCCCGGCAACCAACGTCAAGCTGGCTCGCGCGCAAGCCCGCCACTCCCTCGCTGGGGCTCTATGGTTCGTCATCTTCTCACCGCTTCCTGGCCTTTTTTGCAACTATCCATTTCCGGTCATCCTTTCTAGGACTAGACTCAGGTGGGTAGCCGTGTTGGTCTGAAGCAGCAGAACAAAGTTTGTGCCGAGTGGCATCTTGAAGACCAACAAAGTTTAATTCTAAGTGTAAGCTTTCTGGTTACCTCTTCGTTGCTGAGTTTATTTAGAGGCTTGTTTACTTATGGGAAGAGTCATGTCTCATCTCCCCCTTTAGAATCGTCACTTCTGAAGACGCGTGCGTGCACACGGAAGCTCATACCTTGAATAAAACTCTGTTGGTCTTAAAGGCGCCACTACACTCCAACCTTTCCCCCCCCCAGGGCTAGGTAATCACTCAGTGTACAGGCCACACGTGCCTCAACGGCCAGGGTCTTTTGTTTCCTAGTTCTAGCTATTCCTTTTCCGCCTGCGGCTCGCTAGCCTCGGCTTCCGGTCCCCCTCATTCCTCCCGGCGGGGACTCTATGATACTTGGTTCCGGTTCCGTCTCCCGGTCTCCCTCCTTCTCTCGCTCGGTCCGCTTTTGCCGCCGCCGTGCGCTCCTCTCCTCCCTCCCTCCTTTCCCCTCGTCCCGCTCGGCGGGGCCTGGTCCTTCCGTTCGGCCGGCCATGGGTGCCTACCTTTCGCAGCCCAGGACGACCAAAAGCTCGGGGGACGGTGGCGGGTCGGGGCCGCGCCCGCTGTACTTCGGCTACAGCGCCATGCAAGGCTGGCGGGTCTCCATGGAGGTGAGGAGAGGCGAGGGAAGGCAGGGCCGGGGGAGGGGGCGTGGCCGGCCAGCGCCGAGCGGGAGCTCCGTGGCGGGTGAAGACTCCACCTGGCTCTCCCCGCGCCGGATCCTTCTCCCATCACTTATCCCAGAGTGTTCTTGGGACTGGGTGGGACCCCTCCTCTTACGGCTCGCATCTTCTGCTTTTCGCCATCTCCTTGCCAGTTTGCTTACCCTTCGGGAGGAAGGTTGCCAGCTCCGAGTTGACAAATACTTGGAGGTTTGGGGAGGGGAGGGACTTCAATGGGGTGTAATGCCATGGAGTCCACTTTACGAAGTGGCCATTTTCTCCAGGGAAAATGATCTCTGTCATCTGGAGATCAGCTGTAATCCCAGGAGGTCTCCAGCCACCACCTGGAGGTTGGCAACCCTATTTGGAAGCCTGACTAGCTTCCTGTCCCCAGTCTGTGGCTGGTCATGGTTTGCTTAGATTTTGTGGGCATCTAGCAGAAGCTTAGGCAATAATCACGGCCCTAGAATCTCAAGGGCTTTGTTCCATGAGAGGTGGGGAGTGGTGGCCAGGGGAACCTTCATCTTCAAAGACACTAAACCTCTGAATCCTAGTGCCTAGAAGCAACATCAGGGGAAGATCTCAGTCTCTGTGCCCTGTTGTCGGTCCAGAGGAACTGGCTGTGTAAGACAGGATGCTGGACTAGATGAACCATTGGTCTGATCCAGCAGGGTTCTTCTGATTTTCTTATTTCTTAGGCCTTCTTATTTTCTTACGTTGCTGCCTGTTTGGTTCAAAAGGTCTCTGGTGACTTTTGAAACTTTCTTGTTTGGAAAGATGCTCCCTGTGCCTTTAGCATGTTTGAGCAGCAGTTCCCTGCTTGCTGTTTTTGGATCTTCCCCTGTTGCCATACTGCTAGCAGTCTGCAAATACACTTCCCCCCATTTGCTGATTTTTGCCTTCTCTTTCAGGATGCACACAATTGCATTCCTGACCTGGACAGTGAGACAGCAATGTTCTCTGTATACGACGGTCATGGAGGTAAAAGATCCTGTGGAATGGTACTTGCTTAGTACAAAGAGCTATTAGACATATACAGCAGCCTCTTGGGGGCCAAAAGTAGTGGCTGACTAAGGCAGAGGGAGGTCCTTGGGTCTTGCAGCCAGTCCTGTTTCCCCTGCTCGACTGCAGCACTTTTGGACCTCAGGCAGAAAAGGCCTTTCCCCAGTGTCAACGGCTTGAAATCCTTCAACTAGAAATGTTGGGTATTGAACCTGGAACCATCTACATTTAATTCTGCTGTTAAGTCTGGCAGGGATGGGGGGGGGGGCTAGTGAGCATGTGGTGGCAGTAGGAGGGAAGAGTACAGGATCTTGGGGGGCCAACAGCGGGAGGGCTTCTGGAGTTCTGGCCCCGCTGGTGGACCTCCTGATGGCACCTGGGTTTCAGCCACTGTCCATTGGCCTGATACAACATGGCTTCTTTTATGTTCTTATTTTCCCATTCAAAGTGAGGTCATCTTGTATTGGGCTAAATCTTGCACAGCTGTGTTCCTGTGCTGTGTTTCATTTTTTGATCCCACCCCTGGCGGGGAAGGTTGGAGTCAGTAGCCACATATGCTGGTACCATATCCACTGACTTTTATTTATTTACTGAATTTATATTCCCCCTTTCTCTCTGATAAGGACCCAAAGCAGCTTACGTCATTCACTTCTTCTCCATTTTTTGTTCTTACAACAATTTTATGAGGTAGGTTAGGCTGAGGGTGCGTGATAGAGGTTTTTCAAATTATGCATGGAATGGAGAGAGCTGGCAAAGAGACATTTTTCTCCCTCTCACAAAATACTAGAACTCGAGGTCATCTAATGAAGCTGATGGGCAGTAGGGTCAGGGTGGACAAAAGGAAATACTACTTTACACAGAGAGTGATTTAAATGTGGAATTTGCTGCTAGAGGATGTAGTGATGGCCTTAGGCATAGAAAGCTTTATAAGGTGATTAGATAGGTTCATGGAGGATGTCTGTCAATGGTTACTAGCCATGGTGACTGAGGGGAACCTCCACATTGGCACTAAGCCTCTGAATCCCAGAGCCAGGAGGCAACATTAGGGGAAGGCCTTGACCTCTCTGCCCTGTTGTTGGCCCTTTAGAGGAACTGGTTGGAGAAGAACTGTATGAGACAGGATGCTGGATTAGATGGACCACTGGTCTGATCCAGCAGGGCTCTTCTTATGACTGGCTCAAGGCCACCCAGCCAAGCTTCAATGGAAGAGTGGGGACTGAACCTGGATTTCCTAGATCACTGTCTACTGCTTTAAACACTACACCACACTGGCTGTCATTTTTGTTGGGTGTGGCCATTTTTCATTAGTCTGGGCAGCCTGTCTGGTTATCTCCTGTTAACTGGGTACACAGTGTGATTCTTCATGCGCTCTACTGAAGAAGTAAACCCATTAGCTGTATGTAGACCCATCAGAAGTAGATCCATTAGCTGCCTTTCCTTCACCTAGAGGAGGCGTTTCCTTTCCTCTGGGATTAATTGCTCATCTGACTGTGTGTTGGGGCTAAGGCAAACAGGTTTCTAACTGCTGTCTCCTGAAATCCAGGAGAAGAGGTTGCTCTATACTGTGCCAAGTACCTCCCTGAGATCATCAAGGACCAGAAAGCATACAAGGAAGGCAAGTTACAGAAGGTAAGGCTGAAGAACTTGTCCAACAGTATCTTCCAAGGGCCATCTGGTCAGTCTGCTTCCAGCAGCTTTTCCTTACCATTCTTCGTATGTTATGGCTAAACAAGCCAGGCATTGAATTAGAATCATAGAGTTGGAAGGGACCTCCAGGGTCATCTAGTCCAACTCCCTGCACAATGCAGGAAATTCACAAGTACCTCCCCCTCCACACCCACAGTGACTGCTGTTCCACGCCCAGAAGATGACAAAAAGCATCCAGGACCCCTGGCCAAACTGGCCTGGAGAAAAATTGCTTCCCTGGAAATCAGCATTCCCCTGAGCATGTGAGAAAGGACCACAAGAACTAAGCACTGAGGCAATCCTTCCAGCCCTCCCTCTCATGATCTGCCTACGTTCACACAATCATTGCTGTCAGATGGCCATCTAGCCTTTGAAAACCTCCAAATTCTTCTAGTCTTTTACAGTGAGGCTGTTATTTTTATAAAGTCCTAGATGTTTCCCATTTGTTTGTGCCTCGGCATTAAGATCGTAGGGAGAGATCCTCGTTACTGTGGTACAACAACCTCCCTTGGGAGGTGTATCTGGCCCCCTCACTTTCAGTGTTTATGAGGCAGTCGAAGACAGTTATATTTAGGACCACATTTGATAATTTACTAGCAGTCCTAAACTGCAGTTTTAAGGTATTCTTTATGGATTGTATGTATTTTGTCTGTTTTGTAAGCTGCTTTGAACTCCGTATGGAAGAAACGCAGCTAATAAATGTTTAAAATAAATAAATAAAATTAATCTGGCCAGAGTTTGGGTGGGGTGGCAGTTGTTGGGCTTGACACCAGAATCTGAGCCACAAAATAGCTCAGAGGATCTTTAAGCTACTGTATTACGCCTTGTTTCTAAATTACAATCACCTTCTTCACTTCGAAGGGACAGTTTTCAAGCTGGCTCCAGCCATGACACTTTCCACATAGAAACTAATCAGAATGCGGTTAGCTGACTTGCAAAACTTGATGTTTCTTAATGGCCGTGAATTGTCCTAGTTTTGGTTTGTTGTTCCCGATGCCTTAATCTTGCACATAGGGGCTTTTTCACTTATGCTGTTGTCTGTGTGAGGTTAGTACAGTTAATGTTTTTGCCTACTGGTTTTGGGTGGCAAAAGTGAGCCACCTTGGGCCACTGAGAATGACAAGGTAGGCAGACTGACAATATTTGAATAAATAAATAAAAGCAAACCCGTTTCCTGAACTGGGAGGAGTATAAGCCAAGCATAGTGAACAACCCCCTGAGGCATTTCTGGACTATCAGTCAAAATAGTGCTGCGCAGGTCTCAGCAAAACTGGAACAAAGCCAGCAAACAAGACTCCCAAGAAAATATGAGAACTGCTTGGTAGGATCAGAGTAGTAAAGGTCTCAGTCTAGCAGTCTGTCTTCAACATTGGCTAGAAACCCGCTTGAATACCCCCTCCCATTCCCCCTGGACTGCACAGTCTGTTTTTTAATGTTGTGTCTGTAAATGGTCTCTAATGGTGTTGAGACACATAGAAGTCAGTGGTGCTGCTTTGGCGGGCTCAAAGGAGTCCCACCTGTAATTGCACTCATCAGTTGTTCTCTGTTGTCCCTACGTGCAAGACTCTCTTCACTGTGCTGCCCCCTAGGCCCTTGAGGATGCCTTTTTGGCCATTGATGCCAAGCTGACAACCGAGGAGGTGGTCAAGGAGCTGTCGCAGATGGCAGGGCGGCCCCAACATGACGGAGAGGAGAAGGAGGAGAAAGTGGCTGATGAAGATGATGGTGAGCAAAGCTGCAGCTTGCTGCCCAAGAATGGGCAACCTGAGAGTGAAGCCAGAATATCTTTTTAGTATCACTTGGGGCAGGGGAGTCTTTTGCACAGGATCAGAAGGTGGGGTGCAGCTCTACCCCACTGGGATTCAGAGCATACCAGTAAAGTGGTCCACATTCTCTCATGCACAAGTAAAACCAGAGCTGGGTCTTTATAAATTCAAGATGCTGACTACACTTGACCACCCCACCCCATATTCTCAGTATTTCCAACTGCAAGAGGCTGTGCCTCTTTGGGGGCCTTAGAGCAGACAATACAGGGCTAGCTGGACCGAACAGAAGTCAGCTCATGGAATGGGGGTGCTTGCAAGTTCTCCCCACCTCCCGTTCTGCATTGTTTAGGAAAGGTTATCCATCTGGTTTGGGGAAGGGGGTGAAACGGACAGCGCGTTGTTCACATGCTGTATAGAGCATGGGGTGCATTTGTTCAGTAAATCTGAGCCGGGGGGGGGGGGAAGCTGAGAGAAGCTCGGCGTGATATTGATGGTCAAACCCCCCCCCCATCCATTCAGTGGACAACGAGGAGGCCGCCTTGCTGCACGAGGAGGCCACAATGACCATTGAGGAGTTGCTCACTCGCTACGGCCAGAACTGTGTCAAGGGTAAGCTGGGGCATTCAGGTGGCGAGCAGGGCCCAGAGGAGACGCAGGAGGAGCCCAGTGTGAATGGCGAGGCAGGTACTGAGGAGCTCTCAAAGCCTCACCAGGAAGAGGAGAAGAACGGCAAGCTGTGCCTCGAGTCCACCACCAGCACCTCCCCCGGGCCAGACGCAGCCGGCGGAGGGGATGCCAGCGCCCCCCCAAGAAAGGCAACCGAGGGAGCGGCCCCTGCGGCAGGGGAGGCGGAGCCTTCCTGCTCCTCTGCGAGCAAGAGCCAGCGAACCACCAAGTCCAAATTCTTCGAGGACAGTGAGGAGGAATCGGAGGAGGCAGAAGAGGAGGAGGAGGAAGATGACAGTGAGGTAACCTCCAGCTTCAACTGGGCAAGGGAAGGGATCTCGGTCTTCCATGGACAAGTGGGGAGCTTTGGTAGTCTGGCCACTTTGCCGGTGAGCGGGTGGTCCCAGTTGGCTTTGCAAGACAGCCATTCCACCACCTTCAGGGCCTTCTGTTGCCCTCCACTTGGTCTGACTGTTTTCTGGGCTGGAGGAAAGCTGGTTGGCCTTGCAAGAAAGCCCTCCCTCCTGCTCAGGACCTGTCGTTGTTCTCCAGCTGGTCTGATTGTTTCTGGGGGTGGGGACTGGGATATTCTTGTCTCTGCTAGGAATGTAGTGAGGATGAAGATGGCTACAGCAGCGAGGAAGGAGACATTGAGGAGGACGAGGATGACACAGAAGAAGCGGAAGAGGATGAAGATGAGGACATGATGCTTGCAGGCATGGAGGGAAAGGAGAAGGTCAGTCCTGGAGCTGGGGGGAGAGGGAGGTGGGGAAATTCTGTTGTTGCCAAGAGAAGTTGTGATCTTAGCCGAGGCGACTCTGCCTGGCTGGCTCACTGTAAAATGCAGCTCGACAAGCAGAGGGTAGATGAGAGCGGGGGGACGGGGGACAGCTGTCTGTTCATGGCTGGGCCCTCAGAAGCATCCTTTCTGCCAGCCTCCCCCTCCCATGAGTAGATGTGGGAAGCATCTAATGCTCTTCTTGGTCTCCAGCCTGGCTCTGATAGTGGCACAACAGCGGTGGTCGCCCTCATCCGGGGCAAACAGCTCATTGTGGCCAACGCTGGGGACTCTCGCTGCGTGGTGTCAGAAGCTGGCAAGGCGGTCGACATGTCCTACGACCACAAGCCTGAAGACGAGGTGGAACTGGCCAGAATAAAGAACGCTGGTGGGAAAGTAACCATGGACGGCCGGGTGAACGGCGGCCTCAACCTCTCCAGGGCCATTGGTGAGTGTGCAGAGGCTGCGGAGCCGCCATAGCCTCTGCACTCCCGTCTCTCGCTGTGGCCTTCGTTCCTCTCATGCAGCCCTCCAGCTGCCAGCCATACTTCCATCCATCCTGTCCTGATCTGGGGCTGAACAACTGGCAGCATGTTAGCAGGGCTTGTGACACGGGGGGGATGGGGGTGGGGTGGGAGAAAGGCCTTTCCGAGCAGACTAAAGGCTGTCTAGGCCAGAATTCTGTTTCCAGCTGTGGACAGGGAAGCTGAAAGCACAGGTGGTCAGATCCAGACTGATTTTCCACTCCCGGAAGGCACTTCCATTAGCGGAACAAAACTGTCTTGCTGCAGCCCACTGTCCTCCCTGAACTACTGCTGCTCGGTGCGGGGGGGGGGGGAATAGCAGACCCTCAGGAATGGCAAGAGGGGCAAATTTGGGGTCTGCAGTAGGATGAGAAACCAGTCCACCACCCCTTCCATTAACAGGAAATTTAGTCTGGATCAAACCCAGAAGCAGGCCAGGAAGGAAACAACCTTCCCTTGCTGTTTGTCCACTCCCCACCCCCAAGTAGCTGGCATTTGAAGGAACAAGTTCCTTTGAACATGGAAGCTCCATTTGATCATTATTACTAAAACTGAGATTGTCACACCCTTACTACAGTAAATTTCCGCTGTCCTGTTTGGTGTTTGGTTGCCCCATACGGAAATGCTGAATGATATGTCTGAGGCGTCAGATTCACTAGGGGTGAGGCAGGGGTGCCTTGGCGCTGTGTCCGTCTCTGCCTGTGTGGCGCAGCCTGCCTCCAGAGAAGTGCTTTCAAGGGCGGGGAGTCCCTCCGATGCCTCTCTCCCATGCTTCTCTCTCACAGGAGATCACTTCTACAAACGCAATAAAAATCTGCCTCCAGAGGAGCAGATGATCTCGGCGCTGCCAGACATCAAGGTGCTGACAATCAACGATGACCACGATTTTATGGTCATTGCCTGCGATGGCATCTGGTAGGTGGGGGCTGGGCAGTTGCACAAGCTCCATGGCTGGGTTGGGAAGGACCGTGGCTCAGTGATCAGAGCATCTGCTTGACATGCGGAAGATCCAGTTTCAATCCCCGGTCGGAAGGACCAGGTGGTAGTTGATGAGAAAGGCCTCTGCTTGAGACCCACTGCCAATCTGAGGACACAATACTGACTCCGATGGACCGAGGGTGTGATTCAGTATAAGGCAGTTTCATGTTCATTTGTATAATAGCGGGCCTTCCTGCTTGCATTTCCCTTCTCATCCCTGTCTCCATACTGGCTGAGCTATCCCCAGCTGGCCCCTGAGGCTAGGGAGCTGACAGTACTGTCAACCCAGGAAAGCTGAGGCTGCAGCGCTTGAGGGGTGGGGGGGACGTAAGAGTAGTATGGCAGCACACACACACCCAATGGTTTTGATGACTCTCCCCCCACCCCCCCTTCTTCTCCCACCCAGGAATGTCATGAGCAGCCAGGAGGTGGTGGATTTCGTCCAGTCCAAGATCACTGAGAAAGATGAGAATGACAAGCTAAGACCCCTTTCGTCCATAGTAGAAGAAGTGAGTCTTTGAAGGGAGGGGGCTGGAGGGCTGGGAGAGGTGTGAATGAGAGCGGAAGTGAGGCATCCGCCTGCAAAAAATTCTCCATTGGTTCTAAGCGGCATCTCTGAGGGCATTCCCAATTCTTGAAATGTTTAAATGGATAGCTGCTGTTACTCTGTTGCAGCCCCCGCCCCCCCCGCCCCCCGAAAAAATCCCCATGGCATATTAAGAGTCCCAAGCGCATTGTGGCAGAACCCAGAGCCTGTCTTGTGAGCCAGAGCCCATTTCCTCAAAGGCATTTTGTGTCGGCTTCAGTGGAAAGTGTGTGGGGTTTGTGCCTGCTGCATTGTGGTGGAAAGCGTCATCAGGTTGTAACATTCTCAAGAGAAGAGCTGAACAGAGGTGGTTTCCCATTGCCTGCCTCTGTGTGGTGACCCTGGACTTCTTTGGTGGTCTCCCATCTAATACTCCCTCTAAGCTGTGGAGTCTTGTGAGCAAAAATTCTACTTTGTGAGCTACTGGCATTAAAGTTGTGAGCCAGCGACTTGGCTACGGCATAAATCAGTTTGCTCTGGAGCCCTCCTCCTTCCTGAGCTAAGACAAAAATGTGTGAGCCAGAGGCTAAAGAAGTGTGAGCTAGCTCACACTAACTCAGCTTAGAGGGAACACTGCTCCCATCCAAATACTGACCAGGGCCGGCCCTGCCTAGCTTCCAAGATCTGACGAGATCAGGCTAGCCTGGACCATCCAGGTTAGGGTGTGTGCTGTACTTCCACGCAAATGAAAACGAGATCCAATCAGAAGCGTAAAGATGTGGGTCGAGTTGGGTGGCCCATGCCTATTTGAAAGGGATCCTTTATCCTTTTAACTGGATCTGGTTTTCATCTGCATGATAATTCTACCACACCAGTCTTTTGAATGGTTTGCTCTCCCTTTGTAATGCCCCCCACCCCGTCCCCTTGTATGTATTTCTGCTGACTTCAGTAGGAGCATGTCATACATCCGATGCAGTGGACTCTGGCCCATGAAAACTTCCCAGTTATAACTGCTGCTCTTTGCAGTGGTTTTGGCAAGTTGCCGTTGAAAGCCGGTGCTTTTAACAATCAATATTGGCAGGGTCTGACTGGGATTGTACATGGCCATCTTGAGACTGCAGGGTGCTCATTGTTGCTAGAGCTGGGAGTCCTAGAAGCTGCACCGGGGGTAGCCACTCCAGAGGCATTACAGTCCACCAATCACAAGGCCTGATGTTGTACTTCTGATGTTGAGAGGACTCTATACCCTCAATGTCAATTCACCATGTTAAGCCTGTGAAGCTTACCCTGGGCTTCCTGACAAACTATTGTCACTTGTGCATTCACATCTGGTTGAGCACAGGTCCATCTTTGGGTAACTTAGCAGAGACCACTCTGCCCTGCATGCTCCTAATGGAAAGCAGTCCACAGACTGCTCAGCGATAGCCGGTAATGATAAGACTCATCCTCTGCTGCTTCTGCCCCCAGCTCCTGGACCGCTGCTTGGCTCCTGATACATCCGGTGATGGAACGGGCTGTGACAACATGACCTGCATCATCATCTCATTCAAGCCCCGCCCTGGCCAGGCCCTCCCTGCTGAGGGCAGCAAACGGAAACTTGAGGACAACACGGCCGCAGCTGCCCCCACGGAAGAGAGCTGCAGCAAGAAGGCCAAGCAGGACTAGCAGCCAGGTTGGGCTGGGAATTGCCCAAGCTCTCTCTGGACTCTTGTTTTTTAAAGCAATGCTGAACTCTCGATGCCCGATTTAGGCCTTTTTTTAGCCTTAGGGAGGCCCAGTCCGTCTGTGTCATTGCGGGGGGGTTGAGAAGTTGGGGTTCATGTTGGTCCTGCTGTTCTTTGAAACCATTCCAAAGAATGAATGGCAGGGAGAGGCAGGGTCGGTCAGGGCCCAGAAGCCTCCCCATCCAGCTACCTTGCCCCGCAGCGTCTCCGTGTGGTTGTTGCCATTTCCGTGCCTGTGATGTCTTCTGTCGGCAGGAAGCAGTTGTCCATTGTGGAGGTTTCTGATCTGCACCCCTCCCTCTCCATTTCCCATCTGGTTTTCTTTGTGGGACTGGCTGCCTTTCCTCCCCCCCCCCCCCCAAAAAAAAAGAAAAGAAATTGGCCGCCAAGCCTCACTCTGTGTTGTTCACTTTCAGTGAAAAAATTTTTCAAACTAAAAGACCAAAAACTGAGCTGTGCCTCTGTGCTTTTTTGTAGGGGAAAGGGACCTTTCACGAAACTGTCTGCATGTCTTACCGGGAGAGGGGTGGGGGGTGGCACCCAGAAAGCATGCAGAGTGGGAGGTGTATGAACAGGAAAGGAAGATGACCCTTCCCCCAAATGTCATACAGTTTTTTTAAATTATTATTGTACGTACTTTTATGCAAATTTAAGATGTCCCCTCTTTTCCTTTCTGGGGACAGGGGGTAGAATTAGGCATCCAGTACAAGAGTAGGGGATCTTGGGATATCTTTGTTCCCTGAATCTTGTAGAAAAAGAAGAAGAGGAGATTGGATTTATATCCTGTCCTTCACTCACTTGGAGTCTCAGAGCGGCTTACAAATTCCTTTCCCTTCCCCTCCCCACAACAGACACCCTGTGAGGTAGGTGGGGCTGAGAGTTCTGAGACAACTGTCCTTGAGAGAACAGCTGGTACAGAGCTATGGCTTGCCCAAGGTCACCCAGCAGCTGCAAGAGGAGGAGTGGGGAATCAAACCCGGTTCTCCCAGATTAGAGTCCGCGCACTTAACCACTACACCAAACTGGCTTGTAGTGGTCCATCTTCCGCAATTGTTAGGTACCCTACAGATTATCCCAAATGTGGAGTGATGGGAACATCGGAGAGCTCATTTTCCAGTATCTGATCATCCAGATTCTTACCTCTGAAGGTGGAAGATCATATTCTTTGGCTGTGGCTGAAAGCTATAGATAAGACTCTTTACATCCTTGTGGTGACTGTCACCACAGTTTGTGGTTAGGGGATTTTGTAACGTAACCCCCCCTAAGTACTTGAGCCTTTCTTTTGGAAGGAAGTTGCTTCAGTCTTGTGATCAGCATGGTCGCCCCTTCCTAGCTATGTGATATTCTTTTTATTGTGACCCGAACTGTAGACAGTATTTCAGATGCTGCTACGCTATATCTTTATGCAGCAGAGGCCATTAGGAATTTGCTGTTTTTGCTGCGGCTCACTGAATTAGTGTTTTCAGCGAGTTAGCCACCAAGATCCCCAAGATCTCTTTCCTGGTCAGCCACTATCAGTGTACATGTAAAGCGTGGCTTCTTAGCCCCAACTTGCATTGTTTCACACTTGCATCTCATTTGCCACTCGTTGCTTGTTTGCCCAGGCTGCAGAGAGCACTGTAGCGCCATGCAGCTTGTTTGGGCTTTCAGCATCCTCAGTAATGTTGGTGCCAGAATTAATCTGAGTTTCCTCAGTGCAGCAGACCCCTGTGCCTTGGCTGACGGGCTACCACTGACGGTCCCCTTCAAAGGGCTGCTAAGCTTTAATGGAGGTAAAAAGCTGAGCTTTGGAGTTGCTGAAGGAGTCCTGCCCTGTTCACTTTGCAGCAAGGAGTCCAAACTCTGTTATGCTCCATCCCGGAGAGGTTTGGAAAGCAGCAACTTGCTCCCTTTTTGAACTGTGCTGAAACTCAGTGTTAGGTCTGGGGGATTCCCTGCCCTCTCCCAAGATCCCTGCATTTCATGCTGGCTTTTGGAATGCAGCAACATTAATGACTGGAAAAGTCCTTGCCCTTCTCCAGATTCTTCAGAATTTTTTCTTTAAAAAACCCTGCCTGAGTGTGGACTCTTGCTCACCCCGCCTCCAGATCATGAATGAATTAGTACCATTCTCAATGGAGTACGTTGGGGAACTCACCGCTTGCATTGCATGTTCACAGCTTATTTCCATTGTGACAAACTCCTTTTATTCCTATGTGTTTGTTTTTACTTAACATACAACCTTTGTTTTCTCTGACTACCTTTTTTTCTCTGTTTCTCACCAAGGGCTGGGTCAGAGCTAGCAGTCAAGCAATTTCATAGCAAGTGGGCAATCTGAGTGGTCAGATGGTGTTCAGGGGGGGGGGTTGTGGGTGGGTAGGACCTGTCCATCACACTATTAGCCCACTTTCCCCCTAAGAAGCTCCCTTTCCCCCCTAAGAAGCTCCCTTTCTCTGTTTCGTTTTCTCAACCACCCTATTAGGCTTCTGTGGTCCTGGTGTGGCTGGCCAAGCAGTACACCATTCTGGTCTTCAGCGTCATTGTCCTTGTAACAATAGGAAGGATACGGGGCTTCTGCAGGCATGGTGCTGAGAGATGCTCCAAGCAGGGCAATTAACTGCTGTGCCAGAGAGACACCAGGGTCTTTGCTAGGGTTCAGATCCTCAGCATTTATGGAGTGACTTTTAAAAGGACCTATCCTCTTCCCCTATAACTCCTGGCCTTGTCAGATGTGACTATGCCTCTCTCTGTTGCAGGAGTTGTGCCTCATTTGCACCAACCAGCCTCTTCCCTTACCTTCTCCTGCAGTCTCCTATCTCCCTCCAAGAGCCATATATAGGAATTACCTTCACATAACTGAAACATTCTAGCCCCATCCTGTCTACACCTCTCCCAGATTTCAGGAAACCTTGCTATGCTAGATGTTTTAAGAGGGTCTGAAGGCAAGATCTTTTGCACCTGAAACAGGTTCCCTGGCATGGAACCCTCAAGGCTTGGAGGCGTAGTGTTATCCTGCTCTGAGCAAGGTCACTTCCCCATTCCTGGTAGGTAAAGCATGGGAGTAGACACCAGAAAATGGCAACAGAGGGTCGGCAGGACTCTTCTGTAGGCTGCAGATTTATTGCCTCAAAGCACCAAGTTCCGAGCTGCAGTTGAAGGCTGGGAAGGGGCTAAAGATGCAAGGCATTGTGTGGAGGAGGAGGAGTGAGGGGAGACAAGTCCAGCATGGGCTGCAGACCAGCAACAGGTGATCCCGAGTCCTTGGCATCTTGTGTGGCTCCACATGAAGCTGCTTTACTCTGTTCCTGCTCCTGCCAAGCTGCAGCCGTCACTGGTGCAGGCAAGAGAGTCTGTCGAGAAGCTGTGGCCTGAGGCTGCGCTGCAGAGGCTGCGCTCCGAGGAAGCCTGGGGCTCCACTTCCACCTCCACCTCAAAGTTCAGCCCATCCCTGAGGAGGATAGAGAACAAGAGTTCTGCATTTAGGTAGGAAAAATTAAATGCATAACTATAGGATGGGGGAGACTTGTCTGTGCAAAAAGGATCTAGGGGTCTTAGTGGACCATACATTGAACATGAGTCCGCAGTGTGATGCGGTAGCCAGATCATGAGAAGGAGGGCAAGAAGGGTTGCATCAGTGCCTAGTTCTTGTGGCCCTTTCTTACACACCCAGGGAAATGCTGATTGCCACTTTGGGGTCAGGAAGCAATTTTTCTCCAGGCCAGTTTGGCTGGGGGTCCTGGAGGTTTTTTTTGTCATCTTCTGGGCATGGAACAGCGATCACTGCAGGTGTGGAGGGGGAGGTAATTGTGAATTTCCTGCATTGTGCAGGGGGTTGGACTAGATGACTCTGGAAGTCTCTTCCAACTCTATGTTAAGAGTGGCTGGCAAGCCCACCTGCAGCTGCGATGGGGTGCATGTAATCCTCGTTCGGAATCAGTAGGTGGCCTTCCACCTTAGGTAGTAGGACCCCATTGGCTTGCGGGGTGGGGAGGAAGGTGGCACTTGAGCCACTGAGTGACCCCAGGACCTCTCCTCCCATCGAGCCTGCTTTGAAATCAGGGGGTACCTTCAGAGCCGTCAAGCTCTACCCATGCAACAATGGAGGACTATAGCCAGATGCCGTGCAACGTATCCCTTCTTGTTTCCTGCAGCCACTGGCCAGGTTTTGCCTGGTGCTTCCCCTGCCCCTCCGCAGCACACTGACCTGTAAGAAGCTTCCTGGCCTTCGCTCAGCATGCTGCCAGCCAGGGCTACGGTGCTAGCGGACTGGCTGTCTTGCTGCTTTCGCGGCGGCTCCTCATGTTGGCTATGACCAGCGCTACGTAATGAGGCAGTCGCCGTCGCAGCAGGCAGACCCCCAGGTTCAGCAGCCCTTTGAGTAGGCAGCACAGACAGCAGCTCATTCACTGGAACAGGCAGAGAGCGAAAGAAAGAACAAGGAGTGAAGAATGGCATTTATGCAACACCGAGAAGCGGTTTCATGCATCTGGGCCACCTCTGCAACTAGAAGGCCCTGAGTGTAGTTGTGAGCTTGCTTGTGGGGAGGTTGGGATACAAGTCTGATAAAATAATAAAATAAAATAAGCATCAGGAAGGGCATCTGCCAGGCACACAGAAGGTCCCAGGTTCAGTCCCTGCCGGCATTTCCAGTTGAAAGGATTAGGGAAGTAGGTGGTGTGGAAGACCTCTACTAGAGACCTTGGAGAGAGCTGCCACCAGTCAGAGTAGACCAGACCAATGTTCTGACTCGGGAATGCAGCTTCATGTTTCTCCTTGGATGATGCAATCTGCTTTATCAGTTTGGGGCCATTTGGTTGGTTAGGGGAGTATTCAAAGCCAATTAAGGTTTTTTGTTTGATTTTTTTAGAACAAAAACAAAAAAAACCACTGCTGAACATATTATTCAGTGGGTGAAAACTTCCCCCTCTGGAAAAAATTGCAGTAAGGTGCGTTTGAGAAGAACATCGTGAGGAGGAAGAGGAGAAAAGTTGGTTTTTATACCCCCCTCCCTCTTTTCTCTACCCTAAGGAGTCTCAAGGCAGCTTACAGTCACCTTCCCTTCCTCCCCAAAACTGGCACTTTGTGAGGAAGGCAGGGCTGAGAGAGTTCTGTGACTGGCCCAAGGTCACCCAGCAGGCTTCAGGCGGAGGAGCAGAGAATCAAACCCGGTTCTCCAGATAAGAATCCTCCACTCTAGGGCACAAGAATGCTGGGATCATGTTCAGGCGATATAACACCCAGAGCTTTTGCCTGAGTAACAGTAGCTGGAAAAATATTATATATGGGGACAATGAAAAAGAAATAGTAGGAGCATTAACAGTGTCTTTGTTCACATGGGAGGGAAGCAGAAAAGAAGGAAAATGGGAAATACTGGGGTGGATCCAAAAAAGAGAGGAAGGGTCCCCTCTAACCACCCAAAAATGTCATTGGGGGGGGGTCATGAGAGCTACACAGAGAAAAGCCATGTGAGGACAGGAGCTGTAGTGAGAAGAGGAACTGGGTAAGGTAGGCTGAAACACTGGTTGAATCTACCCCACTAGCTGCAGGAAAAAAATAAAAGATGAAACAACTTGAAAAATGCAGTGAGAAGCCAGAAAAGAGACCCGGGGGGGGGGGGGGGGGGACACTTTCATGTTGTGCGGGGTTCCCTGACAATTCCAAAGAACTAACTGATTATTGTATGTACAAGAACTGCTGATAGGTCTAGCTAGACCAGGGTTTCCAGGCTACAACTGAGCTTTCTGTATGTCTTCAAATTTTGCACACCAAACGAACCGACAGTTACATTTTTTGTCATAGCATAGGAGCAAAAGGGGCTCTTATCCATAAGGTTGTCTCCCTGCGGACATGATTGCAAAGAGAATTGTCTAAAGGTGACATCATAATCAGTAAGACGCGACACGATTGCTTTCAATTCCATGCGAGAGCGTTATTCTTGTGTTAGCACTCTGTGCCTGCGTGCGGTACTAATGCTACAAGAATAACATACACAGGGTTGGGTCCTATTACTCTATTTCACTGCTGATGGCAGAAAAGGCATAGGGTTGGATCCAGCAATCTGTTAACAGAAAGCTGTAACAGTTGTGGATTTTTCTTGAATTCCCTTCTCCCCACCCCCAGCAGTCCCTTTCTGTCCTAGAAACTTGATTTGTACTACCCACAGTGGGAGTCTTCAGTGGGGACAAGACAGGAGGCAAAACTCACTTTTTTTGCCTCTACCATCAACACAGGCTCCATTAACAGCAGAGGGAAATTCTGCCCCCTTTTTCCTCACCACTACTACATTCTGAACTCTGAGGCTGTCTGTCTGTATGGATCCCATGAACCTGGGAATAACATATCTTAGGTAAGAAAGGACTGCCGTGAGGAGGGACCTGCAGAGCACTGGATCCAGCCCATGTCTCCTTGTGCCAGCAGAAAACTCCACTATTAGCCGAACAGAATAGCAGAATCTACACCTTGTAAGCATCACATCTATAGAACTGAACCCACCTGAGTGACCAGGTATTTCCTAACCCTGTGCTAGGGTAGCGGACTCCCCCTTAGCAAGACCATTAAGATTGGGCTACCCATTCTTTTATTGCTCATTTAAATTTTGCATGCTCAGACTTGTTACATTCCGGGTATGAAACCTCAAGGTGCCTTAGAAAACCCATCTTGTCAGGCTGACAAAACATTGGAAAGTCCAACAGAGGATGGCTTTCTTCAGAGCTGAAAAGGCCTACAAAAGGTTTTGCTATTCCTGTTAAGAAATGCCTTTTTGTCCTGCCTGATGAACTGAGAATCAGTACGGCTCTGTCGAAAACTACAGGCAAATCTTGATGATTGGAGGCTGTTCAGTTCCGTTATGGAGAGAACTTGTCAAGATCAGGGAGGGTTTCAGGTTTGGGGGGGGCACTGGGCAGGCAATTCACAGGCACTCCTCTGCCCATCCCCAGGCACATGTGCCCTCCTTCCATCCCACCCACCTGCACGACTCCCACCTGCACTTGTGTATGTGTGTGTGAGACCCCTTCCCCTGTCTGCACCAAGCACTCCCACTGCCCATGCTCACAACTGCCTACAGCCCTATTCCCAGTGGCACTGGGCAGTGCGTGCAGCAGAGATCACGAATGGTGGACCACTAGCAAGTGAGTAGGCACAGGGTGCTGGCAGCAGTGGCTCCTGGCAGGTGTCCCACCTCAAGGGATGCTGACACCGGCCCTGGTCAAGGTTGCCCCCTTTCACCCACATCTGTGTGATCCTCCTGGAGACAGGCAGGCCACAAATAATGTAAACGAACAAACCAAAAAAATAATGAATAAATAAATAAATAAAATTTGCACCTCACACCAAAGTTAGAACAGAGTTATTTCATTCGAGGTAGGCTAGGAGGTGAACGGAGGGACTGACATGCCAAGGATAGTGATGTGGCCACTGATTCATCCCCCAGACCCTTTGGGCTTTTCCCCTTCTCACCGCAATTCAGCGACTCACATACATTTGGCAAGGTTCTCCAGTTCCACCATGCTGAGCTCCCCAGCTTTTCTTCGGGTGCCGCCACACCCCCAGCGATTCCGGCACAGAGAGAGCGCCACCACTCCGTACACATAGGTAAGCATCAGTGGCACCCCGACCCCTGTAAGCAGAGAGCCTTACAGGAGACCTGTCTCCTCCACCCGTGACAGTTCACCCCCAAATTCGTTTGGATTAATTTCCATCTTTACAGCCTCTTATCCGCGGAGCTCTGATCTTCTGGACTGGTAACTATAATTCCTCCCAAACCCTCCAATATTCCTGCTCCCTCTTATTTTTCCCTAGTAGCCTGTGTGTCTTCCAGTATGCATTTGTTTCTGCATGTGTGCATTGTTTTATCAGCATTTCCTCTCTCAATAAAACAGCCCTTCTTGGTTAAGCAACAGCCTGGTTTATTTCTGAGAATTTCCCTAAGGGAAAAATCCCCGTAAAAGCTGGTGGAGAAATTTTGCAGTTACCCCCCTCTCGCTAAGCGAAAGGTTTCCTTTAAGAGCTAAATTCCCCCAAATAATTTGGAGACCCTCCCCTTCGGGTGAAAACAAGCTGCATGTGTCAACCTAGCAGACAGTGGCAATGCAACGGACGTCTCTGTGAATCCAGGACCCTCTTCCAACTCGAGATACCTTTTCGGTTCTTACCAACAGTGACTGCGGTGATTACAGGCGACACAAAGAGGGACAGAAGAATACTGCTGGACACAGACAGACACTGCTGGCAGACCGACAGTTTGCTCTTGCGTCCATGGCTCAGAACCTTGAGGGAGGAAAGGTATTGAGGCTTGGAAAGGCAATGTTAAGTCGAGAGAACCCCTGTGGTGCCTCCACCACTAAGCCTGGAAGAGCGTTACAGTGAAGCTCTTGAGGAGTTCCTGCTATTGGGGGTGGAGGAGTGAAACGCCTTACCTTCTTCCCCATGTAGATGGGTATCCCTAGGGTGATGACCGGCACAGCAATGCCAGCAACGAGAGAGATCACCATGGGCGCTCCCAGTACCATGCCTAGCTGCCAGAGAAGCTTGCGGGTCCGGGACCAGGGCTTCTTCCCCCAAAAGGTGCATCCAGAAGGACTGGGGAGAAAACCAGGGTGACATGATAGAGGTTTACAGAATTATGCATAAGGTAGAGAAGTACTTTTCTCCCTTTCTCACAATACAAGAACTCGTGGGCACTCCATGAAATTGCTGAACAGTCGGGTTAGAATGGATAAAAGGAAGCATTTCTTCACCCAAAGAGTGATTAACACATGGAATTCACTGCCACAGCACGTGGCAGCAGCTACAAGCATGGATGGCTTCAAGAAGGTATTAGATAAACATATGGAGCTGAGGTCCATCAGTGGCTATTAGCCACAAGATATAGATAGGAACTCTCAGTCTGGGGCAGTGATGCTCCGTCTTCTTGGTGCTTGAGAGGGGACAACAGTGGGAGGGCTTCTAGTGTCCTGGCCCCACTGGTGGACCTCCTGAGGGCACCTGGTGTTTTTGGCCACTGTGTGACAGAGTGTTGGACTGGACGGGCCACTGGCCTGATCCAACACTGGCTTCTCTTATGTTCTTACAGCTGGGGGTCAGTAGTGGAAGTAAGAATGCCAAGGAGGCTGGAAGTCTTACCTGCAATTTGGAAAATGTCACCAGGCCTTCCCACACACACTTCATAGCAAGGCTGGTTCTTGGTTTTGAAGGGCCTCAGGCATGAAGTTTTCAGGGGATGCCCCCTCCTATCCTTTGCCCACCACCAGGATCCCCCACTCACATTTCCCCTCCTGTCCCTCCCGATGTATCCCCCACTTGCCTGTGCACCCTTCCCCTGCCTACTCTTGACCCTTCCCCACCACCGACAGCCACCTACATGCCCTTTCCTCAATGGCGAACATGTGGCGGGGAGTGAAGCTGCTGTGACTGTCCAGAGCATTGTTTGCACCACCTGCACACTCTTCCCTTGCAGTGCTGGGCAGCCAGGAGCATAGGAGCTGGAGTGTGTGCAAGCAGGCAGGCAAGAGAACGGCGCAGAGGCAGGTAGCAGAGGAGGTGTGTGGGTGTGGTGGTCAGGGGCAGTTGGCTCTGGCAGAAGCCCTGGCAGATGACCCACCTCAGGGTATATGCTGATGCTGGGCCTGCTTTGTAGCTACAAAGGTTAGACCTTTGGGTTCTTTAGGGTCCACATTAGCAACCAAAGAACTGCGGTCTGGGCTCAGCATCTGCAAAACATACAGGTGCATGCGATCCCAGTCCAGATCAGAGCTACACAGGGAAGAAGAGGGTGTCTCTGTTTTTGTACATTCGCATGGATTTGTCTTTGAAAACTCCATCCCACCCCACCCCACCCACACAAGTGTACTCCTGTTTGGAAGGGAGAATTATGGACAATTATAGATATCTTTTTTCACTCTTCTGGGGCTCATAATGACACAGTGAAGCTGGTTTTGACAGGCCATACCATGCAGAGTTGGGAGGATTAAACCCCCTCCCCAAATGGATTGAACTGGGTCGCATGCCCCCGGCCTTTACTTTTAAGATAACAAGAGATCCATGACTTCCATTGGCTTCCAGAGAGCCAGTTTGGTGTAGCGGTTAAGTGCGCGGACTCTAATCTGGGAGAACCGGGTTTGATTCCCCACTCCTCCACTTGCACCTGGCTGGATGACCTTGGGCAAGCCATAGCTCTGTGCCAGCTGTTCCCTCAAGGATAGCTTGGGAAAGAGTTCTCTCAGCCCCACCTACCTCACAGGGTGTCTGTTGTGGGGAGGGGAAGGGAAAGGAGTTTGTAAGCCGCTCTGAGACTCTTAAGTGAGTGAAGGGCGGGGTATAAATCCAATCTCTTCTCTTCTCTCTTCTTCTTTAATCAGACCCTTACCATGTATGGTTAACAGCCAATTCTACTCTTCTCCCTGCTTGTACAGAGTCTCAGGCCCAACTAAAGACAGCACTGCTCCTGCCCCCACCCCAGGGCTATTTTTGGGCAGGAACGCACAGGAATGGAGGTCCGGTTGGCTCCTGAGTTGGCCACACCCAGCAGGAACTCATTAGCATAATATGCCACACCCAGCAACAGAAACGCATTAGGATTGGCTATATTAGGGTATGTGGCCTAACATGCAAATTAATTCCTGCTGCCAAAAAAGCCCTGGGTTTTGACAACAAACAAGGTAAACAGAATAAGAAGCAAAAGGTGGGTGTGGCTGGATGACCACTCTTCTGGTAACATGGCGGTGTGGCCTAATATGCTAATAATCTGTGCTGTCAGTGGTATGGCCTAATATGCTAAGAGTTTCTGCTGTTGGGTGTGGCCTATTATGCTAATGAGTTCCTGCTGGGCTTTTTCTACAAAAAAAGCCCTGCCCCACCCCATAACATCCAGGGACACCCTTCCAAAACAGATCCATCAGGCCTACTCTTGCCATTTTAGGCAAACTTCACCAGATGTTTTGTGATAATCAGGTTCACTGAATTTTACATTCCTGCGGCTGCAGTTAATTTTTACATTACTGTTTTAAGAACTCTGTAGTGACTGATTATTGTCCAGGTGCTGTTACAGAGTCTGCTGAAAGCCATTTTGGCAGCCTTCGGCGGGGGAAAAACAGCATGCAAGTTGAGCTATGAAGACAAGTATAAATAAATGATGTTTTAACATCATAATAAATCGAATTAAGGACCTGCTGGCTCAGACCACTGGTCCATCTAGTCCAGTATCCTGTCTCACACTGTGGCCAACCAGTTCCTCCAGAAGACTAACAGACATGATGCCTGATGCGGGTTTTATGGGCTGCATCAGGACAGACCTGACGCTGCCTAAGCATCCATTTCATGAAGGGAGCTGGGAAGGAGGCCCACACTTAAAGCTCCAGTTTCCCTTTACAGTCCCCCTGACCGCTGCACCAATCTACCCCCCCCCACCTCCCACAGCACACTACCACCTGAGGAAGTGCACGTCCGTGATCTCTCGTAAGCACAGCCAGCAGAACAAGCATCCACAGACGGTGCAGTTCATGCGATTGCAGCTCCCGTCGTTGATCTTCATGATGAAGGCACCGCAGCGGGGACACACCTTGATGGTTTCTGTGTCTGCTGGCGAGGCAGAGGAAAGGACAAGGGACAGGATAGTTAGTTCTTAAGTGATGGAGCAGAGCCTTGGAGGGACCCCTGGCAGTGGGCCAATAGCAGATAAGGAACTGCAGCGCCCCATTTGGAAAACCAAGCTTCGTGAGAGTTGCTGGGCTCCTCCCCAAATCCTAGCAAGAAGGGACATCCTGACCTAGGAGGAAGGGAGGCCACTGGAGCAATCTGAGCCCACGGCAGCTTGGTGCTGGGAGAACAGAGGCACATACTATACCCTGTTGGCCAGACTCACGCCGGGCAGCTTCTTCCTTCTGGATCAGCTGGGTGGACAGCTCCACTGCCCCCGGAGCTTGCCGGCTCCATTCCCGCCAGGCCTGCTCACAGGAAGAGTTGGGGTGCCAGGGCTGCCGGCAGTGGTAGCAGAACTCCGTCCTGCAGTCCTGGCGGCCACAGACGAGCCGGGGACATTCAGCACAGCCGTAGGCAATGACTGCATAGCTAAGGGAAAAGAACAAGAGGGAAGGTGTCAGCCAGTGCTCCCTCTAAGCTGTGGAGTCTTGTGAGCAAAATTTCTGCTGTGTGAGCGACTGGCATGAAGTTGTGAGTGATTTGGCTGCCGCATAAAGTTTGCTCTGGAGCCATCCTACCTGAGCTAAGACAAAAAGGTGTGAGCCAGAGGCTAAAAAACTGTGAGCTAGCTCACACTAACTCAGAGGGAACACTGGTGTCAGCTTAGGATCAGTGCATCCACTTCCAGGTCAACACTCTGCATTCATTCCCCCCCCCCCCCCGATCACTCCAAGCTCCGTTGCTTCCCCGAGAAGATGACAGTGGATCTCCCACTTTGCTAGACTCAAGTATCGATTGATCACAGGGGGAGACTGGGTTCCAGACCCTCCACAGTATTTATCTATTTATTATTGCATTTATATCCTGCCTTATCCCATGATGGGCTCAGGGCGGCTCACAACAGGGAGAAAATGATAAGTGTACGATGAAAACCAAATAATAAAAACAGGATGGCAGCAAAAATAACATCAGTCCAGAGCAGCCTAATACACTTCCTGTTAGGTATTAGCAGGAGAGGAGGAGGAGGAGGAGGAGGAAGAGATTGGATTTATACCCCGCCCTTCACTTGGAGTCTCAGAGTGGCTTAAAATTCCTTTCCCTTCCCCTCCTCACAACAGACACCCTGTGAGGTAGGCGGGGTTGAGAGAGCTCTTTCCCAAGCTGTCCTTGAGAGAACAGCTCTGACAGAACTGTGGCTTGCCCAAGGTCATCCAGCAGCTGCTGGATAGGATCTGGCCCCTAGTATTGTGGGTATGCCCTGACCTGGATGGCCCAGTTACCCTGCTCTGCTCAGATCTCGGAAGCTAAGCAGGGTTGGACCTGGTTAGTAGAGGAGTGGGGAATCAAACCCGGTTCTCCTAGATTAACTGCTACACCAAACTGGCTCTGTAGGCCTACTATGGGCAGGGGAGGCCAAGATGGTAAAAACATCCACTGCCTCAACCAAAGGCCTGGCAGAACAGCTCCGCTTTACAGGATATGGTGGAGATTAAGGAAAGACTCTGATCTCCTCTGAGGATGGGGTGAGAGCAAATGTTTGTAGCTACCCAAGCAGTCCCAAAGACCGAAGGGCATTTACATCTTCTTAAGAGAGAGTGACTTCAAAACTTTCACCCATATGTTGGAACCTATGTGGAAAAATTGTCTCCTTTATACATTGTTGGTGGTACTGTACTGTCATCAGAAAGTTTTGGCATAAAATATTGGCCCAGATCAATTTAATCATGGGGTATTCGATTTTAGAGAAACCAGAATTAATTTTATTAAATCATTGGCAAGATTCAACCATCCCAGCTGTATGCAGGGATCTCATTGCACTGTTTTTATCAGCTGCAAAAAGATTAATAGCATCCAAATGGAAACACAAAGATCTTCCAACAATGAGTCAGTGGTACAATAGAATCTGGGACCATTTTCTCATGGATAAAATCTCCAAGCATATTTCACAATCGGAACAAACAACAGGTCCTACTAATCTATTGGATCGATGCCTTCCGGTATTAGAATCAATGGCACAGAATGCTCTCAGTAAAAAATCCTTTCAGAATCACTGTTATTATAATCTTATAGCTTATTTTTAGTAACTGCTGTTTACCTAGAAGAAAGAGGTTTGGGCAAACTTGCTAAAAATTAATTTATCTTGTTATTGTATTTCTTACTGTGTAGCATATCCTGCAACTGGAATCTATAGTACTCCTTTGAAATTTCCATTGTTCTGTTAATGTCCATGTTTGTATTTTGAAATTTTCAAAAATAAAATCACAATGAAAAGAGGGGGTGGCAAGGTCTGCTAATCCCCCCCCCCCGCTGCAGCCCCACTGAGCCTCCAGAATTGCTGTTCCAGTGGGTCAGAAATTACTGTCCACTCTTAAGAAATTTGCTCTTCGGTCTAGAGAGTCTGAGCTCGAATGCAGGCCGGAGTCACTAAAGGTACAGCAGAGGGTGGGGCACTCTGGCCTCCTGTGTGTTCAGTTCAGGTGTGATCCACTGCCCAGAATGGCTGGAAGTTGCATCCCTGGTCATCACCAGGCAAGAACCCTTCACATGGGGGAGCAGTTCCTGGACTGAGCATTGCTGTATCTCTGGGCAGCATCAGACCCTCCAGTGGGATCTGGTTCCCATGCAGGCCTTGTTTGCTTCTCTCTACAATATTTCATGCTCTTCCACCTTCCCTGCTCTTCGATATGCATAGAGCTTCTTTTAACTACAGTGCTCCTATCATCTAATATCAGAAGTTTTGGGCAAGGGGGATGAGGTCTGGGAGAGCAGCCATGTTAGTCGACTGCAGCACAAACAACCAATAACCCTTAAGGGTCCTTTTTGCAGCTGGCCTGAGCTGGGGATGGACTCTGGTCCAATGCAGGACAGACATCAGATGCTGCTGGCCAGTGACAAGCAACTCTTTGGACTAGCGTGCCCCAAGTCCATTATCTGAGAGGATGTCACTCAGGTTTCACATGGGAATACATGAAGCTGCCTTATACTGAAACAGATCATCGGTTCAGCAGGGTCAGTATTGTCTACTCAGATTGGCAGTGGCTCTCTAGGGTCTCAAGCTGAGAAAGTTCTTTCACATCACCGACTGCCAGATCCTTTTAACTGGAGATGCCTGGGATTGAACCTGGGACTCTGCTGCATTCAATTGTTAAAATCTTAAGGCTGCAACAATCCAGCACAGAACTAGGTATGCTTAAACAGCATCACATCCTGAGTTGATTTATATTTATTGGAAAGAATGGCCTGGGGTTACTCAGAAATTCAGTCCCTAGCCATTCCCACCATGCACGGGTCTTTAAAACAGAGCCGAATTTAAAGCTTTGACGTCTCTGAGGAGGGAGGGAAAACAGGGACAAGGACTGACCAGTCACAGCCACGCCTTGCTCTTCAGCTTGGGGAAATCCAGCAAAGCAATTTCTGCCTGGTATCTCTTCAAATAATATTACCCAGGCTGCATGCTGCAGTTCAAGCCAAACTTCCTGGCTTATATCCTAACCTCTGCTGCTTACAGAAAATGCTTTCACCTGGACAAGCAGGTTTTGGACAGTACCTCCCTTCACGCTCTCTGCAAACTCCCACTTCCCTCCCCACACACACACATATGCACTGTTCCTGGCGCTTTACTGATTCCTGAGGGTCCAATTTTGAGCTGGGAGGCGCAGCTGGTTACTGCAGGAAGAGGGAGGCAGAAAGCTCTAGCACACCTCCAATTGTGCTGGATAGGATCTGGCCCCTAGTATTGTGGGTATGCCCTGACCTGGATGGCCCAGCTACCCTGCTCTGCTCAGATCTCAGAAGCTAAGCAGGGTTGGACCTGGTTAGTATTTGGATGGGAGACCATCAAGGAAGTCCAGGGTCATGATGGCAGAGCCAGGCAACAGCAAACCACCTCCGAATGTCTCTCGCCTTGGAAACCCTACAGAGTCACCGTAAGTTAGCTGTGACTTGGCAGCATTTTGCACCACCATTGCGGATATGCTGCATTTATAATTTTTTTTATGTTCTGTGCCTAATTGTCAGTGCTTCTGTTGGATTCATAAAGCACACAAGTATTTATTTATTTATTTATTTATTTATTAGTTTCTATCTATATCCTGCCTTGCCTGCACAGTAGTACTAGTGATATTTTGCCAGGAGGTTTTAGATGGAATTTAAGGAGCAGTCAGAGGAGCTGGGGGCTTTCAGGGCCCAAAGAGAAGCTCCTCAGTTCGGTGCAATTGCTCTTCCCTGCAACCTGAGCTCATGCTTTAAAACAGAAGGTAAGTCAGGGCAAAACAGTCAGGAGGAATTCAATTTGGATTCTTTTAAGCCCTTCCCTGTGTCCTCTGGAATCCCAGAAAGATAAGAGAGAGAGAGAGAGAGAGAGAGATCTGTGCGACCAGCTCTGTTCTCTCAGGGGCAGTTCTCGAGAGAGCTCTCTCAGCCCCACCTACTGTTGTGGGGTGTCCATTGTGGGGAGGGGAAGGGAAAGCAATTGTAAGCTGCTCTGAGACTCCTTCGGGTAGTGAAGGGTGAGGTATAAATCCAATCTCCTCCTCCTCCTCTTACACAAGCATTAAGAAGCCCACATAGTAACTAGAGCAATAATGGGGAGAGGTTGCAGCTCAGTGGTAGAACACCTGCTTGGCACAGAGAAGGTCCCAGGTTCCACCCGCAGCACCTCCAGTTTAAAAAACAAACAAACGGTGGCAGGTGATGGGAGAGACCTCTGCCTGAGACCCTAGGGAGCCACTACCTGTCTGAACAGACGATACTGACTTTAATAGACCAGGAGTGTAATTCAGTATAAGGCGGCTTCAGGTGTTCGTGATAAGACGTGTTACTCCCTGTTCCTGCAACTGTGGTGAGCAAGAATGCGGCCTCTCCCTCAGCCTACATGTCAGAGCCAAGCTAGAAGCCACTGGCAGATAGCATCATGGAACGCCTCGTCAAACTTTCTGAATGTGACAAGGGCCCAAATGGCAGCCTGAAGGGCCAGGGGCCAGAGGTACTGTCTGGGGGCTATTGTGGCTCAGCATTCACCCCAGTCTCCTGAAAATCCTTCAAGTACCCCAGCTTCCCCCTGCTCCAGAGCATCTACTGGAGAGGCAGTCCCCACACCCTCTCCCTCCCTCACAGCAGAGCCTTCTGCTTTGCCTTCCCTAGTTGAAGTCACACACTGCACATACTTAGGAAGCTAGCTGCAGGATACAGCATTGGATAATTGGTCCATCCAGCCCCACACTGCCTGCTCTGACTGGCAGGAACTCTTCATGGGGGTGGAGAGTGTTGGAAGTGGAGGACAGCATGCTGTCTCCTGCCTCAGACTTCAGAGACAGCACCATAGATTTAGATAGAGGGTCAGGACACACAGAGCATCCTTTCCTTCCTGCTATCTGATACTATCCCTTAGAATGCTATTCTTAGGGATGTGACTTCCTTCCTTCTGGCTTAACACATCTCTGTTTCACGCACACAAAGAAGGAGCATGGTCTCCATCTTTCGCACCATGGATGCAGGACATCTGCATCCTACCTAGCTAGTTAGATCGGATTCTATCCCTATCTCTCTCACCTATACTATCTAGAAAGTAGTTCCCTAAGTTAAGGACTCTGATCAGTTTGAAACTGACAAGAGGCTCCATGTAACTTTGTATCTGTGCTAGCACACATAGTACAGAGAAGCTGCTTCTGTGTGTAAGCCTTGTGCACTCTGCTACATAACAGAGATTCCTGGCTATACCATACCAGTGAATCCAACAGGTAGTTGAGCTCTCACACTGAACATATAGGGGCGCTTAGGAAGCTGCAGGGCACTGCATTGGGTAATTGTTCCATCCAGCTCTGACTGGCAGGAACTCTTCATGGATTCAGGCATGAGGTGGAGAGAATTGACAAAGAGAAATTTTTCTCCCTCTCCCAAAAGACTAGAACTCAAGGGCATCAAATGAAGCTGATGGGTAGTAGATTCAGGATGGACAGAAGGAAATAACTCTTTACACAGAGGGTGGTTAAAATGTGGAATTCACTGCCAGAAGATGTAGTGATAGCCACATGAATAGACCGCTTTAACAGAGGATTAGATTAATGGAGGATAGGTCTATCAGTGGCTATTAGTCATATTGACTATGGGGAACCTCCACATTCAGAATAGTAAAAAGCCCAGTAGCACCTTTAAGACTAACAAACTTTATTGTAGCATAAGCTTTCAAGAAACACAGCTCTCTTCGTCAGAGGCATTCAGAGGCACTAAACTTCTGCATACATTCAGAGGCGCTAAACCTCTGAATCCCAGAGCCAGGAGGCAATATCAGGGGACAGTCTTGGCCTCTATGTCCTGTTGCTGGCCCTCCAGATGAACTGTTTGGTCACTTTGTGAGACAGGGTGCTGGACTACATCACTGGCCTGATCTAGCAGGGCTCTTCTTATGTTCTTAGGCAGAAAAAGATCATTCTTAATTGTGTTGCTTGAGGGTTTTTTAAGAATGGAAAAGCCGAGGGCCGAACCTGGCGAGCATCTGATCCTGCCCTTCCAAAGGGGGACCAAACAGGGTCTCCAATGAGTGCCTGGGCCACCCCTGCAGCTCCTCTCTGCTTGCCTTAAGAACATAAGAACAGCCCTGCTGGATCAGACCAGTGGTGCATCTAGTCCAGCACCCAGTCTCACACAGGAGCCAACCAGTTACTCTGGAGGGCCAGATACAGGGCATAGAAGCTGAGGCCTTCCCCTGATGTTGCCTCCTGGCTCTGGGATGCAAAGGTCCCTGAATGTGGAGATTCCCTCTAGCCACCATGGCTAGTAGCCACTGATAAGACCCCTCCTCCCTGAATCTGCCTAATCCCCTTTTAAAGCTGTCCGTGCTCATGGCCATCACTACATCCTCTTTCATTATATAACAAGGCTTGTTAAGGATGAAAGAAACCACCGGGACCTCCTCCTCTCCGGGCAGTAACACACAAAGCACTTAGACAACCACAAGGGTCTTCTGGAGTTTCATCTGGCCAGCTGGCAGAAACCAAGGGCCAGACCCAGACTAAATGGAAGGCACTTCCATCACCAGCCAAACAGAACTTCCTTCCCTCCTCCTGCCTCTCACTGCTACCCATTTATCTCCCCAAAATGCTGCTCCTGGAGGATAAGGGGGTTCTCAAAAACCACATAAGAGGTCTGCAGCAGGAGGTGGGGAATCAGTGGAAATTACACCTCTCCTTCCATGAGTGGAAAGCTTAGTCTGGTTCCACCCCACGGCAGCCCTGAACAATGGGATAAGCACGTCTTCCCTGGCCCAAAGGGCACAGCCCCTTTCTTGATGGCCAGGCCAGACTGGTTTAGAGGAAAACGCCACATGAGTTCCAATTCCCTCAAAGGTCACCATTCCCCCACCTGCAATCTGGAGCAGGGCACCAGCGTGTGCCTGGGTCAGCCACCAGGAGGCGCCGCAGCAGATACTCCTCGTACTTCTCGCACAGGTTGGCCTCGGGAAGCAGGTGGTGGATCTCGGAGGGCTGGAGGAGGGCAGGGCAATGTGGGCAGGCCACCTGGACGCGGCTCTCGCTGATCTCGATGCGCAAGTATTGCTGCAAGCAGGTGAGGCAAGACAGGTGGGAACAGCAGGAGAGGGCGGGGAAGGCCTCTGGAGGCTGGGGCAGCAGGCACAGTGGGCATTCTATCAAGCCTTCCTCTTCTTCCTCCTCTTCCTCCTCCTCCAGCACCAGAGAGATGTGGGTCTCTTCAGGGTTGCCCAGAGGGGATTCTCGCTTCCCATCCTGTTCCAAAGTCACTTTGGGTTTCCGTCCAAAAAGGCCCAGGATGCCGAGGGAGGGAGGCCCCACCTTGGGCCGCTTCATGCTGGAGACGAGGAAGAGTTAACTCAAGGAAGGGGCGGGCAGGCAGCCATCGGGACATAGCGCTCCCCAGCCAGGACGAGTAGCAGGCAGACAGAGAGGCCCCCCAGACGCAGATGCCCGCCCCATACCCAGCAGCTCCAAGGCCTCTCTCTCAGCTGGCTCTGAGTACCAGGAGCCGCACCATCACCACCTTCCTTCCCATCAACGTCTGTGGACCTAGGAGAGGGGAGAGGAGGGGGGAGGCAGACAAGGAACTCAGTAATGGTGCCCAAGAAGCCTTCTCCGACTCTGCATGCTGTGGGCCATAGTTCGGGTTGCCATCTCTGGCTTGGGGAACTCCTGGAGGCTATGGGGTGGTGCCTCAGGGGGCAGGAGTCGTAGGAGGGGAGGGAGCACAGTGGGATATGAGTCTGCCCTCTGAAGCTGCCCTTTCCCTCCAGGGGAACTGATCTCTGTAGACTGGAGATCGGTTGTGATTTCCAGGAGAATCCCCCAGTCAGGCTGGCCTCCAGGGTTTTTGCCAGGACTGGCGATACTAGAAGAGCCTGCAGGGCACAGGCAGGAGCTGGAAAAGGGAGGGAGAGGTTGCCAGGGGATGACAGGTCACCAAAGGGCCTGCTCTGCCTCTCTCTGGGACTGGTGACATGAAGGGGCTGGGAGCTTCCCCTGCACTGGCCATCAGCTGTCTCTTTGGCACAGAGAAGCTGTGGCTTTGTTGCTTCTCTCCTTCTTCTTGGGCTTTGAGGATCCTAGCTGGCCTCCACCCCTGCCCCCCCCCCCCCATCAAGAGAGGGCATCCCAGCCCAGCAGTCAAGGAGAACCAGATGTCAGCCTGTCCTTTACCAGCAGCTGGAGCCGGCTGGGTCCTTGCAGTGGTGTTGCCTGGGCAACTAGGAGAGGGCCAGGAAGGATGAAGGATGCTGGCTTACCTGCCTCTCGCTCTTGGAGCCCCTGCCTTGCCTTGCCTGCTTCTTCACTAACAGCTGAGCCCCCCCTCCCCCAGCCACTGCACACTCTGCACTCCAGCAACTGCACGGCATCCTGGGAAGTGTAGTCCATCCCCAAGCTTTGCCAGCTCATTGGTCTCACAGAGAAGGTATCCCTGAAGACTTCAGACTCTAGTGTCAGAGTCCTGCACTAGGAAATAGCCCCTGTTGGGAGGAGTCTTCAGCAGGCAAAGAGCAGTGAGGGGGAAAGATCAATAAACTGAGACTGCTAAAGAGACATTGGCATTGTCAGGCCCAGCCTCGGCAGCCTTTAATCACTGCCTGGAGACCAAATTAAGGGCGGCAGGTGAGAGTCTTGCCTGGGGCAGCCATCCAAGGTGCTGTGCTTGGCACGTCATGACAGGAGCTCAGCTGCTGGGCTCAACCTTGAATCTGGGACACTGCCAGTCTATTTTTTTTTAAACCCTTTACCCTGGCTTCCTCCCCCTCCCCCAAAAGATAGCTCATCTGTATCAGTAACAGCTATCGATCAAAATAATCAGGTGCCACAAAATCAACTAATCCAACACTGCATCTTATCATATATCAAGGGCACCACCTATTAATAAGCCCAAATAAAAATGACCCAGTCTGTTTGCATCACACATTTTCCTCAGACAGAAGGAGGACGTTTAGCATCCTCCGTGAATGTTTAACAGGGAATTTCTCACGTCATTGAACCTGGTTCCAAAGAAGAGGTGACATATAACTCAAAAGCTCCAGATCAGCCCACTGGAGATCTCACCTTATGAATGACTACCAATAATGCCAGCTGGCCAGTTCTTAACTGGCATGCGGGCTCAAATAGAAAAGGATGGTTTTAGGTATGTGAGCCCTAGACTGTAAAGATTAACACCACATCAGCATCTTGAAATAAGGCCAGAAGCAACCTGGTAACCAGTTGGCGCAAGTATGATCATGCCATCCTTTACCAGAGAATAGGAGGGCAGCTGTATTTTGTGCCAGTTGAAGCTTCTTGGCTGTCTTTCAGGGCAGCCCCTCTGTAGGGCACATTACAGTAGTCAAGCCTGGAAGCTCCTGAAACATGGATCAGCATGGCGAGGTCAGACTGGTTTAGATGAAAAAGAACCTTTGAACCAGGGATTTTTTTCTGGGGGTACGTGTCGGAACACAGTTTCGGAACCTCTTTGACAAAATTCTTTTTAAAATGTTTAAAAGTTCATGAGTTTTCAGTATACAGCTTGAAAACTTAATTTCCCTCTTGAGAGTTCCAGCACCTCTTTTTCCAGGGAAAAAACCCTGCTTTAAACAATACATAAAGGTAAGAAAGGACTCCAGGCTATTGCCCCTGGGGGTTCAAGAATATCCTTAGATTCTTAACTTGATCAGGTAGTAACACCTCTATCACTGATGGAGCCACCCTCTCCAAAACATTGCCATGCCTAACCAGCATTACCTTACCAGATACTCCAAGTGATCCAAGAGCTGAAGCTGATGAGAGGTCTGAACAGAATCAGTATGAAGGTATCCCCTGCTTCATAGGTTCAAAGAAATCAGCATCACTCAGGACTACCTGCAGCTCTTCCACTTGCTAGATCATTTTGTTCAAAAAAGCAGATTCAGCACAGGCTCTCAAAAGGGCCAGGTTATTCTCCCCCCTCTCCCTTTTTGTGAGCATTTTATAGGAAAGGGTTTCAGGATCTTGGGAGGGGCCCCCAATAGGGAAACTGGACTCAGAGCCGGTGACTGGCAACAGTACATCTGAGCCATGTTTCCCTCCCACAACCTCTTCTGCTCCCCAGAAATGGGTAAGATCAACAGCTACCCACACCTGAGCATTCTCTGCTACGGCTCCAACTTGGTGGAAGGACCAGCCTGACATGGTTAGGAAGGCTCCTACATTTTTGTTTTGCAGAACATGCAAATGAACATGAAAATGTTCAGGAGGGCATCCTTATAAAGGGAACAGAGCAGTGTTCCCTCTAAGCTGAGTTAGTGTGAGCTAGCTCCCAGTCTTTTACCCTCCGGTGCACACATTTTTGTCTCCGCTCAGGAAGCGTGGCTCCAGAGCAAACTAATTTATGCAGCCAACTGCTCACTCACAACTGTAATGCCAGTAGCTCACAAGGTGGAATTTTTGCTCACAAGACTCCTCAGCTTAGGGGGAGCATTGGAACAGAGATGTAGTTTTAATATCTGTGAGGAAAAACAGGTACTCCTATTGCATCATTTACTGTATGTTTTATACTGGTTTTATTGCATTGTTCCAAAATTTTATAGTACAGTTTTATTGAATTGTCTATTATATCCATTGTATTGTTTTATGGCACTGTGGGTTTGGGGGGGGGGTTTAGGTTTTGTAATCCACCATGCATCTCAGTGAGAAAGGTGGACTATAAATTAAGGAAGTAATTAGGTAAATAAGTAAAAGTTGGATCACGGAGGGTATAGCAGGGCACACCCAGGGATAGGCTACGTTCTGACAGGCATGTGCAAATGAAGAATCACAGGTTCAGCGGCTTTAACAGTGATCTGATCTCCCCAGCAGGCTCTAAATGACATCAAGGCATCATGGTGAGCCCTCAGCCCAGAGGTCTGGGAGGTATATAGAGCAATAACATTCAAGTATTCTGGGCTATTTAGGAGCTACATCTGGCAGGAATCTCCAAGTAGGAATCTCCAAAAAAAGTAGTAACCTTTCATGTTCTGCAGAACATTTCAAGGCAAGAGTCAAATGCAGCCCCATTCCTCTCCCTGCCATACGCAGAGAGAGACCTATCAGGAAGGGCTGTACCAAGGAGGAAGACCAAGAGAATCTTTGCAGCAAGGTCAAACGATTCAGATATCCAGAATGTTGCAAGCATCACCACATTGCTCCAGCTCCTTCAAGCCCAAGAAAGCGTCTGGAGCAAGAACCCCCCTGTCAGAGGTCTGGCTAGGAACACCGGGGAGTGGCTGTTGGTCTTGACTGCTAAGATCACGGCAGGCACTTTGGCAGGCCAGAAGCAGAGTTGGACTGGTTTCAGAAAAACACTTCAGACATAAGAACATTAAGAGAAGCCAGTGTTGGATCAGGCCAGTGGCCCATTCAGTCCAACACTCTGTCACACAGTGACCAAAAACACCAGGTGCCCTCAGGAGGTCCAGCAGTGGGGGCAGGACACTAGAAGCCCTCCCACTGTCATCCCCCCCCCTCAAGAACCAAGAAGACAGTGCATCACTTGCCCCAGACTAAGAGTTCCTATATATACTTTGCGGCTAATAGCCACTGATGGACCTCTGCTCCATATGTTTATCCAATTCCCTCTTGAAGCTGTCCATGCTTGTAGCCGCCACCACATCCTGTGGCAGTGAATTCCATGTGTTCACTCTTTGGGTGAAGAAGTACTTCCTTTTATCTGTTCTGACCCAACTGCTCAGCAATTTAATTGAGTGCCCACGAGTTCTTGTATTGTGAGAAAGGGAGAAAAGTACCTCTTTCTCTACCTGCTCTATCCCAGGCATAATCTTATAAACCTTGATCATATCACCCCTCAGCCGTCATTTCTCCAAGCTAAAGAGCCCCAAGCGCTTTAACCTTTCTTCACAGGGAAACAGAACAAAATGCAGAACAAAAAATATAGGAGCCTTGAAACACTATAGCCTTGTGATAGTTTAGAGACAATCTAGTTTATAGCAGAAGATACAAGAAATATGTAGAGGCATTCTGAGTCTAGGGGTAAGAAGTAACTGAAAAGGAGCAAGAATGGTCAGATCAGGGATGGAAAGGAAGGTATAGTTCAAAGATACGGTTATTGGCACTAGCAGCCAACAGGTAATTATGGCTGCAATCCTAAGAACATTTTCCTGGGAGCAAGACCCACTGAATAAAATGGGACTGACTTCTGGGTAGACCTGATCAGGATTGCTGCCTTTGTATATGTGAAATTTGAATTGATACTCACTATTAAAAAATAGTGAGAATGTGTTAAAGTATACACATTACTTCAGTGGGTATGTGGGAACTTTCTACACTGTAACAATACTCTATGTGGTTGCTGCCAGTTCAGTGCAGTAGAATGGGGTTTCCACATGATGGGTTTCCCTGCGTTTCCCCTGCCCCAGTCTCCTATAGTGCCCATTCCACCATTGCATCAAACTTTTTAGTTTTTTAATGAAATAGGCTTGATTTATAATTAGTGTTACAACAATATATCTGTTAAGTCCTCTAAATTCCCAATTTTCATTTTTTTTAAACAAGTAAATCTCTTTCCTTGCAGAGATATAAAGGAAAAGGCATATTTGACATATCTCTACAAAAGAAGAACTAGAGACTTTTTAAATGAAAACTGATCCCAACTAGATGGATTGCTATAAAGTTCTAAGGCTATAGCAAATTGTTGGTTACTGAATCTTTTTTTAAGAAGTGAAAAGACCATTTCTTTTCTCACCCTAATCAGGACCAGCTACCCCTTTCAATTGGAGCTTTCCCCATCCAAATTCTGTGCCTGTCAATCTACAACTAGCATAAAATAATTGTTACTCCATTTTCTCCACCAACCCTCCCTCTAGAAAATGGGAGGTCTCCTGTGGTTCCTCACAGCCCCACTCCCCTTGTATCACTCCTACTTTGTTTTGCTGTTAGTTTCCAGTCCAATTCAAAGTCCTGGTTGTGACCTTCCAAATATTAAAATGTCTATGGCCATAGTATCCCGATAACTACTTCCACTCATATACACCTACTGGAGCACTGAGGTCATTATTGACATGTTGGACAGCACCTGCAGTTGCTCAAGCCAAATGGCTCTCCCCCCCACTACTTTTTTTTTTTAGAGGCCATGGCTGAATAGTGGAGTGGTCACATTGTACACAGAAGATCCCAAGTTCAATCCCCTGATCTCCAGTTTAAAGGATCAGATAAGGGATAATGAGAAAGATCTGCCTGAGAACTATGGTCTGACTCAGTATAAGACAGTTTGCAGCACAATCTTAAATTCCCTCTGGAAAACTTTAGCTTTCCCTTTGCTGGAAAATAGTCCCCAAATGCAGGGAACATGTGGATCAGGTCAGTGATTGTAGCACAAGAGACTGTAGGGAATGTGTCTTGTGCTTACACAGTGCAAACGTGAAGGCAAGCAGGCAAGCCTCTGTTTACTGTTCTCATGTTTTGGCACAGCTGTGAATTGGTGTGTACCTAACCAATCCCCTTAAACACAGAGTTTTCTGAGCCTAAAATAAAAAAAAGGTGTCACAATGGACAATCCAAATGATCCAACAAGAATACAGCACAATCCTGTTTTGCTTCGAGGATTCACTAAGACTGCAAACAGGACAATTCACTGCACTGACTAAGGAGTAAGTCCCATCCCACTGAATTCAAGGAAATTTACTGCTAAAACAGAAGTATGGGTCAGACTGCACAACCAGCCTAGCAGGGCTTGACAAGCCACAACCGCAGCTACCCGCCCGTGGGAAAGAACGGAGCCAGCCTGGTCTAGTGGTTAAGAGTGACGCACGGACTCTTATCTGGAGAACCGGGTTTGATTCCTCCCCCCTCCTGTGCCACATGAAGCCTGCTGGGCGACCTTGGGTCAGTCACAGCTCTCTCAGAGCTCTCTCAGGTCCCCCTACCTCACAAGGTGCCTGCTGTGGGGAGAGGAAGGGAAGGAGACTGCAAGCCGCTTTGAGACTCCTTATGGTAGAGAAAAGCGGGGTACAAAAGCCAGCTCTTCCTCTTCTTCACTGGGAGCCGTGCAAAGATGTTCAGAGTATCGCAGGGTTTCACGGAGAACCCAAAACGCCCGCCTCATTCTGCAGCCAATCAGAACCCTCCTCAAAGGGATCGCGGCCACAGGAGACACAAGGCAGTGCTATAATAATTACAAGCGGGGGTGACGCGCTTGGAGCGACGTGACGTCACTGCTGACGCACTACGTATCCCGCCACGGCTCTTGGCTGTCGCGTGAGGGAGCGTTCCACACGAACCTTCCGGTCCTTCTTTTGTGCTGGCTAAGGACTTCGCTTCCCGTCATGCAACGCGGACGGGAGCGGAACCGGAACCGCAGGCTGCTCTGGCTGCCCGCCCCGCGGATGGGCGGGAGCGTCGGCGGGAGCGGCTGCCGGGGCCTCGGGGCGGTGCGGGCGGAAGACGAGGCCAAGCGGCGTTGAGCGACCCGGTGCGGGGGAGGCGCCCAGGGCTGGAGCGGCCGCCCTCCCCCCCGCCGGGCAAAATGCCCCGCCGGAAGCAGCGTAACCCACAGCCAGTCAAAGGTGAGGCAGGCCCGGCCCTTCTCCCTCTATTCACCGAGGGGCTGCTGGCGTCTTCTTCTTCCTCCAGGCTTCGAGGCGGGTTCTCTAAACCGGAGGGACTTCGGGCTGCTCCCTCCCGGAAAATTCCCGTCCTGCCGTCTCCAGGCCGAGCAGTCGCTCTGCGATTCTCTGGTCAGGCACTCGTGACGGCTAGACACCTGCTTTTCCCCCAAAGTGCCGGGGGTGGGGGGGATCGGGCTTGGGATTCTGCCCGGGATGCTCCTCAGTAATACCCCCCCCCCCCCCGGGCTGGTGCCCAGATGACACCGGGCTGGCTTGCGGTGCTTGCCGAGCCTTTCTCTGAGGCGGCTTCCCTCTGTTGTAGTGGAGGCCGTCGGAGTACCCGCTGAGCCCCTGGGAGACAGCCTGGCGCCGCAGGGTAACTTCCTCCTGGAGGACGAGCTGGAGCTGGAGGAGAGCGGCGACCAGATCCTGGCCTTCGAGAAGGACTCAGAAGGTTGGTTCGGTGGGATGGGAAGCTGCGGCCCGTGGGTCCCCGGGTAGCCCAAGTAGTGGTCCTAGTCTAGTCAGCTGGTAGTGCCCTCTTTGCATTGGGCCGCTGTCTTGGGTCAGTGGTATTTTGGGTGTCCTTACGTTCTTGCTTAGTTGGGTTTAGAGCCAGAAGTGTCAAAATCAATCACTGAACTTTTTCTTCTCTCTCCCTTATGATTGCCCTGGGTTGCAAATTTGTAGTGAGGTGGGTCGTGGCGGGGAAGGAGAGGGATGCAGAGTGTTTTGTAGGGAGCATGCAGGACAGCTGCAGCTGTTGGATGAGACTCCAGAGCTTCTGGATGAAAGTGAGGGCCACAAGTTCAGGCATCCCTTCTGGGGGAGTAGCAGGGCAGGGGAGCCTGGGGGGTGGGAAGGATTCCTGCAGCTTAGGTCCCCCACCCGGTAACCCCCTATTGTACCAGCAGGAAAGGGAGAGGCCAAGGTGAGGATCCCCACAGATGCCTACCTGATGCCCCCTCCTTGTGTGCTGCAGACTCCCTTGGGGGGACTCCTGGGCTGCCGGCCTACACACTGAGCGAGGAGGAGTTCGCACCTCTGTGCCAGACCCAGGAGGACAGAGAACCTGGTGGCCCAGGCCTGGCCTGTCACCACTGTGGCCTGCCTGCTCCCGGCTCCGCCCCCTGCTGTCCTTGCCCCGAGGGGGACGAGGAAGGCTCCCCTAAGGGGCGCGTGGTCTTCTCCTGCCAGCTGTGCTCCTTCACTTCACACTACTCCAGCCACCTCAAACGGCACATGAAGACTCACAACGGTGAAAAGCCTTACCGCTGCCCACACTGCTCCTATGCCTCGGCCCAGCTGGTCAACCTGACGCGCCATCTGCGCACCCACACGGGCGAGAAGCCGTACCGCTGCCCCACTTGCCCCTTTGCTTGCAGCAGCCTTGGCAACCTCAAGAGGCACCAGCGAGTCCATGGCCAGGAACAGCTGCCACAGAGCGGCCCCTGCAACTGCCGCTGCATCCATGGCAACTCTTTCCAGCACCACAGCCAGCAGCTTCAAGGGGAATCAGAGCCAGAGCCAGAATTGGAGGGACCACCTGTAGCTGACCAGGAGACAGGTACCAGTCAGGACAAGGGGCGTTTCTTAGGGGGACTTGGGATGCATAGGGACAAGTCTTGGCAATACCCTTGACATAGCAAAAGCTACTCTCCACCCCCCCCCCCCCCGCCCCCGATCCCGATTGAAGGTTTCATGATTCTCCATTTCTAGGGCAAAGGTTGTTTACCATCATTTGAGACTGCATCACCAACCTGGCTGTTTCCCTGCCCTGCTGAGACTAAGCCTGAATACACTTTTCTTGAGTCCGCATCCCTTCCCTGATCTTTTTTTTAAAACTTCTCCCTAAGATGACTGCACAGCAAACATACACAAGAGTGTACGAGTTAGTGACCTCTCCTTGACCAAAGCTTATGCTGGAACAAAGTGTATTCAAACTGCCCCAAGATTCTAGCCTGTCTTTTTTGCTGCAGTCGACATAATAAAGCTCCTCCTCTGAAATTTTAAACCGTAAAACTCCTTGGAGTGAGGGTCTGTCGTCTTGTTCTATAACAATTAGCTGCAGCTTCAGTGGGCCAGAGGAGTCTGCAGCCAGGAGCTCCAGCCTTCCCTGCAGATAAACTAAACTCTAGCTTGCTCTTGTTGCTGATCCGTTCTTCTTGCCCAGTTTTAGAACTTATCTGATTCTCAAGGGCTTCACAGCACCGGCTTGGGGTTGGGCTGTAGGAAGGGATATGGTGCCTTCCCCAAAGGAAAGGGGGAAAGGGATGACTTCATTGAACATAAAGATGGAGGTCCTAGACCTCCACAGGGGACTTGGGAAGTCAGCAAACTTGCTCACTGTTTCTTTCTTCCACAGAACCATTGCTTCCTGGCTCCCCCTTCCTGCGTCCCGAGGACTCTGCCACTGTTCTTCCCGAGCTGCTATTCCCATTCACCTGCAGGGCCTGTGGACTGGTTCTGGAGGCTGACGAGGGCCTGGGTGAGCCTGTGTGTGGGCGCTGCAGCCTGACAGTGCTGGGGGCTGAGCCTGCCTCTCCTAAAGGCTTCTCGTGCCAGCTGTGTTCCTTTGTTACAACCTATCCCAACCACCTGGCACGGCACATGAAGACCCACAGTGGTGAAAAACCTTTCGCCTGCGCCCTCTGCCCGTATGCCTCGGCCCACCTAGACAACCTCAAACGCCATCAGCGGGTGCACACCGGTGAGAAACCCTACAAGTGCCCGCTGTGCCCATACGCCTGCGGCAACCTTGCCAACCTCAAGCGCCACGGCCGCATCCACTCGGGGGACAAGCCCTTCCGCTGCCGCCTCTGTTCCTACTCCTGCAATCAGAGCATGAACCTCAAGCGCCACATGCTGAGACACACTGGTGAGAAGCCCTTCCAGTGCCGTATCTGCCCCTACACCACCGGCCATTGGGACAACTACAAGCGCCACCAAAAGGTGCATGGACAGGTCCTGGCAGATGAAGGGGGGCCTGGCCCGGACAGCAGTATGCCCTAAATTGGGGAGAAGGTTCTTTGGGCACTTAAGACATGGTCCTGGACACTTCCGCACTCTTGGTGGACAGAACAGTAGCCACCACTGCCTGTGCGGGTAGATCTGAGGCACTGACTTGTTAGCAGGCTCCCTGGGGCCATATGGAAGCTGTGTATACCTCGTGGGGAGGGGGGGGGGGAGTTTTACCTTATAAGCTCTGAACTATGTTCCTGTTCAACCGAAACGATTCTGAGGGTTGGAGAAAGCAAATCGTACTTTCTGCTCCTTGTGGTCCCATCTCACATCAGAGTGACAGATTCGGCCTGCTGCTCAGGAGGGCGGGGGGGCGGGCAGCCTGAAGCCCAGGGAGGGGGAAGTTCTTGGTGCTTTTCTGTCTTTTGTGCCTGCCACACCTCCCCCCTCCCTTTAACTGTGGTTGCTGCTTGAGTCTGTGTAATTTATATGGTGTATTAACGCATTAAATGGTTTTCTTATCTTGCTTTATTTTGGCTGAGGTGGGGAGGGGTAGTACCTGAACCCAGAGCCTTCGGTGGCTATGTGAGCCAGAGCCCTTCCTGAAGGGAAGAGGTTCAGAGCAGGCAGCTGTGGGCTTTTCCCCCCTTCTCCCTCGGAGAGACCCTGCCAAAAGAACCATTTAGCGCCCTCGGTCTCAGCTCTCCCACGAAGCAGGTAAGCACTACCAGTCATACTTTTCTCTGGCAGGGGAGAATAACTTGTCTCACAGTTAGCTTAGCTACAGAAAGAAGGGAGCAGCACTGGGAGGGCTTGCAGGCCCCATTCCCAATCATGTACTATTTAATCATTGCCACAAACATTTGTTAATGTTCATCTGTAAACAGCAGGAAGATAAAAACAAGGTTATAAGCCTAGCAGGTATGCTGGAGTCTATGGTTAGCGCCAGAGCCACGAATGCTCTTTTTTGTGTGTGTGCGAGTGTCCACTCTACCCTAACTTGGCATGTATGGAGCTGAAGCTGCCAGCCAGTTGCCCCATGCGGCTGCCTTGCAAAGGAAGTCCCCACAGGCTGCAGGCACGAGGGGTGGAGGACGGGGGGCCAGCCAGGGTTGGTCCATCTCACAACCCAGGAGCAGGTCGTACATTCCACAGATGCGGCAGGGCGGGGCGCCTAGAGGTCCTCGTCGCCAATGCCTTCGAAGGCAAAGTTGCCGTGAAAGTCGTTGGCCCTGATGTCGGTGGAAGAGCTGGAATGGCTGATGGCCCGCAGGCTGACAGAGCTGAGCTTGCTCTGTAGGAAGAAGAAGGGATTAGAAACATTGCCCTCCCTCATTTTCCAGGGCCCCTCCACCCCAAAAAGCAGACAGACTGGCCTCTATCATATGGGAATGGCATGAGGCAATGTGACTTACCGAGACCTTTGCAATCGATTCCCTATTGGCGTCGGGAGAATCCTGGCAGAACAAGCAGATGTATTAGGGGGATAAAAGCAATCCAGGTAGGTGTTAAAGGAGAGATGGAATATCCAGGGATGAGGCCTGCTTACCAGAAGTGGAGGCGACTTCACTGCTTGCTGGCTGTCCGAACGCTGTAGGGCCCCATTGGCTCGCCTACGGAACATCTGAAGGGAGAAAGACACCAAAGCATTGGAATATGCAGCATGTATAGGGCCCTGCTCCTGTTTTTCCCTTCCCACGGTTCTAACAGGAGGGGAAATTATTGCTCCGTCTCCCTCCACTAGTGCTCCTAAAAGCCTGCCTGAGCCACATGCTGACCTTGCGGATGCTGCCTCCTGACTTCTTCACCATCAGCTCATCCACCATGGACTGCAGGCAGATGCTCAGCATTATAGCCTTAAAAAAAGAAGCTAAAGTCTCCATTTTGCAATCAGAGGTTTGGAGCCTTCTTTTTGTTCCCGGCTGGAAACTTCGAAAATGCAAACAGAGATGAAACCCCTTGCCAAGGTCCCCCATCCCCCAATGGATACCTACTTGAGGGCTGGTGATGGTGACCCATTGCAGGCGGTCCTTGCTCATCAGATACTCAAAGGCCAGTTCCAGTTTCACTTCTGACTTGCCGGCTGTTGGGCCCGATGTACCATTGTTCACAGGGACCTGAAAAACGTACAGTTGTGAGAGCCTGAAGCTCACACACCTGTGCTGAGGCAGAGGGGGTACCAGCCAGCTTCCTGGAAGCAGAGCACATTGCAGAAGGTTCTAGGTTTGTTCTTTAGAAACTCCTGATAGCTGGGCTAGGGAAGGCTGTTCTCTGCCTGACCCAAAAGCTGCCACCACTTGCACCAGAAAACGGTCTTGTTAGACCAAGGCGGCTTCATAGGTTTACTCACAGAAGAAGTAACTCGCCAGCAGCGCATGCGGGTCACTTTGAAACTCCCCTCCTTGATCTGGTCGTTTGGCAGCTTGACCTGGAAGTTCAACTCACTGTTCCCAGCCCCGACGATGACATGGCAGCCCTTCTCGGGGAAGTCGGTAATACAGGGGTCAAATTTGAGATAGCCATAATACTTGAGGGTCTGTGCCAGGCGGATGAACTGTGGGGTGAAAAGAAGAAAAGGAACGTTGGCACAAGAGCCCACCTGTCTGCGACTGCTGCCCAATTTCTCACCTCGACTGCCACTGAGGAAACCAAGGAGCCAGAAGCAGCTCGAGACTAAGGCCAGAGATTCTCTGCTTACAGAGCAAGTGGGGCCCACCTCCTTCTTGGAGACCTTCTCCTGCAAGGACTTCAGCTGCCGGTGCTGCTCCTTGCTGGCGAGTATCCAGCCCTGCTCAATGTCTGCTACTGTCTGTGAAGAGATGGGCAGAAGGAGAAAGTAGACTTGAGTTGCACTGCTTGCTGCCAACTCCCTTCCCCACACTCCCTCCAGGAGCCAAATCCTCTCACCTGGGCATATAGCAGGTTTAGCCCCACCTGCTGCTCCATGACATCATCATCGTAGGCAGAGTCCCAGTAGCTAAGGGAAGGAGAGTACAGGAAATGTGACCCTTCGCTAGATTGCATGGAGTTGCTCAACTGGGTTGTGACTGATCATTGCTCACTGCTCTTTCCGCCCTGCACTCCCACATACCTTTTCCGCAGAAGGATCTTGTAGTCCGGGTTGTGGAGGCTGGTAACAGACACGTACGGCAGTTCGAACTCCTGCAGTTTCCGGATGACTGGAAGAGAAGACCAATCAGAAAAGGCTGGGCCAGAGCATGCCCACTGTAGCATTTTGCCCCCCTCCAGTTCTTGCCGGCAACCAGTTATCCCTCCCCCCCCCCCCCCGGCATCGCACGCCAGGGCCAGCCAGAGAGGACACTCACAGGAAAAAGCTCCGTCCTTGGCTTCTCGTACCAGGAAGAGGTGGAAGTAGCCAATCAAGTCATCTGGCAGGTCCAGCTTGGAGGCTACAGCCTGAAAACAATGGGGGGGGGGGGTCACCGTAATCTGAACTCTCCCTACAGCTGTGGCTTAGGAAAGGCTGTCCTGGTCACGGACATGACAGAGGGAGCAAGCCAGAAGATTCTGCCTTGTCACATCCCACCAAAAAGAGCTGGACTTTAAGGAGGAGAAGAAACGTTTTAAAGGAGTAACCTCTCTGCTTCCCGTTCTCTGCTAACAGGGACTAAATGGCAGGCTGCCACCCCGAGGAAGGTGCTCACCTCGAGGACATCCTCGGTTTGATCTGAGGTGAGGATATTGACCTTGACCTTCTGCCCATTGGACAGGAGCACTTCCAGTTGCACTTCTTCAGTGGGGATCTGCTGGGTCTCCTGGGGGCACACAGGGATCGAGGTCTGTTTACCTCTACTTGCAATATTCCAACCCTTACCTCCAACACCCCCTTCCCCCCAAAAAAACTGGCTCCTTTCTTTTCTTACCTGCTGAGCTTTGCGCAGGAAGCTGTTGAAGATCTCGCTGCCTCCCAGCAAGTGGTCCTGTCGTACTGTGGTTTGACAAGAGAGGTCATTGTTGGCCCCAAAGATTCCACTCCCTCCCCGTCAGGACAATGTCTTTGCTTAGATGTCTCAACTACCCTTCCTCCCAACACCCAGACTTCAACAGCTACTTGGAAAACTGGGGGGGGGAGGGACGCGAACGGCTTCACATTACAGCATCTGTTTCGCATGTGCAAGATCCCGGGTTCAATTCTGGGTATCTCCAGCTAAAAGGATCAGGTAGCAGGAGATGCAAAAGACCCCAGTCTGAGATCCTGGAAGCCGTTTCCTGTCCGAGTGGACAAGGCTGTCTTAGTAGAAAGTAGACTCCTGACACTCACCGGCCTGCATATACTTCTCCAGCTGTTCCCGTCGTTGCTCCACCTCTGCTGGGGTAAGTGTGAAGATCTTCTTTGGGGGGAAGGCTGGTACCACGTTGGCGCCATACTCTTTCCTTAACTGCAGAAAGACGAGTGGACCTCTAGTGATGAAGCAGCCAAGAATGGCTCTCTGCTTTGCCACTCAGATTCTGGCAGACGCCTGGTCGCACTCACCCTGGCTTCAGAACAGGAACTCCCTGTGGAGTCATCTCTGTCTCGTGGCAGGCTGGTAGTAGAAGAAGCCAGCACACCACAAGAGACGCTAACAGGACTTCACCATTTACAGTTTCACAAGGCTGGGAGCACATCCTACAGCCTAGAAGCCTCACAGCTCTGTCTAATGGCAAGTTCCAGCGCCTCTCCTCCTCCCCCACTCGGCTCCTCACCTGTTCATGCAGGCCCAGCAGCTGACTGTATCGCACCTGGCAGTGCAAGACACCATTCACGTGGATATTGTAGGCCTGCCGAGGTGAAAGAAGGCAGCATCAGGAATGCAGGCAACAGTTGGACACACAGAGCAAGAATATGCTGAAGAGACCCGATTTGGGGAGAGGAAGCCCTGCCAGCTGTCCCTACCCTCTGACTACACTGGGGTAGTAGGGCTCCCATGTGGAATGAATTCCCAGTTTAAGAGAGATCCTATTAACCCCATGACAACTCTGCCTGGACTGTAAAAGGGCTGCAGATCCCTGGCCAAGCTATAGCCAAAGGCAGAGCTGGCTTAGCTCCCAGCATAAAGGCTCAAGAGGCCCACTGAAGTAAGTCAAAAGTGCCAAAAGAGGTGCTGGTGCGTACAGATATTCTGCTTTGCACTGGGAATTAAATGGTAGACGGAAAGGAAAAAGGAGGATTACCACAGGCCAGCATAGAACACAGTCTTCTGTTATAAAGCAACATTGAATTTATTTATTTTATTCATACCCCGCCCTCCCCACACGCGGGCTCACCCTAAGAAAACTACATTCCATGGGGCAGTGGGGAGTTTGCAAGTATCTGCTTTGCACGCTCACAGAAACTTCTGAGTGCTCTCTGCCCTTCAAGACATATAGAAGTGTTAAACCACTCATTCACGGCAGCCAACGTATCTTCTAAAAAGCTTTGTTTTGCAACTCTCCAGACTGCACGTGAAATGTCCTGGATTCAGTATAGTTAAAAGGATTGTGAGTAGGTGATGTGAGGGACCTCTGCTTTCCAGACGCAGCAATGAGAGTGTGGCCAAGCACCCACACTCTTAACAGAGAGGGGACCAGGGAGCCCATCAGTTACTACCCTCTGCCTGCGACTCTGGAGAGCCACTGTCAGTCAGAGTGGTCTCGGCTGACTTAGCAGACCAACGGTGTGGCTCCTGCATAAGCCAGTTTTATATAATTCACAGCACTACTTGCATGGCTTCTACAATAACTGTACATACAAACACACACAGAAGAAGGAAAAGACTTTGAAGAAAAACATGTTCCTTATCACTTCCACAGGAAGGTACTGTCTCAAGTGAAGCAGCAGCTAGAAGACACCCCTTCCCCCTCCCCCCTTGCAAGAAGATCTTCTTGAGAGGAATGGAAGCAGTTGCTCAATCCCCCAGCACAGAAGAAACACTGATTAATGAGTTAATGCCTGCCGTCAGCTTTGTACACGTAGACTGCATACTATGCGTGCATATGTATATCAAACAGCAGCTCAACAACATGCCAGGTAGGAAAGGGTACACCAGAGACAGACTCTCCCCATTCTGTCTCAAGGAGAAACAGACGAAGACTAATAAATAAAAAATACTAAGACAAAAAGCTACTGCAAGTGGGAGGCTGAAGACAGCTAGAGGGTAGTAACTGCTTGCTTTCTTGCAAAATTTGTCAAAGACATTTAAACAAACTACACAAGTAGGGAGCCAGAAGAGCACCAACAGTGCATGCAGAAGGTCCCTGGTTCCATCCCTGGCCTCTCTAGTGAAAGGATCTCTGGTTGTAGGGAAAGATTTTCTCTGTCTGAGTCCTGGAGAAATCTCTGCAAGCCAGAGCAGACAGTTCTGAGCAAGGCAGGCCAATGGACTGGCTCTGTATCAGGCAGCTCCATATGGCTTAAAATCAAGAAGGTGACTTTTGGTCACATACTGTGGTTTGGTAATGGCCACAGAAGAGCTAACTAGCCGCCCCAAGCCTGCTTTGGCAGGGAGAGTGGGGTATAAATTGAACAAATAAATAATAAATACATGGGACAGAAAGGCTGGAAAAATAAGCACAAAACTCTTCCCAAACCCTACTAGGAGGGTCACATTAGAAGACTTTTTCTTGCATTTACAGAGGGATTGCAAAACGTAACTTTATAGAAGAGATTTTGAGTCCTCTAAAATCCATTGCAGATTAATGCTTTAACACTTTTGGGATGTCTTCAAGGGCCAAGATGACTGCTGGACTCAAGGCTGTTTCAACTTTGATTATTTTGGAGTCTTATATGGTTTTGTTTTTAATGTGTTTATCCAGGCTGGGACCTCCTTACCCGGGATAAAGGCAAGACTAATTGATCGGTCGGCACAGAAATCCTTCTATGCGTCCCGCCCACCCCACCCCTTCGACACATAACTTGCAAATTAACGCTGGGAAAGGGTAAGCAAGGAGGGGAATGGGCGCAGGCGCGACCCAACAGAGCTGCCTCCCGAAAAACCTTGCTCCAGCAGCTTGTGTGTGTTCTGCAGGGGACTCGCGTACGTGACTAGAAGGGAAAGCACGGCAGCTACTAAAAACAGGACCCGGGCCCACCTGATGCCAGCCAGGGCCGGTGTAACGGGTCTGTTTGGGGGGAGTGAGATCCCATGCAAGCAGGCAGGCAGCCGCCCCTTCCAGACCCAGAAGTGAGAGGGTGGCCAAGCGTCCACACTCTGAACAGAGAGGGGACCGGGGGGCCCATCGGGTACTACCCAGTGCTGCACCCCGCAGGGAAGCCCAGAGCGCCGGACGCGCAAAGGGGGCACCCCCACCTCCCCGGGGCCCGAACGGCAGAGGAGCAGGAAGGCTGGCCCCGCGACACCCACCACGTAGGCCCCATTGCCGCCTTCCCCGGGGCGGGTCTCGGTCTCCGGGATGGAGAAGTGCATGGCCGCCGCCTGTCGCCTGGTCCGGGTCCGCTGCTACCTCCCACTGAGGCCGGAACGGAGCCCCGCAAACACCGCCATCTTGCAGGGGCCGCGGGGAGGAGGCCGCGCCACTGTGGGCGGGGAGAGGGGGTGGCCGCCTTTCTCGCAGCCGGTCCTCCCCCTCACTTTGCACGGAATGGGTCCGCTCAGGAAGGACCAATTGCCGGAGGGAGGGCGGTGAGACAGCAAGAACGGTGAAGAGAAAAGGCAGTCTTTCTGCCGCCATGGCAAGGGCTGGATACAGTGCCTCTGGGCTCCAGCCTGTGGGAAAACTCTGAACAGCGGGAGAAAGCAAGGAGAGGCGATTCTTCTCCTTTACGCCACGCACCCCTCCTCGGCAGATGGTATGGTACGTCCCTTTAAAGGGACCGCAACACGTGCGTAATGTTGACACCGCCCCTTTGCTTTCTTATCTGGGAGGATGCTTGGGCTCTTTCGCCTGGGTTGCGTGGAGTATTCTTTCGTGAAAGTTGTAGTTTTTGAAGCCTCCGCTCCCTACCCCTGTTCACCGGTCATGATTAGCAGCAACTGGATACAAGCTATTAACTGCATTGGGAGCGAGACGACACTAAGAAGGAATAAGACGAAGAATCTGTCTAACCCTTCCAGTTTCCCGCACAGCCAACCAGCCACTGTGGTTGCATACGCTGTTTCGTGTCATTTTGGTTGATCCAAATAAAAGACATTGTTTGTGTTGTCTGATGCCTTTAGAGCACAGTAGCCCGCCCCACCTTTAATCTCCTCCAGCCAGTATTCAGAGGTTCACTGCTTCTGGCCTTGGAGGTTTCATTAAGCCATTATGGCTAATAGCCATAGATTTACTTCATTTATTTCTCTTTGAGACTCAAGGAGGTAACAAATCATAAAAAACAATTCAATCAGACAGCATAAGACATCCAATAACAATGCAACAGAATTATAGTTACAGAACTAGTTACAGAACAATCCCATAATGTGGAAAGCAGACTACAAAAGTAGAAGGCAATGCAGTTAAAACGAGGTCATGATACAATTAACATTGTGATAGACAGATAGATATCTGTCGTCTACACATTTATCTCACAGTGGAACCCTAGGCCAGGGGTGGCCAACCTGTGGCTCGGGAGCCACATGCGGCTCTTTCACACATATTGTGCGGCTCCTGGCAGGGCGGCTGGGGAAGCAAAGGGGAGGCATGCTTTTCCTTCCTTCCTTCCTTCCTTCCTTCCTTCCTTCCTTCCCTCCTCCCTCCCATCTATTTGCTTTCCTAGTTTCTCTCTCTCTCTCTTTCTTTCCACTTCTTTAATTCTTTCTTTCCATCTCTCTTTTTTCTTTCTCTCTCTCTCTCAATATCATTAGCAAACAAGTAAGATCATTATCAATAACCGGTTTTCCTCGTTTGTTTTTATTTTTGGCAGTTCCATTTAACGTTAATAAAAAGCAAATTTGCATATTTTTAAAAATAAAAACGTGTGTGTGATATTTGTTCCTGTCTTGCGGCTCTCAGACATCTGACGTTTATTCTATGTGGCTCTTACGTTAAGCAAGGTTGGCCACCCCTGCCCTAGGCAGAGTTACTCCTGTCTAAATCCATTTAAATCAATGCGTCTAGACTGCAGAATTCTAGCCCTGATTTAAACAGGACACTGGCAAGACAAAAATAACTCACCGATGCTACTTTTGCACTCATATATCTCCTTTAAACTGCAAAAGCTGCTACTTGTATGTTGCAAGCATGCCAGACAGTGGTAGCCTAGGGTGTTGCACTGGCATACTCATTATTATTTATATATTTTGTGTGTGTGTGTGTATACAATAACAACAACAAGTCTTGGCTCCAACTTCAACTAAACTTCTACTGTGTACTACAATATATAGTACAGTATATAATGCTCCCTAGGAGCTAAAATGACTAAACTGGGTCTATTGTACTTTGGTCACATTATGAGAAGACAAGAGTCACTGGAAAAGATGATAATGCCATGAAAACTAACAGCAGCAGGAAAAGAGGAAGACCCAATATGAGATGGACTGACTCAGTAAAGGAAGTCTTGGCCCTCAGTTTGCAAGACCTGAGCAAGATTGTTAATGAGTTTGCAAGACCTGAGCAAGATTGTTAATGTTATGGTTGTATCCACCATAAGTTGGAAGTGACTTGACAGCACTTACTGCACACGCACACACTCAGCACTTCCTCTGGGGAGTTTAGAGCCACATAGATCAGTTTCCCTTCCTGCATTTTACCCAGATAACAACGCAGGAAGTAGGTTAGGCTGAGACAGAGTCACTGGCCCAAGATTCATGGCAGACTGGAGACCTGAACCTGGGTCTCCCAGATCCTAGGCACTTTAACCACTGTGCCACAGGGGCTTAAGCAAGTGTAATTCTTTGTGGGGCTAGCAGACAGGATAAAGTGAGAGTGCAAAAAGCAGCATGGTTTTTTGATGGGGGGGATGCCTTATCAACAGCAGGTTTAAATGGAGCCTAAGGCAGCAGCCATCACCACATCTTCTGTCAGTCAAGGCAAGTTACATAGGGAAAGGAACACTTTCCCTATGAAGAAAGGTTGAGGCACTTGGGGCTCTTTAGCTTGGAGAGATGACGGCTGAGGGGTGACATGATCAAGGTTTTATAAGATTATGCATGGGATAGAGCAGGTAGGGAAAGAAGTACTTTTCTCCCTTTCTCACAATACAAGAACTCGTGGGCACTCCATGAAATTGCTGAGCACTCAGGTTAGAACAGAAAAGGAAGTATTTCTTCACCCAAAGAGTGCTTAACACGTGGAGTTCACTGCCACAGGAGGTGGTGGCGGCTACAAGCATGGACAGCTTCAAGAGGGAATTAGATAAACATATGAAGCAGAGGTCCATCAGTGGCTATTAGCCACAAGGCACAGATAGGATCCCTCAGTCTGGGGCAAGTGATGCTCTGTATTCTTGGGGGGGGGGGGCAACAGTGGGAGGGCTTCCTGCTCCCACTGCTGGACCTCCTGAGGGCACCTGGTGTTTTTGGCCACTGTGTGACAGTGTGTTGGACTGGATGGGCCACTGGCCTGATCCAACACTGTCTTCTCTTATGTTCTTATGTTAGTACATAGTGAAAAGGAGTGCTTGTTTTCTTGTAGGGGGGAGCTCGTTCTGACTCTACCACCTAACCATTTCATTGGCAGATAGCTCAAGATGGGTTAGCCCTGTTAGTCTGTTTGTAGTAGTAGTAAAGAGCAAGAGTCCAGTGGCACCTTAAAAACTAACAAAATTTGTGGCAAGCTATGAGCTTTCGTAAGTCATTGCTCAATCTGAAGAAGTGGGCAGTGACTCTCAAAAGCTCATACCATTTCACTGGAAGAACCTTTTGTCTCTGGAGAAATTGCAGAGTAATTTTTTTTAGACTCTGAAAAGGCCCAAATGGTGCACGCCTATGCCAAGTAAATCCGTCACTCTGCCAGAAAACAGCAAAAAGCCAGGCAAAACATGCCTTCAACTTCTCAGCAGTGTCCCTATGGGGCGGAGTCACACCCTCGACCCCGAAGGATCCTTTCCTTATGCTCCATTAAAATGCGGCTGATCAGAGCGAGCCCCTTCCCGCCCCACCCGCATCCACACCCGGGGGCAAGAGGAGCGTCCTCTGCCACGGGTCCTTTGGCCATCCCGGGAGCGCAGAGCTGGCTGCGTTGTGCGCCCAGCTGCCTAGGAGAAGGAATGGCGAGAGGGACAACCCTCTTCTCTCCATCCACCTCCCATCCCTGTGGGCATCACCGCAGTCCTAGTCGCGCTTCCCCCGGGAGCAAGTAGGCATGGCCAGGGCAGGACGCTGAGAGGCTCGCAAACACCGCCGCTCCAGGCGGTTTGCGCCCCTTTCCGTCTGGCCTGGCGCCCTCGCTCCCTCCAGCAGGCGTCGCTGCCTCGCGGCTCCAGTCGCCCGCTGTCGGCTTATAGCTGGGACCGAGAGGCAATGGCGGAGCAGACCAACCGCGAGGTCGGGAAGGGCGTACAGCCGCCGCCGCCGAGCCAGGTATGGGTGGGTGGCGGAGGCTGCAGAGGATCGGAGAGAGAAGGCACCGGTCCGCTCTGTCTAACCCTGCGGCCGCCCCTGCAGGTGCCCGGCGCGGAACTCTCCCGCGAGGAGAAGCTGCAGCTCCGCAAAGAGAAGAAGCAGCAGAAAAAGAAGCAGCGCCGCCAGGAGGAGCAGCAGCCAGAGCGGCGGCAGCAGGAGGGCGCCCCCCTCGTTCAACCGGCACCCACCAGTGCTCCGTCGCCAGGTCGCCCATGGGGCCCGGCCCGGGGAGCGAGCGCAGCCTAGAACTGGGCGGGTGGGCAGATGGACCGAAGCCTGCCGGCCGCTTCTCTGGGCTGCTGGAAATTCCCCTGCCGCGGTGGGAAGAGGCGCCTCCTGGCCTCGCCGAGGCTTCGCTGGCCGAGGGGGCGCCGCGCCCTGGTTCCTGACTCGCTCCCTTCCTCTCTCTAGGGACGGCGCCGACGCCCGCCGTGGCCGTGGACAAGGCCCCGGGGGGCAAAAGCAAGGCCGAGCTGCGGGCGGAGCGGCGGGCCAAGCAGGAGGCCGACCGGGCCCTGAAGCAGACCAAGAAAGGAGAGCAGAGCCCGGCGGCCTTGCCCGCCAAGCCTCGGCTCCTGCCTAGCGAGGCCCAGCCAGGTACGACTCTGTTCCGGCGGCCCCGCCCGATGGGAATGACCCTCCACGGGTCAACCTCGTCCCTGACCGGGTTTTCTCCCCTCCCCCCACCCCAGTGGTGAAGCGGCTCCCCGAACACGTGCAAGTCGATGACCCGGCTGCGCTCAAGAAACTGGCCAAGAAGCTGGAGCGACAGCAGGTAGGAGAACCCGCGAACCGGGTGGGGTGGGGGTGGTCTGGGGTGGTTAGTTCCAACAGCTTTGGGGTGTACTTCTCTGGTCTTGGTTCAGCTGTGGGAAGTCACTCTGAAGTGTTTTTATTTACTTCAGTTGCACCCAGCCTTTTTCCCTAATGGGAAGACAGCTTATATCAATCTCTCCTTCATTTTATCCTTACAACAACCCTGTGAGGTAGATTAGACTGAGAGAGGTGACTGGCTTAAGGTAACCCAGTGAGCTTCCATGGCACAAATAAGGATTCGAACCTGGATTTTCCACATACTAGTCTGACACTTAACCACTGTACCACACTGGCTGTAACATGTAGGGTGCTATCGCTTGGCAGCCATCCCCCAAATGTTTGGGGGGCTAATGCAGGGTTTTTGGCCAGGGGCTTGGTTTCTTGTTAGGCTTGTACTCTGCCACTTACTGGTTTTGAATTTGGATGGTGGTTGTGAGTGTTGGGCCAGTGTGTACCTGTGTTGTCTGGGGTTGGAGCGGAGCTTTAGGCTTGGAGGAGGGTGATTCGGGAGGTCTTTGGCAAATCGCTCTGCCCTCCATCTTGTAATTATAAGGGGGTATGTGAGAATGTTGCAAAACAAAACATAATAGAAATGTTTGTGAAGTAGGGATCTGAGTGAAAAAGCTGTAGGAGAGGGTGCAATATAAGAAGGGAGTCCCTTGCTGGTAGCTGGAAAGCGCAGGTGTATTCCAGCTCTGTTCTTTGCCATCTGCCCAGGTGCCTTTGAGACCGGATTACGGTGCCAAAGTCAGCCTCTTCTCCCATCTGCACCAGTACAGCCGTAAAGTGTTGCTCACACAGCAAATGAGGTGGGTGCTTGCATGTGGCGGGGAGGGGGCATGGAAAACCTGGAAAAAGGGACTCCATCACAGTGGGACTCAAAGGAGGTGCCCAGAGCTGAACAACTGAATCCAGCTACTCTTGGAGGAAAGAGAAAGATGGACAAACACACCTTCGGCCATCCCGCTGAGGCCTGGATAAAGGCCCTCTCAAGAGTGGCAACCTGCTCCTGTCTTGCCATGGTAGCTGTTGGAACTTAGATACCATTCATTGGTGGATCCCCTTATTGTATTCCAAAGAAACAGATAACTAGAAGGCTCAGTGAAAGAGACTCTGCTTTGCTTGCAGAAGGTCCCATGTTCAGTCACGGGCATCTCCAGTTTAAAAAGTATCAGGAAGTAGGTCATGTGAAAGGCCTCCACCTGAGACCCTGGAGAGCTGTTGCCAGTCTGAGTAGACAATACTGACCTTGATGGCCCAGCGGTCTGACTCAGCACAAGGCAGCTTTGTGAATGTTCAGTCTAAACAGTTAAACCCTTCTAAATTCACTTAAATCAGTGGCTTAGAAAGGTATAACTCTGTTTAGGATTGCATGGAGAGCCAAGCTACAAATGATGGAGTCCACGGGTCCATCCTGCAGCCGCCAATGTCATTTTAGCAGCATTTGTAGTTCTTAAAAAATTGCTGCAAGGCCCTGATCCAGCATGGCTGTTTCTATTCTTGGAAAGGCATGGGGTTGAAAACAAGAGCTACTGTGCGGGTGTGCCTGATCCAGATCGGGGTCTCCTGGACTACAAGTTCATCGTTTATAGTGTGGTTTGTAGTGGTCCCTCTCTCAAATTATTCTTCTTTCTGAAAGTTCCTGAAAGGGCTTGTTTCTTATGGTCAGGCTACCCCTGTAACTACTGAAAAATTCCCAGTGAGCCACTGCATCTTGATGCAGGGTTGTTTTACTATCACAGTCCATTTGCGGTAGCACTGATAATAACCACACCCACCCTTCCTGTGCGCTTTCTTTTAAAATGTGGAGTTTTGTGTGAGTTTATTTTTTGTGTGTAAAATGCCTGGGGACCTCAGGGGGGAGGGAACACAAACCCAAGATCCTGATGCTGCCATACTGCCAAATCCAGCGCAGCTAGTTGGTCTCTTATGCCTTTTCTATGAAGGAAAATAAGCATAGGAAACAGCCCTCCAGCAAAGTACCGGGAGTATAGCAGCTGCAGGCAAGTTCACAGCAACCCCACAGCAGACCAAGAGTTATGGAGGGTTGTGTTACTGCTGGCATCCCCATCGTAGGCAGATGGACCTAGCTTCCGCTGACCCACATGGGCCGGGACACTTTTTTCATCCCACTGCTTTTACTTGTTAAGCCACTTTTGGGCAATTCCCGATAATTGAAATATGGGGTACAATTAAATAAATAAAAGTAAATTGCTATGCAGTAGTAACCTCTAATTCCTGCCTACCCTCAGCATCCCTGCATCTGCTATCCATCCAGCAGTGGTGCGTCTCGGCCTGCAGTATTCCCAGGGCCTCATCAATGGCTCCAATGCCCGTTGCATCGCTCTCTTGCGTGTCTTCAAACAGGTATGTCTGATGGGGGGAGCAAGTTGTGGGGTTCTGCTGTGGGGATTCAAAGAGCTTCTTTCAATGGTAGCTTCTTTCTCCCTCTCAGGTCATTGCAGACTACAGCACCCCTGCCAACGAGGAGCTCTCACGGGACCTGGTGAACAAGCTGAAGCCCTACATCAGGTGACAGGGACTTAGAGGGCTTGCTTTTGCCCTTTGGAAGAGCAGGCATTACTGGAGAGGGAGAAGGTTCCCTAAGGCTGGGCTGAGTGCAGCTTTCCTTTGCAGCTTCCTGAATCAGTGTCGGCCCCTCTCGGCCAGTATGGGCAACGCCATCAAATTCCTCAAGAAGGAGATCTCAGGGTTGCCTGGAAGCATGCGAGAGGAGGAGGTGAGTTCTCCTATCGCCCAGGACATTGCGGCAGTAAGCAGCCGTCCTTTGAGGCATTTATTCGTTTAAGTGCCTCATTTTTCTGCCCATCAATTGGACTCCAAGTAGCTTATGTCAGCTATAAAAACAAATACTGGTCTCACAAGCACAAATGAAAGGAAGCAAACCACATTCTCTGCTCAGGGGCTGAAGAAGGCACGCCTGAAAAGAGGTTCTGTGCAGTGTTGGGGCCCTCCCCATGTCTTTGGGAAGCCCATTTTATGGCGTTGATGTAGCCACTGAGAAGGCGCATGCCTGAACAAAGACAGATCTCATTGACCTGAGTGGGGAAGCTACTAATAAACCAGGGTATGCTGATCAAAGCCAACTTGTGGGCGCATTGGTGTAGAGGCAGTCCTGCAGTATGAAAGTTGTGAAATTTAGTTTTGGAGTTCTCATCATGCTCCACTGTAGCACTGTGGGTTTGTCCTACCTATTTATTTACTTAGAAAGTTTATACACCGTGTCTCTTCAGAGATTTGTTCAAAGCGGCTTACAGCTAAGACAGTAATACAAAGCCATTAAAACACAGCCATTACAAACAGGCCAATGCTATTAAAACAAACTGGGATATAACAATAACGTAAACTGCACATTGAGCAGCCTAAAGCAATGCAAATAAATTTATCCTTGGGCTGATCAGAAAACAAGATAAAATGCCTTAGTTAGAATCCTGGATAAAAAGAAATGTTTTGGCCTGATGCTAAAAGGAAGTAATATAGGTGCCAGGTGAGCCTCATGGGGGAAGTCATTCCAAAGGTGAGGCACCACCACTGAAAAAGCTCTGTCTGTGGTCACCACCTGCCTTATCTCTTAAAACAGGGTTACAGAGAACAGGGTGTCAGAAGATCTTAAATGGTGGATTGGATAACACAGGTGAAAGTGGCCCTAAACCATTTAGGGCTTTTATAGGAGAGGAAACATCCCTTCAAATTGTGTCTGCAAACAGATGGGCAGCCAGTGTAGATCTTTCAGCTCAGGGATGAAACAATCCTTGTATCCAGCCGCTGACAGTAACGTGGTTGCCCTATTTTTGGACAAACTAAAGGTCCCAAACAGTTTCCAAAGGAAGCCAATATAAAAGTGCATTAAAGTAATCCAACTTGGATGTGATCAGAGTGGGAATCACACTAGCCTGTTTTATCCAGATACATGGAAAGACTTTTCTCATTCAATCTTTCCTTCTACCTCTGTCTCCAGTGCCTTCTAATGTAGGTGATTTTCCGGGTAATTTGAATTATTGTTTCTGTACAGCAAATGTCCACATTTGTCTGTTCCTAGCAGCAGTGCATCACTTCCTCTCCCCCCCCCCCAACCCCGAAGTCAGTGAGTCAGAGAGCTCTTTGGAGAAACAGCCCTTCTGGCTGCCCTCCAAAGGGCAAGCAAGGGATTCTTCCTGACTTGGTAGCGTATGTGGGTGGTGGTGGTGGAGGTGGGGTTATCAATTCGAGCAAAAGAGGTGTGTGGAGCTTTGATGCAGATCTTTCCAGATATGACCAGACCTTTCTCCTGGCAACAGGCCAAGGGGGTGCTACAAGACACCATCGACAAATATGTGCGGGAGAAGATTGTTTTGGCCGCTGCAGCCATCTCAAAGTCTGCCTTTGAAAAGATCAACGACGGGGACGTCATTCTGGTATATGGATGGTACGGAGTTGTGTCATGGGGGTTGGGATGGTGAAATCCTGCTGCCTGGGTGAACTGGCAGTGGAACAGAGGGCAGGGCTACTACTGTGGGTGGAAGGTGTTGATCCCACCAAATCAATCAACACTGGTCCATTGCTTGCCAGTACTTTATTTATTAAGGCGCTGCATTATTACTAGTTAGGGGGGGAAATTATGCTGCTTCTCCAGGAAACCTGCCTGAGGCAGATTAGAAAATAAAAATAATAAAAACAAAGCGTTAAAAGATAGCAATTAAAATCTAGCATTGCAAACCCAGCTCAGCATAAGGACATGGGTGCCAGGCGAGTCTTAAAAGGAAGAGCATTCCCTAAATGAAGTGCTGGACTGTTAGAGTAATCTAATCTATCACCCCAAAGGACAGGCAACCCCAAGGCAACTTCGAGACAGACAAGCACAATTTAAATAAACAATCCAAACAAATAAAATACCTTTCAAACAAAAAATTAAAAACATGAAAACACATCATAGGCTCATTCTGGATCTAGTAGGCTGTTCATTCAAGGAGTGCAGCTCATGGGCTCAGAGCCCCTTGGCTCTTGCCAAAGAGTTTGTGCCTCTGGCCGCGCCCTGGCTTTATACCTGAGGCCGGAAGGGAAAGAAAGGGTCAGTCTTGATGTTATACAGCTGGCACCCCTGTCCCTAGGTTCTCCTTATGCCTGCAGGGCAGGTGGTTAGTCTAGCCAGTGTAACACTGTCAGGGAGAGGTGTGGGTTGTATCCTGTTGGCAGACGCTGTGGTTTGGGTTCCTGACCCAGCAGCTGCCAAAGTTCATTAACATTTAAGACCATACTGTAAACCAGGGAAAAAAGAAGCAGTGCCTTCCTGCTAAGGTAGTAGTGGGAAGTAGAAGGGTATGGGCCATGTGAATGGCAGGTTGGTCCACGGCTTAGGTTCCTTGCTGACTGCCTCTGTGTGCTTTTGCCTGACAGCTCCTCCCTGGTGAGCCGCACACTGTGTGATGCCCACGCCAAGGGCCGTGCCTTCCAAGTGGTGGTGGTGGACAGTCGGCCGCGGCTGGAGGGCCGGGAAACGCTACGTCGGCTGGTGAAGCAGGGTGTCCGCTGCAGCTATGTGCTTATCAACGCCATCTCCTATGTGTTGCCTGAGGTGGGGTGCTTGGCGGAAAGGGGCAGGAATTAGGGATTGGGAGGGGAGGAGAGAGGATGTGGGCAAAGGAGCTGAGGAGGGGCCGTGGCTGAGGGACAGAGCATCTGCATTGCACATACATGGTCCCAGGTTCAATCAATAGCCACTTCCAGCTAAAAGGATCAAGTAGTAGGTGATGTGAAAGACCTCTGCCTGAGATCCTGGGAGCTACTGCCAGTCTGAGTAGACAATACTAAGTTTGATAGGCCAAGGGTCTGACTCAGCCTAAGGCAGCTTCACTGAGGCACATAAGCAAAATCTGGCGGTTTGATGGGATTAGAGGAAAGGGGGAAGAGAGGTGGCTGCCCACCTGGCTTTGGCATGGCAGCCTTGGGGGAAAGGCACAGTGGGTTGGATGGGGTTTCCTTGGGGGCTTTCTGAAAGGGAATTAACAGCCCAATTTGTCTACCCTGGTAGGTCTCCAAGGTGCTGCTGGGAGCCCATGCGCTATTGGCCAATGGATCTGTGATGTCACGGATGGGCACGTCACAAATAGCCCTGATTTCCAAGGCCCATAATGTGCCAGTTCTCGTCTGCTGTGAGACTTATAAATTCTGTGACCGGGTCCAGACCGACTCCTTTGTGTCCAATGAACTTGGTATGTTGTCGCATAGGGGCTGACCAGCAAGGGTGGAGTAGCTGCTTTTATCCTGCTGAATTTCTGTCCTGCCCTAGCTTCAGTAACCTCAGGTGGTTACAGCACGTGCTCACCTCTGCAAGAATCCTGTGTTTGGGGCAGAGGCAAAATCAGCTCAAAGACCCTCAAGGCTGAACAGCGAGTCAAACTACCTGGGGAGCAAATTTCTGGTGATCCTGGAGACAGGCAGGGCTGTAGCCAGGCAGAGAATATGGTGGTTGTTGCTCTCTACTGTCTCCAAGGGGTTGTCCTGCAACAGATACCATTGGAGGATGATAAGTGGGCACCAAAATATGTGGGAGAAAGGTGACAGAGGTGGGACTGACTTGTGTTTCTTCAGACCTGCCAGGGGCTGTTCCCTAAGGGACTGAGATAGTGACATCAAGGAGTTCGAAGCAGGTTTCTTGTTCTGGAAGCCAGGAAGGAGGGGTTTGCTCCTTCATAAAACCCCAGCATGCCAGCCCTGGTTGCAGATCCAGTTGTGCCCCTCTGCTTTTGCTTCGGGGAGGGAGGGAGCTCCAGCTTACCTGCTTGCTTCCCTAACAAACCCTTGTCCTTGCAGATGACCCCGATGACTTGATAGTACCGCATCAAGGGAGGATCCCACTGGCCAGCTGGCAGGAGAACAAGTCGTTGCGCCTCCTCAATCTGGTCTACGACGTGACCCCCATGGAGCTGGTGGATCTGGTGATCACAGACTTGGGGATGATCCCTTGCACCTCCGTCCCCGTTGTGTTGCGTGTCAAAAACGTGGAGCAGTAACGTGGGAGGGGAGGAGGGAGCGAATAAACCTTGTGTGCCCTGCCTGCTCTGTGCCTGTGCTATGTGTGCTCCTGAACTGAGACATGACTCAAAGCAGTGCCCTCACAGCATCCTTCCCTTCCCCCAATGCCACTGCAGAATTGGCTTTCTGGGGCTGGGGCTCAGTGGTAGAATATCTGCTTGGCATGGAGGAGGTCCCAGGTTCAATCTCCAGTTTAAAGGCTCATGTAGGAGGTGATGTGAAAGACCTCTACCAGAGAGTCTGAAGAGCTGCTGCCGGTCTGAGCAGACAATCCTGACTTTGATGAACCAGTGGTCTGAGTCAGTATAAGGCAACTACATGTGTCTATGTAAGAACCACCCCATGTGTCCGTGTGAGACCCAACCCCATCTGTATACATAGAACCATCTGCAGAGACCATCAACATGGGAGGAAGGGTGAGAGCCAGTTTGGTGTAGTGGTTAAGAGCCGTGGACTCTGATCTGGGAGAACTGGGTTTGATTCGCCACTCCTCCACATGCAGCCAGCTGGGTGACCTTGGGTCAGTCACAGTTCTCTCAGAGCTATTCTCTCAAGAGCAGTCCCCAAAAGAGCTCTGTCAGCCCCACCTACCTCACAGGGTGTCTGCTGTGGGAAGAGGAAGGGAAAGAGACTGCAAGCCACTTTGAGACTCCCAGTGAAGGACAGGGTATAAATCCAATCTCTGAAAACACACAACACACACACACACACACGAGGGAGGGCTCAGGCCAAGAAGCTACAGAGCCATATGTGTGAGTGCCTGTGGGCAGGTGCAGAGTGCCTTTCCCTCACTCCTGAATAGCTGTATTCCAGTCTGGGAGACAGGGCTGCCAGGTAGGCAGGAACCCCAGCCTCCGTCTCAAAGTTAGCCACAGCTTTGCAGAGGTTTTAATGTGTCCCTCCCTTTCCTGCCCAGAAAGGTTTTTGTTCTGATTTCAAGAGCTTGTTGGTCTTTCTGCACCTTCGTCCATACACATCTTCCCCTCTGCAAAACATCTGGCTTTGGCAGTTTGGCCCCTCTGCAGGCACCTCCTGTGCAGGTCACTACTGATCTGCCAAGTTGGGTAGGACCCAGCTCAGTTGAACCCATTACTGCAAGCTCGAGTTCAGAGGCAGTCCTCTGAATCCCAGAGCCAGGAGGCAACATCAGGGAAGGCCTCGGCCTCTGTGCCCTGTTGTGGACCCTCCAGAGGAACAGGGCAGCTGCTGTGTGAGACGGTGCTGGACTAGATGGACCACTGGTCTGATCCAGCAGGGCTCTTCTTATGTTCTAAGTTAGCCAAGTGTTCTCTTGTGATATGGTGGAAACCTTCACCAAATAGCTAAGTAACCCAGTGTCAGCTGTGTAGTCAGGTTCATTTATTTGGCGGGGGGAGGCAGGCGAGGAGGGACTCTTGTCTTTGAGAGGCATGGCTAATTTGGTAGGTCAGTGGGATCCTGTGGACCCCAGAAAGTAGTAAGGGTTCAGCACAGTGCCCCATGTATTACTTTTGTTTCACTTTTCTCCAGAGTGGGGAACCAAAGGACTTGTATCGTTCTCCACACTTGCACTTTTAACCTCCCCAACACCACTCTGGTTCTCAATGTCCCAATGGAAAGAATTTCTCCTCCTAGCCTGAACCTTGGCCCTTTGAATGCAAACAGTAGGGTGCCTTGCAGCACTTAAGGGGTTAATATTGTAAGAGCTGATCACGGTGTGGGGTTTGCCCAGGGAGGCATTTGGAGCTGGGAAATCAAATTATTTAATCATTTTAAGAAAAGGAGACATTTTACACAATGGGTGATTAAATGTGGAATTAACTGACAAAGGATGTATAAATGACCATGGGCATAGACTGCTTTAAAAGGGGAGTAGACAGATTGATGGAGGAGAGGTCTTATCAGTTGGCTACTAGCCATTGTGGCTAAAGGGAACCTCCACATTCAGAGGCAGAAAACCTCTGAATACTAGTGCCGGGAAGCAACATCTGGGGAAGGCTTCAGCCTCTATGCCCTGTTGTTGGCCATCCAAAGGGATGTCGTGATGTCTGTTATGTGCTATACCACACTGCGCCAACGTTAAGAGACCCAAGTCCTCCAGACCCCTCTGCACATTAAACTGCACCCCACCAGCAGTAGTGTATTATACAGTTTATTTTACAGTGCAAATATTAATCAAAGAGACAAAGTGCTTCGCCAGGACACCATACAACAAGAAGAGACAAATACTACTGTACATGATTACATATATACAAGTCAGTAACCAATCAGGTTAGTGCTGAGTCATGTAGATCCCATCCATCACTGTCACACTGGGAGAAAAAGTCTGTACAAGTTCTACTCAGCTCTGTCCCAGTCATATGACTCCTGCTGGCTGTCATCTAGATCTTGCAGATCTGCCAGCTCAGTGCATGAAGACTAAGAGTCTCAAATACCAACAAGGGACTGGTTGGCCACTGTGCGAGACAGGAATGCGGACTAGATGGACCACTGGTCTGATCTAGCAGGGATCTTACGTTCTCAGTGCCTCAGGGATCTGTCCCAAAAACATCTTTATAAATTACCTGAATGAAGGAATAGAGAGAATGCTCACTAAATTTGCAGATTATACTAAATTGGGAGGGATTGCGAATACAGTAGAAGACAAGATACGGGATGATCTTGACAGGCTGGAAAACTTGGCTAAAACTGACAGTCCATTTCAACAGAGATAAATGCACACTTCTGTATTTAGGTAGGAAAATCAAATGCATAATTATAGGATGGGGGAGATTCACCTTGGCAGTAGTACATGTGAAAATGATCCAGGGGTCTCAGTAGACCATGCACAACTTAAGTCAGCAGTGTGATGTGGTAGCTAAAAAGGCAAATGTGATTTTGGGCTGTATCAACAGAATTATAGTGTCCAGATCACACAAAGCGATAGTTATTACTTTGCTCTGGCTACACCTCACTTGGAACATTGTGTGCAGTTTTGGGTACCACAGTATAAGAAGGATGTTGACAAGATGGAACGTGTCCAGAGGAGGGCAAAGAAGGTGGTGAGGGCTCTGGAAACCCAAGTGCTGTGAGGAAACGTTGAAGGAGCTGTGCATGTTTAGCCTGGAGAGGACTGAGAGGTGGTATGATAGCCATCTGTCAAGTATTTGAAGAGCTGTCATATGGAGGATGGAGCAAAGTTGTTTTCTGTTGCTCCAGAAGGTCTGACCAGAACCAATGAATTGAAATTAAATCAAAAGAGTTTTCAGCTAAACTTTAGGAAGGACTTCCTGCAGAGCAGTTCTTCAGTGGGACAGACTTTCTTAGGAGGTGGTGGGCTCTCCTTTGGACATTTTTAAGCAGATGGCCATCTGACAGCAATGGTGACTGTTAGGCAGATTGTGAGAGGAAGGACAGGAAGGGATGAGCCAGTGCTTAGCTCTCATGACTCTTTCTTACATGCCCAGGGTAATGCTAATTGCCACTTTGAGGTCAGGAAGGAATTTTCCTCCAGGCCAGATTGGCCCAGGGGATCCTGGAGAGTTTTTGTTGTTGTTTGCCTTTCTCTGGACATAGACCAAGGGTTACTGGGGGAATGGGGGGGGGGTAGTTGTAACTTTTCTGCACTGTACAGGGGGTTGTACTAGATGACCTCTGAGATCCCTTCCAGCTCTATGTTTCTTATCTTGGTTTTGCTTGCTAGTCAGGGCCAAATAGTGGGAACCCTCTGTTCTTAAAGTGGAATAAGCTGTAGTTCCGGACTGTGACTTCTTTCTCGCAGACTTGCTTGGGAAGGTGCATACCCACATCCAAAAACTCAGGTGTACATTGTGTAGGCAGAGCTCTCCTTGCCTTTCCTTGAAAGGGTAGTTGGCACTAAGGTTTTGAAATTTATTCTGTCTTGGAATAATACTGATTTATAATAAAGCAATGGAGTGAGCTCCAGTCTCTGGCCCCAGCTGCTGCCAACCTAGCAGTTCGAAAGCAAGAAATTGCAAGTAGATAAATAGGAACCATACCGCTTTGGTGGGAAGGTAACAGTGTTCCATGTGCCTCAGCATCTAGTCATGCAGTTCACATGACCATGGAGAAGTCTTTGGACAGCGCTAGCTCTTCAGCTTGGAAACAGATGAGCACTGCCCCCTAGAGTCAGATTCGACTGGCTTTCGAGCAAGGGGAACATTTACCTTTACCTTTAATGTGCCATCTGGGTTCTTGGTTGTGGCTTTGGGCTGCATAATATTCCGTGAAAACCATAAAATTGTCAGCTAAATTGACTTTTGGAATATTTTGCCAGTGAAGGGAAGGTGGAGGAGAACAAAGTGATCTATTTTTCTTATATAAGCTTGGAGTCCAAGAGCTTCTAAGTGATCTTGCCTGCTTGTTCAAAGAAACCTTATTCACACTAAGACAAATGGAAGCTTTCTGTGTCCCTAACCCCCTATCCTTCCTATCTTACATGGTGTTAATGGGGGGGAAGGGGGCTTTAGAATTAGAAACTTCTGCACCCATCTGTCATTACCTAGTGATGCCATTTCAGTGAGAGAGACAGGTGCAGTTTACCAAGACACATGTGGAATTCACGATCACAAGATACAGCAGTGGTCACCAGCTTTATGTGGTTTTGTTAAAAATGGGATAAAATTATTGAGCAGGAGAGCTCAACAGCTATTGAGCATAATAATGAAATATGGATACTAAGTACTAGAGTCAAGAACAGAGCCTGGGGATTTCCATTTTCTATTCATTATATATGATTATTCCCTTCATCTGACGAAAGGAGCTTTGACTTGAAAGGTTACACCCCAAAAATCTAGTTGGCCTCTAAGGAGTTACTGGACTCGATTCTAGCTGTTCTACTATAGACCAACATGGCTTCTCCGTGAAAATATGATCACTGCTAGGGTTGCCAACCTTCAGGTAGTACCCCATCAATGTTCACTGTGAAAAATGATTCTAGTCCACTTAGAATTTGTTTCTTCTTGTTTCATTTCTTTATTCTATGTCACGCAGTGCTGCTGCTTCCAAACAATTGTCGTGCAACTACAAATTTCCTGGGTAAACAATCCATTTCCTTCAATCCTTCATCAGGTTGCTTTATACTTGGAACTGTTCTACAAATAAATTACAATATAGTTACAACTCATACATTTGTTCTTTTTCAAGTGTGAGTAATTAAGGACATTGCTTACCCAATGCTATACACCTCCTTTCTTGCATAGACCAATTTAATAATTGTAATTCTTGTGGTCTAAAATATGTAGCTGTTTGCCCATGTCAAAAATTATATGTGGGGTTAACTATAAGAAGCATCAAATTGAGAATGATGGAATATAAAAATTGAATTAAAAACGAAATTTGGGAGGCTCCAATGACTGTCCACTATAATGAACTTGGGCACAGTCCTGATGAAATAAGATTATCTGTATTATATAGATTTCAACCACATACTGTGAGAGTCCTACAGAGTCAGTCAGCAACAAGTGTCCTAGAGAAGGAAGTCTTTATTGAGAAAGGTCTGTTGTGGTCATCTGCACTTCTTGTGTTAGTAATGGCTGACACAGCCCCAAGCAGTACAATTATACAGAATTCAAAAAGGGGTCTGGTAAGGACTTGCAACCAGTCACCAGGGTAAAGAAAAGGCTCTCAAAATACTGTTTTACAGTTCCCAGGGAAAAAGCAGGAAGAAATAGAGTCAGACAGGAGAAGAGATACATGGACAGGCACCAGCAGTCTCCCAAAGTCAGAGCAGCTTGAAGAGTGATAAGCATGCCATGAGAAGTATAACATAACATTCCACAGACCCGGCATCAAAGGTTCTAGGAGACTAGAGCATTGGGTAAACAATGTCCTTAATTACTCACACTTGAAAAAGAATGAATGTATAAGAGTTGTAACTATATAGTACTTTATTTGTAAAACAGCTCCAAGTATAAAGCCATCTGACAAAGCATTGAGGGAAACAGACTGTTTACCCGGGAAATCTGTAGTCGCATGACATGTTTGGAAGAAGCAGCACTGCATGACAGAATAAAGAAACAAAGCAAAAAGCAGCAAATTCGTGGACTGTAATTGGACTAGAATCATTTTTCGCAGTGAACATTGGTGGGGTGCAACCTTTGGTTAGTCACTGTGGTCCATTTGTGGCTTGAACCTCTAGGTAGTGGCTGGAGATCTCCATATGACAGATAATTTCACCTGGAGAAATGTGGAAGGTGGACTATGGCATTATACCCATTGATGTCCCTCCCCAAATCCCACCCTCCTTGAGCTCCACTCTCAAAATCTTCAGCTATTTCTCAACCCGGAGCTGGCAACTCTACATGCTTAGTCCTACAGAGCAAAGTGAGGATTATTGCCAGCTTGGTTTAAGAATGAAGTAGCTGGGAGGTCAGTGGTGTTATTCTAGTAGGCTTTTAACAAAAAAGTGGGCTATAATCTAGAAAAGGATATTGTACCATGAGTGTGATGTAGTGAAGTGGTGGTGGAAAGTGCTGCTGATTTAGAACCCTAGAAGATTTTCAAGGCAAGAGATTAGCAGAAGTGGTTTGCCTTTGTCTGCCTCTGTGTAGCAACCCTGGCTTTTGTTGGTGTTCTCCCTTCCAAATACTAACCAAGGCCAACCATGCTTAGCTTCTGAGAGTGGGCTAGCCTGCACAATGGCCCTGTTTGGGAAGGAAGATAAATGTTTTGGCTGGTTGCTGATAACTGTTGTAGGTGTATTTGATTGTGTGAGTGGTATTTGGGGTGGAGGCAAAGGGATAAATATAGCAAGGTGTGGAAAGCAGAAATAATTTTGGGGGGTAAGGTTGCCAGGAAAAACATCAACAACCTCAGATATGCAGCAGATGATACCACTAATGGTAGAAAGTGAAGAGGACCTAAAGAGCCTCTTGCTATTAGTAAAAAAGGAGAGCACAAAAGCTGGCTTGAAACTCAACATCAAAAAAACTAAGATCATGGCATCCAGCCCCATCACTCCTTGGCAAGTAGAAGGGGAAGTCATGGAAGCAGTGATAGAATTCACATCCCTAGGATCCAAGATCACTGCAGATGGTGACTGCAGCCATGAAATTAAAAGATGCCTGCTCCTTGGGAGGAAAGCTATGGCAGACCTAGACAGCATAATAAAAAGTAGAGACACCACCCTGCCAACAAAAGTCCGTATAGTCAAAGCAGTGGTATTCCCAGTAGTAATGTATGGCTGCAAGAGCTGGACCATAAGGAAGGCCGAGCACCGAAGAACAGATGCTTTTGAATTATGGTGCTGGAGAAGAATTTTGAGAGCCCTTGGACTTCAAGGACATCAAAACAGTCAATCCTAAAAGAAATCGACCCTGACCGTTCTCTGGAAGGCAGATCCTGAAGGTGAAGCTCAAATACTTTGACTACCAAATGAGAAGGGAGCATTCACTGGAGAAGACCCTGGTGCCAGGAATGATTGAACGTAAAAGAAAGGGACAGCAAAGGATGAGATGGTTAGACAGTGTTATTGATGCAACAAACATGAAACTGAGCAAACTCCGGAGGACGGCAGAAGATGGAAGGGCCTGGCGTGATGTGGTCCATGGGGTCATGAAAAGTCAGACTCAACTGTGACTGAACAAGAAAAAAGATTGATTTAGTGGTGTGAACCTGGGGACATTGTTAAAAGAAAATAATGGAATTAGTCAGCTTGTCATTTTTAAATCAACATGATGTGCAGCCACTAGTTCTTTATAGGAACTTTTCGGAAGCCCTCAGGAAAGAAATCATTAGAGTGCTATGTTCTTTTGAAACTTTAGGGCAGTTATAGTCATAGCAATATGGTTCTAAACTAGAGTTGCCAGCTCTGGGTTGGGAAATACCTGGAGATTTGGGGGGTGGAGCCTGAGGAGGGAAGGGACTTCAATGGGGTACAATGCTATAGCGTCCACCTTCAAAGCAGCCATTTTCTCCAGGGGAACTGATTTCTATCACCTGGAGATAGGGTTGCCAGGTCCAGGTTAATAACTGGAGACTTTAGGGGTGGATCCAAGAGAGGGTGGGATCTGGGGAGGGGATCTCAGCTAGGGCAGCCAACCCTCAGGTGGGGTCTGGGGATCTCCTGCTTTTACAACTGATCTCCAGCTGACAGAGATCAAACTCCCCTGGAGACAATGGCTGCTTTGAAGGACTCTATGGCATTGTACTATGCTGAGGCCACTCCCCTCCCCAAACTCCACCCTCTCCTAGCTCCACCCCCAAAGCCTCCAGGTATTTTCCAACCCAGACTTGGCAACCCTAGTCTCAGCATGGTACAATGCCATAGAGTCCACCCTCCAGCGCAGCCATTTTCGCCAGGGGGAGCTGATCTCTGTCAGCTGGAGAAGCGGGAGATCCCCAGGCCCCACCTGGAGGCTGGCAACCCTACCTGGAGGCTGGAGAACAGTAATAGTGGGAGATATCCAGCTACTACTTCATGGTTGGCAACCCTATTCTAAGCTAGCTGCTCAGACAGGAGCAGACAGGAAACTATTAAATATGGGCGAGTCGTACTCTTCACAACACTGCATATTAGCTACAAGCGACCAGACTTCGGCAATTCTATGTGCTTCTACAGCAGAAAAACTGACGAGCCGCCATTCCCACCCGCCACCTGGGCAGCGCGTCCCTCACGTCACGTGCAGAAGGCTAGCGCGTGCTCGAAAGACGTTGAGTCGCCTGCGTCATCGGTACGAGCCCGTAACGGCCGCCATCTTGATTGCTCCGCCACCCCTCCTCCCGACCGGTTTCTGTGAAGAAAAGGCGGTTCGAGGTGAGAGTGGCGAGAGGACGGCCGGTCGGCTCTTTGGGCTTTGTCCTTTTCCCGACAGGAGGGGAGAGGTTCTTGGCGTTGCTCCGGGCCGCGGTACCCTGCGTGGCCCCTGCAGAAGCCCCCAACCCGGAGAGAGTTTCTTGCGGACTGATCTGAATCCCTCCGACTGTCATTGGCCTGGCTGGTGGTATCTGCCTTCCAGGTTACAAAAGCGCCGGTCACATTCGGGAGACATCTGTCACGTTTCCATTCCGACTTTTCTCTAAGGAGCGCATCGAATAAGAGTTCTCCCCGCCCATTTTTTATCACAACAGCCCCGTGAGGTAGGCGAGGTTGAGAGTGAGTGGCTCAGGTCGCCTAACGAATGGGGATTTGTACCTGGGTTGACCTAGCCCAACATTGGCATGGCAATAGTTGCAATGCGGGGGGGAGGGGGCGCAGAGTGAAACTAGAACAAACCCTTTGTGTGGTGCCTGTTTAAAATGGCACGTCTAACCCCATTCTTAGTACTACTGCGGACGTGTTGTGCGGGAGGTGGCAGGCAGCCTGGCCAGATCCATATATCTCCAGAAACGTCAGGAGAGTTGGTTCCTCCCCCAATATTTTTTCAAGGACAATGCTGAATACCCTTACATAGTGGTTATAAAGATTACTGGAATAGTTTGTGTGAAGTGCTTTGAACAGTGAAAGTACTATATCAGTGGCAAATTGCAACTTTATTAACTGTCAGAGAACTAAATGCATTCCTCAGCTGTTAACTTTTTAACTGCAGTTTAGCTGGAAGCATCTTCATCAGGTCTCTACTTGCCCATGATGTTCTTGCATGGCGTTAGTCAAGCCACTATGAAGCACGAGTCCACTCTCATCTACACTGTGGACACAATATTGACATACTCTACAGAAGTGTTATAGTATTGCATCACTGCTATTTTGTTAGTATTGTTCTTTCTCTAGAATTTTTAATTTGCAAAATTCTTTGGGGGGGGGGTTCCTTAGCCCCACCACCTCCATGTAAGGGAAGAATAATTATTATGCCCCTTTTACAGATAGAAATCTAAAACTGAATGAATTGGCTAGAGCCACAAAGTGAATATGGCAGAGGTAGGACATACCAAGGACTCTTTTCTGTCCTTTGGCTCAATCCTCTTAATAAGTGATAATGACACGGTGGTAGAGGAAACAGCACGAACAAGTAGTCCAAACCCATACTAATCCTCCTCTGGATTAGTCTACACTACTAATGCTGCAGCATTTTGCTGAGGAAGCAAAACAAAGGTGGCCTGCTGCAAGTGTGCCTGCCCAATTCCAAGTATTGTTTCGTGAAGTAACACCTTGCTCAAAAATCAGGTTGCTGAAAGTAACGAGCCCAGCAACATCCTACAGGCAGCAAAAAAAAGTATGTGTGCTTGTGTGTACTGGTTTATTTCTTACCTAACCTGGAAAAGGCGGTTTCTTATTTTTAGCTCTGCAGTGTTCTTAGATTTGTACTTTAAATGTCTTGTCATTTCCAACTGAACCACCATTATTACTTTCTATATTTGCTGACTTAATTTCAAACAATACCACTCTTCCAATGGTTTTTCTTGTTTGTACACTCCTTCATTTCCATCTCTTTCTTGCAGGCAGAGCCTAGAACGCAATGGGAGGAATAGCACCTGCCTGAACTGCTGTGGCGCCTTCATGGAATCTTGCCCCACATCAGGCTGTGCCATGGGGATAGCCAAGAATGCCATAGAGCAAGTGGACGGAGGTGCCAGCCTGTCCGTTTGCATGGAGACTTGCTCAGAGAACACTCGCTGGGGTGGACAGATTGATACAGCCTTGGAGGTGGTGACCTCTACTGGAGCGGTTGTGAGTGAGGCAGACACAGCAGTCGCCCCCAATGCGGAAAGCCATCTCCAGGAAGAGTGGCAGAGCTCTTGCTGCAAGAAGAGAGGACGGGAAACAGCAGAAGGTGAGCCTCCTCCTAAGCAACTGAAGAAGCAACCTGAGGAAACAGACCATCGGGAAGCTTCTGGTATGTTTCTGGGTGTTTTTCTATCTCTGATGAGCCTCTTTTTTGCCATGGTCAGAAACTAAAATCCTTTTGTGTGTCTGTTTTGCAAAGAGGAGAAGAAAAGAAATGGATTAGTGAGAATATTTTGCGGTATCAGTGAGCATAAGAGAGAAACCAGGTGGATAACAGGCTACGTTCCTCTTTCTCTTTGCATTTGCTGCACTGTCTCAGAACATAGTTTGTCAGCCATTTCTCATTGTGCTCAAGTCTGCATGAGACAAGCCCTGAAAGAGAGTTTGCCTTTCTGCACCCATTCATGGAGATTTTGGAGGGAGGTGTGTCTGATTAGAGATTGATTGGGCGGAAAGAAGTGGCTGGTCTAGCGAGTATGGTTTGCTGATGAAAGGACAGATCCTACCCCTTACTCTTAGGAGTCAGGATTCCTGCAGAGACTCTGTGGTGTGGAGGGGCAGTACATTAAATTGTTATACTGGTTGTAGTCTCATGGAAAGTTAGTTTTCAGTTCTGCAGAGCCTGTTGGATCCTTCAGGATTTTGGTCTTCTGTAGCAGCAAGAATGAGGATCTGAAGTGGGGAGGGTAGCTGAAGATAAACCGGATGCAACTGCTGAATTCACTAGTGAGCTGGCTGGAGCTGGCTTTCTGTATGGGCAGTTGAGGTTGAAGGGTCAAGTATGCAGGTGATGGGTTGGGAGCCTCACCCAGTCCTTCTCTATCACTTCATGTGTGGTTGGCATCTGCACTAACCTGGCCCTTTGTTTCCAAGCAGATGAGATCCACATGTCAACAGCCATGGCTGTTACTCATCCTGAAGCTGTGTCAGCAGCCGTCCCATTGAAACAAAAGCATACCCGTTGCCAGAAGCCCAAAAAGAAAGCAGAGATTCGCAAAGGCACCCCTCTTCAGGAGCCCAGAGTTCAAGGCGAGGTCCCTGGGCCTTCGGAGAATGGCCCTTCCCTGCCTGTGAAGGTGCCAAAGAAGCGGGGGCGTAAATCCAAGGCAGAGCTGCTCCTGCTGAAGCTGTCACAGGGACTGGAGTGCCAGTCGACTGAACCCCTTCACCATCAGAAGTCACTGGCCAGTGAGGAGAGCCAAGATTGCCTGGATACTACTCCTGGGGGGCGTCCAAAGCGCCGGGCTGCTAAAGTGTAAGGAAACAGATTTAAGACCTTCGTTTGGATAGAAGGAATGCAGAGATAGAAACAACTTGTGTAATAGTTATTTGGTAGACTGGAGAAGGGGCTTCCTAGTTAATGACTGGGGAAGTAGAGTTTAAGGTACCTTCCCAAAAGGTTGAGCTTGGGATTAAGTAGGAGACTCCATGCCGCTCAGGAATGTTTTGCTTGTGCAGTTTTAAAGAACAGCACTGTCCTCTTTTTAACGTGCCCAAATTCCTCTTGATTGCAAGGATACTGGTTTCTGCAGTTTTGTGGAGTTGGCTTTTTTGCTAGAGCTATCAGCTATCGAAATCTTATCAGTTTACTTAATCTGCCTTTATTTGCATATGGGTACACAGTAGGTGCAAAGAAAAAGGCCCTCCCATCTTGCATCAAAGCCCATTTTAGGAGCCTCTGGTATCAGAGAAAAAGAAGAGAGAGATTGGATGTATATCTTGCCCTTCACTTTCCGAAGGAGTCTCAGAGCAGCTTACAATCTCCTTTCCTTTCTCCTCCCCACAACAGACACCCTGTGAGGTAGGTGGGGCTGAGAGAGCTCTTTTGAGAACTGCTCTTGAGAGAACAGCTCTGACAGACCTTGTGTCTCACCCAAGGTGGCACCAGTAGCTGCATGTGGAGGAATGGGGAATCAAACCCAGTTCTCCCAGGTTAGAGTCTGCGCTCCTAACCACTACACCAAAATGCCTATCCCAAAATGGCACTTAATGTATCTTTAAAGATAACAACAACAACAACACCCAATCCTGTATCTACCGTACTCGTGGGCATCTTTTTCCATTCGCTGATCAAACTCCTACAAGTTTGGCTTTTAAATATTAAAAAATATTGCTTCTAGATGGGTAGGATGGAGGCAGCTGTGACAAAAGGTTTTGGTCCAACATTGCTGTCTTTCTTGGGATGGCTAGATTCACACAGAATGTTCTGAGAGCGGGTCCTGCTGTTGCCCAGCAAGCCATGGAGGGTGACAGGTGGGATTCTGTGCTCTGCAACTTAGCCCCATGCCCCTGTGTCCTTGTATGTTCCCAGAGCCCTTCTGTACCTTCAGGAACTGGCTGAGGAGTTGACATCTGCTTATCAGCCCTCCGCCCAGGGGACCTCAGAGAGCCCCCTTGAGCCTGAGGAGCCTGTCAGGAAGCGACGGGGTCGGAAGCCACATGAGCAGAAGCTGGAGAACGATGGGGATGCAGACTTTGTCCCCTCGGAAGAAGGGCTTGTGGAGGCAGCAGAGGCAGAGGAAGAGGAGGAGAGTGACATGTTGCTGAGTGAGGCATCCGAGCCTGAGCTGGAGCACAGCCTGCGGGGAACTGCGGTAACCTGGCGCTGCAGTACTTTTGTGTTCAGGGCCTCTCCTGCCTGAGACTTCTAAGGCAAAAGATGAGGAGGCTGGTTGTGGGGGGGGATCTCGAGATAAAGAGCCTAGCTTGCTTTGGGGGGCTTAGTTGGGTGAGGTGCTTTTCTTGTGAGCTTTGGAGAATAGGCTCCAGAACCCTGGGAACAGCTTACATTACGGTTTCTTTTCTCTAGCGGCCCAAGGCTCAGTGCCGAGGGTTTGCCTCCAACGGCTTACACAACTCTGTCATGGCTCCTGTCTGGACGTCTCTCAGGGTCACCCATCACTTGTGAGTACAGGGCTTCTTGTGTATTTTTCTCCTGGTTTTCTCAATAAGTGGGTGAGTTTGGGGAACTGGAAGATTGCTGCAGGTTTGACCAGATTGGAGTGGGTGCTGATGACCCCTAGCAGGAGGGGTGGCACTGGTGTGTTGCCCAAAGGGGTGGCACCTGATACCTCTACTTGTCCATGCGCAGTGTGCTAGTGTTTTTGTGATGTTGAGGGTGCTAGTGCTCTTACTACTAGGGCTTCATACGTGGTGCCCATGAGTGCCGTGGTGCCTGCCAAAAGCTTTCCTGGTGCCCACCAAGTGTTTTTGGAAAGTGAAAGGGGCCTGGTGGGGCTTTTGTTCAGCAAGGCTTCTGATTGGCCCTTAGAGATTTGATTTGTTGTGCAGATTTTTAAAAACATTGCTTCAGCTAAAGCTGCCAGCACAGTACAAGGATCTTTACTGTGCGACAGAAGGTACACTATGACAGCCACTTTGTGGTTAGCTCCACCTCCTGCAGGAGTCATTTTGTGGCAGCCATATTGTAGCTGTGTCCATCACCCTGTGTCAGAATTCCAAAGGTGCCTGCAGGCTCATAATGGTTGGGGACCCCTGTACTGGGGGATGCTACACCTACTGGCCCAGAAGTTGGAGTCCCAGAACACAACAAATCTCACAGACTTTAGTTTGGGAGCAGTAGAGAGACTGGGCAACTGTTTATACCAGGGGTGGGCAAACTGTGGCTCAGGAGCCGCATGCGGCTCTTTCATATATATTATGTGGCTCCCAGCAGGGCGGCTGGAGAAGCTAAATATCATTAGCAAACAAATATCATTGGACAAATTAATATCATTATCAATATCTGTTTTTACCCCTTTTGTTATTATTTTTGGCAGTCTCATTTAATGTTAATAAAAAGTAAATTTGCTTATTTTCCAATAAAATCAGGTAATATTTGTTCCTGTCTTGTGGCTCTCAAACATCTGATGTTTATTCTATGTGGCTCTTACGTTAAGCAAGTTTGGCCACCCGTGTTCTAGGTGGCTCTTACGCTGAGCAAGTTTGCCCACCCCTGGTTTATACTAATGACCGGGGGGGGGGGCATTTAATTCCATCACTGTTTGCTTTCACATCCCATTGAAAACTTGAGGGAACGGACTGTCATAAACAGAAAACAAGCAGTGAACAGAGAAGCTGCTTTTTGCTATACTTAGAAGTCATATGAAGCTTCTTTCTGGAGTCAAATTCTTTGTTTCATTCAGCCCAGTGCTGTCTGCTCTGATTGGCCGCAGCTTGCCAAGGTCTTGTCTCGTTCACGGCCACACACCTACCCTCCTGCTTCCCCCTCCCTATTTTTTTTTGTACTCTTTGCTCTTTGATTTAGGGTTTTAGTTTTTAGTCTTTTGAGTTTGCTGTCATTTTATATGGCTCATTAAACAGGAATATGGTGAATATTTTTAAGTAAAGAAAAGGGTCCACAAGGCAGTGATGGAGCGGCACATTGTGTGAGGCCTAGAGATTTAGATTTTCTGGCGTTCTAAAGCCACGGCAAAAAAAAAATGTTGCGAAAATATAAAATACATGCAGTACTTGCTTTGAAGCCTGAACTTACTTTACTGGCTTAAGAACATAAAGTGTGTCCCTTATGACTTTGTTAGCATTTAAAATTTCACTCTTTTATATTTATGGGGTAGGTCCCAGGAGGATGCTTTGAAATCCCCTTTCTTTGCCTTTGGGTCTCTTTTTCCTCCCTCTTCTGGGTCCCCCCTATTCCTGCAGACTACTGCCAGTGTTTGGGTACGATTTTGGATTGCTGGGCAACCAAAATGCCTCCTGGGTTGTTTTTGTTTGGTGGGTTGGTTGGGTTTTATTGCAATGTCTGCACTGGTGGGAGGTTTAACCCCGGATTGCCTTTTTCTTTTTGTTTAAAGCTGGATTCTTCTGCAAACTTGGTTATGTCCCTGTGACTGTGTGGTTGTGCTTGCTTCTCCCCCAGGCGTGAGCAACTTCACTCTCCCTGGGAGTTTCCAGAATGGATCCCCTCAGCTCGGAAATGGGTCTTTCTGTCAGAGAGGTGAGTGGTGTCAGTGGGAGAGAAAACTGAACAGGAGAGCTATCCATTGTGCCATATTGATCAGTCCATTTTTGTGCTTCCCTTCTTCCGAGGAGCTCAGGGCAGCATGCATAGGTCTCTCCTCCCCCATTTTATCCTCACAGCAACCCCATGAGGTAGGTTGGGCTAAACGAGAGTGACTGGCCCAAGGTCACCTGGTGAGCTTCATGGCAGTGTGGAGATTTGAACTTGGGTCTCTTCAGTCCATTTCACCACGTTGGCTCTCCTTGGGGGTAGCACGCAGGTGAGGAAAGAGGCACATGGCAGTGGCTGCTGTGATTGGTCAAAGAGACACCTGGACTGGCAGGGGAAGGAGGAAGGTTAAGGGCATTGATAAGGAAGGGGTGTGCTCCATGGCAGCTGTGGCAGAAGATTTTTTCTCTTTCAACCCCAGGGCTATGAATGTCCATCAGGAAGCAGGCTGCATGTGGCATGCATCATGGAAGCTTGCGATCTTCGGGGATGGGGGAGCTGTTGTGCTTCTCAAGGGAGGGTTGAGGGGAGGATTGCATCAAAAGTTGCATAGGATTGAACTTCCACTCTGTTCTCCTCCATCTCCCAAAGTGAAGTGAATGAATACCTTCCTGCAGAGACCAAATCCCCTCTCTTCTCCATCAATCGGGAAGGTCTGCAAGAGGACAGCAGCATCCTCTACCGGATTAACAGGTCTGCTGGAGGGTGGGTGGGAAAACAGGGTGGTGCTGTGATGCCCCGGGGGGGGGTTCCCCCCCAAAAAAGAGTAGAAATCATGCATATGTGACTATTCTTGCATACGTGTGGTTCCAGGTTTTAGGTGTGTTCTTTCAAGGTCATTAGTTCCCCCCCCAAGGTCATTGGTAGTGGAAGGAAGTAGATTGATCCTAGAGGTTGGCCTGAGATATCCAGGAAGGCAAGATTAGTTGCTACCAATGTTCCCTCTAAGCTGAGTTAGTGTGAGCTAGCTCAGTTTTTTAGCCTCCGGCTCACACATTTGTGTCTGCGCTCAGGAAGGATTGCTCCAGGGCAAACTGATTTATGCAGTAGCCAAATCGCTCACTCACAACTTTAATGCCAGTAGCTCACAAAGTAGAATTTTTGCTCATAAGACTCCACAGCTTAGAGGGAATATTGGTTGCTACCGGACTATGCCCGGAGTCCCAAGGCTGTTTTCCTCTTGGAAAAATGAGGGCTACAAGCACATCCAAAGAGAAAGTGAGTTCCAGAATATTCATGCTGTACAAGAGGTCTGATTGAATATGGAACAAGATGTATTTGTTGGCTTTTGTGGAAGGGAGTGGACTGAACTTGAGAAAATCCAACATGAGGGAATGATCCCACTGGGCCACTTAGGGTGCAAATGTTTTGGTGATGAAAGAGACCCTAGTATGCATACTTTCACATAGGCAGCCTATTCTCTGCTGATTCTAAATGGTTAGAATAGCATTGTTATGTTTTGGAGTATAAATGGAGGCTAGAAATGGTTTGGGTTCCCTTTCATAAGCCTCTTCATTGGATACTATAAATAGTTGGACATTAAATGTTATCAAGGATGGGGGACTAGGGAAAACTCAGTCTGGCGGGCATTGACCTTTTAGAGGCAGTGATCCATTTTTTGATTTTCTTATAAACCTTGGAGGGCATTGGATTCAGGCCAGGCAACAAATGGGACAAAGTCTGGAAGCAGCTTGCTTGCAGCTGAGGCCTGAGACTCAGAGCCTGGGTAAAAGCATATGTAGGAGTTTGCATTTGTTCAGGAAAGTAATGGGGAAGCCTACCAAGATTTATATACCAGAGGATTGTTAGCAAGTCCGTGTACCCTGTACTGGGTAGATACAGCTTTTGCTCATCCAGTAGAAGAAGAGTAGGTTTTTATATCCCACTTTTCTGTACTCTAAGGAGTATCAAAGCGGCTTACAATTGCCTTCCCTTCTTCTCGCCACAACAGGCACCTTGTGAGGTAGGTGGGGTTCAGAGAGCTCTGTGAGAAACTGTGACTGGCCCAATGTCATCCAGCAGGCTTCATGTAGAGTAGTGGGGGATCAAACTTGGCTCTCCAAATTAGAATCATACCTCTCTTAACCACTGGTTCTCAGTAAGACTCCTCCCACTCCCCCGAGCCTCTTGGTTCAGGGTTTCTGGAGTTCTGGGTTCATAATGGGCTCTACAGTGTGTTCTCATGTGTTTCCCTTATCCCCAGTTCACTTTCTTGTATTGTACATATCCACAGTGACTGGCATCAGCTGTCAAGGTCTGAGGCAGAGGGGTCTTTGTCCACTCCGATACTTGAGATCCTTTGAACTAGAAATTTCAAGGGCTGAATTTTGGACTTTCTACATGCAAAGCAGATGCTCAACCACTGAACTGTGTGTCTCCCACCCCCACCCCCATTCCCTACCTTGCAGGTTTAATGCCTTGCAGCCTCACGAGGAGCGGCTGGACATGACGTTCTTCGTTGGGGGACCCATCTGGGCCATGGAGTGGTGCCCAACCCCTGAAGGTTCCATGGCCTCCCAGTACGTGGCCATCTCCTGCAACCAAAGCATGGATGACCGGCACAGTTTGGTGGGAATCCATACTGGGCCAGCTCTGCTTCAGCTCTGGGAGCTAGGACCCATTCAACAAGACAAGGGGTGAGTTACGGGGAAGGAAGGGAGGCTGCTGGAAGATCTGTCCACCATTTTCAGGCTGCCCTGCAGGCATTGGGTGGTTTTATTTTTGCTGCATTGTCTCAAGTCTGAGACTTTATCTGGGATTAAGGTTCTGGCTCTGGGGCATGTTCCAGGTATGTCAGTCCCCCAATAGACCTGTTGGCTGGTCATGGGCAAAATGAGTTTTTTCTGTTTTGGGACAGAGACACACACATGTCTTCCTCATGACAGACATTCCCATGAGCCAGTTGCCTGTGTGCCAGGCTAGGTCCCCTCTTTGCCTCTGCAGAATAGTGCATTGGAGATACAAGAAGGGACAGGGTATGTGAAAGGAGGGGAAAGTCTATAGGGGCAGCAACAAGGAGAGACAATTTTCTCAGCCAGTGGAATCCCTTCCTAGACGTCTTCTTTTTGGAGACTGTGGACAGTCTAGAAACAGGCTTTTCTGAGACTTCCTGTTTAGTGTAGTGGGTACCAGATGGCACAGCTGACTCCATGCCATCAACTTGCAGGGTTGGGTAAAGGATCATAGGTAAATGGACAAGGGTTCCCTTAGATTCTCCTACATTCCCTTCTTCCCTCAAGGTCTACAACCAAGCCAGGACTGGCGTATGCCATTGCCACCAGCCACGGCTGCATCTGGGATATGAAGTTTTGCCCAAGTGGAGCTTGGGAGCTCCCTGCCACCCGTCGCAAGGTAAGAACTTTTATGGACTGTAGTGGTGCCAGAGAGTTTGCAGAACAAGAGAGGTAGATTGAAAACCAGTCTCCAAGGTCTTTTGTTTTCCATGAAAATTTAGGGAAGCGGAGCAGGCGAACCCACACATCCTCACAGTATCTGCTACCTATCAGGAGGTGACGGGAAAGCCTCTTGAGAAGATGCTTGTCATTATCTTTCTTTCTGCCCCCTGCAGGCTTTCCAGATGAGCCGGCTGGGACTGCTGGCCGTGGCCTTCTCCGATGGCAAGGTGCTGCTGTACAGTCTTCCGCATGCCCAGGACTTGCATGTCTACAGGAGAGCCCAGGTAACAGGTAGGAAGAGTTGTAACATCCCCTGGGAGAGTGACAGGCAGGCTGAACCTAGTGTCTGTCACAGCAAACCCAGGCGACTGTGACCCTGTGTGGTTGTTTTGGGCATCTCTGTCTCCCCTCTGAGCTTGATGAAGAAATCTCCCCCCCCCCCTTCCCCGGCTTTATACACCAAGCAGCATTTAGGGGTGCATTCTAGGGCAGAGGAGAAGGCCCTCCCAACCCGTGACTTAAGGGGAGGAGGTTGGTTGAACTCTCCAAACTGGATGGTGTTGATGAGAAGCGGCTGCTGCTCTTTGTTTGGAGGCAGCCTGCGCTAGTGTCAGTCAGAGGAAGAAGAAGAAGAGGAGATTGGATTTATACCCCGCCCTCCACTCCCCAAGGGAGTCTCAGAACGGCTTACAAACTCCTTTTCCCTTCCCCTCCCCACAACAGACACCCTGTGAGGTAGGTGGGGCTGAGAGAACTCTTTCCCAAGCTGTCCTTGAGGGAACAGCTGGTCCAGAGCTATGGCTTGCCCAAGGTCATCCAGCCAGGTGCAAGTGAAGGAGTGGGGAATCAAACCCGGTTCTCCCAGATTAGAGTCCGCGCACTTAACCACTACACCAAACTGGCTCTCTTAACGCCGTATGTCCAAGAATGGGTTATCTGCTAGTCAGGATTCAGACCCTTTGTTTTCCCATCAGCCTTCTCTGCCTGATGAGCTCCTGTTTGTTAATAAGTCCAAAGTTTGCTACAAGCCAGGACCGCAGTCCTTCAGCAACAGAAGTCAAACTTGACAGTTCTTCCTCAGCAAATGATAGCCATGATGGTTTGTAGGACTCTCGCTTTCAGCTCTGGCTATCTCTCTCCCCCCCGCAGGCACACATACATTTAATCCCAAACTGAAGAATGCTGAGACATTCCATTCTGAAGCAGAGGTTTCTTGCATGATTCAAGAGATTATTGTAGCACAATTGTGGCCTTGCCGCCCCCTGCAAAGGTTCTCCTAAAGTTATCCCTTCCCCAAGCTGAGAAAGTTTTCACATCTGTGTAGGTAAGAGGCTTCAGTGCAGTCCTCCGCCATGCTGAAAGATGTTCTTTCCAGGGAACTGTCTGTGAATTCCAACAGTGAATGTCTTCTTCCCTGTCTCTTGCCCCCTTCCCCCTCCCTTTCCCTGCTCAGCCAGTTATATCAGCTAATGAGGCTTGTAATTAAATCTGTCTGTGAGAATGATTGATGATGATGATAGCTGTGTGTGTGTGTGTGGCACTCGTGGGCACTCAGCCTTGGCCTCTGGTGATAACGGCCAGTCAGTCCCCAGGGAGTCTAGGCTGAGCCCTTGGCCCCTCCCCTTTCCTCCAAGTGCCATGGTGGGGGAGAGGGGGAGCACACATGCTTTAATGTTCCATTAACCTCCCAGTCCTTCCACTCTTGCCGGAGTCTGAGTCTGACAGAGCACTAAAAGGACATCTCTTTGATGGACAGATGGCTGGGAGATTGAGAAGTGAGTGAAATTTGGGAAGGGCAAATTTCCCAAACACCCTCCCCCCATCTTTAGCCTGGCCTGCAGTCTATCATTTAAAAAAAGTTAATTGCAACCCCCAATCAGAAAGGAATTAAAAATATTTTTTAAAGTGGTGGCAAATCTACAGATAAGCATCTGTAAAAGGTTTCCAAATACCTAAAACTATGTCCATGCACAATTGCTGCCTATATGCCATATGTTCAAATGTTGATAAAACGGTAAGGTTCTCCATCCATAGGATTACTTTAGGTGGGAATTTATCTCTCCAGGGTTGTTATATAAGTCTTTTAGCAATAGTAAGGTCATGAAGGGTCTGTTTTCATTGACCATCAGTTAGTCTCCAGGAGACAGGCAAATTGTTTAAAATTACATAAACATCCTTAAAGAGCAATGAATATTCTAAGACAAAATTAAGAGTAATTACTTCCTCCCAAAAAGACGGAATAACTGGGCAGACCCAAAGCATATGTTTAAGAAGAAGAGTATGTTTTATTCCGTGCTTTTCTCCGCCTTAAGGAGTCTCAAAGCATCTTATGATTGCCTTTCCCTTCCTCTCCCCACAGCAGGCACCTTGTGAGGTAGGTGGGCCTGAGAGAGTTCTGAGAGAACTGAGAGGATTCAATGAGAGTTTCTGAGAGTAAGGAAGATTCTGAAACACTTATGCTGCAGAGCCTTATTTTGATACCAACAAATGCTGCGGTTGTAAATACTGCCATTCAACAGAAGCTGACTGGTCATAAGTAGAATACAACTGAGAAAATAACAAAAACTCAGTGTCTAATTCTTATTAATTGCCCAAACCTTTAATTTAAAAAAAGCCTTCTCAATTTTTAAATTTAGATTGGTCCGTAGTGTTAATTTAGCACGTGAAAAATCAGTCAAGCTGGTATTGTTGTGACATTGTATGCCATAATTCATTAACTGCAGAAATTACAGGAGGAACAGGATCTATTTCAGCATGAACAGACCCTAATCCAGGGGCGCCAGACAAGAATCCTCCAAAATAGCCCAAGATGGATAGTCCAGCTGAGAAGAGCAATCCCAGTAATTAGTCTAGGTTAACAGATACGGCTAATGATAGAAAGTGAGATCAGGGAAATTACATCTTCCTTCACTCAATGGGAGCTGCGTCCTCCAAAGGAATCCGAGGTGATAAGGAACCCTATGAAAATTGCCAAAATAAAGTAGTTTTTTTAGGAATGTACCTAAGGAATTGCACGTAAAACATACGTAATTGGAGGTCTAATGTTCCTTTTGCTTGTATTTACAATCTATCACCTGTTTTATTTATTTTCTTCAATTTATGTCCCACCCTCCCTGCAAAGTAGGCTCGGGGCGAGTTCCAACCTATGATAATCTGCTGAGAGCAGATTTACAACAATAAAAACAAAATAACAAAATACATATAATGAATGCAATAAAGTAACTACAACAATAAATACTTTAAAACAAATTATATCTCAACAGACACATGAGTGCGACTCCTGGGGGAGGGGGGAGGCCAGATTGAGTTGGATATCTGCTGCCTCAGCTGAAGGCCTGGCGGAAGAGCTCCATTTTACAGGCCCTGTGGAACTGTAAAAGCTCCAACGGGGCCCTAATTTCCAACAGGAGCTCATTCCACCAGGCAGGGGTATCTTCCTTCCTATCATTTGGTACAGCTGGCATGGGGGAGTTCATGGTGACCTCCCTGACAGTGCTTGCCCTACTTCTCTCTTTGAGAATTGCCTTCTTGCGAGGTGGAGGATGGGCGGCAGCCTTAGTCTGGAAAGGTTCCGTTCTTGGCTAAGCCATGAAGCTTATTACGGGGCCTTGGCCAAGGATCTAGGTGATGGTTGGGCCAGTTCCTTACACTGGGTTGATTAGTGGAGACATTTGAGTCTCAGAGGAAGTACCTCGTGTGACTGCAGAGGTCATCGCAAGTTGTATCTCTCAGAAGCCAGCTACTCTTGGGTGTATGCTGTAGTTCTGCTTGTGGCTTCAGGAGAAGCTGCCCAAGCAGGGCTGTTTCTACCCAGTTTCTTCTTTGTGGGCTCACTGATTCTAGCTTTCCCAGGCCTATTCAGGTAAGGTAGCAGCTCAGGAAAAGCCAGTGTGAAAAATAAGACCCTTTCTGCTCTTTCTTGTTGGAACACCATTGAGGGAAGCCAAGCTTTCACCTTCCTGGACTAAACAGGTGATGCCTTGAGGCGGGAAGGTGGTAGAGAAGAGAATTGTCTTGTGGCAAGAATTTGGGCTGGGCCAGGTGTTATTTGATCCCGTCTAGCTCCTGGAATTCACTGGCAGGGCTTAGGCTAGAGTAGGGCTACCCCACCAGCCCTCGTGGACAAGAAGGATTAAAGTTTCCACTGGATCCTGATGAGGTTGCTTGCCATCTGACCCCATTTCTCCTCCTCTCCTAGATGGGCCATCCCCACGGCACGCTATCTGCAAGGTATGTCTCTGTGTCTGCATCGCCTAATGTGTCCCCCACTGAATGCTCCCATGGTCGAGGCACATGTTGTCCTGCATCTTTCAGCTTGCCAGTTCCTTGAGAGAGGTGGTTCTCTGTGAGAAGTGCTGCCCCTCATTAGCCAGTAAAGTTCAGTCTGTCCATTCAAACTGAAATTTGCTGGCTCCCCCCCCCCCCCCCCCCCAAGTTCAGAATTGGGTAAAATTGGCCTGTTTCCCTTGGACCAGCAGTTACTCTGGAAAGATGGAGCTGGTTCCTCACTCCTCCCCCATTATCTTTCCGTTGCTGATGGCCACATCTCTTTCTCTTCAGGTGCAGTGTGTGGCCACCTTGCAAGTGGGCTCCATCCAGGCAGGGAGCTCCTCTGAATGCGGGCAGTGTTTCACCCTGGCATGGATGCCCACCAAGCCTCACCATCAACTGGCAGCTGGCTTCTATGATGGTGAGAAGGGAAGGGCCTCTAGAGGGGAGCTAAGGAAGAGGGGGTTTACTTCTGTTTGCAGTCCTGGCACCACACTGAAGGTCTCCTCTCTCCAGGCACGGTAGCCTTGTGGAACCTCTCCAGCAAGTCCCTGCTGCAGCGAGTCCGCCAGCCCAACGGCTCCCTCAAGCTGTACCCGTTTCACTGCTTGCTTGCCCATGATCATGCTGTGCGCAACATCCAGTGGTGCAAGGCAAACAGGTGTGTGTACATGTGTATGCGGAGTCAGAGAGGTTGGAGAGAGCCACTTTCACTCAGTGGCCAGCCTCCAGGGATTGGCAACACTCAATCTGGCTGTGGCAGAAGGAGCCAAGCAGTAGTGGCTGGCAGTGGGTTGCCTGCAGAGAGATGCTTCCTGGCCTCCAGTTTACTGAGTTCAGTCTGTCTTGCTAGCCTCTGCCTCTTCTCAGCCAGTCCAAGCCTACCTTACCCTCCGTCCTTTTCCGGCTACAACTGGCTGAAGAAGGTGCGTTCCCTCTGGAGAGGAGCTGGTGTGTCAGTGGAACAATCTGTTTTTGTACTAGCAATTTCATGGTGACGGCAGGGAATGATCGCAAGATCAAGTTCTGGGACCTGCGCCGGCTGCACGAGCCCATCAACAGCATCAAGCGTTTCTTGAGCACGGAAATTGCCTGGCTGCTGCCTTACAGCGGGATCACAGTCGCACAGGACAACTGCTATGCCTCGTGAGTATGTGTATGCACAGGTGTATTTTGGGAAGAAGAAGAAGAGGAGAGGAGAGAGATTGGATTTATACCCTGCCCTTCACTCCCTTGGAGTCTCAGAGCGGCTTACAAACTCCTTTCCCCTCCCCTCCCCACAACAGACACCCTGTGAGGTAGGTGGGGCTGAGAGAACTCTTTCCCAAGCTGTCTTTGAGGGAGCAGCTGGTACAGAGCTATGGCTTGCCCAAGGTCATCCAGCCAGGTGCAAGTGGAGGAGTGGGGAATCAAACCTGGTTCTCCCAGATTAGAGTCCATGCACTTAACCACTACACCAAACTGGCTTTGGAGCCTACACAGTCATTCATAACCTCGTGGCTGAATAGTGGTCCTTTTGGGAACTAATTTACACCACTCACAGGAAATTCGATTTATCATTTTCGCAGTGATACACCGTGGGGAGCCAGCAGTTTTCTGTGAGGTTGTGGCAGTAGCTCCAAAATAGGGCACAGAAGCCTGATTTGCACAATTTTTAAAAACGGCAATATGCAATTCTTTCCACATTTGTTACATAGGATAAATGAGTTATGTGAGGGTGCTTGCTTGCTGTAAATAACAGCTTTCAGTGCTATAAATAACAGTGCTATCTGCTTGAATGTAGGGGCAATTTGAATCTAACATAAATAGCTTGAGACCGTGTGCGTATGTGCACAAAAAACATATGCGTTCCCATACAGCTTGCTCCATCAGGAGTTTTTCTATAGGAGTGCCATAGGCCAGCCTACATTGCCTCCTATTTTCTGCATGTCTTTAAGTTTCTTTGGATTACCTGCTTCAGAGACCAGTTCCAGAGAGCACCATCAGTTTTTTTCCTAGCTGCCGCAGGTCTAGGTTATTTTCAAAACTGGCAAGCAGTTATGCATATATTACACAGACACACATTATGGGAGGTTGTATAAAAATGATACCAGGTTTCAGAACATTCTCTGAGCTGCAGTTGAAGCTGTTCTGGCCTGATTTTGAAGATGGGCTTTTAAAGTATGAAAATAAGATGTTCTTGTTGGACTCTGGGTGTTCAGGTCTCACTGCTGTGCTGTGTTTAAGCTTTCTCCCATGTGGAGGTTCACACTGGAAAAGGTATAGCTAGCCCTGGCTTTAAGCAGAGGCAGCAGGTCCAGAGAGCTGGATATTACGGTGTTTGATTCGGCATTTTGAGGATCTCTAGCATAGGAGTCTATTATTGGAAACAGTTCTGTAGTACTTGGGCTTCTCTGAAACTGAAGTCCCTGTATGTTTCTTGCTCTTTCTGCTGCGTTACCAGCATTCAGTTCTTCGACCTGTTGGCTGTTTAGTGAAAGCTGCTCTGGATCAAACATAGTCATGATGCTGGACTGTTTGATAGGCGAATGGCAGTAGAGTACTGAATATGTGTGCACAGTAGTCGGATGTCGTGATCCCCTACTCCTCTTGTGTTGCAGGTATGGCCTGTGTGGGATTCACTACCTGGATGCTGGCTATCTGGGCTTCCGGGCCTATTTTGTGGCCCCTCGTAAAGGCACCGTATGGGTAAGTTCCCACTCCTGCAGAGGGCAGAAATGAAGGGACGTTCAGTTGAGGCTTTCCCACAGCCTAGTCAGGTAGGGAAGGAGTGGGGCTCCTGGTTCTAGATTCTCTCTCCTTTTGCAGAGCATCTCTGGATCTGATTGGCTGAACTCCATAGCTGCTGGAGACGCCACAGGGGAGCTGGTGGCTGCCATGATGCCTGACCTGTCAGTCAACCCGCACAATGTCAAACGACCCTCTGAGCGCCGATTTGTAGGTGTTGCTGCCACTTCATTTGGGGAAGTTGCGTCTTGATGGTGTTGAGGGCATGTCCCAGTATTATTGTCTCCCCAGTATCACAGACCACAGGGACCGAGGAGAGCCCTGGCTTTTTACCAGAGAGATGGCATTCTTTGTTTGATAGATGACTGAAGGAGTGCATGGTTATCCTCATCCCAATCCAGAAGTATTCATCTCCCCAAGCATCCCACTGACCCAGCTGCTGCAACTACTGATGTTGGTTCCTGTCTCCACAGCAGCTCTGAGGAAAATGTAACCCCCCCCCTCCCAGTGTCATTCAGGTCAGGGGGTTAAGTTAGCCTCATCTTCCTCCATCTAGGAGAGGCCAGAGGCTTTTGGTCCAAACCTCTTCCCTCTTAACAAAGGAAGAAAAGGTGGGAAAGGGTCTCTGTTTTGAAACCACTGCCTTCCACACTAATTTCTCAACGGTCCCCCACCTTCCCTTCCTGTGAGAATTAGTGATCACAACACTTCATTCATCACATTAGGCTAGAGCTCAAAAGGGGTTTTCTAACTCCTAACAATGTACAATTGTGAAATAGTTTCTCTCTCAAGGTGGGGCGGAGAGAAATTAAATGAAGAATCTCAGATGTTTTCCTTTCCTTCCCCCGCCCCTTCCCACAAATCTGCGCATTTGTCCCATTTCTTCCACAGTCATCAGGGCACCAAGCAGCCTAACAACAAGTGGGATTTGGGGTGGACTCTGTTGCAGATGAGCCAGTAAACTTTAATGCCTTGCAAAGGAATTTTCAGCCAGCTTCTCCAGGCGGGAGAGGCTGGTGTAATGCCTTCTTTTGACTTATGCCTTGGCTCTCATGCTTGAGCCACTTCTTGGGTGGGCTGGCAGGGGAAGCCATCGGCTGGGCACATCCAGATAGCTCTAATATGAAATGATCATATTGCTGAGCGGTGCCATTTTTGAGGGCAGGATCGGAGCAAGGGAGTCTCTTCCTTGCCGTCAACTGTTCTCTGAATTTCCCCATGTAGCCTGTCTACAAGGCAGACCTGCTGCCCTGCGGGCCAGTCAGCACCGATGCCAGGGCGGGAGCCAGCGAGAAGCCCCCCGCGGAGGGCAGGACGTACAGTGAATCGGTGGCCCGGAACTACATCCGCTTTCAGGACACTGACCTGGTGAGGGCTTGGAGGAAGCAAGCGGGGCTCTGCCCCATGTGAGGTGGAAGGAAGACTTTGGTGAGGGGCGGGAAGCCATGGGTGGCCCCTTCGGTGTCCCATTTCAGGTGTGTGATTGCCTTCTGCCTATCGGATCGTAGGGTGGGGAGTTGCCCTCGTGTTAGCAAAATGCTTTTGGGAAGGAGACTGAGCTTGACTGTTGGTGCCAAGTGGGGATGGGTGTGTGTGTGTGTGTGTGTGTGGCAGAGGCATGTGGTGGCAGTTGCCTCCCCTCCTTCCGTAACCCCCAAGAGGCCTATCTTTGAATTTCAGCTGCTCCAGCCTCCCCCCCCCCCACCCATTCTTCCATCTTTCCACTCTGTGGCATGTTTCTGGTTGATAAGACTCATTGCAGGCAGATGATGAAGCTCCAGTCCCAGGCCCATCAATCCCGGACTTGACAGCAGGAGTCAGGAGGCCTGCCTGCATTGGGGCCCTGCCACCATGGGGGGGGGTGCAGTCCTTTTTCTTTCCCTCACTGCTGTCCGGAGAGCCTGGCCACTGCTAGGGCTGGCTGCACTTGTTCTTGAGCCTGATCCTCCCTTCTCTTCCCCTAAATGAAGAGGAGCTTCAAGGGCTTCTTCAGGAGAAAGTCCCGGAAGCAGCCACCCGTGCAAGAAGTAAAAGAAGGGGATGGCCTGGGCAGATTGCAGCTGGAAGCCGTGCACAAGGTCAGAAGAAGAAAGGGACTACAGCATGGGCTGGGGGAGGGGGGGCACAGCCTCAGGTCTCCCACTGTGTATTTGGCACTTATGCACACACCTCTGCCCCAAAAATCTCTGGATCTTTGCCCGAGAGCCTGTGGCTGGAGCCAACCCATCACAGTCCTGGGACAGAGGTGACTGGTCCCAAAGGGCTGGGATGAAGGATGCAGTAGTAGGGCCCATTCCCTTCCCCCCACCCCCTTTGTTGCTTTCTTCCCTCTACTTCATCGACATTCTCTCCTTGACAGGTTCGCTTCAGCCCCAACCTGGACTGTCACAGCTGGCTGGTGTCGGGGGGCCAGTCTGGCATTGTACGAGTGCACTGCCTTCGTGCGTTGGTGTCCCCCCCGAGCCGTAAGCTCCTGCTTGAGTGCCAGGCCCAGTTCAGCGCCATGTACCAAGCAGAGGGCCAGGGAGACGGACCTGGAGGCAACCCAGCCGGGGTGCACACTGCAGTCAGCTGAGCAGCACTTGGAAGCCCACAGTAGTTTTTGGCATCAGCACACATCCCCAAGGGATTCAGGTCTGCCTGTGAATTATGTGGAGTTCTGATGGTATCTGCAGGATTCTAGCAGCTGGCGGACTAGCTGGATCCTGGCTTGAACTCTAGGGGTCAGCCAGCTCAAGAATGGACCGGCTGCAGAGAAGCACAAAGAGATGGGGCTCAGCCAGCCACTCTGACTGTCCCGAACCCGCCAACGGGGTTTGCCCAATGAACTGCTGGCAGGTCCTGAGGATTGTGAGCCCGCTCCTGGCAGGACCTCTCCACCAGGGCGAGGGGCATGTTCTCTCTAGCTGGAGTATCAGGCTCCCTTTTGGATTACCCTGTGCATGACGCAAGGCACCCAGTCTGTGAAAGAAAGGTGTTTTCCATCTCCCTTTGGCTGGCCCAGCAGAATAATGCTCTGTGTCCCCTCTTCCTGCATGGGTCTGCCAGTGATTGAGGGTGGGCAGGTGGGGGGAGGCTTTCCGAAGGCCCACATTTGCTCTGAATGTTACACCAAGAAGAGCCAGCTGATAGTCCTCCCTTCTGCCTGCCTCTTTGGGGGCCACAACCTTGCTCACATTGAGCTGTTCTGTTGTCTTAACTGGTAGTAAAGTGGATTTTGGTTTTTAAAGGGCGTCTGTCTCTCTGAAGATAGGAAGGAGGAGGCTGCCTCTCTCCTCCCAGTGGTAGGTGAGAGAGGCCTGACAGGGATCTCTCTGCCACCACTTGAGAAATTCTTCTGCGTGGTCCCTATGCCTCGGCTGTGATCTGTGGGAAGGGCCCAGCAACCTCTGTTGTTGGGGTCAGGGTTGGTGATGTGTTCCCCCCTTCCGCACCCCCCAGTCCTGCTCTTGGTCTGCAAGGTAAGGAGATGCGAGCTGGCAGCTTGGGTTTTTTCCCCAAAGAGCTGTGCTCACACAAAGAAGCCAATTAGCCTGGCACGTGTTGGATATGTTGGGTGCATGCTCATCACATTGAGGCTGGCAAAGTCATCCCTGGCTTCCCCAGCTCAAGCAGGCATTAATGCTGGGAACGGAGGCCCAGTCCAGTCTTTGTCTTCCTTGGGGAGAGGTGTAGGAATTTCATTTTCTCCCGTCTTCACACCGTTTTCTCTTTTGCAAGCATCTGCACCTTCGCAGTAAGTTGTGTGGGAGGAAATGATACGGAGTTGGGAAGGGGAGACCTTGCCTTGGATTTTACACTTGAATGGTTCCTCAGCGCCCCCCCCCCCCCCAGTTTCTTAGCTGGCATTGGCCACTTCACTCCACTTCTGACATGTCTTTTGTCTAGTAGCACCCCTAAAATCCCGACTACCATAAGAAATGAACAGTGGGACACCTGCAGACTCACACACCTCGCTGGAGTGGCTTAGATCAGATTGTTTCCTTGTGGCGCTTTCAGTGCAAAAGTTAACCGGATTCATCACACTGTGGTGTACAAATGCACATATATCCTTTGTGGGTGGGCAAGGCTAAGGATGTCCTGCCTCCTTGTCTCCCATCAGAGTGAAGCAGGCTTAGCAGCCAGTGGGGGGGTGGGAAAGGTGTCCCTTAGAGAGGCAGAGGGGAACTTGGCTTAGTTCCTTCCCTTTACTGCCTTCCTTGCAGTATCAAAAAAGCAGCGTGGCAGACAAGAGCAGGGCATCAGTGACCACTGCAAGCAGCAGGAGGGGACCCCTATGCACAGTGTTCAAACTGCGTGTGTGTGTGCTGTGTGGGCTTGCAATGCTGAAGAATGCCTGTGAGAGCAGCTGTTTCGCCATTCTAATGCTGATCTAATGCTGATAGTATTGGAATTGGCTTCTAATTTTAAAAAGCATACTTCCAGCATGTCCTCTCTGCGGGCAGATTGGCACTTAGCAGAGCCGGCTAGGCCGTCCTTCCCATGGTGGTTCTTGTCCGCAGGTGTTTCGATTCCCTTCCCTTTCTTCTCCAGCAGCTGCTGGTTAATTGCCTTTGCCTGTGATGCTGCTTAAAGAGATAAGAGCCCTGTGCTTTTTGTCTGTTTTTGCTTGATGCAAACTCAGTCCTCCGAAGCTGGTACCAGGCTGTGTGATGCCCACAGGAAAGATGAGCCATGTGGTGCTTTCTCTCTGTCTCTCTCCACCAGCTTCAGCTGTCCCATTTTCCCCACTGCTTCTCTCCCCTCCCCCTCAGACACCCTTCATCCCCCCTCCCCACCCCCCCCAAGCAACTGGCTCCTTATGTTGAGGCAGGTTACTTTATTGGAATCACTGGTACTTTCAGCACGTTGTCAAACAACACCTGGACACACGACACACTAGAAATACACTGATGCACACGCACAGATAAGTACTCCACAAGATAACAGACAGAACACAACGTGTGGGCGCAGGAAGGATTTGGCTTGCGCACTTGCCTGTGCTTGGTGTGGAGGGATTTCCTGAAGACAGCAACATCCCTCCCCTACCCCCCATGGGTTGGAGGGGTGGTCCTTGCTCTGTTACGATGGGAAGGCTTGCAGGAGGGGCAGGGGGACCATCCTCTCCAAATGCCCATGTCTCCTGGAAGTGCCTGACAAGCACTGGGTAGAATTCCTTGGGGGAGGGGGGCAGAATCTCAGGGATGTTCAAGAACAGCTGTGGTGCAGTGAGCGCTCCCTAGAGAACACGGGCATGGGGTCACCTCCCCAGTTCTGTTGGCTTTCCAGCAAAGGATAGCCCTGGGGTAGAAGGGCTGGAGGCAGCAGCAACTCTGTCCTGGGTTTGGCCAGTAACCGCCAATGCTGGCTAAATCGGGTCTGCTGCCTAGGTGCTTTCGGGCTGACTGACTCATAAGAAGCAGGTGCAGTTGGACCAGAGACAGACCTTGGCTTCCTCTGGCTGATGGTCAGCATATGGCTGGGAAGGGCCCGTACCACTCTCTTCAGTGACCAAGATCACCTGTGCAGTGGAGGGTTGCTGTAGCATCTCCTTTCTGCCAGGTTCCTCCCCTCTGAGTATTCTCACTGGCCCTCGGGAGTGGTCTTGCACAGTGCCTCCCGACTTTCAGTTCCTTTCCGTTTCAACAGCCTGAATAAGCATCTGAGGTTTGCCCATCTCTGCCCCTCAAAATCAGCCTTGGCCCATGCCAGCAGGAGCCAGACCTCTGTCGCTGTCCCACCACGTCTGAGAAGGCAACTGTCCTGACTCTTGGCCAGCTGGGGGGAGACGAATTGTCTGCGAGTGGGCAGTGTGTCTAATTTTAGGTGGCCCAGATTTCTTGGGAGGGAACGGGCCCAGGAGCTGCCTCTTGGGCACCCTGCACCTGACTCTTAGTTCACTGTGGAGGAGACCGATTTCCACCCCACCACCCAGACTCCCAAGGGGAGGAATGCGTGCTGCCAGTATGAGACATGTACAAAAATGGCCGCATAGCCCCAACCAATGGCCCGGCCCCAGAGGCAGCTGTCCTGGCCTTCCTCCAGTGGCCTCAGCACCTGTGGGCTAGCACATCAAAGACACTTAGGCTGATGAAGATGGGAAGTGGGCATGGCCCCCTGCAGGAGGACAGCCCCCACCCAGCCTGGAATGTGACACGAAGATGCAGAGGGGAGGAGAGGGGCCAGATCCTGGGGCTCGGAAGCCACCGCCGTGGTCCCTGGCTCTGGGAAAGGAGGGGAGTCCCCTGCTTCAGGCACCTCCTGGGCTTGGCAGTGGGGGGAGCATGGGAGCTGGTGCCTGGCAGCACTGGCCTCAATCCCGCGGGTCCTGGCACTGGCGGCAGATGGCCATGTCGTCCAGGTAGCGTTCCACCTGGATGGTGCACGAGACAAAGCCAAACTTGCTCTGCAGGAGAGCCGTGGCATCCTGCAGCACAGTCTCCGCATCGGTGTTGGGCTCTGGAAGCAGATGCCAAAGTGGGGGTCAGTTGGGGTGCTGGGGGGGGGGGGGTTAACTGCCTAGCCAAGGCACCCTCCACTTCCCTCCCCCCCCCCTCGGCCACGGCCACACTTACCAATAGCCACATGCACAGCTACAACATGATGGCTGAGAGTCAGAGCCCAGAGATGCAGATTATGGGCGCCCTTCACTCCCTTGACCGAGAGCAGCAGCTCCTTCACCGCCCGGAACTCCACACCGCGTGGTGCGCCTGGGAGACAGGAGGAAGAAGAAGCTGAACTGCGTCGCACCTTTAATAAGAGGACCTTTGGTAAGGAAGCAAGCATTTAAACAACAGAAAATGTCTACAGAGACTTGTTTGGGCAGGATGAATGGAGGAAGAGGTTTTTTATGTAGAGTCAAACCATCGGTCTGTGTAGTTCAGTATTCTGTGACTGACGGCACCCGTCCAGAGGCCTGACATTAAAGCTTGAGGCTGGTGAGACAAAAAGGGGGTCTCATTTAAAAGGTGCTGCAGCCCATGCAAAGTACCTTTGTATGCATGGTTTGCATGCTGGCACCATACCCATGAAGGGCTAGGGCTCTCGGGCATGCAGGCTTACCCACACACAGCTGCTTGGCCCAGGTTGTGGCATGGTTAAAACTACTTTGAAGCCACGTAAAGTTGCTCGCCTCACTAGCGTCACACACAAATCAGGACAGAGTCTTAGGAAGACAGATTCCCCCCCCCCCCCCCAAAATACTGTTTGAAATATTTTCTGTGGATTTTCTCCATGCAAGGCTTATGTTTCATAACTGAGCTATGGTCCTTTCCTAATGGGCAAAAATCAGTAATCCTGTTGGATACTGGAGCAGCTTTGGGCAGGATTCTTCTCCCAGATAGTTCTTCATTTTATACACTGGAGCTGCGATGGAAAGGGGAAAACGGGAGGGGTGGGTGGGAGATTCCCTCCCCGCAGTCCTAATTGCCAGCTGAAAACTTCCACCACCCAGTTGCTTCTAACTCTTGCTGGGAAACAAATGCATGAATAAATAGTAGGCTCCTTAGCTGGGTCTGTACCACAGTATGAGAGTGGTCTGTACCACTTCACAGTAGAGATGTTTAAATGCACCCCATACCTTGAAGGGGGATGGGTGCTCCTTGTAAATAGAGCAGGCTGAATTAGCACCACTATCTCTACTGTGGCAGTCTTCTGTTTGGAAGAGGTGGAATACTTGGACGCGTCGTGCCCTGCCTGCAATCTGAAGCAATCCTTTCTAGCGTCTCATTCTGCTGCGTATGTGTTAGAAGTGTGGCTGGCTGGGTGTGGATGTTCAGCAGCTGAATGCAGCCTAGTGAGGACTTGCATGATGCCATCCCTCAGAGGTTTCATTCGCTGGCAAGCTGCTGGGGAAGATGGGTGTCCTGTTGGCTTGATGTATGGCTCAATGGCTTTTACTGGGTTTTTGTCTTTGCACAATAAGATTAAAGGTGGCGGATAAATTCTTCAATAAACAATGTTTTGCTGGTTCTTAAGCCTGCGATTGCTGTGTGTTTGGCTCCTTGGTGTTGTAATTTTTAGATTAATATCCCCATATTCTGAGCATGACAAAGCTTTGCCAGAAAGGCCTGTTGCTACTCTGTTAGATCTCGTGTCACTTTGCAGTCTGGGGATTAAAAGGTGGGGTTACATGTGTTCTTGGAGGAGCGGTCCCTCCAAGGCTACTAGCCAAGATTATTAAATGGGAACCTCCACATTCAGAGACAGTGAATTTCTGAACGCCAGTACTGGGAGGCAAAATCAGCAGGTGGCCTTTGCTTCTATGCCTTGTTCGTTGGCCTTCCAGGTGAACTGGTTGGCTGCTGTGTGAAACTGGATGCTGGACTAGATGGGCCACTAGGCTGAGCCAACAGGGCTCTTCTTCTTACATTCAGCTCAGCTGAAATTGGCTTGGATAGCACTGCTGGAATGAGGGCGCCTTTATTTCCTTGTGACAACAAGCTCCTTGGGGCAGGGACCTTGAACTTATTTTGCTTATGTAACTTAGCAAAATGCTCTGTATGTTGGTGGTGCCCGGTGGGTGTAGTACAGCAGTTAACGATGATGGATTAAGAGACCTAGTTTCGAATCCTACTCTATAATGCTCCCTGGGTGACCTTGGATGAGTCATTTGTCAGTCTACCTCACAGGGTGGTTGTGAAGATAAAATGGAGGTGAGGGGGACCACATGCACTGCCCTGAGGAAGGATTTTTTAAAACATGAATAAATAGTAGTAGTTCAGAATTTCAGGAGGAGGATCTAGCAGCTGTCACCTTCTATTTTGCTGCAGCTCAGTGATGGGGAAAACAATCAGCCGGAGAAATGTCACGTCTGAACTCTTTCAGTTTGCAGGCGGACTAGATGTGAGTCCGACTGTACTTGGACGGCCCGCTCGACAGAGGGCTGCTAAACTGATTAGGAAAGGAGTTTAATTCCCTTGTACCGGTTTCCCAATCGAACCACACACACACATCCCAAACAGTACACGGAAGAAGACCTCTCACCTTCCATCAGCACCCGGAAGACATCACGCAGGATGGTCAGAGTGGAGCCCACCACAAAGACCGAGAAAAGGAATGTGCTGATTGGGTCTGCTATCTTATATTGGGGCTGCAGAGAGGAGAAGAGAGGCAGTCACAGCAGGAGTAGGGGGCAGGGGCCTTGTGTCCTGTTCTGAAACCTTGTTCTGGGGAGTGGAACAGAGCAGGGCTGGAGAGCTGTTTCCTCTATGCTAAGCTGGATATTCAGGGAAAGTAGAGGGGCTGTTCTGGATCTCTCCCTTTCACAGTGCTGGTCAATGATGGAATTCGTAATAATGGACTCCTCCTAACCATAGGTGAGCAGTTCACCAAGGTGCACTCTCAGATGCTGAGAAAGCTTCATCTGCCTCCTAACTCTCTGAAAAGCAATGCTTTGTCTTTGAACCATGCTGGAGGAAAATATTTGGAAGCATGAATGGAGTTATCACCAGCTGCTTCCTCAAGCAGTCCCCCTCCAGCATACTTTCCCCAGGAGTTTAGCTGAAGTTACGGAGTGGGGGCTACTCAGCGTGAAAAGCTCCTCATGCAAAGATTGCCGGGGGGGGGGGGGAGAGAATAAAGGGTGTCCCCCTACCTTGAAGTAGATGACAGTGGCAGCAACGAAGACCCCGATGCTTTGGAGCAGGTCCCCCACCACGTGCACAAAGGCAGCTCGTACGCTGGTGTTGCTGTGGGTGGGGATGGCGGTGCCACAGGGGCTGTCGCCAATCCGCTCATAGCCCCCCGTGCTTGGGCCATGGCTGTGCGGGGAGCCCGACTGGTGCAGAAGGTAGGCCATGCTGTGGAGGGAAGCACAGGCACTGCGAACACAGACACTTGCAAGTGGGACAGATCTTATGAAATGGGCTTGTACCCTGGCAGAGCATTGAGCCCAGGATCACCTCCTCTACCTGGCAGGGGTGTTCGGACTGAGATTCTTCCCACAGCCCTTATTGACTGAGATTCTTTTAGTCAAGGAAGTGTTATGGTGGAGGTGGACCCTTTCCGCATGTAAGGAACATGCTCTGCCACTGAGCTGTGGCCCTCTTGTTACAGAAGCAAAGCAAAGCAAACATAACTATCCTTGCCAACTTGGAAACTTCTACCACCCCTGGCTCAGTTCTCCCATATCAGCCCCTACAGGAGAAAGGAGACTTGCTCCTGTTCCCCCCCCCCCCCCCCCAGCAGTGTTCCCTCTAAGTTGCGTGGGTGAGCGGCCACTCATTAACACAGGAAGCCCCGCTCAGCAGCAATCTGGAGCCATGCAGGGTTGTTCCTTTGCACTGCCCATTGCCCATTTTAAGATTACAGCAGTTACATTCTGCTCAAGATGTGAACTGCTCCACTCAGTAGGGAGAAAAAATTAGAGGGACCATTGCTCCCTAGTTGGTTCATTGTTCCACCATCTTCAGTGTAATCACAGGATTCTAGCCGTGTGTAGCCAGCCTTTGTCCCTGGATAGCCATGCAGAGGGCCAGGATTCTAGCATGCTCCAAAGCACAAGGGCATCTCAGAGGATGGCAGGTGGTCATTCCCAGGGTCAAAATGATCGGCAGGTGATGGAGGTCCAGCTTTCTTCTGGCTGCTTCTTTCGTGAGGGCTGGGCCAGGAACAACAAAGCCCTAGGAAGCAGCTGAAGCTGCCTGTGTTGACATTTTTGAACCACGTACAGCCTCTAGTTCTGGCTGTCAAGAACAGACGTGTTCACCAGACTAAAGACAGCAGAGAGGAAGGTAGTATAAGGGCCCCAAGTCAATGTGCCGGAGAGCATTGCTGTTTGAAGGAAACCAAAGTGGCGCTGCTCCACATGCTGATCGTGAGAGAGGCTCACCCTTTCCCACCCATCTGCTAATTTTACCGGGTTAATTTAAAGAAGATGGATGCAACTGTGGGTATTAATGAAGTCAGAGGGGTGTCTGTCAAAGAATTAGCAGTTAATCATTTGTCCCTTGTGAGCAGTTGCTGCCTTGCTCTACTCCAAGGGTGGCCAAACTGTGGCTCAGGAGCCACATGTGGCTCTTTCACACATATTGTGCGGCTCCCAGCAGGGTGGCTGGGGAAGCTAATTATCATTAGGAAACAAATATCATTGGACAAACAAATATCATTATAAATATCTGCTTTTACTACTTTTGTTATTATTTTTGGCAGTCTTGTTTAATGTTAATAAGAAGCAAATCTGCATATTTCCCAATAAAAACATGTAATATTTGTTCATGTCTTGCAGCTCTCAAATATCTGACGTTTATTCTCTGTGGCTCTTACGTTAAGCAAGTTTGGCCACCCCTGCTCTATTCTAAGCTCTTAAGTGCAGCCTAGGAAGTTACTTTGAAGAAGAAGAGTTGGTTTTATATCCCGCTTTCCTCTACCCTAAGGAGTCTCAGAGCAGCTTACAATCTCCTTCCTCAACTCTTCCCACAACAGATTTCCTGTGAGGTAGGTGGGGCCGAGAGAGCTCTGAGAGAACTGTGAATGACCCAGGTCACTCAGCTGGCTGCAGGTGGAGGAGTGGGGAATCAAACCCAGTTCTCCCAGATCAGAGTCCACCGCTCTTCACCACTACACCATGCTGAAGGAGAATACCCTGTAAGAATGACCCAGCCTGGGGTTCTACATTAAGCATTTTCCTGCTATGGCTCAATCAAGTTCAAGGAAGGGCATCTGATATTCAGTGGTCTACTGCATTTGAACATGGATTATAACGATGCTAAAGGGTGTTCTCTCTTATACACATTCCTATGAAGAAATAAAAGTCACACATTTTCATTGCATTTTTAAGATCTATTTCTGCGGGGGGGGGGGTGTCCTCTTGCTAAGATTTTGAGAATGAATGGAGCTGTTGCCAGAAGGGAGCTCTATGCATTCATTGAATGGGAGCCTAAGAGGACAGTTCCTTGCAACCTAATCAGGTCTACTGGGCCTGACTGGCTGCTGTGCCATAAAATCTACCTCTCTTCCTCTTTCAAATGCAATTATGTTTGCAACATCCAACCAGCTCCTTACATGATGTTCACGCCTACAGCACAGGCCGAAGTGCCCAACATGGCCGATGCTTCAATCTCATAGTCGTTGCTGATGATGCGGGCAGAAGCCAGGTAGACAAGCACACCGGTGACAATCCAGATGGACAGGACAGAGGCCAGTGCACCCAGGGTCTCTGGGGAGAAAAAAAAGACATCTGCCAGTCATGGTACGTCACCTGTCAAAACAACATATTTGCCCTCTTAGGGTATGGCAGAGCTTTCCCATGCACAACACATCCAGTGTTTTAGCTTACCGGGGGAAATGGCTTGGATCTTTCACCCCTGCCAGCCTTTCAACAAATCCAGGTCAAAGAGGTATGGTCGCTTATTTCTCAGTCAAATAAAAACTAATGTCTAATGAATAGTACCTTGTATACAGATATACTGTGCATGCATGTGAGCATTTTTGTGCATTTTACAACTAGGGAACCCCAAGGTTCAGAGATACTTCCTTGACACGTGGACTAAACGTGTAAGTGTGCAAAAGACTGCAGCCCATGTATGAGCAGAGTCTTGGCCCTGCCATTTCAATAAGAAAGCCAGACAAAGAGTCTGATCCTGTGATTATTTACCAGAAAGTGAATGGGCACTGACTTCAGTGGGACTTGCTCCCAGGTAACTGAACGTATGGTTTCAGTCCTGGAAAGAGCAAGAGTCCAGTAGCACCTTAAAGAGTAACAAAATATGCAGCAGGGTATGAACTTTTGTGAGTTCGCTTCTTCAGATATCAGTCAAGGTACCTTTCGTGAGCAATGACTCTTGTCCAATTTAGACCTCCAAAAGAAGGGCAAAAAGTAGACATGTCAAAGGGAGCACCCATGTTAAATGTTGACAGCCAGGATTTTGTCAGGAGAGAATACAGTGGGAGCCAATGTTCCCTCTAAGCTGAGCTAGTGTGAGCTAGCTCACACTTTTTTAGCCTCCAGCTCACACACATTTGTCTCCACTCAGGAAGGGATGGCTCCAGAGCAAACTAATTTATGTGGTAGCCAAATAGCTCTCTCACAACTTTAATACCAGTAGCTCACAAAGTAGGATTTTTGCTCACAAGACTCCACAGCTTAGAGGGAGCATTGCCTCCCCCCCTTTGGAAAAGGACCCCTAAGTGGATATCAGTGGAAAGAACCCTTCCAGCATTTAATGCACAGCTTGCATCCTTTTGTCCTTGTATGTCTGTTCTCCTTTATCCTTACTAATAACCCTCCCTTAGTAATCAGGAAGCCCTGCAGAAGGCCAGACTTGAAAGGCCTGGCTCTTTCAGCGACCACTCAAAAGGAAGGCCTCTGCCCTCTTTGAACTCAAATAGGAGAGAATTGCCTGAATTCATCTGCTACAAATATTTACAGGGGCATTGTGCTGATATATTAAGACTTCTCCTCTCCTGGAAATAATGCCTGAGAGATCTGCTTTGAAGATCGCCAGAGAGAAACACACACATCTAGGCAGTTCTGCTAAAATATTTTCTCTCTTACATGATTCCCTGTGCCTTCATCTATCTGGGATGCTTTGTTACTATTTAAATAGTTTGGCAAAAAACTGACGTGATAAAGGATGGGGGGGGGGGGATGGAAATGAGCAAAGGGAGCTGTAGATAGCAATGTTGTCCCCCCAATTTACATAAGAACATCCAGTCCAACACTGTCACACAGGGGCCAAAAATACCAGGTGCCATCAGGAGGTCCAGCAGTGGGGCCAGGACACTAGAAGCCCTCCCACTGTTCCCCCCCCCCCCGTCAAGCATCAAGAATACAGAGCATCACTTGCCCCAGACTGAGAGTGGCTTACAATCCTCTTTCCCTTCCCCTCCCCACAACAGACACCCTGTGAGGTAGGTGGGGCTCTTTCAAGAACTGCTCTGAGAGAACTGTGACTGACCCAAGGTAACTCCAGCAGCTGCATGTGCAGCAGTGGGGAATCAAACCCGGTTATCCCAGATTAGAGTCTGTGCTCCTAATCACTACACCAAACTGGCTCTCCTTTCACCATATTACTATTTATTTATTTATTTATTTATTTTGGATTTAAAATCCAATAACCTATTACTGTGATCTGCTAAGTCCTCTGAATTCCCAGTTGTTGTTTTTTAAAGTAGGTCTAATCCTTTTTGTTGCAGAGATATAAGGGCAAAGGTCTTTGATTTGGCTAGTCAAAAACCCAGGGCGGTGGATTGAGTGAATGTACCTGAACGGTGCCAGCCAAAGGTCATTGTCTTGGTGGCTGGGCGAGTGGAGACCCAGAGGGAGAAGAGGCTGACACCCATGCTGCCCATGTCTGTCAACAGGTGCGCTGCATCCGTCATAATAGCCAGGCTGTGTGCCAGGTACCCTCCTGCAATGCAAAAGAGAAGTGTCTCAGTGGTCCCCTCGGCTCAGGGTGTAGAGAAAGGCAGGCCTGTGAGTGCAGAGCCACAAACAAGGTCTGGTCAGATATGGTGTGAATGTTTGTGCGTGTTCAGTTTCAGCTCAGTCTTGGAATGGCTTTCTGTTTCCGCAGGCAGGACAGGGCTGGTGGTATCTTAGGAAGGAATGGCTCAGTTGTAACCTCGTGCTTCATTCCCTGCCACTATTTCCGGGTTATAGAAAAAGAAATAAGGAAGGGAAAACCCAGAAGTCCACTTGAGGGCAAGCATAATAGAGTCCCCTGTTTTAAATTCTTAGGAGTCTGGTCTAGCCAGAGATTAATGTGGTTAGTGCAAGCTGCTCTTGTCAGAAGACTGGCTACAGGGGCATCAAATATTATCTGTTGTTTCTTTTATTCATCTGGGGCTCAGTATATCCCAGCCGCCATCAAACTGTTTAACACCAAGGTGGCCGTGCAAAGTTTTTATGTGCCTGGTATCTGGATTGACAAAATAGGGGAGACCTTCAATTCAGTTCTTCTTAAATTCCTATGTTCCATCTGTGGAATTCCAGACTGTGTAGTAGGGGTAGTGCTCTGAGCTGAATTGGGACACCCATGTCTTGAAGCTTGGGCCTAGCTGAAGGCTTTCCCCCTTAAAGTTAAAATTTTACACTCCGACATCCAAAAGGGCTACTCTAGCTTAGTCAGAGAAAGGACTGATATGTTTCCCACTGAGATAAACTTGTTCAGCAATCACTACAGTTCCTCAGTCTTTTCTTGGACTCCCTTTATCCAGTTACCAGATGGGAAGCCATAAAATGATTAAGAAATTTCTATTTAAGTATGATTAGAAGAGCACATTTGTCAACAGAATTGGATTCTAACTGGTCATGGTTTCATAACAGCACAATCTGTAGAGCACAACATGTTTGTTCTGCTCAAGTTGCTGGTGTTCTTCCACTTGGAGAGCTCCCCAATTACTGCTCATGTGTCACTATTCCTCACCATAGCCATGCCTTTGTGTTGGTGCGCCTTAATGCCCTACCATCTAGAGTTTTACAAGTCAAGATACTATCCTCTGACAGAGTATGCACCTGTGGCGCAGGTAATGCAGGCACCCAGTATCGTGTGACCTTTGAATGCAACCATTTTTCTGAGCCTAGGAATCTTTTAATTCTTCCTTTGCTCCAAAATATAGATCGTATGGAGAAATTATCTCTTCTATTAAATAATAGACCTATCACTCTTTTAGCAGTGAGATTTCATGTGTCTGTGATAGATTTTCACAGCTGTTCAAATGGGGTCTAGCTTTTTCTGTATTTTAGTAATCTGCTTAAAACTAGTAAGTTAAGAAGCAGCATGAGGTAGACAGAGAATACAGAGAGGGTGTTGGACTTGGACACGGAAGTCCTGGTTGGAAATCGTTGCTTGGCCCTGAAGTTCCTGGAGAGATACCAGCCCAGTTAATCTCTCTTGCTCTTTGCCAGCCTAACATACCTGTGTGAACAATGCAGAATAACTCCAGAGAAAGCACAGAATACAAGTGTAATCAATAATCAATAATACAGGGGTCAAAGACATTCCTGTGAGTTTTGAATGGTGACACTCTTCTAGAAGGGATACCTACGTCATCTTTACATCTCCAGAAGGCTTCCCAAGGGCCCCCTGACAGCTAGGCTTGTCAACTCCGAGCTGGGAAATTCCAATTTGGGGGTGGAGCCTGGAGAGGGCAGGGTCTGAGGAGCAGAGGGTGTGAGGGGTATATGGCCATAGAGTCCACAGTCCAAAGCAACTATTCCCCCAGGGGAACTGACAGGCCTGTAGCCAGGATTTTGTAATTCAAGGGGCCTTTAAATAAGCCTGGGGGCATTGATGTCACAAAAATAAGATACAAAATTTAAATAGATTTTTACATCTCATGCTCACCAGTTGGAGCAGGCAGCTGCCAGGGAAACGGACCAGCCGCTTGGGGAAAGGGCAGCGGCAGCAGGCCTGGGCTAGATGGAAGTTGTGGGGCCTTCGTAGGAAGTTAGGGGGCTGGGGCCCAAAATGCCCCACTGTAGCTATGGGCCTGGGAACTGATCACTAGTCTGGAAAGCATTTGTAATTCTGGGAGATCTCCAGGCCCTGCCTGGAGGTTGGCAATCCTACCAAGCCCCTCTTGAGCTTCTGCCTCTTCCCCTCAGTGACTTTCTCTGATGGTCACATTTGCTGCAGCTGTTTCCTCCCCCCCCCCCCCACTAGGCTCCACAAATATGTGAGTGTGTACTGGGGAAGGGGGAGAGGTTTCTCACAATTCCTGTCCAGAACACCAACCTACGACCTCGCCGATCATGAAGAGGAAGCAGACCACACACGCAATGCTGAGTTTCCGCTGAGCCTGGAACTTCAGCTGGCTCTGGCTGGGGGAGCAAGGCCCGAGGTGACAGTGCGGGGCCAGGCGTCGCTCCATCTCCAGGTCCACACCCATGGCTGCGTGTCCATTCTCGGGGGGCAGGCCAGGGCCTGCAAAAAGACTGAGAGAGCATAACATCAGGAGAGGCCTGCAAGGTTACTCTGAGACCAGCATCCTGTTTCCAACAGTGGGTAGCTGGATGATGGCCTCAAGAAAATCACACGCCGGGCACAATCGATTGATCATGGTCAGCTAGTTCTGAGCATGCACCAAGAACCTCGCCAAGCACAGGGAGGGAGTACTCGGATGTGGGGAAAAGCCAGGGAGGGTCATCATGGCCATGTGCTCAAAGCTGCTGCAGAAGCCTGGCAGGAAGGTCAGGTTGCCAGCTCCAGGCTGGGAAATACCTGGAGATTTTGGGGGAGGAGCCTGAGGACAGTGGGATTTGGGGAGGGACTTCAATGGGGTATAATGCCATAGAGTCTACCTTCTGAAGAGGCCACTTTCTCCAGGTGAACCAATCCCAGTTGCCTGGAGATCAATGGTAATCCCACGAGATCTCCAGATCTCCAGCCACCACCTGGAGGCTGGTAACCCTACAAAGAGGCAGGTCAGAAACAAAGTGCTGGATGGGTTGTTCCTTCCCAGTTGTGGTTTCCTTGCTTAAACTGTGTAATCGCTGACCTGGTGGCTCACACTGATAAGCCAGGGCATCTTTCACCAACTGTGAAGCCCTGATATCTACTTTACAGGCTGCTGAAAACCGCTGCTGCTAGGATACATCCATTCCTGGCTGATGCTGTGTGCTGCACATGTGCACAGACCACATCAGCCAGCGACAAAGCGCTTCACTGCTGCTGCCAGGTTACACGAGGTCTGACCATTTGGTTTGTAAACATCCCAATAGAGAAGTCATTTCCACCTGTGTTTTGCGGGCGGGGGAACTATGACTAAGTGCAGGGGGGTCCCCAGCCATTTTGAGCCTGCAGGCACTTTTAGAATTCTGATACAGGAGTGGTATCTGCTGCGGGAGATGGAGCCACAAAAACAAGGAAGCCGAGGTGCAAGGGAAACGGGGAGTAATTGAAATAATACATTAGGAAGGAGGCGTGAGAGAGAATAAAAGCAACACTGTGATGGCAGCTGCCACTCAAACAACATTATTTTAATCAGTCTGTCCAGACAATGAGCTCTCCAGTGGCCAATCAGAAGCCCTGCTGGGGCAAGTGCTCAACCAGGTTCCACTCACTTTCTTGATGGGGGCCAGGAAAGATGTCAGCATGTACCATGGTGCTCACAGGCTCCCGGTTGGAGACCTCTGATTTAGTGTTACTGGGACACTCGCCACCCAACATGTTCCTAACCAAGAAAGGTGATTAAATCAGGTGGTCTGGAATAAGCTCAGGATTCAAATTCCAGGGTTTGAACGGCCCATGGGTTGCTTGGGGGCAGAAGTCTCTCTTGAGTAGCTTGATTTCATAGCCATGTTTTAGGCCAAGCATTTTGCCAGGTCCTAGTCATCAGTGAGCACCTGTCAGTTGCAAGGCAAGGTCAGGAGACAATCCCAACCATCTCAAGACCTTCAGATGGGCAGAACATCTGGAACCAGGCCAGAGAGAGGCAGAAGCAGAGTTGGGCCTGCGTCTAAAGAACTCTCTAGCATCCACAGTGCCAAGATACAGTGCAGAACTGGAGCTAAAACCCAGACAACTGTTGTAGTGGTCAGTGTTGGGCTAGGATCCACGAGACCCCAGTTCAAATCCCTACTCTGCCATGAAGAGTCACTCTGCAACTTCAGACCAGTCACTAGTTCTCAACCTAACCTATCTCACAGGGTTATTGTGAAGATAAAACGGAGGTGGTGAGATGCTGCATGCCATTTTTGGTCCCCACTGAGGAGGAAAGCAGGGCATATGAATATCTATCTAACTAAAGAAAGAATAAAACTGTGTAGAACAGCTTGCAGCAGGAAGGGCATTGGATCTTCTGCATCGACTGGGTTTTTAGACTTTAAATAAAGGCTGAGTGCAAAGTCGAGAGCCGCACACCATGCATCTGTTTATAAAGAAGACAGTTCTAAGCTTACTGAAAACAAAAGGGAAGGGAACATTGGACGTTATAAAAGAAACAATAGCTAAGCAAACAGACTAGATTTTTACTGATAGAAAAATACAGATTAATGGCTTCTTCTTCTTGGTCTGAAAACAAAGAGTGGGGAAATTAGCAATAAACCCTGTAAATAGATGCATACAAGATCAAAACGTTTCCTTCAGTCAATCCATTGACAGCCAATGAAGAGGTGACAGGTCAACTTATTTTACTAAGTAACACCCCCAAAATTTCCCAGGCTGACTGAAGCTACTTGTAACTTAGTTCCAATTCAGTTATGTAACATCCTGTTTAGTTACAGCAACAGTTAACTCCATAGGTTCAGGTGGGGGCAGCTGCGTTGGTCTGAAGCAGCAGAACAAAGTTTGGGTCCAGTGGTATAAGCTTTCGTTTGTGCTTGAATTAAACTCTGTTGGTCTTACAGGTGCCACCGGACTCAAACTTTGTTCAGTTAACTAACTCCATCATGACTGAAATCCAAGCAACTTGCCAGTTCCAACAGTATCCCATGCCATCTCAGTCCTCTCCAACGCCCCTTGGCTTTAGACAGCCTGCTCATCCATGTGCCCGGTCCTTCTTCCCATGCCCTCAAGCCCTTGCCAAAAATGTTCAGGTTCTGAATATTGTAACAGTCAGTGATCTGAGTCCTCACCCGGTATCCAACAGGAAATGCTACAAACTTTACTCTACGACCCCGTCCTAAGAAAAGCATTCAATACATCCAGTTTCATCCTTTCATAAGCTTTTGTATGCTGGGCACATCTCCAAGGGAAAAAAATTCCTGGGTATGGAAATCAGAATATACGAAGCACTGTCAAGGTCTGCTGCAAGTCCTATGTTTTTTGGATAAGAAATTTGAATCTTCTAACGCAATGCATGTAGAGCTCCACTTCAGTGCACTGTGCATACCATGCACAACTGCCCACCTCCCTTGTTGCCTCTGAATATGGCTGTGCCGTTTGCCAGTCACTGTCCTGACGGGGCAGATACCAGTGAAGCCATTCAGATAAAGCTGTCGTGAGCCATATGAAGGGAGATAATTAAAAGCAAGGGGTGGGTTTAGTAAATGAAGAGAACCTCCCAGAGGCCTCTAGGCAAAATGAACCATCCTCTGCTCCAGCAGAAGCTGCAGACCCACAATGCACCCCTCAGATTTTTGCCACGGTGGCTGAACATTGGGAGGGAATCCCCTATTGCCAGAAGGGCTAATCGAAGGAGACGGCTGGGTACAGGAAGTGAGCCAAGGCTGTGATGACACATACTAGACTAGCAGGGCCAAAATTAAACAGAGCGGGCTGGGCTATATTCTGACCCATGCCCCCACTTTTCTTACATCACTAACATCACCATCCTAAGCAAACTTTCCCCCTTCTAAGCCCATTGACACCAAGGGCCCTAGAACAGGGTGTAACTCTGTTTGTAACAGGGTGTAACACTGTTAGAATCAGTGTGTCTGAAATAGGGCCATGCTATGGAATTTCAAAGTCCCAGTGGGTCAATGGCCCTGGGTGCTGCCCCAGCCAAAGAAAGGCAGATTTACGGATACCATGTATTCTGGCTGATGTTGCCTCTATGGTACAGGAGAAATTGAGGATTACTTTTTAAAGTGTCCTGTTCTATATATAGTGAGCTCCCTTCTCTGGCCCCAGCTCCTGCCAGCCTAGCAGTTTGAAAGCAAGAAATTGCAAGCAGATAAATAGGTACAGCTTTGGTGGGAAGGTAACTCTAACCTGGGAGAACCGGGTTTGACTTTGGACAAGCCGCTGTTCTCTCAGAGCTGTTCTCTCTAGAGCAGTCCTCGAAAGAGCTCTCTCATCCCCACCTACCGCACAGGGTGTCTGTTGTTGGGAGAGGAAGGGAAGGAGATTGTAAGCCACTCTGAGACTCTGAGTGAAGGGCAGGGTATAAATCCAGTCTCTTCTTCTACACCCTAGTGCAGGGGTGGGCAATTGTTTTGGCTTGGGGGCCACTTTGTGGGAGCAGAGTTTAGTGGAGGGCCGCACCATTTAAAATGACTGCATTCATTAGTTAACTTTGCATTTCAGAAAAGATATAAATTGTATCACAAAAATCAATAAATATAAATTAAATAAAATAGTGGTCGTTTTATTCCATTTATTTATTGTGCTAATTTCATATCATCTATAGCTGCAAGCACATTTAATTTTAGAATCAGTTTAATGAGGCAAATGTACCCTATCACACTTTTCTACAACTTTTCTGAAATCAGGAGTGAGATTGCTTGTTGAGATTCTCATCACAGCCTGCAAGTTAATGTCTGTCAAGGAGCATCTATATTTACTCTTGTTGATCTTCATGCAAGAAAAACTTTGCTCACAAATATATGTAGACCCAAATATAGAGAACATTTTCCCAGCAAATTTCTTCATACATGGAAATTTTTTCAGCAGACAAAGATTTGTAAAAATCAACTAATGTCACAGCATTAAACATTTCTTTCACAGTGTGATCTGACTGCATGTCAATAAGTTCAAGCTGCAGCTCCTCAGGTGCTGCATCAATATCAGCAGTGATGGGATAAGACAGCAAATTGAATTTAGGCTCAATTTTCTTGAAGTCCTGAAATCTTCTTGGCGGGCCGCAAAAAACTCTGTGGCGGACTGCATGTGCCCCCCCCGGGCCGCCATTTGCCCACCCCTGCCCTAGTGGGGTTTTCAGAGCAAGAGACAAAAAGAGGTGGTTTGCCATCACCTGCCTCTGTGTTGTGACCCTGGGCTTTCTAGATGGTCTCCCATCCAAGTAGTAACCAGGGCCAGCCCTACTTAGCTCCCGAGGTCTCATGAGATCAGATTAACCTGGGCCACCCAGGTGTGGGCATCTTTTCCCTAGGTGTAGTATAAAGACCTGCCACCTGGGACTGGGAAGGGAGAAGGTGCCACCATCTTGGACTGCCGATTGCCCGTTTTTCTTGTGTCAAGCAGTGTTTTTTTGGCTGGTGTAGTATTCTCCCACACAATCAGCTGCTTTTCTGGAGCTTTCTTAAATTGTTGAAATAAGTGTGAATGATGTCAAGAATGGGCTGGGTGCCAACTGGAGCTTTGTAACAGCAGGCGTGTGAATAATGGGCGTCTTGATGTATTTGGATTTATTATACAGTGATTTGAGGTGGTTTATGACTTTAGAGTCGGTAAGGCACTCTGCGTTCTGCTGGTGGTGGAAAGGGCCATCAAGTCACAGCTGACTTATAGGGACCCCTGTGGGGTTTTCAAAGCAAGAGACAAAAAGAGGTGGTTTGCCATTGCCTGACTCCGTGTCACAACCCTGGACTTCTCCCTTCGAAATACTAGCCAGGGCTGACCCTGCTCAGCTTCCAAGATCTGAAGAGATCAGGCTACCCTGGGCTAGGTCAGGGCTTGAGTCCTGTTATCCAGGAGGAAAGTGGCATATAAATATTTCAAACGATTAAAGTACACAGAAACATGGGAGGCCAAAGGAAATCCCTCTTTTCTCTTCTTGAGACAACTGAACAATGGGTTCTGAAGGACTGTGCAACAGGGTGATCATACTGGACCCTCCTGACACTCATCCTAAACCATTCAGCAACAGGCAGTGGTAGAATCCATAGATTTCAATAAAGTGGAACTTCATAGCGCCAAACAACCAAATCGAGCTATTTAGATGCCAAGATGCATTTGACTCTCCGAAGATGTCTGAAGGATTCTATTGAAATCTTTCAGTGTGAAAACAGCAGACTCAGACTTTGTTCATATATGATACATTTGCCCCTTACAATGGCCACCTTGCTATTTTAATACATTAATAAATATGAACTTTTAAAAAGGGTTGCATTCCGGAATGGTCCATATTTTGGAGTCTGGATACCTGGCTCTTGCTGGAGAGTCAGAGTATTGTGTTCCCCACAGCAACCTATGACTGCGAAAGTTGGACCATGAAGAAGAAAGACAGGGGGAAAATCGACTCATTTGTGCTGTGGTGCAGGAGAAGGTTCCTGTGCATTCCTTGGACAGCAAAGGTGACAAACAAGCAAGTACTGGAGCACATAAAACCAGACATGTCATTGGGAAGGAAAAATCATAAAACCACCACTGACTTATTTTGGCCATGTCATGCGGAGGAACTCACCAAAAAAAGCAATTATTCTTGGATTGGTTAGCAGCAAAAGGAAACCGGGTCCCCAAAGAACACAGTGGTTAGACATCATAAAAGTCGACACCAGCCTGAGCATGGAACAACTCAAAGAAACAGTATAAGATCTGTAAATGTGGAGTGAGCTGGCCCATAGAATTAACGGCTAACAACAACAACAAAGAGTATGTCAGGTGGATAGCTATGTTGGTCTGAAGCAACAGAACAAAGTTTGAGTCCAGTGGTACCTTTAAGCAGGGGTCATTTTGTAGAAAAAGAGGTGCAGGAGCTCATTAGCATAACTTATTTGCATATGCTACACCCCCTGACATCACCGGAAGTATGTCAGAAGGCAAAAAAGAAAGGAGGGAGGGAGGGAGGGAGGGAGGGAGGGAGAGAGAGAGAGAGAGAGAGAGAGAAAGAAAGAAAGAAAGAGAAAGAAAGAAAGAAAGAAAGAAAGAAAAAAAAGAAAGAAAGAAAAAAAAGAAAGAAAGAAAGAAAGAAAGAAAGAAAGAAAGAAAGAAAGAAAGAAAGAAAGAAAGAGAGAGAGAGAGAGCTGGCAGAGAGGGGGCTGCTACTAATCCAAGCCTCAGAAATACCACTGTTCTGGGAGGATAGCTTCAGTGGTGGCTGAAGCCTTCAGAAGGCTGGTCAGAGGAACAAGGACCTTTCCAGGGGACGGGGTCATTTTGCTGCAGCCATGACACAAGCAGGCATTCCCCCATGGGGGGGGGGGGCTGGCACCCACTCCCGGAGCTGCGCTCCCCCGAGCTCCTGCTCGAAATGACCCCTGCCTTTAAGATCAATAAAGTTTAATGCTAGGTATAACCTTTCATGTGCATGCAGACTTCATCAGCTTATACCCAGAATTAAACTTTGTTGGTCTTAAAGATGCCACTGGACTCAAACTTTGTTCATATACGATGCTAGAGATATATTTGGGGGTTTTGGATATGTAACAAAACTGCAAAAACATGGTATGCTGATCTTATCAGGGAGAACACCTCCCTATTCCTCTTCCACAGTTGCTTTTGTAGACCAGTTACACATCTTGGGATCTGAGGATATATCTCTAGTGTTGCATGTGATTTGAATCTGAGAAGCCCCATCCAGCAGGCAGCCAAGCATAGAAATAATATGGATTGGAGCCAACACGCATATTTGCATACAACCAAAGTTTTGCCAGCATTTCATACAGTGGCACTCAAATCAAATGCTGAATGCAAACTTTCAGATTTGTGTCTGGAATTTTGCACTTAAAATATGAATTGTTGCCTCTTGGTTTGTTGTTTGTTTCTGTTTGTTTGTTTTAATGTGTGGCAGCCCATCAGAAGAACTAGAAGATGTAGTTCCGGTTGAACCTCAGCCTTGAAACCCTAGCAGGGGGGACCTTTCTTGGGCCTATTGCCACCTCTGAGACTCTGGCCCAGCAGAAGGCAACGCATCTAAATCATGATTTTATCGACCAGCAGTAGCTTGCTTTGCTGTGTTCTCTTGAGGGTGGTGGAGACAGGAATCACAAGGAATGTCAGAGAAGTAATGGATCAAAAAAAGGAGAATAAAGGTAGAGTCCAGTGGCACCTTTAAGACCAACAAAGGTTTATTCAAGGTATGAGCTTTCGTGCACATGCACACTTTTTCAAATACTTTCAAAAACCTTTTAATGTGCATGCACATGAAAGCTCATACCTTGAATAAACCTTTGTTGGTCTTACAGGTGCCACTGGACTCTAAAATTGTTCTCCTGCTTCAGACCAACATTGCTGACTACCTGGATCAAAAAGGAAAGAGCCCTTTTGTCAGACCATCCAGACTTGCTGCCTTCCGGTGAGCGAAGCAGTGCCATCAGCACCCTGCAGCGCTCAGATCCCTTGGGGAATGGATGGGAATTGCAGCTTTATGACAGTTCCTCCCATCACAGGCAAGGCTGTAAAGTCTCAACAGATCTGGGGATATCCCAGAGAGAGATCTCAGGGGCCCTGCCTCCATTCCGGCTCTTTGCTTCTCTCCTTGTCGAAGGCACTGTTATTTCATGCCTCAGCGAGTCCCAAATGGCTCCATTTATTACACAGACTGCAGAGCGGTATGTCACACGCCCCCCTCTTCCGCCCCCACTCGCGGCTGCTCCCTCTGTCACTTGTGCCAGCAAAATCCACCCCTGCTTTTGCACACCCTCCCTAACCCAACATCCACTCCCCACCCCAAATGTCTGACGGCAGAGGAGGCCCATCTATTAAAGAGACAGCCAACTTGTGCTAGCCTAAGCTAGGGCTACACACCTCTAAATACACACACTCATGCACAAATCTGGGGCACATGAGACATGGATGCATAGCTTGGAAGATGCCTGTAAGGAGCATCAGTGGGGAAGATTAATCCCAGCTGGGAGCAAAGAGACTGATCCCCATAGACATGCACACACAGGGGCTGCAGCTGAAAGGTAGAGAGGGGCTGTGGCTCAGTGGTAGAGCATCTGCTCTGCATTTAGAAGGTGCCTGGTTCAATCCCCAGCATCTCCATACAAGACTCTCATCAGCTGGTAGGTCTTAAGGAAGACTTTGTTTGCCTAAGAACCTGGACTACAGAAATTAAATTATGGAGTGGGCTTGTTATAAGGCAGCTTCCAATGTTCATGTCTAAAGAATCCATGCAGAGAAGGCAGAGAGCTTCTGCTGTGCCTTTCGAGCTCCCCCCCTTCCCATTGTTTGGGTGTGAGGCTAACAGAACTCAATGGATGAAAAGAGGCTGAAAAAATCTAGCAAGGCACATTGCTCTTCATTTCTGCAGCAGACACTCTGTCTTCTTGAGGTGAGACTGGAGGTTGCGCAGAAGGTTCTTGTTGTTGTTAGCCATTCAGTCGTGTTTGACTCTTGGCAATTCTATGGGCCAGCTCTCTCCACATTTACAGATCTTGTACTGTTTCTTTGAGTTGTTCCATGCTCAGGCTGGTGATGACTTTTATGGTGTCTAGTCACCGTGTTCTTTGGAGGACCAGTTTCCTTTTACCGCAAACCAATCCAAACATAATTGCTTTTTCTAGTGAGTTCTTCCGCATGATGTGGTCAAAATAAGTTGATCACAGTTTTGTGCAGAAGGACCCTGCTATATTGCTTGTTGTTCACAGTCTTTCTTGGGTTCATCACCATGGGAGCAAGGAAGTGCCTTTGCTTCCAGTTTTGCAGGTGGAGACTGAAACTGGGGGAAAGTGAAGTTTTCTATATCTCACCCTGATCACTCCTCCAACTTGACTGGCAGCCTCCCAAGAGGAGGTGCTATGGTTCAATGTTAAAGGATCTGCTTAGCATGCAGAAAGTCCCAGATTCAGTCCCCTCCCCCCCATCATCATCAGTTAAAAGGATCAGTCTGAATAGACAATATTGACTTTGATTGACAAATAGTCTGCTCCAGTGTAAGAAGCTTCATGTGTTCAGCATGCTCAGGGCCCACCTCTTAAAAAGTATGCCCTCACTTAAAGCATAATTAATTTAGGGGACTCACTGCCACAAAAAGGATTGAACAAATTCCTGGAGAAGAGTTCTATCAGGGACTATTAGTTATGGCAAGTAAGTGGAACCTACGTGTACAGGAGCAGTCTCCCTTAGAATACTAGCTGCCTGGGATAACTGGGGAGGACTGCTGCTTTTATGCTCTGCTTGTGAGCTTCCAAGAAGCATTGAGTTGACAGCTGATGAAGGCAGAATGCAGAACGAGATACATTTGAGTGTGGCCCAACAAGGCTGCTCTTACGCTCCCACCCAGTGCCAGATGCCTTGGAGGAAGTTCTGCATGCCAAGCCAGCTCTCAGAGGACCAAACCTTTTCCTTGGGACAGGGGTACAGTCTGCTGGGAGACCCTGGAGTCTAAGAAAAGTGTTCAGCAGAGATATTTCCAGCAGCCTCGGTCTGGTGGAAATAGAACACTGCCAAGTTCTCAGTCTTTCAAGGCCCCGATTCTTATTACTGCATATCAATTCACCTTGCAAACACCACAGAGGCATGGACACCTGTTCAAGGCAGCAAGCAAGGATGCATCTGGCTATATCAAGGTAGCCGATGTCTTGGGCATAGTCAGCATAGGAAGCTGTTTCCAATGGATGCAGGCATTTGGTTCATCATGCTCAGTATTGGCTTCTCCATGTGGGAGCATCTTCCTGTGTCTTGCACCAAAAAACCCTCTTCCTCAGCACCCAAATGCCTTTACTCTGGTGTCCCAGGGATTGAAACTGGGACCTTCTGCCTGCCAAGCAAGTATGCTGCCCTTCAGGTACATATGATTATTATATCTGTAGCACCCAGCATCTAATACATCCCCCAGACTGTGCTGAGGAAGAAGAGCTCCACCCTACTACCCCCCCCCTCCTACATGTCTTCCCAGGTCTCTCTCCAGCCTCCATTTCTCAAGTGATAGAGATGTTGGCAATGTGATGGCCTACCTCACCAGATCATTGTGAGGACTAATCAAATAACACCAATAAATTGCAGGGACTTTAATTTTTTGGGGTCAAATTATGAATAATAAAGAACATCACAACAACCTTGCCTGCTGCTCTGGCAAGTTCCATGTGTGGGGTTGGGAGACTCTGAAATCCTTTGTGGAGTGGTAGAAAAGAGCAAGCGTCCAGTAGTGCCTTAAAGACTAACAATATTTGTGGCAGGGGATGAGCTTGCTCGAGTCACTGCTCACTTCTTCAGATCCTTTGTGGAGTGTTTCAACCTGAACACTTTCAACAACCCAGTGAAGTGGATTAGGCTGACAGATCGGAACAACTAGTTGCAGGGTGGAGACTTGGCCCTGGGCCTCCCAGTTTCTAGTCCAACAAACTACTGATCCCATCTCACTGTCTGTCCAGTATCTGAGAAGGGGACAAAAAGGGAAAGCTTTGCCTGACACCAGCCACCATGAGCATGGCCAGAGGAGAGCTGGCTACCTTAGGGAGCATAGCTCCTGCTCTTAACCACTATGCTACATTGCAAATGGTAAGCTGCAGGGTTTAAAGGTTCCCTCTCAGATCTGTGTAATCCCTTTTCTTGGGACCAGGCGCCTCTTTCCCTAAACCAGTCCAAAATCGGTGTGACGCCTTTGTCCATAGGACCAACCAAACTGGCACAAAACCTCCCCAGAACTCCTCATCAGCACAGATGGGGCAACATTTCACAAGACAGAAGGGTGGGAAAGCAGGTTCCCCAGACCACCATGTTCAGGTTTCCCCGGGCGCTGCAACTGACCCCAGTGACCTTCAGGGCTTATCTCCTCCACCAGGACCCTTCCTGAGAGGAAGGATTGATGGGGCCAGGCTGGGCTGCTGGGTGTCTGTATCTCTCCCCCCCCCTACCCAGGCAACTGAGAGAGGCAGAAGGGAAGCGCGCTGCGGTGACACTCCCCAGAGAGCACATTTTGCCAGCCCACACCCCAGCTGTCCCTGGCACCCAGAAGAGCTCTTAAAGCAGATGGGTGCAAACAAGCCACCTCCTGGTGGGGGGGGGGGGGGGTCGGACGGCAGAGGGAAGGACGGAGAAGCAGGGGCCCAGCAGGCTTTCTCCACCTCCCCCCCACACACAGGCACACCTTTCCCCACACCAGCCCTGTGGAGCTTCCTGGCCGCCCGCAGCTCTTCCAGGTTTCCCTGCAAGATCGTCACCCTGCCTTCTCCCAGCCAGGGCAGACTGAGTGGGTGGACTCGCCCCGCTTCTCTTGCGTGGCTGCAGGGATGAGGGGGCGAGGGAGCCAAGCCCGAGGGAACCTACCCCTGGGTGGGGTGGCCTCTTGGACTGATGGGGCTCCGGTGCCTGGCACACCAGACCCCAGAGGGGCACAGCCGGCAGAGGCGGCGGCGGCGGCGGCGGCGGCGGTGGGGGGGGGGGGGGGCTGGCCTTCGGGGCCCTCTGGTGCAGGCAGCAGCCACGGTGCGCGGGGGCCCGCTTCTCCCTGCCCACTTCACTGCAGCAGCCGCCAGAAAAGGCCCTCCTTCGGGGTCCTCCGTCGGCGGGCAGCCCTCCTCCCTCTTGGGGGGGGGGGGCGTCCAAAACAGCTCTCCGCCTTCTAAGTGGGGGGGGGGGGAGGCCAGGAGCTTAGAGCCCGGCTGGGCGGAGAACCACTCCTGCAGCAGTAGTCAGAAGGCTTTCCTGAGTGTAGACTTCTGAGTAGACCTGCTTCGGCTTGCCCCCTTAGATCGACTATCCCCCTCCCCCTCTTCACTCACTGGCAGCCATCGGAACAGAGAAAGGCGGGCGGGGGGGGGCGAGGATAGCACGTGGAGAAAAGACAGCCCTCCCCCCCAGGAAGAAGGAACGTCACATGAGAGCGGAAGAAGAGCCCGGCTGGATCAGGCCGGTGGTCCAGCTCGTCTCCCGCAGAGGCCCCTCGACCAGTTCCTCTGGACGGCCGGCCACAGGGCAGAGGGGCCGAGACCTCCTCCTGGCTATGGGGTTCGGGGCCTGAGTGCCTCTGAATGTCTCCCCCCCCCCCCAGTCATGATCTCGGCTCCCCCCCCCCTTTACGCTCCTCCCCCTTCCCCCCCGCACGAACCCACTCCGGGAATCTCCTCCGAGCCGTCGGGCTTCATGAAATCGTGGCCGGCACCCCCCCCCCCCCAAAAAAAAGAAGCTTCCGAGATCCACGAAGAAGAGAGCCGGGCGGAGGTGGGACCTGGCGGGCTGGCGGGGAGAACAAACAGACCAGGCGGGCGGGAAGCGAGGGAGGAGTGGGGCCGCCGGGCGGGAGAAGGGGAGGCTGTTCGGAGCCGTCGGAGGAGGGCAGGCAGGGGGCTCCAAGGAGGAGGCTTCGGGACCGCTGCGGGGAAGAAGAGGAGTGTGAACGGGGGGAGGACGGGACCGTCCGGGGCTGCGGGCGCAAGGAGGGTCCCAGAAGGCCAGGAGCGAGGGGGGCTTTCGGGAGGCTCTTCGGGGCGCCTGCCGGGCCAGCGCTCCGGGGCGGGGGGGGGGGGGGGGAGAGGCCGCGCGGCGGGAGGGGCTGGCCCTTACCTCTTGAGGCGGAGGCTGCCGGCGCTGCCCAGCTCGCGGCTCCCCACCAGACGGGCGGTCTCCGAGGTCTCCTTGCCGGCCACGCTGGGGGGCTCCATGGCGCCGGAGGGGCGGCTGCGAGCGCTCGGGGGGCTCAGCGGCAGGCGCACTCCGGGCTCTCCATGGGCAGCGGCGGCCGGTCCGGGCGGGAGCTCTGGCTGCGGCAGCGGCGCCGTCGAGCGGGTCGGAGCCGAGGCAGGCACAGGTGGGCGCGGGGGAGGGAGCCGGGCAGGCCCCGCCCCGCGCCGCCAGGCCCCGCCCCTGCAGGCAACCGAGGGGGCCACCCACCCCCATCTGCACCAGTCCCGGCCAGCCAGACGCGCCCCATCGCCGGCGGCCGAGAGACCGAGAGACCCCGAGCCGGGAGCCCGGGGCCGGCGGGGCAGAGACCCCGTGGGAGGAGAGGAGCCGGGCGAGACTCCCGCACGCGGATTTTGTGACAGAGAACCCGAGGGAGGGGGCGGTTTCGGCTTAGCCTGGCGGGTGGAAGGGAAGGGAAGGGACCTCAAGACAAGGCAGCTCCGGGGAGCGAACGAAGCCTGGGCGGCCGGCCTGGCCCTGCCGCGGATGACCAAAGTAGGTAACCCGCGGGGCGGATTCCTCCTTGCGGCCGCGGGGTGGGGGGGTGGGCTGGGGGGAGAGGCCAATGGGCCGCAGCAGCAGCAGCAGAGGAGAGAGCCGGCGCTCTTCGCACCGGGAAACCTGTGTGTGTGGTGGGGAGGGGGCCGGAGGAAGAAAGCCGGTCTTCAGTGCGAAGGATGGTGCTGGGAAGGCGCTGAAGCCAGAGAGGGTTCCGCTCGCGTGGGAGGGGCGAGACTGCGGGGGGCTGTCCTCGGAGGACGGAGGAAATCCTCGAACCGATTGCGGTCTGTGTGTGTGTGGGGGGGGGGGGGGGAATACCACCGGGCTTCCCGTCCCCGACCTCGGGGCCCTTAGCCAGCGCCGCCGGGGCATCCGGGAGCCAGCCTGGAGAGGGTCACACAGCCTGGAGGAGTCCAAGCTCCCTTTGCAACTTGGTAGAGTGGGTGAAGAACTCCCCCCCCCTTGGCCCACAGAAGAAACTGCACATTTTTGGTTTCCCGAAATTAGATTTCATTTAATGCCCAATAGAAGGACGACCGACCCCCGCCGGGTGCCCTCTCTGCCCTCTTGAAACCCTTAAGAAAACGATTTTTTAAAAAAACTTCGACTTATTTCTTTTGCTTTCCGCATATTTTGAATCCGGTTCCTTAAATGGCTAAAGCGCCCGGGACCTTCTCCCCTCCGCGCCCCCTCCCCGTGCTTTTGTGTCAATGCGGGAAAACCTGTCGTGTGACGCCTTCGGGAGGGGGGATAGGAGCAGAAAGGGCGCGGAGATGTCTGCCTCGACTCCTGAGTAGCACGTTGATTGATGATCAAGCACGCGGAGAGTCTAAATCGCCTTTTCCCGAGGCGCACCCAGATAGTTGAACAGAAGAAGGAAAGAATGCCTCATCGCAGTGGGAGAACCCTGGTGAACTGGAGGAGGCTGTGCCAGACGTGGGAGGGGGAGGCAATCCTCCGCCCCTCCCCTTCAAAGGGAATCCCTGTCAATTAAACGCTCAGCATCATTCCGGGGGGATGGAGAAAGCCCCAAAAGGACTAAAGCTCGGAAAGGATATCCCCAAAGTGAGCGACCAAAGGGCAAATGAGGCTCAATGTGAACAAAATGACGCGCTTGTAGCAAAATATACCGATTTTCCATCCATCCATCAGGGTATTTGTGTATGACTATAGGAACAGGCGATGATTGACAAAGATCTTGGGGTTGTGGTGGAAAGAAGGATGAAAGTGTCGACTCGTCGTGGAGCGGCGGTGAAAAAGGCAAGTGCTGCCTAAACGATTGTTAGGAAGGGGCTGGGAACAGAACAGCTACTAGCAGAATGCCCTGGTGTAACTCGACTGTGCCGCCGCTTTCGGAGTAATGGGCTCAGTTCTGGTCACCTCCTTTCAAGAAAAAAAAAGCTGGAATAAAGTTTATTTTAGGCTCGAATGTGCTCCTGGGCTTCTGGTTAATTTTCCTTTCAAAAAGAATGTGGGGGAGGGGGTGCAGAAAGGGACAATCCAAATAAAAGAAGGGATGAGAGCTCTTCCGACGTATTTTAGGATTTTGAATCAGACTTGCCCCCCTCTCCCATGACTCGGGGGCATCCAGTGAAATAAACAGGCAGGATAGACAAAAGCAGGGATTTCTCCACGCCGTGTATAAACTAAATTATGGGATTCACTGATACAGAGTTGTGGTGATGGTCGCTGGCGTGGGTGGCTTTGAAGAAGAATTAGATTCCTAGAAGAGGAGCGATCAATCCGCGGCTATTAGCCCTGAAGGTTCGAGACACAGTTAATCCTATACCTTACCTTGTTCTGGCTGCCTTCTGTAATCCAGGTTTTGCATTGCTTATGAAATGTCATGTCTTATATTGTTTTAATTTCATTGCTTTCTAGCCCTGTAATATCATCCTATTGTATTATTTATTGTGTGTCTTACTCCGTTTCTGTTGCATTTTTTTTAAAATTGCGCTTGAACCTCATAGAGAAGGTGGACTATACATAAATAAAATAATTGCGAAATGGAACCTCCGTAGACAGAGACGGTAGGCTACTGTTGCTGAGACACAGATTGCAAGGGAAGGACCATTGCCTTCATCCCTACTCTTGTGAAGCCTCAAAAGTGTCTGACGAATGACTATGGGGAGTGGGGCACTGAGCTAGGTGGACCTTTGGTCTGATCCAGCACAGCTTTCCTTAGATTCTTACGAAGGAAAGACTGTGGTGCATCCTGGCCCAAACAGACAGGGCTGCTTCTTGGAACTGGAGATCGTATGTAGGAGAGACTGCTGGCGGAAGGGGACAAAGAATGACCAAAAGGTAACCAAACCATTTAGCTCTGAAAGGTCCCATTACCAGGGGCAGCGAGAAGGGAGTCTTGCAAATGCTGAATGAATGAATAAATGAATGAATGAATGAATGAATGAATGACCATGGTCAGCGCTCCTCGCTGGGCTGCCACACTTCCAGGTGGGGCTTCTAAGACATCCATGGAGAACCAGAGACTACTGAAAAACACTGCTATAATCCTCTTGCCATACCGCAGCATCTCTTCGTAGTTAAGCATGGAAGGGTGCGATCGCCGGAAGGAAGCACCATTGAATATAGTGGGGCTTAATTCTAAGTAGACATATCTCCTGAAGGTATTGTTAGGGTGGGAGAAGCTCAAGTGGAATTAAAACTTTCCTTTAAAGCTGGGAAGCTTTTTCCTGTTTATATTTAATACTTTCCTTTGATATTAAACTATCTCCCGAGGACAAACAGAAAGTCAATGAGTCAACGCTGGCTTATATCAAGTCAAGAGGAAGCGAACATTAATTAGGATCCCATTGAATTCAGTTACTTGCTATTTTCGATGCTCCCGAAGAATCAAGAAGTTGACTAATACCCAGTCACTAGGGGTTAAGCTAGGGAAAGGGGCGGCGAAAGCCACCGTTTAGCCACTTGCTCGGTTTGGCAGGGCGCTTAAAAGGGAGGGGCTAACTTCAAATACAGCGATGGCATACATTTATAACCCGCGGTTCCCAACACGGCTTACTAGAATTTCCCCTCCACCAGAAGGGAACAACAACCCTGTGAGACAGCTTGGCCAAATGAGAGGGACTGACCCAAAGGCACCCAGCCAGCCGCCATGGCAAAATAGGGGTTTCAGCCTGGGTTTCCTTGACCATAGTCCAGCACTCTAGCCTGTGTGCCACGCTGGCGCTGTTGGGAAAACCGACTCTCGATGCCAGTGTCTGGGCACCGGAGAGGGATATCCATCCCCTAGTTTTCTGTGCCCCCTCCCGCTTTTGGGGAGGGGTGCGGAGGGCAGCTTTTGCCAGGCCAATTTCTTGTAGGCTTCCCTCCCAGCGCACCTCCACCGCCACCACTTTCGCAGCAGGGCCATGAAACGAAGCTCCAGAGGCTCCGGAGCTCGGGCAGGAGGGGCGCTTGGGCATTTCGCGCAGGGTGACTTCGGAAGAGAAGCAGAGCCTCAAGTAAACGGCTTGCCGGAAGGTTGGCAGCCGCATCCTTTTCAGCGTGAAAGACTGCCCAGCACTGGGAAGGGGGGGGGGGAGAGGAGCATCCTTGGTCAATGAGCGGAGGAGGGGGAGGAAGGGAAGGCCATATGTACCACATTGCTCTCTTTAAAATGATCTCTGTCCCTCCCCCCACCCCCGGAGAGCCCCGCTCCGTGCCAATTGCGCATCCATCCTCCACTCCCTACAGGGGAACGCAGAAGTCCCGGCCACTGTGAGCTTCCTGGATGTGGGTGCTGTAAGCGGAGGAGCCGCCAACGCCGAGCTGGGAAATCTTCCTCTGAGGAACTGAGCTGGGCTCTGAGGCAGCCAGCACCCGCCAACCGGGAGCCTCTCTCTATCCGGAAGAAAGTGACCTTTCTGGGCAGAACAGCACATGTCCGGGCTTCTGATCCGGACCGCTCTCTTCTCAGCACCCAACCTGCCCCTGAGCCCGTTGACAGCAGAAAGCCTAACACAACCACGTACCCCCACCCCAGGGAACCAATCTAGTCCCTTGTTCCAGAAGAAAAGTTTCCCGGGGGACGCCTGTCCCAGGCCATCAAAGCCTCAGGAGACCCCGGGAAACTGTTCAGGACCATTCAAGCTAAGATTTGCGCCCTCCCCTCCCCTCTCGCCCCAGTCCCCAGTCTCAACTGCACGTCCCAAGGGCAGAAAACGTGCCCGGAGAACGCTGTCTTGGGTTTTTCGACGCCCCAGCTAGACAGTGGACTGAAGTACCAGCAGGCAGTACCCCAAAGGATTCAGGACCATGGACAGCTCTCGGACGGAAAAGCCCCCTGGCGCATGCCCAGGTCCACTGTGCTCTAAACGAGGCTTCTGTGGCAGAATGTCCCATTGACTTTTACAGAGTTTCATTGTCAGAACAGGTCCAGGGGCTTTCTTGGTTCCTTGGAAACAGAAGCTTGAGCAGGCAGTGGCAGGACAAAGGCTCTGGGAATGGTGGGCCGAGGCAAAGGGGAAGTAGGTACAGAATGCGGGATGAAACCCAGAGGTGGGATGGGGCTAAGAGGTGCCCGGGGGAGGGCGGAGCACTCCTTATTCTGGGGTGGGGAGGAAAGAGATGCAAGGCGGAGTGCGCGATATCTGCTTTAAGCAATGCGGGGCTCAAAGAACGGGAAGGAAATCCCGAGCTCCACCGCCTTATTCTCCTCTTTGTTCTCGGCTCTGGTCCCTGCGCAGGCTGCCTGCTGGGTCTCTTCAGGGCACTTTCCTTCTGTCTTGCCCTGGGACTGCCCAGCCGACAAGGCACATCCGCTGCCGCCCGAAGCTTCCTCCGGATGAACATCGCGTCTCCTGCCGAGCCGGCTTCTCGTGCTCTTACTTCTCCGGGTCAGCTGCAGAAATGAAGGGGAATTCTCACTAACCCTTGGCAGGACTGTTCCACACAAAGCCACTCGCCTGAAGGTCTGAGGTCAGACTGGGAGATCTAAGATCAGCCCCTCTTTGACTACCCAGGTCGCTTGGCGCTGTCCAGACCTCGGTGCTGACGGTGGGGTGGGGGTGGGGGGCAAAACCGAGGCTAGGCTGGTCCGGGAATGGCTCTGCTGGGGCCACGGAAGGGATGGCTTGTTCAGGCGTGAAGGCCAGGCGGGCCTCGAGGCCATGAACAGTGAAAAGCGAAGGAGAGGAGAGAGGAAGGGGGCACTCAATGAAAACCAGTCGAGAGACAACTGAAGGCTCCTCGGCTTCGGCCCCCGTGTGGTTGTCGCGGGGGATGAAGACTGGAGGCTCACGGTGGCCGAGAGGATTTCTGCAGCCTGCAGCGGGAACATATTCACAACACGAGTTAGCCCAATGAATCACTTGGCTCGAGACAGCCTTGCTCCTCTCCAGGACAGCAGGGGTGCCACCACTCCTCATCTCGAGGTGAGGTGTGTGTCTTCTCTTCAGTAAAAAGCACTAGTCAATTACTCTTCCTCTGGGCCAGGCCTCTCTTCTAAGCAGAGACAAGTGCCTCTGAGCAGGAAGGTGACTCTTTCGGGCAGAAATGCCACTGAGCATGTGCACTCTTCACTTCCCAGAACAACCCCCTGCCCATTTTCTCCCGTGAAAAGCCCAGAAATATCTCCACGGATCTGCCCCTTCCCAAACTGCAGGCGGTGCAAAGGAAACAGAATATATGAATAAATGGGCAATTTTCACAGTGAAGGGTGGTAAGCAGTGAGGTACCACAGGGCTTAGTATTGGGTCCGATGCTTCTTAATTTGTTCATTAATGATTTGGAGTCGGGAGTAAGCAGTGAAGTGGCTAAATTTGGGGATGACACAAAATTGTTCAGGGTGGTGAGAACCAGGGAGGATTGTGAGGCACTCCAAAGGGATCTGTTGAGAATGGGCGAGTGGGCGTCAGTGTGGCAAATGGGGTTCAGTGTGGCCAAGTGCAAAGTGATGCACACTGGGGCCAAAAATCCTAACTATAAATACACGTTGATGGGGTCTGAACTGGCGCAGACTGACCAAGAGAGAGATCTTGAAGTTGTAGTAGATAACTCACTGAAAATGTCGAGACAGTGTGCGACTGCAGTAAAAAAAGGCCAACGCTATGCTGGGGGTTATTAGGAAGGGAACTGAAAACAAACCAGCCCCTGTATAAATCGACCGTGCGACCTCATTTGGAATACTGTGTGCAATTCTGGTCACCACACCTCAGAAAGGATATTATAACACTGGAAAAAGTGCAGAAAAGGACAACTAGAATGATAAAAGGGTTGGAGCTCTTCCCCTGTGAAGAGAGGTTAAAGCGCTTGGGGCTCTTTAGCTTGGAGAAACGACGACTGGGGGGTGACATGATCGAGGTTTATAAGATTATGCATGGGATAGACCAGGTAGAGAAAGAAATACTTTTCTCCCTTTCTCACAATACAAGAGCCCGTGGGCACCCCATTAAATTGCTGAGCAGTCGGGTTAGAACAGATAAAAGGAAGTACTTCTTCACCCAAAGAGTGATTAACACGTGGAATTCACTGCCACAGGAGGTGGCGGCGGCTACAAGCATGGACAGCTTCAAGAGGGAACTGGATAAACAAATGGAGCAGAGGTCCATCAGTGGCTATTAGCCACAAGATATAGATAGGAACTCTCGGTCTGGGGCAAGTGATGCACTGTATTCTTGGTGCTTGAGGGGGGGCAACAGTGGGAGGGCTTCTAATGTCCTGGCCCCACTGGTGGACCTCCTGATGGCCCCTGGTATTTTTGGCCACTGTGTGATAGAGTGTTGGACTGAATGGGCCATTGGCACGATCCAGCACTGGCTTCTCTTATGTTCTTATGAACCGGTCCCGCTGGGGCACTAAAAGAACAAACTGAGGATTTTTGCGTATAAAGCAAATTGCATCTGGTGAAGTGAGCTCGGACTCATGGCGGAAAACATTCTGTTAGTCGTTACGGTGCACCGGATTCCTGTTTTTATATACTGAGTGAGGAGGCGTCTCCTAATAACCCGCACAAACGTCTTCACCGCAGCTCCCGGCCCGGCGGGTCGGGGGAAATGAGACGCAGCGGGCACCAGCCGTCAAACAGCCGCTTGAGCCCAGCTGCGGTGCCAGTCGGGAACTGTAGTTCCTCCTCTGAGCGCCCGGATGCGCGCGCACCACTCCCGGGTCCCACCCCCTTCCCGGCAGGCTCCGCAGCCGCAGGTGGAGGAGTGGCGGGAGTGCGGCCAAGATGGCGGCTCCGGGTGGTGCTCCTGAGGAGGCGCGGCGTGGCAGGTCAAGTCCGGGGGGAGGGCTGGACGAGGAGGTAGAAGGGGCGCAGTTTGCTGCAAGTGCCGCGACTGGAGCCAAGGGGGGTTATCTCTGCACAGTGGGCTGCCCGTCTCCTTGGTGTGGGTGGCGGCGAAAAAACAAAACAACTCGCTCTTCATCTGGTCAGAGGCTCCTCAGACATTTTGAAGCGGGTTTTCACGAGCCGCTGCGAAGGGGGGAGGAGGAGGGAGGAGCCGCGCGGGCTCCGTTGTAGAAGGAAGGGCGCGGCCGCGGCTGGGAGGGTGGGGTGGAAGAGAGAACAGCGGGCGATCTCCTCTCTCTCTCTAATGTCTTCCCTCCCCTCCCTTTCTCCCACGCAGCGGGAGGAGGGATGACTCGCTGGATACTCTCCTCTCCTGCCTGCCCCTCACCCCCTCGCTTTCCCCGAGGAAGAGGACCACGAGCCAGTCAAAGACGGAACCACCCCTGCTCCGGACCAGGAAGCGGACCATCTACACGGCAGGGCGCCCCCCCTGGTACAACGAGACAGGCACGCCTTTCAAGGAAGCCTTTGTGATTGGTAAGGAAGCTCGAAGCCTGTCTGGGCACCTCCTCAGCTCTCCTGACTGACTGGGGGCTCTGCCTCGATTGACTGGTCCTGGCAGAGCTAGCTGGATCTCTGTCTTTCCCTCTCTGCCTTCCTTCCAGTGCTTCCTCCAGAGCCATGTAGCGGATCCTAGAACTCCCCTTTGCCTTTCTTGGAGGTGGTAGTTCCCTCATCCATGTGAGACAGGTTAAAATAATGGGTGTTGACTAGACCTTTGGTTCTGGCTGGCTGATTCCAAAGCATCTGCTGAGATTTTGGCAGCGTCTGGTGTGGAAACAGCATCCATGTTTGCTGCTCATTGTAGCACTGGACTGATAGGGCTTGATTACTAGCAGTTGTTCTACAGATGAGAGAAGGGAAAGGCTCTGGGGTGTCACATGCTGTACAGTTCACAAGATAGGTTAGAGAGAATACGCCCGCTTTTTGTAATCATCACTGGTTTTTGCTTTATGCATCTCTGACTGTAGGGTATGGGGTTCTTAGAATGAATCACCAGCCCATTCTCCCCTCTTCTTTACCCTTCATTGCCACATTGTCTTGTCCTTGGATTGTGAATCCCTGCTTCTCCCAGGTGGACTCTGTCTTTTGGCTGTGATGAGACTGATAACAGAACTGTTCTCCATATTGATTTGACCTGGTATCTCTCTGGTAGTAGTTTCCAAGACCCTTATCCTTCCAGTTTAACATTTTTGGATGGCTCAGTTCTCATTGTTCCCCATCGATTGGAGGATTCAGATTCCCCTCTGCTCTGTTTATAGGTTTGTGTGGTGGAAGCGCATCAGGCAAGACCACAGTGGCCACTAAAATCATTGAAGCTCTAGATGTGCCTTGGGTGGTTCTTCTCTCTATGGACAGCTTTTACAAGGTGGGTGGCTTTGGTGCAGCCTTTTGGCTCAGCCCTCTAGAGAGAAGGCCAGTCCAGCTAATCCCTAGTTGCTAAACTGGAGAGGCTTTCTTTTCTGACCACCTTGCCTGTGGTGCTCTCCTAGGTGCTGAACAAGGAACAACAGCAGCAGGCTGCTTGCAACGAGTACAATTTCGACCACCCTGACGCCTTTGACTTTGACCTGCTGATCAGTGTCTTAAGGAAACTCAAAGAGGGAAAGAGTGTTAAAGTTCCAGTCTATGACTTCACCACGCACAGCCGGCGCAAAGAGTGGGTATGTGAGGGGAGGGTGTGGGAAGAAGAATTCTGTCTCTTATATGGCTTGTTGTGTGAATGGATGTGGCCACCAAAACGGGGTCTTTGGGTCATGAATGGACCTGGTATTAATTGTGTAACTTGCTGAAGCTTCTCATTTGAATATGTATATGGCTACATAGTTTGCAGGAAATGGAGGTTTGGGCTCACAGAAAATTAGGAAGACAAGTTTAAGTGTATCTGCCTCATCTAGACTCAAGTTGAAATCAACACTGAAGTGTCATTGGTAGAAGAAACACTTAAATGTGGGTATTAAAAAGCTGCCCCTGCTGCAGCCTTGTTTGGTCCAAGCTATAAAATACTTGACTAATCAAAAGGTCTGGAAAGGTTTGTCGAGAACATGAAGAGTTGGGTTTGTGGAGCCCATGAAGGAATGGGAGCAGCTTCTAAGAGGATCTACGCTTTTGAATCTAGCCTGTACTAATATGGAGAATCTTATTTTGAATGGTCCAACACTGAAGGCTTGTGCTGGGAGGTGGTACATTAAAAATAGGCATTGAAATTGTAGAGCAGCCTCTATTTACATGATGTCAGGCTCACTGATAGCACTGCAGATTTTCTTTTAAAGAGGAATAGATGCAGTGTTTCTCTGGGAGCTAAATGATTGATGCTGAGTGAAAAATCCAACTGAGATTACCTTTTAGTTCAGAACGGGTAGCAGAGACTGCTAGTGCTGGAACAAGAGCGTTCATTGCACCTGCAAGGGGAGAAACCAGCTTTCTTTGTTTAAACAAAAGCTCAGACTTTCAAGATGCTCCATTCTGAGCCTCTCTTGCCTTCCTAGTGTTGTGGGGCTGAGGATATTTGCATTCCCAAATGAGGTCTTCACAGAGTAGCTTCTTTGGGGACCTTTTAACCCCTGATGGGGCTGGAGGGGTTGGCATTAAGCTGTGTGTCAGTATTTGAGAGGCAGGGTAGTGTAGCAGATGAAATGCTGCCCTATAACCAAAGAACTGGGTCTCCCTTGAGGAGCCTGAGAGACCCCCCCTCTTTCGCTTGAGCCTTGACACTTTCTCTCTCCTCTCTGCAGAAAACTGTCTATGGGGCCAATGTGATTGTGTTTGAAGGGATTATGTCCTTTGCCAATAAGGAGCTTCTACAGGTACTGTCCTGGTCTAAAGAGTGGAAACATGGGGGCTCGGTTGGGCTGGGGTGGTCTACTGTGGGTCAGGTGGCTGGTCTCTCGGATGCCTGTTCTTGAACTGACAAGATTGGCGGAGGCCTCCACCCCAGCTCCCCAGCCTGTAGTTCTCATCTTGACCCATGGCTCCTACAGCTCCTGGACATGAAGGTGTTTGTGGACACGGACTCGGACATCCGGCTGGTGCGGCGGCTGAAACGGGACATCATGGAGCGCGGGCGGGATGTGGTGGGCGTCATCAAGCAGTACAGCAAGTTCGTGAAGCCGGCCTTTGAGCAATACATTGAACCCACTATGCAGGCAGCGGACATAGTCGTGCCCCGGGGTGAGGAGGGGAGCCTGCTTAGGGCATGATTGGTGGCGGGGGAAAGAGTCTTGGTGCATTCTTGTCAGCCTCTCAAGGTGGGATGGAATGGCATCGGGGAAGAATTTGGTAGCTGCCAGTGAAAGAAAGGGGGTATATCAGCTTTGGCTCCTGTTGTGGCATTTGCTTCATTTGGAGATTTAACCAGGAAGCTTTTTTTTTCATAGCCTTGTAGGTTTCTGTGGTCAGCAGGAGTTGTTCACTCTGCTGGTGCCTTTTGATTTTATTTTTGCAAGAGACTTTTTCTTGTGGTTCATTCTGGGTTTGGGTTAAAGTTAAACTGGAACTTCTCAAATTTCTAAGTTTGCATAGTTACCACATTTCAGATATGGGGGTGGGGAGAGACACCCAGTACTTTATAATGTTAATCTAGCAAGAAAATACTCACAAAATATCAACACCCTTTCATGTCACTTTTTTTTCCGCTTAGTGAATTTCTTTACCACTTCTCCAGAACTTGCTGTAAGTGGCTTTATGGAAATCGAATGCAAATATATAATGTTTGAGGAACGGTCAACAAATATTTAAGTATTCTGTAAATGGGTGAATGTGGGGAGATTTAAACTATGCTAAACGTAGGGGCTGAGAATGACCAGGGATGATTGTAGTTCAAGTTTTATCTTGGCTGTGTACTTGGAGACACCCTTGTTCTTTTGGCTCAGTTTGGTGTAGTGGTTAAGTGCGCGGACTCTAATCTGGGAGAACCAGGTTTGATTCCCCACTCCTCCACTTGCACCTGCTGGATGACCTTGGGCAAGCTGTAATTCTGGCACAGCTGTTCTTGAAAAAGAGCAGTTCCTGTCAGAGTTCTCTCAGCCCCACCTACCTCACAGGATGTCTGTTGTGGGGAGGGGAAGGGACAGGAGATTGTAAGCCACTCTGAGACTCCCTTGGGTAGTGAAGGGCAGGGCATAAATCCAATATCCTCTTCTTCTTCTTTATTTAGACCCTCATGCCCATCCCCCCGCTTGCAGTGTGAAATACACTGACTTTATCGTACAGGGTAGTTGCTAAAACAGGCTGAGATAAGGACACTGAATGAAGTGCTTTGAACATTCCGTAGCACTGTCAAATAATGTTATGATAAGCTGAACGTCCTCATCATTGTCTTCTCTGGGAAGCATACCCACATCTGGTTGCCTTGAGCTCTCTGGAGCCTCCATCTTTGCTTTTATTTATTCTGATAATTGTACTCTGTTTTTGTCCCCAGCAGGGGCCCAAAGCTGTTTACAACATTATTTCCCCCTCCCCTGTGAGGCAGGGTGGGGGTTACTCAAGTTGCAGCTGGTTTATAGCGACCTTGTAGGGTTTTCAAGGCAAGAAATGAACAGAGGTGGTTTGCTGTTGCCTGTACATGACAACCCTGGACTTCCTTGGTAGCCTCCCATCCAAGTACTAGCCAGGGCTGACCCTGCTTAGCTGCTGAGATCTGATGAGACTGAGCTAGCTTGGTGGGTTAGGCTGTGAGAAAATTACTGGTCCAAAGAAATCCACTGAGCTTCCATGGCAGTACAGGGATTAGAAGCTGACTTTTCACTGGAGCGTAATCTCACACTCTAACTACTACACCACAGTCCTGTTTGCAGTTCTGTGTTCCCAGGGGGGGGGGCACCAGATGCCTTAAATCTCCCCACCCCAGCGATCAAGAAAATAAATGGTACCCCTCCTTTCCCCACAGGTGGGGAGAACTTTGTTGCTCTGGACTTGATCGTTCAGCATGTTCACAGCCAGCTGGAGAAGGTAAGGACTTTGGAGGAGGGAACTCTGGGGTGTGTGTGTGGGGGGGAAGAGCTATTGTCCCTCGCCTCCACTGCTGCAGGATGGTCTCCAGCCCAGCACTGTCACTCTCCATGTCAAACCTTCTCAATATCACCCACCCCCTCCTTGAGATCCCAGTCCAGGATCTATTCCCTCCCATTCCCACCTTTGCCAGCCTCCCTCCAAGCCCTGTTCAACACACTATGAAGCCCCTGTAAATTTAATCCCAAACTCGCATAAAATGCAGCTTTCCCCAGTCTGTCCCCAGGCCCTTCACACTGTAGCCATCCCCGAGTTAATGAGCAGTGGAGGGGTTGGGGAGTGGGGTGGGGTGCCAGCAGGGCTAGCATCCTGAGCCAGGCCGTGGGGCAGAGCTTGCTGTGTGCAGTGACTGGCTATTCTGTGTTTCTCTCCCGCCTCCCTCCGCCCCCTGCCTTGTAATGACTTTGCTGCCTTCCGATGTGGGCTCCTACTGCTGATGCCCAGCGTGAAATCACGGTCAGGTATGATGGCGGCCCTGAAGGAGCAGAACTAGACCCCTTCCTTCCCCCCCCCCCCCATCCTGCCTTGCCCCCATCCTGGTGCCTTTCCCTGCCGCACAGCAAGCCAGCCAGTGGGAGAGCAGCTGGGTAGTAGCTGGGGGTCTTCTGGCAAGTTCTGAGAGGCAGCTTGGGGAGAAGGAAGTGTAGGGAGCCTTTACCCTCTGGGTTGCTCTGGAGAGAGAACTATGCCCAGAATGCCGACTGCTTCCTGGCCTCCTTTGTGGGACCTGAATTACAGCTGGTCTCCAGACTACAGAGATCAGTTTCCCGGGATGACGTGGCAGCTTTGGAGGGCAGACTCTATGGTATCACATCTCTGCTGAGCTCCCTTCCTTTCCCAGACTCTCCCCTCCCAAGGGACTGCCCCCAAATCCCCATGGACTTCTGAAATTGCATTTGGCACCCCTGCTTGTAACATGTGCTCTCCTTGGTGACTGAGCAGCTCTGCCTTTCTTTCCAAAAGCCAGCAGGGCTTGCTTTGGAGGTCTGAGATGTGCTGCCTGGCCATCCCAAAACTTGCTAAAAGGAGCAGGGGAGGTCGTGGCGTGCTTGCCCTGTCTGTTCCTGCTGCTTGGGGGCTGTATTTGACGGGATTTTTTGGACTTGGCAGTAGCTTCCTGAACACCTTCCACCCTCCCACATATGTCCCTCTTGGCTTCCCATGGGCTCTCTGAAACGCGCCTGCATACATGTGGCAGCATCTGCCCTGTCTTGCCCAATGGTGGGTGAGACAGAGAGAGAAGGGATACAGCAGCTGTCACTCTTTATGCAGCGAAGCTTTGGGGTCCCAGCTGCTCCCCCCTACTTTGGTACTGTCGGGCAGATCCCCTCTTCTGCTCCCCCCTCCCCACCCCTTGTGTGTGTGTGGCAGGAAGCTGCTGCCATTTTGCCCCCTCCTAATACCCTCTGTCTATCTGTCTGTCTGTCTCTCTTCCGTCCCTGCTGGGCCTTGGCGTCTTCACCAGAGGAAGCTACGCTGGCATATGTGAGGACACTTGGTCTCCTTTGGCTGTTCCCTGCTTCCTTGCCCCTTCCCTTGGTGTGGTGCTTGTTTGGACGGGGGTGGGGGGAAGCCGGCAGATCTTCCTGCTATTTCCAAGCACTGAAGTTTGAGGTGGGGAGGGGGAGAATGGCATTTTATAGCTTCCTTGTTTGACATCATTATGGACAATGGCTCGCTTGCTTGTGCTCAGGTTAGCCTGGCACAAGATCCCACCTCCTGGTGCAGTACCGCAGCACGGCAAACAACCCTCCCTTTCCTCCCGCTCGGGCTTCTGTCCAGGAAGGAGGGCAGCCTCCCCTGTCCATTCTGTGAGAGGTGGTCCTCTTTTCATGACCCTGAACCTCTGTGCCGTTGCCTCTTTGCACAGAGAGGGAATTTGGGCTGAGTTACGGGAGGGTCCAGGACCTTCATAGATAGGGTGGCAGAGGAATCCCACTGAGGCATGAATGTTCATGCGGTCTGCAGGCATTCCTTGACCCTTCAGAAGGGGGGAATGGGAGGGGGAGTCTTGTGTACAGAACTCCCTCTCTTTCGCATGAACCACGCACTCTTCTCTTCCCAAACAGAGCAGCCTTGGCCTCAGCCCACCAGGGACAGCCGTTGCCAAAGACGCTGAGCGTCCTGGAGAGCACGCCACAAGTCCGTGGGATGCACACCATCATCAGGTACTGGGTATGCTGCAGCACTGGTCCTTCCTTTTCTTCATGGCTTCAGGAAGCTGGAATTAGTAGCTGCTGGGGAGAACCCTTGGTCTGGAGACCCTGCGGATTATAGAGGCAGGTTAGGGTAGAATCAGCGTGGCTTGGCCTGCATTGTTCCAGGACTGGGGAATGCAAAGAGCCTGAGGGAAGAGCCCACTTTTTCTTGCTTCCTCCACAGGAACAAAGATACCACCAGGGATGAGTTCATCTTCTACTCCAAGCGTCTTATGCGTCTGCTGATTGAGCACGCTCTCTCCTTCCTGCCACTCAAGGTATTGCACCCTTTCTAGCCATCACTCTTCCTTTGTGGTGCCAGAGGCCTCCTAACTATTCTCTGTGGTCCTGGTGCTGTGACTAGACCCCTGGCCTTTGGTGAGAGCACTTCCTCCACTTCCGTTCTCTTTCCCCAAGCAATGGCAGTCTGTCTTGTTTTTTGCAGCCAGTGACTGTGGAGACACCGCAGGGAACGGTCTACGAGGGGAAGCGTTTCCACCGGCAGCGGGTGAGCCACTCTTCTCTCCTCCCTCCTCCAGGTCTGTGGAGGCAGGATGCCAAGGTTCAGAGGACTGGAGAAGGAACCTGAATTTGGGGGGAGGCTGGGAGAGCCTAGGAGCACAGGAAGCTGCCTGGTGCCGAGCCAGACAATTGGACACCCCACTTTTCTCCCCAGCGAGGATCCAGAGTATCTTATAACACTGTTCTCTGTTCTGTCCTCACCGCCCTGTGGGGTTGGTTAAGCTGAGAGAGGGGCTGGCCTCAAGGTCACCCAGCCAGCTTGCCCAGTGGAGTGAGGATGGATTCAGACCTGGGCCTCACAGATCCTTGGTTGGCATTCTAGCACCCTGGATCTCAGTTTGAAGTTTCAGGGTTTATTGAATCACTGTTACTGTGTTTCTGTGTCAAATGGACTGTTTGTTTTTAACTAGCTGCATGCACCTTCGGAAGTATTATGCTAAGTGGCCGGCGTAAAAGTTTAGGAGAGGGGTGTTGATGAGGGGTGGGGTGGGTGTGTGTGGACCAAGATGGGCTATCCAGCCAAACCTGAGAGTGGCTGCTGCTTTCTCCCCTCCAGATCACGGGCGTCTCCATCTTGCGTGCAGGCGAGACCATGGAGCAGGCCCTCACAGCTGTCTGCAAAGACATCCGCTTGGGCAAAATCCTCATCCAGACCAACCACGACACGGGGGAACCTGAGGTGGAGACTGGGGTGGGGTGGGGGAGAGACCCAGCACTGGGGCAGGGAAAGTGGGAAATCTGGGATGGCCCCGCCTGGCTGACACGGGTCCCTTGTCCTCTTACCAGCTGCACTACCTCCGGTTGCCCAAGGAGATCAGCGAAGATTATGTCATCTTGATGGACAGCACCGTGTCCACAGGGGCTGCTGCCATGATGGCTGTGCGGGTGCTGCTTGTAAGTGAAGATCCCATGACATGTAATGTGGACACACACGGAGGGGTGTGGGTGTCAGGGCTTCAGCTGGGGCTGGAGACACTAATAGGCTCATATGCCATAGATTGAGGGTTAGGACACCAGGACTTCATCAATGCTGATGTCATGGGATTGGGGCTATGGGTCTTGCATCTCCTTGTTAGGGCTTGGAACCTTTAGGGTGTGTGTATTCAGGAATCTGTTTGGGGAGACGCGTGGCTTTCGGTCCCGTACACACATGAAGTTGCCTTATACTGAATCAGACCACTGGTCCATCAAGGTCAGTATTGTCTACTCAGACTGGCAGCGGCTCTCTCAGGTAGCTCTTTCACATCACCTGTTTTTAACTGGAAATGCTGAGGATTAGAGGCTCTTCCCCTGAGCCCCAGCCTGTAATCTGGGCAGAGTGTGTGCAGGAGAGCTCATTGCTGGATATGTTGCTTGTCTTATCTCTTTAAATTACTTCTTGTTGACCATCTTTGTTAATTATTTTAACAGATTATTATTTTTATATTGCATTGTTCCTCCCCAGCCTGAATCCTGACTGTCAGGAGAAAGGCTGGAGGGTATATACATGTTGTAAATAAATATGCCGCAGGACCATGACGTGCAGGAGGACAAGATCTTCCTCCTTTCGCTGCTGATGGCTGAGATGGGGGTCCATTCAGTGGCCTATGCCTTCCCCCGTGTACGTATCATTACCACCGCTGTGGACAAGAGAGTCAATGAGGAGTTCCACATTATCCCTGGCATTGGTAAGTGGGAGCTGGCCCAGACAGGGTGCTGGCCTGCGGAAGCCTCATCTCATTTGATTGTTTAAATTTTGTATTTGGCCATGCCTGCAGCATTGTTTTTCATCAAGCAAGTGCCTTGCAGCTTAGTAGCAGGCCTTGAAGAAGCAGTTTCTCAAGCTCTGGTCTCCCTTTTTGCGGACGAGAGGGGGTCGAAAATACATGTGGGTCCGTAGCAGCTCTTTTAGAGGAAGACACAGAATCTGCCCTTCAGTGGGGGAGGGAAGACCCAGCTATGGATCTGACACTGCTTGAGAGGCTGGTTTAATGTCTAGACTTTTTATAGGTAAGGGCAGAGCTTTCTGTTTCCTCTGTCACATCGGTAAAAAATGTGCCTTTCTCTCCTGTTAGGCAACTTTGGAGACAGATACTTTGGCACTGATAGTACCACGGGTTGGTACGAGAATGACGGCGTGGACTGCTGAGCTCATTTGGCGGAGCAGCACTTCATCTCTTTGGTGGTGGGGGGGGGCATGTCCCTACCACGGGCACTGTTGTAAGGACCACTGCAGCTCTTAGCAGAGGCCACCATTCTGTATGTGCCCCCCTTCTTCGGCGCATCAGATGGAGAGCTGCTGCTGCTGCTACCTCCTTGGCCATGAGGTCCCTTCTTGATATTTATTGGTATTTATGGGGGTACTTTGTTTCCTTCCTGGCACTCCAGCTGCTGCTCCTCCCAGCGCTGACTGGCCTTACTGAGGCCTGATGTGCTAGCTCAAGGGCCTTCTTAAAGGGACCATCTCACAATAGCCCCTAAAATTGTCCCGGTGCTCCATTTACGTCCTTTCTGGCTCACTGGCAGGCTGGGCAGGGCCTGATGCAAGCAGGCCTCTGTGGTAGGACCCTGACTGTCTGGTCTGGAAGGCTTCTCTGGCTGTTGCCTCATTCACAACCTTCATTTCCTGTCATACTGTGCCCCCCTCCCCCGCCATCTGTTGAAAATGATTGCACAGGCATTCAGCACCACAAACATGGCAATAAGGGATCTATCCTGGGGAGAGTCCACTGCTCCCCTTTTGCTCAGAGCTGGGTCTACCTTCCTCCAAGTGGCTGTTGGCCTGGAATAGGCTGTGGTCACCTCCACACTCACTTGTCCTCTTTGCAACTGGGTGAATGTGGGGGTCAGGGGCTGTACATGTACAGCCCACCTTCACCTGCTCTGTATTGTCAGTACTGTACTCAGCTGCCTTCCTTGCTTTTTGTACGTGATAATAAAAACTGACACAAACTTGTGCTTGTTATTTGGGGGGTGGTATTTCTTGTTGGCCTTTGAGAGCAGTGGAGGTGGGTGGGTGTGCTTTTCCGCCCAGGGTTTGCTACAGTTCCTATGATGCCAATAGCAGAATTGTCTCATGGTGCTGGGGAGAGGACTTCTGCTTATGCCCAACCAACCTTGCACTCTAGTGGTATTGTACAGTGAAGAGAAGCAGGTTTGGCTCATTGCTGCTCCAGTTTTCACATTAGTATTCTAATTTTTTTTTTATTTCTAAACACATAAGTTGTTTTAGTTTCCATTTGTGGCACAAAAAAGGGATCTAGATGCTATAAATAATTCTAGAGGGGCTCCTGGTTTACTGCCTTCACATCCTAACTTGCTAAACGAAGTGTTCACAGCCAGAAAGGATATATGACTCTTATGAAACTTGATATGCAATGCGTTAACTGTCCTTTCTGGGGAGGACAGGAGAATTACTTAGGAAAGGAACAAGGGGAGGCTACTTAAAAGATAGGGTGCCTTGGTGCATTTCTCCATTGGTGCTGTTGGACTGGCTGTTCAATCCCCTGATGAAGGTTAAGGCTTAGTTTGCCATGGGATGAAGCTGCTCTTCAGAATTGCAACTAAGGTGAGAGTCTCCTTTCTTATATTAGGCTACTGTAAGCAGGAGCCAGTGAAAAGTGTACATAGAATAGGGTGGAGAGGGTTGGTGGGGGATCCTCATGGTCTCCTCTCCCCCATCAAAAGGTAGAAGAAATCTGGAATTTTATGCAAGCTCAACCCTGCGGAGGGGGCTAGTGTTACCCCCCTCTTTGAGTCCCTGTGTGTCCCTCTCTTTGTTAGTGGTAGTACCCAAACACCTGTTTCAGGGGATTGAAGGGCAGAGTGCTTTGCAAGACTTTTCTTCTCTTGCATTTCTGTAATGTTGCAGAAGAGCTCTGCTAGGTTGGGGGAAAGACAGGGTGAACAGTGAGTGACTATAGTGACTCTTGCTTATTGGGAGCTGTTTCTAAACTGCAGATGTTTCCTGGGGCTAATAGAAGTGGAATAATTGTTTAGTAAGAGCTGCCTTTAGAAAAATCAGGGTGTTTCTGAACCTGAGTGGAATGTTTCCAATTTGTTTTCCCAAAATGAGTTGCTGCTTCTTATTACAGGAAGCTTTTCTAGAGAATTTGCTTGTGTTAGGAAGCAAAGGGAAGCAGTTTAAATACATTTATTGCAAATAAAAGCTTATGGGCATGTGAAATAGCTTCATCTAGCACAGAATTTCTTCTAACACCAATGGAATCTGGGACCTTCAGCATCCAAAGCAATGCATGTGCTCTACCACAGTCTGCAGCCCCTCCCCCAAGGATGCATGGTTGCTTTCCTCTCTGCCATAGGCTTAACTGGGAAATTCTGGTAACCAGTGAACATCCAGTGTTGGATGCTGTATCATGTTTGCTCTACACCCAATGCTTGTTGACATTGGCATGTATGTATCTTGGGGAAGCCTAAGGATGCTTTCTCTATCTTGTAAACATGCTTCGTAAACTCGAGGAAATCTTTGCTCAGTGGAGTAGTAGCACTAGTGTTCTGGAGGTTCAACAAAATACTTGGTAATGTAGCTGGGTTAACGAGCTGGCTTTCTTCTGTTTTCAAGTGGAAGCTGGAAATGAAGAAAAATATGATTCCCTGATCTCTACAGCTGAGGCTTCTGACATCCTCGACCAAGGGAGGGGGTGGGAGAATACTGAGGTGAAGGGCAACCCTCTATTGGAAGTCCGCTGAGGGGAAAAAAGTCGGGGGTAAAATCTGGAATTTTTCTTTTCCCCTTCCAAAGTCACACCGGACACCCGTGAAAGCAAGGGAGACAAAGACGGATGTGTTTTATTTTGTCGTATAGACTGGGAAACCCTTGGGGCCAAACAGTTTGACCACAGAGAGAACATCTGCAATCTGTCTAAACATCGAAAACATACTTTAGGTTGGATTATTTATATTCGCAGTGTTACGCCGCTTTAGTTAAAAGGTTCTTCTATGGCGGAAGTTCCCTGCGCTGGAACGTAGCATGGAAATTCCTTTCAATTCTGCACCGGAAGTGTTTGTCCTTTTCCGCCTCTATGGGGCGATTACCGTCTGCCGGGCCTTGTAAGGCTTCGGTATGTACTTGTGCGCATGTGTCCGGGCTTTATGGTTACGGGTTAGAGCAAAAAAAAAAAAAAAACTTCCGGGCATGCGCGGTGAGAGTAACTGGCCCGGGTCGGCTCGGAGCGGTGTACGGGAGAGTCGAGACCGAGGGGGCAGGTAAAGGCTACAGGTGGGTGAGAAAAGGCTGGGGAGGTGTCGCGAGGGGACTCCGTCGTGGCCTCGCTTAGGGTTAACGCTGTGCTTGACGTCGTCCGGGTGACGTCGTTACCCTGCCTGGTGTTGCGTCACTCAGCCTTCCCAGACGCCATTGTGGAAGTCCCCGTCTGTTGTCGGGGGGGGGTGGGGGGTGGGGGGAGAGAAGTTGGCTGGTTTGAGGCTGCTCCCGTTGTCATGGTGGCAGGGGGGGGGGTGGCTGTGTCGAAAAGAAAACGAGGCTAGACTCCGACCCCAGGACGTGGTCTTTGTAAGGCCGGAGGTTTCGTGAGGGTTCCGCCTCTCCGGCCTCGGACAGAGTCTCCTCCCGCTGCTTTCTCCTCCTGGGATCCCTTTGTCACCCGTCCTCAAACTCCGATCCCCACTCTGCCAACAGGTGGACACGGGTAATAGAGCTGTCCTGTAATGAAATGTCTCAGAAAGATGCTTTGGTAAAGGGATAGGGGACTGTGAACTGCGCTATCGTGTGCTGCCGGTTGCTGTAAGTATTCTACTGTGTAATTTCTGCGTTGTTTAACGTGTCGCGTTTTAATGGTTGTGCTTTGTTTCAGCTCTGTTTAAGAGCTCTGGTTGGTTTCATGTTTCTGCGATCTGGACTTTACCGCCCTCAAGACTGTACTTGATTTACACTGTGTAATCTGCCTTCAGCCTCCGTGAGAAAGGCAGAACATCTGTAATGTAAATAAATAAGCTTACCGAGTGGTTTGAGGCGAGTCCTGTACTAACCCACCTGCCAGGGGGGCTGTGAGGAGAAAAATGAGGACTAGGAAGCCATATTTATACTCAGCTTCTTGGAAAAAAGGTGGGGTGCAAATGTATTAGGGAAATAGCGAGGATTTGAACACCAGACTGGTCCCCTAGACATGGTCTTTGGGGCGCCTCACAACCTGAAGTGCTGAGTTCTTGAGGCCCATATGTTGTACTTATAAATACTCCCTCTATGCTGTGGAGTCTTGTGAGCAAAAATTCTACTTTTGTGAGCTACTGGCATTAAAGTTGTGAGCGAGCTATTTGGCTATTAGTTTGCTCTGGAGCCATCCTTCCTGAGCGAAGACAAAAATGTGTGAGCTGGAGGCTAAAAAACTGTGAGCTAGCTCACACTAACTCAGCTTAGAGGGAACACTGCTTATGAGTCTGGGGTTTTGTTCTGCTGTTGCTTGCAATGAATGTCTCATGACCTCCAGCTCACCTGTTTCATGCTGCCAACTCGAAATGGAACTGATGGGTGAATTCCTTGGGGGGGTAGTCCCGATCACATTTCATCACAAGCTCCTCAAGCAGAGAGTCAATGCATGCATCCGGCCCTTAGGCAGAAACATCCCAAGAAACTTATGTATCTACGTATTTATATCCTGCTTTTTCCCCCAGTGGGGATGTTATTCTCTCCTCCTCACAACAACAAACCTGCAAGGCAGGTTAGGTCTCACTGGCCCTAGGGCCCCCCTCCCCCCATTAAGAGTCTGTGGCAGAGTGCAGATTTGAAGCTGGCTCTTCCAGATCCTGGTCTGGTGACAGTCTTAACAACTATCCCATGCTGGCTAAAGTAGGGGCAAAGAGGTCACTTTTCCTGCAGGACTACTTTCGCCTTCATGCTGGGCTAATAACAGGTGGCTGTACGTGCAGCCCCCGAGGCCTCGCAGCCTAAGTTTAGAGTATCAGTGGGGGGGGGGCAGTGTTTTCTCCAGCCACAAACAAGGGAGTATTCCTGCAGCCGGCTGTATGCTAAATGGCTGGGACAGTTCCCCTATTGAAGCCCTGTGGGGTTGGGAGCTTAGCACAGTCCCAAATGGCAAACACTTCCTCATGCCTGTCTACAGAGACCCTGTGGCCTCATTTCCACTAGCTTAGTGGTTATTTGGCAGGATACAAAGCTGAATGGCTCAGGCCTTTGCAACCTAATCTGGTTAAGACATTCAGTCTCCCAAAGCCTTCTCAGGCTGGCTTAACCTCACTACCTCTCTCATTCAAGCTTCAAAAACTGGTAAACCCTGGCAGTGTGTTAGAAGAAAATGGATTTGTGGTAGGAAAGCCCCTGGGGGGGTATACCCAGCAGGTGTGGGGAGGCAGCCTTGAAGGTGTTGCATCCAAGAAGGTGACCTGAGGCTCTGCAGCTTTGCAACCTGGGAGATTTAGTCAGAGCCCTTTCGCTATCAACCCATAATCCAGAGTCACCCACTGAACCAATGGGAGTTGGGGGTTTGGTAGTGGGTTAGCCAAGGCACTCCAATGAGGTGACTGTGGAGTTGAGTTCTGCAACCCTGGACAGTGCTGCAAGAGGGAGAGGTTACCCACCCTGCCATTTGGTGGAAGTTGCCCTGTGCCTACCAACAGCTGACCAGGTTGTCCTGTGTGCTCCAGTGTGGCATTGACTGCTCCTTCTCTTTCTTTCCCCCCTGTGTGATGTTCAGACTGTTGGATAAATGTTTGCTCATGTGTCTGATTGATCCTCCCAGGGTGGCTTTCTTGGGACACCACAAAGCTCAGTTGGACAGGACAATCATCAGGCTTTTAGCAGCTTTGGCTCTGGCTGGGTGGAGCCAGAGGTTGGGGCAGGCCTGCTTATTTAGATTGGGATGTGCTCTCCCCCTTTGGAATGGGAAGGGCTGGGCCAGCGTGCGCTCACATGATTGCCCATCTCAGCTTTGGAATTTGTTTCCTGATCATGGGTGGGCCGTGGCCAGACACGACTGGAATGCAGATCATATTTCCACAGCATATGTAGGCATACTTTCTCAGCGTTCCAGCAGAAAGGCTTTTGTGTAGGGTCAGAATTCAGAGCCTTGGTCAGGCTTGCAAGGGTGTGGGGCTGGGCAAAGTGGAGTCCTTGGGCTGTACAGGTGCCGCTGCTTCCATTGTGGAGTGGAGAGGCTCAGGAAGAAGCAGCTTCTGTGTAGATCTTGTAGCCGATGGTCTTCGGCTGGGACTTCTCACCTGGCTTCTACGATGCTGCACATCAAGTCCCAGGAGTGGCACAGCGGGATGAACTGGGGCTCTGGTGCTGCTCTGTCTTCTCCTTCACACATGTCTCCACTGCTCAGTTCCTTGTGCTGCTGTTTGATTTAGAGCAAGATGGCGGACACTGCCCGCCTCCAGCGGAAGATGTCACGGGCCGGAGAGAGCTTATACCACATCCTGGGACTAGAAAAGGGGGCTTCTTCAGAAGACATCAAGAAAGCGTACAGGTAGGGTGTCCTCTGTTCCTCTGCGGATGATAGCACATTCTGCCAGCTCCCATGAATTGGAAGTTCAGGGTGGTCCCTGCCCTGCAATATCCCGGTCCCCCAACAACAATAACATAGGCCAGCTCTGGGAATCTCTGGACACACAATGTGGGATTTTACAGGGTCACCTTATCGCTGCTACTGAGTGAGGCAGGGGGGTGCTGTACTGCATGCTTGCTGAATAGGTCCAAAGAAGTGGAAGAGAGGGACCTTTCCCAGAGTAGCATAAAGCCGCTCTGGGGCAGCTTTTTCTCTGGTGTAAGGATGCACTCTGCTAGTGGCTGAAAAAGTAATGCCAGGGGAATCACAGCATTTGAAACAAATAAACAGGAACGTCCAGTGTGAAATGTAGCGCTTCTACAGTGAGGACAACACAATATTATAATCAAAATATATATTGTAACGATTATCTCTAATGTTCTAAATATGATCATCAGTACAAACATATGATAATTAGTCCAGTGTCTAAGCAATAAAGCTTTCAACGTTGTTGTGCGCTCCGACCAGAGAGATTGTGAGTGCAGGTCGATGTTGAAAGTTTTATTGCTTAGAGTGGAGGAAATACTTGACCTTCGTTTGTACTTTGGACACTGTGCAGATTGTGATTAATTCGACCCTAAACTATTGTGCTTGGACTTTTCCCCTTGTACGGCTTTTTGAATGTTTCACTGACACTGGACTGATTATCATGAATTTGTACTGATTATCATAGTTAAAGCATTAGAAATAATCGTTACAATATATATTTTGATTATAATATTGTTTTGTCTTCACTTTTAGTAGCGCTACGTTTCACAGTGGCTGAAAGAGGGCAGCCCGAGCAATCAGGATTCAGTGCTCTCAGGACATTAAATGCCGGCTCTGGCTAGTGCTCTCGAACTGCAGCCACGTGTGCGCACTGACTCCTTCCATGCACGAGTGATTGTTTCATGGGGCTGATAATCCCGCATGTTGGCCTGCAGCAGCAGCAGCAAAATAAAACAGGAGTCCCGTGGCAACTTAATGATTGACAGCATTTATTCCAGTGTGCACTTTGGTGAGTCAGAGCTCACTTTTATCCCATGCATCTGCTGAAGTGAGCTCTGACTCAGGAAAAATGAATACTGCTAGTCCTTCAGGTGCCACAGGACTCCTGTTTTATTTCACAGGGTGGTTGTTTCGTGCTGCGTTTGTGATGATCCAGGCCACGTATGCCACAAAATCCCTGTGCCCGTCAGTAGCCGTCTCTGTAGCAGTGGTCCACTTTGCCCATTCAAGGCCCTGATAGGCAGAGGAAGGTCCAACCCCAGCAGGAGACATGATTCCCTGTTAGCAAGGCCCACTACGGAGACTGTTGCTGCCCTTCTGATCATTCTGTATCGGGGGTGGACTGGAAGCAGTGCCAGGAGTCTTCCATCCCCTTTAGTGCTTGCCCACAATCCTGTCCCAACCTTCTTCCAGGAAACTGGCTTTGAAGTACCACCCGGACAAGAACCCCGATAATCCCGAAGCTGCAGAGAAGTTCAAGGAGATCAACAATGCCAACACGACCCTCAGCGACGAGAACAAGAGGCGGATATACGACGAGTATGGCTCGATGGGGCTCTACGTGGCTGAGCAGTTTGGGGAGGATAGTGTCAAGTACTACTTCCTCATGTCCAAGTGGTGGTTCAAGGTGGGCTATTGGGTGGCGGCAGGGATGCAGACTGGGGAAGGGCGGGCAGTGTGCCTGCGCCATGGAGCAGAGGCCAGAGCAGTTGCTGCAAGCCGTGTCGGTCTCGCTCCAGGGGTGTCCCTGTGGGGTGAGGGTGGGGGAGTACCTGGAGCTGCAGGGGAGGGGCTTGAGCTCTGTGCCCGGCTGCTCACCTGTACCTCTCGCCTGCCCCAGCCGCTGACCATATGCTGCAGCCTCCTGACTTGCTGCTGCTGCTGCTGCTGTTGCTGCTTCTGCTGCGGGAAGTGCCGTCCTCCTGAAGACGAGGACGCTTACAAACATGTCAACCCCGAAGACCTTGAGGCTCAGATCCGTGCCGAGGACGAAGGTAAGACGGCAGTAGTGTGTGGGGGGGGGGCGCGCTTTGGTTTGGTGGTCCCGGTGACGCCAGCGCCATGTTGGAGCCACGAAGGAACACGGCAGCTGTCTGTGGCTCTTGTGGTTCTGTCCAGGAGCCGGGGGTGGGGGTGTCCTGGTTTCAGGAGCTGGAGAGCGGCCCTTTTTTAAATGGAACAGGGTAAGGTCAGGCCAGTGCATCTCACAGGCTGTGTTTCCTCCCAAGGTGTCAGCGCTATCCGTATGCAGCCTACTTCCAGCGCCACGTTGCACAATACAGATGAGACTCAGGCCCACAAGAAGTGACCCCGTGAGTGTCGCAGGACTTCTTATCACAGGGGTTGGGGGGGGGGTACAGTGGGGAGGAGTGAACTGCAGAAGGGACCCACCAGAGACTGTGGCTTATTCAGTGGTTTTGCACTGTTTCCGAACAAACCCAAGCAGAGCCGTCCTTTTGGGGCATTGCAGAATGGCTCTGACTATGTGGGTTCCATGCTGGTCTGACAAAAGGAGGGAGCCGGTGTGGACCTGAACCGTCCCTTTTCCCCCTTGCCATCCAGTCACAGCCAGCTGACAGTGACCCATCACGGGGGTTTTCAAGGCAAGAGACGTTCACATGAGGTTTGCTGTTGCCTGCCTCTGTGTCACGCCTCCCATCCAAATACTAGCCCGGGCCTACCCTGCTTAGCTTCTGAGATCTGACGAGATCAGGCTAGCCTGGGCTGTCCAGGTCAGGGCTGACCTTCCCTAGGCCTGTCGTTTGAGGATCTTCTTTCCAAAGCTTACTACCCGCTGGTCACAAACATCAGGGATGGGGAGCAAAGGCATCTGCCCCCTTCCCTGGCAGGATTTAGTTGGCCATTTAGTGTGCAGCTCGTGGGGTGATAATCTGGAGCCCCCTCGTGTCTTGTTTGGTGAATAATGCAGTTGACTCCTCAAAACGGGACATGCTGGGTGAGATGTCCCCTCCCACCCTCCACGTAGAAATTGCAGGACTGTCCCTTAGCCAGGAGAGGTGTGGCCGCATCAGGTGCTGTCATGTGAAGTCTGTGGTTGGCAGGGCAGGCCTGTTTGGCTGGCAGGTGGTGTGCCGGCTGAGGCTCTGGTGCCGGGCAGCCTTTCCCTTAAGTCACCTGACTTTCTGGTACAGTTGCAGTTCTGGCTCAGAACAGCAGAGGGCATCTTGCGTTCGTTCTGTCTTTAGCTGGGTTACCCAGTCCTTTTCGTAGGGCTATAGAGTGATTGGGCTTCCCACATCAGGATCCCGTTCCCCGCTGGTCGATTAGCTGCCTGTGATCCAGATTGTTCAGGGCTGCAGGTGGTGAGCACGGGCTCTGCACAGAGATATGCCTCCCCCCATCTCCTGCCAGTCCTCCCCCAAAGGGCATCTCAACGAAGCTTTGTCCTCTGTCGAGCTTCTAATCCTTGTTTATTCTTCTCTTCTCTGTCAGAGTCTTTGCCAGTCACAGTACCGCCTCCACCTTCTGCAACCATTCCAGAGGACCCCCCCCCATAGGCTTGGATTGCTGAGTGGGGACCGATTTTCAGTTCCTTTGACCCTTGGACTGCGGGCAGAGAGCCCCCACCCCCTTGGAATCGAGAGGCCCTGAGGCTCCTGCCCATGTGTGGGGAGTACCCACATTCTTGCCCCACCGCCATACCATGGTGTCAATCTCAGGGAACACGGCCAAGGACTTGCTCAGACCTCGCGAGACTCCTTGCTTTGAAGGAGAACGGCTTTGCCTCCGCATCGGAGAAAGATGACTGGCTATGGAAGCAGCCAATTATGGCCTGTAGTTCCCCAGCGATAGGCCAGATCCTTGGTGCTGGGCTGCGAGGCGCTTGGTCAGCCGTTCTGCAGTTCAAAAGGGTGGCAGATGCGGGGAGTGTCAGTTGTCATCATCCCCAAGCAGATCCTCCCCACCCCCCGGCTTTGACCTCTTGCTGTCCATTGGCCTTGACCAGTGGAAACCCAGCTCACAGTGGGGGGAAGGGGCTGTGATCTGTCCCTACCTGTGAGGCCAGGTGGGACAACCCACCCCTGCCATGACCATCCCTTGGGGCACCAGCATGGCCCTCTTTTTATTTTTGTCCTGCGTGTTGGTGCCAAACTGGACTCAAGCCTGGCACACGAAGCTCAGCAGGGCCCAGTATTCCTGCCGGGGAAGATCAGAGGCTCACCGCCTCCCGAGGCGCGCCAGTCCAATCACTGGCTTCAATCACTGTGCGGGGAGCTGGGCTTCTCCAACTCCCCCTTTTCTCCCTGCTTCGGTGGGGCAGCCCTAGGGAAAGGGCTGTTTTTCACACTGTGATCAACCATTTTTTGTTAGGGTTTTTATCAGCACAATTAAAGGTTTCGGAAGGAAGGAAGGAAAGAAAGCAAGAGCGGCTCTTCTGCTTTTGGTCCGTCTCCAGCGTGACAAGGGGTTTCCACAGACCCTTGGGAAGGGAGGGGAGGCAGTGTTCTCTGTCTGTCTGTGTATGTGTGGCTGCCCAAGGTCACCCCTCTCTAGCCTGGGACGTGTGGGGCGAGCAGGTCCCAGGTTGGAGGTGAGTAGTTGTTGCTTTGCAGGCAGCAGCTGTCTGCTTGTGCCTCCAGGGCCTCACTTTCCTCTGGGCTTCCCAACCTATTGGCGTGTTTGGTTTGGTTTTTGTCTTTTAAGGCAGGGGACTGAAGAGACTGGCTGCTGTTAGCTCTCAAGTTAAGAGCTCAAGAGGCTTTTTGGTGCAGTTGTGCAGCTGCCTACCAGGTGGCAAGCCAATCTTGTGTAAATGGGTTCCCCATCCAAGCCCCCAGCACCTCCCATGAATGCAGGCACCTGTAAAAGTGCAGGGACAGCCCAGGTTGTATTCTGGTGAGGGGGTGGGACAGCTCAGCTTCTTTGCCAACATGGCAGAAGGAGCATTCCAGAGTAGGAGATGGCCTGTGTGTGTCCTGGGGAGTTTGGGCTGTCCAGGTCTCTTGGCATCCCATCTAGCTATCTTTTGCATGACAGACAGATGCGTGGCAGGGTTTGCCAGCCTTCAGCTCTGACTTCCTACCCTGGGAACCAACACACTTGACACTGGTTGTTTTCAGCCGAGCCTAACAAGCAGAAGAGACCATTAACCCTTCACTGTATTTTATAGTGGGAGCAATAAACAAATTGCCATTTCAAATGCCATTTCTGCAGCGTGACCTCTGCACTGTTACCCAGCACACGTGGTGGGGTGAGAGGGAGGGCAGCCTATGAATCATGAGCCACTAAGCCGGGAATATGTTGTTGCCGGAGTTTACAAGCTTTGCAGGTTACACAGAACTTCACATGGTAGAAGAGAAAGGTCGTTCACATCCGTCTCATGGCCAGGAGCCTGCTGGACCGGGGTTCTGACTCTCTTTTCCTTCCCAGTGCATCACCTAGCAGTAGAGCTTGGGTCCAGTCATGGCCTTCTGCTGTGTGTTGGAGCTGCTGCCAGAGCAGCCAGTTGCAGGAAGGGGGCGGGGGAGTAAGAGAGTCTGGCTCTGTCTGAGCCTTAATCCAGCTGTGTCCATTCTCCAAACAGTGTAAAGGTGAAACTGTGGGGCTGGCAGAGACTTTCGCTTCCCTTCCTCTTGGGGCAGTAGTATAGTGGGCTCCTTAGGTCCCGCCTACCTGAGCGTGCCCTTTGGAACTGGGATTTGCTGTCATTTTTTTTTTTTTTGCAAATATTTATTTAAAGTGCTATTTCGCCTTATTTCTTTGAGTTCGAGGTGGTTAACTTCGCAACAAGGAGTTGCGAGGACATAAAATACCTGTTCAGAAAAACACTTGCAGGCTTAAAAACATAGTAAAATTGCTGGAGCCGTTCCCTGTCCTCTATGAAACAGAACTGCCTTGCCCTTCTTTCTAAACGGAGTCAACAAAAGGTCTCCTCCTCCTCCTGCGTTTTGGTAAGCTTGTACCAGAGGACCAGGCCTCTCAAGTGAGTCCACAACCTGGCTGTTGCTGTCCTGGGAGAGGCGCGACAAGGAGAAGGCAGTCTGAGGAACGTAACTGGCGTGTGGGATTATACCACGAGACACCTTCATACTTCCCAAGCCACCATAGGCCACCAAGAGCTCTGAAGTTAATGACCAGCCCTTTGAATTGGACCAGGAAGCAAACAGGTAACCTGTGCTGTTGACACAATACTGGAGTGCTCTGTTCTGAGCTGTTGAGCCGTTTTGCTGCATCAGTCTGCACCAATGAATTTTGGGAGCCATTTTCATGTCGAATTGGGAGTACCTCTTTTCTGTCCCCACATCTTTGCTTTTCTAGTTCACCCAGGAGGAAACAAAGGGAGCTCCAAAGGGCAAGGACAGGGAAGGCTGGCTGAAATTCTGCCAAGAATCCCAACTCTCACAGCCTTTTCAGCCTCACACCTCACTGAGCTCCACAGAGAAAATGCTGGTTCCCAGCCATAGCAAGTTAAAATACTTCTTTTAATTGGAGATGCTGGGAATTGGACCTGGGACCTTCTGGATGCCAAGCAGATGCTTGACCACTGAGACAGTCCCTCCCAGATAACTCTTATTCATCCGTTACTCCTGAGAAGCTAAGGGCTGTGTACATTGTTCTCCCTTCCTCCCTGTAGATGGAGGGAGGTTAGAGAGAGAGAGTGACTGGTAACCCATACATCAAGCGGTGGTGGTGGTGGAGGATTCAAATGTGAGTCTCCCAGATCCTAGTCCACCATGCTGGCAGACAGAGTGAAGGCTAACCAAAGAGTCTCCCAGTTAATCTCTCTCCCCCACAAACCAGTCAGTTCAGACACCACTTCTGTTCCTGGAACTGCCAGGAAGGTCTCTGTGCAGCTTGTGCAGCTGAGGAGAAGGAAGTGGTTGCTCCCTGTTGCTTGTGGAAGTTCTCACAAGAGGGAGCAGATGCCGAAAAGCTTACCTGCCTGTGCCCACAGTTCTGTGCTACCTCTCTCCTGCCTGATGAAAAAGCCCAGGTAACCTTCAGGTGTGAGCCTTAATGAAATGGCAGTGCCTAGCCTGGCTTTAAGTGGGAGTTTTTAATCTGATGGGAGCAGGTGCAGCAGCAATCCAAGAGCTGAGGCTGCCAGTCTCTTCTGGGGTATCTGTGCTCAAGAGCTGAGAGGTGGCACCTGCCTGGGATACCAGGCCCTGCCCCCCTGACATGAAGTTCTAGATCTGTGTGTTTGGGTGGTGCAGCCCTGCCAATGAAATACAGCTGGGTAACAAAGGGGAAGCTGCCGCGCCCCCCCCCCCTTCCCCAGGCTGAGGATGCCTTGCTGGGCTTCGAGTATTCCAGCACCTCTCCTGGAGCTGCTGCTCACGATGACAGGAGTTCAGCAGAACATCCCAAGCAAGTGATTGAGGCAAGGCTGAAACTGGTTCCTTGTTCAACCCAAGAAGGCCAAATGAGGCGCTTCTGTTCACATATCCCTCGCAAAGATTTGTGCCACCCTAAATCCTAGACCCTCTCCCCCTTTTTTTCTAAGGGGCTGTTCCTAATCAAGATGGCCGGGAGCTGTAGTGGGGGATGCCCCCAGGTCAATGCTTAGGAGTGATGGGGGGGTGGGTTGGCCCTGATTGACAAGTCTGTGCGTGGGATAGAGCAGAGAAAGAAGTGGTTTTCTCCCTTTCTCACAACACAAGAACTCATGGGCACTCCATGAAATTGCTGAGTGGTCGGGTTAGAATGGATAAAAGGGAAGTACTTCACCCATACAGTGATTTACACATGGGAGTCACTGCCACAGGAGGTGGCGGCGGCTATATGGCACTTCAAGAGGGAATTGGATAATAAACATATGGAGCAGAGGTCCATCAGTGGCTGTTAGCCACAAGGTATAAATAGGAACTCTCGGTCTGGGGCAAGTGATGCTCTGTCTTCTTGGTGCTTGGGAGGAAGGGAGGGCAACAGTGTGAGGGCTTCTAGTGTCCTGGCCCCACTGGTGGACCCCCTGAGGGCACCTGGTGTTTTTGGCCACCGTGTGACAGAGTGGTGGACTGGGTGGGCCACTGGCCTGATCCAAAGTTGGCTTCTCTTATGTTCTTATGCCTTTCTAACCTTTTAAGGCTTTCTTTTCTTGAGCCTTCAGGCCTGAGTCTCAGCTTAGAAAATAGGATCCCGGGACTGACTCTTCCTTGACCTCTGGGAAATTTCTGGGCCTGTGGTGTGGCTGCAGTTTTGGAGCAGGGAATGGCTCATGATGCTGTGGACTTAGATGTGCTGCGGTGGTCTCAGGGGTTTCAGGACCATGGGCAACAGTCAACGATGAGGCCTCATAATCACAGAGTGTGCCAGCGAGGGTAGTAATTAGAGCACTGCCTCCCTGATGGCCTGATGACTGATTTCTGGCCAGTGCGTGGTGCAGCCATGACTCTGCAGGCAGTGATGATGAGGGACAAAGGAGTGCAATGGTCGGGGGGGGGGGGGCAGTGCCTCCCTGTGGCATGGGCTCCAGAGCAACTTGTTGCCTCACAGCTAAGACTGCATATGGGGTGTGCTGCAGTGAGCTACCCCTTCTCTCGTTCATGGTCCAGGGACACTCTCTATGCCAGGAAGGATGCTCTTCCTTTAGTTATGTCTGGGCTAGTCCGCAAAAGTAGGAAGGGAATTGGACACAGCTGTCATAAGGCACGGGAAGCCTCAACATTGTATATGACTCTGTACACACAAAGGAAGAGCACTCCAGCAATCCACAGGGTTCGGTGGTGGCGGTCATTGTTATTTTAACTCCAGTCTGTTCTGCTTGCCCTTGCAGCAGATGCCAGATCCTGCCTCATGACCTAATTATAACCAAAGTTGGGGGGGGGGGGCCCTGCAAGTTCCATCTAGGAAACGGAGGAGGCTTTAGCTAGGATGGTGTGGGGAGGTCCAGTTGCGAATGTTTCCTGCGATGTGAACTGTGAACGTCTCCAATATACTTTGCAAGGGGCTGCTCTTCCTGCCCTCTCGGGATGGCGTGTGGTTGGAGCCCCGCCCAGTCTTTATACCCAAGCCAGCAACTCCCTTCAGTTTCACTGCATCTGGATCTGCTGCGCCCATCCCAGTATGGAATCAAAATCTGTGTGTGCTGTCTCGTACGCTGGACTGAGAGAGCCACGTGTACAGTCCAAACCACGTGTAGCTGACAAGCGGGCTGGACTGAGGCAGGGCCTCTGCCAACAGCACCCAGGGACAGAGGTAAAGATCGTGGGCAAAGTCCATGTCTGTCATAAACCATCGGCATCCCGCCCAGAAGGAAACAGGAAGCCGGTGGTATACAGAAGCTCCGCTGTGACATGTTCCTGCCCAGAGGTATAGAGGAAATCTCTCTACCAGCCTGGGGTCCTGAGATGCTCAGGAGAAAGGCAGACCGATAAATTAACTTTGTAAATAAAGACCCGAGTTCAAATCCGTCCCCCCCCCAGCTATAAGCTCATTTAGGTGGCCTTATGCCAGCCCCTCTCTCTCCATCAGCCCCCTCCCCATCATTGCAATGTGGGGCTAGGAACAGCTGCCTACCTTCCCAGGCAGGGGTAAGGGTTGCTGAGGTATGCAAAGTGCCTTGAACATGTCATGTGCTGTAGTGATCTTGGTTGGCTTGCTTGTCCTTTTTCCTGTGTGCTTATGCCAGGGTGTTGTCTCCCAGGCTACTTCCTGTAAGGAAGACCAGTCACTTAGGAATATCCTGGTTTATAGGATGAGACCGGACCATTGCACCTGTTTACATTGTGCTGACCCGGAACAATGGCATGCAGCATCTCTATTTTGCTTATAAGTCTGCTTGGAATGGCTCTTGTGATGACTGAGTTTCCAAACACATTTGGGGCAGTGCCTTACTTCACGCTGGAGGAAGTTCCTCTGGCCCAAGGCAGCTTCTTCTCACTTAGGCAGCTCTCTGGTTGGAGGAAGGCTTCTGACTTTGCTGGGCAGTGCGGTAGGATGCAGGCCTTTATGCCAGAGGCAAGGTGGTCTGGTATGGCTTTGGTCCGGCACTCTCACATTGGCTGGTTTCTTCCATTGGCACCATCCGGTTTCTTTCACCAGAGACATGCTTGTTCTGTTATGATCAGTGCTGCTTTCTCTGTTATCACCCAGTAATCTCAGTCCAAAGTGTGCTCCCTGTTCTGTAGAACTGGGTCAAGAAGACTGATGGATGCATGCACAGGTGTTGGCGAGGATGGGTCTTTGACCCCTAGAAAGGTGTCACTGGAGATGAGAGACCAGAGTTTGAGTCCAGTGGCACCTCCAAGATAACAAAGTTCAACTCTGGGTATAAACAAGAGTCTTACCCCCCCCCCCACACACACCTATATGTAATGGCTGAGGAAATTTGTTCCAACATATCTGAAGGAGTGTGCATCTACACATGCTAAGTCTCTCATTTCTCACATACCCAGAATTGAACTTTGTTATCTTGGAGGTGCCACTGGACTCAAACTTGGTTCTAACTCTGTTGGTTAACTCTTGTATTCGTATGCTAGTTTATTGCCATTCACAGATCTTACCAACTGCCTTAATCCAATCTCAGCTATAATCGCCCAGTTACTTATGCATCTTGTCTCTAACTAGCCCTTCCTGGCAACTACCCCCCCCACACACACCTATATGTAATGGTTGAGGAAATTGTTTCACTGTATCTGAAGAAGTGTGCTTGCACACAAAAGCTTATACCCAGAATTAAACTTTGTTGGTTTTGAAGGTGCCACTGGACTTGAACTTTGTTCAGTGCTTCAGACCAACATGGCTACCCACTGTCAGACCCCTGAGGAAATCAGTTCCCAACACCAGTCCTCATAGAATGCAGTTTGCTGAGACATTGATAGGATTCAGGTGTAGGATTCAGGTGTATAACGTAAACTTTGTTAGATCTGAGGTAAAAAGGTGCAAAGCAAGCAATTATACTCAAAGCATACATCACACTAATGGCTCAGGGCCAATCAGGGAGCAGGTAGGAGCCCACCAGAATAACAGACAGTGGTTCACAGGAGAAAGATGATACCAAGCAGAACAGACAGTCAAGGATACTCCAGCAAGCCAATGTAGGCAACAGAGTGGCTGAGAACCAAAACCCAAAATTCCAAGCTGCCTCCCTTTCCATGGCAACCAAGCCGAAAAACGGCGAGGTCTGACACCCACCTGAATCTGTGAGGTAGGTTATGCTAGACCCTCTAGCCTAGAGGGTCATCACAGACTTTTGGTGGGTGGTTTTTGCAGAGTCCATATATGTTTGTTACATCCCTTTATTTTGTCATTTCATTTACACCCCACCTTTCTTCTCAGTGCTCACCCAATGGCAGTTTACATTGTTCTCCTCTCCTCCATTTTATCCTCACAACAATAGCCCTGTGAGGTAGGTTAGGCTGAGAGTGCATGACTGGCTCAGGGTCACCCAGCAAGCTTCTATGACAGTGGGGGAATTCGAACCCATGTCTCCCAGATCCTAGTCCAACTCTCTGTTACACTCGGCTAGCTCCCTTCCTTCCCTATATATCCAGTCATTCTATCACTAAGGCATTTGGATTCCTACCCCCCCTTTGGCTTGAGTCTGTGGGTGAATCTATCACACTCACTCAAATTGGCATTGGACTATTTAATTATCCTCATGAAGCATGTCAAGAGCTGGAACTGGCCCAGTATTAATCGTATTTATTTCTTCCTTAGCTGTGAGTTAAGATAACAGTTGTGAGTTAAGTGGCTGTCTGTAGAGATGCCAAGGAAGAAGATTTTAAATTTGAATGCCCTCCCTGGAGGTCCTGATTAGATCCTCTGGAGCCCACGGATGGGGTTCATCTAAGGTTGCCGGGTCTCAGGATTTGGCCCTGAGGTTCAGGTCTGCGGACTGGACTCATCCAGGTGGCAAACTGAAATCTCGGGGCTGTCAGCTACCCCACACATTTGGCAGCTTTTTAAAAAATCTCTACAGCTCCGCAACCAAAAGGACTAGAGACTTTGTTTTGAAAACACTGGGAACTAGGAGATTGTGGCAACAGATCCTTATAATAGTTAGATTCAAGGCCAGTAGCAACTTTGTCCAAGCTTTGACTCTTGAACGCTTACAGCCTGAAAATCTATGTTGGTCCTTAAGGGGCTCCTGAACTCAAATCGAGCTGTTCTACTGAGACCAACAAGGCTACCCTCGACAACCAAGATACGATGTCAGTAATCGAGAAATCGCCAGTTTTTATACAGGCCCTCTGCGAAGGAGCGGTTTCTCACAAGTCCCATTCCCTCAGGTTGTAGGCGACTGGAAAAGCCCTGCTGCTGTCCCAGGCCTCTGCCCAGTGTGATAACCCTTCCTCTTACTCTCAGGTCCTTCATTACCTTCCTTCACTCGGCATGTGGTCAAGATGGAGTCCCAAGATAAAGGTTTAGTCCTTTAAGACAGATGAACAAGGGGCAGAGATCTTGTGTCCTGAGAATTTATAATTCCCCCTTGGGAGTCTGTGCCCTTCCGGAGTCAATCTTGATTTTCTTTCCTCAAGTGGTAGGAAATACTATCTAACTGTTTGGCTTCCCCAGTCTCTATCCCTTTTGGTGTGACAGTCTAACAAGGTGTCAGATGGTAAACGGTTTAAACCTTATGTCTATGACCTATGGCGAGACCTGTCTCTGTGTGAAAGCAGCTTCATTATGACTGCTCGTGGCAATGACTGCATATGTGCCTTTGTCATGAGAGGCAGTAATCTGGCACAGACTGCCGATACTTGACATTTTACCACATAGTTAATTTACATATTATTTGTGTGTGTGACTAGACCATCCATTCAAAGCCACATTCTTCTTGGCACAATTCCTAGTGGCTTCTGGAAGTGTACAACCATTAGTACAGCTGTTCAGTGTGACATCACCAGGCCCTGCCCCCAGGAGTCTCCACATTTGGGATGCTGGGGTCCTGGCTACCTTAGATTAGTCTCAGATATGTGATGGTGACAACAGCATTGTTTCACCAGGTGTTTGCATTTACTTTGTATTTGGTGGGATCCAACCAGCAGTTCTGTTGGTGACAAAAAGAAGAGATGAGGTTCCCCTTTGAGCACTAAAAAAGGCTACGCTGGGAATCCTAGGATCTGTAAATACAAGGGCTGTGTGGGATGGGGCCTGTAGTAAAGAGGGAGAAACTGAGTGAAAGAAAATCTACCTGGGTCCAAACCAGTTGTAATCTTTTCAAGACAAAAACCTTTCATATCTTAACTGAAAGCTTTTGAAATGCAGTGCTTTTTATAAACAAGAATAACTTAAGTTTTCAAACAGCAGAAGTCTTACACTGCTGTGAATGAACTCGAATTTCCTTGCATCCCTGATAAGTGGTCTCTGTGATATGGGACTCTTTCACCACTTCCCATGGGAACCTGCTGAGCACCTATCTATTCAGGTAAGATCACCTGAGGAGACCTTGCTCTAGCCAGTGTTTTTTCCAGCATGTTCTTTTTTGTGGTGACCCCACTGTCTCTCCTGAAAACATTTTGGCTAGAGCCCTGCATTGTCTGCTTTCAGAAAAGAATGTGAGATCTTCCATTTTAAGACAATCTCCTTTTAAAGATAGCTTGGTGTTACAGAGGCAAATAAACATCCTCTGGATACTGTGTTCTGTTTGTTTATATTACAAATGTTATATGCTAGGGTTGTGGGGGTTTTTTCACATTTTTTATTAGTATACAAGGAAATTTCAGTTACCAACTGGATACCTTAAAAAAGGTTTAGTGCGGGGGGGGGGGGGGGAGAACTTGAGCTTACCCTAAATTGAGTTAACATTGCTGCAGTTTGGTTTGCAAGCAGTGGAAGAAGAAGAGTTGGATTTATACCCCGCCCTTCACTCAGAGAGGCTTACAATCTCCTTCCTTTGCTCTCCCCGCAACAGATACCCTGTGAGGTAGGTGGGGCTGAGAGAGCTCTGAAAGAACTGCTCTTGAGAGAACAGCTCTAAGAGAACTGTGACTTGCCCAAGGTCACCCAGCAGCTGCATGTGGAGGAGTGGGGAATCAAACCCGGTTCTCGAGACTGGAGCCTGCAGCTCTTAACCACTACACCAAACTGAAAGAGAATTCAGGGCAGGGCGAGCCCAGTAATCAGGACTATGCAGTTCAGGCAATTTATGAAAAAACTGACCCATTTGGTAAGATCCAGAGGAGACAGATAGCGAGAATGTGTCTGTACTTTGGATTCCTTCTGCACACTATGGACTTGCTTTATTAATTTCAAAAGTCTCTGCTGCAGTTCTGACGTGACGCTTGTATTTCAGTCTCCAAAATGTATTTGAGCTCCCAGATAACATCAGGGCCCTGCGGGACCTGTTACAGTTCCGCAGGGCCTGTAAGACGGAGCTCTTCCGCCAGGCTTTCAAATAGGGGCCGCCACCGGGGAGAAAAGCCAACTATATCATCGTCTGGCCCTGGCGTTTGCACCCTGTTGCAGTCACCCACCGGAGCGTTGTAAGTCGCCATCTGTGGTAATTAATTAATTTTAATGCTGTTTTAAAGGTTTAAGGTGAAATGTTTTAATCTGAAAATTGTTTTATGGTTTCACATGTTGTAAGCCGCCTTGAGTCGGGTGCAAAACTGACTAGGCGGGATATAAGCTAAACAAACAAATAAATAAAAATCCAGTGGGGGGGATTTCTTGGCTGAGTCAGGTTTGAATTTAAGACCAGGGTGTGGGGCCGATCCTTGGTTTACATCCTTGGGAACCCTGCACAGCCTTGTTCTGAATAAAGCCAGCACCCCCCTCCCCACAGTCTTCAGAAGTTGTCACAGCCTGTTGGGGGAAAATGACTAAGTGTCACCTGATGCTGCTGACAGCTGTTGCCTTGTCCTCCTGGAACACTGGGACAAAAATGGCAGCTGGGATTCCATCGGGGTCATGTGACCTAGGCCTGCTGCTAAAAATAGTCTCATGGACCCCAGGACAGGGCTTGAGGGTCAGGAGCGACAGGCTGACTGGACGGGAGGGAGTGCGAGAGGCCCAAGGAGGAAGAGAAGCAAGTTTGGGTGGGCAGAGAGAACTTACAGGAGTGAGGAAAACCACCGGAGGTAGGCCAAGGGAGCCGCACGGGGCGAGAAGGGAAGCCAGGGAGATAGAAGAAAGCTGACCAAGTGGGGGAGAAGCCAGACAGAGAGTGAGGGGAGAAAGCCCGAAGGGGACGGGGCACAGGCAAGCAAGAGCCAGGCAAGCGGGAGGGTCCTGTCATCTGCACAGCCTGTCGGAGTGTGTGGCGGGGGCAGCGCTGGTGCCGCGGGGATGAACTTTGCCGTGGGCTTCAAGCCGATGCTGGGGACCTCGCAGAGCATGGACAACCTGGAGAAGCAGCTCATCTGCCCCATCTGCCTGGAGATGTTCACCAAGCCGGTTGTGATCCTGCCCTGCCAGCACAACCTGTGCCGCAAGTGTGCCAACGACATCTTCCAGGTGAGTGGGGAGGCTCAGGCCTGCTCCCGGGGTGGCTTATTATTTTTTTTGGAGCAAAAGGACAAAATCCATGGAATAACCTTTTACTAGAAATAAAATGGCACAAAAAATTACGGATGCTTTTTTTTTGGAGGTTTTTCTTTGTGTGAAATGTCCAGGCCCTACTTCTGACCAGTTGGAGTAGCTGAAGCAGCTGTGGAAGCACGATTCCTGAGGCACCACCTCATAGGCACACTCAGAGCCACTGTGAGGTAGTTGTTAGTGTTGGACTAGGATCCAGAAGAGGCAGGGCTGCCAACTTTGGGTTGGGATTAATTCTTGGCGTTTTGGGGATGGAGCCGAGGGAGAGCAAGGCTTGGGGTGGGGAGGGGAGGGGAGAGACCTCAGCAGGGTATAACTTTGGAGGTCTACCCTCTAAAGCAGCCATTTTCTCCCGGGGAAGTGATCTCTGTAGGCTGGAGACCAGTTGTAATTTCAGGAGATCTCCAGGCCCTGCTTGGAGGTTGGCAACCCTAAGAAGAGCTAGGATTGAATCCCCCAGCTTCCTGTGAAAGCTCACTGGATGGCTTGCTAGCCACTCCCAGCCTAACCCACCTCACAGGTCCAGAGGAGTTGGCCGTGTTAATCTGTTGCTGCAAAATAGTAAAAAGCCCAGTAGGTCCTTTAAGACTAACAAACTTTATTGTAGCATAAACTTTCGAGAAGCATGGAGGATAACCTCACAGGGTTATTCTTATCAGGCTAAAACTGATGAAGAGAGAATGAGGTTAGATCCAGGTGGTCAGCTGTGTTGGCCTAAAGCAGCAGGACGAGTCCCATGGCACCTTTTAAGACCAACAAAGTTTTATTCGAGGTACAAGCTTTCATGTGCATGCACAGTTTTTCAAATACATTGGAATGGAAGGTAAGGGTCAAACTTATAGACAGGGGCTGAACAGCAAATTAACATGTAACATGATGATGTTTTAAGATATGTGAAGACAAAACTAAATAACAAGCTAAGGTTAGAACGGTTGAAGTGCTTGGGGCTCTTTAGCTTGGAGAAACGACAGCTGAGTGGTGACATGATCGAGGTTTATAAGATTATGCATGGGATAGAGCAGATAGAGAAAGAAGTCCTTTTCTCCCTTTCTCACCATACAAGAACCCGTGGGCACTCCATGAAATTGCTGAGCAGTCGGGTTAGAACAGATAAAAGGAAGTACTTCTTCACCCAAAGAGTGATTAACACATGGAATTCACTGTCACAGGAGGTAGCAGCGGCTACAAGCATGGACGGCTTCAAGAAGGAATTAGATAAACATATGGAGCAGAGTTCCATCAGTAGCTATTAGCCAGAAAGTATAGATAGGAACTCTCAGTCTGGGGCAAGTGATGCTCTGTATTCTTATTGCTTGATGGAGGGGCAACAGTGGGAGTGCTTCTAGTGTCCTGCCCCCATTGGTGGACCTTCTGAGGGCACCTGGTGTTTTGGACTGGATGGGCCACTGGCCTGATCCAACATTGGCTTCTCTTATGGTCTTATGTTATATGGTTGTAAGCCACTTTGGGTCCCCATCTATATCAGTAACAAATATTTGCAGTTGGAAGGAGAGTCGCTAAAGTTCATCCGGCTGTGTTGAGGTGGGCTGAGCCATGGGAAGGGCGAGCAGAGGGGCCTGGAACAGTTTTCCATCCATAGTTAGCACCTGCAGTGCAGGCAGAGCTGACACTGTGGTGAGTTGTATTTCGAGTTAAAATAATCACATGCACTTTTGCAGCTATGCGTGTAAATCAGCATATGCAAATTTTGTGCAAACATTGTTCCTTATTTTTCTTTTGTCCCTTTTTTTTAAATAGACAGCCACGTCAGTGGTGGGATGGGCTTGACTGCTTGACTGAATTGCTTGCAATAGTTAGTAAAGGTAAAGGTTTCCCTTGCCCGAAAGCCAGTTGAATCTGACTCTAGGGGGGCGGTGCTCATCTCTATTTCCAAGCTGAAGAACCAGCGCTGTCTGAAGACTTCTCCATGGTCATGTGGCCGGCATGGTCATGTAACCGAGGTGCATGGAACGCTGTTACCTTCCCACCAAAGCAGTACCTATTTATCTACTTGCAGTTTCTTGCTTTCGAACTGCTAGGTTGGCAGGAGCTGGGGCAAGAGAAGGGAGCTCATTTTGTCAAGCGGCACTTGGGTCTCAAACTGCCGAGCTGCCGATCTTCTGGTCTGCAATTCAGCATCTTAACCAATGAGCCACCGCAGCCCCTAATTTGCTATAGTTACACCCCACCTTTCCCACTTTCAGTGGAAATCTTTTCTATTCTGCCTGGCTCTTTAGGCAGGAATATAAGCAGAAAAAAACGGTTCCTGCCCCAAGGAGCTTGCCAGCTAAATTTCACCCCTCAGGGTGACCAACAAGGGAATGCGGAAAAGGAAGAGAAAACACAATTGGATGGTTTGTGAGCCTGTTATCTTGTGTTAGTGTTTGGGTAGAGCACTGAAGCTGCTATGGCAAAGATCTGAGAAAGTCTTGAAAGGGGAGAGTTGGCATTGTGTGCTTGTTCTGGGTGAGAGCTCCAGACTGCAAAGTTCTGGTTCACACTGGCCTCAGGGATGGGGTCTCTGGCAGAACAGCAAAACCCACAGGCATGGTGGTCAGAAATCTGATCTTGCTGCAAGGATCAAACAACCTTTATGCAACAATTTAGAAAGAAGGAAGTTCTCCTTCTGCACCAGCTATTTAAATGCCCAGGGTCTGGTCATTCTGAGTGATAAGATGCCCTCTTCTCCCCCCCACAATCCAATTCATGCCCTATCTAAGGAAGAGAATTGGAAGAGTGGAGAAGTGAGGGGGGGGGCAGATGAAAAATTCTTCAAAAGATCTAGGAGAGGAACAGTGAATGTCACATGGTAGGTGTTTACAAGAAGGGATTCTCTGGGTTTTTTCCACTGCAGTTGTGGCTGTTCATACGTGTAGGGCGGGGTGCTGTGTGTTGTAGGCCAAGTAATCTAAGTGAATAAGCCCTGATCTGGATGGTCCAAGCTAGCCTGATCTTGTCAGATCTTAGAAGCTAAGCAGGGTCAGCCCTGGTCAGTATTTGGATGGGAGACCACCAAGGACGTCCAGGGTTGCTACGTAAAGGCAGACAATGGCAAGCCACCTCTGAACTCCTCTTGCCTTGAAATCCCTATGGGGTTGCCCTAAATCAGCTGTAGCACTTTCCACTACCACTGTGGACACCTTCCAGCAGAAGAGGTTCTTTCTCCAGGAAACCTAACAACCCCTGTTCATCTGCTCTGGGTTCCCTGTGACTGACCTGAGGAGGCTCTTTCCCCAAAAGCATGAGCTAGCTCCCTGTTTTTTAGCCTCCGGCTAACAGATTTTTGTCTTCGCTGAGGAAGGATGGCTCCAGAACAAACTAATTCATGCCGTAGCCAAATTCCTCGCTCGCAGCTTTAATGCCAGTAGCTCACCAAGTAGAATGTTTGCTCACAAGACTCTGCAGCCTAGAGGGAGCATTGGTGGCATCTAAACACCGGGTCTTTTCTGTGGGGGCACCTTGCCTTTGGAACACCTTCCCCTTTGGGGCTTGCCTAGTACCTACTTTCTTTTAGATGCCAGGCTTATAACTAGGGTTTTTATTTTACCAGTTTCCTAACGGTCTGTGTCTGTTTTAGCATCATTTTTAATGCTGTTTATATCCAACAGCGCTTGTTTTTAATATTGTGATATGGTTTTAATTGCAAGCTGCCTTCATTATGACTCTGAAGAGACAGGTTAGAGATATGATAAATAAATAAACTAGATGAAACGGAAGTCCTGGGGCACCTGAAAGACTGCCAACATTTAGTAGAGCACCGACTTTTATGTATCAGAGCTCACTTCCTCAGATGTATATGGGATTAGCAAATTCTTCATTACAAACAACACACGAGGGAACATTCAATGCTCTTGCCTGAGGGCAACCTGTTGTGTGATTACAACAGAACTGCAAAGTTGGTCCAGACAGAATCCTAATTAAATTCCAGCTGAAATATTTGCACGGGAGTTCTGCTATGCCTAGACAGTGCCACCTAGAGGCCAAAGAGAGGAAAAGAGTGAGTGGACCAGAGAGTGTTCTCTTCTCCTAGGGATCAACCAATCTATCTTGCAGAGGCCCTCACCTGGATGGCCTATGTTACCCTGATCTCATCAGATTCTGGAAGCAAAACGCAGTTGGCCCTGGTTAGTATTTGGATGGGAGACCACTAAGAGAAGACCAGGGTTGCTACAAGAGGTAGGCAATGGCCAAGCCACCATAAGTCAGCTGCAATCTGATGGCTGTTTCCACCACCATTTTGGGAAGGGGCTGTGGCTCAGTGGTAGTAGTGCGCCTCCTTTGTATGCCGTAGAACCAAAGTTCAATCTCTGGCAGCATTTCCCTTTAAAGGATGTCACACTGAGAGACAGTGTGGTGCAGTGGTTAAGAGCAGTGGACTGATCTAGAGAACCGGGGTTGATTCCCCACTCCTCCCACATGAAGCCTGCTGGGTGACCTTGGGCCAGTCACAGTTCTCTCAGAGTTCTCTCAGCCCCACTTACCTCACAAGGTGCCTATTGTGGGGAGAGGAAAGGAAGGCAATTGTAAGTCACTCCAAGACTCCTTCAGGTAGAGAAAAGCGGGGTATGAAAATCAACACCTCTTCTTCTTCTGAGAAAGACCTTTCTCTACCAGAGATTCTGGAGAAGAGACAATACTGAGCAAAATGCAGGAATGGGGTCGATCAGCAGAAAGCGGTTTGATGAGTTGGATCCTGCCACTTTACTCAGATAAATGTGGAGGCTTCCTCTAGTGCAGGGGGTCCCCCGGTGTGGTGACCACGGGCATCATGGCACCCACCAGCTGTTTTTAGAAAGTGGGTGGGGCCAGGTGAGGCTTTTGCCCAGCAAGGCTTCTGATTGGTTGTGCAGATTTTTAAGAATGTTACTGTGGCAGCAGCTGGGGCAATCGCTTTGTAGCTGGCTCCGCCTCCTTCCAAAGGTGCCCACAGGCTCAAAAGGTTTGGGGACCCCTGCTCTAGTGCCAGAAGCCTCCACCTGAAGCAAGAGCACTCTTCGCCGAGATTATCGTAGGATCCAGCCCTATATGGTCTAAACCCTATATTTTCACAGTATAAAATGAAGTCTGTGACTCCATCTCCCAGTCCCTGTTGGCATGTGGATCTTTTCATAAGAGCAGATAACTGCTACTGAATGTTTTCGTCCACTCTATATCAGCTTCTTGAGCAGAAAATGTAGAGCTTTAGGCATGGAGAGGGGAGGATATCTTTGAACTCCTAATATTAAGTATCAGTCTAGAACATTCAATCAGAGAAGAGATTTGTATTGGTGTGTGTGAGAGAGAGGGAGCGAGAGAGTGTAAGATCAGTGGAAGCAACCCATACAATAAAATAAAATGTAATTCTAGCATTTCTAGCTCTGAATCATTAGTATTTATTCAGGTAAAATAAACAGGAATCCTGTTACAAAGTTTTCATTCTAGCATAAGCTTTTACGGACTCACCTTGTCCAGACCAGTTTAGGTAAAGGTAAAGGTATTTCCCTTGCTTGAAAGCCAGTCGAATACGACTCTAGGGATTTGGTGCTCATCTCTGTTTCCAAGCTGAAGAGCCAGCGCTGTCCAAAGATGTTTCTGTGGTCATGTGGCTGGCATGACCAGACGCCGAGGTGCACAGAACGTTGTTACCTTCCCACCAAAGTGGTACCTATTTATCTACTTGCGATTTCTTGCTTTCAAACTGCGAGGCTGGCAGGAGCTGGGACCAGAGACGGGAGCTCACTCCGTCATGCAGAACTCAGGTCTCGAACTGCTGAACTACCGACCTGCCAGCCTGCAGTTCGACGTCTTAACCACTTGAGCCACTGCAGCCCTTGTCCAGACAAGTTTAGGCTAAGGTAAAATAAAAAAAACCCTTGGCAGTCTTTAAGGTTCTACAGGTTTGCTATGTATTTTTGCTACAACCGGCTAACATAGCTGCCCCTCTGGATTTATTCACGCAGTTCCTCCCCGTTAGTATTTCCCTTTTCTATCACACAATATCCAAGGCAACTTCTCCACTTAAAAGGATCTTAAGTAAGGAGGCTGGGAAAATATTCTCTCTGCCAGAGAGACCTTGGAGAGCTGCTGTGTGTCAGCTAAAGGGCCTGACAGCCTGACTTGGTATAAGGTGGCTTCCTGTGTCCGCTTGCGTGAAGAGGAGTGCCCCGAGCGCTATTGTTGACCGGCCTCAGAATTTAAAAGAAGTTTTTCCTGTTGCTCCCAGGCTTAGAACTAATCCTAAACTAAAAAGCTGAGCCAAAAGGAGCCAGGTGGTTTGACACTAAGACACGGGGCCTGCATGCAAGGTACTGTAACACCCACTATCATGACTTACTCACTTCATACAAGTTATCGTGTCATTCTCCCCTCCTCCACTTAATTCTCACAACGACCCTGCAAGGTAGGTGAGGCTGAAAGAGAGTGACTGGCTGAAGGTCATGGCAGAGTGGGGAACTGAACCTGAGTCTCCCAGGCCCTAGGTCCAACAACCTACCCACTACGCTCTGCTGGATCTCAGAAGGCCTGCTAGAGAGTTGCTTGGCAAGATAAGAACACTGGGACCCCAGGGATGATGGCGCTTCTGGGACACTTGCCAGCCCCAGCAACTTCCCTGGCTGCCTTCTGTATGGGTGTGAGCAATGCCCAGGCTAGCAGCAATCCAAGAACCTGTGGCTGGGTCGGAGAGCAGTGCTGGTGATCTAGAAGCAGCAGCCCCATCACCATTCCAGCAGCTGCTTTTAGGAGTTGCCTTCGTATCTTACTCATTCTGATGACACACACACACACACACTGTGCAGACTGGGGGTGTTCCTACATCTAGTTCTATTCGAATAGGAAGAATGCAAGAGGCAGTGTTGTTCAGACTGGCAGGCTGAGATAGCCAGAGCAAGGGCAAGCGATTCTACTTGAGTGCATTCTTGGCAGAGGGTATCCCCTTGGCCTGGCTGTTCCCCATGGATTATCAGGGTTTGCCCTGGGAGGCAGGGCCTGTCATCTTGTCTGAATGGTGAGTTACACACCTACAGAAGGGTGGTCTGGGGCTGAGTTCTTGGCTGGGGAGCCCCTCCCATTAGTTTCCTTGGAGAAAGGCCTCTCTTGGGAGGTGGTAGCTCCAAAGTTAAGAGGTGGGTGTTGAAGGACTGTGACTGAATGAATGGGATGTGTCAGTCCCGGAGAAATGGGGAAGCTCCTGGCAAATCTGGGAGGAGAGTGTTCCCTTTCCCTCTCCCCAACTTCTCCACGCTGTTTACCCCAGTGGGGGTTATTTAGTTTGGGGAAAGGCTTGGCCCATTGCCGAAGCCCCAGTTCAATTTTCCTCTTTCCCTTCCCACTGAAGATGCTTTCAAGCAACAGAAATGCTGAGAGACAAAGAGTCGTGAGCATCACAAGTCTGTTTAGTTTGGTCCTCAGATTGGGATGATGGAGTCAAGGGGTGAAGGTTTACCACAGTTTGACTATTACCAAGTGAAGCTTGTGATCCCTCAGAACTCCTGCAGGGGGAGGGGACCTATTGGGTGTTAGAAGTGGAGGGCTGTGCGCTGTCTCCTGTCTCAAACTTGATGGCACCAAAGAGTTTAGACAGATAGAGAGGTCAGGACATTAGAGCATCCTTTCCTTCCTGCTATCTGATCCTTTCCTTTGAACAGGATGTTACTCTTAAGGGCAATTTCCTCTGTTTCTGCTTTTTCACCTCTCTCTCTCTCTCTCTCTCTCGCACGCACACAAAAGAAGGTGCATGACACATGTCCAGCTTCCAACACCATCCAGTTAGTTAGAGTAGGTAATCTATATCTATCTCTTACCTGCTCTCTCAAGCATGTATTTCCTTTAATAAAAGTTGCCTATTAGCTTTAGAACTGATTGCTGACTCAGTGTACCTTTGTACCACATCTGGCCCCAGCTCTGCTGCACTAAAGCCTTGAGTGCTCTGCTACTTTCTGTGGTTCCCCGGCAGTACCAAATCCAGAGAATCCAACATTGGGATGGTGCCTCTCCCAGTGCAGAGAAATAGATCCAAGTCCGGGAATTTATTAACTGATGCCTTCCTCCCCAACATCCTCGGAACTGACTTAAGCAGGCAGTTGATGCAATTGGCCCTGGGTGCCTCTTGCGCCAACTAGAGCCTGCTCAGCAGCTCTTGGTGTAAGAAAGAGAGGAGGGTGATGGTAGCTGGGAGCATAAATGGGAGAAAACCCAGAATGGTTCAACTGAGCACCAGTGTTCCCTCTAAGCTGAGTTAGTGTGAGCTAGCTCACAGTTTTTTAGCCTCCGGCTCACACATTTTTGTCTTAGCTCAGGAAGGATGGCTCCAGAGCAGACTACTTTATGCAGTGGCCAAATCGCTCGCTCACAACTTTAATGCCAGTAGTTCACAAAGTGGAATTTTTGCTCACAAGACTCCACAGCTTAGAGGGAGCATTGCAAACCAGACTGCATAGTTCAGGGGTGGCCAACCTTGCTTAACGTAAGAGCCACATAGAATAAACGTCAGATGTCTGAGAGCCGCAAGACAGGAACAAATATCACACACACGTTTTTATTTTTAAAAATATGCAAATTTGCTTTTTATTAACGTTAAATGGAACTGCCAAAAATAAAAACAAACGAGGAAAACCGGTTATTGATAATGATCTTACTTGTTTGCTAATGATATTGAGAGAGAGAGAGAAAGAAAAAAGAGAGAGATGGAAAGAAAGAATTAAAGAAGTGGAAAGAAAGAGAGAGAGAGAAACTAGGAAAGCAAATAGATGGGAGGGAGGAGGGAAGGAAGGAAGGAAGGAAGGAAGGAAAAGCATGCCTCCCCTTTGCTTCCCCAGCCGCCCTGCCAGGAGCCGCACAATATGTGTGAAAGAGCCGCATGTGGCTCCCGAGCCACAGGTTGGCCACCCCTGGCATAGTTGGTGCTGGTGCCATCAGCAAAGCATCCTTCCCTTTCCGACACTTTATTGGACTCAAAGGAAGGTCTTTCCAAAATCCATGCTCTCTGAATTCTTATAAGTGGCGATGCTGCCAGGAGCCTTGATTTTTGAAAAAGAGCCACTTGTGCCTGTCAGGACACGTCAGCCGTTGCCCATTTAGAAACAAAGACTGCCCCCATCCAGTTGCCAGGAGGTGTGCATAGGCACTTCCTAAGGAAACAGGGCCAGCTCAGCAAGGTAATGCGTTTCTATCAGGGACTGCCTTTGAAGGCTGGCTGGTTTCGTTTAGAAAGTGGTGAATGCCTCTCTGGGCACCGAGGGCCTCACTTGGCCGTGGTTTCGGAGCTTGTGGGGGCGTTACATTCTTCCGATGCATCTTGCTAGTCTAGCTTTCCTTATCACTAGACATGACTTCAAGATGCTCAGTGCCGACTCCTCTGACGGGCAGCAGCTTCCCGAGCTTTTCCGACACTTTACTGGACTCAAAGGAAGGTCTTTCAAAATACCTGCTATCTGGAATCTTTTCGGCGGAGATGCTGCCAGGGATCGAACCTGGAGCCGTTTGAAAGCTGAGCAGGGCCTCAATGCAGCCCAGATCAATTAGACCTCAGAGACCCAGTGGCACCAGCTCTGGAGATGGCGTGCACTAACAAACTGTGCAGTCTGTTTTAAATTGTAGTTCTTAACTGTTTTAATCTGTTTGCCAGTATATTTATATTGTGATGCCGAATGCCCACTTGTGCGGAGGGTGGAATATAAGTTCGAAAAATAAACAAACAAATAAATGCTGTTTTTCAGCATTTCACCTAGCCAGTTTGGTGCAGTAGTTAAGTGAGCAGACTCTAATCTGGGGGAATCGGGTTTGATTCCCCACTCCTCCACTTGCACCTGGCTGGATGACCTTGGGCAAGCCATAGCTCTGTACCGGCTGTTCTCTCAAGGACAGTTGTCTCAGAGCTCTCTCAGCCCCACCTACCTCACAGGGTGTCTGTTGTGGGGAGGGGAAGGGAAAGGAGTTTGTAAGCCGCTCTGAGACTCCAAGGGAGTGAAGGGCGGGATATAAATCCAATCTCTTCTTCTTCTACCAGAAGAAAAAAAGTGCTTCAAGTCATCAAATAAGATGTAGCATGGGGAAAGGTTTTCTGTTCCCTGTCCCAACGTCTGCATTTCTGGTTGGATTGGATCCCCATTTTATTTGCATATGAGGGGGTGGGGAGGGGGAGGAGGAGTGGCTTCTTAGTGCTTTTACACGGAATCAGAGACATTGAGTGATTTCAGATCCTATCAGCAGTTCTCTTTTATGCAGAGATATCAGAGATCCTTCCCCATCCCCGGTCTATGACTTCTCATCTAATCTGGCACTGGGCCTGTTTGCACTGGAGGAGGGGACAAAGCCTTAATCTCTGCCTCTATCCATTTCTAATCAACCTTGGGATCTTGGCTAAGAGTGCTTTGTGCACTGGATGAAAGAATGAATAAAATAGCCTCCCCTAGTCTATAGTGTGCCCTGACCTGGATGGTCCAGGCAAGCCTGATCTTGTCAGATCCTGGAAGCTAAGCAGGGTCAGCCCTGGTTAGTATTTGGATGGGAGACCACCAAGGAGGTCTAGGGCCTCTACACAGAGGCAGGCAACGGCTGTGACTTGCTGGCACTTTACACACACACACTCTATGGTGTACAACCAAAGTGTTTCCCTTGTACCTATTGTACAACCTCCCACCCCCACCCAGGTAATGGACTATCTCAGGCCACCAAAATCTATGCTGGCATAGAATCAGAAATCCCTCCCCTCCCAAGTGGTGTAAATCACAGAGGGAAAATGGGAATGCTGTGGCATGAAAATATGAGTCAGAACAATCCACTCGGGCAGGCAGCTCGGCCAAGGGTTCTGGTTGGATGCTGCCCCTGTCAACCATGTATTTGCTGAGTCTCCCCTGCCCCCTTTCCCTTCTACCTCCTGAGGAAATGAAACTAGCCAGCAAGATACTGGATGAGGAGGCTTCTCTCAGTTACCAAATGTCAAAACATAATGAGAAGCACTTCTGATATGTACATATGGGCATTTATTTGGTTTGGGTATTACACCAGTGTGGTGAAGCGGTTATTGTGCTAGACTAGGAGCTGGGAGACCCAGGTTCAAATCCTCACCTTCCCATGGAAGCTTGCTGGGTAATCTTGGCCCAGTCACACACTCTAATCCTAACCTACCTCACAGGGTTGTTGTGAGGATAATATGGAGGAGAGGAGAACTATGTAAACCGCTTTGGGTCCCCACTGGGGAGAAAGGCAGGATATGAATAAAGTAAATTAAATAACAAAATAAAAAGTAAATGAGCAGCTGCCCATCCCTGCTCAGGGTGGCAGTTATTCCCGTGAAGGATCAAGGCACGAGGGTCTGCTTCTTCATCCACCACAAGCCTCATTTTGTACAGGCTGCAGGCAGATTACAGAAATTAAATATATATAATTAATACAGTTAAAAACTACCTAAATATTTTCAGAAACAATTGAAACTACACAATAGTCCCTTTATAAAATTCCCTTCTCAATGATTCTGCTTGGCACTTTCTACAGAACGAGAAGAGCACTTTTCTGGCCTCCGGCAGCTTACCTGTTTGCAGGGTGCCACCTGCAGTCAATGCAGATGAGTGAAGCTGTCTCACGGAGCATCATGGAAGGCCTGCTGATATGTGGGTCCCACCTAGAAGCTGGCAGTTCTGCACTGGACTCTTAAACCACACACCAGGCATACTTTTCCTGGCTCCAGATTCAGCTGGGTCAGCCATGTTGGTCTGAAGCAGTAGAACAAAGTACGAGTCCAGTGGCACCTTTAAGACCAACAAATAATACAAATTTGGTTGGTCTTAAAAGCGCCACTGGAGTCAAACTTTGTTCTCCTGGCTCTGTGAGCCCCCAAGTGTGACCAGCGCCCCTAGAAATTCGTCCCCCCGTGTCTGCTACACTACGTGGGGTGAAGAGGAACAGAGCTGGCAAGAGTAGGTGAATCGCTTCCCGCAACCTGGAGCTTGTCCTTTTCAGAGCTACTGGAATGGCCCTGATTCTGCTCAGAGACCAAGAGGCCCACTCAGTGGCCGTTCAGACCGGGCGACAAAGGCGGGGACCTCACACTGAGCCGGCCTGCTTCTCGCTCCCTTACAGGCCTCCAACCCCCTGTGGCAGTCCCGGGGCTCCACTTCGGTGTCTTCCGGAGGCCGATTCCGATGCCCATCCTGCCGCCACGAGGTGGTGCTGGACCGCCACGGAGTCTACGGCCTGCAGCGCAACCTCCTGGTGGAGAACATAATTGACATCTACAAACAGGAGTCCTCTCGGTAAGTAGTGGCGGTGGCGAGGGAGGGGCGGCGCTCGAGGCCTGTTGGAGGGTGGCTCCTCTCCTCCCCCTGAGACGGCCTTCGGAGGGCGAAGAGTTCGCAACTAGCGAACGGGAACCAGCCGCCCTTTCTCTTTAGCCAGCTGATTCTGTTCCTTCCCTTGATGTCCAGTTCTTGTACAACTCTCTGCGCATAAGTACCCAGCATCTTTCCATTGCTAGTACTGGATGCCTTTTAGGGTTGCCAACTCTGCGTTAGAAATTCCTGGAGAAATGGGGGTAGAACCTGGGGAAGGTGGAGTTTAGGGATGGGAGGAACTTCAGCCTGATATAATACCATACAGTCCACCCTCCAAAGCAGCCGTTTTCTCCAACTAATCTGTCATCTGGAGCTCAGTTGTTAATACTGAGAGATCTCCAGGCCCCCCCTGGAGTTTGGGAACCCTGCCATCCACTTTCCTCCAATCCCACTCCTGTCCAGCTAATATAGATAGATATGGACCATGTAGTCAGTTCTATATTGCACCCAGCGCTCTGTGGTAGGGTTGCCAGCCTCCAGGTAGCACCTGGGGATCTCCTGCTATTATACCTGATGATCAAGATCAGTTCCTGTGCAGGAAATGGCTGCTTTGGAAGGTGGACTCTATGGTATTATACTCTGCTGAGGCCCCTCCCCACCCCAAATCCCACCCACTCCTGGCTTCACCCCCCAAATCTCCAGGTATTTCCCAACTCAGAGCTGGCAACCCTACAGTCTGTGGCCATGCTAGAGCATTGTGGAAATGGCTGCCATAGTTTGGGCTTTTATTTTTCATGGTGGTTTATCAGGAGCCAAAAGAGTGCTGTTGAGAGCTAGACCTGAATGCTGATTTGATGCTTTCCACCTGGAGCAAGGTAGGTTTTTCAGCAAATCTTTGGCCAGAGGCCCAGAGCTGCTCTAAGAGCTCGTTTGCTGCTCTGCCTGGGAAGCATATAGGGTAGGGGTCGTCCCCCCCCCTCCCCCCCCCCCCCCCCCCCCCGGAAGACTCTCTCTCTTTTCCCCAGGCCCAGCCAGACATTGAAAGGGTTTAGTAAAATGTTCAAATGCTTGTTTTAATTAGAGGACTGTGACGGGAAGGGAACCTCAACAATGCATCATACAATATATTTCCAGAAAAAGTAATGGTTTCCTAAATAAAATAATATATTAAGCCTTATAAAAAAAATCCACAAAGGTTGGGGGGGGGTGCTAGAAAAAGCTCTTCCTTGTACCGTAATTGTCTCATTCTTTTTAGGGTGCCCTTTTCTCTCTGTCTTGTGGGTATTTACTTAAAAGCAATTTAATTCTAAGCCAGACTACTCAGATTCGGTGTCTATAGAAGCCAAACCCTATAATCACTGTTCAAGTAAGAGATTCTGCCAAGGAGAGGGCCAGGAAACTGGGGATGGGGGGAGGTGGATGTTTAGGAAACTTAGTCCATTGCTGACCATGGGAAGTCCTGCTTTGCTGTCTCCCCCCCTCCCAGCTTCTACCTACTTGCACATTTTGACCACCTGCTTATACTTTAAAAAGGGCAGAAACTTGGCTTTTTAAAACACAGACCTGGGAGTCTCCACATGCAAAAGACCTTGCAGAATGTAATGATGAGAGATATAACACGTGCACAGGAGCACCCCCACCCACACCCCTTCAGGTGCCAGGCAGGATTTAGGGCAAAAACCTTTGGGGACTCAGCAGTATTGTCTCTACCTTCTCTGTATGGTCCCCAGACCCCTCCATGCCAAGGCGGAGCAGCAGCTGATGTGCGAGGAACATGAGGATGAGAAGATCAACATCTATTGCCTGACCTGTGAGACCCCCACCTGCTCCATGTGCAAAGTCTTTGGGGCCCACAAGGACTGCGAAGTGGCCCCTCTGACCAATGTCTACAAAAGGCAGAAGGTAAGAGAGGGAGGGGACAGCCTGGGTCTCCTTCCTGCAACCTGCACTCTCTGACCTGGGCAGGTGGGCTCAAGAGCTCCCTGGGGGCAGCAAAGCCCCCTTTGCAATCTCTTGTTAATGGCCAGAAGGCAGTGCTGATCAATGCTGGGAATGGCTCTGGCAACCAGGATGAAAAGCTCTCTTGGGATTTAGGATAAGAATGGGGGGGGGGGGGGGTCCTGAGGTGCCTCTGGCCATTGGGGGGTTCAGAGGCCTTGCTGTTCAAGCAAGGCAAAAGGAAGGTTCGACTAAGTACAGCGTGGTCAGAATCCAGTCCTTAGGTCGCACACGGGGTCAGAGGGTTGTCACAAGAGCAGGTTCAAGGCAAGCCCGAAAGTCAAAGTCCAGAAACAGCCCGGTGGGTCACAGGCACGAAGTAGAGACAGGATCGGTGGCGATGGGCTCAAAGGTAGTTTGATGTGTTGCTTCCACAGCCGTTCTCCCTTTCTCTCTGTCCGTTAGAGCGGAGATGTTTGTTTCCCAGCTGGGCTGTGTCAGGCCAGTGTGTGCCCACTCCTCCCTGCGAATTAGATCCAGGTGTCTCTGGGCTGCCAAACGCGCGCTCCCGTCTTCTTTCCAGTATTCCATGCCGAACCCTCCTCCTTTTGCACTCTAGTGGCTCTGGAGATGGAGGAGGTGAGGTGGGTGGTGGGATCCGGATTCATGTCTGTCTGATCCGGATTCATGGGCATGGACAGCTGGGACGCTGCTATTGGACAGTAGCTCCTTATTTGGCATAGTAATTTCTGGGGGCAGGCTGGTCTGTAGCTGATTGTGGGCTGGGACCTGCTTCAGCTGCTCCTCCTCAGGGCTGACTGTGTCTGGCTGGACAGGGGCTTAGTGGGTTAGCCAGAATGGCTTGCTGTGCCTCCTGCAGCCCTCCTGCTCTGGCCTACTAAGGAGCCGGCAGCCTGGTAAGCCTTGCCAACTGCTAGGCAAGGAATCCTATTCCTGTAGCAGTTCTCAGGCTCTTCCTTCAGGTATTCTCAGGCTGAAATGTGCCCTGTAGTTCATTGTTCCTCCTCCTCCTCCATGAGAAAGGTGAGAGGGAGGGCAGGAAGGGATGAGCTTGGCTCTCGTGGCCTTTTTTAATATGCCCAGGTTGATGCTAAATTGCCACTTTGGATTTTTCCTCCAGGCCAGATTGGCCCAGAGAACCTGAAGGTTTTTTTGTCTTTCTCTGGGCATAGAGCGGGGTCACTGGGGGAATGGTGGCGGGGAGGTAGCTGTGAATTTCCTGCACTGTGCAGGGGGTTGGACTAGATGACCCTTGGGATTCCCTCCAGCTCTGTGTTTCTAGTTTCTGTGTTTCCTCTGTCACTCTCTGGCGTTTAGGTTTTAGGCTGCAAAATGCTAACCCTGGACCTCAGTCACCACTTTGCTGAATCTTAGGACCCTTGTTTTAAAGCAAGCTCTGACCTGTATTCTCTGATCATATGGAACTGGCAGTGATCATGCAGTGATGAGGGAAAGGCACTCTACACAAGCTCAGAGGCACTCCCTTTTTCTAATGTAATGCCCCAAGGTAGACAGTCCTTATAAAATTCCCCAAGGGATGAGTTGTGTGAAATTTCTTGATTAAGACCAAACCAAAATGGTTAAAGGAATGACAAGGCTATTAGGATGTACTGGCTGTTCAGAATAATGATAGGGATTCATTACAATTTTCCAGAAGACAATTGGAAAGCATTATAACAAACGTGACTTGCTGCTCAGAAGCTGTTCTTGATGGACCGTCTCCAAATGGCAGAATTTTGGAAAAAAGCAAGACAGATTAGACAACACGTACCACACAAATATGCTACACAAGTACTTTCCTGCGAAGTAGGTTTCTCTTCTGTCCAGTCAGGCCTCACATTTTGTCACGTAAGCAGTATACAGCACATTCTACACTTATATTCTCTCTCTCTCTCATCGATTTCTCTGTTAACTAGATTTACATTTAGACCTGTAATCAAAGTATTTTGGAAAAAGGCGTGGATTTCTCCGAGTGTCCTGCTGTCAGGATGCCTTCATTCCAGCGGTTTGTCTGCAACAGTCATTCTAGTCACATTCCAATCCAGCATTTGCATACTTTTAATGGGCGATTTTGAAATGCTTCACAATAGTTATTCTTGCCAGAATGACTCCCTAGCATTTACATACATTCAATAGGCAACCTTTGTTGCTTATATTGGGCATATGTACTGGTTAATATTAGCAGAGTTGCACCGTCAGGAGAACGTGAACTCTCTTCAAGTCAGCATATTACGCCTGATATAAAACTGACTCTTGTTGAAACTTATTCACGTGCATTTTGTAGTAGAAGAAACAGAAGCTTATTCTAGATCACCGGTTATTCTGGCTGCATGTAAGTGGAAGAATGAGATCATGGGTGTGCCCCAGGCTCCTTGCACAGGAATGGTTTGCAGAAACAGCCTGCCTCCTGCAAGAGCCGGGGAGGAGAGAGAGAGCAAAGGCACAGAAAAAGGAGACGAAGTCAGATGACAGAAGGATGTCACACACATATACACGCTCAGGGGTTGCCAGTCTCCAGATGTGTCCTGGAGATCTCTCAGGATTAAATTGATCTATGGACAGAAATTGGTTCTCCTTTGGAGAATGCTTTGGAGGGTGAAATCTATGGCATTATACCCCATTGAGCTCCTTCCCTTCCCCAAATCCCATCCTCCTGAAGCTCCACCCCCCAAATCTTCAGGAATTTCCCCACTGGGAGTTGGCAACCCTAATTTATTGTAATGCAGAGAAATACAGCGCCCTCCCCCATGTACAGGTATGCTCAGTTTTTTACTCCAACAAGTTACTCAAGAACGGAATTATTTATCTTCAAGCAAGCTTCACATTAGAGCGAATAAGCAAGCTATTTTTGTGGAAACAATTAAACTAAGCTGCCCCGTGAAGCACGTACACACATGTATCCAACATGTGGAACTTGTTCAGGTACTGTGTGAGGTATTTCTCCAAGCAAACTTCTTATTTGATTGCATAAGCAAAGTGTCAGGAGGGGGAAGGTAATTATCTTTGCACTTGCGATCTCTGCCTTACAGTGCATGATTTTCATCAATGGGCATTGGAACAGAAAAAGAAGCAAAAGAGCACACAAGTGGCACAAACAGAATTGGTAGCTCCTCCTATGATTTCAGGTACATGATTCCAATTTTGCCTCTATCAAACCTGTCTCTTAGAGGCAGTGTATGCGCTTCATGGTAGTTCATGTGCATGATCTCAGTGGTGCTCCATACAACTTTGTGAGGTTTATTTATTTATTTATTTCGTATTTCTACCCCGCCCTCCCCGCGAACGGGCTCAGGTAGGCTTACCCTGGGTAAAAAATAGAAATAAACAATTGCATACTTCCAAATGATTTTGCATCACATTTGGAACAACTAGTGGTCAAATGGCACACAGCAGCACATTAGCAGTATGGAATGCACATGCATTCTCTTGGGGAGGTTCCTGACAAATGACCCTTGAGGGCTTCAAATGATCCACCAATGACTAAGCTTCTAGTCATAAGATTCTGACCAATAGAATTTACAACCAGTTATATCCAGTTCACACTCAGAAGGTTTCTTTTCTTCATGGAAGGAAGAAAGCAGCACCTCCTCTTTTCCCTTGAACAGTAACAAGACAGTTTTAGAAAATGTTTTCAACGCAAAGTGCTTACATGACGGGTCGAACTGCTGATCTCTCAATGCAAGAAGTCTTTGGGATACTTTCAGGGCAAGACCTGATTGAAACGAAGGTAATCTCTTTGCCACCCATGCTTCCAAGGGGAGGCGAAGTATATGTGTACCGGCCTTTTTCTGAAGATCCGAAACGTCAGATGGATTTCCGTTTTGACCACTACAGATGGGTTTCGAAGGGATCCAATCTGAAGATGCATCGGAACAATATACCACGTGTCATGAAGAGATACTATTATTTGAAAGATCCGTACGGTTCTACAAAACAAAGTCTTTCTGGGTTTAAAAAGCATGTATATTGCCTGCGCGAATCAGCAGAGTCAAGGAAACTGTATGTCATTCATTACATAGGAAATGAATGTTTGTATCAGCCTTCGATTTATGGAAACGCAAATGCAGGGTCTTCTAGTAGACCCTGTGTTCGGAAAAGGACATGTGATACCGGACCGTGTTTGGAGGATTCCTGGAAGGTGGACAGCTATTTACTGGGGACAGTTCCTGGGGCCCCCTCCAGTAAACGTGTTGCTGTGGATCGTCCAAGACATTTGAATGAAAATGTAGGTCAGAAATTGCATTGGGGAAAACAAACCGGCAATGAGGAATGCACATGTGTTGAGTGTTGTATGTGTGTGCTGGGCTGGGCTGAGCTGTGGAGCTGTAATGAATTTCCACAAAAATAGTTTGCTTACGTGACTGAAAGTGAAGCTGGCTCGAAGAGAAATTATTCAGCACATGAGTTAGGATTGCCAGCTAGGGGCTGGGGAATGCTTGGAGATTTGGGGCGGGGGGGGTAGAGCCCAGAGACAGCGGGGTTCAGGGAAGGGAGTAGGGTTGCCAGCTCCGGGTTGAGAAATAACTGGGAATTTGGGGGTTGGCGCCTGAAGAGGGCAGGCTTTGGGGTGGGGAGGGACCTCAGCAGGGTATAAGGCCATAGAGGCCACCTTCCAAACTGGCCATTTTCTCCAGGTGAACTGATCTCTGTTGCCTGGAGATCAGTTGTAATCCCAGGAGATCTCCAGCCACTACCTGGAGGTTGGCACTGAGTGACCTCAATGAGGTATAGCTGCATAGCATCCGCCCTCCAAAGCAGCCAGTTCTCTTAGAGGAGCTGATCTCTGTTGTCTGGAGACAAGTTGTCATTCCAGATCTCCAGGCCCCACCTGGAGGCTGGCAACCATAGACTGCACACAGCATGTAAATGCTGGATAGTCCTTGCTGACTCCCAAGCATTCAGTGGGTGATTGCCCGTGCATTGAATGTATGTAAATGCCGATGGCCATTCTGACAAGAATGACAATTGTAGGACATGAGGACAGAGATTGCCCCTGGGAATGTATGTAAATGCTGAACTGGAATGTGGCTGGAATGACTATTGTCTTGCATAGAGGTGTGGTCAGACCATTGGAAGTAATGTATTCTGGCAGCCTTTACTGATTTCTCTCTCTCTCCTCTCTCTCTCTCTCTCTCTCTCTCACTCACTCACTCACTCACTCACTCACACACACACACACACACACACACACTTACTTGTGAATTGCTTTCCCACTAAATATTTTGCTTACATGAGGAATTAGATTTAGAGAAACTGGTCAATGAGACCCTTTAAGTGTAGTATAAGTGGCGTAGAGAGTCTGTTGTATGTGTACAGGTGAACATGTTTGCCTGTCTGTACCTGTGAAGTCTCCTGCCAACCTAGCAGTTCAAAAGCAAGAAATTGCAAGTAGATAAACAGGTACCACTTTGGTGGGAAGGTAGCAGTATTCCATGTACCTTGGCATTTAGTCACGCCGGCCACATGACCACAGAAATGTCTTCGGACAGCAATGGCTCTTCGGCTTGGAAACAGCTATGAGGACTGCCCCTAGAGTCGGATTTGACTGGCTTTTGAGCAAGGGAAACCTTTACCTTTACCTGTGAAGAATGTGTTGTTTTTCAGTACTGTCTTGGGTTGTGTTGTAGCATTAATTTCTCCCAAAAAAACAAGTGCATGTATGTGATCAAATGTGCCTGGAGATCAAATGTGCCTTTCTCACCCAAGAACTGAGAAAGGCCTTGTGCTGAAGAACAGATTTGTGTTGCTCTAATGTGTAATCCCTTTTATGAATGTTTCTGAAATCCTGCCATCTGGAGCCTAGAGATGCTCCCTCCAGATCAGCTTGCAAACAACCAGTCCCCCTTTTTTTTGAATGTTTTCAGGTCTACAGTGGAAGAGGAAGAGTCAAATCCCATAGCACCTTAGACACTGACTAGATTTCCAGGGTATAAGCTTCCCAGAGTCAAAGCTCTCAACATTTGGATGAAGGGAGCTTTGATTCTCCTTGGAAATCTGGTTGGTCTTTAAGGTGCTTCGGGACCTAACTTTTGTTTGATTGGTTTCCAGTGGTGTTACATCAAAACCAGGAGTCTTTTTGAACAGCCAATGTGTTGCCATAAAGCATTCTCCGTGTTAAAACAAGACAACCTACAAAATGGCAGAGTTGCCCAGAATTTGTCATCCAGATTAATGTTCCATACAAAAATGGGGAGCGTGAGAGAAAAGATGGTTCGGGGCTTGGTGGGGAAAGCTGTCTTGTGATATTCTGAATGCCCCAAGGCTGACCTTGGGAGATGGAAACAGGTTCTAAGCCTTGAAGAACCCTGAACTTTCCCCCTCCCCAACACCTCTGCAGGGGGAGCTGAGCGATGGCATCGCCATGTTGGTTGCAGGGAATGACCGGATCCAGGCCATCATCTCACAGATGGAGGAGATCTGCAAAACCATAGAGGTGAGTCAAGAAGAAACTCTCCCCCACACCTCTGGGGCTTCTGATTAGGGTTGCCAGCTCCAAATTGGGACATTTCTGGAGATTTGGGGGTGGATCCTGAGGAAAGACCTCAGCCAGGGTATAATGCTATAGAGTCCATCCTCCAAAGCAGCCATTTTCTCCAGGGCAACTGATCTCTGTAGTCTGGAGATGAGCTGTAATTCCAGGAGATCTCCAGGCCCAGCGTGGAGGCTGGCAACCCTACTGTTCTTCTGGTCTGTGCTCACCAATACTCCCTCTAAGCTGTGGAGTCCTATGAGCAAAAATTCTACTTTGTGAGCTACTGGCATTAAAGTTGTGAACAAGAGAATTTGGCTACTGCATAGATTAGTTTGCTCTGGAGCCATCCTTCCTGAGCAAAGACAAAAATGTTTGAGCTGGAGGCTAAAAAACTGTGAGCTAGCTCACACTAACTCAGAGGGAACACTAGCTCTCCAGAGTGACCAAAGGACTGACCTTCCTTTTTCTCTTCTGGTGGCATGCATGGGGAGGGTTACCAACCTCAGGGTGGCACCTGGAGATCTCTCAGAATTACGACTGGTCCCCAGTCTACAGAGATCAGCTCTCCTGGAGGAGATGGCGGCTTTGGAGGGCATCACATCCCTGCTGAGCTCCCTCCTTGAGAGCCAGTTGGGTGTAGTAGTTAGGAGTGCGGACTCTAATCTGGGAGAACCGGGTTTGATTCCCCACTCCTCCACATGCAGCTGCTGGAGTGACCTTGGGTCAGTCACAAGTTCTTTCAGAGCTGTTCTCTCAAGGGCAGTTCTCGGGAGAGCTCTCTCAGCCCCACCTGCCTCACAGGCAATGCTCCCTCTAAGCTGTGGAGTCTTGTGAGCAAATTTCTACTTTGTGAGCTACTGGCATTAAAGTTGTGAGCAAGCGATTTGGCTGCTGGATAAATTAGTTTGCTCTGGAGCCACCCTTCTGGAGCTAAGACAAAATGTTTGAACTAGCTCACACTAACTCAGCTTAGAGGGAACACTGCAAGTGTCTGTTGTGGGGAAGGGAAGAGAAAGGAGATTGTAAGCCTGTCTGAGACTCCTTTGGGTAGTGAAGGGCAGGGTATAGACCCAATCTCCTCCTCTTCTTCCTCCTCCTCCTCCTCAAGCTGGAGTTAGCTGCCCTCGTGGAGGAGGGGACTATCGCTCAATTTCCTGTAGCCTGGACATCTCCTCCAGCATGACCTACCCTTTGCGGAGGTTAATTAGGTTTGCTTATCATGTTGCAGGCACATCATCATGTGACATCAAATGTAATCCATTCTAGATATTAATTGTTTTTTCAGTGTCTCACACGGCACTTTCCTTGATTAGATTGGAGTGTCTGTTTGTCCTGCTCTTTGTACAGTTGGGAGTGATCCTCACCCGCTTTGGCTAAATGGATTTCCCTTTGATTGGTTACTGTTTCTGACTCTTTCAGTGGGTAGCTGTGTTGGTCTGTGGCAGGTTTTCGGAGCATCAGATGCTGACAAAGGGAGCTTTGACTCTCAAAAGGTTATACCCCCGGAAATGTTGTTGGCCTCTAAGGGGCTACTGGATGCCAGTCGAGGTGTTTCTAGCTGTCCTCTCTACAATAATGTCTCCCTGCCCTCACCTTTCTCTTGCTTGTAACTTTGAGTGTATGCAGACCTCCTGTGGACGTACGCACTGCACGCTGGACGAAGTGAGCTCTGACTCATGCAGTGAGCACTGCTGGTAGTATTTAACTTACTTCACTTATACCCCATTTTTCCCAAGGTGGCATACAACATTCCGTCTTCTCCCTTTTGTCCTCACAACAACCTTGTGAGGTAGGTTAAGGCTGCTAGTTGCCCAGTCCGAGGTGGCCCAGCAAGCTTCCATGGCAAAGTGGGTCATCAGGTGTTGAGACTGCCACACTGCCCACTGAACTTCTGTTTTATTTTTTTTTGTGGTGGCAGACCGATAGAGCTGCCCAGGGCTGGGTTTGTGTGGATTTTTTTTTGCAAAAGTGGTGCTGGAATTCTCAACAAAGAAATGAACTTTTAAACATTTTAAAAAAGAATGTTGTTGAAGAGGTTCCGGAACTCTGTTCCAGCGCGTTCCCCCCCAGAGAAAAAGCCCTGCAGCTCCCCCTCTGGTTTTGTTAACCCTATATTGAGGTTGCCCTGACCTGGACAGTGCGGACCATCCTGATCTTGTCAGACCTCAGAAGCTAAGCAGGGTCAGCCATGTTTGATACTTGGATGGGAGACCACCAAGGAAGTCCAGGGTTGCTACGCAGAGGCAGGCAATGGCAGACAAACTCTCTTTGTCTCTTGCCTTGAAAACGCTACAGAGCTGCTGTACGTTGGCTTGACAGCATTTTCCACCACCAATAGACTGATAACAAAGCCCAGTTTTCTGCACCCTCCTGTCCAGGACAACGGGCGACGGCAGAAGCAGCACCTGTGTCTGCGCTTTGACTCCCTGTACAGCATCCTAGAGGAGCGCAAGAAAGAGCTGCTGCAGGAGATCGGGCGAGAGCAGGAGGAGAAGGTCCAGCGAGTGCGAGAGCTCATCCGCCAGTACGGGGACCACCTCGAGGGCTCCTCCAAACTGGTTGAGTCAGCCATCCAGTCCATGGAAGAGCCACAGATGGCGGTCTACCTCCAGGTGGGTGGTGGCGGCCAAGGACCAACCTGGAGCTGCTGGAAGCCGACCAGGAGGGAGCAGGGCTCCTGTGGCAGCTCCACAGTGGTGGTGTGGTGGGGGTGGGTATTGGGGTGTTCTCCAAATAGGGCGAGGGGCTATGCAGTTCACAGGTGGGGAGGTCAGGGGAGAGGGAGGCAAAATGGATGAACTTGGTTGTTGCAGATACTGAAATTCCTTCTCTTCCTTTTTTTCCTGCAGCAAGCCAAGGAGCTGATTAAAAAGTGAGTGCAAATGGCCAACGGTTCCTTTTCTGAGAGCCCCAAAATGACCTGCCGCTCCCAGGTTGGCACGATGGTTGGCCCAGCTGATAGTGGGGAGCAAGCCCTGACCACCAGAGCCTCATTCCTTGACTCATCCATACTTTGATCCATCAAGGCTTCTGTATGTCCCAGCTCCACTTAATGGAGTCTGTCCCATCTAGGGCTGTATAATTTAATAACCTCCAGGTAGTGGCTGGAGGTCTCCTGCTATTACAATTGATCTCCAGGAGACAGAGTTTACCTGGAGAAAATGGCTGCTTTGGAAGGTGGACTGTATGGCATTGTACCCCACTACAGTCCCACCCCAAACCTCACTTCCCAGGCTCCACACCCAAAATCTCCAGGTCTTTCCCAACCCAGAGCTTGCAACCCTACCCCTGTCCCTCCATCTGCCCCTCTCCCTGCATTTTCTCTTCACCCTTGGGCAGGGCAGCTCTCTGGATTCAGAGTTAGTCTTAATATACACCATTGGTCCCTCAAAACAAAGAACTGTCCACAATAGGGTTGCCAGCCTCCAGGTGGGGCCTGGGGATCTCCCGCTTTTACAACTGATCTCCAGCTGACCGAGAGCAGCTCCCCTGGAGAAAATGACTGCTTTGGAGGGTGGACTCTATGGCACTGTACCACACTGAGGCCCCTCCCCTCCCCAAACCCTGCCTTCTCCTGGCTCCACCCCCAAAGTCTGCAGGTATTTTCCAACCCAGACTTGGCAACCCTAGTCCACAATGATCATTTCACTTGTACCTGGAACTGTAGTCCTTGGCCAGCTTTTGAGTCACACAGAACTCTTCTCTCCATCAGCATCAAAGGAAATGAAACATACATTCCACTGTTCGCTGAGTTATGATTGCTCTCCTCTTAGGATGCAGCAACAGGAAGTGGTTTAATAAACAAGCTGTTAGAAGTGGCTTACTACTAGGCCATGAGGCAAGACATTCTTCTAGAGACAAAACAATTAAGGGAAAAAATCCATCCTCTTTGGAAACAAATTGGCCAAGCGTCAGGCATATCTGTGTCCCCAGTGCCTTTTGCGCCCCCTAGAGCCCATTCAGGAGAAAGGCAGGGGAATAAATGGATCACACGAATAAATAAGAAATAAATTTGCTTTTCGTCTTCATGGGGGAAATGTAAAGGTACTCGTATTTCCTTTGTCTGCAAGGGGAGTAAAAGCACCTTCGGAGCGGCTTGTTCCAGTAAGAGAACGGCAAGTGAGAAAAGGGTTAAAAGCTTTCTTCTCACTATCTCTTCCTTGATAAAGGAACCCCAGAGGCTTCGTTTTCAAATGGACTGGGGGGAGGGGGGCAGAGACCCTAGCTGAGCCCCGTCTCTCAGTGTTGGGGAAGATGAAGAAGAATGTTTTTGCTTTGCTTCTTGAATTGTTTGCTTGTTGAGAGGGGATTCAGGGTAGGGGGAAGGGGACAGGCATAGATTCTGTTTGTGGCCAGTTGCCTCCATGAAATCTCTTCCCCATTTTGGGCAGGGATAGCGCCCATTTATGCTTTCCCCTTTCTGTAGCCCCCTGGCATCCCATCCCTGCCTTCTCCTTCCCAGTCAAAACAAGGTAAGAACACACATGAACAATAGATTAAGCCGTGGTCCCCTTCTCTCTCTCTCTCTCTCTCTCTGCATCTGTCCCTCCAACAGGATCACAGACATGTCCAAAGTATCCATGAGCAGCCGCCCGGAGCCGGGCTATGAAAACATGGACCACTTTTCCATCAATGTGGAACATGTGGCTGAAATGCTGAGAACAATTGAATTCCATACAGGTGAGGGCAGCAGGTTGTGGGGGGGGGGCTGTCACTATCCTGGAAGAGCCTGGTTAGGGGCCAATCTGATCCCTGGGCCATTCTGGAGACAAGGGTGAGCTCTAAACATCCGCTAGAGCCCTTGGCCTACCCTGACTCTTTGCAGGACCAGTAGAAGGCCGGGGCCAGCAGACTGAGAAGGAAGCTGTCAGCCCTGGGGGGGGGGGGGCAGGGTCAAAGGGAGGTCAAGCTCTGTGTGTGGGTTTTATGGACACATGTGCTCTGCTAAAGGTGTGCAGGTATCAACGTGGGGCTAGAAAAGTGGTGGACAGAGAGTCCCTTTTATAGAAGAAGGAAAGAAAGGCTGGAGAACAGTGCCACACAGAGGGCATGGGAGCTATCCAGTTTGCAGGGCTGGCCGAAAGTGGATTTATGCACAAGTTAAGTTAGCTGCCCTTTAGAGCTTACAAGAAGAGGGACCCACGATACTCATGTGCAGGGGGGGGTATTCCCCACGGCTCCCAGGTGGCCGGCCTGCTGAAGCAACAGAAGTTCGGCACGGAGGAGGAGACGGCCGTAGGTGAGTCCAGCAGGCAGTCCACTGGGCCCTCCAAGGCTTCCCCACCTCTGCTGCCAGAAGCAACGGTGGCGAGCTGCCAGGCTTCTCCCCCACCTGACAGTAGCAACAACGGCAAGCCCAGCATGGCTCCCAGCCGCCAATCCCACGAGGCTCCTCCCGTCTCCCCTGCCGCTGCCAGCAGCAATGCGTGGCTCTGCCACAGTTCCTAGTGATAAGTGCATTCTCTGCACATGTGCAGGGAATGCTCTTTTGCTTTTGGGGGGATTTAAGTATCCCCGTATGTTTTTTTTCTACATTTCAGATTTTTCTGCACACCTGGGGAGTGCCCCAAGTGTACAGGAAAATCTGTTTATCCTCCAGGTGCTTCCGATGTGCAGATTTAAATATCCGAACAGAGGGAGCATCTTGGCTATTAGATATATAGATAATCATGAGGGGTACCTGCATACCAAAAGATACCACAATTACTGCAGTTTACCTTTGTAAACCCCGTTCTTCATTGTGGCATGTCATACCTTATGTGGGTTTTGTTTGCATTGTTCGTCTAAGGGAGCTTGCAAAGGGGAACTTGGACACTGGAAAGCTCATAGCCCGAAAATCTTGGTCTCTCAGATGCTACTTGGACTCAAACCTAGCTGGATTGAGATGGGCAGCCGTGTTAGTCTGTCTGTCTGCAGCAGTAGAAACGAGCAAGAGTCTAGTAGCACCTTAAAGACTAACAAACTTTGTGGCAGGGTCTGAGTCTTCGTGAGTCGTACGGCTCACTTCTTCAGAATACTTGAAGTAGTGAGCAGTGACTCACGAAAGCTCATACCCTGCCACAAAGTTTGTTAGTCTTTAAGGTGCTACTGGACTCTTGGTCAAATCCAGCTGTTCTACAGCAGCCTGCCCCCTTTTCCCAGTTTTGTAATCCTCGTCCTACTGCCTTGTTTATTTGCTTTGCTGTCGGATCGAATTGTTTCTCGTATTTTATAATCCACCTTGAGTCTCAGTGAGATGGGCTATAAATGATGATAATGATGATGATATTAAAAAATTACCATTTTCCTGGCAATGACATCAGCCCTCTTAAACTTGACATAGTTTAGGGCCTCAGCAAGTCTTACTGTGTTCTGGGTGCAGGCGGCGTGGAGGGGTGAATGGAAAATTTTACCCAGGTCTGATTCCAGCGGAGGACATGCAAGCTTCATTGAACTTGACAAGCAGATTCTCTCACTTTCAAGCCCCCACCTGGCCACTGCTAGAAGCAAACCAAATTCTGGACCTTGTTTTTGCTCCAGTGAGGAGGCTCGCATGTTCGGCGCATGAATGCGTTCCTGAAACAGCACGGACCACTCAGTCTCACACACTCTAAGTGAGCTTTGTAAGCCCATCAGTTTTGGAAAGGTGCATTCTGTTGAGTCTAACAAAGCTCTTCAGGTGTGTGAATGGGGAGCTGGGGTGAAAGTACAGCATGATGACTGTAAAGTTCATGAACCTGTGAACACATTTCTCCAGTGCACTGCACTCCAGGCCAAGTATTCCAAGCCAAAGACTAGGGTTACTAGCTCTGGGTTGGGAAATACCTGGAGATTTGGGGGGGGGGGTGTAGCCTGAGGAGGGAAGGGTTTGGGGAAGGGAGGGACTTCAGTGGAGTGTAATGCCACAGAGTCCACCTTCCAAAGCAGCCATTTTCTCCAGGGGAACTGATCTCTGTCACCTGGAGATCAGTTGTAATCCCAGGGGATCTCCAGCCACTACCTGGAGGCTGGCAACCCTACCAATGGCCTAGTCTGCACTTGTAGCACAATAAGGTGAGACTGAATTAGCCAAGTCCTCAGTGGCACCAACCCTCCCTTTTCAAAGTGCAAGTGCAGGATGCCGCTTCTGACTACTCCCTGATATAAAACATATTGACTGTAATTAGTAAAGTAGCTCTTCAAGGAGAGAACTAGACTGAAACATGTCTCCCTGATATGCTAGTTGGTTGCTGGTGTCGCAAGGGTCAGACAGAAACTGCTCAGCAGCAGCGGCATCACCCACTCTCCCACCCTGGGGTTCCAGCAGCTCGTTCACCTGCATTTGGGTAGACCAGGCCTTATAGCCTGTTTTGGCTGCAGACAGTTGCACCACCACACAGGTAGCCTCGGTACCAGTTTCACCTGTGCCAGGTAAAATCACACCCACTCCATAAAGGAGAAATGAACCACTTTTTTCTGGTAAATTTTCCTGCATCTAAAAGTGATTCTCTTGAAAATGTGCTTTCAGGCTGCTCTTTCCCACCTGAGTCCTTCCTTTCTACAAAATGTTTATCTTGCCCTTCCTGATTCAGCCTTCCCTGTTTTCTCCTGGCAACAACCCTCTGGGGTAGGTGAGGCTGAGAGAGAGAGTGACTAGCTCAAAGGCACTCGCTGAGCTTCATGGCAGTGTGAGGATTTGAACCCATCTCTCTCAAATCCTAACCATGGCTTTCACTAAGCACAATACCATACTCTTACTTATTCCGTACCTTGTCCTATTTGCCATTTCTCCAAGCAGCTCAGGGTGGCATGCGTTGGTCTTCCCTGTCGCACAACAACCCAGTGAGGTAGGTTAGGTTGAGAGTGACTGACTGGCCAGTGAGCTTTCATGGCATTTGAACCCAGGTCTCCCAGATCCTGGTCCAGCATTTTAACCACTACACCAAGCTGGCTTTTTTTTTTTTTTGGTGGCAAATAGCTGTGCCTCCAAAAGCAGATCCTGAGGATGCTGTTACCGAGTGTGTCACTCATGACCTTACGCAGCATCCAACTGTTGACTGCTCCAAGGAGCGGTTTTTCATCCACTGCTCCTCTACTTGCAAGCTCCTCTGCTGCTGCTGCTGCTTTTTCATATCATTCTGTAAAGCTTGCAGATGGCAGGTGAATGTAAAGCATCAGGTGGGAAACTGCTGTGTGCCGGCCCCCGTTCAAGCACTATATAATTTTTTTAAAATGCATCTTCAGGAGTGAATATGCCCAATAGCTTGTGTTACAGATATTTTCACCCAAGAGAGCCAGTTTGCTGTAGTGGTTAGGAGTGTGGACCCTAATCTGGTAGAACTGGGTTTGATTCCCCCTCTCCTCCACATGTAGCTGCTGGCATGACCTTGGGTCAGTCACAAGTTCTTTCAGAGCTGTTCTCTCACGAGCAATCCTCAAAAGAGCTCTTTCAGCCCCACCTACTTCACAGGGTGTCTTTTGTGGGGAGGGAAAAGGAAAGGAGATTCTAAGCCACTCTGAGACTCATAAGAGCATAAGAACATAAGAGAAGCCAATGTTAGATCAGGCTAGTGGCCCATCCAGTCCAACACTCTGTCACACAGTAGCCAAAAATAACAGGTGCCATCAGGGGGGCCAGGACACTAGAAGCCTTCCCACTGTTACGCGCCCCCCCCCCCCAACGCCAAGAATAAAGAGCATCACTTGCCCCAGACCAAGAGTTCCTATCTGACTCCTTCAGGCAGTGAAAGACGGGGTATAAATCCAATCTCCTCCTCCTCCTTCTTCGCCATAATATGTTTAGCCAAAATAGTGCATTAGTGCAAATTATTTGGATTTTTTAAGGAGAACACACACACACACACACACACACACACACACACACTCACCCCCCCCCCCCCCCCGTTGATTCCCAGGGCTGTGGGATCTACATGGATGAGTAGACATCCGGGGTGTGTGCGTGTCTGTGGGAGGTAGTGAGGAGGGGGCAAAATTGTTCCTTCTTTCTTCTGTGGAGCGCCACTGGTGCCCAAGGACCCAAGCAGGGAGACAACAATTCCATAACCCAGGCCTGACTGCATCTGGTTCCTCTTCCTCTCAGATGCTGCTGGAGAAGAGGCTGAAGCAGAAGGACCTGGCCCAGAAGGTGGCGATGCCGCAGGAGAGGAGGAGCACCCAGAAGCAGCGGATGCCCCCGAGGGAACGGAAGGTGAGCTGCAGCTGGATGTGCCAGGATCAGTACGGTGGGGTGGAGCGAACACCAAGTATGCTCTGCAGGTCCAGCCCCACCATCTGTCCAGCCAGGGACCCATCGGGGATGGAGTGGGAAGAGCTTCTCCTTTGCCAGTCAGGAGGCCAGCACTTGCTCTTGTGGCAGGGCGGGGGCAGTTGCCACAAGCACCAGCATGGTTCATTGGATAAAGCGTCAGACTATGATATGGGAGGGCCAGGTTCGAATCCCCATGGAAGGCCACTGGATGACCTTGGGCCTGGCCCACTTTACAGGATAGTTGTGAAGATAAAATAGAGGTGTGGAGAACAACACTGCAATGCACTTTGGGTTCCCGGTTGGGGAGGAAAGTCAGGTGTGTACATAACTATATAAATAAGGACTAATTATCCCAAGGCTCAAGGAGCAAGCTGAGCTCTGCATGGGAACAGAACATCATGAGTTCCTTGCTGGCTCTGACCAAAGTTCTGCTGAATCCAGTGTTCTAGACTCCAGCAGTGACCAGCCAGCTGCGCTAGGGGAGCTCAGAAGCAGGTATCAGCTCCCAATCTGTACTCTGTTGTTAGTCCTCCATGTCTCTGTTCAACCTTGATCCCTCTCTCCCGGTCATGACTTGTTAGCATCGTGCTGTTTCTAGGTCTGCCTTGGATCCTGTGGACCAGTCACTCAACTCTCCGCCTAACCTACCTCACTAGCTAGTTGTCCTGAGGGTAAAGTAGAGGAGGGGAGAATGATGCTGCAGACCTCTTTGGTTATAAATCTCTAAATCCTGCCTCCGTTTTTCTTCCTAGATGGGGGGTTGAGACCCAAGCCAGCAAGTGGCTCGCACGGTAAGTCATATACGCATGGAGGAAGCTCCCATTCCAAGCCTGATCAGGGATGGGAGGTTCGTGCCCTCCAGTTGTTAGCTTGAGGTGAAGAACCCCTGCCTACAGAATTCCACAGCCTGGCTGATCATCTTGGGATCGTATTGGAATGATGAATACTATCACATAATTGAATTTGTTTCTCCTGGGTTTTTAGGCCCAGAATGGAAAACAGGAGAGAGAAGCCAACCTAAGAGAAGCCAACGTTGGATGAGGCCAATGGCCAATCCAGTTCAACACTCTGTCACACAATGGCCAAAAATACCAGGTGCCCTCAGGAGGTCCAGCAGTGGGGGCAGGACACTAGAAGCCCTCCCACTGTTGCCCCCCCTCCAAGCACCAAGAATATAGAGCATCACTTGCCCCAGACCAAGAGTTCCTATCTATACCTTGTGGCTAATAGCCACTGATGGACCTCTGTTCCATATGTTTATCCAGTTCCCTCTTGAAGCCGTCCATAGGACTTGAGCAGTTGTAGAATTGGGTTGGGGGTATTTGAACAGATGGGAGTTTGGGGGGGGGGGGGATGGAGAAAAATATGCTGCCTGTGTTGTATTCCTCCCAATCTGAAACAAAATCTCTTTTCCTATATATATATATATATATATATATATTTAAATTATAATCAATTCTTTTTATATTTTGCAACCGCCTTGGGTCTTACCAAGAAAGGCAGGCTGTAAGTGAATGACTGGTGGCTGGACAGGCCCTTTTGACTGAGACTTTTGCCCTGTCCACCTCCTCCCTGGCAGTTCTTGTGGTCATTGCTGCTGGGCCCCCTTTTTCTAGCTCATTTAAAGGAAGTGCAGGAGTTGTTGGCACAGGATAACTGGGCGTGGAGGTTTTCTCTGCCTTCCAAGGGTCTCTGCTAGTCTTGACATCCTGAGTGATGAGGGACCCACTAGCCCTTCTCACCCGAGCCCTAAGACCGAGGGTCTCCCCTGGGGTATAGGGTCTGAGGAGGACTGAGCACCCGCAGTCCTGAGCATCCTTCTTGTCTCCCGGCAGGTCAGCACTGAAAATGAGGTGTCAAGGCAAGCAGGAAGAGAAGCGACCCACAATGCCTCCTGGGTAGCAGCCTCCCCCCACAAACCCCCTCAGCTCCATCTGAATACCTTCCTTGCCTTACTCTTCCTGTGACCCAACCTCCTCTTGGGTTTTTTTTATGCCACGAAGGGAATGAAGATTGTCTTGTCTTTGTTAACTCTCTTCTCTGGAGTGCTGCCAGATGTGGGTGGGCTGGCTGCTACTGAAGCTATCCCGTTTGGGTGGGAAGTGAACTGAGTATTGATTTTGAGGGTTCTGGAAGTTGTAGAGAGTTAAGAATCTAAGAAGAGCCTTGCTGGATCAGACCAGTGGTCCGTCTAGTCCAGCATTCTGTCTCACACAGTGGCCAACCAGTTCCTCAGGACAGCCAACAACAGGGCATAGAGGCTGAAACATTCCCCTGGTGTTGCTTCCTGGCTCTGGGACTCACAGGTTGACTGCCTCTGACCATGGAGGTTTTCTCCAGTCACTGGCTAGCAGCCACTGATAGGCCTCTCCTCCATGAATCTGCTTAATCCCCTTTGAATTTATGCCTGTAGCCATCACTACATCCTCTAGCAGGGAATCCTACGTTCGAATCCCTCTCTGTGTCAAGAAGCTGGATCGAGTGGAGTGTTCCTGCAGAGGGGAGGCTTCCGGGGAGTGTGCCTTTCCTTCCCCTACCCAAATACTGGTCCCTGGTGGTTCCCCCCACATTCCCCCAGGAGCAGCATTTTGAGCTGCAGGTGTAAAATGTCCCTTCTCTGGCTGGCAATACCTGTGTCTATGGAAATGCTTTGTTGGATCACTGAAGCCGTGTGCTGTATTCAGGCTGGTGGTCTCTGCTTGGCCCCTAATCAGCCTCTATAATAAACTGTTGGCTGGTGACTCTGGAACTGCCTCTTCTAGCTTGGGAGCACCCTCCCTTACTTGCTAAAGGGTAGCTAGTCCTTCAGAAACTTTTGCCTTTAGTTTCTCGCAGTTGGCCCGGAGGTGTTTGAGGGAGAGGCACTCACCAATTCAAAGGCAGCTCTTGGCTAGGGGCCTAAAAGCAGGAAGGGGGGGTGTCCACCAGGAACAGGGCAGCCTGGAGGGGCAGGATGGTGTAGGGGTTAGATCAGGATGGAAGGCAACCTAAATCCTACCCTCTAATCTAGGTCTGGAAGTTACTGTGAAGATCAAAGGGGAGGGAGCCAAAGGGGAGAAGGAAGGGGATGAAAACCCTCGCACCCCCTCCCCCCACCCTCAAGCGTCTCCCGTCCCCCTCGGAGCTCCTCTTTCCACACACAGCCCCCCCACCCCGGACACAGGCTCCCCCCCCCCCCAATCGCACACGTGGAAGCGAGTTGTTGTCTGGCCAGTGGTTTTATTTCGAAACTGCGCCGTCTGGGGGGGGGGGGTCTTCACTGCGCTGAAAGGGCCGCCTCCCCCCCCCCCCCGCGAGTGTCCCTAGAGTGCGGGGGCTGCGCAGAGGCCCCTTCGCGTTGTCCTGCGCGCGGCCTCCCTCGCCCTTCCGGCGGGCCGGCTCAGTCCCTTGGTCCGGAGTCGCGGGCTGCCGCCCCGGTGGTGCCTGGCTGGCCCGAGCGCGTCGAGGGGGCGGCGGCGGAGCGGCGGCAGCCTCATGCGGGGTGGGTCTCGCCGGCCGGCCTGCGGAGGAGGAGAAATAAGAGGGGGGGGGTGAGAGGGAGGGAGGGAGGGACGGGCGGGGACCGACAGCCAGGCTCCCAGCAAAGCGGCCCTCCCGGCCGGGGCAGCTGCCCGCGCCCCTCCCAGCGCCCGCGGCGGACGAGGATCCCAGGGTGCGGGACGCTCTGGGTCTGGCTCCCAGCAGGGAGGAAGGGAGGGGCTCTCGGCTCGCCCCTCCCCCCCTCTTGGTACTGGCCTGCCGGGGTCGCTTCCCTCCTGCCCCTCTCCCTTCTGGCCGGAGGCCCCCGGGGGAGGTTCCGTGGGGGAGAAAGAGATGCGGGGGGAGGAGGAGCAGGCTGAGAAGAAGGCTGCGCTGGGCGGGACTCGGCGGGAGGGGAGAGCGGAGCAGGCCGGGCGCCCCCGCCACGGGGCTACTGAGTGGCAGGGGCTTTCGAGGCCCGCAGGGGGCGGCGGCGGCAGCAGGCGACTCCCGGGAAGTGGCCGCCGCCGCCTACCCTCGGTTTTCCTCGCTCCAAAGGGAATTGCTCTGCCGAGAGGGTCTCACTGCAGGGGCCGGGGTGCCCTTTTTGGGCTCCTTTGGGACGGCTGGGGGGGGGGGGCGGTCTGCCTGCAGATCGAGCCGATGGAAACGGACTCTTTGCTTTCCTGGATCGACTGGCCGTCCCCCCTCCCCCGCCCAGCAGGGCATGGCGAGGCGGGGGGTTACCATCAGGCGGGCTCCTCAAGGCGGCGACCCTGCCCGCCTCCCGACCCTTAGAGGTGCCCCGTCCCGATTCCCTTCTCGGAAGGAGCAGCGACCCTCTTGCGCGACCGACCGACCGACCAGTCGTCGAGGCTGCTGGAGGAGCCCCTTGGGCGCTGCCCGACCGGCCTAATCCGGTGACCCCGCGGAGGCTGTGTGCTGGGGGGGGGGGGTCCCCGGGGGGGTCCCCAGTCCAATTCCCGCCGGCCGGTCCCAGGTGGGGGGCGGGGGTGAGAGGCCTCCCTGCCGGGCTGAGAGGGACCCTGCGCCGGAGTCGCTGCCGGCCAGAGTAGGTACCCGCGACTGCCCCGGACCTCAGGGCTCTGCTTCAGGGCGACTGGGCGAGTCAGCCAGACCCGACCCACACACGACGAGTGGGGCTGCAGTCTGGCGCCCCGGCCAGGACGCGGACGGCAAGGGGAGACCTGTGGGCCCGCCTGCCACTCCCCCTGCCCTGGCCGCCAGGCTTTTCTGCCCGAGAGGGGAGCGGCAGCGTGGCTTGCCTGGAGCACCTGCCTCAGAGCCGGCCAGGAACCGAGAGCGGCGCGCTGTCCGACGGCCACCCTCTGGCTGCTGCTGCTGGACGGCTGGATGCCCCGTCGGGCGACGTCACTTGCCCAGGTCCTCGAAGACGAGGCGGTTCTCCTCGGCCTGCTCCCGCTGGCTCTGCACCCGGGCGATGTCGAGCATGTGGCGGAGGAGGTGGAAGGTGAGGTCGATGGACTTGGGCCACTCCTGGCGCTTCAGGCGCTCGCTCAGCTCCCCGGCTGGAGCCGCCGCCGGGATCAGGGGCCGCACCCCCCAGGCCGCCAGGTCGGGTCCGGGAGCCGGCAGGGAGGGCGGCAGAGCCCCCCGGGTGCCACCGGCGCGACGAGCCTGGCCCAAGGGCAGCAGCCTCAGCCGGAGGCTCAGCCCGCTCTCCCCGGTGCCGTCGAAGTCCGTGGTGCGAGCGGACGCCCGGGAGAGCAGCAGGAGCGAGGTCACGAGTATGGGCAGCAGCGCCCGTCTCATTCTGGGGCGGTCCGGGCCTGGGAAGAGAGAGCGGCCGGTGAGTCCGGGGGGAGGGGTGGCGGGCAGCCCCGGCGCGCTGGCAGGGAGTCGGAGTCGGATCAGTCTTGCGCTCTTTCTCCTCCGCGCAGAGGCCGAGGGATCGGATCAATCGGGGCTCTCCCGAGCTTCCCCCGGGCAAGAGCGGCGTCCAAGCCGGGTCCTCAAAGTCCCTCTCCCGCCCTCTTCCAGCCCTTTCTGGCTCGGCACAACAGCAGGGGGCGACACGAGCAGGCAGACGGGGAGCTCCGTCGAGGAAGCGGAGGCTCGGCCGGGGGGGCGGGCTCGTCAGTCCTCCCCGGGGTCCCCGCCTGCCTCAGTCCTGCGACGGCGAGAAGGAACTCACCCACCACGAGGCGCCCTTGCCGGTCCGGGAAGGCGGGTGCGCGGAGCCGCTGGCGGGATCTTTATATAGAGCCAGGCCGGGAGATCCATTGACGTCAGCGCGGGACATGGACGGATTGCCGATGGAGAGCCACCCCGGCCAGGGTGGGACGCGGCAGGAGGAGAGGGGGCAAAAAGGGGCGAAAAACCAACAACTCTGGAGATCATTGGACTGGTGCACCAGGAACACTCCTGGGCCGCGGGGCTGCCGTCACCAGCAAAGCCCAGAGGGTGGAGCTGTCCACTTCCTTGTGTTGCCCTAACTAGCAGCGCCTTCAGGCTTCCCAGAGGCAGCCTGCCCCCCCCCCCCCCCGTCACCGCAATAAGGCAATGTCGAGCAATGGCATCTTTGTGTCTAACATCCCACCCCCAACACCCCCAATTTACTCCTTTCAGTGCCATGTTTACGGGTCACCTGTCTTTAAAGTGGCCGCAGAATTGCCCACTTGATAAAAAAATGACAGAGGCCCGCGCCGGTGATTTCTAACCCTAAGGCATTCAGCTGCGGGTACCCAGAGAAAAGGAGTCGCGCGTGCTGTGTGATGATGACGACGCTGTGGATCGGTCGCTTTCAGCTCAAGGGCCTGCGATACCCTTTCTGACCACAGGTGGGCAAGGGGAATGTGATAATGGCCAAGCGGGTGGCCCTCTACTTCTTGCGGCAGCCCAGCTCCGGGATGTTTTACTTCCACTCCCTGGGGCGGTCTGGGGGGGCTGAATGAACGCCAAGCAACCTGGAAAGACATGTGAATAAGGCTCCCCCTCCCTACCCTGGGCAAGCTTCAGACTATGGTCGGTAATTATCAACAGGTTACAGTTTTGCCTCAACGTTCGTTGGTGGGTCTTCAATCGTTCCTTGTGAGGGGCAAACGCCTGCCGGAAACCCATTTCCCAATCGCCAGCTTGCTCCTGGGAGTTTTCCATTCCGCCCCCCCCCCCCCCCCCGGAATGACTAAATGCGGTGGAACTCCAAGAGCCTCCAGAAAAAAAGCGAGACTCCTAGACGTTTGTAGCTGAATTAATTGGGATTGGGGGGGGGGGGGCGGGTTGCGGGTCAGGCGATGTCGGGCTCCCTTCATTCCAAGCCAGAGACTCACAAGGCAGGGCGCCGTTCTTGCGATGATCCGCGCCCTGTTGCTGTCCATGGTGCTGAAACTAGGCAAGTTGGGTACGATGCTGGCACTTCGATGCCCGGGTTCTCTTTCCCTGCCTCCACAGAGCCTTTACGCTTCTCTCTGATGCTCCCAGCCCAGCTGAAGTCCCCAGCCCTTTTCTTGTTGCTTTCAGGGGCAAATGCATCTCAAGGTGGCCTGGGCTTACATCTGCACTGGTCCAAAATCAAAATCCCAAAACGAACCACAGACCATGCTGCTGATGTGTTTTGAGTGGTCGCTTATGGATTGCCATCACCAAATTGGCTAAGTTAAATTACTGCCTTCCTTACTTTGAAACATTACTCCTTTTTCATCTTAAGGGCAGGTATGCAGTGAAAAAGGCTGACCTCTAGAGACCTGGAAGTTACCATCCTCCTCTTGCCACCTAAGCCAGAAGTGGTAGTTTCTTATTTATCTTGCAATTTGAGCTAAAGCTCCTCCCATGGAACTGTTCTTTCTTAGCGAGATTGCCCTGTGATTTTAGTAGAAGCATTGCTGCTTACAGGATGGACAAAGGGGAGCTGGGCAACTTTTTAGGGTGCTCATTTGTTTCTGAGGTGGTAACATCCTCCCCCATCCCAGGTTGGGACCCCTGGGAGTAAAAGCCTGAAAATGTATTTGTGCCACAGAGAACATGGGGGCAGTTCTGACACCCACAGGAAGTGGAAAATCTCTCAAGCTGTTTTTCCAGGGAGAGGGCAGCAAGGGGCATTTATGCTTGAGTTACCAAAATGCACACAGTTGTAAATAAATGTAGAGTCCTCCCCTCGAGGAGTCCTGCCTTAACCAGTGAGTAGAGAGGAAGTCCAAATTCCAAGAAAAGCAAGGGGGAGAGTGGAAGGGGGAGCACGGACTCTCCCTGCCACCCACCCTTAGTGAACCTGCCAAACTCCAAGCCAATTAGAATTCTATATGGTGATGGCGGAAAGTGCTATCAAATTGCAGCCAACTTATGGGACTCTAGGTTTTCAAGGCAAGAGACATTCAGAGGTTTTTTGCCATTGCTTACCTCTGTGTAGTGACCCTGGGCTTTCTTGGTGGTCTCCCATCCAAATACTAACCAGGGTTGATCCTGTTTAGCTTCCGAGTTCTGATGAAATCAGGCTAGCCTGGACCATCTAGTTGAGGGCAAAATCCTGTGGACTTGCAACAGAATATGGATGTTGATTCTTCAAAATGTCCTTTGAAGTACGGGTTAAAGGCCCTGTCTGTGTGTTTCACCCTGTGATTTATTACCAATCAGCACATACACTATTACACCCTGTCACAAAGACAGAACCTATCTTTTTGCTGGCCCAGATGACCAGTGTGTTAAGGTCTTGCCTACTCCAGCAAAGGGGGCAATGCAGCTGTGGATTACAGCTGTGCTGAAGCCTCCTAAGACACCTGAGCCTTAGGATGCATGGCTGTGCCACATGTGCCAATGAAGAAGGGCTCAACTTTACATGACAGGTGCACTACTGCTGAATGCCCACTCCTGGAAAGCACCCCTATCCCAAAATGTGCTGGCAAGCAGCACTGCTCAGGCACACGATGCTCCCTTTGTGCCAGCTCTTCCATCCCAAGGGAAGATAGCCTGGCGTTCCTATCTCCGAACCCCTGCCAAAGCTGCAGTGCTGGCACCAGCTGGAGCCTGACGCCTGGGACACTAGGCAAACATCAGGCAGCAATTACCTCGCTCCTGGACAAACAGAGCCCCAGGCAGGTTAAACAGAGGGGGCAGGCAATGATTGGCCAAGACGCAGCCTGGCGGAACTCAAGTCCGTCTTGCCTTGCAGCGTGTGGCCTTTGTCCCAGGGAAAGGACAAGGGACTCCCAAGGGAGCCAGCTCCCCCCCAAGTAGCAGCAGCAAGCATTTGTAGGAGGGAAGGCAGCGGTTCCATGAAACATCACTCCCTGGTCTCCTACCCCATTACATGGCCTACAAGCATGTACTTATTCTACATGGCAAATATAAAGTATGAGAAGGACAGCTAAACAAAACTTCCACAGTCTGTCTTTCTTTGGGATGTGATCCTCCTTAAGATGTCCCTGTTGGGGGCCTGCCACATGTGCACACGGGGTTGTCTTACACACCAAGTCAAACCATTGGTCTATCAGGGCCAATATTGTCGATTTGGACTGGCAGCAGCTCTCCAGGGTCTCAGGCTGCGGTCTTTCACACTACCTTCTCCCTGATCCTTTTAAATGGAGATGCCAGGGATTGAATCCGGGACCTTCCGTGTGCAAAGCTCATGCTCTTGGCTATGAACCACAGCCCCATTCCCCTTAAGGACCCATTAATCCCCTGGGCTAAGCATCAGGCTCTCAACGGAGATGTCCGAGATTGAACCTGGGGAGTTCTACATGCAAAGCAGATGCTTTAATGCTGAACCACTGTCTTTGGATGTTAAATCACAGCACAGTACCATTTTATTCGGGATGGGCACAGACCTGAACTTGAGCCAAAGTTCGGGCCTGACTTTGCCCGGTTCGGGGTTCATGAACAGCACCTTCCCCCGAACACTCATCGAGCTTCTGCTCAGTTCGAAGTTTGCCCCTCCCCTCTGATGTGTGCACATCAGTTCCAGGTGGCATTGGGCCCTGCCCCAGGCACACCCAGGAGTGATGCCAGTGTGCCATCCGATGTGGTGTCACGGTGATGTGGAGGCACCGGGGGCAGGGCCTGACACCACCCAGAAGTGACGCAGGCACATGGGTTTTTTTTTTATGTGCTCACATCACTTCTAGATGATGCTGGCATGCCTGGGGACCAACGCTGCCCAAATTGGTTCTGTTTGGGTGGGGTTTTTGCTCGGGGGCGACTGGTTTGCGAGCCCCAAACTGAACCAGGCTTTCCTGGTCTGTGCCCATCCCTACATTTTATACAGTCTTTAGCTAAGTTTGGTGTAGTAGTTAGGAGTGCAGACTCTAATCTGGGAGAACCAGATTTGATTCCCCACTCCTTCACATGAAGCCAGCTGGTGTGACTTTGTGTCAGTTACGAGTTATTTCAGAGCTGTTCTCTCAGGAGCAGTTCTCAAGAGAGCTCTCTCAGCCCCACCTACCTCACAGGGTGTCTGTTGTGGGGAAGGGAATGGAAAGGAGATTGTAAGCCACTCTGAGACTCCTTCGGGTAGTAAAGGGCAGGGTATAAATCCAATCTCTTCTCTTCTTCTTTTTTAAATCCTCCTTCAAGGACTTCCCCATATTTAGTACAGTGAAGCTCTTTGAACACTCCAAATTGCTCTAGGGCTCCTCTCTGGGGCTGATGGTAGCCCCACCACCCGCCCCTTTCCACTACTGCCTTTTCTGCTCTAGCTTATCATGTATTGCCTACCTAGTACAAGGTTTATGCAGAAGTGGCTTAGAAATTTTCTAAATAAAGAGATGTGCTTTATAAACCCTCCACTGAGACTGGCCCCATTTCTGAAGCCATAATGCTGGTTCAGGAGGACCCTAGAGACCATCTATCCTGATTTCTGAGAGAACATGTGCACATGTTTACATTTGCTCCAGTGTCCAGATTTGTCACAACCAGGACAACAGACAAGTCCACAAGTACGTGAGAAGATCCTCCTGCTGGATCGGGGCACAGGTCCATTCAGTCCCCTATCTGCTTTCTGACGGCAGGTTACGGAGGCTCTGCAGAGGTAGGCTGCCTCTGAACATGGAAGTTCCACTCAGCCATCATGCCTAACGGAACCCACTGAGAGACCCATCATCTCTTCTGAAATCCATCCAAGACAGTGACTATGACCACATGGCGTAGCAGCTTATTCATTCATTAGAATGACTAAACAGGTCTTGAAGACACACAGAATGGACCCATAGCTGGAAACTGTCCAATCAGCTTTTACCTGTTTTGTGGCATCTATTTATGAGTACCAATGAAACTCAGACAGTGAAACCCTCTGGAAATTACCAGCAGCAGTTGGGTACTGGCAATGCTTTGGGCACCGTGTCTGCCTGGCCTTAATGTTCCATTTCCAAAAAGGGTCCTACTACAAATGCAATAGCAAGTTTCTGAATGCCTACAGCACTATTAAGGTCTTCCACACCACAGGAAACAGATCCATTTCCTTCCTGCAGCGTCCGATGGATAGCCTGTCACTCCCTGCCCTCCTGGTTGAGGAGCATCTTCAGGCTGGCAGAGAGATATACACTCCCAGGCCCTCATGATTGTGGTTTGGGGCAGTCTCAACTTGCGTGGGGCTGAGGAGACTGAAGAGGGGTGACTGAGGAAGTGGGGTGCCAAGGCAGGAATCTCTGCTGTGTGCAACAGACAGCTTCCCTGGGTGAGAAACAGAGGCCAACAGGAGCCCGTGCTGGATGAGGCACCCGGAAGGAAGAAGCGGGCACTGACATGCTGGTGTCCAGAAGAGCCTGTCTCTCCACGTTGCCAAGTCACAGCTGATTAGTCTTCCAGGAGAGGTAGGAGTTGAAGACAATGGCAACACACTGAACCACGGCCAGCCTGGGGGCAGAGAAAGAAGGAAGTGGGTGGGAGGCTGACAGCACACCAGCAGGGGGCAAGCGGTGGGGCCTGCATTTAGGTGTCCGATTTGGGAAACCCAAAGGTTGGTGGGGAGAGTTCCTGCAGCACTGGGATGTATGCTGAGAACATCGCTGCCCAGGTGGCTTCAAGTCAGTAGCTGCCGACAGTGAGAGAGGGCAAAGTCAGGGCATGCAGGGAGAGCAGTTTTTACCTGTAGTGCAAGGGGACGAAGTAGAAGTTGACGACTTGCACAGCTGGCCAGATCTGAAAAACACATGGCATAGTTGGGGGAAGGAACCCGGGCCCCAAATGGGAGGCCACCCCTCCTATCTGTCTTGGCCAATGAGGAACTGCACGGGAGATGTGGCTGTGGATGGATGGGAGGCCCAACTGCTGATCCCCAGCTAGCAGAAAGGGGCCAACCTACCCAGTTCCGCCTCCCTCTCACCATGGTTATCACCGCCTCCTAAACACACAAAGCTGCATTTTACTGAGTCAGATCATTGGGTTATCAAGGTTGGTGTTTCCTGCTCAGACTGGCAGCACCTCTCCAGGGTCTCAGGCAGAGGTCTTTTGTATCACCTATTACTTGATCCTTTTAAACAGGAGATGCCAGGGACTGCTTTCTACATGCAAAACTGGTGCTTCACCACTGAGCCGCTGCTATACATGAATACACGAAGCTTCCTCATAAGGAGTTGGACCCTTGGTCCATCAAGGTCAATACTGCCTACTCTGGCAGGCAGCAGCTCTCCGGGGCCACAGGCAGAGGTCTTACACAGCACCTGTTCCTTGCTGTGTTAAAATGGAGATGCCAGCTGAGGAATGAGCTTGGGACCTTCTGCATGCAAAGCTGATTCTCTGCCGTGGGTCACTGGCACTGCCACTCCTCCTCTGCAGCCCTCAGAAAAGGCAGTGAAGCAGCACCTGCCCTGACATGGCAGCACTTCTAGCGTCTCCCATGCCCACTTAAGCCAGACAACGCTGTCCCGGTATGGCACGGCATGGCATGACATTGGTACCCAGCTGCTGCCCTGAGTGTGAGTCCCACTGAAGAGGCAGAAGAGCTACTCACGTAGTAGTTGGTGATCAGGGTGTCTTTGTAGTCCTGTAAGAAAGCAGCAGAAAGGGATCAGAGGGCTCCACCTGGGGCTGCAGCAGCTTCCCACCTTTTAGCCAGAACACCCCCACCCCGGACAGATGCCAAGCGCAGCCTTCTCTTGGAAAACTCCGTGGAGAGACCCTGGGACTTTCCTGGGCAGCTGCTGCAGGGTCAGAAAGCTCTGTAATGTTTAGACAAGACTTTATTTTTATCCCGTCCCTCCAAGCATCATACATGGCTCTCCACCATCCTGCAGTTTATCCTCACAACAACCCTGCAAGGTACAATTATGCTGACAGAGAACGGGTGACTGGCCCAGGGTCACCCCATGAGCTTCACAGCAGATTGAGGACTTGAATCCTGGTCTTTTCCAGTCCTAGTCCAGCCCTCTAAGCACTGCTCCACACAGCGAATCCCACGTTTTAAAAAATCTCCCTCCCTCAGCTTTTCTTTTGCTCATCTCTTTGCCTGCAGCAAAGGTGCTCAATCAAAAGCTGGTCTGTCTGTCTGTCTCTCTCCTGTAAACACTTTAGCACTGCTAGCAATCTGTGTTCCCCAGTCCTCTTTTCTAGAGACTAAATATCCCAGTTCCTTTAGCTTTTCTACACAGGACTTCACATCATCTTCACTCTCCTCCTCCACCCTTTCTGGATTGTTCGTATCCTTGGTGGTGGTGCTGGGGGAACAATACACACAGCTGTGAGTCATCCTCCCTAACCTCTCAGGCACCACCTCTGCCAGCCCCATCCTTGTAGGTATCTGCCCTCTGCCAGCTTGGATGGGGCTCAAAGAGGAAGATGTACCAGAGTCTGACCCACTGCCAGCCAGCTGATAAAGAGGGCCCCTGCTGATGCAACAGCTAGGCTGGCAAGACGCAGGGAAACTGCAGCTTTTAGGGACAGTTTAAAAGGAAGTCTCGGCGGGAGGCTATTTATATCCTGGCACAGATGCCCCATGGCCCAGCCGAAGACTCCCAAAGATAAACGCGGCACCTGGCAGGTGGCCTGAATTACAAGGCCTGGCAAAGGCCCAAGTTGGATCATGCCGTCTGTGGCGCAAAATGCAGCAGAAGCGACGCACAATGTGTGAAAGGCAAAGGGAAGATTTGTCTATTTAGGGCTGGCTGAACGTGGACCCCAAGCATTGGGGAGGGGGGAATATGTCAGGAATTCAAGATTGCAGTAGCACTCACCAAAGCCACGCCCTCCCTCTGCCCCCAGCATCGCATCAGTCTTGTTTGCTTAAAAAGGGATGCTTGGTCTCCCCATTCTAACATCCTCAAGACAGCTTACAAGGCATACAAATAAACAAACCTGAGTCTTGTGGGCACCACCCTTACCGACTAACCACCTTGTATTTCACTATAAACTCTTGTGGTCTAGAGGACGTTGTTTTCAGCTGCAATGGGTGGGACCTCACTATACTATCATTTTATACTGGGGTACAACCCCCCCCCCCCAAAAAAAAACCCCAGCAGCACTGGGGAGCCATAAAAGCCAGAAGTACAGGGTGAACTTCACTTATGTAAAAAATGGAAATCTCATCAAGGAGAAAAGTTATGCCGGCAGAGTTGGGTTGTGGAGTCCCAGGTTTTGCTAAGAGAATTAACATTTGTCATGAGTAAAAAATTTCAAATCTTTGTTCAAGGAGGGAAGTGGGAGCTTTATAAAATAAAACATGGTGTAAACCAGTCAACAATAAAAGACGTTTTTTAAGTTGTTTTAAAACTGTTTTAAATATCTTATTAATGTATGTATTTGAAGTGTTTCAGAACTTAACCTGTGATCTGTCCTGAGCCCACTTGCAGGGGGGGGGGCAGAATATAAATTGAAATATATATATGTATATAGGTAAAGGTTTCCCTTGCTTGAAAGTCAATCGAATCAGACTCTAGGGGGCGGTGCTCATCTCAGTTTCCAAGCCAAAGAGCCAGCACTGTACGAAGACTTCTCTGTAGTCATGTGGCCGGCATGACTAAACGCTGAGGCACATGGAACACTGTTACCTTCCCACTGAAGCGGTACCTATTTATCTACTTGCAATTTCTTGCTTTCAAACTGCTAGGTTGGTAGGAGCTGGAGCCAGAGACGGGAGCTCATTCCATCACACGGCACTCGGGTCTCTAACTGACCTTCCAGTCTGCAACTCAGCGTCTTAACCTCTGAGCCACTGCGGCCATATATATATATATATATATATGTCTGCAACAGTAAATGCTGGTAACTATTAATGAGGCTCGGATGTCCCACCAACCACATCCCAGAATTCCACTCTAGGGGAGGAGGACTGAAACAGGTTCAACAAGAAGAGAAACCAGCGACACATTAAGGAATTCCAATTTACAGACAAAGCAGCATCAATTCAACCAATGGAAGCCTAACTTTCTCCATGCCGGCTCTGGTCAAAGGACTAACTGTCTACTCAAAGCAAAGCCAAACTGGAGGGAAATTGGGTGTGTGCTTTTTTGCTCAAGCCTGGTTGCATTACAGAATGCTGAGTCCTCGAATGGAGTGGGGTCAAGGCAGAACGCTGTATGTTCCTGTTGAAAGTTGACATGACCTTCTCCTTGACCAAAGTGGGGAAAACAGGCTGACTTGGGCGCACCCACACTCTTCCCATGTCCATTTGCATGGGCCAATGTCCCAACAAGATGTTTGTCCACCCTGTTTAGACATCATGGGACCATCCCCTTACCTTTTCAAGAACCTCTCCTGTCTTCCAATAAGCTAATAGCCCTCACGTCCTGAAGGGTTTCCTCAGCCGATTCTGGCTAGGGGCTGGGAGGACAGGTGGGTATTTTAACAAATTGCCTTGGGAGCACACAGATCCCAGGTAAATAGGTTTCCCAAACTTCATTTCTTTAGCCAATGGAAGTGGGATTGAGTGTGGTGGACTGAGAAGGCAGAAAACAGGAGAGGGACTCTGGCATTCACTTCCCCACGTGGGGTCCTGGGTGGCTCAGCGTGATTTTGAGGATACAGGCACTTTGGCTGGGTTTTGGCTGCCCCATGCCCACTGATGGCACCCCTCCTCACAAATGCCTCTGAACCAGAGCTCTTTGAAATTTACTCTCTCCTGACTCATCTCTTGTAAGCAAACAAGTGGTTTTTAGTCTACGCAGAGATGAGAGAGTTCTGCGCTGGACAAGGAAAGGAAAACACAGAAAACATATTGCTCAGACATCTTGCTGCTATTGTATCATGACCGTGAGTGTCAAACCAGCCAGCCCCGGAGCCAAGATTTCACTGGGTGACTCAGCAGGCACCGACGCGGGAGCAGAGGAGGGGGCAGCTCCCTCGCATTGCTGGAAGCAGGAGACGACAAGCGAGCGAGCAGGGCTTCCAGGGGGGAGATGTGGGAGCAAGAGCAGATGCCCAAGTGGGCGCCAGTCAACGACAAGGTCCTTCTTTGGCTGGATCTTGATTTGTCAGAAAGATGAACGCACCCAGCATTACCAAGACCTCAGTTCCAGGCACACTGGCCCAACCAGGGTGTTTGGGAGAAGTCCTACGAGGGTGACTGAAGGGTCTAAGAGACAAGTTGCCTGAAAGCAGGCAAAAGGAACTAGGCATATTTGGCAGGGTGTGATTTTTTTCAGCTCCTGACAGGGGTGGTGAAGGGGATGATGGCTCATCCCTGGCCACGGAAGACAGGAAAGAGTTGGATTTCAGAAGAATCGGAGCACACTGCAGCCTTGGAGCAAAGTGCCTGGGAAACAAAAATGCCAGTTTGGTGTAGTGGTTAGGAGCGCGGACTCTAATCTGGGAGAACAGGGTTTGATTCCCCACTCCTCCACTTGCACCTGGCTGGATGACTTTGGGCAAGCCATAGTTCTGGCACAGTTGTTCTTGAAAAAGAGCAGTTTCTGTCAGAGCTCTCTCAGCTCCACCTACCTCACAGGGTGTCTGTTGTGGGGAGGGGAAGGGAAAGGAGTTTGTAAGCCGCTCTGAGACTCCTTTGGGTAGTGAAGGGCGGGGTATAGATCCAATCTCTTCTTCTTATGCAAGAGGGCTGCCTCCCCCCCCCCCCGATCTGTGGCTGCCAGCTCACTTGATGCAGCTACTCACTGACTCAGCGGCTCGCCTGGGTTTCAGGAGCATCTCCCCACCCCAGCATGAGACTTCAGGAGGGGGAGTCAGTGGCGGAGAGCCAGAGCTGGCACTGCACCCACAGTCAAGAAGCCCCCAAAGGTCACTGCAGAGATGAGTCGACAACCTGCTTGAACCTGCCCACCTCCTCCACACAGCCCCCCCCCCATCCATCCCTTCCTGTCTGGCAGTTGCCACTTCCCAGGCAACGCCAGCCAATCCCTCTCCTCCGCCTTCCCTGCTGCTTTGTAACATGCCACTGTCTTCCCCCCCATTTTCTAAAAGCCATCTCCAGATAACTGCTGGTTTCCCTTCTATGCCCCCCCAATGTCTAGGGTGTGTAGTTTTCCTGTAGACTTGAGCCCCAAAATCTGCCTTCATCCAAATCACTGAGGCGACCCCCTTTGGCCAAATCCAAAGGTCTTGCCTCCGGCCTCACCATCAGTGCTCCTGCTTGGCCATTCAAGTGGTTAGTGCCGGGGGGGGGGGCAAAGTGGCTTCCTCCCAGAAGGCTGGGAGCTAGACTGGGGAGACTGATCCCCCCACCCCAAGGCAATGCCGAGCAACCAGCAGAGCCACAGGAGCTCTGAACTACAGCCCCAAAAGAACTCCCAGGCGGGACTACCCCCAGGTCCTCTGAGAGCCCCCTCCGCAGCACACCTGCCCTTCCACTGGCTGCCTCAGCCAAAGTCTGGATGGCCCCATCTTTAGGCAGGGGAGTTATACTGCAGGGACTTCTAGCCCTCTTTCCACATTCACGATTTCTATTGCTTATCTGTACGAGTGAAGGGCAGCTATTGCCTTCACTGAAGAAACGGGAGCCTAGCAGACGTGGAATTTCTCACTCTTTGGGGTGGCCAGTCAGGGTCAGTCCTCCGAGGCAGTTCAGGTGAGAGAGTGGTGAACTCACTGACGGTTTGGGCCATGCCGTGTGGCATCACCTTGCAGCCCCCCTCCCCCTCCCCTGGGGCATCCCCGGCACTGGCTCACCCGTTTGATCTTGCTCCAGTTCTCTTCCACAGACAAGCTGTTGAGCACGCCCACCACAGCCAGAAAACAGCCAAGGAAGCAGGGGGCAAACCCACCCTGGAAGAGAAAGAGGGTTTAGAGGGAAGGAGGGAAGCCAGCGGCACCTGTGACCGAGGGCAAGTGGAGCAGAAGCATCTGAACAGGGGCCAAGAATGCCTGGCGGGGAGGGTAAAGGTTCCCCTCAAAGGACAAGGAGATGGGCACCAGGCCTCCAGCACTTCCCAGGCACAGAAATTTGCTTTGCACACGGACAGCGATGTCTGGGGTGGGCCGCTGGGAAAGAGGCACTGAAGGGAATGTGCCGGGCCCAGCCTACAGGCAAAGAAGCTCAACTTCCAGAATGGGCCAGCAGAGCCACCAACAACGCAGTCTTGCTCCACAGGCACATGCACAGAAGCAGTGCTAATGGTAAAACCTGCAGCAAGAACCAAAGTTCATCTTCCTCTGCAAACATGCGCAGAGTGCTGCTAGTGGGGTGAGGAGGGGCTCTGGAATCCCGAACACTTGCCGGGGCGCATAAATACTCCCCTGACCTGGTCTAGCAGCATCTTCTGGAGAGCAGCTGCTTTGGTCTTGGCTGGTACCAGACGATCCAGCACTTGGTACCAGCCTCCGATCACTGGGCCCTGGAAGGAAGGCTTTGGTCAGAAATGCTTGAGGGGACGGAGCGCTCATGATGATGGGGGCTAGTGTGGGGGTGGGTGGAATGAATCACCCTGCAGATCTCTTCCCAAGACCGCAGGCCAGAACACACTCTCCACTCGCAGCCCCACCTACCCTCTTCAGCAGCTTTAGATATGGAAGTTCTCAGCCTATTCCCACACCGGAGGGTCTTTCCCAAGAAAAGCAGCTTAAGGGACAGCTGGGTGTTCTGCTTGCACACGGCCTGCAGAAGGACTTCTCCAGCAGCTGTTGCACCGTGTCTTACCACGCCACCGTAACTTCCAACCCCGCAAGCCCTGAGGGACCAGCAGTGGGAAAAGCTGCTAGGAAAACCCCCGGGATCAGTCAAGACTCAGAAGGGCTACCAGCATTTCCCTACGATTCCTCTTGCACCTCTAGTCCCAAGCCACTGGTGCCTTACCACAAAGCAAAAGCCAACAGTCATCATCTTCAAAGTCCTCCGGCTGTTGTGCCCGGCCAGCCCTTTCCTTTCCACCAGCTGCTGAGAGATCACATCTCCGGCACCCACCAGGGTCCCTGTGAAAAAATCAGTTCAGTTTCAGTGAGCTGCTTTGCCCTCTCCTCAAATGCTCAAGAGATTAATACATTAAGGATACAAGCCCTCACAAACCTTTCAATATACACGTGTCAATCTTACATGAATAATGGGTCACGGGGTTCTTCTAGTCCAGGCATGCTCTCATGGGATTCTAAATCCTGGGTCCCCACAGACACTGGGCAGAATACTTCGGCCAACCCATCAGCTTTTAATCACTGGTTCCCTTTGCTTCCTCGACATAGTGCCGTAGCAATGCTCCAGGGAACCCAAGTGGTCCACAACAGAAAGCCTCCAGAAAAGCTCCCATGAGACACCTGCTATCTGGCTTCCAAAGTCAAGCAATACATGCACCTCTTAAGATCCATTTCATACCTGTGGTTTCCTCTCCAGACCAAGATATATACCAGGCCCAAGTTGGAGGCACCAATTCCTAACACTCAGGAGCTTTGGGGTTCCTTGGTGCAAGCCCTGAAGTTCTGAATCCTGCACCCTAGTCCTGCAGCTACAGCTCCTGGCAATGGAAATGGGAGGTCATACAGCCCCACTGATAGGGCTCACTGTGGGAATCACAAAATCCATTTTGCCATGCTGGGGGAAGCTCATGGCCACAGACAGCAAAACTAAAAGTCCAAGGAACTACAGCAAATGCACATGAAGCCGCTTCATACTGAATCAGACCCGTGGTCCATCAAGGTCAGCATCAGCTCTCCAGGGTCTTAGGCAGAGGTCTTTCCCTTCTCCTGCTACCTGTTCCTTTCAGCTGGAGATACTGGTGACTGAGCCTGGAACCTTCTGCATGCAATGCCACATCCCCACCCCCAATCATCAGCAAAGTTCACCAGTCTGGGAAAGTTCATTCACACATGCCCATGCCAGGGGAAGACCTTTCCACACCAAAAGCTAAGCATAGAATAATTATCCCCTGAGCCTAGGGAAGACTGGACGTTGTGTATGTAGGAGAGGGGAGTGAGGACTACTCCAGATTTTGCAGAGCTAAATCCAGGCTCCAATGAGTCCTCAGTCTTTGCTGCAGTCTGGACGGGGGGGGGGCAGTGCCTACCTATGCTGCTTCTGACAAAGCACTTGGCCTCCCGGCTCCTGAAAGTGCCAGCCAGTGCCTCTTTGACATCACACCTCCCCTCTCTGAGCTAGCCAGCTGGCAGCAGGGTGAGCCATAGTTCTATGCTGGGAAGAGCTTTCACAGCCCCCCCCCCCCAGTAGAAAGAGTGTAGACTGAGATGAGCCAAGGGGCAAAGGGACCCAGCCAGAGCTAAGGATGCTGCCAGGTCTGCCAAGTTGCAAGGAACTGTTCCAAGATTCAGCTGTCCAGTTTCCCAGGTATGCCCTGAGCAACAGATCCTGAAGAATCCGCCCAGATATTAACGGGATCCATTGGCTGCCTCACTCAGCAATGTGCCCCACACGCCAGCCCAACCACAGCAGAACAAGTAAGGTGCCAGGGTGGTCTGGGAGGGCTCAGTTTGGAGGAGTAGAGGAGGGGAAAGGCTGGCAATGGAGAACGGAATCCAGGGGATACTCTTCTAAATGAGGGGGCTTCAGCCTCTTCGGTCGTGAACTCCCAGGCAACAAGGGGCCTAATGAGCCACAAGCACTAATTAATACATATCCAGTTTCCCTCCAGCATGGGGAACCAAAGCAGCTTGCATCATATGTACATATTTATTTACGTTATTTATAGTCCATCTTTCTCACTTGGCTTGAAACTCAACATCAAAAAAACTAAGATCATGGCATCCGGCCCCATCACTCCTTGGCAAATAGAAGGGGAAGTTATGGAAGCAGTGGCAGACTTCACGTTCCTGGGATCCAAGATCACTGCAGACGGTGACTGCAGCCATGAAATTAAAAGATGCCTGCTCCCCAGGAGGAAAGCGATGGCAAGCCTAGACAGCATAATAAAAAGCAGAGACATCACCCTGCCAACAAAAGTCTGTATGGTCAAAACCATAGTATTTCCAGTAGTGATGTATGGCTGCGAGAGTTGGACCATAAGGAAGGCCGAGCCCCGAAGAATAGATGCTTTCGAATTATGATGCTGGAGAAGACTCTTGAGAGCCCCTTGGACTGCAAGGAGATCAAATCAGTCAATCCTAAAAGAAATCAACCCCGACTGTTCCCTGGAAGGCCAGATCCTGAAGCTGAAGCTCAAATAGTTTGGCCACCAAATGAGAAGGGAGCCCTCACTGGAGAAGACCCTGATGCTGGGAAAGATTGAAGGTCAAAGAAGAAGGGGACAACAAAGGATGAGATGGCTAGGCAGTGTTATTGATGCGAGGGGCTCCGGAGGGCAGTGGGAGACTGGAGGGCCTGGCGTGATTCGGTCCATGGGGTCATGAAGAGTCGGACTTGACAGTGCAACTGAATAACAACAACAAATTTCTCCCTTGGACTCAAGGCGGATTACACAGAGCAAGTCAGGTGGCCGTATCAAGGGAAGGGGGCCATTTCTTGAGCTAGGCTGAGTGGAACGAAAACCTTTCCTGCAGCTGTATTAACTTGCTTCTCCACCAATAAACGTGGCTCCAGTAATAACCCCAAGGCTCTTAGCGGCTCTCCAGAGCCTTGGTTATAGGTCTTTCACATCACCTACTGCCTGGTCCTTTTTTAACTGGAGATGCTGGTGACTGAACCTGGGGCCTTCTGCAAGCAAAGCTGATGCACCACCACTGAGCCACTGCCCCTTCCCAGCATTGCTGCCCCTCCTCTTTTTTATCCTCACTACTGCAACCCTGTGAAGTTGGTTTGGCTGAGAGCGTGTTGGTGGCCCAAAGGCACCCTGCAAGCTTCCACAGCAGAGCCGGGGATTTGCACCTGGGTCACATGACAGGAAGAGATGGAGAAGCCAAAGTTGTGACCTCACTGGTATCAAGGCCAGGAGAGCAGGCAGCAAGCCAAGAAAGCTGGGGAGAGGAAGTGAAAGCCGAGCACCAGGAGGTTTACCATGGCAAGGAACAAACCAAGGGGCAGAGCCAGAGGAGAACCCCCTCCCCGGCTTTTTTTTTTTTTTATGGAATATTTTTTTATTTTATAAGACAAACAAACATACACAGATCTGGTGGTTACCGTTACATCACCAAAGTACCTAGTTAAATATCTCACACAATATCCAAATATCTATTTTCTATACCCCACCTTATTTTTATGTACATTCTTATGCAAATGTTTTAAAATAAAGTTCCCGTTTCTTTTGGTTATACATCAGTCTAATTTAATTATAAAATCCAAACATCTCTTCTCATCTTTTCTAGTCATCTGTAAAGTCTCACTTGTCCAAGTGGGTTTTAACCTTCTTTTCTCAAAAGTGTAAGTCTCAGATAACTAAACAGCAGAATTTCTTCCTTTTCCTCATTCTCTGATTTCTCCTCTTAAGTTTCAAAGTCTCAATTCTGTGTCTTTTCCCTTTGTATGTAAAGGGAGTAGCTGCTGAAGAGAGCCATCTATAATCAACTCTTTGAATGGCTTGGTGCTCAAAGTATCTCTTATTTTTCTCTCTCTGAAGGAGAGTTTCATTTGCTGCTGTAAAAGTTTCATCTCTTGTCGCTCTTTTATAGAGTCTCACGAGGAACGCTCTCCCCCTGCTGAGTGGACGGCTCCCCTCTGCTGCTCTTCTCTGCACTGAGTGCAAAAGGGGCAGGAGTTGTGGTGCCCTCGCTCTCTGTGCATGGGCAGGAGCAGCATGGTCTTCCAAAAAGTGGCAGCAAAAAATACAAGGCCTCATGGCCAGGCACGTGGGACTTCGTAACCACCTGGGGGTCCTGACCCATGAGTTGAAGACCACTGTTCTAACTTAACTTCCCATCAGCACCAGAAACACTTAAGACATTCGCCCTGCTTCAGAAGCCTTTTTGACAAGTGCCTGTACAGACTTTGTCAGGCGAGATACTCAGCGTCCAGGAAAGGCAGTCCGTGCCCCCAAGGGGACCTCTTTGGATGTGGCGTCACAGACACTGCATGTTGGCTCGGCTTCCCCACTCGCTCATTGATAAATCCAGCAGCGAAGGCTGCCTCCCTCCTCTGCTCATTCATCCCTCCATCCATTCATTCATTCAAACTTCTATCCAGATGGGAAGGGGGAGGAGAGGTGGCACCAGAATGATGCAGCTGGCAAGCCTGCCAAGTGTAATGGGATGAGAGTTGCTCAGTGCCAGCCGCACCACCGAGATTGACGACTCCCAGGGCGATGACTTCACCCCCGCGGCACTTTGGGGGACTGCCAGCTCTGCTCACCCACCCTCCCTGCAGCAAGTAAGGCAGGCCGGTCCATGACACCTGATGGATGGCTCTACTCGGCTGGGGATGCAACAGTGTGTTGGCTGGATGGCTGGCTGACAGGAAGGAGGAGGAGGAGGTGGTGGTGGCGGTGATTGGATTTATACCCCACCCTTCACTCAGAGTGGCTTACAATCTCCTTCCCCTCCCCACAACAGATACCCTGTGAGGTAGGTGGGACTGAGAGAGCTCTTTCGAGAACTGCTCTTGAGAGAACACCTCTGAGAAAACTTGTGACTGACCCAAGGTTACAGCAGCAGCTGCATGTCGAAGAGCAGGGAATCAAACCCGGTTCTCCCAGATTAGAGTCCACACTCTTAACCACTACACCAAACTAGCTCTGCCAGTTGCCATTCAGAGCAGAGAATGCTGATGAGGAGAGATCGAGGGTCCGACTCAGTATGAGGCAGCTTCATTTCTGACATCCATACGAAGTGGAGAATGCTGGGGGCAGAGGCACAATGACAGCCCAGGCTCACTCCACACGACCTCAAGAAGCCGGGCCTTCTCAGTCGCCGATGGCACACAGGTCTCTGTGAAGAAGAGGGAATTTCCTTCCTGCCTTTGCAAGGGGCAAGAGTCCGTGTGGTCTCTGAGTAGAAGCCCAACCCTCACTCTCATCGTTAAAGGAAAGGCTCAGGCTCCAGCAAACACAAGCCAGATCTCGCGTGCCTTGACGGGGCAGGAAACAGCAAGGTGCTGGTCCCATTTCCTCTGCTGTCAGCACCGGGCCCCCTTTCCTTGATGTGTCTGAGCCCTCATCTTCCAGTGGGTGGTCCACAAATCGCATTAACCCTGCCACACCTCAGCCTCAGTCCTTCCCCTGGGAGGGACAGGCAGAACATATACCACTGTTTCTTGAAGGGATGGCCAGCAGGAAGTCCTGGGGCGGCCCTCAGCTCCTACCTACCACATTGTGGAGAGGCATCTTTCCCGCTCCCCAAATGTTCCTCGCCTTTGGGTCTGCTCCGAACTGGGGAGAACCCCAGCTCCTGGATCTCGAAACAACTGAGAACGGGTGCGGCAGTGTGGGAAGCTGCAAGGGGAAGCGGCAGGGGAGCGGAGTGTCCTTGAGGCAGGTAGGCAGCTAGTTTGTGCTGTGCAAATCGTGGCCTGGAGCCAGCAAGCACAGCCAGCATTCACACCTCGTCCCACCCTCGCCCAAGGAAGCGGCAATGGCAACCCTTTTAGAGAGATTAAAACTCCGGCAGCTCGACCGAGCCCCCAGGATCAGTTTAAGAGCCAGTGTACAGCCATGGCTAGAATGTTGGACTTAGGGGAGGGGCTGTGGCTCAGTGGTAGAGCACCTGCTTGGCATGCAGAATATCCCCAGTTCAATCCCCGGCATCTCCAGTTAAAAGGGTCAGGTAGTAGGTGGAATGAAAAACCTCAGCCTGAGATCCTGGAGAGCCACTGAGAGATGGAATGGACAATACTGATTCTGACCATTCAAGTCTTTAAGAGAAAGCCTACAGAGAGAAAGCTGAATAAGAGATTCATCTGAGAGTGAGCATTATGCAAGGAGACAGCCAGCAGAGATGAATGCTGAGGAGGAAAGGATTCACTGAGTCAACACGTATTCTGCTCTGAAGAAGCCTTGTGAAACAGGCGTTGGGGGCGAGCCTGTCTGCAGATTCCTGTCCTCTATGCTATTTGTCTACAACCCAATATTAGTGCAAGAAAGACACAAAGAAGATTTACTGTTTGTAAGATTATTGGACTGTGCTTGTCAACACTGTGGAATCATTTTTCATGTTTACCCTTCTATGGATGTACAGAAATGTATTAGTACTAATATTGATCTATTTTTGACAGTCTATAAAAGAGTGAGATTCCCTTCATAAATATATCACGGTTGCTATTAATTATTTTCTACTCACTTATCCCGTGATCTCTCTTTGGTTATCCTGACTAAGCCCAGGGCAGATTCCTGTGCCTTCACATGACTGTCACCCTCACTCACCCACATACGCTCTGGTGACCTTGGGGCAGTCGTTACGCCTTAACCTAGCACACCTCGCAGGGTTGTTGTGAGCATACAATGGAAATGCCCTCAGTGTGCTGCCCTGTTGAGCTCCTCAGAGAAAGAGGTGGAACGCAAACCTAATAAAGGAACATGAGCTTTCAAAGGTCTCTGGAACCTGCATTCAAGTTCTAAGACATCTCAAATGATTTTTTAAATACTGGATGGGAAGAGGACTAAGAGCTTCTGATCTGGAAGAGGACTTCTCCAAACAGATCACTCTCAGGATTCTGGGAGAGGCTTGACAGCCCTCCCCAGTCTACCAAAGCTCCTCTACACCCTGGTGCAGGAATCAGAACAGCAGCACACTGTACTTACAACTCCCCAGGTGGGTTCTAGGCACTTTACAAAACACAGTTGGGGAATGCTCTGGATGTCTTGTGGGAAATCTGAAACAACACCCTTCTGCTCATGCTAGGTTTTCCAACAGCATAGCACCTACTTTGCTGGCAGAAGGCCACCGGTTTGATCCCTGGTGTTTCCATTTCAAGGGGAGCCTTGCCAGCCAGGTTAGGGATTACTGAGCTGATGTCAGATCTGCTGCCATTAATTGTTCGGGCTGGGGTCTCTATCAGTAATTGTCTATCTGTAATTTATGGCCAGCCTTGAGGTTTATTGCCTGTCCTGCTTAATGTGTCTTTTTCTTCCCCGGGAGGATGGCTTGCCGCATTCCACCGCGTCACATAAACAGTCTGGCTATCTTCTCTCACCTCCTCCCTCTTTCTCTCTGGAGTCGTGAATGTTTTATCTTGCTTTTGTAACCTTGGAGAACTGTTGAACCGTTTCTAGCCAGCTGCCTAGCCTGTGAATTGCAAGTAGAGGTCACCAAGGGGCACGGGGGGGAATTTAGTGCTTTTGCGCCTTTTTTGTGAAAACCAACGGTTGGGGGTTTTCGCGCTTTTTTGTATTGGCTCTGATTGGCTCCTTGCCTGCTCTCACCTTACTGTCTATGGTATATTAATCCCTGTTGCCTGTAACCAAGTTATCTCTAACAAACATTGAGTACCTGAACCATCATTAAGAATAAAAGGATCTTTTACTTCACCAAAGAGCCTGGCTTATTTGATTTGACTCAGAAGCCTCACAGCTAGATGGAACAGCGTTCAGACTCATTAAAAGTCAGCTTTGTACGATGGGGAGGAGCCCTGTCTCAGCAGCAGACCCACTCACGTTGCATGCAGAAGGTCCCAGGTTCAGTCCCCTCCACCTCCACTTACAAAACACACAAGTGATGCACCCCTTCTCTCTGCAATTCAAACTGCACTGAAGCTAATTTTAAAAAGATGGTGGAGCCAGGTAACAGCTGAGGAATGCAACCAGCCACGGCCAGGGGGGCTCAAGAAAGAAGAGGGAGAGGCAGCCGAGGCAGCAGTGAATGGAAGGGGCCCGCATGGCATCGGCTAGGATAAGCAACACTCTTGAATCATAGAGTTGGAAGGGAACCTCCAGGGTCATCTAGTCCAACCCCCTGCACAATGCAGGAAAATCATAAATACCTCCTCCCTCCACACCCCCCCCAGTGACTCCTGTTCCATGCCCAGAAGATGACAAAAAACCTCCAGGACCTCCGGCCAAACTGGCCTGGAGAAAAATTGCCTCCTGGCCCCGAAGTGGCAATCAGCATTTCCCTGGGCGTGTAAGAAAGGGCCATGAGAACTAAGCACTGAGGCAACCCTTCCTGCCATCCTTCTCATGGTTGGCCTAAGTTCACAGAACTAGCATTGCTGTCAGATGGCCATCTAGCCTGTGTTTGGAAACCTCCAAAGAAGGAGAGCCCACCACCTCCCGAGGAAGCCTGTTCCACTGAGGAACTGCTCTAGCTGTCAGGAAGTTCTTCCTAATATTTAGCCAAAACCCCTTCTGATTTAATTTCAACCTGTTGGTTCTGGTCCAACCTTCTGGGGCAACAGAAAACAACTCCGCACCATCCACTGCTGCCTGGGTCATCAAGGGCTTGAATGGCCAGGGGAAAAGCCTGAGCCCACGTAACAAGAGCCCAAGCCCCGAGGAAGATTCTTCCCTGCTGCCAGGTCAGCATCCACTGCATCTAATGTACTTTGTAGTTAACGTCATTTGTACCCTACCTTTCTCCCCAAAGCAGCTTACATCGTTCTCCTCTCGGCCATTTTATCCAGGCCCTCCAGTTACACTGTCTGGGGAGGCGACAGCAGCAGGGAGGGACCAGAAAAAGGTCTTGTAATGTAATCCTGGCTGTTTCGAGTATCCTGAACACACATCCTGAACTCCCCTTTGGGTCCAGACGGGCACTGCCATCTTATCAAGGCTGTTTCCTGTGAAAGTCCTCCTTCTAGTGGAGACACTGTGCAAGTGTACCATCTGCCACTTCCTACTTCACGCTTAAAAACTGGAGATGGAAAGCAGACGCCACCTATAACCTCCCTGACAGATTGAAGTCTGGCCCTGCAAGGGACATAAACTGGGGCTGCCCTGGGATACACAGAAAAAGAGGTGCCCTGTCTGATCAGACCAGTGAGTCATCTATTCCATTCACCCTGTTCTCATACAGTGGCCAATCAGTTGCACTGGAGGGCCAAAAAACTGGGCATAAAGGCCAACACCTTCCCATGATTTTGCCTCCTAGAAGTGGGATTCAGAAGCTCTGGAGATGAAGATTCACTGTAGTCATTTTGGCTAGTAGCCATCAATGGACCTATCCTCCATTAATCTGTCTTAAAATATAAGAACAGCCCTGTTGATCAGACCAATAGTCCATCTAGCCCAGCATCCTGTCTCACACAGTGGCCAACCATTTCCTCTGGATGACCAACAACAAGACAGAGGCTGAGGCCTTCCCCTGATGTTGCCTCCTGACTCTGGGATTCAGAGATTTATTGCATCTGACTGTGGAGGTTCTCCTCAGTTACCATGGCTAGTAGCCACTGATAAACCTATCCTCCATTAATCTATCTAATCCCCTTTTAAAGCTGTTCATTCCTGTGGCCATCACTACATTATCTGGCAGTGAATTCCACATTGTTATCAGTCTCTGTGTAAACTTTTGTCTGTCCTAAACCTACTGCCCATCAGCTTCACTAGATGCCATTGGGTTCCAATATTTTGCATGCAAGAGAAAAATTTCTCCTTCTCAACTCCCTTGGCCCCATGTATTATAAACCTCTACCACCACCCCCACCACCCAGTCATCTCTTTTCTAAACTGAAAATAAATTCATGCCAAATGGAAGCAAAGGTCCTGGGAGCTTCTCGCCTGTTATATGCACTTCTCCCTTTTGTACAAAAGTCTAGCATATTATTGATCCAGAGATCTATAGAGGGGGATACTTGAAATTTCCAGTGTAAAATGATTCACTTAGCAACTAAAGCTACCCTTCGGATCCAAAATATGTGGTATTTCGAGAGTGCCCATAGAGTTGGTATATTTCTTTGAATTAGATTATTTGCTGTGAAGTATGTTAGCAGCTAATGTGAGATCGATCTTGGATGCAACCTCGTGCCAGAAATGTGTGATTTTACAGCAGTTCCAAAACTTGTGACTGAGGTTAGCTCCAGGCTTCCAGTGGCACCAACAGGAATCGCTCTCAGTGAGACCAACGTGATAAAATTTAGCAGGGTACCAGTACACTTACAAGAGTTTTTTGATGGATAAGCCTTAGCCTTAAATCCACAGAGGCAGATTTAATAGCTTGTAGTGCAGTTTTCCATTGAGTTGGTTGAACTGGAGTACTCATTTCTAGGTTTCACTGGGAGCAGATATAATCCAAATTAAATTTGGTTCGGTGTCTTAGAAACTTATATATAAGGATGGGTTGTCAAGGAAGGGTTTCTAAGGATGGAAGTGGGCAAAACTGTTTGTGGGGGGGTTTCCAGAAGAGAAGATAGGCAACGTTTTAGTTGCATATATTGCCAACTGGTCATGGACAGGAGATAAACTTCTGCGGACAAAACTTCAAACAGTTTAAAGTCATCCTCTGGTCCAATTAGCTGAGATAAGTGTACTAAACTACTGGAGATCCAATGTCTCCAAAAAAAACCCCACCTTTATTCCCGATCTTAATCCTAGAGTTTTTCCCAAATTGTTAGACTTCTGTGAGAATAAGGGACAAAAGCCAACTGATTGCTAGTCATATGCCAAGCTGACCTAGCAGCTTCAATTACAGGTAAATGGAAGTTTGGATAATTTAAATGGGTAGAGCCCAAAGCAGACCACTTATATAGAAGATAAAGCTGGGTCATTTCTAAGTGAGCCCAATCAGGCATTTCCTGTCCCGGAACTAGAGTCCAGTCTTGTACATTAGAAAGCAGAAAGGCAAGATGGTACTGGTGCAGATTAGGGAGATTAACACGCACCCCCCCCCTTTCAAGGCAGCTGAAGCTTTTTATATTCTAAGCCTACTTGAGGGTCTCCAAATAAATTTCCAAAACAGAAAATCATTTTTTACAAAAAAACTTCAAGGGAATATATATTGGGAGTCCTCTCAGGATATAGAAGAAGAAGAAGAAGAAGAAGAGATTAGATTTATATCCCGCCCTTCACTCACTTGGAGTCTCAGAGCGGCTGACAAACTCCTTTCCCTTCCCCACCCCACAACAGACACCCTGTGAGGTAGGTGGGGCTGAGAGAACTCTTTCCCAAACTGTCCTTGAGGGAACAGCTGGCACAGAGCTATGGCTTGCCCAAGGTCATCCAGCCAGGTGCAAGTGGAGGAGTGGGGAATCAAACCCGGTTCTCCCAGATTAGAGTCCGCGCACTTAACTACTACACCAAACTGGCTATATGGCACACATATAGATGATGTGTGGAATGATGTTCATTTTAAGGGTGTTAATTTTACCCCAAATGCTCATTGTTAGGGAGGTCCATCTGTCGAGGTCTTGGGAAACCTGTTCCAGAATCCAATCCATATTCTTTTGAACAAGGCAGCGAATATCTCTTGGAATATGAATACCCAGATATTTAATAAATTCAGCATCAAAATCAAATGGCCATTATTTACGAAGTTCAGGGGGGGGACGGCTGATCCACCCAGGGAGAGGACATGAGATTTATTCCAATTAATATGATATCCTGATAACTCCCTAAATACAGTAATAAGGTCCATCAGTGCTGGTAAGGAATGTTCAGGATCTGACAGAAAAACCTGGAAGATTAATGAGAATTGGTGTGGCAGGGGAGTGGCACCAGCAGGTATTCTACTGATTTTATGGTATGACTTTACTGTTTTAAATAGAATTTTTACAGTATTTTAAGAGCTTTTGACCCTGGCCTGCAGACCCTGTTTCACCCTGCCCCTCCAAAGCTTTTCTCTCTCTCTGAGAACCTGCTGCCACCACCTGACCTTCGTATGAATAGCCCGCTGGGACGGTCAACACTCCCAGCTTCCCATCCAAGTTCTGAGGCCTTGCCTCTGTGTCTCCCACTGCCCAGTGCCTGGTCACCATGGGGACAGTTTACTGTCTTGCATGCCTCTGGAGGAACAACCACTTGCCAACTAACTGCCTTCCTCCTGGTGCTCCTTTTAAAATAGCTTGTCTAAGACGGTGGAGGTCTATGTGGTACAGAGAACCACTACCAGGATCAAAAAGTATAGAGTATTTATTGAAAAGAAAATGTTTACAAGCATACTCTTAGCACAGCACCAGATTGAGCAATGGATTCAAAAAGAAAAGGATAAAACGCAGTTCCTCTGTCCCTCCCTCTAAACATGCCCTCTCTGTTGTTAAATATATGGCAGGCTCCTTAGCTTAGAAAGTTACAGATCTCTACAGAGTTTCCATTCATTTGAAGGCTCCCTCAGGTGTAGGCCAGCACATGGCAATGGCCACCTCCTCCAGACCTCAGTTAAGAGTTCTGTGTGCTCTGACGGACTCAGCACAAAAGAGTCTTCCCCATTGCTGCAAGGAATTTTTATCATATCTGTTTCTCCACCCACTGACCAGATCAAAGAAGCTTTTCCTGAAGTCTCCAGAAGTGTCTTCCTGATGTCCTTCTAGTCTTGAATACCTCCAAATCTCTTTTCCCTGCTTGGGGAGGGGGGAGACTGGACCAATCTATTGTCTCTAGCTGGACTTATCTGCATTTCTTAAGAGGTTGCTGAGGTAAGGCTGCAAAGTTGTTGAACTGACATCCCCCTCCCTGCCTGTTCTCTCCTGGTAAAGGTTTTACTCAGGTCAGAACTCTACCCCAAAAATGCATTTCTTCACAGCTTTTATAAATTTTATTGAACATCCCTATTTTGTAAACCACCTGGGGTACTTTTACTTCAAAGCCACTTTCTTTAGTTGAAAGTGCAAAATAAACTAAGCTACTTACTTACTAAGCATGGATTATTCCTGTCTTTTAAAACGGGCTAGAATTAACTCCACAACTGCTTCTGAGCGCCAGCCCAGGGAGGTTCAAGAGTAGATTTCATGCAGCAGGCCCATATTACCCTCTCTAAAGCACAAACCAGGGAAAAATTCTTCTTACCAGCCGTGAAGATCTGCACCTTCCAGGGATGCCTGGCCATCAGCCTCTGGTAAGCTTTCCACAGGGCTGCCATGTTGGCTACTGCAGCCTAGTGAGTGTAGAAAAGAAGAGTCAGGCATATAGACCACATGCTTGGTCCCAATATCCCTTTTCAACAGCACTGTTTCCCCTGCCCCCATGTAGCTCCTGCAGCTTGACAGGCAGAAATTTTAGAAAGTGAAGCTCTTCCTCACAGGGAGATCAAGTGACAGGAAGCATCTCCTACAATACTTCTTCTCATCAAGCCACTGCTATGCTCAGACTAGGATCTGGGAGATGCTAAAATGGAGGGGAGAACTATGTTGTATGCTGCTTTGGGTCCCCACCGGGGAGTGAAGTGGGATATAAAAAACAACTCTTTCTTGAAGTCTACTTTCTTCTCTCCTCTCTCTTCAGCATTTTCCCAGCTGGCCCTGTATTGTACAGCGTCAGAAGCTGACACTAAATATTCTGGGAATGGGGAATTCTTTTTCTGTCTCATTTCTACAACCTGTTTTATACATCCACACCTTGAATACATCAGCTCAGGTGTGTACATTGTTGTATTCAGTGGGGGCTTGCTCCAACAGCTTTGGTTGAGGTCAGCAATGGTTTCCCACCATAGCTGGCACTCTCCTTTCTTTCATCTTACCCACTTCAGCCTCCTCCTTATACTGCCTGCAAGATGGAAGACCAGTCCAGAGTGGGTTTTTAGATTAATTATCTGGAGACTATTAAATTGGGATTGACTGACTGATGATTTTAAGGTTCTAGTGTTGTTTTTAATAGCATTATCATGATGTTTTTAACTGTTGTAAATCACCCAGAGCCCTGTATACTCAGGGATTGGGCAATCCAGAAATTTAAAACATAAATAAATAAATGAGTGACCACGATTGCACTGCAGCCCTACAATGTTCCTTTGCAGAATGAGTGTCTCAGAGCCTCTCCACTCCTTTTAGTAGCAAAACTTTAGCCTAATCTTTGGACACATGCACCAGCCCCAGCTCCACTTTCTGCAGGGCCCACAAAAACCACACCACTTGAATAAGAAGTAGCTGGAATGCAATCCTCTGATTTATCTGGCAGCAAGTCCCTGCTGATCAGTGTACTAATCTCTCTTGCAAACTGGGTCCAGAGAATAAGGCAGCAGAGGAAGGCCATGAAGCTTCTACAGTTTTAGGACTATCAGAAAATGAATTCTACCTTCAAACACATTCACCTAGGCTTGGAGGCACATGAAGCAGTTTGCTACTGAGTCAGAGTATTGTAGCACAATTCGAAGAGCACTTTCCTGGGTGTAAGCCCCATTAAGTCGACCTGAGTAGGGCTCTGAGAAGACCTGGTTAAGATTGCTCTTGATCTACCCAGGTCTTATCTACTCTGATCATCTGCAGTTCTCTGGGGTCTCAAAGCGGTTTCACATACTATTTGGGGTAGGTTTTTTTTTTTTTTAGTATTAAATGAGGTTTAGATTTTGTTATTGACCAACACAGCTGTCCAGTTTTTTGTCTACCTGATCCTTTTAATTAGATATGTTGGGGGGGCTGGACCCCGAGCCTCTGCACCGAAAGCAGACGCTCTACTACGGAGCCCGGGCCCACCCAACAGGAAGGAGCGGTTTTCCCCCCTCTTCGGGCTCTACATGACCATCAACGGTAGAGGTCGGGAAAATGCTGGGTAAGAGCTAGGAAGGAATGCTTCAAGAGAGTAGCTTGCTGCTTTCTGCATCTGCGCCCGCCGCAATGAAAGCGCAGCAAGAAAGAAAGCGGGGGGGGGGGGGGGGGGGGAGGGAGGGGGGGGTTGAACTCAGTCCCGCGCTGCCCTGCCGGAGTAGCCGAGCCATTCTTGGCCACGTTTCCGAGTTACAACAGAGTGCGCGGTGGGGAAAGAATTTGGGGGCTGCACCTGCAAAGTGGAGTGGACGCCCCGGAAGTTTCGACCGCCCGTAACTCTCAGCCTCACTGTGCAAAGGCAAGTTCTCTTTTGGGTCCCCACTAAAGGAGCACGCGCCACGAAGTTGCCCACCAGCGCCGACAAATGACGCCATAGCCGGCTATTGGTGCAAGCGTCGCCGTCGTCATCATTCACGAAGGGGTTACACGGCGAAATGGGCTGGCGGGAACGCCTGGCTTGAAATGCAAAGAGAATGTGGCAATGCACCGGGATGGCCAGGCGGGCTTCGTTCCAACAAAATGCACATTCACTCGTCCTGGGCGTCTCCTCTTCTTTGGCGCAGTTTCGCTTTCTGCCTTACCACGGAGCCGGCTTCGTCCGAAGACAAATGGCAGGAAAATAAGCTATATCATGGCATGGTAAGCAGAGTCTGAAGTCTGCTGCACTTAAAATATAAACAGAGTGTGCGATAGACAGTTGGACTGGCAGGAAAACAGGTTTTCAAGCTAGACAAAGTTGCTGGGACAAAGCAGAGACAAACGGCACTCTCGTTAACAGCAGAGATGCCGTTTACCAATATAGACGCTCAAACTGAATGGCTATGTTGAATATAGTTGATGAAGCGTTCTAAACAACTCACAACTTTACATTGTTGGAGGATCCTTTGGAAACAGGCTGTGCTAGTGTCAGAGTCCCGCAGCAATCAGTCCCGACAAACAATGGTCCTTAACCAGGATTCAGTTTATTGAGATCAGGAAAGGCAGGTCATCTGTACACACTTTGTGTCAGGAATAACTCTCCAGGTGGGAGTTGGGAAGTTATACAGAATTCAAAAGACACCCCAGGATGGAATAAAGCCAATCACAAATAAGCAAGCAAGCGTGCCGAAAATAATAACTATAAGTCAGGGACTTCCGGGGGGGGGGGGCTCTTGTGCACTGTTGTGCACACAAAGCGCATGCCAGGACCTTTCCCTCAAAGGGGAGGGAAGGAGACAGAATCAGCAAATAACTCCTGTAATAAAGACGCACTGTTTTATTGAAAATTCACACCGTTCAAATTTGTAGGTCCCTAAGGTGCTACGGAACTCGAATCTGTTCTGCTGCAGACCAACATAGTCACTCTCAGAAGCTATCTTCTGGTCTGGTCACTGAATGTTGCTCATCTATACAGTGGTGTCAGAGTCTGCATTCACAGTTCAAAGATCTGCTCCCGAAAAGAACCCCCATTGCCTTTTCTGACTGGCCCAGGTGCTCTTCCTCTTTAGACCCCTTGTGAATGTTCCATATGACAACAGCTGAGATAGGCTCATTTCACAGTGGCCCCCACAGCAACCCTTCACTGGTGACTGATGAAAGACAGCCAGGCCAGGCCATTCAAGGGCATATCCCCAGGAGCAGTTTTAGGTAGTATGAAGGCACAAGTGGTGTTTCAGAATTGCTCATTGGTCTTCTCTTTCCCCTGGATATCACTTGTTACCGTTATTAAGGAAGATTGAGCTGTAGGGCTTTGGCAGAACACACAGCAGTCTGCTTAGGGACTGGTTCAAGTAAGGCAGTGGCTATATGCCATCCCTACCAGTGCATGGTGCTGTCACACAGGTGAGCGTTTGGGTCAGTTCTGCATTGGTTCTAGCTATTGTTCTGTGGAAGCTGACTCTTTAATTGTAGTAACCGTTTTTAAGATCTGTGCTGGAGACCACCTGGAAACTTGTTCCATAGCAGTATTGTTTGGGGGCGACCCAAAGGTACAGCTTTAGAGGAAACATTCTCCCCCAAATATGTCTAAATCTGTTTGAGTACACCTACTTTTCTTCTGAGGGAGCTGTGCTGGTTTGCAGCAGAACAGCTAGATTCAAGTCTGGTAGCACCTTAGAGGCCAACAAACTTTTCGGGGTATGAGCCCCCCCCCAATCTTGTTAGTTTCTAAGGTGCTACCTAATTTGAATCTAGCTGTCTAAAGTCCTAGTCCTCATCCACCGCACTGGCTGTCATTGCTACCCCCCCTTCAGCTTTTGGGGACAGGATTGAACTGGCCAGATGTATCATGGTCACTATGTTAGGACAGAGTGCAAAGTATTCTTTGTAAAGACAAATCCTCAATCTCGCTTACACACAGACTGCTAGTGAATAATGCCCCCCACCAAAATACAACAGAACTAGGTAGATTCATGGTCATTTTATTTTTATTTAAAATACAAAACGAGGGAAACAGCTTAGGTCACAGTGTGTGTAAAAAAGTCACTGCATAGTGCAGCTCTGAACAGTCACACCAGGAAGGGGTGGGGGTGGGGGTTGGAATGCATCTCAGTCTGGAAAAGAACCTCAAGGGTGTTCCCCTCTTGCAGGAAGCACCACTTCACATATCCCATGAGTGGTATCTACATGCGAGGAGGGATAACTCAAGAGTATCGATACCTAAACCAGAAAGAACAGAAGCTTCTGGAAGAAAGGGCAGAAAGAAATCCCTCCAGCGTTGGGCCAGGAACCAGCTCAGCCCGAAAGGGCAAGCAGAAAAAAAGGCAAAGGAGCCAAACATGTCTGAAGAACCTGACACAAGCAGGGCAGTGGAAGATCAGAGCTGGGGAAAAGGCTGGAAAGTAGAGCACTCCCTTCTTAAGCCTGTACTACCTCCAGCCTTTCTGTGCTGGCAACAAGCCCTTCCCCACCAGGCAGCTCACTTTGGTCTTTGGTGGAGTCAAATGGGCACAAGCCCAACAGAATGGCACCAACCAGTGGGCGAGGTGAGAACAGAGCCACCCCCTTGTGCCCCTTGTAGAGGAGTGTAGGCACACATCAGTACCGGCCAAGCACCGTGGCCAGCAGTGCCATGCGGATATACATGCCGTTCTCTGCCTGCCGGAAGTAGGCTGCCCGGGGGTCTGAATCCACCTCCACGCTGGAAAGAGAAGTCAGGATAAAAAGTCAACAGCCAGATAAGCATCACCCACTGCCACCCCACCTCCAAATCTCAGCACAAACAAACCATTTTTTTTTTGTATTTGTATGTGGGTGTGCATGTGTGCCTGGAAGTCATGGATGACTTCTGACGACCCCTAGTGGGGCTTGGATGTTTCAGAGAGGTGGCTCGCTACTGCCTGCCTCTATGTCCCGGCCCTGGTATTCCTTGGAGGTCTCCCATCCAAGTACTTGCCAGGGTCGGTCCTGCTTAGTTTCCGAGATCTGACGAGATCAGGCTTGCCTGGGCTATCCAGGGTCAGGGCCACAAACAAACGTTCCAGCACTTTGCAGGGGTGTTGGTGCAAGAGGAAGAGGGTGACTTGGTTGAGGCCACTCAACAAACAAAGCTGAGCACTCAGTGAGCAAGATTTCTTGGATCCAATTCTAACATGGGGTGTAGGGGGAACCGCTCAAGTTGGTGGGGTGCCAGAAAGCTTTCTTCCACACTCTGGCTCCAAAGCAGGAGGGAGAAGACATTTAAGCATTTATATCCTGCTTTCCTCCCCCTGTGGGAACTGAAAGCAGCTTCCCAACAGCATCCTCCCCTCCTCCATTTTATCCTACCAAGACCCTGTGAGGTAGGTCAGGCTGAGAGACACAGAGAGAGACAGACAGACTGGCCCATGGTCACCCAGTGAGCTTCCATGGCAGACTGGGGATTAGAACCTGGGTCTCCCAGATCCCTAGCTGCACACTTTAACCACAGTGACATTGTTGGTTCCTGGGTTTGCAGGGCACCGGCTGGATGCAGCAGAGTCCTCCAAGGTGTGACTTTTCGGCTAGGGAGGTTGGCAGTGGCCTCTGGGCAGCTGTGCTTCTTAACTAACCACCAATGAGAGGTAGCTCTGAGGTTCAGGGTGGGCTTTAGATGCACGTCGTGGGAATGAACCCAGAGACAGAAACCCCAGAGTGGTGTGTGTATGCTACTTGGTTTCCAGCCTGGTTTGGGAAACCCACTGATCTGTCCTTGCTTCCAGTAGCAACAAGACAAAAGGCAAAATATGGAAGACCGGTGGTACACACTGTACATTTGGTACTACAAGGGCAATCCTACTGCTGCACCTGTGAACTGAACTCCTGACCCCACAGCAGCTCATGGGAATCGGAAGCAAATCTTCACAACTTCCAGGGGAAATTGAGAATGCTCCTTCACAGAGGAGGCGCAACCCATGTTTACCATCCTACCTGCATCCCACTAGACTAAATTGTGCATATGAGGATGCTAACTGCCCCCACTTCCCAAGGGGATCCTGCTGAGAGGGGAACCTATGCCATGATACGCCCCCACATTCGATAAGCTGGGGGATACAGCTTCATATGAACTTAGGCTCTGGCCAGCCCAGCCCCACCTGATCTCGTTGACGCGGGGCATCGGGTGCATCACCACCATCTTCTTCTTGGCTCTGGTCATGATGTGTGGGGTCAGGATGAACTGCCCAAAACACTGTGGGTGGAAAGAGAGAACTTTGGTGAACGCAGATCGCCTCCCATCCCAGTAAGTACGTACCGACAGGAATCAGGATGGCCCATGTGCCAAGTGCAGCCGCCAGGCTTGTGGTGTTCCAGGATATTCACATCCAAGAACACGGTGCACACCGCAGGAGCCTCTGCCTGTTTCCAAAGGCTTCATCTATAGTTATTTTGGAAAACACTAATTTCTGAGGGGCCGATCGTTTCAGGATGCAGCCTCTCCCTGATGCCGCCAATTCTCCATTTCGAGATGACCACAGGCAGCCTTTTAAGAAGCCAAGGCTGTAGGAAGTGGGGGTGGATGGTAAGGATTTGGCCAACAGCACCTTACTGTTGTCATCTGACAGCAAGAGAAGGTCCCTCCTACTTTGGGGGGGGGGAGACAATCCACACACCAACATGAGCACTTGCCAAGTAGATGCAGAGGGATTTGTCTGGCTACCAGAGAAGCAAAATTCAGGGTCATCGGAAGGTAGATCTGAATCAGGTGAGCTAGAAAGCTAAGGAGACTGACCACAGCACATGCTTTGTACACACAGTGCCCCCCCATTGGGGCTGCTGATGTTTGCAAGCCCTAAACTTGGAGCATTAATGCTTGCCTCCAGTTCCGGGTGAGCACTGTGGCCCAAGTTCTTCCTTGACCCAGACCATAATTTGAACCTGAGGCCTTCTTCCCTCCCAGAACTTTTGGCACCAGTGTTCACAGCACTGCGTGGGGAAGGGAGAGACTTCTGAACCAAACCCAAGGTAGTTTGCCAGTGCCTGGCCGTGTCCAGTCTGAGCCTGCCTGTGCAGGTAAGGTGGGTTCTTCCAGTCAATTCTGACAAACAGCCCTGGTTAGCCAGACTGGTGGGATCTGGCACAATAGGAGGTTTGAGGAACTGCCTTCTATTCTTTTCCAGTCGCTGAAATAATGTAAATACATAGGGGAGGAAATGCATGGCACCTGCCAACCAATCTTCAGGAACACAAAAGTTGTAATCTGCAAGCCATTCCTTGAAATGAAGTTGGGGGCTGTGACAGAAATCCTAAAACCTTGCTACAGCCAAGAACACTGCCTAGGGTGTCTGGGATCTTGGATCCCTGGGGGTTTACATTAGAATGACCCATGCAGTCCCATTCCACATTAGACCATTCTGCCAGAGTTAATTCCTTTCAGGCCTGGACCACAAACAGTTCGAACCAGACCACCTATTTATCATGGAAGTTCAGAGCCATTACCAGATACTTGATTGAGGTGGGACTATATTTTATATGGCTCTAATTGGCTACAGCAGCCTTTGACATCATGTATGGAACTCTGCATGGGATTCATTAAAGCAACTTGTCACTCTTAGAGGGCTGGCTTATATCCTATTCCACTGGCCGTAAGTATCTGGACATTTGGGATTTTCCCTTGTTTTCAGTCTTCAGTGGAAATTGAGTCCACAGGAGATTGGGTCCGGGTTAACAGTCCTTCCAACTTCCTTTTACTGCAAGGAAGTTGCTGCAGATGCTCTAAGGAACCTATTACAGCCTAGGCGATGTGTGTTTAGTTTAATTAGTTCAACTGTATTGCTTTTCATTGAACCTCTCTTGTGCTGCTGTTGTTGTTGTGTGCCTTCCCTGTATTTTGTTTGCCTTTTCCACCACCTTTTTAAATCCAACCCCCCACCGCTGGTCTTTTATAATAAACTTTTTTTATCAATACATATTTTGGCTTCACTTAGTACCATTCATTTCTCTGGGATATTTCTCTGAACTGCTTCCTTGTGTGCTAGACTGCAAGGGCACCACATAGTGGTTATAAGGTATTTCCTCGGGTGTCCGCCGTGCCACTTTGTCATTGCTCTAGTACTACACTAGAGTCAGTCTAGGTATTCTCAGAAAGTCCTGAGTGGTGGCAGTGGGTTACCAGTGTGTTCTCCAGGGAATCCTTGGTCTAAAGGGGTTTCCCAGCAAGGAAAGACATAATTCCCCCCTACCTACTGTAACAGGGGCCATTTAACTCACCGCCTCATACTCCTGGATGGAGGAAAATCGCTCCTTCTGAATGCGGGTCATGTAGAGCACATCGGTATCGGGAAGGGCCTCCTCGATGTTCTCAAATTCCTCCTAAGACCGGAAAGGGGAAAAGGAAGTTGTCAACAGAGTGAGAATGAAAAAGCCTACATGGTGAACTCTCCTGACTTGTTCCTTGTCCTCACCTGCTTGATCCCTTTAGAGGCCACAAAATGGAAGACGTCAGATGGCATGCGCAGGTTACGCGGAGTGACGTAGCGCAAGCTGACACGGTACTGGGTCAGCAGGCAGGCTAAAGAGTGGACTGTGCGTCCGTGTTTCAGGTCACCCACCATGGTTATCTGGGGAAGGAGGAGAAGGGGATTGAGTACCTGGAGACCAACACCAGCCTCCATTCTTTTTTTTTGTTTTTTTTGTAAAGAAATTTTTATTTTTCAAAAAAAAAACATCGAAAATAATACATTTAACCTTATACAAATCCCTTTTTCCATATTAAATAGCATTTTGTTCTATTTGTACATTCTATTTTTATCTTGTTTTGGTGGTTTCCCACCACATCTGAAGCATAACACATTTTCCATTTTATTCAAAATAGTAATACTTATATCTATGTTTCGTTTCTGGTAACGGTTATATAGCTTTAAAATACTTATACTTATACACCAATTCTTATTTTCTATACTCTTACGTATTTCTAAATAAAAACAGTTTCATTTTCTAATTTTAACTAAAACATTCATATAATATATTTCTATTCCTTTATGCTATTATAACCATGTATAGATATAGTTTTTCATATCCCAATACTTTTCAACATATTCTTTCAAATCACACCAGCCTCCATTCTGATCCATTTCAGTGAGGGCCCTGAAATCTCCTGCAGCATCCAAAGCCAAGTTAGGCTGGCCAAGAACACCACCTCTGAGACCAAACTTATCCTTCACAGAAGGCCACTGTAGTCTTACCGTCATGCCGTTGACAGTGCCCAGTTCCTCACGGATGGTGAAGATGTCCAGCAAAGCTTGTGTCGGATGCTCCCCAACTCCATCGCCTGCATTTATCACAGGTTTGCGGCAGTGCTTGGCAGCCAACTGGGAGGGGGGAGGCAAGGGAGGAACACAGTGAGCCCCCATGAGGCAGAACAAAAAGAGAGAAAGAAAGTCAGCATCTTTATCATGGCTGCTACTTCCCTTCTTGATTTGCAGAGCCTTTGCATCCTCCATTGAGTTGATGCTGTCACAAGCCAGCAAGGTAGGGCAATATTATTCCCCACTTTGTACATGTGTCTGCATGGGTTACTTTATATTGCAGAACTAACTTAATCCAATTGGCTTTGTTGTTGGGGTCAATTACACACACATGGCTCAATGGCTGACACAAAAGGTGGACAGCTAAGGCTTTATATAACTAGAGGCCAGAAGCAGCGAATTAACAAGGAAGTCTTGGGAGGCACCTTGAAAACTTTCCACCGCCATAAGGACTGTTTGTTTTATTTATTTACAAAACAGCAGACTACAGCCACGATGTGTAGAACCCTGGATTACTTCATCCAGAAATCTGACCCCAGTTCTGCACTCTGTTGACTTGATGGTTCATCCTCTGGTAGATAATTTTTTTAAAGTCCAGGAATATCAAACTGGGGAGCAAAGCACATCCTGTTACCCAGTGTAATCACCCCGGCCTCACCTCCACGGCACCTGGCTGGGGGTGTCTCAGCACAAGGACATCTGAGTAGCAGCTCATAGTCTGGACCGAATCAGCCAGCGACTCTCCTTTCTGGCAGGACGAAGTGGCTTCAGAGAAGGCGAGCACAGAACCGCCCAGGCGATACATGGCTGCAGCAAAGGAGCTACTGGTACGTGTGCTGGCCTCGTAGAACATGGAAGCCATCACTTTCCCCTGCAGATACGCGCAGATTTAGTACTGTTGTTTCTTTCTCCCCCCAGAGAGAACAAGACACATTTCTCAAACTTCATTCACACTCTGGTCTTCAGCTCCCTTCTCACCTTTAGGATGTCGATGCTGCGCTCCTTCTGCACCATCATGCGCAAGTTATGTGCCACGTTGAACAGATGAGACATCTATGACAAAGAAAAAGGGATGGCGCTTAGTGGCGGGACCTCTCTAGCCAAAATGACCCTCCCTGCCCGTAGAACTCCCAAACCACAGGGATGGAATGCCAAGTACCTGGTCCTTTGTGAACTGTTTGACCGACAGCACATGCTGCCCGATGAGGGGGTGAAGGAGCGGTGAGGTCTGTGGGTGTGGCAGGCTCTGGGGGGATGCCTGCCTGGGTAAGGGGCCTGCCAGGTACAGCGAGCCATCTTGGATCATGGCCAGGTCTGCGTGAGGAAAGAACAGACCCATGAGGAGATGTGGGTGTCACCTGGCACCCATCTCTCCTCAGGGCAGTGGCCTACCAGGAGTCCAGAGCCTATCCCCCTCTGCCCATTTCTCTGCTTCTAGCAGATGTAGGGCCTTCAGCACTCTGCAGGCTGCTTTTCAAGTCCTTCACCCCAAGCCAAAATAACTCATAAGAAAGCATCCACATGTGGTGGACTTGTATTTGAGCTAAAAGTTATTGGCAGTCCTGTCTTGATGTAATGAAGGCTGGCTTTGGATCTGATTTCTGTTTAACAACAGAGGCTCTTCTACTTAGCTGTACAAGGGGGGTTCCCAATAACTTGCATTGTATTGTTCTGCATCTTATTACAAGCAGCTAGAATCGTACTTGCAAGGCACTGGAAACAGAGTACTGTTCCGACTGTTCATGTATGGGCACAAAAAAGTCTAGAGACACATCAGTTGATTAGACTGACGGCAGTAAGGAATGGGGATGATGTACAGCAGACAGAGGTGATTTGGAGGCCAATGATACTTCAGTTGTGTTATCTTGCCAAGTAGGGTCATTACTTTGTTTTTTAATGCATGTGTGTGCGCGCACACACACACACACACACACACACTTTGAAGAGTGCATTTAAAGGGGAGAGAGATTCTATTCTATACAGTATATTACTATATAATGCATTAAAGAAAACCCTGCAAAACTGGGCAGGAATAGATTAAAACAGAATAAGTTACACTGCATAGTCTTTGCTGTACAAGCCATATAACGGGCAATTCCTTTGTTATGTGTTCAATCTCTTGTATACATACTGTGCGTTTTTGTATAATAATTTAAAAAAATAAATGTCATAATCAAAATACTTATACTAATAAAGGGTAATCATACGTTTTCCAGAAAAATTCCTGGCCTGAAACACAGGGTTGAACCCTGACCGGCACTTAGAAGTCACAAATCAAGGACTCCCCGCCACATAGAGCCTACCCACCTTCCCACTGTTTTGCTTCAGTCCTCTCTCCTCCTAGCTTTCCCTTCCCCAATCCCACCAAGGGCTGAGCTCTCCAAAAGTACCAAATCCCCATGAGCCAAACTGAATTAAAACGAGGTATAGAAGAGCAACTATTTCCCACATGGCTGGTTTTATTGTAATCACAGAATTGGAAGGGAGGAAGAAAGGAATGAGTCTGAATGATGCCCAAAATTGGGAGAAGGAGCCAGAAGGAAAACTGACCAGGCTCTGTTGCTTTTTTGACAATTTTTTCCCTGAGGTCTTCAGCTGCAACAAGAATAACAGAGGTTAGGGGAGAAGAAAGAGAACATCCAGCAAATACCACCAACCCTCCCTTTCCCAAGATGCTCTTTGCTTGCCCCATCCTTCTTTCAAATCTCACCTGGCAGCCCAGGGTCTGAGGCACGGTGGATACGGGGTGGCAGATGAAAGCGTGCGTCTCCCACTGGGCCTGCTCGGCGGGGACTCGATGCTCGACTGCGCAAGGCTTCTGCTTGCACTGTGGGGCGAGGGCGCTCGGGTGTCTGCAAGAAAGGAGGTGTTAGTGGGAAACAGGAAGGGGAAGAGCACCCACTCCTACCCCTTGACAATTGCATTTGCCTCCCAAAAGTGCCTTCCTTCACCACACTGCTCGTTCACTTCAGCGAAGCTGTTGGGTCGCTTCCTGTCAGTGACATCATCCTTGCTGTTGGGAGGGAGGCACAGGTCTTCACCACACCCTGAGAGTGCAATTTGGGTATGGCACCCTCGCTTACCTTCAGGATCTCCTTGGTTGGAGCTGGGTGTGGAACCACCGTGCCTGTCGGCCATTTTCGCACATCCTGCCCATATCCTGGTGGTACAAGGACCTGCAGGATGCAAAAATGATCACAGTGGGCAATTCTGTCCACAATCTGCTTCTAGAGCCTTCTCAGGGAGTGGCACCAGTCCCTCTCAGGAGAACCAAGCTGTTCTCTCTCCATCCCCTTCTTCAGCATCTCTTTTCTCACCTGCCCATCGATGTAGGCCACCTCTCCACGCAGGATGACACGTCGGACAGTCCCCTTGACCCGCATCCCTTCAAACGGTGTCCACCGGGACTTGCTGAAGGTCGTGTAGGTAGGCACCAGCCACTCCTGCTCCAGATCCACCTGCCAGGAGGAACCATTTAATCAATAACTGCAGACACTGGCAAGGGTGCCTGGGTAGGTGTGGGCTACCAGAACTCCACTGAGGAGCTCATGCAACTGCAGAGCATAGCCATGCCCTTTAGCATGTGGCGGGAGGGTCTTCTGGATGTTCAGGCACCTTGCAGGAGTGCAAGGAAAGGAAGCCAGCCATGCTGTGGCTGTAAGATCACTCCTGATGTGCCATTTCAAAGTCCTGCTCTTTCTTTCAGAGTTTCATAAGGCAGCTCCTCAGTGTAGGCCTCAGGCCTACCCAGGCCATATACCTCAGTGTAGGCCTCAGGCCTACCCAGGCCATATACCTCAGTGTAGGCCTCAGGCCTACCCAGGCCATATACCTCAATGTAGGTGTCCTCCTGCACAGGCAGTCCAAAGATGCGTCGGGGGTTCTCATAGAGGCGCTTGACAATATCTTCCACAGTGAGGCGTCCCTCAGACACAGCTGTCAGCAGGAGGGGCAGCATCGTCTCCAGTCCTGGGAAGCCAGGAGGAGGGTCCTTCCCAAGCTTCTCCTCCAGTGTGTGTGGAGCTAGAAGGGAGAAGAGATACATGGCTCCTCTTACCTCCTTTGCTATAGGCACTGGGCATGATAGGCCCTTTATGCCATGCTGCACCCCTGGACACATGCATGCATGCACACACACAGTAGAACCCCAAAACATTGAAAGGCCCAGCAAATCAGTAGTGCCCACTGAAGCCCAAAGAGGACAGAAAGACATCCCAACTGCTCTTTGACCCTAGCCCAGCCCCACATGTTACCATGGTCTGTGGCAAAACAGTCAATGGTGTCCAGGTTGTCCCAGAGTGCTTCCATGTCCTCACGGGTGCCCAGCATAGGCCGTACCTGACCTCGGCCTTCCCCAATGCGCCCCAGGTCCTCCTGGCACAGGAAGAGGTGGTGAGGCGCCACCTCGCACGTCACCTCAATGCCCTTTTGCTTTGCTGCCTTGACGATCAAGATCTGTGGAAAAAAACCCAAAGATGTAGGTCCACATAAGGACTTTGTGTTCCTCCGTGCACGTTATGTGCACACACAGGATCAATCTTGATCCTGCCTTTTGGGATTTTTGTTATGGGTCACTTCTGTAGAGCTTCCCTCAAGCAAATGAAGTAAAAATAAACAGAAAAACAAATAAAATGCACTGCAAGCCTGATCTCATTCATGGGTTAGGAAGTGCTATTCTGATCTCATTCATGGGTTAGGAAGTCCTATTCTAAAGGTGGAAGAACAGAGAAAGCACATGGGAAATGCACACCCAGGGAAATGCTAATCACCGCTTTGGGGTCAGGAAGCAATTTTTCTCCAGGCCAATTTGGCTGGGGATCCTGGAGGTTTTTTGTCATCTGGGCATGGAACAGGGGTCATTGGGGATGTGGAGGGGGAGGTATTTGTGAATTTCCTGCACTGTGGAGGGGGTTGGACTAGATGATGCTGGAGATCCCTTCCAACTCTATGATTCTGTGACAAGATTCATGCATGTTTATACTGAGTGAAACCACTGGTCTACCATAATTAGTACTGTCTGTTATGACTACCAACAACTCTCTAGGGCAGAGGTCTTTCACATCATCTGCTCCCTGAACCTGTTAACTGGAGATGCTGGAGACCAAACCTGAGTCCTCCTTCTCACAAAGCAAATGCTGTGCCCCTGAAACACAGACCCTGCCCAAGCAGAAAGGGAGGATTCTTTCCAAGGCTGGCCGCTGGGATTTCAGCACAAGAATTCCCCTTCCCCGCCGCACTAGATCAAAGACCCCTCAACCAAAAAATCCCTCCCCGGCCACACCAAAGCCACTCACCTCCTCCTTGCGGGCCACATGGCAGATATGGACAGGGCGCTGGTACAGCTGGGCTACCATCAGGATGGCAGCCACCGTTTGTTTCTCAGCGTGTGCCACGATCGGAAGGTGTTTGGGCCATTTTTCAAAATGCTGGAAAGGTTGGGGGGAGAAGGGAAGAGCAGAAAAAGAGGCCAAATATGGATTAGAAGGCCAGAAGAAAAGCAGGGGCCTTATGGGGTGACTCTGGCTGAAACAAACACAAGATTGTCACATTGGCCTTCCCTCTCCAGCTGCCCCCATGGATGGGCAAGCAGTCCAGTGGGGCACTGAAGGTCCCACATCAGGATTCGGGAACAAAGGAAAGGGGCAACACAAAGCCCACACCGGCACAAGTTCTTTGCCAGAGACTCACCTCCATCCACAAAGAAACGTTATCCATCTTGAGGTCAGAGAAGGTGTCGTTCAGATACATCTTGAGGCCAGCAGCAAGCCCGGCCACAGGGCCCAGAGAGCTGGCATTATCGGAAGAGGCTCCCACATATAGGGCGAAATCACAGCGGGCCCCTGCCTCTGCCAGCTGGAGAAAGGAACGGTCAGTCAGCGGGATACCAAACTCGAAGGCAAATCTTGCTTCCTTTCCCACCACGCTACTTTTATCCCACTCAGGAGGACTCCGAAGAGGACTTGGATGCCTCAGACCTGTACCGGCTCCCTCACAGGCAGCGGCTCCCAGCTCATCCCAATCTAACTTAGGTTCACAAGGACACAACAGGCACTTCCAAATAGTAAGCCTCTCTTTACTTGAGACTGAGTCAGAGGCCATTGTGCTCGCATCACTGAACACTCTCATGCCTTAAACAAGGCCCCCAAACTGACAGAACCAAAGCCCAACCCCATCCCACCCAGACACAGCATCACCCCTGCTGTTCTCAGGATTGATCCCCTTCAGAAAAATAACCCTCTTTCAGATTATTTATTTATACTCTGCTTTCCTCCTAGCAGGGACCCTGAGCCACCTACAACATCAGTCTTCCAGCTTCCTCCATTTTATACTTTTACCCCCCACACACACACATACCTTGTGAGGTAGGTTAAGCTGAGAGAGAAACGGTCCCAAAGTCACCCAACCAGCTTCCATGGCAGAGTGGGGATTCAAACTTGGGTCTCCCAGATCCTAGTCTGACACTGTAACCACTAGACCATGCATGGACTTTGTATTTTGGTGCAGCAGCTTTACACCACCCTGATTATTTATATAAATCTTGCATTTTAACATATTTTGCTGTTTTAATATATATTCTGTAAGCTGCCCTAAGCCTGCCTTGGCAGGGAGGGTGGGATACAAATTAAACAAACCGACCCCTGCCTAATTCAGACCACAGGTACATGCCCATTCTCCACTGGCTGCAGTGTGCAGTCCCTCTGAAACAGTTCCACCTGTTCTGCCATGATCCACTGCCCTGTCTCCCTTCATCAGCCTGGCCGGCAATTACCTTCTGCACCAGGGCGAAGGATCCAGCATCAATGATAGCAGGAGTGGTGTTGGGCATGGCACACACCATGGTGATGCCTCCAGCCAGGGCAGCAGCTGTGCCAGAGCCAAAGTCCTCTTTGTGGGAAGCCCCTGGCTCACGCAGATGGACGTGGACATCGATCAGTCCTGGGAGAGGAAAACAACAAGGACTCTGGAGGCTGGGCAGAGGGAATGGTCCTCCCTTTGTATTACTTCTGTGCTCCACTGTGGCGGGTGTAGAACTATAGGGGGAAAGGCACTCCCAAGGCCGCTTATAATAGATCTTTAAGGCATTTAAGAGTAAACCTCAAATGTCACATTCACACTTCAGGTGACACAAGTTCATTTTATTTTACTTCATTTATACCCCACTTTTCTCCCCCAGTGGGGGAAACCTAACTGCCTTATAAGATTCTTCCTCCCCCCAGTTTATCCTCACAACAACCCTGTGAGGCAGAAGAGTTGTTGTTTTTAATACCCCCTTTCTCTACCCTAAGAAATCTCAAAGCGGCTTGCAATCTCCTTCCCTTCCTCTCCTTACAGCAGGTACCTTGTGAGGTTGGTGGGGCTGAGCAAGTTCTGAGAGAACCATGACTGGCCCAAGGTCACCCAAAAGGCTTCATGTGGAGGAGTCAGGAATCAAACCCAGTTCCCCAGGGTAGAGCAGTTGAAAGCATGTGACTGGCCCAAGGTCACCCAGCAAGCTTCCATGGCAGAGCAAGGATTCAAACCTGGGTCTCCCAGATCCTAACACAACACTTGAACCACTAGACCCTGCTGACTCTCATGTTTGTACATATTATGTATGCACTGTACAGCATGCTTGTCAGGGAGCCAGAAGAGGTGTGGTTTTCTGTTAAGTAGACAGGCTATGATAACCTTGGTTTGACCTGTACAGTATGTGTGCACAACAGCTTTCAGAAAGCCAGGTCTCTTCCAATGAGAACTGAGTCTCATCAAGCAGACTTAAGCCTTTCTGAAGGAGTACTACCTCCCAAAGGACTCTGCAACCAGCACTGCTGCATTGATGCTCTTAATTTTATTTGAAATAACTAAAGAAACATGGGTGCTATGAGGAGCACTTGGCATTCTGAGGAACCTTAAGCCCTCCTCTATGGGCATCAGTGAAGCCCAGCTTGTTCCTTAGCAAGAGGTGCAGACCCCAAATGCTCAAAGAATCAAAACCCATCAGTTGTAGACCCTGAGGAGCTGAGGCAGGGTTGGCAGAAGCCCAAAGAGGCAGCTACTAAGAACAACAGGAGAAAGGTTCCAGGAGGGAACATGCAGCCCAGGTGGTGAAGACATGACCCACCCACATCTGCTGCAATGCCCACAAATGGTACTGAAGTCAGTTCCCATCTCACTGGACTCTAAATACAGCTTGCCAAGCTCCATCACAAAAACTTGGAAGATGCTGGACACGGTGTCCTTGGATGAGGACACTGTCATCCACTCTCTCCCCTGAGGAAACTCTCTCCACATGAAAGCTCCAGGCCACCCCAACTTTGGACCTACCTGGCAAGCGGATGAGCTTCTGCGAGGTCATGCAGTCCACATGCATCTTCAGTGGAGGAGGGCCCCCAATCTGGCCCAGTGCCTGTGTTGAATGGGGAAAGGATTCAAATCTCACAGGCAGAACCACATGTCTTGTGAAGGTGCCGTATACCAACCTTTCGTCTAATGGGCAGTATTATCTACTGTCTCAGACTCTTTCATATCACCTTACCTGATCCTTTTAAGTAGAGATGCCAGAGATTGAACCTGGGACCTTCCGCATGCTAAGCCAATTGTCTACCACTGAGCCAAGGCCCATCTGCCTAGGAAATCCAGGCTGAGCAAAGGAGGCCCCTTTTCTTCCTCCCCTCCTGTGGTCATCTCCCCTACCTCAACAAAGAGCTTGGTACACTTGATATCAATGATGAGGGGGACAGAGTAGTCGACAGCCAGGCGTCGGGTGCGGTATCCCTTGGTGACGAAGGAGGAGAGACGGCGCCCACCCGAGTTGCGCATGGACAGGTTGATCACCAAGTCAAAGTGATTCTCAGCCAAGTAGTCCAAAATGCTGCGCTGCTGCGTGTCCTTGCCTGGTATCTCACTGCCGTCAGCCTCCTCGAAGTGCCAGTCCACGGCCTTCACCTACCCCAAGAGAAAAGGCCTTCAGGGAAAAAAAAATACACCCACCATACTGGGTGCCACTTTGGAAGTCTTAGAACCTGTCTTTTGTGATAAAGCAGGGCCGGCCTGAGGAAGAGACTGCAGCTTCTTGAAGCCCCAGTTTCTGAGGGAAACCAGTGAAAGATTTGTGGTTTCTGAGGGGAACTCACATTTGCACTGTGAGAATCCTGAGGTTGAAGGGAGGCCAATATTCACCTCAAAGATACAAACAGCCTCTAACTGCTCTCTACGCTACTAAATTATCAACTGTAACCTTATAAATGAATAGGCCCAGCAAGACCATGCTAAACATTAGGAAGAATTTCCTGACAGTTAGAGCAGTTCCTCAGTGGAACAGGCTTCCTCAGGAGGTGGTGGGCTCTCCTTCTTTGGAGGTTTCCAAACACAGGCTAGATGGCCATCTGTCAGCAATGCTGATTCTGTGAACTTAGGCAGATCGTGAGAGGGAGGGCAAGAAGGGCTGCATCAGTGCTTAGTTCTTGTGGCCCTTTCTTACACGCTCAGGGAAATGCTGATCATTTCCACCACTTTGCGGTCAGGAAGCGATTTTTCTCCAGGCCAGTTTGGCTGGGGATCCTGGAGGCTTTTTTGTCATTTTCTGGAACAGTGGAACAGTCATGGAACAGTGATCACTGGGGGTGTGGGGGGGAGGTATTTGTGAATTTCCTGCATTGTGCAGGGGGTTGGACTAGATAACCCTGGAGGTCCCTTCCAACTCTACGATTCTATGATTCTACATCTATAAATAGTTTTTATCCTCTTTTCTGAACCAAATTATTCCCCTATCCCTAGGATTAAATAAAAACTACTGTTCTTTCTGTGTTTTCCTCATCTTATTACATTCAGAAGCCACCTGGGTGAAGGCTGTCAGGTAGCAGGCTGGGGTGCAGGCCACACTGGTCCAGCTTTACATCACGCTACCTCAATTTCAATGTCATTGAAGACCCCAAACTGTGGGCCCCTACTGACTCAAAAACCCAGTGTCAGCAGAGTAGGTGTGTTGTCTTGACAGCCTGGCAATTGGCAAGCATAGCTGTAAGTGGGAGAGCCATTTTGGTCAATGTGCTTCATGTCCCCCCCACACAAAGTGGATTATCTGCAGTTGGATTATTGTGAGGGAAGTGTAAGGCAAGTTTGGTGTGTGGGGGGGAACACGCAAAAACACTCCTCACCTAAGACAGAGGGTGGCTGAAGTAAAAGGGGCCACGGAGAAAGGGGGATATGACTGGCTGCTGGGAAGGAGAGGGATGAATCCCTCTTATTGTGGCTGTTCATGGGAGTATCCTACCTGCAGGACCAACCCCTTCCACCCTGGTCTGAGCTCTTTCTACCAACATGGCTTTGAAAACCATTTTCATTCCCTCTCTTACGCCTGAGTCTCTCTTTCTGCAAGGGAGGGAAATTGTGGGAAGATGGCTGCCAGCTGTTGAAGATCTAGACCAAGCTTTTGTTTCTCTCTTGCTGCAGATAGTTAAAGCCTGTGTGTGGCCAGATATACGAACCCATGGCAATTTATTTATTTTCTTCAGTCTGACTTTCTCACCAGGAATGAAGGCAGATTAAAGAAAACAATGCAAAAAACCCCCAGGATAATATACAGAGAACAAAAAAGCAATGCCACTGGATTGCAAAACTGCAGAACAATGAAATTTAAAAAGTATATACATCCCAGTTCACAGCCAGTTGCCTTGATGGACCACCCTCATGGATTCCCAGCCCATCCCTGGGAATGTTTTTATTTACACTTTCTTAGATCCAAATTGTTCATTTGTTTAAATTATATTGGTATTTTCTGTAAGCTGCTTTGGGTCTCCCGCACTGGGGAGAAGAAGAATAAGAAATTCCTTAATAAACGAAGTAACATTCTCACAGTTGTCCTGCCATTGCCTCTGCCTTTTCCAAAACCATGACTGACTAAAAGCAGCCATGATGTCTGACATGAACTCCCCTAAACTTCACTGCACAGATGGAGACACTACCAAAGCCTCCCTAGTTCAGGACCCTGCCTGCCCATTTATACCCACCTTGATGCCATGCTCTGTATAGAAGTCAGCAGTGCCCAGGCTGGCATACAGGTTGTAGCCCAGACTCTCCAAGGTGCGCACCGTGGGAAGGAGTTCACTCTTATTCTGAAAGAGATGCCAAGGGGGAAGACATGGGACACCCCTTCCGTTTCGGAGGCACACTTGTTTTCAGTGTATCCACTGCGGGGTGCCTCTGATCCTAAGTTACCCGTTTCTGTGACAGTGGGGCTCCTTCCTTACATCCCTCATAATCCACTCATGACCCTGCATTTCATCTCAGCCCATCCTGTCCTCAAACCTGGGTCCCCTTTCACACATACTCTTTAAGCCCACTTTGGCTTCTGAAGGTTACACACACCTAAATGAAATGAAAGAGACAGGGAGGGAGGGAGGGAGGGAGGAAGCTAGTTTTTGGAAAAAGCAGATTAAAGCTTCATTAACTGCAGGAGAACAGTGCTTTATCCTTAAAGTGTGTGAAAAAAATCCATTTGCCTTCAGGTGCCAAAGGTAATACCCATCAAACCCATACGAAATGGACTTAAGAGTCTCCTCTCCAATTTCCCACAAATGATCAGGACTTGTTTAAACCTCGTCCTCTCAGGTGTTTGCAATCCGAGTCAATTTGTGGCACCTTTATAAAGAAATGTCCTTTAAAATATGATGCCATGGAATCCTCACTCTGATCAATGGGTGGAGAAGCTGCAAGCAGAGTAATGCTGGGGGATTTTCTTTTAAGGGTAATTGAGAAATCACCGGAAAAGGGGTGGAAGAAAAAGCTGAAGGAAGAAGGCAATGCAGGACACAAGCATTGGAAGGAACACTAGCCGGCCAAGAGAAAATGGGACATACAGCTGGAAGCCATTGCAAAGAGCTGCATCGGACATTCAAGCTTTTCTTTTGTGTATCTAAAGTGCCATCAACTGACTTATGGCAACCCCATAGGGTTTTCAAGGCAAGAGACTAACAGACTTGGTTTGCCATTGCCTGCCTCTGTGTGGCGACCCCGGACTCCCATCCAAATAGTAGCAAGGGCCAACTCTGCTTAGTTTCTGAGATCGGATGAGATTGTGGCTAGCCTGGGCCATCCAGGTCAGGGCAGCTTTTCTATTACAACCTTATAAATAATAAATTTAGTTGTGGAGAAGAGAAAAACTGGCAATGTTCCATGAGGGTATATTTAAGCACTGAACAATAGGGACTCTGACGGAAGCACGTTTAAGACCTCAGCGCCTGTGGGTTCCACACACAGCCATTGTGGCTCTTCCTTCTTCTTCTGCTCACCTTGTAGCTACCAATAGTCAGCAGGATGTTCTTCTTGGGGATCTTGAAGCCAGTGCTCAGCATGGCTTTGAGGTAGGCCTCACAACGGTTCTCACCAAAGCAAGCCACCTCACCTGTGCTGGTCATCTCCACGCCCAGCACAACATCGGCACCTGCCAGGCGTGAGAACGAAAACTGGGGAACCTGAGTGGGAAAGCAGAGATAAGGAGATAAAGAGTCTTCTTAAGGGGAGAGAAAAGCAGCAGAAGTTCCAAGGAAAAGAAATGTTAGATTCTGTCGCCTTCTGGCAGACGACCACCAACACCTCCACCTAGGCCACTCACCTTGACGCCAACAATGCCAGTGCCTGCCATGAGTCCAACGGGCTCCACCTCCTCTCCTACGATCACTTGCGTGGCAAGAGCCACTAGGTCAACACCCAGCGTCTTAGAAACAAAGGGGAAGGATCGGGATACCCGCACGTTGCACTCGATCACCTTCAGCTGGTCGTGCTAGAGGGCAGAGAAGAACACAGCTGTCTCAACACCTCCAGAACTGACCAGTGCCTACCTTGCTGTTACTGACCAGGAAAACTCAGGAGTTTCAGCATTATGGTCAGAGGCCAACTATTAACACTAAAAACGTACCACTTTACTATCCTTTATCCAAAACAGCACTCTGAGGTGGTTCACTATTCCTGCTATTTTATCAGTGGGACACACTGGAGCAGCCACAAAGATGGTGCCCAAGACCAACCAGTAAGCCTGTAACTGAACAGGGACTCAAACCCACATCCACCTCAATAGCCGCTCTCCTACTCTCTTGCCCCGTTCCAGTTACCTTGGCAATGAGCTGTAGATTGAAGGGCCCTGTAACCTGCAGCTCCTGCCCGATGGCATGCACAATGGCCTTGATCCGCTCCAGAGTCTTAGGTGTTATGTCCTGCGGTGGGGTCACCAGCGTGGCATCTCCCGAGTGCACGCCCGCATTCTCTACATGCTCAGAGATGGCAATGGCCACCACCACCCCGTCACAGGCTACAGCATCGACATCAATCTCCTATTGAGAAAAAGGAACCAAAGTGTCAACACACTGCAGAACTCACAAACCTTTCCACTCTTAAGACTCCAGCATCCATATTAAATAGGGGCAGGGCAGGCAGGTGCAGGGATTGAGCCGAACCATCCAAGCACCTGACTTCACTGGATCTATGCTTACAAAGCATGAACTGCACATCCTACAAATCAGCAGCCATTTCTGAGGGAGTGAAGGCGGGAACAGAATGCCCGCTCCTTGAAGCACTTGCCTTCCCACAACACATGATCACTTTGCCCTACCATTCCTCCATGTAACGCACCTCACCCCATACCCATCCACCCCTTGTCCCCCAGACAGAGGGTTTGAAAAGAAGAGCTTTCTAAGGGGCATGCTCCCTGCAAGATGCAAGACCTACGGTCAAATAATTTCAAACCACCTTTGAATTAAGAACATCAACAGCACTGTTATTATTAGTATGTCTGAATTTTTATGATGTTTTATTAGTTTCAAACTGTTATTAACTATCTATGCACTTTGTAAAGGCGTTTTAAGTACGTGAGCCACTCTGGGCCTGCTTCGCGGGAAGGGCGGGGTACAAACACAATAATAAATAAATAAATAAAATATAAATAGAGAGGACATGTGTTGGTAAGCCCCAAATGCGCCTTGGCAGGCTACATTTGGAACTCCTCCAATACTTCAGGAGACACATAGCTTTTATCAGCCCCTCTCCCCACTTTCCATGCCACTAAACTCCGGGTTCTCTCATTTCTCTCCAGATGTGCCACTTATGGATGGAAGCATCTGCAGGATTCTAAGTGGCAGCCCTGCAAGAAGGATGGTTAGCCATGCTCCAGAGTTTAGAACAAAGGAAAATATCGCTGTTAGCTTCTGAAACCTGAATTTGATGTTCTCCGTTAAGACTAGTAAAAACCAGCCTTGAAAAGGGAACATGAAGGCAAGGCCAAGTTTGCTTCCATGTTGCAAGAGAAACAGCAGTATCCATTTATTCTGAATCCTTTGCTTCCCACTGTCTTAGCCAAGACTTTTTACTTTAACCCTCCAAATAAGCCTGTTTGCTTAACTGGGGTTTCCCAGTGCCACTTCCTTGGAGGAGAAGAACTGTTTGCAGGCCAAGCAAATCACCTGCTTCTCTGGTGGTCAGAAGTTATCTCTGCTGTCCCACAAACTGAGCAATGCTACAAGCATCTCTGCAACAGGCTGCTGGCGACATCACACTTGCCTCCCACCCCAACAAGCCCACTCACCTTGGCTTCCTGGATGAACTTGGAGATGACAACCGGCTGCTCCTTGGAGACGGCGACAGCGTTGCTGAGGAACCTCTCCAGATCACTATCCGAGTAGGCCACGTTCATGGCAGCACCACTGAGTACATAGGAGGGGCGCACCACACAGGGATATCCCACCTTGCAGCAGAACTGTTTGGCCGACTGCAGGATAGACATGCATAGATGTCACTAGATGGTGATGAAGGTACTTGAAGTGAGTCACACCCACACACACACCAACTTCAGCACATCCTCTGTCACAGTTTCTATTTCCATTTTCATGCAAAGAACAGGGACTCCCAAACTCTTTTTACCATAAGGAAGCCTCCGAGTGCATCTCTGGCTGTTCCCACATGGTTGTTCTGCTCCATCTTGGCTTCCTTAAAGCAGCGCTGTTTTCAGGAGTATTCAAGTGACCTCATCCTATATTCATTCTGCTTCTGTGATTTCTCACTGTACTGAGCTCCTTCCCAAACTTGGTTTGATACAATACTTTTAGGAACATCACAGTTAAAGCCCCTTTGGTCACTATATGGATGGGAAAGTGCACATTTTTCAGGTCCTGCCCAAACTGGCACTGTTTTCCTTACCTCAGTTCTGTAGCCGGTGATTTCCCCCATGCACACACTGGAGTTTTCCCATCCCCAGGCTTTTTCCTTTTTAATCAGTAATAGCTATATGTACTAGTTTCCAAATTTCATTTTAAGAAATAGCAAGTCTCTAGTCCTTCTGGTTGCAGAGTTATACAGTGAATTGTAATGGCTGCACATTTCTCCTTATAACTCCACAACTAAAAGGGCCAGAGATGCCTCTGGCATTTGCAGCAGCAATGAGAGCTACATTGAGAATCATCTCCATGTGGAAGCAGCCCAGGCCCCTCACCTAAATTCATGCACAACTCAACAAGGCATGCAAAAGCAAACACCCCACAACTTCAGACAATCAGTTCCCATCATCCTTACAGCCATTTTGTATTATACATAAGAAAGCGGCAAAGTGTGAGTCATGCTTGGATCCTAGTTCTCTCTCATTCACCCCAGAGCAGAAAGACATCCGCTTACCCCATGCCTGCCAATGTCACAGTAGGGACCATGACGTGCAGGGTCATGCCAATTCATGGGATTCATTAACAGAGACCCGTTGCCTACTCTGTCTTGCAGACCTGCTAGAAGTTCCAGCACACCTGCTGTGGCCTTTTTACCTCCATGTCTGACAGCTCCTTCCAGAGGGGCTGGCTGATGTTGATGGTATCCAGAAGGCGGGAGAACTTGAACCGGTTTTCGGCAGAGTCGATAGCCTCAGGGGAGGTGCCCAGGATTCTGCACTGCTGCCGGTGCAGTGCCATTGCAATGTTATTGGGGAGCTGCCCTCCCATGGACAGGATCACACCCTCGGGGTTCTCTAGCTCATAGATATCCATCACCACCTGTCACAAGCAAGATGGAGGGAGGAGGAGGGAGAAAAACAGAATAAGGTAAGGACAAGTGAATGTTTCATGTGGCTGAAACCAGGGGCAGCCTAGCAGAACCACGAGTCAACTCCGAAAGCCAGCCATGGGCTGCAGTCACACACAGTAAATAATCCACTTTCAATCCACTTTCAGTGCACTTTCCAACTGGATTTTACTGTGTGAACTGGCAAAATCCAGTTGGAAAGTGGACTGAAAGTGGACTACTTACTGTGTATGATCGCAGCCTTGGACTAGCAAAAACATAAATCCATATTCTTGCATTTGCTGCAGATAAAACTACCTTCATGAGTACTAACCAATACAATCTGATTACACAAATTTTGTCCAAAGTCGTCAGCAGGGCTACTAAACTGTCCAAGGCAGGACACAACTCTGTTTTCTCATTGCACAGATGACTTCTGGGATTTTGTCATTTTTATTTATTTTACTTCATTTATAGCTCCCCCCCTCCAATGGATACAGAAAGTGGATTACAACATTCTCCCCTACTCCACGTTATCTTCACAACAACCCTGTGAAGCAGAAAGCACCCATACTTTTTATACCCTGCTTTTCTCTCCCTTAAGGAGTCTCAAAGCGAATTACAATTGCTTTCCTTTCCTCTCCTCACAACAGGAACCTTGTGAAGTAGGTGGGACTGAGAGAGTTCTGAGAGAGAACTGTGACTCGCCCAAGGTCACCCAGCAGGCTTCATGTGGAGGAGTGGGGAATCAAACCCAGTTCTCAAGATTAGAGTCCACCACTCTTAACCACTAGACCACACTGGCTCTCCCTCACTACACTGGCACACTGCCTCCCTTTGAATTCTACAACTATTGGGGGGGCCCTTTTGAAATTAATGGAAAATACAGAATAGCCATTGTTCCCCAGCCCTCTCCCCAGGGTCTCGAACAGATGTTGTTACACTCCACTCCCAAAAGCTCCCCACCAGGCCACCAAGACAGAAATGTGCAGGACCCACCTCGAAGGACATCTCGTCAAAGTAGAGGCGGTCACACATGTCGTAGTCCGTGCTCACCGTCTCAGGGTTGTAGTTCACCATGATGGTCTTGTAGCCCATCTGTGGTGGGGAGGGGGAGAAGAGAGAAGGGAGAATATCCAGGCACCTGGAACCTTTTTTGGAATCCATGCTTCCCACCTATTACACCAAGAGCAGGCTTTCAAATCAGCACATACATGTATTTAGCTGGGATCCCTTCACCAATCCCCCAGAAGGGCTGTGCATCCTTTTTGTTTTATTTCGTAACCTGGACTCTACCAAAGTTTGGAACAGAAGATTGTAATGTACTTCTCTAATCTGGGGGCAGAAGGGACACACTGCACAGCAAATCACACCAATTCAAGGAGAGGATGTAATGCTATTACTCCCATGCTTGGGAAAAGGCAAATGTGAATGAGCTCACTCTCCCGTCCCCAATTCAAAGGTAATAACAGTGTCTCAGTTAATTACATTCACCATCCCACAAACACTAACTGGATCTGTCCATCAGTTAGGAAGGACACATCAACATCAGTCTCTGATTTCAATATATTTATTCCCTTCACTATGTTTTTCCCTGGAATTCAATCCAAACAAATGGTGATCATATAACCTAAGCTTGTTGTTCGGTTTGGGCTACACACTTCAACAAAAAAGTAATCGATATCCCCTTCTCCTTCCTAGTTCTATCAACGAGGTTTGAAACTTCTGACTCTCACCCAGTTTGCTTTGAGAAGCATCATATTTCTCCCTCTGTCTTCATACTTCTGCGGTATAAAGTTAGCCCGAAGAATCCCAGCTTTTGTGTTCCAGCTGTTGGGTCTCATCTCAACAGTGGGCTCCAGCTACTGGCCACAAACTCCTGGGTAAAAACGTTCTTGGGGGAAGCAAGATGTTCTTGGGGGAAGCTGTGTGTGACTTTGCATTGATCCTGCTATCCCACTGCTAGCATCTGTGCTCAGTTCCTCCACCTCACCTTCTGTCATGCTGCTGTCTCCTTCCTCTGATAAACTATAGCAGACTTCACTCACCAGGACAGGCTACTAGATCTTTCTCCCTCCTTCTCCCTCCCCCCGCTTCTCTTTAGTCTCTCTTTAAATCAGTAGTATTTGTTTAGGTTACAACTTAGAAGAAGTTAGACTTTGTATAACATTTATTTAGAATGTATGTGTGCACATGTTTCAAACTTTGTATTCAATTTGCTATTATTCTTTTTCTTTATAAATCCTTAACTTTAAACCAATGTCTGTTTACTCTTAAGAATCTGCACACCCTTTTGAGGTGTCAGATAAAATCTTGGCTCCTGCAAGACACAACCAATATAGTCTCAATCATATTTGCCCTAAGCACAGGTGTGGATAGGCTTCCGGCCCCTCAAAAGGAAGATGCTCCTTTGGTCAACGCATATATATCTCTGGAACATCTGGGTAACACCTTCCAACCTGGCTATCACCACATGATTAAGAGCAAGTCCCTCCCTTCCAAGGCATTGTCAATAAAGCTGTGGGGATTAGACCAGCCCTCCCCCCAACCTTCTACTTCAGAGAACCACCACCTGCCTTGAGGGCTCAGCGCATGAAGGATGCCCAGGTGTCAGGCACCAATTAACTCATCCAGTTATTATTTATTTATTAAATTAAATTTCTAGACCACCCGCTCCTGCAGAACAGGGCTCAGGGCACTGTAGAACAATGGAGGATGTTCATAATTTAAATTTACAGATTAAAACCAGTAAAAATACAATACATAAACCTAATTAGATGGCGCTAAAAAACTTCAGATTGTGCCACTGTCTCATGGGGGGGAGGTAAGAAAACAGGAGTGCCAGACAGATGGAGATCGTCGCTGTCCTCAACCAAATGCCTGGCGGAACATCTCTCCCTCACAGGCCCTGAGAAAGTGCATTAAGTCCTGCAGGGCACAGATGTTATTCCGCAGCGTTCCACTGGGTTGGAGCCAGGGTCAGGGCCCCAAACGCCCTGGCTCCGGTCAAGGACAGCCAGGACTCTCTCAGGCTAGCACAACATTCATCACTAGTTGGGACATGGAGATGAGACGACAACACTTTGAGACCCAGAAAATGATGGAGGAAATTGGGAAGCTTGGCTTCTAGATGCTTAACTGTCTCAGTGGGGGACACAGGATGCCCACTGGGAACAGGAATGCAAGTCCTCACCTTGCGTAGCTCTTGGATACATCCAACAGCACACCAGTCAAACTCTACACTACTGCCAATGCGGTAGACGCCGGAGCCAATGACCATGACGTGCGGCTCGCGGAAGGTCAGGTCATGCTCAGTTCCGTTGTAGCTGAGGTAGAGGTAATTGGTCTGGGCTGGCCACTCAGCCGCTACCGTGTCAATCTGCTTCACCACTGGCAGGATCTTCAGGTCATGCCGCATCTTCCTCACAGCTAATTCTGTACTGCAAGGGAGGGAGGGAGGAAGGTAGACAGATAAGAGCAGGGAGGGTGAACAGGTTTTTTGCTCACCCAGATTGCACTGCATCAGTACAGCCAGACTGGTATTGTGGTTAGAGTGCTGGACTAGGATCCCGGAGATGCCAGTTCAAATCCCTACTCTACCGTGGAAGCTCACTGAATGATCTCGGGCCAATCACTCTCCCTCAGCCTAACATACCTCACGGGGAGGCTGTTATGAGGATGAGACCGAGGAGGGAAGGAAAATGTAAGCTACCCTGACCTGCTTGGAAGAAAGGGAAGGATTAAAAAAATGATTAAATAAATAAGAGCAGTGCACAGTGAGAAGCAGAGTCTAATTCTTTATTTAGTTATCTGGGTATTTATATCTTACTTTGATCCCCAATGGGACTTGCAACACAATATATATATATTTTTTAAAAATTTTATTGATTTTATCTACTTTCTATTTCTACAATGCTACAAACTAAGCTACATATACCTTATACAGAGAATACTTTATGAAATGCTTAATTATATCACGTTAATAAAAAAAAATAAGAAGCTTAATTAAGACCATGGTTTACAGCTTATTACTTTGTTACTGTTTCCACTGAGAAAGCTATTTGGCAGGTATGCATACTTTAAAGAAATTTGCTTAACGGGGCTGCTGCTCCTTTTTCCGAGTCAGATTCATCTTCACTTTTTGAACTGTCAAATCCATATATACTTTCTTGTGAAGCCAGTGAACCGTCTGTGTCTCCTCCTGCTTTCTTTTCTTTGCTTTTTTCCATGAATTTTTTCGCTTGGTCAACAGAGTCAATTTTATATTTCTTATCTTTGATGTTGAAGCTTAGTCCCTCTGGAGTATTCCAACGATATATGATAGATTCAGACTGAAGCCAGGTTGTTAGTTTTCTGTAGGCTTTTCTTCTTTTCCTTATTTCAAATGGAATGTCCTTCAAAACTTTCACCTCTTCTTCTTGGATCTTCAGAACCGTCTTATTTGTGGTTTTTAAAACCACATCTCTTGTAGATTTTTTGGAGAACCTTATCATGATTTCACCAGGCAGGCTATTCTTTTTAATGTAGTCTGGGTAGGTCCTATAGACCATGTCCATATCGCTTTTTAAAGCTTCTGCTTTTAAACCTGTTACTGGTTCCAACGCTTCACTCAGCAGGGTTTTAAGGTCTTCTCCTTTCTTCTCTGGCACATTCTGAAGTCTTAGGAAGAAACTTGCACGCTCCATCTGTAGTCTTAAAAGTTGGTCATGATGAAGAGCCTTGTCTTTCTCTGCTTTTTGTAATCTTGAGTCTTGATTTTTTACTGACATTTTTACCTCCATGAGGTCCCGCTGCAACTTTTCTGTGGTTTTATTCGACTCTTTTAGTTCCAGCTGCATTTTGTCCATCTTTGTGTTAAGAGACGTCATTTGGTCAACTAGAGGTCGCAATAACGAGGAGAAAATTGTGGTCATCTCTGTGGTATCAACCTTTGAACTCGGAGCTGAACTTGCTAGTTTGGGGAAAGGTTTCGGTTTCCCCGCCATTGTTGAGTCCGCTGTATTGTTTACAGTTAGATAAGATGGAGAGAAGGAATGTTTTCTCAACCAGCACTTATATCTTTTTAAAGTTTATATCTTCAAGTACACGATCCTGCCTTCTAGCAGTCCGTACAAGCTTTTATTCCTCAGTAACGCCGTGGAAAGAGCCTCGTAAGTACACCGATACAAAAAGGAGAGGGGGGGGGATTTCTTCCGCCCGCCGCGTTCCCACTTGGTTCTGCTTTATTTTACTTCAAGACTCACATTTTCACCTTGCATATCTGGGAGCTTCTGCTTCTTTCGCTTCATACTCTCTGCTGCTTCTGGGTTTGCGCTGTAGCCATTACGGCTTCCTATGGGGGTGATGAGAGAAGCCTCGATCTCGCGGTCGCCACCGTCGAGAGAGGTCTCCTCTGTGCCACCCCAGGCAGAGCCCCCTCACTGGGGTCTCTGGGGGTCTGGCACCTGTCCTGAACCCCTTCTTCCCGCCTGGCATGGATCGCCTCTCCCGCTGGTGTGGTGAGAGGCGTCCGCCATTCTTCGCAAAGTTTCCGGAAGTTCACTTGCAACACAATATTGTTCCCCCTGCCTGTTTTATCCTCAGAACAACCACCTTGCAAGAGAGGTTAGGCTGAGAGTATGTAACTAGGCCCAACATCACCCAGCAAGCTTCTGTGGCAAAGTGGGGATTGAAGCCTGGGTTTCCCCAGTCCTATCTGCTCTAACCTTTTTGCGTCTGTGGGCAGCTTCAGAATTCTGACAGAGAATAATGGGTGCAACCACAAAATGGCTACCACAGAAGGCGGAGCCACACTCACCAGAGGAAGCCCAAGTGATGGGGAGAAGAGGGCTAATTAAAAATATATTGGGAAAGTGGGGTGAGAGAAAAAAAACGAACACTGTGGCAGCAGCTAGCCACTGAAACAGTGCCATTTTAATCTGCATACCCAGTCAGATCTTCAGTGGCCAATTAGAATCCCAGGTGGGCAGGAGCCCCACCCACTTTCTAAAAACATTTGGTGGGTACCAAGAAAGGCGCTACAATGCTCACGGGCAACTCGTCGGGGACACCTACTCTCACTGCTACACCACACTAAGCTCATCAGTGCCATCTAACCTGCAGCTTTTTTGCACTCAGGGTCCATCTCTCTTTCCCCCTTCCTAATCCCTCCCCCAGCAGGCAACATCCCTGCTGTCTGGCATAGGGGGAGGGAGCTGGCCCTATGTGTCTCTGCTTTGGGACAGGTTTCTGAATTACACAGATTATCAGGGCAGCTTTCAGCTCCACGATCTTGCAAGTACCTGAGGACAGCCTGGGCCACCTGCTTGTCCGAGAAGCCTAGCTGCTTGGCTAGCTTGAGCACCGCAGCTGGCATGGCGCCCGGCTCAGCCTGGCGATATGATTCCAGGCACAGGGCGTGGTCAGTGATGTTCTTCATCTTGTGCAGGAACCAGCGGTCAATCTTGGTGAGCTCATAGAGGCGCTCAATAGAGTATCCCGCCCGCAAGGCAGCTGCCAGCACAAAAATCCGCTTGTCAGTAGGAGTCTCCAGTTCCTGTGGTGGTGGGAGAAGGTGACAAGAGGACATAGCCTTGAGCGCTTGTTCCCAAGTTCATGAAGAACCTTTAGGTGTCCACCCCCCCTTCACTTCCAGTGGAAAGCCTACCATGTCAGAGACCGGTTTCACGGTGTGGTCAAACCCTACACAGTTCTCGTCCACCATGCGCAGAGCCTTCTGGAAGGCCTCCTCAAAGCTCCTTCCAATGGCCATAACTTCCCCTGTCAGAAGAGAATAGTGGGTGGAAGTGAAACTTTTCTGAAAACACTGTCGTTTCCACACATCTGTTAATACCAAACCATTTGTGTCTTTTGTTGTAAATGTTGCAGCTCTCATCAGCAGAAAAATTCTTTCAACTGCTAGTCAGTCAGGTAATACATACGTGAAGCTGTCTCATATTGAATCAGACCCTTGGTTCATTGTCTACTCAGACCGGCAGCAGCTCTCCAGGCTCTTGGGCTGAGATCTTTTGCATTACCTACTGCCTGGTCTTTTTACCTGGAGATGCCTGGGATTGAACCTGGGACCTTCTACATGCCAAGCAGATACTCTACCACTGAGCCACAGCCCCTCCTTTTCTGGGGACCAAACTGTTACAAAATAGTGAGTGCAGGCTTTCAAATTCTCCAGTATTCTTTATTAGGCTAAATGTTCAGTAAAAAAAACAGAGGAAAAGAGACATGAGGGAAAATGTTTTAAAGCATGATGAAGGAGCCTCTTTGGCCACAGATTCTGACATCAGAACCACATAAACAGACCTGCCCTGACACCATAAACACAGATGCCAAACACAAAAATTGGCAAAGTCAACCAGGAAGGAGGGGGGAAACAGAAGCAAGTGACTCAAGCAACTAACAGCAACACCAATGGAGCACCGAAGCGTAGGTGATCAGCATTTTGGGAAGAAGCCTGCTCCTCTCGGCTTCAGGACCCCACTACCCACAGAGTCTTCCCCCACGACTTACCCACACTCTTCATGGAACTGCCAATCTTGGTGCTGACACGCAGAAACTTGCTGAGGTCCCAGCGTGGGATCTTGACGACACAGTAGTCCAGGCTGGGCTCAAAACAGGCCGTGGTGGAGTTGGTGACAGAATTCCTGGAGGAAGAAAGCAACAAAGAAGGGTCGGCCCAGGGCAGGATGGAAAAGCAAGCACCAAGATCGTGACATGCCCCATTCTGTGAGTCAATAAGTGGGTCACTACAGCCAGGAAGGAATAACAGCACCCATCTTCTATGACTTCACCCCATCCCAATGCTGGAAAACTCGCACACGGGGAAAGCCTGGTTAGGAAAGAGCTTCTGCCAGGTTCACCTGTTCCTTTCACAGATTTTTTTTTAAATAGTGCTTTGATATCAATATTTTTGCAGTGTGTGTGTGTGGGGGGGGGGTCAAGTGATTCCCCAGAAAACTCTTGAAGCGCACTCTTGCTGCTGGCTGGGTGGAAAAGGAAAGCAGGGCTGGTGGCTCCTAGGAGACCAAAATGGGGGGTGTGCTTAGGGAGAATAAAGTAAGCATCAGCACACTGTGATGAAGAGAGCAAAAGGAGGCAAAGTTGCACATCCAGGACAGCACAAAGCCTGGGTTCTTTGTCTCTCTCCAAACTGGCAGGGGTTGTCTCTTCCCCCCTGAGCCAATGTGCTGTGAGAGAAAGGAGACTGAGCCGGATGATGCAAAATCTGAGATACCACCAAAGCAGCTATGATGAGCAATCCTTCACGAAAGCATGTAGCTTTCATAAATGAGATCCAACATACCTCAGGGAAAATTATGGCAAAGCAAGAGAGCTGCTCTAGAAAAGTCAGGCAGAAGGAACACTTCTGTATGTTTTACCCCACCATTCATCAAAAGAGCTCAAAGCAAGCATGCACGGTTCTCCTCCCCTGTCCCAACAAACCCTGGGCAGTCATTGTGGTGTAGCAGTTAGCACGTCAGACAGATCTAGGAGACCCAGGTTCGAATTCCCACTTTACATGGAAGTTTGCTGGGTGACCTTGGGCCAGTCATCAAATTCTCAGTTGCCCTTCCCTAACTCACAGTTATTGTGAGGATAAAACAGAGAAGTGCAAGCCACTTTGTGGCATATAAATTAAGTAAATAAAAAAATAAAATAAGAGGTAGCCCAGGACAAAAAAACAGCGAGGTCACCCCAGGAAACCCAGATTTCCCTCGTCCTAATCTAACCACTAGACGAATGATCTTCAGTTACAAAAACACCATTCTGTCCAACGAGAAGCAGCGAGTCAGCAGAATCCCAGGTAGGGTCAGGCAAAGCAATGCACTCACCCCCCCCCCAACATCAAGAGCTGTGCAGACATTACCTGAGGACAGGCAAAGGGATGCCCAAAGCCAGCTTGGCAGCAACATAGGCCAGTGGGTAACCGGTGGCCTTACTTGCCAACGCAGAACTCCGTGAGAGCCGGGCGTTCACCTCTATGATGTAGTACTGTGAAATGGGGAGAAAGACAGGAAGAAATGCAGGAGGGCCAACCAAAGGCCTCCACCACTCTCCAGCTATGGTGAGCAGAGCAAGGAAGTCTGACTACTCCCACCACCAATATACTCCTCCCCATCTCCAGACATGGAACTCCTCGGAGTCATATGAAGCTGTACTGAATGAAACCACTGGTCTCCTCCAAGTAACAGAGGCTCTCAGGAAGAGAAAGGTCTTTCCACCAGACTGGAGATGCTTTTAAATGGAGATGGGGCCAGGGGGACAAACCTGGGATCTCTTGCATGCAAAGCCAGCACCCTACCACTCAGCCACAGCTCCAACTAATGTCTGCAGTTCCACCCCTGCAGAGGCCCACCTGCTCAGACTCAGGGTTCAGCGCATACTGGATGTTACACTCGCCGATAATCCCCAGGTGTCGAACCACCTTGATGGCCGTGGTACGCAGCAGGTTGTACTCCCGGTCGTTGAGTGTCTGGCTGGGGGCCACTACGATAGATTCCCCAGTGTGGATACCCAGAGGGTCCAGGTTCTCCATATTGCACACCTAGGAGGGAAGGAAAGGGGAGAAGGAAGGAAGTTCCCCACTTCAGAACACTCAACAGCAAACCAGGCCACATCCACACAGTTCAGACCTGCCCATCAAGGACAAAAATTAGGAGATTTCCACATATTAACCTGAGATCTCTCAACTTTAATTATAATTTGATTTACACAGCTCGGGTTTTTATACCCTGCCTTCCTCTACCTTAAGGAGTCTCAAAGTGGCTTACAATCGCCTTCCTTTTCTCTCCCTGCAATAAGCCCTTTGAGAGACAGGTGGGGCTGAGAGAGAGAACTCTCAAACTGGCCCAAGGTCACCCAGCAGGCTTCATGTGGAGGGGGAGTGGGGGAATTAAACCCAGTTCTACAGATTAGAGTCCGCCACTCTTAACCATTACACCTCCATGAAGGAAGGTGAGAAGACCCTTTGAGATTCCTTAAGGCAGAGAAAAGTGGGGTATAGAAACCAACTCTTCTTCTTCTTGAAGGAGGGCATGCTGAGACACTGGATATGCTGGAGCTGACGGATGGGAGGAGGGCCTAGCTGCAGCATGGTTCAAATTACTGAGGAGGAAAGTGTCAGCAACAGAATGTCATCACACAGTGCAGCTTCTGAAAAAGACAGTAACGATGAGCCACCCTTTGCTCAACTGAGCCAACCCAAATCCCCCTTTTCCCAGGGCCAAGACGGTGGGTGCAGAAACAGCATGTCTTCTACAGCCTGCATCGGATCCTCCTGCACTACCATCCACTCCCAGTGATTTGGTGCCTGCCCATGTGGCCGTTTGGATGGTGACCTGGCCCTCTCAGCTTACCTAGGCAGTGCCATAGAGCTTCAGGGAATGGGAGGTCTTGACTGGCCAGGAAGGAGAAGCAGAAATGTTGGGTGGGCAGAAAGGAAGAGGGAGAGGAAACAGCTCTAAGGCCCATGAGACAGAGAACTGAGAAACACATTCGTTGGAAAGGAACAGAGGCTGGGCTGAGAAACAGAGAGGAAATAAAAGACAGAAATAATGCAGAAGGGAGAAAAACAAGCAGAGAGATAGTGGGAGCAAACAGAAAGGACACTGGACCTGGGGGGAAACCTGATAGATGGTACAGGGATACAAGGCCTTATATGGTGAAGAAGGGAATCAGAGGTGGGAAGACAGAGACCTGACAAAGTGAGGGTGGGGGGCAATGCTCAACTCCACGTACATATTTGAATCAGTGAGCCAAACCTTTGAGGCAAGGCTGCTACAATTAACCACACCAGTCAAAGGGGAGATCATTCTTTTTAGAAGCAAAAGCTCCTGCCCTTCTCTTTCCCAAGGGGTGCGGAAGAACAGAGGGCAAGCCACAAACTAGAGACCGAGGAATTTGTGGGCCAAATCAATCCTGCCACACTTAAAGTGGTTCAGGCTGGTCTCTGGGTAGTCTAAATTATTTTTCTGCACCTTACACCCTATTTGTTGTTGTTCAATCACACAGTCGAGTCCGACTCTTCGCAACCCCATGGGCCACATCATGCCAGGCCCTCCTACCTATTTAGGGGTGTGCAAACCCCCCCCCCCCCAATTTGGGTCTACTGGACCAAAAAAATGCCAGTATTCTGGAATATTCCTGGATATCAGTATTATATTGGTATTCAGGAAACCCGAATTTATTCGGATCCATTATTCCCTATAGGAACCGTCCCCATAGGGTATAATGGAGAATTCCACTCACCAAGTTGCACTGTAACTCGGCAAGCAAACTGAAGGCAAATGCAAATGCCTTCAGTTTGCTCACTGAGTCACACCACTGTAGCGGCACAACTCAGCAAGAGAAGTCTAGCTGCACCCAAATAAAAACCGAATAATATCAGCTTTTATTCGGACGTGGCTATTTCAATAGTCAAATCAGATTGTCTAATCTGTATTCAGATAAATAAATACCTGAAAAATACTGAGAGGGTATTTTGGGGGTATTTATTCGGCTCAGTATACACCAAGTGCACACACCTAACCCTGTTAGATGTACACAGGCTGGGAAAGGGCCAGTTGCAACAAATTATTAATAGACAGTCCAGCCTCAGCACAGACTAATACCCTGCAGCCAAAGAGTTGGCTGGTTAATTATGCAATGCAAAATTTAGCCATGCCTCCTTCCCTTTGGACTCAGACATAAGAACCCTGCCCTCACTCCCAAATTCCCAAGGCCCTTACCGTGATGCAATTGTCGTAGGCATCTCGAACCACTTCATACTCTATCTCCTTCCAGCCCTTGAGTGATTTGTCCACCAGTACCTGCGAGGTGTGGGCGAAGGCCTGGCTCACGAGTGCCATCAGTTCCTCTTTCCCATTGGCAAAGCCAGAGCCCAGCCCACCCAACGCGTAGGCCGAACGCATGAGCACCGGATAGCCAAGCCGTTCAGCTGCTGCCTGAGCCTGTGGGTAGGGAGAGAAAAGGAAAGGCTGCTCCACTGCCATGGCGACTGGCGAGGGAAAGGAAGCATTTAGGAACACAGTATCCATGGACTTAGCACACAAGAAGACACCATTAGCATTTAGCCAACTGCTACAGGTAGACTCCAAGCCACTGCCTACCCAAGATTCACTATTCCCCAAAGAAGGCCAGAAAACCCTTTCTAACTATTATGCCAAGAATAATGCTTTCACAGTGATTCACCTCCCAGAACTAGACACAGAATCTTCACTGGGAACCTTTTCTCCTAATCCCAGAAACGTAGGGGCAGTTTGTGATTACTGGATGAGGAATAAAGGCATTCTGTATATGCTCTGAGGCACTGCTTACTGAGCCGTGGCTAAAATGAGCTCATAAGAATATGAGCAGTCCCACTATATCAGACCAGTCCACACATGCTGTTTCACACAGCGGCCAACCATCTAGCCTGGAGAGCCAACAAATAAGGCATATAAGCCAGGACCTTGCCCTGATGTTGCCTCCTAGTACCACTAGTATTCAGAGGTTTACTGTCTCTGGATGTGGAGGTTCCCTTTAGTCATCATAGCATAAGAACAACCTTGAGCTTCCCTCCCTGAACTCCAATCATCATCATGGTACAATCCTCACCGTGCAAATAGTCAGGAAGGTCAGAACACGATGGTCACTTTGGCTATTCAAAGAAAGCCCCACTTGCCAGAGCAAGGTCACCCTCATACCTGTTCGATGGAGCAAGCCGCCTCGCTGGGTGCCACGTGTTCTCCAATCTCCTCCATCTTCTCCACAAAGACCTTGCGGTCCTCAGTCATTTCAACGGAAGCCACGGGGGTGCCCAGGACTCGCACCCGGTACCGCTCCAGCACACCAGCTTTGGTCAGTTCCACGCCACAGTTCAGCGCTGTCTGTCCACCAAAGGTCAGCAGGATACCGTCTGGACGCTCATTCTTGATCACCTATCCACAGGGAGGGAAAAGGCCACGGTGGCAGAGGGAAGGGCCAAGGAAGTTCCTCCATATACAACTCACGGCAAACTTCATTATTGTACTCCACAAAGGCAGACAAAAGACGTGCGCTGATCCCTCAGTTTTGCCCTGGAACATTAATTGGCCTTGAGTTCACTCCCAAACACCACTGAAGGAAATGGTCCAGTTTTTCATCTGAGAGAAGGCAATCAGCATACGGAAGGGAAGGAGGAGGTGAACACACCAAGTTGATTTATACCAAGTCAGACCACAGGTCTTTCAAGGTTAGTACTGCCTACTCTTACAGGCAGTAGCTTCCCAAGGTCTCAGGCAGAGACCTCCTGCTTGGTCCTTTGGAGATGCCGGGGATTGAACTTGGGGTCTTCCGCATGCAACGCAGATGCTCTACTGCTGAACGACGCCCCTTTGCCAAAGTTTCACTTCTCTAGTTTCCACTTCTCAAATGATTCAACCTGGCTAAAAAAGTAGCTGGAATTCACTGCCACAGGAGGTGGTGGCAGCTACAAGCATGGACGGCTTCAAGAGGGAATTAGATAAACATATGGAGCAGAGGCCCATCAGTGGCTGTTAGCCACAAGGTATAAATAGGAACTCTCAGTCTGGGGCCAGTGATGCTCTGCATTCTTGGTGCTCGGGGGGGGGGGGGGCAAACAGTGGGAGGGCTTCTAGTGCCCTGGCCCCACTGCTGGACCTCCTGAGGGCACCTGTTTTTTTTGGCCACTTTGTGACACAGTGTTGGACTGGATGCCTGATCCAGCATTGGCTTCTCTTATGTTCTTATGTAATGAACCAGCTCAGTTGAGGGATCAGTGAGACAGTCTGCCAAGCCAGGGTCAAACAACTGACCTAACTGCTAGCCCTTAAAGGACAGACCAGAAACCTGAGAGAGAAAAGGCTGAAGTTTACAGAGTCTGGGTCACTCTACCAGAGAGGGTGTCTTCATGCATCCCTTCACCACGCAAGAGGGACGCAGATGCATACAGTGGTCTGGCTAACAGGTACGTGTTGTATCCTTGGACTTGGAACAGCAAGCAAGAAATCACTTAAAATGTTGTGCCCTTGCATACCCATCCTTAAGTTATGCAACTGTCTCTCTTACACTCCTTGTTAGCCTTCTGCCAGTGGATGAAGTGTTGGATGGGAGCTAGTTGATCTGTGAATTAGAGGTGCATGATAGGTTTTGTTTCACAGAGGTAATGGTCCCTCAATCTAAAGCACATCAGGGACCAAGGAAGGCACTGCTGAGTTTCCCAGGTAAAAGGAAACAATAGTGGTAGAAACCCAAGAAGAGCTGGTTTGTAGCTCAACAGCACTGGTTTGTAGCTCAACAGCACTGACTTCAAGTGTCAAAGGAAGCAGACACAACCTGTTTATATTGGGGGACGCAACAGGACTGCACCAGTGGGACAGGTAACACCAGTTTGGCACAGTGGTTAAGAGCAGTGTACTCTAATCTTTAGAACTGGGTTTGATTCCCCACTCTTCCACATAAAGCCAGCTGGGTGACCTTGGGTCAGTCACAGTTCTCTCAGAACTCTCCCAGCCCTCTCTCGCAAGGTACCTGCTGTGGGGAGAGGAAGGGAAGGTGATTCGTAAGCTGCTCCGAGACTCTTTTGAGTAGTGAAGGGCAGGGTATAGAACCAACTCTTTTTCTTTCTCTACCTACCATCAAAATCCACCCTTCCACCCCAAATCCAGGCCATCCTCGAGTTGCACTTTCCTGACAAAGGACCCAGCTGGGAGGAGAGGTTTGACAAGCCTGGCATGGCTCACAGGATGGAGCGAGATAGGCAGGCTCAACTCACCTGGGTGACGTAGTCAAGGGTGATGGGCAAGAAGTAGACCTTGTCCGCCAGGCCTTTGGAGGTCTGCACCGTGGCGATGTTGGGGTTGATCAGCACGGTCTGGATGCTTTCTTCCTTCAGGGCTTTGATAGCCTGGTAAGGAGAGAGACAAGAGTTTAATAACTCCTCATTTTATCTTCACAACAACCCCAAGAGATAGGCCAGGAGGGGGAGCAAGTGCCTGAACAAAGGTCCCCCGGGAAGTTTCATGCCTGAGTAGGAATATAGACCCAGGTCTCTTCAGTCCTGGTTTGACACTCTAACCACAGTACCACACTAGGTATTAATAACAACTTCTAGAGAGTAGACCAAAGAGTTATAAAACAAACACTTTCCTGAAATGTAGGATGTTTCAGTCAGTCTGCGCTGATAAACCTCAGCCACCAAGTGCTTTCCCACAGAAGAATCTCTGTTATCACCTCGAGAACACGACAACACAGAAGATCCCACAAGCTTTGAGCAAGCTGAGAAAAGTTTTTTGCACTTCCCAGATGGCTCTCAGTTCTCCTTGGAGATCTCCTGTACCTTTGCACCACCTCTGCTTTTCCTGCTCACCCCTCATAACACTTATTCACAACAAACAATACCCACCTCCTCCAAACTTTCCACATCCTCGCATTTACACTCACCTGAGAGCCAGAGTAGTCAAACTCACCCGCCTGCCCTATCGAAAGGCCCCCAGAGCCCAGGATTAGCACCTTCCGGGGTCGGGACACATCACTGGCAAGCGGGGCTTCTGCAGATTGCAGGCAGTCCTGCAGCCGCTCATGCACTAAAGAGAGAGAGAGAAATGGAAGCCAATCCCATTACCTAGGAGGGAATGCCATGCTTCCCCATGCAAAGCTCCCCAAACCCATCTAAGCCAGCCATGCAAACCCCAGATAGGAAAGAGGGGAGAGACACTTCAGCAAATGCCCCCCCCCACAATTTGGGTGCAAAATCAGACTTTCCATGGATCCCCAAAGAAACCAGCCTTGCCCTACAGCTCCCACCTGTCTTGGGATTCTGCCCTCCAGCAAGCAAGTCGTGCACGGTCTCCAGGAAAACATCAAAAAGACACTCGAGGTCCATTGGGCCAGCTTTGTGCTCTGGGTGAAACTGCACGCTGGGAGGGGAGAAAGCAGGGAAGCAGGTGAGGGTCAGGAACCACAGCTGTGACGCAAAGCGCCTTCTCCCTTGCCCTGGCACATGACACACTAGGACAGCCTGTGCACCATCCAACCCCTTCCTAAGCCAGCCACCTCCCGCAGAGATCACGGCCGTCCCACTCATGGCTTCTCCGCACCGGCTGCCCCCACCTGAAGAAGGGCTTCGAATCATGCACAAGGCCCTCGTTGGAGCGGTCATTGGCATTGGTGAAGAGAGATGTCCAGCCAGCCGGCAAGCTAGCTGGGTCCACTGCAAAGCCGTGATTCTGGGAGGTGATAAAACAGCGCTGAGAGCCTTCATGGAGGCATGGCTGGTTGTGCCCCCGGTTCCCGTACCTGAGGAGGAAATGCCAAGGGTAAAACAAGACTCCACCTGAGAGAGCAACCGGAGAGCCCGCTCACCAAGAAAAGTTGTTTTGTGGTGAAGAGGCTGGGCCAGTCAGCGTCTCTCAAGAAAGCTCACCTGGCAATTCCACACACCCCATCCCCAAACACACACACTTACTTCATCTTGTAGGTCTTGGCCCCAATGGCCAATGCCAGCAGCTGATGGCCCAAGCAGATGCCGAAGACAGGCTTAGGGGTTGGCAGCTCCAAAACACTGCGCAGGTTGGCAACAGTCGCTTGGCACAGCACCGGGTCCCCGGGCCCATTGCTGATAAAAAGCCCGTCAAATTCTGGGAGGGTAAAGAGGGAGTTTGATCCCAATGAGGCTGTGGATGTCTTGAACAGAAGCCCGGAGCCACCAACATGCTGAGAGGCAAGCCACTAAACTCAAACATGATCCCAGTAAGACAGACAATATATTTAATGAGGTGGTGGTTTTAACTCTCCAGGGGGCAGGTGGTCAGTTTGTACTGGGCAGGGCTGCATTACCCTTTAGAAAGTCCATTTGTAGCTTGGGGGTGTTTTTGGAGTCACCTTTATTTACAGAGGCCCAAGAGGTATCTGTAGTTTGAAGCACCATTCACCAAATTCAGTTGCTCCACCAACTGCACTCTCTCTTAGATAAGAGCAACCTTGCCAAAGAGATCTGTGTTCTTGGAATGTCAGCATTGCCTTACAGTCACACGTCAGAGGAGAGGCTACATTCGGAAACTTTAGCTAACATAGCACCAGGAGACATGGGGCTTCAGATATGTGGTTCCAGGTAGAGTAAGACAGGGACCAATTCAATAAAGTGCCTTTCAGGACCACTCCAGCTACAAGGGGAAACTTAGTGCTCTCCTATGTCAAAAGCAACAGAAGGATCAACCAACATCAAAAGAGATGCGTTTCCCTTAGGCTCTGCCAGTTTTCAGGGACTTTGGAAAACATCTCCTTGTAATGAACAGTTAGATTTGAGTCCAGTAGAAACCAACAAGATCAAACTTGCTCCTTGTAAAGAGGAGCTGATACTATTAGCCAATAGGGTCGTTTATTGACTTAACTAGCCACACACAGTAATCACTGCTACCTTTTGGGTAGCAAGTTAAAAACCTGGGGAGGGAGAGTTTTTCTTTGATTTGCTGCAGGTTTTTTTCTTGCTAACAACTAGATGCAATCTCTGTATTGTTGGACTGTGGTTTTATATTTTTTGTATTAATATTATTTTAACTTTTAAGCATCGGACACAGAAAAGTGGGGTAAGAATCATTTCAAATGAATCAGTCTGCCAGGGCAGGCCATCATGGGGAACGTCAATGTCAGTGCACACCCTTAGTGACCCCATGGCTAAGGCATCCCATCAGCCCCCACACAAGAGAGGGCCCTGCAAGCCTCCCCCCCACCCCCGAGCTACTCACCTGCACTGTCCAGTGGGTGATCCCAGGGTACCACGGTCACAGCTGCACCACGCTGACACAAACATCGGATCTGATTGTACTTCAAGCCACAGTCTACAGCTGTGATCCGCACAGACCCGCCAGAATTGAAAACTTGGGGTGCCTATTATATTATTGGGGGAGAGGGAAGAAGAGGTCACGGATCAGATAAAATCCAGGGAAAACATTCCCTCTCTCCAGCATAGGGCTCCCTGACTTTGTTGACACTGCACTGATGGAAACTTAAGACATAGTAGTGGCTACCACTACAAAATGGCAACCCCAAAGGGTGATACACTGGGACACACACACACACACACACACCCCGGAGGGGCGCTGCCATTTTTGATCCCTGTACATGTGCACACTTTAGCATGAGCCTAGCAATGAAAATGGAGTCAGGATCAAACTGACACCAAAATGACAGTGAGTCATGCTGAGGGCGTGAAAGGAATGTGAAGGCAGCTCCTCCATTACTCATCAGAAAGCCCATCTTCAGTGGGAGTCAACCAAAGGTCTCCCCCCCCCCCCCCAGGACCGAAGCAGTCCCCTTCCCTGATAATTAATGAATGAGAGGCCCATATAAACAAGACCATAACAAACAGGCCAGCCCCAGCTATTTCCTCCTTATCTTAAGGGCTGGACTGGAAGATTTTCCCTCTACTTAATCATGTAAAACATTCAGCCGTTGATGCTCACAATATTTAACACCTCAAGTCTCCTCATGGGAATATTTTTGATACTTTTAATACTCATACATATACATACACAAAAAAATATCCCCAGTACTTTTATAAGAAATCATAATAAGCAAATGGGTATACCTTATCATATATTTTTTATACTTTTAAAACAAAGGGAGAAACACATGTATTTATTTCCCTTCTGTAGCACCTCTATATTAATTTGCCAGATTTAACTTGGTTCTTCTTCGGTTAATTCAATAAAGAAACATTTTCTTGTTTAAGAAGCTCATTCCTCTTCATTTACTTTCAGCATAGGGGGGAAAGTTTACAAGTCCATACCGATAAAATAATATCTGTGTCTGTGGCAAAGTTGAGGGCACATGAATGTACTATGCCTGCCTCAGATGAACTCAACACTTTGCGAGTCAGTCAGCTGATTAAGGGTGACCTGAAAGTCCCTGATATTTTTTCTTATTCCATTCAAGACCCTTTAGACTTTTAACTGAAGGACTAAAGTAGTAAGTAGGCCTCAAGAAACACGTTTGTGGGCACCATACTGGGGATCTTTGCTTTAGTCTTTACACACTGCCTTTCCTCAGCCCACCAGAACCTTCCCACCCAATTCTTCCTAAAGTGTAATACCTACCACAGAGTGGGGGGAGGCAACTTCTGCATGGGGAGAGGATCCGAAGTGTATTCTGCCCCACAATCTGAATCTCTGAGGTAGTCAAATTCCATAATAAGAAATCTGGTGATACTGAACTCCTGTTTTACCGTAGCTGCTAAGGAGCACATGCCTTCAACAGCACAAGCCAGGAAGGAGGTGCTGAGGAAAATAAACGTGTTCCTGAAGATGCCCTCATAAGGCAAAGTCACCTTTGCTTTTGCAGAACAAGGCCAGAGCTATAAAACCAAGGGCAGGAATATCTCTCACATATTTAGTTTCCAAACAGCAGACAATTTTTTACCACCACTTGACTGAAGTTTGACCAAGATTGCTATCTGGCTAGATAAAGTAGTTTACTGGGGTGGACCCTCAACATCTTGCATGTCACTGTTTATGGGCCACACAGGCCACACTGTTCTGTCCCCCAACGCCACCCCACACACCTTCAGTGAGACCTCCTTAACCAAATGCCTCTTGTTTGGATCCTCAAATGGCAGGTTCTGGTTATGGGTGCTGTCAGGAACCAGTTTGCCAAGCAAGGTCCCCTTTTCCCGAATCCTCTTGGTCAGTGCTCGTGTGTCCACTCCTGTGGGGGTAAAAAAAATAAAGAGTACCAAAAGAGATGGATGGTCTCTCCTACCCACCCCTCAAACTGGGAGAAATAATTTGATTAAGACTGACTTGAAGCAACTTCAGAACATGCACACATTGTGGTATGTCCCACAAACCAAAGACAAGGAGAAAACAGAAAGCCATTTAACTAAGTGGCAACTTAAACAGGAAGGGCTGTAATCAATTTACCGTTTTCACATACTGCCATGTGGAGAAGAGACATGCAAAGTAACGCAGTTTCAATCCTCTACAGTGACCGTTTGCAAGTGGGTTTTGCCATTTGACACAGTAAAATCCAGTTGCGGAAGTGCACTGAAAGTGGATTGAAAGTGGAAGTGCCCCTCAGTTTTGTGTGTGTGAAAGTGCCCCTCAGTTTTGCCCCAGAATTCTGCTCAGAACTCCACACTGCTTGGCAGAACATTACCAATAGCAAGTGGCCATCAAGGCGATATGTACAATTTGTGGCCAAAACTTCTCACCTTCCATCCATTACTGCTTAGTACCAGCTATCTAAAGTACTGATCCTTATATCTAATCACCATGAATAACTTTCATGAGGATTTAGAACAAACAAACAAACTGCATCCTACCCTGTCCTCTGGTTTGCAAGAAAAGGTGTTTAAACAAACAGAAAAAACAGGGTTGACCCCTTCCCACCAAGAGCAACAGATGTCACCAGAAAAAAAAACAAATATACACTGAAATTCAGGTAGCAAACCTGCAAAAGTAACCCAAAATGGTGGCCAATGCTGTCACAGCAACCATGGATACTAAAAGAAGGATCTGAGCAGGGGAGGGGGAGGAAGAAAGGCTGGTGACTGAACAGGGCATGGGGAAGTTGTGGAGCTGGATGGGGATTGAAGAAAGGGAACAGAGCTATTGGGAGGGGAAGCAGAGCCAAAGGCAGCTAAGGAGAGAAGGGGGTACTGCAAGGGTAGGGGAAAGCCGGAGGACCTGGAAAGGCATGGTGGCAAAAAGCAGGAGTCAGTAAGGGAAGACGCAGAGCCAATGCTGGGGAGCACAGGAGAATGGGATTTCCCCTCTCCTAAGAATACTCTGGGCCTTGTTGTTGATATATAGCTATTATTAAGATGCAGCCTGGTTTTCATATGCCCTCCCAATAACCCTGTGAAGCAGGTTACCAACACTCCCATTTTACAGACTGGAGACCTGAGGCAGAGGGATGGCCACTTGCCCAAGGGATTTCTGTAGCCTGGAAAGATCTCCTGTGTCCAATGCTCCCTCTAAGCTGTGGAGTCTTGAGAGCAAAAATTCTACTTTGTGAGCTACTGGCATTAAAGTTGTGAGTGTGCAATTTGGCTACTGCATAAATTAGTTTGCTCTGGAGCCATCCATCCTGAGCTAAGACAAAAATGTGTGAGCCAAAGGCTAAAAAAAACTGAGCTAGCTCACACTCACTCAGCTTAGAGGGAACATTTTCCCTTCTCTATATCCAGGCCCATGGAAATGCAAGCCCTAACAACTCTAGGTTTGATGCCCAGAGGCCAGTGGCTGAGGGAGAGGGGAGCCATCTGCTCACAAATTACTGCATCCCAGTCAAGTTACCTGCTAAATTTTCACACCGCCCCAATGCTCTCTTCTCTGCTAGGTCTTTTAATGAGCCCCTGCCAAAGTAATTCTCCTTTCAGGCCCAGCACAAGTTCTTCTACTGGGCACCTCTTACCTTCCAGGCCAGGAATGCCATTCTCCTGCAGCCACTGGTCAAGCGAGCGTGTGGCACTCCAGTGGCTGGGGCTGCGAGAGCACTCACCCACAATCAGGGCCGCCACATGGATGCGGCTGGACTCAAACCACTGCAGGGGGAAAGGAACAGGGCTTGAACACACTCTAGTATCCCAGCTCCACTGGAGAGACATGGGGCAGCCAAAGTAGCTAGCCTACTGGCAGCTACTGGGGGGACCCTGCCAGTGAAGAAGACCCCGCCCCCTTGAAACATGCTAGCCCGGAATCACTGTTGTTCAAAGACAATGCTGGTCAAGGGTTAGAGACACCATCAGATCTGGGGGGGATCTGCCCTCCTTATCGGACTGTATTTTCAGTTTGGGGTACTGAATTACAGAGCGGGACAGAAGTGCTTTTTACCAGCACAGGCTGGCTTGCCAGTGCTGACTATTGCCAAAGAAAGCGGACCTGATCAGTTACACATTCCTTGGAAGCCTCCTGATTAGACTACTGTAACACACTATAATAAAGTAATCATAATCAAGTGCTGCCATGTCGCAACCAACTCACGGCAACCCCTCATGGGGTTTTCAAGGCAAGAGATGAGCGGAGGTGGTTTGCCATTGCCTTCTTCTGCATAGTCGCCCTGGTCTTCCTTGGTGGTCTCCCATCCAAGTACTGACCCTGGCTGACCCTGCTTAGCTTTTGAGCTTGGATGAGCTCAGGCTCATCTGATTTAGTCAAGCTGCTGTAATGTACTATACAACTGATTGATCTCCAGAAAACAACAGAGAAAGTCTTGATGGGAACCCACAGGCTGGTCAGAACACCAGTCACTGGCTGTCAATTTTATTTCCATTGTAAGTCCTGGTTCTGACCTTTAAAGCCTTAAATGGCCGAAGATAAGGATACTTTAAGCCTATCTCTGTGCATAGGCACCAGCCCATGACTGGAGATCAAATGTTGGTACCTCTGTGTTGGCCTACACTAGCAAAGGTGAGACTGGAGGATATGCACAACAGACCTTTTTCAGCTACGGCTCCCCAACTGGAATTCTCTTCCCCAAAAAGCCTGCCTAACCTTCTTGTTCCATACCTTCAGCATTCTGTTAAGACCTTTTTATCTCAGAAAGCATTTGAAGGTAGGAAAGTCTGATTTGCTAGAACATTTTTTTTTCAGGTATTTTGTGTGTGCGTGTGCACATGTGCCTGGAATCATGGTCAACTTCTGGTGACTCCTAGTGGGGCTTGGATGTTTCAGAGAGGTGGCTTACAATTGCTGCCTCTGTGTCCCAGTCCTGGTATTCCTTGGAGGTCTCCCTTCCAAGTACCTGCCAGGGTCAGCCCTGCTTAGCTTCCGAGATCTGACAAGATAAGGCTTGCCTGGGCTATCCAGGTCTGGGCCTGCTGGTACATTTTTAGACTACTGCCTTTATTTGCTGTTGTCCTTTGAGTTTGTTTGTTGTTTTTATATAGTTTCATTCGTTATTTCAGGTGGTGTGTTTGTACATTTTTAGTATATATATTTTTGGTGTTACCTATTATATGAGACATTCCTAGCCTGCCTTTCTCTGATAAACAGACTCAAGGTGTGTTATATTTAGAGTTATACAGTAGAAGAACAGGATACAAATACCCCAAACGGGATCAATAAGTGTGCTGCTTCAGAATATCTTCCTCAAGAGAGCATCCTCTGTACTCTACAATATACGCTACATCCCATTGTCTAGCAGAACTTGCAGACAGACCGGGTATATCCACAGAGCACGGCATTAACAGACCAAGAGCTTGAATGCCAGTTTAGCTGAGAGCTATTTGCCAGGCCAAAGCCATACCTAGGAAGTCACAGCACCCTTTAACCTGTGCTGGAACTATCCCCCTTAACTCAGTCCTCACAGCGCCTAGAAATTGGTGGATTGAAGTAGTTCCTAAAAAACTTAAAATATTTAACTTTAATATAATATCTGCAATGTATATAAGTTATAAGACCTGATGTGTGGTATCGCTTCTCTATAGGATTCACATTTGATTAATGTGTTATTCTGGTACTTTCAGTATAATCTTCTGCTAGTTGGTTTATTTTATGTAATTTGATTTGTTGATTGGTGAATGTTAGTAAATTTGTTGGTTTGCATTATGTCTAAAATGTATTTTTTTAAAAAGTGCCTAGAAATTGGATGCCAGTGCTGAATAATCTGAAATACTTATTCACATCCCTGCAATGCTGCCATCTAAAAACCAGAAGCAGACTCTCCTGGCTGCCGCACACTCACCCGGCTGAGTCCATACTGGTCCGACTCGTCCGGAGGAATGCCATAGTTCCCGATCAGAGGATAAGTCAGCACCAGGATCTGGGATTTGTAGGAGGGATCTGTCAGTGCTTCGGGATATCCCACCATGCCCGTCTGGAAGACTGCAAGCCCAGGGGAAAGAACACAAATCAGATCGGCAGCACAAAGTCATACCAGGGGCACAGAGCGGCTTGGCAAGTGTGCCCAGGGCACATGTACATCCCCCGCTCAAGGCACAACATATAACATCCTGCCCCAAAACAACAAAGCCAAGCCCTGCAGGTGCTTTCCCCTATGCAGCCTCACAGCCACAGCACAAGGGCTGTCCCCTGGGAAGCAGTCCCAGGGTGATAGGTATTAGATTCAGCATCACTATATCCTTCCATCGTGCCCTTGTGCCCAAGAGTCACTCAGTGCAATACTACAAAACAACCCCCTGCATTCTGCCTGTAGCACCAATGCAGAAGAACCCCCAAGGAGGATTAGGGAACAGTGTTGTCAGGTGACTTTATCTGGACTTCAAGTATGTCGGCAGCCAGGGTCCATAACCAAAGTGGCTGCGGGATTACCACCTCCTATTTATTCAGCCTTTCTAAAGGGCGTCCCAGGGGCATGCATTAACCCCAAACTGGCTTGATTGCCAGGTGTTACTTCTCCTGGGAGGGCAGCACCTAAACAGGCAGGGAAGTATAAACGAGGAAGAGGAAGCAGTAGCAAGTGGGCTTGAATGGAGAATTGGTTTCTGTAGGAAACCCCCCACGACCAAAGAGGGATGTAAGGAACTGCTTTTGTCATGTACAGTGTGGCTTATTTTCTTCTCTGTAATCAAAGTATATTCGTGTTGCCCAGGTACCTTGCCTCACTGAGCTTCTTTGGCCATCCAAATCCATTAAAAGAACTGTTGCCTCTGGCAAAACTATTGGTGACCAGGATGGGATTTGGAAGGTCAAGGGCTCTGCGGACCAAAACAAACTGTGCAGGGCAAGAGCAGAGCCAGAAACCTGCATGGACTGCTGTGCTGGCACGGGGCCAGGTGGCCCAGCTATTGAACTGGGTTGCCCCCCACAGTTGCTTCGGAATTTGAAGGGGTGGAAGGTTATGGTCTGACCCCAGTGGTATGAAGTCACTGTGTGACGGAACTAGGGGTGGAAACTGGAGACTAAAAAGCCAAAGGGGGGGGGGGGGTTGGATGGGTGACGGCTCTCAGGGTGAGTTGGGAATGCTGGCAGACTGCCCAGAAAAGGTTTGGGAAATTGCGGAATAAAAATTGCAGCATCACAACTGCAAAAAGCACTCTTGCGGGAGGAGCTGGAGGGAGCCCAAACCTGAGGAGAGGCAGCTGAAGATTAGGTGAGCAAACCTTAACTGTTTGGTTCGCTCACCTGTGTTACAGAAATTAACCTCAGATATGCAGATGATACCGCTCTAATGGCAGAAAGTGATGGCGCGATGTGGGTCCATGGGGTTGCGAAGAGTCTGACTTGACTGCGACTGAACAACAACTAAAGTTGTAGAAATTGACCAAAGTGCAGTCTCTGTGCTGATCCCTTTTGAGTGTGGGCCTTTATCAAATTCCTCCTTAAGTGGACCCAGAGATGTACGCTGGAGACATTTGGGAGTCATTAGAGGAGGAACAATGGACTGAGGGAGAAGATGAGAATTAAGATACCTGGCAGGCATGTCCATTAGTGATGAGTAAGTCAGAGGGAGCACCAGATGCTCCCCCCTCAGCATACCTGCATGGTTCATGATTATATCCAGACTGAGTTAAGTGGTATTCCCAGAGGGCATCTTCAGACCCCCTGTGAACCACTGGAAGAGTGGCTCAGTAGGTGGTGGGACCAAGGGGTGATAAACCAAGCCCTTTTCGGTAATAAAGTGTATTTGTGTTGCCAAGGTACCTTGCCTCACTGAGCTTCTTTTGACTGCCCAAATCCATTAAAAGAACCCTTGCCTCTGGCAAAACACTGCCCCCGGAAGACAACAGAGTCAAGTCCACAAAGCTTCAAAAAGACTGACCAAGAAACATGACATGATCTGACCCTATGCTCCCAGCCTCTCTCTCTCTCTCCTTGCTTCGATCCATCTGTAGCTTAAGGACATGTTGACCCTGATGCTACATCCCCAACCATCTCAGGTGACGCCTAATTAGAGCTGTATCAGACGCTGTCAGGGTATCTGATGCTGCTGCCATGATGCACCAAGCAAAAGGAAGGGCAAAGCAGCTAGGAAAAATGTGGCTGGCAATTGTCCAATCCCACAAATTCCACATCCAAGAAGCCCCCCCACCTTTGTCCTCCACATAAACTTATCTTTACACATGGAACAAAATTGCATTGATTTTTTTGAACAGGCATAATGTGCTGCCTTCACAGATATGAGATTTAATGCTTTTTCATCACAAGCAAAGACCAGCTGCATCATACAGACACAATCAAACCACAAGAACATAAAAAGAGCCCTGTAGAACTTTCCATCAAATTCCCACTCAGTCTTTTCCACATTACAGATCAGGTGTGTGTTTGTTTAACGTGACAGCCCCACATTCTCAGGATTGTAAACTGCTAGTTGCATACAGTCTTGTTGGACCAGCTTCCAAAACTAGTACACGCATTCCAAAACTTCCCTTTATTTTCTCCAGATGTTCTAAGCAGCTTCTCTGGCATTCCAGTGATGCCTCCTGCCCAATCATCATGACCATCTACTGCCGCACTCAACCCCAGAGGAGGCTTAGCCTAACACAGCATGAATTTGGGCTTTACATGCCAGCAGAAGCCTCCCCCAACCGGCAGCTCAAATCAGTCCAATCGCTGTCTGCAGTCATTCCATGCAAAATGGACTTGAACTAGAAGAAGAAGAAGAAGAAGAAGAAGAAGAAGAAGAGATTGTATTTATATCCCGCCCTTCACTCCCTTGGAGTCTCAGAGCGGCTTACAAACTTCTTTCCCTTTCCCTCCCCACAACAGACACCCTGTGAGGTAGGTGGGGCTGAGAGAGCTCTTTCCCAAGCTGTCCTTGAGGGAACAGCTGGTACAGAGCTATGGCTTCCCCAAGGTCATCCAGCCAGGTGCAAGTGGAGGAGTGGGGAATCAAACGCGGTTCTCCCAGATTAGAGTCCGCGCACTCAACCACTATACCAAACTGCTTCATCTGGTCCCCACTCCAGACTTCTCTTACTAGGTGACCCTTCAGACAGCCCTGGAATATTATAACATACGAGCAACTGTGCAGGATCAGACTAATGGTCCTTCTAGTCCGGCAGCTTGTTTTATACACTGCCCAACCAGCTGCCCCCTAAAAATGTACAATCAGAGCATAGAGGATAAAGACTCCCCATTATTTTGCCCCCGATACTTCTGCTGTTTTTAACTGCAAGGTCGTTTCCCAGCTATTATATGGCATTCCTGTGTGGATAGCGGCATACCATGAATCTCTGAATTACGTATTGTTATCTTCTCTTCAAAAGATTATGGGGGCATCACAATGCATTGCTGGAATAGTTTGGAGGCTAGAATTAGGTTTACATTCACTCGAGGCCCATGCATGGAGGGACACCTTTAGGTGCTGGCTAAAAATATTGTTCACTAGTGGTAGATATTTATTCTTGTTATGAGAAGATCCTTATTCAAGCCCTTGGAGGGAGTTAGCTGAATCAAGACCCTCACTATTAGGTTTTCAGCCTAAAGAACTAATATCCTTAGGGCTGGCTTAATATCTTAATTTCCAAGTGGCTTTTTGAATTAGATCTATCTAGCTCATGCATGGGGGATGCAGTGGCTCAGGTGGCAAAGACACTGAGCTGCAGACTGGAAGGTTGGTAGTTCAGCAGTTCGAGACCTGAGTGCTGCATGATGGAGTGAGCTCCCGTCTCTGGTCCCAGCTCCTGCCAATGTAGCAGTTCGAAAGCAAGAAACAGCATGTAGATAAACAGGTACCATTTCAGTGGGAAGGTAACAGAATTCCGTGCGCCTCGGCGTCTAGTCATGCCGGCCACATGACCACAGAAATGTCTTTGGACAGCACTGGCTCTTCAGCTTGGAAATGGAGATGAGCACCGCATCCCTAGAGTCATATTCGACTGGCTTTCAAGCAAGGGAAACCTTTACCTTTACTTAGCTCATGTATGCGAGGTCAAAATCTACTTGGATATTTTGTACCCACAAGGTCCTCCTGCCTATATATATTTTATAACTGTGCTATGCTACAGGAGAGCTTTTATGCTATCTCCTTCAATTCCATCCAAGATATTACATGATCAATATAGTAATAGGAAAGGCTGAAGGAGCAGGGTTATGTTTAGCCCGGAGACGACTGAGAGGTGATATGATAACCATCTTCAAGTACTTGAAGGGCTGTCATACAGAGGATGGTGCGGAATGGTTTTCTGTTGCCCCAGAAGGTCAGACCAGACCCAGTGGGTTGAAATTAAATCAAAAGAGTTTTCAACGAAACATTAGGAAGAACCTCCTGACAGTTAGAGCGGTTCCTCAGTGGAACAGGTTTCCTCAGGAGGTGGTGGGCTCTCCTTCTTTGGAGGTTTTCAAACAGAGGCTAGATGGCCATCTGACAACAATGCTGGTTCTGTGAACTTAGGCAGATCATGAGAGGGAGGGGAGGAAGGGTTGCCTCAGTGCTTAGTTCTTGTGGCCCCTTCTTACATGCCCAGGGAAGTGCTCGCCCAGGGAAATGCTGATTGCTACTTTGGGGTCACGAAGCAATTTTTCTCCAGGCCAGTTTGGCCGGGGATCCTGGAGGTTTTTTGTCATATTCTGGGTATGAAACGGGTCACTTGGGGGGGGGGGGGCGGTGTTTGTGAATTTCCTGCATTTTGCAGGGGGCTGGATTAGAGGACCCTGGAGGTCTCTTCCAACTCTATGTTGGACACGCTTGTGCCCATTGGGATAGATAGACACATTGGAACACTGTCTTTTAGAGTGAGTGAAGCATATACATGAATATAAGGAAGAGATTGGTTCCTCCTTGTTTGCAAGGAGTTACTGATGTGCCATAGGTGATGAATTGAAATTCCTGCTGGCTGGGTCAGATCCTAATGTAACCCAATCAGTTGCAAAATTTGTTTGCAGGGTAGTGATAGATAGAACATGACTGCATGATTTTACCTCAGGGCATTTTATTGTGATTCATCTCACGGTCTTTAGGCCAACAGAGCTGTATCATTAAAGGATATTTTTGCCTCCAGTACTGATATATTGCCTCTGAACATGGAAGTCCCACTTAGACATTATGTCTAACGGCCACTAATGGAGCTATTATCAAAGAATCTGTTTACTCCCCTTTTAAAGCCAACTAGACTAGTGGTTCTCACTCCCCCTCATCCCATCACAGTGAATTCCACAAGGTACTGTATGAATAAAGCCTGTGGCTGCAACCCCCACCTGCTAGCAAGAAGCAGCCCAGCAAGTTTTAAACTGGAACAACTTTTGATGTGGTTCATCTGAAAAGGGGGCTAATTTTGTTCAAAGTATTTGCCATTATCTGTGCCCTGTTCCATGCAAACTGAAGTGCATGCACTTAGCACTTTATTAATGCCTGGCAGACTGAAGGCACAGAGTTGGCCTCAACAGAAGAAGAAGAAGAGGAAGAAGAGATTGCCCTTCACTGGGAGCCTCAGAGCGGCTTACAAACTCCTTTCCCTTCCCCTCCCCACAACAGACACCCTGTGAGGTAGGTGGGGCTTAGAGAGCTCTTTCAAGAACTGCTCTTTCAAGAACAGCTCCAACAGAACTATGGCTTGCCCAACATCATCCAACAGCTGCTTGTGGAGGAATGGGGAATAAAACCCGGTTCTCCCACATTAGAGTCCGCTTACTTAACCACTACACCAAACTAGCTCTCACACCAAACAGGATGCAACCAGCCTCACATCTCAGACTGCAAGCTGCCCAGTCTGAAGAGCAAAAACTCCCTCTCAGGAAGAAAAAGAATGGCCATGGGGGTGGGCAGGGACGATGACAGACAAGAGCCTCCCTAGGCTATCTCTACCAATATTTTTTAAGCAAGACATTGGCAAAACTAAGAACTTTTGTGAGTGAATTTAGCCGAGATGGCGCAAGTTGTGCTGCGACTCGAGCAAAGCAGCCACACATGGTTTGTTTGCACACTAGAGATTTGCAGCCCTTACATCTGTGCACCACGTTCATTGTGCTGGCCGGCAAACTGAGCATGCAGCTACTTTGCATGGGTGACAGCAATGAGACAATAAGAGTCGCCTTCTGGTTCAGACTGATTACCTATAGCCCAGTTTCCGGTTTCCAACATTGGCTAGTCAGATGCCACAGGGCGTCAGATAGCCTCACCTGCGGACCACTCCTCAGCAGCTGTCAATCAATGGAATGCTGCCTCTGAATTGGCTATTAAGATGACAGACCTACCCTCTATAAATCTGTCCAATCTCCCCATTCAAATCTCTCTAAACCAGCAGCCATCACTGCACCTTGTGGCACAGAGTTCCATGAGTCAGCTATCCATCACAAGAGAAAGCTCTCTGCTCATACCAACATCATGCTTAAATTGAGCATTAACAGTGCGAGTGGGATGATAGATGGGCAAGTTAAGAACAGGAGAGGGTGGCGAATCCCTAACTAGCAAAATTGAGCACCTGGGCTGCCACTGTACCCCCTAAGTAGGTTGTCAACCTCCAGGTGGTTGCTGGAGATCCCTGGAGATTACAACCAATTTCCAGGCAACAGTTCACCTGGAGAAAATGGCTGCTTCAGAAGGCGGACTCTATGGGAATATACCCCACTGGAGTCCCTCCCCAAACCTTGCGCTCTTCAGGCTCCAAATCCAAAATCTCCAGGTATGTCCCAACCCGGGGCTAACAAAACCTACTACACCCAAGTGCTGGTCATAAATTCGGAAGGGTGCTGTGCTGCCCCAAAAAACTGTTTCTCTTCACAGACACCTTCTAAGTCGACCTCAGAGATGCTGCAGCTGATTCTGTCATCCTGCTGTCCCAGACAGACCAGTGGCAGAGCCCAAAGGTCACTGGGCTCCAGACAGGTCCTGGAGCCGTCGACTATCTATAAGACCCGCCCTTCCGACAGAGCAGTCCAGAAGCCTCAAGCACGCTGCACCCGCTCAGAGGCACTCTTTACTAGCCGCCCTTTTGACACGCTCCAGGGCGACTGAACTTTGCAAGCACCCAACCAAGCCGAGAACGTCACTGGGCAGCCAGGGCACGCGTCTGGAAGCTGGACATCCCGCTCGGCCCCACAGAGCACGCGGGCTTCACGATCCGCCGACAAGCCCCCTCACCGCCTCCATAGGCATGCTTCTCAAAGAGGCGGGGAGGGTGCAGGCGCGGCCCCCCACGTGGGGTGATCCTGCCGCTGCCCCCCCCCCCCAACCTTTCCCCTATGCCTCTGATGCGCACATCTGTGCCCCACGTGATCCCGCGGCCGGACTGGGACTCACCCACTTCTCCGGCAGCGGCGGCCCCCGCGGCCCCGAAGAAGCGACCACGCAGCACCGTCCCGTCTTCCAACACCAGGCTGCCCATGGCCACGCCGCGTTCGCCCCCCTACTGCGCGTGGAAAGAGAATAGGAAGGGGGCGGCGGGGGGCGCGGCCGGCCGTTCCGGGGGAAAGCGGGTTGTTGCGAGCGGCGTGGACCTGGCGCGAAAGGAGGCGGAGACGGCGGCGTGGCTGGCCTGAAAGCTACGAGGAGGGGAGGAGCTGAGCCCCAGCCGGGAAAAGCCGGGAGGAAATGACCCGCCGAGGGGCGGTGCAGCTGGCAGGAGGCTGGCCTAGGCGAGGCGGATCTCGTGTTCTGCGTGCTGGGGGTGGGCGCCTTCTTTGCACGCTCGCTGCCTACCACTTCTTTCTCTCCCCCCTCCCCCCAATCTGCAGTGGGAGAGGATAACAATGATGGCCTGTTTTGCTCGGCGACAGCGTAAGCGAAGCGCTTGGAGCTCTTGGAATACTCCGGCGCACGCAAATGCCAGGTAATAGTGCTTGAGCAGGTAACAGTGCGTTGTTTGAAGAGGAGAAGGCCCCCGTTTCCTCCCCCAGCGGGATTGTACCTAGTTTACGCAGACCAGGGGTTAAAATACAGTTCTCTAGCACGCTTGCTGGAGCCCAGACGCATATACCCGTCCTGCACTACCAGATTCGCAGAATCAAGTAGTAAAGCTTGCATTGAACCGGACCACTGAATGATGGGGCCGGGGGACCTTGTGCATGAAGCAAAACTTGCATGTCAGAGAGGATTCGGACCGGACTGCATTGATACCGAGCAGTAGGACAAACTTGGCTGCCTACCATTCCATGTAGCCAGCGGTCTTCTTTAAAGTGGGCCCTCGAAATTAAAACATCCACGCCCCGCCCCTTCCCAGGGCAGAGAGTGCTAACGTGTGAATAATGTATGCGAAGATGTGGACCCGCAGTTTTAAAGAACGTGCCAGATGTGGAGGATGCCCCAACTTCGGCCTGCCTGCTTCATAACCTTTAAACCAGACTTCCACCCCAGATACTTTTCTATGTGGGGAGAGGGTCAGTCATGCAGTCTGAAATAGTATAGTGCAGGAAAAATGATTCCCTTCTATATAAAAAAATTGTACACATTCATTTTACCTATGCATGGGTTCTCAAGACTTACATAGTTACCAAGAATACCCATTTAATTATGCTGACTGTATACATGGGCTCTGCACCCCACACCCACAAATGGCAAGAGAACCTCTCTCTAAGCCTGCAGGACCAATTCGACAAAGATGATGAAGAAGAGGAATTCACTTGGAGTCTCAGAGTGGCTTACACTCTCCTTCCCTTCCTCTCCCCATGACAGACACCCTGTGAGGTAGTTGAGGCTGAGAGAGCAGCTCCGAGGGAACTGTGACTGATACAAGGTCCCCCCAGCTGGCTGCATGTGGAGGAGTGGGGACTCAAACCCAGTTCTCCAGATTAGAGTCTGCTGCTCTTAACCGCAACACCAAATAATGCAGGTAGCTGTTATAGGGGTATTCAGACATGCTGGGCGAGGCAAGTGGGATAGCAACCTCTGAAATGACCAAACACATTTTGTTCTAAACTCAACCTATGTACTGAGTCTGTATGCCCGTGCAAGATACTGATAGCCCAATCCTATGTATACTTACACATAAACAAGTCCTATTGTGTTCACCAAGACACCTGAGTCAGTGGCTATACAGGCAGTGATCACAGTTTAGCTGGGAGAGGGACCTACAGGCCTTTGTCCTTTGTTTCTAATCTGCATTTCTTACTGAGACTCAAGGCCCCTTACAAAAATTAAAGCCAAGCAATAGGAACAGTATAAGACATAAGCAAAAACAATTACAGAAATCAGAAAACAATGGGGTAAAAATAAGATAAACCATGCCATAAACTACAGCCCTTGTCCCCTTGTGTGGAAGTGTCAATTTGAAGAATTCCCTATTACACATTCTGTGGAATGCTAGGAGTGTGGGAGCCTTCTTCTCCTCAGGCAGGCCATTCCTCAAGGTGGGAGCCACAACAGAAGACGCACAGGCACATGCATCTGCTTCTCTTACCCATTTGCAAGGTGGCAATGACTCTGTGTTTACCATGCCATGCCTTGTGACTTTAATTGGATGGGCCAGTTTAGCCAGCCATGCTGAGACATGAACCGTTGCTGTAGATTCTCCTGGAGTGCCACTAGATGCCTCACACTCACGTATTTGGGCCACAACAGAAATATCAGCTCTGAAACCTGCCTGGAAGCCATGTCTCCCCCCCCCCCCTGCATTTTTTCAAAGAGGCAAAGGTCGGTTTGTGACTGTTAAGAGAAAAGCCATCTTAGAGGAATTGTCCAGCAAGTTCCAGCTAAGTTCACTGATTCTCTGCAGGAATTAGCGACCTCCCCCTACACTCTGGAGATGACTTGTCAAGGAGGCCATCCACTCTGGCCTGTTAATTAGCTCATACAGTTTCAGCTATGAATATGATATGGGAGGGGGAGCTTGCTCTCACCCTGGAAAGTTCCATGGATACTGCCCAGAGATTGGTTGAGGAGGTCGTCATGGTTATGGCCAGCATGTTCTATAAGCATGAATAGAGAGAAAAATCCTTACTCCCTTTTTACCATTTCCTTCTTACTCCTTACTGCCAAGAAGATATTTGTATTATGCTCTGGAACCGCACTGTATTAGGAATCCAGTAAGTGTAGCTAGTCCATTTTGTTATTTTTATGTATTGCACTGCCATGGGACTGTATGCCTTGTTTTTATACCTTTACTTGAATTTCTTTAATAAATTCTTCTTTTGCTTTATGGGTTGTGTTACTCCAGGAGGTACTGAGACCAAACCCAGGTAAAGCTCAGTTATATTACTGCACCAAGGCAGAGTCAGCCCTGACAGTGACTGTGTGAGAAAAAGCATTCTACACATGCTCAGAGGCACTGGGTTCTTACTTCATATGTTTCCGGCTCATTTCAGCCCTGCTGAATGTAACCCAAGTTATGGAGGCAGGCCACAGCACTAAAGTAAAACTCAAAAGCATCATAGGAATCTTAGACCGCCTTCTGCTTTTAAATAAAAAGCATATTTTAAGACATTAAGCAGGATTCATTCTCTCCTTGACAGCAGTTTATTCTTCATGTTATAAAGGCCATTTGACCACTGAAACGAAGCCAAGGATTTGAAGCATTCACTTCACTGAACCAAAACAAAAAACAGGCTAGTCGGAAAAAGCCCAGATTAGTTAACTGTTGTAAAACAGTGAAATTAAATTCTCAGCTAATATGATCGATTATTATTTATAGCAATAGTCCTTATGCCCAGATATACTAGGGATATGAAAGACAACCACTCTTCTTGGAACTTTGGAGCTGGCCCAAATAGTTACAAACCTGATTTAATTTTAAACAAACCCATACAGTAAGCAAAAGGTAAATTGGAATCTATAAGCCAGCATGGTATAGTGGTTAAAGTGTTGGACTAAGATCTGGGTAAACCCAGGTTCTAATCCCCACTATGCCACAGAAAATCACTGGGGGACCTTGGGCCAGTCACACACTCTCAGCCTAACCTACCTCACAGGGTTGTGGGATTAAAATGGAGTAAAGGAGAACAAGGTTAAGCTGCTTTGGGACCCCTTGGGGGGAGAAAGGTAGGATACAAATAAAGTATTAAAATTTATGTTCCTTATACGAACTCAGAGCACTGATCCAGCTATCTTAGCACTGTCTACACTGAGCAAGGCATGTTCCCAACACCTGATACCCAAGAAGTTTTAACTGGAAAGGTTAGGAACTGAACCTAAATCCTGCTACATGCCAATCGTGCACTGAGTCAGAGCTCCTTTTTTATTACAAGGCAAACTCCGTAGTGTCCACACTACTATATTTGCTATGTATGGCAGAATCCCCATGTCAGAGTTTTTAAGCTGGGGGCCTTCTCCCATTTCTGTTAAATTATTGCATACTGTTAATTGCTTTTTCTCTTTGCACCATTGGAGCAAACTAAGGGAGGACAGCCTGTGTGATAGCACAAGAAGGACAGTGACTTCGCTGCCAAGCATTCGGGAAACAGTCTTAGGGGGTGCTCCACCATTTTCCGTAATAATGAAAAGGATGCTGGGACAGATCCTCTGAGATCATGAACTGCAGCCCCTCTCCGCCTGCTTTGCACACAAGGCCCATTAGGTGTTGCTGCTGCATTTCCCAGGAAAGCTGATTGTGAGGTGATGGGACCTAATAAAGGAGTGTAATGAAGAACTGGGTTGCAGTGGAGCATCAAGGGAGGATCAGCCAGCCCTGTGGAACTGCAGTACACAAACCAGCAGGAACTGAGGAAGGGGATGTGGCCAGGAGAAAGCAGCTGCTGACCCAGCTGCTTCAGGAGGCACCCACAGTCCCAGCCCAGATACTGTAAGGCCCATAATGACCCTTTGCCAGGAATAAGCTGCAGTATCAACTGGATGTTCTTTTTTTTTTTTCATTCTCTTTAAATAGCTTTTTTTTTTCTTGCTGGAAACAGCCATAATTGAGCCATAATTTACACCTTCTGGGGAAAACTTAGCAATTTCTCTCCAGCAGAGTATAATTGAGCTCAAGTCAGCGACTTCTCTTACGCGAGCTTCTCTCATCTCCTGCCCTGAACTGTTCTCCTAGGGAAGGTCACACATTGACAGTCAATGTTTGCTTTTAAGCCAGCTAACATCTATTTTTATTTATTATATTTATTTAAAATATTTATTAGCCGCCTTTTTTCTTACGGAGCTCAAGGTGGTTTACAACATTAATAAGACAAACATCAAACATTAACCAAGCCTTTTTTTCAAATACAGTACATTTTAAAAAGCATGCAGACGTGAAACAGCCAACAGTGGTAACTCCTGCTTGCCTGCTGTTCTCCCATCTCTCTTTGGGAGTGAAGTCTTGCTCCCCTATTCCCACGATCTCCCCCTTATGGATCTCTTCCGCTGCTAACATCCACAGACTATACAAAGTCAAATCAAAACCAGTAGCTGGCTGCATTCTAACAAGGAAGAAATTTGGAAGTTATTTCAAAAGACAAAACGTCTGAATAGTCAATTGAGTTTTGTATAGAAGAGCACAAAGGAATACAGGACCTTTGCTCTGAGTTATGTATCATCCAGGGCTGCCATGTATGAACAGATGCCCAGCATATATTTATACAAGGAACTCCCTTCCACCCACCCTGCAGGTTTAAAAAAACAACTCCCCTGGATACTGTGAGACTCTGCCCTTAGACTCCAGGTGCAATGTCCACCTCATCCCATCTCCTCATGGAACCTTACAAAGCCATTTGCAGGGCAGTGGCTAGAAATTGCTCCCCTGCACTGCAGAAGGGCTTCTAAAACATTCCAGAAAGCATCTACCTGCCACAGGACACATGAACACCAGAAGCTGCCTTGCAGTGACTCAGACCCTTGGTCCATCAAGGTCAGCATTGTCTAGTTAGACTGGCAGTGGCTCTCCCAGGTCTCAGGCAAAGTCTTCACATCACCTACTACCCAATCCTTTTAACTGGAGATGCCGGGGACTAAACCTAGGACCTTCTGCATGCAGTGCAAAGGCTCTTTCACTGAGCCATGGCTCCTCCCCAGTCTGCATAAGACCAGCTTGAGGGGCTCCTGCTTGAACTCAGTGGTATGTGAATAAGGGCTTAAAAGACGAGGCCAAAGCCAGCCCTACGAGTCATCCCCCCAGCCATTATTGATATGCTATTTTATTTTTCCTGTTATGCCCTCAATGTTCAGGTCACTTCAAAGACTAACAAAAAAAGAGCCTTTCAGTCTCTGTTGCAGCAGAGAGAGAAGGATGATCTAAGGACAACAGGGATGCATATGTGCAACTGTCCAGGCTACATTTTAGGGATGGACAAGGTCTCTAGGAGGGAACCAAAGTGCCTACTAGGTTTTGTGGACAGATGTGAAGGGGCAGAGAGAGGCAGCACCAAGCAGGTGTTCTGGGAGGAGCGTCTAGCCAGAGGGAAGGAAGGGAAAAAGGTAGAGACGTTGACAAGAATGTGTTCTTCAAGTACCTGCAAGTGATGGGACTGGAGAGACAAAAAGTGAGGGGTGGTCATGTACTACTAGCTGCAACACAGCTATTTACAAAATGATCCTTTGGCTGGAGAACAGCGCACTCATGGGGAAAACACCCAGACCTTTTCCTCCTGAGATACAGCAGCTCTCTGGGCCCCAAAATTCATTGTTACTGTACTGTGAGGCTGGAAGGGAAGTCTCCATTTCTGTCCCTCTAAGTGGCTTGAGGAGTCTTCCAGAGGTCCGACAGCAATGGAACAAGAAGTCCACGGTTGGAGGAACAAGGAGCACAGCCTGCTGCTCAGCAATGCCTCTTCCTCAGCGTAAGGAAATTAAAAAGCTGAAATGCTTCCAGGCAACTGAGGTATTGTCTCTCTACACCATCAGCATAGGCCGCTTTACTTGTGGTTATTACAAATTTGACAGGAAACCCAAAGATACCAGCGGGAAAGCAAAAAAACTGATCTCCCCACTCCTCTTGCTGGAAAGAGCCAAACAAGGTGCAGGATCCATGCCCCGTTTTACTGTGCTTCGGTCTGAGTGTAGACAAGCAGGAGATGGTGGCGTAAGCAAACGTCAACAAGACCCCGTGTGACTGCTCAGCCCAGCATGGCTAACCTCCTGAAACTGCTCAGATCACGTGTTTCACATTGGGGAGGACTGCACAGGAAAATGAGGGGCTGCAGTTGGAAGCCATAGAAATTGGAAGGACCAAGGAACAGAGAGGACGCAGTCCTGGCAACAGGCCGGAGGAAAAGCCGTCTCCTTGGCAGGGATGGGCCATTATGAGGTTTTGACTTTGCGCCGCTGGGTGACCCACAGCAGGATGGAGAGGCTGGTGGTGACAACTCCCAAAGTCCCATAAAACATCAGGTACGGAAAGGTCCCCTGCAAAGCAAAAACAAAAGAGTGCCCAGCTGGGTTGGTGCCCATGCCCTGTCCAAAGGCGCGACTGCTGCAGAGAAGCCAAGAGTCCCTGCATTCCAAGGCTCAGTTCCCATCCTGGCTTACCTTGGGCACAGAAGCCTCTCCAGCTCCTCCCACCTCCTCCTCTTAAGAAACAAACAATGCCTGTCCATCCCTCTTTGCACCCAGACACACAAAAAACCCACATCAGCTTACCTGGCGCAAGCATTTGTAGCCATGGTATGGGCCTTCGCAAAGGCACAGGTGCAGGCCAGGTCCATCAGGAGCACAAAGCGAGTCCTCGGGGCACAGCCAACCTGCAGAGAAAGGACAGGCAAGGTGAGAAAAAGGCATTCCCTCTTTCCAGTGCTCCACAGCATCTCTGCACTGACCCTGATGCTTAAGTTTAAGGCTCAAAAGCTGCATCATTCCCACCCTATTGTCTCACTCCATAAAGCGCCTCTGCAATTGGCTTGGTCGCTTCTGTCTGCCTGGAAGTCTCTTCCCCTGCATCAGCATGACATAGTCTATGACGAACCATGCATGCAGAGAGCACTAAACCCAAGCATCTTCAGTGACATCACAAGGGATCCTGCATGTACCTCTTGGAATGTGCTGTGTTGTATTAGTATCCCATCCAGCTACTTGGATCACCTGTGCAAATGGGCCAACCTTGCCTGCCTCTCCTCCCCACTCCAAAGCAAGGCACCCCCTCTAGCCCATAATTCCAAGTTTGCCTTGTGCCTCCAGTAACTATCCCCTACCACGCCTTGGCTGCTTGTCCTTTCCCTACATTGGCTAAACTGAGTGAACCTTAGTGCTGAGCAAATATATTTAGGAATGGGAGACTTTAGATTGGAATCCCTCTCAGCAGTATCCCATAGCCATGGTAAGCCCAAGTCATTTTGAGGCATGGAGCAAAGGTAATATCTGGCAAGAGACCTTCCTGAACAGTGCTGTGCAACAGCCTCCCACTGGATTGCTCCTGATGGGAGAACCATGTGAGGGAACAGCCAAATGCCCCAACTCCAGAAGCATGCAGGCGGACAACCCACAGCACTTAGCTAATCCCCGCCAATATCACTGCTAAAATGGTGCCAGGGTGCTGCTTTTTGGAATTCCCTCTTGCTCATCTGTTTCTCCTGTCTCAGATCTTGCTGCCCCAGACCTGTCATATTGCCCCCTTCCCGTCATACCAAATCCCCCAGAGCCGTTGCAGGGGTTCCTCTGGCTGTGGCAGATCCGGCTGCTTCCTTGGGTGGTGACAGTATCCCACATGTTGTTGCCTCCAGGACAATCCAACTCTGCTGGCAAAGCTCTGGGGATGGATTAAATATTCTTAGAGGCAGGCATGGGGCCAAGCCCAGCTTTCCTTCTGCCCACAACAGCCCCCAGAGCAGGATCAAAAACCCACAGCCCAATGACTGGAAGTAGAGGGCCTGGCCTGGCCTGTGGTACCCACAAGCTGCTACCCCTTCAGCCCAAGAAGCAGCTGCCGTATCCAGCCCAAGCAAACCCTCCATCACATGGAAACATGAAGCTGCCTTATACCAAGTCAGACCACCACTCCATCACGGTCAGTATTGTCTACTCAGACTGGCAAGAGCTCTCCAAGGTTTCAGGCAGAGGACTTTTGCATCACCTATGACCTGATCCTTTTAACTGGAGATGCTGAGGATTGAACCCGGGAACTTCTGCGTGCCTAGCAGAGGCTCTGTCACTGAGCCATGGCCCCTCCCCTGCCCTTATCTCAGTAAACATACTGACAAGAGCAGCAGGATCCTAATAATTAAATTAAGGGATCTGTGGGAATAGCAGGCCCAACACTTACAGAGTTTGCAGCTGGGTGAATCCCCGGAAGGCATCTTCTGGGGGATGATCCAATGGATTGTCCCTCAGATCACTGCAGAAAGGAAGGAAGGAAGAAAAGCCACTCAGGTGGTCAAGTTCTGTGTCTCCACCTCAGACATGTGAGGGATTTGTCACCCTGAGACTTGCTGTGACTGGGCCGCTGAAATCTAGGGACCTTGCTGAGACTTCCTTTGTAGCCTGAGAAGGGGCAGGAAGCATACAGCCCAGAAATCCAATAACTGTCTGTTCGCTGAGGGAAAGATTATACCCATGCTAAAAATACATGTTGAAGAAGAAGAAGAGAAGAAGAGATTGGATTTATATCCCGCCCTTCACTCACTTAAGAGTCTCAGAGCGGCTTACAAACTCCTTTTCCCTTCCCCTCCCCACAACAGACACCCTGTGAGGTGCACACAGACACCCTGAGTGTGCACACAGCAGTTACAGTGCTGAACTAGGACGTGGGTGACACAGGTTCAAATACCCACTTGCCACGAAACTTGCTGAGTGACGCTGGGCCACTCACTCACTTTCATCTCATCTACTTCCCAGAGTGGCCGGGAATAGGATAAAATGGAGGGGAGAGAATGGTCCTGAACTCCTTGGACAAAGGGCAGGTTTAAAATGTACTAAATAGATAAATTGGCGTATGTGCACCCCAAAATGATACCTCAAAATAGCAGGCAGTTACACATACTCTATTTCCACAACTAAGGAACACAAAAGCCTGCAAAGGCTCCGAAGACCATCATTCCAGCCCCCCTCCCCCCCAGCAACAGATGTTTTCTGGTTACAACTCTGGTGAGGCTGGGTCCCCAAAATGCCTGACTAAGGGAGAAACCAGTTAATAAGGGCATCCCCAGTGATATCCACCATTCTGAAATGGTGAATTCCCAGCCAGGAACTCCTTTAAATTGTGCCACAGGGGCCCCTATTGTGCCTGTATTCTCCCCCCCCCCCCCTGCCATTTTTCCAACCTAGACATTTCAGGCTCCCATGCCACAGTTTAAGGAGTTCCCAGCTGGAGCCTCGCTGCTCCAAAATAGTGTCCATCTTCAAAATGGTGGGTGTCCCCAGGAATAGCCATATAGTCTAGTTTGGTCCTAAGGGTTCCAGGGAGAGGGGCTGAACAACTTCCACTCCCTTATGGGCCTTAGAGGAGGAACCTGCCCCAAAGCAGAAAGGTGAACTCACATGATAATGGCCGTGCTGGCCTCCTGAAAGCTGGGACACAGCTGATGCAGCGAGCAGTTCCCCAGATCCAGCCTACCGGAGAAAAGAGAAGAGTAGTTGTCCTAACCCGCAGAAGATGAGCATGTTCTCCAGCTGCCTGGCCAGGCCTTTCCAAGCTCCCTTCCCCAAGGAGAGGGATGTGTTCTTACACTGTGCTGCAAGAAAAGATCCTTATGGCAGCTTCATCTTGCTGAAGGTACTCCATTGGTCTAGAAAGGTGGAGTTACTATACCAACTCTTTGTGTTTACACTAGAGAGTGTGCTGTAGTGGTGATTACAAGGAGAATCTGGCAGGATTCATATCCGTGCTCAGTCATGAACTTTGGGCCAGAAACTATCAGCCTAGCCTACCTCACAGAGTTATTGTTGTGAGGATAAAATGGAGATGGGGAAAAGAACATATCCCGACTATGGTGTATAAATATATATATTTATTGTTATGGAAATAAAACAGGTAATGTAGAGCCATGTACACTACCCTGAACTCCTTGGAAGAAAAGTAGAATGAAAATAATTACCATCTTCCAAATATCTAAAAGGTGCTCCCTAATGCACTAATCCCGGTTTGCCTATGTAGACCTCAAGAAATGAGAGCAGGAAAACCTCGATTTTGGGGGGCTATGGGGGTACCCATAGCTATCGGCAAATGAAGGCGGTGGGTCGCTTTAGACCCCCAAGGTCTGGAAGTTGTAGGGGGCGGGAGGATTAACCCTTTCGCCTTCCTCCGCCAGTGGAGTGGAAAATTCGTTTAAACGGTCGACTCCCATTGCCAGGTAAAGCAGACAGCTCATCTGCCCCGTGATTCCAAATAACATTCCGGGGTACTTGGAAGCCATCTTTTGGTGGCAGGCAGGCAGGCAGGCAGGCGGCGTCTTCCGGAGCCCCGACGGATCCCTGGCCGACTCACCCGACGACGGCTTCCCGCTCCAAGCAGCAGCGGCCCAGGAGTTTCGCGCCCTGCCGAGCACCACAGAAGGCGGCCACCGCGGAGCTGTTCCGCACCAAGCCTGGGCAGCAGCCGCTGCAGATCTGCGGGGGACTCGGATCCTCAGAGCCCGACGCCGCGGCGATGGCGCCCCTCAACAAACACAAGAGCAGCCAGCTGGGCGCAGCCATGATGGCTCACATGACAACGCACGTGGCCGACTTTCTCCTGCCAGTTGGGCTCATCTCCAGCGGGGAGGCGGCCGGCGTTGTACAGAAGAACTGTCCAGATCATTCCCCAAATTGGCCAGGCGAGGGCAGGACAGTTCCGTTTGTCACAACGCAGATATTTTTACTTTCGAACAGCCCAACAGAATCTCCAATTCACTGACATCACAAACCAGCCCCTGACGCTTAGCTGGTAAAGAGGTATACTGCCTCTGACCATGGAGGCACCATGTAATTTCCGAGATGACTGATGACAGATTTCTTTGCCATGGATTTGTCTTGTTGTTGTTCAGTCGCACAGTCGAGTCCGACTCTTCGCGACGCGACCCTATGGACTACATCACGCCAGGCCCTCATGTCGTGTTCTGGAGTTTGTTTAATTTCATGTTTCTTGCACCGATGACACTGCCTAACCATCTCATCCTTTGCCGTCCCCTTCTTCTTTGACCTTCAATCTTTCCCAGCATCAGGGTCTTCTCCAGTGAGGGCTCCCTTCTCACTTGGTGGCCAAATGAGATGTGTCTAATCCCCTCTAAAAGCCATCTAAACTAGTGGTCATCACAAGAGGGACACATTTGTACTATTCAAGCAGCAGCTGGACAAATGCTTTAGATTGACCCTGCACTGAGCCTGCCTTAATGACCCCTTCCAACTCTATAATTCTGAATTCAAATACTACAGGATCAGGATGGCTGAAGGGTGTCTTGCACAAAAAGAGGGAAAGGCTGGTCCTTGGTTAGAAACTGTCTCTAAGTAGAAGTACTCACCAACAATTGAAAGGCAAACCCAGGGACAAGATCCTGTGGTCAACTCTGGTCTCAATTTTGTCCCCATGATCACAGAAGTAATTAAACTATGGAATTCACTGCCCCCTTCAAAAAGGGGTTAAGCAGATTCATGGAGGAGAGGTCCATCAATGGCTACTAACCATGGTGACTGGAAGTGAACCTTCATATACAGAGGCAGCAAACGTCTGAATATAGTGCTGGGAGGCATCATCAGAGGAAAGCCTTGGGCTCTATGTCCTGAGTGTTTGGTCCTCCAGGGCAACTGATTGGCTGCTTTGTGGAACAGGATGCTGGACTGGATGGACCACTGGTCTGATCTAGCAGGCTGTACTTAAGTTCTTGTGTTCTTAAGCCAACAACACCAGCCATACTGTTAAGGGCTCATTCACCTGCACATCTTCTAATGCAGCATGAAAACATGATTCAGTCATGCTCTTCGACTATTTATGCTAGCCAAACTATGCATAAATCAGTCAAGTGGCACCTTTAAGACCATCAAAGTTTTATTCAAGGTATAAGATTTCATTTGCATGCACACTTCTTCAGATACACAAGAACACGTATACCTTGAATAAAGCTTTGTTGGTCTCAAAGGTGCCACTGGACTCAAATTTTGTTTTGCTGCTTCAGACCAACAGAGGTATTGTGATGTGCACATGTGAGTTAAGTGCTGCCAAGTTGCCTCTGACCCATGGCGACCCTATGAGTTAATGTCCTCCAAAATGTCTTATCATTAACAGCCTTACTCAGGTCTTGCAAACGAAGGGCTGTGGTTTCCTTTACAGAGCCAATCTATCTCATGTTGTGTCTTCCAGTTTTCCTGCTGCCTTCAACTTTTCCTAGCATTATTGACTTTTCCAGCGACTCTTGTCTTCTTGTGGCTTACACTTTCACAATGTGCATGCCACCATGCCCTAAGCTGGCTCGTGCTATATGCCAGGCCCAGATCTTGGCAGAGCTGCTGGATGGCCAGGCAGGAAGAGCTTTTGAGGGCTATAGTGCTGGCCATCCACATGGGGACAACTAACCCACAGTGTCACATCCATGGCCTCAGCAAGCTACAAAAGCTGGTTGTGACTCCACCACACCTCCATCAGGGCCTCCCCAGGACTGGCATAGGGATCACACTGATGTCATCAAGCCAAAACCTATCCCTCATACAGTGGCTTTGACAACCTTTTGCGAGGGTGGTGTCATGGTGCTGCTCAGCAGAGTGGTCACTCAACACTGATGTTGGCACGGTGGGGGACCATACAGAGCAAAACATGGGCTGCTAGGAAAGGGGGATGGTGATGGGGCCACCTGGTAGCCGTTCCTACCATCACGTTGTGTTGCCATGTATCTGGGCCATGAGCAGATCTCAGAAGGCAGTCCCCCAGTGGTGCTACATGGGCCAGACCCAGTCATTGGGTTTAGGTTCCAGGATTATGGCACCTTGGGTAGACCCAGGATGATGGTCAAATGGAGTTGCTGGCATACAGCAATGTTAGGCAGCATGGCAAACACAGTAAACACCTGTGCCACCATGGTGGGATACCGCACCAGCCTGCGCCTTTGAGGCACAGGGACCGGAACGGCATCTTCAGCTGGCCAAAGGCATGCTCCACAACCACACATGTCTTACAGTATACCCTTTTATATGCTACTATATCTGGTTCATCTTGCCAGGGTATAGGGTCAGTTGATATGGTTATAATTGGTAGCCATGATCACAAATTCAGGGAACTGGAGCCACACGGTTGGAATGGGCAACAAACCTACCAAGACCCTGGACTCACCCAGGAGCCAGCCCCTGCCCCCTAGCCTTGAGGCCAAGAGTTTGTTGAAGACAGAAGAAGTGAAGATCTAAGCATCATGGACGCTGCTGAGGAACTAGACAAGTATGTCTGTGAAGAGACCCTGGACATCACAGCTGACATGGAGCTAAATAGTATTACTTGGTAAATGACAACTTATTAAGCCTCTTATTAAAAGGGAAAGAGCATTTTTCTCCATGCAGTTGGCAATCCTAGACTTTACGGGAGTTATAGCCCCTCCCCCCATTACTAGGCAATATTAACCAGTTTGGCTTCCACTGAGCTAATGCAACTAATCTCCTGCTTTGCTAATATACAGACAACCCCATTTTTTTCTTAACTTGGAAGTATTTTGAACAGTGGAAATGATGGGGAGGCTGTTAAAACTAAATCCATGTTGTAAGGGGCTGCTTTAAGCTGGTAAACTATACATTTGAAGGTCCAGTCACAGCTACCCGGTGTCGCATGCTCAGAAGATTGCAAACTTGGTGGTGAATGGCAAAAAGTGAGCTGATGTTATAGATGTTCTCTTAAACGTTCATTTCTAGGCAGCAAGGGTACTGGTGTACCTGTTGGCTGACCAACATTCATTCATTCATTTAGGCAATTTGTTTGCCCCCCTCCAGACCTTCTCAAGTTGGCTCACAACAACAAATCAAACCAAAACATACCATAAAAAGAAATTATAACAATAAAAACCGACTCTCTCCCTATGCTCCGCCACAACACCTTTGCTCATGTCAGCTGGAGCTTCTGCAGGTGCTAGCCTGCAAATGGGCAAAATCAACAACTGCCCGTACACAAGGCTTTCTCCGTTGTGGCTCCCACCTTAAGGAATGGCCTGCCCGAGGAGGTCAGGAAAACTCTCACTCTCCTGGCCTTCCACAAACTATGCAAAACTGAACTATTCCAGAGGGATTTTCTGCACAGGTAATAGGATTGCACTGTACAAAATGGTTCACCAATGTACTCGGATAAACGTTTGGGACTGTGGTCTATACTGCTAATGTATAGTTTAGTGCAGGGCTATTTTTGGGCAGGAACGCACAGGAACGGAGTTCCGTCTGGCTTCTGAGTTGGCCACGCCTACAGCCTCCCCCTGGTTCCCCAGGTGCTTGGCAAGCCGTGGGGTTCCTGGGGAAGCCAAGCTAATCCAGGGAGGGAAGGCAGTTTAAACTGCCTCCCCTCCTCGGGTTCCCCTGACACCCTGCAGCTGTGGGGCACCTGGGGAAGCCGATCCAGAAACTGCCTTCCTTCCCTCAGGTTCCCCATGCGCCCCGCAAGTTGCGGGGTACCTGGGGAAGCTGATTCTGGGAGGGAGCTGTGCTGTCAGGGGTGTGGCCTAATATGCTAATGAGTTTCTGATGTTGGGTGTGGCCTATTATGCTAATGAGTTCCTGCTGGGCTTTTTCTGCAAAAAAAAGCCCTGGTTTATTGTAAGTAGGATTCTATTTATGTGACTTCTGTACCACTTAATGTGTCACTCTGTGTAATCTGCCTTGAGCCCAGTGAGAAAGGTGGACTATAAGTAACATAAATAAAACAAAATAAATACTTATGCTATGCTCCAGTTCTTTCTGGTGGTTCCAGACTTCTGCGATCCTAATGCATTGAATGTCCCATTTTGTTGATTGTATTGACTCACTATGTGTGTAGATTCAGGTGGGTAGCCGTGTTGGACTGAAGCAGCAGAACAAAGCTTGAGTCCAGTGGCTCTTTTAAGACCAACAAAGTTTTATTCCGGGTATAAGCTTTTGTCTGCTTATATGAAAACTGATACCTAGAATTAAACTTTGTTGGTCTTAAAGGTGCTACTGGACTCAGGCTTTGTTTCACTCTGCATAATACGCCTTGAGTCCCTGTGAAAATGGCAGACTAAACATAACACAAATAAATAAATGATAAAAATCCAAATCAACAACAATAAAACATACCGATGAAATCCAGAGCAAGCCATGGCATAAAACCACCTAAAATAACAAAGCGGTCTAAAATAATATTAACGAAACAGTCTTCAGGCAAGCAGCAGACTGCAGAAAGGGTATGAGAAGCTGGAACACCCTCGCTAGAAGTCTGGGTAGCGGCCCTACCTTGAGAATCTGCATTTGAGCCCTTCCAGCTGCTCAGAGAAACCTGCAGCTCTGGTTTTGGATTAGAAACTGAGACTGTTTTAATCACCACGCAGACAGGGATAAACAAATCTTTATTGTTGAAACGTGAGCATGTGTTAACCATGTGTGTCTGTGAAACCTTCAGCATTGAGAAAGTTACTGTCTTCAAGAGCAGTCCAAACCAGTTATGAAAACCAACTGATTACAGCATCACATGTATTTCAAAACAAACCTATTGCAACATTACAAGTATTTCATCCATTCAGGGTCAATCTGGGCAATATTTTTAAAGTTAGAGCCAGGATAGTAAAGCAACTGTAGTCTTGGACTAGGATCTGGGTGACCCAGGTTCAAATCCCTCCTCTGCCATGGAAGTTTGCTGGGTGACTTTGGGCGGGTCAGACTTTCTCATCCTGAGGATGAAATGTGGGAGAGGAGAACAATGTCAGCTCCTCTAGTTCTCCAGCAGAGGTGAATTTGGAGTATAAATTAAAGGATGAAGAAAAAATGGGCTGCACCCAGTAATGCTGGGCCCGTTTGTGGGGAGGGCGGGGTATAAATCGAAAAAATAAATAAATATAAATAAAATAAATAATGTGCCAACAGAACAAAAAGGAAAAAATGCCAGGTGATAGTTGGACTGATTTATTATTGTACAAAGTCCCTGTGCATTTCGCCATGCATGCTTCATCAGGAGGGATCTATCAAAACATAATTTGACATCTAATACAAATAATAGAAGGACCCCTTAATAAAAATTATCAGAAAAGTATTAAAATAATACTAATTTAAAAGATAGGATCAAAATTAGTACAAAAATTGATACATAGGAATCAATACAGAATAAAAGATGAATAAACTATACATTGGCTGAGGACAGACTGGCAATCTGGAGTGGGATGGATCCGGAGGCAAAAACTGCGGGGGGAAAATCCAACGGGGCTGGCTGTCCACATTGGCCAGGGTATTGCACAAGGATGCCGTATGGGAGCGTTCAGACTGCTGCGGAGTGGCCCCAGGTGGGCCGGCCTCCACAGCTCGTAATAGGGCTGTTTCAGCAATTTGCGTTCGTGTGCACATGAGCGCTCATGCGCAAACTGGCAAAACGCCGCATTCGCACTGCCGCCTCCGCTTGCCTTCTGCCTTCTTCTGGTTCACACTGCCTGGAAGCAGGAGGCAAGCGCAAGATGGCCTCTGGACACCGGTTTCTCCCGGTGTCCTTCTAAAGTGCAAGAAAACCGGCTTCAAAGCGGGTAAGTGCGGAAAGGAGCCGAGGGACAGCTGCGCATGTCTGAACAGGCTCCCTTCCCCCGCTTCCCATGTGGACCTATCCCGGGGCAGATTGCCAGTCTGTCCTCAGCCATTGGACATGAAACATGACAATAAAATTATATAATCTATGAAGCAAATACTCACCAGAGCCTTCACCTAGGACTGGATATGTCCACAGCAATTAAGTTATTTTACTAGTGGGGAATGACACAGCATTTTTTCATGTACAGAGGTTAGCTAAGCACAGTCAGAAGTCCCAAATCAGAATTTAACCCACAAGGGGCCAAAGTTTGTTAGCTTAAAATCCACTCCATCTCCTTTTTTAACAGGACTTTTTCATTGTCATGGTAAGATTTATATAAACAACCCCCCCCCCCATGAAATCAGTGGGCCCATGTTCTTTCCCCATAAAACGCTGTACCACAGGTTGCTCCTATGTCCTCTTATACGAGTCTTTAATTTTCTAGAGGTCTTCCCTACACATATCTTATTACAAGAATATCTGGTGGCATATATAACCAGATCTGAATTGCAATGTTGTGCAGTTGTTTAAAGTTTATTATTTTTTTGCCAAAGCAATTGATAACACTTTTCATGTTTTGAGTCCTTTGGGAGAACCTGCTCCTGGAATGGTTCTTTGTAGATTCATGGGAACAAAGATGTTGCTGTGAATCAATTTGTCTTTTAAATTGGATGTCCTTTTAAAGGAGATTAGTTGGTTTTTTACCACAAAGTAGAGCATCATATAGCATATTCCAGTTTTTATATATGCTCTTTTTAAATTGGATACTGATGTGGTTATAAATCAAATGGACTGTAATTCTCTTATTTTGTGATTTGCTTTTGTTTGTATGTAACAGATCTTCCCTTCTGCAAGCTGTAGCCTTATCAAATGCTGTTTTGTAATCTGGATAACCCCTGGTGGCAATATTTTGTTTTAGGTTTTTTGCTTCCCTTCGGTAATTTTCAATATTTGTACAATTCCTTCTAACCCTCAAGAATTTACTCTATGGTAAATTATTTTATATGAACTGGATTAAAACTATCAAAACCTTAAAAGGAAACTCGATCTGTAGGTTTTATGTATATATTTGTCCAAATCCTATTGTCCTTTTTATTGATCATTACACCCAGAAAATTAATACGATGTTCACTGAAATGTATTTCAGATTTTATGTTATTATCCTGAATGTCAAGCCAGCTACAAAATTCTTGAACAAAGTTTGAGCCCAGTGGCACCTTTAAGACCAACAAAGTTTTATTCAAGGTGTGAGCTTTCATGTGTATGCACACTTCCTCAGATACAATGAAATGGAATTTACCAGTCCATACGTATAAGGAAGAGGTTTAACCTTTGCCCTATGTGTATGGACTGGTAAATTCCATTTCATTGTATCTGAGGAAGTGCGGGTGCACATGAAAGCTCACACCTTGAATAAAACTTTGTTGGTCTTAAAGGTGCCACTGGACTCAAACTTTGATCTACTGCTTCAGACCAACATGGCTACCTACCTGGATCTATGAAATTCTTGCAACTGAGTACAACTGCCTTTCCATATTAAGAAAATATCATCAATGTATCCCTACCATATAGATACAAATCTTTGAAAAGGATTCCTCTCTGAATATACAAATTTCTCTTCAAATTTATCCATATATGTTAGCAATCTCCAGAGCAATAGAGGACCCCATAGCAATACCCTGAATCTGCCCCCCCCCCCAATTTTGTTGAATGAAAAATAATTTTTGGTTAATTATAATTCAGCCAGTGCCCCATGAAAAAATGTACCTGGATGGCAATCTTGTCTCTTCTTCAATGTATTTTCTATAATTGATAGTGCTTCTTCTTGTGCAATGTTTGTATACAAGGAGATTACATTTAAAGTTAATAAAAGAACATTAGTATCAACAAAAGTCCCAATTTATTTATAAAATTGGTGGAGTCCTTAATATATGATGCTAACATTTGTACAAAGGGTCTAAGAAAATATCCTACATACTTGTAGATTGGTTCAAGGACTGAACCAGTGTTCCCTCTAAGCTGAGTTCGTGTGAGCTAGCTCACAGTTTTTTAGCCTCCGGCTCACACATTTTTGCCTTAGCTCAGGAAGAATGGCTCCAGAGCAAACTAATTTATGCCATAGCCAAATCGCTTGCTCACAACTTTAATGCCAGTAGCTCACAAAGTAGAATTTTTGCTCACAAGACTCCACAGCCTAGAGGGAGCATTGCCTGAGACGATAAGTCTTCCAGGAGGGGCAAATTTATATTTATGGATTTTTGGCAGAATATAAAACATAGGTGTTCTAGGGTGATCTTTATCTTAAAAACCTCTTTCCCATGTTGAAATATACCCTGTACTCACACACTCTCAAGTAAAGGTCTAATCTCCTTTTGAATATTTATTGTTGTGTCATGTCCACATGGAATATAATAAGGCTGATCATTCATATGTCTGCTTCATATTCCTTCCTATTTTGTATCACTATATCTCCGCCCTTATCAGCTTCCTTGATTATAATGGTCTGGTCCTGTGCCAATGAATTTATAATGCTATCCTTTCAAGTTCATTCAAATTGGACCAAGTTTGTTATGCTTCTCTAATTGTTCAAAGTCCCTATTTTATTTTCAAAAGCTTGGATAGTAGCTGGCACTGCACCTGATGATATAAAATTAGATGTTGCAGAAAAGGGGGAAGATAGGGCAAGACTCGGCTGCTTATTGTCTTTTTAAAAATGCCTTCCACCTCAGAGTTCAAATGAATCAAAAATATCTAATCTCATGTCCACAGGGTCATATCTAGGAATAGGTACAAAGGACAAACCTTTATTTAGAACTTGCAATTCATATTCTGATAAAATCCTGTCTGGTAGATTAACAACTAGAGTCTCCATCTTGTTCTAGATGGTTGTCATGTCTTCTCCTGAAAATGTTTTTCTTCCTTTTGTTGGATAATATACCTCTGCTGGAGCATGGGGGGTGAGCCAAGTTCAAAAAAAGAAGATGACGACAAAGCTGAAGTGGCTGGTCTGTTGTAATGCATTTCTTCTTCTCCTCTGCTGAGGTCATATATAAAAACTGGAATATGCTATATGATGTTCCACTTTGTGATTAAAAAACCCAACTATCTCCTTTAAAAGGACATCCAAATTAAAAGACAAATTGGTTCACAGGAACATCTTTGTTCCCATTAGGGTTGCCAAGTCTGGGTTGGAAAATACCTGGAGACTTTGGGGGTGGAGCCAGGAGAGAGCGGGGTTTGGGGAGGGGAGGGGCCTCAGCATGGTACAATGCCATAGAGTCCACCCTTCAAAGCAGCCATTTTCTCCAGGGGAGCTGATCTCTGTCAGCTGGAGATCAGTTGTAAAAGCGGGAGATCCCCAGGCCCCAACTGGAGGCTGGCTGCCCTTGTTCCCATGAACCTACAAAGAACCATTCCAGGAGCAGGTTCACTCAAAGGCCATTTTAGAAGCACTGTAACCTAACTCGAAACATGAAAACTTTTATCAATTACTTTGACAAAAAAAGAATATGTTTTAAACAACTACACAACGTGCAATTCAGATATGGTTGTAATATATGTAGGGAAGACCTCTAAAAAATTAAAGACTCGTATAAGAGGACATAGGAGCAACCTGTGGTACAGCGTTTTATGAGGAAAGAACATGGACCCACTGATTTCACTGGGGGGGGGGGCGAGTTTATATAAATCTTACCATGACAATGAAGAAGTCCTGTTAAAAAAGGAGATGGAGTGGATTTTAAGCTGTGTCATTCCCCACTAGTAAAAAAACTTAATTGCTGTGGACAGTTCCAGCACTAGGTGAAGGCTCTGGTGAGTATTTGCTTAATATACATTATATATTTTGATTGTTGAATGCCCAGTGTATAGTTTATTCATGTTATATTGTATATATACAATCAATTGTATATATATATAGTCAACTATCACCAGTCAACTATTTCCTTTTTGTTCTTTTGGGACATAAATTAAACATATTCTGCAAGTAAGGAAGCAAAAATATATTTTAGAACTCTGTGCAGGATGAGGAGACCAAGGATGCACCTGCAAACCTCTGACCTCAAACAGCACTGTTATTCTCTAACAAGAGGTCCCTTCAATTTTATTCTACCACAGCTGAACTGGCACCATGGAAGTGATTTCCAGCGGAAGATACCATTGGTTTTATTTCTAGCAAACCTGACCACAGCTGGAGGGTGAAACCAGGACAAGGAAATTGTTGACAAGTCCCCCATCCACAGATAAGATCTCATCCAGCAGTAAATCCCGAAATAATAACAACAGGAATTGGGACCTGAATCACACATGCTACCCAGGTTTCACCTGCAGCTCTGAGGCAGGCACTGCTGCTGCTGTTGCTGTTTACATGTGGGTCTCCCCTTTCTCACAGAGCTCTGTGCTGGGGAGGTCTTGTAACCCAATTCAACTGGTAGATCATTCACACTGATTTTATGACCAGAACAAACAGAGACTTTGCACTCTAGGGAAGATGGCACTTGATAAACTACCAGGGGGAATGGTGAGGTTACACACTGTTGCACTCTGACCAGTCCAGAAATTCCATCCAAGGCAAAAATATTGCTAGGTGTCCTTCAGAATCCTCTGTGACATTGAATGGGATTTTGCACGGGAGTGACATTTTTCAGGGATGCACAGTCTGTGTCAGGTAGATGGCAAACCCTATGCTATTAAGTTCTGGAACTATTGAGCTCCTTCTTGGCTTTCTCTCAATATCACGCAGGCACACACTATACACCAAAATGCATTTCATGCTGACTGGTGGGGTGTGTGCCGAAGCAGAGTCTCTTTGGGATTCAGCTTTTCTGTGTACACAGACCCTACATTAAAAGAGTACCCACATCCTGAACACAAATATAACTGGGCTTGAAGACTACTTTAAGATGCTTTAAGACTACCAGCTGCATTCCATGTTCAGACACAAAGTAGAGCTGGGCCCTTTGGGAGGCTCTCCCACAACTGTGGAGCTCTTTTCCACTGCATAAACATGAGCCACTTTTATGGCAGCTGTGGAGGAACAGCCATAAAAACTCCCCTTTTGGGCCAGCTATTGCTATTGGTATGTCTGGCAAGGTGAGAAGGAGAATTGGAATGTGACACTTTTATCTGATTATACTGCAGACTGGGAAAGGTACAATCAAATCTAAACAGATGCCACCATAGGTAACAAGTAAAGTCCAGGAAGCCATACAAGGCAAGAAGGCACCCTTCAAGAGGTGGATGTCTTCTTCAAATAAAGGTACTAAGACACCAAACAAAGCTAAGTTGATGATGACAGGGGGGAAAGAGAATATCAGAAACATACTGCTATAAAACATTAAGAATTTCTTAAGACATATCAGGAGCAGGAAACTGAATGGGTGAGTAGCAAGATAGTCCTTGGACATCGAAAGGGTGAAATGACTGCTAAAGGAAGATATGGAAGACATGCAGATTACAAAGAACCCTCTATTTTCAGTAAGGGTTTTCGAAGCACTGAGTCAAATAGAAGTGATGGGAGATGAAATTCAAGGGCTCAAGGAAAAGTTAAAAAATGATAGGAAGTCACTAGATCCAGATGGCATCCACGCAACTGTTCAAGATTGTTGTTCTCCCAACAAAAATATACAACTTGTCATTAAACTCAGCCAGAGGATTGGAAGGTAGTGAATGTAACAGCATTTTTTTAAAGAAGGGAGGAGAGATTCAGTTAAGTACGTCCATTCTAGGGAAATTGCTGGATTAATTATTCTATCTTTAATAATAAGCACTTATAGCAACATGAATAATTCTGGCTTCCATAAACAGATGATCTGTCTCATCCATCTTCTGGAGTTCTTTGGGAGGCTTAATAAGCATGTGTGGATAAGGGTGAGCCAATTGGGGGATGGGCATGGTGAATGTTTGTAAAATTATGCATGGGATGGAGAAAGTGAATAGAGAGAACTTCTTCCTTGTCCATAATACTAGGTTGTGTGGATGTCCAATGATGGCAGTAGATTCAGAGGAGTTAAAGGGCACTGAACAAGTAATTAAGTGGTGGAATTCAATGCCAGAGGTTGTAATGATCAACACTAATTTAATTAGTGTCAAAAGGAAAATAAGACAAATTCACAGAGGTCCATCAATGGCTATTAGCCACAATTAATAAATGGAACATTCATGTACAAGGACAGTATACCTCTGAATGCAATCCTGGAGTGAAAATGACATGAAATCAAAATGTAAAATGATGCAAACTGGAGCCCCCTCCCTAATCTTAATTTGGGCCTGAGTGCCTTGCTTATAGGTCTTCTCAGGGCATCTGGTTGGCCACTATGTGAAATGGGCTGTAGCAGTAGATGGACAGCTGGTCTGGTCTGGTACAACTGCTCTTACATTCTTAACTGAACTCTTTTAAACATTGTAATCCTAGCCACACTTAGGTAGAAGTAACTCTAAATGAATTTAGCAGGATTTATGTCCAAGTAAATATGTACAAGATGGGGTTGTCCATACTGTTATCAACCTAGAGGTGGGGTCTGGTTTTTCCTGGAATTTAAACTGACCAGACTGCAGATTATTTCCTGAGATGGCAATGCCTGCTTTTGGAGGGTAGACTCTGTGGCATTATACCCTGCTGGTGTGCTCCCTTCTGTCACCTCCCCAAACTCCGCCTTTCCCAGGTATTGCCTTCAAATCAATAGGAATTTCCCAAGCTGTTGTTGGCAACTCTGCACTTGCATAACACACTCTTTCTGATACACCGAGGTGCAATTCTTTCTGTTCAGTTTGTAGGTGTGGCAACTACTTGCCTTGAGCTTTCTTGCCCCCACAATTAAACAGCCACCCTAAAATGGATGTGAGGTATGCCTGCCACCTTCAAATTCAAGTCCACCCAAAACTGCTTTCCTTCCTGCCCATCACTTAAGCCACTTCCTTATGCTCCCTCAGACTGAACAGTAATTTAGCATGTATGGTGCCCAAGTTGCTGGACAACAGACAGAACAAGATGGGGTCAGTGTCTGCGAAACATGTAAGGTTGCCTCTACACATTGCACGATAGATTACAACAGGTGTGGCCAAAATTGCTTAATGTAAGAGCCACACAGAACAAACGTCAGATGTTTGAGAGCCGCAAGTCATGAACAAATATTACACAATGTTTTTATTGAAAAATATGCAAATTTGCTTTTTATTAACATTAAATGAGACTGCGGAAAATAAAAACAAAAGGGGTAAAAACAGATATTGATAATGATATTTATTTGTCCAATTATATTTGTAGGCTGGGGAGGGCTTTAAGAATACATTTATAGTTAAAGTTGTTTTCTTTCCCTGCTCCCCCCCAGCCTACCCAGAGAGGGGAACACTGACAAGGAGCCACACAATATGTGTGAAAGAGCCGCATGGTCCCCAAGCCGGTTTGGGCATCCATGGATTACAACGATCTCAGCTAGCGACCATTGCAACATCCCATGGCAGCGAGTTCCACAAGTTAATTATACGTGAAGATTAAGAAGTACCTCCTTTCGTCTCGCCTGTTTTCCAAATAGTAGGGCAGAGGGTGAATGGTGATTCACACGCGAAAATGGTCTGAAGCACTAGCCCTGTTGTATTGCCTCTCCCATGCGCTAACCCATTCATTAGGGCAATAACTGAGCGGGGGGACGGGACAAAGCCACTAAAAGCCCCAAGACTTCTCTTATAATTTTGCAGCGGCGAACTAAAGCAGCGTCTTTCCCTGGAATTGAGCCAGATTTCTTCAGGCAATTCAAAGAGGCCACGGGAAGCAGATGCCAGGTGTTAAGATGGCAGGCAGAGAGAACACAGAGAGAGTCATGCCCGACTCATGATGCCATCGGGGCGCGCCAGGAAGGGGGCGGTGCTTGCCCTTGGAATGTCAGTGCTTGATCTATATCTGGCCGTGGAACTGCGAGAGCCGTAGCGACAGCGGTCGCACGTGGATGCCTCGTGGGCTTGTATTGTATCGGGACTGGCGGTGAGTGGCAGCCGGCAAAGGTGGTCTCTTTCCTGTACTGGGGCGGGGCTCAGGCTATGCTTAATCTTTTTAGCTAGCCCCAAATGCCTAGGATGCGGCACGCGCTCAGAGGCACTCTTGTTTCCTTCTGTCTGCAGCTTGTGCCGGGATAATGGAGATCCAGCCGTCTTCCCAGCACAGACCATTTCTCCTCCCATGCGGCGTCTGCGGCAGCCTTCTTTCCTTAGTCTCCCTGCCCCAGCCTAGACTCGGTTTGGGCCCCAAAAAAACAGCACTTGTGATCGGATTGCAAGATTAGTTTGGCCGAGATTGTAGTTTTGTTGGCTAGAGGTACCGATCAAGGCAAGGGGGAAGCGGGACTCACAAAAGCATACTTTTATAAGGCAAATAGTCCCGATTTTCCCCCCAGAGTACTCGGAGCTGACAGATAAAGAGAGGAGAAGAGACTGGATTTATATCCCGCCCTTCACTCACTTGGAGTCTCAGAGCAGCTTACAAACTCCTTTCCCTTCCCCTCCCCACAACAGACACAAGAGATAAGAGACATGATCTCCACTCCATGTCACCTCCCATGAGGGCATTCAAGTAAGCATTAGAACCGACTCTCCTGAACAGCCCAGGGAGGGGGGTGATATCAAAAGTGATATCACAGTTTGTGGAGCAAGGCTGTTGCTAACCTGCCCATTGGTGCTGCAAAGTCAGCTCCTGTGAAGAGTGTGCATGTGAATCTGACTAGTCTGTAACTAACCAGTGTTAAAAAAATTGTCTCGGAAAACCTGAGATATCCTGAGGTGGTTGCTAGATAGACTTTTCCAGCTGTCAGAAACATTTGCAGTTGGTGAGCTTTGCCAGTTGTCTACCATGTATTATGTAACTCCAGCATTCTGTCGCTTCAGCAGCTGCTTGACAGCCAATAATTCAGTAGGTGCAGCTTTTGAAGGGATTCAGTCCATTTTTCTGCCTCTTGAATGTAGCTGTGAAAGGCATAGAGCTTCTGCTGGAAAGGGCAGCATTGCTGCCAGTTTGGTATGTAATCAGACTAGTTGACAACAAGGGCCGAGTTCTAACTCGGTTCTACATCACTCCCATAGCTGAGATGAGAACTGGCTCCTCTCCCCACCTCCTGCTGCCTTTGTAAGAACTCTCTCTCTTCCACTCAGACTGCCTGTGGCCAAATTACACAGTATGCTCTGTTCCCAAAACAGCTGGTCCTGCCAGCACAGCATGTGGTGCTGACTGGAAAGTTGCTGTCTTCTCAGCTTGGTTACTGGACACTTTGGAAATGAAAATTACCATCTCATCTGCCTTGCCCGAGAAGTGAGGTTGGAGCCCAACTGCAGGGCTTTGAGTTGGTGACTCAACTCTGGAACCTCTTTTTAATCCCAAGCATCACTTTGCCTGCGGGACAAGGAGGGATGAACTTGACAAGAGTGTGCATTGAGAGAGAGTACAGAGTGTCACTTCATCTTGCCTTTAAGTAACCAAAAGCCTTCACATACAATTCTTAGACTGAACAGTTGGCCTTCTGGTTTGGAGGACAGCCTGGAGCCCTGGAATGCTTTTTTTAAAAGTGCAGAATATTCTGTTATGGGTGTGTTTCTTGAGTGCCATCAAGTTGCTTCCGATTTATGGCGACCCCATGAATTAATGACCTCTGAAAGGTCCTATCGTTAACAGCCTTGTTTCAGGTCTTGCAAACTGTGGGCCCTGGCTTGCTTTATTGAGTCAATCCACCTCATGTTTTTCCAGCTGCTTTGAACTTTTCCTAGCCCTATTGTCTTTTTTCAGTGACTGTTGTCTTCTCAAAATGTGACCAAAGTGCAATAACCTCAGTTTGGTCATTTTAGCTTCTAGGGAGAACTCAGGCTTGACTTGATCTAGAACTCACTTATTTGTCTTTTTGGTTGTAAAACTCTCCTCCAACACCTCATTTCAAATGCATTAACTTTCGTCCTGTCAGCTTTCTTCATTGTACAACTTTCACACCCATACATAGTAATGGAGAATACTATGAGTTATCTTGATCTTGGGGGCGGGGGGGGGGGATATTTTTTGTGTGTGTATGCCTGGAAGTCATGGTTGACTCCTAGCGACCCCTAGTGGGGCTTGGACATTTCAGAGAGGTAGCTTATTTTTGCTTGTCTCTGCATCCCAGCGCTGGTATTCCTTGGAGGTCTCCCTTCCAAGAACTTGTCAGGGTCAGCCCTGCTTAGCTTCTGAGATCTGATGAGACTGGACTTGCCTGAGCTATCCAGGTCAGGGCGAGTTATCTCGCTCTTGCTCACTAGAGACACATCCTTACACTTAAATGTTCTAAGTAGCCCCCAATCAAATACAGAGCAATTTCTGGAAGAAATTTAATAGGAGAAAGTCTAGGCAGGTCTACTCAGAAACTAATTCTCACGTTTTTGAATGGGGCTTACTCCCAATAAAGTTCTGTTGGGTTTGCAGCCTTTATGTTTCTTTGGGTAAAAGATGCTGTATTTTTTATTTTTTATTTATTATTATTATTATTTATTTATTAAACTTTTACCCCACCCTTCCAGCAAAGCCAGCTCAGGGCAGCCTACAACAGTATAAACAATGTAGAATAGCAATTCCATACACAGTAAAATTCATTAATACAAAATTTTTAAAAGCAGAATTAGATAAACACAAGAAGCAAGGACCTGCGATACTAGCACAGGGGGGAAGGAGCTCCATGTCGAGGAGGAGGAAGCACCTGCAGGTGAGCCTTCTCCCCCACCCCACAGTGAGGCCCAGGCCCGCCAATCCTTCTCCCCCCCCCCCCATGCGAGGCCTGAGTGGCTTCCCCCTTCACCGGCACCAGTGGCATGTATGGAATGTTCTAGGCTGTTCACCTTGCAGCCTTTGTGCAGCTGCAATCATGTGTGCATTGTCAAAGCGGGAGAGTTGAAATGTGCCTGTCAGTCAACTTGCACAGCCATCTTCTGATTCAGAAATCTACTGCAAGTATGCTTAGACCTGCTTTTCTATTTTCACATATGCACAGTAATAATAGCAGGAGAACAGCTGAAAAAACATTTAAAGTGACGTGTGTGAATTTAATTTAAGAGACTGTTTCTTAGCCTGAACCTTGCCTAGGGCAGACGGTAATAGCAGCCCTCTCCCCTCCTACCTCTAGGCTACAAGGCTGGGGGGTACTGAGGATATTGTAACATTTGTGGCTTAACAGGGATGAAAGAGGGATTGTGGCCAACTCCAGTGCCTGGGTGACCCTTGGTGAGTCACAATCTCCCAGCTTGACCTCCCTCATAGGAGGTTGTAGCTATGATATTAAAACACTGCATTGATGTCCTTGGGTGAAGGGCAAGCATCTACAGAAATTATCAGTGGAAAAGAGTAGTCGACTCTGTGCAATGTCTGAAATCCATCTCACATATTTGCAGATTGTTCTCCCCCATCATACACATACAAGTGGCCTTTCCTGGATGGAGATAAGCTGAACCGGGCTGATTGTGAGGCATAAACTGGCCACAAAACAAAAGGAATATCTCAGCCGGAAAAATGCAGTCCAGCTGCAGGCAAAACAATGCAGGGAGGCTTCTGGGAGCAAATTATTTAAATCTGGGGGGGGGGGGGGGAAGCAGGCAACATGGTGATTGGCAATACACACTCACTTTCCCCACATCTCCCTGAAAGCCACACATCCTTCCCCTGGGCGAGGAGGGCCCTCAATGGGGAAGGAAGACTGGAAGGAGACTCACCATGCTGTCACTGCTCTGTGAAAGTGCAGCAGCTATAAAAGCAGCAACCCCCCCCCCCCCCATTCTCTCCCTCGTGGGTTGCACAGAAAAAGGACTTTAGGTAAAGGGGCATTCTCAGCTTCTGGCTGGGCTGTCATCTGCCTTGCTGCAAAAAGGAAGGAGGGTTTCAGGACAGGAGCACCTGCTTGGAAGAGGTTCCTTCCCAAAGCCCCCCTTTGATCTGCAATCCTGCCTTTCCTTCCCCTCTTTTTCTGGGGCCAGGCAAGTCCTAACAAGCCCTTTCTTCTTTTGCTGTGCCAAGTCAGTGCCTTAATCCCAAGAACTATGCGCTCGATATTCCCGGAGTTAAGGGCAACTTTCCTGCCCATTGTTCTTCTTGGGTACCCCTTGCTCTCCCCCAGAATCTGCCAGTCTTTTCCCTCCATGCCCTACCCCATCTGTATTGCCAAGGGCCTGATGACTCACGTCAGCAAAAGATAAGTGTTGAGAAAAGGCTGATCTCCCTCCCACCCTTCTGTTCGGATGTTTAATCTCTCAGTTTTATTCTGTTTTGCTTTGATCCATTAAGTTTTCCGGAGCAACATGATTGGTCTTTAAGGGAAGGTTTCCAACAGCTGAGCTTGTACACAAGATGAATGAATGCCTCAGTTTCCAAGCATGAATTCCGGGGGGGGGGGGGGGAGCATGTATTTTGCAGCAAAGGATAGACCTTGTGGCACCTTAAAGACTAACAAGTGCCAAATTCTAACATAGACGTTCTTGGGCTAGAGCCCATCTTGTCAGGTCAATATAGTGGAGCCTCACTAGGCAAACATATCAGTATGTGAAATCTGTGAAGAAAAAAAGGTTTTAAACAGCAGGGTCAAAGGGCCATGAAATGCAGGAGTTACCAAATAAGATGTAATGATGTCCTATTCCACAATAGCTGTCGATTGTGGTAACATAATTTATGTCGTTTTGCCAGATGAGGGTGTCCTTGATAAACCAGAACTGCTAGATTGCTCAGATAGTGTGTGGATATTGCGATTGCAGAGTACGTTTATGTTGAGATCAGCACCGTGTTTGCTCCTTTGCTGGCAAGCTGCACCAGAACTCTTCCTCCCTACCTTTGTGTAATTGTAGATGGCAAGACTTTGGAACTTGGTCCTCTCTTGGTAAAATGTTAGGACAACTCCCAGGACTCTTGTATGATTAACCAGTGCTAGCTATGTAGCGAAGGGAACATACAAAGAGGGCAGAATAACACAGTTTTAAACCTTATGGTTTGGTTTTGCTCCTGGCTCAGGGTTTGGAATGTGAATAGTTTGCTAGACGACAAGTTTTACTAAAGGACTTTCCTTGCTTTTCTTGGCTTGACTTTCCTTATGGGTCCAGCAGTGGAAACCAGGGAGATTTCAAGGTCATGCAAAACAGAGTTAAGTGCCATCTTTGGCAGTGCCCTCCCCAATGTACCATGCTAGCTTTCATTTCCAGTGCGCATGGGACCCTCAAATTAACCAAGAGGTATGAGAGATGTGTGTCCATGTAACTAACTTGATAAGATTCACCAGTGGCTTCAAAACAAAGCAGATTCTATTGAGTAACAAGTCCACTAAGTAGAAATAGTAGATGCAACAGAAGAGCAGATCCGGCATTCACTCAGTGAAGCATAACTGCAGATTCACTTGGACATATTCAGATATTTCACCCAAAGGGCTTATATTGTGCTTTCTGGTGGGGAGAGAGAGGTGTGTTCTTTGCATGTGGGCCATGTGTGGGATGGCTGGAGTATGTGTGTTTGTCTGCATGCACACACATCCCGTTTGCAGCTACAGTTTCAAAGCAAACACATCCTGTCCTGTGCTGAATTCCCACTTTCCAAGCATCTAAACTGGCCAGCTCTCTTTCCTTCTGCTCCTTGTTGCTGGCTTCATTCTGTGGAGGGTTCCCTGCCCCCTCCTTATGCGTGGCTCTCTTAACAAGGGCTTTGGGGGTTTGTGCAGATCCAAAGCTCTCCAAGGCTTTCTTCACCCAAAGAATAATGAACACATGGAATTCACTGCTGCAGGAAGTGGTGGTGGCTACAAGTATATCCAGCTTCAAGGGGGGATTGGATAAATATATGGAGCAGAGGTTTGTGAGTGGCTATTAGCCACAAGGTACAGATGGAACTATGTCTGGCAATGACGCTCTGTATTCTTGGTGCTTGTGGGGGGGGGGGGGGGGCAACAGCGGGGGAGGGCTTCTGGAGTGGGCCTCCTGATGGATCTCCTGATGGCACCTGGGTTTTGGCCACTGTGTAACACAGAATGGATGGGCCATTGGCCTGCTCCAAAATGGCTTCACTTATGTTCTTATGATCTTGCTCTGATCTTTTTCTCTCTCTCTCTCACTCTCAGCTCACACCCACAAGTCTTTCTCTCTACCACCTGGACCAAGCTAGACTTGTGTGTGAGGAGAGTTCTTATGGCCACTGTGGTGTGCCTGCAGACCTTCTCTGATTGTTGCATGGGAGCAGGGCTCGGCGAAATCCTTTTTCTGTGGCCACATGGCCAAATATGTGCTTGCATCCTCTGTGCTCTTGCAAGAGTCCCTGGAGTGCCCCGCCCCCTCTGCACTGGGTTCGTTCAGTGGTGTCCTTAAACGCTGTGTTGCCTCCAGCAAGCTCTTAGATTGGTTGGGCAATCCTCAGGAGAAGGACTTTCTGCAACTAGCCTTCCAGTTGAGCCTTTCTTTCCAGGCCTCTTTCCATTTGTTTAATTTCTTACTTCCAGATCTCCCCTTGCCTAAATCTTGCTGAAACCTCCCCCCTCACTTCAAATTAAAAGCCTCGTGGGTTGCCACAAGCCAGTCTGAGGTCTTGCAACACCTCCAAAACCAGCTCAGGCACAGCTTTGGAAAACTTCTGTAGACTGGGTACTTCTCGGGGTGGGGGAGAAGTAATCAGCAGCCGAGAATGACCCCCTGCTGGCTAATTTACTTAGATATTTATACTCCACTTTTTGTGTTTGCTGGGTGCCCAAAGCAGCTTACAACATTGTCCTCTCATCCTCCATTTTTTAAAAAATCCCTACAACAATAACCCTGTGACTGGTTGGGCTGAGTTTATGTGACTAGCCAAAGGTCACCTAGCAAGTTTCCACGGCAGAATGGATTCTGGATCTCCCAGATCCCAGTGTAACACTCGAACTGCCACCCCGAGCCTGCTCATGGGGAGGGCGGGGTACAATTGAATAAATAAATAAATAACGACTTCTTCATCATCATCATCATCATCAGTATGACACATTACACCATTGTGAGGGTGATTTAAAATGGTCGTTCTTGGCTGGGGTAAAAAAAAATCTCCTGAGGAAACAAGAGTATTGTCCCTGTGTTTTTGCCCTTTTTGCAGAAAAGTGGGGTACAAATCCCCCAGATGGTTTCCCGACTCGAAAAATATAACTCTCCATTAAAAATCACAAACCTTTCAACTAAAAGCCATCAAATAAATTGACCCATGAGAAGAGATGGGGTGGGGGGAGAGGTCAGGGTGCCAGGTCCAGGTTGGGAAACTCCTAGAGATTTGCAGATAGAACCTGGAGAGGACAAGGACCTCAGTGGGGTACAAAGCCACAGAGTCCACCCTCCAAATAACCTATTATCTCCAAGGGAACTGATCTATGTAGTCTGGGGATGAGCTGTGATTCTGGGGGATCCCCAGGTCCCACCTGGAGGTTGACATCCCAAGAGGGGAACAGGAAACAGGGTTTTGAAACACTGAAGTCAAGAGTGGAACAAATATTTTTTAAACAAATCTCCTAACAGATGGGGCAAGGAGAAGTAGACGTTTGGGGTGCAGGCAGGTTGTGGGGATGTCTTGGCCTGCTCCTCCTGTCTTCTGGGGTGTGGGCAAGTCACTGCCCAGGCCCCCCTATAAACACCCACAGCTCCTCTGATCTGCCGGAAGGCTTGGCCTCCTCTAGACTTTACCCTCTTTATGTCAAAGTTCCTCCACCACAATGATAATTAACTGCTTGAAATCCAGTCACCATTTCCTCTCCTTTGGAAGATAATGTTTTGGTTACCCCTAACAACCCATAGGCCTTAATCGTGTATAGATAACTGGACTCTTAAAGCATGCGTGATTGGGGGGGGGGGCTAGGGGTTGGTAATCTGGGCCAAGGGCTTGTTGTTTAGAGAAGCAGCAATTGTGTAGCATTTTGGTTATCCCGAATGGAGTGGGGTGTGGTACTTAATAGTTAGAGCTGGAAGGAGAAGCTGGGTCAAGGCCTTTCCTGGTTCTTCAGTGTCATACATGAGATAGTTTATCACATCTTGTGGAGACTCATGTTCTGATGTCGCTGTGAAGCTCGCTGTGTGATAGGGTTGCCAAGTCTGGGTTGGGAAATACCTGGAGACTCTGGGGGTGGAGCTAGGAGAGGGTGGGGTTTGGGGAGGGGAGTGGCCTCAGCATAGTACAATGCCATAGAGTCTACCCTTCAAAACAGCCATTTTCTCCAGGGGAGCTTATCTCTGTCAGCTGGAGATCAGTTGTAAAAGCGGGAGATCCCCAGGCCCCACCTGGAGGCTGGCAACCCTACTGTATGAACTTGGACCAAGAATTCTCTCTTGACTTAACCTGTTTTGCAGTAAACTAGTATGCTAATCTGAGTTCCTTGAAGGATGGGCTTTTAAAAATAAATAAGTTTCTAAGCTTGATATGCTAGTTTTCCACATGCAGGGTTTATTTTTTGGTAAGGAGAAACATTCAGTCATGTGATATGCCCCCTTACAGCCCACATTTGCCACATTTTCAGAGTTGCCTGCACTGCAAGTGTGCCATCTGGGCTGCTAGCCACACATGCCAGTGTGTGTCTTGGAATGGCTTAGCCGGGGACAGGGTGTTGCCACAGCTAGAGAGTTTAATCTGGCAGCACCGCATGCTGATCCCTGTGACCAGTGCTGCTCTTGGGCCGTACCAATTGTGTTGTTTGGCCTGGCCCTTGCTTCTTCAGCCAGAAAGACCAGCAGCCAGGGCTGACTCCTATCAAAGTTCGCCCTGTCCTGCTGCGTAGACCTCTTTGTTCAGGGTTGGGTCCAGCAAAGGGCAAGAAATGCTTTGGGCCTGAAGAGGTTACACTTGGTTGACAGCACCAGCCCCACTTGGAGCCCTGCCAGCGCCTGCTGGGTCAAAAAGACTTTCCTTCAGCTGCCTCACAGTCCTTGGACTTGGAGATTGGTAGCAGACGAGTGAAGGTCGGTTGTCTCCTGTGTTCAGGCTCTTATAGGAATATAAACGGAGTTTTCTTTAAGCAGCCTCTCATATCTTCCCTTTCTTCCTCTCTTCCAGACTAGCTCCTCTTAACTATGCCAAGGGAGAGAGATCCCTGGAAGTTGCCCATTTGTTTGGAGCATTCATGATGGGATGGAGTCAGCATCAGCAGGGGCGGACTGAATGGCTGAAGCGAGCACTTTGGTGAAAATTAATGTTCAGCCACCCTTCAGTAACGGGCACTACCCTGATGATCCAATGATGGATAAGATCCAGTGACCAGCACAATCTGATTCCACGATGGACAGCACTTTCCCAAGGGGTGGCAACAGCAGTGTCATAGCAGAAATGAAGTTTGGCGTGACAGACTATGTTATTTTTGTGCTGCTGTTGGTGCTCTCAGCGGGCATTGGGCTCTTCTATGCTCTGAGTGGTGGGAAGCAGCGCACTGTCCAGGAGTTTCTGCTGGCCAATCGCAGCATGACCTTCTTGCCAGTGGCATTCTCTTTGCTTGCCACGTTCCAATCTGCCGTGGCCATCCTAGGTGTCCCCGCTGAGATCTATCGCTTTGGTACCGAGTACTGGTTCCTCGGATGCTCATACTTCCTGGGGCTCCTTATCCCAGCTCATATCTTCATCCCTGTCTTTTACCGCCTACGCCTGACCAGCGCATACGAGGTAAGTGACGGCTTTGGAAGTGGAACGAAGCATGAGACAGAATAGGATGCTGGTAGAATCTATGAGGTTACTAGAGGGAAGCCTGCCAAAATGTTGGGAAGTGTATGACTGCAGAGCCATAAAGACAGACTATTGTTGGTGGGGTGAACATTAACAGTGTAATCCGTCCTCTTTTTTCCACCCGTCAACCTCCAGAAAATTAGATCTTGCTTTCTTTTTCCTTGCTGCTGACTGAGGTGACTTTTTAGTGACCTTAAAAAGAACCTCTTCACCCCAACACTAAATCATTTATGAATAAAATGAATGGTTCCAGTTACACTGCAGACTCTTATGTTTGCCATAGCTTATTTCTCTCCATTGTAAGAACTGTCCATTGATTCGTGCCCTCTGCCTTGTGTTCCTTATGTGTATACCAACTAGAGGCATAGAGAGGCCTGTATTCCCTCGCCCCCCACCATGCAGGAAACTGCTGCTTAGAGGAGCAATTTGGATTAGGAAAATATCACAGGAGGGAAGAGGTACACACCCCCATTGCACCAGAAGAACTGGCAGCCCCTTTGCAGCTGTGTTTCATTTGGGAAGAAAACACATTTATGTGGGAAATCCAGTTGCAGAGCTCCTACATAGATGTGTAGTTTTTTTTGTGGAAAGCTTGTTTTGGAAGTCTAAATATACGATAGTTGGGTAAGCAGGAGATGTGATGCGGGCGCTGATGCTTTGGGGGGGAGCGTGTGGAAGGGAGGGAGTCTCTTTTGTGTCTGCTTGCAAACACCATAGCAGCCCTGCAGGTACATCTCCTGTGCCTCAGTCCCCCCCTTCCTCCCACTCATTGAAAGATTCTGTGTTTCCCCAGTTAGTCCTTCTCAAGGGTGCATCCCACTCCTTTCTGCCCCAGCGACCTTCCCTTCTCTCTCTCTTTGTCTCCCCAGTACCTGGAGCTGCGCTTCAACAAGGTAGTGAGGATATGTGGGACAGTCACCTTCATCTTCCAGATGGTGAGTATAGAAATGACATTGGCTGCTCATGAGAGTGGTATGCCTTTTTAAAAAACAAAATGCTCTGCATGGTGTCCACATTAATGTCAAGCTCCTGCTCCTCATTTTTAAGGGTTTCCAGCTTTGGTGAACTGTCCCCGCTCATCTTCTTCCATTCCCTTCTCCCTCTCTCCATAGCACATCTCCTTTGTCTTCTACTCCCATCTTTGTGCCTCCTGCCAAGACTGTAAAATGCGGACTGGTGCAAACTGGAAAGGCAGGCTAACTAGACTTTCAGGCTGCATGAGAAAATGCTAATAATACTGGGTCAGGTGTGGGCACAATCAGAGACCAAACCAGCATGGCAAGTCCTGGAGGGTATATGGGTTGGGAGAGTAGCAGAAAACTATACCCTAACATTTATATTAAGAATTTGTTATGAACCTGTAGAGCTGTGTCCTTTTAAGAATCTTCTTAGTACAAATAAATCAACCATTGGAACCAGTTTATTTTAAGTGGTAAGGGACAGAGGGTGTGAGGAATCACTGTTAAAGGATAAAAATAAAGAGGAAAATGTGTAGAAATGAAGAAAGGTAAATAGTGGCAGAGTTCTCAGACCCCCAGTACATTAGCTCCAAAACACAAAGAGCATAGCCATTGTAGTGGCATCCACAGAAATCCACCAATAACAGCACACCAATAACACCCCCATGATGGGTATGACCCACCTGCCACCACCCCAACCAATGTTCCCTCTAATTTTTTTCCTCTACTGAATGGAACAGTTCACGTTCTGAACAGAATATAACTGCTGTAATCTTAAAATGGGCAGTGCAAGACCCTGCATGGCTCCAAATTGCTGCTGAGTGGGGCTTCTTGTGTTAATGGGCAGCCGCTTGCATGCACAGCTTAAAGGGAACAGTGACCACACACAGAACACAACAAGGGAGGGAGCAAAGACAACACAGTACCCCCCACTGTAGGAAAGAGAGGGCCATGACCAGTAAGAGCCTTGGAATGAGCACAATTTCAAGTAGCTCTGGAGATGTAGGTTTCAGTCTTTCTTGTAACAATAGTCCCTTTTTCCAGGCAGGCATATAGCAAAGAGGCTGTGGCCCTCCAACCCCGTCACTTCCTGCTAGAGGAAACCCACACTGGACACCCAATACCTCCCCTGTACAAGGGCTCAGGTCTTTGAGAGCCAGTTTGGTGTAGTGGTTAAGTGCGCGGACTCTAGTCTGGGAGAACTGGGTTTGATTCTCCTACTCCTCCACTTGCAACTGCTGGATGACCTTGGGCAAGCCATAGTTCTGTCAGAGCTGTTCTCTCAAGAGCAGTTCTCTCAAGAGCTCTCTCAGCCCCACCTACCTCACAGGGTGTCTGTTGTGGGGAGGGGAAGGGAAAGGCGTTTGTAAGCCGCTCTGAGACTCCAAGTGAGTGAAGGGCGGGATATAAATCCAATCTCTTCTTCTCTTCTTTCCTTCTTTGGGTGTGGGGTTATGGAGCGCCAGCTTCTTGCCAGGCAAGAGGGATACAGACACTGGGGCAGCAGTAAAGGGACACACAGCTGCACATTCACAGAAAGCATTCCTGTCAGCTCCCCAATAGCTCACTGGGCAAAAGCACCCATTGGGCAAACAAAAACCGTGGGTTTGATTTCCAAAGGCTGGCGCGGGGGGGGGGTGGTGTTTGCTGGCAAGAAGGCAAAGCTGACCTTTTGGCCACCAACAGCCCCATCTGCAGCAAAATGAGGCAAGAATAGAATTTACATTTCTTTCTCTGGATCTGTTCACACACTCACCTGGGCACACCACTGAGTGACACCGTGTAGGGCATTTGAGATCCCCCAACAGTTTTGGTGTTGAAACCAACTGTGTGTACCAAAGCTGGGAGGACTGTAGAGAGGGGCGTAGGGCAGTGGAAATGCACAGGTATGGCATATCCAGGGCCCCCCCCTTTACTGTATTGACTGGCCTGAGCATAGCTGGGCCAAGCGTACTGCAGGAACAGTGAGGCTGTCTCTCTCCCTGCAGGTGATCTACATGGGTGTGGTGCTCTATGCCCCAGCACTGGCCCTCAATGCAGGTAAGAAAGAAGTCCCAGAGTCAAGGGGCCCAAGGAAGTGTGGGCACACCTTTTCCACTAGAAGGGCCTAACGCTCTGTGGAAGAGCCTTGGCTTTGCATGCAGAAGGTCCCAGGTTCAATCCCCGGCATCTCCAGTTAAAAGTGCCAGGTGATGTGAAAGATCTCTGCCTGAGACCCTGGGGAATTGCTTGCTGCCAGTCTGAGTGGACAATACTGACCATGATGGACCAAGGGTCTGATTCAGGATAAAGCAGCTACATGCGTGTTCATGTGAGGCTTAATGGGTTTCTTCTAGGACGCTGGGAGGATCAGGGTGGAAAGGTGGCCTTTTGGGGTCGGGACTACTGAAGGCATCAACTGAGCAAGGTCCCTGCAGAGGGAGCAAGTGGGGAATGTGGGAGTCTTAATGGATTGGCCTGGGGGGTATATGGCTGTCCTGCTTGGGGGGCTCAATACTGGTTCAGAAAGGATGGGGAATTTCTTGTACCTGAAGGCAATCCTGGCTGCAGTCTGGGCAACTGAGAATGAGCCACTGGGCCCCTCCCTGAGGATTCTTTTATGTTTTGGATTGCAGTGACCCATTTTGATCTCTGGGTTGGAGTACTCGCTGTTGGCTTGGTCTGCATCCTCTACACCACCCTGGTAAGTGTAGATCCAGGGAGGGGAGGGGGAAGCTTGAGCCCATCTGGTCAACAACAGCCCCTGCTCCCATAAGAAACACTTCCCCCTCCCGTGTGCCCTGCTTTAGGATTCCAGTATCCTGAGGCACTGATGGGTCCACGGCTTAGACTTTGTGCTGGCCCCTCCACTAGCCACTCCAGAGCCTCCCCCCTCCAGTAAATGACACCTTCCTTCCCTTCGCAGGGTGGTCTCAAAGCTGTGATCTGGACAGATGTGTTCCAGACGTTTGTCATGTTCGCGGGACAAGTGGCCGTGATCGTGGTCGGCACCATCAAGGTGGGCGGCATGAGTCGCGTCTGGCAGGTGGCAGCCAACCAAGGCAAAGTGTCGGGCATTGAGTAAGTACAGGCTCGAACTTATGGGCTCTTCCGTCTTCCATCCATGCTGGGCGAGGTGAAGCACCTCGGTAGATGCTTGCTGAGATCCCTCACTGTGAGGTGCCAGGACACAGAAGCAGTGGCAGTGGAAGAGGGGTGCACCATGCATGGGTGTGTGCGTGCATGCCTGCACACTTTGCTCCTGTGTGACATAACTCCCTTCTTCCTCCTCCCCAGCCTAAATCCCGATCCTTACGAACGTCACACCTTCTGGAGTCTGGCCTTTGGAGGAGTCTTCATGATGCTTTCTCTCTTTGGGGTGAACCAGGCCCAAGTCCAGCGGTACCTGAGTTCCCGCACAGAGCGACAGGCTGTACTGTGAGTGTGAGCGGCGGATATAGTCAGACATGGCGCTGGATGCTTCCCTAGCTCCTGCCCCACCCACCCACTCATCCTGAAGCAGTAACTGTGGGCAGGGGGAAGCATATGTGTGGCTCATTCCCTTCGGTAATGTCTCCTCTCTACCCCGTCCAGCTCCTGCTATGTCGTGTTCCCCTGCCAGCAAATCGTGCTGTGTCTCGGCTGCCTCACCGGCCTGGTCATGTTCGCTTACTACGAAGAGCACCCCTTGGCAGAGGAGCAGAAGAAAGCCTCGTCTGACCAGGTTTGCCAGCTTTGCATATCTGCACACAGCAAGAACTTTTCCCCTTCTTGCAGCTGCCTGATTGGAAGAGGAATGAGATGAGATCTGTATAAACTTCTCTTCTGTTCATTTACTATTTATGCCCCTTGTCCACACACACAGAGACTCTCCCACTGAAGGTTTGATAAGTGAGTCTTGCATGATACAGCCTAGGTCTGGCAGGAGTCCAGGCAGAATACTTGGGGACAATGGCTGTTCTTAAAAATATATAGAGAAGAAGAAGAAGAAAAAGAGATTGGATTTATACTCTGCCCTTCACTCACTTGGAATCTCAGAGCAGTTTACAAACTCCTTTTCCCTTCCCCTCCCCACAACAGACACCCTGTGAGGTAGGTGGGGCTGAGACAACTCTTTCCCAAGCTGTCCTTGAGAGAACAGCTGGTACAGAGCTATGGCTTGCCCAAGGTCATCCAGCAGGTGCAAGTGGAGGAGTGGGGAATCAAACCCGGTTCTCCCAGATTAGAGTCCGCGCACTTTACCACTACACCAAACTGGCTCTCATATATACCTATCCTGCCTTTCCTCAGAAATGGGCTCAAGGAAATTACAATTAGTATCAATAAAGAAAGTCAGCGAAAGTGATCCCCTCCCTGCATTCAGTGATAACAGGGATGACCTCTGCCATTCTTTTTCTTCTTCTTTAAACAGTAGTCCAGTGGCACTTTGGCGACTAATAAAGTTTATTCCAGGTGGGCAGCTGTGTTGGTCTGAAGCAGCAGAACAAACTTTTGAGTCCAGTGGCACCTTTCAGACCAACAAGGGTTTATTCAAGGCACGAGCTTTTGTGTGCATGTGTTTCAGTGTGCTTGCACACGAAAGCTCATACCTTGAATAAAACTTTGGAGGTCTTAAAGGTGCCACTGGACTCAAAGTTTGTTCTGTTTGTGAGTCTTTAACAAAATTCTTGTCCATTCTAGGGGAATCTGTTGCTCACAGAGAAGTCACTGTTCCCCTGCAAAATAATTTCGAGGGGAGTTCATGGAGTTTGTGGCTGGCTGCCCATTTGGTTCTGAGCGCAATTCAAAGTGCTGGTTCTTATCTTTAAAGCCCTTAGTGGCTTGGGGCCAGGTAATATCACTGTACATACAAAAATAATAGAGGAAAGAAAAAGAAACAAATGTACAATCATCATGAGAATAAATGATCTACAGTGAATGAGGGGGTAAAGGGAGAGCAGAAATGCATCGCAGGACATAGCAAAAAGGATCTGATCAGTCACAATAAGAGAGATGGGTTATGAAAAGATCGAAGCCCCGTCAACCAAAAAGGGAGTCCCAGCAGCCTACCAACTCAAAGGGGATATCAAAAGTGGAACCATGTATGGTAGTTTGGATTAGAAAGGAGGAGATCCTGACCTGCCATGAATTGTAAGGGCTGGAGTACTCAAAGGATTGCCTCCTCCCTTATTGTCCAGCCTGCCAGTTAAGATCTGCCTCTCAAGCTCTGCCTCAGAGGCGAGGTAGGTAGCAACCAGAGACAGGGCATTTTCAGTAGCAGCCCCTCACCTGTGGAATGCCCTGCCTCTTGGGGCTCTCCTGGCGCCTGTGTTGCTTTCTTTTAGGCGTCATGCCAACATGTTTCTGCCCAACCATGCTTTTAATTAAGGGGCTGGTGTTTTTCTGTTTTGTTTTTAAAGAACCCTCTATCTTGTCCTGGAAACTGTTGTTTAAGCTGTCTGCGGTCTGTTTTTATGATATATGTATTTCTGATGGTCTGGGGCTTCTTTAATCCCGGATTTTAATTAATATATCTTAGTGCTTTGTTTTCATTATTTTTATTTCGTGAGCTGACTTGGGCGGGTTGCTAGAGAGGTGGCATAAAAGTGAAATCCTACTTTGTCTGTGTATTAGTGGGGGTATGTGGCTCAGTGGCAGAGCTTCTGCTCTGAGTGCAGAAGGTCCTGGGTTCAGTCCCCACATCAGTCAATAGGTTATGTGAAAGACCCTGAGTTGCCACCAGTCAGAGGAAACATTACTGATCTTGATAGACCAGTGTTCTGACTCTGCATAAGGCGGTTTCATGTATTCAGTGAGTGATCCACACCCATTCTGAGCCAATTGATTTACTTTTTTTTTTTTTACTGGATCTTGGTTTAAAACGGTATCTCCTTGTAACATTCCCACCCTTGTTCTTGCAGCCTTTAATACAATTCACTGGCCTTAATGGTTGTATGCCCTGACTGACCTGGATAGCCCAGGACAGCTCAGTCTCCTCAGATGTCAGAAGATAAGCAGGTTCAGCCCTGGTTAGTACTTGGATGGGAGACCACCAAGGAATAACAGAGCTGCTACACAGAGGCAGGCAATGGCAAACCACCTCTGAATATCTGTTGCCTCGGAAACCCTACCAGGGCCGCCATAAATCTCCTGCGACTTGACAGCAAATGAAAAAAGGATGTATGTACTCCATGCATTTGATGAAGTGAGTTCTGACTCACTAAAGCTTCTGCTGAAATTAATGTTGTTTGTCCCTAAGGTGCCACTGGACTCCTGTGTTCATTTTGCTGTTGCCGACTATCATGGCTTACTCATACGGCATGTTTGCTTTTTCTTTGTCACGGTTCTTTGTCCTGACTGCACTCCCTGCAGGGTTACTTTCAAAGTATGAGCTCTGGATCCAGCCTTGGTGCTGTTTGACCCTCCTGAATAGTGGCACTGACTGCATCTCTCCTTCTTGTTCACCCCACCCCCCTGCCTCCACCCGTGCCCTCCACTTTGCAGATGGTCCTCTACTTTGTAATGGACATACTGCATGGAATGCCCGGCCTTCCTGGTCTCTTTGTGGCTTGCCTCTTCAGTGGCTCTCTCAGGTGAGCGCCTAACCTCTTTTCTTCTTGTCTCCTAGGCCAGGTGTGGTCCGAGAGAGACTGCTGAGCTCACCTGGCCCCCACCTTCCTTGTTCTTTCTTGTACCGGCAGCACCATCTCCTCGGCCTTCAGCTCGCTGGCAGCAGTGACAATGGAGGACCTGATCCGCCCTTACGTGGCCAACATCCCTGAGAGACGTGCCACCCTCTACTCCAAGTTGTTAGGTAAGTTGGACCTTTCTGGGATTTGAAGAGGCCGGGAGAGAGACCCCAGTCAGATGTAGCCCCGGGTGCCTGAGCTCCTTCCTCGAAGCCTGGTGAACTGTCACAGTGTGGGGGAACCCTCTCCCTTTCCCTGCCTTGTCACATCTGGCTGGCTCTGCTCTCTTTGACCCCCATCCCACCCCCCTTTTCTCCCCAGCTCTGGGCTACGGACTCATCTGTCTGGGTATGGCTTACCTCTCGTCCATGATGGGTTCAGTTCTGCAGGTAAGGGAGGGCAGGGAGCAGGAAGGAAGGTTCTGGGAGAGCATTGGTGTGTGCACCTGTTGGCTGGGCTCCTGGTGTGTGAGAAGGAGGGACATCCCTTATGAAAAATGTTTTCATCCCAATCCTGTCCCTGCACCAACGCGCACACTGCCATTTTTTTAGCTGCGTATGTGGTTGTCTCTGTGTAATGTTCAAAAGTCAGGGTCTGTTGTGGGAGACTCAGATCCCCATTTCACCTCAGTCCAGTTTGCTCTGACTTAGGGTGCGGAAATGGGCAGCTTGAGCTTTTCGTGGCATGGTAGGTCGTAATGTCACCTGGCAAACGACTTCCCATTAGTCCTCTAGTAAAGGGACTGGAGTAGCCTGAGTAGCCCTGAGCTTGCCAGAGCGTGGAAACTAAGCAGGGTTGGCCACAGTTAGTGCCTGCATGGGAGACTCCCAAGGGAGACCAGGGCTGCTATGCAGAAGCAGGCAAATGGCAAACCACCTCTAAATTTCTCTTGCCTTGAAAACCTCATTGGGGGTTGTCATGAATAGGTTGCGATTTGATGGCACTTAATGATTTGTTGGCAGCCTTACTCTGGCTGCTTACTGTTGCAGGGTTGTTGGCCCTGAGGCTAATGAATAAGGTAAGAACATAAGAGAAGCCAGTGCTGGATCAGGCCAGGGGCCCATCCAGTCCAACATTCCGTCACACAGTGGCCCAAAAACACCAGGTGCCCTCAGAAGGTCCATCAGTGGGGCCAGGACACTAGAAGCCCTCCCACTGTTGCCCCCGCCCAAGCACCAAGAATACAGAGCATCACTTGTCCCAGACGGAGAGTTCCTATCTATAGGCTAATAGCCACTGATTGACCGCTGCTCCATATGTGTGCATACACTTTGTGCATGTGTAGATGTGGTGGCTAGTGTTTGTAAGAAGGGGCAAGGCCAGTGTGTTCTATGTTCACAAGGAGGAGATGTGGCCAACATGCTCCCACTTCCCCTACACACACACGCGCACACACACACACAGTCTCTGTCCGCAGAAATGTCACTTGTATACGGAGCTAGTTTTTCTTGTCAAGCCTTGGTTGGCAGTGCTCCCTCTAACCTGAGTTTATGTGTATGTGTCTTTTTCCTTCTTCAGAAATGATTATTTTATTTATTCATATTCACATTTATTCATATTCAGTTGATTATACCCTGTACTGTGAGTCATCTTTATTTGGGTGATGGCTGTATTTAGGCTGTGAGCAAAGAATATGCCGATAGATAGATAGATAGATAGATAGATAGATAGATAGATAGATAGATAGATAGATATAGCACCTGATGTACTTCAGAGGATGAATTCTGGCAAATCTCCATCTTTTCCTTCCTCCCCACTCTTAGGCTGCTTTCAGCATCTTCGGCATGGTGGGGGGGCCACTCCTGGGACTCTTCTGCCTTGGCATGTTCTTTCCTTGTGCCAATTCTGTGGTGAGTGTTTGCTTCCCTGGGGGGGGGGGGGCTCTGCTAGGCCCTCATTTCCTCCTCCAAACACCCTCAGGGATGTGTGAAACTGCTTCTCTTTTCATCCATCACCACGCAGTTCATGGCCCCCCTTCTCCTGACAAAAGCTAGGGATTGGGGATGGACAGAACAGGACAGTCGTCGTCCCCCCCCCAGTTCTCCTTCCCCTGAACACAGCTGCGGTGGTAGGTTACCAAGGTCTTGTACATAGAAGTGGCCAGTTTAGGAGGGAGGGGCTCAGATATTTACAGCCACCCCCTCTCTGTCTGTGTCCATGCCGAAGGCTTTGATGGAAGCCATTCTGAGCACACAGCTGTCTCTGTGCAGAAGGAAGCTCCTTACACTCTGTTCCTCCTCAGGGTGCTGTAGCTGGGTTGGTGGCCGGGCTAGCTATGGCCTTCTGGGTCGGCGTTGGAAGCATCCTCACCAATGTACAGGCTCCGCCCCCTCAGCCCAATGGAAGCAGCATCCCCTCGCTTAATGGGAACTTCACGACAGCTGTCATGACAACTCTGCTGACCTCGGCAACAACTCCAGAGAGGTAAGGAGGGAGCAGAGAAAATCCAACTCCCGGCAGCCTTTTGAGGTGAAAGGGGGAAGAGAATTTGTAAAAACTTGGCACTACGGAAGTCCAAAATCCATATTCGCAATAAGTTATTCCAGTCAGGTGTCTGGCATAGCCATGAAATTAATGTGTGCCTTTGTAGAATTCTGCGTGGTTTTACAAGGGAAGGAGGGAAGATGGCCAGGACATGCAAAGGAGCCCTAACCACTGGGGTTACTAAAACAATAAAATAAATCAGTTTGTTAATCTTCGGTATGCACCCCTAGGATGGCGGGGAGGGATCCAGAGGGTCATAGTACCCCTGTCCTAAGACCTGGCAGCATCCATCATGTACATAAAGCATCCCCTCCAGTTATCAAGGCTTGTCATGGAAACCCCATGCAGGGAGCGGGGAGAATTTCCCTTGACTCTCATAGGCGACTGACTCCCTTGCTTAGCCAGGTCTGCACTTCAGAAGGCCTTCTGGAGGTTTGGTTTTAAACATGCAGGATGTTTGGCTCTCCAAAGCAGCTGCATGGCTCATCGCAGGAGCTTTTTGTTGGCACCCCTAAAACCACCTTGACCCAGGAGAAAAGGCGGGGTAATGCATACTTCAATAATCCAATAAATAATATTGCTGGCCCAGTGACCACATGGGCTGCTCATGCAGTTGGGCCAGCCCTGAACCTACTTCTTTACCTGCCTACCCTATACCCATGAGTGCCACCCAGCAAGCTCTGATGGCGGAGAGGGGATGTGATATGTGTATATCCACGCATATACCCTGCGTCATTTTCTTCTCTGCAGAGGGGAGGTCGTTGTCCTGCCTTCGGTTTCCTTCTAGGGTATGCGTATGCAGCCTTCTGCATAATGCGCCAAAGAGTGACCCATAAGACTCTTTTGCTCAGCATGCAGGAATGATTCTCTACCCAAGGGACTTAGGTGAACCCCTCAGGCTCTGGCCATGCCACTGCAGTCAGCTTGCTCCCAGGGTGTCCAGCAGAATGCAGCCCTGATCTGATTTTCTGCATACACACACATGCCTTTTCTTTGCCAGCACTATGTCATCTTCACAGGTAAATGTGGTGTGGGGTTTTGACACTCAGGTTTCCTATCCCTGTTAATAGAATCAAGGCATAGTACGGTGGCCAAGGAAGTCTGAGATGTGGGCCAGGAAGTTCTGGTTCAGTATTTTTTCCAGATGGAAATGCACTAGATGGCCAGTCACTTTCTTCACTAGAGGCCATTATTAGTAATAATCAGGGGTCATTTCGTAGAAAAAGAGGTGCAGGAGCTCATTAGCATAACTCATTTGCATAACTCATTTGCATATGCCATACTCCCTAACATACCAGAGGTGTGTCAGAAGGCAACACCCACCCCTCAGGCTCCACTCCACAGGTGAGTGAAACTGACCTGCTCTTCCTCCATTCCCTTCCCCATCCAATACTTTGTGCAATAAAAAGAAGCATAAAGAACACACCCTCATTCTCTTCCTGCTCCCTTGAAACCACCAGGTTTCAAGTAGACTTGAGATACCCAGGACACGTGCACCACCCATCCCTTTCCCTTCCCCTCCCCACAACAAGACACCCTGTGAGGTAGGTGGGGCTGAGAGAGGTCTTTTGAGAACTGCTCATGAGAGAACAGCTCTGAGAGAACTTGTGACTGGCCCAAGGTCACACCAGCAGCTGCATGTGGAGGAGTGGGGAATCAAACCCGGTTCTCCCAGATTAGAGTCCAACTCCTGACCACTACGCCAAACTGATAAGGTGGAAGCTGCTGAAGGGTTGGTGACATTTCTCCAGTATTTATGTGCATGTGCCCGGATAAAAAATGGTATACTTAGAAAATTTAGATGCCACCTTGAGCAAGTCTCTGGAAAAGCAGCACACAGTCATAAAATTATCAATATTAAAACAAAACATTAAAAACAATAAAGACTTTCCCTGGGGCGCTGCGCCTCTGCACTGCTCAGGGAAGCTGAGGAGGGGGTGGGGCTTGGTCATGTGCCCGCCCCCTGGGCTCCTCACTCCCGGAGCTGCGCTCCTGTGCGCTCCCACTCCAACGGACCCCTGGTAATAATCCTTTATTTCTTTATTTATTAGGGGTCATTTTGTAGAAAAAGAGATACAGGAGCTCATTAGCATAACATATTTGCATATGCCACACCCCCTGACATCACCAGAAGTATGTCAGAAAGCAACACCCACTGCTCAGGCTCCACCCCAAAAATCTCCAGGTATTTCCCAACTCAGAGCTGGTGAGCCAGCTTTACACTTTGACTAAAGACACTTCAAGTTTCCTTTGCTCTTGCAGGGAAGTTACCCTACAACAAACATGACAATACAGATCAAGTTAGAGTGCTTTTGTTTTTTTCCACAGCACATCACTGGCTTGTTACTCCCGGAATGGCATTCCTGCACGTTCCTGCTTGAAATGACCCCCTGATTAGATTTATATACCGCCCTCCCCAAACGGGCTCAGGGTGGTGTGCAACCATTAAAATAATAACAATTTACACATAATAATATCGTATCATAATATACCATGTAAACAAAGAGGTCAGATGTTAGAGCAATTCAATATCTAATCAGATGCCCTGGTCTACTTTATAGGGGCATCATAAGAATTACTTCAGCATACTGTATGCTTGGGTCTGAGGAGTATTGTGAAAGTCAGTCCCGAGGTTGTCCTTGTTCTCCAGTGTGAGACTGATGTCACTGTCCCAAGGCAGATGCCAGAGAACTATTCTGAAAGAAAGGGAAGCAGGAAATGTTTTCTTGAGTCCCTCCTGGGGGAGAGAAGATCAAGGATCTGTGTGTTCTTGAATGGGACATTGGGAGCCCAGAGGTGCAAATTAAGCTGGTGGGGGGGGGGGGGGGGGGTTTGATTCCACCTGCAGAACCTAAGTTGAGTCTCCTGGCATTCCTTGTAGGCGCACAGGACTGAAGAAGTTCTACAACTTGTCATACATGTGGTACAGTGCGCACAACTCCACCACCGTCATTGTTGTGGGACTCCTGGTTAGTCTGCTCACAGGTACATACAGTTCTACAGGGTGACCAAGCTCTGCCCAGGTAATATGATCTGGGCCTTTACCCAGTGGAGCTTGGGGTACGGAAACACAAGAAGCTGCCATTCTAAAACTGTTGATTTATCTAGCTCAGTACTATTTACTCCTGTGCATGTGTGTGTGTTTGTGTACATCCTGCATTTGGGATATCATGTAGGCTGGGTGTGGGTGATCCTGGAACCAAAAGGTGGGTTGCCATTGCTAGTATTTCAGAGTTTATAGAATACTGGTCTTTGATGTGAAAGTGAAAAGTGAGAGAGAAAGTTAGAAAAGGGACAGGAGAATTGAGTGGCGGCAGAACTGAAGAAGAAGAAATTGGATTTATACCCCACCCTTCACTCGGAGTCTCAGAGTGGCTTACTATCTCCTTTCCCTTCCCTTCCCCACCACAGGCTCCCCATGAGTTGGTGAGGCTGAGAGAGAGCTCTGAGAGAACTGTTCTTAAGAACAGCTCTGATAGAACTATGGCTTGCCCAAGGTCATCCAGCAGCTGCAAGTGGAGGAATGGGGAATCAAACACAGTTCTCCCAGATTAGAGTCCACGCTCCTAACCACTAAACCAAACTGGCAGTGGGAATGGGGAGGGGCTTGAAAATCATTTGTGTGTGTGTGTTGGCAGGCTGTGGATATGTTGCTCTGTGCCCTGAGCATAGATTTTGGGCTCTGGACGATCTGATCCTGTCTGGTCCTGCAGATGGGGTCCTGTGGTCCCTTCCTCCCCATGTGTGAAGGAGGTGTGGGCACTGGTACTTATCACTGCCTGGGCTCCCCCCCCCCCAGCCCGGTCCCAGCAGCACAGAAAGTGACCCTGCAAAGCTCCCAGTAACGCTGCCTCTTCTGTCCTACACAGGCCCCATGCATGGGGAAGCGGTAAATCCCCGCACGATCTTCCCAGTGCTGCCGCGCCTGTTTTGCTGTCTGCCTCCAAAATACCGTAATAAGCTGCGCTGTGGGGTCCCTGATGTGACAGAGGTGAGAGGCGGGGGGGTGGGGGAGTGTAGAGCGGCACCTGCTGGGATATGGCTTTTCTCGTGTCCTGCCTCTGTACATCCACTGGAGCCCCCCAAACTTGCATGCTGTGCAGAAACTGGGTGGGTTGAGGGAGAGACACTTTCTGTCCATTCCCTGGGGAAGCCACATAAAGGTGCACCGGCGTTGCCCGGAGGAGGAAAACACTGGCCTCCTGGAGAGCTGTGACTCACATCGCACCTCTCCTCCAGCTTGGCATTCCTTCCCTGTCCAGCTCCATGCCTGCCTCAAGCTTCTAGTCCTTGTTTTTCAGTTTGCGGCCCAAGGAGCTGGGTCAGGACTATCCAGCTGTCGCCCCTGCCCTCTCACTGCTACCACTCCCTGGATCTTTCTCTCCTGTTCCCAGCACCTGCTGTCACCACCCCAGCCCCGTGTACCATCCTAGAGATCACTCTGCATGCCCTGCGTAAGCACAGTGCACTCAGGTGGGCGCAGAGGCAACCTGCATTGTGCAGAACAACTTTTATCAAGCAGCAGGATCTTCCCGCCATTGATTTCCCCCTAGGTGTCCTGGAGAAATCTCCTCCCCTTGTTTTCTCCTTCCCGTTCTTTCTGGCACCCCCGTTCAGCATGCGCTTGCCCATTGCTGTCCCTACAGCGTCACACCCCCCCCCCCCAAAAAAAATTCCTCTTTCTCTCTGTGGAGCCAAACAAACCTCCTTTCTCTGCTTGCTGAGCTGTTTCCTCACCTTGAGGCCGGCTCCTGCCGCAAATCCTTTCTTAAGCCGCACCAGCCCGTGCTCTGCCGCCTGACTTCCCAGCCATGCCAGCTCCTGGCTTCTTGCTAGCTGCTAGCTGCCTTCCCTGAGACCCTGTTGGCATTTCCATGTACTATACAAGGCCTGTTGCACCACTGGTGCTACAGATCAGTAAATATTAACTGAAAGGAGCGGCAGCTGCAGTTTGGCCCGAAATCTTCAAATCCCATAGCGTTTTGTTCGAGACTTGTGAGCAAAATCTAAGGCTCTGTGCCAGTATACACAGCTGGGAAGTTCAGGCTCTGTTTAGTCTTGCCCAAAGGATGGTGAATTTGGCCTGGAGTTTTCAGGCTGTTGAAGAGAATAACCTGGGATTTTTGGACACCAGGGAAGCTCAGCTGCCTCTTAGGACTGGTGTGCCTGGTGCTGGAAAAAGCATCTGGGGGAGCCATGATGCTGAGGAGTCCCTTTTGGAAGTAAACAGGGATGGGGTGTTGGTCTTCCAGAACAATCTGGAGAGGATAGTGGCTGACTTGCTCTCCCTGGCTGTCTCATTAGGACGGAAGTGGCTCAGACCCTGCGTCTCTAGCCGTGGAGAAAACCAGCAACGGGCTGCCAAATGGACTGCCGGAGGGCCTGCCCCCAGGGAGCGACACGGATGAAGTAGAAGCGGGTGAAGGATTTGCCCGGGCAGATGGTGCTCACTCTTACATCCTGCGGGAGACGGCACTCTGACCTGGTCAGAGCAAAGAGCTTGATAGTGAAGATCGGCAGGGATCTGTTCTCTTCCGGGATGGGAGCCCCAGAGCGCGGGGTGGGGGGGTGTTTGGTTGGGTGACTCCTTGCACAAGAGGTGTTCCTGGGCCCTCCTCCTATGTGCTGTCAAGGCTCATCGTGTACTGGACGTGAATCTCCTGTCGTGCAGCATCCGATGGGCATGGAGCCACGCCCACCCCGACCTGACTGTGGTACATTCCCTCCCAGGGTTCAGTGCTGCTGCTCATATCATATTGGGAATGTACTTGGGGGAGATGAGTGGATGCTGCCCACTCCCCGAATCCCAATGCACAAAAGGCCATGGCAGGAATCTCCATGGCTTCACGGTGCCTCCTATTCCACACCCAGTGCTCAGATCTTAAATGTCTCTGACCCACCCACTCGTCTCTGGGAGAGGGGGAGTCTTGCCAAAGAAGTTACTTGATCTCGCGGTGGGGTCACCCTGCTGCCAACGCCCTAGTGACCTTGCGGGGGGGGGCGATAGTTTCATTCCACTTTTACTGCCCTCAGCAGGTGCTGCTGTTATAGGGTGCAGAATCCAAGTGTTCAGTAGTCCATCTATCGTGTCCTTGGAGTGCCTGGTTCCGTTCCAGACTTCTCCAGTGGGGGAGGGGTTGCACTTTGGTAGCATAAAACATTCCTGCTTCCTGGGCGCAGCTCCTGTCACCGATGGCCAAACCGCCCAAGGTGTTCAGCTACGACTTGGGTCCAGATTCTCTCGACTCAACCCACCTTCCCTGCAGGCAGACGTCTGCTGTGTTCAGTGCAGATGCAGCCCAACAAGGAGGCAATTAATGCCCCCAAGGTTATTTCAGCTTGGAAAGATGGCACCCGGGGCGGAGGGGGGCAGAGTACCCTCCTCCTCCTCCCATGTCATAGTCTCCTTCTGAATCGGGGCTCTGCAGCACTTGGAAAATAAGTTTTTCTCCCAGCTCCTGTCTGGAATGCAAGCAGGGTCAGGAGAACCCCAACATCTCGTGTCATTTGGTCCCTACAAGGCAACTCCCGTTTTCCTCCCCGTTGTCTTGTCTTGGCAGGGGCGGGGTTGAGAGAGGGACTGAACTCTGGACCTTTCCCCTCATTCTCTGTTTTTGTACCATGCATTTCTTGTCTGTGAAAAGGTGAGTTAACTTCCTGGACCTTGTTTCTTGTCTTTCTGATGCTCAGCAACAATTTTGTTGCTGTTAGTAAAAATGATTATTGTTGGTTCTTGTGGTTTTATGTATGTGTGGGGGGGAGTGGGTTCTCGCCAGTGATCGTACCATGCTTTTTGACCCTGGCTTCCTGTTCCTGTGGGGCAGCAGGTTACACCCATAAGGAGGCAACCCTGAATGGGGGATTCAGAGGAAGGGAGGGGAGGAGCCCTTCCCTTCCCTCGAGGGTTTGTTTCAGATCTTGAGCTCCTGATGAGGACAGCAAAGCCTCCTACCCTTTATGCTCAGGAAAGCACATTGACAGTAATGTGTAAGACTCTTCATTTGTTTACATCCTCCGAAGTGTATCACTTATCTAACTTCCCTACTATTGAAGTTTCTGCATCAGGCCCAGTTTGAATAAATGGCTTACCTTCCAAGAATACTCTGCAGAAAGGGCCGGGATGATTTCCAGAGGGCCTTTGTGAGAAAAGGTGAAACGGGCAGCTCTCTGCTTGGGATGTGCACGTGAAGGCAGGAGAACGAAAGAACAGAGCCTGCTGTGCCCCTGGAACTCCAAACTATCCCCTGAGGCATGGCTTATCCCCATGAGGCAGAGCTCTTTCCTCTGCAGCCTCCTTTGATGCTCCCCTTTAAATACACCGTGGCTTGCAGGGCGTGAGTATGATGGACGGTCCTTCCCCAGTAGTGATGGCAGGGATCCTACCTTGGGCTACAGGAAGTTCTGCTAGAGGAACAGCCGCTTAAGTTAGAGGAAGGCTCCTGAGGAAGGGGGGGGTGGGGAGGGAGAGAAGGGTTTCAGACCTGCACTGCCTGCCCACCCTTTCCCCAGCAACACTGGCCAGTGCGTGCAGCTTGGAGTGCCGCTGCTAGGGCCACTGGCACCATCGCCACTGTGTGCCTTTCCCCAGTGACGCCGGGCAGCCAGGAGCATGGGTGGCAGAGCGCTTCAAACAAACAGATGGGGAAGGGCACGAAGAGATGGGGCAGGGGAGGTGCATGAGTTGGGGGATCAAGAGCAGTGGGCCCCACTGGGAGCTCTGGGCCCTAGCAGTTCCTCGACCTCATGGCATGTTGACACCAGCCCTGGGGAATACTTTATATTTCTAGTTTAGGTCCTCAGGCCTGCTGGGCTTGGGGTGTGTGGGGCTCGATTGATATCTTCCCTCTTCCACCTCTGCCCTCTGAGCACAGGCTATGGGGAAGGACAGGGTTGTGGGACCGATGCCAGAGTTACTGCCCCACTTTGTGGAATTCAGAAATCGTTCCTGGTCTTTCTGTACTCCTTACTAGTGCTGTGGGGCTAGAGTGATGTCAGACTGTATATAAGGGCTCCCCCACAGATTCCAGCAGTAGCTGTTTTATTTATTAATTTAGAGTCTGCCCTTCCTCCCAAAACTGTGGCAGACTCCCGTGCCAAGTAGAGAACTTCCCAAAGGGATTAGCGCAGCAACAGCTGCTTGGCCTCGGTTTTTGCCAGGCATGCCAAGGTGCAAAGGTTCGCTGCTTTAATCAGTGTGGGGAGTCAAGGACGCAGGCTTGCTGTGTCAGAGCTCCAGCAATTGCAGGAAGGGGGCTGGTGAACCCCTGGATGCCTTCGTGAAGGCTGTCATTAAGAGACTGCAGCCTGCTGTGATTCTCCAGACCCCCCTACAGCCATTTGTCACCCCAGCTCTGCAGCAAGTGGAAGCCACATTAGTTTTCCTAGGCACATCCCTAAGCATGCTTAGCATACTGTTTTTTCCACTTCTCACCTCATCCTTTGGGCTCCAAATAGTAATGCAAAAAAATGTTCCAAAAATTAGTGAAATGGATTCAAGGATAGTAAGTACAGAAGGCCTCTCTCCTTGCTGACCTTACGCTGTGATCCCCAGAAGTCATCTGTAGGAGGAGGACTTGGAATACTTCCCCCAAAATGTTCAGACCTTGGTATGTTACCAAGGGGAAGCAGTGCTGCAGAGACGTGAAGAGGCTGCTGAGCACTGCTTTACATGCCCCTGGCTGTCCAATCAGGGTGCACAAACTGCCCTTCTGAGCAAACTCTGAAAGCCCACTTCTGGGCTCCTGCCAACCAAAACTCTGGTAAGGATATCTTGGAGGAAGGGCCTCTCGACTTTAAGTCTCGAGTTGGTTGACAGGTGGAGGCCGTCCAGCAGGTAGTGCTGGCCTAAGCCATTTGGAAGAAGAAGAAGATTGGATTTATACCCCGCCCTTCACTACCCAAAGGAGTCTCAGAACGGCTTACAAACTCCTTTACCTTCCCCTCCCCACAACAGACACCCTGTGAGGTAGGTGGGGCTGAGAGAGCTCTGACAGAAACTGCTCTTTTTCAAGAACAGCTGTGCCAGAGCTATGGCTTGCCCATGGTCATCCAGCAGGTGCAAGTGGAGGAGTGGGGAATCAAACCTGGTTCTCCCAGATTAGAGTCCGTGCACTTAACCACTGCACCAAACAACTACACCAAATTTAGGGCTTTGAAGGTCAAATCTAACATCTTGCATTGAATCCAGGAGCAAAACAGAAACTAGTGCAGATGATACTATAGCAGTGATTCCTCCAGAAAATGCCCATAGGGACTCTTGCTACAACATTTTGGAACAACCGAAATTTCTGAACTGTCATTGAGGGCAGTCCCAAATGGAATGTGTTACAGTAGTCAACTCTGGATGATATCAAAGGCATCTGTGATTTTTATCAGTGTTATCAGATGCAAATAACAAGCAGGGGCGTCAAGTTTTCAAAATCCTGGGGGTGGGGGGGTGGAAGCTCTTCTGTGTGCGCGCATGCACAAAGCGCACGTGCCCGCAGGAACCATGTCCCCACTGCTGCTGCCTCCCACCCCCGCCTGACCTCTCCTGCTTCCGTCCCTCCCTCCGTCTGTCCAGGGGCCAGCTGGGCATTTGCTTAGCTGGCCCCTGGACGGACGGAGGGAGGGATGGAGTGGCCAGGTGGGTGGAGGGGGGGAGAGAGAGGCGGCGGCGGCCCTAAGAAGAGCCCAGGGAGGTGCAGCAGAGGGCGCACTGTTTTCCCGGGGGGGGGGCTCAGTCCCCCACATGGGAAATTTCGGGGGTGGCTCAAGCCCCCCCGTAGTTGACGCCTATGGTAACAAGGGTATGTTTGTTGCCAGGTCACCTTTCTTGAAGAATGGGTGCAACTGGAGAACTTGCCTCAGCTCGTAAAAAGTGCTCTGAGCTACTCCTGCCACTTGACTAAGGCCAGTACCTACACACACGCACAGCCCTGTGTGTAAACACCTCTTGTGTTAAACTGATTCTTAGAGCTAGGCAAGACAGATGTGCTGAGGGTGATAACTAAAGCTGGGCTGGGAATGGGGGTTCCCTCTTCAAGAGGGAATTGGATAAACATATGGAGCAGAGGTCCATCAGTGGCTACTAGCCACAAGGTATAGATAGGGACTCTCAGTCTGGGGCAAATGATGCACTGTATTCTTGGTGCTTGGGGGGGGGGCAGTGGGAGGGCTTCTAGTTTCCTGGCCCCACTGGTGGACCTCCTGATGGCACCTGGTGTTTTTGGCCACTGTGTGACAGAGTGTTGGACTGGATGGGCCATTGGCCTGATCCAACATTGGCTTCTCTTATGTTCTTGAGAACATAAGAAGAGCCTTGCTGGATCAGACCAGTGGTTCATCTAGTCCAGCATCCTGTCTCATACAGCGGCCAACCAGTTTCTCTGGAGGGCCAACAACAGGGCATAGAGGCCGACACCTTCCCCTGATGTTGCCTCCTGACTCTGGGATTCAGAGGTTTACTGCCTCTGAACATGGAGGTTCCCCTCAGTCCCATGACTAGTAGCCACCGATAGACCTACCCTCCATTAATCTGTCTAATCCCCTTTTAAAGCTGTTTATTCCCGTGTTCATCACTGCATCCTCGAGCAGTGAATTCCACATATTAATCACTCTTTGTGTAAAGAACAAGATGGGTAGCCATGTTAGTCTGCCTGCAGCAGCAGAAAAGACTAAAGAGTCCAGTAGCACCGTAAAGACTTACAAAATTTGTGGCAGGTTATGAGCTTTCTTGAGTCACTGCTCACTCCTTCAGATAAAGAAGTATTTCCTTTTGTCCCTCCTGAGTCTACTACCCACCAGCTTCTCCTGATGTGGGATGGGGTTACACTCCCCTTGAAAGATCAAGTGCGGGCTTGGATTCCGTTGTTCCCCAGCTGCCCTCGATCTGAGACTCCCCCTGTCCCGGGGTCTTCCTGCATCTCCCAGACAACAACTCTGGCTGGCCTTGACCCATGGAGTAGCCAGCTGCTTGGGAATGACTCGGCCAACTTTTCTTGAGAATGTAACAGGTCAGACAGCCCCTAAAAATAGCTAGCGGTCACTCCCCACCTCATCTGATGTGTCCCTGCCAGTACCTGGAAGAGGAAGGCAGGAGGCCGACTCATTAATGTGCTCGTTCGTCCAGGCTCCAATCCAGGCCCAGGATGGATTTATGCACTCAGCCTTGGCCCCGGCCTCTTTCCCAGAGAACAGCCGCAGCTGCTACTCCCCGATCTTTTCCCTACATGTGTGTGTGTGGGGGGGTGTTGGCAGGGGCTACTGCAGCTTGCTACTGGGATGCCAGCTGGTCCCACAGCACCCGTGAACTGCCACAGAAAGGAATAATTCCTCACCCCACAGTATCTCACCCCACGGGCTCAAGTGATGGGCCCTAGAGTTGCCTGGACTCCCATAACCTTCGAAGCTGGAAGACCTACTGTGTTAATCTTGCTCAGGGTACTGAAAGGTACTCTGCATATCTTCAGAGACCCACGTTAGAGAAGTATTGGGAAGGACAGGCGCTCTTTGTTTACCATGTTTATGAATCATTCGTCATGCAACAGCAGCATCCACTGCAAATGAAAAACATACTGCAAATCAATTTCTCAGTGTGAAGGCAAAATTGCATGTCCCAATGCAATTCAAACAGTCTTGTTTTCAGCTTCAAAAATCCATGTTTTCAAAAGAGAGAAGGAGGAGGGGAAATAAGTCTGTTTTTACATAGGTGGGGGAGTAATAAAAATAGTGGTAGTGTTACATAGAACAATACTGTTGGGTATATTTTTTGTTGCTAATCCTCTTAACCTTTTGGAGAATAGAGACTGCTGTGTAGAACAATAATGACCATAAGAACATAAGAAGAGCCTTGCTGGATCCGTCCAAAGACCCATCCAGTCCAGCGTTCTGTTCATATAGTGGTCAATCAGCTGCCTCTAGGAACCCCCCAAGAGGAGGAATAGAACAGCATCCTCCCACCTGTGTTCCTCAGCAATGGATCTATACAGACCTACAGCCTGTGATGCTGGTGGGAGCAGGTATCCAGCATGGCCAGAAGCCATTGTGACTATTAGCCAGAATTCTATTTTATGCAGAATCTGAATTTTTATTTCTTAGATATTGTTTGTACTTTTGTGAAATGCCATTAAAGGAATTGTTTCTGAGTGACTTAGACTAGTAGCCATTCACGTATCAGTGACCCAACTGTTCCCCATTTAATTGGTAAAACGGTACAACTAGGTCCTTGGGAATCAGTGATGGTCACTGTAAACCTCGAAACGCTATTCCTTCCCACTCCCCCATTAAAGTGGTGGACAGCTAGGACTTAGGGTAGGAATCCTAGCGCAAAGCAGGGTGAGCTCTCCCTCTGAGGCTGGCAAGCAGGTGAGGGGGAAAGAAGAGGGCAAGGAAAGGCCTGCAGATTTATTTTGTGCAGCAAAGAGTTCTGCCGCAGAGGGAAGAGAAACAGCAGTCACCATCAGAAGCCACTATGGTGCAGTTTACAGAGGAGGGCATTGCAGGGGGTGGGGGTCACAGAGTTGCTCCTCTTGCCTCAGGACTTGGCTGGGACCACCCACCAAAGAGGGTGGGTGTGGAGATGCCACTGGTCCAGGAATTGGCATAGAGGCAGGACCGCATGGGCCACTTCTGCAAAGAAAGAAGAGGGGAAAGGTTACAGGAAGGAATCCCCAAACCCTCAAAGGGTTCTGCTCTTTGATAAAACACAAGGGGGGCACTATAGGGGGCTTCCAAGGCCATGACATGCAGGGGCACCCCACCCAAATGAAGCAGGGCTTGCCTCTGCCATCAAGTTGCAGCCAACTAACGGAAACCCTCCATAGGGTTATAAAGGCAAGAGAAATTCAGAGGTGTTTTGCCACTGTCTTCTTCTGCACAGTGACCCTGGCATTCCTTGGAGGTCTCCCCTCCAAAGAGCAACCAGGACCAACCTTGTTATTAATTTAATTTATTAGGCCATCCTTCCCTGCAAGCAGTGCTCAGGGTGGCTGACAACAGAAACAGGTACGATAAAGAGTTTCATTTAAAACCAACATTAAAAATACCTAAAAACATATCAAGAAATGAAACAATGCACGTTCCAAGATGGCAAAAGCTTAGCTTGGAAGATCTGATGAGAGCGGGCTAGCTTGGGCCATCCCCTATGCATCCATTTTGCCACCCCTCCGAGGGACCACGGGCTGAGACGTAACCAGGGAAAGGCAACCGTAAGGGGTTACCTAGCAGTAGCTTTCCCCCAATGCTGCCTAACCAATCCCACCCAGTACCTTCAGAGGGTGCGAGAAGGCTGTCGGGGCCATCCTGGGGATGGGGGGGCCCTGCTCCAGGGTCCAGCTCAGGTGGGCGATGTAGCTGGTGGCCAGGAGGAGCACGTCTAACTTGGAGAGCTTGGTGTCAGGTGGAACCGTGGGCAGAGCCGCTTGCAGTGCCAAGAACGCCTGATGGAGAGTCTGTACCCGGCTTCGCTCCCGAGCAGCATTCATCGGGCACTGTGCCCCCGTGGCAGCTCTGGGGGGGAAGGCAGCACGCCTCTGGCCCTGAGGAAGGGAGGCAGCAGCCTGAGAAACAGAGACAAATAGACTGGCCCCCCCACCCCAGCTGCTTAGAATGGCCCCCCGGCCCCCCAATGCTCCCCCTAGAACTGAAGCAGCCCGGCTCCACCCCACCTGCATGGTCCCCGCCCGGCTGCCCTGGTTCCTCAAGTGCTCCACGCAACTTCATCCTCTACCATTGCATCCCTTCAATCATTGCACTGATTTAAGCCCATTTCAGAAAGCACCTTCAAGATTTCACAGTTCCAGACATACCACTCAGGGGCTAACACTGTAGTCCTAAACAGAGTTACACCTTTCTAATCCCCTGAAGTCAGTGCACTTAGGATTGTACTGCCAAGATACCCGCTGACCCCACAGTGTGATGCATCCCCTGCTACCCCCCACAAAGGTGCCCCATTAATTACCCTCCTTGTGGTTGAGGTCTGTGGTCCATTGCAAGGCAGTGGGGCCACTCTTCTGCTGTTTCTCCTCTGGCCCCTGCCCAGTTCTGCTCCTCCCGTTCTCCTGTTGCCGAAGGAGGACCAGGTTTTCCTCTGGATGTCTTTGCAGCTCCCACAGTGTGGGAGATGAGCTAGTTCAAGGGTCCCGGTGTCCAGTGCAAGTATCTCCTGAGCGGCATCTGCCTCCTTCAGCTCAGCCATCCTTCCTGCTGTTGGTATAGAGGCCAGAAGGCACCCGTGCGCTTCATCAGCAGCTGGCAGTTCCCAGGAAGAGCAGAAGTTCTAGTTACCGCTTTGCTGTTGCAGAGGGAGAGATGCTGGCTCCTGACGGATTCCTGGGGAACCAGCCCAGCCTCCCAACCACCCATGCAGTGCACAGCTTTCCTGGGAGGTCCAAGCACCAGCCCAGCCCCCTGCTGCTACTGCTGCTCTGGCCAGCTCCACCCAGGCTCCTCTCATCAGAGAGAACCTCCAAGGGACTGGAGATCAGCACTGAGAAGAAATGGACACATGGAGCTGACTTACACTGATTCAGACCCTTGGTCCATCACAGTCATTATTGTCTGCTCAGACTGGCAGCGGCTCTCCAGGGTCTCGGATGCAAGTCTTTCACTTGACCTAATCCTCGATCCTTTTAACTGGAGGTGCCAGAGACTGAGCCTGGGATCCTCTGCATGACAAACAGCTGCTCTCCCACTGAGCCGTGGCCTCTGCCCATGGACTCTTAGCCTCCCAAACAGGAGCTTGCTTATATGATATCCTATAATCTGCCAGACCCTGCAGACCTTTCCTGCCAAATGGCATTTTGGAGCCCCAGAGCTTTGCCTCAGTCCAGTTGTCGTTCAGTCGCACAGCTGAGTCCGACTCTTCGCGACCCCTTCACACCAGGCCCTCCTGTCTTCCGTTGTGTTCTGGAGTTTGCTTAATTTCATGTTTGTTGCATCGATGACACTGTCTAACCATCTCATCCTTTGTCGTCCCCTTCTTCTTTGGCCTTCAGTCTTTCCCAGCATCAGGGTCTTCTCCAGTGGGTGCTCCCTTCTCATTTGGTGGCCAAAGTATTTGAGCTTCAGCTTCAGGATCTGGCCTTCCAGGGAACAGTCAGGGTTGATTTCTTTTAGGATTGACTGATTCGATCTCCTTGCAGTCCAAGGGACTCTCAAGAGTCTTCTCCAGCACCATAATTCAAAAGCATCTCTTCTTCGGCACTCCGCCTTCCTTATAGTCCAACTCTCGCAGCCATACATCACTACTGGGAATACCATGGCTTTGACCATATGGACTTTGTTGGCAGGGTGATGTCTCTACTTTTTGTTATACTGTCTAGGACTAGGTTTGCCATCACTTTTCCATACTCCTACTGAAAAAGCCCTGCCTCTGCTACCCACCCCATATCTGCAGGTGGGGGACAGAGAGCAGGCTTTTAACTCGCAGGATGGTCACTATGGGAGGAGACATTATTCTTTTGAGTTTGGTGGCTCCAAGCCTAATTTAGGGCCTTAAATAAGGTTGTCAGCTCTTGGTTGGGAAATACCTGGAGATTTGGGGGAGGGCGGGGTTTGGCAAGGGGCGGGACCTCAGCATGATATAATGCCATAACAGGGTTACCAGGTCCTCCTTGGCCACCAGTGGGGTATGGGGGGTAGGGTTGCCAGATCCTAATTGGGAAGCTCCTGGAGATTTGGGGGTGGAGCCTGGGGATTTGGGGGTAGAGCCTGGGGATAATAGGGACATCAGTGGGGTACAATGCCAAAGTCCACCTTCCAAAGCATCCATTTTCTCCAGAGGAACTGATCTCTGTAGTCAGGAGATGAGCTGTAATTCCAGGAAATCCCCAGGTCTCACTTGGAGCCTGGCATGCCATAGAGTCCACCCCCTTAAGTAGTCATTTTCTCCAGGGAAACTGATTTTGGTTATCTGGAGATCAACTGAAATAGCGGGAGGTATCTCCTGGAGGTTGGCAACCCTAGCTTCACAGGTAAGAAAACTGCACATTGAATTGTGCCTGAAAACAAGCATATATCCTAGGATTGCCAGATCCCTTCTGGCCACCAGCATGGGATTGGGGGGGGGGGGGGTAGGGTTGCAAGATTTAGGTTGGGAAATTCCTGGGAGATTGGGAATGGAGTCAGGGGAGGACAGGGACCTCAGTGGGGTACAGTGCCACAGAGTCCACCCTCCAAAGCATCCATTTTCACCAGGGGACCTGATCACTGTAATCTGGAGATGAACTGTAATTCTGGGGTCCCATACAGATGATAAAAGGTCTCCAATGGCAGCCCTTTGGATCCGATTCATGAGGAATTATTCAAACCAGCAATGATTCCATCCGTGTTTCCAGCGCCGATGCCAGCCTGACTGCCTCATTTCTGACCAACTGAAGTTTCCAGATAGTTTTCAATGGCAGAAACATCTGTGAATACAGCTAGAATCGAGTCCAGTAGTACCTAGAGATTAACGAGGTTCTGGGGATACAAGCTTTGGACAGCCAAAGCTCCCTTCATCACTTGTGGGAATGTAACTCCTGATGTAGTCTGTACAAAAGGAAATTGCTGGAACACACAGTATACAGGCAATCCCACTTCCCCCCACAATCAAGCCTGTATAAACGTGCATCGGCGTAGCCACAGGCACTGTCCTTTGCCCCCTTCTGACTGAACAAGGCAGCGCCTAACCGCCGCGCCTTTTTAAAAGGGCTCTCTACACTGCCCAGCTTCCGCCCTTCTCAAAAATGGCGCGTACAAGTATGTGAAGTCCATAAGGTGGTCACGTGATAAGAGGCACTTAGCGCCGGCCGGCTAGGCTTTAATGCTGACGTGTACCGAGTCGTCCGCGCTTGCGCAGCGAGGAAGATTGAGAAGTGTGCGCATGCCCAGCAGGGGTGTGAGAGCCGCGGCTACCGGGAACGGACTGGAACAGAGAGGAAGAGGAAGGGAGAACGTCGGGGGGCGGGCGAGAAAAGGGTCAGAGGTCGTGCCAGAGGGAGGGTTAAGTGAAGTGAAAGTTTCCCTGGGGTTGGCATGAGTTGACCTTTGGCCCTTCTGTCGCCCAGGCCATGGCCCCCCGGCGGCCCCCGGAGCTGTACCGGGCTCCCTTCCCTCTCTATGCCCTGCGCGTGCATCGCGAGGCTGGTCTGGCTCTGATCGGGGGTGGCGGCGGAGCTGCCAAGACCGGCATCAAGAATGGCCTGGTAAGGAGAGGGAGGGAACAGCTGCGCCCATCACGCGGGCGTCAGGCTGCCGCTGCACCTGTCAGCGTGCCCAGGAGACCTGGGCACGGCTTGGAATGAAGAGTGCCAGTTCTCTGCCTGTCACCTGGCTCTCGGGCAGAAGTAGCATCAAGGCTGTGTCTGGAGACAGGTGGAGTTCTTGCTGGGGTACGAGGTTGGGGCAGCACTAGATGTAGCTGGCCTCTGTCCAGGGAACAGACACGTTGCACCATATTTACGTGGCATTTTCCAGAGAAAGAAAACTGAGTCTAGTGGTACTTCAGGGACTAGAGATTTATCTAGCTTGAGCTTTCATATGTCAGCATTCACAGATGCAGGGGTCTAAAAAAGATTCATGGATAGACACTTCATGCATTTTATGAAATGACTTCTGATACACAAATCCTCTTTTGGAATAAATTTTCAGAGTCTCTAAAAGTGCCACTGCTGTTTTATTTTATTGCTATGGACTAAGACATCTACCTTTTTGGAAATGGTGTTCCACAGAAGTTACCATCTTCTTTTGTGCTCTGGGATGGCGAAAGCGAAAGGTTACCTTGGGCAGTTTGGGAAATTCTGACTGCAGTGCTTTGGAGCTGTTGTTCTCCCCAAAGACCATTCATTGACTTGTAGATTCCCTGCTGCTACCCTTCTAGTTTCAAGGTCCAGAAGCAGGAGGCTGGGATAGTGCCATAAAGGCGGCAGGGGTGGGGCTGGCAATTGCGTGGCACAAGCCCTCTTCCCTGTTATGACTGAGGGGGACAGGGGCAAAATTGAAAATCCTTGGAAATACCAAGGGGTTAATTATGGAAGTTATTTTTGGTGTGTTTTGTGAACTGTTCCCCTAAATCTCTTCTCCATCTCTCTTTCCTAGCATTTCTTGCATCTGGACTGGAGGGGAGGTGACCTGTCTGCTTCACTGTTGCATGCACATGACACAGAGACACGAGCCACCATGACCATGGCATTGGCAGGGAACATCATTGCCGCAGGGCAGGATGCCACCTGCCACATCCTGAACTTCCACCTGCAGAAACCCAGTCAGAAAGGGGGTACTGGTGATTGTGCCCCCAGTAAAGCAAGTAAGAGCTTAGCAGTTACCTTTAAAAAAAATCTTGTAACTCATCCCACCCAGAGAGCCCAAGGCCCAGGTTTAAAGAAAAGCCAGATTTAAATAAAATGCCCTGATGTGGATGGCTGAGGCTAGCGCATCAGATCTTGGACGCTAAGCAGAGTCAGCCCTGATCAGTATTCAGATGGAAGACTAAGGAAGACCAGAGTTGCAAAACAGAGGCAGGCCACAGCAAACCAGCTCTGAACATCTTTTGCCTTGAAAACCTTACAGGGTTGCCGTATGTCGGCTGTGACTTGATGGCACTTTCCACCATCATGTAAAAAAAACCTATTGAAATATACCGTATACAGAAATGGATAAACATTTCCCACAGTGATTAGATACCACCCCAGAGAAGAAGATCCTGCAATGTTTCCTGAAGATGCTCCAGTTTCCTTTAGATTTTAGCAGAACTGCAGGATAGGAAGGTGGACTTACAGAATACTTGCGTGCAGGGCTATTGGGCGCAGCTGGTAGAGTCTGGAGTGCCCTCTCGGCTTAGTTCAGTGGTCTCTGAACACTTTGCTGTGGGCCAAGGAAGTGGGGTTGAAAAACCTAGCGAGGTGGTCTGGTTCTGTAGTTTGGCAGGGAGTAGTTAGAAGTGCATAGAGCTTTTTATTTCTTGTTCTGCCTGCAGGTGGCGATGAGAAGGGTCCCCGGAGGCGCAAGGCCCCCCCAGCCAGTGGGCCTGGTAGCACCAGTGACACACGCAAGGAGACGAATGAAGTGACTGTGGAAACCTTGCACTGTGTCCAGACGGATACCAGCCCTGATGCCCTGCAGAAGGCAGTGTGCTTTAGTGACGACCACACCCTCCTGGCCACTGGTGGCGTGGATGGATTCCTACGGGTCTGGGAGGTACAAGCGGTCTAGGGCTGAGAGGTGGGGGAGATGGCCTGCAACTGGGAACAGGGTTGAAAGGGTGCTGAGATGATGGACAGCAAAGATGGGCTCTTTTGTATGAGAAAGTGTAGGAAGTGCCCCCTCCCCAGGGGCGTAGAGTTTTGTAAATTCTGGGAGGGGGCTCTTTAGCGCGCACGCTTTGCGCATGCTCTTGCTGGGGCGATATTCTCCCCCCCTGAAACCTCCACACTTCCCCGGGCCCTTCCGAGGCCCACCAGCCGCTGCTGCCGGTGCCCCTCTCTCTCCCCCCCCCCCCGGCCACTCCTTCCCTCTCCCTCCCTCTTTTCCGGGCGAAACAGGGAGAGGGAAGGACGGAGGAGTGGCCAGGCTGGGGTGGGGGGAGAGAGGCACCGGCAGCAGCGGCGGCCAGGCCTCAGAAGGGCCCAGGGAGGTGCGGCGGCAGGGGCTCCGTTTTGCCGGGGATGGCTGAGCCCCCCCCCCCCCGGAAATTTCAGGGGTGGCTTGAGCCCCCCCCCCAGTCTACGCCTATGCCCCTCCCTGTTCCCCAAATTAGCCCTCGTGGGGGGTGCAGCAATGCCAAGTACTTCTTCTCTCTTTCCCTTTCTGTAGTTTCCCAGCATGAAGAAAACTCTCGAGTTCCAGGCCCACAATGGGGAGATTGAGGACATAGCACTGAGTCCAGATAATAAGGTGAGGGGGCTGGCTTGGTCAGTCCTAATATTCCAGTTGTGAGCGTCATCACAAGTTTCAGTAATGCCTACTAGGTCATAGTCCCCTTCCTGTATTAGGACTTAAGTTTCTCCTGCTTGTTTCCCATACTCACCTTAGCTAGATGCTTGGCCCTTCCCTCGGCTGTCCTTGAGGGGAGATATAGGAAAATACCTTGCGATCAGAGACTTTGTCAGTGTGACTTGGGTGAAGTCGAAACTATTGAACATATGCTTCTCAGGTGCCCATGGTACAAGTTGGTTTGAGCCAATATATCTTACCTTTGGTAAAGGAAATACCTGGTCTGAGGGACTCTGACTGTGTCAGTTACTTATTGTCAGATGATAACCAGACCACTATCAAACTTGTAGCTAAATTCTGTGCAGCTTGTTACTGTATCCGCAAATAAAAGATTATTTAACCCCTCAAATCTTTTAGACTATGGTTTTTATATTTGTATTTTAACAAATTTTTTATATCCATTTTGTATGCTGTTACTGATTTGCTGGCTTGGTGCCATAACAAATAAAGATTGATTGATAGTGGTCTGTAAGTCCAGCACTACCATCCCATTAATGTCTCGCAGAAATTCTGGGGGGGCAGAGAACAGAAAAGGCAAAGCCAGAGGCAGAAAGGGGCTGAGCAGTTGAGACCTCTGCCCACCTCTGGCTGGGATGGTGTGTGTGTGTGTGTGTGGGGGGGGGGGGTTGAGAGTCCTTATGATGTATCGAGCACTGCCCTCTTGTGGCCCCGCAGGTTGTGACAGTGGGACGGGACTTCCAGTGCTGCGTGTGGCAGAGGGACCAGTTGGTGACAGGGCTGCACTGGAACGAAAACCTTCCGGGCATCCCGGATAAGGCCTACCGCTACCAGGCTTGCAGGTAATAAGCTGGGTTGGGTTGGTGATCTGGGTGTTATACTTCCTGAGGGGGGGACCTCTTCTTGTCAATGCTTCCTTCTTCTCCTCGCACAGGTTTGGGACAGTGGAGGACCAAGCCAAGGCTCTACGGCTGTACACAGTGCAGATTCCTTACAAGCGGGAGCGACGACCACCCCCTTGCTACATTACCAAGTGGGACGGGCACAGCTTCCTGCCCTTGCTCACCCGGCCTTGTGGCAACGAGGTCATCTCCTGCCTCTCTGTCAGGTAGGCCTACCCGTTCTTCCGCTTCTTTTCTGTGCCCCCCCTCCTGAAAGGCTAGAGGAAAACAAACTGTGTAGCTGGCAGGTGGTAGTATTTTATTTCTGAGCAAAGTCAGGCTCACCTATATGCCATATCCTCTGTCAAACACGTTTCCCTACCCCAGATGTAATTATTGACTAAAGAAAGGCACTCTCCACATGCTCAGAGTCAGTCTGCCTGAGAAGTTGTCCACAAAGCAATTTCAGTTCTCTGTAGCACCTGTCTGCTTGGCTTTGAAGCTCACAGCTGTGTCTGTTTGGTCTCTTGCAGTGACACTGGCACGTTCCTGGGTCTGGGCACTGTGACGGGCTCCGTTGCCATCTTTGTTGCCTTCTCATTGCAGGTATGGGGTCTTCAGCTGATGCCCAAGGCTGGGCCAGACCAGCTGGGACTTTCTAGGAGTAGAGGGGCCTTTTGTCCTTTGAGATCCCCAGGTGGCTGTCTTTTTGAGCAGACACATGGGGCTTGCCATTTGGGGCTGGACTAGCCAGCAGGCAAGCTGGCAAGCTAAGATCCCTGTGGCCTGAATATCAGGTTGGTAATCAGTTGCCTTTTCCTTCTGGGGGCTCAGCAGAGCACTGGGGTAATAGTACTGGGTCTAGCCCCTGCTCGGGATCCTGCCAAGCCGCTGCTAAAGAAACCCTTGTCTGCACCTACAGAGGTTGTACTATGTACGAGAGGCCCATGGCATTGTGGTCACCGCTGTGGCCTTCCTGCCCGAGACCCCCGAGCTGCTGAAGGACAATGATGCGGCCCTGCTGAGCGTGGCTGTGGACAGCCGCTGCCGACTGCACCGGATCCCCTGCCGGCGTATGTCCTGGGATAGGGGGAGGGTGGAAATTGGGGGTGCTAGGGCTGAAGCACACCGATGCCAAAGTTGGAGATTTCACTCTGCCTGTGAGCTCTTCTGGCAATAGGTCTTTCTGGGGAGTGGGGCACGGAGCAACACTTCCTGTTTCCAAGCAGAGTGTGGGGCAATGCGCGTGTGCATGGCACACACAACTCAAATGCTTGTGTCTCTTTCCAGGGAGTTTCCCGGTGTGGCTGGTGCTGCTCTTGTGTGCCGGACTGCTGGTGGGCACGGTCCTGCTGCTACAGCTGGCCTTCCCTGGCTTCCTCTAGCCCTCCTTGTGCCGGATCGAGCGCTGAGAAAGCTTGGACTCTGCTCTGGCCTCCCTGGAGGGCTACGTTGACCCCATTCCTGGGCTCACGGACTGGAGAGTGATTCGGAAAGCCGGGCAAGTGTCACTCTGCTTGAATGTGTGCTCAGGTGTGCTTGGCTGAGAACTGCTTGCCCTGAGAAAGGGGGGCAGGGCCTCGCTCAGATTGAGCCCTGGGCATGAACTGTGGTCCTCCTTGTCTCATCCCCTGGGGGAGGACACCCCCCTCCATTTTTTCTGACTGTTCAGTTGAAACATTCCAGCCTCCGAGCGGGTAAGTCCCATTCCATCCGACGGACAAAGTCTCACAGCTACAATTAAACAGGATGATGAAGCAAAATCTCTCCTTCCTGCCTTCTTCCCCGGTTGTCTGTTGCCTTCTCCCTTCCCTTTGGGAGCTCATGCAGGGCTGTCTTTGCCAGCTGCCCCAGCATGACTGTAGTGGGTGCTGTGGTGTTACTAACAGCCATGAATCCTGCTGGCCTTGGGAAGGTGCCACTTCCTGCTTTACCATTGCCGCTGTGGGCAGAAGGGTTGGGGCTGTGGCTTGGTGGTAGAGTGCCTGCCTTGCGTGCAGAAGTTTCCAAGTTCAAGGCCCAGTGGCTCCCCCTAAAAGGATCAAGTAGCAGGTGCCATGGCAACTCTCTACCTAATAGCTCGGTAGGGTAGACCAGGGGTCTCCAGTGTGGTGCCTGTGGGCACCATGACTCCTGCTGCCACCTTTCCTGGGGCTTGCAAAACATTTTTAGAAAGTGGGCGGGGCTTCTGATTGATGACTAGAGATTTGATTGGCTGTGCAGCACTTTGAAAACGTTGCTTTGACAGCAGCTGCTACCGCAGCACTGGGATCTTCACTGAGTGACTGAAGGTAAGCTGCAGCAGTTTTCTGTAGCTCACTTTGCCTCCTGCAGCAGGCAGTTGTGTGTCAGCCAGTCTGTGGCTGTGCCCACCATGTCAGGATTCGAAAGGTGCCCACAGGCTCAAAAAGGTTGGGGACTGCTGGGCTAGACAATACCGTCCAGTAGCCTGACTCAGTATAAAGTGTTTTCATGTGTCTCAAGTAAGTGTATGGGTGTGTGGTCGCAGGCACCCTCTTATGTTCCTTGTGCCGTCAAGTGCAGGGGCTACGACAGCCTTTGCCCAGTTGTACAAAAGGGACGCAAGGAACTCACTGCAGTCATTTATGTATGTCTTTTCTGGGCCACTCCAAGCTACCTGGCACCTGTTTGCATTAACATGTTCTGGGAGTAAGAGAGGTGAGTGGAGAATGAGGGCCCCTGCTTGCTTCCACTCATTCCTTCAACTGGCAGCAGGTGTGGCCTCTGAACTTTCCCTCCTTTGCCCCTTGAGGCAGCCACTAACTCAGAACTTGAGTTCAGAGACTGCTCATCCTTGGCCTCGCGGAGCGTCCTACCACTCCGTTCCACCGGGCCACTCCACTGCTATCCTGCATGCTCTCACCCAGCTAGCTTGTCTCCAGGTGGAGATCCCCTTTGGCTGCAAGAGTTGCCCACTGAGACCCCAGTGGTTACACAGCTGTCTTCAGGGGCGCTTTCCTCCAGAGCCACCGCTAGCCTGGACCTGTGTGTGCGGGATTCTTGTGTTTCATCCTCCTCACAACTTCTGTTTCCGGGGTTAGGGGTAGGGTCCAAGGTGGCCTCCCATCAGCCCAGAAAGATGGCCAGGGTGAATACAGGTGTCCTGGGCTGGCAGATGTAAGAAGGAAATCAAAACAGGCAGAGGTGCATGATGGGGCTGATAATCCATGTTTGCTTTCCCCACTCCTGTGGCTTTCTCTGCTGGGGGCTCCCCAAGACCAGAAGCGGGGTCACCCATGCCCATAGCAAATGAATGTCTGAAATGTGTGTGAACCATTACCGGAGAGGGAAGTAGCATAGAGGTGAGACCTTAAAGGTGAAGGAAGGAGAATGTGAATATTATTGCTTCACCACTATCTGCTGTGTGAAATTTTGAACAGCCGGCCAGTACTGTGCTATTCATTCACCGTTGCCACTCCTTGAAGCAGCAGCACAGAGGAGCTAAATATTCCAAGCACCTGCAGTTCTCCCATTGAAAGTTAGCCTAGTACGAAGTCGAGACTTTATAATGAGTTGTTAAGTGTATAAATTTGCACTCTGACCTCATGGTGGAATTTTCTGTAAGAAAGCTTTCCTGACATTGTCTCTACTGCAAGCGAGGCAAAGGACTGGCGGTAGGTTCTTGGTGTAGGAGGCAAGCAGTGTGCCACCTCTGATAAGAATCACACACACTGTCACATCATAGCTGAATCAGGTGCAAGTGTGGAACAAGCTTCTGCGGGGTGCTGCATTTGGCTGCCTGAAAGGAACCAGCTCACTGACCCTTGGTTGTGCAGGAATGAGATTTTTTTGAGGCTCTCCTTGGCCTCATGGGGAAACGTATATGTATATTTTTCCAACAGCACATGTTCAGTGTACATACCCTTCTCCTAGGAGCGACTTGCACTGCAAACTTGGCACACAGTCCTTTTTGGCTGAAGCCAGTTACACTTGTTAACTGAAGGAGAAGTGAAGTTTAATTAAAAGGAGTTGGCGATCTCACACTCTCAGGCAAGTAAGTGTGGTCCAAGAGATTCAAGCAGCATCTCCGCGTGGTGCAATGATGCCGCTGTCGTGATGCCTACAGCTTTCTTCATATTCAGAAGTGAAAAACTATTATTCCTCCATGGCACTGGAAAAATAGCTTTGTATTCAACTCAGCATCCCACTGTTTGCTCCCCAAATGCATGAAGTCTCTGGTGCCAGCAGCTGATGCTGGTAAGGACGCACCGGAATATCCCTTCGGGGCACAGCCTTTCATGTAGGACAAATCATACTGGGAAACAAGGACAGATGGGTTTGTAGCATGGTGGCACGTGTCTTGGCTGTTAGCTGGCCACCTCCCTCAAAGTGCAGGTAAATTCAGGCCCTCCACCTGGGAGGGTGTGCAGGATCAGAGGCACAGGTGGACAAGATGGGCTTGGAATCTCCTGGCCCAGTCTTCAGCGGTGTCTTCTCACTGATCCAGCAGTGGAAGACTCTGGTCCTGTTCAAGTTCTTTGCCTCCCTCGGCTGCCACTGCAGCCTGCAGTTCTTCCTGATGCTCAAAGACAGCACCCACAAACTGGGCAAAGACACGGTCCATGTAACTCCCATGGCGCGGAAAGAGGCCCTCCAGGAAGCCTATATGGCCACCGTGGGATGTCACCAGCAAGGCCAATGTGGGCACGCACTGAGCGGCATCTAGAGGAATAGCTGCAACAACAACAACAACAACAAAAAAGTCAAATCTAGACGCAGCCAATGCTCCCTCTAAGCTGGGGAGTCTCATGAGCACAAATTCTGCATTGTGAGCAAGCAGTTTGGCTACTGCATAAATTAGTTTGCTCTGGAGCCATCCTTCCTGAGCTAAGACAAAAAATGTGTGAGCCAGAGGCTAAAGAACTGTGAGCCAGCTCACACTAACTCAGCTAACTCAGCTCACTAACCCAGGAGGAGAACAGCTTGGGAGAGCAGGATGGGGTGTGGCCCAGGACTTACCATGCTGAGGGGAGAAGGGGTCATCGGAGGCATTAAGGCACAACACTGGCACATGGAAGCAGTGGACTTTGTGACGCGGGCTGGCTGCTTGGTAGTACTCCTCACATGAGTTGTATCCAAAGGCCACAGCGGTGTAGCGCTCATCAAACTCCCGAATGCTACGAGCCTAGCGCAGGGAGGGAGGAGGAAGAGAAGGAGAGAAAGAATGCGAGCACACCAAAGCGTCAGGGCACTGCAAGGTCAGAGCAAGGGGAGAAGGAAAAGGTGATGTTGGGATTGGGGAAAATGGTACCTTCAGCACATGATCCACATCCAGTTTCTCGGCAATCACCTTTCTGTGCCTGGAATATGATGGGAAGTCAGTTGGGGAGCCAGAAGGAAACCGGGAGGGGAGGGAAGGGATCTCGCAGCAGGAGGGGGAAGAGATTTGCTCTGGGGGGTGGTCATCTAGAGGCCCTCCTTACTCTGGAGATCCACGTATCCTCTCCCTCCATCCTGAACTGCATTTGCATGAACCATGCAGGTCCAGTCCTTCCATTTCTTGCACCTCCCCCCTCCAAAACACGCACCGTTGGATGAGCTGCCGCAGGTTAGCCGTGAGCCGCTGGTTGAAAAGCACCTGGTTGAGGGGCCTCTCAAGCGAGTGGGTGGTCTCGAAGGAATCCCAGCTCACAGAGAAGGTCATAGCAGCCACCAGCCCAGCCTCACGGCCTTTCCGCCCCAGGTAGTTGAGCACCAGAATCCTGTCAGAGAGGAGGTAAAGCATCAGTGGGAGGGAAGGGTAGTGGAGCTGCCTTCCCCCAGTCGGCTTCTGGGGACAGCTAGCCACTGGGGATGTGGCTGGTGTGCCCCTCCTCCCCTCTAGTCCGTTGCCCCTCCCAGCCTCTGTGCCTCCCCCTTGCCAGCTGCCTTTCCAGTCTGGCTGCAGCACCATGATCCCCTTTGGTCTGGTGGTGGTGGTGGTGGTGGTGGAAAGTGCTGTCAAGTTGCAGCGAACTTACGGCAACCCTTTAAGGATTTCAAGGCAAGAGATATTCACTGCCATTGCCTGCCTCTGCGTAGCGACCCTGGACCTCCTTGGTGGTCTTCCATCCAAGTATTGAACTGGGCCAACTCTTGTTAGCTTCCACGATCTGACAAAATCGGGCTAGCCTGGGCCATCCAGGTCAGGGCATTGATCTGTTACCTTCTCTTAAGGGCTCAGAGGGCTTTTCCTTAGCAGCTGGGAGCCAAAGATGGTTGAGTAGCCCTCTCCTTTTCCTGATGAGATCCCCCACTCTAGGTGCTGGTTTTCAACAATGCAACAGCAGCCTGAGTCAGGGGAAAGGAGCTAACAAGGCAAGCCCATTGCATTTGGCTTCCCTAGCAAAGCTGCACCACTTGAACCCCATGTAGCCCTAGCATCCTTGCCCTGTGGCGGCAGAGGCCAAGGTGTGGCCGGTCACATGGAGCTGTGGGCTGCCTTACTAAGGCACCAGCCACCCTCTTTGTTTTGTGCAAGGACTGGAGGCTGATCCTGGTGGGGAAAGACAGCCAAAGACCCGAGACTTTCACGTACAAGAACTGCAAGGTCAGCCAGTCCCTTCTGTTGTCACTGCAGTTTCCACCTCTGTTTATTTAGTGTATTTTTAATCCCATAGTTCCTTTAACGAACTCAGGGTGGGCTGCTTGGTTCTCCCCGGTTATCCTCACAACAAGCCCGTGGGGGAGGTTAACCTGAGACAGAATGACTGGCCCAGGTATGTTTTAGGGCAGGAAGATCTGAGGTGCAGTCCCCAGCATCTCCAGTTAAAGCTGGGGTGGGGTGGGGCTGTCAAGTGGAGTTTCCCTACACACCCTAGTGACCCAAGGAGGATCTCTGGATTTTACAGCTCTGAGGAAGCTCCCGATTGGGCCAGATAAAGCCAATCAAGCTAGAAGGCGAGTAGGAGTGTAGTCTAGGCACCTGTTTATTCTGGAAGGACTCCTCTTTGGTCAAGGGCTCAGTGGCAGAGCCTCTGCTTGGCATGTAGAAAATCACCAGTTCAAAGCCCCATCATCTCCGGTTAAAAGGATCAGGTCGGAGGTGCTGTGAACGACCTGTGCCTGAGAAGGGAGCTGCTGCCATCAAAGCAGGCCATGCTGACTTTGTTAGACCAGTGGTCTGTGGCAGCATGAGGCGGATTACAAGTGTTCATTCCCATTCCCCAAGAGCTAGCATGGTGTAATGGTTAAGAGCGATGGACTCTAACCTGGAGAACTGAGTTTGATTCCACACTCCTCCACATGCAACTGGCTGGGTGACCTTGGGTCAGTCACAGGTCTTTCAGAGCTCTCTCAGCCCCAAAAATAAGTCTAGCTTGCCACTTTAGTGGTGCACAATACTAAAGGGCTAGACTTAAGACTGCCAGACAATCTTCAGCTCTCCTGGCTATACTGCACACATTGCCATACGATAATGATTATTAATGATCCCTGTTCCCTTGAGCAATTACATCTTCCCACACAAACTGTTGCCCAAGCTGAAACTCACCCGCCCAGTGAAACGCCAACGGCCATTAGCGGTGCCCGAGGGAACTGGCTTTTGATGTGGGCCACCACCAGCTCCAAGTCTTCAGTGTTGTTGGCACAGAAAGCCCGGTAGGTCTGAGGGAGAGAAGCAGGGGTGAAAGCCTAGAAGCAGTCCTGGGAGACTTCGGCCCACCGGCAGAGAACAGATGAAAGGACACCCCCTTCTGCAGAAAGAAGCAAGCTGCCCAGTGCCTGTAAGGGGCACGATAAGCACCTCTGCCCTGTCACTGCAAACATCCACCCTACCCGGCAACAGACAAGCAAAGGGCGGGGAAAGGGGGAATGCAGGTATGGGCCACTGTAGTACGCACCAGCAATTCCTCTCCTTTGCAACCTCGGTTATTGAACACGACTGCCCTGGAAGGGAAACAGAAGGAAGACGAGCTGATTGACAAGACCATCTCCCTCCACCCTGATACCGCCCTGCCCGCGAGGATTCAGCCAAAGGTTGCCAACCACCAGGTGGGGCTTGGAGACCTCCCATTATTACAACTAGTATCCAGACAACAAAATAGATCAGTTCCCGTAGAGAAAATGGCTATTTGGAATGTGGACTCTGTGGCACTGTATTCTGATGAAGTGCCTCCCCTCCCCAAACTCTACCTTCTCCACCCCCAAAATCTTCAACTATTTCCTCACCCAGAGCTGGCAGCCTTACCTCAGCCCCACCACTCACCATCCCCCACTCTTGCCAGCCTTTGCCCTCAGACAGTCTTCTAACCAGTGTTCCCTCTAAGATGAGTTAGTGTGAGCTAGCTCAGAGTTTTTTAGCCTCTGGTTCACACATTTTTGTCTTAGCTCAGGAAGGATGGCTCCAGGGCAAACTAATTGATGCAGCAGTCCAATCACTCGCTCACAGCTTTAATGCCAGTAGCTCACAAAGTAGAATTTCTGCTCACAAGACTCCACAGCTTAGAGGGAGCATTGCTTCTAACTGTAGCCATTTGGCCCATGTTGGCAGGGAAGATCTCCCTCACGAGTTAAAATATTTTTACCCCACCTTTTCCACCATAAATGGTGACTCTGGGCCCCATACAAAGCCAGCCAAAGCTCAACATTAGATGTCTGTGAACCTTTTGGTTTTCAAATAATAGCAGCCAGCCTCTTATAATCTTTGCAGACATGACCCACCACTTAATACCCATCAAAGGCCTATCTGAAGAAGATGGCCTTCCATTGCCTGTGGAAGTAGGTCAAGTAGTGGCCTTCCACGTTTTCTCTAGTTAATCATTTGAAATAATCAGAGTTCCTGTTGTCAAGGAGCAAGCCTGGGTGGTGGCTGGATGAATGGCTCCAACTGAAGCTGATTAAGAACATAAGAAGACCCTTGCTGGATCAAACCAGTGGTCTATCTAGTCCAGCATCCTGTCTCACACAGCTGCCAACGAGAGTAGCAAGGGGAGGCGGAGGTGGACCCAGTTGTACCCGGGAGAACTGTGGCATAACAAGCCCAACAAAACACAACTCACACACTGTAGCGAGGCACAAGAAAACACATACCTTGAATAAAACTTTGTTGGACTTAAAGGTGCCACTGGATTCAAACTTTGTTTCACACACACACCCATGGTAGCAAGGGAGAAAGAGGGTGAGGAGCCTCAGCCAAGGCAGGGAAGAGAGGATTGCCTTTGTATCCTGTGCGACTGAGGGAGCTTGGCAAAGCAAACTCTCACTCATTCCCTCCCTCACCCCCCTTCCTTCCCAAGGGAGGAGCAGTGGGAGGAGCCTCAGACAATGCAAGGAAGAGGATTGCTTTTCTATCTCTCCCGTATGAGTGAGGGAGCCAGCCAAAGCAAGCTGTGATGCAGCAGGGGCCTGAGATAAGGAAGCAGGAGAGAGCCAGTTGCTCACAGGCTGGATATGAGCCCTGCAGGGGCCAGTTCTGGCCCATTGGCTATATGTTTTGACAGCCCTGCTCTAAGGGTTCCTGAGGTGGGCGCACAGGTTCTTGTCAGTAGAGGCCATTCTTCAAGTAGACAGGTCACAGAGGTACAAAGGGTCTATTTGAAACTGACACATGGCAAGGGGAAGCTACTCCACACATAGTTCTTTATCCCTGCTCCACAGCTGCGGAGACTGGCACAGACTACCTAGTGAAGCTTTCTCACCTGTAGCCCTGTTGCCGGGCAGTGCGCACCATGTGCAGAATGTAGGTCTCTTCACTGTTTCCCGTCAGGCCTGGCAGGAATAAGACAATGGGGCTGCTCTCTGGATCAGGGTGGCCTGTATCCCTGTCTTCATCGTCTGCCCAATCCAGCAACAGCTGCCCTCCATCTTTAGTTCGCAGCACCTCGCTGAGTGGGAAACGGAGGAACAAGGAGATAGGGTAGAAACACAGAAACATAAAGCTGGAAATGATCCCAAGGGTCATCTAGTCCAATCTCCTACACAATGCATGAAATGCTCAGATGTTAGATGGACTAGAAAACAGGATACTGTGGCACAGAGGCCTAGCATGGATCAACAGGATGCAAGGGACCAAAACTTGGTGCCCACCTGTCTAATCAGATGCCAACAGCTGTTCATGCAGCATAAGAAAAAATAATTGCCCCCGAAGCCATTCCCAGTCTTCCTCTCCAGTCCTACCTGTGGTAGTGAACAGGCGGTCGGGATTTGAGGAAGACACGAACAATGGTCTGGAGCCGGCCCTCGAAGCACCACAGCGTGGGGTAGAACGTTTCATCCACAATAGGACAGTGCTTCTCCAGGAAGGAACGGAATGGCTGACAAGCCACCAGCAGGGGGCGCTGTACAGAGAGAAAGGGCCAGCCTGGCTTCAGTTCCAGATGACCCGCCCATACTCACAGGCCTCCTTGCAGGAAATGGCATAACAGGAGATTTATAAGTCACTCGGGTGCGTAACAGTCATTGTGAGGCAACCAGGAAGGAAACTGTTAGTGCAGGGGTGGGCAAATGGCGGCCCGGGGGCCACATGCGGCCCGCCACAGAGTTTTTTGTGGCCTGCCAAGAAGATTTCAGGACTTCAAGAAAATTGAGCCTAAATTCAATTTGCTCTCTTAACCCATCACTGCTGATATTGATGCAGCACCTGAGGAGGTGCAGCTTGAACTTGTTGGCATGCAGTCAGATCACACTGTGAAAGAAATGTTTAATGCTGTGACATTAGTTGATTTTTACAAATCTTTGTCTGCTGAAAAAATGTCCATGTATGAAGAAATTTTCTGAGAAAATGTCCTCTATATTTGGGTCTACATATATTTGTGAGCAAAGTTTTTCTTGCATGAAGATCAACAAGAGTAAATATAGATGCTTTTTGACAGACATTAACTTGCAGGCTGTGATGAGAATCTCAACAAGCAATCTCACTCCTGATTTCAAATTTTTTTTTAGAAAAGTGTGATAGAGTACATTTGTCTCATTAAACTGATTCTAAAATTAAATGTGCTTGCAGCTATAGATGATATGAAGTTAGCACAATAAATAAATTGAATAAAACTACCACTATTTTATTTAATTTATATGTATTGATTTTTATGATACAATTTATATCTTTTCTGAAATGCAAAGTTAACTAATGAATGCAATCATTTTAAAAGGTGCGGCCCTCCACTAACCTCCGCTCCCACAAAGTGGCCCCCGAGCCAAAACAATTGCCCACCCCTGTGTTAGTGGATTCTTTGTTGTTGGAGTTTTATTCTGCTCTTACGTAAGCCGCCCTGAGCCAGCCTCGGCCGGGAGGGTGGGGTAAAAATCTAACCAACCAATCGACTGGCAGTCAAGATGTAGACCCCTTGTTCAGCATCCCAAAGCCCAAGATAATGCAACTCATTCTAAAAAAGAGTTGCGCATCTGACAAGGTAGGTTCCAGTGCAGGAAAGCTCTTCCCTTCTCCATTTTAACTTCACACCAACCCTTTGAAGCAGATAATGCAGACAGAGATGGTGGTAGTGACTGGCCTAAGGTCATCCAGCAAGCTTTGCGGCTATTAGCCACAAGGTGTAGATAGGAACTCCCAATCTGGGGCAAGTGATGCTCTGTATTCTTGGTGCTTGGAGGGGGGGGGCAACAGTGGGAGGGCTTCTAGTGTCCTGGCCCCTCTGGTGGACCTCCTGAGGGCACCTGGTGTTTTTGGCCACTGTATGATAGTGTTGGACTGGATGGGCCACTGGCCTGATCCAACATTGGCTTCTCTTATGTTCTTTATGGTTGAGAAAGGGTTTGAACTTGGGTCCCCCCAGCTAAGCATTCTACAAGGGGAGATCTGAGACTGATTGCTCATTTGATCTGTCCAGGTACATAGTTCTCAGATTCTTAGAACCCAACCTGTCATTAAGTCCCAGTCAAGAACTGAGGCAAGTTCCCCCCCCCCCCGGCAAAGAAACCCAGGAACTGCCCTGTGTGTGTGCTTCTCCTTATGCCCCTTCATGTGACCCCCTCCCCCTCCAAAGTAGGCATCTTTGCTTAGGTGAATAGTAGCAGAGCCTATGCTGTGGGAACAAGTAGTGATGAAGTGGATCAGCTGCCCTTATAAGTAGGCACTTCCTGATCCACCCATAGCCAGTCCTGACTCCAGTGGAAAGGTGTTTATACTAAAACGCCCGTAGCTTTATGGATGGTTTGTTTGTTTCATAGTCACAGGGAGGCATTAAGATAGAGGGAGCTGCATATTCCAGAGGGGACTGGAAAACAACATCTGTATGGAAAGACATCAGCACAGAAAGTGACCCAAGGGAAACACACTGAAGCAGCCAGTGGTGGGAGGTGAGAAATAGGGTGTTGGTTTCGATACCTAATAACCAGGCCTGTATTCTGCAGCAGCAGAGATCAGCCTTAAACATGTGACTTAATCACAAAGGAAAGACCCAGTATGTACAAAGCGTCTTTTTCCTTTCACAAAAAAGAATACATCTGACAAAGGAAGCTTTGACTCTTGGAAGCTTCTGCTCTGAAATTCTTTTTGGTCTCTAAGGTGTTCCTGGACTCAACTCTGTTTTACCGCAGACCAACACAGCTGTGAGAAACATCTGGGATAGTATAAGACAGAATTTCAAACTTTCTGGAAAGTCTCACCACTTAAAATAAGGTCAGCGGTGCACTGACCTTGGGGACGCATCCCATAGACAGGCACAGGATAAAAAGGGAACTGGCAGCCGGATGTGCCAACAGACGGGTACCACCACCACCCCGGGCAAGCATGCCAGCCCTGGCCTCAATGTCCTCACCAAGGAAGAGAGTATAGAGGAAGGAGCTGGGCAGGGTCCAGTCTCTTTAAAAGTGAAGCCCCCGCCATCTCCCCCCTGCCTAGACCAGCGCCTTCGGCCTTGGAAAGCTCCCCGTCTCTGAAATGGTAGGCACTCTGCACATGCTCAGCCGCACAAAGGATTCATGAAGGCACAGGAAGCAGAAGCAACAGAGAGGGATAAAAGCTGAGCCACCTCTCTCGTTTTCCCCGGGAGCTTGTTGGCAACAGCCGGAGGGGCTCCGGGGCAGAAGAGCCCTTCCCATCTGTCCGTCCTCCAACCCTCTAGTTCCCGCAGAAGGAGAACTTGCCGGCTTCCTCCCGCCACACGGAGAAGAGTCAGCGGTGCACTGACCTTGGGGACGCGAGCCCAGTAATAGGCGAGCAACCCGGTGCTGAAGCCCACCAGCAGCGACAGTCCCAGCATCTTCCGTCCAGCCCCTCGTCCGCCGGACCAGGCAGGCAGCGCGAACCCCGAAGCGAGCACCGATCTCTGCCCCGGCCAGGAAGGAGCAAGCACCGCCCACCTCCTAAACTGGGCTGCCCTCTTTGGGCTGGGCTGACGCCAATCTCCGCCCACCCTCGGCCATCTTTGTGACGGGCACCGTGCCCCTGCCCCTTCCTTTCATTCCAGCCGGAGGGGCAGAACCGGAACGAGGGAAGGCGTTGTTGTCAGCTGGGCCCCAGGACGGAGTAGCCCCGCTAGTTCTGTAGTAGCCCAAATAACCACCACAGGAGGCTTGTGCCACCTTCCGAGACAGCGGCTGCAGTCCTTCAGGACGCTTTCCTGGGCGCAAGCGCTGTTCAATAATACTGGACTTGTTTCTGAGAAGACCCAGCTTTCTCCCTAACAGTTTTGTATGACTGAGCAAGATTCGAGTCCAGGAGCACTTTAAAGACCAACAAGATTATCGGGGTATAAATACTTTCAAGGGTCAGACACCAGGGTGTCTGTTGTGGGGAGAGGAAGGGGAGGGGACTGTGAACCGCTCTGAGATTCCAAGTGAAGGGCGGGGTATAAATCCAGTCTCTTCTCTTCTTGATGGTGATCTTGTTGATCTCTAAAGTGCTACAGAATTCTAATCTTTTCTTTCTACTGCAGACTACCTAAAACCAGCCCCGGGTTGAGAAATTCCTGAAGATTTGGGTGGGTAGGTGGTGTGAAGCTTGGGAAAGGCGGGATTTGGGGCGGATTGGGACCTCGGTGGGGTATGATACCTCCCTCCAAAGCAGCCGTTTTCTCCAGGGGAACCGATCTCTGCCGTCTGGAGATCATTCGGAATACCGGGAGGTCTCCAGGCCTCATCTGGAACTTGGCAGCCTCTAAGTATCTGTCTTCTTATGGTTGGAAAATCTGTTGGTGTATTCTTGTAATAAATTCCTTTTCTCTTTTCGGCATACAGAATCGTAATGTTTGTAAAGTGATATATATACCTAAGCATTTGTATGAGCTAAAGGACCTTCGTTTCTTGGTTTTTTAGTGGTTTTCTTTACTTTCTCCCATAGTTTGTATGTCCGTCCCCTTTTGATTTCCTGTAGTTTTTAGAAAAAAGTTATTTTAAAAAAGTATCCGTCCATAACATCTTAAAGAGCAGGCGTTAGTCCGGCGAAGCATGTACTTCTGGGGCGCTACAAGATCCCTGATTATTGTATTTTTGCTTAAACGGCTATCCCTCTGGAGCGATTAACAGATTTACTGCCTCAGTCAGAGGCTTTCGTCTGCTAAAGCCGGCGGCATCGAAAAGGGGGAAATGCATGCCGTGTGTCTGACCCAGTGGGACTGCTGCCCAGAAAGCTTCTGGCACGATAATTCTGTTACTCTCTCCTTTTTCTAACACTTTCTCTTTGCAACGGTTGACTCCTCCAACCGATACTTGCTGACTGTCTGTCGCCTTCCCCAACAGCCCAAAGACTTTTTCTTTCTTTCTTTGAAAACAAGCACACTTCCAAATTTCTCGTCTATCCCATCTCTTACACGGAACGTTTCACATGGATTCCGACCTCTTCTTGTTTGTAATTCCTTCGTTACCCTCTCGGTACCACGCCTTTCCCCTGGGCTCAAGGAGGCTTACTAACCCGCCCCTTGGAGAACCTGCCAATCGTGATCTGGAACCCGGAACGGGAATCTCCCGCGAGAATCTAGAAGACTTTTGCCCTTTACTCCCCTGATCGGTAAGAACTTAAATGTTCAAAGCTGCTGGAAACGAATGGCGAGCAGAGAGCGCCTCTGAGCATGTATAAAATATTTTCCCCCTCACCAATAAGCAACCTTCGCTCCCATTTCCGGGGTTTGAGCCCCTGTACCTATCAGAACATTTTGCATCCACCGCTTCCTTCAAAGAGCAGAGGATGGCACGCATGGCTGTTGTCTCGTTTTGTCTACACAACAACCCAGCAAGGTAGATGAGCCTTGCCCAAAGCCACGAAGTAGCTCAGATGCTGTGGCTGAGGCTCCATAGTCCCGGCCGAGGCTCCATAGTCTACGCATTGCTATATTTCGCCAGGCCTAGATAGGTAGAACCACCTCCCCCTCCCGGGGATGGGGGAACTCTCCCGAAATTATGCCATTTCCAGACCACAGAAATGAATTCCCCTGGAGAAAATGGCCGCTTTGGGATGGCCTCACATCCCTGCTGAGCTCCCTCCCCTCCCAAACTCTGCCCTTCCCCAGGCATCGCCCCCAAATATCCAGGAATTACCCTACCTGGAGTTGGCAACCCCAAGTCCACCCCTCCCTTTCCTATGACTGAGACAAACTGAAAAACTAAACCCCCTACTAACAACGGTATGCTTATTATCATTTCCCTTTTATGAACCAGAGTCCATGTTTCCACATTGTTTATACAAAGACGCTCCTTCATAATGAAGAAATTGTGCTGAACCTGAGTTGCTGGACAACCGAGGTCTTGCAAGGGATTTTGACAGCTGCCTGCCTTGTAGCATCAATCCAATAGCCTCAGGGCTGAAGGGTCACCGGCCATCTCATCACCCCCTTCTCTCAGGTCCCCTCAGCATTACTAAAATCTTTGTGGGAAACAAGACAAAGGGCACAGTCTATTCATTTATTTTTATGTCATTCATATCCCACCTTTTCCCCCAGTGGGGACCCAACGCTGCTAACATCATTCTTTTCGCCTTCATTTTATCTTCACTACAACCCTGTGAGGTAGATTTGACAGAAAGTGCGCGACTGGCTCAAAGTCACCCAGTGAGCGTCCTTGGCAAAGAGGGGATTCGAACCCGCGACTCTCAGTTTCCTCTAACCACTATAGCATACAGCGTCTTTTTTTAAAGCATGACAGAAAAAAATAATTTTGTAAAACCCTTTTTGTATTCAGAACATAAACACAAATCCCGGCGTGTTTCGACCCTCTTCCTTCCTTAGGCGAATGTTTGAGATCAAACACCTATAAACGCTCCTTGCAGGACGTAATCCGCATGCCTCCTTCTAATGATTCCTGCCGGCCGCCTGTTTGAGGGCCGCGTCTCGAGAGGGGCTTGGTTCAAAGGCAGAGGATTGAGCCGGAAGGAAACAGCAGCCGCTGCCCGAGGCGACGGCAGGAAGAGATCTGTGGAATCCGAAAGCTCACGCCGGCATTAAAGCGCTCACCTAAGCGAGCCAAAAAGGAGCCCCCCCACCTTGATTTTGTAATCCCCCTGCGGGGTCGTTGTGCGCACTCTGGGCTGTGAGATCAAGCGGGAAATGAGGACTCCCCCCCCCCCCCCCCCGCGCCTCTAATTCTCCTGCGTTGCATGCACAAAGCCCCCCGTTCGATCCCCGCCTTGTGTCACCGACTGAAAGAATGGGAGACTGGCGGTGGGAAGAGCCGCTGCAGGAAGCTTCCTCTGACACGCGACGAGACCGGAGGGCGGGGGGATCTAGTAAGGGGGCTGGGGAGGGGCTGCGGTGGGGCGCAGGGCGGGCCCGGCCTAGTGCCTGCCAACGCCCGCCTCCCCCGCCACGCCACGTGGCCCCGGGGACTGCGGTGGGCACCAAGCGGAGGCAGCCAGGCGGCGGGAGAAGAAGGCCGGCTCGGCGTGTGTGCCCCCCCCCCCCCCGCCCCGAGTCCCCGGTGATCGGCAAGCCGAGCGGGGGCGGCCGCAGCCAGTCCGGTGCGTGGCCAGGAGCGTTTTGCCCGCGTGTGAGCGTGGCCAGCCGTGGACGGCGCCGCACTGCAGTGCTGGGAGGGGAGGGGTTGCAGGCGCGCCGGAGGGTCTGGCTGGGAGGGCGCGGGCACGTGTGTGTGCCTGGACCGTGTGCCCCGAGAGAGAGCAGCAGCGGTCTGCCAGGCGTGGGGCCGCCGGCGAAGGGTGGTTGGGTTGGCAGGCGGCTGTGCTTTCCTGTCGTAGAGGGGGGCGCCTCCGTGGCTGGCAGGGGAAGGGATGGGCAGGAGCCCGCTGAGCAGCTCCTCTCTGCGTGTCGAAGGCGGCCTGTGTGAATGAGACGCAGCGGGGTTTGTCTGGCTGGATATGTTGTGTGGTTTCTGCCTTTGGGGACCCTGAAGCCGGGCTGCCTGTCTGGGGAGCCATCAGAGGGCACCACTGTGCATGCGAAACTCTGACTGACCACGGTTGGAAACAGAATGCAGGGTGGGCCAGAAAGACATCCGATAAGCAGCTCACTATTTTGTGCATCTCAGTGGTGCTGGTGTGGTTTCACTTTGTTATTTCTTTATATTTATACCTTGCTTTTTGCCGCCATGGAGACCCAAGGCAACTTATAACATCTCTCCTTGACTCCTTTTGCTGCCTGCCACTAAATGTATCCTTTGTAACCCCCCTTTTTTACCATCACATTGCAGCTGAGGTATGGGGACCCCATGGGGTTTTCAAGGCAAGAGGCGTTCAGAGGTGGTTTGCCAGTGCTTGCCTCTGCATAGAGACCCCGGACTTCCTTGGTGGTCTTCTCCCATCCATATATTGACCAGGGCTGAGCTCACCTTCCCAGATCTGATAAGATCAAGCTTTCCTGGGCTATCCAGGTCAGGGCTGCTTAGGTATTGCTGGCGTAATAATAGCACATCCCTCACTGCAGGGTGCAGCCACTAGAGGTCTCCCTGCTGTACCAACCCCAAAGAGGGCACTCACTGATGCCGTCCTGCGTTTTCCTTCCAGGCCACGACCCTGAATGGTGCCAGGATGAAGGAGGAGATTCTTTTAGCCAGTCTGCTGCTCATTCTGCCAGTCAGCTGGGCAGCACCAAAGGATGGCAGTAAGAGGTATCAAGGGGGGGAAGGGGCCTTGAACTGCTTCTTTAAACCAGGGATGCTGAAGGTAATGGGGTCCTTTCAAGCCCAGTAGGGGGGTGGGGGCTTCTGTGTTGCCCCATTTCCAGTGCTCACAAGAGCACCCTCTTCAGTGTAGACTGGGAAGTGAAAATGGCTCTGGAGCAAGTCAAGCTATGCTACCAGCCAGTGCTCGGGCTGCAAGGGTTGCTCAGTGCATCATCCTCCAAACTGGAAGTAGTGCAGGAGAAGGCAATTAGCGACCTGATACCAACTGCCACTGCTGATGAATCGTCCAGCTCAGACTGTCTGAGCTGAGTGGCCCTTGAGTAACTGGGAGAGTTGCTGGGGCTAGGCTCTGCTTGCTCCTGGCTGCCAGTGGCCATTTGTAAGTCAAAGGGCCAGTCTGCATCTCACCCCCTTCCTTGTTTTTGTGCTTTCTAGGACGGAGACCCTCGGTGATTCTAGGGATCATCCCATCCTTAACCCTCTGCATCCAGGGAAGGAGAATGTGAGGTGAGTGCTTGTCCCGTACATGCATGTGCCCGCGTGCTCACGCATACACACCGCCAATACCAGGTTTGCTTCCAGGTTGCTTAATCTTGCTCTGCATCACCTTTTAACTGGCCTCCCTTTCCCCTCCAGGGACGCAGGGGAAGAGAGGAGATGGAGATTGATAGGTAAAAGTTCTCTCCCATCCTGCTCTGATTCCCACAAATCCATGCCTGTCTTTAACTAGCATAACTAAACAACGAGCCTGAAGTGCAGAACCTCCCCCCCTCCAATCCCCAAGATGAGCCATTCAGCCCTGATTCCAAGTGGAAAAGACACCCTCTTCCCGCCCCAAGAACAGACAGGAAGTTCCCAATTGAGTGTAGAACTCAGCACGAAGCTGGCCGGAGAACCTGTTTCCAAAGCTTGGAATTCACTCCACGCAGACTTCTGAACATGTGCAGGATGCTATTTCCTCACTGCTGAGTGGTGATGGGTGAACCTTGCATGTGTATGGGATTTTAAGGTAAAGCTTCCAGTACATTGTTCCCATTCCAGGCAAACCTGAGATGTCTTTCTCCTGAAATTTATCAGGCTACACAGGGCCCTTTCTCTGCTCATTCCTGGCAGCTGGGCCCATTGTCCGGATCTGAAGGCTAAGTGCTAGGGCCCTTCCTGTGATACCTTTTCATTCCAGTCCCTTATCATCCTTTACCTGTGCTCTGGATTGACCCAGCCCTGGCTGGACCAACTGGTGGTTCCATTTGTCAATAGGATGCTCCAAGACTATTTGAAGAACATTGGTCAAGTTGAGAAGGATGCTGACCCCATGACAAGGGAACAGGGTAAGAACCACATTCCTGTTTAATGCCGGAGTCTGGCAGTCGATGGCAGCTCTTGATCTCGTATCTAAAGGGTCTGGGGTCTGGTTGGTTGCTCTGAGTTGGGGCCAAGCGAGTGGGTGGCCTGCCTCCAATGCCTGGTGTTGTTTCAAGTAGGTCAATAGTCAGGGGATCCCAAATCTGGGATTTTATCCCTTAGCTCTCTAAGGGATAAAATCCCATTGGTCAGAACAAGCATGCTTCCAGGGCTCCAGGGCCCTCATTAAATGCTGGCCGGAGCCACACCTCCGGCCGCACCCAAAAGACCTGATAGGGGCTTAACATATGCGCATGTTTGTCATAGGTTCCCTGGAGGAGCCTTTGATTGCATTGGCTCCTCAGGGAGAACCTAGGTCCCACATTGGTGGTAGGGCTGCCAAGTCCAATTTGGGAAATATCTGGGGACTTTGGGGGTGGAGCCAGGAGACTTTGGGGGTGGAGCCAGGAGAAAGGAAGTGACATCATTTTGTGATGTCATATCCTGTGATGTTGCTTCCACATTCTTCCACATGAACTCATGAAGTTTCCTAATACTGAATCAGGCCATTGGTCCATCAAGGTCAGTACTGACTACTCAGACTGGTAGTGGCTCTCCAGGGTCTCAGGCTGAGATCTTTAATATCACCTATTACCTGATCCTTTTTTAGCTGAAGAGGCTGATACCTCCTGCATGTCAAGCAGATGCTCTATCACTGAGCAACGGCCCTACTGAATCCTTCCTCATCTCGGCAGAATATGATTTTCATATCATAAGAACAGGAGAGAAGCCACAGTGGATCGGCCCATCCAGTACAGCCCATCCAGTACAACACTCTGTGTCACAACAGTGGCCAAAAATACCAGGTGCCCTCAGGAGGTCCAGCAGCGGGGCCAGAACTCCAGAAGCCCTCCCACTGTTGCCCCCCCAAGCACCAAGAATGCAGAGCATCACTGCCCCAGACAAAGTGTTCCATTTAGACCTTGTGGCTAATAATAGCCACTGACAGACCTCTGCTGGATGGGGACAGAGAGAGAGAGAGAGACAGACAGACAGACAGACAGAAAAAAGAAAGAAGGAGAGAGAGAGAAGGAAAAGAGCTGGCACAGGCACTTACTTCCATTTAGACCTTGTGGCTAATAATAGCCACTGATAGACCTCTGCTGGATGGGGACAGAGAGAGAGAGAGAGACAGAAAAAAGAAAGAAAGGGGGAGGGGGAGAGAGAGAGAAGGAAAAGAGCTGGCAGATGGACTTACCCCAGGCCCAGCAGCAGCAACTTTTCAATCTTACACCAGCCGCATGCAAAAGCAGGCCCTTCAGTAAGAGCTTAGTCCCTCGTTAATCTCTGGGCGGGGCTCTCTTGCTAACTCTTAAAGGGGAAATGTCTGGTGAGGCTTTTCACTGCAGGCTCTTCAGACATTTCCCTTTAAGAGGCCTGGAAGGGAGAGGGCCTGGCAGGCTCCGACGTTCCCCTCCTGTTGGCAGCCATTGCCTCCCCCCGGTGGCCAGTTTTGAAAAAGCGGGGGGGAAGCATGAAAAATCGGTGTTTCCCCCGCCCTACCGGGGGACTTGGCAGCCCTAACTGGTGGAGGCTTTCAATTCGGATGTCTATTGTTCCTCCAGATTCAAGCTCCCCTCTCTGCCTGACCATGTGCTCTGGCCATGCGGCGGGTGCCATTACCTGGGAGCACATGGCAGGCTGGTTGCTACACAGAGCATACTACATTACAAATAACAAGCCAGTGATATAAAGCCCTGCATAAAACAAACACTAAGCAACCTAAGATGATATTTATAAAAAAATCCCCAGGCTAAGGCAGATCCTCAGACTTCTCATCCGCTCTTCTAAAGCAAAATCACACTCATGATGCTGAAGTTGGAAAAGACCCTCAGATGATAAATGTTTGGAATTTTTAATGCCTGCTGGCAATGATTCTACACTAAAAGATGTCCATTCCTCCTAGGGCTGCCAAGTCCCCCGGTAGAGCGGGGGAAACACCGATTTTTAAAGCTTTCCCCCGCTTTTCCAAGATTGGCCACCGGGGGGACAAAATGGCTGCCAGCAGGGGAACCTCGGAGCCTGCCCTGGCCAGCCTCTTGAACTTCTTAAAAGGGAAATTTCCCCTTTAAGAGCTGAGCCAGCAAGAGAGCCCCGCCCAGAGATTGAGGCGGGACTAAGCTCTTTCTACTGCGTGCAAGGTTGCTGCTGAGTAAACTGCTTGGGTAAGCTGGGGTCTGCGAGCTCTTTTCCTTCTCTGTCTCTCCCCCTCCCCCTCTTTCTTTTTTCTGTCTGTCTGTCCACTGTGGTTTTGTCAAAGGAATAAACTGTCACTTCCAAAGAGGTAAACATCACAAGGAGAGGTTGCCTGTAGAAGGTCTGGGAGTGGGATTGTTTAAAATGTCTTGTCGTGGCTGTTGGGTCCCCCCAATCCTCATTTCCCTTCTGCAAATAAAAGTTGGGATTCCTCATTTTTATGCCAATTTTCTGTTTCTTTCAACCGTGTCCCCCCCTCCGGCAGTAAAAATCTGCATTTTTAAAAGCATTTGTACATCAAGTAACTGGTATTTTAAATTAGGGATGGATCCAACTAGCTTTTCTGCTGGCGAAAAGGGGAGGACAAAGGTCCTCTTTAGCCGCCAAAAAGCCTATGCTGGGGGGGTGGAGTAGTTATGGGACTTACATGGACAACAGCTGGGTGAAACAAGGGCCAGAAATAAAGCCTGGGAATTGGGCAAGAGTAAGTGAAAAAGCTGTCTGTCTGTCTCTCTCTCTCTCTCTCTCTGTCCCCATCCAGCAGAGGTCTATCAGTGGCTATTATTAGCCACAAGGTCTAAATGGAACCCTTTGTCTGGGGCAGTGATGCTCTGCATTCTTGGTGCTTGGGGGGCAACAGTGGGAGGGCTTCTGGAGTTCTGGCCCCGCTGCTGGACCTCCTGAGGGCACCTGGTATTTTTGGCCACTGTTGTGACACAGAGTGTTGTACTGGATGGGCTGTACTGGATGGGCCGATCCACTGTGGCTTCTCTCCTGTTCTTATGATATGAAAATCATATTTAGCACTTGTGTAGCACTTAGGGCTTCATATTCTGCCGAGATGAGGAAGGATTCAGTAGGGCCGTTGCTCAGTGATAGAGCATCTGCTTGACATGCAGGAGGTATCAGCCTCTTCAGCTAAAAAAGGATCAGGTAATAGGTGACATTAAAGATCTCAGCCTGAGACCCTGGAGAGCCACTACCAGTCTGAGTAGTCAATACTGACCTTGATGGACCAATGGCCTGATTCAGTATTAGGAAACTTCATGAGTTCATGTGGAAGCATGTGGAAGCAACATCACAGGATGTGACATCACAAAATGATGTCACTTCCTTTCTCCTGGCTCCACCCCCAAAGTCTCCTGGCTCCACCCCCAAAGTCCCCAGATATTTCCCAAGTTGGACTTGGCAGCCCTAGTTCCTTCTCTGCCTTGAGACGTGGACTGATTTGATGTGGCTCATCCCTCTCTCCAGCTTGCTGCCTTGTGGTCGGCTTTGACCAATAGAAGCCAGGCATTAAAATTACATAGCATAGCCAAGATCTAAAATAAGAAACTAGCCGGCTGCAGTTTTCAGTACCTTGCACTGCTGGAGGCTGAGGATGCTGCCACACACTTAGCTGGCATGCAACACATTCTTTTGCTCCTTCCTCCAGGTTAGGGTGGTCTTTACTCTTTACTCTGAGAGCCAGTTTGGTGTAGTGGTTAAGTGCGCGAACTCTAATCTGGGAGAACCAGGTTTGATTCCCCACTCCTCCACTTGCACCTGGCTGGATGACCTTGGGCAATCCATAGCTCTGTACCAGCTGTTCCCTCAAGGACAGCTTGGGAAAGAGCTCTCTCGGCCCCACCTACCTCACAGGGTGTCTGTTGTGGGGAGGGGAAGGGAAAGGAGTTTGTAAGCCGCTCTGAGACTCCAAGTGAGTGGAGGGCGGGGTGTAAATCCAATCTCTTCTTCTTCTTCTTCTTTAGAGTGCTTTAATGGTAGCCCTAAGGGCAATTCTTCTGACTCTGGTGAAGGGGGAAAATCTCTTTCTTGACAAATGCTGTTTGCAAGAATTCCCCAGTTGTGGCAAGCAGTGCAACTTTGCAGAGGTCCTCCCATAGGAGCAGACCCCATGAAGACACATTGGATTGCATCCCATAGAAAACTTCCACATACGCCAGGGGTGGGCAAATAGCAGCCCGCGGGCCACATGCGGCCCGCCACAGAGTTTTTTGCGGCCCACCAAGACAGTTGGCCATGTGGTTTCAGTCAGGCCTCCGTTGGGAATCTCAACAAGCAATCTCACTCCTGATTTCAAAAAAAACTGTAGAAAAGTGTGATAGGGTACATTTGTCTCATTAAACTTATTCTAAAATTAAATGTGCTTGCAGCTATAGATGATATGAAATTAGCACAATAAATAAAAACTACCACTATTTTATTTAATTTATATTTATTGATTTTTATGATACAATTTATACCTTTTCTGAAATGCAAAGTTAACTAATGAATGCAATCATTTTAAAAGGTGTGGCCCCCTGCTAACCTCCGCTCCCACAAAGTGGCCCCCGAGCCAAAACAATTGCCCACCCCTGACATATGCAATAGTCCTTGCACCTTTTTTGGGAGTGCGAGACATACACAACACAAGCTGATTCTTCTGATAACAATTTCAGAAGCAAATTGAAAGCCTGTGTTGTACATTTAATTGCTCCTGGCACATAGTGTTGAAGCTGCCTTATGCTGAATCAGACCATTGGTCCATCAAGGTCTTCTCAGACTGGCAGTGGCTCTCCAGGGTCTCGGGCAGAGAGGTCTTTCACATCACAGCTAGCTCGCCCAGCAAGGCGGGATAGAAATCAAATAAATAAATAAATAAATCACCTACTGCCAAATCATTTAACTGGAGATGCCGAGGACTGTATGCCAAGCAGATGTTCTATCACTGAGCCATGACCCCTTATTAAAATTTATATTGAAAATTATATTGAACTACTTTGTGTTGTGTTGGAGGAACCCATATGTTGCCGCCTTGCGCAAGTGGAACTGTGCTGAGTAAATTTCCTTTCCATTTGCACCTTTCTGGAAGCAACCCATAGACCCCAGGGCCAGCAAGTTCTGCACACAGCTTCCAGCTGCCTGTGTGGAGCTTCGCCATCAACAATTTTACAGCCAGATGCACACACGCTTCCCAGTCCCAGCTCAAGAGAGCCACCTCTGCACTTGACCTATCATGAAGGTTGGCGGCCACCTTACTAAACCGACCTCGATTTGTTTCCTTTAGCCTGAGGGCCCCTCCATGCCACACGGGAAAGACAGCTCCGTCCCATTAAAGCATAATAGTTTGGCTGTTGTAATCTTTGGGTAGTCTCTGTGGGCAGTCCAAGTTATTTATGTATTTTCATTTCATTTCTCATTGGGACTCAAGTCAAATTACCAACAGGTGTGTTGAGCCAGAAGGAAGCATCATTACTTGTAATCTGCCTTGAGTCCCAGTGAGAAAGGGGGACTATAAATGAAAATCCATCACCATTACTCCCACAGTGGGTCCCCAGGTGCTTTCCCTTCGGCTGACACCGTCTTCTCCATGTATCTGCAGCTCTCTTGCTTCTCTTTGCTCTTCATGACTATGACAAAAGCGGTCGACTGGATGGCCTTGAATTCATGCGGTTGCTTAGTGAGCTGGCGGAGGAACAGGCAAAAAGGCAGCCCTTGCCTGATTTGGTAGGTGCTGTTTTATTCCTTGGCCTTCTTTGGGTCAGGTGCATTGGTACTCCTGCCAGCCCTAGGAGAAATACAATCTCTGCCATCCTGTCCTGGGTTGTTGCCTCCATTCCTTTGTTAGGAGGTAACCTCTGGATCCTGTTTCTTGTTGTTCTCCTCAGGCTGCCACTCTTGGCTTTCTGTCATAACTTGACTCTCAAGAGCAGGGGCTTCCAACCTAGTTGAACCTGTGAGCAGTCCGGAATTTCTAAAGAACAGGTAGTGGCTGCCACAACAAAATGGCTGCCATGGAGTTGGAACCAGTGGCAAAACAGCTAACATGGGGACTGGGGCCAGTCACAAAATGGCTGCCCCAGGCCAATCACAAAATGTTAAAAGGCTACACAAAACGTTAGAAGGTACCAAGAAAGCAGCTATGATGGAAGCAGCTTTTTCAAGCCATTAAGTCTTCATCAGTCACGAAACAAAATAGCTGTGTCATTATACTATACTGTATTTACATGCAATACAAATTTGCTGTATAGAAATAATCCAAGGACACAGTGTGTTTAGTATTTTTCCTGATTTCATGTGAATGCAGCATAGTTATACTACCTTAGGGCTGCCAAGTCCAACTTGGGAAATATCTGGGGACTTTGGGGGTGGAGCCAGGAGACTTTGGGGGTGGAGCCAGGAGAAAGGAAGTGACATCATTTTGTGATGTCACATCCTGTGATGTTGCTTCCACATGCTTCCACATGAACTCATGAAGTTTCCTAATACTGAATCAGGCCATTGGTCCATCAAGGTCAGTATTGACTGCTCAGACTGGTAGTGGCTCTCCAGGGTCTCAGGCTGAGATCTTTAATGTCACCTATTACCTGATCCTTTTTTAGCTGAAGAGGCTGATACCTCCTGCATGTCAAGCAGATGCTCTATCACTGAGCAACGGCCCTACTGAATCCTTCCTCATTTCAGCAGAATATGAAGCACTAAGTGCTACACAAGTGCTAAATATGATTTTCATATCATAAGAACAGGAGAGAAGCCACAGTGGATCAGCCCATCCAGTACAGCCCATCCAGTACAACACTCTGTGTCACAACAGTGGCCAAAAATACCAGGTGCCCTCAGGAGGTCCAGCAGCGGGGCCAGAACTCCAGAAGCCCTCCCACTGTTGCCCCCCAAGCACCAAGAATTCAGAGCCTCACTGCCCCAGACAAAGGGTTCCATTTAGACCTTGTGGCTAATAATAGCCACTGATAGACCTCTGCTGGATGGGGACAGAGAGAGACAGACAGACAGACAGAAAAAAGAAAGAAAGAGGGAGAGAGAGAGAAGGGAAAAAAACTGGCAGAGGCACTTACTTCCATTTAGACCTTGTGGCTATAATAGCCACTGATAGACCTCTGCTGGATGGGGACAGAGAGAGAGACAGACAGACAGACAGAAAAGAGAAAGAGGGAGAGAGAATGAAAAGAGCTGGAAGAGAAACTCACCTTGCCAGCCACATGCAAAAGCAGCTCCTTCAGTACCTCCTTAATCTCTGGGCGGACCTCTCTTGCTGTGGAAGAAGCTCTCTTGCTGACTTCTTAAAGGGGAAATGTCTGGCGAGGCTTTTTACTGCAGGGCAGGCTCTCTGCAGACATTTCCCTTTTAAGGCAGCCATTTTGTCCCCCCGGTGGCCAACTTTGGAAAAGCGGGAGATAAGCACTAAAAATCAGTGTTTCCCCCGCCCTACCGGGGGACTTGGCAGCCCTATACTACCTACACATTTTTGTGATAGCCCCCTGACAAAGCTCTAATTGCTTAAAATCTTTCATCTCCTGCTCCTGCTATTTTTCAACATTTTTCTCCTCCTCAGTGAAACTCCCTTGAGTTTCAGGGATGGCTACAGTGAGGCCTGGAGCAGACATGCAGGGTGGACTGTACCACTTCAGACTGCAGGTAGAAGATTACAATTTCGCATGTTTCCCTTTGTTTAAAAAATGGCAAATAGAAAATGAGCACAGCAAGCAAAAGGTTGAGCCTTTCTCCCTGCTGGACTAGTTTTTATGGTTTTCCTTCCATCTAAAAGCACGTTCAAATCCACCCACAGTCTCCAGTGGAACAGTCTCCTCTGCTGCCTCAGGGCTTTTTTGCCTCTTTCTTGGGGCACGTGTGAATCAGGCCCTAGATAGGAAGTGGAAGGATCTTGGGCTTCACTAAGATCTCCCTTGGGGAGACTGATCAGTTGAGTTAGCTGGACCTCTTTGCTCTCTACCCCTCTTACGTAAAAACCCTCTAAGATCTCTGCTCACAGCCCAGTCATGAGACCAGCCAGAGGGTTGCCAACTCCTGGAAACTTTGGGGGGTGGAGCCCAGGGATGGCAGAGTTTGGGGAGGGGAGGGATCTCAGCAGGTATAATGCCATAGAGTCCACCTTCCAAAGCAGTAATTTTTGCCAGGAGAACCAGGAGATCTCCGGGCCCCACCAGGAGGCTGGCAGTCCTGGGCCACCAGGCATTCTCTCTTGCCTTCTTTTAGCCTCAAATGCTGGTTGCCATAGTTTTCTTGCAAAAAGGGCATGAATATTGCAACACTGCTCCCTGGATATTCTCTTTTTTTTGTATTTTTCATGTGTGTGCGTGTGCACGCACCTGGAAGTCTTGGCAAACGCTGATGACTGACTGTGTGCACCTGGAAGTCATGGCGACCTCTGGTGACTGACCTCTACTGGGGGCCTGGAGGCTATTCAGAGAGGTGGCTGAGTAAAGCCTGCCCCTGCCTCCTGGCTCTGGTATTCCAAGGAGGTCTCCCACCCAAATACTTGCCAGAGTCAACCCTGCTTAGCTTCCGAGATGTGATGAGATCGGGCTTGCTTGGGCTATCCAGGTCAGGGCTCCCTAGGTATTCTTAACTGTCGACAGTTTCCTTATTTTAAATCATCCAGAAGATGGGCACAGTTGGACCTTCATGTGACGTAATCACTCTGCGTTGAGGTCTAACTCTGTTCTTTGAAAGTCTACGCTTAGAGAGTATGGAGCTTCACTGACCTTATCTTCCGCGCCCTGTTCGTTTGGCCCTCTGGGCACCTGGTTTGGCTGCTGTGTCATCCAGCAGGGTTTCATCACACAACCTCACATATACTGTGGGACATTTTGCTATTTTAAGGCTTAGAAGGAAGATGCAAAGTTGGGTATACTTAGAAGGCACCCAAGGCATCTGTTAAGTATAGTTTAAATTAATTCCATTATTTTAATAAGACTAAAGAAATGCAAATAAAGGATTAAAGCTCCGGGGGGTGGAGGGGCAGTGACCATGTTTCTATGCTAATAACCAAAGTGTTGACTTGATCTCTTCCTCTGCCTCTGCAGTTGGTACTGATGGTGGACAGCATCCTGGAGACACAGGACTTAAACCGGGATGGGTTGCTGGAGCCCTCGGAGCTGTTTCTTGGCCCCTGGCAGGATCGGGCCCCAGCACTGCTTGCTGCCCCCAGCGGAGAAGATGGGGCAGTGTTGTGGGCCCCTCCAGAGTCTGACGGACAAAGCGTTGGGCTTTCAGACCTTCCAGTCCAGCAAGGTACAGCAGAGCCCCCGGCTGCCGCAGAGACTTCTCAGGAGCAGGGAGTCATGGAGGCCCCTTCACTGAGCCCTGGAGCACCGATGCACAAAGGGGATCATGGCCAGGAAGCATTGCCAGACACACAGGGACAAGGGGCTGAGATGCCTCCTGCTCCTGGAAACTGATACGGAACCTACTCAGGAGAGGACGAAGTCTGGTGGGCGGCTGGGCCCGATGGACAAAGGAACAGAACTATTCCAGACAGTTTCTTAGAAGGGGCTTCAGGGAGGTGGGAAGCCAGAATGGAAAAATCCCCCCACAGCCCGAGGTTGCTGCTGCCACTTCCTGTTGTGCCCATGTCCCTGGAACCACCCAGATTCCTCACCCTTTCAGTCATCGGTGCAGCTCTAGGGCTCTGTGCACAAATCCTTGCTTATCTTGCCTGCTCCAAATACCATCCCATTCAACATGCAACTGAGAATCCCAAACATACTGTCCCCTGGATGGATATTGATCGGCTTAGCCTGGATCAGGAGCCCAGGACCAGAGCTTGGTATCCTTCCTAGAACATCTTTTTGCAAAGGCTTTATCCAGCTCTCTGGGTACCACACAAGTAGCTCTGGGGGCTGCAATGCCAGGGGTGCTCTCCGCCCCCAAGTGCCAACCCCCCCCCCCAAGTAGGCAGAGAAACATTTCCCATTCCCACCCTCTAAACTCTCAGGATGTGAAGTACAAAAGCAAAATGCTTCCTGCTCTCTCTATGCTAGGGAACTGGTCAGCATCTGTCTCGACTCCTCCCCACACATGAAGCTGCCTTCTATCAAGTCAGTTCTTGGTCTAGCAAGGTCAGCATTGTCCACTCTGACTGGCAGCGACTCTCCAGGGTCTCAAGTGGAAGTCTTTCACATCACCTGCCAACTGATCCTTTTAAACAGAGATGCCTGGAATTGAACCTGGGATCTTTAATCACGCAAAGCAGATGCTCTACCACTGAGCCACGGCACCTGTCCGGAGAAGGCAGCTGCTGTCTAGCCACTCCTTCCTTGTAGGTGCCCTAAGAGGAAAGATGCTGATGGCACGGTCCCTGGTTAAGATCTCTCAGTCTCCTGTACTTTGGTAAACTCTGTGTTTTGCCCTGCCAATAAAGTGTCTTTGAACTTGATGTGTTTCTGTCGCAGAGTAAAAGGTAAAGGTTTCCCTTGCTTGAAAACCAGTCAAAACTGACTCTTGGGGGCGGTGCTCATCTCCGATTCCAAGCTGAAGAGCCAGCGCTGTCCGAAGACTTCTCCGTGGTCATGTGGCCGGCATGACTAGATGCCGAGGCACACGGAACGTTATTACCTTCCCACCGAAGTGGTACCTATTTATCTACTTGCAATTTCTTGCTTTCAAACTGGTAGGCTGGCAGGAGCTGGGGCCAGAGACAGGAGCTCATTCCGTCACGCAGCACTCGGGTCTTGAACTGCTGAATTACCGATCTTCCGGTCTGCAGTTCAGGGTCTTAACCAGTGGCCTGACGACATCTTGGAGGGAGCCACCCAGAACACAAGGGCAAGCCTCAATTGTGTTTGATGCCATGCCCTGTCCACAGGAAGTCTAGGCTAGCATTAAGGAGAAGAGAACCAGCAGTGTTTGGGATTTCAAGACTTGCCATGCTGGGTCAGATCCACAGAGCATGCCACTTGGCACTATTTCTATTCACCACCCCCCAATCCCACCTCCGGTGGCAAACATATGGCCCACAGAGAGTCCCCACCATCTGTAGATCTTATGGATGTAGCCTTGGGGTTAATGGCCACCTATTCTCCATGTGTTCATGTCCGTGTGTGTCAAGTGCCATCAAGTTGCTTCCAACTTACGGCGAGCCTATGAATTAATGACCTCCAAAACATCCTATTATGAACAGCCTTGCTCAGGTCTTGCAAACTGAAGGCCTTGATTGGGTCCGTCCATCTCATGTTGGGTCTTCCTCTCTTCCTGCTGCCTTCAACTTTTCCTAGCATTATTGTCTTTTCCAGTGACTCTTGCCTTCTCATAATGTGACCAAAGGGTGATAGCCTCAGTTCATTTATTTTAGCTTTAGGGAGAGTTCAGGCTTGATTTGATCTAGAACCCACTTATTTGTCTTTTTGGGGGTCCACGGCATCCATACATGTTTATACAGTACTTCTTAAAAATACTTGCTTATCATAAGGCCAGAATTCCCATCCTCCCTCCCAATGCCTTTTGGGGGGGTGAAAACAAAAGATAAACTGTACTGGGAATGCAAACAGCAAATGTGAAATCACTCAAATAATTACAAAAGGCAGATAGCCAATATATTATATCAGAGTACTGTTCTATTAGGCACGTGTGAAATGCACAAACATAAGACTTAATTGAAGTCCATAATAACTAGGAATTCAGGGGTGAAATGCACATGAAGTTGTGGCTATTGAGACAATACATTGGCTTTCTGCCTTTTGTAATTATTTGAGTGATTTTGCATTTGTTGTTTGCATTCCCAGTACACAGTTTTATCTTTTGTTTTGTTCCCTTACTATGTATCTTTCCTCTGTATTTTTGTTGGGGGGGGGGGCGTGCAGAGTGCATAGAAAAAGTGCCAAATTACTTAGCCCAATACCCCCGTAGATACAACTTCTCCCTTCTTCCACTGGTCATTTTGAAAGACGCAGAATGCCACAGCAGTATCTGGGTTCCTGCTCCATACTCCTGTCTGAGGGTCTTCTCCCATTTACAGTCTGTGCTGCTCCTCCAGACCCTTCAAGTGTCAGACAGGCTTCCTCTGCAAACCTTTTATGTGGGACTTGCACATAGAGTCAGCCGTGGTCTGTAAATCTGAGCACTTTTATTGATCTTTACTTGAGAAGTGGCAACACAAGAGAGTCCCCACTGGGGACGAGCCCCTGGGCCAGCCAGAGCAGACGCCACGGTGCATGTGGGGTGGCAAGTCAGGCTTGGCCTATCCCCCTCCCACCAGCTGTGAGTTGCATAGAGGCAGCACCAGCGTCCATGGTGTGCGTGCAGTGCAGCGGCGTGGGAGATTTTGGTCCTTGGCTCAGAGAAGGGTCCCAGACCCAGCAGACACGGCTTCTGTGGAGTGGAATGCAGCTCACACGATCCCATTGTAGCCGTGCACCCCGCACTTCCGGCCGGCCACCTGGCACCCATAGGTGATGGCCTCCTGAAGTTGTCTCCCTGCCGTAGAAAGCAGAGTGTCAACTTTCTCCACCAGACAGAGGCCCTGCCAGCAGCCTCTTTGAATCTGCTAATTCTCAAAGGGTCAGTGGGCAGAGGGGAGCATCTCCTGTATCTGCCCTGTGCTCCTAGTGCTGTTATTTGACCAGGACAGGACAGACGTGTGGGAGGGGGGAGGAGGATTGCTGTACTCACCCCTGCTTAGGGCAAGGATAACCGAAGCGTTGAACGTGTCCCCGGCCCCCAGCGTGTCCACCACATTGTCGGGGGGGAAGGCATCTGAGTGCAGCAGTTGCCCGTCTGGTCCCATCGCATCAGCCCCATTCTCCGCCCAAGCACAGATCAAGGTGGCCCTGGGTGGGAAGCAGGGAGTTGGTGGGGTGAGGACGCCAGAGCCCCCTCTCAGCACACTCTCCACCTGTGAGCAGTGCATCCCACACAGTCAAAGTGACCCAAAGGGGCAGGACGGAAGCCAGGTGCCTTGCCATTCAGGTAGGAGGGATAACCCGATAGCTGTCCCCACCCCAGTATGAATGTGGATGGGAGTCACCAAATGGGGTGCCCCAAGCTGGCTTAGTAGGGTGGAACTAAAGAAAGTTTTAAGTATTGCAGTGGCAGTCTGTGTGGGGGAAGCGCTTGGCAGTGCGAATACACCTGCCCTCACGCTCACCTCCTGATGAATGAGAAGCCACCAGTTCAAGCTGTAGCCCAGGAAGCAGATTTAGGTTGGGATCAAGAAATATTTCCAAACCAGTCAGACAAATTGCAGGTGGGGGAATTGCTGCAGAGGGCCAGTGAGCATTCTCGATGAAGAGCATTAAGGAGAAGAGCAGGTTTTTATACCCCGCTTTTCTCTACCTTCAGGAGTCTCAGAGCGGCTTACGATCGCCTTCCCTTCCTCTCCCCACAGCAGACGCCTTGTGAAGTAGGTGGGGATGAGAGAGCTCTGAGAGAACTGTGACTGACCCAAGGTCACCCAGCAGGCTTCAGGTGGAGGAGGAGTGGGGAATCAAACCCGGTTCTCCAGAGTCTGGAGTCTGGCACTCTTAACCACTGCACCACACTGGCTCTTTTAAGGGCATCAAGGGCACTTGTCAAGTATAGTTTTTCAGGGACTTTCTCCTGCTGCTGATCAATGCTCACTCTAAGCCGTGGTGTCTTGTGAGCAAAAATTCTACTTTGTGAGCTACTGGCATTAAAGTTGTGAGCGAGCGATTTGGCTGCTGCATAAATCAGTTTGCTCTGGAGCCATCCTTCCTGAGCTAAGACAAAAATGGGTGAGCCAGAGGCTAAAAAACTGCCAGCTAGCTCACACTCAGCTTAGAGGGAACACTGCTGCTGATAGGGGCCTGGTGTGGTTTCTCTGTTCGTTGACTCCATCCCACTGTTCCATTTTGTACATTCCCCTCTCCCTCAAGCTCTGGCTAAGGGACTCAGGGATCACTACCCCACCGGCCTTTGCAGCCTCCACCTACCCTGGTTTCACACGCCTGTATAGCCCCTTCACAGCTTCAGAGGCAGAACAGAAACCAAGACCTTTAGCCACGTCCTTGCTGACAAACACCTGGAGGAAGAGAACAGCAGCAAAATTGCCATTGCTTCAAGCGACTCTGCCAGGCCCAGCTCAACTGACTATCTGCTAGAGGCCTGGGGTGCAGGCGCTTCCTAAGCAGGCCATGGGGGGAATGTTGGACACAGGAAACCGCTTCTTCCTGTGTTGCACTACTGCTCCATGGAGGTCAGTACTGCCTACTCTGACTGGTGGGGGCTTTCCTCAGCTAGAGCTCTTCCACATCACCTGATCCTTTTTAACTGAAGATGCTGGGGACTGAACCTGGGACCGCCTGCCTGCTCTTCCACTGAGCCACAACCCCTCCCGTGGTTCTTCTCGACTATACTATTGTTAGAATTAGCTAATGGGTACCTGAACGTGCTGGCTGTCCTGACTTGTAGCTGAATAAATCGGCGCACCAGTCAACAGCAGAAGGTCAAATGGGCCACTGAAATGTGTTTTGACTTTCAAAGTCTCTAGAGCATTATGGATTCTTCCATGGGGGATTTTCTGTTGTGCTACAATTGCAGGTTTCTATAGCTGCTGCTGATCAAAAACGTTGCAAAGGATGTGGGACTCAACAGTTGGCCTTGCAGTACAGCCACTCATGGGGCAACAGCTGTCTAGGGTGCCCTAATCCAGGCTGGGATGCCTGTCTTTGGTTTGCTCCTCAACTAGCCACATCCTCCCCGAGTTCAGCCAAGGCACCCCCTTAGATTCTTGACAGCTCCCACCTTTGGGGGTTCCCTACCACATCTCCATAGCCAAAGAGCTGGTATAATTCTTGCCGTGGCTTCTCCACCTCTACGGATGTGCCCACTCGCTGAGATTCAGGGCAGGTCTGGTTATACTCCTCTACCCGTTGCATCATCTTCACCTGTTCAGAGGCGTTCCTGCCCTGGGAAGAGAGTTGCTCTTAGTGGGGCAGGCCGCCCAGATTCTCTGCTTAGACACCTCTGCCCACCCCATTTCTTTGAACAGCTCTTGAGGACTGCCCCCGCCCCTTCCCATTTGTCTAGCAGTGGCTGCAAGCACCCTGCCCACAGGTAACACTTAGCATTTTCATAGTGCTTCACATAGAATCAGAGAGTTGGAAGGGGCCATCCAGGCCATCTGGTCCAACCCCCTGCTCAGTGCAGGATCAGCCTAGAGCATCCCTGACAAGTGTTTGTCCAGCCACTGCTTCAAGGGAGGGGGAGCTCACCACCTCCCTAGGCAGCTGATTCCACTGTTGCACAACCCTTACTGTAAAAAAGTTTTCCCTAAGATCCAGCCGGTACCTTCCCGCCCTTAATTTAAACCCATTATTGCAAGTCCTATCCTCTGCTGCCAACAGGAACAGCTCCCAGCTGTCCTCTTAAGTGACAGCCCTTCAAATACTTCAACAGAGCAATCATGTCATCCCCCACAACCTCCTCTTCTCCAGACTGAACATTCCCAAGTCCCTCAGCCTTTCTTACAGGGCTTGGTCTCCAGGCCCCCAATCAGGATAATGTAACAGTCCTGTAATGCAGGCCAGTATTATCATCACATCACCCCCAAATTCCCAGAACTGTCTTCTCAGGTGTCCCATGCAAAGCATGGGGGCATTAAGCTTTTCTCTAGTCTTGGGGCTCTGGCAAATGCCCAACCTGACCACCCTGGAGAACCAGCCCTGCCACCTGTTTATATGAAGTTGCCTTATACTGTCTGACCATTGACCTGTCCGGCCTAGGACTGCGCCCTCTCACTGGCAGCGGCATAGGCAGGGGTCTTTCCATGGGACCAAAACCAGACCTTCCGCATGTAAAGGAAGGACCACATATCCCCATACGACCCTACCCAACTGCTGAAGTTATCTTCCAAGGCTCAGCTCTGGGTCATCCCCCCCCCCCCCCAAAAAAAAATTAGGCACATGAGAACCTGAGAGAGGGCCCTTTTGGCCACGGCACCAAAACTACAGAACTTTTGCGTTTTTAATGTGTTTTGATCATTGTACTTTTATTTGCACTGTAAGCCACCTTGAGTTCCACAAGACACAAAAGTGGCTAACAGATGTTTAAACAAAACCAATAAAAACTCTCTGCTTCAGGATAGATCAAGATGGACAGCCATGTTAGTCTATATGTAGCAGTAGAAAAGAGCAAGAGTCCAGGAGCACCTTAAAGACTAACAAAATGTCGTGAGCAGTGACTCACAAAAGGTCTCTCCCGGGGGACATTCATCTCTCCTCTTCTGTCACTGTTTTCCATCAGTGGGTGAAGACTTTTTTGCTTCATCTGGCGTTCCCTCAACAGCCCCTCCTTCCTGCTCTATGCTTTAATTACTGTTTTCTGTATTTTTAATGTGTATTTTAATTTTTGGTTTTCATTGCTTTGATTGTCAACTGTTTTATGGTACGTGTTTATGGTGTTTTAACGTTTAGCCACCTGGGGGCAGAAAGGCAGCATACACATTTTCGTTGGGAAGAAGGAACGAAAGAAAGAGCTCTCTTGCTGAGCCATGGCTGTTCCTTAGCGTGCCTACGGCCACCTTGGTTGAGCTGAGATTTTAAGCAGCCCAGGTCCAAGATCAAAAGGCGAGAAGATGAAACACCAGCCACAGGGATGGAGAACAGCAATGGGGACAGGAGGCAAAGAGGCAAGAGGACTGGCAAACCAGCTGGAGATGCAAAGGAGGATATCCACAGATTGGAGCAGGACTTGGAGGCCTGTGCAGCAACAGGCAATTCACTACTGCAAAGGAGCACCCACTATTGAGCTTCAAGGTGCTGGTTTTGACCTTTAAAGCCCTTTATGGTCAGGGTCCGGCATACCTGAGGGACCGCCTTTCCCCATATGTTCCCCAGAGAGCACTGCGTTCAGGGGCTCAAAACCGGCTGGCCCTCCCAGGCCCCAAAGATGCTAGACTGGCAATAACCAGAGCCAGGGCCTTCTTGGTGGCAGCTCCGTAGTGGTGGAATAAGCTTCCGGAGGAGATCAGGGCCCTACGGGACCTCTTATAGTTCCGCAGGGCCTGTAAGATAGAGCTCTGCCACCAGCCTTTTGATTAGGAGCCGCCTTGAACACCGAGGAGTGACCCTGTGCCCTGGTTTTACCACCTTCAGTCTAACTTGCCGCATAAATTACTCAATCAAATTGAGCCGATTGAGAATACCACCAGGACTAACACCTAAGTAGTGGTCCGGTTGGACTTAGGAATCTCTGCTCTGCACTTTGTTTCTGGCACTTTCGAAAATGGATACTGATTGTTCTTGGATGTTTTATGTATGTTTTAAATTGTATTTATATACGCATTTTATGCATTTATATATGCATTTGAGCCCGCCTCGGCGGGAAGGGCGGGGTATAAATCAAACTATAATAAATAAAAAAAATAAAGGGTACCCCTTTATCAAGTGAAGATCGTCTCCAAGGGCTCTGCCATCCCATATTCCACAGGCAGACAGAGACAGGAAAGGTCAGCCTCCCAGGCTGCAGTCTTACTAGGGAGTAAGCCCCATTCAACTCAATGGGCATACTTCGGACTCACCCTTAGGGTTGCCAGCCTCCAGGTAGTGGCTGGGGATCTGCTATCACAATCGGTCTCCGGCCGAAAGAGATCAGTTCCCCTGAAGAAAATGGCTGCTCTGGTAGACTCTACGGCATTATAGCCCACCGAAGCCCCTCCCCGCTCCAAACTCTGCCCAGTCATTTCCCAACCCAGAGCTGGCAATCCTACTCACTGTGCTTAGGGATTGTAGTCTCACTCACCTCCCAGTGAATCCACTTGTACTGAGAGAGATTAACCTGTTCAAAATCAGCATCTGTCACATCTGGCAGGTTGCTGCAAAGAGGGGCGGGAGAGATGTAGAGGGGACAAAAGCTGTGAGACAGCGGAGGACGCAGGCGATGGTGGGGGCCCCCTCCCCAGATTATTTAATTTAAATCAACAGCCTGCCTTCAAAGAGCAGGAACGCAGGCAACCGTGATTAAAATGCATACCTGTTGAAAAATAATTGACAGAGAACAACCCTATAACCTCCGCTCACCCTGTTCAACTCTGCCTTCCCTGTCTGGAAGCCAACCGAACACAAAGAGTTCAGACCGCCTAGAATTGTGTTTCCATGGCACCCATCCAGTGCATCTGGGCAGCTCACAGCCAAGGGATTAAGAAGCTAGCCATCCTTACCAAGCTGGTAAACAGAGGCAGACTCCTGAATAAGGAGGTTCTATCTATGTGTCGCATGTGGGGCTGACTCTGAAAACACTATGGCAGCGTCCCTTCCCAGCAGTACGCAGGGAGCAATTCCAAGTGTCGCCTTTGATCTACAAAGCCCTGAAGAGTTTGCTCCTGACTTCTTGAAAATGTCCTGACAATATGCCCAAGAAGCCTGGCCTCTTAAATCCATGCTTGAAAAGCTGAACAGAACACTGGAGGGCTCCTGGACCCAGGCCTAGCACTGGATAAATACATGGCAGTTGTGGCCAAGAGTGCCATGTACCAGCTTTGACTGGTTAGCCAGCTGTGGCCCTTCCAGGGCAGAAACCATCTGGCCACTGTGGTGTATCCCTGATGACATCTAGATTAGACTACTGCAATGTGCTCTACATGGGGCTGCCTTAAGAAGCGTTCGGAAACTTCAACTGTTGCAGAATGCTGCAGCTAGGATGTTGACTGGAATGGGTCTTCGGAACCATATCACTCCAATCTTGGCCCATCTATACTGGCTTCTGGGTGCAATTCAAGGTGCTGGTGTTGCCCTTTAGTCCTACCTGTTTCTGGATCACCATACCTGAAGGGCCACCTTCTCCCTTATGAAGCTACTCAACCATTATGGCCATCTTCGGAGGCCCTGCTTCTGAAACTAGGCAGGTGGCAACCCATAAGGCCTTCTCCGTCGCAGCACCAAAACTCTGGAAGTTTCTCTCCAGTGAAATTAGTCTGTCCCTCTTTGTTGCCATCCTCCACCAAAGGGTGAAGACTTTTTTGTTTGGTGTTCCCTCAGGCATCTCCTCATTCTGCCCAGTGTTTTAATTGTTGGTTTGATGTTTTTGTAGCCTAGCTTCAGTTTTAATTATGTGTTTCTTTAGTTGGCTTTAATGGTTTTATTATGCACGTTTTAGTTTGTTAGCTGCCTTGCTGGCCCTTGTGAGGGCAGAAAGGCAGGATATAAATTTTGTAAAATAAAAATGAAACAGCAAATACACAGGGAGAAGTGTTCTTAGGAGCCGCCTCAGAAATTTGTTTCCCTTGGAGGTGGTCGAAGTCTGAGCCTGAGCATCTTCCAGAAATGCTGTAAGACCTTTGCATTTGGATTGGCTTCCTGGCAGAGGGCACAGTGCTGGGTCGGTCAGCAGGGCAATTCTGAATCCTCTCCACTCTGCAATTTCCAAGGGGGAGAGTAGCCAGGCATGAAAGGAAGCTGGTATGGGCCAGCACATAGCACCTGTAAGAAAGTAGTTAGTGCATACCTCTCATCTTGTGCTTTGAGCCCCCTTGAGAGAGACAGTACTGGTAAGAAACTTCAGTTACCATGATGCTGGAGGGTAGCCCACCTTCTTAGACATCCCAGCATGCAAGGCATCAGACCAGACGCACCTGAATGGGCAGTTAACCAGCCTTAAGCAACACCAAAGGGCATTATCACCTGCTTGACCTTGCCTTTTGTGGCTGTCACAGAACTTTCTTGGCCTTTGGCTGTTTTGGAGGTGACTGCGAGGAAACCTCTGACCTTAAGACTGCTGCATTAACTGGCGTCCAATAAAGGCTCCATTTCCCATAAGAGATGGGTTGAGGTTTACGTTGATCAGGCAAGCCTGTCCAAAACCCAGTTATACAGGGCCTAATTAGGGTTGCCAGGTTCCCCCTGGCCACCAGCAGGGGACAGGGAGGGTAAGTGTTGCCAGCCCCAGTTTGGGAAACTCCTGGGGATTTGGGGAAGTAGCCTGGGGAGGACAGGGACCTCAGTGGGGTACAAGGCCATAGAGTCCACCCTCCAAAGCATCCATTTTCTCCAGGGGAACTGATCTCTGGAGTCTGGAGATGAGCTGTAATGCCAGGGGATCCCTAAGCTCCACATGGAGGCTGGCATCCCTTGGCTTAATTGTGGTTACTCCATTCCAATGGAAAAGAAATTTCACCCATGCATAGAAGAACTATCATTTTTTTAAACTCATGGGCCCCTTCTCCCGAGAACAGTATCATTCCCCAGTGAGGTGTCAGGGGCTGTAATCTGGGGTGCTTGGTAGGCCAAGGGTTAACTGGCTCTCAGCCCCCATGATGGGAAACTGGACTCTACCCCATTTCAATTATTAACCCTCAAAACCTGCCCCTGGGACAAAGGCCGCCCGGAAGACATTCCCGGACCGGTGCAGGCCCCTAGGAATCATTAACCAAGTCTTGCTGCTTCACTGGCAGAAGGAGGGGAGTTTTGTGCCCATCCCCTATAAAGATTAAGAGACCCCCTTGGAAGGAGTTCACTTGAGCACAACCCCATATCTAAACGGTGAGGCTGAACATTTGCTAGCAGTGCTGCCTAATGGAGAGGCGTGGAAAGGGGACCATGGAAAGCCCTCTGGAAGTGTAACAAAGAGGGGGGACACCATCTCAGCACATGGAGGGAAGGAGGCACATAGAGACCCCCCTCCGAAGTCACAGAAAGCATTCCCCCTCCCCCCGCACAATGGCAGCCTTCCCTTCTGTCTTGGATCACTGGGCCCAGGTGAGCCTATATGCAAGCCTACAGCCTCTCACCTTCCACTGTCCAGATTCCAGGTGTGCCCCCTGCTGTGGTCTAGAAGCCGTCCCACCTACAGCTCTCGATCCACGAGTCAGAAAGACTCAGGGAGGGAGAGGGGAGGAGTATCACAAAGAGAGAAACAGTGGTGTGCAATTACCAAGAAGGACGATCAGGAATTAGCATTGGCGAAGATGATTGGCTGCATTGTGTAGGATTAGTAGGTGAATCTAGCAAGAATTAAGTGAGTCAGATCTTTCTTGACCATGCACAAATGGCATTTCCCCTCCCACTGGGTGGCGCCACTCTGGGAACCTGCTTGGGTGGTGGGGACTCTTTTGACCTGCTCAGGCAAGCCCCTACACAAATCTTGATTGGGAGCATTGTCTTTGAGCCCTAGCACCATAAGCTAGAGGTTACAGTCAGAACCCTGCAGCTTTTGGCTTGTACCTTCCGACACAGCCATGGCCATGGACCAGAGGATGAAGAACAGGATCTGAACGTGCATGTCTTGGCTGCTGAATCGCTTGACTTACTGAGTGGCATCTGTCCATCTGAGCCTCAGTTCTCCCAAGATGTAAAATGCAAGAATCAACCAGCATGTTGGGTTGCCAACTGTCTTTTAATAGCTGCACAGTAAGAAGAATCATAGAGATGGAAGGGACCTCCACGGTCACCTAGTCCAACCCCCTGCACAATGCAGGAAAATCACAAATACCTCCCCCCCACACACCCCCAGGGACTGCTATTGCATACCAAAAAACCTCCAGGATCTCTTGCTTCCTGACCCCAAAGAGGCAATCAGCATCTCCCTGGGCGTGTAAGAAAGAGTCACGAGAACTAAGCACTGAGGCAGCCCTTCCTGCCATCCTTCTCATGATCTGCCCAAGTTCACAGAATCAGCATTGCTGTCAGATGGCCATCTAGCCTCTGTCTGACAACCTCCAAAGAAGGAGAGCCCACCACCTCCTGAGGAGGTCTGTTCCACGGAGGAACCGCTCTAACTGTCAGGAAGTTCTTCCTCATGTTCAGCTGAAATTCAGCAAATATTTCCTGCGTGCCAAGCTTTGCCTGCTGAGCTTGTGTTTGTCAAAAGGGCCAACCTTAAAACGTCACAACGACCAACAGGATAGCAATCAAAAAGCACTTTGTACATCAAGTGTACCTGATGGATAATTAATATTAGTCACTGCTGATAAGAGGTAAAAAGAGAGAATAAAACCACACCCTCCGGAGCTCTGTCTTCCACACCGTTTGCCATATTTCACATAAAGGCAGGACAAGGGAGAAAAGTGGTAAGAAACCAGAGGAGCTCCTACCAAGTCATGGCAAAAGTCCAGAAACTCCATGTTACTCCTTGTTTCTTTTCCTTGTGAGAGTCTAGTCCTTTTCCAGAGAACCTAGGGATCTAGTTCCAACTTCCAAGCAGCATTTACACAGGCAACTGGTATTTATGAAGCTGTGCCTTCCATCATTATGTCGGAGCATCTAGCACAGTGGCTATGAGAATGAGCTGTGATCTAGGAGGATCCTGGTTTAAGTATCCCCTCTGCCACACGCTCACTTGCCTAAGGCAAGTCATTTGTTTTCAGCTCCTCTGCATCATGCAATGCCAACAAAGCCCTACCTTACAGGGGTGTTGTGAGAATGGATTAAAATTAAATGTCTGAAGAGCTTTGATTTCCTGAAAATGAGATACATACACTTGTTCTTTGGGAGATACAGCTTTGTTCAGGGTAAAGAAGAGCTGTTCCTCCCAAAATTCTCTCTTTCAACAGCTATCAGAGGGGCAGGAGTCCAGCCTTCCTTTGCTGCTGGCCCCAGCGTGCAACAGATGTGCAGAAATAAGGCTCAGGAGTTCTGGCAGAGCTTCTGACCCATGCTTCACTTACTATATTTTGGTTTGTTGCCCAGTTCTCAAAAGCACAAGAGTGCTGAGGGGGGGTGAGGAACTGACAGTCCTATTCAGGAGACCATACTTCATCTCTCCACTGGCTTCAGTTTCCCTACGCAAGGAATACAAGAAGCCCAAGCCCCCCTGCATTAGCTTGCTCCTGGGGCTGGGGTTGGAACTGCTGTGTGAGGGATGGGTTCTAACCCCCTCTCCTCTGGAAGACCCGCAGCCCGATGACTGAAAACATGCTTTGCATGCAGAAGGTCCCTGGTTCAATCCCTCATATCTCCAGTTACAAGAGTTATTCTCTAGGGAAATAGCCTAGAGAATGGTTGCCAGGCAAATCAGACAATGCTGGGCCCAGTGGCAGTTTTGCTTTTGTTTAAGGGGAGGACCAGAGCTCAGTGAGAAAGTACACGTCTGGCATGCAGAAGGTCCCTGGCATCTCCACCTAACGGAGCCCAGTTAGCTGGTGCTAAGAAAAGTCTTTTTTTTCTGCCAGAGAAAGTCAGAGCAGACAGTACCTTTGATCAAATAGTCTGGTTTCATACTGGCAACTTCTTATATCCAGCTATGGGGCGATTCCACACAAGAGCCAACAACCAGCAGTTGTTGGCCCCACAGTTCTGATTCCCAAGAGCCTCTGCTTTCGGAGTTTTGATCCTTCTGCAAAGGCAGGGTTGGTAGGAACGGAGAGGTCACTGGGGCTGCTGAATTAGGTTCTCTCAATGGCCAGAATATCTTCCTTTTGCTCTCATCAAGATCAGCACAATTTCAAAAAAATGCAAAACACTACAAAAACAGATCCAGCTATGCAGTTGAATATGCAGTTCTGTGCAATGCAAACATGCCTGAAGTGCAGGTCACATCACCTTGTGCTTCCTGATGCAAGATACTAAGGATTCAGGCAGATGTGAGTTCTACTCTGCATCAGAGACTCCATAAGGCTGGGTGGAACAAGCTGATAGACTTGGGAGTGCACTTCTCCTCCCTCGTGGGAAAAGGAATAGATGCATGCAACCGGTGAAATCGCTGTTAATACCATCGTGGCCCCAGTGTCCCATGTGAGGAAGTGGCTGGCTGAAAGAGCAAAGGGGCTTGCTAGAGCAGGCCTGGTCCCTAAGGCAAATGGCAGGGTGCCCTCTGGCGCCACCCATTGGCAGGGGGAGTTAGAAGCAGCAGCCAGGCTGGGCCTTACGTGTCAAAGAGAGTGACAGTCCGAGAGCCATTGGAGCTGTTGACGATGCAGCAGGCACACGGCGTCTCCCCCTGGCTCTGCCAGACCACATGGGCCACATTCACGTTGCGGTTCTGGAAATCGGACAGGATGAATCTTGGGCCCAGGGAAGGGGGAGAGAAAGAGGAGGGTTAGAGCCGAAAACACGGAACGCTCTGCCTACGCACCTAGCGGCGTGCAGGATGGTGCGGGTGCCTGTTGTCGTGTTGCTGATCACCACCGAGATGGGCAACGCACATGCCGGGTGCTCGGCCACATGGGCAAGGTCCACCTCGTAGCGCTTGAAATCGTCACGGACAAAGCTGGGTGAGCAGAGAACAGGAGTGTCTCGGAGAGGGCTCTCTGTCTGTAGGGATGGAACAGAAGCCAGGAGCCCTGGTTCCCCAAACAGAACAGCCACGCCTGATATCCAACAGGAACTAGCCCCCCCCCCCCCCACGTGCTCAGAACTACAGCAAACATTCAAGGGAGACCGTAATCCTCATGGCAAGGGGGCTTAAACCCATCCAGGGAACCCAAGCCTCTCTGCTCCAATCTAGTCCATTTTCCTTCCCATAGAGTGTCATACTCTGCACTCCATCCCTTCCCCAAAGAAAATAGATGCAAACAGATGTGCCTTTTTCTATCCTAAGCAGGGAATGAAGCAGATAGGCAGCTTTGAAGGTGTTGAGTGAGGATCTGGATATTGCTCTTCCTTTGACAGTCTGTGCTGCTTTAAAGGAGTCCATTTCTTGCATGCCAAACATTGTGAATGTATACCTTGGTATTTCTTAATGTTTAAGTGAGGCAGAATCTCACTCCCAAATAACTGCAGCTGGTTACTAAAAAATGAGAGGAGCCCTGGGCTCTCCCTGCTTGAATGCCCTCACCTAGAAGACAGACTCATTCCTTAATCTAGACTTTGTGGAGTAAATCTGAGCATGTTCAAAAAGCAGGCTAGAGATTAAATAAATAAACCAAAAAACTGTATCTACCTAGTGGTGACTAAAGGCCTTCTGCCCATGTTCAGAGACACAAGCTTCATTACATCCCATGTTCCAGGGTTCATTCCCACTCTTCTAAAAAGACCATGGCTCAGATAGATTGGGCACATGTGCAGCGACACTCTCATATCCATTTTTGCTTGCTCGATTTTTACACCTTCTAAGGTCGAGCCCTGCCGTTTAAAATGGGCTCCTGAATGCACTGACAAAACCAAAGCAAGATCTGGAAACCATGCAAGGCAGCTGCGACTGGTGAGGCCCAGCAGGGCTTGTTGTTTCCCCCTAGCCCAGCAACACACCAGAGCTCTTCTGCCCTCCTAAGCTGCAAATGGTAGGCATGGCCAGAACTAGAGAGAGGGGCTGCTCCTTGTGTCTGGAGCTCATGTTATGCTTGGCATGTTTGCCAACTGACCCATGCTGCAGACCGAGACATGCTTCCATTCCAGGGTCATGAGCATGAAGCAGAAACATCCCCACAAAGCAAAAACAAGGGTTACAGCAGGACAGCGGGGGGAGGTGCTAAGAATGAGGTTCAATTTATTATTAACTTGTTTATTAAAACATTTACATCCCACCTTTCCTCTTGGCTCAAGATGGCTTTTAAGGGAAGAGATGACCCCAGAAGGTAATGCATCCCATGCCCACTACCCTAAATATTACCTTGGAGGCAGTGCTGAGGGGACATTCCACAGCATACCAGAAGAGACTCAGAAACCTACATGTGCTTCACAGCAGGGGAGACCCCGGGGGGGGGGGGCTTTTTTCCTTGGTCCTCTCCATGACACTGCAGTTACTACCCCAAACTATTTTGCTGCTACCCAAATGGCAGCAACTTTGCCAACCCAAACTAGTCAGTCTTCCTGTTGAACAAAGATTTGTGGCAAGGAAGCACAGATTAATGTTGTGTCTACCCTTTCCCCCAATGCACGTATGCTTGTGTTCTGGGGAACCTAGTTAAGTCCAGCAGGCGACCCATTTCTCCAGGGCCAGCCCATCCTCAGTCCTCTCTCCTTCCCTTGCATACTTACTTTGCAGCATGGCCTGGAGCCAGGGAGCCCATAAAGGCACAGGGCACCCCCAGGAGAGACAAGACTGTGCAGGTGTTGGAGGCGTTCCCCCCACGCTGCCAGCGCTGCGACAGACACCTGGAAACACAATAAGGTCAGCCTCAGTGGAGCTTGCTAATTTGTGGGTGGGGGGAACCCAATGTGCATAATAAAACATAAAATCTTGATTATTTCCGACAGTGCCTCAGATAAAAATATTAATAAATTAGTAAAACAAATTCAACAGTTAAATACATATTAGCTATTTGGCATTTATTTATTTACATTATAGTCCCTGTTTCTCACTAGGACTCAAGGTGGATTGCAAAGGAAAGTCAATACAATCAAATGGATGGGACATCCGGTAAACAGTGCAACAGCACTGGCTTGTAGAAATCTGAAAACAGAAGCGAAGCATATGTACTATTATGACATGTCAAACAATGCAAAAATGACATAGCTGGGTCTGATTTACAGCAACTGGATGAAGGAACTATAGGCAGTGGTTACAGACCACGGTGGAATTTCCAGCTCTGCAACCATCTGGGCAAAACTTCCCGAACTAGGCAGGGCTCACAACTTGCTAGGTATGCTAAGTCATTTCCAGGGCAGCAGCAGCCCTAACTGGACTGACCAGTGCCACACCACACTGGATTGGGGGCTGTGGGAAGACTGGCTGATGCTCTTGGCTTCTAGGGCGAGTGACAGTCGTCGCGGATTGTGGACCACGAAACCGGCGTTGCACCCACTCCCGTCAACGGATGGACACGCGGTAAGTGGAGAGGAGGAAAACCCCCTTCCACATGAACCACTGAGGATGCAGGACTCCTGGCGGAGAGGGAGTTTAGTCCAGATGAAGGAACACACAGAGAGACCCGTTTCGATGGCCCACGCCATTCGCCCCACCGCAACCGGCCCCCCGCCTCACTTTCGCGCCAAACAACCGCTCACGCCCCGAGATGCCCCGGCATGTACCTGGTGTCCGTGTCCTCTTCCGGGTAGTGATCCACCACGCTGATGATATCCAGGCACACGAGGCCGACGCACAGGATCCGCTTCTCCCCCATGGGTGCCGGGCGACGCCTGGGGTGCCAAGCCCCCCTGCTAAACAGCGCCTGGCACACTCAGCAGTAGAGGCGATCGGCTTCCCTCCGGCAGCCGCTGCCCGCACCCACTGCCCAAGCGCCGATCGGGCTCTCGTAGCTTTCGGGGTCGCGAGAAGCCTCCTGCCCCTCGCCGCCCGCTGCCCCAGCACCAAGCCCCTTTGCCCGGTCCCGCAGCCATTGGCACGGCGCCGATTGGTTCCCTCCTTGCACCATGCAAATCAACGCCACCCTATTGGCAGCACAGGGTGCTGCCCACTTTCCCCCTTTGGCCCGCCCTCGAAATTAGTGTCGCCAATCAGGCAAGCGGGCCTTTCCTTGGGCCCTGCCCCGGTCCCCCGGGTAATTCCGTGCTCCTTAGAGCTCCCGTGGAGCGCGATGCAGCGGCGTTATCCGCATGGCTGGCAGGCTGGTAGGGGATGCTTGCAATGATAGTCCTGATGAGGCTGGAAAAGGCTTTTTTTCCGGGGAAAGGGCTGCCAGCCTTCCAGCTGCACAGGCAAGCTGCGCGCACTCCCGCCCTTCCGCCAGGCCAGCTGCTTTCTTGCCTTCATTTAATATGATGTTTTAAAGTTCTAATGTTGAGTTTGGTATTGGTTTTTCTGTTGTGACCCGCCTGAGTCCAATCAATGAATCATTATCTGATCTCACCTGCAAATAGGATTTGTCACACAATGGTAGAGTCAGCGGACGTTTCAGAGGGTTTTTTTTTAGGGGGGGGGGGGGGGGGGTCGAATGAAAGGACAAGGAAGAGGAGGCAAGATTCAGCGCAAGGATTAAAAGGCCACGCTCAGTCCCCATTCCAGTTTCAAACACCCAGGCATTTTAAGAGCATTGGTAGTGGACTCTCCTACCATTTTAAAAAAATAATATTTTAATTCATTCATACCCTGCCTTTTCTCACCAAACGGGACCCAAAGCAGCTTACGTCATTCTCCTCTCCTCCATCTGTATCCTCACACCAACCTTGTATGGTAAGAACATAAGAGAAGCCAGTGTTGGATCAGAACAATGGCCCATCCAATCCAGCACTCTGTCACACAGTGGCCAAATATACCAGGTGCCATCAGGAGGTCCAGCAGTGGGGCCAGGACACTAGAAGCCCTCCCACTGTTCCCCCCCCCCCCCAAGCACCAAGAATCAAGTGCATCACTTGCCCCAGACTTAGAGATCCTATCTATACCTTGTGGCTAATAACCACTGATGGACCTCTGCTTTATATGTTTATCCAGTTCCCTCTTGAAGCCATCCATGTTTTTGTAGCTGCCACCACCTCCTGTGGCAGTGAATTCCACGTGTTAATCACTCTTTGGGTGAAGAAGTAGTCCCTTTTATCTGTTCTAACCTGACTGCTCAGCAATTTCGTTGAGTGCCCATGAGTTCTTGTATGCTGAGAAAGGGAGAAAAGTACTTCTTTCTCTGCCTGCTCTATCCCATGCATAATCTTGTAAACCTCAATCATGTCAACCCTCAGTCATTGTTTCTCCAAGCTAAACAGCCCCAAGCACTTTAACCTTTCTTCTTAGGGAAAGTGTTCCAGCCCTTTTATGATTCTAGTTGCTCTTTTCTGCACTTTTTCCAATGCTATAATATCCTCTTTGAGGTGTGGTGACCAGAACTGTACATAGTATTTCAAATGAGCTTGCACCACTGATTTATACAGGGGCATTATGATACTGGCTGATCTGTTTTCAGTTCCCTTCCTAATAACCCCCAGCACAGCGTTGGCCTTTGTCATTGCAGTCACACACTGTCTTGACATTTTCAGTGAGTTATCCACTACGACTCCAAGATCTCTCTCTTGGTCAGTCTCTGTCAGTTTGGACCCCATCAGTGTGAATTTATAGTTAAGATTTTTGGCTCCAATGTGCATCACCTTGCACTTGGCCACACTGGACCCCTTTCTGAGGTGTGGTGACCTCTGAGGTGTGGTAGGTTAGAGTGTGACTGCTCCATGGCACAAGTGGGGTTTCAAACCTGGGCCTTCCAGATCCTAGTCTGACACTCTTAACCATTGTGCCACACTGGCTGTCAATAACAACAGCAGCAACAACAACAACCTTTCTCCCTTGCATCCTTGTTGTTTGATGGAGCCAACCTTTAATCAGGCAGTTGGCATCTTTATTCAGGCTTGTAGTGCTCTGAAAAAGAAACTGCTGAGGTCTCAGGCAGAGACTGTTCCTTTCCCCGGGTGGCTCTCCCAAAGGGGATTTTTTAAAAACAGAAAATACCAGGGGAGCAGTGTTCCCTCTAAGTTAGTGTGAGCTAGTGTGAGTTAGCTCACAGTTTTTTAGCCTCTGGCTCACCCATTTTTGACTCAGCTCAGGAAGGATGGCTCCAGAGCAAACTAATTTAAACAGTAGCCAAATTGCTCGCTCTCAACTTTAATGCCAGTAGCTCACAAAGTAGAGTTTCCGCTCATAAGACTCCACAGCTTAAAGGGAGCATTGCAGGGGACTGAACCTGGGACTCCCTGCAATCCTTAGCTGCAAGCTCTTCCCATCTCCTAACATCTGCAGTTTGCATAAATGGTTGTCATATTGTGATATGTTAGAAATACAACAAGGTGAATATAAATTACGATCTAGAAAAGATTTATTCACAGAAGGTCATACCTGTCATTGTTTTTCATATTTACAAATTTTGGAAAGGTTTAAAGTAAACAAAAATTGAACAAATCTGCATTTGAAAAAAATAATAATGTACAAACAATGAACATCTTATTACCTTAATGTATAAATTCTTGTTGAAATTTGAGACTGAGGAAAAGCAAGTGAAAGAATGTATGATAAAATGGATTAAAATTTTTGGATATGATATATGAATAGAATAATGGGAAAATGTGTGGTTAAAGGGACTGAAATTTACATTAAGGCTCTAGCCTTAAAGAGAAGTTTTACAGGATGATGTACTGTTGGTATATGTCTCCAGATAAATTGTCCAGAATGTATAAAGGTACTTCTAGTATATACTGGAAATGTGAACAACATGAACATTATGTCATATGTGGTGGACTTGTAAGAAAGCTCAAAAACTTCAGGGTACAAATACAGATATTAATACAGAAGATTTTAAAGACTAATGTATGCTTGAAATCACGGGTCCTTTCGAGCAGGAGCTCGGGGGAGCTCAGCTCCGGGAGTTGGTGCCAGCCCCCCCCCCCCCCAGGGGAATGCCTGCTTGTGTCATGGCTGCAGCAAAATGACCCCATCCCCTGGAAAGGTCCTTGTTCCTCCGACCAGCCTTCTGAAGGCTTCAGCCACCACTGAAGCTATCCTCCCAGAATAGTGGTATTTCTGAGGCTTGAATTGGTAGCTGTCCCCTCTCTGCCAGCTCGCTCTTCCTTCCTTCCTTCCTTCCTTCCTTCCTTCCTTCCTTCCTTCCTTCCTTCCTTCCTTCCTCTCTCTTTCTCTCTCTCTCTCTCTCTCTCCCTCTCTCTTCTTTCTTTCTTGCCTTCTGACATACTTCCGGTAATGTCAGGTGGTGTAGCACATGCAAATAAGTTATGCTAATGAGTTATGCTAATAAGCTCCGGCACCTCTTTTTCTACAAAAGGACCCCTGCTTGAAATCAGAGTCTTGTCTTTTGGGATTAATGGACAAGGAGCTGGAAAAGAGTCATAGAACTTTGTTTTTATATATAACTATGGCAGTGAGACTATTATCTGCATAAAAATGGAAGAGTCTGGCAGTACCTGGTTGGAGAAGATGTTGGAACTTGCAACAATGCCCAAACTTACTGCACTGATTAGGGAAAAGACAATTAGTTCATTTATTACTGACTGGAAACCCCTTATAGACTTTGTGCATGAAATAGTTAATAATGATTTGATGATTTGTGGTTTTCGGGAATAAGAAATGTAGATAATAGGAAAAAAAGAGCTCTTTATTGTATGTATAGAGTAAGAGAAAATTATGTAATCCATATATCTAATAGCCAAGGGTCCCCTGTGTGTGTGGATACTTATTTCCACAGATCTGGGGCACATGGATGGTAAAGAGGTTTTTCTGCACCCTTGGGGCAATCCCCAGGGGTGCAGAAAAATTGAAAATGTTTTAAAAAGTGTACGGGGGATACTTAAATCCCCCCCCAAAGTAAAACTGCATTCTGTGCGCATGCGTGCTTACTGAGCCGTGGGAAAAGCAACTGTCTCTGTTGCTGCCCACGTCACTGCTAGGACTGCCAGGAAAAGCAGTCGGAGCCACAAGTTAACTCACGGTGGCAATACCCATCCCAGCTGCTGCTCAGCCTGTCACAGCAAGACCCGTCCATGTCACCGCAGAGACTACTGCAGCAGGAACCGTCCCCGCTGCCACCAGGGCTGCCAGTAAACAGGAGGAGGGTAGGGGGACTCCCGGGGCCACTGTTCTTCTACCCCTCCCCACCCCGGCAGCTGGAGTCCTGCACCCCGTCAGTGGCCGCCACGGGCTTCTATTAAAAGGGGCAGCAGCACTGGAGCAGGGTTCCCTCTAAGCTGAGTTAGTGTGAGCTAGCTCACAATTTTCTAACCTCTGGCTCACTCATTTTTGTCTTAGCTCAGGAAGGATGGCTGTAGAGCAAACTAATTTATGCAATAGCCAAATCGCTTGCTCACAACTTTAATGCCAGCAGTTCACAAAGTAGCATTTTTGCATTGCACTGGAGGAGTGGCTAATCTCAGTGGGCACTCAAACAGAGCAATGAGCAGCTGCTTGGTGGGCTGCCCCGCCAGTTTTTTGCCTCGCATGCTTCCCCCCCACTTTTAAGCTGCAAGTTTGTTAGGTGAGGGAGAGGAGGAAGCAGCACTGGCAGCAGGAGCAGCGGCACACGGGAGGAGGAGCAACCAAAGCCAGCCAGCCACCAGCTCCCCCCTGCCCCTGCATCAACCATGCTGGAGAGGGCTCGGGCTCCAGCAACGTTTTGTTGCAGGTCCCCTCTTGTCAAGCCTATATTTGTCATAGAGAAAATTGGAAGCCTTTTTTTCTTTTCTTTTCTGTATGGTGTATATGTTATGTCTTGTTTGCTGTTTGTTTTTTCTTAATAATAATATGAAAATTTGAAACTATAAAAAAGGAAGATATTGGAGTAGGCTTTTTTGTCTTGGTATGTATATACCATCCTCCCACATAGATTAGTGCCCAAATTGGAGGGCCTTGGACTTTCCAGCTCCATATGTTCCTGGATCTTGGACTTCCTGACAGCCCGCCCTCAGAGGGTTAGAGTAGGGTCTCATATGTCCACAGCCCTTACCCTTAACACCGGCTCCCCACAAGGCTGTGTGTTGAGTCCCCTGCTCTATACCCTCTATACGCAGGACTGTATCCCCACTCACCCCAGCAATACTATCATCAAGTTTGCTGATGACACCACTGTGGTGGGGCTCATCTCCGGGAATGATGAGTCTGCTTATCAGGATGAGGTGGAACGGCTTTGTGTGTGGTGTAGGGAAAATAATCTGATTCTTAATACCACCAAGACCAAAGAATTGGTAGTGGACTACAGGAGGAACAAAACGGACATTAAGCCACTGTTTATTGGTGGAGAATGTGTGGAAAGGGTGGCTACTTTCAAGTTTTTGGGAGTGACTATTGAACAAAATCTGACCTGGAGTGCAAATACCACTGCTCTGGTGAAGAAGGCCCAGCAGAGGCTTTATTTTCTCAGACTTTTAAAGAAAAATAATTTGAATGAGAAAATATTGATGTCTTTCTATCGTTGCTCAATAGAGAGCATTTTAATATACTGTATCTGTGCCTGTTGTACGGTTGCAGATAGGAAAGCACTCCAGAGAGTCATCACCACAGCCCAGAAGATAATTGGCTGTCCTCTCCCACTTCTGGAGGAACTGTATAGTTCTCGATGTCTGAAAAAAGTGAAGAACATCCTACAGGATTTGTCACATCCTGCATATTCCTTGTTTGAACTGCTGCCTTCGGGCAGAAGATATAGGACAATCAAAACAAGGACAAATAGACTAAAAAACAGTTTTTACTCGAGAGCTATTATTGCCCTGAATGCTGTATGAGACTGAAATCTGGGGGAAACAGTGGTTTGGTTGCTATGTAAATTACAAGGGAGAAGCAATCGTGAATGTCTGTGTGAGTGCGCATGGTTATATGTTGTGAGTCACTGAATGATGGTACTTTTTAATTTCATTGTACTATGTACAATGACAATAAAGTATATTATTATTATTATTATTATTATTCTGTACATGGTGTAAGGGAGGATATAAGACTGGTTCATCAAATATAGAAAGTGAGGCGATTATGCTGTCCTGTGTTAGCCAAATTGCCTTATTTTATTAATAAGCTTGGTGGAATTACAAATATTAAATGGCAATAGGTTTAAAATATAGGATCATAACCTGTGTATACGGGAGTCAGAATTCCCAGAGCCCACGTATAGCATAGACTGTGCAGCAAGGCAGTCATACTTAAGAGTCTTTAATAATGCCATCTGAAGTGGCTGCATGGCAACACCTGGACCTTACTTCAACCAAACAAATGCTCCCATAATTTCAGGTCAGGGCATTTCAGATGCCAGTATTTACTGTGGGTTCACTGTGGATTCTGAGATGCATTTGTAGTATCCAGTACATGAGTGTTAGAGTTTTGGTCTAAGATTGGGGAGACTGGAGTGCCAATCCCCACTTAGCCACAAAGCATGCTATGCGATGCTGGGCCAGTCACACACTCAGCCCAAGTTGTGAGAAAAAGAGAGAGGGAGAGGAAATATTTCCTTTCATACATGAATGAAATATTTACTCAAACTGTCTCAGCGAAGGAGTTCCTGACATCTTTCCGCTCACAGAGTCCTATGATTGAAATTCAAACTATTATGAGTGGGGGCGGAAATCCTATTTTTAAAACCACATGATTAGTTGTTGATGGCATATGGTTTTTGGAAATATAACTAATTTAATATTTAAATAATTTAATATAGATTACTAAGAGTCGGCCTGGACCAGGATCAGCCCCATGCCCCCCCTGGGGGTGGGGACTGAGAAGTCTATGCCCCCAGCTAGGTAGGTCTCTCTGGGAAAGGAGTTTTACCAAGAAGGCAGTGCCAAGACAGCAGCAGTGCCATCAACTGAACTGCTGAGGAATCTGCATCGTGGCCTCTCCTGCTTGTCTTGGTGGGCAAGAGAAAGAGAATGCAGGCCCTTTGATTGGGTCTGGAAGGTAACTGGTATGTTGTTGTTGTTGTTCAGTCGCACTGTTGAGTCCAACTCTTCGCGACCCCATGGATCACATCACGCCAGACCCTCCTGTCATCTATCATGCTCCAGAGTTTGCTTCGCCACATCACATAGTGTGCTTTGTGGCTAAGTGGAAATTGGCATGCCAGTCTCTCCAATCTTAGAGCCAGCTTGGTGTAGTGGTTAAGTGCGCAGACTCTAATCTGGGAGAACCAGGTTTGATTCCCCACTCCTCCATTTGCACCTGGCTGGATGACCTTGGGCAAGCCATAGCTCTGTACCAGCTGTTCTCTCAAGGACAGCTTGGGAAAGAGCTCTCTCATCCCCACCTACCTCACAGGGTGTCTGTTGTGGAGAGGGGAAGGGAAAGGAGTTTGTAAGCCGCTTTGAGACTCCCTTGGGGAGTGAAGGGCGGGGGATAAATCCAATCTCTTCTCTTCTTCTTCTTCTAATTTCATGTTCGTTGCATCGATAACACTGTCTAACCATCTCATCCTTTGCCATCCCCTTCTTCTTTGACCTTCAATCTTTCCCAGCATCAGGGTCTTCTCCAGTGAGTGCTCCCTTCTCATTTGGTGGCCAAAATATTTGAGCTTCCGCTTCAGTATCTGGCCTTCCAGGGAACAGTCAGGGTTGATTTCTTTTAAGATTGACTGATTTGGGGTACGAGGCAGCTAATCCCGCCATTGGCCCAGCTGTAATTTGATCTAGATCTTTTTTATCCAGCATTGCACAACTAGACAGCTCCCCTGTGAATCGCTTTACCGTGCATGACTTCACAGTGGATTGTCTAGATGGCATCCAACTTAAAGAGCCATGCGGTCGACCTTTTTTTAAAAAAAACCCTGTTTGCGCATGCGCATATGTGCCTCACCATCTACTTGTTTTTCTGCACATGCGTGGACTTAAATGGCACATGCGTGGACTTAAATGGTAAAAGCACAGCCAGCGGTACCTTCCTCTAGATACCATTTCAGTTAATAAAGTTGATAAAGTTCACGGGACTGTCAGAAGTTAGAACCATAAAATTGTCCAGATTGTTTGAGCGGAGCTCTGCGGACGTCGCATGTTTAAGCGGTTATGTGTACATCGCTAAGACTTTTTAAAAATGATGTCCATTCGGGATGGTCTGGAGACCATCCCTACAGGCTGACTGCACACTGGTGGAACGACCTGACAGCAGGGGCGTTGAGTTTTCAAATTCCCGGGGGTGTGGGGGCTCTTGCATGCGCGTGCACCGGGATGATGTTGCTGCCGCTGCTGCCTCTCCCCCCCGCCTGGCCACTCCTCCCTCCCTCCCTCTCCCTCCCTCCCTCCCTCCGGGGGCCATCCGGGCGACTGCCCAGCGTGATGGCGTCACCCAGAAGCAGGGGTCATTTCGTGGAATAAGAGGTGCAGGAGCTCATTAGCATAACTCCTTAGCATAACTTATTTGCGTATGCTACACCACCTGACATCACCAGAAGTATGTCAGAAGGCGAAAGAGAGAGAGAGAAAGAGAGAGAGAGAGAAAGCTGGCAGAGAGGGGACAGCTACTAATCCAAGCCTCAGAAATACCACTATTCTGGGAGGATAGCTTCAGTGGTGGCTGAAGCCTTCAGAAGGCTGGTCGGAGGAACAAGGACCTTTCCAGGGGACGGGGTCATTTTGCTGCAGCCATGACACAAGCAGGCATTCCCCCGTGGTGATGTCATTACGCTGGGCATGTTGCCAGGGTGACGCTCTGGCAATCTCCCTGAAACCATAGAGTTTTGGGGTGATTGCTAGAGCGTCGCCCAGGCAACGTGCCCAGCATGATGGCATCACTTCCGGGTGACACCATCATGCTGGGCATTCGCCCGGATTGCCCCGGGAGGGAGGGAGGGAGGAGTGGGTGCAGGGGAGCTGGGGGGGGAGAGAGGCTCTTGCGGCGGTGGTGGCAGGTGGGCCTAGGAAGGACCCTGGAAGGCAGGGAGGCACGGCAGGGAGGTGTGGTGGTGGGTGCTCCATTTCACCGGGGGGGCTCAGTCCCCCCTGGGAAATTTCGGGGGTGGCCCGAGCCCTCGAACCCCCCTGTAGTTGACGCCTATGCCTGACAGGGGAAAGTGTGCCATTAGCCTGTCGGCCAGCTTAGGACCAGACTTTAACCACTATCTTTTAAGTATGGTTCCCCGACGGGGATCGACGGGCTGATCATGGAAGTGGCACGATTCCCAGATGTTGCAGTCTGGATGTGCACTTTAACTCCACCAGGCACTCGTGCCTGGCATGGCTCAAAAGAGCCGTATGAACACGACCTTGATCTCCTTGCAGTCCAAGGGTCTCTCAAGAGTCTTCTCCAGCACCATTATTCAAAAGAATCTATTCTTCAGCACTCGGCCTTCCTTATAGTCCAACGCTCACAACCATAGCTTACTGTACTGTATCCAGTACAGATAAGCTGAAAACCATTATTTATTTACTTTCTTTATAGCCTGCCTTTCTCGTGAGAATAAAGGCAGATTTAGAAAAAGCAGTTCAGATAGCATAAGTCATCCAGTAAGCAAGGCAATAGGATTAGGACTGTGTGTTCAAAGCAGCCCTGTAGCTAAAGTTTTTGGAGGGAGGGGGCCTCTGGGGGGCACAGCTAATTAAATCAAAGTTAATTATGTTAATTCAATTTGTGGGCCAGCCCAGGAGGGAGGGGGCCCAGAAGAAACACTAAGGCGCCGGGACCCATGGGCCCCGCATTAGCTACGGGCCTGGTGCAAAGTGCCGTCAAGTTGCAGCCAACTCCTGGCAACCCCAGCAAGGGGCTTTTAAGGCAAGTGAGATGCAGATGTGGTTTGCCATCGCCTTCCTCTGCAGGACCTTCCTTGGAGGTCTCCCTTCCAAGCACTGACTCTGCTTAGCTTTTGAGATCTGACAAGACTGGGCTATATTATCCCGCCTTCCCTCCAGAATTAGGATTACAAAACTGGAAAACAATACAAAAAGAAAAACCTGTCTAAGGCATGACATACCACAATGCATTTGGTTACAAAGGTTAGGAGACAATGCTGTAAAAGATGTTACATACAATAAACACTGCAACAGACTCCAATTCCATTATAAAAGCACCCTCCTGAATCATAGTACACTTCTATTCTCTTTATTAAAATGTCCTCCCGAACATTTCCAATTTGAACATTTTGCAGTCTGACCTCCTGAGGCAGGCCGTTCCAGAAGGCAGGAGCCGTAACAGAGAACACATGTACAGGCAGTTGTCAATCTATCTCATTACGCTCGGAAAGCTTTGCTCTATTTCTCTAAACAAAAAGCAGGTCACAGAAGATAGCATCAACTATCCTTTTAATGGCAGCCCATTGCAGTAGTCCAGATGACATTACCAAAACATAAAAGGCGGCTGACTGGCCTGTCAGTTTATCAGCCAAAGTTGATGAAAGGCACTCCTGGCCACTGCAGATCAATCTGCAAAGCAGGATGCCATGAAATCCTTAAAACTATGAATCTCATCCTTCAGGGGAGTGTGACCCCCCCCCTCGTGTGTAAACACTCACCGAGCTGACATCGCAGGGATCCTTCAACCATCCTCAATTGATTCGATTTATTAAATATTCCCTCGGCTGAAGCTTATCTGCATTCAGCTGACAGTTATTCTCCCTTATCTAGTTCATAACAGTCTGGGTGCTGGCATATGCATTACAACTGCTCCTGGGCCTAATGGAAAACAGAACTGTGCTGTCATCTGCCTATTGTTCATTTAAAATAATTTATATCCCACATAACTCCCAAGGCTTCTGAGGCATTGTACATAAATCAATAAAAAACAGTCCTCAATGAAAAACAACCCCCAAAAGTAATCAATAATCATTAACGAGACAGCCAGTAAAAAGAATCGAAAGCCAAAACAGCAAGCAGCTAAACACATTCAAAACATCATCTATGCAATAAACCCTAATAATGTAATTAAACTAATAATGTAATTTAAAAAAACACTTTCATTCTGATGTGTAATCAATCATCCCTCAACCCAAAAGCCCTCAAGTCTCACCTAACTTGTGGTGACTCCACAGGGTGTTCAAAGCAAGAGATGAGCAGAGGTGGTCTGCATAGCAACCCTGGACTTCCTTGGCGGCCTCCCATCCAAGTACTAACAGCAGCCAACCCTGCTTAGCTTTGGAAATCTGACAAGATCAAGCTAGCCTGGGCCATCCAGGTCAGGCCAAAGAAAAAGCCCTGGAAAAAAGCTTTTGTCTGCAACCTAAATGAAGTCAAGCTAGGTGCCAGTGCGAAACTGTGGGAAGAGAGTTCCAAAGGCAAGGTGCCACAGCAAAAGAGGCCCTGCCTTTTTTTTTTTGCAGGGGGCACTTACCTCCCTGCATTCCATATTGCCTGGTGATCTCTCCTAGTGTCAGCATGTAGATATTGGCATCGAAGCTGAACCTTGTGGCACTGTAGAGGATAGCTCCTCTGAGGTAAAGCAATAGTCATTCAATGTAAACTTCTGCAACTGACCAGACATGAAGGGGAAAAAACCTCACTGCAAAGCAATACCGTCTATCCAGAAGTAATTGATGGGCAATCAAATGAAAAACCACTGAGAGGTTTGGAAGAATCAAGAGCAATATGCTCACCCATCTGTCTCTGGATGAGGACAGTCTGCCAGAGCAGTTTTAGTCCCACGGCCCAACCTAAACCTTGAGAGATAATTGGTTTCATCCAGGACCATCTGGGGATGATCCACTACTGCCCACTTGGACTTTACATCAGAATGAAGGATTAGAGATTGGCCTGTAATTATTCAGAGCTCTCAGATAAACAGAATTTTTTGAAACAATTGGCTGGATAGCTTGCTTCAGGACTAAGGTCATGACTCCTCATCAGTGACAGGAGTATGGATCAGTGCCACCTGTAACAGGCCTAATTGACCAGGGCGGGACTTAAGCAAGCCACAAATGCTTCTGAGTATCCTCAGGAGATACCAAGTGAAACTGATCCAACTGACCACACTACAACCGTGACCAGGTATAATAGCAGCATCCAACTCTAACTGGCTTTAAGGGCATAGTACAAACTGGTCTCAAAGTGTTACTAAAGGGCCGTCTATTTTACTAGGTGGGCCAGGCTGTTTCAAGCCCTTTGGTGTATGAGGCATCATCGCCAGACAGCCCTGACTGAGCACAATGGTGATAGGGAAGAGGGGCAGGTACTACTCGCAGCCAGGCAGGGGCGTCGACTTTCTAAATCCCCGGGGGGGGCAGGGGCTCTCTCGTGCGCGCGCGCTTTGCGCGCGCGCACGGGACCATGTCCCTGCCGCTCTTCCCCCCCCCCCCGCCCAGGGAGGCAGCACCCTGAAAGCCCTGCAGAGTGGGCATGAGGGCAGAGGGACTCCCACCCTGGCTGTGTGCCTGCAGGGGCTCCCCAGAGGTCATCTATCTCCGAAGGGGCTGGTGGACTCCTCCTCGGGCTCTTGGCTGCTGCTCCGGACCAACTGACCTGGCGGCCCGTCTGAACCGGCCTCCCCGGGAGGGCCCCCGCTTGGGCGCAGGGAAGGGGGACCCCACCGGCCTGGAGGCGGCTGGCGGGAGGGAGGGAGGGGGGGGGGGCAGAGGGACGCCCAGCAGTCCCGGCCTGGAGGAGAGCCGCCCGCTCGCCCGCCCGCCCCCATCCCCAGCCCCGCACCTGGCGCGTCCTCCTGCTGGGGCTGCTGGCTCGGGCGGCTCCTGGGCGAGGAGGGTCCCGGGCCGCCCCCGCCCGCCCTGCCCCCCCTCCCAGCGCCGCCCCCTTCTCGCGGGCAGAGCGGCCGGCACGGCCGGCCCCGAAGACCCCCCCCCCCGCCGCCGCCGCCGCCGCGCCCGTCCATGGCCCCCGCCGACCTCCCACCCCTCCACCCACCCTCCGAAGGCCCCAGTTTGTACGGCGGGGGGAGACTTGGCCCGGGAGTTGCCGCCTCCGCCTCCGGAGGGGCCCCCCTCCCGACCCCGCAGCCGAGACCCCCCCCCGCCCTCGCCCCCCCCGGGACCATGTCCCTGCCGCTCTTCCCCCCCCCCCCGCCCAGGGAGGCAGACCCGCGGTGGCGGCAGCCAGCTGGCCGGCTGACTGCCGCCCGAGCGAAGCGCGCACAGGCGCGCCTATGTCCCTGCTGCTCCGCCCCCCCCCCCCCCGGCCCGGGGAGGCAGACTGGCGGCAGCGGCAGCAGCCAGCTGGCCAGCTGACTGCCGCCTGAGCGAAGCGCGCGTGCTTCGCGCGCCTATATCCCTGCCGCTCCGTCCCCCCCCCCCCAGCCCGGGGAGGCAGACCCGCGGCAGCAGCCAGCTGGCTGCTGGGCGAGCATTTTGCCGGGGGTGGCTGAGCCCCCCCCGGGAAATTTCGGGGGAGGCTCGAGCCCTCGAGCCCCCCCGTAGTTGACGCCCATGCAGCCAGGTACTACTTTCTCCCACCTTCACTGCAGTATGACTGGCCAACAGGACCTATGCTGGATTTTCCCAGGCAGGAGTTAGAGGTCCTTGTTCCAAGTCTTTTCATAGGCCCAATCCCCAGGCTGAAACTGGTACACTGAAAGATCCAATGGGAAGACTTATTTTGCGACCACGCTCCCGGAGAAAGAAAACAGACAAGACTGCAAAACAACAACATGCACCCTTTAACAATGCATCTCCTATTTCCAGAATTACCCTTCCCATTTGCCATGCCATTGGAAAAGGCCTGCCATAAACAAATTTAACTCTAACTTTCCCTCAGGGAGGACCCTGGCGTGTGTCCATAAGGGACAAGGTCTGCTTGTGGAGCCCCCAGCCCCTCACACACTCCCCTGCCTTTTTCAGCCCTGGAGGGTCTCGGCAGCCGGTCATCACTTGAATAAGTAGGGTTGCCAGCTCTGGGTTGGGAAAAACCTGGGGATTTTGGGGATGGAGCCTGAGGAAGGTGGGGTTTGGGGAGGGGAGAGACTTCAGTGGGGTATAATGCCATACAGACCACCTTACAAAGCAGCCATTTTCCTCAGGGGAACTGTTCTGTGTTGCTTGGAGATCAGTTGTAATAGCAGGATATCTCCAGTCACTACCTGGAGGTTGGCAAGCCTAGGCACAAGAGCTTGACTGGGGAGGGCCCAGAGCATCCTTCCTGCTCCCACAGGCAACTCCCTCTTCTGACTGTTGAATGGCTGAATGTGAAGTCTGAAGGACCCAGGCAGAGTGAACAAAAAAGACTAGTTTTGGTTATATATAATTATGATGATAGGGTTGATTGACACAGGGCAAAAACTTCCGGGGAAAGTTGCCTGCCTAGGAAACAATAAATAATAATGTGACGGTCTTTACTGGTCTGAAGAAGTGACTCACAAAAGCTCATACCCTGCCACAAATTTTGTTAGTCTTTAAGGTACTACTGGATTCTTGCTCTTTTTTCCTATGGCTCTTTTTTGGGGGTGGAGCATTGGAAGAGCAAGGATTGGGGAGGGGAGGGACCTCAGCGGAGGTACAACGTGTTGAAAACACATGAGGGTTTGTGAGTCTGGTTCCCTGGCCCCTCCAGGGAGGGACACAAACCGCCAAAAAGGAACAGTCAGCCAGGAATATCCTTTGATTACCCTATTGCGCTATAAAGGGAGACAAGCTCAAATTAACATTCCAAACAATCTCCATTGGCCGCTCTGCTCTGCCCTCTCAATTGGTGGAGGTAATTAGGACTTACAACTCTTTCAGACCGCCTACAACATACCAACTCCTAGACATGACCCCCCTCCCTGAACATACATTGTATGTGCATTAACATTAGTTGTTTAAATATTCAAGGTGTGCCAGATAATAATCATGACATTATTAAGCATGCATACTCGTTAGTGTCTATGTAAGTCACAGCTATTCCTTGCCATCCAAATTCTTTTACACACACCCCTCCCATCTTATCTCTAGCTTTTGCTGCTCTGCCTTATTCCTTAGGCAAACTTATAATTCAGCCATTGTTCACACAGTTACAGTTGCTTCAGCTCACTATTTTAACTATTTCACTACCCTGTCAGCAGGGGTCCGTTGGAGCGGGAGCGCACAGGAGCGCAGCTCCGGGAGTGAGGAGCCCAGGGGGCAGGCACATGACCAAGCCCCACCCCCTCCCCGAGCAGTGCAGAGGCGCAGCGTCCTGGGGAAAGCCCTGCTAGGGTCTTTATTGTTTTTAATGTTTTGTTTTAATATTGATAATTTTATCATTGTTCCTTTTATGACTGTGTGCTGCTTTTCCAGAGACTTGCATATAAATTTTCTAAGTATACCATTTTTTATCTGGGCACATGGCACATAAGTACTGGAGAAATTTCACCAACCCTTCAGCAGCTTCCACCTTATCAGTTTGGTGTAGTGGTCAGGAGTTGGACTCTGATCTGGGAGAACCGGGTTTGATTCCCCACTCCTCCACATACAGCTGCTGGTGTGACCTTGGGCCAGTCACAAGTTCTCTCAGAGCTGTTCTCTCATGGACAGTTCTCAAAAGACCTCTCTCAGCCCCACCTACCTCACAGGGTGTCTTGTTGTGGGGAGGGGAAGGGGAAGGGATGGGTGGTGCACATGTCCTGGGTATCTCAAGTCTACTTGAAACCTGGTGGTTTCAAGGGAGCAGGAAGAGAATGAGGGTGTGTTCTTTACGCTTATTTTTATTGCACAAAGTATTGGATGGGGAAGGGAATGGAGGAAGAGCAGGTCAGTTTCACTCACCTGTGGAGTGGAGCCTGAGGGGTGGGTGTTGCCTTCTGACACACTTCCGGTATGTTAGGGGGTGTGGCATATGCAAATGAGTTATGCTAATGAGCTCCTGCACCTCTTTTTCTACGAAATGACCCCTGCCTGTCAGAAATGTTGTTAGTCTTGAAGGTACTACTGGACCCTTGCTCTTTTTTGCTGGTCTTGTAACTCTAAGTAAAGACCTGATCCCCTTCAGGTCAGACAGACAGACCGACAGACCTGTCTGTCACCTTGGGGCAAGGAATCACCTCCCTCCAAAAGCCGCCGCATTGCTGCCTTGGGTTGCCAAACTCCAGGTTGGGAAATCCCTAGAGATTTAGGGGTGGAGCATTGGAAGAGCAGGGACTGGAGAGGGGAGAGACCTCAGTGGGGCACAATGCCATTAGATTCCACTCTTGAAAGAAGTCGTTTTCCACGCTTGAAAGAAATTCCTACACATATTGCACCAACAGCACAGCTTGCAAATTAACACTGGGCGGAGTGTATGGCTTATTATGCACAGGTGTTTTGCATCACTTTCACCGTGCATGTCCGTTGGGTTTTCTTTTTCATTCTGCATTGTTTTCTCTCCCTTCAGCACTCAGCTTGCTTTCCATTTGCTGTTTCCTTGTGTTTTCTGAGAGTGCTTTTGTGCCGGTTTTTCCCTTACTTTGCTTCTAAGCCAAAGGTAATTAAAAAGCATACAGATCCCCTCAGATTCCATCCGCCCTTTTCCTGCCTCTCATAGGCCACTCTCACACCCACATCCAGGTCATCCTGCCCACTTTGTATTTTCTGCCATTCACTGGTGTGTGTCTTGTTTGACATTTAAATTTTTTTTTTACAAGCAATCCAAGTGTAGGAAAATGAAACTAACACTAGTCTCAGATTGCTGTAAAAAAGAGAAATTACTCCCAACTGGGCTCCCCTCTCCTGCCGCCCGGTTTAAAATAGGCAGCACTGCTGCATGTGTGGCTGGCTGCCTCCTTCCACCGCCTGGTTTAAACTGGGCGGTGGGAGAAGGCAGTGCAGAACAGAATACACCAGAGAAAGAAGAATATGTGTATGGCAGGCACAGAATCCAAAGTCGAGCTTAAAGGCTTGATTGCTCGGATTCTCTGCAGTAAACTGTGTGTGCATAATAGGCCTATGGCTTACAAAAGTCCACCAGTGTGTTGGAGAAAGCCCTTGGCTGTCTTAGAGGTCTTAAGTCATGTGCTACACCAAGTCACAAAGCTTTAGGCATCATTGTTGAAGTTTCTGAGGATCAACTTCATGGGCACCCACAAAGAGATCACTCTTGGTGAGTCCAGTCAGGGAGCTGGCAAAAATGGGTGGGACCACCTCTCTCCCCCTAAACTCTGCCACAACAACTTTGCTCATGCCACAGCAGGGGCTTCTGCAGGTGCCAACCTGCAAATGGGCAAAATCAACAACTGCCCGTACACAGGGCTTTCTCTGTTGTGGCCCCCGCCTTATGGAATGGCCTTCCTGAGGAGGTCAGGAAAGCTCCCCCTCTCCTGGCTTTCCTCATACTATGCCAAACTGAACTACTCAAGGGGGCTTTTCTGCACGGGTAATAGGGTTGGCACAGTACAAAACGGTATTACCAACTTGCTTGGACAAATGATGAGGGACTGTGGTCTATACTGCTGTGCGTAGCTTACTGTAAGTAGGATTCTGTTTATGTAATTTCTGTCCCACTTGTGTGTCATGCGAATACTTATGCTATGCTTCAGTTCTTTCTGGTGGTTCCAGGCTTCTAAAATCCTAATGCATCCGTTACTGAATGCTTCATTTTGTTGGATGGTATTGACTTGCTATGTATAATCCATTCCAAGTCCGTGTGAGAAAGGCAGACTATAAACAATGTAAATGTTTTAGAAAGCAATGATGTCCTTTCCAGTTGCATATATGTGTTATGGAGAGAACAAGACAAGGTTTTGGATTTATTTATTTATTGTGCCTTTTTCAGCCTCACAACACTGTGGTATATTTTTTTTACTGGGCCAATTTCAACGGGTGTAGGAACATGCCAGTTTCAGAGAAACTGTTAAATAAGATGTCATTTGACCTACTTTGCAGCATCTACCCTGTGGAAGGAAACACGACAGTTACTGTCTGTTGAAGATGCTAGAAAGCAGAATTCAGAATACCGAATTCACAGAATTCAGATGCTAGAAGATGCTAGAAAGCAGAATTCAGAAAACACAAATGTTTTCTGCTGTGAATCAGAAAGATCACAAAATACTACCCGTGGGCAGAGGAGACTTGCTTGGCCTTCCCTGCATCCATGCAGCGCCTCACGCTTGAGTTACGTGGGTGTCTTGTGAGGGAAATTCATTTGACATTAGTCCACAACATCTGTGCTCTCGGACATAGACCCACACATTCACCTTAAAGAGAGGGTTCTCATCTTTGTGAACTGCCACTTCTGACTGGGGAAGGTCAATTGATTTTTTTACTCATGTCTGAGTAGCCATGTTACAGTCTATCAGTTGTAATTCCGGGAGATCTCCAGGCCCCACCTGGAGGTTGGCTAACCTAGCCCCAGGCCTTCTGCATTCAAAGCAGATGCCAGGGGCAGAATGGCCCTTGAATTTGCTAGGAAATTTACTGACGGGCTGCTGTTCTAGAAGGCCGCTGAGGATCAAGAGCAAATTAAGCCAAGTGACCCTGCATGTGGGCACAGCTGTTAACTTGCACCTCGGCCTTGGCAATGACAACAGTGGCCAGCTAGGGCCAGGGCTGTTGTCACATTCTGGCCTGGCTATGGCAAAGGCTCTACCAGTGAGCCCACAGCTCATCTACCCTGTGCATTTGAAGAAGTGAATGCTAACCTAGGAAAGCATATATGTCCCCAACCAATTTGCTGGTCTTGAAGATGTCATAAAAATCATGGTTGTTTTGGCTGCAGCCGACTAACACGGCTTCCCCCTCTGGAATTTGTTTCCGGGTCCCCCCACAGAGTGGAGGGTGATTCACTCTGAGAGAACACAGAGGAAAGGGGGGAAGGATATTCTATCCAGCAGTTGCTCCTTTCATGATAACGCTGCAAAACAAGAAGCTGTGTTAAGGACTGCTGTGGCCCCAGCACTCCTTGCATCCTTCCTACACTTATGTTGCTCTCTTACATTCAGGATGAGATCCACTAGATCCTGCTTAGCAGTGCTGGAACCTGGGTTCTGCTTAGCCACTTTTCTTCCAGCTGCTGTTTTGACATCTTTATTTCCAGTATGCACACCAAATCGAATTAGAATTCAGTATCGTATTTCCTTTGCTGGTTTTCACCCAGATTATACCGGGAGTACTTTGTAGATTAATTAGGTTGTCTGTTGTGAATCTTCTGCAAATCTAAAGACCAAGCATAGATCTTTCTGCTGCTGCTGCTGCTGTCATCTGATGCTTTACTCCTAAGGGGAGCAACCCACTTTCCCCATCACACGTCTTCCTGCATGTCTCTCAGGGGGTGGAGGGACAAAGGTCCTTGGGAGATCAAAGGATCTTGCGCCATCCTTGTTCCAGCCAAAGTTCACACCAAACAATCATCTCTCTTCCTTCTCAATCTGTCCGGGAGGTCCAGGAGCCTGGGAGTTTAGGCAAAGCCCTCCACTCTCTACCCCTTTCCTTGAAATGGAAACAGTGGGCCTACCCCATATGACTGCTGTAATTAAAATGACGACAGCCGTATGCGAAGGGAAATGCTGTCATTCATAACACAACATTGGGATGATAAGTTTCATAATTTAATCCAATCATATATGTTCGGGTACAAGAGAAGCCTTTGAAACCCAGACTTTAAACCCTTTCTACTATCACGTTAGATGGTTACCAAATTTAGCACTTATGGCTGTCAAAGGGCTTGGATCAGGGGTGGCCAAACTTGCTTAACGTAACAGCCACACCGAATATACGTCAGGTGTTTGAGAACCGCAGGACATGAACAAATATTACACACATGCTTTTATCGAAAAATATGCAAATTTGCTTTTTATTAACATTAAATTAGACTGTGTGAAAGAACCACATGTGGTTCCCGAACGGCAGTTTGGCCACCCAATCCCATCTAGATTCTCGGATCTTAATTTCTGCTCTTATAATCAGCAAAGTACTTTTCTTTGCACGAGCAGTGTGGTGCCTTTTATAATTCTAATATCAATTGTTTCAGTAGGTTGAATGTAAAGTCTGGATCAGGATTAATCTCCTTCTGCCATATTAGCCAGTATGATGTACTAGTTAGAGCACTGGACTGAGAATGGGGTCCTTGTTCTGCCACGAAGCTTGCTAGGTGACCCTGGGCTTGTTTCTCTCTCTCAGCCTAACCTTCCCCACAAGGATGTTGCCAGGTAAAACTGGAGGAGGGGGAAACTATGTATATAGCCTGGAGTTCCTCGGAGGAAGGAGAGAGGATAGACATGTGTTAGGTGTGATTTATTTTCATTGATCTGCTGATACTGTAAATTTCTATATGATGCCTGTAGTGTTTTCAAAAAGAGGATTTGCAAAGTGCAATTGATATTAACAACAACAATGAAATAGGGCTGTACCGTAACAAAATGGTTCAGAAAGATGCTTGGGGCAAAGGGTTTGAGACTGACTATGTCACTGCATAATGTTCATATGATCTGTTGCTGTAAGTAGGTCCCTACTCTGTAGTTTTTGCATTGTTTAGAGGATCGTGTTATGCTTTGTTTCACCTCTGTTTCAGATTTCTGGTTGGTCCTAGATTTCTACAGGTCAGGTTCTATTGCACTGTGTATTGGATCTCCCATCCTGTTGATTGTATTGACTTATTCTGTATAATCCTCCTTGAGTCCCAGTGAGAAAGGTGGACCATAAAACAAACACTGTTGTTTTCATTGTTTCGAGTCCTGGCTCCCTCAAGTTATAGCTGAAACCCAAAGGGGTTTTGCAATACTCATATGATGCTACTCTCTAAAAACCAACTATGCAATCTTTTATTTTTAATACTCTGTCCTTTCCCCAAAAGGTATCTTACAATCATCCTGCAAACAGATCCTCGCAGAGGTAGTGGCACTTATCAACAAACATTCAGTGGCCTGGTTCCAATTGCCGCATGTCAAAAACAGAGGGGAGGCCCAAACTTTTTTAGCCCTCCCCCCCACCGCAATTTACACAGGGAGGTGCACAGATCCCATTTAAATAAAGGACACTTGCTGCGCTGGGGCGGAGGGGGTTGGAGAGAAAGGGCCAAAGTTTCACTCACTGTTTGATAAGGTTTGCCAGCTGTCATCACTCTGGTTAAGCTGAGACAGGTTGGGAAAAGAATGTGGGAGGAAGGGTGGAAGGAACAGCTGGCTTATGTTTTTTTTAAATTAACTTTTCATAAGAAACGGTGCTTTGATCTAGGCTATAAAGAAGGATCCAAGAGGCAAACATGGGGTCTCTTGTGATCTGAGGAATAGGCGCATGGTGTGTTTATTACGTGTGCATGAATGCATGCACGCATGATGTTTTGGTACTTGAGGCGGAAAATCCAAAGAGCAGCGCACCCCCCCCCCCCAATGCACATGCTAAGAAATCACAATCTGTTGGAAATTTCTCCTACACAAGTCCCACTGGAACAAGTGGTCCTATTGTGCTCTTGTGAAACGCCTGGTAATTTCAACAGAACGTGGGTAGAGTAGTGCTACCCAGAGGATTGTGCTCCATGGGGTGATTCTGTCTGCATGTGACGCTGCTTCCCTTAACAGTAAAACAGACACACACCCCTTCTCCTTGCATAAAGGGTGGGAGACGGAGAGAGACAGATATGAGGCCCAGGATCATTTCCCCCACTTTGTGCATTGTTATAAGCAAAGAGAAGAGACACTTTGAAAGCAATTTCTTTTTTAAATCCAGTATCCAAAATGTTTTCTGAGACTTTCTTCATCTATCTTGTTAGCGAAAACCTTTTGTTTGCACAAGGGCACTCAGCAAAGATATTATTATGAGTATCATGGTAAGATTCTTTTATAGACTGCCTTTGTCACAGGATTACACAGAAAAACTACACAGATTGCACAGATTCTGATAAATAATGAATGACTGCTTCCTTTAGTGTAAATGTATATGGCTCTGTATTTATTAATCGTTGTTTATTAGGGTTTTTTCATATGGTGGTATCTTTGTGTGTGGTGCTTGATAAAGTGCTAGAAGGAGAGGACTCTGCCCCATGAAGCTTACAATCTAAAATTTGCAGTAAGGAGACACAGAGGAAGGGAAAGTGAAGAGAAACAGGGAGGAATGTGTATTAATTCAGTTTACATGGGCTTAGGGATACATTTTGTACATATAACTCTCTCTCTCGCGCAGATACACACACACACAGAGACACACACACACACAGAGTGAAGGAAATAGGGATGCCAGCCTCCAGGTGGAATTACAGCTCATCTCCAGGATCCCTTGGAGAAAACTGATGTTTTGGAGGCTGGAATCTATGGCATTGTACCTTCCCAGTCTTGATCTGGCAATCCTACCCCCCCATCCCCCGCCGGTGGCCAGAGGGGACCAGGCAACCCTAGAAGGAAACTGTATAGTTTCTTGCACTTTCCCTCATAACAACATCTGCAGCTTGCAGACGGTAGAACTGCCAGAGCTCTGTTGCTCCAAGATCGCCTCAGGGAAGGCTATGGATCTTGGAAAGTCTGACTTTTGGGGCTGTCATGTGTCATCTCCCTGTGGTGATGGCTGGCTGACAAGCAGATGGGCTCCTCTTTCTCCATCGAAACTCTTCCCTGTGCAGGATTAGACTTTTCTTTGGGGGTTTAAGGCCCTGGCTTCAATCTTGTCCCATCCCCATGGAATGGCTTGCCTGTGGAGATCAGTGTGGGCTGACTTATCTGTTAGGCACAGTGCTTACGGCCCATGATAGTTTTAGGGGCCCTCGAAATTGTTTTTAATTTTTTTTAAAATCAAAATAAAGAAAATTAACTTTTCAGGTTGAAGGAAATGTTTTAATTTTTTCTCACATCAGAAAAAAAATGAAATGTTTAGGGCCCATGAAAATCTATTAAATTTTGCCTAAAATTGGGAAAAAAATGTTAACGTATTTAAAGTTTTATCAAAAATAATGTTTAATATTGATATTATTATTATGGCAGGAGGGGCCCATGAAGGCAAAAAGTGCATATGGACCATAAAAGTCATAAAGTGGCCCTGCTCCCACAGTACTGTAGTTTCTCAAAATGTGTAAAATAAAACTGCCCAGGAAGGCATTTTTATAAAAGGAATGGAGATGTGGTAAAGCAGAATTGTGTAAAATGACACTTTGATAAAGGAATAAGAATGTAGTTTTAATTTTCTGTCAGGAAAATCTTAGGCAATTCTCCCTCTTTCCCCTCTTACCCTCATATTGCCTTTTTCATTGGCTGTTTTATGACATTTTAATTTCATTGTTCTCTAATTGTGTGATCCAGTTTATTGGATGCTTTATATGGTTCTTATTTCTTTGTCCTCTAATTGTACAACCCAGTTTTCTCACCTTGTTCACTATAGGTATTATGCTGGTCTTGTGTATTTCATTGTTCTCTAATTGTCCAGTTTATTGGATGCTTTATACGGTTCTTCTTTGTCCTCTAATTGTACAACCCAGTTTTCTCACCTTGTTCACTATATGTATTATGCTGGTCTTTATTGTACTATAGTTTGGTGTGGTGGTTAGGAGCAGGGACTCTAATCTGGGAGAACCGGGTTTGATTCCCCACTCTTCTTCCACATGAAGCCAGCTGGGTGACCTTGGGCAAGCCACAGTTCTCTGAGAGCTGTTCTTTCTCAAGAGCAGCTCTCTCAGAGCTCTCTTTCAGCCCCCCCTACCTCACAGGGTGTCTGTTGTGGGGAGAGGAAGGGAAAGGGGACTGTAAACCCCCTTATAAATCCAATCTCTTCTTCTTCTTCTTCTTATAATTTTGTAATTCACCTTGAGTCTCAGTGAGGAAGGTGGATGATGAGTCAAATAAAAAAGAAGAGGTACAACTTTATATTGTACAAAGACTGAATTTGTGGGCACTCCAAACTTTTTCTTGGTTGTTCCTGGGACGTTGCAGTGAAAGTGAAGGTGAAAGTGTCCTGCCATGGACCAGCGTATGGTCTAGAGCAGGTGTTCAGGATGCTGTTGACTTCCTGTTAATAGTTGTGACTCATAATTAGCAGTCCTCTCTTCCAACTTCCAGTCACCATCCTCAGTGCCTCAGTTTCCACACTGGGCAGGACTGTGCCTCCCTGCTTTGCAGTGAGGGTGGGGAGCCCTGGGAGGCTTTGAATAAGACCTGCTTCCCACTGGACTTCCGTCTGCATTCCTTGCTGTCCGTGGGGAGAGGAGAAGACCATTCCCAGGCCTCTTACCAGAGATGCATCTGCTTGGAGGGGGAAGGGCAGCCAGAAGGAGGACAACACGGCAAGTGGATTAATGTGTAACTGCCAGCTAAGGCGTGGCAAGCAGCACTCGCAGGACTCTCCAGGCTTCCACTCAGAGCTGGAATGGAACCCTCCAAGGTGACAGGTTTGGTCATCAGGGGAGACAACAAGGCATGTGAGGGTGGGGGTGTCTAGTTAAGGATAAGATGGTCATAGCAGGCGGGTGCATGAAATTGATCTGCCAGGCCAGTGGGTGCAGATGTGCAGAGAAGGCTTGCTGCAACCCAGGTCTTGAATCTGGATCACATGCATTCCGTTTCCTAGAGGCTGATGATGATGCAGGAATCTTGGGGGTTTTCCCATGCTGTCATCTGCTATATGCACTGCTATATGCAGACGTTGGGGGGGTATCCCTGGGTGTCTCTGCTGCTTCTGTGTCTGTTTTTAGCCAATGCTGCTACATGTTTGTGTATGTTGCAGATGTGCACGGCAGTTCCTGAATGCTTGTGTATCTGTGGGAGAGTACAGAGCTTCGTTTAAGAGAAAACTCAGCCTGCAACCTCTCTTTGATACCAGAGCTTGGCCCTGGAATAAGTGGACTAGACAGAAGACTATCTAGAGCATGTGCAGAGGGTATTTTGACTATCTGTGAGTATGTGTGACAATTACAACCACGCACTTGAGACAAGGGGGAACGAAGCTTTTCCAGCCCTGCTCTTTTGGCTGGAGGACATCTGACCATGCACTTTCAGAATGCAGCTCTGCTCACCAGCAGGGATGTAATCACATTTTTATCTTGATTTTTCTGGAAGGTTTAGGGTTAGGCCTGTTGGGTTTCCAAAACTTCAGGTGTGTAAATCATGTTGTACATTTATGTGAAAAGTGTCAAGCCTTCCATACTGCAGTGTTAAAGTCTCAGCACAGCCAAATGGAAGGCCAGCCCATCAGGGCAAGGAACCCAAGCAGTTGCTTGGGGCACCCTTGAGACAGGCAGGTATGGGCTGAAAGGGCCCCATCCTGTTGCAGAAGATGCTGAAGTTGCATCCATCTCTCTGATTGGATGGCAGGGCATTTGGAGTCACAAAATGTCTTGGCCTGGCATCACCCAGAAAGAAAGGGTAGCAGTTTCTCCAGGATGGTTCCGTGTGCAATTAAAAGGAGATAGAAAAGACAGACTCAGAGATCTAGGAGCTGCTTAGACATGGTCCAAGGCAAGTTTGGACTAAAAGGATGTTTGGTCTTAACCCGTGGGCTAATTTTCTAACTGGAAGTGCCAAAGCTTAATCAAACCTGACTGCTCAGGAGACTGGAAAACCCTGCCCGCCCTCAATCCTAAATCCATGGAAACTGGCTGCGGTACTTCAGTAGGGAATCAAAGGTCCCGCTGCACGTGCTCAGAGGCACTCTCTTCTTTTTTATTTCTACTGCCTTGTGCTCTTTGTTTTCCTTGGTGAGGTTTTTAGATCGTCTTAACTAAGCTGAGTCCAGGAACTGAAAACCAAGGCTGGGGTTGGAGAAGGGGCTGTTTGCCCTCACTCGGAGTCAGCCCCTCCCCACTCCTGGAGGGATTGCTGCTGGCTCTCTTTGTTTGCGGACAAGAGGTACCGCAGGACAGAGAGGTGAATAAAGCAGCCTGCAAAATATGTAGATATATTCAAATGCATGTGCCGCTTTATCACCAACAGAGCATCCCTTGGGTCCTTTTTTGCATCTTTGTGTGCGCGCCTGGATGTTTTCAGAGCCAGCTTGGCTGAGTGGTGCAGAAGAAATCCAATCACTGGGTCTTGCTCTGGCCTGTCGAACCTGCCCCTCGCTGCCCCCCAGCCCAGTGGCTTGCTTCTTCTTTCAAGAAAGGTGGATGGAGTTTGACCCACCTGCCCCCCCCCCCGGTACCTCCACAGGCCAAGGCGATGCTCATGGACCAGGGCAGATGGTCGCCTCCACCCCCGCCCCAACGGCCCCCTTGATTGTTTTTATCCCTCCGGGGATGCTCCCTCCCGCACCGCGCGTTGATGCCTGTTGTGGGAAAATCCTCGGAGTGACTGAAATGCATTGGAAGGGCCGGTTGCCTAGTAACACATTGGCATCATGTTTGGCGGTGGCGCGCCAAGGGCAGGGAGCTAAACATCAGCCATGCCCAAGCAGCCGCTGGCGAGGATGTGGGCACGCCCACCTGCCCCCCCTCCCCCCACCCCCAGGAGCCGGGGTGACTCATTTGCCAGCCAGCCCCTCGCTCGGGAGGCAGCAGCAGCTGGATCGGAGCCGGCGCGCAGAGCCAAGAGGGGAGCGGTGCGGTGGCACACTTGGCCCTAGTTCGGAAGAGCCGGGCTGCAGGTGACGCCAGCTGCCACAAGAGGACTGGCCCGGGCAGCGCGGGGGGGACGGGACGGGACGGGACGACGACTCACCGCGGGTCTCCTCCAGAGTGCGCGGGATGCTTAGAGAGTGTAGGATGGCTGGCCCTGCCTTCTCCCCGGCGCCCAGGAAGGCGCTGGTGATGCCATGCGTCGGCGGGCTGCCTGCCTGCCTGTCCCTCCTTTGGATCTGAGAGACGCCCCGAGATGCTGGGGCTGGCTTGGAGAGCGCGGCTGGCGGGGGTCATCCTGCCCGGGCTCCCTCAACTCCGGCTGAGCACTTTTCTCTCCCTCCTGCTCCCTCTCTCTCTCCACGCCCCCCCCCCCCCCCGCCGCTTCCCTCTCTGCAGCCTCGCAGGGAAAGCGCCCGGCTGCACACCTTGACTCCGGAGCGGCGCGGCAGAAGAGATGGACCTCCGACTGCGCGAGTTGCGCCTCCAGGAGGAGCGGGAGTTTCTGGAGAGCGTGGCGCTGGCCGAGCCCGGTAAGAGCGCAGGACCCTGCCGCAGAATCGGCCTGGGGGGGGGGGGGGGTTGTATCTGGCTGAGCCCAGGTCTGGCTATCCAGCGCAGGGGTTTGGGCTTCCTCCATCCTCAGAGGGAGAAGCTCAACAGGTTGAAAGTGAAACTCAGCCACGGTCCCTTTCCAGACGGAGAGCGAGTTCCAGTGCCTGGCGTGGGAAACCTCCCCCTCCCCAGCCCACAAACCCCAATTAACCCCTGGGCAATTTCCTGGGACGCCGCTTCCTTCCAATGCAAGATAAATTCCTGGTGGATTGGGCCCCAGGGGCCACATCTGCCTGCCCCCCCCCCCCCCCCGCTTCTTGGCCCCCGAATCCCACCAGCCCGGCTTCTTCGGTCGGTCCATGCAGCTAAAAGCCCAGCACCGGGGGCTGCGCTGAGCAGGGACCCTGCCTTGCACACTTCTCGGCTCTCCTCTCTGAGCAGCAGCAAATCCCTCAGCCTTTTGCCCTGGAGTTGCTGAGCTTAGGCGACTTCAGCATCAGATCAACAGGTTTCAGCCCAAGCGCTTCTCCTATCGGAGGCTCAAGAGCCCTCCGCAGCGGCGGCGTCAGATAATGGGTCTGCCAGGGATCAGCATCTCTCCCGGCTACAAAACCATCACCCGCAGCAGAGGTCTTCTCCCAGCCGGGCAGGGAGGGATGCAGTCATCCTTTCTCCCTCCAGACAGGCAGGATAGGTCTCCTCGGCATTCCCATCCCCTCACCCAGCAAGGAAGCCATGGCCACTTAATGGCTGACCAGTGGGTCTCTCTGGCCTGCATGAGAAAGCTCTCCGACCCAGTGACGATTGGGAAAAGGATGCTGGGGAGGGGAGGAAACAGGAGAGAAGGTGGACCTGCCTGGGTAAACAGTGGAGGAATGGGGGCGGCTGGGGGGGTGGAGGGCGGGAGAACGTTGTGTGGGTGCCAGCCTGTCCCCCCTTTCTTTGCTGCAGATGGGAATCCGGAGCATGCCAGGGGGCCCATGGGTGAAAGCGCTCTGGATCAGTCGCCCGTGGAGGAAGACAGGAGGGGCAGCAGGGAGCTGGCTATCGTCCCCGAGCCCCTTATGACTGATGGCGACTGGCAGGTGCCATGTATCCCCAAATCCCCCAGGTAACCAGGAGCAAGGCGTGCATGTGGGGTGCCTCTCCCCAGAATGTGCAACAAAGTGATGTTCAAGGTGTGTGAGGGAAGGGTGGGGAGTGGAAGTTGGAAATCCACTCCCTGCTTGTGAGTCTGAGGGAGCAGGTGACCCGGGAGGGGAGGAGAGGGTTGGAGCCCCATCTGGCATCTCTCTCCTCCCTCCCCACAGGGATGCCAACCTCATCTTGGAAGCTGTGAAACGCAATGAATTCCTGCGGTGCTTGGGTGATGGGCAGAGCCATCCGCTGGTGGAGAGCTTCACCCTGGAGCAGCGCCAGCCCGGCGACACAGTTGTAGCTGAGGGTGACGATGGACACACCATGTACATTGTAGCTGGTGAGGGTGCAAGGGGTTGTGACCGGGGGGTGGGTGGGAGAGTTGGGGGACAGTCTCAGACTGCTGCAGGTAGAGAGATGGATTGCTGTTGGAGACCCTTCCAGATCCCTGCTCTGTCCTGACTTGTCAAACTGGCACCCTAAATTGTCGTTGGAAGTACTTTTCCCAGCCTGGGGCTAGCACCCTGGTGTTCCAACCCTTCTTTGGAAATTTCAGCGCCTCCGGTTGGTTCCTAATGCCCCAGGGCTGAAAGTATGTTGGCATACTTTTTGCCTTTCATAGGAAGGCTCTTGCCAGCAAGGGAGCTTATCAAACAAGAGAGGGAGGTTTGATCCAGTTTGCCTAGACTAGTGGCTAATAGTCTTGGGATTTTGTGGACTTCACCGGCGAGGGAGTTCTACAGAAGTGATGGAGAGAGCTCAGGTCCTGACCCCGTGCTGGAGGAGAGGGAAAGGGGGACCCCTGCAACAGATGAGATCCAGAACATTGCCTTTGGGGCGGATCACAGTGGTGTATGTGGAGAGATGATTCTCTTAAAGATTAGAGTGCCACTGAGCATGCACAGAGTGCCTTCCCTTGCCATTTGGCAACCACAGTGTCTCCCCCTGTCTAAGACTGGAGCGAGGCAGTATCCAGCTTCTGCTGCAGCCTCAGAATTTCGCTTGCTTGCAACAAGGTGCGTTCCTGCCAAACACTTCCAACACGGTAATGCTTGGGAGAGCAGCCACATCTGTGGAGACCGTAGGCCCCCAAAACACTGTGTCAGATGATCTCTGAGGGGCTGCAGGTTTGTGTGTTGCTCTGAAGAGACTGGGTTGCTTTGTTTCTTCACACGCTTCATTAACTTGGAGGGAGGATTTGAGATGACAGATTTCAAGACGGCTTTTAAAAGGGGTTAAACAAACTCAGGGAGGATCAGCTCTGTCACACAGAGCTCCTTGGTCCCCAAAGCGGGTTTCCCTCCCCTGACATCACAGCAGAGGTTCCAAAGGATGAGTCTCAGGGCGTATGACAATTAGGAAAAAAAGGCCACCCCTATGGAGAGTGGGACACCCCAATACTTTTTCCCCAATCCATCCTCCCTCCCACCCCTCCTTCTCATGCAACTGGAATCAACAAAAGGGGTTTGTTGGGGAAAGAGAAGTTTGGAATAATAATAATAATAATCATGTGCTGTCAAGTTGCAACTGACTCATGGTGACTCGAGCACATGGGGCTTTCAAGGCAGGAGATGAACTGTGGTGGTCTGCCATTGCCTTCCCCTGTATAAACAGACCCCCGTCTTCCTTGGTGGTCTCCCATCCAAGTACTGCACGTGGCCGGCCCTGCTTAGCTTTCAAGATCTGACGAGACTGGGCTAGTGAGGGCTGGTCAGGCTGTGGAAAGGGGATCTGGAAAAGATGCCCTGCAAAAGCTGCAAAAAGGCTTCCAGGCAGTAGCCTGAGCTACACAGTCATTTCCTGCCCATAGGAGGCGTTCTTCCTCTCCCCCACAATGAATGTGCAGCCTTGGAACCTCCAGACAAACCGAATCAGTTCTTTGGTCAAGTCACCCAAGCAACCACTTGGGACAGCACCACAAGGAGGCTGCTGATGCCCCACAGGTGTTCGGCTTGCTCCCAGCCCCGGGGGGGGGGGGGGCTTTGACCCTTTCCTTCACATGCCCCTCTGAAGCTGCAAGGAACTTTTTTTTGGGGGGGGGGAGATACGTACCTGCTCCTGAACTTCTCTTATGTGTCCCGTCCCCCCCCCATAACTGGCTTACTGAAGCATTGGGGCTTCAGGTTCTAGGAAGAAAGGGGTCAAGGCCTTTCCACACAGTGGCTCTGCTGCACCTCCAGTCGCGGGTCTTTCACAGGCCATCAGAACAATTCCCAGGAGAAGCAAGGTGAACCCATCCCCTCCGGGGTTTGCACAGCGGCCAGCCAGGCTCAAGCCAAATCCCTGCAGACCTGGCTGGCAGCTGGCATAGGCCCAAGACTTGCTGGATGTGCCACGGGGTCTTGGCTCGAAGCCGGCTGTGGGTGGCACAGTCTCAAGAGGGGATGGATGTCCCTTGCTGGGAGTGGCATCATACTCTGAACCAGCCCTGCAGGCAAAAGACAAAGGAGCGAATCCATCTCTGTGGTTTTTATCAACTCCAAGTTTGGGATGCTTGCAGCAGGCAGTTCCAGAGGTCACGTGAAGCTGCTTATACTGAATCAGACCCTTGGCCCAACAAGGTCGTTCATCTCTACTGAGACTGGCAGCAGCTCTCCAGGGTCTCAGGCAGAGGTCTTTCACGTCACCCACTACCTGATCCTTTTAAGTGGAGACACCTGGGATTTAACCTGGGACCTTCTGCATGCCAGTAAATGCTCTACCACGGAGCCACGGACCCTCCCCTTTAGCCCCATGTAGCTCCACTCAGAGGCTAGCAGCTTCACTGTGCACAAATCGTCTCCTCCTCTTGCCCTTCCACAGAGTGAAAATGAGACAGATCTTTCGCCTGGTCTCTATTAATGCATGATTTTCCTGGCATGGCTAGACGAGGAGAGTGTGTCTGTGTGGATAATAATAATTAATTGCAGGTTCCCTTCCGCCATCATGGCTAATTGCCGTTGACTGACCTCTCCTCCTCCAGGAATTTGTCTAATGCCCTTCTAAGGCCAACTAGGCCAGTATCTCTCACTGCACCCTGTGAGACGGTGAAATCCCAACTATTATTTAATTCCAAAGGTGACCAGACTTTAAACAGGGACCACAGGTGATTGTGTGTGCCTGTGTGTGTGAATCGGCCTTACTCTCCTGTTGCAGAGGGGGAGCTCAGCGTGATGCAGAAAGGGCGCCAGCTCCGCATGCTGCTTCCAGGGGATGTGTTCGGGGAGCTGGCTGTGCTGTACAAGTGCCAGCGCACTGCAACTGTTGTGGGTAAGGGACATGGGTTTGCCAAATCTGGCCTAGGAAATTCCTGGGGATGCCAGGGTGGTGCCTGTAGAGGGGAGAATCTGGGGAGGGATTTCACCTAGAATCGATGGTATACCATTGTCTGCCTTCTGAAGCTGCCCTTTTCCTCCAGGGGAACTGATCTCTGTCGTCTAAAGATCAGTTGTAATTCCAGGAGAGCCCTAGGCTCCACCAGGAGGATGGCAACCCTATAAGAGAGACATACCCCCACAGTCCCAGTGCCCTTTGCCACTGGCATCAACCCCACCATAGCAAATTGATAATCTGGGGGCGAGGAGGGCCTGTCTTCTGTATTCGCCCTCTTCTGCTCCAGCCCACCCTCCATAGCTCAACTGACAGAATAAACCCCTTTCTCACCCGCCTTCCTTCCGGTTCCAAATGCTGGCCTCTTCCTCCAGGCAGCACCCTCTTAGCATGGGGAGGGAGGGGGGGAAAGTTGTTTGCAGGGAGAGGGGGGAAGAGGGAGGTAACTGGAGACTGGACTTGCCCTCCGAGGTTTGTGCGTTTGGAATGAATTTCAGTTTTCTTTACATAAATAATAATCACGTTGCGCCGAGACAACAAGGAGCCTCACAGCAAATTAAAAACTAACAAAGACAGGGTGGCCTAAGCCTTCACACCCACAATATTTGTTTGTCTTCTAAGAGGTCCTTCGACACTTCATTATTTCTGCTATAAAAGACCGACATGGCTACCCCTCTGGAGTTTTATGTAATATTCATAAAATTTAATGGCTGGGAACAAAACAGAAGGAGGCTAACAAACTGAAGAGGAAACTCTTGATGATTGTATTTTATCTTTGTGGCGAGGGGGATCATTTCACACAGGGCTGCCCACTCTGCACCTCCTACCTTAGTGACTTGTGCCTCCCCCAATGCCTAAGGACCCTGTCCATTATCCCCAAGAGGCACATGGCAGTGTCTTCTTTGGTTCACAGAGAGGTACGAGATGAAGAGATAAAGAGGTGGGAAGGCGACTTAGCATCAGTTTCCTCACTGTGCCCCGCGATCGTCTTGTTGGGTCCTGCCTTTGTAATCCGGGCTGGCTGTTGGGGCTGGGGCATCCCTGGTTCCGTTGCCATGGCAATGGTACAATTTCATCCTCTCCAATTCACTGTACCTATTGAACAGAGATGCAGAATCCTTTCAGAGATGCAGAACGCTTTCTGCCGTTTCCCCCCACCACAATGCATACCAGAGCGTTTCCTCCTCCAAATTTTTTGGCTTTCCTCGCTCTCACGCTGGATACAGGACAACTCAGATAAGCAAATTGCAGCAGGCTCTGGCACACTGCTGCAGGGTTTTTGAGACGACATGCGTCAATCAAGATGTACAAAGGTGTTTTCGGGAAGTTAATGGCAAAAGAGCTGCCCACGCGGTATGTTGAAAATTGCTGTTACTTTCTGCAACACCCTCGTACACACTTGATGACATGGAAATGTGACAGTTGTGCTTGCAGAGATGTTGGGGAAACCGAGCTCTCGAGCATTCTTTACCAAGCCCCACAACCGCGGCCTGTTCCCCGGCATCCTTCGTTGCTCTTCAGCAGGCCCCTTGTTCAGCCAAGGAAACAAGTTGAAGAGCCCCTATTTTTGACAGCTCTTTAGTTATTTATCAATACATTTCTATCCCGTCTTCCGGCACATGGTGGCCCCTCCAGGCAGCTTGCGGGACAATGTGAAAGCCATAAATTACGACATAATATACTGCATAGAGGAAAATAGATGGCAAACAACAGCTTAGCAGCTGGAGAGGCACTGGTGCTAAAATATGACCCTGGGCATTCTGTGGACCGAGCTCCCAGCAGATTCTTTCCCCCTTTTCAAATATCAGGCACGCCAGCCCCAGAATACCCAATGTTGTGTTTAGTTTAGTTCAGTCAAAACCGTAACAGGCCAAAAGGCTTTTCAGTCTCTTCCTAACAGCTGCAATGTCAACGCATCTGGAGTTTCATGACAGGGAAGGTACTGCAGGTCAGGGGGGTGTTTCCCCCCCCTATCCTTGACTGAACTCTCACCCCCATTTCCCCAGCGCTCACCCCTGTGCAGCTGTGGGCCATTGACCGGCAGACATACCGCACAATCATAACCGAGAATGCCAAACGGCGGCGTGCTGAGATACTTGCTGGGCTGCGAGGGTGAGTGAAGGAAGCACAAAAACAGGGTGTGGGTGTGTGGTCTCACTGCCGGGCACCACTTTGGTGGGGGGGTGTGTGTGATGATATTTCTCCAGTCCTGGGTGAGAACAAAAGAGAGGATACTCTCCCCGTCATCAGCTGGCACTGCTGCCAAGATGCGGGACTCTTGAAGAGAGAGTGTATGAAGCTGCCTTCTACTGAGCCAAGCCGTTGGTCTCTGTTGAGCTTAGCAACCTTTCAGCCAGAATCGAGTCCAGTAGGCACCTTAGAGACCAACATGGGGTATAAGATTTTATTTTTATTATTTTTTTAGTGTGTGTGTATGTGTGTGTCTGCATCCCTGGAAGTCATGGTTGACTTCTGGCGACCCCTAGTGGGGCCTGGACATTTTCAGAGAGGTGGCTTGCTTGCCTGCCTCTGTGACCCAGCACTGGTGTTCCTTGGAGGTCTCCCATCCAAGTACTTGCCTGGGTCAGCCCTGCTTAGTTTCTGAGATCTGACGAAATTGAGCTTGCCTAGACTATCCAAGTCAGGGCAAGGGGTATCAGCTTTTGAGAGTCAAAGCTCTCAGGTATCTGAAGAAGGGAGCTTTGACTCCCAGCAGCTTATACCCCGAAATTCTTGTTGGTCTCTCAGGCGCTACTGGACTCAAAACTGGCTCTTCCATTGCAGACCAACATGGCAGCCCTCTGAAAGTATCCTGGCATTGTCTCGGGGCCAAACTAGTTGTGGAGGTGGCCTTCGGGCCACCATGGGGATGCTGTCACATTTTTAAAGGGATTTTAAAATGCTGTGAGGGCCCAATCCTGATCAGGCCACAGCACGGAACACTTGCATCCCCTCCCCCCTCCCCCGCACCTTATGAAGTCCCGCAAAAGCAGAACCAGCCCCTCAGCTCCTTGCTCTGCAGGCCCAATACTGATTCATCACAGCATTTTAGAATCACTTTAAAATGGAGGTGGTGGCCATGAGGTTGTACCTCGTGTAGCCAGGTGGAGAAAGGTCATGCCCAACACCTGCCACTCAGATTCTTGAACTGCTGGGCACTGAACCAGGGACCTGAGGTCTTTGCCAAAGGGTGCGCTTCAGCACTGAGCTACGGCCGCTCCCCCCCCCCCCCCAAAGGTGAGGAGATCAGGGTGAGACGATTTGCAGACCAGGGCTGACGAGTGCCACACGGAGAGCAGACTGAGACACGGCCGGGTGGGCAGAAGTCCACCCTTCTCCTCGGGGCCTAAAGCCCTGACTTGGCACCTTGGGATTTGTTATCAGGTTAAGTGCCTTTCAGCACACGAGGAGTGCAATCCCTCACCGGGGAACAATGAATTAAATTACTGATGGACTAACTGACTGAAAATATCTACATCCCACTTTTTGGCCTGTTGGGTCCGCCCTAGTCTGGCCTTTGGTCGAAGGGGTTTTGGTTGTAGGATACTGTGTGCGACTCTGAGGCAGATTAGAGAACCTGTTCTTCTTCTGGGCATCGCCCCCCTGCTCTGTTTTTCTCTTCCCTCCCTCCCTCCCTCCCTCCCTCCCAGGGTGAAGCCTCTGCAAGGCCTGTCAGATGCTGCCCTTTCACAGCTTCTGGACACGGCAGAAGAGGTAAGTGTTAACATCCACGTCCTCCTTCATTTTGCTCTGCTGCCACCGACACAGAGCTGGCTCAGGAGGGGGGTGCTGCACAGTGAATGAATGCCCTCTGCACCCTGCGGAAGACGGGGGAGATTTCTTGGCACAAATGTCTATGCTGTGGAGTGAATAGACATCCCCCACCTTGTTGTACCTGCATCTGAACCCTTGTCTGTCTGTACATTCTTGCAGCGCACCTTTGCCCCCGATGAAATGATCATCCAGGAAGGGGATGAGGGGAGAACGTTTTTCTACATCCTCAGCGGGCAGGTGAGACACAGCCAAATCCCTTCCCGCCCCCCCCCCCCGCTCTCTGTTCCAGAACTGTCAAGTAAGAAAAGAGAGCAGTGTTTCTGACAATGTGCAGAATTCCTCCCCTCACAATCAGCCCACATATGTGGGAATCAGTGAACAATTATTTCAAGTCTGTCTCCAGGTCTGCTTCTCTTAAAGCCCTCTGCCCAGCCCTTCCCTACTGAGTGAACGCATGAAGGTACCTTATACCAAGTCAGATAATTCCATCCATCCATCTCAGATCCTCCGATTGACAGCGGCTCTGCAGGGCAGGCCTTTCCTGAGATTATTTAACTGGAGATGGCAGAGGTTGAATTTGGGGTCTTCTGTATGCGAAGCAGGTGCTGTACCACTGAAGCCACGGCTATGAAGTCTGCCAGACACAGAGGGTCTATTGAGTTTATCAACACACCCAGGCAGGGCACAAAATTTCTGCTCCCATAAAGAGCTGTTTTCCTCAGCACTTTCACTTTTCTGCTTCTCACCGGTTCGATGAGTGGTTTAGAGCGTGGACTCTAATCTGGGAGAACTAGGTTTGATTCCCCACACCTCCACATGCAGCTGCTGGTGTGACCTTGGGTCAGTCATAAGTTCTTTCAGAGCTGTTCTCTCAAGGGCAGTTCTCAAGAGAGCTCTCTCAGCCCCACCTACCTCACAGGCAATGATCCCTCTAAGCTGTGGAGTCTTGTGAGCAAAAATACTACTTTGTGAGCTACTGGCATTAAAGCTGTGAGCAAACAATTTGGCTGCTGCATAAAATAGTTTGCACTGGAGCCATCCTCCCTGAGCAAAGATAAAAATGTGTGAGCTGGAGGCTAAAAAAACTGTGAGCTAGCTCACACTAACTCAGCTTAGAGGGAACACTGCTCACAGGGTGTCTGTTGTGGGGAGGGGAAGGGAAAGGAGATTGTAAGCCACTCTAAGACTCCTTTGGGTAGTGAAGGGTGGAGTATAAATCCATTCTTCTTCTTCTTCTTGGTCACCTAGGGGCACAGGCCTGGTTTGATGCCCAAATTAACTAAATAGGTGCATGGGAGTATGAAACTGGCTATCGCAGTAGTCTCCTGTCCTTCTCCCTTGCTTTCTGACCCTCATTCCCTCCCCTGACTTCACAGGTGGAGGTAACCATGAATGTGGAAGGGCGGGAGGAACACATCCGGGTGCTGAAAGCGGGGGGCCACTTTGGGGAACTCGCCCTAATCCGGTAAGTGTGGAGGGTATGCTAGTTAAGCCTGGACTGACTCAGCCAGAAAGAGAGGTCTAGGACTGTTTCTAGCTTTCATACTTAAGAACATAAGAGAAGTCAGTGTTGGATCAGGCCAGTGGCCCATCCAGTCCAACACTCTGTCACACAGTGGCCAAAAATACCAGGTGCCCTCAGGAGGTCCAGCAGTGGGGCCAGAACTCCAGAAGCCCTCCCTTCAACGGAGCGATGAGTAGAGGTGGAGAGCAGGCTTCTGGGACACGCAGGGGTCTGTTCCAGCATCCCCAGCCCATCTCCCTGGCCTAACTAACTATCCAAAACCCCAAACAAATCCACGGCAGAGTTGTCTGCCTGTCAGCCACCAGAACATAAAACATGTTCAGAATGCTTTATTGTTAGGCTAGTGTGATGAGATGTGGGCAGGCAGAGAGAGTATTATGAAAATGCTAGGCACAGAAATATAATCAAAAGGTAAAAAATAAATTTGTCATAAAATGAAATTAGAATTTACGTGGCATTTTCAGGTAAAAAGCACAGTTTTTTCTAAAAATAGCGGGAGGCATTCAGAGGTAATAAAATGCAAGCCTCCTACAGCGCCAGGTGCTAGGTCGCAACTCTTAGGTGAGCGACATCAGCGCCTTCTGTTAAGGGCATTTCAAAATGTGGCCTCTTCTGGCAGAAGAAAGTGAGATGGCATGAACTGGATGTGGGTGAATGTGTCTATTTAACCCATACAAAATGGAATTCATGACAGCGAGAGATTCTGTGGACTGGTAAGACCTCTCTTGGCTGGGGTTCTTCCTTTTCTTGAAAGATGAGGCTAATAGAGTAATGTAGCTGGTCTCAGCAGTAGTCCTCCTGGACTTCCAGGTGTCTCTGTGGCCCCCAGCACGATCTTCCAGCAGGTTCCTTTGGCTGCATCCTCTGTTACAAGACAAAGATGAAACTAGCGTCACCCATGGCTTAGTGACTTCTAGATTAAAAAGGTAAATTTTTCCCTTGCTCGAAAGCCAGTCGAATCCGACTCTAGAGGGCAGTGCTCATCTCTGTTTCCGAGCCAAAGAGCCAGCGCTGTCCAAAGATGACTCCGTGGTCATGTGGCCATCAACGCTGTTACCTTCCCACTGAAGTGGTGCCTGTTTATCTACTTGCAATTTCTTGCTTTCGAACTTCTAGTTTGACAGGAGCTGGGACCAGAGATGGGAGCTCACTCTGTCACCTTCCCACTGAAGTGGTGCCTGTTTATCTACTTGCAATTTCTTGCTTTCGAACTTCTAGTTTGACAGGAGCTGGGACCAGAGATGGGAGCTCACTCTGTCACACGGCAGTCGGGTCTTGAACTGCCGAACTGCTGATCTTCTGGTCTGCAGTTCAGCATCTTAACCACTGAGCCATCACGGCCCTAATTCTTCTAGATTGGCTCTGAGGGCTAGGCCAGTCAGGCTGGGGGCCTGGGAGGGGCGGTGACTCTGGACGCGAGCTGGTCCCTTCCTGTGGATCACCTTCTAGATAACTTCTAGATTAGACTGCCGTAATTCTCCCTCCGTGGGGCTGCCCATGAAGACAGTTCAGAAACTACAGTAGGTTCACAATGCAGCTGTATCAACCTCAAAGGTGAGCAGGTATTATCATATGCATCTGCTGAACCAATTTTCCTTCCAAACCCAGTTTGGGATTTTGGCCTTGAAAGCCCCAACAGCCTTGGTCCACAGAGTCTCAGGGAGCATCTAATCTGCTATGAACCCATGCAATGTTTCCTCTAAGCTGTGAAGTCTTGTGAGCAAAAATTCTGCTTTGTGAGCTACTGGCGTTAAAGTTGTGAGCGAGCAATTTGGCTACTGCATAAATTAGTTTGCTCTGGAGCCATCCTTCCTGAGCGAAGGCAAAAATGTGTGAGCCGGAGGCTCAAAAATTGTGAGCTAGCTCACACTAACTCAGCTTAGAGGGAACATTGAACCCATGTGAATGTTGAGATCAGTCAGAGACACCCTGCTTCAGATAACACGTTAAGCAGAAGCAAAGGTTGCACTCTACTAGAGCAGGGTCTTCTCAGTAGCCTCTCCTGAACTTTGGAACTCCCTGCCGCAAGATATCTGTTTGGCTGTCGTTTGAATTAAAACTTATTTAATTCAGCTGACTTTTTGGTACACTACTGTCCCTGGTAGGTGTCCAGCTTGGGAAGTTTCTGGAAATCAGTTTTCATTCCAGAACTCTAGGGCCCCATATGGAGATTGGGAACCCTGGCCCCTGCTACCTTGGTTGATTTGGTATCCCCTAAGCACTCTCTGGTTTTCATATTGATATGTTTTTAAGAACATGTCAACTGGAAATCTGGAAGTGCTCTGGATGACCTCAGGTACTTTCTCTCAGCCTGTCCTGCCTCACAGCGTAGTTGTAAGGATAAAAGACACATAAATACACGCAAAAGGTGCCTTATACTGAATCAGACCATTGGTCTATCAAGGTCAGTATTGAACTTGGGACCTTCTGCATGCAAAGCAGATGCTCCACCACTGAGCCACAAAGGAGGGGAGAACTAAGACTGAGATAAAAAATGTGGACAAAGAAGCAACAAACAGGTAATTAGAGATTCTAAAAGGGACCTTTGTTATCTCCAGACCACATAAATCAGTTCCCCTGGAGGAAATGTCGGCTTCCGGAGGTGGAGTCTATGGCATCACATCCCTGATGAGCTTCATCCACCCTCCCCAAGCACTCCCCCCCCTCAAATCTCCACAAATTTCTCAAGCCAGAGTTGGCAACCAAACCTCTCATGCATGTGCTTGCAGGTGTCTTGCACTGATACAAGCCAGTAGAGAAAGGATCTGCCCTCCTTGTGGGTAAAGATATACAGACACTTGCTTCTGGGGTGGTTTCTCTGCTCGTGGGGCAGCAACCAGTATCATAATGCCCCTATATAAATCAATGGTGTGACCTCATTTGGAGTACTGTGTACAGTTCTGGTCGCCACACTGCATTGGAGAAAGTGCAGAAAAGGGCAACTAGAATGATAAAAGGGTTGGAGCACTTTCCCAATGAAGAAAGGTTGAAGTGCTTGGGGCTCTTTAGCTTGGAGGAACGACAGCTGAGGGGTGACATGATCAAGGTTTATAAGATTATGCATGAGATAGAGCAGGTAGAGAAAGATGTCCTTTTCTCCCTTTCTCAGAATACAATAACTCATGGGCACTCCATGAAATTGCTGAGCAGTCGGGTTAGAACAGATAAAAGGGAGTACTTCTTCACCCAAAGAATGATTAACACGTGGAATTCACTGCCACAGGAGGTGGTGGCAGCGACAAGCATGGACGGCTTCAAGAGGGAATTAGATAAATATATGGAGCAGAAGTCCATCAGTGGCTATTAGCCACAAAGTACAGATAGGAACTCTCAGTCTGGGGCAAGTGATGCTCTGTAATCTTGGTGGTTTTGGGGGGGCAACAGTGGGAGGGCTTCTGGTTTCCTGCCCCCACTGCTGGACCTCCTGAGGGCACCTGGTGTTTTTGGCCACTGTGTGACAGAGTGATGGACTGGATGGGCCACTGGCCTGATCCAACATTGGCTTCTCTTATGCTCTTATGTAACCCTATGGGGGGGATGGAAGGAGAGTGAGCAGAGCAAAATATCCTCCTTCATATTCTTTCTTTCCCGTTCACCTTTCTTCTTCTCAACACACACAGGAACATTCGCCGGACTGCCAGCTGTCGGGCGCAGGATGAAGTCACCTGCATTGCAGTAGCCAAGGAGTAAGTCTGATCAGACGGCACCTCCCTTCTGTGTGAGGCGGAGCCTAAGTGTGTGGTGGTCTCATCTGTACTCTGGGCCCAGGTGATCTCCCCCCCTCCCCCCCTATTTCTCTCTCTGGGACTCAAAATTGTCCCCCAGGTGCCCCTCTTGTTCTCTGACTGAGGGTCAGAACTGCTTAGGCCGGGCTCTTTGGGATCATTCATGCCTCAGTTTCCACCCTGCAGAAAGCATCTTCTGAACTACAGGCCTGGCAAGTCCTGCCAACAGCTTTATAGTTCCAGAGAAGCAAAGGCCCTACAGCAATTGGTCCAAAGCCCTGCAAATCAAAGTGGCAGGCAGAAGCCCAGCTGATGTAAGGGGGTGGTCACAAAAACATTTTAGGCCTGTTACAGAGAAGTCAATCTTTAGGGTTTTTGTGTGTGTGTGTGTGTGTGTGTGTGTGTGTGTGTGTGTGTGTGTGGTAAGTGCTGTCGCTTCCAACTTATGCTAATTTCCTCTGTATCGTTCCAGTTTTAGTATATTGTGCTGCTGAGGCAAGCACAAGTCGCTTCCAACTTATGGATTAACGTCCTCCAAAATGTGCTATCGTTGACAGCCTGGCTCAGGTCTTGCAAACTGAGGGCCGTGGCTTCCTTGATTGAGTCAATTGATCTCATCTTGGGTCTTCCTCTTTTCCTGCTGCCTTCAACTTTTCCTAGCATGATTGTCTTCTCCAGTGACTCTTGTGTTCTCATACTGTGACCAAAGTAGAATAGCCTCAGTTTAGTCATTTTAGCTTCTAGGGAGAGTTCAGGCTTGATAAAGAGTTTAGGGTTTATAAAGAGCCTAGAATAACAAGGCATTTTACTAATATTAAAAAATCCTCCTCCTGGCCCACGGACTCAAGGTGTAAAACTGATGGATGCAATAGGGAGGGTGGAGAAAGTGGATTGGACCACAGAAGGTATTTTGGTGCATGTTTATCTTTGCAGACTTGGACATGGAAGCCCTTGGAAGAGGGAGCAATTCAGAGCATTAGCTAGCGGGGGAAAGAGCTAAAGCACCCTTTCTGTTCTGACTGTTGCTTTGGTAGGGTTGCCAAGTCCGGGTTGGAAAATACCTGGGGACTTTGGGGGTGGAGCCAGGAGAAGGCGGGGTTTGGGGAGGGGAGCGGCCTCAGCATGGTACAATGCCATAGAGCCCACCCTTCAAAGCAGCCATTTTCTCCGGGGGAGCTGATCTCTGTCAGCTGGAGATCAGTTGTAAAAGCAGGAGATCCCCAGGCCCCACCTGGAGGCTGGCAACCCTATGCTTCGGTCAGGGTAAACCCCTCCCGGAGCCACTTTTCCTTTGGAGGCTTTGTTATACACCTTATACCACATGCAGTTTGCCTTAATGCTCATATGTGAGGTCCAAATAGAAGTCCAGTATCAAAAATGCCCAGTTTGTTAACTACAGCATTGCATTGTGCAATAGTTCTTTTCTACTGGGAGACTGGTACGGGTGAAAGTAAAACCAGGTTGGTATTCCAACCTATATTTCTGCTTATGGCTTCTCTTTTCTGTCTTTTCTACAGAGACTTCCAGGAGCTGAGCCCGATGTGTGCTCGTGAACCGTAAGTCTTTGGAGGAGAGTGGGGTGGGGGACAGATGAAGGTTGGGGCCGTGCACATTGGGATCATCTGGCTGGCGTGACCCAAACCTTGTCCTGGCCACCCGTATGAAACTCACTTCCCACCCAAATCTATGATCTGAAGCTTGGGCAGCAGAGTGAGACAGGGAGTGGCCCCGGGGAGGAGAAGAGTATTCTTCCACTAATTTCTTCTTTCTCCCTCTCAGAGAAGCTGCAGTGCAAGAGCCTCCATCTCTCTCGGAATCCAGACGGTCAGTACTGAGGGTTGCGCGTGTATCTGTGGCAATGTTGCACTAGTGGCAGTGGTGGTCTCAGTTGGGGTTCCCCTTTGAGGCCTTGGCAGCCAGACGGTGGGAAAGAAAGGTAGTGGTCATCACAGCCAGCAGTTCTTCCCTCTGTCCAGATTGGGAGCTATCAGGGCAGCCTGAACCTGCCCTGGCTGATTTATCTAGGTGTGCTGGCTGGGTTGTGGTCGGCTGGTGCTGCTGCTTTGCCTGGAGACACCACAGACTAAGGCTTGGATACTGGCAGCTACCACTTTGCTGTTGACTGCTCTAGAGCACAGGCAATCCTTTCCCAGTGGGGAAAGGGGACAGAAAGAGCTTTTCTCCCTCTCCCCTAATACTAGAACTTGGGAGCACCCAACCAAGTAGATTCAAGCAGACAGAAACAAAGCACTTCTTTACTCCATGAGTTATTAAATGATGGACTTCACAAGCATGGTGGTGGAGGAATGTGCCACCAAGCCACAGCCAACTTATGGTGACCCCATAGGGTCTTCAAGGCAAGAGGTTCCGAGGTGGTTTGCCATTGCCTGCTTCTGTGTAGCATCTCTGGAATGCCTTGGTGGTCTCCCATCCAAGTACTAACCAGGGCTCACCCTGCTTAGCTTCTGAAATCTGGCAAGATCAGGCTTGCCTGGGCATAGATGGTCTTAAACGGGGTTCAGACAGATTCAGGGAAGGCAGGACCATTAACGGCTACTAGTCATGGTGACTAAAGGGAACTTGTTGGGATTTTTGCCTTTAAATAAGACTGGGGCAAAGAAGAAGAAGAGATTGGATTTATACTCTGTCCTTCACTACCCAAAGGAGTCTCAGAGTGGCTTACAAACTCCTTTCCCTTCCCCACAACAGATGCCCTGTGAGATAGGCGGGGCTGAGAGAGCTCTGACAGAAACTGCTCTTTTTCAAGAACAGCTGTGGCAGAGCCCAAGGTCATCCAGCAGGTGCAAGTGGAGGAGTGGGGAATCAAACCCAGTTCTCCCAGATTAGAGTCCATGCACTTAACCACTACACCAAACTGGCAAAAAGCAAGAGGCATACTCCGTGTGTTAGATTTTTAAAAAAAGTTACTTTACTAAACAAATTAAAAAGATGGTAGGGAACATTTGGACAAAAGAAATATAACCAACACATCCTAGCATATAACTAATGCTAACAGTCACATTGCTAGAGAAAAAGATAATGGCTACTCCTCTTCTTCTTCTTTGTCAGCCACAAAAAAAAACCCCTGGAAGGTCAGCAATAAAGATTGTGAGTACATGCATACAAGATCAAATCAATAATTTCAAACAAGATGCCAACTGACCAATAGAAAGGTTACAGGTCAAAACATCTCCTACTTAGTTTTCCCAGGCAGACTAAAGACTACTTCTTAGTGGATACAGGTTACATGTCCTGTTTGCAACTAGCAGTATCGGTTAACCCCATAATCTGACTGAAATGTAAGCGGCTTGTAACTCCAACAGCACTTCAACTTCCAGAGGCAATAAGCCTGTGAAGACTAAGGGAAGGCTTGAGCTCTGCTGTTGTGTGCTGAGCATGAGTTATCCCTGAGCTAGCACCTGGAACGGGTTGAGCTTGTTACATGAGAACAATAGCTTACCAGGATTCAGGAGTGGGCCAATAGAGATGTAGTGGGATGTAAATAGCCTAGGAGTGGGGTGTGTTAGGGTGTGGTGTTTGCATGCTTTATAAACAGGGCATCCAGCTCTGGATTCAGTTCTTGTAGTGCTCCTGAAATCACTAAATAAACTAGAGCTGATCACTGCAATGCATCCAGGACCCAGTATTTAACATCTGCCCTGCTTGTTGGCCCTGCAGGACAACTGGTTGGCCAACGTGCGGAACAGAATACTGGACTAGTCTGATCCAGCAGGGCTCCTCTTACATTTTGTGACTGTCTTCATTGTTCCTGAGGTTGGGGCCCTTGCTGGAGATTTGTGGCATCTCCTTGCATCCTTTGTGTGTCGGGGTACTTTTTGCTGGCCTTTATGGATGATCTGGAAGTTGCTCAGGCTGCAGCAATAGCTTGTTCCCGTGTCAGGTTTCGGCAGATGTGGCCAAAGGGATGCCACACTTCGTCCATAAAAGCTGTAAGCGAGGTTTTTAGCTATGATGATTAAATGCAACCACCATGTTCAAAGGCAGAGTGAAGCAGGACAAGACCTATAGGTCTTCTGGGAGATCTGGCGGGCCGTGATGGGAAACAAAATGTTGATTTGACAGACCACTGGTAGGACCCAGCGAGACTCATATGTTCTCATTAAGACTTGCTTCAGCAGCAGGGCTAAATGGGTTTCATCTTCCCAGAGCTCTCTCCCCACTCCCCCCCACATTTTCTCTATAGGGAGCAGGCACAACACAAGTATATTAGTAACGTTTCCTTCTAACCACCATCAGGCTGCCTTCTCCTGCCATAATGGCTCTCCACAGGGTGGGTTCTATTTTCAGCTCAACCCCAACATCTTGTAGTGAGGGTCTGAATTAGAATGGCAGAACTGGGAGCTCTCGAAAGGTGAGAAAGCTACTAAAAGGGAAGGCTTGTTTGCCTTCCATCTCAAAAGCCCAGACACTGGCAAGGAGCCGCTACAGAAAAACAGCTCAAAGGGCACTGATGGTTCAAGTGAGCGAGTCAAGCCACCCATTTCAGACAAAGATAGCCAGTGGTGTATAGTGGTTAGAGTATTAGGCTGTGATCACACACACACTAAATAATCTACTTTCAATCCACATTCAGTGCACTTTCAGTCTGGATTTTACCAGTTCACACAGTAAAAATCCAGTTGGAAAGTGGATTGAAAGTGGATTATTGAGCATGTGTGATCGCAGCCTCAGACTAGGATCTGGTGCATCCAGGTTCAAATCCCCACTCTGCCTTAGCCGAGTCACATGCTCTCAGCTGAACCTACCTCCCAAAATTGTTATTGTGAGGATAAAATGGAGGAGAGGAGAATGATGTAAGCCACTTTGGCATCCCACTGGGGAGAAAGGTGGAGGATATATGAAGTAAGTAGATAAATAAAAGGCAGAACTTCCTCCAGTCCTTCTTTTATGAGACTTTGAAGAAAACACCTGCGGTGATCAGCCATATCCTGAACATGAAAACAAACCCATCCATGGAATCTTCATGGGGAAGGACTCACAAGAACTGCTTTGCTGGATCAGACCGCAGCTCCTCTTCACATTCTGTTTCCATGAGGGGCCAGCTGAATGCATCTGGCAGCTCACAAGCAGAGCATGAAAGAGGAGAACCTTCCCTTGATGTTTGCCCTCCGTAATTAAAGGCATACTGCCTCTCCGCATGGAAGTTTCATTTAGCTATTGCGGCTGTTAGAGAAATGGAACTCCCTGCCACCAGCCCACTAATACTAGTTGTGTTCATAGCAGACATCCTGGAAGAGGGTATGCATGTTTTATATCCTTTGTCTTGCCAGACTGTTGCTTCCATTTTGTTATGATTTGTCTAGCCATTTTATAAAAAATAACATTGCTGTAGGGCAACCTTGTCAGGTAGGTTTAAACTGTTAGCATCCTGACAACCGCAGGCTGAAAGTGGCTTGCCTAAGGTTACTTAGCAAACTCGTTCAAGATCTAAACCTGCAGATTCTTAACAGCTATGCCATACCAGCTTGTTTTTTAAGCGTCGGTGTTGTCCCGTCCTTTGAGAACTCAAGCTGAAACACAGATCTAAAATAAGAAAATCAGTCAATAAATACGAGACAATAGCAAAATATTTAAAGCCAGAAATAGGCCATTTCCTGTGAAGCAGAAGGGGATGCTGTGTCCTACCTGCAGTCTAGTGTCTTGTGGGTAGGGTGTCAACAACCTGGAGAAAACAAAACATCCTGCTCCTTTAACAGAGGCTTAATAGGCTCTTGTTTACCAGGTGATGCTGCTTTCCTGAAAGACTTCAACTGCCTATTTCCACACCTTAAGTCTCTATCAAAGCGGCAAATTTTGTTTAACTCCTGCTTTTTGTCAACCCCGCTTATGGGATCAAAGAGTTACTGGCCCCATCCAAAACCTGTTGCAGTTTTTTTAATGTGTAGGGAAGCCTGAACCCCCCACTCCACCCCCGGCAACAGCAGTCTGTGGCTGCTAGTAAGGCGGGGCTAATTGAAGAATCTCCTTGTACCCGCTGAAGCCACACCCACAAAGACTCCTCCAGGCCCCTTATAAAAGAGGGTAGCCATGGGGCTCATAGTGTTGGAAGTTCTTCTTGTTTTTAATTGATTGTTCCCAGAAATGGGCAACCGGAGTTCCCGGGCAGCTGATGAGGGGTAAGTTGAGTGTGCCCAGAGACTTGCCAAAGGATTGGCTTGCCTCGCGTGTTCCTTGGTGGGAGGTTCAGGCTGGCTTCTGTAGGCTGAGAGTTTGGTTCGCCCTAGGTGGGCTGAGTGATGGAAGCTTATTATATGGCTCTTCTGATATGCAAATGCTGGAAGTGACTGGTTGCTACGGGGGTGCAGCAGCGCGTGGACACAGCCGGTGCCAATTTCCCACCAATGTGTCAGCCTCCACCTGCTTTCATCACCCCTCAAACTAAGTGGCATTCCGCACAGCCAGCCAGCACCCCCCCCCCCCAAAAAAAAGATGCTGCTTCAAATGGCTCCTCGTCAGCCTAGGCAAATGCTTTCATCCCAGTTCAGGTAACTGGCCTGTGGATGCTCCCCAGGTGGCTGAATGCAGAGGTCTTGTTAGGGCCCCTTGCTGTGGGTAATTGCCCATTAATTGGTTTTGATTGCCTTTAATCAGCTAGCAGGCGCCGCTATGCCCAGGAGAGCAAGTAATCCAGCCGCTTTGCACAATTCAAAGCTGCTGCTCTAACACAAGCATACGTTCTCTGAGCAGCCAGAGAGCGTCTCTTATAATCTCTGGAGCTCTCATGGTTTAGAATAAGCTTACTCCTAGAAGGAAGAGGAATCTACTGATAAGTTCATTGTTTTGTTTATTCTTTTGTACTTTGGTTATGCCCCACCTGTCTCTCCAATGGGCACTCAAAGCAGCTTACCTTATTCTCTGTTTTATTTTCACAATGACCCTGTGAGGTAGGCTAGGCTGAGTATGTGTGGCTGGCCCAAGGTCACCCAGCAAGTTTCCATGGCATGGGGATTTGGGTCTCCCAGATCCTAGTATATAGCACTGTAAGCACTACAATCGCACTGGCTCTCAAAATGGTGCCCACATCAGTATTGGGGCAAAGGGCCCTCTGTATGGCCAACTAGGAATTTCTGGCCAGTAGGGCTTCTAGGGAGAGGGAAAGAACCCTTTTTTCCCTGTTAGTTTGGTGGCATTTCCCACTTTGGAAAAAGGACCCAGAAAGTCTTGTTTCCTCCACGTATTGATCTGCCCCCCCTCCCCCAAATCCTGCCTCTTGACCCTTTGCCCTCCCTTTCTTTGCAGTGGTTCATTTTTTGAGGGGCCTGTGACCCAGCTCCAGCTCCAGGATCTTCTGCCTGTTTTCTATGAGGACGGGGACCAGAAAGGGAAGCCAGTGATCTTGGGCACTGGAGGCTTTGGCACTGTTGATCTGGTAAGGACTTGGGCGGGGGGCATGGCATGTGGTGCATGGTTGCACCCCTTCTGAACTCCTGCTGTCTCTTTCCATGTCACCTTTCCCATCTCCCGTGTGCCTAAGCAGTACCACCAGAACTATTGACTGGGGGTCCTCCTGGGCTAGCATCAAGTCCTGCCTCTTGGTTTCCCCACGAAGAAGGCAGTGCTTTAAAACCCTAAAAGAGGGGGGAGGGGTTGCCTGACATATTAGCACTTCAAATGACCAGCTGGGTTAAAAACAAGAGGTTTTAAGTCCTAGGATACCGGCTGTGGTGATAAAAAGTCCTGCATCACGCATGTGAAATCGCCATGTAATGTGATTTTCACCAGTTTTGCAAAAGAACTCGCCTATCTTGACTGTGGATTCCCCCAAACCACAGTTTGCTGACCAGAGCTGAGCTCTATTTTACTTTACTTACTTTACACCCTGCCTTTTTCCCAGTGGGGACCCGAAGTGACTTACATTGTCGTACTCACCTCCGTTTTATCCTCATAACAACCCTGTGAGGTAGAGTAAGCTGAAAGTGCATGACTGTCCCAGTGTGATCCAGTCAGCTTCCATGGCAGAGCAGGGATCAGAATCTGGGTCATCCAGATCCTCGTCTGGCTCTCTGACCCTCATATTGGACATGGGTGAATTTGTCGAACCTTGCTTCAAAGAGCTTTGTTAAGAACAAAGGTCTCAGCTTGAAAGGGTGAGTCAAGATCCCACCAGTTTTCCCTCTAAGCTGAGTTAGTGGGAACTATGATCTCACAGTTTTTTAGCCTCTGGCTCACACAGTTTTGTCTTCGCTCAGGAAGGATGGCTCCAGAGCAGTGTTCCCCCTAAACTGAGTTAGTGTGAGCTAGCTCACAGTTTCTTAGCCTCTGGCTCACACTTTTTTGTCTTAGCTCAGGAAGGATGGCTCCAGAGCAAACTAATTTATGCAGTAGCCAAATCGCTCGCTCACAACTTTAATACCAGTAACTCACAAAGTAGAATTTTTGCTCACAAGACTCCACAGCTTAGAGGGAGCTTTGCTCCAGAGCAAACTAATTTATGCAGCAGCCAAATCGCTCGCTCACAGCTTTAATGCCAGCAGCTCACAAAGTAGAATTTTTGCTCACAAGACTCCGCAGCTTAGAGGGTGCATTGGATCCCACCCCTCATCTTTACAACCAGGAGCCTTTCTTGCGTTCTGATCATGTTTAGCAAAGGGCAAGTCTTGTGAATGCCCATCTTGGACCTGAACTCCCAGTGTATCATTGTTGATTTTAAGTGTTTTATGATGTTCTGACTGGCATTTGTGCCCTTGTAAGCCGCCCTGAGCCCGCTCGCGGGGAGGGCGGAGTATAAAAATAAAGATAAATTTTAAAAAAATCATCTCTCCCAGGGTACATCTGTGTAGAACTCTCCCTCCCAACCTTGTTCTTAAAATGACTTCTGGGTAGCAGACCTGGTTCCCCCCATTTCCTCTTCACAACCACCCTGTGAGGTAGGTGAGGCTGAGAGAGCAACTGGCCTAGGGCCACCCAGGGAGTGACATGGCAGAGTGGTGGCTTGAGAGCCAGTTTGGTGTAGTGGTTAAGTATGTGGACTCTAATCTGGGAGAACCGGGTTTGATTCCCCACTCCCCCACTTGCACCTGCTGGATGACCTTAGGCATGCCATAGTTCTGGCACAGCTGTTCTTGGAAAAGAGCAGTTTCTCTCAGAGCTCTCTCAGCCCCACCTACCTCACAGGGTGTCTGTTGTGGGGAGGGGAAGGGAAAGGAGATTGTAAGCTGCTCTGAGACTCCCTTGGGTAGTTAAGGGCGGGGTATAAATCCAGTCTCTTCTTCTTCTTCACATGGGTCTCTAAGATCTCATTCTGCACTTCAACGTCTACAATGGACTGGCCATCTACCTGATAGCAAAATAACCAGTCCAACCTGTGCACCTTTTTTCTTTTTTTTGCTGTCGGGTCACAGCTGATTTACGGTGACCCCTGGTAGGGTTTTCAAGGCAAGAGACTTTCAGAGGTGGTTTGCCATTGCCTGCCTCTGCATAGCAACCCTGGACGTCCTTGGTGGTCTCCCATCCAAATACTAACCAGGGCCAACCCTGCTTAGCTTCTGAGATCTGACAAGGCCTGGGGCAGCCAGGTCAGGGCAACCTATGCATGGCTTGTCTTGAAAAATACAGTGGAGGAATAATATATTTGCAATGCCTTGGCCTGTTGAATTCTTGGTAATGCAGGCCAGCTTGGCGTACCTGCTTAGTGACCACGGTTACCTGCAAGTGCATTTAATACCTTCCCCCCCCCCCCCCCCCCAGGTCTTTCAACAGAGACATGTTTCCATTTTTTGTCTTTGGGATTTCTAATGTTTCCCTTCTGCTTTACCAGAAGGAAGGACATGTAAGAGCCCTGAAACAGCAGGTGCCTCCCAGTGTTGGCAGAGCCATACCCCTAGAAGGCTTGCAAGTTCTGCATCCATAAAGGGCTCATGGTGTTAATTTGGGGGGAATTTAATTTTGAATCCAGGCCTCCAGTTTCTCCTGGTGATGATCACCCTCAGTAATCTGTTACAGCTAAGACTCTTCTGAGATCTTAGCTTTTGCCACTCGGGTCAACATTCATGGACCAGAACTGACATTGGCAGCAAGTACCCCCAAACTTGGGATTCTTAGTTCCACTTGCCCATCCCAAGGCACATTGGAGCGTGGGTGTCCTGCTGTGGCTGGACTGTCCCCTTTGATGGCGAGAATGGCCTTCAGTCTGTCTTGGCAGTCAGGTGCTTACAGGTTCAGGCTCCAGAGGGGCCTCCCCCATCTGCTGGCATTTGTACCTGCCTTTATCCTGAGCCCATGGGCATCGACAGTTAACTTGGTCATCTCTTCTGGTCTTGACCTCCGAGGATCAGATCTTTGGCTATGCAGCTAGGTCGGGGAAATATCTGGGCTTGCAAATGACTCTCTGCAGACAGCCTCTTTGTGTCACGTTTCTTTCCCCTCCTTGCTCAGGTTCGCTACACCGAGGGCCAGGACCACTTCTTTGCTCTCAAGCGCCTGCGCAAGGACCACATTGTGCAGAAGCGCCAGCAGGAGCATGTTCTGATGGAGAAGAAGGTGCTACAGGAGAGCCGCTCTCCCTTCATTGTCAGGTGGGGGACTCACTGGGGCAAAGGAGGAATGGGGTGTGTGGTCAGTCCTCTTACTCTTCCCTGCTTCAAAGGGGATAAAGAGTGAGCAGAATCTTGGGTTCCACAGAGGCTGGTTTTCCCCGGGGAGGTCCCTGGGTCGGGTCAAGGGATTCGTTCTGGGGCATTATGCTTTCTAGGTGCACGTGGGCACCAATTCAGATTGAGACTGGTGCACAGGGTGAGGAGGCTTAGACCCCACCCCGTAACCTTTTCCTGACCTGAAAATGGTATTGGGGAGATGGCTAGGATTGCCCACTCTGGCTGGTACATTTCTGGAGATTCGGTGGCAGTGCCTGGGGAAGATGGAATTTGGGGTGGGGATATGATGGCTTAGAGTCAGCTCTCTGGAAGCTTTCATTTTCTGCAGGAGAACTGCTCTCGGTAGTCTGGATATCATCTGGTAGAACTCCGGACCCCACCTGGAAGTTGGCAATTCCAGGAGACACTGTTTGTTCCATTAAAAAAACACACTGTGTCATTCTCCACTAGTAAAAGAACTGAATTGCTGTGGACAGTTCCAGCGCTAGGTGAAGACTCTTGATTCCCCCTGGTGAAGTCTGCATGGCGAAATGCATAGGGACTTTGTAAAATAAAAAATCATCTATCACCTGGCATTTCCCCCTTTTTGTTCTGTTGTTCCATTTCGGAACCATAGTTTGTAGCTCAATATCCACAAAGCATTCAGTGGGGCAAACAGCAGTTCCGATCTGAGCTCCCAGCATGCCCCTACAACGCAAACAGCAAAAGCTATTACTTGTTGTAATAATGGGATCTAGTACGACTGAGGCTGGGAGACAGCTTATCCAGGTTTTGGGGGAATGTTACTGGTTGCTGCATCCAAATTTGAATAAGCAGCTTTAAAGGGAAAAAATAGTCCTAAGGGCAGTGAAGGACTTTCCAAGCCCTTCCCAGGGAAGACTTGGGGGAGAGAAGCAGCAGGCAATGAAAGCCAGTATATTCTCATGAGAGCTCCACCTATGGGATTTAACACAAGGAGAAAGTCACCTTGAATGCAACTGGGTGCAAGTAACCCACCTCCTGTTTCCTGTAACAGAGCTTATGGCTTTTCCTACAGATACACACACTGCCAGCTCCCGTTTGAGAAATACCTGGAGATTTCGTGGGTGGAGTCTGAGGAAGGCAGGGTTTGGGGATGGGAGAGTCGTCAGTGGGGGTATAAGACTCTAGAGTCCCCTTTCCAAAGCAGCCATTTTCTCCTGGAGATCAGGTATAATCCCAGGAGGTCTCCAGCCACCACCTGGAGGTTGGCAACACTATGAGTCACAGGGATAATGTGGAAAGGTAATGTACACAATCATACCAGGCTATTTTCTCTTCATTGGTATGAGTGCATTAGGATTCCCAACCTCCAGGTGGGGCCTGGAGATCTCGCACTATTGTAGTTGATCTCCAGGTACTACAGCTCAGTTCCCCTGGAGAAAATGGCTGCTTTGGAGGGTGGATTCTATGGCAATGTACCATGCTGAAGTCCATTCCCTCCCCAGGCTCCACCCCCCTCCCACAAATCTCCAGGTTTTCCCCCACCCAGAGCTGGCAACCCTAGTGCGCATACACTTTGGAAGCATTTGACTTGTATGAAGGTTGGCTTTAGTGGTCTGGAAACCAAATGTCCAGCTGTTCTCTGGATTTAGTGGTCTGGAAATTGAACATCCAGATGTTTTATGGTTGGGTGTATTTATTGGGATCTGGCATGTGGGGAAGGGGGTGTGCCTCCATCTTGGTGGGGATCCTGAGAGGCCCCCACCTGCCCACCCAGGCTAATTTACTGTGCCTTCCTCCCTTGCCTTTCCAGATTATATGGGACCTTCCGTGACAGCCGCCATGTCTACCTGCTGCTGGAGTTCTGCCAAGGCGGCGAGCTGTGGGCCAAGCTGCGTGAAGCGTACGGAGAGGCAACTGGGTTGGGGGGAGTCAATGGGGCAGAAAATAGCGGCAAGCATGTGGAATCCATGTGGGAGGAAGAAGCCTGAATGAGACGGAAGAGGAAGATGGCTACTTCCTTTGAGTGAAATGCAGGGTGGTGGCACCTTCTGGCTCATAGATAATCTGCCCCCGAATCTGAAGGCCAAACTTCCTTGAAACCTTGTATAGTTTTATCCTGCCCTGACGTTTTATCCTCCCTTGAAACCAAGGCGCTCAGGGTAGCCTACATTTTCCCCCTTTCTGTTCTGCTCTTATGACAGCCTTGTCAGGTAGGTTAGACTGAAAGCATGACTGAGCCAGGGTCATCCCAGCAAGTTTCTGTGGCAGGGTGACTTTAACCTGGGTCTGCCAGAGCCTGCTCTGGTACTCTAAGCACTAGGCCATGTTGCTGACTCTGCCAAACAAGAGGATTCCTTGCCCCCTTTAAGTGTAATAAGGATTTTATGGATTTCCTATTCTTGGAACTTGACGGGGGGGGGGGGCAACAGTGGGAGGGCTTCAGTGTCCTGGCCCCACTGGTGGACCCCCTGAGGGCACCTGGTATTTTTGGCCACTGTGTGACAGAGTGTTGGACTGGATGGGCCACTGGCCTGATCCAACATTGGCTTCTCTTATGTTCTTATGTTTTTATGTTTGTCATCCACCCACCTTGAGTCTCAGTGAAGAAGGTGGCCTATAAATAAGAGAAATAAACAAAATATGGGTTTAACCAGACTTCTCACCTCCTTAAGGCAGTCTCTGCTCCTGAAAACATGCCTGTGAAGCTATTACTGTATCTGTCTCTTTTGGTGGGATTCTTGTTCTCCAGAGGTCTGAGTTTTCCCTGTTAACCGGTGACTCTCTCTTCAGCCGCTACTTCTCGGAACCCGTGGCCGTCTTCTGCTCTGCCTGTGTCGTCGAGGCCCTGGACTACCTGCATAACCAGGGCATTGTCTACCGTGACCTGAAACCTGAGAACTTGATGTTGGATGCAAAGGGTTATGTGAAGCTGGTAAGGCAGAGGGCAGGGTGGCAGTTCTCCTAGGAAGAGGACCTGGGACCCAGGCAATGCTCCCTCTAAGCTGTGGAGTCTTGTGAGCAAAAATTCTACTTTGTGAGCTACAGGCATTAACAACTGTACTCCTCACATGCTCAGGAGGCTCGGTTCCTCTGTGAGCGAGCGATTTGGCTACTGCATAAGTTAGTTTGCTCTGGAGCCATCCATTCTGAGCTAAGACAAAAATGTGTGAGCCGGAGGCTCAAAAAACAGTGAGCTAGCTCACACGAACACAGCTGAGAGGGAACACTGGACCCAGGCTGTCTTGGAAAGCATCTTGTCTGGCTCCATTGGAAGCCCTGATCCTGTGAGGGTGTACAGCAAGGGGGAATATATTCTGAAAATGTTCAGAGGCTCTCTTTTAAATGTCATTACTCATAGAAAAGAGGCTCTGGACCTTGCATGGGAGGGAAGTGCCTCTGTAAAAAGCGCTCTGCTGGGAGGGGAGGGGACTCCACACTTGGGCTCGTGCTGTTAGGGGCAGAGAGCTGGAAATGGTGGGGGGTCAGGGGGAGGCCTGTGCCTGTTTGACTCTTCCTCACCCTCTCCCCATTCCTCTTTCTTTGTAGGTGGACTTTGGCTTTGCCAAGGCTCTGAATCCTGGGGAGAAGACCTACTCCTTCTGTGGGACTCCAGAGTACCTGGCGCCTGAGATCCTGCGCCACGAAGGGCACGACTATGCTGTGGACTTCTGGATGCTTGGGGTGCTCATCTTTGAGATGATTGTGGGACGGTAAGGCTCTTTTTCCTCTCTCCCCCTGCCCGACCACACATTCCTGCGTGGCCGATGCTAAGAATGAGGGGGCTTCAGGCACCAGAGAGGAACCGAGCCTCCTGAGCATGTGAGGAGTACAGTAGGGGTTCTCCACTGGGTCTGGCCCAAGCCTGGCGGGCCTCTTTGCCTGGAGCTGCGAGGCTGGAGGGCTGGCTCTGCCCCCAGTGAAGCGGCATGGCCATCAGTCCCTGTGGCTGAGGCCTCTTACTTCAGATACGCTGTGCTGCAATTTGAAGGCAGCCTGAAGATGGAAACACATTTCTGCACACGCTGAGCAGCTTGCTAGGTTCATGGGGGGGAGATGGTGGGTGGAAGCGGAGCCTATAATAGCGGCACCTCTGGAAGAGATTGCTTTACCCCCTCCTGGGATGGAAACTTCAGAGTCCTTTCAGCCAGTGCCCAACGAGAAGAGGGGGATTGAGCCAGTCAGAGCTGCCCACGGCTGGTGCTAATCATCTCCTCCCCTCCCTATTTCTACCCCCCCCCCCCACAGTCCCCCGTTCCACAGTCCTGAGCCTCAAAAGACTTACAGCAAGATCCTGGACGGAATCCTCGTTTTCCCTGTGTTTGTGAGTGATGCTGCCTGCTCCCTCGTGGCCAAGCTTTGCAGGTGCCTCTCCCCACTGCTACCTGCTGTAGAGGGCTGCAAGCGGGGGGGGGGGGGGGAGAGAATATGGGTGGGATAGATCTGGCCTGGTTAGGGAAGGAGCCAGTCTGATTTCTGCAGCCACCGAGCTTCATTCACAAAAAGCGAACTTGATGCAATGAGAATGGGCAGTTTTGTGTTGGCGATAGAGGGTGGTGATGTGTTTGCCACATCTTGCCTAGCTTGCTGCCATTCAGATGAAGAACCTAAGTCACCTAAGCAGGTGAAACGGTATATTTCAGAGCTCCAAGAAAGGTGTCCCAATTAGGGTTGCCGACCTCCAAATGGGGACTGGAGATCTCCTGGGGCTATGGCTGCTCAGCTGTTCTCCAAATGACAGAGATCCATCCCCCGTGGAGAAAGTGGCTGCTTTGAAGGGTGGCCTCTATGGCACTGTTCACAGCTGAGGTCCCTCCAATCTCCAAAACCCTGCCCTCCCCAGGCTCCACCCCCCAAATCTCCAGGTATTTCCCAAGCATAGGCAAACTGACCTTCTTTCCTCACCCATTTGGCAGACGTAGACCAGGGCAGCGATTGGGGACCACCAACAACGGAATCCGGGCAATCCGGAAGCACAGGTATGCCGGCTGGGCCAGATGTTCTCTGCCAAACAAAGCGCTGGGGGTGGCAAAGGGTTTCTAATCCCCTCCTGATATGCAGGAAGCATGCCAGTGTTTAACCAAGCTATAACTCTTGTCTGTGAGTGAGCTTAATAAAAAAGCCCCTTGCTCTACCTGGGGTGCGCCAGCTTCAGCAGTTAAAGCTTTTCTGAAAATTGCTTTCTTTACCTGACTGAACATTTTCCAGCACAGGTTTTATGTTCCCAGGGGTGTAGCCAGCTTGTTCATCTCTTTACTTTGCAAGTGCTGACCTCTCATGTATGAATAGAACAAAGGACGTGTGGTTAACTCAGGTCAGAGTATTAATATATGGAAGAACATAGGAACTCCCCGGGTAGACCAGGCTAATAGTTCATCTAGCCCAGCAACCAGCCCTTGAGGCTTTTCAGTTGGATTTAAAGGAAGGGGGCACAGTGAGTTCTAGAGCCTGGGATCTTTTGTAGGCCGTGTAGTCCAACCTCTGATAAAGATTCATAAGCTGGGGACCCCCAAGGACTTGTGGGAAGGGGAAATGTCGTTCCCTTTCCCATTTTTCCCTGCTTGCTGTTTCTCTCTGCTTCTTTGTGCTCTCCCCACCCCCCATGCTCTTCCCACATCGCTCACCCTCCCAATCTCTTCCTTCAGTCTCCTTCCTTCTCTTGTTCCCCTTCTTCTATTGTCAGGTGCCAGGAGGGGTTGCTATAGCAACCCAAAAATGCTGCCCAAAGTTTGCGCAAGCGCTGATATCACAAGGGAAAAAATACCATTCCATGGGGGTGAGGTTTAAGCCCTCGGTTTTGTTTCAGATTTCTCCATAAACTTGGGGAAGTCCCCAGGGTTGGCTGACACATCTGTTCTAGTCCACTGTGGACTACGGTGGACTCCTTAACCTGCACATTGATTGTACTTGGGAATTCGTACTGTGCCTCGCTGAAGCTGGTGGATAATCTGCAGGAAAGGAAGAAGTGAACAGTTAGTGAATAAATGGGGGGTGTCAGGCTGTGGTTAGGTGGTAAAGCACTTGCTTTGCATACAAAAGAACTTGTGTTTGAGCCCCTGGCATCTTCCGCTTAAGTCCTGGATAGTGAACCCTGGGAAGGCCCGTTCTTTACCGGAGACTTTCAGAGAGCTCCTCCTAATCAGGGTAGACAACAGCCAGGTCAGCGGATCTACCTCTTTGGAAGTAACTTCATATGTTCAATGCTCACATTTAAGGTTGCTTTGGAATAGGTTCAGGATGGGCAGAGCAGCATTTGCATCAGAGAAAGAGGCCAAGGGCTGGGCATCCATGCTGGACATGGTCTCGTTGGGGATGGACTTCCGACAACTGTTGCTCTTGGGAACATGCGAATATGAAGCAGGATTGCTGAAGCAGTCTGGGCTAGCATCAAGATTGGGGCAATGTTTTGATCTCCTGGCTTACCTACTTCTCCTTGCTCACATCTTGCCTACAGGTGGTTTAGCTCCATCTCCTGGAAGAAACTGGCACTGCGTCAGCTCGAGGCCCCCACCATGGCAATGCTCAAGCAGGTATGCGTGGTATGGGCAGCTGCACATGGAGGGTACAGAAAAATTCTGCTGTCGGTAGCAGAGAGAACTGGGGGGGGGGGGGGGGGGAACGAAACACAACCCTGGAAAGAAGCCGGTCCCAGTTAGCGAAGAACTGCCACTCTCTGGCCTTCAGTACTGTGCCAGGTACTAATTAAACCATTGGAGAGGCAGATGAACGCAACTTCACGGGAAGCCGAGCATCCCACAAGGATGTGCTGCGAAATGACTGAACAGCCAGTGACTCCTGCCAAATGGCCGTAGGAATCTGCAGGCTCTCCAAACTGCTGCGGGAACGCACCGGAGGAAGGGTGACAAGCTGCTTCCTCACAGCGAAGTCTTTTGCAGAGTTACTCCATCCTAAGCCATCTGATTTCACTGAGCTTAGGGAGGGGTAACCCCAAGTTGGATTGCATTATCAGTGTCTTTAGGGGCTGTACGTAAGTGGTCAAGATGGAAACAACGCTGGCCTTGCAGATAGCCATTCTGATGGCACTGGGAGCCCTCCCACTATTGATTCCAGGGGTGCTAGAGAACCCTCTCTACAAGGTGCACTCTTCCCCTCTGTCACCATAGAGGGGTCCCGGTAGGCTCCCGGGAGGTACTGTCTAATCACCCGGTCTCAGTAGTCTTTACAACAACGGTGTGAGGCCAGGCTGGCATCCCTTACCTAATATCTGGTAGGTGACAGATCAACAGAGATGGCACGAAGAACACCGTCAAGTGAGTTCCTGGCTGAAGCTCTGAGGAGACGGCTTGTGCGTATGTTCTGCCAAATGGCTGTAAGAATGCCTTGAGCCCAGCTGTGATTAGGTTGGGCCCGAGGCCCTGGGCAGTGTCCCTCCTTGCACTTGCCTCCAGAGGGCAGCCCCCGGCACTCTCTGTCCCTGCCACAAGAGCGGCCACACTTGCCCTGGAATCTTCCTGGGAGAATCACCCTCCACAAGGAGCTGGAAGGGAAGTGATCCTTGACAATTATGCATTAGCAGATTTATAGATGATCTCTCCCGAGACCTGGTGAAAACAATACAATAAAACCAGCATCTGCCCTTTTCACATGGGAATGTTTCCCTGTGGCTTCCCCATTGATGCTGTGGCTGCTGATACAGCGATGAGACTTAACGTATGGTGGGTTTCCCTGCCCCCCCCTCAGTACCCACAGTGGCCTTCTCCCCACCCCCACTGCACCACCAGGATCCTCTTTTAAGCTTCTTTGACTGGCAATTGACAATCCCATATCTGTAAAATAGATTTTTTTTCAGAAAGCCCCTCAGCAGCAGGGCAGGGCAGGTGGGAGAATGGCTACTGTGGGGGATTTTATTTTGCTGTCAAGTCACAGCTGACTTAACAGCAAACCCTTGGGGGTTTTCAAGGCATGAGACATTCAGAGGTGGTTTGCCTCTGCCTAGTATCCCTGGACATCCTTGGTGGATGGCCCTGTTTAGCTTCCGAGATGGGGCTAGGCTGGGCTATTCAGGTCAGGACTCAGGACATGTGGTGGTGATGTTCCTGGTCTACATGTACATAGAAACCCCAACAGACGAGGGCAGGGGAAAGGAAGTGATGCTCATGTAGGCAGGACCAGGAAATTCCAGGCTTTCCTACCCCACTCTGGCTCTGCTGTGACCGTTCCTAAAACACTGCTGGCAAAGGAGGCTTGGGGGAAAACCAGGAGGGTACACAAATGTGCCATAATGCTGGGGGAGGGAGGGGGAAAAACCTGCTTCCAAATAGCATCCCCTCCCATTTCTGGAATAAACAAGCCATGTGTAAGTGACCATAAAAACCATCAAAGGATACAAAACTGCTTTCAGCATTCAAATGGTATTCATAAAATAGTCCTCAGGCTAGAAACGGGCTGTGAACCACTAACAAAGATAGGATCTTCACAGTTAAAAGCCCAGGTTTAAAAAAAAAAAGTGTTTCAGCTGAGTGCCTAAATGGCAGTAAGGCAGGCACCAGATAAGTCCTGAAGTAGGGCTGCCAGCAGGCCTGAAGAAAAGCGTCCTGTCCCTTTAACAGAGGCTTCATGGGATGTTACTTACCAGGGCATGGTAAGTGACTTCCATTTAATTGACCTCCATGTCATAAAAAGCTCCAACTGGCCATTGTCACACACATCAAACCTCTGCTAAAGGAGTAAGCGATTCTTCAGCCCTGTTGGCAACCGTAGTCTCAAGGGGGAGGAAGTTCCAAAAGTGAGGTTCCACCACCAAGAGAGCTCCACCTCACCAGGAGAATCTTCTGTGAGGAGAATCTTGCTTGATGAGCTGGTCTGTGCAGGAGGAGGCAGTCCTTCACTTCTTGGGGGTGGAAAAACCATGGAGTCACAGCTGACTTGTGGCAGCCCCTTGGGGCTTTCAAGGCAAGAGATGTTCAGGAGCGGTTGGCCATTGCCTGGCTCTGCACTGTGACCCTGCTATTGCTTGGTGGCCTCCCATCCAAATGCTGACCAGGGCTGACCCTGCTTAGCTTCTGAGATCTGACCAGATTGGGCTAGCCTGGGCTATCCAGGGCAGGACATTCCTTGCAGTGCAGAATTGCACCATCCCAGTACTTTCATGGCAAAAGTAATTTGGGAACTTTCTTTTACCTGCTTGCTTCCCCCTACCCCCTGCATGGCTTGGAAGAGCTGCTGCCCCATCTACCCCCATGCCTTTCCTTTTTCTCCTCCAGGGCTACCCCTACGTCAACTTCCGTCTGTATTCTGTTTCGGGGCAGGTGCCTGAAGAGGAGTTTTCTGGCTGGGATGAAAACTTTTGAGCTCCTGGAAGTGACGGACAAAAGGCTGGTCTGGAGGCTACTCCCCACCCCCATGGCCTGGATAGGGACTTGGAAAACAAGAGCTTACTGGAGTAACCCCAGCAGCCCCCCCTCTCCTCCTCCCCCCTCCCCCCTGTGGTGGTGGTGACGATGCTGCTGCTGCTGCTCCCGGGGAGACGGCTGGCCTTGGCTGCCTCCTCCTTGTGCCCATCCTCTCTCTCCTCTGCCTTCTCTGTGAGACCGTGGCAGTGGGTGAAGTCACTGTGAGAGGGGCAGGTCCTTCTGTCCTGCTTTTTGTGCTGCTCAGTGTGCAGAATAAAGGTTTTAAGAAACCGGGTGGTCCCGCTTGCTTTGTGCCTGGATCCCAGATGGCTGATGGGAGGCCGGAACCTTCCCGGCAAGGGGCCCCAGGAGGCTATGGAGGTCTTCCAAGAGTCCGAATCTGCTGCTTTTATACTGGTCTTGCAAGGGGTATGTGCTGCAGGGTATCGTGGGAGGAGGAGGAGGAGCCTGGTGGGGTGGACTTAGGTGGGGGACAGGAAGGCTTGTTCCGCTCCTTGGTACGGGGAGTTCTTTGCATGCTCACACGCATGCACCCAAGCACCGTAGTTCAGATTTCTAAAAAATGGTCTTGAGGTTAGCACACCAGTGTAATAGGGGATTCGGCAGGATTGCCTGTAAGCATCCTTGCATTAAGACTGCTTCCACACGGCAGTGCTTCTCTGTTCTGCGTTCATTGCCACTGCGAGCCCAGAGGCGTTCACCTGGCAATACAGCATCCATGCCAGACTTCTTGCACTCTTTCCTCCTTTGGCTGCCCCTATCCCCAGCAGCAGCCTCTCATGACTTGTTGCCATCTTCCCCCATTTTCGTTAGCACATCCCTCCCTCCCAGCCTGAATATATGTACTGTACGTGTAATGCCAAGAGCAAGTATGACAAGGCACACACACAGACACGGTGACCAGCTGCCACGTTTTGTGTCTCACGGAGAATCTTGCAGTAGTGGACACGGCAGTGACCACAGCAAATGCTTCCAAGGAAGCCTTTCTGGGAGCCATGAGGTAGTCCCAACAAGTCAGAAGCAATTAAGCCTCACAGCAGGCTAGAAGACAGATGCCTCTTCCTGTATTGTCTTCTATGTGGAATGGGATCACTGCCTCTTAATGCGATTAAGACAGTAAGTGCCCCGTGCCAGCCTGGAACTTCGGGTTCAGATCTTCCCATTGTCCCCAAAGTATACATGATTCAGCTTCATGTCTCCAGATTTGTAATCCTGAATTATAATTCAATCAAAAACTTCTCTTCCCGTTGCCCCTCCACGGTGCAGTTTAGTCAGTTCTATAGTTTTCTCTTGAGAAGTTGGCCAGCTCTCCAGTATTCCCTTTACCCTCTGTCATAATCTTTTGTTTCCTGAAAAGAACCCATTTGATACTGTGGGCCAAAAACGGTATAACTAGCCTGGCTGGAGCCAGTAATGTTGAGTCTGACCTGGGCTACAACATGGACTGCAAATCAGTCTCCCTACATACTGGATTCTTCCTTCTCTCATCTGATTTCTCAACGGACTAGGACAGGTATATCTTTGCTCCTCCACCTTGAGCTATCTCGCTTTGTTTTCTAACCCACACAGCACAACACAGCTGGCATCCCCCCCGCTTTAGGCCTTACGTCTGGAAAACTGGACATCTCTGTCCCAACAGATTCTATACTTCTCTTCTGTCCTATTCCCCATTTCCCCACATTTACACCTTTTTAGTAACTCCTGCTCCAAACTGGAGTGGCTCTGACTGATTTTTGTTGTTGCTGTTATATTGTTGGTAAGGACAAGGAATGTGTTATTTGTCTGTGCTTTGATTTAGTACTGCTAAGTATTTAGTTAGGATGTCCTCCTCCTCACTATTGTACTAAATCCTTCAATAAACTCCATATTCCTTTTTAAGTATTTAAATCAGGTCTCTGTCATCTTTTTTCCTCCAAAAACATGTTACTCATAGCCATTTATTTAGACAAAAGATCCCGATTTTGGGTTCCCTGCACACTCAAGCTGATTCCCGATGTTAATCTGAAAGTCTGTTCACATATTTGAGGGGGTATTAGAAGGCTGTTGGTACCAGAAGTAATTGGTACCAGCATTTACCTGAAAGGAAGACTAGGTTTTCCCCCCAGGAACACTGTCAAGAAAAATGGAGGCGTCATCATCTTACATTTGCATGCATGCAAGTTGCAGGTATGTACAATAGTTTATGTGTGAGTATAACTTCCTTTTGGGGTTATTTAGGGTCCTCTTAGGGCCCGTGGTGGCTCAGTAGTTAAGACGCTAAACCGCAGACTGGAAGATCGGTAGTTCGAGACCCCAGTGCTGCATGACGGAGTGAGCTCCCATCTCTGGTCCCAGCTCCTGCCAACCTTACAGTTTGAAAGCAAGTAGATAAATAGGTACTGCTTTGGTGAGAAGGTAACAGCGTTCTGTGTGCCTTGGCATTTAGTCATGCCAGCCACATGACCACAGAAAAAGTCTTTGGACAGCGCTGGCTCTTCGGCTTGGAAATGGAGATGAGCACCTAGAGTCGAATTTGACTGGCTTTTGAGCAAGGGAAACCTTTACCTTTGCCGAGGGTCCTCTTCCTTTCAGGTACATTCAGTAAGTGTTACAGCAATTTGAAAAAGTGTGCCTTGGACGCGAAAGCTCATACCTTGAATAAACTTTTGTTAGTCTTAAAGGTGCCACTGAACTCTAAATTTGTTCTGTTACAGCAACTGGTGATTTCCAGAAAAAGCCATCTGGTATGGCAGGGAAAACCATAGCTGTGAAGAGCTGAAAAATGCCAGATGGTATGGCCTCATTTGGAATTCTGTGTACAGCTCTAGTCCCTGTACCTTAAAAAGGACATCACGGAGCGGAAAAAAGTATAGAAGAGGGCAACCCAAGATGATTAGGGGGTTGGTGCACCTTCCCTATGAGGAATGGCTGAAGAGCCTGGGACTTTTCAGTTTAGAAAAGAGACGACTATGGGGTGGACATGATAGAGGTTTATCAAATTATACATGTGGTGGAAAGAGTTGACCTCCCTCTCCCAAAATTCTAGAAGTCAAGGGCATCCAATGAAGTTGATGGGCAGCAGATTCAGGATGGACAAAAGGAAATACTTCTTTAAAATGTGGGATTTACTGCCAGAGGATGTAGTGATGGCTGCAGGCATAGACAGCTTTAAGAGAAGATTGGATAGATTCATGGAGGAGAGGTCATCACAGGCTACCAGCCATGGTGACTGAGAGGAACCTCCATGTTCAGAAGCGGTCAACCTCTGAATCCTGCTTCTAGGAGACTACATCAGTGGAAGGCCTCAGTCTCTATGCCGTCTTGTAAGTCCTCCAGAGGAAGTGGCTGGCTGCTGTGTGAGACAGGTTGCTGGACTAGATGCACTACTGGTCTGATCCAGCAGGGCTGCTCTTATGTTCTCATGGTGTGCTCTCTTGCTTGGACATCATTCTTTCAGGAAAGATTTGAGGCAGAGCATTGCAAGGGTGGGGAATACCTGAAAAAAAGTGATATTTCATAGATGCTTCCAAAAAACGGCATCCAAGTAGAAGAAGATGATATTGGATTTATACCCTGCCCTTCACTTGGAGTCTCAGAGCGGTTTATAATCTCTCCTTCCCCTCCCCTCCCCACAACAGACACCCTGTGAGGTAGGTGGGGCTGAGAGAGCTCTTTAAAGAACTGCCCTTGAGAGAACAGCTCTGAGAGAACTATGGCTTGCCCAAGGTTATCTAGCAGCTGCAAGCAGAGGAGTGGGGAATCAAACCTGGTTCTCCCAGATTAGAAGAAGAAGAAGAGAAGAGACTGGATTTATACCCCACCCTTCACTTGGAGTCTCAGAGCGGCTTACAAACTCCTTTCCCTTCCCCTCCCCACAACAGGCACCCTGTGAGGTAGGTGGGGCTGAGAGAGCTCTGAGACAACTGTCCTTGAGAGAACAGCTGGTACAGAGCTATGGCTTGCCCAAGGTCATCCAGCAGGTGCAAGTGGAGGAGTGGGGAATCAAACCCGGCTTTCCCAGATTAGAGGCCACGCAGTTAACCACTACACCAAGTGAAAGCAGGGAGAAAAGCCCCAGTGGAAAACAGCCAGTAGTATAGCTCAGCTCTATACTGTGCTGGGGGGGGGGGACGACTAAAAATAGCATTAGGTAGGGGAATGGTCATTGGAAATGATAGTACTTACATGATCTTCTTGCAATTGTCACAACAATCCTTTAGGATAGGCTGGTATTATCCTCATATGGCCAATCAGGGTGGGAGGCACTGAGCAGCTTGTGTCCAAAGGCCACCTTGGCCCAGGCATCCTCAAGGGTTTCCCCCTTCCTTTGGGCACAAGAGCAGGGGTCACCAGGGGAGAGGTAACTCTGGATTTCCTGCATTGTGCAGGGGTGGACTAGATGACCCTTGGGGGTTCCTTCCAGGCTCCAGCCCTATGTGTTTATGCTGCACTAGATGTGGAACTTGCAGCTTCATCTCTCAGCCAGCATGCCGCACACATGTTAGGGGACAGTGCCTAGAGTGAGGCATTTCTCATGTGCGCTCCCCACCAGTTTTTGCACATGTGGTAGTGACACCCACAGTGGGAGGCTGAGTTCAGTTAGGCACAACTTCAAAGGGAAGCAATTCAAAACCTTGGAAAATAGGTTGCCTGGGATCAAACGGCACCAGAAAACATCTTCTGCTTTCAAGAGGACAAGAGTGCTTCAGCCTCGAGAGCACTTATCAACTCTCTGTGAGTCGTTTCCAAGGTAAACTGTGATTCATAAAAGTTCTCCTTGAAGCAGCCTTCAGGTTCCTGAAGGAAAGTCTCCCCCACACCCCACACACTTTCTTGCCGGTAAGCTGCACGACCCCTTTCTCCTGACTTCCCATCTAATGTTGCAACTGCACTGCGCTCTATTTGCTGGCTCTCTGGTCCTCCCTGACCAGCTCTAAATAGGTAGTTGTTGGCAGGAGCACACCTCTGAGGTCCGTTCCCTCCCCCTCCTTCCTTCTCCTGCTACTTCTAGAACTGCCTCACTCTCCTCTACTACTCCAGTTGCCAACCTCCAAGCGGGGCCTGGAGATCTGCTGCATTACATCTGATCTCCAGGCTACAGAGATCAGTTCACCCAGGGTTGTTTTGGAGGGTGGACTCTGTGGCATTATATCTCCCCATAGGTCCCTCCTCAGGCTCCCCCCTCTCCCCAAAATCTCCAGGAATTTCCCAGCTCAAGGTTCACAACCCTCTCTATCACCCTTTCTTGGGAGGGGGTGTTGCCTTCCTCTCCACATCTGTTCCTGGAAGCTGCAATGACAGTGGCAGTTACCAATAGGGAAAAAGCAAAAATAAGCATCTGAGAATAAGACACTAGAAATAACAATTTATATCTAAGTAAGGTAACAAGTCAAAGCTACGTCAGTGTTCCAAAATCCAGCAGGTAAGTGTAATATACAACAGATCAATGTATCAATATTCAACAGGTAAGTACAATGCATAAAACGAAGCCAACTAGACAATGTATCAAAATCCAACAGGTAAGTATGACAATGAAGACTCCGGAATGATACTTCGTTTCGTCCAACCACTTCTTCAGGAGCATATTACATCATGTCATCCTGTCTCTGTTCTTTTTATATTGGTAGTCCGCCGTTGTGATTATCAGTGTGATATCAAGAAGAAAATTAATTAATAGACAACAAGCTGCTTAAACGGGCACCAGTCAAATAACTTAGAACATGATTTAATTCAATTCCTGGAATGCCTCAGTTACCATTCAACTTCTACCAATTCCTGTCCCTTTCCCACTACAATTTGATGTAGTGGTTAAGTGTGCGGACTCTAATCTGGGAGAACTGGGTTTGATTCTCCACTCCTCCACTTGCACCTGCTGGATGACCTTGGGCAAGCCATAGCTCTGTACCAGCTGTTCTCTCAAGGACAGCTGTCTCAGAGCTCTCTCAGCCCCACCTACCTCACAGGGTGTCTGTTGTGGGGCGGGGAAGGGAAAGGAGATTGTAAACTGCACTGAGACTACAAGTAAAGGGCGGGGTATAAATCCAATCTCCTCCTCCTCCTCCTCCTCCTCCTCCTCTTCTTCTTCTTCTTCTTCTCACCTCCTTAATGCTGAGTGCCATCTTGCATTACTCCCCCACATGCAATGTTTATGGTGAACTGTGATGCCTGCCCCATCTTGCTCCTTGGCGACCCGTGCCATGCATCATGCTGTCATTTCCCCACTTTCTTCCTGCCATGCCACCCAAACGGGCTCTTAAAAATTGGTATCAGCCCTCCAGTGGCACAGCAGGAAGAAAATACAGGGGCGAATGGTGGCTGTGAGGAGCTGATAGGAAAGTGCACAGCAAATCCCAAGAACAGATGGTCCCCTGTCAATGTGCATGTCTCTGCATTCTTGGTGGCAGCCAAAGCAACATCCTTGCTATGTGGATGCAGTGCCATAGTTGGTCTGGTCCAATCCCTCCACATCCTCTAGATCAAGGGTGTCAAACATAAGGCCCGGGGGCCAGAACTGGCCCATCCAGGGCTCTTATGTGACCCACAAGCAACTAGTACAAGGGAGGGAACAGGAGACTGTTGGGGGTGGGGGGAAGTGGGCTGAGCCACTCTGATTGCAGCTTCAGCATGACGGAACAACCTCCTCTGTAGAGGTCAAGAAGTGTAGGAGCATCTGTCCAGTGCTGCACCACTGGCTCTCCAGTCTGCCCATATGGGTTTTCCTCTGCACCCCCCTCCCAGCCAATGGGACCTTGCAGTGAGGATACACCAACTCGGAGCTTACCAGCTGCTGTCCCTTATACAGTTTATATCTCCAGTACCTGGCATTACATTTTATGGCACACGTGGCCTGGCCCCAACGAAGTGACATTTATGTCAGATCCAGCCCTTGTAACAAATGAGTCCGACACCTCTGCCCTGGATCCTTTCCCCTCCGAGGTTCTGGCTGCATCTTTCCCTACTGCATTCCCATAGGCTGTGTCCATCTTCTCCCAGCCACTGCCGGACTCTCCTTCTGCTCTTTACCCGTCTCCTCCCTAAAAGTGCTGTTTACTCCCATCATCTCCTTCTCTCTGCACTCCACTGAAAAGTCTCTTACGAAAATCCAAGGAGATTTTGATTAGCAGCCCAATCCAAAGGAGACTCAACTTATAGACTCCTTTTGCTCCTGCTTTCCCAACCTAGATTTCTGTGACTGTCAGCCTGTTCTTTTCCAGCCTGCTATGCCTTGGTCTTTTCACAGAGAGATGATCTTTACCGCTCTTCGACGTGACTGAGATCAGTTCTTGGCCTTTTTTGATCCGCCATCGGGTGACCTCATCAAACACCAATTTCCGTACCAATACTTTCAATCAAACCCAGAGCTGGAGTTGTTAAATCCCTCTCTCCTTGAACTTTCTCTCTCTCTCTCAATCTGTCTAATCCAGCATCTCCAATAATTGGACTGATATTTATGCTTCAGTGCCTGTCTGCCATCTCTCAAACTCATTATCTCCAAGACTGATCTCATTCTGCCTCCTAGGCCTTCCTTTCTTTGCACGCTATTTGTCAACAGCATCAATAGGCATCGAGCCCCGGCTTTCTGTGACGCTCACTCTTTGATTTTTCGCAGGACCAGACCTTACTAGCAAAAGCCCCCCCCCCTAAAAAAAACCCCTCACTCCCCCCCCTTGGTTACTTGCCCTCTCATCCTCTCTCGTCTCCTGCTGCCCCTCAGCTATCCTTACCTTTGTCTACCTTCTCACTGCCACCGTAAGATGCCCCTCAGCTTCTTTCTCTGGCTTCCTCTCTGCTCCTCAGTCAAGGGTAGACTCTTCTTCCTTGCCTTCAAAGCTTTCTATGGCTTGGCATCAAGGTTGCCAACTCTGGTTCAGGCAATTCCTGGAGATTAGGGGTGGAGCCTGCAGAGGGTGGGGTTAGGGCAGGAATCTCAGTGGGGTATAATGCCACAGAATCCACCCTCCAGAGTGGCCGTTTTCTCCAGGGGAACTGAGCTCTGTTACCTGGAGAGCCACTGTAATTCTGAGAGATCTCCAAGCCCCACCTAGAGGTACGTGAGCATGCTTGGCACCCTTCAACTCTGCCAAACTTATCCCCATATATCCCTTCCAGTTGGCGATCTCTCCTGCTCTGTCCTGCTCCGTCCAGCGACGATCCTTTCTCTCCTGGGGCACCATACGCATAGAACAGTCTCTGTCCCTCCTGAAATCCTTTCCTGTCCCTCTATTTTAATTTGGGGGGAAAGGGTTGACTGTCAATGTATGGCAACCCTCATAGGTTTTCCAAGGCAAGAGTCTAACAGAGATGGTTTGCCATAGCCTTCCTCTGCACAGTGACCCTGGAGTTCTTATAGTCTCCCATCCAAATACTAACCACAACAGCCCCTTCTCAGCTTGCAAGAACTGACAAGGTCAGGCTATCCGGGTCAGGGTGTCCCTCTGGTACAGCCTCTTGTACTTTCACATACACCTGGTGCTAAAATTAAGGGAATAAATGCAACTCTGGCTAAAGCGAAGCAACTCACCTGGGCAAGTGCTTTGCCCAGGTAGCATCCAAGTTCCCATGTGATGGTTTTTTGCCTTGGCTAGAGTTGCGCAACCCTCGCTAGAGTGAATGTTCTCGTCCCCTATTTTCTCCATTCTTCATTGCAACCTCCTTGGGCCAGACTTCTGTCATCTAGGAAACAAAAGTCTTATAGTGCCTTGTATTAAGACCAACCAGAATAACACAACACGCGTGCTGCTTAATATCGAAAGCTTGCCTGCTGTGCCTGCTTCCATTCAGGGACCCCTGCGCTACCCGCAATGTGAACAGTGCAATGCCCTTGGTGTTTTGGGATCATCCACATACAACTCATCTGGTTCTCCTGCTGAACCAGAGCACATAAAAACATAATTTTCTCCAACGCATCAGGGGAAATTGCAATACAGCTGTGGGCAAAACATCCATATGGATGCTTTGTCTACTGCCAATACAGGGACGGGGGGGGGGGGGGGGGCGGAGTTAAGCTCCACCTTCAAAATGGCAGAATTAAGCTCTGCATCTCCCACCCCTTCAGCTTTTTAAAGGGCTTTTTTGCTTTCCTGACTGGGCTGTGCATGCGGAGGTGGTGTGTGTTTGGGTTGCTCTGAATCAAGAAGGTGGTGCACAGCTTCTATTTCTTTGCTAAATGGCTAACTACTTTTTAAAATAACCTCAGGTCTCCTTTGTGTTTCCCTGTCTTCAGAGGTGAGGCAGGTAGTCACAAAGGATAGGGCATCTCAGTGGTTACCTTCCAGCTACAGAATGTCCTTTGCTTTCATCCCTGCCTTGTGGTTCTGATGTAGAAACAACGTTTGGAAGCGAGTCAGGACTCCTTTGAAGTTCAGCTTTCTTACCATCTTGTTGTGGTGGAGCATTGATGTGTGTTCCAGTGTGCTGGTGCTGCTGTGTTAGATGTTCTGATTTTGCTAGCTGGAGCTGTGGATGTCATGAATTATGGGCTGCTGGGAGCCACACGACTGCCATACACTTCAATGGCACTGTTCACAGTAGGATGCAGTCAATACAATGCCACTCCAGGGGTTTTCTAGCATGCCACTCCATCTTCTGTCTACCACAAAGCTAAGGAGCTCTGCTTCTGCTGGGTACCAGGCTTTTTCCCTGTAGTCCAGCTGCATGTCTGTCAATCTCCATCTCTCTCCCTGCATCACATGGAACAGTTTTCACCCATGATGCTAATGCAACTGCAACCTTGTTTTGGGCGCTGCTGTGCTGCTACCCTTGATACCGACAGAAATGTTTATGAACTGAAAGGGAGCTGCTATTGTGTTGAAAAGCCCTATCTCTCTGTGTGTAAAGTGCCATCAAGCTGCAACTTACAGTGACTCTGAGGGTTGTCAAGGCAAGAGACGTTCATAGGTAGTTTGCTATTGCTTGCCTCTGCATAGTGGTCCTGGCATTTCTTGGAGGTCTCCCATCCAAGTACCCTGCTTAGCTTCTGAGATCTGATGAGATTAGGCTAGCCTGGGCTATTCAGGTGTGCCTGAGCTAAGCCCTCCCCCCCCCCCCCCCGGCAATCTGCACTCAGAATGAATCATGCAAGTAAATTTACCTTGTGTTAGGCACAGACCCAGGATGCTGAGGGTATATGTGGGCAAGATACAGGGATAGGGGACATTGTTCATCAAAGCTTACCAAGAAAAACATGAACTTGGGAAACCTATTTTTAACCATCATGTAATAAACGGACATTTCCTGTCCTTGGCTAGCACAGTTAAGACAGAGGCAGTTGATGTCTGGCGGAGCAATTGAATTGCACAATCCCCCATCTTTCCTTTGCTACCTGCAGATAAAGTGGACTAGAGGCTTGCTTTTTACAATGACTGCAGGAAAGTCAGAAGCAGGGGGCAGTCTATGACATTCCACAATCTCCCTAATAGTTTACCTTCTACTGTACCGTTTTAAAAACTGAAATGTGCGTGTGTGCATGGGGGGGATCTGGCGGCAAGGGATGAGTGAATGCTTAGCCATTTCTCAACAACCACATGCATACAGGAGTTGCTTTTCTAAGTCATAATTTTCAGAGTGCTCACTTGAACTGACTTGAGGTTTCATGGGGCAGTCCTGGGTCTATATGGAGCATGCCTGATCAGAGGGCGTGAGCACATATTATGTTACCCCCAGCCCCTCACTGGGTCCAGTAGAGAGGCATATTGTGAAGTTCCACAAGTTTATCAGGCTTATCACCAGTTTGGTATAGTGGTTAGGAGCACAGACTCTAATCTGGGAGAACCGGGTTTGATTCCCCACTCCTCCACATGCAGCTGCTGGTGTGACCTTGGGTGAGTCACAAGTTCTCTCAGAGCTATTCTCTCAAGAGCAGTCCTCAAAAGAGCTTTCTCAGCCCCACCTACCTCACAGGGTGTCTGTTGTGGGGAGGAGAAAAGAAAGAAGACTGTAAGCTGCTCTGAGACGCCAAGTGAAGGGTAGGGTATAAATCCAGTATCTTCTTCTTCCTCTTCTTCTCGTGTGTGGGCCTAACTTGGACTGGGGCTACAGCCTGTGAAGGAAGGACTTTAGAACTCCCCCCTCCTGTGCCATCTGTCTGACTGAAATGGCTCCAGGGGAGCTGCTGTTTGCCTCACTGAGTTCTGCATGTGGATGGCTGAGCTACCCATTCTGTTTCCAGAATGGGGCAGATGAGGCCCCTGGGCTGGTTCAGGCTAGGAAAATGGCATGGGTGGGGGGGAATCTAAGCCCCCACATGACACAGCCTTGATCTGAATTGGGCCTGGCCTAGGAAGTGCAGAACTTCAGGACGCGCCTCCCTGCGAGACCCAGGGTCATTCCAAGAGGAAAGTAACGGGTCCGTCAGCTCAGTGCCTACCTGCAGCTATCTGGTTCTAGGCTTGGCATGACCCACCTATAATTGATGTGGGGCTGAAATCATACTCCTAAACCTGAGGCTCCCTAATACAACTCATAAGCCATCACCAGCAATAAAGATGTTTTGGTATTGAGTCGGAAAAAATCTAAACCATACCCCTTCTGTTGCCACTCCAAACGGTACCAAGTTTGTACACTAATAATTGACAAGGACCCTAATCCACCAATTCCCCTGCGCAAGCCCCACTTGCATAAACAGAGCTGGAAACAGCAGCATCAGTCCATACATATTCCCCATCTCTTTATTTGACCGCTCCCGCCCCCGAGTCACTGCTGGCAGAGAAGACAGTCCCTTGTGCTCAAAGATCACTATTAATCCCTGATGTACAAGAAATACATTTTTTTTTTGGTTGTCAAGTCACATCTGACTTCTGGTGACCCCTGGTGGGGTTTTCAAGGCAAGAGATGTTCAGAGGTGGTTTGCCATTGCCTGCCTCCCCATCACAACCCTGGTCTTCCTTGGTGGTCACCCATCCAAATACTAACCAGGGCCGACCCTGCTTAGCTTCTGAGATCTGATGAGAGCAAGCTAGCCTGGGCTATCCAGGTCAGGGCATGTCAATACATACTTGCACACCTCCAAACAAAAGGAGACAGCACAAAGGTTTTAAAAAAAAGGAGTTGTGTTTCTTTATTCAATAATTATAACTGTAGCTGAGTCCAGCCATTACATAGAGTAGGCGCAAGGTTTGGAAAAAGGGGGCACCGGTCTCTTCCTCAAGAAACCGTTACTTCTCTGCTTCTCGCTCTTTCTCCCCCCCCCCCCCCCCAACAGTGTCATGAAGGGCATGTCCTCCTTTTCCTCTAAACAGTCCTGTGCAATTGGCGGTAGGGAGGAAAGCCAGGGTCTGGCCCCTTGGTGGCAGGTGGGGCCTGACTTTGCAGCTGCTCTGCAATGGCTAGATGAGGCAGCCCAAGCTATGAGGCGTGAGCAGTGGCTGGCGGTGCAGTGACGTGGCGGCGGCCCGAGGGAGGGAGTGTGCGTGGCTTCTCCAGGGTACAACAGACACTGATAAATAACAAGAAAGGGCCTTTCCCTCCCCACACCCACCCCGGGATGTCCTCTGAAGGGTTGGACGGTTGCACTCCCGCCTCCCCCTCCCTTGCCTCCCGAACGGAAGGGCTGACGTAGCTGGGGGAGAAGGGATGCTGGCTTTGGTGCTCTCACTCTTCTCACTTCACACGGCTGCAACTAGCAGAGCATCGGGATGGCAGAGTCTCTGCATGTTTGTATGCCGGGTGGCTGGGAAGGGGGAGGTAGGCGGCAGGTCCAGCCAGAGAAGAGCAGGAGAGTCTGGCAGTGCAGTGAGGCCTTCCCTTTTTCTTGGGGCTCCTGCTCCCAAGCTGGAGGCCTGAATGTTGGGCTGCCGGGAGCTCCCACGGGCCTGCAGCTCAGAAGCCAGAGGAAAGGAGGTCATCCGGGTCAGCAAACCAAGAGGGTTCCTCTTTAGTCCTTTTCCAGGCTGAGCTGAGGGCCCTCCCCACCCCTTCCACCTAGATCCTCTCCGCCTCCTCATAGAGCAAGGCTCCGCTGAAGACAGTAAGTGGTTCGTCTGGAGAGCGGGCCAGCCGGCCAGAAACCAGATCCACGCAGAGGGTCTCGCCAGCTTCCATGGGGACAACAAGGGTGAAGACCGCCAGGGCCCCCGTGCTTGGCTGGCTTTCGGCCACCGGCTTGTTCTCCAGGCCTTCAGGTTGGTATCCGGCTGAGTCACTGCGGGCAATCACCTGGTTGGAGCGGGACAGCACTGCCTCGATCTTCTCACCTCTGTGCCCTGTCAGGATGGCGCTGACCAGATAGCGCCCGGAAACAGGCGCCGTGAAGATCCCTGTGGGGAGAAGAGGGGAGGAGAATCCCCAAGGCAAAGAGGCAGGGATTAGTTGGGGGGGGGGGGGGTTGGTTACATTGTTGGGGTTAGGGCAGCTGCTGTGCCCTCCAAACCTGCAGCTTCAAAAGCTGCCTGCATCCCCATTAAGGTGAGCATCTTGCTTCCAACCAGGGACTGTTTCTGGATGATGAGGGTGGTGGAAAGTGCTGTCAAATAGCTACCCCATAGCGTTTTCAAGGCAAAAGACATTTCAAAGGTGGTTTGCCATTACCTGCCTCTGTGTAGCAACCCTGGATTTATTTGGTGGTCTCCCACTCAAGTACCTCCCAGGGCTGACCCTGTTTAGCTTCCAAGATCAGGATGCCCTGCGTCACACACAGCCTTCCACAGTTCAATGTTTGTGTGGAGCACATTTCAGGCTGTGCAGCACTGCTTCCTAGAGCAACAAGACATGTTTGGGTGCCCTGACTCCTCCTGCTCCTTTTCTCTGTCTTCTGTCCAGGTCATATAGACTATAAAAACCTTTTGTGGTTTACATGTTCTGTATAGTACCCGGCACACAGCTAGTGCTAGAGAAAAGGTATTTTATTCATCCATGCAAATGCTGGTTGAGAAGGCTGAGGTTTTGGAAGGTATGACCTTCCCAGTTTTTGATGGAGTCAAGTTATCTTTGCTGGACTCAGTGAACAACTTGGGAATAAGGTAGGAGCCGCCTCTTTTGCTGGAAAAGCTAGTCACTGAAGTAGCCAAGGGCACTTTTTCATGTATTAAAACCATCACACTGATCCACAGCAACCTGGAGGCTAGACTACTGTAACACACTCCATGGTGGGCTACCACTGAAGACTACTTGGGAATTTCACCTGGTGCAAAATACTGCTGCTCAACCAATTTTGTAGGCACTGCACTGGTTTACTACCTGTTTCTCAGCCCACTTTAATACATTCGTTCTTGCCTCTAAACCTCTTCACGGCCTCCAGGAGCCAGTCTGGTGTAGTGGTTAAGTGCGCGGACTCTAATCTGGGAGAACCGGGTTTGATTCCCCACTCCTCCACTTGCACCTGGCTGGATGACCTTGGGCAAGCCATAGCTCTGTACCAGCTGTTCCCTCAAGGACAGCTTGGGAAAGAGCTCTCTCAGCCCCACCTACCTCACAGGGTGTCTGTTGTGGGGAGGGGAAGGGAAAGGAGTTTGTAAGCCGCTCTGAGACTCTTAAGTGAGTGAAGGGCGGGATATAAATCCAATCTCTTCTTCTTCTTCTCTTCTTCTCATATCTGCAAGACTGCCTCTCCCTGTATACTCCTTGGCATCAGTTGCACTCTGACAATGAAGACCTACGATTGGTTCTGACCAACAGGTAGATTTGGTCCTCAGTTGCCTCAATTATTTTAAATCTGGACTGTATATTATAAATCTGTTGTCTTTTTGTTTTGTGCATGCATGTGTGTTTACTGTAAGCTGCCTTGAGTCCTTTGGAAGAGAGGTGGGAGAGAAACAAATTTCTCTTGAACCTTAGGACTCAAGGTGTCTCTGAAACATTACTAAATGACAAGAGCCTTAACATTTTCCCCAGTAGTTCAGAGCTTTGGAATCAAAGCCACTGCTGCCTCTTCCTCAAGAATTAAAGCACAAGAATTGGGGGTACGTGTGTGACCTCCACGCCATTGTCTCTTCGACCCTCTTTCCCGTCCCCACTGACCTGAGTCAGGGTCATAAAAATTGCCGTCATTCACCAGCACCCTGTCGAAGGGGATGGTTCCAGTCTCCACGTGCCGGGAGGTTAACGCTGCAGCGAAGGAGACTTGGGGTATCCTTCCGGCAGGACCCGGCAGCCCTGCAGAAGAGAGAAGGGCGGATTAATTGGCTTCGTGGAGGTACTTCTCTGCTCTTCCAGCTGTCTCCGAGCAATCAGGCTGTGCTAGCCACCAAGCAACTAGCTGATTCACATCTCTTGGTGTGGTGACTGTTTTAAGAGGCTCATTTGGAGGTACTCTACTACTGAGCGACAGACTAACTCCCCCACCACCACCACACACACACAAGGAAACTATCCTTTTGTTGACCTGCTCACCAAGCTTAACAAGCGAAGAAAAAAAGAATAACAGCATTCAAAGCCCGGGTCCCATACAAAGCTGACACAATCTCTCGAGCTGCGTTTTCAAATGAGAGATGCTTTTATCAGAACCCTGCAGTTTCTGTGTAAGGCATTTCTTTTTTAAAAAAAAAACCAACTCGGGCTCTAAGCTTCCAAATGGCAAATTACTCAGCTCAAAAGCAACGGGGTTTAATTTTACTGGGGGGGGGGGGGGGATTCTGATTTGTGGGCTGAGTGATACAGGCAGCCCGGTTTTTCCTCTTGAGGCTATTTTGATTCTGGTACATTACTGTACGATAGGAAGGCCTAATCCTTCTTCCCACAAGCAGCGTGAGTCTAAATTCATCTTCTTGCTCCCCTTACTACAGCAAAATAAAACCTGTGTTCAGGAGCTGGGTTGATTTACATATTAAATTCTATGAACTGTAGTGAAATGACCCACTAATTAAGTGGAACACAGGGTGGATGGCCATGATCGCCAGCTGAGGAAATGCAATCCACAGTGGCCACATGACAGACTCTCCCCCCCCACACCCATCTGCAAGATTTTACCTATCTAGGTTTCACTCTTGTATCCCTCCCCCAGCAGGGAGCTCATGGTCACATACACAGTGCTCCACTCCTCTCATTTTGCCCAAATCACAGCCCTATAAGGACTGAGAGAGTGACAGACCCATAATCCCACAGTTAGCTTCATGCTGGGGCAGGGACTGAACACTGCCCCCCACCCCCACCCCACCCTGATTCAAATCCAGCATTACTTTGCACTGGTTCTCTGTTCTTTTCCTTATCTTTCAGTGTACAGAAACAGAGGAGAAGGGACAAGCATGGCATGGCCACCACCAAATCCAGGTAAGTCGGCCCTGCCCTTTCATTCCAGGTTCCCCAACACAGAGACAGTGACACACGGATGTTCCTGATCTTTACCTTGCTCTCCAGGGAGACCTGCAGGAGAAAAAAAAAAGAATTTCTATAAGGATATGGGGAGTGTCTTAAGAGATACCCCATGGATGGGATGACATGCTCCTCCTCCCATACACCACTGGGCCCTTCTTCACCCAGAACATACACACACACACATGCACCCTTGTGGGAAAGGTTAGGAAAGATAATGCTCAGCTTGGACATGCTCCCAGAGGAAAGAGAGAGTGATCACCAGTAGAGACAGTAGGTCATGTGGCTCAGTTGGTGGACAGGACATGAAGAAAACCAAGGCTGACTGTGAAGAACTCCAAGAGGACCTCCACGAACTGGGTGAGTGGGCGACAATGTGGCAAATGAAGTTTGGTGTTGGTAATTGTAAAGTGATGCACATTGGGACGAAACCCCCCCAACTTCAAGTGTGGGCCAATGGGGTCTGAACTTGCTGAGGCTGAGAGGGAAAAAGATCTTGGGGTCTTAGTGAATAGCTCACTGAAAGTATTACCCAGTGCCCTGAAAAAGGCAAACTCTATGTGAGGGATTATTAGGAAATGGACTGAGAATAAAATGGCCAATATCGTAATAGATTTATGGTGCGGCCTCATTTGGAATACTGTCAACAGTTCTGGTCCCTGTATCTCAAAAAGGACATTGTAGAGCTGGAAAAAGAACAGAGGAAGGTGACCAAGATGATTAGGGGATGGGAGCACCCTCCCTATGAGGAAAGGCTGAAGAGTCTGGGACTTTACAGTTTAGAAAAAAGACAAATGATAGAACAGTGGTTCTTAACCTGGGTTTGATCGAACCCTAGGGGTTCGGCGAGTCAGTCTCAGGGGTTCGGTGGGGCCTCCAACTTAGTACTATTACTAAGTACTAAGAATTATTTTTCACTAAAGAAGGGTTCGGTGAATGCGCATCTGAAACTGGTGGGGTTCAGTACCTCCAACAAGGTTAAGAACCACTGTGATAGAGGTTTATAAAATTATGCATGGGATGAAGAGTGCTGACTATACGAACATTTTCTCCCTCTCCCAAAATACTAGAACTTGAGGGCATCTAATGAAGCTGATGGGCAATAGAACCATTCAGGAGGGACAAAAAGAAATACTGCTTTACATAGAGAGTGAATAAAACGTGGAATTTGCTGCCAGAGGATGTAGTGATGGCCACAGGAATAAACAGCTTTAAAAGAAGGTTAGATAGATTAATGGAGGGTAAGTCTATCAAAGGCTACTAGCCATGGTGAATGAGGGGAACCTCCACACTCAGAGGCACTAAGCCTCTGAATCCCAGAGCCAGGAGGCAACACCAGGGGAAAGCCTCTATGCCTTGTTGCTGGCTGTCCAGAGGAACTGGTTGGTCACAGGGTGCTGGACTAGATGGACTATTGGTCTGATCCAGCAGGGCTCCTCTTGTGTCCTTATGAGTTTCTGCAGCTGCCATTCACCTGTTCTAGGCAGCATCTTCTGCCCAGGAAGGGCAGGAAGCTTCACCTTCACCTAGCTCTACCTTTACCTGGGCAGACAATTTGCGAATTCTGCTCAGGCCATAACTTCTTCCCCTGCAGCCAGACAGCAGCTGCAGAGAACTATTTCTTCAAGCATGTTGGCCCAAACCGCAGTGCGCGGGGAGGGCTTGAGCTCCCCCCCCCACACACACACTTTTCCTGAACTGAAATGGCATTACCAAATTGTGCAGCTCTCCAATCGGGTAAACAATCCCTCCAAGTACATTATAAGTTGGGAAAACAGAAAGGAAACTGAAGCCCCTTCCCATCCCAATCTGGCCTCTGTGGCACTTAAAAACTTAGTTCCTTGCAAATGTCATCTGGCTTCAGGGAAAGCAAGTCAGGTCAGGGGAAGCCAGACCTGGCTCAATAAGAAGGGCAACATCTGGTTTGATCCTGTTTATTTGCTTAATTTCTGGGAGCAGGAGCCCAAAAGGGGGCCTTCCGGACTCTCTTTTGCTCCATCTAGGCTGGGAAGGAGTGAACATCTGCTGGGTTCTGGGGTCAGACATGCATCTCATCATCCTCTGCAAATTAAGATGGGGGTTAATTATTTGGGGAGGCTCCCAAACCCTTTATAACTGGTACCCATGCAGTGTGTGCTGTAGGCAGGAAGGGAAAGGAGGAAGTTAGGGACAGAAATGCTTCTGAGAGGCGGAGCGCTGCCTGAGCCCATTCACACCTGACCAGCTCCTCACCTGGGGGACCCACGGGGCCGGTCCTTCCATCCTTTCCAGGAGGCCCAATTGGACCTGGGAGACCTGGTCTCCCTATGGGACCTTCTCTTCCTGGGAGCCCTGGAGGTCCTGAAAATGAATCAGGAAGTTAGAATTCCAGCCAGCATCTCCTGCCTGGGAAGGGAGAGCCAAGACCTTGCCCAGACCAGCTAATTCCAGCCCCAAACTGGCAGCCGGAGGCCCTGCTCCTTCCGAGTGGTCCGCTGTACCTGTCAAGTCCTGAAGTGTGAGGTCATGCAGCTGACCCTGCAGGGTCTGGAGGGATCCGTTCAGGGTGCTGAGGCGGCGATGGATGGTGCCCAGGTGGCTGCCATGGATCTTGTCCAGCAGGGCCCCGTGGTTGCGGAGGGTCCCGTTCACCTCGTGGAGGCAGTTCCACAAGGCTGAGACGTGCTTGTCCAGCCCTTCCTTGATCTTCCGCAGGCTGCCAGACACGTCGTCCAGCCGCTCACAAGTGCCCTCGAGCTTCACGAGCCGCTCTGCCAGACCCCCGGAGGCCCGCCGGCAGTCCGACGCCTCCACTTGCAGGGTGCCGCCAAACTGGTGGATCTCGCGGCCCAGCACCTGGAAACGCTCCTCGCTTTCGCTGACATGCTCCGTCACCTCCTGCTGCACGCGGTTGATCTCTTCAATAATGTGGTCTTTGGTGGTGCCCAGCTCGTGGATGTCCGTCTGATGCTTCTCCACCGTGGCCTGCAGCCCCGCCAGCGTCTCGTTCAGGGCGCTGAAGCCCAGGATCACCTCGGACAGCTCGCCCTGCAAGGATTTGAGGTGGACGCTGGAGCTGCCGCCGATCACGCTGAAGCCGTCCAGGGGTTTAGTGGCATCCACCTCCTCTTTGTCCAGCTCTGGCCTTCTCCCCATTGGCTGGCAGGCTGCCTGACAGGTCTCTACCTGCTCCCTGAGAAGCCCCAGCTCCCCTTTCAGCTCAGAGCAAGTCCGGCTGCAGCCGTTCCCTTCCAACCCCTTGATCTCTTTCTCCAGCTTCTCCAGGCGCTTGTCAGTGCGGTTGGAATACAGCACCAGCTCTGGCGGCCCGGCACTCATGGAGACCACCAGCCTGTTCTCCAGCTCACCGATTTCCCCAGCCAGCTTGCCCAGGGCCTCCGTGTTGGCCCCCACCAGGCCCCGCAAGTTCTGCAGCTTGCCAGACACATCCAGCTGGTGGATGGAGGAGCCCAGTAACCGCAGCTGTGCCTCGTTGTCCAGCACCCGGCGTCCCAGGTCACTCAAGATGCTGCTGATCTGGGAGTCCTGGGAGTCCTGGCTGCCGGGTGGAGTGCAGATCTGAGTGCAGGTGTGCACTGCCACGCGCACTCGTTCCAGAGCCCCCTGCTGCTGCAGGGTGCTGTCCTTGAGTCCCCCCACGTCCCGGGACAGGTTGGCCAGGGCCCGGTTGACGTGGTTCTGGAAGTCGTTGAGGCGGGAGAAGAGGAAATCCAACTGCCCCTCGGCCCTGCGGAGCCGCTCATCCGCTCCTTCTAACATAACCTGCAGATCCACAAAGTGTTCTTCCAGGCTACGCTGCGTGGTGTTGACGCGGCTCTCCATCTCAGACATGCGCCTGTCCACACTCCAGGGAGGAGGGAGGGATGACGGCCTCTGGCCTACTCCTCCTCCTCCACCGCCGTGCTCATTCAGCACAGCAACAGAGTCTGAGAGGCCATCCAGGCGGTGCTCCAGCCCATTCAACCGGTCTTCCAGCTGATGGCAGCAGTCCTTGGGCAGCTGCTGACCAAGGTTGCTCACGTGCTGCTGGATGGCATTCACGGCTTCGCGGTTCTGCTGGTCCATGGACGTGACCAGCTTCTCCAGGGCTCTCATGCGCTCACGGTCCTCCTCCTGCTGCCGCTGCAGTCCATCCACACCTGTAAGGCAGGACGCGCATGACTCCTGCAAGCGCCGTTCTACCTCCCTTAGGACCTCACCGCGGACATCTGTTGCGCCGCCTCCAGGGCTCTGACCGTTCTCGTGGTTGGAGATGCGGTTGTCGAGGCGCTGCAGATGACGCTGGATCTCGTTGAGGGTCTCTTTCATCTCCGGATGCGCGGCTGCATCGGCGGGCTGCTTGCCATTCAAAGAGGACTCTACCGCCTTGCGTATGTCTTCCGCTAGCTTGGTGTTGCTGACCTGGATGGTGGACTGCAGGTCATGCAATTGCTTGGTGAGGCTTTGCACTTTCTCCTCCAGCTGTTGCACCTTCTCTGAGTTCCTTTGCCCTGGAAGGAGAAAATAAGAAGAGGTCAGAAGCCGGACAGGGTGCCAGTGCTGATGGAAAGTGCTGTCAAGCTGCAGCTGACCTACAATCACTCTCTAGGGTTTTCAAGCTAAAAGATGAACAGAGATAGTTTGCCACTGCCTGCCTCTGTGTAGCAGCCCTGGATATGTCCTTGGTAGTCTCCCATCCAAGTACTAACTAGGACCAACCCTACTTAGCTTCCGAAATCTGATGAGATCGGGCTAGCCCACGTCATCCAGGTCAGGGTGGGATAGCTTCTCTCGGATTTGTTAGCTTGGTGAAGATGAGCTCTTAATTATTTCAGTTTTTAAGGATGTGAATTAATTGTGGTTCTACCGTCAACTGTTTAGTCTGAAATTGCCAGTATCTGTTCACACAATCCATACAACGACACTGGCAACTGTTCATGCTCTTCTCCACGGATTTATCAAATCCTTTCAAGACCACTTTCAAGGTCAGGGCTCGAAGCCTCAATTTCCCCAGAACTGGCTGTTATGCACTGCCAACATTCTAGGCTGGTCAGATGCAACTGACGGTGGGGTAATGGTTAGGAGCGTCACATTCGGATTTGGAAGACCCAGTTTAGAAACCCCCCTCTCCCGCGGAGCAAGCTTGCTGGGTGGTCTTGGGCTGGTCACACCTCCAACCCTGACCTGTCTCACAGAGTTGTTGTGAGGATAAAACAGAGGAGTAGCGAATGGTGTAAGCTGCTCTGGGTCCTTGTGGGAGAGAAAGGTGGGATATAAATGAAGTGAATTAAAATAAGTAAATAAGGGATGGGAGAAGAGCTGCTTTCCCTTTATGAGTTGTGCAGAAGAGACCGTTCTAGCAGAATTAATAGTGTTTGTTATGAGGCGGAGGCAGCCATGTGACACTCCCTTTTCTTTACAACTGCTAAAGACCCCCACCCCCATCCTCCTTTGCACTTGATCCCCTTCTTCCCATAAGGTCACGTTAGGGGCAAGAAGTGTGAGCATCTCTTGTCGCAGGGAGAATTTGCAGCCTGGTAGATGGGAGCAAAGAGCGATTGAGAAGCTGGTGAGGAGCAAAACTGGGTAAGGCAAGCTGTGAATGGGCACCTGCAAAGATGGACACTGAAGCCTCAATCTCAGAAGGGGCAGCACCTGGCTGTGCTTCTGCCTTCTGTGCCCATCCCCCATTCTCGCAGCCCAGTCAATCTACTGAGGTCGTGTGCCTGCACAGAGGCCACCTCCCCATGCCTTCTACTACTATTACTCCTTGGGGCAGGAGAGAAGAGCTACAGAGAATCTGGAAGTAAAGCACAAGGGGCTGCAGATGCGGAGGGACAGAGCACATTTCTCCCTCCATGCCCTTTCCACGGTACCTTCTCCGCCCAGGCCACTGAGCGTGTTGCTGAAGCCGGACAGGTTGGGTCGGCCAGGCTGCGGTCGTGGCCGGGTGGTGGTGAGCGGTGTCCCCCCTTCGGCACAATCGTCCCCCGTGTAACCAGGGCAGCAACGCCACTCCATGTCCGACACCGTTTTGTAGGCCACCTTGTAGCGGGGACGCATGAAACTCCGGTACCTGCCAGTTGGGAGAATAGGAAGCAGCTTGTATTTGTGCATGGGGGAGAGAGGCAAATGAGCCTGTTACCCTGGATGGTGCTTTCCTGCTAGACTGGGGGATCTGGCCTTGTGTGCGTGTGTTTAAAGTGCCATCAGGTTGTAGCTGACTTTATGGCAACCCCTTGGGGCTTTCAAGGCAAGAGAGGTTCAGAGGTGTGGTGTGCCTTTGCCTGCCTCTGTGGACTTTCTTGGGGGTCTCCCGTCTAAGGACTAACCACCGCTGACCCTGCTTAGCTTTCGGGATCTGATGAGACCAGGCTGGCCTGGGCCATCTAGGTCAGGGCCTTAATCTCAAACAAAAACACTGAGCTGGATGTCGGAAAGCACAGAAGTATTCAAAAAGACCCAACTGCCGCCTCTACTGTAATCTTATTCCCTGCACTCATGGCTCCATGATAGCAAACCTGGAGAATCTGTCTGGAGGGACTGGACTTAGCCACTTGCCCAGAGGAAGCAATTTAGCCCCCAATAGGTAAAAGGTAAAGGTTTCCCTTGCTCGAAAGCCAGTCGAATCCGACTCTAGGGGGGTAGTGCTCATCTCTGTTTCAAAGCCGAAGAGCCAGCGCTGCCCAAAGACATTTCCGTGGTCCATGGGGCTGGCATCACTAAAAACCAAGGCACACGGAACGCTGTTACCTTCCCACCAAAGCGGTACCTATTTATCTACTTGCAATTTCTTGCTTTCGAACTGCTAGGTTGGTAGGAGCTGGGTGCCTCACATTATTTTCTAGTCAATGATTGCTGACCAGGCAGAATTGCTAAAATTAAGATGAAGAGGCTCTAAGCCACCTGAAAAGATGACTCCAGCATCTCAGGATCACAGCACAGAACCTGTCCTCAAAGCCTTGTCCTCCTCTTGCAGAATCAGCACCGTGGAGAAGACCAGAACTGCCTCCGGCCACTGGGACACAGCAGCTCTTGCAATGCTGGGGATTCCCACAAGGGGGAAGCCGCTCCCTTCCCCCCAGGCATGGCCCAGCTAGTTCCTGCATTTCCCCAGAAGCAGTCCAGCTAATGGTCTGGGCACGTGCCAGGCAGGAGCCAAAGGCATCCAGCCTCTCCTTCTTGGCTGCCCACGGAGGTCATGACCCTGAGCCCCACCCAGACCAGCTGGGCAGCTTGCATCAATGCCCCCATATCCCTGTAGTGTGGCAATCGCCCTCCACTGCCCAATGTGACTCCAATTCTGCTTGCTCTTGTGTTTTTATAGGATGGAATCCCATCTTAGCCCCCATGGTCCTTTTTTCTGCCTACCCCACACTCACGTGACAGCACGGGGACACTGGAGTTGCCCCCAGATGCATGGCTGGTAGTCCGGCTTCACGTAGGTGTCAACACCATCCTCCACCACACAGCTCACGCTACGCGTCACCACATAGGCACACCAGTTCCTTCAAGGGAGGGAGAGAATAATATGCAGTTGAAGCAGGGACTGTTTTGTGGACAAGACTGCCTTGCTTGAACACAGGAAGCTGCTGTGGACAGAGTCAGATGATTTATCTATCACGGTCAGGAGACTATCTACTCTGACTGGCAGCAGCTCTCCAGGTTCTCTGGCAGAAGTCTTCCACGTTACTAACTCCCAAGTCCTTTGAAGATGCCAGCGATTGGACCTGGGACTTTCTACATGCAAAACAGATGCTCTGCCACTGAGCCAGGCCCATCCTGCTCTGGCACACAAAGACCGAGTCCAGCGTCCCACCCTTTTCCAGTTTCCAAACCCTGGAGATACCCAAACGCAAGGTCGAGTAGGCGGCACAAAATGTTGGAGGTGGAGATGAAAAGCAGCCGGGGCTTGGTTCCAGAACATGCTAAAGTTCAACCCTCTGAGAGTTCCTCTCAGCATCTAGCAAAGGTGTCAAACTCATTTGTTACGAGGGCCAGATCTGACATAAATGTCGCTTTGTCGGGCCAGGCCGTGTGTGCCATAAAACAGAATGCCAGGTAACGGAGATGTAAACTGTATAAAGGACAGCAGCTGGTAAGCTCCGAGTTGGTGTATCCTCACTGCAAGGCCCCACGGGCTGGGAGGGGGTTGTGTGCAAAGCAAAACCCATATGGGCAGACTGGAGAGCCAGTGGTGCAGCACTGGGCAGACACTCCCACGCTGCTTGACTGCTGCAGATGAGGTTGTTCCGCCATGCTGAAGCCACAATTGGAGTGGCTCTGCCCACTCCCCTCCTTGAGCAGTCTTCTGTCCTTCCCTTGCACCAGCTGCTCAGAGGCCATACAGGAGACCTAGGCAGGCTGGTTCTCACCCCCGGGTCTTACGTTTGATACCCCTGATCTATAGGGTGTATTCTGCAACCCCTACCATTACAGGGTAGGGGACTGAACTTCCAGATGCAAAGCTGTTGTTTTGAGGCAGGGAGAAGCCCTGTTACTTCTGTTGTTCAAAGTTTACCCCCAGGCTAAAGGGTTATCACACAGAGGCTGACTCACCCACTCAAGCACCAAGGAAAAGAAAACAGACCTAGCATTGCCCCATGCTGGTGTCAACAATGCCTTTCTGGTCCCCAAACACTTCTGTGCCTCCCTCATCGCTTGACGTGCCACCACCTTAAGAGTCTGGCAGCCAAGAAGGTCCTTTCCAAAGCTGGGCTGCTGGAGAGAACACCAGCACTTCCTTGTAAAAACTCCCTGCCTCACCCCAAATCCTTTCTTTCTTTCTTTATAGCATTCCTTGCTATGAGCAAAGTCCAGAATCGCAGCCAGGCCAAACTTCTTGGAAATGGAGTGTTCCTGTCTTCCCTTTTATCGCATCCCAATTTAAAATAATCGCATAAGAATGCAGCCTTTTGCAGCTCAATGGCCTCATCCGTGACTCATTACAACTGTAGGATCCATTTCTTCCTGTAAGTGAGGGGGGGAAATGATGTAATGAACCCAGGGACCTGGCTGGGAATCCCTGCTCCTCAGTTTTTAGCAAAAAAAAAGTATCACAGGAGACATCTCCATGGGAGGAGCTACAGCCAATGAATGAAGGGGATCTATCTATAGGCAAAGTCTGGGCCCTTCATAGAGGGGGCAAGGCAACGCTCCCTCTAAGCTGTGGAGTCTCATGAGCAAAAATTCTACTTTGTGAGCTACTGGCATTAAAGTTGTGAGCCAGCGATTTGGCTACTGCATAAATCAGTTTGCTCTGGAGCCGTCCTTCCTGAGCTAAGGCAAAAATCTGTGAGCTGGAGGCTACAGAACTGTGAGCTAGCTCACACTAACTCAGCTTAGAGGGAACACTAGGTCCGACTCTTTAGTATGAAAATAATGCCTCACTGTAGCCCTGAAGGCAACTGCTAGCCTGCACATGAGGAAGAAAGATCTGTTAAGAGGCACATGGTTCTTGGTAGACTGGTGACAGACAGGTTTTTTTTTAGAGAACTAAAGGTTGTTTGAAAGAGAATTACTGTTTGTGGGTTTTGCCCCCATTTCACTTTTGTTTCCTAGTCAAACAGGTCTGGCAGGTTCCTATATTGACCTCTAAACCTGCAATGCCTGTTTGACCAGAAGCGACAAGGAGGCAAAACGAAATACTGGTACAGAAATAAACAATGTGGGTTATTATTCAGATATAAAGAACAAAATGTGCCCCCTCCCAATTCCTTCTGAAGTCAGGGTTGAAAACTTCCTGGTTTTAAAAGGTTTCAATCTAACCACAGTTTGTTGTGATGTCTGGAATCTGGATCACACAGGGGTTTAGAAGTGCAACAAACCCTGATTTATTACAGTGCTAAAATTCAGATATAAAAACAAACTGTGGCGAAACCAGAGCGCCTAAACCAGCTAGATTCGAGCAAGAGACCAACAAGATTTTCCAGGTATGAGCCATTGAGAGTCAAAGTTCCCTTTGCCAGATCTTGTTGGTCTCTAAGATGCCACTGGACTCAAATCCAGCTCTTCTGTTGTAGACCAACCCCCGGCTGCCATGAAACTTCCTAAACCAGGACAACTCATGGAGGAGGGAGGCCTGAAAATAAATCAGGTTCATCCTAGTCACAAACTCTGCTATGTTTGCAGTGTCTAAATACAATCAAAGAGTCCTTAACAACGGAGAGTCTTAACAACTCAGATTTTTGGTTCTTTCAGCTTTGGTGGGCTCCAGGCTGCAAAAACGTGTGCCTAATAAATCCATTATTCTCTAAGGTGCTACAAAGTTCTGTTTAAATGGAATGTGTTTGCACACCATGGAAAGTAATGCCTTTCTCAAACCACTTCCTATTATCTTACTTCCTGGCATCACCCTAATATTAAGAGAACTAGGAACAATGTGTCAAGATTAAAAATTCCGAGAGACCCTTTGGGACTCACCACCTTTCCAGATCACCTCCTGATAATGATTCAACAAAGTTTTGCTTGCTTTATTAATCGAATGCTGGGGGAGAAAAGAATTCTGAACCAAGATAAATTTGGGTTGTGCTGGATCTCCGGAGGTATCAGGTTTTCACTTTTCTTTAGTAACTTAAGATGCCAGAAAGGGCTTAAGCCCTTAAGGTGTGCTCACTGCTAGTCTTGGGGAAACTGGCTATTTAAGTTGGCAGTGGCCTAAGAGGAAACCCCAAGCAACAATGATGTTATACCCTTTTCAAGGACCAACTAAAACATCCTACTGTATTTGCTGGCCTTAACAAAAGATATTACACTATTGCTGTTTGGGGAATGTTTTAATTCTATTGCCCTCGTATACCTTCCTGTAACCTTAGCCTAAGAAGACTTTGTTTTGAGTAGCTCAGAAAGCCCTGCTACACAGATGAAAGCAAGGTGGGTAGCCCATGTCAGTTTTGCAGGGCACCACAACAAAAGTAATGCCACAGGGAAATTTCCCCTTAATTTTTTCTTCTTTTTTTTTTTGAAGGGATGGTAGTTTTTTGAGAAAAACATGGGTAGGAACTGAACGCTGCGAAGGATGTTCCTGAAGCTGTTGCCGACTTCTGCTCCCCACACCAGTAGAGGCTGGTCACAGCTCAGTGCTGGTGGCCCTGGTGTGGCTGTGTCAGGAAATCCCTTTCATCTCTGCCTAGCTGGTTTCCCATGGGGTTCAGGGTCCTTTGATCAAGGCATAACTCGGTCAGGAGGCCACAGCTGGGAACAAGCCAGTCCAAACCCGCCTCCAGCCATTCCTGGTGGAGACTGGTCTGAGCTAGCAAACAAGCCTCCCCAAACTGGTTAATCATTGCCCTGTCCACCTCCTAACCTCTCCAGTTGCACAGGAAATCCCAGGGATTAGCCCAAAATTGTGTTTTTTTTTAGTCTGCTCTGGAACGTCCGAGATAACAGAGGGCAACCTCTGAGCATGTGCAGTGTGTCTTTCCCACAGCACTGTCTCTTCACAAGCTGCTCCCTCCTCCAATCCAAACACATCTGGGTTTCTAAACAGAGGGTGGGGCATTTCCAAACAAATTTCAGACCGGCCTGCACCTCTCTCTCATTACGGATCTTTAAAACACAGCCCTTCATGATTGCAGTAAACAGGGCTGTGTTCCATTGGAAATTTCAGGTACACCGTTTAAAACACATCAGCTTGACAAGGTTTTAAGAACTGAGTTCTATTTTTATTTCAGCTGCTATTTTAAACTTGGGCATGGATTCTTTTCAGAGTATCATTTTTTCCCCCTGGCTAATGACAGTTGGAGATTTTAATTGTTTTTGAAAGCTGCTGGGAGGAGTGGGACTGAAGAGTGGCTGAAAAGAAGCCTATCCATCAAGTCAGGTAGGGAGCCTGTAAAAAAAAAAGAAGAAGCCCATTCGCAGAGGCCTAGTTAGATAAATGGGGGGGGGGGGGGCGATGGTAAGCCTCCGTCCTAAATTGCTACCCCATCCACCCCCGTGCCATGGACCACCTTGTATTGCTGTTTTTGGTTCAGGCTATTCCCTGAACCCTTTCTTTCCCCCATCGCAAGGTAATGTTGCTGCTGCTGAAGCTGCAGCTCAGAGAGAGAGACTTCCAATATACCACTCTCTCAGTTTGGATGACAAACCACTTCCTGGGCCTCCCTTCCTCTACCCCAGGCCTGGCATCCATCCAAACCCCACCAGCCTCTACTTCTGCTTTCTCCTGTTTCTCCCCTATTCCACCAACAAATGAGTCTGATATGCCCAGCTGTGAGTTAACCCTCCCCTTGCAGTTTCCACAAAAAGCCTCCCCCCCCCCCATCCAACTGCCTCCTCTCCTCCTTGCTCAGAGTCTAAAAATCCCATCTGATGTCCCGGAAACCCTACTGATTTGGTACCAGCCTACATAAGGCACAAAGAGCCACAGTTCCTCAGTCCCAACCCCACGGTCCCCTAAATTCAGTCAGGCGCTGACAACCAGGCCCATGCAGCCCTGGATCCCAGGCACAGACAGAGAGAAAGAGAAAGAAAGGCAGCGAGAGGGCTCCTGATTTTGTGAATGTCCCACAAACCCCAAAACAGTTCATATCAAGGGAGGGGATGAGAGATGGGCAGATATTCCAACTCAGGGATGGCGCAAGGACAGGACTTAAACCACACGGGCCTAATCCCTCCATGTCATCCCCTTCTCTTAGCGATGGACCTGTTGCCATGACAACCCTTGGACCCATATCCCCTCCCAATACCCCAGCATGTGAATAAAGCAGGAGTCCAGATATCCATTCCAGGTGATCTGTCATGATTTCCTGGTTTAAAATTTAAAACCTATCCACCCCTTTTAATGAGACTGGGCCTCCTTAAACTCAGTTCTAAGGAATGAGCAATTTTAAACTTGCATATATTTAAACAAACTAGCATAAGCCGATAAGCAAACGGCAACCCTCCTGTGCCCCCCATTTCCTCACCAGCCGCAGCGTCTGGCGCCTTTGCTCTTATTGGGCTTTGCCACAGTGGGCTTTTGCTCCTGGGTTCCTCTTGCCAGAGGGAGGTTCCTGGCCTACACCTTCCGAGTCTCATTTGCTCTTTCTTGTGGAGGTCCAGGTAATGGGATGCCCTGGTCTTTACCCTGACATGGCCCACACTCCTAGCCCAGCCAACCCACCACACTGCCCGGCCAACTCACTTACCTGTGGCGGCTGGCCACCCGGGCCCCGTTGGGTGCTTGAGACGCGCCTTGGAGCTGCGTGTACGGCAGGCTGGCCCCTGTGTATAAGCTGTACCTGGGAGGGTAATTCATGCCCCAGGCCTGCCTCGCCAGCAGGCCCCACCAGATACAGAGCCACACCGGGGCCACGGGGCTGGCCATCCCCAGCGCTCAATGTCTGGTCCCTGAGGTCCCTCGTCAGCCGTGCATGGTGTGGACCTTCGTGCCCCCGACAGAGCCAGAGATGCCGCCAGGAGCAAGAACCCTCTTTTCCTTTTCCCTGAAGCCTTCACCCGTCGCCAGGCAGGCGGAGAGGGCTTTGCACAGTCGCTCTCTCCACACACTCTGACAGCTTTGCAAACTTCCCAGAGCTGGCTTGCTCACTCCCCCCTGACTTCCTGCCTGGCAGCTCTGGGCCCCAGCTCCATGCTCCCCCCGCCAGTCTTCCCCATCCTGGGTTTCCCCTACTCCCTGCCCCACCACTGGCTCCCTCACCCCTGGGCTGGCCTTGGCCCTTCGTACATCTCCCCCCCTCTCAGCCAGCTCCTACGAAGGGATTTTCTGCAACTTCAGTTCCTGCTTCGCTGCCCCCTCCCCCCCCATGCCGGGTTTGCTCACATCTGCTTCTCGTTACAGTCGGGACGGGAACAGTCAAGAGGGGGGGGAAGTGAACAGGAATGGGAAAGCGAGAGAGGGGCTGGGCACTGAGCCAATGCAGCCCATGGGAGTCGGCAAGACAGAGCTACTGAGCGAGGTCCCTGCCATGGGGTTAGCTGGCCACGTAGCCACTACGCCCGGGCACACGCAGGACCCGGGAGAAAGAGCACCCTTCTGTATCCTTGGCTCTGTCCCCTATCTCCCGCCTCCTCCTCCTCCCCATGACTGATAAACCTATACATGTGATAAGATCCATGGGGCCACGTTTCTGCGCCTGCCTCAGCTCTCTGACGACACTAGCCAGGGGAGTTGCCAGCAAGCGGTTTGTCTGTCTGGGCCGTCTCACCAGAGGATGGATTTGCGCGCGACATCACCAGTGAGACAGGGAACTCTTTGTTTCGGGGAAGGCAAAGCTCGACTCCTCCCCATTTCTGTGTGCCGAGATCACTTGGTGATCTCTTTTATCCTAACTGATCTCTTGCTTGGTGATCTCTTGTGGGCCCGTCTCACCTGCTTCCTTTCTGTGCCTAGCGCATTACAATCCCCGCCATCCCACGCTGCATTTCCTGTGCAGCCAAGCTCCCTGGGGACCCCAGAACTGCCAAACCTCAGTCTGAGGAGTGGGTAGCTGACCACAGGGCAATGAGATGCAATGCAGTGACCCACAGGGGACCTCTGTGGTTCTGGTGAAGGAGGGGGCTAGTGTGAGGCTCTGGTGGGGATTAGTTACAGGACACGTCTCAGAGTCTCTGGAAATTTGCTATCCCTCTTTCTGCTTTGCCCATCTTCCCTCTGCCCCCACCCCACTCATTTTGTTGTAAAATGCCTGCTTGTCAATCACTGTTTGCTTTAAAAAACAAAGGTGCAAAGGCTAACTACGTGTCCTCTGACATGGCAGTCCATACCTGCTAATCCCTAGTGCATGGAGGTTAGCTGCTGTTACCCTGTGTGAAAGGCCCTCCATGCATGCTCAGAGGCAGTCTTATAATTTCCCTTGTACCTAGGTAGGATGTCAGTGCTGAAAACAGGCTTTGTCCTGAAGTCCTAGAAATTAAGCAGTGGGCTTCCCACCATCAATCTGTTCCTTTTAACCTGAACATGTGGGAGGGTTGCCAGCTTACTGGTGGGGGAAAGAAGCCTGGATTGTTTATTTTTTCTTCTTTGAGCTGGACCCAGACATGCAGGGGCCAAGGTCACTCATCTCCCTCCTTCTGTTGGATTCCTTTAGCTGCATACCTCAAGCTTTTGCTCCGGTCTCCATGCTGGCTTCATCAAGAACTGCCCCGGTCCAAAGGAGGCTGAGGTTGGTTAGTTCCAACCCCATAATTGCTCTGTCCCCTGATCCCTAGTGGGATATAGTGATGCAGTTCTGGGACTTAGGTTCAGTCTTGAAGCCTCACCTACCTCACAGGGCTGTTGTAGCTTCTCTCCCCATGTTTCTTCTTACCTCAAGCTTCTCGGAGAAAGGTTAGGATAAGAATATGATATGCAGAGAGCAGTATTCCCTCTAAGCTGAGTTAGTGTGAGCTAGCTCACATTTTTTTAGCCTCACACATTTTTGTCTTAGCTCAGGAAGGATGGCTCCAAAGCAATCTAATTTATGCAGTAGCCAAATCCCTCGCTCACAACTTTAATGCCAGTAACTCACAAAGTAGAATTTTTGCTCACAAAACTCCACAGCTTAGAGGGAGCACTGGCAGAGAGGCAAGATTTTGTCTGCAGGGACTAGAATGCTGGCAAGGAGTATCAAGAACCCTTTAGCTGGGAGTTCAGGTCAGATAAAGACATGGGCCATGCTGGAGATTTTGGAAGCCTGCTTGGGGGGGGGGGGGGTGTTAATCCATTTTGGCCTGGGCTTATCAAGCAAATAATGTTGCAAGATGGAGAAGTAAAGATGGGGGGAACCTCTTTATCGTATAGTAAACCCTTACCTTCCTGTTCAAAGTACACTGAGCTCACGGTGTTCTCCAAAGTTGTAGCTATGGAAGCTGAGGTGCTAGGAGGCACGTACAGAGGGAGAAAGAGAGAATTAAAGATTTCAAGTTAGGCTGGGAGATGGTGCAACAGAGTCTCCGTATGTGTGGCCCTCCCTTCCCCCAGAAGTGGGCTGTGGATCAGCCAAGTGCTCTGCTGGGCTCAATAAACATTTGATGCTTCTGTTTACGGACTACTGCTAAAATATCATACCACTAGTGCTGAAGATGCATCAGGGGCTGTACGAAAGTGACACAGTCAAGGAATGGTAGGCAGTGACAGGAAGGACATCCCTTCATTTTGTAGCCAAGCTCAACCAGAGCCCCATGGGTGCTAAGCAAGCCAGCATTCACACTGACTCTCTGGGGGTCCTGCCCCCAAAAGGCCCTCTTGCTCCCTGCTCTGCTCATAAACATGCTGAACCAGTCTCTGGCGCTTGCTGGCCTGTCTCTGCAAAAGCCATCAGCCTAGGGGGAACGAGCAGGGCCAAGCAAATTCAGTGGCCTCCTCCAGGCCTGGGGAGGAGGGGGACAGAACGTGCAGGCCACAGGCACGCAAGGCGCAACACAGATGCTGCTCTGCCAGCTGGGAACTGTCTGCAGGCACAGCTGGACTTTCATCTTGGGGTGAGAGATCTGGCCACAAGCAGGCCAGAACGGGAGGAGGCAGCAGGGGACAAGGATTCTTGGGGGTGGGTAAACTGGTGGGTGGGATTCTATTTATTTCCAAAGGAAAGGTAGGTGGGGTTCTACCCACTCACCTTCTGGAAACCCCCCTGACATCCCTGCCTTAGGTTGCCTCTATTTCCTGAACAAGGCTCTCGGCCTTCAACATCTGTACAAAATGGCAGAAATCCAACAGGTGTAACTTTCCCATCAACACATGCCCAGGCTGCATCTTTTGAATTTGTACCATACACAAAGTCCTTGGCCAAGTGATAGTCCTAAATCTATCCTCCCCCCAACTCTGGGGAAAGTCTGTGTCTCAATGGAAGAGCCTCTGCTTTGCATGCAAAAGGTCCCAGGTTCAATTCCCTGGCATCTCCAGTTGAAAGGACCAGGTGATTGCGAAAGACCTCTGCCTGAGACCCTGGAGAACTGCTGCCAGTATGAGTGGGCAATACTGACCTTGGTGAACTGATAGCCTGGTTCAGTATAAGGCAGCTTCATGTGTAGTGTGTAAAAACCTAAAAGGAGACAAGATGAAGGAAGTGCATTCTGAATATGCCCAAAGACACAATTTATCATCCTTTTGACCCTTGCTATTGAAAGAAATCGGACACGACAACAATGACAAAATTGAAAGACGTGGCTCACAGGGATCAACCTTCCTAGCGGTATAGACTGTGCTTAGCCCCCAGTTATCCAGTTATGCGGCTTCAGTCCAAGGATGTAGAGACCCCCTCCACCCGCAAACCTCTTCTTCTTGCATTGCAGCCAGAAATGGAGCTTTGAGTTTCTCCCCCCCCTTCCGCCCTGCACAGTGTCCTCTACAAGACCCTCATGTCACACGCTTTACATGATGCCTGCAACTCCAGGATCTCCCTCTGCATATTATAACTCCGGGCTCCCAGCCATGAGTTTATTGTTTGCATGCTACAGGGGGGAAAGAGAAGCAAAAGTTCAGGGTTCTCAGGGAGGACAAAGGGGCTGGCGGGTGGAGAGGGGACAAGGGGACATACATAGTAGCTTAGCACTGGTGGAATCCTGTGGGGAGGGTGTCTGGAAGGGAGCAGTGTTGACCTCTTGCTTGCACTGAAGCCCTTTGCTTTGTGCCCTATAAACTCTGCACAAGCTGTCTTGCATCAGACAATTCTTCTGTCCACGAGGAAAACTCACCTTAGCCCTGCCAGAAAAGAGAACATTGTGTGACATCCGCCCCAACCACCTCCATGTTTTGTCCCAAGGACTTCCATAGTGTAGTACTGCACCTTCTGGGTGCAGATAAAAAACAGAATGACCCCTTCAAGGATCTTGCAAGCCCTAGATGTAATACAGCCTCCAATCACATAATGCCTTCTGCTTCCCCTCGTGCCCCTGCCTGTGGGACCAGAGAGTGGACAGAAGCGGGTGAAGACGGCTTTGTCTGATCAGCATATGTGGAGGGGTGGGGAGATGGAATCCCTAAAGCCTTCCTTTGCTGGTGACCTCACTTACATCTCACTTACTGTTACAGAAGTGGTGATGTCATAGGGTAAAGAAAGATGATGTAATCGAGTAGGCAGCCAGCATGAGGCTATCAGGGGCGCCATAAGACCCTTTCAGTGAAGGGAAAGGAAGGGGAGAAAAAAGGAGGGGGGGATGGACGACTCAGCTGTAGCCTAGGCAGTTTTAAAGGAGCCTTGCTTTGGGGCTGAGTGTTAACATGCCCAGTATTTACTTTCCTTTTAAGGTAAAATAATCTTCCAAAAATTCACCCTGGACTTCAACATAATATGCAAAGAATCAATAAAATATGCTCGTTTTCTCCCTCCTCCCCTACCAAGCTCTGGGGCCACACGATCTCTACCTCAAAAAAAAACCCTATTGCTGCAGATATGAATGGATGGGGGGGGGGGGGAATAAAAGGATTTTTTTTGTCCTTCCTCCAAGGAAGTCAGGGCAGTGGTACATAGTTCTCGCCTCCTCAATACGATCTCATTATATAGGTTATGCCAGTCAACTGGGGAGCTTTGTGGCAGTGGGGATCTGAACCCGAGCCTCCTGAATCCTAGCACGACACTCTAGACTGCGGGTACTAGTCATTCCCAGTAAAGGTTGACAGTAGCCGGGCAACAGACAGTAGCATGACCACTGAGTGTCTCCTTTAAAGATGGCACCCAATTTTAAAAAGCCCATCGAGTGCAAAATGGCAAGCAGGCAAAATACCTGGTTGGAATCCAGCCAGGAGCGGCACAAAACAGGAGACTGGCTCGGGACAACCTGGAATCACCAATGGGCCAAAATCCAGAGCCAATGTGGTATAGTGGTTAGAGCATCAGTCTACACTTGGGGAAGCCAGAGTCCCAACCTCTACGCTGCAATGAAGCTCATAGCTCACTTTGGGCTGCTTACTCTTTCTGAGCCTTTCTGAACCTCACAGAGTTGTTGTGAGAACAAAATGTTAGAAGGGAGAACCATGGATATCACCCTTAACACCTTGGAGAAAGAGCAAGACAAAGACAGATGGATTATTTTCATGTAGAAGAAAAGCAGGTACCTTTCCCCCACGGCTGCTTCCTCCACTGCCGGGGGGGGGGGGGGCAAGATCACACTCTGTGGTGGAAAGTGCTGTGGTTCTGTGGGATGCACCATTCTCCAGACAGTGAACATGTTCTGGTTTTTTTCCCCTTGTATTTTAAGTGGCTACTTTTTTTAGCATGGATCAGATGCTCACCCAGATGAGGGCCATCCTCTCAGATTTTGCGTCATCTTCAGCTATTGGCAGGCAGTATGAAGTGTTTGGATTGGCCAGGTCTAGTATAAATATCGGCAGGCAGGCCTTCAGCTAAGTACTGGAAGTTGTCAACTTTTAATATTTATCTGTTCAGGCCAGCTGCAGCCCTGGCTGGGTCCTGACAATGAGGCAATGCTTCCCCAGTTTTGATGCTCCATCCCCTCAAGGGGGGAGGATGTTACCTGAGAGTTGTAAATTCCATCACCATAGCTTTCCATTTATTTCATTTTTATCTTGCCTTTCTCCCCAACGGGGGCCTTAAAGCTGTATACGTCATTCTCCTCTCCTCCATTTTATCCCCATAACAACCCTGTAAGGTCAGTTAAGCTAAGAATGTGTGGCTGGCCCAACATCATCTAGCAAGCTCCACAGCAGAGCTCCCAGACTGTAGTCTGACACTAATCATGTCGACACACCATGCTGGCTTGCAGATTTTAATTGCGTATGAGGCAAGGGGTGTATCAGCCCATGGTTGCATCTCCAGTGGTTAAGACTGGCAGACTCTAATCTGGAGAACTAGGTTTGATTCCCCACTCCTCCACATGAAGCCTGCTGGATGAACTTGGGCCAGTCACAGCTCACTCTCAGAACTCTCTCAGCCCCACCTGAGTGGGGTGTAGTGGTTAGGAGCACAGACGCTAATCTGGGAGAACTGGGTTTGATTCCCCACTCCTCCACATGCAGCTGCTGGTGTGACATTGGGTCAGTTACAAGTTATTTCAGAGCTGTTCTCTCAAAGGCAGTTCTCGAGAGAGCTCTCTCAGCTCCACCTACTTCACAGGATGCCTGTTGTAGGGAGAGGAAGGGAAAGGAGATTGTAAGCCACTCTGAGACTCCTTTGGGGAGCAAAGGGTGGGGTATAAATCCAATCTCTTCTTCTTACCTCACAAAGTACCTGTTGATGGGAGAGGAAAAGAAGGTGACTGTACACTGCTTAGGGTAGGAAAAAGGTGGGACATGAAAACCTCTTCTTCTCCTTGGTCTGGAGTGAGCAATGGAGTGGTTTTTACTTGTGAATCTCTTAAAGAGAAAACAGATGGTAATGGCCACCAGCTGGGTTGACTTTATAAAACAATTAGGGCCATTTCACATGTTACAAAGCCTTCATACAAAGCTCCTGTTGTCCAGGCGTGCCCTGGGGTCCCCTGCTTGGAACTTAACCCCCAGGGTGGTGGTCACCTGATCTGAATTGGGACTATGGTGTGTGGGCAAAGGGGGCTTAAGTTAAGACCAGCACTATTTTCCCAATGTAAAATGGTCCAGGTTAGTTGCTATTTACCTTGTCGGGGAAGCGTGCATGCACTGACTGGCTGTGTGTAAATTCCCCTCAACAGGGCAAATTGCAGCTCCCCAGGACAGTTTCTGTTCTGGAAAAATGGTGTGAGGGAGAAGGCTTATGCTTCCATTCCTTCTATGCCATGGTTTCAATCCAAACTGGGTCCTTCACATGCCTGGGAGTTAAGTTCTGAGCACCGAACTCCCAGAGCAGGTCTGCTGACTGAACATGTGTGAATGGACAACTTACAGAAGGCAGCTGAAGGCCCTCATAGTTAAAACAGAGCTTCCATGCCTTCCTCTGAATATCAGGTGTACACACCAGGTGGGAGCACTGCCCCCTTTGCAAGGATCTGTAATAGCCAGTTAATATTTTGCTTGTAAAATGACAATGACCAACCAATGCTCTAATTTTGCTCTATATAAAAGAGAGTAGGGTTGCCAGGTCTGGGTTGGAAAATACCTGGAGACTTTGGGGGTGGATCCGGTAGAGGGTGGGGAGGGGAAGGGCCTCAGCATGGTACAAGACCATAGAGTCCTCCCTCCAAAGCAGCCATTTTCTCCAGGGGAGCTGATTTCTGTCAGCTGGAGATCAGTTGTAAAAGCGAGGGATCCCCAGGCCCCACCTGGAGGCTGGCAACCCTAAAAGAGAGGAAGAAAACGATTTGAATGCTGACATGCATTCTCTTATCTGTGCAGATAATAAATACTTTAAAATCTCCTCACTGATTTTGATTCCATTCTTTCTGAAGCACATTTGGTGTAACACTGTTGAGGGCAGGGAGGGAATGTTTACCACCCAGAACTAAGGTTAGGCCTCAGGGTTGCAACAAGGCAGGTTCTGCCGGCCTTTCATCTGAAACTTGTGCAGCTGAGGGATGGTGGGAGGCTCCTGGTGCCCTGCAGGCTGCCTTTCAGACTAGGCTCCCAGTGGCTGCCTCTTTCCCCCATCCTTCCCAGCGTGGACTGTTGTTGCTGCGGCTGGGGCTGCATTTTGTCTGGTGTCTCTTGACAGAGCCAGGCCTTGTGCGCGGGAAGGGGGGGCGGGATTCGGCCTCACAGGCGCCTGAGCCCTCCAGTGGATGCGGGGGGAGGCAGCCAAGGCCGCTGCAGGCTGTTTTAAGCTGCTGTTGTTGGGGACGGGGGAGAAAACAATGACCCTCTGGACTCCCCATCCCACCGTCTGTGCCTCTGGGTGGGGAGGAGGGAGGGCAGCGTGTGGGTGTTTTAGGGCCGACGAAAACCTCAAACATTTAGCTCGGTTGCCAGCAATGGGATGGAGGAGAGGGGGGGGGGGGGAGCACAGCATCTCAAGTTGCAACCGGGGACTGGCGGAGGAGCTTTGCCCCCTTCGCTCCGCTCCCCATCGGCCCGTCCCTTTCCTGCAGGCCAGGCCCATCCACAGAATTCCTCCGTCATCACCACCACCGCCGCACACGTGCTCCAGCCGGGAAGGAGGGCAGCCTGCCAGGTAGACCCGCTCGGAGACTGAAGCGCAGCTCTGGGGTCGCTCTCCCTCCCTCTCCGTTGCTATTTTTGGCTGCACCAAAAGAACTTGTTTTGGGGCCGGCAAATGCTGCAGGTGGGGCGGGGCGGACGGTTTCTCTTGGTGGAGTCCGGAGAGAGAAAGGGAGGGGATGGACGCAGGACCGATCAGGCTAGTCTGTTGGGCCAGTGCTGGGAATATGGCGTTTATCTCCAGGGCAGTACGTGGTGGTGGAGACGGGGGATTGCTCCAGGGTTTATTCTAAATTGCCCCCTTGCTACACGATAAACTGGTACAGTCTGCCCCCCCCCCCCAACCTCACGAAATATGTAGGCGCCTGGAAGAGGGCGAGGGCTTTACCCACATTTCACTTTGGGGCAAGACTCTCCAGGTGGTGCCTGGAAACCTCCCGGAATTACCACTGATCTCCAGAGAGCAGACATCAGTTTCCCTTGAGAAAATGGCTGCTTTGTAGGGTGGACTGACTGTGGATCTCTTACCCCGTCTCTCTGCTCCCCACCTTAGGAAAGGCTGGACAAACACTTGTCAGAGATGCTGTGTGATAATCCTGCATTAAATTCGGGTTGGACTAGATGGCCTGTATGGCTCCTTCCAACTCTATAGTTCTGTGGCTATATACCCTGTTGAGGTCTGTCTCCTCCCCAAACCCCAAGCTCCCCAGTCTTTGCCGCCAAATCTCCAGGAATTTCTGAACCCAGAGTTGGCAAGCCTACAGCAGTGATGTGTCTTAAACTCTGCTTAAGTCTTCAACCCTAAGCACACTTTCCGGGGAGGGGGGTGGAGTAGTGCTGAATAGTCCAGCTTAGTCTTGCACTGTGAAATTCCCTCTTATTCTCCCCCCTCCAAGAATAACTGGAGGCTGATTTCTGATCTCCACAACTTAAGCCTTAGAACATTTTATCAGCCCAAATGTCTGCGCTGACGTTCATCCACCGGTCTTCGAAATAAAGGATATTTTTTAAAATGTGGTTTTGCATGCTGCCTCCTCTCACATTTTACCAATGGCGTAACCTTTTCTGGATTTGTGCTGCTGTGTCACTTGTATTCCTACATAGAATTCTGTATGATTCATTAAATGCCTTTGACTAGTCAAGTAATTGCTACCATCACACACTTTTAGTTTAATGGCATGAGGCTTGAACGGAAACCATTTTTGTCTTCATTTTCTATTTCTTTTTTTTTTACCATTTCCCCTATCATCTGTTTATTTTTAAGGAAACCAAGCTACTTATTAACCCAATATCCTCAACTGCAGAAGACTCCTTTTCCCCTCACTGCACAAAATGTGTCCAGATACCCCTGAAGATAACTCTCTGATTTTATTCCTGTAATGCCAGTCAGCAGGCCTTCATTAGTGTTACAGAAGATGCAGAGTGTTATGTGCATACGACCTCTGAACAAAGGCCCTCCAGCAATGCAATGGCAGATCATCTGCTTCGCATGCAGAAGTCCCCAGCAGCTCCACTTAAAAAGCTCAGGTAGGAGGTAATTTGAAAGACCTCCACCTGGAGAAGGGCTGGCAGCCAGAGCAGACAATCCTAACTCTGGAAGGACTAATAATCTGACTCATTAGACCAATGATCTGTCTCAATTATGCTGATAAGGCAGGATCATGCATTCAACAAATGTTGAGAGTCTTCTCTGACTGAGCCATTGTGGGTCAGAGGAGACTGAGCTGGAGGAACCTGTGGACTGACTCCGTAGAAGACAGCTTCTAATGAGCAAATCCTTTGCTTTGCATAGGTGCCAGTCTAGTCTCCCATGCACATGTGTTCAGAAAATTAAGTCATCTGATAAATGCAGGGGTGGGTGGTGGAGTGGGAGGAATGTCAGGCTGGTTCCAGGTTCTGTTCACTGTTGGGCCAGGAGTTCCCTCCCTTTGAGCCCTGCAATGTCTCTTAGTGATCTCCAAAAGGAAAGGGGTAGTTGGGTGGAGAGAAGACCCCAGAAGACCACCTCCTATCCTCGTACACAAGGCTGGGGTTGGGGCTTCCTGCAACTCTGAGCCCTGGGCAGATTTCTGGGGCAGAACAGAAGTGTTCCTATTTGGGGCTGGTCTTTGCCCATCCTCGGAGATGCAGGATCTCCTCTTGGCTCTGTGTACGCTGCATGTATGTAGGTTGGGTTGTGAATTGAGGATACCCAAAGCTAGGTTGTGGGGCTGTTTTGGACTGGCCGGTAGTTTCCCCCCCCCCTTCTCTGTTTCTGTAGTTTGTTTCCTGGTGATGTGGGTGTTGTCTCTCCCCCCCCCCCCCCCATTTTCTTGCAAAACAGGCACTACTGTTGCTTCCCCTCATGAGCCCCCACGCCGCCGGACTGGCTCCCATTAGCTCTGAGTCTGGCAGCTCCTTCCCAGCTGAAGGCACTTTCCCTTTTATGGCAAAAGCATCTGGACAGTGGTTGGGGGGGAGGAATGGGGGGGCAGCCACTCCCCATAACAATTCAGCCCAATGGCACTTTCCTGGCAGAACCCCTGAGAGGGGCCTGACCTATCTCTGCAAAGCCTGACAGGCCGGAGATTCGGGGAGAGGGGAAGCTTTGTCCTCTAGGGGGCGCCTGCCGTTTCAAGGCACTATTAAGTAATTGGAATGGCAGTGAAATCCTCATGGGCCTTTGGGATTCAGAACTGAGCCGCACCGAGCTAGATTTAAGTGGATCACAGGCCCTTCATCCTTCAGTTGCTCACTGGCACCAGTAGGGGTATCTAAAACCCCCCAAATGCACGTCACTGTAACAACTACAGTTTTGCCTCAAAAAACTTCCTCGCACAGGTCTTTTGAAAAGTTATTGTACTGGCCGTACACGTACAAGTGTGTGGAGAGGGCCAGCCTTGTTCTGGAAAGTTCCTGGCAGGTGCTTCGGGTGGTTCAGATTTAGCCGCCTAGGCTGGCTGCGGGTCCAGCCAACAAAGAAGCTGACTAAGTCATCCACTGTGTATTATCCTCTCACATTGCGGAGTATGCGGGTTGAGGCTGGGTCCTGCCCTTTGTCAGACATTGTTGGTTTCCCTTAATTACTTCAAGCATGGTACCCAGTTGGGATCAGGACCACAGGGCATGAAGAGCTGGCATTGTATGGCTGCCAGCTCCCACTTGGTAAGTACCTAGAGACTGGGGGGGGGGGTGAAGCTTGGGGAAGGGGGGGTTGGAAAGGGGGGGGAAGACCTTGACAGGATATAATACCACAGAGTCCACCCTCCAGAGCAGCCATTTTCTCCAGGGGAACTGATCCCTGTCATCTAGAGTTCACTTGTAATCCTAGAACATTTCCAGCCCCCGCCTGGAGGTTGGCAGCCCTAGACTTCAGGCTTCCCCTGCACCTATTTTCTAGCCTGAAAGAGTGCTGGGGAAGGGTTGCTACTGGACCTCTTGGGAATCTATGAGTATCCTAGGGAACATGTGGGCTCCCCCATATAGCGCCCCCCACTAAAACTGTTTCAGGCTTGGGAACTGGCACAAGAAAGGCAGCTGTTCTGCATAGGAGCAGTGGCCCTGATCCCAATTTGGCACCACACGATGCCTCCAGCCTGCATGGGAACAAAAGAAGAGAAAGCCTTGACGGACGAGTTCTGATCAAGGCTGGTTCAAGTTATTTTGCTGCCTTCTTCGGTGAAAATTAATCCCCTCTCTCATCTTGAAACAAAGATCTTGGAACATCTTGCAGGGAACAAAGAAAGAGGGTTGCAATTAGGAAAACTGAGGAGGGGGAAAGAGGGCCTCCAAACCTCAGTCCAAGACTGCAGGGCTGCAACGGGGAGAATGAGGTTCCCTCTTGAGAGGTTTCCAGCGATTCTGCTGTCCCTCTGAAACGGCCTGTTGGGCTGGGCCTCCCCTTGGGCTGGTTATGGTGGACTCTCTTAAGGAAGGAAACAGCGCTCCACACATGTTCAGAGGCACTCTCAGCCCCTCAATGGGCTCCTGATCACCTGAATGACTCCTCTCCTCTCCATCTACCCGGTGCCTGATGTGTGCTCAGAACACCCGTATGACAAGCACCTCTTTCTCTTCCCGGAGCTACACGGAACTGCCTTTGCTGACACCAACCCCATGTTGCCTTTACCGCCCCCGTTATACCCCTCCCTCTATTGTCCTTTCATCTCCCAAGTCTATATTTAAAATTGTAAGCTCTTCTTTTGCATATGTTACTCTGAAAAACGCCCAAGTAGATCTATAACCTGTATTCATAACAATTAGTTTAATTACCCATCCATACATCCCCAGGGTGAGCCCTGACACTGACAGGCTGGGGTGTGCTGGTTGAAATTCTGTCTCCATCTTGCCCCCATGGTGACCAAGGGCTCGGCTTGTCCACGGAACTCCATCTCCTACAGTGACAGAACATCCTTTCCTGTCGTGCTCCACTTCTGTATGAAAGGATGTTTATTCCATTAGCCTTTTTGTCCTGCTGATGGCCACAATTGCCCCCACCCCTGGAAGTCATGGGTGGAACCAGACGGGACGGGACTGGTTGAGTTTGGTGTAGTGGTTAAGTGCGCGGACTCTTATCTGGGAGATCTGGGTTTGATTCCCCACTCCTCCACTTGCACCTGCTGGATGACCCTGGGCAAGCCATAGCTCTGTACCGGCTGTTCTCTCAAGGACAGTTGTCTCAGAGCTCTCTCAGCCCCACCTACCTCACAGGGTGTCTGTTGTGGGGAGGGGAGGGGAGGGGAAAGGAGTTTGTAAGCCGCTCTGAGACTCCAAGTGAGTGAAGGGCGGGGTATAAATCCAATCTCCTTCTCCTCCTCTTCTTCTTCTTCAGGAGATAAGTGATGGGAAGAAACTGGCTGGCTGTACCACTTGCACATGGGTGTTGTGGGAAAGACAGAAAGAAAGTACTAAGTGCTCCATTTTGACATGTCCCAGCTGGGGGGCACTGTCATGCCCCCCTGCTGCTTCCCTGATACAGTCTAGTTTGTGGCCAATCAATGCGAGGGTACATCATCATTAAGACACAGTTCTCTGGGTGCAGGGTTATTGGGATGGAGGGCTTATGGCTCAGTGGTAGACCATTTGCTTGGCATGGAGAAGGTCCCTGGCTGGATCCCTGGCATATCCAGTTAAAAGGATCCTGCAGTAGGTGACGTGAAAGGCCTCTGCTTGAGGTCCTGGAAAGCTGCTGCCAGTCTGAGTGGACAATGCTGACCTTGATAGACCAATGATCTATAACAGAATAGATACACAGTGTTGTATTGTAGGGATCACCTTGCTGTTACGGCACTGTCTTCCACCTTCGCAATTCCAGCTTCTGCAACATTCATAGTATACCTTGCCTTAGATGAATTGTGGCTCACATTTGTAACCCTAGAGCTATTGGACTGTTTGTTGTTCGTCTTGTGGTGTCTGGTTACATCATTTCATACCCTGCAATCTGCCTGGAGTCTCAGGGAGAAAGATAGGTTATAAAGTACACAAGTAAACACCATAAAATGGTCTGACTCAGTATAAGGCATGTGAACGCATCGGGATCTAAACTTACTTTGGGGTGCAGAACTGTTCAATCCCTGTTCCTTAGTAAGGTTGCCTCTATACCTCTGAGATGCACGAAGAACCGATAGCAGCGAATAAGGTACAAGGACGTGGGAACGGACTTCCTCCTGAAGCCCAGTTGAAAAGGTCTTGCAGTGGTCTTAGGCTTTGGCATGTCTGCAGGGGAGGAGAGTTCTACAGTCAGTGGGAATGCCCCAGCTGTGTATGTGTGTGTCTTACCAGCCGGATATGCTATATGGATGAAGCCACCAAGGAGGGGGTGGTCTTGCTAGACTTGGGTAGGGAGCAGTCCTGCCTATGTTCTCCACTTTCACCAGCCCAGGGTGGTTTCTACTGCTCACTTCTGGAGAGAAACAAGACATGAGTTTTGCAGTCTCTTTCCTGCACTAGGTCCCTGTGCCCTTGCAGAAGGCCTGTGTCCCTCTGCTGTGCCATTCTGCTGTCCATCTCTCAGCCCGAGCACTGGCTGACCCCACCTGGGGAAGGAAATGGAGAGCAAAGGGCAGCGAGCAGAAGGGAGTGTGTCGACCAGCTCTCCCGCCTGTACACACGCAGGGTGGTGCCTCAGGTGCTTCCTCCCTTGTGGCTGAATGCCTGGGACAAGCGGCCCAGAGGCCTCCCTCCCTCTGCCTGCAGGGAACATTCATGGAAGGGTGACCCACACCCTGCAGCTGCTGGGCAAAACAGCCACTGCAAGGCCCTCCTTTGCGCCTGTCCAGAGTCTCTGTTGCCGTTTCTTGCCATGAGTGTCCGAGTGGCAACCGCCTACAGAGCCAGGTCTGCACAGGCTGGACCAGCACTGAGCTACAGAGATGGGCCTGGAGGGAGGATTTCTAACCACTTCCCTGGCAGACTGCCACTTGGCAGATAGCTTCAAGAGGCTGCTTGGCCACATACCGCCGGACAGACGTAAACAGCTTTCCCTTAATCAGAAGACGAGCTACCTTGTGCCATTGGTACCTCTGGTGCACCTCAGCAAGAGGATCTGTACTGCCCTGCTGGATCCAGATTAAGGGTCAACCAAGTCCAGCACTGTTTCATCGGAGGCCGCTTCATCCCAGGTCTGACTATTGTTCTGCCTTGGCCAGTGCTGTCTGCTCTGACGGATGGTGGCTCTCCAGGGCCCCAGGCAGTGACACCCCCCCCTCTTTTTTCTGTAGTCCTGTGGCCTTTAATAGAAGAGACCAGGCACTGGGCTTGGGACCTTCTGCATGCAAGGCAGGTACTCCTCCACTAAGCCCACACAACAGCAGCCCATTCTCTAGCCATCACTGGAATCTCTCGAGCCTCATGCTGATGCTCTTCCCCAGCTGTGGGGTGACTCATTACCTGGGGTGGGCTGGTGCTTTTGACCAGTACTTGCTTGGCTGTGGTAAGGCATTATGCCAGCTCCACCGCGGCTGTTGTGCTGCAGAATCTCCCACGGCCAGGGTTCTCTTGCCGTGATTCCGCCAATGAGGACAGTCACCCGAGGGTGACCAAATAATTGAGTGTGGTGCACCTTTCACTCTCCCATGGGTCTCCTTTGCTCTAGCAGGGCACTTTTAATTGGCGAAGCTTACTGAACAGCGATACCCTCACTGCTATTCCCATCTTTACAGTGAGAAGTGAGTCAAAGAGAGGTATTTCGCACAGGATTTCCCAGTGAGTTTACGACAGAAGGTGGGATTTGAACCCAGTTAATTTGGACACAGATCCCAGCTTGCTATGGGAACAAAACAATTGGAAGCCCCAAGGAGACCCATTTAATAAAAGGTGCTGCTGAGAAGCCTAACGGTGGGCAAAGAGAGACAGCGCCAGGCCAGCTGGACTTGCCAGTGGACTCTGCGGGCCTTCTCCCCCACTAGATGTCCTCTAGGAAGGCTGGTCCCCGTCGTCTCCTTGGAGCCACTCTACGCTCCCACACTCCTTGCACCACCATCCTTTCCTTCCCCTTTCTTTTCCCCAGCCTTCTCCCAGCTGCTGCAGGAGGGTGACATGAGCCGCCTGTTAGGAGGGAAGGCAAGGGGAGCTGAGTCAGCAGAACAGCAAGGCAGGCAGGGAACGTCTCCCCCCCCCCCCCCCCCCCGGAAGTGGCTTTTCTCTCTCTGCATCTGTTTGTACTCTATGTGTCTGCGTGTATATGCACACACACACACACACATTCTCTCTCTCTTTGTACGTTCAAGGCCCCACATAATCCCTTGTGTTTCTAGCAGAATTTTTGCTTCACCCTGAAAAGACACTGTTTCTGGTGTGGAGGAATGTCTGTTGGCCCTGGGCTCGCTCTGTCAGGCCTGTCACGTGACACTGGGGGTAGACCCCTTTCCTGTAACCAGCCCTGCTCTATTACCTCAGAAATAGTGGTTTATTTATTTAGGAGATTTCATAAATCAACAGAGTCCTGCTTGGAGGTGACCTACAGCTAAAATGATAAGTTAACAAACAACGAGCCATTAAAGCCAGTCCTCCTGGGACAGAAACAGATAAGGCAGTCTTCATACCAGAAGCTGACCACCCTTGGTGGCGTTTGGGTGTTTCTACTGAATTGTTTTATAATTTTAAATGCTGTTTTTAATTGTTCTAAGGCAGTGATGGTGAACCTTTTAGAGACCGAGTGCCCAAACGGCAACCCGAAACCCACTTATTTATCGCAAAGTGCCAACACGGCAATTTAACCTGAATACTGAGGTTTTCGTTTTAGAAAAAGCAACTCATACATTAACATCTTTTGTCTTAAAAGAAAAACACAATAACAGAGCTTTCAATGATACAAACAACTTTTTATTGAAAGGTAAAAGTTTGCATTTGGCATGCTTTTGAACAATTAATGTGATTTTTGCTGTCCAATCTAGCGAGCTCTGTGCTGGGGCGATGCTGGGCGTACCCACAGAGAGGGCTCTGAGTGCCACCTCTGGCACGCGTGCCATAGGTTTGCCACCACTGTTCTAAGGTTTTAATGTTTGCCACCTTAGGACCTTGTTCGAGTGGAAAGATGGCCTACAAATATTTTAAATAAATTAACTAATGTAAAAAGCTGGAAAGATAAACTCCCTGAACTGAAAGCCTGGAAAAAAGATACATTTTGGCTGGCAGCAAAAAGACAGTATGGTATGTACTAGGCAAGCCTCAAGGAAGAGGGCGTTCCAGAGGCAAGAAAATGTCCACCACTGAAAATGTTGTAACCCACCTCACCTCTGAAGGTGGGGGCATAGAGAGCAGGCCTTGAGAAGTGGATTTCACCTGGCGGGCTGGGTAGTACAGGAGAAGAAGCCCTTGGCCTCATCCCTCAGTTAATCGGTGCACTCAGAGTCTGCTGTCTCGTCCCCTAGGTCACACGATGGCCACTGGCTTAAATGGGTTTTGAAAAACACAGATTTCTGAAGAAAGAGAAGCCTACCAGTGGCCATCACTAGCTATGATGATTAGGAACATACTTCAACCTTCCATGGTAGCATAATTTGGAGTACCAGTTCAGGGGCAAAAGAAGAGGGGAGGATTCACTGCTTCCTGAATCTTAGGTTCAAACCAGACGAAATGCTGAAAGATCAGTGAACGGATACTCCAAGAGGTTTCTAATAAAGGAAATAGCAATTTCATGGAGGTCCCAGTTTGGAGAGGGCCCATAGGGTGGGGAGAGGGTGGGATTTGGGGTCACAACAGGGAGCTAAAATGTAGCTGCGGCTCTGGTCTAAACTGTTTTGTGTCTTCTTCGCCCACTTTGGACAAAAAAAATAAATGTCAGTTTGGAATAATCTTAACCAGTGTATTTAACATAAATCAAAATGTAGAAAACGTTCTTTTAAATCATTAATTCAAGCAATATATCAACAGATACTCTCAGGCCTTTTCACTGAAGTCCATAATTTAGCACGACACCCAAATAAAGTAGCCATGAATATGTATCAGTGTCTGAAATGAGATGAAAGATTATTTCCACGGCCACCATTGCCAAGGCTGCATAATCCGCAGAGGGAAAGGAGAGCTATACTTTATTCCAAGACATGGCCTGGGTTGGTACCAAGGTTTTGAGCACCAGCTGCCAGGGTGGGACGCAGGCCACCGTGGGTCACTTCCAAGAAGATCAAAGCTGCAGAGTTGGGCTTTGGTTTCCCCTTGATGTGTAAAGAGGCTCAGCGATGGCACCAAACTCTTTCTTACTAATTCAGAAGAAGAAGTCTTGTTATCCAGTGGGCTGAGGATGTCCCTCGGTTTCAGAGATGCTCAGCCTGAGGGTGGAACGAATGCTAAGAGGTCACTCCAGCTTGGAAACTTTCACCCTATCAGTCCATCCTCTGGGATAGAAGAACTTAACTGCATCTCCCAGCTGTAAGGTTACCAACCTCAAGTTATGGCCTGGAAATGTCCTAGACTTACATCTGGTCTTCATATGGGAGACAAAATGGCCAATTCACAGGGTAGACTGTATGGCATTATACCCCGCTGAGTTCCCTCCCCTCCTCAAACCCCACTGTCATCTGTCGTCCCCCCCCCCCCCAATCTCTAGGAGTTTCCTAACTGGGGCTGGCAACCATACCCAGTTGGCTGCTTACAAAGCCTGTCTAGGTTCAAACTGAGAGCCAGTTTGGTGTAGTGGTTAAGTGCGCGGACTCTAATCTGGGAGAACCGGGTTTGATTCCCCACTCCTCCACTTGCACCTGGCTGGATGACCTTGGGCAAGCCATAGCTCTGTACCAGCTGTTCTCTCAAGGACAGCTTGGGAAAGAGCTCTCTCAGCCCCATCTACCTCACAGGGTGCCTGTTGTAGGGAGGGGAAGGGAAAGGACTTTGTAAGCCGCTCTGAGACTCCAAGTGAGTGAAGGGCAGGGTATAAATCCAATCTCTTCTTCAAGATAGTGTTGTTCCAAGAAAGCTACACTCATCCAGTCCTGGGGCTTGAATTGGACTGGGATAGTGGTGACACAGGCCCAGCAGCTAGTCACTGTCCCTGCTGCGGGCCCAAGCAATTGGCCAGAGAACTGGCTCAGTACCTGACACAAAGGCAGAATCAGGGGGAAGGCCATATTAGCAACACCTCTCCCAGCCTTATTGTCTAGGGCCTGTACAGCTTGAGTAAAGGCTGGCTCTTTGTGACACTGATCACCAAATCACAGCTCCAGCTTCCTGCCCCTTTGCTCTCAGGCCTAATGCGTTCCATCCACTCTTGGTTTTTGCCTTGGCACTCCTAGGCCTGAAGATGAGGGCCTCTGTTAAGGGCCTCCTGGGACTGGTGTAATGCCCGCTGGCTTTCTCATGCGGTGGAATCAAAGCTGTTGCCAGAGCTCCACTCTGCAGCGAGCCCTCCTTTGTATAGCCACTTTGGGTGGTGCTCAGGCTTCTCTATCACTTTGGGAAGATCTGTCTGATCTCTTTGGGCTACCCGTCATCCCTGTTGTGTTTCCATAGAGCTAGGGGAGGGGGTCTCCAATCGGGAAGGTTAAAAGTGTGCTCACAGTGGCAGAGCAGTTGCTGTGATTGCGGGATGCGGTTTCAAAGGCTCATGACTCACAGATGCCTCCCTGCAGAAACACACTCTCATAACAACACTTACCTTCTAGCTCTGGTTTAAATTAACTATGTATTGTTAGCACTGTATGTCCCTAGATTATGATAAGTTTAGTTCTTGCTTGTTTAGTATGTATCTTTATTATTGAATCGTTAATGACTTTGTGCAACACTTATCTACTTGGTTATGTATACCTTGGAAAACTAATAAAAACAATTTTAAAAAAAGAAAAAGAAGAAGAAAGGGGACTGGTAGCAGAGGGGTGAGGAGGCTTAGAGCCAGTGTTCCCTCTAAGCTGAGTTAGTGGGAGCTAGCTCACAGTTTCTTAGCCTCCAGCTCACACATTTTTGTCTTAGCTCAGGAAGGATGACTCCAAAGGAAACTAATTTATTCAGTAGCCAAATCACTCACTCACAACTTTAATGCCAGGAGCTCACAAAGTAGAACATTTGCTCACAAGACTCCACAGCTTAGAGAGAGTATTGCTTAGAGCCCGTGCTCTCCCTTTTGGACTGATGAAGGTTGGTTGGAAGAGTCAATTAGAGGAGAAGAGAAAGAGGAAATTGGATTTATACCCTACCACTCAGAGTCTCAGAGCGTCTTACAAACTCCTTTCCCTTCCCCTCCCCTCCCCACAACAGACACCCTGTGAGGTAGGTGGGGCTGGCTGAGAGAGCTCTTTCGAGAACTGCTCTTGAGAGAACAGCTCTGACAGAACTATGGGTTGCCCAAGGTCATCCAGCAGCTGCAAGTGGAGGAGTGGGGAATCAAACCCAGTTCTCCCAGATTAGAGTCTGCGCACTTAACCACTACACCAAACTGGTACCATTCGGAGGGCATCCTGGCTTCTGTAACACTCAAGTGGCAAAAAGCTGTACAAATCTGAACTTCTCTTAGGTTTCTATTTCATGGTTAGCAAAAACAGTCTCATGAAGGGAGCTTTGACTCTCAAAAGCTTATACCCTGAAAATCTTGTTGGTTTTGAAAAGGGCTACTGGATTCAAATCTACTGCAGACCAACTAACAGGGCTATCTTCTGAAACCAAAAACAGCAGGGGAGAAAAAGCCCCCCCCCAACATTCTGCAGATCAGCAGCTGCATCACAAGAGGCAAGGAGTGTGCCCAGAGGGTGTTGGCGCAACTAAAACAACCTGGAAAGGCTAACCCAATTTTGTTAAAGCATTCTGCTTTTCCTAGCCAGCTGAATGAGTGTTGACAGTTGACTCTCCTTCCTCTCTTCCGCCATGTTTGCTCAGTCGGCACATCAGAGATGGCTCAGATGAGATTTGAATCCAGGATTCCTCATAAAGGCAGAAGCAGCATTTCAAAATACCAGCTATTTTTCCAGATGGCCCAGAGACAGCGGAGTGGCCGCAGCTCAAAACCACAGAATGTACGACTCCCCGATCAGCATTACAGCTTTCAAGTTAGCATTAACCTCTGAATAAACTTGTCAGGACCAGAAGTATTGAGAGCTTCCTATTAAAGTGAGTCATGCGCTGCTCCTCCCCCCAATCAGTTTCTCAGCCCACTACTGGCTCCAGTGATAGAGCTTTTGGGACTTTCCCCCTCCCACTTACCATCTTGTCTACCTTGCCCATACAGCTCCTCCTTTCCCTTGGCCAAGAATCAAGGGTTCCCCAGCCAAATGGACTTGCCATTTCCTTCACACAGGCAGAACTGTTGACAAGCGTTCTGTATTGCTGGCAGCTTCGTTCCCTTGTCAAATGAAATGCTGGGAAAGCTGGAGATTTTGGGGGTGGAGCTTCAGGCGGGTGGCGTTTGGGGACGGGTAAAATGCCACCTTGCACAGTGGCCATTTTCTCCAGCTGAACTGATGGATGTCACCTGGAGATCAGATATAATCCCCAAAGAACTCCAGCCACCACCTAGAGGTTGGCAACCCTACGATATTCCAGTAGTTCACCAAATCAGCACCAGATACTTTACCATCACCAGCAAATTCCACCACTGCATAGGAGGAGAACTGAGGCTGAAAGACCATGATCATGAGTTTTGTGAACTCATGATCAATGAAGCCTAGGGCAGTAGTGGACCTTGAACTCAGTACTCCTGCAAGGGTTCAAATAGACAAAGATCTCAGGCTCACAGGTCTCATTCCTTCATAAAATGCAAATTGCAGCTTGGGCAGCCTCAGTTTGCTTCAGGGCCATGCCGGGAAGGGAGGTGAAATTTAACCCTTCAGTGCCCCCTTGACTTTGTTATTTGAAACTGGCTCCCCCTCCCCTCTCCTTCCCTGCATGGTCTGAACCTATCTGAGCCTGCAATTTTCATGTTATAGTCTGGATCACTGTCTTATCTATTCAAGCTCCCCAGATCCAGAAGGTCACCATACAGTGAAGCAACTTGTTATGGTCATATCAAGCATGACTACAGAGAATATACTGTGTGATTCCACACCCGCTGATTCAAAATGAACTGGCAAAAGCCACAGTGGAATTAGGATGGCCCAGGACTGGACCCAGTTCCACATGTAGGCACACAGACTGTCACCAGAGTCTTCAAGAGGAATGGAATCACCGCTTCATCACCAAAAGCAAAAACCGGGAGCCCTGTGATATCTTGAATACTAAGATAGGTCGTGGCAGAATTTTTGTGGATTAATGCTGCAATAAATATGTTGTCCCCAGAATCCTTTCTGGTTTTGTAGCAAACCGCCCCCCCCCCCCCCCCCCCAATAAATAAATCAGTGTTCTGGTATTCCTTACCTTGGCAGAGGGATTTCTGTGGATGTTAACAGGGCAGAGGCATTTTTAGCACACTGGTGCCATCTACCGGACAATCAGAGGCAAAGCAGCCAAGAAGCAATCCTTATGAATAAGAACAAAGTTTGAGTTCAGTGGCACCTTTAAGACCAACAAAGTTTTATCCAAAGCGTGAGTTTCGTGTGCACGCACACTTTCTCAGATAGACTGAAAATGAAGGAAATGGTTCATTGATGTATATAGCGGATGAACAGTAAATTAGCATGCAGCATAATGATGATTTTTTAACATGCTAAAACTAAACAGTTATAACAAGTTTGTTTGGATTCCCCATAATTAAATCCAAACATCGTCATTATGCTGCATGCTAATTTACTGTTCATCCGCTATATACATCAATGAACCATTTCCTTCATTTTCAGTGTATCTGAGAAAGTGTGCGTGCACACGAAACCTCACGCTTTGGATAAAACTTTGTTGGTCTTAAAGGTGTCACTAGACTCAAACTTTGTTCTACTGCTTCAGACCAACATGGCTGACCCACTTGAATCTATCCTCACATATGAGGCAGGCTTCAAGGTCTTTCTGCAATCAAAGCTGTTCCTTTTCCTTTGAAAGCTCTGTAGAATTAATACTTGCCTACCATACAAGGTTATTGTTAGGACTACTGACAGAATGTAATTCGAAGTTTACTATATCAAATGTAGTAAATTCAGTAAATTGAGACACTAGGTCTGATCCAGCAAAGCATTTCTTGTGTTCCTTTTGTGCTGATCCCAACCACAGCTGTACTGAAGGGGAGCTTCATTCTTTCCAAGGATGCAGCCCTGAGTATATTTTGGCTTGGATCCTATACACACTTCTCTCCAGGTGCTGCAAAGGCAGTCCTCTGCTGCAGAGCTTGCTTTCTTGGGAGCCAGTTTTCAGTGGGCCTCGGAGTGCCTAGTGGAGCATTGCCTCCACGGTGCCTGGAGAGAGATGCAAGCATGGAGCAAAGGATCTAAGCCTTTACCAGGAGGTGTCTTATGTTCAGTGTCAAGTAAGATTTGGCTGAACTTTAAGCCTGATTTAAACATGACTTGTCTGCAGCAAATGAATTTGTGCAGAATTCTAAATTTGGCCACCACCCAAGCAAAGCAGCTTAATTGTGCTTCATTTGCACACCAGGGATCTGAGTACTAGCATGTGTTAACTGAACAGGCACAGCTGCTTTGCACCCGTCACAGCACATTTTGGACAAGGTGCTCAGCCTGCACAATACTGCTTTGCCTCACCAGCTTCATGTTTAAATGAGGCTTCAGAACCCAAGCTTCTGGGGGGAGGGAACTAAACCTCTCCCTTCAGCCACCAACTCACTAGAGCAGGAGTCCCCACACTTTCTGAGCCTGCACGCACACTTGGAATGCTGACAGGGCAATGTGGGTGCAACAACAAAATGGCTGCAGCAGGAGGCGGAGCCAGCCACAAAACGATTACCACAGCTTAACATCAGTAACGCGGTGCAGATTCTTGTGCTGTTGTGGCAGTTGCACAGCCAATCAGAAGCCTTGCTGGGTAAAAGCCCGACTTGGCCCTGCTGGCTTCCTAAAAACACTTGGTGGGCACCAGAAAAGGTGTTTGTGGGCACCCATGGGCACTGTGTTGGTAACCCCTGTACTAGAAGAAGGGAAGACTAAATAGGAAGTAACTGATTAGGCCAAGAAACTGCTTTAAAACAGGAAGAATCTTTTTAAAGGGGCAGTGAATTTGCGAAGGTGAAATGGTGCTTCTGTCAGTCCCTGCCTGTGGACAATTGGTGCTTCAAGTGGGAAAAGCTGGTTCTATACAACTGTTTAACATTTCCGTGGTTTGTTCTCAGGGTTTGCATGAAGCACTTAGATGATATCACAGTCAATGCTCTGCATTACAGTGATCTGTTGTTTACCCTTTTTCCAGACCTGTGGCAATGATCCTTCCCCCCCCTTAAACACCACTGTAGTGTCAGGCAGCCATGTGAAGTGTCCAAGGGTACGACTAATGCTCCCTCTAAGCCGTGGAGTCTTGTGAGCAAAAATCCTACTTTGTGAGCTACTGGCATTAAAGGTGTGAGCCAGCGATCTGGCTGCTGCATAAATTAGTTTGCTCTGGAGCCCTCCTCCTTCCTGAGCTAAGACAAAAAACTGTGAGCCGGAGGCTAAAAAACGGTGAGCTAGCTCACACTAATTCAGCTTAGAGGGAACACTGGTTACGACATGTTTAAATCCTTTGCCATTACAATTTTAAATGTGTCAGATTCTCAGTGCTTTGTTACTTCCACTCTCGCAGTGCTTAAGTGCATCTTTTTCCCCTGAGGAGGAAGGAATATTAATTACTCCCTTTTTACCCCTTTCCATTTAAAAAAGTCAGAGTTGCTGCAAAGGCATTTCCCCTGGTCCTCATGAAAACCTCCTTGGTTTTATTATCTTAAAACAGCTTTATTTATCCATAACCCTTTATTGATTACTTCCCAGTCACTGTATGTCTGGAAGTTTCCTCAATCAGTCCCTTTCTGCAGTCATAAAATAAGAGGACACATTCTCTTATGGATTAAAAATTGGTTAAATGTCAGGAAGCAAAGAATAGGAATAATGGACAGTTCTCACAATGGAAGGAAGGATGCAGTGGGGTCCCCCAAGTATTGGTATTGGGGCTGGTACTATGTAATTTGTTCATAAATGATCTGGAACTAGGTATGAGTAGTGGCCAAGTCTGTGGATGACACAAAATTATTCAGAACGGTGAAAACCAAGGATGACTGTGAAGAGCTCCAGGAGGATCTGCACAAATTGGGTGAATGGGCAACAATATGGCAGATGAAGCCTAATGTATAAAATGATACAAGCTGGAACAAAAATCCCAACATGTATAGGCTAATGAGATCTGAATATGCTGAGACCGAGAGGGGAAAAGATCTTGGAATGATAGTGGATAGCTCAGTGGAAGTGTCAACCCAGTGTGCTGCAGAGGTGAAAAAGAGAACTCTTGTGTTATGGATTATTAGGAAAGGGATTCAAAATACGACTCCTGATATTATAATGCCCCTGTATAAATCTATGGTGCAGTTCTGGTCACTGTATCTCACAGAGGACATTGCAGAGCCGGAAAAAGTACAGAGGAGGGCAACCAAGATGATTAGGGGGTTGGCGAACCTTCCCTATGATAAAAGACTGAAGAGTCTGTGACTTTTCAGTTTAGAAAAGAGACGAGTAAGGGAGAACACGATAGAGGTTTATATAATTATGCATGAGTTGGAGAGAGTTGACAAAGAGAATTCTTTCTCTTCCTGCCAAAATACTAGAACTTGAGGGCATCCAATGAAACTCATGGGCAGTAGGTTCAGGATGGACAAAAGGAAATACTTCTTTACACAGAAAGTAATTAAAAACATGGAATTTGCTGCCAGAGGATGTAGTAATGGCCACAGGTGCACACAACTTTGAAAGGGGATTGGGTAGATTCATGGAGAATATGTCTATTGGTGGCTACTAGCCATGACTGAGGGAAACCTCCACATTCAGAGGCACTAAACCTCTGCATCACAGAGCCAGGAAGCAATATCGGGGGAGGCCTCGGCCTCTATGCCCTGGTGTTGGACCTTCAGAGGAACTGCTTGGCCATCCTGTAAACCAGGGTGTTGGAACAGATGGACCACTGGTTTGATCCAGCAGGGCTCTTCTTATGTTCTTATGCAAAGGAAACAGGTGTCTCAAGGGCAAATGGAGATTTGAACGTGGCTCTCGCGGGTCCTAGCCCAGCACTCTAACCGCTACACCACACTGACCATCAATATTAAGTTGACCAGTTATTTATACAGCTGAGCATCCCCATAGCTAGAGCCCTGTACACAAACAGTATTTTGGAATTGACCAAACAGTGTGCAGTGTTCCCTCTAAGCTGAGTGTGAGCTAGCTCAGTTTCTTAGCCTCCAGCTCACGCACTTTTTGTCTTAGCTCAGGAAGGGCTGGCTCCAGAGCAAACTAATTTATGCAGCAGCCAAATCGCTGGCTCACACCTTTAATGCCAGTAGCTCACAAAGTAGAATTTTTGCTCACAAGGCTCCACAGCTTAGAGGGAGCACTGGCCATGAGTCATTTTTTTAAAAAAAGGCGAACAACGCAGAAAATGCTGAAAGATGTGCCAGTCACATCGTTTGAACTTCCTTGTGAAAAATCCGGAGGGAAACAGTTGTCTGCTCTTCTGTGTTCGCATACCCGGTGGCACTTACTACCCAACAGGCAATCATCCCCAGGGGCACACTCCCAGCCTGGCGCTGGCCCGTCTGCTCCGTGTGTTTGCTCCTGCGCCGAGGGTTTTGCAGCCTCAGGAAAGGCAAGCGAGACACGGACGCCGGCTCCGAGGACCGCCTCCGAGGCGGAGGCGCTCTTCTCCTCTAGGGGCGCTGCCCCGCAGCGGATGTCGCCCGAAAGATGGCAGGAAGTGCGACGGCGCCCTTCCCTTGAAGCCACTCGCGTACAGGCCGGCGGCGGCAGCGGAAATTGGGACGTAGCTTGGCGCAAGGCAGCGTCATCCCGAACCGCTAGGTGAGTCCGGGGGGGACGGGACCCGGTCTCGCATGTCTCCCGGTTTCCCCTGCAGACGCTGGGAGGGAGGGAGGGAGGGAGGGAGGGAGGAGGAGCCGTCTAGGCTAATCCGAAGCAGTCTCCGAGCGAGACGACCGACAGGGATTCCCAACACGGAGGCGCTTCGCGGCTGCATGAAAGGGGACGATCGCTGGACCGGCTAACCTTATTAACCCCGCCCACCCGCCTTTTCTCTCCCCCCCCCCCCGAAGGATGGTGACCGACGTGCAACTGGCCATCTTCGCCAACATGTTGGGAGTGTCTCTCTTCCTGCTTGTCGTCCTCTATCACTACGTGGCCGTCAACAACCCCAAGAAGCAGGAGTGACGATTCTAACCCCCCCCCCCCCCGCCAAGCAGGTCAGTCGGTTGTCAGGGCCCCTCCCCTTCCTCCCCTCCCATTGTCCGGCACAGCTGCCCCCCTCAACCCTTCTCCCTTCCTCCCGGCAGAGCGGAGACCGCCAGCGTCATGCCCCAGCGAACGACAGCTTTTTCCTCCTTGCGCCCTCGGACGAGAACAAGCCGCCCGTAGCTGTGATGGGGCAGACCGGGATCGAAGGCAAGGGGCAGCACAGCAGGGCAGAATGAGCCTCTCTTTTTTTGTCAAACAAAATTTATTAATAGAAACATGTTACAAGACAATCTCGTTTCAAAAATAGCTTCCAACCCAGTAACCAACTATATACAGCTGCAGAAATGGCCTTAAGGTGGCGGTGACCTCTATGCCCATGAACCTGGGGGAGGAGGGGAGGCTGGCTGGCTGGCTGTGTGGTGAATCGGCCTTTTAACAAGACTCCACCCACACCTTTCTTTCTGAGATATGCTGATTGGGATGTCTGCTGTGTGGGAGAGCTGATCTCACTGAGGGTCCCCAGAAGGAATCCACCCAAAGAGCCTTTTTGCCTCCTCATGCTGGAACATCCATGGTGCAGATGATAGACCAAAGGGAGACAGCACCCCAGGGCCTGGTGCAGGTGGCTGAGAAAGAGGCTCCAGGAAGACTGGCCTGGCTGTAGTGTTTAGGCCTCGGGTGCCTTGTGCAGCTGATGGCAAGCAGAGTGCGGAAGGGGGCTCTTACACCTGGAAGGGTGGCTCCAAGCCAGCACCGACTGTTGGGGCTGAAAGAGCAGCTTTGGTTTAAAAGGACAGGGGTAGGAGGGGGGCGACGGATGGGCCGGGAACTTGCTGGATGTCAGCAGGCAGGGTGTCTCAACAGGTCTCTCCCACAGTGAGGAGTCAGATGGAGTCGTCTGGTGCCTGGCATGCTGTGGGGTGGAGGCTCCCGAGGAGCTGGAAGAGGTTGGCCGCAGCTGCTGCGTCCCCCCTGGCAAGTCAGGCCTCTGTGCAGAAAGACAGGATCTTGTGGTAGGTGAGCTGGGGGGACTCTGCACGTCCCGGGAGATGCTGCAACAGAGAGAGCGGCCTCAGGGGACTTGCAGAGGCTAAAACTGCCCTCAGGGGGAGGGGGCAGGTGCTGCCCACGTCTCATGGAGTGCGCTTCTTCTTCCGCTGCCTACGGGACAGGTGCTCGAGCGAAGGGCAGCGGCTGCAGATGCGGGGAGCTGCAGCAGCTTCCTTAGCAAAGCTCCCCCCTCCCCGTACCTCGTCCAACAAAACCTTGGGAGTGTTGCACAGAAAAAGCGGCTCTTCCCTCTGGTTTGTTACAGTCAGCTCTGGCACTTCCAGCGGGAACTCTGGAGGAAGGGGGAGATGAGGAGAGGGTGGATGGGCCTGCCAGCAGCAGTGTGACCCCGAGTGGGGGGGGGAATTTGGGGTGTGAAACTAATGAAAATGTCACTGTTAAAGGCACTGCATGCTTGACCGCAGGGCAGCTCCTTCCCCCCTGCTGTGCAGGAACGTACCTGGCAGAGAATTCTGTGCCTGCGAGGGTGTGTATTTCCACACCTTGAGAGAGGAGTCATTGCTGCAGCTCTGAAGCCTGAGCAGATGCTGGGCTTGGGTTTTCCTGCGGATGGGGATCCGGCTGGGTCGGGGTACCAGGATCTCCAGGCTGAAGGAACAGCAAGAGCAGGAACATTGGGACAACAGGACACCAGTCTGTACAGTCCTGCTGTTATGGCAACAGCTGGAACTGGTCAGGCTGTAGGCCGGTGTCCCTGGTGAGATGCACACTGTTCAGTTCCTTGAGTGTGGGGATGTGGGAACGCATGCTCCCAAGGATGGCCCTTTCGTACGGTCAGTGGCACAAAAGGGAAACCAAGTCTCTCCCTCTGTGACCTCCACTGGGTGTGAACACATGATTACTCTTGTCGCACATCAGTTACCTGGATGGCTCTTGTAGCTTCTCACTGTTCAGTCGCCTTGAGAGGTTCTGTAGAGAGAGAGAAAGAAAAATCAGGAGGGAGGCAGCTAAGCAGTCCGAGAATTTTATTTGTAGATGTTCTGGGTTCTTTGAGCTATGAGGCGCAAGGAGGTAGGGTATGGGATCAAGGGGTGGCGGGGCTGGGGGAAAACAAGAGAAGCCAAGGCTCATGTTCCTCGGGAAACAGAGTGTTGTCGTGGAAGGGGAGCCTGGTATGGAGGAGACCTTCGCCTGGCAACTACCTGCCCCACCCCGTTCTGGACCAAGGCTGCAGCAGTACCCTTGGATTCCTCTCCTGGAGGAAAGCTGTCAGCAAGCTAAGGCTGCGGGTCTTCTAAAGCAGACTCCACCCCCTCCCTCTCCCCCATTTCCCCTTTACCTGGAGCAGCGCCAGGCTGCACGGTGGAGGGGCCTGTGCCTCCTCTCGGGAATGCTCTGCCTTTTGCAGGCCACGGCAGGCAGCTGCTAAGGTGGTTGCCTTGTTACCCACAAGTAGTCCATGGTGGCTGGACCCTGTATGATCAATGAGAGGGGAAACTAGTATCATTCTCATTTGTACCTAGAGAACATTTGTGATAGGGCCAGGATTACAGCACAGACACTTAACTGGAGCCGACAGGGGCTCAGACCAGAAGAAGAGGGGCTCAGGCCAAGAGAGGCCATGGTGTAGACAGGGCCGTACTTTGCTACCCTTCTTGATGCCCTTTGGAAATCAGACACCCCATAGCGTTGTATCATCCCCACAACTACACCCGCAAGTCACTAGGTCAGACAGCATTTAGCTTTAGCCTGCCCCAGTGAGCCCAGGACAGTAGTAGGCTAGGCTTGGGGAGGCATCCCCCAGTGTTCCTGAGTCACTCACTGACAGACCCAGGCGTTGAGAGTTTAAGGGGGAATGGTTCCCCATATGATACACAAGCAACCCCCTAGCTGTGGGAAAAGTTCCTCGGGAAGTACAGTCAGCATGTACTGCCTTGACACAGCCCCCCTTTCCTGGTGCAACAGCAGAACACACTAAACAAAAAAACGGCCCAGTGAAACGGCATCAGTTGAGCTGGCCCTTCCTTTCCCTGTCCTGAGACTGCAGTGCTTTTCCTCCTCTACATGGTACTGCTTGCAGGTTCCTGGAGCAACACTGGGGTTGGGCCGATGAAAGGAGGCAGCGGAACAGCGGCAGGCAAGAGCCTGTCCCGCCAACTACAGGGGTGGAACCTGCTGCTCACCACCACTTGCACTCTTTTCTCCTTGCAGTGGTCACTGGAGTCCTTGGGCCTCTACCACCTGAACGGAGCAGTCTAGTTTTCTTTAGCATGAGATCGTGTGTGGTGGGAGAACACTGAAATCAGAAAGGCCTTGCAAAGGAACACTATGGGTGCGATCATACGCACCCATTTGCAACACAAGAAGGATGATTCTCCGCCGGCTCAAAGTGGCGTGATCACACAAACACATCTGGGAAGCGTCCTGCAGTTGGTGTCAAAGTGTCGCAAATCACTGAGCCGGTGGGGAATCGGCTTATTTAGCTACCAGTGAAAAGGCAGTCTCAAATGGTTTGCAACGGCCCAGAACTGACCTTTCCTGGTGTGATCGCGCCAGTGCAAACAAGTGGCGTTGGGGAGTGGGCTTTTTGGGGTTTTTTCCCCCTCCCATCCCGGTATGCGCATCATCGAATGATCCCGAGGGTGGAGAGGCAAGTCATCGATCCCTTGTAGAAGCAGATAAGCGCACTGAAAACGGCCGGGGGGAAAAAACCCAACTCGCCCGCGGCTGCGTGTGATCATGCAGCGGCGGTTCACCCTCACAGGTCCATGGACCTGTGTGATCCCGCAAAAGCGGTGCAAATTGCGCCGGTGCAAATTTGTGTCACTTCCCGTCCGGCTTATCTTGCTCGTGTGGACGGGGCCTAAGGCCTGTTTCAGAACACTGATGGACAGCTTGCTTAGCAAAGGTGCCACTGCTGGAACTGAAGTGCAAGAGTGCCTTTATGCAGGTCTACAGCTCCCCATACTGTGTGGTGGCTTAACCTCCCAGGGTACAGTCCCCTGGAGGAAGCTGGGCCAGTCCACGGCCATTCCAGCTCCTCCAGGATGTTCCTTGTAAGGCCCTTCATATTTCAGTGTTTTCCCACCACAGACAAGTGGACTATGTACACTCTTTTGCCTGTACCACTAGGGAGCCTACCCTCTAGAGCTCAGGCACCTCTGCATGCACAAGACTGGCTCTTCTCTTGAATGAGAGGCAGTACAGCAAATTTTAAGAGGGGGGGAGGGAATTGGAAACTATTCTATTTGTCCACTGGAGGGACTGGGGGGAGATTAATATATCTGCAGTAATGTAGAATGCTCAATGCAGGAACTGGCTAGCCTGGCCCTGGAAGCACAGCTCTGTATTCCTCCACAGAGGGCTGGAGGAACGAGATCCCCCTTCCTAAAGGGACAAGATCCATTCCCCAGCTTGGGAGTGTTCAGCCCTGCCGAGGCGGCACGGCTCTATAAGCCATCATTTCCCAACCTGCATCATTCCCCAAAAGTCCCGACTCATTTTCCTTCATGGAGCACAGCCACCACGGGAGGTCCCACAGAGCTCCGGCTAGTTGTGTCGCAAGGGGGACATTTTAAAACAATGACTGTTGTGGCCAAGTATTGCTCCAAGTATCCAACTTGCTTTAAAAGGCATGAAAACATCAGTCATGTGAAACTGAGCAAACTGCAATCTAAAATTGGAGAGACTGAGCCAGTAGGAAGCTTTGATCTCACCAAAGCAAGGAGAGGAAATGGCGTGTGTCTCTCCTTCAGGCTTGATTTGAAGGAAGACTTGAAACCGAAGAAGAGGAGACTGGATTTGTACCCCGCCCTTCACTACCCAAAGGAGTCTCAGAGCAGTTTACAATCTCCTTCCCTTCCCTACAGCAGACACCCTGTGAGGTAGGTGGGGGTGAGAGAGCTCTCTGAGAACTACCCTTGAGAGAACAGCTCTGGAAGAGCTTATGACTGACCCAGGGTCATCCAGCAGCTGCATGTGAAGGCGTAGGGAATCAAACCCGTTTCTCTTAGAGTCTGTGCTCCTAACCACTACACCAAACTGGCTCTCAAGACCTCTGAGACACCTGGCTTTCCCTTTAAAACTGACTGTTATGACATTTCTTTTGCTAAAGATTTTCATGGCATGTTGTTTGGCAGCAAGGTAGAGAAGTATCTGGGTGACAGTGGTGCATACTCCATCTGCTTACAGGCCACAAGCTGGGAAACAGAATTGAATCGCATTAAGCTGCCCATTCTACATAGCCCAAGGGATCCATTTCTGACTGGGAGTCCAGAGGCAGAATCCACTTTGACAAGACCTGTTTGGTTCTTGTCAGACCAGTCTCAGTAAGTCACACTTAGAAGGACCTGTTTGACAGCTGAAAAGAACATGTGGCGAAGACGGATGCCACGCTGGGCTCTTGCCCTGGCAACTGTTTCCTAGAAGATATTTTTAAGACCTTGTATGAGTGCTCCTAATGTTTTGTTTTCTGAGATGACCACTGGTTTTAATCAAAACTGTTTCGGACCAACTGAGTGAGCACTCTGAGGTGTGTGGCTCACAGGCAAGCCGCTGGGGGAATGCAGGCCAGCATGAGAAGTCCTATGAGCTACGCCCTGTACTCTGTAAGAAAAGCAGCAGCCCCCGAGCTGGCACACGGCTGTGTTTGATACCTTTACAATGAGGCAGCCTCGCACAACCATGGTGTGTGTGTGTGCGTGCGTCGGGGAGGGGGGGTGCAACCGGAGCAGTCTGAAGGCCAGGTGGCGGCTGCCGTTCAAGCAGCAACTCTGGATTTGGTCTGATTAGAACTGCAAAGATGCCACAGGGATGAGGCATACAAAGGCAGCGAGACTTCGGAACCAGAGCAGTATAGGTGAAGAGTAGTAGATAGTCGTCTAAACGGGGAGAGATCACTCCCTGCCACACTCAAACTCAGCAGCTGTCAGCAAGGGGACTTGAAGGAGAAGGAAGAGGAAGAAGCAGCAGCTGCCTGGCGGGGCAGTAAAAGCTTTGAGCCACAGGAGGCAGACAACCGACGATGGGCAGGAGTCTGTGAATTCTGTCCAGTCCAGAATGCCTGTCTAAGTGCCCGGGAAAGCAAACCGTGGATTTTGCTCCAGCAGGAACAATGGTTAACGCAGCAGAGGAGATGGATGGAATGACAGCCACTTTGACCATGGAGAAAGGGGAGGTTAAAATGTTCTAATAAAGAACACAGTTGGGGTGAAGCTGGAGAATCAGTGGCTGGAGCCTTTGTCAACCAGTAAAACAGGTACCGGAGAGGCCAGAATTGCTTGCTCGGCAGTAGAATCTCCATCACAGCTTCTCTCTGCATTTGATTTATATCCTAGTAGGTTTGGTAAGAAAAGGGCTACCACCCTCCCTCTGGGCAAAGAGATCTGGCCCAGCAAATTCAGCCTCCAGAAGGCTGACCTGTCAGCGGCCACGTGCCTAGACCCTGGCTACCCAGCTGGCACTAGCAGCAGTTTGGAACTAGCAGGGATCTCTCCGTTACCATTAGTACACAACAGCAAGCAGGCACGCGGCCCAGCGCCCTTGGCTTCCCTGGCAGCTGATTCACCCAGGCAGCGGCAAATCTGAAGTTGCTGTTGTAGCGGGGAAGTCCTTGGCCACAGAGAGCGAGAGAGAGTGTATGTGCTGGCAGAGGATGGGATACAAACCTGACCCGCTGAGAGTGGCTGAGAGGGGGCAAGGGCTGAGACTAGGAGGCAGCTGGAGGTGGGAGACTGTCCAGCCCGAGGGAGGCACCTGGATGCTGCTCACTGTGGCTCGCAGCAAGGTCTGATGCTGATGTCGCTGCTTCTCCTGGACCCGAGGCTCTACGCAGAAGGAGAGACAAGCAAAAGGCCAGGTGAGACCAGTGGTCCTTCTGCCTCCCTCCTCCTCCTCCAAGCTGGCCTGAGTGTGCTGCAGGCAAAAAGGCCCACCCAACGTGAGCAACAGGCACAGCCAATAAAGGGAAGGGAGGAAAGATCCACTCTCCTGTCTCAAACCAAGGCCAACTCCAGATGTCTTAAATCAGTCTTCAAGCAATGAAGGAAACAAGGAACCAGCTGTCCTGTTTCTTCAACAGATGGAGCTGAATAGCAGGAGCAAATATACAGCAACTGGGCCCAGAGTGCCCTCAAGTGTGGGATGGAGACTTAGGCAAGGCCAACAGCCACAAGAGGGGTAAAAGGTACCAGCTCTGATGTGATTTACCGTCAGGCTAGAACTCTCCGCAGCACGAGTCTGTAGCTGGCAGTCAGGACAGCGGGAGGACTGGCTTCCTCACTGGCAGACAGGAGAATTCCTCCCTCCCCTGTTCTCCCTCCAGGGAGTCCCTGTCAATTCTGATCCAACCCAGGTGGTGTTCTGGAGGCTCTGAACCCTGGAAGCACAGCAAGTGGGCCAGCCCCATTCCCCCCCCCCCCACCTTCCCCCAGCACTGTTCAGCAAGAAAGAACGTGATACTCAGTGGCACCTGGTAAGAGAATGGGCTTTTTAGGTGGGTGTGGGAGAGAGGAGCAGAACACCGATTGCCCCACGATGTGCCACAGCAGGATCCTGCTGCATCAAAGTGCCCTGACAATGTCTGCATCAGGGTGGGCACACACAAATGGCCAGACCATTCTGCTTGGTACACAGGGCTGGCTTTGTGCCCCAAAAGGGGGATCTCTGGAGGAGATGGCAGTGCCGCTGGGGCCAGCAGTGTGGGAGAAGGCAATGGGCATGGCTTCTTCCCATCATCACTGACTGAGTCCTTGGCTGGGTCCAAGGCAAGCCCCCCCCCCCCCCCCCGAGATGCTGGCAGCAGCCCTGCACGGCCGGGCTTGCACCCCGTGTGGCTGTGGCCGAGCACAACCCTTGCACGTGTCCTCTCCATGCCGACATCTTCACAGGACAATGTTTTTTTAAACCAGCACGTGGGTCAAAAAAGGCTGCCTACCCCTGGTCCAAATCTGCCCTCAGCAGCAAAGGGAGAGATGCAGGGGCATTGTTCAGGCCTTGCTCTGTCCACTCACGCTCTGGGCAAGTCAGAGCTTCCTCCTCTCCCATGAGTGGGCTGACACTGCCAGGCTGCGGCTGGAATAGAGGGGACAGGGCTAGAGGGGCTGGCTGCATCAAGCAGCTGTCGGTGTCCAAATCGGTTTTCTACCCAACAGGCAAGGCTGGACAAAAGAGGAGTGGAGCCATTCCACCAAGCAAGCGGAAGCAGGGGAAACGATTTACATTAAATGGTTTCTGGTGGCAGAGACTTTTTGCAAGGGGTTCAGTTCACGAAGGGGAACTGACTGCGATGGGTGTATTGACACAGCCGGGTGCCCTTGGAGTCACCAATCAGTGGACTTCAGGCATGGACTTGGGACTGGGGAAGCCCTGCTAACACATCTTTGTTCGGCTCTAAAGGTAACTAGGTGTCCTTGATCACATCACTCTTTCAGCCTCATCTACGTCACAGGACGGTTGCAGGGATAACATACACTGCCCTGAGCTCCCTGGAGGAAGGGGAAAGGGTGTATGGGGAACGTATGGGAGGGTGAGGGTGACTGAGCAGCCGCTGACCTTGGTGGGAGGTGCTGGAAGTGCAATGGAAGGCAGCGTGGTGGTGGGGTTAGAGTGCTGGACTAGGGCAAGGGAGACCCAGGTCTGAATCGCTACTCAGCCAGGAAAGCTTGCTGGGTGACCTTGGGCCAGCCTAACCTACCTCTCAGCGCGACTGTTGTGAGGATAACAGTGTTGTAAGCTGCTCTGGATCCTCAATGGGGAGAAAAGGGGACTATAAATAGCTAAATAATATTTAAAAAATCAACCCCAGAACCTTGTTTCAAAATCGGTATGCCAACTTTAGCTGCCGAAGAACTGCTTCTTTCCCCTCAGGCCCAACTGTCCATTCCTTGCGTGTGGGGGAAGCACAAATTTTGCTGCCCTGCCCAAGCTGCAGAAGACTGGCCTCCCCGCAAGGCAGGGTGAGAGGAGGGGGCACACAGTTTGATGGACAGTTTTCACAAAATGTTCAGGCTCCACTGAAAACCTTTATTTCTGGAGAAAGAGGCGTCATGCCTTCAAGGGTGCCACTGTTGGCAACAGATCCATTCCCACATCCACTGGATCACTCCTGTTATGGATGCACCGGGCAGCTTACCTCGTACAAGTGCCAGCACCCTTGAGACCCCTTTCTGGGGGCTCTGGCCCATGCCCATAGGGGCAGGAGACCGGGAGCAGCTGAAGGTGAAGCTAGGAGAGGTCTTGACCTGGGGGGAAGTCTGCTGGCTGCTGCTGCTCCCACTGGTGCCGTTGCTGAAACTCCGGGTCCGGCACAGAGAATTCTCAGAACAGGAGGCAGAAAGCACACTGGGAGGAAATGGGAAAAGTCAGCGTAAGAGCTGGGGCAACCATCCCTGAGCAACCTTTTTGCTTTCTGGCATAACACACGAGTTTTTTGGAACTAGACCCACCCGTCTGGATTTACCTCATGTTCTTCCTTCCCAGCAATCTTTGCCACAAGTGAAGGTGCTATACTTCTCACGTGCATTTCCATGCATCCTGTATGTTTGGGTCTGAGGACTGATACCCTAATATTGGCATCAGAAGGACACAACAGGGCATCTCTGATTCCCCACCGAAATGGCATGCAGGGAACTAGCATTTATTAAGGCAGCTGCTCCTCCTGGACACCCTTGTCTCAAATTAGGTTGGGTGGATGGGAGATCTAGGGAACAGCGTCACCCTCACAGTCCCCGTGTGCAGTGATGGTTCCCCAAAAGGGATTACTCGGGTGTGGGCTGGTAAAGGAAGGAATGCAACACCCGCTCAGGAACCTATTCCCCTCTGGAACTTCACCCACAACCACAGCCGCTTTCAGGTTCTCCATGCCTCCCAGAGATAAACAAATCCACCACCACCCTTCCAATAAATGGCTGCTAGAAAGAAGAGGGCTTTTTGCCTCCTCCGCCACATGCAACAGCATGCTAGGCAAGGGCTTGGTTCTGAACATGCTCAGAGAAAAGACCTACGCAGTCATCTTCCAGAGCTGCAGGTGGCTGGCTGCACCTGCTGAGCAGCACAGCAAAGCCTTGAAAATGGGTTGGCTGGGGAGGTACAACAGGGTCCAAGTGAGTCTGCGAGACAGAAATCCAAGTCCCTCTCCCCCCCCCCTTCCCCATTCCAGCTATGCTTGGAGAATCAAAGTGGGGCATCCCTGCAATACCCCCAGGGCTCCAGTCCAGTCTCTTACTTGCCCCCCTTAGGTGGGGTTTTGTTGCCCTTCCTCCGGCTGTAGCCTGCCAAGCCCCGCATGCCACGCACATGCTTCAGCATCCAGGCTCGCAGGTTGCTAAGGCAGCTGTGTTCAGACAGGATAATCCGCGGCCAGGGGTTGCATTCCGCCATGTCCAGCACTGCGATTGCCAGCGCCCTTCCGACCTGGGTATGGCAAGAGATGTCACTTGACGCTGGTTGTTGTGGCCAAAGTATGTTTTCTAGGCAGGGCAGGAAAAGCCAGGAAAAACCCTGAGTTGTAGCCCCTGGGAGCCCTTTCTCTTCAATGGAGGGGCAGCTGGAAGTCTCAAGGGTCCCTAGTCAATTTCCATATCTCTTATGCTCCTGGCCCATGTAGGTGTTTGTGCCCTTTCATAAAAGAATGCACCAGTGGAGAAACCCTGGAGGCAGCTGGGAGAATCAGAAGCTTGATACAATGGTCAGAGAGGTCTGATGGGCCGGAGAAACACCGGGGGCCTGTAACATGGACTAGGTCACTCATCAGTGGCCTCTGTAGACATGGACTCATGAAGCTGCCTTATACTGAATCAGGCTAATGGCCCATCAAGGTCAGTATTGTCGGCTCAGACCGGCAGCAGCTCTCCAGAGTCCTTCACATCACCTGCTAGTACCTGATCCTTTCCACTGGAGATGCTGGGGATTGAACCCGGGACCTTGTGCATGCCAAGCAGATGATCTACCACACAGCCACAGCCCCTCCCCCAACATGACAATCCTTGAAATAGTTGATATTCCTCTTTCGAGAAAAAACAGCTACTGACTGGAGAAGTCTGTTCAATTCCCTTGCATTCGGTCGGAAAGTCTCTCCTGGGGGAGGTCAAGGTACCACCAATAGGATGCTGGGCACTTAGTGGTTTACATTTGGTGCTCTTCAGATCCACACTGTATGCAGCATGCCAGTGCTTTGTGGGCCACAAAAACAGGAGGCTCACAAAGCACCAGGCAGCCACAACAGAGGAAATGGGACATGGGGCAGAGTATAGGTTTGACAGGTCTTCCTTGATCTTATCCAGCTTGTGTGGGCATAGGGTCTAATCATCAGCCTTCTTAAAGAATGCAGTTCACTGACATCTCAGGAACAGCAGCACCCCAGTCTAATACCCATACTTTCAAGCCTAGAAAGCCAGAGCAGGGAAAGGTGAAGATAAGCCCTCAACTTCAGGTCCCTGGTAAAAACTCCTCTGAGATCACCCAAGTCAAAGGTTTTTCTAGAGCTCTTCTCATGATGGCAGCTAAAAGAATGGTCTGCCATGGGTGCATCAATCCTCATGGCCCACCATCACAGGGCCAGCAAAGGAACTCAGGAAGCCTGACCCACTGGCTGTGTTGACTTCTGATGATAGACCGGGGGGAGGAGCATTACTCAGCAGACTTCTGAGTAGATTCTGCCACTGACTAAGCAAAACGGCCTAGCTGTGAGTCTGGTGCTTTGTCAGCTCCTTCATCTACTCTCAAAGTTCTATTTCCTGTTAGGCTGGAGGGGCCTTCCTGGATGTGACCAGCAGCATTTGGAGGGGCTTCCATCCTGCACTGAAGCAAACCCTGGAACTCTGCAGCTTACCTAGGATGACTGGGGTGGGGGAGAAGAGAAAGAGGGGGAGACTGGTACCTGCTCAAACAGCTCTGCGGTGTATTTAGAGGGGAATGTTGGGAGAGGCGGGGGGGTTGCCCGCCCATTATCATGGCAAGCTGCCGGAACAGTATTCACTGAACGCCCTGTGTTGTAGTTGCACTCCAACGTGTAGCTAGAAAACAGAAGCATAGGCAATCACTGTTGAGACACACACACACACAAGTATTTTGCCAGCCATCACAGTGTGGGGGTGATCACGTCAGAAACTGAGCACAGAGAAACAGACCAGTCCCCAGGCTGCTACAGGACAGAAAGAGGAAAGTTAGTGGCACCTAAAGGATCCATTTGCGGCCACCCGCCTCACCTCTGCTCCGATTTGCCCGCCTGTCAAAATGGACTGGGCCAGGCGTGACCTGTCCCACCTTGAGTTTGCCCTGCTGTCAGCCCCAGTCCTAATACAGTAAGCTGAGTGGTGCAACTACACTTGTGGTCCAAAGAACACGAAAGCGTGAGCCAGCTCGCTCATTCTGCCAGGAGCCTTTAGTGAGCAGCTCTCCCAAACAAACCACCCAGGGAGGTGGAGGAGACTGTGATCTTCCTGGGAGAGTCATTCCATGAGCCAGGTGTTGTCACCATGTTCGTGCGCTTTGGCCTGTGTCTTCCCTGTGGTAACAAGGCCTGGTCCTGTGCCAGAGATGGGTGGATTCTGCTGGTCTGCAACCGCACTGGGCAAGTACAGCATCCAGTCTGCAGAGCAAGATCCAGCATCCTCGGAATCCCAACTTTTGCCCTACACCCCCAGACCTGGTGAAATTTTAGAAGCAGACAAAGCTGCAGGTTTCTTCCATCTCCACCTCTGCCAGAAGGAGAATCATGCAAGCTACATGACCATAGCATTCAGGGTTCTTAGGACCGGGCTTTAGAGCTTCCTTCTAAAGACCAAAGCTGCATGTGGGAGGGGCAAGCAGATGGAAATTCAGTAAAGGTCCACCAGGGCACACACCTGTGAATGATGCCCGACGCCTTGTAGATGGCCACGCGCCCGCTGCCCTCCTTAGATTGTCCATCCCGCTTGTCTTTGGCGTACATGTTCTTCTCCGAGAAGTTGCAGCCCGCAAAGTCAAAGTGAGCCGAGTTCAAGGAGATGAGCTTAGGGAACAGCATGTTCTCAACCTGCAAGTTCAAACGGAGAGGTTGGGGCAGGGGAGGGACCACTGCACGCACTGCAGAAGCGGACAGACAGGCACGGCTGGCAAGAAAGCAACAATCCAAAGAAACTGAAGCCAGCTGAGAGGTGGCCTCCCACAGACAGGGATTCACAACTGACTTGGCGACAGCGGGAAGACACCTGCAGAAGAGCCCCCTTATCAGGCATCAAGTGCTAGGGCCAGCCACCATCTCAGCCCAGCCTCATGCAATGGCTGTCTAACGGCTTCAACTCATTCCCCATATCTTTCAGGCTGTCATGTTCCCTGGGGAGCCAGTGTCTATGCACCATGGGGAAATGGCTGCTAGGCCTGCTGTGTGGATGGGAAAGAAGGGGAGACATGGTGGATCAGTCAAGGGACTATAGCGGTCCCAGTGCCCTCCAATGAATAAGCCACAGGAGATGAAACGAGTCTATGCGATCAAGCATGGCATCACCTTGGAAAGCACTCCTTTGACCCAGCCTCCATGACCCTGACAACAGTAAGGCTTCAAATGGACCTGGGGATTGTGCCAGATAAACCCAGAGTTCATCCCTGAGCAGTGGCCACCTAGTGTGAAATATCATTTCTGTCGTTTGTTACATTTCTGTAGCTGTATGAGTCTGACAGCCAGTTTGGGGTAGTGGTGAAGAGTGGTGGGCTCTAATCTGGGAGAATGGGGGTTGATTCCTCACTGCTCCACCTGCAGCTGGTGGTGTGACCTTGGGTCAGTCACAAGTTCTCTCAGAGCTGTTCTCTCAAGGCTAGTCCTCAAAAGAGCTCTCTCTCAGCCCCACCTACCTTACAGGGTGTCTGTTGTGGGATTGTAAGCCGCTGAGACTCCTTCGGGTAGTGAAAGGCGGGATATAAATCCAGTTTCCTCTTCTTCACACACAGAGAGCCACCAGTCTCTAGGACTGCACCACATGAAGGACAGCAGCAGTTCCTTCAGCTCTCACCTATCTGCTGATGGGCTGTAGCCCACTACTGTGCACAGCATTCCACCAATGCAAGGCATGTTACAGTGGCAAAACAGTCCCAGTGCCATGTGTTGCCTTTAGGTCTAACCATGTCCTCCAAAACAGAGCTGAGCTGCCCCAAGTGGGGATTAGCTGATTAGTAAATATACAGCCAGTGTGGTCTAGTGGTTAGAGTGTCAGTCTAGAATCTGGGAGACCCAGGTTCAAATCCCCACTTTGCCACAGAAACTTGCTGGGTGCCCTTGGGCCACTCACACACTCTCAACTAATCTCCCTCACTGGGCTGTGGTAAGGATAAAACAGGGAAGGGGAGGCTGATGGAAGCCCCTTTGGAGTAAACAATAAATGAATCCTGTACACCCACCATCCCCTCTCCAACTTGCTCCTTTAGACAGAGCTCTCACAGAGCACCCGGCTGCCAGCCAAAGAATCCCTACAAACACCAAAGGGAGTACACGGCTACAGCACATCACATGACTGATTTCGCTGGCTCTGACTGACCCTCCCCTCCTCACCTGGTAGGCCTCATCAGAGATGTTGTTCCCATACATGAAGCAGCCCCGCTTGGAGGCATGCCCATGGAGGTCGACATAGTAGGCTAGTCCACTCTCCTGAGGCGGGATGGCTTCGGGGTCGGGCAGTGGGCCCTCGGCTTCGTTCTCACAGTAGTCAGGGGTCGGGTCTTCGGAGAGGATCCAGGCATCCTCGTCCTTGCTCCCCGGTGCCTCCGAAGGCTCGGGGTCCTGAGATGGGGGGATGCAGGCACCTCTGAGACGGTTGCGGAGGTTGTTGGCTCTCTCCAGCTTGGAAAGGGGGGCCTCCTCAGCCGGGAGGCAGTTGCGCACAGGATGCTGATTGGTCGCCTTTGTGCTGAGGGGGGAAATGTGGGCCCGCCAGTCGGGGAAACCGGGCTGAACGCGGCTGTGGACGTGGTGGTAGAGCATGACAGCCTTGGCCCCATAGACAGCAGGGTGCAACTGTGCATCAGGGTCCAAATACTGGCGGTTGAGGTTTACTCCACGGGAGTCTGTCCTGCAGGGGAAAGAGGGAGCAATCTGGGCGGTGAATCAGGCTGGCTGAAGATGCCTCCCTCCTTGACGCTGGGCATGCTCCCCATCCCAGGTTCCATGCTGGACCCCTTGCAAAGATGAGAAGCAGCAGCCACTGCCCCTGCTAAGCCCAATTATGTCAAACCTATCACTGCTTAGCAACCTGACCCACAGTGCCCTGTGTCAGGAGCGAGGAGGCCTAAGCCTATATTCCTCCAAACAATGGAGGCAGAACTGTGACAGGAAGTTGATAGTGCCAGCACTATCAATGGCAACCTATCCCAGGCCACTAGCCGCTGTTTGCTGTTGTTCCAAAGGATAAGCACCGGCACCGCCAGAGGAATCAAAACTGATCTGATGTGGAGCCTGGAAGGAAAATCTCAGTTACGGAGTACGTGTTCAAGAGCCACCTGGCCCTGTCTTGCTGGCTTTTGCTAAACCTCTTCAAGGGCTAGTGCTGAACACAAGTGTGAAGACACAACTAGCCAGCCAGCCTGCCTAGAACTTGCTCCCCTCCCACCCACCACATAGGTGCCAGTTTCATCTGCTCCCTGAGACCAAAGCGCCTGCAGCAGCACTCACCGGTAGTGGCCCCGCATCACTCCGTCTGGGTTCAGCATAGGGATGAGCTTAAAAATATACATGCGACGCAGCATCTGGGCTCGAGGGTCTTGCTCCCGCAAGATGAATTCCAAGAAGCCGTTGAAGACAAAGCTGGAGGGTGTCTCCCCAGGGTGCACCCTGCTGCTCAGAAAGAACACCTGGCCGGGGGTGGGGGGTGGGGGGGTGGAGTGTGAAAGAACTAGAGATACTTCCTGGGAAACACTGAGGAGCAAGAGATCTGCTTCCCTATTCATTGCTGTCCCTCCTCCCCACCTTATGCTTTAGGAGGCGTGGGCCAGATATAACAAAGATGTAAAATGTAGGAGGCATGGGCTAAAAAACACCCCATTTAGCTTGTCATAGCCACAAAGACCATTTGCAGCATTTAGCTATAGATCCGTGGCTGCTTCTGTGGACTAGCAATTTTCATTCCCTCCAGCGGGTTCCTGAGCAAACACCCACCTGGGTGCCTCAGTAAAAGCCTCCCGTGATGGGTCAATTCTGCACCTCGTGCACAACATCCCCCTGCTTGGGACAGCACACCAACTCACTCTCTTCCCCACAAAGCGGTGAGGTCGGGGCGTGTTCACGTCAGGGAACAGCTTTTCCAGCCGGGGCTCCCGTTCCTCCAGCATGCCGTGGCATGAGGTGATGGTCAACAGGTCCACACGGAGCTTGTCCAGGGAACAGCAGAGCAGCTCCCGATGGTAATAGATGGTATCTAGTGAGCTGGAGAGGACGAGCAGGTTCCATTAGGGTGGGTCAGCGCCTGCTCAAACAGCCCCACCCTCCAGCTCTGCCCACCTAGCCTTGGGCGTCTGTCTGGACCTGCCCCAGTCAGCAAGACACCACAAGGCCAGAAGGAAGTCCCGAAGGTGTCTGACGGCTGACTGCCTCGTCCTGCCTTATCCTTGCAGAATACAAGCCCCCTCCACTGGTCCTTGCTGGGGGGCAGAGACGAAGGACGCTGAGCCTTTTACAGAAAGCAAGGGTGGATGTTGGGAAGAGAGCACCCTTCTCCCTACAGTGTGATGGAGCTGGTCTTACAGTGCCCCAGAGGTCTACCACCAGGCTTGTTACTCCCAGCCCTTGGCTGTTTGCTACCTCCCCGTCTCCCGCTTGGAGGAACTGCCTGGGCCTGGGGAGGTAATCAAGTCAATCACTTACGGCATATCCCTGGGTGGGGCCTCCTCCTTTCTCCCCTTTGCACGTCCTCCTCTAGGGCACTTTCTCACTCTGTGGGCGATGGGGCGTGGCTTCCCCGCAGCCTTTCTAGGGTGTGCGCCTGCCCGCCGACTAATTGCGCTACAACGCTGGACACTGGTTTAAATGGACAAGTGGGGGTCCTGCTGAGTTTAGCTTTCCCCATCCTGCTGCCCACCCTCAGCTCAACTCAACCCTTTGCAGTGGTTCAGCCCCAGCCTCCCCTGCTCCAGCACAAGCAGCGACACCACGCTCAAACAAAACAGGAGTCTGGCGTATGTCTTCTTGAGTCAGAAGTCACTTCCCCAGCTGCATTGATGAAGTGAGCTCTGACTTGCAAAAGCTTAGGCTGGAATACATTTTGTTAGTCTTTAAGGTGCCACTGGACTCCTGCTTTATGTTGCTGCTACAGGCTCAGATGGCTACCCAGTAGGAATCAATGATTCTTTTCTTCCACTATCATCTAAGGCAGCTCCAGATGTTAAGAGGTAGGAAATGAAAAAAGCCAACAAAGAATGTCGACTGCCAAGATGTGAGAAAGCGTAAGGGGAGGAACATCTCTTCCTGTTCAGATCATCCTTATGCCGACAAAAACTCTTGTCTTTTCCAGCCTTCCAACATCTGCACAAACAAAAGAACGCCTGGTTGGTTCAAAGAGGAGGCCAAAGAGGCCCATGGCTGAGTGGTGAAGGAAAAGATAATTCCTGGGACCAAACCCTGCCAGCTGGCACACCTAGACAAAGGGTTATGGACTTCTAAAGTTTGCTGTTAGCTTGGCAGCGGCTGCTGTGGATATCCAAAAGTTCTCTGCATCAGAGCACAAAGGGAACAGAATAAGAGAGTCACGCCAGGACAGATGGCTACCATCTACACTCTCACCCAGATTAAGCCAGCTCGCCTTCGCACAATGCCTAGTTAATTCGAACAATTAATTAGTCACAAGCTATGCAGATGGCCACTACTTGAGACTCGACCATTTAACAGGGGATAGGGCAATGAGACACGATGGGGGGGGGGGAGACTTCTATGCTTGATAGAATACTTTCGAATACCAAACTCTGGGGGCAAGCTGCAGGAAATGGCCATCAGCTTCATACTTTCCCATGAGCATGTGGATCCACATGAAGGACAGCAGCACAGGAGTGGATTGAACAAGTATACACTCTTAGAGAATCAAAGCGGCAAGCTAAAAAGCCAGCACCCACCCTGAGGATGTTTCCTGGCTAGTGGACAGGAGCCAAGCAGTCAGGTCCCAGTCTGACACCCAAACTATTCCTCAGTACACACAAAAAGAGAAAAGGCACCAAAGAGCAGCAGGCACAAGGCCTGCTGTGCCTCAAACAACATTACCAAAGAAGGGGCATGTCTAGGAAGAAGGCACCCTTCCGTCCCAAGGGACCACGTTTGACTGGCATCCAAGAATAACCAGAGGTCCTGTTCTGCTATGATCCTCCATGTCCCACACAAAACTCCAGCTCTTGTTATTTTGATTTGGGACTGGATTATACCTAGAGTGGAGGCTGCTGTGCTTCTGTTTTGGCAATACTGTGCCAAACATGTACGCACACAGTTGACCCATGGGGAATCTTCAAGAGCCAGGAGGTAAAAACACACCCACCGTCATTGGATCAGGGGAACTGGATGAGACATGCTGTCTCATCCACAACAAGCTCCTTCCAACTAGAACCTTCTTAGTCTTTCTGGTCGGTCAGTCTCCTCCAATACCCAGTGCTGAGCATGGGAAGGATGCACCCAGTCCACATAATACAGCGGTGCAACGGGACATGCCATAACCACCGTGTGCGGAGGAAGTATTTTGAACTTCTGATATTGTGAACCTATTCATTTCCTCCCAACTTCTTCTTTAATCCCCAAGCCAAGCCAATCTTCCCTGCAGCCCCAGGCTGGGATCAAGTTCCTCCTCCGTTTGGGAAGAGCAATGGTTGGAGGGCAATTTAAAGGGACTGGAAGTGCAGTGGCCCCTTATCCAAGCGCAGCAGGATTGCTGGAGGGGTGAGGAGAGCCTGCCTCACTATGGGCTTCACAGCTGAAACACTTCTAAGCAATAAAAACCTTCACCTGAAGGAATCACAAGAGAAAAAAGCAGAGCCATTGATCTTAGAAATAAGCCCTTAGTCCTTAGCAATAAGACCCTGGTATAATCAAGGCAGAGGAAAATGAGCCCAAAGCCAAATCAGGCTCCCAAGTCTAACTGTGCCTTGGCTGAAGTATCTACCCTCAAACATATAAAAGGGGTCCTTGTTATGGAAATAAGCTAACGGAAGGTGGAGGAACAGGCTGCTCAAGTCACCTAGATATGAAAGCAGGGGCACAGTAGGAGGGTCGCAAGCCCACCTCCACCCCCAATTCCCTCCTGCTACAAAAGAAACCTCCAACGTTATCAAGCCCTCTGGGCCAACGCTATAGACTCTCCTGGCTGGACAACAGCTGCTTTGCCCATCCAACTACAGGAGTAGGTTTGCTCCTTCGACATTTGCTCACCTGCACTCTTCAACCAAGAAGCGGTTCCCTATCTTTCCTACAGCACGTGAGTGCTTGAAGAATCTCTACACTGTGTGCACACAGAAACAGCAGCCTCTCTCGGCAAAGAACAGCTGCTTTTGCCTATCTAGGCAAGGAGTCCCTGGACATTAAGGGGGAGGAAGAGAATGAGGCAGCACCTGAAACATACCAGTTCTTTTCACTGGCCCTGAACAGCTGGAATGGGGTTAGCTGCAGGGGAAACACCAGGTTGCAGCTTTGCCCCCCTTAGCCACTCACAAGATGCAACCTTACATCAAGCCTGGGAGATCAAGTTCTTGTTGGGTGGTCTGACTACTGTAAAACGGTGATCAGAAGACGAGTGGGACCAAAGTTTCTGCTACATTTTTTACCCTGCCCTTCTTCTAAGAAGCCCAGGGAAGGCTTTCCTCTCCTCCACTCTATCCTCACAACCAACTTGTACAGTAGACTAGGCGGACAGAAAGTGACTGAATCAGCTTCCCAGTGGTCTTCATGACTGAGTGCAAATTTCCCTGAGTCAAGTCTAAAGCTCCAACATCTATACCATGCTGCAGTAACAACAATACCATGGCTTTGGGAATCTTTGGACAGTCCAGGATCTCCCACCCCAGGCCAAGGGCCTCCCCCACAGTGAGAAAGTGTCTGGTTGTTCTTCACATGGCAACTGCACCAGGTTCTTGATTGCCTAAGAGGGAGGGTGGGGGTCACTGCTGCAGATCATGCTCACCTGCTGGGAGAGAGGTGTTTGCATTCTGCAAAATGAGCATCCAGCTGCGCCAGCATGTCCTGGCACTCCGTGTAGGAAAAGGGATAGCAGAAGGCAAAGTAGGTGGTGGCACCTCGGCAGTCCAGGAAGCGATGCACAAAGGACAAGATGAATTGGGTATCCACCATCTGCACAGGAGGCAAAGCAGCTGCTGAACTGCCACTGTTCAGGCAGGATCCCTGCCCACCCCCGGCTCCACTGCCTGCAACTCTACAGGTAACAGTGACCACAAGGATACTGCTAAGGTGCTGCCACCCTGCTGCGGCTCGGGACTGAAGAAACTTCCCTCCCCGACAACGTCTGGATTGCACACCCAGCAATTTCTGCTCACTGCCTCCCCTCCATCTTTTCTTTTGCCTTTACAATGCCTGTTCTCGACCCCCTCCCAGACACTTGTTTTTGCAGAGACACAGACATGTCTTCCAGCTCTTTCTGGACCACTCTGAGATGTACCTTCCAAATCTTTAGAGGGGGTGAGCTCAAAAAAAAGCTAGAGGTAGCAAGAAATCTGATGCTAGCTGGCACTGAAGAACCAGAAGTACTTTTCAAATTGACAAAACATAAAACCACACATTTCAAAGCTGGCACTATCTATCTGCCTTGCGCTGAGAGCTGCAAGATCTGACTAAGCACCCCCTCCAGGGGGAATGAACAGGCCCCTGGGAGTGAGTCTGCTTATCTCACTGCTTGACACCCCCCCCCCCCCCACACACACACACCGCATCAGGGCAAAGCCACAGGGGCTTGGAAAAGCAGAATACATTGTATGGAGGAAGGAGCATGCTTTCTGTTTCCCTAGAAGTCACCACAAGGAAAGGAAAGCCACACAGCCAAGTCTTCCAAGATGCCATTTGCTCCCTGGTGCCACAAAACAAAGCTAGAAGAATAGCCAAGTCTAATTTGTGGATTCTGCTTCCCAGTTTACCAGATGAAGGCAGGCCATTGGTTCATTTTGCTCCATACTGTAGGGCAGCAGCTTTCCACCAAAAAAAAATCTTTCTAAGTGCCTGCTACCTGAATCCTATAAACTGGGAAGAACTGAAGCTGAAACCTTCTGGCCACAAAGCATACACTCTGCCACTGATCCACAGTCCCTCCCTAGCAAACATAAAAACACATCAGGGTGATCAAGATCAACAGCGTGACGTGAAACCAAGCTGACAGGTTTTTCCAAGGAGCCAAACATGTAAGGAAAACATTATTCAAGTTCTCAGAACCATGGAAGAAAAATTCCAACAGGGGAACTACAGTGGAGAAACGTTAGTGGACTGACAGCCATTGGGAGTCAGGGCCCCTTGGCTTCTTGTTTCTGTTAACTGGAGCCTGCAGGCGTCACTCCTGCCTTCCCCTGCCATGTGCAGCCCAAGGCACACCTGGATCATGCAAGTCCATGGTCCACCATCCCCCTTGAAAAAAGCCAAGCCCCCACCCCAGTCACATGCTGCTTTCAGAGGCAACAGGAATGCAGGAGAGCGCCCAAGTGCAGGCAAGCGTGAACCCCAACGCACCAATCTGGTGTTCTCCCCCGAGGGGCTTGCCACACGGATACCTCGAAGGCAGGCCGTTCACGGATGCGCTCCCAGCGGGGCCTGACAGGCACAGTCTTGACTAAGGGGGCCATCCCTTGCGAGTAGAGCTTGGTCTGCTTGTTCATGTTCACAATGTGGATCTTGATAATCTTGCCTGGCATCCCCCCTTTCACGCTAAAATAAAACCAAGATCTGGGCAGGGAAGACAAGGAGAAAAAGAAGGAAGGTCAGACAGGTCAGTTCAGCGTCTGTTCCCCAGCTTTTGGGGAGGTCATTGGGCATACTCTCCCTTATAGTGCTCCATATTGCTGTACACAGAGAGACCCATGGGAAGGCAGAAACCACATTTGCTTGGTACCCTGCTCATAGTCCCACTAGCTACAGTTCATCCCAGGACCCTGTGCAAAGGGAAAGATGAATGGCGATACTCCAGCCAGATGCCAATGGGGGATTCATAGAACCACACAAGGCATCAACAAATACAATAAGGGTGTCAGCCACAAGAAGCAGTCAGTCCCTACATTAGGGACGGGGGCTCAGAGCAGCAGCATTCCCTTGGGAAAAACTGAGTAGCCCTGCACCAGGACAACAGAGGCCACCAGGGAAGGCCACTTAATACCAAGAGTCTGTAACGGCTGGAGGAAAATTTGGGGGATGGCAGCCCTGGAGAGTCCATTAGTCAATTACATCATTCTTAAAAAGGGCCCTGTGGGAAAATCCAAGCTCCCCCTTTCCCCCACAAGCCTCAGAGGCCCACTGCCAGTGTCAACATCCATTTCACCTGTTTCCATTTTCAAATTCAGTATCTGCACAATCCGGCTTGGTCCACACGTTGAATTCATAGTCAGCAATGGGAAGAGAGCAGCCAAACACCATCGAGGCAGCACTGCCGCCATTACCAACACCGTCGCCTTCCCCTTCCAGGTGTTCCACCTTCTCCACGTGAGCCAAGTTTCCCGAGTCAAACTTGGAGCTGAACAAGAGGCCACCGCAGCGTATCTCCATCATAACCTCGCCTCCAGCAGAAGGGGTTCATCCTCCTCTCTGCGGCAGGTCGTTAAAAGGGTTTCCTATGGAGCAGGAAGGGAGCAGTCACTTTTAGCACCCAGAGAGCTCCATTTCCAGAGGGAAGAGGAGATCCAGTTGCTTTCCCCTGTCTCGGGACAGAGAAGTGGCATGAAAACTAACAGAGGGAGAGAGCCTGTTTTGGGACCTACACATTGCAGCAATCTCCTCTCCCTGAAACACCTTCCCAAAGCACAAGCTGCTGCAAAGACAAATCCTACCTAGGTGTGACAAGATGCAAAACTTTACAGATCACCAGAATATGAAAATGAGAACCTTAACAAGGCTCTACAGTGGCCCACACGCACACATGTAAAGAAACCCACTGGGAGGGTCCTCCTTACCTAGTCAGAGCAGCAGGCTTCCGGGGAACCCTGTTGGGCCACGGCTCCTCTTTGTCCTGATTTTCCTGCATAAAAGGGCATCAATCAAGACAGCACAGCGGAGTAGTTGAAACAGAAACACGGGTAGCCTTTCCACTCAAGGGGCGCATCTCACATCTCCCCCACACCAAGCCCTTGTAGTAAGGCCAGAAAGCCACTTGTGAGCCGTGAGGTAAACTACTAGCCACTGGTACCCACACTGCCCTATCATCGTCACTACCATGGGGGTCACCTAATGAGGGCACCGTGAAGAAGCAGGATCTCAGGGAGCCAAGGGGCTCCAGCAGCTGCCGAGGGGGGCCTGCGGCGGGCACAGCCACTGAAGGGTCAGCCCCCCCCTCCCCCCGGGGTATCGGGGTCTGTCGGACACACTGAAGGCGCGAAAACGACACCAAGCCTCAGAAAACCTAGTTCAGGCCCAGGAGAGGAGATCTCCCACGGGAAAAGCCGATTATGTCAGCTATGTGTAGGCCCGCGACCAGGAGCGAACCCGCGGCGCCGGGTCGGCCCACCTCCACCCCTCCTTTCTGGCCCCAGAAGCGGTCAATCGGGAGGGGCGTGGCCACTGGTTAGGACACGCCCCATGATTACCTATATTTGCATACACGCCCAGTATGAGTGGGTGTACGTGCCAAAATCATCATGACCACCCTCCCAACCTTCCCTCCTCCCTCTTCCACGCTCAGGCCGACCTGCTGCTGCTCCGCCGCCGCCGCCAGGGGCCCGGGCCAGGCCAGCCCTACCCTTGCTCCGCTACCTAGGCAACAACACTGCGGCTGCCTATTGGCCGGCGCACACCGTTCGCAGCAACTCGGTCGGCCATTGGCCTGCGAGTTTTCTCCATAGCAACGAGACGCGCCATTGGCTGGCCGCGTCCCTTCCGTAGCGACGAGACTGTTTGGTTGCTAGGGGGAACCGAAGAAGGCGGGGGGAGACGCTGCTGCTGAAGTTCCATTCCGTACCTTGTTGTTGCACGTGACACAGCCGGAAGGGGGACGGAGTCGCTGAGAAGGGGAGGGGCTAACGTGGTCGTTGCGAATTCTCAAGCCCCCTTCGCAATCTGCGTCTGATCCGTCACAAACTAAGCGCCGGGAATTTAGCTGTTGCGCGTGCTTTTCTTACAAAACAGCCCTGCACGTGTTTACAAGTAACGTGTGGATGCAAGGTCCCCGAAAGCCACAGGCTTCAAATCTGCAAGTTAATCTCTTTTCTGTGTCGACATGTTAAGATTATTCTAGATGAAAGCTTTCCCCGGATCGTGATCGGGTAAGGTTACAGGCACACCTGTCCTCCTTCTCCGGACTGTATTTCGGATTAAACAAAGGAGGTAGTTTACTCTTAAATTTCCCAAACGTGAAAGCTTGCTTCTTTTTAGGAATAGATGAAAAATTTAGTCTGGTGGCTCCTTTAAGAACCAACACATTTTATATCTGGATGTAAACTTTGTTCAGTGGAACTGCTATTCAAGGTGGGGGGATTAGCTCAAATGGTAGAGCGCTCGCTTAGCATGCGAGAGGTAGCGGGATCGATGCCCGCATCTTCCAAGTAGCTACCTTTTGAACCACATCCCAACATTAAAAACAAACCGCCAGTTTCTCTTGTTTCTGCCTGTGAACACCATCAGCTTTGGCTGCAGGGTTTAGGCTTCACCGAGGTAAACGGGTCTTGCTCCCTAAGAGGAAAGATCCAGGTGGGCGGCCGTGTTGGTCTGAAGCAATAGAACAACATTTGAATCCAGTGTCACCTTTAAGACCAACAGTTTAATTCTCGATATAAGCTTTGGTGTGCATGAATACACCCGAAAGTTTATAGCCAGAATTAAACTTTGCAAGCATGCCGATGAAAACCAAAAAGACTGCGTTTTTGAGGGACACCACCTATTCCTGGTCGCCTTCTGGCTTGCTCTGTCTGAAAAGGCGAGGTCATAGGCAGAAACAAGAGAACGTGCCTCAGTTTTTTGCATTAAAGCGGAGTCCAAACGAACTTTTCCCGTCCTGGTTTGGAGCAAGGCGGACTGTCGCGTCCTTAATAAACACTGGCGGTTTGTTTTTAATGTTGGGATGTGGTTCAAAAGGTAGCAACTTGGAGGATGCGGGCATCGATCCCGCTACCTCTCGCATGCTAAGCGAGCGCTCTACCATTTGAGCTAATCCCCCAGGTTGTCGAAGGAATTCACTGAACTGGCTCAAACCTTCTCTCCAGCATTGGGCAAACAGGGAGAAAACGGCGAGCCGCTCTGGGCGAGCGCATCAAGGCACATGAAGCATTCTAGTGGGTCTCCTGCTCTCCACTAGGGATGCTGCAGCCCATTTAAGTCAGCCGTGGGCGAGGCTCAGCTATAGGTTTGCCGACTCGATTGTGCTTGGAGCATCGTGCGATCCGCCTCTGGCCGCTGACAGCTTTACTCCGCATTTAGGGAAGAGTTTTCCTGCTCTTTTTAAATAGAGGAATAATGAGAATATAGGCAGTGAAGGAAAGACATGCGGCCCGTGCTCAGATGCATGGTGCTCATTCACTCTAAATTTCAGGCAGCAGCACAATGTTTGCAGTCTCGTCGTTTCAATGCTCTGCCGAAAACCTCGTTGACAGCTCTATAAAGTGTGTATTGGGGGGTAGCCTTCATGGAAGACTGACACCTGTTAAACTTGATACACAGATGCTTTTTTTTCTGCTGTCAGGTCATGGTGACCAGTAATGTTTCAAGGCAAGAGAAGTTCAGAGGTGGTTTGCCACTGCCTGTCCACATGTGGAGTCCCTGACATTTCTTGGTGCTCTCTCATCCAAATATTGACCAGGGCTGATCCTGCTTTAGTATCCCAGATCTGATAAGATTGTGTCAGCTGGGGCTATCCAAGGCAACCTGCAGCAATGCTACAAGTCAATTTTAGGGACAGAAGAGGTGACTGGAATCCTCTCAGGGTTTCTGAAAGACTGCAGAGAGCAGTTCTCAGGGTTGTAGGCAAATAAATGCATCCCAAACCCACATGGCGCTGAGCTATCTTTTTCTACAAGAGTGTACGGGCCTCAGTCCTGCCCTCCTCCCCACCTTATCCTTTCTTTCCTATGGCTTCTTCCTCACACTTCTGACAAGTGAATCGGGGATCTGAGAAGCGCCCAAGACAGGAAGGCCTACTCAAAAGACTAGCAGCCATTCCACAGTAATAAAAGAGTAGTCAAGGCTTCAAGGCCAAGTAAGCACGTCACTGGGAGGCAAGCGATCACTTTTGGGAGGTTACAGGAACTTCATTTACACCCTGCTTTTCTCCCAATGGGGACCAAAAGCAGTTTACATCAGTCTCCGTTCTTCCATTTTAGCTAGTGTGGTCTAGTGCTTAAGAGAGCTGGACTAGAGTATAGGACAAGCCTTCATAACCTACTGAGCATGGGTCTCATTGAGCTGCAGACCCCCAACATGCTCACTTGAAATCCTCCATGTGACAGTCAGGGGAGTTATAAGAACCACATAGATGTCAAGACCAGAACCTGGGGCACTACACTGAAGTTCAAAGACCAGGAAACACAAGCCAAGCTCAGGGGGAATGTTACCAAGCCCCTGTAGAACTTTAAAAAGAAAAAACTGCAGCATAAAGAGAGGGTGCCATGGTTCCTGCTTTTCTGCATGAATACTGAGATCAAGAGGATGGCAACATCACCTGACTTGGATGGCTAGGACTCCTTCCATGCTCTGACCCCATGGCTTGTTCCCCACTATGGTTGAAAGTATTTTTCCAGCCAACTTAGTGCAGCTACCTTAGGCCCATTTGGCAGGGAAATAGTGTATTTTAAATACTGCCCCTATATCCCTCTTGAGAGCCAATTTGGTGTAGTGGTTAGGAGCATGGACTCTAATCTGGGAGAACCAGGCTCTATCCCCCACTCCTCCACATGCAGCTGCTGGTATGACCTTGGATCAGTTACAAGTCTTTTCAGAGCTGTTCTCTCAAGAGCAGTTCTCTCAGAGCTCTCTCAGCCCCACCTACCTCACAGGGTGTCTGTTGTGGGGAAGGGAAAGGTGTTTGTAAGCCGCTCTGAGACTCCTTCAGGTAATGAAGGGTGAGATATAAATCCAATCTCCTCTTCTTTAACAACCAAATGTGGTCAGAATGCATAACTAATCTCTCCCCTTGGCAGTAAGTTAATGCAAACCCCCCCCCCCCAAAGAGCACCATGCCTGCACATTTTTTGTAATCCAGCTTTATTACTGTTTATTGTATGTTTCACTACATTGTTTTTCAGTCTTGCATTTCCTTGCTTTTACAGTATTGTACTGTGTTTTTGTGTAACATTCTCTGATTCTGACAGCTGTGTCTTATAGTGTTCTTACTGCATTTTTTGGGTCTTGACAAGAAAGGCAGACTAAATACATTTCATGCACACAGAATGAGAAAGAGAGGAGGAAGGCCATCAACCCAACCTCTGAAAGGACAGTGAAGAAGGGACAGAGGATTTAGGGCCAGTGTTAAGAGGAACAAAGCTGGTAGCTCGAGTATGGAAAGACGGGGGTAAAAAGGGGATGTGGCGCAGCCCAAGAGGCCGGCTGACGAAAGGGGCAAAGACAGACAACATGAAGGCAAGGATTGTAACCAAAGAGATTTTCCTTTATTGCACATGACAAAGAGTGTCACATAACTGTCATGACTTAGTCCCATTACCTTTGGAATTCCAACTGAGCTGAGGAGCACAGCCCATGATCAGCGGCCAGACCCACAAGGGCAGACAATGTACATCTCACAAGTCCTGCTCTAACCCCCACCCGCCCCAAACACACACCTGAGTCTGGCTGGGCAAGCAGCACCTGATGTGCACTGAGACACAGGCCCAGCCTGTTAGCAGACAATCCTGGCACTACGGAGGCATGTGCCACACAAGAAGAGACGCTTCCTCCAACTTATTATTTCCCCGAGCAACTCCATGACGACTTGGTCCCTACCCATTAATTTCAAGGAGGGAACAGGAATGCCCAACAATCTCTGTGCCACAGCGTGGAGGCAGCCACAAGAACACGCTCACACTGACCAATCCGCCTGGGACCGACCACGGCAGCATTCCTCCTTCCCTCCAGGAGGGCCAACATTTAATTTAGAGGCAGAGAGAGGAGAATCTAAAAGTGGACTGAGAAAATGCTATTAAAAACAGGATCCCCACCCACATCCATCATTGTGAGAATTGTTCATTTCCCAGAGTGCCTGTGGGGGGGTTGGACAGTCGCCCCTATAGGAATTGCAAGCTTCTCTCCAACACTGTGAAGAGGAGCAACCGCCTCCTCCCTTCCCTACGGACTTCACGTTGCTCTCCTCATTCCTATTCACATGGCTGAAGAGTTACCCAACCTCAACCACCAGGCCCCCTTTTCCTGGGTACACAAAAAGGCAAAGGCAGCACGGAGAGGGAGAGGAAGAAGAGGCTCAAGATCCTTGGCTTCTACCGCATGGGGGTTGCTGGCCACATCAAGACAGTCACCGACCAGTTGAAGCAGGCAGGCTGGAGTCTGGGATGCTGTGCGTGAAGCCCTTCTCCCAGGTGACAAGGAGATGGGAGGGAGACTAGCCAGAGAGCATCACAAGCAAGCACCAGACCTTGGGAATGACTTCAGGAGTAGAGGGATGGGCAGGGGGGTGAAGAGCACAATTCTGGGAAGGGGAGGCTCCATGCATGAAACGGCAGGGGAGAAGATCACTGTCCCCCATGACCCATTCCCCTGGGATAACGGCACTGAACAGTTTACTCTGGTAGAAGAGAGGCAAGGCTTTTTGACCTGCACCGCAGCCTCAAGCAGCCCGAGGGACAATCAGTTGGGGGTGTGCAATTGCTGTTGCTGACACCACGATCCTGTAGCCCACAGCTAAGCAACAGGACCGGCCAACGAGAAGGGGGCAGCTAAGGCCTGAGCAGAGAACGGGTTAGAACTGGCCGGCCAGCACAGTGGGTCCGGAGCCCGGAAGGCCCAGGTAGAGCAGGGCTTCACTGCAGGAGATCGTCCCCAACCCTGAGGATCAGCACGAAGGAGAAGCAGTTTGCACACTCTGCTGTCAGTCACCGGCAGCAACCCAAACCTCCCGCCCAACTCCTGGATCTCAGTGGCCAGAGATAATGGCCAAGGCCCAGTTCTTGATGGCGACGGTTGTGTCCTGGAGGTATACCCAAGAGGAATGGGTGAGGCTCGCCAGCTGTCTTCTCAAGCAGTCCCAGGACCCTTCACCACTAGGAGGAGGAAAACAGAGCTGGATCAGACAGAGCCACGAGCCATACAAAGAATTGCAGCCAGGCTCACAGCTGGTCTTCCCGCTTTATTTATTTATAGGAGGAAGAGGAAAAGGAGGAGGGGGATGGGATGGGATTTATACCCCACCCTTCACTCCCCAAGGGAGTCTCAGAGCGGCTTACAAACTCCTTTCCCTTCCCCTCCCCACAACAAATGCCCTGTGAGGTAGGTGGGGCAATAAAATAGCATTTAAACAACTGCATGCCTCAACAGCTGATTGTGTGGTCCCAATCCGGCTTTTGGGATCTGTGGTCATGGGGGGGGGGGGGGGGGAGCCAAAGCAAAGTGGATACCTGCTGCCTCCCCCAAAGGCCTGGCAGAAAAGCTCTGTTTTGCAGGCCCTGCAGAACTGTAACAGGCAGGGGCCACCCTGCCATCCCTGAAGTCCTCTCAACCCATGCAGGCTGGGGTGGAGTGTGAAGGAGGCTGCCCTGATGGCGCCTCTCTCTGCTCCCCCCTGACTCAGGACAGTGACAAAGATCAAAGGAGGCCAAGCTGGAAGGAGCCACAAGCTGTCCTTTTTGCACAAACAGCTGCCTTATGCAAGACCCCCCATTCTAACTGTGACCCATCCAAAGCTGGAGGGGAGGCTGCAAGTCCCCAACACCTGCTGCCTCCCCCTAACACCAAGAAGCCCATGGTGTATTACAAGGGTTTGGTACCTAGCCCTGGTGGAGAGCCTCCAACAGAGCAATCTGTCAATCCTTATAGTTTACAAGAGGTCTTCATTCTGGGTCCTAAACTTGTGCTTCTCTAAACAGAATAATCTTCGATAATCTCACTGTGCCGCAGCAAGCACTGAGCACTGATACTATCGCAAACTGGTTTATTTGCACCCAACATGTGCAAATGGAGAACGCATTTGGGACAGCCAGAGAAGCTAACAAACCAGGGCCCTGTGTTTGTAGTCCATTTGGCTGAAGAGCTTGGAACAGGCATGAGTAGCGTCTGCTGCAAATCTGTCTGTCGCTGCTTATTTTATGTCATTTACCCCTTGGAACAATGCAAGGGGAACAGGAGCACTTGCTGCCTTCAACAACTGCTGGCCAGCAATACTCCCTCTAAGCTGTGAAGTCTTGTGAGCAAAACTTCTACTTTGTGAGCTACTGGGATTAAAGTTGTGAGCGAGCGATTTGGCTGCTGCATAAATTAGTTCGCTCTGGAGCCACCCCTTCCTGAGCTAAGGCAAAAATGTGTGAGCCGGAGGCTAAAAAACTGTGAGCTATCTCACACTAACTCAGCTTAGAGGGAACACTGCTCGGCCAGCTTGGCTTATGACATCCTAGACAGGAATTTTAAAAGCTGTGATTTCTAGGAGCGTAGATTCTTCCAGAACGTCCAAGTTTTGCATCCACATGGGCATGAACAGTGCACAACTACATGCACAATTAATGCTCTCTGTGGCATATCACCTCCCCAACTCATCTCTCAAAGTCTAATCTTCTCCCCCATCTTTTTTTCAGAGGGTCCCCTCCCCCCTTTTAGGTCTGCCTTAGGCTCTCCTACACAGAGTCATTGCGGGGGGGATTCATGCTGAAAATCCTCACTTGCAAGAAGCCACCCAGAGTTCCCAGCCCTGCTCCAGCGTCCCAGCAACGTAGTCCACGGCTGGCAGAAGGTAGTTCCGCATGAGGAAGAGCAGCAGCTCCTTGAGGTGCTCGGCTAGGTGCAACACAGAATCTGGAAGGTGGGTCTGGAGCTGCAGGAAAAGGAAGAGAGAAGAGCTGTTGAACTCAGCCACTTGCAGCGTGGACTGCTCGTAACACAGCCCACATCTTTAGCATACGGTTTATGGACTGTAGTTATTTGTCCTGATCCCTTTCTTGAGGAGTCGGGGCTGCTAAAAGCAGATGCAAGTTTTATGTGTGGCTCTGTATCTCTTTAAAGAGCTCGCCACAGGAATACAGATCACACATAACTGTCTGGAAGAAAGGAGAAACAAAGCAGGGGGAAGGGGAAAAGAAATGCAGGACTTGAAGCTAGGATAGCAACACTCCTGATCTGGGGAATGAGGAGTCCCCATCCCCCCCCCCCAATAGCAGAAAAAGCAATTTCAAGCCAATCCAAGAGTAGCAGGTGTGTCGACAGAGCCATATTCCTCCCCTTTCATCAGATCCATTTAGCCTCTGGCTGTTGCTAGCTCCTCTCTCCATCCACACCTTTCAGTACTCCTCAGAGAGCTTTCCCTGTCCCAGTCCCAACTGCTATTTTTTGTTACAATGAGCAGAAAATAGTCAATGGCAACCATGATATATTTACGAAGGGAATCTCACTCTTCTATGGATTTTCAAAAAATAGATCAGTACTAATACTAATACGTTTCTATACATCCATACAAGAATAAACATCGAAAAATGATTCCACAGTGTTGACAAGCACAGTCCAATAATCTTACGAACAGTAAATCTTCTTTGTGTCTGTCTTGCACTAATATTGGGTTGTAGACAAATAGCATAGAGGACAGGAATCTGCAGACAGGCTCGCCCCCAACGCCTGTTTCACAAGGCTTCTTCAGAGCAGAATATGTGTTGACTCAGTGAATCCTTTCCTCCTCAGCATTCACCTCTGCAGGCTGTCTCCCTGCATAATGCTCACTCTCAGAGGAATCTTCTCTTATCCAGTTCTCTCTCTCTCTGTTTTCTCTCAAAGACTTGAATAGTTTTGCTACAGAACTATTGTTTGTTGCGGAACTGTCCACACACACAGCTGGAGATGGGACTCTGGCAGCTTAGTGTGAGCAGCCGGAAAACACCGTCCTCTCTGCATGCCGAAGAGCTGGACTTCTCACTCCTCAATCCCACACTGAGTAGCTTTGGGTGGTCTGGATACAAAATCTGGCTGGGCAGATCCAGGCCCGCCTGCATGGCCAGAGCAATACGTGGGGAGAACTGATCCACCTGGAAATGTCGGCCACACAAAGCCCTCCTCTTGCATGCTGTGGCTCCTATCCTTTCTCCCTGAATCCTTCAACTACTGCTGATAACCCACTTCCTGTAATGATTCCACACCATGACTCCTGCCCTGGGCTACCTTCCTGCTCCCTACCGCTACTTGGCAAGCTGGGCAGGCAAATGGAGGAAACGCCACCCTTACCCATTCAATGAGCCTGGGCAGGTTGTCTCCGAGCCAGGCTAGCTGAGTAGAGCACTTCCCAGAGATGTACATGGCGGTCTCATTGGTCTTGGCCCAGACTAGCTCCAGGTTTGGTCCCAGCACGGTCACCATGTGCGAGTAGTAGAGAGGCACATTTGCTTCTAGCCAGCTGGAAGGGAAGGAGTCTTTGTTTAGACATTGACATCCCCCTCCTCCTCCCAGTGGGGGCCCCCAGAGCAACTGACAGCATTGTCCTCCCCATCTCCACTCCTTCCTAATCACCACTCGGGGAGGGAGGTGAGGCTGAGCGACAGCACTGACCCCCACCAGTGAGCTTCCACTGCCAACGTGGGGATTTGAACCTGAGTCTCCCAGATCCTCATGTGACACTAACAGAAAGACATTTTTCCCCAGGGAAAAGGGTGCCAGACACATTCCAACTCAGGCCTTAGCAGCAGAGGAGCTTTGTAAAAGGAGTTCTATTGGATTAGCTGGACTATGCATCAAGAATGTCATAACTGGAAATATGACACTTTGAACAATTAACTTTAACCCACAACAGTGTGTCTGATATACTAGCAATCCTTGAGAACCAGTTTGGTGTAGTGGTTAAGTGCGCGGACTCTAATCTGGGAGAACCGGGTTTGATTCCCCACTTGCACCTGCTGGATGACCTTGGGCAAGCCATAGCTCTGTACCAGCTGTTCTCTCAAGGACAGCATGGGAAAGAGCTCTCTCAGCCCCACCCACCTCACAGGGTGTCTGTTGTGGGGAGGGGGAGGGGAAGGAGTTTGTAAGCCGCTCTGAGACTACAAGTGAAGGGCGGTGTATAAATCCTTCTTCTTCCTCTCTTCCTTGTTATGAATAAGTTACAGATTGTTATAATATCTATATCTCCCCTTTCCCCCTTGTTTTCCTGTATCCCTATTGTAAATAACAATAACAAGAATAATGCTATTTAAAAAACCAATGTATCTGATCTACTAGCAATCTTTACAACTTTCTTGAATGAAATATGTGAGAGTCACTGCAGTTTCTGCCAACATGTATGACCACCCCAGTATGATATGAGGTATGGCTAGCTCAAATCTTCTAGAATATGCTTAAATCTTAGCAGATGTCTTATAGTTGCAGCTCTATTAAGAAGCAGGAGAGAATTTAGCAAATGTAGCTGTATGGATCTAGGTCTATATCCTTTTGCCAGGTATTCATATTAGAGATCTGTGACTTTTTTTTTGCTTTACGTCTGACCTAAAGTTGTACATTTCTAGTCTTGCCAGTCCAGTAAGTCAGCAGAAAGCACTGTGGGAAAATTATCCTTGCTGTGCCCACTTGCTCCTGAGCTGCTCTCAAAGAAAGATGCAGAAAGAGTTATGGAACTACACCTCTTTTCACATTTTCCATAGTGGGGGGGGGGAGTAGAAGAAGATACAAAGAAAGCCTTAGTACTAACCCCAATTAGAATCACAGAATCATAGAGTTGGAAGGGACCTCCAGGGTCAACTGAACTGGCCCTGCCAGCATTGCTTGGACTCTATCAGCTCCACCCAAAGATCACAGGCAGCCAAACGTGGTCAGTCTCTGGACTGAAAAGGTCATGTACAGAAATTTGCAGAATGGCAGCAATAAACCAAATGGATCAGTGCCTGAGCGTATGTTGTTCTCCTTCTTGAGCTATCCATCATTCCTAGTTTAGGCTCTAGGCAACACACCAGGAGCCTCACCCACGTTAAGTGCTGAGCTGCTATGAGCACCTTGCCCCCACCTGCCCTTAAGGGAAGGTGCTTCTATTGTTCTTCTCTGCTGACGCAGATCCACAGTAAGTCACTGACCTGTATCCTTTGAAAGAGTACTGGGAAACTTTGTTCCAGGCTTGCTGAGAAGCAGACAGGATGCCAGAATTGCGGAGGACGTGAGCAGAGGCAGAAGCTGGAAGGGGGAGAAACACAGATGGACTTCCTTTAGTAGGAGTGTGGTCAAGAGTGGGCTGCACAGGCCAAGCCTATCTACCCTTAAAGGAAAGAGTTTGCTTCTCCTTCAAAGGGAGTTAAGAAATCCCCCTCCCACACAGATCCCCTTTCCTCCCAGGCAGGACTAACCTTCAAAGGAGCCGTGAGTCCTGACATCATGCATCAAAAACCCTGTGGTAAATACCAGGATAACCAGCAGCAGTCGAAACCAGGGGAACCTGCTGCCTTTCATCTTGAGCAGCAAGTTCTAAAGAGAACAGAAGCCAAAAGAGAAATTAAATAATTTTTTTTGGGGGGGGGGGGGGGGAGTCACAAGAAGGATCAGCTGGCCTGCTGGCCCTCCAAAGCCCACCCTCTCCTTTCCAAGCAAGGGAATTTACCTTACAGGCAGATCTGCAAGCGGCTACATCCTGAACACTGTTCGGTCCTTTCAAGGCCAGCTCTTCGTTTGTGACTTTAAAGGAATGGACTGTTTCCTGTAAAGATTTTCGCATCTGGAGGAGACAAGGATCACAAAGTGCTGTGAAACAGCAGCGGGAGGCTGCAGACCGAGCCAAGAGGGCTGCCGGACCTTCAGGGACAGGAAGTTCCGAGCACAGAAATGCCAGCCAGCCACATGCCTCCAGGGAAGAAGAGGCCCAACTGGCTCCCTGCTTCGAAGGGCCAGCTCTCCTCCTCTCCCAGGCAACCTAATGCTCCCAACATGCAAACAGGGGCAGCCTCTTGAACCACAACCACAAAGCAGACGGGCCGGCTACATACTTTGCCCTGAACTGGCGTGCAAGCTACACTGCAGTTAACATCTCTCTCAGCCTTCTAATCCATCCTACCCATGAGGCCCAAGACAGATAATAAAGGAGAGAGAGAAGAGATTGGATTTATACCCCGCCCGTCACTTGAGGTCTCAAGAGTGGCTTACTGCCTCCATCCTTTCCTCTCCCCACAACAGACACTCTGTGAGGTAGGTGGGGCTGAGAGAGCTCTGAGAGAACTATAGCTTGCCCAAGGTCACCCAGCAGCTGCACATGGAGGAGCGGAGAATCAAACCCGGTTCTCCCAAATTACAGTCTCTGCTTCCTAACCACTGCACCAAACTGGCCCTACACGACACTGAACTTTGTAAACAGACGCTAGTGGGAGAAGAGAAGTATGACTTGCTGGGCATAACTAAACACCAGTGATGTTATAAAAACAGAAACACACTGAAATATGCTCTTAAAAGTCACCCGTCCTGCGGCTGCTATCCTATGCCAGCTCTATCTAGGCAGGAACCCCAAACAGATCCGGCCTGGGCATTCCCTTGGCAGGGCCCTTTCTCTGCCAGGTCTGCCCTTGCATGCAGAGTAGAAATGACCAAGGATCGCAAACCTTTTTGGAGCTGCTCTCCCAGGACTCGCAAAGGTGGTTCAGGAGCAGGCTGGGAAGGGAAAGGAAAAACAAAGATACTAGCCATAGAGAGCCATCGCCTCCCTGAAGAACCAGGGCTGTTCATAAGGCAACTGCTGCTGTGGCACAAAAGCTCTGCAGCCAGAGTGAGGACAACACGGTGTGAGAGTGAGAGCACCAGCTGACACATCACTTCACAATTCTGCTCTTTCTTCTGCTATCATGCCGCCTTGCAGATGGGATACCCGGAAGGGGAACTGAACGCGAGGGCCTGAACACAGGTGGTTATTATTGGGGGGGGGGGGGGAAGAGAAGTGCAGTGCAAACACCTGGGCCCCCCCGGAACTGCCGGCTCTTGAGGCCCAGAGTCCACTCACTTTTAAAAACACTTTCCGGACTTGCAGGTAAGAGCCTCCTCTTTGCCATGTCTACCAAAAACCCAATAGGGATTTAGAAACAGCTGGCTAGGAAGTGGAAGAAGCTGAACACACACATACATGATATCGCCTTAGGTTATCCCTGTACACACAATGTATTTGAGGATGGGGTCAGCGCTTGTAGAACGGGCAGATGCTGGCGCATCCCATGATCGAGGGTGCTGGCTCTCCTTCGCACAAGGGCACAGCATCTACATTTACTTGGGGGGGGGGGAGAATCTATACCTTTCCAAGAGCCTTCTCACAGGAGAAGGCGAGAAGTGAACCGGGGACCCTCTGTATGCAAAGTGCCAGTCCTACCACAGAGCCACAGTTCCTCCCTGTAAGTTCTTCAGCCCAGCTTTTCCCAGGCCTCCTTCTAGTTTATCATCTTTAGACGCCATGAGGGTTAGGAACAATGCTCCCTCTAAGCCGTGGAGTCTTGTGAGCAAAAATTCTACTTTGTGAGCCACTTGGCATTAAAGTTGTGAGCGAGCGATTTGGCTACTGCCTAAATTAGTTCACTCTGGAGCCATCCTTCCTAAGCTAAGACAAAAATGTGGGAGCTGGAGGCTAAAAAAACTGTGAGCTAGCTCACATTAACTCAGCTTACAGGGAACACTGGTTAGGAACATCACTCTTTTAACACACAAGTCAAAGCTGTGATCCAGCCAGCCTAATTCAGACAGGATGAATTTGCATCACGGAAGCAGTACAACGCCACTCGCCTGTTCGCACCTGGATTGTGAGAGGTGTTTGATGTACAGCTGTCTCCAGACGCTGAAGCTGAGAGGATCCAAGTTGAGGCAGTCGGTCAGGCAGTTCAGCAGCTGCACAGGGAGTGAGAGAAGAATGATTCTCAGAGGTCTAACCATCAAAAAGAAAATTCTGCAACAGGGTCACTGACAAAGTCATGAGGCTACACTGGCTTTAAGAGCTGGATGAGGGCCTTTATGAAATTTCAGGTCCCCCAAATACAGCTGTGGGCAGGAGAGTATTGCTTTTCCTCTGCTCTTGAGGTTCCCATCTTCTCTCTGGGACACAAGGGAAAAGGTGTGTGGGTGGGTGGGTGGGTGGGTGAGAGAGAGAGAGAGAGAGAGAGAGAGAGAGAGAGAGACTACGCCTAAGGAATACTGTCTCATATGTGTGTTAAGTACTGTCAAGTTGCTTCTGACTTACAGGCGACTCTGTGTATTAACAGCCTTGCAAACTGAGGGCCTTTGTGGCTTCCTTAATTGAGTCCATCCATCTCATCTTGGGTCTTCCTCTTTTCCTGCAGCCTTCAACTTTCCCTAGCATTGTTGTCTTTTCCAGTGACTCTTGTCTTCTCATTATGTCTCCTAGGTGACATTAATCCACATCTGGATCTCAGTGTTGTTCTCTGGAAGGGATCTTAGTGAGGGACTACCTCAGGGGGCCAGGAAACCCTTGAGCTTCTGGAGAACAAGATCCTCACTTGGCAGTGCACCAGCCAACAGCAGTGGCAAGCATCATCTCTGAAGGTTCTGTTCCGCACACTCCCTTCAATATGAGAGGGAGCGGCTGTTCTAGGAGGACGCCCGCCATGTGTGGCTTTTTAAGTACTGAAAAGTATACCTTAATAAGGGTTATGCACTTTTAATCCCATTGATTGGTAGATTAGCCAAGCTCATTAACTGACTAAATACCGCAGCCCCTAGGAACCCAGCGGGTGAGGATGAAGCACAACCTGTGCCTCTCCTCAACCTGTCCTGGCCTCACCTCCTTTTTCATGTCATCCGAGCAGTTGAGAGTGGTCCTGGAGAGGAAGGAAGGGAAGTACGTGTGCAGGGTGGTCTCCGGCTTTGCCCCAAAGGCCAGCACTTTCAGGCGGGGATATGACTGCCGTAGCTGCTCCTGCAGGCTGAGGAAGGAGAGAGAGAGAGAGAGATCAGATCAGCCCACTGTGCTCGGAAATAAGAAAGATTCCACCTTGTGCCAGGGATGCCATGTAGCAAAGAAGGGCAAATTCTGACTATTGGGGCTTTTCCATAAGATTACCCAGTCGCACAGAGACTTCACCCTACCTCTTCGTTCGCAGCATGCTGCTGGAACATATTCCCTCCAGTCTGAAGAGCTTTACCATTCAAGACAGGTAGCCATGCTAGTCTGTCTGACATCTAAAGAAGTGACTCATGAAAGCTCATGCCCTGCCACAAATTTTGTTAGTTCTGAAGGTTGAAGGCGCTACTGGACTCTTGGCTCTTTTCTACCACCAGTAAGAATGCCATTCTTTCCCTGGCCAAAGGCAACTAGCTGTGCAACTGTCACCGGGCCCCGTTGCTCCATTCCACGGGGCCATGGGGAAGGGCTCCACTTTCCTGCCCAGGAGATCAGACCTGTCAACAGGCCTGGGGCCAAGGGAAGGGCAGCTTTGCTCTAGCACAATCACACACCACAGGACCAACAGCTCCCTGCTTCTCCAGTTTTGTGGGTAGTTTTACCAGCTTTAGTGTGTTAAGATTTATGCCTGGTAGTTTTAAGTGCTTTTAAAAATCTGTTAAGGTACAATTACTGTATATAGAACTTTTATTTACATACTTAATTCATCCCCTACCATTCTCCCCAATGGGAACCACAAAGTAGCTTACATTGTTCTCCCCTCCTTCATTTTATCCTCACAACAACCATATCAGGTAGGTTAGGCTGAGAGTGCATGACTGGCCACAAACACCCAGCCAAAAATCCACCCCAGAGTGGGGATTTGAATCCGGGTCTCCCAGATCCTAGTCAAACACTCCAGCCGATACAACACAGCATGACCGCCTTAAGAACCAAGTTGGTAGAATATATATTTTTAAAAAATGATTCGTCGAAAGAAACAGCAGCTTAGAAGGCTGAGGATGATTCCACCCCTGGGTTCTATTTTACCGTAGGCTTTAAAACTGTGACTGGAAAGCTACCTGCGAGCTATTTCAGACTTCTTTTGTGATGCTGGAGGACTACTAATTTTGCTCTGAACACTACAAAGAATGGGTGCAGAACAGCCTGGATCCGACTGTCACTGTGAAGGCGTTTTAAGTCATCTGACCTTTTGCAGGCATAATACGAATATTGTTCATTACTGATAGATGTGTGCCGACAGTCACACCATTTTGATTATGGCCAATTTAGCTAAGTAGACTGAGTCAGATAAAAGCCTGCATTGTTTGGCACTTTGCCTTCTTTTCTTAAAATCCTTGGCTGCTGTTTCTGCTCCACGGAGCCTTCACTCAGAAATCCGATGCTCCTTATGCCACGCCTGGCTGGAAGTGGGGCCATACCAGGATTACCCCTTTCACTCTGCAACCTCCCTCTGCTATCCAAGATAACTTGAGATCACTCCCATCTGCATGAATGGTGCAGTACAATGTCGGGGGGGGGGGGCACACTTCCCACACACACACTGCTATACCTGGGTGGTAAGGAGTTGTTGGGCATGAAGGCAAAGTCCAGGATAGGGAAGAAGTCTTTGGGTCCGATCATGCCAAAGCCTTTTGTCAAGTTGGGGTGCATCCTGCAAGAAAACAAGTGGTGCCTATCAGTGGGGATAGCCTCAGCACTGAATACAAAGACCACAGTGCCTGGACCCCAGAAACTATCCATCAGTCTCACTACTTTGCAATGCCACTCTTCAGTCTCATCCTAGCGGTTTCTTGCTACCGATTATGCTAAGAGCTTCATTCAGCATCACCACAGGGCCCATGGCACAGGCAAGATGCCCCCAACAAACCAGGGACCCAGTGCTCATGGGCACAGGGAGTGGGTGGGATGTACAGCAGGATCTGGAGCATTCAGCTTTGTTCTGAACACCTATGTGGGGCCTCAGGAGCCCGCTCTCTAGCATAACTTCTTTTGTGATGCCGGAGGATCCAGGGATGTCCGTCTTGCCCTAACTAGGGCCAGGGCTTTCTCGGAACTGGCACCTACCTGGTGGAATGAGCCTCCCATATGAGATCAGGGCCCTGAGGGACCTTTTACAGTTCTGCAGGGCCTGCAAGATGGAGCTCTTCCACCAGGCTTTTAACTGAGGCAACAGGTGTCCACATTCTATCGGGCCGCTCCTCCAGTGGGTCAAATCTGTGTCCTCACCTGGAACTCAAATTATACTAGGCCTCAGCTGTTGAGGTGCTGGCTAGAAATACAGGAATGGTATTTTAATTGGTGTGTTTTAATTGTTTTTTTAACTGTCTGTATAGTCTTTATGATGGAACCCGCCCTAAGCCTGCTACACGGGAAGGGTGGGATACAAATCTAATAAAATCAAATAAATCCTGTTTGTCATGGGCAAAAGGTAAATTGACTAAATTTCCACTGGTGCTCCCTTACGAAGGTTCTCTAGAAGGAAATATGAAAGTATTATATGGCTTGTAAGGACCAACCCAATAACAGTGTACAAGCTTTCAAGTTCTCTAGAACTCTTCATCAGCCGGCATGATGAAGAGTTATGGGGAACTCCAAGGCTCACATGTTGTTTAGGACCAACCCAATGACATGTATTCTATGGATTGTTGTTTTTGGCTGTTGCTCTTGGACCAGAACAGCTGCAACCTTGTCTCTAAAAGAAGTGACCCATCTCTCAGCACTATAAACATACTGACCCTCCCCCAGCCTTCACACTGAATACATGTAACAGAGCTTCATTTATTGGAAATGCACAACCCTGTGATGTTTTGTAGTCAAAAGGGGGGTGCTGCCCATGGAGTCTTGGTAGCAAAGGGGCAGTACAGGGAATCCTGCCAAGCCAACAGGACCCACCCCATGATCAATGCTCTCTCTAAGCTGCGGAGTCTTGTGAGCAAAAATATGGCTCCCAGCAAGATGTGGCCCGATTTGGCACCACCCTGCCCGCCCCCCCGGGGCAACACACACACACAAAAAACCTCACATCAACAGCCGATCCAAGTAGGCGATGGCGTACGGGGAGAGCGATTTGATGCCCAGAACGGGAAGCATAATGCTGAGCCACACTGCAGAGGAAAAGGATGGTACCACAGCATTTGGTTAGAGATCTACATGCTCTTGGACAGTGTAGTGGAAGGGGGCGCCATGTACCCAGGGGCCAGGGCAAAGGCGTCTACAACACCTTAGGACAATTCTGTACAGGTTGGGGCAGTTGCTCAAGAGGAAGCACAAATGCGATGCCGGAAAATGAATTGAGAATGAGCTAGTAAGCATATATCAAACAGCTCATCTTAAATGTTTCCATACGCATGGTTTTGGAGGTGGCTACGGGTTGTTATGGCGATGTGTGAGCCTCCATGAACACAGCTTGCTTTCCTCTCTCTCTCGCTATTTTTCTTCACTCTGCACCAACACATCACAGCAACACTCTTTGCTTGTTGATTCCGAAGTTCCATTATGGTAAACAGAGCTCACTCCAAGGTAAATGTCCATTATATAAATTGTTAATTGATTTAGTACTCCTCCTTCCCCTGCTGCCACTCCCTACCCTTTGCTCGGCTCCTCTCCACAACAGATCTCCACTGCCCTTGCAGCGGATTCTCGCTCCTCCTCATTTTAATAGGAAATAGCAGCAAAGGCTGCCTAAAACATGGTACTGAATGCTTACTGCAGCCACTGTTAGACTGGAGGGTGGTGTTACGTCTTGCACAAGTGGAAATAATGGTTGGGTACATTAAGACTGCACCACATGAAGCTGCCTGCTACCGAATCAGACTCTTGGTCCATCAAGTTCAGTGTTGACTACTCAGCCTAGCATAGCAGGGACTCAGATAAAGGTCTTCCATATCATCTACTGCCAGATGACTGGAGATGTCGGAGATTGAACCTCCTACACACAAGGAGGCTCTTTCTGACTGAGCCACAGACCCTGCCCTGAGCATAACCCTCTTTAACAGCAGAAAAAAAACCCCTCTGTTAAATGCAAAAGCACATACACTTATGGAAGAGCACTATACACATTACGGTTTTTGGTCAGGCTTTGGGGCTCTTAGCACCATGCCTGCATTTACTCTTCATACCGAGCTAGCCTTTCTGCCTCCTTGCATTGCAAAGCAAGGAACAGACCGCCCCATGTGACTGGAGCTCCACTGCCTTTATTCGCCTCCCACATTACTGGGCAACGGGGCATCAGCATATATCACGGGCCATGATCAGAGTGACGATTATGTAGGCGAGAGAGTACATCGTCCCATCAGATTTCACTGTGCTCGTTCTGACTCCTTTTAAATTAATGCTTTCTGTGTTTTAACCTATGTTTTAAATTGAATTGGGCTATTATAAATTTGTCTCCTTGCAAACTGGTTGCTGCTTTGGGTCTGAGGGTAAACAGGAACATTTTAAATAAAACAAAGGGAAGATGCAGAGCAGATCACACAACGCCTTACTAATCATGACCGGGGTAATAATCCCAGTACAGAGTGCAGCCTGAGATGTAAAGACCATACCACACCAGTCTTGTTCCATCTGCACCGGCTTCCACCTTGTTTGCAGTCCCAATTCAAGGTGCCGGTACTAAACTTTAAAGCCCTATATTACCTGCTGCAACAGCTTCCTCTCCCCATCCTTCACACGAAACATGTTAAAAACCTACCATCTCGCTCAGCTATAGAACCCAAGATTATCATTCACTCACTGTGGAACACAAGATCTTTCCAACAATTTCTGAAACTCTGGGAAGGGGTGGGGTTCCATCCCTCAGAAATTCTATATAAACACCCCTACTGATTTTTATTTATTAAAACTGAAATTTCTAACAATGAACTGTTCTGCAAATTGCAAAAGCAAAAATCCTTGGATCAGAAAAGGCATATACTGGCATGCTGCCCTGTTTGTTTTTTTTATGTACATTACAGGAAATGCAGAATTGGGGCCTGATGGGCTCCCTTCCCTGTGGCGAGGGCTCCTTCTGGTAATACAGCTTTCTTAACTTAGCAGCAGGGATCCCCTAGGACTCAACTCACAGTTAACAATGCCTCTTTACAAACTGCAGTTTATAAATGCTGCCGTTTGAGACTCTTTCTTTTTTGCTGGCCTTCAGTGCAAAACCCATTACCAAGTTTTTCTTGCCTGAGCAGACAGAAACACTACAGCAGATGCCCAGATATCTGACTCATGAGAAAAAAGAAAGCTATGCCAGCTGCAGTTTTTGATCTTCAGGGTCAAGACTGAAACAAGATGAACTACTGCTTATCTTTAGTCAGTCAGCAAATGCCCAAATGTATTTCCTCATTTATATTTTAGCACAGAAAGTGATCCACAACATGGGAAATTACAGAAGAAGTTCCTGATTAGTATATGAGACAAAGATACTGTTTAATTTTAATTCTTTGGAGACGCATCAGCTGAGGTGGAAAAATCCCCCACTAGTTTCCTAGCAAGATCTTGGCCCCTGATGCCCCTCTGTGCTAACCACCCCATAATCTAACATTTTTATACTTGGAGCACCCAGCAGCTGCTACTCACTCACTGAGAACTAAACTATCCTTTACAAGATGTGCCAGACTGCCACAGGGTTTAGCAGCCACACTGCAGCTGTGAGTTCTTGGTGGAAACTCCATTTAAAAGTGCTGGTGGTGGTGGTGGTGGAGGTGAAATAGGGGGGGGGGGTAGAGTCCCTCCTGCCTCCAGTGTTCCGATCCACATCGAGCCCCTACAGTGCTTTTAAATGGCGTTCCCACCAGGAACTAGCAGCAGCACTGTGACTGGCAGTTCCCATGGCAAATTGGCGTACTTTGTGACGTGCAGCTTGGCCCTCAGGAAAACTTTTTCAAGTATATTTACTGCTGTCTAAAGAAAACAGCGCCCTAATGCTGTGGTGTGGGCTAGCAGAACGGTCAAGCACAAACATTTAACTAAAAGGGACACTGTCCTATGAAGCACACAGGATAGATTCGGACCGGGGCAACAGTCCTGCTCTACTCACCTTTAAGTCCTTCGGTAAGATCTGCAAATCCAGCCTGCCCCAAGGCCCACATGATGGTGAGACATTTGGCCGGTCGGTTTTGATAGGACCTCAAGAGTTCGAGATACTGAGGCACAAAGGGAGAGACAATCGCGTTAATTCAGAACCCTCAGGGCCGGAAGGATGCAGAGCTGCCTTCTGGGAAATTCCCCCAGCTACAGGAGCAACTGCCAATGTGAAATGCACAACCTACAGTCCTCAAACACAAAACACTGTCAGGCTTATTCAGAAATGGGGACACAGTGTATGATCTCTGGGCACCATAAATGCTGGTGTGCTTGGATGCTACAAGAGCTCCAGGTGTCCCTGTTCCCTCTGGGGTGGGCTTTCCAAGTACAGCAGGTGATGCCATCAACATGCCATCAACATGCTCTTCCTCCTTGCTAGGTGTATCCTGTTAGGTGTATTTTAAATTATGCAAAGCAAAGGACACAGCACACCACTTGCATTAGATTTAACAGGAAAACTGTGCTAATGAGGAAAGGGTTACTGGGAGATTAAGAAAACAAACATAGGATAAACATCCTGCCTGACTAGCTGCTCTAATCTACATCTTTTACAGTTTCTAAACCTCCTGTGAGAATGAACTAGCAAAGACGAACAAAGAGCAATAACATTGCAACCCAGTGCTTACTCTCAAGTCCATCCCCAATGGCCCTATTGGAGAATCCAAATGCTAACTAACTATGCATTTTGCCACCTTACTCTGGTGGCAAATACATGCAGGCTCTACCACTGGGTCCCTAACTTAACTAACTAGGACATCAGCATGCATCAACAGACATGTTAATTCTTTCATGGCTAGAGAGAGAGAGAGAACTTGCAAATCCCGCCAGCTCCTCCTGTCCGTTTTCCCACCAGAATTGCTCTGACAGAAATGCTGGAGCTGCTTCCAGGCCCACAAAACCGGGGAAACTAAGTCCCCACAGAACGTTGCCAGAGGCAGCAAAGCTGCGAACTCAAGGAAGTGGAGAGAGGTGAAGGAACTTCCAAAGCAAACTGAAGGGGAGAAGCTTTTCACACTGATTGGGGCTATGAGACCCCAGCTGCTCACCTTGCCCAAGTTCACTGTGGCAACCTTAGGTCTGTCCAACAGCACTGCTTGTATGCAGATCCTGTATCCATGCAATGACTCCCCTGGAAGGCAAGCACAACAAGGAAAGACAATCAGGAACAACAGTGCAGGGATTACCAGTTTGGAGCTTAGACACTTTCTGTCCCTGTATCATACATATTTGCAGCTACTGTGGGACCGGGCTAACAGGGAGCACAGTTAGTCATGGAATCCTGCTTCCCCCCCCCCCCCAACACAATACAGTGGGGTGGCTTCACAACCCACCTGTTTGGGCCCTGCCTATACTCAGTGGCATTCCCCTACCCGCAAACCCTGAAGCACCAACAGAAACAGAGGAACTTCTGCCCTCTCACCCAGCCCACGGGTTTCTCCAGGCAGAAGGCACACCCCCACACACCTTGACCTGCCTTTCCGGGAAACCAACAAGCATGCCACAGCTGCACTCAGGTCACTGAACCCACGAGCTCCGCCATTGCAAAGCATCTTCCACTTCTCCATGAACAAATTTCCCATTCTTGCTTATCTGATCCTCAAAAACCCTTCCCAAATCCCCCACTCCATCTTGAAGTGGTGCGACTCCTTCTGCACCTTTAATTTCACCTCTGCCCATCAAATGAGGCTTCCCTCACTAAAAATCACACAACTTCCCAATACAACTGTAGATCAGAAAACCACCATGTGCTCAGGACTATCTGCTGGAGCGGGAAGTGCTGGAAACCCTGTCCTGTTTCCAGGACACAGCAAGGCAGCTCCACTGGTCCATCGGCGGGAGTCAGCTCCAGAAATCGTGGCTGTCCATTTCAGTGTTTTTTCCCTTGTCTGCCACAGCCATTGCTGTCCTCTCAATTACCTGCCCTAAACAGTCCCACAAACTCTGGCTCCAAATGGCTCCATCCCTGCATATCAAGCCCTTCCGGGGAGCTCACGTGGTAAATAACCTTTCACCCAAAGGCCTCTTCCCCGAGCATCGCTTGGCCCTCACCAGGCGTCTTGTCCAGCTCTTGTAACATGGTGTAAATACAGTGGTCAAAGAAAAGCTCCAGGACGCCCCCGGATTTCGACAGCAGGGACTTGATTATGCTCCTCAGCTCCTTGTTCACAAGACAGTAGGGATAGTCTGCAGCCAAAATAGAAATCACCATCATCATCATAATGCTCCATGATTAAGGAAGGCTTTATAAAGTCAACACTCATTGCCGCAAGAACTTCCCCACCTTTGGACTTGGAAACAAACACTGCTTTGGATGAGAGGCACTCGTTTTCAAGGGAACAGCAGCCGCCTCCCAAGCTGAGACCTGGGCAAATCCTCAGCTCTGTATGTTGCCTTAACACAAGGACTGCATTCACCAGCAGGAGCCTGTATGGTTGTTGCAGGCTCACACTAACCCTAATGTAATGGAAGAGAATACTGCTGCTTCCTCAAGTGTGCAGTCCTAGCCCCTGCGCTCTTCAGCAGTGCTATAAAGGGCACTGATCTGGGTAGCCCAGGCAAACCCGATCTCATCAGATCTTGGAAGCTAAGCAGGGTCAATTGTGGGTAGTACTTGGATGGGAGACCTCCTTGGAATACCAGCAGTCACAAGGACAGGGGCAGGCTTTATTCAGCCACCTCTCTGAATACTCTCCAGGCCCCCATTAGGGGTCGGTCACCAGAGGGCGCCATGACTTCCAGGTGCACACACTCACACATGAAAAATACAAAAAAACCCCACCCTATAGTGTTATAAAGGCTCACCCTGTTGTGTTTCAAAAAGCAGTAGCCAAAGTGACTAGAAAAGCTCATATTCCACTGAAGATTTTATTACAAATGCTGAACTTTTCACACAGCTGCAGTAGCAGCCTGTAGCTTTTTAAAGTCAAAGCTTCTGGCCTGTGTCCACCGGTAACAAAACCTTAACCCGCAAAATTCAGGGAGATCTCTAACAAGGATCCCCTCCCACTCCCCCCCCATCCAGGCCCGAGAACCACATGAACATCTCAGTCCAAGTTGCACAGTTGCCAAAGCCAGCCTATAGCTAAGCCCCAACGTCTGCATTCCTGTGGATTTTGGACAGGGCAGCTTAACATAACTTGATCTGTAGGCTCAGCCTGCTGGAAAATGCTGTGCGGGAGAAAGCCCACATGGAGTCCAGGAAAACAAAGGCAGCATTATTTATAATATTTCTACGCCTCCCTCATCTGAGCCCTGTTCAAGTCACCTTATAATTAAAAACTACAATATTAAAACAAAAGTGGCATTAAAATGGTCTATAAAACAGCAGACCACTGGGAAGCTGGTAAGATAAGCCCCTATTTAAAAGCCTGGGTAAGAATAGGTGTTTCAGTTTGGTACGTAAATAAAAGTGAAATTAGCCACCAGGTGAGCCTCAAGGGGGCTGTGGTGGCTCAAGTGGTTAAGACACTGAACTGCAGACCGGAAGGTTGGTAGTTCAGCAGTTCGAGACCCGAGTGCTGCATGATGGAGTGCGCTCCCGTCTCTGGCCCCAGCTCCTGCCAACCTAGCAGTTTGAAAGCAAGTAATTGCAAGTAAATAAATAGGTACCGCTTCAGTGGGAAGGTAACCGCATTCCATGCTCCTTGGCATCTAGTCATGCTGGCTACATGACTACAGAAACATCTTCACACAGCGCTGGCTCTTCGGCTTGGAAACAGAGATGAGCACCGCATCCCTAGAGTCGGATTCAACTGGCTTTTGAGCAAGGGAAACCTTCACCTTTACCTCAAGGGAGATGCATTTCACAGATGGGGTGCCACCACAGAAAATGCCCTGTCTCCAGTTGCCACCCACCTGACCTATGACGGTTTGGGCACAGACAGCAGGGCTTGAGAGACAGATCTTAACTGCCAGCTGAATAGTATGGGAAGAGACGGTCCTTTAGGTACCCTGGCCCCAAGCCATTTAGAGTCTTAAAAGGTAAAAATCAGCATTTTGAATTGTGCCTGGAAACAGCTGGACAGCCAGCGGAGATCTTTCAGCACAGAGGTGATATGATCCCTGTAACCAACTCCTGACAATAGCCTGGCCACTGTATTTTGGACCAACTGAAGTTTCTGAACCCTTTTCAAAGGGAGTCCTTCCCCCTTCAGACCACATTACAGTAAACTAACTAGGATGTGATCAGAGCATGGATCGCTGTAGCCAGAGCATGCCTCCTGAGGAATGGCCATGACTGGCAATCCTGCTGGATCTGATAATAGGCACTGTGCCTGCCACAGAGAAGATCTGAGCCTCCAACTGTGGGGCAGGATGTAGCTGCAACCCCAAGCTCCGAATCTGCTCCTTCGGGGGACTGCAACCCCCTCCAGGACAGGCTGGCTGCGCAATCAACAAGCAGCTTCTCCGTGGACCAACAGCGCTTCAGTCCTGGCTGGACACTCTCTTCCCAGGGACAGCCCAAAGCACTCAGACTATGCCCTTTACTTCTTGCTATTCAGTATCTTGCCAAATAAAGCCACACAGAAGAGAACAATCACTTGCTACAGTGTTAATTGCTTGTGAAGGGGCCCCAAGCAGAAATTCAAGGCACAGTGTAAACACAAGAGCAGACAGAATGGCTGGACCAAGGCTCTTCAACTCAGAGGAAGGCCTTTGAATTGCCACTCTTTTTTTGGGGGGGGGGGGGGGGGAAGGAATTATCAGCACCAAAACCAAACAAAAATATTCAACAGCCTGAGACCCCGGCACTACAAAAAGTCTGTAGTTTCAAGATCCGGAATACATCATCTAGTGCCGCAACAACGACCCCGAGATTTTTATCTTTTTTTAAAGTCAAGCTTCTAGTCTTCGCAACTTAAGACTGTTTTCAGACACATGAAAACACATAGACAAACAAATAAACTCTGGATTAGAATTCCAAGGGTCACTTAAGAGGACATGGGGAAAGAATGGAGCTACCCACCTGTGTTTGCAAATACAATGTATCACTTTTACTGTAAAGTTTTTTAAAAATCCTCAAAAATAAAAAATAAAAAAGAGTTTCCCTGCAACAACTGCAAAATTTTACAAATTGTCAAAGAATACAGGCAAATCTCTCCCATTGATGGGGTACACTCCAAATGCAAAAATCTAGATTTGCTGGTTGCAAGATTTGAAAAGTGGCTGACAACAGCATTTCAAAAAAGACATTTTTCTCACCATCCCCTTTAAGAATTACTGGTTTAGCAAAACATTGCACAAGAGCTTTGAAGGCAAAAAACAACACACACATTTTGAAGAGAACCAGGCACATTTGCCAGGTGCCTGCAAGTGAAATATGGGTGTGGCAGGTTTCTCAAGGCTCACACAACACCCCCTCTGACAACATGGGCAACATTCAAGGCACCACTGACCGTGAGGGTGCTGGTTAAGTGCCGGGTCACTCCTAGGAGCCTGCAGCTTGTAGTTCAGATATCCAGCTAGGTCTTTGGCCCACACAGAAGGATTCTCAGGGAACATGCTCAAGCTTTTATCCAGCTCCTTCTGGAGTTCCGACAAATCGAGCTGCAAAAAAGAAGAGTTAAAGGAACATTGGGAAAGGCAGCAACTGGCACAATTGTCAGGGTCTGGAGCCCTTCTGGGAGCAGTCTTGCAGAGACAGGATACAGAGGAGGAAGGAGTACAAAGCGGCCTTTTTCAGAGTCAAGTTGGTCGGTCTGTCTAGCTCAACCTTGCCTACTCTGACTCACAGAGCCCAAGGGATGTTTAGGACTTCCTCAGTACCTGCTACTGAAGATCCAGAACTGAACCCTGGATTGGCTGCCTACAAACCATGTGCTCTCTCCAGGGAGTCCCAGCCATCAACTCCCATCTCCCCACCTCTCAGGATCAATTCAGTCTCTTTCACTTCAAAGATCCCATTCTACTTTCAATGTGGCAACTTTATCAAGACTGAGAGAAGCTGGTGCTATAAGAGTTTCAAACAGGAGGTAAAGGACAATCATGTGGTTTGTAACACAGAAAGCTTGGAATTAACTTTTCCATATACACTGAACCGATATTTCCAGGTCTCTGTTTTACCAAGCCGTGTCTTTTAAACAACTGCAGTGGACCAAACGCATCAGAGGACAGAAATGCACACAGAATAAGGACAAACACTCTAGGCTAAATGCTAGGCAGAAAAGAATTCTCTTTCTGTACCACCAGAGCTACTGGAATGACCCTTCAAAGGCATTGCCTCATAAGCAGCCAAGAAACTGGATGAGGAGGCAGTAGTGGAGAAATTTGCTTCTTGCGTTATCAACAAGATCATTTCAAAAATTTCAGTAACCAAGCTGTTAAGCCAAACTCCTCCAGTGAACAGGGGATCTGGATGCAAAGCAACAACTTACAATATTTTAGAAGGCCAATACAAATACTTCCCCGCTCCCCCAGTCCTGCAGCAAACTAACCAGGCTACGCTTTGAAGACATGGTGTTCTTTTCCATGCCCATCATCTGCAAATGTTCCCTCCCACAGTGGAGGCAATGGGGCGCTTACTACTCAGTTCACACACTTTGTATATGTAGCTGGTTCAAGCGGAGACTTCTAAGTAAAGGAAAACCTGCACGTAAAGCTCCAAAATTAATTTCTTCTAGGCTTCGTCCTACAGATGACTGTTCTTTCCAAGGGATAAACTCACTAAAAATTCCTGCTGCAGGTTTTAAATCCTTTACCTACAATAAGTCATTAATCATCTGAGCAGCTGAACTATTCTCTCTGCAGAGAAAGGGGGCAATAGAAGCAACAAGGTAAGAAGGTTAACATCCACCAACCAGCTGCAGTCTAAAGCACTGGTTCTTGCCCTCGCTTTGAGTAAACAAGTTTTGCTCCCACACAGGTGTAGTTTCAGACCAGCAGCCAGTAACATAACTTGTTCTGGGGCTACACAGTCACCTGCAGCACACAGTCAAAGGTCTCAGCCTCTGCAAGGGCATCACTTACCGCTTTCAGGGCATCTTCCAGTGACCGGAATTGGCCTTGTTTGTGCCCCGAATCTCCAGCTGATGGTTTCTTGACGGGCTTCCCCAGGTTTTGCTTTTTCTGCTGCGGCTGCTGCCCGGGGGGTGGTGGCACCTGCTCTTTGTTCTGCTTTTTCGTAGTCTTCTCAAAGGCGAGCTCATAGAGGGTTTCTGAAGGTGCAAGAGGCACTACAGGAAACGCAAAACAGAGATCAGTTGGCTACCATTCTCTCTGCAGGGCGAGGTGGGATAAGAGGGCTGCTTGAGAAGCCAACTGCGTTAGCCTCAGCTGTCACCCCAACTCAGACACACAAAACCCCCAAACCGAGAGGGTGTGGCCAGCGCACTTCCCCACCCAGCTCTCACACATCAGGGTAGATAGACTGCCTTACTACAGGGAGGTTCCACTGACCAGCAACACAACCCCCTCCCCCAATCTTCCCCTCACTCACGGGGTGCGGCCAGACCACGGCCCCCATTGGCCTCGCCCAGCGCTTTGCGCCCCCCGGGCCCACTGCCGCCGCCTCCTGGGCCCCGCCGGCTCGGCTTTCGCACCACCTCCCAGCGCGCCGCCATTGGGCACCCTGTCGCTCCAGCTCCCTTTCCTCCGAGGAGACTCAGCAAGCCCCACCAGCGCGCACGCGCTAAAAGGGAGAGGGAAGAAAAGGGAACGGACCGCGTTCACAGACCTTGGAGACCACGCCCTACGGATTCCTTGATTGGCTAGCCGGCCGCCCCTCCCTCCACGCGCGAGCCCGATGTCTATGCTAGTTTTGCCACGTCCCCTCCTTGCTCCGCCCCCAAAGGCCACGTGATGTGCAGAAAGCGCGGCCTCTTTCCGCGGCAGTCCCCGCCCACTTTTGCCAGCGCTCCTGTTTCAGGGTACAGCTGTTTCTAAATTTCATGACCCACCTTTCCCCCCTCTAAATCAGCCAATACGCACTTCCGCCCTCATCTCTAGGGGAACGTAGCTCCCCCGCCCCAAAGCGCTTCCCAATGGAAATTGTTCTGATAAAAGGGGAAGGAGGCGGAAGCGAGGAATAATCTCAGCGGAAGAAGCGGCGCTCGTTCCATTCCCACGTGCTTAGGCTTCCTTTCAGTAGGCTAAGGGAGCTCAGGGAAAGTGGGGAAACTTGGGGTTTGAAGAGGGATACGGTGGCTCCGCCCTGGTGTTCTGAGAGATTATTCGGATTTACGGAACAGAAAAGGCAGGGTCATTCGAAGGAATGGGAGACTTGAAAGGCTGAGAGTAGCAGGAGTGAAGGTGACAGGCAGGGATGCGTCAGGATATAAGGGCGCAGAGATGGGGCCTCGTGTATGACAGGGAAACCGAGGGTATAGTCGTCTTTAAAGATGAGGCGTTCCGGAGCAACTAAGAAGCCAGTTAAATGGAGCCTGATAAAGGGAGGCCGGAGACCGCTGAAAGAAGAGCTAGTACATAAGAACATAAGAGAATCCAATGTTGGATCAGGCCAATGGTCCATCCAGTCCAGTCCTGTCACACAGAGGCCAAAAATGATAGGTGCGATCAGGAGGTCCACCAGTGGGGCCAGGACACTAGAAGCCCTCCCACTGTTGCCCCCTCCAGCACCAAGAATAGAGAGCATCACCCCAGACCGAGAGTTCCTATTTGTTGTTCAGTTGCACAGTCGAGTTCAACTCTCCGCAACCCCATGGTCCACATTACACCAGGCTCTCCTGCCTTCTGTCATGCTCCAGAGTTTGCTTAATTTCATGTTTGTTGCATCAATAACACTGCCTAACCATCTCATCCTTTGCCATCCCCTTCTTTTACCTTCAGTCTTTCCCTGCATCAGGGTCTTCTCCAGTGAGTGCTTCCTTCTCATTTGGTGGCCAAAGTATCTGAGCTTCAGCTTCAGTATCTGGCCTTCCAGGGAACAGTCAGGGTTGATGTCTTTTAGGACTGACTGATTTGATCTCCTTGCAGTCCAAGGGACTCTCAAGAGTTCTCCAGCACCATAATTCAAAAGAACCTATTCTATACCTTGTGGCTAATTAGCCACTGATTGTGAAGGGTACTGAGCAACTGAGGGCCAATCACCAATTTTTAGATTAAAACACTGCTGTATTAAAAAAAAAAGATGTGTTTAAATCTTAGCTCAGGTACTTAACAAAATGTACAGCTGGCACATGCTTTTAGAAATTTCTTCCTTCTCTCAGCTGCTGCAAGGAATACCTCTTCTATGGCATCCTCTCAACAAAAGCTGCTTTTTGCACCAGAACTAGTTTTTACTCATAAGCAAATTGATTTAATTGATTCTACCATAAAAGGCCCAATTAGGTCATCAGCCAAGAATTAATTAGTTGACCCACTGTGTTACAGCTAAACCTCTATAAGTGCCCTAGTCTAGCTGGAATGCAGGAGTAATTAATCTACTCCCTCTCCAAAAACTGCTCCCCTTGGAAAGCAGTGGGGGAAGGAAGTGGTTAGATTCTATCCTTCCATCTAATTCAAATTTGGTATAAAACATGTTGTTTACAAAGGCTAACAATGGAACATGGCTATGTTAATCCAAAATGTGTGGCAGGGCATGTGTTCTCTGCCCTACAGTAAAACCATTAATACATGAGCTACGAAACTGAAACTTGGTAACCAGAGACCCTAGTTAGAACGAAACATGAAAATGGGATTATTTTACGCCTAACAGTAACAACTCAAGACCTAAATTTACCTTCTACCAGAGTGCAGCAGGTCAGGCATGAAGCAAGCAAAACCCCACCACAGCTGGAGTCCCATTACCCTGAATCAGCCTCAGAGGGAGGAACTGATAGCTGTGCAAGCTGACAAAAATCCAGTGAATGCTCATGCTTCTGTTACATAAGAAAACCTTGGTGCTTTGTATGTCTCTCACTTTACCCAGCAGAGACACTCCGCAGACTTGAGCAACAGAGTTCATGAGCAACTAGCTAGGATAAGCCTGTGGTTTGTTTCTCACCAAGGAAATAAAGTTGCTGCTCCCCTTTCCCCAGGTAAATGCTTTGCTGGCAGCTGGACTCTTATCCTTTAACCAGCCAGAGTGGAAAATGACCTTTGATCTTCATAGCTGAGACACTGCATCAGGTCTCAGATGGTGTAACTAGCCATTCCAAAGAAATACAGAACAGGCAGGAATAGAAGCCCAAAGGATGTAGTTGCTCGATGAGAGCAGGATGGCAGAGGACAAAAGCCCAGCAGGCCTCTGCAGATCTCTGTGAAGGGCTGACAATTTCAGGTGCTAAATACTAGTACACGTCTGGACAACTGTTTTTCCAAGTAGCTTCCTTAAGTCCTGAATTGGAAGGGGGGGGCGTGATTTTATCCTCCTGCAGGGAAACATCAGTTTCTTGAAAAGTATCAGAGAAGAGAGGCCATCTATTACTAAAGAAAACCTACCTTTGAGCAATACCTCTGGATTGCACTGCATACCAAATTGAGAACAGACATAGCCACCTTCTAAGCAACTTAAATCTGTCGTGTGTGAGCATCAGCCACCAAGCCAGAAATTAATACTAGCTGGTAGGAAAAGTTAGGTGTCAGAAGGACGTACAAGAGACGGGGTGTGCTTAGAGCAAAACTCCCCTTCTTGATGAAGTGGTTTCCAAACGAGGACTCCTCCCCTCCAGTCATGTCAAGCAGTCTTTGGGTGGCTCCAAATGGATTCAGCTACGTTGGATGCAGCAAGAGTGCCACTGTGTGGCCAAGGCAAGAAAGAGTGGGTTGTATTTATGGATATCTCTGCTGAACATACTAATCTGTCATTAAGAGAACAACCTGGCTGAATCAGACAAAAGGCCCACTTTCCCACCAGGCCCACAAACAGGAGACAAAAGGTAACAGCCCCCTCCCCCATTCTTTACTTCTCTGTAATGGATATGGCCACAGAACATGAAGATTTCAGTTAGGTATCATGGCTAATGTAGACAGGAGCTGTGCTTCAGTGATAGGAGATCCTAAATTCAATCCCTGGCATTTCTAGGGTTGTTTTTTTACAAAAAGGATTAAGTCACAGGTGATGTGAAAGACTGTCAGAGACCCTGGAGAGCCGTTACCAGTCAAAACAGACAATACTGACCCTGAACAGACCAATGGTCCTCCTCAGTATAAGGCTGCTCCACGCAACAACCGCACAGATGTCCTAAATCCCCTCTTAAAACACCTAAGCCAGTGGTCATCATGACATTGAGGTTGTGTATTCTGTTAACTGTGACTTCTGTGAAATATTTCCTTTCTGACTGCTAGGCAAGTTAAATATAATCAAGTAATTTTCTATGCACAGAATTATTGTATAATCTTATAAAATATCAGTCCCCCCCCAATAAGCCTAAATACTTTAGTCTTCCTGCATATCCTGAGAAGCAAGCTCCCACACACCCCTTCACAGATCAATGGATTTGTGTACCAGTATAAATAGATAGGGGAAGGATATCATGGAATGTTTAAGAACATGTCACAAGGTAGGAAATGCTGAATGTGGCGAAACGACCCAAGTGTCTTGTTTTTTTCTTACCCAACACCTTATTTCCTGTGTATCTCCACCTGGCCATATGATATCCACATACAGCTTTTGATCTTACCTTCAAATTCTCTTTCTGCAATTAGCTAACGAGGCAGACTACACACTGTTGCAGCCATCTGTAACCTCCTAGCCGCTAAAAAACAGTAAAATCGGTGCTTGCATGGGATGGGAACAAAGAGCCCAATTCAGGCCATGCATACACCCATTGTCCCTTACTGTGTTCCATCACAGGGACTAGCAACACGGATGTGAAAACAGTTGGTCCAAAAAGATAGCTCCTGGGACATGCTGGCCTCAAATCCTTCCAACCACAGCACAGGGGGAGAAGAGAGGTGGATAACAAGGTGGCTCTTACAGTTATGCTGTGACCTGAGTAGCTTTGCTGAAATGCCAGGTCTGAGCTAGGAACAGAGGACCAGTGTGTTCCCACACCTATGAGCAGTGTTCCCTCTAAGCTGAGTTAGTGTGAGCTAGCTCACAGTTTTTTAGCCTCTGGCTCACACATTTTTGTCTTTGCTCAGGAAAGATGGCTCCAGAGCAAACTCATTAATACAGCAGCCAAATCACTCGCTCACAACTTTAATGCCAGTAGCTCACAAAGTAGAATTTTTGCTCACAAGACTCCACAGCTTAGAGAGAACACTGCCCATGAGATACCTTGCAGGGTGTAAAAACAGCAGAGCAGTCCCGGAACACAGGCAGGGAAAATGGTTTTAAAGGGAGGTAAGATTGGACAGCACCCTGACTAGCTTCGAAGCTCCAACAAGGAGCAGCAAGGTACGTACACTAACCGTTTCATCTGTGACAACAAGAACTCTAAGTTTAGTGCCTGCGGTCAAAGATGACTTCTCCCCTCTGCAGAAAAATGCTGAAGCAGGAGGGTGAGGGATGGCCAGCTTGGGAGACAACAGATTGCTGGTCTTCTCAAAGGTCCTGCAGGCACTTTTATTCCCCTCTCTTCCTGATGGCCCTGAAGTGTGCCCTGGCCTTCCGGGCTGGGGCCACAGTCCCACCCATCCATGAGAGTGGGAAAGTTGGAGCTTCGCAGCACAGACACACTGGGACAGGTTTTTAAACCACACAAGTTTATTTTAAATAAAACGCAACACAGATGCAGGCTTTGCACACCGGTGTCTGTGATTGGACAGGCAATGCAAATAGGGAACGGGGTCAAGGCAGAGTCTGTGTGGCAATCTTGTCAAAACAGTATGAACTAAACTTCGGTGGGGCCAGAACCATGGGTAGGGGAGGAGGCCTGAGCCCCTCCTAGTTGGTGAGTCCCAAGTGCAATTGGGTGGAACTCAAGTAAGAGGCATTTACGGAGAAAGATCATTCTTGGGGGGCACCCATCTGCTCCCACCTGTAAGGCTGATGTGTCCCCCCAGGTTCCACCATGAAGCCCCAAACAGAATGAAGTCTCCTTTCCCTCCCCTCAAGCCCACTCGATATGTCAGACAGAGCAGCTGGAAAAGCCACATTCTCAGCAGCATCATTAAAATCCACCCCACCCCCAATAAATAAATATTCCAAGTCCAACCCTTCCCACCCCGCCCCTGCCCCACTGAGCAAGCTTCCAGTTCTGGGCTTGGCCTCCTCCAGGCTCAAACACCCCCAAAGCCAGGAAGGGGTGCCGAAGCTTGGCTCGGCATGAACACAACAGGCAAAGTGCTAGCGAAATCCAGTACGGAAAAATATACAAAGAATTTGTCTCTCAATATAATACAAGGGGGTTGGGAGCGCTCACACCCAAGACAACTGGAAAAAAAATTCAATAAATAAGGAAGGTGGGGGTGGGATGGGGCAGGGCGAGGAGGGGAAGGAGCCCAGGGCACCATGCCGGGCGTCCTGCCCCACCACAGGCCTATTTACAGCACTGGTCTCCTCCCTCTACTGCTGCCTATTTACCATGTCGTCGTGGGGCTTCCTGCAGGATCTGCAAAACATACAGAAACCACTGTGGGCCTCTTGTATTGGTAAGAAACCTGTTATAATGTGTGGACTGTGCAAGACGAGGCTGTACAACGCAAAAACCTTAAATGTCCATGGTCAGTGAGGAGCATGGGGTGGTCTGTCATGACAGACAGCGAGCGAGTGTGGAACTAGTATTCATCCTGGTCCTCCGGATGCTGCTGCTCATCCAGCTCGTCATCTTCTGGGGGGGCAAAGCCTTCCTGCAGGGGCAAGGGGAGATGCTCAGAATCATGGTCAGCTGCTGCCTTGGTGGACCCAAAGGGCAAGGGGCCAAACAGCCCATGAGCCGCCCCTCTCCCCTATCAGTAGCTGAAGGTGCCCTCTCCCTTCCTGTACTGACCTCTGTGGCATACAGGATGCCTATGATGCCTGATATGATGGGGCTGTTCTCACTCTCGTGCTCCTGGCAGATCAGCTCAATGTCTCGCAGTTTGCTGAAGTAGAAGTCACGTTCCTTCTCCAGCCCATCCACCGTCAGCTTCAGGTCCATCAACTGCCCCAGTAGAAACAGCCAGAAAAAAAGGGAAACATTTCAGCCAGGCGACTTTTAGTGGTTTAGATTACCCACACATCATTAACCCACTCGAAGTCAGGGAAGACTAGTGTACAACCATTTTTTTAAACAAATAGTTACTGTGGATTAGCCCTTCCAATGCTAAGACAAATTCCCTGCATGGCTGCAGAGGGAGCTGCTCCTTCCAATATTTGTAACATCCGATTGGGCGTGGATGAAAAAGAAAAATGAATTGATCCATTGTGGAGAAGGAAAGGCTGCCATGTGCTGGCTCACAAACAACTGGTTCGCACCTTCACCCACTGAGTGGGTCTCAGCTGATGTAGTTAGCACATTTCCCATACCTCTCTCCTCGACCTTGGGTGGATGGTGCGTGTGCTGGCTGCATGCAGCTTTAAAAACTGGAGATGTTTCAGCTGTCCCCAGAGAGCTCCACTGAAAGTAACTGAACTAACCAGTGCCCAGGTAGAGCATCTAGGCAGCATTTTTGCCAAATGATGCCCCACCTCCCCCTTTTCAACTTTCTACCAGGAGAAGAACTGCTGCTACTTACAAAGAAATACACAAAGGTTACCATTTGTGAAACCAAGTGGCCAGAAAGGCTGCCACACACCCCCCTAAGCCTTTTTTAAAACTTCAGCCTGGAACCAGAAAGCAGGCTTGAGAAAGTATCTGCGTGCTCACTCGTTGGAGCCAGCTTGGCACTGGAAAGAAGCTCTTTGCCTTTGATGAACTGGGGGCCCTTGCTTGGGAAAAGTACCCTGTCATGTTCTTGATACAAAGGGTGCCTACTCAGTGGGAAGGCTCCTTATGTACAAAGAGGCACTCTCCTCTTGTTTGGGAAAGGGTGAGGGGCGGGAGAGAAAACTTGACTTGAAAGCCCTTCTCTAACAACATGTGAACTTAGAGCAGTTCTTCCTGACCATCCCCCACAACCAATGGGCAAGGAATGAAAAATTTTCTTAAAACATAAGGACATCCCTGATATACTAAGGAAAAGGTCTAATTCAGGGGTGGCCAAACTGTGGCTCAGGAGCTACATGTAGCTCTTTCACACACATTGTGTGGCTCCTGGAAGGGCAGCTAGGAAAGCGAAGGAGAGGCATGCCTCCCCGATCGGTCTTCCCTTCCCCAGCCAGTGTTCCCCTCCCTGGGTAGGCTTGAGTTGGGGGGAGCAGAGAAAGAAAGCAACTTTAAATATGTTCTCTAAGGACCCCCCCCCAGCCTACAAATATTGTTGGATAAATAAATATCATTATCAATATCTGTTTTTATCCCTTTTGTTGTTGTTTTTGCAGTCTTATTTAAGGTTAATAAAAAGCAAATCTATATATTTTTCAATTTAAAAATGTGTGTAATATTTGTTCATGTTTTGCGGCTCTCAAACTTCTGACATTTATTCTGTGTGGCTCTTATGTTAAGAAAGTTTGGTCACCCCTGGTCTAGTTTCATTCAAAAAAAGCACTGCCCTCTCACAATTAGATTGCAAAAGACAGGGGCTACTATAGGAAATCAGGATTGCCAGATTATGAGGGGTGTTGGCATGATTTAACAGGCTTCTTTATGGTTCCCTACAAGGATCTTTTCCCCCACAAGCTAAAAAGTTTAACCCTTTTTCATAGGGAAGGTGTTCCATCCTCTTGGTCATTTCAGTTGCTGAGTCCAGCTCTGGGATATCCTGAGATAGAATGAGGGGTCCGTTGTGGCCGGAGCGAGGCAGAGCAAAGCTCTGCCAGCGCAGGAGTGGCCACTAGGGCAGCCATGGGCTGAATCAGATTCTCTGATCTGATTCAGCCTGCTGCCGAATTACTGCCGAAATTCGGCGGTAACTTTAAAAGCGATTGGAAGGGAGGGGGTTTGAGGGAGAGACTCCAAACTTGCAGGGTAGCTGCTGGGACCTCTTCCCCAAATACCCACCAAGTTTCAAGAAGATTGGACCAGGGGGTCCAATTCTACAGGCCCCCAAACAGGTTGCCCCCATTCCCTCCATTGTTCTCTATGGTAGAAAAAAAGGTAACATTTTTCCCACCATAGAGAACAATGGAGGGGATGGGACAACCTGTTTGGGGGCCCACAGAATTGAACCCCGTGGTCCAAACTTCTTGAAACTTGGTGGGTATTTCGAGGAGAGGCCCCAGCAGCTACCCTGCAAGTTTGGAGATTCTCCCTCAAATCCTCTTTCCTCCAGCCCTTCATATACCCTATGAGTTTTTGCCATTGATTTCAATGGCCCATAGGGTATAATGGGGCTGAAACTGACATTCCCTTTCTGACACACTTCCAGTGATGTCAAGAAACGGGGCATATGCTAATGAGTTATGCTAATGAGTTATGCTAATGAGCTCCTGCAGCTCTTTTTCTACGAAAGGACCCCTGGATAGAATGATCAGAACACCCCATAGAATTCCCAGTATGCCCACACCAAAGGTTTATGCAATGGCTTTTTGACACTGGCGTATAATTTTAAAATCATTTCCTAACAATCCTTAACACATTCGCCTTTTTGAAAGCTGCACCCCACAGTGGAGAGAACTACAGAACTTAACCCAAACAACCTCCTTCCTGGGCAGTCTACTCTCCATCTGGACTCTACCTGGCTCCTAGTCATTCATGACTGTTAAACAGCTCCAGTCTCAATAAAGATCCTTGGGCTGACCATACTGTAGACCTCCCTTCTGTGCCATAATGTATAAGCAGTAACATGCATTATGCCACATGTCCATTAGGAGAGAGGTGAGGGGGTGGAGAGAGCAGAGAACTGGAGCTCATTGCTGGTCTACACAGTGCATTTACATAAACAAAACCAAAGAGCAGCACAGAAGAAGTATGCAAAACAAAGGAGATAATCTGTGCTCAACAATAAACAATCACAAGTCTTAAACAATCATGTCAAAATGTAATTAGAATATAATAAAGAGGACACAGTCCAAAGTAATACAAATATAATGCAATTAAAAATGACAAGGTGTGTTCTACATACCGCAGGACATAGATATGTTTAAACTATATCAACTCATACACCAGAAACTCCCATAATATAGAACACAATCTCTCAGTTTGAATAGCCCCACAGGAGTTCAAGGAATCACTGGAGCCTGGTGGATGAACTAATTATAGGTTCCTCCGGTATTCTTCTTTACGGTACGCTAACTGATAAAAAAGCCGTGTTTCACCGAAGGCTTCTTCACAAAGATAAATAAGCTCATAAAAAGCTTACCGCAACTCAAAGATGGAAACACACACAAAGCAGCCATCAGCAGAATTTTAAAACTACCGGCTCCAAAGGGAAAAATTTCACCAACACTTTACACAATGGTTTCCAGTTTGGTATTTGTATATGCTTGCTGCTTTAAGGACTTTGTGTGCTCTCAGATGGCAAACACCTGCACTGATCAGCAGCTAAGTAATTTTAGTTCTCCTTTGGAGGACACGTTTAGAAGCCTTTCTGCACTTTGATGAGATTGGCAGCAACTCTGCACAAGAAAACAACATGTTGGTGATTTTTTTCCCCCCTTAGAGCCGGTAATTTTAAATTATGCTGATGGCTGCTTTGTGTGTGTTTCCATCTTTGAGTTGTGGTAAGCTTTTAATGTGCTTATTTATAAAAAAAACTTAAGAGTTCCATCTTTGTGAAGAAGCCTTTGGTGAAACGCGGCTTTTTATCAGTTAGCTTACGCGTAAAGAAGAATACCGGAGGAACCTATAATTAGTTCATCCACCAGGTTCCAGTGATTCCTTGAACTCCTGTGGGGCTATTAAAACTGAGAGACTGTGTTCTATATTATGGGAGTTTCTGGCGTATGAGTTGATATAATTTAAACATATCTATGCCCTGTGGTATGTAGAACACACCTTGTCATTTTTAATTGCATTATATTTGTATTACATTGGACTGTGTCCTCTTTATTATATTCTAATTACATTTCGACATGATTGTTTAAGACTTGTGATTGTTTATTGCTGAGCACAGATTATTGTTTTTGTTTTGCAGGGCATTTTCATAGGCAACATGCATGTAGCTGTCCCACCCATTAACATGAAAGCGGGTAAGCTTATCCACAAAGCGAAGCAGCCCAGGCATTGCAAGGACAAGAGAGCACGAGCTAGTTAGCAGCTACTAACGCACCTAAAGGAAATTCATCAGGTGAGCAGCCAAAGGGAGTGATTTTGCAGGTATGGGAAGAGAGCCTGTTCCAAGCCTCCTTGAACTGGACATGCCAACAACTGAACTTGGGACCTTCTGCAAAGTGTGCAGGGATCTCTCAATGAAAGGATCTCTCAATGAGGATGGGAGCCAAGCTGAGCCATTTGCCATTCAAGCAGAAAAATAAGCCTAACTGCTGCCTTTTGAGTCATAGCAAATGAATCATTCCTGTACAGCGCTAGCATGGGGGGGGAGGTAGGCAGAGAAACACCTTTCACATGGCCATGCCTGACGGAGGAGGGGGGTCTATCTGCAATTCACCAGACTGCTCTGAGACAACCTCCACCCCTCCACATCCTTTTCACATTCCTCTGAGAAACCAACAGCACCAGCCCCACCCCGCACCTGCTGGTTTAACTCCACGATCTGGGCATCGGCTTCACTGCCTCCGTTCCGGGCCAAAGGAGTGTTTTTCCGTACAATATTGCTGGGAGCGATGTTCATCCTGGCTGGATTCTGCAAGTTCTTAGGGCCTGTTGGGGAGGTTCTCTGCGGGACTTTATGAAGAAGCCAGAGAGAGAAAGAGAAGTTACTATGAGTCCCCTAACTGACTAGCCCCCACCAGACTAGAAGACCCTGCGAGGTGCAAGTCTGAGACACACTTCGGGGTGGACGAGAGAAGAATGTGCATGTCTGCACATGCACAGTCAGAGGCCCTGTACTAACTGCAGACAAGTGATGACCACTTGAGAAGCAGAGAAGAGGAAGATCAGGCATCACTAGACCTCTGGTTGCTTCCACATCACTAGAGGGAAGCACACGGACAGACGCTTCTTAATTCTGGGATCCCTTCCAATACTATGGGGATTCAGGAATGGCCCTTGGTAAAGAAAGGAACTCCTATCCACTTTGCCTAATCCCCACCCCACTGGAGCAGAGACTGGTACTTTCTGTGCACATGAACCACCACCACCACAACAACAGGCAGCATAAAGCTACATGCAGGGGAAAGGAGTCACATCCCTCCCCCACACACATACTGTTCCCTCAGCCGGCCCCAAAGCTACCCCAAAGGGTGCTGCCACCGTTACACAGAGAAGCAAGCAGGCCCAGCTGGGCAGAGCCATGCAGAACTCAGAGGCTGCTTTCGTGTGTGATTTCCTGGCCTTCCAACTCTCCATTTGCGAGCACACCTTTCCCATCTACTCAGCAGGCAGATGCAGGCACCTGTACCTGTCATGAGATGCACGCCTCTCCAATGAACCACTCAGCACTGGCTGACTCGCCACAAGGCAGACATTCTCTCTCTTTAGAGAAGCAACTTCAGTGAGAACAAAGGTGGTTGTCTGGACCCGCCCCCCCCCTTGTGCCCTGTTTAGCCCAAAGGCTCCATTTCCTGTACCCGCAGGAGCCCCCCCCCCCCCCCCTCCATCTCACAGAGACACACTGGGAATGCCTTTCCATAAGAGACCAAGAGGCACTGCCACCACCCCAGTGAGAAGCACAAAGTGCTCTGGCGCTGGCAGAGATCAACTCCAGAGGCATTATGGAGACTGTGAAGAACTGGGTCTGTGGGGTGAGGGAACCCTTATCTCCTTATTAAGATCAGGGGGACTGGGAGATGCAGCCGCCCACAAAGAACGGTGGTTCTAGCTGTGGGGGAAGTCTTGGGTGAATAGCCCCTCCCAGCCTTAAGGGCAGGACGGGAAGTTTACTAGTAATAAGCAGACCAGCCCGCACTAAACCTCTGAAGAGCAGCTCCAGGGCTCTGCAGTTCACAGGTCTTAGAGCTGGCATGCCTGAACTCAAGCAGCTGAATGGCTTTGAAAAAGCCACACTCCTGGCCTCTAGCCCTCCACCTCACCAGTCCAACTGAGTCCACATAACTCATCACAGTGGTGGGAAGAGAACCGGGAAGATGGGGAAAGCGCTTTTACAAACTTCAAGGAGCAGCCAGAGAAGCTCCAAGCAGGCACAGCCTTGGCTTTTGTGGCAAGTCACTCACCCATGCAGGTAAAACCTGTCCAGGGCGGCAGGGCCAGATTGGTGGGTCCCAGTTCCAAATTTCTTCAAGGAAAGAGCAGCTAGTGAGGCTGAGCAAGAGATTCCAAGAGAAGCAGTCCTAACTGTTGCCCAGGGAATCACAGGAGCCAGCATGCAATGCAATCAGTCTCCACCCACTCAAACACAGCAGCATGCGAGGATGTATATTCTCCTCAGGAAAAGGTAGGCAGAGGCCTGCCTGGGTGAGTCTGATGCTCTTGCATATCTGGCCACCAGAGAATTTCTCAGCACCCCTCCAAAGTCCACATGCCACACAGCAGGTTGCTGCTTCCCAAGCCAACAGAGCTGGACTCCCTTCTCCCTGCCCGCCCTGCGCGTCCCCAGGAACTGCCAAGCTGGATGCCAAGGAGCTGAGGTCATGCTGGTGGGATCCTGGGGTGCCAGCCCTCTCTGGCAACATTACCTGCAGTGCCAATGGGTTTCTTGGATTTGTTGAAGTTCTGATCACCTGGGTTTGGAGGGGGGGCCACGTCTTGGCCTTGCCTTGCCAGCAATGGATTGTACTCCTTCCCGTCGTAGTTGGCGTCGAAGAATTTCTTAAACCACTGAATGAACTCAAAGTTGTCTTGGAACTTCCCCTTCACCAGCTTCTCTACCGGGATAATCTATAGCCACACAAGTCCGTCATAGGAAAGGAGATTGTTACCAGGCTCCTGCCAGCAGCCCTTCCCAAGTTTATCAACCCTCCCCCCCCCCCCCCCCCAGGCCAAAGAACAGAAGTGGGCAAGAATGCAAGCAAACTTTAGGAATATGAATGGCCTTCATGGGTAACTAGAATTGCTGGAGTGATTACTGTGAAAAAAATGACAAACTAAAAAAGCAAGTATTCAGAAGTCATAGTTGTGATTGATTAGCATTTATACAGCTCTTCCTGTATTCACCATGAAACTTTGAACCATGAGTGAAGGTGGGGTTTGAATAAAGAAATAAACCCACCTTGTCCACACCCATCTTTTTGAAGGCTGCCTGCAACACTTTGAAGTTGTGGATATACTCATGCTCCAACTTGGCCTGAAATTTCACCTTCCTCAAATGGATGCAGCCTGGGAACAGCATGTCCATGAACTGGCAATAAGCAGCACCTGAAGGGGGGAATACAGAGACAGAAAGAATGGCATGCAAAAAGCTGGCTTTCACACACATCTGCTGTCCCTCACGTACTGACTAGGAACCTGCATTATTTGGGGGATCTTCTTTTTCCTCTGGCTCTGCATCTGTCACTTAATCCCTAGCAACAATGCTCAAAGCCTAGTGGATTTCTGCTGGCCACAAAGCTGCTACCGGGGCAGCCATGTTACCCCCCACCCCACCCCCAACTTCTTTCTGATTCCTCACAGTACCTGAGCAGAGCTGTTCAATCTTGGTGTAGTTGAGCTGCAGGGAGTCATTGACCCATGATAACATGTCATGGCGACTCAGGTTCTCGCTAGTCACAGATGTGGAATACACATTGACGGCCATGCCCCAACTGCATGAGAAAGGGAGAGAACATTGATCAGAAAGCAAAAGGTTAAGGTTCAGCCCCTGCCTAGGAAGGGGGACCAGCCATTTGCTCCATCCTCACAAATTCACATGTACAATTCAGACGGCAGTAAGCTGCAAGGAGACAGGCCCACGAGGCTGCCTTATACAGCGTCAGGCCACTGCTCCAGCGCTGGGTTGGAGAATACCTGGAGATTTTGGGGGTGGAACCTGGGGAGGGGAGGGACTTCAGTGGGATATAATGCCATAGAGTCCACCTTCTAAAGCAGCCATTTTCTCTAGGTGAACTGATCTCTGTCGATCAGCTGTAATTCCAGGAGATCTCCAGCTACCGCCTGAAGGTTGGCAACCCTAACATCTACCCATGTGAACTCGCCCAGCAGTTGAGAAGACCCTGAAGCCCTTCTCCTTGAGCCTCCAGCCTGTTCACAAGTTGCAATGAATGCATGTACGATCCATGTAGAGTGTACACTTGATTTTTCATTGGACATGTACTAAGTAATTGTCATGTTACGTTCAATGCCCTTACAGCTGAATGTGCAACTGAAACCTCATCTTTATCCAGCTACTGGTCCTCAGTTTCATTTGCATAGTGAACTCCTTCTTACATGGGTGTACACACATACATGCAAGACATACATATGAACAGGTCGTCAGTCTGCTGGAACATGAGTGGGGGGGCTAATAGGAAGAGGGTCTTCTCTGTAGTGTGCACCGATTACAGAACTTCCTCTCAAAGGCCATCCACCTGGCTCCCTCTTTGCTACCTTTTCAGTGCCAGACAAAGATGGACTTATTTTCCTGCGGCTGATTATGCTGTAAATGGAATTTGTTGGGGCTGTCCTTGATTTTTCTGTAGGATTTGAGTTGCTTTTACCTAGTGCTTTGTTTGTGATTCCTGCATGCTGCTATTTTAGGGAAATGTTCTGTTGCTTTACATTTTCCTGTAAACTGTCTCAAACACACGGTTCACAGAAACATTTTAAATAAAGCTTTTTAAATAAAATACAGTAAAATGGGCAAACAGATGCTTCAACTGACATCAGCAGTCCAAAGACTCTACTCCAGAAAGGTCCTTCCCCACCCTGCAGCTGGAGATGCTGGGGCTGAGCCTGGGGCCCACTGGAAGCAAAACATTCCAGATGTACAGCATGAATACAGCCAAGTCGTTGTGACTCAGCACTGACTGATCAAAGAGGGCTTCTACCACTCCACGTACATGAAGGAAGGGGGCATCCCCAGTGGCACGTCCATTTCCTGGGAAACTGGATGGCTGCTGTCTGGTTTCGGGGCGGCTGAATTAAGGTGAACAGACTCAGCAGTCAGAATGGCTTTTACTCTAGGGTGGAGAGACTGGAGTTGAGGATAAGCCCCACAGAGGTAATATTCAAAAGGCTCCAGGCATGCTCAGTGAAGAAACTAGGAAAACTGAAGCAAAGATTCCTGTGTCTCAAGGGAACTGCATTTGCTGTTGGGAGCTGCTGCAGCTGGTAGGATGTCAAGCAGAACTCCCCCACGTTGACCCCTAGCAGTACTGAGCCTCTCCTTGGCTTGGCCACAGCACCAAAGACGCTTTGTGCTAGAACCTTTTCCAAGAGGTTGCCTTGTATACACAAAGACCCTTGGAAAGAGAATATGCTCTGCAAGAATTGCTCTTGCCCATTCTGGTGCACCTTGCAAAGGATAACTTTTTGGAGGCCTGTGCCTCTTGATAATCCACTGGGAAGTTTTGCATGCAAGACAAGTGTCTCATCGGTCAGTCCATCTTCTACTTTGTGGCTCCAAAACAGCTGCTTTGATCACTCCTAAGAAGGCCACCCCTGAGACAACAGGAGCTGCATGCACTTCCTGTGGGACTCTCTCAACAGTTCTGCCTCCTGGGCAGGGTCTGAGGTGAGGCTTCAACTGCTGCTGTCTCTGCTGCAATTCTACTCAGTCAGAAAGGTCAAGAGAGGGTGAAGACAAGGCAAGGCAGGTTTCACTGTGGTTTTCTGCACTGAAGTGGGCTGTTGGCTGATCTTTGGGGGGCCCTTAAGGTCTGCTCAGAAAAGAAAGGCCTACTACTCATTCAGCAGCGGGACAGACCTCAGAATGCGGATTCCCTCAATCCCTCCCCCACCAGGGTGAGGGCACTTCACTTAATGGCTGATAAGCAGCTTAGCAGCTGCTGGACCCCTCTTCTAATCTTCCTTTCTCTAAAAAGAGTGCAAGAGAAATCAGACATGGTACGATAGCAGCATCTCAGTGTGATTTCTCAAGCAGTATTCCCTTTCCCTAGCTTGGGAGGCTTCGTCCCTCCTCTGGGCATTCTCCCTGACTCCAAATTCCACCTCACAGTCACAGACCATTAGCTAAGGTGGAAAATGACAAAATGCTTGCCTAGGAATTTGCTGGATTTGCATAGCCCCCCCCCCCCCTCTAAGTTTTTCAGAAACTTTGAAGCCCCAGGAAAAATAGTGTCTTTTTTCCACAGAAGCAAAAAAAGGAATTGGGGGGGGGGGGTGAGATATATATGCCTTTCTTACTTTCATATCAATCCGAAACTTCATTTACTAATTGCACAACATAAAATGTATAGTTTGTAACAGTTGGCACTATTTATGTAATTCAGAAGTATAAATATCCTAATTTTCTATAGGAAAACCTGCAAGTACACCCAGAACTTGCCATCTGAGAAATAGGAAAAATAGGAAAAATAAAAGTTGCAGACAGAAAACAAATTATGTAGTAAACAAAAGAAAGTATTTTATTTAGATAGAGATTTCCTTTGAACCAGGTCACAGTAAATCAGACTGCCAGCATGTCTGGATACTAAGCTCAACTTTAGAGCACTGAAAAGACTGAACTCTTTAATAATGTATTATCCTTAAACACATGAAAACATATTAATTATTGCCAAAGTTATTTACATTTAAACAATGCCTTCAAAATTTTGTATATGTTTATAGTATAAAAGTGTTCCAGTGTTCCTCCAAATTGCCCATTTTTTCCATTAGAAAAACTGAAAAACTCCTCAGACTTAATTCATACTGTACATTTGGACTGAGTGAAATGCTTTGTAAGACAAGGTTTTTCTCACTGAACAATCAAAACTATTTTATTGGGTTATTTGTTCCCAATAGTTCTCCAGATTTCCCAATTTTTCTAATAGCCAAAGTCCTTAGACTTTTTCATAATATACATTTTAAGTGTGAAAAACCTTGCCTTCCAAAGCAGTTTATTCATTCTGAAAGAGAAAGTATTTCATAAGAGGTTTTTTCCTCAGTGCTCCCCCAAATTTTCCAGTTTTCCTGATGGAATTCTTTTAAAGGCCTTAGGAGGAAAACTCTTCCCCCCTCCCCAACCCAATGTAATTCAAGAAATTTAATGGCTAAATTAATATGAATTCGGTCTCCCCAATCCTACTCCAGCAACTCCAGCAAATCATTCTTTGACAGCAAGCCAGTCAACATGGCAATACAGGAGCATTACGGTGTCTTCAGAACACAGTCTGACCTGTATACCTGTTATCAATTGCACAAATTAAGAGTTGCCGAGTCAGTCCAACAAGAAACAAGGGCAGGCCCAGCACTGGAAACCATGAGTTCAAGCTACTTGCTTTGCTTTCCCACTGCCAAATTACCATTATGCCCCAGCTGTACAATCCAAGCATTTGCCTTAATGACTGAGCAATGAGATCCAAAAGGCTCCACTGTATGCTGTTAAGTAGTGTCATCCTAAACCACTTGACAGGGACTTCTTGTTCACTTTGGTTTACTTCATTTATACCCAGACCCTAGTCTGACACCAGCCACTACACCAGGATGGCCTTCCCAGCCCCCTTCATGGTTAGAATAGTGAACTTGTTGTGTGAGTGATTTCCAAGATGCATAACACAAACAGATTACCTGCTAAACGTATGAAAAGATCAGCTAGAAAAAGACATCATCTAGCTCCTAGTTTTTTTCCTCCCAACATCTGAAAAGTAGGTTGGTTTTGTACCTTGGATTTGTTTAATTTCTGGAACAGGCCTGAGCCTGTGAGTAGCTTCTTGCTGAAGCCAGATCATCGGTTTGCATGTGTGCAGGAGCTTGGAACTGACTCTCAACTGTAGTACCTTCAAGGCCTTCTTTCACTCTCCTACTTAATGAGTCAAAAAGCCGTAGGTTAAACAAACCACCAAATCCCAAATCAGCACAATCGAATGTACCAACAACACAAAAAAATACTGTTTTTCTACAGAGGGCTGTCAAATGTGCATTCTCTACATCTGCAAAATGTACAGTTTTTCTGAAATACCCCATTACAGTATGGATGTTTTAATCTCTTGCAAGAAAGACCCAAACAAAAGCCTTGGAGATGTCCAGACCCATTAAAAAAACTCAACAGCTTCCACCCCTCTATCTCATTCCACTTAGGACTGCTGCTGCTGATGCAGCCTGAGAGATGACACTACTGGAGTGGAGCAATACGGGCCCCTCACAACATCACACAAAGTGCCACTTTGGTCATTTTCAAATACCCCATAGTCCAAAAAGCTCTTCTCACCTGCTATGTAAAGCTCCCAAACAAACCCTTTCTTCCTTCACTCATACTCTGACCCCCAAAGTGGGCCATGCTGGGGAACAGCTGGATCCAATCAGATTAAGGGGTTAAATAGACTTTCACTACTGCTGGCAAAGCAGAGATTGTTTAAAACACAGCAGAGTCCAGATTAGCAGAGGGGGGAGGGATAGGCTGTATTATTTATTATTCAAACCGCAAGATTCACTTGCCTGTGGGCAGATGCAAGGAACCTCCTGCGACTCCACTGCTCCTTCCCTTGGCTGCAGTAGAGAATGTGGTCTGACAGAAGGAAGGTGGAAGAGATCTCCTTGGCATCTTATGAATATGCATCAGGCTCTTTGACAGTCACGATACGCCATTCAGCCCCAAGCAATAGCTACTTCCTCACAAGAGTCCAGTCCCAGGAAACTGGCACCCTCCCCTCAAACCTCTTCCAGTGCGTCTTGGGCATGTCTCGCAATGGCAATGGCTCAAGAAAATTCATGACCTGTCATGTCATCCCCTGGCCTTTGATCTCTCAGAAGAATTGGCTGGGGTGGGGAAGAATGCCTTCCTGGGCCACTGTGGAGACAATCCAGAGTCGCCTTGGAGCAGAGCAAACAGCAGGAGTCAAGGGAGGTCCAGGAACCCAAGGTTTACTGCACCTACCTGTAGAAGCGCTCTTCCCGTACAGTGTGTTTTCGGAAGGGGACAAGGCACTGCTCTTCCAGACTGCCCCCGCAGGAAGGAGGCAGCAAAGAGCGTACTCTGACGGGGGCCATGGTCTACCCAGGGAGCAGCAACAGAGCAAGCAGTAGCTGGTTGAGGATCACAGCACATTGCTGCCCTGCTCTAGCACAGAAAGGAGGAAAGACAGTTGGCGGGAAAGGGAGGAGGGGCCTGTCACGTGCCAGTCTTGGCTCTGGCCAAGTTAACCCTTTACAGGTCACTGGAACACAAGCCAGAGTTAACTGTGAAGCTCAGCATGATCTTCAACTTCATCACTCACTTGTCTTTGTGCTGGGAATATTTTGTGCTTTGTGCTGGGATCCCACACCAAGGGATTTGGAGCATCCAGAGCCACAAAGAGCTGAGCAAGGTAAGAAACTGCAGGAAGAAATTGACCGGGGGGGGGGGGTGTCAGGCTTGGCTCAGAAAGTCACACCACTTGCCTCTTGGATTGTCAAAAAGGAAATCAAAAATTGAACTCCCAAGCTGGAGACAGAGGGTGGCAGCAGGCAGAGACAGAGAAACCCACACAGAGATATGGCCACAGATATGGCCACCGTCCGGTAAGAACTAGAGATTCAGCACATGTTCCAGAAAGTTTGAAGCCACTGGCAAAACACTGCCCCCACTTTGTGTGTGTGCATGTGTAAAAATGGACAGTTGGCAAAAAATGAAATATACTGTGTGCAAAAATGGACAGAAGGGGGAAATGAAATACATGCAAGGCTCACTCTCTTATAGACAGTTGTTTTACTGGATAAAATGCAGTTCTTCAGTAGTGTAGTATCCCATAGTGCCAAGTGTGCTGAAATTCGCCAAATTTATCCATATCCTTTCAAGTTGCATGTGTCTATAGTATACATAGGAATGATCTAATTATGAACCTGGCCCACAGAGTGAGGGTCAAAAACATCCACACAGTGAGAAGAGGTACAGGAAAACTGCCCAGGTTTGCAGGAAAAATCTGAAGCATTTAACATTATTGGTAAGGTTTGGGGTTTTTTGATAACAAGGACTTCCAACTCAGAAAAGCACTATCTGCACTTACGCAGACAATGTAAGGATCTCAGCTATGGGGGGGGGGGGAGTGAAGGCAGAGAAGTAGCAGCATGGATAACAAGGCACTAGTGGCAGGAAGGAAGAAACAGTAGTGTTACATCTCCCTCCTTGCCTCTCCATAACAGTCTCTGTGTGTGTCTCTCTCCCTCCCCCCCCCTCTTTATCATCTAATGCTGAAAACTGTCTTTCATTTTAAAAATCTTCATACATCTTAGAACAGGGGTGGGCAAATTGCGGCCCAGGGGCCACATGCGGCCCGCCATAGAGCTTTTTGCGGCCCGCCAAGACAGTCGGCCACGTGGTTTCTCAACAAGCAATCTCCTGATTTCAAAAAAACTGTAGAAAAGTGGGATAGGGTACATTTCTCTCATTAAACTGATTCTAAAATTAAATGTGCTTGCAGCTATAGATGATATAAAATTAGCACAATAAATAAATTGAATAAAACTACCACTATTTTATTTAATTTATATTTATTGATTTTTATGATACAATTTATACCTTTTCTGAAATGCAAAGTTAACTAATGAATGCAATCATTTTAAAAGGTGCGGCCCTCCGCTAACCTCCACTCCCACAAAGTGGCCCCCGAGCCAAAACAATTGCCCACCCCTGTCTTAGAAAGCATTTGGCATGTTAGAACTTTGCCTCAAGAAGCACTTCACCCATTTCAAAAGAGAAAACATTTCCTAGCTGTTTTGCTTTTTCCCAGAATTTCCTCCAATTTTTCTGTTGGAAAAAAAAGGGGGGGGGCCTATGGGAAAAAACTCTCTGCCATTTCTCCCCAAGCCTTTCTTTCTAATGTGGACTTTCAGAAAATGAGCAACAGCTAGCATACACAGAAAAAGGAGGAAAAAGCACAAGGATCAAATGGTACCCTAGTGGCACCCCATCCCATCCTGATTCAAGCTAGACTCCCTCTTCTATGCAAACATCCAGAGACTTTTCCAGCTACTCCCAAGCTTAATGTGATCAGATGCAACTGTGGCACTCCTCACTGTCCCCCCCCCCATGGCTCCCCAAAGCATTAAGAAAGACTGGCCCAGGTTGGGGGGGGGGGGAAGAGAATTTTGCCAGCCCACAGCAGCTGGTGCCACAGACAAAGCTAAGCACTGCAATCTGCAGAGAGCTGATATGTTGATTCAGATGGATCAAAAGGGAAACCAGATTGGACTCCAGTGGATTAATCAATGGGCAGTTTAAACAGGAGAGATGAAGAGCCACAGTGTCGGCACCTTAATGGGAGGGTGCATACGCATTTCTTTAAGTCTTTGTCTTTCACTTCAGGAAAGCACCCGAAGTCCGAAAATTATCTGATACAAACTCCAGCAACCCAAAACGTGACAATTGTACCGTAGTCTACAGTTTTGTCCAAAACTGGAACTGCCAGCATTTGCTGATATCCAAGACCAGTGTATTTTGCCACACAGTGCTGTGCCCTTACAGGTGGCAAAGCTCCAAAATACAGCTGCTGGCACTTGGCAGCAAGGGCTTCGCAGACACGGAGCCCTCGGGCTCAGGCATCGGCAGGGCATTACACACAAACCACAAAGATGTGGAAAATCAACATATGGAGCACCTCCCTCCCAACCATTCCCTTTCCTTTACAAGTAAAGAGGTGGGAAAACACTGCTCTGCTAAAGGCCAGATTAAATTGCTCTTGCAGCCAAACATGACCCATTCCTGCTACAGAAACATGATTTTATGTATATCGTTCTTAGATCAGCAGAAATGACCCACCTTCATTCCTGGCAACCAGAATACCTCACGCTTCATCCGGCAGAGAGCATGCAAGCCCAGACTGAGTGCTGGTTTGTGTATCCACCAATTCATTCAGGCCCCCCCTTTCAAGGACAAACTAGATAATACATCTGTCATGAGTCAGGTCAGGGTTTCTGGAGCCCCTGGGAAAAGCTCCTCGAGCTCACGCCTGTGGCAGATGTATCGTCTCAGATGGGCCTAAAAGAAAAAGTTACGGGCAACCTGCCAGAGTGCAAGAGCGCCTACATGGGGAAGGGTCAGACCAGCACCCAGCAGTTTGGCTCCGATGGCTGGTCTGGATGGAGAGCCGCGCTTGGAAGCGTGGGAAGACTGATCAGATTCAAAAGGTGAGGGAGATATGGACAGTGGCCAAGCAGGAGAACTGCTTGTTCTGCAAATGCTCAAAATTTTCTTTTCTAACTGCTAGTCAGTGGGACTGCATATCCCCCCCTCCCCGCAATTTGGGGAGAGTTCAAGAATCACAGTGGACTGAAGGGGCGACCTCTCTTGCCCCCACCGCTCTTGTGAGTCTGGGGTGGCTGCTAGCTCAAAGGAGCAGTTGAGCAGTGGAACAGAATGAGCCATCTGAAAAGGTTACGCTTTGTATTAAAAAGCAAGGCTTGCAAAACAGCCTGCGGAAGAGCCTTTGTTAAGCAAATGCTCGATGCAGTTAAAAGAATTTGATGAGGAGTGTAAGTTTTTAGTTGTGAAAAAATTATTTATTTAGTACATTTTTACCCCACCCTTCCTCCCAAGAGCTCACAGCAGTGTATATCATTCTCCCTTCCTCCACTTTATCATCACAACGACCCTGTGAAGCAGGTAGACAGAGAGAGAAATGACTGGCCCAAGGTCACCCAGCGAGCGACCAAGGGAATTTTAATCTGGTTCTCCCAGATCCTAGTCCAACACCCTAACCAGTACGTCACATTGGCTCTCATTAGTGATTAGGAGTATTTCAACCCCCTGCCCTGTACCTTTTATAAATGAAACATATCTGGCTTAAGGTGGTATCAAAAGTCAAATAACCTGCAGGCAGAGTCCCTGAGTATTCCAGCAGCTGTGACCGTCCATAAAAATTACTTCTGCATCTCTTTGCCTTATACATTCTTACTGGACACTCAAAGCAAAGTAATAGTTGCTGGTTTTGACATTACTTATATTATGTCAGTTATCCTTAGGCAATGAGCAAACAACCAATCTTCACCATTCCGAGAGCTCTAAGACTCCCTCTCTTTGTCCACTACCTGGCACCACCAGGATTTTTGATTTAAAAATAAGCACAAAGTTATTTGACCCAGAGAGTTTGCAATCTTGATCGAAGAGTCATCTCACAAACTGGACTGCAGCCAAGAAAAGCTGCTGCCACAGAAATCTCGTCAGCCTTTAAAGTACCTCCGGATTCCTGGATCTTGAATGGCCCATCATTCTTCTTTCATGTTCAGAAATAAAACTGGTTCAGGATTTCAAGTCAGTATTTTACTGCCCCTCCCACATTGTGGGGTCTGTACCAGAAATCGTAAATGTTGCTGCTTATACAACTTGTATGTTTTCTGCTGAAAGAGATCAGTTGCCAAACATTTAAGGACAAACCTCTCAAAACTTATGAAATGGTTTCCTACCAACTGGCAGTGCAATGCTCTGGCTGGCACCACTTTCCCTTGCACAGCCCTTTTTAATCACTGAAAAGTTAATACTGAAGGTTAAAGGACCAGCATGGACAAAAAGCTGCCACTGGTATGTCAGAAATATGTAGGCTGAAGAGGAAACAAGGGTCACCTCTGTCCTATTCCCCCTATTCACTACAGCCCCCCACCATTTTACATGATCTTTCTCACACACACACACACACACACACACGTGACGCGTGTGTCTTGCAATCTCCAGCATAGGATCAACAGGAAGTTGGGGGGGAGCAGGGAGAACAAGGGAAAAGATCCACATCTGCCAGACCATAAAACAAATCTCCATTTGAAAGTAAAGAGATAATCTATTCATTAACCTAGATAACTGTCTTGACTTATGGAATCTGATTCGATAGATGCAGACAATGCTCCTGCAATATCACAAAAGGACTGGACTGCACAAATGGCTATTAGAAAACAATGCTTGGCTAGCAAGCCCAGCCATAATGTAAGGACCTCTAGGACTATGTTTGTTTCACTGGGCAAAATGGTTCAAAATGGTTCATTATCCCCCTCACCCTTTTAAACTTCAGTTCACTGTAACTAAACACAGCATTATGTCATTCATGCATGAGGATCTGTCTCGGTGACCTCGGTGATCTCTTTGTAATTACACTTGCAGGACTTGAGGCTGCCAAAGAAGTAAAGGCCATGCTGCGAGAGGCCCCATCAACACTTATTTAAAAGTACATTGCTTCTGAACCACACATATCTGGCCTCCCTCTCCCCCTACCATTCAGTGGTTGGGCCTAGCTTCTGTTATCTACGTCCCACTTCTGACCTGTCCTGGTGCTAGGATTGCAGTCTGAGCCTCAGGTCAGGGAAGCAAGCTTAGATTCAAATGTCCTTGCATTACTAGGCAGGAGTGGAGTGGCAGGAGCAAAAGTGAGAGAGACTCTCAGTGCATGGGGGTGGCTCTTGGCTTTCCCATCAACAGCACCACAGAGGAGAAAAGTGCTGCCAGCTGTGCCAGGACTGCAGAGCCGTCAGGTGGGATCATGCCCTCTCTTCTACATAGCTGTCCTGTGAGCCCACATGCACTCCCATTGCTCACTGAGCCGGAAGCTCTCAGGCTCCCAAGTGGCACCCACAACAACTCAGAAAGCCACACTGCCCTACAGGGCTGTTTGCAAAGGCACAGATGGAGCAACAGATCCAGCCTAAAGGAGCCAGTGTTCATTCAGCTAAGGATGTAAGAAAGCTTCAAGGAGATGGGGTTTGGTTAGCCATATAAAGCCATAGGAACATCCTTCCTAATATAAATAAACTTCCTAGAAATCTCCTCCCTGGAGATTTTCCAAAGGAGCTGGGCAATCACCTGCCAGAGACGCATTCGATACAATACACTGATCTAGATGACCTTATGGAGTCTCTTCAGAGTCTGGGGACCTAGAGAGCAGCCCACGCAAGCAAAAAGTAGCCAGAGAGATCAGATGTGTGCATGCTTCCAGCCTTTAAACACAGGAACAATAACTTTGGGGAATTATCATAGTCACGTACATTGTCTTTCAGGAGGGAGACTGCTGACAGAATGGGTCTTAAGCACACGGCCACAGGATTCAGCGGCTGCTACCACCTTCCCCAAACATCTTCTGCTTTGGCTCTGGCCATAAGCAAAGCAAGAAACGTGATTGGCTAGCTGAGGAGAAAGCCAAATGGGGACTGGGACCTTGGCAAGCAAAACAGACTGACAGACTCAGCATGCCCCACCCAGACTTCTCAAGGAAAAGGCCTGGGCTACGCAGGTATGAGAAGCATCTGCCTCGTGTTCTACCACAAGTTTCAAGATCACCTGAGTGACTGCCTGGCGAATAATAGCAGAGGACCTCCCTCTTGCTAGTCCCCCTTTCCCAGCTCATGCCAACGTCCAGCCAGGGGAGGCCTGGCTTTGTCCCAGGTACCTCCTCCTGTTCTTGGGTATTTATTAATTAAAATGTTTATATTGTCTAGCCTGACACCTTAAAAGAGGGGGAGAGAGCTTGGAAAGGTACCCTTCAAAATGCAATTTCAAACACATCCTCCTCAAACCTGATACAGGTGACCTAACTGTGCCAGATGTCACACAGCAGGACATTAGTAAAGGGAGTTAGCAGAATGGCAGACAGAGCGGCACATGATATTATCCAATGAAAATGTACAAGTTCTGTTCACACAAGCAAGAGATGCTCCAGTTCCCTAGCAGCAGCTGTAGCTTCTTGGATTACTGTGTGCCTCCAGGAAATCAAAAGTTCCGCCAACTCCCTGGCATGCCACACACTTCTAACCCTTTATATGAAGAGGATAGCATGTTGGTCGGCATCCTGAATTCCTGCTTTGCCAACAGCCCTACCGCCTTCGCCTGGGATGTAAGGACTCAGATCTCCTTGATTCTTGAAAGCTTATATCCCCAACATTTTGGTCTCTAAGGTGTTACTGCACTCAAATCTAGCTGTAACCCTTCTCATGTTCACCTTTGCCTTGAATAAAAGACAGCCCTGTCCCTCAGTCTTGCCAGGAAGTGTTAATGTCCTTCCAACTCACTTTGATTCATACCTAGAACATCAGAGGCTGAACAGAATTTGGGAGCTGCTCTCTCTCCGGAGAACTGAAATGGGCCCACTTTTAATGGCGCAGATGGAAGTGGAACAAGAAACAGCATCCAGATCAGCAGCTTCGTATGAGGGAAAAATACAGAAGTGGCACCAGAAGCCACAGAAGGCCCGAACAACCTTCCCCTTTGCAAGGGTGACAGCAGCTTGAATCATGCACCAAATGAAACTCGTGTCAGGCATCATAAACTCCATTCTCAAACCAAGCTAAGAAAGCTCTTCTCCAGCAAAGCGAGATGCTATTTCTCCCAAACCTCTTTAAACGCTGACCTTCCATAGGCCTCGTCCATTTTTGCCATGCTTAGGAGACACACACACAAAATCAGTGACTTTACAGTGTCCTCTGCACAGTAAAATGCTCTTCTAAATGCGCCCTCTTGTGGAAATTTCTCACACTTCCATGATTTCGAAGACCCCTTGAACAACATCCCCCGGTAATCCACAGTAAAAGCTCACCACACTCAGTCATGAATGCCTTCAGAAGAAATGCTCTCTTCACAAAAATAATGGTGAAGATGCCACACAAGGCAGCTTCCTCCATCTCAGAAAATGAGTACAAGAAGCTGTCACAAGTAAGAAAAAGAGCTGTAAGCCTCCTGTTCATGTACAAGAAAGCCGCTGCAAGACACATCATCACACCAAGATAGGATACTGGGGAAAAAAGAAGGTCCGATGAGGGAAGGTCCTGAAGGGAACCACAGGTCAGAAAAATCAGCATTTATCTCATCCACCCCAGACACCACATGGCTCACCCATTATGCATGTGTTCTCTCACCGCACATGCCTGTACGGGAAAACAGGCAAGAATGAACCAGCTGTACGTTTTCCACTAGATTAACCCAGGGCTCGTTTCGCAACAGGAGCTCCTTTGCAAATTAGGCCACACACCCCTGATGTAGCCAATCCTCCAAGAGCTTACAGAGCTATTCTTACAGGGGCTACTGTAAGCTCTTGGAGGATTGGCTACATCAGGGGTGTGTGGCCTAATATGCAGAGGAGCTCCTGCTACGAAATGAGCCCTGTATTAACCCATTCAGTAAACTTATTTCCAATCTGCTTCAGGATGTCCACATTTTTAAATCTTTCCTCCAGATATTTGGGTTGAGATTAGGAAGGTATTTCACCCTTACAAGACTATGCAAAGAGAATCTTCAGAGCCTTATGCTGTTCTTTGAAGAAGAGAAAAAAGTGAAGACAGACAAAATATGTAAGCAATTGCTAGTACAGGTCTGAACAGGCCTTCTGAAATTCAAGGAGGAGGGAGCATAGTGCGGTTCTTAGAGCATGGGGACACTGGGGATCAACCACCACTGTTGAATGACTAAACAAACTATCTGTGGACCAATAGCAAGAAAAGAACTGGAGGGAACACATGAAAGTCTCACCCCGTCAGGCCTGGGCTATCTGAAATAAGAGTGATGGCTGCTAGACTACTTTCCCCCAGATTCCTTAGTTCTTCTTTCATGGTTGCACTGGCAGAAAAAAGTTCCTGCTACAGGCGGCAAGTAGCATGAGGCAAAAACTAAGCTGGCAGAAGCCTGTGCTCAGAGACCTTGGCACACTGCTGCCATACTGGTGTCAGCTTTGGGTCTCTGGACAATGTAGCTGCTGACCAGAATAATTAGTTCTCTGTTAGGGTTTCAGTGCACAGCAAAGTCCAGCATCAACAAACAGGCAGAACATTAAGCTTCTGAAATCTTCCATCCCAAGACGAGAGGTTACTGACTTTGCAACGACGTTTTCTCTCCCATGGAATAGTTGCAAACAGATTAAGGCTTTTTCTTTGCAAAACAAGATGCTCTGTCCCTCCGGTCCATTTAGCTGCCTTTTGGGGTATCCTGAAGGCAGACTGACCATCGGTCCACCTAGTTTGTGTTGTCAGTTCTGACAGGCAACTGCTTCCCAGGCTCTGTGACAGAGGAAGCTCTTTCCCAGCACTTGCTACCAGAGATGTGGGGAACTGAACTTGGAATGTTCTATGTAGCACCAAGCTGCAGTTAAACATTAAGAGAAGCCACTCCTGCTGTTGCAATAGCAACAGCAGACCCAATTAGTGGGAGGGGCATGGGAAGACGGAGACCTCTTTCTTGCTGGAAGTCTTCAAGCAGAGGCTGGAAAGCCAGCTGCAGTGGGCGCTCTAGCTTTGGGTTCCCTGAATGAGGCAGTGGATTTGACTCAATGGCCCATGAAGGTCCCTTCCAAATTTACAGCCCCTCTCCAAATGTGCCTTGTCCTTGGTGAGAGGAGACAAGCAGAACTGCAAGCAATATGCTGAGCAGGGGCCTCTGAGGTACAGCCAGAATAAAGGTATTATAGAAACATAGAGCTGAAAGGGACCTCAAGGGTCATCTAGTCCAATCCTCCACACAACGCAGGAAATTCACAGCTACCTCTCCCCACTCCCCCAGTGACTCCTGCTCTATGCCCAGAGGAAGTCAAAAACCCTCCAGGATCCCTGGCCAATCTGTCATGCAAGAAAGTGTCATGAGAGACAAGCACTGGCTCATCTCTTCCCTCCCATGATCCGCCTAAATTCACAGAAACTGCACTGCTGTCAGATGGCCATCTAGCCTCTGCTTAAAAACCTCTAAAGGATGAGAGCTTGCTGCTTTATTTTGACAGGTCGTGCCAATGTACATTGTGTTGTGGGCAAGAGTAATTTCAAGAAAATAGATTAACAAAAAATAAAGAAAATAAGGAGGGAGGAGTTCCTGCTTGCTCTTTCTGGACCTTGCCTGGGCAGGTGGCAAAGTGGCTTGAGAGGCCCCAGGGAGGAGCAGGCCTGCTCCCACGCAGATGCGAAGAGCAGTGGCTGGGCCTTGAAGGGTCACATGCCTCCTCCAGGGTCGCAGCTGACAGCCCTCCCCTCTCAGGGTAAACAGGAAAGGAAGGAATTCCACCAGAAGCTCCCAGAGGAGCCGCCTCCTCCTCCAGCTCCCAACATGCCCAAAGGAGGGCATCCCTACACAGCACAGGTGATTTCTCTGGCGCCTCCAGAGCTGCCATTGGGCAACTGCTGCACATGCCATCATGGGTGGAATGTGACATATGGGGGGGGGGGCCTGACTCCAGCTTGCTATCGCTACGCCATTTGGCCAGAGAGGGGGGGGAAATTATTTGGATGCCACTTTGGAGAAATACTACACATGGATGAGTGACTGATGCTCATTTCAATGTAAAAGGGGGTAGGGAGAGAGCAAGAATCCCCAGAGACAGCTGAGGAGAGGGATGGCTAATAGGACTAAGCTCTGCTCTAAAGGTCCTTTGCAGAGAGGTCTCCAGGGTCAAATGATAGGCCTGCTCAGCACAGGAGGATGCTTTCTTAAGGTAAAGCCGCCTGCATGTTCCTGGAAAGTAAACCAGCACTTCACTCCCAGTTATGACTAGCCATTTCTTTTGGAAGCTCCCAGGCAATGCATTAAGGTGAGAGGTGATTTGGTCCAGCACCTGATACTCAGAGGTATGCGGCCCTGAAACACGGAGGTTCCACTTTATATCTCTGTTAGCCATGACAGCTTAACCTATTAATGTCTAATTGCCTTTTAAAAAATCCATCTAGGAACATAATAAGAACATAAAAATAAAGGTATCTGAGAATGCCTTCGTCACTCTGAGGCACCAGAGCAGCAAGAGAGGGGGGCTGCAATAATCACCTGACACTCACGCAGTCTTGAACTCAGGATCTGGGGAGAGAATCTCTCTCAGCCTATAAGCCCCTTTCCGGGGCAGAACACAGATGGGTTTGGCTGCCATTGTAGCTGCTTGCTCCCAGGCATAAATGCTGAGGTATCTTTCCCCCCTACCCCCAACCAAGGACAACCCCTCAGGGTGAAAGAGGGAGGCCCTACAACAGGGGTGGTCAACCTTGCTTAACGTAAGAACCACATAGAATAAATGTAAGAGCCACATAGAGATGTATGAGAGCCGCAAGACAGGAACAAATATGACACACACGTTTTTATTTTTAAAAATATGCAAATTTGCTTTTTATTAATGTTAAATGGGACTGCCAAAAATAAAAACAAACGAGGAAAACCAGTTATTGATAATGATATTACTTGTTTGCTAATGATATTGAGAGAGAGAGAGAAAAAGAGAGAGATGGAAAGAAAGAATTAAAGAAGTGGAAAGAAAGAGAGAGAGAGAAACTAGGAAAGCAAATAGATGGGAGGGAGGAGGGAAGGAAGGAAGGAAGGGAGAAAGAGAGAAAAAGCATGCCTCCCCTTTGCTTCCCCAGCCGCCCTGCCAGGAGCCGCACAATATGTGTGAAAGAGCCGCATGTGGCTCCCGAGCCACAGGTTGGCCACCCCTGCCCTACAAGGAAGTGGCAGGATTCAGATGACTGGTGACTACCAGGGCTGGTGCTCCAGGAAAGGAAAGGAGGCCTGGCAGGTAGGGCAGGATGACAGCAGGCAGGGTAGGGGGGAGCAGAAAAACCACCTCACTCGGCCAGCGCCTGGCACAGGTTGACCGAGAATAAAGAAATACTAATAAAGATGTCAAAGAGGCAACAACCACCAGGGGGCAGCAAAAGCTCTGAAGAAGAAGACAGGTTGCAGTTATGTAGTTGGTAATTCCTGATGGGGAGACATCTTTGTCTCCATGAGCAACATGACAGGAGCTCAGCGAGATTTTTGTTAAGACTAACAAAATCTATTCCCCCCAATAAACTTTTCATGCGTCAGAGTTGGCTTTAAATGTATCAGAGTGTTCACGCATCTGATGAAGAGATCCTGACACAGGAAAGTTTATGCTGGGAAAATTTATGCTGGTCTTTGAAGTGCTACAGGACTCCTGTTTTATTTTGCTGCCACACAGTTAAGATCTGGTGCTCCCACCCACACAACTCAGCTTCTCCACTCAGTCCGGGTTCTCCTTACAGCCTGGAAATCTCTGAATCTCTCCCGACCTCAGTCTGCTGATGGGTTTGAGTAGGGTTGCCAGCCTCCAGGTGGGGCCTGGGGATCTCCCGCTTTTATAACTGATCTCCAGCTGACAGAGATCAGCTCCCCTGGAGACAATGACTGCTTTGAAGGGTAGACTCTATGGCATTGTACCATGCTGAGGCCCCTCCCCATACCCCGCCCTCTCCTGGCTCCACCCCCAAAGTCTCCAGGTATTTCCCAACCCAGACTTGGCAACCCTAGGTCTGAGTAAGCTACAGTGAAAACCCCTCAAAGAGGGCAAGGAATCACCCTGGGAGTTAGAAGAAACCTGTATCTGTTTTACATCCAGGATCATTTAATCTAATTAATTCTGCAACCCCTCTTGGTCTCCATTTCAAGAAAGCCACAAACTACAGAATTTGTGGCATTTTCCATTATGCCCCCAAACGCTTCATCCATCCATTCATTTAAATTTTTAGGCCACCCTTCCTTGCAAGCAAGGCTCAGGGAGGCTTACAACAGAAAAAGACATACAGTAGGTAAGTAAAAGTTAAAACCCAAAAATAAATATGTAAAACATATAGCATCAATAATTCATCAGAATAATTCAGTCAGTCCAAGATGGGTTGGGGGGGGGGGGGAGTACAAATTTCACAAGCTGCCTGGGCCAGGGGGCCCTGCGTAGAATGGAGGGTATGAGAGTGCCAGACTACATACTGTACAGTTGTTGTCCTCAACTGAATGCCTGGAGGAACATGTCTGCCTTACATGCCCTGCGGAAAGGCACAAAATCCTGCAGGGCACGGGATGTTCTCCAGCAGTGAGTTCCACCAGGTGGGGGCGAAGGCCAAAAAAGCCCTGGCCTTGGCTGAAGACAGCCGGATCTCTCTTGGGCCAGGCACCCACCAGGAGGTTCTTACTTCCCAAGTGTAATGCTCTTCTTGGGGCATACTGAGAGGGGCAGTCCCAAAGGTATGTGAGTCCCTGGCCGCTAAGGGCCTTAAAGGTCAAAAACAGCACCTCGAACCTGATCTGGTGCTCCACTGGAAGCCAGTGCACCTCACACAGCACAGGCTGAATATGTGCCATTTCTCTCCCCCGCCCCATACCACAGTTTTTGTACCAGACATCCAGTCTGATGAGCTCTCTCCCACTATGTCGCGATATTCTGGTTGGTCCAGATAGAAAGGCATTAAACTACTATTGTTTTGGAATGTATACTGTTTGAGCTTCCCACAGACGTGACACATTGCCCTCCGAATCCCACTGGTAACAACTTTCCCCCCGCCATATCCATACATGTCCTGCCAGATGAGGGCAATACATGGATTTGATAACATGGACTCTAGTTCACAACAAATCTGTTTTGTCTTTAAGGTGTCTTAAGACTCCCCTTCTGGTCTGCTGCAACAGACTAACATGGTGGCCTGTCTGGAAGCTCCCCTGTGTGTGTGTGTGTGTGTGTGTGTGTGTGTGTGTGTGTGTGCGCGCGCGCGTGTGCGCGTGTGTGCATGCCATTAAGTTGCTGCCAACTTATGGAGACCCTGTAGGTCATTCAGAGGAAGTTTGCCATTACCTGACTCGGCGTAGTGACCCTCCCTGGTATTCCTTGGTAATGTCCCATCCAAATGCTAACCAGGGCCAACCCCACTTTGCACCTGATATCTGATGAGATCGGGCAAGCCTGGGCCATCCAAATCAGGGCTGTGTACATGACCATAATTGTGCTGCAACTCCATGTGGAAATTTAAGCAATAATAAAAACTATGACATGCTTTTAATTCCGTTCCAACCCTGGAATTCCATGTTCGCCATTACATGGCACAATTAGCTGCTGATATAAAGGATCATTAATTCACTTCTTACAATTGCTGTCCAGCTGCATCCGAGTTAGCTGCAGAAACAGAAGGCTTCACCCATTACCTTTCTAAACAGAGTCACCTTAAAGATGCTCAGCTCAACAAGGCACTGCATGTACCACAGCGAGAGTGACTTAAGTAGGACGCCAAGTGCAGGGTGTGGAGCCAAGAGGGAGGAGAAACCAACAGGGAAGACAGCTCTATCAGAATCCTTCCTTGGCATGCAAATAAAACTATGACAGCCCAGGCCCAACTGCAGCCATGCAAATGGCTTCCAGGGAGTTACATTCCAGTAAACAGCATGCTTATTTCCAGAGGACTCTTGAGCAGAGAAAAGGCAGTTCAATAGTTCTCTCTCTCTCTCTCTCTCTCTCTCTGGGAGCCTAGTCCCAAGACTTGCTGCTGGGGGTGGATATGCCAACAGTGTCAGCACAACAATGGCAACACAGTGATGCGGAGCCAGCCTACACAAAAACAAAAATACAAGTAGTGCATACATGCTCTCCAATTAACATGAGACACAATCCAGCAGGGCTCTTGTACAAACCCTACCGAAACAGATGAGCTGCACAAGAAACACTTGTTTGTGCAGGAAGAATGGATTGTGTCCCTTGGCTCTATTAGGCCACCGATGGCATCTAAAACTCACTGCCTCACCTCACCTGTAATAGGGCCACCTCTGGCAAGATCACATATTTTCTTGAAGGAAGCAATAGTTTAAAGTTGCTGCAAGTTTAGAGTTATGCTGAACAACCCATTTAGGCATCAGAATATTCAGAGCACAAAGTTGGCCCAGGCCCTTATGCATCTTAGGGTTTGAGCCAGGAGGGGTGGCCCTTGCTGGAACTCAGACACACTGGAAGTCTAAATAAAACACCAGATCCCTAAAAATGAATACTTCTCTAAAGCTAGCAAGTCCTTCGGGCTAACAAAGCAAACTTTGAAGGCTGATGAAACAGCAAAGAGCACAACTTTGGCCCGGCGCTGAGTTCAAAGCTCACAAAGACTGGTGCTGGATTCATACACACACAAACTCCTTGCAACGGTGCAAGCTTATTTATTCTGCACAACCAACACCTGGAGGCATCAAAACAATCACTGAGTGTGGCTATCCAAATGGGAATTTCACAGAAGGAGGGTCAGCTAGAGAAAGCTGTCCTTGCTAAACCAATCGGCCCTTGCAACCTGTATGCAGATGTACATAGAAACAGGAGCAGGGGTTGGGGTGGGGTTTGCTGCAGTGCAGCTTCATTTTCCACCACCCTCACGCGTGTACTCCCACAGAGATTTGGCTCTGGTTCCATAGCTTATTTGCTGCTCTTTTCCCCCACTGTACAGGCAAGTTCTCTCATTACGGGTTTATTTTCCAAGTGCCCTACATACTTGTTGGATCTAGACATGTGTTTGGTGGGGGGTTTTTTGGGGGGGGGAGACAGCATCACCCCCTTTTTTGCACGGTGAAAACTCCTACAAGGGGAGGGAGCTGCTTTGTAACATTCAAATGGGCCAGCCAATCATCCATGTGTGCAGCTTCACTGTGGAAAAAGTAGGGTAGGAAGCTTTGTAAGTGGCACAAGGGGCAGCTGATCGGTATTGTCCAAATCCAGCTCTTGAAGGAAAACAAGATTCCATATCCCACCTTTGAACAGAAAGGTCTACATATTTTACTAATGCAGTAAACATGCTTCCACAGCAGGTTCCCCTCTAAAATTTAGAGGCTTGGATCCTATACCTTTGTTCTGCATGCATTTCTCTCTGCTGTACAGGCTGTCCTCTGTTGCAAAGCATGCTCCTCTTGCACTCGGCACTACCTTTTCTGAGGGACTAAAACAGCCAAACTCCCTTTTTAACAGACTGGGGGATTTTCTGGGTAGTATGGAGTCCATCCAGCACCATAACCATAGAGATGCCTTCTTCCCAAAGGGGTCTCGCTAGCCTGTAATGGGTGACCGGCAGGACTGGTGCTTGTTTGTTCTGGGCAGCTGCAGCCATGCACGCCAGCTTCGGATCGTATTTCTCCACTCACTAGGGCTGGAACTCTGCCCATATTGTTTGCAGCTGCAGAAAAAGACCCTCCTCAGGGAGACCCAGTGCCATGTCCATTTTGTCACTCTGTAAACAGCCCATGAGCTACTGGGAGGGAGCCTAGAGGAGGTCCACACAGCACCTTCAGCCCCACGCACGCCATCTCCTGTTCTGCCCCCAGTGAGGAGAGAGAGCAGGAACAATGCATCTCTCTGTAAGGAACGGCAGATCGCCTCATTCTGGAACTGGCCGCTATGTGAATGTTGTCAGACTACTTTGGTGGGGGAGAAAGGACACTGGGGAACTGTGCTGAACACCCAAATATCTACCAAAGGAGCAGGCTTCTCCCCCATTCGCTTTTGCTTGGGTGAGTGCACGCTGCTCGTGTCAAGGTGCAAATCCAATTACAACTTCCAACACCTACTACCTTTGGGACAAGCAGGCAATGATGCTTCCTAGCCTGGCACAGAGAAGGGCATTCTTTCCACCTTTGTCCTGGCTGGGTTCACAGAAGCTGCCTGATCCCTTCAACTGCTTCTGCCTCTAGCTTCTCCTGAACACAGAAAGACACCTCCAGAAGCAAATCTAAATAAGGCACCTAAATCCCAGGGAAGTTTAGATGACCAATCTCATTTAAAGATGAGATTAGAGCCCCAAAAGGCCCTGGTGACAGAAACAAGGTTCACAAATTGCAGTTTGACTAGGACACCCACACCATGCAGCTCTCTTTCTCTCTCCCCCCCCCCCCCCCCAAATCTCCAAAGATGTACGCTGAGTTCTGGCTCCCCAGTCAGGAAGGGGACAGCAGTTGGGATGCCATGAGGGTGAATGCAAGCTTTACCAGGGCACAGAGGCCATCCTTACCTGTGGCATAATGCCACTGGTTCATCACCTACCCCACATACCTGCTGCCCATGGGACTCTAGGACTTAGCTTCTTTCCCCTTAGGACACTGCACATGCAGATACCCCAGACAGAGTTGGCTGGGACTGGGGAATGAAGAAAGAGGAGGTGAAAGGGGAATCACAGTCTCCACACAGAGGGACATAACAGGACTTCAGAGTTTGAGCCCTTTTCAACCCCTTCCCAGCAACAGGAGGGTTAGACACCTCATTTCTACAAGGGAGAGTAAAACCAAAGGGAAGGGCCCGCAGGCCACACAAGAATGCTTCGGAGAGGAGACATCTCCCCCTCCCCCCTCCATGACTGGCGTTATGTGAGAAGGATTCCAGGAATTGCTAGAGGCCTGGAATCTCCACAGATGCCTACTTGAGTAGCCAAGCCTACTCAAGAAACATCCACTTCCAGGACGATACCATCGCAGCAACAGGACCCATCTCTTGTATGCCTACTTTATGGAGACACAGGAAGCATCCAAGCAGGCTGCTGCAACTAGAAGGGCACCATGGCTACAATAAGAGGCGAAAGAAGCCTCAGGCTGGGTAAGCTTCTGAGAACTATGATGCTGCCAAAGTACTCATTTCAAAATACTTAACTCTGCACTGTCTGGCTCTTTAAAAACCTCAGTTTGTTTCCCCTCAGCTCTTCGGTCCAGCGTAGACCATTCCCTTCTTTCAGACAGACTCCGGCCCCTCCATTATCTCTATTTCACCCCTGTTCAAGCACAGGATTTGTGGGAAAACACTGCAGGACCACCTCCACCCAGGACACAGCGCCCCGATTATATCTAGGAAGGTTGGGAGATCTTTTGCTGGCACGCTCTGCTTTCATATGCATATGGGGGGGGGGGGGGAGCAGATTTGTGACCACAGGTGCCCTGTAGGGCTAAGCTCCCTGCTGAATCCCATGCGTTTGCACAGTCCCACTGCCTGCCAATTCAGCACACTGGGCACTCACTCAGTGCCCAGAGCTTTTTAGCTAGCAGGTTCTAGGCCTTTCACCTATTTCCTATGGCCCCAGACAGAGGCAGGGCTTTGCTCTCTGGCCTGCCATCCCATTGTTTGCCTGGTTCTGCTTATTCAAGTCCCAGGACAGAAGCATTCGAAGGCAGCAGCAACTTGCTGCAAAGAACAATCTCTGTGTGAAGAGTAAATGCGCTTTAACAAGGGAAACCAACTAGAAACCAGCTGCCTGCCAACTCTTACTTCACAGGGCTCAAATTTTACCTTGTAGTTCTGCCAATCATGGGGGGTGGGGACACAAGAGCAGTGGGTCTAGGAGAGGAGACTAGCACTTTTTCCAGCTATTTCTCTCGCCAGTCTCCTGAGTTTGGCATCTGAAGACAGCGGCTGCTCAGAGAGCCGACTTCTATGGAGACCACAGCTCTCAGAATCCAGTGCTGAAACCAAGATTAAATCTCTGCTTTGAGCCCAACAATCACTTACTCTGTAACTGGATTGGTCCCAGATGGACCACGCAAAAGGACAAAGACAGAATCCCAAAACTAAGCTCATTCTGACCCATAATCTAACCTTGCTCCAAAAGTTAGCTTTTATAGCAAATAAGAAGCCTTCATTTTTACTCCTTTCTGCTGGCACTGGAAACACAACTCCCATCTTCACGGCAAGCACTTGGCACACAAAAGCTGGCTAACAAATACTAAAAGGACAAAAACAAAACCATGCAACAGAATCAGTGCAAAGGACAGTTATAACAAATCCCCTAATTAAAAAAAAAACCCTCCGATAGAGGTTGCTGTGTCAGAGTAATCCTCAGCAGGCTTGCAGAAAAACAAAGGCTTTGTATTGCCTCCACAGAACAACTAGGCTTAGACAGAGGCCCCTAGCTGTGGGAAACATACTCCCAGAAGAAAGGGCCACAACTGTCAAGGCACTGCCCTGTCCAGCCACAGATTCCCCCCCACCCCCATGGAAAGGACTCTGAGCTGGGCACTTCCGGGGATAGGATAGGAAGGATTGTGCAGATGGGCAGCCTGAGTGCCAAGTATGGGAGTACATCCCCCCCCCCCCCCATGTACCTATACAGAATTCAAATTAATCATTGTTAACTGCCACCAACCTTTGAAGTTGACAGTTCAAGGAACTGGGAAGGGGGAACCATACAGAAACAGAAAACAAATGAGAAAAGAGTGAGAGAACTATTGTAAGGATGCTAGGAAGAGGTGGCAGTGAAGCATCCACTCTGGGAGAGACTCTGGCTTTCCCTCTCTAGTAATCCCTCATCCCTCCCACCCATCTTTTTAAAAAACCACTAGATGTATCGCTATAGCACTGAATTGACGTACTTACTGATGATTTTTTAAAAATCAGCAAAAAGCCCATGAGCAGCAGGGGTGGGATGGCAGGCATGAGGAAATGGGGATGAAAAATGGTGCAGGGTGAGGGCGGAGAAGTATGGAAATATGCATGCTCCTGTCTACACTGCAAGATACCCCAATCTGATCTCAATGTTTCTGGAAACGTCAGAACGAAGCAGGGTCTAGAAACATAAGAGCAGAGAAGGAGAAAACACAAAAGGAGAATTGGGAGAGGGGAGGACACCTTGTGGATGCTCTGAAAACCCCCAAAGCAGTCTACATAAGACACAAAATACACGGAATTACAATTTCTGTGCAGTGTATAGGCCCAACTTCCAAAGCCTCATATCTGCTTCAGATTCCTGCACCTTCTGCAGTGTGCAGTCTGTACTGCAAATACACACACCAAATCAAGAAACAAGCTAACAGAAAAAAGAACAGAGAAACTCATTTCAGCCTGGACAATTCTTCCGCTCTTTGAAGTCTTAATGAGAGAAACATGGTTTGGAATTAAAATGTACCTTTCAGAAACCGATTCCAGTTAGAAAAAGGAAACAGTGGCAGCATTCCAAAACACATATTGTTTACTGTTTGTGGTGCTGGGGATTCATCTGTCTAATTATGACATTTGTATGATGATGGTACACTATTTAAAGAGACCAGTGTATTTAACTCGATATCCAGATTTACTAAAAAGCTGTTAATACTGTCTCTTAGGCCTTCTTGGAGGCAGACAAGTATGTTAAAACAATAGTTTAAAAAGAATTACTGGCTTATGTTGTATGCATTTACCCCCAATTTGCCTCTGGTAAACCAGTGTCTTAGGATTTTGTACTGTTTCTGGTTAATGTAGCCTGTGTAGGAGAAAGAGACTGTTTTTAAGTCCAGATCATTAAAATTTCCTGTCTTTACTAGCAATATTGATAGTTTCTATTCTACGTCTTTTTCCGTTTCCATTTTCTTGAGCCTCACAAATTGAGATATGCTCAGGGGGTAAGCCTGCTCTCTTTCGCCAGCACTCAGTAAATCTGTAGTTATTGTTTCTGTGATGGAACAGGCCTGCTCTGACTTATAGACCCTGTTCTGCCAGCCCCCTCCTTGGCTGGCACCAATTCCTGGAGGGTGCTATTCCACTTCCTTCCACTAGAGTACCGCTGCCACCACTGCCCTGTTGGGGTCTTCCTGTCAGGACGGACAGACCCCTGATACCCCTTCTCAAACTGAGGCCCTGCCTCTGGTCTCCTGCTACCCAGCACCTGGTTACCACAGAGACCAAATTCCTTCTTGGGGGGGGGGGACCAGCACCAAGAGATCCTCCCTCCTGGGAGCAAGCACTTTTATTAAACCCCTGATTCCACCTATCTTACATCAATCTCTCCACCCCTTTTGACCTGGTCCCCCCAGGTCCCACAAGTGGACCCTGGGACATCCTGGGAGCCCTCCTAGAAGACACTCTGGGAAGTCTCCAGGAGTCACCTGGAGATTCCCAACACCAAATACCTTTGTGACCTTGCAAGTCGAGTCATTTGCATAACTATGGCTGGTAACTGACTTAGCTTCCTGCCCTTCCAGAGAGAAGAGGAAAAAAAACAGGAACACTTTAAAAACTCAGAGTGAAAACTTGGGGGGGGGATTTCTCCACAGTTTCAATTAAAAGGTCATAGAAGTATCTGTGTTAAAATGCATTATGTACAGGGCTATTTTTGGGCAGGAATGCACAGGAACGAAATTCCGGCTGGCTCCTGAGTTGGCCACACCCAGCAGGAACTCATTAGCATAATAGGCCACACCCAACAGCAGAAACTCTTTAGGATTGGCTGCATTAGAGGTATGTGGCCTAACATGCAAATTAATTCCTGCTACCAAAAAAGCCCTGCGTTTGACAACAAACAAGGTAAACAGAATAAGAAGCAAAAGGTGGGTGTGGCTGGATGACCACTCTTCTGGTAACATGGGGGTGAGGCTTAATATGCTAATAAGCTGTGCTGTCAGTTGTGTGTTCTAATATGCTAATCAGTTTCTGCTGTTGGGTGTGGCCTATTATGCTAATGAGCTCCTGCTGGATTTTTTCTACAAAAAAAGCCCTGATTATGTACAATGCAGCTATGCCTTTAAAGTTGCAAAGTTTAAATCTTTAGAAAACAAGTACTGCGTCGGTTTCAAATTTCCCTCAAATCCCCACAATGGCGTCAAACTGGTGTTAAGGGCATAGCCCTTCAATTGTTTCATTCCTTCCTGTCTGACCAGGCACAAAGAGTTTCTACCAGAGGGGAGAATTAACTTAATAGGACTTGTCTTATGGACTGCCACAGGGTTCTGATCTCACACATGCTCTTTAATATACGTAAAGCTGCTGAATGAGATTATCCAGAGCCTGGGGTTGGGTGTCATCAATATGTAGATGACACATGACTCTGTATTTCATTATCCAAGGCTGTGGTCACATGGTTGTTTAGATCAGGATTCACTGCTGTTCCCTCTCGCATTTAAATTAGCTGAACAGACAGGCCAATCCGCCTCCTGCCCCGAAGCGGCCTCACCCGCATCCTCCCGGTTTTCTTCCATTGTTTTCCTGAACCAGCAAAAACGAGTACTTTCTGGGTCTTTCCGCCACAATTCCACGATTTCCCCTATCTGGACTGCATATCGCCATGACCGCAATTCCTTTCCCCCCCCGATGCCATTATGCGCAAGCACACCCAAGCAGTGATTTGCCCATGCGCATGTGCAATTGAGGGTTTTTTTTAAAAAATCCCGCGCCACCACAGGAAGCAGCGCAGCTGTCTGATCAGTGGATTGCGCAATCACAGTGGTTGAGAGAGGGACCATGTGATCACCCGATACAAAAAGTGGCGGATAAAACAACAGCGGGAACGACAGCGCAGCAAGAGATCAGTGTGACCACACCTCAAGTCTCTAGATGCATCTGTCTTGGTTCTGAACTGGAGCTCTGAGGCTGTGGTCAAGTGGCTAAGGCAGAACAAGCCAAATGCAGACAGTAGAGAGGTAATGCTGGTTAGGAAGGCTGATATTCTAGAGGGATTGAATGTATCTATCCTAAATGGAGCCAAGTTGACTTTTTCAGAGCAGGTTAAAAGGTTGGGGGTGCTCACGGACCCTGCCTTGCTGTTTGAAAAGCACACTAGCATGGGGGCCAGGAGTGCCTTCTATCAGCTCCATCTGGTTAACCAACTCTCTTGTTGGCTAGACTCAGCCGAACTGGCCATGCTGATCCATGGTTCTGTAACCTGGCATTTTCCCAACTTTGCCAGGTCAGGCAGCTGGCTCCCTACCTGTCTTGCCCTGACCCAGCCACAGTAATCCATGCAACCGTCACTTCCAGGCTGGACTACTGTAATTCGCTCTACATGGGCCCGCCCTTGCGCCTGACCTGCCCCGTGCAGGTCTTCACAGGGACCCCTTGAACAGCACATATTCAATCAGTGCTGTGTGAGCTACATTGGCTTCCAGTGGAGCACTGGATCAGGTTCAAGGTTTTGGTTTTGACCTTTAAGGCCCTTAGTGGTCAGGGACCTACATACCTCCAGGACTGCCTCTCTCAGTATGCCCCTGGAAGAGCACTACGCTCAGGAAATAAGAACCTCCTGGTGGTCCCCGGCCCGAGAGAAGTCCGGCTATCCTCGACAAGGGCCAGGACTTTCTCAGCCCTGGCCCCTGCCTGGTAGAATGCTCTGCCAGAAGACACTCGTGCCCTGCGGGAGTAGTTACCTTTCCGCAGGGCATGTAAAGCAGAGATGTTCCGCCGGGCCTTTGGTTGAGGACAGCAACAGGACTGCTTCTGGCACTCTCATATAATTCCCCATTCCTCATAACCCCTCTCCCTAGGGAGGCTTGAGAGTTAGGATTTCTCCACCATCTTATTCATTGTACATATACCGTGTTTACCTGCTTTTATTTATTGGATTGTTTTAATGTAGTTTTGTATTGAGATCGTATATTATTTACTGTAAGCCGCCCTGAGCCCTACTCATAGGGAAGGGCAGCCTAGTAAATCTAATTTAATAAATACATGAATAATAAATAATAACAGCTGGATGACTGAAATGTATTCTATGGAGGGCTGCCCTGGAAGACAACCTGGAAACTAACTGGTCCAGAATGCGGCAGCCCAGCTACGGTTAGGGGCTAGCCACCAGGAGCATATGTTGCCCATATGAAACCGCTAAACTGGTTGCCAGTCTGTTTCTGAGTTCAATTCAAGGTTACAACCTTTAAAGCCCTTCACAGCCTGGGACCCACATATTTGAAGGATGGTCTCTTGGTCTTAGAGTGACCCATCTGGCACTGACCAGAGTGCTGGCCTTTTCCATCATGGCTCCTGCTCTGTGGAATGGGCTCCCTGAAAAGGTGAGGGGCCCCCCTTTCTTGGAGATCGTCAAGAGGTGCCGCAAGGCTTGCTTGTTTGCCGGGGCTTTTAATTGGCAGGCATCTCTTAAGGGAGGAGGGAGGGAAAGATTTGGGGTTTGCGCTTTAACTGTTATTGCAAGCTGTCTTAACTATTACTGCAACTGTTATTGCAAGGAAAGGCAAAAATGTTTTAATAAATAAAATGTCTGGAAGGTCAACATCTCAACTGGAAGCTTCTCATGAGACTTAAGAGGGCATCACAAGTAGTTTCTGATACTGAACAGTCCTGTCTCTACAGCACTTAACAACTAAGTGCTGTGTCAGAAGATAAAAGGAAACAAGCTATTCAATAAAGGCAGACCATGAAGGAAGCAGAAAAAGTAACCACGTACATGGAATGGAGCCACAGAACACATAATGCCAAAGTCGTACCCTTCTATGTAGGTGCTGTGAGTCTGCACAAGTATAGACAGGAGTCCTAGTCCTAAAATTCGGCGTTCTGAGAAGACCAGTTTTTATTAAAAAGAAATATAACCATCAGTGTTGCAAGGATATACTTGCAAGTGGATGGACTCACGCTGGAAGAATTAAAACCAAAAATGCAGTCAAATGATTTAAAATTCTGCCCTACCCCAATCTGCAAAAAAATTGGCCCAGACAGCAGGACTTCATCAGCATCCAGAAGACAGTCTAATTCTGGCTTTGACAAGTCTCCCGGGGCCAGGAATACTATTGCTGTGTGTGCCCATACAGCCTAACCCTGTTTGGATTTTTGGCACAGATGGACTTTGTTAAGAGAACACACTATGCTGAGCAAAAATGTGATGGTATATAACAGTAACAATGGGTTCAGACAATGCCACTCCTATTCTTTGTAGGTCAAGAGCAGCACTTTTAATGGTGCTCACAGGGTTCAAGGAAGACACCAGGAGCACTAAGTATGCTGGACTAAGATCGAGGAAACCAGGCTTGAATCCCTACTTTGCCATGGAAGCCCACTGGGTGACCTTGGGCAACTCACTCACACTCAGCCGAATCTACCTCACAAAACTGCTGTGAAGATAACATGGAGGTGGCGAGATATGCAGGATAAAAATGCACCAACGCAGCCTCCGTCTTGTGTGCTTTCCCCACAAAGGAGATGTCAACAGCTGCTGGTGGATCACTCTTTAAAGGAAGAAGAGCAAATTAACAACACAATCCAATGCAGAGTTACCTCATCGATTTCAATGGGCTTAGATTGGAACAACTCTGGAAAGGACTGCACTAGGAGATTCTCAGTATTGGCAGCCAGCACCAATAGTCAATGCAGAAAATGTTTGCTCCCAACCTAGGGAAGGACTCCAACCTAACCAAGAGTAGTTTTATCTAGGTTGGAAAAATCTTGCCTCTCTAGGCCTCTGGTATTTTTCTAGGACTCTGGTATTTTCCCCAGAGCATCACTCTGTTAATGTACAGCCAAATGAAGGAACACAGACTAGAAGGCAGCATGTACAAGAAGCCCAGACTGGGCTCACAGTAAGACAAGACAGAAAAAGCAATGTAAAATCTGGCCACATATCCTGATTTGGGGGTTCCCTATGCTTATGCAAACAGTTAAAGGAACAATTTTTTCTATGATCTGTGGAAATGTGAAGTCACAAGTATCTGAGCTGATTTCATCGCAAGGCCAACCTTGAAATCCTCATAACTACAAAAAACAATTTATTTCTGATTCCTCCTCACAGCTTCATAGCATAAATTCCTCAAGAAACATTTCCCTGAACTCTAAAAAACTGAGAACCTCTGAACTGCCATCATCTCTGTGGAGAAACACACAACCACAGGGCAAGGCAACATTCTGAATCATGAACAACTTAGCATACGTCCAGTCTTAATTAGAAGGGTTTAGTCCTGGAGCACATGGTGCAGACACACACAAACTGCTTTTCTACATCCAGTGATTACAATAAGACACTGAGGACTGGGGATAGGGAGTTTCAGAGGCAACTGTGAACACCCAGGCTTGTGGCTCTGAGCAAGAGAAGTTCCCAACATGTACTGTGCCCAAATTAGCAGTTAGGAGCCCTCAACAAATGCAACCTCTGCAAACCCCCCCCTTCCCTTGGCACTCCATCTGGAGCTTTAATAATGCCGCCTCACTCCAACAGGCTCACTGTCTATACAGTCTTCAGAGGAAGCATATGGTTGGAAAACATTTTGTTATGCCTCCATAGTAAACCCTGCTGTCACATCACTGTGCTGATCGTGTCACAGGTTCACGTGGTACTTGGCAAGTCAGGCATATCCAGACATCCTAGGCTCCCAAGGGCAGAAGGGCAAAGTTGGAAAAATTTCAACAAAACAGTGAGAGAGTACCACTGATTTGAGATATGGTCCAGGTAGGAAACAGGCAGAGCAAAGAGGGATTTCTTGTGCCCACCCCTCCACTCACTGCCCATCATTCACCACTGTGTTTTTGCTCTGGCAGCTGCAAGGTGTAATCTGAGCCAGCTATTTCAGATTGCTGAAACAATATGGGGAGTGGGGTCACAAAGAGAAACACTAACATCTGCTTTATGAGCCACGGGCTCGTTCCGTCAATTTACATGTTTTTGAGTGGCTAGAAATCATGCTTCCCCTCCCCCACCCCAGTCTGCTGTAACTTGTGAGGGTAATGAATGTAATAGGAGGACAACAAAATAATTGAAGGGAATGGATGGCCTGGCAAGCCCCCGGAGGCTGTGGCCCAGACCATTTTCCCACAAGGCCCTCATTCCCAAAAGTTTTAGCTTCTGTTCTGTCAGAGGTTTCTGCGAAGTACGTCGATCAACTTTCTGTCACAGCAAAGTTCTCACTGGCTCTGCTCACAAGTAACACCACAGCCTAAGGATATCCCTACAGAGCCAGCAGGTCAAACCGTGGTGCATATACCAAGGACCACACTTGACCCACTGGCCATAAGCAAAATCTCACCAATCTCTCCCCCCCACAAATAGCAAAAAGGAATCAGACCGGGGGGGGGGGGGGATACAAAGACTAAAGCATTATGCAATGTATAAATAACTCTATACTCATAATAAAAGTAACCAAGGAGAGGAAGAATTAAACTCAGACCGAACAACTATCCACTGGGTCACTGCAGAACTCCAAGATAAGCATTAGTTACTAACTGGTCCCAGCATGCATGCATATGTGCACACAAACACAGTTCTCTTCAAGAAGCACTGTTTATCTTTTGTCTAAAACCTAAGAAGGCTTACCTTCTACTCCAAACCCCTTTGAAGAGAGTTGTCACACAACTCCATGGTGATTTTTGTTGAAGAACTGCTGGACTGTGGTGCCTAGACACAGACCCTACCTCCACCCACAGAGGCAGCAGCTCTTCTACCCATCAAGCAATAAACCCAATTTAATTCCAGCCCAAGCCCACAGCTCTGTCATGCCATAAATACTGGAAAAGCAGATGTTACAGGTTGTGGGTGGGCCTCACTTTGAACTAAGCACCAGGTCCTAGTCACATAAAGCAAAATTAATGAGGCCAGTTCTGCTGCCACTGCCGCTTCTGATTTTTATCCAGACCAAACTGCAAGCATGGCTGCCAAAACTTCATTAGCAACGTTTTAACCTAGCTCCTAGCTGCTCCACCTTATCGCTTGCTGCAGTTAAGGCAATCAGCAAGTGAACCCACCAAAGGAGGCAAAAATGACAGGGACGCTCTAGATGAGAAGTGAGCTGTGACCATTCTGCCACAGGACAGGGTGATGTATGGATCAAGAAGTAGTATTCAAAATTTTATTTATTATTTACTCTCATTCATAGTCTGGCTCTCTCCAACAGGGAACAAGAGCACCTTACGTCATTCTCCTCTCCATCTTCACAGTAAGCCTGTGAGGTAGATTACGGCTAAGATCTTGCAACTGGCCCAAGATCCCGCAGCAAGCTTTAAGGTCTCCTAGATCCTAATCTGAAGCTCTAAACATTAAGAACTGCACAAGAAGGGACTGATGTCAGCTTTCCACCAAAGCCATGACAGCCTGCACAAATTCATTCACACTTGGCTCCACAACCACAATAGCACCAGCGTCAGATGCCACCGTTTCTTGGAGAAGAGGGGCTTCTTGGGACAGAACAGCTGCCACCACAAACAAGATGCTTCTCACAGGGGCACAGGCATGGACTGATAGAGGGGCAAGAAAAGAAAGAAGCCTGACAGGTAGGACAGTTGGGGCAGCCAGGATGGAACAAAGGGACAATGGCTTTCCCAAGGAAAAAGTCACTTGCAGCAGCCAGACTTCAGCCTTCCACACCTCCACCAAGTCTGGGATCCCAGCAGCACCCTGCAAAACAGGGGAAAGCTCTGCAAAGCCCAATGGAACCAAAAAAACCGCAGAGCAGATCGCCTTACCAAAGTCCACCTATGGAGTGAGGAAGAGTGGCCACTCCTCAGCTGCAGCACTGGTCAAGCCTAACAAAATGGTGGCAATTGACTGTGAGATGGGAGGCACTGGGCAAGGGGGGCGGAGCAGCAGCATGGCCAAGTGCAGCATCATGGTCTACTACAGTGACATGATGTATGACAAATACATCCGGCCAGTCAACGCAATTACCAATTACTGGACTATGTGGAGTGGCATCCGGAGGCATCATTTAATAAACACTGTCCCTTTTAAGGCAGCTCAGAAAGAGGTGAGGAGACAGTGGAGCTCATTGTTCAAGTCCCTTGCTGGGGTCTTCAAAGATCTGCCACTTTTAGATCTCTTGTTTTGCTTGTTTTCCCATGTGCATGCCTGCTGAACTTCTTAAATGTAAGTTCCTCAGTGTAAGCTTTCTAGATGTAAGTGGCTATGGCTTAGTGGAAGAGCTTCTGCTTGGCAGGCAGAAGGTTCCAGGTTCAATCCCTGCCATCTCCAGTTAAAATAATCAGGCAGCAGGTGATGTGAAAGACCTCAGCCTGAGACCCTGAAGAACCAATGCCAGCCTGAGGAGACAATACTAACTGTGATGGACCAGTGGTCTGATTCAGTGGAAGGCAGCTTTGTGTGTCTGTGTGTGTGTGTGTGTGTGTTCAATAGGTGGCCCATATGAAAAATAAGAACCACCATATCTTCTGAACTATGCTTCTTTTCTAGGAACTGCCATTGCCCATCCCAAGTGATGCTACACATATCGTAAGGAAACATGACGACCTAAGCTAAAGCAGGACAGCAGCACAGAGTGGCTGGCCCACACCACATTCCATGGACAGGTTAATTGAGAAACGCCTCAGGAGCCACTGAAATGGTTTGCAATTGCAAGACAGACAAGTAGACGGCACTCCAGAAATTTAGTGACAATTCTTCCCTGCAACAAATGAATAGGCCTCAATCCATACCTACCTGTATCCAGATATGCAGAATGCTTCCAAAAATATAAAAAAAGGGTGGAGGAAGTGAGGTAACCAGGATATGGCAAGGATCAGCAGAAGCAGCTGCCTGGGGAGGTTGTTGAATAGTTTAAAGGAAGGTCATATAGGCATCCATTAGCATTTGCTTAGGTCTGAACTAGAAAAATCCAAGGGAGCTGGCCCTTGATAAAATCTGAAAATTTTAAACAGACCTGTGCAAGGAGGCTACCTAAAATCTCACAATGACTCCAAAACAGCCCCAAGGCTTTCAGTCCTAGTTTCCAGGCTGCATCTCAAGTTGCCTCCTTTCTGCTTGACTTTAAACCTCATTCCCTCTGCTAATTCTCCACCATGACAGGAATCTTTCTACCTTTTGCCGCTCCCTGTGTTCACCTGACTTGCACGTTCAGAAAATGCTGTTCTATAATAAGCAGTCAACTACCACCCCAAAAGCACACACTCTTCCATCTTTTACCCCCTTTCCTTCAGTGACTTGTTTGAAGGCTGCACTGGCTTCAGAGGAACCATGTAACAAGAAACAGACTTTCTTCTCACGGTTGCCGAGAGGAGGACACCCTGCACGTGATCCCTCCAAGCACAGGCACACACCCCACGCGTACCTGCCTGGAGCCTCTACAGAGACAGGCAGTTCCAGCAAAGGCTCATTTAGGGGAAAATGACATCTCAGGCACAAGCACCAATTATTCTCTACAACAGCCTCATAAATTTTAATGCCAGTCAAGTTCAAGGATGATAAAGACTGCATTTAAGGCAAGCCCTGCAGAACAGTCGGACAAAACTTCCCAGGAAGAAGACAATCCCACGGAGAAAAAGGGAACATCTGCCTGTAAACCAAGGGACAATAAGAAGTCCTGAACTGAGCTCAAAGCGGCTTCATAAGCAAATGAACCATCACAGGTAGATCATTCACAACACATCGGGTGCTTTCACACATGCTAAATAATGCAGTTCAATCCATTGCAGTGACCATTTGCAAATGGATTTTGCCATTTCACACAGTAAAATCAGGTTGCAACCTGCAATGTGCAAGTGGATAGAAAGTATGTTATTGTGTGTGTGTAAAAGTGCCCATCAACTCAACTTTTCTGCTGAGCCTCTTCACACATTCAGTTAGGCATCACCAAATGATGCATATATCTGAATTAGGAGCAGTTCACACAACTATGAAGTTCTTAGGCACTCATCTTCAAGACAGATTTCCCATATGACAAGGTTTTCAAAGAGCATGAAGACATGTATAGAGCATTACATGCAGCAAGGTAATTAAAGTCAGGTTGCAAGGTACCTTTAAAGGTGGGCTGTAAAGTACTTTGCAGGATGAATAAGGATGCCCATTTTATTGCCATCCCCCTTACCCTAACAACTGCCACTCAGCTAGGCTGTCAGGGAGCAGGTCAGGCACAGGCTCAGCCAGAACTTTATGAGATATACCTCGGTCTCTCTTGTGACTTGGCAAAAAGATAAGTATGCACCAAAAAAGAAGGCCACAAGCAAATGGCTGTCACTCAGAAAGAATGCTGATACCACAAGAAGCTGCAGGGCGAGGGAAGGGGGAAGAGCTCAGTCTGCTATTTTGGAGGCCCTGGGCCTTACCAAACAGGTTCTGACAGCTGCATCCCTCCAATGGTGAGCACAGCCACACCTTCTCTTGCTTTCTGCAGCAGCTGCAGAGTGTCCAGAGGAGGCATTTGGGAGCCATAAGACAGGGAATTTACACACACACACACTTGTGGAATCCACAAGTAGCAGTCTCCTGGTGCAAAAATCCTCGCTTGCTGACAGAACAGTTGCTCAGCACTCTGCCTATAATGGAAGTGCTGACACAGCCTACTGGCATCTAGACACGGCACTGGCCGGCGGATTGCAAAGGCATAGCCCCCCAAGGTGGCTCACTGAATGACATAGCTGTTCTTTCACACCCTCTCGCACTATGCCAGGGATTCCTAAGAGGTCAATCAATGAAAAAGACAGGGAATGAAATTTCATGGAGTCATGAACATTTGTGGCAAAAAGGTCCAGAACCTGGTCACCTTTCTATGTAAGAGACACCTTCCCCTACTGAAACAGCTTTGTCACAGCTGAACTCTTCTCAAATTTAGCAATGTCCTGAGCCTGCTTTGGAGGGGAGGGCAGGGTATAAATTGAATAAATAAATAAAATGCCTTGTTGAACACCATCTCTCTCCCTCTAACTTGATGCCGTCCTTCTTCATTCACAATGTAAGCAACCTGCTCCATGACATCATGGCAGATGACAGCCAGTTAGACAGGGACAGGCCAGGGGGATCTGGACCATGGATCCAAAGGTATGGTTCCAGAGCCTGGTCACCTTTCTGCGTGACCTATACACAGAATCCCAAAGCTGAAAAGAACCTAATATAGCAAGCCACATTTTTAGTTCTGGGGCCAGAACTGAGAGCTAAACCACCTCTCCTTACAGCATCCTACCAACCTGCTTAAGTAGAAGTTGCTTGTGTGGCACTTTCCTGCACTTTTAGAATGTACTGGCTTGACATCCCTTTGGAAGAAATAAGAGATGGCCCTCTCTGATTCAGAAGAAAGACTATTCAGCCTACCACTGTTAAACCCTCATGGACACTGTCACTTACACCGAGAATGACCTGAAGGCTGTCAGTGCACATACACCACACACTGGGTCAATGTGTATGCTTCTCCTTTCAAGACGGAGAGGCCTATGCCATTGTGCTACAGATACAAGGTCTGCAAAAGGCAAGGAGTCTGGCATCAGCCCTACTCACCACCTTGCAGGAATAACAATAAGATGCCAAGGGGTCCCACAGAACAAAAGGGTTTCCCAAGCCCACCCAGTTCAGTAAGCTCCCAACAAGTGCTTGACTACATCTCCCTCCAAGTCAGGCCTGCTTTGAAGCTACTTCGAGAAAGTCATCCCATCAGGACAGATGGGAGAGGGAAGCAAAGGCCAGGCCCATGACTTCAAGTACCCAGAGGGGCTGCTGGCCCCAACAGGGGTCGATAGGAGAACGAAAACCCAGAGCTCCAGAGGCATTAAACGTTTTTGGGCTGGATCGGGATGGGAGAGGGGAAACCGGAGAGAGGGCTCTTTGTCTGTGGGCCGTGGGGTGGCGGCGGCGGCTCCGCCGTTCTGGGCCCCGGAGCTGTCAGGCCATCTCGGCCAGGCTGGAGACAGGGCTCTGAAGGTGCCGCTCCCCCTGGCTCTCAGAGAGGCGGCCCATCCCGGGTACCCCGAGAGAAGCACACGGCGGCGGCGCATCCCAGGCCGAGGAGCCCTCTCAGCGCCGGCCGGCAGCCAAAGGGGCCCATCGGGGGCTGCTAACCGCGCCTGGCGAGCAAAGCTCTGCCGCCGCGGCACACCTGGGCAGCCGGCGGACGGAGAGGGGTAAATGATCCGTCGTCCCAGCCGATCCCCGAGGACGGGGCCCTGGAGGAGCTGTGGCCGAGCTGCGCAGCAGGATTCTGACACCCCCCCCCCCACAGACGCGCGTGCATCGACGCGTCCCCCCCCCCCCCATCTCAAGGTGGGAACTGCCGCCGCCGCCCCCCACCCCCACTGCAGTGTGGCGCTGAGGAGAAACGCGAGGGAGATGCCCAATAATGGAGGGGGGGGGGGGGACGACGAGGAGGAGGAGGATGACGGGGCAGATTTTCATGCCGTTCTCTTGACACCCCCCCGCCGGGGACACTCACGGCGGTGCCGGCGCGGCAACGGCGGCTGGCTCCCTCCTCCGGCCTGCCTCTTCCTACCCACGGCGGCGGCGGAGACTCCTCCGGCTCTTCGGCCTCCGAGTCCGCACCAACCGGGCCGGCTCTGCGGGAGGGGGAAAGAGGGCCCTCCCGCGCATGCGCCGCCCCCCACCAGGCTTCCAGAGCAGGGACCTGTCGGGCCTCGGCCTTAGCCCCGCCTCTCTTCCCGCTGCCATAGCAACCGCAAAGGGCGGGAGAGGGAGCGGGCGACTGAGCCGGCTCTCATAGCAACCGCAGCCTTCAAGGCCCCGCCCACACGCTCTCCCCTCCCTTTCTCTCCTCTTATACCTGCTCTGGCCTCAAACTTGGGTCGGCCCGATCTGTTTGGGCTACAGGTGATTGATTCCCTTGATTCTCTGGCACGCCTTCCTAAGGAGTTTCTGGAATCTTGGTTAAAAAGTGCTTTCTGCCCGCTACGAACTTTTTTTTAAAGACGTGTGAGAGTGCCCTTGAGCATGTTCAGAGTGCCTTCCTTTTTCTGAAGGGGATCCGCTTCTGTTTAAAACTAACAGGGCACATTGGTTTTAAGCCATAGGCAAAATACCCTCTATGATCTTTTGTTTATTGTTTTCTAACACAACAAAAGGGGGGGTAGAGAAAGTAGGAAAATAAAACACTGAAGGCACTTTCCCCTCTCCCAGAAGGATGGCCTTCTGGTCAGTTGGCAACCCTTCAAGGTTACAAGAGTCAGAGGAAAACAATTACGTAAGTGGTGAGTAGGACAGCAACAATGTTAGGGGTCCTAAAGAGGGACCCATTGTGGACATCTCAAGGCTCAGAGGAATTTTGTGAGATGAAGTACTAGGCTAGCATCTGTTGCCAAAAGAAGGGAAATGACAAGCCCAGAAGGTCTATGCTTGCTAGTCTTTTCTTACTTCACAAGAGCAGAACAAGTCATGCACCCATTGATTTGTCTGCAGACAGAAGAAAATGAGCAGCTTCCTGGCATCCTGTAGAGACTGAAGTTATGGGACTGGGGACTATGTAGACAGGACTTTGCAGAGGTTCATTATTGTTTTTTCCCACTGTTTACAACATCTTTCTCCATTGCTGCTTTCCATTATGTGCTATTTGACAATATAGGTCAGTGTACTTGTAAATGTATGTGTAGCATGCCCAGAGCACATTATAATACATTATGTAAAATCATTAAATGCTTTGCATGTAAAAAGAGCTATATAAACTATTAACCTGTTAGATGCTTTCTACCTAGTTTCTATTTTGGACATGATAACTTGCTTGATGCATTGTTAATTAATAAATAAATACATTTATGGCCCTACTTTCTTCCATGAAAGTCAAGATAGCTTATATCGCATTTGTAGGGTGGTCTTCCAAACAGGGCGCTGAACAGACCCGGCCTTGTTTGACTTCAGCAAGGTTGCTGTTAGCATGTGTCACCATGGTTTATATTTCTTGACCAACACTTTTCATGAGAGAATCTTCAGTAAATTAGGGGGGATTCAATTAGATGCCGCTGCTAAAAGGACAGTGGTGGATTTTAATTTTTTTTTTTTGATATTCGAAGGTTGATGTTATTCTGAATTTTGTACCCTCTAACAGAAAGTCCTGCCATCCAATCCCAGACATATCAAGGAAGGCTGTGGTTAGTGGACTGCACTCTGCCTATGCTCAGAGGCATTCTCTCTTTTTTGTTACTTCACAGGCTCAAGGGAGAAGCTCCTGCACTAAAAATAGGTTCTGGGGCTGAGCTTACAGAATACCTGATCTAACTAAATTATGCATTAGGAGGTGTTTGTTTAGAAAACCGATATGCTGCCTCAACTTGATATATTAAAAAGCCACAAACCAATATCAGTAAAGCAGAGACTCTGACATGTCAAAAAAACGGGTGTCTGTTCTGTGTGCAGCACAGTTGACCAAAGGAGAGGAGGTTACATGCCTGTGAAATTACTGGATGATAAAATACTGGACAGAACTGCAGACATTACAGAGGTCAGGAATAAAATCCAATATCTAGATGCCTTGTACCTTAGGGCTGTAAGCAAACATAGTACTAAACAAGTACAAAATAACAATTTCACACGGCATTAAAAAGCAGGAGCCCAATCCACCAGCAGCTTTCTTGCTCAAGCAGCACTACACTCATGAAGAGCACTAGCAGGAAACTTCCTGCCTTGCCCCCAATCTTATTTGCCTCCCACTAAATATCTTCCTGACTCCTGGTTGCCACAGGAGACAAGGGGAATTATGTGGAACTCAGGCAAAACCAAAAGCACAGCTTGAAAACCGCCATCCTCTAAAGCAGTGGTTCTCGGACTTTTTGAAAGAGGACTCACTTCTAACTTATTTATTTACTTCATTTATGCTTTACCTTTCTCCCCAATGGGGACCTACAGTGGCTTATATTGTTCTCCTCTCCTACGATTTATCCTCGCAGGAATCCTGTGAGGTGGCTTCAGCTAAGGGTACGCAACTGACCTGAGGTTACCCAGCAAATTGCCACTGCTGAGCAGGGATTTGAATCTGGTTCTCCCAGCGCTCAAATCACAGCATTATATTGGCTATCAAAGTACAGTACTGCTGGATGTACTCTACAGGATGGGATTAGCAGTCCATTCTACTGTAGTTTTGCATTTGCAAAGAAACTCGTTGCATAAAATGCCACTGCATAAAACGCAGGAATCCCATATCAGTTAACACTGAACGCACTTATTTTTAATGTAGTGTTTAATATAGCAACAGGCTGTATTTCATGGCCATTTTGCAGATGCAAACCCCCCCCCCCCCATTTTACCATTGTGCCTAACAGAGCCTCCTCTCCCAGCTCATCCTGTACACCTCCTCCTCCCTCCTGCCTCTGCGATCCACCTACAAGAGATTTGTGACCCATTTTTTGATCTATATCCAGAGTCTGAAAGCCACTGTTTGAAATGACTACTTCCCTCTAAAAATGACATAGAGCTAGTTGTTTTCATCCCTTCTGTAAAGGGATCTGTTTCAGACAACCCAGGTGAGATTTCTTCTCCTTAAGCCCTGCCCTTTTCAGCTGATTCTTGGGCTTGCTTTCATCTTTGGCCCTTAACTCTGTGTTATTTCCTAAACACTTGGCTGAATTTTAATCTTGCCCTTTTCCTCAATCCTCCTGCCTCTCTTGTTGAGAATGAGAACTATGACTTCATGCTTTGCTGTGTGCTTTAAAATGGTCCTACAAAGAACCTGGCTGGTCATAGCTAAAAGGTATCAACTTGACCGGTACAAATGTGCTCCAGATCAACCGGGTTGCAGTCCTGTAAGCAGAGCATGTGCAGGAAATGTTTCTCATGCTTTTTGCCCTGTATGCAGAGGCTCCTAGATAAGAGGAACTGGCCACGAGCCCTTTATTCTTTTTAACATCACCTTCTTCTTTCCAGTATGAAAGCCGAGAAAGATTTGTGTGGAGGATTCCCAGTGGCCAGGCCCAGACCTCCTTGGTTTCAACAATGCTACATCTGGTGGTGCCCAGTGTTCCCTCTAAGCTGAGTTAGTGTGAGCTAGCTCACAGTTTTTTAGCCTCCGGCTCACACGTTTTTGTCTCAGCTCAGGAAGGGCTGGCTCCAGAGCAAACTAATTTATGCAGCAGCCAAATCGCTCGCTCACAGCTTTAATGCCAGTAGCTCACAAAGTAAAATTGCTGCTCACAAGACTCCACAGCTTAGAGGGAGCAAGCCAGACCGATTTTATGGATAATAAGGGGATCAACTGAATACTCAAAGTGATCTTGCTAGTTTGACTTTCAAGATACTTGTCTCTTGAATTTCCCAGCTGGTGCACAGTGGGACAAACCCTTGTTTACCTTGGGGATATAGACTCCTCCACAATACAGGGACCTGATAATTGTCCCATCGTCCCAGTGAGGTGATTCGTAACCCCGTTCCTCCCAAGCAAAAGAGTAATACTGCTAGAGGGTGACAAGGAAGGCAGAGGCAGAAATCAAGACCTGTTCATGTCCCCAGTAACACAACCAAATATTTGTAGGGAAATTGCAGAGGAGGCAGGACGGGTTGACCACAAAGCCTGGATTAATAGGACACCTGCAGCTTCTTCCACCTGCAAACAGACCTGAGAACACCAGGAGTGATTTGTTTTGCTGTGTCTGTTCTCTGTGTTTTCAAGGGTCCTGCAAGACTTGAATAGCAACAGAGACCATAAACAGCCCTTGTAGTCCAGCAGCCCAGTCCTCAGCATCTTTACGCAAAAGCCAGTTCCATTTTCTTTAAGGGACTATGCAATCTACTTCATCTAAGCCAGGGCAGACTACTGAACTATGTGGAGTATTCATGCCAGACTTCCTATTCCTTTGCTCCAGTCTTCTATAATTCTAATGCACTGGTAATTGAATATCCCATTTTGTTGATCATGCTGACACATTCTGTGTAATCTGCCTTGAGTGATGCATTGTATTCTTGGTACTTGGGGCGGGGGGCAACAGTGGGAGGGCTTCTAGTGTCCTGGCCCCACTGGTGGACCTCCTGAAGGCACCTGCTATTTTTGGCCACTGTATGACAGAGTGTTGGACTGGATGGGCCATTGGCCTGATCCACTATTGGCTTCTCTTATGTTCTTATGAGTCCCTGTGGGAAAGATAAATTATAAATACTGTAAATAAATTAAAAAATAAAATAAATCTAGCCTGACAGCAAAAGCCAAGTGGCTGTTAAGATGTGACAATGGAGCAGCAATGTGATCTAAAAAATGCAACCTAAGGTCTCTGGGGAAATTGTAGAGGATGCTGGTCAGATTGTACAAAGCAACTGATTATCTTCATCCAACATTCTGTTCTCAAGTGAATTAATATCAGTCTGGCTATATAACATCTTTGACATTTGGGTGCTTCTTTAAAAAGTTTTTCTCTGAATATCTGAGCTTGGAAGAGTAACCCAGAAGTTGTGTAAAGGAATTGTTTTTTCTTCTACAAAATCAAGGGGTGGATTACAGATGTCTCAAGCAAGCCAGAGCAGACCAGACACGTGTAGATTAAAGTTCCAAAGTTAAAAATTCACAGTCAATTAAAATGAAAGGTGTCAGACTGGTTAAATTCACTGACAAGCAATATGCTTAGTTGTGGGATACTGAATGGAAATGGTGCAGTTACTATCATGGAAAAGAAACTGGTCTCCATGTATAAGTCTAATTTCATGGTAGGGAGACATGTTAGCCTTCTGCAAGCGGTACAGTTAACAAAGTCTTATCACACCTTAAATCAGGGGTGTCGAACTCATTTGTTATAAGGACCGGATCTGACAAAAATGAGAAACATGCTTAGAACACTAGCACTCTTGCAATATTTTGTCTATTTAACAGTCTCTGATAACTGACACCTCTGCTCTGAATTATTGCATCAAAATGTCGTGCTGTAGCCATCTTGAGTATGCTGCGTATATCTGTAAACTGCAAACCTGCTTTTGATTTATTGACATTCATTACAGAAATCTCATGCTCAGTGTTCCTAGCCTAGGACCCAGGAGAAAATATGAAATGGCTGGGCATTTGCAACTTTTTGTACATAAGCTGCTTCATGTGCTGGTCAAGAACATGAGAAGGCATCCTAACATAGACTGAGGACCATGTTTGTCTACAAAACTACAGCCTTCCCCAGAGAAATAACTACAACTTCCTACAAGGGAAATGTGCTGGGTGAACTTGGCTGGACACACACACTCAGCCTAATCCCCCTCACTGGCTTGTTGTTATTCCTCCTCTAAAATAGTTTATGTTGCCTTCTTACTGAGAAAGACTGGATCAGGAGGGCATGAATACAGTGAAAAGGGGGAGGGAACCCAGTTGCATCCCGGCAAAGAAGCCCAAGAAAACACTCACACACAGCATCAGGAGCCCAACAGAATACACACACACTGTAACAAGACACACAAAAGCTCATACCTTCAGCAAAACTTTGTTGGTCTTAAAGGTGCTTGTGCTTCGTATTTCTCCTGTGCAAGTGAGGCAGCCTAGCAAAGCAAGTTCTCCCTTGTTCTCTCCCTTCCTTCCTTCAGGGAGGAGCCTCAGCCAGTGGAAGGGAAGAAAGGAGGAGGGGGAGGAGCCTCAGCCAGTTCTTTACCACACTCTCTCAATTGCACAGGGGAGGCTTGCCTATCTACCTCTCTTGTGTGATTGAGAGAGACTGGTAAAGCAAGCTGTAACATGGCAGCAGCAGCAGAACTGCAAATGGAAGTAGGAAAAAGCCAGGGCCTTGCGGGCTGGATTGGGGCCCTGGTCCAGCCCACGGGCCACATGTTTGACACCCCTGCCTTAAACTCTACCCATGTATTGCAGCAAAAAGTTTTTAGGGTCTGAGCCCATTTTGTGAGAGATATAGGTCTTAAGATAAGTTTAGCAGTTACACAGAAGTTTCTGAAGGGCACTTAAGTGGTTTTGACAGACTTCTGAACTCTGCCCTGTATTTGCACAAAGAAGCAGGGCCAGGTTAAAACAGCTTGCCATTCCCAGATGTTAGCAACTGTGCAAGGGATCACAAATTATAAAAAGCATGTGCTATGCTGTCTTAATTGCTGCCCCAGCCTACTGGTTGGATTGCCTGGGCAGTTGGCAAGTGTACCAAAAGGGCACCTGTTAAAAAAAAAGGCTTGTCTTCTGATCCCTCTTTCTTCCTAGCAGCGTAGTTTGCAATTCCTTTCCAATGTTCAGTGTGTAACACTTGAAGCAGGGAGCATTGCCACTTCCCCCTGAGAGACGTGCCAATTCACCCTGTATCTTGAGCTCATGAACCTTACTGCATTGTTAGGAAAATGGCTTGCAGGAAACTAATACTATATAGCTCTTCTTGGGGAGTGTGAACGGACATAAATGTTTCCCTCCTGTCATAGTGTGAAGGTTTCAAATTGAAACACCCTTGGGCTCTGTGAAATTGGCTCCCTGGGATCTCACAGGTATTGAAGGCCAAGTATGTATCTCTGTGCAAGCCTTCCCTTGAGGCTACATGACCAGCACTGCAGAGGAGAGCCAGCCTGGCTGCGCATACAGAAGCCCTTCCTTCAGACCTACATACAATTCAGACCTAATACTAGACCATTCCAGCAGTGAGGAGCTCTAGGCAGAATGAGGTCACAGCCCTGCTGGACATGGGCAAGCTCCATGCATGTGATGGATGTGGTTTTATAAAGCTTGTTTGTTTGTTTTTAATAGCAAGGTGAGGAGGCGTTAATATGTAGTGAAGGTTTAATTGTGAAACACTTAGGAATCCTGAGACCAAAGGGCAGAGATGTTTTGGGAAACATCACTGCCCTATCTGCATAAGCATCGGAGCAGCTGAAATAGTGAATATGTATGCCTCTCCAAGAATTATTTAGAAGAACCCCAGCTTCTGGAAGGCTCCTGCCTTTTGTTCCCATAGGAGCCACCCAACAGAAGCCTTGCTGTACATACAAAGAGTCTCAAAATTACCTTCTGTTTACAGACCCATCAGATAGCTTTGCACCAAATGCTGTTTCTCACATCTGCTTTGATCACTTTATGCTTATTTTGGATTTGTGGTGTCTCCTTCTGTGCTCATGTCTCAGGAAAACAAGCCTGAGATAATTACTACTCCATGCCTTGGTATAACTAGGTTTTTAGCATGCCAAACTGAAACTAGTATTTGTGGATCATGTTGGACTGCAAAGACACTTTGGAAGGCCACACAGAAAACATCCTGCTTGGGGTTCCCATGAGTCCTTTTGTTTCTTTGCAGCGACTGTGCCAGCCCCAAGGGACACTACAGTTGCTCAGTGCCAGAGAGCGAACAGGAGGAGCTGAGGGTGGTAGATGCCACCTTGTGCCCAGTTCAGAATGTCAGTGCTAAGAAAGACCATGATGGGTAGCCATGTTATTCTGTCTGTAGCAGCAGAAAAGAGCAAGCGTCTAGTATTAGTGACTCACAAAAGCTCATACCCTGTCAAAAATGTTGTTAGTCTTTAAGGTGCTACTGGACTCTTGTTCTTTTCTGCTGCTGAAGAAAGACCATGAAACGGATAACTGAAATAACTTATCCATAAGCAACAAAGAGCATCAGCAAAACAGAAAGTCCAGAGAACATGGCGTAATTAGTTGTTACACAGAAACGGGGGGGGGGGGGGGGGAACACACGTCTGCTAGAGGGGACAGTTTTGAGAGAAGTAGCAAGGGGGAGGGGCTGACCTGGATGGCCCAGGCTAGCCTGATCTTGTCAGATCTCAGACGCTAACCAGGGTCAGCCATGAGGTAATGCTTGGATGGGAGACCATGAAGGCAGTCCAAGGTTGCTGTGCAGAGACAGGCAATAGCAAACCACTTTTTTTGTTTTGTTTCTTGCTTTGAAAACTATGGGGTCACCTTACTCACTTTTTACCACCACCAGCAATAGAGCATCAACATGGCAAATGGTGTTTAATGTGGCCAAGTGCAAAGTGATGCACATTGGAGCCAAAAATCCTACCTATAAATACATGTTGGTTAGTCTCCGAACTGGCAGAGACTAACCAAGAGTCTTGGAGTCGTGGTAGATAACTCAATTAAAATGTCGAGACAGTGTGCGACTGCAATGACAAAGGCCGACGCTACGCTGGGGGTTATTAGGAAGGGAACTGAAAACAAATCAGCCAGTATCTTAATGCCCCTGTATAAATTGATGGTGCGACCTCATTTGGAGTACTGTGTACAGTTCTGGTCGCCACACCTCAAAAAGGATATTATAGCATTGGAAAAAGTGCAGAAAACGGCAACTAGAATGATAAAAGGGTTGGAACACTTTCCCTATGAAGAAAGATTGAAGTGCTTGGGGCTCTTTAGCTTGGAGAAACGACGGCTGAGGGGTGACATGATTGAGGTTTATAAGATTATGAATGGGATAGAGCAGGTAGAGAAAGAAGTACTTTTCTCCCTTTCTCACAGTACAAGAACTCATGGGCACTCCATGAAATTGCTGAGCAGTCGGGTTAGAACAGATAAAAGTTTTCAGTTGTCATAAGGTAAACGCTTTATTATTTATGCATGCATTTGAGTGGGCATTACAGTTTTAAGCACCTCAGCTCAGTGGTCCAGTACCAGTTTTCTGTGGGAAGGGTCCAGAGTTCAGTCTCTGGGGTCACCACTTAACAGGATTCAGTAGCACTGGGAAGGTTTGCTGCCTGAAAACTGCAGAGGGCTGCTATCAGTTGGTGTACAAACTTTAGGGGTGAGAGACCAACTCTCCATCTCACATATACACTGGCCCAGTGGCCTAATAGATAAGGCATAAGCCCCACCAAGTTCAAAATTATCATTTCAAGGCCCAGCTAGGACATCTTCACTGCTTGTCAATATGAGATGCTATGCATGTGGGGGGGGGGGGGGGGGAGCAACAAGGAGGGTTGTTACCTTCACATTCTGCATGTGCATTTCTCAGGCCCTAACCTCACAACATGATGAAAATTCCATGTCAGGAGCAAAGAGCTTGTTTCTGTAAAAGTCAATTCTGTGGTTTGTGGGGCCCTGATTCTGCTTTGGATTGCAGTGCTTTCCCAGTGTGAAATGGCCCCAAAGAGATGCTATTTGCTCTGATGGGAAAATTTAGGTGTAGTAGTATCAGTGCATGATACAGGGTAGAAAATGTCTTAATTATTAAACATTATTTAATCTTTATGTGCATTTTGGAACCCTTAATTCCTGCAGAGCATGCTTTTTATATTACATTCTGCTTTGAGGGGTCTGGTGTCAGCTATCAGGATCAGCTTGAATCTAAGAGTACAAGAAATATGGAATATTTGTTACATGTATGGATTGTTGTATATACCTCCCAAGAAGTTAAAAGTTTTGCCATTTTTACAGTACGAAAAAGATGTACAATTCATTCTGCTACCCGCCCTTCATTTCCAGTTTTATGGTCACACTTCAATTATGCTAGGCCATTTTCACCACTGCCCTGTAACAATCAGAATCATAAAAATATCTTAGCAGACTTGACAGTCCTGGCAGTGCCTTCTGCAAAGCCAGCTAGGTGACTTGCAAAAGAACTGCCCGCAGCCTATACCAGCAAGCTACTCTACCGAGCTTGCTGCATGCAATTTTTTAAGGTGAAGGAACATTCGGAGCTGGAATCTTCCTCTGCAGCCGGTGCTAACAGTCATGCTCCTTGAAAATGACCTACACCTATACACCTACCCTAGAAGGAACAGAAAAGATGTAATGGGTTTTGGATCTTTGCCACAATTTGTGATGGCCGAACCCTGGTCTGTAGAAACCTAAATAAGGATGTCAAGAGAAAAGAATACAGTTGTTGCAGTAACTCCATTTATTTCTCTTTCCAAAATACTGGAAATGGAGAGGGAGAATTGTTCCTCTACCAAAAGCCAGTTCCTGGTACGTTTTGTTAATTTTCTACTTTGACCAGTGGGAGTACCATCCAGTACGTAAGTTGGTAGCATTACAAGCACTGCCACATGTGGACTGTTGCTAACCGGTATGATTTGCTGCTCAAGAGCGTGGTGGAAACACATCTCCCATGTGTTTAGGTCACTGGCTTGGGTGGGCAGAGAGTCTTTACCTGTGGCTGTTACCAGCTGGGTGTGATTGGCAGGAAGGTTCATCAAATACTGCCCCACAGATACTGTTGGAGACGGTGAGCTACAATGATCATGGAGATGTATTGCTGTATGAAGAATGAGTTAAAACAGATTGGGATTTTCAGTTTAGGGGAAAATAAGGCAGAAGGGGGAACACAATAGCAGTTATGAATGAGGAATGGCGCTATGGAGAGAGGAGCTATAGGACAGCTACAAAGCGCCTATCAAATATATCATGGCATAAACCTTCATGGATTAGAACCTGTTTTGCCAGAAGCATGAAGTATTGATTTCTCAGCTATCAGATCAACAAGACTGTGCTCAACAGGACTAAGAGATCATGGGCTGGATCCCACAGATCCATTCCACTAATGGCAGAACCTTCCACCAGCAAAAGGAGTCTGTTCCCAATGGGATTATTAGGAAGGGAATTGAAAACAAATCAGCCAGTATCTTAATGCCCCTGTCTAAATTGATGCTGCAGCCTCATTTGGAATACTGTATACAGATATTATAGCACTGGAAAAAGTGCAGAAATGGGCAACTAAAATTATTAAGGGGATGGAACAGTTTCCCTGTGAAGAAAGGTTAAAGAGGTTAGGGCTCTTTAGCTTGAAGAAATGATGACTGAGGGGTGACATGACAGAAGTTTACGAAATTATGCATGGGATAGAGAAGTTAGAGAAAGAAGTACTTTTCTCCCTTTCTCACAATACAAGAACTTGTGGGCACTCAATGAAATTGATGAGCAGTAGGTTTAGAAAAGATAAAAGGAAGTATTTCTTCACCCAAAGAGTAATTAACATGTGGAATTCCCTGCCACGGATTAGATAAGCATATGGAGCATATGCTTCAAGAAAGGATTAGATAAGCATATGGAGCAGAGGTCCATCAGTGGCTATTATACAGTTGGGGCAGTGATGCTCTGTTGTCTTGGTGCTTGGGCAGCAACAGTGGGAGGGCTTCTGGAGTTCTGGCTCCACTGGTGGACCTCCTGATGGCACCTGTTTTTTGGCCACTGTGTGGCACAAGGTGTTGGACTGGATGGGCCATTGGCCTCATCCAACATAGCTTTTCTTACGTTCATAGTGCAGGAGGTTCTTACAGTGCCATTTTAAGCAGACTTACAGCCATCTATGTCCTTTGAAATCAATGAGCTTAGAAGGGTATAACTTTTGTTTACGTTTGCAATGTAACAGCGCAATCATAAGGATGCCCTCCTGGGGAGTAAGCCCCACTGAATAACAGGTAGCATGATGAGTAGACCTGTTTAGGATGACACTGTTGGTTTCTTGTGGCAGGGGCTTTCTTCTTGGTGCTGGAGGAAAGTGCTGGTGTCAACAGTTCAGAACTGCACAGTGCAACGGGGTCCAGTGTGTTTGTGATATCTCTATGTGGAGCCCAAATGTATGCACATTCATACAAGCTACCTGAGGCAGAGTCGAATGAAATTGAATCCGACGAAGACGGCGATCCTATGCCTGAGTCGGAGTGGACCAGGGTTGGGGATCCCTCTCCCGGCCTTCGAGGGGGTGCCGTTGGTGCCAACGGCGGAGGTCAGGAGTTTGGGAGTGCTCCTGGACTCCTCATTAACGATGGAGGCCCAGGTAGCAGCCGCTGCGAGGTCAGCCTTTTATCATCTTCGGCTGATCAAGAAGTTGGTCCCCTTCCTTGAACGCAACGAACTGGTGACAGTGATCCATGCTTTGGTCACCTCAAGACTGGACTACTGTAACGCCCTCGACATGGGGCTGCCCTTGTGCCAAATCCGGAAGCTGCAGCTGGTGCAGAATGCTGCAGCGCGGCTGCTGTTAGGTCTTCCCGTGCGGGAACATATCCAGCCCGCCTTAAAAGCACTGCACTGGCTGCCTATAGCGTACCGGATAAGGTTCAAGGTGCTGGTGCTTACCTATAAAGCCCTATATGGCCTGGGACCTACTTACCTGAAGGACCGCCTCTCTCCATATGTTCCCCAGCGAGCACTATGGTCTGGATCCCAAAACTGACTGGTCCTGCCAGGGCCGAAGGAGGCGCGGCTGGCAATTACAAGGGCCAGAGCTTTTTCAGTGGCGGCCCCATACTGGTGGAATGAGCTCCCGGAGAACATCAGGGCCCTGCAGGATTTATTACAATTCCGCAGGGCCTGCAAAACGGAGCTCTTCCACCAGGCCTTTAAGTAGGGGCTGCCTAATGTATACATCTTAGCCCTGGCTCAAGTCCATCTGCCGGCAAGTTTATCTGCCAGCCTGTGTGAACGCACACAGGGATTACATCTGTGTGCTGTTCTGATACACCTGTGAAGATAATTTGTAACGCTGCTGATCTTGTGGTAGAAGTTAATTATTTTAATTGATATTGTATGTATTGATTTTGTGTTGTGAGCCGCTCTGAGCCCGCTGTTTGCGGGGAGGGCAGGATATAAATCCCACGAAATAAATAAAAAAATAAAATATGAATCAGACCATTGATCTATCAAGGCCAGCACTGGCTACCCTGACTGGTGGCAGCTCTCCAGTGTCTCAAGCAGAGGTCTTTCACATCACCTCCTACCTGACCCTTTGAACTGGAGATGCCAGGGATTAAACCTGGCAAGCAAAACAGATGTTCTGCCAGTGAACTGTAGCTTCCAAGGTAAGAGTCATCCCTGACAGCAGTCACTGGTAAGAAAACGATCTTCCTGGCTGACAAAGCCTTGGGTCACAAATGTATTTCTTCAGGCCTGGGTTACACATGCAGGACAATGGGATGTCAGAACGTTGAGGTGGTAGAATAGACTGCAGCACTGCAGGCACCTTTTGCATTAAGGAGGGAAAGCCTCCTGCAGCTAGCACAACAGAAAGAAAACTTCGCGCACCCCCCCTCCGCTTGCTGTACTGGTTTTCTGTTTACAGTGAATTTTTACCGTAGGGAAACAACCCAAACTAAGGTTTTCCACCTGTAAGCCTGATGTGGTACAGTTCATTCTCGCATCTCATCATTTTACCACCTCATTCTTTTGTATGTGTAACCCATGCCTTAGCCTTCAAGGTGTCAGACAGCTCTACTGACGTTTCCGCTGCAACACAAACACCCATTCTGGAATTTGCCAGAATGGAGAAATGGGGAGGGGGTCCCTTGTCTGAAAATAAATTAATGGGCTCCAGGCAAACTCAGGAAGAGCTGCTTCAAACAACAATTACTTTTGAGACAACAGCCACACAGTACCATGACAGTCACTGGCAGGGATGGCTTTTCAAAGGGTTAGACTGATTCACAGAGGATGGGTCTGTTGGTGGTTATTAGCTGTGATGGCTAGGGGTGGAGTGTCTCTGTTGAGTGGCCGTGTAGCTCTGAATGCTGGCTGCTGGAGACCAGGAAAGTTAACTGCATCTGGAAGATTGCTGCTGGAGATATCAACAGGTCTGGCTCTGTCCCTCCCCCCCCCCCCCCAAAAAAAAGGCCAGGGGTCTGCTGCACCCCTCCTGGAGCTTGTGCCCACCCCACTCCTCTGAAGGCAATGGCATGCCCACAGGCTGGGTCAGAAAGTGAAGACACGGGAGCCTCAGGCCGTGAGAACAATCTTTAATGAGGAAAACAGAAACGCACTGCAGGTCGCTAAAACAGCCATTACAAGACTATTCCAACATGTAACAGGGCAGGGCTGCGCTCGGAAGCCGAGTTCCTCCACTGCGGTCCTGGGAGCTGGGGACTCCGTCGCGCCCGGCTGCCCGGCCTCACACACCTACGGGATATCAACTAGTGGATGGGGGGGCGGGAAAGTGCACAAGTAACAGTTCACATTTCACGCTACTCCGGAGGGAGACCTGGTGGGCAGAGGGTGGGGGAAAGGGGTGGGGGGTTGGGGGAGGGCTCCTTTGGCCCCCCAACAGTCAGCCAGAGCACAGGGTGGGGGTTAGCACCATCATGTAGGGAGTACAAGGGTTGGAGCGTGCTCTCTGCTCTCTCAGGGCACCCCTAGTTCAGCGAGGTGCGGCTGAGATCCTGGGGGTATTCCCCCACTCCCTTGGCATCAAAGAGGAGAGACCCTACAGGACCCTGGCTAGGATTCTAGGAACAGGACAGATCCATTGGAAGGGGGCAGGGTCTGTCCCTGGGACCCTGGGGCTCAGATGAGGATGGAAGTAGAGGGGCCTGCTGTCCCCCCACCCTTTGAAAGGTGAGGATGTGGAAGATCGTGCTGTATGTTATCTGTTGCGGACAGACGGGGGACTGGAGGGAGGTCAGAGTCTTTGCCCGCCAGCCCTCTCCTGCTAGGCTGCATCCTCCAACAGGAATCTAAGCTCTCCTCCTGCCATCTAGCTCTGCCCACTGCCTGACGGGCCAGCAGAAGGGGCTTTGCCATCACTCGGCTGTAGTGCTGTCTAGAGAGACATCTGCTGGGAATATGAAAACAAGGGGGCATGGAACCTCTCCACCACCCCTGGGCCAACTCAGTCCAAGATGTTGTTCCCCAAGGGAGAGAGAAAAGAAGCTCCCCTACCCTCTGGTCCTGCTGGGCTGAACCACCTTGCTCAGAAAGACAACTGTTTGAAGTGAGGAGGCGGCTCTGTCCTCCCACCCGGTCCCCCTCCCGTGCCCCCCTCCCTGTGTCTATCCTACTGCTAGTCACACAAAAGTACCTTTATTTCAGTATTTTTTTCCCACGTGATGCACAAACAAGTCAAAAATGTCACTGATCCAAAAACCCAACGTGCAAAACAGAAAGGAACCAGCACAGACAGGCCCCCTCAGCCCTGCCCCCTGCCCAGGCCAGACCCTCCCCCCCTCACCGCCATGGCGCTGGAGGGAGCTCCCACCCTCCACTCACACAGCAACAGAGGCAGGCTCTTCCTGGGTGCATCACCCTACATCTCAGGGCAGCCGTTGCAGTAAGGAGGGCAGGGTGCGGGCCCCACCCTCTCAGCCTCGTTTCCGTCTGCGTCCGCATGGCATTGGGCACGGGATGGTGAAGGGATCGCCGGTGTCGCTGGCTCCAGTGGAAGGTGTGGCCGCCTTGGGCCCGCAGAGTGTGGAAGGCAGCCGGGCAAGTGGGGGGTGGTGATGGCGTCCTTAGTTGGGGGACAAGTCTGGGGGGCAGTTACCAAATGCCGCTAGACCTGCCTCCGGGGGGAGCGAGAATCCGGGCCGAAGCTCGCTTTGGAACATGGTCATCGATTTGAGAACCTGCGGTGAGAGAAGGGAGGGGAGTGCCACATCAGAAGCATGTTGGTTAGGACCTTCTTCTTCTTTTTGCATCCTGCTCCATCCTGCCCCCCCCCCCCCCGTCAGGGACCACACAAGGTGTTGGGAGGAGGAAGGCTGCTGTTGCAAAGCCATATCCTGCTCCGCTGTCTACCTTCCCAAGTAGGAGGAAGTACCAAGGGCTCACAAGGTACATCTTCAGCACCCCAGGAAGAGGCAGGAGAGAGGGCATGCCAGTAGGGGTGGCGATGAACAAGGATGGGAGGAGAATGCAAAATCATGCAGGGCTCCAAGTGCAACCCCCCCACCACCACACACACACTGAGCAATGAGAAATTCATGGAGGAGGAGGAGAAGGTCTATTAATAGCCTCTCCGTGTTCAAAGGCAGAATATCTCCAGGTTATCAGATGTTGGGAACAAAGGACAGGGGAAAGGCGTTACTATCACACGCTGCTTTGTAGGCACCCAGACGCATCTGGCTGGCCACTTTTGGAAACAGGTGGAACCACTTTGGTCTGATCCAGCAACAGAGAAGCTCTTAGAACATCTGAGAAGAATGTTGCCCCAAGGTCAGGGTTAAACCATTCAGACCTGAGGGCCATTCACTTGGATTGCCATGAATTTGAATGCAATGTTCTACATTTTTCATGTTTTGGGTAAAACTGAGTCTTCAATGAAGAGCAAGTTACGATGAGTTTGGATGAGTGGCTTAGTGAGAGGGTCAATGAATGAAGAGCGTCAAGCAAGCATCTTTCCTGCAGAAGTCCATAGAACAGATGCCCCTCAGCCCCGCACAACGGACACATCACACCTCCACAGAGACACATCACAAGACAACACCCCAGTCCTGCATAACTGTAGGAGCCTCCCAGCCTCCCATTTCCTCACTATGCCCTATAAAAAGAACCCATGACTCTTTTTACATGCAACTGCCTCTAGTTCTACAGAACAGCCCCCACCCCCCAGAACCTACAGAAAAGGTTTGCAATATGCGGATCCCAAGCACACATCTAAACCCGCTGACCTACATGTAGAATATGCTCTCTCCCAGTCTATGGCTAAAATATGGTTAGAGCTTTTCTGGGGATATCTGCTTTATGAAGGAGAACACACCTCCAGTTTGCATTATGAACCCAAAAGGCCATTTGGGGTTTATTTCTCCAGCTCTTGCACCGAGTTGTACTCCCAGGGGATGCATTTTGCTGTCGCCTCCATCTCACTTTGCACTCTGCTTTCCGCCAACAGACCTGCGCCTTCCTCTTCCATAACAAACGCAGGGAACCACAACCCCCCTCCCTTGTCAACACACAGCCACTGAAACAGGGGCAACACCAGGGGAGGAGGCAGTGCAGGCAGTGGGACTAGCTGGCTGCTGGCTTCTAGCAAGCAGGGTGGAGTAAGGAGAAGAGCGGTTGGATTAGAGGAGGGGGAAGAGGAATTGGGACCCTTGCAGAGAAATGTGCTCCAATGATTATGGTGCATAAAAATCAGTCAGTCCCTCCCAGCTGTCCAGTGAGCCAGGATATGAAATGCTGCCCTCCAGGGTAAGGAGGAAAGGGGCACCGAGAGTGTTTGAGGCAGGGGAATGGGCAAGGTGGTGGTGATGGACAGAGCATCATGTTTGTGATCTAGATGCCTGAGCATCACTGGGGGCCAGGGCATCCCACTCCCTGGGGTCCTCCCCACAGAAGACCCGCTCCAGCCCCGCTCTTACCGGACAGGCTGAAGCTGGACTCGTGGAGGTCCCTCATGCCCCCGTGTCTTGTGGCAGGTCGGGTGGGGGTGTCTGCAAGTGGTGTCCCCGTCTCTTTTTTCCCAGCGTGCACAACCACAGCCACGTCCCCCAGGTACGGGGTGCGGTCCACGCCCTTAAGCTTTAAACTCTAATTTTAAAAGAATACACAAAATAAAAAGACAACCGTCAGAGCCCCACCCCTGAAAAAGACTACCTGTGAGAACCCGCATCCCCTGGGGAGAGGCAGCCCCAGAATAGGGAAAGCTACCCGCTTCTCGCAATAGCCTCTCTTGAGTGTTTCCCCTAAGCTGAGTTCGTGTGAGCTAGCTCACAGCGTTTTAGCCTCCGGCTCACACATTTTTGTCTCAGCTCAGGAAGGATGGCTCCAGAGCAAACTAATTTATGCAGCAGCCAACTTGCTCGCTCACAACTTTAACGCCAGTAGCTCACAGAATTTTTGCTCACAAGACTCCACAGCTTAGAGGGAGCATTGTCTCTGACACTCCTTGGCCATTTCGGTGGGGCTCAGGAGAGTGTGTGTAGTTGGGCCCATCCTCATCTGTGGGGCACAGTCATTTCCTTAGCAGCAAGATTAGTCAGGGAGGGGCAGGGAAGGGGAAGGTTCTTCAGCTGGGCTTGCTTGTCTTTTCATAACCGTGGGTCTGGAATCCTGAAACTTGCTCTTTGCAAAAGATGATATTCAGTCAGAGCTGGACTTTGGGGCAGAAGTCCAGAACCACAGGGCACAGGCCCCCACCCGCATCCCCCAGCAGGCCGTAGCTCTGCATTTGAAGTATACATTGCCAATGAAATGGGGGGACATAAGACCATTACATCTGACAGTACAGAAGAGGGCAGCCACTCCCCCCCTCCCCCATCCTGAATGGAGCAGGTCTGCTGAAATAATACCTTCATCTCCTCTCTCTTGGGGCATGATTTACGATTCTATAAAACTGTAACCCATACCTGGGCATCGATACCCACCTGTTCCCACACACACCCCTACACAACTGGCTGAGAACTTCCTCCCCCCAAGCCTCTCAACCTTTATCAACTAGGGCCAGTAGAATTTCACAGGTAGGAAATGTGGCTGGTGCGAATAGGTATGTGTGCCAGCTCCTTTCTCTGTCTCGGTCTACTCCAGTGCTGCTACTCCCCCCACTCAGTCTATCAGCAATACTCCTTTGGCTGTCTTCATCACCCTCCCACATCTACATCCCTCTCATGCTAGCTCCCCCTGGCTGCATCTCCTGGCTCCCGCGTTCTGCCTCCTGTTCAGCGGGCTTCCTTCCCCCTGCTGGCCCACCAATGCCCCTCCTGATTTTCTTTCATCTCTGCTCCCCCTCCCCCAAAGTGCAGTGCTTTGCTTTCCCTGTTGGAATCCCAGGTAGAGCCTGCCTGAGCAATTAAAAGGATGCACTCCGGGACACTTTGGGGGTGGTGAGCGTCAGTCCAAAGCCTCCTCCTGACCGCACAGCCCCCACTGTGTTTTCTACAGTGCGATTCTGAGCAAGTGTCACTCCCAGGGATTTCTTTGCAGGAGCAGCTCTGCACTGCCTGGCATTCTAAACGGTGCTGGGAACAGGCTTTCTATAGATCAGGTGCTGCCCAAACAGTTTCAAGCCTCTCTAGGCAGTTTTGCCATTTGCAGGGAAACGGATATTTCCAGGATGCTGGGGCCTGTATCCACTTACAAAGCTGGAGGCTCTAATGCTTCTTTGTCTCCTTCACCCAAATTTCAGGCACCAGGCTGCTTCCTGAGAGGGCCCTCCTTCCCTCCTGGCCAAACCTCTTACCCTTTCTGTGGCAAAACCAGAAGGGGGAGGAGGAAGGAGAAAAGAATGCTCCTCTGGTTTCCTCCACCCATCCTAGCAAGCCTTGCTAACCATACTAAGCCTGGGCTTGGCTCAATCCTCACATTCCCCCCCCCCCCCAAGCAAAATACCTCTTGCTGCTAAATTCTGCAATCATGTATTGAAAACACAAACATGCGGGACATGCAGAGCCTGGTAAACATGCCTGGTTCTCTACACTCTGCCCGCCCACCATCCCCTTTTATCCCGGCTTCTAGGAGCAGTCCTCTCTTCTGTTGTTATCCTTTTGAATTCACAGCACCCTTTCCTTCCTGTTGTGGGATTTAATAATCACTGCGTCAGCCTTCCCTTCCCCCCAAAACACATCTTTTGGCTTCACTCTTCCTTGACAGTTGCAAGGGAGCAGGCATCATATAATCCTCAGCACTTGCACTATGTGCAAAGATTCCCACATATACAATCTCAGTGGGATCCTGGTAACAATCCCATCAGTGGTACTGCAGATGCAGAGCTGAGGGTAAGAGGTGATGACTTGCCACCTCCAGCAAGTTCTTCATCTGAACACAGGACTATGACGCTCAGACTCTGAGCCACTATGCTCCACCAGCTCCCTCTCCCTCTGAGCTACGCCCTGGTTCACCATTCAGAGAGCTCCCTGACTGGCCCTCATCCTCCCCGCCGTACCTTTTCCCGCTGCACCAGTTTCTTGTACACAGAATCCGGGAAGGAGCGGAGTGGGAAGAACTTTCCAGTGCCCTCTGCACACATGAAGACGCCGTTCTCGTAGACCACTCGCCCCCGGCTGATGGTCACCAGTGGCACCCCGTGGCAGCGCATATTCTCATACAAGTTCACATCACCACCTTGGACTTGGGTGCTGGCTGAGATGGTCCTGCGTAAGAACAGGGAAAGCTAGAGGGGGTGGCAGGCTTTGCTTGGAGCTGGGGGCAGCTGCAGCCAATAGTGCACAGGTTAAACTTGTTTTTGCATATGGCAACAAGATCAGGTGGACGGACACCACTAAGAGACGAAGCCCCAGCCCTTCCCTGCTTCTCAGCAAAGGACTAATGAATGTACAGCCACCCGCCAGTTACTCCTTGCCTAGCTTTCTAGGCCCCTGGAATTGTATCTCCCTGGACCCTCCGATGAGCAGACATGGTTACATCTGTTCCCTTCAGGGCAGGATGTTGATTCTCTAGTCCCTCCAGGCTATAGGAGCTGTGATTCTGAGGGAGCTTACATTTCCACCAGAGGAATTCAAAGACTGACTGTGATATCATCCCTCCTTGTTAACCGTTAAAAATTAACAGGCAAGTCAAAGGAAAGCCGGACAGGATCCAAGCAAAACATAAGGATTTCTCCCACTAGGTTCCTTGGAACAGTCCTTGAGGGTCCTTAACTTTGCACATTTCTCTTCCTCATTTTCTCCCTGAACTTCCGCTTTGAATTCGTAAGCCCAGAGAGTTCAAGGGATAAGTGGAGGTCTTTAGAAGGGGAGCCTACTTGATCACGGAGAAGCCACGGGCTCAGCGGTGGAGCACGTGATTTACATGCAGACAGTCTCCGTTTCAATCCCTGGCATCTTCAGCTAGAAGGATCTCAGTCAGAAAGGCTGGGAAAGACTTCCTTGCTGCGGGGGAGGTCCTAGAGAGCTGCTGCCAATCAGAGTAGAAAGCTCTGAGACCAGCTGGATCAGTGGCTTCACTCTGTATAAAGCTGTTTCATATTTTTTCAATGCAAAAGTCTTGTGGGGCAATAAATCCCCAATAAAGAAAAAAATCCCCTCTTATTCAAACAAAGTTTGTGCTGTGTGTGCACCACCGAGAGCATCTTGGAGAAACTAGCAGGAGGAGAAGTTTGAAGCTATTATTTGGATAATAAGAGAGGCAGAGCATCAAGAGACTGGAAGATACAGGCACTTCTTTAATAAGTCAGTGAGTGATTTCCAAATTCACTGCTAGTGGATGTAGAGATGGCTGTGAGCATTAGAGCACTAAAAGGGGAATAGACAGATTCATGGTAGATAAGTCCGTCACTGATAGCTAGCCATAGTAACTAAAGGGCGCCTCCATATACAGAGGTAGTGCTAGGAGGCAGTATCAGACTTGGCCTGTATGCCCTGTCATTGGCTCTCTAAAGTAACAGGTTAGCTCCTGTGTGAAACAGGATGCTGGACTAGACAGACCACTGGTCTGATCCAGCAGGGCTCTTCTTATGTTCTTAGATGCAGAACTGGTACTACTACAGAGAACTTACTACCTTCATGCAATCCCGTGAATCAAAGATGATCCACTTTTGTAAAACCAGCAAACTGACTCAGGAGAGAACTTGGAAGTCTAGTGAATTTTAAGCATCTCCTTCATCGCATGACCTTCTGGAGAATCAAAGAGTACTTTGGTGACTGTGTACACAATGTTCTTGTAAATGTGACGCTCTTTGCATCCCCTGTGTGGTGACAGGGATGGTTATATAGGATTTGCTCTATTATTAAAATCCCTTCCTTCCTTGGGAAAGTTCCTGCAGAACTTATCTGGTAGACTCCCAAGTGAGTCTCCCATCCTCAGCTTCACCATTGCCGCAGTGGTACATGCTTATAGACTATTCAGTGTCCCCCCCACCCCCCGCACTATACATAATAACAACATGAGTCTGGCCCCTTGTCTGGGTTATCACCCCACGTCCCAGGTGCCTACTTTGTGGCTTCAGGGTCCCACACAACCACGTCAGCGTCCGCTCCAGGGATGATGCGGCCCTTTCGAGGGTACAGGTTGTGGATCTTGGCGGCATTAGAGCTGGTGATGGCAACAAAACGGTTCTCGTCCATCTTGCCCCCCACCTGCAATGGGCACATGAAGAGAGGCTGGCTGAACAGTCTCCCTGCAATGGGTTTGTTTTTGTTTTTTTGACAAGGGAGCTCCAGTCTTCAACTAGATTATGGAAATGGGGTGAGGCATGCATATCATAGCCCATTACCTGGCCACAATCCCTCCTCCCCCACTGCAGGGAACCCTTGTTACTATTCCCTGCTACTCCTGCCATCCTTTGAAAGGAGTTTTGAAGCTCTGGGCAGGTGCCTGTTGTGGGATTTCACCCTTGCTTGTAGCCCTTGGTAATACTATGTGGGTCTCACTTCCCTTGCTCCACGAAGATGCAGCCCCTTGTATGAGATTCCTGGAGATTGTGTTTAAAAAGCAGCCAAAGGGAGGAGTCACAGCTAAAAGGGGCATAGAAGAAGGGGTGGATTTGGAAGCACCAATCCCCAAGAACTCCAGTGGTGGCTGAAGAACACAGGGATGGTAGGAGTGGGCGTGGCTAGTCTGGGGGTGAGCTAGGGAGGAACAGCACTGAAGCACCAGGTGCCGTGAAGTGAGCTCTGAGAATGTGGCAGATGGACTGTGGTTAAGCACCAGAGCTGCTATGCTGTGGTTAAGCAGGGGCAGTCCAGTGTTGCTACTGTGGGTAACAGTGATTTAGGGTAGCCAGTGGGTTCACATTTGTTGGATTTCCTCTGCTTAGAACTGCCTTCATACACCCACTGCAAGGGGGGGAGGGAATCCCAGCCTTCTGAAAAGGCCCCACCCACACCTGTCACCTACCACACCACGTTCCCAGATGACAGCCATGCGGTCCTGAACCCCACTGACTCCATGCGGGATCTTGGTGAAGTCCTCTTTGCCCATGGCCTTCTGCTTGGTGGTGAACGGCCGGTGATCAGAAGCCACTACGTTCAAGGTGTCACTGGGGGAGAAGGAGAGGAGCGGTGGTAAGAGCGGGGAGGGGGGCCAATCCTAATGTTCTCTCTCAACACTATCACACATCTGGAAAAGAAGATGCTCCCTGTGCCTCTCTGCGCAAAGTCACCCACTCGTGTTTATTTACTGAGTGATTTGTTCAAACCCTTCCCAACTCACTCTTCTATCCTAATCTGGATCCCCAATGCAGTTTAGAACAGGTCTAAAACAATGTAGAACAATTATAAAATTATATACTGCATACAGTTAAAAAAACACCACCACCAGAAGCCAGTTAAAAGATACAGGCTTTGATCCTATGGATGAATCCCGAATCAACCCTGGGGATCAGTGGGGTGACAGATGTCACAGCCAGGTCACCCTCACACCCAGTGAACGAATCCCATGCATGCTAGGCAGACTCTGTGGCGGAGCGCATTCCCTCGACCACTAAAACTTCTGATTCTGCAAGATCAATGGTTTCCAATGGGCCTCTGTGCCAATGGAAGGTTTAGCAGAAAAGGAATGGCAGAGACTCTCTAGCATGCTCAGAAGCTACAAGGGGTAAAAAGAAAGTCAGCAATTCCAGATGTAATAAAAACCATTTCGCCCCAGGTCCAATCGCTGACATCTCCAGTTAAGGTTCAGGTAGTAGGTACTGTGAAAGACCTCCATCTGAGACCCTGGAAAGCCGCTGCCAGTCTGAGTGGACAACGCTGACCTTGACGGACCAGAGTCCTGATTCCGTGTCAGGCAGCTTCATGTGTTCATGAAATTCCCCATTCCCAGTCCATGGTGCCAGGTTGCGCCCTCCTCGCTCTGTTGCTGTGGTGACTGTCCTGGGGCTCCCCAAGCCTTTCCTCCCATAAGGGCATTTCCCATCTGCCCTCGACTGGGGCTGTGCTCCGTGCTTGGGACTCTGAACACAGGCCACTCCCAAGCCCCCAAAGCCCCCTTACTTGGCAAGCAAGCTCATGAGGTAGGTGGAGGTGTTGGTGTCCAGCCGCAAGGGTGGCACGGTCACATAGGCCGCTGCGTGTGACCAGTCCTGGTGATAGTAGTGCAAGCCCGTCAGCGTGGCGTGTGCCGTGGTGGTCTCTGCATACACAACCTTTCCTGCAAGGAAGAGAGAGGAGGAGCCTCAGGCTTTGGGGGCGTGTCCTACTTACCAAATTGATTCCTTGGGGCTTTAACAGGTACCCATCCCTCAGTCCCTCTGTTGGACTATATATGGACTACAGGATTTGTTCCAAGCCAAATATGGGATCCACGGCAGACGTGGGCTGTTAACCCAGGGGCAAGTGCGGTTCCTTAAGTGTCAGCAAGAGCCTTACCTGTTATTGCAGATGTCTCTACACAGACTGCTGCAGTCACCTTATCAGATGGAAAAAACCAAGTAGCTGGTCTCCAAGAACCAACCCCTTCAGGAGAGGGGACAAGCTGGTGGGCAACCAGATCTAAGAGGAACCAGCCACTGCTACCTCCTTCCTTCCAAAGTGTCAGAATTATGGACCATTTGGAAGGAAGCAACCTTTAATAGGCACAAAGCGGAGCACTACTGGGCTGGGAAGTGAGTACAAAAACTGACCTTTTATATTGACTCCGGAAAAGGTCACACACACACACACCCCGAAGCCAGGGAACGGCGGTTCTTACCTTGCATCTTGGCTGTGGCTACGACATCCCCAGCCGACATGCTGGAAACGTTGACCAGGTAGACGGGGCAGTGAGTCTGCCAAGGGAGGAGATATGCAAAGGCATCAGGCAGGGCCGTGGGGCAGCCAGCCCCCAGTGGTGCGGGGTGATTCTGCTAGGGATCAGACTCTGCCATCTCCCAGGTAGTTCTGGGGCTGAAAGGAACCCGAGGGAGACTGGGGGTTGAAGTGCCCTACAGCAGACAGAGGGCAAGTAAGAGGGAACCCCACCAGATACATTCTCAGTCTCCTGTGAAAAGAAGGGGAATGGGTGGGAATAGGGGCACAACTGCAGGGGCTGAGGCTGGACTGAGGTGTCAGTCTGCTGGGACAAGGAGCAAGGGGTTGGTTGCTTACCCGGTTAGCAATGGTGATGACGCGATGCGTGGCTTCAGCTTCCAGCTGCAAAGTGCATAGAGGATAGAGAGATGACACAAATGCCAAGCCAGGCCACCAGGAGCTGCTCTGGAGGTGGTTTTGCTAGACACTAGGCATTACTGTTCCATCTGTGGCAAGCAACCCTTATTTGCCCCTGCCATGCACACCAGCAATGCCTGCACCCCCCCCCCCACCGGTCTGGGAACAGAGAGCCTGGACAGACAGTCAGCACTGTGATCAGGGAACCTCAGATGAGGGCAGTACTGGATTCTCTGTGCTAAGGAGGGAACAGGTACACCGAGCGTGTCCAAGTTCTGTACACCAAATGTCTTTAAAAATTAGCACAAGCTTGTTTTGCATAATTTATCCTGTGCCTGCCAAACATAGAATGAGATACCCCTTGACGGCCACTGGAACCTTTTCTCTGCTTTGTGCTGGTGCCTGAGATTTCATCAGGCAATGCCAACAGATGTTATTGCAGCAACCATAGGGGCTAGAAACGTCCATCTCATTCCACGTTTGAGCACAGCAATCCCTGCGACAGACCTCCCTATGTGCTTGGGGCATTTATCTTGCGTCCCCCGAAAATAGTCAACTAGGCTACCTGACAGTGCTTTCTTTTATCTTCCTGAAGGTGTCAGGTCCCCCAGAGATTATGCAGGTCACCACATTACTGCTGGCTGCTGGGGCTGAGCTGGGACAGGGCAAACATACCTGAATACCAACTGAGCAGGGGCAACTCCTTGTGGGAGCAGAGGAAGATTGGGGGGGGGGATTCTCTTGCAATATGAGCCACCCTTACCTCCTCTGGCCGGCTAATCTCGATCCCCTCTGGACCAGTGATGCCTAGGTCCAGCACCTCCCTGGCACCCTGCAGTGGAAACCAGAACAGTGTATTAGTCTGTGGCAGGCAAAGAAGGCACTCCTGATGTTCTTCCTCTCTCTCCTGTCACTTTGCATTTATGCTGAAAGTCAGCTGACCTGAAACATTTATACCTTTTTAAAAAACCAACAACACTTGACAACATATATATTAACATCAGCAAGAATACTGATAGCAAAAAGCTGGAAATTAGACTTATTACTCAATCCAGCTTTCCACAATGACCCTGGGGTTGCCTCCCTCTGAAGCTGGCAGTGCAGCCCCCCCCCCCCCCCCCCCCAAGGTAAGAAGGCCTCCCTGGCTGAGCAGCAACTGTGAGGTCGCAGAAGCCCTGATGCAGCCAAAGAAATGGGCCCTCCCCATCACCCTCTGTCCTTCTCTCTAGACATGCGAGATTAGGGATGCCTACATCGGTTTTCACCAGTAAGATGCTGCTACTGGCCCAAGACAGAGGGGCCGGCTGCTAAATTGATGACATTGTAACCAGTGTTCCCTCTAAGCTGAGTTAGTGTGACCTTGCTCACAGTTTTTTAGCCTCCAGCTCACAGATTTTTGTCTTAGCTCAGGAAGGATGGCTCCAGAGCAGACTAATTTATGCAGTAGTCAGATCGCTCACTCGCAACTTGAATGCCAGTAGCTCACAAAGTAGAATTTCTGCTCATAAGTCTCCACAGCTTAGAGGGAGCATTGATTGTAACCCATCGATCTGGAATGGATGTCTTTTGATACGGTATGCATACTTCCTTTACTGGTCCAAGGAGTGGGAAGGGGAGCAAAAGGGTCACCCAGCAGGCTGAGGGCACCGTGGCCCCGAATCCCCCTCTGTTTTTAACCCCCAGAAGTAGGCAAGCATGCAGATCAAGGCTGACGAGAGAGGAGGAGAGTTCGTATGGAGAAGAGGGCGACATGTGGCTGGGAGAGGATTCAGCAGGCAAGTTCTTCTGCGCAAGTGGGAGGACTTGAGTGTGAGCAGGGGGCAACTGGTGTTTTGAAGCCCGGTGGATGCTTTGAACAAAGCACTAGAAGCCATTCCAGAGCAACGACGCACTGGCGTGTAGGTGTATGGTTGGAGGGTTAATGTGATGGTCTGAATGGGGTGTGAATGGGGTGTTCCATTGCTGGCATGCCTTCTGCGGTCAGCATGGCACACTGGCGTGTATGTGTATGGTTGGAGGGTGAATGTGATGGACTGAATGGGGTGTTCCATTGCTCAGCATGGCACACTGGTGTGCATGGTTGATGGATGGATGATGATGGATGACTGTGAATGAACTAGGGACATTCATGGATCGAAGCCAGTGGATGTTAGCTGATGGGCACCAGTGGATGTTGGCCAACTGAGGGTGCTGGAAGAGCCCGGAGGAAACTGGTGGAGGGCATTCGGGAGCCTTCCTCCTCACCATGCGTTCTTGCCTTGCAGGGGTGTCTCAGACAGGAGTTTTGGGGAGGTGAGACCACAGGCCCTCAAGAGAGCCCTGGCGATTAAGGCGGGTGGAGCAAAGTTCCTGATTCCTTTCCCTCCCTTCACCCCCTCCTCATTCCCGTTGTTCTCCCCACCCCCCCACCCCCACAGAGTTCATGGCATCGAAGAGGCTTCCAATTTTCATGGGATAATAGGAATTCCTTTCCCCATTCCAGTTGGAGAGATGAAAGCAGGGAACATGTTTGAGAGATCCCGACACTGATATCATTGTCCAAGTCCTCCATTGTCCTAGTCGCTGCTCTGCAACGGCTTCTAGTGCTTTGTTCAAAGAAACAGAAGGGTGCTTTTGTCCCCTGGTGAAAGTGATTTTAGGCCAAGCAGGATGCTGCTGCCGTAGCTCATCGCCAGCAATTGAGATAGGACGGGAGCCCAGAAAACAGAGGCTGCCCTCGATCAATTTATCAGCCGGCCCCTCTGTCTTGGGCCAGTAGCAGCATCTTACTGGTGAAAATGGATGTAGGCGTCCCTAATCTCGCAGGTCTAGAGAGAAGGACAGAGGGTGATGGGGAGGGCCCATTTCTTTGGCTGCATCAGGGCTTCTGTGACCTCACAGTTGCCACTCAGCCAGGGAGGCCTCCTTACCTTGGGGGGGGGGGAGGGGGCTGCACTGCCAGCTTCAGAGGGAGGCAGCCCCAGGGTCATTGTGGAAAGCTGGATTGGTAGGAAGGAGAGGAGGAGGAGGAAGGAAGAAGTCCTTGTGTGTTGACTTGTCCCTTGGGGCAGAGCTATTCTGAGAGAGTGTGTGGAGGATCAGTCTGTGGAGCCCCGGGCTCATAACCTGACTGAGCCAGAAGGGCTCGACCCCTGACTCTGGGCAGTCTCTCACTCAGCTCAACCTCTTCTCCAAGTGATGGAGGGATCCAAATGTGGGAGCGAGAACCACGGGAGGCACCCCAAACTCTGTAGAGGAAGGGAGTGATGACATTGCAACCCATCAATCCGGAATGGATGTCTTTTGATATGGCACGCATACTTCCTTTACGGGTCCAGGGAGTGGGAAGGGGAGCAAAAGGGTCACCCAGCAGGCTGAGGTCACCATGGCCGAGTCCCCCTCTGTTTTTAACCCCCAGATGCAGGCAAGCATGCAGATCAAGGCTGACGAGAGAGGAGGAGAGTTCACATGGAGAAGAGGGCAACGTGTGGATGGGCGAGGATCCAGCAGGCAAGTTCTTCTGCGCAAGCGGGAGGACATGCAGTGTGAGCAGGGGGCAACTGGTGCTTTGAAGCCTGGTGGATGCCACGGCCGACACCTCCGGATGATGTTAAGCTGACGGAAGCTGGAAGAAGTTGGCTCGCGGAAGCGGGTGGATGTTCATGGATCGAAGCCGGGGAGTGCAAGGGAATGTCTGGAGAGCGAATGTGATGGGCTGAATGAGGGTGTGAATGGGGTGTTCCATTGCTGGCGTGCCTTGTGCGGTCAGCATGGTGCACTGGTGTGTATGGTTGATGGATGGATGATGATGGATGAATGTGAATGAACCGGTGGACATTCATGGATTGAAGCCAGTGGGTGTTAGCTGACAGGCACCAGTGGATGTTGGCCAACCGAGGGTGGTGGAACTGAACTGTCCCTCCATCCCCATCTTGCCATCCCACATGGGAAGAAAGGATCCCGGCAGCCCCAATGTAGACGTCACTGAGGTGAAATGGATCAATGAGCCACAGGAGCCAGCTGCCACTGGCACAAATCAGAGGAGAATCTGCAGGGCCTATCACCTATTCAGGTAGAAAATGTGTGCGCAAGCCAGAAGGAAATGCCATCTTCTCTCCAAACATCTTGCGTCCTGGAGATCCAAGCAAGGAGGAAGGACCAGCTTTATAATACCAGCAAACCCTCTGCCCTCCAGGGAACAAGGACCCCAAAGCTGACCTCTTTCCTCCTACCGACAGGAACAGCGGTAGAGCAGAGGCTCTGGATTTGCAAGTGCCTTTCTTTCTACCCACCTGCTTTTCCTTTCCACACCCCTCCCTGCCTCAAGCAGCTCACCTCGGCAACCAGCTCTCCATTCTCCGAATGGACACGAGCAATGGCCCCGATGTCCTTGCAGGCACGGAAGACCTGGTAAAGCTCGCTGTCCCGCAGCATGTACAGATCCTTGTAGGTCATGAACATCTGGAAGGAGTTGACGCCCTTTTCTCGCACCAGTGTCTCCATCTCTGATTTCACCTGTGGCACAGGGAGGGCAGACTTAAATTATCCTTTCCTCCATGACATTAATGCAGACCTCCAGTCTCAAACATCTCCCCTTCCTCTACACAAGCACAAAAAAGAGCAACAACATATGTGTGCCACACCTTTTTGTGTATTTGTGTGTGTGTGTGTGTGCGTGTGCCCGTGTCTGGAAGTCATGGCAACCTCTGGCAACTCCTCCTGGGGCATGGAGGACGTTCACAGAAGTGGCTTGATAGCCTGCTCTGCCTCCCAACCCTGGTATTCTTTGCAGGTCTCCCATCCAAATACTTGCCAGGGTCAGCCTGCCTAGCTTCTGAGATCTGATGAGACTGGGCTTGCCTGGGCTATCCAGGTCAGGGTGTATATGCCACACCTTTGAAACGTCAAAGGCAAAATAAGAGGTCCCCACAACCCAAAGGGCCATGTACATAAATAAAGGTGTTTTCCCCAAGCTCAGCCTCTCCACAGTAACTTCCCTGGCTAGATCCTGAGAGCTTAGCATCTGTCTCCTTGCTGTCTAATGCACACACAGTATTCTAAATTTAACCATAATATAGAAAGAAAAAGGGCCTTGGGCTGGCTATCACATTATGGGGAAATCCCTGCTTTGGAATTCTAATGCAGAATTTGGTACACAGTGATAATTGGTGCAAAAATCCTTTCATTAAAAAAAATTAGTTTCTAGGCCTAATGACTACAGGGTTAGGCCAGGAATAATGGCTGGGAGATCTGCCAGAGATGCTGCTTTGATTATTTCAGACTATCACCCGCCCCGTAGCAGGCTGCACTTTGGGTACTGTTTAATAAATATCAACTGCCTCAAGCAACTAAACTCTGCATGCAAGATAAAAAGAAGAGAAGCTGGTGTTCAGAGGCTCAACACCCACTTCAGGCAAAGCCCTAATAAAAGTGCATTGTGGTGGGAGGCTTAACCCTTTCCTTCCTGCCATTTCTCTGCTCCTAATGTCTCCTTCCCAGTGTTTTTCCTTTTAACAGAATCAGTGCTGCCTGATACCGAATCAGATTGGCAGCAGCTCTACAAGCTCTCAGCAGAGGTTTGTTGCCTCATCTACCACCTGGTCCTTTTAGCTGGAGATGCCAGGGATTGTACCTGGAGCCTTCTACATGCCAAGCAGATGCTCTGCCACGGAGCCACAGTCCCTTCCCTTACTTTGGCAGGGGCACTAGAACCCTGCTTCTTCACTCAAATGACCCCAGGGAGCCACTATTTGCCCTAACGGAGCAACCATGCATGCCCCTGTAGCAGTACTTGTAAATTTCCTTCAAGGGGGAAGTGGTGACTCCCTAGAGTCATTTCAGACTGGGAAAACAGTGTGGAGAAAAATACTTAGAACATAAGAGAAGCCAGTGTTGGATCAGGCCAGTGGCCCATCCAGTCCAACACTCTGTCATACAGTGGCCAAAAATAGCAGGTGCCCTCAGGAGGTCCAGTGGTGGAGCCAGAACACTAGAAGCCCTCCCCCTGTTGGCTCCCCCCCAACCACCAAGAATACAGAGAATCACTTGCCCCAGACCAAGACTTCCTATCTATACCTTGTGGCTAATAGCCACTGATAGATCTCTGCTCCATATGTTTATTTAATTCCCTATAAGATCATAAGAGACCTGGATAACATCCTGATCTGGATAGCCCACGCAAGCCCAATCTCATCAGATCTCGGAAGCTAAGCAAGCCGACCCTGGCAACTATTTGGATGGGAGACCTCCAGAGAATACCAGGGCTGGGAGGCAGAGGGAAGCTATCGAGCCACATCTCAGAATGTTCTCCATGCCCCAGTAGGTGTCAGCAGAGGTCACCATGACTTCCAGGCTGAATCCATGGTAACTTCACACTATGGTCCTCATCCAAGCTGAGTCCCTGGGTCCCATGAAACTGAATTTAAGGAACACTGGGCACTCTGGGCACACAGCTTCTTATCTGGTTTGGCCCAGAAGTGCACTGTCAACACATCAACACATGCTCAAGGTGCCATATATCATGTCATACCACTGGTCTATCAAGCTCCACATTGTCTGCTCAGTCTGGTCCTTACCGAGGTCTCCAAGTGATCCTTTTAACTGGAGAAGCTGAGGGTTGACCCTGGGACTTTCTGAATGCAAAGCAGATTATTTGTAGACCCTCCACTGAGAAGCTGTGTGATCACAGGTGCCTTTAATACACAGCCCTGGTCTCAGTGTGCTATAAAGGGTAGGACTAGACTGAGATCTGACTGAAGTGCGTAATCAGGAGGAGACCTGCAGGTTCAGAGCAATGCTGAACAGTCTGGGGCATGGGAAAGTCTGTAGAAGGTTGTGGAAGGCAAAACTGCTGGGTGTGTCAGGTGCCATGGAAGCTGCCCTCCTTTACCTGCCTCATCCCTCTTACCTTGGGTGCCCACCAGGTGATGCCCATGTGCAGGGCATAGTCGCAGCACACCTTGGGGTCAGCCAGGCTGCGGCACTTTTCGTAAGCATCCAGCAGGGAAGTGTCTTTGTCTGGAAGCACGTGTCCAATCACCATGGTTGTGCCCCCCACCAGGGCAGCCTGCGGAGAAAATGGAAGAGCTTTGAGAAGGGAGTGGGAGCAAGAAGCCCCTTGCGGATCCCAGGTGCACACTGAAGACAAGCGTGCCTGCAGGCCCCAACCTCCAGCCCCCAACACGAGGGGCTGGGTCATACTGACAACAAGGAGAGGTTGGCGCTCTCTCTGCACATGCTCAGGGGTACTCTCCAAGCAATCAGAACCCAGAGCCAGATGGTGGCTCCAGAAGCTTCCAAGTAAGGAACCATTTGGGACAGGACCCTGAGTAACAGCCTTCTGGGTGCTCCTCACACAAGCCTGTATATAACTTTGGGTGAGGGGCTGCCCTGCCTTTCTTAGGGCGATATGAGGGAAATGTGAATGGTGCAACAAGACAGGCCTCTTCATTGCCTGATTCTGTACTAAGGGGGAGTGAGGGAGTTATTCAGCCCATTCAGCCCCCACTGGACCCCAGCAAGGCTCCTCTTCCTCCACTCCTGCTTTTCTGCCACCAGTAGATTGGTTCTCAGAGGTTTAGTCCAACCTGCGGGATTGAAGACTCCATGCTCCTCGCACCTTCTGTCTTTTTTTTAAAGACTTTAACACCACTTTACCTCTCTTTCTTTCTCCAGATTGCTACAGAAGGAGAGTTGGTTTTTATACCCCATTTTTCTCTGCCCTAAGTAGTCTCAAACTGGCTTACAGTCAACCTTCCCTTCCTCTCCCCACAACAGTCACCTTTTGAGGTAAGTGGGGCTTAGAGAGCTCTGAGAGAACTGTGATGGGCCCAAAGTCACCCAGCAGGCTTCAGGTGGAGGAGGAGTGGGGAATCCAACCTGATTCTACAGATCAGAGTCTGCCACTCTTAACCACTACACCACACCAGCTCTCCAGAGGGGATCAATCTCTCTTGCCTGAGTTCTCTAGGAGGGTAGGGCTTAAACAGCTCCCCCCCTTACCCAATACTCCTAGTAAGTATGAATTGAACTGGGCTTGATGTGTATACAGAAATAGAAGACTCCAATCTCAGGGGGAGAAATATCTCAAAGAATATAAGCAAACAATGGATATATGAATAAATATATGAATAAATAAATAAATATATGGACAAATACAAATACACAACCCTCTTTCTTTAATTCTAGACTTAGCTCTCTGATGTTAAAGAGACAGGCAGAAATATCTTGCTGGTTCCAGGCTTCCAGTACATGGCTATTCCCCCCGCCCCGCCAATTTCAAGGGAGATTTCCTTCTGCCCAGAAGTGGGGGGAGAGACACAAAGATTCTCTATTGACTGTGTGACTGAGCCAGACTAGGCCAGCTTGCTATTATCAGGCTGTGCTAGTTGTCATATTAAATTGCTTTATTCCACCCCCCCCCCCCAAGCTTGGAATTCGGGTTGAGTGCCAAGTGACCTAGGGAGACCTGGATTCATCTCTACTGGACCACAAAACTTACTAGACAAGCTTGGTTGAGTCACTGTTTCTCCGTATAACCTGCTAGCCCTAATATGACTGTATGAAGCTGCTTTTTACTACAAAATATGTGTTTTCTTATTTCAACCTTTATTTTTTCCTCTCTCTTGGATAGCAGAAACTGAGACACATGTGCTAAGGTGAAGCAGAGAATGAAGAGCTTTGAATCTCTCTTTCTCTTTATTATTCTGCTTATTTGCTATTCTGCTTGTAGAAAACAAAGGCATTTATTACTTAAAGTGTAATAAATATGCCAAGTACTACCATTTCATATGTTAAATGAATTATAAATGATGAATTTTATGTTAAAGCAGTAAAATAAAATAAGAAAGTAAGTATTGCATAGATTTTAATTTCCCCCAGATTTCCTAGTTTGCCCCTACTATTCCTGGCTTCAAAATTTCCAGAAACATTACATCTCTAGGCCGGAAGGGACTATTTATGCTGCCCAGAGCTACATAAGGCAGGAGTTCTATTAAAAATGTAATTAATATACTATATTAGCAGTGATATCCTAAACAGAGTTACACCATTCTAGGTCCATTGAAGTCAGTGGGCTTAGTGGGGTATAACTCTGTCTAGGATGGCACCGCGATATAGCCATAAATCCTGCATGCAGCCTGGGGCTGGTTCTCAACACTGACTGATGGTAATATTTCCCTTGCTAAACATTCATCCTGTACCCTATCATCTCCTCATCACCACCTCCTGCCAAGCATTATTGTTCCCATCACTCACTTCTGGTAGCTCCCAAATCTATGAAGCCCATATGTTACCCATGTCAATTACCTGTGTCAACAAAGGGAAGGGGACACACTCTCAAAACACCATCTTGGGATTATTTTGTGATTTAAGTGGCAGCAGTTACCTCTTCTAGTGAGCACAGTTAATCTGTAGAATTTATGGCCCTGGATGAGACACTGGAGGGTTTTCAAATCAGTGGGTTGGATCCTGTAGATCCAGTCCTCTAATGGCAGCACTCTCTTTTGGCGCAAGAAGCCCTTTCCCTCCACTAGAACTTCTACTGGGGGATATCTCCTTTTGCTAGGGTGGGGGAAAGCACCACCATTACTAGAACAAATCTGTGAGATCCAATCCAGTTTGGTTCACTTGTATTTCAAGATAAACTTTACCTATTGTATTTCTGCTGTCTGTGACTTTGGACCACAATGGAAAGGATAGCCCGTGACTTTCCCACCCCCACCCTGCCTAGCACTGGGGTTTCTTACTCTTATTTTTAAAGAAGCTGTGGAAAACTTTGGCCCAACTCAGCATAAAGCAGCTTTGTAAATTATCTGGAAATTGCTGTCCTGAGACAAATGGTATGAGGAGGTGAAGACTTCCAGGATGTTTCCATTGCTGAATCCTCCTGGCCAACTTGGGCCAGTCACAGTCTGCTTGCGTTCATCTGTGGAACTGTGAATCCTGATACCATTTTTGCTGGACCTCTCCATTTTATTTATTTATTTATTTATTGAGATTTATATCCCGCCCTCCCTGCCGTCATTCAAAATGAAAGGACACAAATCAAAGCCCCTGCTCCTGTCAAGGGTTACTGATGCCCATTCAGTTACTTCAACCTGATGACTCCTTAAACGCAAACAAATCAAAGGCTAAGGCACTAAAGAACACCCCACCACCACCTGGGCCTTTTTGGTGGTGGCACCTCAGCTCCAGAATACCATTTTCATTTTGGCCTAGCTTTAGATAGCAAGTGAAGACTCTATTATTTGCCCAGGAATTCTGTTGCGTCCACCTTCCCCATGACTCTGGCTAAGCACATCATATCCTCATTTATGACTGCTCTTTTGAATTCAGAAATTGATTTATTTCTCCTTGATTTGAAAGGATTTTGATGCCTTTTCTCCCTGCTGCTGTTCAAATGAAGTTTTCACCAGCTGCTTGTATTGTTTAGTTATAAGTCTCTTTAATATGGATTTTTTAAAACATTGGCACGCAGTTATTGGTCTTTGTTTTTGTGATGTGAGCCACTTAGAGTATTTTAAAATGGAAGAGGCAGCTAATACCTAGTTTTAAAATAAATCAAGTACAGAGCCTAAGCACCTATTACTGGAATTAACACATATCCTTCCCATTTCCTCTTGCTTGCCAGAGTGGGCTCTATAATGAGGCAACCTGAAGCAGCTGCCTTAAGTGGCAGGTTTTTTGTTAGTACCGTTTTCGAAGTCTGTAATCCAAGTCCTGTTGCATTGCTCATTCAATCTCAGATGCTGTCTGACTGAACTGTTGTTGTTTTAAATATTCTGTAACCCACCTGGAGTCTCAGAGAGAAAGGCAGACTATAAATTAAGGAAATAAAGAAAACTGGGGCGGGGCAGCAATGTCTCCTCCTTCCTGCCTCACAGCCACTTGCTACCCCAGCCAGGAGCCAGAGGAGATAATTTCCTTTACCTCCTCACTCTCTCGTGCCTGTTTAGAAAGGTCAGGGTAGGCTGCACACACCAGTTTGCAAATTACCACAAGACTCCTCCTCCTTTTGGCAGGATTTCAGCTTCCATTGCTGGTTGCCTGTTGCCATGGCAGCCAAAATGGCAGCCCACCACTCCTGAGGGGAAATGAGCACACGAGAGAGTTCAGGAAGCTCGATAGGGCAGATGCAGCTTGCCATGCTATTCTGAAAGGGGACTACGGTGACGAAGAGGTGAGGTGGACTATCTCCTCTGGGGGCAGGAGCACAAACAAGGAGCACATGAGGCTGCTTTATAATGAATCCTTGGTCCATCGAAGTCATTATTGTCAGATTGAGATCATTCACATTACCTACTGTCTGGTCCTTTTAACTGGAAATGCTGGGGATTGAACCTGGGACCCTGTGCATGCAAAGCAGATGCCCTGCCACTGAGCCACAACCCCTCCCCCAGTGAGGCAGAGGGTCATGGCTACTGCCACTGGTGCCTAAGGCAGTTAATGAACTTGAGCCGCCATTGCCAACCTCCCTCCCCTTGTTGTCTGGCTTGTGTCAAATTCTAGACTGTAAGCTCCTTGGAGCCAGGGACCCATCTCCTGATATTATAGTGTTTCTTGCACACTGATGGTACCATACCCAAGTATTAAATAAACAGAGCTACTTCAGGCTTTGTTAGGGAGCAATAATCAAATCTCAGGGTCAAACTAGATATACAGGTTTTTGAAGAGGTGAGTCTGGGTTGCTCAGGCCCAGCTCAGATGTCCCTGAAGCCACACAGCAGCTGTGGGGAATAGCTGTTAAAAAAAGAGAGAGCCCATGGGAGAGGAAGGGTTCCTCCCCACTGCAGATGTCTTCCTGTGCTGGAACAGGGCTGGGGGGAGTTATTTTCCCAATTTTGCTGTTCCACGTGAGTGCACATGGAACAGCAGAAAGGGGAAAATAACTCCCCTCCCCAGCCCTATTCCAGCATGGAAAAACTTGGGAGGAAGTCAGGAGCCCTTCCTCTCCCCATAGTGGACTGCCTAGCCCAAACAAGCTCTCCTTCATTTTAAAAAAGCCATTCCCTGCAGCTGCTGTGTGGCCACAGAGAACCTAAGTAGGGTCCATGTGACTCAGACCCACCTCTTTAAAAACCTGCATATCTAGTATGGCCCTCATTCATGACATGTTCTTAACTGAGCCAGTCAGGGGCTGTGCAATCTCCTCCTCTGGCTGCTTTAGTCTAATTGCTAGAGGCTGGGAGCAACCAGCAAGTGTAGAATGAAGGTCAAACCATTCGTGCCAGAAGAGCTCCAAAGAGCTCAGTATAACTTTATCCTGTAGTGCCTTTTGGTGGAGAGAGAAAGAAAATCATTGTGGGCGGCTGGCTTCGGAGCAACTCTCTTCTTCCATGTTGCCTGCCTTTAGAAGAGGGTCCTGTATTTCAGTGCCTCCCAGCCCACAGACTCAAAAGTGCATTATGAAGCCTCTGAAAGTTGTTCACAGGTCAGCCCTCCCTAATGGCCACTCCAGCCAGTGTTCCCTCTAAGCTGAGTTATTGTGAGCTAGTTCACAGTTTTTTAGCCTCCAGCTCACACATTTTTGTCTTAGTTCAGGGAGGATGGCTAATCTCCAGAGCAAACTAATTTATGCCGTAGCCAAATTGCTCGCTCACAGCTTTAATGCCAGTACCTCACAAAGTAGAATTTTTGCTCACATGACTCCATAGCTTAGAGGGAGCAGTGGCTCTAGCCCTTGGCATCATTCCTCTTGTCCGCACCTCACATCCACATCTTCCATCTCTCTTTGCAACAATGAGTGTGCAAAATCTGTCCAGCAACTAGTAACTTTATGGTAGTAGCTGGAAGGAGGGGGAAATGGAATCCCACTTGTTTGGGGCAGCTACACCTTTTGTGCAATGCTTGTAGGTTTCTCGACAACATCTGGCTGGCTATTGCAGAAAATGCAGTGCTGGACTAGATGGATGTCAAGGTCATAGCTTGCACTGGGTACTAAAAAACTACAGGCTAGCCCTAGATAGGTCACCATACCAAGTAAATTTGTACTTGTGAGTCACCATACCCAAAAGGCTGGGAACTTCTGCTCTGTTTCAGCAGGGAGCTCCACCTCATCCCCTTCATTTATTTGCAGATTACAAGGATTTCTAAGTCCACTCCAGCCTGGCTCTCCTTTTCTCTGTGACAGACAGCCCCAGGGGGAAGCTTCTCCACTGATGTGTGAGCACGGCCAGGAAAGAGCAAGCGGAGGGTGATGTCACACTTTTTAGCCATGCCAGGAGAGCCAGCCGGAGGTTATTTCCCATCCTTGTGGCAAATTTCTCAGGAACTGAATGACAACCTCACAGAAGTTTGGCTCCTCTGCAGGAATTATCAATCACTTTGTTATTGTTAATACTGTGCCAAAAGTTGTGCAAGACACTGCAAAATAAGAAAATGACTCAGAGTCTCTGCCCATGGCGCACAATCTTTCCAAACAATAAACAGAAGGAAAAATCAAACTGAGGACTGCAATATATAGATGATTGATTACATTAATGGGTTACAACATTTTGATGAACTACAAAGATGCCCCAAATTCATCATGCAGTTTTTAAAATGTTTTAATACAAGAACTTAGCAAAACTGCTGATGACCAGCCTTATCTAAGAACAGGATCCTTCTGTTTGTGCAAGAGGTGGGAATGTCTCTTTTCTGGAGATGCACAGGGTCTTGGACTCTGGAGTGGAGGCAGTCTCACACCTGGGGAGCTCACCTGTAGTCAGAGCACAGCAGCAGTTTTCTCCAATTTAAGAGAGCTGGGGTGGGGGGAGGAGAGAGAGAAGAGCTATCCTTGTGAGGCAGAGGCTAGCTGGGAATTAGGCCAGGTGCTGAGGATAATGGAGGGAAGGGCTAGGAATTAGGGAAGGGGGGAAATAGGTTTTGTCTCAGGGGGACTGGATCAGGGAAAGCAGGAGGGGGAGGAGCTTGGATTGGAGAGGGGGATAAAAAGAGAGCCTGCAAAGTTGGCCAGGGAGGAGAAGGAAGGTGGTGCAGTTGGAGGGAGGCTGAAAAGGCATTGAGGTAGACCAGAAAGCTGATCCTGGGAGGCTCCTGCCTTTCTGAGGCTGTTGTGAGTGCAAGTGAGCTGGAGCCAGAGGAGGAGCTCACGGAGTACCAGGAGGGCGGCCACAGGCTCCTTGTGACACATATACACACTATTTAATAACACAGAACATGAGTTTTTTAGATTGGCCACCTTTAGACTTTTTCTTTAGGGTGGCCATTTGTAGAGCAAGTTAAAATCTCTCTTTATTTAAAAAAAATACAAATTGTGTGGTATTAATTCAGATACTGTGGACATGTGGCATTCTCTCTGGTTTGTCCTTCATCTTACTTGCTGAATAAGGATTAACCACAGAACTTAGTTGAAGGGCCCTCTTGGATCTCAGCCAGTCTTCCATTGGGCCAGTGCCCAGGCTCCTTCCCCACCTTTCTGTCCTGATATAATGAGCTGCTTGGTATCCAGCCTGGATGAGAGGTGGTAACAGGAATTCTGGGGGTGAAGAAGCCTTCATGGTTGCTGCCTTCTAGGCTGTTTCTACAGCTGAACCCTCCTCAAGCTGTCCCACTCAAGCAGAAGCCACAGCTGCATCTGTTGGTTCAAGGGGAAGGCTGTATCCTCAGATGACCCTCGCAAGCCACCAGCTAATCTCCAAAGCTGCTTTGCAGGCTATGTATTCTTTGGCATACGAAGACAGGCCCCCAGAAGAGATGGAGGGGAGGAAGCTGGTTGGGTAACATTTTCCAAGCAGCCCTGCATGAAAGTAGAGGCGGCAAGGACAAAAGGAAACCAAGACCTCATTTTGGCCCCCACCCCACAGGACTCCAGGCTGAACCTGCACTGGGCCAGGGGCCATGTTCAGGTGTCCCAGCATGTCAAGGAAACCAACAGAAGACATTGTGGAAGGCAGGTGCTGACATGCGTGTGGGTACAGCAACACTCATAAGATGGTCATGGCAGAGTCCAGTTTCAGGCAGGGATGTCTCATAAACTGTTTTCAGTGCCACGATGGAACCCTTTCTGTAAGCAGAAAGAATGTGCCTCCAAACATATGCAAAGTGCATTTTTACCACTATTCAATATATCAAAAATTATGTCCAGAAACATGCAACTGCTGGGGGCTTAGAATGGGAGCTCTGAAGTCAGAGCGGGTGGTTGAACCCCTACCACCTCTCATTAGAAATGAACCACTGGACCAGGCCTGGCCCCTCAACTCATACAGAAGCAGGGCATGAGGGTGAGCCACAACTCTAGAAACTCCTAAAGCCTCTTAGCATTTCATGACAGCACAAGATTCCTTCTTGTTTTATTTATTAACGTTATGTATAGTCTGCATTTCTCACTTGTTTTTGCTGCAGCCATCCAAAATGGCTTACCCACTGGAATTTGTTTCCAAAAAATGGAAAGCAGCAGATCTCTCACAGTGGGCAGAGAGGAAGGTGGGAAGACTGGCATTCCAGCCACTGTTGGGAAGGAAGAAAGTAGGAGACAGAAGTGCCGTCCTTTCTTAACCCCACCTTGGGGTTGGCAAATGAAAACTGACAATACAGTGACTTCCTGAAATGGACTTTGCCAAGGGCTCCTGCCTGTATTTGTGGACAGCTATATAGAGAAAGTCCCACAGGAAACCAGAGATAGAATAAAGAAAAAGAAAAGTAGAAGTGCTATTAGAATGTTCTTGTGGCTGTCTCCCAGCCGGAGACTGGCCTACAGTGCCTGTGTAGAAATTAAGCAGTAGCAAGTGTAATGGGGGATTTATTTTGTAACAAGTACATTTTGGTTATAGATTAATGCTTTGGTCTGAAGAAGAATATTTAGAAAAGAGGAGAATAAGAAATCCGGAAACCTCTTTATCAACGCGGCTTTATTTGAATAAATTTACAACTTCTACTCTACATTCTCACCACTGAGTCCGGTCTTCCTTTTGTGGATCCTTTTAGACCTTTTGCATTGACTTATATATCGTGGACTCTATACTATCTGAGCTGTTTGCCATTTACCGTTTATATATTTAGACTGAACAGCTTTGCAGTGGGTCGTCCCACTAACATTTCTTTTATTTTTCTGTATTTGTGGACAGGCAGGACTTCAGTTTGGGTCTCCAAAGTTTACTCAACAGTCTTAACAGGGAACCACACTATTTATTTACTTCAATTATACCCACCTTTTCTCCCCACAAGGGACCCCCAAGCACCTTACATCATTCTCCCCCTCCTCCATTTTATGCTCACAACCACCCTGTGAGGTAGGTTAGGCTGAGAATGACTAGCCCAAGGTCAGCCAGCTAGTGTCCGTGGCAGAGTGGGGATTCAGTATATATACACATACAAATACAGTTGTTAAGTTCGACTCATCCTTAGGTACATTTAATAATCTAAGTACAAAACATTCTATAATGAAAAACCACAGTCTCTGTCCGAACAATACAATACAAACTATAGAATAAGGGAGAGTAAAAAATGTCCAGTGAAACTTCCCAGATCTTTTGTTTTTCTATTTATGGATCTGGAGATAGGTGGGATTAGTCAACATTCAAAGGTAAATCCCAGGCAACTTTTTATCAAGGGGACAAGTGAAGTGTACAAGGTGAGGAATGGACCTTTATACGAGTCAGGCAATCAACTCTACCTCCCTGCCCAGAGTGGCAGAATGTGTAACCTTGAAAAGTTACCTCCCTTTTATTCTCAAGTATCAGCTACAACAGCCTTGTTATGCCCAGTAGGTGGAACTCACAAAGCCAGAGGGAAAGTAAGCAAGCAACCTATGAATGACGCATCAGATGCAGCAATAGACATGTGCATGAGAGAGCAAGGGCCAATACTGATGTGATAAGGGGCAGTCATAAGTAGCTCTCCTGATAGTAAAGGTAAAGGTTTCCAACTCTAGGGGGCGGTGCTCATCTGTTTCCAAGTCGAAGAGCCAGTGCTGTCCGAAGACTTTTCCATGGTCATGTGGTCGATGTGACTAGACACTGAGGCACATGGAACACTGTTACTTTCCCACCAAAGCAGCACCTGTTGATTTACTTGCAATTTCTTGCTTTCGAACTGCTAGGCTGGCAGGAGCTGGGGCCAGAAATGGGAGTTCACTCCGTCATGCGGCACTCGGGTCTCGAACTGCCGAGCTACCAACCTTCTGGTCTGCAGTTCAGCTTCTTAACCTCTGAGCCACTGCAGCCCCTATGCTCCTGATACTTAGTGATGCTTGGGATGGGTGAAGGGGGAGTTTGCCACTGTTTTTTCCCTTGTGCCATTTCCCCAATTTCTCACCACTCTGAAGCTGCTGTTAGTCCACTGGGGGAAAATACTGGCACAATCCTGTATTTTCTCCTGTGGCACAGCTAACACCAGCTTTTGTGGTGGGGAAAAGAGAATAATTTAGATCAGTCACGTAAATTGGATTTGGAAAGAATTTAGATTTACACCAATGGCCTTGAGCTCCTTGAAAGGAGGACAAGATAAAAATTTAATTGACAGAGAGATCGGGAAAATGGCTGGGAGTGGGGACTTCCCCACTCATATTAGTAGCATTCAGTGGTTGTTTCAAAGAGAAAATTAAAAACAGTAGGAGAGCCTTTTGCTGTCACCTCATGTATCTCTTGGCCCTGAAGCATCCCGGAGTTTCTTACTTGCATAGGAACAAGTGTCAGAATACTTTTATCAGGGCTAAACAACTGTCAGAAAACAATGGGCTAGTTTCCAATGTTCAGACCTCTTCCTTAGGCTTAATATAACAAAAAGAGAGTGGGAGAGAGGAAAAGGGAGCAAACTGTTGATGCAGAACATGGTAAAAGCCCAGCCTAAAATGTGTTCCAGATGGTAAGTCAGGAAGCTGTTTGTGGATTGGGTAAGTATGAGTTCAACCTGCCCCCCTCCCCTACAGAAAAGACCTGGGAGAGAGCAGCAGTGGTTTTCCCTTGGAAAACAAAAGTGCCAATAATAATATGAGCCCCTCTCTGGCATTAATCAGAACTCACAGGGCTTTTGGAAGGCAGGAGTAAGTAGAAAATGTTGAAGGGCTGAAATCTTGGCCTTTGGTCTATGAACAGCTTCAAAAGCACCCTTTCCTGAGCCCAAAGTGATGGCAATGGGTTCATTCTATTGCACAGTTGAGCTGCTTCTGCCTCAGGCATGAAGCCAGGGTTCGTTTGTGTTTTTCAGCACCACTTTCAGGGACAGCTCCAGCCCCTGTGGCGAAAGTTTGAAAGCTCACTGCTGGGTAGATCAAGGGAGACTCAACAGTGCATTGCTTATTAACCAGCTGTGCTGCACGGTGGGGAAAAAGGATCCCTGTTATTGTTCCTCCCCCCCCCCCCTCCCGGCAGTTTCAGCTTTTGCTCAGACGCCGTTCAAATGCACGGGACAGAGGAAGTTGAAGCCACCAGGGCACTTCACCAGCTCATCATCTTTCTCAATCCTTTGGGCAAGAACAGCCTGGGACCTGTCCCGTGTCACCAAGAACTAGAAGAATCTGCCACAAACACGACCAAACATCCCTAACATTGGGACCTGGAGTAGAACAGCAGCCAAGAGAGACTACGCAGGTGTTTACCTCTTCAAATCTCAGCTACAAACTCCCCACATGGCCTGCACCAACCCATACCCCTTCTGTCTTTCAGCATGAAGTATCCTCACCTGCAATAGGATAATAGTTTTGATCTGCCCTATAAGGCTCTTGTAAGATTGCTGTGAGAAAGTATGCAGGGATTTTTGGACTATACTAAATGATTCACAAAGTTACTTGGGGAAATTATTAGGGACCATGGTCTATACTACTGTATGTAGCTTGCTGAAACTAGGATCTTACAATGTAATCTTTGCACATTTTATGTCATGTTAACACTTAACAGTTTGCTTCTGTTTTTTAGACTTCTGGTCGTGCTTCCACGACCCTAATTCACAGAGTGTCCCATCCAATGACTGTACTGACTCACTCTTTGTTATTTGCCTTGAGTCCAAGTGAGAAAGGCAAACTATAAATACCATCAATGAATAAATATAAACACAAAGCAGTATAATTATCAGCATCTTATCGTGCACCAGTAGGGAGATTTTAGACATCATAAGCTGCTTTGAGAACTACTCATACCTGAAAAGCAGAGGGGCAAGCCTAATTAATAAGCCACTGATGCTTGCCTTGACCTGGATAGCCCAGGCAAGCCTGATCTCAGAAGCTAAGCAGGGTTGACTCTGGTTAGTACTTGGATGGGAGACTTCCTTGAAATACCAGGTTGAGAGGACAGAGGCAGGCTTTATTCAGCCAGCTATCTGAATATCCCCATGGCCCCCAGTAGGAGTCAGTCACCAGAGGTTGCCATGACACATAAACACACAAAAATGCCACTGATGCCTAAACCTTTGACTGCTGTACCTGAGGTGGCATCTGAAGCAGAAGCCCACACGATCCCAAAAACTATGATGGGCTTTTTTCCTCCCTGAGAGATCAGCTCCCCACTGAACGTCATGACCGCCACTTCCCCCCAACCCGACCCTGTAAACAGACCACCAGCTGCCATCTATTCAGTAAAGACACTCCCAAACAACTGTCCTGAGAGGCACACGAGGGTCATTTCACATCATGCAGCCCGTCTCCACCATGCAATCTAGATCTCTTATGCTCTTAATGACTTATCTTATTCTCCAGTGTAGTCTTAGGGGAAGGGACAGTGGTGAGAATTTCAGCCTACATTCACAACTGGGAGAGAGCATGCAGCTGCTCTGCATTCATTAACCCAAAGCCAAAGAGCATGACCTTCCATGGCAGGTTAGACAGAGCATGCAAGCAGAGGGAGAGGGAGGAGAATGAAAGGAAAACATGGCTTGCGGCAGAAGATGAAACTAGCGTAGGAAGAAGAAGTTCGCAGAGCACACTCAAGCGCAGGGGGAAAGCAGCTTTGCAATGAGAGTGGGGGGAAGGCTGTTTCAAGCAAAGAGGGGGGGAGGGGGAGAGAGAAATAGGAGGGGGAAATAAGCATGTGCAAGAGAGAATGATGGGAGCTCACTCAATGTCATCAAACAGGACTGACAAACCACCCACTCCTCTCTGGGGCAACAAACAGCTCTCCTTCTGCCAGAAAAGAGGAGGGGGTGGAGGAAATCTTCCACACCAAAACAAGAAGCTCTTTCATTCTTAGACCCACCCACACAGGGGAAGACCTGTTCTCAGATCTGAGGCTGGTAGATGGCTGCTTTCCTTTGAAGGTGGTTTGAGAAGAACAGGACATGCTCTCCATATTTACAACTGAGACCCTGCAAGCTACAATTACACCTCCGATGACACAAAGTCTGAACCACAGGCAGAAGCAGCATAACCCAAAGGATCTCTGCCCTTTGGGATTCACTTCAGGGCAAGGGTCTAGCCGCAGATCTTAACTGGATATTCAGAGGCCCAATGGTTTTGTTTCTTTGGTATGCAATGTGACCAATTAAGCATACACCAGTCTGAATTGTATCTCTGGAGGTACAATTTTAAGGAGCTACGCTGGGTCTGCTAGGAAAGCTGCTTGCATCCTCTGTGAGTGGCTAAAGGAAAGCCTTTGGCAGCTGAAGGCCTCCCCGTCAAACCCCACCCCCAGTATCTCTAGCCCTTCTCAGGTTGCAGCCATTGTGCTCCATACAAAGGAGCCATGGGGCCCCTGATATGCCGTTGCCACAGAGACAGGCTGGAATCCACCAAGCCAGTAGGGAGTGGGACAGAGGAGCCGCAAAGCAGTGCTCTTCCCAGGCAAGAAAGGCAACCCAAGGCTCCAAGTCCCGCTGCAAGGGGCCACTTCCCTTCCTTCACCCCACCTGCATCCCCAGCTCAATCATATTGCTTTTTTTATTGGCAAGCTCCAGAGTAGCAGCCATGCTAGCCAGCAGCAGCAAAACCAGTGATTCTCAACAGTTAAGGCCAGTTTATTGCACCGTCTCTTCAGGAGCATTAAGTCAGTGACCAAGATCTTGGAAGCGTACAAGTCCAACCTGTGGAGAAATCCCTTTGGTTTGTATGATGCCATTAACAGCACACATTCCTCAAAGCAGGTGTACTGTACTTGAATCCTCAGAGTGATGTTCAAAAGATCCAAGCACTAAGAATCAACTGCCCGTAAACACAGCACAAACTACTACAAATCCCCTCTGAGCCATAAACACCCAAGAGGTTGCGAGGCTGAAGTTGGTTCCCAGTTCACATTTCTGAGTTCCTTATTAGTGAATCCAATGAAAAACACTGAAGATAAATTAAAAGCTCTGGAATGGCTGCATACCCTCTGCACCCTCAAAAAAGGTTTGGTTCATCACATATCTTACACGCTCACATGTAAGGGACTCCGCCCTCCAAGTGGACATGTGCTGTTTCCTGATTCAAAGCCCTGTTCTTCTGCCACCTGCTTCAAAGCAGGTTGCCTTCAGGACAAACAGATGCAGAAACTGGAACAAAGCTGCATGCCAAAAGCATATTTGAACCACCCTGAATCACACATCCCTACACTCCAGAGATTGTCCGAGCTAGTTCGGTTGCCTCCAGTAAGCCTGTATTACAAAGATGAATAGAATAAGGAACTGGAACTGCAGGTCCTCTGCTCCCCAAAATAAGGTTTGGACCACCACATACCACCCCCCATCATTCAGGGGACTCTCCCCACCAAGTGGGCGGGGTGTATGCTGTTTCCTGTTCCAAAGCCCAGGTCCTGTGCTAGCTGCTCCAAAGTGGGGTGCCTCAGAACAAATGCACATGCAGAAACTGGGGCAAAGTTGCACCCCAAAACAATCTTTGGAGCCCTACTCTCTGGAGACTGTCTCCTGCAAAAAGACATGTGGTGGCACCCAGCCGAAACACAAGTTCTGGCACCATGACCTTCTATTTGCAGTGCCACCAATAAGCTTGTATCTGAAGAGCTGAATGAGGAACTGTTAAAAGATTCCATCCTTGTGATATGAAAGCAGATTAAAGTTGCTTATCTTTAACAACAGAGAGAAATGCAGAAACATTTTTGTACCGACAATCCTTAAAAAGAAAAGAGAGTACATTTTTGCAACAAGAAAATGTACGAATAAAATTTTGCAAATTTACTTCCAGTGTTTAAAATCTCAGTTGCCATCTATGGATTATAACAGCAGTTTTCAAACTTTAGCAGCTTCAGCCCAGGTTGTGCATGCATATTTGTCCTGGGGGCAACTCACTCTGAAGCAGTCAGCAGGCTCTGCACAGGAACAAAGCTTTGGACCAAGAAATGGCATACATCCCCTTGGAGGGAGGATCCACTGCACACTGGAGTGTATGATATGTGGTAGTCCGAACCCTACTTTGAAACACAGAGCTTTTGAACTATCCTGAGTATTTATCATTGGATTCACAAATGAGGAACTGGAAACCAACTTCAGCCTCCTCTAGAGATAGGAGTTTGCAGTGATTGGAGCATGTCTACAGAATGTTACAGACTTTGGTAACCATTCGGCAATCAAGGCTGCTCCACAAAGAATTCTGAAAACTGAAGCTTGGGTGGATGGTGGGAAGAATTCTTCATCATGTTCACTTCCTTAGCCTTTTCACCCCGCCCGCCCTCAAACTGGTTCCCAGGATTGCCTTAGCGGACAGAGTCTCTTAAACCATTTTCTGCATTGACATATTATATCTGGTACTTCTGGGCAGTTATGCTAATTTTGTAATCCTAGTGTTTTATGTGTATGTGTGTGCACGTGTGTGTGTGTGCTTGCACACCTGGAAGTCACGATGACTTCTGGCAACCCGTAGTGGGGCTTGGACATTTCAGAGAGGTGGCTTGCTACTGCCTGCCTCTGCATCTGGGCCCTGGTATTCCTTGGAGGTCTCCCTTTCAGGTACTTGCCAGGGTCAGCCTTGCTTAGCTTCCAAGATCGGATGAGATCCGGCTTGCCTGGGCTATCCAGCTCAGGGCCCTAGTATATTATTTATTAGATGTCTCATGCCATTTCCCTGCATTGTTTTACCCCGAGTAATCTGCTTTGAGTCTCAGTGAAAAGGCAGTCTACGAAGTACATAAATAAAGTTTGTGGATGGATACTCTTCTGAGCTAACTCACTGAGTTCAAGAGGTAATGCTTCAAACCTGCTGATGAACCCCATGACTGGCCACTCGAACACCCTTAGCCGTTCTTTGTAATAAGGAACTCGTAACATCAGAAATCAACCAGGTCAGGAGACAGAGAGGTTTATGCTCATTACCTTTATGCAGAGCCAGACCAGTTTGTAAATTGCAGAAGGATATATTTCTGGATGAGGATGGTATGTATCACTGAGGTGGCGAACAAAAATATATTTTACCATAAGCTTTTGTGGACTAAACCCTGCTTCAGACACATGTATGCTGTAAGCTCTCACTAAACCAATGTTTACAGAAGGGTTATGAAGAAGCGTGAACAGCAAGGTCCGAGGGCTCAGAAATGCACGAAGTAAACCAGGAAATGTAATAAGGCAAATATAAATGAAGCCAAGCACAGATGCTACTCACAATGGCAGCAATGCAATTTCCCTTGCTTTGCAAAGCAAGTTAAACACCTGCCATGACTGAGGACTCTCAAGTCATTACAGGCTTTAAGGCAGCACAGAACTCCCTCTTGTTTTTGCTGCAAGAGACTAACATTAGGCCTTAATATGGGCCAGGTACATATGAGGATGAATCAAGCACCAGAGTCTGACCTTCACAGTCAGGATCTCAGTTCAGCAGCCCAGCTCTGGCAGGGAGCAGCACTTTCAAGAGAAATGCATCAGTGTGAGCACTGAATAAAGAAGGAAAAAGCTACCACCTAAGGCCAGATCAAGGGACGCACTGGTTTCCAGGACTGAGTGTAGACCCGTTCAGGCTTCACGGTTTTAGCTAGGAGCCAAGGTAACAACAAGGACCATATAATAACTCCTCTAGGGGGCTCACTTGTGGGCACCAGATACCTCTTGCTCAGTGTCTTCATCTCCCTGGCTGGGCATTGCAAGTTCCACAATGTCTACAGATAATGCAACAGGTAGAGCACTCTGGGCAGCAGCCGACAGCAGGCTGGTATGCACAGCAGTCCAACTGGAACCTGTGTTGCAACAAGAGGCCAGAAAACAAAAGCACCTCTGTGCATGCACCCCTCACTGCCAGCCGTGACCCAGATTACTTCGCCAAGGAAAGGGTTAACTAAGAAAAGTTTCAGGAATTTTCAACAATGTTTATATAGATTCAGAGATTCGTAGCCACAAGGATAGGCTTTTCTGCAAGCCTTCCATGGTTAATGTTCGCACAAAAGCACCTGCCCCCCTTGTGAAAGCAGTCCAGCTACAGGAAACAAAACCCATGATTAGGCCTTCATTTTACTACCATATGGAGGTACATTTATGCAATCATCCCTGGAATATTTATGGAGGTTTTTAAAAACCCTGTGGTCAGAAGCCGAAAGGAAACGCAAACATGCCTTCCTCCTAAACAGAGCCAGAAGCCACAGCCAGTCCACGCTGCCCTCCCTGCTGGACTGCTATTAGTCATCAGCTGTCTAAAAACAAAGAGGGGAGAAGTTAGGCAGCTCGACAGATCTACTCCCAAGAGACACTGTTCTGGCATCCAGACTGGCCTCAAGTGAGAAGGAGGGGTATGTTTGTGTGTGTGTGTTTATATATTACGTGCCATCAAGCTGCCTCTGATTTACGGCGACTCTGTGTATTAATGTCCTCCAAAGCATCCTATTGTTAACAGCCTTGCTCGGGTCTCGCATTACTGATCTGTTCTCCCTTCCAGAAGCAGCCCAGGATTAAGCACGGTACATCTAGGCTTCCACTTGGATACTCACTTTCTCATTTCTGAAACTGTCAGCTGAAACTGTGCTTGAAGAGGGTGCAAGCCTGGTGGACTCTGAGAGGAAGAACTGAACTACTGCTGCTGTTTCCCAGCAAGAAGTTAATCTCTGGCAACAGCAAGAAAGAGAGAACAGAAGCTGGGATCCTATGCCAGAGAAGTTTCTTTGTCTCTCTGTACTGCAGCTACTGCCTCTATTGGGTGTAGAAGAAGAAGAAGAAGAAGAGGAAGAGGAGGAGGAGATTGGATTTATACCCCACTACCCAAGGGAGTCTCAGAGTGGCTTACAAACCCCTTTCCCTTCCCCTCCCCACAGCAGACACCCTGTGAGGTAGGTGGGGCTGAGAGAGCTCTCTTGAGGACTGCTCTTGAGAGAACAGCTCTGAAAGAACCATGACTTGCCCAAGGTCATCCAGCAGGTGCAAGTGGAGGAGTGGGGAATCAAACCTGGTTCTCCCAGATTAGAGTCCGCGCACTTAACCACTACACCAAACTGGCTCTCATAAACAGCTCACCCCCCTCAATATATACCCAGTTATAGCTTCTCCTTTGCCAGGTACTGCACAGCTCTTCCCTGGAGAGAGGAAGGGGTGCACACCAAGGCTCCCTCTAAGCTGTGGAGTCTTGTGAGCAAAAATCCTACTTTGTGAGCTACTGGCATTAAAGTTGTGAGTCGGCAGTTTGGCTACTGCAAAAATTAGTTTGCTCTGGAGCCATCCTTCCTGAGACAAGACAAAAATCTGTGAGCCAGAGGCTAAAAAACTGAGTCAGCTCACACTAACTCAGCTTAGAGGGAACACTGGTGCACACATGTGCTACAACAGTCTCCCTAAAGCTATTTTCAATTGAGGAAGCTACATCCCTGATCAGGATTGCCAGAGAGCAAAGCGGCAGCCATGAGGGATTGAATCTGTTCAGACCTACTTTAATTTCTTACATGTACTTTAATGCCTCTGAAGGAGACCAGTGGATCAAAATGAGCCCAGCCCACATGCATTCATTGCTTTGACATAAGTGTAGTTGTGGTATTTGAAAATGCAAATCTGATCCGGTTGGGAGTTATAATGCTGGCATTTCCAGCCAACTCAGCTTAGAGACTTGTGGTTTCCAAATCTGCAGTTGACCTACTGGCGGTCACAGGCAATAATTTGCAATACTTTACTTCATACATATTTCTAGTATGTGTTACAGTCTCTGTGGAGGAGGGGGGAAGCAATTACATGCATAGTAAGACATTGTAGCCTAAAATCTATGCATGTATACCTCCCACAGCGGTTGGCACTTCCCCCTTTTATAAAGCTTGAGATCCTGAACTGTAACAGGGATAGCCACAATGACGCCTGTTCCTTGCTTTCCTGAGCATCTCTTACAGTGAATGCACCCTTCCCTTGCAAAGTGCCTTCTGCATCTGCATGAATGGATGCACATGCACATTGGGGGGGGGGGGGGGAGGAAGCAAACATCCCCAGTCCTTCACTCAATGCAAATCTCAATATACTTGTAATATACTTTGCAAAAGAAAAATTCTATTGCTAGGACCTGGTTTTGCAAATAATTTGGTACATCTCCTAAGGATAGGGAGAGGAAAGGCATGGAGTTTGGAGCGGGAAGGGATTCAGCAACAAACAGAACTGGCTTCAGACCTTCTACAACCCCCACCACAACTGCACCACGTGACCAGATAGATGTGCCACAGTGTGTTGACAGTGTCTCTCATTTTTGTCCTTCCCTTCTTCGAAGGAGCTCAAGGGGGTGCCCGCAGAGCTCCTTTCCCAACTTTATCCTCCCTACCCTGAGAAGTAGGTTAGACTAAGATCAGCCAGAGCAGCTCACAGCTGCACAGGGAACTCAACCCAGATATTTCCAAAGTCCAGCAGTGTAGCCACAATGACTCTCCTGCACTTTATGAAAGGCACAATTCTGAGATCCCACATTGTCATGGGTGATGCCAATTAAAAAACTGCTGGAATCAGAGATGAGTAAAACTGGAGCTCTAGAAGGACAAAGAAGCCATCACGTTGATTAAAAAGCCTTCCAAATACCTGAAGGGAGGGTGGGTTGGATGAAAAATAGCTGTGATCCCTACTCACAGATGAGAGGTTACAGAGCAAGGTGTTTAACCAACAGAAATGAGAGGGAGGCTGGACTATAGCAAGAGACTCCCTACAGCAACGAATCAAGTGGCTTCCTCCAGCAATGGCAGAATTCAACTTTCTGCTGCTGTTTTCACACCTCTCATCTGAGGAAAGGGACATGCCAACAAAGGTTTCTTCCACCTCTAAGATTCTCAGTCTTCATCCACTCAGTTAAGACAGCAACTTGTCAGCAGCCAGAGGATATAACAGGGCAGCAACAGGAGGAGAAAAATGCCCCAAAGCAAGTCTCAGGCTTCACACAGCCACTCAGACCCCCATCCATCAAGATAGCTCCTGGAGCCAATGGTGTCAGAGCTGAGGGAGTCCCCATATTTTTCCAGTTGGAACAAATCAGTCAAGCTGGATCATACAAACTGCAGGCACAAAGATCATGGACCTTTCCACATTCCCCTTTCCACAGCAGCAGCAGTCCTTTCTGGTCCTTGGAAAAGTTTACTCCCACAGTCGTGAGACCTGCATGGATTAACCGTCCACAGGAGTTTGGGGGCTGCAGTGAAAAGGGGAAGGTCGACAAATCATTCCCTTCTTCCTCCTCCATCAGGGGAGCTGTCCTGAGGAAGAGGAAGAAAAGGGATATTTCATTCATGAGGAAAGGCTGAGAGACTTGGGAATGTTTAGTCTGGAGAAGAAGAGGTTGAAGGGGGACATGATTGCTCTCTTTAAGTATTTGAAGGGCTGTCGCTTAGAGGACGGCAGGGAGCTGCTCCTGTTGGCAGCAGGGGATAGGATTTGCAATAATGAGAAAGTTCCAGCTAGCTCTTAAGAAAAACCTTTTTACAGTAAGAGTTGTGCAACAGTGGAATCAGCTGCCTAAGGAGGTGGTGAGCTCCCCCTCACTGGCAGTCTTCAAGCAGCAGCTGGACAAACACTTGTCAGGGATGCTCTAGGCTGATTGAGCAGGGGGTTGACTAGATGGCCGGTATGGCCCCTTCCAACTCTGTGATTTTATAGTTCTGATTCTATGCTCCTCTATGATGGAAGAGGAAGAAAAGGGATATTTCACCCTCTTCTGCCCCACTGCAGCCCCCCCCCCCCCAGCTCATGTAGTTATAGTCTATGTGGGTCTCACAATTATCGAATTAAGCTTTCCAAGGGTCAGAAATTTCTACACATCCTCCATTGCATCTGCCAGCTCTCGCCTGGCCCAATTATTTAGAATCATTCGGTCACTGACTGCTTTGCCTCAGGGCATAACAAATGCTAGGAAATTGGCTACTGGCTATGAGGCATTTTGCGAACCAAGTCTTGTAGCTCCACCATGAACTCCCATCCACAATTGATACAATAAGAGAACTGGAAACCCATTGGCCAGCTTCTGGCCCAGTCCTGGACCACTTCAGTCTGTTCTCCCATGACGAGGTTGACAAGATCCTGATAGCTGCTAAGCCTACTACCTGCCTCCTAGGTCCCTGCCCATCATGGCTGGTTAAGGCCTGTGGCGATGAGGTGCGGATCCCTCTGAGGGAGATCATTAACTTGTCCGCCCTCTCCTTAAGAAACCCTTCCTGGAGCCAACAGTCCTTAATAACTACTGCCCAGTGTCCAATCTACCATTCCTGGGTAAGGCAGCAGAGAGGGCACTGGCAACACAGCTGCAGGTTTTCTTGGATGAGGCTAAGGTCCTGGATCCCTTCCAGTCTGGCTTTCACCCCATCCATGGGATGGAGATGGTGCTGGTCGCCCTGGTGGATGGTCTCCAGAGACACCTGGACTGAGGTGGTTCAGTGCTGCTGATTCTTCTCAACCTATCGGCAGCATAGGCGTCAACTACGGGGGGGGGGCTCGAGGGCTCGAGCCACCCCCGAAATTTCCCGGGGGGGACTGAGCCCCCCCAGGAAAATGGAGCGCCCTCCACCGCGCCTCCCCGGGCCCTACCTAGGGCCGCCGCTGCCGTCTCTCTCCCCCCCCACCACCTGGCCACTCCATCCTCCCTCCGTCCGTCCAGGGGCCACCCTGGTGGACGGAAGGAGGGACAGAAGCAGGAGTGGTCGGGGGGGAGGCGGCGGGGGTGGGGACATGGTCCCAGCGGGCGCGCGCACAGAAGAGCCCCCGCCCCCCTGGGATTTTCCAAACTCGATGCCCCTGATCAGCAGTGTTCGATATGGTTGACCATGAGGTGTTAACCCACCACCTCGCCAACAATGGGATGTGGGGGCTTGCCTTGCAGTGGCTAGCCTCCTTCCCTCAGGGTCAGGGACAGAGGGTGGCACTTTGGGGGGGGAGTTATCCCAGCAGCATCCACTGGAATGTGGTGTCCCGCCGGGAGCGATTCTCTCCCCCATGCTGTTCAATATTTATATGCACCCCCTCACCCAGATTATCCGGAGATATGGGCTGGGTTGTCACCAGTATGCGGATGCCACCCAGCTCTATCTACGGATGGACGGCCACCCAGACATGGCCCCAGGACACGTGGACAAGGCGTTACAGGCTGTGGCTGGATGGTTACAACAGAGTCGACTGAAGTTAAATCCATCTATGATGGAGGTCCTGTAACTGAGTCAGGGGATCAGGCTCCCAGCATTTGATGGGGCTCCACTGGTGCCTACGTCAGGGGTGAAAAGTCTGGGGGTGTTCCTGGATGCCTTCCTCTCTATGGAGGCCCAGGTCACCACCACTGCCTGGTCTGCCTTTTTCTATCTGAGGCAGATCAGGCAGTTAACCCCATATCTCACTTCCTGAGACCTACCTACAGTGACCCATCCTGCCGTTCTCAATGTAGACGTCTGCCTCCAGGGTGCACTGTAGGTAGGTCTCAGGTCATCCATCAAAGGCCTGGTCCTGATTGGACATCTGATTAGACATCGGATTTGATTTAACATCTGATCTCTCTACTTTTACATGGTATTTTATGATATTATTGTGTGCAAATTGTTTTAACATTATTTTAATTGTATTATTTTAATTGTTGTACACTGCCCTGGAGGGCGGTATATAAATCAAATAAAACGAACAAACAAATAAACAGAAAGGAGTTCTGGGGGGAGAGGGAAACATGGAAAAGACCCACAACCTTCAGTGCCTTCTGCTGACGTACCATGGGATCCAACCCAATGTTTTCACCATCACCCCAAATTCAAGACTACACAAAACTATCGCTAAACTACTTTTGCCTCCAGATGGGCAGAACAAGATCTTGTTCTCACTCATCTGAGTGAGGCGTGTGTCAAGCTTTTAAGCTGCCATGGCAACAAGTTTAGGGAAAAACAAATGGTGGTCCCACTAAGCCTGAGTACAGATAGACAAAGCCTGTCCTCCAATCCTGGCACAATCCAGATTCATCCCTCCAAGACAATGACAGGAAGCTCAGTACTGCCTTTCTTAGGGAGGAGAGCTAGTGGTCCAAGTCAGCCACTGGACAAAGTGGACCAAGCAAGCAGTGAAACCCCACCGCCAACCCTGGAGAACCCCCTCCCCCTGCTGGTGACGCCCCATGCAAGGAAGTCTGGTACCTTGGTGCCATGGTAGAAGTCATCCACACAGGTAGCGTTCATGAAGGTCTGGTGGAAGTGTGTGCTGGTGTCAATGCCCCCTGGGATCACCAGCTTCCCGGTGGCGTCGATGACCTTGGCCCCACCAGGAATCATGAGCTCACGGCCCACCTGCTGAATGATGCCGTTCTCAATGTAGACGTCCGCCTCCAGGGTACAGTCATCGTTGACTACCTTCCCCCCCTTGATGAGGATCCGCATCGTAGCAGCGTTGGCCAACATGGCTCTGGAAATAGAGAAGGCAGGCCACATGTCAGAGGCAGCCCTGAAAAACAAGCTTTACGCATTTCCGAGCTACAACTCCACACCCGTTGGCTAAATTAGACCACTCCCAGTTTCCCATGTTCATGGGAGCCATACAACAGGGATGTTTCTCTCACACACTGGGTAACAGGTTCCATTCAAGGACTACCAAATTTCCTGAAATTCTGAAGCTACCTGGCTTCAAAAAAACAAGATGCACCATAGATTATCACACAGTGATTTCCTAGGCATAAGGTACTCCAAAGAATATTCCCACTCTTATACTGCTTCACTAATCTGGATTTAAGAACTGTGCTAATTAAGCTTGTAGGACAGATACAGGAGACCATACAATCTCTCAGTTTCCCAGCTTCAGAACAGGAATTTCTTCCTCCAGTTACCAAGCACACCCACAGTGGTAACTTTACATGCACACCACACATAATCCATACCCTTCCTCCATCACCAATAAATACCTGTGCAAAACACCTAGGAAAAAGCTGGACTGGGCGGGACCTTTGGTTCTCATCAAGTTTGTGTCGCTCTTGGATGATGTCTTTCTGAACCAGACACCTGTCTTGCCCCCGGCTCATAAAAGCACTGGAGCTGTGACTAGACAGAAGACAGAAGCTGGAAGCTAAAGCAGTCCAATTTGGCTTTTAGTACAAAAGAACACACACAGACAGGACATTTTGATGCCATTGCTCCCATATTGCCAAGTCTGGAATTCAACATCAAAGCCTGCAAGCAGAACTACTTATGCAGGGAAAGAATGCATAGCCTACTTAAACAGGCAAGATCCAGTCTGTCTGCAGAAAAGTCTAATAATCAACAAGAGACAAACATATGCTGTACAGAGTCAGACTGTTGATTCATTTTGGTATTATCTACTCACAACTGGCAGTAGCTCTCCAAAGTAGCTTCCCCAGCACTGCAACTGGTGAATCTTCAACTGGAGATACAAAGGCTTGAACCCAAGAACTTCTACAAAGCACATGCACCAACCCTTGAGGCAGAGCCGTACCTAGGTCCACAGACCACACATGCAAGGAGAACACTGTCTTGATCTTAAAGAGACACCTACCAGTTAAGATCCATTTTTCAAGTCCTATTTTCTGCCCTGCCGGCAGGCATGAGGGAGGCGGTAACCAAGGACAGAATTTCCCAGTAGTGGCATAGCAACTGTTTCTATACCTTTTTATACATGGGTTGGGTTTAATTGTTTTTATGATTATCTGATTATTTTATTTTATCATGCTTTATTTTGCAAGCAGCCTTGAGCAGGCCTTTGGAGAGACAGCATATGCATTTTCTAAATAAAAATATACTCGATAATACAAAATGCAGGTAACATGGTAAGAGAGAGACAGACAGAGGCCCTTACGAACCCCAGGAAGGAAGTCCTACCTTTTAAATTGTTATCCATATGCTTACAATCTCTTCTCCACAGACAGGAGGGGTTTGGAACTTGTTTTGTTAGAGAGCTTCCAGATGCAAAGAGCATCAGCAGAGGCACTGACACCCTGGCAAAGGAAAATACAACTAGCAGCTCTCAAGAATTCAAAAAGCACATATGCTGTAGTGCCACCACAGATGCCCGGATGAGCAATACAAAATGTGTTTGTTTAAAAAGCTCTCTGTTGGCCACAAGCCCTTCAGAGAGATTTATCGTACAGTTCTTTACAGAAGTATACAACACAGATACAATCCAGGACTCTTAAGCAGCAGATGCATCTTGTAGGAAACAAAGTGATCTGAAGGGGTGATGGGACACATCGCTACCCATCGCCAGTCTCGGTCTGTTGTCATTTTTAGGCATGGGGAGGGAATTCCTCTGTGTGGGAAACACTAATGAAAAGCTCCATTTCTACAGGATGTTACTCTTGCAGGCAGGAGCAGTCTCACTATAAAAAGTGAGTCCCCACCATTCCTCCATATAATGGAATTGGAAGGTAGTCGAGTTTGGTGCGAGGGAACAGCAGCATATAAGTTATCTTATAACAACCTATGCTGTTGTTCAACCAAAAACAGTTTATTCTTCCAACTAACCATACAAGGCAGACTGGAAGAGAGTCCATTTCATAATAAAAAGCATCTGGAGCTGATAAACTGCTTTGTAATCAACCACCTTAGCCAGAAAGGGTTGACTGGACCAGGAGTCTGTAATTACCCACACGAGTTGATCCAGTAAAGGGTATTTTCCCACTGGTGGTCTTTACCATTGTATTTAATTAAAGTGTTTAAAACCAAAGATATATTAACTAACACATGCCTATGGAAAAGGGCAAACAGCTTCAAATACACTTTGTCCAAATCTTCTGATGTCAACAGGAATTCTTGCCCTGTAGTGCTGGGTTAGAGGCTACCCTGGTTTCTTCTGTCAAAACTTCATTCTGAGCAGGATCCAAACTGGAACTATGCAAGCAATTTTACCGGCAAGCAGTCAACAAAATGGTGAGGGAGCTTTTGGTGATTTGACATGTCAGCGAGATGAAGACCAGATGAAGAAGTCCTCTTCCATTACGGAAAGCCCGACTGGATGAGACATGCCAAACACAATGGAACCAAGATAAGCTTTCCATCAGCTACCACTACATAATGGGCCTTCTGGAATTTGCTTAAAATCATTGGATTTTTCTCCACTTACACTCAAGCCATCATCGCTTATTGCCCGCCATTCCTTGGTATACTAGAGAGCAGCTTGGAGACTAGACATCACAAGCGGGCATCTGAGAGCTACCACCTGAATGATCACCCTGTTCAATGTTTCCACAGCAGTTTCAACAGAATAGTTGATACCCTCTCAAGATGTGCAAACCATTCAGATCCTTAAGAATGTAGAGACATCCCACCTCCTCCCTTCAGGGAGCTATAAGCAAGACGTGAACAGTCCATGAGAAAGGAGTCACTGTAGGCTTTCCCTACCCATCCCACCTAGCTCCAGCAAGCTCAAGGCAGATCACATGGTTTTCTCTGCTCCATTTTATCCTCACAACCCTGTGAGATGGGGTAGGTTGAGTGTGAGTGGCCCAAGGTCATCCAGCAAGGTCCATGGCAGAGTGGGGATTCAAACCTGAGTCTCTCAGATCCTACTTCAACATGACAGACTGGCTTTCTTCTCCCACCCTTCCTCTAAAAAGCACAGGGTACACAGTCCCTTCCCCAACAACAACCCTGTGAAGTACCTTAGACTGTGAGAATGATGGGTCTAAGACTACCAGAATGGGGATCTGTTTACTAATGGGGATTTGTTTATTAATGATTTGGAGTTGGGAGTAAGCAGTGAAGTGGCTGAATTTGCAGATGACACAAAGTTGTTCAGGGTGGTGAGAACCAGGGAGGATTGTGAGGCACTCCAAAGGGATCCGTCGAGGATGGGCAAGTGGGCATCAACGTGGCAAATGGGGTTCAGTGTGGCCAAGTGCAAAGTGATGCACATTGGAGCCAAAAATTCTAACTATAAATACACGTTGATGGGGTCCGAATTGGCAGAGACTGACCAAGAGAGAGATCTTGGAGTCGTGGTAGATAACTCAATGAAAATGTTGAGACAGTATGCGACTTAAATGAAAAAGGCCAATGCTTTGCTGGGGGTTATTAGGAAGGGAACTGAAAACAAATCAGCCAATATCATAGTGCCCCCATATAAATCAATGGTGCGACCTCATTTGGAGAACTGTGTACAGTTCTGGTCGCCACACCTCAAAAAAGGTATTATAGCATTGGAAAAGGTGCAGAAAAGGGCAACTAGAATGATAAGAGTTGGAACACTTTCCCTATGAAGGAAGGTTGAAGTGCTTGGGGCTCTTTAGCTTGGAGAAACGATGGCTGAGGGGTGACATGATCGAGGTTTATAAAATTATGAATGGGATAGAGCAGGTAGAGAAAGAAGTACTTTTCTCCTTTTCTCACAATACAAGAACTCGTGGGCACTTCATGAAACTGCTGAGCAGTTGGGTTAGAACACATAAAAGGAAGTACTTCTTCACCCAAAGAGTGATTAACCCATGGAATTCACTGCCACAGGAGGTGGTGGCGGTGATAAGCATGGACAGCTTCAAGAGAGAATTAGATAAACATATGGAGCAGAGGTCCATCGTGGCTATTAGCCACAAAGTATAGATAGGAATTCTCAGTCTGGGGCAAGTGATGCTCTGTATCCTTGGTGCTTGAAAGGGGGGGGGGGAGCATCAGTAGGAGGGCTTCTAGTGTCCTGGCCCCACTGCTGGACCTCCTGAGGGTACCTAGTGTTTTTGGCCACTGTGTGACAGAGTGTTGGACTGGATGGGCCACTGGCCTGATCCAACATTGGCTTCTCTTATGTTCTTATGTTCTTAACCCAGGTTTCCCCACTAATTTGTCGACACACTAACCCTTACACAATGCCTGCACAGTAAAAGCATTAGGCAAGTCAAATTTCTCTTCCTTCTCTGCCTATGAATTTTGCCCCAGAAAATTTGCTTGTGGAGGAAGGAGAAGGAGATTGGATTTATACCCCGCCCTCCACTCCCTGAAGGAGTCTCAGAGCGGCTTACAAACTCCTTTCCCTTCCCCTCCCCACAACAGACACTCTGTGAGGTAGGTGGGGCTGAGAGAGCTCTGACAGAAACTGCTCTTTTTCAAGAACAGCTGTGCCAGAACTATGGCTCGCCCAAGGTCATCCAGCAGGTACAAGTGGAGGAGTGGGAAATCAAACCCGGTTCTCCCAGATTAGAGTCCACACACTTAACCACTACACCGAAGTGGTAGGATGCCTGGCTTGTCCCCATAGCTGCCTACACATAACCCCTTCCAAGTAGCATTCTTGAAGAGGAGTAGAGACCACTGCGACTACCATTTTTAGCTTATTTGAATTCTATCCTGCTGCATTTCCTGCATATGGTATATATCAATACATAATGCAATGCACACAATACAGTTAAAATCTAGTGCTATTCAGCAATTAAATCTACTGCTGGGTGGCGCCGTGTATCTATTCCACAGATGGCTGGGTGGCTAACATATCTATTCTGCAGATAGCTGAGGTGGCTGGTATATAATCCCCATCCCACCCATAAGGAGGATCTTGAACATAAAAGAATAAAGGAGGGGGCCAGGAGTCCCAGGAGGCCACTGTTCTCTCTAACCATTGCTGTCCTCAACCACATGCCCGGTGGAACATCTCAGTCTTACAGGCCCTGTGTAACTGAGCCAAGTCTCACAGGGCCCAGATCTCACTTGGGAGAGAGTTCCACCAGACTGGGGCCAGGGCCAAAAAGGACTGCTTTGGAACCAGGGACTACCAGCAAGTTGGTACCAGCTGAGTGTAATGCTCTCTGAGGGGCATATTGGAAGAGGCAGTACCACAGACAGGATGTTCCCTGACTGTTTAGGGCTTTGACATACCAAAACCTTGAATCTGATTCAGAATTCAATCTGGACAGAGCACAGGTCGTATGTGTGCTCTCAAGGGGGTTCCCACTAAGGACCCACGCAGCCACATTCTAGACCAGTTGAAGTTTCCGGAGCAAGTTCAAGGGTAGCCCTGCATACAGTGAGTTACAGTAGTCTAGTATTTGACTCCATAACCTTCCAACTATTCACAGCAAGGTTGTATGCTGAAGTGGGAATTTAAACTAAAAAGTGCAGCCTTGGGTGCTGCGGTGAAACGGCCCAGCTGACCTGCAAGCATCATTCCATTCAGCTCTCCAAAGAGTCTAGGCACCCAGCAAAAGTCTCAAGTGTCCTCCCGGCTCTCCCAACCCTTGGAGTTCTTCTCTCACTTCTCCTTCCGTTATGTTGCTACCAACTAGTTATTTTAGGAATTATCCACCAAGAGGGCCAGTACCCATTATGCACTTGAGAAACTACATTCAAATTGTCCTGTACATGATCAACACATGAGTCAGTCCCCTTTCAGAGTCTATGTCTTTCCTGGAAAGAAAGCTACGACTACATTGCCATGCCCAGAAATGTGTTCTGTTTTCATGCTGAACATCTCAGTTTCCCATGACCACTTTTGAAGCTTTATGTTTGAATGATTCATGGTCTGCAGCTGATGTAAAGATGTTAAGAAGGGGTAAACTCTTCCCCCCATAAATACAGTCTAAGCCAGTCCAGTGTCCACACAATTGCTAAACACACCTTTTGCACTGTAGACAGGTCTCTTTCCCAAGGGATGAGTTTCCTACTTAGACACACTATGGAATGTTTGGTTCCTTCCCACTCTCATGCAAGGACTGCCCCAATGCCTTAGTCTGAGGTGTCTGTTGCAAGAAAGAAACACTTTTCAAGGTCAAGAGCTTTGGGAACAGGCAGGAAAATTACAGCTCTTTTTAACTGTCTGAAAAAAGCTTGATATTTGGGAGTCCACCCTACTTTGCCTGGCAGGTATTTCTTGGTGAAAGGGAGTCAGCAGTCAAACTAAAGCCAGACAAATCTTTTGTAATAATTTGTCAAACCCAGAAAAGCCCTGACCTACCACTCGATTTTTGGGGGTTCCCAGTTCTGGATTGCCTCCACCTCATCCCACATCAGTGTGATGTTCCCTTCCCAGTACTTGCTCTGTGCCCCAAATAAACCATCCCTAGCATCCCAAACTGAGATCTGCTCAATTTAATGGCGAGACTCTTCCTTCTGGATGGCAACTGAATCCCTTGCTAAATATTCCAAAGTGTGAAGCCAAGTCCTTGCTAAAGATTGCAATGTCATCAACATATATAAGCCACAGCAAATTCTGACATGCCACTCAACAAGTTATTCTCCAGCCTCTGAAAAGATACAGGAGAGTTCCTGAGGCCCAAAGACAGCACCATGAACTCATATAGACCATCCGGAGTAATGAAAGCAGGTTTAGTTTCCTGTTCCAGTTCCATTTGCCAAAACCCCAGATCCACAGTGGTTATCACCCTAGCAAATTCAGACATGTCTAACAATGCATATCCTATGCCTAGGATAGACACACTTGGTTTCATGACACTGTGGCACTTCCTGTACTTCACAAGAATCCAACTGAACCATCTGGTTTGGCTACTAGAACTAACTGGACCATCTGGCTTGGCCCCTACCATAACAGGAGCCAACCGTGGGCCCCACGAGAGTTGGATCACCCTTGGATCATCACATGGCTGCCAGCACCTTACCATTCACTCTGTAAGGGGGCTCACCTGATAGGCCTGCTCCTCTCACAGAATTAGTTATGACGATAAACAAGAATGGTAAAGTATTTTGTACTCAGCTCCAGAAATCATTAATAATACATACAAGCCTAACATGACTCAGTTACTTTCAAAGCCATTCCCTGGAGATGGAGGGGGGGGGGAAGGGACATCCCCCCAAGCCGCCATGCTTTGATTTCAAAAATAAAGCCAGACGAAACATACGTATACCCCCTGCCTTGGCACTTAACCTAAAAGTTGCCATCTGAACTAGCCAGGTCACACTTCTGCAAGACTGAAAAGTAATGCGCTTCATTTTGTCTTTCTCCAGGACCAAGGTGACAACTGCTGCTCAGCTAGTTTACTGCCAGACAGGAAAACCTGCTCCACACCTTTAGCTATCAAGTCTCTTACAACCCTGTATGCAGGCCCAGGGAAGCTGCTGTCCATCTTGTGGGCTCCCCTCCCCTCTACCCCCTGAGTCCCTGCCCCTGAGTTGCCTGTAGTAGATCCCAGCATTCTTCTTGCCACATGTCGGTTTTTTTGCACATACAGAAATATCTTTTCTTCCCCTTCCATATCGACAAACGTTCCTCTCTCCCCTTGGCAGCTGGAGGAAACAGAGAGACAGAGAAGAACTCCAGCACAAGTAACAGGTTTTCAATTCAATCTTGCAATCCTGGCATCCAATTGCCTGTGAGCTGCTCCGCCCCCCACCCCCCGCCCCCCACCCCCATAGCCTCCCTCGGAGGCAAAGGCAACTAATTCAATCCCCCCATTCAACGTCAGAAGCTCCCATTTGCCGTGAAATCCGCACAGTAAATGGGAGGCATGACAGCTGCCAGCTTGGAGGCTCCCAAACAACCCACAGCCATCAGCTCCTATTGTGTGTGGAGGCAGGGATCTAAGGGGCCGAGAGGCCCCAGAAGCAGGAGAGGTCCCCGGGAGGGGAAGCAAATACACATTCCCACAAGCTGGAACCAGACTAGCCCAGGAGAAGAGGGAGAGAAACCTTCCTCATTCTCGGGGGGGGGGGGGACCCTCTAAACCAGGGGTGGCCAAACCTGCTTAATGTAATGTAGAATAAACATCAAATGTTTGAGAGCCACAAGACATAAACACACATGTTTTTACTGAAAAATATGCAAATTTACATATTAAATTAAAGAGACAAATGCCTTCTCTGAGCCAAGCCAGTCTGCTGGTATAGTGGGGCTTGGAGAACACATTTAACTTTATTTGGGGAGTGAGGGGAGAAAGACAGAAAGAAAGGTGGGAAGAAAGTGGAAAGAAAACAAATAGATGGGGGAAGGAGAGGTAGAAAGAAAACAACTTTAACTTTAAATGTGTTCCCCAGGCCCCCCACGCCAGCTGGCTTGGCTTGGAGAAGGGACTGAAAGAGACAAATGCCTCCTCCAAGCCAGTCAGGCGGGGAGGGTCTTTGAGGATGCATTTAAAGTTAAAGTTACTTTCTTTCTCTGCTCCCCCACCACCACCTCAAACCTACCCAGGGAGGGGAACACTGGCTGGGGAAGGGAAGACCGCTTCGCTTCCCCAGCTGCCCTGCCGGGAGCCGCACAATATGTGTGAAAGAGCCACATGTGGCTCCCAAGCCGCAGTTTGGCCACCCCTGCTCTAAACCAACAGACAATAATGCTCATGACTGCAATAAACAAAAGGGGAGGGGGGAAGCAAAAAAGATTGCAAAGCAGGCCTGGGAGGATGAAAGAGACTGCTTACTCTTCAGAACCAGGCACACATAGGAAAAAGGGAGGAATTGCTAGGAAAGCAGGCTCTGCCTGAAGCACAGTCAATGAGCAACTGGGAGCTCCCACTACCCCTGCCTAGCCAAGCCCTTGACACTCAGACAGCCAACGACTACCAACCTGCTGGAAGCTCTTCCCAGTGACCAATTTAGCTTCCTTTGAAGCATATTCCACCCTCAGAATGACTCTCCCACATAAAATGATCCCTCCCTAGTTTACCGAGACGTGAATCTTCTTCCCCGTTCAAATATTTGTGCAACTGACTAAGTTGAAATACCAGGGAAAGAGTCCCCAGCATGGTCCCTAGTTAATAACAACCCCCTCACCCCCGATCTCTATCCAAGGAGCTCAGAAAGTGTCACTGCCCAAGACCATGGCAACAGTACTGGGCTAAGATCTGACACGAGATAAGGCACCTTCCTATGTTCACAATCAGCTATGGGTTCTTAAGAGCTGCTTCCAGCCTCCATGGCTGATGACAGAGTATAACTTCCTCTTTCAGGCAAGCTGAGAGGACAGAGGAAACCACTCTTCTGGCCTCCACATGAACACCTGAAGCTGCCTTATACTGTAGCCCTGATAAGAAGTAACAGTGAACACACATAAAATCTAGGTAAGGTACACACTTGATTATTCTTTATACATATATTCTCATGTTACATGCAATGCATGTACTACTGGACGTGTGATTTAAGCCCTACATCCAGGTACATTAATAGCATGTGGACTCTTTCTTACAAAAAGATGTACCTATGTACATGTACATACAGGATACACTCATGTTCGCTGTAACATGTGAACAGGGCTACAGAGTGAGACTGATGGCCTGTCAGCTCTCCAAGATCTCTGGTAGAGGCCTTTCACATCACCTACTGCCTGATGCCATTAACTGGAGATGCCGGGGATTGCACTTGGGACCTTCTGCATGTGAAGCAGGTGCTCTACCACTGGGCCATAGCCCCTCCCCACTCCAGGCATTAAGCAACAAGGCCTCTTCTCTGAGTGGCTGGATGATGCTTACAAGACAGGAAGGTGATTGCAAATACCCACCATCCTTGCCCTGAAGGAATCCCCCTCTAAAGTCTGCACAAACCCAACTCACAGACCCCAGCCCCATATCACCTTGGCCATGGGTGGTACGCAGAACCAGAGGATCCTGTGAGACAGAGAAAGCAGATTCTGGGGCATTCAAGTAAGGACACAAAGGGGCAAGGACTATGCCAGAACAACAGCTCTGCCTGCCACTGTCCATTCCAGAGTATATCTGCAAAGCAGCTGCCACCCCATGTGGAATGGAGAACAGCAGTAAAAGGATGGCCAGCTACTATCTTCTGACTTCCCATCATCCAGACCTCATAGGTTTCAGAGACACTCAACTGCACTGGTGCAAGGCCACACCAACAGAGTCATCTAGTCTTAAAAGCACAGGTAAGGACAACCAGAAGGCCATCTAATCAGACCTCTTCCCCTGACCAAAAGGGTGGTAGAATCCACTCACCATCACATACCAAAAGAAAAATCTAGACCAGAGTTGATCACTGATAAATAGCAGATGCTTTGCAGAGTCAAGCTGATTCAAGTCAGTGAGCTAAACCACACACTGCTAGGCAAGGTGTGTCTTCTATAGGATTGCACTTAGGCTGTGATCACACACACTAAATAATCCACTTTTGATCCACTTTCAATGCACTTTCCAACTGCATTTTACTTGTGTGAACTGGCAAAATCCAGTTGGAAAGAGCATTGAAAGTGGATTATTTAGAGTGTGTGTTCACAGCCAAGGAGTTTCATGGATGAGTGAACCATCCACCCAACTGTTCTACACAATACATAGAGGGGGGAAAAATGGGGGGGAGAGACTCAACCTAAAATATGGCTGTGATCTAAGAGGGTCAAGCTAGCAAAATAAGTTACTATAAAAATACAAATATGTATTATGGTGTACACATTAATAAGAGATAAAATAGGTTAAAAAATGGTCCAAATATCAGACTCTTAAAACTTTTGACACACAGAGCTGATAGTTTACTACCTTTGAGGAAAGAGACACACATCCAGAAACATTGGATATTTGTTACCAGAACGATTTGGAGAGCATGTGCAGTTACCATGAGAGATTATCCATGGCCCACTGTGTAAACTTTTAGCAACTGCACATTACCTGAGAAAGCAACTCCTGGCTCTAAAGAAAATCTTTTTTCATATATTTATTTTTGGATGTGTGTTGTCTTACAATAGTAATATTGACCACTGAGGAAGGCCCTAAGGGGCCGAAATGCACATGGTCTATTGGTCATAAGAGATACCCATCAATTGTATATGTAAAACTATCCGCTCTGTGTGTCAGAAGTTTTAAGAGTCTGATATCTGGATCACACAATACACAACTATACACACAACACAGATGAGTGAACCATCCGCAACAACCACCCACAAACACAGCAACCCTGGAGTCTGCTAAATGGACAAAAATACTCAAGAAGTCCCCTTCACAGCACTCACGCCCATTCCTCCAGTAGCTTCAACGAGATAGGGTGACTGGATGCTCATTTTCTGCATGGGGTAGAAGAAGATCACAGAGGAAGCAAGCTCACCCTGCACAGCAACTGCAACCAACAGCTGTGGGTTCAACCCTCTGACACCACAAAATCAGAACTGGAAGCTGAAGCCCTGAGGCCCTAATCCTGCAGCAGCTGAGCATCCAGCAGAGCAGCAGCTGGATGGACAGACACAGACAGGACGGAGCAAGAGAATTCTGAGCTTAACAGTGGCTGTTCTGAGGAACAGAGGTTCTGACACCACTCTCACCTCAAGGAAATCCCTTCTGCTCACATTTTCACAGAACTAAGCTGTGCTCATGATCCATTCTGTCCATCCAATGTAGACCTTAGGATGTCTCCTCCTTTAAAAACACTGGCATGACTTCATGCCCAGGGCACTGAGACCTCACCGATCAGGTCTTTAGAAAGAAGGAAGACAGACTCTGCTTACAAGAAACCCTCTAAGGCCAGGTGAGTTCTGGAACTAGATGGAAGAGTACATGAGCTAGAGGAAAGATTTGGACTATCTGTCTTCTGATTGGCCCTAATATCCATGCTTTGCATAGGCCATGAAACCCCAGCAGTTCTTGTTTTCTGGAGACTCAACCTCAGGTGCTGTTGCAAACTTCGAAGCCCTGAACAGCTTTAGCTGCCATCCTCCTGGCCTGGTAGCCCTTTCATGACACCCTCTTATTTACTATCTTCCTACCAAGTCAAGACTACAAGGGTACACCAGAATGTACTCTTGCCACGTCTGCCCCTCAGCTATGGGTATTCCCTTCCTCTCAATTTCCACCTTCCAGGAGCAGTGCAAGATTTTATTTTAGCTGGCTTTCAGTGATTGGGGAAGGCCGCTGTGTGTATGGAGTTGCAATATTTTTGAGGTTTTTACCTACCCCACTTTGCACAGAGATATTTTTGGTGGTGGTGGAAAGTGCTGCCAAAGTCATCACTCACTTATGGTGGCCCTGTAGGGGTTCCAAGGCAAAAGACCAACAAAGCTAGCTTGCCATTACCTGACTCTATACAGCAACCTCCGTCTTTCCTGGTGGTCTCCCATCCAATATTAACCAGGGCCAACCCTGCTTAGCTTCTGAGACCTGACGAGATTGGGACAGGCTAACAAAAGAGAGGAGGTGAACTGGATAGTCTCCCAGTTCAGTAAAGCACCATAACAGACAAACATGCTCTCCCATGGTAAATCTTTGTATTTACCTTTTAAATATATATTTTACACTCCTCTTCCCACCTTCACAACCTCCTTTGATATCAAATCCCAGAGAGGGTAGCCATATTTGTCCAATGCAGCCAAAATTAATTCTTTTGGCACCTTAACGAAACAGGAGCCCAGTGGCTCCTTAAAGGTTGCCAAAATTTATTCCAAGGTGAGCTTTTGTGTATCATTGCTCCCTGTATCGGAAATTAGTCCCTGAAATGCCACAGGACTCTTATTTCATGATCCAAGCCCTCTCTCCTCATCTCCTTCTCTCCACTTGTTCCAGGCTTGTGCCCCACTCTATTGTCTGTCTTTAACCTCAAGCCCAGCACACAGGGGCTTCTTGAAGACACAGGTGGCCCTCAGCACCAGGCTGTGAAAATGCAGGCCATTGTCTTCCCCAAGAAAGGGAAACAGCCACAGCCAGAGTCACCACAACACAGAGAAGCCAGTGTGCCTGGGAGGGGAGAACAACTGCGGCCTTTGTCCCAAATGTCATTGTTAAAACTCCCCCCTCCGTCACTGATTGCCTCCCCCCTCCCCAGCATTTGTTTAACTCCTGTGCTACCAACCTTGCTCAAGCAATCAGCAATAGGACTGGGGGTCCCCTGAAGCAGTGAGTGATATGAGAGGTGCCCCCCAGGACTTCTTCCAAGGTAACTGAGGAACCTGGAGTGCCACCCTCAGATCAGGCACAGGTTGTATCCAGAGACAGACTCCTCAGACTGTACGGCTGGCTCAGAGTGGCAGCAAGCTTTTGCTCCAGTCCCAAGGGTGGGAATAGGCAGGGATGGATCCTCACCCTCAGGGCCACTGCTTGTTTCTGAGCTCAAGTCCCTTCGTTGCAAAAGAGCCCTTCACTTTGCTCAGCTGCGCAGGGAGGCAGCGCGGCAGAGGGCTCACCAGGGACAGACTGCAACAGTCTGGCACCACAGATTTGGGAAGGGGGGTGGTGGAGGAGGGGGATGCATTTCTGGCTTTAGAAAAAAGACCCTAACAGGGTGCTAGGGAAGCATGCAAATGAAAGCATCCCCCTGTAGGGTCTGGGAGGGGACACAGACCCTCCTCCAAAGCACCAAATGATTTCCATGGTGCATTGCAGCAGCATCGAGATGAAAGCAGGTTCTCTCTTTCCTCTTTTTTTATTTAAATGACGGAAGCGGCTGGTGAAAGCTTAATGAGCAAAAAAAAAAAAAAGGTTTTGTGCAGGTTCCAAGCAATGACACATCGGTGGAGCATTTGGTTTACATGCAGCTCTTTGTTTTGAAGTCGGGAGCACTGACAGCCCCAGTGGAGATGAGAGTCATTAGAAACATCTGAGGAATGGAGTGAGAGGGAGCTTTGGCACAGACAGATCCCCACCCGTGGCCTCATTTAAAGCTTTTCAATTTTATGACCAAAAAACCCCAACTATGGCATGCGTTAGGATCGTTCCCCCAGTTGCTGGGAAAAAAGGGGGAGTCTCATTTGGGGCAGAATGGCAGCCAGGCCACGTATTCCATTCTTGGGATGGAGCGGCCTCTGACAGCCAGAGCCTTTGGGGCAGTCTTATTAGCACACCTCCAGAACTTGCTCAAGTACCATTAAACCCTTTAAGCGAGCGACAGCCATGGATGCCAAGTGTTACCCCTTGCAAAGGGCACAGCATCAGGTGGCACGAGCCATCTTAAAAAGCAGTATCCAGGTCAAGCCATCTCCTGTCAAGAGAAGAAAACTCTACCCGTGGAAGTAGGGATCTGTCAGAGCTGCTCAGATGGACAGAATATGCAGCAGAGGGGAGATGACTGCAAAGCAACTCATCAGCGTGTCCTGCAACTTACCACTGCAACATGAGAAATCCAGGCAAAGCGTATTTTAGTTTCTAGCCACACCTCACGCAGGTGGCAGCAATCTGTCCTTAGAACACATGGGACTGGATATAGTTAATTTGTTTCCTGGAAACTGAGGCTGCAGCATTCCCCTCCAGTGTCCTAACCTCTGAAGTACCTTTAGATTTTTAGGAAGACCAGGATCTGTTGTGGAAAGTGGGCATGGAGGGTTTTTTCAAGGTTTTTTTCAAGGCTTTGACTCAATAACCACTGGTGTCCCATCTGCAACTGCATGCACCACCAAACATCTGTTCCTAGCAGTGGTGGCAAACAACTAACATGTTCTGTGGCTAGAGGTCATAAAGGCCAAATGCATTTGTGAAGATAGGTGCACCGGACACGACACAGGCTGAGTCCTCCTCTACTTAAGTGGCAGTGGGTGCTCAAGATGCCAGTGTCCACTTGGACAACTCCAGAGATGTTGGGGTCTGGGGCAAAGCCAAAAGCTGAACATTGCCATGAAGAAGTGCAAGGGTACCTTGAGTTGATCAAGCAACTCAAGAGCTTGCCTAAGGGACGATGGGGCATTCTGACCACATGAAGCTGCCTTATACCCAGTCACAGACCATTGGCCTCACTTGGTTAGCACAATGATCCACTCTCAACTTGCAGTGGCTCTCCAGGATCTCTGTGGGAGGGCTTTCACATCTTATGCTTTTAACTGAAGCCTGAATCTGGGACCTAATTACATGCAAAGCAGGTATTCTGTCACCAAGCCACATCCCCTCCCCAGACCATGTCCTTTGCTTCACAGGCTGAGGAACAGAAGGAGAGAAACCAGACAGAGCTTCCAACAGGAAAGGAGACAGACAAGAGGGCTGCTGAGCACCTTGCCTGGGAACGGAGGAAGAAAGCCACGAAGGACCAGGGCACTTTGGCAATGTGACTAACTTCTTATGAAGGGAAGGAGTGCATTAAATGCAAATGTTACCCTGCCCTAGACATACCTCCCCTATGGCAAGGGGTCTACAGCTCACCAGTTATAAACAATCACTGGTAATCTTATGACCCATGAGCATGCTGCGCAGACACATGCACTGAACACCTCTACCACCAGATGATCACCAATTCATCATCTATGGAGGGGAGAACCAAGTTCTATTTTGACTGCACCTGTAAGCAACTCTTTTCCTTCAGGCAACAGGTTTTGAGCCTCAAGACTCCTTGCAACCAAACACAAAAACGACCTCTTGTGGCTTCTCTATTTCTCTTCCAAGCCATTTCAGTTCACACGACAGAGCTCCTCAAGCATTTGAACACTGTGTCCAACTTGTCCCTACTGGAGGAGGAGGAGATTGGATTTATACCCCACCCTTCACTCGGAGTTGCAGAGCGGCTTACAAACTCCTTTCCCTTCCCTCCCCACAACAGACGCCCTGTGAGGTAGGTGGGGCTGGCTGAGAGAGCTCTTTCTAGAACTGTCCTTGAGAGAACAGCTGGTACAGAGCTATGGCTTGCCCAAAGTCATCCAGCAGCTGCAAGTGGAGGAGTGGGGAATCAAACCCGGTTCTCCCAGATTAGAGTCTGTGCACTTAACCACTACACCAAACTGGCACAGTCCAGGGTGCCCAGAACCTTTGGCTCTCTGATGTGTTGGTTCACTTCATCTGAGAATGGCTCATTTACCTTTCCAGCCAAGGAGGAGGTTCTGCTTTTTGCAAGATGAACCAGCCACCCTGAGCCTTCTTGCGGGGAGGCGTGGTATAAATTAAATACATAAATAAATCAGCCAAAGCGAGATTTGCCAAACCAAGAACTGCATTCCCAAGGAAGCTGCAGCTGCTTATTCTGCAAAATAGGATAACAAGCAGTCTCTGGTAGGGATGGAACCCCCTTATTTCGCCCAGCACCATGCACACAACAGAGGAGGCAGCCATGCTTCCTTCTCCCTCTGGGTCCCTCCCACCTTTGATATCCTTCTGAATCCCAGGACAAGCTACTGAGTCTCAGAGCCCTGCTGATTAATGGAAATGCCATTATCTGGAGAAACAATCCTATCCTGGATTAGAAGATCCCCTATACCTTGCAATGGGTTTAATTATTTTAAGAATCCCGCCCCATCCTTTTGAGGGTGCTCCCTTGGGAATTCCTTGCTGGAGAGAATCCTGCCTTGCAGCCACGGCAGCTCCTCTGTCACAGGAAGGCAGCGAAGTTTTGGGTGCCAGGGAGGGGGGCTCCCGCTCCCATTTATAACTCCTGTGATCTCAGATGGATCAAGGCCAGTCTGCACCACAGCAGGAAAAGCCTGGCGGAGACTGCCTTGTCTTTGACACAGGGTGGGGGTGGGTGGGAGAAGACGGCCTAATTAATTCCATCTTTTGTCGCTGAAACTGAGCACTCAGCATTATCACTCTGGCTCCAGATGTGTGACAAGGCAATTCAGATTTATGCTGCCTGGCTGGCTGAGCAAGACCAAGGATAGCAGCCACATGCTAGAATTAAACCCATCAAGGTCGGTACTGTCTGCTACGACTGGCAGCAGCTTTTTCCCTCAGGCAGAAGTCTTTCACATTACCTGCTAGCGGATCCTTTTTTCTGGAGATCTCAAGGATTGAACCTGGGACTTTCTGCATGCCAAGATGCTCTATCACTGAGCCACAGCCCCCTCGATTCCCACTCGTCATAAATTGTCCCAGCTCCCCTGTCATTTAGGTCAGCTGTTAGCCCTCTGAGCTGTGATCATGCTTTACTTCTATGCATCAATATTTTCTATAAACATTTAGGAGTATGCAGATCATTTGTACTGGGATTCCTGAGTAAGGAATTAACCCAGGACAAACCCCCAAAGGACTGCTCCAGATAATCAAGACCCTTAGAAACTCTGCAATGCAAAAAAAATTAAAAAAATAAAATTCAGGCAGCCACACCGGCCCCTCATGGCAAGTTCCAGGTTAACTACACTAGAATTTTACAAGTTCTTTATTAATCATTCTGTATAAAATCTGAACTAATTCAGTTATTCAGTTTCTTACTAATCCTTTTTTGTTGTTGTTAGTATCTGAACCAGAATCAAAGCAGAGAGTTTTTTTTAAAAAACCCACTACTAATGAACCTAAACTGAATTCAATTTCTTTTTTAGAGGTGGTTTGACTCTCTGGGTCCAGGTTTTCCAGCATGGTCTACTCTACCCTGACCAGCACAGGCTCTTCATAGGCAGAGAAAGCTATGCTTGAACCCTACAGCTGCCAATCTCCAGGTGGGACCTAGAGATCTCCCAGAATCACAACTGATCTCCAGGCAAGTTCTGGAGAAAATGGCTGTTTTGGAGGATGGACTCTATGGCATTATACCCAGCTGAAGTGCCTCCCCTTCCCAAATTCCTCCCTCCCAAGGCTCCACGCCCAAATCTCTAAGAATTTCCCAACCCAGAGTTGGCAACCCTACTGAGCCCCGATATGAAAGATCCTTTTAAACGGTGGCACTAAGGCCTAAACTTGGGAGCTTCCACATCCTAAGTACATGCTGTGCCCCTTTGTTTGGCTAACAGATGCCTGTGACTTTATACTTAACAGATGGGGGAGAAGCAGACCTGTACTGTGTGACTCCAGTGGATCACTGCTTATACGCACAGATGGCCTCAATAACTTACTGGTTTGTCCAAACCTAATACATGCACCTGAACCAGAGCCCTGACCAGCTATGGATGCAGCTCCAGTCTCTGCTACCTCCAGGCAAGCCCAAGTTAAGAGAGAAGCCAAATGTACCCAGGCAAGATCAGGACGGCAGAAGGATGCAATGACAGACAGGTGCCTGGACAGCCTTCAGCACCAGCTGTCATGCTGAAGCTCACTCAGGTCACAGTTTGAAAAGAGCCCACTGGAGAGTAAGCGGGGCAGGAGCCCTCTGCTAGTCCCAAACCTCACATAAGTGCAGAGACAGGTAAGGATACCAACCTGCAGGTGGGGCCTGGAGATCTCCTTGAATTACAATTGATCTCCAGACTGAAGAGAACCGTTGCTCTGGAAAAAATGGCTGCTTTGGAGGACAGATTTTGGGCACATCATGGAAGAGGTCAGGCTAACCTCCCCTCCCCCCAACAACAGGACGCAGATCCCTGAGGAGATCCACCTCAAACTCTGAAAACTGTAGCTGTTCGAAACTGAAGAATGAGCACAAACTGAGGATGGGATGTGGATAAGGACACCCCTCTGCCAATAACCTTCCCAGGTGAAGAAGGGTTTCACATACGACATTCTTTAGCACAGCAAAAACACTATTATTTCCCACTGGTGGAGCTACAGTTGCTGAATCTACAGGAAAGAAACACAACTGAACAATGTTTCCTGTAGAACAAAGTTTGATTCCAGGGGCACCTTTAAGGCCAACAGAGTTTTATTCAAGGTATGAGCTTTCGTGTGCAAGCACACTTCGTCAGAAGAAGCGTGCTTGCACCCAAAAGTTCATACCTTGAATAAAACTCTGTTGGTCTTAAAGGTGCCCCTGGAATCAAACTTTGTTCTGCTGCTTCAGACCAACATGGCTACCCACCTGAATCAATGTTTCCTGTGAATTACAGACCCCTGATCTAACCTTGTGAACACACGTAGCTTCTCTATACTGAATCAGGCTACTGGGTCATCTAGTTCAGCACTGTCTTCTTTAACTGGCAGCAGCTCTACAGGGTCTCAAGGCAGAGAATGGTCTTCCTGACACCTGTTACCTGAATACCTTTAACTCAAGGTATCAGGGACTGAACCCAGGACCTTTGGCATGCAAAGCCACTGCTCTCTCTGAGCCATAGCACCTCTCAGAGGTGATGCCAGAACAGGGAAGCCACTTAGGCATCTTACAGTTAACAGACTCTCTTTCCCTTCACTAGCCAACATGATGCAAGAAATACAGCATGTCTGAAGCCTTCTTTCTGCTGCAGCCATGAAACAGAGAAGAACAATTACAGAGCTCCAAAAACACAAAAGACTACCAGAGCCCCTCCTTTACCAGAGGCTGCATCTTCCACACTTTATCTAGGCAGAGCAAGTAATCCAGACTACGGTCTGTCATGAACAGGAATGAACACTGATGCAGCTTATTAACCAACCTGTGTGCAGAAGCCAGGTTTAGCAGATGCGCCAGATGACACACAAGATCAGGACGTCCACACACACACAGAGCTCATTGGCCAGTCCAGCCAGGAAGAAAGTTTCTTCTGAACTCCAACTGGCTTACTCATAACTCAGAGCCTCCCCTAGAAAAAATGCTACTGAATCACATACCTTCAGGCACAAACCTCAAGGCCACAGAAGACACACAGGCAATACATACTCTTAATCCTAAGGACTCACAACTGAGATACCAGAATTTTATTTTTGAAGTAGGTGCTTACAAAGCTAGATTCAGTCTTTCTAGGGCAAAAGTCTACCTTGGAACCGAGGCAGACCCACGCTGGGTTCTCAGAACATAAAGATGCTTCCAGTGGCAGACAAACATGGATTCTTTGTTTAAAGTCACCAAAACCCTATGTGGGAAAGAACAGTGGCAATTTCTAAACAAACTCAGAGTATGGAGTTCCATTCTATTTCAAATACACATGGACGCAGTTTAATTTTGTTCAGGGACTCATTAGTCCTGCCATACACAGTGCAGATTTCACAAGGATCTAGTAGCTTTTTCATGGTACCACAACTGAATGGACAATTAGTAAGAATCAATGAACAATTTGTGCACACATAAAAGGTATTTCTTGCAAAGGGTGAAGCATTAGCTCTTGGTTTTATTGTAATTAGTTATTATCTGAATTTTTTTGTATGTACTGATTTTAATGCTGTGAGCCGCCTAGAGCCGCTTTGTGCTGGCTAGGCAAGATATAAGTCCAAATAAATAAATAAAAATAAAAATAAATAAAAAATCTATCATTTCCAATATTAGGATCTCAGATCCTCATGGCTTGGGAAGGAATGGTGATTCTGGACTTTAGGTTAACCAAAATGGCTACATATTAACTCACAGCACAGTTCAAATATTTAGCACCAAGCAGAAGCCTTGATCCAGTCAATTTTCCAAATTACAGGGCCCAAAGGCAATCTTCCCTGCCCTTGTATTCCTTAATCCTGGTTCACTGCCTCCCAGTTCTGCCACATCTGAGGATTCTCTTTACAACCACACAGTTCCTTCTCAAAAGTCTCTTTGTGAAAAGCATCTGGCCATGAAGGTGCAAAGATCAAACACCAGGTTCTGCAAGCAATTCTGGACCCAACTCAGAAGAGCCAGGGTGGAAGCAGCAAGCACCAACACAGAAAAATGGGGAGGGGACCTTGCACAAAACATAACGAAGGTGATTCTCTCAGAAACAAAGGGTGTGTGTGTGAAATGAGACTGTGCCAGAAAATGAGAGATGGAAGGAACCCTTCTGAAGAGGTGCAGAAACAGCCTTGATGGCAAGGTCAAGACTCACCGCTAAATAACCAGACAGGAGCCTCCACTTGAAAACTTGATGGCCCAGGAAGACCTGTCATAGACAGCCACAGGAGCTCAAGTCACTGTTGGAATGCACTGATGAATTCAGCCGATGAGCCAAATGAACGGTTCACTTAAAGACCACCAAAGAAAGGGGCTGGCAAGCTGAGGAAAGGCTGTGACAAATCCCAGAAAGATTCTGAGCTCCACTTTTGAACTTGATCAATTTATCACATTCCCATTTCTCTGCCAAGCCATTAAGTTTTCCAACATTTGGCTTCTTACAGCACAAAGACTTCAAAAATTTCCAGAATTTCTCCTCCTAGGGAAATTAATCCTACCAGGCTGTTCTGAACATATCTTTACTTAGAGAAGGGAAACTATAGCAAAGTGCCATTCAGACTTAAGGATTTGCTGATGAGGATGGGAAAGATTGGGAGGAGGGGGACAAGGCTTCCCTTCTGCAGCAGTCTGGAAACCCCCATCCCAACCCTTTTGGTCACAGAGCTGGTCGAAGACGTTCCATGCCTCTGAACAACTGTAGGGCATAGCCCATCCCAGGAATAAGGATGCAACTCTAGGAGTGGCTTGACTTATACCTGGCAGGCACAGAATAAAACATAATCCTCACCCCATCCCTGGCTCAAAACTTTTTTAAAGCCAAGAAATGGGTCTTTGGAAAATCACTCTTCTCTCTGTCTCAGCCACTGTCCACACATGAACATGCCTTATACTGAATCAGACCTAGGGAAGCCAGCCTCCAGGTGGGACCTGGGGATCCTCTGGAATTACACCTCATCTCCAGACTACAGAGATCAGTTCCCCTGGAGAAAATGGATGCTCTGGAGAGGGTGGACTCTATGGCATTGTCCCCCACTGAGGTCTCTGTCCTCCCCAGGTTCCATCCCCAAATCTCCAGGAGTTTCCCAACCTGGATCTGGCAACCCTATCCCCCCATCCCCTGCCGGTGGGCAGGTGGGACCTAGCACCCTAATCAGACCTTTGGTCTATTAAGGTCAGTATTGTCTACTCAGATGGGCGACAGCTCTCTGAGGTTTCAGCTGGAGGCCTCTCACACCACCTACTTTAACTGGATATGCGGGGGATTGAACCTGGGACCTTCTGCATGCAAAGCAGAAGCTTTTCTTCTGATCTACAGCCCTTCCCCCACCACTACATGGGGAAATCAAAACTGACCTACCTGGTGGAACTGCTGTGAGGAACCAGCCTCAATAACGTCCGTGCACACTCTAAAAACACCAAGTATTGAGACTTTAAAAAACTCTTCTGTTTCAATTGCTTATGCAGTCAACTCCATCCATCTGGGCAACAAGGAAAAGCACCTCTCACACTGCTTAGCCTTTTACTCAGCTGCCTATGAGAACAGGGAGCGGCTGCCCATTCAGAATTGTTCGGATGGGGGACATTTTGCCTGAGCCTTCTGCACAGAAGGACATTGTGTTTTAATTAAGAGTGTAAAAGCAGCAGCCAAGTAGTAGCCATTGTCTGCTGCCCCAGTGTGCTCGCCCCCCCCCTCCTTTCAGCTCAACCTGACTGCCTGGTTTTGTTTGCTCCCAACAGGCTGTTACTTCCAGTCCCATCACTGGACAGCACAGAAGGTCCAGCTCAGAGCCTGTGGCTTGGGTATGACACAAAACCATCCCTCCAAAATGCTGGGATGCAATATGCACTAGTTCCCAACAGAACCTCCAGTGTGCCAGATGCTGTACGTAACAAGGCAGCCAGGAGGAGTCTAAAGAGCGGGAGCACCCCCCCCTCTTTTTTAGGATCAGAGGACCAACCACTGGTCTAAGCAACAAGCTCTTTCAGGGCTCAACAGACAAAAGCTCTGCTCGCTCAGACCCTGCTCCGCTTCCCTTCAACAACAAAAGATGACAATACAGAGATTGTCGGGGTAGCCTGAAAATAGATTTGTGCCTTGTGATATGGCAGGGGATTGACTACAGAGCCTTTGGCTCCCTTCCGGCTCAGTGGATGGGCAGCCCTGCGGCCAAATGCAAAAGAAGAGAGACCAGTTGATAAAAAGCAACTCTGCCAGCTATTGAAATGGATTCTGATCAAATTAGAAGATATGTACAGTTCGGGAGAGGGAATATGTGCTTTAGATTTTTCCAGTCGTCATGTGCAGCTAGTTTGCCACTGCATGAAACAGCCAGTACTTAAAACAAGATTCTTATTAGTCATGCTAGCAATTCCACTCACCCACCTCACATGCACAGAGTCATCAATGTATTCATTCCAACAGGATCAAACAGAGAAATACCTGTTCGATACTGTAGCTGACAAAGCCCCAGTGGTGGGGGGATGGGAAAATTCCGAGTAGAACTTTTTTTTCTCAGGAAATTCTAAATTCCCAGTCCACACTAAAGCTGAAATCAGAGTAGATTAACAAACAGTAGCATATCATGGATAGTTCTCAGTACGTCAACGATGTTCAGTGTTTTGATTTTTCTCTTTTAAGTTTTAAGAATGCAAAGGTGGAATCTTCCGTTATACTTAGGGATACTCCAATAAAAATACTTCCCGTGTTAAACTTTGCATTCATTTGTACATTTGCACTACATTAAATGTGTTTTGCCCCGATCTGGTTGGCTCAGGCTACTCCAATCTCATCACACCTGGGAAGCTAAACGGATCAGCCCTGGTTAGTACCTGGATGAGAGATCATCAGGAAAGTCCAGGACTGCTACACAGAGGTAGGCAATGGTCAACCACCTCTCTTCACCTCTTGTCTTGAAAATCCTACAGTGACACCATAACTGGGCTGTGACTTGATGGCACTTTCCACTACCAAGTGTGCTTTACGGATCTGGGAGGGTGTCCTAATCAACTTTTTTGATGCTTGCGGGGGGGGGGGGGGGGAGGGTCCTGAGTTCTACATCATGTAAAATGGACATGGCACTCTTCTCCAAAGTATTATTTATTAAACAGGAGCCAGTTCAAACATGCTGATGAGACCCAACTTGATCTGGGCTTTGGGAAGTTCTCTAGCAAGTTCTCCGATTCAAAACCTTGTAGAAAACCCACGCCAATACAAGGCAACACAGGACATGCTTGAATGCAGAGACACAAGCTATAGCATTTAAGACTGCAACTCTAACAGCAATTATTAGAAAGTCAGTCTTAATTGCCCTAATTTGGGTCCTAGCGCAGAAAGTTGTCTTCTCTCCCGCCACTCATTTTGCTTCCCTGTATTTTGCTACAAGAGTTAAAAGAGTTTCTCCTTTTGACCCTCAACCAGGGCTTAAGAATGATTTAAACAAGCCAGAAGAACTCACCTGTGTGGCTCTGCTTGCACTCTGCATCTCATTTAGCCTGGGCTGGTATCTATACAAATTGCTACACATGCTTAGTTAGCATGTCAGAGATCGGCAGATGCTGAACTGGTTTGTTACCTAGACACACACAGTGATTTTGCACAAGTAGGAACCCAGTTTGAATGAGGTGCAAAGCGATATTACACCATTCTTTAGTCTCAGCAGCATAACATTTAAATCAGGCCTTGCTTCTGAGTAATCAGAACTGAAAGAATCTTGAACATACACGAAGCTGTCTTATACTGAGTCAGACCTTTTGGTCCATTGAGATTAATACTGTCTCTTCAAACTGGCAGTACCTCACCAGGGTGTTATGTAGAGGTCTTTCACATCACCTACTACCTGATCCCTTTAATTAGAGGTGGAGGGGGTTGAACCTGGAATCCAAGCAGATACTCTACAACTAAGCCACTGCCTCTCTTCATAAGAACATAAGAGAAGCCAATGTTGGATCAGGCCAGTGGCCCATCCAGTCCACCACTCTGTCACACAGTGGCCAAAAATAGCAGGTGCCATCAGGAGGTCCACCAGTGGGGCCAGGACACTAGAAGCCCTCCCACTGTTGTCCCCCCCACACGCACCAAGAATACAGAGTATCACTTGCCCCATAGTTCCCCTTAGGTGAGGAGCCCAAGGCCAGACAGAACACCTCTGAGTTACCTACAACAAGAAAAACTCTACACCTCCATCATCACCAAGCTCAGTGGTATAAAGGGGGAGGGAGAAAGACACCTTTCCTCACAGTGATCCAAACCAACACAGTGACCCAAGCACCTTCTTTGTCTGTTTTTTGGGCAAGAACTAACTCAATGCAAAGGAAACTGCATAAACTGCAACCTCGAAACTAATTCCAACAAAATACTACCCCCAGGGTGCGGTTTTAATTTGTCCCAGGCACATGAGAGCATGTGCTGGAAAGAAAGTCATGCAGATGGAGGAAGACATGGGAGGGGGGCCCTCCCTCCCCCCCCTCCTTGTTGGCCACTGAAGTCTCCAGAGAGGTGCCAACTTTAACCTCCAGGAACGGGGTCCAGATGGACTGGCAAGTGTCAGGGAGGAAGCCCAGCCCAGCCTACCCTCTGAAAGAAAGGCAGCCCACAAGGCAGCATCTGTGTCTGCTAATCAAGTTTATTCCCCCCCCTTTCCCCCAGGGGGGTTCGGCTCTGGAGATTCAGTGTGTGTGGGGGGGGGGGGGGGGGAAGGGACAGAGCCATGGGCTGAACTGGAATGACTCCTCCATCCTTGTTCCAAGAAGATTATTTTCCCCACCTTCTGTAACAAACAGGGCTGCCGGATCAATGAGGGGGCCTCACAGTCACAAGGCAGGGGTGGCTTTCTTGTCACCAAAGGTATCCAAAGAGTGATTAACACATGACATTCACTGCCACAGGAGGTGGTGGCTGTTACAAACAGGAACATAGGAACATAAGAACATAAGAGAAGCCAATGTTGGATCAGGCCAATGGCCCATCCAGTCCAACACTCTGTCATATAGTGGCCAAAAATAGCAGGTGCCATCAGGAGGTCCACCAGTGGGGCCAGGACACTAGAAGTACTCCCACTGTTGCACCCCCCAGTGCAACTGCTTCAAGAGGGAACTGGATAAACATATGGAGCAGAGGTCCATCAGTGGCTATTAGCCACAAGGTATAGATAGGATCTCTCAGTCTGGGGGGCAAGTGATGCTCTGTATTCTTGGTGCTTGGGGGGGGCAACAGAGGGAAGGCTTCTAGTGTCCTGGCCCCACTGGTAGTCCTCCTGAGGGCACCTGGTGTTTTTGGCCACAATGTGACACAGAGTGTTGGACTGGATGGGCCACTGGCCTGATCCAGCATTGGCTTCTCTTATGTTCTTAGGGCAACTGGGTCACTCCTTTAAGGCGCAACAGGGGCAGGCGGGAGGAGGTGAAGCTCTTGCAGGACTCCTGGGCCTGAAGAGAGGCCGCAGGGGATGCCCAGAGGCCTAGCAGGAGAGGATTCCCTTCAGCAGGCAGGGAGACAGCTCCAGCAGGCGCAGATGCCCCCTTCGTTCCGGGCCCTGCCTCGAGGCCACAAGGGCCAAGGAACAACACCGGGGTGGGGGGGTGAAGGGGGCTAGGCTGGCTGGGCCCCAGGCAGGCGCCACGAAGAGCCAGGCCCCTTCAGCTCTCGCCGCGGCCACTCCCCTCCGCTCACGAGGGAAAAGGGGGGCGAGGCCGCCCGGCCCAGGCTCGGCTCCTCCTCAGGCAGCGGCGCGGCCGCCGGACCAGCCAAGCCAAGCTAGCCGAGCGCCGCGCCGCGCCCGGCCGGAGCACAACAGGCGGCGGCGGCAGCCCCGCCCCGCCAGGCAACCCCAGCAGCAGCCGCCGCCGCCGCCCCCCAGCCCGGCTCCCCCAGCCAGCCAGCGCCCCTCTGGGGAGAGGGCAGTGCCCGAGCAGACAAAGGCCCAGCGGCGCCGCGAGAAGCCCCAGCGCCCTGGCCAGGCTGGAGCGCGCAAGAGGCAGATGGAGGCGCAACAGCACAAAGACCCAGCCAGGGAGGAGGGGGCGGGGCGGGGCAGCCAGCACCGCGCGCTTCAGCGGCCCCAAACGCCGAAGCCGCCCCTGGTTCCCCCCGCCTCCGACAGCAGCCACCCTCCCCACGCTCAGCCAGCCGCCCCCGAGGCACGCGCGGCAGGGACTTCCAACAAGCGAGCCCCAAAGGTGTATGCGTGCGTGGGGGGAGACAGCAAAGGATGAGGAGAGACTCCGGAGGCATTCCCGCCACGCTCTCCCTGCAAGTCACGGAGCCGTCGAAGGGGCAGAGCAAGCCGCTTCGGACACCCAGAGACAAAGGGGGGAGACACGCCCCGCACCCAGCCGGCCTGCCTGCCGTCGGAATGGCCTAAACCACCAGGAGGGATGGCCCGGACACGCCACGCTTGCAGAAGACCGGTTGCTACTGCAAGAACGAAGGGATGCCCCCCCCCCCGGAAACCCTAACGCACATCCAAAGGCCCACAAAGCACCTGTCTAGCTCCCCCTCCCCGAGGTTCACCCCGTTGCTAGAAGATGACCCTTCCGCGGGTGGGGTGGGGTGGGGTGGGGGAGCCGCAAGCCACTTACCCCGCACTCTGCGCGCCCCCCCTCCCCCGCCGGCTCGCGATCTCTCGCCGCCCGTCCACCCCCAGCTGCCACCCGCGTTCACCTGCTTCCCTCGGACAGAAGCAGGGCTGGGGAAGGAGGCGGAGGACGGCAGCTAGTCTCCCTCCACCGCCCTAAGCCAATCACAGCCCCCCTCCAGCCTCGAGTGGGCGGGGCCCTCGGTGGGCGAAGACTACTGTTCCCGGTGGGCCAAGCGCCAGCGCGAGGGGCGCGGCTAGGGGAAGCGGGGCGGGGCCTCCTCCATCCTCCTCTAAGCCGGCGCTTGGGTTGCCATGGAGACTCTGGAGCTGGGCAGTGATAGCTGGTCCAGAACTCAGAACATGTCCATCTGACTCCGGGTAGGTGATGTCACTCAGTGGTCCTTGGGAAAGGAGGCCAGAGTAGGCTGCAACACAGAATGTAAGAAACAGAGAGAAGGAGGAGTCTTACTGCCTCACTAAGTTTCAAAGATGTTGCATTTGCAAGCTTCTCCAGTACTGAACGTTGCTGGGTCCAATGCAAAATACCACCTCACTTGCTCTCCTTTTTGACTGGTATTAACCTAATATGGCTATGTAGGAGTCTCTTATTTTTCTACATCTTGATGCTGGATAATATACAATTTAAAATGCTAATACATCTATGTGAATAAATACAAGCCAATGAGCTTGGATGACTTAAGTATTCTCCTAGAAAATTTGGCATACCTTAGGATCTACCACTTATGAGTGCTTAGGGCAAATTCACTATCATTATAAGCACAAGCACAGAATGTTCCCCGGAGCTTCGCATCTCTAGCCAGAGTCTTTAGTACTCCTTTCCTTGAGTTTTGCAAGCAATTCTTGACTGTGGCTGGCAGAGGTGTGAGCTGGGTCTTGTATAAATGGATCCTGAGAAGGACAGCTGAGCTTGGATTCTGTAGAACAAAGATGGTTTCTAGCATTATCCCCTCCAACTGTTGATTTAAACAAGAACAGAACAGGGGCCCTGTCAAATATACTGCCCCCTCCTGTTCTCTAACTGGCTTGCGTACCATACATAGAAGTGTAAGAGCATGAAAAAGTTTGGCATTCCCACAAAGATTATTTCATTTTAATAGCAGGGAATCATAGCAGGGAAGGATGGGAGAGTAGGTAGTTAAAATGCTCAGGCCCATATTCATTAGGCCTGAGCAACATCCAGGAAGAGGTAGGTTGTGGCAGAATTACTAAGGTGGAAGGGATCTGGTGAGTTAACTAGGCTACCCCCCTCCCCGGGAGATATCCTCTCCCTAACATTTCCACTTGGTGCCTCCCACTTTTAAAAAACTTCCTAGATCAACCAAGAGAGGAAGGCCCTCTTTTTTGCTCAGGAAATGAGACAGCAAAGGAATGTGACTAATAGTCGCACTAGGTGGCTACTGTGGGTGCCATGCTAGATACAATCAGTGGGTGAGGAGAATCGCCTTAGCCAATTCAGTGGAGGAATTCAAAAAGTGCTACAGGTATCTAGAGAAGATAAAGAGGCAGGAAGCATATGAACCAGACTTTAAACCAAAGGAACAGAAAGCAAATGGTGGAGTTAACAACATCTTGATTGTGTTTAGTGAAAGACAGAGATGACCCTTCTGTAGCCTCAGGTGAAAGAACTGCCTTGCTAGATCAAGCCAGTGGTTCACTTAGTCCAGTATCCTGTTTCACCCTGTGGAAAATCAGTTGCCTTGAAGGGCCCACACACTGGGAACAGCGGCTGAGGCCTGCCCCTTTGTTGTTTGCTAGCACTGGTATGCTGACTGTCATGTGGAGGTTCTCTTGATGGACCTCTCCTCCATTAATCTGCCTGATCCCATTTTAAAGCCATTGGTTCTCATGGCCATCACTGCCTCCCCAGGTACTGAATTTCATAATGTAGTTACTCTTTGAATAAAGAAGTACTTCCTACTGTCTGTCTACAATCTCTTGCTTCTGAGTTCTAGTATTGTGGGAGACGGAGGAAAAGGTCCTTCTGTCCATTTTCTCTACTTTATGCATAATTTTTAAAACCTCTGTTATGCCCCCCCCCGGGGTGATGGTCATAAAAGCGTCAAAGATAACATGGCTACTCACAGACACTGGGAGCAGAATCTTCCTACAGCACACCCTCTCCTGGGCAGAAACCCACACTGAAGCTGAGTTCTCAACAAATACCCTCAGAACTAATCAGTAAAATATGCCCAGAGGGGATTGGGGAACTCCCAACCATGGATTGTGGCCCCTCACGTGGCAGCAAGGTCTGTTATATTATTGATGGGGCTTCAGGATGACCCTAGGCCTGCAGTCAGTCATTCTCCTTGGATAATACTTCTTCCAGGGATGTTTCTTTGCCTGGCACACAGTGGTATATATGAGTAAACAGGGGGCCACTCTTGTTCGTAAGATCTTTGCCATTCACTGGAATGGATTGCAGCTCAATCATCTTTGTTTGTTGTGATTTACACTGAATGGTTGTCAGAGTATTTGAGACACTCTACCCATTGCTTTCTACCTCCACCTACCCACATACATAGATGACAATGTTAACTTTTCTTCAGTCTCTGCCAGACCCTTATGCAAACTGGGTGGATAATTCCTCCCTCCTTCACATCAAATGAAAGTTGCCCTTCTCCCTTTATGAATTCAGTCAAGATACCTAGCAGTTTGAGTAGTCTCGGCCATTTTGAAGTAAGTCTGATTTTTCTTAAGACGATTTGCTTTTGGAATGATATCCATTCCATAGTCTTATTTTCAGCATCACAAAAACCAGAGGGTGACATTGGTAACAAAGTTGCTTGTGTTACAGAGAAGTCATTTTGCTATTCCCTGCATTAATTTCATACAGTGGGTTCCATGTTCCTATTTTGTGTCCAGATCATCTTTTGGAAGTTGGGCAAGACCTCTAATGTAGACTGGCTTTTTGCAGCAAAGGTTAACCTGCTTTGACTGTCAGAGTTCCAAGTCTTGGTGTGCTACATCTGTCTTAGGGAGGCCTGGAATGGACATTTCCACTACCGCCTAGTGGCTACACTTGCTGCATGCATGGGCTGCTTTGTTCTCTTTTGTAAATAAACGAACAATCTGCAGATTCCCCATTGTGAGTGAGAAGCATTTCCAATCTTCTTAGAGACTGGGGCAGCTTGTACCCACATAATAGGGCTATGTTTTCACAGCTTTGAACTGGGCAATGTTTTCTGGCTCTACCTGTGCTACCCTGCCCTATAATCTTGTGCCTAGTATTTCCTCTGTTTGCTCTGCCTTCTAAGAAACCATCACTTCTACATTTATGTTCCCCAATTCCAATATCCCTGAGACAAAACTAGCACTCCACCCCATCTCTCATTCTGCAGCTCAGACTGGCCTCTGTCGCTTTCCTGTCTAAAGGAGAACCTTCGTTCCCCCCTCCCTTGCAGCCGCTGCTGTCCCCTGTCTTTTTGCTAAGAGGCAAGGACTGGTACCATGGACAGCGAATGGAGCACCACATAATTCACATTCATGTTGCTAGCACTGGAGAGACACCTCCTGTTGGATGATCTGTATTCGTTCTTTGCCTCAAACTGGCAATTGCCAGAAAATAGGGCTGCCACCTTTCAGCTGGAGCCAAGGATCATCAGGATTCACCCCCATTCCTGTGTAATTTGATTCAAAGGTATCTCTCCCTGTTCTGCAAAAATGATTTAGGACAGGGTCTCAGGTAGATAAATGCCTTTCTCAGCACCTGCTCTGCATGCAAAGCATGTGTTCTACCTCTGAAACACAGCCTCACAACAAGGAGGGTCTAAATAGGGAACTAGATTATAATGGATTATAAGAGGGAATTAGATAAATATATGGAGCAGAGGTCCATCAGTGGCTATTAGCCACAAAGTATAGATAGGAATTCTCAGTCTGAGGCAAGTGATGCTCTGTATTCTTGGTGCTTGATGGGGGGGGGGGGCAACAGTGGGACGGCTTCTAGTGTCCTGCCCCCACTGCTGGACTTTCTGAGGGCACCTGGTGTTTTTGGCCACTGTGTGACACAGAGTGTTGGACTGGATGGGCCACTGGCCTGATCCAACACTGGCTTCTCTTATGTTCTCTTATGGATGCATAGGAAGTTTCAGTTTCCAGGCTTGGAATCTGTTCCTCTTTGTTCGGGATACTAAAGCTGTTTGAGATAGATATTGCATGTGTTCACCTTCTCTTTGAGGCCTTCCTAATCAGAGATCTAGGTAAAAGTTTCCCTTGCTCGAAAGCCAGTCAAATCCAACTGTAGGGGGCAGTGCTCATCTCTGTTTCCAAGCCAAAGAGTCAGCGTTGTCCGTAGACATTTTCCATGGTCATGTGGCTAGCATGACTAAATGCCAAGGCGCATGGAACATTGTTACCTTCCCACCGAAGTGGTACCTATTTATCTACTTGCAATTTCTTGCTTTCAAATGGCTAGGCTGGCAGGAGCTGGGGCCAGAGACAGGAGCTCACTTCGTCACATGGCACTTGGGTCTCGAACTGCCGAGCTACCAACCTTCCGGTTTGCAGCTCACCATCTTAACCTCTGAGCCACCTCGGCTCCTCCAATTAGAGATCAACCTACAATAGCACACATTTAAACCTTGTGACTAGATGTCTATGTATGCCTTCAATGCCTGTTTAGATATTTAAGCTAGGAAGAATGCAGATGGGCCGCGAGGAGCACTTTATCTGAAAGCTCTGGTGCATTCTCTTTGCAGCACAGTTCAAGCTCCTGTCTATGTCCAACAGACTACAGGAACTACCTCCTGACCAAGAAGCCCTACAAAATAGCACCAGTGTGCCATGTTCTGTCAAGCAAGGGACAATAGAGAAATGTTCTTAGATGTTGCCGCATGGCTCCCCTTGAAAGCTTGCCAAAAATATGTGGGAAGGGCTGCAAGCCCCTTTTGAAGAACAGATATATCAGTAATGAGGTAATATATAGCTAAGAACACACACATTTTGGGGGGCAGTGTATCCAGGTACTGGGGAGAAAGATGGACAGACCTGGAAACAGGATGCTAGCCTAGTTGGACCCTTAGTCTGATCTAGCAAGGCTCTTCTTACATGTTCTAGATACCCAAACATGGCTTGTCTTGTGCTGCAGTTCTTGGTGAACAGGAATTGGCTGCAAAGTATTTTCCCAGGCACTTCCTTGAACTCTGCCCCTTATTGCCTCATTTCCTTAAAGACGTCAGAATCGTCTTATCACCAAAACTGTCAAGAGCTTTCATGGGTTTGCGAAGGACCCTAAAATCTTATCCTTTAGTCCCCCCCCCCACACACCTTGAGAGCCCTACTTTATTCCCACCCTATAGCAACATATACCCAGAAGCATAATTGAAAAGCTCTGGTCAGGTAGCTCACGTGTGTTTTTAATACAGAATTTATATGGGTTTGGGGAGCAGTTCTGAAAATAAAGATCTGTTTGGCTTCTGTTGTGCACTTGTAAAAATGATTAAACTAGGTCATTTGCTTGAAGATGAAATACCCCAAAAACCTTCCAGAAGCAAAGGATAGCAGTTAAATGTTTGAACATATAAAGATGCTTCATACAGAGATGGCCAGTCCACCTCAATATTGTCTACTATGATGCATTGGTTTTCTAAGGCTACAGGAAGATCCTACCTAGCATCAGCTACTAGAGGTCCTTTAAGTAAACAGGGGACCATGACCCTTCTCCATAGTTAATAGGAACTCTCAGTCTGGGGCAAGTGATGCTCTGTATTCTTGGTGCTTAGGAGGAAGGGGGGGGCAACAGTGGGAGGGCTTCTAGTGTCCTGGCCCCACTGGTGGACCTCCTAATGGCACCTGGTATTTTTGGCCATTGTATGACAGAGTGTTGGACTGGATGGGCCATTGGCCTGATCCAACATTGGCTTCTCTTATATTCTTAACAGATATAGCATGTTTCTCCATTGCCTGGAAAGTGGAGGGTAAATTTATCCTGCTTAATCCCAATAAAATCCTGCAGGAGAAATGTGAGTTCTCCCCCCCCCCCCCCCCCAAATTTCTTCCCTTTTCCCTGCTACTTTTCATGAGCCCTCTGTTTGTTTTAAGTGGCTATTCCTCCTTATGGTAATGAAAGCAGCAAAACCAGGCCCCCTGTGGACAACAGAAGGGTCTCTTATGTAGTCAAGAAGAAAAATATGGCGGTGGGGAGACGAGGTGTGGAACGTTGAGAGCAGTTGTAAGTCAAGGTGTGTGGGAGGGAAACAGGAGATGAAGAAATGGTCCTTGAGAATTTGTGAAATCCTGGGAAGGTAGGAGATTTTGCCAGTGGGATTTTTTAAAATCTCCCCCTGATTCTGTGTACTTATTTTGTTCAGGTACAGTTTTAAGTCTGGCTATTTGTAACAAAACTACTTTTTAAAAATCTAATTTGTTTTTTAACATTAGTTTTTGTTTATCCTGGCTGAGAGAAACAGCAATCTGCCAGTCCTCTGAGTAAGGAGTGAAAGGAAGTCCCCAGAACTACGGCATGCTTGGAAATAGGTAGAGACTCCGGCTCAAGAGGCTGAGGTCATGTCAAATGAAACCTTGCCAATGTATATGTAGATACAGAGCAGAAGTCTGTATTGGTTCAGTCATTGTTGCCAAGTGGTGCCTCCACACAAACACATAGCTGGGAGTAACAAGAGTCTCACTGCCATTTTTTCTCTTGAGAATCTTCATCATATACCAGATTCCGGATGAAGGGCACATTATGGCTCATTATGCACTGGATTCTTATTAGTATTCCACCCCCCCCCCCCCCCCGCCAATAGTTGGATGTTCTTGGACTGACTAATTTCAGTCTACCTCTCATCCTATTGTCTGCAAAGAGAATGGTTCGTTTTGGGACTGAAAAATTCTGCAGAAGGTAGTTGAAAAGAACTCCATGCCATCTTTTGATAGTCTGATGAGTTCTATGAACAAAAGCTGGCACCTTTATTTTTAAACTCTTTATCAACCCAGCAAAGGCATAGCCAAACTTCCACCCAAGCTGTTGGCTTGCTCCGAACTCCAGGAACCCACATGCACAAAAATTTAACACATTAGTGCTTCAGAACATAGAAACTAGGAAGTGGCTATTGTTCTATGTAAGCCCTTTTCCGGATGGCCAAAAAAAGAAAAAGCGCCTGTCTGAGACAGGCATCTCTGAGAGCTAATAGGAGGAACAGCTGAAAGGAGAGAGCCAGTCAGAAGCAAGATCCTCTATAACGGCCGCCTAACATTTTCACCTTGGCCCTGGCCCAACTATCTGATCTGAGTATTCGATCTTATTCACCAGCCGACTATATGATATGATCATCTGACCTTCTCCTGCCAGCCTACTGGGACCACCCATAAGGATTACATCTGGACACTGCTATGACATATTGAACTGAAGATACGCCATCTGTATAGTATTAGTTGTTTTACTGGTTTTAATGTTTTAAGATACTGTTTGTTTTATATATCTGTTGTGAGCCGCCCTGAGCCACCGTACGGGATATAAATCTCAAAAATAAATAAATAAATAAACTGGGCCTCCATGCTCTGATGAGTTTTGAGGAGAGACGTGAAGGAAATCAGGGTTGCCTACTCTGAGCCTTTATTCTTAAATGTTGGGATATGTGTGTGCTTTTTAAAAAAGCTACATCAGGGGTTTTAAAAAAATCTCATTCAAATAAGGTGTTTTATTCCTAGATCCTTATTATTAGTAAAAAGCAATTAAAGTCTTGACTTCAAACACATCAGAAATTCCATCTTCTTATTCCTTACATTTATGCATTGAGAGTGAGTGTGGTCAGGTGTAGTGGTTGAGAATGTCAGACTAGTATGTGGAAGATGCCACTTTGAATTCCCACTCATGCCATGGAAGCTCTCTGGGTGACCTTTAGTCAGTCACTCTCTCTCAGCTGAACCTCACAGAGTTATTCTGAGGATAAAACGGAGGAGACTGATGTAAGCTGTTTGGGTCCTGACAGAGAGAAAGTTGAGGTATAAATAACTCATTAAAAAAAGTAGGGGCAAGTCTCATTTTCATTGCATTTTCTATTTTTTTTTTGTTCTCCCCCAAAAGGGAAAGATTCGCCTTTACAGAAACTGTCAAAAACTGATGGCAACCTCAGCTAAATTTGTAGTCCCAAAAGGATCAAAAAAGCCTCCACCTGGAGTTTCTGACTGGGAACTTCCCAGATCTGCTCACCCAAAGGGAGAAGGGTATTTTGCCTCTCTTTGGATCTGTGAGCAACAGGCTCTGAAATACAAAAAAAATTACATTTGATATTTCTGACTTCCATGTTGCAATACTAAAAATCTTGCGAAAGTGATGGTTTAAGTAGGCTTCTTTGTTCTTTTGAATTCTCCTTGACATGAATCTTATCTTAGGAAAGTTGAAATAGGCCTGGAAGTACCTCTTGAAAGCTTCTTTGACTGTGAAGAGAGTAGTGTTTGCAGCACCCCAATGGTCTCTCCATCCCTGCTCCAGAAGAGCCTTTTCTTTTGTGCAGTTTGGTTGAACCCTTTAAAAATCTGTTATTTACACATAAACACTATCTGCCATTTCCCTCTCCATTATAATAAACTCACTCAATCCGAGCTATATCAAGAGTAGAGGGTGGGCACACAGACTTGGCAGGAAAATGCTTGAGACTGGTTTCGAGTCAGAGTGTATATCTGAGGTGGGGTCTGAGGTGAACAAACTTTCGGGGGGAGTGGGGGGGTGCTTTGATTGCACAAGGGTATCAAATTCTAAATGTTTTCAACAGTTTCTGGTGAAAATGAGGCTCAGAGTGCACATAATACAGTGGTTTGAGCAGTGGTTCTCAACTGCAAAGGCAGTCCAGGAAGGATGCAGGGTTTTCACAATGATTATACTATGAATTTGTTCTCCCTCAATCCCCATGTCCACCTGCAAGTGTGATGTTCTGTCTCATGATGACCCAATCTGCCATGGATTATCCATCTGTGACTTTCTGACATGATAGTAGTAATGCCAGAATCCCTGTAAACATATGTCCTTCTCAGAAAAAGTGGCCTTTTTGTTTGTATTGTGAGTCACACCACGGTTTTTTCATAAAAGAGACTGGTGAGACATAAGATGTGAAAGGTTTAGAATCACTAGGTTAGACTGTCAGCCTAGGATCCAAGAGACCCACGTTCAATATCTTCACTCTGCCATGGAAGCTTGCTGGGTCACTCTCTCATAGCCTAGCCTACCTTACAGGGTTGTTGTGATGATAGAAGAGAGGCAACAATGTTGTAAGCTGCTTTGTTCCTCATTGTGGAGAAAAGCGGGGTATAAAGATGTCTAAATAAATAAGTAAAGTGTTGCTACTGGGGAAATGGAAGCAGGGTCAGCAGGGGCCTCAGATGGAGCTTGCTTACTGCTTACGGGGGTTAAGGACAGAACCTTGAAGCTCAGGAAAACCCGAGCCCTCACTTGTGCCTCTTCACACTCACGCTTCTCTTTCCTGACACACATACACACAGGTGCATACATACACATATACGACGCCATGTAATTGTCTGAAACTCTACAACAAGCATACCTTCCACACAGGTGGAGAGGATGTGTATTTTCCTGCAAGAAGTTAGAGTCATTATTTCCCCCACCTAACACTGTTTTTATTTCCTACACAGTACGAAGATCTGGATGGTGACTTGCAGTTTTAAGCCACCTGCAAACCAATCCCAAACAGAGTTACATCCTTCTATGCCCATTGACTTCCATGGATTTAGAGAGGCATGACTCTGTTTAAGACTGCACTGCTGGTCTCCCAATGGGTACTTCAGTCCAGCCAGCCCTGCCTGGAAGTCCACCCCCACCCCACCCCTGGTTTCCCCAGACAGTCAGAACCACCGAGGGGTACACAAAGCACATGACGGCAGAGAGCCTCCTTTTTTTTTTCCTTTTTGCACAAAACAGAACATTTATTCAAGTGTTCTCCAGCACAAGTACATCAGCAAGGAGCCTTCCTTAATTCGAGTGTTCTGGGCATGAAAAGAAAAATGCAAAAGATGGGGACGGAGGCAGAACGGATAGACTTTCTAACATCTGCTGCACCATTGACCTTTTAATTAGTTTATAAAACAGCTATGTCACGAGCAATACTTACACAGAGATACAACAGCCTGCCCATGGGGATGATGGAGAGTTGGCCTCTCCCTTCTCATCCCCTGGCAAAGCAGAACCATACTCTGAAATGTACATTATTTATTTGTCAATAAATATAGAAGCAACCCTTAAAGGGGGGGGGCAGGGGGAAAAAGAGCGGCTGAAAGGATGGGGCATCCCAAAATCATTCTAGAAAAGAAGGGGGGGTGAAGCAAGGGGTAGAACAGAGAGGGGGAATGGAATCGGGAAAAGAAAGGAAGGACGTCTGGGTTTAGCTGCATGGAATGTAAGGTGGGAGGCAGGCTGGAGAGCAGGGAACAGGCCAAGCTCTTCCCAGGGTCTCGACAGTTTTATTCTTCAGCATGAATACATGATTTCCCACAAACAGTAAAGCGTCTCAGCTACTTCAATGTCTAGCCTAAAACACATGAATTTTTTTTCCTTTAAGTTTCAAGTACAAAGTTAAAATGCCTTTTTTTTAATAATAATATATAAGAGTAAAATAATAGAGCTCTTTTAAACTCCACTACAAGAAAACAAAAACAGTCATTGTCCAGACAGCAGACTTAAGTTAACAATAGAGATCTGTAATAAACAATTTAGCACCTTGGTTGTCACCTCCTCCCTCTGCAGATGCTGAAGGAATTCAGGCAGGGGGGGCGGGGGGGGGGGGCGGTTGCTTTGCTTTTCAGTCTAGGGCTGTGCAACCTGACGAAGAGGGCTCTTTACTAAAAAGAGAAGTTGTTTTTAAAAAGTCCGTCCTCTCCCCTCTTCTTTCCTCCCCACCCCCTGAGGGAAGCAGGTGGATTCTGTGGCAGACAGCAAACAAGCCCAAGACGAATACACCAGGGAGATTTGAAGGACATAAAAACAGACAGAAACGTGCAATCGCAAAGGAGCCACTTCCAGTTCTGGGGAGGGTACTGGGAGAGTCTGTGCTATGAGACCCTACAGAATTGGGCTGTTCAGAAAGAGGGCCTGCCCGACAGCCCTAGAGGAAAGCAAGGGGACCAAGCTAAGCCATTACCCGCTGGATGTGGACTTCTGGGGAATGATGTAGCTAGCTAGCCCCATGGCCGAACCAGAAGTCATTGACAGGAAGGCTCTGGGAGGGGGGGGGATGAGGGTGTGTTGACACTAAAGCCACTATTTCCCACCCCACCCCCAGTGAATGCTCCTCCAAAGCATACAGATTAGAAGGCTGGAGCCCCACTGCTCTTAGAGAGATCATCTGAATTCCCCTCTACTTCAGCCAGCCCCTTGGCTCAGATTGCCCTGGGTATAAAGCCCGCCCCCCAAGGCCAGGTCATTATTGGGGGTGGTCTTGTGTTTCCCATTTAGCACCAGAGAGACTAGGAGGGACACCCCGTTCTCTCTTCCCCCTGTAGCAAGTGGGTCGGTGGGGAATCCTGCACAGCATCAGGGAGGCCAAGCTCCACCAAAGGCTTTTGCACAAGTGGGTATCAGTAACTGACCCACCGAGGTGGCCAGAGGGAGACTGACCTGGAGGCACGAGGGGGCAGACACGCCTCACTAGACGGCCCCGCCTAGAATACTCCGCCACCCTCCTTTTCCCGCCTGGCCCTGAGTTGAGACCCCAGCCCCTTTCACAGTTAAGAGGAGAAGTAAGAGGAGGCTCTCGTCCAACCATCCCGACTCCCTGAAATGTTAGCACCAATACCAGCAGCTATCCACTGAGACCTTCTCTACTGGCTGCAACCACTTCGCACCCACCTGATGAGTTGTGCTGAGGGGGGGAAGCATTGGCGGGGAGGCCGGTGGGGGGGGAGGGGAGTGGAGAAGGCCTGCAGTCTTCACCCGATGCCACTAACTGGTTCCAAGCTTTGCCTCAGCATCTGCCCCGCTGCCTCTGAGAGCACCATTGGACGCAGGGAAGACAGGAGCAGAGGGGAGATGCTGTCCCCTTTGGAGGCAGGGACAGGGGAAGCTGCTGAGGCAGGCAGCTGGATTCTAGGGACCCCCTACCCCCTCTCCCCATTAGCACCAAGGGCTTGGGACCCTGTTGGGAGCTGCCCCTACAGGCAGAAAGGGAGAAGCATCCCCAATTTAGGAGTGATCAGAGCCCAATGGGCATTCCTTACACCTCACAAAATCATGGGTGAGAGGGTCACTTCCCCTGTTGCCCGAAGGAGTAAAGTGCACACAATTGCCTAGGCATAAACCAGGAAAACACAGTCTCCTCAGATGGGTCTCACACGGGGAAACCAAGAAGGACCTAGGGAGACACTCCTCGTACGAGAGCTCCCCTGTCCCCATTCCTTACCCTTCCCATCCCCTATGGGTGAGAGGGCAGCACAGCCAGAGCCTGATCAAGCAAAACAGGAAGTGTGGAATTCACATCAGCCACAAACGGGGGGGGGGGGGGAGGAGAGGGGGAGAGGGAGGCAGCCGGTGCTGACCCCCCCCTCAAACACCACGTGAGATAACGGAGGAAAGGGATAGGGGTGCTACTGCAGGGTAGGTGGGCGGGGCCTCTCCTCCCTACTGACCCTCCCCCACCCCCAAAAGTGGGGAAGTTTTGCAATTCACAAGGGGCACGAATGGAGAAAGGGGGCCGAATCCGAGACCTTTATGAACGACACGGCAGCCTGTGAGTTCGGAGATGACCGAGACTAGCGCGGGGCCTCGAAGCGGCCCGCCTCCCTGTTTGCACACTGGGCAGGTGCTGGAGGGGGGGGGAAAGCCCAGAAAGGACATGCAGGAGGGCACCTATCACAGGAAAGCACCAGCATGTCAGGGCTGCTGTTTGGAATTCCGCAGGGGGGCTGGCCGGCCCCTTTGCACAGGGCCTACTGCCCCTGGCCTGAGGGAGGGTTGCTTTTTTAGGAGACAAAAAGCATTATTGCATGACACCCTGGGGCGGAGAGTGGTGCCTAGCTCTGCTGCCCACCCGCCCTCCCTCCCTCCCTGGGAAGAGGGGCGTGATAGCTTCTAAAAGCACCCCCCCTTCCTCCTGCGGGCTGGCACGTAAAGCACCACAGAAGCTGCCATCAGCCCCACCCTCAGCTGTTGTAGAAGCACCATTATGAAAGTCAGTTGTACAGTAGTAACAGTACCTTTTATATATAGACATCTCTCTCACATAACTCTCACATATATATATAAACTGTAAACAAGAGGTAAGAGCGGCTGTAGGGGCTGGGCTAATCAAGGTCTCCTGTGTCGTAGGCACCCAAATACTGTAGAAAAGTGTGTGGCTGGGAGGGGGGGGGCCGAGAAGGGGCTGGCGGGGTTTGCGGCTTCCCTGCTTGCGCTCACCCCAGGAACGGTGCTGGTAGACGCAAGGAGGCCCCGTCGCGCCCTGCTTTGTGCTCCTAAACCGAGCAGGGGTGATGTTGCCCCTAGGCCCGCTCAGCTTTGGGCTTGGCTGGCATTATTCTCTGTTTCAACAGTGCCGGTGACAAACCCGCACTGCTGGGGCTCAGCCGAGGAGAGGCAGAAACCAAACTAACACACAAACCCATCCAGAAAGAGCAGGAAAATTAAAGGGTTACCAACAGAAAGTGGGACTGGTTGGTTTGATTTAGGGTGGTTCAAATTGGGGAGAGGATGGGCGAAGACTCGGGCGGTAGGAGCCGGCACACATGTGGGGCCGTCCTCTCCCTCCCTCTCAACCCACCAGCCACCTCCTCCATTCTGGTGCCACTTCTCTTCTGTTCCTGGGGATGGTTGTGTTTGAGACTCCTCCCTCCGCTTTGCCAGTTCCGTGGGTGCGTCTCTTTAAACGCAGGCAAAGTACTCCTTCAACGGGGCGAAGAGGTGGCGGATCACCGGTACACTCCAGGAGCGACCCAGCAGTCTCTGCCGAGCCAGGCGGCTCATGTTGGACACATCTGTGTAGTGGACCGGGAAGCCAAAGACCCTGTGGATGCAAGAAAAGGGCAAGGAGGGGCCGGTTACCATCAGAAGAAGAAAAAGAATTGGATTTATATCCTGCCCTTCACTCCCCGAAGGAGTCTCAGTGCGGCTTACAAACTCCTTTCCCTTCCCCTTCCCACAACAGACACCCTGTGAGGTAGGTGGGGCTGAGAGAGCTCTGATAGAAACTGCTCTTTTTCAAGAATAGCTGTGCCAGAACTATGGCTTGCCCAAGGTCATCCAGCAGGTGCAAGTGGAAGCGTGGGGAATCAAAACCAGTTCTCCCAGATTAGGGTCCGTGCACTTAACCACTACACCAAACTGGCATCAGCGACCGCTGGCCCAGCAACCAGGCCACACACTTTAATGATCTTTGGAGAATGCCATGGGAAATATGGACTGATAGCAATCAATCAAAGGAAGTTCTTCTTCAACCAAAGAGTGATTAACACATGGAATTCACTGCCACAGGCGGTGGTGATGGCTACAAGCATGGACGGCTTCAAGAGGGAATTGGATAAACATATGGAGCAGAGGTCAATCAGTGGCTATTAGCCACAAGGTAGACAGGAACTCTCAGTCTGGGGCAAGTGATGCTCTGTATTCTTGGTGCTGGGGGGGGGCAACAGTGGGAGGGCTTCTAGTGTCCTGGCCCCACTGGTGGACCTCCTGAGGGCACCTGGTATTTTTGGCCACTGTGTGACAGTATTGGACTGGATGGGCCATTGGCCTGATCCAACGTTGGCTTCTCTTATGTTCTTAATCAGAGTCCTGGAGGCTATACCGGGGCCCTGCTCTTTCAAACAAAATGAAGATCTGCTAGGGAGAAATAATTTGCAAAGAGGAAAAAAAAACCTAGAGGAATTGGGCAGGATGGTAGGTTGGCTGGATGGAGGGCAGGACAAGAAGCCTACAAGCATCCAATAGCTTTCAGAAGGATTAGTTCGGAGAGCATGCTGGATCTTGGAAATTCTTGCTGATGTAGAGAGGGGAGTAAAAACAGTTCTAGAACTTCCATGAGAGAAAGGCAAGGAAACTAATCAAACTGGCAAAGAGGATCATTTCACTTGAAGGTGACCCAGGATGAAGAAAGCCGTGTCTGACCCAACCAATTAAAATAATGGAAGACATGAACAACAGATTTAAAAAAAAAAAAAACCCTGCCTGCTTAAAATTTCCACCAAGCTGCTACTCAGGGCCACAGAAGGTTCTCTATTCCCCATAAGGACAACTCCCACCTTTCCATCTCAGTGCACCACAGGATATCTTCTTTCTCATTCATGAAGACGGGGAAGTGCTGATCCTTGCCTTGCTTGATGGAATTGGAGCGAGTGGTGATGGTTCGGACTTTGCTGAACTGAACAGGGGAGACGGCCAGAAAGAAAGGAATGGCAGGAGGTGTCCACACTGCCTCAGATGACCCTCCTATCCTGCCTCCCAAGTTATCTAAGGGTTTTGCCCACCCCTCCACAGCAGTTCACGGAGAACTCCAGGCAATTTTCCTTTGCCTTCTTCCTGTCCCAACAGCTCTATGAGACACACATCTCCCCATGCTCACCTTCGCTATCCTGCCATGTTCCAGACACTCCTGCAGTTCCAACTTATCGTTCACAGTTGAAGCCAGTGGCCTGAAAGAAAAACCCACAATTCAGCTGAGTAGGGCTACATGAATGCTGATCTCGCTCTCCCTGACAAAACCTCCATTCTGGCCAAGCTCATGCTTCGCAGACACGTACATGGCAGACTGGGAGCCCAGAACGACCCCACCATTTCCTTAAAAGCCTATTCTTATTCAGCTTTATCTGTGAAATACACAGGTGGCTCTCTGTGGATTACGTAAGAGTTTTGTCCCTTCCCTGGGCTATACGGGAACTTGGGTTAGCAGCACAGACTGGCCTACTGGCAAGTGGGGAGGGAGGCGGCAGCTGGGCCTGGCCACTGACTAACCTGTTCATGCCAGGCAGGTTTCCCCAGAAGTACCGGGCCCTGTGAGCTGCAGAGACCTCTTTGGCATCGATCATCACTGGGTTGGACTGTAGCCCAGAAAGACAGGAAGGAAGGAAGACAAGTCACATGGCACTGTAGTGCAAAATGCACTACAGAATTTTTAATTATTTTCTTACAACCCAGCCCTTAAGTCAGGCGAAAGGGCATGAACATCATGCAATCCATTCAGAAACACAAATGTGCATAAAATTAACAAGGGCCACCGCAGACACATGGCCTGGATTGCCCTGTAAAAACTCTACTGCCCTCTAGTGGCAAGAGGGACTCCCTGTACCTGTGGGGAGCAGAGAGAGAGCGAGAGGGAGGGGAAAAAACACAGGCTCTGCCTCTTGGCCGTAGTTAGGCAGCATTTCTCCTGTCCCCATCTTCAGCTGCTTTGTTTCAGACCCAGCACAGCCTTCTAGCCATGTGGTCCTCCTTTCTAGGGTGGATGGGTCCTTTGCAGTGGCATGCAAGGTTTGGGTCTTCTGTCCAGAGACATTTCCAAGGGTCAAGCCCACCCCCCTCACCTCTAGGAAGCGAGAGATGTCTCTTTTGTCACTGACGCCCATGGCCACCACGTTCTCAAAGAGCCAAAAGAAGGGCCGGTCATCTCCCTCCTTGGGCCGGGCCTCGTGCAGAAGACGATAGAATTCAAAGAAGAGCCGCCCTGTCCCCTCTGGGTTAAAAAAGCAAAGACAGGGAGAGGCAGGGAAACTTACAACTTGAATGGTGAATCAGGCTCCTCTGAACTTTTAGTTTACAGAACACTGGCATGTTGGCCAAGACCTCTCTAAAGGGGTTTTTTGGAAGTTCCTAAACAAAACTGACAAATTCTCTTGCATTAAAACAGCAGAAAGCCACCTTTATTCTTTCGGACAAATGTGGTTAGAGGCAATATGCTGGACACTCTTACGACTTTGTGGATTTAGCTGATGATTTCGGCAACTACAGAAAGGCTCAGTGTTCAGTTCTGTTTCTCCAGCACGATTTTAAACATGAGCAGCAGCAAGTTAGCACTGGCAGAGTCAAGAGGTGTGCATACCTTGTCCCTGGCATCAGCAGAGTTGAACCACCTCTCACAAAGCTCTCCGGCTTTCCTTAGATCCACGTGCCCCTCTGCTTTGTGCAGCACGAAGCTAGCGACCACCACCCACAATGACCGTTTGATTTGACTGACACAACTAACTGGTCCCCTCTCCCCATCCGATACTAAGAGTTCTGCTCCTCGTGTGGCATTAGCAATGACTGTCGCTGATAGCCGTCTGTTAAAGCCCGCAGCTCTTCCGTTGCCCTCCTGTACTCACTCTTGGGGTAACCAAAGGGCACATTTATGGGCAAGATGCAGATTCAATTGGTTCATAATCTAGACGAATTACAACTTTTGAAAGCGTGTTATCTGAGTAGGGCCCCTGCTGAGGCAAAGGTCAGGAGGTGGTACCTACCATAAAGGCCCTTCCTGGCAGGATTGACAATGGAGAGATCATTGCAGGGGCTCCCTCCAATCACCAGGTCAAAGGGGCCCCATTCCTGTATCTGTAACACCGAGATGCAAAAGTCAGGTGCGGGGGGGAAGGGAGCGTCTTGAGGTGCTGGGCCTGTCCCAGCGGCCCAGAGGGAAGGGGAGCCCCCCCACAGCGCTCCACCTACGTGTTTCTGGGTGACATTGCGGACGTCCCCAACATACATGATCTTGCCCTGGTGTCGGACCATCCCAACTGTGATGGAGTCTTCACACACCTCAGAAGCGATGTACCGGTCCACCTGGATGCCCAGGTCCTTCAGCACCAGTAGGCCTGATGGGAAGCCGGAGAGGAAGGGAGACAGTTTCACCGTCTGTACAGCCTCAGCCACCCAGGGCTACTGCATTTTATTTCATTTGGGTTTTATTTTAAGAAAGCAGTATGTGCATTTAAAAACAAGAAATACTAGTATTATTATTATAATTATTACGACGATTACAAATGTTTAAGCCTGTTGAATTGCTATAATGTTATTGTCTAAAAGAAAAAGACGTTTAAAAAAAAAAACCCAAGAAAGACAAAACAAAATCCCTTTCATTCAATGGCAGGCAGACGCACCTAAATTCCTTCTAGTGGCTCACTGAGCCCCTCTGATTACGATCTTTCCCTGATATCCCATGACACACACATTGGAAACCGCTGTGCTTCTATGGACAGAGAAGGCCGAGGGAGCTCGGGGCAGGGCTCACCTGTGGCAATGCCATCGAAAAGCGAGAGCACCCGGATGGGCTTCCTCTTTTCAGCAGGGACCGGAGGGTAAACCTTTGGTGGGTCCTGGCAAGACACACAGCAGCATGAGGCAGACGGAGTGAAGACAGGGCCCAAACAAACACGAGAGGGTTCCTGGGGCTTTCATATAAGCACAGGGCTTACCAACAGGGCCCTCGATGCAAAACCCCTGAATGACAAGTAAAAACAGGCGGCTTCCAAGAAGCCAACGAAGCAAAGACTATGTTGCTAGCGGCTAGGGAACAGGGGAGGGCACGGATTCCTTCCGCTAACTGGTGGCGGGACATCCAGGACTCCCTTTTTGGTCTCCCCCTCACCCCCCCCCCCCGCTCCCCATGTCATACTCACAAACTCTTGGTCATGGTTGTTGGCGAAAAACATCTGGAGGCGTGATGGCCAGTCTTCCCGCCGCCGGAGCAGGCCATACACACCCTTGTGGCCACACATGTAGCAGTTCCAGGGATCCTCCTTGATGGCTGCCTGAGCTGCACCAGGGCCCACCAGCAGGTCCACGCACTCCACACAGAAGCACCTGTGGACGCAGCCGGACAGTCAGGGCTTTGTCTGGAGAGTGCTGTGGCCCAGGCGGAGAGAGCCCAGGCGGGGCTTTGGGAGGGCTGAGCCACTGGGCCAGTCTGCAAGACACAACTGGCACGAGCTAAGAGTCCCATGTACACCTTCAGCCTAGCCATTCTCCGGAGGACTAACAGGGTCTCTCCTCCTGCCTGGCCCAGCTCCTGAACTGCCTTTCTGAACCCACCACCTCCTGAAGAGCACCTTTGCCTGCATAATTAAACCATGGGCCTACTCCAACAAGAAGGGTGCTCTCTTTGAAGCGACTGGTACATCCACTCATCTCCCTTTAAGTCAAGGGCTTCCTGCACGGGAGTAACAAGACAAGGGGGCCTTCCCTTGGCTGCCCTGCCCTTTGGCCCACCTGCAACAATTGTTGTTTCCACACATGAGGACTTCACGGCCTCCACAGCAGATGGTGCAGTAGGACTGATAGCCGTCATCGTCGTACTGGTAGGCGCACTCCAGAAAGCAGTTCTGGGGGGGACAACCGTGTGAGGGGTTAGTTGCCAGGGCAAGAGGTCGGTTACCCCCCACCCCCAATGGTTCCTAATCCTCATTTTACAGATGGTGATCCAAGAGGACAGGACTTCCCCAAACCACTTTGGGCTCAGTGAGCCCAAAGGAGAAACAAGGCCAGTTCTCCCAAGCCTATGGGCAGTTTCCAAGATGCTGGACAGAAAGCAGCCCGTTTATGACTCCCCTCCCTTGACCCTTTGCAGCCTCCTCCCTCAGACCCTTGACAGGTCACACTGTGATGCAGATGTGTCTTTCACAAGAGGACCTTTCCACGCCATTTTGTGTGGTAAATGCTTTATCTGAAAGTGTCTGTCATGTTGTGGAGCCTTGGCAATACCCAGGTTAGGACACCCACAGAAAACCAGAATGCCCTAGTACGAATGGACAAGCTTGGAGAAACCCTGTGACCAACCCATCTTTGGGGAAGGGGCTTGTTTTGCCTTTTAGATCTCTAGGACAAAGCTCCCCTCCCCTCACCATGCCAAGCAGGCCTGGCTTCTGCAATGAGAGCTTTAAAAAGTACAAGAAAACCTTATTTTTAAAAAAATTCCTCCAAAATCCTGAGGCATTTTGAATTTTGGCATCCTTTGTCAAAAAGGAAATCTTACAAAAACTAGTCATAGGCAAAGCTGGACTTGGATACCTGGACTGCTGAGACCATCATATAATAATTCCACAACTTCCCTTTGAGAAGCATGAAGATGTTTGAAACACAGAGGGAATTTGGGAAACTTTAAAGGTAGCAAGCAGCCTTTCTTGCACCGACCAGCTTTTCCTACTTTTTCTGGTACTCCAATGCACCATCCTCAAACTTGCCCCCCCTTCTGAATTCACTAGGCACTGACTGACTGGCCTTCAATCCGTTCCCTTACCTTGCAGTTTTGGCACATTCCTCCAATAAAGAGAGGGTGTTCCAGGGTGACGTTGAGGCTTCCGCAGGAAATGCAAATATCTGGGGTGAAGGGATGGGGGTCGTTAAGAGGAGGAAGAGGAAATATTACAATGAGGGGACAGGGAAAGAGACAGTTGCTGCCTTTTCCATTCGTCAGCCATGAGCCCTCCCCTCCAAAAGTACACCCAGCAGCACCTTGGCATGGCTGATTATAGTTCTCTTTGAGATGGGTCAGAGCTGGCAGCTGCCTGGAACGGCAAACAAAACCCTCCCTGCGACAGCACCTCTGCTGATTTTGTATCAGAACAGGAGATGCTCTTGTCACCCACATTATGCTCTGCTGCAGCCAGGTCTCCACGACCTCCACTGCCTGCAGCAGAGCAGCAGCAGGATGAACTGAAGACTGAAAACCCTACAGTCTTCCTGCACCTGCCGGGGAAGAGTCCACCTACAGCAGAGCAGAGGCAACAAAATGCGTACGCTCACCTTCGATATTCCTGCATTTCTGTCGGACCTCATAAACAAGACGCTCTAGGAAAATGAAGCAGTGTGTTAGCTGGTTATAGAGAAAGGCCTTTCCTGCCACTTTAGATAGAACTGAAGACTTTCTGTGTGCAAAACTGATGCCCTGGCCCTTGTGCTCCTTCCTCTCCAAATGGGACCACTGGCCCTTCGTGTCTTTAACGGGGGGTGAGCTCCTCATCCTTAGGCTCCTTGGAACTCTGCAAACCTTGCCAACCCTTGCTCCCTCCACAGAAAGGGACCATAGCAAAACGGGCCTGGTGAGGTGTGGAGGAGTGGGGACAGGAGCACCTTACCTCGCCAGTCAGCACCCCAAGAAGCCTGGAGGACGGGTGCATTGGGTCAGCTGCCCTGGAAGAGCCCCATCAGGGCCAAGCATGGCAGCTCCCTGGTGTTAGTGGTGGTTGCAACCAGCTGGCCGGCAGGCACCAGCATTCCCTTGCCGAAGCCAAACGACCGCTCCGGCTGGGGTTGAGGCCATGGTAGGCCCCCACGGCCTCAGACGGAACAGGGTGACAAAAAGGGAGAGACAAAAGATGGGCAGGCAGAAAAGGAGTGGGCAGAGCTGGCAAAGTTGGCAGAGACAGGAAAGGAAGGGGGCATATAAGAGGCAGCAGGGGTGGGGAGAGTCACGTGGAGATGGGGGGAAAGTCTCAAGGCAGTCGAGAGAATCAGAGACGGGCAAGTGAGGCAAAGTGGACAGAAAAAGAAGATGAAGCTGGGATGGAAGTGGAGACTGAAGAGGGGGAAAATGTTGTGCACATACAGCAGGCACGAAGGAGGCGGAAGAGGAGAGTCATTACCCTAACAGGCTTGGGTGAACCTAGCCATGCGCTTCTGTACTTTCAAAGCCACAACCAATCTCTGGATGAGAACTATCAACTGTCTTCCTTCTTGCATTTGTCCCTGAGGGGAGTGGGGCTTCCTCCCATCCACATAATCACCTTAGCGGTGCCGCTGGCCCCCATCAGCCCAACCTGCAGGCATTTTACGAAGTGGCTTTCATAAAATATAAACATCGGCCTCTGTAGTCCCATGAGTCAAGCAGCAACAACCCCCTCCATGTCTTTAGTCGTTCTTGGCCTGCACTACCCCTGTAGGGATACCTTCTGGGATCACAAAGTTTTTCGTCTCTCCCCAAGACCCAGTCTCTGCTTCTAGTGTTCATGGGTCCCACATTCCCATGTCAACTAGACAAGGCCACCTTGCCTTCAATGGGCTGTCATGGTGTCTCCTTGCTCCTCTTTATCCTCCTCTGCCTCAGGCGCCAGGAGGAGGATGCTGCCAGTGACAGTCAAAACTAAGCTATGTGAATAGGGCTGGCCAGGCATCTGCCCATGGCAGGCAAACTCTCACCCCTGCCCTCAATGGCCTGTGCTTGATCAAATGAGGGGAGGTAGAAAAACTGGTAGGGGTGGGATGCTGTGATGTCACTTCTGGGTAATCCACCCCAGTAGCTCTAATCAGAGCATAAAGGAAGGGTACACATTCTGTAAATACTAATAATAATCACGCCAATGCCACAGGAATTCCTCCATTCTCTATGGTCTTTACCATAGAGCTTGTGGGAATCCCTTAGAGTGTCACGGGGGAGCCCTCTGTGATGTTCCAGCCTCTGCAACGCTTCTCAGGTTCCACCCTCGAAAGCTCCCAAGATTCAAGGACTGCGGTCTCGGCAAGCCTACAGGTGGACCAGTGATCTGTCTCTGGGACAAGGCAGCTTTCTGTGTTCACATGGCAAGTGCTTGCCTGCTTCCCTAGAACTTCTTGCCGTTCTTCTTCCCCCAGAAGAGGCTTGGAAGGTGAAAGAGCAAAGCAAGGGAGGGGGACAAGCCACCGCTTCATGAAGATTACTGCAGAGCCCATCCTGCCCCGGATATACCTCTGGTGCGCTCATCTATGATCTCCTTGACCTTAGGCTTCTCTGTGCTTTTCCTTGGCTTTTTGGCTGGCGGAGGAGGGGCATAGGCAGCAGCTTCTGGCTCCACCCACTCCGTGTAAACTTCTTTGTAGGGGTTGCGTTCCTCTGCAGCGTGGAAAGAAGAGTATCAGCGCAGGAGCCAGGTGGGATGCCAAGCCTTGTGCACTGACTGATGTCTGGTCCCTTGGCCAGGATACCTGCTTTGTGGAACGAGCTGGTACACTGAGCACCTGGGACCGATCTGTGCCCTGGAGGGCTAGGGGCCAGATGGCTACAAACACCCCCCCCCCCCAATGCCACAGAGCTGAGAGCAAAAGACCAGCGGGTCAGAAGCAGGCCCCTTTGTACCCCAGCTTGTGCCTTTGCAAACTCTGCGTCCTTAGCTTGGCCCCATTACCTTCAGGTGGCTCCAGACCCTTGGGTCCAGAAGGCTGGAACCCCCCCAAGGCCCATTCAATCATCTGCTTGTTCTGCATCTCCACTACTTTGGATGTATCAGTTTCATCGTTCTCTGGACAGGAGGGGAAGATCTTGCCCGCTCTGCTGCTGGCCACCTGCAAGGTGGAATAGGCAGATGGTCAGGCTCTGATTCAACTCGATTTCTGTTGCCTCACTGCGGTCAGAAACAGTGCCCACCCACAGTGCAATTTAGGGACTCCCACAGCTAGAGAAAGGGTGTTGAACAGGACAGGACAGGATGGGAAGGAATCTCTGCACAGGCTTGATGGCTGTTGACGCCAGAATGATAGTTTATTTCAATGCTGTTTTGCATTGCCTCTCTTTCTACAATACGTGCCTTGGCTCACTTGCATGAGCAATCTCATTCATGCCACAAATGCCTTTGTGCTTGTGACAAACACATTCCAGGTTGTCTGGGGCTGAGAAAGCTGGTGGACAGATGTTCCCTTACTGCTCCATGGAGCAATAAGCCTGGGATACAGACAATGCTCTCCTGGTGAAGGGCTCCTAGCCACTCCCATTATAACAGTCCTATACTGCCACCACTTCCAGAAAGTTCCATTCCTTCTCACAGGCTGGTTACAGCTCAGCAAATGAATCAGAGCAATGCTTACCTGCAGCACCTCATAAATGGCCTTCCGATACATGGGCTGCTTGTTGTATGTAGCTTGGTGGAATGCATTAGCGAAGGAACTGAGTGGCAGCAGCTTCTCCACACAGACCTGCCAGAGACAAGAGAGAGGGAAATGGGATACAAAGCACCCTATCCCCCTCCATCCGGCCCAAAACAACTAGGTAAAAGGAACTAAGGCAGCCTGCAATGAGATCGCTGTGCAGGACTGTGGGATGGACTTAGCAATCAAACTAATGTTTGTGCAACACACTGTAACACTTTGCACAAACGTATGCCTAAACAATTACTTAGGATCCCTGTATGGTGAAGACAAAATTGAACTCTTAAGGGGGAGATGGAACAGCCATTTGTCTGTTTCATCATAGAGAAAGAGATTCAGTTGCTCTCACAAACGTTCCAGTGAAAGATGGCCCTCCTGCCTAAGCAACATAAGCTCACACACCCTCCCCAAACAGAGAGCAGAAAAGCACAGGGAACATGTCCAGCAACTGCAGCAGATGTTGGATGCTGAACCTCTCTCTGCACCCTGGCTTTCTGTCATGCTGTGCATCGTGCCAGGCACAAGATACGTTTAAACAGTTGGCTTGTACTCCAATGTATGTGTTATGTTACCACGTTCTACATCATTTCCTCCACAAGACCAGAAGTGCCACAGCCACAGTTTTCTAGCGCAGGAGAGGTCATGCTCCCCCCACTCCCTGGAGGACCTTCTGGGTGCCATGTTTTTTCCTTGTCCAAAATACAGTGACAGGTGGCCAGTAACATGACTCCTTGAGAACAAGTTGGGAAAAAGTCTCTCCATCGAGTCATTCAAAGCCAATGGCCCCATTTCTGAAGACCATCATTCTAATGGAATTGCCTGTTTCCTGCAATGGCCTCCAAATGAGTTACATACAAAGGGGGAATAAGGATGTACTTATTAATTAGCACTTTATTAATTGGTTTTATAATTTTATAACTATTGTCTTATGTACCTTAAGTTTTATGTAAGCCGTCCTGAGCCGGCTTTGGTGGGGAGGGCACGGTATAAATTGAATAAATGAATAAATAAATACTTAATGAAAACACCCTCAAGTCTCCAGGCTTCACTCAGCTCTAGTCTTTGCTGTGGCCCTTGAGTGGAGGCAGACAGGGAAATTCTGGGAGCCAAACCCTTGTACTCCTCTCTCCCTCACAAGCCAGCCGTTGAAAGAATAGCAGGACCTGCCTGTCACAGCTGTCAGGGGTATAACTCAGGGTATAAGTGAGGGCAGTTTCTTTAGGGAATGTGGGAGCGGAAGCTAGGGCGCTGCGGCAGAGAACGGTTAACCTGACGACCCTCAAGACCACCCACGTGCAGCTGAGCCACTTACCACAGAGAACTTCCCGTCGCCGAACCACATGACCCAGCGGGTGCCCTCAGCAGCCCGGCTCCTGCCAGTCATCCACCAGGAAACAATGCGGCCTGGCCACCAGGAGAATCCACGCAATTTCCCCCAGACCAGCTCCCCGATCCCAAATCCCCGGCCATCCTGTGGGTGGATATGAGAGACCATGGGGTCATGGAAAGAGGGCTGGGCTTGTTATCTTAGGCATGATAGAAGAGAGAGGGAAACTGAGGCAATGGGAAGGGGGAAGCAGATGTGTAGAAGGGGGGTTCTGCCAGGGAAGGGTGCCTCTGCCACACTCATCTCTCTGCCTGTAACGTCAGGATTCTTGTCTTGAGTGGAAATGCTTTCACCCCAACTACGTACGATAATGGCAGCAGTGGCACTTCTCTTTGTCTCTCCGCACATGGCTCCTCCTGAGTACATCTCTAGTCGCCTCATACGAACAACCCTGCCGGATCAGACCTTTGTCTCTCCCCCCATCCCAGTTCCTGCCCTTCCCTTTTCCCTTAGTCATTAAGCCTCTTCCTTCCCTTTCCCTGCCTTACGTCCTTCCTTAAAACCAGTAAAACCTTTCCTAGCCACCCTCCTCCACTTCACTCTCTCCAACCCCATCTTTACTTTCATTTCCACATTCCAGACATCTCTTCCCTCCCCCTCCTGTTGTCTTCTACCACGAGGGGACCATGCCGTATCTGAGCTCTGCAAAGGGTCTAGCGCACGTCTGGTGCTGTACAAATGTAAAGCAGCAGCGAGAGCAATAAGAGGGAGATTCTCCCTCTTCTGCAGCACTACAACAGGTGAAAGTGCCTTGTACAAATTCCCCCTTGAACAAAGCTAATGCAAAGCAAGGACGCCCTGCCCGCAGGGACAGCAAAGGTCAGGAATGCACTGAGAGCTGAGGGTGGCTGCAAGGTGCGAAGGATGGCGAGTGCAAGGAGATCTGAGACTCACGTGGAGCTCAGGAACACAAGAGGGAAGAATGTACCGCACCTCGTATTCTGGCTCATCGTCGGCCGACTTGGATATGCCCTTGTCCACAGCATCAGGCCCCACGGGTTCTGGTGTAGTCGCCACATTAGGAGAGGCAGGGTCGGTGGGCTGCTGCAAGGTGGGTGGGCTGGCCTCTTCTTCCTTCTGGGGCTCGGTCCGTGGCGTCTCCTCCACTGCATTCATCCCAGCAATGACCTTGGCTTTTTTCTCAGCCTGCAAAGACAGCCGACAGGGTTAGAGCGACAAAGAACAGAAGCCCTGAGACTATCCCTTGGCAAGGCTACACTTCTCAGCTGTACTTACCTGGAAGGAAGTTCCACTGAAATCAATGGGGCTTATGTCTGAGTAAATTTTATTAGGACTGCACCGTGAACGTGGTACAAGACACGGTGCACTCGGGAATGCTCTCTTCATCTATCTCACTGCATGGAGTATTTGTGCTTTAGAACACACCCGGATGTACCAAAGGAAATTCTGGCAGCAATGAACTTGTGGCAACGCCCCACCACATGGATTCAGACTTACCAGTGCACGTTCTCAGAACAACATAACCAACCCAAAGTTTTTAGAAAAGAGCAGGATACAAAGCTGCTCTTACGGTTCTTAGTTATGTAGTATTTTTTTCAACTCGCAAAGCACTTGACTACCCTGGCTGTGATTGCCTTCATATAATACCAGGAGGTAGGCAGTCACTGGCACTCCGTTTGTAAGAGTCGCACAATAAGGTACGTGGATGGTGTGTGTGTATGTATGTGTGCATAAGGGGGGCTTCGGAACCTGGAGAGTGGCAAACATGTGGAGGCAGTTTTTTCCTGCAGGGAAAGGAAAGGGGTGGGTGGCAAAACAGAACACAATGAACTATCTTTCTCAGCCACACAGTTTGCTTCTGGCCCACAGGATTTGAAAGTATTTAGTGTTGGTTTCTGTTCACTATTCTTCCCAAAGCCCAACATACTCGTGAGAAGAGAAGGAAGATGGTTTCGGAAGCCATGGAAGCTGTGCTCCCAACGTCCTTGAGGCAAAGATGATGTTGCCTCCTGATATTCTTACCCTTCTCCCTCAACCTGGTCTGCATTGGGACAGTATCAAATGCCAAATTTCCTATGGAGAAAGTGATATAGAGGTGGGGCAACAGTGCTCGGGGCAATTATTTGGGGCAATCAAGAGGCACATCTCCTAGCAGGACTTTATCTCCCCCGCCTTGGGAATTCCCACCATCCATTCATCAGAGACAGTCTCTGCCCAGACAGTGAACCCCCGACCCCAGTTCTGCCATACCTCTCTGCAAGGGAAGTACGTTCCTGCACAAAACACTCATCAGTCATGGCACAATCAAATGGGCTGCTCTTAAAAGAACACAGAAATACAGGTTGCTTACCTGTAATTGGAGATCTTCGAGTGGTCATCTGTGCATTCACACCTCTGGGATTAAGTGCGCCTGCGCCGATCCCGATCGGTAATCTTCAAAGCCTAACGGATTTTCGCGCCAGCTCCCCGGTCACGTGCACGTCCCACTGCGCATGACCCGGGGAGAGGCACGAGGATCCCGCCAGTTCCTTCTGACCGCTGCTAACAGCCCCCAAGGAAAAAAGTGAGGGAGACCGAAAGCAGAGGGGAAGGAGGGCGGGTGGTGTGAATGCACAGATGACCACTCGAAGATCTCCAATTACAGGTAAGCAACCTGTATATCTTCTTCGTGGTCTCTATGCATCACACCTCTGGGAGAATAGCGAGCAATAAACACACCACATACCTGGAGGTGGGTGCTGGAGGTCTCACATCTGAGCTGCTTGCAGAACTGCACGGCCCACCACAGTACGCTGATGGACGCGGACATCTAGGGCGTAGTGCTTCACAAACGTGTGAGGGGACGCCCACGTTGCAGCATTGCAGATGTCTCCCAGGGGAATGCCCTTGAGGAATGCTGTGGAAGTAGCCACGGCTCGAGTGGAGTGTGCCCGGAGGGACGCCGGTAGTGGCCTTTTGGCCAGAAGATAGGCGAGTTTTATCGTCTCAACTATCCACTTCGAGAGTCTTTGAGACGACAGCTTCTGTCCCTGCCTGGGCAAGGCATAAGAAATGAAGAGAGCTGGAGACTTGCGAAAGGATTTTGTCCGGTGCAAGTAGAAAGACAGGGCTCTCTTGACATCTAAAGTGTGTAGACTACGTTGCGTTGGGTCCTGGGGACCAGGAAAAAATACCGGCAACGTGATATCCGCCCCTATATGAAAGTCCGAGACTATCTTAGGCAGGAAAGCGACATCTGGAGCCAAAGTGACGGCATTATGATGAAACGTGAGGTATGGTGGGTCGCAACGGAGCGCCGAGAGCTCACTCACGCGTCGAGTAGACGTGATGGCCACCAAAAATGCAACCTTCCACGACAAAAGTTGAAGGCTGCATGAGGCCATGGGTTCGAAGGGTTTTCCCATCAGCTTAGTGAGAACCAGGGGCAAGTCCCATGCCGGGACTGGTGTCCGCACTGGGGGATAGAGGCGATTCATTCCCTTGAGGAATTGCTTCGTTGTTGGATGGGAAAACACTGAGGAGCCATCAATCTTAGGATGATTGACTGAGATGGCTGACAAGTAAACTCGGATAGATGAGTGACACAGTCCCCTGTCCTTACATGACAGGAGGAAGCCAAAAACATCTTTAAGCCCGGCGGGGACTGAGGGCCGTCCCACAGACGCCAGGAAGGTTAAAAACTTAGTCCATTTTGACTCATATGAACGCCGAGTGGAGAGTTTGCGTGAGTTCAGTAGAACTTGAGCAATGCGTGATTCTAACCCTAAGTTTGGATCAGCCACACTGCCAATTTCAGTCTGGGCACATCGTGGTGCAGTACCCGGACCCCGTGCATCCCGAGGAGGTCTGGGTCCGTCGGGAGATGGAGATACGTCCCTCGTGAGAGACTGAGGAGCATGGGGAACCAGGGTTGTCTCGGCCACCATGGGGTGACGAGAATTGCCCACGGTCGCTCTGTCAACAGTTTGTGGACTACTCTCGGTATGAGAGGAATCGGGGGAAATAGGTACAATCGTTTCCCCGTCCACTGGAAGAGGAGACCGTCTCCGAGAGAGGTCGGGTCCGTTCCTGCTCTGGAACAGAATAGGTGGCACTTCTTGTTCTCTCGAGAGGCGAATACATCCACGGATGGATGTCCCCAACGGTCAAAGATCGGAGTCAGGTAGAGGGGGTTCAGTTCCCACTCGTGTAGGGATGCTCCCCCTCTGCTTAGGAAGTCCGCTTGGACGTTGAGTAGTCCTGGGAGATGAGTCGCTACCAGGTGAATATCTAGTGCCTGGCACTCGTCCCAAAGCTCTATTGCTAACCGGCAAAGTCCACGGGAGACCGTCCCACCCTGGCGGTTGATGTAAAACATGGTGGTGTTGTTGTCTGTAAGGACAGTCACCGTCTTCCCCAACAGGGATTGGCGGAAAGATCTCACTACGTAGAGAACTGCCAGCAGCTCTAGGAAATTGATATGGTTGTGTGCCACAGAGGGGTGCCACCTGTCGCCCACACCTACACCGTCCAGATGAGCTCCCCAGCCCCATAGGGATGCGTCCGTAGTGACGGTTGCTGAGGGGGGTGGAAGCCGGAAAGGTGCACCTGAATGTAAATTCTGGGGCACAAGCCACCAATTCAGGGTCTCTAGGACCTGGGTTGATATCTGAAATAGTTTGGAGAGGGAGTGGAAGTTGGGGCGGAAACGCCTCAAAAACCAAAGCTGCAGTGGTCTCATCCGCAATTTGGCGAAGGGGATTACTGCTGTTGTCGCGGCCATCAGGCCTAGCAGGCGAAGGATTTGTTTGGCTGTAGCCTCCTTGGTCTCTTGGACAGACAGGAGAAGGGAGACTATATCTGCTGCTCTGTTGGGGGGTAGGAACGCTCTGCATTGCAGGGAGTCCAGGATAGCTCCGTATAAACTGAACCCGTCTGGAAGGGGTAAGCATGGACTTTTTGAGGTTTATCGTCAGTCGTAGTGATTCTAGGGTACGAAGGGTAGTAGAGATGTGGCTCTGTAGTTCCGTCGTAGAGGGGGCAACTAGAAGCCAGTCGTCCAGGTAGGGGTAAAGGTGGACACCTTGAAGTCGCAGATGTGCCGCTACTACTGCCATAAGCTTCGTGAAGACACGAGGAGCTGTAGAGAGGCCAAAGGGTAGGGCCTTGTACTGGAAGTGACGCGGACCGATCGCGAAGCGTAAGTACGGTCTGTGCGACGGGTGGATCGTCACATGGAAGTATGCGTCCTTTAAGTCCAGCGTCACCATCCACGCGTTGGCTTCTAGTAGCGGTAGGATGGTCTGTAGAGTGGTCATACGGAATTTCTTGTAGGTGATGAACGCATTGAGGTTCCGCAGATCCAATATGGGACGAAGTCCGCCATCCTTTTTTGGGACCGTGAAGTAGCGAGAGTAGAACCCCCGCTGAAGGTGGTTTGTTGGTATTCGTTCTATGGCATCTTTTGAGAGGAGGGCTTCGACTTCCGACGATAGGGTGTCGGAGGGAGGGGTGGTTACGAAGTACGATTCTTGTGGTATCTGGAAAAATTCTATTTTGTAGCCTTCTGCTACGACCGACAGTGCCCATTTGTCTGTCGTGATACGTTGCCATGTTGGTAGAAAGGGTGATAGATAGGTGGGAAGATCGGAGCGAATGGGGGAGTCAAAGACTCTGCTTGTTCGGTTTAGGTGGCTTAGCCTTGGAAGCGGAAGCGGACGGGAATCGTGGCTTGTGGCCATAGGGTTTCTGTTGATAAGCAGTAGACGACGGTCTCTGCCATTGGGGTTCAGTGGGAGATCTTCGCGGTTGCTGTTTGGGCCAAGATCTCTGCCATGTCTTCTGCTTCTGTTGTCTCGCTTGTGAGACACCCAAGTTACGAGATGTCTTAATGCTCTTATCTAAATCATGAAGGACTGTGTCCGTCGTGGAGCTGAATAGTCCTTCACCCTCGAAAGGGAGATCTTCCACCAAGGACTTTGTGTCTTGTGGAAGCGAAGTCGACCTCAGCCAGGCGTGGCGACGAAGGGCGACTGCTGAAGTGAGTGTCTTGGACGTGACGTCCGCAGCATGCTTCGATGCGTTAAGCTGGTGCTTTGCTAGCACCATGCCTTCCCTCTGGATCTTCCTAGCAAGGCGTTGCTTATCCTCAGGAAGATGGGCCAGAAGTGGTGTCATCTGCTCCCATAGGGAGTATTGGTACCTGCTCATGCAGGCTGTGTAGTTTGCCGTTTTTATGCCCAGTGCACCGGCTGAATAAAATCGTCTCCCGAAAGAATCTAATTTCCATCCCTCCTTGTCCAAGGGGGAGGAATGTCTGCTACGGCCCCTGATCGAGGGGGTCACTACAACTGAATTGGGCTTGGGGTGGATGAATAGGAATTCTGCCCCTGGCTCTTGGAGCCTGTACATGTGGTCTAATCTCTTGTTGGAGATTGGAGTTGAGGAGGGGTGGCCCCAGGATTCTTTGGCAGTGCTCAAGAGCACCGAAATTAGTGGCAACGCTACCGCGGTGGATGTCTCCATCTGTACGATGTCGAAGATGGCATCGGTAGCGGTAGGGGTTGGTTGGACAGTGGCAAGTGCCAGGGAATGGGCCATTCGTTTGATAAGCTCTCCATAGGATTTCACGTCCTCGGAGGGAGAGATTGGTAAATTTTCAGCCACATCAGGGGATGGTGACGGCTGGATAGGAGATTCGTCATCGGATGATTCGGGAGATTCGGGTATCGAGTGGTCGGAATGTTCGGAGGGAGATATAGGGGTCGACGGATCTGGTTGGTAGGGAGGGAGGTCGACATCGGGCGAAGTAGGTATCGGCATCGGTAGTTTCAGTATCGGTTTCGGAGTCGGAGCCGGGGGATCTCGGCATCGGGAGACTCTTGACGATGTCGATTGGCGATCCCACTCCGCCGGGTACCATTGTGGAGGTGGCGGGTAGGAGGAGCCATACAGGTATCGCCATTGACGGACATCCCACGGCACCGAAGATGGAGGGAGGCGCCAGTCTCGCTCACCTTTGGCGCCGGCAGCGGGTCGGGCCCGGTCTCGGGACTGCTGTGAGGGATCCGCGTCAGCTCGATGTCGGGTTCCGAATCTGTGAGCTGGATGGGTCGCGGCATCGGGGAGGCGGGGCTGCCCCGGGGTCGCTCGCGCCCTGGAGGGTCAAGCTGCGGAGACCCGTGCTGGGTCATGTCGGACGCGGGATGCGTCGACAAAGCACTCGAGATTTTGCGCTTCAGCTTGCCCTTACCCTCTTTGCCCTCCTTACGCTTCTTAGCGGGAGTTCGTGGCAGTGAGAGGGGTCTTTTCGGTGCCGACTTCTCGGTACCGGAAGGGCTTCGCATCGGTGGCGACGTCGGGCCAGTCGGTACCGATGGGGATGTTGTCGAGGCGTCAGCTGCGGACATCTTCGGTGACAACGCTGCTTCCAAGAGAGCCACTCTGAGTCGGGCCGCCCGGTTCTTACGAGTTTGTTTGGAGAACGCGGCGCAACTCGAACAGGAATCGACACGATGCGACTCGCCTAGGCACAGCAAGCAGAGGGAGTGCTTGTCTGGGGGAGCGATTTTACTCCCACAATTAAGGCAGCGTTTAAAGAAACCCCACCGCTGGGCCATAGGCCGGGCGGGGAGTAGGAAGAGGAGAATCCAAAAGTGAGTCCAGAAAAACAGTCCGTAGGTCAGGAAAAACAAGAAAGTCAGTCCGAAAGGCCTTTCCAAGTTGGAAAAAGAAAGAACGAATGTTAGCTACCGACCGGAGCGGAGAGGGGGTCCTCACGACGCAGCGGTCAGAAGAGAACTGGCGGGATCCTCGTGCCTCTCCCCGGGTCATGCGCAGTGGGACGTGCACGTGACCGGGGAGCTGGCGCGAAAATCCGTTAGGCTTTGAAGATTACCGATCGGGATTGGCACAGGCGCACTTAATCCCAGAGGTGTGATGCACAGAGACCACGAAGAAGATCTACAACTGGGTGTCCTTATCTGCTGCAATGGGGCTGGCACAGATGGACTGAGGACAAAGATATCTGTTAGCCCTTAAACTCAAGAAGCAACTAAAAACAAATGAAAGTTTAAGATGAAACCAGTCACCAAACCCCAAGGGTAGAGGACCACTGCTCTCATAGGCAGAGCAGCCAGACAGAATAAGCTTAGCAGCAGATAACTAGAAACCTGCTGATCCACCAAGTGAAGCGTCCAGAGTGTTAGACCAGGAATCTAAACACCAAAGCCAAGAATCCAGACTTCAGACAGATCTGGGATGGCATCAAGTCATCAATATCACCACAGGGATGAGGACATTTGCAAGAGCACACCTCCACTGCTGAAATGCATGTATCTGAACATTCCACAAATTGCTTAGGCAGTCCAACCTCTAATGCACATTTCCTTCACAATTATGGCTCCACGTCTAGATCCTTCCAGGTGGCTGCTTCTAAACAGAATGTCTCACCTTCCCACAAGGTGGTCTGAATGAGCATCTCAGAATATCTTTCACTCATCCTGGAGCCGTCCCTCTTACACTATAGATTCTCCCCTCCTTATTCAGTCCCCCCCTTTGTTCAATACCTTGTTCAAATTTGCAGAAATCCACCTTCTAAGGAATTCCCTAGACACTTTTTTTTGTTTTTGAAAGGAGAGAGGGTGAAGGACAGAAATCTTAGTAACCCTTTCTGACCTTGCACAATCCCTGCTGCTTTGCTAATACCAAGAATCACTTCAAGCCCCCTCTTTAGTTCCACTTTGTGCAACCAAAAGCACAGCTGCCTGTTCATAATCAACACAATGTTTGTTTTTAAAACAAAAAGGATGCACCTCCCCCCCTCAGATGCTCAAGAGAAAAGCAAGCACATTAACTATTTTAAATAAACAAATCACACATGTCTGGGTAAATAAATAAAAAATAATGCCAGGACTGTTACCCTGAACTCCAGTTCTGGCGTTCAGGCCCCGCAGATCCTGAGGTGCACTGCACTTGAGTCAAAGTGATGCAGAAAATCTCTGGCCTGCACAGAATGAAGGCAGAGCTTGGAGATAAAATCCACCTCACCTAACGAGAGCACACTGGCTGAAGAATAGGAGCTGCCTGAAGAGGCAAGTGGCAAGGCCTCATCCAAAAGAGTGGCACCTAGGAGAGATCACAAATTAAGGACCTCTGCTGATGACATCAATGTACCTTTGGTCCCAGAAGATTCTTCCCCGTTGCTATTATTTAGTATAGTATTTCTAGCTCATTTTCCTTACAGTATCCAAAGGTTAAAAGAAAAACCCATCACATTTCCACAAGTACTTAAAAATCACATTACCCAACCCACTAGAATATCCTTTGCCCTATATAAAACATTACCCAACTGTAGAGACTACCAAATCCACCCTTGCCTGGATTTATTTATTTGTAGTATTTATAGCCCACCCTTCCTGCAAGTGGGCTCAGGGCGGGTAACAACACAGCAGTACAATAAATACAATTAAAATATTAAAACACTATAGTATAACAGAAATTGAGTGGTTGCAAGAGGTCCCTGGCCCATTGGTGAATTATTGAGCTATGGTCCCGGTCAACTAGTCTACCAATTGGCTTAAAAGACATGTATATTTTGGGACAACAAAGCAAAAACTGTGTAACTTCAGAACACCATCCATAAACATATTTTGTAAAATGACGGAGTGGGTCAGTCCATCCCCACAGCTCTAATGGCTGCCACTAGTCTCTGTAAACCCACTGCCTGCTGGTGTCTCATTCCAAGGGGCCACTCTTCCTTAAAACAGTGCCCGCACAAAAGGCAAGGGTTGCCTTCTGCCAGCCATACCACCTGCTCTCTAGGAACTAACAATCCACTGACTAGCAAGTTAGCCCAATAGCAGACCTTTTTGAGCGTTTGGTCCCCTCCGTCCTGTCCTCCTCCCTAATGCACATCACATTACACAACAGAGCCTGAACCACTAATGGTGGGACAGAGCATGAAACTATACAACCTAGTTGAAGCTAAGGGGGAGACTAGTCAGTGTCTTGATAGGAGGCTTGCTGGGAACCCTATTCAAGTTGCCTTAAGTTCAATAATGGAAAAGGTGGGACATAACGTAGATACAAATAACGAAACAGAAATGAGGACAGCTACTCTTTTAACATTTTCACACTCTAGCTGTAAAAGGCAACCAGCCCAACCTCTCAGCCTTGCCAGTGGCATGCTGAATTCCTGGAAGGTGATTCTACAAGAAAAAAAGAGATGATCTGAAAGGCTGTTGCAAAGCTGCACAGAAGAATTTTAGCAGGTGTCTCTTCTTCCACTATTATGCTGGAGAGGCTAAGCTTGTGTCAGAACTCTGAACGTGGGACCAGAACAACACTGAGCATAGATTCAGCCTAGGCACAGCTGGTAAGCTGTGAGAAATGAAGGAAATCTCAGGGACAGCTAGAAGGGAGCCTCGTAACATCAGCAGCTGCAATGGGTCATGGTGGACTCTGCAAATGTTTCCAGATATAGCTGGATTGTTGTTGTCGTTGTCAAGTTGCAGCTGACTTATGGCGACCCTATTGGGTTTTCAAGGCAAGATGTTCAAAAGTCATTTGCTACTGCCTGACTCTGCGTCATGACCCTGATATTCCCTGGAGATCTCCCATCCAAATCGTTACCAGGGCCAGCCCTGCTTAGCTTCTGAGATCCAGCTAGCCTGGGCTATCCAGGTCAGGGCCTTGTAAATGGTCTTCTGGTTACCTTTATCAAAAGATTCATATCCCACCTTTCCAAGGCTGCTGATGGAGAAGCCCAATTTGCTCCTCAAAGAGCAAGGGCTTCCATGCAGTCTAGTGCCACTCCTGGTTACCAGCCTCCTCTTGCCCTGCTCCCAGCTTGAGATGTGCCAGGACTGGCAGCCCTTAGACCCCACCACACTTCTTAGTGTAACTCTTAAACATATAAGACCTATATCCCATGCAAAACATTGCAACTTTCTCTGCAGGAGGCTTCATTTCCTGGCCTGAGAACCTTTGGGATGATAAATTTGGGGGGGGGGGGGGGTCTGCTAAACATATTCCCATCAGAAACCTGGACTCACAGTTCAATGAGGAAGGAGGCACAGCAAAAGGAATACATCACAGTTCCATACTGCCAGGCATGGAGCCAGAATTCCCATCAGCACACGGGACTTGATCAAAATGGGATGCTCTCAGTAAAGGATGCACAAAGACTGGAATCACAGAATCGTAGCGGTGGAAGGGCCTCCAGGGTCATCTAGTCCAACCCCTTGTGCAAAGCAGGAAATGCACAAAGACAATCCATTGGGCAGAAAGTTTGCAATTTACAAGGCAGGAATTATGGACCTAGTGTGCAAGGGCTAGGGTTGCCGACTTTTAAACCAGTCCCACTAGCTATCCCTTTGATGTAAATTTAATCTACAATTATCAGGTAATCTCTCTTAACTTCATGCCAAGAAAAGCTTCAACTGCCCACTTCCGCACATTCCACTCACTTCGTTTCAGACTGCTGCACAGCTAGTCCTATGACATCGCTTATCAGATGTCTCGTCCTACTGATGACACTGACTTGCACCATATAATCCTCCTGGAGTCTTGGTGAGAAAGGTGGGAGAAATAAGTTTCTATTAAGAGACAGGCGGCATTTTTCCCCTGCCCTGTTGGCAACCTTAACAAATTGGCAACCTTTGCGAGTTTTGCTTTGCTTAACAAGGACCCGGGGCAGGTTTCCCATGGGGCTTGAGTACAGTGCAGGTTTCCCCCTCTTGACACCAGAGGGCACTGGGCTTAGGAAACCCTGCTGGCTGGCAGCCCTGTGAGGAAGACAAGAGTTCGTCTTGCTGTATTTCGGGCAGACTTCTACCAGAAGGTGACAGCCCTGCCTGTTTCTCAGCTCGCAAAAATTTCATTGTTTTTCACCCTGTTTTTAATAACACAATATTGATACTTTGTTTTATATAGCACAGTTAAACATCCAAAGCGCTTCGCATGCAAGGCAGGCCACTTTATTTTCTCTGAATTGCAGATGGGCACTTGAGGCTGAGAAAGTGAACATTTATTAACTGGATTTGCCTCCCCTGTTTTCCCACTGGAGCCTCCCCAAGGCAGATCACAATATTGCTGAAATGGAACATGCCATAAAAAAGGGTAAGAAATATGACTTTTCAATTTAACTCAATGACTTTTCAATTTAAAAACCATAAAATAAATGGAACTGCTAGAAGAGCGGCTAGGAAGGGAAGGGTACAGATTTTTTTTTTTTAAAAACCCAAATTTTAAAATGCTGAACTCAAAAATAAACCAAACAAACAAAATATAAACAAAACTTCCCTCACAAAAAGAATATATAGCGGGGTGGGGGGAGAGAAGGGGACAAATCTGGGCTGAATTAAAAATGGGCTTGTGAGAATATCTTGGCCTGCCCCCTACAGGATTCATCATAGAGACAAGACTCTATATTTCTGGCTGACAGCACAGTCTCTTAACCATTATTTGCACTAGCTCATGCTGCCAGGTGTCTTGGCCAGGGTCTGTGGACTGGACCGCACAGGCTAATCAGCAAGTAGTATCTGGTGGTCAGTGGAAGGATGGTTCCTCTGGGCCAGGGGTGGCCAAACTTGCTTAACAAAAAAGCCACATAGAATAAACATCAGATGTTTGAGAGCCAGAAGACATAAAATATTACAGGTTTTTATAGAAAAATAGGCAAATTTGCTTTTTTTTAACATTAAATGAGACTGCCAAAAATAAAAACAAAAGGGGTAAAAAAGGGTATATTGATAGTGATGTTTATTTGTCCAATGATATTTATTTGTTTGCTAATGGTATTTATTTGTCTAAGAGAGAGAGATGGAAAGAAATAATGAAAGAGGTGGGAAGAGAGAAAGAAAAAGAGAGAAACAAAGAAAGCAAATAGGTGGGGAGGGAGGGAGGGGGAAGGAAGGAAGAGAGCGAGAAAAAGAAAGAAAGTGGAAAGAAAGGAAATAGAAGGAGAAGAAAGGAGAGGTGGAAAGAAAGCAACTTCAAATGCATCCTCCAAGCCCCCCACCCTGGCTTGGCGAAGGGATTTAAAGAGACAAATGCCTTCTCCGAGCTGGCAGGTTTGAGAATGCATTTAAAGTTAAAGTTGCTTTCTTTCTCTGCTCCCCCCACCTCAAGCCTACCTAGGGAGAGGAACGCTGGCTGGGGAAGGGAAGACTGATTGGGGAGGCATGCCTCCCCTTTGATTCCCCAGCTGCCCTGCTGGAAGCCGCACAATGTGTGTGAAAGAGCCGTAGTTTGGCCACCCCTGCTCTGGGCTGTTATGATTCCATCTCAGCAGTTGCATTTTGTATTATTTAACATTAACATCCCATCAGCATGGAGCCAATGACACAAAGGTGGACTTCACGAGATTGTCTTCTTCTTCCACACAACCAACCTGGATGTAAGGCCGGGCTGAGTCGGTGGCTTGTCCAAAGACAAACAGTGAACTTTATGGCTTAGGATAGGATTTCTCACACCCAGAGCCAACCTTTGTAGCTTCTCTACCATACTGGGGAAAGATATCACTGGGGGAAAAAACTGTCAAAACAAAGATACTTAGGAGGATCCAAAGTCTGCACCAGATAAATGTTTCTCCTTCTGCTACCTGATGGAAACTCATTGTCTTTAACAGCTATGTAACATGGCGAAATACAGCAGATGCAACTTTCCCCAGATGCGGTGATGGGAAAATTCTGCACCTGTTATAGTTCCACCTGACATGCAGCTCTTGAAAGCACAGCATCTCTGTCAGGAAGGAATCTGGCAGCGCATCTAGCACACAGCAGCTGGTCATTGGTAGAAGCTGTGGTTTCTGGGAAATCAACTATAGGAGCATCAAGGGAACATTCATCAGCACTACCTTGGAACTGCAGTTAGGCAATCATGTGGCCAGGAACCTGACAAGGAAAGTGTGTGTGGTGTACTGATGGTAGCCTCTGGAATTAGAGGCTTGTTTGATACAGCATGTCCTGATTTGATCTGGCCACTGGGGGAACAGCAGTGGTTGTTCCAAGCCAGAGAGAGGAGGACTTCTGTTTAACTGCTGGGTATTTATGAACAATAAGTAAGCCCAGCCGAAAAAGGTTCAGAATATGATATGCAATCAGAACATATCTGTGGCAAGCAACCATTCTTCCCCATCTTACAGGCGAGGAAACAGACTGAGATAGAATCAACTGGATAGCATATACACCCTTTACTTTAGCTGTGAAAGCTGCATGGCTTCAGCAGAGAAAAAGTGTTCCTGATTCTTCAGTTTCCTTCAATGATGTCACTTGTATTTGGCATTTTCAGCAATGTGAAGGGATTTTCCATAACAAGGGGTTCTACAACCTTCTACAGTTAGGGCATAAAAGTGGATACTAGAGGCCTAAGGGATAGCCATGGGTGAGAAACACAGGGCTTGTTGGCTGTACTTGTTTTCTGAGGTGGAGCTGGGGCTCAACAGCAGAGTCCCTGTTTTTCCATGGAGAAGGATTTGAGTTCAGTCCCCTCTTTTTTTTATGCAGAAGGGCCCAAGTTCAATTCCCAGCATCTCCAGTTAAAAGGGCCAGGAAACAGGTGACCTTTTGGCTGAGATTATGGAAGCCTGCTCCCAGCCAGAGGAGACAATATAGACCAATGGTTTAATTCTGTATAAGGCAGCTTCGTGCATTCTATGTGGCGCTTGCTGCTTTTGATATTCTGAGAACTGGGCCTCCTGTGAAGAAAGCACACTTCCATCCCTTTTGCGTTGTAGAGGTGAGACTAAAAACACTCAATAACCAATAAAGAATAAACAAGTCCCAGGAAAGCAAGGAGTACCAAATCCCAAAAGAGTCATAATGAATAAGTTCTGAGAGATGAAAATAATTACTTCAGATCTTGAAGACAGGGCCACAATCAGTTAGTGTTCACTTCACAACAGTAATCACTGTCCCACTTCATGTGACTGTACACAAAGAGTGATTAAAATGTGGAATTCTCTGTCAGAGGATGTAGTGGTGGCCACAGGAATAAGCAGCTTTAAAAGGGGATTAGATAGATTCATGGAGGATAGGTCCATCAATGGCTACTAGCCGTGGTGACTGAGGGGAACCTCCACATCCAGAGGCACTAAACCTCTGAATCCCAGCGCTAGGAGGCAACATCAGGGGAAGGCCTCAGCCTCCATGCCCTGTTGCTGGCCCTCCAGAGGAACTGCTTGGCCACTGTGTGAGACAGGACTGCGGACTAGATGGACCACTGGACTGATCCAGCAGGGCTCTTCTTATGTTCAGCGTATGCGCACAACTTATCTTTCAGCACAGAGGAATTTGTGAGATGCAATACAGTTAAGGAGGCTAATTAATGACACTGAAGGGAAGGCAGTTTGCATAATAAATCTTAAATACGCTTTTACTTAATTAGTAGGCTGTAGCAAGTCTTGATACTAACTCATTTAACTGTTATCTGATTGTTAAATCTAGACATTATATGTACATGCACAATATTGTTTGTAGTCTATGGAAAATAAAAAACAAAATTATAAACAAGGGGAAGGCAGCATGGTCAGATCTCAGAAGCTAAGCTGGTTTGGTACTTGAATGGGAGACCACCAAGAAAGGCTCTGCAGAGAAAGGTATTGGTACACCACCTCTGCTTCTCACTTGCCTTGAAAGCCCCCTTTGCTGGTCACCATAAACGTACATGGGTAATTAAGGACACTACCTCACAGAGTGTCTGTTGTGGGGAGGGGAAGGGAAAGGAGATTGTAAACCACTCTGAGACTCCTTCAGGTAGTGAAGGGCAGGGCATAAATCCAATCTCCTCCTCCTCCTTCTGTCTCTTTTGGGGGGCAAACCTTCAAGGCTGCTTGAGTATCCTTTATTCAGAAATCTCCATCCTAGTTAATCTAGTGCAACACACTTCTGCTTCAATAGACGTTTTTCACATGCCATCATTTCCAAGGCAAACAATTATCGTCTGCTGGCCTTCAACCAAGATGGGTTGAAATATCTGCTAAGCATGAGGTTCACTTAATGAGCTGAGGTGAAGAGGAGAATGTGAGTTTGATGCAAAAACACTACTTTCCAGCCTTGGGGGGGAAAGCTCAATATAGAGGCTACTAGTAAAGCTATGGGGCTTACTGTCCTTGTACTGATACTTAGCAGCTTGGGTATTCAGTTAGCACAGCAGAGATTTCCCTATTCCGTTCATGCCGCTGAAGACCTAGGCTACTTCTACCTAGTATGCCAGGTAGGGCAGCCCCACGTCTTGTGTAACGTCTCCAATTAGGTGTCCTATGCAGACAAGGATGACCCTTCCTGAATGAAATAACAGGCCTTAAAGATTCAGATATTTCAGCCCCATTCTATGAAATAGCTCCACTTACAGGCCAGAACAAGAGGGGGAGCTCTAAGGCTTTGGTACCTAGCAGAGGAAGCATTCGGCGTGTCAAGCCTGGAGGAAGGGGGTGGGGCACCTACCAGGGAGAGAGAACTCCCCCTCTCATTACCAACCAAAGTGGCATCAAACCACTCTAGGCGCAAGAGGGATTTTAAGCTGAGTCCTGGGCTGGCAAAAATGGAAGACAAGAGTGAACTGAGTTCAGACACACACTATTCAGCATGAATAAGACTGTTTCTAGACTAAAGGAAAGAGGGGAAGGAAAGAGACTGATGGAAGTTGAAACAGTTGTTAAAACTTGCAGCAATATCTATAAAATACCTGGCAATATGGCACTGCCTGAATTTACACATAGCTGATCAAAGACTGCCGCCTAATGGTTTTTTGAACTGAGTTAAAAGTGGTTTGGAAGAAACTCTGCTTTCCATTACGTACAAAAACGGTGAAAGGGGGGTGGGGGTGGACAAAAAACCTCTGTCACCCTGGTTTTAACAGAGGCAACCCCCCCCCCCCAAGATAAGTACACACATCACAAGCAGTCACCTGTTTTTCAAAGTGCTTTTAACAAGAGGTCCTAGCAGCCTCAAATGAAGGAATCTGCACAGCTGGGGGGGGGGGGTAAGCCCAAAGATAGGATGAGGCCTCAAATATAAGCCCCTTGTGCTACCACCCATGGGCTCATGTCCTCTAGTCCTTATAAGCTTGTCACTCGCACAGTTCTTTGCCTTCCTCACAGAAACCTCCTCTAATTTTTTTTCTCTCCCCCAGCTGCAGGGAGGGACTTCATGCAAAGGACATAAGCGCCTGCCATTCTAGAGGTCAGGAAGAAGTCCTTCCTTACCACCTCCTATGTATAGCTGGGCAATGATTGTGGGGGTCTTGCATGCGCGTGAGCTCTCCCCCCAGCCTTCCCTGTCAGCATCCGGTTCAGTTCTCCCTTAAGCCATCTGGATTTGTTTTACTGAGCCATTCACTGCATCACACAGGCATTCCGAGATGGTGTGCTGACTCCACCTCAGAGGTCACTAACCCACATTAACCTGAATAATCCATAGGGAGGTGATGTGGGGTTTGGATGATGTGGAGGAAATGCATTTTTGAAAAAAATCTTCCTGTTATGCCTTTTGAACTTTTTATCACTTTCATCTGCATAGTCAACATCTTTCCATAAAACGGTGGACACAAAGCTATACAGTCCCACTGTTGTCTAGCCACCTACTTAGTGAGGGACACATGCCAAAGGTTCTTGGAATTTGGACAAAATGGAGGAAGAGCAGGTCTAACAGGAGGGAGCAAAGAAAACTACTGCCACTCCTATCAATTATTGTGTTCTGCCTATACTTTCCTTCCACGCTGGCTATAGGCTGCCATTTCACTGCTGTTCTCTATACAGACAGCTGGGACAACCAGGTACGGAAAAGTGGTTATAGATTTAAGAGGAAACCAGACCATCATGGGTGGATGTGGATCCTAGCACCCAGGAGAACTGAGGACTGAGACACACCGATAAGCTTTTTGGAGCATAGCCTTACAAACAAAAGGGCATGGTGCATGGCGGGGGGGGGGGGGGGGGGGGATGTTCAGACCCACTTCTAAGATTTTTCTCTCCACACATTGGTTCAAGAAAGTAGATTCAGGTGGATAGCCGTGTTGGTATGAAGCAGCAGAACAAAGTTCAAATCCAGTGGCACCTTCAAGACCAACAAAATTTTATTCAAGGTATAAGCTTTTTCAGATACGTTCAAATGGAAGTTACCAGTCTATACATATAGATAGAGGGTGAGCAGCCAATTAGCATACAGCATAATAAAGGTGTTTAACAGATGCAAGGACCAAACTGGAATAACAAGCTTAGTTTTTATGGTCACCATTTGTTTGGGTTTAATTACAGGGGAAAACATCCCACAGTTAAGAAGGGTACATCTGCCCATCAATCTCCAATTTTGATATATTTATTTCCTTCACTACGTTTCCCCCCAAAAGCTTATACCCTGCCACAAATTTTGTTAGTCTTTAAAGTGCTACTGGACTCTTGCTTATACCTTGAATAAAACTTTGTTGATCTTGAAGACTGCCACTGAACTCGAACTTTGTTCTGGTTCAAGAAAGGAATGCTCAAATGTGCTGTAGGGGAATGGTGAGCCCTTCCCCCCTCTGGCCTCACTGAGCAGTAGAACTTGTAGATTTCATGAATGTCACACAACCATGTTGTTTACACCTCATATCTCATTCTGCATTATCCCTTTGGTTAGAAGTTTGGACCATTCCTAAACAAATTCCCTCCCTAACACCAAACATTTTGCTCAGAAACAGTGTCACAGTGGAAAATCAGGCCTGGATTTGAATACAAGACTAGTTACAGACCCAGTGCATAAGCATGGGCAAGTCACGCTCTCTGTAACCTCAGCAGAATAATGGGAAGAGTGGCAAACAACCAACATTGGCCAGTAGGGCTTTCCTCCAAAAGGTCGCATGCACTGAGAGCTGCCTCATTTTAACTCTGGAGGATACAGCTGCTTCTGGCCACCCCTTCCTCAGGGTGTGCACATGTGTGTGTGGGGGTGGCGGCGGCGAAGGTTTGAAATCCAGGGTTTCACTTGTTTCAGCCTTCAAAGCAATATCTTGACTGGGCCTCCCTTGTTTCATTTTAGGCCTGCAGAGCAAGAAGTGCTTGCCTCCACCAACCAGTAGCCTTTCACCTTTCTCCCTTCCCACGGCTGGCTCAGTCTTCAGAGCTGGTTTGGGCCAGTCCCTGGTTGCAACGGCATGGTTCCAGGTAATCTCAGTGCAAACAGTACCCGCAATGGAGGAAGGAAGGCCCGTACAGAGCAGGGAAACTCAGGGGGAAACCAGAGCGATCTGTACCCTCGCCCTCCCCTCACAATTTCCCCCCTTCTCCTCCCTGATGAAGAGCCAGCAACCACAAGGACATTGGCCTAGCCCCTTCTGAAAGGGGCCTGAGCTTAACCCAGCGAGGGAGCCTCTCGCCTCTGGACAAAATGGAGGGCTGACAGCTCTGGCGGGGAAAGGCAAACTCCAACTTCCAGGCCTAGCGCCCCCTTCCCCGCCCCCAAGGACTGATCCCGATGCCTACTCTTCCCACTCTGCTCCCATACAGTGCCACTCACATGGACTGCCAACCCCTTCCCCAACTCGAGGGGCTCTTTTCTCAGGCTGGTGCTCTTCCCGGGTGTGTGTGTGGGGGGGGGGAGCTGCAACGTCCCCAGTCAGGGAACCAGAGACTTCCCCGCTGAGAACTTCTACTGAGTGCACGGAGAAATCTGCTTGGAAATTTTTCTGACGCTTCCTCCACTTCCAGGAACCCCCTCCCCCAACAAAAACAAAACTTTTGATGGGACCCGGTGTTCGCGGCCATCCAGCTCCTCTCTTTATCCGGGGGGGTGGGGTGGATTCTACCTCCAAGTGAAAAAGGAACCTTTGCAAAATGATGTTTCTTTTCTCCTGTCTAAACCGCTCCCCACCTCCAAAGTTTTCTCTGCAAGCGGTACGATTGATCACTTTGCTCGGATCCCCATCCTTCCTTTTGCAAGTCCAAGATGCAATCCCGGAACCTCCTGCACCCCAAAAGGCGGCATCTGAACTACCTTAAGGGGCTGCGCCTCCGGCTTCGAGGCTCCCCCCCCCCCATGGTCCCCTGAACCTTTTGGACCACCCCCTTTACAAATGGCGGTGGGGGCACAAAGACCCCCCGAAATACCCCAACGACCCCCTTCCCCCATCAGTACCTGCCCGCATGTCCCGGCGCTGCAGCAACCGCGGTCCTGCCGAGGGGGCTGGAGGGAGAGGGGGTGGGAGGGGGGTCGTGGGGGAGGGGGGCAGCGCCACCAACGTTCTTTGTCTGGGAAACTCCGGGCCACGTGATGCCGGACGATTCTCCTGGTTGGCTGTGAGCAATGGGAAGCGAGGGGGGGCGCGAAGAGAGAAAGGTGAGGGGGTGTTTGCAAGACTGCCGCTGGGCTGGCTGCTGGGGAAGGGGAGGGGGAAGAAAAACCATGCGCGTGTAACTCGCGCCTATTGTCAACCCCCCCCCCCCCCGCATCTATTGCGGAGACAGCTCTTGAAGTACGAAGTTGCAAGGAAGAGGGCTAACGGAGTGTGCCTTTGGGCTGCAGCCACGCAGCCAGACGAACCCCAAAACAGAGCGGCGAAGGGCAGCCCCCTCCCCCGCAAATCCGAATTCAGCCGCAGGCGCACGTTCACATCATAGCAGGGCAGGCGAATGGCTGCAAACGCTAGCGCTCCCGGCGACAAATGTCCACCCTGGTACTCTTCCCCCCACCCCCCTCCCGGGCAAGGGGAGTTTGGGGGCGGCTGCAAAAATACAAACGAATCCAGTGGCCACGCACAACACACTAATGGGGAAGGGAGACGACTCTCGAACGTCACGCAAAGCTTGGGAAGGGATTGGTGGTGGCTGCAACACGCACCGTCAGGGCAGGCAAGGGCGCCCCCCCATCTCTGGGACTGGGGCTGCCGGAGTCACATGCTTGCACCACTGCATACCATCTGCAATGGTTCGCGGGCTCCATTAGCCCCCGCCAAAATACTGCTCCCCCAACGACCACTTGGACTACGCTTGGCACCCCTTTCAGCCCCCCCCCCCCCAATCAAACCCGGGACTAAGCGACCCGTCCAGTCTCCAGAAGAGAAGAAATTCAAAATTCAGCCCTTTCATATACGCACATACAACTTCCATGTAGTCACAGTTCTCATCCTGAAAACTACTTTCTTTAAGTCTTGCTTCCCATCCTCCCAGTTCCGAGGGGCCTAGGTCAGTGAGGGCAACCTCCTTTACCATGGGGAGTGGACTGGGGGCCCTAGCAGTGAAGCCCACACCCTGCAAACAACCCAACCAAACCACCTTCCTCAAAGTTTGGGGGAAGGCATGGAAAAGGCAAGCCCACACTATAAGGACCAACAGGAGAACTTTGGCAGTGAGGGACCTTTTGTGGAAAATCAAGTTTTTTAATACAGCACAAGCACTAACCAATACATGACCGCAACATCTGCACAACCACATTCTACACAATGCTCACAATTGTAGCTGAAACTCTGGAAAGGGGGGGGGGGATAGCACACTTTCTCAGCATCAAATTATAGTGTGTTGTTTGCTGTGAGGATTCCCTAACACACACCAGAAATATCTTTGAGATAGGGCTTGTGGATCCTTACCAACTGCACAGCTATCATACTGCAATCGTGCCCCAGGTATAATGAAAACCAAAGTTAATCATTACTAGTTTATCCAGTTGATCTCCATGGATCTGAACCATGGTCTGGATTTTTTCTACTTTTTTGGGCATACGGCCCACTAAGTCCCCCCTGCTCTCTTCTCAACACATCCCCCCCCCCACAGCTGTTATTTCTGGCACTCCCTCCTCCGAAAACCCATCAGGCACCAACACTGTCTTCCTTCAAACCTTGACTCAAGACCCACTTCTTCTGCAAAGCCTTGACCTACAACTGCAACAAAGTGCAAGTCTCTGCATCTGACTTTGCTCTTGTACACCCCTTTCCCATCTGAAATCTAGATTGTAAATACCCTTTCCACTCATGTTCCCCTAAAAAATGCTACATACGCTAATGGCTGTGGATGAAATATCACCAAGAGAGCTATCTGCTGCTGTCGTCTCCCCCCCTCCTCAAAAAAGATCCCAGTGAAGGCTCCCTGTTGGCTGGGCATGGGTCCAGAGGCGTCGACTTTTAAAATCCGGGGGGGGGGGGCGCCCGGGGGGGGCGGGGGCTCTTGTGCGCGCACATGTCCCCGCCGCCCCCCTCCCCCCGGACTGGCCTAGCCTGGCCACTCCTGCCTCCGTGGGGCCAGCTGGGCAACTGCCCAGCCGGCCAGGTCAGTCCCAGGGTGATGGGGAGGCGGCGGCAGCGGCCGGCGGGCGGGCAAACGAGGCGGCAGCCCGCACCTGCCCCGCTGCCTCCCCCACCTGCTCCTGCCTCCGTTCCTCCGTCCAGCACGCTGGGCATTTGCCCAGCTGGTTCCTGGACGGAGGGAGGGAGGAACGAAGCAGGGGGAGAGGCGATGGCGGCAGCAGCCAGCCAGCCGGCCTGGGCGCTCCATTTTCCCAGGGGTGGCTAAGCCCCCCCCCCCCGGGAAATTTCGGGGGTGGCTCGAGCCCTCGAGCCCCCCCGTAATTTACACCTATGCATCGGTCATATCCTTCATAAACATAACATGTCAAACTACTCATGAGCACAGGGACTGGCAGGTAAACAGTACTGACAATACTTCCTAACCTTACAGTAGGTGCAAGGAATTGGTCTCCTCAGTGGCATGGTGCTGTGTTCACACACCCAAACACCCACAGCTTGCTCCTGATGAAAGTGGGTTTCAGCTCTGGCCTAGCTGAACACCCACTATGGAGACAAACTGGCTTTGAAGTACAGCAGGGCTAAGTCCAAAATAAAAATGTTAACCTTGTTAGAACTCTACACTTCTTCTCAAGGAACTATGGAAGTTACTACCTGTGTAATTTCTCAGTTATCACATTTTTAATTTGCAAGCACTTTACAACCTCTCATGGGTTTCACTGACATCAGCCTTGTGCGTTAGTCACAAAGGTTACCTGTTCACAGCTGAGCCGTTAGGGTACAGTGGGGCATCCAAGACCAACCAATGGGAGCGGCCAGGCTGAAACCAAGTCCAGTCTCCCACTGCTGGACCTCAAAGCAAAAAAAGAACAACACACCAAACAAACACATGCTGTTCTTGATGTGCACAGTGAAGTCTGCAGCATGTGCCTGGAGTCTCACAGTACATTCCTTCCCAGGTACCCTTGGGATCAAGAAAACCATATCTGTTAGTTTCGAATTGCAGCAAAGGCAGGACCACTGGGGAGGTCAAATTTTGTAAATGCACAGGAACTCATTCGGTAACTGGATTGTGGGTTTGGCAAGCTTCCTGTGATACTGGAAATCACTGAGTGGGGCTAAGGGGGTAAGAAACCACATGGCTGGGTTGATCCAACAGATCCTCCTCACTCATATACTCATCCTGGCCAAATCTGGAGTGCAGCAGATCTCTTCAGTGCAAAAGGTCTCAAAGCCTCAACTCTTGTCAACCAGGCCAGCATAAAAGGGCGCTTGAATCAATAATGAGCACATTTGCACATGCATACATGTGCACTACATATAGCTACTATCATGCCTGGAAAAGGGGGAAAGCAAAAATTCCAGAAGTCACAAAAGCGTGTCAAGTAAGAAAGCGTGCAAGCTGGCTCCATCCAACCTGCCTTTGTCCGGGTGGCTCTCTGTCAAGTATGCAGCCCTCCCAAGCCAGCCCTTCCCTCCCTCCCAATCACATTTTGCCTGCGGAGGTAAACCTCATGAAGGCTGTCTCCTTCCCTTCTCCGTGCAAGGGGAATCAGTTACAACTTGCTTGTCTTGTTCCACAGTATAAGAGAAATCTCTACATATAACATTAAAGACAACCCAAAGTGAAGGGCAAGGGGGCACTTGCTTAACTTGTTTTCTGTCTCCCATGGCCAGAGTTACTGTGAGGATGGGGTGGCCAGTCCTTATCCTGAGCCTTCACTTGAAGGGTCCCCAGCACTAGTATACAGGGAGCAAGATGTCTGTGGCAGAGATGCTCTGTATTCTTGGTGCTTGGGGGGGGGGAGGGTAACAGTGTTGGGGGGGGGAGAGGGTAACAGAGGGCTTCTGGAGTTCTGGCCCTGCTGGTGGACCTCCTGATGGCACCTGGGTTTTGGCCACTGTGTGACACAGAGTGTTGGACTGGATGGGCATTGGCCTGATCCAACATGGCTTATGTTCTTCTTACCACCTCCTCCTGACACCTGCTGCGTGAAATGGAGACCAGATACCTGAGTTTCCTTACAACACTGCATATAGTCAGTGAAAGCTGAGCATAGAACTCCATCAGGCGCCATGAGCAGCACTGGAGAGTGGATGAGGAAGGAAGAGAGGCTGGCCAGCCAGGGAGTTTCAACAAGCCAACGGGACGCCTACTTGTCATTGTGTGTGTGTGTGTGTGTGTGTGTGTGTGCCATCAAGTCACAGCTGACTTTTGGCGACCCTGTAGGGTTTTCAATGCAAAAGACTTTCAGAGGTGGTTTGCCACTGCCTGTCTCCATGTCACTACCCTGGTATTCCTTGGAGGTCTCCCATCTAGCCACGGCCGACCCTGCTTCGATTCTGAGAGCTGACAAGATTGGGCTAGCATGGGCTCTCCAGGTGACGGCCTACTGCCTTTATCCTCCACTATAGGCTATGTCAGCCTCCTCTAAGCTTTCCATCTTTACCAGGGAGGCAACAAGACGGGAGAGTCAATACATTACATCACGGAGTGGCTGCATGCTTTGAAAAAACTGTGGCAAATAGGAACCAGAGCACAGCAAACTCTTTCTTCATATAAACAATCCTTGTAATTTCCAGAGCCCCCCTCAACTGCTTTTCTGAGTCCTGGTTTGATCACCTGCCAAGTTGAGCTATATCCCCAAAAACAGGGTTTATGTTCTAATGGTAGAAATAGTGCATGTTTGCCAAACTGGAATGTTCCAAGGAAGACAGATGGGCCAGAAACACTCCACCAGTGTTCTCTCGAACTCTAAATTCCCCTCTATGGACAGGAAGCTAGATCATCTCTGCTGTCCTACTAGTTCAGAGTCTTATTGACAGATTTCCTAAAACCACCATCTCTTTATTCCCACAATCACACTTCAAAGAGCCACATAATTTATTTGTCATTATTCAGAAAGTATATGTCACCTCTCCAGAGATCTGATCTTCTCCTTGTCAAAAGACAGGACCACCTGAACATTAGTTGTAATAGTCAGACCATGACTCCATGTTTTATTATAATTCCAAGGTACCAAAATCCAGGCCAGGTTTTACTTATGGCTCCCTCTAGACCAGATCTGGGCAAGGTGCTATGAAGAACTCTGGTGGGCCTCATTTTCCTTTGTTTCACGCTCTTTTGTTCTGAATAAATTTATACAGTTTAAGCCAAGAGCACAACCTTCAGTAAATTCCTGAGTGACAGCACCTTACACCAGCCTCCTCTCCTCTCCCCAATCCACATCACAGGCTATGCCACAAGGAGAAAGCAGGTATTGAGAGCCAGCATGGAAAACTGGTTAGATGAATCAGGACCAGGACGACTCTGGTTCAAATCCCCACAGGCCATCAAACTTTCTGGGTGATTCTAGGCGAGTCATTCTCCTTCAGCTCCTTCAGGATTGTTATGGGGACAAAATGTAAGGGGAGACGTCCATACACCAACCTGTACACCTTGGAAGAAGGGTGGTATAAAAATGTACCAAAATTAAGATTCTATAAGAGGGACCAGATGAGCAAAAAGCACAACTTGTGCAAGAAAGTCAAGCCATATTCTGCTGAAGAAGGCAAAATGAATAACAAAAAAAGGTCCCACAAGCCAATCTGACAGGGTGGAATATTGCTTCCTGATCCCAATAGTACAGGTGGATCAAGTCAGGCCTCTGACCATGAAAGAAACCCATCCAGCCAGTCTTCCCAGGAAAATTTTATCTGGCCTGCGCCCAGTCTCCTGAGCCTGATGCACTGCGTAAATGCCACCTCCACCAACCTATACCAGGGAGAACCCTTCCTGAACTACATAATCCACCAAGTGGGATACCAGAAATCACAAATCCCTTCACAGATGTAGGACCTGAGCAATGTTCTTCTCACAACTGGTGTCAGAGGTGGTGATGATGGTGGGAAGCACCATCAAGTTGCAGCCAATTTACGGCGACCCCTCATGGGGTTTTTAAGGTAAGAGACAATCAGAGGTGGTTTGCCATTGGCTGCCTCTGCGTAGCAACTCTGGACTTCCTTGGAGGTCTCCCATCTAAATACTAGCCAGGGGCAGACCCTGCTTAACCTCTGAGACGATATCAGGCTAGCCTGGGCCATCCAGGTCAGGGCTCTCACAACTATTCCAAGACAATGCAGGATTAGAATCAAGGTGCCTAACTTTACCTCACTTTGAACAGTCCCCTCTATTCCAGAGTTCTGTTCGGCTATAGCCCGAGCATACGTGTGTTCAGTGGCTATGCTTGCACTTTGGAATAAGCCTGCCAGATATGATATGGACAGTTCCTACACTAAGAACATCAGAGAAGCCATGTTGGATCAGGCCCATCCAGTCCAAACAACACTGTGTCACACAGTGGCCAAAACCCAGGTGCCACCAGGAGGTCCACCAGCGGGGCTAGAACTCCAGAAGGAAACCTCTTCCATCAGTAAAAGGTGCAAAGTGGAAATAACTGATGAATGTCTCTGGCAGCTGGTAGTGATAATGCTGCAGTTTTAACTGGATATGTGCACTTAATTATGTTTTTAACTGCATACATCTACATTTTGCATACATCTACATTTTGTAGAAAAAGCCCAGCAGGAACTCGTTAGCATAATAGGCCACACCCAACAGCAGAAACTCATTAGCTTACTAGGCCACACCACTGACAGCACAGCTTATTAGCATATTAAGCCACACCTCCATGTTACCAGAAGAGTGGTCATCCAGCCACACCCATCTTTTGCTTCTCATTCTGTTTACCTTGTTTGTTGTCAAAACCCAGGGCTTTTTTTGTTGCAGGAATTAATTTGCATGTTAGACCACATACCCCTAATGTAGCCAATCCTAATGAGTTCCTGCTGTTGGGTGTGGCCTATTATGCTAATGACTTCCTGCTGGGTGTGGCCAACTCAGGAGCCAGCCAGAACTCCGTTCCTGTCGTTCCTGCCCAAAAATAGCCCTGTTGTAAGCTATTTTGGCTACTGTGGGAAGGTGGGATGTAAATACTTTAAATAAATAGAAGGTGAAAGCCTCATTTGTATTTCAGCTTTAAAACAGCATTAAAGTTAGCTTTCATCATTATCCAAGAAAAAGGTTTGCAGAGACAGCGACTGGTACAGTCCCTCCTCTGTACTACTTCAGACTAGCCGTGGGCTGTCACATGTCTCTATGTGGTTCCATGTCAAAACGCTCCACACACAGAAAGCTGACATATCCGGGAAAAGAGCTGTTAGCTTAGCCTTGAGGAAGTTTTCTAAACAGACTGAATTTTTCATTGTGGGTAAGCATTCAAATTTGGCCTTGCTAGATGCAGCCTAAAGTGGCACCCTTTAAAGGGGGAAAATACACCACATGCCATTTCTCTGAGTCAGTTCTGAAATCGCTCATTAGCCTACTGTCCTTTCTTCCCCCTGCCCAATCTACAGAGCAGTACTTATTTACTTCATCTGTAGTCCCCCTTTCTTACTGAAACTAGAGGCAGATTACATAATTTTAAAAGCATAAGCCCCTTCCAATAACCAAGGCTGAACTTGCTGCATTTCTGTTCACAAAGCCAATGCAGTCATTCTGCTTGTATATGCTCCAGCTTGAATGCTTATCCTTTTCCTTTTTTTAAAAGAACCAACAACAGCAGCAACAGGGGTGACCTAAACTTGGGTACAGCTTTTCCAAGAGGGCTTCAGACTGCCTTGGGGGTAAGGAGGACACTGATACCACAGGGAGGGGCCATGGCTCAGTGGCAGAGCATCTGCTTTTGTTTGCAGGAGACAGGGGCAACTCCAGTTGAAAAGATCTCAGGAAGCAGGCGACAGGAGAGCCCTTTCTTTGCTGGAGGCCATGGAGAGTGGCTACAGAGTTCTCGCTTGGCGTAAGCTGGCTTCATACGTTCATCTGACCACTATCAGATCCAGATGGGCGGCTTATTCCCAGCCGCTGCGTCTGGTCACGTCTCTGGCTGGTACTGCAACCCAAGGAGTCTGCCTTGTTCTTCCTGCTCAAGTGGGGAAGAGAGACACCAGCCCCACTCCCTCAGAACAGCAGCCTCTCCCTCCACTGATGTGACCAGGATGGCTGCTGGGTATCTGTAGTTCTGTTTCATGGCGAGAGCGAAGGGGAGGGCAGGCCTCTCTGAGTGGCGCTTAATGCGGAGACATCTCAGCCTCTCTGGGAAACCTGTTGTGCCACCATGACGAGGGCCTCCGTTGCACGCATAGGTATCCCTGCCCCACCCGAGGAGGCAGCTGATGCATGGGGGAGGGCTCATTTATTTGTACACAACAGGCAGGCACCTCCCTGGCCCCTGCCTTCTGCTTCTTCACTCGATGATGATGCCCCTGGCAAGTGGCTGTCAGGCAGAGCTATAAATAGCCCAAGCTGAGAGTGAGGGGACCTGTTGCTAGGGAGACACAGCGGTGAGACAGCAAGGAAGAGCATGGGCAGGGAAGGAAGCACACTGGGAGGGGGTGGTGGCACGACGCTGTAATGGAAGTCTGCCCTTGCCATGGGGCACTTCTGTGGTTCGCATCTCCAGTCCCCCCCCCCCCCCCAGTAAACAGAAATCCCTCCTCACTGTAAACAGATCTACCTAATACCTGCGGCAGATTCACCACCGCCCTCCACGCACGAGGGAGGAATAATCGCACAAGTTGTCATGTGTGGGGGAAACGCTGCTCACATCCCTGCGGGGGATTCCTCAGTTTTCTTCTGCAGCAGTTTCTGCAAGGAGGGGCTGCGGGTTCTTCTCTCACTGCCTGAATCTCACCGTCTCTCGCTCCAGCCCAGCATCCTCATTTTGGCATGGCAGGCTCGCCTCCCCTCAGGCTTTGCCTGGCAGGGCTCCAGCTGCTGCAGCTTCTCCTAACCCCACCACTGGCCCTCCCCTCTAGCAAAACTAATACCAGCCTGACTGCATTGAGTGAGCCAGTGCAGTGCAGCAGCCAGGGTGCTGGCCTTCAATCAGGATGGCCAGGTTAAAAACTGGCTACAGATACCATTGCAGGGCGGAGGGGGGGGAGAGAAAAATCCATACAAGTGGTTTCGAAGGGAGACAGGATGACAAGTGTGACAGACAGATAGACACACCAGTTGAGTAATGCTTGGTGCAATGCTATTTTCAGAGACCACCACCACCACTACAGCAATGGATTCCAGCACTGGCACTCCAAGGGACACAATGCAACCACTTGCTGCCAAAGCTTGTGGGCTGTCCATGACCACCACAGCTCCACAGCTCACCCCCACATGAGTCTGACCCCTCCCCTTATCAAAACACACACTGGATCATTTGAGACCTGTCCGATGAGTTTGGTATAACACCATATGGCCTCCTTTCCCTGAATCCCAATACAGAAACATCACCTTGTCCAACACAAGGTAACCAAGAGATACCGGCAGTTCTATCCAGCACATGAAAAACCCACTAGCTCCCCATTCAATTACTCCACATCTTAGGGGACAGGCAGGCCTTGCTCATACCTTTTCCTTCACCTCTCTGCTCTTTGAACACTGGTTCAGACACAACCTGCTTCACAACCCCTCCCCGATGGCTGGTGCCCAACGTTTCCAGTTCATATTGGCCACTACTGCTATCGGTAACGAATGGGCAGAAAACAGAGGGCTGCATACTGATGTGTGAAGTGAGCAGGCTTGTGGCGTTTGTAAATTCACGCTCACACTGTGTGTGCCCATCTAGTTTTGCTACTGCAGAAGCCCCACCAAGACGCACAACACACAGTAAAGAACATACAGTGCCATTTAAATTCACGCCTGCATTGGGCCAAGAATGGTGCCAAGTACAATTGGCCGGTAAGATGAACCAGAAGAGTATTAGCTGACAAAACAAGTGGCAGAAAAAAATACTAGTGCCATTTTTTATTGCATCAGCTCTGTATATTCGTCTTCAGGGATTTGTAGAACTAAAGAAGGATAAACAATTTATAGGAAGTAGGGCTGCCAACCATTTAAAGATTTTTTTTAAAAAATCAATTAACTATCCAGCTTTTTACTGATTAATCAATCCATTCAATTTAAATACATTTGCAAATGGCAGAACCTCAAGGAAAGGGCCTTTCTGAGGATCCTGCAGGAAGGGGGCAGTTTTCACCGCATTTCAGAATACAGCATCGTTGCTCTTTCAGGAACCCGCCAAAGTCTACCCAAACAATGACTGAGAATTCTGTCTTGTAGAAGACCCAGATTTGAAAGAGACATTAAGTATGTAAATGTTGTCTCGATGTGTCAGATTGAAGGATGTTCAGCTTCCACAAAGACTAGCCAGACACTTTAACAAAGCCCATAAGCGGGGCATGTAAGCAACAGTCAGTCCATCTGTCTTCCAGCAACTGGTATTCAGAGGTATACTGCTTCTGAACATGGGGGCTTTTTGAGTTATTATGACAGCCATCAAGAAACCTGTTCTTCTTTGCTAATGCTTTCTGAAAAACTACCTAAACTACATGCCTTCAAAACAATTTGCTTTGTTGAACTCTGTAATCTGAAGCATACAAAGCCGCGTTATACTGAGTCAGACCCACTGGTCTATCTACTCTGGTATAGCCTCATCTGTTTTCTAAAGTCAGCAAGCAGAGAGAGTGAGGACTTTTCCAACTGCACTATCTAGGAAATGAATCTGGGACATTCGGCCTGCACAACAGGAACTGTGCCACTAGCTATGGCTCTTCCCAGTTATACAGTAACTTGCTACCTCTGGATATAAACAGGAAGGAAGATTCACTCTTGTATCTTTAATCAGATCTGTCACAGTGAAAGGAAGAGTACCCTTTTCCAAAATCCTGAGAATAATCTTTTTCTACTTGGAGGACCAGTGATGTGGGTGGGTGAGAAAGAGCCGAGGGAACTAATTTTAGCTTTCAGTAGCTGAATATACTAACTCAACTATTCTATTAAAGGCTGCAAGTCCAACAAGCAGCAACTAGAATCTTCTAAGTTGTATCTAATACATGCTGAAGCAGCAGAATACAATAATGGCCACAGAAATCAGCTTCCTAAAAAGCTTGACTTTCACTGAAAAGGGAAAAAACACAAGTTTCTAGACCTTACGGCTCCATAAGTATGTGGGCACTGCCTGGTGAAGTCCCAGAAGCCAGTAAACTTGTGGGATAAAATTTAGAGAGCCCAGGGCTCCAAGGTCCTATATAGTCCTTTGTCCCTCCCCGTTTGCAAATTAAATTATACAAAACAGTAAAAATGCCAGTATAAGTTATGCAAAACAAAGTAGTATATGAATGTTAATTTGCATGATTTATGCACATTGCAGAATGAAATAGTTATCTTGTTGCAGAATGCACAGTGCATCCAGCCCTGGTTAGATCTCTTCACAAAGACTGTTACAATGAGGAATCTGTGTTGCTAAATATATGTGCAATTTGGAAGGGAATTGAGGCCGGGGTGGGGGGGAGGTCTACAGGAGGCACAACACAGGCACAACCAGTGGCGTCAAATTGCTCAGGGTGCCATGTATCCAATGAGCATTTGTGCCATGGAAAGAGAGCCTTGGAATAAGTCAGGTGCAGGACCAAGTACATGAACAAGAGAGGAGAAGAGGAGGGAGAGAGAGAACGAAAGAGGGGTTGGTGGGGAGGGGCAGAGTTTTCATGCATGCCCAGGTATGAGGCCTCGTAAGCAACAGGTTACCTCCATACCCACCCCCATGGTTTCCAAAATCACATCATACAGAAGCAAAGCAGATATATGGTTGCGCTTGAGTGTATGCAGGTGTGCATGAGCAAGTACAACTCTATGGCAGTGGGCACACACATGGGAGGGTGTGAATGCATGTTTGTGTGTGTGCGCACCCACATGCCCAGCACACAAGCCCCGGTATGAAGGCCACATGAGAGACAAGCCTCCCCCCAAAACCCCAAAGGTGTGCCACGAACCTTGTCAAGCTGAGCTGTCGGTGGGTTATCAGTCTGTGGGAGAAAGGTAAAGGAGAGGAGGGAGTTAGCACACATAGAGCCACAGCAAACGGGCACCTCAGCCTCCATCCACCACCTGTCCTGGGCCAGGTGCAGCAGGGCAAATTTGAGGAGCAGGGAAGGACTTCAGGGGAACACACTCATTCTGTTCAAGGAAGAGATACCTGAGCCAGTCCATCTAAGATGGGGTGTAACCTGGGATGGCACCGCAGACCACAAATCCTCACCATCGTCCTCCCATCAAAAGGCCCCCTGCAGTTGGCCGGGACCAGCTCAGAGGACAAACGCCTCTCGCTATGCAATCAGAAGGTAACCTGCAGCTGCCCTCCAAGCTTCAATCAAGGCGTGCCGATTCAGAAGCCTCAACTCTGGACCATGCTCCAAGTGGTCTCAGGAACACTTCTCCATCCCAGCATGCCAAGCAGCGGTCATTTCATTCAGGGCACAACAATGCATACCAGGAGGAAATGTCACCTTAGGAGAGTCTTCCTTTGACTCAGCGCAAAGGCATTGATAAAATCAGCTCTGTCTAAATTTGTCCTGACTGAATACCACAAAGTTATATAGTCTAGTCACAACAGTTAAAGGGAACTGAGAGCAGGGGAGCCGAGAGGAACCATACACTAATCGTGGAAAGAACATTTTGGTACAGAGCCAATATCCAGTGCTACATCTTTATGAACAACTGCTGGAGTCTGATTTTTTCTTGCATTGCTTATTGGTGATCTACCCCTCCCACAATGTGCTTGGTATGTTTTGAGTCATCTATAACACAGTATGTGAAGAAGAGAGAGAGGATTTAGTTCTTCAGTCCTGCTAACTTACACGAGCTGTGCATGCCCCACCACCCCACGGGTGTGCAAAGTCAGAAAACATAGATTTATTTACAAAGGAGATTTATTTATGAAGATTTTTGAATAGCCAGACATGCCAGTAATCAGAGTTTAATCTGTTAGACATCCCTATCAAGTCAGAGCAACGGGAAAAACAATGCTGAGGGTGAAAGGCAGATTGATACCGGGGTTAGAGCACTGGGCCAGTATTAAAGTTCCGGCTGTGGGAAAAATGGACTGAGTGGGCTTGGTTAAATCAGTGGGCTGGACCCCACAGAAGATTTCTGTGCGTACCACAGACCTCGCAGAAGTGCAAAAATTAGTTCTCACTGTTCACTTGTGCTACATGGAAGTGACTGTATCCCCCATTGTATTTTCCATGTGTGCAAGACATAGTGCGAGATATTTATTCGGATGGTATTTCAAAAGCAAATTAAAACCATGCAAACAGTCTGCTGTATATTTCATTGGTCCATATGCAGAGTGCTGTTTGATGTGCTGCTGCAGCCCTTGTGGTACTCCCTGCACAACTGAAACTGCATTTAGTACATTTCCCTTTCTGCTCACACATCGCTGGATGCAACCCACGGTGTCTTAGCTTAGCCTAAATCACAGGGTTGTTTAAAGGCTAAAATGGGATGATCTCCTGACTGCTGCCCAGAGCCTCTTGGAGGGAATGGCTTACATATGACAAAATAAAACAAACAGGAGTTGCAAAACAGTTTCCTCACTGACCATGGTAACAAGGCTGATAGCTCTTTCACAACACTCTTTTTAACATTGTCAGAGAGGGCACATTCTGACTGGAGATTAGGAAAATGACAACTAGTGGTCCTTGCTAGGATCAATCACATGAAAAGACAAGCAGGTACGGAAGATGGGTGACAAAACAGAACAAAGGGTTGTGTTTGCAAGCTGCAGAGAAGAAACTGAGGGAGGAGAAAAGCAAAGAATCACATAAGAGATTTAGGTTGGGGAGAAATCGCTAACTGCTCGAGAACCAACAGTGTGTCGCAGCCTTCTGCAAAAAGAACTCTAAGAACCGAGCCCCATAAATGCTTTGCCACAGAACACAGTGTTGTCTGGTGCTTCTGAAGTCACTTCCTGAGACCATGAAACATTTCCCCCACCTCAAAAGAGACTTGCATACTTCTTTTCCCACTCTGATGTCACAATTGCAAATGGGAGAACTTGTCAGGAGTTCCAGACCAGAAAGGGGGCTCTGAATTTTCCTGCACTAATAGCAGCCCAGGATCTCTGCAGTGAGGGTTCCTGTTAATGAGTGGAGGTGACAGGAGGTTCCCCAACCACACCCCAAGCTGAACCAATACTGCCATAGAAAGATTTCACACTTGGTGGCTTTTCAGAAGTGCCAAAATGGAGACAAAATGGACTATTTTTTTTAGAGAAACAATGGCGGAAGAGAAGCCTGGATCTCTAATACTGCACTCTGAATTTCATAATGGACTTGTATGTACATTCTGAAGCTGATTTTCCCACCCACCAAACTGCATATCACTTGCATATTCTTTTTTTTTTAAGGGAGGAGACACAATCATTAAGGATCACAGATCAGTGGAACAGCAGCTGGTTTTGCATGTCAGTCCCAGGTTCAGTTTCAAGCAGATGTGGCAAGGCTGCATTAGATCATGGCCTGAGTCCTGAAGAAGTCTGAGCCAGATGGACTGGTGGTCTAAGTGAATACAAGGTAGCTTCACATATGGTTATGGACTACACACAATCAGAAATCTAGGGAAGAAGGTCTATGGTGGTATTCTTTTCATTATTCAGCGTGACTGTCTAATTGCATGAACGCCACAGCAGATTACCACTTAGGAAAATGGTCTATTGCCTTTCTGATCAGAGGCTACAGATGTTGAGGGTGAGACACTGATTCCCCACCCCACCCAAACACACAGTAACTGTCTGGAAGGAGGCAGAGCAACTTAAGGAAGCTTTTTTTGGTGGATGTTTTTAGGTCTCTTGTGTACACCCAGCCCACACAACTCCTAATTAACAACAAGCTGCTTTGGTGTGAAAGGGGAGGGTACTTGCTGACCAAGAAAAGAAGCTGTTGCGGCTAAGGAAAGGGGCTTGAATGTAGGAAGCCTGGGTTTAAATCTCCATTCAGTCATGAAGCTTCCTTTTTGTGGGAGTATTTTTGTATGTGTGTACCCGTGTGCACCCACACCCGTGCCTGGAAATCATGGCGACCTCTGGTGACTCCTACTAGAGCATGGAGGAAGTTCACAGAAGTGGCTTGATAGCCTGCCTCTGCCTCCCAACCTTGGTATTCTTTGGAGGTCTCTCATTTAAATACTTGCCAGGGTTGGCTCTGCTTAGCTTCTTCTAAGATCTGACGAGATTGGGCTTACCTGGGCTATCCAGGTCAGGGCCAGCCACGGAAGCTTCCTTTATAACCCTGGGAGTGTCAATTCTCAGTTTAACTGCTCCTGAGAATAACTGCTCAGGGAATTATAGTAATTGTACAAAAAAAGGACAACCTAGGCCCCCCCCCCCGCATCCCACCCCCAGTAATGGCCAAGCAAGTTCATGCAGGACAGGAATATCACGGGTCTTTCTCTGTATCATTCCAGTTTTCGTATATGTGCTGCCGAAGTGAGTGCTGGAATATCTACTGATCCTTAAGCCTGATCCTTTGGAAGCACCTCAGTTCTGAATTGCAGGAAGCTGGAAACTGACAACCTACCACAGAATTCCTCTGAGAATCCACCATACTAATAGGACAACTGTAAGCTCCCCCCTTCTTAAGGACTAAAAGCAGTTTCAGGATGACAAGATGGGGTTTAGATCAGGAGAACGGTACTGTTTAAAATCCCCCCCCCCATCCTCATCTGTAACATCTACTCCTGTCTGATTAAAAAATGCACAGGAAATCTGATCATGTGTCTCCCCACCCCCACCCCCAGTCAAGTATAAGTTTGCCCCATGGGTGTGTGCCTGAAATGCTATATTAATGCTATCTCCAAACTCACAATCATAAAAATTTGGATTCTGAAAACAGGTTAAGTTATACTTCTTCGTATAAACTGATTTAGTCACATCCCTTTTGATTACAAAATCTCCCTCTGGATTTATTTTATTTTTTTGCCCTGCTACTTTGACATGATTAGAAAAGTACACCAGGGTGGAGGGGGACCAGATGTGAGGGCAGGGGGAATGAAACTGAGAGGAAGAGAGAAGAACTGCGTCCCGCACTGAACGCAGACATTTCATCTTCAGCCTAGAAAACCCCCCCCACTCGAACCTGTTCCCACAATTCTAAATTTTTAACAGAAACTGCTCACAGCCTTCAGATTTTTCTTGAGCTAAACATTTTATTTCAAATTTTCTAAATGTGCAACACTATAAAAACAGAAAATTGAATTCTTACCAGATATAAAAAAGGAACGACAGTGCTTGGATCCTGTGCTCCACAGTATACACTGGCATACCCATTTTTACTGATAACCTCAGCCACCCAGAGGGTCCCTTTATAAAAACTCATGCTCAGCTCAAACAGACCTCACCCTTTGTGTCGCAATAATACCTACAGAAAAAAGTCAGCTCTTCTCTCAAGTATGCTGTGGAATCCTGCAGCACTTCCTAGGCCTGCCTTTAGTCCCTTCTACACTCCCCAAGCAACAGCAACCCACAAGGCCTTTTTGGCCTCCATCAGAAATTTAGCAGATCCTCTCCCAGAAAATTGTTTGCATGTGTTTGGCCTAGGCATCAGGGTGAAAGAGTAAATGAGCAAAGGAAAACACAAGTGATGGGCAAAATGCCAGCATAGAAGGCTGGGCACGAGTTAGGCAAGGGCATGAAGAACTGGATGATGGCTGATATGCAAAGACTGGAGCTGATCCCTGACCTACCAGAAGCTTGGATATTAGAAGGCAACCAAGGCAGAAGCTAAGGTGCCCATTTACCGTACTTCACAGTGAATGTCTCCATTCCAGTTTTCGGCACAGACAGACTGCTCCAGCTCCAGCAGCCAATCCACCAAGAGTGTGGAGTCTGTGCCTGGGAAATTCAGGATAAAAACCCTGCTCAGCCACAAAGCTCACAAGTCACTTGCTCTCAGATTCAGTTTCCCTGTCTGCAGAATGGAAAGCATTAGAGATCAGGTTTGGAAATTGCTTAATCACACTGCTGAGTTATGGGAATCCCTTTCCCATTGCCAGGACGGGGTACAGATAGCGCAGGATTTAAGAAGCTCAAATTCTATGCAAAGGAAAGGTCAATTCTGTAGCCTATATAAAATGATGAAACCCTGCAAATATTTCATTCTTTCGCACAATTCCTTCTCTTAGTAACAGGGAAAGCAGCACATGGTACTGAGACCTCAATCCTGATAATCAGAAATCTTGCTAAACTACTCCCTTTCCTCAAAACAAAATCGAGGCTAGAAACTTGCCTTTACATAGCACTGTTTCTATATCCCCACACATACCCCAGTGGTTGGGGGGGGGATGGGAAAACATGATACTGTATGTAAGGAAGAAGGCAAACTGCTGCCATTAAGAACTGAAGCAAAAAATTGTCATGGAAAAGCCGCCTCTGAGTGTTCCCAGAAAATTTTCTGTGCTCCTAGCAGCATGCAAAGCTGTCCAAATGGGAAACACAAGAATCTGCTGCTACTGTTCTGAGTATAACTGACATAATCGACAAGATTCTTCCTCTGCAGCCTGCCTAGGCCAGCCCTTTCTATCCATTCTGCAGCAGAGTGTTCCTGGGAGATACACATATTGCCTCCTACTTCCAACCAAGACCCAGCAGAAGCATTAGTTTACCTTTCCCCAAGTACCCAGCAGCAGTCTTTGCCTTTTCCCACTACAGCCCTGAAGAAGCTCCCCCAAATCCTTGCTCTTGCCTCGGAACACGATCTCCGTTGCACTGTATGTACAACAATGCTCCAGCTGTCCGCCACCGGGCAGAGTCACCTACAGAAGCCTTATGTATGTTATGCATATTCACAGGGGTATACCGCTTTAACTGTCATGGCTTCCCCAACAGAATCCTAGGAATTGCAGTTCTGGCAAGTTGCAGAGAATTCTCTACACTTAAGACAACCACCCCAAACAACAATTCCCAGCATTCTTTGTGAAGCAGGAATGAATGCAAAGCCAGTTTTTTTTTTCAAATCTGTGCCCCAGTCTTCTGTTCAGCCTGGGTGGCCCATGGAGATGTTTGCCTTTCACAAAAAGCCGCAGAAAATGTTTGCAAAAGATTGTTAGCAAGCCAAACCAACCATTCAAAGCCACCAACTTGGGTCTCCTCAGAGAGGAATGAAGGCTTAGCGGGGAGATGCAACAGCCTTCCTGCTGACAATCCTGGACAGAAGAAGAAGCCAAGAAGGTAGCAGCGGGGACAGCTAAGGATCCGCCTGAGCCACCAAGGCCTGGAAGGAGCCAGGGTGGTCACCAGGGCCCACCCTGCCCAGGACTGCACATGAGAGGGCTCCCTTGCGGCCAGTGACGCTGATGCCGATGCGCTGCCTCACCTCCCTCTTCCACCTGGCCAGCCACTCGTCCCGCTTCCTCTTGCTGATGTAGTACGGGTCCCCAGCCTGGAAGGTCAGACGTGGCATTGGCCTGGGACGCAGGCTTGACTCACAACCCAGCCCTCCACGGAGGCGGCCTCGGGATCCCTGCATGCAGCGACAGAGAGAGAGAGAGAAAAGAGGGGAAAGTGAGGCATGGCTGGGAGATGCAGTTCAAAAGCAAAGCAGGCACTAGCATCATACCTAGTGATGTATGCATTACTTGACACTAGAAAGCCCCAGCTTCCTGCATCATACTACAACTATACAAAAAACTCCACAATGGTTATACAAAAAATTCACTCCTTTTAGCCCCCCCTCTGGGGGGGCTTATAAAAAATTAACACAACACCCCCAGATAAATAGGACAGGGCATCTAGACATTTCATTGTGACACCTGGTATTTTCCAGCAATGATTTTATTATAGCATCTTTCGCCAGTTCTCAATTTGGATCCAACAATTTTTCAACTGGTGATAAAGGGAGTAAGGAGTCTCCTTTGACCACCAACAAGGCTATGTTTGGGATCATGGGACTGCATGGATAAAAGCTAGGTGGAACTGAGCTGCAATAAGTAAGAGAATTTGGCAGAACTGAGTAGAAAATCTGTCTGGATACAACCTAAAGATTGCATTAGATTATTTTTTTTTGGTATTTTGTGCGTTTATGTGCACGCACATGCCTGAAATCATGGTTGACTTCCGGCGACCCCTAGTGGGGTTTGGCTGTTTCAGAGAGGTGGCTTGCTATTGCCTGCCTCTGCATCCCAGCCCTGGTATTCCTTGGAGGTCTCCCATCCAAGTACTTGCCAGGGTCAGCCCTGCTTAGCTTCCGAGATCTGATGAGATCAGGCTTGCCTGGGCTATCCTGGTCAGGGCAAATATTTTGTTGTATAACAGAAAAATAAATATGCATGAAGTTTTGTCACTTCTGGTTTACATGAAAACTTTACACCATTCACAGGTGGTGATAAGATCATTTCTTCAGTTGCTCTCTATCGTGATTCCAATATTCAATTAAATGGTGCTTTTTAAAGCAGTAATGGAACCATGAGAAATTAGGAAGAAGTTATGTTGGGTCAAAGCTTAATTTTTTATTGTGGTGATAACAACCAGGGTTACTCCCATTTCTTAACATACTACAGCATTTCAATAAAATTACAGGAACCTGTGAAGAGGTTAGGATTAGGTTTCGTGGCAGCAATAATTTAGAAAATTTGGTCATTAAGATATGGAATCCTGAAGGATGAAAAAATGAGTCTGGCTCCTAAATTCTGGGTTGGCTCACAGAGACAATGAAAACTTGCCAAAAGCTTGGCATTGGGTGCAGTTTGGATTGGGATGTCAGCACGCAAGGAGAGGGTGCGTCATCCTCCCCTGCATTTTCCTCACATGAAAGCGCTGTTTTCACTGCTGGGGAAGTCTTCAGTTACCCATTTAGTACCTGTGGAGACCCCTATAGGGCAAACACCCCTTTCCTCTGAGACCGTTTCAGGCCAGGAAAATAGTGAGCACAGGGGCTGGGGGAGACTGAAGTCCCTTATCCTCATGCACCATAGTTCTGATACAAGGACGCCAAACACCTGGGAATTGAATTCTCAATGAGAAACCCACAAGGACCCAGAGGAAAACCTGAAGTGTAGTTACACCCTTTGGTGCTTCGGCTGCTATGCTCTGCATTGGTACCCATAATTCCATGCTACCAAAATGCAACTTTGGATGCAGGAGTAGGGGCAATGAACATGTGGTGCTTTCAAAATGTGAAAAGGGGAGGACCACCCTGCATGGAACATGAGAGGCTGTGCAAGACAAACTACTGACTCAGCTGTGTAAACTACTGGCCAGTTCACCTTCCAAAGATGTTGCAAGGGGGGCGGGGGTCCTGTTTTGTACTTGCCCTAAGATATGTTGGTAGCGACAAAAGCCAGCTGGATCGAGCCAAGCCCCAAGAGAAATGGCAAAGGCTGTTGCCTAAGAGACTCTTCTTCTTCCTGGGAACACTTGAATTAGGAGGTTCATGGCCTGGGTCTGGGACTGGGACCTAGACTGGCAGCCACTTGGGGCTGGGTATATCTGGGACTCAGCTCTCTTCAAGCCTAAAACAAATGTAGCCTTCTGACTGGCAAGCAGAACAATGCCCCTGGTTTGACCAAGCATGGTGTAAGTACCCCTGAGTCTGGTCTTCTGGTCAACACAGCAGTACATTTGCTTGTTGCACTGCAGACTCCAGCATCCTGTTACAACCATGGGTCTCAGGAGCATCATCCACAAGGTCTAGTTTTGTGTATAGCCACCCTTGGCTCAAACAATCTCCCTGCTTATATTATGGAAGATTAAACATGTCCTTTGAACAGTTCCATCTGCATGCCAGGACAGAGCAGCAAGGGTATGCAGGCTGAAAGTCCTTGGGGATGTCTCATCCCTGGCCCAAGGAGGAAAGGCTAAAGAGTCTAGCAATTTTCAGGGGGTTGTTGAGGGGGGAAGAAAGGATAACTAATAACATGATAATTATGCATTAGTTTGAAAAAGGAGAAATAACTTTTTCTCCCTGTCCCATAATACCAGAATTTTGAGAACACACAGTAGATTCAGGAAGGACAAAAGGAAGCATTTTTTCACCCAACCTTTCCCACCATTTTGGGGTCAGGAAGGAATTCTCCTTCAGGCCAGGTTGGCCCAGGGATCCTGAAGGTTTTTTGCCTTCCTCAGGGCATGGAGCGGGGGTCACTGGGGGAGTGGGGGAGAGGTAGTTGAGAATTTCCTGCCTTGTGCCGGGGGCTGGACTAGATCTCCCTTGAGATCCCTTTCAGCTCTATGTTTCTGTGTTTCTAAGTAAATTCACTGCCAATGGATGTATTTATTTATTCACTTCACTTATATGCCATCTTTTCCCCCAACAAGGACCCAAAGTGGCTTACTTCATTCTCCTCTCCTCCATTTTAGCCTCACAACAACCCCGTGAGGTTGGTTAGTCTGAGAGTGTGTGACTCGCCCAAGGTCACCCAGCGAGCTTCCAGGAAACAGCAGGGATTTAAACTGAGTCTCCCAGATCCTAATCCAACATTCTAACCACTACCCCACAGTGGCTCTCATAGTGAAGGCCAAAAGTACAAATGGCTTTGAAACGAGAGTTAGACAGATTCATGGCTATCTGCCATGCTAAGGAAAGGGAACTTCTATGTCCAGAGAGAGTAAACCTCAGAGAGTAAACCGCAGGAAACATCAGGGGGAGGCCTTGGCCTGTATCCCCATTTTCTGGCCTTCCAAAACACCTGGTTGGCTACCATGTGAAACAGGATACTGGACTAGATAGACCAATGGTCTGATCCAGAAGGGATCTTATGTATCTGCTGGAGGCTTCCAAAGTCTCAGCTTGTGCACATTCTGGATATATCAGGAGTCCACAGGCAAGCCAAGAGAAAGAGTGGGGTTTAGTGCTGATATTCATTTAGAATTCTTCACTAGATTCATGTTTGTTGTTCAACGTCACACACAGTGTGCGCCATTAAGCAAGGTCTACAAACACAGATTGATAGATAGAACATCCTAAACTAGTGATTGTTTACAAGACAACTTTTTACATCACAGCTCCTTCAAGGGAGTGGCTGAGCAGATGCTTTAAGTTGTATTGGTTTTGCAGCCCACATCATCCTGGAAGATCTTGGAAATGGGAGCTGACATGCTGGGCAGCCATTTGCAGCCTTGACCAAGTTGCCATCTCATTTAATTCTCACAACTACGTCCACCAAATCAAACTTGACTGTGAGAACTGGAACTTAATTATATTGAGAAGACAGCCGATGCCAACATGGCTCTGGAACGTGAACTCTCTGCGGCCACATGGTGAGCAGTTGGTCCAGGGGCTGATGTGTTTTAGATTTGTCAGTTTCTACAGCCTACAGGAACACAAATTTTAATGCTGGAATGGCTCCCCCAGGAACCACCTGGCTGTTCCTGATTTGCTCCAGGACTGTAGCGCACAGTGGGGAGCAAGCCTGTACGGAAGTGCGCCACTGTGAGATGAATACTTGCCTCCATTTTCATAGAGTTGTAGTGGTTCTCCTCCTTCTCTTCTTTGCCTGCAAGCAAAAAGAGTAGCATGAGTGCCAGGAGCCAAGAAGGGCCAAGTGGGAGAGTTTTTCGCAACACACCTTTTACTGTGGAAATCAAACACACTCAACCCGTGCAACCAGCCCCAGAGTGCACAGGACCCTTATCCCACACGCCCCCACGCTGAATGGAACTGATCTGGGTTGGGGACACCCATCAACATAACCAGCATCCCATTACTGGAGTATGGGTTAATGGAGGAATACTCTCTTTTCCCAGTACAGAGTTACTCTCTCCCCTCTTCCTGCCAAACTAATATTTTATTCTTTGCATCTCAATGTGCCAGTCTCTTAAAAACTGAACCCGAACTACCCCACATCTGTCTCCAGACCGTTTATTAAGGGAGAGTCGGAAATCTCAGCTCCTGCTATGCTAAGATGCCTCTTTGTCAAAGCAGGTGGGAACAAGTCCTTGAGAAGCAGAGGGGGAAGGGATGGGGCTCAGCCCAGTCTTTGTACACCATACAGACCATCAAACAGGAAGTGAGGTGAGGTGGGGGGGGGGGGGGACTCTGTTGTGTCCTGCTGCAAGTTTGCTCAACCTCTGAGTTCACCTCTCCCCGCAAGGCAGCTGGCTTCCTGTGCTATCTGTACATCTCACCTTCTGGCAGGTAACCAAGGCAGCTTAAAATAGCACTGAATGTATTTGGGAGGGGCAGCAACTCTGGAGGGGGGGGGGCAGTCACACAAAACAAACATGCAGGCGACTAAAATGCGCCTGGGAATGTAAAAACTAACGTGGGTGAGGGGGAGGTGGCAGAAGACCACCTCTCCATGTTCAGCCAAGCCTGTCCCACATACGCAGATGTAGAAGCATGGCATTCTCATCACCTGGACAATGAAGGCAAAAGAGAGATTTCCCTGTATTATGGGGGGGGGGGGGGATTCCCACAATTCGATTGAAGCCCCCTTATCTTTTCTCACAGGCAGGGCAACGGCTGGGAAGCTGAAGCAGCAGGGTCAGGCAACTCCGAGCAAAAGAGACTCAAACGATCTGCACCAGAAAACCAGGACACACACACTGCAGAAAGGCCATGAGGTTAATCTGGGAATGGTGCGCGTGTGGGAGCTTCTTTCATACACTGTTAAGATTCTGTGATTATTATTTTTATAACATCTAAAATATTTTTGTCAGGCAGTTGCCCAACTTTGTTCTTTTTAATGTCGTTTTATTCAGCCTTTTCCTGTAATCCACCTCCACAGCTTCTCACCAATCCATGTTCTCCCAAGTTTTTAAGTATCATGAAATATCATCACTGCCTGCATACATGCATGCATGCACGTTGGCACGCACGCACACACACACACAGAGCCATCTTCTTTCCTCAGCCTTGATTTCCCCCCTCTAGCCCCTTTGGCAGGCCCCTCTCCCCCTTCCCAGTGTGGCTGCCCAGACCCACTCTCCACAATCCCTTTTATTCCAGGGTATGGCAAATCCACCCTGATGCCACATTCCCCATATGTTCTGGGTCACCTCAGCTAGTTGGAACAGATGTTATGGTTCTCCTCCCAGGTCCCTCACCATCAGCATTTCCAGCCTGAAGGAGGCCCCTTCCCAGCGCACAACTCCTGGCATGACGGCAGCCAAGGAGACCCCTCCTCTTGCAGGCTCCCTGCCAGCAGGAAACCTAAGCTCCCTGAGAACATGGAATTTGCCATTCAAGTCCACTCTGCACAAGCCTCCCTCTGGATTTCTGGGGCAGGGCAGAATTCCACGGAGCCCCACCCAGACAGTGAAGGAGGAGGGACACACGACAGGGATGAAAACCAGGCAGGAGAGAGAAAGAACAAGCCCTCCTAGGGAAAGCTGTTCAAAGGGACTCCATTTCAATGCAGTCTCAAAAGAAGCAACCCCATCAGGAGGGAAGGTATGGCAGCTCCCTCAAGGAGTGGATTCGGGGCACCACGAAGGGCAACAGAGTGGGAGATCCATGCACCAGAATCCTCCCAGAAGTTCTCCTGCATAGGCTCCACTAAAATGAACTGCTGCGCTCTTGCTCAGCTTGCCCAGATTTCTTTAAGAGTCACGCAAGAGAACTTCACAATTAGGGAAAGAGGTGCTAACTTGACTTGTGTGTGCTTCCCACTCCCTTCACCCCAGCTAGTTTCCGCATACCAACTGATTTAAGCCTGCACAGATTTCAGGACAGCCTATTAAAATATCTACTTGGAGATCTTTATTGACCCGTATGATGGGGGGAAAAATATGGTCAGGTCAAAATCCATTCTCCATACATGCTCTGCCCCACTTTAAAAAGTAGCAGTCTCTTACTCATTCATGCTTTCTTGCTGGTTCCTACACACATGGATGTGCATTCTTCCCCTACCCCATAACACGGCCTCTTGCTTTGCTTCCTGCCCCTCTCATGTACGCACGCCATCGCCACCCCAAAAACAAGGCCAAGCCAGAAGCCACACAAACCACAACTTGCCATCTTGTAGATTTCAGGCCCAGCTACTACAAACGAAAGGTGCTCTCCCTCTTTCAGCCAAGTAGCAGAGAAAAAGCAGAGAGAGAGGGTGTAGAGGGAATAACAGGCACTTGGGTCTGGCACCTAAAAAGCAGATTCTTACTCCTCCCAAATCAGAAACCCGTCTCCTAAAAGTCAACAGATTTTGCAAACTCTGAGAGCTGTCGTTCTGGAAAAAAGAGAACAGGAGGGGGAGAAGCAACAGCTCGTGATCTTAGGAAATGTCTGCTGTGGTGTGCAGCCAAAGGGAGCTAATTCACATCAGCCAAATTCAATGGAACTTCTGGCTGCACAGCAGCAAAGGACAGTATCAGCAACTGTGACCTGCCAGAGTCTTTGGCCCGTGGAGAGGAATAGCAGGATGCACAGCTACCCTCCCGCCTAACCTCCTCAAGTGAAGGGCCTAGCTTCCTTTCTCCCATGGAGACTTTCACTGTGCATGATGCTATGCACTGTGCTATGCATGATAAAGCTGAGCATGCTGAAGTGCTGCCAAGGGTGCTCTCCGATGTGCATCTAGCCCCTGAGGATGCACACTGTGTCCGGTATGAGTCTGTTTAGATTAAGGATGCCCACACAACTGGGTGACGTGATAGGGCATACGGTCCTCACAGCTACACGTCCATATTGGGCTTGCCTTCCTATCACTGCACAATCCAGCAAATACCAGCTAAGGTATGGCAAGTCATGTGACAAGCTCTAGTTGAGGCTGTGGCTCAGTGACAGAGCATCTGTTTTGCATGCAGAAGGTCACAGGTTCAGTCCTCAGCAGGTGATCTGAAAGACTTCCATCTGAGGCTCTGGAGAGCCACAAAACACTACACTGACCTCAGTATAAGGCAGCTTCAGGCATAAAAATTCTCACATCCTTGCTCCAAGCAGCCACGGGTTGAAGGCAGGCATAATAATGAACTCAGAGCGGGTCCCTTTCTCTCAGCTTCATGACGGACATACCAATGAATCAAATGCTGGTTCAGAAACTAGCCTTGCCCCTCCACTGCTTTTCATGCACCACATATACATATTGTCCCCCTTTTAAAAATGATTTTAACGATCAAAATTCCTCCAAAGATTGGGGATTTCTTAGTGACATCACAAGCACCAGCCAATCATCAACATCTACAGCCAGCTTCTTTTGCAAGTTTGCGCATAACAGATTTTTTTTGTATGGCTTTATCACCAAGAAGAAAAATAAGCCTGGACTGAATGCAATGAGCATGCTTTCGTATCCGCACCACTGCTCTAAAAATGTTCCATCTTGTCTGCCTTCACCCAAAAGAGACTCCTGCTTGCTATTCACAGTGACTGGCCTACTTCATCTCAATTAGCTGCCGTTTACCTTTCCTAACCCTCCTGGCCCTAACTGGGTGGATCTTCACAGCTGTAGGTCCTGACTCACGCCTAGTGTAGAGTTTAGATACCCCGGAGGCCAACCACAAGGCCCCATATTCTTGCATCTTTCTACTGCAACAGCCCAGATCCACTGCATCCCCAAAGCTCACCTTCACTGGCAGGTGGGTCAGGGCTGTCCTTGGGGGTGCAGCGTCCATTTTCCAGGGCCCGGCCCATCTCCCCATCTGGGAGGCTGCTGGATTCATTCTCACCGCGCTGCCTGCCCTTTAGGTCAGTGGTACTGCTGTTCTCCGGGCTGCCCATCTCCGCATCTCCATTGGGCACTTGCTCCATGGGGCTGGTGTCATGGGCAGGCGGGGGGCACTTCGGTGCTGAGGCTGTGTCTTTGGGGGCTTCGTTGCTCTCCACCTGAAAAACAAGACCAAAGCAAACTGGTGGTACAACAAAAGCAGCTCCTCAGCTTAAGTCACGTCCTCCAGATCCAGAGACATGCCTCAGAATGAGGGCCATCGACACTTCTGCAAAACGGAAACCAAGTGACCAGCAGCTGCAGGGGTCCTCACGGGAGTTGAGGGCCGCCTTGGGACAAATGGAGAGTTCACAGAAGTGAGAGCTGTAAATGCCACCATGTTTGGAAATCAGGCACATTTGCTTTATTTTTTTTTAAGTGGTACTTTATAGGGAAGCTGGAGGTGTGGGACAGTTTTTCACTAGGAGGAGGTATATAGGGTAGGGATTTCCAGAGGCCAGCAGCAGCACAGAACAGCCTTTGACCATGGGAACACTAATTTATCAGCTGTAATCTTGTGGTCTCTGGTCCAAGAAGTTATGAAGCACTGCAACCTGTGAAACCCTTTGACAGGAAACCATAATGGGACAGAACAATCATCTCTCCTCCAGCAGTCCTTCTCATGCAGCCTTTGCAGCCCTTTTACATGTGGAGGAGGAATTTATTTACTCAATTTTTATACCTCACCTTTCTCCTCAGTGGGGCCGCAAAGCAGCTTACACCATTCTCCTCTGTTCCTTTTTAAAAAAATTATTTATTACACTTTTATCCCACCCTCCCCGCAAGCGGGCTCAGGGTGGCTTACAATGTGGCACTCATAACATTCCTATGAGGTAGGTTAGGCTGTGTGTGTGACTGGCCTGGGCTCACCCAGCAAGCTTCCTTGACAGAGCAGGAATTTGAACCTGGATCTCCCAGATCCCGATCTTACGCTTTCCCCACTATTTCATACTGGCTCTGCACTGGAATGCAAGGGTCAAGGAAAGGGACAGCTGTCCTGATTTCTAAAAAGCAGAGAGGTGGGTTTCTGTGCTTCTTGGCGGCTGGTCACTGGCCAACCTCAAACAATTCTTACTTGGTTGTTACAGATGTGTTACTTAAGTTTGGGGCAGGAGGTGGCTACAGCATTACAGCACAGTTACCTGTCAGATTTTGAGGTGAGTTTCCGACTGGTTTAAAAGCCAAAAGCTATAGGAAACAAATCCCAAGGTGGGCAGGGGGAGCTGAAGGGGGGCATCTCCAGCCATGACCTGCTTCATCTAAGCCTTTCTGTAGTCAGATTTCTAGCTCAGGTAAAAATAAACCTTCAGACATAATGGTGTAAAATATCAACCCACCAATATCTTCAGAAATAAGGAACAGAAACAAGTGCATTCTTGGATCAGACCAGAAACCCAACTAGGCCAGCCTTCTATTCCCAGTTAACAGATTGCCAGCAACGTCTAAGAAGCTGACAAGCCAAGCAAGACAGAGGTAGCCATTCCATGCCATTTGGCTTGTGTATCTGGTAACTGGAGATATATTTATTGTGTACTGTGTACATATCTACATAATTTATTCTCCATGAGACTACAGACATAGCTACGGTTTTAAAATGTTGAGGTTCCATTCCTGTCCTCCAGCTGTTTATGCAGTACTGTTAAAAAGTCATATTTGAAAGGCTGTTACAAGAAGAATTCCGTGTCACCTACATCATGTTCTTGGGGCTCTACACCCTCTAGAGGCAAGAAGTTCCAACAGGCATTGTGGAAGTACGAGATTAGTTACACATTGGATGAGGTATTTAGATTTAGCCTCAACACTTCTCAATAAAATATTCTCAGAGTCGCTTCTAATGTTTAGTTAAAATGTCAATTACAAAAACCAGCAGCAGTAAAAATGTGTGACAGAGCAAGAATAAGAACCAGTACCATCCAGCTAAAAATCAACAACAAACACTGAAAATATTGATCCAACTAATACACAAAGACACACCTTTGTCTTTGTAGAAGGCCCAATAAAGATTCAGAAAAAATAAAAACTGTTTTGCCTGGGATCTAAAGGGCAGCAGCTTTAATATCAAGAGAAACTCTGTGGGGAGGGAGTAGTAAAGGCCTTTTTCCCAGGTGCTCAACTGCCTGAGAGAAGAACCTCAAAGAGACTCTAGTGTGTTTCATTGGTTGATGCCAAATCCTGTCATTTTGAAACTAGAATCACTTTCTCATCACTTGGCACAGTATTTAACAAACCTCCTTCCTCCAAACCTCCTTCCTCTGCTTGTTTCTTCACTAAAACGCTGCAGCTTCTTAGCCTCTCTGAGAAAAAGTGGTCAGGAACCAAGACCTGAACCACTGGCAGAGAAAGGATTAAAGCCGGTGCCCCACCACAGAAGGCCCGGGCCTATTTAACTTTGGGGTTTACTCTCTCAGTGGGACAAGAGCTGCCATAAAAAGACATCTGGGATGGGTTGTCAATCTCTAGTTGAGGCCTAGCGTTCTCTCAGAATTACGAGTGATCGCCATACTACAGAGATGAGTTCCCCTGAAGCAGCTTCGAAGGGTGGACTATTCGGCATCACATCCCTGCTGAGCTACCTCCCCTCCCTGGGCTACATCCCCCCAAATCTCCAAGAATTTCCTGACCCAGAGTTGGCACCCCTACATCTGGGTAAAAAACAAAAAGGGGCCTTGTTAACATGCCCGGCTCTCAAGGCACACGTTGACGCCTCCTTCCAGCAGTGGCCATTTGCTGCCCATTCTTAAAGGTGCTCTCCTTTGAGCCTGAACTTTTGACCTTACTAAACACTCAGGCATTTGGCTTTACCATAGGCAGCAAAAGCAACAAATGGGATTCCAAACTGCAGTAAAGTGGGAAACCCAGCTTGATGGGAGGCAGCAACTGTAGCTGTGCCACAGCAATCGTAGACCTGGATGAAAACAGTGCAGCCTGCCATTCAGGTTCTCTGGAAGAAATACTCAATTGAAATGGACTTTATTTCCCCAACTGTTCTAGATACATGTCTCCCCCCCCCCCCCCCCCCGCCCCAGTGCTCAACAGAGGGAAGTGGGAATGACATCAGGTTTTCATGCTACGGCACAATGGCGTGACGTTAGCTTCTCATCACACAAGCAGCACTACAAGTTGGGAGGCACACACTACCGATTTCAGCTTTGCCCCTTCTATTCCTTCTCTCTATTCCTCTTAACAGCAAGCCCGTTGCAGTGGTCAGAGTGTCAGATTAGGATCTCAGACAGCCTAGTCTAAATCCGTTCTCTGCTGTGGAAGCTCACTGGGTGACCTTGGGCCAGTCACTCTCTCAGCCTAGCCTCACAGGGTTGTTGTGAGGATAAAAAAAGGAGGGGAGAATGATGTTGTAAGTCACTTTGTGTTTCCGGTTGGGGGGGGGGACTCTGTGTGTATGTGTGTGTACAAAACTAACACTGTGTAGTCATGTTTTGAAACTGCTGCTGTGTCAAATTTTGACTGGAGTTTGAGGGAACCTGAAGGACCCACATACACACACTACCTCACCTACCTCCTGTGGATGGTTAAGGCCACTGCTCCAAGGGCCAGTATTTCTTGATGAGATCCCAGCCAATCAGGAACCCCATAATGAACATGGTGATGCCATGCAGCCAGTTTGACTTGATCAACATGGTAACATATAAGTGAAGGTAAAGGAGTAAAGTGAAGGTAACTGTCCTCCTTCTAAATGAAGGGGGGTGAGGGGGATGGTATGTGGTAGCCGGTTGCCAAGGAAACTGGAAGGACCTTTCTGTCTTCCCATACTGCTCTGGTGGTTTCACTGCCCCTGGTGCAGTGCAGGAAGACAGGGAGAGTAGACCTTGTTGCCTCGGCAACAGGCTGATGTGTTCCTTTCCCTCCTGCCCAAAAAGTGAGCAATTATCAGGGGGTGCAAAATCTGCCATAAAGCTCAGCCTAAGGAACTTGACAACTGGCTGAGACACAAAATGAAGATTTGTGATGTGCAGAGGGACAGCTGTCTGTATATACATATCTACAACTTCAGATAATTGTTATCCTCCCCCTTCTCGGATTAAATGAGATTTGGCAGTAGAAAAAGAGAGAGGGTGTCCATGAAAAGGCAATGTAAGGTAAGGAGCATGTTAGCTCCGACCTAACTCCCATCCACTCAACCAGCATCCCAATCTAAGGTATAGGTAATCCAGGAAACAAATCCAACCAGTTTCAGTAGAGACAAATGTACATTTACAATCTCCAGTTCTCAGTGCTCTGAAAAGGAACTGTCACTTTTGTATAGCACCTAGCACCTTGCTGTGAAGCCAAAATGATGAGGACTAGTTGTCATAATAAATTACCTCCAAACACATTCCTCAAGGAAGAAAAACAGCAGGCACACGTTTTCTGTCCCTTGCTATTCAACTGGTCTTTCTTACCGTACACTTCCCCTTTTTGTCCCAGTTCTCCAACTTCCTCTTCAAAAAAGTGGACAACCAAAATGGGCTAGGCTTCCAGAAGAAGTTCCCCACCATCAATTGGCTTTCCCAATTCCACTAGCCTTAGAACTGTCCAGCAAACATAAAAGCTAGCTTTAAAGCTAATGAGCTGTCACAACTTCCCAAGACACCCAGGAATAGCAAGGATGCCAAGAATTTTGATCAGCCACTGTGGGAAACAGGATGCTGGACAAGATGAGGCCTTTGGTCTGATCCACCAGGACTCTTGCACTGAACTATAACTCCCAGAATCCCTTGAGGAAAAGGCAGTGGCAGTTCTGCTTCAAGCCAAAAGTAAAGGCTGGGTAAAATATTTGAATTAATAAAATGCAGTTAAAAGCATAAGCTAGGAGAACAGCAGCTCTGCTTCAAACAGGGCTCAGCCATAACCTCAGAAGGTCAAGGTTAGCTTCAGATCTATATGCATAATGCAGACAATAATAAGGGTCTGCAAGAATTATTGCTCAGATAACACATGAGGTGCTATGAGTCATTCAGAAAAGCGCTATAGAAAAACAAAGTATATTACAACCTGTAGGCAGAACTTCACTCCCCATTTCCTCTGTATAGTCAGTCCTGAACAGTGTTCCCCAACCCCCTATGTTCAGTAAATAACCCCCATGCGGTTTAGATTGCCTTAACCCCCACCACCACTTCTCTCACTTCCCCTCTAACCACCTATGCTCCACAGACGAGCCTGTATCACCTTCTGTCCAACAAAGAAGAACCCACAAGAGGTGGGGCCTGCTTCCTATGGTGTGAATAGCCTGGGCCCATGTTTCAGCAACTCAAGTGGTAGTAAATCCTTACAAGTGAATTCGGGGCCTGATTGTGTGTCAGTCACTAGCCAGGCAGGACACCTAAAATAGCATTTCCTACTCATTTATACTTGTGGCTAAGAACTCTATCACTTCCTGTTCTCCACATGACCCCTCCGCCCTTCATTGCTGCATCTTTTTTTCTCTTTTTTAAGCCAAGCTGAACATTAGGAAATGGTGATCTTTACAGGGGGAGTTGAAGAAATAAATTTGTGCAAAGACTATAGGTTAACTCCCCCTGGAACGAGGTGGAACTTTCCACTCACATGCCACTGAAACGGCAGTGCACAAACCCTGTTTCGGCAAAGACTGCACAGGGAAAACAAAATTGAAGAGCAAATGTTCCCCCTCACTCCATCTGTTGGATAAGGGGAAGTGAAACAGAGGCTAAGAAAAGGCACACCGATTTGTGCAGGGAGGGTGAAGTAGGAAAGGGAAGCTACAGGTGGCTGACAGCCAACAGTGCAATACTAACTAAGCAGAGTTACGCTCTTCTAAACCTATTGACTTCAGTGGACTCATAAAGGTATAACTCTGCTTAGGAATGCACAGAGAAGGATACAGATAAGACAGGCAATGTTGTGCTTATGGCTTTCTGCAGCACGTCTGACCCATTTACTGAGAGCCATACAGGAAATAACTACAGTCAAACATTTTTGTGTGTGTGTGAGTGAGACAAAGAGAGAGGTCTGTATTGCTCCCATTTTACAGATGTGGAAGGTGAGTTAGATAACAACTGATCAGTTCAGTGCCAAGCAGAAAAGCCACGGAAGAGAAGTAAAGCCAGGCTTCATCCCAATTACTGGTTTAAACTCATAGCTTTTCAGAAGGATGCATGTAACAGAAAATGAAGACCTTGTTCAGCTTTAAAGCTCCTCGAAGAATAATCCAGCTACTGCTGCTCCTGAACAGTGCATAGTTCTCATTTCATTCCATGTTGCTTGTACAGAGAGTCCTGGTAGATAGGTTTCTTTTAGTTGTCAGTAATAGGTTTCTTTTAGTTGTCAGTACACATTACATCAAATAATCGTGCTTCTTCTCAAAACACCCCCACTGCAGATTTAGGAACTACAAGTCCCAGAATGCTTTACACTCATCCTCGTGGCAAACTCATTCATTTTCCTTTGTAAACCCCTATGGCGCCTTATTAAACTCCAGTGTGTCCTTGCCCTGTGAATGGAACCTACTCATACTCAAGAGTCTTACCTTTTCCTCCTCCATCCTCAATGTGCAGGCACGAGTTGCCACCTGCCCACAACAGCTCCCGACACCAGAAGTTTCCTGCTCTGTGTTGCACTGGAACTGCCTTCCTCCTCGTCCCCCCCCAAAAGACGCACTTCCTCCGAAAATGAGACACTCATACTGAGACACGCATGTCTCGTGCCTGTGCTGTACATCATCTTCATTTCCCCCGCAGATCAACAAGACTACTTTCACTGTTTGAAGGACATTTGATTTCCAGGGAGTTGTAACTTCTTATCACAGGCCCTCACAGCAGCCCTCCACATTATTCTACAGTTACGTTCACCTTACAAACTGGGAACTGAAGATAGAGAGATTGTAAGTGGTGAATGGCAATAGCAAGATTATGTCTACACCCAGATCACGCACTAGTTTCCCTCGGGGCACTTCCAGCCTGACATAAGCAAAGTCTAATACTGTAGCTGTATCCAAGTGCTCTGACCTGGATAGCCCAGGCTAGCCTGATCTCTGCAGATCCCGGAAGCTTAAACAGGATCAGCCCAGGCTAGTATTTGGATGGGAGACCTCCAAAGAATACCAGGGTCATGACATGGAGGCAGGCAATGGCAAACCATTTCTGAGCAGTCTCTTGCCTTGAAAACCCTATGGGGTGGCTATAGGTCACCTGTGACTTGTCAGCAAAAAATAAATAAATAAATCCGACAAAGTGTGCTCCCCTGCACAATTTGGGAATAAATCATTGCTAGCCACTCTGCCCCTCCCCAGTGACTGAACCAACCATACCAAGTCCAGCGTAGGAATCAGTCTCTACCCTGCCCTTGACCAGAAGAGCAGCAACTTAGAAGCTGAGCTAGGCACCTGTGGATGTGAAAGGCCAGTAGCTTAGAGGTGTAGAGTACCTGCTTATTTATGTATTTAGCAAATGTATATGCCGCCTCTCCAGGGACCTGCTTAGGGCACTTACAGCTAAGATAATAAAACACAGCCATTAAAAGACAACCATTAAAAAAAACAAACTGGGCTTGCAAGGTCTCCGGTTCAATCCCAGGCATCTCCAGTTAACAGAATCAGATAACAGGATATGTGGAAGATCTTTTACCTGAGACACTTGGAGAGCCACTGTGGTTAGAGCAGACAATACAGACTTTGATAGACTAATAGTATGATTCAGTATAAGGCAGCTATATACGGTGACATAAACGGTGCCTAAACACCCACACCCCTTCCAAAAGCCTCCAGGTGGGCCGCAGCACCACAAGAATGGAAGGTACTACTGCTTAGCTGGGGAATAAAGATCTTTTCAATTAAGAACTAAAACGGTCAACAATAGAATTACTGAACACTGAATTTAAAAGCTCAAAACTTCAAAAGAAAAAACCTTTTTTTTTTGCTTTGTTACTTGAACTGTCAGGCAGGCCAGCTCTCTCTCACACACACGCACACACAAACACATCCCCCAAGGCCATCTCACCTGTCCCATGTATCTATTGCTCAAGGGGACTGGCTGGCACTCTCATCTTTTGGCAGGAGCACAAAGAAACTACTAGCTGGGATCTGGCACCAGCAGGCCCTGTGAACAGCAGAGAAAGGCCTGACAAAAGCCTTATACAAGTGCTTTTAAAACGTCTTTCTTGCCTCTGAGGGTGCGTTCAGACAGCTCTTGAGCCACGCCAGGCATGAGTGCCTGGTGGATTTAAAGTGCACATCCAGACCTCAACATCTGGGAATCGTTCTGCTTTCATTAGTAGCCCGTCGATCCCTGTTGGGGATCTGTACTTAAAAGATAGTGGTTAAAGTCTGGTCTAAAGCTGGCTGACAGGCCAATGACGGACTTTCCACTGTCAGGTCATTCCACCAGCGCGCAATCACCCCGTAGGGATGGTCTCCCTCTCTTAGCGATGCGCACATAACCGCTTAAACAAGAGACGTCGCCAGAGCTCTGCTCAAGCGATCTAAACAATGTTATGTTTCTGACAGTCCCCTAAACCCAATCAACTTTATTAAGAGAAATGGTACCTAGAGAAAGGTACCGCTGGTGGTGTTTTTACCATTTTTAGTACATGCATGCGCGGAAATACAAGTATATGGTGAGGCGCCTATGCTCATGCGTAGACAAGATTTTTTTTTTTTAATCTGACCACATGGCTCCTCACGGTGGATACTATCTAGACAATCCACTGCGGGAGTCACACACGGTGAAGCACTTCACAGGCGGGCTGTCTGGTCATGCAACGCTGGATCAAAAAGATCTAGCTCAAATTACAGCAGGGTCAATGGTGGGATTAGCTGCCCATCTGAACACACCCTCAGACATGCACAGCGGCAGCAGAAGAGAGAGAGGTTCAAAAGCACTTTTAGTGGCACAGGTGAAGTTTGACTTGGTGCACTGAGTATGGCACACACACACGTGAGAATTCACCCCAGTTACTGTTCTTCCCCTTTCCCCCCAAAAAAGCCCACGGAAAGATTTACAAATTATGGCTCTGTTTTAATGCACCCCCTCCCTTCTTTTGTTAACCAACCCAAGCCACTGAAACGGGGCAGGCCATCAATCCACTAAGCCAAATGCAGCTGCCAGCTAAATATGGCACTAGTTATCCCAAGCTTGATTAACTCCCCCTTTTACTACTTGTCAGGGACTGCAAAAATGGTGTGGGAGGGGGGAGAAGAGCTGTTAAAATGGGCAATTCGGGGCATTCTTATAAAGGGATCAAAATTCCACAGTTTTTTTGTAGTCTATGCAACATAGTTTTCTTGCCTGCATTGATAGGGCTATTGCCTAAGGCAGGTTTTTTTGTTTACATTATTTTCAGCTCCATAATCCTAGCCCCAATGCATTGTTGTATTAGAGATATTTGCTGTTTGACTGGTTTTTTTAATATATATATCTCTTTTGTGGTCCACCTGGTGTCTCCATGGGAAAGACAGGCTATAAATTAAGGTAATAATGATGATAATAAAAATTATTCATCTTGGAGCATGCAGGCTAAACATCTCTATTATCACCGTATCCGGAAGTAAACTGGCCCCTATTATTACTGTAAAACCAGCAAAAATCAGGCCACCCACTGAAAAGGTAAGAATTTCCACATGCTCAACAGGCTCCTGAGGTCTAAGGGAAAATGTGGCTTTGTAAATTATCCAAAAGGGAGGAAACGCACACTCAGAAACAACCTGATGAGGACTGAGAGTGTTCCATGAGGCACCAGAATGTTGAGAGCAGTAGAGAGTTTGTTAAGGGGAGGGGACACTAAGAAGATCAAGAAGTTGGCCTATTCAAGCCCCTCAGAAAGTAAGGTCAATTCACACGATACCAAGTCTTAGTGGCTAAGGTAAGGACTTTGTTTTGCACATTTGCAGGAGTTCTGTGTCTCCCAGGTATTTGGAGACCATTCCCTGAATATGACTGTGGCTCAGGTAGAGAAGGGTCTTCAACACTCCCCCATACTTCGATAAACTGAAATAGCCCTGGGCAGCTGCTATTTGTTCCACTAGAAGTCTTCAAACACAGCAAACAGCAGTTCACCAAAGCCATTTCAGTTCATAAAAATGGTGCAAAGAGGAAAGCTGAAGCAGCGGCATATGGGTCCCATGCACCCAGGAAGCATGGAACTCCCAGCGCATATGTGATACAAAGTCCTTACAGTGGCCAAGAGGAATCTGGACTGTGTCCATCGGCCTTTACAGAGTCCAGGAAGGAGATATTTGGAAGAGTATGGAGGGGAGACTTCCAAATAATTTATCTCCCCCCCCTCCTTTCCAGTGACTCTTCCCAGGCTCCCAGCTGTCCAGCTAATAATTAAAATGCATAACTACTTCCAGGTCTAATGCTGAAGATTTTTAGACTTTCAGTGCCAGAACAGCTGAGCAGTTTCACTGACCCTTTCAATTTACCTTCTTGGTTTCAGAGGAGCATTACTCAAATTCCAAAGCAGGTCCCTAGTCCTTCAGAAATGACACTCCATCTGTTAACCTACAACATATGCCCTCTCAACCCCAACAACAGGATGCCCTTAGTCTATTCACTTGCCATCCATAGCTTCAGGCGCATCCAAAGCTCTCTTTGCAACAGCTACAAAATCCACCACATACAATTCAACGTTTGTACAGAGTCTTAGTGTTCTAAGTATTTCACAAATATCATTATGTTCCAACCCATGGGAAAGAGCCATGGCTCAGAGGCAGAGCAGCTGCTTTGCAAGCTAAAGGTCCTAGGCCCACTCAAGTCATCTCCAATTAAAAGACCTTACCTGGCAGTTGTTGAGAAAGGCCCTTCTCTGCTTGAAACCCTGGGCAGTCATTGTCAGTAGACAACACAGATGGAACAATGGATTGACTCAATGCTGATTCCCATGTTAAAAAGCCCATGTCTCAAACATGTGGGCTGCCTGGCCTTTAGGGATGTCAACCTCCAGGTGGGGCTTGGAGATCTCCCACTATTACAATTGATCTCTGGGCAACAGAGATCAGTTCCCCTGGAGAAAATGGTTGCTTTGGAGGGTGGACTCTATGGCCTTGTACCCTGCTGAAGTCCCTCTCTTCCCCTCCCAGCTCCACCCCCAAAATCTCCAGGTATTACCCCCAGAGCTGTCAATCCTACTGGAATTCTATGCTGGAAACTCAATTCCCAGGCATGCAGTGGCTCGATGCAGAATGGGACCACACCTTGAAGGGAAAGAGATTAAGCTTTCTCCCCCCTACTCTTTTCATGACCTGCAAGACCCCTGGGGAGCTGCTATTTGCTCCACTAGGGATACCTGTGTTTCCCCAACACTACGAGCTTCCCTAACAGGGCAAGTATCATCTCCATGGGACCACTTCAGGTTGGGCAAAAGGTACAGGGAAGAAGGTTAAGCATCTTCTCCCTGCCTACTCTAGTCCCAAATCCAAACTGGGTCCCTGCTCACTAAGGAACTGAGTTTCAACTATGCATTTCTGGGAGCACATCTGATCCAAACTCTACATGGTGACTTGGTAACATGTGAACCTTAGTCTAAGGCTACTTCATATGTTCAGCCTTAAAACACAATTCTTTTTTTGTGAATAATAATTTTTATTATATGAATAAACACGGCAAGTGAGTTAAAAATACTCAAACAGTATAACAATACGGACCATACAACGTAAGAGGTGAGAAAGAAAAAAACTAAAGCATGAAAACAAAGCACAATACATAAAACGCGTTTTGTAGTACTTAAGTAAAGTTAAACTGAATACATCAAGGTTTCAATGATCAATCTATATGTTTAAAGGTTAGAAGGCTGCTAGGAAATGCAAAAAAAACTTGTGAGCCCCAAAGGTATTTCAAATGATCTCAAAAACCAAATACTTATACAGAAAAACATTATCATAACCATGATTCATTTAGAATTTTGGGAATATTTTCTTGTTTTTTAAGATAATCCAGAATGGAATGCCAAGTTGAATAGAACAGTGAGGGTGCTGAAGGATTTTCATATCGCGTAAGATTATCCGAGAGTTTAGCCATTATGTATAAATCCCACAATTTCTGATGCCAGTGTGAAAGAGTGGGTATCGTTGCCAATTTCCAATTAGTGGCAATGACATTAAAACACAATTCTGACCTCAGAGTAGTTGTTAAAAGCTTGGGTAACAGGGCTGGGAAAAGACATCTGCTTGAAGTTTCGGAACCATGCTACTAGGAGAAGATTGGCCTACATGGGCCACTGGTGTGCCTCTCTGCAGATGGTAATTTCCTATGAGCTCACCCATGTCGCCTTTGCATAACAGGCACTTGAAGTAGGGTTCTGCTTTGAACCACCCAAATGCTGTCTAGGTTCACACGGTTTCCTGTGAGTCACAGCCTGAGTACCATCCATCCTACTTTAAGAGGTTCCCTCTCTCTTTCCGGCCACATGCCCAGGCTAGCTGAGTAGGCCTCAGAAGGCCAGGAAACCACCTGAAGACTGACACATTCCAACAGAAGACCCAATCTGCGAGGGGGAACCAACAGGAGGATTGAACCTGGGACCCTCTGCATGCGAAGCAAAGGCTCTACCCAGGGCATATTTTTGTAGAAAAAGCCCAGCAGGAACTTATTAGCATATTAGGCCACACACCTGACAGCGCAGCTCCCTCCCAGGATCAGCTTCCCCAGGCACCCCACAGCTGGGGGGCACCTGGGGAACCCAAGGAGGGGAGGTAGGTTTAAACTGCCTTCCTTCCCTGGATCAGCTTGACTTCCCCGAGGGGGAACCCAAGGGGGGGGAGGCTGTAGGCGTGGCCAACTCAGAAGCCAGCCAAAACTCCGTTCCTGTGCGTTCCTGCCCAAAAATAGCCCTGGCTCTACCACTGAGCCACATGTGTTCCTGTAAATTTAAGAATGCTCATCATCCAAGATCTTTCAAATACCCACCTTCGTGCTTCCCCCACCCTTATCTATCGCATGCACTTCTATATCACTCTTACTCCAAGGAACTCAGACTGGCACACAAAATTATGATAATCCACACAAAATTATGATTCTCCAAAAGATCTACAAGAGATGTGGTTTTAAAAGCCACCAACAGAACAACGCTGAAGATCCAGGAAGTAGACATCAAGGTATTAAAGGACATTCCATTTGAAATAAGAAAAAGAAGAAAAGCCTACAGAAGTTTAACTACCTGGCTTCAGTCTGAATCAATTACATACCAATGGAATACTCTGGAGGGACTGTGTTTCAGCTATCAAGAAAAGAATGTTAAAATTGACTCTGTTGAACAAGCGAAAGTTTTTTTGGAAAAATGCAAGAAAAAGAAAAAAGAGAGAGACTCAGACGATTCGCTAGCACAGCAGGAAAGTATATATATAGCTCAGAAAGCGAAGAAGAAAACTCAGACTCGGAGAAGGGAGCTGCGGCTCCCAAACCCATGGAAGAGACTAAAAAGAAAAGAAGAGGACAAAAAAAGAAATAAACTTTGCATTGTTGTTAAATGTCGAGCACTAAGTATATGTTAATGGAAAATAAGCACACTCCAAAGTTATGTGTACCAGCAAATCAGCTATGTGATTTTTAGAAGCAGTAACATATGTAACTAGTTAAACCAAGATTTTCTGTTTCTCAAACTGATTAATCTACTAAAAATGATTATTTTATGCAGCATTTTCTGTATAAGGTAATTTAGTATAGAATTTAGCGTATAAATGTAAAAATAGATGTAAAATCAATAAAATTTTATTAAAAAAAAAAAAGACTGGCACACAAAATCCCCCTTTCCTCATTTTACTCTTGCAATAATCCAATGAGACTGAAAGACAGCAACAAGCCAAAGGTCACAGAGAGACTTTAATAACAGTGTACAGATTTTAAGCCAGTTCTTCACATCCTAGTTTTTTCCAGTACCAAAGAAATCTAATATGTCATACCTTCCAAAGCAGAATCTCCCCCCTGCTTTTAAGCTGATCTTTTCTAAGACTGACTTAGCTCCACTACTGGTGCTTTTCATGGCAACTGCCATCTGAATGGCAGGAAAAATAGCAAAAGATTTGCTTTCAAGGGGTGCCACACCTACCACAGCACCTGTGGTACAGTCAACATTTTTCACCTGCTAATGGAGCAGATATGCTTGATTGGTATCTTGTTGATAGTGGGACTTTACTAGCAAAATATTGGAAACAAAAACAGTTGCCAATACCGGGAGACTGGACAGGTGAACTGCGGTCATACCAACAAAGTCTACTTTCCTCCAGACACCAGTAGGAAGGACAAAGCAAGCATAAAGAGGTACTTCTGAAGCAACGGCAACCTTTCATTTTGTTCTGGAACAAAGCCAGACAAAAACATCAAGCTTTAATATAATCACTAATTATGTAGACTGGTTATGAAGCATCTTTATTTTTCTGTCTGGATCAACATCTGATTTGTATGTTTTATTCATATATTTAATTTTTAATTTTAAACAACCTGTTAGTAACGGCTCAGAGTGCTGTTCAAACAAGAGCATTAACATGGTACTCAGGGGAGGGGCTCCGAAATCATAATGAAACAGCATATCCCAGACAAAAGGGAAAAGGAGAGAGAGGGGCACCTCCATGTTTAACAAAGATACAGAAAAGGTAACAAACATCACCCTCCCCATGACCCCAAGCAATCTGGAGGGGTAAACCAGGCCCAGCTCCAGCCCACAGAGATAGAGGTGATCCAGAGGTCTGGCCAGTGTAGCTTCTGACCCAAGATGGGATCTCTTATGCAATCCCAAAGCATCTCCAACAGACCCCTGAAGTGTCAGACACCTTATCCTCAGCTGGCAGGTGAATAAAACTTCCTCCTCCAGTTCAATATCTAACAGATATCTACTCTCCTTCACCTAATTTTGCCTGGACTAAACCCTAACCTGGATAGCCCATGCTAGACCAATCTCCAAAGCCAAACAGCGTCAGCCTTGGCTAGTATTTGGATGGGAGACCACCAAGGAATATTGGGGTCATGACACAGAGGCAGGCAATGGCAAACAACCCAAAGAGTGGTTTTCTTCACCCAAACAGTGATTAACACATGGGATTCACTGCCACAGGAAGTGGTGGCAGCTACAAGCATGGACGGCTTCAAGGGGGAACTGGATAAACATATGGAACAGAGGTCCATCAGTGGCTATTAGCCACAAGATATAGATAGGAACTCTCAGTCTGGGGCAAGTGATGCTCTGTATTCTTGGTGCTGGGGGGGGGGCAACAATGGGAGGGCTTTTAGTGTCCTGGTCCCACTGCTGGACCTCCTGATGGCACCTGGTATTTTTGGCCACTGTGTGACAGAGTGTTGGACTGGATTGGCCATTGGCCTGATCCAACATTGGCTTCTCTTATGTTCTTATGTTCACCTCTGAACATCTCTTGCCTTGTAAATTCTACAAGATTGCTATAAGTCAACTGTGACTTGATGGCACTTTCCACCATGGAGCACATCCAGTTTTTCCACAGGGACTTCTTCTACATAGAGCTTTTCCTCCCCACTACTTTGCTTCAAGTTTCCTCAAATACACTTCAGCGCAATCTTTCCTGAAAGACTGTACCCAAAGCAGGTTTGGGGGAAATGTGAACAAAAAGGTACAGAGTTCTATACCTCCCCACCCATATTCAGCACCATTTCTCCTTGTTTCTACCTTCCACACCAGCAGCGGCGGCTGGTTGCCAGCTAATTTTCTTAACCAGTATTAGATATATTGTCATGGTGTCCTAATACTGCAGAGATACTCTTACTACTATTGTTTTAAAACCCTGGCAAAAGCCTGCCAGAGGCTGGGAGAGGGAAGATGGCAAGTGGGGGGGAGGGCCGGTCTGGGAAAACCTGTGAGCAGAAGCTCCATTGCCACTGAGTGTCTCTGCATTCACAGACATAAGAAGAGCAAAAACGGGGAGCTGCCCTGCGCAGCAACAGCTAAAGTTAATTTCTAGAAGTGACCATTATTTTCCTAACTCTCCAACTGACTGTTCTCCAACCTACTTGACTCCTCTTTGAACTGCACTGCTCAGAAATAGCACACGGTTCTAGAAGAGACATCGCCAGGAGAACAAAAAATATTAAGCCCAATACTAAATTCCACACTGGCACAGTATGGGAATCATAATAGATAACATACATACAGAGAAGAGAGAGAGAGAGAGCACATGCTGTGCCTTTGACTATTTTAAATGAGAACGCAAAGCAGAACAGGCTTGCTTTGGGTACTGAACAGAGATACCTGCGCATACATCACCTGCTCCAAACTTGGCCTCCTAGGATCATTAAAACTTAGTGAACTGTCCCTTTAAGCATGCACGCGCACGCACACACACAGAGACAGTGTTTGGGGATCCAGCCAAGCAGCTGCAACCATTCCACGCAGTGCCTCTGGCAGCAGAGAGACAGAGCCTGGCTGCCGTCCAGCTCTCCTCCTCATCCCTTTGCAGCCTTGTGACAACCTTGCTTCCCTCCCCGCCTTGGGCAGAGCGATCTTCCAGCCCGGCCTGATCCAGTTTCAGGAAGCAGCCGGCAACATACATGCAGCAAACATTCTCCAACTGCCCGGATTGGTGGCTGACGGCCAACTTCACTCCCCTGTCCTGGCAGCAGTGCCAGAGATCAGGTTGCAAGCTGCGCAAGGCAGAGGAATGGAGAACGAAGGAGACCGCACGGAGCACACATTCTGGAGGGCAAGCCAACCCCTACGGCCCACTTCAGTAAAGCAACCCGCTTGGGAAACGAGAATATCGGGGCTCCATATGGATCGTGGCCCTCCAGCACGAGGACAAGGGGCTCTGAAGAGGGACAGAAAATGCAGATTCAGCTCCCAGAGGTCGAGAATCCCTAATCAGAGAAGACCATCCATGCACAAAATTCCCCTTTGGAAAACGCTGCGGAGAGGAGCTGGCTCCCTCAGATTACAGGGTCAGGAAGGAGTTTTTTCCCAGGTCAGAGAGGGGAAACACCCGTACTTTTTTTTGCTTTCACACACTGTAGCGGAGTTGCTTTATTTATCCATTGAGAAAATTATTACACTTCCTTTCCAGGAACCTGCCTGAGGCAGCATGCAAAATAAAAACAATAAAAACAAAAACTTCAAAAGATGTTAATTAAAATCCCGCACCAACATTGCAACCCACCATGAAATTTGCTCCGTGGGCCCCCATTCTGCAAAACCCTTGCTTTGCCCTGGTGGCTCACAACATGTCTGGCCTGAGTAGGTCCATCTGTGTGGATGGGGTAGGGGAAGGATTGGATGGACAGCCCTACCTTTGGCAGGCAAGAAACTAGACTAAAGGATCTGAAGTGCAGGAGATAAAACAGCCAGTGGGGGCTGGCATTCCTACAATACAAGCATAGCTCCCAAAAAGTCTTCATCACTCCAAAACATAGCAGTTGCAGCTTTTCTGATCTGCTGCATAGGAAAGTATCCCCAGAGGCCCCACTTCCCTCCAAAAGGAGTGATGTTTAGAATCTGGTGAAGAAGGGGAGCCCTGCCATCACTTCAGAGGTCAGAGGGGACAAATGCCAGGAGCCAGTTCCAAACAGCAGCCAAGGGTGCAGGAGTGTATGTGGAATCCACCGCAGAATGCATTTTACACTTTGCAGCAGGGTGGATAAAAATCAATGGGTTTTTAAAAAAATAATAACTAAAAAAACAGATTTTAAAATTTAAATTGGACTTTTAACATTTAAATCAGATTTTTAAAATTTAAATTGGATTTTTTTAAATAAAATGCTTTTTGAGGAAAAATCTATCTAAAGATAGCTTTCTATTTAAGATACATTATAGTCCAAAGGTTATTCATAATGAAATAAGGATTGGTTTTTAATTATGTAGCAGGAGGCTATATATTCATGCAATGTTTATATTTTTTGGTAAATGAATTCCATTAATCCATTCACTTTATTAATCTATTCATGCTTTTCCAGCGGTTTTTGTAAGATTACTGGGCAATTTTTCTATCTAGAAGATATCACAGATGCTTGGTTTTACAGTTCTCAAAACTGTGAATTTCTGTCTGCAGAGTTCACATGCCTCTTCTTCACAGCAAAAATGTCATGAAGTAAACATACAGAGAAAAAGACCTTGATCCCATTGTTCCTTCTGCAAATCTATGTACACAGAATCAACCCCTTACCTCTTAAGTGCTAAATTTTTAAAAATTCAATGACTAGAAGATTGCTGGGAGTTATACAGATCTGTGCAAGAAGCGAAGTGTGAGGAGGGAGGGGCAACCAGTAAAAATGGAAGTGAAACCATTTGAACAAAATACTCTACAAGTCTTTGGATCTTTGTGTGTATAGCCTGAGGTTTATCATATTATTCTCTTCCTGGAAGAGAAAACCTATAATTAAGGTTGCCAACCTCCAGGTGGGGCCTGGGGATCTCCTGCTTTTGCAACTGATCTCCAGCTGACAGAGATCAGCTCCCCTGGAGAAAATGGCTGCCTTGAAGGGTGGACTCTATGGCATTGTACCATGCTGAGGCCCATCCCCTCCCCAAACCCCACCCTCTCCTGGATCCACCCCCAAAGTCTCCAGGTGTTTTCCAACCCGGAACTGGCAACCCTACGTATAATGGCAGCAGGCTGTAAAAGAGACCCGGTTTGGGAATATTTTAATGACGTTCCTCTACCTACGGGCAAGGAAAGCAGGCGTGCAAAATGCAAACATTGCAACAAAGAAATGCAAGGCCTGGTGACCCAAATGAAACAACATCATAAGAAGTGCTGTGATGAAGATGACAAAAGAAACATTTTTGAACAGGCAGGATAAACAGGTTGCTTACCTGTAACTGATGATCTTCGAGTGGTCATCTGTGCATTCACACCTATGGGTTTACTGTGCCTGAGCGGAAATCCATCGGTGTCGTAGAAAGCTTTTAACAGATTTTCGCGCCCAGCACCTCCGGGCATGCGTGGGGGCCCTATCGCGCATGCCCAGAGGAGCAGGGCACGGACATCCCGCCAATTCCTTCTGACCGCTGCAAACCAGACTAGAGAAGAGAGGAATAAAGCCTGGCAGCAGAGGGGAAAGATGGGCAGGTGGTGTGAATGTACAGATGACCACTTGAAGATCATCAGTTGCAGGTAAGCAACCTGTTTATCTCTGACGTGGTCTCTGTGCTTCACACCTATGGGAGAGTAGCGAGCAGTGGCCTACCTGGAGGAGGGTGCTGGCAGGCTGTCACTGAGAAGCAGTGGATAGGACGAGGCGACCCAAGTCAGTACACCGTAAGACTCTCACATCTAAGGCGTAGTGGCAGATAAACATATTGGGTGTTATCCATATAGTCGCCTGGCATATATCCACGAGAGACGCTCCCTTCAGAAAAGCCGTGGAAGTGGCTATAGCTCTAGTAGAGTGGGCTCTTAGTGAGTCCGGAATCAGGACTCGGGCCAGCTGGTATGAGAGAGTTATCAGTTGGACAATCCACTTGGAGAGTCGTGCTGAAATCAGGGTGCCCAGTGTACTGGGCGCATAAGAAACGAAGAGTTTGGGAGTTCGCCTGTCTGATCTCATGCGTGACAGGTAGAATAGTAAAGCTCGTTGGACGTCCAACGTATGAAGGAGATGCTCTGTTTCATTACAGTAGTTAGGATAAAAATTAGGGAGGACCACCTCAGAATTGAGGTGGAATTCGGAGACAACCTTAGGGAGGAAGGAGATGTCCGGAACAAGCTTGACTACATCTGGCAGGAAGGAGAGGAATGGCAGATCATGCCTGAACACGAGAACTTTGCCAACCCTTCTAGCTGAGGTAATTGCAACAAGGAACGCTGTCTTCCACGATAAAAGTCTCAACTCGCATGTAGCCATGAGTTCAAAGGGCCTCCTAGTGAGAGTTCGTAGCACTAACAGCAGGTCCCAAGGTTGGGCCAGCTTTCTGATGGGCGGGTACAAATGGAGCAGACCCTTCATAAAGCGTTTCGAGAGTGGATGAGTGAACACTGAGAAGCCATCCACTGTGTTATGAAATGCTGATATGGCAGCCAAGTATACTCATAAAGAGGAGTGTGAAAGGCCAGAATCAGTCAAAGAAAGTAAGAACTCAAAAATTTGCGAGAGTCCCGCAGACCTGTGTGTGGACCTGTGTGTGGAGGCTTTGCGAGAGTTAAGCAAAACATTGGCTACTCTCTCGGTGAATTCGAAGGAGCAATTCTCCACGCCATGAGCTTTAGACGTGGGAAGTCATGGTGCAACAATGGGGAGTTTGCGGTTCGTTGAAGGTCCGGTTGAGACGGGAGATGCAGATAATTCCCATTGGCTAGGGACAGGAGGACTGAAAACCAGGGTTGCCTGGGCCACCACAGAGCTATGAGAATACAGTTTGCGGCATCCCGCATGTTCTTGTGCACCACCCGGGTTAGTAGGGGCACCAGTGGAAACAGGTATAGCAAGTTCCTGGAACAAGGGTAGAGGGTCTCCCAGAGAGAGGGGATCTAGGCCTCCTTACTGCAAAACAAGGGGCATTTCTTGTTGAACTGACTGGCAAAGATATCTATGTCTGGGAACCCCCAGTGAAGGAAAATGGGGCGAAGATATGCCCAGGCGAGTTTCCAATCGTGGGCATTGGTGCGTCCCCTGCTGAGGCGCTCTGCTCGGGTGTTGAGGGACCCGGGTATGTGAGTAGCCCAGATAAAAATATTGTTGTCCATGCACCAGTCCCACATTCGTATGGCGAGAAGGCATAGGTGATGTGATCGTGTGCCGCCCTGTTGATTGATACAGGAGACTGCAGTGGTGTTGTCGGTGAGTATCGCTACACATTTCCCGTGCAGCAGGGGCAGAAAGGTGCATAGGGCATAAAAGATTGCAAGAAGTTCCAGATAATTGATGTGGTGGGACAATGAATGTGGGTCCCACTGCCCTCCTGCATTGTGTCCTAGGAGATGCACTCCCCATCCCCATCTGGAGGCGTCAGTAGTCAACGTGAGTTGCGGGGAAGGGAGATGAAAGTGGGCCCCTTGGAGGAGAGTCGCAGGTTGGGTCCACCACAACAGTGAATCCCTCACCTCCGGTGGTGGGGAGAGGCGGAGTGACTGCGGGTGCCGTTGAGGTTCATAGGACCTGATGAACCAAAGTTGAAGAAGCCACATTTTTAGTTTGGCAAACGTGAGGACTGCAGTCGTAGCTGCCATTTGTCCTAGAAGGCGTTGTACAGAGAGGGCGGTTGAAGTTGGTTGAGAGTGTATCTGGGTGGCCAGAGTGATGATGGTGGTCGCCCTGTCGTCCAGAGGATAAGCACAGAAAGCATTGTAATCGAGAATGGCTCCTATGTACTGTACTTGCTGGGCCGGAGTCAAATGCGACTTTTCCCTGTTGATGGTGAGGCCCAGGAGACTCAAGAGGGAACAGGTAAGAGAGATATTGTGTATGAGGTCCTCTTGAGAGTTTGCCACCAGCAGCCAGTCGTCAATGTAAGAGAAGACGATGACGCCCCGTAGGCATAGGAAAGCCGCAACAACCACCATAGTTTTTGTGAACACTCTGGGTGCTGTAAAAAGTCCAAATGGGAGGGCCGTGTATTGGTAGTGGGCCTGGCCTATCGTGAAACGGAGGTGTTTGCGATGCAGAGGAGAGATGGTAAAGTGGAAATAAGCATCCTGAAGGTTGATGGTAGCCATCCAGGCATGCCTTTGGATGAGAGGGAGAAGGGAGAGGAGAGTGACCATTCGGAAGCGACGGTAGAGAATGAATTTGTTCAGCTCCCGTAGGTCCAGTATGTATCTGGTGCCTCCATCTCATTTGGGGACCGCAAAGTAGCGGGAGAAAAAACCCGTCAGTTGTTGTTGAACAGACACAGGTTCTATTGTGTTCTTGGAGAGAAGGACCGAGGGTGTCTGAGGGTGGAGTGTTGACTACCCGAGAGTGTGAAAGAACTCTATTAGGTATCTGTGGGCAATGATGGAGAGTACCCAGGCATCCATGGTCATGTGTCTCCAGGTTGGAAGAAAGGGGGCAAGGTGAGTGATAGGGAGAGGTGAGTCAAAGGCTCTGCTTGGGCGGATGAGTGGCTTTAGGGCAGCCTGACTGTTGCGCTGGTGGAAACTTTTGTTTCTGGCCATAAGGCACTCTTTGAGTGGTCGAAGAGCTACGAGGCCTCCACGAGTGGTCAGGGGAGCTCCAGCTGGTGGATCTCCTGGACCAAGGGCGGGTCCAGGATCGAGGTTTAAATTGTCTAGGGGCAGAGGAGACCCCTAAAGTGCAAGAAGCCTTAATGCTCTTGTCCATTTCCTGTAGGGCAGAGTCGGTGGTGGAATGGAATAGACCAAGCCCATCGAAGGGGAGATCCTCTACGTATGTCCTGGTGTCATTTTGGAGAGTGGTGGATTGCAACCAGGAGTGGCGGCGGAGGGCAATGGCGGAAGTCATAGTCTTGGAGCAGGAGTCCAGAACATGTTTGGCTGTATTGATTTGTTGTTTTGCCAAAATTAATCCTTCTTTTTGGATCTTGCGGGTAGCTTGGCGCTGTTCATCTGGGAGGGATGCAAGGTATTGAGTAAGTTGTTCCCAGACAGCGTATTGGTACCTGCTCATGCAGGCGAGATAATTGGATGTTTTCAATCCTAAAGCTCCAGCTGAATAAAATTTTCTTCCAAAAGCGTCCAGTTTCTTTCCTTCCTTATCAGATGGGGTGGAATGGGTGCATTTGGATCTGGAAGAAGAATTCACAACCATGGTGGTTGAGAAGAACTCTACTCCAGTGTCTTGGACTCTGTACATGTGGTGCAGCCTCCTAGAGGAGACTGGTGTAGACGACAATTTACCCCAAGTAGTCTTCGCCACCTGCAACAGAACCGCAGACATAGGTAAAGCTGTTGGTGCTGAGACGTCCAGCTGCACCACATCAAACACGGCATCAATGATGGCTGGTTTGGGCTGCACCACGGACAACCCTAAAGACAGTGCCATACGTTTTATCAAGTCTCCAAAGGAGGAGAGATCCTCCGAGGGGGCGATTGGGAGGTTGTCATCGACATCCGACTTTGGGGATGGTTCACTGGGGGAACAAGTGTCAGACTGGTCATCTTCCGAATCCTTGTCAGAGGATTCTGAAGTTGGTGGTGGGGGATTGGAAGGACCTCCGAGGTCGATATCGTGTTGCTGAGGCAGCAGAATGGGTGTTGATACCGGGAACTTCAGTGACGCGGGTTGCCGACGATCCCGAGGGGGGGCAGTTGGGATCGAAGCCTGTGCAGGAAGATTCCTCGGCGGTGAAGGGGGAGTGTGGTGCTTCGGATTTAGAGGGACCTGATCTGGTGGTCTGGAGATAGTAGCCAAGGGTGGCTGTTCGTATGGCCTCTGGGAATGTTGCCGGTATTGTGAGCAACAGTCCCACTCTGGGTGTGGCATGGGAGATGACCAGGGTGCTGACGGACAGGATTCATATTGACATTGGTGTCGATGGTCCCAGTGCACTGGGTATCCCCACTGGGAACGGGCTGGTGATCGATGTCAAGGAGATCGTGGCAAGGGAGAGCGGTCTCGATAGTCCGTCCTGCGATCCCTGCTGTGAGATTAGTAAACTGGAGGAGGATTGGGCTCGAAAATCTGCCAGCATTTGTATCAGAATTGATCTGCCTGGAAGGGTGAAGGCGAGCGATCCAAAGCAGAATTGGAAACCGATCGGTGTTGACCGATGTAGGAGTGGGATCATGTCGGCGTTCAATGTTGACAAAGTCTTGCGTCTCCAGTATAGCATCTGGAGGGGCAGCATCCACCGGTCTGATCGGCGAGTCGAGTAGGTGGATGATAGGAAGCTCCGCAGGCGGTGGCACTCAGAGGTATTGCAGCAGCCGGAGGAGACTGCGCTGGCCTCGACATGGAGGGCTTCTTGGGTGGTTTAGCTGTGTCACCAGAGCCTGCCTTTGTGGTAGTTGCTTCCAACTTACGGTGCTTCTCCGCCTTGTCCCTCTTTTTCTTCTTCATCGGTGTTGACGCTGCCGAAGAAGGTGGAAGGGGACATTTCGATGTCGACAGGACGACATCGGAAGCAGCTCTCGATGCCGAGGGCATGGCACCAATGATCGATCCTGAGACACCAGGTTCCATTGGGGAAACTGGAGACAGAGCGGCCTCTAAGAGGGTAACGCGAAGCCGAGCTGCTCTATTTTTTCTGGTCTGATTAGAGAACTTTGTGCAATGAGCGCAGGATTCAGGTCGGTGTCCCTCTCCAAGACAAATTAAACACAGAGAATGTCTGTCCAGAGCGGCCAACTGGCTGCCACAAGAGGAACACCTTTTGAAGCAACCCCACTTGCTAGCCATGCAGAGATGACTTGAATATTATGAGGGTGGGGAGGGGAAAGAAGGCCAGGTGGCCCGAAGGGCCCGGAACGAAAAATTGAAGTGGAGAATTCCTTTTTTGAAAAAATGAAATAAAGAACAACGTTAAAGAAAAAAGGAGGAGAAGAATAGCCAAACCAAACCCCAAGGGCTTGGAGAAGTGAAGCTTTTCTACAACTGGATCTGACGGAGAGAAGCAGATAGCTGTGACTCACGCAGCGGTCAGAAGAGAACTGGCAGGATGTCCGCGCCCTGCTCCTCTGGGGATGCGCGACAGGGCCCCCACGCATGCCCAGAGGCGCTGGTCATGAAAATCTATTAAAAGCTTACTATGACACCAATGGATTTCCACGCAGGCGCAGTAAACCCATAGGTGTGAAGCACAGAGACCACGTCGAAGATCTTCAGGTTGGTAAACGTTTTGATTTCATTATATTTCGTAAAGACTGACTTGAAGAACTGTCATGTTTAAACAAAATTACATTTGTTAGTATTATTACTGCATGTTACTGTCATTTTGACACTGTTGTTATGAACAAATAAAGAACTGAAACAAGCAAATATTCCTTTTTTGGGCAGTACTGAGTGGCAGTGAATACAATGAGTAATACTAAATAAGCAGAAATGGTATAAATAATAAAATAACAGCACTGACTTTTTTGTTTAGGGGAATCCATCATCAAAGCAGTTGCAGTCACATGCCCGAGATAAAGTGGGTGCGGGGGAAGCGAGGCTATTTATTCTGGTGGAAGTTGACCTACCGTTGCGCAATCACATGGATTTTTGTAGATGCAGGCACAGCCCGCCACTGCGTGATCAGACGCAACCGCTGGTGAGTCAGGGTTTTTTTTTAACCATTTGTTCCTGATGCGCTTACACGAGGAATCAATGATTCGCACCTCTCTCTATGGAATGTGCGGGGGGGGGGGTGCGCTGATGCGTATACTGCGACGGGGGGGAAACAACGGCACAGAGTCGGGATATCCTGATCAGACTATCCCATGGGACACCATGGGAGCGCGCTGGCACGATCAGACACAGGAAAGTCCATCTGTGGCCCGTAGCAGCAACCTGTTTGCTACTGGACTTTCTGAGGTGTTTTCTTACTCCACGTGTGCGGCGGAGCAAAATGGGTTGCCAATGGCTGCGGGGCGCTTGCCAGATGTTGGCGTCTGATCGTGCTCCTTTAATCTGCCCAGCATTCGCGCCTATGTCGGGGCGAATTGTGAGTGTGATTGCAGCCATAAAGTAGGATTCTGGAAACTATCCACTTTCAAGATCACCATCCTCCAGTCCTACAATTTCAGAGTTATCTGTCCAGCATAGTGTTTCAGTTATATCACATACATCACACATCCACAGTATATTACCTAAAAGAAAGAAAAAAGCCGACCATCCAGGAACCACCATAGATAAGCTTGTTATAAAAACCAGCAGATTAGAAAAAGTGTTAACTGATGAAAAAAACTGCCCAGGATGTTTATGCAACAGACTCTTTTTTCCATCTGATTGAAAACCCACACTTCATTAGTATGGCTCAGTCACTGAGACCAGGATACAGTCCACCCAACAGAGCAGATGTTGCAGGGAAACTGCTGGATAAAGTGTATGACAACAAATGGAGTAATGTGGAACAGCCCTAGAGAGTAAAATTGTTAACCTAAGTCTTGATGGAGTAATGTCCACGATTATCCTGTTGTATGTGCTTGTATAACAACAGAAAAAGGGAATGTCTTCCTTGCAGAAACAATTGATATGTCAAGAAATCCGCACACAGCAGAATACTTACAAGAAGTGACAGCAAAAGTTATAACAGCATGTGAACCAAAATTCAGATGTCTAGTACACAGTTCGGTCACAGACAATACTGCAAATGTATCCAAGATGAGAAAAAATTTAGAAGAGCAGGAAGGGAATACAAAGCTAATAACATATGGTTGCAGTGCTCATTTGCTGCACCTACTAGCCAAAGACTTCAGTGTTCCATAAATAAAGATTAATGTTGTTGAAATTGCTAAATACTTCTGTAACAATTATTTTGCTGCAGCAGCTCTGAAAAGAATGGTGAAACCAAGCTAACACTCCCACAAGATGTTAGATGGAACTCTGTAGTGGACTGTTATGAGCAGTATATCAAGAACTGGCCTATTCTGATGACAGTTTGTGAACAAAACTGAAGACAAAATAGATGGCATTGTCACGGCCAAAATCCTCAACATTAGGCTTAAGAGAAATGTTGAACATAGGCTGAGCACCCTGAAACCCATTTCTGAAGCTTTAAACAAAATACAGAAAAATAGCTGTTTTATTGGCTAGTGCTGTTGAAATTTGGAAGAAAGAGAGAGAAAAGATGAGGAGGAGGGGCGGGGGGAGGAGATTGGATTTATACCCCAGCCTTCACTCGGAGTCTCAGAGTGGCTTACAAACTCCTTTCCCTTCCTGTCTCCACAACAGACCCCCTGTGAGGTAGGCAGGGCTGAGAGAGCTCTTTCGAGAACTGCTCTTTCAAAAACAGCTCTGACAGAACTGTGCCTTGCCCAAGGTCATCTAGCAGCTACAAGTGGAGGCATGGGGAATCAAACCTGGTTCTCCCATATTAGAGTCCACACACTTAACCACTACACCAAACTGGCTCTTAACAACAGAACTGCACACTGACCGAATTAAATTACAAGCATTAAAAAAAGAATGGGACAAGCACTGTCTCCAGTTCATTTTCTCAAAAATATTGTTGATATCCGGTACCAGGGTCAAACCTTAAGTGCTGAGGAAGAGGAGTTAGTTATGACATGGGTATCCAGCAATCATCCATCTGTAATACCAATTATAATAAACTTCAGAGCTAAGGGGAAACCATTCAAGAAATATGTTTTCTGATGATGTTTTAAAGAAAGTCACACCAGTGAACTAGTGGAAGTCACTTAAGCATGTGGATTTAAAGACTGTTGAAGTAATTATTCCACTTTTAACAACAGTCACTTCTGCTGGCATAGAAAGAATATTCTCTTCCTTTGGACTCATTCATTCTAAATTAAGAAATCATTTGTGACTCAATAAAGCAGGAAAGCTTGTTTTTCTTTTCCAGATGAAGATGAATGAACTACAGAGAACAATATTTTAAGTTTTTCGTGTGTAGACTGGGCTGATAGTCTTAAGGTTTTTTTTAAAAAAAATATTTTGTTTAACCACATCAATTAACAAACAAGAATGGTTAAGCAAATACAAGAATACATATGCTATAATGTTATTGTTTTAGTTAAATAAAACTATTTAAATTGTTATTATTAAGCTAATTATTATTTTTCTCCTTCCAAAAAGTACCGCAGAAAAGTTGTCCAAATATGAAGAATTAACCTATTAAACTGGAATTCCACCTCACAATAGTTTCATAATTATCTATGATGTGTTTCTATTCTAATAATATAACCAAATCAGTAATTTTTGATATAACTAAAACTAGTATTAAAAGTTGTTATTCTAAAAATGAAACCTTCATCTGGTTGTAAATATTAAGGTTATACCAACAAGAATAAGTCTTTATGTAGAAAACTATGATTTAAATCATAATTTAAGTCTTACCGACTAGTGATTTAAATTGTGATTTAAATCGGTTTGATTTAAATCAAATCCACCCTGCTTTGCAGCTGTATCCCTTTGAACTGAGCCCAAAGAGCTCTAAGGTGTAAGGGGAAGGGCTTAGAGAGCACCAGACCAGCTGGTAGGAGTGAAAAGTGTGTCACTCAAGATGGGTTTACTCAGACTATAGCCTAGAAGGGGTGAGAAGGTGGTTCCTTCCCTGATATTTCTAAATGAAGGTATGACCCTCCTCCTCTTTACAAGCTGTAGTTTCAACTTTCCCTCTGAGGGAACAGATCGGCCCAGCGGTCCATGAATACTACTCAGCTCCCTCTCTTCTTAACTAGTCTCTTCGGGGATTGGTTTTTAAAGTATGAGTCAAGCACCAAGGTTTTCCCAAGATAAAACAAAACTGTAATTTATTGGCAGAACACAACAGGGGAATATCGGTTGTTTGTACAGAGGACTCTCTGTTGCTGAAAGGGCCGGCATTGGTCCTCGGACTACGTTCAGGCCGTATGCTTATGGGGTTTTTTTTGTTGTTGTTGCATACAGATGGTTACACGTTCACTCAACTCTTCTATTATACTCTTTCCTGTCCTGCTTTATGGTTCCTCTATAGCTGTGTCTTACTGGCCTCTTTGAGTCACAGCTGGCCTCTACACAGCTGTCTAGACCCTGCCAGAGTTCAGCCCTCCCACAACCACATCTCACAGGCTCGCCAGGATTGATGTATGTTAGTGTTTGTGTTCACTTAGTTCACTATGATTGAGTCTGTTCCTTCCTAGAAACAGAATTCTCCATAGAGTCTCTTCAGAAGGCGAAAGTTGCTTCACTTCCTCAGCGCTTCCCTTCTGAGTCTGTTAACGGACAATAACCAAGAGCTCTGAGCCCAAACGACCCCCGTCTCCCTCTGTCACGTGACTCAGCAGGGTTCTATGAACACACTCTGCTGGTCATAGGTTTTTTTCCCCCCTTTAATCCCGTCACATGTCCCCCATTTCTAAATAATTGCATAATGAGAAAGGTTTCAGCCTTTCGCTGAGCAATGGGCTTATGTGATGTACTTACTTGCCTGTGGAACATTTCTTTTCTTATCACTATAACATCAGATCATTTCATTAACTCAATACACATTTTCTTTAGATGCATAAACCTTAACATATAAATGCATCAATATGAAATACAAAACAGTTTTTTCTAATAAAACCACTTTGCTCTCTGCTTTCACTGGCTTACTTATGTACATAACAAAATTATTATTATTATTATTTTTAACTTAGGTTTCCATAACATTCATAATTTTTTTTTTACATTTATGCTATTGCGGTTCTTGATAATGCATCTGCAATCATGTTATGCTTCCCAGGAACATGTTGTATATCAGAATTATAATCCTGGAGCTGTAAATTCCACCTGATAAGTTTACTGTTGGTGCTTTTTACCAGGTTTAGCCACTTTAGTGGGGAGTGGTCAGTGCACAGTATAAACTTCCTCCCCCATAGGTAAGGTTTCAGCTTCCCTATGGCCCATACAATGGCTAAACATTCCCTCTCGATCACTGAGAGGTGCTGTTTCCTTTCTAAGAGTTTTCTGCTTAAATAGAGGATGGGATGATATTGTCCCTCCTCTCCTCTCTGACTCAATATTGCACCTAAGCCGATGTTAGAGGCGTCTGTGAATAGGGTAAACTCTTTACCAAGGTCAGGAGTGTGTAACACTGGTTCTGTTGTTAGCATAGTTTTAAGGTGTTCAAATGCCCTTTGGCAAGCTTCAGACCAAACCACTACATCAGGGTGTTTCTTTTTGGTGCACTCACACAAGGGTACTGCAATGGTGCTAAACTCTGGGCTAAATTTCTGGTAATATCCCACTACTCCGAGAAATGCTTGTATTTGCTTCTTACTTTGGGGTCTGGGCCAGGCTTGGATAGCTTGCACCTTTCCCCAATCTGCCTTAATCTTACCTCCACCTAGCACATGCCCCAAATACTTCACCTCTGGCATACCTAGTTGACACTTGGATGCTTTGACGGTGAGACCTGCATCTTTGATCCATTGAAAAACAATAGCTAGATGTTGTAAGTGCTCTTTCCAGGTGTTACTATATATGGCAATATCATCTATGTATGCTAATACAAACTCTTTCAGACCAGCTAACTTTTGGTCTATCAACCTTTGGAACGTGGCAGGTGCGTTCCTCAAACCAAATACTAGTACTGTGAATTCAAAAAGACCCTCCTTGGTGACGAAAGCTGTCTTTTGACGGTCTTTGGGATCCACTGCCACTTGCCAATAACCTTTGGTTAGGTCTAGGGTGGAGATATAATTGGCAGCTCCAATTGTCTCTACTAACTCATCCACCCGAGGCATGGGGCACACATCTGGTACAGTTACCTGGTTTAGTCTTCTGTAATCAACACAAAACCACATGGTCTTATCCGGTTTAGGTACTAGTACCACTGGTGAGGCCCAAGGACTTACAGAAGGTACAATAAGTCCCAGCTTTAGCATTTCTTTGACCTCCCTTTGTACATATGCAGCATTCGGGCCAGTCACTCTATAAGGTGGTAGTGCAACCGGCCTCAAGTCCCCAGTATTTATCTGATGGTATGCTAAGTTAGTTTTCCCCAGCAAGTTCGAGAAAATCTTTTGATACCTGGACAGAACAGTTTGTATCTGCCCTCTTTGTTCTCCGGTAAGAGAAGGGGCGAACTGAACTTCACTAAGGGTAACTTCCTGGAATATTTCCCCCCAACCCGACAATTCAGTTCCCCTACTCTTTTCCCCTTTTGTTAATAATACCAAGTTACCTCTGTCATGGTAAGGTTTCAAAATATTAACATGAAAAATTTTACAGATATCACCAGAGTCACTCAGTGTTACTGCATAGTTCACATTGGAGACCTTATGGGCGATGGTATAAGGTCCCTCCCAAGCCACCTCAAGTTTGTCCTTCCTCCTGGGTTTCAAAACCAGAACTCGGTCCCCAGGGTTAAAAGCTCTGTCTCTGGCCTTGATGTTGTACCAAAGTTTCTGCCGTTGCTGTGCTCGTGCCATGTTGTCTGCAGCAGCCGTTATCATCTCCTGCAGATGATGTTGGAGCTCTTGGAAATAGGTGATGACATCTGTCTCCTGGATGTTCTCATGCCCGGACCACGCCTCCTTCAGGACATCAAGGGGTCCTCTGGTTTGCCTCCCATACAGGAGCTCAAATGGGCTGAACCCGGAATTCTCTTGGGGTACCTCCCTGTACCTGAAAAGCAGGTGCTGTAAGCATTGATCCCAGTCGTTGGGGTGCTTGTAGGCATAAGTTTTTAACATGTGATTCAAGGTGCCGTTGAATCGTTCATTCAGGCCATTTGCTTGAGGATGGTATGCTGTGGTGGTGATGTGCCGGATTCCACAAGCTCTCATCAGCTCTTGCATGATATTGGACATAAAGGTTGTACCCATTTCCTTTGGGAACCCAAGCTGTGCAAATACATTTAGAAGCGCCTCAGCTACAGTCTTAGCTTCAACGTTTCTGAAAGGCACTGCTTCTGGGAACTTGGTGGCATAGTCCACGATGGTAGAGATATATTTGTTTCCTCTCTGGGTGACTCTCAAGATAGGAGTGGATATTGTGGGACCTATTTTGTCAAAAGCCTCGGAGACTATAGGGACTGGTTGCAATAGTCCTTTTGTCTTATCTAGGCCTTTCCCCACCATTTGGCAGGTCTCACATGACTTGCAAAAAGCCTGTATGTCTTTACCCATGTTGGGTCAAAAGGACCTCTCATGCACCCTGTCCCTTGTTTTGTTTACACCAAGATGAGAGGCCATGGGTGTTGCATGTTAACACTTGCAGTCTGTACTTTCTGGGAAGAACTAGCTATTTCTTCCTCTCCCAGACTACATACACCATGCTTCCTTGTCAAAGCCACTCTATAAAGTTTCTGATCAAGGACTTTAAATTGACAGGGATTTTCAATGGTGATTTCTTGATCACTTACAGTTGCTCTCTGCCACAGATCTTTCAGGCTGTCATCCTGTTATTGCTCAACCAGGAACTCTGCTGTATGGATGCTCTGCAACAAAGTCTCTCCTTCCTCCTCCTCCTGCTCAACCTGGTCACAGGGTCATCCTGACATGCTTCTTGTAATGATTTTAACTGAGGCATCTTGCTGTTTGCTGACCTGAGAAGCCAAGTTATTTCCAACTAAGAGGGGCATCTCCAGATCCTGAAGAATTCCCACAATCCAGGGGCCTTGAAAGTCTTGATATCTGACCAGAACCTCTGCGAGGGCAACTTTAAATGCAGGTCCTCCAATGCCTTTGATGGTGTAGGACTTGCACAACAGGGGAATATCGGTTGTTTGTACAGAGGACTCTTTGTTGCTGAAAGGGCTGGCACTGGTCCTCAGACTACGTTCAGGCCGTATGCTTATGGGGTTTTTTGTTGTTGTTGTTGCATACAGATGGTTACACGTTCACTCAACTCTTCTATTATACTCTTTCCTGTCCTGTTTTATGGTTCCTCTATAGCTGTGTCTTACCAGCCTCTTTGAGTCACAGCTGGCCTCTACACAGCTGTCTAGACCCTGCCAGAGTTCAGCCCTCCCACAACCACATCTCACAGGCTCGCCAGGATTGATGTATGTTAGTGTTTGTGTTTGCTTAGTTCACTATGATTGAGTCTGTTCCTTCCTAGAAACAGAATTCTCCACAGTCTCTTCAGAAGGCGAAAGTCGCTTCACTCCCTCAGCGCTTTCCTTCTGAGTCTGTTAATCGACCATAACCGAGAGCTCTGAGCCCAAACGGCCTCCTCCTCCCTCTGTCATGTGACTCAGCAGGGTTCTATGAACACACTCTGCAGGGTTCTATGAACACACCTCATAGGATTTTTTTTCCCCTTTAATCCCGTCACAGAAGGGTTTCAGCCTGAGTCTAGCAAAAGCAGAGGAAAGGGGAGCATGAGAGGTGGAAGAAGGCAGTGGCTGAGCCTTGCTCTCCAGGAGACACTGGGGCCCTCATATGCCAGTCCCCTGCCTGGAGTGGGAATTGCCTGGTGTACAGGCAGAGCAAGCCAGAAAGCACCCTCAGAGTCCCAGGAGACTGCACGATGACAGTTTTGCCCTCTGTGACACCAATATGGGCCCTTTCTCATAAGAACATAACAGTAGCCCTGCTAGATCAGGAAAAGATCCATCTACTCGAGTCTTGTTGCCTGTCGGATGTCACAGAGAAGCCCCTACAAGCACTGGCAACAGCCTTCTCCTGCTTTCTGCACCCCAGCATCTGAACCTGGACGTTCTACTGCCTCCTTATTGTGGCTAGCAGCCTATGAGAGACCTATCCTCCCTGTATTTGCCTTTTTTGTTGTTGTTTAGTCACACAGTCGAGTCTGACTCTTCGCGACCCCATGGACCACGTCACGCCAGGCCCTCCTGTCTGCTGTTGTCCTCCAGAGCTCGCTCAATTTCATGTTCGTTGCATCGATAACACTGTCTAACCATCTCATCCTTTGCTGTCCCCTTCTTCTTTGACCTTTAATCTTTCCCAGCATCAGAGTCTTCTCAGTGACTGCTCCCTTCTCATTTGGTGGCCAAAGTATTTGAGCTTCAGCTTCAGGATCTGGCCTTTCAGGGAACAGTCAGGGTTGATTTTTTTTTTAGGATTGACTGATTTGATCTCCTTGCAGTCCAAGGGACTCTCAAGGGTCTTCTCCAGCACCATATTTGCCTAACCCCCTTCAAAATCCACCTAAGCCAATGGCCGTCACCACATCTCGGAGCAGTGAGTCCATAAGCCAACTGTTCACTGTGTGAAGCAGCACTCCCTTTCAGCTGTTTTGGAGCTACCACCCATCAGTTTCATAGAGCAAAATCTGACCTCTAGAGCTGTGAGAGGGGAAAAGGAGTTCCTCTGTATTCATTTTCTCCCCAACCATGCGTATTTTCCCCTGCAACGTCACTCCTCGGCTGTTTTTTTCCAAAACTACAAAATGGCAGATTCTTTGGCCTTGCCTAGGCTTTCCAACCTGTTAAAATTTCCACTACCACTTCCTACACCTCTTGTAACCCTTTTTTTGTTGTTGAGATTTGACAATTAAGAACTGCTTGTTTAAAAGGAAGACCCCTCAGCAGACCCTGCTTTCAATGCGAGACCTCCATTCTGGAATAAGAGAGGACAAAAGAATGCCTCCCCCTCCCCCTCTGCTGCCAAAGACAGTCTATCGCTGCCTATTCTATTGGACCCCAGTTCCCACATCAAAGGGCAGGACATGCAGGAAGATATTTAGCAGTCCCCACTCCTTCTGGGGTGGGGGAAAGATCAGACCCAAAGGGATGCCTAGAAAGTGGAGCATACCCAGACGACTGGGATAATTAAGCAAGCAAAGGACTAAAAATGTTTTGACAGGGATCAGGAGGAGATGCTGAGTTGCAATGGGAAGACCACGGGCAGGATGCTGCCCAGGGAAAGAGGGAAGACCTTTGGAACCAGCATTAGAGAAATTACTCTTGTAATGCTCAAGAAGGTCCTTCTTAAAAGGAGCACAATTTATACTGGAGGGTCACCAACGGCCTTCCAAACACAGCACGACCATACCATGCCACAGGGGCCCAAGAACATCCTCTGAGTCATATTACCCACAGACCATACAGGGAAGAGTTTCCAGCAGCTGCCTCCACATCTTCCCCTGGAGGTTCATCAAGTCTTAGCTCAAGCATCTCACAGGCAGGTGGTGGCACCGATTTGGGCCATCATGTCTTCTAAGCTTTTAAGAAAGGATCTGCATTTCACTTAGCTATTCTTGATTTCTAGTCTGTATGTCAGAAGAAGACAGAGAAAGAGCACATGCTCACAAAAATGATCAATCAAGAGAGGGAAGACGAGAAAGCCAGCCCCAAGAGGCAAAGGGGAACTTCTTGCTCCAACACACTTTGGGAAGAGCAGCAATGATTAGCATCCAAACTATTTAAACCAGGAAAAATTGCTACAGGGGATGGATGCTTAACTGCTGGAATGCAAACTGAAATGGTGGGGGAAGTGTCACTGGTTTCACTGGGCAACCCACTGCATTAGGAAGGAATTAACAAACAGCCTGAAGCAAGAAGTATAGTCATTAGCAGCTGGCATGTACACATAGGAAGCTGTCTTAGAATGTCAGACTGTTGGGCCGTGTATCTCTGCCACTGTCTAATCTGACCGGCAACATCTGTTACCTGAGGTCCTAACAGAGGGGATTAGTGTTCTACATGCAAAACACATACTTTAGCACAAAAGAAAAAAAGCATACCATCATCCTTGTCTGGGGAGGAGGAACAGGACAGCAGCTGAAATTAGTACACGCATGCATGCTGCAAACCAATTTGCAGATTCTGCATCCTACACAGAGCCTGCCATGCATTACAGTTTACAGGGCCAAGAGCATGAACCCTCGTGCTAGAAACAGCCGAATCATCCAAAACAGCTCCTCACATGTCTCCTGGAGGAGTTTATTAACGCAAGAGACTGAGCATTTTGCCAAATGTGCCAAGTGTGTCTACATATGCATTCAGGCAAGAGATGCATTTGCGTAGCCCGAAGGTGCATGTGTTACAACTGGTGAAAGCGTAGACCAGGAAGGCTGTGTATAGTTCAATGTACGCGTGTGGATCTGTCCTCTTGTGTGTCTAAGCATACAGAACTTCCTCACTGGGCGTTTCCCTCCTGTGGCTCTGACTACCTGCCAAGGCCATGGTGCTATTCTTAGAAACTGCTGTCCTCAGGGTGATCTCCTGCTTGGCTGAGTGTCTAGTTGCTTTGCTGCATAAACCTGGACAGCTCCACCCTGCAAAAGAAGGTAGAAACCAAATGCCTGCCAGGGTTTACCTCCAGCCAGGACACAACACTACAGCTCTGTCCAGGCTGCTATTTTCTGCCTGCCCTCAGCCAGGCCACCGCATGTGCCTGCCTAGCATTTATTTCACATGGCATCCAAAAACACACAGACAAAAAAAGAAACAGTCTTGAACAGGTTTATCATCTGCAAGGGGCAGAAAAGACAGAGGAATGTGCGTTAAGTAAGCCGGTGACTTGGATAATGGCCAGAGAAGAGCAAAGCAGGGCAGCTTCGACAAAGGATCTTGCCTTGAGGAGACACATGGGGGAATGCAGTTTGGCAAAGAGAAGATCTAGGCATGAAAGCATACGCAGCACGGAGGAGGAGGAAGAAGGGAATGTACAAGTGCTCTGTGCTCATGCGCACTGCAGATGCTGCTCTCCCCAAACAGGAAGAAAAACAGCCCAGCAAGGAGAGAAGTCATTTAACTCTATAAGCATTGAGCACCTCCCATCTCCTTGGTTTCCTGCTCACCCATCATTTAAATGAAGCCAAGAAACACAAACTCATCACTGAAGATGTCACAAGGGGAAGGGAACACTGTAAGTTCTCCCATGGCCCTGCTGGGCGGGTGGGGGTGGAGATCCAGGTCTGAATATCTACTGGAATTAGGCTTTGGCCACTGGAGATTTTAAAAACAGAGAAAATGAGATAGAATTCAGTTTCCAGAACCAAGTTTTTGAACTGCTTGGGGCTTGGATAAAAGGACCGAGAAGGAAAGGCAAGAAAAAGTGCGAGAGGGGGAGAGAGAGAAGATAAAATGGGAAGTTGCTTAGGGCAAAGGTGCCCCCCCCCCTTCTTCCAATACACCAGACTGTGCCCTTCAGCCCTCCTCAGCTTCTGAAATTCCACTTCGCACCTTCTGCACTTCCTAAACTTTTTTTTCTAGTGGGCCATGAGGACTAGAAACAAGTATTTGTCTTCTTGTTTCTCTTTGGAAACTTTTGTTTCTCTTTGGAAGTGAAAGGCAGGCCACAAATAGCCTAATACACACACACATAATAAATAGCAACCTGCTTTTAAAATACCAGAAGATGGAGAGAGAGAAAGAATGGAAGCTGAAAATCTCAGACCATCGAAATCTGCATGTGCCAAGTTTTTGCACGTGCAGTAAAATATTTAACTCACAAGACACACACACACAGTGCTTCTATTGTCCTCAAGACTCTGCTGGCACAAGGGAGCCAAACAGAAGACAGGCCTCCACAGTAAAATCTCACAACTGGGCATATCGGACTCTGACATCAACTGCCAAGGAGGATTCATGTCACCTCTTCTTGCCTTTCTGCCGAGGCTCCAGGAGACAACCCAAGCAGGCCACGAAGTCTTAAAATGACGCCTCCCTCCCCCAATTCCAGTAGCAGTTCCACTCACCACTGGCTGTTTGCGTTTCCTACCGGGCCGCCCTGCTTTCCTCATGGGTATCCCCGGATCTGGCTTCTCTTCTTTGTTACGATTCTCATCAGATTCCTCTTCGCCCTGCTGTAGGGAGAGAGACAGAGAAACAGACCAAACCCAAGTCAACTTGCAAGTTAGCACAGCAAGTCTTAGCAACTCAGACCACTGAGCTACACAGTACACTGTTCCCAGGTCCAGCCTAGATCCTGTCAGGCAAGGGTGCTGAGGCTTAAGTGTCTCAGGCCCTTTAAAAAAAAAAAAGGCATGCAGAAGATGCAAGTTTCTCCCAAATGCCAATCCATAGTTTCTTGTGGCCATTTTACATATCAAAAACGGTTAACTGCTCCTCCAACCCATACCTCTTCCAGTCTCCTTTATCAGCCCAACCATTCCCCAAATTGCACCAATTCTGCAGAAGCCCCCCCCCCACACACTGCTACAAAAAAGTCAACTACACACATTATATACATCTGTACACCACAGTAGCATTTATCCTCAGCGCAGAGTCTGAACTGCCTCAATGGTGAACTTCTTCAGTCAGAAAACAAGCAGGGAATTTCATGTAAGGCGTTCCCTCCCACAGAGAGAGCGAGCGAGCACTAAGTTCACACATAAGTTAAATGGGTTAATGACTATCCAGGGGAAAGAGCACCGAGTTCACAGGGAAAAGAGCACCGAGAAGGCCAACCCAGCATGAAGTGACAGAGATCTCCACCTGTAATTCCACAGCCTTCCTAGGACTTTCAAAGCTGATCGAAGATGGCCTTGAGAATAGAACAGCAAGCACAATAAACGTCATCCTGTCATTTCTCCCTGCAGCATCTTCCAGATAGGGATTCCAGACTCCAGGTGGGACCTGGGGATCCCCCAAAATTACAGCTAATCTCCAGACTACAGAGGTCAGTTCCACTGGAGAAAATGGATGTGTTGGAGGGTGGACTCTAGGGCACTGTACCCCACTGAGGTTCCTGTCCTTCCCAGGCTCCAATCCCCAAATCCCCAAGAGTTTCCCAACCTGGATCTGGCAATCCTACTTCCATATCTGTCCTTTCATTTTTGTGCCCCCTTCTAAAACCTCATCCATGTTCTGGTTGTGCCTGGCTTAGTCAGCTGCAGCCTCCTCACTGGCACTTCTCCCCACCACCACCACCAAATGTATTACTCCTTCCAATCAATGCAGAACACATCTGCGCGACTCACCTTCTCTTTGCATGACTCTCCTCAACCCCATCCCAAGTCCCTCCTTTTGTCCCACCTTTCTTGTTTCTCAGCTGCCAGAGAGGCCTTACACCTGGAATAGCTGCTCCCCATCCAGGAGATAAAGAAAGAAATTGTAAAGATAAACATAAAAATTCAAGAGCCCCTGTGAATCAGATCAAGGTCCTTCTGAAGCAGGGTTCTGTTTCCCCCAGCAAGCAACAATAACTTTCGGGCACTCACAAAGCACAGCACAGAGGCCTCTGTTCCCCCTCCAGCACTTATTCATTTAGAAGATTTTTATGCCCTCTCTCCAGAGTCCTGCTTGAGGTGGCTTACAGTTAAAACAATAAATTCTCAGTATAAAAACAAACCATTAAAAACAAGCCCAGGGACATAAAAATGGCATAAAACAAACCTCTGACCAGAAGCAGACCATAAAATATCTGGAAAGCTAAAACCTGTGTTAAAAGGCTGGGTTAAAAAAAAGGAAATCTTTTGGCTTGGCACCTAAAAAACTGTAAGGTAGGGAGTCAAGCATTCCAAAGGCAAGTGCCCCCACAGAAAATGACCTTTCTCTAGTTGCCTCCTGCCTCACCTCTGAAGACCAGCTCTTATATTATAACAGGGATAGGGGAAGAAAAGGAAATATAAGTAATAAGTCTTCTGCATATAAATCTTTTCCACTTTTCATTTCATTATTACAAAAAAAAGACTCTGAAATTTTAGAAGTTCTGAAAAGCTTCTTCATAATATCAGAAAGTGCATATCTTTATATTTCATTCTTATCCAATAATATAAAGGAGTCCATAGTCCAACAAAATCTTCTTCCATTTTCCCTTATAGTATCATAGTCAATTTATCCATTTCCACACTTTCCATAGTCTTCACTTTTAGGTCTTGTTCAGAAGGTATTGTTTGAAGTTTTCAAAAGATTCTAGCTGCTGTTCCTACATGAATTATAAAATATCTTTGATTATATCTTTGATTTGTTCTTAACTGGCAGGCTGGATAGTATGGGAGGAGATGGTCCTTCAGGTATCATAGTCCCAAAGCCATTTAGGTCCTTAAAGGTAAGAACCAGCACTTTGAACTGTGTCCAGAAACATGTGGGTAACCTTTCAGCACAGGGTTGAAAAGATCCCTGTAACCATGCCCTGACAGTAGCCTTGACTTGCATTTGGAAGTATACTGTCCCTGAATATGTAGGTTCCATTAGCTACTCTGGTCAGCTGCCACTCATATACCCCTCCCCTTGCCATGAATTTGTCTCATTCCCTTTCAAAGCCATCTAAGATAGTCAGTACTATTATGACTTCAGGCTGTGAATCCTGTACACTCCCACCTCAAGTCCACCTTTGTCCTGCAAGCCCTTCCGAAAGCCTATGAGGTGCCTCACCTTTGCTGCAGTTTCTCCTGCCAAGTTCAGGCTTACCCACCCCTTATCTTTCTAATGCCTTTACCAATAAACCTGGCACCCTCCTCCATCTTTGCCCTACCTGCCATGATGGAGGCAAAGCCACTTCTGTGTAGCCCAAATAAATTGGCTGGGAACAGGAAAACGGTAAAGAGGAGGATATGGTACAATGGATGGGAGCTAAAATAATCTTTGATTCTGAAGATATAGGACCAAGATTCTGATTCTGAAGATCTAGGCAAAAAGAGGGGGGAAGTGGGCTTGGGAGTCCCAAGACAGAAGGCCCCAAACACAAAATCAAAGGCCGAGGACAGACTGGCAATCTGGAGCAGGAGGAATCCGGAGGCAAAAGCTGCGGGGGGGAAATTCCCCAGGGCTGGCCGTTCACACTGGCCAGTGTATTGCGCAAGGATGCTGTTACGGAGCATTCAGACTGCTGCGGAGTGGCCCCAGGTGGGCCGGCCTCCGCAGCTTGTGGCAGGGCTGTTTCGGTAATGTGCACATGTGCCTCCGCTTGAATGCCGCCTTCTTCCGGTTCACACTCCCTGAAAGTGGGAGGCATGCAGAAGACGGCCCCTGGACACCGGTTTCTCCCCATGTCCTTCTACAGCGAGAGGAAACCGGCTTCAAAGCGCATAAGTGTGGAAGGGAGCCGAGGGACAGTTGCGGATGTCTGAACGGGCTCCCTTCCCCCGCTTCCCAAGCGGAGCTCTCCCGAGGCAGATTGCCAGTCTGTCCTCGGCCAAAGATGAGAAATTAGTGAAAATACTGACCTCACCTTTCTTCCATCACTGTAAGGACTAGAATCACGTCTGGCTTTTTAAAAAGAAGCTGTGCTCAGCCATCAGATCCAGCATGCCAGATGCTAATGTGGGGTGGTCTCTTGAAAGTCTGATTCGGACCAGGGAGACCTTTGTTAGGATCCCCATTCAGCCAGGAGGCCCAGTAGATGCCCTTCGGCAGTCACTAACTCTCAGCTTTAACTGACCTCAGAGGGTTGGTGTGAGGATAAAATGGAGCCAGGAAGAGCCATGCACACTGTCCTATGAATAGATATAAATGGAACACTCATAGCTTTGCTTACAGAGATGTGTTCTGTTGGAAAATTGGGTCAGGAATAATTTACCTTCAATGAGTGCAGCATTAGAACTCTGTTCTTGCAGAGTTCCTTTACATTTCAGCGGGGCTTGAGCGGGAGACTGGCCTGTTGACTGGTCTCCCATGCTAATCAGCAGGAGAACCGTTTGGATTTTCAGACAACATAACACCTTGGTGTAACCCTGCACTAACTGGAGGAGTCTCCACAAGGCAAGCTAAATGGCCTTTGGGATTCCCTTTGACTCTGCTTGCCAGGCAAGAAGAGTGCAGAAGGAGAAGCGTGCAGGTCACCCACCCCATCCAGCATACATCTGGCCTCCACTTGCCGGGCTGGGAGGGGGGGTATCATCTCAGGGTCACCCACACTCACAGGCCTGTCAAGCTGCACAAGATGGTTGTGGATGGAAACAAACACGTGGCCAGCAGCACTACACCACTTCTCAATTGCTGCAGCAACCAGTTGAGGCCACAGGGGAAGAATTAAAAAGGGAAGGGGAAGGAGGGCTATGCTGATTCTCATATTAAAGCCACATTAAACTCTAACCCAGCCCAACTCATCTCAACTCCTTGATATCTCAGCCAGCTCACAGTGGGACCGATTTCCCACGAGGCGCTGCTCCAGTGTCGTTCTTCCCTTTGCCCCGATTGCGTGCTTGAATTTCCCACTATTTGCCCCACACCGCATTTTGACCCGCCGCTTCGCCCAAATTCCCCCACAGCTTCTGTGATCCTGTTTTTTGAGGAATTTGGCCTCATGGGAAATTGATCTGGGGGTCACAGAGAAGTACTAGGCAAGAGAGGAACAGCAGCACCCAATAGTGCCCAAGGTGAGACCCTGGAAGGAGAAATGCCCTCCATCTGGGAGTTCAACCCAATAGTTCAACCGCTGGGAATACACTCTGTTTACCATTTGGAACCCAGGTGCAAGTTCATCCCTGGCAGAAAAGAGGGGCCTGAGGGGTGAGCCATCAAGGCACAAGTTCAAAATTTTTTAGGGCTTACATACGCTAGAAGTAGGACAACAGTTTACAATCTCACACTTTGTAGTAATCTGGCTGTCCACATTTTCGTCCCTTTTGGTTGTGACATTCCAGCAAAGTATTTCCCTCCTCTTGAGGTAGAAAGATCGAAATGACCCCAGGACGGGACAGGCTCCCCAGAGTAGTTTACAAATTCTCAAGACGTGAGGAAGGAGCTGTCTTCCATCTCAGTCTTCTCTTTGGATGGGCGTAAGCCATGATGGACTAAGTCTTTACTGAGGGGCTCCATCTTGTCCGTGTGGCAATGGACAATGGGAAGAAGTCCCAACCTTGAGAACTATGGCAATGCTGAACTTTAGGGTTTTTTAGTATTTTTGTGTGTGTGCGCGCATGCACTTGCATGCCGGGAAGGCATGGTGACTTCTGGCAACCTACTGGTTCTTGGACATTTTCAGAGGTAGCTTGATTGCCTGCTTCTGTGCCCGAGGCCTGGTATTCCTCGGAGGTCTCCCTTCTAAGTACTTGCCAGGGTCGGCCCCGCTTAACTTCAGAGACCTGATGAGATCGGCCTTGCCTGGGCTATTCCAGGTCAGCGCAGCAATGTTGAACTTTAAACTACTCCAACTCCAAGTAATTCTAGCTTGTCCTAATTCCCCATCCTGACTCTGATGTTTGCACAGCCAAACATGATGTCAGGGACCCAAAGCTACCAAGAGCACCAGAGTCCAATTTGGCACAGAGCCAAGGTGCAGGAGGCGGAGCTTCAACCTTACCAAGGGCAGGAGGCAGAGGCAGGTTATCAAGCGACTTCTCTGAACATCCTCCATGCCCCAATAGGAGTCACCATGATTTCCAGACACACACACACACACACACATACACACACACACACAAATGCAAAAATCCCCCCCCCCAATTTTTTTTAAAAAGCTAGGACACATTTTGAGTTACACCAAAATCTTCCTCAGAGCTGTAAATTAAAATGTGACAGTGGAGTCATATGATCCTCTTTAGGAGGAGGAGGAACAAAAGTTTAAGGGAGTGTTTGGGTCTGTGAAGGAACAGACTCACAATTCGGAAACCCTTGCAGCTGCCCCAAAGCTCTGCTCAGTGACAGCACCGCCTGGGGTACCAAAAACAATCTGCGTAGTAACCACTGCCACTAACAACTCTAACAGTATCTCCTGCTAGATGGAGTTGCACAGTGAGCACTCTGGGCCTTTGTTCAACCTTCCTCCCCCTGTGCCATTTTTCTGAGCCCAAACAGCCTTGAAAACAGGGCTATTTGTCTGATGCACCTGAAGCAGTTTCAGCTCAAGAAAATGGCAGGGGGAGGATGGCTGAAGAATGTGCCACGGTCTTGAGGCAATTCAGGTCCTAGCACTTTAAGGAACTACAGTTCCCTGAGGTCATGTCTGGCTGTGCAAACATCAGTTTGTCAAGGGAATTCAACTGTTGCGAGATGTAAAATCTAATCTGGACCAAAGTTTGTCACAGCCTGGGACCCACACTGATAAATGACCACCTCTTCTTCTAGCAACCTACCAGGATCCACACCACTGTTCTTTTAAATGTTTCTGGTCCACTGTGGCTGAAGGGCTGCCATAGAGGATGGTGTGGAGTTGTTTTCTGTTACCCCAGAAGGTCGGACCAGAACCAACGGACTGAAACTAAATCTAAAGAGTTTTCTGATAAATATTAGGAAGAACTTCTCGACAGTTAGAGCTGTTCCTCAGTGGAACAGACTTCCTCGGGAGGTGGTGAGTTCTCCTTCTTTGGAGGTTTTTAAGCAGAGACTAGATGGCCATCTGACAGCAATGCTGATTTCCGTGAACTTAAGCAGATCATGAGAAGGATGGCAGGAAGGGTTGCATCAGCACTTAGTTCTCATGGCCCTTTCTTATACACTCAGGGAAATGCTGATCGCCACTCTGGGGTCAGGCAACAGTCTTTCTCCAGGCCAGTTTGGCCAGTGATCTGGAGGGGTTTTTTTTGCCATCTTCTGGGCATGGAGGAGGGACCACCGGGTGTGTGGGGGGAGGTATTTGTGGATTTCTTGCATTGTGCAGGGGGTTGGACTAAATGACCCTGTAAGTACCTTCCAATTCTATGATTCTACATCAGTCTCTTGCACAACTGTACCCCCCTCCATTTTATAGAATGGCCTTTCCAAAAGGGTCCACTGAATACCCTCACTGGCTGCTACCCACAGCTCAAGCAAGACAATCTCTTCAGGAGGGTTTTTGTTGGCGAATGTCTTGTGCACAGCTGTTTTCAGCATGGTACTGTGACGATTTTGAACAATTTATAGCTGGTGCTGATGTTAATTTATTGGAATGTCCCATTTGTTACTGTGGCTTGCTTTGAAATTTCCGGAGAGATAGAGTATACATTCGTAAATAAATAAAATTCAAGCCCCCCCCCCCCCCCGCCCAATGCAAACACACAGCAGAACAGGCATTCCTCTGAGAAGATCACATGTTGTGCCTCGGCATGAGTCCCTCCTCTATGTTTAGGCACACCCAGAAGAGTGACTCACACAGAGATACATGGTGGTCTTCACTAGGAACAGGGAATTTTGAACATGCCATACTTGCTCCTCAGCCACATTAGATGGTGCAAAGATTACATTGTGCACAGTCCCCACAGGACAAAGCAATACACTAGCATGCACTTACCAGTTTCCATTCTGTGTGACAACTGTCCCAAGAAACAGCCTGCTGCAGCCAACAAAGTTTTGGGTTCCACCACAGGAGTCCTAGGCTCAAGCCCCCCCAGGTCTGCCAAAGACTCACAGCCACACGGGTCAATCTTCCATCTCTAAAATGAGCAGGATACTGACCTGGCCCTCAAAAGCAGTTTGTCTATTTCATTGACAAAATTTTATTTCCATTTAGTTGCGCTGGCAACTCCCCATACTCTGTACAATCAGAGGCAGCCAAGGGAGGACATGCAAAGCCACAGAGGTGGGTTGGATGTGACCCGACTGCAAGGATAGGAAGTGCCCTTTCCCTCTCCTCCATTGTGTCTCCCTCCAGCTGGCTCTGATCTGACTCATCCCTCTATAAATCAAATTGCTCCACCGCTGCCTCAGGTTTAATGAACTGCAAGGCCCCTAAAGCCCAATGCTCTCTTTCTCTCTCCCCCCTCTGCTGCCAAGCAACCCTGCAGGGAAACTACCTTGCTCCCAAAACGCAGCAGCAGCAGCAGCAACTAAAGTGCAGCCTCTGCAGGAAGACAGGCTTCTCTGCCAACCTGCGCCTACCTTCAAAGCAAGTTTCCCTGTTCAATGCGGCTGCTGCCAGGGAGGGAACAACACAGCAGCCATTCAGCAGCCACAAAGGGATTCTTCTGGGATGCTATGGCAGAAGGTGATGGGAACAGCAAAGCCCGCTACAAAGGAAAACGAAACAGGACTCCAGCGGCACCTTAGAGGCTTGCAAAATATATTCCAGCTTCAGCTTTTAGGAGTTAATTTTGTGATTAATTAACAGGAACCAGACAGTGAGTATAAATGGCCAGTTTTCACAGTGGAAGGTGGTAAGTAGAGGGGTACCACAGGGCTAGGTATTAGGTCTGGTGCTTTTTAACTTGTTCATTAATGATTTGGAGTTGGGAGTCAGCAGTGAAGTCATTAAGTTTGTGAAGTTGTTCAGGGCAGTGAGAACCAGGGAGGACTGTGAGGCACTCCAGAGGGATTTGTTGAGGCTGGGCGAGTGGACGTCAACGTGGCAAGTGAGGTTCAGTGTAGGCAAGTGCAATGTAGTGCACATTGGAGCAAAAAATCCCAACTATAAGTACACGTTAATGGAGTTCGAACTGGCGAGAGAGATCTTGGGAGTCGTAGTAGATAATTCACTGAAGATGTCAACTCAGTGTGCAACTGCAATAAAAAAAAGGCAAGTGCTATGTTGAGGATTATTAGGAAGGGGATTGAAAACGTATCAGCCAGTATCATAATGCCCCTGTATAAATCGATGGTGCAGCCTCATTTGGAACACTGTGTACAGTTCTGGTCACCGCACCTAAAAAAAGATGATATAGCACTGGAAAAGGTGCAGAAAAGGGCAACTAAAATGATTAAGGAGATGGAACACCTTCCCTGTGAAAAAAGGTTAAAGAGGTTAGGGCTTTTAGCTTGGAGAAATTATGACTGAGGGATGACATGATAGAGGTTTATGAAATTATGCATGGGATAGAGAAAGTAGAAAAAGAAGTACTTTTCTCCCTTTCTCACAATACAAGAACTCGTGGGCAATCAATGAAATTAATAAGCAGTAGGCTTGGAACAGGCAAAAGGAAGCACTTCTCCACCCAAAGAGGAACTAACATGTGGAATTCCCGGCCACAGGAAGTGGTGGCAGCTACAAGCATAGACAGCTTCAAGAGAGGATTAGATAAACATATGGAGCAGAGGTCCATCAGTGGCTACTAGCCACAAGGTACAGATGGAACACTATGTCTGGGGCAGTGATGCTCTGTATTCTTGGTGCTCGAGGGGCAACAGTGGGGAAGGCTTCTGGGATTCTGGCCCCACTAGTAGACCTCCTGATGGCACCTGAGTTTGGGCCACTGTGTGACACAGTGTTGGACTGGATGGGCCACTGGCCTAATCCAACATGGCTTCTCTTATATTTTTATGAGTCACAGCTCACTTCATCAACTTATGCAGGAATCAACTTTGTGAGTTTCTAAGGTGCTATCAGACTCTTGTTTTGTTTTGCTGCTACAGACCAACAAAGCTACTCACTTGGGATTAAAAAGGTTTCTCGCACAACCTTTGTTGTAATGAACAGGAGATATAAGGAGCAGAATCAATTCAAGAAGTGCAGCAAAACAGTATTGTAATTATTACAGAGATATTTTATATCTTGCTTTTCTCCCCTGTGGGGATCCAAAGTAGCTTACAATATCACCTCCATTTTATCCTCACAACAACCCTGTGAGGTAGGTTAGGCTGACAGAAAATGACTGGCCCAAGGTCACCTAGCAAGCTTCTCTGGCAGAGGGGGGTTTGATCCTGGGTCTCATAGATCCTGGTCCAACACTCCCAAATATACTGGCTGATGACCTTCCATGCTAAAATAAAATAAACTCTTGTGGTACCACCAGAAAATGTGTCTGCCGTTGCCAGAGTTCAAATGTGCAGTTTGCTCCTTTTTGTGCAATCTTTCCCACATTTCCCCTCAACCACCATGCCAAGCAGGGAGAGTCTCCATTTTCCAGACAGGGAAAACAATGCAAACAAAGCAAACACCCAAAGGCAAAAGACAACAAAAATGTGGCCTGAACTGCAGTCACCACTTAGACCCAAATCCAAACCTCCTGTTAATAGAACCTAGTGTGAACAGCTGCAAGATGAGATGGGGCTAACTGGTTTGCGAGACCCAACCTTACCTGCTTCTCCGCTGCCAGCTTTACAACACTCCTCAACTAATCTACTGCTCACCTGCCAGTCCCCAACCGCTGGGCCTCACTCTGCCTTTTGTACCTATTGTATACCTCTACAGTCCTCGGGGCAGGAATGTTCTGTGCGTGCACTGCAAGTGTTACATAAATGGCAAGAGAAGTGTGTGACAGGGGGTGATGCCCTCAGCGAGGGACAGGAATTCCACCATCATGAGAAACCCTCCCCCAAGAATCTGACTGACATATACGCAAGCAATCAAATGTAGATCTGTGGACCAAACTAGACGATACTGTCCCCACAAGTCCACCACAGGGGCAGGACGCCATTTTAAATCTTACTTCCTTTTTTTTTACTTTTAAAAATGCCACAGGGCCTGATCCTGATGGGGACATCTCCCCTTCCCATGTCATTTTCAAGAGCCAACTCAGCTGAGACAATGCGACGTCCTGTAGCTGCTTCTCCCCCAAAGTGGCCAAGTTTGAACAAGATGCTGTGTGAACGTGAAGTCCTATGGGAGACTGCTTCTCGCCTCCCAGCACGACCTTAAATCAAGCCTCAGACTGCAAAGAGACCTGAATTGCTCGTGAAATCTCAGGAATTAGGATGTGGGCAGTGCTGAGCTGGATTTCGGGCACTCAGGGATCCGGGACTTCAGTATTCTCTCTATCCCTTACCCAAGACTAGCAGAAGGAGAATGTGAAACAAATCTTGTCAGACTTAACATCATCTGCCCATTTCTGAGACTGTTTTAAAGATCCTTCATTGTTGTTTGGATACAAGAGTCCACACACACCAGGGGATACCTGTCCACCAAGGTGCTCACGGTGGCCTGTAGCATCTAAAAGCATCTGAAAGGCAGACTTCCACGCAGAGCCAGGAAAAGCTGCTCCCGCTGTGGAACCTGGAATGAGTGAGGTGGAGGTGGGCAGAGTCACATCAGCAGAGAAACACCCACAGAACAAGAACCCCGTCACACGCCCCAGCCCACAGCCGAGCAATTATCCCTTCCCTCGCCCCCTAAACTGGGGTCTCCATGGGCACCACAGTACTCACTGGCACCTTTCCTAGTACCCACCAAGCGTCTTCAGAAAGTGGGTAGGGCCAGGTGAGCCGGGTTTATAGAATAATGCAGTCAGTGGCTTTATGTAAAGTGCAATACCTGTGCAAACAACAGTGATATTCTAAAAACACAGCAGGACTTGATTTTGACGAAGCACAGTGGGGCTGTATGGGTAAAATGCTTAATGTCCTTAACTGGAACTTCTACTGAAATTCTCAGACGTTTCCCGTTTCAATGTATTTTTATAATTCAGACGGAAGTTGCTAGTAACATCACTATATCAGATTGTGTTCGTTTTTCAAAAATCATTTATGTTCCTGTCAAAATCTGGCCAGAATTTCTCTCTTCCTGTGTACAGGTGCAAGGAGTGCTCACCAGCCCTTCAGCGCCAACTGTCATTGTTAACAAGTAATAGTGGAGGTTTGAAATGTCTGGGCTCAAGAGAGGAGGGCTCACGTAAAGGGACAGACAGGAGAACAAGCATTTTTTCCCTCTTTTTGTTTTACATAGGCACATTAGATGCCTGCAAAACGAAAAAAAGATTTTGTCAGATTAGGGTTTCTTAGTTAGTTCAATATGTATACTTGTTTTGGGGCATGCAAGAGAATATTTTTAAACAATGTTAAGCATTAATTTCCACCTGAAATTTTGAAGACTTACTACCAGAATTACACATAACCTTACTCTCTGTCATTTTGGAATTGGCTATGTCTTTCACGACAGCCATTTTGTGGTTACTTCCCCCTCCCACAGCAGCCATTTTGTGGCTGCATCCACCACCTGGTGTCACAATTCTAAAGGTGCCTGCAGGACAAAAAAGGCTAGGAACTCCTGCCCTAAACAATTAAAGAAATAAACCTTCAAAGGGCTGAAGGGGGTCATAAAAGCAGAGCTTAATTCCCCTCCGCAGACTGGCTACAGGCAGAGCGCCCACATAGATGCTGGCCTGCAGGCACCACATCAAATCTCCATCTGAGCCAGGTGTGTGTGTGGGGGGGCTGTTTCAGCTTAAAGGGAAAAGTTCTGGGAACAACACACATCATGGTCTGAGAAAGCGAAAAAATACATCAACAACTGGGGAGGGAAGGTGGAGCACAAATCGTATGAGGAAGGCACCTTACACTGGCATCACATCACTGTGACCGGCATAACTCCTCTTCAAACATCTGTTAGATGCCGCCCTTCATAAGACTACAGCTCAAAGTATATTGTTGGTTAGCTGTGTTAATAATAGGTTGATATTACTTGTTTGTTTGTTTCTCATGCTTCAGAGTTTGTCAGGAGCCACCTCCATCTTTGCAGGGGCAGCATGACGCACACCAAGTAAACAAAACATCTGCCAGACCACTCCCGACTGGATACGCCTTGCATTGCTCAGTTTTTCTTTCAGTACTGGGAGCACCTTAGATTGTTTTGAATTTTTATTCACTATTTTTTACCAATGCTGAATATAAGTAACCCAAATAAAAACAAGTGTATTAACAATGGTATAGTTAAGCGGAATTAGGCTCCCTGCCCTTGTAGAGAAGTCTATCTACAGTTCCAATGGAAAAATGAGACAGAAATACCAAACTGCTAATGAGTTTTGACTTTTTGTGGAGCTTATGACAGTTTCAAGTCTGGGCACTCCACAGAAGGCAGATGACGTTTTAGAATATGCCAGTGCCAATCACGTCACAAACCACACTCCAAACTATAAGATAACTGTGCTAAAGTTGTAAACTACAAACTAGTATCTCAGAAAGCATGTGGGATCGCAAGCAATGGTTTAGGAGGAATGCTGTTTGAGTTTTCAGGCTTAAAATGCATGAATGAATTATGTCAGCTCCATTATGTAAGCGCTGAGTGACAAGATTCATGCAGGACACTTCTACTAAAGCCAGAACAGCAAGAATGGAACATCCATGTTCAATAGCAGGATACCTCTAACTGTCAAGTGCTGGAGGCAAAGTTACAGAGAAAGGTTCCCTTCATCTGGACTACTGCAAATGCACTCTACTTAGGGTTACCCTTGATGAGTGTTCAGTAGCTGCATCTAGTGCAGAATGCTGCAGCTAGACTGCTGTTCGGGGTCAGCTTTCGGGATCATGTGACCCCCCCCCCCCCCAAAATATTACAATTACATTGGGTTCCAGTTCACTCTCAAACCCAATTCAAGGTGTTGGTTTTCACCTTTAAAGCACTACGCAGCTTAGGACCAGAGTATCAATTCTCCCACACAATCCTGGCCAGGTGCTAAGATCCCAGGGAAAGGCCCTTTTGACTCTCGCATTGACCAATGAGCCTTCTCTGGTAGGTAAACAAGAGAGGGCACTTTCAGTGGCAGCCCCACAATTATGGAGCAACCTCCCCAGAGAGATGCACCTGGCCCCTTCACTCATGACCTTCTGGAAGCAGCTGAACATGTTTTTATTCACGGTGGCATTCAATTAATTTCCGTTTTTCTACCTACCGGCAGTTTTAGATTATTAATTCTATATTAGTGGATTTATGTATTTTACTGTGTTTTATCATTGCCTATATTGTAAGCAGCTTTGAGTTCCTATAAGGTAGGAAGGCAGCTAATAAATATTTTAAATAAATAAACAAATACTAAATCTTCTTTGTTTCTAAACTTCCCTAGGGTACCTGGCAGGTCAGTGCGGAAAGACATGGGTTTTGATCTGGCCTCGTAATGCAGTCCTTATACACATGGATCTCCTGGGCCTGTACAACCAACACTCAAGCCAGTGCCCCACATTCCTGTTTCAGACATCCTCTCAAATCCTGGTATGCCCCTCTCTCAGACCCACGCACAGCACATTGGGCGAATGGCACTGTAACAGCTCTAGGCTGCCCTATCAGCACAACATATAAGGCTGGACTAAGTTCTCTTTCACACCCCATCAGGCCTCAGAGGCTTTCTTTAGTGTTTTCGTGGCCTGGCACTAAAGAATCAAAACATGGATCCAATATGGCCACCCAACAGATACACTATAACAAGGCCTCTAGGCCTCCCCTCAGTTACCTCCAGCCTAGGCCTGTACTCTTCAAGGGCCTTTCTGTCTCCATACACTGCTTTGTGGGCCGCTCAAGTAGCCTCTCCTTAACTAAGCAATAGAACTGAGTGCAGCGAAAGTTTCCAGCCCCGCCCCACCCCAATCTACACTTGACAGAAATGGTGGTGGGAGATTCAGCAAAGCAGTCTCACAGAGGAGCATGCCGGATGCGCAGCACAAGCCCAGTATTGTACCTACGCACAGACGTAGACAGCAACCGTTTGCACTCAGAGTGCAGCCCCCTGAGGGAGAGCCCTGCGCAACCAAGTCGCAAGGCAGGGGACAGGAAGGGAGCCCAGACACCAGCCCCGGCCCCGCTTACCTTGTGAGAGTCGGCTGTCTCTTGGTCTACAGTGGGGCCGCTGGTGTCGACAGGGCCATTGGACGGCATGTTGGGGAGACTCAGGGTGGTGACAGGGGGCTACAGGTTTTTTTTTTTTTCGAGAGCAGGGCTGAATTGAGCAAAAAGAAAGTTCCAAACTTTTTTTTTTAATTAGATAGAAATGGAAGAGCTGCCCACGATGGCAGTGTGATGGCCCCTCTGCTGGCGCGTCTGTTCTGGTTTTCCTGCCACCTGTAACGGGAAGAGGGAAGGATGGAGGGTGAGGCCCAGACTCGCTATGGGGAGCCGCTTCAATGGCCTCTCCCCAGCCGCGGGCAATCATTAACAAGGTACAGCCTTGACTCAGCCAAGCTGGGCCCCCTGTAGGTGCCACAGTCCAGCCCAGCCCAAGCCATTGACAAGGAGATGCCCCCCATCCCCCCCCTGCTCAGCCCCACAGACCTTCCCTTCTGCTACGGGAAGAGCCAGCCACATTCACTACAGTCCCCCTTCTTCTGCTGCCTCTGGCCTCAGGGAGACTTCCAGACAGCGGGGCGGGGGGAGCAGTGCATCAGCCACTGCTTTAAGGAACAAAACCTGGGAGGGTGGGGATCTGGGACAAGGGCACTTTAACAGAGGTGCCAGCTTTATATGCCTTAGGTACCACCCTTGAGGAGGTCCACCTCATCAGTTGCTGTCTGCCTGTGCTTGATCCATGAATTCCAGCCCCTGCCTCAAAAGGATTTTAGAAAGCATGGAACAGCGCCCCTTTGATACACATGCAGAGAAGGAGAAGACCTAACTTCTTTGCTCTCTACACAGGAGCACTAGCAGCAAAAGGGAAGCAAATGAATCCTTTAGAGGTGCTAACATACTTTATAAAGCAGCAAAAAAGAGAAGGGGGGCTATGCAACTCCCCCCCCCCGAGGGCCCCAACTCATGGCCTGAATTTCACTGCCCTAAGAGGCACCCATGTGCTGGCACCTTCGAAGAATTCCTCTGCTTCCCTTTCCCCCACGCGACTGCCACTGCAGCAGCCTTCCCGTCTGTCAATCCAGACTTGGCTCTCTCAGTCTGTCACCCAGCCTCCCCTCCTTTCTGCCATGGCTGTGCAAGCAAATTGTGACAACAGTCGATCATCCAGAAATTCCACAGGCACGTTAGGATCATGGCCCTGGAGGAGGGAGAAGGTGGGAGGCAGAATGAGAGCAAAGTCCTCTGCTCTAGCTCCATCGCGCAAGTCAGGATCCACACCACTCACACCACAGGGAGCCTCAAGCCAAGACCGGGATCGCTGCAGGCTGGTTGATGCCTGTAAATCAAAGAGCTCTGAGCGACTCTGGAAAGCAAGCCAAGCCATCAAAAAGAAGGCGGGAGAGGAAACAAACACAGAACACTGTTCAAACACTCCACTTAATCAAAGTCACAGGCCAGCCTAGGCAGTAGCAATGTTGGACCACAGAATGCTACTGGCTGCAATTTGGTGCCACCCAACATCCAACCCATAGTAGACTTCAACAGTTTGCAGATGGGCTTTGCCTTTGCCAAAATCCCCTCTGCCTCACCCCCAAGCCACTTCCACACGAACTCCCAGGCTATGGCAGGCATGTCTGTGGCACCAAGGGTCTCCCCCAAGAGCATATTACACTTCACTCCACTGCAAGCAAAACCCCCCACAAAGATCTCATCTTAGCCTGGGCTTCATTTCCCTGCCAAGACACTCTGCTGGCTCTTAGACACTGACTCTTTCAACCCCCTCCTGTCTCTACGGTAGCAAACCAAACTGCTATCCGGGCTGGAAATGACCTTCTCCAAGACAGGTTCTACCCTTCAGGAAACAGGTGTCAACATTTTCCCAATACCCACAGAGAAATAAAATGCAAAACTCAGCCCTGCCCCTCTGATCGGCAGAGGACCTGATCAGGACACTGGGAGCTCCCTACAAGTCTTGAGCTACAATGAAAGGTGGCATATATATATATTTATATATATTTAATGAATAAACAAGCAAGATACTCTGAGCATTCAAGCTGTGGAAAGAGACCAGCCACAAAGGAGAAAACAGGAGACGGAATGAACACTCTCTGACAAAGAAAGAAAAGAACTGCTGACAAACTCACCACCAAAAGACCTCTTCTCCTTGATTCCCAAAATATGCACTAATATGCTGGCCCACTGCCCTATCTAGGAGGGGTGATCTTTTCTCTTCTCCCCCACCCCCAAAGTTCCTGCAACCATTGTTCCCACCACAGGGAAACTGAACACAGCTTCTCTCCCTCACTCTGATTCCCTTCCAGAAAAAAACAAAGATGCTAAAAATAACTGGGCTAAGATCACCCCAGAAGAGCGGAGAAGAAACAACTTCCAGAGGAAGCCCCCCCAAAGCCTCTCCCAGAAAGGATCCACACAATGCCCCCCACCCCCGGCTCTGCATCTTGCCTACGCCAGCCCACCAGAGAGAAACAGCTCAGCTTAAATGCACTTGGGGCTCCATGCCAATCCTCAAGCTTTCAGCTCCACTCATTCTCAGAGATGCACCCCTCACCATTCCCAGTGGACGGCCACCCCAAACACCACCAAGTGATGCAGCTGGGCCACCACCATCTCACCTGCCTGGCCAGGGCCTCCCTAACTCCTGCTAATGAACCACCAGCACCTCACTTTAAAGCCAAGCGCCAGGGAGGGCTCCTTGCTCCAGCAGTTCAGTCCAAACTAACAAAAGGTTGGGGGTGGGGGAGAGAGAAGGGAGCATTTTAATACACAAATCTCTCCCACACCAAAGGCAGAGCTGCCTTGGGGCTGCCAATCACCCCCCTCGGGAAGAGGAGGCACTCCAGAAGACACGGTGAAGACAAACTGGGCCTGCGGCTCAAAGCAACCCCCAGACCAGCTGGTGTGACTATCCAGGGCTCCCATTCTCCCACTCCCCCACCTTTTGGTAAGTCTGACTGATCTGCTCAGGGGAAGAGTATGAACCCCTCCTGGTGCTTGACTTCGACACTTATGCGCTGGTGCATGGGCAGGAGTGGGAGAAGGTTCCTGTGTCCTTATGAGGCACATGGCAAGGATGCCTTCAAAGCACAAGACCCTGCCCTCCAGCTAGTGTTTGGCACATGAACACATGAAGCTGCCTTATACTGAATCAGACCATTGGTCCATCAAAGTCAGTACTGCCTACTCAGACAGGCAGTGGGCCTTAGGCAGGGCAGCCATACTTAGTTCTTGTGGCCCTTTCTTACACGCCCAGGGAAATGTTGATCGCCAGTTTGGTGTGAGAGCCAGTTTGGTGTAATGGTTAAGCGCGCGGACTCTAATCTGGGAGAACCAGGTTTGATTTCCCACTCCTCCACTTGCAACTGCTGAGCTAATAGGGCAAGCCATAGTTCTGTCACAGCTGTCCTCTCAAGGACAGTTCTGGAAAGAGCTCTCTCAGCCCCACCTACCTCACAGGGTGTCTGTAAGCCACTCTGAGACTCCAAGTGAAGGGTGGGATATAAATCCAATCTCCTCTCCTCTTCCTCCTCCTCCACTTTGGGGTCAGGAAGCAATTTTTCTCCAGGCCAGTTTGGCTGGAGATCCTCGAGGTTTTTTGTCATCTTCTGGGTGTGGAACAGAGGTCACTGGGGGTGTGGGGGAGGGAAGTATTTGTGAATTTCCTGAATTGTGCAGGGGGTTGGACTAGATGACCCTGGAGGTCCCTTCCAACTTTATGATTCTGATTCTAATCCAGAGAAGCCCCAAACCAAGGCAGTGACACAAATAAGCAGCTATGCTCCTATCATACAGCAGCCTCTATTCAAGGGCAAGGCACACGACGTGCTGGATCCGGTTCGCCAGTTCTCTCCCTTCTTGATTCAGCTGACTGGACCACGCTGATGCATGCGTTTGTAACCTTGTGTCTGGGACTACTGCAATGCACTCTATATTGGGCTGCCCTTGAAGACAACCTATTAGCTCAGCCTAGCCTGATCTCATTAGATCTTGGAAGATAAGCAGGGTCAGCCATGGTCAGTATTTGGATGGGAGACTATAAAGAAAGGCCAGGGTTATTCTGCAGAAGAAGGCAGTGGCCATCTCTGCTCATCACTTGCCTTGAAAACCCTGTGGTCCCGGGTCCGCCGTGGGCTGGTTGCAACTTGACAGCTCACAATTACATCATTACTGAAGACAACCTGGAAATTGCAGCTACTTCAGAAGGCAGCAGCCTGAATGTGGTTAGGGCTGCCCAGGAACACATCTTGCCTATTTTAAAACATACTTCATTGCCTACCAGTTTACTTCCAGGTTCAATTCATGTGCTGAGCTCAATTCAAGCACTTCTTTGCCTACAACCCACATATCCCTCAAGGATTGTCTCTTCCCACATGACCGTGTTAGCCAGCAACCCCGTCTTCTGCTTGCCACCACCCGATTGTTCACTCTTTAAAGGTAGCACAGTCGGCATCACATGAAGATGCCATTCTTGTCTCTGCAACTGCTCCCAGTTTATAGAAGGGGCTCCCCGAGGAGACAAGAGAACTGCTGCCTTTGGAAACTTTCAGGAGGCACTATCAGGCCGCTTTTAATGGATTGTAGGCTGCAGGCTTGTTATTCCATTTTATTAGGCTTTATTAGGTTTTATTACGCAGGGGTGGAGTGTGGAGTTTTATTATTGTTTGATGCTTCCATTAGGAAGGATGGTAGCCGGCCTCACACCACTTAGCACGCCTATTGAGAAGCTTCACCCACCGGGGTCACCTGGAAAGGAATGCTGCACATCAATTCTCACCTCTGTGCCCAAATGCACACTTGGGGAAGAGGAAAAGCTGCAGAAGGATGTCAGAGAAAGAGGCTCTAATTAGATCCTGGGCATTCATTAAGAAACCATTAGCCACACCAGGGTTGTGACTATGGGAACTGGAAACACAACGGGCATTTCAAGTGCCACGCTCAAGCACCAAAACAGATGCACAAAATATCAACAAAACAATCCTGCAAGTGCTTCTTCAGCACCCTCCTGCTTTCCCACAGCAGCTACTATACAAAGGTTCACTGCCCCTGGCCCTGGTGGTTCCATTAATGGCCACCTCCTACAACTAATAGCCACTGATAGGTTTCTCCCTCCTGGTTCTCTTTTAAGGCCATTGTCATGTCCTTGTGGCAGGGAATTCCATAAGCTAACTGTGTGAAGAAACACTGTCTATCCTGATTCCACTGCCAACCACTTTCTTTGGTGGCCCAAATTCTAGTATTATGCAGATGGAAGTGGGGGAAATTCTCACCCCATATAATGCATACACTTTTAGCAAACCTTTGCTGCCTCTTTCTCCCGAAGTCAATCCTAAAATTCACCTGTGGCAGCAGTATATTTTTAAATATTCTTTATTAATAGGAAATGTTTACAAAACTTAATTTATCTCATCACAGTGTAATATAAAAGCTATAAGAAAAAATAAGCTAAATAAACCAAGAGAAAGGGGGGGGGGGATTTCAACACAGGATCTAACAGAGCTTTAAACTGGCATCTGCAGTTGGATCCACCTCTAATTATTTCCTCCATGTGAATCTTGTACAGAAATACTTAAAACAATTGTACAGAAATAATTTATAAAACAATCAACTAATTGGGTCTCAATACAATGAAATAATTTGTAAATTTTAAAAAGTGTGGCAGCAGTGCATTAAAGGGTACCGGTGAGACAACAAACACTCTCGGTGGGTCTATACAAGGTCCCCAAGGAGCCCACTCCCCCTATCACACAGCACAGTCACTTGGGAGGGCAAAACACTTCTCCAGGTCAGCTTTGATTTTGATCCTGGATACACAGATGCAGAAAGTGACACGGCCTGTCAACTCCTCAAAGTGATCTGGGGCCAGAACACGCTCTTTTGCAGCTATGCGCATCCAGCTCCACGTACAGAAAAGTCACACATGAAGCATCATTCCCACCCACATGTGCCCAAAAAGAACAGACCTCTTGGCATAGAAACGGGCATCTCCCCTCTGCTCAGAGGCACCCCTACCAATTTTTCATGTTAGCCATTGGCTGGGCTTGGAACACTCGGAAGGGCGTCCTCTTCCTCCCCCTTGCCCAAGAACCTTGCCCATGTTTTTAGGACAGAGGAGGACAACTTTCCCCTTTCCCATCTCTCACCTCCAAATCACTTTGGAAAGCTTGCCTGCTGCATCTGGAAAACCTAAAGTTTTGCGTGCTGCTGATGTCCTCTCTAGCCACCACATCTGCAGAGACTGAAAGCATCCAGTGCAGCCAACGCAAGCAGGAGTGGCTACAAGAGGGAGGCGGAAAAAGGAGAAATCCTGACACATACCGCCCCAGCACACACCTGAAATGAACCTCCTGAAGGGTCCCTGGGTTCATCTGCTGCAGTCCACCAAATGAAGAGGCTTGCAGCGTCTTAAACTTCTGTAGACCACCACCCACTTCATCAGGCGTATGAAGAGCTTTCCTCCATCAGCAAATGTGTGTGTGTGTGTGTGTGAAAGAACACATGGGGCTGCCTTAAGTCTGTCAATCAAGCTCAGTATTGGCTGTTCTCACTGGCAGTTGCTTTCCATGGGTCTCAGGCAGAGATCTTTCAAGTGGAAGTGCTGGGAATGGGACTGAGACCTTCTGCATACCAAGCAGGTGCTCTGCCCGCATTTGCCCTTGGTGTCTAAAGGGCCAAACCAGATGCAAAACTTTTGGGTGAGTTGGACCAGCATTCCCCCAACCCAATTCTCATTCCTCTCAGTTAGATGGCAGCTGCTGGAAACGAGTGCAGCAGGGACCTGATTCAGAGCGGGTCTGCAGTGTGTATGGGTGGGGGGAGAAGGGGCTTTTTCCCAACATGAAATGGCCCCAGTAGGGAGCTACTTGCCCTGAGGAGGTGGGAAAAGCTGAAAGTGTAGCTCATAAGGGCACACTCGGCCTTAAATTTACAGTTTAAGCTCCTTGGGGAGGGAACTCTCTGCTTCTATTGCAGTGCAAAACAAAGTTCCACATCCACCAACAGGGCGATGTGAATCAAAAGGGATAAAGAAGAAGAAGAAGAAGAAGAAGAAGAGATTGGATTTATACCCCGCCCTCCACTCCCCAAGGGAGTCTCAGAGCAGCTTACAAACTCCTTTCCCTTCCCCTCCCCACAACAGACACCCTGTGAGGTAGGTGGGGCTGAGAGAGCTCTTTCCCAAGTGGTCCTTGAGGGAACAGCTGGTACAGAGCTATGGCTTGCCCAAGGTCATCCAGCCAGGTGCAAGTGGAGGAGTGGGGAATCAAACCCGGTTCTCCCAGATTAGAGTCCGCGCACTTAACCACTACACCAAACTGGCTCTCTAAACTCCTATATAGCAGCTCTGCTCCTTAGTCACAAGCCACTTGGCACTCCCTTTGCGGATGACTGACCTGACGCAGGCTTTGCAGGATCTCCGATGTGCTCGTTCAGGAAGACAAACCCCGCAAAGCCACACAGGCTGCAGGGATCAAAGCAGGTGGCATCAGCCACACAGGGGGAGAGTTTTTGCTGGCATGCAGAAGCCCTACGGTCCAGCCACATTGGAACCTATTTCTTCTGTTTAGTAGGGTACTAATAACATCAGCCAGACAGCAGGGAAGGGAGAGGGAAGGCAGGAGATCCCACGAACGCAGGCCAAGAATGGATTGGGTTTCACTCGGCAACAGCATACTCTCTGCAGCAGTGGCCGTGTAATGGACATTTCCAACAACCCGGTTACCACATCATAATTGCAGCCATCTCGCACGAGTAACCACAGTTATTATAGGGAACTTGAGGATTGCTTCACTGGATCAGACTGAAGGTCCGTGTGACTTATCGCTCTGTTTTTGACCCGGCCTGCTAAAGTTGTCCGAGAAGCTCAAAAGCAAGGCAATGACAAAGAGAGTGCTACCTCCTCTTGTCACACCCCCAACACCTAGTACTGAGATACACTGCCTTTGATCATGGAGGTTCTACCTAATCATCATCTTGGCGAACAGCCATCAATACATCCCTCCACCATGAACTTACCTAATCCTCTCTCTCTAGGAGATCTAAGCCTGAGAGCACCGCCACAACTTGCTGTTATTACCTTGATGGATTAATTACGGTGGGGAAATACTTTATTTCACTACCCTGCATTTACTGCCAATCATTTTTTAAATGCGGGTGTCACTCTATTCTAAAAAAACCCTAAGGTCAGGAACTGCCTTCCAGGTGAGTGTGAAAATGTCATCTTTCCTCAAAACGGAAAGGTATGGAGTAACTAGAAAGAACCACTGCAGGCTGCTATACACAGTACAAGTAGCAAACAAGTGCTGATGAAATTAAAGTACACTTGCCTGCGGTGAAAAATAGACCTGTGGAACTCACTGTCACAGGATGCAAAGCCTGGGCCATAGCAGAAATTAGTAAGTGCCAGGATGGCCCATGTTATCCCAGTCTCACCAGATCTTGGACCCTGGTTAGTATTTGGATGGGAGACCAGCAAGAAAATCCAAGGCCTCTACACAAAAGTAAGCAATGGCAAACCACCTCTGAATGCCTCTTTGCCTTGAAAACCCTACGGAATCCCCATATGCTGGCTGCAACTTGAAGGCACTTTCCACCACCACCCAGACTGAAGTCACTGAGACATTTGTTAAACTGATAGAAGAAATACGTTGATCACTTTGTGTCTTCTGTGTTAAATCTTCAGGCATGCCCAGAAGCAGCATTCAAGAAGTCTCAGATGATCACCAGGTCTCTTCACTTTGCAAAAGATTAAGGACCCCAATGCTGTTCCCCTGTAGTGCAAGCAGCAGTCTGAGCGGTGGGAGGGAGAAGGGGAAGGACCAAAGATCAGAATTGGTTTTAGAATTGGTTTAATTTAAATGTATACTTATGTTTTATTGTACACTATGTGCTGATTTTATGTAAGCCGCCCTGAGCGGGCTTTGGCTAGGAGGGCGGAAAAGAAAGTAAAATCAGCAGCAGCAGCAGCACCACCAGTGGCACAGTCCACATAAGAGACTGTTGCCCACAGCCCAGGATAAAGGGGCACTGGCTTGCACTGCACTAGCCAGGAATCAAAATCAGAAGCATGCTGGAAGCTTCCTGTGCTGCCAAGAGACACCTGCTGTCTTCTCAACGTTGGGAGCACTTCCCTTCATGCACGGAGGAGCAAGATTCGTCGGCTGTCAGAAGCAGGACACCAGGCCACAGAGGGATGATGGTGAATTGGGCCTTTGTCCTACATTTTCACCCCAAAAGGATGTGCAGTCAAACAAAACAGCTAAATCAACTTCATCCCCATGGGACACCTCACTTCCAAAGACCGGGAGGGGTGGAACCTTTTCTCTGTCCCAGAGCCTCTTGGGACAGTTGCCAGTAGAAGCTCTACTACTCTCAAGGCTTTGAAAACAAGGAGGAAAATGCTCATTTATCAAATCCAGAATTCAGCCTGACTGAGGGCAGAAAAACAGAATCCAAAACCTGACACCACCATCTGACTCAGCTGCCTCATGCACAGTTACAACTTTTGCTAAATATTTATTTAGCGTACTAGGCGCTGTACAAATGTTTGCAAACCTGCCGGGGTAGGAAGTCCGCAACACCTAAAAAAACACAGCAGGTACTTTTCTTTCATGAGCGCTGGTACCTGGCAGGTGCTCGAACCCGCTCACCCCGGCCTCAGCCATCTTCAGCCTCTGATTCAAAGAGAAACCACCTCCCACGGAGGCTCCAAACACACAGAGCACCCCGAACTCAGTGCTAGCGGATGGCGGTGGTGGTGTGCTGACTCATGACAGGAAGCACCTACCTCCCCTGAGTCACACCCGCCCCCTCCAGCAGGAGCTGTTGACTCAGCACTATGGAAGCTCCATCGGCAAAGATCCAAACTACCCATCAATGCCCAATCTATCTCTGCTTGGGGAGGGCTTCTGAAGGGCTTGCCAACAGCCCACCCAAGACCAGCGCAAGATTCACCCAACAGCAAGACCAAACAGAGACACACCAAGAGGGAGAGAGAAGCTCAGCGCCACCATTCAGTGCTAGGATTCTCGCGGGATGGGCGGTTTCAAAAGGTGGAATCACGTTGCCATCACGGCTGATGTACGACTGTCATAAATTCATAGCCACGGGCAATAAAAAAAATGCTGGCTCCATCCAGCGAGACGTATTTGGCTAATTACGTCTGTGGTCAAATATCTAGCCCTGTATCCAAACAGGCGTGTGATCCTTTTATGATGCGCGGAGGGTGTGAGACTTGGGAAATTTCACTCCCGCTTAGGCGGAGTGCGTTTGCCTCCATGTGTGGAACAAGCCTCTGCAGACCGAGGAAGGAGAGCCCCAGTCCCCAAAAGGCAGGTCCCTCAGTTTCCTTTGGGTGACACAGAGACACAAAGAGGTGGCCGAGACCACACCACCAGGCCAGCCACACGGAAAGGGACAGCAGAACAAGTCATTCCAAGGAATGGCGTCTACTGCACAGATATGGAACCAGCGCATTCAGGATTACTCCAATGCACCCCCGCCCAAGCAACCCGCTCACCCCACACTCTCATGCCTAAGCTACCAATGTAAGCTGTTGCTTCCAAAGGCTTCAGACGGTTCATGGCAAAACCAGCCAGTTCTCTGAGGGCGGAGGAGAAATCCAGCAGGACTTACTGGAAACTTTCCAAAACACTGTGTTGGAAAGTGCTTCGTACAATTCCCTTTTTGTCTCCCTCACGTATTTCTTATCACCACCACATAACAGAGGCTTCAGCTTCACATGGGGGGGGGGGAGTTTTCCCACCACAGCTTCCAAAAAGGAAAACCCAGCACTCCAAAACAACAATGTGGGTCACGCCACCTCTGAAGAAAACGTGCTTCCTAGTACTACACTCTGGGACTCTGAAGCAAACACAGAGATTTGTGCCGAAGCAGTGGCATTCCCATGCTTGTCCGCTCCACTCGGCGCATGAGTCTCAGACAAGGAAGTTTCCACTCACACAGAGCTCTGCATGTGCATCAGAGAGGCTAACTGTAGCCTGAGGACTGGAAACTTGAATTGTTTACTTGGGACAGTCCAATCAACCACAGCAGTAAACACAAAGAGTGGGCTTTCATTCTCCCCTCCATCACCTCTTGGCAAGAGAACGCTTTCCTCTCTTAATTTTAGACAGCCCACAAGGATAAACAACAAACCAATGTTATCCATTCATGAGAAAGCATGGCCTTCATTCAACGCCTATAAATCTTATCAACCATGTCAAGATCACAAATTAGGATAAAAATGCAAGAAACTAACAGACCAAGAAATAAGATACAGAACAGCTATCAGCCTTGTCTAGTTCTGATGTTACCCTTGTTAACAGTGTAACGCCCCGTTTTCGCTGGCACAACCACCAATACAGCAAACCTTTCAATTAGGTTAAAACCAACAGTCAGGTCAGCTTTGCTGCGAAGTGTTATTTTGATCGCACTGGTTCCCATTTGTTTGTTTAAACTGGTTCCCATTTGTTCCAGGCGGCCACAACCAGCAGGCACAACACAGTTGTTCCAGGTTGTCTTTCCGGGTGTGATCAACACAAACATCTCACACGGATCAAAACCACAATGCCCAAGCATGTGCAGGGACACTCTCTAGGGCTGGCACAGCATACCAGCTGAATGCACCAATGCACCACAAAATCCATCAGCGGCACGACATAACAGCATCCTGTTTTCCGTCTTAAAGCACACCCCTTCTCAGCGGTCTCTCCGAGATGCGATGCCCTCAGCCGACCTCCCCTGTTGTGTGCTAGGAAACCTCAGTACCTCCTTGGATCGGCACTCTCAGCTGGGGGACTCCCTTCCGGCCTGCACTGGGTTAGAAGGATTCCAGGCTGCCCCTGTCACTGCAACGGCAGGGCACGGGGCACAGCTACTTTGCAGGTGGAGAGGTCAAAAGGCCTCAGCTGGGGTCACAACCTGTCTGCCCTCCTCCTTGCACCAGGCCAAGAAGGGCCTCATTAGGACGCCCTCATTTCCTGTTGGAAAGCGTCTCTGATGGAGCCAGAGGTGAGAGAGCCGAAGGGCGCAGGTGGCAGCACTACAGCCCAGGCCGGCCTGGGCTCAGAACTCTGCACTCTCACATGGAATCCTGACATCCCCTGAAGCAGGACGGGCCTTTCAGCTCCTGCCAAATAACAACTTTGAGCCTCGGGAGGGTTGGGGGGGCTGAGGGGGGAGAAAGAGGCGAGTCCAAAGGAAGTTTGCAAGGCAGGACTAACACATGGGATGCTGCCAAGTTTTAAAATGCAAACATTCCTTTTCTGCAGTCTCTTCTCGCTCCCCCCCACCCCCCACTCTTCTCATGACAATCAACTCTGGCTTCCTTCTAAGGCACTGAGAAATTTAGAGATTATAAAGCAAAGAGGCAGCCTCACCCAGGATCTAATCCTACTCTCTCAAGGGGAGGGGGGGGGGTCCCTGCAAAGCCTCCCCTCCAACAGCATCTTGCCAGAGTTAGCCCAGACAGGCTACGTCCACAATTTCTTTGAATGTTTGCAGACATCAGATCGGAAGGAGAAAGGGCTCCTGCCAGGATGTTTCCATCTGGCCCAGCATGGGAGGGTTATTGAGAGAGCCCCACCCCTCCAAATCCCCAGTTCACAAAAGGTCAGCCCTTCTCCCCTGTATTGTCGGGATCCTTTATGGCCACTGTGCTTGAAACACTGGCTCTGGGGTTTTCTAGAGACCTCTCCATTCCAAAAACCAGAGAGGAAGAACAACCGAAGAAGATAAAGGAAGAAGGTAGGTAAAAATGTAATGGCGCAGAGGCATTCTCGCACAGCTGCCCCTAAGCGCCACTTGGGCCATGCATAAGCCTGTCTTTCAACGATCAGAAGACCCCCAGGACCTTATGAAGAGGAGAGCCAGACAACTGTATTTACACATGTAAAGAAAGCCCCCAAGATACCATTGAACAAACTGCTAAATGGGCAGGGAAGTTTCGTGCCAGTTTTTAAAGACAAGGGCACTTCAACAATACATGAGTAAGAAGTGTATACCGGTGGGGACTCCCCCTTTAGCAGGGGAGGGTGAGGATGATGCCCCCCACCCCCACCCCCATCCAACTGACCACTGAGCCAGGACAACTTCCTGTCTGTGGTATGCATTTGACCACCGCAGTGGCTCGAACCCAAGGAGTCTGAAGAACTGCCCAAACAGACAATACACCGACAGACTGTGCAGGGTGCTGCACACCACTTGGAGGGGGGGGGGGGGAGCAAGGAACTGGGAGCACAGCTGCTGAGCGGCAGCCTTCCAATGCCAAGGGCAAAAACACAGGGACTTTGGGTCTACTGCAGCAAAGGCAGGGGGTCTCCGGCTAGTCCTTTGGCACCCCTGCCCAGAGCACAAGGAATTGCCAGAGTCTGTGTGTGCAGGAGACACACTATCTCTCTCCAGACTGACAGCTGGAAGACGCGGTGTTTGCACAGCGTACAAAGCCCTGCCCTCCAGCACTGGGCATGCACAGAGGAGTGTCTTTCCTGCCCCCACTCCCGCCACGGCCTGCCCCAGTTCAGTGGGTCAGGCTGATGCTGGGCAGGCAGCCCTATGAAAAAGCAGCCCCTCCGGCAGGGAGGAGGCAGAGGCAGAGGGAGGAGACTGTAGCCTGGCACTGTGCCAGTCCGAGGATATTAACCCAGCCATGCACGCAAGTAAAGAGGAGGGCTGGCAAACATGGAAAAAGCGAAGGGAGGGGTTCCAGGCTACATTTTGGAGAGGGGCTAATTGAAAGAGCCCCTCCCCAGCCTCTGCAAGGATGGGCCTGCTGGGGAGGGACGCAGCCACACTCCCCCCCCCCTACTTTGCCCTTCACCAGAGGAACAGCAAAGCGTTCAAGGACACTGGCAGAACCCGCCCCCCAGAGAGGCAGGCAAGGGGGCAGTCCCCCACCCCCACCAAGAGAGACTGAACACCTAAACCTCCTCCATGGACCAATCCTGAATTCCCCCCCACCCCCCTTCCCGGCACAAATTCGGGTCGGCTCGAGGAGGGGCAGCCAGTTGTAAGGTGCACGGGGAAAACCTGCACCGTTTCCAATGCATCAAATTCGCCCCCTGGCCAGAATTTCGGGGGATGGCGAGAGATCGGTGGCACAAGAGCCTGGGAAATTGCACCAGGGGAGAATGAAGGGCCCCCCTCCCCGCTACAGGTGGGTGCGGGGGGGGGGGCCGAGAAAGCGGTCTCCACCCAACGCTACAGTGGTTTACCCCTCCACACACTAATACCCTGCAGTCTGGTTTTTGCGCTTTAATGTGCAAAATCTCCCCACCCTAAATACCACCTTAATCGCCTTTTACACCTTCCTGAAATTATGCCTCTCTTCCAGCACAAGAACGGGGGGGGGGGCCTCCTCGAGCCCCCCCCCCCCCGGTCGGGTCATGCCAGGCTGCCATTTTTTTTGCTGCTCGCTCCGCTTTGCCCTCTGCTTGCTCGGTGCAACATATTCCGCTTTGCAGGAGAATTTCAGGCGGGTGGGGGCGGAGGAGAGAGACGGAAATCCATCACGGCTTCCCCCTTCTGCCCCCCCCCCCATCTTTGCGTGTGTCCTTTTTTGGGGGGGTCCCTGCAAAACCCAGATGCATCTTTGTAAAAAGCCCCTACTGGCACGACAGGACAGGAGAGACACGTCTGCAGAAATGGAAATTAATAGAAAGCCCCCCTCCCGCTCCCCTGCACGGCGCGCGCGCGCGCACAAACACACGCATGGGGGAGCACCACTGCACTCTTCTCTCTCCCCACCCCCGTCAAACTTCTTTCCTCCCTTTCCCCATATTATTTAAGATACGTGAAGTTCAAGTTCACCCCCCAAAAAAAAATCGAGAAGGGGGAAAACCATACGGCTGGGCACATCTTGGCGAGGGGGACCCCCACGCTGCCAGCCCCCTTCTCTGCCCATCCCTGTGCCAGGAGGAAGCCACTTGAACTTGACGTCGTGGGGGGGGGGCAGGAAGAGCGCGGGGGAGGCGCTGCCAATAACAGTCCTCTACAGACACGGACGTGCGATTTCTGTGCAATGCAATAAAATGCAACAAGCGATCGCGGCGGAGGGGAGGGGGAGCAGAGTTGCCGCCGCTTGTACAGGGCACGCATGGAAAATGCAAACCAGGAAAGGCGCGGGAGGGGGGGGGGGCCGCTGCGGCTGGTGCGGAAGGATGCGGCGGGGGGGGGGGGGGGCTCTGCCAGCCTCTCTGCGCCAGCCTCGCATGTCATAGCGATCTCTCCCCCCTTTCGCCAGAAGCCCCTGCCCAGGGTAGAAGAGGGGGGCTGGCCCTGGCACAGATGACCCCCCCCCCCTTTTCCTCTCGCAAGTGTCAGCTCTTCCCCTCCCTATTTTTTTCCCTTTTACCTTGCACCCCGGCGTTGCTGCCGCTGTTGCAGCTGCTGTTTCCTTCCCGGGAGGTGGGATCCTCCTCCTTCTTCCGCGCTCCCTCTTGCCTTGCCTTGCCCTGCCCGGGGAGGAGGCCTCGCCCGCCGCCTCCACTGCAGCAACGAAGCCGCTCGGATCGGACCGCCTCGGCTCCGTTCGGACGCGCTCGGCCCGCAGCGCCGCCAAAACCCGAGAGGGGGAGCCCGAGAGGCACCGGCCGGCTGTGCCAGGGCAGCTTGCCAGGCAGGCGGCCACCTGGGTCCTAGAAGCCGCCGAATCCAGACGAAATAACCCCCCCCCCCCCGCGGGGGGACAGTGGCGCTGGGGCCAAAGCCTCGCCCTCTCACTGACCTCTACGCCCCGCCTCCAGCCAATCCTCCCCTTTGCTCAGCGGGAAAGCATCTCTCTTTAAACGGTATTGAGACCAGCCCTTCTGCCTACAACACGCAAGCTTTTAAGAAAGCAGCTGCCGCATCGCTCGCCCCCAGAGCAAACTGATCGGTTTGGAGATTCCATAGCTAGCTGTGTTGCCGATACTTCTCCATGCAAAGTCCATTTAACCTTTTTACTTACGGCTACTGTCACTTCTTGTGGCACTGGGTACCCCAGGTTAATCATTCATTACTTTGTCTCTGAGCATATTTAAAACCAAGCTCAAGCTCCTATTTTGAGTGTCAGCACCTAGCAGTTCACAATATTAAGCTAAAGAATGAACGGAGCTGTGATCATAACAGCCATCACACATCAGATTAGGCTACAGGAATTCTCTTTCTTAAGAAATTAAACTCTGGAAGTCCTCAGTTTCTAAAACGAAAGATGCCTGTCCTCCCAGTTACCTGAAGACGATACTGGGTTGAATGGGTCAAATCCCCAGGTATTTGAAGTTCAGTTTTGAGAACCTGGCACTGAAAAAAACACATGCTCAAAAGCACTCTTTCACCCAAAGAGGCCATGGCTCCATGGTAAAGCATCTGCTTTGCATGCTGAAGCTCCCAAATTAAATCCCCAACATCTCCAGGGGGAAAGATGATGTAAAAGACCTCTGCCTGAGACCCTAGAGAACTGCTGCCCGTCCGGTCTGAGCAGACAATGCTGACCCTGACAGACCAATGGCAGCTACTGAGCTACATGTGTTCCTTACTTAGCTCATTACAGATAGCTCAGACATTCGCACTAAATTCTAGGATGCAGACTTCATCCTCAACCCCAGGAAAGCAAAGCCTCAGTGCACAACACAAAATTGCATCCCCTTACCTGGAAAAAAAATATATCAACTTCCGGTGACAACCGTCACTGCTGTCCTGGAAACACAGATTCGAATCTTCCCTGCAACCTCTGAGCATGCCTCCAGGATATCTGCCTTTTAACCGCTCCGGCTGGAAGCAAGCAATGGGAGGAGAACAAATAGCTCATTTGCTTTAAGTGACAGTGAGGGGTGACAGTGCGGTGCGGGGCTCAGCTTCCGAGAAAGAACAACCAAGGACACCCCCTCAGCCAGCAACACACACACACACACACACACCTTCTCTTGAGCAGCAGCAACAGCAGCAGCCCACTTCCATTTTGACTAAGCCACTCAGCCTCCCCTTTGTACATCATAAGCGACAATGCACAGTTACTCCAGTCTAAACCCCACAGTAACTCTGCAGGGGAGTGAGGAAACGAACTCATTTTGTAGTGTGCACTTGAAGTGCAGGATGACATGCTAGACCATTTTGTTCTGCACCAAGAGTTTTCTTTCCTGGCTAACCCACCTTCCAAAGGACATGACAGGAAAAGAAAGGCACCAGCAGGTCTACAGCTAGTTGAGAGATGGACAGCATCTCTTTTAGGGCTTGTCTACCACAGGAATCAGTGTAGAGGTAGAGTGGCCATTTCATGGCTGCCCTCGTCAGTCTACCCACTAGGTGCTGCTTGGCCAGAAAATGGATCCTGTTGCCTAGGGAAAGCATTCATTAATTATGTGCTCTGCTACTCTGTCATAAACCAGAAGGCGAAAGGAACATCCTTGAAAAGTACTGGAGCTGGGAGGCCGGTAACAGTGAAAGCAGCATGGTAGTTTACTGCGGGTCAAGATGGAACATGGAAACCCCGGGCTCAGAGCCCTCTTTTATTCCGGCCAGACGCACACCCCCGACCTTGCCCAGATGTCCCGATAGGACCTTAAGATAGTGGTTACAGTTCATAGGTCCCTGGGGGAAACCTAGGCTCATGATTGGTGGTCGTTTAGGATCTGACCGGCTATTGTTCTACCTGGCCAAAGCTCAGGTAGATTCAGGCCATGTGTGAATATCCACGTGGTGGTCGCCACAATGCAAGCACATGGCGACTGCAGTATTGATACACAACAATCCTTAAAATGCTCTATTTTTAAGAACAGAGACCATTGGGGTCTCAGAGACTGTAAAGACTGGCGCAGTGAGCTAGAACCCATTTCAGCACCTGACAAAATGGGCTCCAGCTTCTGTCACAATAAATTAAAAATTGGGGTAGGGCTAGGTTGCCAGGTTGTCCCCCATCCCCCCCCCCCCGGCCACCATTGGGGTTGGGGAGCAGAGTTGCCACAGCCAGGATGGGAAACTTCTGGAGATTTGGGGGATGGAGCCTGGGGAGGACAGGAACCTCAGTGTGGTACAATGCCAAACAGTCTACCATCCAAAGCATCCATTTGCTCCAGAGGAACTGCTTTCTGTAGTCAGGAGATGAGCTGTAATTCCAGGGGATCCCCACTCCCCAGGTCCCACCTGGAGGCTGGCAACCCTAGGTAGGGCTATGGCCCAGTGGCAGAGCATCTGCTTTGTACACAGAAGGCCCCCAGGTCCAGTTTCCATCTGTAGCTAAAAGGATCCAGTTGTGATACGAAAGAGCTCTACTTGAGGCCCTGGGGAGATGCTGCCAGTCAGAGTAGACAAGACTGAGCTTGACAGAGCGAGGGTCTGACTCAGCAGTGAAAGTAGCTTCATGTATTCAGATGTCAAGTCTTTAAGGTGCCACAAAAGTCTTTTGTTATTTCAGCTGCAGCAGATTAGCAGGGCTACCCTTCTGGAATGTATCTCTAGTTTTAATAGTAGGGATCTGGAGACAGTGGTGAGATGTAAACACCCTCCGCGTCAAGTGGCTTGGGAAGGTGGAGGAGGAATCTAGCGGCGGCTGTTTTGTGGGTGTGGGGAGTGAGGTACGGAGGGAGACATTTTCAAAAGTCCATGTCAAGTGCTACACTCAGCCATCATCTATGAAAGCACTTCACTCATGACAACATTCTCACACAGAGGAATTAACAACAGTGGTGTGTCTCTAACTTGAGGTCAGTCTCCTGCCAAGCCAAGCAACCAACCACTTGGGGTGGGCTCAGTGAGGAGGATCCCGATGCAGCCAAGGGGCTCAGCTCCCCCCCAGTCATCAGTGGCATAGGGAGCGATTGGCATCCTTGCCTCTCTCTTTTTTTGGCCCCTGGCCTATCCACGGTGAAAAGAAACACCACGATAACATCACCAGGCCAGTCTAGATCCAGTCCATGGGCAGCACTTCCAAAATCCAAACTGGGATTTGTTGCGTTTACCAACCCAGGATTTCTAGGGATAGTTGCTGGGCAATGAAGTGTAGACAACTGCTCTTATTGATGCCTTACCAGACCAGAAGCTTCATACATTGCCTGCCAATCGCAGGAGCTAGTAAGTTTGTCAGCCTCCAAGTGGGGACTAGAGATCTCCCAGGATTATCACTGATCTCTAGCCAAAAGAGATCAGTTCCCCAGGAGAAAATGGCTGCTTTGGAAGGTGAACTCTACAGCATCATACCACGCTGAGGTCCCTCTGGTCCCCAGGCTCCACCACCAAATCTCTGAAAATGTCCCAAACCAGAGCTGGCAACTCTAAATCCTAAGGTTTGAGCACACACAGCCAGCTGCAGCTCACCAGTGTAGGTCCCTCCCAAACTGATTAAGAGTGCCAACCACCAGGTGGGGCCGAGGGTAGTGATGCTGTGAGACTTCTGGTTCAGGGCCGAGAACTCAGTGGGGAAAGAGTATGCTTTGCAGTCAGAAAGACCTGGGTTCAGTCCCTAGAACAGGGGTGGCCAGCCTGTGGCTCGGGAGCCACACGCGGCTCTTTCACACATATTGTGCGGCTCCTGGCAGGGCGGCTGGGGAAGCAAAGGGGAGGCATGCTTTTTCTCTCTTCCTTCCTTCCTTCCTTCCTTCCTTCCTTCCTTCCTTCCTTCCTTCCTTCCTTCCTTCCTTCCTTCCTTCCTTCCTTCCTTCTTTCCTTCCTTCCCTCCTCCCTCCCATCTATTTGCTTTCCTAGTTTCTCTCTCTCTCTTTCTTTCCACTTCTTTAATTCTTTCTTTCCATCTCTCTCTTTTTCTCTCTCTCTCTCAATATCATTAGCAAACAAGTAATATCATTATCAATAACCGATTTTCCTTGTTTGTTTTTATTTTTGGCAGTCCCATTTAACGTTAATAAAAAGCAAATTTGCATATTTTTAAAAATAAAAATGTGTGTGTGATATTTGTTCCTGTCTTGCGGCTCTCAGACATCTGACGTTTATTCTATGTGGCTCTTAACGTTAAGCAAGGTTGGCCACCCCTGCCCTAGAATTTCTAGTTAAAACAGGTCTCAAGGAAGGCTCCTGCCAATTCAAAAGGACAGTACTAGGAAACATGAGCTGATGGTCTCACTCAGTATAGGCACTTTCATATAAGCCCATCCCAAGGTTTGACGCTGTGATCCTATTGAACTAGGCTCAGGTGGGTAGCTGTTTTATTCTGAAGCAACAGGAAACAAAGTTTGAGTCCAGTGGCACCTTTAAGACCGACAAAGTTTAATTCCAGTTATAAGCTTTCATGGGCACGTAGACTTCATCAGCTTATATCCAGAATTAAACTTTGTCGGTCTTAAAGGTGCCACTGGACTCAAACTTTGTCCTATTGTCCTATGTGTCATTTACGAAGCCCCTAGATGGTCTCGGTTCTGAAGCAGTTTCTGTAAGCAGTGTTCAGGTGGATGAAGGGGAAGAGACTGAATCAGAAGGAGGAGGAGGTTTTATACCCCACCTTCACTACCTGAAGGACTCTAGGAGCAACTTACAATCACCTTCCCTTCCTCTCCCCACAACAAACACCCTGTGAGGTAGTTGGGGCTGAAGAACTGAGACTGGCCCAAGGTCATCCAGCTGGTCATGTGGAGGAGTGGGGAATCCGACCTGGTTCTCCAGACTAGAGTCTGACGCTCTTAACCACTACACCACACTGGCTCTCATAAGATAGAGGTAGTGTAGGCTGGGAAAGCAGATGTTCTGAACAAGATTGAGCAGCGTGATGTGTGAAGCTGTCCTTAGCAGGTCAAGAAGAAAGTTTGAGTGTGTTCTCGGATACTACCTTAGTGACGGGGGGCGGGGGGAAACAGGTTAGATTAGGGATGCTTTCTGATTTGGAAACTGTTCTAGACTCTGTTGACCACTCTGATTCATGCTTTGCAATCTCTAGTCTTGTTTGTGCCAACATGCTGTACACAAAGCTGCCTATGAAGAAAACCTTGAAACTTTGATTTGTGCAGAATATAAGGCCACGGTCACACAGCCCTTTAATGCGGGAGGAAGTGCTGTTTCCTCCTGCATTTAAAAGGACCGATCATACTGGCTGCAGCTAGTCCCATGCCAAAGCAGGCTCAATTGCTGGTTCCTCCCACATTTTCCGACCCCGGGAAAAAAACCCTAACTTACCAGGCGGCCAGCGGGGTTCGGGGAAGGGTGCCGCCCCCAGCCTCCACCGCCCCCAGCCGCTGCCTCTGCTGCCGCCTGTCTCCTCCGCCGCCACCACTGCCTGCCTCCGCCGCCTGCTGCCGCCCACCACCGCCGCACGCCTCTTCCACCTCCGCCCACCGTCGCCGCTGCCTGCCTCCTCCTCCACCACTGCTGCCTGCCTGCCTCCTCCTTCAACTCCTGTCGCCTCCTCCTCCTCTGCCAGCCACCGCCGCCGCCGGCCAAAACAAAAAACCATGGTCCCTTTAAATCCGGGAGAGCTCCCGGATTTAAAGGGCAGTGTGACTGCGGCCTAACTGCCCTTTTACTTTCAGGACTTAGCTGCTACACATGTATAGCAACCACTGGCTTCCTATTTGTTTCTGAGTTCAGTCCAAGGTGCTGGTCCTTACTTTTAAGGTCCTTCATGACCTGGGATGTGTATATCTGAAGGACCATCCCTCCCTGTATCAACCGGTGCATTGACTGCTCTCCTCACAGTAGTTTTTCTTTTTGGATTCCTTTCATAAGAACATAAGAGAAGCCAATGTTGGATCAGGCCAGTGGCCCATCCAGTCCAACACTCTGTCACACAGTGGCCAAAAACACCAGGTGCCCTCAGGAGGTCCAGCAGTGGGGCCAGGACACTGGAAGCCCTCCCACTGTTGCCCCCCCCCATCAAGCACCAAGAATACAGAGCATCACTTACCCCAGACTGAGAGTTCCTATCTATACTTTGTGGCTAATAGCCACTGATGGACCTCTGCTCCATATGTTTATCTAATCCCCTCTTGAAGCTGTCCATGCTTGTAGCCGCCACCACCTCCTGTGGCAGTGAATTCCACATGTTAATCACTCTTTGGGTGAAGAAGTACTTCCTTTTATGTGTTCTGACCCAACTGCTCAGCAATTTCATGGAGTGCCCACGAGTTCTTGTATTGTGAGAAAGGGAGAAAAGTACTTCTTTCTCTACCTGCTCTATCCCATGCACAATCTTATAAACTTCGATCATGTCACCCCTCAGCCATCGTTTCTTCAAACTAAAGAGCCCCAAGCACTTCAACCTTTCTTCATAGGGAAAGTGTTCCAACCCTTGTATCATTCTAGTTGCCCTTTTCTGCACTTTCTCCAATGCTATAATACCATTTTTGAGGTGTGACGACCAGAACTGTACACAGTACTCCAAATGAGATTGCACCATCAGTTTACACAGGAGCATTATGATACTGGCTGATTTGTTTTCAATTCCCTTCCTAATAACCCCCAGCATAGCGTTGGCCTTTTTCATTGCAGTCTCATGCTGTCTCGACATTTTCATTGAATTATCTACTACGACTCCAAGATCTCTCTCTTGGTCAGTCTCTGCCAGTTCGGACCCTATCAACATGTATTTATAGTTAGGATTTTTGGCTCCAATATGCATCACTTTGCACTTGGCCACATTAAACCCCATTTGCCACGTTGATGCCCATCCTTGACAGATCCCTTTGGAGTGCCTCACAATCCTCCCTGGTTCTCACCACCCTGAACAACTTCATATCATCTTTAAATTTAGCCACTTCACTACTTACTCCCAACTCCAAATCATTAATAAACAAGTTAAAAAGCATTTCTTTGCATGGGAACACTCTCCTGGGCTCTCTCTCAGTTGTATTATGGAATGAATTACCAGAGGAAGTCCACAAAGCTCCAGCACTGATTGGTTTTCATCAGGCCCCTAAGACCATCCTTTTCCACTGGTCTGTCTCCGGAGTGGTGGCAGTTAAGCTGATTTCATATCAAATTGATTATTTTCATCACAGAGTCACTCTTTGGGAGCTTTCATATTATAATTTTAATATTTTTATTGTGTTGTTTGGCCTGCAATCAGGTTTTGCAAGCAGTCTTTAGCGGCATATGTTAAATAAATAATAAATATGTCACAGGCCCTGTGTCTGGCATTCTCATATTTACAGTCTTAAGGGACACTTCAAACATGTGATTGTTAAGAGCTAATTCATATCAGAAACACCACATGTGTGATGGGGTGCATGAGCCTCCTTTTGTGTGTCAAGGGCTTTGGAGACTGAATGTAGTGCTGAAACGGATTTGCGATGACTACAGAATGGGGGGGGGGCATGCGGGATTGAAGACAACCCACATAACTTTTCTCTGGATTTTCAAAAGTTGACTGTATGACTGCTCTTGCACCAGCAGATGTGGTACACATCTGTATACATGCACAGTACAACAGGGAAGTATGGAAACTGGCACTGCAGTGCTGTTAGCCATTGCAAGCAGCAGAGGGGAAAGGACATAGAAGCCAGGGAGATTCTTAAAATTACAAGACCCATCCAAATAAAGTGAAAAGGCAGATTGACAGGGATTCTCAGTACCTAGACTCGCAGCTCAGCAGAGAGAGTAACAGAACTTGTAGGCCCTCACAGTGATCTGCAAAAACTTATCCAAAATACTACCAATGAACTACAGCAAATCGTATTTGGATGATAGACTTGTCCTGACACATGGACACACTCCTAATCTAGAACAGCGACTGACCAGCAACAATAGGCCCTCTCAACACAAGATCTGTGGACCAGATTTGTCAGTAAACCCAGGTGGTAACTTTGTCCCCACATCTACTCAGACAACACTATTATAGGACCTCATAAGGACATCAGCCATACCACCGGAGCTCATTCACCTGCTCAGGTCTCCAGCTCCGTAGATACCATCATCTATCAACAATGTCCTTCTGCGACTTATATAAGGCAAATGGTCAGCCTCTCCACAGAAGAATAAATGGACACAAATCCAATATTAAAATACAGCAATGTTCAGAAACTGTGAGGGAACATTTTGGTCTCCCAGGATTCTCTGCTGCAAGTCTGAAAGTCACTTGCTCTTCAACAAGATCTCCAAGGAGGTGCCAAAACGTGAATTCTCTGTACTCAAACTCATTGCCGACTTTGACTCTCTTTGTTTAGAGGTAATCCATCGGGATTTATTTTCCCACCACAGGTGTTAAAAATTAGCTTAGCAAAGCTAGGCTGGTTGTATCATCACCAATTATCTTCTCTCACCAATCATCACCAGTCTTGCATGGTCATGGTGCTTCTCTTCATACCTAAGCTTTTGCATTTGCTGCTAATTGAGTGTACCCTCATGCACCTGATGAGATGGGGTGCAACCCATGATGAATGTTCGGCTCACAATTTGTTAATCTTTAAGAGGGCTGCAAGACTGTCTGAAGTTTTCACTGCAACTGGCTAACACATCTACCCTTCTGGAGTGCTCAGATCTGTCCATCTTCCAGTCTGTTTGGTATGTTAATAAGCACTTCAGTGCTTTAGAAATCCCTAACAAGCTTCTCACCTGGTGGAGGACGGCAAGGGCAAGGGCAAGGGCAAGGGTGGGCCCTCCTCTTTCTCAGGTCCCTGTTGAATTGTATTTACTGAGCACCCCAGTTCAGAAGTGGAATCTAAGTGTCACTTTTCATCAAGGGGTCTTTCCTTCCTGTACTGTCCCACAACTGATTAACACATGGGATTCACTGCCACAAGAGGGGGTGGTGGCTGCAAGCATGGATGGCTTCAAGAGGGAATCAGATAAACATATGGAGCAGAGGTCCATCAGTGGCTATTAGCCACAAGATATAGATAGGAACTCTCATTCTGAGGGACAAGTGATGCTCTGTATTCTTAGTGCTTTGGGGGGGGCAACAGTGGGAGGACTTCTAGTATCCTGGCCCCGCTGGTGGACCTCCTGATGGCACCTGCTGTTTTTGGCCACTGTGTGACAGAGTATTGGACTGGATGGGCCATTGGCCTGATCCAACATTGGCTTCTCTTATGTTCTTATGTACTACCATCTTGCAAGGTGACCAAGATTCAGGAGCCAGATGTGAGGCTGTCATCTCAAAGAGGTCTTCTTTCAGAATAAATGTGCAGGAAGGTTGTTTTAGAGGGCTGCCATGTTGGTCTGCAGTAGAACAGATAGATTCGAGTCCTGGGAGAACGACAAGCTTTCAAGAGTCAAAGTTCCTTTTTGTCAGAAGGGAGGAACTCCCCCACCCTTAAAAAGAAGAGAGATGGCCGAGACAGAGAACAGGAAGTGATATGGCCATGTTCTCTAAAATGCCAAAGACAATAGGGAACCCTTGGCATGGAAGTATGGCCACAAATAACACCTACCAAGGGAAAACCATCAACAATACATCAACTATATGAGATCAAAATTGTATATTACATTCATTAAAATACAAAGATGGGTTCGTGGTCAAAACCCAATAGAATGCAGCGGTTACTTTCTGTTTGGAGGTCTATGGACACTATTTACATATGAAATTACTGAGGAGCCTACTGTTGATTTTCAACACATTCTTCTTGTAAATAATGCTTAATTGTTATGAACAATATATTGGGTATGTGTTTATACATTCTACTGGGTTATGACCACTAACCCATCTTTGTACTTTAATGAATGTAATATACAGTCTTGATCGTATATAGTTGTGTATTGTTGACGGTCTTCCTTTGCTGGGTGTTATTTATGTTCTCTAAAATGGCAGCTCTCCCTGCAATCTAAAACAAAGTGTTGATTCTCTGCAGACAACCATCTCCATGCACTCTTCATGACATTAAAAACTCCTCAGCAGGGAAGATTCAGCCATATGCTACTCTCTCGGGCATCTACCTGGTATCCATGTTGGACATGCCCAGTTTAAAATTTGGGTGTTTTATGCTGCGATAATCTGGAGTCTTCTTTCTATCTCAAAAGTCATATCTGTCAGCTGCTACTCCTATTTTACCAATAGTCGCACACAAACATTTGCTCAGCCGAATGCATGATCTCCAGACACCCTAATTCCAAGACTGCCTAGCAGCTTCATTGCACATCCATTTTGCAATTTGGTACACTATTGTTTTATAGACCTTTGGAATTGTTTATTGTGGCATAAGCAAGCATCCATCTGGTTGTCTGAGCAATCAGGTGACCATCAGGCCACTGATCCAACACTCAGCATGCCCCCTCCAACAGCCCATGTCTTGTCATGCTGGAAGGGTTTTTGAGCTATTGGTCTTCTGTCAGATCACAGGGTGAGAAGTCCAAATATAATCAAAAGACCAAATTCATCCCAGCACTTGATAGTCCTCTGAGGCCAAATGAAATCCAGGGCTCAGTCTCCCAAACAGAGTAAAGTGTGTTAGAAATTGTGAGTGGATTCCATGAATGCCCATTGAGGGAGATGAGAGAATTGCCACTGCTGACTGGCCAGGGCCTCTTTGGTCAAGATCCAGATCCACACTGCAACTCAGAAAGGACCACAAACACAAAGGCAGATGCCAACCACCAGATTTGAGAAAAGTCTTTTTGGCCACCAGAGATCATGAGCAACATTGATTGTCCTTTCAGAAGCAGCAGACTAGAAGATTTATCCATAAGCACATCTACTCATAAGTGTTTCAGAATGTTGTTTGCAGCAGCTGTTCAGGGCTTGCGACTAGGGTTGCCAGCTCTGGGTTGGCAAATACCTGGAGATTTTGGGGATGGAGCCTGGAGAGGGGAGGGACCTCAGCAGGGTATAATGCCATAGAGTCCAAACCAGCCATTTTCTCTAGGTAGGGTTTTCAGGTCCCTCTTGGCAACCAGGAGGGGATAGGTGGGGGTAGGGTTAGGATGGGAGGAGTGCGAGGGAGGCCCAGGCTATGTCACTGGCAAAAGTGGTTGCATCACTCCTACCATGTACCAAAAGTGATGTTATCACAATAGGATGTCCCAACAATGCTCTGACAATTGTGCAAAAACACTATGATAAAATGGCTTCTACCATATAGTTTTTGCCCAAATACCAGAAGGAAGTGACCAAAGTTATACCTCTGCTTTGAGCCCCCAGAGGGAGTGAGAATACCAGTAAAATGCTGAAACTTTCACTTCTGAAGCCAAGGAGAAGGCAGTGTTACCAATACAAGCCTAAACTGATTTTTATTGACAACTGCTTCAAAGGATCTTTAGAATCATAGTTCTGTGAGGGAGGAATCTTGGACATCTTAAGGAGATTGTCAGCACCTGTTCAGGACCACAATTCCCAGCATTCCCTAGGAGAAGCACTCACAGCTAATTTGGTCCAGAAGGGTTTTTGTGTGAGTAGCAAAATACCTTCTTGGTAACTTCTTGGTAAAGCCTGAAGATCGTTTAGAGCTTAGACCAGACCCCAGGCCCGTGTTCAGAACATCATGTAAGGTCATAGGGTTGCCGACTCCAGCTTGGGAAATTCATAGAGAAATGTGGGCCAGTGCCTGGAAAGGGTGAAGTTTAGGGACAGGAAGGAGCTCAGCAGGGATGTCACTCTAGGACTTCCATTTCTCCTAGACTCTATGGTATACTATACAGTCTGCACTTCCCAGCTGTAATTTTCCTCCATGGAAACATCTCGGTAGACTGGAGATCATTTGTAATTCCAGGAGAACCCCAGGCCCCACCTAAAGGCTGGCAACCCTATGTAAGGAAGAAGCCCTCAGAACCCTAAAGGATGCTTAGAAATTAATCCTCAGGAGAAAAAAGGCACTGTGAGGGACAGCCAAGCAGTCCCGGGCCTGAGATATTTTAACACAAAACACAAATGGTCACCCCCATCTTGTTAACTGACAGGCACTGTCAGATTCAGCCACTGGCAAGTTCACTTGTTGGTAGGGCCCACTGAAATTAACAAAAGATGTTTAGGGCTTGAGAGGAGAACTTGCTTCATAGATCAGATCTATTTCCATTGTTTCCATAAATGACCTCCAAAGTCCACCTTGCCTTATTTGATGGTAGGGCTGCCACTGGACCCAGAGTTTTCCAGAACCTAAGAGGAATTGATTTAGCTTTTTTTTTCACACACACAAACATAACACACATACACACCCCACTGAGGTCTGGACCTTCATGAGAAATAGTCCCACGTTGCAGGCAGTTGCTCACCTCACCCCCGCCTCTGCCCAGCCATATCTTCAGAAACAGACTCATCGCCAAGATGCTACTAGCGTGAAGTTGCCATGACAGGTGCCAATTTGCAGAGGCTGGGAAGCATTTCTAAGGGCCTTCAAGGGCCTGATTTGAATTGTTAATTTCATGAAGGAGGTGGGTGCCAAATAAGAAGCTTGTGACACACGCACAACCAGTCCATTAGTTAGTCAGCCAGACCTGAATTCTCTGGGAGACAATTGGATCCTTGTCTTACTCACAGCCCTTAAGACAGGACTCATTACCTGATGTTCCTGGTTTTGCTCACTGAACAGAAGGTGATGCGATACTGGAATCATAACTTCTATCTGACAAGACAGATCCTTGGTTGAGGGCGGGGGTCATTTCGTAGAAAAAGAGGTGCAGGAGCTCATTAGCATACCTATTAGCATAACTCATTAGCATATGTGACGCCCCCTGACATCACCAGAAGTGGGTCAGAAAGGGAAGCAAAGGAGGGGCATCTTCAAAAGCCTCCCCTTCCCTTCCCCAGCTGGCCTACCAAGGTGAGTGGGGGGGAGCAAAGCTAGAAGGGCCCCATAGAATACAATGGAAAGATCGTGCTGCCACCGCTGTGCAACTCTAAACAGAAGGGGTTTAAACTTTAAACTCCTTCTTGCTTCGCTTCCTGCACAGGCCCGCTGGGAGCTGGGGGAGGTGCAAATACATATTTTGAGGCCCGATTCAGATCAGGCCAAATCAGGCCACATCTGTTCTGGCTGCCGAATGACCCCCCGCATGTCAGTTTCAGGAAGGCAAGCCCATTCCTGAGTCATTTGGCTGGCCAAATGTCAGTTTCAGCCCCATTATAACCTATGGGCCATTGAAGTCAATGGCAAAAACTCATAGGGTATATGGGGGGCTGGAGGAGAGGTGGTTTGAGGGAGAGGCGCCAAACTTGCAGGGTAGCTGCTGGGGCCTCTCCCCGAAATACCCACCCAGTTTCAAGAAGATTGGACCATGGGGACCAATTCTACAGGCCCTCCCAAACAGGTTGCCCCATCCCCTCCATTGTTCTCTATGGTGGGAAAAAGTTACTTTTTTCTCACCATAGAGAACAATGGAGGGAATGGGGGCAACCTGTCTGGGGGTCCAATTCTTTGGAGGTCCAATTCTGGTCCAATCTTCTTGAAACTTGGTGGGTATTTGGGGGAGAGGCTCCAGCAACTACCCTGTACGTTTGGAGCCTCTCCCTCAAACCCCCTCCCCTCCAGCAGCTTTTAAAGCCACCGCCAAATTTCGGCGGCAATTCGGCGGCAGGCCGGATCAGATCAGAGAATCTGATTTGGCCCATGGCTGCCCTAGTGCCCACTCCTGGGCTGGCAGAGTGCCGCTCTGCCTCGCTCTGGCCCCAAATGACCCCTGGTTGAGGGTAATTGTGTTGGTCCACAGCAAAATTCAAAAACAAAAGCCATGTCTTACTTTTTGTTAGGACCAACCAAAGCAGCACAAAGCAGTAAGAAAGAGTTCTCCAGAGCTATTTCTCAGACTGGATTTTTAGAAAGGGGGTGGGGAAGACCGTGTTTTTGTGTGTGTGTGTGTGTGTGTGTTTTCCAGACCTTAGATCTACTGATCTGCATGCTGTGTAGAATGCCAGGCAGATTTGAATAGATCAAATGATGGTGGGTGGAACTGGTGTCAGGTTGCGCTTTTGGCCTTCTGGGAGGAAGGTGCTACAATGGCACCCTATAACTGCAAACTGATCAAATGTTTCTCCAACCCTAAATGGTTCCTTAGAAAATTGAAAGTCAGGAACAAACTGGCCATGGATCTTTTGCAGATTCCTCTAGCTGATGTTCCGGTGGTGTCCCTCCTCTCAGGGGCCCTCATTACTAAGGATGGAGAAAACTCCCTAAAGGACCAAGCTGACCTCAAGTCTGAGACCACCCTCCATAGGTCCCACAGGTCTTCCACTGTAGCCATAACACCATCTGCTACCACTTCACTTGTCACAAGAGTGTTTATAATGTGATGTTACTGCAGTTGATTCCTCTAGCCTTGATTCCTTAAAGTGCCATGTCCTCTGCAATGATGGCCAGGAGTACTCTGTGGTTAAAATGCTGGCCTGCCATGTGCCATTCTAAGCTGACCTTAGCTTTCTTCTCTTTCTTGAGGGAGAAGCTGTTTGGGGACAATGTGGAGGACATTCTTGTTGAAACCAAGGATAAGAAAAAGGTAATGCCTAGGGCAAGCAGAAAAGAGGATAAATGCCAACACCCACAATCGTATAATTCTTTTTGCACCCAATGTACCATTCCCTGTTTCAGGTCTGAGACACATAGACCTACCTGGTCCAAGCCAAGGCAAGACAACAAGCCCATCTCCAGCTAAAACAGATGATTCTGCCAGGGTCCCAATTCCAACGATAGACCCAACAGATTCCATCAGGGCCGCAGGTGATACAAACACTTCAGAATGGAAATCCTCCGGCCCATAGCTGAAGCACTCCCATACAATTATTTTCTGAGCTCAAGTTTTAACCTCTCATCTCAGATTTGCCTACATGGACAGACATTTTCAATTCAGGCCTTCCTCTTCTTAGGTCAAATCTACATCTGACTTTCCCGCTGGAATCGTTCTAGTTTCAAAAAAAAAATGTCTATACCTGTTTCTAGTCTCAAACCATACTAGTTCTAGTTTAAAAATTACTGTTTACATTCATTAACTGCCCTCCTGTGGTCAAACTAGCATTATACTGCTTTAAACAGATCCTGTTGCTTAGTACTCTTCAGATCAGGGAATGAAATTTGAAACCAGCGTGAAATAAGCATAGGAAAAGGCAGCAGTCAAACTACTTCAGAGGGGAGGTATAAATTGGGCCTTAGAGTCAGCCCCCAGGGTCTTTTTCAAGGTGATGGTGTCCCTCCTGCGTAAGCAGATTATTCATGTCTACTGACACATCTGGACAAACTTGCTGATTTGGTCTCCATCCGGAACACCAAGCCCTCAAGGATATTTCAGTCATGTTAAAGTGCCTGAAGGCTCATGGATTCCTCAGGTGGAAAAGAGCTTGCTAATCCCCTCACAAAGGATTCAGCACCTCAGGGTTTTGATAGACGCCACCAAGAACAGGTTCTTCCTGCCTCCAGAAAAGATCTAGATCAACCATGCTGCCAGATAGGTTATGAGGGCAAAGTCAGCTGGTCCAGCTTTTCTTGCTCATCTTCAAGGCCTTACAATGGCATGTGTTGAATCAGTTCGATGGGCAAAGGTTCCACATGACAGTTCTTCCATGGTTTCTTCTCCTCCCCTGCTCAAGATCAAGGGGAAAGGTCCAGGTTGAGGAACTCATGAAGATTTGGGGGAGAAGCCTGGAGAAGAAAAGGACCTCAATCGGTAAAATGCCATAGAGTTCACTATCCAAAGTATCAGTTTTCTCCAGGGGAACTGACCTCTGTAGTCTGGAGATGAGCTATAATTCCGGGGGATCCTTGGTCCCATCTGGAAGCTGGCATCCCTAACTAACCACCGTGAAATGGAACAAAAATCTTTCTTTGATCTAAGCTACCCTGAACCAATAGCTCAAACCATGTTGCCTTCTAGGAAAACATCTACTACCAGAATTTATGACCTGACGTGAAAGGCCTATATATGTTGAGGGGGGGGGGGGAATCGTGAGTCCCTTCTGTCCTCCTTGCTACAGGTGCTCAACTTCTTACAGTCTGGTTTTGACCAACATCTTAGAGCTAGCATGCTATGTTGACAGGTTGCAGCCCTGTCCACTCTCCTCTCACCAACTGATGGCATGCCTCTGTGTTGGAATGTATGCAAGTGTTCCCACTTCAGTCATGAAAGAGAACCAGCATGGTGTAGTGGTTAAGAGAGGCAGACTCTAATCTAGGAGAACTGGGTTTGATTCCCCACGCCTCCACATGTGGCAGCTGGGTGACCTTGGGTCAGTCACAGTTCTCTCAGAGTTCTTCTCTCAAGAGTAGTTTCTGTCAGAGCTCTCTCAGCTCCACCTATCTCACAGGGTGTCTGTTTTGGGAAGAGGAAAGGAAGGAGATTGTAAGCCGCTCTGAGACTCTGAGTGAAGTATGCGGTAAAAAAGCCAACCTCCTCCTCCTCCTATCTGTTGTCTGTGTTTACAAATAGTAGTTAGCACTGACCAATTAGACATCGTGTAGAAGTTCCAGCTAGAGAAGGAGAAGGTGCAAGGTGGTATTCTAAATAAAGGGGATTTAAGTTTCTCTATTGGTTAAACAGTTTTGTTTGGGTTGTTGAATGCTTTTGGTCATGTAGGCATTTTGGGGAACTTTAATTTTCTTCATTTAGGAGATCAGAAGGGTCCTAGCCAAGATGGCATTTAGATCAGGAGAAGTTAGCTAGACATTTTACTCTTTGTTGTTTTCAATTCCAATGTACCCTTCCCTCAAGAGAGTACTTTTCTCTCTTAGTACACTTTTCTCTTTAATCAAACACACAAGACTATGTGCTGCCTTTTAATCCGCTGTGCATTTTTAGTGCTCTGCTAAGTTTCCCCAACATAAATTGGTTATGGGCCCAGAATAGCAGCAGTTGAGGTGTTTGTTTTTGAAGGGGGGGAGGGAGGGAGAGAGAGAGAGAGTGCAAGATGGTTTTTGAAAGGATTTATTTTGGATACAGTTTTTCCCTAAACTCTTCAGACTTGTAAGAGAGAGAACTCTCTGCTAGAGCTTGCAAGACAGAGGATTCTGCTTCTCTTTGTTTATATATGCCAAAGAAAAGGAAATCCACAATTCCAAAGTGAAAAAGTGACTGAATCACCAGCCTATCTCAGTCAGCACATCTTCTACAGTGAACAACAGGACTCTGGTACAAACTGTAAGTGAAAGAGCAATTCAAAATCATCTCTTCTTATTCCAAATCCCAAAACTGACTGACCAAAATTATCTGTGTGCATTGAAAGCTCAACAAATTTTGCATATTGTTAATGATGCCCCCCCAGGAGGAACAGGGAAAAAGAGATTTGATAGGGAAGATGCCAGAGCACAGTGCATGATCTCAAATATGAGATAAAGAGTGCCCTCTAGTGATGAACTGCAGAACTGCTAAGCAAATATGGCAGCAGATGCAATGAAGGTATGCCTTAAAGAAACAGAAGCAGACTTTATTTTTAAGATGGAGGTTTTATAACTCTAAGCTTCATGGAAAGGGAGACATGTCTACTCATCTAGATAGCCTTATGACACAAGTTGCAGAAATGCAAGCAGCTGGAATTATTTCACCAGAAGAAATAAATGCTGTAATTCTAAATAGCTTGCCCAGTTCATTTGGAAATCAAGTAGTTGTTTTGGGATCACAGGACAAGACAGACATGGAATATACTTTGAACTATTTGAGAGATGAATGTATAAAACGATATGTTGCCGAGGCAATGAGTGGGATGGCTATTCTGAGATTAAAACAAGGAAATGATTGTGTTACTTGCTTTAATTGACATATGAAGGGGCACATTACAAAATTTTGCAGACAGAGGGGCATGGAGCCTCAGAGAGAAAATAGCACACGTGCTCAACCCCACAATAGTGGCAAGCAGAGAGGCAAAACTAAACATGAAATGAAGCCCCCTCAGCTGCATATTATTTGGAAAAAGCACTGCTGTAAAGAATAATTCTTAGATTCTGGATGTTTTCTCCATGTCTGTCATGATAAAGATTACTTTGTGGAACTGAATGAAGGAACTGGAAATAATTTAGTTCAGGCAGACAGTAGCCCTGCATGTGCAGGGAGCTGGCACTGTAAAATTCAAGGTTTTGAATGCTATTGGAGAGACAGTTGAGATTCTTGAGAGTGTGTGTGTTTGAGAGAGTGTGTTTGCTCCTCAAGCCAATCAGAACTTGATATCAGTTAAAATAATTGTACAAAGTGGAAACAGATTTCTATTGACAGAGGATGGGTGCAGCATTTTTTACCCTGAATCCAATGATGAAATATGGCAAAGGAGATTGGTGGTTTCCACTATTGAAGGGATATTGAAGAGGCAGTGTATCATGCCAGGCAAAGTAACCATTCTCATTCAGACTGCATCTATTTGTGACACCGGAGAATGGGCCATAGAAGTTTTGAAACTGTGCAGAAACTGTTGAACAATTGTGTCGTCAAAGTGACTGATTGTGGTCAAACTTGATATTGCTGTGACATTTGTCTAAAAGGAAAGGAGCTCGCACCCAGATATAAGAAGCAACAGAGTGTGAGCAATAAAGGGCCATTACAGAAGGTCTGTTCTAATTTGGCAGGTCCTTTTTGCCCTTCAGCTGGAGGGAACAGATACATTTTGACGTTTATGGATGTAGGAAGTTGTTTGTGTATGTGTACCTAATAAATTCAAAAGATCAGGTGTGGGAGAAATTCAAAAACTTTGTTGCTGCTGTGAGAAATAAATCCAATAAAGCTCCAGAGGTCCTGTTTACAGACAATGAGACAGAGTATTGTAGCAAGGAATTCTGAAGGTTCCTGGAGGAGGAAGAGAGAAAACATGAAAGAAGTGTGCCTTATTCTCCACAACGAAATGGCACTGCTGAAAGACTTAACAGAAGCCTACTAGAGATGGCATGTTGCCTACTTCTACAAGCTGTCTTGGCTGACCCCTGCTGGGCAGAAGCAGTAAATACAGCTGTTTACTTGCATAACAAAATTCCTTCAACGTTCACTGGGAAAATGCCATTTGAACTGTGGTTTGGAAAGAGGCCAGGCCTAAAGCATTCTAGACCTTGCTAAATCTCTGGGCCTAAAAGAGGCTAAAGATACTCCGCTTGAACCAGCTTACTTCAACCTTAAGGATAGAGTGAAACCAACAATACAGAGTGCAACCAACAATACAGAGAAGCAACTGGCAAACTTCTGTACCCCAGCACAGTATCCAGACATTAGATATCTGCAGCTGTTGGAATCCTGTGCAGCAAGACCAGTTCACCAAATCATTATGACTGGAACACAGTAAGGAGACTGGCTAGATATCTCAAAGGAACAGCTGACCTAAAACTAAAGATCTCAGCTTGTGACAACCCAAGACTGGATACATGGATGCTGACTGGTCTGACTGCAAATCAACAAGTGGCTACCTGTTCTTCTATGGAAACATCCTGATTAGCTGGACTAGTCAAAAGAAAACTCTAGTTGCAAAACTGACATCTGAAGCTGAATACATATCTGCCTCAAATGCCTGCAGTGAACTTGAATGGATCATCTGTCTACTGAAAGACTTTGGTGTTGATGAGCCTAAACCAATAGCCTTGTTTGAAGACAATCAAGCCTGCATAGCCTTATCAAAGAGTGAAAGCATCAAAGGAAGAAGCAAACACATTGCTGTCAAACATCATTCTGTGACAGAGATGCAACAACAAGGACTGATTGAGATCAAGTATTGTTCTACAGAAGAGATGGTTCCTGACATCCTTACCAAGCCTCTTGCAAAGCAGAAGTTCAAATACCTGTGCAAGAAACTGAGCCTTCATGACTTCAGTCTGTGACACTTAGCAGGGTGTTGGAATATATGCAAGTGTTCCCACTTTAGTCATGAAAGAAGAGAAGATACTGGATTTATACCCCGCCCTTTACTACCCGAAGGAGTCTCCCAACGGCTTACAATCCCTTTCCTTTCCTTTCCCCACAACAGACATCCTGTGAGGTGGGTGGGGCTGAGAGTGCTCTTTCAAGAACTGCTCTTGAGAGAACAGCTCTGAAAGAACTTATGACTGATTCAAGGTCACACCAGCAGCTGCATCTGAAGGAGTGGAGAATCAAACCCGGTTCTCCCAGATTAGAGTTCGCACTCCTAACCACTACACCATACTGGCTCTCAGTTAATCTGTTGTCTGTGTTTACAAATTAGATAGTTAGCATTGACCAATTAGACATCGTGTAGAAATTCCGGCTAGAGAAGGAGGAGTAGGTATTCTAAATAAGGGGATCTAAGTTTCTCTATTAGTTAAACAGTTTTGTTCAAGTTATTGCATGCTTTTGGTGACAGACATTTTGGGGAACTTTCATATCCTTTGTTCTAGAGATCAGAAGGGCCTTAGCCAAGATGGCGTTTAGATCAGGAGAAGTTACATACACAGTTTACTCTTTGTTATTTTCAATTCCAGTGTACCCTTCCCTTTCTTATCTCTCAGTAGACTTTTCCCTTTAATCAAACATACAAGACTAGGTGCTGCCTTTTATTCTGATGCATTACTGGTGCTCTGCTAATTTTTCCCAACACTCTGTCTCAATATCCTTGCATAATCTCCTTCCTAAACCAGCTGAGCCCTGCCATAATTCATCTCTTTCCCTGCTGGAGACTCCAGGTGGCTTTATGGGCTCTGACAGAACCTCAGTTTGAGCCTATCAGGGAAGCCTCCATTAGAATGCAGACTCTAAAGTTTCATCTCCTCATCGCCATCACATCTGCTCGTAGGGTACTGGTGTTAGGTGCCCTCTGTGCAAGAAAAGGTCTGTGTGTATTTCATAAGGGCAAAATGGTCCTCTGTAATGATGCTATATTTGTATCAAAGGTTAATTCACAATTTCATAAAGCCCGGGAGATTTGTCTTCCCTTGTTTTGTTCCAAACCATCTCATCCTAAAGAGAAGCAGTGGCGTACACTGGACCTGAGAAGGGCGCTGAGAATTTACATTCAGCCAACAGCTCCTTTTTCCTGTCACACTTCTTCTTTGTTTCTTCCATTCCTCCATCTAAAGGCAAGCTGGTGTCCAATGCAAAATTAAGGAGATGGCTGAGACTGAGTATCAGCCTAGCCTACCTGGCTCCCTAGGGAATCACAGCTCACTCCATTCACAGCACAGCTACCTGTGTGGCCTTTGGTGTCAATGGTTCAGTGGAGGAGATCTGTAAAGCTGCTATGTGGGTTTCAATTTCCACGTTTGTTTGGCATGATAGAATTGATACCCTTGCCTTGGCTGATGGAACTTTGATGTGTAGGGTACAGCAACACATGGTACAATTAAAGGAAGCAGCCATTTCCACCCTATATGGGTAGTGCTTTCATAAAGCCCATGATAAGATGCCCGCCCCTTCAGAGTGAGAAAGAACTCTGGACTTAGCATGAAGATTTCCTGTATTCTGAAGGAGGAGGGCATCTTATCCCACACTTAAGGGGGGAGGGATTTTCCCCCCCTATGGCTGGACCTTTTGACTTCTCTTTTATAAATCTCCCTGTCTAATTGACCCTGTGGTGTGTTTTTCTCATGTTTAACCTTTGTTGTTAGACTTGTTATTTTGGCTACAATTGTTTATTCAAGTATGCTTAGTGATGGCTTGGGGAGTTCGTCAACTAAGGATCTGGGTGAACCCATCGCTGGAGACAGGAAGTTTGTGTTGACCTGCCTCCTGACTAGTTCGTGGGAATCACCAGTGATAAGATGCTCTCCCTTCCTCAAAGTTGAAGGAAGCTTTGGGCTAAGTCCAATGTTCCTTTTTCTGCCCCAAGTGGCTGATCCAGGAATTGCATGCTGGCACTTCTAGGGAAATGCAAGGAATCCAGCGGTCCCCCTCTCCAGAGACTCTGTATTGTTTCACGGGGCCAACAGAACAATGAGTCCTAGACGACAAGGCTTTTATCTCCTGACCAGAGTAATCATTGCTTTTGTGGAGGGGAACTTCCACATTCAGATGCATTAATCCTCTGAACCCCAGAACCAGGAGGCAACATTAGGGGAAGGCCTCGACCTCTATGTCCTGTTATAGGCCACCCAGAGGAACTGATTGGCCACTGTGTGAAACAGGATGCTGGACTGGATGGATCATTGGTCTGATCCAGCAAGTCTCTTCTTATGTTCCTATGTTCTCATGTCTGCTTGCCCTGGCTTTATTGGTGCTCCTATTGATACCACCAATCCCAAGAAACCACTTGGTTTGCTGGGAAAGTTGGGCTGCCCTTTCTTTAGACAGCCTAGATCTGGCATTAAGAACATAAGAACATAAGAGAAGCCAATGTTTCTTGCATGAACTTCTAAGTGACACAGGATTCTTCTCCACGGCACTAGCGACTGGCGCAAAACATGACAGAAAACAGGATTTTAAAGTGATTTTGACTTTAGCAAGCTCCCTCCAGGTCTGGTTTCCTCCATCTCAGAGCCCTACAAAAGCACCTCTGCGCCCTCTGCCATGTTAGGGATCAGCATGTAGTTGCTCAAGTACTTTTCTGAACAAGTATCCCTCCCCCCCCAAGTTCCAAAGGCTTATTCTTTGCTGGTCGAACTTGTGCATTAACACACTCTACTCTTATTTCAATGACTAATGAACCCAGGTGATGTCATCACAAATGTCATTCTAAATAAATAAGCCAAAGATGAGTTGCCAACACACACCTCTCTCCCCACTCCTGCTTAGTCATTAGATCTGCTGATTGCTTCCCCCGGAAGGGAACCCACTCACTAGCCTCCCCCTGCCTCAGGTGGGGCTGTCTAGGAAGTGATGAGTGAGGGAAGATGCATGGGGGAGGGCAGCTGGGGGGGCTGCAGGACAGAAGTTGGTCTGAGTTACCAGCTCTTTGAGTTAGTTTGGCTGTGGTAAGGAAGCCTAGAGAGAAACCCGGAACCAGGCCCAAAGTGCATGGAAGGGGAGTCTGCTGATAGTGACTCACGGAAGCCAAGAAGCAAAACCACTGACTTTTTATTTTATTTTATTTTATTGCAATCTTCACTGGTTTGCTCAATGACTGTGAAGGGATTTGCTCTGCTGATGCCTTTTGGCAGAGCGGAAGCTCTCTTGAGACCACAGGGGCAGCCCAAGGCTTGCTCCCACCAGCAGCTATGCCACATGATCTTATGACAGGAGGCCCCTCCATCACTGGCAAGGCAGCAGAGGGTTCTGGAGGGGAAACTGGTGCATGGAGCAGTCTGCTGTACTGGGGAATTTGGAATAGATAACATGCCACCTTGGAGCTTAAAGGGGATTGCTAAAAAAAACCAGCAGGTCAGTGCAAACGTCATGTCTGCACAATGAACAGCAGTGCCCAAATCTGCGCATTTTTGCTGGACCCCAGGCAGAAATTTCCTCTAACCACAGCTGGTTAGGCCAACATTGGTTGTGTGAATATTTAGATTTATCTATGAGCCAACATGCAAAATAAGGATGTGACCTCCATTAAGACTGAGGGGAGGGAGAGCTGATTCCTAGTGGCTGTAGGACTTCCAGATCTCTAGTTATTAGTCCCTGAGTGTCAGATAATTTACACATCCACTAGAGGGAAATTACCAGATGCAAATGATGTGGTTAAGATGTATAATTTTAGAATTGCACCTCCAGTATCTCCTGTGATCTTGGAATCTTGCAAAAGGTCTTTAGATGGACATTCTAGGATTACTCAAGGCAGGATGCCTTGGTCTGGCTCTGTGATGTACTGAGGGACTCCTGGCAATGCTCCCTCTAAGCTGTGGAGTCTTGTGAGCAAAAATTCTACTTTGTGAGCTACTGACATTGAAGTTGTGAGTGAGCAATTTGGCTGCTGCATAAATTAGTTTCCTCTGGAGCCATCCTTCCTGAGCTGAGACAGAAATGTGTGAGCTGGAGGCTAAAAAAAAACTGTGAGCTAGCTCACATTAACTCAGCTTAAAGGGAACCATGACTCCTGGCCACTGGAGACATGTCAAAGACTGTGAGATTGTACCAACAGATGTAGTTCACAACAGGTCTCCCTAAACAGAAAGTCCTTTATTTGCAGAAAAGATCTGGTTGGTCAAATACACCTGTTCTGTTAGTAATGCCCAAGCATAGAAAGACAACTACCATTATGCTTGATATGAAATATGGCCCCCATAACATCCACCAATCAATTGGAAGAATTATTGGCGCCCAAATATACTGGCTCACTGTTCCCAAGGAAAGTGCGGCAAACTAGGTTCTCAGGAAAAGACACTGTTGAGATTTTTAGGGCAAAAACCAAGCAAATGAACACATAACACCTGTGAATCTTATAACACATAACAGGAGGCTTTTTCGCTCAAGACCGTTAGCTAGAGAAAGGCAAGCTAGAGATAAGAGAGGAGGAAAAACTAATGAGCAATAAGCATGCACAAAGCGAAGCAGGCAAGCACAACTCGCATTCCGGCGGTGGGGGTCAAGTCCCCGATGCGATCTCCCGGCCAGGACCTAGAGGGGTCAAAACAGGACTAAAAATAAAGGCAAGATTAATTGGTCATCAGGATAGCCGATAAAACCTCAGGTATTGATACATAAGACAAAGTCAGCAGTCAGTATAAACTTATGGCAGTGCTAACTGACAGATTAGAGAAATCCTTTTCAGGAGTACTTCTTGGGGGCCAGCTTTTAATGGTCAGAGTTAAGGAGACAGGAGTTATAGCAGTCTGAATAGCCCTGGATGGCCATTGTTAGTATTTGCTCTGCATTGTTAGTATTTGCTCTGCAGAGGAAGACAACTGCAACCCTCCTCTTCTCATCTCTTGCCTCCCCATGAGAGACTCTCATAAATTGGTTGTGGCTTGGCAACTTATTTAATTAATTTTAAAGAGTCAGGAACAGCAGAGTCCATTATTGTATGTAATATTTAATCTTTTAATGCGGGGGGTTTGACCATGCTTTCTGACATGCATTCTAACATTGAAGATGGAGCAGCTGGAGAAATTAGGCGCATGCACAAAGGGCAGCGCATTGGTGGCACTCCTGTCTGAAGGAGCAGCCTGGTAAAAAGGTTCAAAGAAAGATCAAAGCTGACCCACTCCTCTCCCATAATTCACTCAGGCACTTTCCATGTCGCTGCACAGAGCCCGCACTCTTGAGGTGAGCAAAACAAGCTGCCCCAGAAGCGCAGGGTGGAGGCAGGGCGGTCCACAACAGCCCGGTTACCTCTGAGCAGAGGAGGCTCAGCTCGTAATGCCCACCTGGAAATGCAGCCCTCCGATCAGTACAGTTCCTAGAGGATGGGCTTTCTCTGGTCTCCATGGTAAGAAAGATATGCTCTGTGCCAGCATAGCCTAAGAAATGCTAGGCCCAAAACAGAATATTGCTCCTGCCAGTTTTGTGAGGCAACTGGATGAGACCAAAGGTCTCTCTAGTCCAGCATCTTGCTTCACACAGTGGTCAACTAGGTGCCAGTGCCCTCAGAAGGCCTATGAGCAGGGCACAGAGACATGTGGCTGGCGTTCAATGGGCAACTGCCTCTGAAGACAAAGGTCTGATTTTGTGGCTGATGGGACTTCTATGAATTTGTCTACCCCCACCCCCTTATAAATCATCCATACTAGCAATAATACTAGCAGATTCTGTGGCAGGGAAAATTTCACATGCTTTAGACAGTTTTTGTTTGTGTTGTTTTCTAATTATGTAATCCTGATCCTATTGCATTTTTTTATTGGATGTCTCTTGCAGTGTTTTTAAAAAATACTTTGTAGACAGCCAGTATGGTGTAGTGGTTAGAGCGCTGGACTAGGATCTGGGAAAGTAGGGTTCGAATCCCTACTTTGCTATGGAAGCATGCTGGGTGACCTTGGGCCAATCACACAGTCTTAGCCTAAACTACCTCACAGGGTTGTTGTGAAGATAAAATGGAGGAGAGGAAACCTTGTAAGCTGCTTTAGGCCCCCATTGGAGAGAAAGGTGGGATATAAATAAAGGAGCAAATAAGTAATAAATAAAAATCTGCCTTGGGGGCTCCCTGAAGAACCCAGCTCACCAGACTGCAAAAGCTGAGCACAGTTAGCAATTGGTTAGTACTTGGACGGGAGTCCACTGAGGAACTTTAGGGCTGCTACTTCTCTTGGTCTTGAAAACCCTATGGGAGGGGTTCGCAATAAGTCCACTGTGACTTGACAGCCAAATAATTCCAAGAAACTTGTGGGTGGTGCTGTGGAAGGTGGGGGGGGGGGAGGAATCTGTGGAGGGATTTCACTATGGTATACCATAAACATAAAAGTTTGCTCTGTGGGCCGCAGTGGCTTAGAGGTTAAGACGCTCAGCAGCAGTCCAAGACCCGAGAGCCGTGTGACAGAGTGAGCTCCCATCTCTGGCCCCAGCTCCTGCCAACCTAGCAGTTCGAAAGCAAGAAATTGCAAGTAGATACATATTTTATTTATTTATTTATTTGTTAGACTTTTACCCTGCCCTTCCAGCATAGCCAGCTCAGGGCACATAGGTACCGCTTCTGTGGGAAGGTAACAGCGTTCTGTGAGCCTCAATGTTTAGTCACGCTGGCCACATGATCACGGAAACACCTTCGGACAGCGCTGGCTCTTTGGCTTGGAAAGGGAGATGAGCACCGCCCCCTAGCGTTGGATTTGACTGGCTTTGGAGCAAGGGAAACCTTTACCTTTTACCTTGCTCTGTGAAGCTGACGTTTTCTCCGGGGGAACTGAAGTGATCGTCACCTCTGCAGTCTGGAGATCAGGGAGGATTCCAGGAGCTCTCCAGGCCCCACCTGGAGGTTTGCAATCCTAAATCCATTCCATGTTGGGGAACACGGGGCTACTTTACTTCAAAGCACATGGTTTCTCCTGCAAAGTTGGGCTGGCATCCATCCACCTTGAACCCATGATGCTTGTGAATAGCAGGTCCCTCTTCACCAGCCTCAATCGTCCCCATTCAGAAACGGCCTGAACGCAGTAAGAGAACTGAGGCTGGAAAGGCAGGGCATTGGAGAAGGGTTGTCAACAATCCTGCGGAAAACCACCTGGGCCAGAGCCGTTCTCCGGTCCCCTTTCCCTCCCCAGCCCCGTGCGTGCTCCGCCCCCGCCCCGCCCCGCCCGGCAGCTCTTCCTTCCCAGAGGCCTCGTGTTTACCTGCCGATTTAGCCCCGATAACCCGGCCGCGTTCCTCGGCCATCCATCATGCCTGCGCGGCGGGGCCAGGGGGAGGGTCCCCGGGTGAGAAAGGAAGGTGCGCGGCGGGTCATCTTAACAGCCTGCAACTGAAGGGAGAATTCATTTTATGGTGATGGATTGGAGCCGGGGGAGTGGACGCCCGAACGGCAGGGTTATTAAACGGCGCAGACAAGGAGGAGGCTCATTATCGGCGACCTGGGTCACCAGCCAGCCGGCGGAAGGCTCGGCGCGGCAGGGGAGGGGAGAGGAGGGGAAGAGAGGGGGCAGGCCGTAGCCGCGGAAGAGGCCGAGGGGATGGGGGTGGGGGCCACTGTGGAGCCCCTCCTCTCCTTAGCTGGGCCGGGCTCCTTGCAAAGACCAGCGATCATTGGGGCTGACGGCATGGTCGTTGCGGGGCTTGCATCCTTCTAGAAAGAAAACTAGAAAAGGGGGGCTTCAAGTAGGGATGCCAGCCTCCAGCTGGGACCTGGAAATGCCCAGGAATTACAACTTATCTCCAGACTGCAGAGATCAGTTTGCCTGGAGAAAATGGATGTTTTGGAGGGAGGACTCTATGGCATTGTACTCCATAGAGCCCCCCGCCCCACACCCCAGGCTCATACCCAAACCTTCAGGAGTTTCCCAACCTGCATCTGGCAACCCTAGGGGGAAGTTAGGACCCCACTTCTCCCAAAGGAGGGGAATCCAAAACACAACACGACTCTGCCCCTTGCTGCAGGTATCTTTGCTGGTCTTCTTTTTCATGTTGCTGCAATAGACCAGGGATCTCCAACAGGGTATTCACTGACACTTTTCCTGCCGCTTGCCAAGTGTCTTTAGAAAGTGGGTGGGACCGGATGGGGCTTAGCCATTGGAGATATGATCGGCTGTGCAGTCATTTAAAATTGTTGCTTCGGCAGCAGCTACCACCACAGCACAAGGATCTTCACTGTACAACTGAAGATAAGCAGTGGTGGCAGCCATTTTGGGGCTGGCTCTGCCTCCTGCAGCAGCCATTTTGTGGTGGTGCCCACCCTGCTGTGTCAGAATTCCAAAGGTGCCCTCAGGCTGAAAAAGATTTGGGACCCCCTCCCAATAGACGAACAGGCTTGCCTACTTCTTGAACATGTTTGCCTGCATGGAACAGCAGATTCATGCAAACCTGGCCAACAGACACATGATTCTGCAGCTCTAGAGAGTGTCGCCTTTTCCCCAAATGGGATATTGGAACCATTAGCTAAGCAGAGATGGTGGTGGGGATACATTTGATGAGGCAGGGCTGGGTGTCATTAATAATTTCACAGGTTCCTTGCTGAGTGTAGCATTAAGTAAAGTGACTCTTGAAAGCTTATACTCTGGAAGTTTTGTTGGTCTTTTAAGGTGCAACTGGACTCAAATTAAGTAAAGTGTGTGTGTGTGTGTGTGTGTGCGCGCGCACACGCATTGTAATTCCTTAACTGCTGGAGTTTGGGGAGAGGGCACAGGAGCCAAAATGAAGAAGCAAAGAAGTCAGCTGTAATCCTCCATACTTTATGCAGGAATAAAATTTTGTTAGTCTTTAAAACGCCGCAAGACTCCTGTTTATTCTTTCGAAGATGCTCTGCAGAATATTAATGTGTCGTCCCCCCCTCCTCATCCTTACACCTCTAGGCAAAGTACCATTCATTGTGTGAGTGGCTGATTTTAACTTGTTCAGATAAACAAAATAAAATCAAGTGAAAACATGAATAGCAAGCCACTAAAAAGGCAAGGACACATCAAACCCTTTTCAGCCCCAAGTACCAGGAAGCCACCCAAACAGGTCAATAGAAGTGGTGGCTATTTGCCATTTGGAAACACCAGGGTTTGGAGGCATCCATCCCATAATGCTTCCTTAGATACTTTTGTAGCCTAAATTGGGTACATGGAACAGAATACCAGGCTGGTCTGATTGGGAGATCTGAAAACATATTAACATAGCAGAGGGAGCATTCCATGAAGATGGCTTTGGAGGGTGGCGGTGTCAGCCTGCTGTAGAAGAGTTTGGTTTGTCCAGTAGCACCTGAGAGACCTGAGGCTCTTGTTGGTCTCTAAGGTGCTACTAGACTCAAATCTAGCAGGGGAGCAGCATCTTAGTAAAAAATAAAAAAGAAGGGAGGCCTTGGACCCGACTGTGGGGTAATGTATACAGGAAGATGGTAAGAGCAGAACTGGGAAAGGAGGTGGGCAGAGAGGGGGGCTTAGAGGTAAAGCTGAGCTCGGCAGATCCCCAGATGAAGCTGCCTTCTACTGAATTCAGACCATAGGCCTATCAAGACCAGCACTGTCTAGTCGGCCCTGCAGCAGCTCTCCAGGTTCTCAGGTCTTTCGCTTCTCCTATTATGCAATCCTTTTAACTGGAGATGTTGGGCAGGGACTATAGGGCTCATCCAGTTACTAAGGATTTTGAATTCTTCCCAATGGGGTGTAAGCAGAGTGCCCCCCCCTTCATTACCAAGATGGGAGGTCATGCCATGCCTAAGGAAAGTTACTACTTCAGTGAGGGGGAAAGCCCTCGACTGTGACCCCTGTCAGATGCCTGATGGCACAGGAGGCCAATCGCCTTGGTTTCCCCTCTGCCCCTCTGCAGTCCAAACAGAGGGCTTTACATAAAAACACCACAATAAACCTTCTCTATAAAACACATTTGAAAGTAATTAAATGGAAAACAGTAGAGGGAAGGCAGGAAAGACATACTGGGTTAGCAGCTCACCATGTTTTTTTTAAAACTCTGGACCCTGTAAAGATACCTTTGAGACTCCTCAATCCTTCTCCGCCCATCTGCTTCACAGGCAGCCATGTTTATACTGTCATGCACAGTGATGTGTACGTAGCCCAATTCTGCATGGCCAATAACTGATATCACAATATAACCCCCTTTGACACTTTGCAAAGTGTTATCAACGGGACAGAGCTTCTACTACTGTGTAATTTGGTGATTTTTATTAATCTTTCAATTATGCTGTAAACGGCCTCCAGATCCTCGTGCTTGAAGGCGATCTAAAAATATATTTTTTCTGTCTCAGTTCACAAATTGTCAAGTCCCTATGTTTGATAAATGGCAAGAAAACCAGCTATGTTTTTCTACCACCCACAAATTCATTTGCCAACATAAAGCAAGTCAGGATGTAGGGGGGTGCGGTGGGGGTTAACTGTTGAAATGTGTCGAGGAAGAAAAAGCCACCCACTGCCAAAATTATCAAAATTTCTTCCATGAGTAAGAAGAAGAGTTGGATTTATATCCCACCCTTCACTTGGAGTCTCAGAGCGGTTTACAGTCTCCTTCCCTTCCTCTCCCCACGGCAGACACCCTGTGAGGTAGGTGGAGCTGAGAGAACTCTGAGAACTGCTCTTGAGAGAACAGCTCTGAGAGAGCTTTGACTGACCCAAGGTCACCAAGCTGGCTTCATGTGGAGAAGTGGGGACTCAAACCCAGTTCTCCAGATTAGAGTACACCACTCTTAACCACTACACCAAACATCAGGGCTGTGTTGTTAGATTATGTGTCTAAGAATATGTAACCATTACATTCCCCTCATCAAAATAAAGATATTAATAGTTACTTGTGCCTCAGGAAAAGAGTAGATACATTTATTCTAGGAGTTTCTGGATCTCCATCCTGGCTCAGTCACATCAGCTCAGAGTTTTCCTCCAAGGAAACATAATCCCACTTTTCCCACCAGTGTTATACATACCCTACTTTTTCCAAACAGTGGGAAGCACTTATTCGGGTTGGCTCCCTGTGGAGGAGAGAGCCCTGAAAATGTACCAGTTTATGTGAACTAATTGTTACATTTACAGATATTCAAGTAGTGTATAGGCAGAGGCATAGAGGTATTGTTGGTTATTCTGTAGTGATAAGAATATATTCAAGCAGTGTAAATTAGTTAAGCATCAAGCAGAGTACAGATTGAGAGACTGAGTCCATGTGTATTTAAAAGGTAAAAGTTTACTATAAACCTAACATGGGAAAAGGTAAACAGGATGTAAAATAACAACAGAACTAGATTCTACATCTTTACAGCTAGAGAAATAAACTGGTAGTGATGGCGTCTCCTTCTCTAAGCAAGAAAGGCAGGAAGGAGAAACCATAAAATGCTAAATAGCTGAGACATGGTTTTCCTGTCAGAGAGTGAAGGATCTAACAAAGTTCCCGGGCATTCTATTGTGTAAACAGATTGGTCACAAACAAACGTGTGACTTCCTATTGACTAATACAAACAACATTAACCCAGTAAATACTGAAGTGTTTTAAACTTGTTATACCCAACAGGTATTCTTTTTTTGGTTTTGGTTTTTGCTTTCAAGTGACCCCCATGGGATTATCTAGGCAAGAGGTGTTCAGAGGCGGTTTGCCATTACCTGCCTCTGGGTCACAACCTTGGACTTCCTTGCTGGTCTCCCATCCAAATACTGACCAGAGCTGAGCCTGCTTAGCTTTGGAGCTCTCACAGACTAATCTGGGCTATCCAAGGCAGGGTAGAGGCACTCCTACAAGGCAGCAGTTCTGCTACCCCACATCAGATGCCCAGAATAAGAGAATCTGCCTTCCCAAGGTGCTTCAGCAATTCATAGCAAAGCTTGTCTTCCTTCTCTACTCCCTCAGTTTCTCCTAGCGTTTAGAGCTGCCCGCTCCCTCTAAGTAGGTGGGAAGCTCAATGGTAACAATATATTAAGTGGGCTTTGTGAGACCATGTATTTTGGGGCATCTGAGACAGGTGAGAAAAAAAAATAGTAATTGCAGGCACCATCGGAACAGATATTTGGCTGGTCGGCTTCCTTTCCCTTTCTCAATGTGAGAAATCATCACAAACAGGCACCAAGGCACTTCCAAGGTGACACTGAGGTGTCTGGTAGCTCAGGTATTCGGGCAGTAATCCTGTCGTCATTACAACTTCCAGCTTCTTACAAAGCAACCTTTTATTATGCAGAGGGTTTTAAGACTGCTGCCTTGACAGGTCTCTGGAGGGGCAGCCTAGGCATTTTCTAAATAAATAAATAAGAAATAAATGATGCAACTGTTTGTAATTTTGCTACCAACCAAAAAGGGACAAGTTCTCCCTTTGGCCTAGGAATGCCCACATTTTCTAAGCAATTCTGCAAGATGACATATGAGTAAACTTGTACCAGTGTGATGTAGGGACCAGAGTGTCGGGTTGGGATCTGTGGGACTCCGGCTCTGAATCCCTGCTGTGCCATGGAAACTAGCTGGGTGATCTTGGGCCCGTCACACACATTCAGCCAACCTACCTCACAGGGCTGTTGTGAGGATAAAGTGGTGCAGGGCAGAACAGTGTAAGCTGCTTTGGGTCTGACCCCCTCATTGGAGAGAAAAACAGGGTATAAATGAAGTAAAATAAATAATATAACCTGCAGTTCCTTCTCTGTAACGCTCTCATGTGGTCTAAATCCATTTGAATTTAAATAATAAATAAAATACCTTGAGGAAAAGGCCCCTTTAAGTCATGTTGCTGACAGTGCATCCCCCCCCCCCCCGCCCCTCCGGTGAGGTCTTGCATCCATTTGCACAGTTCACACTGGGCCACATCTGGTGGCACTAGAGGAAAGACCAGGCTCCTTGGTAACGTGGACTTGCCTCTCCTACACCACCACCACATTTCTGGGTGGATCCAAAACAGAACCATCTGCTGCTGCTCCGCTGGGGTAATCTGGCCCTGGGGCAGCCGGGCAGGCTGTGGCCCTCTTGGGGTGGCAACCGGGGATGCCAGCCTAAGCTTATCTGGAGCTGCATCACCTGCTGCGTGAGGTTATTCTACATAAATTAGCATCTTGCCTTTTAACTGTAAACATGTAGTTTGTTTGATCAGACAGAAATATTTCTGTTGTCTCCAAAGGCCCCTCTCCCATGTTTTTAGTAAAGTGTTTTTCTCTTTTAAGCAACACACCAGACTCAGCTCTTGTTATGTACTCTGCTAACTAACTCTTCTAATTAATTTAGAATAACCTCACTCAACAGGGGGGCAACTTGCGATGCCCGCCCCCAGGGGGTACCTGGGGACCCCTTGGAATTAAGGCTCATTTCCAGACTACACAGATCAGGTGACCTGGAGAAAATGGATGCGTTAGAGGGTGGACTCCTGTGGCATTGTGCCCCACCAAGGTCCTTGTTCTCCTCAGGCTCCATCCCCAAATCTTCAGGAGTTTCCCAACCTGAATCTGGCAACCCTACCCCTCACCCCCCACCAGTGGCTTGGGGGGGGACAACTTGGCAACCCTAGAGGCTACAGCGCAGGGGGCTGGACCTGTTGCTCTAATGCTCTGCTTGCAGTCTCTCAAGGGACGTTATTGTCTCCCCTGCCCTTGCAACACTTCCCTGTTTATTCAGGCACCCTCTGAAGAGTTAATGAGACAGCAGTGGGAGGAATGCACTCCGCCCTGCTAGGCCCAATGCAGAGAAGAGCCCCTTGGGGCATTGTAGGGTCATTACATTCACTTTGGGGGTGAGGCCATCTGCTGTAGTGTGTTCAGTGTGAGAGGCCTCTCTGCTCCTTTGGGGTGGGGGTAATTGGGTTTAAACACCTAACTAATGAAGTGTGAAAACGTTAGCACAAACAGAATAAACAGAAGGAGCCCCCTGTGCAAAGAAGGGAGACCATGGGAGGGAGGGGGAGCAGGCCCACAGAGGCCCCGGGGATCGTGCAGCTAGCCCCATGGATCTCGCACAGTCTCCCGTCCTTACACACCACCAAGGAGATTTTCTCTGCTGCAGGCCCCATCAGGGACAGGCACCAGAAGCTCTAAGTCTGTAGGCCAGAGAGCTTTCAGGACAATCTCTGTGTGCAGACCCCCCACGCCCCCTTCGGTTGGATGCTGTGCCCCATTCACAAGAGACAGCTTGGATGCCATACAGCCGGGAGACTAGCCTCCCTTTCCTCGGCATGCAGGGGATCTCTCACATGACAAATTTCAGAGGCTGGGGTTGAGCTAATTTGGCAAGTGGCAACCAGTGTTCCCTCTAAGCCGAGCTAGTGTGAGCTGACTCACAGTTTTTTAGCCTCCAGCTCACACACATTTTTGTCTTAGCTCAGTAAGGATGACTCCAGAGCAAACTAATTTATGCAGTAGCCAAATCGCTCACTCACAATTTTAATGCCAGTAGCTCACAAAGCAGAATTTTTGCTCACAAGACTCCACAGCTTAGAGAGAACATTGGTGGCAACTGTGCCTCCCCTGGGAAGTGAGCTTGCGGACAAAATGTGCTTGCACACGAAAGCATATACTTTGAATAAAACTTTGTTGGTCTTAAAGGTGCCTCTGGACTCAAACTTTGTTCTTTTTATGTATGTGTGGTCGGTAAGCCAAATGTGCACATACAATGGATGTTTTGGATATGTTTTATCCTCAAAATTCTGTATTTTTTGCAGTATTTCCAAGCACAGATGTGCCTTTCTAAGTTCCACACTTCAGTGGCATTTTACATATAGGTATCCGTTTATTTCTTGGTTTTTGGCTTTGAACTGTATGTCATGTTCATATAGATTTGTGTGGCAGATTTTTTTTTTAAACTCCGCTAACAGGCCACCAATGCTGTTTAGCAGTATCTACATCACCTGCATACGGATCCATGTGTCACTTTCTGTACTGTATCTTTTTAATATTGGTAAACCAATAACATCCTCACCTGGATAGCCCAATCTTGTCAGATCTTGGAGGCTAATCAGGGCTGGTCCTGGTTACCATTTGGATGGGAGACCACCAAGGAAGTCCAGGGTCACTATGCAGAGGCAGGCAATGGCAAACCACCCCTGAATGTCTCTTGCCTTGAAAATCCCTATGAGGTCACCATAAGTCAGCTGTGATGACAACACTTTACGCGCACACACACAATCCAATAACAGAACAGTACTAGAGCCGATGGAGTTGCCTCTTGAATGGCGTTTGGGACATCAACATGCAGTCAGCACCAGTGATCCATCCCTTGAGCGCACTCATGGTTTCAGTGTTGTTGAACAAGCCAAGACTTGCACACACAAGAGAGAATAATAACATCCACAGAAACAATCAGCATAATTGTTACAGTATAGGCTGTGGCAGAGAACGTGTGCTGACAAAGGTACATTACCAGAAGAAATCAAATTGACAAAACACTGAGACAGCCCCTTATAAATCACATGGGAAAAGTCATAGGGAAACAAATGGCTGTATGCATGAAATGCACACAATAAGCTCTCAGCCGTTATTGCTATCACAATGGTTTGCTAAAATATGGGAGTACTTCTCAATGGACAAGATCTCAGAGAAGGTATTTTCTTTTCAGTATAATGCTGATAACTGTAATGTTCAAATTCAATGGTTCCCATTTTTACAGTACGTTTTTGGCAATGGCCTTCCTAGTAAGTTCAATGTTCCAAGTAAATATTATGATATTTTACACAGTTATGTAATCGTCTATTGCTCGACGAAACTGAACCAAAGTTAAGTTTTAAGTTTTAAGTTTTTTGTAATAGCAGCATCTATACACTGCACTTTGATATACTTTATACCTGCTATGTTGTAATATGTTAAGATATTGCTTTTGTTATAATGTTTTATTGATAAAAAAACCAATAAAAATTATTTTTAAAAATGCACACAATAGTAGTGAAAAGGTACATAGTAGTGAAAAGGTACATCTCTCAACTTCTAAGAACATTGGATGCTGCATGAAAATACTGGAAAATTGGAATCTGGACTCACTAAAATGTATGGATACAAAAAGGAACTCCCCCCACCCAAGGAACTGTTGCGTACTGAGCATGAGTCATCCCTGAGCCAGCAGGGTTGAGCTTGTTATCCCAGAACAATAGCTTACCTGGAATCAGGAGTGGGCCAACAGAGATGTAGTATTATGTAAATAGCCAATTCTTGGGAGTAGGGTGTGGTCTTTGCATGCTTTATAAACAGAGCAGCCAGCCCTGGATTCAGTCCTTGGAGTGTTCCTGAAATCACTAAATAAACTAGAGCTGATCACTGCAATGCGTCCAGGACCCCAGTATTTAACAGAAACCTTGGCCCATTCCTAGCTTGAAGTCACCCAGTGAGCTTCCAGGGCAAGTAGAGCATGGCAGTGCAATCCTAAGAGCAGAATGATATCTAAGCCCACTGCCTGCAATGGAAGGGTGTGACTCCGCTCAGGACCGCACTGTTTGTGGCAGGCTTTGGGTTTTGGAAAATTGGGTTTTGGAAAATTGTTTAAACAAGCCAGACTTGCAATCTTGCATGCCCCTGAAGAACATTTTGTGTGCCCAGTGGGACAGACAGAACCTACTTGCTGTGTGTACAGGGGCAGTTGAGATGGAGTTAAAAACACTGGATCAAATATACAATGCACATCTGAATCGGCCCTTAAGATGGGGGCCACATCTTATCTGATCGCTGAAGGCCTGCTGCTTTTTCGACCCAACAGCTTTCTCACAGACAGGTTTGCACCTACACTTGGATAACCACAGATCCCGGGTTTTCATGGAAGTCTTATGAAGACTCCATAATGAGCTCCTGAGGTCTTGCCCCATAAAACTTCCTTTCTAAGCTTTGCATCTTCATTTTTGTTTTTTTGTGTGTGTTTTTTCATACACGCGTGTGTGAGTGTGTGTGTGTGCATGCACCTGGAAGTCAAAGAGGTGGCTGAATAAAGCCTGCCCCTGTCCTCCCAACTGCTAATATTCCAAGAGGTCTCCCATCCAAGTTCTTACCAGAGTTGACCCTGCTTAGCTTCCGAGATCTGACGAAATTGGGCTTGCCTGGGCTACCCAGGTCAAGGCTAGGCTTTGCATCTTTGGCCTTCCTTCCCTATTGCCTCATCACCCTGACTTGGATAGCACAGGCTATCTTGAAAGCTAAGCAGGGTCAGCCTTGGCTACTGTTTGGAAGGGTGACCTCCAAGGAATACCAGGGTTGTGAGGCAAAGGAAAGCAATGGCAAACCACCGCTGAAATGTCTCTTGCCTTAAAAACAAGTCTAGCTCACCACCTACTGGTGCATAATGCTAAAACAGCTAGAACTGCTGGCTGCCAGACAATCCTTAGTATATCCTGGCTATACCACACATAATGCCATACAGTTATGATGATGAGGATGGATTTGCAACTTTACTGTTATGATCCACCCTAATCCCACTTGTGAGGAGCGCAGGACATATATCTAAATCAGTGGTTCTCAACCTTCTTAATGCCGCGACCCTTTAATACAGTTCCTCATGTTGTGGTGACCCCCAACCATAAAATTATTTGTTGTGTTGTCCAAACGGTTTTGACAAAACCAATAAAAACATTATTTTCTGTCCCATCTATATAAAATCTTGCCTGAACCAATATCTTATGTCCAACCATTATTCCCACACTGGATTGGAATCAATTCCTAAAGGTTAGGTTCCCATGGCAATCAGCCTGCCTTCCTGCAGAACTAGTACGCTGAATATGAATTTTTAGGGTTGCCAACCTACAGGTGGGGTCTGGAGATTTGGAATTACAATTGAGCTCCAAACTACAGAGATCAGATCAATGGCTGCTTTGGAAAGTGGAATCCATGGCATTATGCCTTGCTTACGTCCCTCCGTCCCCCAGACCCCACCCTCCTCAGGCTCCACTCCCAAATCTCCAGGGATTTCCTAAACCTGGAGTTGGCAACCCTACTTCACTGGCAGAAGAACCCTAGGTTTGTGGATGCACTGGACTCTGTTTCTCTGCAGATGTCCCCTAAAGTCCCCCAAGCAACAGAAGTGTTCTGTCAAACAACAATGAAGAGAGAGAGAGAGAAAGAAAGAAAGGTAGGTAGGTAGGTAGGTGGGGGGGAGAGCCTGTTGCAGCCTTTCCTGGCCTCTGCACTTTGGTGTGGAGCCCAGAACAGGCAGTGGAGGGGGAGAGGCTGTTGCAGCCCAGTAAAGGCAGCCGTGGGGGGGAGAGCCTTCTTTCCTGGGCTCTGTGCTTCGGTGCGGAGCCCAGGAAAAACGGCAGTGGGGGCGGCTGGAGCCTTCTTTCCTGGGCTCCCCGCTGAAGTGTGGAGCCCAGGAAAGACGGTGGTGGGGGTGAGGGGGCAGCTGGAGCCTCCTTTCCTGGGCTCCCCACCGAAGCGCAGAGCCCAGGAAAGACCGGGGGTAGCTGGAGCTTGCTTTCCTGGGCTCCCCGCCAAAGCACGGAGCTCTGGAAAGATGGCGGCGGGAGCAGGGGGAAGCGGCCATTGCCTTACCTGCTGGCTTCTTCCTCCTCGTGGCCCCACTGAGGGCTGCAGGAAGCAGGGGGCGGGGCTCTGGCCCCAACAACCCCTGCTCTTTGCCCTTAAAGGGAAAGCTCCCTTTGAGGGCAAAGAGCCAGGAGGCCAGACCTCGCATTTGATCGAGCGCGGGGCCCTTTCCTGCCGGCGGGGAGGGTTGGGACAGGCTCGGACACCAGCCGGCAATCCCTGTGAAAGGGTCATTCGACCCCCAAAGGGGTCACGACCCACAGGTTGAGAACCGCTGATCTAAATGAATAATGTCTCATCCTTCCCAAAACACAACCAGCCTGCAGCCAGAGCCAGCCCAATAGCACAAGCAACCAAAACTGTTCTTTGGGACACTCTTATTTAGGGGGAGTGGAAGAAGGTGTGACTCAATACTAGAGTGCGACTGCGTTGCTTGCAGAGGGTCCTGGGTTCAGTCCCCCAAATCTCCAGTTGAAAGGATCAGACAGTAGATGATGTGGGAGGCCTGTGCCTCAGATCCTGGAGAGCTGCTGCCAGTTGGCGTAGACCAAGAGTCTGACTCAAGGGGCAACCAAGAAGTAGCCACCTGTAATCTGAGAATACATTGATCTGAATGAGAACTGTGGAGAGAGGGGCTGCCACCAAATGGAAACCCACAGCCAGGAGAAGCATGGTGCTATATGAAGTGTTGGTGTTATGTGAAACATTGCGTTAACTCCTTGCCCTGTCTATCTCAGTTCTGCCTGCAGCCCAATGTGGATAAGGAATCCTTCAATGGTACAAGGAAGTCATCCTGTGGAATCACCCACTATGGCATTCAGCCTTGGATAAGAAGCAAAGCTGGCCTGTCTCCCACCCAGTGACCACAGGACAGTGTCTGGCTGGACCAGTGTACTACCCCTTCCCCCCCCCCCCCAGCTTTGACTTCCCAGAACCCCCTGAGGCATTACTCAGAAAGGGTAGGAGAGCAAAGACTGAGAACTTCAAGCAGGTGAGGAATGGGAAAACAAGAGAGGCCAGCCGCAGAGAGGGGGAGGCGTGAAGTTTTTATTGGCCGGGGGCAAGAAGCAGAGAGGAGGACATTAGGGTGTATGTGTTGAGGAGACAGTCTGCCATCTGGGTCCCTTGTAATCTTTTGCAGAAACATCTTCCCACCAGACACGTTTGTGTGTTCAATATTTCATGTTTATTTACAAGCTGTCAAAACAGAAATGTGACTGGGTGTCTGCCGAGGAGATGCCACGGCCCACGTTCCCCATCTTCCCCCCTCCCCCGCTCCACATGCTCGTGCATCGTGGACTAGGTTTGCAAAGTAGCGGGACCACGGGTTCTTGATGTGGTGGCAGCAGTGGTGTGTGCACACCATTCCGGCGGAATGCAAATGCAGGTTGTGGAACTGGAATTAGGCTGCTATATATTGCGAACTGATTACATTTTATCCATGGGTTTTATATTTGGATTGGTTACCATATTTATGTATTATGTATTTATATTTGTTGCCTGCAGCCCTGGAAGCCTGACAACGAATCCCTTAAAATAAACATAACTGGGTCATTTTCTCTGTTCCTTGCCTTTTCTCTGGGCAGCAGTGACCACCAGAAGGCCTCCTGCTGGCTTGTTCCATAGGCAGTTTGAGGGTGCCCAAGAGGATAAGAGAGCCAGTTTGGTGTAGTAGTTAGGAGCATGGATTTTAATCTGGGAGAACCAGGTTTGATTCCCCACTCATAAGAACATAAGAGAAACCAATGTTGGATCAGGCCAATGGCCCATCCAGTCCAACACTCTGTGTCACACAGTGGCCAAAAACACCAGGTGCCCTCAGGAGGTCCAGCAGTGGGGCCAGGACACTAGAAGCCCTCCCACTGTTGCCCCCCACCAAGCACCAAGAATACAGGGCATCACTTGCCCCAGACTGAGAGTTCTTATCTATACCTTGTGGCTAATAGCCACTGATGGACCTCTGCTCCATATGTTTATCCAGTTCCCTCTTGTAGCCATCCATGCTTGTAGCCACCACCACCACCTGTATGTAATTCCATAATTACTCTTTAGGTGAAGAAGCATTTCCTTTTATCTGTTCTAACCTGACTGCTCAGCAATTTCATTGAGTGCCCACAAGTTCTTGTACTGTGAGAAAGGGAGAAAAGTACTTCTTTCTCTACATTTTCCAGAATTTCCAGAATTTTATTGTGTATATAGCCAAAGGCCATCTTTCTCTACCTTCTCTATCTCATGCATAATCTTATAAACCTCGATCATGTCACCCCTCAGCCATAGTTTCTTCAAGCTAAAGAGCCCCAAGCACTTCAACCTTTCTTCATAGGGAAAGTGTTCCAACCATTTTGTCATTCTAGTTGCCCTTTTCTGCACTTTTCCCAATGCTATAATATCTTTTTTGCAGTGTGGTGACCAGAACTGTACACAGTACTCCAAATGAGGTTGCACCATTGATTTATACAGGAGCATTATGATACTGGCTGATTTGTTTTCAGTTCCCTTCCTAATAACCCACAGCATAGCGTTGGCCTTTTTTACTGCAGTCGCACTCTGTTTCGACATTTTCATTGAGTTATTTACTATGACTCCAAGATCTCTCTCTTGGTCAGTCTTCGCCAGTTCGGACCCCATCAACATGTATTTATAGTTAGGATTTTTGGCTCCAATGTGCATCACTTTGCACTTGGCCACACTAAACCCCATTTACCACACTGACGCGTACTCACCCATCCTCGACAGATCTCTTTGGAGTGCCTCCCTGGTTCTCTCCACCCTGAACAACTTTGTGTCATCTGCAAATTTAGCCACTTCACTGCTTACTCCCAATCCCAAATCATTAATAAACAAGCTAAAAAGCATCGGACTGAGTACTGATCCCTGCGGAACCCCACTGCTTACCTCCCTCCACTGAGAAAATTGCCCATTTATACTTACTCTCTGTTTCCTTGTAATTAGCAAGTTTTTGATCCATAAAAGGACTTTTATCCCGTGACCTGACTTGTCCTTTTATCCTGTGACTATTGAGCTTACTTAGGAGCCTTTGATGAAGAACTTTATCAAAAGCTTTCTGGAAACATGCAGCTGCTGGTGTGATGACCTTGGGTCAGTCACGTTGTTTTAGAGCTGTTCTCTCACAAGCAGTTCTCAAAAGAGCTCTCTCAGTCCCATCTACCCTACAAGGTGTCTGTTGTAGGAAGAGAAAGGGATTGTAAACTGCTCTGAGACTCCTTCGGTAGTGAAGGGCAGGGTATAAATCCAATCTCTTCTTCATAAGGGAATTCTCCTTCCACAGACAAATAAAAGAGGAACATGCTGTTTAATGAGGTTCTACAACACCAGCCAGCCAAGGCTGAAAAATCACTTCACCCTAAAATAGCTACATTTAAATTGCTGGGACTTTGAGAGCAGTGACTCACTTGGTGGACCACCTACAGAGCCATTTCTATTAATAATGAGCAGGGGGAACCCTCCCCTCGACCACGGCAGCTATGGTACGCTGGACTCAAAAGACTAGCTGTAGGATTAAATGTGTGTTTGTGTGTGTGTGTGTGTGTGTAAGTGCTGTCCAGTCACAGCTAACTTATGACAACCCCAGCAGGGGGCTTTCCAGGCAAGTGAGAAGCAGAGGTGGTTTGCCATTGCCTTCACCTGCAGAGTCTTCCTTGGTGGTCTCTCTTCCAAATCGTGACCCCAGTTAGCTCAGAGAGCTGATGGGATCTGGCTATATACCATGCTGCCTTCCCTCCATGGGCTTAATTACTCCTCTCTTTAAGCGTCTTCCACCAGCCTTCAGGAAGCTTCAGCCTGAAACTGAGCAAAAAAGGACGAAAAAGAAATTGTGTGTGTGGAACTGAGGGAGGGGTGTCAAGGAGAGACTGAGAGAAGAGAGAGAGCTGGGAGGAATTGGGTCAGCAAACAAGGGGATGGAAAGCTGCCCCTTCTATTCAAAGCACAGAGCGGTCAAACTGAGGCAGGCTGTGAGAATTCCATGAAAAGAGCTCCTGTTTCTTTTGTTTTAAAGTTGACGTGTAGGGCCCTGCTTCAGACTGGGACTTTGAGGGGTGTGTGTGTTACTCCTCCCCTCCTGACCTGAAAAGGCCCACAGAACTGCCCCACTGGCATGAACCTACAATTCCTATATAGGCAGGATTGCCAACCTCCAGGTGGTACCTGGAGATCTCCCACTATTATAATTGATCCACTATTACAGTCGATCTCCAGATGACAGAGATCAGCTCCCCTGAAGAAAATGGCTGCTTTGGAGGGTGGACTCTATGGCATTGTACCATGCTGAGGCCCTTCCCTTCCCAAAACCCAGCCCTCCCCAGTCTCTGCCCCCAAAAATCTCCAGGTACTTCCCTACCCAGAGCTGGCAACCCTATAGGTCTTAATTGGGCAACCCTAGCCCAGTTAGACCTCTGACTCACCTTAAAAATAGCCAATGTGATGGGCCAAATCATCTCCTAAGCATCATGTGGCTGCAGGAGGGTCTTCGTCATTTCCTCCCTTCCACCAGTGTCGATGTTGAACAGGCCAAAGTGCAAAAAGATCAGCCATGCACTCTGAAGGAGCACACACTTGACTGCGGCCTGAACCATTATACTGCCCCCGCCGCCCAAGTCCCATCAGAATCCCTTTACTCAATTGTACTTTCTTGCTAGTCTAGCCTAGAAATGGCAGGGTGTGTGTGTGTCTCTCTCATTCTAGGGGGAAATCTCACACAGGTTCCTCTCTTGTCTGCATTTGTGCCAAACTGCAGCACATGGCTAGTGGGTGATTCACTTGCAAATCAGGAATAGATTCCTTGCTCTTCAGTTCACACAGCAGAGAAGGCTGTGTGTCCATCCATTTACAGTAAAAAAAAGAGCAAGAGTCCAGTAGCACCTTAAAGACTAACAAAATACATGGCAGGGTATATGAGCTTTCGTGAGCCCCTGACTCACGAAAGCTCCTATCCGCTGCCATATATTTTCTTTAAGGCGCTACTGGACTCTTGATCTTTTCTACTGCTACAGACAGACTAACATGGCTACCCATCTTGATCTATGCCCATCCATTGACTAGCAAGAAAATATGAGGAGGAGAGCAACTGGTTTCAGGACAAGGTAGCTCAAGCCATCTACAGTTCTAACTAACAAACAGAACTAACCAGCGCACACACAGGCAAATATCAGAGGGTGGAACAAACCATTTCACTGATAAATACAACACAGGGCAAAGTCACTCCTGCATCGTTACTAATTTTCTCCCCATCATATCATGCTCTTGAGCCAGAGAGCTCAGTCTGGTGGTTGGAATAAATCCATCTGGTGCATTTTTATCCCACAGGGAGCTCAGAGCAGCATAAACAGGTCTCCCTTCCTCATTTTATCTTTACAACGCCCTTGTGAGGTAGGTTAGATTCAATGTGTAACTGGCCAAGAACGTTGCATGGCAGTAGGGTTGCCAAGTCTGGGTTGGAAAATACCAGGGGACTTTGGGGGTGGAGCCAGGAGAAGGTGGGGTTTGGGGACGAGGTCTGAGATCCTTACCTGTGTGCAAACATCTAATGTCTTTAAGAGATGCAGCACAACCTATGCTCTACCCGGCTGCCATGTCGCGGTTTACACTAATCAGAGAGATTGCCTGGAGCAGGGGCCTCCCTCTCAAGGGTCTGGGGGAGCCCAGCAGGTGCTTCCTCCTCTGTGTAAAGTAGGAGTCAGAAATTGGCAGCTGCTAGGCTAAGCCTGCCCTTCTCTTGGAAGTGCAGCTTGCCCCTCGCTTACCTCCACCCCCCCAGCTCCATGTTTATGGCAGCTGCTCACAGAAAGCCATGAAGAGACCCCTGCCCAAGAAAATTCCCCTCCTGTACCCATCCCTGCATCCCCTCTTGCCTTTCTCATCTGGGGAATGGGTCAAAAAGGGAGCCAGAGGAGTGTACATTGTCCCCTTAGGGTTGACAACTGTGGGCTGGGAAATAACAGGAGATTTTGGAGGTGGAGCCTGGAGGAAGGGTGGGGTTTAGGGAGGGGCAGGGCCTCAGGCTGGAACATCACGTGCCCTGCAGGCCAGTCCAGAGCTCTATAGAATGAGGGTGTCAAACATAAGGCCTGGGGGTTGGAACAGGCCCGTCCAGCCCACAAGCAACTGATATGTATGGAAATGTAAGGTACTCCCCCTTTTATGGTAAACCCCGGAAAAAAAATACCTGGTCTTGCATGTTATTAAGTTTATTTACTGGGGCTTTGTGGGTTCCCCAGGAAATCAATTGCTTTCACTGCTAGGAATCAATTGTTTTTGTTTGTATTTTGTGTTAAAAATAATGTTTTCGATTGGGTTTGCCTGTGACCCTTAATAAGTTTATATCTCCGGTACCTGGTATTACATTTTATGGCACACACGGCCTGGCCCAACCAAGTGATATTCATGTCAGAACCGGCCCTCGTAACACCCTCAGAAGCAGCCATTTTCTCCAGGGGAATTGATCTCTGTTGCCTGGAAAGCAGTTCTAATCCTGGAAGATGTCCAGGACCAACCTGGAGGTTGGCAGCCCTACTGCCACTTCATGGAGGGAAGGGAGCTAGAATACTGACCGGCCACCAGAGAGGGGCCTTCTAGCCTACACTCCCCTCTGCAGCCCACCCCTCCCTGCACAGTGCTGGCTGGTGAATCTAGTTCATCGTATTTATATCCTGCCTCAGAGAGGCAGCTTGCGAAAGCAGAGTTGCCGACCCAGGCAGATGGCAGCGAGGAGATTTGCAGCTTCGGCAGCCCGCGTGGTCCAGATACAGCCACAGCACTCGGCCACCTGTCCACATACCAGTCCTCATCAAGCAATCGGCAAGACTGGGTTGTGCATTTTCAAACAAACAATTTTAGAACATTCACTCCTGCATAAAGCTTTCATATTATGACCATTCTGATTCTTTTCTTGGGGACAGGGGGAGTGTTTTATTTAGTTCTGAAGATGTATAGCCTGCCGTCCCATCAAAAGATATAACCGACTGGAACAAAGAATAGAATCCAACTAGTTTCAGAGGACCTACAGCTCTGGACTTGCCTGCAGGGCACATCATGTTCCACCCTCCTCAGCTCTCTGCTGTTCCAGGCACCACTGGGGTTGTCCCCACTGCAAGCCCAGCAGAGCGCTCTCCTCTCAGGAGGGGTGTGAGAGCTTTGCAGAAAAACCATCACAGTAATTTCCACATGCTGTCATTTTTAAAGGGGTTCTCAGTCTCTATCATGCGTGGAGAAAGTTAGCCTGTGGGGCAGTCCATGTGCAGAAACAGGGTTTCCTTTACCCTTCAAAAGCCTTTTATCTTATCCCAGTTGAATTACCAGAGGCCTTTTAACTTTTAGATCTCTTTCTTCAACCCCAACAAGGCTCTCTTTCAGTGGCTCTCTTCAGGCCAAAGATACCAGACGGATTACTCCATATAAGATATAAGTCACCCACCTACGTTGCAAACGTCACGATGAGCACGATCAATTTTTAGATGCATGAGGGGAAGAGATAGACTCCATCGTGGCCTATAGCTCTGATGAGGGCTCTAATCACAGCCTATGTGCTTGCATGCAGAATACCTCCGTGCACCAGCTGCTGAGGAGAAACAGTGTGTGTGTGGGAGGGAATTTCCCATCATGCCTGGCTTGTGAGCTTCCCGGCAGAATATGGCTAGCCTCCATTGGAGGCAGCATTGGGCTCAAATGGACCTGAGTCTGATCAGCATTGCTTCTGCCTCCTAGCCCAGGTTGTGAGCAAGACAAGCCCACCCAACCCCATGTCCGCCTGGTACCGTGCAGAGCAGCCCTCTTAGACCTTTGACCCTGGAACCAGCAGCAAAAATCCTCTCAGATTAGCACCATGTTGCCCTCTGACCTCCCCCTTTGCTGGCGTGCTGGATGCCTGCTGTTCCTGACCTCACCGGCTCAGGCGAGCACAAGGCATTAACCTGCCTCCCCAGGATCACTAATGACAGCAAACTAACTCCACTGCTCTACATGGGCAGCAAACCTGATTATGTCTGGCATGGCCCAAGGCATCTTAAGGGCCCTAGAGCGGCACCAGGAGAACTCCCTCCTCTTGTGTGCCTTTCAGCTCCCCATGGATGTGTTTTTAGCTGCTGGCTAAGAAATACTGCTGGGTGTGAGGGAACCTGGAGCCAGTGCTCTTGTGTGTTTTAAGAGCAGGAGAAGGATGACCCCAAATGCAGGGGTTCCCTCTTCCCAAAACCAAGGGCAACGATTTCCACTGAGAAGGCTGGACTTACCACAGGCCTCCTGGCTGCTTCAGTCATCTCTACAGTCTTCGGGTTCTTCATGGGATTCCAAAGCCCCCTGAAGGCATCATGAAGATTATTTTGGTGGCATGATCTCTCAGAGGCAAGACTCCTACCTCAGGGACAGAGGACACACTTTGCATGCAGAGGGCCTTCAAGTTCTAGCCCTGGAATCACCCGTCCGGAAAGGCTCTTGGGTTGCAAGTCCTTTCTCTGCCCGAGACCTTGGAGAATGGCTGCCAGCCACCGTAGGCAGTATTGTAGACAAAACAGGCCGATTCAAATCAAGGCAGTTTCATTTATTTGTAAGTCTACTCCATCAGGTGCAAAAAGAATTAGTCTATCATGATCTTAGTCCATTGGCCGACGAGCAGAAACTCCAGTAAGCTGAATCCCGTAATCCCGTACCTGTTGAACACTGAAGACACCAATAAGGTAATGGATAGAGAAAGGCCAGGAGGGACGTTCCCTGGAGACCCCTCCCCACTATATCCATCAAAAAACAGGAAAATGGGAAGGGGCTGCAACTCAGTAGAAGAGCCTCTGCTTTGCATGTAGGTGGACCCCCGTTCCATCCCCGCCATCTCCAGCTAAGGATCTGGCAGTGGGTGATGTGGAAAGACCTCTGCCAGAGAGCTGCTACCAGTCTGAGTAGACAGGGGTCCCCAACCTTTCTGAGCCTGTGGGTATCTTTGGAATTCTGACACAGAAGATACAAAATGGCTGCCCCAGCCTACCTTCAGTCACACAGTGAAGATCCTTATGCGGTGGTGGCAGCTGCTGCCAAAGCAATGTTGTAAAAAATCTGTCCAGCCAATTATATTTCCAATGGCTAATCAGAACCCTTGCTGGGCAAAAGCCCTACCTAGCCCCACCCACTTTCAGAAACAGTTGGGGGCGCCACAGCACACACAGGCACCACACTGGCGATCCCTGGAGTAGATAATACTAACTTTAATGGACCACTGGTCTGATTCAGTATAAGGTAGTTTCATGCATGTGCGTGTAGACCCTGTACATTAACACACACATCCTGATATGAATTGGAGTCACTTTTGTGTGTGTGTGTGACTGTGGGTTTTTACAGCTGTGACTGAGCCCCCTGAAAATGTCCCGACACTTCCAAGGCTTTGGCCAACTGGCTTGCCAGTTTTTCTGTCTTACGACTCTTTTTTGAGGCAGAGGAAGCTCCAATAGCTGGGAGGCAGGGCAAGGTGTGCACGCAGGAAGATGTTTTATACATTCATTCCCTGTCCTGCCCGTGCCCTCCAAAGATTTGGGGTGAGAAGGAAATGATGAAATCACAGCAGGGGGATGCCAAATGCAAACACGTGGCAGGAGTAAAGGCCAGCCAGCCTCCCTCCTTGGTCCTCCCAGACAGTGCTCTGAGAATTATTCATCCTCTCCCCCCCTCCCATGCAGAGATAGCATGACCTTTCCCCTTCCCTGGCACCGCTGACCTTCGCCTCACTCCAGGAGGGACCCAGGCTGGCCCAGGCTTCCCTGCCACTCGGCCCTTGCCTCCTCATTAGGCAGTGACACGGCCTCAATGACACCACGGGGGCCTTTTGTGGCGTTCCCTAATTATCTAGTACAGACTCAAAGTCAGAGCCCTTTGGGGGCCTGCAGAGCAGCAGTCTGGAGCCAAAACACTCCAGAAGGAGCCAGCCCGGGCTTGAACCGCAGGACAGGATGGGCCTCCACATGGCATCCTTCCAGTGGCTGTCCAGGAGAAGTCAGGAGCCAAAGGACTGCAGGATTTCCAACTCACCTGACAGGGTATAGGGCCTGACAACAACAGAAAGAGAGAGGGGCTGAATAACCTTTACCTGGTTTGAAGAAGCTGCAAAGAGTTTTGAGGGAACTGACTGAGTGGGCCCAGCCCCCTCCTCTTCCCTAATCTCTGCTCAACCTGCAGTGTCATAAAGGAAGACGAGTGTTAAGTGCCTTCAAGTTGCACCTGACTTATGACAACCCTGTGAATGGATGTCCTCCAGAATGTCCTGTCATTGACAGCCTTGTTCAGGCCTTGCAAACGAGGCAAGAACAGGTAGGTATGCAGCCCCTTTGAACCAGCAGGGTGGGGGTAGAAATTTGGACTCCAGGCTCACTCCTGCCCTGGAAGGCAATTTAAGTAAAAATCAGCCACTGTTTTCCATTGTATAGCAGTTGAGTAGACCCAGTTTTGGAGGCCTGCTGTGCAATGGAAACCTGCCAGGTGACCTCAAGCCTCCCCTACCTCACAGGGTTATCATGAGGATAATATAGAGGAGAGGAGAAGGATGTTAAGACCCAAAGTGACTTCAGGTCCCCCATTTGGGGAGAAAGGTGGGATATAAATAAAATTGATTTCCCAGCTTCTGTTTCCCTATCTGTGAAATCAGAGAAAGTGACCTCTCCCAAGGGGCAAGGCACAATAAAGATTTGCTGACCAGAAGTTGTCATATAAACCATGCCCCCAATTCTGTCCCTTGGATCCACCCTCATCTTCTGGCTTCTGCCCCTGATGAAATTGTCAGCCATGTCATTGGATTGACAGCCTGGAGAAGGCCATGTGATGGGGGGGATGGTCCTATATCCCTCCCCCCCAACTTGAGTGCATCATTTCCACCTCCAGACATAGCACTTTGTGGTATCTGGACAGGGATTCTCACACATTCCAGAAGAGGCTCTGTGGAGATGGGAAAATGATTGATGGCTGGGTTGTCTCCTCCCCCCACCCCAAATCTCCACCTCTAGGATCCCGCTCCCAAGGAAGCCATGTAATTTCCTTCCTGATGTGTTCTTCAACCACTGGAAATTGGGAGGTCTGGGTACTCTTGGGCTGTATTGGGCAAAGCTGATAACTCCTTCCATACTGGAAGCTGGAAGCAGTGGAGGGGGGGAGAACATCTCGGTTTCTCTTTTGTTGCACAACAACACAAAGGGATTGCTAACCGAGCCCTGCTTTGTAGGGGTGGCACAAGAATGGCGGGTGAAGACGACCAGGAGAGATAAAACATGCCCCCCCCCCACTAAAAGCCAAACTCAGAAAAGCTGCTGCTGCTGAGCACCACCTAGATCTAAATGTAAGACAGCTCTCATTTGTTCCTTGAGCCTAGATTTATTGTTTACCATTTCAATTTGAGTTTCTCTCGTATCCTCCTCCCCCCCCCCCAAGCACTTCTGATTGGGCCAGAATTCAGGGATGCATTTTCAAAAATTCCCATGCAGCCCTCATGCTTTGCACCCCAGTTCTTTACAGGCATGGCCCATCGCATCCACAGCCCCCCCTGCCTCCAGCAGGCTTGCAAAGTGTCCTCATCATTTGTTCGCAGGCTATTCTCTGTCCAGCTTTGTGGCTGGAGCATCTAGGGGCCAGCTGCTTGCAATGCAGTGCCTGTATAGGACCGGAAGCTGGGCACTGGAATATCAGCTGCAGCTACTAGGAGCAGAAACAACGGCATCCACAGGGCTTGGACTTCATGAACAGAGGCCTGCTAAGGGACAAACTGACCCAACCCCACAGTCTGAGCAATGCTGCTCTGCAGCGGCCTGATGGCTATAAAAACACCTGAAGCTGCCTGCTACTGAGTCAGACGACTGGGTCCATCACAGTCAGTACTGTCTACACTGACTGGCAGTGGCTCTCCAGGGTCTTGGGCAGAAGTCTTTCTAGAAGAAGTCCTGCTAGAAGAGGAGCAGAAGTCCTGCTAGAAGAGGAGCTGGTTTTTAGAACGCGCTTTCCTCTACCACAAGGACTCTCAAGGCAGCTGACTATCTCCTTCCCTTTCTCTCCCTGCAACAGACACCCTGTGAGGCAGGTGGGGCTGAGAGAGCTCTGAGAGAGCTGTGACTGGCCCAAGGTCACCCAGCAGGCTTCAGGTGGAGGAGTGAGGAATCAGACTTGTTTCTTCATATTAGAGTCTGCCGCTCTTAACCACTATACCATACTGGCTCTCAGATCCTTTAAATGGAGATACCGGGGACTGAACCTGGGACCTTCCGCATGCCAAACAGATGTTCCACCACTAAGCCACAGCCCCTTCCCATTCAACGTATCTTTAAAGACTGACCTGCAGATGTGTGGCTGCTGCATCCTCCTTATCTTTTCCATACTTACCTCTATGTGCAGGTGTGTGTGATATTTTAAACAACAAAAGGCATAAACCCCCTCCCCCCTTTCAGTTATGCCCAGAAGGGATTCTCCTGCTGGCCATAGAGGCAAAGGGAAGCTACTGGGGCATTTGTGTGTAAGGTTTTTGCAGCTTTCCCTCTCCCTCTTTCCCTGGTCCTGCCAGACATTCAAGGAGAGGCACAAGATGGGATGGAACTCATTTATTAAATATTTGGCAGATGACAGAACATGGCTTCCAGTTTACAGCTATTGAGATCCCCCCCCCCCCAACATGTACAGTCTCTCCCAGATATTTTAAACAAATTGTTATGAAACAGTCACACCCATACGCCATTCGCTCATGCGCGCACATACATTTATGTACACGCACTCATACACATACAGAGTGGGGCACCAGTTGTGAAGCGGAAGTACTACAAATATCCCCCCCCCCCCCCAAATCCCATTTCTCCATCCAGTACTGAGCCGGATTTTGGTGCAGTATGCAGCGGACACTGTCAATTTGCAGTGCTAGTGGTCACTTGAGACCCAGAATGGGCTTGCCACAAGGAGAAAACACACACACACACACAAATGCACATGGCATGAGCTGCTGATGTGTTCAGTTTCTGAAGATGCTGACAAATCAGGCCCTTGCAGAAAACAGGTTGCCAGCCACACAGTGCTGAGAGGATGAAGCTTCCCGGTGCTATCTTGACAATCACACTTCCATCTTTACTGGGGGTGGGGAGGAAATCCTGCTTTCTGTTCAGCCCCTCCCTTCCAACAAGCAAACCCCAACACCTCTGGTCCCCTTGGTGGTGACCAGTTCTGTTGCTGCATTTTCTCATGACAACGCATTTATGCCACGTGGTGCTGTGGCAACCACGGCGGGGACTCTGGCCCCTTGAGTCACCTGAGCAAGGCAAGGGCTGCCTTGGCCACCAGGGCTAGACTCCGCTGCCCACCTGGGAAGTTCAGATTCCCTACTTCCTTGGCATGCTGCCCCCATGTGCTCCCCCACCAGAAACGCCCAGCCACATTCCTCCACAACACAATCACATCTTCCTGTTCCCTGCTGCAATCTCCAAGCTACCACTCCAAACAGCCCATCTGATTTCCCAGCACTTGGGATTCTCAGTAACATGTAACTTGCCATTGAGACACTTTCCGGGGGGGGGGGGGGAGGAGTGGATCATGAAACACACTTTGCAAAACAGGCAGTTTCCTTTAACTGGCTCCATCTCTCGGAGGTGCAGGCCTGTGGTGGTGGTGGTGGTGGTAGAGACTGGAACCCAGCTACCCCTTTAGATTGATGTGGTGCTTGTTGGCCTCCTGCCCACAAGTGAAACAGGCCCCTAAAAGGGAAGGGGGGAGGCAGCAACATCCCTCAGCTAGTCCAAGCTCCAGAGATCTGACACAGCTGTTGAGACTCAAAAGCTACTGCTGTGTCCGGACATCCTTTCCAGTCACCTTTCCCGCACCTGTTCACACTTGGCAGAGACCCTTTGCTTCAGTGCTTCACTGTGACACAAAGATTGGAGGAGGAACAGCCACCTCTGCCGTTAGGGCTCTGGGGCGGCCTGAGTGCCCACTTGGACAGGACCTCCCTTTCTATGATGAAGCACAACACCCACCACTGCTAGTTCTGGAGGGTCTGGGTGGCAGGCCTTCCACTTTGATGCCCCTAATTTATGTGCAGTAGAAGTTCTTTACCCTGCAATTCCAGACAGCACAGGACTGAATTGTGGGACTTACTGCTACAGGATGTAGGGACAGCCTCTAAGCTTAGTTGGGCTTAAAAGGGGATTCAGCACACTCAGACTTAACATCAGTCAGCCATGAATACCAGCTGCTTGGGAGCCAACATCAGGGTGGGGGTTGGCCTCCAGGCCTTGCTTGTTGGCCTTCCAAGGCATTTGGTTGGCTGCTGTGCCAAAGAGGATGCTAGGCCAGATGAACCACTGGTCTGACCTAGTAGAAAAGAGCAAGAGTCCAGTAGCACCTTAAAGACTAACAAAATATGTGGCAGGGGATGAGCTTTTGTGAGTCACTCCTCACTTCTTCAGATATCTGAAGCCATGACTGACAAAAGCTCATACCATGTCACATATTTTGTTCGTCCTTAAGGTGCTACTGGACCCTTGCTCTTTTCTACTGCTACAGACTGACTAACATGGCTACCCATCTTGGTCTGACCAAGAGCATGCTTTCCATGCGCACAAAAAGGACCCACATTTGGAGGAAAAGCTGGCTGAGGGTTAAACCCATGGAAGGGCCTTGCCATTCACCTCTTGAAGCTATGGTTGGCTAGAGTTGTTAATGGGGAGACAACTGAGGGTCAAATTAGCCCACTTTCCTTTGTTTGCAATCTGAATGGCCAAAATGGCCACATTCTTAAGAAGCCAAGAGACACAAGAGAGTAGGCAGTTGTGGCTTACAACCACAAACCCACCAGAAATGGCTCTGCCCCGCCTCTGTTCCTTCACCCCAGGAACCTTGCCAAAGTACCAGAATTCCTTATCTGAAGAGCTGGCAATTTGTTGCCAAACCCCAAAGTGGCAATGGAACTACCAATCCCCCTCCATCTTATACTTCCACCATCTACTTCAGGTTTTGAGGGAGAGAAGTGGGTGGGAAAGTGTGAAGGTGCAAGAGGGTGGCTCAACGGTGGTACTGCTGGAAAGTGCCTGTTAAGTCACAGATGATTTATGGCAACCCCTGGTGGGGTTTTCAAGGCATGAGACGAACAGCGGCGGTCTGCCATTGCCTGCCTCTGCGTCGCGACCCTGGACTTCCTTGGTGGTCCCCCAACCAAGTACTAAACAGAACTGACCCCGCTTAGCTTCCGAGATCTGATCAGATCAGGGTAGCCTAGGCCATGAAGCTCAGAGAAAGTGGTCTAATTCTCCTGCCAAAAACAGGGCTGCAGAAAAAGGCTTTCCCTGGCTTTAGTGCTCATACCCTGCCACTTATTTTGTTAGTCTTTAAGGTGCTACTGGACTCTTGCTCTTTTCTAAGAGAAGATTCACATCTCTTTTTTCATTTTTTGCTCCCCAGGACCTCAGTCCTGCTGGGTGGAAGCCAAGCCCACCGGCCATCAAAGTCTCAGCCAGCAGTGAGGGCTGGAAGTGAGGCTTCAAGGCGACACAATGCAAGACCTGCATCCAAGGACAGCACAGAGAGATGACAGGAGAAGAGGTGAAAATTCTTCCCCTTCTCTGAAGGAGAATCTGACCAAGGGGAAGGCAAAGCTTGAAAAGCATTTTGAGAACAGAACAGACACCATTAACTGGAGAGGCAGGAGACTAATGGTTGCCTGTGTGCCCACTAGCTCTTCTCTAGCAGTGTTGGAGATTTTAACCGCTGGACACTCCAGCGGGCATCTGCAGCCTTGGCAGGTAGGCTGGGAAATGCACCTCAGGGTTCCCATGTAGTGCCTGTAAAAGTAGAAGCCTTGCAGGCCGGATCAACCCAAAGATTTTTTTGCTTGAACTTGGCAGAAGGGGAGTGCACACGCAAGGTACGGAGAGCCACAGGGGCATGGGATCTGACCCACCCTTGCCCTGCTAGCAGGCAGCTTTGCACCTTCCCCAGTGAAGCAGAGCCATTTCTCCCTCCTTCCTAATGCCGGGGCCAAACATGATACAGGCACTCAGCTCCACAGGAGGGCTGATTGTGGCAGCTTGGCAAATGGTTTCTGCACATGCTCACAGGTACTCTCTTTAGCAGGCCTGCCAGGCTAAAAAAAACAAACAACCCTGCGGAAACGGGTAGCTTTGGATGCAAAGCCCTGATAGCAGCGTGAGAAAGATTCCACGGCGGAACACCAGGAACAGACATGGTTGCCTCTGGGACGCAGACACCTCCCCTGAGCAGAGTGAAGTTCTTGGCGGCATAAGCCCCTCAAAGGCCTGGAACCTTGAAATGGGGGCTGGCGACCTTGGGGCCGACCACCAGCTCAGCGGCACACCTGTCTTCCGTCCCCAAGGGCCGCGGGCGAGATGAGGCAGGGAGAAAAGGGAGCTGTTCCCAAATGCCTCTAGGAGGAAAGGACGGGTAAGCTGCCAGCTGCCTCTAAATCTCTCACCCTCTCAGGCAGGCTTAGAGTCTGGCAGGGAGCCAGGCCACCAGCCCCTTTGGCTCCGGTAATATAAAGCATCTGGCTCAATTGCTTTGTAGGCTAAAATATATGGCGTTGCGGATGAAGCGATCCAGGCACTGAGGGGTCACTCTGCAACAGACCGCAGGCTGCAAAGCCTCACTCATCCATCTTGTCATGGTTTGAACAAGAACAAGACACCCCGGCCTTCAGCAGAAGCGACTGGGTTTGTTGCACTCGCCTGCTGAAGTGGTGGAGGGCTTAGTGGAATAGAAGACAAACAGCTGCTGCAGCGGAGCCTTCTCCTCTACTGAGGACAGTGACGAGCTAGTGGCGGTTCGAGAGGTGGTACCTTTTTAGTTACAACAGGCTGCTCACTAGCTGCTCAGATCACTTCATGGAGAACTGCTCTCCTTTGCAGGGCCAGTTTCAAAGGGTGCCCCGAGGTACCCATGTTCAGTCCTTGAGTAGTGGCCAGTGGCAGGCTGAAGGCAGGGACTCCCACTCAGCACAGACCTCTGGGCTCCCTGAGAAGGGGTGGTGGGAGGTATTTATCACCATAGAGACCTCAGCTCCTCTGACAGTAGCTGCGGGATACCCAGGGCAACAACTCAGGCAACCGGCTCACACTTCCAGCTGCTGCAACCCCCCCCCCCCCCGAGAAAATGCTTCAACTTCTGTCCCATCACGTGCGCTGCCTGCAGCGTTCTCTGCCTGCTCCAGGTGTAGGAAGGAGCAAGACAGGGCTGTTTCTGACTGGTAAGCACTGCAAAAATCACCCATGGCTTCTGGGAAACAAAGGCGCAGACTGGAGAGAGAATTGTTATCACTGCTGCATATCTGCAGCCGAGAATGCTGTGGTGAAGCCAAACTCTTCTGGCAGCAAAGAGGTCTGAAAATTCAAAGGACAGTTGCAAAACTCCAAAGGAAGCAGGAATTAACCTCACCTCTCTGTATTTTCCCTTGCGGAGTGCAAGACTTCCGGACTCCCTTTGCTCTTTCCCAAATTCCCCAACTGGAGAATCCAATTACACAATCAGGGTGATGTGGAGACTCACTAGGCTGGTGACACTTTGGACATGGAGATGGATCTTGCAAATGTGCCAACATACTGCAGTGTTTCACAAACCTGGCTAGCTGGCCACAAAAGACAACACATGGTTGTGACGGAATTAGCATATGTGGCTTTGAAAGAATTAGACTAACTCAAGGAGGGGAGAGCCCGTCCCCACCCACCAGCGGCTGTTAGCTATGAGAGCTAGGAATGAAACTTCTAGAGGCAGGAGGCCCATCTATTACCAAAGTCCCAGGAGGACGCATGGGGGCCACCAGGCTCCATCAAGGATGCGATGCTAAAGGTCTTCAGCCCAGGTATGATCTGAGTTCACCACTGTGCAGAAGGTTCATTTCCATCTTGTTTCTGAATGCAGATTTCACTGAGCTCACAAGGCCCAGAGCTATGTGCTTCAAAGCTGGTTTTGGAGGGTGAGTTTTTCATCAGCCACATCTTACTTTCCTTACCTGAGCCGGAACAGGGGCTATGTGCAACGGCGAGACGCAGAGCCTTCCGGCTTTGAGTGTCTGGTGAGCTGAGCATCTTAATTACTTCCGGCCAAATGTCTGTTGCTTGGAATGGATTCCCCACTTGCCCCCATCCAGCTTACCACACCCAGCGACAGGCAGGAGAACCACAAGGATTTCCTTTGCTGCTACTGCGCAGGCTGCGAGCTAACATCTTGAAACAAGTTTATCATCACTTCCCCCTTCACCTGACAGCCCAATTCACAATATTTAGGTTGGACTAAGTCTCCAGCCAACACAGCTGTTTACTTTCTCTCTCACACACATACATACTCCCAGAGGGGGACACGGAACCAGCAAGCACCCTCCCCCCCTCCCTTCGCCAGCCTGTTCAGGCAGGAAGGCAAGAAGGCAGAAACTGGCTCCAGGGTTTACTGTTCATTCAGTGCCCTCTATCAATGAACGTCACTAGCTCCTCTACTAAGAATATGTTCCACAGCTCCAGGCAGAAAAATGGAACCACTAGAGACTAGAATGGATCGTACAGCTCTGCCGATCGCTACAGAAAGGAAACAACTATCTCTAATGCCAGGTACAACAACAGGCTGGTGCAGGCTTTTTTTTTAAACACCTTAGGATGAGTCCACACACAAGCCAAAGAGCTGTCAGGGGTGTCTCTCCTGTCCCATGACCAAATGAGAATTGCCCCCAGTGCCACACACTTCTTTTCCTACATCAGGGATCCCCAGCCTTTTTGAGCCTGTGCGCATATTTGGAAAACTGAGACAGTGTGGTGGGCTTAGCACAAAATGGCTGCCACAGGAGAAGCCAACCACAAAATGGCTGCTGCAACTTACTTTAGTCACACAGTGAAGATCCCTGTTTGGTGGTAGTTAACTGCTGTCAAAGTAATGTTTTTTTTAAAAATCGGAACAGCCCATCAAATCTCCAATGGCTAGGGCTGCCAACCTCCAGATGGGGGGTGGAGATTTCCCACTATTACAACTGATCTCCAGGTGACAGAGATCAGTTCAGCTGGAGAAAATGGCCATTCTGGAAGGCGGTCTCTATGGCATTATGCCCCAAACCCCCCAAATCAGGCTCCACCCCCAAAATCTCCAGGTGTTTCCCAATCCGGAGCTGGCAACCCTACCAATGGCCAATCAGAAGCCTTCTTGGGGAAAAAACCATTCGGCCCCACACACTTTCTAAAAGCACTTGGTGAGTGCCAGAACAGGTATCAGCAGGTGCCACGGTGCCCCCAGGCATCAGGGCTGTCCCCCACCCCATGACTTACCAAGAACCACTACCCACATGGAAGTTCTCCCATGCAATCCTTGCTGAAACCAGCCATGCTTTTCAAACTGCTCCAGTGCCTTACAGCGAAGGCCAAGCAGGAGAACTTCCTGTCAGATTGCATCTCTGGAGCCAGGATCTGCCAGCCTCCCCATCTGCTACCTGAGGCAGCCTTGCCTTACCCCATTATAGGTCTGCCCGTGCCTCTCATAACCTCATCCCTTACCTGCGCTGTGAGACATGGCAACACTGCACCTGCAAAGCCCTAAGGTGGCCAAACATTCAGCAAGACAGAAAGGGGGGGGGAGGCATTGTTAGAACGCAAGAGTGGCATCATTCGGAAGGTGCTGCGCAAAAGGAAACTTGGCTGGTTGCAAGTCTGCTTTTCAATGTGCTCACAAGGGATCGAAGGTCACAAGTGGAAATGCCCATGGCATGATGAGGCGGCGATGAGGCTGCTGGGTAGGAAACTGAGACCCTTTTCACAGGAGGGCGGGCTTGGCTTTTTGAGAAGTTGCTCTTAGCATTTCTCCTGGAGACCGAGATGAGGCTCTGCTCAATTAGCATGGGAACACCTATGGAAACAGGACATGCAAACCTAAGGAAGTGCCCCCCACCCTCCCTCCCCCAGGAAAGCCACACAGTCTGTCAGGAGGAGGCTGCTTCCCTGCTGGTTGTGATCTTCACGGCGTCACAATGGTGGATGTGTCGGCTGGAACATGCCTCAGCTGAAGGATGCGGAGACGTCTTTAGAACAGGAGCTCACACCTCTTTACCTGTACCAAGACACAGCAGTGTGCTAAGTCATGCACTTTGCTGCAGAGAAGCTTACATAATCCGAAGTAATTCAAAAGGAGTTTTGTTAGGGCTGAACTAGACGGGAAGTTTGGCATGAGTCTGGTTTGGGGGTCCCCATCCCCATTTCTGTTGGCTTACAGCCAAACACTATCACCTTGAAACAACATTTGCAAGGACCTGAGGGGGCCGATCTGGATCAGGACAACTGTGTCAGAGGAGACGAGGCTTTAGCCTCCCTCCCCCCCTTCATGCATTGTTTTCTTGGGCCCAAACAGGCCTGGTTTGGGCACCGTTTGCCCGGTTATGGCCTAGTTTGGCCCATGATCTGAGCATCTTACAGAGAATCCTGGGGAATGTAGGCTTTTGTTTCCTAAAAAAGCATGCTGAGAATCCTTTCAAAGAAAACAAGAATGGCTGCACCAGGAGGCAGAAAAAATGTAGACAAACAGGTGCAAGGTGAAAAAATATGTATTTACTTCTTGTGGATCCCTACACGTTTCGCGATTCGCTTCGTCAGGGGATCATTTCCAAAAGAGGCCCTGAGAATCCTTTCGAAACTTGCTCATTCAGGGAAATATAGTCCCACAGTTTCCTTGGCTGATATTCTGTGATTGTTAAGCAGGCCTCACAACCAGCTTAAATTCCTAGTGCAGAAATGATTTGGGTGACACCCCCCCCCCCCCCCCCCCCAATTTACAAGTACTAGTATTCTCTTTTACAGCACAGGCACAGCAGGTAACTCTTAAAGGACTCCAAAGCCCTCCAGGCAGGATTAGGAATCCCTTTTGTGCCTTTTCTATCACTGTTGGCCACAGAAGCAAAACACAGATTAAGTAAAACAAAGCATTTAAAAGGACCTGGCTGTAATTCTGCTGAATGCCAGCAATCTCCTGGCATTGACAGCGTAGACTTCTCATCACCAAGAGTCTTCCAGAGTCAGGACTTGAATTTATCACACACACACACACATACCCTGAGGTCATGCCAGCTGCATGAACTGTGCAGCCAAAAATATCTGATCACCCATCCTGCCCTGAAATAGGCACCTGATCACCCTAAAGCCAAACTACATTCAAAGGTTATCAGAGCATCTTAGTGGAAATAAGAGTAGAAATTGTGAGTGAGTGTTTGGTAAGAAATTACACACACACATACCCCATCTAGAGGAGACAAAGTCACAGGGAAAACTGGGCACAGTGAGAGTACATTAGAGTTCTTTAAGTGCCAATGCTAGAAACCTCCAAACCAACTAGGGGACTGGAGTGCTTCATACTAAAAGAAGGCATAAATCTGAAGGAATGAGGAGCGTCAATGGGATGCGATCATGCCTGAATTTAAATTCCACAGGAAAGATAGGGAAGGTTGCTCTACACCCGAAAGAGAAGACAAAATTCATAGAAGCAGCAAACTCTTCCACAGAGTGTAAGAACATAAGAAGAGCCCTACTGGATCAGATCAGTGGTCTATCTAGTCCAGCTTCCTGTCTCACACAGTGGCCAACCTGTTCCTTTGGAGGGTCAAGGCCTTCCTTTAATGCTGCCTCCTGCCACTGGGATTTAGAGGTTGACTGCCTCTGAATGTGGAGGTTCCCTTTAGTCACCATGGCTGGTAGCTACTGACAGATCTATCCTCCATGAATCTGTCTAATCCTCTTTTAAAGCGATCTATGCCTGGGGCCATCACTACATCCTCTGGCAGTGAATTCCGCATTTTAATCATCACTCTGTGTAAAGCAGTATTTCGTTTAGTCCAACCTGAATCTGCTGCTCATAAGCGTCATTGGATGCCCTCAAGTTCCAGTATTTTGGGAAAGTTGGAAAAATTCTTTCTATCCTGTGTATAATTTCATAGCCTTCTATCATGTCCAATGCTCCCTCTAAGCTGTGGAGTCTTCTGAGCAAAAATTCTACTTTGGGAACTACTGGCATTAAAGCTGTGAGCTAGCGATTTGGCTAATGCATAAATTAGTTTGCCCCGGGGCCATTCTTCCTGAACAAAGACAAAAATGTGTAACCTGGAGGCTAAAAAACTGTGAGCTAGCTCACAGTAACTCAGCTTAGAGGGAACACTGATCATGTCCCCCCTTAGCTGAATCTCTTCTAAACTAAAAAGTGCCAGACTCTTCAGCCTTTCCCCATAGGAAAGGTGCTTCAATCCCTTAACAATCTGGTTGCCCTCCTTTGTACTTCTTCCAGCTCTGCAATGCCCTTTTTGTGATACAGCTACCAGAACTGCAGACAATATTCCAAATGAGGTCACGCGGTAGATCTACACAGGGTCACTGGCTGCTTTATTGGGTAGCCTGAAGAGTAACGTAGTACTTGAAGAGCACTATCAATCTCCGCCCCCCCCCCCCTCGAGTAAAGGAAGAGGAAGAAGTCAGAGCTGCTGCTAAACGGGACAGTGTGGTGCTGGACTAGGACTTGGGAAACTGAACACCCATTCTGCCATGTCAGCTTGTTGCCTGACTGTGGGCCAGTCTACTCACCATCTCAGTGTAACCTACCTCTGAGGGTTGTTGTAAGGGAAAAAATAAAGAGAAGGATGTTTGCAAGCCACTTTGGGTCCCCACTGGGAAGAAAAGCAGGGTATAAAGATCTAAATAAATACATAAATACTGGGCGAGTTCAGTTACCCTCACATTGGTTGGGAAAATGTCTCCTCAGATTACATCAATAAAGGAAATTTCTAGAGGTGACCCATGACTGTGCCTTAGGGCAGCTGGTCATGAAACTGACTAGAGGGGAATTTGATCCTGTCTGGTGTCTGGGATCTGGTGTGCAAGATAAAAGTGACTGAACCACTAGGGAACATTGACTCACAGGGCTATAGTAAACAGTAAGTAACTTGGAAGGTCCAACATAGCTTTGCTTTAACTACAGAAGAGGCAGCTTCTCAGAGGATGAGGGGATTACTTAAAATGAAATTGGAAGAAAGAGTCAGGTCGGTCAAATTTCTCTGAATGCTTAGGAATTTGTTTAGAACAACAATAATAGAAGTGCAGCTAGACTACGTATACCACTGACTATGGAAAGAGCAAAAAATAATGTCAAGAAGAGGCTGGAATGCTGAACTGCTAGAGTTAAGGAAGCCATAAAAGGCAAGAAGGTCCTTTAGAAAGTGAAAGCCTTGGGCCCAAATGGGGAAAATCTGAGGGGGCACAAAATCGGACACCATAAACACAAGATAGCAGTCAGGCAAGCAAAAAAGGAATCTGAAGAATATGTTGCTAGAAATATTGGGACGAACAGCAAGAACATCAGCAAGGAGGAGAAAGTCAACAAGGGCAGCTAGCTGTTTAAACCATTAGGTGACAAAGATGTGATCAGGTGTCTGAGACAGGACCAGGAAGTTGAGGATAAGCTGAATGAATTCTTTTGATTTGTCTTCATTGTGGAAAATGTTGGGCAAATATGTGTCCCTGAGGCAAATTTTTCAGGGAAGATATGTGAAGAACTGAGTCAAACAGAGGTATCTGGAAAATTAAAGGTTAACAATTCAGCCAAGTCTTTAAAGAATTAAAAAATGAAAATAATGATTTTGCAACAAAAACAGGTAACTTATCATCAGCCTCTGAGCCAGAAGACTGGAAAACAGCTGATGTCACACCAATATTTAAAAAGGGAAAGGTGAGCTGTTACAGCCTAAATCCACACATCATCATTGGGTACTGTGGGCTGTTGGTGAACACTAAGCATCAGCTGGACGTAGATTGGCTTGTCCATATGGGATAATTGTGGATGACTGCTGTTATAGAATAACAAAACTCTGTGGCGGAGAAAGTAGGAATTTTTTCCCCTTTTATGTAAAAATGACTCAGGATCACCCAGTGAAACTGACTGACATTTAAGAGAGACATTATACTTCATATAATGGCTAGTTGACTTGTGGATTTTGTTGCTACTAGTTATGGAGATGGCTACGGGCTTAAATGGATTTAAAAGGGTGCTGAAAAGATTTATGGAGGGTACTTCTATAGCTGGCTATTTTCTGTGATAGCCATTTGGGACCTCTGAGTTTAGAGGCCGCCTGCTGTCAGATGCTTAGGAGCAGCCTTCAGGTGAGCACTGTTTGTTCTCTGACATTCTTGCTCATAGGCTTCCCTGCATAGGTGTAAACTATGGGGGGGCTCGGACCACCTCCAAAATTTCCCCGCGGGGCTGAGCTCCCCCCACGAAACGGAGTGCCCACCGGGCCGGCCGCCACCTCCTCCTCTCCCCCCTGCCTGGCCACTCCTCCCTCCCCCTCCCTCCTGGGCGAATACCCAGCGTGATGGCATCACCTGGAAGTGACGCCATCATGTTGGGCACGTTGCTGGGGCGACGCTCTAGCAATCCCCCCGAAACTCTATGGTGCCATAGAGTTTTGGGGCGATTGCTAGAGCGTTGCCCCGGCAATGTGCCCAGCGTGATAGTGTCACTTCTGGGTGATGCCATCACGCTGGTCACTTGTCAAAAGTCCCATCTGGCCCTGCCCATTTACTAAAAACACTTGGTGGGCTCTAGGAAAGGTGTCAGCAGGTGCCATAGCACCCAAAGGTGCGGACCCCTGATCTAGCACCGCCTGTGGAACAGGAAGACCCAGATATACTTACTTGAATCAGTAGCCATACTGGGTCCTTCTGGTTAACCTGCAAAGCAATGGAGAGACAAAGCAAAGGCTAAGAAAAAAGGCAAGACACTCCAGACGGTAGTCATACCCAACCAGCCACTTGTTCCCAGCTTCTATTTATTTTGAACAAGTAACTCTCCACACACCCCCAAGCGTGTACTCAAGGGGGCTTACAATTCCAGACAAGTCATTAGAAAACACTTGGAAATTCCAATCAAAAAGTCAACATCAATACAGAGAGAGAGAGAGAGAGAGAGAGAGAGAGAGAGAGGTTTGCGCTGCTCTTTTAAAACCATTAAGAAAGGCATCAGTCGGGGCTTCTTTTGGCAGAATATTCCACACATGAAGCTGCCTTTATACTGAGTCAGACCCTTCGCCTATCAAGGTCAGTACAGTTTACTCTGACAGGCAGGGCCGGCTCTATCACTAGGCCAACTAGGCGGCTGCCTACGGGTGCAGCTGGCAAACATGGCGGCGGAGAAACTGAGAGTGAGAGACTCGGTGAGACAGCGCGAGAGCCCAGTGCGCTTTACAGGTAACAGCGGCAGCGCTCCTCAGCCGTGCTGGGTGAGCAGGAAGAGCCAAGGCGCAGCCCAGATGACCTGCAGCAGCCACTCCAACAAGTCCACCCTCCCTCCTCCGCCCCGTGCTGCCTTTGAGGCCTGGACTGGCCCAGGGGGAGGGGGGGAGATGCCAGCGCACGGAAGATACCTTGTGGATACCTATGGAGTCTGGGAGGGGGTGGGTGGGCAGCAGACTGGTCCCCAGACTCCAGGGGAAGAGAAAGAGCGGTGGCGCGCGTGTCCCGGTCCCAACCCATCCGGCTGCTCTGCTTCCTGGCCTCCTCCAAGACCGGCTGCCCCGGGAAGGGAGGGGCACTTTCCAACTGGGTCTGCCACAGCAGCCAGCCGCTCCCCCACCCCCAGCCCTCAAGGCTCCGAATCCCAGCGAGCAACTTTTGCGCTCAGCCAAGCTTCAAATCAGGCATGCGCTCCTGTCTCTTGCTTTCTCTAGTGGTGCTGGGTGCTGGGGCCGGGGCGTCCCTTGTGGGTGGGCGGATCTCTGGCGGTGGAGATGGCAGCTCTGTGGTGGTGGTGGGGCACCACAAGGTAGCATCGCCTAGTGCGTAAAAACCCCTGGGGCCGGCCCTGCTGACAGGCAGTGGCCTTTCACATCTGATCCTTGGAGATGCCAGTGACTGAACCTGGGACCTTCTGCATGCAAAGCAGATGTTCTGCCACTGAACTACAGCCCTTCTCCGACTGTGCAGCAAACTCAGAAAAAGCTCTGCCTTGCACCACCACGTTTCTTGCAGGAGGGCAATGGGGCATGAAGAAAGAGTCTACCCATGATGATCCCAATGGGTAGGGGGGGAAAAACTGCTCAGGGCTCTGAATACCCCAATGCACCAGTCAAGGGATACAACCAAGCTGGCTCAGGATACTATGGCACATCTTTTGTGCAGCAACTGCACTGACCACCAATTTGCTTTCAGATTCAATTCCAAGGTGTTGATATTAGCCTAGAAAGGATCACCTCTCTCCATAGAAGCTCACATACCAAGTGAGGCTTAGTGGGCAGACTGTGTCCTCACCAAGGGAGGGTGATGGGGGCAAGGCAGCCCTTTTCAAGCCCCCCCCCCCCCCAGTGGAGGTAAGAAAAACCAACTCTATGGAGTTCTCACAGAGGTTGTAAGAGCTTCCTTTTTGGGCTGGCTTTTAATTAGTGATCTAAGTGGCGAGGTGTTTTTACAGCTGGCATTGACTGTACTAAACACAGGTTTTTATTGGGCTGTTTCAGTGTGATTAAATTTTGATAACATAAATAAACGCACACAGAGATATGTAGCTGGATTTGATATCAGAACGCTCGATTCATTGATTTATTTTCCTGTTTCTTGATTAATGCTGTTAAGTTTAGAGTTGAAGACAGGAGAGGTGGGATACAAAAAAAATTCAAATAAATAAAAAAGGTTACAGGCAGCGACTTGAATTGTAGAGTTGATACTTGACGTTACTACCATGGGGAGGACACGTTCCCCAGGAGAGACAGCATAAAGGTTCCCTAAATAAATAAATGAGGAATGATTTCTTTGCACTCTGGAGATTTTAATGAGGATAGGATTAAGAGTGCCCTAACCTGGATGGCCCAGGCTAGCCCGATCTCATCAGATCTCAGAAGCTAATCAGTGTCAGCCCTGGCCATTATTTGGATGGGAGACCACCAAGGAATATCAGGGTCACTATGTAGAGACCAGCAATGGCAAACCACCTCTAAATGTCTCTTGCCTTCAAAACCCTACAGGGTCGCCATAAATCAGCTGTGACTTGACAGCACTTTCCATCACCACCAGAACATAAGAGAAGCCAATGCTGGATCAGGCCAGTGGCCCATCCAATCCAACACTCTGTCACACAGTGGCCAAAAACACCAGGTGCCCTCAGGAGGTCCACCAGTGGGGCCAGAACACTAGAAGCCCTCCCACTGTTGCCCACCCAAGCACCAAGAATACAGAACATCACTTGCCCCATCTAAACCAGGATTAAGAATAAATAAAAGTTTATCAGCATTAGTTTGAAATGATGAACTCTGTGCAGTCCATACTGGTTCTGTGAACTCGGAACCAGTGCAGGAGGGAGATGGAGCACAGATGTGTACAGGAAGTATCCGTCACTAGCTGGACCATGACCCTAGAATTCCCCAACCGGGCCAGTCCTCAGCTGTGCTCACGGTAGAGTTCATCTTTTTTTTAAAAAATGGCAAAATTCTATACACATCTGTTTTTTATACTTATCTATATGATATGTATGTTGACTTGAGCTGCAATGCAACTTTTGCACACCTTTTGCAACTCTACTTCTGCTTGTGACCATGCTAAAATGGGACCCCAAAAAAGTGCTGATCCACTTGTCTGACAATTAGAACTGGATGCTGAAGTAGGAACAGTCTGTGGGCAAAATGTGAAACACATTTGAGGAGCACAAGGACAAGATTATTGCCATGTGGAGAAGAACAAGAGGTAACCTAGGTGGGGCTGGGATTTGTGCACTGTCCAAGTCACACTGGCTGCCTTGGGCCATGATGGACTTCAAATTCTGCCCTGGTTTGGTAATGAAGCACACAGGTGGAAAGTGGGAAGTACTCCCATGCAATCTTGCCAAGAGTTGACATCTTCCATGGCTGATAAGGAAGAAAGCCCTGAGGTGTCTCATAGCAATGTCACGGCATGGGACTAGTGACTGGCACCCTGCACAGAGTCATCATGCTAAGGACAGAGTCTGCCTCATCCCTGGATCTTCTTGCTCATTTTTTGCACACTGCTTCAAGGCCAATGCACACAGACCCAAGATGCCATGCAGTCTGCATGTGCTGCTGTGGTGCAGAACAACTGGAACGCACCCACATAAAGTTACTAGGGCTGCCACCTCACCAAAGAAACCTTAGCTAGTTAAATCGTACACGTTCTAATTGATTAATCAATTATGCCTACATCAATTTGCACAAGAATAAAAAATAACAGTCCTGAAGGAAAAAAGTATACTTCCTTTTGGTGGTAAGTGTAACACGCCCTGGAAGAACTGGTGCCCATCATGAAGGTGCTTTATACGGAATCAGACCAGCAGTCCACCAAGGTCAGTCCTGTCTACTTAGACTAGAGGTGGAGGTCTTTAATTTCACCTACTGCCTGGAGCTTTGTGGTTAGAGAGGCAGGGGATTGAATCTGGGATCTTCTGCACGAAAAGCAGAGGCTCCTCGACTGAGCCACAGTCCCTCCCTAGCTTTCCTAGCCTCCCTGGAGACAGCACATCTTTGCCTGCCTTCTCCTTCCTCTAGTGATCCCTTAATGGTCTGGGTCAGGGGAGTTTCTTGGACAAGATACTACAAGGAACAGGAGGCTACAGTGAAGGAATCGGGCATTTCTCTCTTCCTCCACCAGTAGAAAGAGGTAGATGGGGGCGGGGGACAGTTTTGTGCAACTCCCCTTCCCCTTTGTACAATTCCATGGCATTCTGACCACAAGGTTTCCCTGACCCAGAGCAATCGCTTCTTGGAAGTCTTTAAGGAGCTGATGTGGGAAGGCAAGGGAAGATCAGCTTTCAGGGGCTTGCGGTTGGTGGAATACATGCCTTGTTTTTAGATTGGGCACGCACATGTTGCGACAGGCACCAACTTGGAACAGGCATCCCCCACTTTGTGAGGGGAAGAAAGGAGAGTGCCCCTTGTGGAGTGGTATTTGTGGTCCACAGTTTCCTGTAACCATTGTTTCAAAAAGCTTTCTACTTTTAAATCTGCTTCTTGATTAAAACAGAGCCCCTTTTGTAAACTAGTCAAAAGGATTTAAAATCAATTACGTCTACAAATTCATCAGTTACATGTTGTAGCCATCTTCTGAATTCAACGACCTTGCTAAGTACTTGATAGAGCAAAACACCCAGGGTTTGCCTTTACCTCTGTCCTTTCCGTTCTGCATCTTGTCATCCTCCTCTTCCCCTCCTTCCTCACCTTCAAGACAAAAGCACACACCAGTAAAAGTGAGCAGGTCGGGCAGTGGGTGAACAAGCAGAGCTACAACAGCAGGAAGGCCTGAAGAAACACTGCTGCCTTTTTGTGCGAGCCCTGGGATGGGATTTCTTTTGCAGGACAGTTTCCCTCGCCCCCTTGGTGCTACCCTGCTCCCACTAGAGCCCTCGGGCTAAGTGCTTCAGCCAGCCTCTGGCAGCCAAACATCCTCCCCAGCAGAGAAGATGGAAACGAGTCCCTGGAGGTGGAGTAGGAAGGGGAATTCTTGCCAAAGATCTATTTACAACCCCATCTTGTCCCTCTTGAGCCTTCGGGGATGGTTAACTTCAAAACCTATGAAACCAGAACTGTAAAAGGTTAAATGTCTACATTAAAGAGGCAAAACCTCACTATAAAATGTTCTGCAGGGGCCTCGGCTCTCTCGTAAGCTCCTGGCTTTTAAAACATGCCAGGGGATGGACAGTTGGGATCCCCCTCCTAAAGGATGCCCAGGAAGCTGTGAAGAGAGAGGACACCATGAGCAGAGGGTTAAAGGCAGGACAGAGGAGGACAGACGATGTGAAAGACAGACAGAGCAGAATGACAAAACAGAGAGAAAAAGATGCAGCTGAGCATGGCAGGGCTGACTGCGCAACCAGATCATGAAATCTACATCTCTTGCCCACAGGGAGAAGATGCCTGTTTCCTCCAGAATACATTCCAGCTTCCCAGCTTGCATTTCTCCGCAGTCATGGAGAAGAAAGGAAACTGCCATTTCGATATGGGACCTGAATTCACAACCCCTGTTGGAAGACTGCAGTCAACCATCTTTTCAGAGGAGGCAGAGGAGGGTCATCCCGTTCCCTGCACTGCATATCCAAGATATCCTATTTCCACTTTCTTCCACAATTTTTATTCACGCCATCTATTTATTTACTTACATCATTTCAATTTCTATTTATGGTATTTTTATCCTGGCCTTCCTCTCCAAGGAGGTCAGGGCGCTATACCTGACTCCGGTGTTCCCTCTAAGCTGAGTTAGTGTGAGCTAGCTCACAGTTTTTTAGCCTCCGGCTCACACATCTTTGTCTTAGCTCGGGAAGGATGGCTCCAGAGCAAACTAATTTATGCAGCAGCCAAATCGCTCGCTCACAACTTTAATGCCAGCAGCTCCCAAAGTAGAATTTTTGCTCACAAGACTCCACAGCTTAGCGGGAGCATTGCCTGGTTCCCCTCCACCCTCCATTTTATCCACACAACAACCCTTGTGAGGTGTGCGAGGCTGAACAGGGTCATGGCACGCAGGGAACTGAACCTGGCTCTCCCCAAGTCCCAGCATGATACTCTGACTACAACACCACATTAGCTCTCTGTCTTTCAGCCAGACGTAATACAGGCCAGACAAGAAAACTCTGAATTGGATAGCTGCAGGTACGGCATCAGCCAAATCCCAAACAGGCAAGGAAGCAAGGGCTACCAGGACGAGCAGAGATGCGTGATCTCATAGCTGCTCCTGAGTCAATTGCGCAGCTCAGCACTGCTGTAAAGCTTCGCCTCCAGCTGCTTCCCTTGAGTCACAGAAAGGAGAGGATTTCAAGACACTTCCCAGGGTTCCTTTGCCTGCAGAGTCTGCGTATCATCAAAGCAGAGGCCTGTAGTTTGTTTTACCTGTCATCTCACCACACGGCTCAGCGCAACACACTGGGCTTTGGTGGCTGCCGACAGAAACAAGCCCTACTCTGTCTGTGATTGCCTGAGACTTTGCACGTTTCTAGAGGGAGGAGGGACAGGCTTCACCAAGACTGTGTCCCAGGGAAAGGCAGAGCTTCAGGTTCCTGTCTCATGCCAGAGAGGATGCCTGCAGCGCCAAAGGCACCCAGCACATCAGAGGGCTTTTCTGCCCTGACACTGAAAAGCCCAAGCAAGCAACAACTACCAGGCCAAAAACAGCAATGATTTGATCTGTCCGTCAGATTTTTGTCCTGCCCTTTTTTTTAGGCTCTCCCCTCTGTTTTATTTATATATATATATATATATATATATATATATATATATATATATATATATATATATATATATATTACATTTATATCCCGCCCTCCCCACCATTTGGCGGGCTCAGGGTGGCTAACAACATATATACATTAAAACTCCAATTAAAAGAATCAAAATCAGTATAAAACCAGAACTATACAGACATATTAAAAGATGGCAGTCTTCTGATTGTCACCTGAATGGTGCCTCCAGGCTCCCACCTAGCTGTTAAACCTCGGTTGGTGGTGCTGTTGGTACCGTTGGTAATAGGGTCAGTGCCATAATATCCAGGTGGCACCTTACTTGAAAGCCTGGCGGAAGAGCTCCGTTTTACAGGCCCTGCAGAACTGTAAAAGGTCCCGCAGGGCCCTGATGTCCTCCGGGAGCTCATTCCACCAGTGAAGGACCACCACAGAAAAGGCCCTGGCCCTCGTTGTAGCCAACCTGGCCTCTTTAGGGCCTGGAAGGGCCAGGTGGTTTTGGAAACTCGATCTTAGTGTTCTCTGGGGTACCTTAGGTAAGTAGGTCCCAAGCCATATAGGGCTTTAAAGGTAAGAACCAGCACCTTGAACTGTATCCGGTATGCTACAGTCTGCCAGTGCAGTGCTTTTAGGTCGGGCTGGATGTGTTCCCGTAGGGGGAACACAACAACAACCTGGCTGCTGCATTCTGCACCAGCTGCAGCTTCCAGTTTGGGACAAGGGAAGCCCCATGGAGAGAGCATTGCAGTAATCTAATCTTGAGGTGACCAATGCCTGGATCACCATTGCTAGGTCATTGCGCTCAAGGAAGGGAACCAACTGCCTAATCAGCCTAACTATCCTCACCACGCCCTGGGAAGTAGGTTAGGCTGAGAAAATACAACTGGCTGAAGGTCACCCAGTGAGATGTGTGGCCAAGCAGGCATTTGAACCCTGGTTCCCCCAGTCCTAGTCCAGCCACAAGGTTATGTTGGATCTCGACAATAGTGCAGCCCTGAGGTGGGAGGCAGAATTCAAAAAGCTCTCTCCTGCCTCCCCCACAGTCCCAGATCCCTTTACCAAGTGGCCGCCAGAGGCAGCAGTATAGGCCTGGCCAGCCTGTGGGAGGGGAGCAGGTCTCCAGTCTGACTCCCCCCCCCCCCACTTTCAGCTACACATGTGCCTAGAGCTGGAGAACCATGACAGGCTTGGGCCTGTGCAGGCAAGCCTGATCTCGTCAGATTTCAGAAGCTAAGCAGGGTCGACTGTGGTTAGTACTTGGATGGGAGACTTCCTTGGAATACCAGATTGGGAGGACAGAGGCAGGCTTTATTCAGCCACTTCTATGAATATCCTCCAGGCCCCCAAGAGAGGTCAGTCACCAGAGGTCAATGTGACTTCCAGGTGAAGAAACACACACACACACACACACACACACATACAGATAGACAGACAGACACACACACATTCCAAAAAAAGAAGAAGAAATGCAGGAGGGGGGAAAAAGACTGGCTTGGGCTGCTTTCTAGGAAAGCCAGGAATAGAATCAGAATGAATGGGGGGGGGGAGTCATGGCCCAAGCTCCTGCCAGAATCCTATCCAAGGAATCTCCAGCGACCTTCAGAGAACTGCCTGGTCAAACTTCTGGACTCTGGAAGGGCCTGTATTTTCCTGAGCCCATGCTTCCAAGCACTCAGGAATGCTTCCTCCCTCCTGGGATGAGGATTCCAAAGCCCCACTTTTACCAGAGACAATTCCTCCAAAGTGGAATCCAAAACTATTTGGTGTTGGCTGATTTGAGCCGTATATTTCTTGACACTTCCACAGCACAAGAGGGAATAAGTGAGCCCCCTTCCTCCCCCAGACCACTCTTTTGGTACATGAAACCTATTATCAAGTCCCTTCTCAATCTCTGTTTCCCCAAAGCCAGCTCTTCTTTCCACATTTATACAAGGAACTTCCCAGAAATTAATTTTATTTATTTATTTATTTAATTTATTTGCTTTATTTATATTCCGTCTTTTCCCCCAGTGGAGACCCAAAGTGGCCTACATTATTCTCCTTTCCTCCAGCTTTATCCTGACAACAATCCTGTGAGGTAGGTTAGGCTGAGAGTATGTGACTGGCCCAATGTCACTCAGTGAGCTTTGATGGCACAAGTGGGGATCTGAACCTGGGTCTCCTAGATCCTAGTCAGGCACTTTAACCACTACACTACACTGGCTCTCAAGCTTTTCTTCCTGTCTTGTTCTTGCATTGGAAACATGCTGCGAGGCCTTAAGAGCCCAGTGTGATGTTCCCACTAGCACAGAACTGAACCCCACAAAACATTCTCCCTCCTCACTGAGTATGAATCCTTTTTGCAGAGGAATGCAAAATGTTCCGCAGGGGATAGGTGTCTGGGAGGAAGAAGCCGTGCATTCCTGTTGCATGGTAACTGCACTGATACCTGCTCACCCCAATCTGGTTGAGGAAAAAAGGTGAAACTAGCTGCATATCTGCATGCACATCTCGCAGCTGTGGGAGTGGAATATGTGCTTGCGTGTCTCCTGAACACTGAAGTTATGTATATCTGCACCATGTTGCTTTCAGTAGGAACTCCCAGTTGTACTTCTGGAGATCTTTTCCATTAAAATGCAAGAGTATATGGATCCATACAAAGCAGGAATTCCACCAATGACCTATGATTGTTTTGTCCCCCACCAACAGCACGACCTTTGGGTAAATTTCTCCCATGAAAACCCAACGTTAAGAGAATCCTCTCCAGGTCTCTGAGGGAATCTGCTGGTTCCCTCATTTTGGCCCAAGTGCAAAGTTTGCTGCATACCTGAATGAAGCTCCTTCACCAAAGATGACATTGTGTTGGTAATTGAATCAGCTGCTACCAGCAAATCGTTACGAAGGTTTCGTCGGGTTCCTATGAAAGAAAACGGGAGGGGAAAAGTCGTGGAGGAAGCTGAAAGGCCAGCTTTCTAGGCCCACTTGAGCAAGTGGTTGTTACGTCAGACACGCCCTGACCTGCTATGATGCTGAGTCCGAGAGCTGCCTTGGGGATGGCCCGTCCCCTGTAGACAGCTGCCCCTCTGGCAGCATGGCCAGCAAAGGCGTTTCAAGGAGGCTCCACCTGCACAGCAGCTAGGTAGCCAGAGAGGTACATGATCTCTGTTCTGCCATATGTAATCAGACACCTGCTGTTCTGCTATGGGGATAATGAACCCATTCATCTACCAGTTGTTATACTGAGAGGGAGGGATTGCTGGATGGGAAAAAGGCACTGAAGACTCACTCTAGGATTCAGGAAGGTGGGGAGGGGATGACAACTGCCACAAGTCCAGGGAGCTCTTGGCTTGCCTACCCACCACACAACAATAGATGCTGGGGGGGGGGGCAGAGAAACCCAACCAGGTGTAACTGATACCTAATCCCCCCCATGCTTTCATTTCATTTCAAAACACACAAAGACCCTTCCTGGCCCCATCTGTGGCTGCTGCTGTATAGGTCAAACATTTAACTTGGTTAAGACATCTATTCTCCCACACTCCTGCACACACCCTCTTCATTCAGACAGGCAGCTCTCCAACAGGTTTTCCCAAGACTCCACCTGCTCACTTACCTAGCTGTACAGACCCCCTCAAGACAGCAGGCAGGCAATAATCTACCAGGGAAGGTGCAAATATCGCATGCAAGCCAGAACGCTGAACCACCCATAAACCACTTGCTTCCTTGCCTTGCTCGTTGCAGAAACTCCCCTCTCCCCCTTCATTTCCTTTTCCTTCTTTTTTCTTCATTTTTTTGGTTCATATATTTGCATGCTCTGTGTGTTTTTCTGTGGTTGATAACAATTACATAATACGATGCCACTGTCTCTATATTGGATACGAGGTTATCAGATGATTTCGTTCTGTTTTATTTTCTTGTTTGGTATTTGTTATTGTGTGTAAAAATATAAAATAATAAAAAATTAATTTTAAAAAAGAACATTCAAAGAGCCCTGCTGACACAATCCAATAAGTAGAGCAGCAGGGTGGTGTTGCAGGGACCCCTCAATTTCTCTGCCCACACTAGGGCTCATTAGACAAGTTAGAAATGGCACATTTCTGACTGATTTCTGGCTGCCCAGACTCTGCCTGCCTGCTTCTGGATGCCAGGCTAATCCAGAGCAGGAAGGCTCACCACTCATCTTCCAAGGAGAAAGGGGCACCATCCAAGATGTAAAACCAACCATTTGCTACCCAAACTTTTCAAAGGCAACAGCTAATGGAAATAAGAGATCCAGAGTGGCACCGTGGTTAGAGTAGGGGACTAGGGGTCTGGCAGGCCCAGGTTCAAATCCTTCACTCTGCAGTGGAAGCTCGATTTGGTGACTCTGGGCCAGTCACACCCTCTCAGCCTAACCTACCTCACAGGGTTGTTGTGAGGATAGGACAGAAAAAGGGAAAATACTGTAAGCCGCTTTGGGTCCTCACTGGGGAGAAAAGTGGGCTATCGATGAAATAAAGAAAATCATTCCAATAAAGTACAGAATTGGAACCATGTATTTTTACTACATGCAATCCGTTTGATCTGCTTGTTTCCTCAGGAAACTTCCAGGGCTGTAAAAAGCATTCCTACTGAAGGTTGCGGGTTAAGCTGAACTCTGAAGTTGTGTGTGTGTGTGTGTGTGTGCGTGCGTGCGTGCCTTACATTCTGGCTTGCTCTACAAAATAACTGTACTTCAGGGTGAAATCAGACATGCCCTGGGAGAGATTGTTGGGATTTTCCAGAGTTTCTTACAAGGCTAAAATCAGCCATAAAGTGGGCACGCCTGGACTGGGACTATAGAACTGAAGGAAAGATGGACAGATTATTTTTATTTCTTTAAATTATTATATTAATTATATTAATTATTATATAAATTATTAAAATATTTATGCCCAGCGTTTGTTCAAGGCAGCTATCACATCAAAAACAGTAAAATCTCCCCAATGATACCACAACATTACAAATGGCCATAAAGCCAACATGAAAAGAACAGGTGGAAAAAAGCAATCCTTCTAAGGAGTATCCGGTTGAAGTGAAGAACTCTGGCTTATGTTGCTTCCAGAAAGACAGCAAATTTGGAGGCTTCTCAGACCCTGTATTGGAGCCACAGCTGAGAAGGCTCCGCATCACACCAAGGAGGTCTGAATCCAGTCAGCAGAAGGCATTAGCAACAGACGTTGCTCAGACAGCCTGAGTGGGTGGGTGGGTTTACACAGGGAGAGGTGGTCCTCTCCTTCAGCTGTTTTCCCCATACAAACTGACACCCTGCCCCAGTATCAATAGGTTTTTCTCTGCATGCACAGAGGGTGCACGTGCACACATGCAGAATTAAGACTGGAAAAACGTCCAGATTTTCTACTGCTACCACGGGAGACTATAACCACAGACCTTCCAACAGTCATCCAGTTCTTGCACGCAAAAACACTTACGAACATAAGAAGAGTCCTGCTGGATCAGACTGGGGTCCAGCTAGTCCATCCTGGCTCACAGTGACCAACCAGAGGGCCAATAACACGGCATAGGGGCCATGGCCTTCCCTTCCCCTGATGTTGCCTCCTGACTCTGGGATTCAGAGGTTTAGGGTCTCTGACTATGGAGGTTTCCCTCAGTCACCATGGCCACTGATAGACCTATCCTTCCATGAATCTATCTAATCCCCTTTTAAAGTTGCTTAACAAAGAAAAAAAATCTCCCTCTCCCCAAATAGTAGGACATCCAGTGAAGCTGATGGGCAGTAGATTCAGGACAGACAAAAGGAAATACAAAATACATCGTCTGCTAAGGCTCATTTTAAGTTGGCTCCTGGTGAAGGTTTTTGTGAAAACAGGCCCTTCAACTGTTACTGAGTTCGGTCTTCCTCGAGGTCTGCGGACCTCCAGTTTGATCAGTTATGTGTTAGGGTATCCAATTAACCAGCTTTTCTCATATGACTGTTTTCACAACACTCACTCCTTTTTTAAAGCAATCCTGTGCATCAGGTCATCGTATATCATGAATATGACCTGTTCCAATGCTTTTGGTTACAGTTCATGTCGGACAACCTTCTTTTTGTTTCCGCAAGGGCGGAACCAGCAACCTGAATCAGTCTGTCCTCAGATGAAGTTTTGTGCTATGAAGTCACCTGCCATGGTGTCTGCATGTTAAACTCACATATCTCGTGCTCTTCCCCCTCCCTCCATGAAATTCCTGTGCTACATTTAAATCCAAAGGGATCACATAACAGCTACATTGATTTCCTCTATTCTCCCATTCTCCCACTCAATAGAATGTTCACAAACATTACAGCAAACAAGCTGTAAGTGGTAGGGCACTACTAGGGGAAGATACTCTCAAGAAACAGTAGTATTTAAATTATTTCATACGATGATTTACTTGCCTTGTGCAAATGCTTCCTGAACATCTCCACCGACACCAGCAAGCGAATCTTGGGGTACGTGAGTTGGGGTGGAGCCCGCAGATGTTGACCTGACTGGCATGGGCATTGACCGGCCAGCCCCGTGGGTGGGGGAGGTGTGTGGAGAACTTGCTGCCTGGGCCTAAAATAAGACACACAGCCTGGTTCAGTTCACACTCTCCCTTTGCAAACAGCTCTTCCGAACAAGCAAAATGGCAACCCCATAGATGCTCTAATCTGACAAATCCTTAGGCAGAACTGTCTCTAACAAGAAATTTACTCCCTTAAGTACCGGCTAGGGCAAGGATAGCTGTGGGAGGCACGTGTGACTGTTTGATCTGTGGCTCTTCTGGGCTCTGTTCCTCGGTGTAGCCTTCACCTCACATCCTAGGAAAATGGGCAAGACCATTGCTCAGTAGAGTTTGGGGTTGGCAGGTGGTCCCCACCTTGCAACGCCAGAGGGACTGGAGGACAGATAAGAAGCAAGCCTCCCTGAGCCAAATGAAAGCAAAGAGCCAATGCTTCCAGGGATGGAAGTAAAGAGCCAATCCTCTTCAACAACCTCCGACCCTTCCCTGCACCCTGCACCCTCCACACTCTCACCCCAGCTCCTGGGCTGTTCAGAGGAAACCAAGCTGGCCACAGAGAACGGAGAGTAAAACCATTGCTATGGGCAGCCACCTGGGAAAAGAGCAAGCTGGTCATAGAAGGGTGGTGGTGAGTCTACTCCCACTTTTCCACATCCAGCTTGCTCTCCTTGGGGCACCCTGGCAATCTCACTCCCCTTCGGCGCCTGTGCCTCATGTTGTGGAGAGAGTGAGATGAGGGAAGAGAGGGAAGCTCTTCCCCTCATGCCAGATACACCAGGGCTGGCTAAATTTTCAAGAGTGGTGAGGAGCAATGCTCCCTCTAAGCTGTGATGTCTTGCGAGCAAAAATTCTACTTTGTGAGCTAGCCCCATCAAAATCGTGAGTGAGCTATTTGGCTACTGCATAAATTAGTTGGCTCTGGAGCCATCCTTCCTGAGCCAAGACAAAAATGTGTGAGCTGGAGGCTAAAAAACTGTGAGCCAGCTTACACTAACTCAGCTTAGAGGGAACACTGGTGAGGAGAGACAACCCTTCATGCTCTGAGGCACTAAATATACAGAAATATTTAATAGTTATATCTTATGCTAGGAAGCAGTAGTCATATAGCTCTTTCGACGAATACCAAATACAAATCTGGCTCTCCATGAGCCAAGGAGTGAGTACCACTGATTAGGGAATGCAGCCCCAAGTATGTGACCGGGAATAAAAATATGAAAGCGGTTGACTCTTGAGGCCTGGGAGCCATTTAACAAGCACAAAGGAGTCCACATTTGCATGTGGGGTTTACATACCAGCTTCTAAACCCATCCCAAGATTCTGTGAGGCTGAGATTACAGTTTTGAGCAATTAAGGATTGTAGGTTATCCTACCAGGTAGCTGGAGAACTCTAGGTTACTTCATATCACCATTTTGAGATGCCTTTTTTGTGTGGCTTTTAAATTAATTAATTAACATTATTTTCTCATTGGGACTCAAGGTGGATTATCCAGAATAAACAACCAGTGTTCACTGGATTGGTGGTGTGGGAGTTTCAGTGGTTCACTAGGAGTGAAGGCCATATTGAAGAAGTCACAGTATTACTGAATTCAGCACAAAGTCACTGCCCTGCTGACATGGCTGTGTGAATCAGTCTTCTGCCAACAAGAGGGGACTCATCACCTCTTTTAAGGCATCAGGAGCTGTTTCTTGGTGATCAGCTCACATCTGCACCAGCAAATTTCCCATTAACACACAGTCACATATTGTCCCCTCACTCACTGCAATCCAGTCATCATGTCTCCCCAGAATAAAATATCCCTGATTGACCCACACTGCTCAGTGGTGGATGTAAAGTGGAGTTTAACAATGCAGGAATTTGTCTGCTTTCGGATACCAAAATGAGTGTGCATTTTAGGGTACCGTAGGCATTTAGAGTGTTTCCTCTGGGGCACCACAACTATCTTCCAACGAAACATTTTCATTGCTATACCTTTCAGTGTGCAAGGAGTTCTCCTGGCAGAAATTTGTACTGTCTCCCAAAGGCATAACATGTGTACAGTTGGCATTAAATGATGCCTAAGTGGAATTTCACAAGGCATTCTCTGGGGATCTCATCACACCTGAACAGAATCTAGGGAAGGAAATCTTCAGCAGGATTAGAGAGAGGTGGCAAGGAGAAAGGCTGGGACGTGGACTGAGTTTGCATAAGCAAAAAATGCTTTAGACCTGAGAACACAGAAGGGCTTTGGCTGCACTTGGATTCCCCACACTAGTCTCAAAAAGCAGGGATAAATGATACTTTTTTACTCAGAAACAGACCAAGGTGGTGGAGGAGACGGACATGTGCTCAGCATAATGCAGACTGCAGGAGATCCATTTCACATGTCGGCTCCAGCGGTAGAACATATGCAATTGCCTGTAAGGTCCCAAGTTCAGCCTTCAGCATCTCCCTTTGAAGGATCTCAGGGAGCAGTTCTGGGAAAGGCCTCTTTTCTGCCTGAGATACTGGAGGAGAGCTGCTGACAGTAAAAACAGGCTAACTGGACCAACAACCTGGCTCTCTACAAAGCACCTTTACTTATTCTGCACATCAGCTGCACCACCAGTGGATGTAGGCCCTAACAGAAGCCATAGGCAGTGCCTTACACATCAAGATGCCTTGAGCACACAGGAAATGCAGGTGTGCCCATGGAAGCTAAACATGAACTGTGAAAGAGCAAGCTGATGTCTGTATACATATACGCCCACAGCCCACCCACCTGCCAAGCAGCTACCTTTCAAAGGAAATTCTGTTAAAGCACCTGGAGGTGAGATGGAAGGGGACCAAGCCCTGTGGGGCCTTGCACATCTGGACTCAGCCACTTCCACTGCCCATCTACTGGAAATCTCACCACCACTCGAAAGTGGCCAGCGCTAAGACAGCAGCACTACAGACAACAGCAGAGCTCCCCTTTGCATCGCGGAGCCGCCCTTACTTGGCTGTGTCAGGACACTTTAGCTTATTTGTGTCTGCGTGTTCTCCTACGTGCTTGTGGCTGTCTGGGGCAGAACACTCATGACTAATACCATAATTACCCCATAAAAAATTTACAGCCCCTGCACATCCTCCCTTATTTAGTTTGTGCCATTTCGTCTGGCCTTTATCCTTTCCTTCCTTTCTTTTTTTTTAAGGAGCAGGCCTCCCCCCCCCCGCTGCTATGGAAACCATGCCGTCACTGGAGCAGAAGGAATCCGGCAATACCCACGGAGGTGAAATGAAGTCAGCTTTTACACAGCTTCACTTGAGGGATGGCCAGGGCTGTACCAAGACAGCTGGACCCGAGGGGAGCAGAGTGAGCTTTGCCAGAGTAGACCCAGGTTCTTTACGACCTGGGAGCCACACACACTCTCTTCTATATAACCCCCGGCACCTGCTTACATCCCCAGAATGGCTTTTCCTCTCAGAGCCTCTCACTCGACAGGTACAGACATCTTTGATTAGACAGAGCACGTCTTCTGTCTGCTCTGGCTCTCCAGGAGGAGCTTCCTGTGGTCCAACAAGGCTCTTTTCTCTTTGCTCACTTTTAGGATGCAGTGCAAGACCTTTTTTTCCAGGGGCCTTTGAGTTTTGTGACATAACTGTGTTTTAATGTCCTTTAGACAAGAAGCTATAGAGGCATTTATCTTGCTTTAAGGGTGCTATGACCTGAAAATGCATTTTAATACAGGATTCGTGTTTATGTATGGAAAAGCATCATACAGTTTAGCAACAAACTGAATGTTAACCTTTGTACTTGCCGTGCAATTCCATAACTGCCCCTTTCTCTGCTGCCTTCCTGCTAGCTGAGTGCAGATCCAAAGGGTCCTCATTTCTCCAGCTACAAACCAACCAGACTTCTTTTGCTCATCATTGAGTTGATGACTGACTCTAGCTCCATCCCAAATCGCTCAAGCTAATGACGACACAAAAAGAGATGGCATAGAGGCCAAGAAGGCATGGAGGCCAAGGCCTTTCCCTGATACTGCCTCCTGGCTCTGGTATTTAGAGGCTTACTGCCCTGCCTCTAAATGTGGAGGTGTAACAGAAAAGCGCTATCTGGCTGCGCGGTTCTATATTGCAAAGGAAGGGAATCCTCACACTTTAAGCCCTCCAGTGATGACAAATGCCCCAGCCTTGCTCTGGTAGTTTTATTCTGGGACATCAATGCAGGACCATTAGATGGAGGCTATGATCTTAGCACCAAGAGAAAGCGGGTATGAATATTATCTAAAGTTGGTGTACAGTTCATATGACTGAGTGTCAAACGATCTGTCATGAGGCAGAGGAATTATATTTTAAAGTCTGCATACTTTTAGATAGGTCCCCTCCCCCAAATACTTTTTTTTAAAAAATGCTGGATTCTGGCACTCAAATCCTTTGCAGGAGACACCTCCCCCCCACACACAGAGAATTGTGCACATACAAAGGTAATATATGCAATATATTAACTGAAGTTAGTTTCACTGAACACAGGGAAAAACAGTGTTTTGACAATCCCAGAGCAGGATTCTGACAAACCTTAAAAGAAAGCTTCTCATCCACACCCACCTACTTCCTTTTCCAGCATGCCCCTCCCCCATCAACACTGGAGGAACCATGTTCTTTGGTAAGGAAGAAATGCATTATCTCCCACAAAAGCAGCAACCTAATTAATTTCTATCCCAGCCTTCCTCCAAGGAGCTCAGGGTAGCATATGCTGTTCTTCTCTCCTTGTAAGGTAAATGAGGCAGAGAGCATGTGACCGACCAGGGTCATCTAGAGAGCTTCATGGTAGAGTGGGGATTTGAACCTGGGTCCCCCAGATCCTAGCCCAATTGTTGGTTATTCCTGTTAAGGAATACGTTCCAGCAGAGAAAAATACCTAAGCATCAGCTTAGTAGAAACTAAGAGTCTGAGTCCATGTGTATTTAAAAGGTAAAAGTTTACTATACACCTATCATGGGAAAAGGTAAACGGGATACAAAATAACAACAGAGCTAGATTCTACATCTTTACAGCTAGAAATCCAAACAGCAAGAAGAGATGGCGTCTTCCCTCTGAACAAGAACAAAGACAGAGGAAAGAAGCCATAAAATGCAAATACTTAGTACATGGTTTCCAATCAGGGAGTTAGGGTCCTAACAAAGTTTCCCCGGGCAAACTATTGTGTACACAGACTGGTTACAAACAACCATGTGACTTACTATGACCAATACAGAACAACAGCAACCCAGTAGGTACAATGAAGTGTTTAACTTGCTATACTCAACACCAATGCTCTACGCCACACTGGTACGCTTTCCCAGAAAGATGTCAGCAGCATTGCAGATTCTGAAATGAAACACTGCCAGCCATTGCACCAGCTCTCTCTCTCTACAGGTCTCAGCCCTACCTGGGGGAAAAGACCAAGCAAAACAACAAGGACCCTCTTGAGGTTTCTTTGGCAAGAAGCAGGAACACAATGCAGAGAAGTTGGCTCCTATGGCTTTCATGCCACTTTTCCGCAAGCCGCAATTCTCACAGCTTCCCCTCTAATGGCAATTCATTGCGATTCAAGGCCTGCAAATGACAGAACCAACAGAGGCGCTGTTTGGACATCTCCAAGTTCTCTAATGTTGCTAGCTGGAGAAGATGACCTTCATTCACACATGTTAGCATGTGGCCAGGTGCAGCTATGTTATTAACTATCTGCACAGCAAAATCTTACACACACACACCCAACACATACCAATACTGTGCTTGCTTCACGATCCTTTGTAAGCATGAGCTACATTCAGTGGCAGGACTGTGGGAAAAGATACCTGGGTGTAACTCTGCACTGGGGCATGACTCCAGAATCATAGGACAGAGCCAGTTACCCAAAAATGCACGAGATAAATCCAAAGCGATTGAAAGACCTGGATGTAAAACCAGCTGACCAAGTCCAAGCTGGGCCCAAGCTGTAGTCCCAGAAACTAATCGGGATCAGCAGGCATGGTGTCAACACTAAGGACCAAACTCTACATGTGTTCCATGCCATCAAGTCACTTCCAACTTATGGCAACCCTATGAATTAATGACCTCCATTAACCTCTATCAATGACCTCCAATGACCTCTATCATTAACAGCCTTGAGTCTACCCATCCCATGCTGGGTCTTCCTCTTTTCTTACTGCCTTCAACATTTCCTATCATAATTGTCTTTTCCATTGAGTCTTGAAAGACCAAACTACATCTTATGTTACAATGGCATGTTATTTATTAAGTCTTCATTCAATTTACATATCTCACCTTTCTTCCATCATGGACCCAGGAGGTTTCCCATTCAGGTGATGACCAGACTCTGGACTGGCTTTGTTTCAGCAAGTCTGCTGTTATGATGAGCCTTCCCTGTGGCTTCCATTAGTTTGGCTGTCTCTCCATTCTGAGCAGCCATGCGATTCCCCCCCCCCCCATTCCCCCTCTTCCCAACTATATTAAGTGGCACAAAGAACCAGATTTAATTCCACTGTTGGATGAGTACAGAAAGAGTAGTGTTTCTGGAGGGGTAAAGAAACACAGGCAGACTTGGCAAAAAGCAGCAGTTCCCAATAGGGTACCACTAGAAGGGTGTGAAGTCTGGTGGAAAGGTGGTCATCAGTGTGTTTGCAGCATGGTGGCAGCAATGAGGGGGAGAAACTGCACAGGACGCTAAACTTGGGACATTTTACTTTAGATTGACGGGATTCGATTTTATGGACAACTTGGCTATTTTTTAAAAAGTTTTTAAAAAGTTCTGCAGTCTTAAGGCCAATGTGTGACTTCAGCTCCTGACTGGAGGCCAAATAAACTCTATCCCTCCACCGTCACTTGGAAGTCGAAGAAGAAATTCCATTACTACACAGCACTTCTCATAGAACCAGAGGAAAGGCTGGAGAGCTACAGTCCAGATGGAGAGTGTTTTTGTTCTTAACAGGTAAGAAGGATGGTAAAGGGTCTATGTGTTCCTGGACTTTCCATTCCATTTGCCACTTAAGTGGGACTCAGGATCAGTCCCCAGGCCTTTTAGCTCCCCAAAATCCAAATGGCATCAATTAACACGGAACAGTTTTCCTGCTCTCATGCATTTCAATGGGGCATATCACAGGAGGACTTCTTGGTGGAGTGTGCCCACATCTGACACATACCCTCCTGCTCTTAATGGGTGTCTGCTTCATTTTGTTTCCCAATAGGTTTAGGGATGCCAGCCTCCAGGTGGGACCTGGGGATCCCCTGGCATTACAGCTCATCTCCAGACTACAGAGATCACTTTCTCTGGAGAAAATGAATGCTTTGGAGGGTGAACTCAATGGCATTGTACCCCACTGGGGTCCCTGTCCTCCCCAGGCTCCATCCTCAAATCTCCAAGAGTTTCCCAACTTGGTGATCCTGCCCCACCCCCTATCCCCTGCTGGTGGCTGAGGGACAACGACCTGGAAATCCTGAGTAGGGTGGCTTTCTAGGGGGAGGGCATTTCAAGACTGAAACCTCCATCTTTATTTACTTTGGAGAGAGGTCACGGTGGGGTGTATCCAACCATTCGTGCACTTAGCGGAACAGGCCTTTCCTGTTTGCCCCCCTCCAGATTCAATCCACTGAGCCACCCTTCCTATTTTGCTCTTGGGGGTCAGCAGACTCTCAGGAATAGCATAAGAGGCAAAGTAGGTGGTTGCTGGGGGGGGGGATTGCCACCTGCTCCTCTGCAGACAGAAATGCTGTTCAGCTGGAGGAACTGCATGGTTGGATGCACCCCGATGTGAACTAAAAGTAATTAAAAAAACCAACCAGAAACAGAAAGACAACCTTCCTTTGTCATACAGTGCAGAAGATAAAGCCAGCCCTAAACTCCAACTCAACAAACCAGTTAGAGCACCTATTCCTTTGTTTAAAAAGCCCATCTAACCGATTCAGCCTTGCAAAGCCTCTGGAAAAGGAACAAAACAGGGGCCTCCCTGACAGGTTCAGAAAGAAGAAGAAGAAGAAGAAGGAGAAGAAGGAGAAGGAGGAGGAGGAGGACTGTCCTTGAGAGAACAGCTCTGACAGAACTACAGCTTGCCCAAGGTCACACCAGCAGCGGCATGTGGGGGAGTGGGGAATCAAACCCGGTTCTCTCAGATCAGAGTCTGCACACTTAACCACTACACCAAATTGGCTCTACACCAAACTGGCCATTCCATGAGGGAGGAAAGCTCTCTAAGCAGCCTGCACGATGGCACCTTTCAACACGCCTCCATCCACAGAGTGCAGCTCCCACAAAGGAACATAACGGGAGAGGAGGGATGCAGCACTGTAATCCAGGAGAGAACTTCCCACTGATTTCAGGTCTCCTTCACCTTAACCCATCCCAGTGATCTCACCTTAAGTGCTTCACCTTAACCCATCCCAGTGATCTGGGGTTTGGGGTGTTTCACAACTCCCTCCACTTCCAACTGGCCTCTTACTTGAGATGGAGCAGGTGAGAATCCCCAAAGCAGGTAGAAGAGGTTACATTCAAAGAGACTGTCAGTTAAACCTTTCGTAGGTCTGGCATAAAGGACATTTTCCCCTCCTTTGTGATTACAGTGAGTAACGAGTCATGCAAGACCTGCCCCCAAAGCAAGGGTTTTGCTGGCAGTAGCAGCATAACTACAGCAGAGCCTCTCATCCTTGGACAGGTCAGAGGCCAGATGAACACAAACCCACCTTTTACAAAATATGATAAAGAGCAATTCACAACAGGTGCCTTCAGAAAAGATGGTGCATAAGTTTTTGTGCACCTCCTGAGTTACCTGTGGCTTTTCTTTGAACTTTCCCAAACCTCCTTACCGTGAAGTTGAAGAGTACTGGACTCGGGAGACCAGGAACGGTGAAATCATGAAGCCTTTATTGAGTGATTCAGCATGCCCAGTAGATGGTCAGAACAAGCATGCTTCCAGGGCTCCAGGGCCCTCATTATATGAGGGCCGGAGCTACACCTCCAGCCGCACCCAAAAGACCTGATAGGGGCTTAACATATGTGCATGTTTGTCATAGGTTCCCTGGAGGAGCCTTTGATTGCATTGGCTCCTCAGGGAGAACCTAGGTCCCACATTGGTGGAGGCTTTCAATCCGGATGTCTATTGTTCCTCCAGATTCAAGCTCCCCTCTCTGCCTGACCATGTGCTCTGGCCATGCGGCGGGCGCCACTACCTGGGAGCACATGGCAGGCTGGTTAGAACACAGAGCATACTACATTACAGAAGTTTTGGGAAAAATTCCATCAAAACCTGGCTCACTCCCCTGTGGGTGTGAAAGTCTGGATTTTCCCAGTCCTGCCCGCACAGCAGCCATTCGTTCTGCTCCTACCCCCATAACAGCCACACACAAGCACCCCACACACAACAGGGGTGCTTTGAAAACAAAATGGCAGTTCGATATATCATTATAACGTCATAACCATTTTGTGTGTCAGGTTCTCTTAATCCCGAGATTCCATTGTTTTGAATTAAGTCTTTAGCCCCTTTTGTTGTGGAGTTATGACTTTCCCCTTATATCTCTACAACAAAAGGGGCTAGCTAGAGACTTACTTTTTAAAAAAGGAAAGTTGAAAATTCAGAAAATCTGATACAAAGATTGCTATAACAATACTCAATTGCTGATTTAAAAAAACACACGCAACCGCCCTGAAAAAGCCCCAGTGGTGTAGGGGTCAGGGAATGGCCACAGCCAGAGGACTGGAGCAGGGAAACCTGCTACATGGAAGCCCCATTTCTGCTGCAGTGTAGTGGGAGCCATAGCAGCAACAGGGAAACTACACACGCCTGTTCCTCTGTGGAAAACACTTGTACCTGGCCTTCTGGTGTTTTTTGCCTTTATCACGTTTTATTTTATAAGCTGCTTTATTTTATAAGCTTCTCCAGCAAGGTTCCCAGGAAAGGCAGTGCTGAAATTTTCCAACTACATAAAATAAATGCGTGCAGAGCACTTAATAGTCCACTGAGCCACGTCTCTTCCCAAATGAACTGAACCTGCTCACAGGCAAACAACATTCTGAAGACAAACAGAGAAAAAATGTTAAGAACAGAAAAAGCCTAATGGGAAAAAAACTCCACCTAGTCCAGCATTCTGTTTCATGTGGTGGCCAACCACATACCTTTGGGAAGCCCCACAAACAGGGAATGAAAGCAGTGCCCTTCTTCTATTGTAAACCTCCCGTAAACCAGAAAATGGGTGTTCAGAGGCGCACTCTCTCTCAACAGGGAGGTTTTATCATACCATTATGGCTGATAGCTGTCGAGAGACCCACCTGTTTTTCATGAACTTGTCTTGTTCCCTTTTAAAGAAACCTTAAGCTAGTGGCCAACAGTACATCCTGTGACAGTAAATTTCATGCGTTTACACACTAAATGAAGTACTTCCAGCGAGACTCAAACCAATCATCCCATCGACTTCACTGAGTGACTTCAAGTTCTAACATTATTTACTCAAAACGAAGACAACCCTGAATGGAAGACTACTCCCCCCCCCCAATGTTATATGCACACCAAAAAATTATTACTGGATGCAGCTGTAACTTGAACGTAAATGTAAGATGACTTTTTTTTTTAGGGGTGTGTGTGTGACATACCTGGACATAATGCAGTCTCTGCACATCAGAATTCAAGTTTCTTTTTTAAAAAAAAATGCAAGTTATAGTATTATGGGAAAGAAAACAAAAAAGTTCAAGTTTATATCTGGCAATCAAGAACAAACGAAGGACTGCAGAGTTAAAAGCCACTGAGAAAGATGAAAGTAGGGAGATTTGGAATGTTGTTAGGTAGTAGAAGCCAGTGAAGAAAGCCTCCAAAGAAATACTAGATATGATCCTCGACAAAAAGCAGTGTGAAAGGAGAGCCAGGGCATTTAGGAGAAAATGTCAGTATAGAAGGGAAAAAAAAAGCACTGGACAGAAAGGGCTGGGGAGCCTCAGGCCAGAAGCCAAATCCCTCCATAACCAACTCCTTTCAAAATAAAAACCGAAGCTCTAAAAACGTAAGGTTTTTTTATTTCAAAGAAAGAGTTCACGTGGTGCCCTCTCCCGATGGGACTGGGGGGCTGCGGGGACCTCTTACATGCAGGCAGAGTAAGGTTAGAATAAGTCCCTCGCCCCATTCTGAAAGCTAAATGTTGAGACAGATATCAGTGTTGTGTTTACAGAAGGCAAGGCAGGGCAAGGCAGGGCAGGGCGGGCGTTTAAGGGGAAAAAAATGAAAAAGAAAACCCTCCCTAGAAAAAAAACGCTCAAGCATGATCAGTGTCTCATAGCACACTACAAGAGGCAGGATCCCTACAGAGACAATTCACATGAGATTTCTACACTGCTTTACAAGAGTTATAAAAATGTTCTTATATAATATCAACACATACTCCTTTCAGACCAATGGAAATCTTTCCATGGGTGTCTTTTTTTTTTGCACCTGTTTTGTGAAAAGGTCAAAGGAAGATACATCTGCTAAATCTCTCTGCAAGCATATTCACTGGGTCGAGAACCAGTCTGGTGCTGGCTAAGGTTACTGGGCTAGGACCACTTCTTAACTGGCCACAGACCAGTTCAATGCCAGGTAGGGTTGCCAGGTCCATCTTCGTCCCCAGCGGAGGACTCTGAGGGGCATTCCCAGAGGGAGCAGGGTGTTCCCAACATGATGACATCATGTTGGGGACGTCCCAGCTCCAAGCTTTGCCCCTGCAGGGCTCTCCCACTGCAGGCACTTAAAGGGACCCCTTTAAGTGCTCACAGCCAGCAGGACAGGGCCCTGTGCGCCCTCAGAGATCGGGTGGGCAGGGCCCTGTGGCTGCGGGCTCGGAGACTGGGCACATAGGGATGGTCCCATCGGCTGCGAGCACTGCCCACCCGATCTCTGAGCGGCAATGCTGCTCGAAGACTGGGCATATGGCCTGCAGCTGCCTCTCTTCTTCCTCTCTTTCAAGAGAGAAGGGAGGGGAGAGGAGTGGCTGCGGGTGTTGGGCTTTCCCCACCGGCCAGCTGGCCAGGCGGTGGGTAGAGCCCCCCAAAAGTGGGTAACCCCCACCAAACCGGGGGGTCTGGCAACCCTAATGCCAGAACATACCCTCGTGTGGGGAATCAGACCCAGGTATTATTTATTTATTATTTGTATTTATAGACCACCCATCCCGCAAGCGGGCTCAGTGTGGGTAACATCATGTAACAATACAATTAATACAGTTAAAAAAGGTAGGGGACTCAAAGCAAAATGGCTCAGCAAGCATCACTCCCAGTGGTTGGACCAGGTAGGGGACAAACGAGGGCTGCTTGCACTGGCTACCAAGTACCAGATCCTTCAAGGGGTTGGTATTAACCTTTAAAGCCTTGCGTGGCCTGGGACTGACATATCTGAAGGACCACCTCTTCCCACATGTGCCCCAAAGAGCCTTGCGCTCTGCTGATCAACATCTACTGGCTATCCCCAGCCCAAAGGATGTCCGCTTAGCCTCGACCGGGGCCAGGGCTTTCTCTGCCCTGGCTCTTGCCTGGTGGAATCAGCTCCCGCTGGAGATCAGGGCCCTGTGGAACCTTCTATCATTCCACGGGGCCTGCGAAACGGAGCTCTTCCGCCAGGCCTTCAGTGGAGGCAGCGGACGTCTACCTTAGTTGGCCTCCCTGCTCTGGCTCCCAGTCTGCTGAAAGGGCCCATTTGATTCCACCTGTGGCACTAACCGATATGAAACTCTTGCTACCCGTATGAATTTTTGTTTTTTGTCTTAACTGATTTTAATGTGATTTTATTGTAACGAATCTGGGACTCAGCTTCTTGTGATCTGCCCTGAGCCCGCTCTGGGGAGGGCGGAACAAAAATCTCAAAAATAAAATCACAGGAACGAGCAAATGGTGGGTGCTGGACACCTGTGGAATGCACACTCCCCCCCCTTTCAAAAGCAAAGCTGGGATGAAAGGTAAAATGACAGGGAAAAAGGACTCCGGCTGAATGAAACTGATTACAGGTTACAACCCATTGTTGGGCTTATTCCAGAGAGGCGAATAACCCCCCCCCACACACCCTTATTTCTCTGCCGCCACTCCATCTGCTCAGTGTCATCCAGCAGAACTTTTTTTTTTAAGTTTGGGGGTCTGCTTCCACTTGATTCAGGAGAAATTGTGCACATTTTTTGGGGGTGGGGGGAGATTCTGACAGCTCACTGTGCCCGGTTCCCTAAATGCTTTGCAAATAAAATCACTTGCCTCTGCTCTGACTTAGGAAAAACATGTTAAGATACAAAGGAAGATGTTTGTCCGATTCTGATGGATACTTTTCAGTTGGATGTGGACAAGAAGGTCCTCCAAGGAGTGAGGCGGACAACCAGCATGCTGAATGCTTTCCCTTCCTGGCTGCAGATGGTGCCAGAGAGGAGGCTGGCTATATTATTATTATTATTTTATTACTTCATTGCTTTACTTACACTCCACTTTTCTTCCCAATGTGGACCAAAGCGATTACCTAGTCCTCGCCAATATTTTATCCACACAACAACCCCATGAGGTAGGCTAGGCTGAGAGAGTATAAAGTGGCCCAAGGTCACCCAGCAAGCCTCTTTGATCCTGGGTCTCCCAGATCCTAGTCCAGCACCTAACCACTAAGCCATATGGACAGCAGAGCCATTGCATGCCTCGCTGTGGGACAGAATGCCTCTGTGCCACTTGTGACCGTGGTGCGACCACTTCTCAGAAATCACCCCTGGATGCCTCCGACATTACTGTGAATATGCTGAGTTCTGATAGTCTGTTCTTGGGCAAGGTCTCGGCTCCAGGGTCTCTTGGATGAAATGGATTGTCAAAACTCTTTTCAGTCTAATTTCTGGCCTGGTTTCAGTACTGAAACAAAGTACTGACCATCTTAACTGGCAACCTGTGCTGGAACACAGCTAGGGAATGTCACCCCTGGTCAACTGTCTTGAAGCTCTCAGCAGTTTTTGATCCTGTCAACACTCGTATCCTTTCAGGCTGCTTAGCTGGTGTGGGATTGGGGGCTGCCATTCTGTGGTGGTTCAGGTTGTAACCGGAGGATAAGGTCCATATGGCTTTTATCTTTTTATTTCAACCAGTCTGGGTGGGTGGATGTGTGGATTGGTGAAAAGCAGAACATACATTTCAAAATAAATACATCAGTATCCTTAAAAAGTCAGCTGTTACATGAGCAGAGCAAAAAAAAATCTGGGTCCCCCACCACCTGAATTCTGGCACCGCTGCAGCATGGAAGAGCAGCAGGCTGATCATCCCATGGCTCAGATGGCTCCAAAAATAAAACCAGGCCCTATTGTAATCCTACATGCCTCTCTCCCTGGCCAAGATTCATGGGAGCCTTGCTATGCAGAGGCGCGCCGAGCAGGACAAGGAAGTGGGGGTCACTGGGAACTGAAATGCATTAGAAGGCCACGCTGGCTCAATCCCAAGGCATTCCGAGTAATTTAGGAACAGAAAACACATCTTGGACGTCAAACTAAAAATAATATCAGCTTGCTGCGATATTTCAGTCTCACAGGGCTTCACCAAGAAGCTAGACAGAGAAGAAGCGCTGATGGAATCAATGGGAGCTGTGCAAGAAAGAGGAAAGAAAGGTCCCAAGCAGAGGATGCTCGGCAAGAATTCTAGTCAGTTGCTTGTACTTGTCTTTTCCCCGGGCTCACTGTCGGCCAGCTCTGAAGAACGACAGCTTCTCAACTGGAAGTGTTCTTTAAGACCAGTGAGAGACACGTGTTTTGCTGTTTTGCCAGTCATGCATCTGTACTTTTGAAACCCAATAAAGGGATGGCGTGTGTGTACCAGAAAGGATCCTGCACACTGGAAGCGGCTTTATTGTGAACTAGATTGGTGGTCCACTTAGCTATTATTAATCTGACACCACCTCCCCCAGTTGAGGCCTGTTACCAGAGTAGCGTACTTTTAACCTGGGGGGGGGGGGGAACCTTGATTCCACCAAGGGCTGATTGCAGGCTGATTGGTGCAGACAACTAACCCTTCCAGGGCTAAGAGGGGATTCCCAAAGAACACTCGTGCTCTGGTTCCCCAGCTCCCAGGTTACAACCTGTCACTGGGCTGATAGAAGAGAGATTCAACAGGATGAGAGGCTACTGTGCCAAGCCAGATAGCTCTTTGTGGTTTGCTGACCACTGCTGGTGTCCCACTAGACACTGTCAAAGAGGTCATGCTTCAGAAGAATGCAGTGGCCATCTCCTATTCAATGGGATGAGTAGCTCAGCTTTAGAGTCTCCAGTTCACATTACACTATGGAGCTGCTTCTGCCTTCTTGCAAAGACGAGTTTGGGCCACTGGTTCTTCCCTACCCGCTACTCCCTTCCTCCTCTTCTTCCTTTCTGGATCATGGCACTTGCTTCCTTAGGTTCCGCCAGCAGCAAACACAGGGTGCCCAATCTTGCCCTTGCTATGTAATGCCAATAGAGGAGTGATGATGCACTGGCAGGGGAGCTTAGGTAGACAGGAGGAGGGTGCCAAAACCCTCCCCCCTTATTATCTGATTTCTTGCCTACAAGCCCTCCTCCTCCCAGCCCCCTAAAGGCTAGATGGTGAAAAGGTACAAAATATATGTGTTCAAAAACAAACAACAAAAATCCCACTGCTGGGACTCAGCCAGGAAAGGGTGAAACACATTTGTGCCCTCACCCAGGCATCCCCTTCAAATGCTCACCCCGCACACATGGGCAGCACACTCCAGCACAAGGCAGACACAGGAACGAGTGTCTGGAGAGGTAAAGCGCCATTCTGACCTTACCTTGAGCTTCAGGGATAGCCACAGATACCTGGCATAGCCAAATCCAAGTGGGACAACCAATCCAATCCCCTCCCCAACACGTGCCTTAATTTCAGTGTGAATTTATAAGGCTGTAAGCCACTCTGGGGTAGCTATTTCAATTAGGAGCCAGCCATGGGGCATGGCCCTCTGGGAAGTGGTCCTTCTGTTGATACAGTGTTGAAATACTAGAGCTCCTTGGGCCAGATCCGTCTGTCCATCCATCCCTTGAGTGTCTGTCCTCCAAGACACTACAGGAAGCATCAATGGTTCTTTCCCTCCCCTATTTCATCCTGACAAGGTTGAGAGCGAGTGACCAGTGGGTCCTCTAGATCCTAGTCGAACAGTCTAACCACTATGCTATACTGCCTCTCATGGAGCCCAGAGACTTAGTGCCTTTCCTTGCCTCATGGTAGGGCTGTCTGCACTAAACAGCTGCTTCCTCTCCCAGGACAAGGCTCCGGCCTGGCCATGCCACTTCCTTAACCTCACACACTGATGCATTTCCGGTTTGCCTTTATCCTTTGCAATGTCCTGCAATTTTCCAATAAAAGACCAGCTGCTCTTATTAGCCAGATTAGCTCCAGCCGGTGAAACCGCTCTTGCCTGTGCCTTGACATGCAAGGACTCCCACCCAGACCAGGAGGCGCACCATGAAAATCATCCCAGTGGTCTGGAAACGGATGAAATTTGGAAGTGAATCCTTATAGCATAGAGTGGTGGGGAGGGAAGGGATAGAGCCCGGATTAATTGGGCAGTCACCTTTTATTCTGGGGTGGAAATCCAGCCCCTGCACACGTCGGACACAATTTCTGCCTTCAAAAAGGGCCCTTACGCTTCTCCTGTCCCCTTTCATTGTTCAGTACAGTAAAGCATCCAAGAACAATCCCCATAAAGGGGCCCATAAAAAGCTTATTACTTCAGCAGCCTAATAACCTTTTCCAAAGCGTTAATAAAACCCCCTGCTAAAATCTAAAGCAGGGCTGTTATCATGGCAACGCAATGAAAGAGGCACTTCATCCATACATTGCTGTCTCCTGAGCGCATGGAAGGCAGCCAGGTAGCAGATGGCTGGTGTGGACAATTCCCTTCTTTCTGCTGCTGCATGTTTAAACAAAACAAACGCCATCATCCTCTTGGTTACTGGCTTCAGAACGGCTGCGCGGAAGACACAGCAGGGAAAGGTGCTTTTTGTGCAGCCAGGGGGGGGGGGGGGGGCGCGGCATGTGCTCCTGGCACCCTGACAGCAATGTACAGTAGAGGGAGAGAGACGTGCATGGTCCATTTCGTGTGTTCTATTTTTGGGCCTCTGTTGGCACGGCTTCTCCCAAAAAAAGCACAGCTGCTTAATCAAATGCTGGAGTAAAAAGAGCAGGCGGGATCGACGGGATTACAAGGCAGAAGATTGCCCGTCATGTCGAGCGGTTCATATTTAATTGTGCAGAATTGCATAATTAAATTAAGTGCACCAAAACACACTGGGGGCCTCACTGCAGCTGTGACATGGGGGAGCCTGTGCGTGGGGGCTCCTGACGCAGCCTCCCTGGCAGCAGAATGCAGGAACCAGAAACAGTTAAAATGGCGGAGCTCGTCAAGGGCAGAGCGGCGGGGCTTGCATGCACACGCCTGAGAGAATCCCAAGATAAATTTAAAACAGCTAATTTAGCAGTTTTTAAAACACACACACAAATGCCTGCAGACCCCCTCCTCAGCCTCCTCCTCTTCTCCTCCCCACAGGCTGCACACAAAGTTTCAGGCCAGAGTAAATGACTGAGGCAGCACTCTAGCCCAACTCCTCCCTTCAAAAAAAGGGAGGCTGCAGCAAAAAAACCAACACAAACTCTACTGTAATGATTAACTTCTGTGAAGCAGAAATCGCTGACTGGTGTGAATAGTCAGGGGGCTCCTCGAAGTGGGGGCGAGCTCTACTGAGGGTGGGTAATGGAGGCCCCCTTCCAAAAGGGCAGAGCTATTCTGGTAAACAGCTAATTCTGCAGAACTCCTGGAGGGTCCGTCTCGTTTGGGAAGAGACCAAACGACCATCTAAATCCAGAACTCGGGTGAAGGGCAAGGCTACGGACACCCAGGCCCGTCATGAAATCTAAACTGCAGGGAGTGCCACAGTTGGAGAAGAGGCATAAGAGCAGAAAGGGGCCTGCAGGACAGATTCGTTTCTGGTTCTCAAGGAGACGGCCAGGCCTCATGAAAGGCTGCGGGGGGGTGGGGGGAGCTACTTCAGGTTTTTAACAAAAGGAGAAATAATTCTGTTGACTTCAGATATGGAAATCAGAATCTGAGCTCAACCACCCCTTGAGCCCCCCCCCCCTTTGAGAAATTTCACTGTGGTACCAACTCTACACAGCCGCAGCTCCAAACTCTGGGTGTGGTGATCCTTGACATCCCAGAGAAAGCAGTGGAGATGCTAAAAAGCAAATACTTTCTTTGAGGAGGCTGGGGATTAAACTGGAGGGCTTCTCCACAAACAGCCCGCCCTGTGGTAAGGCTTACTCTGTGTTGCGAAACAGCTACGATATCACGACATCAAGTCAAGATTCCGGCAGCCTTCATGTGAAATTCGTATCAAGCAAAGCACTTCTCTGTGATCCACAAGCTTTTCTAGGACACCACTTGTCCTTTAATAACAAAACAACCTTTTCTGACCCCCCGGGCATTCCCTGTGATGTCACTTCCCCTGACAGATGAGAACTGTTATTCAGACAGGCCTGCAAGACTGCTTCCTGGTCTGGTTTGCCAAGACATCATTCACAGCAAGTGCTGGAAAGGTTCCTTCAGAGGAAGCCTGTTTCTTTTGCTACAAGATGGCCCAACACTCCAAGTGTTGCAGATGGCGCAGCTATCCATTTCAGATCAAGGAATGACTTCCGGCAGGTTGAAAAACCAAGTATGTGGGGAAGATACCCAGAAGGAGAATGCAGACCAGGGCACTTGTGCTCTCATCCATCTGCAGAGTGGCCTGCGCATGTATGCCTGTTGTCTATTGCTGCATATCTGATGTTCCATTAGATGTCCAGCACCGTGGGGCTCAAACTAGAAGCCATAACTATACCTTCTTGGCATGCTGTACCATCAGCTTAGACAGAGAAGAGAACTTCAAGTGCTTCAGGAAGGCTCAGGGGCAGGGCAGATCCACCCCAGCCAAGGAGTCAAGGGCCCATGGGAAACAATCCATCTTTCACCTTGACCCACCAGCAGCCTACTGTGGACCTTCAGTTACCAAGGGAAACTCATCCACTCCGCTTGGCACTTCCTGGATTCCCCCCCTCTTCAGCAGGAAGAGGCAGAGCTGTCTCCCAGTTTGCACGACAGGTGCAAGGCAGCAGTACTAGCTGGCAAAAGCAGACCATCCCTCCAGCTCCTGCTTTGTCGAGTAGGCTGGTTACTGGTTCTGATCCCAAAGGAAGGGGTTGTTTTCCCTACCACAGCTTGGCTGGATAATAGACAGCTGTGCTGACCTCAGCAGCGCCAGCTCCCTTTGTTTCAATTTTTGTTTTTCTGGGATTAAGGAAGCAATAAAACCTCGGTTTTACCACACACTGAAGAGACCAGACGGCATTGCTTTCATCCCACTTTCCCACAACTGTGATCATGCACAGCCTTGTCTTCCCTATGAGATTCACAAACTGAGACCAACGGGCTGTTCTCTTCACCAGCTTTGTTACCATGGCTGGACCGCACCCATCTGCACGAGTTTCCAAACCCCTTTCAAGTCCATTTCTCAGATGGGTGAATTTCGCTACTGTATGCTAAAAGCCATCTCCGATACTTTTCAGCCTGGCCTTTGCTTGTACCAACGCTTTCTGAGTGGAAATAGCCACACCCAAAAGTAGTAACCCTAACCATCCTTTCCTCTTGCTCTTGCAGATACCAACTATCTACTGATGAACTCGGAACATGAGGCTGCCTGACAAGTGACAGAGAATGAGGTCATTAACCAGGTTCCTTCCTAATGTGGCAGTACCTGAACCTTGGAGGCAACCTCCTTGGCACATTCTGGTTATGGAAATGTTCTAACTGCAGATTTGTGACTTGCAGTGTACTGACTCAAGCTACGTTTCCTAGCTGTCTCGGGACAGGAAAAGCTGTGTATGTAGCCATTCTGCCCTTAGTCCAGAGAGCTCAGGGAGGCATACATGGATCCCCCTCGCAAACTTTATCCTCACAGCTACAATGTGAGGTGGGTTTTTCTCTTTCTTGGCCTAACTGGTCTAGATTCTAGATGGAATTCCAGACTGTGTTCCATCTACTGAAGTCACAATAAATAATCTAATACCACAATAAACTGGTTCATCTGCAACACTCTTATTATTTCAGATGAAATTGCTGAGCAGTCGGGTTAGAACAGATAAAAAGAAGTACTTCTTCACCCAAAGAGTGATTAACATGTGGCATTCACTGCCACAGGAGGTGGTGGTGGCTACAAGCATGGACAGCGTCAAGAGGGAGTTAGATAAACATATGGAGCAGAGGTTCATCAGTGGCTATTAGCCACAAAGTATAGATAGGAACTCTCAGTCTGGGGCAAGTGATGCTCTGTATTCTTGGTGCTTGGGGGGGGGGCAACAGTGGGAGGGCTTCTAGTGTCCTGGCCCCACTGCTGGACCTTCTGAGGGCACCTGGTATTTTTGGCCACTGTGTGACACAGAGTGTTGGACTGGATGGGCTAATGGCCTGATCCAACATTGGCTTCTCTTATGTTCTTACTGGCCTAAGATCACTCAGAGACCATCATGACCAAATGGGAGGCTGAACCCAGGCCTCCCCAGTTCTAGTCTGACACTCTGATCATTACCCCAACACTGGCTCTCACTCATAATCAAAGAGTGCATCGGGAGCACTCAGTAAAGAGTTCAACAAAGCCAAGGTCTTTGGAGGAAACTAGGCTGAGCAAATCCCTAACCCAAATGCAGACTGGAGAAAACACTGATTATTGGAGGAGCCTTTTCTTCTCCAATCAGACCTGGGATCTTAGCCAGACTTGCATTCTGCTTCTTAGGATTCAGCCAGGCCGCTGGGCTTCACTGAATCCAGTATTTGGAGTTTTCAGAAGGCTGGGAGAATAGTCAGAGGATGACTTAGAGGAAAGTGGAAATGGACTTTTCAAATGAGACTGTCCCATTTGAAGGGAGACAACCCTCTCTTCTGTGTTTTTTAATGGACTAAGTCAAGACACCTCTGCTATGTCCCAAATGGTAACACTGTTTACAGGACCCAGCTGCTGCTGCCAAGTCTGTGCAAGCACCCCAGGCCAGATTCACTCCAGCATGGGACATTTGCCATGACACATATATATGATTGTTTCCTGGGTGCCCAAGACCCCAGTCTGGAGTCCTGTTTCAGCATTCCACTGCTAAAGCCACTAAATGAGGGTGGAACACAGTAACCAGCAAACACACACATACTAATATGAACCTCTTAGAAAAACGTAGTTTACATATGGTCCAAAAGTTTGCTTTGTTTTCCCTTTTTTCTCCTGCACATATACATGAGTTTGCCCCACCAGAAGAGCAGGAGACTAAGAATGGTCTAGTCGTATGGCACTGCAGGAGCTCTGGGGAACAAATGCAGTGTTCATCTATAATATTGACCTTCTGGGGTCTTCTTTTACACACCAAAACCACCACCTCCAATTTGTTCCTGTATTGGTGAGCCCTCAAAACAAAACACTCAGAATATGTGCTTGTTAGAAAGCTGTGTGCATAGGAATGCTGGTACTGAGCTTGCTTCAGTGGGGCCAGGGGATTTTCTCACTGGGGGCTTTTGAACAAGTTTCTTACTGATGATGCAGCTACCCATATGTTCCTGCACGGGGAATTAAGATTGCAGGGAGATGCCCTCCTGTTATCCCACCAATTAAAGATGCTCCTTCGGTGGGTAAATGAGAGAGGGCCTTTTCTGGGGCAGCCGCACAATTATGGAACAGCCCCGCCCCCCCCGCCCCCCCGGAGGTGTACCGGACCCCTCACTGTTGATCTTCAGGAGGCAGTTGAAGATTGCTCTATTTAGGCCTGCATTTTGGTTGATGTAGCTTTTACTACTGGCAGTCCTATCTGAAGTTTTTAAACTGTGACTTTTATAGGTTTTAAAACCCTTGTTTTTATTGTGTTTTTAATAATGTTTTATTTATATAATAAAGTACCTTGAGTTTCGCAAGGGGGAAAGGCAGTTAATAAATGTTTTAAATAATAAATAAAACAGTGTAGTGAGAACATGCGCTTGCTATACCTGGAAACCTCCCTCCTCTTTTCCCAAATGCAGTTTTTGGGCTATGCGTCAGTGTACATTATTACAGATGTGCAAAGCACCAAGCCAAGAATCTGAACCTTTCTCACTGGCTCTGATGCCTGCATCAGTTCTGACAGAAGAGATGGCTGCTTCTTCAGGAAAGAAAAAGGGCTCCCTCTGGAGTAGACTCAGAGCTAGTGCTGGATGGGACTAGCAGCGGGAGGACTGAAGAACGTCTCTTAAGGAAGAAGGCAGGCAACCTCTTCTGCACTCTCACATTGGTGGTACAAAGCACATCAAGCAGATGTTCTGGGCAAGGCTTTGTCAAAGCAGCATCACATGGGGCCTTCTGGAGCCCATTCTTTTTTTTCATGCGTTGCCTCGTGCAGGGCTGAACAGGCAAATGCAGGGACTCCCCCCTCCCCAAAAAGGAAGGCAGATCCTCAAAATACATCAAGCAACACAATGCAAAGAAAGGGATTCCAATGATGTGAGGATCTACATGCCCAGAACTTACTCATCATGCACATTTTGTGAACGATAAACTGGACTTGCTCGTTAGTCACATGTTCAAGGTTGAAGGGCATATTGCACAAGGACCGAAAGTGGCGTGGTTCGGCATGCTGAGGGTGATGAACAACCCCGCACTGCAGATTCTGCACCAACCTGAGCTTCTGTGCCTACAAAATGGGGGAATTGTGCAGCACTTTCATGCAGAATCAAGGCAAAAATTAGGGAACATCAACTTACAGCCTGCTTTTGCTCCTCCTCCTAAAAATGTGGACAATGAGAAAATGTGAGAAACAGAGAGACAGAGAAAGAGAGAAACCAGACAGTTAAATTGCTACACTGAAAGGAAACACACACAAATACCCAGGGAACACTGGTGTTTGATGACACAGAAGGACACGAGAGAACTAGGGAACAGAAAGATAGAAGGAGCTGCCTTCATAGGCAGAGTCAGACTATTACTGGCCATCTAGCACAGTCTTCTCTGCTTAAACCAGCACAGATACGTCACATGTCTCACAGTCAGCACTCTCTCTCCCAGTCTTGATACCACAGGCCTTCTAACTTTGAAATGCTGTAGACTGAGCCATGATTTGAGTGCAAGACAGACATAGAGGCTTGATTAGAACAGACTCCAATCTCATGATAGGAGACTTTTAAAAATCTGGATGTGCTTTCTTTTCAAGATAGTTTGATTAATTCAACTGGCAACTGTAAGAAATGCAAAGACTATTCCTAGTGGAACAACTGCAGCTTAACCTATCGAGCAGAGTGGTCGTGGCAAGGATGGAAGAGGTGAACTGTGACCCACACGAGGGCCTTAAGAAAGGCTGAACAGCATGACAGCATCTCTCCACAGCCTTGGGAGGCAGGGACAAAGCCAGACTAAGGTAGACTACCCTGAAAAAGTTGCAGCTGTCCCTTCTTTGCTTAAAAAAGCCAGAGAGACAGAGGAAATACTAGTCAGGACTTTTAGATGCTCTCTGGGCAAGCAAAAGGCAGATGAAGGCTGGAGTCAACTCTCATTCAGGTAGGCAATTCCCACAGCTGACCAGCCAATGACAAGACGAAGCATAACAAGGTCATTCAGGTCTGTGCCATTCCAAATTAATTCATCCCACAGAACTGGCTCACTAACAACATCGGCCAAGATGATTGGCAAAGCCTTTGCTGTGTATGCAGGATGTCCCAAGTTCAGTCACAGACATTTGCAGTTAAACAGATCTTGGATAGCTGGGCTGGGAAATACCTCTTTCTACATGAGATCTGGACAGCAACTGCCAGTCAAAGAAGGCAGCACTGGACTTAGAGCTACCAATGGTCTGACGCAGTGCAAGGCAGCTCCACAAACAGATACACAATGAATTAGCTTAAAGGTCGCACAATACAATCTACAATCTATTACCAGTGCTGGAACTACAGGTGTTGAGGGGGGCGAGGTGGGAACGCATCTCACCTTGAGTAGTTTCATGAGCCCTTCCAGTTGTACCATCAGCTCCCTCCGGCTTTCCTGCAGAGCAGACATTCGCTGTTCCAGCTCATCCTTCCGCTGCCTGTTTTTTAAAAAAGAAGGAATGGCCCATTTGCCATGAGTGCAAAGGCCAAGTGGCTGACACCACATGCAGCAGTCTGCTCCCCACCCACCAATCTCCATGCCCAGTACATGGGATGGCCTACTTTACAGGGTTATTGCAAGGCTGAAGATGACACAGCAACATTTTCACCACCTTTGGGGAATGGGGGGCCTGTAGGACTCCATGTTTCTATCTGCTCACTGCTTTCAGCTATAACCATTACAATTTTTTCAAGCAACTTTTGATTTTTTTTTCTTCTTACCGCAATAGCCGGAGTTCCGCCAGCAACGTTGGATTCTGCTGGGCTTTTTCTGGTGTGGGCTGGGAGGCCTGCTCATGCTCCAGTCGGAGGCGTTGGATTTCTTGCAGTATTTCTCTGGGCACATAAAAAGGAAGGGAAGAAGCATTATTCCTCCTAGCTTTTCAAACTTTTAGGCCCCTCAACAGACTGTGATCTGTTCAGAATACAAATGCTGGTTCAAAGACCTCGAATGCAGCACATAACCAGAGTCCTGGAGGAGGTCTCCTGTGAGATCTTGAGAGTCCACACCCTGTACAGCAGAGGCTGGCTCCTCCTTAACACCCTTTAGAAGCCACTTGTAAGGGGACTGAAGACCCAACTCACGCAAGACTCTCCGACTCTCATTCCCTAAGACCATCGAGGATTGCGCTGGTTTTGTGGGGATTATGGAACCGCAGGGAAGACCAAATCTACAGTGAGGGCCATAGTGAATGGGAAAGCTTTGAGGCTCTGGTGTGTGCACTGAGGATATCAGTGAGCTCACAGCCCTCTGGGAAAGCCTGGGTTCTCATCAACTTCATTGGGTGCTCCTGAGTTCTACTTTGAGAGAAAAAGTTTTCTATCCATTCCTTCTATCCATACCCCATGCATAATTTTACAAACCTTGTGTCTTGTTCTGAGAGAGAAGGCACTAGGATTACAGATTCCTTTTTAGAAAGGAGTACTTATCCCTCTCACTGAACAACCCTTCTTGTTTCACACTAATTTGATGCAGCTTTCTTGTCTCAGGATTATGGAAATAAATGTATCTATGTCTATATAGTTTCAGGTGGGTAGCCTTGTTGGTCTGCAGTAGAACAGGAAGATTCGAGTCCAAGAGTGAAGACCAACAAGATTTCCAGGGCATAAGCTTTCAAGAGTCAACATTCCTTCATGAGATAGGGAGCTTTGCCTCTTGAAAGCTTATACACTGGGAAATTTCTTGATCTTTAAGGTGCTCCTAGACTCGCATCTATAAATTGTGTTACTAACCACAGTTCTCAAAATAGCTATTAAAAATGTGTAATATTACAACAATCAGACTAAAACAAAACCTACAACAGATTATTTTAAATATATTTTTGTTTGTGTGTTTTTGTGTGCTTGCCTGGAAGTCATGGTGACTCCTGGCGACCCCTAGTGGGGGCTTGGATGTTTTCCAGATAGGTGGCTCAGTTAGCCTGCCTCGCTGTCCTGCCTCTGGTATTCCTTGGAGGTCACCCTTCCAAGTACTTGCCAGAGTTGGCCCTGCTTAGCTTCCGAGATCTGACGAGACTGGGCTATCCAGGTCAGGGCAACATATTACTTTTTAATTATTTCATTATATCTATATCCCACCTTTCCTCCATTGGGGAACTCAAGGCGGTACAAATAGGATTTCTCAGGAGATCCCCTGTTAACACGCTGATCAGCCCCAGGCCTGCTTAGCTTCCGCAAGGTAGCTGTGTCATGTGCCCTCCCATCACTCAAGTGCCATTAAACCCAAGTAAATGGCCAGGTTCTTTAACCGTCACATAAAAATAGAAAGGGCTGCAACGTGAAGTTGCTAAGGGATATGAGAAAGTGGCTAGATGGGCTTCACAAGTTTAGGGTCTCCCCCCCAAAAATCTAAGAAGATATTTTCTTAACCAGTAATATTTCCAGGGATGTGTCCACAAAAACAAACAGAGGCAGTTATTCCTATAGGGGTTACTTGGGAGGAAGGCATGCCTTACTTCTCCACTGTTCAGACTCAACAGATAAGCAGTTCATTTGCTACTATGTCAACCATATTCAGTGCACTCATGCAAAGTTTTGCCCAGAATTCATCTGCTTCAGGGCGGGGGGGGGAAGCAGTGATCCTCTCCATGGTCCAAAGACAGAATCAGCTGCCCCAATGAAAAGTAACAAAAGCCTCAATGTTGGGATAAGAACTCCTCTCTAAGCAGGAGCGCTCTACTTTGATATGGGATTAAAGTGTATTAACAAGAGATTCTATGGAATTAGCTTCTGCCATCACCACAGTCCATTCTGGAGAAAGCATCACCCCTGATGAATTTCTGCACACCATGTAGTTGCTGATGGCATAACTGGGGGGGGAGGAGGAAACTCTTTGGCCAGTTTCCTTTCTGCGAGGGAAGGAGGAAGCCGAAGCAAATTCTCCACTACTCAGATTCACCCAATAAACTAGCAGTCCACTCAAAAGGAGGAAGTAAACTCAGAGAAGACCCTCTTACGCAGACAATGAATCCCCACCGCCAGCACTAGCACCAAGTAGGACCAGGCAACTACCTGGGGCACAGTGGAGTTGGAAGGCACATCAAGCCAAGCTATCCACCCTCCTCTCAAATCTCCTAGCACCTGGAAAACCAACAGGGAGGAGAAATTAAGGACTGTGGAAGTGAGTGAAACATGGGGAGGGGGCAGGTCTTCCCTGCACAGTAGATGACAAACATGAGGGTGGGGAAATAGCCTGTCATTCACCCACTTGGTCCTCATACCTGTTCTTGTTTTCCAGCTCTGCTATCAGCTGCCTTTGCTGTTTGTTCGCATCAAAGTTGAACCCGAGGTCTGTTGGTGGACGTGGCTAGATACATCAAAAACACAAGACAAGTTAAAAACCCAGACACTGGGATGCTTGGCTGGAACACACACAACCCTTTACCCCAACTGCAGTGGATAGATCAGGATGCCTGGTAGATTGTAAAGATGACGACAAATTTAAATGCAAGATTGATCAGGGTCTTGTCTCCCTGGGCACTACTTGAAGTCATGCCAATGGGAAGTTTGGTCCTCAAGTTTCACAGGCAGAAATTTCCCTTCAGGAAGGGGTTGCTCCAAGGAATGGAGGTCTGGCCCACTGGGAACTTTTCTGGTATATAAACCTTACTGAAATGAACAGGAATAGGGCAAGAACACAGAAGTGATCCTCATCAGCCATAAATGGCAAGGAAAGTAGTGATGGTGGGTTGCTTTCCCCCAGTTTAGCATCCATTTACTCTACATTCACCTCTATTACTGCCAATTCAAGGACAACCATGTTTCTATTTTGTTTTCAGCATTTTAAGGGACCTGGTGTTACAGACATTTGAGTAAGCCACTGATTTCCGCAGCAGCAAGTTGTCTTCCCTCTTCCTTTCCAAGCAGCCTCATATTGGCTCTACCCAGTGCCCGAAGTCTGCATGGCTTAACACACATCCCTGCCCTTTTTTAAAACATCCAGACTGATGAAGAGTTCTGGAGACATGGAAAGGTGTACACAATGGTTTTGCATTATTTTGACTAGTGTTGGATGGATGGAATGTGTCGTCAACGGTATCAAAATGATGGCACTCCCAAAATTAAATTATTTCTTTCAAACGCTTCCCATATATCAAGGAATCTAGCATGCTGGCAAAAAATCTTTACCAGTTTTTTTCATCAAGGTAAAAGACCAAGACTTATGAAGGCTATAAGGTACAAAAAGGCAGATCAAGAAGGATGGGGAGGACCAAATATAAGCAAATATTATGAGGCAAACCAATTGAGATCCTTGGTGTCATATTTAAATGGAATCTCTGATAAGTCTTGTGTGAGCATGGAAGCAGATGGGAAACATCTGAATTTAACTGAGAAAATCATTTTTGGGGGGAAAAAAGAAAGAGACATTAAATGGGTAGAGAACCCCTTCCGATATACTACATTTAAAAATTGGGTTAAACGGGGAAAAAAAACCTGATCCCAGAGATATCCCCATTGATTCCTATCACACTACATCCCAATTTTTCATGTCTGGATGAATCAGAAAGTTATATTAGATGGAAAGAAAAAGGAATCTATAGAATAAGAGATCCTTATGTAGACGGACGCCCTTCATGGTGATGCAATTAAAAGAAAAATTGCAAGGAGAGTTAAATTGGTTTTTGCTATATCAACTGCCTAACAATTTACCTAACTGTAAATTCTATGGTAAAGCAAACCATGACGAGAAAGCTGTTGAAATCTGCCAATATGACAAGTCTAAAAGGAGTAACCTCTAAAATATACGGATATTTAATTGAGACACTCAGGTTCACTAAATGGGTTGAAAATAATATGGGAGAAAGATATCAGAACAAGGATTGAGCAAGATATTTGGAATAAGATATGGTTTACCAAAACAAGGAAAACTATCAATAGCTTAGAAAGAACTCCTTGAAATCATTGCACAGGTGGTATTTCACCCCAGTTCGCCTTGCAAGAATAATCAACACAAATAATAAAAAATGTTGGAGAAAGTGTAATCAGCAAGGTGATTATATTCATATGGGGTGGCTGTGCCAGTTTTGGGAGAAAATTTTTGCAGAATTTTTTTGCAGAAATGGCAAACATTACACATCAAACCATCTGTGTTACACCAGCTTTGGCCCTATTAACAATATGGGAGAAACAAAATGAAAAGGTGACTTCTAGTGGACTAATAGTATTTATGTTAACGGCAGCGCACAGGATAGTAGCTAAACGCTGGAAAGCCGTAAAATTATTAACATTACAATCATGGTATTCTGAGTTATGGCAGATTGCAGTAGCTGAAAAATTGAAAAGTCAAATTAGAATAATCAGATCCAAAGCCAAAACTGTAGACTTCTTTGAAACATGGCACGATTTTATTTTATACACAACTCAGAACAATACTCAAAGTATGTTTGAGCCCTTCCTCAGATTATGGGATAAAGTTAAATAAGCCTCTCTATATACTTTAATTATGTTGTAACTATACATTAATTATGTATGTTTATAGGATAAAAAAAGAAGGGAAAGAATTCCCTCTCTTTGTATTTATGCTGAATGTCGAGCTCTCTACCAGTGCCTTAATTTCCTTGCTTTTTACTTATTCTTTTTCTCTTTTTTTTTTTACTTTTTTGTTATGTGTACACTGTAGGTTGTTCTTCTGTGTGGGGAGTGTGTGTGTGTGTGCTTGATGTCTATGTCTGGGCCCTGGGGTGTTTTTTTTGTATATATATTTAAATAAAATTTTTCACAAAAAAAGTCACAGCTGACTTATATAGAGACCTCTTGGGGTTTTCAAGGCAAGAGATATTTAGAGGTGGTTTGTCATGGCCTGCCTCTGTGTTGCGACACTGGACTTCCTTGCTGGTCTCCTATCCAAATACTATCCAAATACTTGCTTAGCTTCCGAGATCTGACAAGATTGGACTAGCCTGGGCCATCCAGGGCAGGGCAGGCTGGTGTTAATAAAAGGTATGATGTGGCTCCTGTGCTTGGATTCTATAAACATATAAAGCTGCCTTATACTGAATCAGACCTTTGGTCCATCATCATCAGTATTTTCTACTCAAATTGGCAGCATCTCTCCAGACAGAGGTCTTTCACATCACAATTCTTTGCAGCCCTCCAGCCTGTTCCCTCTAATAGCAAACATGGTGGCCTCCCTCCAGTCACCAAAGCAACCCAAACAAAGGCCACCGACAAGGCAGAGAGATGCACCTTGGTTTTACTGACCTTATGATTTTATTGTATTGAATTATTTAAATGCTTTTAATGTATCTTAATGGTACCTGTGTACCGACTTTGTAAGCTACCCTGAGCCTGCTTGCGGGGAGGGCAGGGTATAAATTGAACCAATGAATGAATGAATGAATGGTTTCTGCTTCTAAGGTCCTGCAGTTCCCTCTTGCAAACAGTTTGTCTGGTGCCAGCAGCTGGCATAGTCAGGCACTTGGTCAAGGCCCTAAGCTGCTTCAATGTTCTTGGGATGTTCCTCTACTGCTGGCCTTCCCAAACTCCCGGGAGGCACCTGTGTGTCCTAACCTAGACCAATGTCTATGGGTTGCTTTCTGGAGGGAAGGAGAAAAGGGGGAAGATTATCCCCAGAAAAGCATACAGGTTTTACAAAGATTCCTCCAGCAAAGATTCCCCCCAATTTGCTTAATCTCTAAGGGAAATAATCATGTTTGCAATAGCAGGATGGCTCCAGATTGACATTCAGCTAATTAAGTCTGCCCTTGTGGTGCAATTTGATCGTCTCCCTACAGATACACACACCCAGCATAGCTCCTGACTTCCAGAAACATTCCTCTTGAACTGTAATTGCACACTCCAAAGTCCTGAGTCCTGCTTGCAGGAAATGGAGCAGGATAGAAATCAACTAAACAAAAGAAGGAAGAATTCTTTTAGTGATCTTCTCAGGGAATCAACAGCACATCCTTGATTAGCAAGGATCCCAACTGATAGCTGTCCCCCCCCCCCCCCCCAACGTATACTGCAAGATGCTTGAGGGGCCCTTTTTTTGCTGTTCCTCATCTAGCATGCTTTTTGACTAACACATTTTCTCTGTTCTGCTAAACTCCAGGTTACCCCAGCTGCCGCCGCTGCCATCTCTGGCTTGAGTCAGCTCAATATCAGTTACACTAGCCAGAGGGGACATCGCTGAAGATAAGCTTGTGAAATGCTAAGAGTGCTAGCCAAGTGTGCTAGCCTAGAGATACATACACAGGATTATTATGACCAAAAATTTAAATGAGAAGCCCTCAGTCAGGGTGTGATGTCACAAATCAGAACTGCTGGCAGCAGCCTGGGCTTCGTCCAGGACACAGAAAAGAACCTGTGCTTTCCCCAAGCAGCCTGACATAATGTTGGATGGCTCCATCAGCCGCATCATTGTGGGAACACAAAGGTCCTCTGGAGCAAGCGAAGCTGATGGTGCACCTGCCTGGGATGGACTCTGCTCAATGCTACTTATTACGCTAACCCAACTGCAGTGCAATTAAGCTGGTGCCACACTAATATGCAGCCCACATTCAGTTCCTCTCCTTGCCTGCCCTGGTGTTGATGAGCTCAGAAAGCTGTGGCAGCTCAGGATTCGTTTCAGAAAACAATGAAGGCAAAAAAAAAAAAAAGGCAGGGAAAAGCATAAGAAACCAAAGAGAAGGACGTGCATACAGAACTCCAGTGTCTAGGACGTGACTTTTTGTTTTACTGGCATGTTGTCAAAGAGATTTGCCAGTAAAAACTTTTTACTGACAGGGATGCACTCTTCTATGATTTTTTTATGCAGAAAAATCACTGTACACGGTGTTTTGCAGAGTAACGTCAGCAAAAAATCAAGTCCCTGCCACAGTGCAAACCTTTGCTTGACATGGTCAGCTCCAGTGACTGAAATGTCTCAGCATGTGGAGATGAGAGGACAGAGACCATTTCTACACGAGTGCAAACCTTTGCATCGGCATTCTTAAATGATCAAAGTTTGTAAAACTTTCCACACAACTTTTTGCCTCCCGAGGGGTAGATCTGATTTTAGTGCCCCTGAAGAGTACTGGACTCAGGAGACCAGGAACGGTGAACTCATGAAGCCTTTATTGAGTGATTCAGCATGCCCAGTAGATGGTCAGAACAAGCATGCTTCCAGGGCTCCAGGGCCCTCATTATATGCTGGCCGGAGCCACACCTCCAGCCGCACCCAAAAGACCTGATAGGGGCTTAACATATGCGCATGTTTGTCATAGGTTCCCTGGAGAAGCCTTTGACCGCATTGGCTCCCCAGGGAGAACCTAGGTCCCACATTGGTGGAGGCTTTCAATCCGGATGTCTATTGTTCCTCCAGATTCAAGCTCCCCTCTCTGCCTGACCATGTGCTCTGGCCATGCGGCGGGCGCCATTACCTGGGAGCACATGGCAGGCTGGTTGCTACACAGAGCATACTACATTACAGCCCCATTGCCCCACATTTTCCAGATCCACTTTTCCCGCAATTTTTTCCCCTTTGGATCTGAACTTGGCAGTTTTCCAGTGGGGAATTCCTAATTTTGAATTTTGTTTCCTGTTGCCCTTTTGTGTCGTCAGTGTTGTGTATTCACCTACTGCCCAATCCGCTCAGGTTGTCCCCTGACCTATCTGAAATTTTTAAAAGCATAATGTTGACTGCATTACAACGTGAATTTTTTTCATTATAATATAGCAACGTTGTAACATTGGGACAAAATGGGCAGCAAGGTTTCATGTACCCTCCTCCATGCAATTACCCGTCCATTGTGTTCCTTTCCTTAACTTTTTTTCTGCTGGTAGGTTTTGACACCACACGCTTGCGTTGTTTCTTCATTCTTCCCCCCGCCTTTCTCTTTCCCTATAGCTCCCAGTGTGTTCTCTTTTTTTTTGCAATGTTTCTTCTTTTTTTTACAATGTTATGATGTATAACATTTCTGCATATGCAAAATAAAAAGAGGAGGTTCCATCGCTGACGAAGTACATGAAGACACATTTAGTGTGCTTCATAATTATTGAATGACACTGTTATGAACTGGTCTGTTCAGTTTGACAATCACCAGCCATTTTCTTAGTTGGTGGCTAAGGAAGAGCAGGGGACCTTTGAAATGGCAGCAACCATGCTGTTCCCCATGATACATCCAGCTTTTTTTTTTTACAATATTATGATGTTATAACACTACTGCATATGCTGTTGCTGATTAAGTACATGACAGCACATATAACGTGCTTCATAATTATTGAATAACATTGTTATGGATGGGTGTATCTAGCTTGTCAATTGGGAACAGAATACTAATTTTCATTAGGATTTTGTGGGAATCTGCACCGGCCATTTCCTCCGTTGGCAACTAAGGAGAGCAGGGGACCTCTGAAATGGTGGCAACCATACTGTTCCCCACAATACATCCAGCCTGTTTTTTACAATGTTATGATGTTATAGCATTACTGCATATGCAAAAAAGGGAGGTTGTGTCACTGATGAAATACATGATGACACATTTAGCATCCTTCATAATTACTGAATAACAGTGTTATGAATTGGTGTATCCAGCCATTGATGATGATCGCCAGCCATTTTCTTCACCGGCCATTTCCTTAGTTGGCAACTGAGGAGGAGCGGGGGACCTTTGAAGTGGCGGCAACCGTGCTGTTCCCCACGATACATCCAGCCCTTTTTTTACAATGCTATAATGTTATAACATTACTGCACATGCACAAGGAAAAAAGAGGTTCCATCGCTGACAAATTACATGACGACATAGCTGCACAACCCCTTTTTAAAGGAAGTGTGGAACACATGGGGAGGGTTGGATCCGAATTCAAGAAAAAATTCCCTGAAATAAATGCCCTTTTGCAGAAGAGGTGGTGCAAAGACAGCGCATCAGCTGGGGATTCAACTAGCCCGGAAACAGCAGCAACACTGCGGTGCAGAAAAGGTCAGAGAGAGGAGAGACAAGAGCAAACTGCAGTTCATTGTATTCGGGCATTGTTTCAATTGATAATGGCAGGTGAGGGATTTAAGCCAAGGTTTTCATGGAAAAGGCAAAGGAGATGGTGTCAGGGAACATGCTCCAGGGGAGAGTTCCAAGCATACAGGGCAGCATGTTTAACTGCTATATGTTATTATAAAGTGCTATCAGTATGCAAAGTGCTTAAAGAGTGACTCCTTGTGAACACACTGGGAACACCATGGAGAACACGTAAGAGGCAAAAGCAGCAATCCCAGATACTTCCTTTTATGGCAAAGCAATTATGAAATCAACTCCCTTACAGGATGAGAACAATTGCAATTGACTGTACATCAGCAGAAACTTACACAAGCCAGTTTGGTTCAGATCTGGTTATCTATAAAACAGGATTTTTGAGACAAGTCCCCACCAAGAGCATTCTGAGCCAAGCCTGCATCTCCATCTAGCTCATGCCTGGCCTTGCACAGTTCTGGCCTACACCTAGTTTCCACAGAACCTGCTCAAAAAAGGAGGAGGTATATTCTAAGGATGCTTAGGCTACAAACCAGTTCCTCCATTCACAGCAATTAAGACCCAACGGTCCAGGTGAGCAGTGGTCCCCTGGAGGGAACAGGAGTGCAGGCAGTTTAGTATAAACATTGCCTAGCTATATCCAACCAAAAATCCATCTCCTCCAACAGCAGTCAGCCAGATGTCACCGAGAAGCTCACAAGCTAGGGACGAGAACAAGGGCCGTCAACCTTATCCACTATCCCAAGCATCTGGTGTGCAGAGGCAACCTGCCCCCCTGAAAGAACTCCACACAAAGCCTATGAAATATTACAGCTAGAACTGCAACATTCATGTTGAGATGCATCCACCATGAATTGTCCTAATCCCTCTTTAAGAAGCCATCTAAGTTAGTGCCCTTCAGCAGAGCTGCGGGAGCCAATTTAATGAGCTAATAATGCAATGAGTGAAAAAGTATTTGCTTTCTAAGTCTGCAGCTAATAGGGTAATAACCTCACCAAGCTCCCTCTGTCCACTCCCTGCCTTACAACAATCAAGCCAAGAGGGTTCCAAAAATCATTGTTTCCTCTGGCGGCAGTTTTTAAAAAAGGGGAGTGTTCATATAACTCACACCAGCGTGAAATCATAACCTTTGGTGTGCTTAATTCAGGGAATGATTTAGGAACCCAAAGACTGGCAGAGAAAGTTGTATGTATTATAAGTTGTGAACTGCACATTCAGACATAACTCAGGACCCACACAGCTGCAGGATTGCCCTTCCTAACATGTTCCACCATGTGAGCTTCACTCATTTGAGCAAAAGCTTCTGAGGGCACCACCCTGCAAATGTGCACTCCCTGGTACGGCTGCTACCATATGAGGAGATCAGGAAGGCTTAGCATTTCATAGAATGTGCAAAATTTTCAGGATGGCATTTTTATAAGAGTACTAGAACTGCAGTATAGTTCAGGGGGACACTTTTATAAGAGAGTAGCATTGTGGTCTATTGCAACATTTATCATATGTATCATCTTGCTTTTACTGCATTAGCTTCCACCTTTGCAATTACCTTTGCAATTCACTTTCTGCATTATGGTATGTCATACCTCAGAAAGTTTACTGTTCATACTGTTTTCTGATTCTGTAATCACAGTTCTGTTGCATTGTTTATTGGATGTCTTATGCTGTCTCACTGAATTGCTTTCTATATTTTGTTATCTTCCTTGAGTCTCATTAAGAAAGGTGGGCTGTAAACAAAATAAATAAATACCACATTTTCTGGTATGTGTCTGGTTCTTGGCACTGTTCCCACTTCAGCTCCCTCATCTAAAGGCTGGAATGTGGGACGTGGCCTTCCCTGGTCTCATCTCTCCCTTGAATCAGCCAGACAGTGCTGCTCCAGCAAGGCCTGAGGAGCTGATAAAAAGAGAAGGCATCCATCTTACAGACTGTGCAGAAGATTGCTAAGCACTGATGGATGAGAGGTGGCACTCATATCCAGGAGTGTGCAGTCTTATACGGATGCCTGCAACCCTTCTTGGCTCTTCCCTGATGCAGGTTTTGCTTGCTGCACACTGAGGGAATAAAAAATATTCCCAGAGTCACAGATGGCTGCCTGCTGCCTGGCGATACCTCCAAGCCTTTATTGGCTGACATTTAAGTTGGCCAAGTTGATCCAACTCCTATTTGCCCACAGGCCAAAACCTAGCCCACCTTCTGCTTGTCAGAAAACCTTTCCACTGATATTCGTATGCGGAAACTTCCCTTAGTTTTCTCTATCACTTCTTAGCCCAAATGAACATGCCTTCCTTATTTCAATGTTAGAGTCTCAGTGAGAAAGGTGGACTATAAATAACACAAATTAAATGTTTTGTTAATTTCTAGAAGTCCCTTCCTTCCGGCACCTTGATAGAGGTGAAAAGCAGCCAAGGGCCTGTCCCAAAGTAATGACCCAATGGGTGTGTTACTCAGGGGTCCGTTGGGGCCAGAGCGAGGCGGAGCAAAGCTCCGCCAGCTCAGGACTGGCCAGTAGGGCAGCCACGGGCTGAATCAGATTCTCTAATCTGATTCAGCTCGCCGCTGAATTGCCGCCAAAATTCGGTGGCAACTTTAAAAGCCACTGGAGGAAACGGGGTTTGAGGGAGAGGCTCCAAACTTGCAGGGTAGCTGCTGGGGCCTCTCCTCGAAATGCCCACCAAGTTTCAAGAAGATTGGACCAGGGGGTACAATTCTACAGGCCCCCAAACAGGTTGCCTACATTCCCTCCATTGTTCTCTATGGTAGGAAAAAAGTTAACATTTTTTCCCTCCACAGAGAACAATGGAGGGGATGGGACAATCTGTTTGGGGGCCCATAGAATTGGACCCCCTGGTCCAGTCTTCTTGAAACTTATTGGGTATTTCGAGGAGAGGCCCCAGCAGCTACCCTGCAAGTTTGGAGCCTCTCCCTCAAACCCCCTTTCCTCCAGCCCCTCATATACCCTATGAGTTTTTGTCATTGATTTCAATGGCCCATAGGATATAATGGGGCTGAAACTAACATTCCCTTTCTGACACACTTCTGGTGATGTCAGGGGACGTGGCATATGCTAATAAGTTATGCTAATGAGTTATGCTAATGAGTTATGCTAATGAGTTATGCTAATGAGCTCCTGCACCTCTTTTTTTACTTAAAAACCGCCTTCCTCAGCATGCCAACACATTGACGGCATATTCCTAATTTCACTGGCTGTTTGAAAAATTTACTGGATTGGATAAACAGCCTATGTCAACTAAATAAGAAGAACCTGAATTCCTGCAATGAAGCTTCTCTTTGGTTAAAAGTTGGGGATTTACACCAGATCTTTAAACCTTCTGGCTCAAGTAGGGGGAAGGGTTGTGAAGAAAAATCTGCATGCCTGCCTCCATTCTTGAACCACGCCTAGAATGCTGCCTGGAGTTACCTCTGGCACCCATTAAGATAGGAATGTTTGAGCCCTGACCTGGATAACCCAGCAAATCCAATCTCATCAGATCTCGGAAGCCAAGCAGGGCTGACTCGGAAGGGCAACCTCCAAAGAATACCAGGGCTGGGATGCAGAGGCAGGTAATATCAAAGACACCGCTCTTAAATGTCCTAGCCCCACTAGGGGTCGCCAGAAGTCACCATGACTTCTAGGCTCGCAAGTGCGCGCATACGCACACACACGATACTCACAAAAAAAGAAGATGGGAATGTTTGCATTTTTTGCCGATTTTTGTACTATTTGCCATTTTTAAACATTTTCTATTTTCTACCTTTTTAAAGGTTATGTAAACTTCTGGTTTCTCTTTCACAATAACAGTTTTTCAGTCAAGTCTGTGCCTTTAACTCTCTGTCTAAGAGCTAGTTTGGGAGTGCAGGAATCTAGGATGAGAAGCACTCTGCATGTTCTCAGAGGTTGGGCTCTCCATGCTGCCAACAGCTCAAGGGTAGATCTGGCCATTTATTTTATGGGGGGGGGGGGGGAATCATCTTGGGCCACTGCCTTGGAGGGCTGCCTCTCTTAAAGCCCCACCTTGCCCCACTTCACAGTGCAGCTAGTAAGGAGGACCATGGCAGTGCCTAGCTATGACCTGCTGGCCTGGATATGGCCTGGCTACTGAGGAGGATTGCAGTGGTGCCCCCTTTTCCTCCAGGCAACTCTTCTAACCTCCATCAGGTGAGGGGGTGGTGGTAGAATCATAGACTCATAGAGTTGGAAGGGATCTCCAGGGTCATCTAGGCCAACCCCCTGCACAATGCAAGAAATTCACAAATGGAAGAAAGCCCCCCCCCCTGGGCCTCCCAATTCACTCCTGCACTAGCTCTTAGGTTCCCCCCCCAAGCAAGAATATAGTAGCATATGTAAATTAAAGCCATTTAAAACATGGTAGGGTGAATCCTACCGCTATCCCTTCTACTCCCCTGGACAAAGTTTGAAGCCCTGCTCCAGCTTAAGGAGCTTTCTTCCAACTTGGAGGAAGGCTCCTTGAAGGATGGTTGAACAAAACCCAAAAATTCCTGATAAAACGACTTCATATGTTTCTTAACAATATGCTGTCCCCCCAGACCTTTAATCTTGGGACTGTTGAGCAACAAGATATAGATAGTTTATTATGTGGCCTATTTAAAATTATGAAAATCCAAGTAACACTTACAGGGAAACTTCTTTATTGTGGCAAAATCTATCCCAGGTCAGAGATTACTTCATCAAATGCACAGAATGGCTACTACCAAAGAATGGCTCCCACCAAAGTAGGTGGGTATTGATACCCTGAATAGATACTCTCCTATCCAGTCAGGTCACAACTTCCACTTACCTCACCCTTCCTCCCAGGTGCTCAGGGTGGTGTTCACAGTTTGCCCCCTCCCGTATTTTATCTCCACAACTCTCTGAAGTAAATTATTCTGACTGAGAATTACCAGCACTGTGAACTTTGCTGCTTCATAGAGATCTGAACCTCTGTCGGTCAAAGCCTCTCTAGCCACTATACCAGATTAGATGTCATGTTCTGGTCCATGAAAGAGTCTGCCGCAATAAAGCTGCTAGCCTTTAAGTCTCACAGGGCTCAGAGGCACCTTCTGTGCAACAGATTAAGCATGACTACCCCTCTGGAATCTGTCATTTAAGAAACCTGCGGTTTGCATGGAGCGCGGCTTCCCTCTAGGCCATAACATCTCTGATATGCTAATGCTGTATGCAAAGGAACATGAACAAAGAACATTTTAAATGAGGTGCTAGGCTGCGCAGACCCTTCCATGGTATGTGCTTTGCCTGCACCTCATATAAATAATTGGCCTACATATGCCTGCTTACTGAGAGCTTTTATGGCAAACGAGCACAGACAAGTTCTTTGCAACACACACTCTGCCCAGCAGTTAAATAATTTCAAAATGATGATGGTGCAGATGATCCTCTGGGAGCTTCTCTTGTGCAAGCCCCCACTGATGTCTCAGACAGTAATCAAAGGCAGCAGCAGAGAGGGGCCAGGAACAACACTCCTCAAACTGATTCAGATGACCCCCTTTAGGGCCCTGGGCTCCTGTGATCAAAGAAGCTTCCATCTGTGTTGGTTCTCTGCAGTTCCTGCAGTTCACAGAGTCTCTGCCATGTGCACAGTTCTTTGTTTTGCCTCACTGAACAAGTCATTGCCTTTTCCAGGGAAATAGCCTGGGCCAGGGGTGGGCAATTGTTTTGGCTCGGGGGCCACTTTGTGGGAGCGGAGGTTAGCGGAGGGCCGCACCTTTTAAAATGATTGCATTCATTAGTTAACTTTGCATTTCAGAAAAGGTATAAATTGTATCACAAAAATCAATAAATATAAATTAAATAAAATAGTGGTAGTTTTATTCAATTTATTTATTGTGCTAATTTCATATCATCTATAGCTGCAAGCACAATTAATTTTAGAATCACTTTAATGAGACAAATGTACCCTATCACACCACATGGCCAACTGTCTTGGCGGGCCGCAAAAAACTCTGTGACGGGCCGCATGTGGCCCCCGGGCCGCAATTTGCCCACCCCTGGCCTGGGCTATGGTCTCAAGCAGAGGCTGCAGGATGAACGCTGTGTGGACGCTACACAGATGTGATGGAGCCAGGTAGCACTGAACACTGTTTGCGTGAGCTGCTGCCCCACCTGTGAGGATGCAACACCTTATTTAAGAGAAGGAAGGATCAGGAGCTTTCTTCTTTCTTTCTCCTTTCTCACAATACAAGAACTCATGGGCACTCCATGAAATTGCAGATCAGTCGGGTTAGAACAGATAAAAGGAAGTACTTCTTCACCCAAAGAGTGATTAACACGTGGAATTCACTGCTACAGGAGGTGGCGGCGGCTACAAGCATGGATGGCTTCAAGGGGGAATTAAACATCTGGAGCAGAGGTCCATCAGTAGCTATTAGCCACAAAGTATAGATAGGAACTCTCAGTCTGGGGCAAGTGATACACTGTATTCTTGGTGCTTGGGGAGGGGCAACAGTGGGAGGGCTCCCAGGGTCCTGGCCCCACTGCTGGACCTCCTGAGGGCACCTGGGCCGATTTCGCACTAGCGTTTGCCCCAGGTTTGCCCTCATGCTTGCACTGGAGCTTCTGATCAATTTCATACCAGTTGCTCCAGGCTCACGTTTTGCTCTGGAGTATCGCCCTGCTGCACCGGAGTTTCCCTGGAGCAAACAAATCCTGTTTTTAGAGGATTTTCCTGTTTGCTCCGGGGGAAGAACCCACTTGCTTGCTTTTCATGAGGGCCGCCCCACTGTGGGAGTTTCTAATCTTTTTGAGATTACACTATATTGATAGGGCTGAGGTTCCAAGTGGGAAAATGAAGAAAATACTCCGGAGGAAACTGGGAGGGGAAATTCTGGAGAGAATGAGAGGCAACTGGCCAGTGCGAAATCGGCCCTGGTGTTTTTGGCCATATGACAGAGTGCTGGACTGGATGGGCCATTAGCCTGATCCAACACTGGCTTCTCTTATGTTCTTATGTTCCCAAAGGCCACGTCAAAGACTCAGTTAAGTGGGAGGGGCTGTCCCTTTCTGGAGCTGGGATTCTGCATCCCCTTTAAAACGGAGAGGCTAAATATTCGGGTGTGCCCATAGAGTTCTCATTGCTTACCACATTTCCAGCTTCAGCAGCCAACCTGGCAGCGTACCGGGCGATTAGCCTGTGCTCCTCGTCCAGTCTGCTGGGGCTATCGAGGACGCTGCCAAGGGAGAGAAAGCCAACATGTGCCAATCACTATTCGCAGATCCAACAGAGGGCAGCCCATGGCTGTATAAAACATCATGCAGAATTGAAGCCACGTGACTTGGAGAAAATGTTACCAGGCCTCCTTAAGACCCTCCCTCCCACATCAGCCTCTGTTCTACATCTGTTGGTGGTGAGTGACTTGTAAGAGCAAGAGAATTGTGAGGTTGATTAAAGGGCCACTTAACAGATGAAGTAGCAGAGGGTGGTGTGTTCCAAAAGCCTTGGCCAGAGCAAACCGGACTCTTATGTTTGGCAAAGCCACCCCCCCCCCCAAGTAGGGTGGAAGTACATCAACCAGAGGAGCTCTCCGCTCTCACACACATGGGCCCAGGGCCCAGGCATTCCACTTGTCTGGTGGAAGGCTGCAAAAATTTAATGAATGTACACTTGGCATCAAGTTAAGAAAACTGCTTTAAACCTGATACCCTTGAGTTAAAATTTAAGGATTTCAAGCTCCAGTGGCTAAATGGAAAGAGGAATTAAGCAAAATTAGTCATTGTTTCAAATATAGCAATCTGATGAGAGCTCAGGCTGGGGCCTGAATGGGCTTCATTGTCACAAAACAGGCAGCTGGAAGCAGGGCCTGAGCACCCAGTCGGGGCAGTGACAGGCCAGCCAGAGCTACTTACAACTTGGGAGAATCCAGTGAGTTCCCCCTCCCCCAAAGGTTTCTATTTAAAGTGAGAGGCAGACAAGTGACCCATTGGGCTGAAAGCAAACCTGGCAGAAGCCAAGCCTTAGAGCCTAGTCCCAATCAGAAGTCAGAGAGATGGCGGGCAGCTGCAGCCCCCACCCACACATGCTTCAGGCAAGAACATACTCCTGACTCTTCTGGAAATGTTCATGACTATCTAGGGCCATTCCATTAATTTGTGTTTTTCTTTTCAGAAAGCTGCTAAAAGCCTAGACAATAGAGAGGGATACAAATCTACTACAGAAAAGAGAATTAAAAGCTCCATTTCTGCAGACTGGAGCCTCCTGTGCTCTGAAGGAAGGGGCTGGACCAGTGTGGCTCTTGAACTGGCCAGTGTCCCAGTCTGCCACTTGACCATCCGTGCAGTTGCAGTTTAAGAACAGTTCAAACAGGAGTTCTGAAACCCAGGAGGATAGAACAGCCTTGCTGCAGTCAAAGCCACAGAAGTCATTAGCCCCATTTTTTTGTTCTAGGTGACAGACAATGGCACCCCACCAAGGCAGTTTCTCCTCCCCTCCTTCCCAGATTGAAGCGATTGTGAAGATGAATGAAATGGATGCCTACAGTCACTGTCAGAGAAAACTCATTGTCTGGAAGAGGGGAAAAGGAAATGGGAAGAATCTGTACTTGTCAGGTCTCATGCCAAGGAATGCCTGCTGGGATACAGATGTTGTGCTGAGGAGGGGCCATTTATACTATTGGGGACACTTGAAAGCATTTTGGTGCTTGCCCCAAATCCCTACTAAATAGCTTCCAAAGTTGGAGGGGGGGGGGGGGGAGACAATGATTTTTACGTTAACCCTCTTTGCGCTGGATGCTCAAAACCAAAATGCCAAACAAAACTCAACAAGTTTATCCTCAGAAACTTTGGAATGCACTCCTCCTCTTTGTGAAGTTCAGCAGGTAAATAAATCCAAGCACCCAACTTCAGGATCATGAGGCAAGCCAGGTCTGGTGGCTCTCAGAATTTTGGGTCCTTTCATCAATGGGAAGAGAGCATTCCACCCCACCCAGCCGCTCTCCTAACACTAACCGTGTACCGCTCTGTAGCCGGCTCACATAGGCTGCTATCAGGGCATGCTCATCGCTGAGCCGACCGGGGAGGGCCAAGCTGCACTGCAACCTAGTGAGATGATGGAAGCAAAAGGAAACAAACACAACAGAAATAAAGATGAGGCGATGGGACGCATGACCTAGTGGGTGGAAATGCGCATGTAAAATAATTATGATAATAATTAAAATAAGTAAACATATGTAAACATTACAAAAAATGGAAGGAAAACTCCAGTCTGCTGGAACATCATGTAGGAGTCTGCCTACTTTGTCTGAGGGGTAAGCAAGTTTTTGGAGAAACGGCCCACCCCCATCCAACCACCCCCCGCACACACCAGTGCGCTACCAGTCACCCTCCAGCTGGCTAACAGCAGCATAACTTTCCATGATAAGGCTCTTGTATGTGGGAGAGAGGGCTGATCAACCAGTCAGCAATCACAGTCCGTGTCCTCCACATCATACAAGCTGCCAGTCCTGACAAGAATGCTTATGCAGTTCCCCCTTTACTCAACAGTTGCCACAAGTGAACAAAAACAATGACAACACCATGTGGCTGAAAAACAGTAATCAGGGTCTTGTGTAAGTACGATACACTTACAAAATGGTGGCCGTCATTGGCCAGAGTCCATATTAAGTGCTTTCACTGGAGGCTTTCGAGGGTAATTTCATGCATCTGGCAAATATATCAGGCTGGAAAAAAGTTGCTACTACAATACATCATTGGTCTTTGAAGCACCACAGGACCCTTCATTGTTTATCAGGTTAGTATCCCGTTCATTCTTTAAGGAGCCTGATCCAACTTCTAGATGCATCCCCCCCCCCCATTTCATCTCCACAACAGAGATCAGGACACAGCTCTCCCTACTCATTGTCCAGTAATCTATCCTTTGTGGTGGCAGGTGAGCACTATGACACCCACTGATATTCTTTCTGGTGCCTACTTGCTTTTTCCACAAAGCACTTGTTCCCCACAGCAAAGAGCCAGTTCTGGCTTTCCTTACCTCTCTGGAGCAAAAGATGCTGTAAACATTTTAAAGCAGTTAAAAAAACAACAAAAAACACCCCTGCATTGCTTATTAGATGTATCGTGCAGTTCTGATTTCATCATTCTCTAATTCTGCAGTCCAATATTATTGGTCTGTCTCATTCACGCTCACTTACCCCAAAACATGGTCTCTTATGGAAATCAACATGTTGTCTGGACAGTGGATATTTTAAGAACACTGCTACTGGGAGCTCGGTATGGATAGAGGCATGTGGGACATGCCTCAAGGGGAAAGAAATGTTCTCTAATTCCACACACATTGGATAATGCACTTTCAATGCACTTCAGCAATTGTCTGCAAGTAGATTTTCCTGTTCCACACAGGACAATCCAGCTACAATGGATTGCTAAAGCATACTGAAAATGCATTATCCAATGAATGTCAAATTAGCCAATATTAACAAAGGCAGGAAAAGGGAAAGGAAATTGCTATGTGGAAGGCAGTCTGTGAGATCAGAAGGCTGTCAAATCTGAGAGCAGGCTCAAGGGCAGAAACTGTCTCACACATCAGCGGAGACCACTTGGAAATACTTGCCTAAAAAGAACATAATTGTAACGGATAATAACATCCTCCTCAACATTTCAAAATCCTTGATAAGCATTACTTTGTTGTAATCCCTACAACCACCCTGTAAAGTAGACGTATTACTAGCCCCATAAGGCAGATGGAGGGGCATGAGAAAGCAGCTTAACTCGTGGGCTTGAAGGACAGCTGAGATTCAAACCGAGGGCTTCCTGATTCATAACTCAACTACTGTGCTTCGACAGCTTTCAAAACTGAGAAATCAACAAGAAACCGTTCTGCACCGCCACCTCCTCCAAAGAGGCAGAAATACAACCCCCCTTCTTGAGCATAGCCAAGGCTGCAAAGGGAGTGAGGGGCTGAACGGAAGTCGACAGCCGAGGGGGTGAAGGATTTGCAAAGATGGAGGGAATGGGCTTGTTCTGGATTGCAGACCAGCCACTACAAGAAATTAATTGTCATGGCTGCAGGCTCACGCTCAGGCTGCTTCAGCTGCACTGACTTCATATTCGTTCTATTTTACACGCAAACACCTGTGCAGATTTAAAGGCATATCCCCAGGAATGCACACCCCAAAGCAAGGAGAAGCACAACTGAGGAATTTCTGCCTTCATCCCTTGCTGCCATGGCAAATGGTGAGACGCTGAGGCCGTTCATTGATTGGGCTCCATGTTTCAAGTTCAGCAACAATTAATTAAATCTCCAGAAAGAAGCTTAAGGAGGGTTATGCTGATACTTTGGGATCTATTTCAAAGGACATCAGAGAGAAGAGGAAGGGAAAACTCATTTCATCCTCTGCACTGAGAAATACATAAACAGCAGCTGGCAGGGGCAGGCATTACAGGATAGGAGGTCAGTTTTAGCTTAACTGTTAAAAAACAAAAGTATTCAAACTCCATTAGACACTGCCCAGGGAAGTTTGTCAAATGCTCAGTCTCGCCTTGAAAAACTCTAAACAATACTTTTATCTTGCTTTCCAGCATAAAGTACTCACAAAGTAGCTTACAATAAAGAATGAAAGTCCAGGTACGAGGCATGCATTTAAAATCAAAACACATTGCAAAATGCCACCAATCTGGGAGCCAGGGTGAGAAGATTTTTTTTTTGTATTTGTGTGTGTGCGCACACCACACATGCCTGGAAGTCATGGCTGACTTCTGGCAACCCCTAGTGGGGCTGGGAGGCAAGGACATTCAGAGAGGTGGCTTGTTTCCTGCCTCTGCGTCACGGCCCTGGTATTTCTCGGGGGTCTCCCATTCCTGTACCTGCTAGGGTCCACCCTGCTTAGCTTCCGAGAACTGATGCGATCAGGCTTGCCTAGGCTATCCAGGTCAGGGCAAGGTGAGAAGATTAGAAGAACAAAAAGCCAGCACCCAAGATGGCTCAGGGGGCTGAGGACAGACTTTCCCCACAGAACGTTTCAGTTCGGTCCCTAGGATCTCCAGTAGCATGGGATGGGGTGGGATCCAACTGACATTCTGGAGGGTTCCTATCAGTCAGAGTATATCCAATGGGCTATCACTCCAAGGTAGCTTCGTACGGTCATAAACCTGTCAGCACCTCTAATACCAAAATCAGCAACTAATCCCAACACAAAACTTCAAAATTAGCCATTTTAACAGAAAACAGCAATGGTCTAGTAGCACCTTAAAGACTAACAAAATATGTGGCAGGGTATGAGCTTTCATGAGTCAATGCTCACTTCTTCGATACAGCTAGAATGGGAGTCCATCTGTCATATTTATTGGAAAGTGGAGTGATTTCAGATGCCGAATGACATTAGCAGGCAAATGTCAATAGCAGGTGAATGACCATAGCAGGTGTGATTCAATTTCGCTGAGATACGCAGAGGGGTAACAGGCGTGGAGAAATCAGCATTGGTAATCAGACAGGAAATCTAGGTCTCAATTCAGTCCAGGAGGATGCATTGTCTTGAGCTTCATTATAAGTTGCAATGCAGCAGTCTCTCTAATCTCCCTTTGAAATTCCTTGGTAAGAGAACTGCTACTTTAAAATTAATATTAGCAACCCAACCTCCATTAACAAACTAAAAACATTACCAAAAAATTGGGCCGGATATCGTGGATCTGTTCCGCTAGCAGAGGCACTTTCTTCTAGAAGATTCCTTGATTCCTTCCACCCAAGAGAGCACATGTTACTGAAAGATCCATGGGACCCAAAACATGGTTTTAACCATCTTCCCAAGAAAACCACCAGACAAACCAAACGGGGATGGAGTTTGGCTAAAGGCTTGCCCAGCTTAAAAATGAAAAGTAGAGTATCACTGGTTGTTCCATGTTATCAAAGGAAAGTATTACTGGTTACCTCCTCATTCTGCAATCTTATTTCAGTGATGGGTCATGGTGTAAAACTAATATGCTGGATCACAGCACAGAATATTCATACTACACCAATTGCAAGGAACCAGACAATAGCAAAGGCCCCCCCCCCACTTCTCTTTGCAGTTTGTTAGATGTTGATATTAGCTAGATAAATCATTAACATGCATGTCTTTACCATAACAAAGACTCAAAGGCAGCAGAAACTGCACACGACTGCTGGATGCTATCTCCGAAGGTCCGATCGCTCTCACAGTTCAAATTCTAAACAACCAACCTTTTCCGACTACTTTTATGGCATGCAAATATTTACATGGGTCACCTCTGACCCCAAGTAATGCTTTAAAGTCATTATACTTCCCAGCCGATTTAAATGGTTGCTTGTGGCATTTTATAAGCTAGCTATAAAGCTGGGCTTAGCAGCAGGAGTGAAAAGTCACTACTTTTAATAAAACAGGAAGTCCTCCATAAAATTCAAATGGCATCTCATTGGAAGGCTGTGCAGAGTAGGAAACAAATGCCAAAGTCTTCCAATACAAAAGAGAACCCCTGGACAGTTGGTAATCCTGCTTGGTTTTGTAAAGCCAAAGTAGCATGGCTGCTTTTTCTCATCTGAGTGGCCATGGGAAAGATCTCCCCATAGACTGCATCCCATTTTTCTAAGAGGAAGGCTTCTTTGCTGTTGGAATCCTATATACCTGCATATTACACAAAAAAATTCTGAAGGGAATACGAGAGAGAGTAACTAAGTGCTCTTCTCCAAGCTCCCAGGAGAAAAAAAGAGAGATGACAACTACAGTGTGCAACCTTGTCATAGCCAATGGAAGCTCAGAAGGACAACCAGTGTGGTACTGGACAAGGATCTGGGAAACTCAGGTTCGACTCCCCCACTCTTCCATGGATGCTTGCTGGGTATCCTTGGGATAGTCACACCCGCTCAACCTAACCTACCACACAGGGTTGTTGCATTGACAAAACAGAGAAGAGGAAAATAATGTAAGGGGAACTGGGCCCCCACTGGGGAGAAAGGCAGGGTAGAAATGAATAAATAATTTAAAAAAAGGAATGTGCTTTAATCTTTTACAAAAGTGGCAGTGTTTTCAACTGATGAATTTAGTTTAGAATAACAGGACAGTAACCCAGTGTGGACAGGGTGACACACATGGGAGTATCCCATGTAATCCTCACAACAATCCTACACGGCAATTTAAACTGGGGACATGTACAAAAGTACCATTATTCGAGGGGCCAAAACAGTTTCTTTCTCTGCAAACAATGGCACTTCTTCAGTTCTTATACAAACTCTTAAGACAGTTCTCCAGGTTTCAACTGCATAGGGAAAGCTGATACCGAAAAGGGGTGTAGTACTGTAGAACCACAAACCCCATGCCCCTGAATCTCTGAGGCAGTTTTACCATATTTAAAAATACTGAAAATATTTTAAGACAACATGAGGGATGAATGGACACAGGGATATTTATGTTATTTGTTAAAATATTTATATCCTACCTTTCCTCACAGCGGCTTACAAATTACAACTTAAAACATACAGAAGAAAATAAAAACTCCAATCCCCCCTCCCCCCAAAGTTGCCTGTTGTTCATACCCCATTAAAATCCCTGGCAAACAGAATGGTCTTCCAGTGCTTCTAAAAATTTCTAGAGACAGCAGCCCCCTTCGCCTCCATGGGGACCCAGTTCTCCAGAATGCAAAGGACAACAGAAAAGGCACAGGCTCTAGGCTGATGTCAGTGAGGCTACCCCTAAGTGGTGGCTAAGTGGTGGCAAAACCAGTGGGTGGCAGCTGGAGGATCTCAGCTGGCACACAGAAACATATGGAGAGTGCCAGCCTTTCAGATATGTGGGGTCCTAGGCATATACATGCAATGCTGTAAAAATTAAAGACAACACAGGCAACATGCCTGTAGAATATGGGGGGTTGAGGGTGGGAAAAGACTCACAGCTGAATAAGCATTTGATTTGTTAATATGCCCATCTCTTGTGCAGCTGGTGTTACACTGGGTTTAAGGAACATGCCGCATTTTTCTTTTCATGCCGGTCTTCAGCCAGTGTGAGGAGGTTTTCCAGCCAAGTCTCCCAAACCCTCCTGGCCACCATACTACCTAGTTCAGTGCATCAGAGTGTTGGCATCTTAAAAACTATCTGCTGGATATAGTTTCAAGGAGCAAAATGGTACACCAGAAAAAGTGCTGGTAAGAAAGGATGTTGAGGAGCCACTTGCTGTACTAGCAGCACTTCCTCCAGGTCCAGGGACTCAAACTCCCTGCTCTTGGATTGATCCCAGGTGGCATCTTGAATGGCTGAAGCTTCACCTTAAAGGTATACAAAACTAATGGTCTTTACACCTCTCTAAGAGAGCCAGTGGGGCATAGTGGTTAAGAATGGCAGACTCTAATCTGGAGAATAGGGTTTGGTTCCTTGCTCCTCCACATGAAGCCTGCTGGGTGACCTTGGGCCAGTCACAGCTCTCTCTCACAGAACTCTCCCAGCCCTGCCTACCTCATAAAGTACCTGTTGTGGGAAAAGGAAGGGAAGATGATTGTAAGCTGCTTTGAGACTCATTTGGGTAGAAAAAAGTGGGGTATTAAAACCTACTCTTCTTCTTCTAAGTGCTGTCATCTAGAACTTGCACGACTATCAACTGCTTAATCTGCACTGCTGTAATGTGTTATCAAGGAAGTCATTGAACCCCCAAAGCCAGTTTGGTGTAGTGGCTAAGAGCACGGACTCTAATTTGGGAGAACCAGGTTTGATTCCCCACTCCTCCACATGCAGCTGCTGGTGTGACCTTAGGTCAGTCATAAGTTCTTTCAGAGCTGTTCTCTCAAGGGCAATTCTCGAGAGAGCTCTCTCAGCCCCATCTACCTCACAAGCAATGCTCCTTCTAAGCCGTGGAGTCTTGTGAGCAAAAATTCTACTTTGTGAGTTACTGGCATTAAAGTTGTGTGTGAGTGATTTGGCTACTGCATAAATTAGTTTGCTCTGTGGTCATCCTTCCAGAGCTAAGACAAAAATGTGTGAGCTGGAGGCTAAAAAACTGTGAGCTAACTCACACTAACTCAGCTTAGAGGAAACACTGTTCACAAGGTTTCTGTTGTGGGAAGGGGGAGGGAAAGGGATTGTAAACCGCTCTGAGACTCCTTTGGGTAGTGAAGGGTGGGGTTTAAATCCAATATCCTCTCCTCTAAGAAAGCACCCAGCCATGAGTGAAAGATGGGACCTATGCTGATTTAATATCATACACAATGTAGACCCAGAGGCTTCCAACTACCATAACTTAACCAGTCTCCTTAGAAAACCTCCAGCAGGGCCTTGTTCCTCAGCCTCTGAAGCAGCCAGTTCTCTCACAACATTAACTCTCACATATCTATTACACTTGAATGCATGCATAAGCACATTTGGAGCAAGCACACTAGTGTTTTAGGGCAAACGCACTAATGGGAAGCATAAGGGAACCAAAGGTAGGGAGGAGGGAACAGAAAAGGTAAAGGTAGAACCAGCTACACGGTAGAACCAGCTACACAGGAGAGTCAAGAAGGAGTGAAAGCACAATGCAAGGAGACTGAAATATCAGGTGCCTTCTGGATATAAAGTAGCAAAAGCAGGATTGATAGATTAGCTTTGACAGGAGCAAGCCAGGGAGATGTGAAGGACAAAAACGAAGGAGGAGGAGGAGGAAGAAGAAGAGGACGACATTGGAGTTATACCCTACCCTTCACTACCCAAGGGAGTCTCAGAGCGGCTTACAAACGCCTTTCCCTTCCCCCCCACAACAGACACCCTGTAAGTGGGGCTAAGAGAGCTCTGACAGAAACTGCTGTTTTTTAAAGAACAGCTGTGCCAGAACCATGGCTTGCCCAAGGTTATCCAGCAGGTGCAAGTGGGAGTGGGGAATCAAACCCGGTTCTCTCAGGTTAGAGTCCATGCACTTAACCACTACACCACACTGGCTCTTACTACGAAGGCTATGGGCCAGGTAGCACCAGGCTCCTTTCTTTTGAATGCAGACATTCACCCCTTTGCTAGCCAGGGCAGGGCAGGGACTCTTCCTCTCCTAGAAACGGTGACGGGGAGGGGGCATTTTTCAGGGACTACCTGGTTTCCTCATGGTCCTTCCTTGCACACTCTTAAAGCCCATTATGGGGACCCTTTCCCTCCTTTCCTTAAATCCACTTGCACCTATGTATGGATTTGCTTTGCTTCAGCTCTCTTGGGAGAGGCGCAAATGCCTCTTCTTCATGCTTGATTTAAAGAAGCAAAAGCTACCCCCTCCCATGCCTGTTAAACTGCAGGCTGACTTGGCTCCAAGTCGAAAGGCTAGGATCAGGTTGTCAGAATGAAGCAGCAGAAGAAGCCCTGCTGGTGGTTACTGCTTCCTAGGCTATGGAACAGGCCAAGAGGAGAAACTATAGGGTAGGGGTTTCCAACCGTTTTGAGCCTGTAGGCACCTTTAGAAGTGTACTGGGCACAGCCACAAAATGGCTGACATAGGAGGCAGAGGTAGCCACAAAATGGCTGCCACAGCTTACCTTCAGTCACACAGTGACGATACTCGTGCTGCGGTGGTAGTTCCTACCAGTGGTCATTTCATAGAAAAAGAGGTGCAGGAGCTCATTAGCACAACTCATTAGCATAACTTATTTGCATATGCTAAGCCAGTTGACATCACCAGAAGTATGTCAGAAGGCAAGAGAGAGAGAGAGAGAGAAAGCAAGCAAGCAAGCAAGCTGGCAGAGAGGGGATAGTTACTAATCCAAGCCTCAGAAATACCACTATTCTGGGAGGATAGCTTCAGTGGTGGCTGAAGCCTTCAGAAGGCTGGTCAGAGGAAGAAGGACCTTTCCAGGGGACGGGGTCATTTTGCTGCAGCCATGACACAAGCAGGCATTCCCCCACAAGGGGGGGGGGGCTGGCACCAACTCCCGGAGCTGAGCTCCTGCTCGAAATGACCCCTGGTGGCTACCAAAGCAACGTTTTAAAAAATCAGTAGCCTTGCTGGGGGAAAGCCCCATCTGAAAACACTTGGCGGACACCAGAAAAGGTGTCAGTGGGCACCACACTGGGGATCCCTGCTACAGACAGACTTTGCACGCTCTTCCTGAAAAGCAGCATGGCAGAAAGATCTCTAGCTGTGCTTGAGTATTCACTGGGAGGTGATGTAGCGTTGAGGTGGGCATTCTGTTCTGTGGAAGGAAGGCACACGCTGTCTTGGCCTCTTATATTGCAACCAACCTCAAGCCCTGCCTATTTGTATGGCTTAAAATTTTACTGCTAGTCAGCCTTCCTAACAACACTCAGTTACTTCTAAAACAATCCTACAGTGTGCAAGCCAGCTCAGCCTACCAAATGAGAATCAACTGAATCATTACTTCACACGAGTGAGTACAAGAGCTAAGCGAGAACCACTATAGAAGAAGAAGAAGAAGAGAAGAAGAGATTGGATTTATACCACGCCCTCCACTCCCCAAGGGAGTCTCAGAGCGGCTTACAAACTCCTTTTCCCTTCCCCTCCCCACAACAGACACCCTGTGAGGTGGGTGGGCCTGAGAGAGCTCTTTCCCAAGCTGTCCTTGAGGGAACAGCTGGTACAGAGCTATGGCTTGCCCAAGGTCATCCAGCCAGGTGCAAGTGGAGGAGTGGGGAATCAAACCCGGTTCTCCCAGATTAGAGTCTGCGCACTTAACCACTACACCAAACTGGCTCTATAGGGAGGGAACTTTTTATACGCCAGAGTATCCAACTGGCCCACAGCCAGTTTGAATTCCTAAAGCCGCCTTGTGTCCCCATGAGAAAGGCAGACTATAAATAACATAAATAAAAAGAAACAAAATTTGCACAGCCCAGGGCCCATGTTTACTTATCTCTTCAATGAGAAATGAGCCTCAGCCAGAAATAATTTACATTTATAGTTACCTGTATCCATTAAATTGCCTTTTATGTTAGTAAACATGAACTTTAGATAAAGATGGATATCTAGTCACCTTGGATTCTTTTGCCTCAAAATCCCCACTAGCTTAGTTAGTGGAATTAACTATTTCAGTACAAGAAATTCTGAGGGAAGAGGAGGGTGTGTGTACATCATCTGATGGCATCACCAATTGCTCCTAGAACATGGCACTTCAGTGCAGTCACCCAGGTGGTTCCTTTATGATACAACCTTGTAGCAACAATGTTTGAAGTATCCCTGTAGGAAAGTAGGTGAGCATAATCTATTTCCAGTGTTGTTTAAATGTAATGCCTTGGACAAGCAATTCCCTGAGAAAATTCTCCTCTAATAGCCAGGTAACAGCAATTTGTAACCAATTTTGCATCATCAATCAAGGCAAATTACCAAACAGTGTTGCCAGAGGTGCTGTTTTTACTCTCGGGTAGCCCCAACAGCAAGGGGTACCCCACTTCTAACTTGAACCAGAGACCCACAAAACTCAGGCCAAGGCAGACACTCCTGGTTCTGGAACACAAAGCAAGCCATAGCTCTGGAAACAGAGATTTCATATTCAGGTTTCAAAAGGCACCCTCAAAGCAAACCTCCAGTCTTCCCCCTCCACCCAGAAGAGATTATGCTTATGGGATAACAATGGGTTCCACCAGGTGAAGTATCTAAAGGCTATTTCTAAAGCCTATTCAGAGGTCCTTCTGTCTCCAGAACCTCACCCAGCCCTTTTTGTGTCATCTCATGTCTATGTTCATTGTCTTTCCTTGCCCCATCCCTCAGGATTCCAAGATATCAATCAAACATTCAAATTATTAATGATCCTTCCTGATGCTAATCAGGGACCCATCTCCCTCTTTTGTCTGTATCTGGGAACCCATTCAACTGCCTTGGCAGAACCATCAATGGTCATAAAATCTGTTCAGCTAGCCCCAGCACACCTGGCTCCAGTTGTTAATCCAGACTCTGCCCTCTCTGGAAGCTCATTGGTTACATCTAGGCCTCGCCCATCCTGATGTCACACACCTCCTGGGACACCTGATTAGCCCAGATAATATTTTGTCCTCACCTGAGACCAGCCCCCAAGAACTTCCATTGGTCTGCATTGTTTTCCAACACCTATATCCATGACCACACGGGCCTCAGACTGTGTGTTTTCCACCCTGATGCCAACTGGCAGGCCACTCCTTTACCCTCTGGGTTTAGGCCATAATCCTTTCTTCATGGACCTCTGCACATCTGGACAGGTAGTATCACCCCATAACTGACCCCCTCTATTCCCTATCAATCACCTCTGCTTCCTTAGTTCTGTATTGTGTGTATGAATGTTTGATTATTGTTTATAAGGATTTAAGAATCCTTCAGTACAGAGATCACTGCTTTAGTTATCTAGTCTCTGTGTCTATTTCTGTGACCTGGATAAAGTGGGACTCTGGTATACAAAGACCATGATCCTGTAGTTATGCCAATTGCACATTAATATCATAATTCCCCAGCCTTTTATTAAAGCAAATAGAGCAATTTGGCTAACACCAGTTGCTATAGGAGCTGGTCCTCTAAAAGAACCACCACCTGATCCATTCTAAATCTCTCAACTTTACAGCAATGAGACTACGCAGACTGAGCATAAACCCAAGCAGATGGATTTAATTTTGTAATTCAGTGGATGCCATTTCAAATATAATTGATGTGGGGTTTTTTCCCTGTGTAATAAAAAAGTGGGTTTTGCATTATCCTTTTCTCTGGAGAGGCCTGTGTCTCCAAGTGAGCTTCTTCAGAGAGCTTTAGTATTGCAAGATCTAAAGAATCAGCAGAGACATGGAGGCAAAAGGATGAAGGAGCTGGACTCTTTTGGCTGAAAGTAATTGAAAAGTAAACACAGAACAGGGAATCTGAACTTGAGTAACTGACTGGACTCTAACTCCATTTGCTACAGAATGGAAAGAGGTAGCTACTTCATGACTGCGTTCTACGTGTCCCGGTCTACATGAACCTGGAAGATGGTGCGCAGGCACAGTAGTGACAACCCTGACGCCTAATTTTTAATCTTGTGTACTTTTTACAGAATGTCCTCTTTTGCTAACCCCCAGAAGATTAAGACCATAAGACAACGGCTGGACTAACGGCAGGAAATGCTGAAGAAGGACCTGGCCACTTAACAAGTACTGCTCTTAAAAGGAGCACTTCTGGAGATAACATCTCTCGCCCCAAAGGAGACGCTTTCCCTGACCCAATTCTGTCTTCGCCATGTTGCAGACTCAAGCGCTGCTCCTCTGCCAACACACAGCATTGCTCTAAATAGATCCCAAGGCCTCCACAGTTCTCTGCTCCTTGTCAGCACCACCTCTTGCATTGGAAAAGCACAAAAAGAAACAGACGACATTGGTGGGTCGAGTTTTTGAAGGGTTTGAGGCATATTAGGCAGCATGACTCACCATGGAAATTCTTCTCCATACACCAAGCTTATACAAACCAGGAGATTATTTAAAAAATCGAGTCTCCACAACTAAACTGGTCCCAAGGCTAGAGAGTAACAAACTGCTGGGATTCATGGCCACAAGATATGCAGATGGCCTCTGTCTTAAACGGCTTTAAAAGGAGACAAGACAAATCCATACAGGAGAAGAGATCTAGCAGTGGCTGATGGCAAAATGGAACCTCCATGCTGAGCCGCAGTGTAGTTCTGAATATCAGTTGCTAGGTGGACAAATAACAGGAAGAGGCCTATTGACTTTATGGCTCTCTTCTTGTGAGCCTCCTACAGGCTTGTGGTTGGCTTCTGCTGAGAACAGAATTCTAGACTAGGCCGGCCTTAAGGGGTCTTATGTCCTGATGAGACCCAAATCAATAACCTTGTCAGAAGCCTGCTTTTATTTTCAAAAGGCTTTATTCAAAAAAAACCCATTTAAAATAAACAGCTATCACAGACGAGCAGCCCTCCTCGTTTCCCCAGTTCTTCTCAACTGTAAAGATCTCTCAGTGCCTGTGAGAGATGCACACCTCACACGAACACAACATCAAGGTCACTATTGTTTGACTGGTGGCAGCTCTCCAGGATCTCAGGTAGAGGTCTTTCAGATCACCTGCTGCCTGACCCTTTCAAGTGGTGAACCTGGTACCTTCTGCATGCAGTGCAGATGCTCAACCACTGAGCCACAGACTTTTACCCCACATACCTCTCCCTGATTTCCAAACAGCAACTATTTCCCTCAGTTTGCTCATCTACCTTAACAGCTCACCTTAGCTACTACCTTTTCTACTGCACAATATCCAACATACACACAGGCAGGGCTTGAGGTTGGTTACAATATGAAAGGCAAGATGGCATGCTGAGAGGGCCTTCCTTCCACAGAATAGGATGCCCACCTGAACTCTACATCACCTTCCAGTGAATACTCAAGCACAGCTAGAGTACTTGGTTTTGTTCACCCAGCTTCTGCAGAGCTCCAGGACTCCGTCACCCTTCAATCCTCCATCCTTGCTATGGTTTGGGAGTGTTAAGTACCATCAAGTCACTTCTGACTTATAGCAACCCTATGAACTAACGACCACCAAAACGTCCGATTGTTAACAGCCTTGCTCAGGTCTTGCAAACTGAGGGCCACAGCTTGCTTTATTGAGTTAATCCATCTTATGCTGAGTCCTCTTTTAGTGCTGCCTTCAACTTTTCACAGCATTATTGCCTTTTCTGGTGACGCTTCTCATAACGTGACCCGAAGTACGATAGCCACAGTTTAGACATTTTAGCTTCAAGGGAGAGTTTGGGCTTGATTTGATCTAGAACCCACTTATTTGTCCTTTAGCAAAGTCATGGTGAATGTGACATTTTAAGTTTCAACTGTATATACAGGCTACATTTCCAACTATTTTTTGTTCATGTGTGAAAGAGCTGTTGTTGGCATTTCATCCTTTTTGAGGCCAGAAAAATCTGGGCTGACCCAGAGGATCTGGGCTACAGCAGTGCAAGGCACTTGTATGCATTACGGTTGCTGCAATCGGTCAGTCTTCCTTGGTCCCATGCAGCAGCCTCCACAGATCTACCCATACCACCCCTGGATGCATTGGACTAAAGTCTCTGTCCCCCTGCTCCCCCATCACCATCCATGCCAGCTGCACTGGGGCAGGCCTTCTTGTAGGCAGGGCAAGGGAGCAGGAGGGGACAGAGAGACAGACTGTTCAGTTATAAACACTAGCACAGTCAGGTTCAAGGCAGCTGAAGTGTACTGGAGTTCAACCATTCCATGAAATGAATCTTAACGTATTCCAGCCCCAAAGGGGCCTCCCAATTTCTTGGGCCAAAGAGAGCAGCTCAAGGCAGTCATGGGGGAGAAATTTCAGGAGACCAAGATGAAAGAACCAAGCCACTGAAATGTTTTGCCCCAAACATACAGAGTTGCTTCCCCTTCCTGTCCCCCTCCCCAACATACTAAAAATATACACAGATCCATTCTGCATTTTGAGAGAGAACATCCCACCCACTTATGGGGGAGTACTTTTGTCATTCAGTGACACTGGAGTCTTGGCTGACACCCCTGATTCAGCTGCATGCCAGCTATGCTTCAGGAGCAGAAGCAACTTGCAACAATGCTCCTCAGTTCAGAGACAGTGGCATGCCTCCAAACTACAGAGGATTATTATCTGCAATTCCAGTGAAAGATGTTCTTTTAATAGGGTGGCTAATAACCTCTATAGTAGGGGAGGTCTAACAGAGACAAGCAAAGTCAGATATTTTCCAAATTTCTGCCTTGCCGCACACTGGCCCCTCAAGTCCAGGATGTTTTTATTCCAAAGTAGATGAGCATTTTGGCACCATTCAGCCAACTCAATGCAAGCATATCAACAGCTGGCTTAATTGCACATCATTCTCCCATTCAAAAATCCAAGCATCTTTCCAAGCAGTATAATGTAGCTGAGCTGTTGCATTTTTCACAAGCAACTGACTTAACTATGCATCATCTTGTGCATCTAGTCACTGCTTTTTTTTAATGAAGGTGACAATAGTGTTGTTGGGTACTTCCGCTTCCCCCAATGTGATGAGAAATCTAAGTGTAGCACAAGGAATGGCTTATTTTCATTTCAGCAAGAGAATGCTGGAGACTTACTATGTCTCTGTAAATACTGGTTTTATTTGTAAACACACAAGCAGGGAATAATGGAAGAAAGCAATCAAAAGCAGACAGCAAAATTAATTTTCCTTCATTAGATGGTCCAAAGCTACTGCCGGGAGTCCTGTAATTCCCCAAGCTGATCCCAATACAGGAAAATAGTTTAAAACTCACAGTTCTCTCTTGTTCCATTCCAACATATTTGAAAAAGTGTGCATGCACACAAAAGCTCATACCTTGAATGAACTTTTGTTGATATTAAAGGTACCACTCGAACTCTAAATTAGCTCTCTTTATCAGATACTGCTAGAATGTGAATCTATCTGTCCTATGTATTGGAAAGTGGAGTGATTTCAGATGTCAAATGACATTAGCAGGAAAATGACAATAGAAGGTGTGATTGAATTAGGTGTGATATGCAGAGAGGTAGTAGACATGGAGAAATCAACATTGGTAATGAGACAGGAAACCTAGGTCTCGATTCAGTCCAGGTGGATGCTTCGTTATCAGTTACAATTCAGCAGTCTCTCTTTCTAATCTCCCTTTGAAATTCCTTTATAAGATAACTGTTACTTTTAGGTCAGCAACTAAATGACCTGGAAAGTTCCCCCATTGGTCTTTGAATGCTGTGGTTTCTGATGTCAGATTTATGTCCATTAGTTCTTTGTTGAAGGGACTAGCCTGTTTGTGTAATGTAGAGAGTTGGATCAAGATGGGTAGCTGTGCTAGTCTGTAGCAGTAGAAAAGAGCATGAGTCTAGTAGCAATTTAAAGACTAACAGAATATGTGGCAGGGTATGAGCTTTCATGCGTTACTGTGCAGTGATTCATGAAAGCACACAAAAAGTATTTGAAGAAGTGAGCAGTGACTCACAAAAGCGCACAAAAGGTATCTGAAGAAGTGAGCAGTGACTCACAACAGCTCATACTCTGCCACATATTTTGTTAGGCTTTAAGGTGCTGCTGGACTCTTGTTCTTTTTTACAATGTAGAGAGTGGAAGGGCATTGCTGACATGTGGTAGCATAAATCACATTAGAGGTTGAGCAGGAATAGGAACCTGAGATGGTATGGCTGATGTTGCTGGGTCCAGGGATGGTGTTGCTAGGCTCTATATGAAAGCAAAGTTGGCATCTTGGTTTGTTTGCAGGCCTTGGTACCAGAGTCCCTATTACTGTTAAGTAGTTTATCATTGCGGGTGAGACTTTTTTTAGGTTAGCAGGCTGTTTGTAAGTAAGAAAAGGTCAAAAAACCCCCCCCCCAGTGTATGTGTGAGGGTTGTGTCACGATCCAGCATGGGTTGTAGGTCATTAATAATGCATTGCCACATAAGTACCACATTATCATGGAAACCGACAGATCGGCAAACATATCTACATGCCTTCAACTACCACATCAAACAGTCCACTGTGTATAGCCAAGCACTATGCTCCAGCCCCTCAGACAGAGATACTTGCTTAAAGGATTTGCAACAGGCCTTTTTGCAACCACAATATCCTCTTGATAAATGAGAAAGATGACTGGAAAAGCCAGAATGATATTCAGGGACAGTTTGCTGCAAGACAATTTCAAAGAAAATGACCACAGAACACCACTGAGGGTCACCTACAGCTCACCACTCAAGCCAGTTCAATGCATTACTGACACAGCTACCCATCTTGATCCAGCTTTCTTTATATTTATCATCCAAGAACTGCAACCAAAGTGCTTCCCTGTCCCTCACACCACCTCAAGGGCATCACTTTTCAAAGCCAGGGGAGACAGATCATCATCAGATAACAGTCACTTTTTTGTTAATCTCTGACTGCCCATTAGCTGCCCAGTGAAATGCTCATTCATAGCAGGACAACCAAACTCAGAAGAGTAGGTCGGATCCATTAGTGGAGCTCTACTAAAAAAATGGATCCTTCCCATCTCCTCCTGCCTTCCGTAGCCTCCTGTGTCACCAAACCCCCCCCTCAGGAAGAATGTGGGATACACCTGGAGTGGAAATCCAAAAAACCCATGGCTGCCTACTTTCGTGAGTGACAGTGCCATCTGATCATGGAAGGGCTCCCTTGAATACAACTAAGTACTCTCAAATCTGCTGCCTGTTTGCTTTTTGCAACAAGAACATAAAACCACAGATATTTGCAGTGTCTCCCACACTTAAACAAGCCCAGGCAAGTTCCATTAAAGGGCAGAGAGGAGATGACATGTAAGAAATGCAAGAAAATTTATATTTGAAACTGCGGTATGCTTTGATTTAATCCACTCTATCAGGCAGTGCAAAAGCCTCCGGTTATCCAGGATGTTACAACTGACAGAATGAATACTCCCAGAGGGAACTGAAAGGGGGTGCCGAGAGAGAGAGAGAGTAAAGAGATCTTTGTTACAGGAGCTTAAATTTGTGCTTATACAAGAGTTAGTGACCGCCCTATAGGAGCTTAGCAAACTGTCTACCTTGAGGATACCCGTTCCATACTGACTCAATGGCCAGGAAGCCCTACATTTGCTGTCCAGGCCAACCAGATGTCCCTCCTGTCCTGCACGAAATGTGCACACAATTTAAAACATACCTGATATTCCCTTTCAAGCTGTGTGCTACTGGGGAAGATGAGCTGCACAAGGCAAGTACTCTGTCAGAGAATCATTTCTGATATTCTGATCAGAGAATCCAAGGAAATCCAGAATTCCAAGGATATGTTTTGAAACTTTTATTGTTCAGTCACACAGTCAAGTCCAACTCTTCATGACCCCATGGACCACATCACACCAGGCCCTCCTGTCTTCCGCCATCCTCCGGAGTTTGCCCAACTTCATGTCCGTTGCTTCAGTAGCACTGTCTAACCATTTCATCCTTTGCCGTCCCCTGCTTCTTTTACCTTCGATCTTTCTGTTCTTTATTAACCACACAAACCAAATGCACTTGTGAGAATGAGGTCTCCAAAGAGACTGACCCAACTCCACACCTCTTCTCCGCCCAAGGCTATATTGACAGAATCCCACCATAAAACTTTAGCAATCTGCTGCAAGTCTAACTTGAGATCCTTACAAATATGAGTGAGGGATAAAATTAATGAAGAAGAAGAAGAATTGGGGTCTGAACTTGTTGAGACCGAGAGGAAAAAAGATCACAGTGGATAGCTCAATGAAAGTATTAATTCAGTTTGCTGGAGCAGTGAAAAGGGCAAACTCTGTGTTAGGGATTGATAGGAAAGGGAATGAGAATAAGCTAGCAAATATTGTAATGCCCCTGCATAGATCTATGGTGCGGCATCATTTGGAATACTGTGTACAGTTCTGGTCACCATATCTCAAAAGGGACATCGCGGAGCTGGAAAAAGTACAGAGGAGGACAACCAAGATGATTATGGGGTTGGAGCCCCTTCCCTATGAGGAAAGGCTGAAGAGTCTGGGACTTTCCAGGTTAGAAAAGAGACAACTAAGGGGGGACATGATAGAAATTTATAAAATTATGCATGACTAAGGGGGGACATGATAGAGATTTATAAAATTATGCATGAGGTGGAGAGAGTTGACAAAGAGAATTTTTTCTTCCACTCCCAAAATATTAGAAATTGAGGGCATCCAATGAAGCTGATGGGCAGTAGGTTCAAGACAGACAAAAGGAAATAATAACTCTCTGTGCAGTTATTAAAATGTGGAATTCACTGCCAGAGGATGTAGTGATGGCCACAAAAATAAACAGCTTTAAAAGGGGATTAGATAGATTAATGGAGGATGTCTATCAAGGGCTACTAGACATGGTGACTGAGGGGAACCTTGACATTTAGAGGCACTAAGCCTCTGAATCCCAGTGCCAGGAAGCAACATCAGGCGAAGGCCTCAGCTTCTATGCCTTGTTGTTGGCTGTCCAGAGGAACTAGTTGGCCACTGTGCAAGACAGGGTGCTGGACAAGATGGACCATTGGTCTGATCCAGCAGGGCTCTTCTTATTTTAGTTTTTATACCCCACTTTTCTCTACCCTAAGGGGTCTCAAAGTGGCTTACAATTGCCTTCCCTTCCTCTCCTCACAACAGGCACCTTGTGAAGTAGATGGGACTGAGAGAGCTCTGAGGGAACCGTGACTGGCCCAAGGTCACCCAGCAGGCTTCATGTGGAAGAGTGGGGAATCAAACCCAGTTCTCTGGATTAGAGTCTGCTGCTCCTAAACACTACAGTATGCTGAATTAGTGGGCAGTATGAGCATTGGAGGGTGCAAAACCTGCAGGCACAAGTGGAGAATGCATGATTTTATTTCAACCCCTTTAAATCTGGTTTATTTGTAGGTTTGTACTGGGCTTGAAGCTCTGCATCAACACAATCAATGGCTAAGGCTCCATTTCCCCAGGCAGACGGCTAGGCTCAGCTTGTGGCTCCTGCAATCTGTTCCACTGCGCCAGGAACAAAAAGTCTAGGCCAGCTTTAACTCTGTATAATGTTCCAATAGCAAAAGGCTAGGGGCACCAGCTCAGAGTTCTTTGCCATGAGTCGAGACAGCAGCAGTCTGCTAACACAGTGTTTGTGGTCATAGAATTGCTAGTCCATATCTCACTGAAATCACAGAGGCTGGGAAGAATTGATTTTATCATTAAGCAGAACGGGTGGTTAATTTTGACATAGCATTCTGCACTCAGATTCCAGCACTCCACATGCTGGAATGTCATGTGAAAATCGTAACTTTTCTGGTGTCTCCAAGATCCCAAAAGAAGGGCGTCTCAGCCAAGCACGTTCCTTCCTAACAGAGCATTTCCCACCCCTACAAAATGAAGAGAGATACTTACATATTGTAAGTAACCCTGGCTTGTAGGTCACTGTGCCCAACACATATCAGTGAGTATTTAGAAAAGGGGTGTACATGGGGAAGGAGAATGCCAGATACTGGCTAGGCGACTCTAAAGAGAACTGTAGCATTCTGTTCTGCAAGTACTAGCATCCTGGCTTCTTCCACGTACCGTGATTCCCAAACCACTTTTGGAACTTGGGACCAGATTGCCTAGATCAGCCCTTCTAGCGCTCACGAGGCTGTGTCCTTGGGCAGGCTGCTGCTCTTTGGTCGACCTTGCCCCAAGGATACTTTACCATCTGCACGCCAAGAGCTCTGGCACAGAACTGTTCTGTAAACCTCAGCAGGAACAACCGTCAAAACGACTCCACTGCAGAGGACAAACTTTTCAAGTAAAACATGGGTCTACCTCTCTGCCCAGTGCAATGCCGTGTCCCACACTGTCTTGTCTTTGAACTCTGCCTGACTGCACCTCAAGAAAATGATCACTTTCCTGCAGTGGAGAATGTCTGGCAAGGCCTTTGTCAATGCCTGCACATGAATCTTTGGTCTTGTGGCCTCCGGAGGAAAAAACAGAGGCAACCTTATCTTGGTACTGGCTGGAATGGTTCTCAGCTGATTTCACTGAGGGTGGGTAGACTCCATGTCACCCAGAATTTCCCTGGAGTGTGCTCTCCATACACTGAAGTTCTTAGAGGCCAGGAACAAGATGGGTCCCATCTTTCTGTCATTATCTGTCCCTGCACTCCAGTTACTGGCCCTGGCTTACAAGGATTTTAGGTAGAGAGACACATTCGTGAATGGTAGTCTATTAGTCATGACAGCTATCAATGTAATCATAGTGTTCAAAGGCTCTTCTCAAGAAGAGACATCCTCATCTGTCTTGCAAGTTTCCCATAGACACTTTGGATGGCTCGTTAGTCTAATCTTGCTAGGGGGTTCTTATGAGACTCCCCTAACCAAGATTTGAAAGCTGCAGAATGATTTCTCTTCGTAACTATAGCACTTTTAAGTCAAATTCCCTTCCTTCCTCTTCTTGTTCCTTTGTTGACTCAATACATTCCCCCACCCCCCACCCCATTCTTTACCTTGATTCTGGGCTCTTCCTGCTTTCCCCTAGCAACTGTCTTCTCTTCTACGAGCAGGAAGGTCAGCACCAGATTTTGAGAACCAGAAACATTCATGAAGACACTTGGTAAGTCTTGTGCCTCAGACCCAGAAGTGAACACTGGAGTGTGGGAATGCAAGAGGGAAGCAGTTGCAATGGAAATTCTTGGGCTTTAACAGATTTGGAATGCATACATATTCTACATGAAAAGGAGAAGGGGCACTGAATTTTTTATTTAAAAATTTGCTAACAAGAGCAGTATGTGCTGAAGGCCTGAATAATTAGCACGCCAGAGAAACAGCAGTGTTTTCCTTGAGATGACCGCGTCTTTCATCTGCTTTGCCATTCACTTCTTCGACCTTGCTTGCTCAATGCTACATGCTCACATGGGACTATAAGCATCTCGCTCAAATCTCACCTCCTCCCCTTGTCTAATCTTGTGAGGCTTATCAAGAAGCCTTGAAACTGAGGCAACCCCACCATACTCGCCAGCACTTCCCAATTATTTGGTCTAGCAGCAGCCTTTCAGCACCCTGGTCAAATAAAGAAATATGCAGATAAAGGTACAGGCTTTAGAGAAGGGATCAGGCTGCATCCAAAGAGCAGCACACAAGCCCAAGTGGTGGGTATCTCAGAAAATGCTGGCATGCAGCTCAGAAATGCTGTGAGCACTGCACAAGCCCAGTTATAGGGTCAGGTGTGGCTGCTGCTGCTTCCATCCCAGCTCTGCAGTTTCTCCCTTGCAGAAAGGGGGAGGGAACTGTAATGGCAACAGCTGAAGATGACTCCCAGGGCTTGCTTCCCATGAATTTTGGTTGACCCTCCTACACTCCTACTACTCACAGGGAAATCTCTATAGTAGGAGAGGAATGGGGTACAGGAGGGTATGCTTTTCCTTTATAACTCCATCTTTCTTCCCACCCCAAGCCATAATGATTACAATTATCTCATGCACTATCTTCCTTGACTCTGAAGAAGAGTCCCTCCTACCTCAAACTGACTCAGATTCTGATGGGGCCAGTCACACACACTCAGTGTATCCCACCCCACAGGAGAAGGCGAGGCCAATGTATGCCACTTTGGGTTCCCATTGAAGAGAAAGACGGTATACAAATGAAGTCAACACATTTCTTCAAGATAGTCCTCAACCTACTGAAAATGACCAAATGCACAAGCAATATGAGAGGGATTCTCTGCCGTTTTGTCTTCACAGCAACTTTCCTGGGTGAACTGAGAAATATTCTGCACCAATCCTGCTCTGCCTAATCACTCCGCACAACGGAAAAGATCAACACTTTGTTTACACCTATTAAACAGAAAAGAACTGAAATCACATGATTCGTTAAATAAAACAAAAGGCGCTGACATGACAAGAATCTCCACACGAATTTCTTATTATGTGCTGTGGAATGGGACTAACAACCAAACCACATTTGCTACAGGCCTTTCAAAGACTGAGCACTGGAACACTCACTCACTGCTGTGTTCTTCAAAGACAAATACTGGTGGGTCATCCTACTGCATAACAGGCGTAGGCTAGTTTGACAGCCAGGCGGCCTGGGCCGCCCCCTTTTCAGCTCAGCACAAGAGAACTTTAGACTCAGAAGAAACTACCCTCTTGGTCTGGACCTTCAGACTCTGCCAGCAGCGCTTTCCCACTTGTATATGGACAATTCACTTGCTTCAGCCTCTCTTTAGGGCTTCCATGGATGATGGGAAAAGAATCCTGCCCTATGAGATGGAGTAGGGTAGAGAGGAGGGGGCTGTTTCTAACTTACCAAAACCCTTCATGCTTCTGCAGAATATTAAAAATGACTCAGCTTATAGGAAGGGGCGGGAGAATGAAAACTGAGACTAATGGGAGTACATAGATAAGGTATTTTTACTAGGGAAGAAAGGAGAAGAGGCTGCAGGAATGGGATCTTTGCTTCAGAAACATCCAAAGCACAGGAGCATCACCCTTCCTTCCTCAGTCCCCCATCTCTGAATTTATACCCCAGATATATCTTATGGTGAACCACCTGCCTCTTGTAAAGGCCTCGTATGCCTACCTTTTTGTTGGCGTGGGGGCTCCAGAAGACATGTGGGTAACCATGGCATCGTTCATGTTAGCGAGGAGCCGAGGAGGGCTGGAATACAAAAACAGAGATGGCACGTTATGGTCAGTGACCAGGCAAGCAACACACCCAGTGATGATACTCAATGACCTTCTTATAAGTCACTGACGATTAGCATCAGGCCTGTGGTCCTCCAGCTGCCCCGACGGCCTAAGGCTCTGTTGCTTCCCATCCTTTCCCATCATTACTGCTTCAGTCTTTCTCTGTTGGTTGCAGCAACTAACTGAAGTCCCAGTCTTCTCTTGTAGCACCAGGTACGGAATGACTGGCTCAAACCAAAAGATAAAATCCCAGATCAGTGCCTCCCCTCCCCAGAAGACATTTGGCAGAGAAAGAGGAGACCAGACCCCCACTGTCGCTCACGGAGGTTCTGTCTCAAGATTGAAGTCTTTAAAGAATAAGAAGATTGCAGTGTAGCCAGCACCTTTAATGGATACTCCCTACTAAGTTTAGGGTTTGCTCTGGCATCCTCTTGCCCATGCTGGTCTGCCCAGTTGCAATAGGATAAGGTCATTAAACCATGGAGGGAATCCAGCCCACTTGGTTGCATGGTCTGGCCTTCCCAAAGAGGCTGAAATTCAAGAAATTGCTCTTGGATGATACTCGAGGGTTTTTTTTGTTTTGTTTTTTTAAATCATGCTCACTAACTGTTTGCAAGTAAAAACATAATTATGCCAGCCCACTTCTGCCATATTTGGTATGCCCAGAACAGCACTCCGGCAAGACTCCCAGGATTAGCCTTGCAGCTTGCAGACAGATTGATGAGTGAAAGTGTTGAAAATATGTCTGACCAGCTCTCTTTCGGGGCAGGGCTATTTGCATGAGGAGGCTCTTGGCAACAGAAACCAATAGTCCCTATTCCACTTCAGCAAGAGGTCAGTGATGGTTTTGTTTTTGGTTATCATAGTTTTTTTGTAAAATTCCAAGGCATCTAAACAAAGACCAGCAAGAAAAGAAACACACATTAAAACAAATTACTTAAAACAGCAACTATAAAGCTGGACAGCCAACCAGAGCAGAAAAACAATCATGGCTAAACTGTTGTGTTCCCTCCCCCACACTGCCCCAAGACTTCCTTGGTTTTAAAAAACACCCTTGACTCCTCCTGAACTCTGAGAGGGAGGAAGGGCCACTGAGGGAAAAGCCCTGTCTCACACAGCCACCCACTATGTTTCAGATGGAGTGGACCTCCAAGACAGCTCTTAATATGTGGTCTAAATTCACACGGCAGTCCCTCTGGGTATCTTGGGTCCAGCCCTATTCCAGGTCAAAGCCAGCGCATTGAATTCAGCATGGAAACAAACTTGGAGCAATGCAGTCCTCATGAAACTGGCATGGTGTGGTTTCAACAGGTCTGCCTGAGGCTGCACTCCAGCAGCCCACAAGCATTTCCCCAAAAGGCAACTTCATAAAGGATACTTTACAACAGACAAATGTGGATGTCACTAAGATATGAATTGCCATGGCAAAAAGGTTTTTCTCTGGGGAAGGGTGCAGCTGGAAAACCAGTCCAGGAGGTCAAAAGAGTACTTTTGACCGAGACTAACTCCTCACCAGCCAGAAATAGCGCTGGGTCTAAGAGACCCCCACCCAAGCTATGTTGCCTAAATCTAAAATGGGGAACACTGTTCCATCAGCCTTACACTTACCCCCAATAACCATTACTGCCATTTTGACTAGATTCAGTTTTAGTCTGTATTTGTATCCTCACTGAACCACAGGCACTGGAACACAACCTCTACCATCTCCCTGAGCTTTGGTGGAAAAAAAGACAGTTCCAGGTGTCATCTGCATACTGGTGACATTGCACCCAAAATATCTGGAAAGCCTTCCTCAGTAATTTCATGTAGATCTGAATTAGCACAGGAGATAAAAAAGGTCACTGCTGTGATCTACAAAGAGCAGTATACCACCCTCTTCTTCTGGAATATACTCTTCAGGAAAGACTGGAATTGCTGCGCAACAGGGCCTCCCAGACCTGTCCTATCAAGGCAGGTCAGAATGTGTGCATGATTTCAAAAGCCCAACAGAATAAACACCCAGTCCCCATTAGGGCAACCAAGGCAGTTTCTGTATCCAGAAACCAGGCTGGAAGCCAGACTAAAGAAAAGATCAAGATAACCTGTAACGTCTCCCCTGACCTGGATAGTTAACGTAAGCCCGATCTTCTCAGATCTCGGAAGCTAAGCAGTGTTGACTCTGGCAAGTACTTGGATGGTAGACCTCCTTGGAATACAAGAGGTGGGGGCAGGCTTTATTCAGCCACCTCTCTGAATATCCTCCAGGCGCCCCAATAGGGGTCAGTCACCAGACGTCACCATGACTTCCAGGTGTACACACACTCACACACATCAAAAGCACATTTTTAAAAAGATAATCTGTAATGTCCAATGAGTTCTCGTGCTGTGCCACCATACCTGCCCTAGCAGCTTAAGCACAGCAAACGGAAGATTAGGCAAAAGTTGTTAATATTTTGTAGCAAAGGTTTCTTCAGAAGTGGCCTTGCACCATCCTCTTTCAAGGTCATGGAGGCCACCCAGACTTTTATTTTTAATTTTTTTTTGTATTTTCCATTTGTGCGTGTGTTTGTGAACTTGTGTGCGCGTCCATGCCTGGAAGTCATGGCAACCCTTGGTGACACCTACTGGGGCATGGAGGATGTTCAAAGAAGCGGCTTGATAGCCTGCCTTTGCCTCCTGGTCCTGGTATTCTTTGGAGGTCTCCCATCCAAATACTTGCCAGGATTGATCCTGCTTAACTTTGGAGATCTGATGAGATCGGGCTTGCATGGGCTATCCAGGTCAGGACACCACCCACTCTTTAAAGAAGACACTTATCACTTCTATCACACACCTGACCACTCCAACCCAACAGATAAAATCATTCAGGAAGGAGAAGGGCCAAGAATACCAGCAATAGTTGTAACTTCTCCAGGTACCTTTGTCCAGGTCCTTGGATCGCTCAAGACGAACGACATCCAACCAACAGAGAGACAAGCACAAGCTCTAGATATACGCTGAACTAAATATGGCATCCAAGCTGGAATAGATGCCAGCAACTTTTAACTGAAAAATGCACAACAGTTCTGAGAGGGTCATGATTTCCTCAAACTCTCCCAGTAGGCCTGGATGTAAAAAGGCCTCTGAACACCTGGAAAGGCTTTGATGCATGGCTCTCTGTAGTCAAAGTCATGGTGGGGAAGCACACTTTCTTCACCAACATAGAATGGACTCTAAAACAAATTCACCCATTTCACTGGTTTTGTCATAGATCTTCCACCAGATGCTCAAGACATCATCCCTGCCATTTCATTCCCCCTTCCCCATCCTCAGTAAACCAAAGAACTGATTGGACCAGGAGGGCAAGACATTAGTCAACAGCCTGAGCCATCTTGCTGATTCAGATATAGATGTGTCTATATTTTGCATGTCATATCAGCAGGAAAATTTCCTAGAAGTGTCAGGAAATTATCAGGGAGTGCACCATACTAACTGGTCCCTCACTCCTGCAGAATTCCAGTGTCTCAGCGGGTCCAAAACCCAATCAGGTTTACCTTCCCCTTACCCCAGCAAAACAATTTCAAGGATACATGGCACACATCATAAGGTTTTGCCTTTAACAAACATTTGGAGAGTTTGATTTGTTAAAGGGATGCAAGAAGAGACTAACCAAGAATGCTCAGAGCATCCCAGATCCAGAGGTCAAACTAAAGAGCACCCGAGGGCCTCATACATTATGAAAGGTTTCCAAGGCTGCCTGAGAAAATGCGGGCTCATCCTTGGTAAATTGTTTTCAGTGTGTTTAGCTTCTCTCCACTGGCAAATCTAAATAGGACCATCTGGCTAAAAAAAAGGAAAAAATCTGCTCCCAGGGCAATTGCACACTCCCTTGTCATCACTTTATAACACAGTGGCTGGGTCTGCAGGGAGGCCATTGATTGCCAGCTAAAATAGCACAAACAGGACTAAACAAATGCCATCTCAGGCAACTAATGGTACCTCTGCAGATAACCACATTTTCCTGTTGTGTTTTAAGGTTAAAAAGGTTGTAGAGGGGTGGGAACCTCCAAAAGAGGACGGAAACCAGCGCCTAATGTGTTTTGTCAAAGACACTCCTCACCCTAAAATAATCCACCTTTGGGATTATTTCTCCCTTAGCTGTTTTCTAAATTCTTTTGACATATGGGGCTGTGACTACTTCATGCAGCTCCTCCCAAGATATTCATTTATTAAAACATTTATATCCCACTTTTCCATCTGGTTCAAGGTGGCTTACAGTAACAGTTAAAAACGTCCTTTAGTTAAAACCAAAAATAAAATAGCAAGCCCCAAGTTTCTCCCACTGCTTATGATCAAGACACTTGCTGGTAACCTAGTGGGACATAGCAAACTTTGGGGGTTTTGCACACTTCTGAGACTTTTGCACATGTTTACCGGGTTTCCAGTCTCACTCACCCCTTCACCTTTGTTTGAAAACTCTCTTAGGATGCAATGGGAGCAATGAAGGAACTGTGCACCATATTGTCCAGAGCACTGGACTTGGAAAGGGGAGACTCAGGAGTCCATGATTCCATCTAAATTGTGCTAGGAGGTGCTGGTGCAAGAAATTGTACTAGGCAGTGTAGGGATTATTGTTTCAGCCCACAAAGCATTTTTCCAGCCAGTGGAAACTATGGAGGATGGGGGCACCTCCCTCTGGGGCCCGTAGAATTGGACCTCATGGTCCAATCTTTTTGAAACTGGGGGGGTTGAGGAGAGGCACCAGCAGCTATGCTGCAAATTTGGTACCCCTACCTCAAAAAACAGCCCCCCCAATCGATTCTCCATTATAGCCTATCCCACTGACTATAATTGTACCCATAGTCTACAACGAAGCCGGGAAAAAAGCTGCTTCTTTTTTTTTTTGCACACCCCTATTGTGCTTTTCAGTATGATTTGTAAGCTGCCTTGTCTCACAGGGAAAAGTGTCATATAAATATTTGAATAAATAAGTAGTTTGGCCAGGTTGATAACATTTAAGCTGTTTCCTGTTTGTTTAGGCAGGTTTCTGACAGTGATTGTTCCTCCTCAGTTATACTTGATTTATAATGCTGGTTGTCATATTTCACTAAATAACAGAAAGTAGACTGTAAGAGTAGCCCCCCCCCCCCCAAAAAAGTGCTGGTATGTTTTTTAAGGCTCAGCACAGGGTGATGGTCTGAGGCCAGGGATGGGTAGACCTGCTTTCTGGAGGCCAGGTCTACCAATATAGTGGACTGGGGCAGGAAGACCTGTTATCCGGAGAACAGGTCTACCAATATAGTGGAAAGGAGTGGGTGGCATGTGACTTGATTCTGTTTTCTCTTATAATGTTTAAATTATTCTTAAAATAGTTTAAATATAATTTAAAATAATTTATTCTGAGATTTTTACAAGGTTATGGAAATAATCTTCTAAAACACTAATACATGCAATAGTCCAGGGGTGGGCAAATGGCGGCCCGGGGGCCACATGCGGCCCGCCACAGAGTTTTTTGCGGCCCGCCAAGACAGTTGGCTACTGTCAGCACCTGAGGAGCTGCAGCTTGAACTTATTGTCATGCAGTCAGATCACACTGTGAAAGAAATGTTTAATGCTGTGACATTAGTTGACTTTTGCAAATCTTTGTCTGCTGAAAAGTTTCCATGTATGAAGAAATTTGCTAAGGAAATGTTCTCTATATTTGGGTCTACATATATTTGTGAGCAAAGTTTTTCTTGCATGAAGATCAACAAGAGTAAATATAGACATTAACAGATATTTGACAGACATTAACTTGCAGGCTGTGATGAGAATCTCAACAAGCAATCTCACTCCTGATTTAAAAAAAATTGTAGAAAAGTGTGATAGCGTACATTTGTCTCATTAAACTGATTCTAAAATTAAATGTGCTTGCAGCTATAGATGATATGAAATTAGCACAATAAATAAATTGAATAAAACTACCACAATTTTATTTAATTTATATTTATTGATTTTTATGATTTTTACAATTTATACCTTTTCTGAAATGCAAAGTTAACTAATGAATGCAATCATTTTAAAAGGTGCGGCCCTCCGCTAACCTCCGCTCCCACAAAGCGGCCCCCGAGCCAAAACAATTGCCCACCCCTGCAATAGTCAAATGCAGACTTGCTCACAACTTTAATGCTGCTGGCTTTTTTTCGCTCATGAGGTACAATTTTTGTTCACAACACTGGAGTTTAGAGGGAACATTGCTTGGGACAGGCTCAAAACTACCATGGGTGGACTTAGGCAGGTCTCTCTCTCACAGGGCTGGTTGCCATCAGGATAGACAAAGCAAGGCACTTCACAGGTGGAGCATTTTGTTTCTTCTAGTAGCGCTCCCGAACGTAAACACTAAATAACAAGACACAGCATATATATTTGTTTGAGTAACTAAACTCACTTTCATCAGAATGTTAAGGTTTAAGATGCAGGACTGCCTGTCCTGCCATGCTCCACCTCTGTTGCGATGCTCTGTAAGCACTGCTCATCTGAGCAATGTCTTCTGACAGCTGCACCCTACAAATGGTTAAAAGATCAGCAACTGCTGGCTCAAGGGCATTCCCTGTGGTAACTCCCACTTTGTGGAACAGCCCACCTGAGAAGGTCAGGAAGGTGCCGACACTTCTATCATTTGGCAGAATGTGTCAAAATATTCAGGAGGCCATTTTAATGAAGAGATTAGAATTGTAGCACAATGGAACAGGGTGCTTTTACAATGGAATAGGACTGCTGTCTACTGCAATGATTATTCTTGATATTATCTCACGTTTACTGCCTTGTCTTCTATGTTTGTAATTCCACTTACTACATGTTATATTTATAAAATCCACATAAAATCATCTAAAACAGTCAGTTATCATGTAACTTGCCTTAACCTATTTTTATTTATTTTACAAAATTTATACTCCACTTTTCTCATGAGGGCCACCAAGGCACTAAAAAATTAAAAACTCAGAAAATACAACCACATCTTAAAAACCAATAAAACACGCACACATTGTTAAAACCAGAGCTAAGAGACACATATAAAAAGATAAAAACAACAATTAAAACATGGGGCAGAAAGGAGGGATCACTGAGGAAATGCCAAAAAACAAAAAGAGTCTGGTGGAAAATGGCCACCGAAGGGGACAGACAAGTCACCCTGGGGACAGAGTTCTAGAGTTTTGGTGCCATGACCGAGAAGGCCCTCTCCCAGGTTGCCACCCGCTTAATCTCAGAACACAGAAGCACCTGAAGCAGGGCCTCCAAGTTTGTTTGCATTACCTTGTAATTCTATTATCCTAGTCCTATTGCATGGTTTATAGAATGTCTTACGCCATATGAGCACACTGTTTTTATTCTGTAATCCACTTTAAATCTCAGCAAGAAAGGTAGGCTATAAAGTAAATAACTAAAACAACCACCACCAGACTTATTCTCCCATTATAATGCAATATCATTGTGGACTCATTCCAGATTTTTAAATACTTCGGCCCTCAGCATTTCTTTTTAAAACCCTCAATTACCATGATAATGAAGGAGCGAAATGTACAAATAACCGTCTGGCTAAGAAAAAAGAACCAAGGGCTGGTAGTCCTTTGCCTTCCCCATTTACCAGGCGGCTGCGTTCCCCCATCATTGACAGCTCCTTGGTTAATTCAACAACATTATCCCAGTCAGCCATGCTCTAGTATGTAGCCAATTGCTGCCTCGTGCAAAGGAGGCCCCAAAGCAATATTGCACATCTAGCTTAGTGGTAAATTCAGCATTACTGGGAGGAGTCAGGGATCTTCTTCAAGTGGGGGCTCTTCAGCTGACAACAAGCAATTGTAAGTCCTCCTTTTGCAACAGCCTCAAGTCCTCTCCAAAGAATAACTATGGGGGAAGACAAGCTTTTTCTCCAACTCTCTTGCATCTTGAAGAGGCTCAAGAAAGAAACAGGAAACCTGTCTTCCTGCAAGATTTTAACTGCCCCACATCTCTAGCTAAAAAATACAAACAATGAAGGACAGCACAATTTTAAAAGCTTGTGTTTCGTTTCCCTAATTGCAGCAGAAGGGAACTCAATGAGCCAGGTAGCAAATGTATAGGGCAGTAAAGCAAGGCATCAGTAACCTAGTCCTCTGCTCCAACTAATTCCCAGCTGGAGAGGAAGCGATGCTGATGTATAGCAAAAGAAAAGGAATTACTTACCTGCTCTGGTTAGCATAGAGGTCAGGGTAAAAATACGTTCCCAAGCAAGGGTTCCCCTCTCTGATGAGTGTTGCGTTATGTGCACAAGACCAAGACCTCGGAGGAGCACTAGAAGGTATGGGGAAGCAACATAACACCCATCTGCCATATGGCTAAGCAAAAACAGCACAGCTGCTCAAGGAGCAGAACGTCCACACAGTCCTCTGAATGGGTGTTAGTCCTTCAGCCGCAAGAAACACCCAACCAAAATGCAACCAGTACTCCTGGAAGTATGTCCTGCCATGCCAGTAAACATGGCTAGGCCATTCTCTTACCACAGAACACAAATGCCAGACAACAGCACAATGGCTAATTAAGACTTCTCACACCCATCAGTTTGGTTTAAGAATCAGCCCCCGCCACAGTTTACTACAGAGGTAAATCTTCCAGTCTGTTACCCATCCCCCTGTATCCAGTTATGAGTCCTATTGCTCAGTAATCCTAAGACACACTTTACTGCCAAGGGTTTCTAAAAGATTACTTCTGCATGCAGCTTTCAGGTTTGCATTCAATTCAATTCGATTTATTATGGTCAAAGATCAACAAATACCTAAAAATGTTACATACAGTCAACAGCAAAATTTCCTAAGAAATTTCCTAGCCTCCTGTCTGGTTAGGATAGCCATAGCACAAAATCTTGCTACCTTAGTAGTAGTTTCATTACAAATATCAGCTAAAAGAAGAGTAGAATAAAACTGATTAGACCTGCCTGGGTAGGCAACAATTATTGGCGTTAATGTATTTAGAACGAATCTTGTGATGAAATCGATAAGACAAAAGAACGTGCTCAATTGTCTCGACCTGTCCAGAATTACAAGGACAGAGTCGGCTTGTGTATGGGGTATGGAGGTTTGCATCAGCAAGACTTCTCAAGTCAGGAGAAAACAGAAGAGAATGATGTAGCCTGCTCTGTAATTACATAAATAAGATAAAAGCATCAGAACCTCTTCATCCCAGCTTATTTAATGGAGACCACCGGATGGCTCCCAAAAATGAAAATGGCAGATTCCTATGTAGATTTGTATGATAAACATATGGGGGGGGGGACTATTAATAGTTTCTTACCAAGTTGAAATCAGGAGTCGAAACAATTCTTTTCTCTCTAGAAGACACTTGTAAGGAAAGCAGTCAGCATGTGACTGTACTTGTGCCAGAGAGAGAGAGAGAGAGATAGGCACAGAACAAGGAATGTCCTAGGCCGACCAGGTTCCTTCTGGGCTTCTGCATCAACAGCAGAAATTGAATTTCCCCTTCAGCAGTGGTCTATTTTCATCAACAACTTTTTACACAAAGTGAAAAGCCACCCCGAATGCTGCCTGAAATTCAATGGTTCGTTGATTATCTGTAAGCTGGAATGAATTCTAATACACTCTGTAGAAGCCCAATAGACTACCCAGAGCCAATGAAAGAACAGTCATTTTGTGCTTTATATTGAGCCAAGAGAGTTTGATTGGAATAAGGTGGCCAATTTTTACACACTCACTTTCCAGTCTTTCAAATGCAGACACAGCCTTAAAACACCCGAAGAATTAATTATCAGCTGCCAGCCTCATCACTGTAGGAAACAGAGGAATGCTGATCAGAAGGTAGCCTTAAGTCTGGAGATCCTTATTCTGCATCTTCCTTAGAAAGCTTATTCAACTCCATCCCAACCCACCCCCCAAAAAAGTTGGGAGAAACTGGAGCACAGGAAAGGGGCCATTTCCTCCTCTTATAGTTCACTTCTTAGAATAAGACTAGAAGCTGGTTCAGAGCTCTGATTCATGCCAGTTTTACTAACCAGGAAGTAGAAAATTTCCGGAAAAGATTTGGCTTCTTAGCTCCCAAATTATAGGTTTTCTTACCTAGGTTATGCCCTCTGCCCTTAAAATGAAATTAAGAAAGCACTTCACAGATGTCAAGAATTTCTTTTCATTTGACTGCTTGCAATTAATGGCAGATGTCAGAGAGACCCAGAGACTCAGCGCGACCCCAGGTGGAATTTGTCCATATTTGTCCACTGTCAATGACACACTTGATCCATCCCTACTTCAAAGTTGGCCCTGGTCTCCCCCTCTCTGTGCCAGAATGGTGAAGGGAAATGTATAACATGCACCAGACTCCAGCAATGCTTTGTGCCTGCAACTGCCTTCCACATTATTCTTGGCACAGCATTTTCTGGGGCTTCTCATGCACTCTTCCTTACTAGCTGCAGCAAGCTCTGATGCGAAGGGTTGATCAAGGAGGAACTGAGGATGCAGTGCTAGAAAGAGCAACACAAAGGAAGGGATGGGAAAAGGAAACAAACTGAGCACTGAAGCACTTGCAAGAGGAAAATGTCCCAGGAATGGGACATAGCCACCCAAGGGCCTCCAATGCATTACAAATCAATGCATTGTTGCAAGGGACAACAAACAACCAGGGAAGAGGAGGAGGAAATTGGATTTATACCTTGCCCTTCACTACCTGAAGGAGTCTCAGGGTGGCTTACATTCTCTTTTCCCTTCCCCTCCCCACAACAGACACCCTGTGAGGTAGGTGGGGCTGAGAGAGCTCTTTCAAGGACTGCTGGTGAGAGAACAGCTCTAAAAGAACTTGCAACTGACCCAAGGTCACACAGGAGCTGCATGTGGAGAAGTGGGGAATCTAACCCGGTTCTCCCAGATTAGAGTCTGTGCCCCTAACCATAACAGCAAACTGGCTCTTAATGTATGGGTTGGTTTACCGAAGGTATCTTAAGGTATCTTGGACCTTGGTCAGTTATTGCTTTGAAAGATCAAAACCAGCAGATTGAACTAGAACTAGAAACCACCAAGTAGTTAAATCAGCCATTGAAAGACTACCATCGTCTGTTCCATGCAGCTTGCCTTAGGCCAACAGCCACAATCTGAATCAGTTGTGCTTTCCAGACCCTCTTCAAAGGCATGTATAATGTTTTATAGTAATCCAATTTGGATGTCACCATAGCATGAAATACTGCAACTAACTGGAAAAGGAAACTTTTGGCCATGGTTGTCACCTGAACATTTACAAGCAAGGCTGGGTATAAGAGCACACCCAGGTGTGAACTTGAGTCTTCAGGAAAATCCAGCCAACACAGGTTCCTAGGCCAGATATATTCCCAGTAAACAGTACTTCAGTTTTGTCTAGATTATGTTTTAATTTTCCCACCCACATCCAGTCCACCACTGACCTCGGATACCAAGTCAGAACTTCCACCATCGTGTTAGGATCTAATGGAAAGGAGAGATAGCAGCTGGGTGTCACTTGCACACTGATGGCATCGTACTCTAAGCCTTTGAATGACCTCATCCAGTGGATTCACAGAGATGCTGAATAGCATGTCAGACAGAATGGGCTTTTCCAGTATGATATAGGCCAAAGGCACAGGATAGAGGAGCATTCTTGCAGCACGATTTTGTGAGAAAAACTCCCCAGGAAGCCCAGAACCACTGCAGAATGGTGGCTCCAATCCCATTTTGGCTTATCATTTCCTCCTGCATTATTTTGCAGATTGAAGAAGATACCTTTTTGATGGCCCACTGTGGGTAAGAATGGTCTTCCAGCACTGTCCTTGAATTGGGAATGTTTGTCCCTATAGGGCACCAGGGAATGCAACAGCTGCAGAGTGTTTGCAGGGAGGCATGGAAAATGGAGTCTGAGAAACATCAATGTTAAGTAGATGAGCAAGATATATGGCTGTTCCACAAAACATTTTTTGAAAATTTGCCTTTCCAAGCATGCATCTCCCTATGACTTACTTCAAATAGCCATTTTTTGCCTTGATCTAATGCTAACATCTGCATATTCTCACACATCTTTCATCTTTTCGAATATTGACTATTTTGAAACCCTCCCTGTGGGTTACCCAGTGCAAGGGCATGACTGTTCACTGCATTTTAATCCACCAGAGGGCAGGAATCAATAAAATCAGCCATACTGTTAGATTCCAAAGGAACCTTTACAACAATTCCAAGAAATCTGACAGACCAAACAGCCCTGGATGATAGCTTCTTGACTGGCAGACAGATCAAGAATTTTGAACTTTTTCTGAGTGCCTTTCAGAAATCACCAGGTTTTCTAACCTCAGGCCTCTAGGAATTTACTATAAAATGCAACATCGTCCAGTGAGATTTGTAGCATCATACCATGTATGCAGGTAGGTGTAAGGTTCAGGAGATGGGGAACTGAACCAGGGAAGAAGTTACTTATGCCACATATCAGTTCAGCAAGGGCAGGTGGAATCTGAGCCCAGATCTCTACAATCTGTCAGGGGTCCCCAATACAGTGCCCTTGGGCACCACAGCACCCGCTGACACTTTTTCTGGTACCTGCCAAGTGTTTTTAGGAGGTGGGTGGGGCCAAGTAGGGCTTTTGTCCAGCAAGGCTTCTGATTGGCTGTGCATTTTTTAAACGTTGCTTTGGCCACAGTTGCCACCACAGCACAAGGATCTACACAGTGTTACTGAAGTTAAGCTGTGGCAATCATTTTGTGGCTGGCTCTGCCTCCTATGGCAGCTAGTGCCCACCATGCCATGTTAAAATTACAAATGAACCCGCAGGTTCAAAAAGGTTGGGCACCCCTGTTCTAAGTCCAGCACTCACTGGGGAAGGTACCCAAGACTATGTCTGAAGGTACATAGCACCAAATATTCCCATTCATTCCATGGTGAGATGGGGTGCCGAGCTGCTACCCTGTACACATTTACACAGAAGCAAAATCTACTGCATGTGCCCACTTTTAATGTTTTCCAATGCTGGCCTGCATTTATTTATCTCTGAACTGGGAGTACTTTCCTTCTTCTTGATAATAAAGGGCGACTCTAGGCCACTGGCAATGAACATCCCTGAAGCAAGTGGTGGATTGAAGCCACACAAGCAAGGGAGCCATTCTGTATTTCAGAAGATGTGTGTGTAGTTGGGTCAGAGGGAAGAAGTAAAGAAGAGAGGTTAATTTCCTTAGCCTGCCCCAAGGGCTCAAAGCAACTTGGGCCAAATTTGCAACAGTTCATGGTTCACTGGGCTCTCCAGTTTTCATAATACTGCCTCTGAAATTATCTTCTGGTTTTCTAGAAGCTGCCACAAACAAGAAAAGGGACTGCTGCCCCAGATTGAGCTTATTGAAGTGACTGGTGAACTGAGCAATATTTTCATAACCGTCTCAATTCTAAAGGCAGGATTAACAGCCTCCTGCCATTCAGCCTAACTTGGCACTCCCACGCATCCTTCAATAAGACAGCAAAAAAGGGTTGTTTTTTTTGTTTGTTTTTTAAACATTCATGCATGCCAGTTTTCCTTCGGGCAAATTATCAACTCACCATGCTGCACTATATTTCACTGTAGAGGACAACCAAGAGCATCTGTTCTTCCAACAATAGTAATAACAATAAAAAAGAACACACAAAACAGTCTGAAAGGTTTGATCTAAAAAGAAAATGCTAACCTAGAGGAGTTATAATTAAGTTTGCTCCAGTGGGTAGAATTCAGTTGGTACCGGTGGTATGAAGTTCTCCTACAGCTTGATTTTAAAAACCCACACAGAAAGAATAAACAGAGTACCCTGCGGGGTGGGATGGGGGTGAATCCATGCATACAGGGACTGACACAAAAACACCCACCTGTCAGGAACCACTTGATCACCGCTTACATGTTATCTCCAGAACACTGAATAGTTCATTGGCTAATGATGCCAAACAAGACAAATCCATCATTTATTGTTCGGGCTCCAATACCTAATTCCATTTCAGCAAAAACATGAACCACTTGAGCCCGAAGAAGTGTTTAAGCTACCTCCCCCACTCACCTCTAAGTGTCTACTCGTAACCGAGCATGTCTACGAGATGCTACTTCACAAATACTTCCTCCTTTGAACAGGTCTCAGTAACTTATAACTGTTCAGAAAGTTAGTCCTTTTCTGGCACTGTGCCATCAGACAGATACCTGTTCTCCACCCCCACCCCCCGCCCCGTACAAATCCTCTTCTCTGTCCCCTCTACCACCAGCTGCTATTGCAATCCATTTACAGCAGCCAAACTGGGGAGGGGGGAAAGCACTGGCAACCCGCTCACGCTACAGCTCCATCCACTCACATATCCATCCCTCTGTAACAAAAGAGCCACAAATCACTGCCACGGAAAGGTTATGTTTTTATAAACAGCATCCCAAGAAGTTCACTTGGACCCCAAGAAGGGTTCCCAGTTCCTGAGGAGAGCATGCAAAAATCCTGCCAGACCTAGAGCAGCAAAGGGGGGGGGGGGGGAAATAGAAGGAAATACAGCAAACCTTCTGCACTCAGTAGCAAATGCCTCGTCCTTCCTTTACCGAATAGGCATCCAAAGGCAATTCCTCCACTGCCGTCTCTAAGGAAACGGAGCCATCACATGACTGAGGATCTCCTGCTCGCAAAAGGCTTTGCTTTCAGGGAAGAGCAGGTACCACCCCGACAGCACATTTGCAAGACGGCTGCACACCCATTTCTGTCTCGAGCAATCAAGGTGAGAGAGAACAGGCATGAGACACCCCCCCACACACATCCCCAGCACTTTGGCCAGAGGCAGTTTTGATTACAAGGAACAGCTCATTTCTGCTTTTCCCCTTTAAGCTTTGTAGACAAACATACAAGGAGAGGAGGAAGCCTGGACAGCTCCTTGTTCATCTGCATCTATGCTGGTTCTCAGGGGCTGAACAAATCTTTTAAAGCGCAGCTGTCCTCCTAACTGAACAATGACATGTTTCAGCTGACTCAGGTGACAACTGTCAGATCACCAGGACTTAAATTCTCCTCAGGCAATATGGAAACGTCCCTCCCCTCCCAAGGACATCAGATAAACACAGTCACAGCTCATGCTCACACTCATACGCACATGTGTCTAGGTACTTTGTTTCAAAGCATGATTTTCTTGACTGTATAAAGGAGAGGAACATACTCAGATGCTTGAGGCAGGAAAGGAGGACAGAACACAAGGGAAGAAAATAGACAGGCAAAGTGCTGGGATGGAGAGAAGACAGTCAAAAACAGTTCTCCGGAGAAGTCTCCTTGGAGTCACCCCACGTACAAAGCACAAATGCTGTTCGGAGTAAACTTTTACCTTTATTCTGTTCAGGATAGGGCTGTGGCTCAGAGGCAATCTGCTTTGCATGCAGATGGTCCCAGGTTCAGACCCTGGCATCTCCAGTTAAAGGGGCATTAGGTGATGTCAAAGACCTCAGCCTGGGACCCTGGAGAGATACTGCCAGTCAGAGTACACAGTGCTGACCTTGACAGGCTGATGCTTTGACTCAGCAGAAGGCAGCTTCAAAACTGCGTATGAAGAAAAAAAAAATCTCATGCATTCATCCTGATCCCAGAGAATGGGAGGTCTAAAACTGAAAAACAATGCCTCAAACTGGACAGACATGCAGAGCATAAGGGTGCGGGAGTATCTGAGCCAGGCAGGACAGACAGCCAATCTCTACCGGTGCGTAGAGCCTGTTGTCCTGCTAATGTAGGTGCTTACACAGCTCTAGGAAGAAAGAAGCCTTTTTAAAAAGTCACAAGTCCCAGAAGTAGTTTAACCAGCCCTTGTAAAGGGAGAGCGGAGTTCACTTGCTTGAGGCTATGATTTCTTTCGTTGCAGGCATACAAAAATATCGGGTGTGCTCACATAGATTTATATATACTTAACAGCCTCTGTTTATTCTGCTTTGGCAAACATTAAACATATTCCACCCACTTCAAAAAGGTCAAGAAGAGACCTGGGGGAGAAGCCGCAGCTTACTGGCAGCATACTGATATGAAAGGTTCCAGATTCAATCTCTGGTACTTCCAGTTAAAAGAATATCAGACAGCAGAGTTGCAAAAGGCTTCAGACCCAGGAGAGCGGCTGAGCAGAAGACACTGGGTTACATGGATCGGTCATCTTCAGCTCTCAGTAAAAAACCCCAAAACTGTTTCAGACATTTAAGGAATTGAAACTATCCATGATGGATGATACACCCTCAGAACACAAAATGACTGAACTTCTGAGGATCTGAATTTCCTGTCAAGCTGAACAGTAGTGGCTGCCAAATCTCTATAAGACTGCCAGCCTCCCAGAGACACCAAAGCCTCCCCTCCAGCACTTTTCAAATAAAACTCATGCCTTCCACCCGCTTAAGAGGATGTTTTTAAACATTTGGATGGGCTGACTTTTACAAGACCCATTAAAGCTTATCGCCGATGCACCTGCAAGCATCTGTAGCCCTTCATTAAAATCCAACTAAATCTCTAAATATTTTAAGTGTGCAAAAGATTGTTCCTGGCAGCATCGTTAAGAAACACTGCCGGAATGACAATAGTGTTTTCAGATTCAGTGCATCTGATGGGTTACATATTTTCAATGAGCTAAATTATAGTTTACCTAAAGCTTAATCAACATATAGTATAGTGTTCCGTTGCTGCAGCACCACTTAGAATAGGGCAGGTTCTTTACTTGCTTCCATTCTGCCCATTAGCTTACACAGCCTCTGATTTCCTCCAGCAAACAAGACACAGCTTCACCCACCAGGGCTCCACCTACTTTCTACAATGAGCCAGGCTGTTCCCATAATCGGCTTTTTCCAGACCAGTTCCTGATAGACCACCACCACCACCACATGCCTCCTTGACCCATGTCCCTCGTGGCTGGTTAAGTCCAGCAATGAGAGGATATGGGGCCCTCTACTGGACATTGTCAATCTGTCCCGGGAAACGGGTCTTTCTGGAGGGCCTTAAAGAGACTGTGGTTGTACCATTCTTGAAAAAACCATCCTTCAGATCCAGCTAATTACCACCCAGTTTCCAGCTTACAATTTCTGAGTTAGGTGATTGAGAGAGTGGTAGCTGAACAGCTCCAGAGCTTCCTGGATGACACATCAGCATTGAATCCCTTCCCATCTGGCTTCCACCCTGGCAATGGGATGGAGACTGTGTTGGTCGCCCTAACAGATGATTTCCATAGACAGCTGGATCAAGGCGGGTTGGCACTGCTGTTGTTGGATCTCACAGCAGCGTTCTACACAATTGATTACAATTTTCTGACCCATTGTCTCGCTGACGTAGGAGTTCACTGGTGGCCCTTCAATGGCTTTCCTCATTTCTCCTCAAGGAAACCCTTATCATGTGGGGTTCCTCAGGGGGCACTCTTCTCCTCAATGTTATTTAACATTTATATGCACCCCCTTGCCCACCTGCCAAGGAGTTTTGGACTTGAATGTCATCAATATGTCAATGACATCCAGCTATACCTGCTATTGGACAGCCGACCAGTTACCACCCCACAAAATCTGGCTGAGAGATTGAAGGCCGCAGTGGGATGGTTAAAAAAGAGCAGACTGAGACTGAATCCGATGAAGATACAGGTTCTGTGGCTGAGGGTGGGTCCTTAGGACTGGAGTCTAGGCTTCCAGCTCTAGATGGGGCACAAATGACACCGGTGCCATCCATCAAGACTTGGATGCCTCCCTATCAATGGAGGCCCAGGTCATGCATGTTACTAGGCTGGCATTTTTCTATCTTCGCAAACGCCCAACAACTAGCTCCTTTCCTGTCATGCCCTGACCTAGTCTCAGTAATCCATGCAATGGTCACCTCCAGACTAGACCACTGTAACTCACTCTATGCTGGCCTACCCTTGAGACTGACCCAGAAAATCCAGCTAATCCAGAATGTAGTGGTGCGAGTCCTGATGGGAATGTCACAGATGGCACATATACAACCAGTGCTGCAATAGCTACAGTGGCTGCCAATGGAGTACCAAGTAAAGTTCAAGGTTTTGGTATTGACATTTAAGGCCTTGATAGGTCTGGGATCCAATGTATCTACGGAATCATCTTCTCCAGTATGCCCCTGGAAGAGCTTTACTCTCTTTGAATAATAACTTGCTGGTGATTCCTGACCCCAGGGACATCCAGCTGTCCTTGACCAGGGCCAGGTCCTTCTCGGTCCTGGCCTTGACCTGGTGGAACTCTCTGCCAAATGATATCAGGGCCTTGTGGGATCTTATTCAATTCTGCAGGGCCTGTAAGGCAGAGATGTTCTGCCAGGCTGTTAGTTGAGGGCAGTAATGGTTACCCATTGGCTCGTACCCTTCCTTCTTTCTTCCCCCCTTTGTGTTTTGAGTCCCCCTCTCCCTCCACCCAGAAAAAGGGGCTGGTGGTCCGGAATTGGGACAGATAATATTACAGGAAAATCACCATTGGGATGATTTTATCTACACTTAAAATTTTTATTAAGTTACATATGAATGTTAATGTTTGGTACTCTATGACTATGTCCTGTACATCGCCCAGAGCCTGGCGTAAGCCGGGACAGGGCGATATAATAACAACAACAACAGAGTGACCTGCACATCCACTACTAGTCCTCCTGGCAGAGCGGTGACAGTCATGTAAGGATATTCTCTATAAACCTCCCCAGGATGTTTAACTTACAAGGCAATAAATAAATAAAAGACCAATGCTGCAAAGCAATACGTCTTTGCAAAGAAAGAAGAAATCTAGATACAGCCAGTGTGATATAGTGCCATGAAGTATACTATCTTATTTATTGGAATTTCTTTAGGTTGATTTTATCTGTTTTAATGTATTGTGTTGGCCTTTGTGTGCCCTTGTAAGCCGCCCTGAGCCCGTTCGCGGGGAGGGCGGGATATAAATTTGAAAAATAAACAAACAAACAAACAAATAAATAAATATACTGGGTGACCTTGAGTCTGTCACGCACTGAACCTAACCCAACTTACAGGGCTGTTGTGAGGGTAAAGGAGAAAGGGAGAAGGCTGTATGTTGGAGGAAAGTGTATTAGACAGAGAGAAAGCAAGTGGCCCCAGCGCTGCAATGAGCCTTGCTGCAATGGCATCACTTGCCATGCCAGGCTGTTACTGCAGGCCAGCCTTTGGAATCAAGCCTGTCTGCAATCCAACACACAACTCAGAGTTCTATTTAGCACTGCTTTGCAAACACGTACTTCCCTGGTTTGCTAGAGTTAAGCAAGAATTGAAAGACGGAATGAGTTACCTGAAGCAAAATGGAAACCTCTCCCAACAAATGACACGAGAAGAAAGCTGACATGGGCATTGACCACTGAAATATCTTCTCCCCAGAGACAGGGGTGAGGTGGGGAGAGAGAGAGCTGTTTTCTGTTAAAGCTGCACTCAGGGCCAGCCTGACTGCAAAGCAATATTTTGCGGAGCTACAAAAAAAATCTGTGAGAGGCATCCTCAGGATCTCTTGCAAACACAAATGTTGCATTCAGATCAAAAATGGCTGGAGCAGACCCAACTGGCAGTGAATGGGTGGCTTGCAACTCAGAATTTATAGCTTCCTGTTCTCTCAGTATTGTTCCCAAAACAAACCCAAAAGGTGGGGTCTCCATTTTGTCTCCCCTGACTTCTACTCCTCCACTAGCATCAGTGTCTCCCCCCCCCACCTACAAATTTAACATTAAGAGTTATCAGAGGGTAACAAAGGACTGACAACAATAGCCAAAAACCTCCTCTGATTTCTGATACAGTGGGCTCCAAGTAGTACCAAGGCAAGACCCTTGAAGGAACTGCCCTCAAACATGAGGCCAGCTGAAGACAGGCAATGGGTAGCAGTACCAAATAATGAGAAAAGCATTCTGCTGCTGCCCCAGACAACTACCCCAAAGTCTTAGCTGCGGCCTGCTTCATTTTCTAGCACATCAAATATGAGTTGGGAACGTCTTAGGCAGTTGGCTCATGGGGTTCAGGCTGACCCTACCGGAAGTCTGACTAGCAGGTTTGAAGGTCTGATAGAAGAGTCCCCTTCCCAGTACTGTGGGCAGTGCCTCACCCCACAGACTCACCTTCCACCAGACTTCAGGAAAGTAAGAACAACAACAACAACAGGAGGAGGAAGAGGAATATTGGATTTATAGCCCATACTTCACTACCTGAAGAAGTCTCAGAGTGGCTTGGCTTACAATCTCCTTCCCTTCCCCTCCCCACAATGGACAACCTGTAAGGTAGGTAGGGCTGAGAGAGCTCTTCCGAGAACTGCTCATGAGAGAACAGCTCTGAAAGAACTTGTTACTGACCCAAAGTCATACCAGCAGTTGCATGTGGAAGAGTGGGGAATCAAATCTGGTTCTCCCAGATTAGAGTCCGCGCTCCTAACCACTACACCAAACTGGCTATGGATCAAAGTAAAACAAGGTCTCCAAACCAGGGTTATGAAACTAGGACCAAACAACTATTCTATAGAGCTATTATATGCTCAGTTTCAGAATATGGTGTGCAGTTCTGTTGTCTTATTTAACAGGGTATAGCAGAACTGAAGAAGGTATAGAAAAGAACTGAGATAACAAAAGGGCTGAAATGTCTTCCACACGGGAAAGGCATCAGTAATTGAAGGCTTTAGATTTAGAAGTATATGGAGAAACATAAAGGAAAATAAAGTTTTAAATAACTTGAATGAAAAGAGAGTAAGCTTCACAAAGAATACCAGAAGTATTTGGGGGGGGGGGGGGGTTGTCACTGGTAAAATGGATTGCCAGCAAGTACAGGACAAGGATGCAGTGCTTCACACAATGCAACATCACCTGCATTGCTGGAAGGTGGTTTTAAAAATGGATTGGATCAACAGAGGACAGATGAATCTATTGATGGCTATTAGACATAGGAGCTAAATGGAGCCCCCATGATTAAAGGCACCATAAATATCAAATGATGGAGAGAAACAAGGGACAACCATCTCCACAAAGCCCTAACTGTCAGTTTCCTGGAGTCATGAGGTTGGCCAGGGACAGTGCTGAGCTACATGGATTTGAAGCCTCAAACAACAGTTTTTGTATTCTTTCATAATTATTTTTGTATTCTTTCATAATTATTTTATATGTGGTTCATGTCAGTCTTCAACTTCTTCCACATCCTGATATAATGTATCTTATCCAGACACACAAGATCTATACTAAGCAACCTCAAATGCAAGAGGAAAACATCTGAAAGTCACTTTAAAAGGTTAGTTTTTGCAGCTCTTTCTCAAGGGTACCAGAATAAGTAACAAAATACATGCATTATAATGTGCAAATTTTAGCATGAATCTTCATCCTATCTGAAGAAGTGAGCAGTGACTCACAAAAGCTCCTACCCTGCCACAAATTTTGTTAGTCTTTAAGGTGCTCCTGGACTCTTGCTCTTTTGCACAGTGGGCTACAGTTAAGAGAGAGAATCAGATGACATCATCTCTCCTTGCTCTTCTGGCTTTTCCACCAACAGAGTTCTCACTGATGCAAGAGACTTCGCCAGGGGAAAAGGGAAGCCAGGCTGATGTTACAGCAGCCCCCCCGAGCCCAATCGTGTCGTCTAACATTAGCTTTCTGAGTTCCCAGAAAGATGCCTGGGTAATGTAGAAGAGACATGAGAGCATTTTCTACATGCAGTTTGTAAGACCCAGCACAAAATGTTAAGCCAATTCTAAAAAGACCCAGTATATTAAAGAATGGTAAGACAAAGAACTAATACAGCACATATAGGACACTGTTCATATTTGCTGTACATCATTTAATAATTTATTTATTCAAAGTACCTATTTAACTGTCAGCCAATGCATGCAATTAGGACAACCAGCTTACCACGTGGCAGAGGATTCTGGCACCAACCATGCTGGAAGCAGTGGAGCAATCATGGGATTCAAAACCAAAATCATCTTCATAGGCAATTAATTATAAAAATGAGCTGTATTACAGAAATGCAGCAAACACACATATCTCAACGTCTACTGACTCCTAAATCTGAGCCTTTATAGAACAGGCAATTAGCTGTGATACCTTTATTAAGTTTTTTGCTGAAAAAAATAAGACAAATATGCTCTGATCTGGATGCTGGCTGTAATAGGCCAAGTGGAAAAATTGCCTAATACTTCATCTTGTCCGCTTAGGGACCATTTTGACCCAGTTCCTGTGATGGATGTTGACAGGATCATAAGACCATAAGCCCTGTTGGATCAGACCAGGGGTTCATCTAGTCCAGCATCCAGCCCCACACAATGGCCAACCAGTTCCTGGGATATGTGAAGGCCACCGCTTGCCCATCCAGAGTGCCAAAATCATATACGGACAGCATTAATGAGCCCTTGATGCAAATCATAAACCAGCCACTAACTTGTGGCACATTTCTTTGGCCACTCAAAGAAGTGGTTATCCTTCCACTACTTAAAAAAAAACATCTCTGAAGAAAACTGATGTGGCCAATTATCACGCAGTCTCCAAATTGCCGTTCCTATTGGGAAATGTGTTTAAGAGACCAGCACAAAATCAGCTCCAGGTCTTTTACAATAATTCATGTGTTCTGGAACCTTTTCAGTCTGGTTTCAGGCCAAGCTATGGGACAGAGACAGCCATGGTGGTCTTGGTTGATGATTTCTGTCTGAATGCCAACAAAGGCTATGTTTCTTTGTTGCTCCTACTGGATCTTTCCACAGCCTTTCATACAGTAAACCATGCTACCCTGTTGAGGCATTTGGAAGCACAAGTACACATCGGGGAACATGCCTTGGAGTAGCTTAAATCTTTCCTCATGGATCAGACTCAAAGGGTTGCCATTGGAGACCCGGTATCTTCAGTGTGGAAGCTGTCTTGCAAGGTTCCACAGGACACAATCTTAGCCCCGTGTTATTCAACCGCTATGCAAAACCTTTAGAAGAAACCATTTGTAGCTTTGGAACTGGATGTCATCAATATGCAGGTGACACTCAACTCTCTATCTCTCTATCCAAATCCCCTGACAATGCGGTAGACGTCCTGAGCCACTGCCTCACTGTTGTAGTCAAATGATTAAAAGTGAATAAATTGAAACTGAATCCAGAGAAGGCAGAAGTGATGCTGGCTGGGAAGGCAGAGCTCTTGAAGGACATTTTTTTTGTATTTTTGCATTTGTGTGGGTGTGCGCGTGTGTGCCCGTGCCTGGAAGTTATGACAACCTCTGGTGACTCTTATTGGAGCATGGAGTACATTCAGAGAAGTGGCTTGATAGCCTGCCTCTGCCTCCCAATCCTGGTATTCTTTGGAAATCTCCCATCCAAATACTTGCCAGGGTTGGCCCTGCTTAGCTTCTGAGATCAGGCTTGCCTGGGGTATCCAGGTCAGGGCCTCTTGAAGGACATTTTTGATGGGGTTCAGCTGACCCTTGCTGACTCGGTTAAGACACTGGGGTTATACTGGCTCCAGCACTGGTGTTGGGGAAGCAAATTAATGTAGCTGCAAAAACTCTTAGCGCACAAGATCACCTCCTATGCTGACTTGGCCAATCTGACCACCTGGATCCATGCCATGGTAACATCGAGACTAGATTACTGCCATGCATTCTATATAGCCAGCTCAGAAACCCCAGTTGTTACCAGGAGCTAGGCAGTGGATGCACATTACTCCCATTTTGCACTCATTCCACTGGCTACCTATCGGTTACTGAGCTCAATTCAAGGTACTGGCTGTCACATACAAAGCCCTTCATGCCCTTGGTCCCTGTTAGAACTACTTCTCTCCCTATGCTCCACCATGACAGCATCACTCGCTGGAGCAGGGCCTTCTGCAAATGGGCAAAATCATCAACTGCTTGTAGATGTGCATTCTCTGTTGTGGCCCCCACCCTATGGAATGGCCTGCCTGATGAAGTCAGGAAGTCTCCCACCCTCCTGGTTTTCCATCAACTATGCAACACTGAATTGTTCAGGGGGGCCTTTTTACACAGGTAACAGGGCTATACTATAATAACATTTCAGAAAGATGCTTAGGTAAACGGATAACGCTGTGGACTATACTACTGAGTATAGTATGCATGGTCTGTTGCTTTAAGCATGATCCTATTGTATAATTTCTGCATCATTTAGCATGTCATGTTAGCATTCATGCTTTGTTTCAGCTGGGTTTCAGCTCGGCTTTCTGATTTCTCCAGTCCAAACCCTTGTGCGCTGTTTATTGGACATCCTATTCCTGCTGATTTAAATGGTCTTCTGCTGTGTGACCTGCCTTGAGTTTCAGTGAGAAAAGGAGTACTATAAATAATGCAAATAAACAAAAATGCAAGACCAAGAGCCACAGTAGACTTCATTGTAACTGGCTAGCCCGCCCACATTAACTACTCACATAATTCACTGCTTACTTAAATTGTCTACTGTGCAAAACAGTGCAGCTCCTGAAATGTGGACTCAAAGACTGCAGGGACTACTTTTGCAATTATGGTGTAATCACACTCCCCCCACTTTCTAATCACACAAGTAGTAACGCTAATATTTAATTTTAATATAGCACGTTAGAATAAAAACAAGAAACGTTTTACATAGAAAGATCCTCCCCACAGGCTCATAGTCCAAGACAGGAAGTATATAAATGTATATAAAATGAAGGAACAAGTGCAGTAGCTGCAATGTCCTTGAGTGAGGCCCTGGATTGGATAGTGACCAACAGGCAGAACACCAAACAAAAATTATTTTCAAGCATGGTAGACACACTGGCACAGAGGCTGCAAAAATGCAACTCTGTAAACTCACAACTCTGTTCCTCCTCAATGAGTGGCCAACTTGGGAGCCACCTTCTACCCTGCCAGCTTCTCAGCCTCTTCCTTCCCTTTCCTACTTATCCCAGTAGTTTCCTCTCCTGGTGCCCCAGAAGTACACCAGCCTGAGCAACAGTGGCTGAAATGTCAGCTAACATCACAAAATGGGTGACTGCTGCCCCTGGTGTCACCACCTCTCTCCACAATGAGCCTCACTGATCTAAGAAGGGCAACGGCTCTACAGCAACACACCACAGATCCAAACCCAAATTAATTATTTGTGTGGCTTTCTGACTGGGGGTGGGGGAGAGAACCACAGTTGCATTTGATTTTCAAAGTCACAAGGTGCTCTCCGGGAAGGGGGGGAGGACCAAAGGTCTGGACTTGGTTAAAAAAAAATCCAAGAGTCAGCACAGTGACCAATCCCTGCAGCCAAGAGGTTTACTAGTCTAACTTAATTAAAATAGTTGCTGGGAATTTAAAAATGAAAATGTCACATATGCCACCCTGAGCTCTCTGTAGGAAGAATAGGATTGGAAAGCTGACAAATCTGTTTTGGGCTGCTCTGTCTGGTTTATTGAACATCTCCATCCATAAACAGCAACAGTGCAAAAAGCCAAAGACATCTCCCAAACTCACCAAGAGAGAGAATCATTAAAGAAAGCTTGCAAAAGGAATTCCTTGGGAAATGTTATATAGAGAGGGATTTGCAAGCAATGGTTGAGTGGTTAGTGTGTTGGACTGTGAGCTCCTTGGAGGAAAGGCAGGAAAAAGAGGAAAGATCAGCCTCCCACAGTGGAATAATCACTTTCTTTACATGCAAGGTCACCTGAGGCAAGGTAGGAACCAGTGTTCCCTCTAAGCGGAGTTAGTGTGAGCTAGCCCAGTTTTTAAGCCTCTGGTTCACACATTTTTGTCTTAGCTCAGGAAGGATGAATCCAGAGCAAGCTAATTTATGCAGTAGTCAAACTGCATGCTCGCAACTTTAATGCCAGTAGCTCACAAAGTAGAATTTTTGCTCACAAGACTCCACAGCTTAGAGGGAGCATTGGTAGGAACCTTCCCTCACCGTAACCCTTCCACAGTTTCCCTTGGTACAGAACTACTGTGTAGCATACCCCTGCATATTAGCAACCGAGTCTAGAATTCCTCGCAGCTTTAAGAATAAAGGGAGAAGGATAATGGTCCTTTCCACCATAACGGACCCTTAGGACAGCAAAATAGCACAAGATAGGTTTTTAAGTTCTCCCATGACTGGACTGAAATGAGCCCAGCTGAAAGACTGCTTCCTGCCTAATGTCTGATTTTACTGATTTTTCACCATTAAATAACAGTATTTGACCCAACTGCTCCTATTCATTTATGCAAAATGGCATGATTAGTTTTGCTCAAGTTTCTCAAAATATTAGTAACAGAAGATTTTAGATCTAACACAGGGCCTTGTACCAAGAATGGCCAAGCTGTACCACGCAAGTCAGATACAGAACTTGGAGAGGTTGGGCTGAGGCACCTGGCACTTTTTGCTGCAATAAATCTGTTAGTCTTTGAGCTGCCACAAGAGGATATGTTATTCTGGCTATAGCAGGCTAACATGGCTAATTCCTTTTGAAAATTTGGGGTGGGGGGGACTTCAGAAGCATCTACTCTAAAGGCACTGAACTGAGTCTCTTCATGAGCCTTAAGGTGACAAATTAGTTATCAAGCTGAGGGTAAGCTTTTGGCTTTTTCCCCATCTTTGCACTGCTGGAAAAGGCAGGGCATCTCCAGCAATAAGGAGAAGCCAGACTGATAGACTGGAGGTGGATAGGTGACATAACTTAGAAGGAGAGATCCCAAAAACCAAGCTGTCACATTTTCAAAGTCTTGTTTATCAGAAAGCTTTCTCTACATGGTGAGAAAACTGGTACCTGTACCAACCTGTCTCATGAAGTCAGGGTCTAACAAATTGGAACAGAAACACAAACTGCAGGGGGGGGGGGGGGGCAATCTAGCTCCTGTTACCAGCTAGAGAAGCAAGGACTGCTGGAGACTTCTGTTACTTACCAGTAAGGGAAGATCAGTCTGACCCTACTGTATACAAATTCTAGCTGTCAAAGCAATGCTCCCTTCTCTTTCTCCCAGTGTCCTGGGTTTTAAAAGCCTGAGGGCAGGAGCTGCCTCTGTTGGTATAAAGTTCCTTGGGAGATAATTGTTAACCCAAAACCATCACTCCCACCCACCACAAAACAGTCCATTCCAGGATTCTGTGAAACCTGGAGAGGAAGCAAAAGTAAAGAACAAACATTTAGCTCAGTCACTACTTTTGCCTGAAAACATCCTAGGGAAATTTTCTGGGGAGAGGGGACAATACAAGACAGGGTCCTTCTTCTCTCCCCCCTCTCTCTTCCCACCACCATCTCTTGAGCACATTTCCACACCAACCTGAATGGAGGGATCAAGTGCCATTCCTTCTTTTGATCTCAAGTGGAGAACAGATTTGACCTAAGGGCTGGCACAGTGGCCAGCCCCTTAGCCAGGAAGGTAAAGAACTTCAGCAAGGGCTGCATCTTTTAAAGCCACATTCTTGGGTCAGCTCATTATGCTTTTACCCTGTACTCTTCCTTCAAGTAGTTCAGAGCACCTACAAGTCAGAAGATCTTTTAAAAATCTATTGCCCTCTCCCTATTTAAAAGTAAATGAAAAGATATAAGATAAAACATGCTGTTGATTACCCACCAGTTTTTGAATTCATTACTTACCCATCCAAGATATCAGAGAGTGCTGGAAAAGGCCTCCCCCACAAGTCCATCACTGCTGGCCAGGGCTACAGGCATTTTGCACATCAAGTGAACATCAAGCTCACTAGTGTAGCTAAAGCCCTCCTCACCCACCTCTCAAGACATGAAATCCTGACCGCATCGTGTCACAAGAACTGAGCACGTGTGGCGAAGAACACGGAGCTCCCCTACACTCAGGGATGCCAATCAAACTGTATCTTAAAGGAAAACAAAGCGGGGGGGAAGGATAGCACCCTCTCAAAACTTCTCAGACAGAGAGACCAGGCAAAGTCCTTGAAAAACCCTTTTACCAGTCCCCTTATGAAGAAGAAAGAGCCATCTACCAAAACCTTTAAAGTCCACACTAGGAATGTCCATTCAGCAACAGGTGAACTGAAAAAATACCCCCCAAATACCTTATTGGTATTTTTCGGGTATCACATAAGCCACTGTGGGTTGGCTAGGGAAGGGCAAGCATGGAAACATGCCTCCTTCCCTCTCTGAGCCTCTCTGCTACTGCTGAGAAACTCAGGGAGGGGAGGGAAAGTGGGGAAGCATGTTTAAATGCCTTTTTTCCCCTCCCCAAGAAGGGAGGGAAAAAGGGTGTTTAAACATGTCTCCTCTGACTTTCCATTCCCTCTCTGAGTTTCTCCACAGCAGCTGAGAAGCTCAGGGAGGGAAGGAGGCATGTTTTCTTGCCTGCTCTTCACTTCTCCAGCTGACCTGCAGCAGCAGGTTGGCTGTGGAAGCAAAGGGCAGTCAGGGAAACATGCCTGGGCTCCCTGCCTGCCCTTCTCCAGCTACCCCATGTCAGCTAGAGAAGGGAAGGCAGAGAGAGGAGGCTTTCCCTTGTCAATTTCACTAACAGCTGACTGGCCCAGAGTGAAATTGACAAGGAAAACTGCAGGGGCTACCAGAGGGAAAGAGGGCATTTTAACATGGCCTCATTTCCCTTTGGTGGGGTATATCAGACCTGAATATTTTTAGCAATACTGAATATTTCCCCAATCCGAATACTTTACCGGTATTGGACAGGGGAAATTCGGCATTTACTGATATTTTTTGGGTTTGATTTACTTAAAGCTGAAAAATACCGCCCTCCCCCCTTTTTGCACACCCCTAGTCCACACCACTCAAAGTCCTGCCTCTTACTGCAGCCTTCTAGATTCCTCCCAGGAAAGGGAAAAAGCCATCCCAGGCTCCTGTAAATGGGAGAAAGGGGAGCCTCCCTGAATCCAATGGACTCCATTTCTGGAACAACAAACAAAATGTGCACTGTCCACAGGCTCCTGTCAGAAAAGCCAACATCCCCACATTTCCCCCTCTCATACATTTCTAACCCTTTTGGCTGCAGACAGAACCGCTGAGTGACTTGCCCTTGAATACGGAGGGTGGGGGCTCTAGACTATAAAAGCTTACACTGAGATAAAAAAATGTGTTGTCATTAAGATGCTAAAAGGCTCCTGTTTGTTCTCACTGTAACAGACTAACAGTAGCCCTTCTGGAATTTACCCTTGTATGTTGACAAACTGTAAGGAGTAAGTAGGGCCACTGTAGTCCAAGCAGATGGCATGACGCTGTACTGGTTCCTGATCCCCCCCCCCCCCCCAGTCCCCTTTGCTCCTGCCACAGGCGGTAGCAACCTGCCCTCCCCTTCCTGGGCGAGCAAGATGCCATTTTCTTTCCTGGCGACACAGGCTGGTGCGACAGGCAGGCTGCGTTACATAGCAATGCTCCAGCATCATGCTCCAAGTTCACCTGAAGCCATCTGTCACAGTTTGGCTGGCTTGCTTGATCATCGTTACACAAAGATATTTTTCAGTGAGCGACAAAGGCCAGTGTCACATTAGACACAATGAAGAGCTACATCAGAAGGAAGATTGTTTGTTTTGCGGCACTAATTACTTTCCCAAATTGCTGCTGCAAACAACACCTTGTACTCTTGAACCACAGCAATTCAGAGAATAATTATGTTTGGGGTTTTTTTAATGGGCTTTGCGTGCCTTTAAGTTTATTTTGTTCCAGAATTAGTGTTATGACATTTCCTAGTTAAGAGACAATCTGGATAAAACTGCCATATTTCACAAGCAAACACTGGCAAAGGTCTGCGATTTAATAATTTATGCAACATTGACCTGAAGTCTAATAAGCAGTAATTACATTTCGGCTGTAATTTTTAAGTCACGGAGCCATTTTCTTTCCTTGTGCTGAATCGCCTCAGTGGACCCATGCAGTTCAGCCAACTGGCTTTGCTTGCTTGGGGTGGGGGAACCCTGTAGAGTCTGTCGGAAAAGGAGTCACCACCATTCAGCTGCATCTACATCTACTGAAGCAGAAATGCCTGAACAGGAAAAGGGGTACAATCAGGGCAGATTCAACACACTTTTCCTCGGAAAGGGCTGCTTTCTATCCTTCCACCCCCCAGAATAGTTATATATCCAGGTTTTAAGCTGTAACAAAACAAACAAACCAAAAAATGGTAAGCAGTGACATTTAGGTTTGCCCATGGCAAAACAAATAACTTTAAATAAAAGGGGGAAATTTTATTTAGGGAAATGGAACATTAATTCAGGAATGTAAGACAACAAATTCAAGAAGAACATGCTGAATTGGAGGCGGGGGTGACTTGAGAAGCTCCAGAGGAAAGAAGGTGCTTAACTCTTCTTTGGTACACTGCTTTCCCCAAGGGGAAGGGTTTTAATAACCTCCTCTTGATGCCTCTTTTTTATAGCAAATAGCGCATTCCCAGGGATACTTTGCAAAGGAAAAGTAGCCATCCAGATGATATTACCCAATGTCTTCGTGACGAATTTAGAATATTCATCTCCCACCCAAATACAAACGCCCTGACCTGGATGGGTCAGGGTATCCCAGTCTTGTCAGCTCTCAGAAGGCAGGGGAGGCCCTGGATAGGAGACCACCAAGGAAACCCAGGGTTATTATGCAGAGGCGGGCAATGACAAACCACCTCTTGCCTTGGAAAGTCCTACGGTGTCACCATGAGACAGCTGTGCCTTGATGGTACTTTCCACCAGCATCAAATATAAATGGTGGCTTTTTAATATTTCTTTTGTAACACTTACTACAAAAATTCATTCTTGGTACGATGTAACATTAAACTCAATAGATTTCACCTGTTCAAATCCTCCCTTTTAAATAAATTGGTTAGCTTTATCATAGTAAAAAAATTTTTAGTACTCTCTCTCCACTCCTGTTTAGTAGGTACACCTTTTCTTCCAACAGCCAACAAAAGCTAAACTAGTCGAAGCATTCAAAATGAAAACCATTCCTCAGCACAATTAAGTAAATAAAGCTCTGGGTGAAGAAGAGAGCTGAAGTCTGTGTGAAAGTCCTTCCTTGCTGGCTCTGTTCCCTTGTCCTCCACTGGCAACCTAGGCCTCAGAGCCAAGGTGAGGGGAATAGGAGCAAGGGTTACAACATTCTTACCTGCCCTCTTCTCCCCCAGGAGGTTGCTGCTTTAGCCAAGGCAAGCATCTCCTCTTTCTCCTCCCTGGTCTGGTATTGAAGCCTCCCTAAATACCTCCTCAGTTAGCTCCAACCCCACTTCCAGGCCTCAGCTGTACTACCTAGGCTGGGAGCTGGAGCACCACCCCTTTAAATTGCCCTCTCCAACCCAGCCAGTTCTCCTCCTGGCCATATCCCTGAAGGACCTTCTGCAGGACCATTGTTTTCTGGCCTCTTGGGCATTCCATGGGGCTGAAGTCCAGCCAGTTCTTGGCCTTGGCTGTCTCTGCTGGGCTGTTGCTGGTGGTGGTGGTGAGGGCTGCCATCTTGACACCCAGCCTCCATTGAGCGTTCTCTCTCTCCTTGGAAGCACTTGCCGTAGCTAAAGTCCCACTGCAGCATCAAGTGATGATCTCACCTGCTGGTGACCACAGCCCTGCAGCTTGTGAGGTTCGGTGGAGCCTCCCCTGGGGAGCCGGGAGCCCTCTGTGGCATCCCTGATGCTTGTATCTCCCTGGCTGGGGCCTTTGCTGGGTGAGTGGGGGAGAGAGAGGGCTTGTATAGAGTCGGTCTAGCTGCCACGACATTGAGCTCAGCTGCAGGGCTGATGGGCTGAGTGCTAAAGCCGGGGGGGGGGGGCTGAGAAGCCTGGTCAGGTGCCACCACCTCCAGACAGTCGAATATCAACTGAAATATATTTTACAATCATTTGCCAACATTGCACTACCCATGGACATCTCCACCACATATGAATAAAGGTAGCAGTTTTGGTTTCACAGAGGCTTGTATCTCGTACCTCAGACAGCTTTTTGTTTGCACTGTTTACTAGTTTTGTAATCCTTGTCCCATTGCATTGCTTATTAGATGTCTTATGCTATATGACTGCATTGATTTTTATGTTTTGTAATCTGCCTCGGGTCTCAGCGAGAAAGGCAAACTATACATAAAATAGATTGGAAATTTTTACATCAGAAGAACAAGAAGCCAATCATTATAATAAATATAAATTATAACATGTCAGCAACCATAAAAGTAAGACATTGATTCAAGACAGTGCAATGTAGTTAGAAGGTGGTACTCATGCCATGTTTCTTCCAACATTTTCCCAGCATTTGAGATAACAGAGAAGGAACCAGATAGATCTCAGGAGGGAGTTCCATAAATGGGGTACACTACAATCTCACTTTGAAGATGATCTCAGCAGGCAGGCCAGTACATATAGTCCCTGTTCATCCAGGCCTTTAAAGGTTATAATCAGCAGTTTGAATTCATGCACAGAAATAAATTGAAAGCCAGTGAAAACCTTTCATCAGGTTCTGACTATGGTGGCCAGGTTGTAAACCAAAGTCTATCACCCCAGGCATATTACACCTGTATATAAAAAGTTTAAGACGCTCATTATGAAGGGTTCTGGCCACTGTATTCAGAACCTGGTGAAAACTTTTCAAGGACAGCTGCACTACAATGCACTACAGTAACCAAGCTGGATGTTTCTACAACACAAATAATTATGGCAGATTAGTTAGCGAAACATATTTTCCGCTTTCAGCATGTTTACTGGGATGGTTCAGATGTTGTATCCTAACAAGGTTCAGAGCCCCCTGCTTACGCGTTCTTTCTCTGGCACAGTTGGAGTCAATTAGTGACTTCTGCTGTCACGCAAACCATTGCTGGCCATTATATTTGAACCAGCAAATTGCTCCAGCTTCCCCTCCAAATCAAGATTACAAAGCAAAAGGGCCCAGCATATACAGTATTCATGCATGAAGCACTTATAACTGCACCATTTCACTTTTGTTCAATGAAACAATCCCAAGTAAATGTGCATAAAATTTCTCCTTCACTGTGACAAGACTCTCAAAACATTACCAATCTATTTGCAGGTAAAGTATTTTCTTCTCAGTCACAACATCTGCATATACTTTCAAATATATATCTCCTCAAGCTGCCTCTTTGAGAAAAAGCACATATTTTTTACAGAAGAGGAAGCAGCCATTTCTTCAGCTATAAATGGTGACATGATAAAACATATAGCTCTAAACAAAAACAAAACACATTTGGGCCGCGGTCACACGGCCCCTTTAAATCCGGGAGGGCTCCCGGATTTAAAGGGGCCGCATTTTTAAACAGCGGGTTGGGATGTCTAACTATACATCCCTAAACATCCCAACCCCTGCGTCACCAAGATCGTCGGCCGCGGCTGCTGAACAGGCGGCCGCGGCGGGAACAGCGGCCGTGGCCCCGGCGGAGGCGGCGGAGGCCACGGGGAAGAGGCGGCCGCGGCTGCCGTGGCGGAAGCGGCGGCGGCCGCGGCGGAAACCACAGACGTCGGCGCAGGTGGTGGAGGCAGCGGAGGCGGCCCCAGCAGAACAGCAAGTGGAAGTGGCGGCCTCCAACCCGCCATCCGCCTTGGTAAGTCGGGGTTGTATTTTTTTTTCCCCCTTTTACACTTGGGCGCATGGATAGCCATGCACCCAAGTGTAAAAGGAGGGAAAAATGGCCGGCGGGGCTATCTGGACAGCCCTGCTCTCGCAATGCTTGCGAGAGAGGGCTGTCCAGATACCTCCCAATGCGGGTTCCTCCCGCAACACCTGGGAAAACACTTGATTTTCCCGGGGTCGGAAAATGCGGGAGGAACCTGCATTGGAGCCTGCTTCAGTGCGGGACTTGGGGCCGGCCGTGTGGACGGCCCCTTTAAATGCGGGAGGAAATAGCCCTTCCTCCTGCATTTAAGGCCCGTGTGGCCGCAGCCTTGGTGTCTATTTCAAATTTAGAGGGCCAGATATGGCTGGCAGCTCCTGATTTAAGCCCTCACACAAATATTCCCTTAGCCAGTATGGAGGCTGAGGGTAAAGCAAAGGAAAAGTCAGCTAGATAACCCTCAATATCCTTTGCAGCAAGTACAACACCACAGTCCTGTCATTCTGCACTCATTTATTCCAAATTTTAAAAAGCGAAATTGCTTAGGGGACATGCAGTGATTAATACGGCCATGTGATCTCACTGGCACAGTTTCATCTGTTCCATTAAGGATTAGAGTTACCCAAGGACAAAAATCTATGATGTTTATTTGCTCATTTTTATATCCTAATTTTTATGGTAAGGACAAGAGCTATTGTTGACATGACTCAAAACATCCCAGGGCAGCCTCCAATTCTGTGCTCCAGTCTTGCAGATCTGCTCATTTGTAAAACATGCAGGTGGTTTGGATGCAGGACTGAGCTTTTGCAAGATGAGGCATTTTTGGCAAGACGGGTTTCGAGGCAAGAAGCACAAGAAGGTATAAGGGTAAGAAGAGAGACCTGGATGTTACAGAGTGTGACAAGTTAATCACAGTTGTTGCTGAAGCTTCACCTATCCCTAAGAAGAGCCAGATTCAAGTCCAGTAGCACTTCAGAGACCAACAAGATTTTGGGGGTATAAGCTATTGAGAGTCAAAGCTCTTTTCATGAGATACATGATCCCTTGTACCTAGGGGTGCTTCAACTCTCAAAGGCTTATACCCCGAATCTCATTCGTCTCTAAGGTACTGCTGGACTCAAATCTCTTCTATTGCTGATCAACATGGCTACCCTCCTGAAACTATCCCTAAGAAGGTAACTCTGCAAGATAATATGGGATTTGACTTTGAAAACCACAACAGTTAACCCCTTGTTTTTCATGCCACCACCAAGCAAGTAATTCTGTAACACCCGTAAAAGATTGACTGCTCTACACAACAGCCTTCTCCACTTGTTGTAAGATTCCGCTTTGGACAAAAGAGGAAATCCTTATCTGGAGAGGCATTTTGCAACTTGTCCTCTACTCAGCCAACCATTTAAATAAGTCGTCCTGGCCCTCTTGCTGTGACTACCTGGATTAGTTAACAAGCAGCAGGCTCCAGGCCAAACCCAGTCCTCCTGTCATTGTCTCGTCCCCTAACCAGCAAGCACACACTCCCTCTGGAGAAGGTAGTAAAGAAAAAGACTGAGATGTAAACAAAAAGCTCTCCTTACTCCTTCCCTGGCTCCGGGGGGGGGGGGGGGGATTAAGAAAGAAGAAAGATGCATGCCCCAAGACCAGCCCACCAATGATACCACCAGGCTAAACAGTGCTCACATTCAAAGGTAGTCTCTGGTGAGCCAAAGCTGGATCTCACAGCCATCAGAATTTCCTAAGACAGACCAGAGCCACCCAAACACCCCTTTGGGGCTACTGCTCACAACCCATGCTGTGCCATTTGCTAGCTCTCACGTGCTTCCCTTCTGGCCTAGTCTTTGGATCTCAAACCCTACTATTTCACTGTGTCCCACTGTCAAGGCCACACACTGTCGTATTACAAAGAAAGAAGCATTAGTTTGTCAAAGCAATCCTCTCTTGAAGACAGACTGAAGGGTGACCCATTTATTTGCTCAAGGAGAGGAGATGTGCCACATCAGAACAATTATGGTTACCTCAACTGAAGCAAGCCTTCAGCACATTTTAGCCAACAAAGCACATTGGCATATCCTCTTGTGCTGAGTTAGACCAGCAACAAAACATTCAAAGTTAGTTTCTGGCAGCAGTAAGTCTCCAGGGTCACTGGCAGATTTCTGTCACAGGCTTGCTACCAGAGATCTTTTTGCCCAAAGCATTTGGTACTTACTAAGTTATCCCCCAGTTTTAGGATTGCTCTCTTTATAAGCTTGAAATATGGGAGGCATAAGAGAACCACAAATGTACACATTCCCATGAGTGACATCCTTGGCGTTCTGCTGAGCCTCAAGTTCCCACAAGCACTCCTTCGGGGTGCCTGTAGCTTCTCCACAGGCTGAACTGTTGCCATCACAGCCTAAGCAGTCTTTCAAGAAACAGCAAAGGCACAAACCAACATCAGACCCAAATCCCAATGTGCACAGGAATGGGACCCACATTCCAAGAGATTGTTTCCTGTCGCTTAATGGGGCTGCTCAATATTTCAAGGACTGCCAAGTCTCTCAAGTTCTAACAAAAAGCCTTGATGGAGGAATAAAATACATATTTTGAAGAGGACAGGATTGCTTGCTCACTGCCACCTCAAACTTGGTGCTGCCCCTCCAAAAGCCACCTCACCATCCAAACAGCAGAAGTTTCCTTTGGTGCTTGCAAAAACACTCCCTGAATTAAATCTAGCAAGCAGCAACACATTTATGTAGGAGTAGGCCTCACAATAAATTGCGGAGGAATTGGCGTCATAATCTCCCTGGCAGTATTCTAAATTTACCAGGTCCTCCATGCAGAGAGGGAAGACACCAATAGACATTGATATCCCCCAGTTTGCCTCCCCCAGGCACTCCTTCAGATCTTGACCAAGTGGATTCCCATGGTCATGGGACTGCATGGAGTAACAGCCACGTGGTCAGTGGGCTGCAGTGAGATGGGGAAAGGAATTCCCTCCTGCCTGTTCCATCAATGCAACTCTGCTGACAGAAGAGGCAGGAAAAACAGTTTTGCCCCCTTCCCCCTCTGCACTGCATCCCGCTGACCAACACAGCTATTACTCCAAACAGGCCCCACAACTCTGAGAGTCAACTTTCCCAAGGTAAGACTGCACCACTGGGGGGGGCGAGGGAGCAGGGAAGATCCATAATTCCTGGGTAACTGGATCCCTGGATCCAAACCAGTGTTACCCTTGGGAACATTACAAGCACAACAGTGTCAGTTTGCACCTAAGTGTGCAAATCAAGTGGTTCACAAAATGGAGACCTAAAGGCTAAGTCAGAAACAGGTTTTCAGAGGTATAGCTCCAAAAGACACACTCACAAAAGCCTTAGCCATGGACTAGACAAAAAGAGATAACATAACCCTACAACAGCACTTGACTTATTGCACAATGAAGTTCTGGGCTAGTCTGGAGCTGAACATTCATAACACAGCTAGCAGGGCTGAGCTCCCGATTAATATTTGCATGAAACAAGAACAGATGCAGTCATTCTGCCAAAAGTCTTCACCTGTTATGCAGTCTTTTACAGCACTGGCTGTTTAATCCATCTTTCCAGAACACAAAGCCATGAATATACTACATAAGAAATAACGGCAGGGAACAGCCACCCTGGCCAACATATCCCCCACCTGACAAATCTAGAAAAAGAGGCAAACGGAAGGAATGATATTTAGATGAAGAGCAGAGAAACAGATACTCACACTATATGGGCAAGGTCAAGGGGCTTCTCTGGCTGTTCCGGATATACAGGGTGAGGAGGCTCTCTAGTGGGTACACAACCAAGAGATTTACTAATGGCATGGCTCAGCTTCTTGGCAGGCGATTTCTGTTTTTTTAAAAAGAATTAAACACAGAGACTGGTATTAAAAGAGCAGATCAATCTCTGCAGCACAGTACAGAAGAAGAACTACAATCCAGCTTGGACGGATGGCAGCACACTCGATGCTCAAGACAAGTTGCCAGTCAGTTGGAAGCCCGCCTGGTGTCTAAAGCAGGGTCTTCACCAGACCTCCCCCCACCCCACCCCACCACATACAGTTCTTTTGGCTATTGTCTTGTGAATAAGGCAAACAAAAACCCTGCAAAATCAAGTAGTCCCATATCTCAGCTCACTCACAGAAGCATGTTGGACGGCAGTATGCCAAGAAACAAAGACAGAAAAACTAAGTTGTACATCAGGGAACTTGTATTCCATTATACATCGGGCTGCTGGGGGGGGGGGGGGGGGGGGAGGAGAACCCAGCAATACCTCCTTGCTTAAAGAAGCTCCCACCTGCCACATGGTAAGATCAGACCACAAGCACCAACTTGCCTGCAGTCTGCGAATTTGCAATACGGGTTGAATTAACACAATATCCTGCCGCTAAGTAGCAGAAAACTTCCTTAAAGTCATGATTCAAAAGATCAGCCATATTCTCAGGATGTACAGTTTGTCTAATAAGCTCGGGCCTGTTGAAATATTTAGGACCTTCCAGGATGCTCTGCAATTTGAAAAGGCTCTTTGGGACTATGGAGCCTTCAAGCAGATCTTACCCAAGCATCTCCTTGCTGGGTAAGAACCAGACACCCCCACCTCCCCCTTTTAATGGAAGTCAGTTCTCATCATCTAAGATTCTGCACACCTGCTATTTTTGCCTGCTGTTGTGGAAGATGGGCCCAAAATGCACACATACAAGAAGCTGTTTCGAACCTTATGGCTATTAATGCCCTCTAGGAAGGGGACAAGGCAAATTCATTCAAAATGATGTCCCTTTGATGGCTCAACCCCTCTTGCAGAGTTATGGAGTCTACAGTCCTTAAAAGAGTGAGATATGAGCCACCACAGGCCACTTAAGAGACAGAGGAAAGGCTGCAACTGCAAGATGATACTGAAAAGCAGCATAATGTAAAACTAGGCAATAGGATCACTAGGAAACACAGACTTGCACAATCCAAGGTTTAATAAACTTTTATCCCAGGAGTTGTTAAAAAACACCACATACCTCAGCTATTCAGCATCAGTTTTTCTACACAAATGAATACATATCATTGAAAGCGCTTGACTTCGCCAAATCCACTTTGTTACCCACTTCCTTTTGTCTGCTTAACATAGGAAGTTCTTCGGAATGCATTTCAAAGAATTTTGACAAAGTGCTTTCTTGCAGGCTCCAGAAGTAGCTGATTTTATTTTGAGAACGGATCAGTGGTTCTGCTGGCAAAAAGCACTTCTAATAAAAACATTAAGGCTTTGAGTGGCTGGTTAATCACATTTATAGTTGCTTATGCTGGACGTTCTTGCCTTTTGGTTAAGCTGGGAAGTTTTTGGTGCATACTAACTGGAAAACAATTTGTTCTAGCATTTTTAAAAACCTTGTCAGATTATACTCTGCCTCAGCAATCAATACTGAGGGCTTTTAAAATCATTTCTTATATAAGTCCAGCCCTTGTATACATTAGAGTGTTTACGTGCACATGATGGAATACTGCAGTTAAGTTTTGATGTTTATGTTTGCGTTAGAACTGTATTTGTGGAAGAATAAACACTAGATATATGCAAGTGCTGCACATCTTATCCTTTGGATTCTACCAAGTTTATGTTACCTAATTTTAATTATAGTAGTTTTTACAATACTATGGAAAACACTGCCAATACTTGCAATAGGAGAAAATATATATCTTTTCATTAACTATCGTGCTTGCAATTCTACATATACTTCTGCATTATCACAGTGACAAAATTTATGCCAACCTTGTACAAGACTAAACACATTTGCCCTAAACTAGCAGCAGCCATCCTATATGCAGAAACAGATTGCAAGAGTTTGCTATAAAGAGAAGAAGCTCTCCATATCTAGCCTTCTTAATTGTATGTGTGATTCTGGACCCGATCTATGGACATAGCAGCCAGCTACATAGCTGCAGGTACATTTCTGACAGGTGTGCTTCCCTCACCAACTTATACTTAGTTTTGGAACATAGTTTCATCCCCTCCCCATGAGTACCTGTTTGACAATAGAAAAGAGAAACAAGCACTTAGGAGACCCAACACATAACTGAAAATTCACAGACAATACTTATTGTATTTATAGCCTAGTCTTCCACAAGAGTAACGAGATGGAGTAAATATAAAAAAAAAATCATCAGAACAATAACTAAAACAATCCATGACTGCATTAAAATCTTTATGAAGACCCAACTAAAATAAACAACAAAACAGTAAAAGAAGCATAAATTCAAACAGAAGCATGCATGGTAGACCATAATATGCAAAAACTAAGCAAAGTAAACACAGCAACAGGTTCAGCTCTGTTCAAAGCCCTACAGAATAGTCTTTGCCACTGTCCCCACTGTCCCAAAAGGCTAACAATTAGAAGGGCAATTTGCTTGTTGGGGCAGAGAATCACAAAACTATCGAAACTGGGGGACACAACCCAGAAATCCTTGCCCCGTATACTCCCACAAATCTTACAAAGAGAAGGCTGCATCAGCTATCTTAAGCCACAGGCAGGTTCATATGTGTGAAGTCACATGCCCTCATCCAAAGATGTCTAGAGCTTTAAGAATTATATTAATTTTTACAAAGCAGAAAAGCTCATTTAGATTATAAATTATAATCTGATTTTATGCTATGAGGAGACAAAAGCAGATTGTAAAAATCATCACTTCCATTTCACCAGATAGCAAAGTGAAACGTAAAATGAAAAGTAAAATCATCAACCAAATATAATATCAACCAGATAATCTCTATGCTGACTCTGCTGCCCAACTGTAACACAGAGCAGGCTCTGAAGCTGTTGCTTATAACAAGGGGAGGGCACTTTGAATATGACAAGCTCTTTACACTCCATTTTACCCGAAAAGAAACTAACCTTAGCAAACAGTAAAAAGAAATAACATAAAGAGGCCTGAGGAAAGCACAGGCATACAAATCTACTGGTTTGCTTCTGTCAACCCAGCTCAAAAATTCCGCCTCCAGGAGACCAGAATCCCTGCTTTTAATAATTGGGTAGATTCTGCCCTCTGCTGGAGAAACATTCTATAAAGCTGAATATTTTAGTAGCACAATGAATGTCCAATAGGTAGGGTGGAACAATCAAACACATTCAGAATGGCTTGCAAGTGTTTTTAAAAGAACACCGCTCATGTCTTAAAGCAATTTGCAGGCTAGGGTTCAAACACAAATTCTCTGACATTTCACCAATAGGAAGGCAACAGAGAGCTGGAAGTGATACCATCGGTAGGGAAAAAGCCCCCTTCCATATCCCCTACCCCTGCCCCACTTATAAGATTTCAGACCCCCATAATCAAGTTCTATAACTTTCCTTGGCAGTGGATTCTGTTTCCTTTCCACACCGAATGAGAGTCATGGAAACTCTGTTTGAATGAAGAGTAATGTTTCACCTCTCTTAATAATGGGAGTCAGGTTCCCCCCATGAAATTGTTTTGTAATAGATTTGTGAGAGACACACATGGAATTCACAGCTTAGGGAAGTGGACATGGCCACTGGCTAGAGGAAAAGAGGTCTCCCCGCCACCTGCTAGTCACAATAACTAAAATGGAATCTTCAGGTTTAGAGGGAGCTCTCTCGAGCTCTCTCTCTCTGAATACCATGTGCTGAAGTACAGGCCATTACTCTCATGGATTTCTTCTGGGCTTCCCAGAAACATCTGATGCAGCCACTGTGGGAAACAGGATGTTGATTGGTTAGACATTTAGCCCAGTACACCAGACTCTTCTTATGATAAATACCTATAACTAACCTAGATTCAAGTCCAGTTAGCACCTTAGAGACCAAAAAGATTTTCAGGGTATGAGCTTTCAACAGTTAAAGCTCCATCTGTCGTTGAAGGCTTTCACAGCCAGAGTTCATTAGTTGTTGTAGATTTTCTGGGCTGTATGGCTGTGGTCTTGGCATTGTAGTAACTAACTCAAACAGGACACAGTATCTTATTCCAAGACACTGAAGAGCTCGACAACACATCCAATTACCATGTCAGATTACACAGGGAAGCCACTGAAATTCATAAACATAAACACAATTTCAACAGGAAAGAAGAGAGTTTAAAAATAAATAGAGCATGGTTTCCAGTCCTGAAAAACCCAAAATGCTCTACATCTTACAACAGCATTACAGGTAAGATTAGAATTTCAACAGCCAATCCATATGCAAAAGAACCTCCTCAGGAAAGCTCCTCCATTAGCATGTCACAGCCTGGGAAATGCCTATAAGATAATGACTCAGCCCTACCCCACCTTCCTGAGAAGATACAAATTACCTGCCTACCATTTTTCTTCTCACATTGACACAGAGAGTACTCCATCTTTCTGTGTTATACCTCTGAGGATGCCAGTCACAGCTGTTGGCGAAACATCAGGTACTACAATGCCAAGACCACAGCCATACAGCCCAGAAATTCTACAAAAACTAAAGTCAAAGCTCCCTTCATCCAATGAAACTTTATTTATTTATTTACATAATTTATAGTCTGCCTTCCTCACATGGATTCAAGGCGGATTACACATAGTGAGTCAGTACAATCAACAAAATCTGATATTCAGTAATGAATGCATCAGGCTATCAGAAGACTGAAAACCAATAGCATAAGTGTTATTGTATGACCACAGTTCCCTTTAAGCTGTGCTGGGGGCACTGGCACACAACATTTCAGAGGGCTGCTCAGAGCATTTTAGCTTTAATTCACAACATTTTTCCATACCATAGGAAACAATGAAGGATGGGGGCACCTCCTTCTAGGGCCCATAGAATTGGACCCCCAGTCCAATCTTTTTGAAACTTGGGGGGCTTTTTGAGGAGAGGCACCAGCAGCTATGTCCCCAGAGTCCCAGATAGCCCAGATAAATTGTCCATTATAGCCAGTGGGGCTCATTGACTATAATGGTCCCCATAGGCTATAATTGCGCGAGAATCACCATTGTTGTTTTTTTGCAAACCCCTATTATGCTTTTCAGTACTATTTGTAAGCTGCCTTGAGTCACAGGGAAAAGTGGGATATAATTATTTCAATAAGTAAGTAGTTTGGACAGGTTGATAACATTTAAGCAACTTCGTGTTTGTTAGGTTAGGCAGGGTTCTAACAGTAATTGTTCCACCTCTGTTATATCTGACCTGTAATACTGGTTGTCATATTTCACTACAAAAACCCAAAGTAGACTACAAGAGTTTTTTCTCCCCTAAGTGCTAGTATGTTTTCTAAGGGTCAGCGCAAGGTGATGGTCCAAGCCCAGGTCTACCAATATAATGGAGTGGGGTGCGTAGTGTATTACCTGCCTACCATTTTTCTTCTCACACCAATATAATGGAGTGGGGTGTTATCTGGAGGCCTGGTCTACCAATACAGAGGAAAGGGGTGGGTAGACCTGTTCTCCAGAGGCCAGGTATACCAATATAGAGGATTGGGGTGGGCAGGCCTGTTCTCCTGAGGTCAGGCCTACCAATATAGTGGAAAGGGGTGGGCAGGCCTGTTCTCCAGAGGCTAGGTCTACCAATATAGTGGAAAGGGGTGGGCAAACCTGTTAGCTTATATTCAGCAGGGCTTGTCCTCCTATACGCTTGGCAATTTTATCTTTAATAATTACTTTCCATCAATTTATCTGGAAGAATTGTTAAGCTAACCAGCCTGTAATTTTCTGGATCCTTTTTAAAAAATGTATGTTCCATTGGCCACTCTCTAGTTCTCTGGTACAGAGGCTAATCTTAGAGATATGTTGCATATCGTAGTTAGCAGACCAGCAATTTCACATTTGAGTTCTTTAAGAACTCTAGGATGGATACCATCTGGTCCTGGTGATTTGTTAGTCTGTAATCTATCTATAAATTTTAGAACTTCCTCCCTTGTCACCATTATTTGCCTAAGCTCTATATGCATCTGGGTTTTGGCCACTGTTTAACACAGAGTGTTGGACTAAATGGGCCATTGCCCTGATCCGACATAGCTTCTCCTATGTTCTTATGTTCTCCACTCCTGAAAACATCCCTTCAGGAACAGGCATCTGACTTGTATCTTCAGCAGTGAAGACAGATGAGAAGAATTCATTTAGCTTCTCAGCAATTGCCTTATCCTCCTTTAGTACTCCTTTAATTCCACTGTCATCCAATGATCCAATTGCTTCCCTGGCTGATTTCCTGGTCCTAATGTATAAAAATAATTTTTTATTGTTGGTCTTCATGCTTTTTGCATAGCAAAATAAAACAGAATTTAGATGAGGTCCAGCCTGAATTAAGATGAAAGACACTGTGGATTCTCACACTGATTGCAAAGGAGTAGCTGTGTTACTCTATGGTAGTAAAATAAAACAGATTTATTTCCATATGAGTTTATATGAGTCACAGCTCACTTCTTCAGATATGTGGAAATCAAACTTGGAATCCTACTTATGGAGTTACGGCAGAGAGTGAATTCCATCATAAATCTTTCAAGTGTAAATCTAGATGGGGAAAAAATGAGAAATAATGTATTCCCCCAGCAGGCACCCTTAAGAAGGCACTTTTCTTGCTGTGATGTATTCTAGAGTTTCCTCAGGTCTCAGTAACTGGGCAAAGCGTACATTAACCAGTATTTATAATAAACCATCCGTACATAAAGCTTCCCATGTTCACAGTCTTTTACCGTAGGTTCATATCATTCCTTAACCCATTTCCAAATTCTGATTTCAGGGTAAATCAGAAGTGGAATGTGCAAAAGGAAACTGCGGATCCCTAGCAAAATCAGGGGCTAAATTTGCCTCTCTTTGATTCTGAAAAAGGAAAGTAAATAATTATGTGCATACCTCATACTCTTGCTATGAAGTCCCACATATGGTTGCAGCAGCTAGCATTTAAAAAATACTCACACTTTGATGTTTTTCAGCACAGATTATCATATATTCAGTATTCTTGAAATAAAGATGCATTTTCTCATTTGTTAAGCCCCCCTGCCTGGGCTTTTGTTCCTTTTCCATTGTGCTTGTGTCTCTACACCAGGCATTCCCAACCTTTTTGAGGCTGTGGGCACTTTAGGATTATGAGAGAGGGTGGCGAGCAATCCCATCTCAAAATGGCTTCCACGGGAAGAGGAGCCAAACCCAAAATGGCTGCCTCCAGAGGCAGAGCCAAAGAGAATACCTCCATCCTCACATCTCCTGGGAAGAAGGAAATATTGATGGGAGAACGGAACGCCACACGTACTCAGACCAATTGCTTACTAGTTCTCCTCATCCCCCAGTGAAAAACTTTCATTTGAATAAGGGAAGCCAGTAACAAGCCCTGCCTTATAGTGGCCCCACCCACTTTCTGGAAAGGCCAGCAGATGCCAAGGGAAGTAATGACAAGTGCCATGGTGCCAATGGGCACGACATTAGGGAACACTGCTCTATACATACCAAAACACTCATTACACACCATGCATCTTATGGTACACCTAAGGAAGCTCACATCAGAGTATTTGGAGCTCAAGTGGATACTTGTTTTCTGAAAGCAGGATCATACAGGAAGAAAACAAAGCAGAGTATTCCACAGACACACATGGACTGTACAGTCAGATTGCAAAAAAACCTAAGCAGAGAAGGCTTGTCATCTCCAAGTCCCTATAGCAGGTATATATGGTACATATAGTGTGCAAGACTTTGCACACAGAGGCAGTAAGGACAATATTTACTACATTTATCATGTAAATCTTGCATTCTACATTGTGAACAGGGGAGAGGGTTCCCTTGCCACTCACCTGATGAGCCCAGCACAGTGGGCCCAGTGGTCTTGGAGTGAAAGGGAAGGGGGTTGGGTAAAGCACCCTGAGCCTTTCTCCTTTTTCTGGGCCTCCTTCGACAAACTCAGGAGTGAGGAGCTGGCACTTCTTCATTAGTCAGTTTCCAGCTCTGCACACCACCTGGACAGCCCAGACTAGCCCAATCCCATCAGATCTTTGAAGCTAAGCAAGGTCAGCCCTGATTAGTGCTTGGATGGGAGGCTACCAAAGAAGGCCAAGATTGCTATGTCTTTTTGCCTTGAAAACCCTATGGGGTCATGACTTGATGGCACTTTGTACCACTCCACCACCTGCAAATCACATATGTACTGTTTGGTCTTCCAGCCTCCCAGACAGGAAGCCCCCCTACCTCCTCCTCCTCCTCAAGGGGCTGAAGTCAACTCCCTGGGCAGATGTAGCTGATTCCCTTCTGGCCACATCCTCCTGTCCCCTTATTGCTGCTGCTCAGCTGTGCAGAGGATGGCAAGTGCTTAAAGACCCAGACTGTTGTTGTTGCCTCCTGGCAAGGGAGTGACCCTTTCCCCCGTCTACAACTGCTCCAAGTTGGGGCTGTGATGGTTTCCAGTTCCCCTGACACACACATGTACCTGTGGGAAGGACTTCAGTCCTCTGCATGTCACCTGTTCTAGAGTCAACTTGGCCCACAATCAGTTTCACCAGAACCAGAAGCATGTCTGATTTATTTAAAGCAACAAGCTACCAGACAGATCTACACAGATCTGGAGGGTAACTTCCTTTAAAGCCTGCTCTATTCCTCCTGTCAGAACACTTTCCTCTTTGCAGCCTCCAGTTGGCTAGTCCAAAGAACCTCTCTGTTCCAGGAGTTATAACTACATGCAATTTTGTTCCTTGGTGCTCTGCTCTAGTCAACAACACCTAGGCTGCGGCCACACAAGTGAGATAATCTGGAGGGGAAGCAAGGCTATTTTGCCCCAGAGCAATTTGCCCTGCAGTTACGCGATCACACAGGTCTGTGGACCTGCCGGCGCAACTTGCTGCTGTGTGATCAGAGTTTTGTTTTTTTTTTGGTTGGTTTCCGATTCATTTAAATGGGGGATTGATGAATCGCTCCTCCACCCTAAGGGCTTTCGATGATGCGCGCACTGAGAAGGGGGAAAAAAACAACGGCATGGGGTCGGGATAGCGTGCGGTCAGACTATCCCCAACACCACACTTCCGTGCTGGAATGATCACACGGGGAAAGTCCAGCTGTGGACCGCAACAACCCATTTGATACTGCAGTTTACCTAGTAGTTTTTTACTCCACTTCTCCGGCAGATCAAAACCGTTTGCAACGGCTTGCCGACAGTTGTGCGACACCTCCCAGATGTGCTGGTGTGATCGCGCCACTTTGATCTGCCGGTGAATTGTCCCTCTCACATGGCTAATAGGTGCATATGATTGCACCCCACGTTTCACAGGAGGGATCTTTCCAAACAAGTGCATCAATCAGTTCCCAGGCAGTGATCCTGAGGACTTCTTCATGTGTACACTTCATATGGAAACAACAAGAGTGAACTCTACAATGGCAGAACAAAATCCTACAAGACTACAGTTTTCTTTATGCCAAATCATCATATTTTCATTTTGCTACCAAAATTTAGAACATCCGGAAATGGATGACATGCCAAGGAGGAACGCTATGATCTTAGGACAGTTCAGACACAAAAAAGAGACACTACCTGCGGGAAGCTTTCCATTATCTGCCATTATATCCTACACTCCTCCGGTTAGGAGGGCACTGCTAAGCTCTACACATTTATTCATTACTTTCTCAATCTCAGTGGCATCTGTTTCTATAACAGAAACTCCACTTCATGATAATTAAACCTTGATGCTTTTGCAAACATGGCACCAGAAATATGGTGAAGACCTTTTTAAAATATGAAAAAGTTTTAACAATTCCTTTGACAAAAAAAGAGTATGCTCTAAATAACTTCACAACATGTAATTCAGATATGGTTGTATATGCCATCAGATGTTCTTGCAATACGATATATGTAGGGAAGACCTCTAGAAAATTAAAGGTTCATATAACAGAACTTCGGAGCAACATACTTTGCAAAATAGTTGGTGTACCTTAGGTACAGCATTTTAAGGAAAAAGAACATGAACCCACTGGTTTCATTTTGGGGGGTAATATAACGATTATAATGAAAAAGTCCTGTTAAAAAAGGAAACAGAATGGATTTTAAAGTTGCAGACTTTGACCCCTCATGGGTTAAACTCTCATCTGGGACTTCTGACCTTGCTCAGCTAATCGCTGCATGTATAAAAAACATTGCATCATTCTCCACTGTAAAAGAATTTAATTGCTGCGGACAGTTCCAGCACTAAGATGAATGTTCTCAGTATTTACTTCATATATTATATGTTTTTATTGTCTTGCTTCATGTTCAATGTATAAATAATTTATCCTACACTGTAAATTGATCATATGTATCTTTTGAAATTAATTTTGATATTGTCTTTTTAATACTATTTTAATAACTTTGGAATAGCTTTTATTAAGGGGCTTTCTATTTTTCCATTAAATATAAAATTATGTTTATATAGATTTCCCCTGACGAAACTTGCATGGCAAAACGCGTAGGGCATTTATATAAATCAGTGACCTATCACCTGGCATTTCCCCCTTTTGTTCTGAAGACTTTAAAAAAATATAGAGCATTAAAACATGTTGCCCAAAGGTTAAGTGCAGATCACTCATTTCTTGACCTGTTGTTAATGGAAGGGAAGAAATGCTTTGTTTGGGTTTCACGTTTTGCCTTGGAATTCATTACTGTACTCTATGTCTTGAAAAAAACTGCATGGTTTGCTTAGTTTTACACACAGGTAGACCTTAAGGCAAAAAGGCAGCTGGGATGCTAGAGAACTGGGTTGTCTGCAGGTTTTAGTAAGCCGTAGCCACTGCTTTGCTTCCAAGGTTTACTTTGGGACAAAAAAAGTTTTGGTTGCAGCAGCAAGACTTTTTTCTCAGCCTCCACTTGGAAACTTGTGCTGGTGCAGGCTGTGTAGGCAACTCACATGAGCAATCTCAAAATAGATCTTAACAGACAAAATAATGAATATGAGTAACATAGATACTTAGACACTGTAATGTGCCACCCATAGAGCAGATGAAGGGGTGCTTTGCTGGGATTCCTTCAGAACAATGTTTTTGTAACTGCTCCTTGTTGTGGTTGATTAGTTAATGCATATTTTTCTTTACTGTTCTAAACACGCTGTTGCCAGGGAGAAATTTCTTGCAAAATGGTTGTTAAAATATTCAACTCCTTCCGAGACGCATAAATTAAGACAGTTTCTAGTTGCTTTTGTAAAGCCTGAAGGGTGGATGTGGCTAAACTTTTCTTTGCTGTTGTTTTTAGTTTGTAAATGTTCCCCTTGGTGTATGGCTTATGGGCTGTTAAACATGAATAAAGATAAAGACAAATGAATATGACTAACATGGGTAACCACTCAAATAATCCTCTTGGAATCCCACCAAAATCGATGTTTGGATTTTTATAGAAGGGCAATGAAGCTTAAAGAGCAAACTCACTCAAAAGAACTCAGCCAAGGCCCTGCTCCAACCACCCTCCATCATGCCCACGAACTGAAGAGTGCCCAACACATGAACACCTGCTTGATGGAAAGAAAGACATGAAAAACATTCTTCTAGGAAGAATTAAAAGGCATTCGAGGACGATTACCCAAGAGGAATGCTCCTTCATCTGATGCTGGTTGCTGTGAGGGCCGTTTGCATGGCCACGCCAAAAACAATTTTGACAGAGCTGGTAGTTGTGGCACTGCTGGCATCGGTACCGGAAGCCCATCATGCTCTCACACCGGCAGTAAGAACATTCCACTGGATGGAAGACTGGGAGAGGAGGACAATAAGGAGAAAGAGGTAAGGGACAGCCTTCTGAAAACAGGCTCCAAGCAAGAAAAAGGGCTCCGAGCAAAGCTAAACAGCTAAATAGAGCTCTCCACACTTAAGATGCCACTTAAACCAAAGTGGCCTCCTCAAAAGAGTTGTACGTAATTGTGTATGGACTTTCTCATGGGTCTCATGAGAGCCAGTTTGGTGTAGTGGTTAAGTGCGTGGACTCTAATCTGGGAGGACCGGGTTTGATTCCCCACTCCTCCACTTGAACCTGGCTGGATGACCTTGGGCAAGCCATAGCTCTGTACCAGCTGTTCCCTCAAGGACAGCTTGGGAAAGAGTTCTCTCAGCCCCACCTACCTCACAGGGTGTCTGTTGTGGGGAGGGGAAGGGAAAAGGAGTTTGTAAGCCGCTCTGAGACTCCAAGTGAGTGTAGGGCGGGGTATAAATCCAGTCTCTTCTCTTCTTCTTCAAAGAGAAAACTTCCACTGAAATTCTTATCTACCATTACCTAACTCTCTCCTCCCAAGCCATGCCTTTCGAGTTCTCAGCTACACAAAAGCCATGTGATCATGAGACTGAAGCTGAGGAGAGATCAAAAAGACATGAGCAGGCAGAGATCTAGTGCAGTGTAGCAGTTATAGTGCTGGAGACCCAGGTTCAAATCCCCATTTGCCAATGAAAGCTTGCAAGATGACCTTGGGCCAGTCGTACTCTCACTCTAATCTTCCTCATATGGTTATTAGGAAGATAAGATGAGAGAGAACTATGTACACTGTCCTGAACTCATGAGTGAGAAAAACATCCTAGATCAATGGTACTCATTCCACAGTTCGCTGAGACACACATTAGCAATGACCTTCAACCAAAAGAGCCATATTTAAAAACATAAGAAGAGCCATGCTAGATCAGACTGAAGACCCAACTATTCCAGCAATCTGTTCACCCAGTGCCCAACCAGTTACCTCCAGGAAGCCCATAAACAGGAAGACTGAAACAGCATCATCCTGCCAGTGCTCCTTAGCAACTGATTTAAAGAGGCATACTGCCTTGGGAGTAGATATCCATCGTGATTAGTAGCCACTGATAGCCCAGTACTCCATGAATTTGTCTACTCCTCTTTTAAACCCTTCCAAGTTGGCAGCTATGACCACATACTGTGGCAGTGAGTTCCACAAATTAACTACATGCTGTGTGAAGAAATACTTCTTTTTGTCTGTCCTGAATCTCCCACCCTTCTGCTTCAGTGGAAGACTCCAGATTCAAGTACTACGTGTGAGAGAGAAAAAATTCTCCCTGTCCACCCTCTCCTCCATAATTTTATAAACCGCTACCATGTCTCTTTTTCCTTCCCTTTTTTCTAGGCTAAAGAGCTTGACGTGTTTTAACTGATCCTCATAGGGCAGATGGCATCCCTGGCAGTGGCCATTTCAAGATGGGAGCCAACTACCATCCACAAGCCCCTCAGGCAAGGGCCTTGCCCACTTTCCAGACACATGGGGCAGGTGCCAAATTGAGGAATGGTGCTCAGAAGGGCCACAGGTGGCTCCCAAGCCACGGAGTATCACTGTATTAGAGGCTGTAAGTGGGTAAAAATTAGGGCAAGGCATTTTGTGCCAAGGAAGTTCTGCCACTCACAGCAAAACTAAAGAGCTGTACCTAGGGAACAACACTACAATGGAGCCAAAACCACAGTGAACAGCCAAATGTCAACTGACATGGCCAAGAAACAGAACACAGAAACAGGCCATGCTGGTAGGAGGAAAGGATGAGGCCACCAGCCTTTTAGTCTGCCTCCCCCCACCAACAACATTGGGTGGCTTGGCTTTCACTGACAGTGGAACAGTGTGGGTGCACGCATCAGGTCCCTGAGGGTCCTTTCAATATACAAGCCCTTCATGATGATGGGCATTTTGCTATTTGTACAATTAATAACGATGAGGATAATAAGTAGTGCTTTCCCTAAGCAATCAAAGCACTTCACATGCATTATCTCAGCAATCCCAACAAGAATCCATTAACTGAGGAGAACCATTACAATCCCTGTGTTATGGATTGGACAGGGCTGGGGGGCTGGGGACAGGGCTGGTAATTGCTTTGCTGAGGCCACCCAGTTCACAACTGAGCTGAGTTTTGGGACCATAGGGTCCTTGGCTCAAAGCTCGGGCTCTTACAGCAACATAAACTCTCAAGTAGAAAGCTGGGAATAGGACTAGGGATGGGCAAGAACCAGGAAAAGTCAGAAGGTTTGTTTGCAAACCAAACCAGTTTGTGGTCTTTGCAAACCCTGCTGAAAAGGACAGCCTGCCCTGATCTGGGTAACCAGGCAAGCCTGATCTTGTTAGATTTCAGAAGCTAAGTAGGGCTGACCCTGGCAAGTATTTGGATGGGAGACCTCCAAAGAATACCAGAGTTAGGAGGCAGAGGCAGGCTATCAAGCCACTTCTTTGAACATCCTCCATGCCCTCGTAGGAGTTGCCAGAGATTGCCATGATTTCCAGACACGGGCAGACACACACACACAAAAATACCAAAAAAGAGAAAAAAAAGTCCCTTTAAACAGGGTTTGCAGAAAGTCCGAAAAACAGCAACAGAGAGTAGCATCTCGAAAAACAGCTGGCGGTGGGGAGGCGCTCCCCACCACTCAGCTGTTTTAGGCTGTCTTGTGCAGTCTCTTTTAAGTTTAAAGTGACTGCAGAAGACAGCTTGAAACAGCTGAACCCGCTGCTCAGCTGTTTTTGCAGCTTTTGTGGGGAACAGAAAGCAGGTCCCTTTAAACCCGTTTTCTGCTCCATCCACAAACCACCATGAACTGCTTTAAAAGTTTGTGACAGCAGACCCATCATGAACTTCGCAAACAACATATAGGGCAAAATTAATGACAAATTTTGCTTCATGGTTCGGTTCGTAGCCATCCCTAAATAAGACTGAAACGGTGACTCTCTCAAAGCCACCTAAGTAGCCCAGAAATGAGGCAGCAGTTGGAAACAAAGCCTACATGCAATTCCATCAGTTTCAGGGGGTCCTCTGCTTTGAGGAGAGATCCACAGCTATAAGAAGTGGGACTTAAGCATTCTAGCATGCAAGTACAGTTCCACATAGAGGATTCAGATTCCTAAGAGCCTTTTGTGGCAGCACTGGTGCACCCGTGTTTGCCAAGGTATGAGTGTACTCCTAAACATTCAGCGATGTGGAAGGCAGAGCCTCAGTTAGCTCATGTCTACCATGTAGAGGCATCTCTCTCTTTCTCCTCATTTTGTGCTCATTAAGAAAAACGCCCTGATGACCTCATGTAGCAGCTTTTATGCATAAGGAGGAATATGCAGGGAGGGAGAGAGAGAAATTCAGATGTTCACACAGATGAACTTACCATTTTCTACGTGGGCTAGTCTGTGCATGAGAGGTAGCCATACAAGGCACTGGGGTGGTGGGTCAGCCATTAATGTGTCTAAGAACATGTTTAGCATGACCTTCTTCTGTGAAGAGAGAGACTCATTGATTAGACAGAAGCCAAGTATGTTTGACTTCAAAAACAAGCAGAGAAGCTTTCTTCACAACCATTCCTTCCTCTCTTGGTGGCAGCAGATATCACTACCCTTTATAATCTGTCCCAACAGAGTATGGTTTTAGAGGTGCTGAAGAAACAAAAACAAAATAACTCCATCACAGTTTTTATATATGTTTTTGTGACATGTAAAGAACTCGTGTAAGGAGGGTTAAACAGGCAGTAGTGCAACCAGGTAGGGAAAGAAATAACCTTTGTAGAATTTTGTGAGAAGCAAAAGAAACAGTTGAGGATATGACAGAGAGGGTTAGCATACCGGTTGGGGCAAAATTTTGTTATGAAATCTAAGGAATTAAAGTAAGTTTTTTACTGTTGAAAGATGGTACTGGACAGAAACAGTTACAGAGATAGTTTCAGTTAAGGAGACGTTACAGGATCTAGAAAGAATACGGCTGAGCATATGAAGCCACTAATATCTTAGCTTCTGAGTCAATTCACTTGCTAATGTTGCTTTAAAAGATCAGTAATACTAACATAGGTTTGGATAGTTTGTATTTTGCCTCATAATAAGTGGTTTCCTCTTAACCAGAAGTTCCCAACCTTGTTAAACCTGTCATGGGCATCAACTACGGGGGGGCTCGAGGGCTCGAGCCTCCCCCGAAATTTCCCGGGGGGGGCTCAGCCACCCCCGGCAAAATGCTCGCCCAGCAGCCGACCGTCGCCACCTCTCCTTCCCCCCCACCCCCGGCCTGCCCTCCTGCCTCCCTGGGGCGGGGGGGGGGGGGAGAGAGGCGGCGGGGACATCGTTGCGCGCTTCGCGCGGGCGGCAGTCAGCCGGCCAGCTGGCTGCCGCCGCCGCCGCGGGTCTGCCTCCCCGGGCCGGGGGGGGGGGGGGGACGGAGCGGCAGGGACAAAGGCACGCACAGGCGCGCTTCGCTCGGGCGGCAGTCAGCTGGCCAGCTGGCTGCTGCCGCCGCAGGTCTGCCTCCCTGGGCGGGGGGGGGAAGAGCGCCAGGGACATGGTCCCGTGCGCGCGCGCGCGCACAGGAGAGCCACTGCCCCCCCCGGGGATTTAGAAAGTCGACGCCCCTGAAACCTGTGGACACTTTGGAATGTTGATAGCTTCAGAGGGTAACTCTGCTGATCTGCAGTAGAACAGCTAGGTTCAAGTCCAGCAGCTCCTTAGAGACCACCAAGATTGTTGGGAACTTTCTTGGGAATTTTGAGAAAAGGTAATGGGCACCCTCACAAAATGACTACCACAGTATGTGAGACCAGCAACAAAATGATTGCTATGGGTGGCAATTACAAAACATTGGGAATTTCCAAGCCAAGCGTTCTCCCATGGTAGAGGAAGCTATTTCTGAATGGATGCTCCCTGCAGACCGAATGGTGGTGCCTCCTGGGATCCTCTGAAGCACCTTGTGCTCCAATAAGATGGAAGAAAGCCAGGACTGGTTCTTTGTATTAAGGAAAAATTGTTTTCAGGAAGAAGCAAAGAGAAACCAGAAAACATCAGTGAGCATCACGGCACCCACAGGTGCCATGTTGGGGATCACTGCTCTTAATCTATGCATATCGTCCACATAACAAAGGATAATCAGAAAGTTATTTGTCCCTAAACTGGGGCTTCACTATAAAGCTCGTGCCACATACTCAGAGGAAAACCTTTGAGCGGCATCAGCAGACAAGGAAACTGAGATAGGTAGAGGTCAGTGACACACCCTACCTAGATGCACTAGTTAGGTAAAACAGGAAATGTGCTGGGTGTGGCCAGTCACCACGGATACCCTTCACTGAAAGCTGGATATGCAGTCCAAAAGCAAGCTGAGAGATGAAGGTCAGAATGCCGGGAAATCAGTCAGAGTTGCAAGGAGCGGAGGCTGCCAGCCGGGACTAGGTCCAAGAATGCAGTTGCTTCCGCACTGAGGCAGGTGAGCGTGGTTGTTTATGACCAGGTCCTCCCTTCCCTGAGAGGCAATCTGCAAAGACTCACAGCGCCTCACACTGCCTTTGCAACAGCTGAAGTCTGGCACTACTCCTCCTCTCTTGCACATTCAGACGCTGGCGTGCCCTGTGTCTGGGACATTCAGGTGAGCTAGGTGGGGATTCTGACCTCGAGGTGTCTCCAACTGGGGGTGCTAGGCCAGACTCTGTACCAGTCTCTCCTTCTGACTGCACCTCAGTCTCCGCCTTGTTGCCCCTCCTGCGCAGATGCTGGGGCCTCTTCTCCCTCAGGTGCTGGTAGAGGTAGAGCCAGTCTGGTGTAGTGGTTAAGTGCGCAGACTCTAATCTGGGAGAACCGGGTTTGATTCCCCACTCCTCCACTTGCACCTGGCTGGATGACCTTGGGCAAGCCATAGCTCTGTACCAGCTGTTCCCTCAAGGACAGCTTGGGAAAGAGTTCTCTCAGCCCCACCTACCTCACAGGGTGTCTGTTGTGGGGAGGGGAGGGGAAAGGAGTTTGTAAACCACTCTGAGACTCTTAAGTGAGTGAAGGGCGGGATATAAATCCAATCTCTTCTTCTTCTTCTTCTCCTCCTCTTCTTCTGGGGTGACTCCAGAGGAGGCTAGGTTGCTCCATGCCTCTTCCTCATCTGAGGAATAGTCAGCCTCAGAGAAGCCAGGACACATGACAGGGTATAACAAAGTGAAGTGCTGCTAACCAGCTTTTCATAAAATATCTGGTGGCGGTGAAGATAGTGATATGGCCATTTTGCCACAGGTGCTTAGGACAGGACTGCAAATTGTCTTAGGGCACCACTGAGGTCCAAGTGTGAAGTCACCTGAGGTGTAAAGAAAGTGTAACTGTTTATACTCATTCTTCCCTCTTTATTTAATCAAACTTCAAGATTCTTTTGACGTTAACAGCACACAAACATTTAAAGACAGCAACCCTTGTACTCTCCAGGGCTAAACTTACCTGTTGAGAGAAACACGTCCGAACAGAGTTTTCTGTGTAGCCAAAGGAAGGTCCTTCAAAAACAGCTGTTGGAAGTTTCAGAACCTCTCGCAGAAACTGGTCAAACTTTGAAAATATCATCAAGCCATTGGAATCAGACATTTGAGAGAAAATATCTAGAGCAAACCAAAAGCTGAATTTAGCAAATCAAAAGCCGTATTTAAATTACAGTTTAAATATTGTCAGGGCAGTACAAACATACTAGTTACTTTACTCCCTATTTTCATCTTTGCTCTGTTATCTTAGTTGTGAAGAATTAGGTTTTAAATTACCTGGAAGTATACAGGTTCCTATCATGCCCTGACCCCCCAAGAAAGTGGGTTTGTATCCTTCCAATATTGAAACATCTATTTTTTAAAAAGCAGTCTAAATACTTTGCTGCATTTCATAATGCCCTTTTGGAGGGGTAGTGTGAAGTGAATTAACTGTGCATCTTAAATAGTTTAACATAAGTTAACTCAGCACAGGAGTGATTGCTCTTAGCCTCTGCCAATAAATAAGCACAGTAGGGAAGGACTGGACCATTCACCCTTCTTCAAATGAAATCAAGAATGCCAAATATAGCAGAAAATAAAGTTCATGATGTCCTTCGAAATGAGCTCTATACTCAGTGGGCCAGTGGAGCAAACTAAATGTTAGAGTGGAAACTCTATCATACTACTTAAAGGAAATGCAGGATCAAGGAATAAGTCTTTCTTCATACTAATGGAGCTCCTAAGAGCAGAATACACTGCCAGTGGGCAAAGACAACAAGTAGAGATGAAAGCCAGGATATTCCCTGGCAAAGACAACAAAAACTACAGGTAGATATTCAGGAGAAATTTTAAAAGTTGGTGCAATATTTTTATAGGGACAAACTAAACCACTGTAAAGCACCGAGTGAGCTGCCAAATTCACCAGAACTTGTCAGGTCAGAAGCTGACTTGAAAAAGAGCGTGGTGAAAGGAAAATGTAGATGTTTATTGCATTACGGAAAAGCTGTCCAGTCTATAGTTTGTAACAGTTTTCAAAAGGCTTCTAAGAGCTGGGTTAGAATGAACTCAGTGTAAAACAGATTTTAGGTTGCACCAAAGGCTGCTAGGAGAATGACAGAAAGAAGGAACAGCTGTTCTTTTTCTTGAGAACATGTTTTTAAAAACAGCAATAATTCAAATCTGTCTCTAATCTGAACACAATGGTGTATTGTAAGGCAGAGTGCAACCATGGAAAAAACAGGGCAACCCTTGTAGCAACACTGGAGATTTATTTGGCACGAAGTAAAATAAAAGTGTATATTATCAGCTTGGAGACATCTCATAGTGACCCCATGAAACTCCACTTCATGGGGTTTTCAGGGCAAGAAAGCAGCCAAGATGGTTTGCCATTGTCCTCCTCTGCACAGCATCTCCAGTCTTCCTTGGTGGTCTCCTGTCCAAGTACCAACCCTCCTTAGCTTCTGAGCTCTATGAGTTCAGGCTAGTAACATTCCTATCTCTTGCAAACATTTATATGTTGTCAAATTATCCATTAACATTATGAATCAACTGAACAGTCATCCTGATTAAAAGTTCTGCGGCATTTAAAGCCTTGCTCATTACTTAGTAACACTTTAACTAGTCTTCGCAATAGATGTTACACTACTGTTGTTTTCGGCAAGGAAGGCCAACCTTGGAGATGATTTACTGAATGCGGAACACAAAGGGTGCCTCTAGCAGGAAAACCGGAGCACCAGTTGGCCTCCTATTAGAGATCGCTACTGGTCTCTGGCCACACAAGCTGATCAAGTTCTAGAAACAGTCTCAGATTTCCTGAAGCAGTGGAATGGCTCCTGAGAAGTCAAGCCAATCTTGGAATTGAATTGCCAATCTGAGCAGCAGCAAGAATCCCACATGCAGGGTGGAGAGAGGGCAAGAGAGGAGTGCAAGAGTGGTACTCCAGGAGGGCCTGGAGTTTGGCTGGATGAGGAAGCCACCTCTGGCAGCAGGTTCTGAGTGCCATTAAAGGTAGGGCAGCTAAGTGTCAGATATTTAATCTGTGATACTTTTAACAGTATGGAAAGAAAAAGACAGTATCATACTGGTTTTTCTGTCTCAGGTGCCAAAATGTCTCAGTCTGGCCTGGTCTCTCAAGATAGAAGTCTTGGAGAGAAAATCAGCATCAGAGTGTCAAAAACCCTGTGACCAAAAGTGAGCATTAAACAGTGATAACAAATCATGCCTGTAGCACTGAGTGGAACTCTTAGTCCAGAGAGGGCAAGAAGGCCTGGGAAGGGAAGCAACAGACCCAGTTTAAAGAGGCAGATTCAGTGCTTTGCAGAAGTACATTCAGAGGCTCAAAAGGGAAGGAAGTTCCACTGAAGATGATCAAGAGGGAAAACAGAACAGACAGCCACACTACAGAATATGACAGCAGCACAATATTATAACAGAGGAAAACTCTGCTAGGCAATACTTGGGAAAGGGAAAATCGAACAAATGGTGGAGTGTGTGTAAATCTAGCCATACAGGTCCCCAAAAGGAAAATGAAGCCACCAGAAGATAAGAAGTCCCTGGTGCAAACAAGTAGGAGTACCTGGTCTAAAAGGGCTTATGACCAAATCTTCCCACAGCCAGGACAGACAAGGCAAAGCCGAAGAAAAGCAGTAGGAGGTTATTTAAGACATTTGTGCCCTGCCCTTCTATTGAAATGGCACTCAGGACACTCAGGCACTCAGGACAGCTTACAAAGCTGAAAATTAAAACAAGAGACCACATTATGATCTAACTGTCACACAAGCAGCATAAAATCAGAGGTAGGCATTCTTGCCCTGTTTTCACTTCTAGCCTCAGCTAAGCCTCACCTACTCAGACAAGTCAACAAGTACTCAATAGCACGGAGGAACACTGCCTCCTCTCTCTGCTGCCATTTTTGGTGCCAAAGCCTCTTCCCACGCTCACCTATACAATTGCCAAGCCAGCACATGTGCTATGATGAGTGCAAGCCCACCGAGCTGTTTGAATTTCAATACTGAGCACAAAACAAGCTCAGGAGAAAGTGGGCTGAAAACAACAGATAATTACGGTTATGCTGAACAAAACCCTAGGGAGCAGAACCATCAGCTGCAGATTGTAAGTGGAGCAGGCCTGTCACAGAGTGGTAGGAAGATGTCAGATCCCAGCTGTGGAATTCTCCCTCTCACCCCTAGAGGTCAAATTTGATGTCCTTCTGGAAGTCAGCAAAACTGTTCTACTTTGGCAGGCATGAGGGCTCGGACAGACTTAGAAGAGCCAATCTGCCCCTAGCTGTGAATGATGCTGCCAACAGCCATGGAAGGACTTTTTGCACAAAAAAAGCCCAAACTTGTCATTGACCTCAGTTCTTCTTTCAGCTGGGGTGCGTGTGTGGAATTTTGTCTCTGACATCATGCTAGCCTTTGAAAGTGCTCAGGAAGCCCCTTGGCTTCTGACCATCTCAGGAAGCCCCTCGGCTTCTGACCATCTCAGGAAGCCCCTCGGCTTCTGACCATCTCCAAGCCCAGTGAGAGGTCAGAGACGAGCACCCAACACCTCTCACTTAGCATTTTCATCACAAAAGCATTTGCCAGGTTAAAAGGATATGCTGGGAAGTGCACTTGTTGACTCTTGCTGCTATGGTTAATTTTTTTGGGTATTTTGATATGCGATTTTATTATGTGAACAGCATGGGCTCGTAGTGGTTTACAAGTATGCACAGTGCATTGCAATAAAACCAGAATGCACATGAATTAGTAACTGCTTAAAAATATATTCCATCCACCATAGCTGCATAAAAACACCCAAAAAGCTCTTGAATAAAACTGCCTTACAGGCTCTCCTAAAGCACAAGCAGGGAAGAAACAATCCTTGTTTCTACCGGCAGCCTATTACAGAGCAGAACCACAGCTGGAAAGCCCTGAAACAGGTCACCACAGAATGACTCTTTCTAAAACAAGGGACAGTGTAATGAATGAAACTGGAATACAGATTCACACAGAGAAAGGCAGTCCTTCGGATTCGTGGACCCCAGGCCATAGACTGCTTTATAGGTCAAAACCCACACATTTGATTGAGCCCAGAAACATCATGGCAGCCGAAGCAGATATTCTAAGACAGGTCTAATGTAACAAGAATGAGGCATCTTGTTCAAAAGGAGAGCCTGTGTATTTTGAATGAATTGACATCTCCCACTTGTCTCCACCTTCAGCTCCATGCAAAGTGCATTAATCCAGCTTTGAGGTTACAGTAGAGTGGATCAGTGAGGACAGATTAGCCAAATCTAGAAATGGAGTTAATCTACACACTAGGTGTAATTGCTTAAATTGCCTTCCACCAACACTACTAATTTGCCTGTCCATCAACAAAGCCATGTTCAGCAGTATACCCAAACCAATTGCCTATGATGCCAATGAGTTACTGCACTGAAAGTTGGCTACATAATTCCCTCTCCAGACTGTCAGGATTTCTGACCAGATTTGGTCTTTTTAAAAAAAAGTTATTGTTCTAAAGTACATCAAAATTCAAGTCAAATATAATAAAGACAAAAAAGAAACAAATCCACTGAAATATACTCTTAACTTCTCTGCCTAACCTCATCAAGTGAATTGTACAAATTCTAACATTTAACAAAAAGGAAGCCATTTTTAACTACATTTTCTTTCCCACATATATTTAAGAGTTGTGAGCTTATCTATTAACATTACATGCCAGATACTTCACAGTCAATCCTTTCTTTATAAAACAACCTGCTTTTTCCACACCTGCACTATCATCCTTCTTGCTGCATCTCTGTCTTATCTGGACTCAGCTTCAAGTTTGTTCCTCCTTAGCCATCTGACCAGAGGATCTGGGCAGCAGCTTGAAACTGTACATTGGACTGAGCATTTGGAAAAGCAATATGAAAACAGCATTAAATAGACCAGATGCCAGGCTCAGGGAAACCTTCCTTAGCATGACAGCAAGGAAAACAGCCAGAATCTTTGCACTGACTAACCAGGAGAAACACTGACCTTAAACAAGATATTTCTGTGTTATACTCACATCTTAACTTGTCCAGAATTTTCCCACCACACATGGTCGCCAACATGGCTTTTATGGAAAACACCGTCAACTTCCCGTGGCCCTCACTGTGAAATAAAAGCCATAATTACAGCGCAAGAGTTTCTAATTACTGAAGACACAATAGCATGCACTAATGCATACCAACGCTATTTAATTCAGTGGGGTAGACCCAACAAGCTTTTCAGTTGATTAAAAAAGGGAAGAAGGGTCCCCTCTGACCGTCCAAAAAGGTTACACTGAGGGTGGTGGAACCAGCAGGGACAAAAGCCATGTAAGCTGCCCATCTGGCTCTTATTTCCTGTATCACACTTGATTTTGTTTTTTGCTCACCCAGCTCAAGTTGAGTTGCCTTTCTAACATAAGAAGAGTCCCGCTGGATCAGACTGGTAGTGCAACACCCCATCTCACAAAGTTGCCAACCAGTTCCTCTGGAGGGCCAATAACAGGGCACACAGACCAAGGCCTTCCCTGCTGTCGTCTCCTGGCACTGGCATTCAGACATTTACTGCCTCTGAACATGGAGATTCCCTTTAATCACCATGGCTAGTAGCCACTCCGTGAGTCTAAATTAAAGGTATTTCAATATTCTCCCAGTTTTGCATCAGCTTGGACTCTAATCAGCATGCTGTCCATTCCTCAGTTCAGATTGATAACATCTGTGTTGAACAGCACTGATTCTCTGCAGAAGACCATTTCTTTATGAAAACAATAATATCCTGCCTCTCCCTCTGCCCCCAAACAGTGGCCCAAGGAAGTTTCAATGCCTTATTTGGCTGAGTACTGTTATTTCTGGGCTCTGTATGGCACCTGCAAAAAGTGTAAAAACTGTAACAGCACTAAAACTGTACATTCTTGCTGGCTCTTTTTAGCTACTCTTTACATACATAAAGAGCAACAAGCACAGCTCAAGTGAGCTAACATGGTGGCCTGTATCTGTTGCCTGAAGAAACGAGAGACAACAGGGAGATAAGCATCTTGCTCAAACAAGATCTTAAGGCTGGAACAAGGGTGTGCCTCCTTTGCCATCTGCTTCAGTGTGGGCATGAAGGACCTCAGGCTCCTGGCATAGGCAACATCCGCTTGCAAACAGCATGGACTACTTCAAGAGGGGAAAAAAACAACCGAGACAGTTACTAGCCTGTCATATGCTGCTATCATGAAGTTAAGGAGAAGGCTGATGGATTGCTCCACACTGATCTGGTGAGTAGAAGGAAGGCGTTTATTCAGCTGGTAGTAGATGGATGAAATTATGGTTTCCAGTCGAGACACATTGATCTCTGTATTGTGATCCAAGGTATTAAGGCCATTGTCTCGGAAGGCTTCGATCATGTTCCAAATATCCACCAGGTGAACTGGAAAGGAAAGGGAAAGGCAACCATTACTACTAAATGATACACCTCTGGTCATAATTTCAGCTTGAATTGCTCTGCCAATAAAACACAGCAATAATGCCCTGAAGGCTCCTCCAGTAGAAAGAGCCTCAACATGTCTGGCTGTCAACCTGGAGTGAACTTTGAGGCTCACCACGCTACACTGGAACTACGACAGAGGTCAAAATACAGCACCTGCTTCATTTAAGAAGCCACACAAACTTTCCCAAGCATTTCTCATTGCGGCTCTTTAATTTGGCATTGATTAGTGAACACAGCCAATATGCGTAGCTGGCTGTCCAGCTCTGGATGCAGATCCCAGCAAAATGCCTCGCAAGGGGATGGGAAGGGGCCCAGGAAAGAAGTGGTATCCACCCTGCAAAGCTGATAATCCAAACCATCCTTGGGTGAGGACGAAATGAGGATACTTCCACCCTCTCCCCCTCTCTCCATGGCCTGCCTCCCATTTCAAGTTCAGTCAACCCCAGCAATGAGGGAGGGAAACTCCTCTGTGTTCATTTTGTGCACAGTGATGATGCACTGTAGCATTTGGAGGGGGGAAGCATATTTTCACCAAGAAGCAAAATAACACAAGTCATACATCAAATAAATAAATGAATAGCATCTCCTTGCTCACTCAAAACAACGCCAGACAAAAACCAGGCACTGGCTTTATATATAAAGGCAGTTATCATTTCTGGACTCAATAACCAGATTCTGCCTTCTCCCCTGCCCCATGCACACATTTTTCTGCCAGAATCAACTGTTTTCCTTTATTAGATGCTGCTATACTGCTGTTTGTGTGCTATACAGCAAACTGCAAGACATAACAGTCTTTTGCGCAGTAATACAAGGAAAAGCCCATTGAGAACAACCATTCCTTCTTCCTTTTTAAACAGAGGAGAAAAACTCTCCAGCTACACAGGAACAGAGTGCACTCGATTTGTACAACCGAGAAACACCTCCCCACACACCTTTCTCCTTTCTTTTCATCAGCTGATTGTCCCCAAATATCAGAGAACTTTCCTTTTGGCTAAGCTAGATGTTTCTCCTCTGCTGTTTTGGTGAGTAGATTCCAAGGAGTACCCTACTCAGACAGTTTGTGCACATGTGGGTCTGTGGTGATTTGAACTTTATCCCATGTTTTCTTTGAATTGTGTGTTGATGGCCTCTTTGAGAGATCTATGGATACAGCATGTGATAGTTTCCAAGGTTTGTCTTGTTTCTATGTCTTCCCTGCTAAGCTAATACTGACCCTGATATTACTGTGGCTGTGGCTAAATTCCTGGCAGCAGCGGCTTCTACGCAAGGATGGAGACAGAGGATGGTCTTTGTAAGACTGATCCTGTCCAATACCGCTGAGTCATCAGAATGTTCAATAAATTTAATCAAACAGTTTGTAAGTCTAACATCCGCTATGGCACAAACGTATGCCTTTAATTACTTCACTGATACATGGCCTTTCTCCCCAGTGGGAACCCGAAGCAGCAGCCTACTTTGTTCTCCTCTCCGCCACTGTAAATTAAGCTGAGAGAGTGTGAACCAGTGAATTTCCATGGCAGGGTAGGTATTTAAACCTGGATCTCCTAGATCCTAGTCAGACACTCTAACCACTACACAGCACTTGGATCCTCTCCAGTACATTTAAATCAAGCCCCTTGATCCTGTTTCCCAGAATCTCAGCACACCATTTATGAGAAATGAAGGCCCTGCAAATGGGGAGCAATCAAAGGGGTGGCTCAGAAAACCAGGAAAAATCTGAATGCTCTGGCACCTTCCTAGTGGATTCTCCAGGAGACGGTGCATTGGAGCCTGCTCCCTCATATAGTCAGCTGAGTAAGCCAACTCCTGTCCCCTGCCGAGGGTTTCCTCCAGTCTTTGCCCACTTTGTTTGCTCTCCCCAGACCACCTGTCAATAAGCACTGTTACTCCCTTGGCACATTTGCCAAGCTGAGGTCAGAGGAAATCAAGGGGAGGAGGAAGAGCGGAGATGGAAAGACATGTCCACTGTGCAGGAGACAAGGACAGAAGCAGCACCCCAGGTTCCTTGTTCTTCTGCCATCCCCACTGCACTTTGCAAGAATTTCCCTGCAGGAAAACATGTGGACAGCGTGCATGGACTGATGCAGTGCCTAAGTTCCATGCAACAGCAAAGGGGCTTGATGTACCAATATGTTAAATACAGTAAAACCTGATGAGCTTTTAGCTCACATAGACTCCCTCCCCATTGCACTTTCTCTCCTCCTTCTCCCTTGCCTGCATAGTCAGCACCCAGTAACAGACTGCTTTAAGAGCTAAACAAGATTAAAGGAAATTGTGGCAGCAGGGATAATGCTACCCAGCCTCGATCTGGTCATGCCTCAGCAATGGCCATGACACCAGCTGGAGTCCCACGGTACAAGAAAATAGCCAGATACCCCCATAAGGGTCTTGGACTGTGTTAACTCACTGTTACGTTTCATTTCAGCTCCCTTCTAGCCCAGTCTATGGTGCACTTCCACTGCTGAAATACAGCTAATTATTTGGAATCCATAACTGCATTGTTTAGTTTCGGATACAAATATCACTCTGCACATAAGACCTGCCTCAATGAGCTTTGAGTGACAGAGAACACTTGCATATAACATTGCCTTATACCAAGTCACACCACCGGCTGGTGTAGCTCAGTACTGTCTACTTACAATGACTGGCAGTAGCTCTCCGGGGTCTCAAGCAGATAAATATCTTCCTCAACACCTGTGATCTTCTAATTACAGAACAGAAACCAAACCTGAGACCTTCTGTACAGGCTCAGCCACGGGGCTCTCTTGAGACAGAGAACCTGGACTTGCATCACAGCCTCACCAAAAGAGTCAGTTAAAAATGTTCCTTCTCTCATAAGAAAAAAATCTTTTTCTTTTTCTCTGATTGCCTGGCTCAAGTGTACTGATATTTGACCACTAGCCCGCAGATGCTTGACCAGAAGAGCAGGTGAAGGGGGCAAAGTCACTTCTTTAAGGGCTACCACTCCCATGATAGTGACATTTACAGCGCTCAGCTCCATTTCAGAGCAGTGCGTTGGGTGGTTTGGGCAGTGGAAGTCTGTGAGAAACTGAGACGTTCATGGAATTTACATAAGCCACCACAGTGTATGCACAGCTGCATCATTTGATCCTGTAAGGTGTGACACAGCATTCAAAACAAGTAACATGTGGCTTTCATTTTCACAGGGTTCTGATGATGTTTAATTCTATTTGGCTGCTGATGCCTCTCCCTTCTGCTATTCTCACTTTCGTTTTTAATACTCCTGTGGTTTTTATTGCTGCTGTTGTTTGGTTCTCTCTGCTGGACTTTTATGCTGGGGGGGTTGTATGTTAATTACGCAGTTGTTATTATTGGATGTTTAATGTTGTAAGCCACCTGGAGAACAATGACAAGGAACAGTGTAAATGGCTAGCAAACAATGAGCAAAGGGTGGAAAGGCATCACACAACTTGCTTTGACTATTGATGCAAAGTTTATGATCCATGTAGAACACATTGTGAAGGTCACTACGAGCTGTTGCATTCCTGTAGGGAAAATCACCTTACTAGCTATAAGACTTCTTCAATAGCCAATTGTATTAATTTGCTTTTAGAGTTTAAATGTCCTTCATGAAGGCTAGATTATTCCCAGCTCTGCATATATTCTGCACATCCAGAAGACAGCCAGCACCAGGAGAGGAGTAAATAGAATTCTCCCCTTAACAGCAGGGAAGCTTTATAACTATTCATACCTATTCCCCTTTTGTTCTGATAACTACTCATGTCTGGCCCTGCTAGACACCAGTGTCCGTCCCCCCACAAATCTCTGGAAGATGCATTTCTCACTGTCTTCTCCCATGGGCCAACGTCAGAGCTAGAAACATACTTCAGTCTCCAAGGAACTGATTGAACAAACTGTTCCCTCAGCTCCCTTTTGCTCCATGATGGAAAGTTTCCCATAGAAAGCTGTTAGTTGTTTTTACTGTCAGTGGCTTCTGCTTGAAAGAGATGCTGTCTTACATAGCTGTGAGAGTATTCAGAAAGCTTAGAACCACCCTAGATTTTCCAGAAGTATAGGCAAGAGAGGTTCAACTTGTCTGCCTTTGAACACCTTGACTTGACATTCTGACTGATGAATCTGCGCTACAAAAATCCTGCCCCCCACCTTGATACTTGGCTGTTAAGAGATAGAGGGGCTAATAGATCTAGAGGTCATTGGAAGGTTCTATTTACCTTGTCCAAAGAAATGTTTTCTATTCTTCTCCACATGGAAAGTACTGTCAAATTCCACCCCCTGAAGGCTCCTATTTTCTACATCAGAATGGGTTCAAACAGTGGGGGCAGCGTATCCAAACAGGAAGATGGCAGGAAACGCTCAAGACTGGATCAAGGTGGCCCCAGTCCTCCACAATGTCCCCTTTTACCCTCAGCTGGGCTTCCACTCTTCCCAGAGATAGTACACAACAGTGCTAACAAGCAGCACAACAGTATGTGTGGATTGATAACTTCCATTTCATTGTATCTGAAGAAGTGTGTGCGCACATGAAAGCTTATATCTTGACTAAAATTCTGCTGGTCTTAAAAGTGCCACTGGACTCAAACTTTGTTTCACATTTTCCCAAATTAGTCTTATAGTGAGCCAAATTAGTGTGAGACCGAGGAGTCCAGATCGGAAATAGCTATGACATGTACATTTATCAACCTTCTTGCAGAAGAGTCGTTTCTTACTTACGATTACACCTTTTTTGCACAAATCTCAGTTTACAGGCAGTCCTATACGTTGAAAGTCGGATGACATCAAAATTCTGGGCCCCTATAAGTCAGGAAAAAAGTCATCTTAACAATGCATTCCCACTTCTCTCACAGTTTTATTCTGGAAAAAGACTTTCATCATGGTTTGGTGACATCCCCTCTCTGGCAGCTGCATTTTAGAGTCTAATTCTTATTGCACAGTTTAACTTGTGTCTGGGCTACACCACTTCTTACTTCAGTTAAGGGACCACGCGACAGAACTTCTCCATATAATACACAACCTTTCAGACAGAAAAATGACAGGCCAAGGAACACAGTTCTAGCCTAGCCTTCTCCCCAGCATGCCAGTTGCTGTGTGGAGACTCAGATTCCCTTCACACAGCACTGGTTTAAAATGATGCAGTCCAATCTCAGCTTTATCACATCAGTGAGAATGAGGCCTCCACTTTCCCCTACTTAGAGCTATATTTACTTCTGACTTCCAATTAAGAGTAAAGGCAAGAAACAATTTCCCCTTCAATTTCCCCTTCCTTTCTCCCCATACAGTGGGTAACTCAGTTTGAATTACTGAACTTGACTCATTAGGAATCAGTTGGCCAGGGAGCTCTACTATATTCCTCTGCATTATGAAGTTTCCTGTAGGGATGTGGCAGCTAAGACTGACAAGATCCTCCTGGCCAGTTCTACCTAAAATCTTCAAAATCTGCAAGAAAACTACTGTCAAAAGTCTCCTGGCAGTACTGAAATCCAAACTCCATAAGGCTTGTTTACTGCCAACTTATTCTCATTCTCTCTGCATAACATTTATCCAAGGAAGGTTGTTAAACTTGAATTTACAATCCAAATATTCCCCCACTTTTTAAAATTACTGGCACACTGATTGTGCTTTAAAGAACACTGCCACAGTTGAGGGCTGAAACCGCTGATTTCGGAAAGAGTGTTGAAAGACCTGAGTCACATTGAGGTGACGAGAGAGGCGGTCCTACGACTGATAGACAATTCAAAAACTAATAAATCACTGGGCCCAGATGGCATACATCCAGGAGTTCTGAAAGAACTTAAATGCATAGTTGTGGATCTCCTGACAAAAATATGTAATCTTTCATTAAAATCTGCCTCCATTCCTAAGGACTAGAAGGTAGTGAATGTCACTGCCATCTTTAAAAAGGGTTCCAGAGGAGATCCAGGAAATTACAGGCCAGTCAGTCTGATGTCGATACTGGGTAAGTTGTTGGAAACTGTTATTAAGGACAGAATTAGTAGGCACGCGGATGAACAAAACCCATTGAGGAAGACTCTGCATGGATTCTGTAAGGGAAGATCTTGTCTCACTAACTTTTTAGTGTTCTTTGAGGGAGTGAACAAACATGTGGACAAGATGTTGTTTACTTTGACTTCCAGAAAGCTTTTGATAAAGTTCCTCATCAAAGGCTCCTAAGTAAGCTCAATAGTCATGGGATAAAAGGACAAGTCCTTTTGTGGATCAAAAACTGGCTAATTAAAACAGAGTGAGTATAAATGGGCAATTTTCTCAGTCGAGGGAGGTAAGCAGTGGGGTACCACAGGGATCAGTACGCAGTCAGATGCTTTTTAACTTGTTTATTAATGATTTGGAGTTGGAAGTAAGCAGTGAAGTGGCTGAATTTGCAGATGACACAAAGTTGTTCAGGATGGTGAGAACCAGGGAGGATTGTGAGGCACTCCAAAGGGATCTGTCGAGGATGGGCGAGTGGGCATCAATGTGGTAAATGGGGTTCAATGTGGCCAAGTGCAAAGTGATGCACATTGGAGCCAAAAATCCTAACTATAAATACATGTTGATGGTAGGGTCTGAACTGGCAGTGACTGACAAAGAGAGAGACTTGGAGTTGTAGCAGATAACTCAATGAAAATGTCGAGACAGTGTGTGACTGTAATGAAAAAGGCCAACGCTATGCTGGGGGTTATTAGGAAGGGAACTGAAAACAAATCATCCAGTATCATAGTGCCCCTGTATAAATCGATGGTGTGACCTCATTTGGAGTACTGTGTACAGTTCTGGTTGCCACACCTCAAAAAAGATATTATAGCATTGGAAAAAGTGCAGGAAAGGGCAACTAGAATGATACAAGGGTTGGAACACTTTCCCTGTGAAGAAAGGGTGAAGCGCTTGGGGCTCTTTAGCTTGGAGAAACAACAGCTGAGGGGTGACATGATCGAGGCTTATAAGATTATGCATGGGATAGAGCAGGTAGAGAAAGAAGTCCTTTTCTCCCTTTCTCACAATACAAGAACTCATGGGTACTCCATGAAGTTGCTGAGCAGTCGGGTTAGAACGGATAAAAAGAAGTACTTCTTCACCCAAAGAGTGATTAACACATGGAATTCACTGCCACAGGAGGTGGTGACGGCTACAAGAATGGACAGTTTCAAGAGGGAATTAGATAAGCATATGGAGCAGAGATCCATCAGTGGCTATTAGCCATAAAGTATAGATAGGAACTCTCAGTCTCGGGCAAGTGATACACTGTATTCTTGGTGCTTCGGGGGGGAGGGCAACAATGGGAGGGCTTCTAGTGTCCTGGCCCCACTGGCGGACCTCCTGAGGGCACCTGGTGTTTTTGGCCATTGTGTGACAAAGAGTGTTGGACTGGATGGGCCATTGGCCTGATTCAACTTTGGCTTCTCTTATGTTCTTAATTACATTTCAAATTGAATGCAGGCACTTATTTATTTTATTTATTTACTTACAGGGCACCCTGCCCAACAGCAGAGGATTGGGCAAGGTAACTTAGAGAGCCAATGTGATATAGCAGTCAGCATATAAGACTAGGAGACCCAGGTAAAATATCCTCACTGTGATACGAAGCTCTATGGAATGACTTTGGGCCACCCACTCTCTCAACTTAGTTTACCTCACAGGATTGTTGCAAGAATAAAACAGAGGAGGGGGAAACAATACACACCATCCTGAGCTCCTCTAAAGGGGGGGTAGGATAAAATGTACCAAATAAACAACCTTACATTGACCTCCTACTTCCATGGATCATTTATGAGTACTCAAGAATACTAGGATGTTGCAAGAAATCTTTCTCCTCCTCTCTCCACCACACCTCCCTATCCAGCCCCAGCTCTCTGCCTTTTCTCTTTCCACTGTCATTACCCCAGACTTCTTCTCTGCTGATCCAGCAGGCATATCCCTCAAAATGGAGAGTAAAGTAACAAACATATGAAGCTGCTTATTCTGGATCACTTGGTCCACCAGGCTCTGTATTGTTGTCTCTGATTGGCAGCAGCTCTCCAGGGCCCCAGGCAAAGAAAAGGGTCTCCCAGCATCTGCTAACTTCAGCACCTTTGAATGGAAATGTGACAGACTGCATGCAAAGCGGGTGTCCCGCCACTGAACCACAGCCTCGTTTCAGGCCACTGCTTGAAGGAGCTAAGCAGGACAAATGGACAGGACACAAGCAGCCACTCTGAGTAGCTGGTGGATGAGATAGGAGACCATCCCCACAAAAACAACTCCAGAGAAGCCACAACCTTGAATTAAAGTACCTCTGCTGTTGGGTCTCATTAAATGGAGGGAATACTGTGTGAGCAAGGAAACAAGTAAAATGTCAGTGCTGGAGAAAATCTGAGAACTTGAAGTTTTGTTTTAAGAGATTACACCCCTAAAGATTTTTATCTTGTGATGTTCATCATCTCTTGGGAGAAACAAGATCTGGTAACATTCTTTTTTGAAAGGCTATAGTACATTCCTTAGCGAAGCTGTAAGCTTAAAAGTGTCTTACTTACTCATTTCCATGAACAGCTGTCTCTTCTCTGCCATTGTCCTCCTCCTTTTTCCACTTTCCTCTATCATCCTAAAGACACAAAGTCAGGGTTTCAACTCCATGTTATCCTCTTAACAAAAAAAGGAATCATGTTCATGCACCAAGTAGTTTTGCTTTTACTCTGTCCCAGCAAGTCACACAGGAAATAGCTAATACAAAACCACTAAGCAAACACGAAGATTACATTGATAGTTTGACAACTGGAGTATGTAGAGCAGAAAGAAGATGACAGCAGTTTAAAGAAATTGCCATTCCTTTGTTTTTAATACAGATCCAGGTACAGCTGTGGGGGGGGGGGGGGGTAGCAATATCCTGCCAAAGAAGCGGTGATGAATGATTGTAGAGCCCTCTGAGTCCCTCCAAAGTTCCTCCAGCTCCCATTTACAAGCAGCTCTACTTCCAGTGTTGGGGATTGCATAATACTGATGTTGTTGTTTATTTAACACACACACCCCTGCCTTTCTCTTGAGCATCTCAAGACCCATGGTAGGTAACAATACGAAAAGGACTGGGTAAAAGTAGACATTAAAACAGATATGCAAGACATTAAATCCATGTTAAAAACCAGTTTAGAAACACATAATGCTCCACTAGGAGATACTCCCTTGATGCACAGGCTCAGGCTGCCCCAAAAGCTCTTCGGAATAACGGTCATACAGCCTCATCAGAAAGCAGGAGGGCAGAATCTCCGGACCTTTTTTGGGAGGCTGTTCCACAGACATGAGGACAGCCACTGAAAATAACCACTGCTGTCTCTGCCATGTTAGCTGTCAACTACCACTAGAAAAACATCTGGAAAAGCAGCCTCTGCACTGCTGCACTGAAGGTTTTAAAGGAGGAGTAGCAGGCTTCCTCCTCTACTGCTAAAGGGTAATGTAAGCTGTTAAGGGAAGAGAGGTGATGGCTACATCCCACAAAGCCCCCCTAGTGATGTAGTTCCCATTTTCATGCAGGAACACTGTTAAAAGTTTTGGCTCTGAACATATAGCAGGTCATTCCCATTCTTCCCCTCCCTAATTTTACTAGTAAACCACATATTTAATGGAGGATAATTAACAGGGTTACTGGAAGTATAGGATGCTCCTCAGATATGGCTAAAAAGTCATCTTCACTTTATGTCAAGTGGCCTTTCAGGAACAACCACATACTTTAAATCAGGTTCTATTAGCAGACCATGGTTCTTTTCATGGGCTAAAAGGGAGTCCAGAGCAGGGCGAGAACATTTTAAAATTTTATGTATACATACACACTTTTATATATCATATAAGATTAAAATGCCTCCTCATTCCATTCCAGGTCTAAGAGCAGATGGTCATGTTATCTTTCACTCGAATACAGAACACATGGTACAGAAGAAAAGCCTTCCTCAGTAGTCACTAAAAATTCAAATCCTTCCCCCCACTCCCCACTGGATAAGTTCAGACAAACATAGAAGATCTCAAATTGACCTTATTGTTTACATGTATGCTTATTTCAGAAGTATCATAAAAGAGGAAAATGGATGTACCACCTAAATTCTTTAGGCCAATACTACAGGACCTATTTTAACAGGTTTCGCTCTTCTTGGAGCTCATCAGCTGTAGGTAACGGCCTATTTTGTAGTAAGTTTTCAAAGGAAGCATGGTAATGGGGGCATAAGAAGGCGGAGAGCCATTTTTGTCTCTCAACCCCACAGCTTATTACAGTATGAGATTTGTATTAATTTTAGGATTTGAGATCATAGCTACTTAACATTTTACATACAAGCCTTACTTGTTCCCTTGAAGTTAAAAAGTCAATTGACCTGAAATGTGTGGTTCTCTCACTTACAGGAGATAACTGCTTTAAAATGAACAACAACAATTATTAATAACAATTATTGCATGGCATTGTGTATAAAATAGCCAGGAGACCTTAAGATTGACTTGCAGCCAGAAGTTCTAGCTCTTTAGCATTATGCACCACAAGGTGGCAAGCTAGACTTGTTTTTAAAACAAGAGCCCGAGTTGCAAGGCCCATGTTCAATAGTGGCTTCCTGGCCAGGTTCCCCTGTGACAAATTGTCCAGATGTATCTGCCACATCAGAGTATCATTAGCAGACATTAAGTAGGTGTTCACCCATCTCCAATACCAGATTATAAGATCAAGGGGCTGCATATTTGTTTGGAACCTTCATCAAGCACAGGGTTTGGCAGCTCTCTTCCCCACAGGGCTGGGTTAAAGAAGGCTTGTCAGAAGAACAGCTTATTATTGCCTCCCAGAGACAATGGATGGTCTGTCGAATCCAACCTAACCATCTCAGACTGACCATAGCAGGGAGACCACCATACAGAAAGGCTCTCACCAGTGAACTAGGGTCTCCCCCTTCACCACACCAGCAGCATGCCAACAGAAGAGTTCCTGAATTCAGAGATGGTTTGTGGACCTCGCTGACCCAGGAAGAAAGCCCTTGCATTTTTCAGAAGAACTGGAAGATGCTTTATGTGAAAATGGGGGGGGGGGGATATGTTAACGCTTGATGCAGCAGGAGTCTGATAACCGAGTATTCTTTATATTTTTGTATTTGTGTGTGTCACTACCCAAGCTCAGCTTCTGATCTGGGGTGCATGGAATCAAAATAGATACACAGCAATAGATGATGCTGGTTTACTTGGACCAGTGACGTTCTTTGTTTCCAATGAAATCAAGAGACTGTGCCCTCACCTAAATCTGCTTCTGCACACTGGAAAAAGACTCCAGCATAATAATGGATTGCCCAGTACACATCCTATCGGAACCTACAGATACACACTCTGACTGAATCATGTTTGGGAGACATCCTACCCCACCACGGAGCTACATGTCTACTATGACACATCAAGTTTGAGGTTTGCAAGTTTAAAGCTAACTTCTGCCCCAGAGTTTAGTTTTCAAGCCCTTAAAAGGTTTTTCTGTGCTCTGAAATCCAGGTGGCTATAGTATGTTGAACTTCTAGTACTAAACTAGAATTTTATGTGCAAAATCATGTCCCTGTTTTATTCTGGAAGAATGTAAAGAAACAGCTAACACACGCAGCCTAATTTTTTTAAGCACTGAAAGATTTATGCTGGTAGGGTAGGATGTGGAATCTTAATTACACCTTATGGAGTTATTGAATTCTTGTCTACTGCATGAACAAATGCAGAAGGAAGACAATACCAACTGCTCCGAATATGCAGTTCAACTCTCTACTCTCTTGAAAAACTTGTAGGTTGCAAACAGAGCATAGTTGACACGAGAGCCAATTTTGTAAAACTACTACAGTATAATTTTCTTCCCACAAGTACACACAAGGGCAAGCCTCTCTTATTCCAATTACAGTTCATGGTGATTAACTTGATATTCCACTTTTAGGCTACATTTGCAGACGCTGTTGCTCTGGAGACCTTGCTAGTAAAGCAACATGTCCCAGAATACTTATCCTGCTTTCTCATTTTGCTCTTTTATGCACAATGATATCAGGTATTTGATCAAGTAATTGCACCACACCTTTGCCATGAACAAAGGGAGAAATTCATCCTACCATGGTCACTAATCACTGCAAACCTTTCACTGATGTTGCTTCTGCAACATGAGAATTACAATTCTTCTGCCTTAGAACAGGTTGCGGCTCCTAACTTCTCCAGAGACAGAAGGTTGCAAGAAAGTAAATTTTAAAAAGGGGTCAGGCAGGTGAGATGTTCTTTTAATGGCATATTGGTTTCACTTCACATCCTGTATTAGATCGTTTACCTGTCTGCCAAGGTAGAGTCTAATCCCACCTAGGTTCCTGTATTAGATCTTTCACCTGTCTGCCAAGGTAGAGTCTAATCCCACCTAGGTTCCGGAGCCTCTAATATCCCCACACCCCCTTTTCCCATTCAATCATTGAAAGGCCTTAATCTTTTAGTCCACCACATGCATTTCTGCAACTTCATTTCTGTTGGGGATTTGCAGAATAATGCAAAAAAGGTTCTTATATTATAGTCCTACCTGCAACATGATCCAAGCAAGTTAGTTGTTGCATACTCTACCAGAAGAGCTCTAGAGACACAACAGCTATAATTTTTCATCTGAACATAAAACTGCAGAAGACCAGCTGTCTGATGGATCACAGTACTTTCTTTTGGGTCATAAGAATTGTAGCCAATTGTTATACAGAGGAATACTTAAGAAAAGTCACTTCAAGTTGGTAAGCAATATTAATAGTTTTGTGAAGTACTTCCTGGGGATTTAGAGGCAATAAGTGTCTCACAACAGTGGTTTACCTTTTATATACTGTATAATTTTACGAGTCTTCTCTCCCTTCCAACTGGAGCCCTGAGCAACATTCCAAGGGGAAACAATTAGTTCAACTTGCAGAACAGCACATAAATTCTTAGGGCAGCAAGGACAAAATTGAAAGCCAAATCAAATCAGAGAGATTGTGTAGAGTGAAACTATTTACTCAGAATTAAAATATTTATTTAAAATCCACCTGACCCGCTTCCCTCTCACAACAGGCCCCAAAGTGGTAAAAAAACGAGGGTCATGATGTGGCAGTAGTTCTCTATCAGAAGAAAGCAAGGAAACTAAACTGGTTTGGGAAAGCAAATCTTAGTCTGCATGGAATTACTTGTACAGCACAGAGAATTTATGCCTATGGAATGAAGTCACATAATACAATTCAACAAGACAGCCAATGCAGTGTAGTTGTTGTTGGAATGGAACTTGGGAGACCTGAGTTCAAACCCGAACTCAGCCATGAAGCTCTCTGGGTGACCTTGGGCCAGTCACTTTCACCCTAACTTACCTGATGGGGCTGTTGCCAGCAAAAAAGGAGAAGAGAACCACGTATACTCCCCTGAACTCCTCAGCAGCAGGACAGGATATGAAGGACCAAGTAAAAGAGCTGAACAGATGTCACACTTTTAAACGATCAATAATCTGAATTTTCTCTCATTCTAGAACCATGAAACATAACTGGAAAAGCTCAAAAGAGGAGAGACAGAGATATTAAATGCAGATAAGCACACTTCTAGAAGTGTCACTGGATGCTTTCCTGGTTTTAAAGGCACCAGGTGCAATTCTCCCTCTAGCATTATCACTGCACAGCCACCATTTCTATCAGTAGGATTTGTGTCCTGCTCTTGCTCAACACCTGCTAAAACAAATGTGGACTGTAAAGCAATAGTGGCAAATTTTACCCACCTTCTGTTAAAGCAGAACTGCATTGCAATTCCACTGAAAGCAATAGAATTTATCTTCCTCCACTCTAGTCTGCAATAGAAAACCCCTAAGTAGCAATGCAGACAATTGTTGGGTATAGGGAACAGTGCTACATGCTGAGACACTGTCAGGTTTGAAAGGAAAATGTCACTTAAATCAATTTTGCAGCAAAACATATGGAGGCAGCTACACACAGACTGCACTGAATCCTCTAAGTGTCCAAGCCTAGGTCCCAAAAAACAGCAAAAAGATCAAAACTGAGCCAATAGAGCAAAATGTGTGGCTCATTTTTCAATTATCAGTAAGCAATTTCTTCTCCACAGACCCTCCTCACACACATTCCCGCTTCCCCCTCTCTGTACCTGGGCCTTGTAACAGAATCCTGGCACTGCAGAGAGGGTGAAGTCAAGGAACAAGAACTTTTCCAGTGCATCAACTCTACTTTACCATTTCCTCCCATCAGAGGATCACCAGGCAAGCTCCAAGATAAATTGGGGACTAGGGAGAGGTAATCCTGACTCTTTGTATTGCTTGGCATGGTTCTCATTTCTAAGCACTGTGAGACATTTTGTCCAGCCTTCTTCAGAATAGCTGCATCAACTCTCAGCATTTTGGGAGTAACATAAAATACACACCACCTTCAGCTGTTACACTGCAGCAGCCCAGCCATTAAGTAGATCAGTGGGCTAGGAAGCAGAGCCAAGAATGGAACCTGCAATACTCTGGGCATGGTTCACAAGTTCTGCCCATTGTTGGTTGTGACCAGTAACTAGAGTTCTCCTTCACTGGTTCTGCAAGAACAGAGCAGTGATCTTCAACCTTTTCAGTCCAAGGACCCAACCTCATGCATGGGGCCCAATGAGCTGCCAGCACATGACATCAGTCACAGAAAGAGGGAGAGCCAGAATTACAGTGACAATGCTAGACCCATTGGCAGCAGACCAAGAGAGGTGGGGAGAAGAAACCCAGACTGGGTACCAGGAGATGTACTCCAATGAGGAAGAAGACAATGATCAGAGCCATTAAGTAATCCTCTCCACTGCTGAGGGTCCTCCTCTCACTATTGCATTGATCCTCTCGTTGTGTGGTGCCTTGGTCTCTATGCATGCATGCTAGGAGAAAGGCCTTCAAAAATCAGCAAAAAAAAAAAAGTTGGCTCTGTAAGAGTTTACAACCCACCCATGGGTTAAAGAACACCATCACAGAGGACCCAGGGAGGGACACAGTCTTCCAGTTATGGAAGCAATGGATTACATGTAAGATCTCTCAACTGTGCTGCAACTATATTAACAGCTTAAACTTTTCTCATAAGACTTGCCATTGTGTTCATTCCAGTATATGCATTGCAGGGCCTCGGGACAACCCACTGTTAACCTTTCACCACGATGAAATAGACCATTTATTCCCACTCATCTTCCTGACCCAGCCAGTGTGGAACTGAGGTCAATGCTTCTCATTAGACTTGTGAACAGTCCTACCCGAGACCTTTTCAGAGCCTTAAATGTCCCCAACTTTCCCTTACTGAAACCATTTCCCTTACTGAACCATTTGTTTCAAATTATTCCTCAGAGGACGGCTGCTCAGCCCCTGCACTAGTCACACAAGTTCTTCTTGCTGCTTCTCCTGCCACTATCATCAATGCACAACCAGAGAGCCCACTTTATAGCCCCAGTCAGTGATTCTTTGCAGCTATGAAATCCAGCAGCTATAAAGGTGCAGAGGGGACACACCTTACCCAGTATCTAACCTCTGTGAGGTACAGAGCCTAACCATGGGAAGCGCCAGCCTCAGAATGGCATTCAAGTCTGAAATACAGGAAGTGCCATTTGCAGCCTTCCTGGAGCAGAGCTGTGCTCCTGGGATTGTACTCTGGGCTTCAAAAAAGTTCTTCTAGAATTAAAGAGCCAGTCATGTGATTAGAATGAAAGCAGTATCATGCACTTCTGACTTTGCAGGAGGGCTCACTGAGTCATCTCGAGACAATTTTTATCCCCCTACAACTAACCAGTACGCGGCTAACTACTGAAGCTGGTTTGTACATAATGAATTTAGATCCAGGTGGTTAGCCGTGTTGGTCTGAAGCAGCAGAACAAAGTTCGAGTCCAGTGGCACCTTTTAAAACCAACAAAGTTTCTTCAAGGTCATACACATGAAAGCTTATACCTTGAATACAACTCTATTGGTCTTAAAGGTGCGACTGGACTCAAACATAATGGATTTAACATTGATTTGAGTTAAAGGAACTGTTTCAACAAGTAACGACAGCACCTGAACTAACCATACCAGTAAATCACATGTGATAGTGTTCATATAGATCAAGCTGTATAACTTTAAAAGAGAAGAAAATACTCCACTGAAACATGACAAGATGGACTTCCCAAACTAATCCTAACTTTAGTCTCTGTGCTCGCCTTCATTTTCTCTCCACCTTGTATATTCTTCCTTAATAGGGGAGAGTGAATATGGAGAAGAGGATCAGTGCAGCATGTGGAATTAATTGGGCCTAATAGCTGCCCTTCCTTTTTTTTTTTTTTTTTGCAATTTGGCTAGCTCTGACTTCACTTTATGCAGCAGAATACACCACTTCCTGAAATAAGCAGCAATGGTCTATGGAAATGTCAAACTCCTTCATCAAGTAGCACAGGGGACAGACAACATGACACAAAATATTCTACTGCCACATAAATTCAGTCTCAGCTTTTACTTGGCAGCTGTTTTAGCAGTGGATGCAACAATAACACAAAAGCTGTCAACCAAGAGCCAGAGAATGCAGTCTAGACATGCACTAAATCTTAGAAGCCCATAATTACCATCAAGATCACCTCTGGAAGAACTCCAGTACTCATTTCCCTGTTCCATTGGCTCGCTTGCAGTGAGGTGTCTTGGTTTTCAAGGGCATTAGCAAAATAACCTAGCTTGAAGTTAACAAGGACTGTGACAGAGCTTTCAGCAAGAATTCATAGCGGCTTTTCAAAAAAGAACCTGTTGACAACAGCTAGGTATTGGGGGGAGGGGGTAGTCTTCTGAAGTCAAGTATAAAGCAGATTTGGAAGATATGGAGTGAGCGACTAAATCTGGATGTACAGATTAACTTTTGCAAATCGCTCAATAGTCCAAAATTTCATATATACATATATCAAACAGCAGAGGTTTTTAATTAGTGAAGACTCTGAATAGACTGCAGAATTTTTTATTTCAACTGACTTGCTAGCACCATGTTACTTACGGATAAAGAACAGGCATTAAGAACATGAGAGAGAGAGCAGTTGAGTGTGCAGTGGATTTTTTTCAAGCTGTCAGTAGATTTTTTTTACTAAGAGACTGTTAGCTTTTGGGGAAAATAACAACTTTTAATAGCATATTAAGCAAAATATTTAGCTCTCTGTGCATGTTTAGAACACGGCATGGAAGAGTACAATTATTTGAGAAAACAGCAGAGACAAGATGGCGACTATATGGATTACTAATATCGCATATGATTGACTCACTAAGCCAAAAATTAGAAGTCTGGAAAAATCATTCAAATTTTTGGTTTAGCAGAGATTGTAGGAATCTGAAAACCTTATTACGTGATACATATAGCCACTGTCAGGACTCTAAGGCCACAGTCCTTCCATCAAAAATGTTTAATCTCAAAAAACAGCTTCTCCAACTTATTAAAAAGAAAAGAAATGATCATATTAATAGCCAATGGGAGTGAGTAATTCAAGCCTCGACTTTAAATAGATCAAAACAATTCTGGGCCATAGTTTCAGGAGCACTCCACATGGAAATCCCCATGTCCTTTGTTTCTCCCCACACCTGGTTTCAATATTTTTTAACCTCATTTCATGAGGAATGTATGAGTATAATAGAACCACTCAATCTCCCTCTGAACAATCTACCTGACTGGCCACCTGTGGCACCTGATAAAGTACAGGAACTAGTTTTCCAATGAAAGGTGAGGAAAGCTCCTGTACTTGCTGCCTTTTTTACAATGGTTGATAAGACCAACTTAATGCCAGAGGCTTGGACAAATGCAGTAATAGTACCCATTTATATAAAAAAGGCGACTGTACATTCCCCTCCAATTTTAGACCTGTAAGTCTCCTCTCTATGATTGGGAAGCTGTATGCCAAGCATTTACTATCCAAACTCACTATCTGGATAACACAACAACAAATGTTGGGGCCAGAGCAAGCGGGCTTTCGACAGGAGAAAACCATGTTGGATCACTGTACTATCTTATTTCATCTGGTGAATAAATACACTAGGAAAGCCAATCTTAAGCTATATACTGCTTTTCTAGACCTTAAAGGAGCCTCTGACTCTATAGACAGAGATTTACTCCGTGATGCAGAACACTGCAGACTAAAATTTAAGAATAAAAAGAATCGTATCAGACAGTTTCAATCCAATTGAACAGGGTGCAGTTCTATGTACACACTTCCAAGTAAATTTGAATAGGATCAGACTGTGAGACCTAAGTTATTCTTCCAGTTGGTTGACTCAACTCACTCTTCTGGAAAATGATGGAAGTGTTTCAGGAAGGCTAGGACAGTACACCGAGGTTTAGCCACCATTCCACGTTTAATCAAAGTCCAGTCTTAGAGACAATACATGCATGCCTCAAGATGCACGGTGGTTGCTTTAGGCTATTGTAAACTCTGGCTTATTACTTATGGCAAACTACCGGGCTGAATTAACTGCTAGCACAGATGCAAATCCACATAGAAAAAAAATGAGCACACTGACTACACCCATTTCAAACACTGCAACATGAATGCCTTGAGGATGCTGAATTGGGTGGAAAGGCAGCACAGGAATGTTTTAAATAAATAAATAAAATCTAGACAGAAGGCACATGGGTAGGAAATTACATAAACTATTGTTTAGATTACCACTGATGACAACTGGGGGGGGGATTTGCTGCATGTGCCTGCCTATAATTTCTAGATGTGCATACTCTACATGTAAGGGCAACAGAAAACCTATGTGAATACTTGATGTGCAAGAAAATCTATGCAGGGATTCCATACCTTTTATTATGCAGATGTGGTTTTGATGCAGAAATACTGTAATGAGCGATTTAAGGCAAATTATCGTGGGTACACTTGAGGGTTAAGTGCACAAGACTGCAAGGTCAAACTCTAAAACCAACAGCATGAAAATTAACTAAAAGCCTACAGCTAAAGAAATGGTTGGTTAGCTCAAGCATATGCAAAATTCACACAGACACACAAGCGCTTCCAGGATTTTGCATAGCTAGGAGTCAAAATTTGTGCTTCCTATGAATCTGCCTAGGAAGGCTGGGCCTCATCTCCAACATCACAGTGACCTTTGGAGGCTAGCACATCCAAAGCACAACACAAAGATGATCCCCAAATCCCATCCCTGGTTCCAGTCTCAGTGGGAGAGAGAGGAGGGAATTACCCATGTCAAAACTGTGCTTAGGAGGCGATCTTTGAACTGAAGCACCAAAACCAAAGTCCCAGATCTCCTGAGCCTGGAAGAGATCACCACTGCTATTTCCTCCTCTCTCTCCATCTGCCCATCTCTACAGCCACCATCATCACAGTCATTCTCTATTCTTACCTTCCCAGCATTTGCTGACGCTTAAAGAACAAGCTACTGCCCACCACTCAGCTCACACACATCCTGTTCCTAACAGCCCAGACTAGAAGGGCTAATTGAGGACAGAAGCAGCATCTCATGCACTGAGTGGTGCTGGGAAGAGAGGAGGTGGTGGTTTACAGGCTCAGCAACAGCTGGTGCTAGAAATGGAGGAGGAAGAACAAGCAGGACCCACAATACTCAATATATATATAGGGGGACTTGAATATTGCAACCTGGCCAATAGTCACCAAGCCTCCACACCAATTTTTTTCCTTTGTGCCAGTAGCGCACAGCCTCTCTAGACCCTATGACAAGCTTTGCATAGTTTCTCCTTGGCTCATCCAGTTCCATGTTGTGTCCTCAGATTCCTGCTTTTCAAGCCACTGTCCACTTTGTCCTATTTCCTCTGGAAGCCCAGCCTCCCTACTATTCTTCTCTGCCTCCCACACAGCCCATCTTCATCCTAAGCACTGAAATACAGCTTCGGAGATGCCGAACAATTAGACCTTCCTTGCTTTAATTTCCTGCTGACTACTCTTTTCAACAAGCCTCATGTTCTAATCTATAGCTCCTTCAAGTTCTTTTTTCTCAGCCCATTGCCCCCTCTGAACTTTTTGTTCAGGTTCTTACCTCTAGGTTTCCTCTCCCCTAGTTTTTCAATAGCTTGGAGGCTACCCAAGCACCAGCCTGCTGTCCTGCAAGATCTTAGCTATATCCAGACTTCCTTTAAAGAAACTGGACTGAAACTCTTTAGCCCAAGCAAATAAATATTCCATGTCATCATACCAATTCAGCCAATGAGCAGCAGCTTTTCACCTCAAGACATGATTCACAAAACAGCCTGCTGGTATAATCAGTCACTAAAAACTACACAGTTCAAGCCTTCTTAGTTGCAGGGTTCCTGAAAATGGAGGGGAAACTTGCAAATACAAGTTATAAAGCCAGAAGTGATAGTGATGCATGTATTTGTACACATTAAGGGAGCCACCATTTTGAGCAGAGAACAGTGGCAGGTTAAGTGCCAATTTAACACTTACCACACTAGCTGCTTTTCTGCTCCCCATGCTGCCCCACATGTGCTTCCAGGTGCGTGAACATGCATGTGCAGGTAGGTGACATGGGAAGAGAAGCAGCTACAGAGGCAATTTTAAGTGGAAAGAAAGTCAAATGAGACAACTTTAACACACCATCACTTGTAGTGTCCCTCCACACGTGCAAGTTGCAGCCCCCCATGAAAAAGTCACACAACTTTGTGGCATGGAATGCCTGATTAAGTCCAAAGCAATGCTCTCCCCAAAGGCAAAGCAGGAAGGAGTAGTCAGTGCTGTCCACTATCAGCTAGTGCTGATTCACCCAGATAGCAATCCAGGAGCTTGGCTCAGGCTCAGTGCTTTGCTCTGCCCCTCTATGGACTTGAGATCTGCACCCTGATGCTGAATTGCTCCCAGCACCACCATAAAAATCAAGCCAAATGCACCATTTTACAGAGGCTACAGCCTCCCAAACAGTAGGTATCCATACAATAAGTTCTTCCACAATGAGAAACACCATTTTCTCACAAGATGGGTAAGGCATCCAGGCTACGCTAATAATAAAAGCCATCTCCACCGATCCAACCCATCTCTACTTCAGCTCTGAAGAAAAAGAGACTTCATTATTTCTCATTCATACTTGCAGTCCAATAAACATGAAAACCCTTGTGACTAGGGTCTGGCTGGACCCTGAATCCACATGCTCTGTGTCCCAGGACCCCTAAGAAGTGCACAGAAGTCTTATGACAGTGGAAGGAATAATCCCAGAAGGCCTCCAGCTTCAGACATGATCCCCTGGGTTCATCCGTCAGTGAGAGCAATTATATATAATATTTCAAAATATGAAGCTGCCTTATTCTAAGCCAAACTATTGGGCTATCAAGGTCAGCCTTGTCCACTCTGACCAACACCAGCTTAACAGGATCTCAGAGATTTTCTCATCAGCTACTACCTGATCCTTTTAACTGAAGGTGTCAGGGATTGAACCTAGGACCTTCTGCATGTAAAGCAGACGCAGCGCCACTGGACCATGGCCTCTCCTCACGTTTGCCATACCAAGGCATGAACAGCAGCAGAGGCAAATGTAGACCTACAATGAAGAGCACGAAACCACATCTGTCATCTATCAGAACACCAAACCACACTAATCTCTCGGGAAACCCACTTAGTGATTTACACCAAGGGGCTGTTATGTGGATGAATGAAATGTAAAGCACTTTGCACTACAGTTAACCAGTGCTCCCTCTAAGCTGTGGAGTCTTGTGAGCAAAAATTCTACTTTGTGAGCTACTGGCATTAAAGTTGTGAGTGATTTGGCTACTGCATAAATTAGTTTGCTCTGGAGCCCTTCTTCCTGAGCTAAGACAAAAATATGTGAATTGGAGGCTAAAAAACGGTGAGCTAGCTCACACTAACTCAGCTTAGAGGGAACACTGCAGTTAACACCACGTAAACCAATTTCCAGCATTCCATGACTCTCTAGAATGACCAAGAGAGGTAAGGCCATACAACATCCTGGGCTCACTAGGAAGAAGTAAGCCCTTCCTCCATTCCAATGAGTGTCTCACCTCCTTTTCTGCCAGGGAATGGCAACCATCTGCTCAGCTGGAGAAACAACACTGGGTAGACCGATGCCTCATGAAAAGGGATCACACAGAGAGGTACAGCATGTCCCAGCCTGCATACCCCCCCCCCCAAATCGTCAAGACCTCCCGCACAGGTGGGCTGTCACTTCACATGCCCAGGAGACTTAACCGGGGGGGGGGGGGGGGGAGGATGCATCCCAGTGCAGCAGGGCTTGGCCCATTCATTAACATTACACGGCCAGCAGGGCATCAGGGGGCACCGTCAGCACCTCTCCGCCCATGCAACCCTGCTGCTGATCCCCAGCTGGCAGTACAGTACAACATAGGCGGCTACAGCATTCACTGTCTACCAAGGTCGGGAACCACACATCACTCTCGGAGATGGGAGATAAAAGGCAGGAGGCTTCGCTATCGCACTCAATATGGGACTGGAGGCGGAGGGTCCCGCGGCGTAGCCTCCAGTTTACGGAAACCCAGATAAAGAGACGGGTCGCGCAATCCCTGCCCCGAAGGAACTGCAGGGAGGGGGAGGGGAGGTCCTCCCTGGGGCTTTAGGGGGGCGGTGAAGCAGTTTCTCTCCCCCCCCCCCAATCCCGGTGCCCTCTCCATTCTCCCCCCCCCCCATGGTTCTTTCGCTTACTTCTCTGCGGGGGGAGCTCTTATCCGTCGGCCGGGGGAGGGGGGTGACCGCCCAGCCTCCGTGCGCGCCACAGCGTTGCTCCCCTCAGGCAGCTCCGTTCGCACCTACCGAGCGGCCAACCGACGAACCAACGAACGGTCTCCCCTCAGCGCGGAGGACCCGCCTCCCCTTGCTCCACTATCCAATCCAGACGGCGGCTTCCGAAGGGAAGAGAAACGAGAGGAGGAGGGGGAAAACATTCTCGAGCCAACCCCACAACCTCTTCGCGCCTCCGCCAAGACCGCAGCCAATAGAAAGGTGAGGACCCGGCCGCAAAACCCCACCCACCCGATACCGGCCACGCCACAGTTACACCAATCAGGGCTTGCATACAGGAACAGGGGCTACGGGGGGCGGCAGGCTGCGCGCGTTCTCTCGCTCAGCCGCACCGTCTCCCAAGGGCGAGATCAGACGCATGCGCATATTCGCCTAGCCAATCGGCTCTTTCTATCTGGCCCGCGACCCCCTTTTCTGTTCACGCGCTCCAATGACCCCCCCCACTCCGCCTTCTCAGGAGTGCGCAGGCGCACAGTTTTCCGGCGCTTGCTGTGTGGGTGGGGGGTGTTTTGTCTGTGTAGAGGGCCCCTTAAGTGGTCGTACCCTTCAGCCCAGCGATGCTTTTTTAAAGCTCGGCTCTCGGTAAGGGGAGCAAAAATTAGGTCATCCATTGCCCGGGCTGCACCATTTCTCGCTACTGTGGGGGATCGTCACGTGAGGGAGGTTCCCTGCGCGAAGAAAGTTAACTTGCCGGGATTGTAGCTTAATTCTCTCCCTGTCAGTTTATCTATTTATGCATTCACTCCATGTATAGTTCACATATCTGGCTGAGATTCAAGGTGGATTATGTAATTTAGAACAATGCAGTCCGAACAGTGTGATACAGATAAAAAGCATTGCAGTAAAACTGGATTCCGAAATTAGTAAAGACGTTAAAAGTGAAATACGTTAGAATGAAACAGGATTGCAAAATTGGAGAACAAAGGAATAAAACAGTGCTATATATACAACAAGCAATGTAATGAAAGCTGCTTAAAATTTCACTGATATTAACTGCAACCCAATTATTTTTTATTAAAATGTTCGAATTCCAAATGCAGGGGTATGTGAGGGAGAAGCATTCCACTGTGAGAATGAGCCCTGAGTCTCTAACACGTTTGCATAATAGATTCAGGTGGGTAGCTCTGTTGGTCTGAAGAAGCGACCGAACCAAATGAGTACAGTGGCACCTCTGAGACTAACAAAGTTTCATTCTGAGCTCAAACTTTGTACGTTGGCATAATGTTCATCCTAAACCAGTAACCTTCTCAAACACAGGAGCCACTTCAACCCCAATGTGCAATATGGGACTTACTCCTCATGTGTTATATTTATAACCCTCTTTTTCAGTCTTCACATTTACAACAATTAGATTTCTAAGAATCGCAGAAGAAAAAAACCCTGTCTTAACCTTGCAGAAAGGGTGCAGCAGCCAGGATGTGAGCTTGCAGAGGTGGCATGGTAAAGAAGCAAAATAATTAATGTGCTACTGTTACGTTTCTGGAATGTTGACTTGTCTTTGTCATCACGGGAAGAAGATGGCATCAACATGGGGATGTGGCCCCTGGCGCTGGGGGTCTTTACACAGCCCTAGGGCAGGGACTGTGTCTCATCATATTACAGCATAAGAATTTAAGAAAAGATGAGTGGTCCATCTAGTCTAGTTTAGCATACCCTACAGCCAACTAGTTGCCCTGGAAGGCCAACAAACATAGAGGCTAGAAGCTTCCCCAAATACTGCCTCCTACCACTGTTATTCAGAGGCTTGCTGCCTCTGGACATCTTGGCCTGTGGCCAATAAAGCACCTCTCTTCCATAGGCATCAACTACGGGGGGGGGGGGGCTCGAGGGCTTGAGCCACCCCCAAAATTTCCCGGGGGGGGACTGAGCCCCCCCCCCCGGGAAAACGGTGTGCCCTCCGCCGTGCCTCCCCGGGCCCTTCCTAGGGCCGCTGTCTCTCTCTACAACCCCCCCCCCACCTGGCCGCTCCGTCCCTCCCTCCCTCCGTCCGTCCAGGGGCCAGCTAAGCAAATGCCCAGCTGGCCCCTGGACAGACGGAGGGAGGGACAGAAGCAGGAGAGGTCAGGCCGAGGGAGGCGGTGGTGGCGGGAACATGGTTCCGGCGGGTGCGCACGCACAGAAGAGCTCCCTTCCCCCCTGGGATTTTGAAAACTTGACACCCCTGCTCTCTTCCATGAATCTGTCTAATCCCCTTCTAAAGCCATCTGTACTAGCATGCATCACTAAACTGGCACTGAATTCCATCATTTAATTACTCATTGAGAAAAGAAGTACTTCCTTTAGTCCATCCTGAATCTATCACCCATCACCTTCATAGGGTGCCTCTGGGTTCTAATGTGAGAGGCAGAAAAAGTTTTCTGTATGCACTTTCTCCACTCTACGCATTTTATATTCTAACAGCAAAGATGGCCAATCTTTCCATACTTCAATCCAGTGACTGGAACTCTGAATGTACAAGACAGAGCTTTCTACCAACCTGAAGAGGGGCCCAGGTTTGCAAAAAAATTTTGAAATTAAAAAAAAAACCACTGGGGAATTCAAAAAATCTGAAAATGATCAAAGGAGCTCTTGTAGCTTTAAAAAAGGATTTCCTCAATGGATTTTTGCCAAGCAACCACAGTATTCTAGGCTGGGTTTTTGTGAGTAAAGAGGCAGGGGTAAGGGGCATTTTTGTGCTGAAGTCTGAGGAGTGCAGTGTTTGGGGAGGGGAAAGACATCAGCATGGTGTGATGCCACAGAGTCCACCCTCCAAAGCAGCCATTTTCTCCAGGGGTACAGATCTCTGCTGTCTGGAGTTCAGTTGTAATTCTGGGGGATCTCCAGGTCCCACCTGGCAGCTGGCAGTTCTTAGCCTGACAGCTGCCACTGAGTGATTGATACCACCCAACTTGCATGACTCAGCTAGGCCTGGCTGCTGTTCAACAACAGCCACTCTATGAAAGCTAGTGTGATGTAGCGGTTAGAACTTCAGATTAGGGTCTACGAAACCCAGGTGCAGATCCCCATCTTGCTATGGAGGATGACTAGGTGATTTTGGATCAATCACATACTTTCAACCTAACCCACCTCACAGGGTCCTTGTGCAGATAAAAAGGAGGAGAGAATAATGTAAGCTGCTTTGGTCCCCACTGTGGAGAAAGACCATAATTTTCCTAGGCAGAGGCTGCATGGGACAGAAAGCTAAAGAAAGAGGGGCCGGTAAGGGTAGGTTGGGTGGGAAGGAAATAGGGTTGCCAAATCCAGGTTGGGAGATTTCTGGAGATTTGAGGAGTGGAGCCTGGGAGAAGGTGGGGGTTGAGGAGGGGAGGGACCTCAGACAGTTATAATGCCATAGATTCCAATCTCCAAAGCAGCCATTTTCCTCCAGGGGAACTAACGTTGCCAACCTCCAGCTGAAGGCTGAAGATCACGCAGAATTATAACTGATCTCCAGATGACAGAGATCACTTCCCTGGAGAAAATGGCTGCTTTAGAGGGTGAAGCCCATGGCATTATACCCTGGTTAGGTCACCCAAACCTCACCCTCCCAAGGCTTTACCCACAAATCTCCAGGAATTTCCCAACCTGGAGCTGCAGCCCTAAGGGGAACTGATCTCTGTAGTTGGGAGATCCATTGTGATTCCTGGAGAGCTGCTGCCACCACTGCTGATCTGGGGAAGGGAGCAAGTGGTAGGCTGGGAGAGTGATGGGGGGGGGGCAGAAAGAGCAAGATAAGATAACGGGTAGCAAGAGAGGGAGTGAGAGACAGAGAAGTAGGGGGAGAGGGGAGGAAGCAAAGGCGTCAAATGGGATCATAGGCGTCAACTACAGGGGGGCTCGAGGGCTCGAGCCACCCCCGAAATTTCCCGGGGGGGGGCTCAGCCACCCCCGGGAAAATGGAGCGCCCCGGCCGGCCGGCTGGCTGCCGCCGCCACCGCCTCTCCCCCTGCTCCGTTCCTCCCTCCTCCAGGAACCAGCTGGGCAAAGGAACGGAGGCAGGAGCAGGCAGGGGGAGGCGGCGGGGCAGGCGGCAAGAACCAGGAGCCTGACTTCGACTTTGCCGGCCCCCACTGGGGGCGGGCGAGCAGGGTCGGTGCGGCGGGGTTCGAGAGCGCCTCGCGCCCCAGGAAGGCGGGGTCGGGCTTGTCCCCGACCACCTCCGCAGGCGCCCCGGCCGCCTTCGCTTTCCCGCTCCTCCCGCGGGGTTCCAGCCGCCAGGCTCCCTCCCCCCCCCCCGCACGCACGCGCCCTGGAAGTGGCGCGCCCGGGGCTCCTGGTTCTTGCCGCCGCTGCCAGCCCGAGAGCGGACCAACCGCCCACCGCGCTACAGACTAAGCGGCCGGCGGGACCCTCCAGCCAGTGGCCCCCGGAGCGGCGGCCAAGAGGCAGAGGAGGGACCGGCACTGTCGCTGCTGCCCCTCGGGACTGAGCCCCGCGGCCGCTGCCCGGGGGGGGGAGGCGGCGGGGCAGGCGCAGGCTGCCGCCTCGTTTGCCCGCCCGCCGGCTGCTGCTGCCGCTCCCCCCCCCCCCCCCCGGGCCTGACCTGGCACGGGCCTGACCTGGCCCCATGGAGGCAGGAGTGGCCAGGCTAGGCCAGTCCGGGGGGGGGGCATGGTCCCAGTGCGTGTGCGCGTGCTTTGCGCGTGCGCACAAGAGCCCCCCCCCCCCCCCCGGATTTTAAAAGTCGACGCCTCTGAATGGGATAGCTGTTCCCGCAAGTTTCTTGCAGGTCCCCACTTGTAACGTTACAAGCCTCTATAGTGTTCCCCCCTTAGTCACCTTTCATCTTTCCTAATAAGGAAGATGCCCTAACCCCTTAATCATTTTGGTTGCCCTCTTCTACACTTTTTCCAGTGCTGAAATATCCTTTTTTGAGATACAGATGATAGAATTGTACCCAGTATTCCAAATGAGGATTCACCATAGATGTGTAGAGCACCTGACAGATTGTTGGTGTTTAAAAACAAACACAACTTATACTAAGCATCAGGTGTGAAAAGCCTCTTTAGCCCAAGGTCCAGTATCAGCCCCCCCCCCCCTTCCAGCAGTCAGCCAGCCAAATCTTTTGGCCATTTGAAGATGGTTGCTTGGGTGTGCAGGCAGGCTAACTCTGGCTTTGTGTTTACTTAGACAGATAAAGAGATTAAATAGTAGCAATCTGTGAGACAAAAACCCCAGGTGGCATCCTATCATCCTCAGATGACTCACGATAGCATAATTATGCTGTTGAAGGCATTGCCTTGCACCAAAAGCTGTTTTATCAGCTTTTAATTATATCATTTTAAAGTGGCTGTTTGTGTGTTTGATATTTAAATATTGCACAGCTGGATTTACCATGCCATGAAGGGCACTTTACCTTCAGCACCCCCAAGAGTCCTTCCTGCTCCCTTAGTTTCAGTGTCTGGTGTTTCCTCAGATGCAATGGATGCCCAGCCAGTATTCAAGTTCCCAGACAGCAGGAAATTGAGTATAGGGTTTGTCCGATGAGCTAGAGAAACCAAGGATTTCCTTTTCTGTAGGAAGTTATATGTGGCAAGACTGGACAGGATAGGAAGCAAACAAGTGCAAATAGAGAATCCTGGTGCATGGATCCAAGACAGGAGGGACTGGTGTGGCATAATGCTATTCAGCAGAGAGCCTCTCTGATTTGAATAGGCGAAAAGAAAAAGTGGGTGAAACAATGTAAAGAATTTCCACTGTTCTCATCTGGCTTGCTTTAGCATACACTAAATTTCAGCTTGTGAGGGGAGGCCCAACTGTACATCTCGCAACATAGAACAAAGTTGTTGTTTTTTTCAAAAAAATATTTTTATTAGTTTTCAAAAAAGGAAAAAAACATAAATAAAACAAAAGAGAGAAAGCAACCATACAACACTATCAGTATCTAAATATATTTTCCTAACCAGAATCATTTACATTTTACCTGCCATAGTTTATAAGTTCTACTTAGAGTTTACATGTTGAATACAGATTTATTTATAGTTTATTTAAAATAATATTCCAACCATTTGTAAAATCTTGTCCAATTGTTTTCAAAAATTTCTTCTTTTTTATCTGAAAGTTACAAAGTTAGTCTGTCCATTTCTGCCATTTCCAGTAATTTGTCAATTATTTCTTCTTTAGATGGGACCTCTTCGCCTTTCCAATATTTTGCATATAGAATTCTAGACATAGTAATTACATGTACAATCATATATCTATCTGCTTTTTAAATGTCTCTGGGATAATGTTCAATAAAAATATTTCTGGAACAAATGCTATAGTCAAGCCTATTATTTTTTGCAGTATAGCATGGATCCAAACCCAATGTTTTTTTTTGTTACACTACAAATCCACCACATATGGAAAAAAGAACCAGTATTCTGATTACACTTCCGACACACGTTTGACATGTTTGGGTACCATTTGGCTAAGTTGTCTGGTGTCATATACCATTTATAAAACATCTTATAAATATTTTCATTAAATGCCACACATTTAGTAAATTTTATATTTGTTTTCCATACTTTCAACCAGGGCTTTTTTTGTAGAAAAAGCCCAGGAGGCACTCATTAGCATAATAGGCCACACCCAACAGCAGAAACTCATTAGCATATTAGGCCATACCCCTGACAGCACAGCTCTCTCCCAGGATGGGTTTCCCCAGGTGCCCCATGGCTTGTGGGGTGCATGGGGAACCCAAGGCAGGGGAGGCAGTTTAAACTGCCTACCCTCCCTGGATTGGCTTGGCTTCCCCAGGTGCCCCGCGGCTTGCAAGGAGCCTGGGGAACCCGAGGGAGGAGGAGGCAGTTTAAACTGCCTTCTCTCCCTGGATCGGCTTGGCTTCCCCAGGCGCCCCGTGGCTTGCGAGGCACCTGGGGAACCCAAGTGGGGGGGAGGCTGTAGGCGTGGCCAACTCAGAAGCCAGCCATAACTCCATTTCTGTGCGTTCCTGCCCAAAAATAGAATGTAGAAGGCTCTTTGGGGGTCCGGAGCCCTGGATCCTCCTGCTGGGACTTGGAGGTTTGGCAGTTCTCTGGGAGCTCACCGGAGAGCACACCAAGCGCGACGGGATGCAAACCGAAAGTGACATAGAACAAAGTGAGTCCAGTGGCACCTTTAAGACCAACAAAGTTTAATTCTGGGTATAAACTTGTACCCAGAATTAAATTTTGTTGGTCTTAAAGGAGCCACTGGACTCAAACTTTGTTCTATTGCTACCCACCTGAATCTATTCCATGACATAGTGAGCAGAGAACAACCTGACCAGAAGTGGGAAAGGATGATAACCCAGATGTCTATGGAGCTTAAAAGTACAATGCTCATATTACAGTATCGCAAACCAATCAGCAGAGAGCAGGTGTTGTGTAGCAGTTAGAGCAGGACCCAGTGCAGAAGAATGTTAGAAGACTGGAACCACCAGAAAGAACAGGAGCACAGCATAAATATTAAGATGACACATTAAGTTGTACATAAATTACTTAACAGGATCCCACTTACGTCCCATCCCGCTATGTACAGCAGTGAAGACCACAAGCCCAACCACTTATCCAGTTTTAAGTTTGTGAAACCATTTTGTGCTGTGCAGCCATATTACCTGCGCAGAAAACCCCTCTTGAATAGTTCTATGGTAAAATTGCCCTCAAAACCAGAGTGTCACTGCGTGACATCTCCAATGTGATGATGTCATTCCCCACTCAGACTTGAGGAATGGCAGCCCTCGTATCAAGGTATTGGGCCATTTCACAGGTTAGGCTGTGTTGGAAGAAAGCCTTTTTTAAACATCTTGCTTCTCCAGTAATAAAGCTGGATCCAGTGTGACCCCAAGGCTTTTAACTGAGTCAGCAAGGGTCAGCTGAAAGGAGCAAATAATCACCATGTAAACTGTCAGTGGGTGCCGTGGCACCCATGGGTGCCACACTGGAGGGAAGAAGAGTCAGTGGATTGGATCAGGCTTGCTGCTATTACAGTTGATCACCAGACAACCAAGATCAGTTTCTCTAGAAAAAACGGCTTCTTTGGAGGTGGAGTCTAGTACATTATACTCCAAAACAGCCACTCCTCTCCCCATAACCTGCCCTCCCCAGGCTCCACCCACAAAAGCTCCAGGTATTTCCCAACCCAGTGAGCTGGCCACCCTAGTCTGGGCCCGGGGAGCCCTGGGCTGAAGTTCCTTTTTGCCACAAAACTTACAGGGTGACCTCGGGCCAGTCACTTGCACTGAACTTTCCTCATAGGGTTTTATGAAAATAAAATGGAGGAAGAACCCAGAACTCCTTGGGGAAAGGGTGAGATAAAAATGTACTGAATAAATAAACTGTAAAATCCTGCTGCTATATTGTACTGTGAACTAGTAATAATATGTAGACATTAGCCCGATCCCTTATCATTTCACAGTTTTGTTTCGTAATTTTGTAATGTTGTGTCAGCAATTCTTATAATATTGACAAAAGTTCATATGAAGGTCTAAAAGTTATTCATGTTAACTGGATGATGTAATGTTTTTTACAAACCCTAATAAAATAGCATAGGGTTGCCAAGTCCGGGTTGGAAAATACCTGGGGACTTTGAGGGTGGAGCCAGGAGAAGGTGGGGTTTGGGGAGGGGCCTCAGCATGGTGCAGTGCCATAGAGTCCACCCTTCAAAGCAGCCATTTTCTCCAGGGGAGCTGATCTCTGTCAGCTGGAGATCAGTTGTAAAAGCGGGAGATCCCCAGGCCCCACCTGGAGGCTGGCAACCCTAAAATAGCAGCTACAGCACTAATTGCGTGTATGTGTGTGTGTTTGTGTTTTCCCCTGAGAGGGATGGTTGGCAAAATTACTTGGTCAGATGGTCTCAGATGGTGGGGAGGGCACTTCCTGTAAGCAGCATATGAGTACAGGAAGTTTTAGGGGACTAGTAGATGTCTGTAGGCCTGCCTAATTGGCGAAGTCACGTTTAATACCATGCCTTTGCAGGCACAGATTACAAACTAGAGATAGGAGAGGAGTTGTGGGGGGCAGGCAGGAAGGAAATGAGGCTAACCACAAGTGACTTAAGAAGAGAATGAGCAAGTGACACTAAGGGCAGAAGGGGCAAGGATTTTATCTATTACAGGAGCTTAATTAAGTGGGTGGCCGGGAAACAGGCGCAGTTTGGGAGTGGTAAGTGCCAAAACCCCCCCCCCCAAAAGTCCAGTCAGCAAGGTGGTTAGTACAGCAATCTACAGGAATCCCTCAAGTGGAGGCTGCATTTCTGGAGGCTACAGTTTGGCCAGTCCACTGTGTGTATAATGGTCAAGTTTAAACAGCACACTAGCTATCTGCAACATTGCACAGGTCAGGAGAAAAGAGTAAGAGTTCAGCAGCACCTTAAAGACTAACAAAATTTGTGGTAAGGCATGAGATTTCGTGAGTCACTGCTCATGAAAAAGCATGCCACACTTTTGTTAGTTTGAAAGGTGCTACTGGACTCTTGCTCTTTTCTTCTGCTACAGACAAACAAGGCTATCCATCTTGATCTTTCTCCACTCAGCATCACAGTTAGTCCTGCAAGAAGCAATGTGGCTTTTCCATGCTTTGTCTCCCACAGAAACCTTAACCTCAGTTCTTCCCAATAAGAGAGCTACCAGTGGTCTACAAGTGCTCAGATCTGCAACTGCAGCACATTGCTAAGTGAATGTGGCTTTGTGGCTGTGTAGCAGTTTCTGTATTTATGGCATGCAATGATCTACTTCCCTACGCTTGGATAAACATATAGCCGATTTTAGCAACAGAGTTTCTGTTCTTAAAAGCTTGTCGGTTGGTGCTGGCAGCAGCTTCTGCCTTTCGAAGCATTGCTTCCCCTGTAACCTTTGGAAGGAGAGTGATACACACGACCCAGGCAAAACTAATAATCAAATTGCAAACTTGTCTTTATGGGAAGCAGCACCCGAGCTCCATCTTCTCTCTTATCCTGGCATCCTGTGGAAATGAATCGCTGCTATCCTGGAATTTTCAGGAATGTGCTACCATACCACAGTGCTGTCAAGAACTCTTGAGTATCACAGCCTGCTAGGATCTGGGTGGCCCTGGCATAATCCGCTACCAAATAATAAACTGTCACTAAAGTGGGAATAGAGCACAGGAACAGTGAGATGGTGGGGGATGATGAGATTCTGGATAGCAACCCATTGATACTATTTGAATAGATGTGGGGTGGCATGAGACAGAAAGCCGGAAGACACTTAGAGGAGACACTGGCAGAAGCTGGTGCATGATGGGAACAGGCGCCACACCTGGAAAGTCCCAACACATTGTAATGGAGGAACACAAAAAGGTCAGGAAATTAGGAACTGGCTGACCAGGAGATGCATGTTCAGTTCAAAATCAAACATCTGTAGGAGGTCGTTCTGCACAGTGTGGGCATTGGAGAAGAGGCTCTGTGCACTGCAAGGAGGTATGGTGCACCGCAACACATCTGTAAACGGAGGATTCAAGATCTCATCATCATTCCCCAGATCAGTTTCTGGCCCTCTAGATTGTAGCACTGAGAATCCAAGGGCAGCATCTGAATAGGAAGTGACTGAGCAGGATGCCCAGAGTTCAGAGTATGCTTCACACACAGCTCCCATCTCTTTCCTGAATCTACTATCCCTCCCTCGAACACACACACACTGTACTGCCTCCATCAGTGTCCATATTCTTTCATTCCTGTCCTTATCTGCATTGGCCTTGTCTAGCCCAAGCCAACACAAAGAAGTTTCAAACCTGGCTTTTAAGAGCAGACCTAAGTATAAAGGTCAGGGGCATCTTGCCTGCACCTAACACAAGAGCAGGGCTATTTTTGGGCAGGAATGCACAGGAACGGAGTTAAGGCTGGCTCCTGAGTTGGCCACACCCAGCAGGAACTCATTAGCATAATAGGCCACACCCAACAGCAGAAACTCATTAGGACTGGCTACATTAGGGGTATGTGGCCTAACATGCAAATTAATTCCTGCTACAAAAATAGCCCTGGGTTTTGACAACAAACAAGATAAACAGAATAAGAAGCAAAAGGTGGCTGTGGCTGGATGACCACTCCTCTGGTAACATGGGGTGTGTGGCATAATATGCTAATAAGCTGTGCTGTCAGTAGTGTGGCCTAATATGCTAATGAGTTTCTGCTGTTGGGTGTGGCCTGTTATGCTAACGAGTTCCTGCTGGGCTTTTTCTACAAAAAAAGCCCTGCACAAGAGGAACCCAGACCTGACTTATGAAAATTTGAAATGTAAACTGTAGTTTTGTCCTTCAAACAGTTTCCTCAGACGGAAAGTTTTGAGGGGAAAGAAGTGCACCCTATGAACGACAGCACACGTTCATGTCTACCAATACATACCTTGACTGAGTTTTGTCCCTTGCCACAAAAAGTTTTCCCAATAAAATGAAAGGGCCACAACGAATGACTAAATCAGGGATCCCCAACGTTGTTGAACCTGTGGGAACTCATAGAATTTTGAGAACAGATAGCGGGCGCCACAAAAAAATAGCTGTTGTGGGGGGGCCAGTCACAAAATGGCTGCCATAGGAGCTAGGGTAGGGCCAGGTCTCCATCTCCTGGCTTCCCTTTCTGTTGCCTTGGGAGAATATATTTTTTTAAAGTAGCATCTTGCCAATACTGCAATATCATTCCCCCCCCCTCTCCCACCAGTTGCAAGCTGGGGCCAATAACAAACTGGGTTTCACAAATATGAAGTGAATACTTGGCTTGGAGCCTCCTGTTTGGGAGACAGCTGTTCCCAAGGCAGAGATCCCAAACAGGGTTGCCAGCCTTCAGGTGATTTGGATGGACCAGTAGTCTGATTCAGTATAAGGTATCTTCATGTGTCAAACTGCATTCATATCAACCAACACCACCACCACCACTCCAGACTACGGTAGTTAGCTTGTGCAACATGCCAGGGGAGGAGTAATCATGGGGTCTTTGCAGCACAAAGGAATGAGTGACTCAAGTCATAACGCTGACAGAGAGCAAAGAGGGTCTGGAAGGATATCATGGCCACTGTTCTCTCCAGAGGTAGAGTTCTTCACTCACCAACCTCACCCATCGAGATCAGCCAGCACAATGGGTGCCACAAATTGAGAACCAGCACACCATGCACAAATATTGCCGCTGGGTCATTGAGTCATATATTGCAAGGACATTATCCACTACCCAAGCCACCTTTTTAAAATTAGATCTAAGTCCTATGGCAAATGCTTTGGACGAAGTGCAAGCTCATTTTCACAGTGCAGATAAATTTCAATTCCATGCCGCAGCAGTAACATTCCTTTACAACACTGGAGTAGCAAAGTGAAACAAAGCCTTGATATGCTGCTGCTGGGCTACATCTTGCGGGGGGTGGGGTGGGGAATGATGAAAATATCTCACACGTAGGCCAGAGAAATGTCTGTAATGTGGTTGCCATCAGGACCCCTACTGTGTTGTATAATCCAGCACTAGGACATGCTTTAAGGCAAACCCTCACCAAAGAATATGTTGGCACAGACCTCTGGCTGGCATGGTATTCCACCCATGCTCACGCCAACAGTGCCATTTCAAGAGGCAACAAAGAGAGGCATTCATTTCGGGGGGATTTTTTAAATAAAGCTGCCCTCCATACTATACAATGAGTGCATTTTGCTACTTCTGAGCTTTACAATTTAAATCTCATAGCGGTTCCATGTACAATCAGATTCCATCTTAAATGGAGTGTAGAAACCCAGTTTTGATTGCAATATTTATAGACCTCCTGAGAGTTTACAGAGCACATAGTACACCCACGGCATCCTGGTCCCAGAGGTAGAAAACATTCTTTGGATATTTATACCCTGCATTTCTCCCCAAGGGGAAACTCAAAACAGCAGCTCTGTGATGGGAGATTTGGCTGAACAGGAGAGAGAGTGACTTGTCAAAGTCACCCAGCAAGTGTCCATGGCAGAGTGTGGACTCAAACCTGGGAAACAGTCCATTAGGAAATTCTCCAGCAAATCAAAATGGATGGCGCTCTGCCGTCATCTTGGGCAGCTCTTTTTCGTTTCTTTAGGCCTTGCACCGGAGAACTTGGACACACACTAAGCCTCTGTATACTGAGTCAAAGCATTGCTCTATCAAGGTCAATAATGTCCACTTTGACTGGCAGCAGCTTCCCAGGGTCTCAGGAGGAGGTCTTTTGTTTTACTGGGTGGCTACCTGATCCTTTCAAAACAGGAAATGCCAGGGATTGAACCGGGGACCTCCTACATGCAAAGGAGATGCTCTCCCATTCAGCTACAGCCCTTACACTTCCATTTCCCAGTGGACTATGCCCCATGCCTCAATTTCCTACTCTGTCTTTGAAAATGTGTCACCTGAGGATTTATCCTCATGGCACAGCCTCCTCCCCAGAATAAGTTTACTTGATAACTTTAATAAAATGTATCTTCAGGCATATGGGTGACTAGTTTGCAGCCATTTATGAGACAGGAAAGCCATATTAGCTAACATCTGTGTTTTTAATGTGGCAATGACTTTAAAAATGCAAGAACAGCCCTGCTGGATCAGACTAGTGATTCTTCTAGTCCAGCAGCCGTCATCCAGTTGCTCTGGAAGGCAAACGAACAGGAGGAGGAGACTGGATTTACACCCCACCCTTCACTACCCAAAGGAGTCTCGGAGCAGCTTACAACCTCCTTTCCCTTCCCCTCCCCACAACTGTGAAGTAGGTGGGGCTGAGAGAGCTCTTTCAAGAACTGCTCATGAGAGAACAGCTCTGAAAGAACTTGTAACTGACCCAAGATCACACCAGCAGCTGCATGTGGAAGAGTGGGGAATCAAACCCAGTTCTCCCAGATTAGAGACAGCACTCCTAACCACTACACCAAACTGGCTCTCTAGATAGATAGAGAATGAGGCCTTCCCCTGATGCTACCTCTTAGCACTGGAATCGAGGTTTGATGCCTGAGGTTTACTTTATGCACCATGGCCAGTAGTGATTGATGGACCTCTCTTCTGTGAATCTAACCCCCTTTTAAAGTCATCTGTGTTTGTCACTATCACTGCATCCACTGGCAGTGAATTCTAGTTTAATTACTTGCTGAGTAAAGATATGTTTCCTTTTATCTGTCCTGAACATACAGCCCATCATCTTCACTGGGTGTCCTCAAGTTCTAGTGTTTCAGCTGGAGGAGAAAAAGCTCTATCAGCTTTCTCTATGCATAATTTTATAAACCTCTATCATGTGCCTTTTAGCTGACTTTCTGAACACCTCATGAAATGTGGTACATTTGCCGCTTCTGAATTTCTGCCAGGCAGTGATGAGACTATGATCCGTCTTGAAGGATTCCCAAGATCACTTCTTGACCAGCACCTTCAACATGGGCAGTCACATCACAAATCAATGGTGTAGGCTCTTTAGTCATGATTTTAATGGCACTTCTGTGTCATACATTTAGGATAAGGTGTATACAGTGGGGAAAAAATGCCTATTAGTCATTGACAATCCTGCTTTAAATGGACAGTTTAAATGCGAGTGCTCCTTTGAAGATTACTTTTGGAAATGTTTCTCGTGCATTTGAAGGTATTAAGTGTTTTAAGTACATGCCCGTAACCTCCTGAGAGACACACTGATTCGGCACGGGCTTAGAGAAATTGCTGAGGGGAGGTAATAATCATGCTGCCTTGACCTATATTGTTAAGACCAAGGTGGATGCGGCAGATGTTATCCCATTACAGTTGTGCCAACACAGTTTGTTTTAATTTATTTTTATTGATTTAGGATATGTGTTTGCTTTCTCCAAAAAATATGCCCAGAGCTTCTTATAATCAAATAATTTCCTGGGAAGGTAGCCCTGTGAATCTGTTACAGCTACAAATCTGATAGCACTTTCGAGACCAAAAAGATTGTTTTTCTTATATAATCAAATCAGTAAAAAAATGAAAGATATTAGAACACCTAAGCAATAGAAAATGTATTAGTCAAGCTATAGCATGAAAATACATAGAGGCAAACTTCAGTTAATAATACAATGAAACTATGTCAGCGACAGAACAGCCTCAGCAACGGCCTTCCACAGATATCACAATTTTAGGGAAAAGCTTGGGCAAAGATATTATTGCTGTCAACAGGTGTCTTCAACTTAAGGCTAGGCACCAGGCAAACCTCGATGGGGAAGGCATTCCACAGCCAAAGCACACCCCCACTGAGGCCCTTGTTCACTCCTGTGGGAGGCTGAGGTGGCAGAATGAATGGCACCACTTCAGAATGGAGGTGGTGGGTCTTCCAGCTTCACATTAAAATGTAATCCAAATAGAAGACAGCACAGGAAGAAAGGATCTACCCCCACCTTTGCTTGCTGTGCTGTTTTCTATTAGCAGGGAAATAAACATAGGGGGACGTTTCGAAATAGGGACTTCCATGATCCTCCCCATGCTTTCTGAAATGGTACAATCTGCTCTATCAGTTTAGCATTTTCCCACCTGAACCTAACTTGAAGGCTGTGCTTCTGGCTACCACCCACTCCACCTGACTTTAGAAGGTGGAGGTGCACAGGGCAAGGCCTTCTTAACCAGCCGGCAGGCCGATATAAGAAAAGGATGTCACCCCAACCCCAAGCTGGGAATCCTGTTTCTTGGTCCGTTAAAATCCCTGATTAATCAGGTGGGGATGGGGAGTCCTATAGGGATACCATCTCATTCCCTCATTGTCCTCTCAGGCAAGTGTACAAATTTGGAGCGCATATAGAAGAGTTGTTTTTTATACCCTGCTTTTTTCTACCTTAAGGAGTCTCAAAGGGGCTTACAGTCACTTTCCGTTCCTCTCCCCACAACAGGCACCTTGTGAGGTAGGTGGGGCTGAGAGAGATCTGAGACAGAGAACCCTGACTGGCCCAAGGTCACCCAGCAGGCTTCATGTGGAGGAGTGGGGAACCAAACCCAGCTCTCCAGATTAGAGTTTGCCACTCTTAACCACCACACCATGCTGGCTCTCCTGTGTGCCTGAACTCACAAAACAGATGAGATGCTTTCAGCGCATCACCCTCCCCTCCGGCTAAGTCTCGAGCCTTGGTTGTCAGAAGGGGTCTAGTGGGTGGTGTTGAGAACCCTGAGGTGGTCAACTAGTGGATTTTAAGAAGGGGAGGGGGAAGGGTTTGGGGGCTTTCTATTTTATCTTTGGTTTTAGTTGGAGATGTTTTGACTATCATTGTAAGCCACCTTGAACCGACAGGAAAGGCAGGATATAAATGTTTTAACGAATGAATAACTTTCTGCAAACTGCAAAACTGAATTATTCAGGAGGGCTTCATTAGACAGGTAATAGTGCTGTGCTGTAATGAAATGGTTCAGGAAGCTGCTGTGGTAAAGGGACAATGACTGTGGACTGTACTCCTGTGTATAGCATATATTGTCTGTTGCTGTAACTATACTCTTATAGTGCAGTTTCTGCATCATTTAATGTGTATGTTTAAACACTTGTTTTGTCTCCACTCCGTTTCAGAGTTCTGCTTGTTTTCTGGTTTCTGCAATTCAAACCCTATTGTGCTGTTTATCGGATGTCCCTTCCTGTTGATCATACTGACTTACACTGTGTAATCTGCCTTGAATCCCAGTGAGAAAGGTAGACTACAATCAGTATAAATGAAATGGTTATCCTGCGGCACAGCATTCCATGCCAAGGTCCCCTGGTTTGAAGCAGCTCAGGTTTTCATGGCCTCCATGAGTCTATCCCAATCTATTTTGGGCCATACACATGCTTGATTAGGTGTTTTGCTCAGGACAAGAGGATCCTGATCTGTAGCATATCCCCTAGCTCTTTTGGCATAGACTAGTCATGACTTGGTGGGTTTAGGCTCATACCACCTCTGAAATTTTGTGAAGGATGCTTCCAGCAGCAGTGTAGTGGTTAGAGCATCAGATTAGGATCTGGGAGACCCAGGGTTGAATTGCCACTCAGCCATGGAAGTTTGCCGGGCTACTTTGGGTCAGTTACACGCTCTCTGCCTCACCTACCTTAGAGTTGTTGTGAGGATAAAATGGAGAAGCAAAAAATAATGTAAGCCCCCCCCCAAGAGGAAGGCAGGTACAAATGAAGAAACAAAGCCTCTGAGACTGATGGATACTAGCAAGGTTAGTAACTTGCCACAGCTCTGGTTGGTCTCTGGAATAGGGAAATTCCCTGGGCGATGGCCACAGTTACTCCTCAGTGGTCTTGCCCACTGATTAGGGCTCAGTTTGTTCCTTGGTTGACTGAGGAATTGGGGTAATGGCTTTATCAACACTTGTGGAAACATGGCCTAGAGGGATCCATTTTAAAGTCTATTTGGTGGCAGTATGGTAGCAATTTGTGAACTAACTCTACATTGCTTCCACTGCATCCGCAGAGTTGCAACAGACCTGGGTTCAATTGCAGAGTTGGACAAAACTTTAATGGCCAGCTATAGCAAACTTACTAAGTAGTCTGCAGATGACGTCACTTGCCTTTGTGTTCTGACCCAGATAGCACGTTAACTTTTGAAAGCATTCTGGTTGTTGTCTGAGTCTTCAACTTGTTGTGCCATCTGGGAAAGCAAGTGAAATTCTTGAAGAGATAAAGCCAACCACCAGCATGATCCATATCTGTCCTGGTTTATCTGTCTGGCAGAAGGATGCTGGAAAACTCGATCACAAGAAGTGACCACGGGGAGGCCACTTCCAAAATCTTCCGTATACCTGGGTGATCTGAGCAGCTTGGGCCAAATTTTGGAAGTGTGGTGATGTTTCAGCTCCAGTGGTTCTCAGATGATACCTGATTTTTGCCTTGGTTGCCCAACTTGTCCTTTTGGTACCAATGACTACAGTATCTTTGGGATCACCTTGCCAGGATGTTAAAAAAAAAAAGGCTTTATCTATATCCCAGAAAACGTATAATAATTCTGGACTCTCCTGGTGGGGAGAACCATTAAGTGGTACACTGTGTGCAGGCAGAGGGTTCCATCGTCTCTGCAACACACTGTAAAAATCAGACCCAGCATTTAACAAAGGCTACAGCCTCTCAAGGAGAGGGTATGCTGGCAATAAATTCTCCCACAGTGAGAAAGATAATTCTTTCACAAGATGGTTAAGTCATCAGGTTGTGTTAACAACAAGAGCCGTTGCTCCTTACTGAATCCAACCCATCTCTTAACCTTACTGTTTTCTCACAGAAAGGTACATTGCTTTGATTGCGAAGTCTCACAGGAATGCTGCATACCTGAGGGTAGAACCAGCAACGTGGGTGTGTGGTCAGGAACAAAGGATGTATTACTTTCCCTCTGTTCACCTCTAGCTCCTTTCTGAGGAATTAGTTACTTTTCAGCCTTTGAAGGAGAACTAATTGGGGCCAGCCCACCAGGATACTTGCTACCAAGTGACTTGCATTACTTACCTTGGCTGCTTGCTGTTCCACATCTGCCACTCCACAAATGCCAGTGTGGTGTGGTGGTTAACGTTTCAGACTAGGTTTTGGGAGTAAAAGGTAAAGGTTTCCCTTGCTCAAAAGCCAGTTGAATACGACTCTAGGGATGTGGTGCTCATCTCCGTTCCCAAGCCGAAGAGCCAGCACTGTCCAAAGACATTTCCGTGGTCACGTGGCCGGCACGACTAGATGCCAAGGTACACGGAACGCTGTTACCTTCCCACCAAAGTGGTACCTATTTATCCACTTGCAAATTTCTTGCTTTCGAACTGCTAGGTTGGCAGGAGCTGGGGCCAGAGATGGGAGCTCACTTTGTCATGCAGCACTAGGTCTCGAACTGCTGAACTACCGATCTTCCAGTCGGCAGTTCAGCGTCTGAACCACTTGAACCACTGCAGCCCAGGTTTTGGGAGACCTAGGTTCAAATACCCACTCCGCTATGGAAGCGCACTGGGTGACCCTGGGGCAATCTTATACACTTGCAGCCTACCTTACCTCATGGGGTTCTTGTGAGGATAAAAATGGGAGGAGAGGCTGTAAACTGGGTTGCTATCCCATTGGAAATAAAGGTGGGGTATGTATGAAGTAAATAAATACTATAGCTGAATATGGGGAGTCAGATAAAAGGTAGGTTGGTTGGTGGTTGGGGAGAGGGAAACAGAAAGCTGAGAATGCGGGGGCTGTTAGGAGGAGAGGAGGAGGTACCCCTGCAAGTCCTTACAGGTCCACCCTCCCATGCAACTGGGCCCAGCCTGGCTGGACCACACAACTCACTCAGCCCAGTGACTGACGCCATGCAGCTAGGTCAGATCTCCTGGGGAAAGGCTGCCAGATGAAAGGAAAGCTGAAGATGGGAGAAGGGGGCAGAGAGAGGTGGGGGAGCAGGTGCATGAAGCAGGAAAAGGGGAGAGAGGCTACAGGGCTCTCAGGGAAGGGAAATAAGAACTAGCTGGGGGAGAGGAAAATGAGATGCCCTACCACAAGCCTTTGCAGGTTCCCTGCTTGTAATATATGCATTATATTTATTTATTTTATACCCCACCTTCCTCCCCAATAGGGACCCAAAGTGGCTCACACCCTTCTCCTCTCCTCCATGTTATCCCCACAGGATTGTTTGGCTGAGAGTATGTGACTGGCCTAAGATCACCCAGCGAGTTTCTATGGTACGAGTGGAGATTCCAACCTGGGTCTTCTATTCAAACACTCTTGGATGGGATTGTATTTTGAGCTAGCTGTGTAACAAGATGCAGCAGAGCTTGTGCAAAAGGTCATGGTCAAGAAAGAAAAATGTGACAATATGTGGGATACAGCAGGTAGAGAAAGAAGTACTTTTCTCCCTTTCTCACAATACAAGAACTCGTGGGCACTCCGTGAAATTGCTGAGCAGTCGGGTTAGAACACATCAAAGGAAGTACTTCTTCACCCAAAGAGTGATTAACATGTGGAATTCACTGCCACAGGAGGTGGTGACAGCTACAAGCATGGACGGCTTCAAAAGGGAATTGGATAAACATATGGAGCAGAGGTCCATCAGTGGCTATTAGCCACAAGGTACAGATAGGAACTCTCAGTCTGGGGCAAGTGATGCTCTGTATTGTTGGTGCTTGGGGGGGGGGGGCAACAGTGAGAGGGTTTCTAGTGTCCTGGCCCCACTGCTGGACCTCCTGATGGCACCTGGTGTTTTTGGCCACTGTGTGACAGAGTGTTGAGCTGGATGGGCCACTGGCCTGATCCAACATTGGCTTCTCTTACATTCTTAACTGCCCTTCTTCCAGTCAGCAAGCCCGTATTAAGATGCTGGGCTCTGATATGGGAAGTCCAAGCCCAGTTCCCTGCTCAGCTAGGAAGTTCACTGGATTGTGTCTGGCCACGTGATTCTTTCCTAATGGATCTCACAGGGCAGCCATGCAGCTAAAATGATTCCCGCCTCACTCAAAAGACAGACCGGTAGCAGTCACTTCAGAAAAGAGCCCCGCTCGACCCAGTTCAAAGATTTTCTTTTTAATATCCATTTGTTTACAATAAAATGTAAAATAAAAGAATATATGAAGTACATACAGCATATTTACATACCTATATATTTATTTCAAATACGTAAAACTCTTAAGTAAAATATTTTTTTCTATATTATTTGTGAAAAAATATGACTTTTTAAAATGGTGTCAACCCAACTTCTCTATACATATTCTGAATTCCAATTTGTCCCTTTTAAAAAGGCAACAGATGAAAGTTAAGCACTCTCTAAGGTATTTTTTTAATGCCTCTCGGCCTACAAAAAAAATTAAGAGATCCCAGTCGACAAAAATCGGTTTCTTTCTGTTTTTCTTCAAAACCATCAGCATTTATTGCAAATACAGGTGCTTTCAGTTCCCCTGCTAGGAAATACCACATTCAAAACTGTGCACACGCACGCATACACCACTCACAACAGCTTGTGTATCCGTTTCACAAATTTTGTCTTTTTTTTGTAACAGAGGTACTAAAATATATATTACTTAAAATATATTACTTATAAGCTCTTTAATTGATTTTAATCGTATCAATTGTATTGCATTGGGGAGGAGAAGGGGGGGGGGAACCTTCTCTGGCGCATATTCTGAGTTTTCCCCAAATGGCTATGCACAATTTCAGCCCTACAATATGCACTGTTTAGCAATACAAGGAATCAGGAGTAGGCTCCATTCTCCCACTCCAATAGGTAGTCACAATGGCCCCTACATCTTGCCAAACAGCAAACTGAGGACACATTTCCAGCCTTCCCACCCACACCCCAAGTTTCAAAACTGGTCTCTGAGACCAATTCTTTAGAGAGACCAAGGTGCACCCAATGTCTCCTGAGGTCCAAGAGCAGCAGCAACTTCATCTCACACTGGCCCCTCATGGATTATGGGGACCACTCACCACTTGCTATGCTTTTGGGAGAAACCCAGCTGACCTGACTTCTCACTCTTCTGCTTTTGTACTAAAGCAATGAAACCAGAGTAAGGAAAATGGCCACATGGGCACACTTTACATTTCTTGAGCTGGTTTACCTTTTACAAGCAATGACAGTTCCAGATTAACCGTACTGCCAAGCATGAGCATTCAAGTTTGGTATTATGTCAAAATAAATGGGCCACCCAGTAGTCCTGCCGTTTGTACCCGAAACGCAATGCCAGGACGTTGCCCTAAGGAATTTCTCAGGGCTTCTGCTGGCCATGGAACTGGATGCACCCAGACTCGTGGCAACCAGATTAGAACATTGGAAATGGAAAATGTTTATGGGCACCAGGGTTCAAATGAGGAGCTTTGCTGTGTTCTTGGGTACTGTTTTTTTTCCTGATCCAAAATCATCTTACATGGGTAACAGTTTCAGGGCACATGTGGACCGCTAAGCATCAATGGAAAGACCCACACACTATCGTCTGCGCATGCCCGTGAGCTTCCTGCACTGAAACGAATGAGGAGTCCATGAACACAGATGAGGCAACGGTCTCCATTTTGAATTCTAGCCTATCACCACCATAATTCATAAAAGGGCACTTCCCTGTCCCAAGAGGGCTCATAGCCTAAATTACATGGCCACAAGGTGAAACTGAAGGCAACACTTGCTATGGGGAGCCAGCCTCCTGTAGTGCAATTTAAACAGCCACCACAAAGGGTTAACTGCCTGCCAAGCTGGGTAGGATCAAGCCCAGAATCCCTTGAGTAGCAAATACTGGAGAGTCAACTCTCTGTCCCTACATGCAGCTTGTTACCTCTGACCCCAGCAGAATGCCATTCTTCCTGGTGGGGAAAAAAGTATTCTCGCAGATTCCACTATCTTGCTCTACTTGGTATTTGGTTTGCCAGGGAGGCTACTCCAGTCAATAGCTTCCCACCTAAATTCCTAGCAACAGCCTCTTTGGAAATTCAGAAATGGTTAAATATGTATTTTGCGAAGAGTCCTTGAAAACTACCTGATGCTCCTGCTTGGTACAAGAGCTTTCCTGATTCTGAGGTGCGTGTACACGGGCACGTATGAGAGAGCTGGTTTACGGCAACGTGAGGCAGCTGTCTCACATGGGAGTATTTGGGGTGTTATCCTGGGCAGCAGAGCAAGAGACAGACAGATACAAACTATGGAGCATAAACAAACAGTGGGTTCTACAAGAGCTCTTGTGCAGGCTCCATTCATATCAATGAGGTCTGCGCAAGTGAAATTCCCAGAGGACTGCACCCCAAGCTAAATAATGGGAGAGGAGGTTCGGGTGCCATTTAGATTTTCTGCCTAGGGCTCCAAAATTATCTCGGGCTCAGCCAAAGTGAGTGGTTCATGAGATACATGAAAGGTTCTTCAGCCAACTTCTCCAACTCCTCCACTGGTCACCACGGTAACAGCCATCAAGGCAGAGTGGGTGATCCAAAGGAATCACTAGCAGCAGCAAACGTAGGGATAAAGTGGAGGGTAAAAGCAGCGGCAGCTTCAGCCATTTTTTCATGCCACAAGATGCGGAAAATGGTTTTCCTTTTGCCTGCAGGAGACCTGCCGGAGCGAAGACAGGGGAGACCCTGATTCTGCAGGATCGGTGCAAACTGCTGAGCGAATACTCTGTTGTGCTGATGCAGCCTATAAGGGTTATGCTAAACTGACTGAGGGGCAAACCACTCACAAGCTTTCTTACGCAGTTTATCTAGGGTGCTAACAGACAACTGGTGGCCATAAGCCGCTTTAAAAAACAGCTACACGGCAGCTTTATCCAAGTAAGCCCTCAGAAGATGAGGGAAACAAGGTGTGTGGGTTTTTTTTTCCTGGTTGCAATCTGTTTTGCATTATTACTAGTTAAAGACCCGCCATTATGGTGGGCAAGCTTGGTGGGGGTGAGTGGATGCGCTCTTTGCTTAGAGGCAGAATGCATCCTTGTTTGCTAGAGGCTCGCCCACTCACTGCTGGGTAAGGAGAATCTTACCCCTACTGCAAATGGCAACTACCGATTACTAAAATGGAAAACTCACAATTTATTGGCACTGGAAGCAAAGCTGCCATTGGTGAAAGCCAGCTTTGCTCACATCTTAATTGTGCCAAAGACAACAGGGAACCCTTAGCATACAGGTATAGGCACAAATAACACCTACCAAGGGAAGACCATCCACAATTCACAATTATATATGCTCAAAACTGTATATTGCATTCATTGAAATACAAAGAAGGATTAGTGGTCATAACCCAATAGAATGTATACGCACTTATCCAACAGATTGTACATAACAATTAAGCATATTTTACAAAAAGAACGTGTTCAAAACCAACAATAGGCTCCTCTGTAATTCCATACATAGATAGTGTCCATAGACCTCCAAACAGAAAGTAACTGCAGCAGAAGATGCCCACTGTGGAAAGAATAACAGACGTACGTCTCTCCCAGGTATGAATCAGACGTTTCAGTGATCTTCAACAGCAGCTGGTAAAATGGAACCTGATTTCCAAAATAACATAGGCACAGCTCAACAGCTTGGGAAATCAGGTTCCATTTTACTAGCTGCTGTTAAAGGTCACTGAAACATCTGATTCATACCTGGGAGAGACGTACGGCTGTTATTCTTTCCACAGTGAATGTCTTCCGCTGCAGTTACTTTCTGTTTGGAGGTCTATGGACGCTATCTATGTACGGAATTACAGAGGAGCCTACTGTTGGTTTTGAACACGTTCTTTTTGTAAAATATGCTTGTTACGCGCAATCTGTTGGATAAGTGCCTATACATTCTATTGGGTTATGACCACTAACCCTTCTTTGTATTTCAATGAATCAATATACAGTTTGAGCATATATAAGTGTGAATTGTGGATGGCTTTCCCTTGGTGGGAGTTATTTGTCACATCTCAGTTGTGGCTCACAGAACTTAAAGAGAGACATTAACCTTTGAGCTGCATAAACCCACCCCTGAGCTCCATTTCTTGGAGTGACCCCTGTGAGAGAACCTTGGGAACTGGGTAAGAGACACTATCAGAAAAAAAGACTTCTGCTGCTCAATCCCGGGAGGGGGAGAGAGAAAGATCCCCATCAAGTGTTATGCAATGGCCGATAGAGATGTAATATTTCTCCTGCAGAATGAACTAATGATCTTTAGAGAAAGAGCCAAGAGCTGTCTAGAATTTTACTCACAGCACTGTACTGAAACCAGACATAAAGGACCATGTTTTCCTGGTGGCTGGAAGGCATGGACTGTGCCCACAAAGTAATTTAGTATTAGGCACATAACTCTCCCCCTCCCCCATCCAAAGTCTGGTACATCAATGCTATAAAGCAGAGAAAGGTTAAGCAATCTGGGGCTTTTTAGTTCAGAAAAAAAGAGGTGAATAAAGGGAGGGGGGGAAGAGACATGATCAAGATTTATAACGTAACACAGAAGAAGTGGGATGTCTCCCTGCCATAACACTAGGGAGGCGTGCGGGGGGGGGGGGTGTCACCTAGCTGAGCCTAAAGGGCAGTGAATTCCAGACAGACAATAATGTTCTTCTTCACACAATATGCATAATTCAGCTGTGGAATTAGCTACAGGAAAACATTATGGTGGCCACCGCTTTAGAGGAGATTAGAGAAATTCACAGAAGATGGCTTAATAAAAACTCCATGTCTAGAAGTAGTTTCTGGTGGGCAGCCACATCAGTCTGTAGTAGTGTGACAGAATTCAAGCCTAGTAGCACCGTTTAACGGCTGGCAAATTTCCCAGGGTATGAGCTTTCACGAGTCAAAGCTCACTCTGTCAGATATGGCTATCTGGCAAAGGGGCTTTGACTCAAAAAAGTTTACACCCTGTTAAATTTTCTTGGTCTTTGAGGTGCTGCTGGACTCTACTTATGTCTAGGAGCACTGTTCCTTTAGCTACCAGTTACGAGGAGATGATCGGGCAGGGCTATCGCTTCCATGCTCTATGGGCTTCTTAGAAGCACTTGGCCAGACCCTGGCTGGAATTAAGATGCTGGACGAGATGGACCTTTGGGCTCTTCTGATGTCCTTTATGAACAGCTCTCGCTACCGATGCTAAATGCAAAGCCACCCCTTCGTATGCTAGTCTTTAAAGAAATATGGACAAAGCAATCGAGGCCCCATTATTGACAGAGCGCCGGGAGTTCAAAACAGGGGTGCATGTGCTTCTTAGCTGATACGACAGCACTGAGCTTGCTGCTGCTAAGGGTCACTTCCCAAACACTGTGATCCTGGATAACTGAAACCCTTCCCTGGCTTACGATTTGATGTCTGCGAGAAACCCAGGACTTATAACCAGTGCAGAAAAGCATTTCTCTAGATATAACATTCCTGGTAACCGACATGGTGACAGTGTAAACAGGGAGGGGAATGAGAATACCCCTGCTGAGACACTCTGTGGACACCTCTCTCTGTCTCATTGCCAGTGCTCCTACTGTGGGCAAAGGAGTGCTGGGCCCTCTTCCAGCCACTTCTCCATGTTTGTGTGCATGCCAGCATTCGTGGTGGCTATCAGGCTTCTGACGGAGGATGCACCCAACTTATATTGTGAAGGCAAGTCAAAAGTGATGGCAAAAGTATGAAGATCCTTTGCACCGAGACAGACTATCTAGCCTGAGTAGGAGCAGCTCCTCAAGATCTCAGGGCGAAAAGAGTGCCTGCAAGGTCCACTTTAAATGCAAGGGACTGAACCTGTGGCCTCCTGAATGAAAACACAGGCTTGGCCTCCTAGCCCTCTCCCACTAAGCCAACGGCTCACTCCAAAAGCAGGATCTGCTTGCTGGCTTTTACATTTGAGAGAGTATTACGAAGAGTATTAATATGTCTTAGAGGGCGGTGGAGCTACCTTTGACCCAGCTCTAGCAGCTGACGCCCGTCACAGGGACATCCTCCCTCAACCCTTCCACCCCACACTCTCGAGCCCTCACAAGCAGCCCTTCATCTATGGCAGATTCTCCTGTTGCTGAAAATGAGGTGACTGAAGAAGGCGCATGCCTCAAAGTGCTGTGTGCACTTGTGCATTTACAACACCCACCTCAGCAGCCACAGAGCAGTACAGGGTCGTGCGTGTGCTGCCTCCCCACCCCCACCCTCCCAAATTTAGTCTCAGGAAAAGTGAAATTTGGGAACCTGCAAATGTTACGCAGATTGCAGCAACCTCCTGTAATGTATTCTGCTTCTCCAGGAAAGGAGATCCCAAAGTGTAAAAATTCTTTCCTTTGCGCCTCTGAGAGTTAACTAGACATGGTTTGTGCCGATCCACGGAGTCTTAAGGGCCAGACATGTGCTTTTCTTCAAACACACCCAAGAATCTGAACGGGACACAAATGCAGGATTTACGCAGCCCCTGACTATGCCCAGTGGCAAAATCTTCTGTTAAGTAACAGCTGGGAGATTCCCAGGTACTTTCTTACCAGGTAAAGAACGAGGATTTGGCCTGCAGGAAGCCAAAGTGTTCCCCCCCCACCCCCCACCCTGTCATACAGTACTCAATAGGGGAGAAGCAGCAGCCTTGCTGCATCTAACTCTACAAAGAACAAAGGATATGTTAAGAGTGTGGCTAAAAGGAACTGAACTGCATATCTGGCTTAATTAGAAGGGGGCTGCCCTTCCATACTCTTTGTGGCGGGAGGCAAGTGATGGCAGAAGTGGGACGATGGGCGATAGCCAGCTGGTTGTTCTTTGGAAAACTAACAAATCTGAGTTGACACCAGCTGCACTCAGCGGGCAGCTGTAGTATGCTGAACCAACGTGGGCTTCTTGTCCCTCTCCTCATGGTGACTCAACTCCCATCCCAAGAGGGTGAAAGCAGGGCTGCCATTTGTGCGATGCAGCAACTGTTCGGGGCTGCTAGTCTACAAGTCTTTGCCACTACATTGCGTTGGGACACCATGCAGCTAGTAAAAGAAACCAGGCAGCCAGGACCAGGACACCACCAGCCACCACAAGGGACCCTGTTGGTAGGAGAGGAAAGGGATGGCAGGGGCCTGATCAGCCAGTAGGAGGGGTTCAGTGAGCTGGATGCAACCCACCCAGGAACAGACTGTGAGATGAGGGACTGACCAGGCCCTGCTTCTGCCAGCCAGAGCTGATGAGGGGACTAAATGACGCATGAGTCAATAGATTTACCTGAAGAGGACTGAAACGAGAAGGAAAAAAAACTACTTTTTAAGACCAAAAAAAAATGATGCAACCTATTTACATGATTCCTTAAGTGCAAACACTTGTCCCAAGATTTCAGCTGGCTGTGCAAGAGGCCTCTGCTCTCAACGGAAAGCAAGCAGGCGCTGGGCAGGACACCCGAGTGAGCAGCTGGGTCCTGCGCTGGAGATGCCAGTCGGGCCCCCGACTACCGCACCACCAGGCAGGAGACACAGAGTTTGGAGGGGCCAATGCAATCGTCGTGGCAAAAGGCTCCACAGCCCTTGCACATGATCATGGCTTTTAAACGGCAGTAACACTTGGCGGGCAGCTCCTCCAAGCCACCAGTGTCAGCAAAGGCCTGGGCGGGGAGGGGCTGCCCACGGCTTCCCATGCTTGCCGACTGGCCGGCGGGGATGGTCGTCACGGTAACAGAGAAGGACACGACGTCCCCAATGCTGCTGGGGTCAGACAGCCCTGTCAGGAGCGCCTCCTGGTGCATGCCTGGCGAGGTGGAGACGTTGATGGTGCCACTGTAGCCCGGGCCGACGAGCTGTGTAGCGGCAGGGTTCCCAAAGAGCCGAGAAGGCGGTGAGGAAGAGAGGAGCAGGGGCTGGGGCAGGGTTGAGTCTGCTGAGGCATCGATGTGCAGATCCATGCTCCAAGGTCTCGTTTCCCCCCTTGTTTTCTGTGACGCCTTTTCCTGGGCTGATGGAACAAAACCCCTTCCCACAGTGCTTCCGGCAAATTCCTGGCTTGCCGAGAACTGGTGGGCATCCTGCACTTTCCAGATTGCAGCTACCGGCTCTGCCTTCACAGCACTTGCTTGGGGGGCCGTCCGCTCTCCCCTTCCCTCGTGGGTCACCAGTTCCTCCTTAACCACAACACACTCCTCTTCGTCAGCCGTGCCTTCCCCATCTGTGTCTCCGCCGTCTTCCCCACTGCTGCTGTTTCCTGCCACTTGCTCCTGTTCTTCGAATTCCATTTTGGGTCCATCTACGGACGTGTGGTTCTCTGGGTGCATGGCAAGTTTCCTTCTGAGGTGCTCAGAGCCACGGCCATAGGTGGAGACATTTAGGAGGTAATGGCCAGACATCGCAGGCTTGGACGTCCTTCTCCCCGTGAATCCCAGCATGAAGCTCTGGCTGGTGGAGCTGCTTTCTGCTGGGAAATCTGGCAGCGGAAGAGCAAGCTGGGCAGGTGGTGTGGTGGGAGAGGACAGCTTCTGCCTCGACAGCCTCTGCATCAGGGCCTGGAGGAGATGCTCACGGGCTCCCTGGCCCAAGGCTTCCTGGCTGGGGTGCAAGTCACCAGTGGCATTCCACAGATCGTGGCCCGCAAAGGGGGAAAAGGGCTGTACACTGTGGGGGATCTGCTGCCTACCAGGACTGAAGCCTGGCTTCCCACAGGACTGCAGTGGGACCTGGTAATGCTGCCTCTCGCCAGCCCTGGCCGTGACCACTGGCTCTTTCTGCTCCTTCACAGGGAACGGGATGGTCTTCATCTCCACTCTAGTAAAGGGCCTGGGCAAGATCTGCTCCATTGGGACCTCCTTGCCTTGAAGCAGCTGAGTAACCAAGGGGTTGTTTGCGGGAATGCTGGAACTTGTCTTTGGGGGAGGCGCAATTTCAGCTGCTCCCGAGGTGGCCGGGGGCACCTTAAGGCCAAGGGTGACTGACAAAGTGCTACGGGATGGCGCAGCCACAGGGGGAGTTGCTGCGGCACCAGCTGGAGGGGCAGGGGGAGCAGGCTCCTTGAAGGGCACAGCTGAGAATGGAGGCAGAGAAGGCAAGTGGGCCGTGTCTCGTAACACACCTGTGCTGGCAGCAGGTGCTGCCTCGGGGAGGTTTTTGCTGGCTGGCCTGTGCTCAGGTTCACAGGCTACTCTTGCAGCCTGGATGAGAGTAGAAGAGGGTTTCCCAGGCAGAGTCATCCCTGGCCCAAGGCCACAACTCAAGCTCAGAGAAGCCCGGGCATCCTGGCTTGCCGAGGCTGTCAAGGGGCCGATGCTCACTACGGCTGGCTGGGTGGCTGTTGGGGTCTCTGTGCCGGGGCAGTTGCCTGGAGTTCTGGGCTGCAGGGGGGGAAGCGGCTGTAGCTGTGCTCTAGCAACACCGCAGGGAGCCACCTGTTCCATTGTCGGAGACACCGCTGGGGCCCAGGAGCCTGGGCCGGAGGGCAAAGGCCTTCTTGGACCTGCCCCACTTCCAGTGCCTGCCGGGTCCGGTGCGTCTGCCTGGGTCGCAGCTCCATGGGGCTCCCCTGATGCTGTGCCGCCCCTCTCCTCTCCCTTGCTCCCTCCTCCTGGGCCTGGGCCTGGGATGGTTCCCACAATGGAGGCAGCAGTAGCAGCCATGGAGGCTGCGGCTTCGGCAGCAGCTGCTGCCCGCCGGGCCCTGGCCATCTGGGCTCTGGCCTTGATGTCCGCCAGGGTCCTGGCCCCTGTCCTCCTGGGACTGGTGATGGTGCAAGGGAAGCTGGGCCCGGGAGAGACCTGGCTGACAGGAAATGGCAGCGGGGATCCATGGATCCTGGAGACAGGGATCTGGAGGAAAAACAGAGAAGCACATCAGTGACCAGGCAGGGAAAGCAGCCATCCTCGCTCCTGTTTCTGCCCTCTGCTGAGCTCAAAAACAAACAGGCTGCCTCTGAAGCTGGGACTTGCAGGAAGACACCCTCCCCTTAGAAGCCAAGCCAGCTTCTAGACGGTGAGCTCTAAGCAGCACTAGCTCTCTTGCACCAAACTAGACCACAGATCTTTAGGGTCCTTAAGGACTGCTTCCATACTCTCCCCTCCTGGCATCTTAAAACGACATGTAGGAAAGGGGGAAATGATGCCTGACACGGTCATGTTTGGGAGGCCACTTGAGGGCCTGCATGGCTCTGCTGTGTCTTTCTCCCCCCCCCCCCATGGGACCGCACAGGAGGTGTGACCACGTGCTCAGCCTCACATGGACCTGAAAGACAAGACACACCTCTTTTCTCCCTTCCCGGCCTGTGGCTTTAGAACACAGGTGGCAAAGTCACACCTCTAGCAGCCCTGGAGGCAAAGGGTGCTTCCCTATTCCCCATAGCTGGGATTTTTAAACTGGAGCATGAATTCAGGAGCGAGCCCATGAGGAGCATGTCTCGACCACTGACCTATGGACTTCCCCACCAAAAAGTTAAGCCGGACTGCTGCATACAATAGAGACACCTCTCAACAGCTCCCCATTCTTCCATGTGCAGGATGCGCGCCATTACCCCTACATGTTCTGAGAGAAAATGCCTGTTTCTGACAGCGAGAGTCCAATAGAAGGACTAACACATCTCTCCTGTTGCTGGAACAAAAAGAACTGCTTTAGATAGGCTCAGACCAGTGGTCTTTCTAGACCAGTGCTGGCAAATGAGTATCATCCAGAGCTTTTCATGGTTCCAGAAGAAAAGCCCTGCTTTGCCCTGTGTATAAACTGAGGAAGAAAATCTGAGATCCCTTTATTTATTTAAATTATTATTAGCCACCTTTCTACCTACAAGAACTCAAGGCAGCTTACAATAAAATACATAAAACCACTAAATAAAAATCAATCCTTTATAACTGCCAACAGTCAGAAGAACTAAAATTAACTAAATGCCATTCATCCTCAGGTGCCTCCTAAAGGTTAAGAGTGGGGTGGCCGGGAGAGGTCGTCCCATAGTTGTGGGGCTGCCACCAAAGAGGTACTTTCTCATGTATCCACCAGACATGCTTCTCTGGTTGATGAGGAAGTCGGGAGGGATATCAGGGCCTGGGCAGGAATGTATCATACAAAAAGCCACCCGTCCTCTGCCAGGGGCCAGAACCTGCCCAGCCTGACATTCTTCCACCCTCACTCTGCCCGTCTGTGGGGTGCAAGCATCCTTCTCACCCCATAAATGAAGGAAAGCAGCGGATGCTGGGACAGGAATGGGGCACCTGTCAACCGGCAAGCATCACAGGTACTTATACTCAGCCTTAATCCAAAGGGGTTTTTTACCCTGAGCGGAGGGACCTTTGGCACGGGCGCTGCTGGAAAGGGCTGCGGTGGGCTTTGAAAAGGTGGGCTGGAGCGGCTGTTCTCCACAACATGGGGCCGTTTTTCCGGGGTAGTCGACGCCTCTTCGGGGCTCTCCGATTTCCTCTTGAGGCCTTGGACTCCGACGTCCATCTGTTCTGCGCCAGTGACAGAGGCTTCCTTGGCAGGTGTCTCCTGAGACTCCTCCCCTGGAGTGGCTTCGTTGCCTGCTGCTGCTGGGCTCTTTGGTTTGCTTGACTTTTCTTTCGCTGGGGACTCCAAGCTGCCAACATGTGGCACCTCCCTTCCTGGCTCTTCATTCCCTCTGGAAGGCCCGCAGGGAGTTTGGTCACTGAATCTGGAGGGGAGGCTGCTATCTGAGGAGCTTACAGACTCTGCTGGCTTAGGGGCTTGGAGCTGCTGCTCTTCCTCTCCTTTGCTAGCCGCTGGCGCTGGCGGTGGTGATACCAAAAGATCCTGTGCCTTTGGATCCACAGGAGGGGCTGCCTCTTTGCTCGATACTGCTACCGAGGTGGGCAAGCTCTGCTGTGGCTGAACTGCTGAATCCCTAGCCTGTGCCTGAGTAGTGGGGATGTAGGACGTCAGCTGCTGGGATTCTTCAGGACTCAGCCCAAAACTAGATGGAGAAGAGAGACACACTGGTTAAAACTCAGGGCACCAGCTGACTTCACCGTGGCCATTCACATCGGAGCGGCTATAACGCCTGGCCCTCAGAAGCACACGACCAAAGGCAGGTGTTGAGTGTCTATGTATTTTGGTGGTCTCTCACTGCTAGAAGCGTGGGCGGAAGAGACTAGTTTTCCAGGCTCATTCATAAGAAGGGTGATCATTATGTTTTGTCAACGGAATCTACAACACTTTACAACACCTCAAAATTAATAGCAAAAAAAAAATTCATTCTGTCCCAAAGCCAAACTGAGAGAAATAAAAACCTGCACCGCCTTTTGAGAGAGCATATGGTGGCAGAGAGGGCAGCTGCCTGGGACAGGAAAACTCTCCCAGCTTCCAGTGACTTTGGCTCAGCACCCCAGCTTTATACAGCCTTGGAGGGCTTCTCACAGTTCAGCGGTGAAAATACAATTCAGCAGTGAGAAATGCTTCTGCCTCCTCCCTGATAACCTAAGAGGAAGTCCTACTGAAGTACTAATGGAAGGGGCCTCTTGGCAAATCCAAGGAAACTGTAAGAGAGACTGGCACATCCGCTATGTACAAAGGAGGGAAACTGGACCTTGGCTCATCCAGGGAGCAGAGGTTCCTCAGCAGGTTCTCCGACCTCTACCTACTGGCCCTCCTCTGCCACATCTCCCAGTAGCTTGTAGTTGCCGCTGAAACTCTGGTCTCAGCCACCATTTCTCTTTATGAGAGCCAGTGTCATGCACTGACTGAACTCGGAAATCCCCGCCTCCTCTCAGCCATGAGCTCAACAGGTGGCCTTAGACAAGCCAACCTCGCCCCCCCCCCCACCTGTGACATGGGGATAGGGATACTGGCCTCCCCTCCAGACCTTACTGTAAGGATTAACAGAAATAACATGCCCCAAAGTGCTCTGAGAGCTTGCCAAAGGCACTGCATACAAAGTATTATTATTATCATGAACACTGCAGTGAAACACAACATGGCAGCTGATGCAGGAGACAGGCAAAGGCCCTCCCTGGGAGCCTGCAGGAAGTGGCCTTGCTCAGCCCATACTTTGTACTTGTCCAATTAGGCTTCCTGAACAGCAAGGACTTCTGCAGTGTTGATTTCAGGATGGCAGTCTCTTTTCACATTGGAGACAAATACTAGGTCATGGAGCCAGGATGAGAGACTGCCTGCCCCCTCCAGGTACTGAGGGGCATTTAAAAAAAGATGCTTCACTTTTTAGTGCTGGGTACAGAAGCTAAGCATGGTTGGCCCTGGCTAGTATTTGGATGAGAGACCTCCAAGGAATAGCAGGGTCATGACGTAGAGGAAGGCCATGGCAAACCGCCTCTGAACATCTCTTGCCTTGAAAACCCTACGGGTTCGCTGTAAGTCAGCTGTGACTTGAGGGCATGTTCCACTACCACACCGCTTTAGCCTTTAAAGGGATCTTGTAGTTAGAAGCATAGAGCCAACCCTCTTCCACTCAAGAGCCTCCTGAGAAATGGGCATTACAAGGGAAGAAAAAGGCATCTTTGGAGAGAGAGAAGATAAGGCGAGGCAGCCAAAGCCCTCACCTCTGTCCATAGTAGCTCTCAAAGAAGTGCTCCTTCCACAGTTCCACTTTCTTCTCCTTCTCTAATTCCTGCCGAAGTCTCAGCTGCATTTCAGGAGTGAACTCCCCTGCCACGCACAAAGGAGGGGGGGGAGTGAAGTTCAAGCAGGAAAGATGGTTCTTATCAAAATCTGGAACCCCCAGCTTCTTGAAAACTCCCCCCTGCTGCTCTGGGATTTCCTGATGCTCAAGGATCTTCTGCTCAGCCAAATGCAGTCATGACTGTCCCAAGTCTCTGACTTCCCAGGGGGATATTTTGCCCCAACATCACACCTGTAGAAATGGTGTTTTTGCCCTGCTAGCCTTCTGTACCCCTCACCCCCTGCCCCCCCCCAAACAATTTCTCCATACAAACTGAAAATATTCTCAATACTTTGGAATCGCCCCTCTCCCAAGTCCAGAGCCCCACCTCTTTCATGGAGACCTCACCTTCCGACAGTCGTTCTTTCCACCCTTGGGCAGCAGAAGTGAAGAACTCATTGTTGAGGGCAGAACTGCTGAGCTTCAACAGCCCATCTACCCCGATCTGAAAGAGGAGGAAAACGAAACGGAAAGAATGCAGTCATTCTTTCCCCGCATTGATCTTACAGCAGGAGGGGGAGCAAGTGGGACAGTCTTTTGACCTGGGGAGAAAAGGGTCTCAATGTAACTGACCCAAGGGACTCAAGTGCCCGTTTCTTTAGCTTGGCAGGGAGCTCTTCTCACTCTCACACACTCTGGAACTTCCTGCCAGACAGGTCCATTTGCACAGAGCTTTTGGGAAGTAGGAAGAAGAACTGCATAATGTACTCATAACTTCATACAGAGCACAGAGAAGGAATTAGGCCCCCAACAGAGTTATTGGACAAGCTTCTGAGGGAAGTGGCTGTTCTCTTCTTATGTCTAAAGAGCCCTTTAACAAATTAGAGGGGAGGCGGAGACAGTTTGAGCAGCGGCTGAGCTGCAAAACCTTCCCCAAGTACCCCCTTCAAGTTCTTGCTTTTTCCCCCTGCAAAGATGCCTTTGCCAGTAAACAGAGAGAATGAAAGAGAAGCCAGGCAGACAGGTAGGCATGTGGCCTGACCCCCTCATCATCCTTACAAAAAAGTCAAGAAAACCACAGGAGAAACCAGTTTCACTTTTTTTTTGACATGATTCTGAATTAGTTCAGAGGCCATAGGGCTGTTCAGCTCCTGCTGTTGCTCTGCAACAGGGAGAAGGACGGGCGGGGAAGGAACAGAGAAAAATAGATCTAAATTTTGAGCTAGAAAAGCTCTACAAAAATTGCAGCTTCCCCCAAACCACTTATCCGTTGGATGGAAGCAGATCTTCTCCAAGTGCTTTTCATGCTGTTTGGCCACAAGAGCCTCTCAGCAAATAATATTCCCCGATCCTTGCTCCTTAGCTCTTTGTCCAGCTCTCCCCCTCCTGCCCTGGAGACGCACCTGCCTGTCCACTTCAGGGAGCAGCAGGAGCAGCCGCTGCTGACAGTCAGCTGGCAGATGGGAGAATGTGAGCTTGTTGATCAGGGCCCGCAGGTTGGTGTTCACCAGGATGGAATCTGGGGTCTCCACATCAATTTCAGCGCATTTTGTCCTCTTCAGCTGCCCTGAGGGGAGAGACACAGAAGGACCATCCGTCAGCATCAGCGAAGAGAGTGAAGCTGATCAGAACACACCTCAGGATAGGGGGGCTCCTGGAGGAAGGCCCCCTGGTAAAAACCAGAAGAGGAGGACCCAACAGCCTACTCTAAGGCTTCAGCTTGGAGGCAACTCTTATGCATCATCTAGAAACTAGCTCTGTGCCTACTGTCTCTAGGCTACACATTCAGTGTCCTTTCATCCTTCCTCTGCCTTCTGTCTTTTGAGCACACTTTGCCCCCATCCGTCCTCCAAGAAGCTCATAGGAGTTCTCTCAGCCCCACCTGTTGTGGGGAGGGGAAGGGAAAGGACTTTGTAAGCCGCTCTGAGACTCCAAGTGAGTGAAGGGCGGGATATAAATCCAATCTCTTCTTCTTCTTCTATAATTCTTTTCCCCTCCTTTTTATCCCCACAACAAACCAGTGAGGTAGGCTAGGCTGAGGGGGAATGACCTGCCCCAAGGTCAACCAGTGAGATACAGTGGCTGAATGGGTACTTGAACCTGGGTCTCCTGGATCCTAGTCTTACACTCCAACCACTGTACATGACACTGACTCTTCCTTAAGCAACGCATTGCGCTGGAAGTTGCTTAGGGACAGTGCATTTTACCTAATGCCTTCCTGTTGCTGCTCCAAGGACTTTCCTTCAGTGAAGAAGTGAACAGTTCTATCCCCTTCACCCTCAATAATTCAAGTGTGCCTAGGGGAGAAGGGAACGCTTCTAAAAGGAAAGAGAAAGCACCAGTTTCCCAAACCAACAATCCTAGATGAGGGAAATCTAAAAAGCTGTTCAAAAGATATTTATTGAAGCGCTTCAAGATCATAGCTCATGTCTGGAGCTTTGAGTATATTTCAACTGTTAACGGAAGGCAACTGGGGGAAAATTTTCAAGAACACACAACAGACATTGTGTTACAGTATTTACGCTCATAAAAACATACATAAAAATATTTATCTCATAGCTATAAATGCAAGAATGCCCAATGAAACTAATGCAGAAAAGATACAGAGAAGCAGAGATTCTCAAGGGATCAAAAGAAGTCAGCATCTAGTTGAGGAATCCAAGCCATGAAAAAGCTGTTCTCCAATAAACATGCTACGAGCGCCAAGTAAGGCCAAAAATTGCCAAGATGAAGGAAGCAGTGATCCCATGGAGGAAGGATCCAGCCATTTTGCCTCCTCTGCTTTATGCTACCGAGTGAGAGAGAATCAGGCCAGCCTGAAAGGACTCAATTCTTACACTGAGGAACCTTTTTTACTCCATCCCTACTCCCAAGTCTTATCACTGGCCTTCAACAGGACAATGTTGTGATGGAAACTGTTGTCTTACTTGCATGGAGTCGCTCAGATCTCTGGAATGGCTTCTTCCCCAGGACTGGGAGGGAGGGCTCGGCTTTAATGGAGGGAGATGAACTAGATGTCGAATTCTGGGGGCTACTTGAGTGTCCATCAGATTGTTTTCCTTCCCAGGCTGAAAAGCAAAACAGAAAGAGAGTTTGACTTCACCAGCACTGGTAACTAAAGACCAGCAAAATTAATCCTCAAGATTCTAGTCAACTACCATCTCCAGTTCAGGATGCAAGTTAGTCTAAAACGAATTACAGGAACAACAAATTTGGGTGTAGTGATGGAGATAAGGGGAGACACAGACAGAAAAACCTGCCTGGCTTTAACTATTCAGTGCCAAATCTTCACCATTTCTGGAAAAAATTGTTTCAGTATGATATCCAATTGGAACACTATTTATTTATTTAATAAATAGTGATTGAATGGGAAGGTGGAGTCACAACAAACATGGAGGAATAATGTAGAGCTAAGACCTATCTTCTTGCAGAGGCATCTCTGGATGCCCAACTTTGCTCACGCAGCAAAGTGCTGTCGTCCTGTATAATGAACATTAATGTCTGGGCTTTCCCCATGGCTCAAGGCAGCTTACAATACATAATTAAAATATCAGACAATAAAGCCCCAGCACCACCCCTCTCCAGAACAGTAAAGCTCAAGTGAAACAGATTGTAGCTGGCAGACGCCACTTGTGGTTACCCTGCCAACCTGCTTTTCAGACAGCAAGGCTGGGTCGTAGAGTTGCCAGGTCTTCCACTATCGTGGGAGCTCTCCTGTCCAACAGCCATAATCATCCACTGCCACTTGGGAGAATGACATGGGAAATGGGGGAGGGTGCAACACCATTTTTGATGTGAACCTGGAAGTGCTTCACTGCAATGTTCTAGAATTCCCCCAAAACTCTATGATAAAACCATAGGGATCTAGGGGAATCCTAGCGTGTTGCACTGATACGATGACATCACTTCTGGGTTTGCACCAGAAGTGCTCTTGCAGCATCACAGCAATGCCTATTTGCATATCCCCATCTCCCTCAGCGTCTCACCAGCTGGGTCCATGAGTGAGTTTTTAACTTGCTCTGCAAATGCCAACTCTACTCCACCCACGGCCAGTGGATCCAGACCTTCCCAAGCATCAGTCTTCCTGACCAGCATTACCTCTCTTTCCAATGGAGGTGAAACTTAGTGTCAATTACGTCCACACCCCTGCTCATCACTACTGACCCACGTTTTTGCCATCCTTGTTGCAACACTGCAGGTGTGAACTTTTTGACATGGTCTGAGGGAAAGATCCAAAGAGTTCTTGGCCCTGAGTGAGCTGACTCAGTAGACACAAGACCAGCCCAGGAGCTGGGGCTTATGCTATATTTATTTGTTTTTCCTCCTTTCTCTAAATTACATTTTTCCATTTTTTATAAACTGCTTTGAGTCAACAATGAGAAGAAAAATGGGGTATAAACACCTAACAAATAAAGCTTAAGCCTAGAACACATTTAATTGAGGAAAGGGGACCAATTTGCACAGAAATGTCTCTTGAAGTGTTACCCACACAGGCACAATTGTGGTTAATGTCGTATCAACAATAGCTGTTTGTGCAAATATTCTTGGAAGAGGTCATCATGAGCAGGATCGTTTCTACTTATGGATGGGGAAAAAATCAACACGAATGAAAAAATCCACCTTCATGGTTTACAGGAGTATATGCTTCAATAGGAACCATTTGCTAAGTATCTGTGTGGAGGACAAATGCCTTCAGTGGAACCACTTAATAAACAAGCCCTTCAGAATCACAGCTGCAGATGAAACCAATACATCTCTCACTAGATAATGAGGCCTCCTCTCCCTCGATATTTTCCTCCACATTTTCCATTTGAAGATGTTCTTGACAGATACAACCCTACTCTCTATTCCTATAGAAGTACTTCTGGGTAAACCAAGACCTTTGCTTCTACCAAAGAAATGTATGATCTTTAAAAATGGGGTGGTGAGTGGAATTTTAATGCAGTTTTGTCTAGAGTGCAGATGAAAGCCATTCACGCTGGCTGAAGAGGAAGGACTAAAATACATTTTTGCAGGACTGCTCTACCCTGGTAAAGCAAAGGGCCCAGTCATAAGAACATAAGAGAAGCCATGTTGGATCAGGCCAATGGCCCATCCAGTCCAACACTCCATGTCACACAGGGGCCAAAACCCAGATGCCATCAGGAGGTCCACCAGCTGGGCCAGAACTCCAGAAGCTTTCCCACTGTCCCCCCAAGCCCCATTAAGTACTGTTAAGTACTGTCTGGATTAAGCAAGCAAGGGGCCCGCCATCCCACAGGATCATCCTGTTTCTTCGTACCAGGTTTTGCAGGAACAGAGTGGCTGACAGCCTTTGTGTGCTGCTGCAGGAGGAGGTGGTTGGAGGAGACTGGCAAGCTGGCTCGGCATTGCTGCTGCTTCCGCTGCTTCTGCTTCAGAGCCTAGAGAGGAGGAGGAGGAGCAGGAGATGGACACAAAGGTGAGCCCCCCACACCAGGCAAGGAGGTGGCACCAACCACAGCAGGGTAACCTTTGAAATGCCCATACTGACCTTTCTTTTCTTGTACTTAATAAGCTGCTAAAAGTGTATGATGGAACTCTGTCTCAGCAGCATGCAAAACAAGTTTTGTGCGATTATGCATCACATCATTGCCTCAAGCCAGATGGGGCTTCACATTTGGTTCACGGCCAAGCTGAAGACGAGGTCAAGTTTAACTTACTCACTATTAATGTTTAACCAGACAGAAGGACGGCCAACAGATTCGGCAGGAGATTACCAAGAAATTTCTCAAGAAGTCTGTGGACACGGTACAATCTCTCCCTCTCTTTCTGCCACCCACACGAACTATCTGATCTAGCAGTTCTATAATGAATCCAAACATGAAATTCCACACACCTGATTCTTTTGAAGGGAACCAAGTATTTGGTGAGATGCTCATCTTTTTCTTGACAGAACTTCAGTAATCTGTATTATTATTTCATCGATTAATAAACAGTACCTAACTACAGGGCTATTTTTGGGCAGGAACGCACAGGAACGGAGTTCTGGCTGGCTCCTGAGTTGGCCACACCCATCAGGAACTCATTAGCATAATAGGCCACACCCAACAGCAGAAACTCATTCAGATTGGCTACATTAGGGGTATGTGGCCTAACATGCAAATTAATTCCTGCTACAAAAAAAGCCCTGGGTTTTGACAACAAACAAGGTAAGCAGAATAAGAAGCAAAAGGTGGGTGTGGCTGGATGACCACTCTTCTGGTGACATGAGGGCCTAATATGCTAATAAGCTGTGCTGTCAGTGGTGTGGCCTAATATACTAATTAGTTTCTGCGGTTGGGTGTGGCCTATTATGCTAATGAGGTCCTGCTGGGCTTTTTCTACAAAAAACACCCTGCCTAACTGGATTATGTGAGGTTATTTAACCTTGTATTAAAAATGGTTTCCACTCTCCCCCTTTTGCCGTATTCCAACAAGTCTGATGCAAGGAAAGGGTTTCTCAACTGCTTCCAGTTCCAAAGGACATCATGTAGCACGGGACCCAGAAACAGCTGTGAATCATATTACAAAGATGACTTGCGTAACCATTTAGAGAAGGAGAAGCAGGAAAAAGGAGAAGAAGGGAAAGAAATAAACATTATTTGAACAGGGAGACTGGATCAGAGTCCCTTTTGCACACAAATCATGAACAGCAAAAGCAGCGAGAAAGCAATCTGGATGACAGCTATCATTAAAAAAAAAGGGTTTGGTTTGGTTTTCCAAGAGGGAAAAACCCAGCATTAAAGCTGTTAGGTTAGGACTAAGGCAAACCTCTGGGAACTCTTTCCTCTAGAACTCTGGATTCAGATACAGTCACCTTGACCTTAGAGCAATAACAGAAATGGGTCTGAAAAGCAAATGGAGAAGGCCGAGGAGAGGAAGGAGCTACTAAAGAAATGGCCAGAAGAATGATGCAATGAGGAATGCCCTCTCCCTTCTGGCAATGAGATGTTCCACTTACCTGCTTGAGTGCTTTTTTGCTGAGCTTCTGAGATGATGAGATGACTTTACCTGGTGGAATAGAAGGAGATGGACAGCCTGGCTGGGGAGAGGACACTTGTGAGAGTCTGGTTGATACTGCAAAACAGAAACAAAAACAATACAGGAAAAATCTGCAGACCCATCAAGGATAAAGTCATCCCTTACACATGGCTGAAAAACCAGGAACCCAGAATGGCAATGCTTGGGTCTAGGAACTGAAATTCTTTCTAGCCTTACCCTTTCCACAGAAAACACTACATCATCTCTCTTTTCCCTTCACACTGGCTCACGAAAACATGTCTCCATTTATTATGATGTTCTGAGAGAATCCACCTGGAGACAGGCCATACATGACCTTAAAAAGCATCATGCAAACATTGCCCTCTGACCACAAGAACACTCTGAAACAAAGGCAGTGCAGTCTGGAGTTTAACACCAACAAAAACTGGCAACGTTTATCTATCTTCAAAGGCAATGTAGTTCATCCCATACGATCCACATTTTGTTGTTGAAGTCCATTTTAAGCACTGATTGGATGTTCCATGGGATACAGCTGGTCTTTGATCTGGAATATCAGATCGCATCTCTTGTCATGGGTTTGTTATCCCTCCACCTTGATGCCCCATCTGCCAAGCAGTCTCTCTCACAACACCTTTATGTTAGGTGGAACACAAGAGAAATCAGAGTGCTAAGGAGAAGAAATCAGAGTGCTAAAAGAAACGGGACTCAGCATCTATTTATCAGCTTTATCCACCACTCATACCTCACCCTAAGAACCTATTCAAAGCATCTACCACCACTTCAGACAGATTAGAGGAAAAGAAGAGAGTTTGGGGAACAAGTGTCATCGATATGTAATGCCAAACCACTGGAAGCCTCTCTCAGGAGTGTCATGTCAGCACCACAGTGACCTGAAGTTTCTAGTTCAAATCTCACCTCTGCCATGAAGTCAAGTCGTTGCATAGAAGACTCAGCACCCCTCTCCTCAAATTTGCAGTACAGGATGAAAGGTGAAGATGGGGGAGGAAACAGAAGTTTCTCCCCGGACTTTTCTCTCAATGTTTTGCCCAATGGAAAAGACCTATGAAAATATCTTCTACTTTGGAATGGCTGAAATGCTGTTTTAAGCAGGTCACTCAAAATACTATGAGCTATCTGGCATGAAGGTTTTAATGCAAGATCTACAGAATTAGACAGTGAGTTTCTCATATACTGTGGGCAACATATGCTGTGTTAGGTCTGCTCTCTCATCTTCCCTTCAGAGGAAAGGGAGACAGCTCTACTTTTGCATTTCAGCTTCAAGAAGCTGGAAAGCTGCCGAATGGATCTCCTTCCTTCCCCTCTGTCTCCCCCGGCAAAATACACTCAATATTTCTTTGGCTTTTAGAACCTCGCAAGCACTTTGGACACTGCCCACAGCATTATCTCCTATCTTCCCACACCCTCCTTTACTATGTGGCAGCCAAATGTCAGCACTGGAATGCCAGCAGAGACTGAGGGCCTAATGGAGTCCTATGGCTGCCTGTGTCTTGGAAAGCACTGCTGCTGCTTTGTCCAACAACTTTGTCCGACCCCTGCATCTCCCCTTCCCATGAGAATGAGCAGCCTTTCCTTGAACACCCTTGCTTCTCCTTGCGTTCTTGCCACCCGGTTTCCCCCTGCTAAAACCTAATTTCTCACCATCCTCCCCTACTGGATATTTCCACGCCTGCCCACCATGGAGGACCACAGCATCTGTATGTTATGCAAAATGAAAGACTCTGCTGCCAATAAGGGATAACCTTAAGGGCTTCTTCTTCTTTTTGGCAGAGACTTGAGATAAGTTACCAATAAACAGAAGAGAAATAGCAGCAACATTCAGCTTGGAGATGCATTTGAGATCCATTATAAGCTCCCAATCATCTACACTTCTTATCCATGAACCACATATTAGCACCTGGAGGCCCACCCCCATCCAATCAATACCACATGGACAACACCACTGGGTAAAGACGCATCATGCACACTTGCTGCATCTGATGAAGCAAGATCTGGTTCACAAATGCTTATGGCAAGATAAACTGTTGTTAGTCTTTGATTTGCCATGGAACCACATAACCTAAGACTCTACAAGCTGCAGGTATGTCAAGCCTTTCTATCATACCCTGAAATTATCTTTTTTCCTCCCCTCCCTTCCCTGCCAACTCCAGTTTTACACTGGATAGCCAGCCTGATGAAGAATTCCGGAGAACTCAAAAGCTTGCTGGTCACTGTATCATGATATTTCAGATAGTCCTACTCAAATATTACCAATTAACCAGCCTAGTGATTAATAAGAACGATAAACAGCAGTAATGCAAAGGCTGATTTGCTATGGAATTTCAGGGAGCTCTTTCTCTGAGTCTGGCATAGCCAAGTTAGTAAATCTCACAGTTGCTGCTAGCAATCACACATTTTTCTTATGGGGCTTTGCAAATTGATTACTCATAGCAACCACAAAACACAAGGAAGGGGTGCAGTTCTAGGAATAAAATGGCAGTAACCTGCCTCTTGAGAGCTGCTTTGGTGCCTTGGGCAAAGAAACTAAATGATACCCTCTCTAAAATGGGACACGATCCGCCACAGACCAACTGGTATAAGCTTTCGAGAGTCAAAGCTCCTTCATCAGATCTGATGACGGGAGCTTTGACTCTCAAAATCTTATATCCCCAAAATCCTGCTGGTCTATGGTGGATATTAGAAAAAGCTTTTTTACAGCAAGAGTTGTACAACAGTGGAATCAGCTGCCTAGGGAGGTGGTGAGCTCCCCCTCACTGGCAGTCTTTAAGCAGTGGCTGGATAAACATTTGTCAGGGATGCTCTAGGCTGATCCTGCATTGAGCAGAGGGTTGGACCAGGTGGCCTGTATGGCCCCTTCCAGCTCTGTGATCCTATGATTCATGTTGGTCTCTACGGTGCTGCTGGACTCAAATCCAGCTGTTCCACTGCAGAGCAGCGTGGCTACCCTCTGAAATAATCCGCCAGGAAGTTATTAAAAAAGCCTTTGGCAAATTAAGCATGCAGTATGGCACATCTGAATCAACTGAATCCAAAATCCAGGATTGGATGCATCTTTCCCACCACAGAGAATCTGTGAGCCAGTTTGGTGTAGTGAGAGCCAGTTTGGTGTAGTGGTTAAGTGCGTGAACTCTAATCTGGGAGAACCGGGTTTGATTCCCCACTCCTCCACTTGCACCTGGCTGGATGACCTTGGGCAAGCCATAGCTCTGTACCAGCTGTTCCCTCAAGGACAGCTTGGGAAAGAGCTCTCTCAGCCCCACCTACCTCACAGGGTGTCTGTTGTGGGGAGGGGAAGGGAAAAGGAGTTTGTAAGCCGCTCTGAGACTCCAAGTGAGTGAAGGGCGGGGTATAAATCCAATCTCTTCTCTTCTTCTTCTGTCTTTCAGTGTTTAACTCACACAGAAAAGAAGCTGCATGCTACCTATACACCAAAATTATGACACAAAATAAGTGCATAACCAGTCAAGAGCTAGTATAAACACACACTGATTTGTAATTCGATGCACTGTTTGATTTCAATTTATTTGCAGTGCTCAAAATCCTATCCACACAAAAGCCAACTTCTTTGGCTCTTCTGCGAACACAGAGGGCTCAAGGGCCGTAGGATCGCATCAGGTAGATGATGGTGGGCTCGTCTCAAGAGCTTTGCCTGTTTCCACAGCAATATGGGCACTGGAAAGTCTGTGAGCCTCAGAGACTGTACCTGATCTATAAATAAGGAAAGCAGCTGAAGTTGCCAATGTAGGAATGAGCTTTCTGGCTTGTAGCTTCCAGCAGTCCCGCCCCCATATACCGCCTCTATCCTTGGGTGGTAGCAGTTTCCCCTGATCTCTGTGCCTTTGTATACCATCGAGGAAATAGCCATCTGGGAGCTCCTCCAAGGTCGGAGAAAGTTCATCCTTCCTTTTGTTGACTGTAGAGGTGTAGCCCCAACTCAGCCATTTGTTTCACAGGAGAAAATGCTGGTGATACAAACAGCAATGTATGAGATGTGTGGAGAGCCAGAGGGATGATCCAACAGGAGGGGCTTCCTTGTCACCCCTCCCTTCCCTAATGAGCAAGCTAAACTAGATTCCATTGGATTAGCTGTGCTGGTCAGGCAGCAAGGTTCTAAAATTGAACAGACCTCTGTCTCAGGCAAAAGTACTGAAACGTTTTAAGAGCTGTGCTGCACCCTTTTCACCTGAACAGCCAACCGAAGCAGTCCCAAGAACTCTGTGCCATCCAAACTCCTCCCAAAAGAATATATCTGAGGCTGGAGGCTGGTTCATCAAGATGTAAATGCAGGCATCCTCCCCACTGCTCAGTTCATCTACCCCCTTGTTATGTACTCATGTGATACCCCTGGGAGATGTGTGAGAATCTGAGCTTAGCAACCCTTCTTGGACTAGTAAGTGGACAACTGGGCTTGGAAGTGGGTGTCAAAGACCGATTTCCCACAAGGTGCTACCCTGGCGTCATTCTTCCATTTCCCCCGATTGCATGTTTCAATTTCTTACTATTTGTCATGGGGCGCATTTTGACCCACGGCTTTGCATGATTTCCCCCACGGCTTCAGTGATCCTGTTTTTTGAGGATCACTGAAGCCGCGAAAAAAATTGGGCGGAGCCGTGGGTCAAAATGCACCCCGTGGCAAATAGTGGGAAATTCAAGCATGTAATCGGGGAAAAGGGAAGAATGACGATGGGGCAGCACCTTGAGGGAAATCGGTCAAAATGTGGGTGTTAAAAGGGTGAAAGCAGAAGAGACTAACAAAGGATATGGCAGATATTGGGGCAATGTTATTTAACTATTGTGTGTTATTAAGCATTTGATCAGTCAGCCATGGGAGGAAGTGTAATGGTAGGCGCGTTCCCCAGGACACCTCTTGTTTCCAGGAAATGCGATTCTTATCAGTTTGCTCTCATGGAAGTCTTGAATTCAGTTTTTAATACAGGAACATAGACCGCCAAGGAAACAAAATACAGCTTTCTCATCTCAAAGATGTCCTGTACCTTGAATATACTAAACTAGTGTCTGGAATAAGTTACCGACTGGATGAGGGGAAAACAGTGACATGTACATTTAGACGATATACAGATGACCTCTTTTCTAAGCAATTATATTTAAGTTGAGGTATAATAAACTATGCTATACTATACTATACTATACTATACTATACTATACTATACTATACTACACTACTTAAGTTGTAAGTGAAGATACAAAAATGAAAAGCATCAATAATTTACTCCCGAATTCAGATGAACAGTTTGAGAAGAAATGGTAATTTATTGAAACAGATTTATATGCTACTCTTCTGCCTCTCAGAGAGACTTGAGTCATTTAAATTTGATAAACATAGGCAAGTACAGTAAGAGTAATACACACCACAGAGAATAATACATACCACTGAAACCTCTGGTAAAACAAACTTCATTAAATGCCACTCAGAGGATTTCTGGAATAAACACATTGTCTTATTTGCCCTGGAAGGCCTATAAAGGTAGTACCAATTGCACTTCATGAGGGACGGGGTTCCACAGCTTAGGAATAGCAATTGGAAAAGCCCTCCAATGAATCTTCACCAGCCAAATCTTGGATAATGAGGGCCCCATGTTGCACTCTGAACACAGGCAGGTTTATACGGGTGGAGACTCCAGTATTTCAGGTACTCCAGAACCAAGCCATTTTTGAGCTTTCAAGGTCAAAACCAGCACTGCAGTTTGATACCACATAACACACACCCTGGAAACAAACCGGTGCAGTTGAAGAAGAACTGGCTGCTTATTTGTTGTGGCAAACCCCGCTCCAAACCTTAACAGTCACATTTTGTACAAGTTAACCTCTTCAGACCATAGTGAGCAAGTAAACATTTCTAAACAAGTTATGGGCCTGTAAAGACATATTCAGCAGATTTGGGTGGAAAAAAAACCTGGCTCTCATTTTCTAGAACAAAAGGAAATAAAAAAATATAAGGCAGGAATAACTACGATTTATAGTCTTTTTGATATACACAAGAATCTCTTTTGCCTGTATTTTCTTTTTTTAAAAGGAACCTGTTCATACTCCAAACTTATTCTCTGATGTAATGAAAGCCACTTGCTGTCTACTGTACAAATACACATTATGTCCAACTGAGAGGAGAAAACTGCCCTGTAGCATCAGACTAACCTCCCTCTGGACCCTCCCCATAGCTTCCAACAATGGCCTGCCTGATGTCCTTCGGAAACACCCATCTAAAGGGTGAGAAGAGCGCGTTACCATCCTGTCTTGTTCCTTTCCCTGGCATCTGTTAAGCACAGGAATCCTCTTCTGAACAGGAAAGTTCATTTTAGCAATTATAACTGATAGGCATCAGCAGATGAGTTCATGACAAACAGAACTAAGGGTGAAGGCAGATTTACACCACTTTAGCAATTAGCAGCCTCTGGACTGTCACCTGCACTTTTGACAAAAGATGCGAACCTCCATATGAAACCAGGCCCAGAAACTGACTGCTTTTCTCAGCTTTCAGAAGTCAGCTGCACTGATCAGCTGGCAAGCTCAACAAGGCCTGGCAAAAGAGGGAACAGAGCTCTTCTAACTTGGATCTCATGAATGCTTTTTTGTCTTGGATGATAAAATTCTTCCAGGTACAGTGTGCTGCATTCTCTCATGCAGGGTGCCCAGCAGTCCCTCTGAAGGCCTGACCCTCCTAAGGCTGCTTGTTCTGACCCATAAGCCTGCGATCAGAACTTCAGTGCAACAGGATAACAAACATCTCCTGACTGCAGAGACACTTCTGCAAGCCCAGGCCTGGGCTTTGCGGTTTTGAAGCTTGAGCCACGGCAAGATACAGACACATCTACATCGTAGTCAAGCCTCCCACAGCAGACCACAGAAAACAGAAAGCACTCTACAACAATTTACAAAAGTCTAGTTTAACTCAAATCAACAAGTTCCACAATAAGGAAGGCCACATTTGAGACTCAGATGTTATCTGATAAAGCCACCTTGGCCAGTCACGGAAACACTGGGAAGCATGCCAGCAAGGGTACAAAGAAGTCACTCGGGACTGTTCCCTCCCCCACCCCCGGTCTGGTTGAGAGGAGATAATGACACAGCATGGAGCACCAACTCCACCCACTGGGCATACTAGCAGTCAGTGGGAGCTGGGATCCATGGGGATCCCCCTTTTTAGCTCAGCTATATGCTTTGGAGCTATTTTGCATCAAGGAACAAATGGAACAACCCCCCCCCCCCCCCCCCAAACACACACAGCAGCGAAGCAAAGCAAAAGTCATCAACACCCAATGTGAACAAGCGAGTGTCTAGATTCCATTCGAGGCTGGGCACTACATACTCTTACCTCGCAACTGCATTTCAGAAAGCTGCTCTCCCGACATGATTTCACACAGAGAAACTTCTACCTACTCATGCAGAAATAGATGGAGACTTAACTGGACAAAAAATGGTTTTTTAAATGATTTCCATAAGCTTCCGATTGGCTGGGACCAATGCCCACACGCGCCTAAAGACGACGAGGCTCGACTTTGTTTTAACAAAGCGTCGGTTTTGCTGCTGTCAGAAAAGCTTTATTTTTGTACATATAAGGAAGTAGGTTGTTGATATGATCTGAAAGTGCTTCCTGTTTTGCATGTATATGAATAGCAATGATGCCGCACTGGGCTAAACTGCAAAGCTCAGATGAGATCAAATGAGTGCCCCCCCCCAATGCAAGACGTAAAACGTGCAGCTTAGCGCCTCCCTCTCCTACCCCCTCTACATGGAGGAAATGGGACGTTCTCCCAAGGGAAGCCTAGGCACACCAGGCCTTGCTTCTACTTGCTCCACTCCACCAACTCAGAATGACGCAAGACTTCAGCTGGTGCAAACAGCCAGATGTTTTCAGAGTTGCACTGCTTAGAAGAGGAAGGGAGGAGAATTATCAGAAGACATTTTACTATTTTGGGCTTCTCTTTCAGAACTATTTAAGCAACACTGACAAACTTTTTTTTGGGGGGGGGGGGTTTGCTTCTATAGAAAAGATATGGTACAGCTGTGCCCAAAGGTTTCCCTCCTCAGCTCTGAACCTGCAGTTTTGCAGAGAAAGGCAGTATTAAAAAAAAAAAAGATTTCAATAAATAAGTAAGCTTCTGCAGCTGGTTAAGGTGAAGCCAGTGCCATTAAGATTAGCAAGTACTGTAGATTCTCACTCTTGTCAGTTTTCCACAAAGAGCAGACTCTGGAAATGATTCATGAGACAAGTATCCTCTAAGCTTCCTGGATGCTCGGCATAACTTTCGTTAGCACTGGAAAATGGCCCCCAGCCAGGAGCCACTACAATGGGAAACGTTCTAAAAGAGTGGAACTCTCATCTGCCAAAGCCTGTTCTCCGTGAACACAGTCAGCCAACTTTTCATACAAGCCAAACAGGACAGCCTCCGCATAAAAAGGTCATGCACAAGTCAGACACTACAGCTGCAATCCCAAGCACGCCTACCAGGGAACAAGTGCCACTAAATTCAATGGGACTTATTTCTGGGAATATGTCTGGTGTTTAAAATGGGAACATGGAAGAGCCAATGGACGAACACTTAAGCTTGAAGGCAGAGAGAGCGTGCAGAACTGATGGCCGTTTTCTTTTTATAGCACACGAGGTCCAGTTAGAACAGGGGTCCCCAGCCTTTTGGAATCTGTGGGCACCTCTGGTATTCTGACACGGTGGGCGCAATCACGAAATGGCTGCTGCGGGAGGTGGAGCCAACCACAAAACCACTGATGTGGGAGACAGAACCACACACGCACATAGAGAAGGCTCAGCTGCAGGGGAGAAAGGGATCATTTAAACAGTACTGGGGAAAAGGAGTGAGAGGGAGAATAAAACCAGCACTGTGGGGGCAGCTGCCACTGAGACAAGGTTATTTTAATCTGCACAGCTAATCAGATCTCCAACGGCCAATCAGAAGACCTCCTGGGCAAGAACCCCACCTTCTAAAATCACTTGGCCAGTGCCAGGAAAGGTGTTTGCGGGTACCATGTTGGGGTCCCCTGAGTTAGAATGATGCAAAACTAAAGAACTAGAAATTTATTAAATGCAATTCCTCTTCTCCCACGGTGAACAGTATTAACTCTCAAGGGCGGCTCTTTCAGCAGGAACTAGCAGTCCCCATTTGGGGAAGCTACAGCTGCTTAGCCATCAAACTTCCAATTACTGATCTCCAATTCTGCTTAGATTGCGTATTGTTTTCATGCTTCACATGCAAGCTGATGGGCTGCGTTCTTCACAATCCTATTTAACTTTGATTCTTGCTCTATTGTCTTGACGTATCCTCCAAATTTCACTCGTGCAACACTGCCATTTCCTGTCTACTTCACGGCTGCCAGAATTTATTTATTTATTTATTTATTACGTTTATACCCCACCCTCCCTCCAAGCAGACCTCAGAATCTACTGAGGTACAGTGTTATAATTCTCCTGGAACTCTCCTGGCCGGGACTTATGGGATGCTGCATTCTTTGTTGGGCGCGACTGGAATTGCCGCCATCTTCTGCTTGTTTTATTCTGTATTTTTACGCATACTGTATCTTGTTTTAACTGAAGGCCATTGTTTTATGATTTTAGTTGCTGTTAGCCGCCTAGAGCCAGCTTGCCTGGCTAGGCGGGACACAAATATAATAGATAGATAGATAGATAGATAGCCACTCTACTAATGTATGTTTCATTCTGTTAGTACATGACCCTAACACATTACTGACTGGTTGTCTACTTCACGAAGCTCATGCTGATTTAAGGTGAAGTGTCACAGAAACAGGAAGGAAAATGCTTTTCGCTTTTTCCTTCCACTCAGAAAACCCACTGGCTTTACCATTTTGATTTTCAACACAGGAACCCCACAGTAACAACATGTTTCCACCACACAAATGCACTTATCTAATTCTGACACCATCCCTATGCTCATGCAGGTCAGCAGATAGTGAGCGTAATGACTCGTGTTAAGCTGGCCCAGCCTTAACACTCTGAGCTTTCATTCCACAAAGAACAGGAACTCCATACTGGAAATCTGCCAAGTTTGTCTGTAAGTATCTATGTTACCGGCTGTGGGGTAGGAGGAGGAGGATGTGGATGGTTCTTCCCTTCCTGCTCAGCACTAAGTACTTTGTTGCCCTGATGGAAGTGTAAGACAGAGAGTTAACTGCCACTCACACCCCCCACTTCTACCTTTGGCTGTAACTCCTTCCAGCATCAAGAGCTAAGATCCTACATATCTTCATCAGCTAGTTCCTAACCGTCTTTTAATCACATACCTACTACCTGCAACAGTCTTGGCCCATTCCCTCTTTCAACAGGACCTCATCTCATGAAAGGCTGGAGCCAGTCACCTTCAGCCTCTTAAACGCTCACTTCAATATCCAGCCCTGCCAGGGCTCCCGGGCTCCCTTCTTTCACCTTTCTTAGCCCACCACCGTTTTGAGCCTCAGGAGAAGGCTTAATAGGCCACTCTGGCCCAGCAACAGGCTGGTGCCCAGGTCAGGCTGGTGCTGCAGCCACTACATGATTTTCTCTCCCATCCTTTGGGTGAGAGTTCGGCAAATCCTGCAGGACCCCAGCTCTGGTATTATTGCATTCTACCTCGTGGTGGGTGTGTGGGTGGGTACGTAATCAGCGCCCTCTGTCATCTTCTGGGGTTTTTTTTGGTATTTTGTGTGTGCTCGCGAGCCTGGAAGTCATGGTGACTTCTGGCAACCCCTAGTGGCACTAGGACTTTTCAGAGAGGTGGTTTATATAACCTGCCTCTGCATCCCAGCCCTGGTATTCCTTGGAGGTCACCCTTCCAAGTACTTGCCAGGGTCGGCCCTGCTTAGCTTTCAGGATCTGATGAGATTGGGCTTGCCTGGGCTACCCAGATCAGGGCGCCCTCTGACATTATCTCGATGGCTAAACCTAGCTCTCCCGACCCTTTCTACCTGGCATAGCTAATGGCTACCCAATCTCTCTTATGCTTGCTGATATGCTCCAAGGGAATCACCAGATCTTAACCCTAGCAATTAAACATTCTACAAGTGGGGGTCCGCGAGATTTGCAGGGGGAATCTCCCCCACTTTCTTCTGGTGTGGCCCCCGGCCTCTCCTGCAGCCACCTACAGGCCTGATGTATCCCCTGGCCTGCTTTGCTGCCTCTGCTGAGCCTGCCATGGCTCCCAGGATGATCTGCTGGCACCTACTCCAGGCCTTTGTGGCCCCTGGGATGCTTTACTGCTGCCACAGAAGGAAAGCAGTAAACAGCATTTTCTGCGCTTGAGCAGAGAATGCTGTTTTACTTTTGGAGAAACTGCCCCCCCCCCATGTATTTTTGGAAGATTTCACATTTTTCTGCAAACTTGGGGGGTTACTCAAGTTTGCAGAAAAATCTGTTTAGTGCAAATGTAGCCCCAATCCATGGATTTAGGTATCTGCAGATAAGGGGCCTGCTTGGCTTGAGTTCTGGACTAGGATCTGGAAGATCCCAGCTGGTAGGGAAGCTTGCTGGGTGACCTTGGGACAGTCACATACTCTCACCCTAGCACATATCATAGGGTTGTTGTAAGAACAACATGGAGAAAGGCAGAATGTGGTAAGAAACCCCCGATCCCCCACTAGGGAAAAAAAGGCAGAATATAAAAGTAGTAATAAAATCAATCAACCAATCTTGGAGTAATGTTTCTTGACCGGCTTTTCAAAACCTCTTGCCTTTTATGGCTATCCAGAGCTTGTAAGATATGAGATTAGATGCGCTGAAGTGCGACTTTGTCAACCACCCCCTCCTGCTGTAGCAGGGGACCCCCAGGAACAGCACTCCAAGGCACATTTTGAACTACAGGGGGAAAGAGGAAACACTCCATGGATAGAAATTTGGTGAACACAATCCACTGATTTGTCCATGTCACAACAGCACAGTTGTTACCCTTTGCTCAAACTTGGCATTTTTTCCACTGCTTTAGGGCTCTGTTGCCTCCTTCTCCTGCATGTACAATCAAGGCTTCAGCGCTTACCCACTACTGATAGACAAACGTTTGAGGATTTCAGGAAATGACTAAATAATATCCCTCTGTTTCTCCTAGAACTTTACATGCCCAGGTGACAATTATTACATGCTCATTTGGAGCCATGGCAAGCCACTAGTATACCATGTTCATTTTTTCAAATTTTTAAGGTGAATGTCTTGGAGTGGTTGGTAAAAGCCCTTGGCACAGTGTCACCACAATGAACAATGTCTTCTTAGACACATTTGTACTTGCACAGAAAGGATGTATGCTGCAACTCCACCTCTGATTGTATGTGCTGAGATCAGGGAAAAGGCCTGTAATGAAAGCTTTTAAATGGTTTAAAGTCCCAGATTTAATGCTTGGCTTCTCCAAATAAAATGGTAAGAGGAGTGCAAAAGGCCTTTGCCACAGGCCCAGGTGAGATCCATCAACAGATGGTACTGAACAAGATAGACCAATGGTCAAGAGAAGGCGGTTTTGTGAGCTTTTGAGCAAACTGTTGCAAATGCTAAAATGCATATACATAATGCTGCTGTGAACCTGTATGCTCCCCAGCACAGGTACACTGATACAAGCCATGATTCCCTTAAATCACTGCAAGCATGTAGTGCAAGGGCAGTTTCAACGGTGCTATGTGGTTAAAAAAAGCTTCAACACAAAGCAGATGGGCTTAGATTAATTTAAAAAAATTAATAGCCTCCCATCAGTAAAATCAGAAGCTGCAGAAAAAGTTCTAGGCCTCTTGCAAATGTTAAAGTGTCATGGATACTGCTATTTTACCAGTGCCTTAAGTCAGGCATCACAAAGCTAAGATATACTGAGAAAGTATGCAGAAAATCTGACCCCCGTCATCTTGCTAGGTCACGGAGAACTTGTATTCACTGTTCATGTAATCGTCAGAGTTGTCAAAAGTATTGCAACAAAACCACCTGAACGCTCATCTGCATTATATTAGGAATGAGCAGGTACGTGCAATGGAATGCAGGCATCTCTGAATGCCTAAAACTTCCCCCTCAATTCCAGGACTGCATCTATTCTGAAGTTCCACTCAATCACACAAAAATTGGTAATGGGTGCTTACTCTCCCAAGAGCCACCTTAAAAAAAATGTTTTCATGCCCTTGTGTGTGTAATAGGCTTGAAGAACTTGTGGTTAAACAGTCTGTTTACTGGTGTATGAGAGGTATGCGTTTACTTTTTCAAGATCGCAGTATCAATCTCTTTGCCACAAGCTAGGTTTTAGTCTTCATTTGAGATTCCAAAACACTGGAAAGTAACCTAACAGAACTTTTAGACTCTGCCCCAACTCAAAATGATAGGACAGCTCCACATCAGTTGGGTGAACAAACTGCAGTTCTGCTTGGATCACCAACACTCTACAGTGTTTTTATACTCATTCCTGAAAAGTCTGGGTGGAGTCCAACATGATCAAAATATTAGTTTCCACTTTATTAGTTCTATATTTTAAATGTTTGTTAGATGGTTCCAATCTCTATGCTGGTATTCCACATTTACAGGGAAATACTAAGTGGAATTACATCCTTCTAGGTTGATATCAGTTAATGGGCTTAGAAGGCTATAACTCTGCTAAGGATGGCAGCATTATTCTGGTATCCTTCATACAACTATGCCACGCAGGGATCATTTCGAGCAGGAACGTGCAGGAACGCTGTTCCGGGAGTAACAAGCCCAGGAGTGGGCACATATGGTGATGCGCTGTGGAAAAAAGCAAAAGCATACTAACTTGATCTGTATTTTCATGCTTGTAGTAGGGTAGCTTCCCTGCAAGAGCAAAGAAAACCTAAAGTGTCTTTAGTCAAAGTGTAAAGCTGGCTCGCCAGCTCTGAGTTGATAAATACCTGGAGATTTTTGGGGTGGAGCCTGAGTGGTGGGTGTTGCCTTCTGATGCACTTCCGGTGATGTCAGGGTGTGTGGCAAATGCAAATAAGTCATGCTAATGAAGTATGCTAATGAGCTCCTGCACCTCTTTTTTTACAAAATGACTGCCGTATAGGAGGATGATTAGCTTGGAGGCCTGAGATAACTTTTCTCATTTCTGTTCCTTGCTTAGCTGCTTTGCAACCTGAAATCAGTTATCAGTCAAAAACCACTTAAGAAACAAGGAAAAAAGTATACAGAATCAATCCCTATGCCTATTAGCTAACGCCTATAGAATTTAATATTAAATAAGAGATTCCATAATATATTTGAGGTACTTTGGGTAATTAAAGCAAAAACCTCCAGCCAGTAGCTGTTTCTGCTGACAAAACCATTAGCCTGACATCAATAAAAGGTTATAACAGCCCCACAGCCTGGAACGTCTTCTGTGGGGAGGCTCTGGGGCAGGCGCTGCTAATTAAATTAAATTTAAAGATGCCTCCAGGCCTCGGGGGGGGGGTGAAGTGCGAGGGGCAGAGGGAAGCCTCATTCAAAGAGATGCCCTGCGTTCTTGCCTGCCACCGCCACCTGGGGAACCTTACCCTGCAGACGGTCTATTCCTTTTGCTGCCCTCTCCTCCATGATGCATGGGATCAGAGGTGCTCTCTTCCTCCCTCCCTAGCAGTTTGCCCTCATCTACCCCAGTGCCTTCAGAGAGCATCTCTTCCCTTCCCACTGTCATCAGAGGCTGGGTGGGCTCGCAGGTCTCATCAATGAGTGGGCAAGTGAGCGCCTGGGCCCAGGAGAGTGGCCAGGCCAGTGGGGGTATCTCCAGCTTGGCTCGGCTGATGTTAGGCGGCCCCTTGTGGGAGTGGGGCCAGCAGTGGCAGGTCATGGAGCTGGCTCTCTCTCTGGACCACTGGCAGCCCTGAAGTACTGCCACTGACCTGCACTCAGGCGGAGGAGCTGGCGGTGCGAAGTGGAGGAGGTCTGTCTTTATCATGGGGGGGGGGGGGGGTGCTCCGCCACTAAAGCCCCACTGCTGGCTACTGCCCTGAAAAGGTAATGGGCTGTCTGCATATAATGAAATTTTACATTTCTCTTCTCTGGTCATGAGATCAATTATGGATTGCTCTCGAAAAATGGCATACATTAATGGTTCTATTGCTAGATGAAATGGAAGGTGAAAAACAGACACTCCTGCCTCATGCTCCTTTGTGGCCTAATAGGCTGTAAAGTTAATGTCACTGGCAATGGCTTTGCCACTTAGGATTTTTGTACACTGTGAAAATCCATTTGATAGAAAAAGTTAGGAGTAGATGCTTATAGAAAAGCCAGCTGGAATTTCCAAGAAACCCTATCGTCTTTTCTACATCTAATGAAATTATTATTTTGGGATCCAATATATCTCAGCTCAGTGCTAGCAGGCCTCCAAGCAAGAAGGTATTCTGTACCCTGCCTTTTAGTGATGAACCCTAACTCACCTGCATGTATTAGAGCTGTAATTGCCTGTTGAATGTTATTAGCCAATAGTACTGTAAACATTTTGCATCTGTGATGATTTAAGCCATGAGCCTAGTGCTGGCAGAAAGAGAATTGCATCTTTTTCTGTAATAAACAAATGATTGGGGAGGTGAATGAAAGCTCAGAGGCATATAGAGGGCCTAGGCCGGAATGGGTGGGGTAAAAATCAATAAAATAAAATAAAATAAATGTAGTTTAGACATTAACACCTCAGAGTCTGCTTTAGACTATTCAGCTAGGAATACCTCTGGGACCAGATACATGATAAAAGAACGAGTAACAAAAAGTATTCCTTTTTCTTCCAAGGAATGCTGTTTGCTCATCAGTTAAGTTTCAAGCATTCCAAGAATTTTAAAAACTTAAAAAGAGTTTTTGGTTTCTCTTTCCTTTAACCAATTGCCAGCATCCTGCTCAGTCATTCCCTCCCTTTCCAATAATACTGTTCCATCCAAGTCAGCACTAACTCCACCCTGGAAAAGTATCATTTCTTCCACTTCATATTTCTTGTGCTTCAACATCTATAGTTTTCGGGGGCAGGGTGGGAAGTGAATTGCACAATAAATTTCTTGATTGTTTTCTCCAGTTCTACCCTTCCCCCATTTTTTTAAATCATAAGAGATATAGGCTATTATTTCCTACACACGCACAAACTTAACAGGCATCCCGAGTTAGGGTTTTGGAATCAATGGGCTTCTCATTCAACCTACAGATGACACACTCATAAATGAGGGCTAAAAGAAGCCACCACGTACAGAGGCAGTAAGCCTCTGAATACCAGTGTTAGGAGGCAAGGGCGGCGGGGGCGGGGGTGTACTTGGCCTCTGTGTCCTCTATAGCAGCTGGTTGGTCCCTATGTGAAATGGGATGCTAGACTAGATGGACTGCTGGTCCAATTCAAACAGGAGCCAGGATCTCCTCAAGATCTCTGTACATTAGTTATACTCTAGCTCTCTGTTGGAAACATTTCTGATAAGATATGGGAATGCACACACATTTAACATTAATATAATAGAGACATAACGAACAGGATTAAAATCAACTTTAATGGATCAAAATTGAAACCCTTTTATCTTTCAAAAAATTTCCATTTGCATCAGCCCCGCCCAGTCTTTTGGGAGTTTATTTAGCCTGCGGCTGCAGGCATAGCTTAGGAGAGGAATATGGGGTGGCGGGGGAAGGGAGTGCTCTGAACTGCCCTGAGGACCCTGCTCTCTCAAGGGAAGTCTGAAGAAAGAGTTTGCAGAGGTAACTTGCTTAATGTGTGCGTTTTCCTTCCTGGGAGAATGGAGAGCTGGTCAAGATCCAGCTTGCTAAGGTCACCTGCCTTAGTCCAACAAGTGGCATGGGTGGACACGTAACGCAGGCTGGAGACTACACCTACCCATATAACAATGTACAATAATGGTATTTCAACTGTGTAGCCTGGACTCTCAGAGCATTCACAGTGTTTTTGCACGCCCCCAGCTCCTGAGGTAAAGCACACTATAGAAAAGAAGCAGCTTTTAGGAAAGGATAAATATGCTTGTTAGAATAACACAGGTTTATCTGTTGGAATCAGGAAATAAGATCCTAAGTTACATGCCCAGAAGCAATAATAAAATCTTTCTGCACTAGATGTTACAGATTCTGGAAAAACAAGGTTTTTATGTACGTGTGTGTAAACACAAAGGTTCAACCTGCTTTAGCACAGTCCACACAACACTGAGTAAAAGTGGACCTCCATTGTAGAACCTCCAACACCTGGAAAGAGGCAGGCTTATAACTTTAACTCTCTGCTCGTTCCTGCTAGTTCTAAATATTTAAAATCCATGCAGCCCAATGAGTGCCACGTATTTGGAAGGCAGTCTCCTTTTTTGGTTGCCAAGCCAGTTCCTCCTTTACTCACCTGCCAAGACCCAAATTCAGAAGCCTGTGTTTCCTTCGCCTCGACTGAAGACATCCAATACCTACAAATAACAAAGAAGAGATCTGCTGTTTCCCCCTTTGCTCCAGGAAATCTAGGATCCCGTTAGCTCTTGTGGGAAAATGTCACGTCTTAGACTCAGAATTCGCTTGGCAAGTAAAGGAGGATGCAAAGAACAAACCGAAAAAGCAGGAAGACTGCAGGTGCAAAGGGGAGTCTTGCCCATTCAATCACAGTGCTAAAGGTCCACAGTCAGAACAGCATGATTTCTCTGACTACAGAACTACTCACCTTCTTGGGAGTCTCAGGTTGTTTTCTCTCTCTCTTTCTCTTTTTTAAGGAGTTAGTTTAGAGTTGCAAATGTGTTGAGGTGAGTATCTAGTGGACTAATGGATTTTACAGAGACAAACAGTAATATTTTATTTATGTCCATGTGTGTCTCTCCAGTGTAGAGCAAATGCTCAAGAAAAGAGTTGGACAATATTCACCTTGCATGCAGCTTCTTTCATACAAAATAAGGAAAAATCTATTTTCCAAACATTATGCTAACTTAAATGCTTTGATTATGGAGGTGAAGACTAACTGTGCCCAAAACCAGTGACCCAGGCCCTGAGCACTTTTTGTAAGGCAAAGAGATTCACTTGAAAACAGCTAGAACAGCTTGTACAAACAGCAACATTTGTCTGCGGGACACAAAGGCACACTAGAGCACCACGCACAAGCTGTTACAACACTGGCTCTTGACACAGGATGCATCTCTTTTCCAGCTCATTGGACGTGCTGCTGCCTTTCTGCCAGGAAGAAATAAGGCAGCCGCTCTTACTGATAGTGCCTAATTACTGCCGATTAAGGAGGCAAGAAAAGTGGCGGACAGCTGCAGAGATGGGCTAGGTTCTGGGCAATGTGACACCCAAAGAGAGAATGAGTGTGCTGGCAGAATGCAGTGTCCAGACTGAGAAGAAGAAGGGGGACATGGCCAATATGGGACCAGCCATGGCACTGTTTCAGTCATGGGGATAACAGAAGGTACAGGCAACACTGAAGAGATGCCTCCTGGAAAAAGCCTGAGAAAACATATTGCTGTAGTGAAATGCAAAAAAGGATCCACCTTCCTAAAACAGGGTTGTTCCCTGTCTGCAACTGCTATTCTTTTTTGCTACAGTTCTTTCTAACGCAGATTAGTTGGCCAAGCCTTTCTTTACTATATACAACCCCATTTGATCACTTGGCCTAAACATTAGGGTCTCCTCTCCAAACTAAGGTGCTTGTTTAAGCTCCGGCAGCAGCATCTTTTGTCTTTAGAACTTCATTCATTCTGGACCCCAAAAGCCAGAGGGACAACACAAGTTTCTGTTGTAACCTTTTTTAGGTCTTCACCTATAGGAAGTGAATGACTTCACTTAGGAGAGGAGATAGAAAAGCAACAAATTAGGATATTCTCTGACTTGGATGGCCCAGTCTAGTTTGATCTTGTCAGATCTCAGAAGCTAAGCAGGGTTGGCCCTGGTTAGTACTTGAATGGGAGACCATCAAGGAAGTACAGGGTTGCTATGCAGGCTGGCAAACCACCTTAGTATGTCTCTTGCCATCAAAACCCTACAGGGTTGCCATGAGTCGGCTGCAACTTGATGGAACTTTCCACCACCATCTGGGTATCTGGGAAACAGTAGACTACTACAAGAATAGTCAAGCAACAGAAATTACCCAGTAAAGTTGTACTAGATCTTTCTGTATTTTAAAAGTGTGGCAAGCTAGATGAGCATCTGTGGTAGAATCCTGCCTGACTTTCTTTCCCACTCAGAGTTCCAGGCACAGAAGTCACCACTACTAAGAAATATGGAAAGATAGTCTAAGTTCTGACCCTCACGACAGGTTTACTTGAAGTTTTTATGCATACAGCTTCTTCTGAGCTCAGTGATTTATACAGAAATGCAACAGGAACAATCTAAGACCACAGCTGCGCATACCAGACATTAAACTGAAAAAAATGATTTCAACACCCTATTTACCGCAGAAAGTCACTTACAATAAGTGGATCTTAAAACCCTTCCAGAAAAAAAAATTGTGTGTGTGGGGAGGGAGAGCTGTTCCTTTCCTTCCAAGACAAGACACTCCAGAGCCGTAGGGCTCTGCTCCGAGGAGATGATACTTTCTTCTCACTGAAACGAAGTACACAGAATAAGGCACAGTCAGGCCCAGAAGTGCACAGGCAACCAGAGCACTGGCTGCAGAAGTGGCTGAATGTGTTGCTGCCCTCCAATATCCATTGGGAAGCGAGATGCAACACTCTGCGCTAGTGGCAATTTCTGAGTGATCTGAAGTAGTCAGTCCTCAAGATCTGAAAATGGCAGCGAAGCATGGGAAGATCACTCTGCTCTAAGACGGGAACGGAACCAGAACAACAAAAATCCCTGCTGCCCCAAGACTCCACTCCTGGGCAGACTTGCCAGCTACCTCCAAAACGCCAAACGACTCCAAGAAAACCACCTACCAGCATTACTTCCTACTTGTTTGAATTCGGCTCCAGTTTGTTTAACCTCATCTATTAATCCATTTCTGCTTCCAGAGGTTACTTTAGAACAACCTGGGAGGCTCGGATCAAAGTTAAGCTAGTTGTCACCGGTTGTAATGATTTCTTGTTCTGGGGTGTGTGTTTCTTTAAATGTCTAGTTTGACTGCAGTAATGTAAGACGTATGATAGAGGGAGACAAGTGTGATGTGATTAGCTGATGACTGAGAGTGTGGGAGGAGAGATGTCTCTGAGGTGATTCAGTGTTCTTGAAGAGAAGAGTGTGGAGAGGTTGTGAGAGAGTTTGTATGGCAGGAGAAGCAGTTTGAGTCTATTCTGTGTGGCTAACACAAACAATTCAGCCTGGGTGGCTATATGAGAGAGAGATAAGCCTGTCAGAGTTGAGTTTTGGTGTTTGAGAGACTGTGTGTGACACCAAGCTTTGTCAGTTATATGTTCTTTCTTCAACAGTTCAAAAATATCCAGAAACCTATTTTGTACTTGTATAAATAAATCCTTATTTGTTTAGACTTATCCCAGCATATCAGTCCCTCCTCAGGGCCACATAGTCCTCTGAAGCACCCAGACACTGGATCATTCTACCAAAAGAAAGAGATTTGGAATTTTTAATTCCTGGTGGCAGCAGAAATCTACTAAGTTCATGTACACAGAGTGTGTTTTAAAAGAGAAAAAGTCTCTCCAATAAGCGAGGATGCCACACCAGCACATTATCAATATGGTAATTATAGATGAATATAGCATTACAGATGATTTTTTTCTCACATGCAGCAGCTTCACACTGATCCTGAACATCCAGCAACACTGAATCCTGTGGAATACTTGCAGATCAGTTCCCGTGTCAGCTGCAAAGGTACCTGTTCAGTCATGTCTGTTGTATTTCTGCAACCCGCTCACATGTTGAGCAAACCCTGAAATGCTAATGTGGTAGACATATGCCATGACGTGTCAGCAATGCTTTCCACCCTCTACATTGGACAAAGAGGCCAGTCCCTTTGACAAAGAATTAATGGACATAAGTCTGACATTAGGAACCACAACATTCAAAAACCAGTGGGGGAACATTTTAACCTTCTGGGACATTTAGGTGCGGACCTAAAAGTAGTAGTTATCTTACAAAGGAATTTCAGAGGGAGATTAGAGAGACTGCCAAATTGCAACATAAAAACATAAGAGAAGCCAGTGTTGAATCAGGCCAATGGCCCATCCAATCCAACACTCTGTGTCACACAGTGGCCAAAAATACCAGGTGCCATCAGGATACTAGAAGCCCTCCCACTGTTGCCCCCCAGCACCAAGAATACAGAGCATCGCTTGCCCCAGACTGAGAGATCCTATCTATACCTTGTGGCTAATAGTCACTGATGGACCTCTGCTCCATATGTTTATCCAATTCCCCCTTGAAGCCGTCAACGTTTGTAGCCGCCACCACTTCTTGTGGCAGTGAATTCCATGCGTTAATCACTCTTTGGGTGACCCAGTACTGAACTCTGCACTATGAAAATTGCCTATTTTATACTCACTCTCTGTTTCCTATTAATTAGCTGATTTTTGATCCACCAGTGGACATGTTCTTTTATCCCATGACTATTGAGCTTACTTAAGAGCCTTTGATGAGGAACTTTTATCAAAAGCTTCAAGTCAAGGTAAACATTATCTATTAGGTCCCCCCTGTCCAGATGTTTGTTCATCCCCACATGTAAGGCAATAAACAATAAATAATATAGGACCAAAAATGGAATATTCCAGTATGGAATTGAATGCAACACCAAAAAGTTTCTATTTGGGGCCACAAATATACCTGGCCTTGTGTCAGAAGTAGTTGTATATACTGGAAATAAAGCAGTACCAATATGTACCTTCCAGTTTAAGTCCTAAGAGTGCAAGTAAAATTGCCTTGTCAGGGACAATGTGCCATCAACATGTAACAGTATTGCCTTACATGTGTTACATGGACTCTTGTTGCTTTTGTTCTAAAATATTTTTGTACTAAAATATTTTGTACTAAAATTTGACCTCTGAAGAAGGCTCTTGTGAGCCAAAACACATCAGGTAATACACTGTTCTTTTTTGTGTATTTGTAACTTTCAACATTTTATGAGGCTTTATTTGGGCCCCTATAAAGTTTTTATATGTCTTTGAAATGAACACTCTTCTGTATACCTGCTTATGTTTTTAACTTTTTGCCGTCAATAAGTTTTCTAAACTTCCTTAGGAGGTTTGAGCTGTGACCTGAACTAGGACCATGGCTCAGTGACAGAGCGCCTGCTTGGTATGTAAAAGGTCCTGTTATCTCCATTTTAAAAGGTTTAGGCAGTACATGATTTCAAAGACCTCTGCCTCAGACCCCAGTCAAAGCAGTTCCCAGTCAAAGCAGACAATACTGACCTTGATAGACCAATCATCTGGCTCAGCAGAAAGCAGCTTCACGCATTGAATTATCATTTGAATTTATATCTCAAGTGTGTAACTGTGATATGATTTATGGACTTTGGGTAATACACAACTAAATAGTTCTTACAGGTTTCCCAAAGGAGACAGTAGACCAAAAGTAGATGTATTTTCCATTTGTGGTCATCACCAAGTCATACTTTACAGAACCTGGCTCCCAAGAACTTCCACTTTACAGGCCTGCTTTCTCAGTAAATAGAATTTCTGGCAGTAGTGACACTACACTAGGGCAAATTTACCACAGCTAATTGCCCATCAGCCTGCACTGAAGTCTTGTCAAAAGCCTATTTTTGCATCCACTAGTCTACAGGGCTTCTCAAACCAGAGACCTCACAGGCACTGAAAGCTACAACAAGTGGTTTGCCTGAGCACATCCAAGCTACATTTACATATCCATCTAAAACTTAAATTTCACATCTCCCCAATGGAAAAAAGTTCTTCCCCAAACATAGAGACTGGATATCATCCTCTGTTTGGGGGGGGGGGGGAGAGAAGGCTCAGCGCTGGGCTTGAACCACCCGAGTACTGGTTAACAAGAGCATAAGCAGCCCTACTATGTTCTCATCAACACTTAGGGCCAAGATTTGGGCCTGGATCTGCTGCAGTGCCAGTGTCACAGTGCTGCATAAATGACTGCTTTCCTGCTTCCTGCTAAAGTCTTATTTAACTCTTGAATATCTGTCCCCAGTGGGTACCTGGACCTCCACAAACACCTTGGCGGGTCAAAGCGCAGAGGAAACTGGCAAACGTCACCCTCCCCTTCTGCCACCCAGCTGAAGTAACCAGTACAAACAAAGCAAACATCAAACAAATGTATTTTGAGAGTCTTAAAGAAACGGTTACCTTTCCTTCGCCACCTGCTCTTCCGCCCGTCCTTGTTACTGCTCCTGTCACTGCTGCTGCTGCTGCTGCTGTTTTCTGAGGTGGGAGAATCCGACTGTACATCGCTGCTCTCCTCTGAGCCTTCAGACAGTTCTTTCAGCCCATCTGGAACATCCTTCTGCAAATAGGAGACATAGACAGGAGAGGTCAGCATCCATTTCTGTACTTCAGCTAAACGTTCAAGGAGAGCAGAAGCCCCCGCCCCCCACCAACAGCAAGAAGGCTCTGGTGCAGTAGGTCTCATATTCTGAAATAGCTCCACAAGTGCTTCACTCATCTACACTGACTCCAAATTTGTTTCTTGGCTCAATTCAAGGTTTCTGGTATTGATTTTTAAAGTCCTGATGCCAACAATACACCTTAAGGACTGCCTACTCCCACACAAAGCTATCTGATTACTACAGTAACCTGAGGTCCTGTTCTGGGGTCCTTGCCTTCTGGAGTAGGCAGGCAGAAACCAAAGAGGATTTCTCAGTCATGGCACCAAAATTATGGAACTCCTTGCCTTATACCGTGAACTCCCCCCAGGCTTCCAGGAATACAATTTCCCAACCTCTCTAGGCAATTGGTTCCCCTGTTCAGCAACTGCTTTCCTAGTTATGGCCTCTTTTACAACACAGGTTGCCAGGGCTTCATCTACTCCATTACTCCAGTTCTTTCAACCTGCCTTCAGGGTAGTTCTCTTCACTCAGCCTCATGGCCCTTTTCAACGTAATATAAAACTGCTTCCTACAAAGTCAGATCACTGGTCCGTTGAGCTCAGTGCTGTCCATCCTGACTAGCAGTATAGCTCTCTGGCACTGCAAGCGCAGAGGTTCTTCCCAGCCTCATTACCCAAAAACCCTTCAACCAGAAAGGCTGCTGATTACATCTGGGACCTGCAAGATGCAGAGCACACAATCTACAGCTAAGCAACAACTTCTCGCCAGAACCTGTTCTAGTGTGCTGCCGTCTTGACCGCCACTGGACCCAAGCAACTAATCAAGCCACTTGATACTTTGCCAGCTCAGGCTTCCTGGCTTTTCCTGCTGGAAACGCTTAAAATCTCTCTCTCTCTCGAGGGAAACTATAATAAACTGAAGCTAAATTCTAGATTCAGCCTCCTAGCTCCAACTGCAACAGCGGGGCTGCTAGGCAGCCTGCTCACATATTGATGAACGGCACAAATCCAACCCAATGGATTTTAACCAAGCCCATGGTCCAATCAAGAAAAGACTCCCCATGCCTTTAGGACGGCAGCATGATTATGTGCTGCCCCTTTGTCATCAATTTAAGCCCAGTTAAACTGGGAGTGTATCATTTTGGATAATTGGAGGCTCTATATACAATCCCAGGTGCTCCCCTTCAGAGAATGGATCCAAGTGTAAAAGAGTAACTTCCAGACACCACTTAAGCATTGGGGGGGGGGGGGGGGTGTTTGCTGGCAATGAACATCCCAAGATGCTTCCATTCTCTAATAATATGCTGGAATTGTCTCATGTTAAAAAATACAAGATACCAGCAGCACTCACAGCATGCTCATCTTCTCCCAAACTTCTTTTATCCCTCTCCTTCTGCTCCGCGTATTTCTGCCCTACTAAAAATCCAGCTGACTCCTCTGTAGATGCCTTTCTCACAAATCTCATTTGCTCACGCTTCACATCAGTTTCACAGGCATTCAAGATCAGTCTTTAAGGTGCTGCTGGTCTCTTGCTCTTTTCTGCTGCTACAGATGGACTAGCATGGCTACCCATCTTGATCTGCCTCCCAGTTCTACAGTTCAGCTCTATTTAAAAAGATTTTATATTCTATTTTTATCGCCCCACCCCTTGTTCTTTCGTTGTGATTAATGGAAAGGAAAAAATTGTATGCATCCCATAGGGATAATGTTAAACACATAATGTGCTTTTTATAGTAGGTTTTTGGGGGGCAGGGGAGAGGGTTAAGTTCTACATCCTTTGCTATCAGTTTGGACTAATCCTCTGGCTCTGGGATACAGTCCAAGGAAATGAAGGAAGTCCTCAGGTTCAAAAATAGCTCACAATAAGAGTAAACCACCATTGTTAAATGTGATGATGCCTCACATGTCACAAGAAGTGTCATTTCCCAGTTGCAGGTCACTGTCCTGGGGGTGGGGAGAAACAATCAGCAGCAATGGAGGCATAGCAGGGTGGCGGAGATGATGTGGAAAAACACTTTACCCCTGGTTGAAGAGGAGGACCCATGCGTGAAAGTAGCTCTTGTGAGCACTGAGATGGGTGCATCTGCCCATCTGCAGTCTTCCAAGGCAGGGACCACAAGATTTTTCATCAGTGATGCTCATCGTTCAGGAATACTCCAGGGTTTTGACCAGCTTCGAACAGAAGGTCTGCTTTGTGATGTGACGCTGGTGCCAGGTGATGGAGAGGAAGCCTTTCTTGTTCATAGGGCAATGATGGCATCCGCTAGCGATTACTTCAAAGCCATGTTCACAGGTGGGATGAAAGAACAAGACTTAATGTGCATTAAGCTCCATGGGGTGAACAAAACAGGTTTAAAGAACATCATAGATTTTATTTATACCGCCCAACTTTCTCTCAATATGGACAATATTCAGGACACTTTAGAAGCTGCCAGGTTTTTACAAATCTTGACAGTGTTGGATGTCTGCAAACTGTTTCTGATGTCTGAGGTTTCCTTAGAAAACTGTGCTGAAGTGGGGCAGCTTTCCAAGATGTACAACCTCACTGAAGTGGATCAATACGTGGACAATTACATCCTCGAGAACTTTCCTGCGTTCTTAAGGACTGGTGAGTCTGCACAACTCCCATTTGAGCGCCTCACCTTGGTCCTGTCAAGCAATAGCCTGAAGCGCTGCACAGAGCTGGAACTCTTCCAGGCTGCCTGTTGCTGGCTGCGTGCCGAGGAGTCACGGATGGAACACGCGGCAAAGCTCATGAAGCACATCCGGTTCCCTCTGATGACCCCGCAGGATCTCCTCAACCACGTGCAGACGGTGGATTTCATGAGGACTGACAACGCATGCATGAACTTGCTCCTGGAAGCCAGCAACTACCACATGATGCCCTACATGAAGCCCTCTCTGCAGTCAGCAAGGACAGCCATTCGCTCGGACAGCACCCACCTGGTCACGCTGGGTGGAACGTGGTGGCAGCAGGAGCAGCTGGCGGTCAGTAAGGAGCTGTGGATGTATGACGAGAGAGTGCACAAGTGGTGGGCTCTGGAGCCCATGGATGAGCCCCGGTGCCAGTATGGCATTGCTGTGATTGAGAACTTTCTTTATGTTGCTGGTGGTCAGAGCCATTATGACGCAGGTGGCAAGATGGCGGTTGACACTGCGTTTAGGTTTGATCCTCGCCATAATGAGTGGATGCAAGTGGCTTCTTTAAATGAAAGGCGAACCGACTTTCACCTAAGTGCCCTTAAAGGACATCTGTATGCAGTCGGTGGCCTGAATGCAGCTAGTCAGTTAGCCACGGTGGAGTGCTACAGTCCAAGGATGAACAAATGGAGCTACGTGGCCAAAATGAATGAGCCCCTCTATGGCCATGCGGGGACTGTCTATGGGGGCCTGATGTACATTTCAGGAGGCATTACCCGTAGTGCTTCCCAGAAGGAACTCATGTGCTTCGACCCTGATACAGACAACTGGACTCAGAAGGCTCAAATGACTACAGTCAGGGCCCTTCACTGTATGTGTACTGTTGGCGACAAACTGTATGTCATTGGTGGAGGCCATTTCAGAGGAACCAGTCACTTTGATGTTTTAAGATGTGAATATTACTTGCCTGCCCTAGACCAGTGGACATCAATTGCTGACATGCTCTATGGTCAGATTGATGTTGGGGTGGCTGTGTTTGAAAATACAATCTACGTGGTTGGAGGATATTCATGGAACAACCACTGTATGGTGGAAATAGTTCAGAGGTATGACCCGGAAAAGGATGAGTGGCACAGAGTCTTTGACCTCCCAGAATCCCTTGGGGGCATACGGGCATGCACACTGACAGTGTTCCCTCCTAAGGACCATACAGAGTCACCTTCTAGAGAATCTCGTCTTTCAACACCTTGAGACTGGACTCACAATATCATCATTCCAATACTATTGCACTGCATCATGGGGTTCTCCTTTTGTCTTTTTCTTCAGTGGTATCTCTAAGGCTTACCCAAAAACAGACAGTGCAGTTACAGGGGCGGGGGTGTAGACAGAACAGTGATTTTTGTTACTTGTGCTGTTTGGTCTAGAATGTCTCTGGAGTGGACAAGAGAATGTTCTGAACAAACTATTTTTTGAGACAAGTGAGTGACAAATGAGGCAAGTGAGCTGGTTGTTTCTAAAAGAAATATTTGCATTAAGCATGTTGATGCTATGTACCGGGTGTGAGGGAGGTCCAGAAAGCGTTGCTGGAAAGGGAGACACGAGGGTCTAGGTACCTGTGTTTACTAAGTTGTGGAGATTCAGGCCTTCTCTTCTTTCTGGCCTCTTTGAAGAGGAAGGCAACATCATCCAGTGCAAATTCTCAGCATCTGTCTTGCCTCTGCTGCTTCCCCCTTTAACAGAGCATTTTTTACCTATCTGTGTATTTTAGTTGACTCTGTGGGTGCTTTCAGATGATGTGGAGTTCCTAAGCAGGTCTCCAACTTAATACAAAACTGAAGAACTTTATGAATGAAGAAACCGATGACTTCAGAAAACCAAAGACCTTTATGACTAATGATTTTAGTCCTATGATTCTTTTATTTCTTTTCAGAAAAACTTCCATGCTGCTTCACAGCTGTCGTTTTTACAAGAATCCTGCAAGATAGGAATTATCCTCATCTTGTACCCACCACAACAGGGCAGACACACAGCTCTGATCACCCTAGAAATGCCTGCAATACCCCAGTGGCCTCTGAGCCACCTCGTGCCCTCACTTTCAGCCAGAGGCCCTGGTGGCTTCCTGAGGATGGTAACACTTGTAGTTGCCAACTTTCAGGTGGGGCAGGAGATCTCTCAGAATTACAGCCATTCTCCAGATGACAGTAATCAGTTCCCCTGGAGTACGGCCCACTGCCACTTACTGTGAAGGGTCTTAATCCTCTGAGATCAGGACATCTCCATGGGTTATTCCCATTGTTCCTTTAGGGAGGCAGGAAACCTTTTTTTTTCCTTTTGGTGCCCTTCACTCGGAGCCTCAGAGCGGCTTATAATCTCCTTCCCTTCCTCTCTCCACAACTGACATTCTATGAGATAGGTAAGGCTGAGAGTGCTCTGAGAGAACTGTGGCTTGCCCAAGGTCATCCAGCAGCTGCATGTGAAGGCGTGGGGAATCAAACCTGGTTCTCCAGATTAGAGTCCACGCTCCTAACCACTACACCAAACTGGCTCTCCAAACAAGAAACAATGATGATTGGAGGAGTGAGATGTCCTCCTGACCTCAAGGAGAAAGACCCTTCATGGTAAGTGCCAATGGGCCGTTCTCCCTCTGAGGTGGAGGATATCTCCATGGGACCTCCCTGAGCAGTGTCCCTTAAATGGGTGGGTCATCATCGTCGGCTGATGTCACGATGTGTTGCAAAATTCTTCTTCCAAATGCTGCATCAGCTGATACAAACATGTTCATCTTGTAGTTGCAAAACAAACATGGAAATGGGAGGACAAGGTCGCTTCCTTAAAGACCTCCATGGATGCCCGGTTGGTGAAGGCGCTGTGTTAGTTTATGCACTCTGCAGGGAATGGGCTGTGATCCCCTTGGGGGTTTCTAGACCTGCGGCCTTATATGCTTCCATTATGCAAGACCTGAAAGCTGTGCTGATGGAAGCCTTGGACATTTTGTCGCACAGCTTCAGAGGGGAGATGTTCATGAACGTGTAATCTGTCTTTCTCAGTGTCCGTGTCCTCATGATGTAGATCTTGAAAGCCCTTCTGACATCCAGGGTGTGCCACATGAACTTCTTAGGATGTCTGGAGTGCAGACAGAAGGTTGGTAAGCAGTGTTCCCTCTAAGCTGAGTTAGTGTGAGCTAACTCACAGGTTTTTAGCCTCCAGCTCACACATTTTTGTCTTAGCTCAGGAAGGATAGTTCCAGAGCAAACTAATTTATGCAGCAGCCACAAGGTAGAATGCCAGTAGCTCACAAAGTAGAATTTTTGCTCACAAGACTCCGCAGCTTAGAGGGAGCATTGTTGGTAAGTAGATTTCTTGTTTTCGATGGAATGTAGAAGAAACCTTGGGCTGGAAGGTGGGATTGGTTCTTAGTACTACCTTGTCCTTGTGAAAGATACAAATATTAGATTTCGCTGAAAGGGTGCTAAGTTCCAAAACCCTCCATGCAAATGTTACAGCCACCAAAAAACAGGGTTTTCATATGTAACCACTTCAGGTCAGCTTCTCTAAGGGTTTTGAATGGTAGTTTCATGAGGGCCATCAGCACAGTATGCAGTTTCCACATAGGAAAACAGTGCCTCTGAGGTGGCGTCTTGAGTGCTGCACCTTGAAAAAACAGTTGAATGTGTGGGTGCTTGGTTAACTTATGCCCACCTATCTGAGTCAGTACTGTGGAAAGAGCCACTGTCTGCCTGTACAGGGTCGCAGATTTCAGACTGGCCCCAAAACCGTCTTGTAGGAATGACAGGACCACCGCCACAGACGTGATCTAGAAGACCTGCTTTCTTCCTCCTACACTGTCTGATGAAGGCTCATATTGTAATTGCGAATGGTAGGTTATCTTCTAGGAAACAGAATGATGTCTGTGACTTCAACTGAATAAGCTAGCAGGAGAAGCCGGCTTCGCTTAATTTCTGTGCGGTCAAGCACAGCCAGCCAGGGTGGGGGTGCCATATCAGTCCCTGGCGTAACATTTCTGGAGTTATCAGCAGGGTTAGTGGAGACCAAACCCAGTGTGGCATTACAGTCTTCAGGCCTCCTCTCTGAAGTTGGCCAAGGCATAAGAGGCGCCCTGCTGGATCAGACCAATAGTCCATCTAGTCCAGCATCCTGTCTCACACAGTGGCCAACCAGTTCCTCTGGAGGGCCAACAAAAGAGCATAGAGACCAAGGCCTTCCCCTGACGTTGCCTCCTGGCTCCAGGATGCAAAGGCTGACTCCCTCTGAACATAGAGGTTCCCTTGAGTAGCCACTGATAGACCTGTCCTCCACGAACCTGTCTAATTCCTTTTTAAAGCTGTCTTAACTGCTTTTGCTGGAATAAATCATTTGCCTTTAAGATGCCAGAGAATTCTTCATTTTCCTGTGTGTAATACTATTGCAGCGTCACCTGGGTCCCAGCCTCTTTGCTTATTTAAGATCAATTATTCTTTTCATGGCTATCGGTTGGTGAGTGTACTGATCTGTTGTGGGCTCCTTTGTCTTTAAAACACTGATTTTATTCTACTGATACTGAGGACTGGTTCTCTTTTAAATTAACGATTTCAGACACCCCGAAACCTATTTCAGCTGAGCAGCCAAGGTACAAGGCTTTTCAATAAAAAGGTTAAATAGAACGTGCACCTCCCCACCCAAACACCGAACCAAGGTCACACAAACACACATGAAGCTGCCTTATACTGAATCAGACCCTTGGTCCATCAAGATTGTCATTCTCTACTCGGACAGGCAGTGGCTCTCCAGAGTCTCAGGCTGAGGTCTTTCACGTCATCTACTGCCAGATCCTTTAAATGGAGATGCCAGGGACTGAACCTGAGACCTTCTGTATGCCAAGGAGATGCTCTAAAATCTTTTTTACAGGTTTTATGCTACTCAGTGCTAACTGGCATTCTGCTCTCAAGCCACTGATCCCCAAAACCCATGAGCATGCACAGAGAAACAGGGAGGGACCCCATCTTTCCAATTCCTCATTGGTAGCTAAATTTTGTCATCATGCTGCAGCCAGTGTGCAGCAGAGTAAGGATGCATCCTATGCACATGATGCTCTCTTCCACTGAATCAGTCCTTTGGTCCATCAAGATCAGTACTGTCTGCTCAGACTAGCAACAGCTCTCCAGGGTCTTGGGCAGAGGTCTCTCATATCACCTACCACCTGCTCCATTCAACTGGAGATGCCAGGGATTGAATCTGCGACCTTCTGCATGCCAAGCAGATGCTCTGCCACTGAGCCATAGCCCCTCCTTTAATGAAACAAACAAACAAGTTCCAAACAAATTCTTCTGAGGCAGCTTGGAACAAGCACAGAGATGCTGCGCTCCAGAGGTGTAAATGAGCGCCAAATGGGATAAGACCATCCCAATTAAGCTGGCTCACAATGACTAATAGGACACTGAACATGCAGCCACACAAGAAGGAGACTCGCAGCAAGGCAAGAACCAAGGTGTAAAATGTTGCAGTTCATCTGAACAAAGCCCAACCCTGCCTGCCCCGAGGCCTGCCAACAAAAAGCAAGCAATGCAGCTCCCCCAGGCAAATACCAGGAGCCCGGAGAATAAAAATAACTTCTGCTGAACTCAAAATGTCCAGAGAGAGGAAAAAAAGAAGAAAGTTGTCATGGCTCAGATGGAAAATATACAAGGCAGTAGAACAAGTTATTTATTTAATTTTTGGGAAATAATTTCTTATTTAAATATATATACAAAAAAGCCCCGACATAAACATCAAGCACACCCCCCACAAAAAAAAATAACCAACAGTGTACATTTATTTATTTAATTTCTATCCCACAGCAGGCTCAGGGTGGATTACAACATTAGTATAAAACAATAAAATCAAGATGAAAACTATAAAATTAACCCTTAAACAATGGCAGTCAAACTACATCACAACAATTACAAATGGTGCCCTAGTGTTAGACAAAGGCAGAAAGGGCTAGATCCCATAAGGGATTCCAGATTATAAGTACACTACCTTGGGTAAACCAAGGCGGTTGTCAGCTCCATGTTAGGCAGGGTTGCCAGCTCCATGTTGGGAAATACCTGGAGGTTCTAGCCTGAAGAGGGTGGCTGGGGAAGAGAGAAGACCACCTTCCAAAGCGGCCATTCTATCTATTTGAACTATCTCTGTTGCCTGGAAATCAGTTGTAATTCTGGGACATCTCCAGCCACCACCTGGAGGTTGGCAAACCTATGAGGAGGGTAGGCAGGGGTGGGGTGGGTATTCTGGCTGTCAGGACTTCTCCCAGAGGGCCAGGGGTAGGGATGGAGAAAATATTCAGCATCATGCTTCCATGTGATGTCACTTCTGGTTAGGATTGCCAGCCTCCAGGTGGGGCCTAGAGATCTCCTACTGTTACAACAGATCTCCAGACAACAGAGATCAGTTTCCCTGGAGAAAAGAGCTGCTTTGGAAGGCGGACTCTATGGTATTATCCCCTGCTGAGGGCCATTCCTCCCCAAACTCCGCCCTCTTCAGGCTCCACCCCCAAAATTGCCAAGTATGTCCACACCCAGAGCTGGCAGCCCTACTTCTGGTACAAAACCAGGTGAAGTCACTGCATTGCCCTGTCTCCAAAGAATTCATCCCCGCCCCTCCCCATATTCTCCCACTGGGGTACAGAGCCATTTTCCCATCACCAGTCACCGTTGAGAGGTAGGCATATGGCCAGTGTGTTCAAGACAGCCAAATTCAATGTGGTGGAACAGCCCAAGATAACAAAAAAAAGTAGGAGAGCCCAACCAAAATGACTGTGCAATCCTATACATGTGTTCTTGGAAGTGCCAATAAGCTCAATGGGGTTCACTCCCTATTAAGTGTGCTTAAGATCACAGCCTGAGTTAACAGGTTGTGGGAATCAGCCCTCGGGTAACTTTATGGACACATGCAGCCCTGATCATAGGCTCGCAAGTCTCCAGGTGAGAAGAACGACATTCTTCAAGATGTCCGGATTCAGTTTCAGCTTGCTCACCCTTAGCCATTCAATCACAGCAGCTTGGCACAGGACCACATTTTCCACGGTGTCACTGGGCAATTCAGATAAAGACATATAGAGCTTGGTCTCAGCAGTATATTGAGAGGTAAGACCTGGGTTTTCAGGGTTCCTCCCTTTGAAAATTCTCTTTCCACAAATATTTGCCTGCTTGAGAAGGCTGAGAACTGTAGAGGATTCTGGGGCATATTCTATGGCAGGCAGGTGTTACCAGTCTTTTTATTTATTTGTTTCAAAATAATAACAAATATACCGAAAAGGAAAAGAGGAATAGGGAATATGAAGAAATATTTATTTAAATATTTACATTTACCAAGAACATTCATTTTATATGACTATATGAGACAAGTGTTTAACATATGAAGTAATAGTTTCCTCCTCAACCCTCTTATTACATCTTTCATCAAAACCTTTATAGTCACAGCTGCATCAGGGAGAGACAGAGGAAGCCAACAATAAATTAAAAAATATTTTAAATCTTTTCCGAATTCCAGACACCTTTCTCATCTTATATATTATAGAATTATAGTGAACTAGGACTAATAATTGGGGTTAGCAGCAATGCTCCTTCTAAGCTGTGGAGTCTTGTGAGCAAAAATTCTGCTTGTGAGCTACTGGCATTAAAGTTGTGAGCGAGTGATCTGGCTACTGCATAAATGAGTTTGCTCTGGAGCCAATCCTTCCTGAGCGAAGACAAAAATGTGTGAATGGAGGCTAAGAAACTGTGAGCTAGCTCACACTAACTCAGCTTAGAGGGAACACTGGTTAGCAGGCCTTTCGAGCCTGAGGGTAGCTCTCAAATTCAGACATGAGGTGGTGGGGGCTACCACAAAATGTCTGCTGCAGGAGGCAGAGCCACGCACACACACACAGAGGAAGTCCAAGTGCAGGAAAGAAGAGAGGCAATTGAAACAATACACAGGGAAGGAGGAGTGAGTGACAGAATGAAACCAATACCATGGTGGCAGCTGCCACCAAAGCAACGTTATTTTCATCTGCTCAGCCAATCAGATATTCATTGGCCAATCAGAAGCTATGAAGTCCCATCCGGCTTCAGCCATTTTCTGAAAACACTTGGTGGGCACCCAGTGGCCACCATGAGGCCCAAGGGCACCATACTGGGGACCCCTGTTCTAGGCCATGTGCTCTGTTTGTACCAGACTCCCATTCAGGCATGTTGGACCGCAGTGTTTTCTCATCAAGAACCAACACTGGCCCACAAGAAAACAGAGGACTGCCAGTGATAACAAAATGCCTGCCAAAAGCTTGTCCATCAAAGCTTATCTTTTCATCCAGATCCCCCAATAAGCGTCCAAGTTAACAAAGAGTCCCCCCAAAAGCACTGTCTTTCTCCTTATATGCTGCTGAGAACAGCCTCTCAAATGCATCTCATACATCTTGCCCTCAACAGTCTATCAGCCAGTCTGATGTCGTGGATAAAGTGGTGGACTGGGACTCTGGGTGGTCCAAGACTATCATACCATGGAGGTTACGCTAGCACACATGAACACATGAAGTTCCCTTATACTGAATCAAACCCGTATTTCATGAAGATCAGTACTGTCTACTTGGACTGGCAGCAGCTCCCCAGGGTCTTGGGCAGAAGTCTTTCACATCACCTACTACCTGTTCCCTTTTTAACTGGAGATGCTGAGGTCCGAACCTAGGACTTACTCCATGCCAAACAGAGGCTCTGCCACAGAGCCATGGCCCTGGGATGGTACCTTTTCATATGCCTTTTCTCCACATTGCCCTCTCCTAGTTCTACAGTAGAAAAGAGCAAGAGTCCAGTAGCACCTTAAAGACTAACAAAAATTGTGGCAAGCTATGCACTTTCATGAGTCAATGCTCACCTCTTCAGGTACCTGAAGAAGTGAGCAGCAATCAAGAAAGCTGCTACCCTGCCACAAATGTTGTTATGTAGAGATGGGCACGGGCCAAAATATGGACCAAGATCCATGATGGTCCAAAGGTGTGTGTGTGTGGGGGGAGTCATGAACTGTTTGCCTAGTCTGTGTGATCATGCTTTTCAATGGACCACCCATGGACTATGACTTTTTCCAGGCGATCCATTTGATCCGTAGGAGCAGTCCATGGGACAGAAAACCTGGCCAAGGCATTAACTGTCAGGCAGCCGGGGTCGGGGGGGGGGGGGGCATTTGATAGATTCCTTCTCCCTTTGGACCCTAGGATCTCCCTCCCCCACCCCATGCCAATCTGCATGCAACTTGGATGGCAGGTAGAGGGGCACCCCGAGGAGGTCTGCTGTGTCTTTCATGCCTCTAGCTTTGGAGGGGGGGGCGTTTGACAGACTCCTTCTCCTTTTGCACATTGGACCATAGGATTCCCCCCCTCCCCCCCGCTGATCTGCACGCAACTTGGAGGGCAGGTGGAAGAGAGTCATCTGGAGCCATGCTATGAGTTGGGCATCTCTAGCCCAGAGAGGGGGCCATTCTAATGAGTCCCAAAGTCACGGACCTATGGAACCCGAACTGGTCCATTTAATGGTCAAAATCCATGAAAGTTCATGGTCCGTCATCCAGGAAACCCACAGACTACATACCAAGACAAACCTCAAATGTTTTGATCCATACCCACCTCTACCAAGGAGACCACAGGCACCTGATTTCTTACAACTTTTCTAAGAACCCAAGAGGGTATGGCTTCTCCATCTGTTGAACAATCAAGTATTACCTAAACCACAAGTATCCATTTTTGCCTGCTGCTTTGAGAGCTCTTTAAAGAAACCCAAACACTTAAGTACAGACTACAGGAAATGGTAACTACAGGAGATGATGACTTTGCCAAGATCTCTCAGTGGGCTTTGTGGCCCAGTACGGGTAAGAGAACCCAGTTCCCCCTAGTCAAACGACAACACATTAAATACTATGGCTCACACAATCTCACACAACATTTTTTCAAGTTATCAGGTGAAGGGCATATTTTTAACCACGGGTCTGGTGTGCTGCCTAATCCAATCTCTATTAATCTAGCTGTGAACGTCACTCTATGGATAATGTGGTTTAAGTGACATGACTAGGTGGGGCTGCACTGGGGAACAACCTCTAGGGCCAGAAATTCCTTTCTTCAAGCTACCATCGTTCTATGGGTACGAAGCATCAGAGTCCAAAGGCCACACATGAACCTGCCTTATACTGAATCAGACCACTGGTCCATCAAGGTCAGTATTGTCTACTCAGCTAGAAGTTGTTATTCAGGGTCTCAAGTGTAAGTCATCTACTTATTTCATTTAGTCCCCATTTTTCTCCCCAATGAGGACCCAAAGTGGCTTGTGCTATTCTCCCTTTCTCTGTTTTATCCTAACAACCCAGTGAGGTAGGTGAGGCTAAGAGTGCATGATGGGCCCAAGGTAACCTCATGAGTATCCATGGGAGGCTGGGTATTTGAACTCAGGTCTCACGAATCCTAGTCCAGAACTCTAGCTACTATACCATATGGGCTTTATTGATCCCCTTTAAGTGGGGGTGCCAGGAATCGAACCTGAGACTTCCTGCATGCAAAGCAGATGACCCAGCACTGAGCCACAGCCCCTCCCCATGCTAAGAACCGATACACCATATGAGAATCATAGGGTCGGAAGGGACCTCCAGGGTCCAAGCCTCGGAACAAAGCAGGAAATTCACAAATACCTTCCCCCCACACCACAAGTGATCGCTGTTCCACGCCCAGAACATTGCTCATGTTTAGAGAGGAAGCTCTAATTGTAATCACCTACTACTCTGAAATGATCCAAGAACCATTTCTGACTTCCAGCAAGAGATGCACTTACCTTCAGTGTGTAGACACCCATCCTCCCGGGGACCTTATAGAAAATGCCCTCATCCCCACGGGAATTGGTGTGCAGCATAGCATTCAGACATGCAAGAGGAGAAGTCCCACTGCAAACAGAATCGCAAGATTAGCCCCCTTAGAACACAGTGAAGAAACACCTGACCAGCATTACGTGGTGGCCAGCTGCTAATGATTCAAATGCCTCACTCCCTGTTTAACTCAGCACCAGGCATTAAAGGAGCCAATATATTCAGGGTGCCAAAAGAAATCCAACAGATTAAGAAATATGGCCAAATGTATTACTGAACCCTGACACTGCCAGTAACCTCTAGAGTGAAAACCAATGTTCCCTCTAAGCTGAGTTAGTGTGAGCTAGCTCACAGTTTTTTAGCCTCCGGGTCACACATTTTTTGTCTTCGCTCAGGAAGGATGGCTCCAGAGCAAACTAATGTATGCAGTAGCCAAATCACTAGCTGACAACTTTAATGCCAGTAGCTCACAAAGTAGAATTTCTGCCCACAAGACTCCACAGCTTAGAGGGAGCATTGTGCACCCAACAGGTAAATTAAACAAAATGTGAAAGAAAGATTGCAATGTGTTGCACAAATGGCTGATACATTCTTTCCCTATCACTTTTTTTTTTTTTTTTTTGCACGGGGAGCGGGGTTTGCACTTGGCATTCAGACAACGGAACAAAAAGGTGGACTTGTGGGGGAAGTTTTCCCCTCTGTATTTTGTTTAATTGGTTGCCTGGCACTTCCCCAGAGCTCATACTTAAAGTAAGAAATCCTTAAAACACTGGAACTCTACCCTCACACCACCCAGTCCCCAGCCATCAAAAGTCAATTCAAATGTTTTTTTTAAGCCTCACAGCAGTTCTGGGAATTGCTGAGATTCATTCCTTTGAGCATGCAGGTTAAGAGATCTCATGCTTCAAGGCTTGGAATATCACAACCATAGCACGTTAAAAAAACCCAGAGCTGTGGACACTTAAGGGTTGCTGAATATTTGGAAGTCAAGCAGAGAAGCATGACTCCAGGGCAAAGGAAAACTTGTATATCAGGCAGAAGTTTACACTATTGCAAGCCACATTCAATGTGGGTAAGGAAGAAACATTTATTAGATCTCAACATGGAAATTAGCACTATTGGAGCAACCTGGCTCTTTCTGCCACTCTTTATATGTGGCCTTCGTAATGATTTATGACATTTAAACATTGTGTTTTGTTCACTATTTTGAGAATTTCAACACAGGAAAAAAACAAGAACTAAAGTGATTAAAACTAATAAAATAGGCTTCGTTCCTGTGCACTGCTTTAAAGCACTTTGGTTTGGCGGTACTTGAGGTATGAAAAGTTTGACTGAAACATGCAGAAAGTTTTGACCCGAGATGTGGAAAATAATGACCAAGTACCAAAGATCGATAAGAAAACACTACCCAGGATTCATATTCAAGCTAGGTTCTACCCATACATGTCCTTACTATTACAATCCAGTATTAAGGTTTGCTTTGGTTAATTCATATTTCTTGTGCAGCATCTATGCAAGCAGAAGCCTTTGCATCTAGAACTGGAGGAACCCAAGGAGTCAGTACAGAGATCTCAATAATCACATTTAGGGCAAATCTTGGTGTGCGTGTGTGTGTGTGGGGGGGGGGGAGATAAAACATACTCAAGAAATTCATCCACCCCTTCAAGTTTGTGGGGGTTGGGCCTGGACCTGAACTGTCCACACCTCCACCTTCACCGCCGATAGGGATGATCATAAAACCCACAGTGGCTTGCACAACTAGTTACCCATTTCCAGCAGAGGACCCATCAAAGCATCAGTTTCTGGTGACACTCTAGAACTGGGAGGTTGCTATGCAGAATCAGACATGCCTCTAAGTCTAATGGAGTATTCAAAACATTCTACAGCAAGACATAGGATAGATCAGAAGAGCCAGGAATGTTAATCAGGTGAAATCATCTGAGCTGAAGGGCCTGTGCTAAGCTGCTTTCACTGAGCAAAGCCACAGCCACCAAAAGCAGAAGATGACTGCCCAGGTCAAATGGAACTAAAGGCAACTCCTTGTTAATCAGGAATACACCAGCTGTTCTAAGGCCATTAGGCTAGCTGCTGCTGCTTCTGCAAGCTTAGGGCTCAAATCAGTTCAAATTTCAGGCTCAAACAGGCAGAACACAGAGAAATATAACCGTTAAATCTAACAATATTGCTGTTATTTGGCTTCAAGGCAGATGTGTGAAACAGGCTTGTTTCTTAAACTTAATCAGCTGCAATGCTGGCTCAATTATATTGTATAACATTGGCAACAATTCTTACCTTCTGGAGTTGATTGCAGTCCAGAAAAGAAAAACCAGGAGAATGGGAGAGAAGAGAAAGAATGTTCTTTGAATACTTAATAAAGCAATACTTCACATATTTTCCCACTGATCACCCTTTCAGCCTCCCCTTTCCCTTCCATTTTATGTCCATTTGTTACGTCTTTATAGATTGTAAGCAGCAAGTAGCATTCTACTAATTCAATCATTACACAGCACCTAGCTCTTGAGACATTGTTGAAAGCTGGCCCATATCAGAGATTTTTCAGGAATGTCAGAGCACAGCTCCAGTGATTTTCAAATGAGCTGAGGGTAGGGTTTCATAGGATCTGAGTGTGAGTGAAGCTACCTGTCCTGGGGAGTCAGCACAGGCAACAGAGGTCAATTCTCCATTTCCTTCCTGCTGGCCTTCCTAAATTATGTTGGGAGGTGAGGGCAGACAAGCAAATACATGTCAGTTTCACAAGTGACCCTGAAACCATAAAGTCCATTAAGGCTGACTTTCAAGACAGGAAGAAAATTCCTGCTGTTTATGGGAGAGAACTGAAACAACCTCAGAACCATTTCCTACACTATGAAGTGATATGGTCTCCTCCTGGGAACTCACTTTGCTAGAGAGTAGCTGTGATTGCCAAAGACTTATCACACTGCTTCTTCCCCCACATGTAAGACTGTATTATCCAGGGTGGAGAATAAAAAAAAAGTATATCCCCATTTTTGCAATCGGCACCATTTGCTATCAGACCAGCAATCTTCAGAATGCACTTCAAGGAGACATTCTGCTTTAATTAACACTTAAAGGATACTGCATCTCTCTGGTTTTCTAGCCTCAACCCACAGGAGAAAGAAGGCATTTCAGAGTAAGGTAAGAAAATAGCCCAGTTGCAGGGTAGAGGGGGGAGAATGTAACAATCCACTCTGCTTTAGGACAGTCATGTGAAATTTTGCACTTGGGGAAACAGCATCACTTTGTACTAAGTCTCTAAATTGCTACTCTTGAACAACTCTGAAGCGGGGAATTTTATAGGAAAAAATCCTAGGGTTATGCCAACTTAGTCATGTAAGGGAGGTGTAGAGATGGGTGAGAGCACATTGAGGTCACATAAAGAGCATTTTTAAAAAACAGGGAAATGATCCCTGCTTCTATAGCAACAGTGCTGAGGCTGCTGCTAAAAGAACCGGAGGCGGAGGAAGAGTACAGGCAACAGGCCTCGTTGGTGGCCAGGGATTGCATAAGGAGTTCCCACTCTGCTCTGCTGTGGCCAAGAAATCTCCTTTCTGCATTCTGGTCTCAAAGAATATCAGACTCACCATTCATTCAGTAAGACTGACTGGGGAGCCTTGTAAGTACCAAGGTGACAGCCTGCATGCTCTTCAAAACAGGTTGCATAAGCAAAACCATCCCTCCCAAAGTCACAGGTGTATACAACAGCTTCCCAGCTTGCGCACAAGCAGTACTGCTACACTTGACAGGCTGCATAGTTTTTCATACATTAGAAACCTTTAGCACAGTGGCTTCCAGGACCTACCACACTGGATCACACCGCATGCAGCCCTCTTCAAGTTCTATTCAGAAGACACAAAGCTTTCTTCTGTCAGCAATCAGAAACCACCGTCTTAAAGACAGCAGCCAGCCAATCATTTATAAACACTGGAGAAGAGGAGGAGGAAGAGATGGAGGTTGAATTTATACCCCACCCTTCACTCCCGAAGGAGTCTCAGAGCAGCTTACAATCTCCTTTCCCTTCCCCACAACAGACACCCAGTGAAGTAGGTGGGACTGAGAGAGTTCTCTCAAGAACTGCCCTTGAGAGAACAGCTCTGAAAGAACTTATGACTGACCCAACGTCACACCAGCAGCTGCATGTGGAGGAGTGGGGAATCAAACCTGGTTCTCCTGGATTAGAGTCCATGCTCCTAACCATTACACCAAACTGACAACTGACATCTTCATTCAGAAATGAAAATAGGTTCGCATGATGAAAATCCGCTGACTGGAGGTATGGAGTGATTTGGTATTAGAGAAACCCATGGCCACTTGAGCAATACATAATCAGGAGCAATGCAAGGCACACAGATCAGTGAGGGCTTTCCCCTTCAGGTACTGATGAGGATGGATCCCATTTCCAATTCTCAGTTGAACCAGGACAGCTTCCTAACTGGTTTCTTGAAAGATTCATTCGATCATCATTGCAGTATTATTGTTTGGGCTTTCCTGCTCTTGCCATTGCACTACATGATTTGAGGATCTGGATTAAATCATTTGGAGGGTTCCCTGTACACCAAATGGCAAGCTGTGTGGTTGTATCCATTTGTCTAGAGGCTACACATAGCAGAGCTTCTTCGTGCACCAATGAATTAGACTACAGAGGCACTTTCAGGTTGAAGCAATCCAGCACTGCAAGAATATTTGATGCCTTTGCTTATTTCAGCTTCAGCTGGGCTATACATGGTAGGACCAGTACTGACCCCGAGAATTTAACCTCTGTGAACGCTAGGGTGTCTGCCTGGTCCTATTTAAATTTCCAGTCCGCGGTGTTAGACATGACTTTGGCAATGTGCAGACAGTTATTGGCTTACAACATTTATAATAATTTGATACAGCTCATCATTACATGCACTGAAGGACTTGCTGCAGCTGTCTTTCAGTAAGGCACATACTGGAACGTGGGTAATGTATTTTGAAATCATCCACACAGTGCCGGTTGTGGGCTGCAGTGCTGAAGCAACTCCATCAGTCTTCACACAGAACGGTCACCTTGAAACACAGCCTTCTCCCCATAAAACAGCATACAATAGGCAGTGCTGATGAAAACCCGGAACAGGGTTCTTCAAAAGTTCTGCATCAATAAGGAAAAAGTCTTCAGTCCAAATCTATACAGGACTCTGATGGTTCCATACTTCCAAGCAGGGGCATAAGCCTTTTCAAGGTAAAAAAAGATATAAAAACTCACAAACACCAGGTGTTCTATCTCAGGAAGGCTTCATGAACCAGAGTTCCCGACTGAATCAGGTAATCTACCATAGACCACGTCCTGCAGAAACTGCAGTATTTGCCAGGAAGTTGTTACAGTCAGGGAACTGAACCAGGTATGTATTTTTCACAGCCCTGAGAGATGCAGCCTGTCCGTGCAACATGAACCAGTACACTGGATTCTTGGAGACTTCAAAAACAATTACTCTAATGGCCGCTTCCAACAGAGGAAAAGAGAGGGCATGAAAAGCAGCCTTGAAAGCAGTCAGATCTTTTGAGCTTAAAGAGGGGGAAAAGACAACTGAGGGGTTGAACACAAGGGTTTAAAAGATCATGAGCTCTTATTGCTTCTAGTGTTGCATCTGTGGTAGCCAGGGAGACAATCTGCCTTTTCATCCAGTTGAAGCACTAAGAACTGGGATACGGGGAGGAGTCAAGTGCTCCCTGAAGCTTCAGACTTCCCCTTGGGAGACTACATTGTACTTAAGGAGTCACTGGTGGTGAAGGAAAGTGCCGTCAAGTCACAGCTGACTTATGGTGACCCCATAGGTTTTTTAAGGCAAGAGATGTTTCAGAGGTGGTTTGCCACTGCCTGGCACTGTGTCACAACCCTGGTATTCCTTGGAGGTTTCCCATCCAGTTACTAGCCAGGGCCGACTGCTTAGTTTCTGAGATCTGACGAGATCAGGCTAGCCTGGACTATCCCCGTCAGATCTAAAGAGTCATTACTATGTATTAACTACCCCTTAGATACAACAGTAAGCTTGTTACCTTCATTCAGACTTAGTTAACATCTCTCCTATATTCATTTCATTGTGACCAATGCGCCCTCTAAGCAACAGAGTCTTGTGAGCAAAAAGTCTACTTTGTGAGCCACTGGCATTTAAATTTGTGAGCAAGTGATTTGGCTACTGCATAAATTAGTTTGCTATGGAGCCATCCTTCCTGAGCTAATACAAAAATGTGTGAGCCGGAGGCTAAAAAACTGTGACCTAGTTCACATTAACTCAGTTTAGAGGGAACACTGATTGTGACCACTTCTGAAAATGTTTTGAGATAATATAACTTACATCCATGCTAGCAATTTACTATAGGAACTACACCACTAGAAATGCTACCAGCAAAAAGTTGCCCCAGCAGGCATCCTGGGGGTTGGGGTGGAGAATACAGAGGAAATGGCAATAGTTCAGGAATTGGGCAGAGTCCATGCTGCAGATTATTAGGAAAAGGCTTGACAATAAAACTGCCAATATAATAATTTATGGTGCAGCCTCATTTGAAATACTCTGCTCGGTTCTGGTTGCTGCACTTTTATGGTGTTGGTTTAGAAGAGGGCAACCAATAGCATTAAGGGGCTGGAGTACCTTGGCTAAAGTCTGAGACTGAAGCTTAATCCAGACAGGACAGATATGATATTGGCTGGAAGGCAAAATGCTTGGCTGGTGCTGATGTAACAGGCTTAGATACAGCTAAGATCTGGTTATGTATTTGGGGGTGTTCCTGGACCCAATCTTCTTAATGGATAAACAGGCTGTTGCTTAGAGTGCCTTCCTTCAATTACTCATAGCCTGCAAGCTGGCCATTATTTGGACTTTGTTGATCAATACTACTGCAACCTTCAAACTGGACTACTGTAATGTGCTCTATGTGGGGCTGTCTTCAAAGACAACTCAGAATCATCAGCTGGTATGAAATGCAGCAGCAGTGCTTCACTGTGGGATCAGCCACTCAGAACACGTAACTCCAGGGCTGTCAGCTGCGTTGGTTATTTATTTCCAGGGCCTATTCAAACTGCTGGCTATTTCCTTTAAAGCCCTTCATAGTCCAGGGCTCTCAGTTGCATTCTTCTAACAACCTTCTCCTTCAGGTGCTCTGACCTCCCTAAGGACTGTCTGTATGGCTACAGAGAGATCACAGGCTTTTCTCTGTGGTGGGCCCCAAGTCCTTTGGGATGGCCTCTCAGAATGGGTGAGGAGAGCACCTTAACTGGCTATATTTAGGAAGGCAGTCTTATTCCAAAGAGCATTTGGTGGAGGGTAATTTGTACTATAATAAAAAAAAAACCACAGTGGCCAAGGGCTGGGTCAAAAGTTCTCCAAAAGAATTTAGCATGAAAACGGAGCTTTTGGGAAATATTGTGGCTAGTTTGGTGTAGTGGTTAAGAGCATGGACTCTAATCTGTGAGAACCCGGTTTGATTCCCTACTCCTCCACATGCAGCTGCTGGTGTGATCTTGGGTCAGTAACAAGGTCTCTCAGAGATGTTCTCTCAAGAGCAGTCCTCAAAAGAGCTCTCTCAGCCCCACCTACCTCACTGGGTGTCTGTTGTGGGGAGGGGAAGGAGATTGTAAGCTGCTCTGAGTTGCTGAGTGAAGAGTGGGGTATAAATTCCTCCTCTTCCTCCTGCTGCTGTTGCTGAAAGTTTTGTTTTCTTCCCGTTATCAAGCATCTCTCTCAACACAGTATAGAACATTCTCTTACTTGGGTGGGGAAAACATGGGACATCCACAATTACAAGCCTATCTTCCCAAAGTGCTAAAGCAAAGAGATTGAACAGCTATTTGGTCCCCACAGAGGTGATACAAATAGTGCCGAAGCCAAGTGCTTGATTGTTGTTTGAAGAGATCATTCCATACATATTTCACTGTATGCTGGATAATGTTAGAGGTGCCGTTATTAAGGGAGTGGATGTCTTGATCAAGGCATGGTACTATGACACTAAGGAGAGGCATCAGGCAACTGGCACTACAAGATACACAGCAGATACAGGTAGATTATAGGACGAGTCCATAAATTTTAAAATTATTGTTCAATTAACACTCACCTGATCTCTTTCAGTCCTTCTTTCTGGATAACCTGAAGGATCTCTTTATGGCTCATAGGTGTGTTGGGATTTTTCTCTAGGACCTGGAAGAAAAAAAGAAGAAGCACATCTCAAGAGCCCATTTTAAAAGAAATGTTCTTTACTGACTTCTGTGCCTGCTTTGACACACAGAACAAGACTGCTTGCTAAGTACCCTTCACACGCTCTCTACTGTCTTCATATCCAGAGATCACCGTCTTCCACTATTTCCCCCCATTTCACCAGTTGCCTGAAATAGCCGCTATGTACTTGTTCAGCATGAAGACTCCACCATCCCTTAGGGATGAGTCATTCCAAACAGCTCCCTTCAGTTTTCCCTACAGAAGTCAATGTAAATTAAAAGCTGCTCTGTGACATGTTGATACTGAGCATCCACAATCTAGTTCCCTTTCAGCTCAAGTGAAGCCTGCATCTTGTGTAAATGATCCAACTTGCCCTAAAATGTTCCGCAGTGCAGAAGAGCCCCCCCCCCCCATTTCACCCATATATAAAACTTCCTTGTTTAGTTGTCTACTGGACATTAATGTGGAACCAGCTATCTTGGCAGTCCTGGATTTCAACATCCTACCTAGCATCCTTAGCTTTTGTTTCAGGATCGCACAATTATATTTCCCAATGCCAAAAGGTAGAGAGGTACACCAAGGCAACCAGCCTGCAGCCATCGACTCTTTCCACCAAGGTTTCAGGGCATGATAGAAGGTCAACTTATGATATACTACGGTCTGAAAACTGTGATTCAGGAAGTTCTTTGCAGATTAAGTAGATCAGTTTGTGTCCAATGGAAGATTGCCCCAAAGCATACGGAAAGCAATGGTTACTCTCTCTTGGAAAATGTAAGACTCAGAAGTTATTCAAAGCTGTCTCTAGCCCCTCACAGATATAAAGAACAACACAACAGCCCGTAAACACAGCCGGATGGATTGTCATTTGAAATGATGCATGAAGTATAGAATCAGTAGAAGCTAGACTTGGAAGTATGAATCAATGCCATGTTTAACCTTAAACAAAGTACCTTCCTTATGTGGTAGAAGATCACCTCCAGCTGGGAGGGAAGCTGTTTTGGAGGAACCCCATGCCAACTGCACACCATCCTAAGTGCATATGCCGTTTTTCCTTCCTGTCTGCAGATACAACAGCTAGGCACGGCCAGAGTTGCAAGTCCCTTTCTTCAGCACCCACCCACCCATCTAATTTCTGAAGACAAGGACACACAACAGGAAAGCCTTGGAAGAAAATCTTACTGAGTAGGTAGGTTCATGGGGAGTTAGTGGCTTTTAATATATGCTGGTCCCAGTCTGTTTGGGATCTAGGACAGCTATTCCCTCCCGGATGGAATACAGACCTCCTAAATACAGCTGTACTGCACTGTTTTGCACAATGTACATAACTTGGCAAGCAAGTGAACAGCTGCAGAGTTTTCTTCTCCAGAGAGCAAGGAAAGAATTACAAACTATTCTTTCCTTAAGCAAAATGAATATTGAACTGACCTACGCTAGTGTCAGTGGTTCGCATACTGCAAAGAAGGAAAAAAAGAGGATGCAGCAAGAAAAAAGGCAGATAGTATCATGCCAGACATAGCAGTTCACTGCCCCTCAAGGGCCTTATATGTTCTACAGTATTTCCCATTTCAGTTGAAATTAACTTCTGTCACTTTTATTGGAGGAGAGGAGAGGGAAACTGTCCCATATGCCACCTACAGAAGAATAGGACCATATGGCATATTAAAAAAATGAAACCTGTTCCAAGCCCACAGGATGAGACAAGCAACCGATCTGAACAACCTCTTGCAGAAGAGGGATTATGAGCAGCTCCCTTTGAGCATCAGAAAATGGAACCTTGGAACATCAATAACATGTTTTTCTGTTTGATAAAATCTAGCTCTTACACCTGTTCTGTTACTTTTTAAGACAGCCAAAGTGACGCAGAAATGTTTTCTTTTAAAGCACAAGACCTGTGGAGAAATGCCCACTGTCCAAGAATTCACCCCGATATTACAGCCATCGGGACTACAATCAGTCCATGAACAGCAGCCCAGATGGAAATAAGAAGCTGGCAGAAAGGGAGAGCCTGACGGAGCCATCAGCCTCCAAGCGCAGAACACTCTTGGTTATGCTAATGACTCTAAGCTGAAACAGGACAATGATTTCCCACTTCAAGCCTTGCTGGAAGGAGACACCCAGGGACACAGAGGGAAGCAGACAAGCTGTGAGACTGTGCATTCTTGCTTTGGGACAGGAACGTCACTTCAAGTTGGGGGGGGAGTAGAAAGACAGAGGGCTTTTTAAAAAAACCTCAGGGCATGAGAAAGGAAAGAAGTCCTCTGCCGTGTAGGGCTAAGTTTTCACCTAGGGACACCACCCTGCCCATGCAGCCAGGGACAATGCAGAGAGTTCCCAACCAGGAGAACCAAGGTAATGCTGAACTTTACTGTTAACTTTAAACAAATAGTTTAAGATAAATTCTGAGCATAGGGAAAGGGGATTGCGACTGTGTGCTTCACCTTTTTGTTTGTTCCCTTGCTTAGACAATGCTCAAACAAAAATTCTTTATTATTACTACTACTGTTATTATTATTTATTGGACTTACAGATCACTCAGTCCCTGCTACTGCAGGGCTCTGGGCGATGTACAGCGACGATAAAAACATCAAAAGACAGAACATCTAAATAACATTAAAACCACAAATCTAAAAGACTCAGATGGTGAGTTCCAATTATTTCCAATTACAGACTGCCGACCACTTCGCGGATGGGGCGGGGGGGAAGGGACAGGGAGTTCAGAGTGCAGAAGAGGGTGCCAGCCAAGATGGTAACTGTCACTATCCTCAACCAAAAGCCTGGCAGAACATCTTTGCCTTACAAACCCTGCAGAATTGCATAAGATCCTGCAGGGTCCTGATGGTGTTTGGCAGAGAGTTCCACCATTTGGGGGCCAGGACCAAAAAGGCCCTGGCCAAGGACAGCCGGAAGTCTTTGGGGCCAGGGACCACCAGCAAATTGCTGTCCAAAGAATGTAACGCTCTCCTGGGGACATAATGGAGGAGACAGCCCCAGAGATATGTTGGTCCCTGACCGCTCTAGGCACTGAAGGTCAATACCAAAACCTTTGAACTTGACTTGGTACTCCACTGGAAGCCAATGTAGCTGGTGCAGCTATACATGCACCTGTACCAGCCAACATTAAACAGCCGTGTGGGTTTTTAAAAATATAGCAAGAAAGGAATGGCAGCAATGATGCAGTTTTCAAGCAAGCATCTCCTCATGATTTCCTGGATCAAGACTGAGACTCTCATTTTGCAGGCCTCCATCTATCCCATAATGGTAGGATACAACAAGCCCACCAAACTTCTGCCTTTTCCACTTACCTCATCTGAACAGCTTTTTTATTCTACCAACTTCTGCAAAAAAACAAACTGCCCATGCAGGGACTATACCACTCCAATTCTTGGCCCATCTTTGTTGTTGTTGTTCAGTCACGGTCGAGTCAGACTCTTTGCGACCCCATGGACTGAATCACGCCAGGCCCTCCAGTCCTCCGCCGTCCCTTGGAGCCTGCCCAACTCCATGCCCGCCACATCAATAACACTGCCTAGCCATCTCATCCTTTATTGTCCCCTTCTTCTTTGACCTTCAATCTTTCCCAGCACCAGGGTCTTCTCCAGTGAGGGCTCCCTTCTCACTTGGTGGCCAAAGTATTTGAGCTTCAGCTTCAGGATCTGGCCTTCCAGGGAACAGTCAGGGTTGACTTCTTTTAGGATTGACTGATTTGGTCTCCTTGCAGTCCAAGGGGCTCTCAAGAATCTTCTCCAGCACCATAATTCGAAAGCATCTATTCTTCAGTGCTCAGCCTTCCTTATGGTCCAACTCTCGCAGCCATACATTACTAATGGGAATACCATTGCTTTGACCATATAAACTTTTGTTGGCAGGGTGATGTCTCTACTTTTTATCATTTTTTATTACTTTTCTACAAACTATAAAAACTATCCCTACAACTACAAAACTATCCCTAATTAAAGCAAAGAATATAAATTGTTTTTACAGTATATATGAATGAAATTCCCCATATAACAAAATACAATATACTAAAACGTGATAATAAGATTCAAATAGTACTGGCTATGCATATGTAGCTTCATGCACATGGCAAGATAAATTTCTTAAACTTCCAAGTTGTATACAAAGCTATTTCCCCTCCTCCCTCTTCTTTTTGGTTTAGCAGATTCCCTTTGGACTGTCAGTTCCCTCCCCCTTCATCACTTTATTTCAGGGCTTCAGGATGCCTGTTTGTCCGATTGAGTGGACCAACTGACTCACATTTTGTTCAAGACTGCACCACAGGTAGGAGTATTTTCATTTCTTCGCTGCACTCTTTGCTCACCAATCTGGTGTGCTGCTTTAGGTTCCAGAGGCTCTGCAGCGATGGGACCTTATGGGGCAAAGAGGCACCTCAATCCTTTGGCCATCGCCTCGGGAGAGGCGCCTCTTGCGTCCCAGGCTGTGAGCCCCCTACAGGGCCTCCAGGGGGCCCCCAGAATCCGGCTGGTACCCCTCCCGTTCACTGAGGTTGCAGGCCGTTCCATGCGGAGCTCCGCTGGAATGCACCCGCCATTAAGCCACCGAAAACTGGAATTCAGGGTGATGTCTCTACTTTTTATTATGCTGTCTAGGTTTGTCATCACTTTCCTCTCAAGGAGCAGGCGTCTTTTAATTTCATGGCTGCAGTCACTGTCTGTAGTGATCTTGGATCCCAGGAATGTGAAGTCTGTCACTGCTTCCATGACTTCCCCTTCTATTTGCCAAGGAGTGATGGGGCCGGATGCCATGATCTTAGGTTTTTTTTATGTTGAGTTTCAAGCCAACTCTTGCACGCTCCTCTTTCATCCTGAGCAAGAGGTTCTTTAGGTTCTCTTCACTTTCTGCCATTAGAGTGGTATCGTCTGCATATCTGAGGTTGTTGATGTTTTTCCTGGCAATCTTAATTCCAGCTTGTGATTCATCCAGGCCAGCATCTATACTCGCACAATTCAAGGTCCTGGCATTGACCTATAAAGCCCTATATGGCTAGGAACCAACATACCTGAAGGACTGCCTAACGCCTTACAAACCCCTTCCCTTCAGAGGCTATGTGGACAGCAACCTGGGAGAGAGCCTTCTCAGTCACAGCACCAAAACTCGAACTTTTCCCAGAGATTCGCCTGTCCCCTCTTGTTGCCATCTTCCACGAGCAGATGAAGACTTTGTTTCATTTGGCATTCCCTTCACGATTCCTCCTTCCTACGCTATGATTTGTTATTTTTATGCTTTTGTAAGTGTATTTTAGCTCTGGTTTTAATTGTTTTAATAATCTGTGTTGGTTTTAATAAAATCATACCATAAAAAATTAAGTATGTTTTTAATCTGTCTGCCACCTTGGCAGCCCGAATGAGGGCAGAAAGGCAGGGTATAAATCTTGCAAATAATAATAAAGCCATAGAACTACATGACCATCTCTGTATGTCCAATAAGACTTTTTTTTCAACTTATAACTCTTTCCCTTCCCCTCATGTAAGCCAGGAGGAAAGTGAAATTTCAGTTGTAGAACTTGAGAGAGGTGAGATGGGGGCAGTTATTACTAAAAACCCCGATTTCTGCACCCAATCTAAGCCTGATTCTTTTATTTCTATGGTCTTTTTAGAAATGCTTCAAAATTCCCATTTCGTTTTTTGCTTATGCTTGCAATGCAAGGCTTGGTGCACTTCCTTGAATCTGCACTGCAGGTGTCTTCTTGTAGCACACCAGAGCCTCACAGCAGACAATCATAGCTCACTTGAGAATGAGAACAGAGCCAAACCATTAGTTCTAGTGTGTTCCAACAAAAGTCCTCAGATTTACATACTGGACAAGGGGGAAAGGATGTGAACGTTACCCTTGCTCCTTTCAGCAGCAAAAAGAGACCAGAGGTTTTTAAATGTATTGTTTGAACAGGTGCTAAAAGACACTATAGATGGAACTGCCAGCTCTGTCCCTTTATGCAGTGCTGCTGTGCTTCCATTATACAAGCCTCTGCCTAGCAAAAATTCATAGCAGGAAATGCAAATGCCTGCATGACTAAGGCAGCACATTCTTAGCATGCAATGGCTGGTTTCTCAATAAATTCCAACACTGACCAGAATTCTGGTGCCAAACCAGAATGGCTAAGACAACATGTGCAATTAACTCTGTTAACACAGAGACTACAGAAGCCCAACAACTCACCAGAAACATTAACTTTTATCAGGGTTTTTTGTGTAGGAAAAGCCCAGAAGGAACTCATTAGCATAACAGGCCACACCCAACAGCAAAAACTCATTAGCATATTAGGCCACACCCCTGACAGCACAGCTCCCTCCCAGGATCAGCTTCCCCTGGTGCCCCGCCTTCCCTCCCTGGATCGGCTTGGCTTCTCTAGGTACCCTGCAGCTTGTGAGGTGCCTAGGGAACCTGGGGGGGGGGGGAGGCTGTAGGCGTGGCCAACTCGGAAGCCAGCCAGAACTTCGTTCCTGTGCGTTCCTGCCCAAAAATTGCCCTGACTTTTATGCTGATTTGCCAAGAGGGAAGAAACAGTCAAAAAACACACCCTAAATGCACCAATGCTGCCAAGAAAGTCCAAGGTTATCACACGCACTCTGTTGAGATTTGAGACCAAGACCTTCCTATGTTAGCGGCATCTTCACTTCAGACATTTCCCCCCCCCCAAACAACGGAACTGGTTTCAAATGGGCTCAGCTAGCAGAGCCCTTTGATCTGGGAAAACTCCAACAAACCCGTTAGACATGCGCTACATGACCAGGAAAAAGAAACAGAAGATGACTAAATCCATCTCAATTCGGCAGCAAAGTTATTTTACCCTAAAAAGACTCCACGATGAATGCAGCAACTCTTCAAATAACTCAGCCCAGAAGATATACTTTACAGGCACCTGCCATCAAGGTGGGAACATGTGTGATCTGAACATGCAAACAATGAGCTTTATGGTTTCAGACACCAAACAGAGGCTCTCTGCCCCAATTAAAACATTCTCTGGAACTGCTCTGCACTATTCTGGAAACTAGAGGCAGCAATCCACATCATATTTATATATCAACACACACACTTTATATGGACTGTATTAACACAGGGGGGGAAAAAACCATTTACTGACAATATCCAACCACAACTGATTAGCAAGCATCTCCCAAAAGAAATTGAAGACAGAAGCAATGCATCCCACAACCAGTGTTCCCTCTAAGCTGAGTTAGTGTGAGCTAGCTCACAGTTTGTTAGCCTCCAGCTCACACATTTTTGTCTTAGCTCAGGAAGCATGGCTCCAGAGCAAACTTAAGTCATGCAGCAGCCAAATTGCTTGCTCACAACTTTAATGTCAGTAGCTCACAAAGTAGAATTTTTGCTTCCAAGACTCCACAGCTTAGAGAGAGCATTGCCCACAACTGCATTTTTTTTGCCTTCTCAGTCACAAATCAATTCTAGCAGAAGTAGTATTGCTTTACTCATTACCTCCCCCTAGCACAATCTCATACGGAAAATCTTGTCCTTGGCTTAGAGCTTCATTATCTGCCTTCCATTCCCCAAATGTCAGTTTTTCTCTCTTCCATAATCAATAGCACACTGGCTTTCAGCTGCATTCCTAAAGAGCAAAGGCTTGTGCCTGAACATTACCTACCCATTCATTTTCAGTTATCTTTTAACAGCCCCGCTGCCTCACTTGGTTGATTCCACAGCCTGGGCGTTCAGAATGATGTGGGTTTTGCTGGGCTTGCTCCATTAGCCTTCACCACTCTCCTCTACAGTTATACATAATTCTTCTGGAGTTATTCACACCTCTCACATCAAGGTCAAGAAGGATTTATATGCTTTTAGAACACAAACCTGTCTGACTTCTTCTACATGTACTGATTTGCACAGAACATTCTGTGCATTCCCTCCCCTTCCAGCCCACCCTCACCCTTCTTAGGCCACATCAGTTTTTCGTTTTAGAAAGCCACAGAAAGCAAAAGCAAGCCATCTAGAACGTGCACCAAAAGCAAGCAGTTAGGCACCTTTGGCCAGGTGCTGTGATAGGGTACTGGCACACTCACTCCAGTGAAACAAAAGCCACCAGCCCCCTCCAAGCAAGCAACCATTTGTTACAAACATTATCAGGTCACACTCAGTTTCCTAGAACTCTTACACCTGCTGATCTGGCAGGTCTATAGTTTGCTGAAGGCCCAGAGGCAGCAGCAATCAGCCCCTTTTCTTTACTTGTGTGAAAAACCTTCCTCACTTCTCCCAGTGGTGTGAAACTATATTAAGGTAGACTAGGTAGTTCCCAGTCCTGTGCTCTGGTTGAAGGAGGATGATATAAACTGCAGAATCTGCACAGCCAGTTCCTTAGAATAGGAAGCACAGGTGTGCAGCAAAGGCTTATGGCCTGATCTCCTGCTTCTTGGAGACTAGGACATGGTACAGGGCAACATATACAATTTCCCCTTCAAATGTTTCAATGAAGGTTTGTGTTGCGGCATCCCAGGCTCAGTTTACTCATGTTATGGTGCCAGCCAAGTCTTCTAGACATGCCCAGAGAGAGATGCCAGCAACTAGATTTGCTCATGCCCCCACAGAGACTTCTTTGGATTCCCAGAATGATTCTGCAGTGGTATCACTGTTTGAGACAATCAGGACCATGCTGGCCCAGGTCTAGTAAAGCTAAATCCCCTTAATTGTAATCTGTTTACGTTACTGATAGTCTCCCTTTCTCACAGGGACTCAAGGCGGATTACACACAGTGAGCCAGCACAATCAATACCATGGGACATTCAATAGCCAATGCATTCAGATATTAGAAGACTGGAATCACCAGAAAGAACTGAAGTACAGCATCAGAATTCACCTGACACATTAAGTGGTACAAAAATTACATAACAGGATCCTGCTTACAATAAGCTGTATGTAGCAGTATAGACCACAGTCCCTAATAATTTGTCCATGCAATTTGCCACTGCCACCCCATTTACATTCCCTTTCTGCCTGGCAAAAGTTTTGGTTATTTTAATGAAAGGCTGAACCATTTGGCAGAAGCCAAGTGTATGTTTCAGGACAGGCTGCTTTTTGGGAGGATCTAGCAGCTCAAAAATGAGGGAGTACACACACATGCACAACATGGAGTAAGCGTTAGAGTACCGGTGTAGAACTGAGAGGACCTAGTTCCAAATCTAAGCTATGAAGCTCACTGTATGAGCTTGAGCCAGTTATACACTCTCAGCTTAACCTACCTCACAGGGTTGCCGTCAGGACAAAATGAAGGACAGCAGAATCGTGTGTCCCAACTTGAGCTTGTTTGAGGAAGGGTGGGATAAATATGTGATATTGAAATCATGCATAGGTTTTTCTGAGTTGTGAATTCACAAGTGAGATCACATCTTCTAGTTATAGTATACAGAAGTTAGGGGGAAAGGTATAGAGAAAATTAAAGCTTCCTGCTCTCTTATATATTCAAAAGGCTACCCATATTTTGAAATAGTATAATAGTGATTGTTGATCTCTGACATAACACTGCACCCCAGAAAAAGGATTCTGTCAGTTAACTCCATGTTTTAGTGAAGCAAAATATTTCTTAAAAAAAATCTCTGTTTACTACTCTTAACAATTATGAATGTAATTGAAGATGTAATGTAATTTGGAATGGCAATTAAATGTAATTCTCTGTTCTGGGGACAAGAAAAATACTCTACACAGCCAAGATGCTTTAAAGTTTGCCTCCATGTTAGAAAGGAGATGGATAGGATCAAACGACTGAATTCTCACAATTTAGGATACATCAATCTCCAGTTCTGAAATATTACCTATGTTGGTCTCCCCCCCCCCCCCCGTTGAACCCAAACAGATGATAACCAGAAACCAAGTGGGTCATCCTTTTTATCTGTTAAAAAACACTTGATTATTTTGCATGCTAATTTAACAAGCCAACTTGTATATATATAAAATTATGATCTGTAATTCCATTTCATTGTCTGATGAAGTGTGCGTGCACATGAAAGCTCACACCTTGAATAAAACTTTGTTGGTCTTAAAGGTGTCACTGGACTCCTAACTTTGTTCAAAAGGCTACCCAGTATAGTTTCCATTGACTCTTTGCCTAGTCTATCAATTAGTTTCCAGAGAAAGCAAGAGGATATACTCTGCTTCAAGTGTGTCAAAAAAATACCTGGGTATGCTGAAATGGGAGGCAAGCATTTACCTGGAATGAGGCAATATGGAAGGCCTTTGCCCAGAGGTGATCTGCAAACAAGTCCCATTGCCACAGCTACTATTCCCTTCACCTCTTGCCTCTGCCTTGCCATCTGTACAAAGAGCTAGATTTGACTCAAGGCCAGTTTCCAACTCCTCATTCCCCCACTCTGGAAAGAGCATCATTGCTATATTCTGCACAAATATGGCAGCTTGCAGACCACTAGTTGGGTCTTGCGATTCTATATATAACCTCACTGGCTTCGATTTCTAGCCCAAGTTCTCACTTTCCAGCCCAGCTTCCAGACTTTGGGCAGTTTACCTGCAAGAGCAAATGAAACCTTGAGTGTCTTCAGTCAAAGTGTAAAGCTGGCAGTGCTGTGAATACTGGGTTCTTCCTGGACTACTGACTACAGTCCATTAATGAATTTTGGCTGAAGAAAGGTTGTATCGCCAGAAATGAGCTGAATATAATCTGGATACCTCATCCCAAGATTGAACTCTTTCTGGACTGGATCTTTTAGTCTGCTTGGACTGGACTCTTTTTGGACTGGATCTTTTGGTTTGAATATATTTCACTTACTGTATAGGACTACTTACATTTTATATGACTGTTTTGTGATGCTTTACTTCAGTCTATTCTCATATATTGAATGTAGTGTGACAAGATATAAGTTTTGGCAATTTAATAATATAGAAACAAGATCTTTCATATATTCAAGAAAATACTTTAATGAAGCACTTCATACTCATGCTTATGGTATTTTGTGTTTTACATCATAGCTTCTTGTTCTCAGTTGCCATGGAAATAGAACAGGCATGTTCTTGGGGATATTCTCAATACAGGATATCCTGTTTCTGGTCAGCAAGTTGGACTAGACAACATGCAGCAACCAAGATCCTGTACCCCCAACATACACACACTTCTTAAGCTTTTCTAATTGCACAGCTGAAGTCTGCAGACAGAGCAAGATCATTTTACTGCTTGGGGGCAAGGCTTGCTACCAGTACAGTGAAACACATCCTCCTCAACTAGGAACATGGCCACTCTACCCACATTCTCCATACATGAAAGGTCAGATAAATTCCTGACTTGTCTTGCTGACAGCTTCATTTTCCAGAAAGTGGAGAGGGAAACAAGGGGATCTGCTATCTTGGACTTGATTCTCACCAACAGTGAAGAAATGGTTGACAAGGTGAAAGTTGTGGGCAGTAGTGGGTAGTAGTGACCACATAATTTTGGAATTTACAGTTTTGGGGACGGGAAAAGCTGTATGTACTCAGACATATAGGTTGGACTTCAGGAAAGCAAATTTCAACAAACTTAAAGTTATGCTGGGTAGAATTCCATGGTCAGGAACAGAACACATGATGAGGGAAGGGAGTTGCAACCTAGGATTGGCATAAGGGTAGTACACAAACACCTAGTTTCTTTCAATGAAACTTAAGTCCTTGGGGCAGAGGAACTGCATTCCAGAGTACTAAAATAACTTGCAGATGTAATTTCTGAGCCTCTGTCCACTATTTTTGAGAATTCTTGGAGAACAGGTGAGGTGCCAGAAGACTGGAGGTGGGCAAATGTTATCCCCATTTTCAAGAAGGGGGAAAAGGAGGATCTGGGTAACTACTGACCCATCAGCTTGATGTCTATACCTGGAAAAGTTTTAGAACAAATAGTCAGTAGCTAAAAAGGTAGATGCGATTTTGGGCTGCATCAACAGAAGTATAGTGTCCAGATCATGCAAAGTGATGGTATCGCTTTACTCTGCTCTGGTTAGACCTCACCTAGAGTGCTGTGTTCAGTTTTGGACACCACAACTTAAGAAGGATATAGACAAGCTGGAATGTGTCCAGAGGAGGGCAATGAAGATGGTGAGGGGTCTGGAGACCAAGTCCTATAAAGAAAGGTTGAAGGAGCTGCATACGTTTAGCTTGGAGAGGAGACGACTAAGACGTGATACAATAACCATCTTCAAGTACTTGAAGGGCTGTCAGATAGAGGATGGTGTGGAGTTCTTTTCTGTTGCCCCAGAATGTCAGAGCAGAACCAATGGAGTGAAATTAAATCAAAAGAGTTTTCAGCTAAACATTAGAAAGAACCTCCTGACAGTTAGAGTGGTTCCTCAGTGGAAGAGGCTTCCGCCGGAGTTGATGGACTCTCCTTCTTTGGAGGTTTTTAAGCAGTGGTTAGATAGCCATCTGACAGCAATGCTTATTCTGTGAACTTAGCTCACTATATTCAATTTTAGTGCTGTATTCAATTTTAGTGCTATATTCAATTTTAGTATTCAATTTTAGTGCTGGTTTAATTGTTTAATGTTTTAATCTGTAAATTGTTTTTATGTTTTTATATGTTGTTAGCCGCCTTGTGTCGGTTGCAAAACTGACAAGGCGGGATATAAATGAAACAAACAAATAAATAAATAAATAAAGGACCCAATCCAAGTGCTGGGTCCTTTATAGTGAGCTATGATAGGTTTTGGTCTATATGTGGTTGGATTCTGTGAACGTAGGCAGATCATGAGAGGGAGGGCAGGCAGGGTTGCATCAATGCTTAGTTCTTTTGGCCCTTTCTTACATGCCCAGGGAAATGCTGATTGCCACTTTGGACTCAGGAAGTAATTTTCTCCAGGCCAGTTTGGCTAGGGATCCTGGAGATTTTTTTGTTTGCTTTGGGTTTTTTGCCATCTTCTGGACATGGAACAGGGGTCAGTTGGTATGCGGGCGGGAGGTAGTTGTGAATGTTCTGCTTTGTGCAAGGGGTTGGACTAGATGACCCTGGTGGGCCCTTCCAATTCTATGATTTTATTATTATATGTGGCATCACACAGAAGCTAAACCAAGGCAGAAGACATTTACCAAAAAGGTTACTGGATGAATAACAGGCACGTTAGTGGCAATACATCAACTGGTACCAAGGGCGTAGAGTTCCTAATTTCCCGGGGGGGGGGGTAGAGGGGGGGAGGGAAACAGAAGTCCCGCGCGCGCCAGGATAATGCCACTGCAAGAGCCTCTCTTCCCCGCCTGGCTCCCCCACACCCCTCTCTCCATCCACTCCTACCTCGCTCTCTCCGGGGGCTCCGGGTGACTGCCCAGCGTGATGATGTCACCCGGAAGTGAAATCATCACACTGGGCATGTTGCCGGGGCGACGCTCTGGCAATCGCCCTGAAACTCTATGGTGCCATAGAGTATCCAGGGTGACTGCTAGAGTGTTACCCCAGCAACGTGCCCAGCATGATGACGTCACTTCTGGGTGATGTTATCACACTGGGCAGTCGCCCGGATCCCCCGGAGAGGGAGGGAGTGCGGGGGAGCCAGGGGGGCACTCTGGCTCTTGAGGCGGCGGCTTCTTGAAGTTGCGGCGGCCGGGGGCCTGGGGGTGGGGAGGCATTGCGGTGGCGGGCACTCCATTTCGCCCTGGGGGGCTCAGTCCCCCCTGGAAAATTCCAAGAGTGGCCTGAGCCCCCGAGCCCCCACATAGTTGACTCCTATGTACAAGGCTACTTCAGAGGTTCCATTGAACAGAAGTGATCTGATCATCACTAAGCTTGGATTCTCATATTCAATCATAACTAGAGATGTGATTGGGGGGAGGGGGAATGGAAAATTCCACTGAAATACACACGCAGAGACACACACACACTGGATTAGAGATATGAGGGCCTGGGGGGGATCTTTCAGAAGTCATTTTTTCAATGTTTCTAATGGCAAAATTGGAATATGTAGGGAAGCACTGAAATTCCTATAAACTATTTTATCTTAGAATAAGTAACATCTTCTTTAAAGGCAAGGTTTTTCACACTCAATGTATAGCATGAAATATGTCTCAATACTTTCCCTCAATTTTCCCATTGGAAAAACTGAAAATTTGGGGGAACAGTGAAAACTTTGGAGAACACTAAAAAACTTCCTCCTAATTATTTCCTGGGGAGGGGGTCTACTAAGAAAACCTTATTTTACAAATCTTTACTCACTCAAAATGTACCACATGAAAAGGGTTTTCTTGGTTGCGGCACCAAAACTTTGGAACTCCCTCCCCAAGGAGATTTGTCTGTCTCCCTTTATCGGTGTCTTTTGCCAGGAGGTGAGGACTTTCTGTTTCATCTGGCATACCTCCAATATCAGTTATTTGCCCTCCTTTTAGTGTTGTTTATATGTTTTAAATTGAATTGTTTTATCATTTTAACTGCATTTTTAATTGTGTGGATGTTTTAGCATTTTTTTCCTGTTTGCCAACTTGTGGACCCTGACTGGGCAGAAAGGCAGCATACAAATATTTTATATAAAATAAATAAATTTTAATATAAGATGATCTACAACATTAGACAGTGTTAATTTCCATGTACATTGTAAATATATTTTGAGGTAATTTATTGTTTAAACTGTTACCAAAATTATCAAATTAATACACCAAAACGTGTTTGATATTAAAGTGTTTGGCATGTCCAGTCATACAGAGTTTAACTTGATATCCAAATATGTTAGTAGATCTGCCTATTGTGAATTTGTTTCATATTATTGTAGTTTTGCTTACAGAAAACCATAGGTACTCACCACTTTTGCATTCCATAAATATGCCAATTAGTGCGATTTTATTTGCTAACAAGGTAATAAGTGACACATTTTTAATTGTTAAATCAGTAAAATAAGATTAGGTTTGATAGGGAAACAAATATTGCATATACTTCAGTCCCCTCCGCCCCTTTCCATTTCCTCATTAAAACAAGGGCTTTCTTCCCCATAGCCTGAAAATTCCTGAAAAGTTTACATCTATTGTCCACTGCACAATAACTGAAAAACAGGAGTGCTCATTCACAGGAATTTTCTTTGGAAACAGAAAATTGTATGGGCCTTTCTCACAAGACTATTTTGTCTATGGAGCACTGGGGAGTCGGGGGAAGAGAAAAATCTCATATTGACCAGCATTTAATAACTGCTGCATGAACTGGCTCAGTGACCGATGTGATCACACCTTCCTTTTTCCCTGAAGAATACACAGTAGTAGAAGCAGAGGCAGGTAAAGCACATCATTCCCACTGGGAAACAAGGTGGTGCCACATGCGATACAAGAAGGGGAGATAGATTCTAGGTGGGCTTGACCCAGATTAGCGTCCTTCTGACTCATCCAATTAGCCAAAAGCTGTTCAAGGCTTAAATTAGAATCAGGGTCATGAGAGAAGGAGAAGCAGCCAGGTAATTAGAGACTGTCTGTGCAGGTGCATGTCTGAGCTCCCTTGGCCCCTTAATTTATTTCATAAATATTGTTTGCATATAACTTCAGCTCATCCTCCTTCACTTTGACCAGCTGTCTTGCAGTAGGTAATGCAAAGCAGGGAACTGCAGCTCTGAAGTACTCAGCCAGCCATTGATTCTCACAGGAGATGCCATTCCCAAACAGGCAGCAAGCCATATTAATTTTTAAGAGCCACCTAGTGACTATCTGTGTCAACAGAAAGATTTAAGGATATGGAAATGGGAATGCTCACTAACCAGAGATGAAAAATTAGGCTGGTAATTTCTAGTGCCCGCTTCACCTTGAAAGCAGCTGGAGAAACAAAATTAAGTAGGCTGAAATGTACTTATTCAAACCAGAACTTTTGAGGCTGGAGAAAGGCAGGCTGTAAATATTTTAATTTAAAAAATAAAGCATGCTTCCATTTTGGATTGCAAAGTTTTCTTCTCACGCCCTTATTTAAGGAAGGGGATTACACCATCTCAATCCATCAGCGCCCTGAATTCTCAGGTAGCTAGAAACCCAGTTTGAAAGGAGACCAAGTATCTCTTCAACATTACATCATCCACCTCAGATATAAAACCACCTGCTACAAGACAGCTTCAACCCAGCGATTTAGAATTCAGAGCAAGTCTCTGGTTGCTCAATAGTTGGCATCCATATGGCCTTTATGTAGCAGCACAAAACTGCCAAAAGGTAAATGTCAATAAGATCCAGTTTTAAGTCTGCTTAGTGTCCACTGGGAGACCTTGGGTCTGTCACTCTCTCCCAGCCTAACCAACCGCACAGCAGAAAAGAGTCCAGTAGCACTAACAAAATTTGTGGTAAGGTATGGGCTTTTGTGAGTCACTGCTCACTTAAGGGTAAAACAGAAGAGGGGAGAACAATGTTGTAAGCCAGTTTGGGTCCCCACTGGGGAGCAAGCAGGGATATAAGTAAACAATAACAAAAAAGAAGTAAACTCAAAACCACACAAGTATTATAATTTGGGGTTCCAGGCTGTCACATTGGCTTCTTTACTGCTCGTAAACTGATGCTGTCAGATGTTTGGTCAGTTCTTAACAGAAGAACTGAAAACCAAGAGTTTGTCCTGGTTGAGAGGACTAAACTAGTATGTATTAACAAGACCGGCCTGGACGAAGCAGCTCACTCAGTAATGGTGCAGTTGACTCCAACTGGGGTCTCAGGAGTCCCAGCGTAGGGAGGCAGTGGGGCCATAATCTAGAGTGACTCCCATCTCGCTCATGCTCATCAGTTGCCGTGTCAAGTAAGCTGCTTTTGTTGAATATACATCTTGTGTTAAGTATTCGGGACAGACTGGTTGCGGTCACACGCGCGATATAAATTGGGGGGGAAGAGAAGCTATTTCCTCTGGCAGAAGTTGACCCACAGTTGCGCGATCACACAGTCTTCTGAAACTGCAGGCACAGCCCGCCACTGCTTGATCAGATGCAACCACGGATGAGTGTGTGTGGGGGGGATTTTTTGCTGTTTGTCTCCGATGCACATAAATGAGGGATCGATGATTCGCACCTCAGCCCTGAAGGCTCCCTATGGAGTGTGCAATGATGCGCACACTGAGAAAGGAAAAAAACGGCATGGAGTTGGGATGGCCTGATCCCAATGCCATGAGAGTGGGCTGGAGCGATCCTGATGCCATGAGATTGCGCTGGAGCGATCGACAGGGGAAAGTCACCTGTAGCCCATTTGTGGGAATATTGGAAAAACACCCACTAAAACTCTCCCTCTTTTAAAGTAAGGCAAGGTTTTATCTAAAATGTGTAGTGTGAACTCTTTATTTGACAGTCTATAGCAACAGAGGTAACCCCTGTGCATCCTGTAGTTATACAACATATTTTCAAGGATGTGTGCATAGTTGAAATGTGAATAATTCTGACCACAATGAATATGCCTGAAAGTATATGATGGCAAACTACTGAAAAATTTGGTGATATGAAAACCTAACTTGACACCCAAATATTCTGCTAATCCTGTTGTTCAAATACTACATTCTTTCTTAATACAAAATTTGTACTTCCTACCCAATTTTTCTTTTACTTTTTGCCATTTGACTGTTGAGGGGGGAAAACTACGGTAAGATACATGTGTCAAGTTTGCTTATGGTACAGTAATTTGCTATTGTTTCTGGTGCTGAGTATATTCAAAGTTTCACTTGTAGAGAATGAAGGCTTTTATGCTTTTAAATTTCATAAGTAACTCTAGCATGCAAAATTATAAATGGTATATTTTCTGTTGCAGCAGTAAACTAATTATAGGTTTGATAAATGTGGTATGTATGACAACTTTGCCTCAAAATTTCCATGGCTTTAAAATTCCTGAAAATTTTGCATCTCTAATCTGCCCTGACAACATGATTGTCTCAAGATATTTTATCACACAAAGGCCTAAAACACTAAGGAGCAGCTCCACCAAGCATAGATTAAAGCCCAGATGAAGTTCTATTCAACAGCACTAAAAAGTCTAACTTCTCCGCCAACATTGTTTATGCAAGTAGCTGCCTAGATGAACTACTTTGGGTAGCTAGGAGCTTGGGAAGACATGGGTACCCTGCTGAACTGTGTCATGTTTACAAGTCACTCTGTTCCCAAGGTTCTCTTGCCTGCCATCAATCACTGAGACACAAATGAACTTTATTTCATCAGAGGACACAGACAAAGTGCTTGGAGAAGTTATGCTGGAGATACCCAGCCACAGTAGGTCAGGACTGGTTAGTTTGGTGGAGGCATTGTTCCAAGGAAGGCTACTTGTCAAATGCCTTGAGAAAAGTAAATGCCTAAACTTCCTGAAAGAGGCACCATTACATTCTACTACTCTAAGTACTTTTAAACCATTTCTCATTCACCACTGTTTGGCAAAGTGCTCAGTACAGTAATAGCTGGACTACTCCAGGCTTTCTCGGTGGCGATGGTGCAAAGTGCTGTCAAGTCGCAACCCACTTATGGTGACCTCTCATGTGGTTTTCAAGGCAAGAGGTGGTTTCCTATTACTTGCCTCTACATCATGACTCTGCACTTCCTTGGTGGTCTCCCTTCTAAATACTACCCAGGGCTTCCAGATCTGACAATATCAGGCTAGTCTACACCCATTTCAACCCATTTTGAGAACAGGTTTGGAGAGAGAAACCATTTGTACATACCACCCAGTGGGTGGGAACTGATCTTTCTCTCTTAACAACTCCAAGAATAAAAACTTCAGCACTGTTGTAAGCATGGATCGTCACTAAGGCATTAGTAGGAGGTGGGAGTGGCAGTGCATTTGTAGTGGAGATACAAGCATGCAGTCCCCTATATAAATGCATGTAACACTCTGACCATATGTATAACAAAAAGACCGATAAAGGAGTTAGAGAACATAAGAGAAGCCAATGTTGGATCAGGCCGGTGGCCCATCCAGTCCAACACTCTGTCACACAGTGGCCAAAAACACCAGGTGCCCTCAGGAGGTCCACCAGTGGGGCCAGGACACTAGAAGCCCTCCCACTGTTGCCCCCCTCCCTGGCAAGCACCAAGAATATAGAGCATCACTTGCCCCAGATTGAGAGTTCTGATCTATACTTTGTGGCTAATAACCACTGATGGACCTCTGCTCCACATCTCTATACTAATAGCTAAATCCACGCCGGGGGGGGGGGGGAGGGAGGTTTTCCTACACACAGGGGGCACTCCCCCCGTATGCAGAAAAATCCAAAAACTTTTTTAAAAAATTGGGGGATATTTAAACCCACCAAAAAGTAAAAGAGCATCCCCTGAGCATGTGCAGGGAATACTCTTGGAACTGTGGTGGCCCTGGCGTGAGTCGCCGAGGCCGACCGGCAGCCCATGTGGGGGGGAAAGGGGCGAGTGGCAGGCCCAGTGAGAGCTGCTGAGGCCCACCGGGAGCCCATGGGGGGGGAGGGGGGAGCAGCGGCCCAGCGAGATGGGGGAAATGCCCCCTACCCGCAAGATTCTTGCGGGTCTCTCCTTGTGTTTATCTAATTTCCTCTTGAAGCCGTCCAGGCTTGTAGCCACCACCACCTCCTATGGCAGTGAATTCCACGTGTTAATTACTCTTTGGGTGAAGATGTACTTCCTTTTATCTGTTTTAACCAGAGTGCTCAGCAATTTCATGGAGTGCCCACAAGTTTTTGTATTGTGAGAAAGGGAGAAAAGTACTTCTTTCTCTACCTGCTCTATCCCATGCATAATCTTATAAACCTTGATCATAACTGTTGGATTGTCATGTTTATAAGTTGTTGTTGTATTTGTTTATATTAAATTTGTAGTTAAAAATAAAAAATTAAGTATTAAAAAAATAAACCTCGATCATGTTACCCCTCAGCCATCATTTCTCCAAGCTAAAGAGCCCCAAGCGCTTCAACCTTTCTTCATAGGGAAAGTGTTCCAACCCTTTTATCATTCTAGTTGCCCTTTTCTGCACTTTTTCCAATGCTATAACATCCTTTTTGAGGTGTGGCGACCAGAACTGTACGCAGTACTTCAAATGAGGTCACACCATCGATTTATACAGGGGCATTATGATACTGGCTGACTTGTGTTCAATTCCCTTCCTAATAATCCCCAGCATAGCGTTGGCCTTTTTCATTGCAGTCGCACACTGTCTTGACATTTTCATTATCTACTAAGAGTCCAAGATCTTTCTCTTGGTCAGTTTCTGCCAGTTTGGACCCCATCAACATGGCTGGCACTGCTTTGGTAGGCATCTGCCATGAAGACACACTCTTGTTCAATTTTATCCTAGATGCCAGGCACATGAGCAAGTCCACATGAACCTAAGCCTCTCCCTCCTCACCTGAACCCCTGCATAATCTCACTCTTTCCAGGTAGCTCTCTCACTATAGGCACAAGATACCACGTTACAATCTCCAGGCAGGTAAAGACACAACCCTAAAAGTGTAGACTGTGTACATGCTCAAAAACACTCTGCCTTTAGGTCTCTTTTAGAAAGGAGCCTGGGAGTAAGGAATTCTGCAGATGCTCAGAGGAACTCTACCTCTCGGAGTAACTTCCTTGGGGACTAGGATTTGTTTTTAAAGGTATCAAAGGATTTACTTTCGGGAGCAGAGAACTCCACAAAAATCAAATGTGGAGCTCTTATGATTCCAGGGTTTGGGTGTGGGTGGGTCTTCAAGTAGACGGCATATTTTGTAATTAGCAGTTATGTTTTGTTAGTGTTTTAATAAATTATTTAGATATCTGACCATACTTGGGGATACCTGACTAATCAAGAGATCAAGACTTTTTGACTAACCAAACACCTCCAGCACAGTTTGAAACAACAACACAATTCAAACAGAAGCGTCGCTCCATGAACGGAGAGGTAACCCAGCAAAGGACTCTACCTGCTTTGAACAGTTTCAGAAGCCCTTGAAGAAACAGCTGCCAACTGCACCCATAACTCTCTGTAGTTGGAGGGTGCCTAGGTGGTGCTACCACAAAAGGCTAAGACTAGACGTAACACTTCCATCGCCAATTTGCTTTTAGTAACACCAACTGGACTTTTTACACAGCACCTCCAGTCTAAGTTTGAAACAACTGTTAGAAGGATCAGCCACAAAGTCAACTTTAATGCCAGCTTAGAGCAAATCAGACTGAGACCTATATATCACTGTAAGAGTCTTACTACACGCACCCCTGAATGGATTAAGATCAGTACAGAAGGCTATGGCTCAAGAGAGAAGAGTTTGTTTATGAAAGAAGTGTTTCTGCTTTCATATCAGACAAATGATCTCTAGACAATATTATCTCTGGTGAATTGACCATCAGCGAAGTGAGCAGGATCTTCTGGATTCCTGAGAGGCATCAAGTTTTACATCCAGTAATGCCCAGTTATGCGGGGATACAGCAAGTTGAGACAGTCTCAGCTCTGGCCAAGACTTTCTAATGGCACACCATCTACCATCTAATCAAACCCAAATTTGATAGGCACTAAGGAACTTTCTGGGACAAACCTAACATACACTAACGAGATAGTTTCAGTTTCAGTTTCACTTTATTTATTTATTCATTTATTGTGTCGATTTAAATCCCACCCTTCCCGCAAGCGGGCTCAGGGCAGCTCACAACAACAAACACAATACAATCTTAAAAATAAGTCAAGAGTTAATAAATAACAATGCAGAACAGTACAATGGAACAATTTAAAACATTTAAAGTAGACGGTGCAGTATATTAGTTCAATTCCTACAGCCGGAGTGAATGGTCCAGCGCCAAGCCATAGTGATCTCATGCAGCAGCAATAGGGAGGCCAGCTAGTAGATGCCCGCTGCCTCAGCCAAAGGCCTGGTGGAACAGCTCTGTTTTGCAGGCCCTGCAGAATTGAAAAAGATCCCGCAGAGCCCTGATCTCGATCAGAAGCATGTTCCACCAGGCTGGGGCCAGGGCCAAAAAAGCCCTGGCCCTGGTTGAGGCTAGGCAGGCATCTTTCGGAACGGGGACAACCAACAGATGACTATCCGCGAAGCCAAAGGCAACCAGGCAGCTAGTGTTTAGTATCAAAAAGGTGGCAGAGCAGCTTTTAAACTAACTCCTGCGGGGAGGCCAATAGGAGCTCGAGAGCCTTTGGTTTTGGATAATTCATCCAAAAAAGATTGTGTGGTAGACTGTTGGAGAAATCTTGGTGATAGTAGGCTAGAACTTCAGAATGAGAGTAGGGTTGTAAAGGAGAGCTGGGTGCAGGTACCTATATGCTGATGCTGGAAGCCTCTGAGCCAAGATAGGGCAGCTAGAATGCTTGGTGCTGCTATAATGTCAATATAGTTTATTTAAAATATTTTTACTGCTGCTTTTCCACCCAGTTTAGGGCCCTCAAGGTGGTGACAGCCAAATATTACAACAAATGTTAAAATGCATGCACACACACAAACAGCAGAATTCAGCAAGACACACACATAGGCACACAGAGAAGAAGGAGGGTCAGGGAGGGCCCCTGAGGGAACAACAAAGAAAACAGAAAAGTCTGCTGGCAGAAGATAGTGATAAAAGGAAATAAACCAATTGCCCTGGGGAGGCAATTTCATAATTTCAGTGCCAGAACTGAGACGGCCCATTCTCAGATTACCACCCATCTAGATGGGGGTGGGGGGACCCAACGTAGGGCCTCCGATGATTACATAGTGGTTAGGTAGGTTCACGGAATGGGAAATATCAATGGTACACAGTTATTCCTTGATATAAACTCTATAGACAGGACAGGGACGGATGCTTTGGGGGGGGTGTTGCTTTGTCAAAGACTGTATAGAGTCAAACAAGACAGAATGCATTAGAATAGATTTCTCCATGGAACTGCTATGGATCGAGATACAAAGTGCTAAAGAAGTCAGGGTGCATGACTGCCCCCTTAAAAAAAAACCCCACCATTATTCAGAATGTGAAGTGGAGAGGAAAATAAGGGAGGAAAGTGGAAAACATTGCAATGCTGCGTGATCAACAACTCTTACACTGACTGGGCAGACACACGTTTGATTCACACCAAAGAAATAAGGTTTCTAGACATCATAAAATGACCCTGCACTGAAGAAGTTGGTCAGAGCTGACTAGAAGCAAATGGATTCTGGACTTGGATCTGAGCAGGGCTGGCATGAGATGTAAATGTTGTTGCACCGAATGGGGACAGTGACCACAATGCCACTAAGGAACTTTACAAGAATGAGGGGACTAGTCAGAAGCAAGGTAAATGGAGAATTAAGAGAGTCATATCACCCTCATGCCTAGAAACTAAAACAGCACTAATCAGGGCACAGATAGAATACATACCTCTGGTCGGGAAAGGTATCACAAAGTCCGGAAGGCTGCCTGCATGGTTAGTGACACAAGTCAAGGACCATTAAAGACAAAAAGACTTCATTTTCTTTTAAATGGAAGGTCTTCCCAAATGAGGTGAACAGAAAGGAACACAGGTTCTAGTAAAATAAATACAAGTTGACAAGGCAAGCAAAAAGAGAATGTGAGGAGCAGACTGCTAAAAAAGTTAAGACAAACAATAAGGAATTATTCAAATATACTGGGAGCAGGAAACTGGCTAGGGAGGCAATTGGGCCTTTGGATGACCAAGGAATGAAAGGACTTCTTAAGGAAGATGGTGAGGTGGCAGAGAAATTGAATGAATTCTTGGTGACTGTTTTTGGGAAGAATGTCTGAGGAACTGAGTCAAATTGAGATGACAAGAGATACAATTCTAGGACTGCTAGACAAACTGAAAACTACAAAGTCTCCAGGCATACACTCAAGAGACCTTAAAGAAAAGAAGGGCGTACTAGAAAGTACAAATGTCACACTGATTTTTAAAAAGGGGTCCAGAGGTGATCCAGGTAACAACTAGAGGCCAGTTAGCCTAGTATCTGTTCCAGGTAAATTAGCAGAACATGTCATTAAAGATAAAATCATTAAGCACATCAAGAAACAAAGCCTGCCTCTATGATCTCCTGGATGAGAGATTTTGGATACTCACTAGAGACAGACAAATGGTCAAAAATTTGGAAATCATCTAAATTTATGATAGCTACCTCTTATCAAGAAAATATTTTCAAACTGTTCCATAGATGGTACTGGTCCTCAGACAAAATAGCCAAATGCTACCAGAGTATGTCTAATCATTGCTGGAAATGTAAAAATAATCTTGGAGCTTTTTACCATATGTGGTGGAGGTGTGTGGAAATTCAATCATATTGGCGAAAAATTTATAAGATAATTGGAGAAATTTTGAATATAAAGCTGTCTGTACCACCAGAAATTTTCTTACTAAACATAATCCCCAATGAGTATAAGTATGAAGATAAACGTTTAATAATATATATACTCATTGCAGCTAGAATTTTGCTGGCTAAATATTGGAAATCTGATTTAACCCCAACCAGAGAAGAACTAACTGATAGACTTTTAGACCTTGCAGAAATGGACAGACTTAATGTTTTTATAAGGTAAAGATGAAAAATTTGTATTTCAAAAGATGGTCCAAACTGTATAAATGGATTGAAAGAGATGTAATTTAGTAGACTCTAAATGTAGAAAATCTATGGTTACAAATGTACATAATACTAAAAAAACTAAATAAAAAGTTTTTTTTAAAAATAAAAAAGAAACAAAGCCTGCCAGGGGTGGAGGATGGGAAGTCATAACTTCTTCAGAGGATCTCAACGACCTTTTGAAGACCTTCGAGCAGGTTAACCAGCATGTGGATAAGTGTGATCTGGTAGATACTATATACTTGGACATGCAAAAGGCTTTTAACAAGGCACTTCACCAAAGATTCCTAAGCAAGCTTAGCAGTCAGGATAAGGGGATAAGTCCACCTATGGATTACAAATTGATTAAATGACAGAAGAGAGTCAGAATAAATGAAGAGCAGTGAGCAGCAGGGTAACCATAAGGATTGGTATTGTGTCTAATGCTATTTAATTTATTCACAAGTGATTTGGAATAAGAGTGAACAGTGTAGTGGGCCAGGTTTGTGGATAGTGGGCCAGGTTTGTGGATAAAAACAAAGGTGGATTATGAAGATCTTCAGGAGCAGTTCTGCTTAGTCATGGTACCAAAGCTCTGGAACTCTTTTCCCAGGGAGAGTCGTCTGTCACCTTCTGCTGCCATCTTCTGCCAGTGGGCGAAGACTTTTTTTGTTTCTTTCGGCATTCCCGCAACGATCCTTTCCTAACCAATGTTTTTATGTTAATGATGTATGTTTTTATATTATAAAACCATTATAATGAGAAACATAATCTTATCATGCATCTTTTAAATTGTTAGCTGCCTTGGTGGCCCTCGTAAGAGCAGAAAGGCAGGATATAAATCTTGTAAATAAATAAAAACTGGGCAAGTGGGCAACAATGTGGCAAATGAAGTCCAGTGTTGGTCAATGTAATGTATAACACATTCACACAAAAATCCTAACTTGAAGAAGAAGAAGAGATTGGATTTATACCCTGCCCTTCACTTGTAGTCTCAGAGTGGCTTACAAACTCCTTTTCCTTCCCCTCCCCACAACAGGCACCCTGTGAGATAGGTGGGGCTGAGAGAGCTCTGAGACAAGTGTCCTTGTGAGAACAGCTGGTACAGGGCTGTGGCTTGCCCAAGGTCATCCAGCAGGTGCAAGAAGAGGAGTGGGGAATCAAACCCGGTTCTCCCAGATTAGAGTTCACCAAACCCTATAAGCCAGGGGTGGGCAAATTGCGACCCGGGGGCCACATGCGGCCCACCACAGAGTTTTTTGCGGCCCGCCAAGACAGTTGGCCACGTGGTTTCAGTCAGACCTCCGTTGGGCCCAGAGCACAGAGAAGTGGCGCTCCGGGAGTGAAGTGTCCAGGGGGCAGGCACATTACCAAGCCCCACCCCCTGCTCCCAGCAGCCCTGTTGGGCAACAAGGAGGCAGAAGAAGGAAGGTAAGTTACCTTCCCTCCCCCATCCTCCTCTTCCCAGGGCCGCAGCGCTCCAGGGAAGCCCTGCCTGCCCCCACCCTCGCCTTCCCCGGACCGCGCCAAAGCGAGGGTTAACTAATGAATGCAATCATTTTAAAAGGTGGGGCCCTCCACTAACCTCCGCTCCCACAAAGTGGCCCCCGAGCCAAAACAATTGCCCACCCCTGCTATCAGCTGATAGGGTTTAAACTGGCCGAGACTGAGAGAGAAAGATCTTAGGATTGCAGTGGATAACAAGACTAAAATGTCAGCTCAGTGTGCAAACCCAGTGAAAAAGGCAGACTCCACACTGGGGATTAGTAGGAATGGCATTGAGAAAAAAAACTATGATGAAGCTGATGGACAACAGGACAGACAAAAGGAAACACTTCTTTACTCAGTCTGTAATTACTCCCTCCCCCACTCCTCCAGTCACTGCACAGCATACCAGCTTGATAAACCACACAATTGCACAACCCCACCAGGATACTGTGCGGTTAGTGCCAATGACACCATCTGATTTAAATTTTGATTATTACTGTATGGCATTGTTTTAATAATGTGATTACTGTTTTAACCTGCTGTATCCCACTCTGAGCCTTGCTGCGCAAGGGAAGGCAAGTTAGAAGTCCAGCATAATAAATAAATAAATAATAAATTTGTGGAAATTGTAACCTGTGGATTTACAGATGGCTGTGAGCTTAGAGCAGGAAGCCTCCAAATACTAGGGCTGGGAGGCAGCATCATGGGAACGACTTTGCCTCTAGGCCCTGTTGCTGGACCTCCAGAGTAACTGCTTAGCTGCTACATGAAGCTGGATGCTAGACTAGATAGACCACTGGGCTCTCCTTCGGTTGTTAAATTTAAGCCCTGCCAAGCCTGTCTGCCTGCATGGATCCACCTGGGACCTGCAGTTCAATCAAGCTATCACACTAATCTACTGCAGCATTCTCACCGTCCAAGCATTTTGTCAACAAGTACCAAAACCACAGGGAGAGAGGAGGAAGGGAAAAATGTCCTTTTTAAAATCTGAAATGAAATACAGTCCAAAATCCGCAGAACAGGACTCTGGAAGAGAAAGCCTGGGGGTTATAATATGAAACATCTGGGACAGTGGCCTTCTAGCCAAATCACAATTCCACAGGGATGTTTAGCATTAAGGGGGGCGGGGGGAAGCATAATTCTACCAAGAGGTTTACTGCCACATGGAGGGGGGGACACACATTATTGCTTTTGGCTTCTATTAAGAAATACGCAATTCCACCAGCAATTTTCTAATGGCAGTGTCTCTATTTCAATGGTTCTCAGATTGTGCTGATACAGTACAAACAGAAGAGAAGACACAAAACCCAAGGGAAAAGATCCTTTTTGCCCCCACAGGCAAAGACATGAGTGGGCTGAATACCCTCTAGCCAATTATGCAGGCTGGTTTACAATGGTAGGGGGTGACTATTTCCTTACTTGCCCCATCACCTTAAGCTGATTTGGGGAAACTGCTTTATTCAGATGGTATTTCTCAGCACATGCTTTTAGGGAGGTCAGAGATGTCTTGTTGCATTTTGCTTTAACATCAGTCTTGGATTAGTATCCTAATCCACATCTCTGTATACAACAGCATGTTACATGTACACATCTGCATGCTCTGCTACAAAATGGATGGGTAGTTTTGGTTTAGGGAGAAGGTCAAAGCATGCATTTCCAAAATGTCTTAAGTATATGTAAAGACATTATGGAAATACCATTTTATTCATAAAAGAGTACCATTTCTCACCTATTTTCACTCTTTAATCCTGCAAAAATCTGGAGAGCTGGCCAAGATGAGGCTGATGCCTAGCATGAATGTTAATAAAAACCTTTACCCCCTTTTGAATAAATACGACTTGAAAAATGGGTGGTAAAAGTACATGAAGGGTAGTTGTTAATGCTTCGATAAAAAAGAAAAACAACCTGCTTACATGATGTATGGGTGGCTTTTAAGGACAACAAAGAGATACTGATATACCCCTTTGTTCCACCTCAGATCTCACTACTGACTCAGTTGCACTATTATACCCATACCTTATAAATTAACCAACACAATGAGACTTCACTCCTCATAATAAAAATTTCAGATTTCCCCATGATCTCAACTGCAGAGAAGTCAGAACACCCACAGACAAGATAGTGGTTTTTACATATTTGGGGAATCTCCCAATGCATGCAGGAAAAAATATGACTTTGTAAATTAATTAGGAGGGAAAAGGCAGCAAGATGAGGGTTGAGCATGCCACTGAGACATGAAATATCTGGAGACAAAGAAGTGGGGGTTGGTGGGTGGAGATTAGCCTGCTCAAACCTTTGAGAGACCCTGGAGAAGAGACCTTGAGGGATGGGATTTCCAAATCTTCCTGCTGCTGTTTTCAACACATACCCCAGCTTGTACTGTCTAATCATGAGGACATTTGCTGTGGCAGGGAGGTGCTATTTAGGCATCACTCACTGAACACACAAGCCAAATGAACAGAAGAACATATCTCTGGCTTCCTATAACTTTCAAATCCTCAACAGTCTGAAGATTCAAAAAGAATACATTTACCAGTCAACCATAATCTTACATCAGCAGGCTGTTGTCTGGAGATGCTCTACCAGCCCTACAAGTGATTTCAAGAGCATCCCACAGCTGGACAGCTCCAAGTGGAAAAGCAGGCTCATTACCATATCGCGCACAACACCCTCATAAACTACACTCAGATTACACAGAGAGGGAAGACAAGATTTCCCTGGGAAAACTACCCAATCCTGCATGTTTTTTTGCTGACTTGTTCAATTACGACACATTGAGAATTCTAGCGTAAGGCTGGTTTCTTTGAAGTTAATCTGCTGCACAATTTTACCAAAAAGCAAAACCTCAAGGACAAATAATAGGAAAATAAAGAGACCCCAATACAAAGCTCTCCAAAGGGTCTGGGGAGTGACCTCTTGCTTGGATGCATTACCTTAATTGGCTAGGAAGTTGTGAACATGGGCAAACAGAGAAACCAATGCTTCCTCAAAGAAATAATACTTCAAGAAAAAAACCACTACTTTCAGGACATGGAATGCTGCATTCAGTACAGAATCCTGCATAAAGCAAAGTGTGGCACAGTTACAGAATCATGGCATTGAAAGTTGTCCCATCTTTTGTACTTGGCCAGCAAATGGCAGCATCTGGAGAACAGGAAGCATTTTTAGCTGTTCAGCAGACCAATATTTTATTAATACAGCCACATACTAGTGCTCTGTCATCCAAAATCAAAACCACTGTACTCTGCAGGGTTCTGACACTCATTCTACTTGCTGGAGAACTAATAGCGGAGCATTAAGCACTCTGACTCGAGAGGTTATATTGGTCAGGAGAGGTAAGCCAGAAACACTTGGTTTAAGCTCCTCTTTAGACCTGAGCTCTTACTCGTTGGTCTTAGCAACCCATCACTCTCAGCCTTAGCCCCAATTTACAACAACTGGGATACTGCTGACCTGCCTAACAGAGATATAGCAGAGGATCACTTATAAGCACTTGAAATATTCTTATAAGCACCCGAAACATACAAAAATTGCTTTGTAAACACCATTATTGCTTTCTTCAGGGCAATTTTGCACCCACATTTTCAACTAGCATCCCCTGTCGCAAACATACTAGTAATCCTATAGATATGCCATGCAGTGCTATTTCATGGATATGCTGAATACTGAAACTTACAAAATCATGACTCAGCTCTCTGCTTGTCATGCAGTTAGATAGATGTACTGCCATGCAATTCAATACCACAAAACATAGTTAGTTCTCTAAACAGCAACACTTTACATGTGATGCATTGCTTTTGTAGATTTCTAAATGTATATATTTACCTCAAAAACCTGAGTTTTGCAAACTAAAACACAAGATTTACTTGTTCTATACTGTAAGCCACCTTGAGCTCTGCAAGGGAGAAAGGCAGCTAATAAATGTTTTAAATAAATAAATATGCATAAAATTGGTTTTTCCACTCCCACATATTACCTTTTTATCCCACCTGTCTTCAAAGGAGCTCAGGATGGTATCTGTCCCGTCCCCCGTCCCCCCCATCATCACATTTATGATAAGATGAAAGGTAGCTTAAGCTGTGAAGCAGATACTGGCCAATGGCTGGTCACCTAGTCTGATCTTTATGGCCAACAGAGATTTGAAGCCTAGTTTTTCTGATCTAAAAACCCAATATTTATTCCTTACTGGAAGTATGGCTCGATGTGGGTCTATTAGGAACAAAATCATATGTTCAACGAGTAAGTCTTGACAGCCTAGTGAACCAGCTGCCTTTGAATTTTCTTCTCCTGCCACTGATTTCCAGAATGACTCAGGTGCACAGTCAGATCTCCAGATGTATTAAAGCTTCCATAATGAGCCTTCTAGGAAGGTATGATTGTCAGTTCCAGGAACTAATTTGCACTGAGATGCACCCTGGCTACTACGGGAGGAAAAAATAATCTGCAGGCTTCCTGGACCTGATTTTCTAACACATATTTACAAACTGCTTTCGCTTCTTTTTTTCATCAGTGTAGAGCAGGCAATGATGTATTCTAAGCTAATCAGCCCTAATGAACTGCAGTCCTGAAAGTGAAACAGTGACATTCAAACTAATATTGAGATTAATTAGCAGTCTTGCCCGGAGGGGGCCCAAGACATGCAGTAAATGTCTAAAATAATTGACCATTTGTTTCCCACTAATCATACCCCAAACTCTGCAGCATGAGCAATCCAGTCACATCTTACCTAACAAGGTTGGTCTTATTTTTGCCTCACTCTTTCTGCATCTCTTCTAAGTATCCCTGTTTGCATATGATTAATACGAAGGAAGTACAACTTATGTGATGTTTGTTGAAAGAACAAGCACTATACATCTTAGCAATCTGCCCTCTGTTATAACATGGATAACACTCCACACAGTGTTTTAAAGTGAAATACACTCTTGATAAATAGCTCCAGTTACCTGGAAAATACAATCAGTAGTGCTTCTGAAGCTCCTCATCTGCAGCTACAAATACACTTCTACAATTATGCTATTTTTTATTTTCTTCCTGATCAGGGACCCAAAGCCACTTTTCACAGCATTCCCCTCGTATATTAGGCTGGGAGATTGTGACAGGCCCAAGCAGATTTCCATGGCTGAGTGAGGAACTGGAATCCAGTTGTCCCATGTCCTAGCCCTACACGCTAACCACTACGCCACACCACCCTTCAACCACCAGATATCTTTGAGTACAGAATTGGGAAACAAATGAATACAAAAATTACCTTTTAAAATTCTGCCCATCATCTCTGGCAGGACTCTGAATGATTAAGGCTATATACTCTACATATTCTGTTATGAGATTAGAATATTTGACTGCCAAAAATCTTTTAACTGCTGAGGGAGCTTGCTAAACAATATTAAAAAAGCAGAACATATATGCCTTCACTTTTAAGATACCGTGATCCAATATATTTTGCAAGACAGACAGGATACTAATGTCGCTGGACACTATCGTGTGCAGCCACATTACCGCAGTACAGAGAAGTTCTATGGCACCTATGCATGAAATACTCTACAGAGCGTGCACACTTGCCGGTTTGAGGAAGGAGTAATTGCCACTCAGGTGCTTACCAAAAACAGCTACTACTTTATCTAGGCAGATATGCAAGTAACAGGTCTCTTTAAGTGCTCTCATGCTACTTGATTAGAAAATATCCCCCTATACTGCTGAAAGCTAAGCTTATATTTTGTAGATTGAAAGAGAATTCTTATAACAGGGAAAGCAAACTGAACTCCTTCTGAGATCCAAGGAGAAACTAATGAGGGCTGACTCACAATACAGAGAGTATGTTTTTGCACATGAGAGAAGTAATCACAACTTGGGCTTCCAAAAAATGCTAAGAATCTTAATGTCCACTGTCTTTGTAATCTATAAAAAAGGAATATTTGAGTCACAGAAGAATTATACAACGTCAATACGTTATACAGCTGTGGAAAGTCCTTATCACACAGATACTCAGATGATGTAATCCGAGATCAAGTTTTCAGCAGTATTAACATAAAGGAACTGAGCACCATGATGAAACACACACTCCATCTCATTATGCCACATGTCAAAGGGAAACACAGAGAGGTGCCCATTATCCCACGTGTCCAGGGACCTTTTTCTTCTTATCTGTCCTCGGCTGAAGATCAGTTCTCTCAAGTATCCATTCATTACTAGAGTGACACATAACTATCTTAATAAGACATCAGAAATGTTAGTAAGTCTTAACTTACATTTACTTAAGTTATGCCTTAACCTGCATTTATTCAAGAACTGCCTACTAAAGATTCAACCCTCACAGACCTGGACACACTGAAGTCTGTTGCAAGGAAGTCACAGAAATTTATTTCATGCAGAAGTTTCGGCAGTAGCTTATGCTTGTATAGGTGGTGCCATCATTCACCACTGACACGCATAATACTTAAAGAAACAGGTAAGAAGGGACAGATGAAGTAATTGCCATACTGACAGAGCCTAGAGAGTAAGAAAGCTGTCATCAAGAGCACCCAACAAAGAGCTACTTCATACACCCCACAGAATCCTCATATTACCGGTGTGGGAACAAAGAAATGTATACTATGCCCTATCCAGCTCTATTCAAACAGTCAAGAGATAACAAAACCATTTTTAGCACCTGATTCATGTGTAGATATATATTAAAACAACGCAAAGTCAAAAACTGTAGGAATAGTCTCTTAAGAGGAACGACATAACAAATTCCAAGGAAACTGATTGGTCCTGTTTGTTTACACATTCATTTTTAGCACCAGGGACATTCTTCCTTTTTCAGTTCCATTATGTAATGAGAAAACTTTTTCAGAATATTCTGTCATCTCACTTAACAGTTTTCCTTACATACTGTGGTCACCAGGAGCCCTTTCCACAAAAAATCTACACAATACAAATTATTATACTTTATATTAAATGAATAAATTAAATGAAAAGCTCAGAGCACCTTAAATATTCAGATGTTATCATGGTGGCCTGGGAAACAATGCAACAGCTTAATATGTTATCCTGAAGAGTCCTATGATTGTTACAATTTTCCAAAAAGGTTGGGGGGGGGTTTCCACAGCACCTCCTCATTAATATTTGAAAGATAAATAATCACTTAAGGAGCTAGCCTCCTTCATGCTGCTCCACCTCCCCCTGCATAGGCTTGTGCCAGTCACCAACATGCGGGGGGGGGGGGGGGGGGGAGACCATTAATTCTGACAGTTCCAAAAGGATCAGTCATATAAAAACTGTCAATTCCCTTAGATAGAGAAAATAACATTCCCCCCAAAGCTTCAGTTCACCTCAATTACAGACAAGCTTAAATTATAAACCACCCCAAATTATCACAAGACCATAGTTAGTGGGGATGGGAGAGGCAGTCAGAAACACAATCCGCCCAGCAGAACAAACACACTTCTCATACATGGCAGACCAGCCACGCCAAAAGGACTTTTTAAAAAGTGAGCTATGGGCGCACTCTAGCTTCATCCCTACAACCAAAAGGCTGGCCACTCCACAATCGACGCCTCGCCTATTCCTTACTTGAAAGCACCCCATCCTCCTCCCCGCGAGCTCCGTACGAAGCTTATTTGCTTTCCCACGGAGTTTGACAGATCCTTGGAGGAGGGGGCAATCTGCTTCTGAAACTTGCCCTAGGAACTGAGTTTCGAGGAAAGCGAAGGATTTCGTACGTCCCAAAGTGGGGTGGGGGACGACAAATACCAGTTTGTCCAGACGAGCAGCCACCGCCCCCTTTCCCTCACGTCCTCCCTCCCCCCGCCCTTGGCGTACCGTCCTGGCGGCCTCTGCCCAGGTCCTGCCCTTCTTCCTGCGGCCCTTTTCCCTCATGGCGGCCGGGTAGTAGGGGAGCAGAGCAAAGCAGGGGGGAAATGAACGAGACCACGGGGGGAAAGAGACGTGCTCGAAACCGGCCCGGGATCACTCAAGTCGGTGGGAAGGGCCGCTGCTTTAAATCCTGAGGCTCACGACACCCGCCGCTCCCCCCGCCGCCATGTTGGGAATCCTACAGTGGTCACGTGATACCTCCTTCACTCTTCCTCGCCCTGCCTGCCAACTGACCGCGGGGCCCCGCCCACCGACTGGGAAGGGAAGCGAGGGGGAGGAGTCAATAGAAAAGGGAAGGGCCACACGGTCAAGAGGCTCCGCCCTTGTCGAAGGGCGAGGATGAGAGCAATGCGCAGGCGCATCTGCCACGAAAGGCGTAACCCCCCCCCCGCCACTAATCCTTGCTCGTTAAGTTTATTAGACGAGCCGTCGCGTGATATACGTATACAGTCCGTCGCGCCCCGAATTCCCCCACCCGCCTGGACGCGATGCTGTCCCCTTTTACCTGCGCGCGCTGATAGACGGTTATCTCTTTCGAATCTCCTGAGGTGGTCCCTCTCCAACGTCCTTTTGCGGCTTTTCCTCACGCAGAAGTTACTGCGCCATTATTCACCTCAGTTTGGTTCTCTGTTTTGTTCTGTGGCGAGTCGAATCAGTTCATGCGGTCGTATCAGTCAAAAATTAACACGACCTACTCGAACGTTAAAATGTTAGAAATAATAAGCTACATTATGAAGTCTTTGTATTATAACAGTGCTTCCATATTTAGTTCACAAGAAGTTGTTTTTTTATACCCCGCTTGTCTCTGCCCTAAGGTGTCTCAAAGCGGCTTACAATCGCCTCCCTTCCTCTCCCCACAACAGGCATGTCAGGTAAGTGGGGCTCGGCTGAGAGTGCTCTGAGAGAACTGCTCGTGAGGGAACAGCTCTGAGAGAACTTGTGACTGACCTAAGGTCTTCCAGTCAGGCTTCATGTGGAGGAGTGGGGAATCAGATCTGGTTTTCCCAGGTTAGGGTCTGCTGGTCTTAACCACTACACCACACTGGCACTAGAATATTTTTAGATCTGAGTGACACGAATTGTATATTTTTATGAGGTAAATAAATTACCCCCATTTTATTTATTTATCTGAAACATTTGTTAGCAGCCTCTTTCCCTTGTGGAACTCAAGGTGACGTACAATATAAATGAAATTATAAAAACTATTAAAAACAGCAGTTTTAAAACTTCTAAAAGTCACAGGCAACTGTTTTCATAAGTCTCCACAGAACTGCTGAATCTGTGACTGAAACAATTGTGCATCTGTTGTCTAGCTTAAAAACAAAAAAAACCCACCTGGTATACCAACTAAGGGAACCCTACTTTCAACAGATGGCATATCAAATGAGGGAATATAATTTTTAAGTAGTTTTGAGATAATTCTAGGAGAGTGTGTATCCTGTGGGGAGAGGGAATCTTTCAGGGTTTTAATTTTTCACACACCCACTGTCCTATAGATTTAGTTTTGTGATATGTCCTGTACTGACACATTTGTCAGCCAGAACCCACATCCTACCTAGCACCCTAAATTAAGATACAGCAGTAAGGTTGCCAGCTCCAGTTCAGGAAATACCTGGATATTTTGTGGGTGGAGCCTGAAGAGCATGGGGTTGGGGGGGGGGACTTAAATGGGATAGAATGCCATAGAATCCAACTTCCAAAGTGGCCATTTACTCCAGGTGAACTGATCTGTCACCTGGAGATCAGTTGAAATAGCGGGAGATCTCCAGCCTCCACTGGGAGGTTGGCAATTCTATACAACAGAGACATGACTCCCCCCCCCCCGCCCCTTTCTGTGACAGCTTTTGCCCTCTGCCTGGGAGCAAGTAGTCTGCAGGAGCCAGGGGCGTAGACTTTTGCAAATTCCGGGGGGACTTCCCCCCCCGCTGGGAAACCTCCGCGCCTCCCTGGGCCCTTCCGAGGCCCGCCAGCCGCTGCTGCTGGGGCCTCTTCCCCCCCCCCCCCCAACTCCTTTTCTCTCCCTTCGCCGGAAAAAGAGGGAGGGAGAGGGAAGGATGGAAGAGTGGCCAGGCCGGGGTGGGGGGGGGAGAGAGGCACCAGCAGCAACAGCTGCCGGCCTCGGAAGGGCCCCGGGAGGCGCAGTGGCAGGTGCTACGTTTTCCCGGGGGGGGCTCAGTCCCCCCCCCGGGAAATTTCGGGGGAGGCTCGAGCCCCCCCGTAGTCTACGCCTATGGCAGGAGCCCAAGATAGGCATACTAAAACAATCCCCAAGAAAGCAATCTGATAATAAAACAGAGATGCCCACCTTGTTTTTCCTTACAATGCAGTGCAGCCAAATAGATCTATCCACAATATTTGATAGTGCCAACTTAGCGATATCCAGTACTGTGGATAGATCTATCTGGCTGCACTGCATTGTCAGGAAAAAACTATGGGCTGGTTGATTTCTGGTTCAGTAAAGACACTGGAATGGATTGTCAGAGAGAATCAGGAAAACATCTTTGCCTTGGCTTATGACCCTACTATGGAAAGTAGGTTGTTTGATTGCCTTCCTAGAACAACTTTCTGTACCCAACAAGTTGCTATGTACGAATGAAAGTTCTCATGTCTCTGCATGTGAACTGGCATAGAACAGTCTGCTTACCCTGTTTTGCTGTTGTTGCAGGCTAAGTGTCTAACTGCTTTCCCATCCTTACCCTATAAGAACCTTAGCAAACTGCCAGCCTGGTAGCAACTGGAGCATGAAAGCAATTCTGCCAAGGCTGCAAAAAACAAAACTGAGTTAAGTGACAAGTGGTCATTGGGGATTTATTTAGATTGGGAAGAGAGGAGGAAGGAACAGTGTATACCAAGTGAGGGACCCACAAGGACTTGTGAGGGGCATCTCATTTTCGTTTTCCTGAAAGCACTCATAGCCTCTCCCGTTATCCTGCTTCCTCATCTCCTTCCCACCCACCAGCCAGGTCACCCTGATCTGCCTGCATCTTCAGTTCTCCTTCCTTCCCTGCCCCTGCCAACTTGTTCCCTGTGAAAGCTTTGACTGAGTTGTGTGATGCCAGCAGGGCTGGCCAAGTAGTACAGTGGGGAACCCACAAGGATTTGTGGGGGAGACCATAGTTTCCCCTGTATACCCTTCTGTTCTCACTGTTTCTTCTTTCCTCCTGGCAGTCCCCATGTTCTCAACTTTCCTTGCTTCTCTCCTTTCTACCCAGTAATCAATCTACCTTTTATCTGCCCCCAACTATATTTATTACTTACTTACTTTATTTCTCCACAATGGGGACCAAAAGCCACTTATATAACTCTCCTGTCCTCCATTTTATCCTCACAACAACCCTGTGAGCTAGGTTAGGCTCAGAGTTTGTAGTTAGTTACCCAGCAAACTTCCATGGCAGAGGGGAGATATGAACCTGGGTCTTCCATATCCTGGTATGGAATATCTAACCACTACAACATAACTGGCTTTCATAGAGTATTCGCTGAACCAGTCCTGGGTGACTCATGCAGGTCAGGTGGTAGCAAGTCACCTGGTGCTTGCTGCCAGGCCTGGCCACAAGAGTCTTCCCTCAAAAGTCAACACAGGCCTGGAAAGGGCCCTGCCCCCCTTTTACTGACAGAAACCAAGGCTTGAAGGCTGGCAATACTATAGCAGTTGCCAAACAATGGCCTCCGATGACATTTGTTTCTTACAGCAATATGTACTGTCTGTTTCTATCATTTTGTAGGGTTCTCCCCCTCCCCATAGTGTGTGTATTCAGATCTCAGATTTTTCTGCAACCCTGAGGCTTTTTTTGGGTTTGTAGAAAGATCTGTTACATCTGTTCATGGCTCCAGTCTCCGTATTTAAGTATCCACAGATGGGGCCATGTTGAAAATGAGATATATTGATGATTTTCTGCCTAACCTAGCAGACAAGCTTTTCAGTGGCTGCTTTGACTTAGTCATGCTGGCTCATAGATTCCTAAGGAAATGTTTGGAAAGTCAGCCAGAGGGCCTTCAAAGCATTTTTTCTGAAACAATGCCTTTTAATCTGGGCTGTGCCATCTCTTATACAGAAAAAGAACCATTTAAAATCAAGTATACATTCTACTCAAGCTATCGGTTTAAAGTGGGGTAACTACATAAAATGGCACTGTGAACTTTTTTCATTTGCTTTATAAGCCAAGCAAAATCAGACAGGCATCAGGCTTGGTGGCAGAGGTTTCATATTTTTCCTAATTTGCAACCTGTCAGTCTTTTCTTGCTTTGGATGCTCATAGGTGACCTCCCCACATAACCCTAACTCTTTCTTAGGACCTTCCACTGAGGCCACCAGTCTTTTCTCACTGTTTCTTAGTCTTTTAACTTTTTAGTCTTCTGCTAGCATGTGGAATTCCTGCTTTTTGCCTATTCTCATGAGAAATCCAAGAAACGCATTAGAAATCTGGTGCAGAATTGCAGTGAAGGAATGATGGACATTGGCTAGAATGATGCTTTTTTTTTTTTTTGGAACTCTGGTCAAGTACTAGTACTAGCCCTGGGTTCAGTGTGAACAGTTGACAACTGTATTTATTCCTAGCCAAGACCAATATAAATAAACAGATTGAGGGCTGGTATAAAGAACGCTTGGCCCTTTTGTGTCTGTAGTTTGGAACTGTTTGTTTTATTTGAGAGACTCCAGAGACAGCTGAGGCAGTGTAGGAGAACAACCACGAGGTGTCCCCATAGCACTAACAAAAGAAAAGGAGCATCAGACCATATAATTGCAAGGCACGCCTGAAAAGCAGTAGAAGGAAAGAAGCAGCAGACCTAATGTAGTAGGTTCATGCATGGTGCTTGTTTTGAAAGCCAAGAGGGAAAATCGCTCTTGGAAATGTGAAGTAATAACAAAAAGGTTCCCTTGAACATGCGCAGGATGTTTTTCCCTTGCACCTGAGTAACTGCAGATCTAAGGTAAGGGCTTCCAAGTACAAAGGCCTGAGCTTTTTCAGTGATATCCACAAAAAGGTATGGTTTATGAAGCCACAGACATCAGAATATTTTCTTTTTATTTGTTTTAGCACTAAAGCATCGTATTGGCAGCACATTAAGTTCCAGGTAGGCATGCTTGAATGTTCTACCTGTGCTGCCTGCAAATATTCAAACTTGTTGTCAGAACCATGAGAATGAGACTTGCTTTTCTTCAAAATGGATGACAGACTCCTCACAGCCAGTGGTACCTTTAAGGCCAGAATTCAGAACAGAAGTCCAGAGCACCATCTTGTGGACTCAGCATTTGAAGTGTGTATTACCACCTAAAGTGAGGGGGAGGGAAGGATTAACTATAGAATGATCCAACTGCACCACTGCTCACAGTATACAAACGATGACTCAGTCTGCAGATTTAGACATACCAGATTCATCAGATAGATAGCTCATCAACTGAAACCCCTCCACTAGATGTTAAACTGACATTAGTCCAGGCCCTCCCACTAAGATGCTGGTGCAGAAAGGAATTGAGAAGGCATGAAGGACCAGTTAAAAGGACATGGTAGCAGATTCCTGGCAAGCAGTCACAAGACCAGCTCGTCACCATGCCAAAATCCCAGTAACTCACAGGCTCCAGCATGTGAAAATAATAGCAGGAAGCAGTTTGTTCTGAGCTTGATGGTAATGGAATACAAGAAGTTGCCTTATACTATGTCGGATCATTGGTCTATCTAGGTCAGTATTGTTTACTTTGCCAGTGTTTGTAGAGCTCTTTCACATCAACAACTACATTTTAACAGGAGATACCAGGGACTGAACCAGGGACCAATGGCCCTACAGCTTGGAGTCCGCCACTCATCATGTAGGAACACATTGGAGAAGTGTATTTTGGTCACTATGGGGGTGATGGAAAGCGCTATTACGTTGCAGCCAACTTATGGTTGTCCCTGTAGGGTTTCCATGGCAGAAGATAAGCAGAGTTGGGTTACCATTACCTTGCTTTGCATAGCCACCCTGGATTTCCTTGGTGGTCTACCCATCCAAGTACTAGCCAGGGCCAACCCTACTTAGCTTCTGAGATCTGACGAGATTGGGCTAGCCTGGGCTACCCAGATCAGGTCACTGTGGGGTACAGTAGAGCAAATACTCTTCTCCCAAAAAAGATGAGAGGTGCAAATAAATGATACAGCACTGTTTTCTCGCAACAATGCTCATTCCTTTATTGTCATGATCAAGATTTTTGGAATGGTGCTGCCAGAGCACTGTTTGGGACAGCACTAAATCAAAGCAACATTACAGAGTACTGAAGAGCTTAACCATCCAGAACCAGAGGGGGGGCGTGGGACAACAACCTCTGCCAGTAAATTATGTATAATATATCTATGCATAATATGTCCTGTATATTCATATGTATAGAGCAACAAGCATGGGCCACCGTACACCAATTTTTGACTTCCTAAATAAACCACCACAGCAACAGGCACAAAGATTTTGGTCCCAGTTGAGGCCCTCATCTTGCCAATCAACCAATCCCTCCCACTTTGTGACACCCCCCCCTCCCAGAATTTGTCCCCTCTCCAGTCACCCACATAGACAGTAATTTCATAGTTCTCCCAGGGTGGACACCCACACTCACCCACACAACATACGCATCCACCACACACATTCATATGTAAATACAGACTCGCCAACATACAAAGAACAAAGAACATCAGAAATTTACATCTGAGGTTGTCGCAGCAATGCAGTGAGGCCCTGTGAACACCCCTGCCTATCTGACAGAGGCAGGAAGGATGCCACAGCTAAATTAGCTGTTCTTGTCTTAAATAACAGAATTTCTTAATCATTGTCCTTGGTTTTTGTGCTAGGAAGTTATCTGAGGTTATTGGCAGCACAGCAGTGGACAGAGAAACAAAATGCGAGAGATCTTCAGACACTATACGTGGCGGGAGTATCGAAGGGGCACTTTGGCGTCAGAAGTAGCTTGTTGTGCCCCTTGCTTGTATGCACAAAGGCATCACCACTGGGGAGGGGCCAGCTGCGAAGAGACTCTGCCAAACTCCTTAAGTCGAAATCCATAGGGCAGGAGATACAATCTGGCCCCAACCCATTTACAGCCAGTTCAAATCCAGGTCAGGTGTAAAGAATTCTGTTCCTGTGCATCTTTTATGACAACAGCCTCTGTTGCAATGGTATAGAAAATGAATCAAGCAGAACAGATGTCTCCAGCTTTTGCTACTGGGAAGGATGGATGTCTTTTGTCCTGGCTGGTCTGCTCGGCTATGTGTCTCCACCAGATACATCTTTTTATATCCCATGGTAAACAAAGTCCAGAGGGCAGAAACAGCCCAGTTGTTGGCATGTCCAAGAAGATAGCAAGGTTGGCAAGACCTTAAAGGCCATGAGCAATTGGTTTGCAGATATGGCATTGGCTGGACCTGAAACGTTTCAAGCCCCCTTGCTGTGCGTCGCTGTTGTGCTGCATGGTAAACCCAGAAGATCCATCTGGAAGTACTTGATCCCAGGTCCAGGGCAATGCACATGTTTAAGAGATCCTGGAAATCAAAGGCAAGGAAGTATTGACTGAGTCAGTTCAAACGCCACTGGCAGACAGGTGAAGGAGGATGGGAAAGGGACTTTTCTCTAACAGCTGTACTATTCTTCAGTAAGTGACCTGAAAGATACGTTAGACCCACTCAGACTGACCTGCCAAGCCTCTTCCCCTTCCCCCATCATTGTCCCCACAACATTCTTGATTTCTTGTGGTGCCTGATGGTACTCCCTTTCTGGCCACCACAGTTTCTACATTATGTGCAGTAGTACCAAGGGAAAACAAGCAGACATGATTACAGTGCCAGCAGCTATAACAAGTGGCAAAGTGCACAGGATGAAGGGAGGCTGTTCAAGAACAAACTGGCACACTGTACAGTGAAACTGCACAACACCATATTGTGGGGGGCCCTGCACCATGTCTGCACCATGACCAGAACATTCTAGGAAATAGGCTGTTGTCATTTCCTTGCTGCCAAACAGGACAACCTCCCTCTCCCTTCCCATACTCTGAGCCACCTTGCAGTGGCTTATGGCTTTCAGAAGCAGATACTACAAAATCCCCCTAGTCCACTCTAAATCAGGAATAACTACCACTCCCAGTTCGGTTCTCATTGTCACAAAACAAGGACTCAGATCCTGATTCATCCACAAGCATGCATTGTAAAATGACAAGGGAGCATTGTTCTACCACCCTCTTACGGGCAGAAAGGTAATTAAAGAAAGGCTAATAGGGTAATCCAAGTTAAACATTCTTGAGCACAACACACTGAGTATGAACACAAGTTGAAATGTCCACAGAATCTATGGGAAGGAATATACCAGCATCGGCTAGGCAACAGTAAGATGGAAATGGACGCTTGCTTACAGTGACTGATAGACCTAAGCAGGAGGACCCTGCCCACCCTCTAGTATTACATGCCATGGATCTGTGTTTAGACACGTCGATCTCTGCTATCACTCTGGGGTATGCCCAGCTCAATGTCAGAAGGCCCATTTTCACTAGACATCTCTTTTCCTTCATGGCCTTAGAAAGTGGACAATCCCTTTCTACAACATAAGCCGCTATAAGCACTGAACATATAATTTTGGGCCATGGAGGTCTTTGTGCTTTCTTTCTTCCCTCTTCTAAACAAGTCCAGCCACATCAGATCCACTTCTCCTCATGTCACCATTGCCCCTGAATTATTCTCTGCTACTCATGTTGGCTGCTAATGGCAAATCTTGGTTGCTGTGGGATTAATGTATGTGCAGAATCCCACAGAAACATGGTAGCTGCCTGGAACTCAAGAGTTAGCAGCTACTATGAGAAGCCAAGTTCATGGCAAAAGCAGTAGCCACACCTTGCAGCCTGAACAAAAGTAGCTTTTGTTGCCCCCAGCTGGATTCTAGAATTGGGTGATTATGGACCTGTAATTAACTTGCAGCCTAAACTAGTGATGGAGTTAGATGAGAAATGGGATAGAACTATTTCCTCCAGATGGTCCATGTTCAGCAGTAACCTATGGCAACCTACAGGCTCAGCAGTAATCTACAGCAGCTTACAGGCTCAAGTGCAAAGGGAACACACACATGGGTACACAGAGCAGTTTAGGATGTTTTGGAGTGGAATACTCCACCTCACTCTCCCTAATTTCTCCACATTCCCTGCTGAGCTCAACTTGACCCCAAAAGTCCTTAGAGTACTGAACGAAATTGGCTTATCTTGGGAAAATTAGATGGGGCTCTGGGAATTCCATGTATGAAGTTTGCAGTGGGGTTCCCCCCTTTTAAATAGCTGGCATGTGGGACCCCAATTTAGATTAGGACTGGATGAGATGTTAAGCCTTGATTTGGGAGGGGCTGTGGCACAGTGCCAGAGAATCCGCTTGGCATGCAGAAGTCCCCAGGTTCAGTCCCTAGCTAAATCTCTAGTTGAAAGGACCAGAGAGTGAGTGATGTGAAAGTCCTTGGCTGAGATTCTGGAGAGCTGCTACCAGGCTGAGTAGACAATAATGACCTTGATGGGTACTGGTCTGATTCAGAATAAGGCAGCTTCATTTGTTCATGTGTCCCCTTCACCATTTTCCTTCCTGAAACAACTTTGTGGGCTTGCTATTTGGTGCAAACAAAACTGTATATCAAATTCCACAATATTTGTCCAGTGGAACAATTTGCAGTCCCATGAACCTGCTTCAGATAGGGAAAATGGTGGAAGGGAAAAGGCTTAATACTCTCCTACTGTACTGAGGTCTTGCATACAAGTTGGGAACCTGCATGCCAGCTATTTGAAAGAAATAAAAAATGCTAGGAGCTCCTTTCATGGAATTCCCAGCATCTCATCTGGTTTGATCCTCAGCTGCAGGTTCATCAATGAGTTTTGAGTTTCCTTCCATTCCGCCAGGGAATTCCATACATGCCTGGTTAGATTTTTATCTACAGATTGTCTCTTCCCCAGTGAGAATATAGAAGATTTCTGTTTCAAGACAGTAGATGCATGACCTTGACTGAGTTGGTTTTAAAGTCACTGGGTGCATGAAAAAAAGCCTCTGTTTGAAGCTGGGGCAAGTGAGAAGGTGTCGTAGAGTCATAAAGATGTTTTGGTTAGCCCCCTCAAAACGCTGTTTGCATAATCTGTGCCCATTCCGTTTCTGTACAACAGTGGAGCCAGCTCTGTGAATGACAGTGGTGAACAGAAAGTTAAGATGCGACTGATGCTCTTCTTGCAAGAACAAAAGCAGTTTCTATAGCTGATGTGATCATATTCCTGCCACCAAATCCTGCCCAACTGCATAATGGATACAACAAAGCAGACCACGACTCCTGGAATCCTGAAGAACACGGAGGGAGCTCTACACTGCCACCGGAGCGAAGTGCAGATTGTTCAGCTTCCTCCCCACTAACGATTTGCCACAGGGGGCTCAAGGGAGCATCAATGGAGTGATAGGCGAGTAACAGTCTTCTACTGGGAACATTGTGCGTTGTGCAGCCACTCCACTGGCAGGGGAGCAGTCGGTGCTGTGCTCCTCACTAACCGAAGACGCTGCTCAGTCTGGAACCCCGCATAATCACAAAGACACACCATAAATAAATAGGTTAAATAAATAGAATGACAGATCTGGGGGTGGGGGGTGGGGACATGGACCCCAGGGAAGCCGTCATCTCTTAACAGACACGCAAACACACATGAAGTAGCTAAAGACAAAGAAGAGTTAGTGCAGGGGAAGCCCGTTCCTGGACCACGTGTTCTTGGAGGCAGCCAGTGGCGGGAGAAGGAGCACAGTCCTCCCATGTGCGAAGGAAGGGTGAGGGGGTGTTACTTGTGAGCCAGTGTTGTGGAGGGTTTCTGTGAGCAGGAGGCAAGGGATACGTGTGTCGCTGAGGATGGCAGAGAACGAGGACTCTGGCACCTGGGAAGAGCAAGAACGAGAATGAAAATGATGGTCTCAGATTCTCCTTTTCCTCTCTCCACCCTCACATAAAGCCTTACTTTATTGAAACTATTTGTCTCCGCATGAGAACTGCCACAGGAGAGTCCAATGATCCTATTCAGGCTTGACTCATTAGCCTTTCTCCCCTCATGCCACATGGAACTTCAGAGGCAGAACATGGTGGAAATGTCCATTCATGCTTGTTATTTTCCCAAATGAATGGGCCAGCTTGAATGGCCTAATAATGGCCAGTTTGGTGTAGTGGTTAAATGTATGGACTCTAATCTGGGAGAACCTGGTTTGATTCCCCACTCCTCCACTTGCACCTGCTGGATGACCTTGGGCAAGCCATAGCTCTGTACCAGCTGTTCTCTCAAGGACAGTTGTCTCAGAGCTCTCTCAGCCCCACCTACCTCACAGGGTGTCTGTTGTGGGGAGGGGAAGGGAAAGGAGTTTGTAAGCCACTCAGACTCCCAAGTGAAAGGTGGGGTATAAATCCAATCTCCTTCTCCTCCTAAAATAAGACCATTTTTTTGCAGAACATCTTGGGACCCAAAGGGCTCTTGGCCTGTTCTTCAGATTGGTTAAATTATTATTTCATTCTTATTTGTTCATGACTATATCAGGTAGTAAAGTCGACAGCGCATGTCATTCACTAAGGAAACAATCCTTAGCAGTTTTACTCAGAAGTAGGTCCCATGTTATTCAGGGGGCCTAATCCCAGCAAACGGTCCTTACTGAAACCTAACAGTACAATCTTAAACAAAGTTGCACCCTGTTAAATCCACTGAATCTGATAGGGTGTAACTGTGTGTAGATTGCATAGTAAAGCAATTAATCCAGGCTGCCCGTAGATACAGGAAAGAGCTGAGCATGCACTAAGAGGGGGGGAAACAGGGAGATGAGGAGAGCAGCCTCCTCAACACTATGACAGTGTATAAGAGGAGAAACAGGGCTTGGAGGCATTATTATTGTTATCCCCCCTGTGATTTCTCATGGACATCAACATATATATAGTACATGATGCCACCCTTCTGGACCAGATAAAACCAAAGTCTCAAACCTTTTGTTAGTAACTGCAACCACCAGATCTACTCCACTAAATCTCTGTTAGCAGCACTGCTTAAGATTGGATCCATCACCCACACATCACCCTGCTGTCTGCCCTACAAAACTTGTCATATTCTGAAGACATCACTGCCAGTGCTAGGACCTGGGGCCTGAATGAGAAAATATCCACCCATCTGCTTGACTTTCTGACTACATGGATGAGTACATAACATGCTCTTCCACGTCAGCCCCAAAACATATATTTGCCCACTCACCAAGACCGTGACTTCCGCACCCGGGATGCAGCAGGCCGCTCCAAGAGACTATCCAGGCGCATGAGCCTCTCCAGGTGCAGCGCTCGTGGATCATGTTCGCTTTGGTCCTGTGTGATCTCAAACTCAAATACAGCTGGTGGGGAGACATCTAGTTCCAGGAACATGATGTTCTCAGCCTGTGTGAAGTTGCATAAAAGAAGGTGGGATGGAAAAGATATGGTCAAGAATGAGAGGTTAGTTTGACCTGGAGTTGTATCAGATAATTTCAATACGTACACAAACATGTATTAAGAAAGGGGCTCCCAAAAATACCTTCAGAATTAGGGGCATGTGGACTGAGCTTGTCTTCTACTAATTCTCCATGAATTGGATTGTGAGCCCCTCAGGTTCATAAAAATCTTTGTGTATAGTATTTATAAATATTTGATTTGCCTGGTGCTTTGGGACAGGGCGACTCTAGACATGGAGATGAATAAACAAAACCTTCTGCAAATCTGAGACTGACAGATCTTTCTGTACTGCCTGACTTGTATCTTTGTGTCCTCCAAACTGGAGAAGGTGTATTTGGAAATGGTTTGCCTGGCACTTTGAAAGGCTGATTCTGTTGGAAGCCCCTTCTCGCCATCAGATCCTTTTTCTCCACTTCCTCACCCAAGTCTCTTTGACTCACCCGGTACCGAGGATGGGAGCCCACTGACATGGCTAGGCGAGCGTACTGGCTGATAGGCCTCTTGTAGCCCACTGCAGAGGTTGGCCGCTTCTTCATCTGGGTGTTTCCGCTGCCACTGCTGCTGCAGCCACTGTTGTGAAGGTCAGATTAGTTTTCCCATAAATGAAATACATTTAGTAATTTAGTAAAACTCAGCAACAAGAAAAGCAGGATCTATAGCTCTGTGTGTCAAGCACCTCTGCCTGCCATCCTGTGTCTGAGCTGGAGGCGATTTCCCTCTGACTTGCTCCCCAGACTCTCTAAATTTAGCCCTTCTTTTGACTGTTCTCATCTTTTTTCGGCGCTCCAAGGTTTTGTATCACCTGCCTCATCAGCAGGTAATTTGCAGTCAATTTCTGTGCACACTTTTTTTTTCTAGTTAATATAAACCAAAGGGCACTGAGGATTTGTTTCCCATCCACCCCGGCTGTCCTCAGAGCTATCTTCTTTTAGAGGGTTTCCACAGTGTCATTTTAAAAGAGTTTGAAACCTGCTTAGCTCTTGTGACCGTTTCTTAAAGGCCCAGGGTAATGCTGATCACCACTTTGGAGTCAGGAAGGCATTTTCCTCCAGGCCAAATTAACCCAGGGATCTTGGAGGTTTTTTGAATAGAGTAGGGGTCACAGAGAAATGGCGGGGGGCAACTGTGATTTTCCTGCACTATGAAAGGCATTGGACTAGATGACCTTGAGGTCCCTTCCAGCTATATGTTTCTATGCCTTCTAAGTGAAGAACCAGAGGAACTGTAATTCTGCCCATAAAGACCGCAGGCCTCCAAGGGTGGGGTGGGGTTTGAATTTAAAGACTCACCCTCCTCCCGTCAGCACGAGGGGTTGGAATTTCCACTGGTCTTCCTCACAGTCAAAGTAGAGGCGGTTCATGATTTTGTTCTTCTCCTCAGGGGGGATGAAGTTTTCAATGATTAGGTACCTGAACATGGAAGGGGAAGAGTCAGGTGAAGGAAGGCTACCATGGCAAAGCATGCCATTTGGGACCCTAAACAGACGTGACCCACACATCACTGGGGAGGGAAGGTGGATGGAAGGCACGGCTTGGGGGGGAAATGAAGACAAAGAAATGGCATTGTGTTTATTTTCGTATTTATTCTGAAATGTGTAGCCCATTTAGTAGTCCATACAAGGCCAATAAGTCAGCAATCAGTTTTAGTGTGAAACGTCTCTCCCAAGGAGCTCAGCTCAAACGGGTTGATAATCTCTTGTCGATATCACGGCTGATGCTGAGTCCACAGCTTGCCTCATTATGTGGAGTAGCCTTAGCCTCCCCTTTTCTATTAATCAAGATGCCTCCCTCACCTCCTCCACATTCTTTTTACAAGCCCACTTCTCTAGGACCAATTCCCGCCCTTATTTTCTCCCTAATTGCCACCTCCCCTGCCCCTTCACCTCTTGTCACTGTGACACTCTGACACCAGTCTCCCCCATCCAGAAGTGGCCCTACCATGAGGCAAAGCAAAGTGATTCTTTTCAAGCAGTAGATTCAGGTTTTTGTTAAAGATGGCTGAAACAAAGATCTGAGTAGCCCCGGGGTCAAAATCCATTGGAAGTTCACCTGCATAAGCCCCCTTGTACAGCAGCTGTGGAAGATCATACGCCTTTCAACATCTAGATTTTCTGCTTCAGGTACCAAAAATAGCTCGATCTAATCCTGCCTATATTCCTGCCTTAACTATCTGATGTACATTAATGAGTTCAAGGCAGGAAATCTACCAGTTCTGGATTCTGTATAGCACCTGGCACATACTTTGAGCACTATACTACTGATGTACAACAGCACAGAGAAAATTTGGGAGTAGGGTTGCCAAGTGACTCACTGAAATAAGTGGGGGGCAGTTGGTCCTGTTCTGCCACATCACAGAGTGACACTCTAGCAACCGGCCTGAAAACTCTATGGTGATTACTAGACCATCGCCCTATGACGTCCCTGGCATGATGACGTCACTTCCGGGCAACGTCATCATGCTGGGCACATCGGCCCGATCTGGCCACTTCGGTGGTGGGGATCTCCCCGTTGGCCGGATCCGGACCAGCGGATTGGGGGCCCTTTGAGCGGGGGAATCCCCGCCCCCCAGAGGGACTTGGCAGCCCTAACTGGGTACTAGGAGGGGCTTACTTCTTAAGACAGAAGGAAATAAACCATGAGTTGATTTCCATAGTTCCACATAATGGCACAGTAGCATCATTAGAAACAGATTTTGCCTCACTAGTTTAACGTGGCAAATATTTCCTGTGATATCAGGAAGAACAATTGAGTAGTGACAGGTTCCTTGACTCAGTACAAATGAGCTGCCAGGGTGAAAATGAAGAGATAAAAATAACCTCTGAGGGAATGCCATTCCTCACAGTCACTATCCCTCAGGTCAGCAAAGGAGGTCCTAGTCCAAATTCCCCTATTTGAGTAAGGTATCATCTATCAGTTTTTCAGTCATTACCTCAGTGCTAAGGAATGTTCTCCTCATTGATGCCCAAAGCTGTTAGAAATCAGGGGGAAACATAGCATCCTTCCTTCTGGGAAATCTGTGTGGTACGGTGGTTAGAGCATCAGACTAGGATCTGGGAGACCCAAGTTCAAATCCCCATTCTGACATGGAAGCTTGCTGGGTGACCTTGGATCACCCAGGATGACTTGGGGAATACTATCTCAGACTAACCTACCTCACAGGGTTCTTCTGAGAATAAAATGGAGAGGAAAACTATGTAAGCCACTTTGGCAAACAGCTGCAACAGTATAGAGAATAAGGCTCCAGGGTCCTGGTATTAAAGTTTCTGGTCTGAGACCACCCCCCATAGCACCTTCCATCCACATGAGAATAATTCACATGTTTGCTTTTTCTTAAGATTACTGGGTTGGATCCTACCACCTTTCCATTTCCACAAGAGGCAATTGCCCAATTCCCCCCTTCACTGTCACCCCACCCTGTATGACTTTTAATCTGTGTCTGGGTCCCTGGTCCCTGGCATTGCCTTTTTGTTGTTGGTGGGTTTCTCTGAAAAGAAAGGTGTCGTATCTATCTATCTGTTTGTCTATTTGACCCTGACCTGTTTTAGATAGGATTATTTTGTATATTATTTTAATATTAATTTTCAATAGTGTGGTTATTTGACAGTTGTTTATTTTTACTGTATTTTAAATAACTTCATAACACGCTGTCTTTGAAATCAAGGACTGGCTGAGACTGCAGGATATAAATAATTTTAAAAGATATTATTGGTTTTATTTGCATGTATGGACTAAAAGCGGCTTACCATGTTGGATCCTACCAGCTTTTCACTGGCAAAAGCTGATTATTTCAAGTCTTTCCTTTCTCTCAGCAGCCCCGCCACCACCAAAAAGGCTATGTCAGGGATTAGGGGACCCACACAGATAAAAAGCCACACAGGATGGGCTGGCAATGAAGGGAGGAACTGGGCAAGATCAACCCTCCTGCCTCCTGTGGAAGTGGAAAAGTGGTAGGATCAAACCCAGTAATCTTAAGAAAAAGTAAACATGTGAATCATTCTCCTGTGGATGTAAAGTGCTGTGGGGGGTGGTCTCAGACCAGAAACTTTAACAGCAAGAGCCTGGTGCCTTATTCTTTGTACTGTTGGAGCCATTTGCCACAGGGAACAGCTGGCCTACTCTCTGCTGCACTTTAGCACCACCATGACAGATGGCCAGAAGGTGGTATAGCAGTCACTAGCTCAATAGAGGTCAGGTGACACAAAGGACCAATCCGTTTCCACCAGTTCCTATAAAGTTTCTAACTTTGAGCAGTTTGTCCCTCAGATATAGGCAGTGTAGTTCTTGCACTGCTCATTCCTGCAGCCTCATGACAACAAGAGGGGCTAGGAGCCTCAGCCTTTGCATGGACTTTCCCCAGACTGGGCAGCCATTTCACCGTGTCACGCCCGATCACCATAAAGGTACCTACTTGAGCTTCAGCTCTCGGGTCTGCTCATTCTGTGCCTCTTCCAGATCCTGTCGCACTCGGATGTATTCATCGTGTTGGTCTTGGATCTCTGCCTTCACAGCCTGGAGCTTGGCATAGAGCTACCACAGAGGGAAAAGATTGCCCGAATTAGGGAAATGGCCACTGAAAGGGGGAGATGGGAAGGAAACCAAACTCCAGGGGTTTGGGAGGGTCAGGCAAGGCATTTCTGATGTACAATTATAAATGTACTAGCCGCTTGCCAATATTTTCCCCCTTCCAGTCCTTTTTCTCTTTTCCCCATCTTTCCAAAGTGCTCACACACTCAAGAACAAGTGGGAGAATTGGATTCTCCTAGACACTTGCCTGCTTTAAATAACCCTTGTGCATCGATCATAGTGCCCTCAGAGGGCAACTCAGCATCTTCATGCTAAACAGCCAAGCAGGTGATTTGTTTTCCTATGATACTGGGGTTTGCTCCCGGTGGCATGAAAGGGGCCCAAAGAGAATCCTTCCTTGGGGCTCACAGTGATTCTCAATGGACCAGCTTGTGGCATCACCCTGAGTGATTCCACAAAGCGTGCAGTGAAACACTTGCTGAGGGTACACACTGAGGACGGAAGAGTCTTAGGCTGCTAACTCTTTGTCCTGAACTGTCATCCTGTGTCATTCAGTGGTATGGAGACACTGAGTAGGTAGAAAAACAGATGCCAAAAATTCTTTACTTTGTGGAGCAATGCTAAGCAGAATTACACCCTGCTAAATCCACTGAAGTCAGTAGGCTTAGCAGGGTGTAACTCTGCATATATAACTCTCCATTACCAGTACCTTAATCTTATACATTGTCTTTATGGATAGATCTTTCTGTGGCAACTACAAATAAAACTGCAGACACCAGGTACAGTTCTCTCAAGTTGCGTGTGTGTTAAGTGCCATCAAGTTGCTTCCAACATATGGCTATCAATTAATGTTCTCCAAAACGTCCTGTCATTAACAGCCATGCCCAGGTCTTGCAAACTGAGGGCCGTAGCTTCATGTTGGGATCACTGAAAGTCTTCCTGTTCTGCCCTCCCTGTATCCCTGCAGCTGTCTCACCTTTTTCAGCTTCTTGGTTTTGATCTCCACTTCTTGCTGCAAGGAGGTAAATGTCTCCCGGAGCTCCATGGTCTCCTCATCCCGCAGCAGCATTTCCTGCTGCATCTCCCGCTCTCGCCGTTTCTGCATTACAGGAGCAAAGCATGCTTAAACTGTGGAGAGCAACATGCATAATCCAACAACTGCTGGCAGTCAGAGAATTAGGATTGTCTAACCTTGCTTGCCATTCACAATCTGCTTCTCTGTCCAAAGAGCAAACTGGGGGGAACAGTTACCTGCATTTCCAAGGGGGTACCTGCTATAACTGGGATGAGTTAGCAAGGGGAGTATCTCCCTCAGGCTGGCTGGGTAGGGAGCCCTGCTTCTGTCCAGCCCTTACCTGCTCTGCAATTTCCTGCCTCTTCAGCTCCAGCATCTTCTGTTGCTCATTTGTGTGGTCCATGATGTTCCTCCCACCAATCAGCAACTTGCTTTCCATTGCCTGCAGAAAGGAAGGAGAACATGGCCAGTTACAGCTAAGAGTCTCATCACTTTTCAAAGGCTGTGTTTGCCCTAACAGTTAGGCAACTTTTACTATCATAAGGATGAATAAGATTTTTTTCTCCAGTGGCGTATCACAGGACCAATGCAAGATGCATGCCATAACCCATGTTCGGGACTGAGCTGCAAAAAACTAGCTCATATAATGAACATTGGCTGTGTTGACCAGTGGCTGTGGAGTCCCATGAACTGTTGAACTTTTTCCCACAACCCTTTGTGCTGATTTCCAGGCCTGGCTGCTGCATACTGAGAGAGATAGCATGAATACCAGTACGGTGTGCAAAATTCAGTGTAGATCGCTGCTGTATGCTCATCTGTGAGTTCTTCAAAACATGCAGTGGTGTGCAGTCCACACCATGAGAACCGCTTTTGCACCACCACCTGAGCATTTTGACACCATGGAGTCAGTACATGCAGAACCTTACTAATTCTTTTTCTGGAACTAACAATGAGCACAATTTCTGCTTTGCCTGACAAAATACTAAATCTTGGCTGCTCTGTACTAACTTCAGAGGAAACCTCATGTATCTCTGGGCCTATCAAGTGCATGTTGTGTGGAAGCCACTTCTGATAGTGCCAAGTTGTAATGAATCCTGTTTTAAAATATGAACGTCTCGTGTCTGTGCAGGTCTTTTAAAATAAAGCTACATACAGAACCAGCCCTATCAAAGAGAGATGAGAGGAAAAGACCACGATTCAACTTGGTCCCCAATAGCTAGTGTCTGGGAAAGTACACTGGGGGAAAATAGCTCATGTCTGAATCCACTCTGAGAAAAGAGTTGAAGGGGGGGAGGGGACTCCAGATTCACTACAAAGGGAGGGTAATCTTGTGCTTAGGGATTATAAGAGATACCAAGAGGCAAGAAGTGGTTATTCCAGGCTGCAGATTTGGATGTATCAGAGGCAGCAACCAAGATGAACCGCCAGCATAAGCTGACTTCTATACAAGATGTGTTCCCAAGCATTATTATTCCTTATATTACTTAGGGGGACACTGGGAGACTGTTTGGATTTTCTACTTAAGGCACGAAAGCATTTCAAGCCAACTGTAGATTTATTTATTTATTTATTAAATGTATACCCCTTCCTACCCCCAAAAAATGGGCTCAGGGCAGCTCACAACATAAAATCAGAATTCAATAAAAACAATAAAGCAATAATTAGCAATAGCAGATAATCAAGCCCATGTATTACAATGTAATTACCCTATTATTATGGAAGGAATTAATTTTTACAGTGCCTCCCCCCACTCCCATCACACATGCACAATGGTAGGAATATGTGTTTGAATGGAACTCCGCTCTATCAGAGTATGTTGAGAGCCAGTTTGGTGTAGTGGTTGTGCGCGGACTCTAATGTGGGAGAACCGGGTTTGATTCCCCACTCCTCCACTTGCACCTGCTGGATGACCTTGGGCAAGCCATAGCTCTGTACCAGCTGTTCCCTCAAGGACAGCTTGGGAAAGAGCTCTCTCAGCCCCACCTACCTCACAGGGTGTCTGTTGTGGGGAGGAGAAGGGAAAGGAGTTTGTCAGCCGCTCTGAGACTCCAAGTGAGTGAAGGGCAGGATATAAATCCAGTCTCTTCTTCTTCTTCTTCTTCTTCTTTTTCTTCTTCTATGTTTTTAAGAAGTACCACAGTAAGATGACTTTTGGCATGTATCTTCATGACATTTCTACACACCCAGATCTAGTAGAGTTTCCCTCCCCCATCCTTTTTTCAGTGTTTAAGAGAACATTCTGCAGGTTCTTATCTGCAGAATGCCTTTGTGTTGGATAAATTAATCTGGAAATGTTCTCATAATCAAGGACACACTCAGTGTGCTGCAGGTACTAGACATGGATCTTGGAAAACTAGATTCAAATCCCTGTATAGACTTGCTTTCCACCTCAGTGCCCTAACTGGAAAAAGAAACCAACCTGCCTCATAGGCATTATAAGGAGGGGGGGGTGCAACTAAGGCTTAGAAAATGAGCCGGACATGCAGAGTGTGATCAGAATGAACTGGGGCAGAATTGTCGCTCCACCGTTTCAACCACCAATGCAACAATCCCTGACAAGGAGCTACATGAACAGATGAAGCAACAGTTGTAAACTGAAAGGAAGCATACTCAAGGCAGGACATCACATCACATGTAATTCTGTGATTATGTCTCAGGGTGGTGGCAACACTGATTGCAGCTGCTCAGGACAATGTACGAGTCTCGCTCAGCGGGAGTAAACACACAGCAATTTTCAGAGGGAAAGAGGCATATGGGAAAAAACAGTCCCACCACCCCCACCAGTCTTCCCTTCTAAATCACAGCACTTGCAGCTGCAATCTGTAAAAAAAAAAGAAACATTTGGGGGAACAATAACAAAACTACGCATACAATATAGTTCTGCCCTTTGGTTAAACCTCATGAAAATAAGAACCACAGAACAAGCTGTCTAGGGAGGGGTTTGGAGTTTTTTTTGAGCTGTTCAAGGAGGCCTTTGACCAGCAACTGTCAGAAACACTAGGATATCCTGCCTAAGGACAGGGGATCGATTAGAGCATCCCCTGGTGTCTGTTTTTTGTGAATGTCAGGTTCCACCTGGCAGCACTACTGTGAAAAAGAATCAGTAAAACAGGAGAATCCCCTCCTCTGCTTTGGGCACGCCCAGCTGGTTTGTGGACCCTTTGATGCTGAAGGTGTTGCAGACAACGTCCTCTTGTGTCTATGTTCCCTGTGCTGTGCAGTTGATGCATCCCAGATGCACTGGCGCAACGCCAAGAACACTTCCTTCCGCACAGCTGCTGGACTCCACAGCTGCTGCTGGATGCTGGACAGCTGCATTCCCAGCTCCAAAACCATCCTTCCTGTACATTTTGCAAACAGACAGCATTTCCCTACTCAAACCTTGGAATCTGCTACCTGGAAAGGAAGTGGGTAATCAGTGGAGGTTGAGGACTTAACAGAGAAAACCTAAGCAGGTCTACTCAGAATCCTATTCAGCTTTATTCGGTGGGACTTCCTCTCAAGAAAGTGTTCTTAGGATTGCATTGTTAGGGAGAAGGTGAGTGGAGAAAATGCTTCCACTAAGCTCTTCAACCTGCAAAGAGATCTGTAAGCTTTCACCATTGCCTGATAATCTGTGCTCACCATATTTTTTAAAAAATACAAGCAATATAGTATTTAAGGAAATGTGCTCATTTTATTTAAATTTGACATTAAATGAGCTGATGGGGGGGCAGTACACAAAGTGTTGTAAATTTTGCAAGCATCAACGCAGAGTTCGGACAGACAGGGAAATCTTCTGGAGCTACAAAGGCACAGGAACTCTGTCCTGTGCTTGCTGCTTGTTGGCTTTCAAACTGTATTCCCATGCATGATCCTGCATTGAACAGGGGGTTGGACTAGATGGCCTGTATGGCCCCTTCCAGCTCTGCGGTCCAATGATTCTATGACAGGGGCCACGGCACAGTGGAAGAAGGTCTGCTTGGCATGCAGAAGGCCCCAGGTTCAATCCCCTTCATCTCCAGTTAAAAGATCTGGCAGTAGGTGATGTGAAAGACCTCTGCTTGGGACCTTGGAGAGCTGCTGCCAGTCTGAGTAGATAATCCTGACTATGATGGACCAAGGGTCTGATTTAGTATAAAGTAGCTTCATGTGTTCATGTGTCCGTTGCCTTTCTCCCAAGACAATCACAAGATCCTCTGTATTGAGTATGCCATAACATATCAGTGGAGATGTAGGACACAGACAGCTACATGGCTCTTAGGGGATCGGACGTCCTGCTTCTATGCAACGCACACGAGCATTCCGGTTCAGCTGCAGCAGAACTGGGACCGTCCCAACTGCACAACCACATGATCTGAGACTTGTACCTCTGCACTGTAGCAAGTGATTTTAAGCCATACTACTCTGACTATGGTAGTGTAGGTGCCGAGGGGGGATAAAATGCCTTAGGCCAGCTTTGCACAAACACACACAGCTCAAGGGGACCAGCAGGAACTGCCTGTCTCCACCTCTGACTTCCTGCTTTGAAGCAAGAGTATGGGAAGGGGGTCCTCTTTAAATAGCAGCAGCTTTTCCTCCAAGGGTACCCCTGCCTTCAAAGCAGGAAACCACCCACCACAATGGCACAGGCTATGCATACAGGACTTGTGACTCAGCTCAAGCATATTCGTTGTAGATCCTTCCACTTCAGAAATGAAAACTATTACAATTTTTATTATTTTTCATTTAAAGCTCATGAGCACATGGAAGCTGCCTTATACTGAATCAGACCACTGGTCCATCGAGGTCGGTGTAAGACTGGCATCAGCTCTCAAGGGTCTCAGGCACAGGACTTTCATATCACCTGCTGCCTGGAGATGATATGACTGGAGATGCCAAGGACTGTACCTGGCACCTTCTGCACACCAAGCAGATGCTCTGTCACCAGACCATAGCTCCTCCCTTTCGCAGTAGGACCTAAAGCAGATTACAGGTATGATTTTTAAAAAATCACTCAGTAAGTAGATTGCAAAATATCATAACATTTGAATCTAACAGCAAAGATTCCTAGTAGGACCCAAAAATGCAAATGGGCTGGGATTGTAGGAGAAGGGGGAACAAACCTGAACAACTTATTCAAATGTATCTGTTTAAGGCAACAGGACAATCACTGTAGGAAAGACATTATCTGTCATAAAAGTCACCTTCTGAGCTGAACTGTTACCCCCGCCCAGCTAGAAACGGAAGATAAACAAGTTGGGTAACCCATAATTAAGGTGATCCATTGCTTGTGACCTGTAATGCGCTCTACATTAGTGTCTCCTGTAAGTCAGCTCAAAACCTCCAGTTAGTAGTACCGAATGCCACAGTTAGGTTATTATCAAAAGCTAGGCAAATGAATATCACTCCCATTCTGCAGACACTCCAATTGACTCTCCATCAGTTACCTGGCTCTAAGATTTTGACTATCACATGCAAAGCCCCTCACGGCCTTGGTCCCTCACACCTGCAGGGCTGTTTCACTCCCTGTTCCCCACTATGACAGCTTCACTCATTTGAGCAGGGCCTTCTGAAGGTGCCACCTAGCAATAAGGCAAAAAGCACCTGTACTTGAGCGCTCTCTGTTGTCCCCACCTTACAGAATGGCCTTCCTGATAAGGCTAGGAAGGCTTCCACTCACCTGGCTTTTCGCAAACTATCCAGTAAAGAATATTGCTTTTTGCACAAGCAATAGTCTGTACTGTAATATAACAATTCAGAAAGCTGCACTGGTAAAGCGATAAGTACTGTGTCTTATACTACCATATTACTGCCTATCACTGTAAATATGCTTTATGTACTTTCTATACCATTTAACATGTCATGTTTAAGTGCTTGTTTTAGAAAAGAGCCCAGTAGTACATTAAAGACAAACAAAAATTGTGGTAGTGTATGAGCTTTCAGGAGTTACTGTTCACTTCTTCAGATACAGTTAGAACAGTCCTATATACTGGAAAAGTAGAGTGATTTCAGATGCCAAAGGACATTAGCAGGCAAATGACAATAGCAGGTGTGATTGGATTAGGTTTGAGATGCAGAGAGGTAGTAGGGATGGAGAAATCAGCATTGGTAATAAGACAGGAAATCTAGGTTTTGATTCAGTCCAGGTAGCTACATTGTCTTGAATTTCGTTATCAAATGCAATTCAGCCATCTCTCTAATCTCCCTTTGAAATCCAGTTGCTACTTTTAGGTCAGCAACTGAATGTCCTGGAAGGTTAAAATGTCCCCCCATTGGTTTTTGAATATTGTGGTTTTTGATGTCAGACTTATGTCCATTAATACATTGTCTAAGGGACTGGGCTGTTTGTCCGATGTAGAAGGTGGAAGGGCACTGCTGACATGTGATGGCATAAATCACATTAGAGGATGAGCAGGAGTAGGAACCTGAGATAGTATGGCTGATGTTGCTGGGTCCAGAGATGGTGTTGCTCGGATCTATGTAACAGCAAAGTTGGCATCTTGGTTTATTGCAGGCCTCAGTACCAGAGTCTATGTTACTGTTAAGTAGTTTATAATTGCGGGTGAGAAGTTGTTTTAGGTTAGTGGCCTGTCTGTAAGCAAGAAAAGGTCAACCCCCCAGTGTCTGTGTGAGGGAAATGTCGCTATCCCGCATGGGTTGTAGGTCATTAAGAATGTATTGAACTGACTTGAGTTGTGCGTGAGAGGTGACCCCCAGTGGTGTTCTGTTGTCATTTTCTTTGGGCTTGTCTTGTAGCAAGCTGTCCCTGGGTATCATTGTGGCCTTTCCAGTCATCTTTCTCACCATATCAGGAGGATACTGTAGTTGCGAAAATGCCTGTTGCAGATCCTTCAAGTGAGTATCTCTGTCTGAGGGGTTGGAGCAGATGCGACTATAGCGTAGGGCTATAACACAGTGGATTGTTTGGGGTGGTTGGGGTGGTAGCTGGAGACATGTAGATATGTTTGCCGATCTGTCGGTTTCCAGTATAATATGGTACTTATATGTCCCTCGTGTATCTGTACTGTGATGTCCAGGAAGTTTCTTTCTTGTGTAAAATAATTCATAGTTAGATTGACGGTGAGGTGGAAGTTGTAGAAAGCCTGGTGAAATCTCTTGAGAGCTTCTTTGCCATGGGTCCAGACAATAAAAATGTCATAAATTAATCTCAAGTAAAGGAGAGGTGCCAATGGGTAGGAGTTCAGAGAATGCTGTTCTAGATCCACCATGAAAATGTTGGCATACTGTAGAGCCATATGGGTGCCCATGGCTATGCCATTGGTTTGGAGGTATAAGGTCTCACCAAACCTGAAGTAGTTATGGGTGAGAAGAACCATGCAGAGTTCAGTGGCAAGATCTGCTGTGATGTGGTCAGGGACAATGTTTCTAATGGCTTGTTGTAGTCCATCCTGATGGGGAATGTTGCTGTACAGAGAATCAGTATCCATGGTGGCTACAATGCTGATTTCTGGGAGATGGCCGATGGACTGCAGTTTCCTCAGGAAGTCTGTGGTAGACATAGCTGGGGGTATTAATAACGTATGGTCTCATGATGGAGCCCATAAATTCTGATACTCCTACAGTGATGGTGCCTAGGCTTGATACAGACATCCAGGGTTGCCAGGTTTATGTAGCTTTGGCAGGAGGTAGAAAGTTCTCAGTCAAAGTTCTCTGGGTGTATCCATATCAGTTTGTTCTTATACATATTTTTGTGATTTTCTTCATTATTTTGTTGAGCTCTTGCTGGTCTTCATGTATGGGGGGCTGAGAATAACAGCCTATAGAAAATGGTGTTTGAGAGCTATCAGTCAGTTCCTCGTGTATAGTTTGTCTTAGCCATTATGACAATGGCTCCTTCCTTGTCAGCTTGCTTTATTATAATATCTGGATTATTTTTCAAGATGTTTATGGCAATCTTCTCTGTGCGGCTGAGACTGGATCTCGAATGGTATTTTTAATTGATTATTTCAGCTTGGGCTCGGCAGCAGAAACATTCTATGTATAGGCCCAATGTGGTGCTGCAGCCTTCAGGGGGAGTCCACATGAAGTCCTTCTTTCTGTAGTGTCAAGTGGGAACTAATTGGTCACCCTTATACTGTTCATTGGTGGCAGGGTGAGGAGGCAGCTGTTCAGCAGTCGATTTTTGAAGCTATTAGGAGGCTATCTGTCCGAGTATGTTCCGTTCTGTGCTGTGGTGAAAGTACTCCTTCAAGCATAGATGGCGGAAGAAGGCCTCCAGGTCTCCACTAGGGTTGCCAGGTCGCTTACTGGTTGCGGCAGGAGGGCGTAGGTCCTGGTCTGGGACATTCACACATGATGACCTGGAAGTGACATCATCGCAGTAGGAACATCGCTGGTGGACATTCTAGCATTCGGCTTGAAAACTCTATGATCCCCCCGGCAACATGTCCAGCGCGATGACGTCACCTCTGGGTAACATCACTGCACTGGGCACGTCGGCCCGATCCGGGCACTTTGGGGGCAGGATTCCCCCCACCAGCCAGATCCGGGCTGGTGGGTTGGGGGCCCTTGGAGTGGGCAAACACCTGCCCCCCTGGGGGGCCTGGCAGCCCTAGTCTCCACAGAGCTGTATTATTTGGGTAGGTTCAATGGGGAAAAAAGGATAATCCTTTTGAAAGGACAGGTTCCTCTGCTAAGCTGAGGAAATGCTGGGAAAGGTTAACATTATTGCTGGTGGGACCGTTGTTGTGACTAGTTGTGGCTTGTAAATGGTTGGATTTTTCTTTCTTTCTGCTTTTGTAGAGAAGTTAGTTGCATATTGTAGATGCCTTGTCTCCTGTTGTGAAATTCCTCTGAAAAAGTTGCTTCTGTAGACAAGAGTCAAGTTCAGCGTCCCCTATTGCTTGGCACTCTGCAATAAATGGCTGAAGGATGGGGAAGGAGAGTGGATCTGCCTTTTCTCTCCGCCTGTCTGCAAGATGTTGCTTCGCCCTGCAGGCTTTCTTCTCCCCATCCCACTGCTGAGCTTGGAGACTGCACCCAAGAGAAGTGTAAAACTGGGGTAGATGGGAATGCAAGCCATAAAGACTTGGGGGGGGGGGGAGGAGAAGCCGGGTTACAGCGAGGCATCTGCCTCTGCCTCTGTCCCCAGGGCCACACTGGGGAGAGGGAATGTCACAATTCTCTATTTCTCGTTCAGTGTTCTTCATCCAGTTTCTTTGCATGCGCATGAAATTTTCCCTTTATGAACCAAATCCCTTCTCCCAATTCCCCCTCCCACAGCAAAGTTATCAGAACAATGCACTGACGCTGAAAGAAAACAGCCGAGGCCAAGGAAGGAAGCACCAGCTGAAGCATGAGGAAGACGAAGGAGAAGAGTTGGTTTGTATATAGGGTTGTCAGGTCCCTGGTCTGTGTGGGGGTTCCCCCCACTTTTGCGGGCTCCTTTCCACCACTGACCAACTGGCCCCACCCACAAATGCTCCTGAACACAACATAATGATGTCACCCAGAAGTGACATGATCATGTCGCTGCCGTTGGGGGTGACACTCTAGTTTCTGCGCAAAACTCTATGGTAAAATTGGGCTCAATCCATAGAGTCTTGCCCAAAAACCAGAGTGTCATCCTCCCAAAGTCAGTGATGTAATGACATCACTTCCAGCCACACATACCAGAAAATCCCGGAACGGACCCTGGAGCCCCCACAGGCAGCCAGTTAACCCTATTTTTTTACCTTGCTTTTCTCTACCCTAAGAAGCCTCAAAGCGGCTTACAATCGCCTTTCCCTTCCTCTCCCTACAACAGGCACCTTGTGAGGTAGGTGGGGCTGAGAGAGTTCTGAGAGAACTGTGACTGGCCCAAGGTCACCCAGCAGGCTTCATGTGGAGGAGTCGAGAGTCAAACCCAGCTCTCCAGATTAGAGTCCGCCACTCTTAATCACTACACCAACTGGGTCTGCAGGAAGAACAAACTGGTGAGAGACTGTGGCTCAGTGGCAGGCCATCTGCTTGGCATACAGAAGGTCCCAGTTTCAATCCCTGGCATCTCCAGTTAAAATGGACCAAGCAGTAAGTGATGTGAAAGCCCTCTGCCTGAGACCCTGGAGAGCCACTGCCATTATGAGTAGACAGTACTGACCTTGATGGGCTTATAGTCTGATTCCGTATAAGGCAGCTTCATGTGTGGCGGAGCATGAGAAGACTGGCGCCTAATGTCCAAACCAGCCTTCTCTCAGAATACACTTCTGCAGAGTCACCAACGTTCAGGTGGCACCTGGAGATCTCCTGGAATTACAACTGATCTCCAGACTACAAAGATCAATTCCCCTAGAGAAAAGGCTGCTTTGGAGGGTGAACTCCAGGAATTTATACTCTGTGGATGTTCCTCCTCTCCTGAAACCCGCCTCACCAACCTCTACACTCAAATCACCAAGAATTTCCCAAACCTGGAGTTAGTAACCCTACATACTTGGGAGTTCCCCATTTCCACCAGGGAGAGTGGAAAAAGCAGCAATGGGCTAGGCACTGGCACAAGCTGGTTCCTCTCGCCGAGCAACTTAGCCCTTCATGCACTTAGCTGGGACTTAAACGGGGCCCTCCCCAAACAAAAGTGAATCATAGGAAGTGGCCTTAGATTGGGTCAGATCATGCAGTCTACTCTGACTAGTAGGTTACTACGGGGTACCAGGAAACATGGAAAAACATGTCTCCCTGGACTGCTGAACATTGGGAAAACGGGGGTGGGGGGTGGGGTTTAAGGCTGAAGCCCCTTCCTCATGTGCACCCAAATCAAATTGAGCGCTGCTTGCAAGGGAACTGAGAATACATGAATCATACCTGACTGTTACTCAGGGTGGGGACCTCAGATCCAACCTGTGTACTGTGTTAACATGTGACACAGCTTTAAGTAGACATGCCAAACACTGGAAGGGAATTTCTGCATGCAAAGCAGATACTCTTACCACTGAACCGTGGCCTCTACAAAAAGCAATCTGTTTGGTCATAAAATATGTCTAGGGGATAGCGGGGCCCAGAAAAGTAGCTAGGCTGCGGGCTAATTATACAGCTCACCAGAAAACTGGTGGATTTTAAATGCTGAGCACGGAAAGTGCCAGACAGCCCTTCCGGGAGACTCCACCAATCACCGCTTTAAAATTAATCTTCCAAAGGCAGCAGCAACCCAGCCAGGCAGATACAAATGGCAGCCTTAACTGCCTGAGCATCAGAGGCCGCGGAAGGCCAGAGAAGAGAAACATTCTGCAGAGAAAGGTCAACTCGGAAGCAGAGCAGGGACAATTTCTCAAGCCCTGTAGGTTACCATGCATGGAGAGAAGGCAGGCACCATTTAAGAACCATTGCTTGAAATGGCCATCTTCTTCTCTGGAAAACCCTCCCACATAATCTCAGAAGTATGGGATTTCCTTGTGACGGGGAAAAGCACTGTCTCTGCACATGAACAAAGGAGATCTTTTCTTTCCAACTATGTTGTATAACCCAAGGGGTGGGACCACGGTATGGAAAGAAGGAACCAGGCATAAAACCTTAGGAGTTCTGACACAGGATAGTGGATGCAAGTGCAAAAAGCCTGCTGCAGGAGGCAGATCTACACATTATTCTAATCTGCACAGCCAAGCAGATCTCTAGCGGTCAATCAGAAGCACTGCCGGGCAGAAAACCCACCTGGCTCCTCCCATTTTCTGAAAACACTTGGTGGGCACCAGGAAAGATTTTGGCATGGCACCACGATGCCCATGGGCACTACACTGGGGACCTCTGGATTAACTCAGGGGCTGAGACCTTCAGGTGGGACCCTGCTGGGTTGCAAACCCCTTTAGAGCTCCCCTTTTGAAGCCTTCTTCTAGTGTGTTTGTGTGGAGAGAGAGCATGGTGTTGTTGCTCTGGCTTCTCCTTGCATACCCTTTGGAGAGGGGTCAAGGAAACCACTACCTGCAAACCCACCAGAGTTGAATATTTTCTCATGAGGAACATGCACGTCACACTGTACACACACATCCCACCTGCTCCATCCACTCATCAAAATTTCTGTAGAAAACAGAGTACAGTGCTGACAATAACATGGAGGAAAACAGAGTCAAGCCATGCCACCTGTACCATAGAGGCACACTGCCAACAACAAGGGGCCTTCATACAGTCAAGGATCAGAGACTGTTGTGGTCATCCCAAGTTGCCTGTGAAAACAAATCCTCCTCTACAGGAACAAATTGTTCCAAGGAAATCTATTTCCTTGTTGACTCCACACAGGCTTAAGAGTACCTGCGAAGCTGCTTCAGGGAAAGTACACCAAATGTATATCGTCCTGAGATGCTGCCGATTAAAATAGTAAATCAATCTCTGAAAGAGGACACTTTTCTTGAAGTACTGAAGAATAAACGCAGTAATTGCCCCTTCGGAGAAGAAGGCCTCTTTGCCAAAGGGTTACAGGCCTCTGACTTACCATTTCTGGCCAAAGTAAGAACATTAGAAGCCCACTGGATTAGACCAGTCGTCCATCTAGTTTCATATCAAGAGAGCATAGAGAGCTATCAACAGAGCATACAGAACAAGGCTCCTCCAGCGTTGCTGTCTAGCATTCATTTTCAGAGGTTCCGTTTAGTCACCATGGCTAGTAGACACTGATGGACCTCCCCTCCATAAATCTGTCTAATCTCCCTTTAAAGCTATCTACGCTTATTGCCATCATTATATTCACTGGCGATGAATCCCACAGTTTAATTCCTCACTGAGTAAATAAGATAACTGAATGGCAGGTGGCAGAGCCAGGTTTCCTGGATGACACATCGGCCCTCGGCCTTTGAACTGGCATCGAGCCTGTCTTTTGGACAGCGAGAGCATTCATGCCACTGGTTGGCAGTCTTTGTCATCAGGAGAATGGAGGCAAAGCTTCTGTTAAACTTTTCAGCAACTTTTGATGCCCCTTTTGTGCCCCTTAAAGACTGAGATGGGTTTGACAGGTGTGATGCTCGAGTGGTTTGCGTCTTTTCTCTCTCTGTGCACTCAGAGAGTGACTTTTGGAGCCACTGAGCTGGTCCCTTGGGAACTGTCATGTTGGGTGCCTCACAGCCTAATTCTCACATCAGTGCCACTTAATATTGATGTTAAGCCATTCAATGAGATAGCCTGTAACTTTGGGATAGGGTGTCGTCAATACACTGATAACAACTAGCTCTGAATTTCTTTAAGCCACTGTCTCTGACTAGGCTGTTGCCTGGGTGATGGGGTCAAGTGGCTAAGGTGTGAGGGGGGGCACAAACTGAAACTGAATCCAGGCGAACCGGAGGTGATGCTGGCTGGAAAGAATGGCAGGCTAGAAGGAGTACTTCTACCACCAATGCATGGGGTAGCCCTGAAACTGGCAGATCATGTAAAAAGTCTTTGTTGATGGGAGACAGATTCATGCTGTTTCGAAGAGTGCCTTCTTTCATTTACATCTGGTATGTAAACTGATTCTCTACTTGGATTCAGTCAACTTAGTCATGCTGATATCACTGTAACCTCAAAACCAGATTACCACAGCACGCTCTGTGTAGGCCTACCAAAGATAATTAAGCTGGTTCAGAATGTAGCAGCCTGCTTTTTGACTCACTGTCCTCATGTTATCGCAATCTTAGAACACCGGCATTAGTTGGCTATTTGTTTCTGGGCTCAATTTAAAGTGCTAGTTTAACCTTCAAAGCCATAGACAACATACGGGTCTTCCTCTTTTCTGACTTGTTGTCTTCACAAAATCCTATGAGTGGCTCTCCTGCTTCATTTCATGTTCCTAGCCCAAAATTTTTGACAGTACTTGATTCTACTTTGTTTCCACTTTTATGTTCCAGTCACCCATGATTACCAGCACATCTTGTTTAGGTCTTCCTGGACACTTGCGCATGAAGTGAGAAAAGTTGGTACAGAAGAATTTTAGTAAATAAATAAAATAAATAAATAAACCTTGATTCATTTAAACTTTGATTAATCAAAGTTTATATGTCTTGATAGTAATATTTTCTTCTGTCTGTATTTTCTGTAACCCCATAGATAAAGTATAAAAATGCTTTCAAGTGGCAGAGCTGCTGTGGAAGACACACAGACACCCACAGCCCCAGCCTTTGGTTCATAATTCTCCTCAGCATCCAACTTGGGGAATATAGTTTCTGCATGCCTGGGGCAGAGGCTGATGGTAGGATTGCCAGCTCCAGGTTGGAAAGTACCCGGCTATTTTGGGGGTGGAGCCTGAGGAGGGCAGGCTTTGGAGAAGGGAGGGACCTCAATGGCATATAATGCCATAGAATCCACCTTCCAAGCAGCCATTTTCTCCAGGTGAATCGAACTCTGTTGCCTGGAGACCAGTTGTAATAATGGGGGCGCTCCAGCCATCACCTGGCAGTTGGCAACCTTAGCTGACAGTACACTGTGCTGACTGGCTGGCAGGCCCATAGCTACAGTGGAGTATCTAGGGGGCTGCCCCCCCCAACTTACTGGCAAGGCCCCACAACTTTCCATTCAGCTCAGGGTCCCTGAGTGACAGCAGGTACAGGGAAGGAGCCAGATATTCCTGTGCAGCTGTCTGGCACAAGGGTCCAGATTAAATTACCTTTATTTTGATTAGCCAGTGCCCCCCTAAGAAATTTAAATGCTCCCTGACTAAAAAAATCCTGGCACCGGGCCTGCTGGCTGGGGGCTTTGGATACCAACATTCAGAATCCGCAGGGAGCAGTTTTTCAACTTTCAACAAAAACTGAGTGTGTCAGTGTTTGTTTTTCCAGGTGGCAAACAAAATTTTAATTGGATAATTCTGCAAGCAACACTTAAAGAAAAAAAAAGGCAGGCAGCTTTTGAGAAAGAAAGGGCACAGGAAGTGCAAAGTAAGCTGATAAGCATTTTGAAGGCAAGAGGCAGCGGGGTTTATTCCACAGGGGAACCGCTGCAAGCAGCCCTTCCTTCCCCCTGCTGCCAGTAATATGGGCCTTGAGGACTAGTTCATAAATGCACAAGAATGAGCTGGTAATGAAGCCGCAGAAGGGAGCGTACCACTTTAGAAGGCAGGTGGGTTCATGTCTTGAAACATTCCCCTATGATGAAATTTCCATGCCGACAGAAAACCAGCACACAGCAATTAATGCAGAGTAAACCCTTTTCTCCCTCCTGCATTCATTTTCTATTTAAACCGAATACTTCATATGGAAAATGTTCAGAACTAGAAATCTCCCCCTGCTGTTTGAAATGGTACAATCCATCCTACTGCCTCCTTTTCCTGCACTTGTGAAGCCGATCTCAGACCATTAGTACATACTACATACAGCCCACTCAAACTACCTGTGGCCATGTGAGGTCCAGAAAAAACGTGCCGGGGGGGGGGGGGGCTCTCTGAGGAAACTGAGCTCTGAACAAGAAACATGTAGCGCATTTTTGATCATCAGGACCCAGGGCATACCAGGGCAGGCCATGAGGAAGACAGAATGTGTAGTCAGGCCCTCTCCACCCTAGGGAGGGATGAAAAGCAACCATTTTGAAAGCAGCCTGACCTTTTACTTCTTGCCATCCCTCTCTGCGAAAGGCCATCCGTGTATGTATTATTTACATGAATTGCCATTAGGTTTGAGCAACGCAACATCTGTACATAAAAGGCCATTTTAAGTAGCAGCAAAAGGCGCATCATTTCCAACGTGCTCGGAAAGCGAAAGAGCCTTTTTAAAGCAGTGGCTTTTGAGCGCCCGGTTCTGTCCACCACAGAATGGGGAAGAGCGCAGAGGAGGCCTCAAGGACAGTTAAGGTCACCAACCTCCAGGTTGTACCTGGAGATCTCTCACTACTACAATCTCCAGACAACCAAGATTAGTTCCCCTAGAGGAAATGGCTGTTTTGGAGGGAGGACTCTATGGCATGATACCCTGCTGAGGTCCTTCCCACTCCGCCCAGCCTCTGCTTCCCAAATGTCCAAGTATTTCCCAACAAAGTGGCTACACTAAGGATGGTAGAGGACTAGAAGGCAAATCCTTTGAGGAAAGGCGTCCTTTAATGGTGAACAAAAGCCAAAGCCCTGAGGTGACCCACCAACTGAGTAGTAGGGTTGTTAACCCCCAGGTGGCATCTGGAGATCTCACACTATTACAGCTGCTCTCTAGCCGACCAAGTTCAGTTCCCCTGGAGAAAACGGCTGCTTTGGAGGGTGGGCTCTATGGCATTGTACCATGCTGAGGTCCTTCTCCTCCCCAAACCTCACTCTCCCCAGGCTCCACCCCTCAAATCTCCAGGTATTTCCCAACCCAGAGCTGGCAACTCTAAAAGACAGTCATCTCTGGGCTGCAGGGACAGGTTATAACAACATCCCAGCTAGATCATAACAAGGGTTTGTCTGGCAATGGGCAGCCAGATCCATCCAGACAGTCCACAAACAAAACATGAAGAAAAGAGCCATTACTGTGTGTGTTTGTGGTTTGGTGTAGTGAGAAAGAGTGTCGGACTAGTACTTGGGACACCCAGGTTCTAATCCCCACTTGTCTCAAGGAAGCTTGCTGAGCCTCGGACCCAGTCACATTCTCTCAGCCTAACCTACCTCACAGGGTTATTGTGAGGATAAAATGGAGGACAGGAGAATGATGTAAGACGCTTTGAGTCCCCCATTGGGGAGAAAGGCAGGGTATACATGAATTAAATAAATAACATTTAATTACCTGTTTTATTTTGTTACTTGCAGCAAGGCCCGTTGTAAGAGGAGGACAACGGGCTCTAGAAAGATGGCTCTATGTCCAGGTCGCCTCTGCGGCACCCCTCTCTAGCAGCCTCCTGGCTGCAGACAGTGCCCCCACACCCCGCTCTCTCCCCTCTCCCAGACCACACCGTCACAGCGGCCAGCTCCAGGCCGACTCTGCAGCCCAGCATCTCTGCGGTGCAGCTTTCCAGCAGCCTCTGGACCGCATACAGGGCCCCCTGCACCCCTCTCTTACTGACTTGTCCTACCAGGTGCTGGAGCAGCGGCGAGCACAAGAATCCGTGCCACCAAGATCCCGTCTCGGACCTGAGGGGCGAACAAGGCCAAGCCGCCACTGTCACTGCCTCTTCCTGGCTGCCGCAGGGCTGCCATGATTGGCCTTGGCCTCAGGGCCTTATGCCCGCTGGAGCATCCGACCCATCCATCGGCTCCCAGCACACTGAGGCCGAGATGCTGGCCGCCACTTCTGTGGGCAGGACTCCAGCAATGCAGCCAGTGGATATTTGCACACCACTGGAGTGACAGGTCAGGAGCCAAAGGTTGTGGGAGCGTGCAGAATGCTGAGGAAAGAGTCACCCGAAAACTCAATTATGCATAAGGAGAGATAATACTATGTAAGCCACCCTGAGCCTGCTCCGGCGGGGAGAGCGGGATATAAAATAAATAAATAAATTGCTCTTCAGAGATACACTGCTGCTGAACCTGGATGTTCTATTTATCTACTAGGCATTGACAGGCCCCTCACATGGACACATGAAACTGCCTTATACTAGCAGCAGCTCTCTAGGGTCTCAGGTAGAGGTCCTTTATGTCACCTGGATGGCCCGGGCTAGCCTGATCTTGTCAGATCTCTGAAGCGTAGGGGGGGGTTGGTACTTCAATGGGCAACCATCAAGGAAGCCTACAGTGGCTATGCAGAAGCAGACAGTGGCAAACCACCCCTGTTAGATTCCTCCCTTGGAAACCCTATGGAGTCACCATAAATTGGTTGTCATTTGACAGTACTTTCCACCACCACTATCTGCTTCTTTAATCTGGAAGTGCTGGGGATTGAATTTGGGAAATTTCTGTATGTAAAGCAGATGCTGTACCCACTGAGCATCAGCTTCTCTCGCCCTCCATGAATTTCCCTAATCCCCTTTGAAAGCCATCTAAACCAGTGGTGATCACCAGGAGGCAGCAGATTCCATGCCTTAACTATGCATGGTGTGAAAATTGCCTTCTTTGGTCACCTCTTCTGAACCTACTGCTCATCAACGTCATTGGGTGTTCCTAAATTCTGATGTTAGGAGATAGGGGAAACATTTCCCTTTGATCAAAGGATGTGATGGAGGCATATTGACAGTTATCAAATAGAAGGATACCAGAAAAGGGATGGTTTTTTTTTTTACCTGCGCCTCTGGTTATTCATTCAGAGAAACGTCTTGCTGACCAGATGCACAATCCACTTAAACCAAGTACTTGGAAGTAAATCAATCTCTGCCTAGTAGTAATCTGTGGGATTATACCTGTTTAAATCCAACTCCTGTAAGAGCAGTTCCACAGCAGAACAAATGGTTAGGAGAATTGCCTAATTTGGCAATTTTAGAGTAATGGCCCTTGTTGAATGCTGAAGCTATCTGGTATTCATCGGACAAGGCAAGGACAGATCAAGGCTGGACTAGGAAACCCAGAAAGACAGACCAGCTTTACCAATGGGCAAATTCCAGAGGAATCACCAGTGCCCACTTCTGTTGTCCCTGTATGTTATTTAGACCTCTGTGCAGCACGGCAGGTGCAGAGTGAGTGTCAATTCCAATGGTTTTGCTTCACTGCAGTGTGAAAGCATTTAAAGCTAGTACTGTTTTCTACCTTGGGGGGGGTGTCTACCATTGGCAGGCTGGTCCTTTAAATTATTGGGAAAGTTCCTGGTGTGCCACTGTCCTGGAGGATAAACCAAGATCCTCCTGAGCTGAGCTGGCAGCGCCACAGGGACTGCTCATCTTGGATCCATCTTGCAACAACTATGGGCATTGCCTCCCCCCATGCAGGATGAGGCAAGGAGTAAGGCGGGTATCATGGCTGTTGAATAGGGTTGCCAGGTCTGGGTTGGAAAACACCTGGAGACTTTGGGGGTGGATCCAGGAAAGGGTGGGGTTTGGGGAGGGGAGGGGCCTCCACATGGTAGAATGCCATAGAGTCCACCTTTCAAAGCAGCCATTTCTCCAGGGGAGCTGATCTCTGTCAGCTGGAGATTAGTTGTAAAAGCAGGAGATCTCCAGGCCCCACCTGGAGGCTGACAACCAGTGTTGCCTGTCAGCTAAGTTAGTGTGAGCTAGCTCACAGTTTTTTAGCTTCCAGCACACACATTTTTGTTTTAGTTCAGGAAGGGATGGCTCCAGAGCAAACTAATTTATGCAGTAGCCAAATCGCTTGCTCACAATGTTAATGCCAGTAGCTCACAAAGTAGAATTTTTGCTCACAAGACTTCACAGCTTAGAGGGAGCATTGCTGGCAACCCTCCTGTTGGATGGGTCTGAATTAAATGGCCCCTGTGACACTGCCAGCTAGGCTTTCTCCTATGTCATTTTAGCTTCCCTGTCCAGTGTCTACCCTTATTCCATTCCCTACAATATTTGGGAGAAAACACTGAGGCTGGACCCAATCCAACCAGCTTTTCCACTCAGTCTCGCCCAACTTAATGGTTTGTGTGTTATAGTGCAGTTTTTAATTGTAAGGCACCTTGAGCAGGACTCTGAAAAGGCAGCACAGAAATATTCTAAATACATAATCAAATAATTCTTCCTTATGGCAGCCCATGGCTCTTGTCAATGCAAGTCCCATAATCCGCAGCATAACCTTTTTTTGCGTGCTCAAAGGGGACCCTTCCTCCTTGTTTCCATTGGCAGAAAAGCTGTCAGGACCCACCCCATTAGGGCTTTCTTGCTTTATGAGGGAGCAAGCAAGGAATTCCCAGCAGGGGCAACTGCCTGCATTACCAAAGAATTTTTGAAGCACAGCCAAACAGAACATTTCTGGACAAACTGGGAAGTGGGTTTTCACCGTTTGGTGTCACACATTTTGGTTAACAGATGCAACTTCTGGCAGCCCAAAAATACACTTTCACATTTCAGAATTCAGTATGCACAGGCTAAATGGTGAAACCCCATTTCCTAAGTAAGGCAGCTTTGTGGCTGCTCAGCAGGTGCAGATGACAGGCAACGAAGCCCGTGTGTGCAGGACTGCGGAAAGCAAGAAAACGGAGCGGGCTGGAAGGTCTGACTGATGGCCCTGAGCCATCGCTCATTTCTGCGTGGCAGGGAGAGGGGGAGGCGGGAGCGGGACAGTCGCTTCCTCCCCAGCACTGAGACATTCTGTCCGTCTTTGCCTGCCTAATGGTTCGGCATAGGGGGCCCACTGCTCCACATACCCCGCATATATTATATTATATAGGTCACCGCAAGAAGCCGATGGGCTTCAGTTAGTATGGCAGTAACTATGCGCATGGGAGCACACAGAAACACACTGCACATTGTAACCTCTCTCTCTGCCTTCTCTTTCTAGCTTCAGGCTTTCTTAGTGGGTGGTGGGTGAATGCTGCTGGGTGAGGGGGGGGGAGGGTGGCTTTAAAGCCTCGATTCCTGATTCTTTTCAAAGCCTGCGTTCTGTTTTTGCAACATATGGCTCTAGGGGGGCCCCTCCATCGACAGCCACTAAACGGATTAAAGAGCAAAATTGGAAACAGATACACACACACACCCAGCCATAAATACACCTCTGCCAATTAGGCATGCACATTCAGGACACCATCACACTCTCTGTGGGACACACACACACCATACACAGCTCCACGCAAGCGCCAGTCATCTCTGTGCCAGACACTCGCGCTCCTTGTATTTGTTTGTTTTATTTATTTAAATCACCTGGCACCTTTCAAATGATGTTGCCACCTTCAGAGGGTTTGCGAAGCAGGGCAAAATACAGCAAGACGCATCAATATTTATTTATTCAAATGTGTTTCCCCTACAGTGGGCTCAAAGTGGCTTGCAAAGTAAAATATACTAACAATGCATACAACCCAACTGCTCCCCCCATAAAAGCTTAAAACATATTTAGAGTCCAGTGGCACCTTTAAGACCCCCAAAGGTCTTAAAGTTGCCACTGGACTCTAAATTTGTTCAACTGCTTCAGACCAACATGGCTGACTACCTGGACCAAGCTTAAAACATGTGACAGAACATACTGGGCTGATGCTGGGTCCCCCTGCATGGTTTTACAGGCTGCAAACCATGTGCTAAGAGCCAGTTGGCAAGCCCAGGCTACAGCACCTCCAGAAAGAGGAGAGACAGATAATCAACCCAGGTCTTATTCAGCTGGCTCAGATGTTCCCAGTTCCCTCCACTTCCCTTTTGGTTAACACATCCAATAATACAGAACAGCAGATCGTGGAAACGGTAAGTACTCTCCCTTCTAAAACAGTGTGACATATTTAAGTTCAGAACAAAAAAAAAATTGCTTTGACCTGGGAACTAGAACATAATACAGAAGGAGTCAAGCAAAATTCTTTGGGAAGGGTATTCTATAGCTAAGGTGCCACCACTGAAAAGACCCTTTCTCTGGTGTTCACCCACCTAACCTCTCAGTCAAGAAAAGGGCCTCCGAAGATGATCTTAAAAGCTGGGCAGGCATTGAGGACGTAGTGATGGCTACAGGAATAAACAGCTTTACAAGGGGATTAGATAGATTCATGGAGGAAAAGTCTATCAGTGCCCACTGGCCATGGTGACTGAGGGGAACCTCTACATTCAGAGGCAGTTAATCTCTGGATCCCAGAGCCAAGAGGAAACATCAGTGGAAGGCCTCTGTGCCCTGTTGTTGGCCCTCCAGAGGAACTGGTTAGCCTCTGTGTGAGACAGGATGCTAGACTAGATGAACCCACTGGTCTGATCTAGCCAGGCTCTTCTGATGTTCTTAAGGTAAGAACGAACACATCAAGAACAGGCTGAATATCACCTCCCTGTTTAGAAGACCCACCCATCAAAAGTACCTGCACATTACCTGGACTGTATCTGAATCTATAACCTCTCCCACCACTGAATCCAAGCATGTGGTCAGAACTTTCACCACTTCACATGAAATTGGCTAAAAAAGAAATACTGAACTAAGTTTGAGTCAAGTGGCACCTCTTGAGACCAACAAAGTTTTCTGCAAAGTGTAAGCTTTGGTGTGCAAAACACACTTCTTCAGACAAAACTGGAATAAAATCTCAAAAGCTAGTTCCAGGGGGAAAAGAGGGTAGGGGTAAGCCGTTAGGAGAGGCCACTCAGAGCCCAGATGCATATGCAGAGCTGAAATTGGAATGGGTGGCCAGTAGGATCAATGGATGGCAGCAAAGTAGCACAGAAATGCAAGCGTTCACAAAGAGATGTGAGAATGAAATTGGGAGTCCAGCAGCACCGGCCACCCATTCCAATTTCAGCTCTGCACATGCAACTGGGCTCCACATGAAGCCTGCTGGGTGACCTTGGGTCAGTCACAGTTCTCTTAGAACTCTCTCAGCCCCACCTACCTCACAAGGTGCCTGTTGTGGGAAGAGGAAGGGAAGGCAATTGTAAGCCACTTTGAGACTTCTTAGGGTAGAGTAAAGCAGGTTATAAAAACCAACTCTTCTTCTTCTTCATCCTCTAGGAATGCCTGAAACTGACCTCCTATCACCAGTGTTCCCTCTAAGCTGAGTTAGTGTGAGCTAGCTCACAGTTTTTTAGCCATTGGCTCACACATTTTGTGTCTTAGCTCAGGAAGGAGGGCTCCAGAGGAAACTAATTCATGCAGTAGCCAAACTGCTCGCTCACAACTTCAGTGCCGGTAGCTCACAAAGTAGAATTTTTGCTCACTCTATTCGACAGCTTAGAAGGAGCATTGCCTATCACCCATTCAAGCATCTTGCTGAATAAGGGGAGGTCTGTGACCAGCTAATAGTTAACACAACCTTTAGAGTCCAAGGACAACTGCTTTAGGAGTACTGCCATGGAGGCAGCCAAGACCTCTCTCTCTCTTAAGGGGTCATTGAGCACCTCTTAGATCGCCTTGGTCTCCCCTCCTCTACACAGAGTAATAAAGCATGAAAGGTAAGGGCCACTTCTCACCAAGTACACTGGCCACATCTTGGAGTCTATACAAATTCATCCATAAGAACTAATGCATGCAGCTGTTGTAGTCAACCATCAGCTTCACAAGCACGCACTAAAAGGGAAAAATCCACTCTCCCCTCCCACTAGCAGCACAATAAGGCAATTAAGATACTAAGGAGTTACCATTATGTACTACTGAATGATCCAAGGGCATCTTTTAATCTCTAAGGCAGTATCTTTTAAAGCTTGTGAATGTGGCTATGCAGAGCTGAGAAAACAGACTTTTGTAAGTCAAAAAGGAGTCCCTGGAAAAAATCTGACGGAGTTTTGACTCTTGAAAACTTACACCCTGGAAATCTTGTCAGTCTTTTACACTGGACTCAAATCTAGTTCCTGAAAAATCTGGCTCTTTAATGAAGATAATCTGATAATAGAGGTTTATTTAAAAACATATGCACAGCGTGGGGAGAGCAGACAGGGGGAAACATCACAGATCTTTTTGAAACAGACTTTTGCAGTGATCTGAATGTTTCTTATATATCTACATTCCCCTTTCGTAGATTTGGTCTTGCAATCCTATGCCTGCTTACTTGGCAGTAAGCATCACTGAACACAGGAATGCATTTCCAAGTACGCAGGGTCAGGCTTGTACGGCAAAGGGTGTAAACAATGTGTTCCGTACATCTTTGATGAAATGCAACACACCCTGTGAATATGTGGATGATTACACTGGGATGATGAAGAGTCTCCCTTTGGGGATGTGACTATGCCTTCCATTACTCAAAAAGGCTTTCCATCCATCAACCAGGGACCAATAAACTGTGATTTTTTTGTAATTTATACTGGCCCTCTTGCTATTCCCATCTTTCTCTCTCCCCCTCTATCTCTCTTGAATATGCTGAAAGCATCCTTATCACAGGAACACTGAGATACTCCATTCCAGCTCAGCAGTCTGTCATTAAATCAGCCTGATGCCCTTGGGAAGTTTGCAAACAAAGCGTGTTGGAAGACAGCCATGCCCGGCTTCTCCCCAGCATCCTGAAGTCCGAGGCATATCCTGTCTCTGACTCCGGCAGCTGCATGTTTGCCTTTCATGGCTTGTCACTACCGACAGGCTGATCCTCCTCCATATATCCATCCGGTTCTTTTTAAAATCACTTTATACCAGTGGCTATCACAACATCCTGTCATGATGAATTCCGTAGGCTGTGTGAAGAAGGGCTTTCCTTTTGATAATCCTTTTGGTAATTTGTAGCCAGCCATCCACGAGATCAGTTTTGGAAGGTTCTGACGGATTATCTATGCTGCTTTTATTTAGACCAGTGATTTCCCTGCAGTGTGGCACCTGCAGGTACCAAGATACCCTTGCACTTGCTTTTGCAAATGGCACCCACATGTTTCTTCCACAGAGCATCTCTTCCCCAAAGCCAAGACCCAATCCTGGTTTTCCTTGACCTTGCTGAAGTTTGAAGTGCTTCAGAAGAACTCAGGAAGTTCTCAGTGTTGCTTTTGTTTCTGCAGAGAGCATCCATACAAAAACAGCTGCCTCCATGTTAGGAGGATACTTGGCTTGCCACCATAGAACAGTTTGTGACTGGCCCCAGTACAGGGCGGCAGGGTCTTCTGTTCCAGTGGAAAACCTCCCACACACTAGCCTCTGTTCCACGCCACTGCTTGATAGGGCAACAGAGGAAAAAAAAGGGGGGAGGATCAGCATTGTTCTGAAGTCACTTCTGGCATAAACCCAGAAGTGAGGTCATCACAGTGAGGTGACACTCTAGGAGTGCACTGAAACTGTATGGGGAAATTATAGAGTTGGTGGAAATCCTAGAGCATCACCTCAATGTGATGGTCACTTCCAGGTTTTCAGCAGAAGTAATGTTACAGAGTCAGAGAGATACCAGTTTACAGGTTCTCTCCCCTCAAAAGCTGGCAACCTTATCCCAGCACTATTTTGTGACTGCCTCCCATAGCAGCCATTTTGTGGTGGTGTCTACTATCCATTCTCAGAATTCCAAAAAGTACCCTTTGGCTCCACAACTGAAATCTCCTGACCCAGACCTTCCTGTAATAATTCAGCAGCTAAGTATTGGGCTTGCTAAAGTGGAAAAGCATACCCTCCCAAGGCAATTTCAGCTACAATTCAATACATCATTGTCAGCAGAGGTGGTCATAATGATTCTGGGGCCCTGGACAAAAGTCCGGGATGGGGTCCAGAATGGCTGCCACTCCCTCCGGGGGCCCTCTACTGGACACCCCTTGGCAGGGCCAAGAAAGAGGCAGCCCTCATCCTTATGAGTCAGGCTGGAAGCCAGTTGCCTGAGCACAAAGAAGAAGAAGAGGAGGAGGAGGAGATTGGATTTATATCCCACCCTTCACTGGTAGTCTCAGAGCGGCTTACAAACTCATTTCCCTTTCCCTCCCCACAACAGACACCCTGTGAGGTAGGTGGGGCTGAGAGAGCTCTTTCCAGAGCTGTCCTTGAGAGAACAGCTGGTACAGAGCTATGGCTTGCCCACGGTCATCCAGCAGGTGTAAGTGGAGGAGTGAGGAATCAAACCCAGTTCTCCCAGATTAGAGTCCACGCACTTAACCACTACACCAAACACAGCAAACATGAGTGGTTGTTACTGCATGTGGACAGCCTGAGCCCTGGACAGGCAAACAGCAGTGGCCGGAGCTTGCTTTTTTTTCTTCTCAAACCCCCCCCCCCCACACACACACACACACTGTTAGGTGGCATGGGGCTTAGCAATTGGCTAAGACCACCCGTGATTACTGGCCCAAAGCATTTCCCAAGCCTAAGCTTTTGGACCACATGATCTGAGAGGTGCACCAGTGAACAGGATCCAGAACAGTCTGACATATGGCTGCTTTACCCAAAGGCTGTTCTAAGTGAACCTGGGAGGCTTGTATGATTTGGCCAGCCCTGTTTGCATGCGTGTGGTATGCGCACATACAAAAACAATGAATCACAGAACTGCAAAGGAAAGAGCACCTAAAAACAGACTGATCTTTAAGATATTTTCCCCAGCCAATTGTGTCCCAAAATCAACAAGGAAGGCGACTGCACAGCACAGAACCAAACCACCCTGTGATGCTAAAGTTCCCTAATTGGAATTCCAGGCACATAATGTAGCTCAAAAAAGAAGGAAGGAAGGAAGGAAGGAGGGAAGGAAGGAAGGAACTGACCCGGGGAGGGAAATGGTTAGCTTGCCCCCCTCTGTTTCCCCACTTGGAAATGCCCCCATCTAAGGTTTGCAACTCCAGGTTGGGAAATTCCTGGCGATTTGGGGGGCTGGAGCCTAAGGGGAAGGGTTTGGGGCAGAAGGAACCTCAAGAGGATACAATGCCACAGAGTCCACCCTCCAAAGCAGCCATTTTCTCCAGGGGAACTGATCTTGGTCAGTTAGAGATCAACTGTCATTCCAGGGGATCTCCAGCCCCACCTGGAGGCTGGCAACTCTATCCCACCAGCTGTTTTAAGTCTGTGGGTGTGTGTGTCAGGTATAATACATGATTTTCCAAATGGAGGAATGGGACAGAGTAAGGGAAGAGTTAATCCCATCCTTCCCCAACATCACAATCTTGAACCAGATCGTCTCCCTCCCCATAAATGGGTTGTGGTTTTTTTTCTGGACCAAATCAGGGAACTCCATATTCATTTGACCTTTATTCAATGAATGCACTTGTCATATAGTTAGGGCAACTGCTAGTAGGCCAGTATGGAACAGAAACAGGGACACACACACACACACACATCAGCATTTCTTCATCATATGCAGCACAAAATTAATTTTCCAGATATTACCGACTCATAGGTCTCTCACTACGCCCCTCAGAGCACTCCACGACTGTATTTTCACAGTTTACTGTGCCAGTTCCTTATGCATTTCATGCTGATAACATTATGGAAAATTACTCTTGGTCTTTAAAAGGGCACTGTGCTTTCAGCCATAAATGAACACACACACACCAGTTTAAATGAATCAATGGCTATGCTGTAAGGACAAGAAACCCAAACAGCTTGGGACATTTCCTTGCAGCTGAGGCTCCTTGAACTCTCACTTCACTGGCATAATCTCCCCAGATCTGTGTGGAGGTCAGGCAACCAGCACCAGGGCAAAGGAATTTGGGGGGGGGGGGATTTAATCCACACAGCTGAGGGAGAGGAAGGCCCTAGGAGGAAGGTTGGAGGCGTGGGTGCGGCAGATATCTAAGCCTGGGTCAGCGCTCAAGATCAGTCATGACCTTCAAGAAGGTAAGGCCATTCTGAGTAGATTGGCTGCATGAGATATAAGGGACATAGGTCTGCTCATGGACCTGAACAGCCTGTCTAGAATTTACCTCAGTGCGCCTCTCCCACCAACAATCACAGTTTCCACCAGGCAGCTGCTTTGGACAAACCTGATGACCCTGTGAAAATGTAGGTCCCTCTTAGAGGCCATGAACCCAATGGCAGTGGTGGTGATGAAAGAATAAAGGGATCCCTCCAGAACGTGTGAAGAAGCTCACAAACAAATTGGTGACCATTCAGAGAAAAGAGTGTGGAAAACATTCATATGAGGGTGAGTAGAAGGAAGGAATTTAGGGAACAGAAAGCTGAGGGAAACTATGGCTGCTGTGATGGGTGGGGCAAACCCTGCTGTCATGGGATAGGCTTCTGGTGCCATCTAGATTTTAATGACTGAAAAGGGGATTTAACCAGGATGTGGCAAGCAAAGTAGGATTACCAGCATCAAGTGAGGGCCCAGAGTTCTCCTGAAATTATAACCTTTCTCCAGACTACAGAAATGAGTTCCTCTAGAGAAAATGGCAGCTTTGGAAGGTGAACATAAGAATGTAAGAGAAGCCAATACTGGATCAGGCCAGTGGCCCATCCAGTCCACCACTCTGTCACACAGTGGCCAAAAATACCAGGTGCCATCAGGAGGTCCAGCAGTGGGGCCAGGACACTAGAAGCCCTCCCACTGTTGTCCCTCCCAACAGAGCATCACTTGCCCCAGACTGAGGTAGACAGACTCTGTGGCATCTGCCCCCAAATCTCCATAAATTTCTCAAGCTAGAGTTGATAACCTTATCTGACAGAGCTTTGGGAGATCAGTTCAAATGTTAAAATTAACTGGACAAGTCAGTTCGTTGTCAAGGCTCAAAGTAGGGACTTCAGCACTGATGAAGAAGTAGGAGCTGAAGGCTCAAGATGAAATCTAACTTAAGGACCCATCTATGCTTCAAATAAGACACCAGAGAATAGAAATTTTTTTCCATCAGGTCTTCAGATTGGCTAGGCCAGGTATAGATATCAGGAGTCTTGCCTGGTCAATATGTTGCTGTTTTCAGGTACTCAGCCTGTTTTGCTGCTTGCCGCTTCTAGCCTTCCCATCCCACTTGCCCCAGCTCTCCTGCTCATCCTTTTTCCAAAAAGTACCCAACTGCTGCAACACTCATCTTTGAACTGATTCAGCCTTGATCACCATCTGATTTCTGACTTTGCTCCCCAAGAGATCTGCAAGCCAGGCACTGACCAGACTCAGTTTCAATATTTTTTTTTAAAAATACCTAATTTTTATCCCTTCTTTCCCAACCCTACACTGGCTGTCAAGGTCTGTGATCGCTGCATCATAGGCTTTTAAACCATACTCTAGCATCTGAGCCACACTTACCTGCCTGTCCCATACAACCCTGACATTGGGTTCATATTTGTTGCAATACTGGAGAAGGACATCCATAGCCCTGGCCCAAGCTTGACGCTCATGCTGAAAAGCATAAGCTAGGACTTCCGCCAGGGATGGTCCCCTGTGCAGAATAGGGACAGTGTGCTTGCCCCAGCAGTTTTTTTGCAGGATCTGCCACGGGGCTTTATGCAAGGAATGCACACAGTTGGCCCCACATCCCAGGCACTGTCCTTATCTGAACTCCACTTTGTGCAAGGTCACGCTTCTCATTAAACAGGGACAAACATTTTGTGCTATTCGTATGAGCACCACTGCATATAATCCTGGCCATTCCCACTCATTCTCCTTTACAGTCAAAGGCTATCTCTTTGCAAACATATGCAACTATGCACATAAGTGCACTGGTGCAAACACAGCTGTTTTCAGTTACACCCCCTGCTATGGAAACAGGCCTTGAGCAGCAGCAGCTCTCCAAGATCTCAGGTCTTTTGCATCACCTGATCCTTTTAGCTGGAGATGCCAGGAACTGAAGCGGAGACCTTCTCAGTGCCAAGCAGATGCTCTACTACTGAGCCAGGCCCCCTCCCCAAGTCTGCTTTTGCCCATATAGCCGTCTTCTGGGTTCTGGTCTTTGATCACATTAGAATGTAATGGAATAAAAATAAACAAAATTATGAGGCTGATGCTGATAATGATTACCCCACATTACAGAGTTCACAATTTTTGCCCTGAGCAGTGTAACTTGTAAAACATGCTAGGGCTTCTGGGAACTGGTTTTTCTAAATATAGATATTTTTCTGAATATGGATAGCTCTTAAGACCAAAGAGCACCAGGATGCTTTGCATAAAATACCATGAGATGCAACAAAAAATTCTAGAGCAGGGAAATAGTGAAGAATGATCAAAAAACATCACAGAGGAATCGACAATTAATCCCCCTAATAGTGCATGACAAACCAGAAAAGTTGTCAGAAAGATTTTGGAACGGTGAGGAGGGAGGGAAAGAGATGGAGCCAGGTTTGCCAGCAGGCCTGGAGAAAAAAATGTCCTTTCACTTAAAAATAGGCAGCTGAAGCTTTTTGTGGGGTGGAGTGAAATAACGTCACCTGGTAAATAACATCCCTGTAAGCCTCTGCTAAAGAGATCAGGAATTTTGGTCTCCAGGTAGCTGGCCACCCTAGATGGAGCCCAGTCACCTGAACCAAAGGTGGCATCTGAACCAATAAGTGGAGATTTCTGAAGTAAAAACACTTCTCTGTTTTGTGGGGTAAATCTATGCAGGTTGTAGAGCACCATGGGAAGGGGGCTGAAGGATGGCTTCTGAATGTTCTGCTTACTTTGCTGTGAGAGGAGAATTCCCTGTGATGCTAGGCGGAATTGGTTGCCCAGCAACAGGTCCTCCCACCATTTCCCATAGGAAAGTCATTTATTTCTGTGTTGTGTTTTCCTTCTTTGTTTTCAAGCCCCAAGATTCTCCTTCCGTGAATGTAATACCTGCATCTCAGAGGTGCCGTTGCCTTGGGCTAACAGTGTTTCCCAAAGTGGGGCTGTTGCAAGCCTACTGGGCACAAGGATCTCCGGGGGTTTGGAGTGGAACTTCCGGCCCCCCTCTGCTTCACATGCATCCACACCAATACACTGGCAGACCAAGAGAGACTCATCCCAGAACTGTGCAAGGTCCACGTCACCAGCAGTGGCAGAGCTGGCATCAGCCTACCCTGAGGAGGGCCAGCTGCCAGGACCCATTGCTGCTGACTCCCTACTCATGCATCTCCTCCGATGTTATACCCTTCCACTGCCTGCTTTTGAGTGCTTGGTCACCTGTGCTCCCAGCTGCATATGCTGCCTAGCACTGAAGAGTATGTGGGTGGTGCACAAAGCACCAACCTTCCTAGTGGCCATGCCAGTGGCACCCCTAGGTGCACCTACCACCCCATACCATCAGGGAAAGGGCATGCAGGCAGCATGGGAAGCTGTGAGTGCAGGTGGTGGGAGAGATTGTAGGTGGGGGCACAGACAGGTGGGGGCACATGGGCAGGCAAGAAAATGGACCTAGTAATGGACATAGGGTGCCCCCTGGGCATTCTCTGCCCAGGGCCCACCAAAACCTGGCACTAGCCCTGAGCAGCAGTCATTTGCCCTGCATAAGACCCTATGATTCCAGATATGTCCATGGTAGGCCTTCTTAGAATCATAGAATGACAGACTTGGAAGGGTCCACCCAGGCCATCTGGTTCAACCCCCTGCTCTATGCAGGATCAGCCTAGAGCATCCCTGACAAGTGTTTGTCCAGCTGCTGCTTAAAGACTGCCAGGGAGGGGGAGCTCACCATCTCTCTAGGCAGCTGGTTCCACTGCTGAACAACTCTTACTGTAAAAAAAGTTTTCCCTAAGATCCGGCCAGTACCTTCCCGCCCTTAATTTAAATCCATTATTGCAAGTCCTATCCTCTGCTGCCAACAGGAACAGCTCCCTGCCCTCTTCTAAGGGACAGCCCTTCAAAGAGAATGTTTGCACCGGTCTTCTCTCTTTCTTTACTTTTCTTGCTCAATGTACATATTGACTCCTGGCCTATGATTACTCTGTTGGTTTTCTATAGCTTTAAGTTTTTTCTCTTGGTTGCTCCTTGATTGTTCACGGTCGTCGTCCCAAGAAAGGTATCTCTCTACAATGATAAAGGCCTGAGACTTTAAAAAAACAAACAAACCCTGAAACCTGGGGATTCAGAGGAACTAGTAGACAGAGGGTTATAATGCTATTATGCTACAACAAGATGGGCAATCACTGATTTTTAAAAAGCCTGAATAAGCCCTCTGGTACATGGTGAGAAATGGTGTTCCTGGGGTTTTTAGGAAGAAAAAATGGTGCTAATCTGAGTGGGGCCTACAAAAATGCGCACCCTCCTGTGCACACAGCATTCAAACAACCTTTGACTGCAGTTTTTCCAAAAAGATCTTACAAAACCAGGTTTGGGAAAGGTCACAGAAAAGTGAGAGAAGACGTGGAAAGTGAAAGGTTAGGGGATGACATTGGATGGATGATCCAGAAGAAAACACCTGCTCCGGTTTGGATGCCAAACCAAAGCAAAAACCCCGTGTGTGCAAGGAGCCTCCAGCTTCCTTCTTTCAAGCTCTGGCTCAGATGATTAACAGTGCAATCCTAAACAGAGTTCCACCACTCTTAAGCCCATTGACTTCCATGTGCTTAGAAATGGGTAACTTTGCTTATGATTGCGCTGTAAAAAAAAGTTATACTGATCAGGGAGACGTAGATGTGTGCCCTTTCCAAGCATTAATACTTCTTTTCTTAGCAAAATATAAATAAGGTATGTTACACTATAAACTCCATTATATTGTGGCCATGCTTGTCCACCCTCTGATATGGGGATCACCATCTCCCCCATGCAAACAACTGCATGTGGTGGCTACCACCCTTCCCTTCAACACTGCCCTGTTTACCCTCTGGCACACCGTATGCATGCACAATATGATGAGGAAATATGGTGTCCCAGATTGGAATGATGGCAGCCACCATGAACAGCAGCAAAAATATTCAGGAGTAGGAAAGGAGGGGAGGGGAGCACAGCAGGTCAGGCCTGGCGAAGTGGCTCACCAGGTCTGGTGTAGATCTCAGATTGCTTGTTGTACAGGGCTAAAATTTTCAGTTCTTTTTAGAGATGCAGTATGGTGTAATGGTTAGCATGTCAGACTAGGAAAGGAGAGCTATGGATTCAAATCACCATTCAACCACGAAATCAATGAGTGACCTTGAGCAAGTCAGACCGATTCCCCACAAGCAGACATGCCGCCCTCGCTCTTCCGTTCCCCCCGGTTGCATTGGTCAATTTCACACTCCTCACTGCGCAGCCTCACTTTGACCCGCATCTCCCTCTGATTTCCCCTGCATCTTCTCTATCTCAAAAAACAAGGATTGAGAAGACGCAGCGGAAATTGGGGGGAGATTGTCCCCCAATTAAGAGGTCAGTCTGAAAGCTCTCCAGTAATAGATGTGACAAATGAGGAGCTACCCCAGCACTATCCCCACAACATTATTAGCAGACCTGCTGCTGCCTTTTCCAACAGAACATTCTGCCAGTAAGAATCACATCTGTGAAGCCTCAACCTCACACACACATTCCCAGAGGAAGCCCAGCCTAGTGCCGCATTTACTCTTCCTAGCCTTATGACTCGCAGTTCAGTTGCTATCAAAATTAGGTCAGTCTTCTGCAATTGTGTTTAGAAAGACGGCTGCTCAAAATCAAGGCTTTCACACACAGTGATAAAAGCAGATTCGTTGTCTGCCCTCCAGTACCAGCAGGTGCTTTGGCTTGTTTTCATTCTGAAGACGCCAGTACTAAAAATCTTGCAAATTAAAATGGAAAGGTACACAAATACACTACTCTTTGAAAGCAAAGTTACCAGATGTCCTCTTTCCAGAGGACATGTCCTCTTTTTTTGGTGTCCATCCTCTATTGGGCTCTTTTTAAAAAAACTGAGGAAAATGTCCTCTTTTTGGGTTGGAAGGTTAGGAATATTCCTAGTTAGTAGCAATTATCACAGGTTAAATAGTAGGGGTATTTAAAATGAGATTTGTCATAGTGATCACTTGTTTGAAATAGGGTGCAGATTGCACCCCAGCACTATTGTTCCAGCACTCCCCAGAGGGCGGTAGTGCCCACTTTGGGAACTAATGCCCTAAAGGCTTTGAGTAGGTGGCTCAGGCTGCAGTGGCTCAGAGGTTAAGATACTGAGGTTAAGATACTGAGCTGCAGACCGGAAGGTCAGTAGCTCAGCAGTTCAAGACCTGAGTGCCGCACAACAAAGTGAGCTCCCCTCTCTGGCCCCAACTCCTGCCAACCTAGCAGTTCGAAAGCAAGAAATTGCAAGTAGATGAATAGGTATCGCTTCGGTGGGAAGGTAACAGTGTTCTGTGTGCCTCAGTGTTTAGTCATGCCGGCCACATGACCACGGAAATATATTCGGACAGCGCTGGCTCTTTGGCTTGGAAATGAAGATGAGCACCACCCCCTAGAGTCGGATTCGACTGGCTTTCGAGCAAAGGAAACCCTTACCTTTACCTTAAAGACTTTGAGTACACTTTGCCATTTCTTGTCCTTGCTTGGTCTAACTACTTTCTGAATTAAAAGGCAGTGAATCAGTGAAACAGCATATTCGGGGCTAGACCCAACAAGATGCAGGGAGTTCCGTGAATATAGTTCTGAAAACCTGTTACTGCCCACAGAATGGAGCTGCACAAATAGACTTACTGGGTTGCAGGTTTCTTTATTGCAGTATTTGCTAGGACGCAACATAGCCTTGCAAGCTGTCACTCACTTCCTCATTAGAACAAAAAGAGGGCTCAGCTGGATCAACCAAATGTTTGCCCAAGTCATCCAGCATCCAACGGTGATCAGCCACTTGTTCCCAGGAAGGCCACACAAACAGGGCATGAAAACTCTGGCTCTCCCCCATATGAAACTGCCTTATATACTATGCCAGAACATTGGTCCATCTAACTCAGTACTGTTTTTCCTGATTGCCTCCCAAGCAGATGCTCTACCCCTAAACCACAATCCCTCATATTTATATCCTCTTTATCATAGTAATATATCATATTATCTATACGTGGGGGAAAGTTCCCCTCGGCCTTAAAGGTATTTAATGCGAAGGTTCTAAACCAATTCCTGTATGGTGCAGAAATTTGGATTTAGACCGCTTCTGAAAAAATGGATTCCATCCAGTATGACTTTTTCCAACACTTATTGATTACTCCTAAATGTGTCTCGGGCACAGCACTAAAAGTGGACTAGGCGAATTATCAGTGGAAGCTAGGGCTTGGATTAAAACATTTCTCTCTTTTTTAAATAAAGGTTTTAAAATCTGAGGGAAGATCTACTCTTCTTGGGCTTATCCAGGCAGATAAACGTTATAGCCAATGGGATCAGCTACTGGAAAAGAAAATGAAATGCCTAGGAATAACAAATGGTATGATTAAGAACTCAGAAACTAAAGACATTGTAAGACAAATTTAAAAATATATAAGGAAGCTGGATGTTACGTCTATTAGGGCACTCAGGATATGTTCGACACTCCATTTGGGAATTGCCCTCCTGATGCAACTGCTGAAATATTTTTATCAGTTGACAGTCTCAAAATGGAGAAGAACTTTTACTTTGGCAAGAATGAACGTTCTTCCCTTGGCGGTTTTGGAGGGCAAGTATAATAAGAGTATCATACTCTAATAGAACATGCAGATGCTCATATGATAAAATCAAAACCATCAAACATACGATTATAGAGTGCCCTATACTCAACCAGTTGAGGGCTAATTTAGTCACCCCTTTACTTAAAGATACTGAATTGCTAAATATGCAAGCCCAGGTGTCATGGCTACTATCAGATACAAATGATAGTGTCACCGTCTCAGTGGCAAAATTCACAGGCGCAATAATCAAATATAAGAGAAATAATACTGAGTAAGGTCCTTTAAAATATGTTTTGGTTCTAATTTCTGCTTAAGGTGATAGCTATATGAGCAGTACTAGATAGAGAGATGATAGATGATGATGATGATAATAATAAGTGAGACAGGAATTCCCTTTGCAGAAGCCATGCTGACTCTTCCTCATCAAGGCTTGTTGTTCTGTCTGTGTTTAATAATTCTACTCTCTCCAACATTTTAATCAGTTTTTACGCAAAATAGAGTTTAGGCATGGAATTTTCTGGCCTCCAATCCATTCCTCTGAATACTTTCTACAAAGACTGTTACACTGGTTATTTTGCAATAACTCTGGTAAAGAGACCAGTTCTACTGACAAATGGACACCGTTAATTTTTAATTTGTCGATCTTCCCAAGAATCTCCTCTTTCTTGTCACTTCTGTTTGATTCGGTTCTTCAGATGCCCTCTGGGCATCTTAAGATGAGCAGCAGTCCCCCCTCCCTTGGGGGAGGCTGCTTAGCATCAAGTACTCCAGTCTGCAGACTTTCCCTGCTGTCACTCAGGGCCAAACTAAACGTTACATCTTTAATGAGCTGGGATGGAGGAACCCTTCAGTCATTCCCCTTGGTCAGACGGAATTTCCCAAGTGCCACAAAGGCCTGATTCAGGTTGGGTCCCTGCAGCCCTTGGGAAATCAAGTACCTACAGCTGTCATCTGACTCGAGTTGCCAACTCTGGGCTGGGAAACTCCTGGAAATTTGGTGTGGAGCTGGGGGAGGATAGGGTTTGAAGGTGAAGAGACCTCAGCAGGGTAAAATGCCATAGAGTCTACTCTCCAGAACAGCCATTTTCTCCAGAGGAACAGATTTCTGTAGTGAGGTGATCAGTGGTAATTCTGGGAGATTTACAGGTCCCACCTAGAGGTTGGCCACCATACATCTGATTGAGGGGAATGAAAGACGAATTCATTACAAATGTCATGTCTAGTTTGGCCCTTATCCATTCACACACTACTCCCACCAGAAGACCTACAGTTGGCCAACAGATCCTGTTTGCTTTCCTCCCTCTGCTACATGTGATGGTGATGGCAGAAATATCTGAAGAGACCTTATAGTGAGTCAAGCCATTGGCCAGTCTAGCTCAGTGGGGTCTGCTTTGAGTGGTACCAGCCATTCAAGGGCCTGAGCAGAAAGTCTGCATTTATCTGGAGATGCTGGGAATTACCAGGGATTGAGCACAAGACTTTTTTTTTATGCTAAGCACATTCTGTACCATAACAGATACAAGTTCTCCTCAGGTAGGAAAAATGGGAGTGGGCAGCTGCATCTTCTGTACTTATTTCAATGATACAAAAACAGGTCTTGTCTCCCTTGCTTTGTTTCTTCTAAATGTTATGCATTTGGGGGTTTTCGGATCTGGGAGGCAAACTGGCACGATATAGAATTGGGGGTGGCAAGGAAAAAAAGGAAATCTTTAAGAACAGAGACAAGAAGGGAAACTCAAACTTTCCCCAAGGAACATCCTTTAAGAACAATAGCATGAAAACAGGCAGGAGTAAAAGGAAACAGCAAATGAGGGAGACCCAAATGATCTGGTGATATCCTTTAGAGCTCTGAGGAAGAAGGTTATATATTTGGAAGGAGTATGAGTGTGTGCAAACCACTATTTTTGGGTCAGGAGAAAGGACTGCAGTGAGATTTGTGTAATTACCAATAGCAAGCTTTACCTGCGACTTTGCTCCATATTTAAAATAACATACGATGAAAAGCTAGTGCCTAACTTGCAACTGTTCGTTGTGCTTGGCTTTCAGTAATGTATGTGTCCACCCTCAGGTGAGTCATACATTACTATCTGGGTCACAAGCCTCTATATAGCTGCCATTTTTTTGGTTGTTTTAGGAATGACCTGCTGCTAGTGCACACAAAGCTCTCTTTGCTTAACCAGTGAAGTTCTGTTCCCGTTACAGCGCACACACGTATATCCTTCCCGTATACGCGTACATCTGTTTGTAAGATAGAGCCAACATGCATTCACATGACAAACAAAACTGGGGACCAGTACCTGGATATGGGTTTAATCACATGTTCAGCTGTATATGAGCTGAATGTAACATGAGAATACCTTAAGATAAGTATAAAGAAAAACCATGTGTGTACACTGTACACAGATGATACTTGCGTTCACTATAACTTGTGAACAGGGCTTGTGAGGAGCAGTGGAGTGAGGTTACACATACGTGGTGAGGATTCCTTTTCAGCATAGGCAGCTTCTGGGGGTCCGGCAGCTCCACTTTCTGTCATGTGATTGTGATGTCTTATGACTTCCTGTTATGTGATAAGTGGGCCCCGTACCACTGTTTGGGGGTTAAAAATGGGGTTTTAAGTTGAGGGGTGGTGGACTGACTAGGTTGGCGTAGTGTTATAGCAATGTAGTGCTCCCTCTAAGCTGAGTTAGCATGAGCTAGCTCACAGTTTTTTAGCCTCCAGCTCACACATTTTTGTCTTAGCTCAGGAAGGATGACTCCAGAGCACACTAATTTATGCAGGAGCCAAATCGCTCGCTCAGAACTTTAATGCCAGTAGCTCACAAGCAGAATTTTTGCCCACAAGACTCCACAGTTTAGAGGTAGTATTGCCCACTACAGATTTTTTTAAAGCTACCAAAACAGGCTTCTGCATGCATTGGCCGAGAAAGGGTGTGTGTGTGCATATGCATGTGTGTTGGGCATGTGTGTCCCTCTTTCCTAGCCATCTATTTGTGGAGCTGCCTCTCCAGAGCACAACAGCCCCCTTTATTCTCAAGGCCTCCACTGGCCCAGGCTACATGAGGTGGGATACTTGCTAATAGCATTATGCTTATTCAATAAGAAGGCGGCTATGCCAGACAGAGGGCTCCATTCATGCATCAACCCCCTGTCCCCTTGCTGCCCCAGCTCTGCTCCATATCCATCCACAACTGTGAGGACTGCAAGGAGCTGTAGCGACCCTCGTGGAACTGAGTAACTACTCCCCATAGTGCCTGGATAAAGCATGAAGTTACCAAAGCACACAGCCTATTCCCTACAGGGCTCTCTCCCAGAAAGTGTGCCATAATGGCAGAGATGAGAATGCCTCTGAGCACATGCGAGAGTGTCTTTTTCCTCCCTACTGAATAACCACTTCTATCATTAGACAAAATGGACTCCAAATTGACTCTCCACAGTTATTTTGGTAACATTTTGGTGGGAAGACCTTTTTACATATCCCACAAAGACACCAAACATCACACTCTTGTTCTACTTCAGTTTCGGGCGGGGGCCCATACTCCTCGTCCCTCATATCACAGAAACATGCCTGTTACCTGTCAAGATGCATAGGCAGCCAAATCACCTCTGACTCTAACCCCTGCCCAAAAATCTCCTGTACAAGGTCTTCCCCTTTTCTCATGTCCACCATCCCAAACAGAGGCACCCCCTAATCACTGAAACTCAATATCTTCCCCTAGTGAAGCTGAATGAGATTGTGCATTTCTCAAGGACGTCTCTCCAAGGATCTCCAGATAGGGTTGCCAGCCTCCAGGTGGGGCCTGGGGATCTCCTGCTTTTGCAATTGATCTCCAGCCAACAGAGATCAGCTCCCCTGGAGAAAATGGCTGCTTCGAAGGGTGGACTCTATGGCATTGTACCATGCTGAGGCCCCTCCCCTCCCCAAACCCCACCCTCTCCTGGCTCCACCCCCAAAGTCCCCAGGTATTTCCCAACCCAGACCCGGCAACCCTATCTCCAGAGCAAGGCCTTCCCAGCAGCACTGCTATTGGAAATCCTTTTAGCTGGGGATGCCCCCAAGGACTGAATTTGGGTCCTTCTGCATACAGAAGGGGTGCTCTATCATTGAGATGTGGGCCTTTCCCAACAATGCATATGAATGTAATGTAATATCATATAATAAGTGAGCGCCATGGTTGCTAGCTCTGGGAAAGGAAATTCCTGGAGATTTGTAGGGTAGAGCCTGGAAGAACAGAGTTTAGGGAGGGATGGAGCATACCATGGATGGTATGCCTTAGAAACCTCCCTCCAAATCTGCCATGTGCTCCTGAACTGATCTTGCAGTCTGGAGATCAGTCAAAATTCTGGGAGAACTCCAGGCCCTACCTGGAGGCTAGCAACCCCAAATGTGTGGAGATAGGGAAAAGGAAAAACCAGTGTGGTGTAGTGGTTAGAGTGTAGGACAAGGATTTGGGAGAGCCAGGTTTGAATCCTGACTGTACCATGTAGACTGGGGCCAATCACTCACTCTCAGCCTAATCTACCTCACAGGGTGGTTGTTGTGAGGATAAAATGGAGGAGAGGAAAACAATGTAAACTTTCCAGAATCTCCACTGAAGAGAAAAACAAAAAACATCAAACTTGCTTTCCCTCCGTTCGCTTGCCTACATGGTTTCTGACTCTGTGAAGCATGAAACCGTTGTTTATAATTGTTACTTTGCAAAAGCTGCTGTGGTTACTGAGGGAAGAGAGAAAGGCACTTTTCACATGCTCAGGTGCATATTTCTTCCTCACATTTCCCAAGCTTACTAATATGCTTCTAGCATTGAAACTGGGTTATGGTACTGAGTCCCTGCATTCTCTAGCTCAGTTTAAGCCTTAGACTAGAGCCCCCTTCCCATCCTGTCCCAACAAGTTAAGGTGTAAGGCCTGGCCCAATGGGACAGATGTATGCATTCTGAGAAGTCCTACCCCCAACAAACCCTTGCAATATCACAGAACCCCTCAAAACCGGCCAGCCTGTTTGGAAGCAGCCAGGATTGCCTGGGCCTAGGATTGCCAACATCCAGGTAGTGACTGGAGATCTGGAATTATTACTGAGCTCCATGCAACGGAGATCAGTTTCCCTGGAGAAAATGGCCACTTTGGAAAGTGGACTCCATGGTATCATACCCCACTGAAGTGCCTCCCCTCCCCAAAATACACCCTCCTCAGGCTCCACCTCCACTATCTCCAGAAATTTCCCAACCCAGAGCTGGCAACCCTACCTGGACCCTAGAATTATTTCACTGAGTCTAGTGGGGTGAAGCTGGAATTCTGTACAGTGATTAACTTTTCAAACAATAAGTGCTGAGTCTTAGGCCTGCCCAGGCCCCACACTCTCTGCCCTTCTCCTGGTTCCAGATGTATGTGGGATTTTCTACACACAGCTGGAGGGAGTTGTCCAGAGATGAGGGGAGGCACGCTGAACTAAACAGAGAAAGCCGGGGGACACACACACACACACACCCTGATAGTGGTGGGTTCCCCCCCCCCCCATTTTCCATTATTTTCTGGTCCTGCACATCTTTACTGTGAACATGCTCAAAGAAACCTTCTTTACTATTGCCTCACATGCTCAAACTATGGCCTGTTTCTTCACTAAGTGTATGAGGGAAGCAGACTGGGGGAGGGGAAGCAGGATTTCTGGGAAGGCGTGTGATTCATTTTAATGCCCTATGCTGTTATCCTGCCTGCCCTCCAAGGAGCTCATACATGTCTCCCTTCTGCCCTCATTTTATCCTCACAACAAACCCCCTGAGGCAGGTTAGGCGGAGAGAAAGCACCTGCCCCCAAGGTCAGCCAATGAGTTTCACAGCCTAAGTAGGCATTGGAACCCCCAACTCTCCTTGGTGAACTGGCACAGAAAAGAGTGTGAGGTGGCCTGGGAGTGGCATTCCCTGGCATTGGCATGGAAATGAGAAAAAGAGGGTAGCCACCTGAAGTGAATTCACAGAAGATCCTCTGGTGCGCGCTTGGAGAGGAGTGGGCTCCAGTGGAAAGGAGCAAGGATCTCTGGGACTGGGATAGTGGGTGGCAGGACTCCAGAGTTCTCTCCTGAGCTTCCCTGTGACCTTGGGCTTGTGCCACCTAGAGGCAACAGCCTGTGGGAGCACTTCAGTTGCCAACTGCCTGGAGAAAAATATGCCCTGTCCCTTTAATAGAGGCTTAATGGCACGTTGTTTACCAAGAGATGTTATTTCCCTCCATACCATGAAAAGCTTCAGGTGCCCATTTCCCCACATTCTGTTAAAGAGGCAAGGCCTTTTTCCCTAGGCCTGTTAGCAACCTTAGGCTAACACACTGGGTGTTCCTCACAAAGCTCCCTGGCAGCCCTCAGAAGGAGCTGGGTAAAGGCACTGGCTCATACTTCAAGTCATCAACCACACCCAGCTCTCTGGGATGGAGGTGCAATCTCACCACATTCCCGGCTCACACTGTGGAACAGCCCACAGCACTGTTTTCCCATAGCTGTAGGCAGCCTGAGAGCCTCATTCAAGGGGATACAGTTGGAAGAAGCTCTCTACAGCTCCCCTGCTCTTCTAGGCACAAGGAGGACAGACATAAAATGTCGGGGGGGGGGGGGTTCCTCAACTGGAACTTGAAAGCCCCCCAAGATGCTGCAGGCACTTTGGCCTGGCAGGCAGCCTCTCTTGGCAACACCCACTTGCGGAGACAAAAGGAAACCCCATTGTGACAGCAAGACTGGATTGGCCAGCCTCCCAGCTCTGCTGGCCAATGCGTATGTGGGAGGTCACCTCCACACAGTGATGGAGATGACATTTTCTTTGCTGCTTTTGTTATGTGCCGGGCACTTCGCCCAAGCTGCTGCTGTTGAACACCAAATATATACACACACACACCAGCAGTTCAGCCACTCCCACCCTACGGCCAAGGGAACAGTGCCTGACAGCCCATGCAAAGGAATCCATCTAACACATGACAGCACATAAACACAGGCAGGAGGCCCAATGGCTAAGGCCAGAGCAGGCCTGTAATTGACACAAAGATCCAGGATGGTTCAGCAGATAGAATATGGCCCTTGGCTCTGTTAAACTATATATGCAGCGAATGCACAATAGCCACCATGTCCTGTCTGGAGACTCTCAGTCCATAGTGTGACTGAGAACCCTCTCTTCCACCCATGGTCAGAGAGTAAGGGGAGAGTCCACTCGTTAGACCACCTGATTAGGTAAAGAATGAACATGTGCCTGTGAATGTCATGTGTGATGTTAGGAACCTCCTTCCCTCAATTTCCCACCTGTATAGTGTGATTATAATGCCCCACCTCACAGGGCTGTTGTGAGAATGTACAAGAGCTTGTCAAACCCAGCCACACATGAAAAACAATCACAAAACGTCCCTACAAATTAAGCTTACCTTGTACTTTGTGGCTAGTAGTTCAGTGGCCTCTTGCTCCTTCCTCAGTTCCTCGATCATCTTCTCCTTCTCTTCCAATAGCTTTTGTTTGTCCTCATTCACCAGGCTGTGATCATCCTGGATAGCTGCTTTCTCCTCCTCCAACCTCTCCTTTTGCTCCTTCAGGTAATTTTTCATGTTTTTCTCTAGGCCCCCATCTTCATTGTCCTCCATTTCTTCATTCTCAGGGGTTCCCTCCCCATCTAATGTCTTCTTCCTCCGGCTGTTCCTCCTCCTCTTCTTGCTCAGCATTCCCCGTTTCTCCAGCTGGGCCTTCAGGCGTGTGATCTCCTCTTGGAACTCCCGCAGCAGGGTATCTTTGGGGTCCTCGTTGACCCGGGGTTTGTTCTTGATGTTTTTGGCCCTGTTGGCAAATCGGAGGGTAGACAAGCTCTCATCATAGCTATGGGAGGCTGGTCCCAGTGTGGCCACCATGATGGTCTTGGCATTGCCACCAAGGGAATCCTGGAGAAGGCGGGTGAGCTTGGAGTCCCTGTAGGGGATATGGGTGCTCTTGCCATCCACCAGGGCTGAGATGACATTGCCCAAAGCAGAGAGGGAGAGGTTGATCTTGGAAGCTTCCTTTGGCCTTTCCCCCTGTGTCCCCATCTTGCTCTGCCGCTCACTCCCAGCCAAGTCCACCAGATTGAGCTTTCCTACCCGAATATGGTCTTCCCCATCCGGGCCAGTCTCGCTGCACTCCACGGTAATGACAAAGATGGCGTGCGAGCGGGAACTGTATTCATTCATGTTGGTGCTTCCCACTGACCGGTTCTGGTTTCCCAAGTTCATGACATGCTCAATCTCTTTCACATTTTTTGTCACAAATGATGAAAGGTCCTTGATGTAAACACCAGTTTCTGGGTTCTCTTTGAGCTCCATCTTCTTACTCTGGTCTTTGGCCAAGAGATCTCTGATCTCCTCTTGATAGATCTCCAAGTAGGAAGCCCTGACCAAGTACTGCTGGTTCTGTGAGCGAGAGATATGGGTGAAAATGTGCTCAAAAGAGTTGGGGATGACACCTCTCTTCTCAGAGTCAGCCCAGACCCCTTGCATAGTGTAGGTCTTCCCTGTGCCAGTCTGACCATAGGCAAACATAGTGCCATTGAACCCTTGTAGTACTGAATCGATCAAGGGCCGGACAGTCTCGTCGTATAGGTCTGCCTGCTTGGAGTTGGCGTCATAAACAGCATCAAAGGTGAAAGTTTTCGCCAGCTCCCCTGGGGTGGCTTTGGGGTTCCGGATAGTCACTTGGCCCAGCTTCACATCCATGTCCAAGATTCTCTCGTAGCCGGCAGCTTCCTCTTTCCTGTTCATCGGGCGGCAGCGGACCACCACCTTCAGTGCCTCGCTGATTTTGGGCCTATTAGCCATCTTGAACCAGTTGTTCCTGCCCAGCTTCGACTATCAGGTATGGGTGGTGAGTTTGACAGGCATGAGGGCTTTTTCCTTCCTGGGATAATGTTGCTGCAGCAGCGGCGCTCACAGAGTGGAAGCTGCGGTTATTCGTATCTTCTCTTTTGCACAATGGATGCAGTTAGGCATGATCCATTCAGGGCATCCCACACTGGGTCGCAGACCACCCATCCTGGCTCATCCCGGAGGGAGAGGTTGTCGGATTTCAATACTCTCTCCCGTTTTGTTGTTGTTGTTGTTGTTTTGGCGATGAAGAGCAGAGCCTTCCTTCCTTCTCGTCTAATGCTTGAATCTTCCTAGTGGATCCATCGGCAGCTCTGGGTGATAGTGCCGGGAAGGGCTAGCATGCTCCTGCGCTGGATGCTCATTCATTGCAGCTCAGCAGCAGCTGCTGCCCTCTGTGTATGTGAGAGAATGAGGGAGGAAAACAGAAGGGGAGTGGAGAGGGGAGGGGAGGGGGAGAGGGAGAGGGAGGGAACGAGCGCCTGGGGGATGCTGCTGCTGATCTGATGCGGGGAGGGGGGGCTGCAGAGCGCCTGGTTTGCTGGCATGGAATGAGAAGCCAAGCACAGAAGCAAGCGCCTTCTCGTCCTCAGACCCTGCCCACCGGACTGCGAACATCAAGCCCCTCTCGGCCGCCACTCCCATTGGATGCAAAGCATGCTGGGGGGTGTAGTCCTGCCTTTGTTGCAGCTTTCGTGCACCAAAAGGATGCTGCCGGGAGCCCCGGATGGCAGAAGGGATGGCAAAGGCGGTGCTTCTTAAAGGGACAGGGAGCTGGTACCCAGAGCTGCACAGGGAACACGGAGCCACCACCCTGACCTCTTACAACAACAAGACACTACAGCCAAACTGGGAATGACTCTTCTGCAAAAAACAGAGCCAAAAAAACGAAAACTCCTTTGCTAAAGGCCAAGGCATCTCCAGACATTTGGCATTTTTTAAAAAGGCTTGGTGGTGTAGCGTCCTGTTTCGGTAGCCCGGAGCTCATCCCAGTTTGTTACGCTGTTGTAGCAGGCATGATGTGAGTGACTCCAGACAGTCACGCTGGGAGCATAATTTGGACGCATCAGTTCTTTCTGGTGCCCTGTTTTAAAGGACAAGCACTGTGCGGCTCTTTGCTTATGTCACTGGGGATTGTGCAGACATAGAGGTGAGCGCTGAGCCAAGATTCTGGTCAATACAGAGGCAGCTATACCCTGAAGCAGGGGCTGACTCATTTCAGTGGGGCTCCTGCAGAACAACTTTCCACGGGATTGTGCCCCATGTTAATGAAAGGGCTGATAAGCAGGATATGTTTAGAAGGCACCTGGCTGAAGCCAATTAGATCTAGGTCTGGTCAGTGTCCAGATAGGAAGCCTCACGGGCATGCTGCCAAACACAAACAGACAAATAAGGGAAGGGTGGTGGTGCTGTTTGGATTTTCCATTTTTACACCATCCCTGGAACTACTGTGTGGTCGCAGAGATATGTAGTGGTGCACAGTGCATTTGAGCCGAAAGGAGAAATGTCACAGACAGTATATCTTGTATTTCATAGCTTTTTGACACCACTGTTTACATCAATTCCTTGCCTATCTGTCTGTTTGTTTATATCTGCCAACAAAGGATGGACTAGCAGCCCTAATAGGCCAGACTAGTCTGAGGTGGATAGCCGTGTTGGCCTGAAGCAGCAGAACAAAGTTTGAGTCCAGTGGCACCTTTCAGACTGACAAAAGTTTTATTCAAGATACAAGCTTTCGTGTGCATGCACATTCCTTCAGATACAGTGAAACAAAACTTCTTCAACCATTACATATGGGGGGGTGGGGTGTTAGTTGCCTGGAAGGGCTAGTTAGAGTCAAGAGGCATAAGTAACTGGGCGATTATAGCTGATTGAATTAAGGTCTTTCCTAATGCTTCAAAAATGACAAAGGCATTCAGCCTTGGCCCCTCAAGCCTGCGTGCCTTCTAAAGTGTAGCACCACTGAGGTATAGGTGTGAGTATCAAACTACAGAGTCCTGGATTTAAGTCCTTGGTCTTAATGCTCGGTGGGTGACCCTGGGCAACTTTTTTCTTTTGCTCTGACCTACCTCACAGGGTTGTTGTGGTGATGAAAATAACACTGTATGTCACCCTGTGTTCTTTGGAAGAAAGATAAAATAAGAAGAAGATAAGAGATTGGATTTATATCCCACCCTTCACTCACTTGGAGTCTCAGAGCGGCTTACAAACTCCTTTCCCTTCCCCTCCCCACAACAGACACCCGGTGAGGTAGGTGGGGCTGAGAGAGCTCTTTCCCAAGCTGTCCTTGAGAGAACAGCTGGTACAGAGCTATGGCTTGCCCAAGGTCATCCAGCAGGTGCAAGTGGAGGAGTGGGGAATCAAACCCGGTTCTCCCAGATTAGAGTCCATGCACTTAACCACTACACCAAACTGGCTCTCTACACCAAACTGGCTGTCTTAAAATAAAAACATGATAGTTAGATTTATGGACTCTTTAATTTCAGGGGGCTCATCTCTTTGATTTTCAAAGCAAAAAAACCCCTACCTTTTTGTATTTGTGCAGGTTACATTTTCTCTGTCTCCCTGTGCACAAGTAGCCTCAGGAGGAAAAGCTAGCTGCCGCTGTGAGAGCAGGCAATACTATTTACGAGCAACCGTGCAATAACATTAAACTACAAAATAATAATAATAGCAATAAAAAGGCATTCCAATCAGAGCTGCTGATGGTGACCTGAATTACAGGCTCCGAGGGCAGGGAAAGAGAGGTGGGAGGACACCCCCCCCCCCGCTTCCACAATGCCCTGGCAGCTTTGCCACACACAGTGAAGCCAGTGAGATGCAGTATTTTCCCCAGCTGAGTCAGCGCTTTGGGGAACAGAGCAAGGGTGCACTGGCTCCTGCCTTCTTGCTAAGTGGAACAAAAGACAGAGGGCTGTACACTGCCCCTGCTGCCAGTCAGTTTCCCATGGGTATGAAACAACAGCTATTTCTAGAGGCTAGGGAGTCCTGGATGATGCATGCTTTGACCGCGCACACCCACCCACCCCGGGTCTGATTACTTACTCCAACTCTGTGCTGAGACTTCTTTCTAACCCCCATTGGTCTTGCCAACATTCACACAGAGAAGTGGTCACAGGTTCTATGTACATTCATGCAAGCACACCTTGATGCTGCCTGCTGCTTAAGGAGAGAAAGGTGACTGGAAGATCAGAAAGCAAATTCTGCCCCCCCACACATAGATTTACTATGATGTTAAGGGCCCTCCCTCCTCCTAAGCATGGGCTGCTTCTTATGGAGATTCTTATGGAGAACGCTTGGGGCTTGGGGGGACAGTGTGCGGCTGCAATGAAAAAGGCCAACGCTATGCTGGGGGTTATATGAGGAAGGGAATTGAAAACAAATCAGCCAGAATCATAATGCCCCTGTATAAATCGGTGGTGCGGCCTCATTTGGAGTACTGTGTACAGTTCTGGTCACCACACCTCAAAAAAGATATTATAGCATTGGAAAAAGTGCAGAAAAGGGCAACTAGAATAATAAAAAGGTTGGAACACTTTCCCTATGAAGAAAGATTGAAGCGCTTGGGGCTCTTTAGCTTGGAGAAACGACGGCTGAGGGGTGACCTGATCGAGGCTTATAAGATTATGCATGATATAGAGCAGGTAGAGAAAGAAGTACTTTTCTTCCTTTCTCACAATACAAGAACTCGTGGGCACTCCATGAAATTGCTGATCAGTTGGGTTAGAGCACATAAAAGGAAGTACTTCTTCACCCAAAGAGTGATTAACATGTGGAATTCACTGCCACAGGAGGTGGCAGCAGCTACAAGCATGGACGGCTTCAAGAGGGAATTAGATAAACATATGGAGCAGAGTTCCATCAGTGGCTATTAGCCACAAAGTATAGATAGGAACTCTTATTCTAGGGCAAGTGATGCTCTGTATTCTTGGTGCTTGGGGGAGATAACAGTGGGAAGGCTTCTAGTGTCCTGGCCCTACTGCTGGACCTCCTGAGGGCACCTGGTACTTTTGGCCACTGTGTGACAGCGTGTTGGACTGGATGGGCCATTGGTCTGATCCAACATTGGCTTCTCTTGTGTTCTTATTGGCAGATAAAACTTTGGAACATATTAAGCTGCCTTGGTCTATCAAGGTCAATAATTGTTTACTCTGCCTGACAGTGGCCTGGGTCCCCAGACATATAACTGAACTGCAAAATTATCCATGGGGGTTTACGGATGGAGTGCATAACACTGCAGAAGGTGGTACAATACAAGTACCTGTTTATTGCACACCTGTGGCTTTAAGGAAGCTGGGGAGGAGATAATTTTGAACAGGTGAACAGCCACCTTCTCCAGCACTGGTCCTGACCCATATTGTGCCCCCCCCCCCCCTTTACAACTTAAATTATACATCTGGTGGTCTGAATACAAACCCCAGCATCACATGTGGTTTGACTGTAATTTCTGCATATCACGCAGTTCGTAAAGAGACAGCAGTGGGAGACTGTCTAGAACCGGCACCCTTACCCATCCCCACATGCACTGTCCCAAGCTTAATCAAAAGGCCTTTTAACACACCCCTTTCCAGTTCTGAACAGAGAAGCTCCCCCCCCCCATCACCCAGCATGCAGTTTCCTCCTGCACACAAGCTAAGACCAAAGCAAATGGGAGCAGGCAGATGAGAAGGAAGGGCTCTGCCGAAAGGCAGAGTTGCTGCTTATGTTGGAAGGACAAAGGCTCAAAAGCCCTTTGCTTCTTTTGAGTCAGAGCAGAGACAGTACTGCTAGCACTTCAGTGCAGGCTCAGGTTACATACAAGTGTGGCAGGTCTGTGTATCTCTACCTATATCTATCCCAGTTACATAGAAACTATGACATATTTGTTGAGAGGGGGGACCAGCTAGCAAATGCTGCAGTTAGGTGCGTGCATATGTGGAATTAAAGAGCAAATGGGTGCAGGAGCTGGTGATGCTACGCTAAACCTCACCTGAGCACTCCTTTGCCCTTTAAATCAGGCTCCTTCCCTCACTTTCTACCGCACCAAGGTTTTAAATACCCTAATCTTCCACTCAAAAAATCAGATGCCCATCAGATGCTCCGGCCACACAGAGTATTCTGTTCCTCTGACAAAACTGGCTGTATAAATAGGACCACCAAATCAGCTAACAATTAAAACAACATAATAAAATACATCATTAAACCAATTAGGAAACATAGCTAACACATGTGCGCACATACACACATATACATAGCAAATTTAAAATACAAGACAGGAACAAGCAATCAGTGAGGGAATGCCAGAGGAAGCAAGTGAGTCTTCACCTGCTGTCAGAAGACGGTGATAGAAGGGACTAGATGAATATCCCTAAGGAGGGAGTTCCATATTTTTGGTGCCATGACTGAGAAGGCCCTCTCTCAGGTTGTCTCAAGACAGCTTTTGATAGCTGCTGCTCAGGTGGGCTGAAGGAAGCAAGTGGGATTTAGGAATGGAGCTGTTTATGAATGAAGTCTGAATATATATAAAGAGGAGTTGACGTTAGTACAGGCTGGCAGTGTTGGTCTGGATGTTTGCTACCATCTGCTTAACTTGAATGTTGGTAATTAAACAGATGTTATAAAAACTCCACCATCTCCAGAGCCCTAACCCTGCTGAATCAGAGCAATGGATCATCTCGTCCAGCATCCTGTTTCTCACAATGGTCAGCCAAATGCCCCAGAAGACCTACAAACAGGGCACAAAAGCTGAAGTTTTCCCTGTTTTGTTGGCCCCCAGCATTGGTATTCAAAGGTACACTGCCACTGAACATGGAAGTTCCATTTAGCCATCATGGATAATAGCCATTTGGTGGATCTGTTCTCCTTGAATATATCTAATAACCTTATAAGAGCATAAAAGGGAAACTAACCAGGCAAAGCCTGTCCCTTGGAACTCCCTAGTATCCAGGAAAATAGGGGAAACGGGACAAGGCAGCATTTTTATATTTTTCTCCATCTGCAACCACCACCACTTATTCACTTTTTCAATAAGTGCACAGCCATTGTCAGCAAATGCAAAGGGCTTTTTTAAAAAGGCCTGTGGCGTTAAGATAAGCAAATGTTTTTCTCTGGGAAATTCCACACAATTTGCAGGAAACCTGTCCGGGCAACCGAGCTCCCCTGCAGAGTACTCACCCCCTCCCCTCCCCCCTCCCAGGGTGGATTCCATAAGGTAGTTGCACTAATGCTGTGTTTATTTATGATACTGGACAGGCACATTCATCATCCACAGTGCCCTCAGGGATCATGGCCCCTGTGACTGTGTGCAGCAGGGGAACAGAATGGCCAGGTCCCATTGGACATGGTGAGAGGGTTGCCAGTCTCCGTGTGGGGTCTGGAGATCTGGAGTTACCACTGATCTCCAGGCTACAGAGATCGGGTCCCCTGTGGGGGGAAATGTCAGTTTTGGAGGGAGGACTCTATTGCATTACATCCTTGCTGAGCTCTGTCCCCTCCCCGAACTCCCCCCTCCCCAGGCTCAGCCCCCAAAACTACAGGAGTTTCCCAAGCTGGATTTGGCAACCCTGTGTGGTGGGCCAGCCCTTTCCACACAGCCACTGACTTGAGTGACGCTCTGGTAGACCACACCCCAGCCCCAGCCCCAGGGTTTGTTCATAGCCTTGTTATTTTAATTCCCACATTTGGCCCTGATCCCAGAAGGAAGGGTCAGCTCAGGACGCATTTTCTCCCCCAACCAGGGGTGGATGTTACCCATCAGCAACCGGGCATCACCAGTACCATCTCGGCTGCGCTGCCTCTCACTACAGCAGTACAGTCTGGGGTAAGTCCGCAGCCAAAACAAATAATACCTTCCCTGGTTAACTAATTAATTAATTGGCAGCAGGATAATCTCATCTTCTGAGGAAGCGGGCAGGGTGCTGAGACTTGATTAACCACAGGAAGGTTAATCTGCCTCCAAAGCTGTTTACTGGGCACCCTCTCCGCTGCAGAACTGACGGCTGCCTTTCAGCACAGCAGCCAGTCTAGATAATGGACTCATTCCGAAGCCCCAGTACAATTCTGGCAGTGCAACCATGCATAAGGGGAGGTCACTCTATGTTGGTGTGATGCCAATCTCCCCCCCCCCCCCAGTTTTGCTCCCATCACTTCACCAAGCAGCAGTGGGACTGGCAGAGCTCGGTGTGGGAGTGCACCCCAGCTGATGTACATATTCGTCCCATCCTCACTTTACATTTTTTTATGGGTACACTTAGAAAAGACCTACTTGTACACTTAGAATATGTGACACATGAAGGAGGCCTTTGAATTAAATTCAACGTGAATTAAAGGACATTTGCTGTGATGTTCTGTGAGCCTAATTCTTCTCATGATAAGAAGGTACAAAGAGGACAAGCACAGCTAACAGACAGAAAAAAACAGCCTGTAACTAACCAGGATGTCAGATGCTTCCCTTCGTCTGCTTTGGCAACGCAGCTAGTCCATCTGACAGCACCCGCCATTCAAGATTTTATTCATTTCCACATCAAATGTCATCACCTGCCAGCAACACTTTTTGGCAGTTTACTTCAGTCAAACAGAATAACCTCTATGTGGGCAAAAAGACAACAATGACATACAGAGTTAGAGAAACACTTACCTAACCCCCCCCCCCCCAAAAAAGCAAATTGCTTTCAAATTCCCACTAATTTCAGTGGGAGATTTAAATAGTCACATTAAAATTGGTGGTGGAAAGTGCCATCAAATCACAGCCAACTCATGCAGACCCCTAGGATTTTCCAGACAAGAGACAAACAGAGGTGGTTTGCATTGCCTTCTTCTGCATAGCATTCCCGGACTTTGTTGGTGGTCACCCATCCAAATACTAGCTGGGTCCACCCAGGTCATTAATATTACAGGGATTTAATTATAGAAGGTGGCTATCTAATCTGTTGCGCCAAACAACAACAACAAAAAAGAATCGCATGGCTGATTTATGGTGACAGAAGCCTTTGTGGACTAAAGTCTACTTTACCAGATCATGAAATATATCCTTATATATATATGGAAAAAGAGAAAATATTTGTAAACAGTGAGGTCAAAAAGCAATGAAATGCAAGTGGAACAGACTGACGCTTCCATGCTTACTTCCAATCCATACAGTCTCAGGAGAATGAACCGTTTACAGCAGCAGTAATAGCATGAACTTGCCAGGCTTTAAGGTTGCCAACCTCCAGGTGGGGCCTGGGGATCTCCTAGAATTACAGTTGATATTCATACTGCTGAGATCAGGGTGGGCTATTATGAGATTGTATCTCACTACTATCCATCTCCTCTCCAAAACCTGCCCTTCCCTGTGGCTCTACCCCCAAATCTCCAGGCATTTCCCTACCCAGAGCTGGCAACCCTGCTAGACTTGCTGAGCTCATTTCATACCTGTTTTGTTTCAGGAGCCCATAATTGCTATTGTGTCCTAAGTGAATAGTGTCACACTTTCTGAAGAACTCTAATCCAGCAGTTTCATGCTAGTGTGTCCCCTGAAGTTCTTTTGTTGAAGAATTATGAATCTGGGGTAGCAGCAGAGTGTTGTAGGGAAAATTAAAAATTCTCTGACTGATTTCTGAAAGCGACTATCGCTGAGGTCAAATTTGTGCCCAGTTGGTCTTTTGCAGAGAAGCTGAAATATGTCCTATGTAGACGGCAGAAGGACAATGTTGACAGGTGATAGCATAGATCACTTTGAATGATGGAACAGTCTGAATGATCCCTTGATGGAATGGCTGATGTTCTTAGGTTATTTATTTATTTATTTATTTGATTTCTAAGCCGCTCTCCCTGTGATTGCAGGCTCAGAGCGGCGTTCAAGACCTGGTACTCCAGGATTCAAACATACTAAAACATTAAAACAATATAAAACATTAAAATACAGATTACAGATTTACAATTAACAGTCTAAAGTGCTCAGTTCTCAGTTCTAAAAATTCAGATGGCGGCATCCTAATCACTCCGGAGCCCCTGTTTACTTGTGGCTGATAGTGCACGTGGCGGTCAGGCTTTAGTAGATATGTTGCAGGAGAAAAACAGGGGGGGGGAAGGAAGGTGGAAGCAGTGGCCCCTACTCAAATGCCTGGCGGAAGAGCTCCATCTTACAGGCCCTGCGGAACTGCACTAAATCCCGCAGGGCCCTGATCTCCTCCGGGAGCTCGTTCCACCAGATAGGGGCCGCCACTGAGAAAGCCCTCCCCCTTGTGGTAGCGAGCCTGGCTTCTCTGGGGCCAGGTATAGTCAGCCGGTGTTGGGCCCCAGACCGCAGTGCTCTCCGGGGTACATACAGGGAAAGGCGGTCCCTTAGGTAGGTAATAGTGCTATCTGACTGAATGGTTATGCGGACAGAGAGCTGACCTCTGGATCTGGTTCCAGGCATGCCCCATACACTAAGATTAATATAACTGAGAAAAATCACAAGGAAATTGTTGTAACTTGTCTTCACTGGCACAACTTTTAATGTATGTTTTCTCTATTTTCTCTGGTTTGTAAAGTGTGAATATACGTTCTCCTAAATTTATTTTATCTTTTGCAACATCCCAAATTTATGATTTTTGTAGGATTAGAAAAGCAATGCCTAAAACACTGAATCTGGTGATCAGTTAAGAACATAAGAGAAGCCAGTGTTGGATCAGGCCAGTGGCCCATCCAGTCCAACACTGTCACATAGTGGCCAAAAACACCAGGTGCCCTCAGAAGGTCTAGCAGTGGGGGCAGATTTATGTAAATTTGCTACAATATATATATATCAACAAGCTTTGTTGTTGGTCATGATCCAGCCAAAACAAAGCACTTCTAAATCCTATTTAAGGCCATGGGTGGTGGTACTGAGTGAGTAATATTTCTGGGCACACAGATAAATACTAAACAGAATGGAGAATGGCTCACAATAGCAACCAAGACATCTTGTCCATCTTGACTGAGGCCAAGGACAAATCTCTCAGTTTCTTAATTCAGTTAAATATAAGGGGATGCCTATAAATGTTAAATTCTTTTAACTACAGAATGGTAGGCTTTTTCTTGCTTACAGACAGATTCTATTCTCATCACCAGTGGTACATCACCTAACTGAGAAATTAGCCCAGGATAATAATCCTGCAATAATCCCAGTCTCTCACTCCTCTTCCTCCTGTGTAACAGGCAAGCTGTCAAGTCCATGGCCTTCACCACTTCCTGCAGCATCCGGGGGCTGGGGCTGGCTTCCTCTGCCTAGGCGATCTGTTCCCTCAGAGGGAAAGTTCAAACTACAGCTTGTAAAGAGGAGTAGGGTCATAAAGGGCTACAGGGTTAAGGATCATGGCAGGTCCCATGTACTCAGGACACTTTAGGGATGCATTGAGAACCTCTTTCCACTCCATGGCCCTGAGGGAGATAGTGCCCCTTAGTTACCTTGTCTTTGAAATGGGACTGCTGATATCTGATCTGTATCTAGTTGGACCAAATGTAGGCTGTCATCGGAGAACCTGATGCAGAGATAAAGGCCTTGGGCAAGCCACAGGGTACAATGGAGCCACACCAGACTGGCCAGTTTCCAGCTTCTTACAGTTTTAGGGGGGATCCACATTTCTTGAAGGCAGCTCCCCCCCCCCCCAGCTCCTTGGACCCATCTCCGCCTGGCCCGTTATTTGTAAACTATCTCCCGCCCACCCCCACATCATCCCGAAGCACGAACAAGAGCCTCTGGCTCCACTTTCAGCATCCTGTCACTTGGTTGGCTTCAGGCCAGCATCAGAATTACTTCCAAAAACACTTTTAACAGATGCACTTTGCAGGCTGACCTGCTAGCTGTACAGAGCCTAATTTTAGCAGAACAGTTTCTGAGCGCCCAGTTGCTCTGCTCAGCCTCCCACCCCATAAACAGAGTCCTGGTCAAATTAACAAGGGTGCACAGCATGGCTCCAGCAACACACTTGTGTGCACGTGTTCGGTTTAAATAGAGGACTGCTGCAGGAGAGGCTTGGCGTGTGTGAAAGAGAAAGGGTTTTTGCACAGATCAATAGGGCACTGGAGCTTGTGGAGTGGCAGGTGAGTATTGCCCAGTGAGGATGGAATTTGAATACAAAGCAGGAGGGCAGTTCCCTTGGAGAAAAGCGATGCTTTGGAGGGTGGACTCTATGGCATTGTACCCCACTGAGGTCCCTGTCCTCCCCAGGCCCAATCCCCAAATCTCCAGGAGTTTCCCAACCTGGATCTGGCAGCCCTTACCCCCCCATCCCCCACCGGTGGCCACGGGGGACCTGGCAACCCTACAGTAGGCTGTTAGACCCATAAGCTGGACAGACACAAGACAGGGTTCCTTCAGATTGTTGTAAGATTATTACACTGTAGTGCAATAATAATCGCTGGTTGCTTAAAGCATGTGGGGGGGGGCTTTAATGGCACAGATGAGGGGAAATGTGGGGAAACTGACAGCCAGGCCAATAGCTACAGTGGGGCATCTCGAGGCCAGCCCCCCTGACTTACCGCCAGGTAATGGCTGGAGATCTTCCACGGTTGTGACGGATTTCCAGGTGACAGAGGTCAGCTCAGCTGAAGAATACGGTCACTGTGGAAGGTGGACTCTATGACATTTTACCCCATTAAAGTCCCCCCTCTTCCCAGACACCATGATCCTCAGGCTCCACCCCAGACATCTCCAGGTATTTCCCAACCCAGAGCTGGCAACCCTAAGAGGGGAATTTGGAGTTGGAAATGTTGCATATTTCATAGCAAACATGTTCAGTGTCTGGATTTACTGTGTTTGACTGTGCTGATCCAATGTGAGCCAATCACCAGGTCCGTTCCGTTTGGCACCAAATGACTTGAATGCATGGCTAATAGGTTTGCATCAGGTTTTGAAAAACCGAACATGCATGAAAACACTGCTAGTTCTTCTTCTTCTAATCCAAACAGATTAGTGGCCATTAACACTGCTAAAGACCACTTAGCCAAACTCTGAACAATGGGATTTTTTTTAAAGGAGCATTTATTTATGTCTGGTTTAAATGACTTGTGACAGATTTAACTGTTTATATAAACAACTGCCTGGCAAATAGAGCAGTGGCACAGCAAAGATGGGGGAGTGAAACATCGTTGTGTGAGAACACACATGGGAGAAAAGCCAGTTGTGCTGTTCTGTATTGTTAGGAAGAAATAGCTGAAGCACCTGCTGAACAAACACAAAAGGTTGACAAAAAGATGAACACTGAAAAATTGGTGCCCTGTTCACAGCTGGTGAGCAGGATGTGAACTGAACCAGCGGGTATGAAAAACCTGGGACAACATCCTCTTGCTATGAACTTCTTAAATGACCCTGAGAGAAGCCATGCTTTCTCAACCTCAATTTCCCCACCTGTGAATTAGGAATAAAAGTGAATGTACAGGACTGGTATGTGCATGAAGCCAACTGCCAAAGAGCTGTGTTAACAGGAAGAAAATATACATATGATTAATTAATAAAATGAAGTAAGTAAATGAATAAATTCCTGTACTCTTATGCCCCTCAAAATACACATTCTGCAGCCAGGAAACCTACATTCTGCTCCTAGGAAGCGTAAATCTCCTCCTCCTCCTCCTTTTCCTTTTCTTTCTCCTCCTCCTTCTTCTCCTCCTCCTCCTCCTCCTTCTGCAGCAGCAGCAGCAGCTCATTAAAGTACAAGAACCTGGGTGGCCTGCTTAGAGGAGCTTACATTTGGCATTGGAGAGACCACAAGGGGAAAGAAGGGTGCTGGGGATAAACAGAGTAGAGTGGAATCTGCATTCATTCCATTTACAGGATCTTGGTTCATTGTTGATAGGGAATGGAGGTTGCGGCTGAGATTTTGCAGAAAAGGTGAATTTGAAAGAATGATTTGAAAGAAGTGAGTACTGGAAGCAATTCCAGGCATAAGTAGCAGGCAGGGAGAAAGGTCAGAGTTGCTCAAGAATCTAGGAGACTTTTGGATGCTTGAAGGTGGTGCAGCTGGAGGAAAGAAGGTCATGGGCAGGGGTGGGGAGAGAGAGAACAGAAGAGGGCTGAGGATAGATTCCCCCCCCCCCTCCAAATTATACAAGTGATGATACTTGCTTCACTGAGCCTGATGCAGTCTTGCTCCTATAATTCAGTTTTCAAATAATTTGGCATTTTCTGGAAAGCAATTGCAGGAATGACATAAGGAAGAGATGACTACAGGGATGGTTCCAAGTCATGAGGACTAGGATCTGTAAAAGGAGGCGAGATTTGGAAGATGCAAAACTGGAAAGCAAGCACATACATGAGGTGGAACAAGGGGACGATCCACAGTCCAGGGAGAAGTGATGCTGAGAGCATGAGGGACTGCAACACTATCAAATGTGTCATGATTTCTAAAAATAACTCCCCTAAATATAGTAAGATATAGTTAAAAACCATGAAGGGCTCTGCTTACAAGCTTCCAAACTAACAGTATGTGATATAGGAAAAAAAGGAGGAGGATCCCAGGATTTTTTTTTTAATGGCCCATCCAGGCAGGAGGATGTGATGGCAACAAAGTGGTAAAATGCAAAAAGAAGAAGAAGAAGAAGAGATTGGATTTATATCCCGCCCTTCACTCACTTAAGAGTCTCAGAGCGGCTTACAAACTCCTTTTCCCTTCCCCTCCCCACAACAGACACCCTGTGAGGTAGGTGGGGCTGAGAGAACTCTTTCCCAAGCTGTCCTTGAGGGAACAGCTGGTACAGAGCTATGGCTTGCCCAAGGTCATCCAGCCAGGTGCAAGGGGAGAGTGGGGAATCAAACCCGGTTCTCCCAGATTAGAGTCCGCGCACTTAACCACTACACCAGACTGGCTCTCATCCCAGGGTCCCAGGTTTGCGCATCTTCAGACAGCTGGTGGTGGATTCCGCCTTTTCCTTCGCTGGCTGTACTGTCTTTCTGCCTGCAGGGTGTTTATGACATAGGGGAACATTCCAAACTAGGGTCTTCCCGTGGTGAGGGGAAGAAGAAGAAGAGGAGGAGATTGGATTTATACCCTGATCTTCACTCAAAGTCTCAGAGCAGCTTACAAACTCCTTTCCCTTCCCCTCCCCACAACAGACGCCTTGTGAGGTAGGTGGGGCTGAGAGAGCTCTGATAGAAATGGCTCTTTCAAGAACAGCCGTGCCAGAACTATGGCTTGCCCAAAGTCATCCAGGAGCTGCAAGTGGAGGAGTGGGGAATCAAACCCGGTTCTCCCAGATTAGAGTCCGCGCACTTAACCACTACACCAAACTGGCTGAAGGGGAACAGTCCATCCTGCCACCTCTTCCCCTTCCTCATGTCAACCCCACTCTTGCCATGGAAGCTGGCCGTGCTGGGTAACCTCAGGTCAGTCATGTTCTCTCTGTCTAATTCACAAGATTGTTGCTGCGAGGATAAAATGGAAAAAGGGAGAAAAACTTTTGTCAGCTTCTTTGGGTCCCCACTGGGCAAAGAGACAGACAAAAAATATGGTGCATTGGGAAGATATTTCAATATAATAATAACCCCTACATGTTTCCCATTGAGCTTCCTCAGGGAGATCTAGACATATATTACTCCAGAGCGCGTACAAACAACACATAATTATTAAGCGTATATGCATGCTCAGAAGTTCTGTCTTTTAAGCATTTTTTTTACAACTGTTTTGATACGTTTTTTAAACTAACATTTTAGAAAAACAGTTAAAAGATAACCATTGATACTTTTTCCTGGGATTTTTTAAAACATATATATGCAGAAGATGAGGTGATTAGGCAGTGTTATCAATGCAACGACCATGAAACTGAGCAAGCTCCAGAGGATGGTGGAAGACCGGAGGGCCTGGCCTTATGTGGTCCATGGGGTCACGAACAGTCGGACTCAACTGTGCGACTGAACAACAACAACAAATACAACAACAACATACATGGAAGCTCAATGCAAAACGCGTAGGGATTATTACACTGGAACAAAATCACCTTCCCACTGCACATTTTTTTTCTTCGATTGTAAAAATGGGAGAACAGAGAAGAATGAAAGAGAGAAAAGGGGGTGGGGAGGAATATGGGGAAAATTTTACAGAACGACTGCCAGGCAGGGAACACAGCAAAGCGGAAAGGACACAGGCAGTGAAGGAGGGCAGAAATTGGACAGATGCGTTCCAGGGGGCAATTGCCTAAGGTGCCAGTGGTGGAGAGGAGTCAACCAGCATGGCTTCTCCCTCACCCTTGCTGGTCTTCCCCCCACCACACACATACACCTGGCGGCCCACTTACAGCAGGGATAAAGAGGGCTGGCCGTAGCTCTGGGTCTTCCTGTGGCTGGCAAGCAGTTACAAGGATGGGAGCAATCCTCCTATCTCCTTGCAGGCAGTGTTCCCTCTAAGCTGAGTTAGTGTGAGCTAGCTCACAGTTTTTTAGCCTCCGGCTCACACATTTTTGTCTTAGCTTGGGAAGGATTGCTCCAGAGCCACCTAATTTATGCAGCAGCCAAATTGCTCACTCTCAGTTTTAATGCCAGTAACTCACAAAGTATAATTTTTTGCTCACAAGACTACACAGCTTAGAGGGAGCATTGCGTAGCCCAGCAGAGGTCGGGGGCAAGGAGGGCAAGTGGTGCCTTCCTATGGAGGGGTCAGTTTTGGCACCCTAGTTTAGGGTGGTCAGACTGATTAGCCCTTTAACTGTTTGAGAAAATTTTGTGCGATCTATTGCCCAGGAGGGCTGAGGGCAGCCAGGAGCAACTCAAACAGAGTCCCAGTGAGTATAAGCCCTCTCAGTCATCCAGGTCACTGGCTGTAACTGGTGGCAATAGAAGAGAAGGCAACGGGCAAGCCCTCATTTGTGGTCACTGCAGGTGGGTGTCTCCAAACTAATTGGCCCCTGAGCTGTTTTGATGGCAGAAAGTTCAACTGCAAGGCTGGCACTGGAAGAATGAAGAGTATAGGCAATTAAAGAGATACCAGGAAAAGAGAGCTGTGGAAAAAAATGTATCGTTGGGGTGGGGGTGGGGAGAAGAAATAGTATCCATCTAAGACAAAATAAAGAGAGGGTGCCACAGAGCTGATAAATAAACAGAGGAATCACGGTCGGTCGTGCCATTGCGTGAGAGAAATCAGGGAGGCCAAGAGCACAGACTTAAATTAGAGGCAGGAATCCTAGATAATAAAACCCTGCAAGTCCTCAGTGTACAAAAGAAGAACCTGATACAAAGTTTTTGCTGAGTCAGTGGAAAGAAAAAGGACAAACGTTAGCAGTGTATTATACAGAAGGAAACGGAGCATCCGGAGAAGAAGAAAAGGGGGGGGGGGGGAGTCCAAGAGAATGCCCAAGCACTGAGTCTGCGGAGAAGAAAGGAGGCAAAGATTACTGAGGGAAAGAAAAAGGGAAGAGACAATCCACAACGGCTTAGCAGGGAGGACCAAGCTAATCCCACTGAAGCTCTTGTGGCTCAGGGGAGATGCAAGAGTTTTATCAAGTGATTAACAATGTGGAGGGAACTAGGAGGATTCTCTCAGCCCTGGAGCTTAAGGTCAGCCAGTGAAACAAAATGCCCAAAGCACACATTATGCAGCAACACACAATGAGGCTTCCCAGCATTTTCTTTTTTTGGATCAGAGTGACTGGGGAGGGAGGGGGGAGCTGCCAGGTTCATAGGAGCAGCAGCCTGCGGTTGGCATTTCTTCACCCCTAGACCCTGCACTATTTTCTTGATCTAAATCCTACCCTTGTAATTGCTCTTCAGCCCACAAGAGGGTCAATTAATATTTTGAAAGACATAGAAGATTATAGGGTTAAGTACCTCCCTTTCTAGGGTTGCCAACAGGACTGGAGAAAAATATCCTGTCCCTTGTTGTTGTCGTCCAGTCACACAGTCGAGTCCGACTCTTTGCGACCCCATGGACCACATCACACCAGACCCTACTGTCCTCTGCCATCCTCCGGAGTGTGCTCCATTTCATGTTCAGTGCATTGATAACACTTCAATCTTTCCTAGCATCAGGGTCTTCTCCAGTGAGTGCTCCCTTCTCATTTGGTGGCCAAAATATTTGGGCTTCAGCTTTAGGATTTGTCCTTCCAGGGAACAGTCAGGGTTGATTTCCTTTAGGATTGACTGATCTGATCTCCTTGCAGCCCAAAGGGACTCTCAAGAGTCTTCTCCAGCACCATAATTCAAACACATCTTATTCTTCAGCGCTCGGCCTTCCTTATGGTTCAACTCCCGTGAATTGGCAGCTGGAGCTTTTTGTGGCATGGAGGCAAATAACATCACTTGGTTAATAATATCCCATTAAGTCTCTATTTAAGGACCAGGACACTGCTTCTCTAGGCAGTTGGCACTCCTAACCCCTTCCCCAGCTAGACTGCTCTGATCAAACAACTCCCCAGTGGAAAGTAATGATGTCAAGAGATCCAATCACAGATCTTTCATGTAATGTGTTTATTTGGGTTCGACTGATAGTGGCTTTTTTAAATTGCTGTCCCACCTGTACTCACTTAGGAGTAAATAAATGGGACTAAAAGAAATGTGTTTAGAGCTAGGCTGTGAAAATGATTGCAATAATGAAGACAAAGTAGATGAGATAATCTTAAAGGCTAACTAACAGGGCCAACCCAAGGATTTTTGTGCCCTAGACTAGGCTTGTTATTTGCACCCTCAGGCCCAGTCCACACCCTCAAAGATTTGACAAGCAGGAATAAAAACCAAGGGGGGAATATTGTTGATGGTGGCACTCTAAGAATTTCCTTAGTTTCTGTGGTAAAAATCATAGAGACTGTAGATTGTACAGATTCCTAAAGTGTCACCTGGAAGAACCATCACTTCCAGGTGGACAGCTGTAGAATGTGAAGTCACCTCTACAAGGCACTCCAGGAATCCCTACAAGCTCTATGGTATTTAATATAGGGTAATTGGGAAATTCCTAGAGCATCATGGAACATGTGATGACACATCCCCTAAAATTCTACCCTCCCCAAATACCATGCCCAACATTTCCTGGCATTTACTAGTGGAGGGCCGGCAACCCTACCAGTGTTCCCTCTAAGCTGAGTTAGTGTGAGCTAGCTCACTGTTTTTAGCCTCCAGCTCACACATTTTTGTCTTAGCTCAGGAAGGATGGCTCCAGAGCAAACTAATTTATGCAGTAGCCATATTGCTCACTCACAATTTTAATGCCAGTAGCTCACGAAGTAGAATCTTTGCTCACATGATTCCACAGGTTAGAGGGAGCATGAATGACTTCTCCACCATGGGGAAGCCACTCCACTCACACTGTGCTTACTGGGGTTGTGGTTTCTCGCAGTGCCACATCTCCTAACAGGGCAGATTGGGAGGCAAAAATTGCCCTGGGAAGAAGAGAGTGGATTTATACCCCTTCCTTCACTACCTGAAGGACTCTCAGAGCGCTGTACAATCTCATTTCCCTTCCCCTCCCCTCCCCACAACAGACATCCTGTGAGGTAGGTGGGGCTGAGAGAGCTCTCTCAAGGACTGCCCTTGAGAGAACAGCTCTGAGAGAATTCGTAACTGACCCAAGGTCACACCAGCAGCTGCATGTGGAGGATTGGGGAATCAAACCTGGTTCTCCCAGATTAGAGTCCACGCTCTTAACCACTACACCAAACTGGCCCCACTCGCCAACAGAAGGGGGAGGGAAGGAGCAAGCCTGCCACAAACTGCTCACTATGACGGGGGGCATTGCCAGGGCTGCTGCTTGTCCCAGCAGACCCTAGTGCTGTGAGTAGGCAGGCAAGGTGACTACAGGACTGGTTTTGGTGCTCCTCCACCTCTGGCACCCTAGGCAATTGTCTAGGTGCACCTAATGGACAGGCCAGCCCTGCTGACTAATATGCCCAGGAACAGCAGAAGTGAGAGGGAAGGACACTTTGGGCCTCTGGCATCAGCCAGAGGTACAAGAAGCGCTGGGAAGCTGCACATTCCCCCGTACAGAGGAAGGCCAACCTAGGGCAGAGAAAGAATAGCCACAGGATAAGGGCTAGGGTAGTGTAGAGGGTCGAATTCCAGACTAGGACCCGGGAGACCTGGGTTCAGATCCTCACTCAGTCATGAAGCTCGGGATGACCTTGGGCTAATCGCTCTCTTGCTCTCTCTCAGCCTAATCTAGCTCACAGGGTTATTGAGCAGAACATGTAGGAGGGAAGAACAAAGTATGCCTGGGGTCCTTGGAGGAAGTTTGGGATAAAAAATGTGACAGACAGGCAGACTAACATGGCAACCTTATCCAGGGGCAGGGAATGGGGGGGGGGGGGGTAGGGCTGCCAGATCCAAGTTGGGAAACTCTTGGAGATTTGGGGATGGAGCCTGGGCAGGACAGGGACCTCAGTGTGGTACAGTGCCATAGAGTCCACCCTCCATGGCATCCATTTTCTCCATTGGAACTGATTTCTGTAGTCTGGCAATGAACTGTAATTCTGGAGGATCCTCAGGTCCCAGTTGGAGGCTGGCACCCCTAGGTTACCACTCAGCACAGATCAAGGAAGATTGCTTCCCAAGATAAATTACTGTCACAGGAAGCATGTGACAGAGCTGTGCTCTTGGTGTACCATGCTGAGCTGAGGCTCATTCCAAACTGTCTCCTGGACCTTGAGGAGGAGAGTATTTGCTCTCTGCAATGGCTACTTCAAACCTGTCTAAGGCACTTGGCCACGATGAACCATGTCCAGCAGCAGATGGCACTGCAGCCCACAAAATGAAGTGGGAATTTTAGCAAGCACTAGAGGGATTAGTGAGTGGAGGAATTGGGTTTGCCAATGACATTCCTGGGGATTTGGAGGCAGAGCTGGGGAAGGGCAGAATTTGGGGAGGGGAGGGAACTCAGCAGGGACATGATGCCAGGGAATCCACCCCCTTGAAGCTGCCATTTCCTCCAGGGGAAACAAGCTCTGCCTGGATATCAGTTGTAATTCCAGGAGAACTCCAGTCCCCACCTGGAGGTTGGTAACTATAGGAGAAATACAGGCTCTAGTTTGGTGGATCCAAACAAAGAGATAAGGCCCTTAGTGGAGGAGGAGGAGTCCAGTAGCCAGAAAAGTGTGAGAAGGAAGTCCCAGGTTCAAAACTCACCTTAGCTGTCGACCCACTAGAAAGACCCAAGCAAGATACCATGGGAAGTGAAAAGGTGGTAGAGCGTTCATTCTTTGCTTCACATTTGAAGTTATATTGTCCAGAAAGGCATGCCTAGAGATCTATTAAGCCCAGAGTTTAAAATTAACTCATTGTACCACTGCATGGGATGATGTTAAACAGCGACTAACTGGAGAATGAAACAGTTCGACAGTTTCCGCTTTCCTATTGGGTAACTGTAATTCCAATTGTCCTCTATTCCTGGACCACGGTTCAGTCATAATTCTCACAGTGCACCAGCCTTTCTCCCATCAGTACACAGACAGATCTAAAACACCGTTATGCTCAAATGAACATAAGGGTGAGGATGACTTGCATGTTTCAGAATATACTTTCAAAACAAAAGGTTCAGCCAGAGATAGCAAACCAGAGCCTGAGATTGCTGGGCCCTGCTGGTGATGTACCAATGCAAATCGCTCTCACATTTCCCTTTAGATCAGGGGTGGGCAATTGTTTTGGCTCGGGGGCCACTTTGTGGGAGCGGAGGTTAGCGGAGGGCTGCACCTTTTAAAACGATTGCATTCATTAGTTAACTTTGCATTTCAGAAAAGGTATAAATTGAATCATAAAATCAATAAATATAAATTAAATAAAATAGTGGTAGTTTTATTCAATTTATTTATTGTGCTAACTTCATATCATCTATAGCTGCAAGCACATTTAATTTTAGAATCAGTTTAATGAGACAAATGTACCCTATCACACTTTTCTACAATTTTTTTGAAATCAGGAGTGAGATTGCTTGTTGAGAAACCACGTGGCCGACTGTCTTGGCGGGCCGCAAAAAACTCTGTGGCGGGCCGCATGTGAACCGCGGGCTGCAATTTGCCCACCCCTGCTTTAGATAGATTCAGGTGGACTTCCCAAAGAGTGTTTAAAAGATTTGAGAGCATGCAAGACAGGCCAGCAGTACATGGGTCTAAAATTGCTGAGTACTCCATTAAAAAAAGTGTTTGTTTTACACAACTAAAGGAAATACAATTCCATTCATGATCTTACTCTAGAGTCTGAAACAAGTCACAAATCTTCAACAAAACGAATACATATAAATGACATTCCTATAAACGATCTCAGTTGGGATTTTCTTAAACAATTCCTTTTTGCACATTCAGTGGAATAACAGTTGTATGGGAGACTTCCTGATCTCTTTAGGCAGGCCATGCCGCCAAGTGGGAGCCACAAAAGAAAACGTATGGGCACTGGCAGCTGCCAATCTCATCTGTTTGCAGGCTGGCACCTTCCAAAGGCCTTACTCTGGTGAACAAAGCTGATGCCATGCCACACTTTATGAATCCACACATCACTATCAGACCTTTGCTTCCAAAACTTGGCTGTTATATATAGGTCCATACAGAACAAATGCTGGACATGCTGCTCTTTGCCTGCAGACATTTTACGCATTTTGGGTTCTATCCTAAACTTGGGTTCTTGAGTTCTTTTGGAAATCTATGGTTTACTTTGTGAATGGAAGTTTATGTCATAATATACATCTGAGCCTAAAATAATCTTATCAGAATGCTGGAAAGGTTATGTTGACTTTTAATAGGTGGAGCTAGTTCTGAGTCTACTTCCTATTGCAGAAATGGCGATAGCAGCAAACTGGAAGAAATCAGTATTCCCCTCCTGCCCCATAAATGAATGGCGCAGTCAGATCTGGAGCATTGGAGTACTGCTTTATTGCTAAAACTAACCTGCCATAAAAAGAAGAAGAAGAAGCAATCTTCAGAATAGTGATAACACTGGATAGTAATTATTATGTTTTGGAATTAAAAAGTAAGATTTTCCCATTTGCTCTTTATGAACTATTGCAAATATCTTTTTTTGTGAATTACTGTATAATAAATGTTTTTTTTTAAATAAAACTTGAAAAACAAAACTGCTAAAAAAAATCTTGCTGCCACAATTACGGTTTTCAACGAATATATATGCTCTTTTTTCTAGGATTGCCAGCCTCCAGGTTGGGCCTGGAGATCCACCGCTTTTACAACTGATCTATAGCTGACAGAGATCAGCTCCCCTGGAGAAAATAGATGGTTTGAAGGGTGGACTCTATGGCATTCTACCATGCTGAGGCCCCTCCCCTCCCCTCCCCTCCCCTCTCCTGGATCCACCCCCAAAGTCTCCAGGTATTTCCCAACCCAGACCTGGCAACCCCACTTTCTTCTCTATGCTTTGCAGAGCACTCCATATAGGTTTGCCAACTTCCAGGTGATAGCTGGAGATCTGCTATTACAGATGCTCTCCAGGTGACACAGATCAGTTCACCTGGAGAAAATGGCAGCTTAGGAAGGTGGACTCTGATATTATATCCCACTGAAGTCTCTCCCCTCCCCAAACCCCGCCCTTCTCAGGCTCTACCCTCCAAATCTCCAAGTATTTCCCAATCCAGATTTGGCAAGCCTAACGCCATATGAAAGCAAATATTTGTCTGGAATCTGCAAATATGGTGTGGGCCCATTGTGTTCCCTGGATGGGGCTTCTCTGTCCCGGACGTTTAGCACAGTCTGGCCGTTCTTTTGTAATAGCACGGCCATTCTGGATAAGAATGACAGCAGTAGAAAAAATTCACGGTCAGTAGATTGCTGTTTATTTATGGATTTATGAGTCATGTCCTCCAGAAAGAAGTGCTGGGAGTGAAGTGCAAGATTATAGCAAAGAATGTCAATACGCTGTAAACTCAGAAGACTGACAATGAGCCAGCTCACAGCATATGAACGAAAAGCCTGAAATCAAGAGATCGCTCGTTTGACTGGCTTTTGTTTTAAACTGAGTTCTCTTTCAAGGGTTGCCAACTTGGGGTCAGGAAATTTCTGGAGATTTGAGGGTGGAGCCTGGGGAGGGTGGGGTTCAGGGAGGGGAGGGACCTCAACAAGGTATAATGTCATAGAGCACACCTTCCAAGAATGCTGTTTTCTCCAAGAGAACTTATCTCTGTAGTCTGGAGATCAGTTGGTATTCTGGAAGATCTCCAAGACCCACCTGGAGGAAAGCAACCCCACCTTTCTTCCATCCTTACTTTCTGTTGTTTGTATCCTTCAATATAAATTAGTTGGCCTGATGGATTTTGTGAAGAAATGCATTTTGTCCTGGGAGGTTTGAAATGAGCCAAACCTCCACTTTGCATTTTAACTGGTTTTTTTCCTCTGGGCAGAGACCAGGCAGGAGGGGAAAGGGGAAGTCGGTTCATTTGCTTCCCAGATGTACCTCAGCTCACCTTCATACAAATGCTAATAGATCTAGTAGGAGAGACAGTGGGTGGGTCAAGCTCTTCCTTTCTCCAAGGAGGGAACAGAGGTTTGGAGGTGTTTTAAGTGTTAGAGAAGTTTCAAGAAGGAGATTCCAGGAGATTTCCAGGAAATGCCTCTTTGATCTGGCATGACCTGGTCAGCAGGTGGAGAAACAGATATGATAAAAACTCCTTGCAACAGGAGGGAGGTCGCTTTTTCTTGGATGCTGAGCACATGAGCACACACAGACCGCTCATCTGGAAAGGCAGCCATTTCTTACCATGTGTTGGCCTAAAGAGCAGGAGGGAGTTTCAAGGTAATTGAAATTTTGTAGGGATTTGTAATTACCCAAGCTAAAGGGGCCTGTCCTATATTTTAATATACATTTTAGCTTGTATAGAGAGAGGGACAGAGGATTCACGTTTTACCTATTTCTTTTGTATTCCTTGCTCAGACTGGTACTGTGTTAGAGGTTGTAAACATTTGTAAACATTTTCCTTTTTAATAAATACTTTAGGACTTTTGAGGCTGGCAGTGGTTCTCTGTACCACATAGACCTCCACTGTCTTGGACCCGCTATTGTAAAAGGAGCACCAGGGTGAAGGCAGGCAGTTGGCAAGTGGTTATTCCTCCAGGGGCACACAAGGCAGAAAACTGTTTCCATGGTGACCAGGTGCTGGGCAGCAGGAGACACAAAGGCAAAGCCTCAGATCTTGGAAAAGAAACTGGGAGTCCTGACCCTCCCTACAAGGGTAATCCCTACAAAGGTCAAATGGTGGTGGTGAGTTACGAGGGGGGGGGGGCTCTCCAGGTGTTGAGAAAAACCTTGGAAGGCAGGGTGGAATAGGATCTGCAGGCCAGAGTAGGCACATTCTGCCACAGATACATACTTTGTGCATCTGATGAAATTAGCTCTGACTTACGTTAGGTTATTTTAGAACAGATTTGCTTAGTCTCTGAAGAGCCACTGGACTCTAGTTGTATTTTCCTGAAAACAGTGGGAGCCAATCAAAGCCAGTCATTTCCAACCAGAAAATTCGTACTGAAACATTCCCCCTCCCCCCAAAAAACCTTCTCTTGTAAGCAGAAACAAAATACAGTGAGGTTGCTTGGCCAGCATATTAGGGTGCTGGTGGTTGTGGTAGTGGTTACAATATTCTTCATCTAACCAAAGATTGGCTAGGCTCAGGTCGAGAAGAATGAGAAGGCTTAGGCAGATGTTTGACTGTTCCAATTTTAGTTAAATAAATGTGAGCAGCTGGACAGCTGGGATCCTCTCTGCAGAGACAGACGTATTGCAGATCCCTGTGATCTTAACAGCAAGTTTGTTGGAGTTCACCAGTGTCAGGTTGGTGGGTGGCCCGTGGGTTAGAACAACACAGAGGCAGGGTGTGGCTTCCAGGGCGGGTTGATTCATCCCAAGCAATGGAGATTGATAGCTCTGGAGTGGCAGGTCAGAGGTGTGACTGTTAGGTGCAGCTTTTCTCCCTCTTTTCCACAAAGGTGACCTTTCCTCTCTGCTGTCTTCACTCTCATGGCCATATTTCACATGGCTTGGAACCGACAGGGTCATCTCTGTACGGAGTCTCTCTATCCATTTCACCCATGAGCCCTTTGGGGGCTGCTGCTCCACATTTCTCCCCAGTGCCCATTGCTGGCAGCCTACCCATCAGCTCACTTGCAAAGAATCTGTGCAGGTCCCCTCCCTGTGTAAGGACTAGCTTTATAAACAGTGGCAGGAAAACACATGCTGGGGCATGAAGGGTTAAACCACTTCCTGGAGGACAAGTTGTCGCAATGCCCCATTGATGAAAGAGGGAGGATGGGTATGAATGGGCAGCTGTGAAGGACAATGGGTGCTTGTGTTCAAGGGGAAGAGAGCAACTCTGTTGGGGGGCAGTGCAGGAGCGGGTACATGGCCTGCCCACCCAAGCGGATGGAGCAGAGTGTTAAGCTACATGGCCAGTTGATGCAATCAGCTGAGTGGTCAAGCTCTTGCTGGATTGTACCACTTTTGGCTGCTGCTGGGGAGTAAACGTTTCCCCAGTGGGTGCATGTAGAAAGCAAGTGTAGCAGGCACAAGGGCTTGATCAGCCTGGCATTTTGTTTCCTGCATGGAAATAATTTCACATGGAGGGTAATTTCATATGTAACGTGCCACCCCTCTGTGCACCCACTTGTGGCCTAAAGTGTTACAGGACAAGCTCTACCCATCTAATTCATATTGACTGAACAGGCTGGCCCTAAGTTGGATCACTGACACTCTACTCTCCCAGTGAGTCAACTCATCTGGTGTGGTGTAGTGGTTAGAGTGTCACACCAGGATTTGGGAGACCCAGGTTCCAGTCCCCACACTGCCCATAGATCTTGCTAGATTACTTTGGGCCAGTCACTCTCTCAGACTAATCTACCTCACAGGGTGGTTGCTGTGAGGATAAAATGAAGGAGAGGAGAACAATGTTGTAAGTTGCTTTGTCTTTAAATAAATAAAGGGCCAGGTCCACCCACTATGTTCCTTCTGAGCCACCGTCTCTTCCTTTGGGCTACTGCTGCCCCTATCTCTGCTTCTGTGATCCTGGCAACCGTCTTTCCTCCTTGTGGTACCTGCATAAAGCTAGCAAGCCAGCAAAAGGCAGCCATGGAAGGAAACTATGGTGAGGGGGCTGCATTCTCTGTCGCCAGTCCAGTTTTGGCAGCCCTGGACTAGATATGTTTTCTTTGTTTGAGTCACAAAGCAGCAGAAAGTTTTCTGGTACACCACCAATGGAAGCAGTTACCCTGATCCCATGAAGAGCAGAGGGCAATTTGCTAGCTCTCAGCAAGAACTAGAATCAGCCCTATATCTGAGAGCTGTGGTCTGACTTGAAGATTTATTATTATTTATTTGTTAAATTAAATTTCTAAACCGCCCTTCACTGTGGAACGTGGCTCAGGGCAGTGTACAACAGTAAAGTACCTTCACATATTAATTCACTATTAAAACAATAAAAACACAGTAACTGGCCTAACTTGATGACTCAAAACTTCCGTTTGTGTCACTGCCTTGCAGGCAGGGGGGCAAGGAAGTAGGAGTGCCAGGTAGATGGAAACCGTTGCTGTCCTCAACCAAATACCTGTTGGAACATCTCTGCCTTACAGACCCTGTGGAACTGCATTAAGTCCTACAGGGCACAGATGTTATTTGGCAGAGAGTTCCACCAGGTTGGAGTCAGGGTGGAGAACGCCCTGGCTCTGGTCGAGGACAGCCAGATATATCTTGGGCTGGGGACCATCAGTAAGTTCTTATCTGCTAAGCACAATGCTTTGGGGGGGGGCAGTATTCCAGGAGAGCCAGTCCCAAAGATATGTGGGTCCCAGACTGTCAAGAGCCTTAAAGGTTAACACCAGAACCTTGAACCTGATCCGGTACTCCACCTGGAGCCAGTGCAGTGCACGCAGCACAGGTTGAATATGTGCCGTTCACAGAGTCCCCGTAAGGACCTGCGCTGCCACATTCCGTAACCATTTGGAGTTTCCAGGTCAGTCTCAAGCGTAGCCCTACACAGAGTGAGTTACAGTAGTCTAATCTGGAGGTGACCATTGCATGGATTGCTGTGGCTAGGTCAGGGTGAGACAGGTAGGGAGCGAGTTGCCTGACCTGGCATAGCTGGAAGAACGCCGGTCTGGCAACATTTGTGACCTGGGCCTCCATTGATATGAAGGCATCCAGGATCACACCCAGGTCCTTGACAGTTTGTGCCGGTCTTAAGGGCACACCGTCAAGAGCCAGGAATTGTCACACCAAACCTGATTTTCCCCTTCCCAGCCACAGAACCTGCATCTTAGCAGGACTAAATCTCAGCCTGCTCTGTTTCAACCATCCCACCATGGCCTACAAGCCCCTCAGCCAAATTTGCTGGGGCAGTGTCCTGCCGGCCGCCCATCAACAGATATAGCTGGAAGTCATCAGCATACTGGTGACATCCCAGCTGAAATCTCTGCACCAGTTGGGCGAGGGGGCACAGGTAGATGTTAAACAACACTGGAGAGAGGATTGCCCCCAGAGGAAACCCACATATTAAGGGGTGACTAGTTGACAGCCTCTCTCCCAGCCCCACCCTCTGTCTCCGACATTGGAGGAATGAGGTAAGCCACTTCAAAACTACCCCACAAACTTCTATGTGGGTGAGGCAGTGGGTCTGTAATGTGGTATGCTCTGTGTAGCAACCAGCCTGCCATGTGCTCCCAGGTAATGGCGCCCGCCGCATGGCCAGAACACACAGTCAGGCAGAGAGGGAAGCTTGAATCTGGAGGAACAATAGACATCCAGATTAAAAGCCTCCACCAATGTGGGACCTAGGTTCTCCCTGGGGAGCCAATGCGGTCAAAGGCTTCTCCAGGGAACCTATGACAAACATGCGCATATGTTAAGCCCCTATCAGGTCTTTTGGGTGCGGCCGGAGGTGTGGCTCCGGCCAGCATATAATGAGGGCCCTGGAGCCCTGGAAGCATGCTTGTTCTGACCATCTACTGGGCATGCTGAATCACTCAATAAAGGCTTCATGATTTCACCGTTCCTGGTCTCCTCTTCAGGGTCAAAAGATCATGATCAACCATGTTGAGCGCTGCTGTAAGATCAAGCAGCAACAGCAGCGCTGACCTGCCTCTATGCAACCGTTTGCAGGGATCGTCTGTGAGGGCAACTAGTGCCGTCTCCATCCCATGGCCAGGGCAGAAGCTGGACTGGAATGGGTCCAGCACCAGTGTGTCTTCCCGGAAATTCTGGAGCTGTTCTGCTACCACTCTCTCATTTATCTTACACAGAAATGAAAGGTTCAAAACTGGGCCGTAATTCGATGGATCCATAGGATCCAAAGTTGACTTCTTTAAGAGCAGTACCACCACAGCCTCTTTTAATTTCTTTTAGGATTGACTGATTTGATCTCCTTGCAGTCCAAGGGGCTCTCAAGAGTCTTCTCCAGCGCCATAATTCAAAAGCATCTATTCTTCGGCACTCAGCCTTCCTTATGGTCCATCTCTCGAAGCCATACATCACTACTGGGAATACCATTGCTTTGACCATACGGACTTCTGTTGGCAGGGTGATGTCTCTACCTTTTGTTATACTGTCTAGGTTTGCTATCGCTTTCTTCCCAAGGAGCAGGTGTCTTTTAATTTCATGGCTGCAGTCACCATATGCAGTGATCTTGGATCCCAGGAAGGTGAAGTCTGTCACTGCTTCTATGACTTCCCCTTCTATTTGCCAAGGAGTGATGGGATCGGAAGCCATGATCTTAGTTTTTTTGATGCTGAGTTTCAAGCCAACTTTTGCGCTCTCCTCTTTCACTCATCAGCAAGAATCTCTTTAGGTCTTCTTCACTTTCTGCCATTAGTGTGGTATCGTCTGCATATCTGAGGTTGTTGATGTTTTTCCTGGCAATCTTAATTCTGGTTTGTGATTAATCCAAGCTGGCATTTCGCATTACGTACTCTGTATATAAATTAAATTAAATAAAAGCAGGGTGACAATATACATCCTTGTCGTACTCCTTTTCCTATGCTAAGCCAATCAGTTGTTCCATATCCAGTTCTAACTGTCACTTCTTGACCCTTACACAGGTTCCTCAAGAGACATGTGAGGTGGTCTGGTACTCCCATCTCTTTAAGGACTTGCCACAGTTTGTTGTGATCCACACAATCAAAGGTAGTCAATGTTTTTCTGGTACTCCCTTGCTTTTTCCATAATCCAGCGAATGTTGGCAATTTCCTCTAGGGTTCTTTAAATTCTGTGGGGCTTATGCAGGTTTTTATCCTGTTCCTCCCCCCCGTAACCCCCTCCCTTCCTCAAACTCCACCCTCTTTCATGCTCCATCCCCAAAATCACAAGATATTTGCCAACACCCACCTGGCAACTCCAATTCGTCCACTCTCTGACCCATCCAGTGCTTGCTCCACAAGTATGTAGAGACCTCAGGGCTACCTTGTCTGTGGGTAGGGTTGCCAGCTCTGGGGTCGAGTTTGAGGAGGGAGGGGTTTGTGAAGGGAGGGGCTTCAGTGGGGTATAATGCCATAGAGCAGGGGTGTCGAACTCATTTATTATGAGGGCCAGATATGACATAAATGAGACCTTGTTGGGCCGGGCCATGTGTGTCATAACATATAATGCCATACATAACATATATAAGCTTTATAAAGGACACAAATATATATATTTTTACTTAAAATAAAAACATGCTTAAAGCAACACTCTTGCAATATTTTGTTTATTTAACAGTATCTGATAACTGCCACCTCTTGTTCTGAATTATTGCATCAAAATGTCTGTGCTGTTGCAATCTTGAGTGTGCTGTTCAAGCGTGTATCTGTAAGCTGCAACCCTACTTTTGATTTATTGACATTCACCACAGAAATCTCATGCTCAGAGTTCTGAATCTAGGACCCAGGGGGAAAACATGAAATGGCTGAGCGATTGAGAGAGTCTGGAGAAGCAAGCTATGATGCAGCAGCAGCAGAACTGGAAGCAGGAGATGGCCAGTTCCACTGCGGGCCTGATGGAAGCCCTCCGGGGCCCTGATCCAGCCCCCAGGCCACATGTTTGACACCCCTGCCATAGAGTCTGCTTTCCAAAGTGGCCATTTTCTCCAGGTGAATTTATTTCTGTTGCCTGGAGATCAGTTGTAATAGTAGAAGACTTCCAGCTGCCATCTGGAGGTTGGCATCACTATCTGTGATGGTCTGACTTTTTTTTTTTGCTTCTTTCATGATCAGCAGAAGTGCCAACAAGTTTACTATTAGATATAGAGATTGCCTTTGTTGTGAAGTGCCTTGAATACATTTGTAGAAAGGCAGTATAAAGGTATTTCAAATAAATTAACACATAAATAAATCACTGCTTTGATGACTGGAGTTGTGCCCCACAATCTTAACATGAAAATGTACCCTTTCCTGCAATCCAGGAAACTCTGAGTCATCCAGATTTAGCAAGAAAGAGGCTGTGACAGCTTAGCTGTGAGACTACTAGAACTGCAAACGTCTGAAAATATTAACCAAACTAGTACTAAATCAAAGAATTTGGTATTTTATTAGCTAAAGTGACACAACCTGTGAACCACATCCAACTATTAGTATAAAGTCAGGCACAACCAGAGTACCTGGTATACAGTGAGAAAACAGTGCAACTGAATGACGTCTGCTGCTTCATTTGCTAGAAAAAGGAGATTCAGATTAAGTGAAATTGTATCAGTCCTTTTTAGGCTGATGTAGGCACGTGTAAGCTTTTGGGTTTCACAGAACCTTTCAGCAGATGCAGGTCTGAGCTTGACGGAGAATACTTTGCAAGTTTGTACACCCATCTACCAACCTAAGGTAGTCCACTGGAAATATAATCTTGCCTGCATTGCATTTTCCTTCCGTGTCACACAGTCAGTCAATACAGTCAACAGTCTGCACAGGCCCTGATCCTGTCAAGCCATGCAGATCTTCAAATGCTCTGTAGTTATCACAGCAAAAACGTTCTCTCAAGCCTTGGTAAGAAGAACAGGTGAAGGCTTACAGCTGCTCAGGGACGTGAATGCCGAATAGGCTTCTTACTTGCTCCAAAATACTTCAGCTGGGCCGGGACTTCCCTTGAACAGTTGCTAAAACCAGCCTCTTGATGAGGAAATGAGCCAGGGCTGCTGACTATAGTGTTTCTTTTTAATAGAGGAGTCAAAGGCAGAGTTGAGGGTGTGAGTCATAAAAGTCCTGGGCACACCCAGCATTGCAGGAACAGGGACCTGGGTGGCTGCTGTAAGTTCTTGAGGTCTACATGGGACCTGAGGGGCAGAGCTTGCTCTGAGGTGGGATGTGACACATTCCTTGAGTACAGTTCCAGGCAGTCTTCCCTCTAAGCCGAGTTAGTGGGTAGCTAGCTCACCGTTTTTTAGCCTCCGGCTCACACATTTTTGCCTTACCTCAGGAAGGATGGCTCCAGAGCAAACTAACTTATGCACTAGCCAAATCGCTCGCTCACAGCTTTAATGCCAGCAGCTCACAAAGCAGGATTTTTTGCTCACAAGACGTCACAGGTTAGAGGGAGCATTGGTTACAGGTACCTGAAATCAGTGTGACCATGTGTGCGTCCATGTCTTTGTGGGACCCTTCCCTTATATCCCACCTCCCATGATTCTAATTTTAGATGTTGGCTACACACTGAGATTTGAACTGAGAGCTTCAGGCTTGAGTATAAGAACAGTTTAGTTAATGATAATCACTACCTGGCTTAGCATGGCACTGCCTTCTCTTTCCTTCACTCCTGAAACCCTCCAATGGTTCATTCTTGCCTTGAATCCTTATCTCTGTGGTTGACCATGGGTCTAGAGGCCATAAATCAGTGGCGCTGATGTTTGATCCAGCAGCTGATGCATAATCCTGTGCATGGGACTGGGGGTGGTGATGGTGGAGGGAAGAAACAATAGGATGTTTTTTTCTGTCCTGAACACAAAGGCCCCTTTCAAGCTGCCATTCTTCTCCCTAGGAGAAAAGGAGAACAAATTAAAATAGCTGCAGTTATGCAGCAAAGGGCGTGAGGTGCCATGGGAAGGAAGTGTGCAGGTGCACGGAGTTGGGGGAGGGGAGACTAGAGTGTCTTGCAGAGTTGACTTTCAGAGCATCTCACAGAGACAAGCACATAAGTTAATATCTGTGTCTTTACGGTGCAGACTGTATTTGCAACTGGCAATGTCAATGACAACATCGCTCAGGTTTGGACCAGAAGAGATACCGAGGAATGTGCTAAAACTTGGACACATAGGCTTTTAAGAGCTGTTTTCTGTCTTCCTTTCTGGGGGGCTAAGAGAATGGAGACAGTGCAGCAGGAGGGTACTAAGAATCAAGCCAGAGGCAGCCTGCCATGAGGCATCAGTGGATTCTGGGCCCCATTAAGGGTGACAGATTGGGAAACAGATAGACCTAACAGGGCACCGTCCCCTGAGAAATTCTGCCATGCTATGTGAGCCATGCTGAAATGAACAGAAGCTCTGATTGAGCACAACTCCCGTTTATTTGGTGCATTTATATCCTCCCTCTCTTCCACGGCACTCGAGGAAGTTCATCTATTTCAATGCAGCTTGCACTAGGAAACCATTCAGGAGGATTGTGACTCATGTTAATTACCATGTCTTTGCAAGGGATGTTATTTTAATTTTCACCCATAGCCATGGCAGCTATGGACTTGGACCCTGTGCGGGACTACCTTTTCCAGTATGACCCCAGATGGCAACTTATGTCCACACACGAGGGGATGCTGGCTGTGCCCTCTGTTGACCATGTGTGGACATCCACAGCAAAGGCATGTGCCTTGTTGGTGGTAGCCCCGATTCTGTGCAATGGGCTGTCACTGGATATGAAGAAGTCTTTTCTCGGGGATTGCAAAAACTGCCTTTTTTCAGAGGGCGTTCTCAGGTTATTTGTCTTTTCAGTCTCTCTCATGACAAGACAGCTTTGTTGCATACATAATGATTCTGCTAATAGACGCCTCTTATCAGAACCTCCTTCCTTCTTCAGCCCTGCAGCCAGTGTGGTAGAGTGGTTAGACTATCAGACTAAGATCTAGGAAAAACCCAGGTCTGAATCCCCACTCTGCCATGGAGACTGGTTAGGTGACCTTGGGCCACACTGTTAGCACAATCCCTGAAGAAGTGCCCTTGCACACAGAAGCTTATACCATGAATAAAACTTTGTTGGTCTTAAAGGTGCCACTGGATTTAAACTTTGTTCTAATGTAAGTCACTTTACATCCCAATTGGGAAAATGGCAGGGTATAAATGAAGCAAATAACAAATATAATAATCGGTAATACAGAACCAATGGTAACGCAACTTTTAAATTAAAAAGATCTGTGAGTAGGAAAGGGAGCCCAGGGGAACAGGAATTAACAGAAATGCTTATTCTGCAAGGTGGAGAGAGAAGGAATGAAGTGTTTCCGAAATGGGCCTTTGGTTAATTGGTGCATTCAGAGCTTAGGGCCTGAGAGGACAGACTAGAAAGTGTCTCACTGAAAGGCATTATGCCAAGAAAGCCCTCACCCTTACCCATTCCCTTGTCTGGGTGTCAAGAATCTCAGTGGCAAGAAGGTTATTCCAAGGTCAAGTATGGGATACAGCAGCTGAAAGCTCTGGTCACAGCAGCATCCAGTTCTCTGTGTGAATGCAAAAATTAGTGACTGTGGGACAAAACAGCTGCTGAATAATTGAGCCAGTGAGATATCTGATCGGATCCCCTATTTTGCCTTTTGAATGGGCTCCACGATTCAATGCACACGCATGCCTTGGGCCATGCAGCCAACCTGGAGATCACCTGTTCCTCCAGTGGTAGCTCAGGGGCCACACAAGCCTCACCAATCCACTTTACATTTTTCTTCTCTTCCCACGTCTCCACATCTTCTTTTCTTGCTCTCAGAGGCTGCTGACACCCATGCTGCCAGCTACCGAAGATGGCTCAAGCAAGTAAGCCATGCTAGAGGAAAGACAAAATCCTGCAAAAGAATGGGATGCTTTGTTGAAGTCCCAGCATCAAGTCTTACATAGATTTGTTTGAGCAATGACCAACTCCATGACTCCAGATTAGAAGCCTGAAACCAAATTCAAGTCTTGGGTTTTCATCAGTGATTCTTATTTATCACTACCCTATTTCAAACCTGTACCATTCTAAAGTATATCAAACAAATACGTTTGGTTAAAAAAATCCACATTTTAAAAAAATATTACAGCATGCAGGAAACAAAAATTTAAGTATTTCCAGTTGATTTTATTAGTAAAAATTGCAAACGCAACTTCTACAAACTCGCAAGTTTACTGGCAGGGTTCAGAGGCAAAAAATATAGGCATGCCAGGGAAAACCCACTATGTTGCAGTTTTGCTTGACCTTTGGTGAGTCCAGGCTTACATTAGAGGAAGAATGGACAGTTGCCATCAAGCTCAGTGGTAAGCAGGGGTGGTTAGTTTCTCAAACAGGCTGCCAAAGGAAGGGAGATCGGGGCAGTGACTTGATGTGGTACAGGGTGACTGGGCTTGGCTCAGTAATTCCCAGAGCAGGTACTGCAATTTCAGTTCTGCAAAAGAAAACCCCAACCACAACAGGGCAATTGTGAAATGAAAGGACTTGGTTCTGGATCCCCCTCTCCCTGATGGGTGTGTGTGGCGGGGGGGGGGGAGGGGGCTTCTGTAGCAACTCTGCAGAGATGCATTTGCCTTAGGAGAACAGCGTTCTATGGGCTGAGCTCGAGTACAGAGGCAGGAAGCAGATTGGCAGCACATTACAGTCAGGGCCAGAGATGCACAGGAGGGCTGTATACCTGGCCTTTGTGGAGAGGCAAAGAGCTTCCTGAACAAATTGTTGGGACTGTGGCTGTGGAAGAGCACCTGCTTTGCATGCAGAAGGTCCCAGGTTCAATCCTTGGCATCTCCAACTAAAAGGATCAGGTAGGAGGTAATCTGGAAGGCCTCTGCTTGAGATCCTGGAGAGATGCTTTCACTCAGAGTAAACACTCACCTTGATAGACCAATAGTCTGATTCAATATGAGGCAGCTTCATATACAGGAGTACATTCAGCCTTGACAGAATCTTAACTTAAGGACTCGTTTCTAAGTGATCGTTTCTCTGGGGCGAGCTTCTCTAGTGTCATTTCCTCCAATGTGGAAGTAGCTGTTGCTTTAGTATCATCATCCCTGCAGTGTCTCTCCCTGTTTTTATACTACCTCTGTATAAATCCCTTTCCTGTATGGTGAATTCTCTTTGATGGCAGAGTGAGGCAAGGATGCTGATTCTCCATCGCAGTGGCCAAAGGAAAACCTGAGACGTGTGTGACGATTCAGCCCTTCTCCCCAGGCCTCTAGCAGTATGATCCTAAGCAGTCACACCCTTTAAAGCCCGTTGATTTCAATGGCCTGAGATGGGTGCCACTTTGCTTAGGCTGGCACTACCAATATTTTTGCTGCAGCGTTTCCTTCTTTTGCAGGCATGTGGCAATGCCAGGGGAAACAGCCCCCCGTGTCCCCTGAAAAGGGGAGGAAATGCCTGTAGCATTTGGATGTTCATCTTCCTCTTCCAGGGGCCGGAGACTTATCATGAGAGGGAGGGCAGGAAGGGTTGCCTCAGTGCTTAGTTCTTGTGGCCCTTTCCTACACGCCCAGGGAAATGCTGATTGCCACTTTGGGGGTCAGGAAGCAATTTTTCTCCAGGCCAGTTTGGCCAGGGATCCTGGAGATTTTTTGCAGTCTTCTGGGCGTGGGGCAGGAGTCAGTGGGGGTGTGCTGGGGGGAGGTATGTGTGAATTTCCTGCATTGTGCAGGGGGTTGGACTAGATTATCCTCGAGGTCCCTATGACAAGCAACACCCCTGGGAAACAGGCTAGGCTGAGAAACTCTGTGGAGGACCAAGAGCTGGGAGTTCATGGCCAGTGTATCGATTGCCCAAACCACCCACATTCTGAAGTGGGGACAGACAGTGGCTATGGTACTGATGGATGGTAAAGGCTTTTGACCCCAGACCCTTAGCATGCAATTCTGTTGCAGCTGCCACCTCGAGAACCCCAGTTGCAAGGGCGGGTGGGAGAAGAGTTTTAAATTTGTATCATGCCTATCAAAACTGCTGACTTCCACAATAATGGAACGGACAAATTATAGCCAGAAACACTGTAGCTCAATCCAATCTGTGAGAATATCATCTCTCAGGCTGTTGCTGGCACCGAGACAGCAGGACCCTTTCCTAGCATGTGCAATTAATTTCCTTGTTCTTTTGTTTCCAGCTCAGCATTCTTTCCATTCACAGATGGCTGATGTCACTTTTTAAAGAAAATGAGGCCACCTCATGTGAAGGGAAGGCTGGCTTTAAAGGGGCTTGAGGGCGGGGAATACATGAATGAAAAAAAAAAAGGTAGGGGGACTAGAATTGGTTTTCCGATACTTAGTAGAGGTGCAGGAAAGTGCTGTTTGCAAAGCTGGCAAAGGATGGGATGCTTATGGCCAGCATTCTTCTACAATGTTCGCTTGGAAGCAGTGAAGACACACCCTCTTAGCAATGGAGGTGGCTGATTGGTTGCTGGTAGAAGACAATGAACAGTTGGTTCTTCACTGAGCCAAGTCCCTGCTTGATTTCAGAAGTAGCACAATTGCTTGCTGCTGAGCTACCCTCCAGCCTTCCTTTGTATGCAGATTGGGATCAAGCTCCAATTTGCTGTGACCTCTGAATGCAGGTGCCTGGATAAACTGGAGTTTGTTTCCTCTCTACCAGCTGGGATTCTAAGCTGGGGAGGAAACAGATCACTCAGGTGCCTGCATTTGGAATTTGATTCTAGGCTCCTTAGTCTCAGAAACCTTTAACTCTGTGCCAGCTGTAAGGAACTGAGAGCAGAAGCATGGTAACAAGCTTTGTTTGTGCTTGCCATAGACACACTGGTGACATCTTTTCCCTAAAGCAAAAGAAAAGATGCTGCAGTAAAGTTAGTATTACTTAAAAAGACTATTATTTTCCATGCTTAATAAAACAAACCCGTGGTATGCAGGGCAAGGTGTGGACTCCCATATCATGTCAATTTGGGAACCTGTCTCCCACAGAGAGACCAAAGTGGCACTTAACATTTTAAAATTTTTACTTCACTTATACCCTACCTTTCTCCCCAGTGGGGACCCAAAGTGGTTTACATTGTTCTTTCTGCCATTCTATCCTCACAACAACCCTGTGAGGCAGGCTAGGCTGAATATGTGTGACTGCCCCAAGGTCACCCAGCAAGCCTCCAAGGCACAATGGGGATTCCAAATGGGATCTCCCAGATCCTAGCCTGACACTCTAGCCACTATGCCTTGTCTCCATGGGAAGTAGCCTTCTGCAGAGCCAAACTACTTGTCTCTCTAAATCTAGTATTGTTGCCTCTGACTAGGAGTAGACACCCCAGGTCTCAGTCCAAGAAAGAGCTTTTTCCAGCCACCACTGTCTGAGATCTTTTTAAGTGGTCAGGGACTGAAACGGAGACCTGCTGCATGCAAAACACGTCCTCTGCCACAGCTCCTCTCCCTGCCACCACAACCCAAGCTTCCCTTCCTGATGCTACCTTTCCGTACTTATGTTCTGAGAACGCATTCCTAAGAATGTTAAAAATACGAGTTTGCATACTATGAAGATGGGTCTGAAGCCCATGAATATTCAACTTAATGTAATGTTTTTTAGAAGACAGGTTCTCCCTTTTTGAATAGTGGTCTGTTGACAGAAAATAGTTTTGCCCTTTCAGTCCCCATGAACGGGAGTGCTGATGTACTCACACCAGTTTTGTGTCAGAAAGGCTGCTCCTGATGACACAAAGCTGGAGAGCTGGGAAAAATACTGTTGCTTCCTGGACAACAGCACATTTCTCAGCAGTCAAGTGACCAAGCTCCCAGAAATTCTCTAGCAGCAATACCGTGCTTGGCAGTCTTCTGTTCAAGCGCGCTGGAAAACAGCCCGAATTGCATCACAGCAGAGTCAGTGGCCTGAAACCATCCCTAATCGATGTAGCCTCTTGCTATGGATGCCACCCTCCAGGTGGGAGCTGAGGATCCGCTGGAATTACAGCTCATCTCCAGACCACAGAGATCAGTTCCTCTGAAAAAAAGGGATGCTTTTGGAGGGTGGACTCTATTCCACTGAGGTCCTTGTCCTTCCCAGGCACCATCCCCAAATATGCAGGAGTTTCCCAATCCCAACCTAGATCTGGCAACCTTTCCCCACCCTTCCATCGCTGGTGGCCAGAGAGGACCTGGCAACTGTACCCCTTGCTGAGGGTTGCTAGGCAGCACGGGGACGACGACGACCATACAGGACTATTTCATTACATGATATTGTGTGAGCCTCAAGGTGCTTGCTGTAAGGCATCAAGACCTACCACAACTTGTGACAATGCTGTGAAGGGGTTAACCTTAGGCCAAGGTCTGCAGACCGCATTAAGGACCACAGGGCTGAAGAAGCCTGTACAAATAAATCCAGAGGAAGACTGCCTTGTTTTCACATAGGTCTTTAATGCGGATTGAGCCTTCCAGGAAAACCGAGCCTTCTCCGACCAGCCAGTTTTAAGCGGGCGAAAACCCCATCCTTCGTAGATCACAAACGGCGCAGTTAACATATGCAAGTGAACTACACGCGGGGGGGGGGAGATCAGTTCGAGCAATGGTTTGAGCCCATCTGCGCATGCCTACTCCAAAGCCGCTTTCCCGAGGAACTTCATCGCCCCTTCGCACAGAGCCACTCGCCTTCGAGGCCAGTCACCCAATCCGTGATGCGCAAGTGCAGGAGCTCATGACATCATCTCTGCCCTTCCCTCAACAGGCCTCATTCAGGGCGCGTGCGTGCGCGGCCGGGAAGGGAGGACGGGGCAGAAAAGAGAGAGAAGGAGGGGCAAGAGCAGGCTTCGCTCTGTGATTGGGCACGTCGTGCGGCTGCGACGTAAGTGTAACCCGCAAGCTGGCTCACCTCGCCGCTGCACTGCATGTTTGACAGAGGTCGACGTCGCTACGTGCGCGCCTCCCCGGTCGATCACGTGGAACAGAATCCTGGGCCTGCTTCCTCTCGCGAGTGGGAAAAAGAAAGGGAGCGGCCGGCCGGCGTGCGCGCGCTCCCCTCCCTCCCGCTTGCTCGCCCGGCCTTGGGCGTACGTAAGCCCCGCCCTCCGCTCCGCTGTTCAGCCAGTCAGCCAGGCCTGGTGGTGCGGCCTGCCTGTGTGTGTGAGAGAGAGGAGACCCGGGCGCGTTGCCTGAGGGGCGAAGCTGAGGAAGGAAGGAAGGAGGGCATGAAGCCGGGTTCAGCCACTGCCGCCTACCTCGACCCGTGAGGAGGCCCGCCCGAGAGCGGCGCCGCTACAGCTTCTATCAGCCGCCCTCCGCCCCTTTCGTCTCTGCCACCCACCCACCGCCCAACTCGGCCGCCGCCTGGGCCGCCATTTTGTACCTCCCGTCCCCCCTCCCTTTGCCGGTCCGGCCTGTGCGTGGAGCGTCTCGTGCTGACGGAGGGGAGGAGCGGGAGGCGGCGGGAGCAGCAGCGGCGGCGGCAGCAGGGAGGCCTTTTGAGGCGGAGCCTGGCGAGGGAGGGGCGCACGGCGCGGGGGGGCCCCCATGGCGAAGAAAACCTACGACCTGCTCTTCAAGCTGCTACTGATCGGCGACTCGGGCGTCGGCAAGACCTGCGTGCTCTTCCGTTTCTCAGACGATGCCTTCAACACCACCTTCATCTCCACGATCGGTAAGGAGAGCGCCCAAGACTTGGCTACCCCACCCACTAAGCGGCCATTGACAAGGCAGTGGGAGTCGTTAACCCCTTGGACTCTAATACGGCTTCCCCCGTCTTTCCCAGCCAGTTTCCTATTACCTGCTCTTGCCCTTAGGACCCTCCTCATCCTCCTCTGAGCGTTCCTCATGGTGGATGCTTTTCTCTCCCACCACGGTCACTCCCAGCTTAGTGCACTATAAGGCAGAGCGTGCGAGAAGGGTCACTTTTATGCCCCCCCCCCCCGGCATCATCACATTACAGTAATCTTTATTTTAGTGGGTAATGGCCAGTCACTGCTTTGGGATGCTGTGCACTGTTCCCTGGCCTCTCCTCACAGTATAGACTTCTTTATTCTGTGGGCTGATCTTCCTTTCTCTCCTTCACTCCATTTTTCTTTCCCATAATCTCTCCCCCCCCCACCCTTCTTGATGAAGAAACTTAACTACTGTAAAATGCTTAAGCTTTTTAAATATTGTATGGCTGCACTGGAATAGTTCTCCTCCTTTGCTGAGAATAGCCACATCTGTCGTTGCTGCTCTACACTAGGGACCTCTGCCAAACCCCGGCTGTTGGCCTACTTTGTGATGTTAATACAAGACATAGTTATGGTTCTGTTGTACTTGCTTTGCTGTTGCTCCTCTTCACTGGACAAGCGCCTTCTTACACCTATCAGTTCTTCTGCTGATTAACAGCACCACACTGTTCCTTCTTTTCTCACTATCACTTGGAGAGTGTCTTAAGTACCATGATGGCCTCCCAGTGTAAGCCAGATGTGACTTGATGGCACTTTCCACCACCAATATCTCAGTCACTCCTTGGAGTAATATCACTGTTGTTCAGAGTTTCTTATTCTTACCAGGCTTCCCAAATCTTTTAGTCTGTTGTGAACATCATTCTTCTTGCTTAATATCTTTCTCCAGCATGTCACACCATATCATATTATCACGTGTGTATGTTTGATGTGTTCCTTGGGGGGCGGGGGGGCGGGATGTGTATGCAAACCCAGAAGACTTAGCTGACCACAGAGACAAAACTTATAATTTTTAATACATTGCTTGTTTCTATTCTTGAGAATTGTTTTCAACAAGACCTTGTAGATCACAGAACAAGTTTGAAAAAAATATGAAAAATATAGGGTTTAATGCATGATTTCTGCTGGAAAATATCAGGTTTAGGAGGAGTGTTGCTTTTCTTTTAGGTTTTGCAGATTGACCTGACTGGAAATAGGGAGCGTGGTGGACTTATCAGAAACTGAGAAAATATTATCTTGGAGAACGTTGATGTCTGGATTGTGCTTTGTTGTCTAATACAACCATATTTGATGTCAGGCAAATGTGATTTTGGCTATTTTTATGTCATCTCAGTTATTTCTAGGGCTATATATCCTCTGTCTACAAATTCTCTCTCAGAAAGATGAGTTCTGACTTGTCTAGGTTATGAAAATTCCTAGGTTGGTAGGTTTTGAAAATACCTGAAGAAAAGGTTATCTTTTAAATGAAGACTGAGAGCATCAGTTTGTCAAAAACAATGAGGAGCACAGTTTTTGCACTAGAATGTTGTTGTTCAGGCATCTCTGGCTTTGGGCACCAAGTACCAAGTGTGTTTCCTTAAAGCATTTCTAGTCATTTTCTTTGCCTTGCCTCTAACATAGACACATACAAGTATTTCTCTCCTATGAGCAGGATATTTTTTTTAGTAATTAAACCGTATGAGTATAATATCCAACCTGTAGGCAGCAAAGGAGTCAATGGTGGAAATATGGTGTATTTTTCTGTTTGTAAGTCTTTCTGCCAGATAACCCATGTCTGTTAAAGCAGGAGCCATTAAATAAGATGCTTCTCATACTCTGTCCATTATACAAAAAACCCAGAATTCCCTGGAGATCTCAAGTTACAAGCAGAGGTTTGGTTTTATTATTTCCTGGCCAATGCAGTCGTTCCTCTTAGTCAGTGTTACTAATGCGCTGGGACCTCTCAGCTGTATTAGCTAGTTGCACTGTTACATGACAGTGACTGATGCGCTTCAGTCCAAATATTGTAGTACCCTGCCATTTGTACTGGATTAAGCTCTGATCTATAGTGCCTTGTACTACCAGTACTTGCTGAATAGTGTGGTGAAACACTTTTAAATATTCTTCTGAGCTATATTGCTAGGGGAAGGGATGAGTGGTGTTATTCCCTGTGACCTTGCCCAGGTCATTCTGAATGTGAGACTCAAAGAAGGCAGCACATAGGAAAGCACAAAGTCTTAATGAACCCTAGGCAATTCACTTTGATCTGGGAGTTTTTCTCTGTAGAGTTTTAATTGAAATCCAGTTTAATATAGTGCTAATATGTCAAGGTTATGCTTAATTTGTTTCAGATTATGATAGATCATTTGTTTGTGTATTGTGTGAAATTGCTGTAAACAATTTTCTATGAAGGTAGGATGTTTTGTCAAGATATTATGTAGCTTACCTTAAAGCCATTTCACGTACAGTGTAGAGGTAAACTTATATTTTGTAATGACTGTGCACTCAATGGGAAGGAACAGCCAATAGCCTTTCTCAGATGTGTTCATACATATGTAGTATTCACACCTAGAAAATGTAATGGGTTAGGTTGGTTAATCTGTTGTATTGAAAATAAGTTCTCTGGCACCTCATGCGTGCAGGTTTATCATAACGCAACATTTAATTAACTGAAGCCCATTTTGTGGGACACACAAAAGTTGACATCTTTTCTTGTGCTGTGGAATGTAGTGCTACAGTTGCTTTACAGACAACTGGCTTTCCTGAACTGAACTGATGTCTTGCTTTCACAGTCCTTCCTAGTTGCAATCTAATGTTTGCTTAGAGGGTGCTCAGACTTACAATAGCCACTTGCCTGGTCACCTGTGGTGAAGAAGAACCCTCTTTGCACTTTAAGGTAGAGAAGCCTTGTACAAGTGTGTAAGTGTATGTGTGGGCATGCAAGCTAGTATCTTCAGATTTATTTGCAAAGTTGGGAGTGGCTATTTATAGACCGCCAGTCTTCGGCAAACCTCTTGAGGCATGTTATTTACATACTAGAAGCCTCTGGTGTGACTACTATTGCGGGCATCAGCAAACCACACTGTTTCTGTAAGTACTGTAGAATAACTTCCCCGAAAGATAGGCGGCTGGAACTTCAAGTATTAGTCATTAAAAATTCTAGTGTGGTTTGATGTTCTTCGAGTATTGGTAGGTGAGTTCAGGGCATCTTTTTTTCCCTTGTACCGCAGCCTTCAAGCTTTCTTTTGCAGCCCTTAAACAAGTCCTGACAGATCTCCTGATTTCCAAGTGGAGCAAAATTTCACAAGTGCTTGCCTCATTTAACAAAGCAGCAGCAGTCTGAATACTTGGAGTTTTTGACAGTGATCTGGTACAAGGATCAGATACATTTACTTCAGGCGACAATGGATTTTTAAAATTAAGGGTGTTTTGACAATGCTGGTATACCTTCTGACCAATAATGTATAACACTTGGTTATTTTTAGTTGTGGCTCAGCTTCTCCTCGAAAAATAAGTTACTGGCTGGAGGGCAGATGAATTCAGTACCCTGGCTAGGGGTGCTATAAATATACTCCAGTGCTAAAATCCCCAAGTCATCATAAGTGCCCTGAATAGAGCAAGGGTTGTATCTTCAAAGTCAAGCTGTGACATTTAAATTAGTCCAAGAAAGCACAGTGAATTAGAATATAAACCACTCTGAGCTTTTCCTTTGAATGTATTAGACTGGACTCCTGAGATTCTTCTCCTTTCCTGGTTCTCTCCCTGCCCTCCATTCCACCCTGTCTGTCATGTGATTAGTTTCAGCAACAACTGCCCTGTCTGTCATGTGATTAGTTTTAGCAACAACTGCCCTGTTCAGAAGTACTTGTGATGCTTACATGAAGAGTTGCTAAGAGTTCATGAGCCATGAAGTCTTCACATGCTTTTGGAGTACTTGGATATTAATTTTACATGGGCCAAAGACCTGCTCACTTGAGATGACAGCAATTAAAACACACAGATTTATCACCTGACTTTCTTGTCATTCAAAAACTACTTTAGTCTGCTGTGAACTTACTAGGTTCACTGAACTGCTGGGACTTCCTGCCCTTTATGACAACTACCCAAAATATACATATATATAAAAACCATGAGTGTCAAGACTTTTGTATACTTTTCATCAGTGTGCCTATGTAAGGAAAACTGGGCTGAGAGAGAACCCAGTGAAATAGGATAGTGGGGCAGCCATGAAAGATCTGCATCCTTGATTTTCTGAATGCATGGCTGTAAGAAACTATTCTGGAAGCTGTGTTCTTCACAGTAGGCTGAATACCTGTGAGGCTTGGGGCATAGTATTGCAAATGTTGGGAAACTGGTTGTTCAAGAAGCTTCAGAAATAATAATTGTAACCATAATTTGATTTCTGGCATTGAGCTGTGTGGTTTGGAATTAATGCATCCAAAATTTCCAAATAGCCTACTTCTGTCTTGGTAGCCACAGACCTAACATCAATTACTTCCTTTCCCCCTCCCTCTCCTACTAGATGGCTTTAAAATATTATTTTATTTGACAAAAGTTGGACTTGGAAAAAGATATATCCACAAATACTTGTTTCTTCCTGGAAGTTCTGCTGGGTTCTGTTTCCCCCCTTTTGAAAGCATTAGCTATAGCAACTCAGTTCAGGGAGCGAATGAATGGAAAACAGCAGGATTGGGAAGGAACGGCTTCCCACTATTATGTTCTGCTCTCCTACACACTCCCTGCCACTCCCCTGCTGTCTGTGAATCAGAATAAGACTACATTTTTGCTGTAGCAGTTATAGAGGGAAGTGGCCCTGGACTCAACAGTTTCTGCTTGAACAGTCAGACTTCTTTCTGATAGCTAGGTGCTTGTTCAAGCCCAACCATCATCCTTTTCCTGTGCCTAACACATTTTGACATTTTCCTCTAGCTTCCTAAAATAACTCTTCAAGCACTTTACAGAATTATTTTTTCCATGGTAAATCTCAAACATCTGTCTTAAAAGTAATGGAGAATTAAGAGAGAATAACATTCTACAAAAATCAGGACCTCTTGCAGGGTTGTTCGCTTTGTAATGATTCCAAGTTTTAGACAGATTCAGTACCAATTATGTATTTTCCCACTTCAGTTGTATGTAAACAATCAAATCTGTATAAATAGCAAGCAGTTGCATGTGCTTTGTTGTGAGAAGGAAGTTGTAAACTGACCATACTCATGGCTCATTTTTTTCTTTGTGTAGTACAAGGTTTAAGGAAAAATGAAGGAGAGTATAGGACTGGACATTTTCTGCTCAAAGTAGAAGGGTAAGGAAACAAAGAGTATAGTTGACAAGACAACAGAGCATCCTCTCTGAACACAATAAAACTTGAGTTTCACTGTTTGTAGCTGCTAGTCTGGCCTTCCCCGTTTAAACACTAGCGGGTTACGATGATTGTATGTTGTTAAATTAGTCCCAGAACTATGATGTACACAGGATTCCTGATTTTCTGCTTTGGAATACTAAATGGAAAACAAATACTGCCCTTCATCTTTCAGTTTTCATGTAATGATTTATTGGATCACAGGTAATCAACTAAATGATGCCTTCTTGACTTGATGTCATGACGAAGGCAATTGCAGTTGGCAGAAATCAACGTAAGAATTATCTTGCTGGATCCAGCTAAAGGTTCATCAAGATGTCTATGAGAATCTTGCATGCATGTGATTATCAGAAATACACCACCTTGTGGGGTTGCTGTCATGATATGTTTTTCTTCTATGAATTTCTTTAATAGTCTTTAAAAACCAGCTAAGTTTGAGGCCATCATGACTTACTGTAGGAATAGATTTACCAAGTTAAGTACATGTCATGTGAAGAAATACTTGCACTTTTTAGAAGCTTTCAAAATTGTGTATTAACCATAGTTTTTGTTTGAGGAGAGGATAGTTTCATCATTTGTCCTTCTCTGTGCCAAAATCATTAGTGTTAATAGGGTTTTATGAGGTCTGATCATGTACAATATCACACATTGTGAGTGCAAACTTTTGAGTTCCTGAGACTGTTTCAGCAGGCTGGATATTAAGAACAAAAATAGGGGAAGGGGTTGTTTCAAAGCACTTTGGCTGAGTGCAGGTCTTCAGTTTCTAGCTTTATTAGAAGGGCCACCAGAAGACATTGCTGTACTTAGCATATGGTACTGTGTACAAATCAGATGTTAAGATAACCCCAGAAGCTCCTGGGCTGAAGAAGCAAAAAGGGAGTGTTTCCCTTTGAATTGCAAAAAACAAGCAGTTTATTAAAATTAAAAAGTTTATTAAAATTAAAGCAGTTTATTAAAATTAAAACATTTATTAAAAAAAGTTTAGTAAAATTGTTGTCATCCATAATTGTATAAAGCTGTACGTGGCTCCCTGTCAAGGTGAGTTGCTAAACTTCAATTCCAGCCTCTTCAGTCTGTCTTCATAGGAACCAACTGCCCTGTCATTTTACTTGATCTCAGCAGTTTCTTCTCTCATTTTGTAACTTATCTATTCTTTTGCCCTTCCTCTTGTTGAAGGCAGGATCTGAGTTGGATAATAATAAATACAGTATAAAATAATAATCTATTAAGGTAATGAAAACAGGTAAGCCAAAGCCCACATCTACATTCAACCTGAATTAAAGAGCTCCATTTTAGGCCTCACTGGAAGGCACCTGGCTTGTCCCATCCCAGAGGGTGTTGCACAGCATTGGAGCAGTAATAGAAGAAGCCCAGACTGTATTTGGGAAAGTGAATGGGTTCCTAGGACACCCTGTTGCAAGGAGTACAGTTGCTGCAGGGATTTATACAGGGAGAGATAGCTCTTTCTCTTTTATGAAGGCCTTTAGGTAAGTACCAGCACCTCAGCACATAGGCAGCTAGTGAAGAGACCTCACGACCGGTATAATGGGATTCTAAAGAGTGGCTGCTGATAACAAATGGGCTGCCACATTTTGTACTACCTGAATATTTCCAGATCATCTTTATTGATAGCCCCATGTAGATTGTGTCACAGTAATTTAGTCTCAAGGTTACCATAGCATGGATCAGTATGGCCAGATCAGATGTCTGCAGAAATGGGGACAGCTTCCAAATTAAAAGCAGCTACAAAAAAGCATTTTTGCTTTTATATTTGTCTGGGTCTAGAAGGAGTCCTCTAAGATTTTAACTGAACCCTTCAATGAAATTACAAGTGTCTTGTCAACTGGCATCATCTCAGTCTCATTTGGATTCAGTTTATTCTCCCTTAGCTGTATGACTACCACATTCAGGCGGTGGCTCAGCACAGAGATTACTCTCCTGGTTGTTTAGACCAAGTGATATACTACTGGGTGGTTATCAGCACATTGAGGACATTCCATTCCATAGCAAGAATTGTATGTATCTGATTCTGCATTTCCCATATGGAATTATGCATTTCCTGCTGTTGCCTTTAGAGCATGGCCTGAAAATTGCTCCATCAAGCCTGCTCCTTCACCTAGATGTTCTAGAAGTGTTGTATGGTCCATGGTGTTAAAAAAGCAGCCAGAAGATCTGATAGAAATAGCAGGTATGTCCTCCCCTTACCTGGATACCAAGATAATATACCACTACTACTTAAGTTGTCTGTCCTGAAGCAACGCATTAAGCTTGACTGAAAAAGGTCAAGGGTAGATGTGTCATCCGTGTGAACCTCAAGGAGTTCTGCTATTGCCTGTTCAATAACTATTCCCAGAAAACACAGACTTGACACAGATGTATAATTAGCAAATCCTGTTTTATCTGCTGAAGGTTTTTTTAAATAAAGTTCTGATAACTGCCTCTTTCAGGGACCTCAAAAAAGCACTTCCAGTAAAGGGGCACTCACAGTTCTCTGGATGAGACTTCTTGTTACCTTTCCATATGATCATACCAGCTGTTGAGGGCAGGGGTCTGGACTGCAGGTGGTAGCTTTCATATAACCCAAGATCTAGTTGATATCACTGATGGGAATTAAATCAACTTGACAAAAGCTGCATGGTACTAAAAACACCCCAAGCAGTTTGTTCACAGATGAGAAGGTGTCCTCCCCAGATGCCTCAGGATGGGCAGGAGATTAAAAGGGCAGTGACCTACCATTCTGCCCATTATCATACCAGGCCAAAGTTGTTTGATTGGAAAACTAGCACTGTTAATGGTATTCTAAATATTGGTATGCCATGTTTATATTATGCAGTTATTTTACTTGTTGCTTTACACATCCCTTCCTAATATTAAATAGATCTTGTCAGCTTATGTGCAGGTAACATTTTTTCCAGTGTGCAGCTCACACCATTTCATTTGCCATTGTGTTTCCCATTCACACTGTTTAAAGTGAACATTTTGGAGCATTTTCAAACTTTTCTTGGATTTCACCTTCCTGAATTATTTGATGTTATCAGTAAACCTGTCTTGATAATTTCCTGACTCCAAATTACTCTTGAATGTTAAATAAGCTGCTTTCCCCAAACTGACCCCTGTGTGACTTTACTGTTTACATCCTTCTGACTACTTTGGTTCCTAGGTTTTTAGCTATTTATCCCTAAGAGGACCTACCCATGTCCCATGACAATCGTATTTGCCTAAGAGCCATTTGTGAGGCTCTTTGCCAAAAGCTTCTTGGGTCCCGTCCACACTGTCACTTTTGTCGCTCATTTCTCCCTATTGCTTCAGGTTCCCCCACCCCCCATATGTTTTGTTCTCTCTAGTAGTCCCAGAGGGAGCAAAACACATGTGGAAAAGGGGGAGGAACCCAAAGCAATAGGGAGAAATGAGCAGCAAAAGTGACAGTGTGGACGGGGCCTTTGAAATCCAAATATAAGTTTTACTCCAAGGTGGGTGGGGGATTTTAGTGCTTACTATAAACTTAAGCAACACCAAAGGTTTCCCTTGCTCGAAAGCCAGGGGACAGTGCTCATCTCTGTTTCCAAGCCAAAGAGCCAGCGTTGTCTGAAGACGTTTCCATGGTCATGTGGTTGGCATGACTAAATGCTGAGGTGCGCGGAACACTCTTACCTTCCCACCAAAGCGGTACCTATCTATCTACTTGCAATTTCTTGCTTTTGAACTGCTAGGCTGGCAGGAGCTGGGGCCAGAGATGGGAGCTCACTCCATTACACAGCACTAGGGTCTTGAATTGCCAAACTATAGACCTTCCGGTCAGTGTCTTAACCTCTGAGCTACTAAAAAATGACACTGGTGTGTAGCATAAACCTTTGTCTAATCCTGTAGTGTTTCTTTTCTCAGACTGTAGTCCATGGACTTCGTGGATTATAGTTATTGCTGTAAACATTTCCATTCTGTTAAATTAAAAAGCTGAATTATGGGTGTATGCAGTTTCCTAGAAATCATGGTGCAGTATGATCAGTCAGACCTAGACAGCATAATAAAAAGTAGAGACATCACCCTGACAACAAAAGTCCATATGGTCAAAGCAATGGTATTCCCAGTTAGTAATGTATGGCTGCAAAAGTTGGGCTATAAGGAAGACTGAGTGCCGAAGAATAGATGCTTTTGAATTATGGTGCTGGAGAAGACACTTGAGAGTCCCTTGGACTGCAAGAAGATCAAACCAGTCAATCCTAAAAGAAGTCAACCCTGACTGTTCCCTGGAAGGCCAGATATTGAAGCTGAAGCTCAAATACTTTGGCCACCAAATGAGAAGGGAGCCCTCACTGGAGAAGACCCTGGTGCTGGGAAAGATTGAAGGTCAAAGAAGAAGGGGACGGCAAAGGCTGAGATGGTTAGACAGTGTTACCGATGCAGCAAACATGAAATTAAGCAAACTCCGGAGCACAATGCAAGACAGGAGGGCCTGGTGTGATGTGGTCCATGGGGTCGCGAAGAGTCCGACTCGACTGTAACTGAACAACAACAACATGATTGGTCCAGCATATTATATATTGTAAGAATAAAGCTTGAGAGATGCTGTTCTTTATGGTGCTGAGTTGTGAGGCCCCCATGAATGAAAGCTTTCTGTAGTGTTCAAACTGTCACTGGAAGATTAAACTTCCTTAGATCCAGGTACAGTGTAGCACTTTGTGAATTCTATGGAATATCCTGAGCATCTCTGAACAACAACAGAAGGGAGGATGTATTTGTGGACTCCAAAGTAAACTGTGTAAATGTATAGCATGAAAATTTTATGTGGGATAATCTGCAGCATTAGCGTCTGCTAATCTCTGTGTTCAAACATATCCTTTAAAATATTGTTTTTAAAATATGAATAATTCTGACAACTATTAATATGCTGTAAAGAGTTCAGTGTTTTCAGCATTCTCCGCATTCTTTGATATCCAGATATACTGCTGAATCTTACTGTGATTATATGGGTTTGTTTTCTAATTTCAACTTTCAGATGGCAGAAATTATGATATGCGTGCTAAGGTTGCATAGGGTGCAACAGTTCTGAGCAGTGTCAAATATTGCAGTTGTGCTTATAGAAACTAAGGCACTTATACTTTTAAATTACATAAACATGCCATTTAGTGCAATTGTATATGCTAAGTGAGTTATAAATTATGCATTTTACAGTAAAATGTTAAATTTGATAGAAAGCAAGTATTGCATTTTTGACTTCACCCCAGATTTTCACCCCCCCTCCCCAAGAGAGAGCCATGGATTCATAATCTCCAGAAACATGGCATCTCTGAATCCAGACAGTGATCTGGATCTACCTGATCTCTGATTCCTTGTTGTGGTAACTTTATGAAAGGGTGAGGTAGGCTCTTCTGTTCCTTTTGTTGACCAGGCTGGAATTTAAGTTGCTCTCTCAAAGGATTCATATTTTCAAGGATTCATAGCTCTGGGGTGTGATCTGTTTTTTTAAAAAAACTTGCCACCATTTTACATGTTGAAATGCAGCTCTGCAGGCTAAAGATGGCTTTGCATCCAGCTCTTGGTATTTAAGTGACAGTGGGTCAAAAATCAACATGTACTAATCATGTAAAAATATGGAACTGTAAAACCAGTAATAAAAAAACATTCTTACCTTACCAACAAGTGCTGTTGCTTAATGTTGTAACCAAAGTGTACCAAGACCAGCCAAATATATTCTATTTGTACAGAAAAATTACAGGGTTTTGTAACATATTGTTCATTTCTAGTTCTTCCTGCTAAAGTGGCCTTGAATCCCTAGTATCCTGTGCTTTAACTGGATGTGTTCAGCCACCCCCACTGATAAACCATTACTTGTTTGGTGTAGTGGTTAAGTGTACAGACTCTAATCTGGGAGAACCGGGTTTGATTCCCCACTCCTCCACTTGCAGCTGCTGGATGACCTTGGGCAATCCATAGTTCTGACAAAAGCTGTCCTTGAATGGGCAGTTCTCTCAGAGCTCTCTCAGCCCCACCTACCGCATAGGGTGTCTGTTGTGGGAGGGGAAAGGAGTTTGTAAGCCACTCTGAGACTGAGTGAAGGGCAGGGCATAAATCCAATCTGTTCTTCTTTCTTTCAAACCTTGTGTAAAAGTCTTGTGACAAGAATGGTGGGACTCATAGTCTGTGAGTAGTATAGCAGCTTCTCTCTTTCCGGGGTAGATTTCTGGAGTTACCTTACTGTTTCAACATCTAAGGTCTTTCCAGGGACTAGGAATTAGTTTTTACTTATAAATCCACACATTTCTTGTAAGAATGTGAGAATTGGTCTGATCCAGGCAGACAGAGTGTTGTCTAATCTGCTCCCTGTCTTTAGTAGGACCTTTTCATATGCTCTTGTATTTCAAAAGCAGCATCATGGAGATGGCTGTCTTCTGTCTTCCTTCATTTAGTAACCAGAGTGAAACTGCCTCAAATTATGGAGACTGCACTTAAAGCTATCTTGGCTAGTATATCTAAATGGTTTATAAAGCCATCTGCTGCAACAATAATCACTGCTCCTCTTAGTGGCCCCTTTCAGACAGCCTTCGTAATCTGTTTTAGTAGTGAGTTGCTAATGGATTTTTTGTGTCATTTCAGGCACAACTGTTTTAGCAACCGGCTGCTGGAGGATTTTATTTACCTGTTTTTATTTACCTGTTCATACAAAGCCACTTGTATCCCATTGGCAAAGTGGGGCTAAGCCATTTTTGAGGAAAACTGCTTTCCTCCGGTTTTCACTTTGTTGCACTGCTGTATTGCTGTGCTGTTTAAAATATCTGTAGTGCTTCCTATGCTGCTTCCCCCCCCACCCTGTTTTGCTGCACAATCTTCCTCACCCTTCCTGAATGGTCTAAGTTGAGCACTATAACGCTAAACCAGTATAGAACTTCAGTGTTACAACAGCACCATTGAGATGTCTTGTCTCCTTTGAGAGACATCTCAATATTGCTTTAGTGCTAAAGGACTCAACTTAGAAGGTTGGGGGGAAGGGTGGGGTGGGGAAAGAAAGTGGAGCAGTTTGAAATGGCCATAGCACTTCAGAGACGGCTCATTAATGGCATGAAGTTTGCTGTATGAAACCCCTGTCCCTGTATTGCTTTACTCGGAACCAGGCCAACAACAGATAACATCTGTGAAAGGGGCCAGTGTGTCATTCATATAACAGCCTTGAATAAGAAGGACCTGTAGAGGAATTCATAATAGTTTCCCCCCAGCTCTGAAGCTGCTTCCTTATGAAGTTTGCTAAAGATCTTAATCAGGGGTGTCAAGCATATGGTCTGTGGGCTGCATTCAGCTTGCCAAGGGCGCTCATGCAGCCTGTGAGACAGCCTCTATCAGGAAAATGGGTATTTTTTTTAAAGCTGCTTGTTTGAGTAACCCATAGTTCATCTGTGAAAGGTGGCTTAGGAGAGTCAGCTTTTGTCTCTGTTGTCAGCCTGCCTGGGACTTGCCCCTGAAGGCGGCAAGGCAGTTGCTCTGGCTTAAGAACATAAGAGAAGCCAATGTTGGATCAGGCCAGTGGCACATCTTTGACTGGAAATGGCTATAACTCTGAGCAGATAAATTGTTGCCCTGCAGGAAAAAAATTTTGGGGGGGGGGGGGGGAGAGAGTAAGTGATGGGGACACACACACCCTTCAGAAGTGAAGCAGCTATCATTAAAACCTTCCAGTATATTCTTGAGCCGCCTTCTCATGATCCTTTAAACAAAGCATTTTCTGCTTCTCTGTTTAAAGGGGTCTTTAGCAGGTGTTTGGAATCAGAAGGAAAAGAGCTTTCTCCAGTTCAGGTTAAAATAAAAGGACTAAGCTGCCAAAGGGGCAGCCCCGCTAGAGCCTAAAGAATCTGGGGCATGGAGGTATTGAGGGGGCTTTGGCTCAATGGTAGAGCATCTGCTTGGCATGCAGAAGGTCCCAGTTTCAATCCTTGGCATCTTCGGTTGAAAGAATCAGGCCGTAGATGATGTGAAAGGTCTCCACCTGAGATCCTGGAGAGCTGTTGCCAGTCTGAGTAGACAATATTGACCTTGATGGACCAATGGTCTGATTCAGTATAATGCAGTTCCATGTATCAAATACTTAAACGTATGGTCCTCTATCAGACCCTAAGTTTAAGAAGCAAACTTCTGGTTCATTGCTTCCCTTCAGCCTCATAGCCATCTGGCACACTGAGCCCTTGTCCCTCCCTGTGCTCTGCTCCTCCATGATGGAAGGGTTCTGTGGCAGTGTAGGTAGGCAGCATGCATGCACAGTCCTTTCTCTTCATTTCCTTTCTTTTGTGCTGGTTGGCCCTTGAGTATATAGAAGCTGGCTGTTTTTGTTGTACTGGTTGGATGGGGCCAGTTGCTTTACTAAAAGAAGTAAAAATTTGCTGTGGCCAATGCTGAATGTGGTGATGGGACTCTATAAGCAGCTAGTCTGAATTCATGTAACTATATAATTTTGGAATGTTTCTTCTTTTATAATGGATTCTGTTCTCCCTTTAATTTTCTTTGGGAAAGGATGAAGAAGAGTAGCCTCATCTGTAGAGGCTCTCAAGCAAAAGTTCTCCCTCTAAGGTGGAGGACATCACCACGGGTTATTCCCACAGTTCCTTTAGGGAGGCAGGAAATACTTTTTTTCTCTTTCCTCTAGGTGCCTTCAGAATAGCCTATTCCTTTTGGTTTCTGTTCCTGTCTCTTAGGGTGTAGCAGCAGTAGACAGGGCTTAAGACTTCCCATCTACTTTTTCCAATCTAAATAGCTCTTTTTCCTTCCCTTTTTAAATGATCCCTTACCCCTTTCTACCATCTTTCTCTTCTATACTTTCCCTTCATGGGAGAAAAAGAAGAAGTTGACACGGTTCAACTTTTTTTGTGGTGTGTTTGCATCCATGTGCCCAAATGGCGGCAACAGAGCACTCGGATGGATTTTCCTTGGGAGAGGAATCGGTGTGCAGCATGGCAGCAGCTGCAGTGCAGATCTTCGTTGGGACCGACTTGCCTTCGTGGCTTGTTCGTGCCGCCCCAATGGATCTGGTTGAAGTCGTGGCAGCAGAGCGAGCCTGCCAATTCTGGGCGGGTGAAGATTGGTGGCAGCGATTTTGAAGACGCTGCGGCCAGTCCCAGCAGCCTGCCAAACCCCCTATAGGACCACTTGGGGATGGAGGGAGCAGACCAAGCCTCCTGTCCAGCGCCCATCAGACCCGACACAAGCCTTGGAGCTACGCTTCAGCTGGGTGATGTGCCTGTAACGGGGAACCTGATTGCCTCTCCAGGACTTATGCAAGTCTTTATGCAAGCAATGCAGGAAGAAATTTCCTCCTTCTATACCAGGATGGGGTTGACTATCCACGGGGTTTCCCAATCCCCCTTACAACCTATTGCCCACCAAAGCAGCCCAGAAGGCCCCTGGGTAGAGGAGGAGTCCTCTGAATCCCTGATTGAGGGCAGAGAGGAGGGGAAATTTCTGATGAGGAAGAGGGGGAAATTATGGTGCCAGAACAGTCCAGCTGGTTTGTCAAAGCCGGGGACTACCACTACCTCTTGACCAGGGCAGTCAAAGCAGTAGATATCCAGGATAACTCCTCTCCTGATGAGCAGAAACCCTCTGGGTCCAGACTGAAGTCAAAATCCAGGGGGAACACTGAGTATTTTCCTCCTGAGGAAAGGGTAGAACATGTATTTCCCTTCCCTGAATGTTTTGAACATCAATTGAGGGTGGAGTGGGACAGACCCACAGCAAATAAGCAATTTCCCACCTTTGTGAGGAAGCTTTATGCCTTGCCTAATTATACCAATGAGTTATTGCAGGTACCTCCTGTAGACGGACCAGTGGGGGTGCTCCAATCTGCAGGTTTCCTATCAAAAGATGGCCAAGGCACTATATGTGATCCAGCAGACAAGAAGTCTGAAGCTGCCCATAAAAAGATCCATGAGGCGATTGCCATGATGGTGAGAGCTGCCACCATGGCATCTATTGCTTCCAGGGCCTCCATAGTGTGGATTCGTAAGTTGATCCAACTTCTTCCAGAGAACAATTGGGGTCTGTTGGAAGGAGCTTCTCGCATACTTAAGGCTACCTCCTTTACTACTGATGCCACTTTAGACATACTGACTTTTGCATCTCGGGCAATGGCCTCCACAGCAGCGACAAGGAAACTGCTCTGGCTAAGGACATGGCAAGCTGACTTTCAATCCAAGCCGATAGTCACAGCTTACCCCTTCCAGGGGGATCGGCTTTTTGGTGATGGCTTGGATAAAATCGTAGTGGAGACGTGTGACAAGAAGAAAGCCATGCCCAGAAGCATACATCAGCCCGACATGCGAGGGTCTCCCTCCTTTCGTATGCAACACTCTGGCCAGGTTTTGCCAAGACTCCAAGAAGACCACCTGGGACGTAACCAAATGTCATCCAAAAGAGGTTCCTTTAAATCCAGATTTCACAAATCCCCCTTCAACAAGAGTGACGGAACCACGATGCCAAGCCCAAACAGGCATGACTACGCATCGCTTCTTGTGGAAGCTTGCCTGCTTCACTTCCATCCTGCCTGGATAGACTCACACGTGGACTCCTGGGCATTATAAATCATGTCACAAAGCTACGCCATAGAATTCTGTTGCTGTCCTCTAGAAAGGTTTCTGGTTTCACCTCTCAGCAACTCTGCCCACAAGAGAGCCATGGTCAGCAGGGCTCTATATCATCTCTTGAACATCAGAGCCATAGAACTGATCCCTCCTCATGAGAGGGAACAAGGTGTTTACTCAGTCCTGTTCCTGGTGCCCAAGAAAAATGCCAAATGGAGGGCCATCTTGGACCTTCTGAACAAGTATATCAAGTTGCACCACTTCTGCATGGAGACATTGAGATCCATAACAGAGACTTTGGCATCAGACAACTTTCTGACTTTGTTAGACCTCATAGGGGCTTATCTTCATGTCCTGATTCATCCTACCCACAAAAGATTTCTCTGATTCTATGTGGCTGGCCAACACTTCCAATACCGAGCACTCCTGTTTGGCCTGTCCACAGTACCCAGGCTTTCTCCAAACTAATCATCAACGCATCTCAGGAAACAAGTGATACATGTCCATTTGTATCTGGATAACTTTTTGGTATGAGGCAGCAACAGATCTGCTTCCATCTGGAACGCCGAAGTCACTCTGCATTGTCTACAGAACCACGGGTTCCTGGTCAACCTTTCAAAGAGTTCCCTCCATCCATTGCAGAGGATCAAACATCTGGGAGCCGTGATCAACGCAGCTTGCAACTTGCTTTTCCTACCACTGCCCAAGGTCAGAAGGATTCAGGAGATGGCATCTTTGAAGGCAAGGAGCCCCTCAGACTCTGATGAATCTGGCCAAACCCTTAGCACTTATGATATCATGCATAGATATGATCCAATGGGTACGTCTTCATTCCAGACCCTTACAATGCTTCCTCAGGCCATATAACAAACCATCATGGAAAGAAGGGACCTCATTCTTTGGGTTCCCACAACAGTCAAGAACTCTGTCATGCGTCTCCACTACAATTTTATCTAAGGCCAAGATTCTTTGGGTTCCCACAACAGACAAGCTTACTGTGGTGGACAAATCTGGGGAACCTGTGCCAGGGCAAGGTGTATTACATCCATGCATCCAAGGAGATCTTCACAGATGCCAGTCTCCTGGACTGGGGGGCGATCCTGGAGAGAATCCCCATTCACAGGTTGAACAACTCCTACCAATCAACCTTCTGAGACTCAGGGCAATTCAACATGCACTGAAACATCCCAGGATTCAGGCCCAACATATCCTGGTCCGGATGGATAACATCTTGGCAAAGGCATATCTAAACAAGCAGGGCAGCGCCCGATCGTCCCAACTGCATCAGGAGGCAATGAACATACTGATGTGGTCCAAAAAGAATGTCGCCTCATTAAGGGGACCACCAACACTCAGGCAAGCTGGCTCAGCGGGGAAACCATCTGCAAAGGGGAATGGTCTCTTCATGTGGACTCATTCGACCTAATCACTGCTTGTTTGGGGCAACCTCTAGTAGATCTTTTCGCCTCTCTGGCAAATCATCAACATCCAAGGTTTTTCACAGGATATTACCACCACACAGCAGCGGAGACAGACACCCTAACTTCGCCATGGCCCAAGGGCCTGCTCTTCGCCTTTCCGCCCTTTCTTCTCATCCCCAGGACCATGTAGAAAATCCAGTAAAAGAGAGCAGAAGTGATTTCGGTCACTCCTCTATGGGTGCGTTGCCCCTGGTTCTCGATTCTGAGGGAACTGGCAGTCAGTCCACCTTTGACTTTTTCGGTGACTCTGGACATGCTTCCTCAGGGTCCAGTCTGGCACCCCCACCTGGAATGGTTGTGCTTGACCACCTGGAGATTGAGCGGCACTATTTCGCCTGACTAGGTTACTCAATCCAAGTCACGGACACCATAGTAGTTTCCAGAAAGCAGTCCACCATTCGCATTTATACTACCACATGGAAGGCCTTTGTGAGGTGGTGCAGGAGGAAGAAGACTGACCCCTTATCTACCTCTGTGGTCGTGGTTCTATCCTTTCTGCAAGAAGGACTGGACTCTGACTTGAAGTCATCAACGTTATGCAGACAGATGGTGGCTTTTTCCACTGTGCTACCCCCTTAGGTGGCTATAAGCTGACAAAACATTCTCATGTCCAACTCTTTCTACAGGGGGCCAGGGTCAAGTCACCAGCTCGTCCACTGGTTTCCCACATGGAGGTTACACACTGTATTGATGGCTCTCACCAGAGCACCTTTCAAGCCTCTCAGAGAGGTCAGTCCGAGGTGGCTGAGGATAAAGACCCTTTTCTTGGTGGCAGTTACTTCTGCACAACAGGTGTCAGAACTTAATGCACTTTCTGTCAAATCTACGCTGTGCATTTTCCACAAGTACATACTTTGAACAGATCCCATGTTCCAGCCAAAGGTGTCCTCTGCCTTTCATCGTTCTCAGGAAATCTACCTACCACCTTTTGTCCACATCCTACACATTCCAAGGAATTTGTATGGCACACCTTGGACATCAGAAGAGCACTTAAGATATACATTGTGAGCCCTTCAGGAAAACGAACACTATGTTCAATGACGTTTCCCCTCCCAGAAAGGGGGACAGGATGTCTAAGACATGAATCAGCATGGTACTCAGATCTTGCATAGTGGAGGCCTACAGGGCTGCTGGTTTGGATGTTCCTATGGGGATTACGGCACATTCCCTACGAAATGCTTCCACTAATGCATCTTTTGCCAACCAGGCATCAGTAGAGGAGGTCTGCAGAGCTGCAACATGGATGTCTATCTCTACGTTCATCACTACAAGTTAAACACTGTGGCATCTGTGGATGCAGGATTTGGAAGAAGAGTTCTTCAGCATATCATGACATTGGCTGACGATGATGACCCACCCATCTGAGGGACACTGCTCGGGGAAGTCCCATGGAGATGTCCTCCATCTCAGAGGGAGAACAGCCCATTGGCACTTACCGTGAAGGGTCTTTCTCTTCTGAGGTCAGGAGGACATCTCGGCCCCCGGCCACCATTATCCTCACTTATGGGGGTGATGACTGTGAGATTAGGTTTGCAGTATTTTGGGAACCAAAAATGATAGCGCACATGGGCAAAGGCACTCAAGGCTTTAGAGATAAGCACCAACACTTTGAGTTCCTCACTGGTTGCCTGTCAGTTACCAGCAGCACATCTTTCAGCACAGGGATGATACTATCACTGTATCCAACCACTGACAGGAGTCTGGCTGCTGCAGTTTTAAATTAGCTGTAGTTTCTTGGTAGTCCTCAAAGGGTACGATTGAGTTTGCCTAATGTCTTGAGCTTGACTTTTTTCTCTAGAATCCCTGAGTTTGCCTAATGTCTTGAGCTTGACTTTTTTCTCTAGAATCCCTGAGTTTGCCTAATGTCTTGAGCTTGACTTTTTTCTCTAGAATCCCTGAAGTCCATCAGTGTGTTGTAAATTTGAAGGCAAAACTGCATGTTCAGTATCTTAACAATGGCATTGCTAGATTCAGGTTGGTAGCTGTGTTGATCTGAAGTAATAGAACAAAGTTTGAGTCCAGTGGCACCTTTAAGACCGAACAAAGTTTAATTCTGGGTATAAGCGAGAACTGAGTGACTTACTTATTTCATTGGACTTTTAGCCTGCCCTCCTCTTCACAACAGGCTCAGGGTGGGTTACAACATTAGCATGTGTAGTATAATAAAAACCTGATGTCTCTCGTAAGCCCTGGGGGTTCCATTGTCCTGAGTGTTGTTATAACTTGTAATTCAGCGATCTACCATTCCAGTCTGTTTCTGAAATTCCTTTGCAATAAATCAGCTACTTTGAGGTTCTCCATTGAGTGCCCTGGGAGGCTGAAGTGTTCTCCAGGTTTCTCAATTTTGTTAGACTGTGTTGAGTGATCTGAATGTTCTTCTAAGAATATAAGAAATGCCTTGCTGGCACAGACCAAGGGCCAGTGTTGTTTGCAAAAGTCCCAGGAAACTTAAGGTGCTAGATGGTACACTTGGAGGCTGTAGCCTATCTTCTGCCCACCCTTAGCTTAAACTTGTTGGTTACTGTTTTGCATAATTTAGAAGAAATCCATGTATGCTACATTGTGCTACACTCTGAGACTAAAACGATTCCTTACCTTTTTCCTGTATCTGCATTCTCTATAAAGACAGTAAAAGTGCTTACAATATTTGGAGACCATCTTTCAACAGAAAACTCTTAAAGTGGTCTCTAACAATTTAAAAATAACAATTCATGCTGAGTAAACAATTCAGCTAAACTAATATTTTGAAAATATAATCCCCAAGTATACAGAGAAATAAAAGTGTTTTCCTTTGCCTGCAACAGGAAACTAGGGAGGAATACATGCGGCTTTTTCAGACATTTTTCTGTAAGTCTAGACTGGAGCCACCACATACAAGGTGCTGCTCTGAGTGGATGGCTCCTAAAGGAAGGAGCCCAGATAGCAAGTTTACTAGCTCTTGATGCCATTGGGAGGGGCTCATATGTAAATAACTTTATGAAAACAAGCTATCATAGCTTCTTTAGACATCATCTGAAATGTTGAAATTTTGCAAATGTCATGAGGGACAGTTTCCCATGTTCTTTATTGCTTTTAAAGCTGGCTGAGTTGCATTCCCTTCCTTTTAGGCCAGAATGATTAGAACAGCACTTGCATGCTGTCCCTTTGTCGTTCTGCAGTCTCTGTCAGTGCATTCCTTGGAGAGGAGGCATTTAAAACTAGGGGTGTGTAAAAAAAAATCATTTTTTTTCCAATTCAGGTCTATTGGACCCCAAAAATATTGGTATTCCCAAATACCAGTATCATATTTTATTGGTATTTAGGTAAATTTTCAGGAAATCCGAATTTATTTGGCTCCATTATACCCAATGTGGACTTTCCCCACAGGGTGTTACGGAGAATTTCACTCGCTGAATTTTGTTGCCAAAGCGACTCAGTGAGTAAACGAAATGCACTGAAACTTTAAATGCCTTCAGTTTACTTGCTGAATTGTGCCACCGTGGCACGACTCAGAAGGTATTTCTAGAGACCGTGGTCTCTTTAAATGCCTTCCAGCCAAATAAATGATAATCGCATAACAAGAACATAAGAGAAGCCAATGTTGGAGCAGGCCAATGGTGGCCCATCCAGTCCAACACTTTGTCATGCAATGGCCAAAAATACCAGGTGCCCTCAGGAGGTCCACTAGTGGGCCAGGACACTAGAAGCCCTCCCACTGTTTGTCTGCCCCCCCTCCAAAGCACCAAAAATAAAGAGCACCACTTGCCCCAGATTTTGGATTTTATTCGAACATGGCTATTTTATTAGCTGAATCAGGTTGTCTAATCTGTATTCAACTAAATAAATACCCCCAAAATACTGATAGAGTATTTTGGGGTATTTATTTGGCTTGGTATATCCCAAGCACACACCCCTATTTAAAACTGCTACTAGCACCTGCTTTTCTTATGCCATACTTAGAACAAGGTGCTCTGTGGAAGGTTTATTTTATTTTATTTTATTTTTCACATTTATATCCCGCCCTCCCCGCAAGCGGGCTCAGGTTACAGGAGAGGTATCAGAAACTTGTTAAAGAATCATGTGTGTATTTTCTATGTAGCCTTGTTAGAGTTGCACCAGCCCTCCTGTCTGTAAACTGGCAAATTTGTTTAGTTTATGATCCACATTGCGGTCACATTGGGGTGACAGTGCATCAGTGGGGAAAAAATTCATTGACAGGTGAGCAAACTGTTCCATTTAAATCCAAGTTTGTCAGTACAGAATTGAAGATCTTTGATTCCATCATATCCAGTCCTATAGCTGTGCCTTAATTTTCATGTGAAATATACATTTGCCCCACCCTTTCTTCCTGTAGCATTCAGCCTTGCTAGGGTGTGGAACAGAGCAGATATACTGGGTGTGGCACATACAGTTTAATGTGTGGTGGCTTTCTTTTCAAATATTTTAGATTACTTTTTTAAGTATTGCAGAGATTAAAGACACCTATTGCTACTGCTACCTCAGTCAGTAATTTTGAAGTAGTATATACTGAGTGCATAATTATTGGGTCCATCTAGCTCAGTATTCTATTCCCAGCATTTACTAGTCAGCTTGGAACAGTCAGTCCTAATGTCAATCCTTGTGGGTTATTGCATCCATAACAGTTCTATCCCTGGCATCTCCAAATAAAAGGGTCAGGTGGGGCAGGTGAAAGGAAGAGAAAGGAAGGGAGCTCCACAGTCTTTTGCTCACTTTTTCCTCTGCCATGATTTCCTGATGCTGACTACACCTGCAGTTCATTGGTGTAGAAGTTACTGCTGCCTAGTATTTCATTTTAACAGGAAGCTAATTGGCAAACATTAAGAAGAAAATCACAGTTTAGGTTTCTGGCAGGAATTCTCACTAGGTGGGTAACAAAAATCTCTCTCCCTCTCCCTCACTTATATAGGTCAAATTGCAAACTGGCCACTAGTTTGCCAGTTCTGCCGAGTCCGAGGGTGGCTTCTTTAAGAGAGGGTGAACCATCGCTTCCTTAAGAGCCCTTGGGAAAGTCCCTTCAGAGAGGGACCTGTTGACACTGTCCCACAGGGAACCTCGCAACCCATCATGGCTAGCTTTAACCAGCCATGATGGGCATGGGTCAAGGCTGCAGGTGGTGGGGTGTACGATTGTGAGTATTCTGTCAGCTTCGAGGCTGAGGTGACTGAACCGATCCATAACTAGACTAGAAGACGTGCATGGATCCTCAAGTTCACTCACTATCTCAATTATGGCTGGGAGGATGCAGCAGAACCATAAGACTCTGAAAAAGCTTGCAAAAGTCTCACAGCCAAAATCCAATTCCCTAATGTTTGGTCTGTTCTGAGACAGAGTGTTCAAGGACCAAGTCGTTCTAAACGATTGGGCCAGGCGTGAGCTTGCAGATGTAATTATGGTTGCATAGTGTTCTGTCTTAGCGGCTTTGGTTGCCTTCTCATAGGGTCTCATAAATGACCTATAGGATGTTCTTATCACTTCATCACAAGCACACTGCCACTGTCTCTCTAGCCATCTTAGCCTCCACTTCATCTGCCACAACTCCGGGGTGTACCATGGAGCCAGCCTAGAGCAGGGGTGCAGAGGGCATCGGGGAGCGATCTCAGTGATGGACACAGAGAGTCGGTCATGCCAATCCTCCACAAGCTCATCCAGCGAGCCGCCAGGGGGCAGAGGATCCTGCAGAGCCATCTGAAGCTGGATGGGGTCCATTTGGTTCTGTGGGTAAGCTAAATTGCGCTATCCGCCCAAACAGGGCTGGGGTGGGACATTCACACAGGCCTTCAGGGCTTAGTGGTCTGACCATGGCACTGCCACAGCAGTGATCCAGTCCACCGTAACTCCAGCCACAAAGATCAGATCCAGCATGTGCCCTGCCTGGGGCCGTTACATATTGGGAGAGCTCCAGCACCACCATGGATGACACTAGGTCTGCTGCTCACCTGGAGGCCACGTCATCAGCATGGACATTGAAGTCATCCAGGACTATCAGCCTAGGGTGCTCCAATGCCCAACTAGACACAGCCTCCACCAGGGACAGTAGGGTATTGGCCAGTGCATTGGGTGGTCAGTAAACCAGCCAAATAGGCGAACTCCCCCCAGCTTCCCACACCAAGCCAGTGCACTCTGTGCTGGCGATCCTAGGTGGCAGGCACGCTCTAGAGGAGTAAGCCTCCTTTATATATGTGTGTGTGTGTGTGTTATTTATACAGCAGAGCTCTGAAATATAGCTTGTTCACTGATTTGAAATTGAGTGTGTATCACAGTGGCGAAGACAGCCTTGGTCAGTTTCATTTCATGTTTCTAGGCTCTGAGCTACAAACTAATACATTTACAATTAATTATGTACAGTGTTACTCTAGTCCAGGGGTGGGCAAACTGTGGCTTGGGAGCCGCATGCGGCTCTATCACATATATTATGTGGCTCCCGGCAGGGCAGCTGGGGAAGCTAAATATCATTAGCAAACAAATATCATTGGACAAATTAATATCATTATCAATATCTGCTTTTACCCCTTTTGTTATTATTTTTGGCAGTCTCATTTAATGTTAATAAAAAGCAAATTTGCTTATTTTCCAATAAAAGCAGGTAATATTTGTTCATGTCTTGTGGCTCTCAAACATCTGATGTTTATTCTATGCGGCTCTTACGTTAAGCAAGTTTGCCCACCCCTGTTCTAGGTGGCTCTTATGCTGAGCAAGTTTGCCCACCCCTGCTCTAGTCTGAACCAATTGAAATAAATGGGTTTAGGCTGGAGTAATTATACCATGGATTGTTTTGTTCTACCACTGAAAGCCATGGCCAGTTTCACCTTCTGTGTGGAGGGTGAGCAGCACAGTTAGTGCATGTGTTGGAATGTCCACAGTGCTGGGCCTAAGAACCATGACTTGTTGGTAAGGCATCATCTTTGCATGTAGAAATTCCCGGGTTCTGTATCTGGAACCTCCAGATAAAAGGATCAGGTGTTTGATGATATGAAATACCTGTACCTAAGACCCTGAAGAGCTGCGACCAGTAAGAGTAGGTAAGACTGACCTTGATGCTATTTGTCGGGTATATTTTGGCTTCCCAAACATACCAGGGGTTTCTTCAGGGAAACTGGAAAAAATCTCAAGAAAATCCCAATATATTGGGAATTTTGGGTGGATCTAAAAACAGTGGAGAGGCAAGAGCAGATTGCTTCCGCCTCTTAGCTGCTTGTCAGGCAGGCTTATGCAGTCCCTTTAAATGGACTGCAGAAGTCAGCTTGAGGATCAGGCAGAGTGGCAGGAAGCTGAGAGCTCCCCGCCCCTTCGGCTGTGGCTGGCTTCTCTTGCAGCCCCAGGATTGGGCTAGTATTTTTTTACCAGCATTTTTTTGTTCTGGTCTATTATGCCCCCAAAATTCAGGATTTCTGAAAAATCCCAGATCCGAATACCACACCAGTATTTAGATCTGGGTTTTTTGGGGGGGGGGATCCCGAAATTTTTTTCAGGTCCAGTAAACCTGAACCGAAAAATACCGGTAATGAAAAAAGTCTAGGTGTAGGGGGCCTCAACTGTCTTTTCATGATACAAAAGCTTTTTTTCTTGCTTTACTCTTCACTGTTCTTCTCTTATTATCATATCTCTGCCTCCTCTTTAATGCAGGATCATATTTCAGTTCAGAAGGACACTTACATGCTTTGTCTGGCTGCTTTGTACTTCATGTTGTTATATTAAATTAATAGCAAAAATGTTACAGTAACAGCACTTCTGTAATATTGGAAGGTTAATAACTTCTGTTTTAATTTAAAACTACTGAGGTACTATAATTACTTTGTGTGTTTTCTTTGTATAAGGATGAGGTTTTGTTGAAATACTGTGCCATTGCTTACTTGGGTCCTCATTAGGTATTGTGGAAACGGAGGATAGAGGGACCTGTTCTCATATAAGTGATCTATAGAGCAGCAGGGGCTGACATCTGTGTTGTCTTCCCTGAGATCGCTATATGCAAGGTATCCTTGAATGCTTGCTGTTGGAAGCCTGTTCTGTTTATTTAGATATTTATACCTCACCTTGGAACAAGAGGAAAGGTGGAGTATAAGTGTTTAAATATGAGAGAATGGGGGCCGTGCTCTGCTTGTTGCTTCCTAGAGGCATGTGGCTGGCCACAGTTGCAAACAGACTGATGTCTCACCAGAGCAGTAATTCTGGTTGTAGATTGAGGGGAAAAGATATGACAGGGGAGATGATTTAGGTGAAAGTGAAATGCTTGTGACTCATAGGTGTGACTCATGATTTGACATGTAGAATAGATAGTGCCAGAGGCTTTTGCTTCAGTACTGGCCTGTAATTTTACCAGTTGAATTCTACTTTCCGGAGAGCTGAATGCTTTCCCGGTTTTCATTCAAATGCATTAAATCACTATGTGATGCTTTGAAACTGATTTGCACATCAAAATATAATTCCTGTGTATATCACATACATATGTGGCATATTTCAAAGTATATATTTAAATGTGTCTAATTTGTCCATGCTTAATATTTTATAATATATGCAACAATTCAGTATTGAAGAGCGCATGAATTTCAGTGGTATACTGTTTAACTCTGTATCTAAATACAGATATAGTATTGAATACAGTGTTACAGTATCTATTGTTTTGACTTCTCAGGTGGGAAAACTGGTATGCATGCAATATAAGCATAGCATATAGTTTGCAATGATTGATGTGGCTTTGGGTATATTCGTAGTTTTGCTTGTAGAAGAAGAAGAAGAAGAAGAAGAGAAGAAGAGATTGGATTTATACCCCGCCCTCCACTCCCCAAGGGAGTCTCAGAGCGGCTTACAAACTCCTTTCCCCTCCCCTCCCCACAACAGACACCCTGTGAGGTGGGTGGGCCTGAGAGAGCACTTTCCCAAGCTGTCCTTGAGGGAACAGCTGGTACAGAGCTATGGCTTGCCCAAGGTCATCCAGCCAGGTGCAAGTGGAGGAGTGGGGGAATCAAACCCGGTTCTCCCAGATTAGAGTCTGGCGCACTTAACCACTACACCAAAAGCTTTATACTTTTAAATTCTGAAAATATGCCAAATCCTACAGTTTTATATGCTAGGTTCCAAATTAGGCATTTTATTTTAAAGTAGTAAAATAGGTTTGATGATAAAGTAAGTATTTAATGTTTCCGTTTCCCCCAAATCTGCATTTTTTTCATGGCTTCCAAAATTATGGAAATTTTAATTCCTAGAAAAGTGACAGCACCTCAACCAATATACTGAGGTATACTGTGTCATACTGTATGATGCATGTTGACTTATATAACTACCATGGTAATAAAACTGTTAGACCTGTGCTCCATAATCCCCCCCCCAATGCCATTATGCCAGCAGATTCCACACATTATACGTTTGTCCTGAATCTGCTGCATATAAATGTTGTTGGATGACTCTTAAGTGTTAGTATTATGTATGGAGTAGACATTTTTACCCATTTGCTCCATCCTGTTCATAATATTATAAACCTGTCATGTTCTTTTACCCCTGTATTGCAGATTCTTTTATAAAGAAAGAAAAGTCTCAAGTGTTTAGCTTTCCTTGTATTTATTTTATTTACTTCATTTATGTGCCCCTTTCCCCCCTGAAGGTGACCTAAAGTGGCTTGCAACATTGTCGCCTCCTTCATTTTATTGTTGCAATATACCCTGTGAAGCAGGTGAGGTTAAGACTGTGACTGGCCCAAGCTCACCTAGCAAGCCAGAGCAGGATTTGAACTAGGACCTCTCAAATCCTAATCTAATCCAACACTCTAACCACTACCATCATGCTGGTTGTCACATAGGGAAGGTACTACATCAATTGTGCTAGTTGCTCTTTTCTTGCGCCTTTACCAGGTAATGTATATCTCCCTCCCTTCAGGCTTGGAACATAGTAGCACTTATAATGAAAGATTTCTGTTCCATTTATCTTAAAAGTACGTCCCTTGGGGAGGTTCAGTTATGTGGGTTTAGCTCTTGTCTAATGAGAGCTGTGTATGATGATCACCTGCGTAAAGCAGTGGTAGATTGGTAGTTTGAACTTGCAGCATCAGTCTTGCTCAGTGCTTTATGGAGAGTGTGTTTGCATCTATACAAGGGGTTAGGCTTTTTCCATAGCTGCTGTGTATAGCGCTTAAATAGTTTTTCTGGACCCGCTATAATACTTTATTGCTAAATTTGCCTTTCATTTATGTATTTTCATAGGGATAGATTTCAAGATCAAAACAGTTGAATTACAAGGAAAGAAGATCAAGCTACAGATATGGTAAGTGACACTTCTGAATTTGCTGTGCGTAGGACTAAGCCAAAAGAGTGGAGGCAGACCACTTAAGGCACTCCTGGCAGCATGAAAAAGCAAACTCTCCACAATTAGATTTTGGTGATTTCATTGAGGGGATGAAAACACTCACCTATTCAGACAGAAGGCAGTGCTTTCTGATTTTTTCTTTGTCTTCTGTGACGCATCTTACTGGTTGCACAAGTGTTGTGATTTCTTGCTTTCTACATGATCTTGGAGTGGCTGAGGGGAAATGATTCAAATAAAATGGCGACCATTCTGACAGTAACCCTCCCCCAAATTGTGCTTCCTTCCTTAAAGTACTACTTTAGACCCATAAACCAAAACAAGACATCTGTTGGTGTGGTCCTACTTGAATACTGGGCATAGGACATGTTAGTCAAAAGCTGCATTATCCTGGGGGAAAAAATCAAAATTATCATATGTCTAGATTTATTGTATTTATGTATGTGTAGATATTCGAGGCCCTGACCTGGATAGCTCAAGCTAACCCAGTGTCTTCAGATCTTGGAAGCTAAGCAGAGTTGGCCCTGGTCAGCATTTGAAAGGGAGACCACCAAGGGATACCAGAGTTATGGGGCAGGCAATGGCAAACTACCCCTGAATGTCTCTTCTCTTGAAGACCCTTCAGGGTCACTGTAAGTCATCTGTGATTTGGTGGCATAAAAAAGGGGGTATTTGAGAAATAGTATGGCCATGTGTCACTGCATATTATCCTTGTAAGGGCAAGTGCTTTTTCTGATTGCCTGATGGGATTTAAATTTACTAGTGAGTAGTGTAAAATAAAAACAAGAGTGTACAAATTAATTTTCATTTATATTTTCATTTATAACCTGCCCTACCCCACCATAGCAGGCTGAGTTTTTATGAGTGTTAAATTAGACCAATACATGATGAAAATCTCTTGTGTCCAGTTCCTGGAGGAACTGAAGTGGCATTCTACTGATGGATTGTTGATAATTCTGTGTACAGACTGCTTTCCAATATGGTACTGCAAAACTTTAATTCATTATTATCATTAACCTCATTCATACATGTATTCTGCCACAGTCATCTTCTTCTATGTGGGTTCTTCTTGACTCATCTGAGCTGTACTTTCTTCTGGGTCAGTGTTTGTTTTTTTGTTCTACATGTGCAGTTAACGTGTTCTATCCTGTGAACAGTCTTTTTCTGCAATGTAAAGGTTTTCTTTTTTATAATTACAAGACAGAAAAAGATTATCCAGAGGGCAGGCACTAGTTAATTGTATATCCAGAAGAAAAAGGGCAAATTGGCCCAGTGATAGTTCCTGGGAAGGCTTTTGGTTCAAGTATGCTTTTTGGGCAGTTGCTGATTCAGCGAACTGTATATAATAAATTGAACCAGGGTGGCTTCTCTAAACTTAGTTCCCCACCAGCATCTTCAGACAAAAGGCAGAGGCCTCTGATAGAATGTGTTTTCATTGCTCACCTGTTGCATTTTATTGTCCTGCCACAATTTCTAATTTAAGGACTGAGTCTTGTGATAAAGAAAGCACTGGGCAGCATGAGCCAGCTCATGGTTTTGCAAATTGCAGTTTTAAAGTTTGTTCTGTTGTAGCAGCACCCAGCCTAAGAAAATAAGGAGCTGTCTTATCCATGGTTTATTGGAAAAATATATTGAAACCTTTTGCTCTTCTTGGATACTAAGAGTGCCAACATCAATTTAAAAACCCCTTACTTAGAACATAAAATCACAATGTATAAAAAAGCTCAGAATGTTCACAAACTTCATCTGAATGCCCTTTGAAATAACGGTCTTTACAACCCTCCTGAAAGCTGGTCACAGTGGGATCTGACAGACCTCTGATGGCAACGCATTCCACAGCTCTGAGGCAGCTACACCAATGGCATGTCAGTGGGTCATGACCAGCTGTGCTACTCTATTTGGCACATTTTGATCAGCAGAAACTAACTGGCATGAGGATTCATGAGGGGGAGAGATGGCCCTTCTAATATGTGGGACCTCAGGTCATGAAGAGCATTAAAGTTTAAGCACCAGCACCTTGAATTCAACTTGGAAGCAAATAAGCCTATAAAGCATTTCTAAAAGCACAGTAACATCACAGAAGCAGCTTTTCCTAGTTAACAAATGGCTGGTGACATCCTGAACTAGCAGAACCTTCTGAGTTGACTTGAAGGGCAGCTGCATATAAAGCATATTACAATAGACCAGCCTGGAGGTTATACAGGTACAGCAAAGTCAGCTTGTCTGGGAAGGTTGATAGTCTATGACTGTGATACAGATGAAAAAGGTCTTTTATGGCCACCACTGTTTTTCTAACAACAATACAGAATCTATTAGGACCCTTAACCCCTTGGTAGAGTCTGCTAATGGTAACTTTGCACCATCAAGTAGCTGTAAATTGAATCCCCTCCAGTAACTCAGACTTCCTTTGAACAGCACATCTAGCCTTGTCTGGATTTGGCTTCAGCATGTTCCTCCCTCATTCACTTGATTGCAGCATCCAGTCGCTGGCCGAGGGTTTATGTGTGTGCAGTTTGTAAAGGCTTAGTCAAAGAAATATATAGCTGTATGTCATCAGCATATTGATGACACATAATCCCTGACTTTTGGATGACTTTTGGATGATATTGAAGAGCGCAGGGGACAGAGTTAGCATTCCATATTCAAAGTCTCAGACAGATTATTCAAGATCTCTAATAATGACTTCCTTTAATTTATATTTTAAAAAACTGAAGCCAGCAAAGAACCATTCTTTTCATCCGCATAAGCCTCTCCATCCTTTATAATAAAATAGTGTGATCTATAAAATCAAAGGCAACAGATAGGTCCAATAGTTATGGGATGCCTCTGTCCAAATGGGCATCATTTGCCATAACTGTAGTCATTTCCATCAAATAGGCAAGTCAGACTGGAAAAGGTCAAGGGTATGTGCATGTTTTAGATGTGCCTGCACCTGATGTTCTGCCACCTGCTTAAAATGTGAAGATCTGAAACAGGCCTATAATCAGCCAGATTATGTTTGGCTCATAAAGGTTTCTTCAGTAAAGGACTGACCACTGCCGCCTCCAGACTGAAGGATATTTTCTCTGTCGGGATATTGTCTTCACAGTCCTCCCAAGAGGTACATCCAGTTTTTCTCAGCATGATTTAATTGGCTGGGAGGGGCAAGGATCTATACTGCAGATGGTAGGCTTCAGAGGCCCAAGCCACTCTATCCACATCGGTCAGTGAGACAAAGCCAAAACTCTTTGTTCAGCCATGAAAAGCAGGTGCTTCTAACAAAGGGTCTGCAATCAAACCGGTTTCTAAATCCAACCAGATTACAGAAATCATCAGTAAAGAATCTAGCAGAAGCATCACAGGGTTAAACTGAATGTTCCTCCCCAAGGAGATCGGGTCTTGACCGATCACAGACCACCTTGAACAGTTTTGTTAGACTCGATTCAGCTCTTGTAACAGTAATCGAGAAACACTTTTTCTCCATCACCACCTCATAGGAGCTACTGCTTTTTTTCTCTAGAATCTTGGGTGAAACTTTCCTAGCCTTTGACCTGGGATTCTTTAACTGGAGATGTCAGTGATTGAATTTGGGTCCACCTTTATGCCAAATGTATGCACTTCCACTGAGCTTTGGCATTAGTAGTGTGAGTTCTCACACAGCCATGATTGTCAATCAGTAAATGGCTACTAGAACCTCTAATTCCCACAGTACTAGGTGAGGTGTCAGGAGAATCCTTAAGAGTATATGAATTATGTGGGGGATTTAATTTAATTATGTTGGAATGCATTGTGAATGTTGCAGAGAACAGTTGATTGCCTTTGTAAAGAGGCTGTGAGGCTGGAGACGATGTTATCAAAGGGGAAAAGAACTATGGCTCAGTGGTAGACTGTCTGCTTTTCATGTGGAAGGTCCTAGGTCCTGACATATTTGGTATAAAGCAGCTTCATGTGTTCAACATGGCAAGATGAAAAATCAGCAAGGAGAGTGCTGCAGAAAGTGTTCCATGCTCAGATTTATTTATTTACATTGTTCAACTGTCCTCCCCCCGGCGGGCCGGGCTCAAAATGGTGTACATCATCAATTAAACATCCATTAAAACAAGATTAAAAACCAGTAACAGAGAAATATAGCTGAAGCTAGTAACACTGCTCTCTCATGGGAGGGGGGGGGAGGGGAATGCCAGGATGGAACTGTTGCTGAAAATGGAAAGATGAAGATGACAGCACTGGAAGTTTCACAGTACAAGTGTCTTCATAAAATCTGAGAATTTGTTCTCACTTACGTAAGGTATGACTTTATAAAACAGAATGTACTTTATTTGTAGACTTCTTATTTCTGCACCACGTACTTTCCCAGGTGCTACACATAGAGTACCCTGAATTGGATGGCCAGACTAGCCTGCTCTCGGAAGCTAAGCAGGGGTAGGCCCTGGTTAGTACTTGGATGGGAGACCTCCAAGAAGGGTCCAGGGTTATCACACACAGACAGGCGACAGCAGATCATCTCTGCCCGTCTCTAGCCTTGAAAACCCTATGGGAGCATAATAAGTTGGCTGTGACTTGACAGCACTTTCAACCACCACTGCGCACAGAGTCCTGAGAGACAGTATCCCTTTTATCTGTCGTCTCCAAGCCCCCCCCCCCTTTTCTGGCTACCCACAGACTTCCGTTCTTTCCCTCTGTCTTGGGTCATTGGCTTGAAGAGAGATTTCCAGAAGATTTTTCTAATTTTAAAATTAGTATGATGATAATTCTCCAGAGAAAGGAGCTGGACAAAGCCTATGTGAATGTCACTAGCTTGCTAAAACGCTACAATAGATCGACTCTTTGGTGAAATTCCATGAGTGAAAATGAAGAAAGCTTTCATTGCTGAAGACAACAAATCCCTTCAGTGCAGGAAGGACTACTTAGCATTTCAGGGCATTGCAGTGCATTATAGTTGATACACGATCCTCCTGCTATTAATATAAGAGCATTAAGATAACAAAATTGCTTCCCTTCTAAAAGCATTACTCCCCTGGGTGGTTGCTGAACTTACAACAGAATTTTCAACTTGCTGCTAACCATTTCAGTATTATTGCTTTGATTTCCCCACCTTAATGTTTATTACGTTCAAAAAGCTTTAACCTGCCACAGATATGGTGCAGACATGTTGGCTGTCTTAAGACTGTAGATGAAATAATAGGTATGGAGATGATACTCTTCCTCAAGTGGGTGGGTTTGGCATGGCAGCAGGGAATGGGGAAGTGTGTTGCTGGGGAGCAGTTGGCATAGCTTGGACTCTTATCAGAGGAACACAGGAACCTGCCTTATATGGAGTTAGACCCTTGGCATCTATCATAATCGTATTGTCTGCTGAGGCAACAGCTCTCCAGGTGAGTCACATAACCTTCCGCCTGATCTCTTTAACTAGAGGTATTTTCAGTTGAACCTGGAGCCTCCAGTGTGCAAAGCAGATGCTCTGTCACTGAGTGGTAATGTCCCTCCCCCAGTTAGCTTTGATTTTACAGCAGAATGTAGTGTCAGAGGCCAGGAGCAGCCCTGGCTCCAGCCTCCTACCTCCCACTGCAACTCACTTTTCAGGGGAGGAGGTGTCAGCCCACTGCAGTGTCTTCTCCCAGTTCTTAGTTCTGATGAGGACTCCTCCTGCATCACCAGGAACAAATCCAGTGCTGCCGGAGATGCATACAGGCCTGGTGAGATCAGCACCAGTGATCAGCTGTTGGGTGAGACCACACAGCCCATCTTTCAGACGGCCCCTGTCTGGTGCAGGCAGTGGGTTGAGAGGCCACCATGGGGCAGCAGAGAACTCCACAGAAGAGGCCCGAGGGATGGACCCAGATTCATGAGGCTTGCAAGCTTCATGAGAAGAGAGCCGGGGGGACAGGACCAAGGAGGGGTGCCTGGGGTATTTAAAGCTTGGCAGACTAGAGCCGAGGAGGAGGTGGTTAGGACTGCTCTACTCTGATCATCCAAGCCATAGAGAGAGGACCAGCAGGCACAGGAGCAGCTGGATGAGGTGACTTAAACCTTACTTCAGATGTGAGGCACAAACAGGGGCTGAGAGCCTCGCAGCCATCGTGCGTCTCCTCCTCCAGGGTACCTGGCAGACCTTCCAGTGGTAGTTCAGCAGCTCAGGCCCTCCATCGATGACTTGACTAAAAGAATTCGCCCTATCCTGTGTACTTGACAATAAGAGATCAATTTTGTGGGCACTTCTGAGAACCACATAGAACAGCTTTCTGTGAATTCTTGGAAAATGCTATCGGGATAGTGGAGAAGCACCTCATGTGCTTTGTGGTAGAAATTTCTTCATTCAAGTTGAAAGTCTTCACTAGGAATTTTTTTTGGCCTGGCATTGCACATACAGTACCTGCAGATCATCTGGTGACAGCTCATTCCTTGAAGCGAGCTGAGAATACCCTGCAAACTGTTATTGTGTCTGTGATTTAAGTTATTCTGTCTGTTTCCCATCCAGGCAGAAGTGTTGCCTGTACAGTCAGGTAATTTTGATTCCCCTTTGCAGTATTATGCCGCATTCTTCGTGAGAGAAATTTCCTTCAAGTGGAGCTCTGCTGCCTATTTATACACGCTGTGTTCTTGTCCTGTAATTCTGGGTTGGTTTGAGATTGGTTGACAGGCTGGAGCTGCCATCTGGGCTTTGTTTCGATATTAGTAAAATGTCAGTCATTCTGAGGTGTGTTCTGTGGGGGGGAGGACCTCTAGATTGCAAATACCTCTGGGATGCTCTGCAGAGTACACAGTGACACACAAACCCTTGGAGTTCATGGTGATGGAGGCCCCTCACTGCACAAAGTTTGGTATCCAAGAAATGCTCTTCCCCACACTGATACCAGAGCCATAGAATATCCTTCCTCACTGCCTTCTGGTAGGCATGAAGAGGTTCGGGGGTGTTATTTGTGAATTTTATATTGTGTGTTCATGAGCTGCCTTGAGCTTTGGAATGGCAGTATACAAATGTTTTAAATAAACACCAGAGTGACTCACTGTGTATTTGCTCAGCCCTCACTCGCAAGCTTTTCCGGCTTACGTATTCTAGATTTGCACCTGTATATTCACAGGACCTGTATCTGGGCCCAAACTAGCAACTCATGGTTGCTGCAAGAGCCATGTGAATCTGCTTACAGTCGAGAATTTTCAGGGAGCCTCAGAAATTACTGGAGATTGGACAAAAGGACCTTTATGTTAGGTTCTCCCCTCCCCCCAGGGTTTACTGAGTTTAACTCAATGTTCACTGAGTTTAACTCAATGTGCTTCTTATGGAGGTTGGGAGGTGTACCATCTGCCATGGTAAGAGTTCCTGTCATGCTACTGTGAATGCACCCACTGTATGTGGTGTAAGAGGGACCTATCCTATAGTAGACTGACCCTTGAAATGGTGAGGTAGACTACTAAATATTTCTACACAAAGAACAATCAGGTCTCTTACTGTCTTATGATACTGAAGTGGAACTTAGTTTTTTGTGCCTACTGGCTGCCTAATATTGCTGTTTGGCTGCTCTTCTTTAACCTAAAGTATGGCTACGCTGTATTTGAATGTGTCTTTACTTTCCTTCACAGGGACACAGCAGGGCAAGAGCGGTTTCACACCATCACCACCTCCTACTACAGGGGTGCCATGGGAATCATGCTAGTGTATGACATCACCAATGCCAAAAGCTTTGAAAACATCAGCAAATGGCTCAGAAACATAGATGAGGTGAGGACAAAAAATTTAATACAGTGTATTTGAAGGGCTGCATAGTTGCAAGTGGCCTTCTGAAACAGAGTAGGATGTGTATCTTGCATGTGCCTCGAAGTGCTGCTGTATATGAAGTTCCTGTGCAAAAGGGGCCATATTGACTGGGCAGATTCAGTGAAGAGCTTCTGTAGCTGACACATCTTTGAGCTGACTGCCCAGATTTCAGATGTCCACAGCAGAAGATTCTGCAACCTCTTTGGGTTCCTTGTAATAGTTTGCCTCTTAGACATATGAACATCCTTGTAATATCTCTGTCAGTCTCATGAGTTTTATTAGCCTCTTTCTGAATGAAGGTCACCTTGTTTGCTCTTGAATATAAAAATGTGAAGGAGTCTTCATTGGTAAGTGTCTGCTGGGTCTTGGTTCCACTTACAGTGGTGGCACAGTGCTCAGCAACAAGAAGCTATTTAATGTCTGCTTTTATACAAAGCGGAGAATAATCTGCTTAAGATACCCAAGTAATACTAGTGGTATAGAGCTGCTCATGAGGTTGGAGTGAAGGGTGCTTGGATGAGTGTCAAATGAGGCGGAAGAAACAGACCCAACACCGTTACTGAAAAAATGACTAAACTGTAATTCGCACAAAGGCTTCTGTAGGTGATGACATCAGTTAACGCTTTAATCATGGATCTCCTCGGCTTCTTTCTGTTTGACAGTACTTTATCATCCTTGAACCATTTCCAGATGGGCTCTTTATATGAAAGGTAGTACTTAAACCACTGGTTCCCAGAGTGGGCAGCACTGCCCCCTTGGGGGTGCTGGAATAATCCAGGTGGACAGTAGGAGCCTTGGGTGCAATTGGGGGGGGCGTTGAATAAAAATAAGGGGGTGGTGGAAGCATAAAGAAAGAAGGGTCCAGAACCTATCTAAAGCAGCTTTTTCCTGCCTTCTCCTGGCCCTCCCTGGGATCGGAGGGAAGGGGAGGTGAAGAGGGGTCCCCACAGCCCATCACAGCCATGCATGTGCACCCTTGTAAGGCTGGTGTTGCTGCTGGGCTCTTGTGTGGTGGCTGCTGCTGGCTTCAGGCCTTCTGCTGCTGCTGCTCTGTGCCTGCCTTGGCTTGCCTGGCTGCGTGGATCATGGTGGACTCTACCTGCATCTTTTTGTCCACTTCTTTCCAGGGGGGGTGCTGAGTAATTTTTTTTCCTGAAAAGGGGGTGGTAGGCCAAATAAGTTTGGGAACCTCTGACTTAAACAGACTTCTCAACATTTAAATTATTGCAGATTTTTAGAAGAGAACGGAGGAATAGGAAAAAGTAATGGAGGAGAGTGGTGCTAATGCACAACAGTGCCTTTTAGAAGCATTGCTTGAAGCTAATCTTGATTCTGGAGTCTTCAGTAAAAACATGCCACATTGTTCTTGGTGGAAGCTTTTTGTGTCAGTCTAGTGCAGGTTTTAAGTAACTAAATTTTGAAATGAATCCCTCCATCACTGCAACAGACACAAACACACCCCTTGCTATCATTGCCCTAATTTCATGGAAGTTGGTGGAGTTCCAGCCTTAACTGCAATTTTGCCTTGCATGTATGTGGTAGGTAAGCAAAGATGATGGCCAGGACTTCAGACACTAGCATTGCATTAAGGCCATAAGGGAAGGGAGAGGCTTGGTTGGAAGGCTGCCGGGAGGCTTCAAGAGGGAATTAGATAAACATATGGAGCAGAAGTCCATCAATGGCTGTTAGCCACAAGGTACAGATAGGAACTCTCAGCCTGGGGCAAGTGATGCTCTGTATTTTTGGTGCTGGGGGGGGGGGCAACAGTGGGAGGGCTTCTAGTGTCCTGGCCCCACTGCTGGACCTCCTGAGGGCACCTGGTGTTTTTGGCCACTGTGTGACAGTGTTGGACTGGATGGGCCACTGGCCTGATCTAACATTGGCTTCTCTTATGTTCTTATGATACATGCCTCTTATTTGCAAGATTCAGTAGGTATTAAGTCTCCTTCAAACAATTAGAAAGTTAGATCTGTCAGGTTGCCTGTCTTGCTTAAATGTAACCTTTCAGGGATTTGCTGAAGAAAATCCCTTTACATGTGTCATTCTCCCATCTCCCAGTTCTGACTGGCATCCTACAGCACATTAGATGCTTGTTTTGTGGCTCCCTTTCTGCCACACAGCAGGACCACAGTAGAAACTGCAGAGGTGCCTAGTTTTGGACTTGGGTAATTGTGTGTCCTCAGTGCTTGGCAAGCCAAGGCTTGAGGCAGGGTCCTGTTTGAGCTCATGTTGCCGCCTGGCAATTGACACATCAAGGCCATTTGCTGAATGTACTTCTGCTGAGTAACTAGGTGTACGTAGAGCCTTACTAGCCTCCTGTACATAATTGCACAAGGTGGTTTAAGTTGCCTTCAGTCTATGTAACTTCTAGTGGCTGTGATTGAGCAGCTGAGCCCCCCACCTTTCACAATGTTTGCTTGATGGAGCTGAGGCAAACTTGTGGGAGGGGGTTAATTCATTCCTGCTTTCAGTAGGCGCTGGTATAGGACTCTGCAGGCCAGGCATTCTGGTTCTGCTCCAGTGCCTGTCTCTGAGGTGACTGATTAAGTTAAGGGCTTAAGGGAGCCCATTTGGTCACCAGTAATGCAGATGTGAAAGAGTTTCTAAACTGGGCATTTTTCTAAACAACTTTGATTCTCCCTCAGGAAAGCTAGATTATACAGCACATTAGCAACTGTTGACTTAATCACCCCTCCCTTGCCTCTGGAAAGGTACATAGCTGTAATACATGTCTTAATGAGACAGGAAATTAACTTCACTGAAACTAGTAAATAACTTGGTGTCTTCAACAGAAATTTCTAAGGCACTGAAAGCTCTTTAGCGAAGACTGGCCAAGACTGTTTGTCTGATTCTCTTGTCACCAGGCTTCATACAGTTGCCATACAGTATTTTGACTGTCTTATTTCAAAGGTTTCAGCAGCCTTAAAATAACTTGGTGGCCTTGAGTAAAAGGTGTAGTCCTCACAAACGCTGCAGGATCTGGTGCCCTGTACATACCTACATAAATTCATTTCTGCTTTCAAATTGGTATGAGGCTCTGCATAGACCTTTAAGAGTTGTTTTCTGGTTCCACTCTAGCATGCCAATGAAGACGTGGAGAGGATGCTGCTAGGAAACAAGTGTGACATGGAAGACAAGAGGGTGGTTCCAAAAGCGAAAGGCGAGCAGGTGAGTGGCATTCTGTCCAGAGGCAAGGAGGCTGTGGGCCGGACTTGACCAATGAACAGTCTCTGGTTTTGATCATCAAGTTTGCTAGGGAGAATCTTCCCTGGAAGAGGGCAGTGGGCAGCTGCCATGTGGGGTGACCTCCCTTGAATGTGCAATGAGGGCAGGCAGCTTAATCAGGGCTGGAAACCAGCTGTCTTAACTCAACCCAGTAATGTGTTGCATTTGCTTTGCAGAATTGTCCCTTTGCTATTATAGTGAGATGTGAAAAACCCAGGCTTGCAACTTTCTATTGTTGTTGTTTTTAAAATCTCAGGATATGAACTTGAAGTTGAAAACCAATGAGACTGAATATTTTCTTTCTTGATTTTGGCCTCTTATAATATTCCACCTTAGTCTGGTCACAGTGAAAACTGCAGATTTTTTCTGGCCTCACTGGTGGGTCTCCTGATGACAGCTAGGTTTTGGCCCCTTGGTGACACAGAGTGTTGAACTGGATGGGCCATTGGCCTGATCCAGCACAGCTTCTCTTAAGTTCTTAAATGTTTCTTTCCTCCTTTACTCCTCAGAATGAGGCCTTTCCCGTAGGTTCCCTGGGGGGACAGTCTGGAGGTCTATTGGAAATCCAGCATGTTAGTGCAATGGGGTCTTGTTTTTCAGCATGCTAACCCCATTCTCTGCACTGAGCGTGGCGTACCTGTTTTGAAATGGTGCCCCTTCAGCTGAAGGACTGGCCTTTGTGTTTTGCTATGACTGCTTGACTTTTGCTGCTATGGTTAAATGGTGTTCTGTACACTGCTGGGTGGGGAGTCTTATGGCAGTGGTGGCCCTGTTGCCCTTTGCCCACATGTGCCAGCTGCAGGAAGTGTTTACCAAATTGACAGACTCTCTCTCTCTCTCTCTCTTGGTTTAGATTTCAAGGGAGCACGGGATTAGGTTTTTCGAAACTAGTGCAAAAGCAAATATAAACATTGAGAAGGCATTCCTCACGTTAGCAGAAGACATTCTTCGAAAGGTAACCGAGGACTTAATTTCTTGCTTTGAGAGCTCTTGTAGCCCAGTGTATAAAATCCCCCCCCCAAAAAAACCCCTGTAAACTGTCATATCAACCTCCATTCCCCCCAAATAGTATTGTTGTGTATCGTTGTGAGAGGCCATAAGCTTAAAATCAAGAGTTGTTCAGGGTTCCTCAAATCTCTTGGAAATCAGCCCACATGAGAACACGGCTGTGTACTTTTTTATTGCAGTATGGCTTCTGCCTGCCCGCCTGCCTACCCTCTCCTGTCCTGTTTCCTTAAGAACATTGTTGGCCCTAAGTGCTCTGAAGAATACCCTTATCTGCATTGTGCACTTGACTTGTTTCCAGTGACTGAGAAATGGCTGTTGGAACCTCGAGATGCCTTGTAACTCTCCTGTATTTGCTTCTTTGTTATAGACCCCTGTAAAAGAGCCCAACAGTGAAAATGTAGATATCAGCAGTGGAGGAGGAGTGACAGGCTGGAAGAGCAAGTGCTGCTGAATGTGTTCCCCTCATCAAGCGCCATCCACCGCCCCTCCTCTTCTTGCTGCGGAGTAAACCACTTTGCTCGTTTTAACCTTAAATTTTTTTTTTTTGTTCCTCATCTTAACACAGCTCCCTTATCCTTCTTCTGTTTTAGGAGAGCTCGCTGACTATAACGTTCTTGAAACAAACTGTATTAAAAAGAAAATCATGTCTGAATTCTTTTTTTTTTCTTTTTCTTTTTTAAATGTACCAGCTCGAACTCAGCATCACGTTCTGGTTGTATTATAGTCCGGTCTTAACATTAAAACTTAGAGCAATCATTTCAGCTCCAGCCTGCAAATTGTACGAGAATAAAACTTTAGCATTAACGGTTTCTTTTGTACAACAGTGGGGTTTTTGTTATGAATAATGTGCTTGAGTCACTATATTTGCATCAGTAAAAAAAAAAAAAAATCATTCGCCTTGAGTATGTAAATGGGGTTTATTTTGTCCTGTGCCTTATGTGGAAAGGAACTTTGGTCTCCTCCCCCCCCCCCCCCCCCCTTTCCGTATTCTGGTTGAAATATGAGCAGGAGATTTACTATCCACAACTTATCATGCCACATTTCAAAAAGAAAAAAAATTAAACTCTCTCGCCATAACTTTACTGTGGTTGATGTAGTGAATTGAGGACAAAGGGGTTAGAAGAGCAAGGTATTCCAACCTGCTTGGGGTCTCCTTTTTCCTAGGAGGCTTAATCTCTGACCAGTATCTGCTGCCATTTTCTTTCTCACTAGCAGTTTTTCTTTCTTTTTCTTTTTCTTCTTTTGTTGCCTGCATGCCAGTTTTGTGGGTTTTTTTTAAATGGTGTGATGTGTTATGAGACAGCAGTACAGTATGTATGCCCAATTAAATACAAAGCACTGATCTAGCTTTCTGAGGTAAAAAAAATTAAGTATCTAATCTTTGTCTAGCAACCGTCAGACCAACTACTACGCCTTCCCCTCCCTTCCCTCCCACGTAGTCATTGGGGTCTATGGTAATGGAAGCAGTAATTGCATGCATTAGTTTTTCTATGGAGGATGATGTGGCTGTCTTTTCTTCGTGTATGCCATGTGGTTCCCAAATCAGCAACCATTAAATAAATATGAATTTGGTTCTCTTGTTTGCTTTTCCAGGCAGATGACTTGGTAGCCTAGGAAATATTTAAAATTTGGGCGGAGGGAAGGGGTAAGATGATCACCACCCCCATAATGCTCTCCTTCTGTGTTAAGTTCTTCATAATAATAAAAAATCCCTTGTTTACAACCATGGGCAATTGTTAATTCTTTCAATGGATACTGAAGAATGGTAAGCAACCCTTCCCAAACCCTAGTTTTTTTTTAGGGGGTTAAACAGAAAAGCTTTATCTGATGGAGGGGGGGAGCTTGGGTATGTGGCTGGCTTTTCCAGCTTGTGTTTTGACTCTCCTCTTATCAGTGAGATAACCTGCTTTGAAACAAGGGACTGGTCTCATTCACTTCCTGCAGCGCTGAGGTCAGAAGACAAGGGACTGTTACTATTGAGGCTCAAGCTGAAATTGTGTACGTTGCCGGGACAGCGTTCTTCCCGCCACTTGGCTTGCCTACACAAGCCCCAGGAGGACCTGTGCAACAAAGTTTTCCTGCAGAGTTTTTCTCCACCCACTCCCCTTTTAAGAGAACGTGCACCAGAGATGAGCCTGAGGTGGACCTTTTTGCACTTATTTTTAGGAAAGGTCCTCTGCTAATTACAGCAGCCAGTGACGCTGAATGAATTTTCATTAGAGGAAAGTGTTGAGAACTTTAGCCTTGATCTGGTGTCACAGGTGTAGTAACGCGCCCCTCCTTTTCTTTTTGTGCTTGGCAGTCTGTCTTTCCATGCTTGTTTAACCTTTCCCAGCTGAGTGGCTGTTAAAGCAAGGGCAAAACCCTGCGATTGAGGTGACAAATCGACAAAAAGTTTTGTTCCTCACATATTGATGTACTGATTAGCATTGTAAATAGAAATTCCTACCTTTTCAGATCTGCACTTTCTAACATTATCAAAAAAAGGGAATATGGAATATGCATCATTTTTTTTGTATAATTATTGTTTAAAACATGCGTTTATTTGCTTCCTGGGGCTTGGCCCTCCTGTTTCTCTTTGAGATCCTTTGTAAAAACTGTTCATTAAGCTCCAAACAGTTAAAAAAAAACAAAAACAGTCCACTCTCTGGTACTACTAGCTAAAAATTCATATTCTACTTAACAAGTTAAATAAACTGAAATATTTCTAGCTGGTCTATTTCTGTTGATATTGAAGTGTGATCTGAGTCTCATTAATTTCTCAGAGTATGTAAAGTATGCCTGTTCCTCTGTCTAATATCAAAGTGCTGCTTGTAAACACATTGCAGTTCTGCCCAAAGACCAGACCCAGAGGAGGGAGAACAAATGGCTGGAACTTCACCAGCCTCATAGCATCAGTATCTCCCTCCCCTGTTCCTTTATTTTGGTAAGAGCAGTGGTACTCACTTTGTGGCTCACAGAGAGAGCCATATTTACAGGTTTTGTCAACCAAAAGAACCACACTTACTTTCATCTTTGGCATAAGGGTTGCTCCTCAAGGAGGCCCATGGTTTACCCATTCCTCCCACAGTGGCTGGTTTCAAGGCGGGAATCATCTTCCCATTCAGAAGCCCTGTTAGGTAAGGGCATTACCCACTTTCCTGAAACATGGGGGGGGGGGGGGAGGAGTGGTGCTCAAAAGAGCCATGTGTGGCTTCTGAGCAAGTTAGAGAATCCTTGAACAATCACAGCATTGTACCAATCTCTCTTGACCACTGTGCCTGGGAGTTAACAATCATGCTGCTTTATCCTGCCGACGTTGTTGTCCATGTTTAGCCTGTTGTTCCCCAGTCCATGGGTAGGATTGGCCACAGAACTGAGGAATACCCGTTTTTTCACAGTATATGTTTTATCACTTAAACGTGAAGACCAGTGTATAACCACAGTGGCAGTGTGCTTCAGTGGAAGTTTGCAGCTTTATAGAGGCACTTCCCCCAAAGAGGACCAATCTGTGGACTGCCTGTACTGTGCAAGGGTAAGCAGAATTTCAGGGTGTTGTAATGAGAGTGAGAAAGCTGGCATTCAGACTTTGCTGTATATTCTTGACAATAAACAGTCAGTGGGAGTGTTCAGTCCCGGCTTGTTCAGTAGTCCTTGTATCTTCTATATCCCCTCCCTTTTGAGGTATGGACAACTCTGAAAAACTCAGTAGAATTCCTAAGTAGAGTTATGGTCTTCTATGCCCATTGGGCTTAGAAGGGTGTACTTCTGTTTAGGATTGCACTATTTGCATCCTTACTGCCTGTTTAAAAGTGTAGCCTTTTCTTCTATGAGGGTCATCTATCTCTGGAAGAGTCTCTTCCTGCCATTCCATCCCAGCGATTTGTGCTTGTGTGATCTGCAGATCTTGAGACAGGGCATGGATATAAGGTGATCAATGCTCCCTCTAAGCTGTAGGGTCTTGTGAGAAAAAATTCTACTTGGTGAGCTACCGGCGTTAAAGTTGTGAGCGAGTGATTTGGCTGCTGCATAAATTAGTTGGCTCTGGAGCCATCCTTCCTGAGCTAGGATAAAAAAGTGTGAGCTGGAGAGCTAGCTCACAGTTAATTCAGCTTAAGAGGGAACACTGAAGGTGGTAGTGCCTTTTTTCTCTGCAATGTGTTCTACCAGCCACAGGGGGGGAGTTATGCTGAGGATGAAATCCTAGATTTCTTTGAGGTGTTTAAAAAAGCAACACACAGCAAATAAAAAATACCTCCCCTCCCCAAAGTAAGGTGAACAGATCAGTGCTCTGTCAACTGAACAATGTGACATGAACTCCCAGAAAGAAAATAATAGAGGGGTGTTTTAACAGTGCAAAGACAAGGTGGAAACAGTTCCCTTCAAGGAGCTAATTGGACTCAAAGATGGGCAATTTTAAGAACTGGGTTCTCTTTTTGCCCAGTCATAAATATGCATATACATTGCCCTGTCTGAAGTGCGGTTTTTATGTCCTAACTTTGGGGGGGGGGGGGGGCGCTTTTGATCAAGATGTTGCATATGTACTGGGTGGTTGTGGGTTACAGGTTAAGAACCACTGACCTAACCAGAAACAAAATCCAGGGTAGTGCTGTGGCCCTCACTGAGCTCAGTGGTAAAGTTCAAAACACAGTAGAACTATGTTTGAGTCCAGTGGTGCCTTTAAGACCAACACATTTGAATTCTGGGTATAATCTTCCCTGTGCGTGCACACTTCATAGTGTGCATGCACACAAAAGCTTCTATCCAGAATTCAACTTTGTTGGTCTTAAAGGTGCCACTGCATTCAAATGTATTCCTTCAGACCAACATAACTACCTACCTGAATTAAAAAAAAAAAAACCCGTTGAACCTAGGCCACTGTGAAGAAGGGTACAAAACCAGCTTACTTCAGGACCACCTAGGGCAGAGGCCAGGGTTAGAATCCCACCCCCGTAGTGGTCTTGAACGCATGCATGGAAGTGTATTCATTCATAATGTGCTACACACAAGTGACAAAGCGAAGTGTTACTTTGGGACTACTTCCAAGGACAGCTCTTAAATTTGCAGTGAGGGTGAAGCATCAAAAATGTATTACTTCTTTCCCAAACTATTGCTGGGTTGGGAGAGGGAGGGCAGAGGGGGAATCATTACATCTTTGATCAGGAGAAGTTGGGAAAGTGGAGATACTAAACAGGTAAGGAGACAAAACCTTATGTAGGGGAGAGCTGGAGCATTCCACACATCTTTAAGAAAACACCAACTCCACCAGTGAAATTTTACTAGCTTTTAAATTAACAATACATACTAGTCCCTCGTTTGGGGTCTCTTGGTCACAGTTTAAAAGTTGGCAAGGAAAGAAAGTTGGGAACTGATGTAGCTCTATGTAGGAGGACATGTTGCACTATTTTGTTGGCCAGTTTTCCATTTATGGATGCTGTGTGCCCTGGCCTCCCCATATCTGCCCCTGAGGCTACATACATCTATTTGAGTGTCTTCTGTTAGGAGCTTGAGTTTGTGGAATGAAAACGGAAGGCATATTCATCTTCTCTAGAAGTTCAACAGCATTTGCACCACGAAGAGGCACCAGTGCGGGCTTCTACGTAGCTGTGCTGAAATAGGCAAGAGCAAAGATTTCTCCATGGGCCATGATTAAGCCATTCTTCAATGCTCTGCCTTGGTTTCCCCAGATGACGCTGGCTTCCTAAAGGACATTTGCGTGACCACAAGAGAAACCACAATGATTTCACACTTCGTGGTCTGAATTTCCCTTTGGGGAGAACAATAAAAGACCACATAGCACACATGCACCCTTGTCTGTGCCACAGAAGAATGCTGATTCCTCCCCCCCCCCCCCCGGTTAGTGACTTCTGAGTCCTAAGGTTAAATGGTGTAATGCTAAGGCAGCTGTTAACTTGTTTTTCCTTTTGATTTTTAAATGCTTTTTGGTCTGCTATCCCTATGCAAGAAAGGTGGTCTGGAAATCTAAGAGAACAGTGTGTTACATGTTTCTTGAACTTGCATCCTTTTCTGCTGGGGAACTGGTATGCAGGGGGTTTCCAAGTGGCCTTTCCATCCAGACATTGCCCAGCCCCAGTTCACTACAGTAAGTGCGCCATCAAATGTATTTCTCTAAAAGACTGCAGTGAGCTTCTGTTTCAACTACATAATTCTCTCCCTACTGTTATTTCTACCTCAGTTGTGTTTCTAAATTCACCCCATTTCTTCAAATGGTCTGATGCATAGGTCCATTTATTGTTAAGAGTAAGTTCTATTGATTTCAAGGGGACCTGCCCAATTGGATTCGACTGCGCAACTGAACAACAACAATGAAACACTCATTCTTGCAGCTAGCAGAACCTCGGTTTGCCAGCAGAGGGTGCTGCAATCAAGTTTATCACAAGGCAAATGTTTGAATATATAGCCATGGTTTAATCTTTTAAATGGCAAACTGATGGGGTTTCAACTCTTTCTCTAAATCACATTCCCTAATATAGAAACCACAAAGCCTAATCTCAAAAGTGTGATTATTGAATAGTGAGGAGAGGAGGCATTATAGGAGGAGGAGATTTCTTCCATTTTCAGTCTTGTATCCAGTTGGTTTCATCTTAGGGCAAATCTACATCTGACTTTCCCGCTGGAATCATTCTGTTTTTTTTAAAAAAACACATCAATTCCTGTTTCTAGTTTCAAACCATACTTGTTCTAATTTAAAAATTACTGTTTACATTCATTAATTGCCCTCCTGTGGTCAAGCTAGCATTTTACTGCTTTAAACAGATCCTGTTGCTTAGTACTCTTCAGACCCAGGGAGTGAAATTTGAAACCAGCATGAAATGAGCGTAGGAAAAGACAGCAGTCAAACTACTTCCGAGGGGAGGTGTAAATTGAGACTTAATTCAGTTACAGCTTTTCTCTCAAACCAGTTAACCTTACCGCCAGCAAACACCTGTTTTGAGCAAGGAGAAATAGCCAGACAATACCCACGTTCAATAATGGCACAAACCATTGAAATACTTCCAGCCAACCATATTAAAAATATAGGGAGGATGGGGCCTCTTACAGTAGAATGACAGACTTCTTATTCTGCTTTGTACATTCCAGCCTAGGTGTCTCTGACTTAACTGAATGACACAGGAGATGATGATCTGCTGGCAAGATCTACACCGGACGCAGATCAGAAGAGAGCTTTGAGTTCTTGCAAGAAACAAGCAGCTTGAGTTCCCCAAGGGAGTGTGGGTTGTCTTGCAAAGTGCTTTGCTTTGATGCAGCAAGCTCAGGTTTGGGACAGTTGACCTTCATTTGCCAGTAATATTGTCTGGATAAACTCAGAGGAAATAAAACAAGCTTAAATCAGGCAAAATGGGGAGATCCTCAAACAGGAGAATGACACCTGTCCAATGGCGGTGGTATTGAGGGCAAGATATGTTTGTTTACTTTACTGATACCTCCGTTTTCTCCCCACAGGGACCCTGAGTGGCTTACAACATGCTCCCCTCCTCCATTTCATCTTCACAACAATCCTGTGACCTAGGCTAGGCTGAGAGAGTGTGACTGGCCCATGTTCATCCAACAATCTTCTATAGCGGAGTGGGGATTTAAATGCAGGTTTCCAAGACTGTAGTGTGACACACTAACTACTGCACCAGCTTATTGGTCTGTTCCGAATAGGTTTAATTGTTGTGGGTTCTACTAAATCCTTTAATCTGTACTACTGAAAAGACACAAGAAAAAAATAAGTAAGTAGAAGACCTGCAAGGACTGGCGGGGGGCATCTCATTTCCCCACCTCCGCTATTTCCTCTTTCCCTTCCCTGAAAGCCCCCATAGTCCCCATTTCCTGCTTCCTTCTCTTCTTCCCTCCCACCAGCCAATATACCGTCTTCCACCCCACTGTCTTCGGCTTTCCCTCCCTTTCTCGTAGTTTCTCCTTGATTAAACTCTGCTTGGTTCCAGCTGCGGCAGGTTTGCCCCATATCCCGTTACCCATGCTATTTCTTCTTTTCTGCCTCCTGTCAACACCTGTATCTTTACCTTTCCATGCTTTTTTTCTTTACCCCACCCACCAACCTTTTACCTGCCCCCCCATCTTCAGCTATATTTATTATTTACTTCATTTATACTCCACTTTTCTCTACAGTGGGTACTCAAAGCAGCTTACAGCATTCTCCTCGCCTGCATTTTATCCTCACAACAACCCTATGAGATAGGTAAGGTTGAGTGTGTGAGACTAGCCCAACATTAGAAAAAGAAGAGATTGGATTTATACCCCACCCTTCACTCAGAGTCTCAGAGTGGCTTACAATCTCCTTCCCTTCCTTTCCCCACATCAGACACCAAAGGAGCCCACGAGGTCAAAAAGAGTGGGGACCCCTGATCTACAGTGTGACACTGTCCATATGTACAGTTCTGGTTATGTATGTTAAAAAAGATATCACAGAGCTGAAGAAGTGCATCCCAAAGTGAAGGTAGAAGATGAGATTGGATTTATACCCCGCCCTTCACTCAGAGTCTCAGTGCGGCTTACAAACTCCCTTTCTCTCCCCACAACAGACACTCTGTGAGGTGAGGGGGGGACTGAGAGAGCTCTTTCAAGGACAGCTCTGACAGAACTATGGCTTGCCCAAGGTCATCCAGCAGCTGTAATTGGAGGAGTGGGGAATCAAACCCGGTTCTCCCAGATTCGAGTCCGTGCACTTAACCATTATGCCAAAAGGAATTTGAGGGCTTTTTGCTTAAGCAAAAAATAAAAACAAATCAGTGAAGGGGAGGTGATAGCAGTTCATTGAAGTCTGCTTTGTGAATTGCACGAATTTCTTCCTCTTTCATAATATATGAACTTGGTGGGTCACTCAGTGAAGTTAGTTGACAGTACAGAATGGATAAAAGAGAGTACGTCTTCAGGAAGTGGATAATTAACATGGAATTCCTTGCTACAAGATTTGGTGTCAGCCACCAACTTAGCTGGCTTCTAAAAAGGGGTTAGATTCACAATTCATAGGCTAGCAATATCTATCAGCCCTGTTGGGAACCCCCATGCTCAGAAGAAGTATATTTCCAACTATCATTGGGGGGAGGGGGACAAACATTTCATGGGGGGGAAGGGAAGACAGCTGTTATACTTCCAAGTATACTTCCACGCCTAGCCACTGTAGGAAACCAGAAGCTGGACTCAATGACCATTGATCCAAGACAGCTAGGCTCTCCTGATGTTCTTGTGTTTTAACTTCACGCTACAAGAAAGAAACCAGGTATTAACTCACATGGACACACTCCAGCCCATCTCAATGAGACTGCAAACAATCCTGACTGGTCAGAGTTTAATTACAAAAGGGCCCTTCAGTGACAAAGGGCTACATGAGACGTATCCATTGCAATTGGAAATAGAGCTCCTCCTAGTAAGGCAAGTCTGTAACTTCAGGATTATTTGGGTGTCACAGAAGGCAGACAAAGACTTTGAGCTTAGCAAGGTTTCTGGGATTTATTCTATTAATACTATCCCTGAATATCAGAGATATTTATACGTTCCTTTATGGGCCACATTAGAAGACCTGCCCAAGACTGGTAGACTGGCCACAGGTCTCAGACTAAGATGAGAGAGGGCTTTCTTAACCCTTGTTCTCCTCTCTCCTGGCCCTGCTCCTTTTCAAATTGAGGAGTAAGAGCCAATGAGTGCTCTTTGGTCAGCTTCCTTTCTCCTTATGAAGGGCCTGTCTTGTCCTGAGGCCACCCTTTTTGTGGTTCCACCCCTCTGGAATTACCATGAGATGTGATTGACCGTCTTTCCCCACCTCTGGCACCAGGTTGCCTCCCAGCCGATTGTCAAACTGTGTGGGCTGTTAAAGAGCTAGTCACTGCCAACCAGATAACCAACCAGCAGGCATTGCTTGAAAAGTACCATGTATGTTTCTGGCCTGGAGAGTGCATGCTGAGAATGACTCCTCAGAGTCCCCTGGAATTGGAGAGCCTAGGGGTCCCTCAAGTCCCCCGACACCGGCCTTTCTTGCTGAGACTCAAGAGGGATTACGCAGTGTGAGACGATGCAGTCGAATAGAATGAGACATTCACCAAAACGCAGTAAGACTACAATCACAAAAGTTAGAAACAATTCTCCCCTCACAAAGTATCAAACATGACATGCCATAAACAGTACAAAAATGGAATAACAAACATAGAGCACAGGGCAGTAGAAGCAAGGTGATAAACAGTAGGGTGAACTGTAATCCTGTTCCTTTTATAAAAGCACCCTCCAGAACCATTCCATGGTAAGCTGCAGCAACCATTTTGTGGCTGGCTCCGCCTCCTGAGGCAGTCATTTTCTAGCTATACCCACTCATGCTGAGTCAGAATTCCAAAGGTGCCTGCAGGCTCAAAAGGGTTGGGGGACCTCTGCATTATTCAATACAGTCTTGTTCCCATTATAAAAATGCTCTCCCAAGTCCTGAACAATTTGGCATTAGAGTCTGCAGAGTAACAGTGTAGGCGCCTTCCTGAGTTCCTCAGGCAAGCCATTCCACAGAGTCAGTGGGAGCCACAACAAAGAATACATGTGTATGGGACAGCTGTCAGTCGCACATATTTGCACAGAGGCAGCTTAGTTTGGAAGGTTTCGTTCAGATGAGTGAAGCTGTCCTGGTGAAGCACAGCAGCAGAGGTGATCCTGTCCATGTGAGTGCCCAAAGCCACAAAAGGCTTTCTAGGTGATATATCACTTTAAGGGCTGAATATCCTGAAGAACAAGAGAGCAGAAGATAGGACCACATCTGAGTCTCCACCAACTTTAAAGGACATTGAGTAGGATACTGTCTCTAGCTAGGGTTGCCCGGTACCCCTGGCCACCAGCTGGGGATGGAAGGATAGGGTTAACAGATCCAGGTTGGAAACATTCAGGTGGGGCAGCCATGTTGTTCTGAAGCAGCAGAACAAAGTTTGAGTCCAGTGGCACCTTTAAGACCAATGAAGTTTTATTCTAAGTGTAAGCTTTCGTGTGCAAGTCACACTTCTTCAGGTTGGAAAACTCTTGGGAGATTTGGAAGTGGAGCCTGGGGAGGACAGGGACCTAACTGGGGTACAACACCATAGAGTCCACCCTCCAAAGCATCGGTTTTCTCCAGGGGATGTGATTTCTAAAGTCTGGAGATGAGCTGTAATTCCAGGGGATCCCCAGGTCCCACTTGGGAGGCTGGAATCCCTATGACTCTTCATGAAACATGGCTGAATTTAAACATCTAACAAGCCTGACCAAGCCTCCAGCCAACCACAGCTCTCCGAAGCACAGTATAAACTCTCTACCAGGCCACCCACAGCTCGAGTGATACTGTGTGTGTGTGGCTGCCACATATAAACGGGTTTTTCTAGCTGTCCCTTTAATATTAGTATGTTCTTCAGCAATTGTCAGGAGGTGGTATTTACCGTAGCTCCATGCCATGGAAACCCTTCAACTGCCCATCTCTGAAAGTGTACTTTGCACAAGCATCCAAGCATGCTACACTGTTACAGCATGTTGCTAACACTGGTCTTCTCAGAATCCCTACCTGTATCCCACCTCCCGATGTAAACACACACACCCTGGCTCTTCCACAGCTCCACCTGAGGATGCAGAGATAATGCAGGTAAGCAAGATCTTGGCCTCAAACTGACTGCTGGCAGTGTCACCCCCGCCCCCCAAGTTGTGTGTGTAGTGGTTAAGAGCGGTGGACTCTAATCTGGAGACCCGGGTTTGATTCCCCACTCCTCCCACATGAAACCAGCTGGGTGACCTTGGACCAGTCACAGGGCTGTCAGAACTCTCTCAGCCCCACCTGCCTTACAAGGTGCCTGTTGTGGGGAGAGGAAGGGAAAGCGATTGTAAGCTGCTCTGAGACTCCTTAAGGTAGGGGAAAGTGGGGTATAAAAACCAAGTCTTCTTCTTCTATTGCCTGAACAACCCCCTCCTTTAACAGTTCTTAGCAGTGTCTCTCATACAGAGGGCATGGGGATACACTAGGGGTTCCCGATGTGATGCCCACCAATGCCTTAACTGGAGCCAGCCTATTGAAGTGGGTGGGGACATACCACAGCACAAGGATCTTCACTGTGACTGAAGGTAAGCTGAATTGTATGACTGGCTCCACCCCTGTGGCAGCCATTTTGTGACTGCAGCCACCACCCTTTGGGTGCGATCACACGGACGTTTATTGCGGGCCTCGCGGCTGTTCCCCATCGCAACTAAAGGGGCTGACTAGATGGGCCGCATCTTTCTCCCGTCTCGAAGCCCCCCCCCCCCCGCACTCGAGCCCGCTTTTCCAACCACCAGGAAAAACAAGTACCTTCCGTTTGAGCCATCGCACTTGAAAGAGACCCGGGTTTAAATGCCCGTGTGATCGCACCCGGAAGGTACTTGTTTTTCCTGGTGGTTGGAAAAGCGGGCTCGAGTGCGGGGGGGGGGGGGGGCTTCGAGACGGGAGACAGATGCGGCCCGTCTAGTCAGCCCCTTTAATTGCGATGGGGAACAGCCGCGAGGCCCGCAATAAACGTCCGTGTGATCGCACCCTTTGTCAGAATTCCAAAGGTGCCCACAGGCTCAAAAAGGTTGAGGGACAACAGTATACACAGTGTACAATCTCCACCCCCTCCCAGAGATATCCTGGAAGAACATAATTGCTTTCTTGGTAGGGATGCCTGCCTCCAGGTGGGACTTGAGGATCCCCCTGGAATTATAGTATAGTCCAGAACACAAAGATCAGCTCCAGTGGGGAAAATGGATATTTTGGAAGGTGGTCTCTATGGCATTAACCCCCCTCTGGTCCCTGTCCTCTCCAGGCTCCACCCCCAAATATCCAGGAGTTTCCTGGCCTGGAGCTGCCAACCCTTCCCACGCTGGTGGCCAGGGGATAAGGCAACTGTATTTGTTGGCCTGATGTCGTTAGAGCAGCTCCTGGGGGAAACAGGGAGCACATTTCTAGGTGAACACTGACCCCATTCACTCTGTTCAAGGTTATGCTGGCCAAACTTGGCTGCCGTTGCTAAAAAGTGTGACTGAGATTTACATTTACCTGTGCTGTATGTTCTTCAATGGCAGATAGTACAGAGAACCTCTCAAGTTTGAGAAATGAAGTGTGCAAAGCGCGTGTATCATACTGTGGTTATTCTCAAACTATGTGCTGCTAATGTGATGTGAGCGGCTGATTAATTAAACATGCATATTTGTTTAAACTATTTACATCCCACCGTTTGACTCCCTGGCTAAGAACAATTAAAATACAGACCCATAGGACGACCATAAATCAAGATGATTAGAAACCTGCAGCTGCCCAAACAACATAATTGCTTAATTACCATGTTGCTGGCATTTGTAGGTTTCTAGTCATATTAATTTACGGTCACAGACCAGAGCAATGAAAACATGCAGAGACGCAACGGGCACCCTCCTCTGTGGATGGGCCCACACCTCTCTCTCCCAGTCATCCTCTGCTGAGAGGGTCTGGTGATCCTCCCTCTTCTCAGCATCGGTAGCATTGGCTCGCTGAATCGCGCTCCCTTTCCAGGGGGGGGGGGGGCATAATTTCCTTTGCCCCTTAAGAGAGGCTGCGTGTTGCGACTCTGAACTACTCACCGTTCCATGCCAGCCAGGAGGCGACCTCGTGACTGCCCTGGACTGAGACAGAAGCTGTTCCTTGGGCGCAAGAAGCGGCCCCCGCCCCGAGAGGCATTCTGGGCCAGAGAGCTCCCGGTTGCCGAGGCACACTGTCGCTCGGAGTCCGTCCCCCCCCCCCGGCTTCTGGAGCGGGCGGCAGGTGGCAGGCCGGGCGCCCCGAAGGCGGCTGGCCTGCTGCCTTGCAGGGGCGTGTGAGCACGGCGAGGCCGTCCCGCCCTCCGGGGGCGGGCCTGAGCAGGCCGGCAAAGACAAGCGAGGGACGGAGGCGGGGATGGTGCCGGCCGGAGGGAGAGCAGGCTGCCGCTTGCGCGCCGGGGCGCCCTGCCCGGGAGCGGGGCCTACCGCCGGACGGGGCGGACGCCGCCGCCGCCGTCGCGCTTCTTGCCTGGAGCGGCCGGGCGAGCGGCGGAGGAGCGTGGTCGCCTGGGCTGCCGGCGCGCGTGTGCCTGGACGGAGCGGGCGAGGCTGAGGGGCGATGCCGCTGCGACGGGGCGGGCGGCCAGCATGGAGAGACTGGCGGTGGCGCTGGGGCGCGTCGCGTGGAGCCCGGGACCGCCGCTGCCGCTCGACCTCATCGTGGCCAAGTGCCGCTTGCCTGCCCTTGTGCGCCCCGGGCCCGGTGGGTCAGCCGTCGGAGGGGCGGGCGGGCGGATATCTTCTAGGGGTTCTGCACTTGTCTGTGCGGTGGGGCTCTCGGGGAGGGCCCCCGAGGAGAAGGCTCCCTGCATAGACTCGCCAGAGGGGGCGTTTGGACGGGGGGGGGGGGGAGTGGTCCATTGTAAGGGGCTCGGGACGGCCTCTGCTTCGCACCTCTGTTATGCTTTGGGGTGCCTGCCTGGGATGAAAGCTTCCCCTCAGGTCAAGGCATTCTGGGTGCTCAGGTGGAAGATCCACCCAACTTCGCACTCAGTGGCAGGGGGCATGAACCGCCCGGAAGGGCCGCCTGCCCCAGTTCCATTGGAGTGAACAGGAGCTGTACCGGAGCGCTGTTTCAGTGGGGTTGGCGGGGGGGGGGGGGGGGTTGCGCCCTTCCAGTCAGATCTGTTTTCCACCCAGTGTAGTGCATCCCTCATCCATTACCTGATGCTTCCTTCACCTTGCCTCGAGGTAAGGCAGCCTTTGTTTGATGAGTCCCTGAGAGCCCAGTCTTTATTAAATCATGACTCTATTACCTTTTTGGAAAAGGCATTTTATAGCTCTTGACCAGTGAGCCCTTTCTGTGTGTTGCAGCAAGAATAATGAACTTCATCAGAGGAGTTCATTTTTCTAAAAAAAAATGCCTGAAGACATCCTCTTGCGTCCAGTTTGTTTGCCCTGATGCCTGGGTGGGAGAGAGGGGGAGAGATCTCGGTTCTGTGTGTTTGTGCAGGGGGAGTACGCTTGGTGGGGGAGAGGAAGGGAGCATCTGTCCCTTTGGTGGAACTCTGCAATCTGTTGGGGGCAAACTTTATGGAGGGGGGGGGAATATTTTAAACCCTCTGCAGTTGCTTTTACGGGGCTCTGTTAGGATGTGAAAATGTGTCCCACAATTGGAGGAGGAGGGAGGCGGCTTTTCAAACCAGAGTACTGCCTACCTTGGCAACTGGTGTATCTCTCTTCTTTGCGCTCTTCCTCCCCCCCCCCCCCCACCGCCCCAATTTCTGCCACTCTGATTCCTGGGGAGGGATTGGTTGCAGATGGCACTCATTCTGTTCCTGCAAACCCCTGGCAGAGGGGAGTGGGGGGGGGGGGTTCTGTTTCTGTGGCAAGCTGCCCGGCTTGGGTTTTGTACACCGTGAGAAGAATGGGAATTTTTTCCATCCATGGTATGCCCTGAATACTAATGGGAGGGGAAACCAGAGTGTCTCTTCCCTCCTCCTGTTTTATTTGTGAATGAGTTGGGGGGGGGGCAGGGATGGGGAAGCTGTAGCAGCTCTTGGGGCTGGATCTCCCCCTCCCTGATTCTTCAATTGCTGGGGCAGCCTAATGAGGCAGCCGGGACCTGACCCCCATCCAGAAGTGTAAATGACATCAAGGCAACAGACAGCTGTCAGTTTGGCCTCCCCCCCCCCCCCCCTTTCACAGAGACAGGAGGGAGCGCTCCTCTGGCGATCATGCCTTGCCCACCTCCCGTATGCACGCAGGCATGCGCCAGCTGGGTCAACATATGTTGTCGTTACCTTGCAAAAAGCATAAACTCGAGATGCTTCCCCCCCCCCCCCCAGACTGGCATGGTGCTTTCTCTCCAGTGCCTGCTGAGCTGTCTGATTTGGAGAATCTGGAAGGAAACCCAGAAGGTCCCTGTGCCAAGCAGTGTTGATGCCTTGATTCTCCACTGGCAGCCCACGGGCTATATGAGGCCCACTGAGACTCTCTTCTCTGTGGCTGCAGAGCTGGCTGTGGTGGCTACCAGCATCCTTGAAGATGTGTTTTCCTTACTGCACATGGATGCAGGGACTGGGTTGCTGGCAGCCACTGCAACCAGCAGGTGAACAGGAAAGTTATCTTCTATCCATTTGTAACTGGGCTTTTAGCACAAGTTGGCCTCAGGAGAGGTGGATGACAGGTGGGCTGACCACAGTTTTTTCATCCTTGTCAGATGTGTAGCTGTGTTTGTCTGTAATGGCAGAACAAAATTTTGAATCCACTAGCACCTTAAAAGACCACCAAAAGTTTCTAGGTGTAAGCTTTTGAGAGTCAAAACTCTCAAAATCTGAGTTGACACCCTGGAAACTTTTCATTGGTCTTTAGGGTGCCAGTGTGCTTGGGTCTAGACTTCATTGCTCAGCATTTGCCGTCGCCGCAGTAGATCACGCCACAGATCAGGCAGTCTTCAAAAAGAGGTGATCCGGCTGGGTTTTGTATTTTGTGCAACTGTAATTTGGGAATAAATTCAAATTCGGAAGTTTGTTTACAAGTAGTTTAGAAAACGGTTGCAGGGGGGTTAGGATGTAGATCTGGATGCTGTGATGGCTGACCTTCTCCCATTGTGCCCATGATTATAACCTGGCAAGTGACTCCACTTGAATGAAAATGGGTTCTTTCTTAGCAGCATCATTTGTGACTGAACTTTATAGCATGCCATATGCAGTTGGCTGGCCAAGGGTTCTGTGCAGGGCAAAGAAAAGAGAATGCACACTGTGCAGAAGAGGTTAGAGAAATGGAGGAGGAGGAGGAGATTGGATTTATACCCCGCCCTTCACTATCCAAAGGAGTCTCAGAATGGTTTACAATCCCTTTCCCTCCCCCTCCCCACAACAGACACCCTGTGAGCAATGGTCCCTCTAAGCTGTGGAGTCTTGTGAGCAAAAATTCTACTTTGTGAGCTACTGGCATTAAAGTTGTGAGTGAGCGATTTGGCTGCTGCATAAATTAGTTTGCTCTGGAGCCATCCTCCTGAGCTAAGACAAGAATGTGTGAGTTGGAGGCTAAAAAACGGTGGGCTAGCTCACACTAACTCAGCTTAGAGGGAACATTGCCTGTGAGGTAGGTGGGGCTGAGAGAGTGCTGAGAGAGCTGCTCTTGAGAGAACAGCTCTGAAACAACTTATGACTGACCAAGGGTCACACCAGCAGCTGTGTGTGGAGGAGTGGGGAATCAAACCTGGTTCTCCCAGATTAGAGTCTGCATTCCTAACCACTACACCAAACTGGTAGGTGGCCCAAAGAGAAATGCTACAAGTGCATTTGAATGGGAGTCCCACACCTGTTCTTTGCAGGATCAAGAGTCCCAAAGTACACACATGAACACCGGAAGCTGCCATATACTGAATCAGACTGTTGGTCTATCAAGGTCAGTATTGTCTACTCTGACTGGCAGCAGCTTTCCAGAATCTCAAGTAGAGGTCTTTTGCATTAAGCATTACCTGATCATCTGAAGTGGAGACGATGGGGATTGAAACTGGGACCTTGAGACTTGGCTCCTTTCCTTGAGTGATTTGTTCTATTCCAATAGCATCATAGGATGGCATACCCCCTTTATGATATCTCAGGCCATCCTGGGCTTCAGTTGTTCTTTGTGGAATAGATAGAGGAGAAATCAGTCCCAGTGGGTAGCGTAGTTGTGGCGCATGGTCGTTTGAATTGTGCAGGTTAAACTGTTGCAGGCTGATTGTGTGGGAACCCTTCTTTGAGTCAAGGTGTAGTCTTCTGGTTCCTTCAGGCTATAATTCAGGTGCTGATCCACCTGTTGAGATATCTTCTCTCTAGTTTGCAATGTGTGCAGATCCCTGGGAAATTTGGCAGATGAGGCAAGGTGGAAGGAGTCTGGAGTCTGTTCCGAGCAGGGAGGAAGACTGATGAGAGGAGAACCCATCTTCTGGTTGGGCTACCTGAAGGAAGGAGGGAGTATATGGTTCTGTTCGATTACAGTATGAGCCAGGATAAATTGTTTGGGCACTAGGAAGCACTCTAGGAATCTTAGGAGTTGGGGGGGGAGAGGGTACTGTGTTGGAATAGGTTGCGTGGAAGTGTGGAGGAGCCGCAGTACACTGGTAGAGGACCTGCTCTGCATCCTGAAGGTCCCAGGTTCAGTCCCTGGCATCTGCAGCTGGGAAGGATCTTGGAGAGCCCTTGCCAGCCAGAGTAGAGAGCCTGAGTCAGACAAACGTTCTGACAGTATAAGGCCCAGCTACGAGTGAGGTCTTCAAACAGAAGCATTTATTTATTCTTCCAAGCAGAGATTTGTGTCCTTCATTTGTGGTCAGGGAGTTGAAATAATTGTCTAAAACCGATTACAATGACTCTGCGAAAAAGGAAAGTATTTTGTTATTATCTTTGCCAAACACTAGTGACATTTAAGTCTCCGTCTGTTTCAATCAGATGCCTGCTTGAAAAACAGTTTGTTGGGTTACCGTAGGCAAACTTGCAGTGTAATCCTGGGCAGAGTTTCTCCAGTTGCAGAGTTACTCAAGTCTAAGCTCCTTCAGTCAAATTCAGAGTGAAAAGAAACTTAAATATCTTCCTGGTACTGTCTCTCTTGTAATGTTGAATGATATGATATAGCCTGATTTGATCAGATCTTGGAAGCTAAGCACAGGAGACCACCAAGGAAGGCTCTGCAGAGGAAGGCAATGGCAAACCACCTCTGCTTCTCACTTGCCTTGAAAGCCCCTTGCTGGGGTTGCCATGAGTCAGTTGTGACTTGATGACACTTTTGCACATCCATACTGTCTCTGTCGGTGGTGCATGAAGCAGAAGATGGGAGAGACCACACTGGCCATTTTTGTACTGGTACACCGCTCCAATGTGTACTGACTTCCTTTCACCCTAGCTTAGACTAGAGAAACTCTGCAGCTGGAGTCCGTTATTGGTCCCTGAGGCTGGAGGGCTCATAGAATGTGCAGTGGGGAGGTGGGGAATGAAATTTCTCTTTGCTGTGTGATGCACTGTTAAGTACCTCCACATGCAGCTGCTGGTGTGACCTTGGGTAAGTCATGGCTCTCTGAGCTGTTCTCTCAAGAGCAGTACTCGAAAGAGCTCTCGTAGCCCACGTACCTCACAGGGTGTCTGTTGTGGGGAGGGGAAGGAGATTGTAAGCCGCTCTGAGACTCTGAGTGAAGGGCAGGGTATAAATCCAATCTCCTCCTCCTCCTCTTCTTCCTTCTTCCTGATGTTTTCAATCATGCTCAGTATGTTAAGGGATAAAAGCAGGAGGTGAGTGTGGACAGGAGATTCCCCCTTCTCCAAACAAAGATTCTTTATGTGGGGATATCCTGCTGGAACTGCTGCGAGTTGGCCAGATGGCTCTGTGAATGAGGCCCAGCTGGATGCTTTCTGGACTGCATGCTTTGAGATAGAAGGTGCCACGCAGGAAGAGGTCATTTAATGCTTTTCTGTACAAAATTATCTACAGATTTGTAATAAAAAACATCAGCAAGGAGAGTTGGAGTTAATATTGGGAAAGGAGCATGTCTAACTCCCGGTTGCCCATTCTATTGGTTTTTTTTTCAATTGAGAATTCACAGCTCAGAAAGGAAGGGCCTTTGATTCTAGCTGTCCCCAGTGTGTGTCCAGATGCCGGGGTTTCGGCTTCTGTGTGACCAACTTGCATCTAAAGAGTGGTTGGGATAACAGCTTTGGTGCTGTTTGTTTGTGAGTTTTTCCACCACTTTCTCTCCACCTCCACCCCCTTCCTTGCTTGGTTCTTACCCCTGATCTGCTGCTTTCTGAATGCAGAGGAAGAATTAGTGCAAATCACTGGAGAAGCTTCAGGGTGGGGAGGACCCCCGGGTTGGAACTGAGCACAGAAATATAACAAGGGCAGGGGGGACAGTCATGAGGATTAATTTCCAGGGCTTCTAGTGCAGAGAAGAATATCTTGCCATGCGTTGTTAATGGACTTACTTAGGAGTAACCCTGCTCCCTTCCCCAATTCCTGTGGAATATGTTTCATAGGTTTGCAAGTGTGAACACTGCTACTGTGCCCTCTTCGGTACCGTTTTCTGGGAAGTCCTGGGTTCAGATCCCACTGTGGCTGTGAATGCATTGTGCCACTTATACGTACAATGTTTTAAAGATGTCTCCAAAACGCAGTGCAGCGATTGTGTATTTTCACCTTTATGCATGTTGGGGGAAGGTTGTGTCAAGGATTAAAGTTTGGGACGCTGTTCCCTGCCACGTGTGCGCATGGTGCACAACATGTGCTTGGCAGCACATCTCATTTATATGGCTTCATAGCTTCTTGCACTTAATAAAGTGGGCTGTGGTCCATGAAAGCTGATATAAAACTTGTTTAACTTGTTGACAAAGAGTCCATTAAGACTTAGACAGGGAGCCTAAAAGTAAAGGTTTCCCTTGCTCAAGGGCCAGTTGAATATGACTCTAGGGATGCGGTGCTCATCTCCGTTTCCAAGCTGAAGAGCCAGCGCTGTCCAAAGACGTTTCTGTGGTCGTGTGGCCGGCATGACTAGACACCGAGGTGCCTGGAACACTGTTACCTTCCCACCGAAGTGGTACCTATTTATCTACTTGCAATTTCTTGCTTTCGAACTGCTAGGTTGGCAGGAGCTGGGCCCCAGAGATGGGAGCTCACTCCATCATGCAGCACTCAGGTCTCGAACTGCTGAACTACCAACCTTTTGGTCTGTAGTTCAACCTACACCATATGAAATGGCTCCTGGTTGTATTGGCAGATTGGCACCTTTTTTCCTTGGCTCACCCTCTCCCCCAAACATACAGAAGAGGAAGAGATTGTATTTATACCCCGCTCTTCACTACCCAAAGAAGTTTCAGAGCGGCTTTCAATCTCCTTTCCCTTCCTCTCCCCACAACAGACACCCTGTGAGGTAGGTGGGGCTGAGAGAGCTCTCTCGAGAACTGCCCTTGAGAGAACAGCTCTGAAACAACTTGTGACTGACCCAAGGTCACACCAACAGCTGCATGTGGAGGAGTGGGGAATCAAACCCGGTTCGCCCAGGTTGGAGTCCGCGCTCCTAACCACTGCACCAAAATGGCAACAGTAGTTATGTATCTGTTCAAAGAAGTGTTGAAAAACCATGTCAGAGTACTTGTTGTAATGGCTGTCCATGACCATGGCATTTTACAAAGTGGCTTAAACTTTGAGAGCAAAGGAGGCAGTATAGATTGGGTGGGAAAGGAAGGGCAAGGGGAGCAAGGGTTGGATGATTCATTTACTTCTTTTATACCCTGCCTTTCTCCCCAGTGGTGACCTGAAGTGGCTTGTGTCATTCTCCTCTTCTCCATTTTATCCTCCCAACGACCACCCTGTGTGGTAGGTTAGGCCGAGAATGTGACTGGACCAAGGCCACCCAGCAAGCTTCCATGGCAGGATGGGGGTCTGAATCTAGGTTGAACCTGAGAAGAAATGGATTTCCACAGGGCTAGGGTACATTGCTTCAATGGATCTGGAAGGGTGTAACTCTTGCTTAGGATTGCACTGTAAATTGCTGTAGGAACCATTGACATTTTGGGTCCATCTGCCTTGAATCCTGACTCCGAGGAATGGCTGAAGCCAGGTACAAGAAATGTACCTGCAGCAAATATCTCTGTGTAGCCTTGAGAACATTTGCTAGAAGGAAAACAGCAACAACAAAATGTAATTGATTAATGTCAAGATTGTATCCTAGGCAGGTTGAGATATCTTATGGAGACTGAAGTCCAGGAGCACCAGGTAGTCTTGACCAGGTAAAGCAGTGCTCCGTCCTTGTCCTCATGACATTGGAGTCAGTTCAGTGGGACAATCCCCCCCGGCGTGATTCTAGGACAGATCTTCCTTTATAGGGCAGAATGGGTCAGATGGCTGGGAGGAGATGCCCCCACCTGCCACGTAATTTACAGCTAGTAGAAGCCTGACATATAGGTAGGTCAGGTTGAAGGCATTTCCTCCCCGTAGATGGTTGCCCGGGAGAAGCTGGGTCTCAAAGAGCTGATGGTTCAGGGTTCTTTAAGGATGAATGGACAGCTAATTTGGCATGGCAGGGAATTCAGCGTTTTGTCTTCAAGACTACTTTGGGGGAAAGCATTTGTTTCCAAGGGGCTCCTAGCATTTCATGCGAACACAATGAGCCCTGCTGGCAACAGGGCAGAGAGAAAGGGTGCTGCATACAAAGCTAGTGTAGCTTTCCTCTTGCTAGCAAACGTACGGCAAGGTAAAACTTCTGATACAGCAGAAATGTGCATCCCTTTTTGTGACAACTTCCAGCCCAAGGACTCTGGGGCAATCCTGGCCCACAATGGCCCTTTGAACACGTACAAGCAATCCCTTGGTTCATTGAAAGAGAACGTTGTGTGGCGCTGGCACGTCTGAACCAGAAAGACGTGAGGTGTGCGCAGTTAGTTCTCTTTGCTTCTGGATGTCTCCTTAGCTCCTTTCCTGTATGCTTTGGGAAACGCTGAGAGAATCTTTGCACGGTGATGTTCACGGAGAGGGAACACAACCACACTTACGAAGGATCTTGGGATCATGCCAGGATTATTAGCTGCTTTCCCCATGGGACAAACCAAGTGACAAACTTTTAAATAAATGAATTTAGGGGTGTCCCCCCGCCCACCATGCGCCTTTGTATCCTCCTGCAGCAATACAAAGGGATCCTCTCCTTGTTGCTCGTTGCCAAGAATGCTTATTTCTGGCTGCAAAGGCCTTGGAACATAGCGGATTACCCTAGTAACCATTCCTGGCATTTTCAGTGAGCCGATTGGGGAAGTGGAGCACCCGTGGCTTGCCTCCTGATACCCATTGACTCATGTAGTCAAGGGAAAAATAACACTTGCTTTGTCTTTCTTGGACTGATCTTCCTGTGGCTCTGTGGCTAAGAGTGGTCTGTGAGACAAGGAGTCCCTGGCTGAAATCTTACCTCTGCAGTGAACTCAGTAGTACATTAGGGGAAGGGGAGGTAGTGCATCTGTTCGGCGTGCAAATGGTCCCAGGTTCAATCCCCAGTATCTCCAGATAAAAGGATCAGGTAGGAAGTGATGTACCCTGGCCTGGATAGCTCAGGCTAGCCCGATCACATGTGATCTCAGAAGTTAAGCAGGCTTGGCTCTGGCTAGTATTTGGATGGGAAACTTTCTAGGTATACCAGGGTTGGGATGTGGGGGCAGGCAATGGCAAACCACCTCTGAATGTCTCTTGCCCTGAAAACCCTACAGGGTCACTGTAAGTCAACTGTGACTTGACGGCACTTTCCACCACCACCAGGAAGTGATGTAAAAGACCTTTGCCTGAAAGCTGCTGACAGCCAGAGTACCAACCTTGATATACCAGTGGTCTGTCTCAGTATAAGGCAGCTTCCTGTGTTTTCAGGAGTGGTCCTGGCTTAGCAGTAGATAGGACTGCAAGCTCTAGATTGGAAAATACCTGGAGATTTTGGGAGTGGAGCCTGGAGAGGGCAGGTTTGGGGGAAGGAAGGGACCTCAGCAGGGTATAATGCCATCTGCTTTTCATGCAGAAGGTCCCAGGTTCAATCCTACCAGTTAAAGTATATGGATAGCTCATTCTAGCCCAATCTCAGAAGCCAAACAGGGTGGACCCTGATCAGTATTTGGATGGGAGAAATCTACGGAATACCAGATGTGGAGGCAGGCCATGGCAAACCACCCCTGAATGTGTCTTGCCTTGAAAACTCCACAGAGTAGTCATGTCAGCTGTGACTTAACAGCAAAAAGCAAAACAAATAATAGGTGATGTAAAAGATTTTTGCTTGAGCCACTGCCAGTCAGAGTAGACAGTACTGAGCTGGACCTGCAGTCTAACACATAGTAGAAAGCAGCTTCCTGTGTTCAGTAAGTGGCCTTAGCGAAAGCACTGTTTTCTCAGCTAATGAACATGCAAATACATCTTCATTGTGCAGGTAATAATACTGAGGCACATTACAAGCCTGTTGTAAGGACTGATGACAGTCCATCTGAACTGCTTTGAGCACTCCAGAGCATGATATAAATGCTAATGGATGTTATTTAAATATTCCACACTAAGTAGTAATATTCTGCAGATCATCTGGCTCAACTACCATCTTCTGTTCCTGGAAGTCATAGAAAGAATACTGATAAGCTTCTTGAGTTCTGACTCCACCGGCAGTCCTCAGGCTTGGCCCATGACATTTGGTATCTGACGTGGAACATATAAATGATCCCTTTCCCACTAACTGATATGGGGCACAATCCACTGTGGAATTCTGCACGAACTCCTGTGCTTTTGGACAACTCCTGTTAATTTCAGTGAGGCTTGTGCAAGAGAACATCCTGATAGACTGGAAGGTTAACAATTTGGGGGGGGGGGGCTGGGATTCTCCTGGAATTACAACTGATGTTCACACCACAGAGGTCAGTTCAGAGGTTAGACCTCATCCCCGCTGAGCTCCCTCCCGCCCCAAACTCCACCTTTCCCAGGCACTGCTCTCAAGTCTCCAGAAATTTCTCAAGGTGGAGTTGGCAGCTCTAAGTGTGTCGTGCCCCCTGGGCCAGAGCTAGTGACTCCCTGACTGCCATTCTTAATAATGCCCCAAATCTGCTCTCTGACAGCTTTCTCTAGGGATGCTAACCTCCAGCTGGGACCTGGGTGTCCCTCGGAATTACAGCTCATCTCCAGACAACAGAGAAAAGGGATGTTTTGGAGAGTGGATTCTATGGCATTGTGTCCCGCTGAAGTCCCTGTCCTCCCCAGGTTTTATCCCCAAATCTCCAGAAGTTTCCCAACCTAGATCTGGCAATCCTACCCCCCACCCCCTGCATCCTTTGCTGGTGGCTGGGGGAGGGGGGTGGACCTGGCAACCCTAGCTTTCTCTATAAAAGAAACAAAGAGCACCAGAAGCAAAGCAAATAAAAGTTAGTAGTGTTACGATGTCCCATAGTGTGCCTTTTGAAGATGTCCCATTGTGGCAACAGAGTGTGTTTGATTAATCACAGACATTGATTTTTCCAGGCGGAGGAAGATCTCCTCATATGAGGTCACTTATCAGGATCCTTTTTGTGTATGGTTACTCCCTTGCACCTGAGTATTTTAGCATCAGCTTGAGACATGTAAATTAAACAAATCAAGTTTTTCCCTGCCCTTGAGAGAAATGGTGGGGGAAGAAGTTCAGCAATTGTCAGGCTGTTTTTCAAAGCACAGAAGGAAGGCAAATCAAAAGAGACAGTAACCCTATCCAGGGTTCATTGTTGAGGAGCATTCAGCCTTCCTGCAGAATTTCTGTCAGTCCACAAAACCAGGTTTGTCTCGAATCAGTCTTGCTTCAGCAGGAAGGGGCCCTGAGTTGGCTTGCTCAGCCGCAATTTTATTGTAATTACCTGTTGTGTTTTATTATTGTGAGCCTCCTAGAGCTGGCTAACACTGGCTAGGCGGGATATAAATCCCAATAAATAAATAAAAATAAATAGGCAGTGAGAACCCCTTAGCCCAGCCCTGCAGGCCAGAACAGCAGACTTCCAGCTGCAGAGAAAGGAAGGCAAAGCAGGCTCTTCCCTTCACTACCAGCTTCTCCCTGTGGGAAGAAGGGATTGGGGGGGGGGGGCGGTAAAAGCAGGAGCCTTTTCATGCAGAAAATTGTTTGCTCTGTGATTTCTATGGGGATGTGTAGGGATTTCCCTCTTTCTTCAGCCTTCAGTCAGCTGGCACTTTCTTCAGCCTTCAGTCTCCTGGAATTACAACTGATCTCCAGGCGACACAGATCAGTCCACCTGGAGAAAATGGCTGTTTTGGAGGGTGTACTCTAGGACATTATACCCCACTGAAGTCCTGCTTCTCCCCAAACCCCGCCCTCCTCTGGCTCCACCCCCCAAACCTCCCAGAATTAGGGTTGCCAGGTCCTCCCCGGCCACCAGCAGGGGATTTTGGCGGAGGTGGGGGTAAGGTTACTAGATCCAGGTTGGGAAACTCCTGGAGATTTGGCGATGGAGTCTGGGGAGGACAGGGACCTCTGTGGGGTAAATACCATAGAGTCCACCCTCTAAAGCATCTGTTTTCTCCCAGGGAACTGATCTCTGCAGTCTGGAGATGAGTTGTAATTCCAGGGGATCCCCAGATCCCACTTGGAGGCTGGCATCCCTAGTTCCTAACTTGGAGCTGGGAACTCTAAAAAGGGACCACTGTAGAAAGCCAAAGAAACCTTAAAAAAACCCCTCATTCTAAACAATAATATTGAGCGGCTCAAGGAACTGAAGGGCTGTTTTTCTGGAGACTTGTAGAGATGAGGCCTAGTGGGAAGGGCTCACAGAAACCGGAATTCCAGAGGTGAGGCTTAGTTGGAAGGGCTCATAGTAACCAGGAGTCCAGGTGAGTATTGGTTCACCTATGTTGGTGTTGCCTCAATTCACCTAGCCATTGAACAAATGAGCATTTGTGTTTCTAAAACTCAATTCCAACTTTTCCCTCAGGGAGCAAGGATTTGGGTTTCCCAGAGAAGAATACGCCCTGTTTGCACCAAATTGGCCCTGAGGGTGGGGAGAGATGTCTGCATTTGCTCAGCTGTTGCCCTTTCTAAGGAGACCCTCATGGTGTTCAGCCTAAGCCCACCAGGGGTGTTTGTCCACTCTGCTTGCCCATAGCAAGGCCTGGCTTGAACCCCCCACCGGCCAGATTCAGTGTCAATAAAAGAGGCTGCTCCAGATGGGCATTTGGGCCTGCAACTCTCTGGCCATTTAGCATGGACAAAGGATTGTTTCCAGGGCAACCTGTCACTCTTGGCAGCAAAGGCCTGCCTGGCTCTGTTGCTGGGGAAGGAGAACAGAGAGAACGAAGGATGTTGCCCTGTTTATAGAGCCATCTCGAGGGATCTCTGGGCTGGAGGGGGGAGGTGAAAGCAATTCCTCCACCAGCTCCAGCTGCCTGTGATCCTCCTGTGTACTTTCAGGTGCTCTGCGGTGTGATTTTAAAATGTGACACTTTCCCATCCTTGTCAATAAAATGAATGGGCCATAGACACAAGAATGTACCTTTCATGCCAAAGTGTATCTTTGGTGCCTTCTGTATCACGTAGGCTTAGTGCCACTGGCAAAAGTGACAGATCAGCATCAGTGCCATAGATGGGATGTGCCAGTTTGGTGTAGTGGTTAGGAGTGTGGACTTTAATCTGGGAGAACCGGGTTTGATTCCCCACTCCTCCACATGCATCTGCTGGGTGACCTTGGGACAGTCACAGCTATCTCAGAGCTGTTCTCTCAAGAGCAGTTCTCAGAAGAGCTCTCTCAGGCCCACCTACCTCACAGGGTGTCTGTTGAGGGGAGGGGGAGGGAAAGGACATTGTAAGCCCCTCTGGGACTCTGAGTGAAGGGTGGGGTATAAATCTGATCTCTCCTCCTCCTCCCTCCTCCTCCTCTGCCACTTCCCTGTTGCATCTGTAGGCAGTCATGAACATTTAGGTGAGACAGACTTGCACAACATCCTCAGGGGTGTGTGTGTACTGATTGCTGTGGAATTGCTTGCCAGGCTCTGGATGTGTTCTTTATGGTATGTCTTATACAGAGAGACATGGTATGATAAGGATTTCCAGCGTAAAGGGGACTGCCCTCCAGGGGTGCTGCTGAATCTGTGAGTGAGGGGTAAAATGCCAAGGAAACAGACCAGGGAGGCTACCCAAAGGCTGTGCCTAACTCTCATGCCTTTTGCTACTTCCCCATTGCAGGAGAGTCCATGGAAGGGGTGAGTGAGCAGGATGTGCTTTTCGTTCATTCCTGCCGCCAGTGGACCACGGTGACAGCTCACAGCCTGGAAGAGGGACACTACGTCATTGGGCCCAAGATTGACATCCCCCTCCAGTACCCAGGTAACAAGATGGGAAAGCTGAGGTGCGGCATTTAAGGAAGGGGCTGAGTGGTAGAGCACATGCTTTGTATGTGGAAAGTTCCAGGTTCAATCCCTGGTGTCACAGGTTGCAAAACTGGTCCAAACCATTCTGTACAAACCTGACTCCATGCAAAAAAGCTTCATGTATTCATATTCTGGTGGGAGGATCCTGTTCTAAGAGAAGAAAGAAGGGGTAAGCGGAGGGGTAAGCACATACCATAGGCACAAACCAGGATAGTTTCTATGAATTCTTGAGCTGGATTCATAATTTTTAGATTCTGGAATCCTACATACCTCTATAAATTGTAGAGTGTTCCAGCATCATGTTGCTTAGGTGAAGGTTATACTCACAACCAGTGTTCCCTCTAAGCTGAGTTAGTTTGAGCTAGCTCACAGTTTTTTAGCCTTCAGCTCACACATTTTTGTCTTAGCTCGGGAAGGACTGGCTCCAGAGCAAACTAATTTATGCAGTAGCCAAATCGCTCGCTCACAACTTTAAGGCCAGTAGCTCACAAAGGAGAATTTTTGCTCACAAGACTCCACAGCTTAGTGGGAGCATTGCTCACAACGTAATCTGCCATCCTTGATGCGCAAATGAAAAACAACAACAGTACATTGTGCTCAGTGTGTATAGTGGTTTACCATATGGTCCATGCCCCAAGGAGCTTACAAACTAAACTTTGGTGGTTGGGAGAGCAAGGAGAAGCAAAAGTATAGAAATCTGACCAGGGTTCCTGAATCTCGGCCAGGGATGTGTGGAGAAGCAGGAAGTGAATCGAAGTGCTGCCAGCAGATGATACTGTTCTGTTTTCTAGAAAAGATTAGAAGACCAGTCCAGAGGGAATCATACTGCCTGCCAGTCACAAGGGCCAATGTGGCATACCCCATTCCATTCTGGGCTTACAGAAGGCTCTGAGCACAGTCTCATTGGCTCACCAAACAGGGCCTCAGCCTCTATCTGATTCCCATTCCAAACCATTGCTCAAATTATAGAGATGTCAAGGGTGTGCCTGGCCTCTGGGGGGTCCCCTTGTCTAGACTGTTAGGCTCTAGGGTGACATGATTCCCCTCCCCACAGCTCTGTACAAGGCCCTCCTGTGGCCCTCTTGCATGGATCATTCTGTGGCTACCTGGCTGGGGCAGACAGTCAGGTCTCCAGCTCTGCTTTGCTTTGTTGACTCTTTCCAGATCCACCTATGCAATAGCCCCAGGTAGATAATCTCTCTCTAGGCTGCTGCCTCCCACTCACTCAACTTGGCCAGATACAATCTGCTGTCCATCACTGCCACACCTCAAGAGTCCCAGCTGCCTGCAAAGGTACTGCATCAACGGGTTTAGGGAATTTTCCAGCCAGTTGGAAAATGCCTTGTTAACTGCTTAAAAACTTAAAACAGTGTCAGGATCCAAAAGAATCTCGGCCAGCCCAGAGGGGAGTTGTGCACACCCTTCAGCTTTAGCAAAGGAATGAGTCCGAGCAGACTGGTGGAAGTCCAGCTCAAATGGCCATAAGGAGCTACGCAGCAGAGGACTCGATTCTTTCCGTATGGGCTAGAAGTGCTGCTGGGGGAGAGGCGGAACCGCAGGGGGAAAAAAAACTGTGGCCCTGTGAGTCTCTTTGCTTTGTGAAGCTCCAGCACGGGGAATGGACAGCAAAATTCCCTTCTGGCATTGAGGGGGTGTCAGGTGGATAGAGTCCAGCCCAGAACAAAAAGAGGCCCCTGTGATTTGCCACCGTGTGGAGATACAATTTCACGGGCTTAGGGGAGTTTGGTTAGTGAAAAGAATCGCCCACTGTACATCACTACCATCCACTCTATATCTCAGTGGATAGCCCTTCCCTTGGGAAACCTCTGAATAATGGATGTATTTTCCTTTCTGGACCTTACATTCCACAAGTATAGGGAGAGTAAACAGGAAAAGGGTTAATGCCTGTTATTTTGAGGGGAGGTTATTATAAAAAGAGCCCCAAAATAATGAGAATGCAAAATTTGTTCTCTCATTTCACTGCAGTTATAAAGAAAGAGGAACAGGAGGTTGTTGGTCTAAGGATGGTTTGTAGCTGAAACTGAAGAGGGCTTTGGGTTTCCAAGCATGTTGTGTTCTGGCCGAGGAACTGCACACACAGTCGGCCAGATACATGGCCAGGCGAAGCCGTTGAGCTTCACTTCCAGAGACAATAGATCCCCCGGATCCTAAAAGGGACCAATGAGCAAGTCTGCACCCTGGGATAGACCAACAGGGTGCCGGGACACTGTAAATAGCGACTCACGGGTGTTGGGTGTGTCCATGGCTGCGGACGAGAACGGGGATAAAAAGCGGACCTGTGAGTCCAGCTAACCAGTCTTGTTCCAACCTCTTAATAAAGTATGAGCTGTTTCGACCTCAGTACTTTTCAAAGCATTTGGCTGATTGTTGTGCAAATGCGCTCATAAACCTGGCTCACAATGACCCCAGTCTCCCTTCTGCTTTTCCATGCTGCTTCCCTATGTATTGACATCTTTTGTTTACAAAAAGAGTAACTTTTCCACCAGGGAAAAAGAAATCCAAGAAGAGTTTATTCTCCTCTGAGACAGCTTCTAAAAGTACTAATGGCGTGCCTGCTTATTCTCAGTGCCATGACCAAAGCTAAGCCCGCCCTTAATTCTTTACAGCCATCCCATAAAGGAACGTATTCTTTGTACAATAATTTTGGATAGCAACCTGTAGTCACTAAGGAGTTCCACTAAGGAGCTCTAAGGAGTTCCACCAATTTAATCAAAGTTAATTTAGGAGCATGGCTTATGAAGATGAGCAGGGGGGCTGAGATTGAGGGGAATAACAAGGGGTGTGTAAATCTGTGCAAATGAAGGCGTGCACCCTTCAGCTTCCTGGAAGCTGGTGATGAAGACTTGGGAGTAAATGGGTTTCTGAGGGCCCCTTCTGATACTGTTTCTGGGGGAGCGGCAGGCCCGTAGCTATTGTGGGGCCCAAGAGGCCCAGCCCCCTAGCGATTTTTATGGACCCCTCTCCAAGCCATGGCTCCCCCTCCCTTCTGGGCCACCTCACCCTGATTGCAGTGGCTGCGAGGCTGAGCTGAGAGAGCAGCCTTGGTAGGCAGCTAGCATGAATGGCATGAGCAGAAGCCTCCATCTCTGGCTTCTACCAGATGCTTGCTGAGCCGCCCGCCAGCAGCAGGTAAGCCCATCCAGGCAAGGCGAGGAGGCAGGCGGCTGCCTCCTCTGTCCCAGGCCAGGCATGCCCAGCTGTGCTCCGGTGTGCCAACCAGCCCACACATGGCACATCTGTGGCCAGCCTGACCACTGTGTGCCTCTCCCAGCCCCAGGAGGAAGCCAGGGGTGGAGGTCAGGTTGCCCCTGATGCTGCACTGCAGGAAGAGGAACTGAGGCCCAATTTACACCTCCCCTCTGAAGTAGTTTGACTGCTGTCTTTTCCCAAGCTCATTTCACGCTGGTTTCAAATTTCACTCCAGGGGGTCTGAAGACTACTAAGCAACAGCATTTGTTTAAAGCAGTATAATGCTAGCTTGACCACAGGCGGGCAATTAACAAATGTAAACAGTAATTTATAAACTAGAACAAGTATGGTTTGAAACTAGAAACAGGTATAGACAGTTTTTTTTGAAACTAGAATAATTCTAGCAGGAAAGTCAGATGTAAATTTGACCTGAGACTCCTTAGGGAAGGAGGGAGCCAGACGCTCTGCAAGGAAGGCCTGCCCTTGCGGGGGGGGGGGGGGCTGCAGCTGCTGGTCATACCCCCCCTTGCCCTGGAGCCTTGGGGTTTTTTTTGCAAGGCTGCCTTAGGAGCTCTAAGGAGTTCCACCAATTAAATCAAAGTTAATTTAATTAACTTTGATTTAATTGGCTGGTGTGTCCCCCCCCCCCCCAGGCCCCCTCTCCAAAAAATCCTTAGCTACGGGGCTGGAGCTGCCACAGTATTGCTCCTTCCCAGGACCCAGAAGTAATGCAGGGATTCCCCACTGCATCGCCTCCTTGTGCAAGTTTTTCCCCCAGCTTCTGGGAAACACACATGAGAAGGGTATGATGCTTGTCACTGTTAGGATGGTGCCCAGAGGGAGCTTGTTACCAAATCTTTCTCCTTTCCCTCCCTCTTCACTATTAGGCAGTCCTTTGCATTTTGTGGGTGGGAGACTCACTTCTACCCTTTTTCTGAAAACAGCCCTTCCAGTGCGCACCCCACATGAGTCATGGCTGGCGAAGCAACCTGCTGTGGGGATTGTTCCACGGTGAGCACCACTTTCTGGAGTGGTGTCAGCCAATCATTCCACTGTTCCAGGCTGTTTCAGAAGGACAAACCAACTCCTCGTAACCCCTCTTGCTGTGTGGGAGTTGGAGGAGCAAACACGGCCTAGGAGGAAAGGCGAGAGGGGTCAGCTGGACTGGCTAAGCTGCGGCTCAGGCCGGGAATGTCATGAGAAAATGAAGGGAGAGGGACTTTGAGCCTGTTTCAGGGTCCCCCAAGGAAGTGCTTGCACAGGAGATAAATAGCCTCGCCTCCAAATCTTGCAGAAAACATCAGCCGTGCTGCAGTGAAAGATGAGATTCTCATGGTGCTAGTTTTGGTCATGGAAACTGAGATCCAAAACAGCCCTGACCCCTCAGTGCAGACTGGGTGTCCCAGAGCAGACCAAACAGTCCCTTTGCGCAAACTGCTTCCTGCCCAGATTGGGAGGGAGTTGCCTTCGTTCCTACTTGGCTGGGGGAATCTGCTCCTCCAAGACGCTTTAGTTGGTCTGGGCTTTTCTTTGCTTAGCTTTCGATTGCAGTGGGTGGCTTTGCAGACTGCCCCTTCCCTTTCAGACCATTGCGAGTCTAAGCGTTTGATGCCGGAGTTCATTTCCTAGATGCTTTTATTTATTAAACATATCTAGACTGCCTTTCCACCCAATCAGGGGCCACAAGGCAGCAAACATAAAAACAGTACAGCCGCACAACGTTTAAACAATAAAACACAGTTAAAACATTGAATACAGTTAAAAATATTACATTCAATTAAAAACATGTAAACAAACAACACTAGAAGGCGGGCCGATAAGCATTACTGAGGGTAAGCCGGGCAAAACAAAAAAAAGTCTTCACCTGCTGGCGGGAGACACCAGTGGAGGGAGACAGACAAATCTCCCAGGGAAGGGAGTTACCAAGTTTTGGTGTCATGATGACAGAGAAGGCCCTTTCTTGGGTCACCACCCATCTAGTGAGCAGGAAGGGGCCATGGGAGAAGGCGGTCCTGAAGGCATGTTGGTCCCAGGCCGTACAGGTACTAGGTCAGCACTTTGAACTGAGCCCAGAAGCAAATTGGAAGCCAGGGTTGGTGGAACAAGACTAGAGTGACATGGTCCCTATGACCAGCTGCAGTCAGTAGTTTGGCTGCAGCGTTCTGTACCAATTGTAGCTTCTGGACAGTCTTCAAGGACAGCCCTGTGTACAGCTCATTGCAGTAATCTAATCTAGGTGTTACCATAGCATGCAGCGGAGTTTCAAGATTTTTTCTCTCCAGGAAGGGCTGCAGCTGGCTCACCAGCTGAAGCTGCCAAAAAGCACCCCTGGCCACCATTGCCACCGGTTTATCCGATAGGAGGCCTGGGTCAGGAGCACTCCCAAGCTACAGACCGGTTCCTTTTAGGGGAGTGCAACCCCATCCAGAACAAGCGATTATCCATTATCAGGGTCAGACCTTCCCCCTTCCAGCAGCACCTCCATTTTGTAAGGATTAAGTTTCAGCTTGTTAGCCTTCATCCATTCCAAAACTGCCTCCAGGCACCTATTCGTGGTCCCCACAGCCTCCCTGAGATCTGCTGGTAGCGCAAGATAGGGCTGTGTGTCATCTGCATAATGGTGGCAACTCAGCTCAAGTCTCCAGATGACCTCTCCCAGTGGCTTTACCTAGATGCTGAAAAGCATCAGGGACAAGCAAGGAACCTTGGGGAAGCCCACAGGTCAGGGGGCAGAGCAGCAGTCCCCAAGCGCCGCACTCTGAAACCTAGCAACCAAGGCCATTTTCAGCCCTTAACCTGGCCTGAAAACAGATTGGAATAAGATCATAAGAACATAAGAGAAGCCAGTGTTGGATCAGGCCAATGACCCGTCCGGACAACACTCTGTCACACAGTGGCCAAAAATACCAGGTGCCCTCAGGAGGTCCACCAGCGGGGCCAGGACACTAGAGCAAAACAATCCGCTTCATTGTGGAATCTTTGAAGTTGACCAGCCACCACTTGTTCAGTCACCTTGCTCAAGAATGGTACATTTGAGACTGGACAGTAGTTATTCAACTCTCAAGGGTCCAGAGTAGGTTTCTTTGAGAGTGGACACACCACTGCCCACTTCAAGGCAGGAACAACCACCACGTCTCTCCTAGACCCAGGCCACCAGCCCCGCCCCCCCCACCCACAGATTTAAGCAGCCAGGAGGGACAAGGGTCAAACAAACAGGTGGTAGGTCTTAAACCTCCTAGAATCCTGTCCATAGACAGGACAAAAGGTGTCCCTCACGATTGGACAAATCAGCCCCCTGGGACCATTTGATCCTGTTGCTGCAAATGTGGACAAGGCAGAATGAATGCAAGAGATTTCATCTGCAAAGTGCTTAGCAAAATGATAATAGTGAACTGCAGAGCAGTCTGCCTTTTCCTGTTGGCCAGAACTCAAAAGGCCCCTGGCTACTTGAAAGAGTTCTGCTGGCCTACACTGTGCTGGATGCAATGCTGGTGGGAAAATATCGCTGCTGACAATGTCATAGGTAGCCCTGCATGGGTTGCCATTTGTTTACTTCTCAGCCTCAGACAGTTCCTTAAGCGCTGCCAGTTGGAAGACTGGCTGCGTGCTTTGCAAAGATGTGGTGAGGGCAAACCCGCTATTAAGAAAGTAGCAGTTGTCACTGGCCTGTGCATGCAAGAGGGGTACAAAGAGGTGCCTGGCTTCATGGATCAGAGAGAGGAAAGGGATGCACTGGCGCTGTGCTGGGAGGCAGTGGAATGGGCTGGACAGATGGTGCAGTAGGAGGGGAGTGACCAGAGCTGGGAATTAACGGGGCTGAGATCATCCCTGGCCCTTAATGAGCCCACTAAGTGCTTCCCATCTTGGGTAATGATGTGCAAGAATGAATAAATAATGGGAGATGGGCCAGCAGGGGCTGCTAATCACTGCTCCTGGGGGAGACCAACGGGACAGGGAAAGAGGAGAGGAGTGTGTTAACCTGCTTTGCTGTCCCCATTCATAAAATCGGAGCAGCTGGTTCCTGCCTCAGCTTGCAGGGAAAGGGATGGTGCTTCTGGCTTCTCTCCATAGTGTAGAGAATGGAGTCCATTTCAACAGAGTGATGCACAAAGATGGTAAGCCCAGGGAAAGCATATTAGGTGTATTCCTCGTCCTTGGAGATGGTCGGCTGCAGCCAATGATAGTTTTCAGGTGGATACTGAAGGCTCAGATCTTGTGTGATGCTGGTCTTCTTGATATTTCTGTGGGCAGCTCTGAACATTTTGTCAAGCCCCTTCCCACCCCTGTTCAGTTGTAGGGATGCCAGCCTCCAGGTGGGACCTGGGAATCCCCTGGAATTACAGCACATCTCCAGACTACAGAGATCAGTTCCACTGAAGGGTGGACTCTGTGGCCTTATAGCCTGTGGTCCACTGGGGTCTCTGTCTTCCCCAGGCACCACCCCCAAATCTCCAGGAGTTTCCCAACCTGGATCTAGCAACCCAACCCCCCCCCATCCCCCGCCAGTGATCAGGGGGACCTGGCAACCCTATTAGCCGGCTTTTGTTAGAAGTTATTAACCAATAAGTTTTTTGCTGTCTGTGGCAGAAACTTACTTCCAGTCAAAGGGTGAGATCGATTACAAGTTGGGTTAGGGCCTTTGGGGTTGTGGTCCAACAGAATTACTTATCCTCCCTAAACCTAACCTTGTAGGTCATATGCAGAGAATACAAGAATTTTGCTTAAACTTGCCTTGAAAGTGTGGTTGAAAAATGTCTCATCGTATTGTTTTGTGGACACTAGAGGATGGAAGCCTCCATGGGACACACAAGATGGTTCACATTTACTTTGAAAAGTGGCAGTGCTGGTCCTCCCTTCTGGGGGAAGGGCTTGCTGGTCTGCAAAAATTTAAATCATAGCAGGATTGCGAAAGGCTGAGAATTGCTGCTTTGCTTATTTAATCAGGAAAACCTATTCCCCCTAATTCTGTTCTCTCTGAAGTGGATCTGAATTTGGTTGTCATCCTGGAGCAAGTAACGCGGGGGGGGGGGGGGGGGGTTCCCCACCCTTTTACCATCCTAGTGAGTTTGGTTTTTGAGTATAGTGGCTAATTTTTTTAAAGGCCTCATTAAATTAACTTGGATATTTATTTGCATTCAGTGACATAATGAGACAGCTCATGACTGGGCCACCAAGCAGGGGAACTAGGAGGATCAAATTCTGGGGATCCTGGCCACCCAGGGGGCCGTAATGCTGGGCAAAGCATGTGATTCGCTTTCTTGTGGTGTTTTGGTTGGTTGGTTCAGGGTGGTGTATGGATGAGGGGTGACATGACAGAAGTTTACAACAATTGAAGGGTGACACAATAGAGGTTTACAAAATTATGCATGGGATAGAGAAGGTAGAGAAAGAAGTCCTTTTCTCCCTTTCTCACAATACGAGAACTCGTGGGCACTCAATGAAATTGCTGAGCAGTCGGATTAGAAGGGATAAAAGGAATTACTTCCTTCACCCAAAGAGTGATTAACACATGGAATTCACTGCCACAGGAGGTGGCGGCGGCTACAAGCATGGATGGCTTCAAGAAGGAATTGGATAAACATATAAAGCAGAGGTCCATCAGTGGCTGTTAGCCACAAGGTATAGATAGGAGCTCTTGGTCTGCGGGGCAAGTGATGCTCTGTATTCTTGGTCCTTGGGAGGGCTTCTGGAGTTCTGGCTCTGCTGCTGGACCTACTGAGGGCACCTGGGTTTCGGCCACTATGTGAGACAGAGTGTTGGTCCTGATCCAACATGGCTTCTCATGTTCTTATAATGAGAATAGATGAAGAAGAAGTCTTTGACTGGGGATCTGTGATGGTTCCTTATAGTCCTGACTCTGTGGTTATGATTTACAAGATTACAAGGAAAGATTTGAGGCTACATCTAAGGCACCCATTCATTATCTGCTCTCCAGTCTCCGCGTTCTGGTTGTGACAGAGGGGAGGGAGCACAGAAGAGGCTGCAGGCACCATGGCACACATTTCCATCCGCTGTAAAGCTCCTGTGCCTCTTCCAGCTGGTGCATTAAGGACTCTCTTCCCCTCCCCATCCTCTACTGCTGCAGCCAGTTCCCACATCATCTCTTCCGTAGGGTGCGGGGGGTGAGATTAAGGTGCACAGCTGTCTGCAGAATGATAGACTGGGAGCAGGGTGCAAGCCTGGCTCTTTGCCTAGGGTGCTTCTGCTCCTCGTCACAGTGGGTCTCATTTCGGGCTCCCGTCTGTGCATCCCATCTTCCTGAGAATTTCTTGTTTGCTGGATACAAGGATTTTGCTGAGCAAACAGGGGCTGTTTGTAGAAGGGTTTGCAGATGGGGCACCATCTCCATGGGGAAAGGTGGGTGCAGACCTTGGTATGGGGGGGCAGTCCCCCCCCCCGCTCCCCGATAACAGCTTGAAGGGTGTGCTACTGTAGGAATAGGGAGCCGAGGCAACTGAATTGGGATTTGGTTAAAGCTGGAACACACTGGGATATTTTTACAGCATCTGGTCTCATCAAGGAACATGCAAATAGATCCATCCTATTGTTCTTATGCTGTTTCTGTGGCTCATTGGAAGAGCCTCTGCTTGGCATGCAGAAGGTCCCAGGTTCAGTCCTTGGCATCTCCAGTTAAAGAGAAATCAAGTAGGAGGTGATGTGAAAGACTTCCGCCTGAGACCCTGGAGAGCCGCTGCCTGTCAAAGTAGGTAATACTGACCTCAATGGACTGAGGGTCTGATGTCAGTATGGCAGCTTCATGTGTGTTCATATTTAATCCATACACCAGGGCTAAATTGTTTTAGTGGCAAAGTGGGATGAAAATCTGTTGATAAATCCTTAACAAATCCTTAGAAGAAAGTCTTTTTTTTTTTTTTTGTAAAGAAATTTTTATTTTTCAAAACATTAAAATTAATACATTTATCTTATTCAAATCCTTTTTTTCCATATTATATAACATTTTGTTCTATTTGTATACTCTTATTTTTATCTTGTATTGGCGGTTTCCCACCACATCTGAAGCATAACACATTTTCCACTTTATCCAAAATAGTAATACTTATATCTATGTTTACATTTCTGGAACTGGTCATATATCTTTAAAATACTTATATACCAGTTCTTACTTTCTATATTCTTATATAATTCTAAAAAAAACAGCTTCATTATCTAATTATCCTTAATACATTTATAAACTCTAATTCTATTCCTTTATGCTATTATAACCATGTATAAATGTAATTTTTCATGTTCCAATATTTTTCAACATATTCTTTCAAATCCTTCCAATCTTCTAAAAAGGTCTCTGAGTACATATTATTCAACTTTCTAGTCCATTTATCCATTTCAGCCATATATAACAATTTTTTCAACCATTCCCACACTTCTGGTATTTTTTCATTTTTCCAATTTTGTGCATACACCATTCTTGCTGTTGTTATCACATACCATATTATTGTCCTTTTCTTTACATTTATCTCTTCTAGTTCAAGTCCAAGCAATAACATTTCAGGCAACTTCTTAAATGTACATTTCAAAATTTTTTCCATTTCTGCATGTATTATAGACCAGTAAGTCTTTGCTTTATCACAAGTCCACCACATGTGATAAAAAGAACCTTCTTTCTTTTTACATTTCCAACATTTGTTAGATAAGTTCTGATTAATATTTGCAATTTTTTTGGGTGTCATATACCATCTGTACATCATTTTAAAACAGTTTTCTTTTAAATTATAACATGTAGATATACTCATAGCATTTTTCCATAAAAATTCCCAAGATTACATTTCAATATCTTTGTTGAAGTTTATCGCCCATTTTACCATTTGTTAACAAATCCTTAGAAGAAAGTCTTGAGGATCTCACATGAACACATGAAGCCGCCTTATCCTGAATCAGACTGTTGGGTCCATCAAAGTCAGTATTGTCTACTCAGACTGGCAGCAGCTCTCCAGGGTCTCAAGCAGAGGTCTTTCACATCACCTTCTGCCTGGTCCTTTTAACTGGAGATACCAGGGATTGAACCTGGGACCTTCTGCATGCCAAGCAGATGCTCTACCACTAAGACACAGCTCCCCTCCCCCCCAGCATCCATCCTACTGTTTCAGGCTGTTTGCCAAATGGAGATTTACAGTAGTATTTGGAATATCTTTTTAGATTCCCCCCCCCCCCCGGTGCATTTGGGGAGAGGTGAGGGCACAGTTGGCTACAAATGTAGAGTATACATTTTTTTCTAGAGCCAGTTTGGTGTAGAGGTTAGGAGGGTGGACTCTAATCTGGGAGAACCAGGTTTGGTTCCCCACTCCTTCACATGCAGCTGCTGGTGTGACCTTGGGTTAGCCACAAATTCTTTCACAGCTGTTCACAGTTCTCAAAAGAGCTCTCTCAGCCCCCTCTATCTCACAGGGTGCCTGTTGTGGGGAGGGAAAGGGAAAGGAGATTGTAAGCCGCTCTGAGACTCACTCAGGTAGTGAAGGGAGGGGTATAAATCCAATCATCTCGTCCTCCTCCTTCCTGGTTTGCCTTTAGGGAATGACTTTTCAAAACATTGCTGTTGAAAATTGCTAGAGGTGTTGTTCCTCAGATTTCTGTTCCCTGTCCCCGCTCCTTGGAAGTTAAATCTGATGTTTGGGGCGGGGTGGGGGAAATTTAATCTCTCATGGTCACGCACGCACATGGATACTGAAGTGGTCAAGTTAGCTGGTTTAGTGCTTTTATATTCTGTGTCAAAGGAGGAACAATCGATGGCCCAGGAGCCACATCCATCCTTCAAATTGCTTGCTGGTCGGGATGCCTTTGAAAAATTGTCAAGCAGTTTGAGGCCCCAGGGTCATTATGAGGAACTGAGTGGGAGAGAGTGCTGGGCCCGTGTCTCTGTCTGCCTTGGAGTGTTCTGAGCTCTCTACAGCAGCAGTTTAGGGGCTTCATGGGAAGGGGGAGACCCAGATGTGGCTCTCAACCCCCCCCCAAAAAAAACCTTGCTCACACCTGTTCCATCTGCTCTTTTTATTGCTTGTTTTAATGCTGCTTTTTTACTAGTAGGCTTTTGAAAGGTTTGTTTGTTTTGGGCTTCAATTTGAGTGTTGTAAGCCATTTTGGGAACTGAAAAAGCTGGGTATTTAGAGAATTAGAAAATGTATAGGCTGCCTCTCTAGAGACCTCCTTAAACATACCTCAGACAATTAGGGCTGCCAAGTCCAACTTGGGAAATATCTGGGGACTTTGGGGGTGGAGCCAGGAGACTTTGGGGGTGGAGCCAGGAGAAAGGAAGTGACATCATTTTGTGATGTCACATCCTGTGATGTTGCTTCCACATGCTGACACATGAACTCATGAAGTTTCCTAATACTGAATCAGGCCATTGGTCCATCAAGGTCAGTGTTGACTACTCAGACTGGTAGTGGCTCTCCAGGGTCTCAGGCTGAGATCTTTAATGTCACCTATTACCTGATCCTTTTTTAGCTGAAGAGGCTGATACCTCCTGCATGTCAAGCAGATGCTCTATCACTGAGCAATGGCCCTACTGAATCCTTCCTCATCTCGGCAGAATATGAAGCACTGCTACACAAGTGCTAAATATGATTTTCATATCATAAGAACAGGAGAGAAGCCACAGTGGATCGGGCCAACAGCCCATCCAGTACAACAATCTGTGTCACAACAGTGGCCAAAAATACCAGGTGCCCTCAGGAGGTCCAGCAGCGGGGCCAGAACTCCAGAAGCCCTCCCACTGTTGCCCCCCAAGCACCAAGAATGCAGAGCATCACTGCCCCAGACAAAGTGTTCCATTTTGACCTTGTGGCTAATAATAGCCACTGATAGACCTCTGCTGGATGGGGACAGAGAGAGAGAGAGACAGACAGACAGACAGACAGACAGAAAAAAGTGAGAAAGAGGGAGAGAAAGAGAAGGAAAAAACTGGCAGAGGCACTTACTACCATTTAGACCTTGTGGCTAATAATAGCCACTGATAGACCTCTGCTGGATGGGGATAGAGAGAGAGAGACAGACAGACAGACGAACAGAAAAAAGAAAGAAAGAGGGAGAGAGAAGGAAAAGAGCTGGAAGAGAAACTTACCACGTTGCAAGCCACATGCAAAAGCAGCCCCTTCAGTCCCTCCTTAATCTCTGGGAAGACATCTCTTGCTGTGGAAGCTCTCTTGCTGATTTCTTAAAGGGGAAATGTCTGGTGAGGCTTTTTACTGCAGGGCAGGCTCTCTGCAGACATTTCCCTTTTAAGGCAGGACAGGGCAGACTCCGAGCTTCCCCTGCCTTCCTGCTGGCAGCCATTTTGTCCCCCGGTGGCCAATTTTGAAAAGGCGGGGGTGAGTATTTAAAATCGGTGTTTCCCCCGCCCTACCGGGGGACTTGGCAGCCCTACAGACAATAATATAACGGATGAGATGCTAGACATTCCGTGACCAGGTCTCTAGCACACAGCAGGCTTAACACTTCCCCCTCACACACACACAGTGTTTCCCACCTGTCAAATGGTTGTTTGGCCCATTGGGGATATACATGCAGGCAGTCTGCAACTGAGGCTGAGAGGAGACCTATTTAAAGCCATCTGTTGGCTCCCTGGCTGTGGGCCTTCAGGGTCACCCCAAACTGCCCAATCCCCTGCCTGTTAAATTCATCTTTATCTGAAGCTGAGCTCAATTTAAATCAAAAGGCTTGAAGACTGTATCTGACAGAGGGATGGATGAAGGGGAGGTGGGAGGGAGAAGGAAGTCCATTAAGGTCTGCCTATAGCTCACAGAGGGGGGCAGGCCCTTGCGATCAATCCCCTAATCCTTGATTTATCCCTTAATGCTCCTGCCTTTCATCTGCATGCTCCATTTGCAGTCCTCTGTGGGAAGTGACTGCCCAGGAGGAGCTGTTTGTGCCTCTGTCAGGAGAGAGTGAGAGCAAGGAAACTGGGCCAGATGGGTGAACTTGAACACCAGTTTTGGGAGACCACAAGACTGGCCTGTACCCAGTAGCTCCTGGGTGGGATCTTCAATACCTGCCAGCCCAGCTGCTTCTTGGGAGTCTGCAAAGGTGAAAGTCAGCATGTTCTGCCGCTGCCAAAGTGCTCTGGCAGACTGAGCTATAGAAGGACTTCCTATCTGACTCTGACTTAAAGCCACTGCTGCTTCTTCCCATCTGCAGGAGACAGATGGGATGAATTATTGCTTCCCCCACTTCTGGCTGAATGACATCTTTTTGAACATTTGGAAACCACTTGCAGATCATTCTTACCACTTCCTTGTACTCCAGGCTGAGCATTTCCAGTCTCCTTCCTCTATAAAAACTGGCTCTGTCGCTCTCTTGGGTGACCAAGATGAGGCAATGCAGATGAAGGGGTGGGGCTATGCAGAATCCAAGATGAAGCTATGCAGATGAAGGGGTGGGGCTATGCAGATAGGCAGAGGCCGGTTTGATTCTCGAAGTCTAGGGTCACCAAGGATCACCAGAAGATGGTTAATTCCCTATCCTAATGGTGTTGTCAAGGGCACTCCTTTTTCTTTCACATAATTATGAACATAAGAAATGCCATGTTGTATCAGGCCAAAGGCCCACCAAGTCCTGCATCCTGCTTCCAATAGTGGCCGGTCTGATGTTTGGGGTACAGGGTGGAAGAACTGCTTCCCACATTATTTTAATACTGGTTAGTGGCAAGTAGAGTTACCCTTCCTCTGAACATGGAGGGCCCATTTATCCATTATGACAAATAGCCAGAGATGGACTTGTCCTCCTCCATGACTTTATCTGATAGGTTGGTTCTGCAGTTCCACACCATGGGGATTCTTGTGGTGCTGGCAGGGCTGACTTATCCACTAGGCACAGTGCCTGTGGCCCACAATACTCTTACAGGCCCACAAAAATGTTTAATTTCTTTTTAAATCTGAAGTGAAAAAATACCTTTTAGGGTCGAAGAAAATGTTTATTTTTTTTCTCACATCAGCAAAAAAATGAAATATTTAAGACCAATGAAAATCTATTAGATTTTGCCTGAAACAGAAGAAAAACCCATTAATGTATTTAAAGTTATCAAAAATAATTTTTAGTATTGATATTATTATGGCGGGAGGGGCCCACGAAGGCAAAAGTGCCCGGAGCCCACGGAAGTCATCCTTCAGCCCTGGGTGCTGGGTGGCCCGAACCTTGCAGACGGGGGGGGGGGGGGGTGTCTGTCCACCTTATAAGTAACCTTTCCTCCACATATGTCCTTCCCACATATGTCAGAGTGGACCATCCTAAGTTTGATGGAGCAGTGGTGTGACTCTGCTGAATGTATAAATTTAATTCCAGTAGCACCTTAGAGACCACCAAGATTTTTGGGGTACAAGCTTTTGAGAGTCCATCTGTCAAAGGGAGCTTTAAGAAGAAGAAGAAGAGATTGGATTTATACCCCGCCCTTCACTTGTAGTCTCAGAGTGGCTTACAAACTCCTTTCCCTTCCCCACCCCACAACAGACACTCTGTGAGGTAGGTGGGGCTGAGAGAGCTCTGAGACAACTGTCCTTGAGAGAACAGCTGGTACAGAGCTATGGCTTGCCCAAGGTCATGCAGCCAGGTGCAAGTGGAGGAGTGGGGAATCAAACCCAGATCTCCCAGATAAGAATCCACACACTTAACCACTACACCAAACTGGCTCTGAAAAGCTCATACCCCCAAAATCTTGGTGGTCTCTAAGGTGCTATTGGACTTGAATCCGGCTGTTCTATTGCAGACCAACAAGACCGAGTGCGCTCTCAAAACTTTAGATGCCTGTTCATCAAGAACAGGGCATCAGTTGCCCACTATAAATAAGCAACAGCAGCCAAGGTCAATAAGGTGAGTTAAGCCCATCCCAGTGAATTCCTGGGAAAGGTAATTTCGAGCCCCGGGAGAGCCACTGACAACATCCAAGGGCCGCCAGGCACTTTGGAGGAGTGCTGACTGTCGGATGTGATGAAACCTCCGTGTCTGCTCTGCTGTATGGTCAGAGAGTCTGAGAGCCGGCCGTGATGGATTGGAAAGCAATTGACACATTGATCTGGCCTTCTTTTGCTGGCTTCCTCTCTATTCTGGGATTTCTGTGTCTTTCTGTCCTCAGGGACTTTGTGACGTGGGGGCAGAAAGGGGGAGGGAGCCTTCCCATAAATGGAGCTGATCTCACCGCTGCTTCTTCTGGCATCTCCTCCTCTTTTCCATGGCTACGAGGGCCCCACAGGGAGAAGGGGCAGCTGATTTAATTCATTGCTTTGGTTCTCTCCAAAGGCAGATATAAATGTCGGGGATGCATTCGCTGGGGCTCATCCCCAGAACCTGTCTTTGGGTACCGAAACTCAAGTGTGGAAAAGGACCATTGAGTGTGCAGGATGCCTCCCCGGTGGTCATATTCAACACCCAGATCAGCCCTGGAATTTGGGGAACGACAAGATGTTTAACTTCATTTTCAGAGAAGGAATAAGAAATTGAGCACGTGCAGGATGTCTTTGACCCTGACCTAGATAGCTCAGGTTAATCTCACCAGAGGTAGGAAGCTAAGCTAAGCAGGGTCGGCTCTGGCAAGTGTTTGGATGGGAGACCACCAAGGAAGACCAGGGTTGTGACAGGGAATGGCAAACCACCTCTGAACATCTCTTGCCTTGAAAACGCCACCAGGGGTTGCCGTAAATCAGCTGTGACTTGACAGAACTTTCCACCACTACCACCACCACCAGAATGCCTTTTCCTAACCACTGAGCAAACACAATTGGATCCAATTGGGAGAAGGGGTTGGATCATATGGATTCATGCCATTAACGGGAGCACCTTCACCCTGCTGCAAGGAACAGTCCTCTGATGCAAGAGGCCCATGGTCCTTTCAACTTAGGGAAGGCTCTGCTGTTAACAGAATGGGTCTGTGGGATCCAGCCCACGGTCTTCCTGATGGAAGGGTCTGACTTTACAGGCCAGCTATGCCCCTCATTTCTGCTCCATGTCTCTTCCATCACAACAGCCCTGTGAGGTAGCTTAGGCCGAGTGAGTGAGTAACTGACCTAGGGCTATGCAGTGAACTGGAGGGTGAGAGGTGAGCTGTGATCCTCTAGCTGTAGCCCGGCCCTCTAAGTGCTTCATCATACTGATGCATACCAGCCCCGTAGCCAGGATTTTGTGGCTTGTGGGGCAAAATTTTTTCTAGGGGCTGGTGAGGCTGCCATTATTTTCCATAATGAAGTGGGGGTGGGGGGGTGCCCCCTCCCTCCCCACTGACAAGATTTAAGGGACCTTTCAGCTGGTTGGCCCACTGACCAGCTGGAAGGCCCATTAAATCTTGCATAAGGGGAGGGAGAGGGGGGCGTGCCACCCTCCGCTTCTACTCAGAAGCATTTAAAGGATCCCTTTTAAGAAAAAGCCGGTGAGGCCTTTACGGAAGGGGGCTAGCTCTTTAAGGAAGGGGGCGGAGCTCCCATAGCCCCACCATAGCTACAGGCCAGATACATACACAAGAGAATGCAGATGACCTGGGCCTCTGCAGAGAAGGTGAAATAATGTGACATAAAGCATGGCAACCAGTTGGGCTCAGGAAAACTGCACGGGGGAGGGAGGCTGAATTCCCTCCTTCCCCTGCACCACACTCCCCAGCCTCCCTGGCACATGCGGGGATTTTATTTCCCCAGCGCCACGTCTGTCTGTAAAATGAGTTGGGGAATCCTGACCCACCTTGTGGCAGATGCCATAGCTAGGATGGCCCTGAGTCCATTGGCCTCAATGGACTTTGAAAGGTATACCTCTGTTTAGGAGTGCACTGCTAGTAACCCAAAGCCAGACGTGAGTTCCCCAGCCTACTCTTTGTGACTTGGGTTAGTGCCGTGCCCAGCGGATGACCGAAGAGAGGTGGTGAAGTGAGAAAAAAAGACTAACCGCTCCTGAGCAAAGGTAGAATTTAAAAAGGGGTTGTTAAATGTAGTCCTTTTTTCCCTGGTTCTAGATGTATTTTCCTGTTAAGAGAGAGCCTGAATAAGCTAAAGAGACCAGATTTCCGTTATGTTCTTGAAGGCAGATTTCTATCTTTCCACTGATTGGCCTCCCAGCCCTTTCTTTTATCCCCCCTCTTTCCAGAATCTCTGAGGATGCTCCCCTGGGATGTCTTCCTCCATTTATGCCCAATCAGAACCCACCCCTGCTTCATGGACAGTTCTGCTCTCTTGGTGGTGGTGGAAAGTGCTGACAAATCTCAGCCAACTTAGCGTGACCCAGCAGGGTTTTCAAGGCACAAGACATTCAGAGGAGGTTTACCATTGCCTGACTCTGCAGAGTGACCAGTGTTCCCTCCAAGCTGAGTCAGTGTGAGCCAGCTCACAGTTTTTTATCCTCTGGCTCACACATTTTTTGTCTTCGCTCAGGAAGGGTGGCTCCAGAGCCAGCTAATTTATGCAGCAGCCAAATCGCTCGCTCACAACTTTAATGTCAGTAGCTCACGAAGCAGAATTTTTGCTCTCAAGGCTCCATAGCTTAGAGGGAGCATTGATAATGACTCTGGTATTCCTTGGTGGTCTCCCATCCAAATGCTTAGCTTTGAGATCTGACGAGATTGGGCCATCCTGGTCTCTTACCCCCAGAATATTCCTAGGCATCTTGTGTCGGCTTGAGGCTCCTGGTGCTACAGGAAAAGGGCTTTTCTCCTGTTGGCTAATCACGGTTAAATATTGTCTGCCACACATCTAGGTAGGCAGACTGGAGGCGAACAAGATAAACCGCCCCGAGCCTGCCTCGGTAGGGAGGGCGGGGTATAAATGGAATAAAATAAATAAATAATAAATAAACTTGTTCTGCAGCTGGAAAGACTCTGAGCATTAGCAGAGTCTAAATTAAATGTTGCTGTTCCCAAGTTGCAAACCTGGCGGGGAGGGGTGAGAAGTGTTGTCTCACCACGGCTTTGTCCTTCCCTTCTTGTCACCTGGCTTTCAGAGATGCTGGCCTTGTGTTTTGGCTGCCTCTGGGGCCTGCAGCAGAGATCTCTGGAGCGGGTTTCCCAGCAAGCATATCCAAAAACCAAACTAATGTGTTCTGGTTTCCAATCCTGCAGGGAAATTTAAGCTGCTGGACCAGGACAGGGACGTCCGGGAGCCCGTCCAGTACTTCAACAGTGTGGAGGAAGTGGCCAGCATCTTCCCGGATCGAGTGTTTGTGATGGAGGCCATCACCTTCAGTGTCAAGGTCAGCTGTGCTTCCACAGGATGAGCATATCTTCCCCCAAGCAGAGTTTGTCCGTTATACATTTACTTCATTTATACCCTGCCTTTTCCCTCAGTGGGGACCCAAAGCGGCTAACGTCATTCTTTTGTCCTCCCTTTTATCCTCACAACGGCCCTGTTAGGTAGGTTCAGCTAAGAGTGCGTGGCCACTGAGAGTGCGTGTGTGGGTATGTGAGAATTCTCTCCACAGCTCTCTCACTTTAGGGGGAATCCCAGATCTCCCTGTCATTATTGGGAGTTCAGTTTCTTGCACTCAACTGCTCTGTTTCATCTTTATTCATCCTAAATGGTGTTATTGGTTGTTAACAAAGAGCTGAGCTGTGTCGGAGTCTGTCCTGTGCAGTGCTTCTGGTTTGTAAGGTGTTTTAGGAGCTAGTATCCTGCTGAGGCACCGTGGTTCCTCTTCCTGGGTTTCTCAAGTGAACTTTGCAAAACCTGAGTTGCTGCATCACCGCAGAGCTGGTTCCCCAAGCCCAGGCCTTCTGCCACTTACAGTGCCATCCTAAACCAGAGTTACAGCCTTCCAAGTCCATTGAGGTTACCAACCTTAAGTATATGAGGTAGGAATTTTAAATTGAAAAGTTGGATTTTGGTGGGAGGAAGTAACCTCACAGGAAGTTGGGATTGCTGGCTCCAAGTTGGGAAATACCTGGAGATTTTGGGAGTGGAGCCTGGACAGGGCAGGGTTTGGAGAGGGGAGGGAGCTCAGGAGGATATAATGCCATAGTGTTCCCCCTCCAAAGCAGCCATTTTCTCCAGGGGGAACTGATCTTGGTTGTCTGGAGAGACACTGTAATAGCAGGAGATCTCCAGGTGCCACCTGGAAGTTGGCAACCACACAGAAAGGGGAGGAGTTGGAAGAGATGCCCTTTAACCTGGTCATCAGCCATCACATCCCTGCTGAGCTCCCTCCCCACGCACCACCCCTAGTAATAATAATTCTAGTATGGCAATGTGTGTGGTATAGCCAAGAGACAGCCAGAAGTTCTAGCTCTTTTAGGATTATGTACCACTAGGTGGCGAGTTAGACCTTTTTTTATGGCAAGAGATGTTTCAGAGGTGGTTTGCCATTGCCTGCCTCTGTGTCACGCCCCAGGTATTCCTTGGAGGTCGCCCATCCAAATACTAGCCAGGGCTGACCCTGCTTAGCTTCCGCAATCAGACGGGATCGAGCAAGCCTGGGCTATCCAGGTCAGGGTTTAGGCACTGCCCCTAAATCTCCCCAAGCCTGAGTTGAAGTCAGTGGGCTTAGCATAATGTGGCAAATTTGCTTAAAATCTGCTTAAAGTGGCAAATTTAATTACCTTCTTGGTAACCAGAACTGAGGTCCTATGAATGGGGTGAAAGACTAAAGATCCTTTCCATGAGAAAACCTCGCCATACCTCAGCTGCCTGGGTGGCTCAGACTTAATCCTGTGCAAGCAGACCGAAGCTTGCTTGTTTTATTTATTATTTTATTTTATTTTTATTGAACTTATGAATCGCCCATCCTGCAAGCAGGCTCTGGACGATTTACAACCTTATAAAACATTAAAAACACAATCAGTAAATAAGTAAATTTAATCAACAGCAAATCAATGACTAAAAATCAGTCAGAGATGGCAATATAATAATCCCCCTTTGCCGGCCACACTGCTGTCCCACATGGCAGGGCAGGGACGAGTATGTGGGGGTCATAGAAGAGAAAGAGAGGGTGCCAGCCTTAACTTCCCATTGTTGCCTTCAACTAAAAGTCTGGTGGAACATCTCTATCTTACAGGCCCTGCAGAACTGCATCAGAACTGCTGGTAAACTTAGAATGGGAGTTGTTTATGCAAAGTAGGATAATTAAGTCTCTTTTTTTTAAAAAAAAATCTATCCTTGGGCTTTAAAGCAGGGCCGTCTGTTTTCTTCATACCCTGCTTCTGGGCTTCCTGGAAGGCTCTGGCTGGCTGCTGTTCAGAACAGGGTGCCATACTGAGAAGGACCTTTATGGACTGGTCTGGCAGGGCTGCTCATCTGTTCTTAAATATTAAGCATCTTAATAGACTTGTTTTTGAGAAATCTGACTGCAGATGTTTTAAATATCTGCCCCCGGCTTTATTGGCTCCGCTTTAATACTCTGCGGAGACTGGAAGATTAGGGGAAGGATCATTGAAATGCCTTGTTGACCTTAAAGCTTCATGTTCCAGTTTCCTATCTGGTTCCCTCCCCCCCCCCCTCTTCCAGTGCCGTGTAAAAGTCTAACAGGGCCCTAGCACAGCGGCTTTTGCTCTCTTCCTTTTCTAGGTTCGTCCAAGATCTGATTTAAACCGGATGCACGCGAGGCAGAAGAACTCCCCCGCACGCATACCAGGTCTCATTGAAATTGGGCTGCCACCTGCGCAAAGCTGTAATGTGGGTCAAAGTGCAGTTTTGTGAGTTGCTGTGGGGTGCAAAGCCCCCCTCCCACAGTCTGGGGACTTCTTTTACTCTGCCAACATCACATTTAAATCTGACCTTGGCCTCTTCCTGTCCAGTGAGCAACATGCTCAGAAACAGAACAACTAATAGATATTATTGAACGTTTAAGGATACAACAGATTTCTTCTGACGAAGGGGGCTTTGACTCTCAAAAGCTTATAGCCTGGAAACTGTTGGTCCCTGTGTGCCACTGGACTCAAATCGAGCTCTTCTACTGCAGATCAACATGGCTACCCTCCCAGAACAGATCCCAAGTTTGCAAGAGAGGGCAAGAAAGAGATCCAAGACAGCAGTCGCAATGCAAATGTCATGGACTGTGTTTGACACTGAAATGTCAAATGCCCTTAATCTGGACAAAAGGGAAGGGACACTTTTTACACCAGTTCTAACTGGGGAGAAGTTGAGGAAGTTGCTTCCAACCTGAGGAAGCTAAATTCTTGTATCCCAGCCTAGCCTCTGTGTTCTGTAGAGAGGAGACAAGTGGTTTGATGGTTCAGGTATGTCTACTTTTTGATGGTTCAGGTGTGGCTACTTTTCTACTGCTGACAGCCTTAGAAACCATTCAGTAACCTAATCTGTGGAAACCTCTGAATTATCTTAACTCAGATCAATTACTGGAATTTTACTTCCCTGCCTCCAAACCCACCAATTGGGCATTTCTGGATGTCCGGCACTTGGTTTTTCTCAGCTCTGTGTTCTCGCTGCTAAATTCTGTCCCTGTTTCCTTCCCCCCAGTCCTGTTCGGAAAATTTCCATTTAGGTTCTGGATTCAGGCCTGCACAACTGACCCTCCATATTAAATGCTGCCCATATTGAGACCTTTCAGGTGTTCATATTTATTTATTTATTTATTTATTGCATTTCTATCCCGCCTTTCCAGTGAACTGGCTCATCAGTGAACTGGCTACCCTGCCCCCCCCCCCCGCCTTTTCCCCCCTTTTCTTTCAATCCCTAGCTGGGACAACAGAAGAATTGTTGTGCTCTTGGCAGATTGTCATGTGTGGCCAGTGGAATGCAATCTGCTTTGAAATAGACCATAAAGTACAGTGGTTAGAGAGTATCAGAGTAGAACTAGAGAGGACTAGATTCCACTCCGCCCAGGAAGATCACTGGATGACCTTGGGCCAGTCACTCTCTGTCAGACTGGCCCACCTCACACGGTTGTTGTGGGGATGAAAGGCAAGACGGGAGAATCATGTGCATCACCCCGAGGTCTTTGGCAGAACGGTGGGGAGAATAAAGAGAAGGAGGGAAGGTTGATTGCAGCAGAAGCAGCTCGGTCATGGCAGAGTAAATAGGCTGAGCCAAACTCCCCTTGTTTCCACTTTCTCCCACTTCCCCGTGGTTTCCTTTGCAGGTTGTGTCGGGCGAGTTCAGCGAGGACAGCGAGGTGTACAACTTCACTTTGCACGCGGGGGACGAGTTGACGCTCATGGGGCAGGCAGAGATCCTGTGTGCCAAGGCTGCAAAGGAGAAGTCGCGCTTCAATACACTGCTCCGCAAGCTGGGCAAAGCGGGAAGTCCCGGCGGCGGTGGCGGCAGTGGGAACAGCAGCGGAGGCGGTGGCAGCAAGCAGCTGAAAGGCAAGATGCCCTGTCTGATCTGCATGAACCACCGGACCAACGAGAGCCTCAGCCTGCCCTTCCAGTGCAAAGGGCGCTTCAGCACCCGCTCCCCACTGGAGCTGCAGATGCAGGAGGGGGAGCACACCATCCGCAGCATCATTGAGAAGGTCAGGCTGCCCGTCAATGTGACCGTCCCCAGCCGCCCGCCTCGCAACCCCTACGACCTGCACGCCATCCGCGAGGGCCACTGTTACAAGCTGGTGAGCATCATCTCCAAGACGGTGGTGCTGTGCTGCATCCTCCGCAGGGACGAGGTGGCGCCTTTCCACTTCCTCCTGCTTACGGACATGCCCCGTTTCCTGCTGCCGGAGGGGATGTTGCGTGGAGGCGGGGACCCCCAGCTGGAGAAGCTGTTGCATGAGTGTGCTGCCCTCTGCCAGGAGTGCTTTGACCCCAATGAATACTCCAAGGCCGTGCGCGAGGCCAAACCGGACTTCTCGGAGGAATGTGCCAGCCCGCGTCGTGTACGGCTCTGCTTGCAGGGCTATGCCCGTGACGAACTGGCCCAGTCCTTCCAGCGCCTCTCCCTCTGTCTCTATAGCACCACCGAAAGTGGCTGCCAAGACTCTGCCCCAGGAGGGAGGAGCCAGCGATTGCTCCTCCCCGCCCACCAGGAACACTCCGCCCATCTTACTGAGGCGTCGGACTCTGAGCGCGAGTACATGACACCCGACTGGGCCGAACCCACATTCCGGACTCAGGAGCTCCCGTACGAGGAGCTGTGGACCAATCAAAGCACCGAAAACTACTCGGAACCCAGGAGCAACCTGCCGGGATTGGAGAGCGCCAACAAGGGCCAACGCGATCTCATCTCCTTTGCGAGCATCTCCTCCCCACTCGGCTCCCCGCGTTGCCAAGGCCACCTGAAAGCTGAGCCTTTGGGGGAGATGCCTCCCCCAGTCCCACCGAAATCTGAAGCGGTAAGAGAGTCTTGAGATTGCAGGCAGTGCTGAGTGTGTGTGTTGTAGCATGCCAGACCAGTCATGCTTTGACCGGGGGAATCTGGCGTCAAACCCCTGCTCTGCTGCCCCCACCAAAATAGCTTGCCAGCCAGGCCTATAGCTACAGTGGGGTATTTAGGGCCCCTGCCTTCTTAATTAAAAGCCCTGCCCCACAAATAGCCATGCCAAAAAACCTTATTTTGGGGGGGTATTTTTTGTATTTTTTAAGTGTGTGTGTGTGTGTAGAAACCTTATTTTTGAGGAGAGTCCCCCACAGGCAGTGGGACCGGGGGCAGCTTCCCTCTCCCTCCCACTGTGGAATTGGGGGGGGAGCATCATGGGACCTGGGGAAAGATAGCTCAGAAAGCATTTAAATGCCTTTTGGGTTCCCTTCCATAGGGCAAGAAAGCTCTGGGCACTCAAGAGTGGCACCTTCAATACGTCTCCCAAAGCCTCATGGGAAAGACTCACCATGACCTGGCTGCTTTACAGCAGGACTGGGCTAGCAGAAAAAGGGATTGTGGGAGATGTATTGAAGGTGCTGCTCTTCAGTGCCCTTCTAAGCTTTTTTGCCCTGTGGAAGGAAACTCAAAAGACATTCAAATGCCCTCTGAGTTGTTTTCTGCTAGGAACTGACATGCTCACTGCCCTGTCCCTTGAAAGGAAGGGCTAGAGAAAGGAAGGGCTAGAAACAGGCTCGGAGCCTCCCCCATAAAAGCAGGCATTCAGATTAATTTAATTAATTTTAATTTAACTGCCCTCTTAAAAATTTAAATGCCTCCCAAACAAGAGAATCCTGGCTACGGATCTGTTGCCAGCTGATTGCAGAGCATATGGTGTCTTTCAGTGAGTCTTCATTTTAAATGCAGCCCTCTTCTTAGGGTTATTGTGAAGATAAATGGGGGGGCAGACCTTCATGCCATCCCAAGGTGCCTGGAGGAAGGTTGGAAGGAAAATGAGGCCTGCAGAGAGAGAAAGTGAAAGGGTTAAAAAGTGAAAGGGGTGTGTGATTAGTTCACATGGGCCCTCCAGGCAGATTGTATTTGAGAATCACACACACCTTTAAAAGTGAGAGAGCCATTGTGAACAGACAGCTCCCCTCGCAGGCGAGGGGGATGAGTTTCTCTGCCTTGTTCACAGGTCAGCAGTGTTCCCTCTAAGCTGAGTCAGTGTGAGCTAGCTCACAGTTTTTTAGCCTCTGGCTCATAGATATTTGTCTCAGCTCAGGAAGGATGGCTCCAGAGCAGCTTAATTTATTCAGCAGCCAAATCGCTGGCTCACAACTTTAATGCCAGTAGCTCACGAAGTAGAATTTTTGCTCACAGGACTCCACAGCTTAGAGGGAGCATTTGGGGCCTGTAGTAGATGAGGTTCTTTAGAGTTGATCCCCGTTAGGGTTGCCCAGGGGTCATTTCGAGCAGGAGCTCGGGGGAGCGCAGCTCCGGGAGTTGGTGCAAGCCCCCCCCCCCCGACCTGCTTGTGTCATGGCCGCAGCAAAATGACCCCGTCCCCTGGAAAGGTCCTTGTTCCTCCGACCAGCCTTCTGAAGGCTTCAACCACCACTGAAGCCATCCTCCCAGAATAGAGTGGTATTTCTGGGGCTTGGATTAGTAGCGGTCCCCTCTCTGCCAGCTCTTTCTCTCTCTCTCTCTCTCTCTCTTCTTTCTTTCTTGCCTTCTGACATACTTCCAGTGTTTTCAGGTGGCATAGCATATGCAAATAAGTTATGCTAATGAGTAATGCTAATGAGCTCCTGCACCTCTTTTTCTACGAAATGACCCCTGGGGTTGCCAAATCCATCTTCGTCACCAGCGGGGGACTATGGGGGGCATTCCCGGAGGGGGCGGGGCATCCCCAGCGTGATGACATCACGTTGGGGACATCCCAGCTCCAAGCCCCACCCCTGCGGGGACAGTCCCACTGGCTGCCTGCACTTAAAGGGGGTCCCTTTAAGTGTACGCAGCAGGAGGGCCTTGCGTGCCTGATTTCTGTTCGGAGATTGGGTGCGTGGGGCCCTTTCGCACTGGCTGCCTGCACTTAAAGGGGCTCCCTTTAAGTGCAGGCAGCCGGAGGCACACACCCAGAGTGGAGATTGGGTACGCAGCCCACAGCCGCTCCTCTCCCTCCTCTCTCTCAAGACAGAAGGGAGAGGGGTGGCTGCGGGTGTTGGGGCTTGGGGGCAGGGCTTCCCCCACTGGCCAGCTGGCTGGCAGCAGGTTGAACCCCTCGAAAAGTGGGTAAACCCCGCCAAACCGAGGGGTCTGGCACCCCTCATCCCCATTTGAGCTGCTCTGAGGCTGTCAGCAGTCTGCAGTAATACCAGGCAGTGTTAGGCAGCTGGATTCTTGGCCAAGCGGCATTCCTCTTCTGCTGGAGGTGATGAACTGGACTGGGATTCCAGAACCATGGCTCCGTGTGGTATCCTGTATATACCTGAGTCCTCAGGTTGCCAGGTCTGCCTTGGCCCCTGGGTGGGGATGGGGGAGAGGGTTACCAGATCCAGGCTGGAAAACTCCTGGAGGTTTGGGGGTGAAGCCTGGAGAGGACAGAGGCCTCAGCGCGGCACAATGCCCTAGAGTCCACCCTACCAAGCATCCATTTTTTCCCCAGGGGGACTGATCTCTGTAGCCTGGAGATGAGTTGTAGTCTCAGGGGGTCCCCAGGTCCCACCTGGAGGCTGGCAACCCTGTTGAGTACATATTGCTCTCACCCAAATCCTTCCACAAAAGGCATACCCAATATATCAACATAGGTAGCCATCTTAGTCTGTCTGTAGCAGCAGAAAAGAGCAAGAGACCAGCAGCACCTTAAAGACTAACAAAATTTGTGGCCGGGTATGAGCTTTCGTGAGCCATGGCTCACGAAAGCTCATACCCGGCCACAAATTTTGTTAGTCTTTAAGGTGCTGCTGGACTATTGCTCTTTTCTACTACCTAATATATGACATTCATTATGTCTTAAGATGGAGGTAAGCATATGAAGCTGCTTTATATTATTATATATCCCACTGCTGGACCTCCTGAGGGCACCTGGTGTTTTTGGCCACTGTGTGACAGAGTGTTGGACTGGATGGGCCACTGGCCTGATCCAGCATTGGCTTCTCTTATGTTATGTTCTTATATTGAGTCAGACCTTTGGTCCATGAAGGTCAGTATTGCCCACTCAGACTGGCAGTGGCTCTCCAGGGACCCAAGCAGAGAGAATCCTTTCATAGTGATTATTACGTGGTCCTTTACCTGATGAAAAGGTGTTGCATAACCTTTAATTAAGAGGGCTTTAAACATTTATAGAGGCAGCTGTTCACTTCTCTAGGCACCCTCCTTCCCCCCCCCCCCCAAAACTGATTTCCCGGCAGGAAATGGGGGGTTATGTTGACTAGTCTAAGAGGTTGGGCCAGGGTGGGACAGAGTGATAAACCTGAGGGCAGCCCCATGTCGAATTCTCCCCTCCCAATTAACTTGCTATGCCTCATGCCATCGTTAGGAAGTGTATTTTTCTGCCCCGCCAGCAGCAGCCAGCGATGTGGAGCAGAAGCATGGAAAAGTACATCCTAAAGTCAGGACACAGGGTAAGTTGGAGGGCCAGTGTACGTCTTGCAGTTCCGCAGGGCCTGCAAGACGGAGCTCTTCCGCCTGGCATATGAATAGGGGCCGCCGCCTCCGTGTACCCCCTTCCACCAGCAACTACCAACGTGCGCCCAGGTTTTACCATCTAGTCGCTGATGACCCCGGCGTGCGCCCAACATTAGACTGTACAACATTCGATAGTGTGAGCACTTTAATAACTGTATTGTATTGTACTGTTTTAATGATGAAAGTTTTAATGTTTATGGTTTTATTGTGGACTTGGTCCACTAAAACGTGTAAGCCGTTCTGAGCCTGCTGTGCGGGGAGAGTGGCCTAGAAATTGAATTAATTAAATAAATAATAATAAATAATAGTTAAGAATGCTGGAGTAGGACCTTTGAGACCTGGGTTCAGCTGTCTCCTTTTCATGAGATTTGCTGGGCCAGTAACTCTGTCTCGGCCTAACCTACCTCACAGGGTTGTTGTGAAGGTAAAAAAGAGCCAGGGAGAGCCATGGGTGCTGCTTGAGCTTTTGGAAGGAAAGGCAGGACAATAAAGGCACTACACAAAATAAGCTACACTGGGTTTTATGGAGGAGGGAATTTAACATAGGCCTCTTTATATTTAGAGGCAGTTGTGTCTTGTTCAGTCCTGGAAGGCCAGTCTAGTCCAGGGCTGCTTCCACCCAGAGGTGATAGTCTGTGTAGCTTTCTGTTGCCACTGAGATTGCAGACAGACTCACAGGGGCAATGGGGCATCCATGCAGCAGGGTCCCCCAATTACCCCACCTCTCTGCAGCCACCATTTCTTCCCCCTTCACCAGAGGTATCTTTTTAAAAAAAGAGAAGAAGAAGTTTGGATTTATACCCTGCCCTTCACTACCCGAAGGAGTCTCAGAGCGGCTTACAATCTCCCTTCCCTTCCCCTCCCCACAACAGTCACCCTGTGACGTAGGTGGGGCTGAGAGAGCTCTCCTGAGGACTTCCCTTGAGAGAACAGCTCTGAAAAAACTTATGACTGACCCAAAGTCACGTCAGCAGCTGCATGTGGAAGAGTGGGGAATCAAACCCGGTTCGCCCAGATTAGAGTCTGCGCTTCTAACCACTACACCAGACTGGCTCTCTGGAATTGCTTCATCACTGACGCACTGGACTGCCACACTCTACTTATAACTCTGGAATGAAAAAGTCTCCAGACTTATTTTTTTTGTTAAAAGTTGAGAACGAATGCAGCATTGCAATAGATAATTGCTACAGAGTTATAGTGTAATAATCTAGGAATTCCTGATTTCTTTAAGAGCTTGATAAAAAGCCTGCTGCTGTGTGTGGTGGGAAGATGGCTGCCATGTGGTCTGAGGCAAGGGAAATGGCACTGATCTAGGCAGGGCCTGCAAAAATGCACCCCCTCCATCCCCTGGGATGGTGCTTCAACAGTGATTTTTTTCAGACAGATTGTACCGAACTAGGTTTGGTGAAGAGTGCAGCAAAGCTGGGGGAAACATAGGAGCAGGGAGAACGGAGGAAAGACCTCATGTGGATGCTTCCAAAAACAGCGCAGCAGGATGTAAAGGAGCCAAGGCAGAGCAAGACACCTTTGTGGAAGCCGCCCTGAGCAGATCAGGAAGATTCTCCCCAGTCTGGCTTAAATTCTCATAAATCTGGCTGTGTCCATTGGCTCTTTTGGTATATTCTGTAAATTATAAACTGGTCAATGGTGACTTGTGCTTTATATTAATTGAGCTAGAGCTTTATATTAATTGAGCTAGAGCTTATTAATTGACTAGAGCTTTATATTAATTGTGCATGTGCACTGATGGACATAAATTCACTTGTAGTACAAAATAGAAAAGACGGCTGAGGAATATATGCTACACAGTGATATATATACCGTATTTTTTGCTCCATAAGACTCACTTTTTCTCCCCTCCTCACTTTTCCCAAGCCACGGCACCGAGCGGAGCTAGGTGCGTCTTATGGTCAGGTGCGTCTTATGGAGTGAAAAATATGGTATATTTTTGTCTGTTCAGAATTGCACTTTATCCAGCCGTGAGTGAAAACCCCTTGTTTCAAACTAGTCAGGTGTGAACTGACTCCATATAAAATATGTCACTTTGGTTTCTGCATGTCTTTCTTGGGCGCAAAATGCATTAGAGCAATTATCCTTTTGCTGGCATCCTGTTACAATAGTTCTAGGTAAACAGGATGAGGCCAGGGTGATCTTGCATACTTCTCCTGATGTCTTTGAGGCCCTGTGGTGGGTCCGTTCAGGCTTCCTTATCTTTGTAATTCGTTCGTGGATCATATTCACAGGAGGCCATGTGTGGGTTGCAGGTGTTGTGTATCTTCGAATTACATCTCCTCTTCCCTCTCCTGCCTGCCATGTAAGATGGCACCCCGCCCCCGGCAATGATGCCTTCTCCTTGCAGCTCCAGCCACACGTGGGCCCTCCAGACATGCTACGGGTCCCTCCAGGGGCTGGCCTTGCACGTTTCCTGCAGGGTTGCCCAGCTCTGGGTTGGAAAATACCTGGAGACTTTGGGGGTGAACATAAGAACATAAGAGAAGCCAATGTTGTATCAGGCCAATGGCCCATCCAGTCCAACACTCTGTCACACAGTGGCCAAAAACACCAGGTGCCCTCAGGAAATCCAGCAGTGGGGCCAGGACACTAGAAGCCGTCCCACTGTTGCCCCCCACCAAGCACCAAGAATACTGAGCATCACTTGCCCCAGACTGAGAGTTCCTATCTATCACTTGTGGCTAATAGCCACTGATGGACCTCTGCTCCATATGTTTATCGAATTCCCTCTTGAAGCCGTCCATGCTTGTAGCCACCACCACCTCCTGTGGCAGTGAATTCCATGTGTTAATCACTCTTTGGTTGAAGAAGTACTTCCTTTTATTTGTTCTGTTATCTGGATCCAGGAGAGAGCAGGGTTTGGGGAGGGGAGGGACCTCAGCCTGGTACAGTGCCATAGAATCCACCCTTCAAAGCAGCCATTTTCTCCAGGGGAGCTGATCTCAGTCAGCTGCAGATCAGTTGTAAAAGCAGGAGATCCCCAAGCCCAACCTGGAGGCTGGCAACCCTAGTTTCCTACCTAGTACTCGCGCAGGGAGTCATGAACGCAAGACAGATAAAGAGCTTAGACTGGGGCCTGGAAAGTATTTGGAATGATTAAAGGGTTGGAGCACTTTCCCTATGAAGAAAGGTTGAAGCGCTTGGGGCTCTTTAGCTTGGAGAAATGATGGCTGAGGGATGACATGATTGAGGTGTATAAGATTATGCATGAGATAGAGCAGGTAGAGAAAGAGGCACTTTTCTCCCTTTCTCACAATACAGGGACTCATGGGCACTCCATGCAATTGCTGAGCAGTCGGGTTAGAACAGATAAAAGGGAGTACTTCTTCACCCAAAGAGTGATTAACACGTTGAATTCACTGCCACAGGAGGTGGCGGCGGCTACAAGCATGGACGGCTTCAAGAGGGAATTAGATAAACATATGGAGCAGAGGTCCATCAGTGGCTATTAGCCACAAAGTATAGATAGGAACTCTCAGTCTGGGGCAAGTGATGCTCTGTATTCTTGGTGCTTGGGGTGGGGGGGGGGCAACAGTGGGAGGGCTTCTAGTGTCCTGGCCCCACTGCTGGACCTCCTGAGGGCACCTGGTATTTTGGGCCACTGTGTGACAGAGTGTTGGACTGGATGGGCCACTGGCCTGACCCAACATTGGCCTCTCTTATGTTCTTCCCTCCGTCTAAGGTGATCTTGCTGCCAAATTTCCTGCCCAGCCATTCTCGTTAAGAATTAGTAGTCAGAATGGCAAGGGAAGGAAGAGATCAGAGATAAAATAGCATCTCATAGTGCCACTGATTAAAAGCAGAATATACAAAGGGGAGGCAACACTTCACACTTCCCTTCTCCCTTGCAAATGCTGCCTCAGGCTTTTTTAAAAGCCCGTGTTCCCCACCCAGGCAGTCTCCAAGATAGGACGTGAACTCTGCTAGAGGAAAAAAAAAATTCCACCAGCAGGAGGCGGCATTCATGAGGAATCATTGGCAAGTGGCCTGAAACACCCTGCCTTCCTTCCACCAGCGGATTAGCTTCCTATAAAAGCCCCCCCCCCCCCCCCCCATTTTCACAAAACCAGGTTTGGGCCCGTGTGTTTGCCATGCCAGTAAGACTCTGGTGGATCCAAACTCAAAACTGTTGGGTATCACTCCATCTTAAAGAAGGCTCTTGAATTCACCTGGGAGGCATCCAGCTCTTCTGCCCCCCCCCCCCCCCAACAGCAAATGACAACCCCTACCATTTTGTCTTTTCCAGGTAAAGGAGGAGTGCCGCCTTCTCATTGCACCCCCAGTACCCCCACGAGGTGGCCACCTGCCTGCCTCTGCCAGCCCTCCAGTGCCTCTGCGCTTTCCCAAGCTCCAGGCAGCTGCTTCACCCAGCTCCAGCCTCTCCTACTACTCATCTGGACTACACGACGTTGTGTGAGTGAAGGCAGCGGTTGACCGCTGTAGGTGGAGGTGCCAGAAGCTCTGGTTGTGGGCTCTCCATAGTGGGGGGAGGCACATCGGAGATGCTCAGGGGCATTCTTTTCCCTTGTGTTCGGGCACAGATCAGGTCCTGTAAAGGGGATCGAGGGCAGACGCATCGTTGGATGGAATTCTTCATTAAGCCTCTCCTTGGAACAGGGAGTTGGCCGCCGCTGCCACTAGAGCCTGTCTCGTGCACTTACCAGATGGAGGAGAGTCACATGGATTTCTTTATTTACAAAACCTATAAGACTGCTTTTCTGCCCTCATCAGGGCCACCAAGGCCGCTAACAGATTAAAAAACATGCATAATAAAAGCACATTTTAAAAACAAACCAAATACACATCATTCGGACAATTAAAACCAAGTTATGCTTAGATATGCAATACAATAAAATACACATGCATAAGAACAACAATTAAAAACATGGCAGAAAAGAGGGGTCAGTGAGGGTATGCCCGATGAAACAAACAAAAAAGTCTTCAGCTTCTGGCCAGAAATTTCAACAGAAGGGGACAGGAGAGTGTGTCCAGCGAGAGAGTTCCAGGGCCACGGCTGAGAAGGCCCTCTCATGGGTTGCCACAATCTCAGAAGGAAGGGTCTCCTGCCACAGGGCCTCGCATGATGACCCAGATTGCAACAGCAGTCTTCTGATCTTTATGTAACAGAGGAGGTCAGATAGTGTGGTCATTCTTCTTCAGTTGATCTTGATGCATTTAGTGTGCTGGAAGCTTTCAGGATCTGAAATTTCTGGTGTCCGAACCTGATGGTTATTTGGAGGGGTGCAAACAAAGCATTCTCTTTGGCAACTGAGACCTGTGTTGCTGCACCCAGCTTCTCTCTATAACCACCCTTCACAGAAGAATCCTGGGAGTCAGAGTTATAGCTCTAGTAACACTGATTTAATGATTCCAGAGACAACCACTTGTAAGCAAGGACAGCAGAGCTCAGGAAGGAACTCCTGTACAGGATGGGGTGCTTGTGGTACCAGCTCCAGGTTTTTTGGGGCAGGGGACCCATCCATCCCCCTCTCCCCCCTTCCCTCCTGCACCATCATAGCATTGGAGATTAAGGTCACTCGCATCATGTTGGCCTTTACTATTATATATATATTTTATTTTATTATATAATTGAAAGTTCAGAAAAAGAAAGGGGGAAAGGGGTATAAAATAATCATTAGTCATCAGAAGCTTTTACATTTGTAGAGGACACCATTCTAGTATATAATAAATAGATCAAGAGTAGAATAATCAAAATATTTCTCTTTTCAGCTCAGTTACATCAATTTCTCATAACATCTGTATACTTTTTTTAAACATAACAATTTTTAATGATTTAAAAGAATAATTTCTGCGTACCATCTATGACTCCTTCTCCAGAAAAGGGATTCTATCTGGTAATTACTTAGTATCATATTAAGCCTTTTTAATGAAGTAAATATGTTACATTAATGAGTAACTAACATAGATATTTTACATTAGTGAAGAACTATAATTTCTTCCTAATTCTGCTGTTATTTCAGGAGGCACATACTTATCAGTTATTAACCTTTACCCATAGTATGAATAATATGCTTCCCATTTCTGCTGAGATTCTTACGTTGGCCTTGAATGCTGAGGATGGATGGCCTTGGCTCTGTGCTGGGCTCCTGAGGCTTGTGCTGCATGTGACATTCCTGGAAGCCCACCATAAAGTCAATTGGAGGGGGGGTGGTCCCTGCAGAGAGTGCTGTCCCTCTGGGGTTGCCCACCCCTGCTGTCAGCTAGCACCAGCCATTGCCAGCGTTCCAGTCAATGATTGGAAAACGTTGAACTGTGCATCTGCAGCACATGGAAAGGCTTTGCAAAGAACTGACGAAGTTCACCAGCCAAGACTGGAACCCACCTGCATGTCTGGCCGTTTGGTAAAAGCTGTGCAGGGCTCTGTAGCTCCCCTGGTAACCAGCAAGGGGTGCTGGAGCCTCTAACTTTTTCATGCTGTTGTCCTTAATTACTTTTTACAAATTCACCTATTGAGCAGAGATTCCCCCCCCCCCCCCCCGCACACACACTTTCGGCTGACCCCCGGACTCTCTTCTTCTCCCTCCACCCAGGTCAAGACCACGGAGTGGTAGCTGCTCCCCGTCTCCGGACTCCTACTCCCTCTACTGCTATCCTTGCACATGGGGTGACTGCAAAGCTGGGGAGTCTTCTACCCGCCAGCTTCCCAGTCCCCAGGCACAACCACAGTCTCCACAGCCCACCCAGCTGTCTTCATGGTCAGATCCGTGGGCCTATAGTGACCTGGGATCCAGCGTGGCAACGGGCCGATCCACCCCGCTGCTGGGAAGCGGCGACTCCACCACCATCAAGAGCTACCACAGCTGCCCCCGCCTGAAACCTCCCCATCCTCAGAAACGCTTTGCCCCCTTTGGGGCGCTCAACCCATTTGCCAATCCAGCCTATTCCTCCAGCCCCGCTTCCTCCAGCTCCTCAGACTGGCTGGAGTCCCTCGAATGGCAGAAGCCCACTGCGTCCTCTCCGGAGACCTTTGACCCCTTTGAAGGTACTTCCTCCCCAGAGGGGGAGCTGCACTACAGCCCTGCTCCCCCACCCCGGCCAGTGAAGGCCTTTGAGGCGACTGAAAACATTGTCATCCGTACGGCCATGGCTCCATTGTCTCCCACCATTGTTCATGGCACCGAGGGAGGGGTCACTCGCTTATACTTGGCCCAGGGGGTCATTGAGGTGCCACCTGCGCGGCTGAATGGGGACGGCTCACCCTGGCAGCCCCCCGCCGACCTGTCTGTGCTGTCACTCGAGGAGGTGTCCCGGTGCCTGCGCTTCATCGGCCTCTCCGAGGATGTGGTCACCTTCTTTGCCCGTGAGCGTATCGATGGCAGTATTTTTGTGCAGCTCACGGAGGAGATCTTGTTGGAGGACTTCCACCTCACCAAGCTTCAGGTCAAGAAGATCATGCAGTTTATCAAGGGCTGGAGGCCCAAGATCTAGAACGCACAGGAGACCTAGAGAGCAGCGCGAGGGGGACGGTCCCTCACTGGAAACGAGGGAGGCGAAGGACATGGATGGTCTTCAGCCAAGGATGCCAGACCCGCAGCAGAAGATAGGAGAGGGGGGTAGTGGGGGGGTGGGACTGCATGTGTACACCGATCCTTAGATGGGTCTGTTGGGCTAAGACTGATGAAGAAGGCTGGGTGAGCCTTACCGGTAATCCTGCGAACAGGAGGGGAAAAGAGAATCGATGTCCTAGAAAGGTGAGATAGCAGGATCCCCTTCTCCCATCTAGGGGGCAGAGACAAGGCCTCGCCCGCACCCATACGCACCCAGGCTGCCTCTTGCTAAAGGATGGTGCAACCCCACCTGCCTTTGTGCACTGTCACAACTACCACTGGAAGGATGGTTGCTGGTTTCTAGCAAGGCTTGAGCAAGACCTGGGCATGGAGGTTCTGGTTCAACAGGCATGGCCCAAGAACCGACAGCTGCCTCCCTCCTTGATGGAGACACAGTACTGGTAGCCACCTGGACCAGCTGTTCGGACCACAGACATTGCTATTTGCTCCATCTGTAGAGTCACAGCCTGTGGGCTGAGGGCTTCTCTGCCAAGTCTGCACGAGAGGCTTATGGGTCTTCTGTTCAGATGCCCCCCAACGTGCAGTTCGTGTGCCCTAGGAGGAAACGTGAACAAAGTACTGGAGTGACCTGGCCACGTGCCAGTTTTGGCTGCTCAGAGGAAGGCCTGGCGGCAGCACAGCCTGATGGACTGGGGTATCTCACATGCTGGTGACAGGGAGTACTTTCTCGCTGGCTTCCACAAGCTTCTGCCAGGGGAGGTGGGGGTGAGGAAAGTAGCTAGGTAAGGTAGTTCCTATCAGTCCACCGTTTCAGAGTCAGGGAGAGCAAGAGTTCAGTAGCATAATTCTGCCCTGCACTGCATCCTAACTGCCTCCTTACCTTCTATCTGCTTTTGAACTTGCAGGGATAGGGTGAAGGGCAGTCCGTTCCAGGAAGTACTAAAGATTCAGAAAGGAAACACCCTTGGGAGCAAAATCCTTTCTTGCCTTTGAAGCCCTTCCCTTTAAAGTTTAGAGAGGTGGGGACTGCTTTTAGCTTCTTGGAGTTAGTTCCCCCTGCACACACACACACCTTGGTAGGAGAAACAGGTGGTGTACCTGTGTCTGGACCAGATCACTGCAGCCAGTGGGGGAGGGGAATGAAAGCTCCCCTGCAGAAAAATTTCTCACCTATAGGAAGCTAGCCTGCCAGGGAGGGCTCTAGGGTAGCCATTTGCCTTAAGTATGTTTCCTGTGTGCAGAGGATTTTTTATACATCTGGTGGGAGAGTCACCCACCTTTCAGTGAGTTTGTGCTTTGCTGTGTTCCAGTTCACTGGAAGTTGTACCATGTAAATCTGCAGCAAGCTTTGTGGAGCACTGGAGCCTCTTCCCTAATACTTGAAATTTCCTTATACCCCATCCCTCCTTTGCAAGCACATCTCTACTGCCGTAATGCCTGGAAACTTGGAGAAAACCCAGTGTCCGGTCCATTATAAATCTCATGCTCATGTGATTGGAGCAGAAACAACCCCAGAATTTCACGTGGCCAAGAGGAAGAGAAGCAGCAGCAGGCTATTCTGTGGCCCTTGTTGACCCTTTCTTTCTGTGAGCTGTCCACTGCCACTCTTTCCAGATCATGAGGCCTGTGGTGGGGCAGGCAGAGTCCAACGTGGCCTTTTGTACCGCAGTGACTTTAACTGCTCCTTAGCACAATGTGTAGACGATGGGTTGTTTTCTTCTGAACCCATCCTGCAAGTTTCAACATCCTACTAGCCTTCCACCTCTCTGCTGGGGGCCGTCTGAGATCTACCGCTGTCTGGCCAAATTCCTTGCGGGGACAATTCACCTTTCCTGGCAAGTGCTGCTGTTGGTTTGGGGATACCACTTTGGTTCAAGCCTAGGGGATGGCAGAATATTTGTATTCATTTCTACTTTAATCCTTGCCGATTAGTGAAATAAAGCCAGTTTATTTAAAATAAATAAATGCAGGCTGAGGATGTGGTGTTTAGGTGGGCAGAGAACTCCACGGCAGCTCTGAGTGCTTTATTTGGGGGGGGGGGGGGAAGCAGCACTTCGAACCACATGGAACAAAGCCTGGACAGCACGGAGGGAAAAAATCTATATGCCATATTAGACATAGGCCTTTTTCCTCTTTTGAATAATTTCCAACCGTGGGGGTGGAGAGGAGGGCAGTAAGGAGTTGGACAAAGCCCTGAAGACTCCCACTTGGCCTACCTCGGGTAGGGTAAGAGGTGGAAGAGCGTCAGCCTGAGACTCTGGGGAGCTGCTGCCAGTACCGACCATGGTACACCCAGGGGTCTGGCTGGGTACAAGGCAGCTTTCCTTCGTTCACAGGGAATGAACTAAAAGCCACTGCTGGTCTGGTCTCGTCCCAAATGCCGTGGCTGGCAGCTGCGCTTTGGGCAGAAGGACACTGATGCTAAACCAGGATTAGTTCTGCATATCTGGTCTCCACCCCCCAGAGCCCTTCTTCGTTTTTGCAACAGGTAGGAAAAAAGTACAGGTAGAGTCTTCAGCAACTTGCCTAGCATGAATGCCCTCCCACCACCACCACCACCACCGTGTTCACTTGACTCTCCCCAACTGAGTAGCCACACACAACCTCTCAAGCCAGAGCAGGAGGAAGCTTCAGATACATCATCTAGACTTGGCCCCTAGAAATCAGATTTGTGTTGTCAAAACTGCTGGAACTTCCCTTTGAAGCCCTTTTGAGATGCATCACCAAGAAGGAACCCTCAAATTCACTCTGAACTTCAACCTGAGCAAAGTTTTGGTTGCAACCCTAGAATAAATGACACAAAGAAACCACTAGAGAAACTGGGATTTATTCTGCAGAACTCTTTTTGTGTGCGTGTGTGAGAATTACGCCTGTAGGTCTGTCCTGGACATAGAGCTTTATAGTCATCCCTAGTGGCCCCTACTGGCCCTGGATCTGTAGGGTGTCAGGCTCAGACCTAAGAGAAAGCCCTGATTTCTTCTCCAGATAAGAAGAGGCCAACATCCACTCAATGAAAGGTGGGTCGGGGAGAGGTAGCACCTGAGCACCTAAGGCACTTAAAGGCTTAATACCTGCGGACCCCCCTGGGCCTTAGGGCAAGAGGCTCTCTTCCTAGACAGCAGGCCTCCCTCTTCCTTTGGGCTGGAAGGGGGCTCACATGCCAGTGGACGGAGGCACAGACAAATTCACTTGTGGAATTTCCTGCTGGAGTCCTTGGCGTGGTCAAGCAGCAACTGGCATGGCGTGAACTGGCTCCCATAGATATCCTCATACTTCCTCATGCGGTCCACCAGCCGCTGGGCCCCATAGTAGTCTGCGTACCGGAAGGGGCCTGCCACAACATTTGAAGGATTGGGGGTGGGGAGAGAAGAGGAAAGAGTGAGACTTGTTAAAGTTGTTGTTGGTAGTGGTGGAAAGCACTGTCAAGTCACTGACCCCATTGGATTTTCTAGGCAAGGGATGTTCAGAGGTAGTTTGCCATTGCCTGCCTCTGCTTAGGAACCCCGGACTTCCTGGGTGGTCTCTCCCATCCAAACATTAACCAGGGCCAACTCAGCTTAGATTTTGAGATCTAATGACCTGGGTCATCCAGGTCAGGGCAAATAAGTTGGTAATAGTGTCTTTAAAAGTGGAAACTAGGAGGCAAATTGATGCAAATAAAATAAAAGTGCCACCCCACTGTGACAGTAAAAAGGAAGCCACAGCAACTTTTAAAAGAGCCTGAGTTACACATTTCTGACAAGGTAATATATGAATCTGCATAACTCCTTACCTCCCAGACATGGTGGGAAGCCCAGGCCAAACACGGCTCCAATGTCTCCCTCTACGGGGTTGCTGAGGATTCCTTCTTGCAGGATCAGGACGGCTTCATTCACGAACCTGACCACCATGCGCATCTGGATGTCTTCCTCTGTGGAGCTGCAAATGTGGAGATCAGAGTGGCCATTCATTAAGCCACCCAATGGAGTAGAGACACAGCTGGACCACACCACAACAGCCTGGAGCACAGGCTCCAGTGCAGACTTCCCCATGGGGTAGTGACCTCTCAAGAAACAGGGTTTAATAGCCACATTCTACAGAGCCAGGAAGGCTGGCCTCACAGGCCTATCTCGCCCACAAAATCCTTACATTTACACACAACTTACACCTCTGGGTTGGCCGGTATCTTGAACCTCTCCAGGATCTCATCCATGCCAGTGTTGATGCTCCGGTTCTTCACACCTTCCTGGTAAATGTAGAAGCCCTTTCCAGCTTTGCGGCCTGCCACAGAAAGGCAAAAGGGGGGGGGGGCAGGGAGAGACATACACACACACGTTTGGTATGAAGATTTTACCAGGGATGACGAATAACCTTCATTACATTGAATAAACATTGAGGTCAGGACAGGATGCATGAGCTTACAGGGGGGAGAAGATGGCACGACCAAGGGTTTATGAGATTACATTTGTTACAAGCATGAATCCTTTTTTAAAAAGCACTGTGAACTGCCCTGACCTGGATAGCCCAGGCAAGCCCGATCTCGTCAGACCTCAGAAGCCAAGCAGGGCTGACCCCGGCAAGTACTTGGAAGGGAGACCTCCAAGGAATACCAGGGCCGGGATGAAGAGGCTGGCAATATCAAGTCACCTCTCTGAAACGGCCAAGCCCCACTAGGGGTCGCCAGCAGTCACCATGACTTCCAGGCACACAAACACCAAAGAATAAAAAAAGCACTACAAACTCACTGTCACAGTGGTAACTAGCACTGTGGGCTTTGAAAGAACTCTGGATAAGTGTATGAGGAATAGATTGTTCAGTGGCTAGTAGCCATGATCACCAGAAGCACTGATTCCTGCCACTGGGGACAAACATGCAACAGACGTCTCTCGCTGGCTTTGCAATGCATCCACCTGCTCGCCAGGCAGTGCTGCCAGATTCCACACCCACGCCAAACAGAAAAGCCCCAAGATCAAAAAGGCAGCTCCACCACAGCTAAGGTTTGCAGTATGAGGCTTGCGAATCCCCCAGGTTTCCTTTGGTCCTGGTTTATAATCCAGGCAGCGCTGCAGTTCCACAAGAGTGGCTGGATTGGGAAGACTCTGGGAAGGCCTGTGACCCAGTGCTGTCCGCTGGCTAGAGTCTCTTCACTGCTGACAAGTGGCATCTAGGGGTCAGGAACTGCCTTTGCATGAAATGTTAGGATCACCTGCCAAGCAAGTGGGCGTCAGCATGACCACAGGCACTGTTGCCAGTCCAAGACAAGGCCTTGCCAAACCACAAGGCGGGGCACACCCGCCAACAGTGGCAGACTTTATACTACATAGAGAGAGAGATCTGCCCCAGGGGAGCCCAACCCCACATGGAAGCTCTCCCACACAAGCCCTGTTGCAATGAACAGGAACCGCAAGGAGCACAGCTAGATAAGACACGTTTCTGTGTGATGCTCCGGCACATGGGTGGAAGGGGTGATGCAGCACCATCCTTTCGCTCTCCAAGCCGCTGGGCAGCCGCTATGATGGGGGCACCTTCGTGTGGAACTCTTTCCCTAGACCTGTTCTTCCCTTCAGCAAACACCTGATCCCTTGCCTGCTCTGCAATTGTTTTCAGACCGTCTGTCGATTCCTCCCCCCACCAGCATGATGATACTGAAAATCTCCTGCTCTCCACATTTCTTCTACCATTTCCCCTTTTAAAAGCGTTTTTATTCTTTTTAGTATAGGTGTAGGGCGGGGGGGAAAGTGTTTTTATTCTGTTTCACTATATTATATATGTACAGAAGGTCAAGTGCCACTTATCACGAGACCCTGTATAAACATTTGCTTTAACAGGGAAAAAGCCATACTGTTAAAGTGGACATTTCTTTCCCAAACACAGCCAACAACTCTGCCCATGCATACATTTCTGGTAGGTGTTCTGGATTTCTCAAGAGCCCGGGAGTCAGGGCCGATGCTTGCAGAAAGTAAGGACTGATATGGTGAATCACAGCCAGGTTCCCCCCAGTATCAATACAGTAAGTAACACAGTAAGAGCTGAGAACTTATCGGCCATGCAAAGCGATGCTGGGAAAAGATGCCTGGGACAAGGGGTTTGTCACACCTGAGGGAAGCAGTTTTTCCTGGATTCCCCTTTGCTGTCAGGTGGTGGTGCAGACTTTTGAAATTCCTACTTGCACAGCAGGTGTTGTGAGAAGCAAAATCTAGCTCAGCATGTTTTAGCATCACCGATGCAACCCCATGGTAGCAATATACACATGGTAGCATGGTTTCTGTGGACCCATAAGGTCTGACATTACTTCTGGAAATAATCACTGAGAAAACAGTTGTGAGAGTCTGACCCACAAATCAAGATAGTCAACAAGACTTACAAAGAAAATATTTTCTATATGTAATAATTATATAATATATAATAAATACTACATAACAAAGAACAAATTCCATTGAATCATAAGAAAATCCTTGTATAAGAATGCATCAAAATCAGAAACTAAGTAGCATGTTTGCAGCCTGAATACTTTTGAGATGAGCGTTGTACCTAAATGCGTTATTTTTCCTGATTCTGCGTATAGCACTTTATGAGCATGAAAGCACTTGTACTACTTTATAGACTATTTCCTGAGGAAGATCTGTTTTTTGAAATGTTATAAAATCCGGAGATGACGTTGATGCGTTTTTATACAAGGATTTTCTTATGAGTTGATGGGATTTGTTCGTAGTTATTTAGTGTTTATTGGCAACAACATATAAAAAATATTTTCTTTGTAAGTCTTGTTGACTACCTTGATTTGTGGGTCAGACTCTCACGGCTGTTTCCTCAGTATTTGTTTCTAGACCAGGTCGTGATTCTCCATATTTATCTTCCAACATTACTTCTCCCACCCAGCTGCTCATTCTGACAGAGTTACTTTCCACGGCCCCTTAATCCACCAACTTCAGACAAAGTGGGCTGTGTCAGGCACACCAAATTGCACCTGTGACCTGCTTACCTTCTACCCCAGGGCTGAAAGCAGACAGCAGAAAGATACACTGAGTCTCCATTCCTCAGCACCCCCCCCCCCGGAGCACAAGAAATTCCTGGGAATGAAAAGCTGGGAACTGCAAGCCTTCTCGGCCCCTTGCATTTGGCTCGACCCCACACCTGTGGCCAGGGGTCCACCGGCTGGCTGTCACTCCCCAGAAACAGCCGCTGCCTTTGGGTTCCTTGCACCCACCGCCAGCATGCAGGGCTCCCCCATGCTGTTCACCAGGACGGTGGCTTGGAAACGGATGGAAGGTGTGGTTTTCTTACAGGATACTGAGAGACCGGGAGGAGAGGGCAGACCCAGAAAGAGAGGGACAGTCCTTGCTTGGCCACAGCTGCTTACCCAGGAAGCCTTTGTCCACCATGGCTTTCATCAGCTCCACGCTTCCACCTTTGAACCGTTCACCGAAGGCTTTGCCAAGATCCTCTGCGACGTGGGTGGCAACATCGATGCCTACTTCGTCAATCAGAGTGGCAGCACCAACTGGGAAGCCAAAGCCTGTGGAAAGGGTGTCCACTTTCTTGGGATCAGTGCCTTCCTGTACAAGACAAGAGTCGGGTCAAGCATGAAACTTTTGGGCTTGCCATCACTTGCTGCCTTGACCTGGATGGCCCAGGTGTCTCGTCAGCTCTCAGAAGCTGAGCAGGATGTCAGCCCTGGTTAGTCCTTGGATGGGAAAACCACAAAGGAAGTACAGGGCCATGATGCAGAATCAGGCAATGGCCAACTACCTCCACTTGACTCTTGCCTTGAAAACCGTACAGGGTCACTCTAAGTTGGCTGTGACTTCACGACGCTTTACACATTGCTGTCAGTCATCCTTGTGTCCGCCTCCCCACCCAACGGCAGGAAAACCTGTATCCACTGGGGGCAGGCAAGGAGAGGTGGCCAGAGACTGGAGGGTTTGAGAGCCTTTGCAGTGAATTCTAGGAGCTTGAACCCAACTCAGACTGTATCAAGGAGGCTGCACAAAAGCCTCAGGGAGAGGACTGGAAGTCACGATGAGAAAGACAGGTCTGTCGAAGCACAGACTCCCTGGAACAACATGAGGAGGTTCGCTGCCAGAACAGAATGCCTGGAGGGCCCCATCCTGACTGCAACTGCTTCATCCCTCGGCACAGTACACGAGACACTGGCATGCAACGTGTCGCAGAGGTCAGTGGAGGTACTCTGGGAGGCTGCTCTGGCAGAGGAGGTGCCACCATGGCAGAGTCCCCCCTCTGAGCAGTTAAGGTGGCAGGGAGAAGAGGAGGGGAGCTACTGAAGACCTCTCTCTCAGCAGCAGCAGCAACAGTCTAAGCCTCTCTGCTTGCAGATGTTGAAGTAAGGAAAGGTGTGGGCTGTTCCCTCCCAACATGCAAACAAAAAACTTTCCCAAATAGAGCCTGAGAGATTTCAAAAAGCTGCTACAGAGTTTTATCAGAATAGCCCTAAGTTGCTACATCTGACACGCTTCAAATACAGACGTCCTCTTCCAAGGCGAAAGACTGGAAGGTTTAACCATTCCATTTTTCCTTCTCCATTCAGTGATGGAGTGTGTTCCTTCTCAACACTGAGTGATGGAGTGTGTTCCTTCTCAACACTGAGTTTATCAGAATAGCCCTAAGTTGCTACATCTGACACGCTTCAAATACAGACGTCCTCTTCCAAGGCGAAAGACTGGAAGGTTTAACCATTCCATTTTTCCTTCTCCATTCAGTGATGGAGTGTGTTCCTTCTCAACACTGAGTGTGTGTACTTCCTCAAAGATCCCCCCCTTGATTGGAAAAAAGAACAGACAGTACTTGAAACGTCTCGGGCAGAGTGAGTCTGAAGCAGTTCCATTAATCAATTACCACTGCCAATGGAAGGGGCACGGCTTTTCCCCACATTCCTCTTCCCCTCTATGATCCATTTCAGCCCCTGTGATCCATTTCAGCAGTCACTGGGTGTGTGTGTGTGAGGGGGGAGGTATTTGTGAATTTCCTGCATTGTGCAGGGGGTTAGACTAGATGACTCTGGAGGTCCCTTCCAACTCTATGATTCTGTGATTACTCCTGGGGTGGTGGGACCCACACAGATGAACAAGAGAACAGGCTAAAGAAAGGGGCAGGAGAGGGTTAAGTTGCTTGCTTCTCTTCCCAACACATCCCATTGGCAGGTTAATGGATACAAGCCATCAGGGCTATTTTGGGGCAGGAACGCACAGGAACGGAGTTCCAGCTGGCTTCTGAGTTGGCCACGCCTACAGCCTCCCCCCTTCAGGTTCCCCAGGCACCTCGCAAGCTGCCGGGGCACCTGGGGAAGCCAAGCCAATCCAGGGAGGGAAGGCAGTTTAAACAAGGCGCCTGGGGAAGCCGATCCAGAAACTGCCTTCCTTCCCTCAAGTTCGCTATGCACCCCGCAAGCCACGGGGCACCTGGGGAAGCCGATCCTGGGAGGGAGCTGCACTGTCAGGGGTGTGGCCTAATACGCTAATGTGTTTCTGCTGTTGGGTGTGGCCTATTATGCTGATTAGTTCCTGCTGGGCTTTTTCTACAAAAAAAGCCCTGCAAGCCATTGCTTATTGCCTCTTTTTGAGGTTTGCTTCTGCCTCCCAAACAGGAAAGTGCTCCATAACCCCAGCCAACTGGGACTGACGCTTACCTGGAGAATTCGGATGATTTCAGCCAACATGGGTGCAAGGCATCTGGTTGTGTAGAAACCTGGGCCGTCCTGTAGAGGAGGAAGCAGAGCACTGAAGGCGAGCCTGGTGAGGAGGACGCTGAGGAAAGAGCCCAGCTATACTTCCTCCTCCTCCTCCTCCTCCTCCTCCTCGTCGGAGGCAGAAGCTGCAGCCCAGAACAGGGAAGGGTTTCAGCAACGGGTTGCAACCACCAGCCTTCCTCTGTATTTGTTATAACGTATCTTGCCAGAGGGAGATTCTAATGGTTGGGGCGAAGTTGGAATCAAGCTTATTTAGCAAAAGTATACCCGCTGCTTCCCCGGAGACCTGCTCAAGGCGGTCCACAAAGTAAAGACGATACAATGAAACCATCGAAACAGTGCAAGAATTAATAACCAAAAAAAAAAAAGGTTATTAGAACAAGCCATGTAGACACAGGCCACAGGCGTATGGGTAACATCCAGCAGGCTAAAATGATATTCACGGTGCAGTCCTCAGACTTAAAGGGGACCGTGAAAACAGCTTATCAAAGAACGGAGCATTGGAATGAGCCTGCTGCCCTGATCGGGCTGGGCTTTAAAATTAAACATAAAATTAAAAATGCATAGTTAACTCAGCAGCAGACTTCTCCTAAGCTCTCCTGCAGAACTGGGGCGTGCGTATGATGTCAGAGCAGACTGTGGTGTGAGAGGAAGGATTCTGCACCTTCCCAATCATGTGCAGAGCTGAGCTTCTTCTGGTCCTGGCACCGGCGTAGACTACGGGGGGGCTCGAGGGCTCAAGCCACCCCCGAAATTTTCCGGGGGGGACTGAGCTCCCCCCGGGGAAACGTCGCGCCTGCCGCCGCCGCGCCTCCCGGGCCCTTCCGAGGCTCGCCAGCTGGTGCCTCTCCCCCCCCCCCCCCCCGGCCTGGCCATTCCTCCCGCCTTATCTCTCCCTCTTCCTCTTTTAGGGGTGAGGGAGGGAGTGGCCAGGGCGGAGGGGGAGGGAAAGGCACCAGCAGCACCGACTGGTGAGCCTCGGAAGGGCCGGGGAGGCGCGGTGGCTGGCGGTAGGTTTTCCGGGGGGGGGGGGAACATCCGCCCCCCACCCCACCCCAGACTTCAGAAAAGTCTACGCCCCTGGGAAGATGGGAATTCGGCTCCCTGCTCAGGCTGGCCGCACAGGATTTTCTAAGGAAGGGTTTATGCCTCGCTTGCTGTTCTTGGAGCGGCACCCAAAAATTATTTTTTTAAAGCCCATCCCTTACCTTAACCACAATGATGACCTTGCCCTGCCTGAGGCCCACAGCAACAGCAGAGGCACTGGTGTCCGGCGACGTTTTGTCCGTGGTGATGATTTCGAGCAGCTGCATCTTGTCCACGGGAGAGAAGTAGTGCATCCCAACCACCTGGAATAAGCAAGCAGGGAAACTGGAACAGGGCTGTGGCTCCTCCTCCTCCAAAGCAGAACACGGAAGTGCCCCACAGGGGCCTGGCAGATCCTTGTTAAGGCTGCCGAACTCTGGATACAGAACTTGGGGTTCCAGGGGGATCTCTAGAAGAGTAACTGGGTATGCATGATGGATCTGCAGCAAGTGTGTTTTTTGGGGGAAAGAAGTCCAGCTGTGGGCCATTTTTGTCCCTTTCCACTGTACTGCAACTCTTCTTCTTTAGCCCCAAGGACAAGTTTCTCACTGTTGGGGGCCAACCACCAGCACTACCCCTCTGCATTCCTTTGCTGCACTCTGCTACACTGCGGAAAGATAACACCCTTCTTGACTGATGTTGGGGTCTGCGGCAGAACACTGGAAGGAAGGAAGGAAGGTGGTCTTCTAGAACCTGCACAAATAATCTCCTCCTAGTGGGAGTGGTCAGAGCTCAGTAGCAGAACAGATGTTTTGCGGGTCCAATCCAGGCGGCGGGGGGAAAGCTCTTTCTGCCTGAGACCTTTGAGAACTGCAACCAGTCAGCGCAGGCAAAATTGAGATAGATGACAAACAGGACAACTTGGTACAAGGGGCCACACTTAGTCTAAAAGTGCAACCCTGTGCTGCAGAGTTACTGTAGTCCACACTCAGTGGAGATCGATGGGCACGGATAGGAGTCAGCCTGTAGCCAACCACTCAGAACTTTTTAATCTGTGTTTTAACAGATCAGCAATATAACTGCATATTGCTAAAGCCTCATAATATAGTTTAGAGTAGCGTATAAACCTTAACAGCTGACCTTTCTCATTGTTAGAGGGAAAGACCATCTCTAATGATCCCTTGTGCAAGAACCAGCCCTTGGACATGCCTGCTTCCACATGAATGAAAATACCATGAGGTGAAGGCAGTAAAGGAGAACAGGCTCCCCTCACCACCGAACTCAATTTCAAGTCTCAGAATGGTCAGAGGCATTCAAACTTATGGAAGTTAAAGCACTGACGTTCTAACAAGGCTGAGTGATAAGGAAGTACATCCTGCTGGAGAGACAGGACCCTCGAAGACCTCAGTTATGCTTGTGCAAGAAGAAATCCTCTGTTAACATTTAGCAATGGGATGCCAAGTTTCAGAGCTTCTTCTCCTACAAGAAATACCTGGCAGGTCCCAAGACTCACCTTCTCCGGCCTTTTGCTGGCTGCGGCTATTTGACCGATGGGGAGAGCAGATGTATTGCTGGCAAAGATGCAGTGTGGAGGGATAACCTGGGGAGACAGAGGCAGGCACTATATGAGGATGGAGGATTCCCATGGTCTTAGGTCTGTACAGATGTCAGTGCTTCCAGCAAAGGCACTGAGATCACTAGGTTACCAATGGCTGCAGGAAAAGACACTGAAAGTTCAGAAGTTGCTACTACATGGCTTGAAGTTGCTTTCCATAATCTCTACTCCAGAGAACGGCAACAGCCACTACCCAGTGTCAGCCGTGACTTTGGTTGGCTATTACTTCCCACAGGGTGACTGTAAAAAGGAAACTTCAACAGCACAGGACAGATGTGCAGAAAGTCTGCATGCTCCTTTACCATGTAGTTTTTATCAGTCATTAAGAACTGGATCAGACCACTGCTTAGAGGAAGCCTCCCCACTGTAGTGACATAGAGCAAGCTATTGGTGCAGAGGTCATCCCTGATACAGCAACTAGTAAAAAAACAGAGAGACCATATAGAATATTAAGGCCCGGAGCTCTAAATGACTGTATCATGTCCCAAGGTCCATGAAGCCATTAATCCCCATGCACACCCTTGTTTGAAACCAATTCTTGAAACTGCATATGCACCATTCATTGCTATATACCCCTTGCTTCTCCTTTCTCATTCTTCCCCAAGATCTTCAGATTGTATGCTGCTCAGGGCAGAGAACAGCTCTGTTTTGTTACTGTACTCAGTGCCATGAAATGATGGTGCCATAAAAACAACTAGACAATTATTCTCATTCTCAGCAAGACGCACCTGAGCTGGACTGTCCCATTACCCTCCTCTCACTGCCTGCTAGCACAACTAACTGTTTACACTGAAGACGATTTGTAATAATTCGTCTTCTTTAAGCCATTCTGGGACAGCTCACCTTCCCCACGCCCAACCCCACTAACGCCACAGGCTGAGTGTTCACTCCAGCTTTGGTGCACAAGTACTGCAAAACAGTATGCAATAGTGCGAAGTTTCACAAACTCATCCCCACCTGAGCCCCCAGCATGCATTCATTCATATGTGGACTGAACAGTCAACGATTCCAAGCACCCATCATGTTGCCTCAAAGGGAGTGCAGGGTTGCCATGTCTCTGGGTGTACGGAATGAGCCCCCCCAATCTAATCTCATCACACAGCCATACTCCAAATGTCAAACAAGACCAGCAAGTTATGTACGGAAAGCCAGTGACCGGAAGAACTCTGCTTGCCTTCAAGATGAGCAAGGCTAAGAGGAAACTCCAAAACACCCCATAGTTCCATCGAAGCAAGTTACTACTAGAGCCCCACTTACCGCTTCCACCTCCTTTAACACTTTGTGTTTGATGCTGATGTCCTCAAAGACGGCTTCGATCACCATGTCAGCCTTTGAGAAGTCCTTGTAATCCAGCTGCCCTGTCATGTTACTGAGGATCATGTCCCTCTCGAACGATGTCAAGCTCCTCTTCTTCACTTTGTCATTCAGACTGGGGAGGAGCAGGCATGAGTCAGCCCAGAGAGAGAGAGAGAGAGAGAGAGAGAGAGAGACCCCCCAAGGACAGGCTTGGGGTTGAGCCCTAGCTTGAAGTAAGCTGTCCCAAGTTTCCAGATTTCTTTACAACCGTGAGGGTGAGAAACTTGATTGTACAGATCCTGGCATTCCAAGAGTCACAGCTTCCAAAGCCAAATGCACGACTGGCCCTAATCCCTCATCTGATTAGTGGCTAATAGGGACCCTCCACAAAGCTGAAGGAGGATGGCGGGGAAAGGGTGAGCTAAGTCAAATTACACCTGAAAGAGGTGCTTCCCCTGAAAAATACACTGAAAGCTGAGAAATGCAAAGATTACAACATTCCAGTTTACTCTCCCATTCTTAGCTTCATTGCTTCCAGGATACTTTGTCAGTACATGAACTTTTGCCAGCCCAAACTGATCTGGCAGAAAACGTGCTTCTTCCCACGGCAGAAGCAGTCCATGTGCAGAGCTAGCAGCTCCTGCTCCCTTCCAGCGGTGAGAAAGGAGGATCCTAGCTGAAAGGAGGTATGCACAAGACTATACCTGGAAGCTGGAAGTGAGAAGAGCTGGAACTCAAAGAACCTGCGGGAAAGTCCTGCTGCTTACCTTTCAGATATGCAGAACTGTCACATCACCCTCAGTGATCAGAGAGGGGAATTCTGTCCACGCTAGCTCTCTACACTCCCAATCCTCCGAGGGCTAAGCCGGCCCTGGCACTGAGAATGAGACCCAGAGCAGAGCCCTGGCTCAGACTGGAAAACGGGCATGACCCACAGGTGTCCTACGGCTGTACCGAGAGCCTACCCTTTGTAGACTTGTTGCTGTCCTCTGCTCAAGGCCAGCAGGGTGGTGTCTTTCAGGATAGTCTTCATCCCTTTATCCACAGATATCTGAGCAATTCCTGCACCCATCAGGCCGGCTCCCAGGACAGCTAGAGTTCTGCACAAAATGGAGGATTAAGGAAGACAAGACAGAGTCCATTTGCTTTGGAAAGCAGCAACTCGAGAGCACACTTGCTGCTATTTCCTTCACTTCACTGGAAGTAGCCGTATCTTCTGTTTCCAATCCCCAAAACCTCATTGGCATAGAAGAGTCCCGAAACCTTTGCTGCAATTAACACATTAATGCCCCCTTGGCATAAAACTCTGGGCACAGGCACATCAAGACTAGGGATGGGCATGAACCGAATTACAAACCGAAATTCGTCATGAACTGGGCCCGCAAACCTCAGTTCGTGCCGTCCCACCCCCACAAACCTCCCACAACCCTCCCAGGTGCTTTGGGAGGTTCATGTGGTTTGTGTTGGCAGACACAGTGGTGCCAGTGGTGGGTCTTGGGGAAAAGCATTTAAAGAGACCGCAGTCTCTTTAAATGCCTTCTCCAAGCCGTGCTGCCAAATACCTTCTGGGTTCACTTGCAAGTCACACCGGTGGCACAGCTTCCAAAACCCGTAAAGGGAACCTGTTAAATGGTTTTTGTATCACAAACCACGAATCAGTTTGTTAAACGGAAAGGCTGATGGAGGTTCATGATTTGTGAGAACCCATGAATCACCCCAAATCTCCAGTTTCCCAGTTCGTGCCTATCCTTCACCAGGACCATGCAAGCTTTGTTCTGCTCCCCCTTCAGAAAGGTTTGCTAGCTGTTACCACCTGGGCTAGTCTTAGAACAAGAAAGGAAGCTGGACTTACTGGACCTGCTGTTTTGGTTGTCCAAACTTGTTCTTCTTGCACTGCACTTGCCCATGGTACAGCCCTATCAATGCCTTGGATTCAGGGGTCATGCCGAGTTCCCCAAATTTCTGGAAGTGGCAGAGAGGGGAGGAAACAATATGATTAGAGGTTGGGGTCACTGGATCCCAGTGCTGTAGCATTTTCCTTAACTGCTCCAATGTAGAGTCGCACCTCAGAATATCCACTACTGCGCTGCAGTTGAGGCAGCAGCTTTGCTAGATGACATTTGCCCAGTGTAAATCTCCAACATTTCCCCCCATTCATCCCTTGGACTTCTCAAAACACAAAAGAGGAAGGCTTCACACGTAGCTGGGCAGAGTGGTGGGATCCAGTCCCAGGTCAGCTGCTTTAACAAGGTATCAGGATATCAACAGCTGGTCACTCTACCACGGGACCTGGAGGATGAAATAGCTTCTACTCTAGTAGAAGCACATTTATTTGCAAGCATGGACAGTTTGACAAATGGCAGTGGACAGACATAGGTGAGAATGTCAACCTTGCCTCCTAGCCCAGGTATGCTTCTGAGACAGGGGCCTCATCCAGGGAGTCAGATCCTTGGAGGGCTCCAGAGTTAGTCAGGGCAACCTCAAATAGGATGCAGGCATCCGACAGATGCAGAACCCAGAGCAAAAAATCTGGGGGGATGCCATCAACAGAAACAGCCTCTGCTCATTACCAGTCCACCTGTTGTCCAGCTACTCTAAAAAGAAGCTGCTGCAATAATGGGCATTGTGCTAAACGAGATCGTCAGAAGGGTTAGCAGTAAAGCCACTTTTGCCATCCCTGTGGGCAATTTCATACCCCTTAATCCCCTGATGAACAGAGACCAAAATGGTGGAGACCAACAAAATTTTGGATCCAACACAGGACCTCAAAAGAAAAACCAAACTGGGGATATTAAGGTGACAAGAAGCAAGAAGAAGGGGGAGGTGATGCTAGCATCCTAGATCACAATTACACTCTGCTATGTTAAGCATCCAAAGTGGTGCGCTGGCTATGTGTTAAGGAAACCGAGCACTGATAAGATGTGTTGGCAAGGGGTGCTTGGGAGGAGGGAACAAAAGGGTGGACATGTCTCCCATTAACATCACCAGTCTGTATTTGGAGGTAAACAACTCAGGGACAGCATCTGCCTTGCCCAGATCAGTGATCAAGAAACACCAGCCAAGTGTCAGGGGACCCAAGAGAAAGATACACCAAAGCTGGGATGATGCTGTCAAGTGGGGCCAGCACAACACCACCACCCCCAAACTTGCTTGACTTGGCAGCCTGCCAGAGGCCTCCCTCATCCTTCAGTGGCCATAGGAAGTGGGTCTCCCACTGAACCCCTGTGTAAGGTAAAAGGGTTCCATCACTGGCACAGAGGGGGGCAGCCCTGCAGTGGAAGGAAGGACGCTGGAACGTAACTCTGTTCCTAGGCAGCAGCAGCAAACTCCACATCGAATTGGAGACTCACTTCCCATCATGATATTGTAGTCTCTGAGCCCCAAATCATGCCCCTTCTCATCTTCTCTTTGAAGAAGCAGCAGCAGCACCCCTGGGTGCCCTTGGTTTCCTTTGCCCACTACACCTCCAATAAATGCCCCCTTAAGACCCATGTCTTTCACAAACCGTTCCACCCTCACCTTTGCTTTGCGCCACCTTATCTGTTCTTATCATTAGCAGCCCTTTAACAAGCTCTTAACTGGCAGGACTCAAAAAGGGCGAGGAAAGCTTCCCAGGGAAGTGAAGGGTTGCTAAGGAAGCCACGAGCACTTCCCTCAGATCTCCACTGACTTCTGTGGCCCAGACCAGGCAGATCATTATTTCTGCACAGTCTTCTCTAAGGGGTCTGGGGTGAGATGTTGTATGGCTTTGAGGGCTTCCTCCTTTGTTCTCTCTCTTTCTCTCTCTCAAAAGTCAGCCTCCCTGCTTAAGCATAAGTCTATCCCTTTTACAGTTCAAGCTGGAGACCGAAATATCCTTTACCTGTGACTCAAGAAGGTAGCCAGCATCATTACCCTGCTCCAGGCCGGTCTTCACCACCTATATCAAGAGGCACAAGAGTGAACCCATTTCATCAGGCTTCCCCCACTTTCTTCCAAGGACTGAATGCAGAGCAGGTCTGCCAGGCCTGCAAGGTCTGTAATCCCACTCTAGGCTGTTTCGGATATACCAGGATAAAATAAATAGGGGCTCTTGGAGATGAACAGAGAGACCCTAATCCCCATCAGCTTCAAGGCCTCTGTATCTACCTGGCAGGATCTCCGGTTTTTATTTTTTTTAACTTCCTTGGAACAGCAAAGGTGGGAACAGGGGGTTAACACCATTCCTCTTCCACCATTTCCTTGATCTAAATAACACAAATGTACATATACCTTGTTCAACCCCCTCCCTCAGCAGGACTGTAGACATCCTCATATAACAATAGAAGAGTTTGACAGCATCCTTAACACAATCTCCTACCACCCCACCCAACAAGGTTGGTGCCCAGTATTTTTGCTAGCTGTGGGGGGGAAAAGAAAGAAAATGCAGCTGTGGAACAGCCAGCACCTCCCAGGCTTAACCGATTTGGGAAAGAGTCTGCATTTTGACTCCGAAGTCTCTAGGGTCAAGATCGCACTTGGATTCTTCAGCTAGCTACCATAAATGAACAATCCCTTCTGTCAACTATGCTAGCTAATGTTTCCAGCCTCATGCTCTACAAACTGTTGCAATGCTGAATATTCTTTTGGGCCTTTTAAATGTATTGAGAATATCTGAAACTTCTGTAACAGTGGTATTTTTAATGGGTTTCATATTAAAATCACATTTTTGGGGGGTGGGGGAAGAATTTGGTTCTTTTGTTTTATTTGTCCCTTTCCTCACCATCCTGTAGTTCAGTCTTGACTTCTGCAGGCAGTTTAGGGGTGAATAATAAAATATTTACAGCATAGAAGTGGTTCAGATTAGTGAAGCTAAACCTTTCTCTCCTTTTCTTTCCCCCTTCTTCTAGAAAGCTGGAAATTTCCTCTGGAAAACTAGTCTGGTTTGCTAACGGATGTGCTATAGTACAGGCAGGAACGGTCTATAACTCCACTGAAAAATAAGTCATGGGATGGGTAAAGGTAAAGGTTTCCCTTGCTTGAAAGCCAGTCGAATACGACTCTAGGGATGCGGTGCTCATCTCTGTTTCCAAGCCGAAGAGCCAGCGCTGTCCAAAGATGTTTCTGTGGTCATGTGGCCGGCATGACTAGACACCGAGGTGCATGGAATGTGGTTACCTTCCCACTGAACTGGTACCTATTTACCTACTTGCAATTTCTTGCTTTCGAACTGCTAGGCTGGCAGGATTCTTCAGCTCACTCCGTCATGCCGTACTCGGGTCTTGAACTGCTGAACTACTGACCTTCCGGTCTGCAGTTCAGCGTCTTAACCTCTTGAGCCGCTTCAGCCCCTTGTGGGATGGGAGTCGTAGTCTAATATAAGGGTTCATCTTTTTTTATTTTTCCTTGTGGATTCTGAATGGAACCAGTATGATCCAGCCTTGTTCTACACAAGCTCCTTGTTTGTTTTTCATCAGGCTAGGTGATATGGCAGTGATGGTGTCAGCAGTCAGTAAAACAAAGCCTTCTCCATCTCAAATTATGCCTTTGCTGGTAATTTTACAGCGAATGGCACATAGGGTTGAAGAACTGTACTGTGGATTTAAGACTGATGTGAAATCCGAAACAGAGCTAGTGCAACCTAAGCCCATTAAATCTTTTTAGGACTGCACAGTGCATATCTTAGGTGTAAGTGATTGATATCCAGGGCCACTGGGCTGTGGCTCAGTGGCACAGCATCTGCGTGGCAGGCAGGACGTCCCAGGTTCAATCCCTGGCATCTCCAGTTGAAGGATTTGGCCCTAGGTGATATGGAAGACGTTCTGCCAGGTACCCTGGAGAACGGCTGCCAGTCTGCATAGACAGTGCTGACTTTGATGGACCGGGAGTTTGATTCAGTATAAGGCAAATTCATATGTGTTCATCTTGTGGAAACCTAATGCAGAACAGCTGTCTGGGTTTGGCTGGATCAGTTAAACCGGAATGTTAACTTCCAGTATACTTTCAATATCCTATACCATCTCAACAATACCGCCTTCCTGACTAGTGGGAGTACTACTAGTGAGTCCAGTTATGGTAAAAAAAATAGGACCAGTTCTATTTGTATAGAACAGTGAACTTAGGCAGATCGTGAGAGGGAGGGCAGGAAGGGTTGCCTCAATGCTTAGTTCTTGTGGCCCTTTCTTACACGTCCAGGGAAATGCTGATCGCCACTTTGGGGTCAGGAAGCAATTTTTCTCCAGGGCAGTTTGGCGAGGGATCCTGGAGGTTTTTCGTCATCTTCTGGGCATGGAACAGCAGTCACTACGGGTTTGGAGGGGGAGGTACTTGTGAATTTTCTGCATTGTGCAGAGGTTGGACTAGATTACTCTGGAGGTCCCTTCCAACTCTATGATTCTATTTCATTTGTAATGACTTATTGGCATTGGCAACATTTTATACCTCTATCTCGAAACAGTTGGTTGTGTTCTGTAATTGATTAATAGAGAAAATGTAGAATGTCATCATTAAACTTCCCATATTGGGGTGGGTCGATAATTTTTTATCAAGTGCACCCAGTATTTTTGCTGAAACCATCTAACAAGCATACACCCAACCATGGATAGAGAGTTCAAGTGACTCTACAGGAGCACACCTCACCTCAATGATATCCAGGGGAGCAGGGTAGAGTCCTTTGGTTTGCTTCCGCACCTTCCCCTCCACCATTTTGTAGACTTGTTGTCTCACAAACGGAATAGCCAGGGCATAGTCTGTCACCTCTGCAAGACAACAGAAGTGGAAAAATCCAGCCCTTGGCTACTTTAACGTCTCAGCAGCCAAAAATGACGTGAGAGACCCCAGGAAGGGCCAAAGCAACTCGTCCAAGGTTCAAAGCACAGGGAGGTTGGGTTGCCTACGCTCTGTGCGCATCACTTACTCTGAATCAGGCCTTTGTTCTTTTTCTGCGAAACAGACTTCTTGGCTAGCCCCTTGGCAAACGTGATGGCCACCTCCTCCAGGTATTCAATGGTCCGCTCCTCTGGGCTTTTTATACCTGGTCCTATAAATACAAAGAGATTCTTTTTTGCAGGAACTGAGAATACCATCAGAAGGATCTGTACTTCTAGCAACTCAAGCGGCTGACTTCCTAGCGGAAAAAGTTACTCCAGGAGGGACAGAAACCACAAGGGCAGAAGCATCCTGCTGAGCTTGTGCAAGCCTTCCTTCACTTCCAAGGACGCTCTCCCTCCTCTCATGTCTCCATTAACAGCAGAAGCCTGAAGGCAGACACCTGATAAGTTACTATGCAGCATCACAGACTAGGTGCTGGTCTGGAATGAAGGGATGGCTTCGGCCCTTTGAGCCATATTTCACTGTAAGCTCCCCCCATCTCCAAACTGACATCCCAGCTTCCTCAGCAATCATGTATCTCAAACTTCTGCCACCCCTCTTCGCAAACCCCACTCCCAAGTTTCTATTCCGCCCCTCCACTTCCTACCTCTCTGGCTTCTTCACTCGGCCCCAGTTTCCTCTTCTGTCACACACGCCCTTCCAAAGGCTGCCTTTCCCCAGCTTTGCCACTGCCGAGTCCTTCTTTCTTGCCAGGAAAAACAGAACAGGGAGCTCACTCGGGGGGAAACGGGCATGGCAGTGGCAAGGGGACGGGCATTCCACTCCTGAAGGCAGCTCTTGGGTTGCAGAAGATTCCTCTCTCCCTACAGGCAACCCAGGAGCAGGCTTGGTAAGGGTGGAAATTGTTCGTTCCCACCTCAAGAAAGGGTCTTGTGGCCTGCGGTTAGAGGGAGGAAAAATACATTTCTGTCTCCTGCCCTGTTTGGGAGGGGTTGGGAAGAGCAATGTGCCTGAGGCCCCGCCTTTTCTCCCCCACCCCGCTACTCCAAACCAGCCCCCTGGCACCATTTCCAGGCATGCTCATGATGACGCAAACAGTGCTGGGAAGTGGGTTAGGTACCCACAGATGGATGGTGCTTAGTGCTTTCAAGGCACTTTGATAATAAAAAAGGACGTGGCTAATGTCTTTACCCAGTGACTCAGAAACGTGAGCAGGCACAGCAAGTTGCCAGCCGGCCTCCTATGTCAGCCCTCTGGAAGGATGCCCTCCAACCTCATTCTAAGGTCCTGACAGGAAAGAGATTTTACCAACTTCTCTGGTAGCTCCTTCTACTGACTGTTTTTTGAATTAGGATGCTTTTCACGATTTTACAATTCCATATCTCTCCAGTTTATACTCACTACTTCCTGCCTCACTCTGATAACGCAAGATGAACGGTGTTTCCCCTGGCAGTAGAAAAGAGCAAGAGTCCAGTAGCACCTTAAGGACTAACAAAATAGGTTAGGCTTTAAGGTGTCACTGGACTCTTGCTCTTTTCTACTGCTACAGACAGACTAACACAGCTACCCATGTTTTCCTTTTTAGTATCTTTTTATGTTGGAGAAATGTTGGCATTCAAACCAGAGGGTCCAGGGTTCAAACTTCAAATTCCCCACTTGGCTGTAAAGTACACCAGTTGGCTATAAAAGTTACCATTTCTCAGCAACACTTATTTCCCAGGGCTGCTAGACAATCCAGTGGCCCTAAGCTCCTTAGAGAAAGGCCAAGATGCAAATGCAACCGTGACGTTAACATTTAGTACTGGAGGCTGAGTCCGCTGCTCAGCTTCTTGTGAATTTTGTCTTCACTCCCCTTCATTGTTCTTGAAACTCTCCTTCATGTCTTTTCCAGCTTGTCCATGCACTGGCGTACCTAGACTATTTGGCACCTGAGGCGGATAATTTTTTTAACACACACCTCCTGTACTTTTTTTTTTTTGCCGTCAAGTCATAGTTGACCTATGGTGACCCTGTAGGGTTTTCAAGGCAAGAGACGTTCGGAGGTTTGCAATTGCCTGTCTTCGCATTGGCCCTGCTTAGCTTCTGAGATCTGACAAGATCTCCTCTAAATGACAAAATTATTTCCAGTAGTAATCATGAAATTAAACAGATCATAATAAGGGCCAGAAAATAGATTCAGGTGGATAGCTGTGTTGGTCTGAAGCAGCAGAACAAAGTTCAGTATTAAAGGTGTCAATGGACCCAAACTTTGTTTCAGTGGACCAAGCAAGTGAGGTGGTGGAAGCCCAGCAGAAACAGGGCAAGGTACAGTGTCTACCAAACCCAGGGTCTTCTGTTCATAATATTAACAAAGGTTTGCTAATATACTACTCTTAAGTACATTCTCTAACCAAGCAGGATAGGAATGAGGAGGTCTTGAGACCAAGAAGTGAAAAGGGGGGGGGGGATGAAAAATTTTGTGAAGGGAGACAGAAATGAATGAGAAATGTGTTGAAAAGAGGGAGAGAAATTAAGGGAGGAAAAGGTTGTTTTACCTTGCTGCAATACCCTAACTACTGCTCTGCAAGATCTGGCAGAGCTGCGTGCAAGAAAAGGAAGAGAGAAAGGCTAGACTTTTGGAGAAAATGACCTGCAGGCTGGCAATTACTGTAGCAACTATCAGCGTCCTGGCTTGGTTGTATGATCTGTTCAGCAAGTTTCTTTCAGTCTTGGAGAAAGGGAAGTCTAGCCAATCCTAGAGTGCCTTTCACTATGCTCAGACTTCCCTGTGCCCCCAGTGGCTGCAGCCAGAACTGAATTTTAAAAATAAAAGGAAAGACATTTGGCTGGATGCAGCATGATGCTGGCTTCCACGGCCCCCTTCAAAAGCTTTCCTCATGCTATGCCTGGGACAAACCGTGCACCCCACCTTTGGTATGCCACTGTGTCCATGTCTTTTCTTAACCATGGTGCCCAAAACTGAATCAAGTGAGGATTCACTTGGGAGACAACAAAGTCTGTTCATGCAACAAGAACAAAAACATTCAGATCTTTTCACAGCACTACACTAGGGCTTCTCCTCATTTTGTTAGCCAGAGCAATTCCACCTTCCTCCTCAGTGTGGCTGTGGTAAAAACAGCCACCTTCCATCAGGTATCTGCTGAAGTCTCTCTCGCTTCCTGCACATTTAAACTTCTTAAATTTTTTTTAATGATTTGGGAAGGGGCTGTGGCTCAGTGATAGTTCATCTCCTTTGCATGCAGTATGTTCCAGGTTCAGTCCCTGGCATCTCCAGCTAAAAAAGGGTAAGGTAGTGGATAATGTGAAAGACCTCTACCTGAGACGTTGGAGAGTTGCTGCTAGTCTTAGTAGGCAATACTGACCTACTGATATGATGCAGTATTGCCTACTAATATCTAGTATTGCCTACTAAGTTGGCCTAGCATGAACACATGATGCAGTATAAGGCAGTTTCATGTGTCCATGCTAGGCGAACTCTCAAATTCATCCAGCCACAGAATCTAGAAGCCCTTCCTCTGAAGAGGTTCTTCTTAATTCCATATAAGTGTAAAAACACGAGTAGTTTCAGCACTATTCAGTCTTGTTTCGCTTAACTGTTTGCCACGTTTTTAGACGCTCTGTTTTTGTTGGTTTCACGGGGGTGGGTGGGGCAGCAGCAGAGCATTTAATGTAATGCGACTTAGTAAGCAGTAAAAATGTTATCAGTTTTGTGTGGTTACACTGCAGACTGTATTTGGGTTAATTCCTCCACTAAGAGTAAATATATGCACCAGTGGCATTTTCCCACATTGAACAATTACCCAACCAAATATGAAAGTAAAATATGTATCTGAAGTTACAGAAATTGTCACCACCAGTCCTACTGGATGGTTAGATGTTGAGGATTCCTAGAGGCTACACATTTGGTTGGCTACTTCAACATTTCTTAAAGGCAGCAACAGCCTCACTAAACCTGGCTGTGTCTATGACTCAGCAAGAAACCGTCCTAACAGGCAGAAGCATGGGAATGTTCTGGATCTAACCTAGGGGATCCACCAGCTGGTCAACCAGTCCCATCTTTTTTGCTTTGTCGGCACGGATGTTTTTCCCGGTCAACATCATGTCAAAGGCAGCAGGAAGTCCCACCTGAAAAGAGAGAAAACCCAATTTCAGCAGCTAGAAACCATGAGACTAGACAACCAGAATCCTCTCCTTAGACCTAACTGGATATATATAAAGGCATTTTACTCACCATCTTTGGGAGCCTTTGAGTGCCTCCAGCCCCTGGAAGCAACCCCAACAACACCTCGGGCGTGCCTAGGACTGTCTTTTTGTCCTTGGTTGCTATTCTGTACTGGCAAGCAATGGCCACCTGAGGACAGCAGATAAAGAAAACACCAACAGATGCCACCACTTCTTCCCAGGCACTTTGGTCTACAGGAATAGCAAGAGTCTATCAACTTTTCTGGGCTGCAGAACTGCCCCGGGGGTCAGCAGTCTCTGAAATAGGCCAGCAAAGAGAACTTCACACTGCACCTGAATTTTCCTTCTCAAATGCCTAATGAAGCAGCCACAGCCCTTGGTCTTAATCTGCTAGTGACTGGGGGCAGAGGTGTTGGTCAGCCTTAACTTTCAGCCAGGGAATGCGGCCTGCTGGACTTCCAGTCCCTTCCCAGCTGTGATCTGCTCTGAGCCACCTTTTGCCCTCCCCTCCTAGAAACCACTTACTGTACCTCCAGCCCCCCACCAAGGCAGGAACCACTGATAGCAGCAACGATAGGCTTTGGAGACTTTTCAAGATTCGCCAGCATCTTCTGACCTTCCTGAGAAAGTTGGCTGATCTCCTGACTGGACTTGCAGGCCTCGATCATGCTGCAAGCAGGACAAAAAGAGGGAGGTTTCTGGCCAGGCAGTGAAGAGGGCCAACGTTTCTCCACCTCGTTGCACCTCATTTCCTAAGCTCCTGCACTCGCACAGCTTCAGATATGCCGTTATGGGAGCTGAGTAAGCACAAGCTGCTGTTGTGAGCATGGCGAGGCAATCGTCTGCCCACTTCACTGTGCACAGGCACCTTTCCTGCAAATCACTTGCCTTCTGCTACTACTACTTGCATGGCTTTATCACTGGGTAACTGGAAGACACATTGTTCTGAGCCTTTGGGGGTCAGCTGAACTGGTGGGTGGACTTTTAGTCTCTTGAAAACTATTTTAATGGAAATGTTCTTTTCAAAAATGGGGGCAGGGGGAAGCAACTGATCATCTGCTGCCAGAATGGGTTTCCCCTAATTCGCACGATTGAGCTGAAATGTCATGTTAGGGTTCCAATATAGTTTGTTAGGGGGGCTTGGTTGTCATGTTGGAAGCTGCTTCACTGAAAATAAATCACAACCAATGCTCCCTCTAAGCTGTGGAGTCTTGTGAGCAAAAATTCTACTTTGTGAGATAGTGGCATTAAAGTTGTGAGCGAACGATTTGGCTACTGCATCAAGTAGTTTGCTCCGGAGCCATCCTTCCTGAGCTAAGACAAAAATGTGAGAGCCAGAGGCTAAAAACCTGTGAGCTAGTTCACACTAACTCAGCTCACACAAACTCAACTCACGGTTTGCAGAGACACTGCAATGTTAGAAAGCACGGGATGGGCGCTAACCTTGGGGACTTGGTAAAGAAGAAGAAGAACATGCCAGCCAAGTCACAACTGACTGGTGGTGTCCCCATCCATGGGGTATTCCAGGCAAGAGACGAGCAGAGGTGGCTTGCCACTACCTTCCTCTGCATAGCAACCCTGGTGGTCTCCCTCCCATCCAAGTACTGACCATGGACAACCCTGCTGAGCTCTCAAGCTCCGACAATCTTGGGCTAAACTGGTCTAGGAGACCTGGGGTGAATTCCAAATTCAATTATGGGCCTTCTCTGTCACAAGAGATGTCAGACCCCAATGAAGCAGGTGGCTCAGGCACCTTGTGAGGCCTCCCTGCTGGGTAACCAGGGCCTCATATGTGTAAGCAGGGGGCCAGTTACATCACCAGGCCCCTCTCAGCTTACCCAGGTGTACTCTCTCTCTCTCTCTCTCTGTGCTTCAGCAGAGTCCACCTGGCAATCCTCCCCGGCCCCTGCAGGCTCCCGGCTTTTATCCCCTCCCCGCTCCCGTGGTCCTCCCCAGGGCTGCTCCCTCCCTCAGGCCCCGCCCCCATACTTATCCCAGGACACCGAGCTCCAAGAGGAGCCTGGATCTCCAGGGTCGTTTCCAGCCCCGCCCGCCTGTTGCCATGAGCACCCGGCTGCGGCCCCTGGGGGCCAGGATGAGCCCCCACAGGCCTGGCACTGTGAGAACACCAACGGACGGATGAGGCCCCAGGTCGCCACGGGGGCCATCTGTCTGCGGCGGTGATGGCTGAGCGGCGCCTTTGGTCGGCGGCGGTGTGGGAGGTGGCTGCCCGAAGCTTCCTGTGGCCTCGCGGCCCTCCTCTGGTCATCCCTCACTGTTCCTGGGTCGCCCCTCCGAGGCTGCCCGAGGCCTACTGGTGAGTGCTGCGGGGCTGCCTGGGGTGAGGTGCATCATCTTCTGGAGGTTGGGGGAGGTTGGGGGGGGGGGTCCCGAGGTCCCGCTGGTGGGACATCTCTGTACACAACCACTATTAAATACCTGGAAAGCCCTTAACATGGAGCCACTGCAAACACTCAACAGGGCTAGAAAGACAGTCCAGATCTCTAGGAGCAACATTTAGGCATGTGCTAAAGCATATTCTAATACACTAGACCATCTGTTACAAGAAGAGCACACGCTTCTTTGCTCATCTTAAGAGTTTCCCTCCTTGGAACTTACTTGATATCAGCCCCAGCTATGAAGCAACCAGGTTTTGCCGAGATGAGGACCGCGCTTTTGATAGCTTCATTGGTCCAGATTTCATTCATAACTTCCACGAACTCTGCTTGCAACTGCTTGGATAGCGTGTTGACCTGGAGGGAAACAAAACAATGGAAACAGAGAGCTTCAGCTCTAGATGGAAATCATTCAGTGCCTGTTAACTGCTCCTCACATCCTGATGTGCCGAGAAGAGACAACACTCGTGAAGGTAGTAGCATTTGAAAGCCAAACACAAATGCTCTGGTGCTTTAAATATTATTCCGGATCGGGACCATAAAATCCAGAACAGACTGAACAAAGGAGATCCTTTTCTTTAGCCGTAAGCTTCCTCTGCACCGTAATCCAGAAGGATTTAGCCTGGTCATATTTTGGAATTTTGCAGGGAGCTAACAAGCATCTTGCAAATGTTACTATCTCAAGCTGCTCAGAGAGCTCAGAACAACTTGCTGAGCAAAGCATTAATAAGCACAGTGCCTTGTGACACAAAGCATTTGCATGACCAGCCATCACTCGTCTTTTGCCACCTGTATCCTTTCAGCAGTTAGAATCAGAGTAACCCACAAAGCTGACTGTATCTGCTGAAGACAAGGATCAGAGATGTCTGGACTGGATTCTAGAGCTCTGGATCTCTCTTCTGCCCCAGTTCCTCATCTGTTAAATAAAACTACCAATAACCTACCTCACAGCATCATTATGGAGAGGAAATAAGTATGTTGAAAAATAAGTGTTTTATAATTAAGAGATTAAGCATCCCCTTTTGTTCTTTTCCTGGCTACTTCTGTACTCTGGAGTTATCAGAACGCTGATTTAGCCTGACGTACCTCCTTTTTAAGCGATTCCCTTTAAGTGCAAGCACACCACCTCTCCACACAAAGTCTTCATGGGTGCCCTGATTCAGTGCACTCCGAGGACATTTTTTATCTCTACATTTCAACAGCTTTGTGCCTAAAAAGAACAGGTGGGAAAAACCTACCTTGGAGTTTGGCGAGTTAAAACGCACCACAGCAACATCTCCTTTGATGTCATAATTAACATGGGTCCTAGCTGGAAAGAGAGAAAGATGCATCATCACCCACGGAAAGTTGAATGGCTACTTTTACCCATGTTGAACCTCAACAAAGCTTAGCACACTATGCCCTGGGACGCTAGGAATGGGTATGACCTTTAGCCGAAGGCATTCTACAGAATCCAGGGAACTTGTAGGAGCTTAACATTCTCAGGTTTTACTTTACATAAGCAAGTTTGTGGAAGTAAAAAAATGAAAGATTAGAACTCACATTGCACACAGACGGGCCAATCCAAAACCTTGAAGCTGTGCCACTCTTACATCCTCAATTTAGTTTTCCAAACTTTTACACTTTCTAGCCTATTTCTCTAAGGCTCCCTACAGCAGCTGCACTGGCTCCCAATTAGTTTCCAGTGCCGATTCAAAGTGTAGGTACTTACCCCTAAATGGCCTGAAACCCTCATACCTTCAAGACCCCTGTCCTGTGGGGCCAGCTGCCTGAAGAGATGCTTGCCTTGCCGGACCTCCCTAGATTCCACAGGACATGCAAGGCTGCTCTTTTTCGGGTACAGGCAGCTGGTAAATTATACTCCATCTGTGTCTTCACCATCCATGCATCCTACCCTGCTTGATAGTTGATAGATTTTAACTATGACAGATTTTTAATTGTTTTATATTTTCAACATCTACTGTACCTTTTGTATTGTTTTATTGGGTATATTTTAAATCTTGTTAGCTACTTCAAGTCCCATTCAGGAAAGAGGGAGCAGGATATAAATTTAATAAATAAAATAAAGTGCCCCCTATTCACACTTTCGCATAACCAGAGACCCAACACCTGGAGGGCAAGATGAACCAAACTGGATGAAAGATACAGAAAACTTCAGGGGAACAGTTTCCCTCATTTGATATCCCACATATTTGTCCTCAGAGCATTCTGTATCCCTATCCTGCTTCCATAATTTTTGCTACAAGGGTATGATGAAACTAGTAAAGATTCTGCCAGCTAAATTAAAACCAAAGTGCAAGGACAGCAAAAGGAAGCTGTAAGTGAATCAATGCATATTTGCCTGCACTGGCTAATTTATTTCCGTCAGTGCCGAGTTCCAGATTCCTTCCCAATCAGACCCAAATGTTTACACTTACATTTAAGGGATGAAGAGCTGCTGATGTTTCGGCAGGCATAACCTACAAGAGAAGGATTCCAGTTACAGTAGGGCTACACAGGTATTTCAGATTTATTTTATTTAATGCTACTTATACCCCACATTTCTTCTCAGTGGGGTCCAAAGCAGCATACTCCTCACCTCCATTTTACCCTCACAATCACCCTTTGAGGTAGGTTAGACCAATATGTGATTGGTCCAAGGTCACCCAGTGAGCTTCCATCGCAGACTGTGGATTCAAACCTGGGTCAGCCACATCAGGTCTGATAGTCGAGTCGTAACACCACACTGTAGGCACATGAGCATTCAAACTCCAGGATTTCTGTCATCCTTAGGTTACAGGCATTCTGAAGTAGTAGCTGTCTATTGCAAAACTAACTTCAGTCTACTACCAGGATTTCGGCTCTCCCTGATGCCCCTGATCATTTTCAGTGTGCTCAACCCAGCACAAAAGCTGTACTCGTTGGCAAAAAGAGCAATTCCCAAAGCAAGCCCTGAGCTTCCAGTGCCCTAAATACCTGAAGGCCACATGACAAAATGGGATGGATGATCAATAGTTTAGGTGCACAGGATGGCTCCTCCTGAAGTACTGAATGCTGGTTTGAAAGACCATAAACAAAAGTCCAGCGGTACCTTAAAGGCTGACAATATTTCAATACAAGCTGTCATAAGGAATTTGTTTTATTTTGTTGCAGCTATCCCCTAGAAAATACCAGCCTTAGCTCAGGTAAGTCATATTTTTCACAATGCATTCTCCCATGCCAATGAAACTACCAGGGGTCATTTCGTAGAAAAAGAGGTGCAGGAGCTCATCAGCATGCCTATTAGCATAACGCATTAGCATATGCCACGCCCCTTGCCATCACCGGAAGTGTGTTAGAAAGGGAAGCAAAAGGGGGGCCATCTTCAAAAGCCTTCCCTTCCCTTCCCCAGCTGGCCTGCCAAAGCGGGCGGGGGGGGGGGGGAGCGAAGTGAGAAGGGCCCCATAGAATACAATGGAAAAATTGTGCCGCTGCTGCCGCACAACTTTAAACCCCTTCTCGCTTCGCTTCCTCCACAGGCCCACTGGGGGAGGGGCTTGCCACCACTGCCATTTGTGCCCACTAGGGTTGTGCATATAAAATTTTTTTCACCCAATTCATATCGGGCCAAATCAGGCTGCATCTGACCACCATATGTCTGTTTCGGCAATGCAAGCCGATCCGGGAGTCATTGGCCGGCTGAATGTCAGTTTCAGCCCCATTATACCCTATGGTATAATGGAGAGCCAGTCTGGTGTAGTGGTTAAGTGCGCGGACTCTAATCTGGGAGAACTGGGTTTGATTCCCCACTCCTCCACTTGCACCTGGCTGGATGACCTTGGGCAAGCCATAGCTCTGTACCAGCTGTTCCCTCAAGGACAGCTTGGGAAAGAGCTCTCTCAGCCCCACCTACCTCACAGGGTGTCTGTTGTGGGGAGGGGAGGGGAAAAGGAGTTTGTAAGCCGCTCTGAGACTCTTAAGTGAGTGAAGGGCGGGATATAAATCCAATCTCTTCTTCTTCTTCTTCTATGTGCCATTTAAGTCAATGGCAAAAACTCATAGGGTATATGAGGGGCTGGAGGAGAGGGGGTTTGAGGGAGAGGCTCCAAACTTCAAGGTAGCTGCTGGAGCCTCTCCCCGAAATACCCACCAAGTTTCAAGAAGATTGGACTACGGGGTCCAATTCTATGGGCCCCCAAACAGGTTGCCCCATCCCATCCATTGTTCTCTATGGTGGGGGGAAAGTTCTTTTTCCCACCATAGAGGACAATGGAGGGAATGGGGGCAACCAGTTTGGAGGACTGTAGAATTGGACCTCCTGGTCCAATCTTCTTGAAACTTGGTGGATATTTGGGGGAGAGGCTCCAGCAGCTACCCTGTAAGTTTGGAGCCTCTCCCTCAAACCCCCTCCCCTCCAGCCACTTTTAAAGCCACCCCCAAATTTCAGCGGCAATTCGGCAGTGGGCTGAATCAAATCAGAGAATCTGATTCGGCCCGTGGCTGCCCTAGTGCCCACTTCTGAGCTGGCGGAGTGCTGCTCCGCCGCAGTCCAGCCCCAAATGACCCCTGGAAACGACTAACTTTTTCTGAAGACTCCTATTTCCCACAGCAAGTACTGGATGACAAAGGCATTTGGTGATCTTTAAGCTGCCACAGAAATCCTAATATGTTCAAAGTGATACATGCTAGCTTCATCAGAGTACCACAACACTTCACTTTCTACTCTGCAGGCTTAGAATTTTAATTATTTAATTTTAATTAACTATTTGTATCCTGGGGCTTCTCCCCAATGGCAACCCAAAGCAGCTTATGATACAAACCCGCCCCCCCCAAATAAAAAGGGTGAGAAGGCTTCTGAATATAAAGCAGGTTTTCCTCTCTCTCTGCTAGCAGATCTTCCAGCCAAAGGTCCCATTTCAAAACTCCCTCACCATAACAAAAGTGATTTAAAAAAGTTGCTAGGGGGAGGGACTACTGTGTCAGAAATGATCTTTTACAATCAAGCTTAGCATATCCTTTATCCTGCTGCGGTGAAGCAAACTATGAAAAACTATGAACCTATCTAAACAGTACAAAAATTGCAGTGCAAGGTAAGGAACACCTCATGGCATATCACCTGGGAATGGATGCTTCAAAAGTGCTAGGAGTTCTCCTGTCACTTTAAACAACAGAAGACAGGTAAGCTAGCTAATATCTTACCTGTCCCATGAAACCGACAGCTTGTTCTTCTGGATACTGGCTACCTACCACATTGCCAACTATAGAGACCTTGAACATGACTTCCAGCAGGCATGCTGCTAGCCGGTGACGTCAAGTGGAATTCCAGATGCCACGGAAACAGTTCTATTTCAGCTCATGTTGTGCAACACAATCCTAAACCCGTTAACTCGGAAGTAAGCTCTACAGTGTCCAATGCAGCTTCCTCCCAAATGTGCAACTGCAGCATTGCCACCACAATCCTGCTGCCCATTTTGCTTTGGTTATTGTTGCACAAAAAGCGCAACGAACGAAGTCAAATCGGTGGCATCTCAGCTTGAGCAAACCATCTGTCTAATCTGAAAGCACGGTATTGGTCTATATAGAACCTGAAGTAATGAAAGACTGCCTTACTTTTAATATCCCTCCCCACCGCCGAAATCAGCAGCAGTAGATTTCTTGGACAACATATTCCCTTGGCATGTTATAGTGCTATGGCATGGGTTCCTGAAAGTCTGAAACATGAGGCATGCCAATTTAGATGAAAGAAACACAAGGCATGCCAATTTAGATGGAATTCCATAACTTAATTCAGATGGTATTAACAGAAGGCAGAGGCAGCACAGCTGATCCCTAGCCTAGTCTAAAGAGAATACCCTTGCAAATCCACATGAAAGCAGGAAAGACCACCAGAACTAAAGCGCTTTGCTGTATGAGCTAAGCACGTTCCCTGGTAACATGATCCGCCCGCCCCCCCCCCCCAGCGGGAGGTGTGCCATGCCCTCTGCCCCACTTTTCCACAAGAGACAGGAAAGGACCTTTCACCTACATTTCACCATGCTCAGAACCGCAGGCACTTTGGAGCCTGGACTGTGCATCCCGCCCATTTAAATTCTAAACGAGTTTTTTTCTGGGCAGAGCAGGACTCCCGTTCTCTCTGCAAGGGCCGCGTTTTGTAGTTTTGAGGACACACAGCATCCTGGGACACAAGGGCTACTACTTCTTTGCCCAGGCTTTCAGGCAAGCATCACAAAATAGCGCCTGCAGTTCCCTGAATGACAGAGCCTGCCTTGCCATATTTTTTAAAAATTTAGATGCACTCACGGACATCATGTCATGATGCCCACAGTGTGCCTAGATGGTAGAGAACGGCCTTGTCCTGCTTTCTGATTATTTAATTATTTATCTCTTTACATCCTCAGATGTAGCAGGAAAGAAGAAAGCTGGAGCAGATAATAGGCAGGTCATAACATGATAACAGATGTGCACGTCTGTTTAATATAATTTTCTTGCTTGAGTCAGATACTGGGACAGCGTCCAGTCACATTAGACAAGAATCCTTCTTCCCACCCACCCCCCCTCTTTCCTGCACAGTTGGAATTCATACGTTGATTTGATACTATCAGACTTAATAGGAATTTAGGACGGCTTGCTCACTACAAGAGCTGTTTCTTCTTATGGGTTTATGTACACTATTCAGATTTACCCAGCTTCGCCCATTCATCAATAGTTAGGTCTACATGGATCATTTACTCTTGACCCTTTTTCATCTGTATTCTGCAATGCAGTTTCACATACCTTGTTAGGGTTGCCAAGTCTGGGTTGGAAAATACCTGGAGACTTTGGGGGTGGAGCCAGGAGAGGGAGAGGTTTGGGGAGGAGAGAAGCCTCAGCATGGTACAATGCCATAGAGTCCACCCTTCAAAGCAGCCATTTTCTCCAGGGGAGCTGATCTCTCTCAGCTGGAGATCAGTTGTAAAAGCAGGGGATCCCCAGGTGCCACCTGGAGGCTGGCACCCCTATACCTTGTTGTGGAGAACTGGGCCTACTATGCTTGCAGTTTTGGCCATAAGTCCTTCTCCCAACTGAATGTGAGTTTTGACCCATGAAAATTTCAGCCATGATAAATGTGCTAAAATCATTAAGGTGCCACGAGGGCTGCCCTGGCATGCCACAGGCAAAATAAACTACCCCTTTGCAATCTGTCTTCAGTTTGGAGTCATCCAAAAGGCTAGGAGGGTGCCCATCACATTCAGGTGAGAAATCTGAGCAACGGGGAGTGATGCTTATAAAGGATTATATTAATGGAAGAATCTTCTGGACAAAGCAAGTTTGAAAAGGAAAAGTGTTGGTAATATCATCTTGAAAAAAATGCCAACAGTCTAAATTCTCTGCCCCACCACCAACACTAATGCTAAATTCAGCAGACATCATTCTATCATTTTTGAAGAAAATACTAAAACACAGACACTAGACAGAAGAGGAGCTTCAGGTTCTTGACAAGAAACTACTTGTTTAAAAGAAAACACAGGAATCAAGTAGCACACTCAGCCTGTTTGGCTGATGGTGCATGGACTTTAGCCTTGAGGTCTCTCATAGTGTGGAGGGAATTACTGCTTATTATCCTTTCTTGCAAAATGTTGCTCCTAGCCTGGAAGAATGTCAGAAGACCGACACTGTCCTAAGGCTGGGCAGAACTGGTGCAAACATTTCCTTCAAAAACAAGGCCCCACCATCCATCTAGTGGGTCCCCAATTTCTCGCAGCAAGCTTGAGGTCAATGGATATGACAAAGGTTTCTTTTCTTCTCATCCCCCTGTCTCATTTATTGCCACACTAACCTTCTCACACTCCAGGAGACTCCACTGTGCGCCACATAGCCCAGACACCAGCAAAAGACTCTGGGAAGTTTATACTATTGGTTTGTGGTGGTGGAAAATGCCACCAAGTCACAGTCAACTTATGGTGACACTGTACAGTCTTCAAGGCAAGAGACAAACAGAGGTGGTAGCAATTCGAGCAATTCTGTGTAGCAATTCGAGACTTCCTTGGTGGTCTCCAATCCAAGTACTAACCGAGGCCAACCCTGCTTAGGCTCTGAGATCTGATGAAATCGGGCTAGCCTGGGCCACTTAGGTCAGGGCTTGCGGTTCCATACTGTCTTTAAGTTCATACAAGTATTGTTCCAATTTAAGTGTAAGGATGTATCACTAGTGACCAAGATCAAGATAATTCATACCATAGTATTCCCCCATTACTATGTATTGGTGTAAAAATTGGACCAGAAAGAAAGCTGATAAAGTTGATTCATTTGAAATCTGGTGCTGGATGATTTACAGATCCCATGGGCCACCAAAAAGACAAATAAGTGAATTCTAAATCAAATCAAGCCTGAACTCTCCCTGGAAGCTAAAATGACCAAACTGAGACTATTGTACTTTGGTCGCATTATGAGAAGACAGGAGTCACTGGGAAAAGACAATAATGTTAGGGAAAGCTGAAGGCAGCAGGAAAAGAGAAAGACCCAACATGAGATGGATTGACTCAACAAAGGAAGCCATGGCTCCCAGTTTGCAAGACCTGAGCAAGTCAGTTAGACAGTACATTTTGGAGATAATTCATTCATAGGGTCACTGTAAGTGAGAAGCAACTTGACGGTACTTAACACACACACATTGTTCCAATAAAAATAATTTCCACATAAAACTTTGAATTCCTTGAAATATAAAATTTAAAATAAGATTGATTTGTTTTCTCCAATCAAATAGTCCAGTTCAAATATTTGTTGCTATCAGGACACAACATTAACATGATGTCCTTTTTAAGAATATATTTTTGTATATATTTGTATTTTGAATTATTCTCGAAGTCAAAAATGTTTTAAAATTTTGAGGTTTTTGTTTTAATGTTCCCCAGCTTGGAAACCCTGAATTGGTGGAAATTTGACAGAGAAATATTTTAAACAAATTAAGTATTCTAAATAAGATCATTCTCTAGAATATTGGATAATTTCCCCAAAAGTTTTCCAATTCTAATTTTTCTGGAAAACCCACAACAATGCCAACTAAGCAGAATGCAACCCACTAGGAGCTCAAGAAAACTCCTGGGTTTTGCCACCTGTTCAAGAAAGGAAGAACAGGAGTGACAAACATCCCGGCAGGCCACAATACATCGCTGGAGGGCGGCACTCCATTGCATCAGCGACAAGCTGAGCAGGCATTCCCATCTAAACATCTTGGGGCCTGTGCACAACAAAAAAAAAAAGCAACCTTGGGGCAAGCAAAAACTATTAGACTCAGGTTATAAAATAAGCAACTTTGCCATACCCTTTGTTACAAATACCTCAGTCTAATGATCTACGGATTCCATACCTCAAGTTCAGTCAACATAGCATTGGCCTACAACTGTGTTGCCACCCAAAGTGTGTCTCAAACACTGCTATAATTTATCTGAGAGGAAAAAGGTCTTGGCAACGTAGTGAATAGCTCAATAAAAGTGTCACCCCTCTGTGCTGCAGCAGTGAGAAAGGAAAACTCTATGTTGGGGATTATTAGGAAAGAGATTGAGAATAAAAACAGTCAGTATTGTAATGCCCCAGTATAGATCTAGAGTACAACCTCATTTGGAATACTGTGTACAGTTCTCATCACTGTATCACGAAAATGGAAATGGCATAACTGGAAAAAGTACAGAGGAGTGCAACCAAGGTAATTAGGGGGCTGGAGCACCTTCCCTATGAGGAAAGGCTGGAGAGTCTGGGACTTTTCAGTTTAGGAAACATGTGACTTACAGGGGAGGTGATAGAGGTTTATAATATTATGCATAGGGTGGAGAGAGTTGACAAAGAGAAATTTTTCTCCCTCTCCCAAAATATTAGAACTTGAGAGCATCAACTGAAACTGATGGGCAGTAGGTTCAGGACAGATAAAAGGAAATACTACAGAGAATGATTAAAATGTGGAATTTGCTGTCAGAGGATGTAGTGATGGCCACAGGAATAAACAGCTTTGAAAGGAGATGGAGGATAAATCTATCAATGGCTACTAGCCATGGTGGCTAAGGCGAACCTCCTCATTTAGAGGCACTAAGCCCGGAAGCAACATCAGGGTAAGGCCTCGTCATCTATGCCCTCTTGTTGGCCATCCAGAGGAACTGACTGGCCCCTGTGTGAGATAGGATGCTGGACTAGATGGACCATTGGTGTGATCCAGCAGGATTTTGCTTATATTCTTACCTTTTTGATGGCAGAAAGTAAGGAGAACAAAAACAGCAGCAGCTCTAGCTAAAAAAAACCTAATAAAGGTAAAAAAATGTAAATAATAAAATTGGGGTCAAATGATAGGTTCAGAGTCTGGAAAGGCTGACTATGACTGGAAAACTGGAACCCAAAGGATACACTTGTGAGAATCAATACCACTATCAGAGTCACTGCAATTTAATTCGCAAGCATTTGGCCTACAGAACCCTCATACATCACAAGGCCAGGCTATCTCCCTTTCTAATTTACACAATTAACTCCTATATTATGGACCTGGTAACTCCAGGTGTAGCTAGTCATGATTAAGCAACAAAGCCACAATTTTATAAATGTATTGTCCAAAATGAAACTACAAGCAAGATCTAAAAAACAAGTTACTCAAGCATTATGACTTGGAGTTTGCAAACAGCCCTTGAAACAGAGAATAGTCTTAGAAGCAATTACAATACTGACTGTTTTTATTCTCAGTCTCTTTCCTAATAATCCCACAAAGGAGCACCACTGAAACAGAAGAGCCAGTCAGACAACAGAGGACAGAAAAGACTAGTAGTTTGACTCTCTATAAGAGGACTTCATATCCTTGGTTCCAGTGAATCCTCTATATTCCGAACCACTGGGCATGTGCCAACATTTTGGCACAAGCCCTGCACAGGGATAATCAATGCTTTCAAAATGTGTAGACACTAACCAGAACAAACAAGCTTTGCACATCCTTGCTCTTAAAATGCTGCTCCCTATGATAGCATCTCCCATACTACCATTACCACTGCACTCCCTACATAACATTCACCACTCTATTCCCTGAAATTCCTCTGTAGATTTTCAGCTATTCAAGCAGGGACCATTTCAGTTAATCAACGAACATTTGGGAGTACTCATTCACAAAACACTTTACCTTTCTCATGAGTTCTTAATGCCCATCAGAGAATAACTTAAAACACATCTTTGAAAAGAAATTCATAGACATCAAGTTTTACTCCTGATCGCTGAACATAATCTCCACATTCAGAAGTATCATGTCTTTGAATACCATTTCCTATGGGGCAGGCAACACAAGATTCCTTTCCAAAACATCTGGACCACCCATGACTGAAAACAGGAGGCGGGGCCAGATACACCTTTAGAGTCTGATGCGGCAGTAGTGCACTTCTTACTGTCTGTCCCAAAATAGTCTAAAAGCTTAGATGACTTCAGAAACGATCAGCCAGATTCCTGGTCTAGCAACAGCATTATAAAGCTAAAGGGAATCTGTGCATTCAGCAATTTCTCAGCCTCAGGTGCTGAGGAGCAAACAGCAGAGGAGACCTGTTTTAAACTATTTATTTGCTTATTTATTATGTTAGAGTTTTGTCCCCACATTCCTGCAAAAAGCTGAGAGCAGCACCCACCTCACAACAATCCTGTGAGGTGGATTAGGCTAAGAGTGTGTGTGAGGGGTTCGAAATCACACAGCAAGCTTCATGGGGTTTCCCCAGTCCTAGCCCACAGCTCTAATCATTATAACACCCTGGATTTCTTAGACATTTTTAAATCAAACAATGTGATGAGAGTCATTGCCCTAGATGGCTTTGAAAGGGATTAGACAAATTTATGCTGGAGAAGTCTAAGGACAGCTATTGATTATAATAGCTAAAAAGAGCCCCCATGTCAAAGAACCTCTGAATAAGAGGGCAGGGACAAATCTCTGCTTGCAGGCTTTCTGAAAATATCTGGCAAACCACTGTGGAGAAATGGATGCCATTTGAGATGGCCTAGATGACTTCCTGAACTCTTTCCCAACTCTAGAAACTGTATGACTGAGAATTCCAGAAAGGTAGCTGCGTTGACCTGTAACAGAAAAATAAAACAAGAATCCAGTGGGCTCCTTAAAGGCTATCAAAATTTATCCCAGCATAAGCTTTCGTGGCTCAGAGCTCATTTCCTATATCTGATGCAATAAACTCTGATTAAGAAAGCTTGTACTGGAGAAGAGGATTATGATTGTCTTTTAAGGTGCCTACTGTATTCCTTCTTGATTTTGTATGAATGAAAGAAGACCGTTTCAGACAATAAAATCGGTTCTGGGAGAGCCAGAAACATGGGAGAAGGTCGGGAGAAGGAGAGACACCCCTGAGAAAGAAAGGGGGAAAGTGGCTTGGAGCAGAATAGAGACATACGCGGGAGACAGGTGGGGAACTCCCAGAGGAAAGGGTGCTATCTGCCAAACCCCTTCTTCTCACTCACACACACCCCACCTTCATCCCTTCCTTCTCCTCACCTGGGAGGCGGCGCCGGGACGGGCAATACTTGGCAGCGGCCGTGAAGCGCGTCAAGCTGCCAATAGCTCTGACAGCTGCCGCCATCTTAGCCCAGAGGGGAGGTCGAGCGGACTGCGAGAAGCGGAGGCGCCCCTGGCGAGGAGGGCACGGCAGGCAAGGTGGGCGGGGCCTTCGACTTTCATGGGCTCAGCCGTCTCATGAGAGGTCTGTCTTTGGCAGTGCCTGTCTACAAACGACGGAACGCCACTCTTTTACTCAGCGGTCAGTCTTTTTTTAAAAAATCCCTCTTCTCTTTTGTCAGCAGATTCTTAAATGAAGATACTGGAGGTACCTTAGGGGGAAGGAGAGCATTGGTCAGGCAGTCGAACGGTAGAGGCGGCTAGTGCGGGGGCCTCAGTGGGAACGGCGCTTTTGAGGGCAGAAAGGGGCGGGGTTTGGGGGTGTCGGGCTGGTGAGGGGAACTTCTCGTTGCTTCAGGAGGAGCTTCTGCTCGCTGTGGAGGAGGTAAAGGCGGCGGACGAAATACTCAGCCGAGTTTTCCCGCTCCCCTTTATCCGGAGGTTGTGAGTTCGAATTTCGCCACAGGTTATGAAGCAGAGGAGAATGGTTGCTCTGAAGGGCTGGGGAAGGGGTTGTGGGCGGAGTTTATGTCAAATTACGTGTATATAGGATACAGTCCAGGGAAAGAGCATGAGCTCTTATGAAGACAGGCCCATGAGTTATTACTGTATGGTGGTGAAATGCAAGCCATATTTGTCTGTCCGAAGAAAACCACATAGACTTGTAGCACATTCAAAGCTAACTAACTTGTTGTAACCCATGCCCCTTAAATTATGAAGGATGAGTAGGCTGGGGGTGGGCTGTTAGACTGACGTATACAAGAACTTTAGGCAACAGTGGCTTAGAACTACTGGCATTTCTCTATGCATTGAAGGATTTCCCTCTGCAGAGCCAACTTTTTTTTTGCTTCCCTCTGCCACTGCAGCCTAAAATACTCCCTGAAACGTTGCTCCCAAAGTGGATCTTCAAAAAAAGGTAGATTTTCTAGCCTGGAGGAGAGAAAAAACAGCTTTGAGCTAGATGTTGAACAAAGCAGGCTGTTTGGAACCATGCGTTATAGACAAAGGAGAGCTTTGTACATTCTTTGTAAGTGCAAAGTCTCAGGAATGCTGTTCAGAGTAAAAATAAAACGTTAAGTTGTGGATAGATTTAAGTATGGGCTGTGAGTAGTTCTGTGAAACTTCATATTCTTCTAAAAAGAAAGTTTTAATCAGAGACTAGCTCAGTTTAGTTGCAGTCATTTTAGGTTTTATAAGACCTTATTAAACCCAGCAAACAAAATAGAAGTAAAAAACAAGTTTCAACAAATTGTAGGGAAATATTCAGCAATTTTATCTAAAGAAGTGAGAGTGCATCTTTTCATGCTCAAGGGAGGGAGTACCACCACCACAGCCAAAGATGAGGTTGCAGTTTCTGCTTAGTGGGAGCTTTTTAAAGACTTGGCAATGGTCTGGAAGTTATTCTAGCTGTGAGCTTGACTTTCTTGGATGGGCATGTGAACTGGGCTGGATGCCCATTATGAATGTTGCTGACACACCAGCAGAGTTAATTACTTTTTTATTTGGTCTTTCCTTTCCAGGTTTCAAAATGACATCTATATTGACCTGTACTGTCAAAACCCTTCCAGCTGCCACAATGTGGACTGCCCGATTCTGTAAGTGCCCTTCCTCTGCATTGGTGCAGCACAGAAAGATTCCAGCATGAAACTACTCTGTTTTTTTAAAAGAACATCTGACCATCTGGCACTATCTGAGTTTCCGTCCACATACCTTTCTGTTTTCTCACATGATGGCACATAGCCCAGAAAAACTGATTACATGCAGTAGGTTTCTGTGTGTGTGCATGTGTATTAAGTGCTGTCAAGTCGTTTCCAACTTATGGCAACCCTATGAATTAATGACCTCCAAAAGTCCTGTTGTTAACAGCCTTGCTTAGGTCTTGCAAACTGAGGGTTGTGGCTTCCATCATTGAGTCCATCTTCTGTCGGGTCTTCCTCTTTTCCTGCAATTTTTGTCTTTTCTGGTGAGTTTTCCATAATGTGACCAAAGTGTGATCGCCTCAGAACTTCTAGGGAGAGTTCAAGCTTGATTTGATTTAATATCCACTTGATATTTTAAAATGTCATCTTTCATACCTGTCCAAACATTTCTATCGATTCTTTGTTGTTATTATTTTTCTGCTTTTGGTGTATCTTGATGTTGAACTCTTTGACCTTTTACTGGAAAGCTGAGAAAATATTTTTGTTTCAGTATTCTTCTGTTTTTCTTTCGTTTCAGCTGCGAGGTCATTCAGCTGTTCACTCCAGTTAAATGCAGCAGGTAAAGCAACAACATACAGTTATTACATCTAGTTATATAGCTAAATGAGATCTTTACTTGCATGCCTGAGTCATTTCATAAGTTAGAATATACAGTCAACTTTTTTTGTTATTGGAGGGCTACTTTGTTAAAGGTGTAAACACACAAACTACTGGATGGCATCCTAGGGATCTGTTCTGATGATGGCAGAATCTTCCTCTGTTGCAAGAAGGTTCTCATGTTGGGAGAGCACAAACATTGGCTGAACAGATCCACAGGATTTAGTCTGTGGTTCCAAAGTTAACATGTGAGAAACACAAGCTGGTTCTAAAAACACATACATACATGTGCATCTCTGTTCTTCTGGGACATGTTTCCAGATTTTGTCCCTGTGCTGTGATCTTCATGATCTTTAATCTGTGATGCAATGTGCATGCATACTTAAAAATAAATCTAATTGAATGTTTTCACATAAACATGGTTATCATTGCAGGCTTAAGTTGTTTATAGCTAAAGTGGTTATCCATTTTCCTTTTAAGGCAGCAACAAACTGCCCCCCCCAGGGGGGGGCTTTTTTGATTCCAGTATTTTAATTGATTATTTTATATTCACTAAGTTATTAAGAATGGTATGTAGCAGGGGTTCCAAACTTGCACTGAGAGCCAGCAGTGGCTTATGGGAATTTTGTGAGTAGGTAGCCAGTGTGAAAAAGTTTAATAATAGTTAATATATAACACTGATTGGTGTATAGTTTACTGGACCTGCCCGCCCCCTAGTGAACTGCTTTGAAAGCCCTCCCTGTTGTGGGGGAGGAACCTCATAGCATTTTTAATCCAATTTCCTTAACATCAGAAAAGTACACATATTTTAAACAAGTTAAACCTTTTTCCTTTTTGCTCTTGAGTGTCCAGTCCTTTAACCTTTTTAACTCTTGGGAGAGTAGTCAACAGTGATGCCTTCTGTTTTGTAGTGCTTCTGAGCAATTAGAGAGCTGTATGCATCACTGTTTTTTAGGTTTTGCTAAATATAGGCTGATATTTCAGAGCAGAGGATGCTTCCAAGACAAAATGGTGGCTGTGACGAGCTGAGACTTGCCAAAACCAGAAAAAGTTATTTTAAGCAGAAGTTTTTCTGGAAATCTTTGTAAGCTGTATCTGGTAATTGGTTGATATTCCCTTTGTGCAGTTCAGCCCAAGACTAAGAAGACTTTAGCCAAAACTGGGGTGAAAAATATTGTACTGGTGGATGGGGTTCGCATTCCATTTCTGCTGTCAGGAACCACGTAAGTATTAAATTCTTCCTTGACTAGATGATTGGGATGAAATAAGTAAGGCAGGGATACATCCTGCGTTCCTGAGGCATTCATTGTTTTTTCTCTCCTTTAATCCCAAGGTATGCAGATCTGATGCCACATGACTTGAGCAGAGCATCGCTACAGTAAGTGTATTGCATTGAAGGGAATACAGAAAAGTGTCACTTTGTTCTGGAATGGATATGCAGGAATTTAAAGTGGCCTATGTTTTTCCTCCTGTTCCTGCCTCTGGGCCTGCAACAGCCTTCCTCTCTGTCGACCAGATTCCTCCTTCAAGTCCTTCCTCAGTGGAACCTTTCCTGACCCATTCTTCCTGCCCTGCCCTTGTGGAATGAGATAACTCTTGTGGGTTTGTCAGTTTCTATCTTTTCTTTGCCATTCCACTCATAAGCCTGTTGAGCAAGGATCTTGGCCTGAGCTGAGGATGCTGTTGATACTAAGCCAGTGTGAACAAGGATTCGAATTGGCATGTCTGGCTTCTTTTAAAAGGCTATACTTTGCCTCAAGCTCTGGTGATTCTGCATGATACAGAAATGCCTTTTTGAGTGGCAGGTCCAAGACTGGCTCTGAGACAGGAGACTCCGGCCCTTTCCACTTTCTGTCCTGGATGCATTTGTTTGACTTCACTTCTGCTAAGATCATAGGAGAACACAGTGTTCTGTTCCCCAGATTGAAAAATCAATGAAGCATGTAGGATTGGCTCAACACTCAAATTATTTCTTTTCTTTCTTTCTTTTTTACTATTTATTTGTCAGTTTTTACACATATAATACAGTAGATAATTTGAACAGCTTCATACATTTGAGTCTACTTTTCACTTTTTTGATCTAACCATACATACAATCTATTCCATCCATTGGTATATATTTCTTGATCTTTTCCCTGTAAAATAATGTTTAATTTATCCACCTCTGGCACCTCCAGTATTTTATCAATTAGTTCTTCTCTTGTTTTTACCATATGTTGTGGAAGTGTAGCAAGATACAGAGATACTGGCATAAAATACATAGAATTATACAAGAAATAACGGATAAAGATCTTCCTTTTACGCCAGAAATATTTTTATTAAATATGCTCTTGGACAATTACAATAGAAATGATGTATACCTGATAACATATATACTAACAGCAGCTAGAATTTTAGTAGCAAAAGGCTGGAAATTAGATAAATTGCCTACAAGAGAAAAACACTCAAATTATTTCTTATATATTAGCGTCTTGCAAATGCGTTGAATGGTGAGAATGGCATGGAAACTAACATCCATTTTATAAAGGTGTCGAAGAGCAGGTAATTTCTCTGTCTACTTTTGGAGGTATTTCTGATTCATTATGGCACAGAGGATTGCTTCATGTGTCACTCCTTGGACACTGAGGGTAAACTGTATGGGTAAAAAAAAGCATCTGGTCCTACCTGCTCATTCTTACCTGTCTATAACTCTGTACTGTGTTTCCTCTTCTGAACAGATTCCACTTAGGACCTGATCTGCCAGATTTGATCATCTAAGCTTTGCTTGTGGTTCACAGTGTCAGAACCAGTATTCATAAAGTAGCCCTGAATGTGTAGTGTAATCTTTGGCCAGGCACCCTCACTTCCTTTCTGTTGCAAACTCAGCTTTTAATAGAGGTTGGCTAGTGGTTCTTTGGATTGTGTGAAAATAATTTCTTCCTTTGACCTCTTTCCACAGGGGCTTGCTGAACCGGACCAATGTACCAAAGGAAGCTGTTGACTACATTGTTTATGGCACTGTTATCCAGGAGGTGAAAACAAGCAATGTTGCTAGAGAGGTGGGTTAAATGCAGGAAAAAGCACTAGGCAGCTACCTTAAGGTACTGTGTGGAGACAGAAGGAACGTTACCTGGAACTCCTGTGCAGTCTGGTTTCAAAAGCAAAGTCTGTGGATTTCCTTGAATTCATCAGAACAACTCAGTTCTTTATCATCATCATTCAACAGTGTCTGGGAAACAAGTCAGACTAGACTTTCTCCCACGTCTGCTACTGGGAGGGAAAAAAGTGAAATTATTTATATAGTCACTCACCTCGCACTTCCAAAGCAACAGTTGTCCCCAAGCTCTGGAGGAAGGGTGAGGCTCAAGCACTGTGCTTTTAGAAGTGCTTGGAGTGCCTCAGAAGCACAGCGTTACACAGATGAGTTCCACCCTCCTTCTGAACTAATAATAAGGGGAAGGGGGGCAGGTTGCCTCTGATCTTGTGTTGTAATTTGGAGAGTCTATAATGCGACTCTTTAGGTCAGTTTCAGCTTGATGTCTGAGAGAAGACCTTCCCCTTCCCCTCTTGGAGTAAGTGGTGTCCCATTAACCACGAATTTTAGATGGGCTACAAAGGCAAGCTGAAGACTGTTGTCCCTGTTGATGAAGACATGCCATATGCTTTGGTGGTGATCAGGGGTGTAGACTTTTGGAAATTCCGAGGGGGGGGGCTCCTTAGCGTGCGCGCGCTGGGGCAATGTTCTCCTCCCCCGGAAGCCGCTGCGCCTCCCCGGGTCCTTCCGAGGCCCGCCAGCTGCTGCTGCCGGTGCCTCTTTCTCCCCCCCCCCTTTCCCTCTCCAGCAGCAGCGGCCAGGCCTCGGAAGGACCCGGGGAGGCGTGGCGGCAGGCGCTCTGTTTTCCCGGGGGTGGCTGAGCGCCCCCCCGTACTCTATGCCTATGGTGGTGGTGATGTAGTGTTATTAACAGGGCTACAGGAACTGCAACTATCCCATTCATCCCCTCCTTTTCTACTGATTTCTAGTCCAGATTTTCCTCATCTGTAATGACTTATTATCTGAGGTTTCATAGTAAGCTATTTCAGGTCTCACTTTTGGCGGAGGTGGGCTATAGGCATCACAAATAATTTCATTTAGGGAATTAAATCCGTTCAGGCAGGGGTGTAGAGTTTTGGAAATCCAGGGGGGGCTCCTTAGTGCACACGCGAAACACGTGTGCTCACTGGGACGATGTTCTTCCCCCCCCCTCCGGGAAACCGCCCCGCCTCCCCGGGCCCTTCCGAGGCCCGCCAGCGGCTGCTGTCGGTGCCTCTCTCTCCCTCTCCAGCAGTGGCCGCCGGGCCTCGGAAGGCCCCGGGGAGGTGCTGTGGTAGGCGCTCCGTTTTCCCGGGGGTGGCTGAGCCCCCCCCCCGGGAAATTTCGGGGGTGGCTCAAGCCCTCAGGCCCCCCCGTACTCTACGCCTATGCGTTCAGGTAGTACACATTTAAGTGGAAGCCTCCTGTATTTGCTATATTAATTGAACCTCCTTTTTGATCTGCTTGTGGTCTGATCCTCTGGGATGTTGTGCCAAATAGGATTAAATGCATGAGTCCTTGTACCAGTGTAGTGTTGCAAGCCATGGTGCTTTTCAAGTACAGGCATGTCTGCCTAACACAAGAACACTCGTGTGAGGCTTTGTAGCTGAAACTTGCAACATCAGGCAGTTGCAGAAAGGGACTATAGCAGGGGCAGAACAAGAGATGGAAGCTTGCAGCACACTTGGAACCTCCTCAGCTAGATTGGGAATATGGCTGTTCAAGCCTGGGCTCTGAATACCAAGGCCCAGAGCCCAGAACAAGAGCAGCAAGCAGAGAAGCCTGGTCTGCCAGCTAGCACCCAAGCAATCAGGCTGCCATCGTGAAAGTAATCTCCTGGCAGCTTAAGTGTTCTATGCAGAGCATGGTTTCTGTTAAAATACAACATCCAGAAGATGTGTCAGCAAGTTTATTCCTTTTGGATTAAAGGAGAACCTCTGTCAGTATACTTTGAACTAGCCTACTGGATTCAGCTCCAGTGTTTTTGGAAGTCTCTGACACCGCAGATGACGATGAAGGAATTATCAGTCTTCATCAGCACATGTTGACAGTCTCTCTTTTGGTGACTGTGGCTCAATAGCAAAATTATGGGGGGGGGGGAATATTACCAGTTGAACATTAGATAACTGAATGTCTTTCTGAGAATGTGACCTCCAGTAGTGAAGCTGATATTTTTCAGAAATACCGTTGCAGTTAAGAGTTTTTATCTGTTCTGCTAAACAGACTTGTTCCATCTGTCCCGGTATGTCCAGCAACACCGATAGTGTAATTTTAACTTGCAGTGCTGTCCTAACCTTTAACCCAGCTGGCTGTGTGTCAACTGAGGTGTGTCAGTGTGTGGCAATATGCGTTTAAGGATGTGTGACTCAGACATTTCGCTGCTGTCATGTGAAGCTGCTTTATACTATCAGACCTTTGACCTACATAGCTCCATATTACCCACTTTGCTGAGCAGCTCTTCTCCAGGGTCTTAGGCCGAGATGGTGAAGTCTGAGCCTGGGACAGTCTGCATGCAAAACATGTTCTACCAATGAACTCCACAAACATAAATGATAATAATGATTTATCATTTATGGCTGCAGTCACACACACTAAATAATCCACTTTTAGTCCACTTTCCAACTGGATTTTACTGTGTGAACTGGCAAAATCCAGTTGAAAACTGTATTGAAAGTGGATTAAAAGTGGATTATTTAGTGTGTGCGACTACAGCTTTAGTAGCTCTTTTTCCAGAGCAATAATGGGTATCTAGGTATTTTTGGAAAGAACCATGTTGCATAAGACCAGCGGCCAACCAGATGCCCCCAGAAAGCACATAAGAAGGGCATAAAGGCTCTACCACACTGTTTCTTCACCTCTGACAATTGATATACAGTGGCGTACCATACAATTCATGTTTATCCCACCCTTCCTGCAAAGAGTGTACCTGGTTTTCCCTTCCCAGTTCTGTTCTAACAAAAACTCTGTGAGGTAAGTGAGGCTGAGAGAGAGTGTGTATGTAGTCCAAGGTCACCCAGCAAGCTTCACAGCAAAGTGGAGGTTTGATCCCATGTGTCTTCCTAATCTTACTCTGACATTTATTACTACTAGACCACAATGGCTCTGCCTGATCACTGAGGCTCCATTAACCTGCATGGTTAATAGCTCGAGCCCTCTACACCTGACCTGTCAATGCACTGACTGAATTTATGTTACTAGCACACATCCGGCAACTTTAGTGGCTCCTCCCCTGTCAGTCAGAAGACATCTAAAAACTTCCAACTATGGGGATACCTTGGGTGCTGTGGCTAGCAGTCATGTAGACTGTATCCTTCCCAAGCAATGGTACCTCCTTGGTTGATAGTATCTTACATGTACCTATATAAGTATAAGTTCATGTCTTTTGGTGTTCTCTGACGGCATGAAAAACGACTGTGGGAGCTGCTGCAGTCCTGCTGGTAGGAGGATGCCTAAAGGCTGTAGAGATTTTTAAAGTCCAGGTTGGCTCAAGATACTGCATCTGTTGGGCCATTCCGGTATTCAGTAACGATTTCTTTAAAAAGAGGGGGCTACCCTTGCAGCATGCGGGGGGGGGGGGGGGAATGATGCCCTTACAGATAAACTGATTCCAGTACCACAAACCTGCATCTTGAGTAGCATCAGCAAAATAGTAACAACTGAACTTGGTTGTGCTGTGAATATCTCATTCTTTTAAAAGGTCCTAATAATGACTTCAGCTTTCAGTATGAACATACTGCAAAAGCCTCCATCTTTCAGCCCAGGCTACCTCATGCCATTTTTTTGGTGAGTTCCGACAAGGCGCGTGCTGCAAAGCTCTTTACATCTCAAAGAATACTGTAGAACTGAGATTGTTCTTGATGCTCGATCCGGCAAGCGCCTGATGGTCTCAGCGTTCTCTGTTTTGCAGGCTGCCTTGGGAGCCGGCTTCTCAGACAAGACTCCAGCTCACACTGTCACAATGGCTTGCATCTCTTCAAACCAGGCTATGACCACAGGTACGTCAGCCAAAAAGGGCACGAACATGAGCTTGCTGCTGTAAATAACAAAAAGGCTCGAAAGGAGAATGGTGGTTTAAGAATGCAGGAGTGATGCAAACTGAGGAGGAGTAAGAAATAAGCAATCTGAAACTGTGAACAAAGTGAAGTTGGGGGAAAGCTGCGTAAGAAAGATGGCCTTTTGGATAGGGATTTAAATTAACAAACGGAGCCTGTGCAGCAGCTGTGCTCCAAGAAAGAATTCCAACTCCCTGTCTTTGTGTGCTCTGGTATTTACTGCTGTGCTATTGTATGTTGCCTTAGGTAATTTGTAACTTGTTTCAGGTGGGTAGTTGTCTTGATTGGTAGTCAAAGAGCAAGAATCAAGTCCAGTAGCATCCTAAAGGCCAACAAGATTTCCAGGGTATAAGCTTTTGAGAGTCAAAAGTTCCCTTTGTCATGGAGCTTTGACTTTTGGAAGCGTATGCCCTGGAAATCTTGTTGGCCTTTAAGGTGCTGCTGGACTCTGTAACTAAGAGGTGATTAAGCAGTCCTATGAATGTGCAAAGGCAAGGCTAGGTTGGCTTAAAGAATGATGGACTCTAGGGAGGGGGGGATGCTGTGGAAGGACACTGAATGTTAGGGAACAAATCTGCAGGAGGACATTCCTTCCCAAAATAAAAAAAGAATCTGCATTTTTCTGCTAAATAATGGTCCTGTCCTCCATAGGAGTCGGTCTCATCGCTTCTGGCCAGTGTGACGTAGTGGTTGCAGGCGGCGTTGAGCTGATGTCAGATGTTCCCATCAGACATAGCAGGAAGATGAGGAAGACGATGCTTGGTCTCACGAGGGCAAAGACCTTGGGTCAGAGGCTGTCCTTGCTCTCCCGAATCCGTCCTGATTACTTTGCTCCCGAGGTAAAAATCCCTCCCCCCTGTTTCTCTGTCTGCTTGTTTATTCTGTAACTAAAGAGTTAGAATAAATCAGATGTGGGAAAATTACATCCATCAGATTCTTAACAGCCTTGGCTCACTAAACAGCCTTGGCTAATGGGCTTGTGTTCCTGAAGAAATGTTATATGCTTCAAGGATGATCAAGAACAGTAGAGTGAGCATGAAGACCACATCTGGGTCTCTGTTCACTTCCCAGGGCTTGGAGTTGAATGCTTGCTCTTGCTGTTTCCAGCACTCTTACCAGAAACAGGAAGAGCCAGCATCCAAGTTGGAGGCCTCAAAAGTGGGCATAGACCCAGATGTGGCTCTCTAGCTAAAAGTTTGTCTATCCTGGAGATATCATGAATGGTAACCACTTAGAAAGCTCTCAGAATTGTGTCTGTAGTGGTTGGACTACTGAATATTTGTGTGCAATTTGCGACAGAGGGGATGGTGACCTGGTGTTGATTAATGTGGCGGTCTGCAACACCCAGAACAGAAAACTTGCAAATGAATAGTAAGGTAGAACTGAATCACATGCTGTGCAGCCAGTGGGAATGGTCCATGAGGATGCAGAAGTATGTGCCCGTCTTAGTATAAAGCAAAGGCAAGAGAAGGTAGAGCTGACTCTGGGAAAGACTTTGCAAAAGGATGAAGTAGGTCTGGGAGAGGAAGAGGCCTGGCTGAGGCTGTTGAGGCATGGATGTCAGAAGGCCTGGTGGTGGTGGTGGTGGAGGAGGAAAGGAGCCAAGGGAGCTGTTAGCAGAGGAGCCTGTGATGAGAACCAGAAGTAAGATTAAAAGAGAATAGACGAAGGGGGCAGCCTCAGTGGAGAGGCTGAATGAAAGTGCAGATACTTGAGCTTGTGCATGCAGATGGAACAATGATGTTCATGCTGGCTGTGTATGCTCCTGGGAGCTGATCTTCACTGAGTGCCTTCTGGCTTTCTGCAGCTACCAGCTGTGGCGGAGTTCTCCACCAGCGAGACCATGGGTCACTCGGCAGACCGGCTGGCAGCTGCGTTCGCCATCTCACGTGCCGAACAAGACGAGTATGCCCTGCGGTCTCACAGCCTGGCCCAGAAAGCCCAGGATGACGGGCTTCTCACTGATATAGTGCCATTCAAAGTGCCAGGTAAAGCGGCTGCTCATAGGAGCGTGTGGAAAGTTCATACAGTGTCGTCATAATTTCATATGCCAAAAAAGGCAATGGCAGGGGTCAGAACATTTACAGAGCAGCAAGATCCAGCCCTCTCCTCCTCCCCCACCCCCAAGTTGGTCATTGTTTTGTCTTCCAGTATCTGCAATAGTAATAGCCAAGTATTAAATTTCACCCAATCACACTGAAATTGCACAGAGAAAGAACACAGAAGTTCTCCCACCTGTACTCTGTTATCTGTGTATCTGTAACCATGGATCTGGATCCATTTTTAGTCCTTAAACAACTAAACATCTGAGATACACAGTGTTGTATCCTACACTTGTTCTCCATGAACAGAAGAGGACTTATAGCAGGGTATTTTCATCAGTTGCCTCCACACGCTACATACCCTTACACTGCACCCAGTTTTTTGGCATCCTCTGGCATCCCCCAGTGGCAGCAGTGCAAGGGGGGAGTCGTGTGTTGGCTGCAGTAGGAGGGGTTAGGTTCTGTCCTACAGACAATATGATGGTAAAACCTATAGTTATGGTATAGGGAAGCCAGAGTCTGTCCAGTCTACTTGCATGAAATTGCAGCCAGCTTAAATTTTAATATGGCCTGAGTTAGTTTTGAAATGACTATAGTTGAGTCCCAACAAATGCATCAGAACTGATTTTAGGATTATTACAAGTCCACTTTAAAACGATAGAGCCTTACACAGCTCGGAAACTAGAAGCAACTTGAAATGTGAAATGTAACAATAAAGTTGAGCAGACTGTAATACCTTATTGATTATTGGTTATTGATTCCTCCCGGAAAACAAACTAGAAAACCTCCTTGCAAATGGCACATATCCCCAAACCACTTTTCATGTTGACCACACAGTCTTGGTTGTGTCTTTCCCAGTTTTACAAGCAGGACTGAAGCATCCAGTTTCTCCCCAGCCCCTCGCTACCATATGATAAAGAACAGGTTTATTTTCCTCAAGCAGGGTGAACAATAGCGGTTGTGGCTTCAGCGGTGAAATTCTAAGGGATTTACTGATAGGGATGAAGCCACTGGCAGTGATTGCCTAGTAAAGTTCATGGTTCGAAGGGCCTCTGATGTACTCTGATCCTAGAGGTTAGTGGTTGCCAGTGCCTCAACAGCCCTGATCTACAAGTATACAACTACTCAGCTGAAGATGCAGGGTCCTGGGAAAAGAAGCTTTGAAGGTGAAAAAGAGAAGGCCAAGAGGGTGGGGGTGAGAATGGTCAGAAACAGAAACCAACAATAGCCACCTTGTTTCTCTTAACTGGTTCTCTTAATTTGATTCTTGCAGGCAAGGACACTGTTGTGAAGGACAATGGAATCCGTCCTTCTTCACTGGAGCAGATGGGCAAACTGAAAGCTGCTTTTGTCAAACCTTACGGAACTGTCACGGCTGCCAACTCTTCTTTCCTGGTAATGTTAAACCTGCGTTCTCCCCCCCCCCCTTTGAACAATAGTACACTTGAAAGTTGTCAGCTGTTCTAAAAATGGTCACTGCCAAAATCGTAGGCTAGAGACTTGTGATAAAAGATTTAGCTGGTCAGCTCTAATACATATGTGGAATTCAGCCCTTCCCCATCGCTGTTCTCTTATGGTTCTCTGGGCTTCCTGGCCCACAGCTCCTTATCCCCTCTCCCAGCTGAACAAACATTGGTTGTGGTCACACGCGCCAGATAAAGTGGGGGGGAAGCGAGGCTATTTCCTCCGGAGGAATTTGACCCGCAGTTGTGAGATCGTACCTCCCTTTGAAGCTGCGAGTGCAGCTTGTCAGTGTGTGATCAGATGCAACTGCAAGTGAGTTGGGGGTTTTTTTTGCCATTTGTTTTCTGTGTGCTTAAACGAGGAATCAATGAATCGCACCTCTGCACTGAGGGCTCCCTATGGGGTTTGCGATGATGCGCATACTGAAAAGGGGGGGGGAAACAATGGCATGGAGTCGGGATGGCCTGATCAGACCATCCCAATGCCATGAGAGCATGCTGGAGCGATTAGACAGGAGAAAGTCCGGCCGTGGCCCGTCACAACCCGTTTACTATCAGATTTCCCCCCGTCTTTTAACTCCACTTCTGCAGCGAAGCCAATGGCTGCGGGACGCTTCCCAGATGATGTTGTCAGATCGCTCCCTTTAAATCCACCCAGCATTCACACCTATGTCGGGTCTAATTGTGCATTTGATCGCAGCCATTTATCTGCCCTTCCAATCAATGTATACCCCCCCAAACCTTTCTGTAAGCATTGTGTGTAATGCTCTTCCCCACCACATTCCTATTGCTGCCCCCTTTCCTGCTTCTACTGTCACTCTTTCCTTCAAGCAGCTGCCATCTTCAGCATTCTTCCCTGAAGTATTTTCTCTTCCCTCCCGCCCAGCTTTGACTCCCTGCTGGGCCCTCTTTCCACTCAAAGCGATCTCCCTTGCCCTGCTGCTTCCTCCTGGCAGTGCAGATTCCCCCTCCCATTGTTAGCCCTTCTGTGTAACGTTTCTCTTGCCCAAACTGGCCTTCTCTCTTCCCCCCCCCCCCCGGGAGTTGAATGTCAATATTTTGTTCCTGGTGCCCCCATAGATCCCAAGTAGTTAGAATGTTTGTGAATGGCCGCAGCTGGGTTACCCTTCAGCCTGGCTTTCAGTCATGAATGAAACTGCTTGGATGGGTTTTCCTTAAGGTTAGGAACCACTAGATCAGGTCTTTCTGAAATAGAATCACATCTGTGCCGCTGCCGCACCTTTGGAATGGGATATACATGCCAATAAATAATGGCTGCAATCAATTGTTAAGGAGATGGAGGTGACAGTGCTATTGAAGTACATGGGAGCTTTACCTTGTGAAGGCAATTAGGTCCCTACTGCAAGGAGCTTACAGTATGAAACATGATATAAGGGATGACAACAATGGGCAGGGAGGAAGATGGGGTTGGGGAGGATGGGGATGAGCCAGAGAAGAGCGGGCACATCTGTCACAGTGGACGGCAGATAACTCTGTGTGTATTTGCATGCACATGTGGGTACCCCTAATTCTCCCTGTGTTCATGGAGAGACTATACCTTCTAAATATAGTAGTGCAGTGACTAAATGATGGAGTCTGGGTGATCTTGGACCAGCCACTTTCTGTCCCTATAAAACTGTGCTGTACTGTTTGAGACTGCAGGTGGAGCCTCCCACGATGGGATATTCTCCAATGAAGAAACATTTCCTGCACATTGGAACCTGGCATGTCAAAAAGAGTCAAACTTACAAGCATTCCCCGTCACATGCTGGTGTTCTGCATGCAAAGAGTGTCTTTTGTATGCTCAGGCACAATTTTCTTACTTGCATGAGAAGCCTCCATCAGGGCAGTTGTGAGGGCGCTTGTTTTGAAATGCAGTTCTGACTCCTTTGGCAGAAGAATGGCATGTCAACTCACCCAGCACATCCTCTGCCTTCCTTCACCCCTGGGTCTCATGCAGCGCCACTGGTATTCGGCACAGATGTCCCCTGTTCTGTTGCTTCACTTGCCAGAGCTTGTTTGGTTTCCTTTTCCAGACCGATGGAGCCTCAGCAGTCCTCCTGATGTCGGAAGAGAAAGCGTTGGCGATGGGGTACAAACCAAAGGCCTACCTCAGGTGAATGGAAGTCTTCTGCTTTCACTGCTGTCTGTGTTGTGCTTGTCCACTCTCCTGTCCACCACTTGACAGTTCTGTGCTGTGCTTCTCCCATCCAGGGATTTTGTGTATGTATCCCAGGACCCAAAGGACCAGCTGCTTCTTGGGTAAGTTGCAGACTATTGGGCCTCAAAAACTGCTCAATAAAAAAACCATTCCTTCTCAGTCGGACTCCCAAGCTGCAATGTGAGCAGAACACCCCTAGCCAGCCCTCCGATTCTCTCCCCGCCCTCCAATATCTGCATCCACGGTGATTTCTGGCACTCCAGTCCTGGCTGCCAAGTATGCCAAAGAGAGATGGTAATCCCATTACTCACTCGTAGGTCACCTGCTGTACAGGTCCCAGTTCAGTCCCCAACATGTGCGTTGGAAAGGGTTTCTGGTGATAGGGTTGCAGTAGTCCCTGCCCCTTCTGCCCCAATCCCTTTGGTGCCCAGTTAACTTCAGCTGGAGAAATGGATTATTGTTTCTCCCATGGGCTGTTTCCCAGTCAGAATCTCTCTTTTCCACCCCTAAACCTACTTTTCTTCCTGCTGAGGTAAAAGATATGTGAACCCTGATATCATTTGCCCATTGCTCTAGTCAGATTGGAATCTCTACAGAGCCACATTAAAGTGAAAACAAAACCATCCGGAGATGCATCTTCATGTGTCGCCTTGCATCTCTGGTCTGGTTTGTCTTTAGTTTTTTTCAAAAGAAAAGTGCAACACAAGTAATATTTTTTAAAAGGGTCCAGAATAATGCTCACAAACCACACATCTTTGATAAATTCTGCTATTTCCCTTCTGACCTCAGTGAAGTCAGGAAAAAAGCAGTGGTCTGGCTTCTCTCAAAACACAGTCTTTAGGGACACCCCCCATCCCCTTCTTTTGCTACTTAAAAATAGTTCTGGCTTTAGGATAAAGCAGCTTAATATGCTGTTACAGTTTCCAAGAGCTAGAATGGAGGTACTTCATGTGAGTAGCAGGTGAGTGGGGTACAGACCCTGGTGAAACAAGGAAGTCTCATAAAAGAGAATCTGGTATGTGTCCTTTCTCCCCCAGTCCAACACAATCTATCCACAAGGTGGAGCCACATTTACAGCTGTAGTCAGCCAAGTTAAAAGTGCAAGTGTTTAGCTGTTAACTAATGTCAAGAAATATCCGTTCAGATACATGAGTTTTTGGAAGAGTCTTCCATAACCATGAATTCAAGTCAGAGCAACTTGTAAAAACCATATAATACTTTTTTGATTTGGGGTTGTTGTGGGAAAAGATCTTTGGACTGCCATCTCATCTCTCGCTCTGTTCCATCTCTATATACCAAACACAGATGGTAGCAAGTTCTCTGTTACTTCTGGTGCTCTGAACAATACAAGGCAAACCCCTCAAGGGCTTATTCTTGAGTACTGAAGGGTGGTGGTGGCAGCAGGTACCTTCTGTGTTGGTATTTTCAACTCTTCTCAAGAAGCAGATGCCCCTCTCCACAAGCCCCTGAGTGCAACGCTTTTTCTCTCTCCATCAGCCCCACCTATGGTACTCCCAAGGTGCTAGAGAAGGCTGGCCTGACCATGGCAGATGTTGATGTGTTTGAGTTTCATGAAGCATTTGCAGTAAGTATTTCTAAAGTTGTGTGTTAGGAAGGGCTCTTGGGATACACTCTCAATAGGAAGAAAAGCCACACACCTTCCCTAATCTCTTAACCAAAAGGGACTGAACTGTGTGCAAGGAACTCTTGGGACTTGTGCAGCCAAAGATAAACATGCGAATTGAGTCCTGTCATATAAAAATGCCTTCTTTGAATTGTAAAACTGAGGACAGCATCCTTCATAGACCATTGTTTAAGTGCCTCAGGTAGGTTCCACCAAGTAACTAAATGATACACCTTGTAGCATTGTTGGCGGGATTCAAATCTCAGTTCAGCCACATAATTGCTGACTGCATTCAGATGTCACAAAAACCCTCTGTCTGAGGTAGGCATGAACACCGTGGAGGTGATGTGCAGGGAGCATGTGAGCACAACAAGCTGAGTTGGTGCCCTTTCTGGGAGAACAGGCTTGCCACAATGTTTGAATGCAGCCACCAAATATCCTGTGGCAAAGCAAGAGTCATCTCTGAGCCTTTGTTCCCCATTTGCAAAATAAGAACAGCTAACTCACATTTATGGTCTTTTATTTATAAATTATTGTGGCACCTGCCAACATCTTTCCTGGTGCCTGCCAAATTAGGAAGTAGGCAGGGCCAGGTAGGGCTTTTGCCCAACAAGGATTCTGATTGACTATTGGAAATCTGATTAGCTGTACAGATTTTCAGTTTCACTTTGGCAGCAGCTGCCACCACAGCACAAGGATCTGCGCTGTGTTACTGAAGTTAAGCTGTGGCAATCATTTCGTTGCTGGCTCCGCCTCCTGTGGCAGCTATTTTGTGACAAGTTATTAAATATTATTGTCATTTTATCACAGGGCTTGATTGTTTCTTTAGCCATTTTGTGACAGCCATTTTCTTCCTGCACCCTCTGTGCTGTGGCAGAATTCCAGATGTGCTCACAGGCTCGAAAGGACAGTAAAAGGCCTCAGTATGTTTCTGACAGATGTGGCAATATGTATATCCTGGGCATCTGCACTTCTGTCAGTCCGATGTGTCCATTCAAAGAGACAGAAGAGATCCTCTTAGTGCAGGCGTTTGTGTGCTTGGATCTGACTTGGCAATTCCTCTTCTACAGACTCATTTTTTTTCTCCTTTCCCACTTAGGGCCAGATTTTAGCTAATATGAAAGCTATGGATTCAGATTGGTTTGCTCAGAACTATATGGGCAGAAAGTCTAAGGTAAAGTTCCGGTTAGCAATTTTATTGTAAATCTCTGTGTTTATGCATAGCTGAGCCCTGCCTGCCCTCGGTTCATGCTCCAACCTCTCCACGTGTCTCTTGCTTGTTTGCTGGGGAGCAAAGGCCACCTCATACTGGACACTGTTGGAACTAACTGCTTTGAATAACCAGCCAGCCCCTCAGCCTACTGGTATGCGAGCGTTCCTGCAGTGGGCTTTATGCAGCCACACTGGCTGGCCTGAAAACATTGCCTCGCTATTGTGTGTGTGTTGTCAATACTAGTCTTCCATTACTATGTTCATAACTTGCTGTATCCCATTATAGGTGGACTTGTGTAATTTATTCAAGATGGGGATTTTGTTCATGATATTCCTGCTTCTTGCAGGTTGGCGCCCCTCCTCTGGAAAAATTCAATAACTGGGGTGGGTCTCTGTCACTGGGACATCCCTTTGGTGCCACCGGCTGCCGACTGGTAACGACTGCTGCCCACAGGTTGAAGAAAGAGGGAGGACAGTATGGGCTGGTTGCCGCGTGTGCTGCTGGAGGGCAGGTAAGAATGGGAAGGTTTGCCTGTCTTGTGGTTGGCAAGTTCTGTACACTTCGGGGCATCGGCATTCCAGGGGCAAGAAAGACCAGGCTTGCCTCTGTAATGCTGCCTTTTCAGAGTTATATTTTCTTCCCCCTCCCAGGATAGTTTATTTGTCCATGCATGTCTCTAATCTAGTTGTTGCTGTTTCCTCTTGCAGGGTCATGCAATGATAGTGGAACTTTACCCGCAGTAAAGGCACGGAGAACTGCTGCAAATGGCTTTTCCTGAAACAACGGTGCCATTCCAGTGCACTTGTGTAACATAAATATCTCTGTTCCTTTGCAAAAAGGACTTCTGGTGGCCTTTGTAAATATTTTCTAACTGCCTGAGGAAGTGAACTAAGAGTAGGCAGATGTGTCCCTGAAATATTCTGTCTATTTATGTCAGTAAGGGGGGGGGGGTGTCTGCAGTTTGTCCAACATGTAATGGTGAGTTTCTCTGTCTGAGAACAGTGTTCAGGAGTGCAGTAATTCTGAAAGCGAGAGACTGGCTAGTGACGAATGGTTCAGGTTTTAACACACAACTTGTATGAAAGATTAGGCTTTTTAAAAAGGATCTGTAATCTGGACTGAAATTAATTAGGGTATCTTTTACAGCGGAAGGCTAGTACAAAATGGTTGAGGCAGCAGGAAGCGGGCTATGAACTGCATTGGGGTTCCGTGTCCGTCACCACTCATCGGCCTTAATAAACAAGAGAAATGTCAAGGTGTGGGCATTCCTTGTTTTTTATCGGCTGCTTTCACAGGTTTTTTTTTAAATAATTTTATTTTTATAGGAAAAAAGAAAAAAAATAACATATATTAAAACTATAAAGGAAGCATATAAATCCAAGAGGTTAAAATTAGTAAGCCCTGATTGAGCACCAAAACAAGAAGCTCTGCTTATGTTCTTACCAAGTCCACATAATTCTCAGCATTCGGTAAAATATCATTTTCCATCAAATAATGAATAACAGGAGACCGCAATTCAGTGTGTGCTTGTATCTGTTGCTCTGATCTATTCAATTGTGTATTATTCATAAGTTTACCTAAAATATAAAAGTCCCACAACTTTCGGGGCCATTGATCTACTGTCGGCATTTCCTGGTCTTTCCATTTTGAGGCTAACAGTGTTCTAGCTGCTGAGTTGTGCTCATTGCAGCAGCTGTATGGGTCAGTGGTAGAACATCTACTTTGCATGCAGAAGGTCTCAGGTTTGATCTCCAGCCTACAGCAATCAGTTCTACTAGAGGAAATGGTAGCTTTGGAGGGTGGACTCTCCAGAAGTCTAGGAGTTTCCCAAGACAGAGTTGGCACTCCTCTGTTGAGGTTAAGCAAATCTTTTGTCTCTCAGTTCTTGTAACCTGAGTGGCAATTCAGAACAATATTTGTGTTTACATGCGGAATAAGGAGAGAGTAGCACCACTATCCCATGCTGTATAAAACAGTGCTGCTGGTTTCCAAAAGTCTCTCTTGATTGGCAAGGGAGCGACCCATTGTCAGAGTAAGGCTTCACCAGTAAGTGGCTCTGCCAGTCCATGGTCCTCTTCGCAAGCTAAAAAAACAAAAAGCGTTCCTGACTTTCTGCTTAGCAGCTACAATATGCACTTAATAAAATGGAAACCGAGCAGTATGGAGAGAATGCTTGCCAATATACCCCCCCACACACCAAGTTTTAAAATGGATCTTTCCGTTATTAGCGTGCAGTCAGTTTGGCTGTAGCACAGCCTCAGGTTGTCCAGCTGCAATCTTTGCCACCTTAATTTAGATGCAGGGTTTTTTTTTAAGACATAAAAGCAAAGCCCCTCGTGGGCCTGACTTCGGTAGATAAGCACCAGTTGATGTGTCAGTCTTTTCCCCCTCAACTACTTCCCTTGTATGTTCATTCCACTCAGCAGCTCTGACCCCTCTTTGTGTTTGTGTTGTCACCTCCCCCCCCCCCCCCCGCCGCCCCCGACTGCTCTCTTCCTCTGGCCACCCACTTATTCCCATTCCTTTGCATATTTGGAAGCCAGGAAATGGGAGATAGTTTGGAAGCTCTTGAAGTGCCGCTGCCTTAACAGGGATGGAATAAAAAGGGAACGTTGAGGCTGAGCAAGGGGCTGGTGGTGGTTATTATATTCTCCCCAACCCTTTCTGCTAAGGAGCTGTTTCCTGCATCTGGTATGAGGAAGACAAGGGGAAGAAGAAGAAGAAGAAGAGATTGGATTTATATCCCGCCCTTCACTCACTTGGAGTCTCAGAGCGGCTTACAAATTCCTTTCCCTTCCCCTCCCCACAACAGACACCCTGTGAGGTAGGTGGGGCTGAGAGAGCTCTGAGACAACTGTCCTTGAGAGAACAGCTGGTACAGAGCTATGGCTTGCCCAAGGTCATCCAGCAGGTGCAAGTGGAGGAGTGGGGAATCAAACCCGGATCTCCCAGATTAGATTACTCAACCACTACACCTAACTGGCTCTACCCTCATAGCTACCTCATACTGTAGGCTGAGAGTGTGAGACTGGCCATGCTTACCCAGAAATGTCCCCTCTAAATTTTTTCCCTGCTGAGCAGAGCAGTTTGCATCCTGAGCAGAATATGACTTCTTATGGGCAATGGGCAGTGCAAAACCCTGCGCGGTTCCAGATTGCGGCCAAGTGGAGCTTCCTGTGTTAATGACCGGCCACTCACGCACAGCTTAGAGGGGAACACTGGTACCCAGGGCCTCTACAGAGCTGAGGTCTGGTCTTCCTTGTGCTTAGAGAGCCAGTCTGGTGTAGTGGTTAAGTGTGCGGACTCTAATCTGGGAGAACCGGGTTTGATTCCCCACTCCCCCCTTGCACCTGCTGGATGACCTTGGGCAAGCCATAGCTCTGGCACAGCTGTTCTCTCAAGGACAGCTTGGGAAAGAGCTCTCTCAGCCTCACCTACCTCACAGGGTGTCTGTTGTGGGGAGGGGAGGGGAAAGGAGTTTGTAAGCCGCTCTGAGACTCTTAAGTGAGTGAAGGGCAGGATATAAATCCAATCTCTTCTTCTTCTTCTTCTTCTCTTCTCTCTCTCTCTCTCCTCTTCTTCATTTAGCCATGGCCTAGGTCCAAGCTGCACAGGGGGCAGGGAAGGCTGAAGCTGGCTCCTTTGAGAACATGCCAGCAGACTCATTTGGTATGTTGCCCTGGCAAGGGAGAATCATGTATGCTGCCCTAAACAGAGATGGGGTAAAAATGTGCTTGATAGTCTTCCATAGTACACCGAATGCCAGGAACTCATCCCTGGGTCATATAGTCCAACTTATTCCCTGCATTAGAATCTTCATTGCCTCTACAACTAGTCTGCAGTGCGAAGTGAGAGTGAGATCCTTGTGACCCATCCCCCTGGGAACTTGAGTAGAGCAAGGCATGCTTTAACCGGGCCCATAGCCATGGGGGGGAGCATTTAAGGGGATCCCCCCCAAATTTGCCCTGCCATTTCCTGATAGTCCCGGGAGGGGGAGGAGGCCTGGGGCAAGTGGTGTGCTGCCCTCCTCCCTTGCCACAGCTGGCACCAGAGCAGGGCTAGGATGTGACTGACTCAAAGCTCCCAGTCAACAGTCTGTTGGTAGCATCGCTCCCTGTCTGAGTGGGAGGGAAGGAGGGCGAGCTGGGGGGGATCTTTGCCAGGGATCCACTTTTCTTCCTGAGGCTCAGCTGCCCCCAGCAACCCTGTTTGTTCTTGGAGTTTCCTCTCCGGAGGTCCCTGCGCTTTGGGGGATTTCCACTCCCCCCTATCCCCTCTTCCCCCCTCCCCCACCGGTAGTCACTGCCCCCTCTCCCCCCCCCCCCCCCCAATGTCTGGCTGCAGGGCTGGCTTTAACTCTGAACCAGTTTAAAAGTGAGGGTGGCAAATTTAGTTCTGATGGGCTGAAGTAGTGGTTTTAAAACAAGCTGTGCAAGCAAGTGGGGGAAGAGCACAATGGATTTAGGGAACCAGGGTGGGCAACAGGCAGAGGCTGCTGTTCTGTGCTTGTTCAAGCAGGGGCTGTAGTTAGGGCCCTGGGGGTGCCTGACATGTACGATGGTCTTCTGAACTGCTCTTTAAAAGCTCACTCTTCTTCTCCGTTCTCCTACCCAGAGCAGTATGCAAAAGAATTAGCCCTCTTCTTTCTCATTACTGTTGTGGGGCATTGTTACTGCATGCAGTTTTATAAACTGAGCCTTTTTAGATCCTAGCTGCCTGTAAGTGGTCCTTTCCCAAGATTCCTTATTTAAATATTGTTCCTGAGCCTCACAACGCTCTCTGGGGGGGGGAGGGGGGGTTGTGTAATTTTTAGCAAGATTTAGGAACACCCACACACACACACATTACCTTTGCAGCTTTCTGGCCTCTTTAGTTGCTTAGCCTGGAATGTGTAGTTTCACTCTTGCTCTGCGAACACAAATTGAAATAAAAGGGGAAAGAATGGAACAAGACTGGCTTTTTGCAGCGGGATTCTGTTGCCAGGAGCACAGCATATATATATATATACAGGGGCATAGACTTTTGAAAATTCGGGGGGGGGGGGGGGGGCTCCCCAGCCCGCGCGTGCAAAAGCGCACGCTCGCTGGGGCAATGTTCTCCCCCCCGAAACTGCCGCGCCTCTCCGGGCCCTTCCGAAGCCCGCCAGCCGCTGCTGCCGGTGCCTCTCTCTCCCCCCTTCCCCGGCCACCTCTTCCCTCTCCCGCAGCAGCAGCCGGGCCTCGGAAGGACCCGGGGAGGCGCGGCGGCAGGCGCTCCGTTTCACCGGGGGTGGCTGAGCCCCCCCCCCGGAAATTTCAGGGGTGGCTTGAGCCCCCCCGTACTCTACGCCTATGTGTGTGTGTGTGTGTATATCTATATATATATATTTAGAGAGAGAGAGCACAGCATATATATATATATATATATATATATATATATATATACACATATATATATATATATACACGCACACGCACACCCTGGCAGAATCCACTGACATCCAAAGAAAAGTACGGGGGTCATGTCTCTGGCTCTCCTGTACTTCACTGCCCATTTGCTCTCACCCCTGACCCCAGATACAGTTAAGGAATAATTTAACTTCCTACCAGCCCTCAGCATTGACTATATGATTCCTTGAAACTGGCAAGGGGTTACTGCTATTTCATACATTCCTTTCCAGAAGAACAAGGAAAGAGAAGGGGATAAGCTAGGGCTCCATGAGCCTGTGTGGACAGTTCTGGGAGAGAGCCCTGTAGGTTTCTGAACAGGCAGACCCCACTGCTTCACCCAGGAACAGGTAAGTTTGTCACCCTATAAGACCATCCCCCACTCTCTCTAAACAAGACAGAAACATTGGTCAGGATGACCCCAACCCGTGCTACAGCACATCAGTGGACGCAGCTGAAGAGAGGGGATTTGTAAGAGCCCCGAAAGGAACAGGCATCTGTCAGGGATAAGGCGGTCTTAAGCCAGCATGGTGGCTGGAAGCCAGCATTACAAATCTCAGCCCCTTTACTATCTCTTGTGTGATGCTGTGGAAGCCCAGAAGAAACAGCCAGGAAGGGCCTTGCTTGTGTGCTGTGCTAAGTGCCTATGAATTAATGTCCTCCAAAACGCCCTATCATTAACAGCCATTCTTAGGTCTTGCAGACTGAGGGCTGTGGCTTCCTTTTATTGGGCCTTGCTTACCTGAGATAAATTTATCCCATGTTTGCGTGAACAGCACAGACGCTTCCGGAGAGCTCCCCACACCTGCAAGGAAACGCACCAGTTTGGTGTAGTGCTTAGGAGCGCAAACTCTAATCTGGGAGAACCAGGTTTGATTTACCACTCTTCCACTTGCAGCTGCTGGTGTGACTTTGGGTCAGTTACAAGTTCTTTCAGAGATGTTCTCTCAGGAGCAGTTCTCGAGAAAGCTCTCTCAGCCTCACCTACCTCACAGGGTGTCTGTTGTGGGGAGGGGAAGGGAAAGGAGATTGTAAGCTGCTCTGAGACTCCTTTGGGTAGTGAAGGGCAGGGTATAAATCCAAAGTCGTCGTCTTCTTCACTCTAACCTTGGGTGCCAGCAGAAGAATACAAGGTGGACAGGTTCCTGGCCATGGACATTTTTCTTTTGCGGTGTTACTGCAGTCTAAACAGGTACCCCTTAGTAGTTATCTGCACCTTCCATTCTGGGGCACTTTGGTACAAAGGAGCTACTTATATCCATTCAAATTATGCATTGATTCCCTCAAGCTCAAAAAAACAACAACGAGGGGACAAAACAGACTGGCTTTTTAAAATTTTGAAGGCCGAAAATATTGCTCAAGAAATTACAATTTCGAAACCAAAGCCAGCAGGTAACCTGAGGAGACAACAGGATTGAATGCTCATCGAGTAAAGGCCTAGCAGAACAGAGAAAGAGGTTCTGATACAACCCACTCCCTCCTGGTCTAGTTTTCTACATGCAGGGAGCATTTGAAAATGCAGTTCCTCACCTGTGCTCTAGAGGGATGCCCTCCATTCTACTGCTTTAGGCCTTGACCGCCTCTGACTGCTGCATTTGTAGACCACTGATGCAGGAAAAGATACATGCATTTCCTGCCTGTCAACCGGTGGGGTGTTCTCCCCACAAGGGCAGGCTTGTATGATTTCCCTGATGTTGCTGATTCAGTGCAGCAGTCGCAGGGCTCCCACAGGGCAACTTTCCTTGTAGTTCCCTGTGGCCTGCCCATTAACTGGCAGTGGCCATTCCCCTGCCACTAGAGCTTTTCCAGATCTTTTTAAAATGGCAATTGACTATCATTGTAATATGTAGTATTCTAAATTCCCAGCTTTAAAAAAAAAAAACACCCACAAAGGAACTATCTAGCCTTTTTGTTGCAGAGGTATGCCTTTAGATCTCTACAGTGAAAGGGGCTAGAGACTAACTTTTTAAAAATGGAAGTTGGGAATTCAGCAGACCTGATACCCAGATGACTATAATGTTATAATGATACTCAAGGGATGCCACAGGGACAGAGACCAGGAAAATGGCTGCCATATGGGTGGGGCCAGAAACATCTGAACTTTCCCACTCACACAAAAGCCATTCAGGCTTTACTATTTTCTTTCCCAAAACTTCGTAGCGAACAAAATGTGGAAACGATCAGACAAAACCCAGGAGGTGCATGAATATGTCATGATGATGAAGGGAAGCAGGAAGAAAACCTTCCCAACAGCATCAAACCAATGAAGAAAAGAGCAGGATCAGGCAAGTTGCCAACCTCCAGGGGCGGCCTCAAGCAATGCTCCCTCTAAGCTGTGGAGTTTTGTGAGCAAAAATTCTACTTTGTGAGCTACTGGCATTAAAGTTAAGAGTGAGCAATTTGGTTACTGCACAAATTAGCTTGCTCTGAAGCCATCCTTCCTGAGCCAAGACAAAAATGTGTGAGCCGGAGGCTAAAAAACTGCGAGCTAGCTCACACTAACTCAGCTTAGAGGGGAACACTGGCCTCAAGTTCTCCTGGTCTACAGAGATCAACTCCTCTGCAGGAAATGACAGTTTGGGGATGTAGATGCTAGTCTACTGCATCACATCCCTGCCCAACTCTCTCCTCTCCCCTCCCACGCTACCAGCTCCAAATCTCCAGGAATTTCCCAAGCTGGAGTTTGCAAGCCCTTTCCACAGCCTTGAGGCTTTCTTGCTAAAAAAAGAAAAGAGCACAAGGATGCTGGTGAGGCAGGGACACACTTACCTTCTTGTCCATCAGGCAGGCAAAGATCAGAATGAAAACCCCCTGGATAGGAGAAGAAGAATTGTATTTTGGTTAGCAAAACTAGTCTTGGTATGGCAGTTATTTGCATAAGCCTGTACCAAAAAAAAGATTTTGTAAGCCACTTCAAGAACCTCTGCTTGGAAGTGTGGGATAAAAATGTTTTAAATATATAATAAAACAGTTAACTAAATAGCAAATCTCAAAAGCCAAAATAAACCAGGGCAATTAGAAAGTACGTCTCAGGTTGAGCGTGCTGCAGCAGTCTATAGGCAAGTGAGAGAGTGGAGGTGCCTGACCCTTCCCTCTGGCTCACATGCAGAAAGGGGGACGCATCAGTCAGCTCAGAGAAAGCACCGGTGCTTTTCCTCTCCTCTCTAAAGAGCTGCAGGATGCTCCCAGCGGTGTGACTGGCTAGAAAACACTTCACTCAGCTTAGAATGAACACTGGCTACTACAACCCTTTCTGTTTCTTCTTGTTTTGCTCCCCCCCCCCCCAAGTGCTGATTCTTACCTTCACAACCTGGGATCCACATATCTGAAGTTACAAAAAGATGAGGCAAAGATTGCAGATCCCTATCAATTTCCCAAGCTGGAGTTGGCAGTCCTAAAAGACATCTAACAACCAACACAACAGTCATACCCATAAAGAAAATCATAAGCAGCAAAAATAAGCCAAGATGACCCACATCCTATCAGCCATTCAATAAAACTTCAACCAGCAGTTCAATGCCCAAATGAAAAAAGCTGACAGGAAGAAAGCTGGTTCATCTGAAACAGGGAAATTTTTTACAGATATCAAAAGACAAAATAAGTGAGTCCTAGATCAAATCAAGCCTGAACTCTCCCTAGAAGCTAAAATGACCAAACTGAGGTTATTGAACTTTGGTACTCACTGGAAAAGACAATAACGCTAGGAAAAGTTGAAGGCCGTAGGAGAAGAGGAAGACCAAATACACAGGAAGCCCCAGCTCTCGATTTGCAAGGTCTGAGCACGGAAGTTAACAATAGGACATTGTGGAGTTCAGTAATTTGTACTTAGAGGCCCTTCAAGATAAAAGCCCTATGAAGCTTAAACTTATGCATGAATCCAGCTCTGGATGTAAGAAAGATGTCAGTGTTTTGTGAGTCTGTCAGCTGGTCAGTAGTGACCCAAAGATCTCTTGCATTTGACCCCCAAGTGGGTTCCACACTGGGGATTAGTCCTCTGTCCCTTTCCCTTGAGGCCAGGCTTGTGGTGGTGTACACAATTTATTTTCCTCATATTGATAGGGATCTGCAACTTTTGCCACATCTGTTTGTAACTTCAGATATGTGGATCCCAGGTTGTGAAGGTAAGAATCAGCGCTTGGGGGCGGGGGGAGCAAGACAAGAAAAAACAGAAAGGGTTGTGTAGCAGAAGTGGGCCGAGCTTTCAGAAGATTCTATTTTCTTCCATGCACACACACACACCAGCAGACAACTTCACTTCCACAGACATAATCCCCATGGAATCTTAAGAAGCATCTACACACCTGGAGTGAATTGAGAATAGTAAATGCGTAATGGATAAACTGGGAGGCATCCGATGTCATGGTGATGACTCCCAGCACCCAAGTCAACCCGAAGACCGGTGTGAGGATCAGCAGGGCTTTGAAAATGCCAAGCAGGGCCTTCTTCTCCTCTCCTTGGGGCCCCTCCGACAGTGAAGGTCTCATGAGCTTGAGCAGCACCACAAAGAGAACCAGGAAGTTGACAATCACAATGACCAGGACCGGGACACAGAAGGCATAGATCGCTTTGCTGCGGAAGCTGAGCCAGCAGGCAGCTTCATTGAGGTAGCTCTGCCTAGGGAAGAAGGCAGCCACCGTAGCCACGGCAATGACTAGAGGGCAGACGTAGCCTACGGCGAACATGGCAGGCATGACGGACCGGATGGACAGGTGGTGGAAGACAAAGATCAGCTGGTGGCAGAGCACGAGAGCCTGGACCAGCATCCAGAAGAACTTGGCCAGGTAGAAGAAGTGGGTGAAAAAAGCAACAGCCACACAAAGTCTCTTGTGGCTGGCTTTGAGCTGGAAGACACCCAGAAACCACAAGCTCCCCATCAGCAGAGAGAAGGAGATGTTGACCAGGGTGGTGTAGCGGAAGTAGGAGACCTGGGAATCAGAAGAAAGCTTGAATTATTATGGCTCAGTTACCCAGGTGCTAACCAGGACAACATCCCTGATCAAGGTGGCCACGGCATTCTGGAGGGATGTCACCCATGTCCCCTTTGAAGGTTCTTTCAGGGCATTTATGGGTCACCTTTTTTGTCTACAGAACTTTGAACTCCACACACCCAAAATGCTGCTATTGTGTATGTTGCGTTACGGGGAGCCTGCGTTGCGTGGAGAGCAGCCTATAAGTCAAATAAATAAATAAATATATGTGTGTGCCAGTTTCCAGTGTTCTGACCAAGCAAGAGAATCCAGGGCAGGGCTTTACAGGGAGGGGACCTGAGAGATGGAAGCATCTTTTCGTACCCTGAAAGACAGTGCTGGGCTTGGAAGATGGAAACTTCGTACCCCCTCTTCTGTACCAAAGGGCAGGTGAGAAGGGCCAGGGTTAGGTTGAGGGAAATGGTCCTGGCTCTGTCAAAAAAGGTTGTTAGGCTGTTAACTAGCCACAACCACTCATTATGCGACAGAGGAGGCCAGAGTCCTGATCTTTTCCGCAAGGAGTTCTTAACTCTCACTCTCTCTCTCTGGTCTTTTTTTAAATTCACCTGCCCTAGTGACACGACATTCTAATGCTCCTCCATGCCTAGAATAAGCTTCTAGAGCGTTCTTCTTGCATTCTTTTATTCCTTCAACCAAACTTCCCTTGGAATAAGTTGCCAGATGGGGTTTGCTCATGATCTGAGACTCCCTCATTCCCATATCTGGGTCAGGGAAGAGGGATAAGAGAGGGGCAGGGCTTGTCTTCATAGGTAGTGTGCAGCTTGGCTCACTTGTTTGAGCAACTCAGAACTGTTTGCATTTCTCATGTACTGGTGTTGGCTCATAGCACATTGTGGTATGGATTGTGTAAGTTGTGATATGGGGTGGGGATGGAGCTAGGTCAAGTGCTGGAGTGTGTGTGTGCGCTCGCATATGTGTACAAGAGACTTATTTGCATTAAGTCCAGGGATTCTAACCTTGTTCTTCACCAAGGAAGTCCAGACGAGACCGTAGATGAACAGGCAGAAAACAAGGGCGAGGATAGTGGCGCAGACTCCAAACTTGCTCAGGAACGTCAAGGCGAAGTTGTCAGGCACAGGGTAGGCGGACATGAGGACAGAGAAGGAAGTAAGGTGGTGGCAGGAACAGTTGGCAACCATTTCTGTGCTGGAAGACTGGCATCCCTGGGAAGACCAGCCTCCCATCCCTTCAAGCAAGCTGTGATTCCAGGACACGCACTCAGCAGTCCACCTCTCCTCTGTGTTGTGGGTTGTGTTCCAGAGGCCAAACATCATCTCAACGTCAACCTGTCTCACACTCCCATTGTGGGCCATGATGGCACTGGACATCACTAAACTTCCAAGGACGTGGCTGGAGGCTGCACCATAATGCCCTGGCAGGATGCGATCCATATTCTTCAGTACCAGGCTGATGACAGTGATACTGTGCTCTCTTTGCACCACTTCGACCAGCTCTTCTCTGGAGATGTGGGAGTGGAGTGGAGGATCCGTGTCGAAGGTTTTGGTGAAGTCGTCAATCCAAGTCAAGTTAAACATGGAGCTCTGGAGTTCAAGGTTGGGGAGGGTCACGCTGAACTCTGCAGTTGGAGGTACCAGAAGGCTAGTGAGGTCCTCAATCGCCTGCAGGAACAGGGAGCCAGCTGACTGCCTCCGAGCCTGGACCTCAGACCACTTGGTCTCGGGGTCTAAGTCCAACATCCAATTGACAGCATACAGCAAGTCCTAAAAGCAAGAGGAGAATTTTCCCCATCATTGCATGTCATTCGATTAATTTTGAACAGCAGATCATGGGTGAGGTGAGAACTCTCTGCGGAAAATAGTGAGACGAGTCTTACCAACAGATACTGGTCAAGACAGAAAATGGAACCTGGATGGAAAATGGAAATGAAATCAGGTGCTGGGGCCACAGAACAAGGACAGGGTTCTCTCTGCCATGTCTCACCTGGGAGTTTCTGCCTGAAGATCAGGCCCATACCTGGCTCCACATTTCAGAAAAGGTGTGGAAACCCAAAAGTGTGTTGGCCCCTGGAAACCACTGTGCATTTTTAACATTTCAAGGTGGCTTGGAGGGCTAAGGTGGGGAGAATAGTGGTTGCACTCCAATGTCATTTTGAGTATTGATCCTGTGCCTACTCTTTCTGCTAGAGCTGGAGATTTCTAGAGGTGGGAAGCCAATCCTGGTCAAAAACTAGCTGGTGACAGCCACAGGGTAACATGCCCTGTTCCAAACCCCAACTGAACAACTCTACCCGAGGTTAGAGGCTGTTTTGTAACGGGGCTCTGGTCTGTCAGAAGGATCGAAAGGCCAGAGGATGTGACTGAAATCTTTGTCCCTCAGCAGTCCTCCCCTACACTGCCAAAGCTCCAGGAATAAATGGGCACACTCTGAACCACAGACAGGCAAGGGCTGGGTGGGGGGGGGGGGGGCACAGGTAGCAAAGGAGGCCTGGGCTGCCAGCCCCCTGGGGCCTAGATCCCAGTAACACTGCAGCCTTCCCCCTTTGCCTTCAAGAGGCCACAGAACTATTGTCCTAGTAGTCTAAGACAGAAAATATTTTTTTATCCTTGCTTTCTGCTCGTCACAGAAAACAGCATAACTGGTAGAACTTAATAGACATGAGCCAGTTGGTTTCAAGGTCAAATCTCAGCCCAGCCATAGACTTATCAGGTGACTGTTTTCTCAGGTCCAGTCCTGGGCTGTAGCTGGTGTGGGGCATAAGGGGCAATGCCCCCTCCTGAATTTTCATGTCCCCACTGAAGATGCTCGCTGCCTCCACTGGCCAGCCAAACACTATTGCCATGATGAGGAAGGGGATGCGTTCGAAGGAGAGGGAGGGGAAAGCCTCAGGAATGACTAGGAAGTCCTCCCTCAGTTCTGACCACGGAGTGTAATTAATTAAATTAGCTCCGTTGATTACATTAGCGCCCCTGATTGGCAGCAACTCTCCAGGTCTTGAAGTCTTTTTCATAATCACAAACTCTACCACTGAGCCACAGATCCTCCCTGTGTACTTACAGTCACCGAACTGCTTTCTAGCCGCATGTTGGAATCCAGAGCCACCTGAGAGATGGTGTCCAGGGTGGTAACCAGAGTCAGGAGGTCCAGAGGGTAGATCTTCTGGTTCTGGCTGGGCCTCATCTCCATCTTCAGCCACTCAATTATCCAAGGGATCTCACTTTGGGGGCTACCAAGCCCTGCCTGCAGTAACTGTAGGGCAGGATATATGTTTGTGTCAGTGGAATTTTGGCCAGTTCATGGTTTGCAAACTGAAGAGCCACCATGAACCTCTACACATTTTAAGGCAGTTCATGTGGTTCAGGAAGAGCAGAAAGCAGGGGTTTTACTGGCTCTGAACCATTTAAACCCCTACTTTCTGCTCTTCACAGAAAAAACCAGCCAAGTGGCAGGGAGCAGAAAGCAGGAGTTTAAATGGTTCTGAGCCATTTAAACCCCTGCTTTCTGCTCCCTGCCACTTTTCATGGGCAAACTCCAGCTTTCTGCTCCACGCCACTTTTTACAGGGAAAACCCCTGCTTTCTGTCACCACCAAAAGTGGCAGGGAACAGAAAACAGGGGCCATGAACCTCTACGAACTGGTTTGGTTTGTGAACCAACCTCCTGGTTCATATTGGTTCATAGTTCAGCCACGAACCACAAACTGAACCACATAAATATGTCAAAATAAGACTGATATATATTTATTGCTTTAAAACTGTTGGCCTTATAACCCTAGCTTGTTATTTAGTTTTCTCTTCGCATATCTTAAAACATCTTCATCATGTTACATGTTAATTTGCTGTTCAGCCCCTGTCTGTAAGTTTGAACCTTACCTTCCATTCCAATCTATTTGAAAAAATGTGTGTGTGCACACAAAAGCTTATTCCTTGAATAAAACTTTGTTGGTCTTAAAGGTGCCACTGGACTCTAAATTTGTTCAACTGCTTCAGATCAGCACGGCTGACCACCTGGTTTTGTTCAAAGTATAAGCTTTCATGCACAAAACACACTTCTTCAAGAAGTGTGTTTTGCAGATGAAAACTTACAATTTAAATAAAGCTTTGTTGGTCTCAAAGGGGCCACTGGTCTCAAACTTTGTTCTGTACCTCCTAAAGATATGCTTACTATCTGCTATGTCCACTTATTTCCATAACCGCCAACAGCTGTCATTAGCAGTCTGAACACATGGCTTTCAATTTGCACAGTGTTAGATTAACTGTTCTCAGTTTTGATGTTCTCAGATATGTTTCCTCTTAGATAACGATTGATTTTGAATCCATATCCATTCTGGCCTAGAGATTGTGGGGGCCAAGTCTCTTTCTCACTACTTTTGTTATGAAGCTTCTCCTCCTTTCAGTGTAAGCCCAGTTTGCTCTCTCAAGCTTGGCAAGCCTAATGAGCCTGGCGGAAAGGAAAAGAAAATTCTGGCCTATGAAGGGTTTAAGCCACTGAGAGAGAGTGCAATGGTTGGCGTGTCATGCTAGGACTGGGGAGGCCCAGGTTTGAACCCCCACTCGCGCCATGGAAGCTCACTGGGTGACCTTGAGCCAAGGGTGCAGACTTTCCAATTTCCGGGGGGGGGGCGGGGCGGGCTGAGGCTGGGCCAGAGACATTACAGACCATTGTCTCCAGGGGAGGCACAGCACGTCCTGGAAAAGTTTGGGGGGGGGCTCCAGTTCCCCAGCCCCCCTGAAGTTGACGCCTATGCCTTGAGCCAGTCACGCTCTCTCAGCCTAGCCCACTTTGCAGGGTTGTTGTGAGGATAAAAAAGGAGGAGAGGAGAATGCTGTAAGCTGCTTTGGATCCCCATTGGGAAGAAAGGGGTGTTTTTTTAAATTACATTAATAAAATTAAACTAAAGAAATTACCACTGAAAGAACCCAGCCACTCCACTATTGGCCTCCATTTGCTCTGCTTGTTCCCGATCCTGTTCTGCATAAAGCAGACCGCTTCCTCCATCTCCTTCCCTAACTCCCATCTCTGCACTTTCAGTCCCTTTGCACAGGGTGTGGGGTGCCCCGCTTGCCCTTTCTCGTCAAGAAGCCCTGGCCCACAGGAGGTGAGAAGAGAGGCCCCCTCTCACCTGAGCCTCGTGCAATGTAGAGAGCAGCTCCTTGTCTGTGCAGCTATTTTGGACGGCTCCCCAGGTCCCGTTGGAAAAGCAGCTCCGCAGCATTGTCCCCACTCTGCCCTCGGGACACTGGATCTCAGCCACTCGGCCCGCCTTTGTTGCACTCCACCTCCCTTGCAGGTTCTCACCAGGGCAAAAGAGGTCTCCATCTGCAGCGCGATAAAAGCACAGTGCAAGCACACCGGGACTGTACTCTGACAGGTGTGCATTCTACCTGCATTTATCTACATGTGCACGCGCACAGAGTCGAATTATGCATTATGAACTTACACAGCTATGCATACTTACACTTATTTTGCATGACTCATTCTGCCTCAGAAGAGGCAAAATCAAATTGTGAAACTCACTGCCAGTGCTTGTTGTTCGGTAGCATAGATGACTTTAAACTGGGATTAAACAAATTAATGGAGAATAGCTTCCATATGAACATCAAAGTGGTCTAGACATTTGCCAAATAAGTAAAGATTTAAGAAACAAACAAACCCTGGGCTTCCGTTCTTCCCCATCTCTCACATTACCTTGAATCACGCTCACTGCCACAGTGGTTTGTGTGGATCCAAGCCCATCACCTTCGAACGTGCAACGGTACATGGTGTCGCTACTGGGACACGGGTCCAGGATGAGGGAGTGGCAGAGCGGGTCTTCAGAACCCACCAAGTTAACTGAAGAGAGAGGACATCACATGCTCAGTGGAGCGAGGAAGTCGTTTGAGCGTGTGAGAGGAAAAAGGCTGAAGGAAAATGACAACCCAGTTGGCTGCAAACTGGGAAGGTATGCAGAACAAATTTAGAGTCCAGTGGCACCTTTGAGACCAACAAAGGTTTATTCAAGGTATGAGCTTTAGTGTGCAAGGCACACTTTTTCAAATACATTGGCATGGTAGCTGAGGCTCTTAACTTATAGACAGGGACCTAAGAGCAAATTAACATGTAACATGATGATGATTAACTTATGCAAAGTGAAAAGCTAAATAACAAGGTTATAAGGTCAACAGTTGTAAAGCAATGAATATGTCAAAATAGCAGATAAATGTCTAAAGGTGTTTTTTTCTAATTGTGGGAAGTAACAGAATCTCCTCTCAGGTGTGGAGGGCACTTAACAGCATATTTTGAGCTTGATGCAGTGTTGTCAGCAGACATCCCAATATTCCTTGCATTCAGTATTCTAATATACTATCCTTAAAAAGGAATGTACGCAATGGCAAGAATGCAAAGATGCCTCTTACTTCACACAAAATCTTATTGCCCTGTACAAGTGCTCATACACCAACTGGGAGTGAACTGACACCCAAGGCTGAAGAGGTCTTGGCATCCCCCCCTCCCCTTTACCCACCTGGGTCTGGAGCTCCAGGATTCCAGGATGCCTTCAATGCGGCACCTCTGTTCCGAATGCAGCATTGCAGCAACACTCTGTCTGGGGAGCCACAGTTCACAGAGACTTGGGATGGGGTCTGGACAATGTCTGTTGCTACAAGGGGGACCGTGACCTCCTGCCTCCATTCCTGTAGGGCGCTTCCATTCCAATAGCGGCAGATATACTCTCCTGTGCAATAGACAAGGCAGAAGTCTCAGCAGTTTGTACCTGTCCTTTGCCCTTGAGCACTGAGCTGCTGTGTGTGTGCATAGAATTGGGGGTGGGGGGTGGGGGTTGCACATTGAGGACAGGAGGATGGCACCTAGGCTGGTCTTTTGGGTACCACTAGGTATACTCCAAGTCCCAGGTTTTGCACCAAATTCTGCAATCCGAAGTTACAAAAAAAAAAGCATTTGGAGCGGGGTGTAAACAGTCTTCAAGTCGCAGTCAACTTATGGCAGCCCCAGCAAGGGGCTTTCACAGCAAGAGAGAAGCAGAGGTGACTTCCCATTGCTTTCTCCCGCCGAATTCCTTGGTGGTCTCCTTTCCAAGGACCAACCTTGCTTGGCTTCCAAGATCTGACGACACTGGGCTATAGCATGCCACCTTCCCTCCCTTGCATTTGTTACAGATGCATAATTTATACAGAATTTAATAATTCAATAACCCCCCTGGAAAACCTGAAGCCCCACCTCTTTTGACTCTGTAAACAGACTTTTGAGCTTTCCCTACCCTTGCAGAGATCAATTCTAATAACTTAAGAAACAAAAAGAAAGCAGAGTTTGTGGTGAAATGTTTGTGCTTGTTCAGCAGTCTCCTGAACAAACAGAATGTAGGCAATTCTCTTCCCAATATTTAAGAGAAACCATCCTTCCAAGATGAGGCCAGTAGCCTAGGGATGCCCGCCTCCATGTGTGACCTGGGGATCCCCTCGAATTACAGCTCATCTCCAGACTACAGAGATCAGTTCCCTTGGAGAAAAGTGATGCTTTGGAGGGTGGACTCTATGGCATTGTACCCCACTGAGGTCCCTGTCCTCCCCAGGCCCAATCCCCAAATCTCCAGGAGTTTCCCAACCTGGATCTGGCAGCTCTTACCCCCCCATCCCCCACCGGTGGCCACGGGGGACCTGGCAACCCTACAGTAGGCTGTTAGACCCATAAGCTGGACAGACACAAGACAGGGTTCCTTCAGATTGTTGTAAGATTATTACACTGTAGCGCAATAATAATCGCTGGTTGCTTAAAGCATGGGGGGGGGGGTTAATGGCACAGATGAGGGGAAATGCGGGGAAACTGACAGCCAGGCCAATAGCTACAGTGGGGGCATCTCGGGGCCAGCCCCCCTGACTTACCACCCAGGCCCCCCCCCGACTTCCCATCTAGCTGGTTTATATTATTTTGTTTTTTGTGTATGTGCCACAGCTGCGCTGAGCTGCGCCATCGCCCTGACCTTCCTGCTGGCAGTGTGCCTCTGGTTGGCTGTGGGCGAGGCATGGCACAGGGCACCCCTGCTCCCTACTCCAGCCCCCCCCCCCTCGTTGCTTTTTAAAAACTTTTACTCTCTCGTTACTGCTGACACACTGCCCGCCGATTTACTTAAATGCCCCCTAAAGTTAAAAATCCTGGCTACAGCTCTGGTGTAAAGGGCGCACGACAGTCCTGTGTGGATGGTCCCCCCACCCCCAGCGCAAAAGGGAGCAGCACACAGAATTGCTGCATTTCAGATTCATTTCTCCCAGCCTCATCTTCAGACTGAATTGATCCATTCCTTAGAGGAAGAAAGAGGAGAAATACGGTACCGCCCCAGTCTGGGGAGGGGGAGGAGACTCTCAGCACAGCCTTGGAGCCATTTTGCCGTAGCGTCACTTCCGTCCCAGTGCGAATCTCCTTGGCCTCACTCCACGCAGGAGGACGGAGCAAGTACCACTTCACACCAGTGGCTCCTTCCGCCAAGCTGAAGGAGACAGTCAGGTCGTCCTTGGCTCCCACCGAAGCTTGTTCGGGGGGCAGTGTAGAACTTTTTGAGACTGAAATGAAGAAAGAGGGTGTGGATCAGGCACGGAGGGGGTGGGTGAGGGGCTTAAGACGCAACCAAGCAGCCTCTACATTTCCGCTGCGTCCTGCTGCCCACCCAGCATCTTTCCTTTACACCATACGGAGTCCTAGAGAGGCATTATTGGGCCTGTCAGGGAAATCATGCGAATCCCAGGGAAAGTAGGTTTTACTGTTTCAAGTTGGAAAAATGATGCAGGGGGAAAATGTTACCCAAATTGCTATGCATGTGCAGACCCCATAACTAAAAAAAGGTGTTCCCTTGCTGTTTTGGATATTCATTCATTTATTCATTCTTTGCATTTATATTCCACCCATCCTGCAGGTGGGCTCAGGGCAGGTAACATCATTAGAATAAATACAATTTCAGTTTAAAACATTCAACATTAAAACACGATAAAACATAACAATTAAAACAATGGGAACAACTTGAAACAGCGTCAGTTGGCTATAAAGTTCTGGCCCGATGGTACAATGAGTTAAAGGCCAGTTGTTGGTGGTCAGTAGGCAGGTGACAGACGGGTGACAGCAACCTCAGAGAGGCCATATATGGGTGCTCACTGCCTCAACCAAACGCCTGGTGGAACAGCTCCGTCTTGCAGGCCCTGCGGAACTGAAGAAGATCCCACAGGGCCCTGGTCTCAATAGGGAGTATGTTCCACCAGGCAGGAGCCAGGACAGAAAAGGCCCTGGCCCTGGCTGAGGCAAGCCAGACATCCCTTGGGCCAGTGACCACCAGGAGGTGTTGATCTTTCAAGCATAATGCTCTTCGAGGCGTATATGGGAAGAGGCAGTCCCTTAGATATGTTGGTCCCAGGCCGTATAAGGCTTTGAAGGTCAAAACCAGCACCTTGAAGTGAGTCCAGTACTCAACTGGTAACCAATTTGGGTCACTGAATTAGATTGAATGATCAAGGAGGAGACTCTGAGGTCCTAGGGGAAATGGCCCTCCAGTTGACTCCCACCAGAGATGGGTTTTTGAATGGTTGATGGGGGAGCTGCTCTACATTCCTTCATGCCCTGAGCATGACTTACTGTCATTTTGATATTGGTTTGGTGCAGATTCCATCTTTCATTGCTAGGCCCATTCTAAGAAGTGCATGGTGAGAGGGATCAAAATGGGGGTCCCCATGAGGGGGGGGTCCCAGGGCTTCAAAGGCTGAAGTCCTTTCTCTAAATGCACATTGGTCCTAAAGAGCCAGTTTGGTGTAGCGGTTAAAAGCAGCAGACTCTAGTCTGGAGAACCAGGTTTGATTCCCCATTCCTCCGCATGAAGCCAGCTGGGTGACCCTGGGTCAATCGCAGTTCTCTCAGCCCCAAAAATAAAAACCTAGCTCACCCCCCCCCCACACACACACACAAAAGCTAGAATTTCAGGCTGCCAGACAATCTTCGGACCTCCTGGCTATACTACACCCACTGCCATAATCACCCTGGTCCAGATCCTAATCAGGAACTGCATACACACGAACTGAGAACACTCATCTCACATGGGTACAAGAGCGCTGTCTACCTATCTAGTCCATTTTACCCTGCTCTTCTGCCAAAAAGTTCAGGATACAAAAAGCATACAAAAGGGGCTCCTTGAGATGCACTGATGATAGGGTGCCCGCCCGGTTGCAAAAAACAAAGACAAGACCCTGGTGAAGATTGTTTACTGGACAGGAGAAAAGTATCCTGTCCCTTTAACAGAGGTTTAATGAGTGCTAATGGACAGGCAACTCTTTTCATGCCATGAAGTTAAAAAACTTCCCCAGATAACTGCTTGCAGCCCAAACTGACCGTAAAGGGACACTAGTTTAAAAACTGGCAACTCTAGTCCTGGGGCCTCTTACTTTTATGCAGAAAAGGACATTTGTATGACACACTGCATCTTAACAAAGGCCATCCAGGAGTGATGAAGCCCAGCTGCAACCTCTCGGACAACCCCACCCATCCTTCTTTACAGAATTCAACCCAAGCAAAGGGGGAAAAAATCCTTTGATTCTACAATCAGACTAGATGGTTGTCCCCACCTTGATCGATCTGCTGACATTTTGGCACCTGTATCCTAATTTTAAGTTGGTTTTTTTTCAGGCAAGGATTCTGGTAATAATCTGGATGATTGTGCTAAAACTGCAGTGTCGTTGGATGGGGCGCTTACCTTTCCAGGCTGAGAGAAGTGACTGGCAGTAACCAGTGTCTGAAGAAGTCCAGCGAAGGCACTGGCAGGGGGGCGGGAGGAAGAAGGAGATCAAGGGCCCAAAGAAGCCGTCATCCTCACAGGCCTGTAAGGTTGCACAGAAGTTGTTGTTCCACCAGTAACCTGGAAGGCAGCGGCAGTTCCGACTACTTCTCTGCAATGGATCACATTCTGGGGGGAGGGGAAAAAGAAGGGAAGAACAGACAGATGGGCAGATTTTCATGAGCCTTTGAACAACGGGTGCCTATGCTCCCCTGACAACTGTGACTCTCTTCTCCACCTCTAATCTTGGCCCACCTTCCTCCCCACAACTCAAATTTCTCCCAAACTCTATTCTCTCCCCCATTTTGGCTAGAAATGTGGCTATGCTGGAGGAAACAGCGTGAAACTTTTTCATACTCTTTTTAGCACTCTCATTACAATCCTGTCTAAAAGGAGTCGGAAGAATTACTGCCCTGCAAGGCAGACCTTGCTTTAACCTGGATGGCTCAGGGTAGTCTTATCTCATTAGATCTCAAAAGCTAAGGAGGGTCAGCCCTGGTTAGTACTGGGGATGGGAGACCACCGAGGAAGTCCAGGTCACTATGCAAAGGTAGGCAATGGCACACCCCCTCTATTAGTTTCTTGCCTTGAAAACCCTGTGGGGTCACGGTAAGCCACTTTTCACCACCAGCAGGGGCCTCTGAGCCACTTACCAGGAATGCCTGTAGGAGGCAGCAGAGTACAATTATCTTGCACTCTGGTTCCTCAGGTGTGCTCTAGTGCTTCCTCCACTAAAGGCCAAAAGAATACAGTACATGTCACAGGAGTCAGGTCACAGGTGCCCAACCTGACTTGCAGTCCCATGTAGGATCAACTGCGCATGGTCTACAAATGAAGCAGCAGAATGCTGAGGACTATGCCACTTTGGACTGCAGACATGAGAGATTACATGTTTCAGCGTTCACCTGCATTAATAATCCCTCGAGAGTGGAAAAACAGCACAGCATGCAAAGGGCTAAGCTACAGCCTTTCGTCCCAATGTTCTAAGCCTTTTATTTGCAGGGAGTTTCTAAGGGAAGAGCAACAAATCAGTGACGTTCTTCTCCCATCCCATCCCCCCCACACTTGCAGCCTTAAGTGTTCCACCTCTTCAGCATTCTCCATTCAGTCACATTTGTAAGCCAAATCAAGAGACCCTCTTTTGAGACAGCAGGCTTCATTGCAACAAAAGATTGGAGTGGAAGAGAGGGGAATTAAGTATGGGTTTTGAAATGGCTATTGCGTTAATGTCTGTAATGGTGACCATTTTAGTGCTGCTCTTGGCTCTTGGCTTGGCTGTTGTATTGGGGAGGGGGTTGTATTTTTCGTGTGCAAGTGTGTGTGCACCTGGAAGTCATGGCAACCTCTGGTGACCGATCTCTACTGGGGGCCTGGAGGATATTCAGAGAGGTAGCTGAATAAAGCCTGCTCCTGCCTCCCGACTGCTGGTATTCCAAGGAGGTCTCCCATCCCAGTATTTGTCAGAGTTGACCCTGCTTAGCTTCTGAGATCTGATGACCTTGGGCTTGCTTGGGCTATCCAGGTCAGGGCACTTGGCTATTGCATTTTGAAGATTTTTTTTGGATATACTTATGCCGAAAGTGACTTGTGAGGATAGAGAATGAGGAAGCACCACAATGTTATATTTTTTTTTAATAAGAAAGAAAGAGTTCTAGGAATCAGGGGCTGAAGGGGGTAACAGGCAGAGCAGGGTCCGCGGTGTGGTGCCTGTGAACAGCATGGCACCCGCCAAGATACTTCTTGCCTCCCACCAAGTGTTTTTAGGAAACAGGTGGGGTCAGGTGGGGCACTTGTCCAGCAGAGCTTCTGACTGACCACTGAAGATCAGATTGGCGGGTCAGATTAAAACAACACTGTTTCAGTGGCAAAACTGCCACCACGGTGTTGGTTTTATTTTCTCACACTCTTCTTTCCCAATGTATTTTGTAAAACTACCCCTCTTCCTCTATCTGTAAGGCTTTGCCTCTTGCGGCAGCCGTTGTATGATTGTGCCCACCCCACTGTACCAGAATTCCAAAGGTGTCCACAGGCTCAAAAAGGTTGGGGGACCCCTGAGGTAGTGTCTTAAGAGAATGCAAGGCTGCTGCAAGGCTCAGAATGGTAGCATTCAAGCAGCAGGGGTCATGGCTAGGGAAAGATCCACCACACCCAGGTCTCCCGCTCCTTTAAACACCTCACTGTATTCTCCCTTGCTGCCCCCATGTCTGGAATCCCTTCCCTGAACCCAGTGCTCCCTCTAAGCTGTGGAGTCTTGTGAACAAAAGTTGTACTTTGTGAGCTACCGGCATTAAAGCTGTGAGTGAGCAATTTGGCTACTGCATAAATCAGTTTGCTCTGGAGCCCACCCATCCTGAGCTAAGACAAAAATGTGTGAGCTGGAGGCTCAAAAACTGTAAGCTAGCTCACACTAACTCAGCTTAGAGGGAATACCCCCATTCTTTTCCTAGGTTGCACTGATGGCGAAGTAGACAAAGCAAGAAGATGAAAGGCGTCAGGAGACTCCATCTGAGAACCACAAGACTCTTGATGTGACGGAACACAGAAAACCAGTGCCAGGGCTAATATTCCCCTGCTAGATTTGTGAGAGGGTGGGGGGGCTATTTAGAAGGGTAAAAACAGCTGCTGAAAGAAGGAGATCCTGGAATATCTGTAGCGGGGTCTGTCAGCTACTCACCTGTAGTTACAGCAAGGCTGATGATGGTGCTTGCTGTGCCAGCAACCGTCCGGGGGACACTCACTGTTGTGAGCGTACTCTGAGCCTGAGCTGAGTTCACGGTAGCAGGGGCCACGGAGGTCAGCTTGATGTAGGCAGTACCACGAAGGATGCCTGAAGTGGCAAACATACACATGCAAATGGGAGGTAGGGCAGTGGCTTGCGGTAGAGTGCATAAGATTCCCAGGCAGGTGGTCACAGGTATCCCTAATAAAGAATCTCTAATAAAGCCTCGATTTTTGTGAGAGAGCCAGAATATGCTAGTGGCCATAAAGAAGAAGAAGAGATTGGATTTATACTCAGCCCTTTACTACCCAAAGCTGTCCCAGAGTGACTTACAATCTCCTTTCCCTTCCCCTCCCCAGAACAGATACCCTATGAGGTAGGTGGGGCTGAAAGAGCTCTTTCGAGGACTGCTTGTGAGAGAAGAGCTCTGAAACAACTTGTAACTGACCCAAAGTCACACCAGCAGCTACTTGTGGAGGAGTGGGGAATCAAACCTGGTTCTCCCAGATTAGAGTCTATGCTCCTCCTAACCACTACACCAAACCAGATGGACACACCATTTCTCCGTTCCCTGTAGGTATACATGTGGGAAACGTCACATTTGGTAAGTAATCCTTCTATCCCAGGGGGAGAAGTTTTTCTAAAAGAAGCATGGCCTTCCATTTGAGGGGAGACATTCAGATGCCTGAGGAGATAGAGCCCACTTTCCCCCATCCCTGATTTAACCCTCATTTATTCCTTTTGCCCAAAAGTCTCTTCTTTTTACTCACCAGGTGCTCTTCTGACTCGAACTGAGGGATCACAGGAACCAATATCCTTTGTTGAACTTTTCACACACTAGAAAAGACGAAACGAATTCTAGAGGATAGGCTCTGATTGGGGCCTACCTTTGTGGTAAATTACTTTTCCCAGTTTTCCCCATAATTGTCTTTGCTGGAGTTGATGGGAAATGTAATCTCACCCCCTTCCCAACTGACTCAGAAGGCAGAGAAAACTACAATTCCCGTTGACCCAGTAAATTCTGAGCATGTGCCAACAGGGGCTACAGACTGGCTGCCAATGCTCCCTCTAAGCTGTGGAGTCTTGTGAGCAAAAGTTCTACTTTGTGAGCTACTGGCATTAAAGTTGTGAGCGAACGATTTGGCTGCTGCATACATTAGTTTGCTCTGGAGCCATCCTTCCTGAGCCAAGACAAAAATGTGTGAGCCAGAGGCTAAAGAACTGTGAGCTAGCTCACACTAATTCAGCTTAGAGGGAACACTGGCTGCCTATGTGATGACGAATTCTGCTAACTGTACAAATACTATTCTGCTTGCTATAAATTATGAACAAATCAGTAATTTAAGAGTATGAGATGCTCAATTTGAGATAAAACAGGAACTGTGAGCACATTATTTGTGCAGATTATAGCATCACTCATTTAATGTAGATGAACCAACTGAGAGGATCTGTATAAGGCAGCTTTGACCAAGCCGTGCATGTCTAAGTGGCAGGATGCCCAAGACAGAGAAAATGGCTTCCAGGCATGCTTAAGCCACAGCACACCGAGCTCTGCAGAACTAAATGCAAGGCCATTTTACGCATCGTAAGAAAAGGGTCTTGTGTTGTGGCAGTGCCTTAGGTTTCAATGCTTATAACCCCTACTTGCTGGTCCAACAAGGAAGTGGTCAGTTTGTAGCGGGTAATGCCCGAACATCCCCAACTGTGTCAACTTGTGGGAGCAAACATCCTCAGATTTACATGTTTTTTCTCAGCTCCTGGGAAGGACAGGAAATGCCGATCTGCATGCAAAACTCCATCTCCGGTGAAGGGGGAGTGGGAGTGGGGGGGCTCATGGCATGGTTGATACAGTTTCTGTGGTGTACATCGCCAGTCCAGAGCAAGCAGAGGGGGATGGATGGGCATGAGATCTGGTTACAGTGGTGTGGAGACTGTGCGATACTTTGCAAGTTGGTAGTTTGTTTTGACTTCAGGCAAGTCTCAGCTAGGGTTGCCAACTCAGTGGGAAAATTCCTGGAGGTTTTAGGGGTGGAAACTGGGAGACTGGGCTTTGAGGAGGGGAGGTACCCCAGAGCAATATAATGCCATACAGTCCACCTTCCAAAGCAGCCATTTTCTCCTGGAGAACTGATCTCTGTCACCTGGAGACCAGTTGTAATTCCAGGAGGTCTCCAGGCACCACTTGGAGGTGGCAACTCTAGTCTCAGCTGTTCCGACCTGCTGTTCCTTCTCCCTCAGGCACACTCAGATCAATGTGGCTACCAATGCTCCCTCTAAGCCATGGAGTCTTGTGAGCAAAAATTCTGCTTTGTGGCATTAAAGTTGTGAGCAAGTGATTTGGCTACAGCATAAATTAGTTTGCTCTGGAGCCATCCTTCCTGAATGAAGACAAAAATGTGTGAGCTGGAGAAGAAGAAGAGAAGAGATTGGATTTATATCCGGCCCTTCACTACCCGAAGGAGTCTTAGAGCGGCTTACAAACTCCTTTCCCTTTCCTTCCCCACAACAGACACCCTGTGAGGTAGGTGGGGCTGAGAGAGCTCTGACAGAAACTGCTCTTTTTCAAGAACAGCTGTGCCAGAATTATGGCTTGCCCAAGGTTATCCAGCATGTGCAAGTGGAGGAGTGGGGAATCAAACCCAGTTCTCCCAGATTAGAGTCTGCGTACTTAACCACTACACCAAATTGGCTCACAAACCTCGCAAGACGGATCTAGGAGGGAATCTTCAATGGGGGAAAATGGCCTTCGCTTCTGTGGGTTTCTTGCGCTCCAACCACGATATACTATTATTCACTTTGGCTTGTATTGATGGGTACTTGGTGCATCTTTGACATTTATCTACATTTTTGCTACCATAAGCTCAGTAGGGTATAATACCATGGAATTCATTCTCCAAAGCAGTCATTTTCTCAGTGGGAATTAACTTGTGATCTGGAGATCAGTTGTAATCCTGGGAGATCTCTAGGCCCCTCTGGAGGCTGGCAACCCTGCCCCGACCTCAACCTTCCTGCTGCCTGACTCTCTTCTGACTCATCCTCTGCTTTCCCCCAATCTGCCCTATTTAAAGAAGACTGTCATCCCTTCAGGGCAAGAGGCCACATTGTTGTCTCAGTCCCATATAGCAACTAGAGCAGGGGCGGGCAACCTTTTGGGAGGGAAGGCAGCCTGGCCTAGCCCAGTCTCATCAGATCTCGGAAGCTAAGCAGGGACGGTGCTTGGAAGGGATGACCAATGAAGGCTCTGCGGAGGAAGGCAATGGCAAACCACCTCTGCTCCTCACATGCCTGGAGAGCTCCTTGGTGGGGCTTTCATAAGTCGCCATTTTACACAAACATACACACACAGGCAACCCTTTGGGCCCAAGTGGCAAGAAACCCTCACCTACTGGAAAAATAGTTGGTGTATCAGCAAATCAAAGGGTGGGGGTGAGAGCAAGCAGCTCTGCTAGGACTTCACAAGTCACCTTGGTCCTTTGGGCAGAGAACCAGTTCCAAGCAAACTGGTCTAGCATGCCGCTCTTCAACACTATTCACGCCAAGAGAAGCCTATTCCTGACATAGAATTCCAGGACCGCAGGGACATTGAGGCTGACCCTCTTGTTCAAAAACCACTCCCTTTCCACCTCTCGTAGAATGTACATCCAGAGCAGCGGGTGGGTGGAATGCAGAGAAGGGCCTTTCAGAGCAAGGAGAAACTTCTGACCCAGTCTGTGTGCCCAGCTAAGTGTTCTGGAGAAAGCTAATCCATCTCCCCTGCCCTCAATCCACTCCAGAACTTTTATCCAGTAAGAACAAGGAACTTCTGAACTGCAAAGACCTGTCAGAACCGGAGCAGGAGCAAAATTCTTCCACAGACTGAATCATAACAATAAGTATGGCTTTTTTTTTGGTCAGGTGGGAGGGTTGGCTCAGCCACATTTCACCCACCATCTTACCTAATTGTGGCATTCACTAGAGTTCCAAAGGAAGGCAAAGCAGGTGGGTGAATGTAGATTTCAAAGGTTAAAGTGATGAGCTGGATGCTGGGCAGATGGATGGCCAAAGGAGGTTAGGGAGAGCAGAAGTGAGACTTACCCCGTGTGCAGCTCCTTCCACAACGGATCCCAAAATCTGAGGCAGGCAACTTAGAGACACAAAAACCAGACAGGGGAGCATCGTGCCTGAGTGGTCTCCAGCAAGTCTGTCCCAGAGCATCCTACACTGAATGTCCCCCAGCGAGGGCTAGCTCAGAAATGCAAATGAATGTGATGGTAAGTCCAAGATCCACCCAGGATGAAACCCAGGGCTTGTGTGTTCAGGTGGGGAAGAACCAAAAGTGGGCAGGACACAGATCAGGGACTGCATTTGGATTTGCATTCAGGTCTTGTGGGGCTGGGCCTGGGTAAGTCCCCAAGGAGCAGGCTTTAGAGATGATCTACTGGGTAAGGCTACGTCTACAGAGCTTGTTTCCTTATTTGTAAATCCAAGCACAAATAGTTTTGATGCTGAAAAGCTCTGTATCCCAAGTACTGGGTGAGTGATTGTGCCTTACAAAGTGACATGCATTGGTACTCAGTCTAACTGTTCCCCCCCCCCCAAAAAAAAAGTGTTCCAAAGAGAAATTAAGATACCAGGGGTAGCTGCACCCAAACATATGTTTTGCTCCACACTGAAACATACAACAGCAGACTTTGGGGACTGTACTATAAAGGGTGCCATACTGTGTAAAGCCTGGTTTGGGCACCAAAAGCTTCCATTTGAGTTACCCCCAGGAAACCTGTATGACTCAGATTGTGCTGAATAAGGAACTGGGGTCAACTCCCTTCCACACCCCCAAGAAGAGCTTTGGGAAATCCAAACCATACATGTCCAGACTCTGGGAAACTGTGCCCTGTGAAGTGATATATGCTGGTCTAAAACCTGGTTCTCACACCAACATCTCTGAAGTGGGCCACCCCACTGAATTCCCTAAGATGTGCTGAATGAAGAATTACAGCAGCTGCATCTCACCCCAGATCATACTCCTCCCAGTCTCTTGCAACACAAACAGAAGAAGAAGACATTAGAATTATACCCCGCCCTTCACTTGGAGTCACAGAGCTGCTTACAAACACCTTTCCCTTTCCCTCCCCACAGCAGACACCCTGTGAGGTTGGTGGGGCTGAGAGAGAGCTCTGAGAGAAACTGCTCTTGAGAGAACAGCTCTTAGAGAACTTTGACTGACCCAAGGTCACCCAGCAGCTGCATGTGAAGGAGTGTGGAATCAAACCCAGTCCTCCAGATAAGAGTCCACCACACCAAAATGGTGCCAGATCCAAAGTCCAGTTTTGTCACCAAACAGCTTGTGTTGGGTTGCCCCCAGGAATCCTATAATGATATTGTGAAGAGCCACTGAATAAGGAATTTGGGTAACTGCATCCTTTCCACAACACAGAATGTGCTGAAGACCACAAATCAGTACCCCCAGTCTCTTGGGAATGTGCCCTGCGATACGACATACCCTGATGCCCGGTCCAAAGCCTGGTTCCTTATTCTGCGCATTGTAAGAACTGAATCATGCAGGGTTCCTGGGGGCAAACCAAAGTGAAGTTCTTGGTGCCACAACCTAGCATCGGGGCAGGCATCAGTGTACAGAAACTTGCAGAGCTTTTTAAGTATCATCAGTATTTGTGGATGGATTCATGAACTGGGAATAAGGAACTGCAAACTGGGGACCAGTTTAGCCTCCTGGATGAGGCTCTGAGGACTATGCTGAAGGAGCTGAAAGGCTGGACTCAGAGAAGGGGGCTGTCCATAGGGTGAGGACTGACCCAAGAACCTGTGTGACTGTGATCCAGGATCTTGGACGGTGGTCAACCTAGCTGTCTGTTCTATCTGGTGATGACTCTCCAAGATCTCACACCAAGGTCTTTCTCCACCCTGATGGCAGTTTTAATCTTTTTATGTTATAGACTGAGCATTCTGCATGCAAAGCATATACTGTACTACTGAGCTCTGGCAGAGAGCTGGGGTCCCACTCTCAGACTTCAAGCGGTTCTCTCTGTTCAGCTCCTTTGATGAGGTCAGAGAAGATAATATACTGCTGTAAAGATAGCTATTTTTTTAAAAAAAACTTTTAAGTTTAATTCAGTTCTTTTAAGGGCACATGATAGGGGTGCTAACTTTACCTGAGCAAATTGCTGGAGATCTGGGGGGCCCGTCTGGGGAGGACAGAATTTGGGAAGGGGAGAGAAATCAGTGGGACTGTGATGTTCTACATTCTAATTTTGCTTCCTCTTGTGTTCCTGTTGCTTTGGGGTTTTTTTTTCCTGTTCTGCACATGTTTTGCTCCCTCCAGTGGTTGATTTGGTATTACATTGCATTATGTCCTGCATCTCTCCCTGCACAGTTAAACTGCAGGTTTTTATGCTGGACATACAGCGATCTAATATTGAATTGACCACTAGAGGGAGCAACACATGCGTGGAACAGGGAGCCCCCCCCCCAAAGCAACAGAAACACACAAGCAACAAAAAATGAGAATGTAGAACAGTCCTAGGACTTCAGTTTCTCCTAGACTGTATAGTATATCATAGTCTGACCTCCAAACCTGTCATTTCATCCATCGGAACTGATAGTGGTAGCACAGAGTTCAGTTTGGTGCAATGGTTAAGAGTAGCAGACTCTAATCTGGGAGAACCAGGCTTTATTCTCCACTCCTCCGCATGCAGCCAGCTGGGTGACCTCGGGTCAGTCAAAGTTCTCTCAGAGCTGTTCTTTCAGGGCTCTCTCAGCCCCACCTACCTCACAGGGTGTGTTGTGGGGAGAGGAAGGGAAGGGAATCGTAAGCCACTCTGAGACTCTTAGTGAACGGCAGGGTATAAATCCAATGTCGTCTTCTTCTAATTCCAGAAGAACTTTAAGATTGGTAACCCTAGCATGGGAGCTTCAATCTGCGCATATTCAGAAGTGTTCCTGTAGTGCAGGGATCTCCAATGTAGTACCAGTGAGCACCGTTTTACCCTATCCTGGCACCCACCAAGTGCACATGCTGTTTTCAGACATGCTCAGCATATGGTATGAAACTTATTCTTCTCTGTTTCTCTTTTACCCCACTGCACCCCCACTTGTTCCAAGGAGCTCAGGGCAGCATACTTGGTTCTCTCCTGTCCTCCATTTTATCCTTACAACAACCCTGTGACTGTGAGGTAGGTCAGGTTGGACTAGGCAGGACCACTTAAAAGCTCTAGAACAGTGGTTCTCAACCTTTCTAATGCCACGACCTTTTAATACAGTTCCTCATGTTGTGGTGACCCCCAACCATAAAATTCTGCCAACACACACAACAATGAAGCTACTTTTTCAGATGTTTTCTCTTGCATGGCAGTTAGCACCAAACAACTTTAATACAGACTTTAGACACACATATATTTGCAAGCTATTCCCAACAAGACACAACAAACACTCAGGCTTCAGACTTACTTTTCTTCAACAGAAGATGCCATGAGAAAATAAAGGTAGGTGGGGGGGAGAGAGAGAGAGAGAAAGGGGGAAGAGAAAGACAGAGAGAGAGAAAAGGGGGAGAGGGGGGGAAGGAAGGTAGGTGGGGGGGCAGCTTTTGCCGCTTTTCCTGGGCTCTGCGCCTCGGCGTGGAGCCAAGGTAGGGCTGCCAAGTCCCCCGGTAGGGCGGGGGAAACACCGATTTTTCATGGTTCCCCCCCCGCTTTTTCAAAACTGGCCACTGGGGGGAGGCAATGGCTGCCAACAGGAGGGGAACGTCAGAGCCTGCCGGGCCCTCTCCCTTCCAGGCCTCTTAAAGGGAAATGTCTGAAGAGCCTGCAGTGAAAAGCCTCACCAGACATTTCCCCTTTAAGAGTTAGCAAGAGAGCCCCGCCCAGAGATTAACGAGGGACTAAGCTCTTACTGAAGGGCCTGCTTTTGCATGTGGCTGGTGTAAGATTGAAAGGTTGCTGCTGCTGGGCCTGGGGTAAGTGCCTCTGCCAGCTCTTTTCCTTCTCTCTCTCTCCTTCTTTCTTTTTTCTGTCTGTCTGTCTGTCTGTCTCTCTCTCTCTGTCCCCATCCAGCAGAGGTCTGTCAGTGGCTATTACTAGCCACAAGGTCTAAATGGAACACTTTGTCTGGGGCAGTGATGCTCTGCATTCTTGGTGCTTGGGGGGGCAACAGTGGGAGGGCTTCTGGAGTTCTGGCCCCGCTGCTGGACCTCCTGAGGGCACCTGGTATTTTTGGCCACTGTTGTGACACAGAGTGTTGTACTGGATGGGCTGTACTGGATGGGCCGATCCACTGTGGCTTCTCTCCTGTTCTTATGATATGAAAATCATATTCTGCCGAGATGAGGAAGGATTCAGTAGGGCCGTTGCTCAGTGATAGAGCATCTGCTTGACATGCAGGAGGTATCAGCCTCTTCAGCTAAAAAAGGATCAGGTAATAGGTGATATTAAAGATCTCAGCCTGAGACCCTGGAGAGCCACTACCAGTCTGAGCAGTCAATACTGACCTTGATGGACCAATGGCCTGATTCAGTATTAGGAAACTTCATGAGTTCATGTGGAAGCATGTGGAAGCAACATCACAGGATGTGACTTCACAAAATGATGTCACTTCCTTTCTCCTGGCTCCACCCCCAAAGTCTCCTGGCTCCACCCCCAAAGTCCCCAGATATTTCCCAAGTTGGACTTGGCAGCCCTAAGCCAAGGGAAGGTGGGGGGGGGGAGGCTTTTGCCGCCTTTCCTGGGCTCTCCTGTTACCCCCAGTGGCTGTCATTCCACTCTTGTGGTCTCTCACTCTAGTCACAGAACACTCCTGCTACCCCCAGTGGCTGTCATTCCACTCTGGGGCCTGTCATTCCATTCCCAGTATACTCCTGCTACCCCCAGTGGCTGTCATTCCACTCCATGGTCTCTCATTCCAGTCCCAGAACTCTCCTGCTACCCCCAGGCCCTGTCATTCCACTCTGGGGCCTGTCATTCCAGTCCCAGAAGGCTTCTGCTACCCCCTGGGGCTATCATTCCAAGCTGGGGCCTGTCATTCCAGTCCCAGAGTAGTCTATATGGGCCCAGAGACCCTAATGGAAAATCCATTCCACATTTTCTTTGGAACTCTACTTGTACTGTAATGTATTTCAGTGGAGCCCATGCAAATCAATTGGCATTCCTGGCTCCCATTATTTCCAATGGGCCTTCAAGTGTTTCCCATTGTTTCCAATGGGCAATCCTGTCCTTCCTTTTAGTACATCTCTTTCTGGCATGAGCAGTCAAAAACAGGGGAAAATAATGATTTCTTTCTTTTTAAAAATAAAAGCTAAGAAGTAACAAAGAACGGAAAAGCTGGAGAAATTCAAAAAGGACTAGGGGTGGGGGAGTGGAGAGGAGAGCTGGGTTGGAATCAAACTTTGCTGTTGGAGCAGGAGGGGGAAATGGAAACCACATTTTTGCTTCAACTTTTTGGGCACTGAAAATAGTTAGAAGCCTGATTAAAGATATATATTGTTTTTAATCCACAGTTTTTCCTACTCCTCTCTCTTTCTCTCTCTGTCCATACACACACACACACACACACACACACGTGTACACACACACTCCACCTTTCTTTCTACTTTGGTGTTCAAAATAAAAGGGAGGGGGGGCGGCCACTGGAGGAGGGATCTCACCCTGTTCCCCAAGGATTTCTACATTTACAACACAAAAGCTTACCAGAAGACACAAAAGTTGTGCAACCTGGAGGAGCAAAACTTCTAGATAGAGGACTCTGAAACCCTGCCCCACCCCCACACACACTCTGTAGGAAAACTACGGGCGTGCTCTGCTCGGACTTCTGGGTGAGTGGAGCAGGGCTTTTGGGGACCCCAGTAAAATGGTTGTTCGACCCCAAAAGGGGTCCCGACCCCAAGGTTGAGAACCGCTGCTCTAGAATAAGTGATAAATGAGAATCTTTTCCTCCCATAAACTAATCACAGTCTGTTCCATATCCTGGTATGGTTTGGGGCAAAGCTTCCAGCTCAGAGGCTGATGATGCACCTTTCCTTCTGAGGTCTAACCACAGTACTGGCACAGAGTCATTTGAGAGTGAAGGGAGAGGTGAGACTTATTGAATTCTGCTTATACCCACACACCCAATTTCAAGGTGTGCCCATGGAAAGAGCATGTCTAAGTGAAACTGGGATGTTTGTCTGCAAGAGGATACATCAGATTAGACAAATGAGTGTGTCAGGTGTTGTGGTGTGGTGGTGGGGCCCCCGATTTCTGTCTTAGACTTTACTACCACTTGCTCTGTGTCTCTGCGTGTGGGTTTGTTGGCTGCGAGCCAGGAGCCCAGAGTCTTGTTTGGGCTTGAAGAGGAGGAGCAATGGGGAGTGTGAGAAGGCAAGAGAGCTGAGATCACTTCCCTGGTATGTTTGGAGACTGGCACAACAAGGACTGGGAGGGTCTGTTGCAGAGCAAAGGCTGCACAGGAATCCAGAGGGGACTTGTCTGGGGATGGATTGGACACCAGCTGCGCCTTAGAACGCATCTCTCGGGGTGCCCAGCCAGCCTAGAGGAGGCCCTCCACCACCACCACCGGGAACACAAGAATATTGGCCAAAAGGACCTTTGCTAACACAACAGCTCTAAACTCTGCTGGATGGTGAGTGAATAATGTGCCGGATGTTCTTGTATAACAGGCCCTGTCTCTGTTTTCATAAGTCAGTCCAAAGAATCCTCAGGCTTCTGAAGAAAGCTGCTTGTGTTTTAGCTAGCTGTGTCATTGTGGTCCAGTTCTATGCCTGCAGCCATTCTAACTAAATGCCTTGCATCCAGTGTTCCCTCTAAGCTGAGTTAGTGTGAGCTAGCTCACAGTTTTTTAGCTTCTGGCTCACACATTTTTTTCTCAGCTCAGGAAGCATGGCTCCAGAGCAAACTAATTTATCCAGTAGCCAAATCGCTCGCTTGCAACATTAATGCCACTAGCTCACAAAGTAATATTTTTGCTCACAAGACTCCACAGCTTAGAGGGAGCATTGCTTGCATCATCCCCCCGGGCCACAATGAAGTAATTAAACAGTGCCAAATTCGGTGCATGGCAGCAAGGGTGCATGAACAACTGGCCGTAGGTAGGGAGTTGAGCGGCCACCAGTGGCAGTTTCTGTTGCCGCTAGTGTGCTAATTGGTATCTAATTTTGTCACAAACTCTCCAAAAATAGTTGTGATGACAAAATACCCGTGTTTTTACACTGAAGTTTGAAATAATGAAAATTCGGCCTGTGTGAGTAGTAGGAGGGAGTAGAATTATTGAAGAGAGAAAATGGGGGTATCAGTGCTTCAGAAGGGGACCATAATTTATTTATTTGCTTCCTTTCTAGATCATTCTTCTCCCCACGGGGTACCGAAAGGGGGTTAAACATTCTCCCTGTCTTCACTGCACCCTCACAACAACCCTGTGAGGTAGGTTAGGCTGAGAGTGTATGACTATCCAAGGCCCCCAGCCTCCATGGCTAAGTGTTGATTCAGACTTGGGTCTCCCAGATCCTAGTCCACCCTGACTAGTAAGTCCAGCTCAGCTAGCCAGCCCAGACTTCCTCCCCCCATCCCCAGGATTTCTCACACAATCTCACGGCTCTCATCACCGCAAAGGCAGGCTTAAGAAAAAACACTTTACTACCACTTTACTGATGGCTCCAAGTTTTCCAAATAAATGGGATTGAACACATGCATGGTTAATAGGTCCAGCAATGACTATAAGCCATGACGGCTACATGGAGCCTCCATGTTCAGAGGCAGTATACCTAATTTCTTGGGGTGGGAAAATGAGTAGAAGCCAAGGCCTCTCTGTCCTGCTTCCTGGGGCATCTGCTGGCCATGATATGAAACAGGATGCTAGATTAGACATGCCACTGGCATGATGCATTTCATGAAAGCTCTTAGTAAGAGCAAAAATTCAATAGTAGGGAATAACCTGCTACAAAAATTTCACTGCCGCACTGTGGCAGAGAACCAATGCCTTCTGGGTGCTGGAATTTAGAACCAATTTGGTGAAGCATGCCAGTCACCTGACCCACCAGAGCTGTCAGCTGTTTGTTCTTTAGTGCTGTTGTAGAAGGAACTTGCTTCTTGGGAGACATTCATATTTTGGTTTCACCTAACAAATGCTGGAGGGTACGCAGGACAGGTAGAGGAAGGCAATAGCAAACCACTGCTGTTAGTCTCTTGCCTTGAAAACAGGGTTGCTAACCTTCAGGTGGGGCCTGCAGATCTCCTGGAATTGCAACAGGTCTCCAGATCAGTTCCCCTGGAGAAAGTGCCTGCTTTGAAGGGTCGATTCCATGGCATTGTGCCCCAAACCCTGTCCTCCCCAAAGCTCCACCCCCAACTCTCCAGGAATTTCCCAACCCAGAGCTGGTGACTCTACTTGAAAACCCTATAGGGTTGCTATAAGTTAGCTGTGACTTGACAGCACTTTATACACAAACACAGAGAGGACAGGACAGCTCCCCCAGGCGACACACACCTCCTGCAACAAAGTGCAATTAAAAATAATAGTTTCCTATTTACAGAAAGGAGAAACATTTTACTAGATCCTGGTTGTGAGTCAACACTCAACAGGTGCCTGGCTGCAGGCTTCCTGTCTGAATAAATATTAAGCAAAAGGGGAGTGGTGAGAGGAAACAACCCCTTGCTGTGAAAGAAAGGTTTGGGGCTTAAAGACCTCATTCTTCTCCCATCGTCATCCCTTCTTGAAAGTTTTTTGCCTTGTGGAGACCATGGGGGTGGAAAGAGGGGTGGAAGCTGGGAAAAGGATAGCCATTTGTGCTGATGATAGATAACACCTTTTCTTTTAAGCCCTGGCTACTGTGGATGTTTGTGTAAACTCATGGAAGCTTCCACTCTAACATGCTGAGTACCCATAAAACAGTCTCCAGCCCAAACTTTGCCAGGAGACAAGCCCTCATAGTCCCTTTTGTTAAATGACTGGGCCTTTTCTGGTGGCTTTGGAACAAGGATCTCCCAGAGATTCACCTAGTTAGCTGCTTTATTTGTTCCAGAGTTCTGAACAGCACACAGCTCATCAGTTAAGCACTGGTGTTTAACAAGCCTGCTGGCCTCCCTCCCTTAAAGTCAGAGAAATGCTTTAAAAATGGTACCTCTGAATTCTGTTTTGATTAACTTTAAGGGCAATAAATATAAGCTCATCAAGATAACTTTCACATCTACACAAGCTAAACCTAACCAGATTCCACAACTGGGGAATGTTGAAGAGAATTAGAATTAAAATATGAGTGTTTGCAGCCTAATGGAAGTTTATAGCTTTTGGAGAAAGAAAGTAAGGAGGAGAGGGAGGAAGGAAGGGGAGGGAGAGAGGAGGGAAGGGAGGAAGGAAGGAACTGTCAGCAGGATTACTCTGTTAACTCACAAACCAGTCCTAAATAAAAGACAATTGATGCAAATCTTGATGGTAGTTCTAGAGGGGTAGCTCTGTAAGTCTGTAGCAACAAAAGAAGACAGGAAGCTGGTAGGTTAATAAAGGCTAACAAAAATTATTCCAGCATAAACTTTCATGAGTCAGAACGCATGACCTCAGATGCATAAAGTGAGCTCTGGCTCACAAAAGCCGATGCTGGAGTAAATTTTGTTAGTCTTTAAGGAATCCACAGACTCCTGTAATATGAAGTAAACCACCCCCATCTTCACCTCCTGACTCCACAGAATGCTTTGTGTTTTGGCTCCAATATATTTCACCACTGCAATTTAAAAATGCTACTTCCCAAGAGGAGGGTGTTCTAGTTCAGAGCAAAGAAGGGGGCAGAGGCATGGGCGTCAACTATGGGGGGGCTCGAGGGCTCGAGCCCCCCCCCGAAATTTCCCGGGGGGGCTCAGCCACCCCCGGCAAAATGGAGCGCCCGCCGGTGGCCAGTCAGCCGGCCGTCGCCGCCTCTCCTTCCCCCCCACCCCCAGCCTGCCCTCCTGCCTCCCTGGGGCGGGGGGGGGGAGAGAGGTGGCGACGGCCGGCTGACTGGCCACCGGAGGGCGCTCCATTTTGCCGGGGGTGGCTGAGCCCCCCCCCGGGAAATTTCGGCCCGCGAGGCGGAGCGGGAGCCGGGGGGCCACAAGGGCGACGTGCCGGCACCTAGCTACCTTTTCTAGAACAGCACATGTCCACAATCCAGTCGCTTGGGCACTTGGGGAAACCGGGGGGGGTCTCATTCAGCTTGTCCTCCGGGCGTCCAGAGTTGCTCTGGTTCCACCCCGTAGGAGTGCGCAGAAGGACCTCCTCCGAGGGCCTCTGATTCGGGTGGGCCTTCCAATATGCCAGAAGGGCCCTCGAAAGGAAGGCTCATTGGGTTGTGCTGCTGATGTGCGGATTTTGGTTATCTGAATTCCAGCGGAGTGTTTTAAGCTGCTGACCGGAATAGAGGTGAGCGAGAAGAGGGAGGGAGGGAGGGAGGGGGGCGGGCGGGCGGGCACGGCCCGGGGGAGAGAAGCGGCGGCGGCGGCTCCCTGGGGCGGGGGGGGAGAGCGGCGGGGACATGGTCCCGAGCACGCGTGCACGAGAGAGCCCCCCCCCCCGGGGATTTAAAAAGTCTACGCCCCTGGGCAGAGGCACATATGATTCTTGGGCAAATGGAGTTAATGGGGAACCTTAGGGATGCAGAGACTCCACTTGCACTGCATCCACACATCATTGCATATTTTGCTGTACCAGTCATTTGCAGCTGGATTGGCTCACCCACAGAGGAAAATACAGTAGCAAATATTGCTATAGCTGAACAAGAATGTAATATCCAACTATGTGCAAAGGCACATAATTGCACTGAACACATACTGTGTAACCAAAGTGAAAGATTTTGAAAGAGACTGATGCCTTGCAGGGCTCAGAAGATGACAAGACAAAGCGGTCTGTGGCCCAGTGGACAGTACCGGAGGTGTGTGCCTGGCTGGACAGCAGACCCTTGGGGGCTCATGGGGGCCCCCTGCTGGAGGCAGCAAGCAACCACGCCATCTCTGGCAAGGCACTGCTGCGGCTGACAGAGGAGACGATGGAGCACATGGGGATAGCACCACAGAGCCTACGTCGGCTGCTGCTGCGTGAAGTCCTCTGTCTCCGCATTCAGCAGGAAATGGAAGAGTTGCTGGACATTACAGATGGTGAGGGTTTCCCCTATTGGGTTCAAACTGTGCAAACACTGAACACATTTGTTGAACTGGTTTGGAAGCAAGGACATGCTTGATTTGAAAGGAATTTGTGTGTGTGTGTGATTGTGATTGGAAAATCCAAGCCCTGCCACAATGTTTAATTTCTTTGCTCTCCAATGGGGATCCAAAATGGTTCACATCATTCCCCCCTCCCCCGTTTTATTCTAACAAATATCCTGTATAGTAGACCAGGGTGAGAGAGTGACTGGCCCAAGAACATCAGTGGTTTTCTGCGGTGGACTGCAGATTCAACCCTGGGTCACCCATATCCACATCTGGCACCTCCAACTACTATACTACTCTGATGATCATGACCAAGCCAACAAAGCAGTAGAGCAGAGCAAGGAAGGGGCAGGGAGGATATTATAGGTGAAGGGTCCCTGACACAGTGCCTGTGGGGGCCATGGCACCTGCCAACCAATGCTCCCTCTAAGCTGTGAAGTCTTGTGAGCAAAAATTCTACTTTGTGAGCTGTTGGCATTAAAGTTGAGAGTGAGCGATTTGGCTACTGCATAAATTAGTTTGCTCTGGAGCCACCCTTCCTGAGTGAAGACAAAAACATGTGAGCTAGAGGCTCAAAAACTGTGAGCTAGCTCACACTAACTCAGTTTAGAGGGAACGCTGCTGCCAACACCTTTCCTGGTGCCCGCCAAGTGCTTTAAGAAAGTGGGTGGAGCCCAGATGTGGTTTTTTTTTGCCCAGCAAGGCTTCTGAATGGCTGTGTGGATTTTTAAAAGCATTGTTTTGGTTGCAGCTGCCACCACAGCACAGGGATCTTCATTATCTGAGTGAATGTGAGCTGAGGCAGCCATTTTGTGGCTGGGTCTGCCTGTTGTGGCAGCCACTTCATGGCAGCCATTTTGTGCCTGTGCCAGAGTTCGAAGATGCTCTCAGGCTCAAAAAGGTTTTAGGCACAGTGGCCCATAACTGTCTGAGATAACAAGCAACAAGGAGCGGGAAGAAGCAAGAGAGAGAGGAGAGAAGTGACAGGATCCCAGGGCTGATCCCAGAGGCAGGGGCCAATTCTAACTCCACTCAAGCAGCTGCTTGGGGCAGCACAAGCAAGACAATCCTGAAACACCACAGGGGCGGGGCTCATGCCCAGCCACCACGGGCACAGGAGTGTCCTAAACTTGTGTGCTATTCCTCACCTAGGGTTCAAAGGCTTGGCACGGAGCCCAGCTGTGACAGCACAGGCCCCTGTGACAATGAGTACACCATGCTTAGGGTGACAAAAATATCTCAAACTGGCTCTGACAGGGGCTCTCACTTCTGCTGACAGGGCTGCAAACTGGAAGAGTACAGAATGGACCAAGAGTGGGGCCCTTTTCGTTTGACCTAAAGAATGCCTAGCGATGCTTTTGTCTTATTCTGGTGGCAGAACAAAGAGAGAGCAGCACCTTTCTACTGTAAGAAAAACAAAAACCCAAGGAACATCCCTCAAAGGCATCCAGAAATGAGGGTATTAGTCCTTGTTAGCTCTTTCTAGGGACCTTCCATTCTGCAGGTGATGGCTAGTGTGGCATCAGCAAGGAGATACTAAGAGCCTTGTCACTCAAATCAACCAAAAGCAGCCCTAAGGCCCAGCCTTCTTCAAAATCAGCAAGTTCTTGAAGGAACCCTCGAAACAGAACATCAGACAACCTGTCAAGCCAGTTTGTGATCTTGCCCAATTCCCAGAACTTTCAAATAGGGCTTCTTCCCCACCCTTCACGATTTGCTTAATCTTTTGCTTGTAAAAATTTGGTCTCCACATATGTGTGGTAGAATTGGCTATACCATTTCAGACTGAAGGGGGAGAGTTGTGCAGTTCATACTCCTCTTTATAAACATCCCCCCCCCCAATTAGCACAGAGTGCAAGGTTTTAATCTAACTGTATGCTGTGCTAATTTCCCACCTAAATGGATTATTAATGGAAGAGGAATTTGAGATAAACATGATCGACCACCAGCCATCTGAAATGGTACATGCCATTCTACCACCTCACCACTCTGCCTCCTCAGTACCCTATACGTCTACACCAGGCCGAAGCTCCACACTCAAATGGTGCTGCTTCCGATTTCCACTGGTTGGTGATGCCACCCTTGGTACCACCTCCCACACATCCATTTATTTTGACTGCTCCTCACCATCCTCTGCCGGGGGAGATTTCATCTAGGTGGAGTTCTCTATTATTTTACTTTCCTTTCACAGGGAGTGACTCAACACCGTCTGCAGCTGAATGAGCAGCTTTGGAGAGAGCAGGCAGCTCAGCTTATGATGTGCCAAGTTGTGGATCCAAGCATCGATGCCATGCAAGGCATTAAAGAGTACCAGGGAAGTGGGGAATGGAAGCTGCTGGACTTCAGACCTCATCTAACAATGCCTCCATTACCAGGAAACAGGGATATTCTTTTTTTTAAATATAACTTCTTTATTAATTTTCTACAAAAAACTATCCCTACACTTACAAAACTATCCCTAATTAAAGCAAAGAATATAAATTGTTTTTAAAATATATATGAGTGAAATTTCCCATATAGCAAAATACAAAATACAGAAACGTGATAATAAGTTTCAAATGATACTGGCTATGCATATGTAGATTCAAGCATGTGGCAAAATAATTTTCTAAAATTTTCAAGTTGTATACAAAGCTATTTTTCCCTCCACCCTTTTCTTTTTGGTTTAGCAGGTTCCCTTTGGACTGTCAGTTGCTTAGGGGCAGCTGCCCCCTTTGCTGAGTTGGAGTCCTCTGAAGAGCTACTCGATGAGCTTTCAGAGCTTTCCAAGTCATGTATGATGCCTTCTTCCTCTGCTGTCTTCTTTTCTTTTGTGAGTCTTTGTTGCAAATCCAGAAACGTCTCTGCACTTTTGGGAGAGGTGATCTTTTCTTTTTTCTCCTTATAGTTGAATACCAAACCCTCCAGAAAAGTCCACCTATAAGGGATGGAGTTCTTTTGCAGGACTTTTGCCAAGCTTTTATATTGCTTCCTTCTTTTTCTTATCTCAAATGGAATGTCTTTCAAGACCTTGATTTCCCCATCTTTGATTTTTAGGATTGTCCCGTTAGTGGCCTTGAGCACCACGTCTTGTGTTGTTCTGTTAGAGAATTTCACCACAATTTTTCCAGGCAGGTTTTTCTTCTTCACAAAATCAGGATATGTCCTGTAGTCAATATCCATTTTGTTTTGCAAATAATCAGCTTGTAAACCTGTTTTGGGAGCCAAAGCTTCACTTAAGATTTCTTTCAAATTCTCCGACTTTTGTTCTGGGACATCTTGAAATCGTAGAACATAAGACACCTTTTCCATTTGCAGTCTTAAAAGTTGGTCTCTGTCAGTTGCTCTTTCTTTCTCCGCCACTTGTAGTCTTTGATTCAGTATTTTTGTTTTGGTTTCAGCTGATTTAACCACCTCTTCTATTTTTATTATTTATTTGTTTGTTTATATATTTATTTATTTGGATTTATATCCCGCCTAACCAGCGCAAGCGGTTTTAGCATTAGATTCTTCTTCAATCTCTTTCTGGAGTGCATCAATACTTTGGTTCATTGTAGTCATCTGATCCAGTAGAGGGTGCAATGCTACCGATAATATGTCTGGAAAGTCTATGGCAACTTCCTGTTTAGGAACAGGAAGAGAAGGAGCTGTAGCTTTTGGAGAAGGTTTCCCTCTGGCCGCCATTTTTTCTCCTCTGCCAGCCATTGTTTACTTCTTGGAGGAGTTAAAGTACCACAGAATTTTTTTTTAAAAATGCCATTTTAAGAAGGATTCCATACTACTTGAACCTCATACACAGCGCCAGTGGTCCCAGCCCTCCATTTTTCAGTCTTTTTAAAAGAAAGAATGGGCGGGGCAAAAACTTTCCCTGCCCCTTCACCGCTTTGTTTTGGGGCTACAGGATGCCTGTTAGTCCTGTTGAGTGGACCTGCTGACTCACATTTCGTTCAAGGCTGCACCACAGGTAGGGGTATTTTCATTTCTTCGCTGCATTCTTTGCTTGCCAATTTGGTGTGCTGCTTTAGGTGCCAGAGGCTCCGCAGTAACGGGACCTTATGGGGCAAAGAGGCGCCTCAATCCTTTGGCCGTCACCTCGGGAGAGGCGCCTCTCATGCCCAGGCTGGGAACTCCCTACAAGGGCTCTGAGGGGGACCGGAATCCAGCCGGTACCCCTCCCGTTCGCTGAGGTTGCGGGCTGCTCCATGCGGAGCTCTGTTGGAGCGCGCCTGCCATTAAGCTGCCAAAACTGGAAGTCCCAGGAAACAGGGGTATTCTCAAGGAAGGAAGAGTACTCTGGCATGGTTTGAGGAAGCTATACATCATGCTGCTACATAAAATGGGTTTTGATGACTTGAAAAAAGATGCCATTCCTGTTTGAGCTTTCATGCATCTATAGGATTTCTACAGGCAGAGTAGATCTCTCAGTGGCTTTTGATAGAATTGATCATGGTATCATCCTTCTAGAACACATTTCCAGGCTAGGATTGGGAGCCATCATTCGGCAGTGGTGGTTTTCAAAAGGTGGTGCTGGTGCTCCCTTGCATTTTGCCTCTGTTGTAAGAGTTAGTTTCTAGCCCTTCCCACTGCAGAGATGAGAGGCTCAAAAAGGCTAAAAACTAACTTATGAGAACAAAGACTTCAGTATTATCCAGTCCAACAGTCTGTGTCACACAGTGGCCAAAACCCAGGTGCCACCAGGAGGTCCACCAATGGGACCAGAACTCCAGAAGCCCTCCCATTGTTGCCCCTCAAGCACCAAGAATACCAAGCACCAAGAATACAGAGCATCACTACCCCAGACATAGTGCTCCATCTACACTTTGTGGCTAGTAGCCACTGATGGACCTCTGCTCCATATATTTATCCAATCCCCTCTTGAAGCTGTCTATGCTTGTAGCTGCCACCACTTCCTGCAGCATGCGTTACCCTTTGAGTGAAGTACTTCCTTTTATCTGTTCTAAGCCTACTGCTCATTAATTTAATTGTGTGCCCACAAGCTCTTGTATTGTCAGAAAAGAAAAAAAGTACTTCTTTTTCTATGCCATGCATAATGCTGCAAACCTCTATGCCGTCACCTCTCAATCGTCATTTCTTGAAGCTAAAGAGCCCTAACTTCTTTAAACTTTCTTCAGTAGGGAAGTGTTCCATCCCCTTAATCACTTTAGTTGCCCTTTTCTGCACCTTTTCCAATGCTATAAAAGCTTTTTTGAGATGCGGTGACCAGAACTGTATACAGTATTCCAAATGAGGCCACACCATAGCCAGTTTGGTGTAGCGGTTAAGTGCGCAGACTCTAATCTGGGAGAACCAGGTTTGATTCCTCACTACTCCACTTGCAGCTGCTGGATGACCTTGGGCAAGCCATAGTTTTGTCAGAGGTGTTCTTGAAAAGAGCAGTTTCTATCAGAGCTCTTCTCAGCCCCATCTACCTCACAGGGTGTGTGTCATGGGGAGGGGAAGGGAAAAGAGTTTGTAAACTGCTCTGAGATGCCGAGGGAAAGGCGGGGTATAAATCCAATCTCTTCCTCCTCCTCCTCCTGCATTATGATACTGGCTGACTTGTTTTCAACCCCCTTCCAAATAATTTCCAGCATAGTATTTGCCTTTTTTATTGCAATCACACATTGCGTTGACATCTTCAGGGAGTTATCTGCCAAGACTCCAAGATCTCTCTTCTGGTCAGTTACCACCAGTTTGGACCCCATCAACATATATTTATAGTTAGGATTTTTGGCTCCGATGTGCATTATTTTCCCCTTGCCTACGCTGAACCTCACTTGCCACACTGATGCCCACTCGCCCAGCCGCAACAAATCCCTCTGGAGTGCCTCACAGTCCTCCCTGGTTCTCACTGCCCTGAACAACTTAAGTATCATCTGCAAACTGAACCACTTCACTGTCCCAACCACAAATTGGTAATGAACAAAAAGCACCGGACCCAGTAATGAGCCCTGCGGTAACCCATTGCTTACTACTTTCCACTGTGGAAACTGCCCATTTATACTCACTCTCTGTTTCCTGTTAATTAATTTAGGATTTTGTGGGGCAGTCTTGAAGTGGCTCACCTCATTCATCCAAGGTCGGGGACAGAGGATGATGCTGGGAGAGAGGGTGTTGACTTGGCCCCTTAGTGTGTGAGTTTCCTCAGGAGACAATCCTCTCCTCAATGTTGTACATATGCCAACTGGTGCAGAGTTTCAGGCTGGAGTGCCACCAGTACGCTGATGACACCCAACTATATCTGTTAATGGGTGGCTGCCTGGATGCCGCCCCAGCAAATTTGGATGAGGGGCTGGAGGTCGTGGTGGGATGGTTGAAAAAGAGCCAGCTGACACTGAATCCTACCAAGATCAAGAGGTTCTGTGGCCGGGGGGGACGGGGACTCAGATTTGGGGTGCCAATTTCTGGCTCTTGACGGTGTGCCCTTAAAATTGGCACAATCTGTCAAGAGCCTAGGTGTGATCTTGGATGCCTCCTTATCAATGGAGGCCTAAATCAAAAATGTTGCCAGACTGGCATTTTTCCAGTTGTGCCACGTCAGGCAAGTGGCTCCCTGCCTGTCTCACCCTGACTTAGGCACAGTAACCCACACAACAGTCACCTCCAGATTAGACTACTGTAACTCGCTTTACATAGGGCTACCCTTGAGACTGACCCAAAAACTCCAACTGGTCCAGAATGTGGAGGTTCGGGTCCTTAGGGGGCCCCCGTGAACAGCACATATTCAGACTGTGCTACTTGAGGCCCTTAATGGTCTGGGACCCAAATATCTTCAGGACCGCCTCTCCTGGTACACCCCTGAAGAGCACTATGCTCAGCAGATAAGAACTTACTCATGATTCCCAGCACGAGACATCTGGCTGTCCTCTACCAGAGCCAGAGCTTTCTCCACCCTGGCTGAACTCTCGGCCGAATAACATCCGTGCCCTGCAGGACATAATGCAGTTCTGCAGGGCCTGTAAGGTAGAGATGTTCCGCCAGGTGTTTGGCTGAGGACAGCAATGGTTTCCATATGGCTGGCACTCCCATATCTTGCCTCCCCCGCATGAGGCAATGGCACAATTGGCTGTTTAGCGCCTTCTAATTAATTAGGCTTCCCTTGCTCGAATGCCAGTTAAATCAACTCTAGGGGGCGGTGCCCATCTATTTTCAAGATGAAGAGCCAGCATTGTCCAAAGACTTTTCTGAGGTCATGTGGCCGGCGTGACTAAATGCTGAGGCGCACAGAATGCTGTTACCTTCCCACCAAAGCGGTACCTATTCATCTACTTGCAATTTCTTGCTTTCAAACTGCTAGGTTGGCAGGAGCTGGGGCCAGAGATGGGAGCTCACTTCATCATACAGCACTTGGGTCTCGAACTGCCAAGCTACCAACCTTCCGGTTTACAGCTCAGTGTCTTAACCTTTGAGCCACCACAGCCCCTGTACTTTATTGTTTTTAGCTATGAATCTAATGTATAAATGTTGTTTTTACTGTTGTACACCTCCCTGAACCCTGTTTTAGAGGGGAGGGTGGTACAGTAACTGAATTTAATAAGAACAAATAACCAGTTTTTAATCTACAAGAGGGCTTAATAAATGGTAGCAGTAGATTATGATGTTACTGCGCTGTAGTGCTCTACCAATTGCCAGTTAATGAAGTTCTCCTGTGGTATGGGGGTGTGTGTGTGGCTGCCACAGAGGCCAGGGCAAGGGAAAACATGAGCAGGATCTTCAAAAATGCACCCCTTCCCATCCATACGGTCTGCCAGGGTGCTTTAACTGTGGTCTTTCAAAAAAAAAATCCAAGTGTGGGGAAGATTGCAAGGCAGGAGAAAATCCAGTGGACAATTTTAGAGGATGGTCCCCCCTCCCCCCGCCCAAGTCCAATTTGAATGCCAGGTGAGAGCAAAACCTCTACATGGAAGCAACTGTAGGGTGTACTGAGGTCCCCAAATCATTTAAAAACCATGCTGTGAAGGAAAGTACTGAGACCTACTTCAATTGAAATGAAATAATCTAGAATATTTTAATGCAGTCTTAACCTGGGTAGCCCAGGCTAGCCTGATCTCATCAGATCTCAGAAGCTAAGCAGGGTCAGCCCTGGATAGTACTTTGATGGGAGACCACCAAGGAAGTCCAGGGTTGCAACACAGAGGCGGACAACGGCAAACTCTGCCGTCTCTTGCCTTGAATACCCTGCAGGGGCACCATAACTTGATGGCACTTTCCATTTCCACATGCATATTTCTCTAATCTTTTAGGTTTGCGCCAGGACATGGCTGAAGGATATTCACTGGAACACTTTCATAAGGCTTACGTTTTTACTGCTAAGCATGTGCAATTGCTAATCTAGATTACATTCCTTGAAGAAACAGCTACGGGGCTCAGAGGTCATTGATGTGTTACAGCTGCCAGTTAGGGCAGGAGATGGCGTGTGATAAAAATTATTTATTCTAAGTAAAGGCCCCCAGCCAAAAAGCTATTTGGGTCACTTGAAATCACTGTGCTATTCACTCCTTGTTCACCCCAACACATTTCGAGGAAGACTTGAGTGGCAGCATATAAATTCACTAAAAAACAAGTCTACAAAGAGCCTGCATATACATTACCCGTCACCCAGGCCCTTTCCAAACTGCCTTTGCATTCTGTTTCAGTAACTGGTTGTTAATGGATTTTTTGTGCCGTTCCAGCTGCTAGTGGAATTCATTTACCAGTTCATACAAACCTGCTTGAGTTGGTTTACCAAAATGTGGTTGAGCTGCTTTTGAAGGAAACTGCTTTCCATTTTCTACCCCTTCACTGTGTTTCTGAATCACTGTGGTGTGCTGCTTAAAATGTCCATAGCGCTTCCTGCAATGCCAAAGAAGACCATGCAGCAAAAAAGGGCGGCGGGGAGGGGGAGTGGCAGTGTTTGAAATTACCATAGTGCTTCAGAGGCGGCGCGTTAATGGAAGGAAATTCGTTGTGGAAATCAGGTCAACAACAAATTCCTTGAAATCGGGCCAACAACAAATAATATCTAGTTTAGAACGATAATGTGAAAAGGGCCCTAGATTCCTAGAAATTCAGCTGGTCTCTTGACAGTCTCTCTCCATCCTCCTCCAGCTGTTTAGGAACAGCTATTCCATGCACCACCTCGGCTTTAACCCTCAAAGCAGCTGCTTTAAGAATTCAACAGAAACACCTTCAGAGACCTGAAGAGAGATATTTAAAAAGCTTGGAAAATCTTTTATTGTAGTTTATTTTCATAGTAAGGTTTTATTTTTAATACAATAAATATTTACCAGTAATAGCATTTCATAGATCAGAATTCAAGTCCATTGTAAGACAGTCAAACCTCCGATAATGCATGTATAAGACAGGTATGACTCCTGACAAAGTGTGGAGGGCTGGGAGACACCCCCACCCACCCATGACAGTGTACATTTCCTATAGCAATTTTCTTCTCCTAAAAATAATCATCATCTGTACAACCAGTTTGCATCGATGCAGCCAGTCCTGGTCAAAGCCTGGCAGATTGAACCCACTGCAAAATACAACTTAGAGAATCCCTTGCCTTAGAATGGTGGCAAGCCCTTTCAGGCAGAGAGTACCAAAGACCGAGGCATCACTTCACGGGCCAAATTCTAAAATGGGACTCAGTTTTTACATTTCCCCCTTGGCTCTTCCAAGTATTCTCAGCTGGAGAATGAGTCCATCTTTCAGGCAATGATCTGCAAACAAGCTTTCTTAAAAAGCCAAGATCAAGGAAAGACCCTCTCTCCCACAAAAAAACAAAGAAATTCCAGAATTTACAGGCAGTTTATTTGTGAGAGAGCTGGCACCTGCTTCCTGATGGGGCTTACTCTGAATGCAAGCAAGGGTAAGGTCCCTTTCCTGTGCAGAGAAAAGATCTTCCTGTACTCCCTTTTCCAACCGGGAAATATCAGCAATGAACCTTTTTCAGCCTGGAAGCTCTCCTGTGTCTGAAAAGGCAACATCTGTGGCCCTTGCTAGAGCATGGAGATCCTCTTTCCCATTATATACACAGCTTTAGAGGGAGGCCTAATGTAATCTTTTGCTACAGAGGCAAAGCCAAAGCCTGAAATGCCTGCATTTCCAGATGGGCCTCCTGTAGAGAACATGCCTCCAGTCCCAGAACAATAGGTAGAGAAGCTGGCGCTAAACCTAGGGAAGGGTGGGGTAGAAATTAGCCTATATGAACAGGACATCTCTCAAATCACCATCGCACAACTCTATTCCTTAGGATTGCTTTGCAAAGCACAAGTGACTTGCATACACTCACAGTGCCCAATCGACATTGCCAGAGTAAGTCAACGCTGTACTGTCAGCATTGCCCAGCACTCTGCTATGAGATCCAGTCCAGAAACAGCCAGCAAGTCCTCTTGAGGCACAGACCAGCTCAAATTATAAGGGTCCACTCCACAAATGAGTACACCCCTCAAAGCTGGTACTAACTTAGAAGCAATCAGGTCCGTAGGCTAGCTGTCTTAAGTTTTGCTAGCCATTCCGTATCCAGTTCCAGTCTGTTTTACTCCTTCCTCCATGGCAGAGGTTGAAATTGCATTCTACAGAAACTTTCTGGACTCTGCCAGGTCTCTCTCTCTTATCTGCAAGGATTCGCTGAGCATCTGTGCAACTGGAGTGCATTCCAGAATCCAGCTCTGGCTCCACAGTTTGAATCCTGTAGGATGCCGATGTGGCATCTGCCCTGCAGCAGGACTCTGCCCGGAGACTACTCTCTTGAAGAGCTGTTTCTGAGGAGGGCCTTGAAAGTCAAAGCAGCTCTTTGGGGGGGAGGGCAGTGAGTGAAGCCACAAAATGCAAAGATGCAAGATGAAGCGGTTGTTGCAAATGGTGAGGAAAGAGAATACCAGGTTGAGCAAAAGGACTGCCTCTGCCTCACTGATGGAGAAAAATGCCACTTACAGGGGGAATTCCAGGAAGCAGAGGAGACTCAGAGCATCTTTTGGACTTTTGAAAATTCCTCTGGATGCAGGGGAGAGAGTGGCAGAAGGCACAGTCACCCCCCGCAGCACGCAATACCTTTATTTTAAGAATACTTACAGCACAGAGGCAGACACACACACACACACACGCACAGAGGAGCTACAAACACTAGAGACCCAAAAAAAATTGGTGCATTTGATTCCCATTACATCTACAATAACACTTTCAATGTTGCTACAATTAAGACAAAAACCAGCACAAATTAAATTCATTCTCCCTATTTTCCCATCAGAAGATACTATCCTTACACCTTTAGCTTGGAAAGCAAGTTTTAAAAATGTTTTTTTTTTTAAGACAGCCGACTTCTTTCCTCAGCTTGAGGCAAGTCATTTAAGGCACCAATTTCCTTATTATTGAGAAGCTCAGAAAGACAGGAAAGTAGAACCAGGGATTGAGACAGAAGGATACAGACGAGAGCTCTGCCTTGGAATAAGCTTGTTAACTTAAACACAGAAACATTGTCAAGTGGAGGCTTGTCCTGGCGTATCAACGGTCCTGTGCAACTGAGCATGGCTAATGACAACTATGCTTCCAGGCAGTCACTGAAGGAATGGTTTACTGCACAATATCACCAAGTCAGGGTTTTGCATGCAGGTGATACACTCCCCACGATTAAAACCTTCGGCTTCTGTGAAAAGTCAGTCTTCTATCCAGAGGATTTGAACAAGGCAGCAGCCTCCAGAACACTACCATAGAACCCCCAGTTAGACAAGCCCTGCTTCAAAAGAAAGAGAAGGGGGGGGGCAAGTATTCCTGCAGTGGTTCAACACATAAATACACATGCATACACAAAAGCCATGCTCCTGCTCTGAATCGGCAGCCTCCAGAGCTGGACAATATGGCTCTGTAAGATTTTAAACTTTCTTCTACATTTTTCCCAAGGTGCAATTCACAACCTATTACTGTATTCGATTCCACCTGGTACAGCCGTCAGCTGTCCAAGCTCATCTGAATTCTCTCTGTACACTGCTTTTCCTGTGCAAAGTCATCTAATGAAAAAGGGGGAGGAAATCCCCTTCCTCACATTTGTTCAACATTCACTTGGAAAGCAAAATCAGAATGTTTCGTCATCCATGCCTCTTCCCCCCCCTTTTATTCCTTTTTTGCAAATTGTACCAGTAATTATCAGAATCTGCTCCTCTCTTGCACATTAAACATCACAAACAAAACCTGTGCTCAAACTTAATCTTTTTTTTTTTTTAAATCTATATACAGAAAAAAGAAAAGGGAGCTAAGAACTGGTTCCTGGATTTTACATCGCTTACATCGTGCTTGACATAATGATTCAAGTTTATCAAAAAAAAAAAAAGTTAAATAGCAATTTCACAATTTTTTCCCCCTACAGAAATATATCTCACCCATAAAAAGGATATTCCAAGCTGGATTCTCCTTACGTTTCATAACATGAAACTTTTACCCTGCTGTAAATTACATATGAACATCCCCAGCTGCGCTCTGTTTCCTCCGGGTGCGGCCTTTCCAAGGAACTTGGGTTTAGGCTGCACTCTTCATACAAGCACAATTTTTTTTAAAAAAAGTATTCTTCATTAAATAAACAGAAGAGAGAGAGAGAAAAAAATCAGCACTTGAATCTTCACCACCACTTCAGTTTAAACAGGATTACAAAATGGTCGAACACAACATTTGCCAGTTGGAGAAACAGAAAAAAAGCCACGTGGTTAGAGGGGTCTACTAAAGATCGGTTCTGGAATGAGTTTCTCTTTCACATTTCCTCCCATCCCCGTCCCCAAGAAAAGAGAACACAAATTAATCACCCCCTCTTCCCGCACCAGAACAACACAGTGCTAGGGAGGTTTGTTTATGTACACTTAATGTGCCTGCCAAAAGAGCCTCCCAATTTCACAATATTGTAGTTACGAGTGCACACATTATCACAAGAAAGTTAACGGCATACACCACAAACAGAACACCCCCCCCCCCCGCAGTAAACATAACATAGGGGGATCTGACTACTTTGCCAAAGTACCTCGTGCTCCAAGTGTCTACTCGCACCTGGTGGGATGACAACCCCTCCAGATACGTCTGAGTTTTCCGCATTCTTCAGCATCAGTATCTGCAGGGCCACAATGGCAGGAGGTGGATGGGAGAATGGTGTGTGTGTGGGGGGGACATTCTGCATGTTAGTCATGCTTCAACCAAATGACTTTCATCAAGCGTCTTCTACAATGGATTTTCTACAAAAGCCCCTTGGGACAACTGAATCTGTGGAGAAGTCCGCAACTTCATCCTTTGATTACAAGAAGCCACATCTTCAGCGCAGCCCGTGGATGTTCTGTGGCAGCCCTGTGGTTCCTGAGCCACTGTTAGCGCCCGGTTTTTATTTTGGGATGTCTCAAGAGTCCTGAGTGGCGCCGTCCCTACACCTGGGCTTCAAGTTGCCTGGGGCACATTCTGCTGGTCTAACGCAGGCTCGTGACTGTGAAGTTTCTTCCCCCTCGTGTGGCATGATGGAGGGGGCAGGGAAAGAATGGTCCCTGCTGCCAGTCTCTCTTGAGTTCTCTGCCCCCTCCCCAGGACCTTCCAAACTGGGTCAGTTTTAGTTCCATGGTGATGGCTGAAGTATATTTACACAGGGCGGCTGAATTTACAGCACCTCTGCAGACTGCAGACTGACTTTCTCCTCTTCTGCTGCCTCCTCCATGTCTAGTCAATCGGAGTTGGGCTTCCGTAAAGAGAAGGGCCGGATGTTGAAATGCTTGCTCAGCTGGTTCACCTGTTGGGGAGAGACCAAATGCAGAGGATCCATTAGTCTGAAAGCAGGGAAGACACTCCAGGCTGGCTGTGGGGGCCATAAACATGAACACTGTGGAAACAAACTTACCACGCAGACTCCATAGTGGATATGCGCCAGGGTGATGATGACTGTGAGCAAATAGAGGAGGAGAGTTTCGTGTTGTGGTACTAGCCCTGACATGAGGGTCAGGATGGCCAGGGCGAGCGGCAGGAGCATCCAGTTGAGAGGTTGGCATCGGGTGCTGCTCATCTGGCAGACGATCAGCCGACACTGGAAGGGATGGAAGAGGAAGCATTAAAAGGTGGCTCAGCACAATGCGGCGCCAAAAGCCGGGCTCGCCGCCAAGCACCACATCCATCGTGAATAGAGGCCACGCCCCCAGGGATGTAAATACCAAAGGAATCCAAATTCTGTCATGAAATTGTGAGCTCTGGTTGTGTTGCACTAACGACACCTTTGCTGTTTACTTGATTCTTTAGAAACATAACATCAAACACAGGAAAGATCTTTTAAAGAGTACACAACTTTGTTAAACTTTGTTCACGTTGATGCTTTCACAATATTAGGAACGTTTTATAGCTACCCTCCTGCTACTAAAGGAGTCGTATACTGAAACATCCTCTGATTCTTGTTTGCAAATCAGTGTGATTTTTATTGATAATTCAGTATTTCTGTATTGTTTTTGAAATATCAATAAACAGTGATTTAAAAAAAAAATTAAAAAATTGAAATTAAGACAGGTTGAGCTATATGCATTGGCCTATTTTGAATAACATGGCTATCAACAATCCAGAGGGGCAAAAGCTCAGTAGGAGGACACGTGGTTTGCAGGCAGAAGGTACCAAGATCAATCTTTGGCATCTCCTGACCATCTATAGATGTTGGAAAAGACTCTGCACACCAACGCCAGTCTGGTCTGAACTTGGAATCGGGCAGTTTCATAAGTTCTTCAATCGAATACTCGAGAAATCCGGATTTTCTCTTAATTATGGAAGTGCGGCCCTAACCTGGACGGCCCAGGCTAGTCTGATCTCATTGGATCTTGGAAGCTAAACAGAGCCAGCCTTAGTTAGTACCTGGATGGGGACCACCAAGAAAGTCCAGGGCAGCTATGTAGAGGCAGGCGATGGAAAGCCACCCCAGTTAATCTCTTGCCTTGAGAACCCCATAGGGTCTCCATAAGTTGGCTGCAACTTGAATCCACTTTCCATCACTATGGAAGTCCAAGTCCACCACCAAGAAAGTCCAGGGCTGCTATGTAGAGGCAGGCGATGGAAAGCCACCCCTGTTAATCTCTTGCCTTGAGAACCCCATAGGGTCTCCATAAGTTGGCTGCGACTTGACAACACTTTCCATCACTATGGAAGCTCAAGACAGACAAGACTATGGAACAGCGTTGATGGAACACACCAAGGCGGCTTTAGGTATCCAGCATCTCATTTCCAAAAGAGACCAAATTCCTCCAGCCAGGTCACAAGCCAGACATGAAGGCAAACAGCCAGTTCTCCCTTTGTTGATTCCCCCATCAACTGCTATCCAGAGCAGTACTGCTTCTGAATATGGAGGTTCCACATAGCTATCGTGGCTCATAACTGACAGACCTATCCCTCCATACACTTGGCTAAACTTCTCTCTTTCTCTCTCTCTCTCTCTCTCTCTCTCTCTCTCTCTCTCTCTTTTAAAGGTAGCTTTACAGAGTTGGAAAACATTAACCACAGGAAAGGTTGGCTCAGTGGTAGAGCACCTCCTTTGCAAAGCAAGGGTCCCAGACTGAAACATGTACATGAACAAATGAAACTTAATCCGATGGTCTCTTAAGGTCAGTATTGTCTACTCAGACTGGCAGCAGATCTTCAGGATCTCAGGTCCAGGTCTTTCATATCAGTTCCTACCTGTTAAGTGGAGATGCCAGGAATTGAACCTGGGACCTTCTGCATGCCAAACAGATGCTCTGCTATTCAGCCACAGTGCATATCCTTCATGTCTCCAGTTAAAAGGATCAGGCAGTAGGCAACATGAATTATCTTTATCCAAGACCCTGTACCATCAGACTAAACAACACTGTCTTTGACAGACCCATGGTCCGATGGTAGAAATCAGCTTCATCTGGAGAACCCAAACTATCGCTTACCAGAAGCCCTACTCTGCTCACTTTGGGAATCTGAGTTTCCACTTAGAGTCACCCATGCATTCTGGATGTTGCGCCATAGCCTTAGGTTGAAAACTGCCAATTCTCAGCTCTGGAACAGAGACTCATGCACGAATCCTCCAGACTTGTGGAATACATGCAAGCTCGAGCAGATGTGATCTTGGATGCAAATGTAATAGCTATGTAGGAACTGTGTAATTTGTGCAGGGTCCCTTTCATCACCTCTAGGCAAGGTGTTTTCATTCTAGAGTGCAGGCTGTATTACTTCTTGCCCCACGACTTGATTTGGACAATTAACCCAAGGCACTTGGCCCTACATCAATGAACATTACTTGCCCCTGCGTGCTGGTTTTAACGTGGCTGGTGGCAGGGGTGGGGGGGGAGAGGATTTACCGAAATATTAGCAAATGCTGTCCCAACCATGAAGTAAAAGAGGCGAGGGTGGACCTCTAGGATGTCTGATGGTGACTGGAAGATCCAGACAGTGCACAAGACGAAGAGAAGCACTGGTGAGAAAAAAGGCAGCATCGCCTCGTAAAAGGAGTCGTGCTTCAACGTTTTAGTTGAGTAGGCTCTGAAAAGCAGGAAGGGGTGGAAACAGGCATCATTAGTGAGAAGAGAAGAATATTTAGCACTAGCAAGAAGCAACAATTCGAGGGAGTTTTAAAGACAGCTTTTGGAAATGTCCTTAATCTTTTAAAAGACAGCTTAGAAATGTAGCATCTAGAGAAGACCGGAGGCCCTTGCTCATACTCCCTATGCATCATCCAATAATGAGATGCCAAGCAAAGCTGGCAAGGATGGAGAGCGAGGACTTTGCAGTGGCAGCCCCCCTCTTCCATGGCATTTGTTACCGATTTGCTTGTGGCTTTTAGAAAGATGGTGTTTCCAGGAGGCTTTTGGGGAAACGTGATTTACTTACCTGGTAATGGGAAGGCTAGTGTGTGTTTTTTTTAAGTCACTGCTTTTAAAAATATTTTCTTGTTGGGATTTAAGCCATGGCATGATTTGACTGTTTTCATGGACTGATACTGTAAACTGTCTTAAAGGGCCAAGTGGCAGCATTGAAGCTTGACATAATAGAAATACAGCACTCTTTCCTTTCTTCTATATATTCCACCTCAATCAGGTCTCTGCCACACCCCCAGGCAGGCACTGAAGCATTCAGGCAGGAGCAAAGGGAACTATTCAACAGAGAATCCAATGCCTTTCTCCCACCCTGGTCACTCTTTAGGTGTTCCCGTGCTTCGAATGGGAAACAAAGCTTTGTATCGCCAAACCTAGAATCGTCCAGAGCTTCTTTGTGTCACTGAGAAAAAGGGGAGATTTGGGGGTTGGGGGGTGGAATAGAGATCAGCAGCAGAGCATGTGCTTTCCATGGACCAAGTACAAATCTCCAACCACTTGAATACTTGCGCCCAAAAATGCCTCAGCCAGGACTGAGATCTGTCATCAAAATTGGTTTTAAAAAGCAGTCCGGTAGTATTAGCAAAGGCAGGCCTCCCCCTGCCCCCCCCACCCCAATTTTCACAGCTGCAGTAGAGAGCTGTGCACCTCAAAGGAGCATTTGGCTTTGCTCGCCAAACAGAATAGAGAAGTGGACAGACGATATCCATCCTCCTTTTTTTTTAAGCCAGGGAAAGCTCCTTGATTTTGACCCATGGTGTCTTTCACACGAATGCACTGGATGGGTAACCAGGCAGTGCTGTAGCTCATATCAAGCACTGACACTTGATTTTGGAAAGCACTTACTTGTAGTAATTATGCAGGCTCATGGGGAGGGTCACAGTGAGCGCACAACCTAAGGGAAGAAAGGGCAGGTTACTACTCCACCAGAAGCGCCTACATTCCTTCAAGCAAAGTCTATCTGCAATCCTCCTCCATATCACAGCTGCTTTGAAGTTTAAAAGCAGCTTCACGGTACTTTTTGGAGATATGTATGAAGCAGTCCATCAAGGCCATTATTGTCTACTTCGGCAGCAGTTCTCCAAGGTCTCCGGTCTCTCATACCACCTCCTAACCTGATCCTTTTAACTGGAGATGTTAATGATTGAACCTGGGACCTTCTGCATGCAAAAGCAGATGCTCTATCTCTGAGCTATGCTCCCTCCAAGGTACTCCTACAGAGCAGGTGCATAAGAATAAATGTACCTAACACACACAAAAATGTGAGGATGTACATTTAGGTCCATGAGATTACTGGTAAACTCCAAAACTTTCCCTTGGAAATTTATCCTGGCTATGAAATTCTAGTTCCCTTTATGGGCATCTCTGGATGAAGCTGCCACACACAAGCATACCCATATTTTCAACCACAAGAAGATGCCCGTTAGACGATTTCTTCAGTGCTTTATTCAGATTTCCTTGTTAATTTCTGGAGATGGAAGCATATTATCTTTAGAGAGGAGACTGACAAGTTTCAAAACCCTTATTAAAATAGAAGAAACCAGAAACTCCAGATATATGGAAAACACCTTTTTTGGGGGGGGGAATCTTTTACAGAGATAATGGTAGGCTATAAGGGGCCCACTAAGGCACCAACCTCATCTACTCCGTACACGGTCCAAACTATAGGTCTTTCAGTTTGCTTGAAGGCCGACTGCAAATTCTGCAAACATGCACAGTCTTAATTTTGGCAGAAGGGATGGTCGCTGCCATGTTGGCCTCAAACACCACAAGGCAATTGTGTCAATGGATGTCTGGCCTTAACGCAGACTGAAATGCTTGCCTGCTCCTGACAAAGGCAGTGCAAAGTAGACAGGCATACTTTAATGTCGCAACTTTTGCCTGTGTTTAATTACTTTAGAAAGATCTTTTACATCCTTGTGGTTACGAAACGGGCCTACTATATACATGGGTACACACCAACTGGGTAAAAAGGTGCTGCAGGTCACTGAAAAAATTAAGCAGCAATAATCTGCTACTACATTGCCTCCTGTGACAAATGGCTTGTTTTTTTAAATAGTGAGCCACAGCAGCAATGCTACGAAGCAGTGAAGCCAAACAATGCCTTATTCTTCTGGCTAGCTCATGTCTCAGTCCTATTGGGGAGGAGCTGTGGCTCAGTGGTAGAAAATCTGCTTGGCAAGCAGAAGGTCCCAGGTTCAACCACTGACACTTCCAAGTTAAAAGGATCAAGTAGTAGCTGATGTGAAGGACCTCTGCCTCAGACCTTGGAGAATTGCTGCCAGCCAGAGTAGACAACATTGATCTCAATAGACCAATGGTCTGATTCCGTATTAGGCAATTTCACACGTATATGCATCTTATGTCTCACTGTACAAAGGGAAGGGGAGAGAGGAGGACCCAGCTGCCGTGTAATCTGCCCATCAATATACTAAGATCCACAAGGAAGGCCTGGACCAGAGGCTTCAGAAGGAGAACAGCCTTGCCTAGAGAGGCGGGCCAGGCCAGGATCATTAAAAAAAAACCACTCATCCACTGCTCATTTATTTACCTAGAGCATTTCTATGCTGCCTCTCCCAAGCCCTGCTTGAGGCAGTTAATAATTGGGTTTTTTTAAAAAATTGTCTACGCTTGTGACACTTAGCTCAGGAAAGCATGAAGCCTTCCTCTGGTCTAAGGAGCTTTCTTCTGATGGAAGTGGCTCTTCCTCCGGCGCAAAAGCAATTCAACAGACTTCGCTGAGAGCAGGATACAAGCCAACAAATCAATAAGGGGGCCGCTGCGGTGGCTCTGGTGACCCAGCTTGCAGTTTGTTTCTATTGTCGCAAGGTTATGGAAACGTACACGTTCTGAGGTTGATAGTATCAGGTTCAGGCCTGGAACTTGCCAGAACTTCCACCCATTTCTCCCCCTCCCTTCCCAAAGCTCTCCTGGCTCCCCCTAGAGCAGCATTTTGGAGAGCTCAGTTAACAAACGCACAAAAGGAAAGACAGGAAAATTCTGTTCCGGGTCAGAAGCTACTCCCAGCAGCAGAAAGCAACCTTTGGACCCAAAGGTTACGGTTAAGACCTTTATCAAGCATGTTTAAAACCAAAATGACAAGAAATTACACCTTGCAGCTTTATCTCGTTGGAGTAAAACAAGGGCTATTTTATGACTATCGTTTTAAGCCGCATACTGTTTTTGTGGCTTGTATTTATATTTATAAGTGTATGGCTTATTACATTGTTTTTGATTTGTAAGCTGCTTTGAACAGGTCTCTGGAGAGGCAGCTTGTAGGTTTTCTAAATAAATCATAAGAAAATTAGTACCCAGTGGTTAGAAGCTTAAAGAAAGGAGATCTAAACTGAAGAGAGGTTCCCACTACCTGCACAAACCCAATCACAATACTGTGAAAGGGGGGAAATACATTAATTGGAAGAGGAGCGAACTCAAATGCTGACATGAAAGGAATGCTAATTTACCAGAACCAGTCCTGCCTTTCACACATTGGGGTTATACACTTTAGCAATTGTCTGCAAGTCCAAACGATTGCTGAAGGGCATCAAAAGCTCCTTACCCAACATGTGTGAAAGCAGCAGTAAGGTTGGGTATCTATTTTGCAAGGATTTCAGCATTAACATGGTGGTTGGAGAAGACACGGGAGACAGGCAGGGCTTGTGTAAGTGGCTAGTGGCACATTTGCCTATCAAGATGAGCCAGAAAGGAATTACACTGGTGTAGGTAGAAGAGAAGAAGAAGAGAAGAGATTGGATTTATACCCCGCCCTTCACTCACTTAAGAGTCTCAGAGCGGCTTACAAACTCCTTTTCCCTTCCCCTCCCCACAACAGACACCCTGTGAGGTAGGTGGGGCTGAGAGAGCTCTTTCCCAAGCTGTCCTTGAGGGAACAGCTGGCACAGAGCTATGGCTTGCCCAAGGTCATCCAGCCAGGTGCAAGTGGAGGAGTGGGGAATCAAACCCGGTTCTCCCAGATTAGAGTCCGTGCACTTAACCACTACACCAAACTAGGGGTCCTTTCGTAGAAAAAGAGCTGCAGGAGTCCATTAGCATAACTCATTAGCATAACTCATTAGTATATGCCACGTCCCTTGACATCGCTGGAAGTGTGTCAGAAAGCGAATGTCAGTTTCAGCCCCATTATACCCTATGGGCCATTGAAATCAATGGCAAAAACTCATAGGGTATATGAGGGGCTGGAGGAAAGGGGATTTGAGGGAGAGGCTCCAAACTTGCAGGGTAGCTGCTGGGGCCTCTCCTTGAAATACCCACCAAGTTTCAAGAAGATTGGACCACGGGGTCCAATTCTATGGGCCCCCAAACAGGTTGTCCCATCCCCTCCATTGTTCTCTATGGTGGGAAAAAATGTTACCTTTTTTCCTACCATAGAGAATGGAGGGAATGGGGGCAACATGTTTGGGGGCCCGTAGAATTGGACCCCCTGGTCCAATCTTCTTGAAACTTGGTGGGTATTTGGGGGAGAGGTCCCAGCAGCTACTCTGCAAGTTTGGAACCTCTCTCTCAAACCCCCTCCCCTCCAGTCGCTTCTAAAGTTGCTGCTGAATTTCGGGGGCAATTTGGCAGCAGACTGAATCAGATCAGAGAATCTGATTCGGCCCATGGCTGCCCTAGTGGCCACTCCTGAGCTGGCGGAGCTTTGCTCCGCCTTGCTCCGGCCCCAATGGACCCCTGGGTATAACCTAAGTGATTCTTCCATGTTTCCTAGGGCTCACAGATAACATCCAGGACGAGAGCTCAGCTGCAGTCAGCAGTGGCCTAGAACAGAAATCTGCAGGCTTCCCTTCTCTTCGCTTCTGCAGTCTTGAATATGGAAGCACCCTTCTTCCTGTCCAAGAAGCAGTCTGGGAGCCCTGGTGCTGACACATCCCGCCAAATGCCCCACCAGAATCTCTTGCACCCATAGTCTTACAATTGAAGCTATCTACATGATTTCAGCTTTCAGAGGGAGGGAGACTCTTGGTCTTTTGAAAATACAGTTCTCCTAATCTAAAGGGAGATCATGGAGAATTCAGAGTTCCAGCACAGCCAATCTGCAGTCCCTGCTGCCATCATTTCAGGATCTGCATTACTGATCCATTTCATGGATCCATTTCATGGATCCATTTCATTCAGGAACCCTGTTATTTACAATCCTGTTTGCTCCAGACCAAAGGTAAAGTTTTCCCTTGCTCAAAAGCCAGTCAAATCCGATTCTAGAGGGCGGTGCTCATCTCTGTTTCCAAGCTGAAGAGCCAGCGCTGTCCGAAGACTTTTCCATGGTCATGTGGCTGGCATGACTAAATGCCAAGGCGCATGGAACACTGTTACCTTCCCACCAAAGGTGTTACCTTCCTATTTATCTACTGGCAATTTCTTGCTTTTGAACTGTTAGGTTGGCAGGAGCTGGGGCCAGAGATGGAAACTCACTCCATCATGCAGCACTCGGGTCTTGAACTGCTGAACTACAGACCTTCCAGTCTGCAGCTCAGCAACCTCTGAGCCACCGCAGCCACTTCCCCTGCTCCAAACTAGCTCTACTATAATCTGGACACAGGATGGCCAAGTAGGCTGCTCCAGACAGATCTCAAAAGCTAAGCAGTGCCTGCCCTGGTTAGTGCTTGGATGGGGGACCACAAAGGAAGTCCAGGGTTGACAGGCAGTGGAAAGAGATGACAAGCCACCTCTGTTTGTCCCTTGCCTTGAAAACACTGCACAATTGCCATACGTCGGCTGTCACTTCCACCACCAGTCTGGATGCGTCGCTTGAATTCAGGAGAGAGTCAGTAAGTTTAAACAGGGCTAGGCTAAACAAGCAGCTACTTAGCTGTGACCCAATTTTTTCTGATATGTTTTAAACAACAACAAAGACAACACTTGAATATCAAGAATTATTATTATTATTTTTAACAAAAACACTGGATTGCGTCAAAGAAAGTGACAATTACAAAAACAGGCTTCAGACAGGGAGTTCCTTACCAATAATCATTGCAGTGAACAGGTCTCTATATAAGATATTAAACAGGAAAGGTTCGTACCAGGCCTCCACTCCCACAATCGAGGTCACTATGTACACAATGGAAATGGTCTGGAAAAAGAAGTGCAGAGCATTAGCAGTCAGAGAAATCGATCTGATCAGGTATCCTTTTTCCAGCACCGCCTAACAATTAGAACAGTTCTTACACGTATCTCCTTACAACACAGGGAAATCTGCAGCTGCGGAGGGAGAAACTACTCCAAGAGCTCTTTCCTCCCGGCCCTCCCTTCCCATGTGCACACAACTGGAATTTCAAGGTTGTGCGTTGGTAGCACCCGGCGTCCAGACTCCACCATGATCTTAAGTCCACACAAAAATCACAATGCAACTTCTTCCAAAAAAACCTGTTTAATTTGGAGCTCAAGAGTGTGAGGGCTCCAAGCCAGAAAGTGCCAGGTTAGACCTCTGCCACAAACTTAAGATAATCAAGATAATTTGAAGCATGTGCAAAATTGTCCTGTAACAAATCCTAAGGTTTATTTAAAGCCTCTTCTCTTGTCCTGTTCCTTTCGGTATCTAGCCTTTTCTATAGCGGTGCTGGATGTCAGTTCTTCCGCTTTTCTGAACAATTCTCACCACCACTGAAGAGCAAGTGCGGTATCAGTAAGCACAGAGAGTTATTAAAATACAGAATTTGTTGCCAGAGGATGCAGTGATGGTCACAGGAATGAACAGCTTTAAAAGGGGATTAGGTAGATTCATGAAGATTAGGTCTATCGGTGGCTACTAGCTAGCACTTCACCTACTTTAGTTGCAAAGATAATCAAAGATATGCAAAAGCGTCCTTTTACAAAACCTAAGGTTTATTTAAAGCCTCTTCTCTTATCCTGTTCCTTTTGGCATCTAGCTTTTTCTATGGTGGTGCTGGATGTCAGTTCTTCCGCTTTTCTGAACAATTCATCCTGCCTCACCATCACTGAAGAGCAAGCGCGGTATCAATAAGCACAGAGAGTTATTAAAATGTGGTACTTGCTGCTAGAGGTTGTACTGATGGTCACAGGAATAAACAGCTTTAAAGGGGGATTAGATAGATTAATGGAGGATAGGTCTATCAGCAGGTACTAGCCATGGGGACTGACCATCCATGTTCATAGGCACGAAGTCTCTGAATCCCGGAGCCGGGAGGCAACAGCGGGGGAAGGTCTCAGCCTCTGTGCCCTGTTGTTGGCCCTCCAGAGGAACTGGTCAGCCACTGTGTGGGTCAGGATGCTGGACTAGATGGACCCACTGGTCTGATCCAGCAGGGCTCTTCTTATGTGCTTAAGCAGGGAAGGCTGGGCTTTAAATCCTTACCAGGCTACAAAGCAACCTGGGTGACCTTGGACTAGTAATCACTCTCATAGGGTTGCTGGGAGGATAAAAGGGGTAACTGACTGATGCTGCCAAAGCTCCTTGCAGGAGGCAAATATACCAAGCAACAGCTGGCTCAGAAGCTGTGAACACCTTTTTCCAACTTAAGTATTCTTCGGCTGCTTTGACAGTGAACCCCTGAGCTCTTCCTATACTTGCCCAAACCCTTTTTCTCCTTGGGCGCATCCAACACTGTGGCAGTAGTGAATGCTGCAGGCAGATCACATAATCCAAAGCCTAATAATCAGTCTTGAGAAGCAGAAGGGTTTTAGCTGGAGCTTGTAAAGAGAAACAAGACTGGCAGAAATTTATGCTACACTGCTGGAGATTTCAGTGTTTTCTGTTGTTTTAGTCTGTGAAGCAACAGATGTTTGTTCCAAGAACCTTCCTGCATTTATTATTTATTTATTTTATTTATTTAATATTAGTACTCTATAGGACAAATTCCTTCACACCCAAAACGTTGTCAGCCTGCAGTTTATGAGCCAGCGTTCTGCAGAGAGAGACAAGGAACTGGGCCCAGGTACAAGAAACCAAGGTTCAGTTCCCTTATCAGCCATTAAACCATTAAGTTTCCAGTCAACAAAATCCCACCAGTAGGGTGAGGCTACAAATGTAAGAGTGCAAAGGGCTTTCAAAAGGTTCCAGCATAGTTAGTTACTGGTCAGAAAATGCTTCACAATGCCCCTCAAAAGCATTTTGCTATGCAAACAAGGGAAGGGAAGAAAAGGACCACAGCTGATGAAACTAATAACGGCCAAAATCTAGAAAACAATCTCTTCCCAATGCCCTTGCACTCCAGGGCAATCACATCTGTCAAGTATTGGCTATTCCATGGGATGACAGCAGAAGAAAAGGGGAAAACACCCAACCCAAAAAGAACAGCTGGTTTTTATACCCCATTTTTCTCTACCCCTAAGGAGTCTCAGGGCAGCTTACAATTGTCTTCTTTTCCTCTCCCCACAACAGGCACCCTGTGAGGTAGGTGGGGCTGAGAGAGTTCTGAGAGAGAGAACTGTGACTGGCCCAAGGTCGCCCAGCGGGCTTCATGTGGAGGAGTGGAGAATCAAACCCGGTTCTCCAGATTAGGGTCCACACACTTAACCACTACACCCCATTGGCTCTCAGGTAGAGTAAACCAAAAGGGGCTGAGAAAACAGAGAGAGAAAAATTACACAGTGCGGTGTGCAAATAATAACCAATTCAATTGTGTCCACATGGCACTACACTGGTAATTTAATTTAGCAACAACTCAAGAACAGAATGCAATTGTCCACATACAGTGATACTAAACACCAATGGGCTGACTCTCAACTGTTTTAACAGAGTCTAATTTCTTTAAGATCCTCACCAGATAATTTTAAAAATATATAGCTATTAACTCAATTTTTGACCAGCTGATCAGTGTATTAAATCAGTATAGTAAATAGCGCTGAAGCGGGGAAAAAAGGACACTTGTGGTTTTTAGAAGATGAACATGTGGGGCCCAGCGCATGGGGGGGAATGGACAGTCCCTGCAGTAAAGGGGGAACCCCTTGACTGATGCCCTTTGCAAGTACTTGTATTGAAAAACAGGTTATTTAAAAGAATCTGCTGTCCAATCAATTGCTGGCATTTTTTTTTTTAAACGATCCATCGAACGACTGACCGCAACCTTAGTTTTTGTTTGCTTGTATAAGCAATTGCGACACACCTGAACGTCAATGCAGAGGAATGTGCCGAAATGTATTTATTTATTGGGCTTCTAACCTGCCCTCACCCCGCAAGCAGGCTCAGGGTGGGTTACAAGAAGCAATAAATACAATCCAACTTCTAAAAACTCAGGGTTAGCCAATAAACAATAATTTTAAAACAGCAATAAATAACAGCAATAGCAATCAATGGCACCATCTGATTACAAGTCCATCTGCTCTCGTGTGGGCTCCCCGCATGTGTGCAGGCGGATGGCAACTGGTGCGGATGGGGCAGATGACGGACAATAAAAACTGCACAAAACAAGCAATGCAAAGCAATGCAGGACAGGAAGCGGGAGGCCAGAGTAAGTAGATAGATCTTTGCTGCCTCAACCATAGGCCTAGCGGAACATCTCTGAACAGGTCAGGAAACACCTTTAGGATCTGGGCTGCCACTGGGCTCCTCTGCATGACATCATCTCTAAGTTTCCTTTTGCTTCCCAGAGAGACCACCCCTATGCTATTATGCTTCTCACATGTTCTGGAGTGCTGTGTAGTGCATGACGACGAGCAGTAATTTCTGGACAAATATGGAACGTTCCCTTAAGGGTCATGCCTTCTGTAAAAGAGGTTGGGACTACAGTATACTGTAACAGCAATTAGGTGCTTCTTTTTTAAAAAGCTCACATTCACAGAAGGTGTCGCTAAGGACGGCTGTAACAGATGACAGGCCGAAATGGATGCAGCCATGAAAATCAGAAATGCAGCCTCCATATTCAAAGGAAGCCTGTTCCTTATCACCAGAAGTTGGGACCAAAACAGGGTAGCTATCACCATCTTGCCTTGCTTGTGCATTTTCCAGTGATCTGGCAGGATGGGTGCACATGTTTAAAATGGGCTGGCTTAAACAGGCATTTGTACAATGCAGCATGGTAATCCAGTTATTGCTGAGGCGCTGAGCAGCCCTTGGAGGAAAGGTGGTAGGGTATAGCCTGATCTCATCGTATCTTGAACGCAATGTTCCCTCTAAACTGTGGAGTCTTGTGAGCAAAAATCCTGCTTTCTGAGCTGCTGGCATTAAAGTTGTGAGCAAGCGATTTGACTACTGCATAAATTAGTTTGCACTGGAGCCATCCCTTCCTGAGCTAAGATAAAAAAATGTGTGAGCCAGAGGCTAAAAAACTGTGAGCTACCTCACACTCACTCAGCTTAGAGGGAACACTGCTTGTAAGCTAAGCAGGGTCAGTACTTGGAAGGGAAGACAATGGCAAATCACCTCTGCTTCTCAGTTGCCCTGAAAACCCCTGGCTGAGGTTGCCATAAGTCAGCTGCGACTTGATGGCACTTACATATGTATACTGGGCAGCCCTTAACCATTTCGGAAAAGACAGACACTGGGTGATAGATAGCCTTGCTCCATTGCCAGACATAACTACACACTTCTTGAACACACACGCTGGACTATAATTCCTCCCACAGGTTCTAGGCTTTCCTTTGGAAATTCACCGGGCAAAAGAGTCAACACTTACCACCTGGCTGATGTCGTATCCCCACGGCAGGAAGAGAATCCCTGTGTTATATTTCTCCCAGTGGGAGAGGATAAATGAGAACAAGACCACCCACAGGAGTAGGTAGAGGACAAAGACGCTGACGCCATTGGATCCCCGGCCAAAGGTGGAGTAAACCGTCACCACGAAGAACATGCAAGCCCAGCTGTCCAGGCCGTGGTCAAAGAGCTCGCCAAGTGGGGTGCTGGATTTGGTCCGGCGAGCTTGCTTCCCGTCCACGCCATCTGGAGAGGGGGTACAAAGAGCATAAGAGGAGGCACGCTTAGAATTCACTGCCGTCTAAAACTGCTTGCAGACCTAGAGACTAGATGCAACTGACAATGAAAGAAGAAAACTACTAGGGAAAAAATCCAAGGCTAACATGTAGGCTTGTTTAAAAATATTCAGTTTCAAGTGTCCTCTTGCTGTCATCCATCTTGATTCTAACTCAACTCGTAATAGAGACTGAGAAGTCACTAAAAGCCTAAAGGGCTTTCACAGCCAAGGATGACTTCAAACTAAGGCGCCGGTGTCTTCCAGAGTCTGGCCTCCTGCCTGCACTCAGTCTGAGATGGAGGAACAACACTCAGCTCAGAGAACTCTTCCTTAGTGATGATGGATCCCCTGCTGCAGGGATAGCCAAACCAGAGCTTGCTGGCTTCTGAACTAACCTGCCTCAGAGAGAAATTTCCTTACCTATCACAGCACAAGTTAGTTGCTGGAGGCAGCTGCTGCAGGCTCCACGCCAAGGAAAAAGGAGGAAAGCCAGCCCTGAGTGTGGCTTTTGGAATTAGGGGCATGAAAACTATATGGCACTCAAGGTCAGGGAGTTGGCCCATATTGTCTATGACATACAGATGCAACATGCAGGAAGTGGTAAACTCTTACCAAGCGTGTAAGCAACGAAATTGAGGAGGCCCACTATGACCCACAGTTTGTTGGGAACATGGACGTGATCAGGTGCTGCAGAAAGAAAACATTGAGAAGAGAGTCAAGTATGCAAGACAGCGCAACAAATGCTGCTAGGGAGAAATGTAGATGGAACAGGTGAGATCAGGGGCCACTTCTCCTCTTGACATGCAGCTCGCTCAGCTGCCTTCAACCAACCTACCTTGCAGCCTTTGGCAAGAACTTAACTTGCAACAGGCTGGATCCAGTGAACGGATTAGAACACCTCAGTTCAGTTTGTGCAAGCGGTAGCACAAGGCTTGTAACATAGTATTTCAATGTAATTCTTAATGCAACAACAGCAATGTGTATATGGAGCAACAGAATACACAATAGATGTTTTGCATCATTTTATTCAGTCTTCCTTTTAAAATTGTCCCTTGTGCTAAGTCTTGGGTGTGGAGACAGAAAAGACTGTGGGGATACAACCACTTTCATTTAGCCAGGAGTCATTTCAGTGCTTCCACTTAAGGAAGGACCGTTGTGCACGTGGCGCTCTTCTGTGGGACCCAACCCAACAATGGCTTATTCCACGTCCTTCTGAGCACTCTAAGACCAGGGCACCCGAAGGAGACTGGACTGGTGCCAAATGTGTTAGCCTGTTTTAACTTCTCAGTTAACACCTTGGATTGCCAAAGCGATGCCTCCAAGCTCCTCTCTTCTCAGGGCACCCCACATTTCCAAAGGGCATCCAGCAAATACAGACAACACCTGTATTCAACTTAAGCTTTGAATTTAAGGGATGCTACAGACATGAAAATGCAGGTCCAGAAGGCCAAGTGCAGATATCACGATCCCTGAAATTCTCTGTGGTGATGCACATGATTGGTGGTGGAAAGTGCCATCAAGTCGCAGCTGACTTATGGCGACGGCCCTGTGGGGTTTTCAGGGCAAGATAACTGCCTGCCTCCCCATCATGACCCTGGTATTCCTTGGAGGTCTCCCATCCAAGTACTGACCAGGGCCAGCCCTGCTTAGCTTTTGAGATCTGATGAGATCAGGCTAGCCTGGGCTATCCAGGTCAGGGATACACACACAATTACTAAACACGTATTACAGCCTCATCAGCCCCTTCCGGTTACTGCAACTCGCCAGAAGTTAAAGCAGGCAGAAAAGCACAATTATTTCCCTGGTTTGAGGCGTGTTTAGGGCTGAAGGCGGGGAATCTAACCTGGGGTTGGGACTGGCAGCACGTAATGTGACTAATCCAAAACTAAGTTAATTGAATTTACACACTCAAGTGACATATGTGACTCTTTTGGTCTGTAAGCAACGACAAGAAGGTGCTCTTCTTCTTTTTTTGCGAGATTTTTCCCTTGAGAGAATTTGTATTTACATGTTACAATATCATTCTCCCTTCCTCCGTTTTATCTGAGCAACAACCCTGTGAGGTAGGTTAGGCAAAGAGTATGTGATTAGCTCAAGGTCACCTGTTAAGCTTCCATGGCAGAGTAGGGACTTCAGCCTGGGCCTCCCAGACCCCAGTTTGATACTCTAACCACTAAGACATGGAGACGGAGCAAGATAGGGTAGCCGTGTTAGTCTGTCCACAGCAGTAGAAAGGAGCAAGAGTCTAGGAGCACCTTAAAGACTCACAAAATGTGTGGCAGGGTAGGAGCTTTCATGAGTCACGGCTCACAAAAGCTCCTACCCTGCTACATATTTTGTTGGTCTTCAAGGTGCTCCTGGACTCTTGCTCCTTTCTACCACTGAGACATGGTGGCTCTCAATCTATAAATTCTTCTGGTGAAACACAGGAGCCATCTCCTGATCCTGGGTGAGGAAACAATTGCCCTAGTTCACCATAAGAAGTTGTCTTCCCTTTGAAAAAGTTCCTGAGGAAGAATCTCAAAAGGCATCAGGGATTCTATGTTATACCTCTTCAGTGGCAAAATTTTTTTTGTCCTGAACTAGAAAAGAGGAAGAGTCCAGTAGCACCTTGACGACAAACAAAATTTGTGGCAGGGCATGAGCTTTCGTGAGTCACTGCTCACTTCTTCAGATAAACTTTTACTTGCCTGTTTTAGCTTTTCCTTAGAAACACTTACATTTATATAAAGTCTGGAATGCAAAAAAAATATTGCAGAAGCGATGTTTTTAGAGTGCAGCATCGCATACATGTTTCACAGGTTGCAAGCACTGCCTAGTGATGAGGACATTGGCTTGGATGGTGTTCCTTTGGTGGTGCAACAGTTGCTCTGATGGAACAGCTTGTCCATTTGCAGAAGAGGAAAGGACATTTTTGACAAGACCCTTCCTGCTGCAGACTTCCAACACCCCCTTCCCCACTTCAGGCCTAGGAACCAAAGGAGCATGACTGGGGGTATGGGGTCAAAAAGGCCTCAGTGAGAAGAAGGAAGGGAAGTTGCCTTCCATCACACACACACATGAAGCTAGCTTATGCTGAATCAGATCAGTGGTCCACCATGGTCAGTATTGTTTACTCAGACTGGCAGCAGCTCTCCAGGGTCTCAGGCTGAAGTCTTTCACATCACCTACCACCTAATCCTTTCAGCTTAAAGATGCCAGGTATTGAACCCAGGACCTTCTGAATGCCAAGCAGATGTTCCACCACTGAGCCACAGCCCCTCCCATAAGCACAACTCAGCTTAGGATCCAAGCCTTCGTCTTTACTGGAGTATACATTCAAGGAAGGAGGAACGGGACCCACCCATGTCTTCCCTTGAAATCTGCTTCCTTTGAGCTAGGGGACCAGGGCTGGGGGGAAAACCCCAGGCCTCTAAATATACTGGATGCTGATACCTAAAAAACTGAGGTTGTTTTTCCCTTCCAGCCCCATACAAGTGTTACCATCAAGTTATTCATTTTTTTACAGTTTTTGAAAGCTACTTATTCCTTTGCTGTTTCACTTCTGTGTGAAGGAAAAGAAGAAGAGGAGATTGGATTTATATCCTGCCCTTCACTCACTTAAGAGTCTCAGAGCGGCTTACAAACTCCTTTCCCTTCCCCTCCCCACAACAGACACCCTGTGAGGTAGGTGAGGCTGAGAGAGCTCTTTCCAGAGCTGTCCTTGAGAGAACAGCTGGTACAGAGCTATGGCTTGCCCAAGGTCATCCAGCAGGTGCAAGTGGAAGAGTGAGGAATCAAACCCGGTCTCCCCGATTAGAGTCCGCACACTTAACCACTACACCAAACTGGCTCTCCAAGGAAGAGGAATCAAGGGAGGTCATTTGAGCAGGTGACGTTCAGTTCTTTCTTCCCAAGAAATTCTAGGGAGCTTGTACCTGAAAGCAGTCATGGACAGGATGTGATGAAGAAGCAAAAACTTAATCCACCTAAGGGTCTGCTGGTTGTTGCTTCAGCAGGTCCAGGGACCAGGTTCCAGTCTGCTTTGGATGGGGGCTGCAATCTTCCCACCCCTAAGAATCAGGTATGCAGCTTGGGGGGAGGGCTCACGGATCCTTTGCAGCAGTGGAGAGGAATACCTGTGGCCAGCTTCAGGTGATGCACCAGTCTAGTTGACTCCAACACTTTCTCTAAATAATTCCTGACCCTTAGACATTCTCAGAAAATAAACCTGCATATCTTGGCCGTGATCTTAGATTCTCTGGCAGAACTTTCCTGTAGTCTCTCTCAATGATTTTGGGAGTACAATACCACCCTGGGATAGATTAACTGAAAACAGAACAAAGCCAAGCGATAATGTAACCGTCCAGGGTTGGTTCATGGAGGATGAGGATAGCAATATGAAAAGCAACATACAGCAGGAAACAAGAAGGGGCAGGGAAAGATGCCTCTCTAACAACGACCGAGAATGCAAGGAGGAAAAGGGACTACAGCGCTGTGGCCTAAAGGAGGGGAAGGAATGCCTGGTTAGCAGCTTTGTACTTGATGACGGTTTATGACCGCATTTCAGATTGTTCAAGGTCAGCAGATAACGTGAAACTGTCACCCATTCATAAAACGTCATCTCGGCAAATTGACAGCTCCTTATACATCTCAGCCCAAAACATGTTTTTGAAGTTTATCATTTAGGAAAGGAACACATTGCCACTACATTCCCAACATAATGACAGTTCTCAAGAGTTAGAGAAGAGAACATCTTAAGCCAGGGTCCTCAACACGGTACCTGTGGGCATCACAGCACTCGCAGACAACTTTCCTGACACCCACCAACAGTTTTTAGGAAGTGGGAAGGGCTAGAGGCAGGGCTTTTGCCCAACGTCACGGATTTTTAAAAAACCACTTTGGCGGCCACTGCTACAACAGCACAAGGATCTCCACTGTGCGACTCATGGTAAGCTGTGTGAGTATGCAAGAAAACATTTTAAACAGTATGTCCGTTTTAAAAAAGGTATTCTGTTAAACAGAGCTCCTGCCTGAAATGTTGAAGAGTTACTCCTCAACAAGCATGACCTCACTCCCTGACAGTTTGTGGCTAGCTCCACCTCCTCTGGCAGCCATTTTGTGGTTGGGCCCACCACCCTGTGTCAGAATTCCAGAGCTGCCCACAGGTTCAAAAAGGTCAGGGACCCTGGTCCTAAGCCAGTCAGAATAGTGTGTATGTATGTGTGTGTGTGTAGGGTCTGCAAATGGCAACAGAATGGTTCCTAATGATCAGTCCATGGCAAAGAACACAGACACATTCACTCCCTCCTCCTCCCACGCATGAAGATAGCCCAGAGGAATCTATAAGTAGTGAACAATGGTAGAGCCCCTACCTTGCCAGCCCACATTTCCTATTCTTACAGGCTATTACTCCCCACCTTCTTGAGCTGGGCAAGAGATGGGGGCCACCTTCAACCACACCTTCCTCAAAAGCAGCCTTGCAAGGAAAATCCAAGTCGTCCAAACTGCAGTCAAACCACAGTGAACAAACAAGTCAATCAGAACCTTTCATGGTGCAGACACAGTGCCAAGAACATGCACCTCCCATGTCCATCGTTCTGGCGTCCATAAACGTATACAACATTTCTTTTAGAAAAAGAGGCAGCCTTACCAGATGCATAAAAGTCAGGATCAAAGTATGCCATGAGGAAGAAGTTGAAGACAAGCAGCAGGAAGCCACAAAACGTTATCAAATTTGGGGCCAGCCACGTAGGGAAAATCTATGGGAAAGCAGTAAGAACACATGCAAAAAAACCCACATTAGTTAGCATGTACAGAAGGCCTCTCTGTGGCATTTTTGAGAGACCAGAAAGTGACTGTTAGTGCCAGACAAGGCTAGCCTTCAACAGTTATCCCTGTGCGGGTAGCACAAGAACCTTCAGGTGGTAATGTGATTGTGTCTCCGAATGCTTAACATCCCCGTCAAGAGGCCAAGCTTTTTTGCATTAGTCACAGACAGAGAGACGGGCTGTGTCAACCAGGAAGCACCAGGCCACTCGGGAGATTTCTCTACTTACAGGGATGTTAGCAGATTCACTTCAAGCACAGACACACTCAGAAGAGCAGAAATCACAACAAAGGAGAACAGCTCACCTTAACCACCGTATTCCAAAATGGGTGCATGACGTACAAGGAGAGGGGGTTGTTGTCCACAGCGCTGTACTGTGAAGGAAACAAAGCAGGGGGGTAGGTTAGGCTGAAGGCCTCAGCAAGTCTTTTAGGAAGCCCACTTCTTTTTTTTCTTTTTATTTGTAATTTCTCTTTTATTGAAATCAATAACATAGCAAAGAACAAAGAAACTGAACAATAACTGTCATAATACATTAACTATGATGTGGAATAGTGCAAATACATATACAAGAGGTATAATGTTTAAGAATATGTCTGTAAATAACTCAGAGTGCAATAAACAACAATAGTGTAGATATTGTCAACTCAAGGGTTCCAAAAATCAGGTATCCAGATAGCAATTGTTTGGTAAAAATGCCACGGATTACTTGTCTGTGTCTTGTAGAGACGAAGTGTATGAGAAAGAAATAAAAAGGGATAACATATGAAGGGAATGAGGTTAGTGCACCATTTGACTAAGAGGATTTGCATCCAAGAAACGTACATTTTAATCACCTGAAGAGGAAATGAGTGCTCACAACCATCTTTGAAAGTCAGACCAGCTAGGAGGTACAAAGCCATCTTTAGTTAGAAATTCTGGTATCGGTTCCCATTTTGACATAAAGGTAGATTCTATTGGGCGTGTGGAGGCATTATTCAATTTGTTTGTGACACAATCCATTAGGAACTGATCCCACAGTTTGTCATACCAGAGATTGACCGTGGGGGGATCAGGGTTTTTCCAGCAGGTTGCAATGGATGTTCTTGCTGCAAAAATCATAACATCCAATGATTTCATAAATTTATGACATCTGACATGTTGAGGCCAGATACCAAGAAAGAGATTTTCAGGACTGATAGATAGGTCTATAGAGGTGATGTCTTTGATTTTGTCTCTCTGATCAGTGTTCAAAATGTGTGGATTTTGTCACATTGCCACCAACAGTGTACAAATGTGCCAACCTGCTGGCAACCCTTCCAACAGCTGGGTGATATTGTGGTGTTCATATGTGATAACTTTTGGGGAGTGAGGTACCATCTGGTCATGATCTTAAATTTCTGGAGTTCTAGTGGCAAGGAGGATGGGAATCCCGGTTTAGACATCCAAAGATCTGACCATGTTTGTTCATCTAAAGTTGAGGAGCAGTCTGCTTGCCATGCATTTTGGTACAAGAGTGATTTAGTCTGGCTGTCACACAATACAAGCTGATAAACTGCTGATATCAGGCCCTTGTTATGATGTTCAAAGAGTCTGAGTTCAAAATCAGTTTGTGTTTGAGTCACGAATGAGGCAATTTTCATTTGACTGGTAACATGTTGTAGAGTAAGGTATAAGAGCCGTGGGATTGTTTGCTTAAGTTTATGCTCTAAGTCTAATTGACTCAGTAGTCCTTCTGTTTGCGATGTTGCATAGATGTGTTAAACCAGCTGCTTTCTATATGAGCCTGTAAGTTTTATCTACTGCGTTAGTGAACCAGGGTTGGTGAATGAATACAGGGTACCTGGAGATGTCAGGCATGATCCATTTACGTTTTGATCCCCAAAGGTTAAGGACTGTCTTCTTGGGTAAGTTTTGAGATAGGTTTAGTGTCCCATATTAGTGAGTCTATAGTATATGGTGACAACATGTCAGCACATGTTGTGATCCAATCTGGAGGAGTAGACTGTCTCTGTAATTTAACTATATTTGCCAAGAGAGTAGCTTTGTACTAGGTGGTTAAGTCAGGGGGGCCAAATCCCCCCTTTGATTTAGGTCTTCTCAGACTCTGCAAACCTAGTCTTGCTTTTTCCCCATTCCATAGAAAATCATTTAAAGTGTTTTGCCAGCGTTTCAGAGAGGGTGCTGGGATAGCAACTGGAAGGGTTCTAAATATGAAGAGGTATTTTGGCAATAGAAGTGACTTAATTAAGTTGTATCTTTCCAGCCAGGAGAGGTTGAGTTTGTTCCATTTAAGTATCAGATTGCACACCTCTGTATGAGTAGCATCGTGATTAAGCTGTATCAATTTATGGAGGTTAGCAGAAATTTGTATTCCTAGGTATGACATATGGTCAGGGACCCACTCAAATTTAAAGATTTTTTTGAAGGCTGGCGCACTCTTCTTCAATGTTTAGTGATAAGATTTGTGACTTTGTATCATTAATGTGTAGGCCGGATATAGCACCGAAAGATTTCAAAGTTTGGAGGACAGCAGGGAGGGAGACTGATGGGTTAGTTAAGTAAAGTAACATGTCATCTGCAAACAACGTTATTTTGTACTCAGATTCTTTGATCTGTGATGAGTGGGTTATTTCTGATCGCTTGTGCTAGGGGTTCAACCGCCATAGCGAAAAGCACTGGGGAAAGCGGGCACCCCTGCCTCACCCCTCTCCCAAGTGTCAGTGTTTCAGACCTGCAACCATTTACTTTAAGATTTCTTGTCAGGTGAGTGCAAAGGCTCTTCATGGTTTGTAGAAATTTGGGCCCAAATCCCATTCTGCTAAGAACTGAAAAGAGATATGGAAATGTGACTGTGTCGAAGGCTTTTCGACGTCTAGTGAGAGGACTGCTAGTGGCTGGTTTTGTTTTTTGCATTGATGAAGGATGTTCAGCATCTGGAACGCATTATCTGTTAAGTCCCTGTGGGGGATAAAGCCTACTTGATTGCTATGGATGTATCTTGGTATAAATGTGTTGATCTGTTTAGCAAGGATGGACGTAAATAGTTTCATGTCCTGACTGAGAAGAGAAATTAGGCAGTATGATTTAGGATTTAAAGAGTCTTTTCCTTTATTTGGAATGACTACTGTTGTTGCTTGTCTCCAGGATGGTGGGATTGTTCCTGTTTCGAGGGTGAAGCCCACCTCTAACAGACACAGAGAGAGATGCATCTTCTTCACCACTACCAAACATATTACCAAGCAACATTCAGCTACTTGGAAGTTTCTGAACACCTTTCACCAGCAAATCCTGGTCTCAGAGACGTTCATTTTCCTTCTCTTACTCTGTGGTACCAACACAGCAAGATCTTATATAGACCATGATTCCAACTTCAGGTGCAGCTCTTGAGGGGTCTGAATGTGACATCTAGCACCCAAGACTATCCTCAAAAGACTCATCCCCTTTCTACTCTTAGCTGCAAGTCTCACACTGGAGAATAACCTGTGGCACCCCAAACAGACCAAGGGTCAACACATTACACAAGTGCAGAAACACCGCAACTGGGGAAGCCACCATGAAGATCACATACTTATTTTATTTATTCATTCATTCGATTTACACCCCGCCCTCCCCGCTGAGGCAGGCTCAGGGCGGCTCCTTCCCTTCCTCTTTCCATAACAGTCATCCTGTGAGGTGGGTGGGGATGAGAGCTCAGAGAGAACTGTGACTGGCCCAAGGTTCACCCAGCAGGCTTCAAGGGTCCGAGGGTGGAATTGAACCCAGTTTCCCAGATTAGAGGCCACCACTCTTCATCGCTAGACCACACTGGCCACATTTGAAGCTGCCTTATACTGAATCAGACCATCGTTCCATCCTGGTCAGTATTGTCTACTCAGACTGGCAGCTACTCTCCAGGGTCTCAGGCAGAGGTTTTTTTCAAGTGCATATAAGAGCTTTACAGGGCAACCTACTTATCACACAATTTAAGAATTACTGGTCTAGGGAAGTCGTCACAGATCAGGAGCTGTGACTTATGGGCAGAGCATCTGCTTGGCATGCAGAAAGTCCCAGGTTCAATCCCCGGCATCTCCTGTTAAAAGGACCAGGCTGGAGGTGATGTGAAAGGCCTGAGCCTTGGAGAGTTGCCACTGATACTGACTTTGATGGACCAAGGGTCTGATTCAGTATAAGGCAGCTTCATGTGTTCCCCTGGGCCAATCCATATGCCCTGTTATGTGCACATGGTCATGTTTCCTGGGATACAGAGAGACAAAGGAGCCTTGTAACTTGTCAAGGGCTGCCCAACACTTTCAACTCACATCCCTTTGTTATGTAGCTTGCAAAATACTACTTGCCTGTGACCAGTTGCGAATTGAGTGTGTGTTAAGTTCTATCATATGAGAATTACAGGAGAGAAAGAGTTGGAGCTTTTGAAGAAGAGTTGGTTTTGATACCCCACTTTTCTCTACCCTAAACAGTCTCAAAGTGGCTTACTACTGCCTTCCCTTCCTCTCCCCACAACAAGCGCCTTGTGAGGTAGGTGGGCCTGAGAGAGTTCTGAGAGGACTGTGACTGGCCCAAGGTCACCCAGCAGCCTTCAGGAGGAGGAGGAGGGAATCAAACCTGGATTTACCAGATTAGAGTCCACTGCTCTTAACCACTACACCACACTTGCTCCAAACCTTTGATGTTCCCTGCCTTGCAGCATCCAAAATTACTCAGGAACTACCACTGTCCAATAGAGCTGGCCTGACTATACAAGGAACAACTGCAATCTTCTTGGGAGGCATCAATATACATTCAGGAGCATCAATGAAGGTGCATGCCATTCAGATTTAAGAGGTGCAATTCAAGGATCCCTTGCTGCACAGCAGAGGATGCTGTTGTGCAAGTCTGACCACGTGCCATGATGTACAGCATACATCTGAACATTCCTAAGAATTTTATACCAGCCCATCCAGGACACTCTTCCACCTCTGATGGAGTTTCCAGCTCGATCCCCTCTTAACCTTTGTTGCACTACACCTTAGCATCAAAAGCAATAGGCCAACTGGAATGCTGATTTTTGTGGTATGCTAGCAGCAACCTCTTTCAGATAGGCAAGGCAGGCTGTGCACCCAAAAGTCCCCTTGGTATTTTCAGAACCTGTTCAAGATAATTTCCGAACATGCAACTTCAAGGTGATTTAGGAGGTAATGAGATTTCAGTTAATGGAGGGGGATACTTGGCAGATTGTTTACATCCCATTATCTCTATCCCTCTTGCAGATTTAGAAAAAGACTGGTCTAGTCACTTGGAGTCAGGGAGTAGAAAGGATCTCTCAAGCTGGACGTCTGCTTGCACTGTATGAAAACCATAGAAGTGGAAGTGGACTGGAGGGCCACCTTGATCCAAAATTTAGCCAGAAGACAAGGCCTTCTGTCTACTAACCACCCCCACCCAAATCTGCTGCAATCTAGAATGGCACAAACAAGGAACAAGCGTAATAAGTGAGAGAGAATAATCCAGTCCAGAGTCAGAGGTTCCAGAGAGCAGGTTTAACAAAGTCCAGTCTAGGGTCAAGGAGTTCCAAGTAGCAAGTCCAAACCTAGTCTAGGGTTAAGGTTTCCAGAAAAGCCGGTTGTCAGGTCTGGTTCAAGGTTGCAGAAGTCCAGAAACAGCTGCAAGTAGCTCTTTGTCTGCGGAATCTGTGCTGTCCCTGAGCACAGACTGACTTATAAAACCGGCAAAGTTTTATTCTGGGTATAAGCTTTCATGTGCACATAGTTACTTTAATATGCTTAATTAGCATAACAAATACAGGGCCCAGAATCCAGCTTTCCTTTGTTCAGAATTTTGGTTGCACACACATTGGTGTGGCACTTTTGATTTTTTAAAAAGCAGCACAGTGTTCTATGTGTCACTTTGCACACAAGCCCTTGCCAGGACAAGTCAAGTTTAATTTCAGAGCCAGTTGAATCATCCCTTTCGATGAAATGGCCAGTTCAGTGCCCTTGACAATTCTGGCAGCCAGAGTCCAACCTTCAGGCTGTTCCTTTTTTCAAGTTTTTAAGCACTATTAGAGGGTAAGATTACTAACTGGGAAGTTTCACAGAAACAGAGAGAAAAAACCAAACAAACAAATGTGGGGTGTGTCAGCGCGGAAGAACAGAGAGAAGCAATCTGTCCACAAAAAACAATGTAATCCTCACACAAGGTACACAAAATCCAGTTTTAAAATGTCTCAGTTCAAAGGAATCCAGGTAAGAACCTCACAGCCTTTATCAATACAACCAAACAATACAGCGACTTGGGTATTTTCTTACAGGAGTTTTTATGCAACTGGAGACTGAAAACAAAAATCTCTCGTTACGCCTCTGTTATGCTTGCTAAGCAATGTATTACTCCAAGGAAGTATTGAAACTTGAGCTGTAGCTGCTCTCACTGAACCAAGTCTTGGCAAGTTCTTCTCTTTGTCCTTCAAGAGATGCAGCCATCAGCCACCCAAATGCCATTTTCTTTGGTTCCTGGGCTTGAGGAAGATACCAAGCAGGTCCAAAAGCACATTTTAAAACCCTATAGCACAAGGGTAGCCAGTTTGGTGTAGTGGTTAAGAGTGCGGACTCTAATCTGGGAGAACCGGGTTTGATTCCCCACTCCTCCACTTGCAGCTGCTGGTGTCACCTGGGGCAAGCCATAGTTCTATCAGAGCTGTTCTCTCAAGAGCAGTTCTCTCAGAGCTCTCTCAGCCCCACGTACTCACAGGGTGTCTGTTGTGGGGAAGGGAAGAGAATGGAGTCTCTAAGCTGCTCTGAGACTCCAAGTGAAGGGCGGGATATAAATCCAATCTCTTTTTCTTCTTCCTGACCTTTCAAGCGACGCATGACAATCTTCTAGAGTTTGAGAACTGTGATGTGTCCATATGCGTTTTGCCTTGTTTTTTTGTTAGAACTCCAATTGTTTGAATCATTTCCAATTAAGGACTGCCTGCTCCCATACAAACCTACCCAGCCGCTATGGTCATCTTATGAGGTCCTGCTCTGGGTGCCCCTACCTTGTGAGATTAGCTGGGTGGCAACCTGAGAGGGGGGATTCTCAGCCATAGCACCAAAACTCCGGAACTCTCTCGCCACAGGGATATCTGTCTGACCCCTTCCTGCTGCCATCTTCCATGAGCAGATGAAGACTTTTTTGGTTTCATACAGAATTCCCTCAGTGATCTTCCCTTCCTGCCCTATTTACTGTTTTATGTGCTTCTAATATGCAATTTAGTTTTTGTTTTAATTTTTTTAATGAATTTTTATTATATGTTCCTATAACATTTTAATATTAAAGGGTTGGAGCACCTTTCCTATGAGGAAAGGCCAAAGCGTCTGGGACTTTTCAGTTTAGAGAAGATATGATGACGGGAGGGGAACATGACAGAGATTTATAAAACTATGCGTGTGGTAGAAAAAGGGGCCAGAGAACTTTTTCTCCCTTTAATACTGAATTCAGGGGCACCCAACGAAGTTAAGGGGCAGCAGATTCAGGATGGACCAAATAATTCTTTACTCAATGAGTGATCAATATATGGAATTTGCTGCCAGAGAATGCAATGATGGCCACAGGTATCAATGGCTGTAAAAGCGGATTAGGCATATCCATGGTGGATAGATGTATCAGTGGCTAATAGCTATGGTGACGAAAGGGCACTCTGAATCCCAGTGCCAGGGGGCAACATCAGGGAAGACATAGGCCCCAATACCCTGTTTCTGGTCCTACATAGTAACTGGTTGGCTATTGTTTGAGACAGGATGATGGACTAGATGGACCACTGTTCTGATCCAGCAGGGCTCTTCTCGGCTGCTAGCTGCCTTGGTGGCCCTGACCATGCAGAAAAGTGTCATGCAAATTCTGTAAGTAAACTAGTTAACTAAAACAAATACTATCCCACAATACAAGAGATAGTGGAAAGCATCCTCCTACTCCATGCATGGAATACTCCCCCCCCCCTTTTTGTAGCCCCTTCCAAGTCCTGGAAAAAATTCCTGGGACTGCAGGACTACACACAGAGAGAAACAGCCACATAGGTCAGGAGGCTAGAGTGAAGAGGCGAAGTGTGTTGCAATTATTCTTTCTTCCTCTCCCGCAAGCACATCTCCACTAAGGAAGGGGGCCAGACCATGATGGTGCATCCTCTCTCTCTCTGTGGACCTGTTCTTCATCTTTCATCAGTAAGAGGACTTCAGAATCTCTCATCTGGGGAGGGGACAGGGAGGATGGCGTTAGTTCCCACCCACCCCTTCCAGAATAAGCCAGTTTGGCAAGCTAAAATGGCTGAACGCCGCAAGCTAGGCAAAAAGTCTGACAACTTCTTTTGCCTGTGCTACCCACAGCTATAACTGGCAGTGGGTAAAGCAGCACCCACACAAGACAAATGAAGAGGCAGAAAGCAGGAACTGGTACCATGGCTTATCTGGTTTCTCCACTCTCCATTCCACAGGCTCCCAAGTATAGAAAGGGAAAGCAAAGAGATCCATTGATACAGAGGAGGCCATGCAATGACCAATGAGGGGGAAGAAGGAATGCTGTGGGAGCTACAAAGCAGTATGAGTGATGTGGGAGCTACAAATTGGGTTGGCCTACAAGTCACACTTTACCTATCAAAGAGCCACACCTGGTTCCTGATCTACAGTTTGGCCACTCTGCTATAGTGCAACTAGTTTCATGCCAGTTCTTCACCTATCTCCAGAGGATGAATTCAAGGTACTTCAAATGTCATTCAAACGTATGTGGGCAAAAGTCAACTGAGGACTTGCTGGGGTGGTGGGAGTGATGAAACTGCATCCACGCAAGTCCTGGTAAAAACAAAACCAACCCCCTCCCCATCTTCCAGGGCTTCAAATCCTACTCTGGGATACAGGTGACCTTCCAAGACACAGAACATGAGCAACCAGCCCCTCAAGATGAACAAGTATTTCCAGGGGTCACATCTGAGAATCCTTTGGTCTTGAACATTTTTTCACAAAGAGAGCAACAAATGCAACCATTGTCTTCCACTAAAGGCTCTTATAATTATATACTGCTTAATAACATTTAATTTCATTGATGAGTTTATTGAGCAACATAAGAACATAAGAGAAGCCAATGTTGGATCAGGGCAGTGGCCCATCCAGTCCAACACTCTGTCACACAGTGGCCAAAAACACCAGGTGCCCTCAGAAGGTCCAGCAGTGGTCCCCCAGAAGGTCCCCCTTGTCCACATGTTTGTTTACTCCCTCAAAGAACAGTAACAGGTTAGTGAGACAAGATCTTCCCTTACAGAACCCATGCAGAATATAATCTCTATTGTAAAAAGTTCATGCATATTCACATTACATGGCACACACTGAGCTAGTGTATTCAATCTGATGATCAGTTTGTTAAAGAGTTCCACCTGTGATTGAAAACGCACTGGGCTTATTTACCTTTGAAGGTGTTCTTCAGAACTTCAAATAAATCTATTTGTGCATCTTTACACAAACCGTTCCTTTGTGAGCTTGTGTAAACACCCAAAGCATGAAGGAACACATAATCACTCCTAGTTTCAATGGACAGAATGTAGTCTTGAGTTACAGAAGGATTATAAGATGTTAAAGCCAAAAACTGGGAAGAGGAGAAATGTCCATTGAGAAATGACAACTGAAAGGAGTTAGAAGAAGAAGAGTTCGTTTTATACCCTGCCCTTCACAGAGCAGATTACAATCACCTTCCCTTCCTCTCTCCACAGCAGACAACCTGTGAGGTGGGTGGGGCTGAGAGAGCTCTGAGAGAGCTGTGACTGACCCAAGGTCGCCCAGCTGGCTTCATGTGGAAGAGTGGGGAATCGAACCCAGTTCTCCAGATTAGAGTCCTGACTCTCTTAACCACTACACCAAGCTGGATTTCTAGAGATGATACACACCTGAATGCATGAAGCTGCCATATACTGAGTCAGACCACTGATCCATCAAAGTCAGTATTGTCTACTCAGACTGGCAGCAGCTCTCCAGGGTGTTAGGCAGAGGTCTTTCACATCACCTGCTACGTGACCCTTTAACTAGAGATGCCAAGGATTGGACCTGGGGCCTTCTAAATGCCAAGTAGATGCTCTACCACCAAGACACAGATAACATGACTGAGAAATAAAGCACACAAGGAGAAAAGAGGGTAGCAGATTTATTATTTTTATGTAATAGGCATAGATGAGTTGAGTTTGTTAGCCTTTTATTCACTTGATATATGCCCTGCCTTTCTCCACAGCTTGCAAAGCACCTTACATCATTCCCCTCTCCTACACTTAGCCTCTACTTAGCCAAACATGAAGGAAAGCTTGACACAGTGACTGGAGAAGTACGGTGAGTAGATTGCCTTTAAACAAGGATGCCCCTCAGCAGCATTTATCCTGGTAGATTCTTCAGCTAAAACGAGAGCTACTCAGAACCATGAAATTAAAAGATGCCTGCTCCTTGGAAGAAAAGCGATGGCAAACCTAGACAGTATAACAAAAAGTAGAGACATCACCCTGCCAAGAAAAGTCCATATGGTCAAAGCCATGGTATTCCCAGTAGTAATGTATGCCTGCAAGAGTTGGACTATAAGGAAGGCCGAACCCCGAAGAAGAGATGCTTTTGAGTTATGGTGCTGGAGAAGACTCTTGAGAGCCCCTTGGACTGCAAGGAGATCAAATCAGTCAATTCTAAAAGAAATCAACCCTGACTGTTCCCTGGAAGGCCAGCTCCTGAAACTGAAGCTCAAATACTCTGGCCACCAAATGAGAAGGGAGCACTCACTGGATAAGACCCTGATGCTGGGAAAGACTGAAGGCCAAAGAAGAAGGGGACGGCAAAGGCTGAGATGGTTAGACAGTGTCATCGATGCAACAAACATGAAATTAAGCAAACTCCGGAACACAACAGAAGACAGGAGGGCCTGGCGTGATGTGGTCCATGGGGTCGCGAAGAGTCGGATTCGACTGCGCGACTGAACAACAACACTCAGAACCAGCACAGACAAGGAGAGGCTACCAAAATGCTGATCCGCAGAGAAGACCTATAGCCGAATACAAAGCGGAGCTGGACCAGAAGGATCACTATTTATACCAGCACCAGGATGAGAAGGAAGAAATGCTATGAAAGGTTTCCATGACCAGTGACCACCAGGCAGTCAGAGTGAGAGCTGAAGCAGTGTACAAGGAATGCAGTATTTGTTTACCCGGTCTTTCTTCAATTGTTTTAAATGGCTGAATAAATAAGGTTCACCCTTGGAAAAAGCAGTGTAAGCACATTGGGACCACCCAGTTATAAAAATCAGTGCTGACCGGGCCTGAACACCCTACCCACACAAACAGAGAGGCATCACACTAGTTTCACAGCTGGTCCCTGATCCCCTAATCACACCTCCATTTATCCTCATAACCACCACCATCCTGTGAAGTAGGTGGAGCTTTTTGGTCCTCTGACATTTTTAAGAAGCCACTTTGGGCTAACGAGATGGTAAGAGCATTTTAATATAACCAATGCATTGCATAAAACGTCAATAGGCAGAACAGCAAAACCATCAGCAGGTCTCTATGTAAGCGCATTTTCTTATACGAACCATATCTGTAATACAATACTGGATATTCCTGACAAGGGCTGGGTTAGCCCTGACCTTGACAGACCAGGCTAGCCCCATCTCATCAGATCTCGGAAGCTAAGCAGGGTCAGTCCTGGTTAGTATTTGGATGGGAAACCACCAAGGAATACCGGGGTCACGATGCAGAGGCAGGTAATAGCAGACCACCCCAGAACATCTCTTGCCTTGAAAGCCCCACAGGGTTGCCAACTTGATGGCAAAAAAAGGTAAGCACAGATACGTCTCTACTTGGCACCAACAGAGAGAATCAGTATAACTGAGACTGTTCTGGGTGGGGGGGAATGTTGTTACTTGACAGCAGAGTCCATCTATAAGTGGCATATGACCTTCTAATTTAACATAGGCTGCACATTTTAATCAAATATCTACCACATTATCACTGCAGATAAGGTAATGTACCGAAGGACTGATATTGGGAGATCTTCCTGTCTTCCCCAAGGGCCCGTAAGACAACCAAAACCACCAAAAAACCAATACTGACAAAGAGAGCCCTGATGCTGGAGGTCAGGGGAGCTTTGTGGACAAAATAGCATCCGGGGGGGGGGGGGGGCAGGGTTGCAGTGGAGTGGCAGGTCAGACAAGATGCCTCTCTTCCCATTTGTACCCGAGCAAAAACCCTGTTCTGCTTTCTCTGTCAATGCAAAAGGTGATTTGCTGCACCCCTTTTCGTTGTGGCCTCCTACACGTCAAGGTATTTTGTCCACAAAGCTCCCCTGACCTCCAGCACCAGGTTTTGAGGGAGGGTTTAAGAGGAAATAAGGAACAACCCACCTCCATGAGGGCCTTGTACTTGTGGTTCACAAGATGCACCCATTACAGTTAACCAGCCTCTAAATCATGAAGGTTAATATAACATCTCACAGTAGTAAAACCCTTGCCAAGTCACTGAATGTGTGGGAGCAGACATTTGTTTAGTAGCGCTTGAGTTTACTTACTAATGTTTGCTTTGCTGTAAAAATAAAAAGAATGCCTGCTTAGTATACAGGCTAGGGGCAAAAATGGAGTGCCCACAATTAAAATCTCACCTCTGTCATGAACCCTTCAGGCGTCTCACTCATTCTCAGGGCTTTTTTGTAGAAAAAGCCCAGCAGAAACTCATTAGCATGATAGGCCACACCCCTGATCACGCCGCTCCCTCCCAGGATTGGCTTCCCCGGGTGCCCCGTGGCTTGCAGGGCACATGGGGAACCAGAGGGAAGGAAGGCAGTTTCTGGATCAGCTTCCCCAGGTGCCCCGCAGTTTAAACTGCCTTCCCTCCCTGAATCAGCTTGGCTTCCCCAGGCACCCCGTGGCTTGCGAGGCGCCTGGGGAACCCAAGGGGGGGAGGCTGTAAGCGTGGCCAACTCAGAAGCCAGCCGGAACTCTGTTCCTATGCGTTCCTGCCCAAAAATAGCCCTGCTCATTCTTAACCTCAGTCATCTCCCCCCCCCCCCCCCCAACCAGCAATAAGGGATCAGAACCACCTAATTTACTGAGCTGGTTTAAAGGATTACTGGAAGTTTATGTGAAGCAGATCACAGACTCCACAGACTCCATGAACAATACAGTTCATAACACTTAACCTATAAACACAGGAACATAATGAAAACAGCCTGGGAGCATATGGCAGCCAACCTGGATATTGCATTTGTGTTCTTATGGTAGCAGCAGACCCTTCACACCACAGGATCTCCCACATGGATATCACCCCTATTAACGTGCATCATGTTCACAGATACCACCAGCCACCATTTAAATCATTTTCCTACATAGATAAAACCATGTAGGAAAACGCAGTCTTGTGTGAAACATCTCACACATGGAAAGAATCCAAGGTAGAGAGGTTAACGTCAGGGTTATGGGCTAATGAGAGGAAGAAGAGGTCTTTGTACTTCAAAGCCTGCCTCACTCCCCAACACAGAGACTATTTTTTCACACCTCAGCTACCATATGTCATGTTCTGTGTTCTTTTCAGATGGCACTTGGTTCATTTTCTCTCTGTGCACCAAGGCCCACATATTTCTTTGCTGTTGCAAATGTACTTTTCCGCTGGGTGAGTACGGTAAGGGACCACCATCTTCCTGAGCAGGACCCAGGAAGGGCACACAGGAATTGTTACTCAGCTTTGGGCTGAACTGAGGATCAGTATCACCTCCAAGACAAGATCCCACTCATTCCTCTGAGTTGTGAGAAGGGCAGGGCTATAACCACCACACATTTTTGACAACGGTCGCAGGAATACACAGTTTGTGGATCCTTTCTCCATGCCCACATCCGTCTACCACTTTGTTTTGCTTCAAAAATTTGGACACGGGCCCTGACCTGGATAGCCCAAATAAACCCAATCTTGCCCGATCTCAGAAGCTAAGCAGGGTTAACTCTGGTGAGTAGCTGGATGGGAGACCTCCTTGGCATCTCCGGGAGGTGGAGGCAGGCTTTATTCAGCCATCTCTCTGAATATCCTCCAGGCCCCCATAAGGGGTCAGTCACCAGAGGTCACCATGACTTCCATGTGCACTCACATGCGCACACACATGCACATATTAAAAAAATCAGAAAATACTAAAAGAGAGAGAGAGAGAAGAATTTGGACATGGAGGTTCTTGCCTATAAAAGCTGATGCTGAAATAAACTAGTTCACCTCTAAAGGAACCCCTTTCACTAGGCTTAGGCCTGTGCTCCAACTTGCAAGACAACCGTTGCAGTTTTTAACAAGCCACCCCTTTCTGTTCTTCTTTGGTGGAAAAAGTAGTTTTAATGCATGGCACTATAGAAACCACGTATGCAATTTTTCTTCTAAACAGATACTGACTCTGTGTTCAGCTTTATTTTCGACAATGAATTCCAGAAGGAGGAGGGGGACAGATGAGATCCCCAAGGTCTAAAGTTCACCTGGCAGGACAGTAATTACTTGTGTAAACTCCAGAGTTCACACTGCTTAGTTTCAGTTCCATTACTGAAGTACCTGCTCTTATTTCAGAGCTCTACAGCACAAATGCTTGCAAATTAAGTCTTTGGAGACAGCTTCACAAAAAAGGCTCAATCTCACTTGAAACTGCAGGGCTGCATCTCTTTTTGCCAAATAGTGTCAAGCCTTAAAATGGTCCACACACTGGTGTGTGTGGGGGGGTACCTTTCCCAAAGCTTAGAAGAGCTGGGTCAGTGTCATCTTCCTCCTTAGAGCCCAAGTTTGAATGTTTAGTATGCTGTCAAAAACAACACTCTGGGGGATCTCTGTATCTTTCTGTCAGCTGAGGCTGGTAGAAGCAAAGCCAGCATGGCGTAGTGGTTAAGAGTAGTGGACTCTCATCACGAGAACTGCGTTTGATTCCTCACTCTACCACATGAAGCCTGCTGGTTGACCTTGGGCCAGTCCCAGTTCTCTTGGAACTCTCTCACAGCTCCCACCTACCTCACAAGGTGTCTGCTGTGGGGAGAAAAGAAAGGTGATTGTAAACCACTTTGAGACTCCTTAAGGTAGAGGAATGTAGGAGAATAAAAACCTACCCCTCTTCAGCTGAGATCACTCTTAGATAAAGGTAACCTTGCCATAGGCATCCATTCTCTGGTACCTGATCTAGATGTTTGCTGAAATGGATTGTATCTGGGGCTGCTTTTGAAGACTATTTGGAAACTGATCTACAACATGGCAGCCAGGCTGCCTGGGACTGTCCAGATTATGGTATGACAACATTAAGAGACGTATAAAACCAGCTTTGGGGAAGCGGGTTAATTTTAACAGCTGAAACTCTATGGCTATGTAACTAGTTGACCCCAACCAAAAATCTTTTTGCTAAAAGGCAGAGCACAAGAGATCAGATCCAAAAAGAAACAAGGTAAGAGGCAGCTACGAACTTCTAGGAGGTTTTCCTGTGATTTTCAAACCTCAGAGAACTATCAGAGAATGGCAGATCATGGTGTCAAAACATAATTCAATCATCCAGTCCCCAGAACAACAACAAAAAGCCAAGCCTAAATCAAGCTGAACGTGTATATTGTTACCATAGAAGAACTACACATATTTCACAGTGAGCATGGCATGGCTTTTGCAGACGCCACAGACTGAGGCAATGGAAACGGCCTTTGGATGCTCCCTATGGACTATAATCTCTGCTCAGCATACATGTAAGCTTCAGCCTCCATGGCAGAGAGCCAGCGCTCAAGCGATAGACAGCCGTCTTGTGCGCACACCACTTCCACAATTCATGCACCTCCTTATCAGTCCCATTTTCTAGCTGGTTCCATTAGTCAAGACACTTGCCACAAAACACTAAAACCAAACCTCTGTCCCCAGTAAGAGATCTAGGTTACCATTTGATAACATTTCTACAAAATTAATATAATCTCTCCACTATGTTTTCTTCTTGCATCACAGGATTAAGCAACATGTTGTATTCAAAGACCTTGTTGGGGATGGGGGCAGGTGATATCATGTGGCTAAATAAAAAAGTGAACTTGATTTGGACTGAACTGGGTTGGCTTTTAATTACAGCTACTGGTGAACGGAAAAAGAATACTCAGTTCCATTCCTTCCTCAGTTGCACGGTTAAAAATAATGGGCTTATACAGTGATCACATTGACTGGGAATCTAATGACCAACAAGCAGTTTTTGTGAATCATCGTACAGAAAAACAAGCTCTGCTGCTGGCTCAGTTCACATGCCACACTGCCAAACCTGGGAAACTTGACAATGATATGGCATAATGCCCAAATTGACAAAACAACGATTAAAAACAAGAAGGGCAAGCCGTTGTAATCCATGTGTCTGGCTGCTGAATGTCTGGGAGCTCAAGCGATGGCTTGGGTTCTAAACTAAGCATAGCACAAATAAGGGTTTGGCCTTACATCTGAACTGAACCTTTATGTTTGCCTCCCACCTTGGACTGTAGCATGTGCTACCTTCATCAGGGTCATGTTCCTGTAATTACCAGGAAGGGAGAACACGTGATACAACTCTCCTTGCTTGCTAGAACATTGGTGATGTCAGACACGCTACAAAAGAAAAGTAAGTCGCAAGCATACTGTCTATGCTGTGCAATACTCTGGCATCTCATATCCCGGTCAGGCCCGCTGACCGCCAAAACCAGCACAAGCAAGCTCACGCTTACTTTGTCTTTCCCCCAGAAAGCCAGAATGGCTCCATGTCTGGGCCTTATCTGCATTATAGCTGGGTGGTGTGCATTTCATAATTTCAAGCAAGTACAGGAAACCCACAGAATATCTGGAGTGCCACTTGCCTGGAACCTCAGCGAATCCAGCTTCTCTGTAAACAGAATTTATCTGATGGAATTTCTTTCTAAGAGAGAGCGCAAAGCAGCTGCCTGCCTCTCCAGCCATTCACAGTCCCTCAGGAAAGGAAAACTCTCCCCATACCAAGCTTCATGCTCTGTAACTAGCACCAAGTTCAAGATAAGACTCCCCCCTATTTACTACAGGGGGAACGGCTGAATTATCCTTACTGCAGAGTGAGAGTTGGTGGGGAAAGACCCATATGCAAACAGAGAAATCACGCAAAACCCTGCACTATTTTCCTTCTGAACTGCAGTACATCATGCTGGCCTATTAACATGTCAGCAAAATGAGGTTGCTGCTGCCAAGGAGCAAGCTCTAGGGAGAGTCAATTGTGTGCATTGGAAAGCAGAGCAGAGACCTTATGCGCAGTAAGACTTAAATCACACCACAAGGATCTCGGAGGACAAGCAGGGGATGCATTTTAGCTGAACAAAATCGATTCAGATTCCACATATGGCTGTTAGACTGAGCCAGCTTTTTCCCCAGCCTAAAACGATGCCCTTCTAAACTCTATACAAGGCACTGATTCAACTACGACTATTGTTGCCAGTCCAGCTTTGATTGATAGACAGGAAAGGATACACACAGAAGTTGACTTACTCCTAGCCTGTAGAATCACAGAATCACAGAGTTGGAAGGGGCCATCCAGGCCATCTAGTCCAGGGGTGGCCAACCTGTGGCTCGGGAGCCACATGCGGCTCTTTCACACATATTGTGCGGCTCCTGGCAGGGCGGCTGGGGAAGCAAAGGGGAGGCATGCTTTTTCTCTCTTTCTCCCTTCCTTCCTTCCCTCCTCCCTCCCATCTATTTGCTTTCCTAGTTTCTCTCTCTCTCTTTCTTTCCACTTCTTTAATTCTTTCTTTCCATCTCTCTTTTTCTCTCTCTCTCTCAATATCATTAGCAAACAAGTAATATCATTATCAATAACCATTTTTCCTTGTTTGTTTTTATTTTTGGCAGTCCCATTTAACGTTAATAAAAAGCAAATTTGCATATTTTTAAAAATAAAAACGTGTGATATTTGTTCCTGTCTTGCGGCTCTCAGACATCTGACGTTTATTCTATGTGGCTCTTACGTTAAGCAAGGTTGGCCACCCCTGATCTAGTCCAACCCCCTGCTCAATGCAGGATCAGCCTAGAGCATCCCTGACAAGTGTTTGTCCAGCTGCTGCTTAAAGACTGCCAGTGAGGGGGAGCTCACCACCTTCTCAGGCAGCTGATTCCACTGTTGAACAACTCTGACTGTAAAGAAGTTTTTCCTAAGATTCAGCCGGTACCTTCCAGCCCTTAATTTAAACCCATTCTTGCAAGTCCTATCTTCTGCTGCCAGCAGGAACAGCTCCCTGCCCTACTTTAAGGGACAGCCCTTCAGATCCTTAAGGAGAGCAATCATGTCCCCCCTCAATATCCTCTTCTCCAGACTAAACATTCCCAAGTCCCTCAGCCTTTCCTCACAGGGCTTGGCCTCCAGGCCCCCGATCATCCTCGCCACTCTCCTCTGCACGCGTCCATTCTGTCCACATCCTTTTTGAAGTGAGGCCTCCAGCACTGCACACAATACTCCAGGTGCAGCCTGATCAGTGCAGTGTATAGCGGGACTATGACATCTTGCAATTTGGATGTTATGCCTCTGTTGATATACCCCAAGATCACATTAGCCTTTTTTGTCACCACATCACACTGGCTGCTCATATTTAACTTACAGTCCACCTGTACCCCAAGATCTTGTTCACATACACTGCTACCCAGAATTGCATCCCCCATTCAGTATGCGTGTTCCTCATTTTTGCTACCCAGATTTAGAACTTGGCACTTATCCTTGATAAATTGCGTCTTATTCACATCCGCCTACTTTTCCAGCGTGTTCTGATCTTGCTGAGTTCTATCTCTACCCTCTGGTGTATGCTGCTCCTCCCAGTCTGATGATACTTGACCTTTTCTTGTCTAGTTCAAATTATGGAAACTCACATTAGAATCTCCAAGTTTCTCCTATCGCCTCTAGGCTGTTTCACACATTACACAGTTAAGCCCGGGTCTGACCGCATGAAACTGCCTTATACTCAATCAGACCATTGGTCCATCAAGGTAAGGACTGTCTACACAGATTGGCAGCGGCTCTCCAGGGTGTCAGGTTGAGGTCTTTCACATCACCTCCTACCTGATCTTTTAAACTGGAAATCCCAGGGACCGAACCTGGGACCTTCTGCTTGCCAAGCTGATGCTCTGCCACTAAGCCACTGACCCCTCCCCTTGTAGAGTCTGCTACACAGTAGAGTCAACAGGGAGCCTCATCCAACTGGCAGTCCCTGAGAAGCCAAATCATCATTGCATGACAAATGTGCTTGCTGCAGTCACGGTGAGGCATTTTACACGATTATATACATCACACATTCAGCATATTCCTAAAGGAGACATGTGCCAAGCTTACCTACCTCAATTGGGGCCATTATGAAGTTATATATTTGTACTGCAAGGGAAATGACAAAACACATGATTTGCCCATTGTATTGCATCAAGAGCCCTTGGGATAAAAGTGGACGATTTGTGTAGCTACAGAGCAATCACCCCTAATTTGGCTGCCTGCCTTCTGGTAAATATAGTAACAAGCAAGTTCAAGTGCATTTATTGATTTATGCTCCTGAGTTGCGCTCAGGAAGGCTTGAACCACTCCAGTGCCACCACACTTTGGTGCATCCCAGCTGTAAGACGGAGCAGTTTTGTGCAAAGGATTAACATGCCGCAGCCTTGGCATGGCCTAGGAATGCTCGAGCATCAATTCACTCAGGTTCAAAATGGACTCCTGTTTCCCAGGGGACGTCCATATGCTGGGCTGCTGCTTTTCTACCACACACACGAGTTCTACATTCTGTATCCACAAACTGGGATAAACCACGATACAAAAGAGCTGTCAGACTTGTGCCTGGTTTCATGAGACTGGCTCATACAGTACAGCTACCCAACATGCATTGGACAGTTGTGTGAAAATGGCCTATGCAGTCTCGCAGTTCTGTCTCTCTTACTCGCCCAAGGAGGGGGTCTTAGCAAGCATCAAAAGTCACTTTGGGATAGAAGAATTCTGAAACCAGTTCAGCTTTTCTGGGGAGAAAAATGTGCTTGGCTGCTACTTTGTTCTGGGGTATTTGCCCACCGCCATTGCCCACCAGCACCCTGACAATTCAAGCCGCTGTTGGAAGCATTTCCCTCTCACGGCCAGCAGTCACATGCACATTCCTCGCTGGAGTCGGGAAGCCTGTGAGCAGCTTAAGAGAGTAGCATGTTTCTTCCTCCTACTCCTCAAAGGATTTATTTCAAAAAAGAAAATCACAACTACTTCTTTACGGAGTTTATTCCAAGGCTCGCAAAAATACGATAAGCCACAGGTTCCGCGCTGTCCTTTGTACCTTTGTTTTCTTTTTTGTGCTATGCCCAAAGACATGCTGGGAACTGTTGAGGCAGTCATCACCTGAAGCCTAGTGTCCTTAAGGATTTCATAGGACAGGCTTCTGTGCTGGAGAAACTAGTACTTCAATATGCCAACCTAGCTCTTCAGCTACGCCCCCATATGCCTTCTGTGCTTTGCAAGAGTCATGTCCTCTCAGGCCTTCAGGGCATAATGTTGCACCTTCACACTTAAGAGGAGAAAACTTACCAACGTACTTTTTCAAACAGCAAAACAAACCTGTTTTGGTAACCTCATAATTAACTTCCCAGTTTTAGTGCATTTGTGATTCAGGAAAGAAAGAAATCTTTATAAATGCGTCTGTAGCCAGCATCTAAAAGAGTTACTTTAGGCACACCAAAGGAGCTTGTCCAGTGGAAATTAGTTTCTCTGAACAGCAAACTGCTTTTGAAAGATCCTGTAACTTCCTGAAGGAGGTATTCCATAACTATACAGTACTGAATTATAAGGGAGCCACAACCTGGCCTCTATGATATATATGTTTGTCCAACAAGGCAAACCACAGCAATTGAGTCAAGATGGGTAACCATAGTAGTCGGTCTGTAGCAGTAGAAAAGAGCAAGAGTCCAGTAGCGCCTTAAAGACTAACAAAATCTGTGGCAGGGTATGAGCTTCCATGAGTGAAGAACTGCGCAATGACTCATACACTGCCACAAATTGTTAGTCTTTAAAGGTGCTACTGGACTCTTGCTCTTTTCTGCTGCTACAGCAACTGGGGTAGGGAAAATGATGCAGGGGACAAGGCTTAAACAATCTGCCACACTTCCTTACCATGGTGGAATCTAGGTTCCATTGCTTAGCCAAAGCAAAAAACCCTGGAAGCTCCGTACCTGGAATTCCTAGAATCTCATCTTTGGTGTGAGACTTTCTAGGCACTTCAAAGACTGGAATGGTCCCAGGAAAACCATCATTTAGGCAACTGAGAGTACCAAGCTGATATCTATGGGGAACTGTTTGGTGTATGCACCGTTCTTTTCAATAGGAAGGTGGGCTAAAATTGCTTTCGGGTTCCTTGCAACCAATTCCATCGCCTACTATTGCTCCTTCAAGTTTCCTAAGATAGCTCCTCTCTGCATCTGATACTGAAAGATCACATCTGGAGAAAATTTCTTCCCATCATGCAACTACTTTTGCCCTAACAGATGAAAACCAGAGATAAAAGCCTCAGTTGTGTAAAGCCACATCAAGTCCAAAGGAAGCAGCAGAGATAGTAACAGAGGACAACCCCTCAAACCCACTATGTAGCACAGATACACCAGATTAAACAAACTGCCCAATGACAAGCAAACAAGCAAGTTTAATCCTGGAACTCATTAACCTGGTTCTGTTTTTGCCCTCTGGGGGAAGGTCACAGTACAATGGATATTTTTTTTCTTTTGTACTGAAAATCCTCAGGAAAAGACAGACTGTAGTATTACAGCAGCCACATATGCCAGCAAGACTGCATACCTCAAAAGGCATGAGAGGTCTGGAAGCACATGTTCAAGATGTCCACAGCACTGCTCTGCAACCACATTTCTCTATCACACAGGTGAAGTGACTCACCTCACATGTTACACGCATACATGAGAAGTCTAACTTGTTAAATGATGCAAGGTAGCATGCATCACAAGCTACGCTCTAAATACCTTCCTAGTCAGCGTGGATGAAGACCAAGGTTTGGGTGGCAACAAAAGCAGCAAGGAACTGCAGCCAAGGGACGGGTATGCACATGCTGCTGATAACAATGTCACTACTAATACACACACACAGGTTTTTGCACATGTGATGCTTAGGAGAAGTGGCAATTCTCTGGATTCCCTCCACCCTCCCCTAACAAAAGTCTTCAGTTACAGACCATTCTCAATAATATTAAATTAAGGAATTGTTTTTGATAACACCATACTGTGCCCCAACCTAACTGGAAACAGGACATATGGATGAGAATCATAGAGTTGGAAGGGACCTCCAGGGTCATCTAGTCCAACCCCCTGCACAATGCAGGAAATTCACAAGTACCTCCCCCTCCACACCCACAATGACTGCTGTTCCACTCCCAGACGATGACAAAAAACCTCCAGGAGCTCCAGCCAAACTGGCCTGGAGAAAAATTGATTCCTGTCCCCAAAATGGCAACCAGCATTTCTCCGGGCATGTAAGAAATGGCCACAAGAACTAAGCACTGATGCAACCCTTCCGGCCCTCCCTCGCATGATCTGCCTAAGTTCACACAATCAGCACTGCTGTCAAATGGTCATCTAGCCTCCATCTGAAAACCTCCAAAGAAGGAGAAAAGCACTAAGTGTCGGGTTTCATGGGAGAGCTCTGTGAATCTTCTCCCCTCTCAGTTAAGGAACTGGTCTTGGGAAAGGTCAATGAGGACAAGACGAGAGGCCCCTTTTCCAAGGCGCTTACAGCTGAAATGCTGCAAATACACTATGCACATTCATGGTTTTATATAAAGTAATAATAATCTTGTGACCTGACCTATTTCACCACATTGCCATGGAATCAAGTAGCTGGTCAGAGGCAGGGCAGGGGAAAAGCACAACAGAAAACAAAGGCTATTAGCTGAAGAAAAGCATTTATGCTAACAAAGTAAGACCAGATTTGCGCTTTATGGCTTATTTCAGCATGTAAGTGTGGCCAGCAGGCACATTTCTCCCCACCAAGCCAGGGTAACAGCTGCTTTCCCCCTCGGCTTTAAGCAAGCAAAACTAAAAATTCTCCATGTTACTACTTAGGGATTCCTACTTTTGGAAGCCTTGAATTGCATTATAATGTGCTGTTAACATTCAAAAGCAAACTGCACAAATCAGAACTGGAATCCCAATTTGCAAGGCGGAAACTACTGCTGGGTTTAATTCCTGTTTAGAAACCCAAGTTGTGGGACAGAAACAAACTTGATTCAGCCCAGGCAACTATATTCACTATAGCCACACTTTGCAAACCAAGAAGCACTCAGCCGAGCAGCATTTGTACCCATCATGGACAAACACAGGTGTCCGGGCAGGTGAACATGGTCCTATACATGCAGCTTCACAGACCCTAAAAGGACACTGCATTTGCAACTACACCCCCTTCCACCTTAAAGAAATCAGGGCTCAGATTCTAGCACAAACATATAAGTGCTTGATTGTGCCAATCTGGTCATAAAAGTGTATTTGAGGAAGCTGATCTTAGTGTTTTACTGTAGTTTGCCTGAGTCCCACCAGAAATTTGCAGGAGGCAGGACAATGTTGCATGCACTTAGCATTAGAAGAGGCTCCCACCCTTTCCAGTTGCAATATGCATCACAGATCAGCATGGAGATGCATGTTCAGAAGTGTCATCCAAGTCACAGGAAGGAGGGAAAAGCAGTTGCGTTTAAGGCCCTAACCCAAAGGTATCAGCCCAGGTATCTTATACCTTTCAGCACCGTCCACAGTGCATAAATGGAAACAGTTTATTAAGCCTTTTTATTTGTGGGCTGCCTCTCTCTCACTGCGACTCAAGGCAGATTACAAAATCAGAAAACAATGCAATCAAGCAACATGAAGCATCCAACACCACAATTTTGGATTACAAAATGCAAAGCATGTGAGGTGACGACATATCAAACAATGCAGAGAACGAATCACAAAATGTTGAAGACAATGCAGGAAGAGCAAGAGGGTACATATAACAAACAGTTTGCTGGTGTCACCAAACAGAAGGTGGAGACTGGGGGAATCCAGGCAGGACTCATGTTTCCTCAAGCTACTTCAATCAGGCTACAAAGAACTCTGACAATATACAACTCTGGGCAGCAACTAGATTTGCTAGCACAGCCTCATGAAGGCAAGCAAATGAGTAGCCGAGCAACTGGATGCCTTCTTCAAGATTTCTTCAGATGATGCAGCCCCCACCAACTTACCCCATCCCTGATTGGTCTTCCTCCATACGCCTGCTCTGCCCGGCAAGGGGAGAGGGCTACTTAGGCAAGCAAAGGAGCTGGAGATGACCATGCCCACCACACCCAATATATACAAAAGACACACTGCTGTCCAGTAAGGAAGGAGAATGCAGAATGGCTGCTGGAAAGTCAAGCAGCTGTCCTCAAAGGGCTAAAGTGGCTATAGCTGAAAATAAAAATTTAATTAACAAAAAAAAGTGGCTATAGCTTATTACAATTCATCAAGAAGTTCTTTCCAACAGCACCAAATCCTTCCTGCTTCAAAGGAGATCCTTGTCTGACACAGATAGGATTTTCAAAAGCAGTTTATTTTTTCATGAGTCGCATGGAAACTTCTTATGAATAACATGGTGGTCTGGAGCATGACAAGGCTGCTGCTTACTCTTTCCATACCAAAATTATCCCCCCCCCCAAAAAAAAATCACTTTAAGGACAGCTCTAGAAACTTGCATATGACAGCTACACACACCGTCCTCCTTCCACAGCCTTAATAGAGAAGCAACTCATTACAGGAAATCTGTTCTGCTGCTGGAGAGGAGTGCACGGATATGGAGCCAGAAGGGCGTACAGCGGAGGGAGAAAGTCACTGGAAGTCTACGTCTGGTTCCTGTGGCTATGGCAGACATAAGGCTGGCTCCAGATTAAGTTGGCAATTTCAAACATTTCTCTCTTCCTGCTGCAGATCCACTTCGTGCCATTCCTCAGAGTCCCCAGTCCTCAGGAACAGCATTTGTGGAGATCAATGGTCTGCAACTGGAAAATTTAGTCTGGATCCAACCCACAAACTAAATATTTGCAAGTTTTATCAACAATAGAGACGCAAGAACCCATGAGGAAGAAAAAAGAGGAAAATCTCCCCTCCAAAAGCACTGTTCCCCCACCCCACCCCATTTGTCTTCTGTTCTGTAGTGGGGGGATGTTAATTTTCTCAAGGAAATGTTTATTATTAGTGCCAGACAAAAATAAACATTTGTCACTGATATTCCAGACACGACACTCAGCTCTGGTCCAACAGTTATGTCACAACACGCAAAAAGCAGGGTCCCCAGAAGCAGAAAAGAATGGGAAGGGGACTGGTCGTGACTTCACCCAATCTGAAGCTTCTTGGAAGGTTCCAGTGAAGTTGCACCACTCTTTCTAAAAAAAATATTAGGCAGTTTGCTACAGGGTACTCCTGACAGCATCCTCAACTCAGAACACTTCCTGCATCACAAGCCGTACAAGTGGATTCCAAAAACACAAATAAAAAGGAAGGAACTGTGACAAAAGAGATGCCAAGTCAATGCAACCCACTGAGTAACAGGCTGTGTTACAGGATAAATTCTGGAAACCAAGGGATGGGTGCTCTAAATTCTTCTCTATATTCATTCTCAGTGAGACATGTTCCCATTTGGCTACTCACTGGAAGATCCAGTGGGGAGAGAGTTAGATTTGAGTCCCATAGCACTTTAAAGACTAATGAGAGTTTCAGGGAATGAGCTTTCATGAGTCAAAACTCCCTTCAACAGATACAAGAAGGAAGGGAGCTTATACTCTGAGACTCTTGTTGGTCTCCAAAAATCTAACTGTTCTACCACAGACCAACTTGACTACCCAAGGAAACTATGTTCCACAGAACATGCTGAGTTCAGAGAGGCCAACATCAAGTATAAGCACAAACAGAGCATTCAGAGGACAGATCACAGATGTTCACAAAGCCAAGAGAGAGAGAACACACAGAACATACAGTCAAGAGAAAAGCCAACAGGCATTTCATAATAATACTGTTGCAAAAACCCCACCCCAGTTCTTCAATTGCCTCAAAGAATCAGGAAAAAAGCCTATAACTCATGGTGTAGCATACATTTTATATATAAGGCAGTTGAAGTGTTAGGGAGAAAACCAGAATTGTGACCTAGAAAAACGTTAGCAAAAGCTAATCCTACCAAAGGCCAAAGCACTTAACTATTTGCTTACCAGGGGACAAAGCTGCAGGCAAAGTGACACAATTCCCTCCCTTTTGGCCTTTAACGATCTACCTGCAGCATTACCAGATTCAATAGATATGAATATATGATCTTTCTGTTTCTTCTTCAAAAAGCCAGTTTGGTATAGTGGTTAAGAGCTCGGACACTAATCTGGGAGAACCGGGTTTGATTCCCCACTCCTTTACCTGTAGCTGCTGGTGTGACCTTGGGTCAGTCATAAGTTCTTTCAAAGCTGTTCTCTCAAGAGCAGTTCTTGAAAGAGCTCTCTCAGCCCCACCTACCTCACAGGGTATCTGTTGTGGAGAAGGGAAAGGGATTGTAAGCCGCTCTGAGATTCCTTTGGGTAGTGAAGGGTGGGGTATAAATCCATTCTTCTTCTCTTCTTGACAGCAAGTCTTTAATGCATCTGCTGCCTCCAAGAGTCTTCCATTCTCCTTTGTGTGCACAGCACACTGGCAATATACAGTTCTCATCCCTGCACTCCAGTTTCACTCCACTTCTATCTGCTGTCCCAATGAGTTTGCTCTGGACCACTGGAAGAGGAAGACTTCACCTAAAGGGGAGTCTTCAAAAGGGAAGAGCTGACTGAGCTCATGCTAAGTTTTGGACAGTTCATGGACAGTAAGGCTCCTGCTGTCCAGCTCCTTCTTGGCCTGATCCTGGCTCCCTCCCACAGCCCCTGAGCCTTCATCCTTAGGCCAGGTAGAAAACCACAGGCCTAACATAAGGACCATCTTTTAAGCCCATTTCTATTGGCTTCTGACACATGGTTTGGCCAGCCTTGTCTTATTAAACCACTTGTCATAATATGTGACTTGCTGTAGTCCCTGGCACTCCAGGACGGTTAGGGGGAAAGCCAGAGATCTACTTCACCAGACTCCCTGGAGCCCATCTGGCTACTTCCTGTCCCTGAAACAACAGCACACCCCCCCCCCCGATATTCACCAGGTAGCTGACACCACCTGTCACTCAGAGATCTGAGGCAGAGTCTGAAAGGCCCACTTCTGTATCTCTGTCAACGTGCAGCCTAGTGCACTTCAGAGGTGGCCTACAGATAACTTAGTCCTTTCACACTTGAGCAACCTGGGGATCACATAAGCTACCTTAAACAACAACTTGATTTGTGGAAAACTGAATAAGAAAGGAAGGTGAATGCAAACACTTGCAAGGTAGAAATAAAGAAAACAGAATGATTTCTCGCACATGGGAAAATGCAAAACAGAAATCACAGCAAGCCAACACAACCTGAATAAACTGGTTCCTTAGCTTAACAGCTTACAGATCCGGCGCCATGTCAGCCTGACATGGACCTATTCTTCAAGGGACTCCTCCTCTTTTTTTCTTGCTCCTGGGAAAGGCAACTGACTCCCCCCTCCTTCAACTTTTGCAATTGTCCCCCGCCCTCTATGGACAGGTGCTCTTTCCGCTCTAGATGATGCCAAGCCTATCAGTTACTCCCTTGCAGAACAGAACCTGCTGTTCTGTTCCAGCTCTTACCACAGAGGCTACCCAAAGGGATTGTCTGATTTTGAAGCTGGATTAAAATGGGAAGTCATCAGGACCAGATGGTGACTCATGACGGTTAAGCTCAGCTGTCCTTTGGAAAGACATGCCTGCTTTCCTCAGAGATCAATCAAGCTCTTGGGTGAAAAAATAGAATGCAGAGGAAAAGGCATGATAGAGATTTATAAAATTATACACAGGGTGGACAGAACTGACAAAGCTAACTTCTTCTCCTTCTCCCAAAATACTTGAACTGAAGGGCATACAACAAAGCTGATGGCCAGTAGACTCAGGACAGGCAAAAGGAAATACCTCTTTTCACTGAATGTTTAAAATGTGGAATTTGCTACCAGAGGATGTAGTGCTGGCTACAAGCACAAAGAACTTTAAAAGGGGATTAGACAGATTCATGAAGAATAGATGTATCAGTAGCTACTAGCTATGGTGACCGAGGGAAACCTTCATGATCAGAGACAGTAAACCTTTGAATATCAGTGCCAGGAGGCAACATCAGGGGAAGGCCTCAGCTGTTGGCTGTCGAGAGAAAGTGGTTGGCTACTATGTGAGAAAGGATGCTAGACTAGATGGACCACTGGTCTGATACAACAGGGCTCCTCTTATGCTCTCTTGTACTACCACAACTTCCTATCTACAAAAAAATACAAAGTGTATTCACATTTTAGATAGGTAGCTTGAATGGCAGACAAGTCAACTAAGCTGATTTGCCCCAAATTAAAGAAATACTAGGGATTTTTTTAAAGCAGTACTGACATGCATGAACGGCAGATGAAGACAAACTCCAGTAGCCAGCCTAACATACCTCAACACCTTCCCATGTTCAGAAAAGGGGCAGCTCAGATTACCGCTTTCAAATCTTGTTTTCTCACAGCAGTCACCATGTTAATTCGTTTGCCACACACCAAAGTTATCCACTAAGGGGAACAAATTATTTTTAGCCTTGAAAATCCCAAGGGAACAAACTGCACCGGTAAACTGTAACACATGCAGTATGTTTAAGCCACTCTCCCCACCAGACCCTGCAGGACTGGAGAGGGGGATATGAACACATAAGGGGAATAAAAAATGATCAAATCAGATTAGACAACCTTAATAACTAATTTTCACAAGACCACCAGTTTATTCTCAAGGTGTAACAGACCCATGGGTGGAGGGAAACACAAATAATCCTACTTCATTGCTAGTACACACAGTGAAAGGAAATAAAGGCTATCACCACCTATCTTGCTTGTCAATCATTCCACTGCACTCATTAAAGGAGCATAGGTTTACTTCTTACTGATCAGCTGGGTAGACTCTTGACTGCACAATTGCCCCTTTGTTCCCATTGAGAAAAGACTTGATATGTTAAAAGCTGAGCATTCAAGACGTTGCTTTCAAGCCCCACTTGCAAGTTTTCCACAGGCATATTTGTTGGCCACCTTTAGGAGATAGGATGGAATGGGTCTTTGGATATGGAAAGGTTCCTTTTCTACTCCCATAGAAGAGGACTGGATAAAACTCTGCAGCCACCCAGAACTCTGGACAGATCATAGTTTCTATCCCCAGAGTGGCAGAGAAAAGCCTGACATCATGGCCTGTGGCCACTTAATTCTCTGGAAGTAAAAAGAGATGGCAGAAGGTTTCTGTTCATCAGGACTCATTATACCAGCCAACAGAGCCATAACCACTCCCCGCCTTGCCATCACTGTGACTTATTCTCCCCCTCCCATTTCGCTACACAATCCCAACTTTTTCACACAGCACCAGAGCTAAACAAAATGTGGAATCCAAGTCATGCAGTTCCTAGAATCCCTTAGCAACTGTATCATTTCCCCTGCTAAAGGGAAATTTTCAGGATTTATATTCTCCCTGGCTCCATTTGCAGGGTGCGCAAAGACAAAAAGGAGGAAAGAGTCCAGTGGATCCAAGTTTCAGTAGAGCAAACTGAAGTCAGCCACCTGGAAACTAGCGGCTCTCTTTTTCTTTACGACCACACTTTTCGAATGTCGTAAAAAACTCAAGAGCTAAAAAAACGCAGTCATCTTGCGTGTGGATTTTTAGGCACAGGCTAAATATAGTACAGAGGAATCAACAAATAATATACACCAGCTTCCTTTAAAAAACAACTGTGCCCTGTTAGCAGCTAATAATAATAATAATAATAATAATAATAATAATAATAATAATACAGCTAACAGTCAGGAAAGATTTAAAAACGCAGCCTAACTCCAGAACTTCAAACCATATTTCATATCCATCAACCATATCATTAAACTAGCAAATGAAATTGAACAGCCATATGCCTCCGCTCCAGAACCGTGCAACTGAGCTCCCCAATACTGCCAGTAATATCCAAAGGCTCACACTGCAATAAACAGACTTATGAAGACCCTTGCCAGAAAAGGCACTCTATACATCTCTTCGGGTAAGCCAGTCTACACAGCAGTCTTCATCTTATGGCACACCAATACACCTCCCTCTGAAAAAGGTGCTGGGCTAGCTCAGTTGGTGGGTAGGTCTGTCTGAAAAGGGAGAGGTAGTCCTTCTAGTATGTGGGTCCCAGGCTGTGAGGGGCTTTAAATGTTAAAATCAGCACCTTGGATGGCACCAAGAAACAAACAGGCAGTCCATGTAGCCCCTAGAAGACTGATGCCATTGGACAGCATGCTATCATTGTCAAAAGGTGGCCTGTTACATTTTGCACAAGCTTCTGAGTTACCTTTAAGGGGAGTCTCATGTAAAACACACCACAGTCCAATCTGGAAGTTACAGGACATTCAGTTGCTGACCTAAGAGTAGCAGTTCTCATACAAAGGAATTTCAAAGGGAGATTAGAAAAACAGACTGCTGAATTACAACTGATAATGAAACTCAAGACAATGCATCCTCCTGGACTGAATCAAGACCTAGGTTTCCTGTCTCATTACCAATGCTAATTTCTCCACATCTACTACCTCTCTGCATATCATAACTAATCATATCACACCTGCTATTGTCATTTAGCATCTGAAATCACTCCATTCTCCAAATATAGGACAGGTGGACTCACATTCTAGCTGTATCTGAAGAAGTGAGCAGTGACTCATAAAAGCTCATACTCTGCCACAATTTTTGTTAAGTCTTTAAGATACTACTGGACTCTTGCTCTACAAATCAACATGGCTAGGCTGGCAGAGTAAAAAACGGAGAGAGCTTTCTAACCAGACAGAAGTTATAGAAAGCACTCCCAGCAGCACCAAACTTTTTCTCAAAAGAAAAGTCTAGGTCCAGAAGCACACCCAGACTATTAATATGCACAGAAACAACTTGAATCCATCCAACCAAGATAGATCAGTCCCCTCGAGAAAATCTGCCTTCCCAACCAACATATCCACTTTGTCTACATTCGATTTCAGCTTATCTGTCCTCTTCCATTTGACTATGGCCTCTAAGCACTAATTCAGGGCAGAAACACCTATATCTAGAGGTGATGATAAAGAAATGTATAGATGACATCCTACTGCAAAATTCCCAAAGGGATGCTCAATTAAGCTCTCTGAAGGAAACTGAGCCACTGATGTACTTGTTTCAGTCTTAACTCCAAAACTTGACCAAGATGCATCAACAGAACAGTATGCCCCCTAGAAAATAAGTTTTAAGAAATACTGCAGAAAAGCTCCAACAGAATTCATAAGGAAGATTTCCCTTCTCCATTTTGCATCTAGAGATAATCTACCGTCAATACTAAAGCAACCTCATGAATGGCCTGGAAAACAGATTTAAAAGGTTCAAAGAAAACATGCTCAGTCAGGTGAGCCTGGAGTTGTTCTGTCACCGTCTGGGAAATCACCTGGCCTAAAAGACACAGTATGGCAGGTCTGCAGTGATCCTGCCTATGGACCCAGACATTACAGAATTCTAGGCTGCCACCAGGTGCTCAACTGTCTCTGCCGAGACGCCCATCACCCCCCCCCCCAGAACATTCTGGAAGCCAAAAAGATCCATCAACCTTTTGACAGATAATGGGTCCACCACCATGCAAGGGTGTGGGAGAGCTAACACCAACTGAACCTTTAGAAGATAATGATCTGACCATGAACGTGGTCTCCATGCCAGCCCCATAACCAGGCTACCAGAAACCTGCTTGGTGCAGAAAATCCAACATGTACCCCTATATCAGGCCCTAAACAACCTGAAGAAGAAGAAGAGAAGAGATTGGATTTATACCCCGCCCTTCACTTGGAGTCTCAGAGCGGCTTACAAACTCCTTTCCCTTCCTTCCTCACAACAGACACCCTGTGAGTAGGTGGGTCTGAGAGAGCTCTTTCCAGAACTGTCTTTGAGAGAACAGCTGTGCCAGAACTATGACTTGCCCAAGGTCACCCAGCTGGCTGCAAGTGGAGGAGTAGGGAATCAAACCCAGTTCTCCCAGATTAGAGTCTGCACACTTAACCAAACCTGGGAGAGGTACCAAAGCTGCTATGTAGGCCATGAAGTCTTTACCAAAGATCAACAGGATGAATTTGGCATGGATGTTGAAATCCCGAAATAATTTCAGTATTGTCACAAGCTGAGGAAGGGAACCTCACTTGAGAGCTAAACAGTTGGTCCCCAGATCAACACAAGAAATATACAGTGAAAGACATCCACTACCTGCCTTGGGTAACTGTGAAAGTAGAAGAACTTGGGACAATTACTGTAACTCCACTATTCAGCATCCCCCTAACTGAGACTGGGAAAGGATCACAAACCCAGCTGGGCCAGAATTGGTTCACTGCTGTCATCCAGCCAGGTTTTACCTATGCGACTGTTTCACATCCTTGCCTCAGCCTTCGGGATATCAGCAACTGCCTTCCAGTTACAAACATTGCACTGTGCAATGAAGCAACTAGGTATCCAGCTAGCAAGTGTGACATCTGGCTTCCCTGAACCTCCCACACATTTAAGCAAGTGTTTGTTCCAGCACTTGAATGAGCAGAGATAGCTGATCACTCCATAAGCTCTTCTGCCAGCAGGGCTGATTCAAAGAATGAAACCTCAGGGGATTTCGCATTCTTTACTTTAAAAAAACCAGCCTGATCCAAAGTACCACAGTCACAGGACAGCAGCAAAAGATGTGCAGTGTGCCCCTATTCAATGACTTTGTTTTGATGTTGTTGAGGAGCACGTTATCACCGGACGTGATCCAGCCTCTGACTTGTCAATTCTGCCTGGCTTCCGGCTGCTCTTAACAAAGAACAGTGCTGTTCCTGGGACAGAGCACTATGTTCTTAAGTTTCACTTCTGGGGGTATGATAAAACCAATCAGATTCATCTTAATCTTATGCTACCCCCAGAAACAGCAGCCTATGCTTCGAGCCTAGCCACTGAAAGATTAGTCCAGCAGAGAAACGCCCTAGAGGCACAGGAACATCCTGTGAGAAGATGCACACTGGATTTGAGGAAAGCGGGAGAACCTGAGCTTGGCCAAAAAGCGGAAGTCAGAAAAAAGAATATCACCTCTCATGAAGACAAGCATTTCAACTGGGAAACACTGTTCCATGAAGGCATTCTACAGAGTGTAGCAATTCTTCTAACTGGAGACTAGTTTACCCTTGTAACCTTACCCTTTAGAAGAGAAGAAGAAGATGATATTGGATTTATATCCCGCCCTTCACTCACTTAAGAGTCTCAGAGCGGCTTACAAACTCCTTTCCCCTCCCCTCCCCACAACAGACACCCTGTGAGGTAGGTGGGGCTGAGAGAGCTCTTTCCCAAGCTGTCCTTGAGAGAACAGCTGGTACAGAGCTATGGCTTGCCCAAGGTCATCCAGCCAGGTGCAAGTGGAGGAGTGGGGAATCAAACCCAGTTCTCCCAGATTAGAGTCCGCACACTTAACCACTACACCAGACTGGCTCTCAGACTTTAGCAGGACTTTGTCATTAATGGTAGTATCTTCCAACCGAATACAATTTCTGCGAGCAGTGCATTCATATAAGCAGTGACAAGGGTGAACACAGGAAAGCAAACATCTTCTTTTCTTATTTTTTCATCAGCACAAGCAAGCTACTGTTGATGTCAGACTAAAATTTAGCAGGACTTTCCTATAGACCTCATTTGTCATTGATGGTAGCATCTTCCAACTAAATACAGTTTCTGCGAGTAGTGCACTCATACAAGCAGCTCCCAGGCTGAACACAGGAAACAATTTCTTTTCTTTTTTCCATCACCATAAGCTAGCTACTGGAGACATCAAAATAAAAATTTCTGGAGAAAAGTTTAGGCAAGTCTCCTGGATTTCAGAAAACTGCGCCATTATTCCTCGAATGTCAAAGAGCCACAACATTCATGACAGCTATTCTCCAACTTCTGGATTAAAAGAATGCAATTATACACCTCCAGTTCAGGCCTAGTAAATTTACACTGATAAATGCAAGGCTAGGCTATTGTGATGCACTTGCTGGCCCTCCTTTCTGATGGCTTAAGAAGTTCAATTGGTGCAAAAAAAAAGAGGCACGCTCATTTTTCCGACAGAAGGGTTAGGAGAAGAGGTGATCGCCTCATGTCTAGTAGCGCCAAAGGAACTGCCTGCTTAAGTTCTTGACAATTTGGATTTGCGTAACTAAGAGATCTCTGTGGCAATTAGATACAGAGTAATTGTGATGTAGTGACTGGGGTCTCAAACTAGGATTTGAGACATCCAAGTTTGAATCCTCAGTTTCCTGTGGAAGTTCACTGGGTGACCTTGGGCCAGTCACACACTCTCAGCCTAATCTACCTCACAAGTTGTTGTGAGGAGAAAATGGAGGAGAAAAACATAAGCCAATTTGGGTCCCCATTGTGAAGGGTGTAACTGAAGCAAATAAATACCAGAAGGCTCTTTCACTAAATGGAGAGTGTGTCAGTAAGGAAGCTTGTGATTTTGTTTGTACCATGAACTATTAGGACATGAAAGAATTGCTGCCGTGTGGAAACTAGCTCTACTGAAAACCAGTGTTCCCTCTAAGCTGAATTAGTGTGAGCTAGCTCACAGTTTTTTAGCCTCCAGCGCACACGTTTTTGTCTTAGCTCAGGAAGGATGGCTCCAGAGCAAACTAGTTTATGCGGTAGCCAAATCGCTTGCTCACAGCTTTAACGCCACTAGCTCACAAAGTTGAATTTTTGCTCACAAGACTCCACAGCTTAGAGGGAGCATTGCTGAAAACCCAACAACAGGCAAAAAAGGGAAAGCAATCAGCTAAATGTGAATAACTATAAGTTACACATCAGAAAAACCAATATGGCCCAGATACCCTTGAATTCAGTTTAGCAGAGAAACCAGTCAACAAGCTGCCAAAAATTTAACCCTGCAACACAGAAATTACTTGCCCCAAAAACAAAGCCTAATGAAGGCCTGTTCATTTTTGTCAAGTCACCACACCCTTGATGATACACTAGTAACACCACAGTGAGACATAGCAAAGCACATTTCCCATGTCTGTTCCCATTCAACTCAAGGAAACACATCTCATTAGAGGTCAAAATGGAAAGAATAAGAGCACACAAAGGTCATAGCCTCACTTCTGACTTCACTTCAATTATCTAGATCTAGAGAGCCAGTTTGGTGTAGTGGTTAAGTGCGCGGACTCTAATCTGGGAGAACCGGGTTTGATTCCCCACTCCTCCACTTGCACCTGGCTGGATGACCTTGGGCAAGCCATAGCTCTGTACCACCTGTTCCCTCAAGGACAGCTTGGTAAAGAGCTCTCTCAGCCCCACCTACCTCACAGGGTGTCTGTTGTGGGGAGGGGAAGGGAAAAGGAGTTTGTAAGCCGCTCTGAGACTCCCTTGGGGAGTGGAGGGCGGGGTATAAATCCAATCTCTTCTTCTTCTCTTCTTCTTCTATATTTCTGAAATCTACCTTTGGAAGCAGAATAAACTGCTACATTTAATATATATATACAATTAATGAGCACTTTATTCCAGTGGTACCAGTGGGTTGGGGGCAAAGAGAAACATAAACCTTTTAAAAATATAGACAAAAAGGCTGCCTAAAAATAATCTTAGGAAGGGGATGAGGATAGTGTCTGGTATAAGTTTTATCTTGGAAAGCCACGCTCTTCCAGATTCTTCCATTTTCAGTCAAAATTAGCTCCGTATTATCAGTGCTTTCTTAACAACCATCTTCATGGCACAATGGAAGAAAATTCAATTCTGAACCATGGCAATTTGATATGTGTAGGCTCTACACATTTACTGGGGAGGGGGGAATTGAGAAGTTCTTTAGCAGACAGACACCAGGCATTTTTCCAGACCAGTCCTACTTCCTGAAAAAATCAAAACTGAGGTCTTCATAAAGATAAATTAGATGCATTACCTGTCTAATTGAACTAGTTCCAACTGCCAGGGTTTCCCAGAGCGATGAGAGAGTAACTTACCATCACCAGTTTTGCAATTATGAACCACACCTGTTGGCTGCCTCAAAAAAAAAAGTATTCTCTTGGGTGATCCCATATGCAACTGAAGATTATCAGGTGAATCAGATACCAAGAAAAACCAGTAAAATGGACAGGCCACTACAAATCCACAGCTACTGGCAAAATTGCATCATAGACAAAGAAGCATGTGTGCTTGCTAAAGAGGCACCTGCTACAAATTTTGTTAGTCTTTGAGGTGCTACTGGACTCTTGCTCTTATTTATTTTATTTCCAACACAGAATACTGTTTGGATTCCATACATCATTAATCAATTGCACATCAGTCTTACAAAATAGATGTGCAAAGTGCAATAATGCAGTAAAGCCTCCATGCCCAGAGGCAGTAAACTTCTTAATGTTAGTAGTTCAGTTCAGTTTATTCGGTATAAAACCAGCACAAGTCAATCTCAATCAGTTACCTCAGTAATATCAACACAAAGAAGGATACCAATAAAATATATAAAATATCAAATATTTAAATATAAAACTGCATTAAATCTGCCTATGTTAATTACAAAACTGCTAAAACTCTGGACTTCTACAATACTCTGTTGACTGTTAAACAGGAGTTATTCATCTGTTGAGTAAGTGTTATAAGGGTCATACAACTCTACTCCCCATCTCCTAAACCAGTGGTTCTCAACCTTCTTAATGCCGTGACCCTTTAATACAGTTCCTCATGTTGTGGTGACCCCCAACCATAAAATTATTTGTTGTGTTGTCTAAACGGCTTGGACAAAACCAATAAAAACATTATTTTCTGTCCCATCTATACAAAGTCTTGCCTGAGCCAATATCTTATGTCCAACCATTATTCCTACACTGGATTGGAATCAGTTCCTAAAAGTTAGGTTCCAATGGCAATCCGCTTGTGTGGGGCCCTTTCCTGCCGGCAGGGCAGCCTTGGACTCCAGCCGGCGACCCCTGTGAAAGGGTCGTTCGACCCCAAAAGGGGTCCCGACCCACAGGTTGAGAACCACTGTCCTAAGCCTTCTAAACTGTTTCTAAAATTGTTCTACGCATGCAGCATGTATTTTTTGAGCTATTGCTAGAAATCTAGCACAGTTTGTTATAAACTGCGGAGCGGGATTAAATAGTAGTTTCCTACTTATCTCCTTGTCTAAATATCCATGATACCTCCTTAGGATAGGTTGAATAATCCTTACTCTGATGGTTTCATAAAATACGCAGTGGAGTAAAATACGTTCAATTGTTTCAACTTGCCCTGAACTGCACGGGCATAGTCGCTCTGGCAAGGGTACCTTTTTGTACGTCCTTCTAATACTGCCAAAGGACAGTTGTTACATCTTGCCAGGGAGTACGCCCTGCAGTGAGAGGGGATCTCCAATAGCAATAAATACATTGCGGGAGCAGCTACATATTTTGTTTCCTTTGGGGCCAAAAATGTTGATACTTTAACAATATCACTTTGCCTTTTGGTGTCATATATTCTTTGTTTGACGATAACCCTAGCTTGTTCAAGTGGCATTGTCTGTAGTGACTCAGAGGAGAAGCCAAGCAGATGTATCTTGTGATGTACTGCTGTTGCAAAGGTAAAAGGACTTTCATGTCCCAAGCACACATTCACCACTTCAGCCAACAAGCTAAACTAGTGGTTATCACACTGCTCCCTTAATCATAGCAAGATCCCTCACAAAGCCCACTTGTGACAAGACCAGGAAGAAGAGAAACTTAACAGTTATCTGAAGCAGGGACCATACTACTTGCACACATTTCACTGTTGGCACTGTTAGTAAGGGCGTAGGAAGAACTCACATCCCAGAGGCAAGGGTGGTTGCGCCTCCACCCCTTTCCCCCGTGTCTTCTACATTCTTCCCACATGTACCATAGGCAGGAACTCCATGACTGAAAGAAGACAGGAGGTGAACAGGGGGAGTGTCCTGTGTAAATGCATTCACACAGGAAGCCAAGTCGGTTTCCCACAGAGTATGTATCTTTGACACCATCCAGTTATCATCAACAATACACAAGACACTGAGAAGAGAAGCTACGAAAGCTCAGCACACCATCTGCTGTGCACATCTTCCCTTTTACACTGCTGTACTCTTGCAAGCAGCAGAAAGGCACAGAGACCCCTTAGTGGCAGATATTTCTGCACTGCTACCACCTCTTCTCTCTTTCTTGACAGTGCAGGATCTCCTGATGCTTCCAGTGAGATACATACAAAAAGGGGTAATGTCTTACAGAACAGATAGGAGGAAAATGAGCTTCCTTACCGACACACTCTCCTGAATACTGTTAACAGGGAAATGGGAAGCTAGAAAGGAGAGTGAACTTCTAGTGCTCTGCCCCAATCTGGGGGGGGAATGACACCCAGGCCACATTCCCAGACCAGCCACTGGCATTTATACTACCCCCAAATTAAGTGTGCTGGTGGGGGAGAGAGGCAAGGAGGAGAAAGTGAAGGAGCAGGGGCAGTGTACAGCCTCTTGTTTGAAAGACAATCAGTACAAAAGAGCTGTGCACAAAGAGTGTGTCTTGCACAATAATTTCACATGTGACCATACCTCATGCAAAGCCGGATCAATGGCCTGCCTAAGCCGCTGCAGTAGTTGTCAATTGAAGCAGGTAAAAAGAAACCCAAAAGAGGTCTTTCCAAGCACCAGAGATTTAATCTTCTAACTGGAAGCCATGCGTTACCGTGCACCCAGGCAACACGCTCCCCTCCAGTTTCCCAAGCCAGAGCTCTTCTCCAGCACAGCGTATGTGCAACTTAAAGGTATGGAGACACCTTATAACAAACCAGACTGCAGCCCAGTGCTGTCAGGCGGAGAAAGGGCTCTCCCAGATTTACTACGCTAAACCTTTTAATTGGGGGATAGCAAGGGATTGATTGAACCAGGAATACATGCATACATATCGCAAGCATACCGCGCGATCCCGAGCACCGAGGGACGGGCGGCCCGCCTCCCAGAGACCTTCATCAACAGACAACGCGTGGGACTGAGGAGAACGCACATCGAGCCAGAGCCCAGCCCTGTCTCCACTCTCGCCCGGCAGCGGTCTCTGGCCGAGAAAGGTCTCTCCCACATTCTCCACCCAAGATCACTCGGGACCTTCTGCAGGCAAACCATGTGCTGCTAGCCCCGAGCTACGCACGCCGCCCTCTGCAAATTCCCGGGAGCCGCCATCCAGCATCCATCCTTCCTCCCTTCCCTGCCAGCTGCCGCCTCTCGCCCCTCACCTCTAGGCTTCCCCCCCCCCCCATTGCCAGAGGCTCCTCCCGCGCAGGGACCCCCAAGGGAGAACGCCCACCCCTCTCGGAAATGCCCCCCCACCCCAATTCATTGCACACCTTATACTTGTCGAAGCCGGCCAACTGCTCGGCGCTCACGTACTCGTAGCCAGCCATGGCTAGGACGCAGGGAGAGGGGCAGCGCGAGGCTGGTGAGTCGCTCCGTCCTCCCGCCTCGCCTTCCCCACCTTCAGACAGAAAACAGCAGCGGCGACGGCGGCCCCACATGCGCAGAAGAACCGCCCGGCTTCGCGAGTGATTGGAAAACCGCAGATCCCCCCTCCTCGGCTTCCGTACTTCACCACCACCACTCCTCCACCTCCTCCTCCTCCCCGGTTCGTCATCGCCCGCCCCTCTCTTCCCGCTCGCCGTCCGACATCAGCCCATGCGTGACGCCACTTTAGCGTCATTCCGCCGCCATCTTGAAAGAGGCAACACCCCCCCTCCGTAGTCACCCTACTATGACCCGCCTCCTTCGCGCGGCCTCTCTGACTCGGCCTTCCGGTTGTCAGTCAAACCATGGGATCCAATAACATCTCGCTTTCTCTTTCCAGCTTTCCAACCCTTTGATTCACAAACTACCTTAGAAAGCTATGCTTGCATAAGCATCGTCCCAGTGGGGTAGCTAATTGAGTTAGTTTTTCAGCGAAAATAAAGCTGAACTGTTACAGGAGCCCAGCAACACGGTAGAGGTAATTGAATTTATTCCCGCGTGAGTCAGCGTGTACATCCATAAGGCTGATGAATTTATATTGAAGGCTATAAAAACCACGGGAAAGGGTGAGTGGGAAGATGTCACACAGAGAGGCTAGTTTAAAATGAGATCCAATCAAAAGAGGAATCGATGCGGACCACTCCCATATTTTGTTCTGTATAGGACAACGTTGCTTACGGTAAAACCAGAAGGGGGTGAAACTAGACAGGCATATAGGATAGAAGTTACCTAACGCTTTAGCTGAACTAATTAATATCTGTACGTTAGTGTATTTCTTTTTTTTTGAACAGTGCATGTAATGTGATGCAATGAATATTGCAAAGGGTTCTTGTGACTTAACACAGCACCCTATCTCAAAGGAAGAGCTGCTGACAGCTTGCTCCGCGCTTGAGGGGGGAGGAATGGAACGTAACAGCAGAGTCTCAATTACTCTTAACAATTAAGAAGGATAATGTTACACATTAGTCTCCTACTTTGACATATTTATTGCTCCACTGTTCCCCCCCCCGTAATTAGATGCAAACATATTGTGACATATAAACTTAGCTTGTTATTGCTGTTTAGTCTTTGTGTATGTCAAAACATCATTAAGTTGTATGCTAATTTGCTGTTCACCTATGTAGAGGCATCTGCCGAGATATATATATACATATATATGAAATGTTAACTTCCATTTTTACGTAACTGAAAAGGGTGTATGCACAGGAAAGCTCATACCTTGAATAAACTTTTGTTGATCTTAAAGGTGCCCACTGGACTCAAAATTTGTTCTAATTAACCTCTGTAAAGGATATGGGTTATATTAAGATATTAGCACCTATAGTGAGTGAATTGAGAAATCCTAAATCCTTGTTCTGTCTTGAGGATAAGGAAGGATGATATTTTATTAATCCTAATTCATCACTTTAGGGTTGGAAGTTCTTATGTAGGAGAATAGTGACTGCAGTAATAAAATGCCCTTGAAGATTAAAGTGTTTCCCCAGCGGTTTCTGAATATTAATCCTGCTTACCATAGCCATCCACAGTTGGGAAAGATCCTCTCCCGCTCTGATTGTATTACACTTTGGCTTTGCTCTTGTTTTAAACTGGTCTCTTCTTTGTAACAGCTTTATCCTTTCTGAGTCAAAAAATTATTCTGGAATAAATGTTGTTCATCTTTAAGCATCGGACTCTCGTTTTATTTTTTGCTGCCACCAACTAACGTAGCTACCCATCTGGAATTTGTGCAAACAGCCCCTTTCTATGGGAGAAGTGGAATTGATGTTCCACATGTTCTTCCGCTGTCCTTGTCATCAAGTTTATAGGGACAAGTCCCGCCCCCCCCCCCTTAGATAGACCAGCACTTGATGCAGATAGTGCTGATCTAGAGAAACTTTTTTTTTTTTTTTTAATATTTTATTTAGTCAGTTTTTAACAATAGTATTTACACCACACAATTTACACATTACATATTTTCAGAAGCCTATTTGATTTATCCAATCATAGAATCTGGACCAAATTCGCTCCTTATCGGTTTTTACCCCCACATTCAAAAGAAAGCTTAGTTTACTCATCTCTGCCCAGTCCAATAACCTAACCACTATGTCTTCTTTTCCCGGGACTCCTGGTGACTTCCAACGCATAGCCCGAGCAATCCGTGCCGCTGTGATAATATATGCTAACAATTTTTGTTCATAAACAGGCATGTCGTCAGGTAAGATATTTAGCAAAAAGGTCTCCGGCATTAACATTATATCCAAACCCATTATTTCTTTGATCATATCTTTCACCATCCCCCAATATTTTTGAATCTCTTTGCAAGTCCACCACATGTGGTAGTACGTGCCAATATGTGAACCACAAATCCAACATTTATTAGAAAGATTCCTATAACATCTTTGCAACCTATCAGGTGACCAATGCCAACGGTAAAATAGTTTGTATATGTTTTCTTTATAGTTAATTGCTCCCAAAAATTTTACGGATTTCCATATTTTGGACCATTTTTCTATCTCAATTGTATAACCAAAATCTTCCATCCATTTAACCATAGAGGGCTTAATCTTTTCTTCTAACATTTCTAGTTTGAGCATTAACTTATAGATTTTATTAAGTTTAGTTTTATTCATCCAAATAAGATCTAAGTCATTTGGAATCTCAGCGAAGCCTATTTGTTTATCTAAATGATACCTGGAAAGCAGTTGATTGCTTTCCCACCAAGATAATTGCAAATTTATCTCGCTTTTTAGCAAATCACTATCTTTTAATCTACCCTTTCTATCCAATAATATGTCATAGCTAGCTTTGTTTCTTAAGTTGATTAACGAGGGTTTAATAAAAGCCTCTAAAGGTGAGACCCATCTGGGGATTTTTACATATAGTTTGTCTCTGATATCTAACCACTTATTTAGAAGGGCAGCTCTTAACACATGTTTGTTAAAATTCGAGTGAATTTTATGTTTATTGTACCATATATAGGCGTGCCAGCCCATATATAGATCATGCCCTTCCAATGCCAAAACTCTATCGTTCTCCAACTTTACCCATTCTTTTATCCATACCAGAGCAGCGGCTTTCCCATAGATTTCCCAATTTGGAACAGCAATTCCTCCTTCTTCTTTTTGGTCTTGTAGGAGCTTCCATTTAACTCTAGGTTTCTTCGGAAACCAAATAAATTTTTTCGTTATATCATTAAGATTTTTATAAAATTTAGCGTTGTTTTTCAACAGTGGAATCGTCTGTGCCAAAAATAAGAATCTAGGTAAGGTGATCATTTTAATCGCCGCCACTCTACCTAGCCATGATAAATTTAGCTTTTTCCAATAATCTAGATCTTTTCTTGTTTTTGTTAGAAAGGGTTCATAATTATCCTCTACTAATGAGCTAACTTTGTTAGAGCAAGTTACCCCTAAATACTTTACTTTCTTGACCACTGAGATCCCAAATGTGTTTTGAATATTTATCTGTACCTCGTTGGAGCAGTTTTTAGTTTAGTCTAGAGAAACTTTTGATAGAGGAAAATCAGCAAATCACCAGACAAATAGCTAAATTCTGCTTACAACTGGCAAAATTCCACAATAAGAAGCAGATAAAGTATGACCCTCATTTACCTTGTGCATGACTCATAATTAGTTTATGTTTTAGACATCTTATAATTGTCTTGATACAATGGATTGTTAAACTTTCCTCTTTTAATATTTTGAAGATTTTAAGGTGAAATGGCTAAATATGTATTTTTGGAGTTGAATGTTATTTTGCTTGTACGTAACGAACATGGTCTTTGACCATAAACAAACATCATTCATTCATTCAAACAGCCCCTTCCCACAGCTGACTGGCAAGGCTGCATGCCAGATAGGAAGGGCTGCAATTGACACCTGCAGACCCTCTCTTTTTCTCCCCATCCCACCCCAAATAAAGTTACACTTCTCATCCTCTAGGAATGTTGTGATTGAGCACTGATTACCTGACAGCGTTATCCTAAACAGTTCTTCTTGTAATCCTACTTAGATCTATTCAGTGGTGCTTATTCCCATGACAGTGTTTAGGTTTGCACTGCAAATGCAACAGAGAAGAACTGGGATAAACATATTAAATTAGAGGTAAGGCGGTTTGGCATTGGTGATTTTATTAGATCTGTCAGCAGCATTTCATACAGTTGACTATCCTGGTCAACTGCCTGGCCTCGTCTGACCAAGGACACTCTCAGAGAGCAGCTATCAGGAACCAGATCTCCTCTTTGCGTGCACTAGATCAGGGGTGGCCAAACTTGCTTAACGTAGGAGCCACACAGAATAAACGTCAAATGTTTGAGAGCTGCATAACATGAACAAATATTACAGGCATGTTTTTATTGAAAAAAATAAGCAAATTTGCTTTTGATTAACATTAAATGAGACTGCAAAAAATAAAAACAAATGGGGTAAAAATAGATATTGATAATGATATTTATTTGTCCAGTGATATTTGTGGGGGGGGGGCTTTGAGAATGCATTTAAAGTTGCTTTCTTTCTCTGCTTCCCCCTGCCTCAAGCCTACCCAGGAAGGGAAATACTGGCTGGGGAAGGGAAGACTGATTGGGGAGGCATGCCTCCCCTTCACTTCCCCAGCTGCCCTGTCAGGAGCCACACAATATGTGTGAAAGAGCCGCCTGTGGCTCCCAAGCCACAGTTTGGCCACCTCTCCTCTAAATCCTGGTATTCCACAGGGTTCTGTCCTGTCCCTGGTTGTTGTTTAAAATACACACACAAACACACATGCCCTCTAGTGGAACTTATCAGGAGTCTGAGGTTGGGTGCTATCAATATGCAGATGACACCAAACTCTCCTGCTGGATAAGCAGTCAAATGTGGCACTCGTGACCTTGAGTCAATGTCTGGACACAATGGTTGGCCTGCCAAATGGCCCCTATTTACCCCCAGCCTGGTCTTACCATAGTGATCCATGCCATTATCACATCCAAACTGGACAACTGCAATGGGCTGCATGCAGGGCTGCCACTGGGGATACTTGGGAAACTTCATGTGATCTGGAATGCAGCTGCCAGGCTGTTGATGAGCTCATTTTGGTCTACTCATATACAGCCAATCTTGAGGCAGCTGCACTGGTTGCCAATTTGTTTCCAGAGTAGGTTCAAGGTGCTGGTTATAACCTTTAAAGCCCTAAATGGTCTGGGAACAGCATACCTGAAGGACTGCCCATCCAATATAATCCCCCACCTGCTTGTGCTCATCATTGTACAATTTTTTGACAGTGTCTGGTCCTCAGGAAGTCTGTCTTGCTTCCACCAGGGTGAGGCCTTTGTCCACCATAGCCCCATCCTGTCAAAGAGCTTTATCAGAGGAAACACGTGCCAGATGGAATTGTCCCAGTAGGATTTTGGTTAATCCTGTTTTCAGCTGTTATTGGTTTGCTAGACATTGAACATTTTCTAGGTACCAGGAAAATGTCAAGGTTTTAACTGTTTTAATGATGAAGAAGGAATTGACCCAGAGATTGAAATAAACAAATTAACTGCCACTCTTCTAGCAACTGCTAGATTGACTATTGCAGCTTCTTGGAAGGCACCTACCGCACCAAGCACATCAGATTGGAAAAACAAATCCTGGGATTACTTCATCATGGACAAAATAGGGGACATAGTTGAAGACCAAACGTCTACATTTACAAAAAGACATTCATCTTTTGTCAACAAATGGTTCCCCTTTGTTACATATATGGCAGAACACAATGAGATACCATCCAATCCTAATTATATTAAGTGGCTTTGTTTTTAAATACCTCTGATTACATTTAAACACTGCAAAATATCCTTAAATCTTACCGACCTCATTAAATAAATACTTACCTTAATCATATTTCAAGGTATAACGGTAATAGCATATTTACAGAGCACCACTAGGCAAAAAAACAGAACAAAGGCTAAGCAGACAAATAAATAACATGAACAATAGTTACAGGTTTATCAACTGTTAAATATATATAGTATTTCTTATTGTTGATACTGAATTTCTGTATTCAAAAAGAAAAATTATGTATTTTGTTGGAAATATTTTTATCTTGCAATAAAAATTTTACTTAAAAAAAAATGAAGCCTGTGGTTTTGTTGTATTTGTTAAAATGTTGTGAGCCACCCCAAGCCCCATGCTGCAGGAGTAGGCTAGGATATAAATCTCAAAACTAAACAAACAAATGTGCTGAGAAGTGGGTATGAATTGCTGCAGTAGGGCTGTGTAGCACATAGTGCTAACAACTGACCTGGAGATGGGGGGAAATGTCCTGTCCCTTTAGTAAAGGTAAAGGCTTCCCCTGCTTGAAAGCCAGTCAAATTCGACTCTAGGGGGCAGTGCTCACCTCCGTTTCCAAGCCAAAGAGCCAACGCCATCCGAAGACTTCTCTGTGGTCACGTGGCCGGCATGACTAAACGCCGAGGCGCACGGAACGCTGTTATCTTCCCACCAAAGTGGTACCTATTTATCTACTTGCAATTTCTTGCTTTTGAACTGTCCCTTTAGTAGAGGCATAATGTGTGGGAATGGGCAGCCAAAGCTTTTCATAGCATAGAGATAACATCATATTACGCTTTTATTAGAGGGGTCTAAGACTTTTTTCCAGACTTGTTGGCAACCATATCAGCATGCTGTAAGCCTGAGTAGAACATGAGGTGTCAGAGGCAAAACACTTATCTACAGGAGCTCACGTTCACACAGTATCCTGTTTAAACTGTAGCAGTAGAAAAGAGTAAGAGTCCAGTAGCACCTTAAATATGTCTAAATTGGAGATTTAGGTGCTACTGGACTCTTACTCTTTTCTGCTGCTATATACAGACTAACGCAGCTACCCATCTTGATCTGTTTAAACTGTGTTGGTCGGCAGTCGAAAAGCAAGATCTGAGTCCAGTAGCACCTTAGAGACCCACAAGATTCCCAGGGTATAAGCTTCTGAGAGTCAACACTCTGACAAAGGGAGTGTTGACTCTCAAAAGCTTGTGCCCTGGAAATCTTCTGGGTCTCTAAGGTGATACCAGACTCAGATCTTGCTCTGCTTATGCAAAGTATTTTATTACAGTATTTATATCCTGCTATGCTATGTGGCTTACAGATTACAATTTAAAACATATAAAATAAAACCTCAAATAACACCCTCATCTCCTTTAAAATACCTGCAGTCTGAATTATTAGCATCAGCATCGTTGTTGTTGTTCTTCAGTGCCATGTGAAGGTTTCTAGAGATGCCATCCACCTCAATTCCTCAGGCAGCCCACTCTGCAGAGTGGGACCTTTAACAGAAAAGTAACCAGTCTGACTGATGCCAGGCAAGCTACTTTAAGTGGGGGCACAGCCAGGAGGTGGCAGCCTGAGAACCATAGCAGTTAACGTTGTTTAGTTAGCACATCAGAGGTCCACAGCGACTCAGGAGGTGCTGTGACGCTGTGCGCATGAGCCTGCTTCTCAAAGGGTGGAAGGCCAGTTTCACTGAAAGGCTGCGTGAGTACAAAGTGGCACAGGGGACAGCTTCTGCTTTCCCAGTGTCCTCTTTAAATCAGGCCTTACTGGTGCTTGAAAACCTGAGTTGTGGATATCTCAGAGGAGGTCTTTTCAGAACAGCAGCAATCCCGGTATCATCCGAAGAAGGAAGCGGAGCAATAAAGCAGCACAGATGGGAGGTTGATTGAGGGGGAAATAAATGTTAAGAAACCAGGGATGTGTCCTAAAAATGCCAGGGACTGAATTCAGTGATTTACTTCTGAGTACGCATGCTTGAAATTGTACTGCAAGAGGGGAATATTTATTATTCATTTACTATATGCATTGACTGCCTTTCTTGCTGAGACTCAAAGTAGATTAACAGTGTATGCTGATGCAATCAATGTGAAGAGGCATCTAATAAGCAATGGACTAGGGCTAGGACTGCGGAGACCTGTTTATAGAAAAGCCCTTCTGAACAGCCCCATTTTACAGTTTGCAGAATGGCTGAAGCATGGGAGCCCTCCTGACCTCCTCTGGCAGGCCATTTCACAGGGAGGAGTCTACAATGGAGAAAACACATGTATGAGTATCGATCTTGTCTGTTTGTAGGGTAGGACCTGCATAAAGCCCTGAGCAGACCACTGAAACGGTCATGGGAGAACATAGGAGGAGAAGCAGTGGCTGATTCTGCACCCATCTGTTTCCTTGCAGTTTCTCCACAGCCACGTTTTGGGGGGGGGGGTTAATCTCCCTCTACACTGCATGCCACTTTCACTTTCTTTGTTCACTGGGTTTTATGGTACTTTCTGCATAGATTTATGGCCTTTCAGGGGTGACTTCACAGTCAGTACAGCCATTGCCCCAGGGTATCTGAAAGTGGTTTTGTGTGGCCGATTCCGCACTAGTTGTTGCCCCGGCGTCACTCCCTGATATAATCCGGGGCAGAGCAACAGTTCCCCACTTGTTGCTCTGGGTCTGCAGTTGGCCCGAATATAATCATCGTTTCCCCCGGATCTTCCGTTTTCAGGATTTTGGGGGGGGGGGGGGTTGCCACGGGAGTGAAGTCGGGGCATTCAAGTGGGGAACTCCGAAATCGGGGTTTCTTGCTCCACCCCTTTAACGCCCCTCTGCTTCTTTCTCTCCCCTTTCCCGCCCTGGTGCAAGTGGGGTTTTTTTTGGTTCCCAGCTTTGTTGCGTTACAACAACACAACACGACATTGATCCACTGTTGACTGGCATTTCAATGTCTTTTTAAAAATGTACTTTTGTTGATGATGTCGGCACATTTCTATGTTGCATCTTTTGCACAAAAGTCGTGCCTGAGTCGTGCCACTATAAAAATATGTATTGATGGCTTTGAGGCGCAGCGTGAGCTGTCCCCCCCCCCCGTTGCATTACAACAACACGACACAACATTGATCCATTGTCGTGTGCAGAGCTCCGTTGGGGCCGGGGCACGCTGGGGCACCGCTCCGGGAGACAGGAGGCTGGGGGGCAGGCACATAACCAAGCCCCGCCTCCCAGCTTTCTCTCCCCGGCCCGTGCTTCAGCACGGAGCCGGAGGAAAGCCTCCCCCCCGCTCACCCTTCCCGGGCCGCGGCAGGCCGCCGGCCCGGGGAGAAGACCCCATCCTTCCCCCGTTGCTCAGCCTCCATCCCTCCCCCCTCTCACTCTTTCCGGGCCATGGCAGGCCGCCGGCCCAGGGAGAAGCCCCCATCCCTCCCCCCTCTCGCTCTTCCCGGGCCGCGGCAGGCTGCCAGCCCAGGGAGAAGCCCCCATCCCTCCCCGCTTACCATTCCTGGGCGGGAGGGGGGCGGGAGGGAGAGAGGGAAAAGCTGGGCCCCAGTGCCCAAGCAAGGGGGGGGGAGGGAGGGAAACACCGGGCCAAGGGGCTGACAGCCACTCGGCCCGAGGGGGTGGGAATGAAGTGGTCTGTCTGTCTGTCTGTCTCTTTCTCTCTTTCTTTCTTCTCTCTCTTCCCCCCACCCACCTACCTACCTACCTTCCTGTTCCTTTCCTTCCTTCCCCTCCCTCTTTCTTTCTTTCCTTTTTCTTCTCTCTCTCCCACCTACCTACCTTCCTGTTCCTTCCTTCCTTTTTCTTCTCTCTCTCCATCTACCCACCTTCCTGTTCCTTTCCTTCTTTACCCTTCTTTCTTTCCTTCTTTCCTTCTTTCTTTCTTTCTTCTCACACACTTCCAGTGACGTTAGGGGTGTGTGGCCTTCTGACACTTCCGGTGACGTCAGGAGGTGTGGCATATGCAAATAAGTTATGCTAATGAACTCCTGCACCTCTTTTTTTACGAAAGGACCCCTGGATGAGAGACCTCCAAGGAATACCAAGGCTATGACGCAGAAGAAGGCAATGGCAAAGCACCTCTGAACATCTCTTGCCTTGAAAACCAACCATACGGGTGTGATGTTGTGCCAATAGATATGGTTCACAACAGGTCTCCTTAAGCAGAAAGTTCTTTATTTGCAGAAAAGATCTTGTTGGTCAAACACTTTTCCTGTTAGAAATGCCCAAGCTTAGCAATACAATAATCATACTTGATACAAAATATAGCCCCTCTGCCATCTACCAATCAATAGCAGGAATTATTGGCACCCAAATATACTGGCCCACTGTTCCCAAGGAAAGTGCGGCAAAATAGGTTCTCAGGGAAAAAACACACTGGAGGGTTGTAGGAGAAAATGTTCCCAAGGAAAACTAAGTAAAGGAGTACATAACACCTGTGATTCTTGTAGCACATAACAAGAGGCCTCTCTGTTCAAGGCCAAGGAATCGCCAGCTAGAGATAACGGGGAAGAGAAGCAAATGAGTAAAAAGCGTGCGCAAAGCAGAGCAAGCAGGCTCGCATTCCTAAGGTGGGAGTCTGGTCACCGATGCTATCTCCTGGGCGGGATCTAAAGACCTAGAACAAAAGTAAAGTTAAAAGGCCAGCTAGTAATACAGCACGCCTTGATATAAGCAATATGTTCAGCAGTACTGTTGAGCATGACAATGCAGGCAATCATACTTAAGGCTCGCAACGAAGCTACAAGAGCATCTTATAGGACGTTTATGAAGGCCTATGAGATGGCAGTCAAGGCCACCAAGAAAAATTACTTGGCGGCTGAGATTGCATCCGCTAGCTCACGCCCGGCACAATTATTTAGAACAATTCGGTCTATAACAGAATTGCCGCAGGGCAAATCAAATAATAGGGAATTAGAAATAGGCTGTGAGGCATTTGCGAGCTATTTTGCGGATAAAGTCTTGGCGCTCCACCGTGATCTCCCCGTCACAATTGATACAATGAGTGAATTTGAGGCCCCTTGCACGTCTGCAATGCTGGGTTTGGATTCCTTCGGCCAGCTCAGCCTTGACGAAGTTGACAGGTTAATCATGACTGTACGCCCAACCACATGCCTCCTTGATCCGTGCCCTTCCTGGCTCATTAAAGCGGGCCACGAGGGGTTTCGAGGTGCATTGAGGGAGATTATCAACCGCTCCCTCATGGAGGGGCAGTTCCCGAAGGCACTCAAGGAGGTGATGGTCCGTCCTCTCTTGAAAAAACCAACCTTAGATCCGGCCGAATTGGTGAACTATCGGCCAGTCTCTAATTTGCCTTATTGGGCAAATTAATAGAGAGGGCGGTGGCCAGTCTCTAATTTGCCTTATTTGGGCAAATTAATAGAGAGGGCGGTGGCGATACGGTTGCAGGGGTTCCTGGATGACGCTTCGGTGTTAGATCCCTTCCAGTCAGGCTTTCACCCAGGGTTCGGGACCAAGACAGCTCTGGTTGCCCTTACTGATGACCTCCGGAGACATCTGGATCGAGGTGGTGTGGCGGTGTTGCTGCTGCTTGACCTGTCGGCTGCGTTCAACATGGTTGACCATCGGCTGCTGTCCCGCCGCCTCGCTGACGTGGGGATTCAGGGACTCGCTTTACAGTGACTTGTCTCTTTTCTCCAAGGTCGGGGACAAAGGGTGGTGCTTGGGGAGAAGCAGTCCCGGAGACACCCGCTTGAATGCAGCATGCCTCAGGGGGCTGTTCTGTCCCCTATGCTTTTTAACATCTATACGCGCCCCCTTGCCCAGATTGTCCGGAGGGCAGGGCTGGGTTGTCACCAGTACGCTGATGACACCCAGCTCTATCTTGTTGGGGGGCCGGTCTGGCTCGGGACTGGACGATCTGGACCGGGCATTGCACGCTGTGGCTGGTTGGCTTAGGCTGAGCAGGCTGAAGCTGAACCCGACAAAGACGAAGGTCCTGTGCCTGGGTCGGGGTGGCCCATGGTCGGGGCTCCCGCTCCCGACCTTCGACAGGGCGCTGTTGGTGCCTTCGCCGGTGGTTAGGAGCTTGGGAGTGCTCCTGGATTCCTCCCTGTCAATGGAGGCCCAGGTAGCAGCCACTGCCAAATCGGCCTTTTATCATCTGAGGCTGGTGCGGCAGTTGGTCCCCTTCCTGGATCGCGCAGACCTGGCCACAGTGATCCATGCAACTGTCACCTCGAGGCTAGACTATTGTAACGCTCTCTACATGGGGCTGCCCTTGGTGCAAATCCAGAGGCTTCAGCTAGTGCAGAATGCCGCAGCGAGGTTGCTGATGTGTCTCCCGAGGCGGGAGCACATACGACCAGGGCTAGAGGCACTGCACTGGCTACCAGTGGCGTACCGAATTCGCTTCAAGGTGCTGGAACTTGCCTTTAAAGCCCTAAATGGCCTGGGTCCAACCTACCTAAGGGACCGCCTTTCCCCGTATGTACCCCAAAGAGCACTTCGGTCTGGGGCCCAACATTGCCTGGCTATACCTGGCCCAAGAGAAGCCAGGCTCACTGCCACCGGGGGAGGGCTTTTTCGGTGGCGGCCCCTAGCTGGTGGAATGAGCTCCCAGAGGAGATCAGGGCCCTGTGGGACGTGATGCAGTTCTGCAGGGCCTGCAAGACGGAGCTCTTCCGCCAGGCATTTGAATAGAGGCCGCCGCCTCTCTGTCCCCCCCTTGCCATCCAGTGATTACCAACGTGTGACCCCATATATTACCATCTAGTCGCTGATGATCCTGAGTGCTCCCAATATTAGAATGTATATTAACATCAGATTTTACGCCATCAATAGCATTGAGCACTTTAATAATTGTATTGTTTTAATTAATGATTAATTTTAACTGTTTTAACTGTTTTATCATGAACGTGGTTCACCTAACTGTGTAAGCCGCTCTGAGCCTGCTGTGTGGGGAGAGCGGCCTAGAAATTGAATTAAATAAATAAATAAATAAATTTAAAAGGCAGTGCTATCTCCCGGGCGGGACTTAAAGGAATGCATATAGGTAATACTCGTAGGAACCTTAATAACATGAGAAAATCATCAACCATGAACATGGCAGTGCTTAACTGACAATGGGTCACCATAAATCAGCTGTGACTTGATGGCACTTTTCACCACAATCATGTGAAAATCTGAGTACTAATTTCCCACTAATAAAAGGAGAACAGTGACCAGTGAGGAACACACACAGGCTCAGTAGTTGAATTAAAACAACTGGAAATGTTTTATTAATTACAATGCACAAACCAGCAAATAAAATAACACAAAAGCAATCAACATTGGATACCAAAAAAAAATGCCTAAAACATGGCTGTTGAAAAATGAACTTATAAGGCTGTTTCTCATCGTGTAAGTCTCCACCCCTCTGATGCACTCCCCATCTTACCCCCTCACAGGTCCCCTGGCTCTGTCCTCACCCAGTTGCTCTCTGCAGCATGCCTACGGAATGCCTCCTCCTCCACCCCCCTCCCACCCATCCCCAAACACAGCCAGCACACCACTGGCTATGGATACAAGAGTTTGGCAAAAATCAACTGAAGCATTCTGTGAGAATCAATTGGCTATATGAATTTGACAATAAAGAGTATGGTATATTTTATTATTATTTGTAAATTGTGTGCTACACATCCTTTATATCAGTAGAGTTTATAATATAGTTATGTACGTATATGTATGTATACTTTTTTTCCCTGAGAGTTGTTTGTTAAAAATTTACCAGCATACCACTGCCCTTTTTCATTGCTCAATAGGAGCCCCTCCTATTCTTATGTGAAGTCATACATTTTTCTTAGCTATCCAATTATCAGAATTTATTGCCCAAATATTTTATGTTGGGTTATCAACCTGATGTGTCTCTTCTAGGAAAACTCTTTCTTATCCATCACGTTCTCATCAAGGAACTTCATAATTCTCCATCCCATCTTCATCACCACAAATAGGTACAAGGAAGGCAAACTGTTGAATTATCATCTACACATGGCCTTGCCACATATTTACACATCATCTACACATGGCCTTGCCACATATCCTGAGATCACATGGTTATGCTGCTACCATGTAAAATTGTTTTGTCTATCACAGCCAGGCCTATATCAGACCAATAATAACACCTTCATATTGATTAGGTCTGAACTAGATGTTTCATACAAGTTGAGTCTAAATGTCCTCTAAATCAACTAATATGGAATTACAGCCAATGAGGTAACAGCTCCCTTTTCCTCCAGGGCCATAGTCCTTAATGAATCAGGCTCTGGTACACTTCCAATCTTCCTTTAACGGTAGTAATTTTTGGCTGCAACTCCATCCAAGTGGGGGTGGGGGATCCCTGGACCCAATTTATGCCAAATGTCATATCTAGTTCAGCCCTTTGTGGCTGAAGGAACAGGATGCTTGGGCTCTTTTGTTTTAAAATGACAGTGCCATCCTAAGCAGAACTCTGTGGTCAAAAAAGCAGTGTCGGGAATTTTTGCCCAATACCTCCTAGGTTTAAAAAATACTCTAATTCCATTTGATGAAAGTCCGAAAGGTTTTTCCATTCATCTGGTATTTTCCCCTTTCCTTCAAAAACTCCTTGGTAGGCAGTTTCTAGTTCATTTCTAAAGTGGTAGACAAACCATTTCCAGTAAAACTGTGGAAATGGGATTGGTCGGATGTTCCACTTTGCGTAATCAGATCCTGCTTTTCGGTACAGTTGGCAAGGAATTTTCTTCCCATTAAAGGTGAAAGTGGAATCACTTGCCACAATACTGGAGCAAATATCAATAACAAAATTATTTGTTCCTTCCCACTGGACACCTGTTACAGCCTGTGGCCGATGGAACCAAGTGCTATGTTCTCCATCATGGTCTGGAATGGTGTTTGTGCAGACGGCTTTGCAAAATGGGCACTGCTTCATACATCCACAAAGCTGCTCAAACAGAATCTCATGTGGCTTTGCAAAAAATGAGTCCAAATCAGTCTTAGAGAATTTTCTTTCCAGAACATATAACACAATACCCAGTGAGTCACTAACAGCTTCTTTTATCAGCTTTATGCCTATGACTTCTTGGTGTTCAATGCTGCTCAAGGTGTGCCTTGGAAGATACAAATTGTCTCCAATCCTGCTGCAGAATTCATCCAGCCACAAGGATACATTGCCTCCTTTATCTTCAACAACTCTGGTTGAGTCATTGATGGCACAAAGAATAAGATCTTTGAAATCATTAAGATGAGAATGTAAGAACTTCTTTAATTGTGGATTCCTTTTATCTAAACAATATTTATTAACTCTTTGACGGATAAATTCTGCCATGGAGTAACTTGGATTATAAATGTAGTCCATGTATTTATCAAAATTTTCCTTTTCAGCAAGATGAAGCAGAAAGTATGTGTCCAAGTTCACTCGATTACCACTGAAAGCTGGGTCTTCAGACTTCATCACATTGACTATATCGATTGCTGTTTTTTCATAGATTGCATCACAGACTGCCAACTTAAGGCTGCTGCATAAAAAGTCAGCAAATGTTGTTGCCGATTTTGCTCCTTGGTAGGATATGGCAAATGATTTAAAGAAGTCTTCTTTCTTGCTGTTCAGATAGATAATAGGATCACTTTCTTTCTGGAAGATCTCATACAGTTCTGCAAACTTCCGTGCTGCCATTTGGCATAAATAAAGTGATACATCTACTTGGTATGAAGATGTTAGTCTCAGATCTGTAATTTCTTTAAAAGCAAGTATTTTGTCATTTATTATTTTCACTATTTCATGAAAATAACCAGAACTATAATTCATAATTTCCTCTTCTTTCTTCTTGATGTATTCGCGGATAAGCATCTCCATCTCTCTTGTCAACTCATAGAGGCAATTGGGAGGTATCTCATTTTGTTGAAAAACAACTGCCTTCAATTTCTTATACCAAATGCAATGAAGAGCCTCACCAGGAAGACTAACCCAGTTTGAGGATTCTTTAATCCTGTTTCTAATATCATGTTCACGTTTGAAGTGATCAGAAAGGAAGTGTTCCATGTCAGCCCTAATACTGAATGTCTTTATGTGAGATGCAGGCAGAGATAATTCTGCAATCCATTCTTTCCACAGTCCATTAAAATACTCTCTCAGTTCACTTTTGCTCAGCTCGTGGCCTCGGCAATGTTGAGCTACTTCTTTGCTTTTTTTCAGCAACTCATCTGTGTACACAGATTTCCTTTGTTCATATCTCCTCTGACGCTTTTTCAGATTAATAAGCTTTTCACAATTTTGAAAAGTTTTATTAACCAGATCTTGCATGAGAAAGTCTAACTTAATTTCAATATTCCCTTTCCACTGAATAATTAGATTACTGTGTTTGTCTTCTTTAAAATGCTTTTCCAAATCCACTTTAACATCTTCATATGTGTTCTGAATGCTCTCTTCTAGGGACAATTTGTCTATGTCATGGACTTTTTCATTTTGGATCTGGATGTTCAACTTGTGGCCGTAATCAAGCATAAAGCTCCTCAATTGCCAGGTCCATTTGCTATATTTGTGCTCTAGCCTACTGTAGGCAGCAATCTCCAGGGTATTTCTAAAGCTGAAAACAAAAGTTTCATTCAGCAAAGCCTGCCACAGGTTCTGAATGTGTGTTTTTAATTCAGAGAGCTTCAGAAGTTCCCACTGAGATTTCTTTTCTCCATCCAGGAGAACTTTGCTTTTTAGTTCCTGTACCTTTTTACTGTAAGAGGGATTTGGTGGAGCCATGGGTGGCTCTCCCTCCCAGAGATGAGGGAAGTAATAAACGTGAGAGTTCACATCAAACTGGATCACTTCACTAAAGCAGCTGACATCACACGATTCTTGCTGAGCAGCTGTGACTGTCATTTCATCCAGGTTTTGCTGGAGGCATCTTCGGCTTTCCCTGTTTTTTTCTTCCGTGGTTATTTCGCCAGCATTTTGGTGCACAAACAAACAGCTTGGGGAGAGGTTCACTTTCTTCATCCTCAGAAATGCCTGCACAACTATCTGAAGCACATCTTGGATTTCTGAAGGGTTTTCTCCAAATGTATTGATTACTGTCATGTTGCCAAGGCCAATGACAAAAGTGGCTAGCTCATTATCATGATTAAGCATGGTTCTGTTTTCTACTTTTGTAGCCCGAAGCCCTTCTGTATCAACAACAAGCAAAAAATCAAAGTTCAGCTTTGGCCTGAGCTCTTCAGCCACTTTCACTAGTTGCATAAAAGCACCTTTAGTGCATCTCCCTGGACTGACACTGAACTGAAGACCAAACATGGCATTCAGGAGGGTTGACTTTCCTGTGCTCTGGCTTCCAAGAACACAAAGAACAAACATTTTTTTGTCCCCCAACTTCTCAGCTAATTTGTCAAAAATGGCACTGATCCATTTTATCGGCACATGTGATGCATCACCATCCATCAGTTCCATGGGATACCCTGAAATAATCAGATCAGCAGCTATCTGTGGCAGGAAATGGACAACCTGATTCTGTTGAGGCAACATATCCAAAACTTCATAAAGCTGAGCGACCTCTCTAAGAAGATGCTCTAAGCCAAAAGTGGACTCACTTATTTCCTTTGATAGTTCTTCTAGTTTAGAATGCAAGTCATTGTTTTCTCCTTTCAGGCTCTGTGTCCATAAATCATGGTACTTTTCTTGAAGTTCTGCTAGGTGATCTGAGGACTGGTAAGCCATAAAGATTTTCAGCCATTGCAGAAAATACATTTTGGTATTATGTGAGGAAGAGTGCAGATGTGTAAGGAGTGACTTCATTAGGTCACTAAAGGGAAAAGCCTGATTTAACTGATCTTGCTTTATTCTTTGCTTTGCAGAATTTATTTGGCTTATTTGCTGCTCAAGCCCCATGTCCTCATGGTCCTGCAAATGGTTTTGTTCTCTGTCTTTCCTACACCACATGTGCCATAATGATCCCTGCAGAGGCAGCAGCATGCTTTTCCCCCTTAAGGTATGTTCATCTTTCAGAATGTTTACTATATTTTCTGCCATGGCTTTGCCTGTTTTACACTCCTCTTTGTCCTCATCTACAAAAAAGTCATGCCTTCGAGCAACGACTGCACATGTCTCCAGGCTGTGACAGCTATTTGAAATGTTTAGAGCAGACTTAATTTCTTGAGCCAGTTCCTCAATTAATGCTGCCTCGTTACGATTTTTGACGGCTATTTTTACTCGCCTTGCGAGCCTGTTAGTTACAATTTGTTCTTTGTCAGCACAAAGGAAGATGAAAGGTTTGGGAGACCTGAGGAGTTCTCTCAGAAAAGTTTTGCTATCTCCATTCAAATCATTTTCCGACAAGAGAATCACAGTGACAGAGGCTATCTCCTGCAAAAAATCAACCTGCTGCTTATGTTCCTTTGAGTCTCCATGAAGATTAGTGAATGCAATGCAAGTGTCAAACATATCATTTTCCTTCCCCCCTGGACAGTACCAGGCAATCTCCACTACTCCGTTCATCAAGAGAGAATTTTTGTTGCTCCCTTTACAGTGACGATGGAAAAAGATATTATGCTTTTGTTTACTCAACAGATTGTTCAATAGCTGGGATTTAGAAGATGACGATGTGCTAAACCTGATGAAAGACACCACGGGTGTAGCAACCTGATAAATCAATTTCTCTGCGCATTTGCTTCCCTTCTCTTGCCACTGCTTACGGACCTGGCAGAAGGACCAAAGAGGTAGCTCTATTTGTGAAGTACAAGGAATGGGCACCAAAAGGGGGAGGGCAAACTGGCAGAATGAGAGCTTTGTTGCGATGTACTGCCTCATAAAATCATCTGCGCAGTAGAAAATGGCCATCTGGACATCCATTGGGTGGATGGAACTCTGAATGCTTAGAATAACTTCAGGACATCCCTTGCTAGCATCCTCAAAAATGTAATCTAAATCATCTAAGTGTTCACTTGCATCTGATTTGTTGGTTTCACCTTGCTGAAGACTACTGTCTTCTTTGTAAGCCACATCTCTTACCCTGTAGTCCAGCATTAGTATCTTTTCCAAGAAATAACATGGCAGTTCTTGGTCAGTACTAGGGTGGTTATCAAATAAAGACGTTTTCTGAATGAGATGGAAGTCTGACACTTTCATTTTATTTGGATAATACTGCTCCAGCTGAAGTCTTGTAATCAAATTTAAAAACTCTTCATTTAGGTTATTTCTCCAAGTTTTGTCCTGGTTGGAATTCACATCTTTGCACTCTAAATTCACTGACTGGTTGCTTTCCTGGAATATACTCATTAATTCTCTTAAGACATTGTCTTTTTGTTGATCATAATTCGTAGCTTCATAATTCCCATCAATAAGGTGAGCCAGATCTCTTTCCAACAAGTTCCAGTTATGGAAGGTATTATGTTTTCTGAGGACAGCAACAGTTTCATTTGTCAAAGGATTTTTCATGTGGTCAATCATAAAAGCCAAGCGTTTGTTCTTCTCATCTGGAGGCACATCTTTATGATCAACTGATATTCTCAGACCTGTTAGGATTAAGTAAGCCTGAGCTCTATAAGCATCCTTCTCACAAAGAGCCAGATATTTCTCATGTGCTTCTTGCATTTCCATTAACATGAAGTCAATTTCTGGAATGCCAAGCTTGCACTGGAACATATTATTTTCTACACTGTATCCTGCACTGTGTGCAATTGATAGCAGCAACAGCTCTACATTTTCCTGGGAACTCTCTCTCAGGGCCTTCAGTAAGGAGCTGAAAGCCAGGCTCAGATCTGGGGAAATTTTCACTTTGCCCTCTTCTACTGCAGCAGCAACAGAAGCTGCAGGCTTGAGCACTGAATCCTTGATGCTGGTCTTCATCTGCTGAAGGATGCTAATAAAGTCACCCAGTTCTGTAATGGAGGGAGCTTGTGGCTGCTCATTTTCAGTACGAAAGATCCACTGCATGATGAATGATGAACGGGGGAAATGCTGAACTGCATAAATGTGAGGATCCAGAAGGCTGTGGAGAAGAATTCGCATATAGCTGATGTCTGAGGCTACTCTATCTTTTTGCAATAATAAAACCGTTTGTTCCAGGAAATTCTGAAGTGCTGGATTTGACAGGCATATATTAATCCATGTATGTTCTGACTTTGTTTTTTCATACAGCTTCTTTTTGAAATTAACCAGTTCCATTAATTTATCTGGATCAGTGGTGATCTTCCATTCTTTTAGGCCCTCCAAAAATACCGTGATCTCTTTCTCCACACCAAGCAGTTCGTCCCCACACACCATACTTACTTTTATGCCACTTAAGGCTTCATAGGATTCCCTGAGACTTTTAGAAATGTAAAGAACATCTTCAAAATCTTCCTTGTGATTGGACAAGGCAATGTCCCATACAGGTATGAACTCATCACCCCGATCGATAACACTCCAGGTTTTATTACTAGCCAGTAGACCAGCTTTCCATGGTATGAGTGAATCCACTTCAGGGGGACCACCTGTTTTATATACAAAGAGCTGAACTTCTGTTTGTGATGATTTTTTATCAGTCCCTTCAGATGATGCATCTGTTTTGAAACCACCAAAGTCAATGCCACCAATCTGACCAGAACAGCAACCTGTTATGTGGGCAGAGAGAGCATTTTGGGTTTGTTTCTTCATTTCTTCTAGCTGATTTTTCTTAAAGCCCTCTGAAGATGCTCTCAACCAAAGTATCCCACCAAAGTGAACATGACAGTTAACATGAGAACCAAATCTCTTGAAAAAGCTCCCACACCTGCTCTTTAAAATGCTATCATTATCGAAACCATGTCTTGAAAGATGTTCTATCTTTCTTAACTCTTGCAAAGCTGAACTGGAAAACTTGAGCTGGTTCCTTGGAAAGTGGCACAAGGCAAGTGGGATGTAGTTGTATTGGGCTGTGCAAATATAAGAATGTTCAGAAGAAGACTTGGAGGTTTTAGCAGATTCTGAAGCTCTACTGTAACTACCACGGGTCTTTGCACTGAGTCCCTTTAACTCAGGATTAAAGGCAAGGCTAAAACTGAAACCCAAATGCTCCATAATCTTCCTGAATGTAGATTCTTCTTCTGAAGATGAAAATTCCATTTTATCAAGACGTGACCCTTGAATTGGACCACAGAGCTTGAATCCTTCTGGAATCTGGATAAGCTGCTCTCGCTTACCCAGCAGGTCTGTGATGTCTGTGGTCCAGTAAATGCCCTGCAGAGCCAGACCTCCTGATGCCCATGTTAAAATTCCATGGTCAGAGAGATTCTCACTTCTGGTCACTGGCATTTCTGAATGTACCTCTTGTGGTAGCTTCTTCTCTATCACTTCCCTCAAAGTCTCTTTGGGCTCCTCTAAGCCCTCAGGAGGAATATTCACAGTATTCTGCCATTCCTTCACAGCTTTTTCATGTTGGGCTTTTTCTTTCTGTAACTGTTCTTCTATATCCTTTAGGGCTGCTTCAGCTAATTTTTTTGAGTCTTCCGATTTTGAACTGTCTTCAGGGGATGATTCTGGAAGCTTCTGGACTGGGTTCACGGGTTCCTTGCTGGCCATCGTCAGCAACTGTTGTGGTGTTTGCTTCTCTCAGGTATGCTCTGTATGGTTACACAGATAGTCTTCCTATACCTGTGTTGTTCCTACAGAATGAGAAGCAAGAGAACAAATCTAATAATTCTAATTCTATTGTAATTCTAATAATATTGTAATGAAATTTTCAGTCTCCATCTTACTGAGGTGAAAGTACCTCAGACATCAGCAGAAGTCAAATCATGTTGTTTAAACAGATACGTCAGCTTTTGTGAACACAAACTAAGGCACAGCATGAACAAACTGCAAAAGGAGATTGGATTTATACCCTGCCCTTCACTCGGAGTCTCAGAGTGGCTTACAAAGTCCTTCCCCTTCCCCTCCCCACAACAGACACCCTGTGAGGTAGGTGGGGCTAAGAGAGCTCTGAGAGAACTGCTCTGACAGAACTATGGCTTGCCCAAGATCATCCAGCAGGTGCAAGTGGAGGAATGGGGAATCAAATCTAGTTCTCCCAGATTAGAGTCCGCACACTTAACCACTACACCAAACTGGCTGGTTTATGAGGTTCACACTCAGGAAAGAGTTTTTATGACTGCAGCCTTAAACAAACAACTGCAGGAATTTATTTGAACCAGATTAAAAACATTCTGAAACAAAACACTCTTAAATACCTTTCTGAAACTTAACAGGAATGATGAATAGAACTATGTGTCAGAATCTAAAGATTCTAACAAGCGTTTCTGTAATGTTTAATGCTGGCAAGGTTTAATGCTGACATGCTTTGTATAATCTTTTTCATCATGTAACCTGTCCTTGTAGTCGCTATGTAACCTTTCTTTATGGCTTTCTTTATGACCCTGGATTTATGGCTCAAGCTGGGTCTGGTCAGTGTAACCATTTGGTCCGGGAGGGTGGCGACTTCAGCGCATGAGAACAATCGGCCTCTCACCTCTGCGCCTCCGCATTCCTTTCCTCCCCTCTGGGGAAGACGCGGACCAGTTTCTTATCGGCGTGTGAAGACCTTGGCAAAAGTTATTTGTTATGCATAAGATGGATACATCTAAGGGGTCTGGGTAGAGAAGGGAAATTTACAGCTTCACACCTAACCTTTTCCTGTGGGAAGCAAATGGCTGAAGAACCTTTAGCCCGCGGTTTTCCCCCCCTTGTGATTGGTTACCTATGGGTAATTCAAATTGTACTAGAGGGTATATTAATCCTGCTTCTATTGTATGCTTTATCTCTAACAATGATCCGAGGACCTGTAGTAATGTAGTAATAGAAAATAAAGAACTGTGTTTCATCAACAAAGGTCTGATCCTTGACTACTTCGAGCAGAAGCCTCACACTATGGTGGTATAAGACTTGGGTTGAATCCTATCAGATACAGGATAGGCCCCATTATAAAGCCCGTTGTGTAGTGGTGAAAAAATGAGTCTCATGGGGAAGAGAGGCCCATAGTCCTGGCACTTCTTTTTTGTTTCCTTTACAAACTTTTCAAACTCTCCCACCTCAGATATAACTGAGGCTTCTGTTCAGGGGTGAGGGACCCCCCAGTTCCTCCATAAGTGGGGGCATACAAGACATCCTGTCAGGTGTCAGACTACAAACTGACTCTTGCTGCCCCAGCACATTATGCATGGGATGGAGAGAGCTGACAGAGGCCTATTACGCAGGGGTGTTTTCCCTCGCTTTCACCATGCATGTCCATTGGGTTTTATTTTCCTCCCTTCAGCACTCAGATCCCTTTCTGGTGACTGTTCCCCTGGTTTTTCTAAAAGTGATTTGGCCGACTACACATGCACAGCTTACTGCAGATTTTTCTGAGCAGTAAGCCTTTAAGCTTGGCGTGTGGGGGGTGGTATCCAATTTTTTAAAAAATCTACACAATTACCCAATTGCAGCTGCGCAGTAGCATCCTGCATGTGTCTTCTATTTAAATCCTTGTGGTTCAGTTTTTGCACATGCATTTTAGCATTAGTCGGTTGAATACAAGGGAACACAAAGGAAAGCAGGCAAATGGGGAAAACCTGATGTTGAAACTGACAAAACTATTTTTGAAACTGACAAGCAGCTGTGAAGCCCTGTTGCTCACTGCTCTGGTATAAGAGAGTTGTAGGTGAAGGTCAATTTGTGCCGCTGTCGATAAAGCAGTCCTCTGTGGACTCCTTCTGAGAGATTCACACCCACTTCCTTCACTCAGTTATCTTGCTAACCTTCTCAGAAGCCACGACAATGAAAACATGGTTGCAATTACCTGTAACCATTGTTCATTGAGTGGTCTTCTGTGCAGGCACACATCCCTCCCTCCTGCCGTGCTGTGAACTCTTTGGAACTTTAGTTTTCTTGGGGTCTCCGGCAGTGGCATGGAGAGAACTGAGGGAGTAGTGCCCCTCCTCCTGGTCATGTGAGCGTTTTGGCGGGAAAGCGCCAGAGCGAGGAGGGGCACTCCTAGTCTATTAGAAAGCTTGGAAGTCTTTTCCATGGCTGGCCTGTGATTGCGCAGTTCCCATGTGGGACTGCACAGAAGCCATGACGATGAACACATTGAGTGTGCAGAATGCACAGCAGATCCCAATAACACTGACATTGCAAGTTTTTATTGTTGGCAACATGTGTGTGCACACATGTCTGTGCATGCCTGTACAAAGTTGGCTGCAACTCCACCACTCTTTGCACAGGGCTACAATTTGTATGGAGCAGGAGTCCTCTGGCAGAAGCTCTGGAGAGCTTTTTTAGTCTTGTGCCACTAAATTAAAAACTTTTTTTTTGTATTTTCGCTGATGCCCCAATGCAGCTGCAATATAGCAACTGCGTAAATTAAAAAAAACATTTGGATGCTACTCCCACATCACAAGTGACATTCCCACCTTGATTTAGAGAAGTGTGGGTTTTTAAAAATTGTATCTGCAGAATAAATACACCAAAGGAAAAAGAATGGTGCATAAGGCAGGCACATAATCCGAAGTCAAGCTTAAAGGCTTACTGCTCAGAAAATCCGCAGTAAGCTGTGCGTGCATAACAGGCTAAAGATAATTTTTCCTCCCTCTCCCCAGAATTCAAGAGCATCCATTGAAACTGATAGGCAGTAGATTCAGGATGGACAAAAGGAAATATTTCTTTACACAGAAAATGATTACCGTATTTTTCGCTCCATAAGATGCACTTTTTCTCCCCAAAAAAGTGGGGGGGAAAGTGTGTGCGTCTTATGGAGCTTTTCTTACCTGTAACAGGGCTCTTTCTTCAGCAGGAACGCAGGGGAACGCCATTCAGGCTGGCATCCCAGCCTTCCCCGCCCCTCCCTGCTGGGCCTGAGTTGTTAAGACTTAAAAGGGAAACGGCAGGAAAAACCCCCACCAGGCTAAGTATTCTTTCCCTTTAAGTGCTTTCCCCCTTTAAGACAGCCAGCAGCAGAAAGCCCCGCCCACAGATTAAGCTCCGTGGCTACTTTGCACAGAAAGGCCTGGCTTTGCATGGCATGCCGACGTCTCTCTTATTTCCTTTCTCTATCTTTCTTCCTTCCTTTCCTTTTTTCTGTCTGTCTGTCTGTCTGTCTTTCTCTCTGTCCCCACCTTTCTTTCTTCCTTTCTCTTTCTCTCTCTCTCCTCCTCCTTCCTTCCTTTATCTCTCTCTCTCTCTTTCTTTGTTTCATTTTTTCCTGTTTTCCTCCTCTAAAAAAAGGTGTGTCTTATAATCAGGTGTGTCTTATGGAGCAAAAAATACGGTAAATGGTGAATTCATTGCCAGAGGATGTAGTGATGGCCACAGGAATAAAGACCTTATTAGACAGATTCAAGGAGATTAGGTCTATCAGTGGCTACTACCCATGGTGACTGAGGGGAACCTCCACACTGAGGATCTAAACCTCTGCATCCCAGAGCCAGGAGGCAACATCAGGGGAATGTCTCAGCCTCTGTGCCCTGCTGCTGGCCCTCCAGAGGAACAGGTTGGCCACTTATTATATGGGGTTCCTCAGGAGGTGCTCCTCTCCCTGATGCTATTTAACATCTATATGCACCCCCTCGCCCAGCTGGTGAAGAATTTCGGGCTTGGGTTTCATCAATACGCCAATTACACCCAGCTTTATCTGTTATTGGACAGACAGCTACCACTCTGCAAAATCTGGCTAAGAGATCTGAGGCCATAGTAGGATTGCTAAAAAAGAGCAGGCTGAGACTGGATCCGATGAACACGGAGGTTCTGTGGCTGGGGTGGGGACGCTTCAGGATTGAAGTCCAGACTTCCAGCTCTTGATGGGGCTCCACTGACGCCAGGGCCATCCATTAAAAGTTTGGGCATGACCTTGGATAGAGGCCCAAGTCACGCATGTTACCAGGCTGGTGTTTTTCCATCTTCACCAAGCTCAGCAACTGGCTCCTTTCTTGTCGCACCCTGATTTAGCCATGGTAATCCATGCAACAGTCACTTCTAGACTAGATTACTGTAACTCGTTCCATGCTGGCTACCCTTGAGACTGACCCGGAAACTCCAGCTGATCCAGAATGCAACAGCACGAGTCCTGATGGGAATGTTACGGGCAGCACATATTCAACCTATGCTGCGCCAGCTACACTGGCTTCCAGTGGAGTACTGAGTCAGTTTCAAGGTTTTGGTATTGACCTTTAAGGCCTTGAGTGGTCTGGGACCAATATATCTATGGAATGGTCTCCTCTGGTACGTCCCTGGGAGAGCTTTGCGCTCTACTGATAACAACCTGCTGGTGATCCCTGGTCCTAGGAATGTCCAGCTGTCCTTGACCAGGGCCAGGTCCTGACCAGGTAGAACTCTCTGCTGAATGACATCAGGGCCCTGTGGGATCTTATGCAATTTTGTAGGGCCTGTAAGGTGGAGATGTTTCACCAGGCTTTTGGTTGAGGGTAGCAACTGTTTTTTCCTTGGCTGGCACCCTTCCTCACTCCCTTCCTCTGCATTTTTTGTTCTGAGTTCCCTCTCCCACTGCCCAGAAAATGGCCAGGCAGTCCACAATTGGGACAGAAAATTTATAGGACGCCATCTTGGATCTTTCTATTCTGGATCTCTTAGTTTTATCAAATTTTATACTGAATTTTAATGTTTTGTATATTTTTATGGCATTATGCCCCCTTGTACATCGCCCAGAACCTGGCGTAAGTTGGGATAGGGCGATTAACAAATCGAATAAAGAATAATATTACAAAAATTCCACTATGGTGAAACAGCCCTTGCTACAAAGTACACAGTGGAAGATGCTTGCCATGTAGTCATGTACACCATTGGGTTATCTAGCACAGCACTGTATACTCCAACTGGCAGATTTCCAGGATCTCAAACACAGAAAGAGCTTTCCCAAGACCTGCAACCCAAGGACACAGATGGACGTGAGTGTGGAAAAGGACTGATGAAGCAATGCAAAATGGTTGCGCTGCGGAACCATTTCAACAAATGTATTGCTGTGGCACAATAATTCATGATGAGCCACTTCATCACATGCAAGAAATATATATTCTGGGGGGAGGGGGAGAGAAAGAGAGAGAGAGAGTTTGTCATACACACAGACACACACACAGACACACACATACACACAAACACAAAGCTACAAACAGCAGAGGGGAGGGGGAAAATGAGTTATTATAGGACAGAGGGCTCATTTCTCCAGGATCTCGGCATATGATATGGCATCAAAGGGCGCAGATGAAAACAAGGTGCACCCCAAAGAGTAAACAATCCGGTCAGAAGATGTTACGCACGGGAACTTGCAGGGTTTTGGCGGACTCTGTTCTGGAGAACTGGGTTTGATTCCCCACTCCTTTTCCACCTGAAGCCAGCTGGGTGACCTTATGTAGTTCCAAGTTCTCTCATAGTTCTCTCAGCATAGTTCTCTCACAGGGTGTCTGTTGTGGGGAGAGGAAGGGAAGATGATTGCAAGCTGCTCTGAGACTCCTTCGGGTAATGAAAACCAGTGTGTGAAACCAACTCTTATCTTCTTTGCATAACTTGCAGGCAGCCTCCAAAGAGCACTACACCTAACCGTTTACTGGAAAACAAAAGTAAATATACTTTGGAGGCTGGGATGTCTGCACGCTATTATTGCCAGGGGTCCGTTGGAGCGGGAGCGCACAGGAGCGCAGCTCTGGGAGTGAGGAGCCCAGGGGGCGGGCACATGACCAAGCCCCGCCCCCTCCTCGGCTTCCCCGAGCAGTGCAGAGGTGCAACGCCCCGGTGAAAGCCCTGCTAGGGTCTTTATTGTTTTTAATGTTTTGTTTTAATATTGATAATTTTATCATTGTTCCTTTTATGACTGTGTGCTGCTTTTCCAGAGACTTGCTCAAGGTGGCATATAAATTTTCTAAGTATACCATTTTTTATCTGGGCACATGGCACATAAGTACTGGAGAAATTTCACCAACCCTTCAGCAGCTTCCACCCCATCAGTCTGGTGTAGTGGTCAGGAGTTGGACTCTAATCTGGGAGAACCAGGTTTGATTCCCCACTCCTCCACATGCAGTTGCTGGTGTGACCTTGGGCCAGTCACAAGTTCTCTCAGAGCTGTTCTCTCATGAGCAGTTCTCGAAAGCCCTCTCTCAGCCCCACCTACCTCACAGGGTGTCTTGTTGTGGGGAGGGGAAGGGAAAGGGATGGGTGGTGCACATGTCCTGGGTATCTCAAGTCTACTTGAAACCTGGTGGTTTCAAGGGAGCAGGAAGAGAATGAGGGTGTGTTCTTTACGCTTATTTTTATTGCACAAAGTATTGGATGGGGAAGGGAATGGAGGAAGAGCAGGTCAGTTTCACTCACCTGTGGAGTGGAGCCTGAGGGGTGGGTGTTGCCTTCTGACACACTTCCGGTATGTTAGGGGGTGTGGCATATGCAAATGAGTTATGCTAATGAGTTATGCTAATGAGCTCCTGCACCTCTTTTTCTATGAAATGACCCCTGATTATTGCCCATAGTTATCCCTTGCCTAACATTTTACTACCAAGTAGGTGTGGACTGCTCTGAATGATGGACAAGCTGGCAAAGTAGCCAACTGGCATTTCCCCATATGACAGCACAGATCCTAATATACTGAGAATCATACAGCAACAGTGGATTCTTTCATATAAGCCACTGTGAGCTTGTAATTGTTATGTAATTCACCTCGAGCCCTGTTACAAAGGGGCTAAGAAATAGTTTAAACAAACAATGACAGGTCAAATCCTAGAATTTGGCTCATTTGCAGTGTGGATGGATCACAATATTGCACCAATCGGAACAGTCCTCCAAGAGACTTCAGCTCCCAGTGTTCCTGGCCAAATAACATCCTCCACTCTCTTTTATCTGTAAGCACACCAGCATCTGCACAGGTAGATGATACAATTTCATTGTATTTAGAATTTGCACCAAGGAGGTTGCCTGACCCCTCACTAGAGCACACTTATTTATTTCAAATTTGTATCCTGCCTTTCCACTTTTGAGCCCAAGGTGACACTTTGGAATCAGCAACCCCTGCATCAGGTCTCGCAGCACTCTTCAGTTTACAGCCCCAGTCCTATGCCGTGTCTGAGGAACCCAATTTGGGGGGATGGATCCAGCCCATTTTTGTTGGTTCAGTCTCTACTATTTCCTCTGCTTATTATAGTCTCTGTTGTTCATAGTTTTTGCCTGTGTAGGTCAGCCTTTTTTTAATGGTCAAAGAGGACCCCGTCCTCTTTTTATCACCAGAGAAAAAACTGGCTAGATCCAACACATAGTATAGGAGCAGACCACACTTGGGGGATTTTTAAAGCACAAAATGTGATCAGTGATTTAAAAAAAAACTGCAACAGCCCCAGTGGCCCATGGGAAGGCGGTGACCCCTGCTGGGGGTATGGGGCAGGGAAACTGCAGGGAAGCCTTCCTTATGGAAGCCCCATTGCTGCTGCACCTGGGTGGGGCAGAAAGAGAGTTTGTCATACACACAGACACAGACACACAAACACAAAGCTACAAACAGCAAAGGGGAGGGGGAAAATGAGTTATTATAGGGCAGAGGGCTCCTTTCTCTACGATCTCGGAATATGATATGGCATCAAAGGGCACAGATGAAAACAAGCTGCACCCAAAAGAGTACACAATCCAGTCAGAAGATGTCACTCACGGGGACTTCCAGAGTTGTGGCGGAGTCTATTCTGGAGAACTGGGTTTGATTCCCCACTCCTTTTGCACGTGAAGCAAGCTGGGCGACCTTATGTAGTTCTAAGTTCTCTCAGCATAGTCCTCTCACAGGGTGTCTGTTGTGGGAAGAGAAAGATGATTGCAAACTGCTCTGAGACTCCTCCGGGTAATGAAAACCAGTGTGTAAAACCAACTCTTATCTTCTTTGCATAACTTGCAGGCAGCCTCCAAACAGCACTACACCTAACAGTTTACTGGAAAACAAAAGTAAAAGTACTTTGGAAGCTGGAGTGTCTGCGCACTTTTATTGCCCACAGTTAACCCTTACCTAACATTTTACTACCTAATTAGGTACCTTACCTAACATTTTACTACCAAGAACAGATGAAAACAAGCTGCATGCAAAAGAGCAAACAATCCAGTCTGAACATGTCACTCCTGGGAACATGCAGGGTTCCTTCCTAAAACACAGGTACTCACTGTGGCTATTATTTTAATAGGAATCCGGCTTAGTCGTCTTCTTCTTCTTACTGTAGTGGTTAAGAGCGGCAGACTCTAAGGGTGCGATCACACGGGCATTTAAACCGGGGTCTCTTTCAAGCACGATGGCTCAAACGGAAGGTACTTGTTTTGAAAGGTGGTTTGAAAGGCGGGCTCGAATGCGGGGGGGGGGGGGGGGGGGCGGGGGGGCGCTTCGAGACGGGAGACAGATGCAGCCGTCTGGTCAGCCCCTTTAATTGCGATAAGGAACAGCCGCGAAGCCCGCAGTAAACGTCCGTGTGATCGCACCCTAACCTGGAAAACCGGGTTTGATTCCCCACTCCTCCTTCCAGCTGAAGTCAGCTGGGTAATCTCGGGTCCTTCAACTTTCTCTCAAAGCAATCTCAGCCCCACCTACCTCACATGGTGTCTGTTGTGGGGAGAGGAAGGGAAGCCCGATCGCAAGCCGCTCTGAGACTCCTTCAGGTAGTGAAAATCAGGGTGTAAAAACCAACTTCTCTTTTCTTCTTCTTTGCATAACTTGCAGGCAGCCTCCAGACAGTACTTCCTAATAGTATATGGGAAAACAAAAGTGACAGTACTTTGGAGACTGGGATGTGTCCAGGCTATTGTTGTCCATAGTTAACCCTTACCTAACATTTTACTACCAAGTAAGTGTGGGCTGCTCTGAATGATGGACAAGCTGGCAAAGTAGCCAGTATGACAGCACAGATCCTAATATAGTGAGAATCCTAGAGCAACAGTGGATTCCCTCATATAAGCCATTGTGAGCTTGTAATTAAGTCACCTCGAGCCCCGTTACGAAGAAGGATGGCTAAGAAATATTTTAAATGAATAAATAATGACAGGTCAAATTCTAGAATTTGGCTCACCTGCAGTGTGGATGGATACCAATATTGCACCAATCAGAACAGCCCTCCGAGGGACTTCAACTAATGGCACCACTTCACCTACCAGTGCCCAGATAAGACAACGTGCAGTTAAGAGCTTTTTAAGAGCAAGTGTGGTGTAGTGGCTAAAGGGTTGGACTAGGATCTTGGAGATATGGGTTTGAATCCCCACTCTGTCATGAAAGCTTGCTGGGTCAGCCTCACAGGGTTGTTGTGAGAGGAGAGGAAACCAATGTAAGCCACGTAGGGTCCCTATTGGGGTATAGGTGGTGTTTAAATGAAATAATCAATAAAACTTGCCATTTTGTATCTGGTTCTGCTCCCGAATCTTTTGCCATTGTTGATATGGAACAAGATTTTTTCATCAAAAGCAGGCAGAGTATGTTCTCATTTCTTCTCTTCTATATTCCCTTCTTGTAAACTTTTTCTCCATATCCTCTGTGCCTCATCCACTTCCCACCCCTCTTCTGCGAGCTGGTTTTACAATACTCTGTTTTCCCAGTTTCCCTGTTATTCCTCTTCTTGCTAGAGATTCCCTGTTTCACTTATTTTTTAGAGAGGGAGAGATTCAGGGAGATAGATATGAAATGGACCAATTCTTTTACCTTAGAATGATCACTCCAACACAGGCAGCTAGCAAGCAAGCAGGTTTATTAAAAAAACATGTCTGCAGATATGGAGAGAAAAGCTCTGAAAGAGGGAGAGGCCTTTTCTCTGAGGGTCTGTTCTGCAAAACAGCTCAATTTAAGGCACCGACGCGTCACATCCTCTCTGTCTCTCTGCCTAATAGGGCTTTTTCCCACCGTAGAGAACAATGGAGGGGACTGGACAATCTGTTTGGGGGCCCATAGAATTGGACCCCGTGGTCCAATCTTCTTGAAACTTGGTGGGTATTTCGAGGAGAGGCCCCAGCAGCTACCCTGCAAGTTTGGAGCCTCTCCCTCAAACCCCCTTTCCTCCAGCCCCTCATATACCCTATGAGTTTTTGCCATTGATTTCAATGGCCCATAGGATATAGGACATTCCCTTTCTGACACACTTCTGATGTCAGGGGATGTGGCATATGCTAATGAGTTATGCTAATGAGCTTTTGCACCTCTTTTTCTATGAAAGGACCCCTGACTATCTAACACTTTCCAGGACTAGTGTTAGATGGCACAAACCTCAAAGTCAAAAGGCCTTAGGACAAGCTTTCTCTATGTGGCTAGCAATGGCAATTCAGGTGTGACACATTTCAGACCCTTAGTCCATCAGTCTACAAGCTAGTTTTTTTCTCCAGGTTCTTAGCTCAAGCATATTTTTTGGTCAAGCAATATCAGGTGATGATGACATCCAATCAGCACACTGTCCAGCTGGAATCCTCTAGAAAATTACCTCCCCACTCCTGACCTCCCCACTCCCATCCAGTAACTGCAGGCTAATTACCATGTTACCAACTCTGGCCTTGAAGATGGTGACTATGTAGGCCAAGCGATCCATTAGTAATACCTGCAGAGTGGCCAAGCCCATTTACCATTCAATTTAATCCTTGAGGGGGGAAAGTCTATCCTGTTTTCAACTGCTGGGTGTTTGACCTCCTGGACTGTGGCCTGGCTTGTGTGTTTTGGATTTGTCCTGCTGGTTTTTACCCTTGGATGACTGGATACCTGAAGAAAGAAGTTGCAAAACTAATTTTATTGCCTTAGCAAGCTAATTCTTTGAAACCGCAAGGCCAGCACAGATACAAACATGCATAAAGAATTCTACATTGTATGTTTGTGCTTCAGCAAAAATGCTCATACAGGAGCTTATTGTTTTAAGTTGCAACTGCTTGCAATGGTCTATTATTCCAAGCACATTCTAGCTTAGAGAAGATGCATGAGAAAGTATACCAATTTATAACAATGTATAACTTAACATTCTTGATTCCTTTCCTGTAACTGACATGTGCAAGAATGAAATAGAATACCTTTGCTTATGGGAATGATGTAAAATGTGTAAAAATGACACTAGTTTCATCCCACTAGAATACGCCACCTCCTTAGTATAAAAGATTAAGCCCAACTGTAAACGGGGCTCGCTTGTATCTGAAACTGTTATTCAGATTGAGATGTATGGTACCATAAAATTTTGGCTTTTCCTATTCCTGGTGACTGTGTGCCTTCTTTCTGATCTGATCGGGTTTTTGAAATTAGTGCTACATACCTATGCTTTGACTTCCAGACTGTGTTTTGACTATGCCATTTGTCTCTTCTTCGGTTACCTGCCTGAGCTAGGACAGTTTGCTTCCACCTCACACTCACGCACCACTGTGGGATGGAGGCCAGAGCTGTTGCTGACCTGGCTGCACAGAACTGGGCACTGCAAGAGCAGGGTGTCCAGTTAATGAATGCGTTGGCCTTGCTTCAGCAGCAGTAGCAACAACTACCAAACACCCTCTGCCACCTGGTGCTGTGCCATCTGTTCCATTCCCTCTGCCTCTGGGAAAATGTCCAGTGAACACAACAGGGAAGTTGGGGGGGAGCATGGAAGTATTCCCGACATTCTTGGCCCAGTGCCAGCTATATAAAGATAAAGGTTTCCCTTGCTCAAAAGCCAGTCAAATCCGACTATAGGGGGCGGTGCTCATCTCTGTTTTCAAGCCAAAGAGCCAGCGCTGTCCGAAGACGTTTCCGTGGTCATGTGGCCAGCATGACTAGACGGCGAGGCGCACGGAATGCTATATACTGAGCTCCACATCTGGATTTTTCCGGATGAAAAGACCAAAGTCTTCTTCATCCTAAATCTCTTGAAAGGGCAGGCAACCAAACGGTCTACTACCCCATTGCTGCTCAGCCTTCTGAGCAACCCTCCAGACAGCATACACTTTCGCGGGGTGCACACCGAGGAGAAAAGCTCCCCCCACCGTTTTTCTCTGAACAGCTCCCCTCTCCGTCCTATTGATGGACCCGCCCCAACAAATCTGTTTCCTCCCCCCCCCCCCCCCCCTTCAAATTAGACTGTTCCATTTTCTCCTTTCCTCGGACTACGCTCTCGCGTTCGAGTTGGTTTGGGCCTTGGCAGCCGCCGTCGCCATAGGGCGGGGAGGGAAGAGCGCGCGCGCGAAGATTCAAAAGGCGACGGGACGGGATACAGAAGGAACTTTGGTAGGATTTTCTACTGTCGAATTCTGACATTCTTTTTAAAACACCCTCTCCTGCAAAGCAGCAGGTGGTTGAAGGGACACCAAGTTTTGGCTTCCTCACCTTTTACTCCATGGAAGCTTTCCCGCATTAGAGGGCCTATTTATAGTATGCCTTTCTCTTCAATAGGAACCCGAAATGGCTTACATTTTTTTCCCTTCCTCCGTTTTATCCATGCAACAACAGTCCTTATGAGGTAGATTAGATTGAGAGAGAGTGTGTCACAAATTCGCCCACTGAGGTTCCATTACTGAGTAGGGATTCGAACCTATGTCTCCCTCCCATATCCTAGTCTGACAATCTTAATTTGTTCTGTTACGTTTGCTGTTATGGCCATTGTGTGTTGCAGAGGATTCTGGGTTGCTTTCGTAGATGCTGTATGCTTCACTGCATTACTCTCCATGACTTCAGAGTACAAGGGGAGGGGCAGGATCAGTAGTCGCTGGGCAAGCTTCTTCGTAAACAAAATTAAACTAAGGTAGGAAAGATGGTTTTCCGCACAGGGAAATGAGTGTGTTGTTTCCCTTTTTCTGCTGCAGCTGTCAATATGGCAGATTTCCATATATCAGAGCTACTTTTGGGCAGGAACACACTGGAACGGAGTTCTGGCTAGCTTCCAAGTTGGCCACGCCTACAGTCCCCCTCGGGTTCCCCAGGCGCCTGGGGAAGCTGATCCAGAAACTTCCTTCCCTTGGGTTCCTCATGCAGCCCACAAGCCTTGGGGTATCTGGGGAAGCTGATCCTGGGAGGGAGCTGTGCTGTCAGGGGTGTGTGTCCTAGTATGCTAATGAGTTTCTGCTGTTGGGTGTGGCCTGTTATGCTAATGGATTTCTGTTATGCTAATGAATGTAGTTACCCTGCCTTGACTCCCTCGCCTCATGGCTTTCTGGGTTTTTTTTTTTTTTTAAATCAGAAATTTAATATCATTTTATTGATGTGTTACAACAATCTATGTATTGTGTTCTCTGAATTCCTGGCTTTCATTTTTTTTAAAAAAGTTGCTAGCCCCTTTTGATGCAGTGATATGCCTGTTCACTTATATATCTGCAATGCTGAATATATTGGGTTAAATGTAAACACCCCCCCCCCAATTTTGACTTGAAAGCACAGAAGTTTTACACAGTATCCCTGATCCTCCATCTTTCCCAGTTAAGGGGAAAATGTGTTTCAATCAAATTGCAAAGATGATCTGACTCCCGTGATAACAAGTGAAAGAAATTTTACTTACAAAAATAGAACCATAATTTACATTTATGTAGATACATTTAAATTATTGTGAACAAATTAACTTCAAAAAGATTAACTTGTGCCCTGGCCTGGATAGCCCAGCCCAGACAAGCCCAATCTCTGAAGTTAAGCAGCACCGACCCTGGCAAGTACTTGGAAGGGAGATATCCAAGGAATACCAGGGCATGGACACAGAGGCACCTGTCTGAAATATCCATGCCCCAATAGGGGTTGCCAGAATTCACCATAACTTCCAGGCACACAAGCTCTCTCTCACACACACATACCAATAAACAAAAAAAGAAAAGGTTTACTTGCTACAGCTACAAGCTGAGAGAAGAGAGGTCCTGTATAAGATGAAAACAAAAGACCAGCCAAAGAGGCTCAACATCTAACCAATGAGAAGGTAGAGCCAACTGCCAAGTGTACCTGAGTGAGAGAATTCTCTCAAACCTTTCCCTCCCAAAGCCTCTTGCATGTAGAGTTACAATATTGTTATGTCTATATAACACTGTTCAAGAAAGCAGAAAAGCACTTTGGTGTTGATGGGAAGGGGAGAAAATGGCAACAGGGGACAAGGACAAGAAAAATTGCTATTGTGTGAGTAAGACTAGGGAAAACCCACACTTTCCCACCCACATGGCAGCCATCCAAACGTTGATGCAATTGTTCCCAAACCTTTGCAGCATAGCATGTTTGGGGAGGTGCACAAATGCACTGGGTGCTGTGGAGAAGCAAAGCAAAAACCCAACAGCATCAAGCCTAGTCCAAATAACATGTGGGGAAAAGGACAAAGTGTAGGGGAATTGTGTGATTCTCAATTACTGCTGTTGTGACTGGTCTCTGTACTTTTCTTGATTATATTTGCATTGTAGATCATTATATCTCATTTTGCAACTTCTTGGCACCAGACATACAGACCAGCTTCCTGCCCTTTGATCCTACTGTTTGCCAGTGTTCCCTTTAAGCTGAGTTAGTGTGAGCTAGCTCACAGTTTTTTAGCCTCCGGCTCACACATCTTTGTCTTCGCTCAGGAAGGATGGCTCCAGAGCAAACTAATTTATGCAGCAGCCAAATCGCTCACTCACAACTTTAATGCCAGTAGCTCACCAAGTAGAATTTTTGCTCACAAGACTTCATAGCTTAGAGGGAACATTGCTGTTTGCAACATTTGCCCCTTTATAACCTTGTATGTCAGCTTCCTGAAGCCTGTTTTGTGAATCTGATGGATGAGACTCTAGTCCTTAAAAACTTATGCCAGAATAAAAATGTGTTAAATCTTTAATGTGTCACAGGATTCCTGCTTCTGAAGAACTCAAGGGCTCTCCCACAACCCAGCACTGGTGTACAGGATATTGGACCCCTTCCCAGCAGCAAATGGTGCTATACAAATGTGTTGTGATTGTCACAGTGTACATTCTCTATCTCTACTGCAGGATAATTCCTGGCAATGGATGCAGAACTTGCCTTCAAGACCCCTAGCAAACCGTCTGAGAGAAAGAAGGCAGGTGAGCATGTACTTAGTCAAAAAATTTTATCCTTTAAATGTTCCCAGCTAATAAAGTTTCTTAGCAAAGACTATCATACTTAGATTGTTTTTGTGTGTCAGTGGTAGGACGTTTGCTTGTAGGTCCAGGCTAGCTGGATCTTGTCAGATCTTAGAAGCTAAGCAAGTTCAGCCCTAGTTAGTATTTGGATGGGAGACCTCCAAGGAAGTCCAGAGTTGCTACACAGAAGCAGGCAATGTGTCTCTTGCCTTGAAAATCCTAGGGGGTCACCATAAATCAGCTGCGACTTGAGGACGAAAACCTCAAACTGAGTTTTGAACACATACCAAGCCCTATAATCTCAAATTGACACAGGAAGGAGCAAGCCTTCTGGGATCCTTTTCCTACACTGTTGCATGTCTTCCAGAGTACTAGGAACAAATAACACTCAAGCACACTACTTCTTCTCTCCTTGAGGAAACTTGTTTGAGGAAAGGTGTGGTAGTGCACAGTGAAGGCTTCAAAAGGAGTGTAACCTTGTAGCATTTTGTTAGAAAAACTGCAGCAGCATCAAGGATGTCTTGAAATCTTTAGTATTATTCCCCTAAAAGTAGACAGGCGTGCTATCCTATTATCTTAAGTGAGGAACCTATAGAGTGTCTTACCAGAGATTACACAGGAATCCTGCAAAACAGTTTAATCATGAATCAGAAAAGTTATTCTTCCAGTTTAGGTAACAAAATCATGGAGACGAGACCATGGAAATACAAGAGAACAACTCTTTGTCTTTTTTCCCCCCAATATAGGACCAGGTAGTTCTCCGGCTTTAATATCTATCCCAGCTTCTCCCTTCATGCAGAAGCTAGGCTATGGAACTGGAGTCAATGTTTATCTTATGAAAAGGTAAGGAAACACCTGTATGGTGAAGTTAGGAGTGGCTCATGACTGAAGACATTATTTGTGTAAAACAGATTTATGTGGGATAACTTCAAAAAGGTAGGAAGGGAATAGTTGGTTTTGCTCTTAGAGTCGATATGCTAAATTTGGCATAAAGAAGAAATTATTCTCCTGGTTCAAATTGGATGGTGACACAAAACTTAGGTGTCAGAGCAGGCCTTGACCATTTTTATTATTATTTTTTGGATCTAGGAGCCCGGCCAAGAATTCAGGTATCAGAGTCATTTTTCAGGATTTTAATTATACTCTTCTCTATTTATTGCTAAAACAGAACCTAATCCTAGACTCTTTACAGTTTCTTCTACTTCTGGTTAAGCTATGACAAAAGTGTGCTAGTTTATAAATAAATTAGGGGGTGGGCACTAGCCCAGGTTGTCACCACAACAAAAATTTAACCTAACTTCTCCCTCCTGTTTCTCAAATTATTAGCATTATTGCTTTAAAAACCTCCATTTAGTTGAATGTCAGAGTTCCTATAAAAAACAGCTGGTTGAGAAATTAATTAATCTACTACCACTGAATGATGTAAAGTTCATATAAGAAAGCAATGACAAGACCCTCATGCACACGTTCTTTGCTTTTTACACAGAGAGTGATTAAAACGTGGAATTCACTGCCAGAAGATGTAGTGATGGCCACAGGAATAAACAGCTTTAAAATGGGATAAGATAGATTCATGGAGAACAGGTTTATCAGCGGCTGCTAGCCATGGTGATTGAGAGGAACCTCCACATTCAGAGGCACTAAACCTCTGAATCCCAGAGCCAGGAGGCAACATCAGGGGCAAGTCTCTGCCTCTATACCCTGTTGTTGGCCCTTCAGAGGAGCTGGTTGGCCACTCTAGTGAGACAGAATGCTAGACTAGATGGACCATTGGTGTGAACTTTTCTTATGTTCTTAAGTTATTGTGATGTGAAAAAAGTAAGCTCTGTACTTCCACTGAGGGTCGCTGAGAGAGACCTCAGTAAAACCACTGATGGAAAATATTAAGTGCCACAGTGAAATTTCTAGCCCCTATACTGATGTGGTGCCTGGGTCTTGTCAATCCCTGAGTCGGTTTCTTTTCTTTAGTTGCTGTTACGTGGATACTGTTATATGGTGCCACTTGTTTGCTCTTGCTTTCACCCTGGTGGCATGTCTGAAATCTGAAAGCGCTCAAGAAGGGGGTTCTTGTTTGACTTCTTGTTGCCTAACTACCTAAACAAGATCGTTAAATACATTCTGAGTTTGTTAACCAATCTCATTTACGGTAGATTTGGGCAGGGGGGACAGGTTGTACAATTTCTTCCTGAGCTCAGTCATAGTAATATAGACTCCAATTAAAATTGGTAATCTGTTAGCTGAGTCAAATCCCATCACCATCACCAGTGATTCTATATGTGCTCCTAGCAATCAGAGTCCCATTTCTACCTGATGCTGTTTGTTTCTAGGTCTCCAAAAGGCATCTCTCATTCCCCCTGGGCTGTAAAGAAAATAAATCCTAAATGTAACTCTGATCAGCGAAATACATATCAAAAAAGACTGAATGAAGAAGCTAAGATTCTAAAAGATCTTCGACACCCCAACATTGTGGGTAAGTTGGAATGAGAAGAGGGGCATTTATCGGTAGATAAGTGGCAACCAGACCAGCCCATACTGTCAAATAAGGGTAGTTTCTAAAATCTGCTGCTTTCTTGTCCTGGTGACTCTCTTTACCAGAAGCCACCTTGAGCAGAGAGGAAAGGGGGACTATAAATATTTTAATAAATATAGCAAGGATGGTACTTTAACTGTCTTCGATTGTCAGGATAAAATGTGTTCAAAGATATTTCACCTTTAAGTACAAGTAAACACCTGGAGATGCGCAGGATCTGTGGTAGTCTTGGTGAATATCTGCTGTACACTGGGGAACAATAGGAGTAAACAGCTCTTGCTAGCTTCTCCAGCTGTGAAGTAGGAACGAAAGGACCTACAGCACAGAGTGGTGTTGGAAACTGCAAAGTATATGCGCACGAGGAAATTCCATACAAAGGATTAAAAACTGGTCCTTTCCTACCACTTCAAAATATGTTAAAGGTTTGAATTACTCTCTGTAATGCAAATGTTGGGAAGCATTGGGCTGAACATAGGCTTTCACAAGCTCCTAAACAAGAGAATTGTATATGTTCTTGAAGGATATCGTGCATTTACTGAAGCCAAAGATGGGAGCATGTGCCTTGCCATGGAATATGGGGGAGAAAAATCTCTCAATGACCTAATAGAAGACAGGAGAGCACAGCACCAGGGGCCCTTCCCAGCTGCCACCATCCTCAAAGTTGCCTTGCACATGGCAAGAGGGTTGAAGGTATGTGTCTGATCCTGGTTGTGGAATCTACTGGAGACCAAGTCCTATGAGGAAAGGTTGAAGGAGCTCTGTATGTATAGCCTGGAGAGGAGATGACTGAGAGGTGATATGATAACCATCAAGTACTTGAAGGGCTGTCATAGAGAGGATGGTGTGGAGTTATTTTCTGTTGCCCCAAAAGGTCGGACCAGAACCAACAGGTTGAAATTAAATCAGAAGAGTTTTCAGCTAAACATTAGGAAGAACTTCCTGACAGTTAGAGCGGTTCCTCAGTGGAACAGGCTTCCTTGGGAGGTGGTGGGCTCTCCTTCTTTGGAGGTTTTCAAACAGAGGCTAGATGGCCATCTGACAGCAATGCTGATTGTGTGAACTTAGACAGATAATGAGAGGGAGGGCAGGAAGGGTTGCATCAGTGCTTAGTTCTCGTGGCCCTTTCTTACATGCCCAGGGAAATCCGATTGCCACTCTGGCATCAGGAAGCAGTTTTCTCCAGGCCAGTTTGGCCAGTGATCCCGCAGGTTTTTTTGCCATCTTCTGGGCATTGGGGGGGGGGGGTTTGTCTGAGTGAGCAAACTAGCTGTCTGGCTTGTAATCTGTTCTTGGTTGCCTGTGTAAACTGCCTTGGAAGTCTTGCTGCCTTAAGCAAAACCACTCCCTGCGACTCATCCTAATTCCTCCTCGTCTCTTCTTCAGTATCTACACAATGACAAAAGTTTGCTTCATGGAGATATCAAATCTTCCAACGTTGTCATTAAAGGTGACTTTCAATCAATAAAGATCTGCGATGTGGGTGTTTCGTTGCCTCTGGATAAGAACATGATGGGTATGTTGAACTGGTATCCACCCCTTTATGGCCTGTGGCATTCTCTTGGTGGCCAGTCTTCAGTTCCTGTTTCTGTGACCTTGGGGAGCATGTGGGCCTTAGTGCTCAAGGGGCTGGCTTGTAAAAAAATTATTGAATTTCTCTGAAGAATTGCATTGCCAAAGCTGGGGCCTGTTATAGGCCCCATATTTGCATTCATATTGGAAAGTAGTGAATAATACAGTATTTACTCAGATGGAAGACTAGGTTCTTTCACAGTTATGCCCTCAAAAGAAAAAAAAGTGGCATTGTCTTATATTTGCATACAAGTTACAGCTGTGTCCAATATTTTTTGTGTTTATGTAGTATTTGTGTTTATGTAGTATTATGTAGTAAGAGAGCCAGTTTGGTGTAGTGGTTAAGTGCACGGACTCTAATCTGGGAGAACTGGGTTTGATTCCCCACTCCTCCACTTGCACCTGGCTGGATGACCTTGGGCAAGCCATAGCTCCGTACCAGCTGTTCTCTCAAGGACAGCTTGGGAAAGAGCTCTCTCAGCCCCCCCTACCTCACAGGGTGTCTGTTGTGGGGAGGGGAAGGGAAAGAAAGGAGTTTGTAAGCCGCTCTGAGACTCTTAAGTGAGTGAAGGGCAGGATATAAATCCAATCTCTTCTTCTCTTCTTCTTCTTCTATTTTTAAGAGGGTTGTCTTTCTTTTGAGTAAATATGGTGAGCTGCAGAGTTTTTTTAGGGTTCAGAAACCAGAGTTTCTCTGCCAGGATACTGGAACAACTTTTGTGGATGCCTCAAAGCAGCTAAGCAGCAAAGAGGAAGATTTTCCTTTAAAAGACTAAATTATGCCTATCGATCCATTTAGGCTCATGTCCTTTAGTTAATAACAGATGTTAAAGCATTGCTTAGTTGGGACCTGCTTAAAAGAAGAAGTAAATTTGCTCTACTCCAGGAGAGAAAGGGAAGTTGAAGACTCAGTGTAGATTAGCTAGTCAAGATTTCTAGGAACCAAGGTTAGAATGTCCATCTGGCTGCTCAGCTGCCCATCCCCTTTCTTTTCCATTAAGCATCCTGAAATTGTATAGGGGGAAAGATAGAGGCTTGGATAGGTGAGTGGAATCCTCTTGCTTCTGTTTCCTGGTCTGCCCAACTTGCTTTCTCACCAGTAGGAAGGGAAGGGGCAGCAAGATGAGGCTGTGAAACTTTCCTATCTGCAAAATATGGTCTGTGCCCTTAGACGCAGAGTTGGGTGACTTGAGCTGGCTGGCTTTTTAAAAACCAGAGTACAAAACCCTCCCCATCCAATGTGGTTTTATGTGTAAATTATACAGATGAAACAAGAGCTGTGCAGGGAAATGAATCCCCCCTCCCCCAAATCGTGCTCATCCACCCTTGCCTCCTCGAGCACCTGAATTTTACCAGCACATTTTCAAGCCTCAGTTGGTCGGGGAGGTGGGATGTCTGAGCATGATTTAATTTGGAGGGGGGGATTTAGTTCCTGATGTGGCTCTTGTTTTCCCTGTATAGCTTACACTTTCACCCTTTTCCCTGGGGACTTGAGAGATGTAGGCTGGTTCCTGCAGGTGGTTCTGCATTTCATTTAGACCCTGTTTTCTGCACAGTGAGTGACCCAGAGGCCCACTATATTGGCACTGAGCCCTGGAAACCGAAGGAAGCTCTGGAGGAAGACGGCATCATCACCGACAAGGCTGACATCTTTGCATTTGGGCTGACTCTGTGGGAAATGATGACGCTTTCCATGCCTCACCTTATCCTTCCTGGAGATGACGAATTATCAGATGAAGGTGTGGTTGACGGGGATTCCTCTTGGTGTGGCTGAGCAATGGCTTTCATGGCACTTCTCCCTCTCTTGACGGAGTTGCTTCAACAGAAAGTTAACCTGCCTGGTCTGGGGTGGAGGTGGGGGGGTGGACTCTAGCTCAGTCACTTTAGGCAAGGGGCTGGGACGAACACATCGCTCCAGTAAAAAAAAGGGGGTACAGAAAGAATTCGTTGCAGAGAAAGCAGTCAAAGTCTTAACATAAAAATGCTTGTTAGCACTGGGGGCCCCCCTTGAGTTAGTAAAAATGGCTTTCACTTTTGTACCCCTCTTCTGGAATTACTTGGTCTCTTGGTGTATCCATGTACACACGTTGTCAGATGCATTCTTTGGGATGAGATGTGGAAACTGTCTACTTATTCCAGTTTAGGACTGGCTTTGTAGGACTGGCTCACACTGACCTGATTTCAATGTCTTCTCAGATGCTTCTTTTGATGAGGATGACTTTGATGAATCTGCATACTACGAGGCTCTTGGGACCCGGCCACCGCTCAATGTGGAAGAGCTTGGCCCACTCTATCAAAATGTCATTGAGCTGTTCTCTCTGTGCACCTTTGAGGATCCGAAGAAACGCCCTGCAGCTGCACTCATTGTCGATTGTTTAGAGGCCCAGGGATCCATACAATAAGGGCTGCCTCTGTGTTCCTGCACTACAGGGGCAGCTTCTCTTAATTCTTCTTGATTTCTTTTGGCCACCACTGAAATTAATAAATGTTGGATGCATATAGTTTACTTAGAGAAACTTGAGGATACCTTTACCTAAATGCACTACAGTGTAAACATTTTATAATCTTGAAAGATTGTTCCAAGGAAGTTCTTCAGGGGTGGCAGTACTTTTAACTGATAAACTGGTGCTTTAGGAACCTCTGGAAGGCTCCATGTTGTATCGTATCTTTTCTCCATCCCTCTTCCCCCCATTGTGTTGTTAAGTAATTTCTGTTCACTTAATTCTTGTGATTCATAAACTCTTTTGAGTGGTACCCTCCATGCTGATCTCATTTGACCACGGCTACTTGAAACTAGTTCTAGGTCTTCATTAATGCCATTTCTGAGGAAGTAACATAACTAAAGAGGGCTGCGAAGTATGACATTTGCTTTCCTGTAGTGGTACTAGTTTACCTTGCCAAGAGACTATTTTGTATAATGTTAAGGGCCATTTTCTGTATAACGTAAGGGGCATTTTCAGAAGCAAAATGCAAAAGCAACCAACATGACCCAGGCTGTCACAATCAATTAATAAATATGCTAAAAATAAATCCTGTATTAGTGCCTAGTTCAGTGTCTTACTAAGTATAATACAGAATTTATTTTTAACATATTTATTGATTGTGACAGCCTGAGGCAAAGTGGTTGCTTTTGCGCTTTGTTTCTGCTGTTCTCTTGCACCGTGATCTCCCTGCGTTTTTGTAGCTCACAGATGCATGGCAACTTCTGCCAGTGGAACTAGGCACTGAGACAGTGTCACCTGCAAGCACTCTGACTCGGATGGCTCCCTTGCGACAAGAACAGGGTTCTCAGTTTCAGATTGAAATGTTTTTAACAAAAACAAGAGACCTATATCAGGATATTCCCAGGACAGGCAAATCCCGTACTGTGCTTCCAAGGTGATGTCTTATACCATGTATATATTTACGTGGCTAGACTTGGTATATCTACAGGGAGGCTAACTTTTATTGTCATAGGGGTTTTTTGTGTTTTTTTTTTAGCAAGGACACAGGGTAATAGAGAAGCAGTTTTTATGTCAAGGTCAATTCTAGGCAGTCAGTTACGAGGATAGGTCAATAGCAAAAGAGTATTTATTTACAAAATGTGTACCGTCTTTCTGCCCACTTTGGAACAGTTAGCACCAGAACCAAGCTTTGGACCAGGAAACAGTATAGCTCCACTTGGAAGGCAGAGTCCTCTGAATGTGGGGTTATATGACTTGTGGTGGTCCAGACCTTATTTGGGGGTTTAGAGTTTTTAAGTTGTCCTTGATATTTGTTGTAAATTTACAAATAAGGAACTAGGAAATATGACTAAGGGACTGGGAATCAATTTAGGATTGCCAGATCCTTACCTGGTGCTGGCGGGGTGGGTGGGAGGGAACTCTCTGGGAGTGGGAGATGCAGGGCAGTGTCACCACACACAACGTCCCCAACACGATGACATCACACAGAAGTGATGTGGCAACACTGGTATTTTGGGCAAAACTTAAGAGGACTGCCTTGCCAATAGCTGGCCAGAAACAGAAAGACAAGTGCTGAACAGGAATCAATCAGAGTGGGTCATTTGCAAAGGCAGATATGCCATAACTTGGAAAGTCTTTCTCTGAGAAGATTGAGGAGACTAGTGCAAACACTCCTTACAGATTCGCTAGTTTATGATAACTGAAAGCTCCTGCCCCGTTGTCGCAATTAAGGCTTGCTTTTCCATTAATAGTTCTGTTTGACTCTGAGCCAAGACTTGGTGAAATGATAAATGAAACAAAGGAGGACAGCTTTAACCCACAGGACTAATTTCCTCTTACAGAAAAGCAAGGATGCCAATACAGAAAATGCAGCCTCTTAGAACAGTTAATATTCATTCATTCATAGACCTTTATTGGCATATCGTCAGTCGTAAGGTGTATAAAACATTGTACCATAAAATTAAAATCAAAGATTCCATATAGCTTAAGTACAATCAAAACAGTAACATCTAAAAATGTACCTTAAGAACTGTAAGAAATTTGACAACATCATTAGTCATCTCAGGGATCGAATCATTCAAGAGAAGTTGATATTTCGACTTATGCAAATAACTTAGGATGAAGCCAAGTATGACGCACGGCCTTCTAATCTGCTGTTTTGTGGCGTTCTCTGAGGAGACTGATCAGGCTCAACTTTAGTGTTCTGACCAGCTCCCTCCTCACTCTTACTCATCTCTTCGGGGTTTGTTTTAAATTGCTTTATATGTAAGTTGAGGACTACTGCTAGATATCTTTGTCCTTGTTTTTAAGAGTCAGGCACACAGGCTTTTTGGTTCAAAACACAACTACTTTATTTCCAGAACCAAACGGGATGGAGGAGGTATATACAGTGGACATTTGTTTCTGTATAGGCTGACACGCTTGGCTTAGATGATACTTAGGCAGTAGGCTATATTGTTTGCTGTTTCCTTAACCATACATAAGCTCACTCAACACCTTCCTCAGTATACTCTCCTGTCCAATACTCCCTCTAAGCAGTGGAGTCTTGTGAGCAAAAATTCTACTTTCTGAGCTACCGGCATTAAAGTTGTGAGCGAGCGATTGGGCTGTTGCATCAAATAGTTTGCTCTGGAGCCGGCCTTCCTGAGCGAAGACAGAAATGGGTGAGCTGGAGGCTAAAAAACTGAGCCAGCTCACACTAACTCAGCTTAGAGGGAACATTGCGAGTCCTGTCCTGCTTAGGGGTTAGCCTTTTGGCTTTGGTTTCCTGGCCCTTACGTCCCAACTGGCCACCAACCAGCTGTCCAGACTGCCAGTCTTTGCCTCAGCCCTCCCTTAACCTCCTATCTCAGGTTCCTCAGGAGTGATATATTTTAGGTTTGTGACCGCTTATGTGTTCTGATTTTACTAGTCTGTTCACTGTCCCGTGAACCAGACTATCCAGCACCCGGTTATCCGCTTTAACTGGTATTTTTGGCTGCTCACACAGAGCTACAGAGAAACACTCAGAATCCCCACAGAGCTACCAAGAGACTGTTCCCTCACAGACTCTCACTTTCTGCTCTCTCTCTCCAACTGTCAGACCCAAACTGTCAGTTTTGCCCGTTAAGTGTCAGTCACTGAGTGTTCCGAGCCAACTGGCCCCCTCCTCACTCAGTCATGTGACTCAGCAGTGTTACTTGTTGACAAGCCGCTGGTCCCAGATCTTTAATTCCGTCACACCAAGTTAGAAGTAATTTTCGGCGAGGTAGCTCATACAGGGGGCATTAGACAATTATGTGCACAATTGTGTCCTGGGAGTTAAGACCACAGGGGCACAGCCGTTCTTGTCTTGGAATTCGATGGTATCTGCCATAGAGTATTCTAGAGGGAAATGTGTTAACCCTGGCCAGAAGAAAAACTGCAATGAAGAGGGCTATCAAGATTATATAAATACTGGGAAATCTTGCCTGAATGGTTAGAGAGGCCGAGCATGGCAGGTGAACAGAAATGAGGTTGAGCAAGGTGTAGTTTTTGCAGATCAACGTCTAAGAGTCATTGTTTGATTAGTTTAAAAATATGAAGTTCATTGGTTAGGGCTAGGTCTTCAAGAGGAACACCAAGTTGACTTAATTTGGATATGATTATGGAGTCCCAGGAGGAATTATGCAGTTCTTTTTGCAAAAAAGATAAAAGGGAGCCTGGCTCAGCTCTGAAGTAGAGCCTGAGCCAGTAGTGTATCGTTGAGATACAGGCCTTGGTCTCAATCAAATTTTGGCCAACTTCAGAGCAGATTGTAAAGTAGGGCACGCATTTGGGGACACCCAATATTTGTTTAAGAAAGATTGCTTGGATGTTTTCCACATCACGGTTAAGGGCAGTGAACCATATAGGGATTCCAAACAGGACCTGAGATAGAATCTTAGAGTTAAATACTCTGATCACAGCAGGGATATATATTGATTGCCATTGGTAAAAAAGAAGGATCTAAGTTGGTTTAGAAAGATCCTCGCTAGTTTTATAATCCTACTTCTGTGGGTTGCCCAACTGAGATTGTAGTTGTAGGTTACACCAAGATATTTATAATTTTTAACTTGATGAATTCTAACATTACCAATGTGCCAATTGTAGGGAACCCATAGTTAATAGTCTGATATCATGTCCCATCTGAGTTGTTGTCAGTTCACAAAGATATTAGGCATTTATGCGCTACTAATTTTATATTACATTAATATGCACAGTGGTGTTTCGCGTAAGGTATGGCACCAAGGACTATACTGATTAGATGGGCCAGGCTCATTGGGCTTATGCAAGAAAACAATACCATTGTTGTTCAGTTGCACAGTCGAGTCCAACTTTTCGCAACCCCATGGACCACATCACGCCAGGCCCTCCTATCTTCTGTCGTGCTCTGGTGTTTGCTTAATTTCATGTTTGTTGCATCAATAACATTCTGTCCAGCCATCTCATCCTTTGCCATCCCCTTCTTCTTTGACCTTCAATTTTTCCCAGCATCAAGGTCTTCTCCAGTGAGTGCTCCCTAAAGTATTTGAGCTTCAGTATCTGGCCTTCCAGGGAACAGTTAGGGTTGATTTCTTTTAGGATTGACTGATTTAATCTTGCAGTCCAAGGGACTCTCAAGAGTCTTCTCCAGCACCATAACTCAAAAGAATCTATTCTTTGGCGCTTGATCTTCCTTATAGTCCAACTCTCGCAGCCATACATCACTACTGAGAATACCATTGCTTTGACCATATGGACTTTTGTTGGCAGGGTGATGTGTCTACTTTTTGTTATACTGTCTAGGTTTACCATTGCTTTTCTTCCAAGGAGCAGGCATCTTTTAATTTCATGGCTGCAGTCACCATCTGCAGTGATCTTGAATCCCAGGAAGGGTGAAGTCTGTCACTGTTTCCACGACTTCCCCTTCTATTTGCCAAGGACTGATGGGGCTGGATGCCATGATTTTAGTTTTTTTGATGTTTAGTTTCAAGCCAACTTTTGCACTCTCCTCTCTCACCCTCAGCAAGAATTCCATTGCCATTATTCAAAAACACTGTTTAAAGGCAAACTTCCACTTTCTTTTCTCATTGCAACTTAAACCCTTTCTAAAGCAGAAGGGCAAATTTGCATGACAAGTCTGCTTTCACCTTTAAGTGGCTTAAAGAAAGCAGAGAACAAGATACAGTATAATTCATTTGGGCCTCTGCAACTGATACTCAAACACCACCATTTTGAAGAACTAAGCAGGAAATTCTTTGTGAATGACTTGTTTCTGTTACTTTAATTACAAGACATAGTTCTTTGTGAGCCACTGAATTTGCAATTGCAAGCAACTGAGCAATGAGTATGCAGGGAAAACATCCTGGCTAGCTATCCAAAGTCTATTTGCTCTTTTTCTTGGATTGGTTGTAAGCTCAAAACTGAAGCCCTGTTTAGGAGATGCAATGAGAAATTACTGTGTATAAGACCAGATTCAGGTGTTGAAGCGGGGCCTGGCCAGAAGACCCAGGCCCGGCCCGACCCTAGGCTTATGAACCAAACTTAAAATCAACCCCTTCTCCCTCTGATGAACTTTAGCTCAGATAAAATGCTCTGCTGATAAAATACAGTAACTTGCTGACAGCCAGAAGAAATTGCGGAAGTAACCAAGTTGGCAAGGAGCCCGGAGCAGGGTCCCTGTCTTTGCTATAGGGAAAAGCAGAAGTTAAGGGAAACAGGAGAGGGTGAACCAGGGAATTCAGCAGAGGTTGGATAAAATAAGAACATGTAACTGACTTAACAAGGAAATGATTAAACTTGCTGTATTAACACGCCCCGTCTGTATAAAAACTATCTGATGCACAGAAACGGGGTCCAGCCATTTTTTTTGCACACCGTGCTGACTGGATCCAATAAAGCTTTACCTGTTCACACCTTTTCACACGTTGTCTGGTGCAGCTGATTCAGGAGGTTTTTGGGCCGGCTAGCCTTCCTGCTACAGTGTGTAGCCATGTTGGTCTGAAGCAATGGAACAAAGTTTGAGTCCGCTGGTACCTTTAAGATCAACAAAATTTTATTCTGGGTATAAGCTTTTGTGTGCACACACACTTCTGTATCTGAAGAAATGTGTGTGCATAAAACTGTTGGTCTTAAAGGTGCTGCTAATGGACTCAAACTTTGTTCTGTAGTTAAGACCAGTGAAGCACCAGAGGCAGGGGCTTGGGTTTGAATCCCTCCCATCCAGTCAACTAGCAGAGGCACCTTCCCTTAATAAAATGAGCCTTCCCTTTCTTTGCCTGGAGGGATTGTGCTGCTATTAAGAGAATGAATCTGTTGAAGAATCTCTGCAGCTTTTTCTCTCTAGTGCAAAAGTAAAAGTGACATGTAGCATTATGAGGACGTATTTTTTACTAAAGTTATTTAGTCCACCTTTCTCACTTGTACTCAAAGGGGATTACAGAGCAAGTCAATACAATCAACAAGATGAGACATTCAATAAACAATGAAATAAGACTGGGGTTGTAGAACCTACAAACAACTGAAGGAAAACTTAAGTGTTAACATGACAAAATGATTTGGATGAAGAAATAGAGGGAACACTATTTGCAGATGATACTCAGTTGGGAGGGGTAGCAAATACAGTAGAAGACAGGATACAGGATGATCTTGACAGGCTGGAAAATGGCAAAACCAAAATGAATTTTAATGGGGATAAATGTAAAGTTCTGCATTTAGGTAGGAAAATTCAAATGCATAATTATAGGATAGGTGAGACTTGTCCTGGCAGTAGTATGTGCAAAAATATTTGAAGGGTTGTTATACAGAAGATGGAGCTGATCTATTCTCTCTTGTTCTGGATTGCAAGACTAGATCTAATGGGTGGAAATTACAAGGAAGTTGATACCAGCTAAATGTCTGGAGGAACTTTCTAACTAAGAGTGGTTGAGCAGTGAAACAGACTGTCTCGGGAGGTACTCCTTTGCTGGACATTTTCAAGCGGAGGCTGGACAACCATCTTTCAGGTATGCTGTAGGGCTATCTTTCAGCTATGCTCCTGCAGAGTGCAGGGGGTTGGACTAGATGACCTGCAAGGTCTCTTGCAACTCGAACATTCTATGATCTAGGGGTCTTAGTAGATTATACACTGAACATGAGTCCACCATGTGATGCGGTAGCAAAAAACACAAATGCCATTTTGGGCTGAATCAACAAGTATAGTGTTTAGATCACGTGAAGTGGTGATATTGCTTTATTCTGCTCTGTTTAGACCTCACCTAGAGTATTGTGTTCAGTTTTGGGCACCACAATTTAAGAAGAATATAGACAAGCTGGAATGTGTCCAGAGGAGGGCAACGAAGAGACCAAGTCCTGTGAGGAAAGGTTGAAGGAGCTGGGTATGTTTAGCCTGGAGAGGAGACGACTAAGAGGTGATATAAACATCTTCAAATAGTTCAGGGGCTGTCATATAGAGGATGGTACGGAGTTGTTTTCTGTTGCCCCAGAAGGTTGGACCAGAAACAACGGGTTGAAATTAAATCAGAAGAGTTTTCGGCTAAACTTTAGGAAGAACTTCCTGACAGAGTGGATCCTCTGGGTTTCTCAAGAGGTGGTGGGCTGTCCTTTGAAGGTTTTCAGACAGAGGCTAGATGGCCATCGGACAGCAAAGCAGATTCTGTGGATTTAGGCAGATCATAAGAGGGAGGGCAGGAAGGGTTGCATCAGTGCTTAGTTCTTGTGGCCCTTTCTTACACGCCCAGAGAAATGCTGATCGCCACTTTGGGGTGAGGAAACAATTTTCTCCAGACCAATCTGGCCAGAGATCCTTGGAGGATTTTTTGTCATCTGGGCATGGAGTAGGGATCACTGGGTGTGTTTGTGGGGGGGAGGTATTTGTGAATTTCCTGCATTGTGCAAGGGGTTGGACTAGATAATCCTGGAGGTCCCTTCCAACTCTAATTCTATGACAAATTAAATGATGCAAAATTGCACAGTAGGATTACCTGGTAGTGCAAAGTGCAGTGCCTAGTGATTTATCCAAGTAACTTCGTGAAGCCTTTTGTACGATGCTACCCTATTTGTGTAGAAAAGCCCTCTTGAATAGCCTTCCTAACCTCAGGCAGATCATTCCACAAGGTGGGGAATCCAATGGAGAAGTGGCGAGTATAAAGAAGGCGCATGTATGGGCAGGTGTTGATTTTGCTCATTTACAGGTTGCACCTACAGAAAGCCCCGCTCAGCTGAGTGAAGCTGCCATGGCAGAGCAAGGAGGGGAGAGGGTCTCACAGGTATGAAGGTCCGAGTCCATAAAGGGCTTTGTGATGATCAGTACTTTAAATTGAGCCCCATAACTGATGGGCAGCCAGTAGAGTGACTGCAGAATGGGAGTAATAGGCATGCTCCATCTAGTTCCTGACGATAGCCAGGCTGCAGCATTCTGCATCAACTGGTTTCCAAATTGATTTTGAGGGAAGACCAATGTACAATGCATTGTACACATATAGCTGCCTCATACTGAATCAGAACCATACTGATCCATAGTGTTAAAGTAGTCTAGTCTGGATGTCACCATAGCGTGGATCCAGGTGGCCAGGTCAGTTGTATAACGGTAAGGGGCCATTTTTCAAGCTAGGCCAAGTTAGAAGGAAACTTTGGTTTTCAGATACCACCTTTGAAGCTTTAACCCTTTTTATACCGCAAGTGCAATTTTTTTTCCATGGGTGCTGCTTCAGCTCTGCTGTGGCCATCGTCCCTGCTGGGTTACCAGCATTCTTTTCTAGCTCACAGGCAGGGGACAGAAGTGCACTGAAGTGCCATCTGCCTAACATTAACGGTTCTGGGGTAGGTGTGCTGGGGTGGGTATTATAAACGAAGCCCTAGGAAAGGGAGTCAGTTTCAAGAGCTTCATTACAAGCAAAAAATGTTGATGCTCTAAGACTACCAAAGAATATAAGAAAAGCCCTGCTGGATCAGACCAGTGGTCCATCTAGTATAGCATCCTGCCTCACACAGCAGCCAACCAGTTCCTCCGGAGGGCCAACAACAGGGCATAGAGGCCGATACCTTCCCCTGATGTTGTCTCCTGGCTTTGGGATTCAGACGTTTAATATTCAGACATTTAATGCTTCTGAATGTGGAGGTTCCCTTTAATCACCATGGCTCGTAACTATGATGTGATGCACATTGGAACAAAAAAATCCCAGCGTTAAGTATAGGCTAATGGGGTCTGAGCTTGCTGATACTGAGAAGGAAAAAGATCTTGGAGTCATAGTGGATAGCACACTGAAAGTGTCAACCCAGTGTGCTGCAGCAGTGAAAAGAGGCAAACTCTGTTAGGATTAAGAAAGGGATTGAAAATGAAACGACTACTATTACACTCCTGTACAGATCTATGGTGTGGTCTCATTTGTAATACTGTGTACAGTTTGGGTCACCATATCCAAAAAAAGACGACATAGAGCTGGAAAAAGTAGAGGAGGGCAACCAAAATGATTAGAGGGGTTGGAGGACCTTCCCTTTGAGGAAAGGCTGAGGCATCTAGAGATGAGTAAGGGGGGATATGATAGAAGTTTATGAAATTAAGCACGGGGTGGAGAGAGTTGACAAAGAACTTTTTCTTCCTCTCCTGAAGTACTAGAACTCGAGTGCATCCAGTGAAGCTGACAGGCAGTAGATTCAGGATGGACAAAAGGAAATACTTCTTTACAGAGAGAGTGATTAAAATGTGGAATGTGCAGCCAGAGGACATAGTGATTACCATAGGATTAAACAGCTTTAAAAGGGGATTAGATAGGTTTATGAAGGTTAGGTCTATCAGTTGCTACTAGCCATGGTGACGGAGGAGAACCTCCACATTCAGAAGTACTAAACCCCTAAATCCCAGAGCCAAAAGGCAATATCAATGGAAGGTTTCAGCCTCTGTGCCCTGTTGCTAGCCCTCCAGAGGAACTGGTTGGCCACTATGTGGGGCAGGATGCTGGCCTAGATGGACCAATGGTCTGATCCAGCAGGGTTCTTCTGGTGTTCTTATGACAGACCTATCCTCGATGAATCTGTCAAATCCTCTTTTAAAGGGCATGTAGCCATCACTACATCTGCTGGCAGTGAATCATAGTATAAAGAAGTATTTCCTTTTTTTCTGTCCTGAATCTCCTGCCCATCATCAGATGCTCTCAAATTCTAATATTTTGGAAGTGGAGAAAAGTTCTTTGTCTACTCTCTCTGTGCATAATTTTGTAAATCTTTATGACCTCCCCCAGTCACCTCTTCTCTAAATTGAAAAGTCCCAAACTCTTCAGCCCTTCCTCATAGGAAAGGTGCTCCAACCTTTTAATCACCTTGGTTGCCCTCTTCTGTATGTTGTAGGATGGCTCCAGTTTGTAACTGCTGTTTCTTAAATGGTGCAGAGAACACATACAGCACAGGCACCCTGACCTGGGTAGCCCAGGCAAGCCCGATCTCGTCAGATCTCGGAGGTTAAGCAGGGCTGGCCCTGGCAAGTACTTGGATGGGAGACCTCCAAGGAATACCAGGGCTGGGATGCAGAGGGAGGCAATTATAAGCCATCGCTCTGAAATGCCCAAGTCCCACTAGGGGTCATCAGAAGTCAATCATGACTTCCAGGCATACGCACACACAAAATACCGAAAAAAAGAAATACAGCACAGGCTAATTCACAAATATTTATTTGAACAGATGTGATCAACTCACAAAATTTAGTGCAAGAAATTCAACGCTTTGTAGACACAGCCCATGAAGTCTCTACCCTCACATGAAATACTTCAGGATTAGTACCAGTGCAGCACATCTACCATCAGGTACAAAAATATAGCTCATTTGTCCATAGCAGCATAAAACTCCACACATTATGCCCATTTCCTTTCTAGAAAGCAGCTTTTACTGAGAAGAGTCTCATCTCTCACACCTAGAAGCCCAGCTACAAGCAACCCACCAGGTTTGCAAAGACCATGATGGGAACCAAGAGGCAGCAGATCTAGGTAGCTTTTCAATATCAACCAGAGAGCCTAGATATAGTATTAGTTACTATTCTCTTCTAAATCAACTTTAAAAGCTTTAATTTCAGTAATAAACTTTACAGAAAGCAACAGCAATAATACCATTCCTCAGTTAACATTGAACACCACTACATCTCAATTTTAACCTCTCTGAAGAACAGGCATCCTTCCCCAAAGATAAAACGGTCAGTAACTCCACTGAAACTTACTGAAATTGCACAGCCCTAATTAAGGAAATTATAAACGAGAAAGTTAGGGGTTTGGCAATATTTGGCTGCAAACAGCTTGCCATCTGGTGTGGGATCTGAGAAGGCGATTTCATCGGTGCTTAGGCAAGAACCAAATACAAATGTACGCCTGGAATAGAAAATAAAAGCTGATTACCAATGCAGTACAAGTACCTAGTCCTACCTTCAAAATTATTTCACTTTGTTGGCCTGTGAAATAAGCCATCTACAGGTTGAAAAAATTAAGTACTCAGGACTGTACAGAATGCCCTTTCCCTTTTCTTTCTAGTGTGCATGCTTCTACAATTGAAGGAAAATACTTATTTCAAATACTATTTTCTACCAGACTAGATTGTGTTGCACCTATTAGTTTATTCTCTCTTCACTGGATAAATTGCTTGTGGAAGGCATATTGTGGGGGGAAAGTATGCATACAAGTACTGGTTCTTACAGGGTGTGTTATGCAGGTGTGAATTCCCATGCAAGCCACAATGGGACGATTTCACTCATAAACTCTTAGCTTACTTCTCTGGCTGGAATCCAACAATTATACACTTCTTGGATCCTGCTGGGAAGGGGGGGGGGTCGACAAACAAGTTCAAAGCTCCCTGTTGCAATATTAGAAGGTGAATCAACTTTGGGGTAAATTACTTGTGTGCTTGTTACTTCTCCCTTAATCCAAGCTAAAATTGGGCTGTGTCCCCAAGCAAAGATCTTGTGTTGAATTGTGGGCTTCAGTTCATTTTTTGAATTGGAAGAATCAGCATAGTTTCTTACCTGACAACATCCACCAAGCGTCTGGCAATGCCCTTTCTCCGCGTCAGGCTAAACACCCAGATTCTACTGACTCCACAGACCACTTTTTCTGGTTTTGTTGAGCAGCACCAGGCACGATGATGCTCCAGGCTATTCTTAGTGGGAGATTTTGCTGGCTCAGAAAGCACTCGAAAAGCCTAGGAAAAATAAAAATAGCCTACAGAAGGGTGGAATGAGGAAGCACCAACAAGCCTATATCGAAAGGCAGTCTTATGGGACAGATGACATCTGCACTTGCTGGAATACATGTTGCTTTTGGTGAGTGCTGGTGTCTGTCAAAAGCTACAAATCCTGGGATTGTTCTTTGATGCTTTATTTATCCAGCACTTGATTACCTGGAATGTGCAGTTAGCCAGCACCACTCAGAGAGCAAACTCCTCCCTCCCCCAGTCATCATCCCTGCCTACCACCCCATTCCAACCTGGGCTGCCAACTAACATCAGTCTCAGTTGCCTCTGTCTCTTTCAGCATACCTCTGCTGGAGAGCTCCCCAGGCAGACGACCTGTTTGTTTCCTGCTGCATAGGACAGCTCTGTGGCTTGGGGAGTGGGGTGGACCTACCAGGTATGGGGACTGTTGCCATTGTATTTCCAAGGGAATGAGGTCTGGTTGCTGTGGATTCCATTGGATAAGGGGTGGGGCAGAACAATAGACTTGAGTATTTGGCACATTTGATTAACTAGCATCCCTCATTCCCCACAAGTACCAGACAACAAAGATTTTACTCTCTACTGACTTGTATTTACAAGCCATTCAAATTCCAGATGCATCATACTATAATAAACCTGTTACGCTATAATAAACCATGAGACTGTTGTTTTTGTTGCAAGAGACTAATACAGACTACTTGTGTCAACAGCTAAAACCAATAAAACCTCAGAAGTGTGCGCGCTTTCATTTTACTTGAAACATTTCCTTTCCTCTATACACTTATTTTCTTTATCCATGAACAGTTAAGGATTAAACTCTAATAAGGCTGGGCAATTCTCTTCTTGCAATCAGACTGTATTTCCCTCTTGTCCCTGTGGAAGGAGCATCGCACAACAGGCAGTCCATTTTAGTAAATGATAGCTAACCACAACTCCTTAAGCAAGGGCCTAGAAATAACAGGCACAAAGGAGACCCTCAGCGAATGTTCTCTGCTAATGAAGCCCCTTACAAGGTAACAGAAAGCAAGGAGGATTTGACAGACATGGAAGGGGAACTTTTGCATTTCCAGTGACTATTAGTTTCTGAGGACTTACCATACTGTTTCCCCTCATACCTTTGGCAAACAAATACTCCCTGCTGCCCCAGTGACCAAATCCTGTTTTTGGCACAATAAGAGATTTCCAGCAACATATGTTTCTTGGAATTAAAGTTGCTTGCTTGATAAAAACAATGGATAAGTAGCTCAAGTGTTTGTGGAGCCAGAAATACCTCCAAGAATGAGTTTTTCCATCAAGGATACACCCAGAAATAGCTTTTCACACTCTTCACATTGTGTGTTACTTACCTGCCTGACTGGTTCAGCAATTAAACAGCCAACTATCTTGTTAACTGATACAAACAGGTATGTCTGAGTCTGGGTTGGAGAGGCCAGAGCCACCTGTTTAAACCCAAGTTCATTATCGACTAGCTCCCGTACATCTTCCACCTATAAAAGAAAAACGAGAGACATTGAACTCAATTATAGAGGTGAATAATTGTCAAGTCAGGTCACAAAAGGAACTTTTCTTGATAAAGTAATCTGTGCCTTGAATCAGATAGCTAAGGAAACAGCAGGAGGGGACTCAATACTAACTGAAGTAGCAGTCAGGATCTGGGGCAAAGAGTAAGCATTTTCTGCCTGCTTGATAATGTGTGGTTATGAAATCGTTCTTTATCATAACACTATTTTGCTTTAAATAAAATACTTTAAAAAGTCAAATAAATTTAATTTATCTCCCTGTTTTCCATATTTAAAAAAAATCAAACTAAGGCATATAACTCAAGAAGAATGTTTGTTAGATATTTCCATAATCATTACTTGTGTCATGTGACGGGGCAAAAAAAAACAAACCTCACTCAAGAAGACAAGAACTTTGGATCATCTCAAAAACTGATAGGCAGCAGCTTTTTACTACTTCACAGTAGAAGCAAAACCAGGAAAAATCCTCTAAAGTGTACCTTTTTGGTGGCATATTTTGGATCACCCTGCCGGACCAAGATAATTTTCCCATCCCAGAATTCTGCAACTACACGTTCGTTCTTCCAACCCTGCCAAGAGGAGAGAAAATGAGGGGGAGAAAAATGTGAATTTCTAATAATTTGGAGAAAGATTTCTAACCACTTGGAGCTCAAAACAAAAAACCTCAATGAATTAAAACTACAATTAAAAAAGACCCCCCCCCCCCGCTTGTTCCCTACCATTAATCTCTAGTGGCAACCTGGGAAATGCTCAACTGAACTTATATATAGCAACACACAAAATAACTCAATAGAGATTGCTGGAATAAGTGACTATTTGGAATTTTCAGCTGCCAGTCAGACAGTTCTACTCAGGTTCCTAGCAACTGCCAATTACTATTCCATTTTTAGTGAGCTTCATTCCTGGGATCTCAGTTGTCCAGAACAAGATAAAAGACATCCAGAAAGGGGACTATGGCCCAACCAGCTTTCATCTTACCACATATTTTATTCCCTCGAGGAACCTCTGATGGTACTGGACATGCTGTGCTTCATCCTCTGGGCTGGCAGCCGAGTAAACCATGCCACACGCTTTGCAAACAGTGGCACCAAAATGTTTCTGACCAGCATCCTGTGAGGGCAGAGACCGTGTGAAATTACAGCTGGTACAAAATGTGGCGGTGTACCTGCGGATGTCGATGCCTGTGCGGGCTCATGTTCAGCAAGTGCTTTGCCAGCTGCACTGGTTGCCAGTTGAGTACCAGATCCGCTTCAAGGTGTTGGTAATTACCTTCAAAGCCTTATATGGCCTGGGACCGACATACCTAAGGGACCGCCTCTTCCCATATATGCCTCGGAGAACGTTACGCTCTGAGAGTCAACATCTCTTGGCGATCCCTGGCTCGAAAGACGTCCACCTAGCCTCGATCAGGGCCAGGGCTTTTTCCACCCTGGCCCCCACCTGGTGGAACATGCTCCGTATTGAGATCAGGGCCCTGCGGGATCTTATTCAATTCCGCAGGGCCTGCAAGACAGAGCTCTTCCACCAGGCTTCTGGCTGATGGCCCCCCAAGGTTGCTGTCTCCCACCTACTGATAACTTGCCATATCCACCAACATAAATGGGCTGGACTCTCCCTACAGCAAGCTACAACTACTGATTTTATATGTCTATAATGTGTTTTAAAATTTTATTGTATCTATGGAAATGTTGTAACGTGCCCTGAGCCTGTTTACGGGATGGGCGGGATATAAATGCGAAAAATAAATAAACTTTAGATTGGCACAGATAAATTGACATTTGAAAGGAGGTCTAAAATAGGAACACACAGAATGGTCTTTCTGGCTGGTACAAGATCAGTTACTGCATTCTAAAGGGTTAAGTGGAAACTTTAAAGTACACATCACTGCACTTTTCCTTTGAAGCCATATTACCCCACATAAAAATATACTTACAATGACCATCTGATCTTTTAAATCTTTGCACAATTCCTTTGCCTTCTTGCTGGTTTTCCGTATGGCAGGAATTTTCTGCACAACAGGACTGCGCTCCACCAGTGTAGTCTGCTCATCTGGGGGAACCTGCAGACTGGATTTATTTAGGTCTATCACCAACATAATTCTGTGGAAACTCTGGGGCAATTTATATATCCCTTTTTAGCTATCCATTTTGGACAAAAGTCAGACCACACTGGTCAGTTGGTCCCTGGAACAGAGCAATCAATCCCCACACTTCGCCAGATAAGTCGTAACCAGTGTGACTTGATTCACCTATTTATAGAGCTTCAAGAGTGTCTCTGGTTCCACACAGGTATTTGGAGCACGCTTCAAAGCATTAGTTTTGATCTATACCATTCTAAAGCATTATGATCGCGAGATCATGCCTGCTGGTGCACTCTCCTGCACATCTTGTCCAGTGTGACCTCAATAAATAAATGGAGGATGCTTTATCACATAGCCAGCCAGCACAAAAATTTGTTCTATCTACACTATGAATTCCAAGAATTAGTCCACAGCTTAGATACTGAAAGGACAAATGGCAACACCAAAAGGTACAGAGCCGGAGATTTTTAAGTTTGGTTTTTTAAAATTAAGATACAAGTTCAGTTGGATTCTTTAAATAGTTGATTTATAGTTACATAGTGTCTCTAAAGTATCGTAGAATAAATATTAGGAATTCCATGCATGTTAAAAAGTTGTCATTTAGAGCACAGCTACTAAGGAAGCTAGAGGATTGTCTTTATTACATCATGTCAAGTAACAGTAGAAGTACGTGGGAGGGGCCGTGGCTCAGTGGTAGAGCATCTGCTCGGCATGCAGAAGGTCCCAGGTTCAACCTCTGGCATCTCTGGTTAAAAGGACCATGCATTTGGTGATGTGAAAGACCTCTGCCTGAGATCCTGGAGAGCCACTGCCAATTTGAGTACACAATACTCAACTTGATGGACCCACAGACTGATTCAGTATAAGCCAGCATCATATATTCATGTGACAGCCTGCACCGATGCTAAGAACAAACAGAGTGCCCTTGTGCTATGTAAGCACCTCCTACTTCACCAGCACAGCCCCATTTTCATAGGCATCAACCAAGGATCCTGCATCCTACACAGGCCTGGATGTTAACACCAAAGCCAGGGGTTAATGAGACATTGCCTTGCAACAAACCAACAAATCCCAGGGCTGGGAGGAGGCAGCAAACAAGCCCTCTTCCATACACAGAACTTGCCAAGACCCCCTCCCAAAGAAGTTGGTAGGTTACTATTTTAATTGCTGTTTGTGTTGGATTTCACTAAGCCTCCATTTGATGTTTATTTCAGGAACAGTACAAGGACAACAGTAAAGCAGCTCCATTATCGTAGTAAGTCTTCCCACAGTTTTATGCCACATTTGGACTTAAACCAAGAATAAAAAACAGTTCATAAAAAGTATAAATTCACTTTTATTTAATTATGAAAAAAGATTACCTTTTTTGGTTGTCAGAAGGTGTACTCAAAAGAGGATGGAAAACATCTGCCACAGAGGATGCTGGGGAAGGGGGAAAAAAACCCTTGAGATTTTCCACATGCACTTTACTTGAGTGTATGCCCCAGTTACCAAATGCACTGTATTCCTGGTATTCGTATGAAAATGTTGAATGAGAAAGTACTAAGTTTCATACCCAGTTTTTTTAATAACATAGTAAATGCTCAGAAAACTGCAGTGCTACTTACAGTTCGTAGTCTCAGTGGGGACCTTACTGGAAGAGGCATTCTTGTGCTCATCCTTGTTTCCGGATGGTCCTTCTGAGATCGCTTCAGAGACCTGTGGCAGACAAACATTTTGTAAACAAATTTTTTTTCAGGTGATACAGTTTCCAATATGAAAAAGTGTTGGTTTTATGCTAAGGATTCTCAAGGCAGCTTACAATTGCCTCCCCTTTCTCTCCCCACAATAGGCACCCTGGGAGGTAGGTGGAGCCGAGAGAGTTCTGAGAGAACTGTGACTGGCCCAAGGTCACCCAGCTGACTTCATGTGGAGGAGTGGGGAATCAAATCAGTTCTCCAGATGAGAGTCCACCACTCTTAACCACTACACCACGCTGGCAATATGGACTCCAGGACATGGTCTGAAGGTACATGATTCAGCAAGTGCTGAAGCTAAGCCTGTACAGTTCAGGCCAGCGGTGCTCGGAGACTATCTAGGTAACTTATTTGCTAATTGTTGTAACTTATTACTGTGTTCTTTTCAGCAAGGCAAAATGCAGCAAGTGATATTCCAAAACAAAAATGTATAGGTTACACCTGAATATGCTGCAAGACTGAACCCACGTTATCATACAACACTATATCATACAACACCACCACATGATTTTCTCCAAAGATGTGGTAGTGGAAAGAAAAAGGACTATCTCAGAGAACAGGATTGTACTCATGCACTTTTAGGGGTATGGCACTAAACAAACAAGTGTTTAAAGCTCTTTTAGGCCGAAGGCTCACTCTAATCCAGCCTAGCTCAAAAAAAGTAAGACAAAATAAAACCAAAAATTCAAGTTTCTGATTCTGCCCATTACGATCCAGTTAGATTCAGTCAGGGCTGGTAGTTTTCAGCACCCTCAGATTGCTAATATGTACCTGGGAACTGAGACTGCTAGAATACTGATGCTGGAAGTTACAACTTGTTCACATGTAGTATGTTGTAACATTCCATACCCCTCCAGAGAACAAAACTGTGTCCACAGCAATTTGTACTGTGCATTACTACAGAAATAAAGAAGTTATGAACATTAATGTGTACACTGAACATCCTACCAGCTTTCACAAATTCTACATACCTCCATATCAACTGCTTTTTGATCTATGGTGTTTGAGCAATTGGAGTGAGAAGATTGGAGGACCTCAGTTTTCTGCAAAAGGTTCAGTTTATATACCGTCTTCATATCTTGGCTTGTGTTAGGGGACAGTGTCCCACTATCCTCCATATGGTCTTGTTTCTCCTGATTTGGGGGTTCATACATTTGCTTTCTTTTTCTGCCAGTCTCAACAGCTTTGTTTTCAGTGGACAAATGGAGCTCTGTACAGGCTTGGACGCTGTCCTGTTTCTCCTTCATCACAAACTTGTTGACAGAGTGCTGTGATGATGGAGATGAAAGCTCCTTCTTAGAGCCAAAGGACCTCTTCTTCCCAGTGGTGAAGAATGCTGCACCTGTCTGGAGTTTCACCACAGGTTTGAATTTCATGCTTAAGATTCTGAATGGAGTTTCCATTTTCTTTTCAACAACAGAATTAACATTCTCTTTTTGCTGAACAGGTTTTGCAGGGGTCATGTCTGTTTTAGCCTTTTTGGTCTTGCCCTGTCTCGAAGGTGCTGAGCGCTTGGATAGTTTTGAGCTGGTTTTCATGGCTGGCTTTACTTTCACCTGGGCTATCTCTGTCTTGTTGGCAATAGGTAGGTTGCCTTCATCTTTTCTTGGACCAAGAGGAAGGCTTTCATTGACCAGCTTTCTCTCCAGTATACTGAGATATGGTTTCCCTTTGCTATAAAAGGAGCTGGAGGACACAATGGTGGAACTGTGTGTGGTCCCAGATATAGGGGATGTTCTCTGCTGGAACTTCCTTTGTGTCCTCCCTGGCACACTGGCTGTCTGTAGCGGAGAAGAATCCAACTTCTGTGATTTGGTTGATCTCCGAAGCAAGTGGTGGTTTTCTTTATCATTATCTTGAAAGTCATGAGTTTGCTTTCTCAGAGATGCAGCACTGTGACCTGCAGGTGTCTTCATCACAGACAGATCCTCAGTGAACTCCAACATCAGTTTTTTTACTGGATTGCCATACACTAACTGACAGCTATAAAAAAGTAAAGTTACAGTAATATATCATCTTATAAGTTTATATCACTTCACAAATCTTGGGGCAATGAACTTTCTTTGTGAATACAAAACTACATTGAAATATACTACTATTCCCTGCTTAAACTGGATTTGAACAAATGTCATGTATCACTACACTATTCTCAGTCATCTTAATGGTGTCCCTCTAATCAAGGAACATGTCAATGACTCTGTATTTTTCTATTTCTGAATTTGTAGAGGGAAGAATTAAATATGTATGTTAAGTAACCTATAATTACACATTATCAGTTATACAACTGCCACCAAAATATTACTTGTTTTGCAATATTGCAAAATTAACAGGAATGTGTCTCTATATATCTATAGTTTTATTCATGCTTGTCAGCTGTTACAAATAGTAAACTTAGGAGTAAGAACTCATCCTAAAACTCTAGAAATGTGTAACACAAACCTCACCAATCAGAAGTAGAACTGTATTTTCTTTTTCTTGGAGTAAAGTTTGCCATGTCTTCAGTAAAGTGCCTAGAAATCAGAAACATTTACACAGTTTTTCTGCCTACAGCACTGAAATTAGAAAAATGTGATTCTTGACTAAGTCTTAAGGTTAGGGGGGCCTTTTCTTCACTACCTCCTCTTCCTTATCTGGCTGAGTTGCTACAGCAACCCAAAATGGTGTCTAATGTCTTACAAGATGTCCTTGGAAGACTTCAGATGCTACACAGGTAATAATCCCACATACCATGGACCTATGTGGCCTATTCGTACAGTACAGTACCCAATGTTCAAGCACTGGGCCTCTCATCTGACTCTCGAACAAGGGCATTATATTGAGAGCTGGAAATCTTGGGCAACCAACTGTGTTTCTAAGGCTGCCTAAACAGCAGCCTTTTTGGTCTGCAATGCTTTTTTTGCCCAATTTGGGGACTGGAGGAAGATACATTTTCTGCATATCTGAGGGCAGATATAGTAACACCCTACATCAGTTTACTCTGTGAAGTCCTTTACCACATGCAATCCTTACTTATAGTGGATCTATGTCTAGATGATGTCACATGGATCATACATAAGGCTGTAAGAGGGCATGATTCCCTCTTTCATGCAAACTGAGATTTTGCTCCTTCACCCTGAGCTCATGTTACAGTACCTGCATGGCAGTAGGATCTGTTCTTCTACCATGCAAACCCAACATAACGCATATACCAAGAACTGATTTACGTAATTTCTCCCCAGTAGGGATCCAAAACTGTTACATGATTCTCTCCTCCCCCATTTTATCCTCACAACAATCCTGTGAAATAGGTGAGTTGGGACACCAGGCATGGAGTAGGACTGGAAGCCTGGCTAGGAGCTGTGCGGCTAGGACTGGCTTTGCTCAAGCCTGGGCAAACTTCCAACGCCAGGGTTTCTGTAGAAGCAGATGCAGCTGTTCAAGCCACCGTAGCTTTGTAGTAGGTCCAGCTGTACCCATCTAAACACCCTTCATTGTTCACACATTGTATGTTAACTTGACAGTGTTAAACTTAAGGTATTTTCAGGTGGGCAGTCATGTTGGTCTGAAGCAGCAGAACAAAGTTTGAGTTCAAAGGCACCTTTAAGACCAACAAAGTTTTATTTAAGGTGTACGCTTTTGTGTAAGGTGCCGTTTTCTTTACACATAACCACTTGCACCTTTAAGCTGATATTGTCAAACTCTGACAGCTCAGGAGACCATCTTGTAACAACTAGTACCCATGGAGAAAACACCCACAGCCAGTTAAATTAAAATAATCTAATACCATGTTAGCATTGTCTGGGAAAATCTACCTTGTCCTTTAAGTCAAGGTTCCCCAGTGTGGGAACCCCCCCCCCCCAATACTTTCCATGGCACCTGCCAAGCTTTTTAGAAAGTCAACAGGGCCACTATAAGACAGATCTTGCTATTAGATGCCTTCATACAAGGAAAGGTTTTTCTACACTTATAACAGCGTCAGCAGCCATAGCCTTTGGAGGATCAGGAGGACTAGTAAGCTAAGTACCCACACTTTCCTTAGCTAGTGTGTGGGCCCATTCCCCCTTTAGGCCGATTCCCTCTATTCCCCTTCTGCATTTCTTCTACACAGCAAGGAGGAAATTATCACGTTTGTCTCCTCCTCCTGTGGCAGCCATTTTGGGGGGCACTCACCACCTCCTCTCAAAACTCCAAAGGTGCCTGCAGCCTCAGAAAGACTGGGGACCCTTGCCCGAAGGCAAATCAAGAGTGTCACACTCATTCACAACCATCTTTTTAAAACATTTACTGTCCAGGGATGCTTAAGAGTCAGCAGGACTTGCTGCCAGGTGAAGCCCCACTGAAACAGGTGGTTTTCTTCAGAATACCTCAGCATTTGGGGAAGGTTTCCTCGATCAGTAACGTCCTGTAACTTTTGCCTCCAGCCTGCTGTGACACATGGTCGAGGCAACCAGTCTTTACCTGGGGATTGCACCAATTCAAGCTGCAGGAGCCTGAGATCGGCCTGCATAAACGGCTCGAATACTTCTTTCGCTCCCCACGCAGCCTAAGCAACATCGAAATCTGCGCGTGTGCGGGGAGATTTAGGCCACTACACGCTTTCATGCACGCAGAAACCTAGCAAGCCCAGAAAACGGGTATTGGCCCAGACTTCTTCCTGATTTTCTAGTTTTCTATATGCGGGGCGGCATTTTTGGTCCCCCCCCCCCCGGGTCTTCTGACTTCGCGACAGGAGATCAAGTCTTCCACCCTCATGCTTTTAAAAAAGCCCATTAATCAGCCAGATGCCCTGATTGGTTAATTAACTTCCTCAATAGACCTTCCAGCTTCCAGCGCACCGTGTCACGAAGCCAAACGGAGCTCCACCGCCAACCCCCAATACCTCCCAGGCACTGCCGCCGCCCTTTCGCTCGTTACACTATTAGTAACACTAACATTCTTCATTAACAGGACGGGGAGAAGTCATTTCCTTTCATTACCTCAGAGAGTAAAAGAAGCCGCGAAAACTCCGACTCCCGCGCCAACCGCCTCATCTGACCTCTGTCTTTCCTCGCACCTTTCGAATCTCCGCCGCGCGCGCGAGATACCTTGTCTGCGCCTATTGGTTGTTCTTGTGGGAGTATCTCAATTACCATTGGCTGCGTTAATAGCCAATGTTAGTCTCCTTATGCCTTACTGACTCTAGACCAATAGGAAATTCCTGTCATGTCAACAAGGCTATTAGCCAACCGAAATCATAAGATATTCCGGAAAAGGGCAGGCTCTCCCGATAGAATTCGAAAAGGCGGAGAGAGAAGATGGAGTTGCGCAAAGTTCCCTAGGAGTTGTAGTTTTGAGATGTGTGCCGTGCTTATCGGACAATCGCCGTTTTTTCGTGCGCCTGGAGAGGAAAGTCATCGCAGACGCAGACTGTTATTGGCTGCGGTGTTCTTGATGTCGTTTAGGGCTACAACGTTACTGCGATCCACAAGTTACTTATGCTCTTTGTCATTTCATGCATAGCATGCCTTGCCTGGTCTTTCTTGATGGTCTTTCTTTCATCCATGTGCTGACCAGGACCAACCCTGCGTAGCTTCCAAGATGAAGAAGAAGAGAAGCGATTGGATTTATACCCCGCCCTTCACTACGCGAAGGAGTCTCAGAGCGGCTTACAAACCCCTTTCCGTTTCCCTCCCCACAACAGACACCCTGTGAGGTAGGTGGGGCTGAGAGAGCTCTTTGGAGGATTGCTCTTTCACAGGGGTCATTTCGTAGAAAAAGAGGTGCAGGCGCTCATTAGCATAACTCATTTGCATATGCCACACCCCCTAACATACCGGAAGTGTGTCAGAAGGCAACACCCACCCCTCAGGCTCCACTCCACAGGTGAGTGAAACTGACCTGCTCTTCCTCCAGTCCCTTGCCCATCCAATACTTTGTGCAATAAAAATAACCGTAAAGAACACACCTTCATTCTCTTCCTGCTCCCTTGAAACCACCAGGTTTCAAGTAGACTTGAGATACCCAGGACATGTGCACCACCCATCCCTTTCCCTTCCCCTCCCCACAACAAGACACCCTGTGAGGTAGGTGAGGCTGAGAGAGGTCTTTTGAGAACTGCTCGTGAGAGAACAGCTCTGAGAGAACTTGTGACTGGCCCAAGGTCACACCAGCAGCTGCATGTGGAGGAGTGGGGAATCAAACCCGGTTCTCCCAGATTAGAGTCCAACTCCTGACCACTACACCAAACTGATGGGGTGGAAGCTGCTGAAGGGTTGGTGAAATTTCTCCAGTACTTATGTGCCATGTGCCCAGATAAAAAATGGTATGCTTAGAAAATTTATATGCCACCTTGAGCAAGTCTCTGGAAAAGCAGCACACAGTCATAAAAGGAACTATGATAAAATTATCAATATTAAAACAAAACATTAAAAACAAAGACCCTAGCAGGGCTTTCCCCGGGGTGCTGCGCCTCTGCACTGCTCGGGGAAGCCAAGGAGGGGGCGGGGCTTGGTCATGTGCCCGCCCCCTGGGCTCCTCACTCCCGGAGCTGCGCTCCTGTGTGCTCCCGCTCCAACGGACCCCTGCTCTTTCAAGAACAGCTCTGGCAGAACTTATGACTGACCCAAGGTCATCCAGCAACTGCAAGTGGAGGAGTGGGGAATCAAACCCCGTTCTCCCAGATTAGAGTCCGTGCACTTAACCACTACATCAAACTGGCTCTCAAGATCAGGCTAGGCTAGGCTAGGCCTGGTTATCCAAGTCAGGTTATAGATCTATACAGGGACATTATAGTGTTAGCCATTTTATTTCCTATCTCTTTCATTATTATTATCAGCAAGTCAGGAAAGCTCCCACTCCCCTGGCTTTTTGCAAACTATGCCAAACTGAACTATTCAGGAGTGCTTCTCTGCACAGGTAATAGGGTTGCAGTGTACAACAAGGTTTTCCAAACTTGCTTGGATACACAATTAGGTAATTTCTGTACCTCTTAATGTATCGTGTGACTGACTCACCATATGTAATCCATCTTGAGTCCCTGTGAGAAAGGCAGACTATAAATACCATAAATAAATAGAGTTGGCCTTTTTCACTGCTGTGACACACTTGGTTGATACTTTTATCGATCTGCTATGAGCCCCAAGACCTCTTTCCCCCTCAGCAAATTCAGACCCCGTTAACATGTACTTGAAGATGGGAATTTTTGTTCCAATGTACATCAACATTTAACAAGAGCTTTTGTGGAATACAGCCTGAATAGCCTGGTTTAGCCCATGCCTGTCAGACCTTGGAAGCTAAGTGGAGTAGGCCACAGTTAGTACTTACTTGGATGACAGATCACCAACCAAAGAAGACTGGGGTTGCTATGCAGACGTAGGCAAACCACGCCTGCTTGTCTTGTCTGGAATGCCCCACGGAAGGGATCATGATGAATCAGTTGGGACTCAAAGGCACATTACATAAGAACATAAGAGAAGCCAATGCTGGATCAGGCCAGTGGCCCATCCAGTCCAACACTGTCATACAGTGGCCAAAAATAGCAGGTGCCATCAGGAGGTCTACCAGTGGGGCCAGGACACTCCCACTGTTGCCCCCCCAAGCACCAAGAATACTGTGCATCACTTGCCCCGCCCCTCTTCTTACTGTTAAAATGTACTCTTCTTGCTCACCAAGAGCTCAAATGCAGGAAGTACAGGGTGAGATATCTATACATCTAATAGGGACATGTGGCCTCCATCTGCAGACACTAGATAGTTCTGTAAACTTTGGGGGCTCCTCAGGTTTGCAGAAAAAACTAAAAACTTTTTAAAAATGGGGGGTTAAGTTGCCTCCCAAATAAAAGAATGCACCTATTTCTGGTGCAATCATTGATGACTGCAGTGCAGCCTGGGAGCCACAGCAGCTACATCGGAACCTGGGAGTTGCAGTGGGCCTGGAGAAGGCTGCATCAGAGCTTGCAGTGGGCCCAGCAGTGATGGCTGTGGCAAGCCCAGCGAGAAAGTGGAGAGAGATAACTGTTCTCCCTCCCTTGAGTCTGACAGGCACACACTTGTAATGATATGAAATTCAAATCAAGAAAAAAAGACCATGTGCTAGTCACTGTAAACCAGTTAACACCTGTAATGGCTAGCAGACCCAAGTTGTGCTAATAGAATTAATACCTGTAGTGCCTGAGAAAGCCCAGACGCAGAGAGGTAGCATGAATGATTGCCCTGCAAGGGGCTTATGTGCTCTTATAGATGTAAAGTCTATAAGTGTCAATAATGTACTGTGTTGCTAAATGTGTAAGAGGGACCATGGGCGTCAACTACGGAGGGGCTCGAGGGCTTGAGCCTCCCCCGAAATTTCCCGGGGGGGGGCTCAGCCACCCCCGGCAAAAGGGAGCGCCCGCCGGTGGCCAGTCAGCCGGCCAGCTGGCCGTCGCCGCCTCTCCTTCCCCCCCACCCCCGGCCTGCCCTCCTGCCTCCCTGGGGGGGGGGGGAGAGAGGCGGCGGGGACATGCTCCCGCACTTCATGCACGCGGCAGTCAGCCGGTCAGCTGGCTGCCGCCGCAACTGCGCCCCGAGCAAAGGTGAGCGCGGATCTGCCTCCCTGGGGCCAGGGGGGGGGGAGAGAGGCGGCAGGGACATGCTGCCGCCGCGACTGCACCCCGAGCAAAGGTGAGCGTGGGTCTGCCTCCCTGGGGCCGGGGGGGGGGGAGAGAGGCGGCGGGGACATGCTCCCGCGCGCGGCAGTCAGCCGGCCAGCTGGCTGCCGCTGCCACCGTGACTGCGCCCCGAGCAAAGGTGAGCGCGGGTCTGCCTCCCTGGGGCGGGGGGGGGAGGAGCAAAGGGGACATGGTCCCGCGCACGCGCACAAGAGAGCCCCCGCCCTTCCCGGGGATCTACAAAGTCTACGCCCCTGAGAGAGACTGAGATGCAATGGGATCGGATCACAATGCCAGCTGTACACACACACCAGCCGATGCCTGAGACAATGTGCCAGTGGTTCCTGAGGTCACCAGCTCCCAGAGACCTCTCTTAACACCGATACTCATACAGAAACAGCCACTCGCCATTGTGGTTTGAACATGTGCTTCCAGACATCATCAGAGAAGCACTTCTTCATCATGCAGGCAAACTCCCCTCCCCAACCTTCTCTTCTACGAAGGGACAAAATAATCTTTCCCGCCTTCCATAGACGATGGACTTGGCCAGCTATGAAACCAGTTCTGCAGCCCTGAGACATTAAGGGCTATCAGCAAAATAAAAGGTTTGGCCGATGAGTCATATCGGCCCTCTAGGTGTCTCTGTCACAGTTCAGGTAGAGTTAAACATTGCCCAACTCCTTATGCCCCTTCCCCATTGCAGAAGTTACTTTTGGAGCAGACCACCAGGTGGTGGCCGGCAAAGCCATTCCCCAAAGCCCCCTAATAAAAAGAGCTATCCAGCCATGTGGTCGCTCTCTCTCTCCTAGCCTTTAGACTAACCCTGCCCTATCTTGCAGGCTCTGGCGTAGCTGACCGAGAGTCTTTCCACATGTTCTGCTGGTTCAGTTCACAATCCCCAATTCCCTGTAAACTCCATTATTTTTCCAGCTGAGATCGCATCATCTCTCCAGACAGGTAATTATTGCCCTCGACGTGGATACCAACGTTTACCTGCTAATGCAAATGTCTCTGCTATATCTGTTTTTCTAGTTTCTGTATAATTGTGTGAGTGATTGTTGTACTGTTTGCATGATAAAGATTCTTCAGTAAAGGAATCATTTTATTACTAAAGCCAGCCTCCTTGTCTATTTCTGATGCTTCTGGAAGAGGTGGGACCTCTGTATATATTGGTGGTGTTCCCTTTTGCCTATTGCCATATCTATAATAAGCTCTAATTCCCCAATATTAATAATAATTAAAGGTAATCAGGCTAACACTCTTCATATTATGTCATCCCCTGGATGCCATGGCACCTGCCATCACCTTTCGGAAACTGGGCAGGATCAGATAGAGTTCTGCTGAGCAGGACATTTGATTGGCCAGTGGACATTTGATTGGCTGTGCAAATTTTTAAGAAGTTACTTTGGCAGCAGCTGCCACCACAGTACAATAATCTTCACTGCATGACTGACGATAAGTTGTGCATATGCAAAAAAAATGTTTTAAAAAATATGTTCATTTAAAAAGATATCCTGTTAAACAGAGCTTCTGCTTGGGATGCTGAAGAGTTACTGTTGAAGTTATACATAACTTCACTGTAGCTGACTCCAGCTCTTCTGGCAGCCATTTTCTAGTTTGACCTTCCTCTTGTGGCAGCCATTTTGTGGTTGTGCCCACCATCCAGTGTCAGAATTCCAAAGGTGCCCAAAGGCACCTTTCCTTGGGGTGATATTTTGAAGCCTTCAAACCTTCCTGAAGGAGCTGGGAGGACAAGTTGCTAATTCATAGCACTGCCCCCCACTCCCCGTCGCTCAGATTGAATTGGGCATGGGCTGACCACCCCCTTAGGACTAATGACAGGGTGGCATAAGAGTCCAGCCAATTTATTTGCAGCCTGGACACGAGACAACACAGATCTGCTGTGTCCCAGCAGTGAAGGTGGATGTCAGGAAGTGATAGATCCTGGCAGAAGAGGAGCAAGCCCGGCATTCTAGTCAGAGTCTGGATGTCTGGTGACCTAGGGGGGGCTTTGCATAGAGGGAGTTCTCCTTAGCACACTGGGGGATTTCCTTGGTGTCCTAGGAGAAGCAGACTTTTTAAGGCTACTGGCCCCTTTCTTGGGGACAAAAGGTGAGTCTGGCTCTTGAAAACGTGGGGATAGCCCCCTGCGGTCTCTGGGGGGTGTACGCTTGGAGGAAGTAGCCTGTTTGATTACAGGAGTCCCTGGTTTCGGGGGGGTCTGAGGAGTGGCTGATTTGAGGGGAGAAGCCTCCTGTTTGCTGGTGACCAAAGGAGAGGCTTGCCTAGTGTTTGAAATGTCTCCTTTGGGGGACTGAAGGGAGAGAATCCCTGATGCTTTGTAGGGCTCAGGGGAAACGGGGGCAGGCAGGGGAGTCCCTGGTTTCTTGGAGGGAGAGCTTTTGTTAGGGGAGAACTTCTCGGAACACTTCTCGGGGCACTTCTCTGCTTCCCGTCGCACCTTGGCCCAAATGCGCTTGATAGTGGAGAGCAGTTGTTTCAGAATAGAAGGAGGCTTCTCAGGGGTCTTCGGAGGGACTTGCCTCGCAGGTGTTGGGGGCGGCTTCGCGGGTGTTGGGGGCGGCCCTGCGAGTATTGAGGGAGGCCTTGCAGGCAACGGGGGCGGCCTGGCAGGTGTTCGGGGTGGCCTGGCAGGTGTTGGGGGCGGCCTGGCAGGTGTTTGTGGGGTTGCAGGTGCTGGGGTGGTTGCGATAACCCGTGGAGTAGCCACTGGACTTCTGGTGTTCCAGTCACCCTGCTCTGGGAAAAGCTGCCTCACAACCGGTGGTGTCTTGTTCTGGGTCTTGGGGTCTTGGAGTCTGGTTCCAGCTGCAGGTGGTTGGCTTCTTCTACGCGGAGTGGTGCGCCTACTCTTCTCTTTCTTTGAAGGGCGCTCTCTGCTGCGGGATGTCTGGAGCACGTTCCTTCCTTGTGTCAACCCCCATTCATCGGCTTCAGACCTCTTGATCTTAAGGAGGAAGCCAAGGGTCATATATGCCTCACCATTCCGCACATCCAGCCGTGGGTAGACGAGGAGGCGGGGGCTGTACCGTGTAGGGGGGTGGGGGCAATATGGGGTGCAGCGGCCACATAGCAGGCAAAGGGGGTACTCCACGCTCGGTTCACTGCTCCCCGTCTCCAGCCCTTTGGCCAGGTGCATTTGCAGGTCCCGCATTGCTTGCTCGGCGTCCAGGGACTGTATGATGGTGTGGGCCAAACACTGGGCCTTAGGAGTTCCAGCAGGAGGACGCGGATGGAGTTCTGCAAAGGTGTAACTGTTCTGGTTCTGTTCTCCTCGTGCTGCAGCAATGCAGGGCAACTCTAGTTGGTTCTGGCACATGAAAGAGGGGTCCAAGAACTTTGGCTGGGCAGCAGGAGTTGGTTCCTGGGCCAGACTTGGTCTTTGGATTTCAGGCATGTTAGTCCAGCTCAAAGTGTGCATTGTCCGGTCTGTCCTCAAGCTGACCTTGACTTCTGCCTGCTTGTCCTTGGGGCTGCCAGCCCTTCCCACCCTGCTGAGATCCTCCTTGGGAGACCCAGGTCTCCTGCCAGGGCTGTGTCTGTCCTTCTCTTTCTCCTTAGGGGTCCCGGGTCTCCCAGAGTCTCTCAACATGGGGCTCTTGTGTTGCCCTAACATGGTGAGCATTTCCGCCAGTTCCTCCTTGGAGGTCCCACTGCTCACCTTGACTTGCACGGATCCAGAGACTTTGCTGCGGCTTTCAGTCTTGCAGATGAGCATGGGGGGAGGTGGCCGCTCTTCTGGAGGAGGAAGAGGTATTGGTGCACGAGGGGACTTGGGTGGTGTGTGGCGGCCTTGTGCGTTGCTTTGAGGGGGCGTGTGGCTGCGTAACCGCTGCTGGATCACCCAATGCACAGTCCCACCTGCCTGACTTTCGTCATTGCCAGTAAGTGCCCTGGTAGCGACCGGGGCCAGGTGCAAGAGGGGTGCTTCCTTCTGCTGGTGTTTTTTCTGGATGTGCCAGTTGAGCAGCTCCTGATCCTTGTAGCTCAGGATCCTGGCAGCTCTAACCTGCAGGGAGGGATCGGTCCTTTTGGTTGCTGGGTGCAATGTTGGAGCTAAGGGGATCAGTCTGGTCAGAGACTCTGAGTGGGGTGTGGGTCCTCCCCACTGCTCCTTCAGCTGCTTCTGTCGTATGTTGAAATCAACCTTGCGATGAGACCTGGCCTCTACGCGGACCTGCTGGAACCCAGCCCCGGGGGGTCTGATGAGGTGTTGGTGCTGCTGCCCACTCTGAACATCTCTTCCCAGGGTGGCAGGCACTGGGGAAGGAGGGGTTCTAGACCGGCTACCTGCTGATGAATGGGTCCAACTATGAACTGAAATGACAGCCTCCACAGAGGTGTTGGATGCTGAAGAGCGTGCAGTCCTAGGCAGGGTTGTGGCGGTGGGAGAGAAAGTCAAAGAAAAGCATTAGGACAATTCCGGTGAGCTGGATGCCACGGCAAGCTTAAGAATGCTTTCCTGGGAGTAAGCCCAATTGACTAAAGTGGGGCTTACTTCAAAGTAGACCTTCTTAGGATTGCTCTCTAAGTAGCCCAGCACCCTAGTCTCCTAATATGTTTAGGCTTCTACACATGCCATGATTCCGTGGGAATGGGGGGGGGGGGGGGAAGGTGCAATTTGTTTTTGCCAAATCCTTCTAAAGTCATTGACCAATATACAAAGGAAGCTGCCTTACTGAGTTAGACTATTTGTCTCTTTGTCTCTGTACTATCTGCTCTGACAGGTATCGACACTGGGCCAAAGCCACTTCCTGCATTCAGCCAGCAAGGGTTCATGCTTCTGCTTCTGGTTAATGGTTATGCTAGAAGGGTAGCAAGTCTGTTGCGGCACAAATAATATGGAGTATTGTGTTTCCTAAAGACAAACAACAATTTATTCCACCATAGCCCATTTCTACAGGTGAACTACAGCCCATTTCCTCAAGTGCTATTAGGGTTATCAGCTCTGGGTTGGGAAACACTGGAGATTTGGGGGGGGGGGGGGGGGAGACTGGAGAGGGTGGGGTTCATGGAGGAGAGGAATCTCAGCAGGATATAATAGCACAGAGTCCACTCTCCAAAGCAGCCATTTTCTCCAGAAGAACTTATCTTGGTCATCTGGAGATCAACTGTAATAGGGGGAGATCGCCAAGTGCCACTTGGAGGTTGGCAACCCTAGGTGCTATGATGTTTAACATTTTCAAGGAATGAGGTCTAATCAACAAAAGCCTATGCTGGAATTTTTTTAAAAAAAAAAAGTCTTCGAGGTAACCACAAGACTCTGGTCTATTTTAGAAGCTACACAAAATAAAACAGGAGTCCAGTGGCACTTTAAGGATTCTAAGCATAATTTTTCATCAGTCAGCAGATTAGTCTTAAAGGTACCCACTGGACTCAAACTTTGTTCTGCTGCTTCAGACCAACACAGCTACCCACCCAAATCTATTTTCATCAGTCAGGTAAGCTCCCGCTCAGGAAAGTTTATGCTAAATACAAGTTTATGCTAAATACATTTTATTTGTCTTGAAGGTGCTGGTGGACTCCTGCATGTCTCCAAAGGACAAGTACTGGACTCTTTCCACTATTATAGACTATGGTTACCCATCTGGAATTTTTACAGCTACCTGTATTCTTCCAAAAATTAACTGATGTACCCTTTTAAACTGCATAAAGGAATACTCTTACTGATTTACATTCCAGAGGTGATTTAGAGGCAGATCACAGTTAAATAACAAAAGATGGTCACTTAACAACACCTTTTGCTCTATTGTGTTGTTATAAAGTAGTGAGATGGTGGAATAAAGGCTGTTAAGGAATCCTCTTTTGTTCCACTGACTGCTTGTTAAGATTCCAGGATGATCAGCTGATGTTTCCTCAATGGGAAATAACTGCTGAGGATGTTTTCTGAAAGGGAATTTCTGCCTGCCGGGTGTAGTTTGCCAGTGGAATACAAGTGGGCGGGTGGGTGAGAGTAGTCTGGGAACAGGAAGGTATGAAAAAGATCTGCAGCTGGTTGAAAGGAGAATCCTTGGTGAGGGAGCTTCCAAGTTAGTTTTTGGGGAAACTGATGCTGTATAAAGACTAGTGCTATCTGTCTGGGTACCAGCCTGCTCATCCATGCTCAAAGCGTACCTTTGTAAACAGAGGTGCATACCAAGCCTGACAAGCTCAGGCTAAGTAGTGCTACTGCTTGGGGGGGGGGGGGCACGATATTCACCTATGCCCCCTTCCACTGCAGATTTCCAGCTTGATCTCTGTAGCTGGGTTGCCAGGTCCCCTATGGCCAACAGGGTGTTGGGGATGAGGGGGTAGAGTTACCAGATCCAGGTTGGGAAACTCCTGAAGATTTAAGGATGGAGTCTGGGGAGAACAGGGACCTCAGTGGGGTACAGTGCCATAGAGTCCATCCTCCAAAACACCCATTTTCTCCTGGGGAACTGATCTTTGTAATTTGGAGATGAGCTGTCATGCCAAGGGATCCCCAGGTCCCTCCTGGAGGCTGGCATCCCTTCATGCCAGTCCCCTGCATGGATTCTGACCCTCCGATGTGTTTAAGTAGCAGTGACTTACGGGCCAGCGATGCGTTGCATTTGCCATGCGAGGTACTGGATGTTCCTGTCCAACGTACGCAGAGTGTACTCCAGGTTCAGGTCCTCGGATGATCTAGGGAACATTGGGAGAGTGGAATGTTGAGGTGCAGGCATTGAGTTGCTGTACCATGCAATTTTCTCTTGTTTTTCTCTTCTCTGGCTGTTTCGGAACACCTCTTCGGCATTATTTTTCTCTTCCTGTTGCTATAGTAATTTCTTTCCCTCTCTTTCACTCACAAAACTCCTTTCATTAAAAAAATTCCCACGGTGGTTTGTGACACCCACACAAATGAAATACAATACACATAACTTACAATACAGTAAAAATAAATAAAAGTTGGTTTGTCAAAAGTGCATCTCTCCCCCCCCCCCACACCATTTATTGATCTAATGCCCTCTGGAAAATGCTGACTGGAGGGCCTTTAGGGAGCAGCCATTGTTGATTCCTGATGGTGGGAGTTCCAAAGTTGGGAAGAAACGGCTGGAAAAAAAGTTTTCCCCCAAGTCCCCAACCAGAATCTTTGCTGACTCTGGTTCCCAGACAAAGTCTCCATATGCAGCCCTTCAGGTACTTCAGGCCTAATATCTCTTTTTCTCTCTCTCTCTCTCTCTCTCTCTCTCGCTGTCTCTCTGTCTAAACAGGGTTGCCAATTTCCAGGTGGTGGTTGGAGATCTTCAGGTGACAGAGATCAGTTCACCTGGAGAAAATTACCACTCTGGAAAGGTAAACTCTAAGGTATTAGACCCCACTGAAGTCCCTCCCCTACCCAAACCCCCCTCTCCTCAGGTTCCACCTCCAAAATCTCCAACCTGGAGCTGGCAGCCCTAGTCTACAACCACGTCACTTGCAAACCCTCTCACTATCTCCTACCATCCTATTACTGTTTCTGTCTTACCTAAGCCCATTGGATAGGACAGGCTATAAACCTAAGTGAACTAAAAAAAAATAATTAAGGTATCTCTGTTACGCTTGTTGGTCTATTTTATTTGGATTCCCACCCTCTCAGCCAATATTTGCTTCTTGAAGCAGCTGAGTCTTCACTGTTTGTGGGAGAGTATTTTCCCTGCTGATGTTAGTTTTTCATCTCCCTACCCTTGTTTCCCTCTTTTCCAATCTTCCTAGTACATATTTATTCCACTCTTCTTCTAAGGACTTCAGAGTGGTGTATGCGGTTCTCCCTTCCTTATTTTCTCTTCACTACAACCCTGTGAGGTAGAAAGAGTGACTGATCCAAAGTCGCCCAGCGAGTTTCACCACAGAGGGGGTCAGAACCCAGCCCAACATGGAGCCACTACACTGGCCACCACCACTCTTGCTCTATTTTGTCTCCTGCATTGTCAAAATATAGATTGTAAACTCCTCAGGGCAGGGATCTGCCTTTTCTGTTTATGTGAAGTGTGCTGGATTAGGCTCTGGAAGACGCAAGTTTGAATCTCTACTGTGCTATGGAAGCTTGCTGGGTGGCGTTGGGCCTGTCAGACTCTCAGCCTTGCCAGGTTGTTGTGAGGAAAATAATGGAGGAGAGAAGAATGATGTAAGCTGTTTAGGATCGCCATTGGAAAGAAAGGTTGGGTATAAATGAGGTTAGTTAAATAAATAAATAAAGTATCTTGTACATTAATGGCTTAGAATAGCAGGAACTTTGCTAGACATCTTAGGAAAACACTGTAAAAACTTTCCCCAAATTTTGCTTTTTCCTTCCTTTCCCTCCCACCCCAGATCCTCATGTTGCTCTGGAATGGGGGCAGCAACCTCCTCAGCAAGGCAGAACAGGGTGCCCAAGAGTCAAGCTGAAGAAGTCTAAAGAAAGAGATAAAAGACAAGGCTTCCAACCAAGAAAGTCTTCAGGACAACACTAGTAACTTGAGTGGAAGAAGAAGAGATTGGATTTATACCCTGCCCTTCACTACCTGAAAGAGTCTCAGAGTGGCTTAAAATCCCTTCCCCTCCCCACATCAGACACCCTGTGAGGTAGGTGGGGCTGAGAGAGCTCTTTTGAGAACTGTTCTTGAGAGAATAGTTCTGAAAGAACTTGTGACTGACCCAAGGTCATTCCAGCAGCTACATGTGGAGGAGTGGGGAATCAAACCCAGTTCTAGAGTCTGTGCTCTTAACCACTATACTAAACTGTCTCCTGGAAGGGAGAGATAAGGGAGGTTGACTGTTAAGAATGTACGACGAGCCCTGCTGGATCAGATCAGTGGTCCATCAAGTCCAGCATCCTGTCTCACACAGTGGCCAACCAGTTCCTCTGGAGGGCCAACAACAGGGCACAGAGGCAGAGGTCTTCCCCTGACGTTGCCTCCTGGCTCTGGGATTCAGAGGCTTAGTGCCTCTGAGTGTGGAGGTTCTCGTCGGTCACCATGGCTAGTAGCCATTGAAAGACTTAACCTCCATGTTGTAGGTCTGTGTGAATTAGGATCTTGGGCTGCAACTGTGTCACCTTTTACCCCGACATTCATGTGTTCTCTGTGACATCATTTAAAGATGGTGGTAGGGCAGTCCCACTCCCCACCCCTACCCACTTCTCATCTCATGCTTTACTGGGGAGAGGCAGTGGTTCAACAGCAGAGCACTTGCTTTTCATGCAGAAGGCCCCAGGTTCAGTTCTGGCATTTTCAATGTAAGAATCTAAAGTAACAGGCATTGGCGGGGGTCGGCTTCAATGACCTGAGTGGCTAACCCTGGGTGTTCGGGTTTTTTTTTTAAGGAGGGCCTTGAAGCATCTCACCTCTCTGGGTCTGTGCCTTGGTCCCTTGACCCTTGCAAGGATGCTGTAAATGAAAGACAAGAAAGTCACATGAACCAAGTTGGGTGCGTGGTGCAGCATTTCAGCTGCCATCTGATAAGCTAAAAACGGGGGAGGAAGTTTGGCCACATCTGGCTGCTTACTTAAGCATGGTGTCAGGCACGTCTTCCATTTCTTCTTGGAACCAGGAACCTGTCAGGAAACCCCAAGAAGGATTAGAAAATGTCCTATGTAAAGTGACTGGACCTTCATCTCCTGGTTTGGAGGTTTTCAAACAGAGGCTAGATGGCCATCTGTCAGCAGTGCAGATTCTGTTAACTGAGGCAGATCATGAGAGGGAGGGAGGGCAGGAAGGGTTGAATCAGTGCTTAGTTCTTGTGGCTCTTCTTACATGCCCAAGGAAATCCTGATCACCACTTTGGGGTCAGGAAGCAATTTTTCTCCCGGCCAATTTGGCTGGAGATCCTGGAGGTGTTTTTTTGTCATATTCTGGGCATGAAACAGCAGTCACTGGGGTGTGAGGAGGAGGTATTTGTGAATTTCTTGCATTGTGCAGGAGGTTGGACTAGATGACCCTGAAGGTCCTTTCCAACTTTATGAATCTATTTGTTTATTTAATTTATTTATAACCTACCTTTTTTCCCAATGGGGACCCAAAATGGCTTACATTGTTTTCCTCTCCATTTTATACTGACAACAACAATCCTGCTAGGTAGGTTAGTCTGAGAGTGTGTGACAAGGTCACCCAGCAAGCTTACCTGGCAGAGTATAGAGCTGAACCTAGATCTCCCAGCAACAGTCTAACCACAACACAGTGTTCACAGTGCTCTCAAATTGACAGTGTGCACATGGGTCCCTTCCCTGGCCTGGACAGCATTTGGAGCAAGACAAGACTTGCTTGCAAACATTCCCTCACAAAGACAATTTCCAAGAAACTATTCCCTCCCCAAAGTCTTGACTACTGGAGTATGTTATACGAGGAGCAGCCCTTGAAAACTGTTTGGGAATGTCAGCTGGTTCAGGACACAGAACCTAGATTATGAACAGGAGTGTACCAATTTCTATTAATATGTATATTGCAAGCAACCTTGAACTCTGTAAGAAAGAAAGGTGGCTAATAAATGTTTTAAATAAAAAAAGCATTCTTTACTGATTACATTTTTGTCCCATTCTTTGTGCAAAGGGCTCAGAGTGCTGTATATGGTTCTGTAGTGTTTTTATGTTAATCTTGCTCTGCCCATCTTCAGCTGTCAGGTGTGGTCCTCAGTCCTCTCACCCACTCTGAATGGATTGGTTTCTCCTTGAATGGCAAACTGGCATCTCTTTGTAAAATCTCCCCACTCCTGCCCTTCTGTTGCTTGTAAACTCATGTATAAATAACTGCTGTGGATGTACACCTCATGCATCTGATGAAGTGAGCCCTGAAAGCTTATTGTTGAACAAATGTTATTAGTCTTTAAAGTGCCACTGGACTTTTTTTTAATGGTGCTGCAGCAGACTAACACAGCTGTCCTTCTGGAATTAATACTGTGATCCCAAATACATGACCTGAATTCTTGGTCACATAGAACAAATAAGTGCGCAGAGTGAACCAGTCCATAATTTCTAGTGGGGGCGGCGGAAGGATTCTAGAACACACCCTTCTCAGTGCCCAAAGCCAGAGTCCTAAACTGAGTCTGATCCAAACCCTGCCTCTTACCCGAAATCCTTTAATTGTATGGATGGCCCAGTGGGTGGCGATCAGAAACAGAAGGCCCAGCAGTAAGTGGCAGGTGTTTGGGATGTCATCGAACAGAAACATCAGCATGGTCCTGGGGCCAGGTTGGGATAACAGCAACTGCTCTGACAGCCACCAGGCTGGGAAACCTCAAGGCTTCCCCCTCCTGAGGTCATGCCTGCATCACAAATGTCTTTTGCAGCCCATCCTGGCTTGGCTGCAGGGTCTTCCTGCATCCCTGGGTAGTTGGCCATTGACCCCTCTGCCCATCCATTTAATGTGTGGCTTCTCCCATCCAGCCAGGGTCCATATAAGTGATTGGAACCTAAAATGAGAGAACATGGTGCTCAGCACAAGCCTGCCTGCATAGAAATTATGCTCCCTGATCAAGAAGACTTCTAGATGAGTGGGACGTAGTGGTGAAAAGCCACTCCGTTATATGCTGAAAGCTTCCTCTTTATCATTTTACTTGCTCCAGGCAATGAAAATTCTCCCAGTGGACAAACTGCACCTCCTCTGGGCTATCTCCCATGAGGAAAACGGTTCCATAGAAGGCTGAAACCCATTCTACTTGTGTGTCAGAGTCCCAAGGTAAATTGGCCTGCATACTCAGAAGCCAGCCGGAACTCCGTTCCTGTGCATTCCTGCCCAAAAATAGCCCTGGGTACATCAATGAATGCATGACAAAGTATTCTACTACAAGCCATAGCTCCACATTGCCATTTCTTGCGATTGGCAGCTACAGTCTTCAGTTTCAGGCAAAGAAGTGGGGGGTGGGAGTCCTTCTCAAACCAGAATCTCCTTGGAGATGCCAGGGAGTTGGACCTGATACCTTCTGTACACCTAACATGTGCTCCACCACCAAGCAGTGCTTGGACTGACAAGACACAGAAGAGCAGCTCATATCTTTAGAACTCTTCTCTCTATACAAAACCAATGAAAGTAAATGCCAACTTTGAACGTCTGTCTTCTTTCTTCCCTCTCATCAACGACCTTTTTCCAGGAGCCAGGACAGGAGCAAAAGAACTCCACATTTGTTAGAGCATAGTAGCTTCCTGGCCTTGCAACAAGATAAAATCTCTGCCCCCATTCCGTTTTATTTGACATTTCAACAGCAGTGTATCCCCATTTATTTCCAGACCAGAGGGTAGCTGTATTGGTCTGCAGTAATGCTCCCTCTAAGCTGTGGAGTCTTGTCAGCAAAAATTCTACTGTGTGAGCTACTGGCATTGAAGTTGTGAGGGAGGGATTTGGCTACTGCATAAATTAGTTTGCTCTGGAGCCGATCCTTCCTGAACCAAGACAAAAATGTGTGACCCGGAGGCTAAAAAAGTGTGAGCTAGCTCACACGAACTCAGCTTAGAAGGAACACCGTAGAACAGCTAGATTTGAGTCCAGTAGCATCATAGAAACCAACAAGATTTTTGGGATATAAGCTTTCGAGAGTCCAAGCTCTGACGAAGAGAGCTTTGAGTTCCAAAAGTTTATTCCCCCACCCCCAGCGTTCCTGGACCCGAATATACCCGTTCCATTTACTTCCGCCGCTTTGGCAGTGAGTTCTTGCGCATCCCCAGAGCCTGTACAGTCACTTCCGGCTTCCTTTAAAATCCGATGCACAGAAGCCGGGAGAGTTTTCATCCTACAGAGAGCAAGCCATAGAGCGAAGCTATCCCGCATCCACTGAGAATCGTGGCGGCTTCATAGCATTCTACTCTATGGGAGGAACTCAGGGAGCGTCGTTTCCGGCAAGTCGGCGCAGCGGAAACCGGAAGTAGTTGGTGGGAGGGTTGTTGGCGGCATCTAAGGAGCGTTTCTGGCCTCGTTTCTAAGGGGAGAGAGGTGCTCGTTGCCGGCGAGTGCCAGCTGTTGACATGGTGTTTTACTTCACGTCCAACGGTAAGTGTGGTCCGACCCTGCTTTCAGGGCGACGGAAGGGGGTCGTTTATGGCAGTTCCCCCCCCCCCTTTGTTTTTCAATGCCTGGAGCTGTCTGTATAATGAGTCGACTGGTGAAGCTGAGTCTGTTCTCAAAACGGAAGGCAGTGAAGCATTAAAACCTCTCTCTTTATTCCTTATCTGACGCTACACAGTGATCTGAATATAACCTTATGGGCAGTGTTCCCTCTAAGCTGAGTTAGTGTGAGCTAGCTCACAGTTTTTTAGCCTCCAGCTCACAGATTTTTGTTTTAGCTTGGGAACAATGGCTCCAGAGAAAACTCAGGTCAAATTTACATCTGGCTTTCCTGCTAGAATCATTCTAGTTTCCAAAAAAAACCTGTCTATACCTGTTTCTAGTTTCAAGCCATACTTGTTCTAGTTTATAAATTACTGTTTACGTTTGTTAATTGCCCTCCTGTGGTCAAGCTAGCATTATACTGCTTTAAACAAATGCTGTTGCTTAGTACTCTTCAGACCCCCCCCCCCCAGTGAAATTTGAAACCAGTGTGAAATGAGTGTAGGAAAAGGCAGCAGTTAAACTACTTCAGAGGGGAGGTGTAAATTGGGCCTCATATAGGCAGTAGCCGAATCGCTCGCTCACAACTTTAATACTGATAGCTCACAAAGTAGAACTTTTGCTCACAAGACTCCAAGCTTAGAGGGAGCACTGCTTATGGGTTGCTAAATTACTATCATATTTCCTTTAGAAGCTAACTGAGTCCTCTTTTAGTCATTGCTGAAGATCTATTGATTAGAGAAGCTCTGAAAAAGGAAGGAAGGAAAATGTCTTGGTGTTTGGGGGGGGCAACAGTGGGAGGGCTTCCTGCCCCCACTGCTGGACCTTCTGAGGGCACCTGGTGTTTTTGACCACTGTGTGACAGAGTGTTGGACTGGATGGGCCACTGGCCTGATCCAACATTGGCTTCTCTTATGTTCTTATGTCTTGGGGGTGGGGATGGGGGGTGGACACAGGGTGGATCCTGTCCCAAAGTGCTGAACAGTGTGAATTTCACAGAAAGGCTGTAATGGGAGATGAAGGAGGTGACGGTAAACTGGAGAAGACTACATAGAGTTATGTGTATATAATAAAAACCAGAACAGTGCAGCATGACAGAGAAATTCAGTGGCTGCAGCATCTCCCAGCCAGATAAAGTCATGGAAATGTTCCAAATCACTCATAATCCAAATAATGGTGGTTTCTTTGCCCCATTTCCCACTGGTGGACCTCCTGGTGGCACCTGGTATTTTTGGCCACTGTATGACAGAGTGTTGGACTGGATGGGCCATTGGCCTGATCCAGCATTGGCTTCTCTTATGTTCTTATACTACTCTTTGCCTAGTTGGTATAGGTAATTACTCCTCCTTGTTCACATTGTTCTGGTCAGATTATGCAAGAAGGCTTGTGCTCCCTTTGCTTGTGGGCTTCTCCCCCTACCCCATCAAGCAGTGTTTTGTATGTCCAGTGATGATAAGGGGTGTGTGTGGTTTTTTTTATCTTTTTGATCCTCTGTAGGTTAAGAGATGGTGGTCAACAAGTGCGTTTGTAAGTAAGTGAGGACCTGAACACCCTGGGCTCCCTGGGTACTCTACTCACTTATGACCACAGCTGAAAAACAAATCAAAATGGGATAAATACTCACGAATCCTTATACTACTCCTGCGTGTTCATAAGACAGTACAATACCACTTTGTGGGAGGGGAAAATACTGTTCTGTTTCTTTTAAAAATATTTTTGTCGATAAAATCCAAAATGTTTAAAGTATTGTACAAAATTATTAGTACAATACTGAATTATAGATATCAATACTTTAGCAGCAAAATCAGGCATTACTAGGTCTGGCTTCTTTGCTTTTGGGTTAGCCATACAGTTTTCTCCCATTCCAACAGCAAAAGAGTAAATGGGATTCAGGGTTAAGGATATGATAATGGAAGACTCATTTTTTAAAAAGCAAGAGAAAGAGAATCTAACTCAAGTTTATCCATTCAGATACTGCTGTAGGAACTTGTAGCTTCCTTGTGCTTTGGCTGCATATCTTCTGCAGCACATTTCTCACATGGGCAAAACTAGGGAGCAAAAAAATAAGTTTTTTTGCCCATCAATACTAGCAATGCATTACTAATTTTGTACAATACTTTGTAAACGATTTTGGTTTTTACTTTGCAATTGCTCTAGCCCCAGAAGAGAGTATTATAGATTATAATGTTTTGGTTCTGACTTCTGGAATATACCTGTTTGTGTGGTACATTTGTGTATGGTTTGATCTGTAACCCTTTCTATTTCCCTTTTTTATTCCTCAGTTGTCCCCTCTGCTTACACCATTTACATGGGAAAAGATAAATATGAAAGTGAGTATAAAATTTCTTGAAGGTGTCTGATAAAATAAGGTCAGTTTTATACACTTTGTTTTAACCAGAGACCCCAAAGCTTTTATTGAAAGTTTGATGTTCCAGTGAGTTATGCATCTTCTTAGAGAGCTCATTCACTCTTGTTAATGGAAGCTGAAGTGACAAAAGCTGTCCCTTCTCCTGATGAAGGCTGTTCATTGTGCGCTCCATGTTCATGTCTCTTTAGAATGGCTAGATATATGCCAGCTTCACAACCACCATTGCTATGTCAGGAAGTATACATCACACAAAATTATAGGTAGGGTTACACCATAAGAGTCTTCATTCCCTCCTACAAATTATGCTGTACTCAGTTCAAGTTGGAAAGGACACAGCTTTTGCCAACTCCCCTCTCTCACTGCGCCCCCCTCCCCACTGTAGCCAGTGCTGTTCCTTGCACCCCATGATCCTTGGAGGCAGCAGTTCAGGGGGTGCTGTGGGAAAAAAAATCTTATTAACTTCATTTATTATTATTAACCCTTTCTTACTGAGACTCAAGATGAATTATGAAATGTTCCTTTCCTCTTGTTGAGCTCTATTTATGCAGCTTTGGATCCAAGCCAAAAACTGTAGGACTTCTTTTTTATTGTTGTTTTCATCCTGTAATTCTAACTCATCTCTAAATTTCAGGTGTAGGTTGCTTATTCTTTCTAGGAAGTGCTGGGTGGAGTAGCATTACTGGCTGTGATAGCACAGGTTTTGTATGCATGAAGTCCTAGGTTCAATCCACAAATAAAAAGGACCTTGCATTGCTGGGTTCTGGGAGATTTTTCTGTGCCTTGGCAATCTGTTCTGGTTCAAGAAGAGGCAGTACTGGGCTATAGTCTGGCTTAGCATGAGCTGGATTCCTATGTTTAATGGAGTTGGTCTGTGGCTCAGTGGTAGTACCTGCTTTGTATATCTACAGTCACTGGTGTGCTCTCTGTAATTGTCAAGTAAAGGTTTCACAGCTGAGAAAGAATTCTGCCTAAAAATGTAGGGTGATGCTGTGTGTCACAGTATGTCTTACTTAGTTGCAGTCTGGCTTGATACGTGGCATCTTCATGTATTTTTATATAAGCTAAATTAGACATTTAACTTGTTTCTAAAGTGTTAGCACAATATTTTGTTTGAATTTTCAAAAAGCTTATTGAAATATGGGCAGTGTAGAAACACTGAATAGAAAATTTTGAAGCTCATTATTCTAGGATGTTTTGTGCATATCACAGAGTCCTTCCATCCCTGATGTGATTGTGGAAAATGTGCATGCACCAGTTTTTATAGATGCTGGTATTGTGGTGTTCCAATCATCTCTTCATCAGGGCTGCAGCTCTGTCATATCTAATGAGAGGCCATCACTCAGAATTCAGACTGAGTAACAGGTTATTTCTTGAGAGCTCTGTATTGGGTTCTTTCCCCCCTCCCCCAAACAAGAGATTTTTGACATAGGCTGCAGTCTGCAATGTAATATATTCAAATAATAAATGTGGCATAAAAGGGTCATCTCTTGATCTGAGAATTGTCTGCTCGGGATTGACTTTGCTTTTTTTTTTTTTTGGTTAGATGAAGACCTAATAAAGTATGGCTGGCCAGAAGACATTTGGTAAGTCCTGTAACATCCTCTTCATTTGCCTTAGGGTTAGCACACTGTTCAATGAACTGGGCAGGTATTGGTGGTTGACTTCCTGTTATCTGCTGGTGGTCAAATATTGTCAGATAATTGAGGAATGTGAAGAATGCCCATATGTAGGTGACAGCTTACCTCCTTTCTTCTGTGATGCAGTAATTTGTTAGGGCAGGCATTGAAGGCTGCTTATCACTGTTAGGGTACTTTTAAAAATGGCAATAAATGAAATTATGGCATATCTACTCCTACTGACCACCTGCTGTAACACTAGGCGCATTTGAGCAAAAAGCCTCTTGCAATGGATGTTTGTTTAATAATTGTTACTTTGATTTCATTCTGTTTCCATTTAATTTTTTTAAAAAAATTGAAACTATAGGCAGATTATCATGGCTCAGATAAGAGTCAAAGAGCATGACTATTCAGTGAAGCATTTATAAAATATCTTCCATTGTTGAAAATTCTTTACATTTTAAAAATATCACTAAGTTAACATTTCTTTTTGTAGCAAGGAAAAGTTTCTGTTTAATTCCAACTGACCATGGCAACTGAAGGGGTGAAAAACCATCAGGTTTCTGTTATGCTTAGGAAAGAAGGTAGTGGTAGTCTCAGACACAGAGGATTCAAAAAGGTTTAAAGGGAACCTTCTGGTAGAATTTAGTAGAACAAGGGGGAGATTTTACTTGAGCCATCTGGAAGTTATGCAAGTGAATTGGCAGGACACCTGGCACTGTCTACCCACAGATAAAGCTGGCAGAATCTGCTCATTTGTACATAATCCCATTTAAATTGGGCTGACTACATTGTCCTAAAAATGGCTTCAGGATCCCATCCCTAGTAAGTGTCACATCTTTGGCTCAATTTAAATCTGGGGCTGGCCGGCATGAAGAACTTACCTGCGTGACGTTGCATGTGCTCAGTGTCCCATTTAAACTGGGCTTGACCTGCCATACTCACCTTGATGAAATGCCTTCCTGGGATGGATCTTTGGGATGCTTGCATTACTCTGAGAGCTGCTGATGTCCCAGGTTTAATGAGATGCTGGGCTTGTCCACCATTTTTAAATCATGTCTTTCAGCCTTGGTGAGGACTGAAATGATGAGGCTGGATCAAAATGGATAGCCATGTTAGTCTGTCTGTAGTGGTAGAAAAGAGCAAGAGTCCTATTGTCCCTTAAAGACTAACAAAATTTGTGGCAGGGTATGAGCTTTTGTGAGTCACGGCTCACTTCCTCAGATAACAGTGAAGTTAACCCTGAATAAGTGAGCAGTGACTCTCAAAAAAAGCTCATACGCTGCCACAGACTTTGTTAGTCTTTACGATGGGGCTGGTTTGTAGTTTGTTCAGGGGGTGGGTTTGTCAGCCCTCTGCTGGAATGATCTCTGTACCTGTTATGTCTAATTTAATTTGCTTTTTAATTCTGCCTCTCAGTTGAGGGCTTTTGAGATGGCTGATAAGACTGCTATTAAAACATCAAAAATAAAAACGTCAATAATAATGATAAATGCAAGGGAACAATCTAGCAGTTTTTTTAAAAAAGACCCCAACAACTCTTAAGCAAGGTTAAAGGGGAAAAAAATAAAATCAAACACGCACACATTCTTTAACCAAATCCTGGCTCAGTATGAATGTTTTAATCTAATGCGTGACGCAGGGGAAGCGAGGTGTAGGGATGGATTTCCGTAGTAAAAGTGCCAGTGTGGAAAATATAAATATATATATACCTGTGCACAGAACTTATAAAAAGTGTTGAATTCTTGGTAAGCAGCGGTATCTAAAGTGGATTCTCAGGCCCCAAGTAATCTCCCTCATGTAGTTGGTAATTAGGACTGAGAGTGAAAAAATATTGAAACTGAACATATCTGGGATGATTCATTAACTGGCTGTTATTTCTTGGTGGGGGAATGTCTAGAGGATCTTGAAAAGGAACACTTTCAGCCCTCATCTCATTGACTCAGTGCTGGGATCACTAGAGGGAGCAATTGGCCACACATCTTAACATTTTTTAATAACACAAGGAAAACACTGGCTGTTTTAGCAGATGTTTCCGTCAGCCGTTTCCTCCTTTTCGGGCCGCAGGAATATTTGCTCAGAGACTTGAGCATAATAAGCCGTAAGAACCACTCCTCATGCTTTCAGCTATGCATGGTTTAAGATGCTCAGAGTCAGCCTGTTAACGGCAGTGTGTATGGAAACATTGCTTTTGGATTGAATCATCGCCTCAGTTGAATCTGTGCTGTGTTGTGTAGGTTTCATGTGGACAAGCTCTCCTCTGCTCATGTCTACCTCAGGCTACACAAGGTAACTGCAGTGCTCTGCTTCTCCTCCTCCTTGATGGGCAACGTTGCTTGGCTGAGCTGTGAGCCTGCTACTCACATGCCAGCTGGGCTCGAGGTGCTGGAAGCCGTTAACGGCTGGGTCGACTCAGGCAGCGGGAATAAGGTGGAAGAACAGAATGTTCCGCTTCAGGCCTTTTTAAATGCTCCTCTAAAATAGTCAACCTGTGCAAGTGGAAGCCGGTGGAATAAATGCTTCCTTCCCCCTTGTGCTTGTTTCGTATTGCCCAGAATTGTTCATCTGGGAGACCATTCAAAACTGGCACGCTCCACCCAGAGTTCTGCCATTGCCACCTCACTTAACTGTATGTGCGCACAAAGGTCAGAAGTATTAACACATAGGACAGTGAGGCAAAGATGTAGCTATGGCTCAGTGGGATGGCTGAATGGAAAAGGCTCCGCAGACCTAATGTGGCTGATTGGGAATTAAGGCTTGCAGTGACTCTGGGTGGGGTGGAACGTGGTGTGCAGGCCTGAGGTTGCCAGAGAGGAAGAATGAGAGGCTTTATCTGTACTTGTCATTCAAAGGCAACTTGTAATCATTAAAGTACCTAAATATTAGTTGTCATAATGAAGCCTGGACTGAGCTTCTTTGTGACAACTTCAGTGGAAAGTAAGAAGTCCCTGGTTCAGATGTTGTCTTGGCTACCAAGTTATCTCTCACCTTCAGTTATTGGAGGGAAATAATGCCTTATAGGACGGTGGTAAGGATTACTTTGGGGGAGAAGCACATGGACTAATTTAAAGGTTGAAGTAGTAGTAGTAGTAGAACATAGCTCATTAATAGTTTGGACAGTGCAAAGGCCCATTGCTTTGTTTGAGGACGAGGTTGTATTTACATTATGCTTTTTGACTGCTGCTACTCATGGGTTTCTTATGTCAACCTTGGACTGTTTTAGGGGCAAACAATGGATGACATTCCAAAAGAGGTTTTGATAGATTGTGCACACCTGGTGAAGGCCAACAGTATTCAAGGTAAGACTCTGAGATATTAGGGTCATTGTACTGGTGATGATGCTAATAAGTGGGCAGTAATTCAAAGAGGAGGGCGATGGGGGGGGAAGGACTTGGAATTTAGGGCACCCTGAAGCAGCTTTAGAACCATGATCCATGTGGGTTGATGTGCCCCAGAGAATTTACTGAATCTGTTTGTCAAGGACTTGAAGAGGAAGCTAGGTGAGCCTTGAGGCTTTTGGAAAGACTTAGTGTGAGATGCTGGAAAGCTTTATATAGGAGTTATCTGGATGTTATGTGCAGTGAGGTGATGTTGAGCCCTGTGTTGGACCTTATGTGTCTTGGACTGTGCTTATTCCATGTCACCCATGAGCACTAGGTCTTAAAAAGCACAATGGGCAATGGACAGAAGTTCACACTACATGGAAAATGCTACATCTAGTGATATGACCCTGACCTTGTCTACCAAAGGCTAGCACAAGCAGGAATGTCTGAAGATGTCCAAGGCTCTGGCACCAAGCCCTCCAAAAAAAGGGAATTCCACATTTGTGGAAGAGATGTACTGGATGGGCTTGCTCCAATGAGCAGACATAGCCCTTCCTCAGAAGAGAACCCTAGCATGAATGGGGTTTTGTGCACACAGTTACTGTGGCTGGATTGCAGCCTTTTAAGTTTTGGAGTGCATTTCATGTTTTGCTGTTTCATGTGAAGTAGATTTCTTGTTCTGTGACTGCTGTTGCTATTCAAAACTTTCATCTTGAGCGTTCTTTAAACCTCTCTTGAGTCCTTTGTGTTGCTTTCTTGTGGCAGCCTGAGCCAACTGAGGTAGGGGAAGGGGGCCTGAAGATCCCTTTGTAGCTTGTGCCCTTTTGGACCAGTTTAGCTCTGCTTTAACCCTTAGGTTGCACCAGGGAGTGATATAGTCTTGCTGTACCTGGGCAACAGATCAAGAGCTGTGCCAGACTTGCTTCTTCCCCTCCTAATCAATAACAGTCATTCCACCAGCACATCCCTGTAGAATTTCCCATATCTCAAAGAATAACTGCATACATTGTATTGTTACAACTGAAAGAATTCTAATGTGGAGTGAATACATACAGGGAGAAAAATATTGACTTGGCTTCTTCTGCCCTTTGTGAAAGGAATGACTTTTTCTTTCTTTCCCTCCCCCTGCCCCCCTTTTCCAGGCTGCAAAATGAACAATGTCAATGTTGTGTACACCTCATGGACTAATCTAAAGAAAACAGCAGACATGGACGTGGGACAGATCGGGTTCCACAGACAGAAGGATGTAAGTGTTCTTGCCAGCTTCTCAAGAGGCGCCCACCTTCTGTCTCCAGAGCTTTGGCACAATTCCCAAGGAACTAGTGGGAAGCTTTGCAGATATGCCCCTTGTAACAGGGCATGGGATTTTCTGTGAAAGGCAGATTCGTGCAGGCACATCTTTAAATCTCTCCATTACTGTATTGACAGCCAATGCGAGGTATGGAAGGACCAGGGACTGCTTAAGGAGGGCTGCATTGGCAATATAAAGCTGCAAACCTATTCCACACCCATGCAGAACGAGTTCTTGTCCAGTTAAGCTAGCTGTGTATGGGTTCACAAATTAATGGTGTAAGCTGGTAATGGTTGTACAGTGGATTGACCATAATGTCTGCTGGGACTCAGATCACTTGGGAGCAGATGCTGAGTGGAGGGTGTCCTTCCTCAACACCTCCCAGAACCACTGCCGCTCAACATTCATTCTTTACCGGAGGAGCTTGCCTAAGGCTCCTGTGGAACATGCACAGGAGAAATGCTTTGTGGATTGCATACTCATTAGCTTGGGATTTGAGAGAAGGCATAGCTCACTCATAGAAAACATTCTATCAACCCTCAAGGGCTCTGAGCAAAAATGGATCTAAGATAGTTTGGGGAAATGCTGATTGCCCCTTTGGGGTCAGGAAGCAAATTTGTCCAGGAAAGTTTGGCCAGGGATCCTGGGTGGGGTTGTGGGGTTTTTTGGCTATCTTTTGAGCATGGAACAGAGGTAATTGGGTATGTGTGTGGGGCTGTACTTGTGAATTTCCTGCACTGTGCAGGGGATTGGACTAGATGACCCTGGAGGTCCCTTTCAATTCTGTGGTTCTGAGATGTAACTGTAACCTGTTCCCTTTAATTGGGAACAAAGCTCTGCTTTTCCTTCAAGTTCACAAAAATCCAGAGGTACTTTTTTAAAACTTCAGAATGTAAATGAATCCACTGACTGTTGAGGCCTTTTTTATTTTCCCCCTACCCGGAATGAGTGACCACGTTGGGAAGACTGGAGTGCCAGAGATCAGCCCAGGGTTGAGTACAGAAAGTGGCTAGGTTCCAAGAGGGGACAAAGCCAGCCAGCTTCACCTCCTGGGGTTGTATTTTGGCTGTTCTGCAGACTTCCTCTGTTACCTCAGGCGAGTGATGTAATCTCTTGAGCCTGGAAGAAGTCTTTCCAGTTACATCAGAGAGCTAGGAATTGGGTACTGGAGGCCCTCACAGCACAGTGAGGATTTTTTTTCAAGGCAGGAAGCATATGTGTGATTTTTTTGACCTGACAACATGATGGAAGGGCAAATAAGAGTTCACTAGAACTTCTAATTCATAGTCGTTCTAAATAATCCAGGGACAATTGCAGCCTTTCCATGCAGCCCCGGCAGCAGTGGGGTCTTGCCCCTTCTCGCCTTCGCTTTGCGTCTCGCAGCATTAGCTTTGCAGGATTTGGGAGGATATATTGGCAGGAGCCATGGCTGAATTGTCTGCTGGTTATTCTGCCACAGACTCTGGAACCCAGGAAGTCACCAGGATTCATGATTTATCTTTCTGTCTGCCTCCCATAAGCCAGTCCCTTGCCTCTTCTGTTGCAGAGGACCATTTGAAAAGGCCTGCTAATTGTGGAGGAGCTGTGAGTGGTTTGGGTAGAGGCCATCATCACTCTGTAATGTTCCTATGGAGCCCCAGTCCAGACTTCCTTTCATTTCACATGTCCCACTCCTTGTTCCCCGGTTTTGTAGCCTGGATGCTGGACCTTTGTTGGCCAGGAAATGTGGATCCGCATAGGTTGTAACAACGTGCGAGTGCTGAATTTGCATCTGTGCGTATAGTCTAATAAAGCATTTGCATGTCTGCATACCTTGAGTGTAATTCTGCTCTGTTAACGGCTCGTAGCAACACCAAAAAAGTGGAACCACCGGGCAGGCTTGTCGATAACCTATTGCCCGGCTGGGTTCTAGAAAAGCCCGCTCGCGGGGAGGGCGGGATATAAATGTGAAAAATAAATAAATAAATAAATAAAAGCTTTGAACAGGTGAGACCTGAGGATGACCAAAGGAGGAGTGGACAGTAATTGGATGAGAGAGTGGCCATTTCCAGTATTGTGGGGGACAGGAGGATGAGGACGAAGCAAGAGGCTGTGGAGGGCAGGTGAGAGCAGAGATGCATTTGGGATGGAGAAGCTGTGGGACAGGAGGAGGAAAGCGATGCAGGGATTTCAGGAAAATGCAGGGATTTCAGTAGAGGGTTTCCGAATAGACTGAGTAATAAAGAAGACAGCTGGAGGGGAAGCTGGATTTAATTTTCCTGGATTCCAGCTGCTGGGTTTTGACCTGGTTCTTGAGCGGAGTCTTACACTTGCTTGTGTAATTGTGTAGGACGTCTTGCCTTCTTGAGAGGTGTGTCACAGGATCTCTTGCGGTGCTGTAGAGAATGCTGTGGCACACCTGCTTCGTCGGTGCCTTTAAGAGGACTGCCTTCCCATGTGGTTTGCTTGTGTGTTGGGACTGGTCTAGATTCACACAGCTCATCTATATCTTACCTGTGGCTGTAGGAGCTTCCTTTCTTTTCGGTCCTTCTGTTACATACTCCTTAGCAGCATTTTTCTGATCATGGTTCTTTCCTTGCCCCAAGGTGAAGATGTTGACAGTGGAGAAGAAGGTGAATGAGATCTTGAACCGATTGGAGAAGACCAAAACGGAGCGATTCCCAGACCTGGCTGCAGAGAAGGAGTCCCGTGACCGGGAGGAGAGGAATGAGAAGAAGGCGCAGATCCAGGAAATGAAGCGGAAAGAGAAGGAGGAGATGAAGAAGAAAAAAGAGATGGAGGAGCTCAGGTGAGGGGGGGGGGATGTAGGGGCCGGTGGCATTTGCCTTGGTGCTTGTTCTGCCAGCTGCTAGAATGTCTGTAGCTCTTGTGCTTGATTAGGGAACAGGAATGAGAACAATAAAAACAAGAGGGAGGTCGCCCTGGTTTAGGGCTTACGCCACTTGTTACCCTAAACAAGCAATGCCTGTTCTCTTTGTACAGAAGATATGTGTTTGTTCATTTAATGGCAATCATCTTCATTCCTGACTGTGTGGAAACCTTTTTAAGCCCTTTAGTAGCAAAAATTAGACTTGGATTTGGATGTGTATTAAGAAAAATGTGGGATCTGAGTTCTTGAGATTGGTTTTTCCCTCTGCTGTGTTTTTTTCCCTCTTTTTTTGCTTTTACTGTTGTCTGTGTAACTTTTTTCTTTTTCTTTTGTATATAAAATTGAGAAAATATTTGTACCCTGCCTTCCCCATAGTTCAAGGCAGGCTTACAAATTCAAATTTAAAACATGCCTTCAGGCAACAAAAGCTTTAGCTGCTTCATTTATACCCTACTTTCCCCTCCAGTGGGGAATACAAAACGGCTTACAGAATCTCCTCTTCTCTATTTTATCCTCCCAATAAGCCTGTGAGGTAAACTAGGCTGAGAGTGAATGACTGGTCCAAGGTCACCCTGCAAGCTTCCATCAGACGTTTGGTTGGAGTCTGCAGCAGGCAGAGGCCATGTTGGGAGAAATGTGGCTCTAACCTTCTCCCATGAACTGAAGTGATGTGTCTGCCCTGCTGACCATCTAGACAGGGTATGAGTATAGAGAAGGGAAAGATGGAGCGGTTTTGTCACAGTTATTTTTGATTCTTCAGTTCACTGTATGCCTGTAAATAGTTGAGTGTTTTGAAATAAGTCCTTTAAACGATAAAGGAGTGGGATCTCTCTGTACCACCTAGTTCCCTAGCCGCTTGGACACGCCAGGAATGGGTCGAGGAATCCCTAAGGAGGAGAGAAGAGGCAAAACAGCCTGTTGTCAACTCTCCAGGGGAGCCTCAAAGATTCCCAGGAACCCCCTGGTGGGTTCCTGTTGACTGTGGAGAGGCAGGTTAGTAGTCTGTCCCGCCTAACCAGAGCCCCAGAGAGGGACAGTGGTGGCAGCCATACCCAGAACAGTGAAGAAGAACTGCCCCTTCAGGTGCCAGATCAAGCAAAGGAGGGGTGGCAGAGCAGGACCTGCCAGCTGACGCAGGCCCGTTCCGCCACATTCTAAGCAACACATCACGCAGTCCCTGAAGTTGTGGAGAGGCTGCAGAGTAGTTTAACAGTCAAAGCCCCACTTTTGAATGGCAGGAATGCAGGGCTGGCTTCTGGTTGAGAGTGGCTTTTGCCCTCTGCCAAGCAATTCTCTCCTTTAAATGAAAGTCATTAGAAGGATTGTTGAGAGTCCCCTGGATTCTTGGACTTCAGCTTTTTCCTCTCTTCTTTTTGCTAACACATAGAAAAACATTTTCCTGCTCGAAAACAATATATTTCCATCTCCTGTATTTTAGCTAACATCCCTTTAGCACAAGGCCTCCCTATTGGACCCTTAGACAACCTTTTGTTTCGTTATTGGTATCCTGATCCTAGGCCTATAGTAGTGCGGCCTACAGGCTCTAGGGAGGCCTAGTGGCTCCAGGGAAGCCTATACTAGAATAGCTCTCAGGGCCTACATTTACCAGGTCTCCTTTGGACCCTGTGTTTGGCTAACAGAGGATTTGGAGGGGAAACTTACACAAGTAGAATCGTAGAGGGTGTGTGCCTGGAAAGAAGTGATAAAAGGTGGGAGGTCATTCACTCCTAAGGAGCAGAGCTGGTGTGAGGCTGCTGCAGAGGGAGGGATCCCTCATCCAAAAGGGGTGAGTCAGCTTGAGGCCAGATACCTAGAGAAGGCTAAGTACAGTATAGTCAGAGGCATTAGTGTTTCTTGTTTTGCTGGTTTACCTACCTTTACTGTGCTCATTTTCCTTCAAGTTATTAAATTACAGTTGTTGTTAAATCTCTTTTATAAAAATAGCTTGTCAGTCTGCCTGGGTCCTCACACCTCAATCGGTCACTTGTAAAGGGGAAACCTGCTTGAAAAGGAGTGTATAAAGGGGTGGGGTGGGTGCTCTGGGCCCTCCTGAGGAGACCTATACCAGAGCGGTGGCAGCCATTAGACAACCTTTCTAGCCACTGCCCACAATAGTTGGTATGAATCAGAAAGGAATAATGAAGAAGAAGAAGAGAAGAGAAGAGATTGGATTTATATCCCGCCCTTCACTCACTTAAGAGTCTCAGAGCGGCTTACAAACTCCTTTTCCCTTCCCCTCCCCGCAACAGACACCCTGTGAGGTAGGTGGGGCTGAGAGACCTCTTTCCCAAGCTGTCCTTGAGAGAACAGCTGGCACAGAGCTATGGCTTGCCCAAGATCATCCAGCCAGGTGCAAGTGGAGGAGTGGGGAATCAAACCCGGTTCTCCCAGATTAGAGTACTACACCAAACTGGCTCTCATGAAGAGCGATACATGTCTTATGGCTAAAGGGAAGGCTGGCATTGGTGGAAACTTCAGCTGTGGAGCTCCTGCTGGTTATGCACAAGAAGCAGCGGGTGCAGCATGGAGAGAACACACCGTTGAAGGTTCTTAGATTTCCTCTTGGATGGTCCGGTGTGCTTCATGAAGGCATCAGGAATGGTGGGCTAGTTCACAGCAGTCTCAAGGCAGAGAAGGTTATCCATCCATTGGCAGTTGGTAGTTAATGTGGTGCTTTGGATCTGGAGCAGAGTTTTTACAAATGATACAGAATTGTAGGGTGAGCTCGCAGATAGCATAGCACACACTGAGGTGTAAGCTTACAGGCAGGGTCCTTGCCTTTAAAAACTGAGCATCCTTCAAGTACTCTCTCCCTTAAATGGGAAGAAGAGAAGAGATTGGATTTATACCCCGCCCTTCACTACCCAAGGGAGTCTCAGAGAGGCTTACAAACTCCTTTCCCTTCCCCACAACAGATGCCCTGTGAGGTAGGTGGGGCTGAGAGAGCTCTGACAGAAACTGCTCTTTTTCAAGAATAGCTGTGCCAGAACTATGGCTTGCCCAAGGTCATCCAGCAGGTGCAAGTGGAGGAGTGGGGAATCAAATCTGGTTCTCCCAGATTAGAGTCTGCGCACTTACTCACTACATTTTTCTAGTAAGGTCCAGAAAAACTCTTAAGATGGATTTTTACAAAGTGTTTTTTTCTTTATTTCTCTGCAGGAATTACTCTTCCTTAATGAAGGCTGAAAACATGTCCTCGAATCAGGTATGTCCAGGATGCTGCAGGGAGGAGCTTGTGGCCAAAGGATTGAATCCAATGATTAGGCAATGAAAGGTGCTGAAGGTTACGGATCTTTCTTGCATTCCCCTCCCCCAGGCCTTCTTCCTGACTTTGGGAAATTTTATTTCTCAGGTTTTGGGACCTGTGAGGTCTAAAAACACAAGTTGGAGTGTGTGTGTGGGGGGGGGTTGCAATGGGGAGGATGGAACTGCCATTTCTGCCTCCTCCCACAACATAGCTCTGCTGATGGAAGTGTGAGGAAAGGGCAGTTTTATCCTCCTTTCCACCCCACTGCAGCCTCCCAACCCGTGTGGCCATGAGACTGTGCAGCGCTTGGGAAGAAACTTTCCTGAGGTCAAAAAAAGATCTCTGGTGGAAGGGAAGCATGGGCAAGATCAACCGTCACTGTATCCACATACCATGGGATCCAACTGAGAGTGCGCAAGTGCGCATTTCTGTCCGCCTCACCACTTCCCTTCTGATGTTCGCTGAACAGACTTTGAGGCTCTTGGCTTTCTCTTGGAGTGACTAAAACTCAGCTGGAGGACAATCCTTGCCTTTGGCTTCTTCACACTCTGCTTCTGCAAGAGAAATGGGATGTTTCCAGTGCCTCTTGGCAAGGATGGACAACAGAGCCCTGACTGTGTCTGCAGTAGATCCTTACTGCGCTGAAGCTCTGCAGGAAAGTCTGTTTTAATGAAGCTACTCTGTGGCACTGCTTCCACAGTAGGGGCTTTCCCACGGTGTTTCCTTTGCTTATCGCGAGTCCCCATGCATGCTCAGGGAAGACTGCACATAAGTGAATCCCCCCCCCCCCCCAAGAAGAGATTTGCTTCATTACATTGGTTTGTGCAGCATTCTTCACAGTAAAATGTGAAATCCTGTTTCAAAAAATTTATCTCACTGAGAATTAACTTTGGAATGCAATATAAGTAGTGTAATAACGCTATTGCCTCAGACTACTTTAAAAAAAATAGAAATTGAAACAATAAGCTAATTAATCGGAAATTGTTCCGTGGTAACATGGAGTTGGAGGGTAGGGAGGGGAGGGCGGACCTAGGGCTGAAAAACTCCGGCTGAGAAAGATTTCCCCACTAGGTTGACGCAGTTTCAGTGCTGGGATTACAAAAACTTCCCGGAAACGGGATTTGGATGCCACATGGCAAGAGGGGGAAAAGTACGTTTTTATGCATGGGAGGGTGAAATCATCTGCAGAAACCAGGGAAAGCTGTGGATGAATAGAGACACAGGCACGGGGAAATTTGACCCTGTGGAACCAGTCCCTGTGTGGAAGCATGGCATCTGCAGTGGGATAGAGGAACAGAGGACAGTGCCTGGCTGACTTGTCCCTTTTTTCTTAATTTAACAAAGGTTCAGGGAAAGAGTTCAATATGATCCTTATTTTTACTTATGAGGGCTGTCACGTACCTTTTTTTTGGCCATAAAGTTACAGCCAACTTACAGTGAACCTGTAGGGTTTTAAAGGCATGAGACGAACAGAGGTAGTTTGCCATTGGCTGCCTCTGCATAGCAACCCTGGACTTCCTTGGCGGTTTCCCATCAGAGTACTAACCAGGGCCGATCCTGCTTAGCTACCAAAATCTGATGATAGCTTGGCTCGGCTATCCAGGCTAGGATGTAAACTTTGCTTTTGCCCAAACATCAAAGGGCAGGTTATCATGTCTCATTCCCTACCCGAAGGCAGAATCCTTCACACATATCAGTCCTTTCCACACATACACATCAATTAATCCCCATAGGCCATGTCCATGTATTTCATTATCAGACACTGGGGCAACTGAGGAGCCCCTCAGTTGGGGCAACTGAGGAGCCATACCAGACTGATGAGGAGCCAACAGCCAAGCCCGAAAAGGAAGTGACCCATCCTCTCATATGCGTACACCTTAGGTATGAGTCAGAGCAAGGGAGAATTTTCTCTCTGATGGTGGTCAATTAAATCCTGAGCGAAAAAGGGAACCGTTTTGGGCTGAAGACTGCGGTACCTGTCGCCCTATAAAATCATACAGTCCTCAGAACATCTGTCCAAGAATCTCTTTCGCCTTTCCTTCCACAGGATGGCAACGACTCGGATGACTTCATGTAAACCCAGGCGGCGCGCCGCTCACCTTTCAGAAGACAAAGATGGACTGTGACATCACAGCTCTTGGAAGCTGATGGCAAAAAAAACCAAGCAAGTGAACCTTGGGAGTCTCCTCGCTTGTTTCCTTGTTGGCCATGTCTGGGAGGAGATGAGCGAATCCTCCTAGAGAGAGCCTCTGTGAGCTCTGTCTTGTAAGCCACTACGGTGTGTGTATTATCTGGGGGATGGGAAGAGGAGGCTTCCTTTGAAAGCTGTTGGGCCGGGCAAGCGTTGCTTCTGCCGTAAGCCTTCCTTGGGAAAAGATCAACTTGAAAGGCTTGGCCATTAGAACTGCTGACCTGAGGACATCATCATCCTCATCTTGCGGGGGTGTTCCCTTTTATTGTGTGCTAATTTCAGAGTGCGTCAGAATTTTGCTCTCCCTCTAAAACTCCACAGGGATTTGATCTTTGCACAGCTGTGTTTCCACACTGTAAAAATGCTTGCCTGGATCCTTTGTGCATGGAATGTCACAACCTCCCTACTGCACCATTTAAACCTCCATCGGCCAGACCCAAGTTTGTTATAACCCAAGAGTTGGGGCAAAGTGCACAACAGTAGCAGTCATTGAAAAGCAGATGGTTCTAGCAAGTAAGCCAGTCCTGAAACCGTTGTTCACTCAGCCTGTGTAGCCACTGTGTCGCTTTTGCCTCAAGCACTCTGCGAAGCCCAACATCACTGTTTGTTCTGAGGTAAAGCAGCATGTGCCTGATGTGTATAGCCTGTTCTTCTTTGCGGTCTCTCTCCAGTCCCAACCATGAAGCTGGCAGCTGCAGGAATGTTCCAGAACTATACCAGAGAGCTGACAGGGAAGTCCTTGAGTGTCTGCACAAGCCTTGACAGTGGGCCAGCCTGTGATAACTGCTCTCAGGAAATGTTCTCTGCAGAGTTTCCCACCACAGCAAGGCTTAGGCCTGGCCTACTGCCATGAGGGGGTCAGAGGCAATGGAATGGATTGTGCCACTTCAGACTGCAGGTGGTGAGGGATTAAAGCGTTTACTGGTCTGCCACTGTAATAGTTCCCTGAAAATGACAAAGTAGCACAGCATACAAAGAGCCAGGCTAGACTCAGGGAGAAATTGTCTAATCTAGTCTTCGGATGCTGTGCCAGTTTGCCATTTTCAAGGAATTAATGAGGAGGAACTGTGACCAGGGCAGTCCTTTCTCACAGTCTGGAGTGGTACTTCCTGTTCTACCATCTCAGAATTCCTGCTCTTTGTCCTGCTACGTGTGTCTGACCAGGCTTTGGTGTATCTCCTCCCTCACCTTAAAGAAACCCTATTTTTTCTTGTGGTGTTCTTAGTGTAATCAGGCATTCTCTTTTGAGCTTTTGCGTGACCCCCTGTTGGAATGAATAAAAGACATGGATGGCTGCTTAGGAGGCCTCCGCCACAGATGAGCATGATTGCTGTTTGGCTTGCCTTGGCGATGAGCCCATGGTGGGCTCATGCCTGCATTTTTTAAGCAATACTGAGCCAGCATTATTTTCTTATTTTTAAGATTTACATTATTTATAGCCTGCTTTTCTCACTTGGAGTCAAAGGTGGATTATGCAGAGGAGGTCAGTACAGTCGGCAGGATGGGACATTCAGTGAACAATGCAATAGGAATTAAGAGTTGTAGAACCAAACAGAGCTGAAGCAAAGCGTAAGTTTTAACATGACACATTAAGTGATGCAAAAATTACATAGTAGGATCCTAGTTTCATACACAGAAGTATCGACGACAGTCGCTAATCATTTATCCAAGTAACTTTTTGAAACATTTAGCACAGGGCATGTCACAATTATTCTTGTAAGCTTAGATTTGGTTGGAAAGTGCTGGCTGCCATTATTGCTCATTGGTTTATGTGGTGCTGAAGAAACCTGGCTTGGGTTCCATGGATCTGGTGTGCTTGATGGTGGCACTTTTCTCCAGCACAAGGGTCACCATGTTGGGGAAAGTTCCATGGGCTGGGGGAAAGTGCTCCCATTAGTGGGCGATCCATGGTGTCCAGCCCCCTGTATTCAGTCCCAGTTGTTCCAACAACATCACAGAATGCACAGAAGAGCTCAGGGTGGGGCCTCCGCCGATTCCAGCCCACCCCATCATTGCTGGTCTGTTTCCTGAATCGTCCTCAAAGGAGCCTTCTAAGCAGCCCAACAATCTGGGTCGAAACTGCTGAAGAGTTGAAACAGGCTCAACCGTTGGGCAATCTACACTGTCAAGCAGCAAGTTCTAAGAAACATGTGAGAAGGTAACACCAGTTGTGTTACTGGTGCAGTGATGGATTATTAAACGTGTGGTTTGTGGCGGAGATGAAACTTGGAAGCCTCTGAAGTCATGTGCAGAACCGTCAAGAGTCTCCTTTTTAAGCAAGAGTACCAGTTCCTTGGCTAGAGCAATGGGATTATCTGGAGCTGCCTCCATGTGTAGGCGCATGATCTACCTGTGTCAGAGAACACTGGCTACAGATTTTTCCTGTTGGACTTGGTGCAAGCATTTCTTCCCAGTAGTGGTCATTTCTCTTTCCCTGGGTGCCCTTTGGACCCCTCCTTTAAGCATGGAGCAGGTGGGAAAGTGTCTGCCTCTCCAAATCTGAAGTGTTACATGAATGCTGTTATGCCTAGAGTGATCACGGTGAAGACTGGAACAGCCATGTACATACACTAGAATTAAACGCATTGTTTTATTGGAAAGGGTCTGTATTCTTTGGACTTCTCTAAGGTCTGGTATTAAAATAGGAATTAAAAGGTGTGGGGAAATGTCAGCATTGTAGGTATCTCAGGGTGCTATCAGACATGATACATATTTTGTTGATAATATGCTTAACATCTTTACAGCACTTTAGATTGTTCAGGACACCTCACACATGTTTTTTAAGCCTTTTGTTTCATTTTAAAGCATGTCATAAATCAATAACATCAGAACACTAAATCAAACCACTAAAAAGCTATAAATAGTACGCCAGGGTATAAATGTTGATGTAATCCTTAGAACAAACCTGCAAATTAGGCCTTTTGGTGCTTGGGAGGGGCAACATAAGAACAGAGTAGGCCTCCTGGTGCTTGGGGGGGGGGGGCAACAGTGGGAGGGCTTCTGGAGTTCTGTCCCCACTGCTGGACCTCCTGATGGCACCTGGTTTTTGCCCACTGTGTGACACAGAGTGTTGGACTGGTTGGGTCATTGGCCTGATCCAACATGGCTTCTCTTATATTGTAATGATCTCTCTTATATCCTGTTTGGCTTGGGAGTGGGGGGTTGGGGTTGGAGTGACTTGTTTAAGGCTACCTAATGAGTTCACAGGCTGCAATGAGATTTGAACCAGCAATTTCCTGCTTCAGAGCTCCATCTCTTTCGCTATAGCAGCACTAGCCCTGAGCTTGCTGTTGCACAAAACTCCTGCTGTGTTTTGGATCACTGGTTTTCACTGTGCTGGCTTTCAGGCTATGATTTCTGCATATGTGGTCAGTTCTGATCCTCTCCTGCTTCCCTCCGAAACCACACAGAATGGAGTAGGGAGCTGTCCTATGTATATTTCAAACTTCAATAAGAGGAGCATTGTTTGTAGGTAATGCAGATCCTGCAGTCAGTGAATTTTGCTGATGAAGAACGTGTGTATCTCATCTCAGTTCATTTTCCTAATGCTGTCTATGGAAAGGGGAGGGAGCGGTGTGGAGCATTTCAGTTTGATCTGCTGACCACTTAGCGGTGTCCTGGCTTGGAAGATCTCGCCCGATACTGCCCACATGTTTGGAAGTATCTGTTGCCAACAGGGCTTGAAATCTGAAGATGGGGGGGGGGACAAAAGCAGGATTCTTAGGGAGCTAAGTTCTGATGTCTCTCTGTGTATTCACTGAGTGTGAATTTCCATGACTTTGTCGGTAGGCTTTGGGAGAACTAAGGGAAAATGAAGGCAAAAGGTGCTACAGCCACGAATGTTGTAGAACTGGGGAGGGCCTTAGCACATGCTTAGCATGAAGAAGAGTGATCACTGGCTTTTGGCAAGACCTTTGCCAGCCAGAATAGTTGGTATTGGGCGACATAGGCCAGTGGCTGGACTCTTGCAGCTTCTTGTTTGAGAGAGGGGCTGATAAGTGCTGAGTTTTTCACACTATGCAGCTCAGTTTCAGAGACCATTTAAAGTGAATTCCCCCTGTAAATGTCCCCACAGCATTTCCTATCAGTGCATTACACGGAATGTCAATATATCCTATGAATGAAGGATGCTGCGAGACATGCCGGTTCCAGGGCGTCTGGATTTTGGCCAAAGGTGCTGTGCTTGAGTGAGGGTATCTGGCTTGGCTGCTTGGAAACTGGATGCTGCACCAGAGGAACTTTTGAACTGATGCAGAGGAGGAGTTCTAGATTCTTACCCTTTGTGTGTTGTGTAACCAGGGGAAGAATTTGTTTTTATTTGAGCTCCAAGTAGATTAAGAAAATCTGTTTGCATGACCTTCCCCCCAACCCCTTCCCCCCCTCCCCCAACTGTTTACTGAGGCTTTTCACTTTGCAAAAATAAAGTCACTTGCACAACTTGGATCATGCCCAGTTGAAGCAATGATGTGCTTTTTAAAGATAGCATTTTGTCTCCAGCCAAAACGTTTTTTTGGATTTAGAGATGAACTAGATGAGGCTATTTTTTTGTTTTTGTTTAAACCTGAGAGAATTCCATGTGGCTGCTGCTCACGTGTTGGGCAGGAATCTGCAGCTACAGGAACCTGCAGGTTAAATACTGTTCATATAAAAGACTGGCACCAATAAAGCGAACAGTGGTTATTGCTGTAATGCTGGCTGGCAGGAAGGAGACGGTCCGCAGCCCTGCTTAAAAGCTGTGCCAAGAGATGAGAGGACCTTTGTACAGAGATGTAAACAAAAATTCTGGGGGAGGATGCTATTGTTATTCATGTGAATCGTGAACGGTTTTATCTGAGGAATAAAATCGTGTCTTATTTATATAGCACTGTCATGCTATACGTGGCAGTCTAGAGAGTACAAGGCAGAGACCCTTCATCAGAGATCCATGCACACCAAAACCACTATATCAATTAATTTATAAGCACTTCTACTTTTTGATGTCATTAAGCAGAAGCCCCACTTCAGCGAAGAGTCCCATCAGGTCACCTTCCACTATGAATTCTGTTGTGTATTCCTATTGCAGATGCTGTAGGCTGAACCAAGTGCCCCCTCCTTCCTTTCTGGGTGGTGGCCACCAGGAGGCGACATGTCTTCAGCATTCCCTGTAGCCACACACATGCTTCTTATTCGTGGATGGCATCTCTTCCTGCTGTTGTGGTCCACTTTTGGTTAAAGGTTCCCTTCAAAGCAGCAGCAGTATTAAAGGATTTTAGACGTTCTCAGGGCTGTGGGAGAGATCTGGGTGTCCACTCTGGGAATGCTGAGGGCTAAGTGGCTCTGTTAAGGTAGGGGTCAAACGAGAGAGGCCCTTGTGTCAGATGTGTTAAGCCTTCCTTGTCAAACTGCTGTCTTGAGAGAGTCCTGACAGTTGTTGGGTCGGTAGCCCACAAAGCAAAGGAAGGATGGACTTGGGACATGGGAACTCCACATGCATCCGCTTGCGTGGCACCTTACAGATTTTTAGAAGTTAAAAAAAGTCGTGTTCTTGCCTCGAAGGAACTTCACGAAGGAACTTCACGAAGGAACTTCACGAGACAAAATAGGCAATAGGAAAGAGAAGAGAAGGAAAGACTCAGGTAGAAAGGATGAATGTTGGGCAAATGTCCTTGGAGAGCCAGTTTGGTATAGTGGTTAAGTGCGCGGACTCTAATCTGGGTGAACCGGGTTTGATTCCCCACTCCTCCACTTGCACCTGGCTGGATGACCTTGGGCAAGCCATAGCTTTGTACCAGCTGTTCTCTCAAGGACTGTTGTCTCAGAGCTCTCTCAGCCCCACCTACCTCCCAGGGTGTCTGTTGTGGGGGGGGAAGGGAAAGGAGTTTGTAAGCCGCTTTGAGACTACAAGTGAGTGAAGGGCGGGATATAAATCCAGTCTCCTCTTCTTCTTGGATCTCCAGGTCTGTGAGTCTAGGTCAACATGGTGGTCCAGGAGGCCTGTAATTCTTCACATTACAGCTGGGACAGGTCTTTCTCACTCTGGAAAATTCATTTTTGGCAGTCTGCCTGCTGCAAGTGTCAAGTGTATGCCATTCATTAGCCTGTTTTTTTTTTTGTAAGGAGTGGTGAAATCCATCTGGGCTGGTTTCTAGTGAACAGGGAGAAGCTTTCAAGTAGAGTTTTTAGCAGGCCTGTGTGAACTTACAGCAAATACCACAGCCCTATGCCAAGGTGATCCAACCTTGTGCCAGGAAAACCCAAGTCCAGTGATCTGTTTTGTGTGATTAAAATCAAACAGACTAGCAAATCTTTGCCTTGGTGTGCATAATTCTGCCTCTTGACAGTAAACTGACATGGGGGGGGGGGGGAATAACCAGCTGACTCTTTCCTCACTACTTCTCCCCAGGCATGGACAACTTTCAGGCTGCTGTATAACACCCCCCGGAGCAGGGTCAGTACCAAAGACGGCCCACCCCAGCCCTGCCCTGCCATTTGATTGCGTACTTTTCAATCCACTTCATTGCTTCTGACGATGGAGCCTGTAGGGCTTTCCTGTCAGAGCAGTGGCTTTGCTCTGAGGGAAGACTTTCCCTGTGGGGCTTGCTTGGGAAGGAAGTACTGCAGGTCTGCTGTGGGACTTCTGTGGATTCTGGGACATATTTGTGTGTGCCACTTGTCTGGCCTTTTGGCTGTCAAGAGTGAGGCCCAGACTAAACATGATGGCATCCTCGTGGCCACCATCCTCTGCAAGGACTGTGCCCAGTGCTCTCCCTGGAAGATGTGAGGGCAGCCAATTGTGTTTTGGTATGAAACTAAATGTGAGGTCCATCACTGACTCTCTCAGCATTGTCTAATGCTCTGTAAAGTTCCCTCCATGATGTTTTCCTGTGGTTGATCCCAAAGGTCACCAAAGCTTACATGCTCTTGTACTCGTACCTAGTTAATTAACTTGTAAGGAGCCAGAGGTTACCTTGAGCACAGTTTGAAAATCTCTGAATTGGACCCTGTTTCCTCTGTCTTTCATCTCCAGTTAACGAGAACTCTCTTGTTTCTGGTGGGTGAACTTCACAGTTCCATAGGCAAAGCTAAAGGTTTCCCTTGCTCAAAAGCCAGTCGAATTTGACTCTAGGGGGCGGTGCTCATCTCCGTTTCCAAGCCGAAGAGCCAGTGCTGTCCAAAGACTTCTCTGTGGTCATGTGGCTGGCATGGAACACTGTTACCTTCCCACCGAAACAATACCTATTTATCTACTTGCAGTTTCTTTCTTTCGAACTGCTAGGTTGGCAGGAGCTGGGTCCAGAGACGGGAGCTCACTCCGTCACGTGGCACTCGGGTCTTGAACTGCCGAGCTACCAACCTTCTGATCTGCAACTCAGCATCTTAACCTCTGAGCCACCATAGTTAGACACCATTATAACTTGGGAATGAGGCAATTTAAAAAGGGGTATATGGCTGAAATTGTCCTGGAGTCCTTTGGGCGCGTAGATTAACTGGCCACTAAATGATGGTTTCTCTGTATTTCCCCCCCTCCTACTGATGTAAAAACAGGTGCGGAGGGCTGATCTTGAGAGAAATGTGACTTGAAAGAGGTTTAATGTCTCTTGCCATTTTTCTTCTCAGTCACAGCATCTTGTGGCTGTTTTTTAAAGACAACTTTAATGTATCTCCAGCAGCATCAAATTTCACCCTAACCAATCCCTGAACTCAGGTGTCTGTAACCTTTTGGAGTCTGGGGGCACCGTTGGAATTCTGACACAGGGTGACGGGCGCAGTGACAAAATGGCTGCCACAGGAGGCGGAGCCCAAGTGCAGGGGAGAAGAGAGGTCATCTTAAGAGACGCTGGGAAAGAAGAGTGAGAGAGAATAAAGCCAAGACTGTTGGCAGCTGCTACTGAACAACATTTTAATCTGCAGCACAGTCCACCTGATTACCAGTGGCCAATCTGAAGCCCTGTTGGGCCAGAGCCCCACCATGCCCCGCCCACTTTCTAAAACACTTGGTGGGTGCTGGGAAAGGTGTGGGCAGGCACCAAATTGGGGACCCCTGCCTTAACTCCAAAGACCATGTTTTTGCTTCTCATCTAAGATGGTGTGATGCAGCTTGGGGCTATGATGGATCCATGCTTACCTAACTGCCTTGCCACAGACACCCTGCATGTCTGTAACCAAGTTAGCTTCACTGGACCTGTGTAATGATGCTGAAAGCATGGGAATCTCCACAGGGGGTCTCATTCTTGGACTAGATGTCAGCCCTGAACCGGCTGGTTCCTCTTTTGACCAGTTTTAAAGCTATCTCACTTGTGTCCCACAAGTGGAGCTGTCTCTGCTTTCCAGGCTGGCTGGCGGGTGCCAATCTCCAGCTGCAACTGCACCAAGGAGAGGCTGTTGGGTGGGGACATCTTCTCATTTGCTTGTTCTGGAGGCCTTTGCAGAACACTGTGCGTCTTTCCTGCTGGTCCGCTGCCTCCCTCACTTGGCTGGTTCTCCCCTCGTCTGTGTGGGAGGCCTGCTTGAATGCAGTAGGTGTGGTTTTCAAAGGGAGAATTGGCTGAACATTCACCACTGATGGGTTCTGGCTGCCAGCTATAGGAATGTGCCCTTGCTGTGGGTCATTGCTACCTTGGGTTTGACTTGACCAGGCCACCACACACAGCCCTGTAAACCTGACCGCTTTCTCTGCAGAGAAGGGAGAATGCACACTGGTTCAAAAGAGTAAAATATAAAAGTGTGACAGTCTGTACAGGAAAAGCAGTCGTTGTCGATTTCCTCTTGCAAAGTCTTTGTGTGTGTGTGTGTGGGAGAGGATTATGAATCTACAGAAACCCTGACATCATATGAGCTAATGTAGGCTTAAACCTGGTTTAACTTCTATGGCTTCTCTCAAGGAATCCAAGAAACAGTAGTTCTAAGAGGGGTGTTTGGGCTCCCAGTCACTAAATGCTCAGCCCCCCTGCCCTTCCAAAACTCTCTAGAGGGAAGTCCTGATGGATCGGTAGTGCAGATGTGACCAAAATCTGAGCAAGTGCTTTTGTAAGTGGTGGTTTTTAATTTAATTTTTTTTTTACAAATTAAGCACTTGCTTGTTCTGTTTCACCTTTTACATTTTAGAAAACTCTTTCCATGTTGACTTCCTTGTGGAGGAACAACCCTTGCTGGTCTCTTGCAGAACATCTGTGTGTTGCAGAACATTTTTTCAGGGACAGTCATTCTGCATGAACAGAGTATATGCCCTGCAATGAGCCCCACCTTCCCATGCCAACTGCATTGTCTGAGACCAGCGGCAGCAGTGGGCCAGGACTCTTCCCATGGACTTTGTCCACCATTACTCTTTCTCTCATTGAAGCATCTTTACTATTTATTGGCCTGCATAAAACCTGGGCCAACTTTATATGTCATAGCTTCTGGCCTTCCTAACCAATGGTTTCTAGCTGTGGGACCATGCTGCCTCTCACATACAGATGACGTTACCCTAACTCAGGCTCTGAGGGCACTTCCTTCTCTTCTGCTCCCTTAGGATGGCTGAGTCAGTGTGTATGCTGGAGCCAGCTCTGGGTTGTCGCCTCTGCCTCTTGCCTTCTCTTGTGATCTAAGATGAGCAAATGCTCAAGTGACTCAGCCCACACAAATGCACACTGTGTGTGTTACTATTGCAAACACAGACTGAGCACCAGATCTTGCCAAGCTTCGATGCCATACTTTTTGCTGCGTTTTTGATAAGATCCAGTACAGCCTCAGTTCAGTGACTTTGAGCACACTGCCTTGGGGAAGGAAAACTCGGAACCCCATCCAGTTGCAGCACAGTCCCCGAGCCACGGAGAGTATCCCCGCAGGTTTTCAATAAGATCCCTGTTTCTTTGCTGAGAAAGAGGGCTGGTCAAACATTCCTTGTAATATGTAGACAGGGGGTTGAATTGGGATTGATGGGTCTCAAGGTTATTTGTTTCAAATGTTTTTTGCCTTGCCTTTTCATCCACATTTGTGGCCCCAGAGGGCATGGCACCTAACAGAACATCAACATAAAAAGGGCATACAATTTAAATAATACAGCAGATCCACAAAGTAGCTAGTGGTTTACAATCACTATATAGCAGAATCAGTTGGATCACATGAGTCAGCCAAAAGATAGCCATGCTGTTCTATTCCAAGGTATACTGAGAGAATAATACCATCTTAATATGGTGTACATGGTCTGCCAAGGAATGTTCAAACTATCGCACAATTGCATTCATTTCACACACTAGCAAGGTCATGCGCAAGATCCTACAAGCTAGGCTTCAGAAGTAAGTGGGTAGAGAACTACCAGAAGTACAAGCTGGGTTTTGCAGAGGTAGAGGAACTAGAGATCAAATTGCCAACATTCGCTGGATTATGGAGAAAGCAAGAGAGTATTAGAAAAACATCTACTTCTGCTTCATTGATTATACTAAAGCCTTTGATTGTGTGGATCACAACAAACTATGGCAAGTCCTTAAAGAGATGGGAGTACCAGACCACCTCACACGTCTCTTGAGGAACCTGTATAAGGGTCAAGAAGCAACAGTTAGAACCGGATATGGAACAACTGATTGGCTTAGCATAGGAAAAGGAATACAACAAGGATGTATATCGTCACCTTGCTTATTTAATTTATATGCAGAGTACATCATGCGAAATGCCGGTCTGAATGACTCATGAGCCGGAATTAAGATTGCTGGGGAAAACATCAATAACCTCAGATATACAGACGATACCGCTCTAATGGCAGAAAGTGAAGAGGACCTCAAAAGCCTCTTGCTCAGGATAAAAGAGGAGAGGGCAAAACTCAGCATCAAAAAAACAGATCATGGCATCTGACCCCATCACTTCTTGGCAAAAAGAAGGAGAAGTTGTGGAAGCCATGACAGACTTCACCTTCCTGGGATCCAAAATCACTGCAGACGGTGACTGCAGCCATGAAATTAAAAGACGCCTGCTCCTTGGGAGGAAAGCGATGGTAAACCTAGACAGTATAACAAAAAGTAGAGACATCACCCTGCCAACAAAAGTCTGTATGGTCAAAGCCATGGTATTCCCAGTAGTGATGTATGGCTGTGAGAGCTGGATCATAAGGAAGACTGAGCGCCAAAGAATAGAATGCACTTGAAATATGGCGCTGGAGAAGACTTGAGAGTCCCTTGGACTGCAAAGAGATCAGATCAGTTAATCTTAGAACAAATCAATCCTGACTGTTTGCTGGAAAGCCAGATACTGAAGCTCAGATACTTTGGCCACCAAATGAGAAGGGAGCCCTCACTGGAGAAGACCCTGATGCTGGGAAAGATTGAAGGTCAAAGAAGAAGGGGACAGCAAAGGCTGAGATGGTCAGGCAGTGTCATTGATGCAACAGACATGAAATTAAGCAAACTCCGGGACACGACAGAAGACAGGAAGGCCTGGTGTGATGTGGTCCATGGGGTTGCGAAGAGTCGGACCCTGGCATTATACCCTACTGAGGTTCCTCCCCCTCCACAAATCCTGTCTGACCTGAGGCTTCACCACCAGTTTGGTGTAGTGGTTAGGAATGTGGAATCTAATCTGGGAGAACCGGGTTTGATTCCCCACTCCTCCACATGCAGCTGCTGGTGTGATCTTGGGTCAGTCACAAGTTCTTTCAGAGCTGTTCTCTCAACAGCAGTCCTTGAAAGACCTCTTTCAGCCCCAGCTACCTCCCAGGGTGTTTGTTGTGGGGAGGGGAAGGGAAAGGAGATCGTGAGCCTCACTGAGACTCCTTCGGGTATGGAAGTGCATGGTATAAATAAAATCTCTTCAAATCCCCGGGAATTTCTCAGCCTGGAGCTGGCAACACTGGATCAGAGGCATTGTTTTCAGAACTAATAACTGTCCTTGCTCCTGTTTTGACTCTTTTTGACAGCCTTGGCCCTGTGTGAGCCAGACCCATTTAACCTGCCCTAGCCCCTCCTTCCCATGTCAATAGGCCCTTTCATCAAAAAGTGCTTTTTCCAGGCTCCCCAAAAACAAAGGAGCATCTTTTTAAAGTTACTTTGTCATCAGAATCAGGCATGCCAGCAGCCCCAACAGCTGGGGAAATGTTGTCCTTGGCCTGGCCCACTGGAGCAACTGAAAACCCGACAAGCCCCAAGGTCTTGGACCGTTCCCGGCACTTCGCTTTATGTAATCACTTGTCTTCCTGCTGAGCCAGCACTGCTGGGGAATTCTTGGTTGACTGAGGGGGTAACACGATTCAGGGGGTACTTTGACCAATGCTCTCCTTGAGAGGATTTTTGGATGGGGATAATTTTCCTGTGTGTTTTGTAGCAGACTGGTGTACAGAGGAATTCAGTGGTCTCAGAGGCCATCTGCTTGACTTTTATGAACTTGATATTTATGTGAGGAATCTACCACACTAATTAAACTTGGGGAGGATTTTGGAGATGGGTTCCTGATAGGTTAATTTCCCAGTTGGTTTTGGGACCAGCCCACTATGGCCTGAAGAACTTTCAGAGGTTTCAGTCATGATCCAGTGAACTGCAAACATTTCACAGCAGTTATAAAATTGTTTAACAGAAATGTCTAGTTTGTCAGTCTGGCCCTAAACTTGCCCCTGTGGCTTTGACTGAAGATTTCTGTTTAGTTATCAGTAGGATAAGTTGCCTCCTCTTGATTTTTGTTTCCTTAAGTTGTAGAATATCCTCTTCACAGAGATTCACCAGTTAGGGTGAATCTTCCAGAAGTAGCATTTATTTTATTGATTTACTTTATTTATATATCCCAGTAAGCAAAACAAAGAGAAGCAAGAACTAGCTCTTTCTTTTAGGTGGTTTAGGCCATCTTGCATAATTCTGGGCTGCTTACAGTGGTGGTAGGGCCAGTGTGGTATTCGTGATTCATGGTACAATCAAAAGCAGACTTAATCTCTTCTTATCCCACCGAGTTCCAGTCAGACTGTCAGTTTAGGACTAGGGAGACCCAAGTTCAAATGTTCACTCTGCCAGGAAGCTGACTGGCTGATCACAGGCCAGTCGCATATACACATGAGGCTGCCTTGTACTGAATCAGACGATTGGTCCATCAAAGTCAGTATTGTCTACTCAGACTGGCAGTGGCTGTCCAGGGTCTTTCACATCACTTGATCCTGATTGAGCCTGGGACCTCTTGCTTGCCAAACAGATGTTCTACCACTGAGTGGCAGCTCCTCCCTCCCCTTCCCAGTCTCTACCTCACAGGCTTGTTATAAAATGAGGCAGAGTGAACCCAGTACATCACATTGAAGCACAGGACAAAAAATGTAAGAGAGAATGTGTAGAGCAGGAGATACAAGAAGCAGAGAAGGGGTATGTATGCTAGAGGAAAAACTGCTCTAGTTTGAAGAGATGATAAGTCAAGCATTTGTACAGGTATCTTCATTTTGACAAGGAAGTGGGCCAGTAACTCTGCTCCCGAGCTTCCATTCTGCCCACATGTCCTCCATGAACCAATACAGGATGAACTTAGGATGACCAGGTTGAGGAAGGAGCACAGGGTAGTGTAGGGTTTAGAATGCTGGACTAGGGAAGGGGCCATGGCTCAGTGGCAGAGCATCTGCTCGGCAAGCAGAGGGTCCCAGGGGCAATCCCAGGCATCTTTAGTTAAAAAGGATAGGCAGTAGGTGATGTGAAAGACCTCTGTCTGAGGTCTTTGAAGAGCCGCTATTAAACAGAAAACCAGTATGCGCATTGGGCTCAACCAGCTTTTCTGCTGCAGAGGAGGGTCTCCCTTGACCACTGAAATGGCTATGCTGTGGTGAAGAGCATGGGCCCTGCATTGGCAAAAGTCATAGACATAAGTAGCAGAGAGCAGACCACGGAGGAGGAATTAAGTAAGACTGAATGAAAATGCTGGCTGGATCCAACCTCATAATTTATTTAATGACTTCTCTTCCTTAAATATTTTTCCAAGCAACATTTTTCCCTTGCACAGAAATTGAGTGTTTCTCATGACTGCTTTGGAACCAATTTTTTTTTTAATTAATTGTAGCAGTTTGACCATTTTTAGGGCTATTGCTGTGGTTCTCTCTGGCAATGGGGACCTTCATGGAGAAGACTGGGAAAGTGCACTTCTCATGCTCCTGATGCATAGCAAAACCCCTCTATTAAACCGCACAAAAAAGGAAGGAGAAGAGGAAATAGGCTTTCCAACCTCCAGATGTGGCCTGGAGATCTCCAGGAATTACAACAAATCACCAAAGATCAGCTCTCCTGGACAAAATGGCAGCTGCAGGGGGTGGACTTTGTGACATCACATCCCTTCTGAGTTCTCTCCCCAAACTCTCTCCCCCCCTGGGCTTTTCCCCAAATCTCCATGATGAGTTCCCCAGCCCAGAAATGGCAACCGGGTTGGGAGATCATTCTCTTCTTATTGCCTGGTCTCTGGGCAGCTAGGAGGTTAACCTGCCAGCAAGCCAAGGAATGTGTGGGGAGGTAACTTTTTAACATTGTCTGTCTGCCCAGGTTTGGGAGTGAGGGCAGTCAGTTTCATTTCCAAGTCTCTGAGGACCTGCTTTTCTCTCTCACTTTCTTATCTTGTTGGATGGTAATTTGTATTCGCCACTTGGCACCTGTTGATAACATGCTCTATAAATGTTACCAGCTGCCGTCCTGGCACAGCCTGAAAGGGCTTCTTGTCTCGCTTGCCTGGTTACGTAAAGGCCAGTCGGGTTATTCCCAGGGCCTTTGGCGTGAGCTCAAGCTGCACTTGGAATGAGGGCAAGAGGAAATTGCTTGGCAAGCCCAGCCTCAGGTGATCTGATGCCTCAAGTGGGATACCCAGATGGAACCCCTTCCCAATACCTGTCATGAGGTACAACCTACCAGGGAGCTCTGTGGAGCAAGCCTCCTCAAGATTAGCAAAGAGCACATCGTCGCCCTTTCCATCTCCCACTCTGCCACCTTCAGCAGCATCCAAAATGTGCTGCTTCATCTTAAGACTACAGCCAGGGTTGGGACTGAGCGTCCTACCCCTGCCTGTTTCACGAGGGGCCTTTTGTGCTCACTTGCCTGCCCTGTTGCATCGAATGCAGTTGCCTGGATTTTTTTTTCCTTTCTCTTTTTTGGGACTCTACATGCCACCTCTCCAGATACCTGTACAAGGCAGCTCACAAAGTAAAAAAAGATTAAAAATCAGCATAAGAATTATCAATAATAAAACAAGCCAGGGGTATGAAATCAATGCCCTGTGGCCTAAAATAATAGCCATAAAATGGGCTAGGAGTGGATCATAAAAACAGCCAAGAAAAGATGAAACCCCTCCTTTGAAAGGCTGGGTAAAGAAAATGTTTTGGCCGAGTGCCTAAAGGACAGTAAAATAGGCACCAGGCAAGCATCAAAGCGGGAGGGCATTCCCCAGGTGAGGGGCCACCACTGAAAAAGCCATGACTCTGGTTGTCACCTTCCTCACCCCTGCAGGTGGAGACACAGGGAGTGCAAAGTATGGGAAGAAGGTTTTACTTAGTGGGCTGAACTGAGTACAGGAGGAGACAGTTCTTCAGGTACCCTCAAGCTACTTAGAGCCTTAAAGATATGTCATCTTCTGGGCGTGAAACAGCAGTCACTGCAGGTGTGGAGGGGGAGGTATTCTTGAATTCCCTGCATTGTGCAGGGGATTGGACTAGATGATCCTGGAAGTCCCTTCCAACCCCTTGATCCTATGATTCTAAGAACCAGCCATTTTAATTGTGCCCCACTTTGTGTCCCCTTCAACCTACTGCATTACCTAATTCCTTCCATCTTCTTAGCCAAATGTCACATTTCTTTGTGCAAATTCACCTTTTAAACACTGTCTTGTCAGTGCATCTTGAGCAACAGGGTGCTGTCGAGCATGGAATCTGCCCTGCTTTATTGAGATGTCCAGTTCCCACCATAATTTCCATCATGGTACAAATGGGGTTTGTGTACCAGACAGTCTTTTATTGTTTTATGAACACTACTTTTCCACCCTCCCCCCATCCCTTTGCTGGTGGTGTTACACAAGATGTCAAAGCATCCGGTTGCACTGGGCTTGTGGGTTGTGTAGCATCAGAAAGCACTTGGTGCCTGAAACCTAGCATGCTGAAGAAATGGAAGCTAGGGACACTTTGTAATCTGACTGCTCAAGACACCGTCTTTAGGGATGACAGCAGGGTGAAAGCACTAGGTTATGGTGATGCTGTAGCTAGACCGCTGTGCTGTGGCAGCCACTGGAAGACAAGACAGCACATCTGGCCTTTGTTAGCAACCTGCTCCTAAGAGAACACCCTGATGTTAGTTTGCCTGGCTGGTTACTCTACCACCCCCCAGCTCCCTTGGGCCTTGCTTGGCTTGCTTGCTAGTCTGTGCATATGCTTGGACTCGTGACCAGGCTGTATGGGGAGCCCCATTCTGCTTTGGCTAAGTCTTCCCAGCCTAGCCCCAATGATTCAGCTTGACGCCTACACACTGTTTGCCCAGCTGGACAAAAGAATCAGCCAGCCTCTCTCCCCTGAGAAACAGCAGCACCAGAGGACTCCTCTATCAACTGCCTGGTACAGTCGCTGCGGACGACTACGTTCTGCCTTCCCACTCCTATGTTCCCCTGAGGCTGAGATCCAAGAGGGAAAGTCCAGTTTCATACTTTCATATGGTGGCTTGTAACTCAATCTGCAAAGGAGATCTATGGGTACAATCATAGTTAAACTACGGCAACTGGTTTTTCACTGGTAGCTCTGCCTCAATGCAAAATGCACATAAGTTTCAAGAAGACGAAAAGTAATTATAAGTCCTTTGCTCCACCCTGGTTTTCATCTTGGGGGCCGCCACACCATGTCATCCTCCAGTTCTTCCCCTTCCATGGCTCTCTGTTGTTTCCCAAGCCTGCTTTGCTCCAATTGTTCTGGAAAGATTGGAGTCAAAGTAGGTTTGCCTTCCATGTGGACCAGATGGTTCTGATTTCCAAACCTCCCTGCCCACATTGATGCCATTTCGCCTGCCATTCCTCACCCCCTCCTCCAGAGGTTTTTTTGCCAGCCTTTCAGCAAAATGGTAGCTGCCCTGTCGCTACAGCGTTATAACACTTAGTACAGTGATATTGCTATTACTTTTCTTTAAAATCCAGCAAAGAGCCCTCTGGTAGTGTGGGAGGGAAATGGCGACCATGAGGAGATCCTGAGGAAAGCATGGAGAGCACCCCTATATGAGTGGTCTCTTTGTCACTGTGAATGCCTTACATTTGCAACAGCCATGAGCGCACAATGGAGAATCGTCGTAGGTACATCCAATTAATCCCTGTCCTCTTCTAGAATGAACATGTGCCCTTCCCCAGTCTGTCACATTTTTAATTCCACTCCAGCTCTGAGGAGCTTAACACAGCCTACGTGGTCTTTCCCTCTTCTATTTTATCCTGACAACAACCCTATAAAGTAGGTTACTCTGAGGGAGTGTGACTGGCCCAAGACTGAGTGACACAGCTGAGTGGGGATCTGAACCAAGAGCAGGACTGGGATGTTTGAAACCACCCTGGAGCAGGCTGACTCTAGTGGTCCCTGTGATGCTGGCAGTGCGGTAGGAGGGTCTACTCAGCTCAGATCTAGGCTGGAGTGATGGTGATGATGGCTGTGGCCTCGCCCAAACGAATCCTGCAGCACGGCCAGCACCATAAGGGGCACTTGGGGCAGCTTGCATCTGGCTGCCAATGGCCTTCCAGGGTAATAGCCCAGCAGGCACTTTTCCTGGTAAATCAAAGAGCCAGACTACCTGTAATCTGAAGTCAGGTCTCCCAAATCCTGACCTCGTGTTAAGCACTACACCACACTAGCTCATGAAATCTAGTCTCCCCTCCCCTCCTTTGTTGCCTCCCTTGTCTTAACATTTAAAATTGTAAGCTTGTTGGGGCGGGGCCTGGTTCACTGTACTCTTTCAAGGGCTTTGCACCTTGAGGGTGCTATATGAATAAAGTGCAGCAACAATATTAATAGAAGCAACCAGTTTCCTGAAGATCATGTATGTCCCACAGCCGGGACATTTCCTGCCTCTGAAATCCATTTAGGCTGTTAGTGCAAAGCAAAGGTGGCCAAGAAGGGAACTGCTAAATCAGCTCACCCAGGGCTGGGGAGGGGGTGGAGGTCAGAGCTCCAGGGCAGGCTGCAACGTGCCACCCCCTCCGCCGCCTGAATCCAGTCAACTTTCCAAGACTTTTTGCTAACATGCCTGAAATTCTATTCTGCAATTCCTGCCCTTCCTCTTGCCAGACTCCCTCCCTCCCTGTTCCCTTCCTACGTTAACAACCATCATGTACTACTTCTGCAGAATTTCCATCCATAAAAGAGAAAACCTCCAAGCACTTTTTTTACAATAAAGATGGGAAGAGCCCCCATCCTCGAACAATGGCCCGTTTTGCTGCCTGATGTCATTCTACGGTGGTTTCCAGGGAACCTCATCTCCTCCTCTGGGAGGGTTTCGAGACCCCCTCGCCTTCTACCATCGCAGACCCTGCGTGTCTCTGATGGGGCTCCGTTTTCCCTCCTGGAGCCTGGTGGGCTTCCAGGAGTTCATGGGAAAGAGGACGCGCAGCATTCTTTTGCAGCTCCGTGTAGAGCGCGGGTGTTCTGTGGAAAGGAAGCTGGTGCCTACATTTGCCAGCTAAGCGCCTGCTCTGGCCTGAGTTGACCTCAAAGAGGCAAAGCGCATGGATACTGGACCTCAAGCTCCTTTGAGGGGGGAGGGGATAAAAGTGTAATAGGTAAAACTAAAGATCTCCAGCACTTCTTCGTATGAAGACAGCCAGCAAAGTAAAGGGCATTGTTAAAATCAGAACTGTAACGTCGTGGTTACTGGTAGTAAGATAGTTTTAAGGAACAAGAAGAAATGGGTGGGGTCCTTTGGATCCATTCTGCTAAAGGTGGCAATCCTGCCACTGCAAGGGAGCCTTCGCCTGATGCAATAACCTCCCTGCCCTGCAAGAAAGCACCACAGTCAGCAAAATGGATCCAGCCCTGTATCTCCAAGGAAGTGCTGAGAGATTCACTCTGCTCACAGTTATTATCAAGGTTGTGGAAAGCTCCATAATGAGAAAAAAGCAGAACAACCTGCCATTGCCAAGGAAACATACGGAAGATACAGAACACGCTGAGTTGCAAACTCATCTGGAAGCAATCCCATGACCCCTCCAAGTGGGGCCTGGCAGGCCCCTGGCATTACAATTGATCTCCAGACTACAGAGATCCGTTCCCCTGGAGAAAACATCCTGCTTTGGAGGATGACCTCTATAGCATTATACCCTGTTGAAGTCCCTCTCCAAACACCGCCATCCCTAGGCTCCACCTCCAAATCACCAGGAATTTCCTAGCCCAGAGCTGGCAACCCTATGCCAGGGAGGGGTCAGTGAGCACTTGGGGCACAGTTTGACCCCAACTCCATCAGTGCCATGCCGCATGAAGCTGCTGCATTTAGCTCAGCATTGCCTACTCTATCTGGCAGCTGCTCTTCCATCATCTGCTTCCTGGGACCTTTCGCTGCAGATACCAGGGACCAAATGTGGGTGAACTTCTGTGTGCAAGGCAGATGCCCTGAGCCATGATCCCTCCTTGCCACAGTCCAAACCCAGCATATAAGTGCACCACATGCCAGTTGCACTCCAAAGTACATCCAACCAGATTAATCCGTGCCTAGTCTCCCTAAATTGTAGACAGGCTTGCCAGGAATGGCACATCAGTATATCATGACAACACAGTTCCTGTTTTCAAAAGATCACCTGGGTAGGTACACTTTGTTGGCTCCTCAGTACTTCAGGATGTTTGTAGTGGAAGTGGAGGGGAACAGCCTTTACATGTGTAAGTACCATCAAGTCATAACAGACACATGGCTTTCAAGGCAAGTGAGAAGCAGAGGTGGTTTGCCATTGCCTTCCTCTACCTCCCATCCAGGTACCGACCACATTTAGCTTCCAAGAGGGGATTGGGCTCTACCATGCCCTCCCAAACATGCTTTAGGACCCAACTTTAGCCCCAAATAGCAACTTGGAGCCCACAGAAAGCCAGTATGATATAATATAGCACCTAGAATTTTGGGGAAATCGCCTTGTCATTCATTGGGTGGGTCGCACAAGTCATGCTGTCGGAGAAAGGATGCCTGTTATCAGACTGAGGTTAGTTCAGGAGTAGGCAAGCTTTTCAGGTTCACAGAGCTCTTCCCCTTTGACCTCGTGGAACCCAATCCTCCAGCTGAGGTCTTCATTTCCAGTACTGACTTCAGCAGTACTCTGGTCTCCTGTGACGTGCCCACAGCATTTCTGCTCAGGCAGCCGGAGATGGCCGGTTTTTTGCCTTGTTTTGCAACATGACCCTGTGTGGCTGTGAGTCACTTGGGTGCCCCGAGGGGGTGGGCTCCATTCCCAGTGACTGGGCTGCTGCAAGCCAGAGTTTAATTTAATGGAAAACCTTAAAGCCCAACCAAAACAATCACTTAAGCCTCCCCCTTCGTACCCCAGCCTTGGAAGCTGCGCTGGCCCTGGCAGTGAATATGGGCCCAGCAGCTGTTTGGGGGCCAGGCAGGAAACGTTACTCCACTTGGTTATGGAAGATGGAAAAACACACCATCCTCAAGCAAGCACAAAGGCTCTCAGGGCAATGGCTGGGTAGTCCAAAAGGCAGGGCAAAATTCAACTGGGCCTTCACCCACCTCAGGTGGGACTATCAACATCAAGGTGGGGCCAGTATTTAAAATTGATCTCCCGGCTACAGACATAAGTTCCCCTGAGGAAGTGGCAGCTTCAGGGGTTGGACTCTATGGCATCACGTCTCTACTGAGCTCCCTCGGCTTCCTAAACTGCCTTCCCCACAGGCACTGCTTCCAGATCTTCCAGGAATGTTGTAAATACATTTGTATGAGCCCAAAGATCCACACTGATTCAGACAGCATCTCATCCACGGATGCCCAGGCTTTTTGGAAATGGTAGAAAGGTAAAGGTTTCCCTTGCTCAAAAGCCAGTCGAATCTGACTCTAGGGGGCAGTGCTCATCTCCATTTTCAAGCCAAAGAGCCAGCGCTGTCTGAAGACTTTCTATGGTCATGTGGCCGGCATGACTAAATGCGGAGGCGCACAGAACGCTGTTACCTTCCCACCTTGAAATTCCTTGCTTTCGAACTGCTAGGTTGGCAGGAGCTGGGGCCAGAGATGGGAGCTCACTCCATCATGCGGCACTAGGGTCTCAAACTGTGGAGCTATCGACCTTCCAGTCTGCAGTTCAGCATCTTAACCTCTGAGCCACCTGTCCAATCCCAAGCATAAGATATTGCTGCTCGTGTGCAAAATGCCAGTCCTAGTCAGGGCAATCTAGCAGAATGGTCTCCAGCACAGAGTCCTGTGGTACCTCCAGGAAGGGTCCATAGCTCAGTAGCAGAGCATCTGTTTTGCATGCAGAAGGTCCCAAGTTCAGTCTCTGACCTTTCCAATTAAATGGAACAGGAAGTCAGCGATGTGAAAGGCCCTAAGATCCAAGGGGACTGCTACCATGTCAAAGAACACAGTCTGTCCTTGTTAGACCACTGGTCTGAATAAGAATAAAGCAGCTTCATGAGCATTTACATGTACAACTTAAAGTTTAGACAACACAAAAGTACAGAAGGGCATGACATATAGGTGAAATAAACCCACAGATTGGAAATGATAACTATATTCAAATAATATATACAATGGAAATGTCAATCATTACTATTTTAACAGCGCATTAAATAGTGTAAGGTACATACAAGAGGCATACAAAAACAAATACATTACAACTGAAAAGTGATCTAAATACAACTCTTCCAAGAACATTCTTGATAAAGGGGTGTGAGTCAGCATTTGGCCAGCAGCTGCAAATTAGAATTGTTCCTTGGTACGAGAGAAAGCTTGCGATTCACTGCTTATTTTTTATCTTAAAATAGTAATAATACCTTAACTTAAAATAGTAATAATACCTTAACTGACATTTCCACTGTATATAGCATTTGAATGTATTTATCATTTTCAATTAGAGTTGCCAACCTCCAGGTGGCACCTGGAGATCCTCTGCTATTACTGTTGGTCTCCAGACAACCAAGATCAGTTCACTTGGAGAAAATGGCAGCTTTGGAAGGTAGACTGACATTATACCCTGCTGAGATTCCTCCCCTCCCCAACCCCCTCCCCAACCCCAAAATCTCCAGGTATTTCCCAATCCAGAGCTCACAACCTTATTTTCAATTCATGAGTTCAAGGTGGTTTCATTGTACAACTTTTTCACTTATACGTCTCACCCTTCTGTACTTTTGTCTTACCTGTTTGTTGGAAGGATTGCCTCTTTTTTTTAGTCCATTGATCATGACACAAGTATTCACTGGCTACCTCCAGCTTCAAGAGATGCACAATGAACTAGTAGCCATTTGCCCATTGAAGGGACCATTGTGGGGTAAAACAGGTGGTGTGTGTATGATGAATAATTGTCATCGGTATCATTGGACTGGATCCTATGCATTATGGATGCAACCGTGCTCACTGCATGGAACTCTCTCGTTTTGTGTCTCAGCCCGCTGTTCTCGTCAAAATACACCTAGTAGGTGGACCCTTGGACAAGTGTTGTGTACCTAAGGGGAGTCGCATGAGTGAAAGGGCCCCTTGCAGCAGAAGGAGTCTTGGGATCCAATCCATTGTCAGGAACTAGCCATAGCCAGGAATATGTATCCTCTGCTGAATAAATGAAACATTACTTACGCCAAGGTAATCCAAAACCTGACAAGAAAAGCCGAGTCCTGTGATGTACATCAGTCAGGTATACATTTATTTTAGATGTGTTGGTGGCCCCTGGTTTCACCAGCTTTAAAAGTAGTGGAACAAACTCATGGGGGAGGAGGGGCCTACTGATGGCCATGAGAACTGAAGGGGAAACCTCCGTGGTATGAAGTGGTGAATAACTGAATCTGAGTTCCTGGAGGGAAGGGCAGACAGCACCCAAGGGCTGCTGTCACCCAAAAGCTGTTGTCTCCATAACTTGGATGTACATTTACTGTAAGTATCCAGCTGGCCACTCTGGGAAGCAGGAGGTTGGATTGAATGGACCCTCGGTCTGAACAAGCAGAGCTTTCTGTATGTTCTTAATGGCCCTTGCATGTAATTGCTGATTAATTTAGTACCCTGACGTGGATGGCTCAGAAGCTAACCAGGGTTGGCCCAGGTTAGTATTTGTATTGGAGACCACCAAGGAGGTTGAGGCTTGTAACACAGAGGCCAGCAAAGGCAAACCACCTCTGAGTGTCTCTTGCCTTTAAAACCCTGTGGGGTCACCATAAATTGGCAGCACTATATGGTATAGCCTGATCTCATCAGAACTTGGAAGCTAATTCAGGTTGGTTCCTTGGCCCACCAAGGAAGACACTGCAGAGGAAAGCAATGGCAAACCACGTCTGCTTCTCACTTTCCTTGAAAGCTCCTTGCTGGGGTTGCCATAAGTTGGTTGCACATAAACACATAGGAATTTACTCTGTTTTCCTGTTGCAAATCCTAGCCAGTTTCCCATTTCTCGCTTCTGAAATTTCAGCAGCATTTTTTAAAACCTTAAGCCTCACTTCATAGCTGGGAAATACTCCCCCGCTCGCTCCCCAAAAAAGACAACTAGCGATCCAAATCCCAAGACTCAGAACTAGAGCCTGCATTTGTAACGATGTTTCTTTTTTTTCTTCCCAAACTGCAAGAGGCACACAGCCCTAGTTATGTCGGGCAATGAAGAGTATTGGACTCGGGAGGCCGGGGGAGAGGGGTTGGGGAGCCTGCTTATATTTACAGGTAAACCGCGCGTGCACCCACCCACCCACCCACCCACCGGGGGATTGGGTAGACAGAGATTAGGTTCCTGCCAGAGGCTATCATAGGTCCATTTGAATATCCTCAGCCTCTGATAGGGGGATCATCAGGATCCGAGGGTCCATTGTTCTCTGGGAATGAAGCTCAGGCAGGTATTGTTTGATCTTACAGGCAACATGCCCAGACATTTCTCAGGGTACATACAGGAAGTGGTTTACACTAGGGAATCCTTAAGTTCAAACTAGAAAATCGTGTACAGAACATAACAGGCAGAAAGAATTTGGACTAAGGAGTGTGGTAGAAGGAGGATATCCTTCTGCAGGCTCTCCACTAGCCAAAGCAATGGTTTAAATCCTGAATCGTGATGACTGTACCCAGTCAGAGGCAGCCTGGCTTAGTACCCGTGCTGCCGGCACATGGTCTTTTCCGCAGAGGCAAAGGCCCATCGGACAGAGAACAAGACCTTTAAGGCTTCCCTGGACAGCACATCTTCTGGTCTGGATTGGGTGCACACAGCTGCGCTATATGGAGCCACAGCCCAGTTTGTACAGTGTCGCTGTGATGGCTCAGTAGGAAGAGCAGCTCTGCCAGATGGAGGTGATAATAGAACAGCTCTGGATAAGTCCATGGCAGTGTGCGGTGGTTATCGGTGGGTGTGTAACAGTGGTGCAGCAGAGCACTGGACATTCTGCCAAAGCAGCCACTGCAGATCTGGGGCCAGCAAGGGGGGGAAGGGGGGAACACATGCTGAATCTTGGTTCATGGTGTATCCAATAACACTCAGAACAGTCATATGGTAAATATTAATTTCATTTTGTACTTGCCCTGTGAGAAGGTGGGTGTTCTGCTTTCAGAGAGCTACCCAAGCAGATCCATCCTCTGCTCCTGCCCACTTGTTTCTTCTTCCTCTCTAGGGTTGCTAGATTTACCCTGGCCACCTGTGGGGGATATGGGGGTAGGGTTGCCAGATCCAGGTTGGGAAACTCTTGGAGATTTGGGGATGGTGCCTGGGGGGACAGGGACCTCAGTGGGGAACGATGCCATAGAGTCCACCCTCTAAAACAGGGGTGTCAAACATAAGGCCCAGGGGCCAGAACCGGCCCATCCAGGGCTCTTATGTGGCCTGCGAGCAACCAGTGCAAGGGAAGGAACAGGAGACTGGGGGGGGGAGGAGGAGTGGGCAGTGTCGTGCTCCCCACAGGGCTGCCGCCTGTGGCCGTGGCGCTCCTTCTGGCGAGGATGGCCCTGGGCTGGGAGTGTCAGAAAAGAGGAGTGACGGAGGCCTCAGAATGGCAGGGGATGGGGTTCAACAGCACCCGGGTCGTCCCTCTGCCTCCAGACTTGCCACTTCTTGAGTTTATCTCTCTCTCTCTGTCACTTGTGGCTCATCCTGGCTCATCCTCCCCGGCCCGTCTGTCAAGCTCCTTTTTATTTCCTTCCTCTCCCTTCCCCAGGATCCCCCTCGACAGTTCCCCCATCCCTCCTCGCAGCCCCACCACCCTTTGTGAGCTAAGACGCCTTTGTGGCGTTGGGCAGGAAGCCCTGCCTGGCTTCCGTGCCTGGGAGGCGGCCAGCAGGTGTCCTGCTGTCCTCTCTGTGGGCCTCCTTCGGGGCCGAGCCGGCTCTTGATGGGAGCTGCGTTGTCCCCCGGTGAGTTGGAACTGGTGGGGGACTGGGGGGTGCAGTTCCCGGCCAGGCGGAGCCACTGTGATTGTAGCTTCAGCATGGTGGAACAACCTCGTCTTCAGCAGTCAAGCTGTGTGTGGGAGCACCTGCACAGAATTGCACCTCCAGCTCTCCCATCTACCCAGGCAGGTTTTCCTCTGCACACCTACCCCCCAGCCCATGGGGATACACCAATTCGGAGCTTATCAGCTGCCGTCCTTTATAAAGTTTTTATCTCTGGTACCTGGCATTACGTCTTATGGCACACATGGCCCAACCCGACAAAGTAACATTTATATAATATCTGGCCCTCATAACAAATGAGTCAGACATCTCTACTCTGAAACAACCATTTTCTCCAGGGGAACTGATCTCTGTAGTACGGAGATGAGCTATAATCCTGGGTAGGGTTCAAGATCTACCCTGGCCACTAGCAGGGGATGGAGAGGTAGATTGCCAGATCCAGGTTGGGAAACTCCTGGAAATTTGGGAGAGGGAGTCTGGGGAAGACAGGGACCTCAGTCGGGTGCAGTGCCATAGAGTCCACCCTCCAAAGCATCCATTTTGTCCAGGGGAGCTGATCTCCACAGTCTGGAGGTGAGCTGTAATTCCAGGGGATTCCCTGGTCCCACCTGGAGGCTGGCATCCCTACTCTGGGCCCAGCCCTGCCCTGAGAGAGAATGATGGGAACAGCTCCCTGTTTGTTTGCTTTTGCTTGGTCACTCCAGGAGGGCAGGCATGCGGCATCTGAGGGCTCCACAGGGCGACGGCAGCCTTATAAGGCATGGCCTTCTGTGCCTGAGCAAGCTCTTGGGTATTAATTCTTGCATGTATGCTTTGGGGATGACTTTCCGGGTTGCTTTCTGAAGGCCACCCCTTTTAAAAGAGGCTAATTTCCCAGGGGATCTTGTTTGCCTCCTTCCCATGGAAAGCTTCAACGGCCCACTTCCACACATTAGACCTCTGTTGAAGGGACAGGGTGTTCTTCTCCAAGCCTGTGAGCAACCCTAACTTTGAACATTTCACTATTGTTGTGGCACTATTAGGAAATTCTAATCAAAATCAGGTGGTCTTGGAAGAGGTGGATTATCTAGATACATTTCAATTAAGATTCAGACCTGGGGTCGGGATGGAAATGCCCTTGGTTGCCTGACTGATGACCTTCAATGGGAGACTGACAGGGGGAGTGAGTCCCTGTTGATTCTTCTGAACGTGTCTGCGGGTTTCAGTGCCACCAGCCATGGCATCCCTCTGGAGAGGCTGGATGAGCTGAGGGCGGGGAAGTTACCATGCTTCAGAGGTTCTGCTCTTACTTGAGTGGCCAATCCAAGAAGTTGAGGTTGGGGGATGGCTGTTTGGCCCTGATGGAATTTATGTTGTGGGTCCCCACAGGGATCCTTCCTGTTTCCTATGGTGTTTAAAATCTACATTAAACCACTGGGAGAGATCATCCTCAGGGGATTTGGGGAGAGGTGCTACCAATATGTGGATGATACCCAGCTCTTCTTCTCCTTAAAAGCTCAGCTGAGTCTATGGAAATCCTGAATAGGTGCCATGATAGGGCTAGAGAAAGGGACCTGGTGCAGTTGTCATCACATTGGCACTCTTTGGCACTGATGCAATGGAGGGAATTGGGTAATGGTGGCATGGGGGCAGCAGCAGCAAGGGCAGCAGGTGGCAGGTATGGATGCCATTCCCGCTCCCTTTCATGCTGCTCACCGCTGCCACCTCAATGTGTGTGTTGGAGTACTGCACTCCTACGTGTAAGGAGCCATGGAAAACATTGGAATGAAACTGGTTAACAGTGGTGTCGTCTGGATTTTCCATTATAACTGAGTGGACAAATCGGAGCAATTCCAGGCTAAATAGCTAGTGTACACGCAACCAGGGTCATCAGGTGACCCATGGTCTTAAAGCTGGAATTTGAATTGCCAATTAAAAAAATTGAAAAGCAAAATAGCTTTCAGTGACTGAGGGCGCAAGCAGAGGAGGCTAAGATCACATGCCTTGTTCTGTCTATAAAATGCTAATTGCAGTCCAAAGCTACCTCATTTTGCCTCAGGGCTATGCAGGGGATGAAGAAGAGGATTAAGTCAACTTCTTAAAGTTCTGTTATTCAAAACTGGGCCCTGACTTTCTTCTTAGCATTATGAAAGAGAAAAAGACATTTCTTATGGGCACATGTTTTCTCTGCTAGGTCATTTGTTGCAGGGACGGCTCATGTTCCTGCAAACAAGTCCTTGCATAAGTCCTAATCATTGCATAGATTTGGGAGCAGTTGCAGTGGACTGAGCTACCAGTTTGTTTTAATAAGAACAATACCAAGATCAGTAGAGAAATCAAAGGCTCCTTCTCCATGACTCAGATGGCCACTGAGCCTCCCTCCCCCAAACTGGAAGAAAAAGGTTTGGTGGTGTCTCATTTCCTCTTGACGGATGCCAAACCCAATGCTGAAATGAGGGGGGGGGGGCTCTTTTTGGCTTCCTCTCCCACAATCCTAGGGTAGTGTGCAACCTCACTGAGCCATTGACTAGGCACTGGGCCAAAAAACTTGCCTGTTATCTGACCCAGGCTGTAGCCCTATTTGGGGAGATCGCTTCTGTTTGATAACAGGCACGAGCATTTTGCTTCACTTCGCTTAAGTCATGGAAATCAGTAATTAATCTTTTGATCATCCTTTTTTGTTTGTGGAAAACTCTAATTTTTGCCAAGCAAGGCTGTTGTTGGATTGAATTCCCTTCCTTTTGCAACAACAATAGTTTTGTTCCACATTGCCTCTTTGTAGCATCTTGAGTGGAAAGTCATACATTTCTGGTGGTAATTTAAGACCAGAAGACTGGCGGTCAAGTATGAAGCTGACACTGGGATTGGGGCTTGGAGCATTACATCTAAACACCACCAAAGAGGCCAACTCTAAAAAATGAGGCTGAATCTATAGCAACTGTATTGTGTGTGTGAGTGTGTTGGCTGATTTTGTTGTAGATTGACTGGCACAATTTAACTGAAGAAGGAAGAGCAAAGGATTTTGCCAAGGATGGTATCCCCACTTCCTGAGCAATTAAAATCCTGGTCAGCCTCCCCCTGACTTTTGAAATTCCATCCAGAATTGTTCTCATAGCAGGGGTCATTTCGTAGAAAAAGAGGTGCAGGAGCTCATTAGCATACCTTATTTGCATCTGCCACACCCTCTGACATCACCGGAAGTGTGTCAGAAGGCAACACCCACCGCTCAGGCTCCACCCCAAAAATCTCCAGATATTTCTCAACTCAGAGGTGGTGAACCAGCTTTACACTTTGACTAAAGACACTTTAGGTTTCCTTTGCTCAGGCAGGGAAGCTACCCCACAACAAGCATGAAAATACAGATCAAGTTAGTATGCTTTTGCTTTTTTCCACAGCACATCGCCATATGTGCCTGCTCCTGGGCTTGTTACTCGCAGAATGGCGTTCCTGCTTGAAATGACCCCTGCTCATAAGCCCTGACCTGGATGGTCCAGGCTAGCCTGATTTTGGTAGCTAAGCAAGGTCAGCCCTGGTTAGAGATGTTAGCCTTCAGGTGGGACCTGGGGATCCCCCAGAATTACAGCTCATCTCCAGACTACAGAGATCAAGTCCCCTGGAGAAAATGGGTGCTTTGAAGGGTGGACTCTGTGGCATTGTACCCCACTGAGGTCCCTGTTTTCCACAGGCTCCAACTCCAAATCTCCAGGAGTTTCCCTGCCTGGACCTGGCAACACTTCCTCCCCATCCCCCACCAGAGGCCAGGATGTGGAAACCATAGCCATGTTCAGTATTTGGATCAGACCACACTAAAGAATGCCAGGGTTACTATGCAGATGCAGGCAATGGCAAACCACCTCTGAAAACCCTGTGCAAAAGTGGCCCTGGTTCCCCTTTGCGGTTCTTTCCTTCCTTACATGTTTCTGCCTCTTTGCTAGTAAGAAACTTAATGTTGTTTGCATTGGAGTGCTCTATTTTTAGGACTGGAAATCAAACAATACCCTCCTCCTCCTTGGCTCAGCTTTTCCCGATCTCAGGGGGGTTTGTGGTTTTATTCAACCCTCCATTTGATTTGAAGGCCGTCATCAGCCTATTTCCCACGGTGTTGGCTGTTCCCAAACTGTAGGGTGGTGGGGTGAGGGGATGTTTGGAGAAGAAGGGGAGGACATGCTTTGTTCCAATCCTACCCTGCAATTAGACATCAGCACTCATGGCGTCTCTCTGGCCAAGGAGGTGAGGGGATGTGATGGTAGGGGATAGCCTTGGTGAGCCAGAGATTGCATTTCAAGAGCCCCCAGCAGCAAGGACCTGTCTGGAGACTCCACCTCCAGAAACTGGACAGCTGGAAGCTGTTACATTCTCAGGGAAAATGTGGCTGCTGCCAGGGTCTGAAGAAAACGGTTCTTGCTATGTTGGTTCCAGAGATTCAGACAGTCAGATTCAGACAGAGTGCTATAATTAAGAAGGGACCTTAAAGGCCGCCTAATCCAGCCGTCTGCTCAAAATACATGAAATCCCAAACTAGAATAATCTTAACAGATTGACTTTAGCAAGTGACTTAATTTGATGGGTGGGCACATAGACGGTCTTTAGATACCCTGGTCCCAGATCATCTGAGGATTCAAAGATAATGACCAGCACCTTGAATCTTGCCTCACAGTCAACTTGGTATCCACTGTAGCTTTTATAATATGGGGGAGATGTGATCCCAGTGGTTTTGAGCTTGTCAGCAGTTTGATGTTCTGCATTCTGAACCAATGCCAAACAGCCTGCAAAAGTAGGACGATGTATATGCATTACAATAGCCTATTCCAGATGTTACCAGAGCATGAATAGCCATTAGGGATGGGCACGAATTGGTTCACAAACTAAAGTTCATGATGAATTTTGTCTGGTTTGCAGTTCGCGAAGTGAGGTTCGTGCAGATCAACCGACACAAACTTTCCATGAACTTCAAGCTGTTCATGGAGGTTTGTGCCCATTGATAAAGGGATACATTTCCAAACAGACTATCTCTCAAGAGGTTTTTTTCCTTCTTTGCTCGCAATCCTTTGTGTTCCCTTCCCGTTTTCTTGCATAGACCTTGCAACCCCCTTGCTTGAATTTGTTCTGACTCTGTGCTTTGAGAGCAGTCTTTTTAAGCTTGCAGTGTGGGTACTTCTGCTGGACATTCTGCACATTGTAATTGGTTGTGCGGGGCTTGCAAAATCCCACCACCCCTTGCTTGGATTTCTTGGGACTCTACTTTGAGATCTTTTAAGCTTGAACTGCCACAATTGCACTCGGTTCTGCTGGGTATTCTGTACGTTGAACTGATTGTGCAACTCCCCCGTCCTTGCTTGGAGTGTGATTCTGTGCTAGAAGTCAGTCCTGTTGAGCTAGCATTGCCACAAAGGCACTGGATTATGCTGGGCACTCTTTGATTGCACTGGTACTGCTTGGCACTCTGTACATTGCACTGGTTCTGCTGGGCTTGCAAAAATGCCCCCCCTTCAGTTTATACTGCAGAGATTTCTTGGGACTCTAATTCTGTTCTGCTGGGCTTCTATTGCCTTTGCTTTTTTGCTGTTTTTTCCCTCTGTTGGAAACAATGGAGGATAAGGCACCTTATTTGGGAGGCTATAACTCGGATCCTGCAAATTCAATCCTCACTAAACTTGGAGGGCAGGTATAGAAGAGTCAGCTGGATATCCCCTGCAGGTTGGTATCATTAGCACACTGGAGAGGCATTCTACTGCGTCACAAACTGCATGAACCAAACCAGGTTTTTTAGCCCCTAAAAGTTTGTAATGATTCATGGTTCGTGAATGGGACACATCACAAACCCCAAACTGAATCACATTTCCCCAATTTGTGCCCATCCCTAATAACCATGTTCAGATCCTACCAGCTGAGGAACAGTAGCTAATGAAGAACCAGCCACCTCCCCCCCCCCTGGGCCTGGCCTGCCCACTCCTGCAGTCCTGCCTCCGTGGGGCCAGCTGGGCAAATGCCCAGCATGCTGGCGTCACCCAGAAATGATGCCATCACGCTGGGCACGTTGCCGGGGCAACGCTCTAGCAATCGCCCCGAAACTCTATGGCACCATAAAATCCGGGGGGGGGGGAAGGCAGGGACATGGTCCCGTCGTGCGCACGTGCGTCGTGCGCACGCACACAAGAGCCCCCGCTCCCCCCGGATTTTAAAAGTCGACGCCCCTGCACAGATCTACTCAAATCCCCATGGTGTGGATCTGTTCCTTCAGGAAGAGGGCAAGCCCATTAAATACAGGCTGACTCTTTAAACCTTAGTCAGTAGAATGATCAACCAACAGTACCTCAGCAGTGTCTGGATTGAGCTTAGTTTGTTGGGCCTCCTCCAGTCTGTTATTGCATCCAGACATCTAGGCAGCTGAGAGTCATCAGCATTCTCTAGATATAGAAGGAAAATTGCCAGTACTGACAGAGTCAACAAGGTGTGCAATTTGTTTTCAGTGGGTGCATGACTATGAACAATACTGTTGTGCAATTCCTATTCATTCCGGTTTTTGCAAAAGAACTTAGTAGAACGATGAGTATATCAAGCTGCTTATCCTGAATTGAGACTATTGGTCTACGAAGATCAGCATTTTCTGCTGGACCTCCTGATAGCACCTGGTGTTTTTGGCCACTGTGTGACAGAGTGTTGCACTGGATGGGCCACTGGCCTGATCCAACATTGGCTTATCTTATGTTCTTATGTTCTTACTGTGATTTGCAATGGAGCTCCAGGGTCTCCAAGCGAAGGTTTTCATATCACCTCCTCCTTGATCCTTAAACACACACACACACACACACACACACACACACACACACACACACACACACACACACACGATGCCTGGGGCTTTGTGTATGCAAAACAGATGTTCTGCCCCTGAGCCACAGCCCCTCCTGTGCCCTTCACAAGCCATGTGTTCTCGATAGTATGTACCAATATTTCTTCTGCATTTGTTTTCCTTTTGTGAGCTATGCTACATGTTCAGGCCTAGCAAGAGAGGAACTAGGGAGTCAAAAGTCTGGAAAAAAAATAGTCAGGGAAGTGAAACAAATGTCTGTTTAGTTCTTGGGCAAGAGTTTAGAGCATAATTCTTTTCCTGTCTGTGATTTAAAGTGTTGGTGACAATTAGCCAGCTGCAGCTAGACCAAGAGTTTGTCAACAAATCTCCCATGAAGTTAAGAAAGGTCAGCAAACGATCAACAGATGTGTGACCTGACCACAGAAAGAAAATGGCCATGGCTGTGTATTTTGGGCTTATTTTGGGCCAACAGAGGAGGATCCTTCCTGGATTACAGACATATCCCCAACTGAAATAGCATCAGATGAGTCACATGATTATAGCTGATTCTGGACACAGCGCTCTCTCTCTCTCTCTTTTTCAGCCTCAGTTCCTGGATGTGGATGCAAAGGTTGCCTTCAAAAAGACCAGGAATGCATAAAACAAGATTGGTGGAACTAGGCCCAACTTCAGCGTTATATGGGAGATGTATAGGGTTGCCACCTCTGGGTTGGGAAACACCTGGAGATTTTGGGGGTGGAGCCTGAGGAGGGCAGGGTTTGGTGAGGTGAGGGACTTTAGGTAAAGGTTTCCCTTGCTCGAAAGCCAGTCGAATCCGACTCTAGGGATTTGGTGCTCATCTCCGTTTCCAAGCCGAAGAGCCAGCGCTGTCAAAGCCTTCTCCATGGTCATATGGCCAGCATGACTAAATGCCGAGGTGCACAGAATGCCGTTACCTTCCCACCAAAGCAGTGCCTGTTTAACTACTTGCAATTTCTTGCTTTCGAACTGCTAGGTTGGCAGGGGCCAGAGACGGGAGCTCACTCCATCATGCAGCACTCAGGTCTCGAACTGCCGAGCTACCGACCTTCTGGTCTGCAGCTCAGCATCTTAACCTCTTTAGTGGGGTCTAATACCACAGAGTCCACCTTCCCAAGCAACCATTTTCTCCAGGTGAGCTGATCTGTTACCTAGACATCAAGTGTAATCAGCTGGAGGTTGGCAACCCTAGCTAAATCCCAAGTGGTGCTAGGCCTGGGCATCAATTAGGGTTCAAGCAATGTCTCCCAGATACAAGAAGGCCAGTCAAGGAAAGGATGATTTCATTGGTCTCTGATTGGTCTCTGGTCATGTCAGAAGAGCAGGTGATGTGATCTACAGTCTCACAGCACCAGTCCCTTCCCTCAGGACTTAATTGCTTTGGAATGTTAATGAGGAAACTCAAGGCCAGAGGGACACATACACCGTGGTGAGCCAGAGTGGAGTCAGTGGGATGGACTAGGCAGGGGAAGAATGGAGGTGAAATCCCCACTGAAGTTGCTGCATGACCGTGGGCCAGTTGTACTGGGCTTAGCCTACCTCCTGGGGCATGGAGAACCCTGCATGCTTTAGGGGGAGGGGCCATGGCTCAGTGGTAGAGCATCTGCTTTGGATGCAGAAAGTCCCAGGTTCAATACCCAGCATCTCCAGTTGAAAGGACCATGTAGTAGGTAGGCTTGCCAGCCTCCAGGTTGGGCCTGGAGATCTCCTGCTTTTAAAACTGATCTCCAGCTGACAGAGATCAGTTCCCCTGGAGAAAATGGCTGCTTTGAAGGGAGGACTCTATGGCATTGTACTATGCTGAGGCCCCTCCCCAGACCTTGCTTTCTCCTGGATCTGCCCCCAAAGTCTCCAGGTATTTCCCAACCCAGACCTGGCAACCATAGATCCAGCCGATAAATAACCTGCCTTAACATCCTTTTGGGGGTGTGTGATGGCATTGCATGTGAAGCTGACATGTAACTCTGTCTTGCTCATCTTGGAAGCTCTGACTGCTGAAGCCAACCAGCCATAGGGGGGCTTGAGGGCTCGAGCCACCCCCAAAATTTCCCGGGGGGGGACTGAGCCCCCCCTGGGAAAATGGAGTGCCTGCTGCTGCACATCCCCGGACCCTTCCTAGGGTCGCTGCCGCCACCTCCCTCCCTCTCTTCCCCCTCCCCCCCCCCCCGCCTGGCTGCCTCCATCCCTCCAGGGGCCAGCTAAGCAAATGCCCAACTGGTCCCTGGACAGAGGGAGGGAGGGACGGAGGCAGGAGTGGCCAGGCCGATGGGGGGAGGCAGCAGCAGCGGGGACATGGTCCTGGCATGCGCACATGCAAAGCGAACGCACACAAGCCCCTGCCCCCCCCCCCCGGGATTTTAAAACTCGATGTTCCTGCAACCAGCCTAGCATTTGGGACTCTGGAGATTTGGACCCAGAACTGAATGGGTAACATCTTGACTTTGAGAACCAAGGTTCTATAAGTGATTAGCTAGTTTGTTAATCTCTAGTTTTCTTGTTTTCCCTCACGGTACTATTTTAAGTAATTTTGCACTTTTTAATAAATATACTCTGCACTTAAAAAAAACATATTTTAATTACCAGCTGCTGGTTTCTGTCTCCACTGCTGCAATAAGTTATCTGGCGCCTGAGACTGTCGGCTACTACCTCTAGAACAACCTGTGGGTCTCCTGCTGTGAGCCAACCTCGCAGGGAGGATTCCCTAGTTAAGCTCTTGACTGGAGGAACATGAAAGGTCTGGTGGTAGCACTACCTGGTTAAAGGTATATCGGTGCCTTTAACCCCCTTTGTAATTGTAGCTAGCCAGCCTCTCGGTGAAGAGAATCTCCAGCCCGGGCTGGGAAGGAGGGAGGCTTTCTTTTGACAGCTTCCCTGTTTAAAACAGGTGCACAAGACACCACTGGAAGTTAAAACACACTGTGGGGAGAAGTACAGTGAAGAGAAAGCAATTCTGAGCTGAGAAACAGCCAGAGGGTAAAGGTTAAGCCAGTTCTTCTGCCCTGCCATTACTCTGATTCTGTACCACCTCCTGAGGCTCCTTTTCTTTTTTTAAAACATCTCTCTCTCTTTTTTTAGCTGAGAGATTGTTTCATCTGGTGATATGAAAGACCTCAGCCCTGGAGAGCTGCTGCCGGTCAGAGTAGATGATACTGATGGTGATAGACCAAAGGTCTGATTTAATATAAGTAAGTTTGCCAGCTCCAGGTTGGGAAAAAACTGGAGATTTTGTGGGTGGAGCCTGAGGAGGGCGGGGTTTGGGGAGGGGAAGGACTTCAATGATTTATGATGTCACAGAGTCCACCTTCCAAAGCAGCCATTTTCTATACACCCACTATCTCTCAGACTAGCCTACCTCACAAGGCTCTTGTGGAAATCAAATAGGAGAAGGAGAGGATGTAGCCTATCCTGACCCCCTTGAAAGAAGGGTATGAATAAATAAATTGTGTGTTTCCCCCATCAGGTTCAATAGCAGCTATCTTAGAGAGTCTGATGTAAGGAAAATGATGAAGGAGCAAAGAGTTAGCCCTGTGTCGCAGTCACAACCTGAATCAGGCCTCCAGCAGCTGTTAATTACAAAGGAAATCAGCTGGAAAGCTAGTCCCAAATCTTCCAGTGTCTAATCTGGTTTGACCTTTAAGACACTTAAAACACTTTTGTAGGCTCAGCTGCACAGTGTTTACAGCCTTTGTTGCCAGTCTTTGGTCCCCCAGTAACAATGCAGCCCGACCCTCATGTGATTACTTGGACAAAAGTTCTACTGGCTTCATTGGGATGTCATCCATGGTACGTGTGCACAGGATTTCAGCCTTCATCCTACTTGGAACACACCTCCCAAAGAGCTCCAATCTGTCCTGCAATTGTTTATGTTGATTGGATAATCTCCCACCCGAGGGGGGGAAAAAGGTCAGAATTCAGGCAGATTGCAAACAATTTCCTCAGGGCCACTCACCCAATTTAAGATTATGGCATTTCCTTGGCTGGTGTAGCTCTTCCCCAACATCAAATACATAGCATCATGAAAAGCATTTCCTGATAAACACATATTGGTCCCCCCTCCCCCTTCCAGTCTTTCCTCTTCCAAAGTATTTGATTTTATGCCTCAAAGACAACAAAAATTCTTGTTGGTTGGAAAATATACAAGTATTTCCTTTCTGGGTAAAGTGAGATGATATTTATCTTGCATATCCAGTAATCAGAGTAATTCACCCCCACTATCTTGTAATCTTTACAATAGTCCTGTAAGTAGGGTTGCCAGCTCTGGGTTGGAAAATACTTGGGAGACTTTGGGGGTGGATCCGGGAGAGGGCTGGGTTTGGGGAGGGGAGGGGCCTCAGCATGGTACAATGCCATCAAGTCCACCCTTCAAAGCAGCCATTTTATGCAGGGGAGCTGATCTCTGTCAGCTGGAGATCAGTTGTAAAAGCGGGAGATCCCCAGGCCCCATCTGGAGGCTGGCAACCCTACCTGTAAGGGAGACCAGCATTGTTTTGGATGGGAAGCTCTGTGTGTGTGTGTGTGTGTGTGTGTGTGTGTGTGTGTGAGAGAGAGAGAGAGAGAGAGAGAGAGAGAGAGAGAGAGAGAGAGAGAAGCTATCTTATGGACATCTAGGAAGTTTGTGGCAAAATCAAACAAAAGACCTGGGTTACAGCACTGCTTCACTGTTCCGACATGACCCCAGCTCCCTCTGTGTGTGGCTATACAGCAACAAAACACCTTCACCTGTTGAATTTCTGATTGTCATATTAAAGGCTCAAGAATCCTGATAGAGAACTCGGGGGGGGGGGGGGGGGATGTGAAAATGGTAACGTTAAAGGCTCCAAATGACATTAGCAGGCAAATAACAATAGCAGGTGTGATTGGATTAGGTATGATATGCAGACAGGTAGTAGGCGTGGAGAAATCAGCCTTGGTAATGAGACAGGAAGCCTAGGTCTCAATTCAAGACAATTGTCTCAAGACATTGTCTCCACAGGGATTGAATCGAGACTTAGACTTCCTGTCTCATTACTACGGCTGATTTCTCCACACCTACTACCTGTCTGCATATCATACCTAATCTAATCACACCTGCTATTTTATTTGCCTGCTCATGTCATTTGGCATCTGAAATCACTCCACTTTCCAATATATAGGACAGATGGACTCATGTTCTAGCTGTATCTGAAGAAGTGATCAGTGACTCATAAAAGCACATACTCTACTACAAATTCTGTTAGTCTTTAAGATGCTGCTGGATTCTTCCTCTTTTCTACCACTGCAGGTTCATTTGCATGATTTTGATGTTCTTGACTGCCACAAGTTGCCTTTTTTTTGTCAAGCATGCCTGTAATGTATATTGCGATAATGAATTTCTACATCTTGCCTCAGCTTACATCAATGTAGAAGGATGTGGTGGTTCATGCCCTTGAGGCATGTTAGAGCTACATAGAGCATTCATTCGATGGAGCTCTTGCTAAAATGATGGCAGCTTGTACTACCTTTACCTTACAGACACCAGGTCTGGGCCCCAATTGTCAGGCCAGAATGTGTTCCACCCAGAATGCACTTTGCCCACTGATCCAGCTGTCTTGCTTCCGATCAGTGTTGTCCTGTGCTCACCCTCAAAACAGGTATCCACAATGGAGCTCCAATGTTCCTCCGAGGATGAGGAAAATCTGCTTCCTCTCGCTGGGTATCCAGTTTCTCAGCTTTCCCTCTGGAGCAGGCGGGACCCTCTGAGCATCTGGGAGTGGCCAAGGGGCCATGGGGATCTGTTCTCCAGATGCTCACAGCTGGGAGTCAAGTTGAGACGGCGCCACAGAGCCTGCAAACGGCATGTGCTATGTGAAACAGCCAGATTATAGTGTGTATAAAGCATGTAGTCTTGAAAATTAAGGATTATTAGGGTAGTGCATGCTGGAAGCTCTGGGGGCTTGCTGGCATCTTTGTAAATGCAAGCATGACAGGAATTAAGAAGCCCCCCCCCCAGTTATCTAAATCACACTTAAGTCACAGCAGGAATGGGTGGAAGTGTTGAGGCACCCCCTTCCCAGTTGTCCCTGGCAACTGAGTCATCATCTGGCCTGCTGCTGATGGAAAGATGATGCATGAATACTCTGAGAACAGGTGGAGCAGTGACAAGAGAGCATCTCTGAACATGTGCAGACTGCAGTTTGTTCAAGTCAAGGGACCCCAAATAGGAAGCGTGTTATTAATCAGGAGGTGCCATAAATGGGCTGCCGTATATGTGCTTAGTAGGGAGGGGGAGTTTGGGCTGCTAGCTAGCCAGGAAAAGCTCTGGCTCTATTCTTGTGCATTCAGCGACAGCTTAGTGTGAGGAAATCAGCAAGTGAAGAATTTGGAAGCATGAGAGCGAACGTTACCAATTGCTGGGAAAGGCAGAATAACAGGGCTAGAGATTTATAGTCTGCGTGGGAGGCTTTGCCCAAATGTACCCCTGCCAATTTAAAGTGTGTTTCCCTCCTTTTCTGTTAGCATACACATGTGAAACCCAATAAGGCAGTTTGAACTGGGCTCCTGAACTGACTGATGACCACTGAGCTCAGTTCTTAAGGACATCTAGGCAAAATGACCCGCAAAATGCCACCGCACACAGCAAATAGTGAGAAATTGAGCAGTACAGCCGGGGGGGAACGGGACACCGAGGGCGGAACAGCTGCTCTTGCGGAATCGGTCCATGACTCACTCAAGGTCTGAGCCTGCTGTGCAGGGAGAGCAGCCTAGATATTGAATTAAATAATAAATAAATAAATAAATGGTCACCCCAGCAGAGTGGGGATTCAAACCTGGGTCTCCTAGATCTTAGTCTGAAACTCTGACCACTATACCAGATTGGCTCTGTTGATTTATGGAACCAACAAATACATTTTTGAAAAGAGGGTATCTCTTCCCCTCCCACTGCCCCACCCAAAGAAGTCAGTCAGCTATTCCACACCTGCACAGTCATAACTTTATTGGCCTGGGCATTAATACATGTGGTTGTCATATTGTACATAGATTAACCGTTACACAGCTGAAGGGGAAAGATGACGCAAACCAGCTGCACCATGGAATGAACACCCACAACCACATAAACAAATGTGCATACATACACACAAACACACACAACGAGAAGCACAGCAACCAATTGCAACATTCACATAGCTGACACTGGAGCACTGGCAGGAAGTGAGGGAAAGATTGTATAGTAGTCTCTTAGGCCTGTGGGGAGGGCAACAACATTTTGGAGGCGAGAGAGAACCGAGAAATAAACTGTTTGTAGGATCTCTTGCAGCATCACAGAGGTGCAAAGTTCATGCTGTATGGTGCACCCATGTTTCATGCTGGTCCTTCAGGCTACATCTGACCAGCCAAGGTACTTCCTCAGCCAGTGTTGCTGTGGGTGTGCATTGCCTTCACCTCCTGTGAACTACTGGAGCAGAGGCAAGAGAGAAAACTGTATTCCGCTCTTCATGTTGCATAGAAAGGATATGAGTGGAACTGAATATATTCTGTGGATCCAGCCCGGATTAGACGTAATCTCTTGCCTTACTCAGAACACTTGGATATAGACAGATGGTTTTCTGGCCCAAGATGTCTGGAACAATGAGATATCTCAGGGCTCTGATAGTTATGGTGAGAATGGGTTTCATTTCAGAAAGCTGTTCAGGATCTGTGTGCACTTGGCTATCCTAACTGGAGGGGCTGCTCCCCCACCTAGTGCATCATCATCTAATTAGCCATAAATAGGTCTTTGACATTTGCATGCCACTGCATGTGCCCCCCCCTCCCCTATCAGGCTGATTGGAGGGTGCAAAATTGAAGGACTTGTTCACAGCTCCACCCTCTAACCTAAACCAGAAGAGAACAGATGCCAACAGATATGAGTTTTTGCCCGGATGTACAGAGTAGTGCAAGAAAAGAGGAGCCGGATCAGGCAGCCTGATCACAAGGCTCAAGGCAAGACGAGGCAATGTGATCTGTGCAACTTTCAGAATGGGAGAGGAGGAGCTGGATGGATCTGAACTACAGGGCACAATCTGCTGCCCCCCCCCCCCCCGGTAATGTTTTGAAACTCAGCTCCTCTGCAAATTCAAACAGGAGCTTGTTTGGCTGGAAGCTCGCCATTTACCCTTCATTTTAGCAAATGAACCTGTCAGAAGTAGGAGCAGCTCCTTTGCAGACATGATGAGAGGGAAACTTTATTCGTCATCTCCCGAAAGGGCTTTGAAACTGAGACCTCCTGTGTCATCATTATTAGCATGCCCCAAGCACCTTGGGAAATAGAACCAGTCTTTTGTAAGGTCTTGGGATGCTTTCAAACTTTGAACGCTTTGTCATTGCTCATTTAGGACATTATTGTTCCCACTTTACAGGTCAGGAACCGAGGCTAAAAGATCATGTCTGGCCATTCCAGCTACTTCCACTCTTTGTGCTACTGAGTCATTGTTTTTCTATATTCAGCTGCCAAGTTGAATAAAAACTGGAGTTTCCACAATGGTTGTCCAGATGGGTGAGATCCTACTATGATGCTTACTTGGAAGTAAGAACTGAATACCAAAATTTTGTTTCTTCCCTTTGTTCCTTTGTTTTAGTTACCTTCCATTCTCCACACAACTAGCCATCTTTTTCCTGAACCAATTACTAATTATCTGGGGGGAGGAGGGAAATTAAATACTGCTATTCTCCTTGCAGACAAAGCCACTGCTCACCAATTTTATTATTCTATTGTTGTTATAGTGCAATAATGAACTTACAATTAATAATAATGAGAGTGGTTTTGACTACAAAGTGGAAAGCAGTATTTATGCATTGATAATTAACACTGAATGTTATCGCTGGACCAGCCAGGCACTAAGCAGGAAGTAATTGATTAATCTGGAAGCAGCTGCAAAAATAAAGAGTCAGTAGACTCAAGAAGCCTCAGTAGTGCTTTGTCCATCTATGGCTGGATGTCGCACTGCAATTGCTTTGATATTTATTGCCACATGACAGATCTGGAAAAAAATATGGAAATACAATACTGAAAACGCTGGAGTGTAACAGGTGGCCAATGGTATCGTCTCGATTCTCTGTTAAAAAAACTGAGCAAAAGAATCATGGCAATTCCAAACTAAAGGCTAGTGTAGAAGCAAACTTGGGGAGACAGAGCTCAAGAGTTTCACCCAATGCAAAATAGTTTCTGGAGTATAAAATCTGGTTTCCACAACATTTCTAAACACAGAATCAAGTGAGCAACCAAGGCACACCCATTCCCGCTCTTCCTTTTAACCAGGATTGATATGCTACATTTCTGGTACATCCAAGGCCAGTTTCTTCACTTTCCAGGGCAAAATCTGCTTATGAAGACATGAAGCTGCCTCCTTCAGATGTGTGATCCACTGTGCTTGGTATCGTCTCCTCAGAATGGCAGCAGATCTCAGGCAATCCTTCTAATCTGAGATCATTTTGAATAGAGGTGGCCAAGGAACAAACCAAGGAAACATGCAAAGTAGATGCTCCGCCACTCAGACACAGCTCCTACCTAACTGGCCTATGTTTTATGCATTCCTGTGAAAGCAAAACAAGGTGGCAAGCAGAAGGTGAACCTGCTCATTGTAAGGAGGCCAGCTTTTACTGGCTCTTCTCTTGTGTCTTTAGTAGCAGTTTGGCATAGAGACGTGCTGTCTCCAGCCATGGAGACAAGCCGTGGGAGAAGCATCATGTGATAAAGTTCTGCACTGAAAAGCGCAGGAGCAGGGCCGGGGGGGAAAAAAGATGGCAATCTTTTATTGGTACGTCCACAGGCATACTGAAATCTGCACATGTTAAGAAGTTAAACTTTGCCTCTAAAACATCTTTGCAAGATTTCCCTGCCCGAGCACCGTGGAAGTAAATTTGTCCTCATAAGGCTAGACGCGACTGGGGCAGAGCTGGCTTTGGCGGTCTTGTGGGAAGGGGCAAAGGGATGAAGGTGCTTCAAAGCAGCAACTCTTGGCCCTTGACGATCCCCCAGTGCAGGAAGCTCAATTTTCCAGCTCTGCTGCTGGAAACAGGTCCTGGCTGTTCCATGTAGAAAATATGAGGGCAGGCATCAGTAGGACTGCTGATCTCCCCACCTTCCACGGGGGGAACGGAGGTGTCTGCAGCTGTTTCACTGCCCACACCTGCCACCATCCCTTTGTGGGGCAAGCTCATGGTCCTGGAGGCCCAGGTGGTCCGGGTAACCCTGGCCTGCCTCGTAACCCAGGATCCCCTTTTGGCCCTGTTGGCCCAATTGGACCTGGTGGCCCTGGTTTGCCTGGGATTCCTGGACTTCCTGGTGGCCCACCGAGTCCAGCTGGCCCAGATGCACCATCTGGCCCAGGAGGACCCACATCGCCCTTTGGGCCGGCCTGCCCTTTGGCACCGGACTGTCCGAAGCTTCCTTTGCTGCCTTTGAATCCCGGGAGGCCTTTTGGGCCCGCTGATCCTCTCTCGCCTTGTGGACCTTGGGGGCCTGCGGAACCCCGGGCTCCCTGTGGGCCAGGTGGCCCCATGCCCCCGGTGTCACCTTTTGGTCCTCTGCTTCCCAGTGGCCCCTTTCCGCCAAGCTCTCCTCTGAATCCTCTGGGGCCTGGGGGGCCAGGAACACCTAGGGAGGAAAAAGAGCCATGGTAAAAACGGGTGAGGATCTCGAGTTCTGGATTGCCAGTTCCAGCTTGGGAACTTCCTGGAAGTTTAGGGGTGGGGCCTGGGGAGGGAGGAGTTTGGAGAGGGGAGGGAGCTTAGCAGACTCCACCCTTCAAAGCTGCCATTTCCTCCAGAGAAAGTGGTCTCTGTAGGCTGGAGAGCAGTGGTAATTCCAGATTCCACTGTGAGGTTCGTAAGCCCGATTAGTATTATGTGTATCTGCACATCTGGCTGGTCTATACGGCCACATGCTCTTTCTCACACAGCTATCTCCCTGGCCCAGAATTCTTTGTAACATGATCATCAGAGGCTGTGGGCTGCTGGATTAAACCTAATTCGCTCGGTTTAGTGCATAACCTCCCCGCCGCCCCCCGAACCAGCTCCGGGTGTATATGAAGTCACAGCCAACTTATGTTGACCCCATAGGGTACCCAAGGTAAGAGATGTTCAGAAGTGGTTTGCCACTGCCAGCCTCTGCGTCACAACCCTGGACTTCCTTGGTGGCCTCCCATCCAAGTACAAACGAGGGCTTACCCTGCTTAGCTGCTGAGATCTTGGCTATCCAGATCAGGGTGTTTAACCTGTACATTTGCAGATAAACAGACTTCCAGCCCACCAATGCCATAGATTTCTGTCATGCTCTTTGAAAGCTGTCCTGAATTTCCCACTTTGTTAATTCAGCTACCACAGGGAAGTGAAGAGAACCTAGCTTTGTTTTTGAAGAAGAATAAGTTGCACAGAAAGCAAGCTTCTGTACAAATCTTGCAAGCTTCTGTACACACCTTCGAAAACAAATTCTATCTGGCCCCTTGGACAGGAGAGGCCGGGAACTGAGTGAGCTCAGCCCCACAGACCGTGAGATAAACAACAGCCAGGCTGTTTGCAGCTTGAGCTGTCTCCTGTCTGGCTCCACCCAAAGAAAGCCAAGGAAAACCTTCAGGTGTTTTCAACCTGCCAGCCAGCCTTTTGAAACCTCTGTGCCCATCAGACTGAGGGATGTAGTCATCTATTGACTCAAGCAGTTCTGCCAGGCCATGCCAAGCCAGAGGGAGGCGGTACCCACTTAGGGCCTTGCCTATGCCAGCCTGCTGGCTTGCTATATATTGTGCTCCTTTTTCCCACAGTAAAAAAAATATCCATCACAGAGCTCAGAAACAGGGAGGACGAACCGATCTGCCTGGTTTGCAGGGGCAGGGGGGACCCTGCAGATGCTGCAGGAGGTGGGTCCTAAGAGGGGTGTAGCTGGAGCAGGCTGGTGGGGTGGGGAATACGGCACTCCAAACACTTTTGTTATATGAAGCCTTAATTTGATTCTGGGCTTTGATCTTGGCCTGAATGCCAGTCTGCAGGCCTGGAATATACCAGGCAGAAATACAGAGAGCCTCTGAACATGTGCAGAATATTTTTACAGCTGTCTAACTGCAGCTGACTTCCAGGTATCTGGCTGAGGGGCCAGAGATCTTCAGGGCAGAACTCAAGCTCCATCCACTGTAGTTCCCTTGTTAAATGTTAACCACTGAGAACTCTAGGGTTGCCAACACTGGGTTGAGAAATTCCCAGAGGTTGGGGGGGAGGGAGCCTGGGGCAGGCAGTGTCTTGGGAGGGGAGGGACCTCAGCAGGGATGTGATGCCCCAGAATCTGCCCCCTGAAACTGCCACTTTTCCAGGAGAACTGATCTCTGTCATCTGGAGATCCGTTGTGATTCCTGGCGATCTCCAGGTCCCACCTGGAGGGTGGCAACCCTACCAAGACTCTGCCATGCTCAGTAATTTTTATGATGACCACAAAGGTCCTGCCACTGGCCCAGAGTCCAGGCTCAGCTGCATCATCCCTTCCGCACAATCACCCAGCTGCTCCTTTAAACTGTGCGCCAACATGGTTGCCATTGACCTGGAGGGAAAAAGAATGCCCTGCCCCTTTAACAGAGCCTTATTGTCTGGAATTGGCGGGTGAGGTTTTCATAACACAGAGATAAATAATATCCCATTAAGCTTTTATTAAAAAGGGCGGGGCAGTATTTCCCCAAGTTCCTGGCAACACTATGCAAAGACTGCAGCTCTACTTTATGAAGAAGGAGGAGGAGGAGGAGGAGGAGAAGATTGGATTTATACCCTGCCCTTCACTACCTGAAGGAGTCTCAGAGCAGCTTACAATCTCCTTTCCCTTCCCCTCCCCACAACAGATACCCCATGAGGTCGGTGGGGCTGAGAGCACTCTCTCAAGAACTGCCCTTGAGAGAACAGCTCTGAAAGAACTTGTGACTGGCCAAAGGTCACACCAGCAGCTGCATGTGGAGGAGTGGGGAATCAAACCCGGTTCTCCCAGATTAGAGCCCGTGCTCCTAACCACTGCACCAAACTGGCTCTCACTTTTGCCCAATCTTGTCAGGGCTTGGGGGTCAGCTACGGTCAGTACTTGGATGAAAGACCACCAAGGAAGATTCCGGTTACTGTGAGGAGGCAGGCAACTGCACACCGCCTCTGTTCATTTTTGCCTTGAACATCCGATGGCTGGAGTTACAATTAGTTGGCTGCAACTTGACAGAATATTCTTCTTCCAAAGTATGAAAATTTGGGGGGGGGGTCCCCAATGAAATGGACTAGTAGTAGGTTCAGTGCAGGTAAAATAATGTGCTCCTTTCTATGATGCACAACTAATTTATGGAGCTCACTGCCACAAGAGAGCCAGCGTGGTATAGTGGTTAAGGGTGGCAGACTCTGATTTGGAGAACGGGGTTTGATTCCCCACTCCTCCTCCACATGAAGCCAGCTGGGTGACCTTGGGCCAGCCAGAGTTCTCTCTCAGCCCTACCAGGCCCATAGCCAGGATTTTTAAAGTCAGGGGGCATTTAAATTTCTTAGGGAGCACCAGCTAATCAAAATAAAGGTGATTTAATTAAAGAAAGTGGGGCACAGGAACCCCTTGCTGCGCTTGTCTTCACCGCCCCCTGGCAAGTTGGAGCCTCCCTCCCGCTGCTGTGAGCATCTCGCCTGCCTCCCTTCCCAGAGGCCCTCGGCTAGAGCTGCCCCTCCTGGGGGGAGAAGGCCATAATGCCCTGGGCTGGATGGGAAGTCAGGGGGCCTTGCCAGGAAATTGGGGGGGGGGGCCTAGCCCCAAGACGCCCCACTGTATCTATGGGCCTGAGCCCTACCTACCTTGCAGGGTGTCTGTTGTGGGGAGAGGAAGGGAAAGCGATTGTAAGCTGCTTCAAGACTCCTTAGGGTAGAAAAAGCACGGTATGAAAACCAACTCTTCTTCAACAAGATGTAATGAGGCCCAATGTTTTAGATGGCTTTAAAAGAAGACTAAATTCCTTCATGAAGGAGGAGTTGATCACTAGGGGTCAGCCATGCTGGCTCTATGGAACAGCAGTGCTCAAAAGCAGAAGAATCCTTTACCATCAGGACTCTCCTCATAGTTTTTTTTCAAGGTTGCCAGCAGGCCTGGAGAAAAAGGTCCTGTTGCTTTAAGAAAGGCATAATGTGTGGGGAACAAGCAGCTGAAGCTTTTCTAGTCATGGAGGTAAATAACCTCACCTGACAAATAACATCCTATTAAGTCCCTATTAAAGGGGCAGGGCTCCCCCCCCACCCCCCAGATCTGTTGCCAACCCTAAGCTTTGAAAATGGCACCGCTGTGTGCAGTCCTGAAGTTGCCAATAACCCTGGAGAAAAAGGTCCAGTCCCTTTAAGAGAGGTTTAACAGGCTTTTATTTATCAGGTGAGGTTATCTATTTCCGTGCCATGAAAAGCTTCAACTGCATGTTTCTATGCAATAAGCCTCCATTCAGGGGACAGGAGGGATGGTAGGCGGCATGACAAAGCCCAGTCACAGAAGATCTTAGAAGGAAAGCAGGGTTGCCATGGGAGGCTCTGCAGGGGAAGGCAGTGGCAAACCACCTCTGCTTGGCACTTGCCTTGAAAGCCCCTGGCTGGGGTCGCCAGGAGTCAGTTGCAACTTAACGGCACGCACATATGTAAAGGGATACGACATTTTTATCCAGGTCTGTTGGCAACTGTATGCAGTCCTCTTCCTTCATTATGTGTAGTAGAATTTCTGCCATGTTAATTCCCTTGGTAGCTGTGGTGGCTCAGTGGTTAAGACGCTGAACTGCAGATCGGAAGGTCAGTAGTTCAGCAGTTCGAGACCTGAGTGCCACATGACGGAGTGAGCTCCCATCTCTGGCCCCAGCTCCTGCCAACCTAGCAGTTCGAAAGCAAGAAATTGCAAGCAGATAAATTGCTTCGGTGGGAAGGTAACAGCGTTCTGTGCGCCTCGGCGTCTAGTCATGCCGGCCACATGACCACGGAAATGTCTTTGGACAGAGCTGGCTCTTCAGCTTGGAAACAGAGATGAGCACTGCCCCTTGGCTTTCAAGCAAGGGAAACCTTTACCTTTAACTAAGACAAGAGTCTGGGAGGGTTTCCACTAGGTCATGTTTAACAAGCATGTGCAAAAGCTGCCTTCCTTGTAAGCATAGCTGACACCATCAGCTTGCAGGAAGTGACACTTTCCGTGCAGGGATGGGGAGACATTGGCCATTCTAGGCCCACCTCCAGACCCCCAAACAGCAGTTCTGGAATCCAATGTGAACCCCAGAATCAGTTCTGGAAATTCAGCACCAGTCTGAGTAAAACATCCCATTGCACAGCAGCAGCAGCAGCAGCAGCAGCTGAACATCCTGTGGGGTCTGGATGGGAACCGAACCTCGTATCACACAATGGCGCTTCTCTGCCTGTCATAGATTTTCACTCCCTGCTACTGCTTGCTCAGCTCTGTTCCCCACGTGTGAAGCATCTTCATGAAATACAAGCCCTGTTTCTGTCCCGGGAGGCAGATTTCGCAGCCAGAGAGTTGTCGCTTGGCTGTTTCCAATTGAGTGCGTGCGTGTTGTACAATTGGTGTTGCAATGCCAGCTCGTCAAATGGAAACCAGCTGCTTATATTACTTCTCTAGAGGCTGCATTCATGCGAGCAGAGACCTAGACCATTGGGCACCAGGCTTCACTTCAGTTCTGTGCGCACCCTTTCCATGTTCCAGGAGTGTACTGCCCACACGGAAGATAGTGTTCGAGTGATGACATGGGATTACACTACAAACCTTGGAAGTAAGCCCACCACGTTTTCCCCCTAACCCTACACATTCCTCCTTAGTCATTTGGGGCCCGAAGAACCAACTTTCGTCATGCTTTTTTGCCTGTTTGCCTGGAGTTGATTTTTAAGGATCCCAACCAGTGTTCCCTCTAAGCTGAGTTAGTGTGAGATAGCTCAGTTTTTTAGCCTCTGGCTCACCCATTTTCGTCTTCGCTCAGGAAGGAGGGCTCCAGAGCAAACTGATTTATGCAGCAGCCAAATTGCTCGCTCGCAACTTTAATGCCAGTAGCTCACAAAGTAGAGTTTCTGCTCACAAGACTCCACAGCTTAGAGGGAGCATTGATCCCAACTGATCATGCAAATGGTTATTTACAAATCCGAATTGGCTTGTGCATTCCTGGGCCTCAGCAGATAACCCTGAAATGCTGAAATGCTGATGAGAAATGCTGAAATGCTGATGAGAAAATCCAGCATCACTATAGAGCAGAGGTGTTGGAACTCATTTGTTATGAGGGCCGGATCTGACATAAATGTCACTTTGTTGGGCTGGGCCCTGTGTGCCATAAAATGTCATGCCAAGGTGCCGGAGATATTTTACCACTGATTGTGACCCACACCCCTCCTCAGTACCCTTTGCTCAACATGCACAAGACGTTTTGTGCAGCAGAGAGAACTACTGCATGACAATCAAGGTGCAACAACCAGAGACTCTCGTGGCTCTTTAAAGACTAACACATTTCAGAAGCATCTGATGAGCTGGAGCGTGAAGAACTGCATTCCATTGCTGCAGGTGCAGCAGTCTAAGACAGGTGGCCAAGCGGCATCAACTGGGCAACCCAGCAAGCCCTGCCTTAAAGAAACTGCTCCGGTCAACAGGCTTTGGGGAGGGGAGGGAAGGGGAGGGGGGTGAGGCAGCCGCACAGTCCTAAACCTCCCTCTGTCAAAGGCCCAAATTCAGCAACAAACTTGAACCACGAGGGGAACTGTGATGCTCCCCAGCACACAAGCAACCTTCAAGCACTGCCACTTTCCAACGATACCAGCTCCGCTTTAGTTGCCCTTTGCAGACTTTTATTTCCTGACAGCTACATGGCGTTATCCAGCCAACCCAAAATATTACTCTCCATGAGCAAGCGAGGAAGCACACAGACGCACATCCAGCCTCAGCCTCTGCCGTGTGCGAACCCAGTGTGCTTTTCTGAATGCCTGCTCCCGTCCCTGACCTTCGCCTCAGCCCCTGGCCCCCGCTTCCATTCAGACTGTTACATAAGGCAGGGCTTTCATGCAGGGAACCCAGGAAGCATGTGTGAGTTTTGGCTGCACCCCTTCTTTAACCTTCCCTCGTGCTGGCGAGGGAGAGAGGCAGGAGAGGAGCCACACACATTTGGGTCAGTGGGTTAGGAGGCTCCCACTCACCCTACTCAGCAGGCCTCCTCTGCCCCCGCCCCCCAGCATTCTGCATGCACTGCACTCCTTACGTAAGCGCTGGGCTTTTCTCTCTTGCCCACGCTGCTGCACACAGCACGCCTGGCCCAGCCAGTTGCTCCATTCACATACTTACAAAAGCGGGCACGTTTGGTGAGCCAGCCAGCGGCTTTCCACAGATGCCTGTGCTCACGGGCACTTTTCCTGGGCTGCCTGCAAGTGGGAAGCCGCTTGACTGAGCTTGGAAAGGTGGGTCCAAAGTCATTCTGCCTGCCGCACATGAGCAGCCAGCCATCTTTCCAGCAGCCCAGGTGGCAGAGGCAGCAGCCCAGTACGCTCTGGCCGGAGGAGGAGGAGATAGTGTGTCCCAGCCTGGCACCTCAGCCAAGGGCAGCAAGCAGGCCCCAAGCAGGCTGTGCAGAGCTCAGAGCAAATCCAGCCCCTCCTTTCCCCCTATGGTTGCCAACTCCGCATTGGGCAACCCCTAGAGATCTGGGAGAAGACCCTGGGGGGGGCCACATTTGGAGAAGGGAGGGACCTCAGCAGGGGGTATAATACCCTAATATAGGCCCTTCTGGTCCACATTCAGACTGGTTTCCCCCCAATTGCTTGCAGGCTGGATAAGAGCCCTGGGTGGGCCGGTTCTGGCCCCCAGGCTGTATGGTTGACATGTCTGCTATAGAGCCTAAACTGGTCTTTCTCTCTCCACTATGGACCTGAGATGGGGCAGAACTGCTACATGTTCCAGTTCAGGGCAGAGGAATACAGAGTTCTAACCCTTTACCATGCATGAACGACCCCAAGGGAAGCCTGATCAAATGTGCTCACTTGTAAATAGCCTGTTTGCTATTGATAACCTGATGCGAAGCAAGGATAAGAGAATGTCACCTATTTTGTTGCTGTTTCTGTTTCCTTTTGGTGGTTTCCATTCTCTTGTTTTTCACTGGGGGTTTTGTCGATCAGTTTGTATTGTGTATGCAGGCTATATGGTTTATACAGGCAATGCATGCTGTTTATGCATATGATACATAATGCTTTTTTAACAATGTACAGATGATACTGAAAACAATGCATGCAATTTATGGGGAAAAGATGACATAAATGAGGAAAGGCTGCACATGTCCTGTTGCAGCAACAGTAGCAAGCAGCATGGAAGCAGGTGGAGCAGGGTTGTCAACCACCAGGCGGAGGCTGGAGATCTCCTGGAATTAGAACTCATCTCCAGACTACATTGACCACTTATTTATTTAGTTGCTTGTTTGTTTATTTAAAACATTTATTCCACCTCTGCTGGAGAAAATGGCTGCTTTGGAAAGTGGACTGCATGGCATGATACAATACCAAGGTCCCTCCCCTCCCTAAAGCCCACTCTCCCTGGCTCCACCCTCAAATCTCCAGGAATTTCTGAACTCGGAGTTGGCAACCTTAAATAGGGTTGCCAGCCCTGGATTGGGAAATATCTGGTGATGTGGGGGGTGGAGCTGAGGAGGGCAGGTTTTGCAGAGGAGGACTTCAGTAGGGTACAATGCCACAGAGTCCACCTTCCAAAGCAGCCATTTTCCCTGAGGGCGGTGATCTCTGTCTCCCGGAGATCAGTTGTAATTCCACCTGGAGGTTGGCAACATAGAAGATCCTCACGTGAAAGAAGCCAAAACCAAAATCATGGGCTCAGTTAGCACAAACGGGTAGCAAAACCTCAATGGCGATTTTCAGGTTAAGATGGCAGGGATGAGAAGCCCACCTGAATCTATCAATATCTTCCCTAACTCTAAGCCACCCAAGATATTCGTTCATGCTAACTAGACCGTTAGCAGCTATTTTGGATTGGGGAGTCAGGAAGGAAAGCAGATAATCTTTAACAAAAAACAAAAAACACTCCGTCTGATGATTCCTTTTGTCATGTTGGTTCAGAATACCCAGGAGTGTCCAAAAAGCCAGGTCTACAAATTGGACAAAAGTAGCTGTGGAAAAGCAGGGGTTTTTCCTGAAGCCTGTTAAGACATTTATTTTTTTTGGTTTCACAGCCCAAAGAAATTAGCTCTGGGCCAATAGTCCAAAGCCAAGCAGAAAAACAACTCTGATCTATAAATCCCAAAGACGAGTCCATGATAATTTGTAAGAACACCAAGGAAAAGGCTGCTATCTGGGAACCAGGCCTGATCCTGAATCGTCCCAAAGACGAGTCCATGATAATCTGTAAGAACACCAAGGAAAAGGCTGCTATCTGGGAACCAGGCCTGATCCTGAATCTGATCTTTGGGCTTACAAGTCCACATGAATGCCTTCCAACTGAGAGAAAGAGAGGAGGAGGAGGAGATTGGATTTATACCCCACCCTTCACTACCCGAAGGAGTCTCAGAGCAGTTTACAAACTTCTTTCCCTTCCCCTCCCCACCACAGACACCCTGTGAGGTAGGTGGGGCTGAGAGAGCTCTCTCAAGAACTGCCCTTGAGGGAACACCTCTGAAAGAACTTATGACTGACTCAAGTTCACACCAGCAGCTGCATGTGGAGGAGTGGGGGAATCAAACCCGGTTCTCCCAGAGTAGAGTCTACACTCTTAACCACTACACCAAACTGGCTCGGGAGGGGGGGGGCAGGCTGTTGTCACACAAAAGCCACATCTGGGCTTCATTGTTATAAGCACCTATAAGACACCTTTCCTGGTACCTGCCAAGTGTTTTTAGAAAGTGGGTGGGACCAGGTAGGGCTTTTGCCCAGCAGAGAATTGGAGAATTGGTTGGCTGTGCACACTGGGGGGGGAAAACTGTCTTGGCAGCAGCTGCCACCACAGCACAAGGATCTTCACTACATGACTAAAGGTAAGCCGTGCATAAGCAAGAAAATATTTTCAAACAGTATGTTCATTTTAAAAGGCATGCTGTTAAGCAGAGCTTCTGCCTGAAATCCTGAAGCGTTACCAGTAGAGTTATGCATAACAGAACTCCTTGACATTTTGTGGTTGACTCTTCCTCCTCTGGCAGCCATTTTGTGGTTGCGCTCACCACCGTGTGTTGAAATTGCAAAGGTGCTGGCAGGCTCAGAAAGCTTGGGGGGGGGATCCCTGCTCTAGCCACTATACCGCACTGGTTTGATCAGCTTAACTAACATCAACAGACACATCTTCTTTCTATTAGACATAAGAAACTGCTCTAATTTTAGAAACTGTAGCTCCAAAATCCCTCTGGGTTTTGCAGATTTTCAGTCTGAAATTCCATTTCACCCCTTCCTCGTTTCCCACCATGCTGTTCCTCACCTCGTAAGATGGTGACATTCTGGAGGATCTCCCCGTGTTGGGTGTCGACAGTCTTCATCTCTTCCATGATCATAGAGAGGTTGCGGATGTCAAAGTCTAGCCGGGCACTGAGCAGACTAAAGCGTTCCCGCAGGAGGTCCGTGGTACTCAACATGAGGCTGACTGATTTGTTGAGATAGTAGAGCTCCTCAGCATGCGTGTGGAAGCCCAGCGTGCAAGAGAGCCGCACGTCGTCCAGGTACTTGAGCATGCTGTGGACGTGGCTGTCGGTGGCATTGATGTTGGTGAAGATGGTGTTGATTTCGATTTCATGGGAGGTCATGCGGCCTTCCAAGGTTTCAAAGCGCTCGGCTGTCCGGTTCTGGGTGTACCGGGTGTGGTACTGAAAGTCGTGCATGTTTTCCTCATGGTCGTCCAGGAAGGAGGAGATGTTGTCCAGCTGCAACTGCAAATTCATCACCTGGAGGACCAGGTCATGCATCCCTTCTGAATTCTGGCTGATCCTTTGTGAAGCGATACCCAGGCTGGTCTGGATGCTCTTAACCAGCTCCCCCGTTTTGGCCGAAGTCGCTCGCAAACCCCCAAAGATCCGGGTGTAGTTCTGCCACTCAGTCATGATCTTCTGCAGGGTCAGCGTCTCCTCATCCGTCTTTCTCTGGATGACGTGCATCCAGTCGGAGGTCTGCCCCACAGTGAAGTTCATCTGCTGCACAGCAGCCTCAATGTCAAACCGCTCCTGTGACAATTCCTTCAGTGAACTGCCCAGCTCAGAGGTGACTGCCTGCCAACCTCGCACCTGGGCCAAGAAGAGACTCACACTCTGGTTGACCTGCTGAATGGCCAAAGAACAACCGTCCACCTCACTGGTGATCTCTTTGTTGGTGGACAAAAGCTTTTGGTGGGCTTGAGTGGTGCGGTCGAGGAGCACGTCCTGGGCTAAGAGTTTCTTCTGGATCTCCTCCAGCTCCTCCTGCAGTTTGCTGATCTCCTGGCCCAGCTGGCCTGTGTCATGACAGAAGGAACAGTTGCCTGGGGAATTCTGATCTGGACACAGAAGTGTGGAGAGAAAGAGGTGGAAAGGGTGGTTTAAAGGACTGCAGAGACATAACGCAAGATCTATCATGAAGGCCTGGAGCAGTGGACAATTCCCTGTGTGCCTGCTAGGGCAGCCAGGTGACATATATCAACACGGGGCTGGATTTAGTCCCCCACTTATAGTTCCCAGCATCACAGAGAGGATTGTATGTTGGAATTTCATGGATGCATACGCAACACAGTGTTCTGGGGATCTCAGCTGTGTTTTTGTTTAGCAGCAAGATTCTAATCGCAAAGTTAGGCATGAAAGCATATACAGCTATCTATCACATTTTATCTCACCGAGCTTCATAATAATAAACCATGCATTTTACCCTTATAACAAAACTGTGAGGTGGATCAAGGTAAAAGATAGTGGGCTTTTCTGCATTCTAATTTTCCTTGCTTGTAAGTTGCTGTTTCTTCAGGGGGGGAGGTTCCTGTTCTGCATATGTTTTTCACCCTCTAGTGGCCAATTCAGTATCACACAGGTTTATGTCCAGCATAAAAACTCACAGTTTAAATCTGTAGGGAGATATGCTGGACATAAACCTATGTGATAGCAAATTGACCACTAGAGGGAGCAAAATATATGTGGAACAGGAATTTACAAGTGAGGAAAATGAGAGCAGGGAAAAGCCCAAACTGCAGGTGTTTATGCCTGACATAAACCTGTGTTATATAGAACTGATCACTAGCAGGAGTAAAACACATGCAGGTCGGGGGCGGGGGGGACCCTAAGAAACAGAACTGACAAGCAAGGAAAATGAGAATGTAGAAAAGCCCAGTGAAGGGTTCAAGAGCATCCACATGAGCTGCAAACCACCCTGAGCCTGCCTTGGTAGGGAGGGCGGGATATAAATAAAATAAAATAAAATAAATTATTTGAACCCAGGATTCCCAGGTCCAGCACTCTAACCACTATATCAGCTCTCTCTGGCTGCCTTATACTAAATTTGACGACTGGCCTGTCAGTGACCAAATGTTGGATGAAATTTGAGTGCCTGCAGTGTTTTTCCAAGGTCACAGATAAAAGTCCCTGCCCTAACACCCCTTAGCTGCAGAGGCTAAGAATAAGCCCTTTGAAGCTGTGGGTGCAGCCTGTCACTGTGTGATCAAACACAACTGTGGGTGAGTGGGGGGTGTTTGCCATTTGTTTTTCTTGCACATAAATGAGCAATCAAGGAACTGCACCTCTGCACTGAGGGCCCCCTATGGAGCATGCAATGATGTGCATACTGTGAAGGGGGGGAACACGGCACAGAGTTGGGATGGCATGATCAGACCATCCTGACATCATGAGAGCATGCTTGAGCAATCAGATGGGAAAGTCTGCCCGTGGCCTGCCTTATCCAGATAACACCAGACTTTCCCCGGTGTCTTTTAACTCTGCTTCTGTGGCGGAGCAGCATGGGTGGCCGACGACTGCAGGACGCTTCCCAGATGTTGCTGTCTGATCGCTCCCTTTAGAACCATCAGGCATTCGCACCTATGTCGGATCTAAAGGAGCATGTGATTGCAGCCTTAACCTGGGACCAGAACTCTAATAAACAGGACTTCTACCAAGAAGCAGTGGCCCCTTGCTGGATTTTTTCCCGTACAGCCAAAAACATCTATTTAAAATAGCTCCCATCCTTTTTTTTTTTGCTTCAGTGAGTCACACAAGTGATGATAATTTGCAGGCGCTCGTAAATTTCATCCAACATTTGCTGACTGATGAAAAACTAACCACAGTTTGCTGATTGTCATAAATGATTTCACTCACAAACAGAAAAGATGCTTTAATTTCTTGCCTAACAACAAAACAGATGTTTTGCACTTCACTCCAAAGTCTGTCTCAGAGAGATCTTCTGGTTTGCTTCCTCTATTATCAATATCTTGCAAATCTTGGCTAAATGTCAGTCTTCATGCATAACAAAGATCAGCAGATCTTCCCCAAGTGCCCCAAGCATAAAGACCTTGAGATGAAACCTCATCCATTCATTTATATGGTTCTTATCCTACTGGCCTGCTCCACGGAGGTCCCAGGGAAATTTAAATCAAGAATATATAAAAACATAGAATAGGATATAACTTAAAATATTAAGAACAGCAAAGAAGCAGTAAAATAGAAGCAGTAGGTTAAAAAGATCAAGATCACTGAAAAACAGTGAGACGGAATAAACAGCAGTGGATATTATTTTGGAAAACATCCTAGCAGCGTTCCAAGAAACCTCTAAAAGAACATCAGTGCATTGAACCATGAGTTTCAAAGGCCTTTTGGAAAAGACAAGTCCAAACTGGTCTGGAAAGCCAGCAACGAAAAAGGAAAGATGCTCCACAAGTTGGAGGCTATTGCTGACCTTCTGTGAGGGAAGGGGTGTGAAGAAGATTTTTCTAACAGTTGACACTGCCTTGTACTCAGTCAGACTGCTGGTCCATCTGGCTCAGTCCTGTCTGCTCAGGAACACATGAAGTTGCCTTTGTACTAGCCCTCTCCAGATGGCATTGTGCTGGTTGAAGTCAGCCAGTGTAATGGGGCAGGGGATACATATGCATTCCCCCTGCACAACTGCAGGCTTGTGAGCATGGAGTATATATGTGCAGAGGTAGTGCACCCCAGGGTAATATTATTGTGCTCATTTGTACCTTGCATTTTCTTTATCATATAGTCTTTGAAATAATCTTCCTAAAAGCTACAGATCACATTGGGAATTTGAAAGTTTTGAACTGTCGGCATCAATATGTACACATTTTTGTATTCAAGTTCTGGCTGTTGTCATCTATGAAGGCTTTGTAAAAAAATCCCCCAATGTGATCTGTAGCTTTTAGGAAGGTTATTTCAAAGGATGTACGATAAAGAAAATGCAAGGTACAAATGAACACAAAGTGTTAAAGTTTATTTAAAGGTTCACAGTAGTACTATTTACATTCGGTGATTAGCTTTTCAATAATATTATCCTGATAGATACATACTGAAGTTCCCCTTTCTATTTTGTATTGAGAATCCCCAGGGGGCAGTGCACAGGTGTCCACTCCTGTTCAGTGCGCCTAATGTCAGCTCAAAGGTCTGCTCTGGCTGGCTGCAGCTCTCCAGGATCTCAGGTAGAAGTCTTGCACATCACTTGCTATCTCGATCCTTTAACTGGAGATGCCAAGGACTGAACCTGAGACCTTCTGCGTGAGAAGCAGCTGTTCTAACACTCAGCCATGACGCCTGCCCCCTATTCTGCCCTGACTGGGTTTCAGGTAGAGAAAAGTCCTTCCCAAATGCTGTTACTTGAGCTTCTTTAGTGAGATGCAACAAACTGAACCTGGAACCTTCTGCCGTACCAGGTATGGAACCCACCACTGCGCTACAGCCTTTGGCATTTGTGCTAATGAAGAGGAAATCACCCCAGGTATGTGTCGGACCACAGCACACCCATGTCTGGCCATAATATCTGCCTTGTGGAATGCTATGAACTGGACTCCTGGTCAGTGTTCCCTCTAAGCTGAGTTAGTGTGAGCTGGCTCACAGTTTTTTAGCTTCCGGCTCACACACATTTTTGTCTCAGCTCAGAAAGGATGGCTCCAGAGCAAACTAATTTATGCAGTAACCAAGTCACCTGCTCACAGGTTTAATGCCAGTAGCTCACAAAGTAGAATTTTTGCTCACAGGACTCCACAGCTTAGACTTAGAGGGAGCATTGCTCCTGGTAGGTGTAAAGCCATCCGAAGGCTTTTCTTGTTTGGAACAGTCTGGCAGGAGGAGTTGGGGAAGGCCTCTCATGCCCGAGGGAAACGCCTCTTAGCAGAACAGATCTGTGGGATCCAACCCAATGTTTATGTATTTATTATTTACTTAATTCATTGACACCCTGCCTTTCTTCCCAATGAGGGCCTAAAGTGGCTTACGTTGTTCTTCTCACCTCTGTTTTATCCTCACAACAACCCTGTGTGGTAAGTTAAGCTGGGCGCTTGTAAATGGCCCCAGATCAGCCACCAAGCTTCCACAGCAGAGTGGGAATCCAAACCTGGGTAGTAGGGTTGCCAAGTCTTACCGGGTTTGTAGCGGGGGGGGGGGGGGAGTCCTTGCCGCCCTGGGAGTGTTCTGGCGTGCGTACAAAGCGATGATATCACCCGGAAGTGACATCATCATGTCAGGCACATTGGGGCGGGACCTCTATAATTCGAGGGAAAATCATAGAGTTTCCCCTCAAATTATAGAGTGTCCCCCCAAAACGTGCCCGACGCGATGACGTCATCTCGCCGGGCATTCTCTGCAGCCTGGCATTTGGGGGTGGGGTTCCCCCCAGCAGCCCAATCCAGGCTGGCGGGGAACAGGCCAATGGAGCGGGGGTTTCCCCGCCCCCCGGGGGGACTTGGGAACCCTACTGGGTAGGCTGCTCCTTGGGATTTCATTTATTTCTTTACTTGCACACACTCAATACTGTAAAGAAATCATTGACTTTTCCAGTCTGTTGCCCATTTTATAGAACATTCTCTCCAAGGAGGCTAATCTTTGTGTGCCTTCTAGCGGCTAATAAAAAACTGTCTTCTTCTAAGGCAATTTTTTTAAAAAAACCACTACTTACGGTTATTTTCAGCTGCTACAGTGGGTGATCGGCACACTCTTCTTGCTTTATAGCGAATTTTAATTTTAATTGCTCTATTGAGTGGTTTTTTTAAAAAGCCACATATTGTCTTGTGAAAACAGTAGATCATTGTAGTGAGGAAAGGAAGAAGGGAGCCAAAGGGTGATAAACACATGGAATTCACTGCCACAGGAGGTGGTGGTGGCTACAAGCATGGATGGCTTCAAGAGGGAATTGGATAAACATATGGAGCAGAGGTCCATCCGTGGCTGTTAGCCACAAGGTATAGATAGGGACTCTCAGTCTGGGGCAAGTGATGCACTTAATTCTTGGTGCTGGGGGGGGGGGGGCAACAGTGGGAGGGCTTCTAGTGTCCTGGTCCCACTGGTGGCGCTCCTGACATCCGGTAGTTTTGGCCACTGTGTGACAGAGTGCTGGACTGGATGGGCCACTGGCCCAGTCCAACATTAGCTTCTCTTATGTTCTTATGTCTTCTTGGGCTCTGCCCCTTTAGGAAGGGGTATGCTCTCCATCTTGTGGGCTGGATCTTATGGATACATTCTGCTCATGCTGAGGCACAAGGAGTCCTCCCCTGACTTAATAAGCTCCTCTAATGCTGGAACTTCTTATGTTACAGGAAAGCATCCCTGCCACTGGAATGGATCCAGAGGGTCCCACCTCTTGCCTTCCTCTGTATTTCAGCTGCAGCTTCCTAGCCCCCTCCTTTTTTCTTTTTCTTTTTGCTATCAAGTCACAGCCGACTTATGGCCATCCCATTGGGTTTTCAAGGCAAGAGACGTTCAGAGGTGGTTTGCCATTGCCTGCCTCTGCATCACGACCCTGGTATTCCTTGGCGGTCTCCCAGGGCCATCCCTGCTTAGCTTCCAAGTTCTGACAAGATCAGACTAGCCTGGGCTATCCAGGTCATGCCCACTGGGAAATGGCAGGCCCTGTTTTCTTTGCCTTGCTCACAGGTTGGGCTTTTATTCAAAAGCAGGCTACCGCTCAGAACAAGGACTTCCTTCTGCACATGGGAACCAGTTGAGAAAAGGAGCTGGCCACCTGCCCTCTCCAGTGCCATACCGATGTGTTCCACTTTGACTCCTTTCCTCTCTCTACCTTTATCCTCCCTTCTAACTCTGGGGCCTTTTGCAAAGCAGATATACCCCCCCCCCCAGAGCCCCCACTCTGATAAAAATGCTGATCTATAAATATATATTTTTATCCGAATTTGAAATGCGATGTACGTGGAGCAGAGCACAGGAAGTAAGGAATTAAGCAGAAAGCAGACAGGAAGGAGGGAAATTTAAAGAGACAGTAGCCCTGAGAACCCTCAATAGTGCTTTGACTATCGGCAGTGGCTAGCTGGGTGCTGTACTTGCGTCAGACCTGGGGGGGTGGGGGTGGGAATGAAAGGACACAGGGGATAATACCAGCATGCACTTATTTGCCCATGATGTTTGGATTCACCATTAAAACTGAGTGAACGAATCAAGGCGATTCCAGACGAAACAGCCAGTATTGTAAGAAATATAATTTTGAATAACTAATTTGATAATAAATATTTACATTATATAGCCACAAGAAGCAGGACACACGATACCGCTGGGGGGGTGGGGAGTATTCCCAAAGGCTCCCAGCATGCAGAAGCAACTCTGCATTGAGGAGGAGGAAGCGGCTGCAGGTAAGCCTTCTCCTGCCCCGCCTGGCACCAGCGGTGAGGCCTGAGCGGCTCCCAGCTGCTCGGCCCACCAAGCCTTTTCCTGCCCTTCCCCCCGGCACCGGCAGCGAGGCCTGAGTGGCTCCTAGCTGCCGGGCCCGCCAAGTCTCTCCCCCCACAGCAGTGAGGCAGAGTTCCTAGTACGTTCTCTGCGCATGCACAGGGAACGCTCTTTTACTTTTGCAGGGGGGGGGGGATATACTTTTTTCAACTTTTCAGATTTTTCTGCACATCTGGGGATTGCCCCAAGTGTGCAGGAAAATCTCCTTCCCCCGTATGTGCCCTCGATGCTCTATTTCTGGGTCCCCAATGTGTTTCTCGTGGGAGTCACAGTTCCCCCCGACACCTTCTTTGGTGTCCAGGCTGAGGTTGGGGATCCTGGCAGGACCTTTGGAATGATTGCAGAAACTTTGGAACCCGTTCTTCTTTTCAGCCTCTCTCTTTCTGCTCCATCCACCCATCGGCATACAGTACAGGCGAATCACACCCGGGAGATATCAGACTTACCGAGTTCTTGGATGTTCCCCTGGACTGACTCAATTTTCTTCTCATAGTATGTCTGAGCTGAGGTAACATCATAAGCTATGGAGTCCACCTTCTTAAAAACTGCAATGAAGATGTGAAGAGTGTGAGTACATTATTATCTGTGCCCGGTGACCTTGAACTCAGGACTGTAACTCCACTATCATGGGTTTATGTGGTTTGTCCCAAGTGACTCTCTTCAAAGGAAGAAGTTGTGGTCCAATGACTGTGCGAAATACAACTGGCTGCCATTAATTAATCCACCAAGTAGGGATGCCAGCCTCCAGGTGGGACCTGGTGAATCCCCCAGAATTACACTTCACTTCAAGACTTCAGGCATCAATTTTCCTGGAAAAAATGGGTGCTTTGAAAGGTGGACTCTATGGCATACCCCACTGAAGTCCCTGTTCTCTCCAGGCTCCACCCCCAAATCTCCAGGAGTTTTCCAAGCCAGATCTGGCCGCCCTACTGCAACTCCATTCCCCACCTGGTAACCCTACCACAGACTAAACAGATGGGAATTTTGTAGGTCAAGTACCATTGCTAATCTCCTTTAATTTGCAACTGTGTATTTGCTTATTTATCCTCCCAGAAAGCCAATGTGGTATAATGGTTAGACCTTGGTTTGAAACCCTTGCTGAGTGATCTTCACTGAATGACCGTGGGCCAATTTTTCTCTCTCAGCCTAAGCCCACCTCCCACGGTTGTTGTGACGATAGAAGAGATGAGAGCCATATATGCTGCTCTGGGTTCCTTGGAGGGAGGGTGGGACAGAAATGTGATAACTGTGTTAATCATCCTGTTTAATGTGGTTTTTTACCCCAAAACTTTGTCAGCCTTTCTTCAAGGGTGGAGTCCCTCTTTCAGCCAAGGTCTAAACAGTGCTAAGCAGAGCAGAACTTGTTCTTACTCTTCTGTAAATACATCCCAAAAATAACATTTTCTTCTTTTGGCAACTGCCTGGTTTTCCTGAAGCATGTTTAGTTTGCATTCACCGTATCCCACCAGATCCTCCCAGCCAGCTGGTTAAGCAGTTTCCTTACAGTTTGTATTGTCCCACTACGGTTTCCTTGCTTATGTACAACTTTTGCCAGTAAGGAAATGAGGCGAAGATGACTTGTGTGGATAAATGGAATGAAAGACATGAGGGCTCATACATTATAACAAATCAAGATTGTGGCAGGTGTGCAGTTTATATCAACTTTGTAGTGGTCATTTTTCAGGCAGACTGATTGATAGATTTCAAAACTGGCTTCTGCATCTTGTCCCTAAGTGCCTTATGCATCATGCTTTCCTTGGTGACATCCCCAGCTTGGGTGGCGACTCAAAAGCCTATAGATCCATGTTCCACAAATGCACTTGAGAATGATTTGGATAATGGCCATGGCATGCAGAAAGAGGGGGCTTAGACCTTCCTCCTTGCCATTCTCCCAACTTGAAAAGGCCATGGGGTAGTATTTGCCTTGCTGCGGAAACATAATGTAGAGCTTCTCAGTATCTGTACAGCCCTCAATGGGACAAACAATACCCCCAGTTCGGTAGAAGAAGAAAAAGGAGGAGGAGATTGGATTTATACCCGCCCTTCACTCAGAGTCTCTGAGCGGCTTACAATCTCATTTCCCCTCCCCTCCCCACAACAGACACTCTGTGATGTAGGTGGCGCTGAAGAGCTGTGACTGAACCAAGGTCACCCAGCTGGCTGCATGTGGAGAAATGGGGAATCAAATCCGGTTTTCCAGAGTAGAGTCTCTGCACCAAAGTGGCTCTCAGTTGCCAATTCTGGGTTGGGCAGTTCCTGGAGATTTTGGGGGTGGAGCCTGGGGAGGGCAGGCAGAGGGGAGGGGCCTCAGCAGGGCATAATGCCATACAGTCCACCCTTCAGAGCGGCCATTTTCTCCAGGGGAATTGATTTCTGTCATCTGGAGACAAGCTGTAATTTTGGGAGCTCTCCAGGCCCCACCACCTCTTGTCTGTTTCAGGTTACAAAAATTCTAAGCTCTCCTCTCCCCACATACCAGGCTCTGGCTTCCCTTGCCTCCCTATTACATATTAATCTGCTCCAGCAGGGACTTCTGCCATCTTGAATATGCCAGTGGATTCCAGCAGGGTGCCATGCTTAGAATGTCAGACTAGGATCTGGGAGACCCTCTGGCATGGAGACTCGCTGGGACCAGTCACTCTTGTTCAGCCTACCTCATAGTGTTGTTGTGGAGGAGGGAAGAATGATGTTGCAAGCCGCTTTGGATACACAATGAGAAGAAAAGCCAGGTAGAAATATCTATAGAGATAGGCAAACAAAACCCCATGACCCAACTACCAACATTCACATGCATATAGGATCCTTGAACCTCTCTGCCAGTCCGGCTACATTCAGACATCACAGTTGCTCATGGCTTTTTAAAATCCTGGTTCATTGTGACTTCTGCATTCAGATGGCCAAACAAACTGGGGCTTGTAGCTGGTTTGTTAACCACAGTTTCTGCGAACTGCAGGCTGTTGTGACGTCTGAAATCATGAACCACCGTGTGTTGATTGACAATGTCCCTTGTAGCTGCTTGCAGAGAAAGCAGTAAAGGGAAGGCGTCTTCCCTGAAGGACAGAGAAGGGAAAGTGGACACACTGAGAATTATGGGATCTGTTATTTAGACAATCATGGTTTAAACAAACCATCCATGGTTGACTCTGTGTGACAATCAATGCAGGCCAGAGCTCCTACCAGATTGGAAGGGCAATCAGGCTGGGTTCAGGGCTGTGCTATGCTAAGGAAATCCAAATCCAACTCCAACGAAAGACTAAATTCTGCAACTTGAATAGACATTGCAAATGGAGACAATTTGTTTATGATTATTAAGTCTTTGCCAGAGGGACAACATTTCTGTAGAACGCTGATTACTGTCAATTAGTTTCTGCATTTTGAGAGGCAACTCCCTGAATGAAAAGCCTTTGTGTGTCTGTGTGTATAGAGAACTAGAAACTTTTTTTAATGCTTAAATTCTCAGGATGCTGAATAGGATGCTAGATCCCACATTCCATGTTTGCCACACAGGTACCCTAATGACAGAAAGATCAGGTCTGGGTCATTTTTGACAACAAGCCATTTCTGAATGGAAATTTGCTCAGAATTCCTGGCTGGGGCGTTGGTGACTCTCTCCGTCTATCCCTCCTCTATTTCCTCTCAGTGTAAATTTATAAGGTAGTGGCTTAGCCAGGGATTTCTTTCTCCTATGCTCCAGCTTTAACTTTAATAGATGCTCCACATGCAGGAGGAGAAGTTCCAAGCTGCCCGGGCTACCAGCCACAGCTTGGTCAAACAAAGGCAAAGGAGGGAGGAAAAAGAGAGAGAGAGAGAGAGCAGATGAAGATCTGGGAGGTGAATATTTTCTTGGGTGTGATTTCCACCTGGCACAGATCAGCAACAGCTCTCTAGAAATGGGTTTAACAGCCTCCTCCATTCACAATAGCTTCAAGTCAAGCCCAAGTATGACAGCTTGGTGGATTCCTAGGGGCTTTGTCATAGACAGCCAGCATAGGGGAATGGTTAGGGTGTCATACGAGGATCCGAGAGACCTTGACTCGAATCCCTGCTCTGCCATGGAGGCCTGCTAGGTGACACATTCTCAGCCTAACCTACCTCACAGAGTGGTTGCTGTGGGGATAGAATGGAAGACAAGACAGAATGATCCTGTAAGCTGTTTTGAGTCCCCACTGGGAAGCAAAAGGGAGTATAAATGAGGTGAATAAATAAAGACATGAGCCTGCATCTCCCAGTTCACCTTTGCAAAGTCAGTTTCTATGCAAGAAGAGGGCGCCGGTACATTTGCAAGTGTACAAGTTGATCAGAGGGAAAGCAAGCTGGCAGAGAAACAGAGAGTGCTGATTTTAAAGCCACATTCATTCTCCTCAGGGTGATGGCATGCCCTTGGATCTGTCTCTCTCACATTTTTACCCCGGCCTTTCTCCGTGATTCTTCCCTCCTCCATTTTGGTCTCACAACAACCCTGTATGGTAAGTTAGGCTGAGAAAGAAGGGACTGGCCCAAGGTCACCCACTGACTATCGAGGTGGAGGCCCTAACCACACAATCCCTTTCTCTCAGGTACATCTCTTAGTCAGGTGATGGGTCATGTTCTTGGAGCCTACGCTTCCCAGGTGTATGCGTGCCTCATTTGGATTGGCCTGTAGTCCACAGCCTCTGGAGGGTTAAGCCTCCCCCCCACACTATTTTTCCTACCTGAAATGGCCCTGGAGGGGTACTTGTTGCCTCACTGGGGGCTGCATGTGAACCAATGGGTTACACATAACTTTTCCTGATGGTGCAAATAGAAGACTTTTCCTATGCCCCTCAGTCCCAATCTGGACTGGGCTCGTGTTTGCTTGGGAGGTGTGGACAAAGGGAAACAAACATTCTCCCCAAACTTACCAGGTGACCGGCGGGGCTCAGGGAAGGGTGCCTCCCCCAGCTGCTGTCGCCGCCGCCAGCCGCCTCCATGGCCTCCGCCACCGCTGGGGCTCAGGGAAGCCTCCCCCGGCTGCCGCCATCGCCACATGCCACCTCCTTCACCGCCGGGGGTTGGGATGTGTAATCATCCCAACCTGGGGGGGGGGGGGGAAGCGGCTCCTTTAAATCCGGGAGGGGTCCCGGATTTAAAGGGCCGTGTGACCGCAGCCTTGGTCCTCTGGAGATTCACTGTAAGAGCAGGAGGTCTCTTCTTCTCAAAAGAAGACAGCAGCCTATTGCCCTACTCCCCTAGATTTTTGTTCCCCTAGTCTCCTTCTCCTGGAAAAGTTCTGATGCAGTGTGTCTATTCTGGGGCCCCACTGTGAGGTACGGAAAGAGCCTCATGACCATGAAATCTTGGCTGTTTTCCCCAGGCCTCCTCTTCTGGTCTTCAGGAACTGCTCTCATTAGAAACAAGATCTTGAGTAGGGTCTAAGTGGATAAAAAACCTTCCCGCCATATATTTGTGAATACAGAACTGGGCTGAGTGGTCTCTTTTACACCGCCCATACAATGGCTGAGCGGCAAAATTCTCAGATTTCTTGTGCAGAGCAACTGGACGGGTCCCAAACCTCAGGCCATTCTGCGCCAGGCCCACAACGACAGTATGACTTTGGGGCACACGATCTCAAGGGGTGGGGGGGGCGGTTTCTCTCTGCCCAAAATAACAGAGTGCAAAAGGCACATGCTGGATTTCTTCAAACAGCAGGAAGTCCTGTACCAGACCAATAAAGAGCTCTCAGGCTGGGCCAGCCAGGGGTTCCAATTATGCCAAGTGGTGGTGGGTGGTCTTAGCTTAGTCTCTGACTGAAGAACCTTCTTGGGGAGTCTGGTCAGAACTTGGATTCTCCAGCAGGCTGCTAGGTTAGCAAGCAAGAAGCATGCAGGCTTTAGATCCATGGGCAAAGCTTTCCCATAAAAAGCTCTTTTTTGGTGCAGACTGAACACCGAGAGGTTGGAGAGGTCAGCTAAGGAAGGCATAGCATCCCTTGCTCTCTTCTGACAGCAGTCAAGAACTGAATAACTTCCTCCAAGAAAGATCTGTTCCCTGGGGCAAGGATTCACACATCAATGGGGTCCAAAGATGTATCCTGGTGATAATTTATAAGCTGTGCCTTGCAAAAGGGGACATATTACCATGGAAGAAGAGGAGACTGGATTTATACCGCACCCTTCACCACCCAAAGGAGTCTCAGAGCAGTTTACAGTCTCCTTCCCCTTCCCGCAACAGACACCCTGTGAGGGGGGTGGGGCTGAGAGAGCTCTCTCGAGAACTGGTCCTGAGAGAACAGCTCTGAAAGAACTTGTGACTGACTCAAGGGTCACACCAGCAGCTGCATGTGGAGGAGTGGGGGATCAAACCCGCTTCTCCTACATTAGAGTCTGCGCTCCTAACCACTACACCAAACTGGCTCTCAGGGTCTATCAAGGAGCTTTCATGTATGAACTGGGTGAGAATCTCTTTAGTCTTTATTGAGACTGTCTTGTACTGAGTCAGTTCACTGGGCCATCTAACCCAGTGTCATCTGCTGAAGGGTTCCCCAGCGTGGTGTCTGTAGGCACCATGGCTTCTGCCAAAACTTCCCTTGGTGCCCACTGAGCTTTTCAGAAGGGCTTGTTATTGGCTGCCCTCATTCAAATAAAGGGGGTTTCCACTGGAGTGTCAGGAGGACTAGAAAGTATCTGGGCTTTCCTTACTCAAGAGTGTGGTTCCACTCCCTTTCCAAGCTTTCCTTCTTCCTAGGTGGTTTGAGGAGGGAGGTGTTCCGTTTGACTCCACCTCCTGTGGAACCCTTTTCTGAGGTGGTGCTCAGCATCGTCTCTCAAATTCCCAAATGTTCCCACAGGCTCAAAAAGGTTGGGATGGCTGACTGCTGGGAATGGCTGCTATTCTCCAGAGTCTCCGGTGGGGAAAGGTGCATCTGAAAACCTGCTCCCCGGAAGCCTATAAAATGGAGAAGCCAAATCTGAGACCTTGGGCATGCAGGACAAGGGCTGAGCTACAGGTGGACATTAACTTGCTTGTCTTGAAAACTAACCAATTTGATCAGGGGAAGGGTGGTGTCTCATGGGTGGGTGCTGATCACCATCTTGTCATCAGCTGGAGCCCCTCCAGAAATGCTGTGAACCTAAGTCTGTGAAAGTATGCATGTGTGTCCCCTCCCTGGAAAACCATGGGAAAGTAACATGTTTTGCATTTGTTAGGCTGATGCTCAGGATTCTGAACTCCTTCTGTAATCTTTGGATCTTCTGAGGATGGCTAGCCAGGTCTCTTCCACCTCTGCTTTGCCTGGAACCTGATGCCAGAGGCCAAATAAACAAAGAGCCAAGAGAGACAGGTCTAAATACACAACAGGCTCACCCTGCAACTCACCCAAGGCAGCCAATACAGCCACAACGATGATCAGCAAGACGACAAAGACGTACAGCACCTTCACAGATGTCTGGAGGGTCAAAGTCTTCTCGCACCGGCTGCAGTTGGTCCTCATCCGGCCTTGCGGGGGAGTGGGGGAGAGATGAGGCAAGGATGGGGAATCATTGTGTCAGGAGTGCCAATTTACACACCTAGCATATCCATTCCGCCCTGTGCTGGGTTTTACCATTTGCAATGAAACAGAAACACTGTGTGCAAAAACCAGGAAATAAATCAATATGATTTTTTTTTACTGAAAACTGAGTGTACTTATTGTATATGGTGAATCAAATCACTCAAAACAAATGACAAAAGCTGACTATCAATACCATATTCAAAAAACCACATACTACAAAAACTAAGTGCAAAATAGCTCAACAGTAGCACCATATAGCTTCCACTCACAAACACTGTAATTAACATATAATAGATGAGCTCAGGGCTATTTTTGGGCAGGAATGCATAGGAACAGAGTTCTGGCTGGATCCTGAGTTGGCCACACCCAGCAGGAACTCATTAGCATAATAGGCCACACCCAACAGCAGAAACTCATTAGGGTTGGCTACATTAGGGGTATGTGGCCTAACATGCAAATTAATTCCTGCAACAAAAAAGCCCTGGGTTTTGACAACAAACAAGGTAAACAGAATAAGAAGCAAAAGGTGGGTATGGCTGGATGACCACTCTTCTGGTAACACGGGGGTGTGGCCTAATATGCTAATAAGCTGTGCTGTCAGTGGTGTGGCCTAATATGCTAATAAGTTTCTGCTGTTGGGTGTGGCCTATAATGCTAATGAGTTCCTGCTGGGCTTTTTCTACAAAAAAAGCCCTGGATAAGCTCCAATTCCAAGTTCTTCAAATAGTCGTGTTCCCTACAGATACGCTCAATATATGAAGACAATATGTAGATCCAGCAAGTCAATGGTTCCAGCAACTCCCAACGCAGTACACTGAGTTTTCAGTAATTTTGTGGATTTTGTACATAGTGTTTCTGTTTCATTGTATCTTTGACTGCGTACCTTCCTGTATTTGTTGGTTTTTAGGTTTTACTGTTGGGAGTGTCACATGCCCACTCCAGGAGAATTAATTACTGTTTGGAGTAGTTCTTGCTTTGAATGCTCTTTGTAGCATTCACCCTCCCCACTGTTTGGTTGCATATATAAATTGGCCTGATTAATGTACACCTCATGCATCTGATGAAGGGAGCTCTTACGTGGCTCCCCACCTGGAATTTTGGTCTAAACCCTGCCCTTCAGCTTTCTCTAAGACATTACAAGGGATATTGAGGATCCTCTCTTGGACAGAATCCTCTCTTGGACCGAAGCCTACAATCTGGAGTTACTAGAACTCAATACAAGTATTATTCACTTGCTGTCAAGCCAGCAGTAGAGCCAAAGTGAGAAGGGACAACCTGGGAACTTGTAAGAAGGCCAAGGGAGAAGAGGAGAAGAGGAGGAGGAGGAGACTGGATTTCACTTGGAGTCTCAGAGCATCTTACAATCTCCTTTCCCTTCCCCTCCCCTCAACAGACACCCTGTGAGGTAGGTGGGGCTGAGGGAGCTCTCTCAAGAACTGTTCCTGAGAGAACAGCTCTGAAAGAACTTATGACTGACCCAAGGTCACACCAGCAGCTAGATGTGGAGGCGTGGGGAATCAAACCCAGTTCTCCCAGATTTGAGTCTGCGATCTTAACCACTGCACCCAACTGGTCTTTCTGAAATTTCTCACTCCTAGAATAAACGAAATGAGCAACCAAGGGCCCTTACCGTTTGGCCGGTATCTGAAGGATGGCATCTCGTCTTCTTCTCCAGTGAAGTCTTCTTCTAAAATACAAAATAAATAATTACAAAGTATAATTATCAGTTAAAATAGGATGCTATTAACTCTCCCCTAAGATCTATCATTTTAACTGGACTTTGGTTTCTGTTGCACTATTACTAGTTTCGAAATCTGTTGCTGGATTTTGTTTGTTTCTAGGTATGTGTTTATCTGTGCGGTCCTATGCAGGGCTACTCCAGTGGGCTTAGATAGAAGGAACTCTGCATAGGATTGAATTGCAGATCTTTTATTTGCATCCCACTTTTTTCTTGAAGGGGCTCAGAGCAAGGTACACAGCTCCCCCTTCCTCTGGTTTATCCTCACATCAACAACCCTGTGAGATAGGTCAGTCCGAGAGCTAGTTTCAGAGGGTGGCCATCTTGGTCTGCAGTAGAACCGCTAGAGACAAACAAGATGTTCAGGGCATAAGCTTTGACTTTCAAAAGCTTATGCCCTGAAATCCCCACCCCCCGTATTTTCGTATGTGCATGTGTGCCTGTTTGTGCATGTATGAGTGTGTGTACACCTGGAAGTCATGGTGACCTCTGGTGACTGACTATGTGTGCCCCTGGAAGTAGGGTTGCCAGCCTCCAGGTGGGGCCTGGGGATCCCCCGCTTTTACAACTGATCTCCAGCTGAAAGAGATCAGCTCCCCTGGAGAAAATGGCTGCTTTTAAGGGTGGGCTCTGTGGCAGTGTACCATGCTGAGGCCCCTCCCCAAACCATGCCCTCTCCTGGCTCCACCCTTAAAGTCTCCAGGTATTTCCCAACCCAGACTTGGCAACCCTACGGAAGCCATGGCGACCTCTGGTGACGGACCCCCTACTGGGGGCCTTGAGGATATTCAGAGAGGTGGCCTGAATAAAGCCTGCTTCCACCTCCCAACTGCTGGTATTCCAAGGAGGTCTCCCATTCAGCTACTTGCCAGAGTTAACCCTGCTTAGCTTCTGAGATCTGACGAGATCAGGCTTGCCTGGGCTACCCAGGTCAGGACTATACCCAGAAAATCTTGTTGGTCTCTCAGGTGCTGCTGGGCTTGAATCTAGCTGGGCTAAAAAGAAAGAATGACTGGCCCACAATCACCCAGCCTTCATGATAAGTGACAGTTTAAACCAAGTTTTAAGGACATGTTTTAAAATGACCAGTAGTTCCCTCCTTTAAAATGCTAGTGAAGAAGTAAAACCAAAGGTAAGTTCGAGGGTACATGGCCCTAAGGCAAACTGAGCCTCCATAAACCTGCAGTTTGCATAATATGCTTGAGCCCTAACAGCTACGCCCCACCAGCTTGGTCTTAATGATGTCCTTTGATTTAGCTTAATGTGGTGTTAATGTTCTGGCTTTATTGCATGTTGCCTTTAATGTCTTTAGGGAGAGAGGAGATAAATAATTAGTACATTCTGTAATTAGTACATTCAGTAATCAAATTAGTACTTTCAAAAACCCAGGCTCTGCCCACCACGGTACGAAATGAAAGAAAACATGAAAAAGAGTGAGATGCAGTAGGGATGGGGAGAAGCAATGCAGGGGTGATAGGGTTGTCAGGTCTGGGTTGGAAAATACCTGGAGACTTTGGGGGTGGATCTGGGAGAGGGCGGAGTTTGGGGAGGGGAGGTTCCTCAGCATGGTACAAGGCCATAGAGTCCACCCTTCAAAGCAGCCATTTTCTCCAGGGGAGCTTGATCTCTGTCTGCTGGAGAATTGTAAAAGCGGGGGATCTCCAGGCCCCATCTGGAGGCTGGCAACCCTAAAGGGTGATCATTTTCTTTTTATTGCAGCATTTTGCTGCCTTGGATGGTTTGATTTTATTTTCTGTTTGTATTACTGATTTTATCAGTTCTAAACTGTGTGTCATTTTAACAAGAGCCGGATAGCAATAATGGTGATTTGGGGTGTTTTGAACTCACTGGGGCAGGGGTGGCCAACCTGTGGCTCGGGAGCCACATGCGGCTCTTTCACATATATTGTGCGGCTCCTGGCAGGGCGGCTGGGGAAGCAAAGGGGAGGCATGCTTTTTCTCCCTTCCTTCCTTCCTTCCCTCCTCCCTCCCATCTATTTGCTTTCTTAGTTTCTCTCTCTCTCTTTCTTTCCACTTCTTTAATTCTTTCTTTCCATCTCTCTCAATATCATTAGCAAACAAGTAATGTCATTATCAATAACTGGTTTTCCTCATTTGTTTTTATTTTTGGCAGTCCCATTTGACGTTAATAAAAAGCAAATTTGCATATTTTTAAAAATAAAAACGTGTGTGTGATATTTGTTCCTGTCTTGCAGCTCTCAGACATCTGACGTTTATTCTATGTGGCTCTCACGTTAAGCAAGGTTGGCCACCCCTGCACTGGGGCCAAGAGGTTCTTTCTCTGGCCCCATTTTCTTCAGGCTCCTGGCCAGGAGTTTTGGGAAGCCGATGGTGGCCAAGTAGGGTGAACCTTCCTTTTTTCTCTTTGGGACATCCACGTTTTTCGGACACTGTGGTTAGTTTCAGAGATTGGGCCACACCAGGGATTTCCTTGCCAGCCACAAGCTGGGCGCGCTGACAAAAGAATCACAAGCTGATAGGGACCATCGAGGAGGGAGGACAGATGCCAGATCTAAGGAGGAGTCACAGAGGGCTCTTCACCCTCAGGGGGAACCGAGTTTGGCAGCCTCCACTAGAGCCAACAGACATGCATTCTACCAAATCAGACACTGGACAAACCCTCAGTCTTGCTCTTCCCCCATATGCTTGTTCACTTTTAATTTTTTTGTAGTGGCACATGGACATTGATCTGTATGTATGCAGCCATCTGCCTTATTGTGTCTTACAGGTGCTGCTTTATGGCAGATTTGCAGCCGTACAGCACTGTGCAGTCAGCGCAGACAGACAGCTTCTGGCTGCATCCTATCTGCTATAATCATCTGAAGGACTCAGCAGTGGAGGTAAGCCCAAAATCACACTGGACATAGGAGATAAAGTATTTGTGATTTCTTTGCACATTGCAAGTTCTTTTTTTGTAAATACCTCTAGTTAAAAACAGAAACATCTATTGTGTTTTTCTCACAATACACCTTACTAACGTAAAGTTTCACAAACCATTTTTTTAAATTGTAAGACTGCTCTGGGAGGGTGTGTGTGTCTGTGTCTGTGTGTGGCTGGGTACTAGCCAGTGGGTGACCTCCAGAGTTTCTCCTTATTCAAGCCAATCCATCACAAAATATGCAGAGCTGATTTTTTTAAAGCTCAGCCCAAGAACAAAATTGTGTATTTGATTGCAGAGGTGGCCTTAACACCACTCTAGAACTTGTCAATCACAGGTGAACACATAAAGGTGCCGTATACTGTCTGAGTCAGACCCTTTGTCTATCAAGGTCAGTATTGTCTGCCCAGACTGGCATGGCTCTCCGGGGTCTCAGGCAGAGATCCTTCACATCACCTACTTGCCTGGTCCTTTTAACTGGAGATGCCGGAGACTGAGCCTGGGACCCTCTGCATGCAAAGGGGATGCTCTAGCTATCAAGCTGTGGCTCTCCCTATGGAAATCTATGGCTTTTATTCGCAGAAACCAGGGGAAACTGAGGGTGGACTAGCACAGGCTTATATTGAGGTTGGTCATAAGAACATGAGAAGAGTCCTGCTGGTCCTGGATCAGACCAGTGGTCCATCTAGTCCAGCACCCTGTCTCACACAGCTGCCAACCAGTTCCTCCAGGGGGCCAACAACAGGGCATGGAGGCCGAGACCTCCCCCTGATGCTGCCTCCTGGCTCTAGGATTCAGGGATTTAGTGCCTCTAAATATGGAGGGTTCCCTCAGTCACCATGGCTAGTAGCCACCGATAGACCTATTCTCCATTAATCTGTCTAATCCTCTTTTAAAGTTGTTTATTCCTCTGGCCATCACTACATCCTCTAGCAGTGAATTCTACAATTTAATCAGTCTTTATGTCAAGAAATATTTCCTTCCTTTTTGTCCATCCTGAACCTACTGCCCATCAGTTTCATTGGATGCCCTCAAGTTCTAATATTTGGGAGAGGGACAAAAAATTCTCTTTGTCAACTCTCTCCACCCCATGTATAATTTTATAAACCTCTATCATGTCCCCGTTTCCCCTCAGGCTTCTATTTTCTAAACTGAAAACTCTTCGGCCTTTCCTCATAGGGAAGATGCTCCAACCCCCTAATCATCTTGGTTGCCCTCCTCTGTACTTTTTCCAGCTCTCTGATGTCCTTTTTGAGATACGGTGACCAGAACTGTACACAGTACTCCAAATGAGCTAGTTAGAGAGAGAAGGCATCTATACTCTTACAACTATTGGATTAATTGAGCAAACTTCTGCTGGTTTTGCTCCTAGACTCTTAATTATAGGGGAGAAAGGGGCTAGATTCCAATTCTTCAGAACAGGACCATTAATGACTTCCATTCCTTTATTTATTTTGTCTTACAGCCTTTATCCGGTCACATGGCTCCATAAAGCCCTCAGGGCAGCTTAATATATATACACAAAAACAAAGAATAAAAACTTTGCATAACAAAACCAAACAGAGCTAAAATCTGATATCTTCAGTAACATAAATGATCAGGAGCAAACCACATCCTGAAATGTTAAAAAATCTCAGTAACCAATTACATATCCAGACCAAATACCTCCTAGTCCTAAGAAGTCCTTCATGATCCCTAAAAGCCCAGCTAGCCTTGGGGAGGGAGTTCCAAAATGGGGGGGGGGGGGGGTGCACTGCCACCACTGAAAAGGCCCTGCTTTTTAATCCTTGCCAGTCTCACCTTAACTATAGAGGTTTTTGGAGCAGGGCTCCATCTTTTGATCTGAACGCACAGGCCAGAGGTTGGTATGGGCAAAGGGGATCCTAATGTAGGTCTTTCTCCCCACATCCTATGATTGCCAACCCCCTTTCCCCCAGCTGTAAAGGAGAACTCCCTTAATTGCTTCTTCACCCACTATTACAGTGCTGATGGAAGCAGCAGCATCCAGCATGACACAGGAGCACTTTTAACATGCTGAACTTGGGCAACCCTGTTCAGAAACTAAGCATGTTTTCCAGAGCCAGACTGAGTCTGCCTTTCAGAGCGATGTTTTCCTAGGTGCAGGTGGCCTCCCCTTACGCAGCAGCCCAGCTTTTCATGTGGGATTAGATCAGAACTACAAACAGGTATGCAAAGAGCCTTGCATGTGTCTCGGCATCTGAGAGGTTTCCTTAGATCAACAGCTTATAAAACTCCCAGTTCCCTTTACGTAAACAACAGAGGCTGCAAGGCATGGGGCGAAGGGGGAGGGCATCCAGGTTCAAGTTATTTTCCAAAGCAGGAAAACTGCAGTCTGACTTGCCCTCTCACTAGAGGATACACCACAGTGGAGTGAAACAAATATTTACCATTTGAGGGGATTACGACTGCCAGGTGCAAATGTCAAAAATAAGGGGCACCTTGGAGGTGTATGTGGGGGGGGGGTGGTGTCTAAGACTAGGGATGCTCATTAAGCTCTGTGGAAGAAGACTGGACTCATGGGTAATCACAATGTCCCATGTCTTTCATTTCCCATTCAATTTGATGAAGATTTCTGTGTAACACTGACACTTGCATAGTAAAGGGTAAAGGTTTCCCTTGCTCGAAAGCCGATCGAACATAACTCTAGGGATGCCGTGCTCATCTCCATTCCCAAGCCGAAGAGCCAGCGCTGTCCAGACGTTTCCGGGGTCATGTGGCTTGCTTGCATGACAAGATGCCGAGGTACACGGAATGCTGTTACCGTCCCACCAAAGTGGTACCTATTTATCTACTTGCAATTTCTTGCTTTCTAACTGCTAGGTTGGCAGGAGCTGGGACCAGAGACGGGAGCTCAATCCGTCATGCAGCACTCAGGTCTCAAACTGCTGAACTACCAACTTTCCGGTCTGCCTTTCAGCATCTTACCCACTTGAGCCACTGCAGCCCCTGACACTTGCATATGCTTCCATTAAAAGACATTGTTTTAGGAAAGGATATCTGCAAACCTGATTCCTCCCCCTTTGGGCCTAGTGACACCACAAGAATCTACACCAGTCATTCCCAAACTTAGGATATCCAAGGCACTAACTATACAAAGTGCATTCATAAGCAGCTTTGTTCCCGAATTAAAACTGGTGACACACTTCACTCTTACACCCCGCCCCCCCCAAAGTAGACACAGACTTATATGGGAGGGGTTGTGGCTCAAAAGGAGGAGGAGGAGGAGAGATTGGATTTATACCCCACCCTTCACTCGGAGTCTCAGAGCAGCTTACAAACTCCTTTCCCTTCCCCTCCCCATAACAGACACCCTGTACTGTAGGTGGAGCTGAGAGAGCTCTGAGAGAATTGTTCTTTCAAGAACAGCTCTGACAGAACTATGGTTTGCCCAAGGTTATCCAGTAGCTGCAAGTGGAGGAGTGGGGAATCAAACTCAGTTCTCAGTAGGGTCCGCGTACTTAACTACGACACCAAACTGAGAGAGCTCTTTCAAGAACTGCTCTTGAGAGAACAGCTCTGAGAGAATTTATGACTGTTGTGCATCTGCTTGGCATGCAGAAGATCCTAGTGGGGCACTGAACATGAACAGCAAATGGGGAGAAAAATGGATGTAATTGATTAGGAAACACTCCTGCACAAACCTCATGCATTTCACGGAGCCCTAGGGCTCGAAGGGGGTTTACTTCCCATCTAGTTCAACACCTGGGGCTGGCCTCAGAATAAACCACGGTGGGGCAGCTGATAGGCCCCAGGTCTTCTGGCCAGATCCAGAGCTGCTGCCCCCTGCCACCAACCATCATGCCTTCCTTCCACCCTCCTGCTTGTGAGCTCTCCCACCACCTGAGCTCCCAGATGCACGTGCTGCCCAGCACCCCCAGAGGAAGAGCATGTATGTGTCGGAAGGGCCAACAAGTGAGCCAGCTAGTGGTGAAGTGGGCACTGGTGGGGGGAGTGAACATGACCAAGGAGTGTGGCAATGGGCATGGGATGGGGGCCTGGGCAGTGCTCAGCTCCCCCCCCCCCCCAGTGGCACTGTCTCAATGCAGGGAATCCAAAGCTAGAGTACTCCTGTCCAACCATGACCTGAACACCTCCCATAAGAGACAGAGTTTGTCAGGCAATGTAGCTGTTCCCACTCTAGGGCCTGCTTAATAAGCATAGTGACTTCAAGGCAGAGCAGGAATGTCCCCCCCAAGTTTGGAATGCTTCTTTATTGTACTTTGCAAGGTTCATTTTTACTCTTATTGCCTGACCCTAACCTGGAATTAAAACAAACTAGAGCTTTGCCTCTAGTATTTATTGATGCTGGGGAGCTAACTAGCAATCATCCCAGGTCCAAACAGGAGGGGTACCTTACTTCAAAGGCCTTTGTGTACAGCAGTTGACTGTAATCCTATAATCACTCAGAGAGGAGAAATCCTGCAATCAGGGACCGGGGAAGGAATGAGAAGCTCTTGGAAGCTGGACCAGCCTTTGAGCAACTGTGCAGCTGCAAAACAATCATTTATTACGTTCCATGGATTTTTTTTCTCCTCAGCTTTCTCCAGAGCATCAAAAGCTGCTATAATATCCAAGGACAGGTTAGAGTGGAGAAATGTTGCCTAATTTCATTTCCTTTGGGGTGACTGTTGTCACAGGGTGCTGTCATGTGACCTTTGACTGGGAAGTGACATTACAGGACATCACATCACAATGTGACATTACATCCTTGCTAAGCACCCCTCCCCCGCATCTCCTGGCAACTGGAGGAACAAGACATTTCACCAGCATTATGGTGCTGCAGAGCGCAGTTCAAGCAGCATGCTCCAGAATCCCTTAAAGGTCTTAAAGGTTTCCCTTGCTCAAAAGCCAGTCGAATCTGACTCTAGGGATGCGGTGCTCATCTCCGTTCCCAAACTGAAGAGCCAGCGCCATCCAAAGACGTTTCCGTGGTCATGTGGCCGGCATGACTAGACGCCGAGGCGCACAGAACATTGTTACCTTCCCACCGAAGCGGTACGGTACCTATTTATCAACTTGCAATTTCTTGCTTTCGAACTGCTAGGTTAGCAGGAGCTGGGACAAGAGACAGGAGTTCACTCCATCATGGGGCACTCAGGTCTTGAACTACCGATCTTCCGGTCTGCAGTTCAGCGTCTTAACCACTGAGCCACCACAGCCCCTCCAGAATCCCTTGCAGTGCTGCAAAAGGATGCTGGGATACAGTTCAAGGTCGATGGTTCAGCAGTTCAAGACCTGAGTGCTGCGTGATGGAGTGAGCTCCCGTCTCTGGTCCCAGCTCCTGCCAACCTAGCAGTTCGAAAGCAAGAAACTGCAAGTAGATAAATAGGTACCACTTAGATGGGAAGGTAACAGCATTCCATGCGCCTTGGCATCTAGTCATGCCGGCCACATGACCATGGAGAAGTCTTTGGACAGCGCTGGCTCTTCGGCTTGGAAACTGAGATGAGCACCACATCCCTAGAGTCATATTCAACTGGCTTTCAAGCAAGGGAAACCTTTACCTTTACACCATGATCCAGGATCCTTTAGCACCTCCTACCTCACTGGTACGTTTTCAAGAGTGTGAGAAATAGTTCGTACAAATCTTTAAAAATAAGAGTTTTTTTACTTTTAACATAACTGCCTTTCTGTAAAGCACATGGCTTGGCTAGTCTGTCATGCGCCTGCTTGCAGAACTTTGTGGCTGAGGGGGATGTTCCTTCTCTGCCTTGTGGCAGGGGAGTATTTGGCTGCTTCCTACATGGTCATTGTGAATGCTTAGTACAGTCTTTGGACTTGTGTCAGGGAAATCCCACTGCATGCTTTGCAAAGGTAAACACCCTAGCTGTCTTTCTGACATCAAAGTCATGCTCCCTCTGTGTTTGTGTGTTCTGATCTTCTCTTTAAATGCTAATGACCCAAGACAGTTTTGCAGCCCCACAGACCCACCCAGATCTGAAAAGCTCCAGCTACTCAAGCCCCTGTTGTGCATTAGAATGGGGCAGCCCCAAGGCTACTAGTCAATCAGACTCAGGAACTCCTGGACACGACCAAGGCAAATGGCACAGGGTGAAGGGAAAGGAAGGGAGACTTGCCCTGTGGTCCAGGAAGGGAGCACTAGAGACCTAGAAAAAAAGCACAATTTGCCCTGGCCATGGAGCCAACTTGTTGAGAGGATAGAACTTGCTGTAAACCTTAAAGGGGGGGGGGGGGGGGAAGCACACATTTGATGAGCATCCAGAAGCTTTCTGGGCCAAGAGAAGATTTCAGCGGCACTTCTGCTATTTCCTGTAGAAATCCACCAATAATGTGGAATCCCAGAAACATCAGGGCTGGGAATATCCATCCCCCTCCCCAGTTTCAGGCTTACAGTGGGGAGCGCTGGGGCTAAATGATGGGTTTTTACATGCTGGAAAACTTTTTGTTTTCATGGAAAGGCGTTCTTTCTGAAACCTGAGACACAGTCTTGATCTTTGAAGTCAGACCAGGAAGGGGAGGGGAGGGGAGGGGGATGTGCCCTGAGAATTGCAGGCTAGAAAGCTCTGCCTCCACCACCACTATGACCACCACCCTACCCTCCCTTGCCTCTCCCAGGAGCTGTTCCTCGCTCTTGGTCAACCCAGGCTCCCCCCTTTCCAGCCAGTCTTCTTTTGTCCACTTCCTCCCCAGCCTGTAGAATCTCAGGTTCCTCCCAACCCTGACACCAACTCCTCAGGATCTCATCCAGCCCCTTCTCCCTCCCCCTGCCCACACCCACAATGCATTCCCCTCCAGCATTTGGGGGAGGGAAAGGGATGTTCTTGTTTTGTACTGTGAGGACACATGATCCACAGTATAGCAAGCCACTTGGGATGAATTGTTCAAATCGGAACACATTTTCTTGCAACCAAAACTGCACGTTTCGGTACCTGTCTTCAGGGCTGATCAAGACATTTCACCTCCCACAACAGAGGTGCTGTACAATTCGATAGGCATGCCCAGGGCTTCTTGGGCAGAAAATGCTGGGTACAACTCTGGGATCATGCAAAGGTACACACAGGTCAAGAGCTGTGTGCCCTAGCCTGAGGCAGCCAAAGATGTCAAAAATTTCAGCCAAATTTCAACACACATGAAGACAAGCAGGAAGGCTAACTGACAATGGCACAGTGTGCTAGGAAATTCTCTTGCACAAACCTCATGGAAAGTTGCTCATGAACACTACTGTTTGTGACAGCTAAACAAAACCTCTATGTGCAGAGGCAATATACCTCTGGCTATCATCTGTGGACATAAACGGCAAGAGAAGGCTGCTGCACTTTCACCTTGCTAAACTTCCCAGAGAAATCTGGCTGAGCACTGTTGGAAACAGGATGCTAGGCCAGATGGACCCCTGGTCAGATTCAGCAGGGCACTTAATTATTCCCATTCATTTCAAAGTGTGGCTTCCACCAGATAACTTCCCACTGGATTTTGTCCCAAGAAGAAGAAGAGAACAGGAAGAAGAGATTGGATTTATACCCCGCCCTCCACTCCCCAAGGGAGTCTCAGAGCGGCTTACAAACTCCTTTCCCTTCCCCTCCCCACAACAGACACCCTGTGAGGTAGGTGGGGCTGAGAGAACTCTTTCCCAAGCTGTCCTTGAGGGAACAGCTGGTACAGAGCTATGGCTTGCCCAAGGTCATCCAGCCAGGTGCAAGTGGAGGAGTGGGGGATCAAACCCGGTTCTCCCTGATTAGAGTCCATGCGCTTAACCACTGGCACCAAACTGGGAGTCATAACCTCCGGAGCCAAGTGTCCTACTCTGTTCTATTGCTGTTTAGACTGCATAACCCGAACACAAATTCCTATATAGAAATTCACAAATACAGAAAACAAGTTAAATTGGGATCTGGAAGACCTTTTTTCACCACAAAACAAAATGAAGATCACAAATAAAAACTGTGAATCCTGACCTGGATAGCTCAGGCAAGTGCAATCTCATCAGATCTTGGATGCTAAGCAGGGCCGACCCTGGCAAGTATTTGGATGGGAGACCTCCAAGGAATACCAGGGCCATGACGCAGAGCCAGGCAATACCAAGCCACCTCTCTGAAATGTCCAAACCCCACTAGGAATCATCAGACGTCAACCATGACTTCTAGGCAAGCAAGCATGCACACACACACACACACACATACAAATACCCACTAAAAAAGAAAGAAAAAGAAACAAAAACTTTGAAGTAAAAAACGGCTATATCGATAAACACATGAAGCAGCCTTATACCAAGTCAAGACCACTGGTCTACCAAGGTCAGTGCTGTCTATTCCAATTGGCAGTGGTCTTTCTCATCACCTACTGCATCTGTGTGTGCGTGTGTGTGTGAAGTGCTGTCAAGTCACTTCTAACTTATGGCCACCCTCTGAAATAATGACCTCTAAAACACCAGATCTTACAAATGAGGACAAAGGCCTCCTGTTTCCTACTCCCTGACCCCTCGTAAACTGGAGATGCTCTACCACTAAGCCACAGCACCTCCCCCAAATCACAACCTGCACTGGTTCCCCTAAAACAGACATCACACGTGCCTTGTAAAAGCACAGGAAGGTCAAAATATGTATGTGGATCAGCTAGGGCTACCAACCTCCAGGTGGTGGCTGGAGATCTCCTGGGATTACAAGTGATCTCCATGCGACAGAGATCAGTTCCCCCAGATAAAATGGCCAGTTTGGAAGGTGCACTCTATAGTGCTATATCCCACTGATGTCGCTCCCCTCCCCAAACCCTGCCATGATCCTCCTCAGGCTCCACCCCACAAATCTCCAGGTATTTCCCAACCCGGAGCTGCTGGCAACCCTAGAATCAGCCTTCTTGCTCGCCACCACTGACAGATTCCAAAATGTGGTACCAACACTACAATGCCAAAACCTGTTGCAGACACACCTGTTTTTTTTTTACATGCGCACACCAACAGCATGGCATGTGTGAAAACAGTCCAAGAAACCCCTTTCTTAAAAACACCCTGTTTGGCCCTAGTCAGCAGGATATCATTTCCTGGGGGAGCTGTGTTCCAATCCTACTTTTGTCACAGACTCACTACCGCTTCTCCCCTTCAGTAAAATGGACTGCCTGAAGACTACTAGAACACCTAACTATCCACTGAGTCCCCTGGGGCAGGAGTATTTTCGGGGGCAGTCAAAAGGCACATGATCTGGCAGCCACTTCCCAGGTTCCTTTGCGATGTTGCAGCTGCTCTGGACACAAAATCTCTCAAGCCAACCCTGGACGACTGACCATCCGTGTACTGCTCTTGCCACAATGCACCCCGGCCAGCCCTCCCACCTGGAAAAGAACTTACCTTTCATTATCCTCTTGCCGAGGAGTCCTGCAGCCAGGTCCAGGGTGCTTCTAGTGAAACAAACAAGGGACAGGATTGAGGCTGGACCCCCTCTGGAGCAGGCCTCCAAGCCAGACGCTAATTCTGCCAGATGTCTCTTATCATAAAGGATGGATCTCAGAGGGTTGCTCTACATTCCACAACATCATAGCTGCACAGAAAGCAGCAGACCCAGCTCAGAGAAATGAACATCATGGCTCTGGAGAATGAGACAGCTACCCTCCCCCCCCCCCCCAAAAAAAAGCACTCCACCTCCCAGCAGTCTGGAGAATGGACTTCACAGTTCCATAGAGCGCCGCTAAAATGATTTTTTTGGTAATGCTGCATCGAGTGATGCTAACGGCCTCACTGCCATCAACCCTACTCACCCCGTCACTGCCCCATGAAGGCGGCAGCGGCGTCTGTCCTCCACACCAGCATCCCTCACTTTCTCTCTGGAGTTTCCCAACTGGCCTTCTTCTCCTCCTCCTCCTCCTCCAGTGTGCAGACAGCACACTGCCGGCCACACTCCCTTCTTTCTCTCTCTGGGTTTTGGGCCGGAGCCCAGACAAACTTCCTTGATATTTCAAAACAGGGCAAGTGGCTTCGCTGTGTGCCGGCCGTCTCCTGCCGAAGTCTCCTCTCCCATGGCTGCTGCCCCCAGTCTGGGGGTGGGGAGGGTTGCGAGGCAAAGAGGCTTTGGAGCCCGGCCGAGATACGTGCTGCTCCCTCCCTCCAGCCCTAATTGCTAACAAATGTCCTCTTTACCCATAGCGGACAGGGAAAGGAAGAGAGGAGGGGTGGGGTGGGGGGAAGTGGCAGGCAGGTTGTAAGAGCAGGGTGGCTGGAGGCACGGGAGGCCTGTTGGAAAGATGGGCCTCGGGAGCTCAAATCTGTGCATCGGCATTTCAGAAATGAAGAGATGCCAGGGACCCATAGGGTCCGCCCCCCACCCCCACCCCCCGCAGTGGGAATGTAGTTGTTCAGATGTGTTCAGTGGGGGCACTACAGTTGGGAGAAAGGACCTTGTGTCTGTGCAAATGTTATTCTGCCCTCTGTTCTTGGTTCACCATCAGACACTGGGCAGCATGTCACGGCAAGTTGAACACAAAGGAGTATTTAGCAATTGGGAACTTACCTCTCTGAGCATGTAACTGCATGGTAAGCCAGTTGTTGTTTGTAGTGGCCTGTCACTCAGGGAGTGGGATTTAACTGGGCATGGATTTGTGGTCAGGCGCACTCTGCGATGACCACTGTGCTAAGTGGGAACACGCAGACAGCTACGGAGAGAGGTAAAGTTACGTTTTACTCCATGGCTCATTACTGCCCAGTCTCAGTTTGCCATCTGTCAGCTGGGAATCACTGGGACCTGTCCCACACAATAATGATTGTAAAATGCTGGTATGTACTCGTGTGCTGAGCAGTTGTTTCCCGTACCTGAGCTGGGTCTCTTTGGAGCACTGTAGACTTATGGTCTTTTGGACATACATGTTTTATGTGCAAACATACAAGTCCATGTGGAAGCAAGAAGGCAATCTTACAGGGCAGCTGGTCCACGGAGAGTCCCAGAGAGATCCTATATCCCAAGATGCTCTAACCAATTCTCTTTCCCCTGTCTCACAGGCATCCCATGCCTCTCCCCTTAGCTGGAAGGTCATCTTCTCCAAGCTCTGATGGATGCTTGAGACAGCTATCATCTCCGAACAGCGGTGGTGGCAGAAAGTGCAGTCGAGTTGCAGCTTACTTATGGCAACCCCACAGGGTTTTGAAGGCAAGAGACATCCAGATGTGGTTTGCCATTGCCTGGCTCTGCGTAGTGACTCTGACGTCGCCTCCGTGTGTGAACTGGGGCCAACCTTGCTTAGCTTCCGAGATCTGACAAGATGGGGCTAGTCTGGGCTATTCAAATGGGGAACATCAACCTGCCATTCTGAGCCACTAACCTAACAAAGGCGTGGGCAGCTGGTACCTACAGCATTATGCTGAAAATTGAATCCTGCTGTATTGTAGGGTAGGGGTATTACCAAGTTCATCATGGGGGGAGAAGCCTGACTTGAAACTGACCTGCACGAAGCTGCTTTATGCCAACTCAACTCAAACCCATCACGATTAGGTCAGTATTGTCTGTTGTGACTGGCAGCAGCTCTCCAGCATAGAGATCTTTCCCATCACCTAGAATCATAGAGTTGGAAAGGACCTCCAAGGCCATCTAGTCCAACCCCCTGCACAATGCAGGAAATTCACAAATACCTCTCCCCCACGCCACCAGTGACCACTGTTCTATGCCCAGAAGATAACCAAAAAAACGTCCAGAATCTCCAGGCTGATTTGGTTCCTCACCCCAAAGTGGTGATTAGTATTTCCCTGGGCGTGTAAGAAAGGCCCACAAGAACTAAGCACTGAGGCAACCCTCCCTGCCCTCCCTCTCATGATCTGCCCAAGTCCACAGAACCAGCATTGCTGTCAGATGGCCATCTAGCCTCTGCTTAAAAACCTCCAAAGAAGGAGAGCCCACCACCTCCTGAGGAAGCCTGTTCCACTGAGGAACTGCTCTGTCAGGAAGTTCTTCCTAATGTTTAGCAGAAAACTCTTTTGATTAAATTTCATCCCACTGGTTCTGGTCCAACCTTCTGGGGCAACAGAAAACAACTCTGCACCATCCTTTATATCCAATCACAGCCTTTCAAGTACTTGAAGATGGTTCTCATATCACCTCTCAGCCATCTCCTTTCCAAGCTAAACATACCTACTACCTGGTCCTTTCAACTGGAGGTGGCAGGGGATTGAACCTGGGACTTCCTTCATGAAAGCAGGTGCTCTATCACTGTGCCGTGGCTCTACCCTCTCCCACTTGTCTGTCCTGCTTGACTTGGCTGAAGGTTTTTGGGAACCCTGAGCAAAGTCACATTTTGAGGAGATGGTCCTCATCCAGCTACCTTACAACCCCACTCTCATCACTGGCATTATTATGTAAACACACAAGTATCATATCAATCATGTATGAACAGGCACATGTGTACTGGATTTGGATACAAGCTTCTGTGAGCAGAAGGGACCTTAACCAAGTAGATGATCTTCCCCTGCCTTTCCCTTGCAACAACATCCCCCCCCCCCCACCGCCCCAGCCCCTACATGCCCAGAAAATCATGTACTCAAGTTCAGGAGACCCTCAAACAAAAGACACTACAGGAAGGATGAGGCAAAATGTCGTGTGTGTCCCGTCCCCCCCCCCCCCCCCCCGCTTACCCAGCAAAGGCGTTTTGGAGTGCTGTTGTGAGAAGGGAAAGCCCTATTTGCACAAATTCCTTCCAATCATCAAATACGAAATCCAACCCATGTATGAATATGTGTAAGCACTTTCACACACACACACACACACCATACATAAATGGGAATGGAATTTTTTATCATGGTTACCAAGTACTTCCTGCAAACATGAGATTTGCAGTAAGATTACGAGAATATCCCGGGTTCTCAGATTACAAGCCAAACATCCAATTAAAAAACAAACCACGCCACATCACTTTAAAAGCTGCTGGGGCCCCAGATGCAGCCTTTTGGAACAGTCTGAGAACATGGTCATTTTTTAAAAAAAAGATAACGGTGACCGACCACTAGGAAGGGGAGGAGACACAGATATTCTTGCAGAGTATTCTTTTCTCCTGTCTGTTATGTGCTGACTGTCATGTCACTTCCTGCTTATGGCGACCCTGTGAATTAATAACCTCCCAAATGTCCTATTGCTGACAGCCTTGCTCAGGGCTTGCAAACTGAAGGCTGTGGCTTCCTTGATTGAATCAGTCCATCTCGTGTTGGGGCTTCCTCTTTCCCCGCTGCATTCAACTTTTCCTAGCATCACTGTCTTTTCCAGTGAATCTTGTCTCCTCATGTGACCAAAGTACAATAGCCTCAGTTTAGTCATTTTAGTTTCTAGGGAGAGTTCAGGCTTGAATTGACCTAGAACCCATTTACTTGTCTTTTTTGCCAGTCCACGATATCTGTAAAACTCTCCTCCAACACATTCTGAATTAACCCCACACACATCTTATTAAATGTTTTTGGAATCACAAGGTTAGGAGAGGGACAATTTTATCACTCCACGGAGGTCAGATTGATTCTCATCCAGTTATCCCAGGCTGGAGCTTCCCTGGTTGATCAGGCCAGGAGGACCTTGGGTTACAGCTTGTGGTGTATGGAAAGGCATCTGTTTTGTTTCACGCCAACTGGACCAACACAAAACATTCTGGGTTAAAAATGGCAGCCTAGGGTACAAAGCCACACATGTCCAGAGAAACACATGAGACCACTGATCCATCATGGTCAGGACCAGAGTTCCCTCTAAGCTGTGTTAGTGTGAGCTAGCTCACAGTTTTTTTGGCCTCCAGCTCACACATTTTTGCCTTAGCTCAGGAAGGATGGCTCCAGAGCAAACTAACTGATGCAGTAGCCAAATCGCTTGCTCACAACTTTAATGCCAGTAGCTCACAAAGCAGAATTTCTGCTCACAAGACTCCACAGCTTAAAGGGAGCATTGGTCAGGACTGTCTACTCTGACTCAGCATTCCATGAAATTGCTGAGCAGTTGGGTTAGAAAAGATAAAAGGAAGCACTTCTTCACCCAAAGAGTGATTAACACATGGAATTCACTGCCACAGGAGGTGGTGGCGGCTACAAGCATGGACGGCTTCAAGAGGGAATTAGATAAACATATGAAACAGAGGTCCATCAGTGGCTATTAGCCACAAGGTATAGGTAGGAACTCTCAGTCTGAGGCAAGTGATGCTCTGTATTCTTGGTCCTTGGGGGGGCAACAGTGGGAGGGCTTCTAGTGTTCTGGCCCCACTGGTGGACCTCCTGAGGGCACCTGGTATTTTTGGCCACTGTGTGACAGAGTGTTGGACTGGATGGGCCATTGGCCTGATCCAACACTGGCTTCTCTTATGTCCTTATGTTCTTACTGGCCGTGGCTCTACAGGGTCTCAGGTTGAGGTCTTTCACATCACCTTCTGCCTGATAGTTTTTTTAACTGAAGATGCTGGGGCAACTGAACCTAGAACTGTTTGCATGCCAAGGAGATGCTCCACCACAGAGCCATACCCGCCTTCCCCATACTAAAGGTTGATTCTTCAAAAGCCCAGCAGAAAGGTTAGGATAGGGCTGGAGTATAAGGAACTAGGAGGAAAACCGATGGAATCAGGTCATCATCCATACGGCCAGAAGTCCCCATGCCTGGTTCTCTGGGAGCCACCATGCAGCAGCATCCCAGCCTAAAGTGAGCAGTGACTGGAGGGAGGGCTGAAAGGGCAGCAAAACTTGTTTTGGCTTGATAGTTCTAATGGTGGACAGCATGTGCCTGCTGCCCTCTGGTGGCTGAAGTAAGGAGAACCAGTGGAAACAGGCATGCCTTCAACTATAGGTATGCATCCGCTGCTGGCTTACTCAACATCCTCTTCTCTGTCCCCTTGTCAGAGGTTCTGCCACAAAGGTGAGGGGTAGCTTGGGAGGAAGGCCCAGGAGCAAGTCAGGCTGGTTGGCCCCTGCAACACCACAAGCCATAGCACTACAGGGACTAGAGTCTGCGTTCCCCTGGCTGCCAGAGCGCCCCATCCTCACTCCACAAGGGACCCACTAGGAATGTTTTAATTTAGATGGCCAGTCTTTCTCTGCACTCCAGTTACTGCAGAACAAGAAACAGAGAGGGACACAGAAGACCCCCAAAACAAAGGCCTTTTATGAAAAGCAACCAAAATAACACAATGCAGGAAGGCAAGGGTTTTGTGCATTATTATTCTGGGTCTGGAAAAACCTGTCGTAATTTCAGCCAAGTGGAGCAGCACGGGGGTCAGTCTAATTAACACAGCTCCATGCATCTGACAAGGTGGCTTCTAGCCCACTGTCAGGAGAAGTGACCCTCAAAAGAGCCCTGCTGGATCAGACCAAGAAAATGTCCCTCTAGTCCAGCATTCTCTTTCCATCCCACAGGCAACAGGTGTGGAGAATATATACCTACCCATTTAGGAGACTTCAGCATGCGACTGATGGAGAGGTTCTGTCTAATGGAAACTTCTGCTGCAGTAGCAGTGCGCTCTTCCGAGGAGGCTGTGCACAGGATCAAAACCCCAAGTCTGTAAGGAGCTACAAGACTCTCGTCTTTTGGCTGCCACAGATTTTCTTGCGCAGCCCCCTGGAATAAATGTGCTCCTTTTAAAGGCCCCTTTGGGTTCTTTGTGGTTTTGCATCAGCAGACCACAGCTACGCTTCTGGAATGTGTCTCTAATTAACACATTGTCTGCTTCTTTGTTCTACAAGGCAACAGGCAAGGCCTGGTAATTGACGTGGATCATCAAAATGCAAAGAACTCTGTAGCACGTTCCCAGCTGGATGGAACTTCCCATCTCATTTACTCTTTCAAGGCAATGCACTTACAATCGTAGTCAAAATCTGGATGATGGGAAGGAAAACTAATTTTGCTAACAAACTTGCATGGAAAGATATAAATTTTAAACTGAAAAATGTAATTCCCCCCCCCCCAAAGGACATCCTGCCATCCAGTCTATAAGCCTGCCAAGAAACTTCTGAATGTCCCCTAATTTCCTCCACCTTTCCATTATACTCCTGCTGAAGAGACTTGTGTAGTTCAAAAACTACCATATTGCTACACAAGGAGCAAAATAGTTCCAGTGTTTTTTTTGTGCTCCTTTTCAAACAATGCCAGTTTTAAATGGACTGCTTTCAGAGTGGAATTAAATTTAACCAAGTAACTCACGAGGTCTGAGGTGACTCTCTTCCCAGTAATGTCACTGAATCATATTACTTTTGTCTCCTACTCTCTCCCAGCAAGTAGGACAAGGCTTGAAGTGCAGCAACAGATGTTCCTTCCCCACTTCCTTCCCTGCTGGTGAACCAGGCCCATTGTCAACATGTGGAATTATCCTGTGAATGGGCCCACAAAGGTTTTGTCAGGCATCTCAGTGCTCAGGGGAGATGTTGCATTAAGAGCAAAGGGAAAACGCCAGACAGCAGTCACACGAACATATGAAGCTATCATATATGGAATCAGCCGACTGCTTTATTTTTTACTTGTTATTTATGTTATGTTCACATGGACTCCAGGCAGAGTCTAACCCAGGGGTGGCCAAACTTGCTCAGCGTAAGAGCCACCTAGAACAGGAGAGGCCAAACTTGCTTAATGTTAAAAGCCGCATAGAATAAACATCAGATGTTTGAGAGCCACAAAATATGAACAAATATTACCTGCTTTTATTGGAAAATAAGCAAATTTGCTTTTTATTAACATTAAATGAGACTGCCAAAAATAATAACAAAAGGGGTAAAAGCAGATATCGATAATGATATTAATTTGTCCAATGATATTTGTTTGCTAATGGTATTTAGCTTCCCCAGCCGCCCTGCCGGGAGCCACATAATATATGTGAAAGAGCCGCATGCGGCTCCCAAGCCACAGTTTGCCCACCCCTGGTCTAACCGAACATAACATAAATAATACATAGTTACAACACAGTGAGTCAATACAATAGTCAGGCTGGGACATTCAATGAACAATGTGACAGGAATTAGGGTTTTTAGAACCAACCAGAAGTCTAAAAAGAACTCAAGCAAAGTATAAGTATTAACATGACACATTAAATGATGCAAAAATGACACTGTAGGATCCCAGTTTCAGCCAGCTGTACACAGAAGTATAGACCATGCCCCCATATAATTTATCCAAGGAACTTTGTGAAACATTTAGTACAGCGCGACTCTATTACCTGCATAGAAAAGCCCTCCTGAATAATTCAGTTTTGCATGGTTATGTGGAAATCCAAGAAGGTGGGAGCCTTCCTGACCTCTTCAGGCCGGCCATTCCATAAGGTGAGACCATGATGGAGAAGGTACACAGTTGTCAGTTTTGCCCATTTGCAAGCTGGTCTCGATTGTCTGTTCTGCCAGAGCCTCAGGCAGAGATCCTTCACATCATCCACGACCTGGTCCTTTTAGCTGGAGATACCAGGGACTGAACCTAGGACCTTCTGCATGCCAAGTGGATGCTCTACCACAGCCCCTCCTGCCCCTTTAGTCCTATGGAGTAAGTCTTGCTGGACTCAAAAAGAGATTTATTGCTAAGTAAACAAATATAGGATTGTGCTGCACAGCTATTTCCATAAATGACAAACTAAAATTGAAAAAGTGTGCATGCACACGAAAGCTCATACCTCGGTGTGTCTTAAAGGTGCCACTGGACTCTAAATTTGTTCTACTGCTTCGGACCAAGACGGCTGACTACCTGAAATTAAAATGGGTTTAGTGAAGACGAACACACATGAAGCTGCCTTGTACTGAATCAGTCCATCAAAGTCACTATTGTCTACTCAGACTGGCAGTGGCTCTCCAGGGTCTCCAGCCAAGGTCTTTCCCACCCCCTTCTGCCTGGCCTTTTTAAACTGGAGATGACAGAGACGGAACTTGAGACCTCCTGTGTGCAAAGTAGAAACTCTTCCACTGAGCCACACAGCCCCTCCCCATATGTGTTTTCAAAACATCTCTCCTCTTTTCCGTTATATCTACTTTGCATTCTTTCCTAGTAACATGCCATTCATTCAAATGCCACCATAAGCTTCCATTTAGTGGAAACATGTATACAAACACGGTGTCTTGCTTGAGCTCACGTAATGGAACTGCTCCGACCCCCTCCCTGCTTCCATGGAGTGTAACTAAGGATTCCTGGTGTGAAACACACTCTGGTTCCCTGTGACAAGAGGCAATTCAGCCGGGTGCCTGCATTCATACACCACAGGGAACTGGAGCTTATTTCAAAACCAAGAATCCTTAATTGTGCTCTGCATGAAAAGCGGGGGGGGGGGGGGGGGGGGGCGGAATTGATGTGTGTGAACAAGACAGTGTTCCTGCACCAATCTTGGCTTATCTATAGTTTGTTGTGACATCTGGATGCTTACTTAGTGAAAAAAAACCCTTAAGAAGGCTTGGCATGAAAACCATTTTTGCATAAAGACTGCACAGCTTTTTCTTTTCACATTAACAATGATCAGCCCCCCCCCCCTCCCCTCATGGTTGTTATGGCACTTGAAAAGACACGGTGGGTGGGGGGAGAGCTCCACACCATGGGCCTGAATTGCTTTAGAATGGTGATGGTGAATTTGTAAGAGCATAAAAAGAGCCCTGCCAGATCAGACCAGACATCCATCTAGCATCCTCTCTCACACAGTGGCCAACCAGTTCCTCTGCAGGGCCAACAACAAGGCACAGAGGCCGAGGCCTTCCCCTGGTGTTGCCTCCTGGTGCTGGGAGCCGAAGGTTTAGTGCCTCTGAACATGGAAGTTCCTCTCTGTCAGCATGGCCAGTAGACACTGATAGACCTATCCACCATCAATCTAATCCTCTTTTAAAGCTGTCTGTTCCTGTGGCCATCACCAGATCTTCTAGCAGCAAATTCCACATTTTAGTCACTCTCTGCATAAAGTAGTATTCCATTTTCTCTGTTCTGAACCTTCTGCCCATCAGCTTCATTGGATGCCCTCGAGTTCTAGTACTTTGGGAGGAGAAAAATTTCACTTTGTCAGCTCGCTCCATCCCAGGGCCCCAAGTTTGCCCTTACGCTGATTTTGATGCTAGGGAGCTCCCACATTTGTCCATGGCAGCAAGCACAACACGAGTTCTTTGGCACCCTACAGAAGATAAAGCCGAAGCTAGGGAAGAGTCCACTTCCCTAGATGCATTACCAGATGCAGAGCAAGAACAGCTCAAAGGATACTTAAGTCTTACATATGAAAACTCTGGAGCCAAGTGGCACCTTAAGACTAACAAAACTTAGTTTGGCATAAGCTTTTGTGAGTCAGAACTCACTTAGTCCAATATACTAAATTCAAGATCTTAATCTGCCTTGATAAAACAGACAAAATTAGTGTGCCAGACTAAGCCTGGAGAGACTTCAGATAAGAACTGGGTTCAAATGTCTCTCCTCAGCTGTAAACTCACTGGGAGGCCTTCTTTTAGTATAAGGCCCTAAACCCGGAGAGACCAGCATATTTCCATTCTGTCACAAAACTCCCAAGGTAGAGAAGAGATTGGATTTATACCCCACCCTTCACTCGGAGTCTCAGAGCGGCTTATGAACTCTTTTCCCTTCCCCTCCCCACAACAAACACCCTGTGAGGTAGGTGGGACTGAGAGAGCTCTTTCCAGATCTGTCCCTGAGAGAACAGCTCTGACAGAACTATGGCCCAAAGTCATCCAGCAGGTGAGTGGCGGAGTGGGGAATCAAACCCGGTTCTCCCAGATTAGAGTCCACGCACTTAACCACTACATCACACGGGTAGGTGACCTTGGCCCAGTTGTTCTCCCTCTCTCAGCCTAACTGCCTCACACAGGATTGTTGTGAGAAATATAACGGACAAGAGAACCATAAAGTGGCTCGCTTTGAGAAAGGGTGGGACAAAAACCGAAATAATCTCTAAAATGTAAAGTCCTGGGATTCAAGTCTACTTGCAGGCTACATGGCATGCAAGTAAGACACTCTGCAGCTTTCTTTTCAAATGTGCCTCAACGTTTTTTTAAATACTACAAATATACTGGACTGGGTTCAGTTCTCACTTCGGTGCTAAACTCAAGGGGGGGGGGGGGTTTATAAGGCCCACAGGCAAGCCATTTTGCTCCCCCCCCCCACTCCCCACTAAGGCAATCCTGGCGCCGCTTGCACTCACTGTCAGGAGGGTTTTTTGCATAGTGTAAAAAAACAAAAGGCGCCCTACATATTAAAACATATTTCATGGCCCGCTTTTACAGACGGGCAAAGAAGTGTGACGAATTAAGAGTGGCGGCTTGCCTGGGGCCTTCCCGCCAGACCTGCGGCTGGGGGCTTTCTTCCAGATTCCGGGGGGGGGGGGGGGGGGGGGAGGAAAACCAGCCAGGCACTTCAGCGGTACCTTACAAAAGACCGTCTGGATTTGGTCAGCCCAGCTCATGGAAAGGAAGGACCAGCCCGGGGTACGACGGAAGCCCGCAAAAAGCCCTGCCCCGGGCAAGGGCCCCTGTCTGGCGTGCTTTGCTTGGTCGGCCCCGGGGGATGAGCAAAGGAGAGCAGCCACGCCGTGGAGGAGCCACCAGCCGTGGAGCAAGGGCGCCCCCTGACGGCGCGTCTGGGCTCTGGTGGCCAAGCTCTTCAGCCACTTTCCAGACCTTTCGTTCGGCGGCTGCCTCGCTCGGGGGCGGTGGGGGAGGAGGAGGAGCCCGGCCTATAAAGGGCGCTCCGCGGCCACTGCGCCAAGGATCGTCCGGGCGAGCAAGAAGGACCGCAGCAGTGCCGAGGTGGGTGAGGCTAAGGGTTCTTTGCAAGGGGTCTTCCGTCCCCGCTGGCTTTCCTTGGCCGCTTTCCTGCAAGAACGCAACCAAGCTCTGGGCACTGCAGCCCCCCGCTGCTGCCGGGGTCAAGGCAGTCCCGCAGAGTGCCTCGCTAGGGATGCCCGGGTGCAGATTGGGGAGGGAGGAGGGAGAGCCCTGCCTTTGCAAAAGCGACGCGTCTTGGGGCTGGTTCCCCCACGCTCCAAAAGAGAAGGCAGTGAAAAGTGGGGCATGACCTCGGTCTCCTTTCTCCCGCGGAGGGGGGGGGGGGTGGGGGGACGCAGGCCCCAGGGTCTGCTCCGTTTGGGGACTGGATGGGCCACTGGCCTGATCCAACGTTGGCTTCTCTCGTGCTCTTATGGGATGGAGAAGCCGTCGCGAGTGACAGACTGGGCGCTGGGAGTCGCTGCGCCTTTTGTCCCCGTGGGAAGAAAAGTGAGACGCTCGTGAGTAGGAGACAAACACCTATAAATACCATTTGGTTTGGGCGTGTTGGAGAGGGAGCTTGGGGTGAAGACAGACCCGATCCACTCTGTGCTGGAGAAGAGGGACCTCCCTCAACAAGTAACAGTCTCTGGAAATTGGAGGGGAGGCTGTGGGGCATAGTGGTTATCTTTGAGAGGTTGCTCTTCAACAGATGCTGGAGCATGCCTTGAATTCTTGGGCTTTGCTACCCTTCAGCTTTGGGAGGGACGTGGTGTTGCCCGCAAGCTAAGGTGTAAACTGGTTAGTGCTGGCCAGAAGGATGCCTGGCTTCTGATTTACCTACAGAAAGCCATGTTTCCTAGGTGCTGCTGGATTCTGTTTGCCTTTAGTGCTTTATCTGCCACTGTGCAGAAACTGAGTGTGTGTTCAAGCTCTGGTCTCTCTCTGCAATCAAATGATCTGTCTGGTGGACATCCGAGTCCATTTTGTGGGATTAAGTGGTCCAGGTAACAAACTGTACCTTTTAACATTTGGCCATTGTGGCATGAACTGTTGATGCAATTGCACATCACTGCCTTCGAAACTGTGTAGCAATAGGACTAACTAATGGTAGTACTGGAGCAGTGCACTGGTGATCCCCAGGATCTTTTGTGATCCTCTTGGTATATCTAGAGAAGTTTGAATTTGCATACTGGGTGCCAGATGAAGCCACAAATACTAGTTGGGGGAGGAGGGACTGTGGGCCGGGTATTCACCTGCGTTTGCTCTCTTCCCTTTCCAGTTTCTTCTAGCTCTTGTCCCGCTACCTGTCTGCATCTTTCATGAAATCTGGCTTTTCTACCACAGCACTGTTGACTTTAAAAGAAAAGGTGGATAATTGAAGCATTACGTTCTAAATAAATGGTGTAACTGGCAATTTAAGTATTGGGAATTTTAGACTGTCTTTCAGTTTTTACACGGGACTGGATGGTGCCAGTAGGATTGTTAATCTTACGTTATTATCTCTGTTTGTCTGGCAGAAATGCTTGCTTTAGCCAGTAGAAGTCTTACTCTACTTGCAGTTGGCTTCAGTGAAAACCTGACCTTCAGACCCGCAAGTGAGCATATGCTGGGTGATCTGCAACGAAACTTGTAATAAATTCCCAAGCAGCAGCTGTGTTAGTCTGTTGCAGCAACATTGAAAAAGAGAATTGTGTTGCGACATCTTTAAAGCCTTACAGATTCATAGTGGGGTAAACTTACAGGTTTCAGCCTGCTTCTTTCAGTGCAGGAAGTGGCCTAATTCCGCAAGTATATATGATAGTTTATTTTCTCCAGCCTATCTGAAAACAGTAGGGTTAAAAAGTAATGAAATACAAGCAAATTCAGCCCCCCCCCCCAACTCTTTCTCCAAGGAACTGAGGGTGGCACGCATCATTGTCCTGTCTTCTCTTTCTTTTCTCACAAAACCCTTCTGAAGTGGGTGACTCTGAGAGAGGAAGTGGTCCAATATTTATTTATTTGCTATATTTATGTCCTATCTTTCACCCCAGTGGGGACCCAGATAGGCTTGTGTCGTTCTCCTTTTCTCCATTTTATCCTCAAAATCAACCTTGTGAGGTAGGTGAGGCTGAAAGTGTGTGACCAGGTCACCCAGCAAGCTTCCATGGCAAGAGTGAGGGTCTGAACCTGGGTTTCCCAAACCCTAGTCTGACACACTGGCTGTTCAATATGTGACATTTGTATGCAAAGGCTTAGTTGTAAACAAGCAAAGAGCAGTGACCAATCATGACAGCAGTAGTAGGTGATAACACAGACCTCCTAGAAATGGTCAGCCAGTTTATCCCCTATAGTGTTAAAAGGAACCCATAATCCTGACTGAGTCCTAACTGGATAGCTTCAGGCTTCCTGATGAGATCAGCAGTTTCTCTCTGCAATCTCCCTGTGACCTCCTCAGGTTTTTGGTGTCAGGCTTTGGTGTCGTTTCTTCTGAACTGTGTGTCACATGTCAGTAGAAGGGCATTATTGACAGATAATGGTAAACATTACAGTGGGGGATGAATGGGTGAATGAGGCCTTGATGGCATGAATTGTGAAGCAATTTGAAAGTCCCTTGCCAGGGAATACTGGGACCAATTTCTATATATAAAGGAAGGATGAGGCTTGGAAGCTGGAACAATCTGTATTAATCTCAATTTTCTTTGATCTTGCTTTGAACTGGACTTGCCACAGATCGCTGCTACGCATGAGTGCTCAAAGCAGGAAAAAAAAGATGCTAAGCTCTGGGGCGATAGAAAATTGATCTGACACATGCTTTTGGAATGTGGGACCCTGTTTATTATTAGTACATTCAGTGTTCTTTGTTTGGAACGCCTGTGGCAAAAGGTTTGTTTTCCAGAAGGCCTAAGGAACCCTGTCTAAGCTTGCAGACATTGCCAGCATGTTCTTGGACATTTCCAAGAGCATGAGTCTAAGATGCTTGATTTAAAAAATATATATATTTCCAGAAACCCCCTGTAGAGGTTCATTTCTTTTTCTTTTTTCTTTTGCTGTGAAGTCACAGCTGACTTAAGGCAGCCCCATAGGGTTTTCAAGGCAAGAGACATATGGAGTTGGTTTGCCATTGCCTGCCTCTACGTCGTGACCCTGGTATTCCCTAGTGGTCTCCCATCCAGGTTCTTATCAGGGCTGACCCAGCTTAGCAGCCAAGATCTGATGAGATCAGGCTAACCTGAGCTATCCACATCAGAGTTTTCATATCAGGGTATGTACCCGTACCAGGTTGCCTGAGTTTTAAGGCCTATGAATGAGGTCTTCCTGGACCAGATGAACTTACACCCAGATGAACTTGCAGGAGGGATTTGGACTTTCTGTCGGTGGGATTGGCACTGTCCTAGACCTACTGGAGGAAGCTGAAAATTCCAGAGGGCCTTTGAGTGATTAAATGAGCTGACCACTGATTGGTAGCCTCTTACATGTTTTGACTTGTTTTATTTATAGTGATCTTAATATCATTTTGTGTGAGTGTTTGTATACAAATTTTGAGCTGCTGTGGTTGCCATGCAGGAAGGAAGGCAGCATGTATTTTGGCCAAATGAATATTGCAACAAAAAAAATTCTTCTTCCCCCGAGCAAAGTGGCTTTCCTGTGTGGCTAAGCAAACGGAGATCCCGTGCCTTGCCACAAGCTGCATGATAAAGGCTGGAAGTTCCGCCTAGTTTGCCTTGCCTAGGGGCTCTGCTGTTCTGAAGCTATGGCTGTACCACAAAGTTGTGCAAGTGTTTGGCTTCCTTTAGGGCAGCAAGTCCTGCCTACACTGAAGTCTTGATGCAACTATATCCCCTCAGGAGGGCCTGGCACTTAGCTGAGACTTCGCAATGAGGCCTGGCACAGAATTAATGGCTTGGATACAAACTAGACTGTTCCGTGGATGCCTGGATCTCCCCCCCCCCCCCCCCAGCTCTCCTGCCTCCTCTCTTTCTGCAGCAGCCCCAAATGCTCCCTGAAACCTTGTTTCTGCAAGGAAAGAACTTCTGGTTTGAGACTGCAGACAGCTGAGGATAGTTCTGGGCTGGATAGACTGAGAGATGGGATGAGGCAGCTTTGTATGTTCAGTGCTTGCTGGCTGGTTGACTTTTCCTAGGTAAAAGCTGACCACTGAAGACAGGGACTGAAGGGAAACCACAGTGCTTCTAGCTGAGTGTCTTAATCTGCCAGTGCTGTGAAGGTGTGAAAGGGAAGATATGTGCCTGAGATTCAGAACTAAGAAGCACTGAAGAGCATGTTGGGGTTGGGGGGAGGCAGTGCAGAGATTCCCACTGCTTTTCACATAAACAGGAACAATCTTGTCCTCCTCCCTGTCTGGCGCCTTATCTCCAGGAGCCCTTGAGCCTGTTCCAGCATTTCCATGCCTCTTTTGTTGTCTAGGCCAGGGGTGGGCAAACTGTGGCTCGGGAGCCGCATGCGGCTCTTTCACGTATATTATGTGGCTCCCGGCAGGGCGGCTGGGGAAGCGAAATATCATGAGCAAACAAATGTCAGTGGACAAATTAATATCATCATCAGTATCTGCTTTTACCCCTTTTGTTATTATTTTTGGCAGTCTCATTTAATGTTAATAAAAAGCAAATTTGCTTATTTTCCAATAAAAGCAGATAATATTTGTCTTGTGGCTCTCAAACATCTGATGTTTATTCTGTGCGGCTCTTACGTTAAGCAAGTTTGGCCACCCCTGTTCTAGGTGGCTTTCACGGTGAGCAAGTTTGCCCACCCCTGGTCTAGGCTAGGCAGAAGGGCATGTTTCCAGCTTTGCTGGCTTTCCGCAGCCTCCTTTCTTTGTCCTTCGGCTTCGGTTGAGTCAGTGGATGCTTCACTGGGCCCAGAGAACGAAGGGATGCAAAACAGGCGTGGGCCTGCCATTTGGGCTGGACCACTTTCCTCCTGATGTGTCCGAAGTGACATCTGTGTTTGTTACACTCTGCTTGGTAGAGGACGTGTTTTTCACAAGCCGGTGCTAAACTGCTTGGCCACTTTGGTGTAGTGGTTAAGTCTGCGGACTCCAATCTGGGAGAGCCGGGTTTGATTCCCCACTCCTCCACTTGCACCTGCTGGATGACCTTGGGCAAGCCCTAGTTCTGTCAGAGCTGTTCTCTCAAGGACAGATTTGGAAAGAGCTTTCTCAGCCCCACCTACCTCACAGGGTGTCTGTTGTGGGGAGGGGAAGGGAAAGGAGTTTGTAAGCTGCTCTGAGACTCTTTTGGGTAATGAAGGGCAGGGTATAAATCCAATCTCTTCTTCTCATCTTCTCTGCTGGTTGCATGAGAGGAGCCCTGGGAATGTGTGTCCCAGGATCCCTTGCAAGGTGACAGGATGCTGATGCTGGAACATCCCTGAGCAGAGCAGCAAAGCACCTTGGCCCCCTGCCCTGGGTGTGAGGAAGGTATCTGTATAATAGGGAGTCAAAAGGTGGAGCACTGTAAACATAAAGGGTTGGCACTGACATGGAAAGCAAGAGAATGTCTCTTTAAAAGATTTCCCTAACTGTGGAGCTGCGGTCTGAATAGCCCTGGCTAGCCTGAGCTTGTCAGAGCTTGGAAGCTAAGCAGGGTTGGCTGTGGTTAGTAATTAGATGGGAGACCACCAAGGAAGACTCAGATTGCTATGCAGGCATATACTGCCTCTGTTTACCTCTTGCCTTGAAACCCCCACGCAGGGTCACTGTATGTTGATTGCCACTTGACAGCACTGAAGTATAATTAATCATGGAGAAGAGAAGGAGCTAGCAGAAGTGACTGCACAGTTAAGTTGGGGCGGGGGAGAGACTGCAAAAGGAACCCCGTGTTGCTTAGACTTGAGGCATGAAGCTGAGCCTCCTTGTTGGTCTCTGTAGCCTAGTCTTTTCTTCCTCTGACTCAGCAGTTATCCTAGGCTTAAGGGAAAGCTCTTCCAGCTGGCCGTGCTGGAAACTGGACCTAGGATCCTCTGCATGCAGGGCGCATGCACTGATCCTTTCCCGGGGCAATGTTTATGTTGGTCCTATTTGAGGTCTTTGTTTGTTTCTCACTCCTGAGTTCTGGAGGAGGGCACGGTCCTTGCCAGATAACTTTGTCATGCAGTAAATATGCAGTTGATATTTTAAAATAATATTTCCTTGGGACATTTAATCTAGCGACTCTTAACCTCTAGCTTGACTCGTGGTGATTTGCAATTTAAAAATTTGATTGGGATTCCGGCCAGATATCTTTCCTTAAAGTGAGACCTCTCTGTTCAGGGTATGTTACTCCCCCCACCCCCACCCCCACGCACACACTCAAAGAACAACTTTTTTGTCACTGGAAAAATGCATGTTCTGTACACATGTGCCCCCCACATACTGGCATGTGTCCCAACTTCTGCTGGAGGATATTCCTCTAGCCTAAGGAACCGTCCTCCAACTTAAGTGGCTCTGCTCAGTGGAAGACTATGACACATGCTGCAGTCATTGGTACTGTTGTTTGTTGTTGAAGTAGCAATATGGAATGTGGTACATGATCAGCTCTTATTGAGCCGTGCTTGTGACATCACTAGCCGTATAGCTCTCTTGGCCAAATCCCTACTGTGCCTCCCTCCCTTGCTCTCACCAAGTCAAGCTGACTTATGGTGACCCCTAATGGGGCTTGAAGACAAGGGACATTCAGAGTGGTTTGCCATCACCTGTCTCTGTGTCCACGACCTGGGCTATCCAGGTCAGGGCCTTACTGTGCCCTTTCTGTATTTTTTTTTTAAAGAGCCTGGGATTATATTTTTCTTTAGTGGTGTGAAAGAACAGACTTGCAAGCCCTTCCATGTTCCTTCGGATTGGATCCCTGGGAGGCTGGAAGAACCCCACAGCCACTCCCAAGTCTCTGCTCAGTGAAGCATCCCAACTCTGTTCTCCCCAAGGGTGCCAACTATAAATGGGGTGTTACCCCAAGACAGCTTTATTAAATAAATATCTTGCCTTTGCTTTGACTGGGGAATTAGCTACGAAGGCAGAACTAGCAAGAGGCTGGGGTATAGCATGGTTCTGCTATCAGTTTTTATGGCGATCGTTCCCTTTAGACCGTTTGTTTAAGGCAATTACCAGTCCAAATTGTAACAGAACTGGGTTTTATTTATGTAATAGTAATAATCTAGATCTTTACATTCAGATCAGAGACTGCAAGCATACAAGAAGATCTAGAAAGTGGTTAGCAGACAAGATAGAAGAGGTTGGTGAATGTCAGGGCAATATTATACCTATACCTGAAGAGATGAGGGAATCCAAGGAGATGCGTGGACCAACCAGCGAGACCACAGAAGACCTGAGTTGTGCTCAGGGGCATTAGCTTTGTACGTGCCCAGCTAAAATCACATTGGGCATGTGCAAGACTGGGTATATTTATATCCCAAAATGTATCCTGAAGATATGTTAAAGTGTGATAGCTAGTTTCACAATGGAAGGATGGGATTTCCATTGTGGAATAATAGAGTGATCTGGTATTTCCCTGATACCAGACAAAGGAGGGGAAGATCCTTAATGTTTGACAGGATGAAGCTGAATAGATTTTACAGAGTCGATGTTTACCTTGCTGGGTCTGGCATAGGTGAGAGAAATGCAGATACCCTGGAGAAACAGATAGGTGTGGGAATGTAAGGATTACCAAGAGGTATTTCCTGAGTTCCAGGGTGTGAAAGGATTTGGGACAGGAAACATACAACATGTTCCATTCATGACAGAGACACCATGACCAGTGGCTTTTTGTCTCTGCTGCCTGTGCATTTGACAAACAAAAGACCCGGCATCTGGTCAAGAGAAGATGCTTTAGGCAAGAGTTTAGGTTTCTCCATCCTTTGTCTTTTATGGATTGAGCAGAGAAGGGGGGGGGGTTGCATGGAGGATGTCTGACCATGCAGCTATCTAGGCACTTGGCCTAAGCTTTCTCAGCTGAAATGTGGTTCTCCTGTTCTCCCAGCAAAAGCCACTGTTTCAGCCAAGCCTGGCTTTATGAGGGCACTGCTTGTGAATGTTCAGAGGTTGTTTTGGGGTGTTTCTCGGGAAAGACCACCCCAGGTACTGGGTCTGTGCTGCTGGTTACAGGGGGTACCCACCAACCATGACTCTTGAAAGTATCTCCTGCCAGACGGAGTCCTACATCTAACACTCTGTACCTGTGTTGCCATTTAGAGGGTCTGCCTAGTTGCTTTGGCAAGCCAGATGGCCCATTGCACCTTCCCACTTTAGAGTTGATCGTGCTCCAGGGCTGGGGAGCTTCTCCACTGCCCCTCTCCCGGACCACACTGCAGATAGCTGGACTGAGTAGGCACGGTGAGTTTACAGAGATCAGACGCAGAGAGTTCAAAATATAAGGGAGTTTAATAAAGGAATAAAAGAATATATCTGTTTAAGCCTTCCAGTGTAGCAAGGGAGCAAAGAAAAGATGAGAACACTGTACTCTCTCCCTTCTCTAGGTACTTCCTAAAGGATGTTTGATTTAGGAGAGGCTGGCCTGACTGGAAATAGCAGTAAGTTAGAGTTCATCATGACCTTAGATCTCCAGCCTTGTTCTGTGCAGGCTAGGGAGGCTGGCCAAGTCCCTTATCAGTTGCTGTGTCCCAGGGCTGCAACCAGTAAACCCGGGGGGGGGGGGAGCAGCTCCCAGGGCTTATAGAATCACAGAATTGGAAGGGGGCTCCAGGGTCATCTAGTCCAACAACCCCCTGCACAATGCAGGACATTCACAAATACCTTCCCCTCCCCACGCGCCTAGTGACCGCTATTCCACGCCCAGAAGACAAAAAAACCTCCAGGATCTCCATCCAAACTGGCCTGGAGAAAAATTGCTTCCTGACCCCAAAATTGCTTCTGGCAGGGCCTGCTACTGTAACCTCCCCCTGCCTTCTCCCTTGCTAGCGCTCTACCACCCGTGCTCCCAGATGCTCTCATTGCTGGTGCCGTTGGGGGAATGGGCTATGAGCAGTCTAGGTGGTAGTGAGCTCTGGTGGTGGTGGCCACGGGAAGGGCGCGCAGGCAAGTGGGAGGCATGCAGATGGGTGGGAAAGAAGGGTGGTGAAAGGAAGGCCTGGAGCAAGCAGAGGTGGGTCCTGGGAACCCTCTGTCCAGGGCTTTCCAAAACCTGGAAGCAGTCCTGGCCCATGTCTCTTTATTAGACACTTCCAAAATAATTTTTTTGGATGACTTGAGTGTGCTTGTTTTCTCTTCCATTTGTGGATTCTGGCATCATCATGGCTGGCTGGCTATTCCTGGTTTTGGATCTCTGTCTGGAACTTGCATGAGAGGAAGCCACACAACCCCCAACTGCTTTCAAGAGCCAGTGTGTTTGTGTGGAGGTCACCGGGAGTCTTTTTGGCTCCCATTATTGCAAGGTAGAAGTTTTGACTTCACCCCTCAAGGGACCCAGCACTGTGATGTTGAGCTCCTGTTTCCATCAAACCCAGTTTCGTCCCAACTCAGTTTTGTTAGGCACAAACAGATTTCAGCTATTCTAGCATTTTTACTTCTTCTTCTTCTTTTTTGGCAGGGGGCTTAAATAGTTCCTGAGTCTCTCCCGTTATGTATTTGAAGCCTCTTATTTGTAATGTGAAACAGAAAGTGAGAGTGGCATTTGCAGCTTGAATTAATATTCTGGCTGATTTGGTTTTTCCATTCGCATTACGATCTGATTTGGTGTGAAACTGCCCCATGTCAGAAAATGCTCCAGGTGGTTGTGGAAAGAGTTTATTTATTAAAACATTTTTAGCTGCCTTTCTGTCTCGCAGAACTCAGGGTGGCTTGCGATGTGAATAAGTGAATGTCTTAGACTTAGACAGACAGCTACGATCCTAGGAAAGCAGCGAGAATTTGCATGCTGCACAAGACAGCTGCCCTCCAGGTTGTAGGGAGCCACTAAAATAGCAAGGGGGAGGGGAGAGCCATCTTCCTTCCTTTTCAGTGTCTGAACATAGCACCCACAGAGTAGGGACACGTAGCAATCACTTCTCTTCTCGTGGTCAGCTGTCAGAGTGTCCATATTGCTTCTGGTAAGAAATCTGTTCTGTCGATCTGAAGAAATGGTTCTATCCTGGCTGGTCCAGAACATCCAAGGCTCTATGTTAGAGGTTGTGCAAATACCTTTTCTGGTCCCCACCAAGTGCTTTTAGAAAGTGGGTGGGGCTTTTGCCCAGCAAGGCTTCTCATTGGCCACTGGAGTTTTGATGGGCTGTGGAGATTTTTGAAATGTTGCTTCGGCAGCAGCTGCCGCAACAGCACAAGGATCTTCACTGTGTGGCCAAAGGTAAGCGGTGGCAGCCGTTTTGCGGCTGGCTGTGCCTTGTGGCTGTGCCCGTCACACTGTGCCAGAATTCCAAAAGGTGCCAGCAGGCTCAAAAAGGTTGGGGACCCCTTTCCTGTGTGAATGCAGGAACTATAGGTGTTGGCCTGGAGAGACAGGAGCGTGGTAGAAGGAACCTGGTGTGCGGAGTTCTGCATGTAGTGGCTGATGCCTAACTAGAGCTGTATAGAGAATGAATTTCTGTACAGGTGCTAAGATATCTCCCATGCTTTTCCCAAGGGAAATGGGTCATGCAATATTCTACTGCTTGGAAGAGCCAAATAATGGGGGGAATCCCTGCCCTTAAACAGAGGCTTGTTCTAATCCCACCATATTTGATTGGGCTGTTACATTTTTCTGTTTGTTTTTTTCCTGCAGGACTCTGGGGATTCTTTTTGAAGGCAAGATGACCCCCACTTTCCTGCTCCCCCTGCTGGGGCTTCTCCTTTGCTGGGAGGGAGGCTTTTGCCTTGTTCCTCCTGAAAAACTGCAGCGTAAGTAGGGGATGGGGGGAGGAAGGGGGGGTGCTGCTCTCCTTTTATGGTTGAAGGCACAGTGGGTTTCTGAGTTCTTGTGTATGCACATAAAGGGGTGTGTGTATGCATCAGAATGTCAGATTGTAAAAGGGGTGTGCCCGAAAGGGGAGCTGGAGACTTTTTGAACTGCAAGCAGATTAGATTCTGGCTACTGAAGTTTTGCATCCCTTTCCAGCTTTAGTCATGGAAACTTGGTGGAATTAGTGGTGAGGGCAGCTTGCTTAGATGTATCCTGGGTCTGTGATGGATGCAATCTCCTTTGCCAACCACAAAACACCCGCATTTGCCAGATGTGCTGGCCCAACCAAACACCGGCACCGTGAAGTCACTTCCCAAAACAGTGACTCACTGGCAGCTTGTGGCAAGTCAGCAGGAAGTTTGGCTTGACAAATCACAGTCATCTGCAGACATTGCCGTATTGTGCAACAAGGTGGGCAGTCCAGCAAGCTGGACAGAGATCAACCGCTCTCTTTTTAAGTAACAGTAAAGCCCAAGGACGCTCTTGAGTGATTGTGACACGGCTTGGAAAATGGTCAGAGAACTTGATTCGTGTATTTATTTTTTAAATTCCTAGCCCTGCTTTTTTATTCGATATGCCTTAAAATAGCAAACCGTATAAGGGAAACACTTAAAACATAGAGCCTGAAAAAGCAGATGACAAAAAGAAACTCAAAATCATGTTCCGTAAACAAATCTTTAAGAAGCCAGAAGAAATTAGAAGGAACATCTGTCTGTGATCAGATGAAATCAAAAATCAAGCATTCGCCTGGTGCTTGAGGGAAAAGCATTGCTTTGATCATGCCTCTAAAAGCCAGGAAGTGTGGGTCTTAGCAGTCTCTTTAAATGCCGAGTCCCAATGTCTAAGAACTTCTAGACAGAACCCTCTGTCTCGTCTGGTCATCTCTTAATAGGGCATCTGCAGAGATCAGTGTATAGGCAGGTTGCTTCCAGAGATGTATTCAGACAGTGAGTTTAACTCTGTGTATAAGGATAAGGCAGATAAAGTCATTTGTTTCTGAGTCTGAATGGATTATTTCCTCCCCCCCCCCCCCCGCCAGCCCGCCAGCCCGCCAGCCCGCCAAGCCCTGGAGTATCTGGTAGGCCAGCACTCTATCCACTACCATAGTAGCTCAGTTGCCACAAAGCTGTATCGGCCAATGGGGAGTATGTGTGGCCCCAGATATGATCTTTAGCCCATCACTCCAGCTGTAGAATATGTCCCCAGCTGTCTCATCTAATTTAGCTATTGAAAACACATGTGCTGAGGATTTGATAAAATGCAAATAAGCCAATTTGGTTAAATTCTTCAGCAGTTACAGAGCCATCTGGGAGAAATTCCCGAAGCAGTTTTTGATTCCAACCAATCGATTTACCAAAGTAACATTCTCCAGAATCCTGGAGGGCAGGGGTAGGTGACCAAGGATTCTTTGCCCAGTTGGGAGATTGCCCGTGTAGCCCCAATCAGTACATATGCCAGCTCTTCAGTGGGACAAGTGATGCCTCCTTGGACTGTTTTGGGTAGGGGGAAGAGAACATGGGGGGGGAGGATGAAGCCCCTTCTCTCCTTGTGCCGTGTATCTGAACCAAATTGGGACCCAGGGCACGTGGAGAACAAGTTCCCCTCACACCCTTCTGACATCTGACTGTTGGTGTCAAAGTCAGGTCTGAGGAACTCCAACCCTGCCTGTTACAGGCTGTAATGTGTAGTGTAGGCCTTTTTAGAGTGGTCACTGGACAGAAACTTGGTAAGGCTCCTTCCCAAATCTGGGGCTCCCCCTGAAAGACCTATTCAGTTCTCAGCACGAGGCCAGTCAGGTCAGACACTGCTATGAAGTATAAGTCCCTGAAGGGGATGGACAGCCCTCCTTGTGTTCATTATAAATGACCTTTTGGTAAAGTTTCTGAGCTGAAAGGCCTTCAGTGTAGGAATCTTGTATTGTGTGAAGTGGTTCCTAGAGTGAGATTACTGCTGAGATTATTAAAATAAACAAAGTCTTCCCCTTTCCCTCAGAAATGTCTGAAACGGGGAGCAAGTACATTGACCGGGAGGTGGAGAACGCTATCAGTGGAGTCAAGCAGATGAAAATCATCATGGATGAAACCAAGAAAGACCATCAGCAGATGCTGAACACTTTGGAAGACACAAAGAAAAAGAAAGAGGTCTGTGTCTGCATGAGGGCCCACAGGTTGGGGAGCCAAGATATCCCCCCCTCCAAAGTGTCTGGCTCTGAGGCCATAATTAGTAATCTCAGTACACACTCTTGGTAAGCTTCTTATACATAACAAGGGTTGAGGAAGAAGAGTTTGTTTTTATATTCCGCTTTTCTCTACCCTAAGGAGTCTCAAAGTAGCTTACAATCTCCTTCCTTTCTCCGCAACAGTCACCTTGTGAGGTAGATGGGGCTGAGAGAGCTCTGAGAGAACTCTGACTGGCCCAAGGTCACCCAGCAGGCTTCATGTGGAGGAGTGCGGAATCAAACCCCATTCTCCAGATTAGAGTCCGCCACTCTTCACTGCTACACCATGCTGGTTTTACGCTGCCATTACACTGGTTAGTGCCAGGATACATGGCTTCAGACACAGCTTCAGACACGTTTACATATGGTGTGGTAATTCTGACCTGTGTTATGAGACAGTGAAGACAGAACCAAATAGTATGTGGATATTGCTGAGGAGATTTCACATAAACCATCCTTGCCCACATTTTAGTGACAAAATGGCTGTTCTGTTTGAAACAACAAAAAATTGAGATGTTCTTATGATTACTTAAGAGTAGGCTAGTTGTGGCATGGTAAGCAAGAGTGTTCTTGAAGCCTTGATTAGGGGTTTTTTCCAACTCCTGTTAAAGTTTGAGTACCTTGTTTATTGAGAGCGCCTTCTCTCTCTCCACAAGTGCATTGGGCTTCTTTTTGTTAATGTTCAAGATAATTCCTCCCAGATGCTTTGTTAGGCTTCTCCCAGCTTTAAGCAGTGTGGGAAACTTATATATGACCCTCCTATCTGTTCTCAGGTGAGGGTTTTCCTGGTCAAAGGAACAACACTCTCCCTCACTTTTCTCACCCTCTGGTTTGGTCTTGTCTGTGAAGGCCCCTTGACACATGGGAAGAATTGACTTCTTGGTGTTTGTCTGTAGGAGGCCCTCTTCCGTGCCAAGGAGACTGAGCAGCAGCTGACCTCGAAGCAGGAAGTCTGCAATGAGACCATGCTGGCCCTTTGGGAAGAGTGTAAGCCATGCCTGAAGCAGACCTGCATGAAATTCTACTCCAGGACATGCCACAGCGGTGCTGGCCTGGTTGGCAGGCAGGTAAGCTAGCCGGTTAAGAGTTGCCTGAAGATGCACTCTGGATGGGTGCAATTTTTGGATCACAGTCTAGTGCAAAAGCATTGGGTGATCGATCTGTGCGGAACCCAAGTGGTTTGCAAGGGTGTGAAGTATGTTAGATTCACTGGTATGGTAAGCTAGCAACCTGTATCAATTCAGCAGAGTGCACAAACAGCCTATGCACAGTTTTACATGTGCTGGCAAAGTTATAGAGTTACACAGTTTCAAAACTAATAACGAGTTCTTTATCTAGTGAACTCCATTCTAGACAGGATAGATGAGAGACAGGAGTAGGATCTAACTACTCTTTAACTACCTGGATGGATGCAGATTGAATCCGTAGTGCCAAAGTTGGTGAGCAAACGTGCTCCTTCTTTGTGGGAGAGAAGTGTGAATGGAAGCAGTTCCCTAAGAGTATCAGTAAGAACATAAGAACATAAGTGAAGCCAATTTTGATCAGGCTAATGGCCCATCCAGTCCAACAGTGGCCAAAAATACTAGGTGCCATCAGGAGGTCCACCAGTGGGGCCAGGACACTAGAAGCCCTCCCACTGTTGCCCCCCCCAAGCACCAAGAAATACAGAGCATCACTTGCCCCTGACCAAGTGTTCCTGTCTATACCTTGTGGCTAATAGCCACTCAATGGACCTCTGCTCCATCAAAGGGACAGAGGTAGAAGAGTAAATAGGAAGGAAACTCACAGTTTCCCTGTCTGTCTGATTCTCTTGTAACACCCCCCCCCCCAAGGTTGAGACTAAGAGACAGCACCTGGCCCTTCTCTTTCAACAGAGTAGAGGGGTTGCAAGCAAGATGATTAGGGAGCTGGAGCGCCTTCCCTGTGAGGAAAGGCTGAAGATTTTGGGACTTTTCAGTTCAGAAAAGAGAGGACTAAGGGGGGGGGATATCATAGAGATTTATAAAATTATACATGGGGTGGAGAGAGTTGACAAAGGTAACTTTTCCCCCCTCTCCCAAAATACTGGAACTTGAGGGCATCCAATTAAACTGATGGGTAGTAGGTTCAGGATGGACAAAAGGAAATGCTACTTTACACGGAGAGTGATTAAAATGTGGGATTCACTGCCAAAGGATGTAGTGACGGCCACAGTAATAAACAGTTTTCAAAGGGGATTAGATATACATGGAGCATAAGTCTATCGATGGCTGCTAGCCATGGTGACTGAGGGAAACCTCCACATTCAGAGGCACTAAACCTCTGAATCCTAGAGCCAGGCAGTCTCTATGCCCCATTACTGGCCCTCTGAAGGAACTGGTTGGCCGCTGTGAGACAGGATGCTGGACTAGGTGGATGACTGGCCTGATCCCGTAGGGCTCATCTCATGTTCTTACGTTCATGTTTTCAGTGAGAGAATCTCCTAATGACAGTGATAGGTGCCTTCAGCCTTCATTGTTCTTGTAGCTATTTCCCTTGATATATATTGGGCTTTTCCACATTCTCATTTTCCTCACTTGTATGTTCCTGTTCCTTTGGGTCCCCCCCACCTGTTCTGCATGTGTTTTGCTCCCTCTAGTGGTCGATTCTGTATTACATTGTTTTGTGTCCAGCATAAAAACCTGCTGTTTAAATCTCCAGGTTTTTATGCCTGATATGAAGCAATCTAATCTAATAGCCTAAGCTAAATGCTGTATGCTTTTTTAAAACAATAAGTATTCAGATAACAGGTCTAAATGTTCTTTTTGTTTGCTAATATTATGAAATGTTCACAATATTTTGATAGCCAATTTTCTATTGTTTTATACAAACACAATGGGAAAAAAATACAAAAACCATAAACCAATCCAAGAGATGACATGAAGCGAAGTCATATCAAATCAACCAGTAGAGGAAGCAAAACATGCGTGGAACAGAACACTGCCTTTTGCCCAGAGCAACAGGAACACAAGCAACAAAAATGGGAATGCAGGAAAAACCCATTGTGAGCTCTGAGTGGGAAACCTTTTTTTAATGTCCGGATGAGTGGGGAGTGCCTGTAGGATAGAATAATACTACCTTATTGAGAGCTGTGCTGTGAGACAGTGTGGACTCCTGTGGTACTCTGTTTTGATGCTAAGAGCTCGGCCTTGTTTTCTACAGCTGGAGGAGTTTCTAAACCACTCCTCTCCTTTCTCCATCTGGGTGAACGGAGAGCGTGTTGACTCTCTGATGGATGAGACTGCAGAGCAAGGCCGGAAATTGCATGACTTGGAGGAACGCTACGGCATGGTGGCAGATGGTGTGGACGACCTCTTCCAAGAGAGCAGGCTGGCCTCCGGGCATCTCTCTCCCTCCTTCGGCATCTTCAATAACTTCTGGGCTCCTTTCCGTAGCCTTCGTTTCCCTTTTACTGGGCCCAGAGTTGCCAGAAGCGTCCGCTCTCTCTTTCCAAGCCATCTTTTCCCCACTCATGACTTCTCCCGGATGTTCCAGCCACTGTTTGACACTTTTGAGAACGATCCATGGCTGAGGGGAAACCACGAAAGTTGGCTGGGTGGATTCCCAACAGGTAAGGAGCAGGGGAGGGGCTGTGGCTCAGTTTTAGGGCATCTGCTTAGCATGCCGAAGGTCCCAGGTTCAATACCAAGGATCTCCAGTTGACAAGAACTAGTGGCAGGTGAGACCCTGGAGAGCCACTGACAGTCCGAGTTAACAGTAGTGATCTTGATGGACAGGTGGTCTGGTTGAGTAATCGTGTATGTACTGAGCTGAGCTTGTCTTAAACATCTGAGTGTCCTGCCTGACCCTTTCTTATTTTTTTGCATTTTCATTTCACCCTTACTCTAAGCTCTGTGGACACTGTTCTCTCCATCTCCATTTTTATCGTCACAGCAGCCCTGTGAGGTAGGTCAGGCTTAGAGAGAACGACAGGCCCAAAGTCACCCTGACAGCTCTATGGGATTGAACTGGAGTTGCCCCAAACACAGCCTGGCACTTTCAACCAATATCCTACTCTGTCTATCACTTCCATGTGGTTTCTGCTGTGGAAATTCTTACCGGAATGTTAGAGCTTGATACATAGGCATTTGCTGTGGGGAAAAGGGTAGCGCTATTCCCTTTTCATCATTTGTGCAGTCCCTGCTATGCCATCAGCAAGACTATTTTTAAGACTGGGGAGACTGCGTCCAGTGAACGAAGCATTACCAGCAGGCTGGGGAGCCCTTGCTTTGAATCCTTGGTTTTCCAGAAGAGAAAAGAATGAGAAAGGTGGTGGAGTGGTTAAGAATGTCAGACCAGGATCTTCAAGATTCAGGTTCAAATCTCCACTTGTGCTATGGAAGCGAAGTGGGTGACCTTGGGCCAGTCACACTGTCTCAGCCTAGCCTACCTTAGAGGGTTGTCATGAGGATAAAATGGAGGAGAGGAGAACGATGTGAACCACTTTGGATCCCACTGGGGAGAACGGTGGGGTGTAAATGAATTAAATAAAGTTATCCGCAAGACAACCATGCAAGGTAGGCCAGTATTGTTACTGTATTGTAGATGCCTGACAGCAACTTACACAACTCTAACTAGTGAGTTTGTTAACGCAGGTGTGATTTTTATTCAAGGTTTTTCCTGGCTCCTGCTTGTGTAAGGACAAAATACAGAACTTAAAAAACAACAACACGCCTGCTTTTATTATTCCAGATGTGGTATCTGAGGAAATGCTTCCTGCATTCTAATTGTGAAGCCAAACCGAAATGGGATTTTATCCTTTGGGGCTTTCTAGATCACACCAAGGTTTGCCTAGTCTAGCATCTTGTTTCCCAAAATGGCCACCAGATGGCCACCAGGAAGCTGTCAAGCAGCGCAGGGAGGTGATAGCTGTGCCTTATAATTAATCCCCAGCGCTTGGTATTGAGAGGTCTATTCTGACTGAACGTGGACGTTCTAGTTCTATCATAGTCATGCAGGCTGAAATGTGAACCTGGGGACTTGAACGAAGCAACTCATTCAAAATGCAGAGGTGAAACTTTTCTCCTGAGCCTAGTGACTTAAATGTTTCTGGTAGGGCTGGAGGCCGTTCGCATTCTAGTGACGCTCCCTTACACCCCTTTCAGAGGCTCGCAATTTCAGCAACGACCGCATGGTGTGCCGTGAGATCCGCCGGAATTCCGCCGGCTGCCTGAAGCTGAAGGAGAAGTGTGAGAAATGTCAGGCAATCTTGGATGTGGGTGAGTCTGGGAAGGCATTGTGCTTTGCTATAGGAAAAGGGACACCTGTCAAAATTCCGTTTTACACAAGTGTTAAATGTTGGGGATCCCTGCTGCCCTGCTGTGCACCTGGATCCTCCTTATTCTGTCTTTCTCTAAGTGACTAGTGACATCTTTGATGCAGGGCCCACGTAGGGGTTCTAGCCCAACCATTGAAGACCAGGGTTTTCCCGCATTTGGCCAGCCCACTGCAGAAGTGAACCAATAGGTGGCAGGTTTTGCTGTAGTTAATCGGAGGCACTCTGGAGCTATAAAATTAGAGAGCTTGCCTAAGTGAATCAAAGTGTGCAGAGATGCCCTCTGCACCAAATTCCACAAAGAAGAACCCTAATCATTTATTTTGAAGGTCACAGATTAACTGGTCATGGAAATCACTAAAAATCAGCATAGAGTAAGTAAAAGAATCCATGCTGGTTTACTTTTGGCTGGAATGTTGGTTAGGGTTGCGGGTTTTTTTATGCACAATGGTGTTAGTGTGCTGGTGTGGCATATATCTAGACCCTCAGTCTTTGCAGAGGGGCCAGTAATCCAGTGGAAATGTGAGGTCAACCATGGGTGATTCTACATGGGTACATAGTCTTTTTTGAATGAGCCCAGCATTGTTTTTAAACTGGACCAGGGCTTTCCACCAATTAGCCTGTGTGTGTCCCGTCCCCCCCCCGTCACAGTGAGGAAGCTGGAATGCATTTGGGGTAATTTTGTTCCCTCAAATATTGAGATGGATCATTTGGGTACAACATTGGAACACATTGTTCAGGACTCCAAAGATGAAGGCATTTTGCTCTTGGAATTATTTTCAGAGGGTGGCTGTGTTGGTCTGCAGTAGAAGAAATAGACTCAAGTCCAGTAGCATCTTAAGAGATCAACAATGTCTTGGAGGTAGTAAGCTTTTGAGAGCCTGTTCTCCCTTCATCCAATACCTGACAAAGGGAGCATTGACTGTCAAAAGCTTGTGCCCTGAAAATCTTGTTGGTCGCTAAGGTGTTCCTGGACTAGAATCTAGCTCTGCTTTGAGATTTGTTTCCAAGACCACTCTCTCTCTTTATCCTTTCCACTCCACACAGATTGCTCCGAGACAGATCCAACCCAGAGCCGGCTCAGAAAGCACTTTGAGGACAGTCTGCGAAGGGCCGAACAGTTCAGCCAGATCTACGATAATCTCTTCAAGTCCTTCCAGGAGGAAATGTTCAATACCACAAGGCTTCTTGACCAACTCAATTCCCAGTTTGGTTGGGTCTCGCGCCTAGCCAACCTCACCCAGAACAACGACAGGCCTTTGCAGGTCACCACGGTGAGTCACCATGGCGTAGATGTGTGTGTGTACACAGATGTGTTCCACACTGATCTGTATGCTATGCCTCCTTCTCTGTGTGGGTGAGTTTAGGGAGGGGTCATGAATGCAGATGTTCCAAGGTTCAGTCTTTGGCATATTAAGCTTTTTTAAAAGGATCTTGATAATGTGGGGAAAAGCTGGCCCCATTTTGTACTAGGCAGTATTGGACTAAAGATACACCGCTGTATATGGCACCTATGCTCTCATGCTGAAACGGGACCTGTCATACAGAACATGATGGGCAAGTGCCAAGGGGCCCCAGGCAAGTGACACTCTCTGTCTTTCAGCAAGTCATACAAGGATAATAATACTTGCCATAGAGGATAGTTGCAGTATACTGCAGTGAAATAATGCATGGGAAGTGTTTTTGGAATGTTCAAAGTACTTTCTATCTAATCCATTTCTAGGCTATATTCTCAGCTAGTAGGCTTGGTTTATTACACTGAATCAGACCATTAGGTCCCATCAAGGTCAGTACTGTCAACTCAGACTGGCCGTGGCTCTCCAGGGTCTCAGGCAGAGGTCTTTTACATCTCCTCCTGACTGGTCCTTTTTAACTGGAGGTGCTGGGGATTGAACCTTGGGCCTTCCACATGCAAAACAGAGGCACTTTCACTGAGCCACAGCCAGTCCCCAAATTTAAAAACCCCAAACTGATTTAAAGCTGAGTTAATAAATAACAGCTGTTGGGTAACATTAGAAATATATTTTAAGAACCAGCTGTGGTCTAAAACAGCTAAAGAAAACTGCAGTAGCTGGGGGAAATACATATAGCTTAGTTCAGAAAACTTCAGTTTAAAACAACTGGAGAGATACCAAGAGGGTGAATAAATAAAAGTTGGGGGAGGCAATCAACCCAGGATTTTAATTAAATTTTACTCTTGGTTTTTTTTCTCAGTTCTAATCTTGCATCTAAAACTTGATAGGTCCAGGCAATGTTTATACTTTGGTGTTTGAATCTAGAGCTGCAGACAGGGAAAAGCTAAGAAAGCGCTTTGGTCCTTCCTCCGTTATAGCTGATAGATTTAATAGCGGTGGCTTTCCCCACGCCTTCTTTTCCTCACATAGCATGCCCTTTTGTAAGGGGGAATAAGATCTCAAGAGCCACACATGATCATACCCTATGTAAAAATTAATGGCAGTTGTCACTCTGGGATTGCACTATTTTAACCAGTACAAATTAGAATTTCTGTCAGAATGGACTAGGACCATGGAAGAAGCTACCCTTAAAAAGGAAAATGGCAGGCAGTGTTCTTGGGTTCCTTGATCCTGTGTTTGTAATTGTGCCTTTGCCTGGACCTTGATGGCTCTGGCTAAACTGACCTTGCCACATCTCAGAAACTAAGCAGGGTTAGGCCTGGTCCCTAGTTGGATGACAAGACCCTAAAGGAAGTCCAGGGTTGCTACAAATGGGCAGGGAATGGCAAGCCACCTCTGCTGATCCCTTGCCTCAAAAACCCAGCGGGGTTGCCATAAGTTGGCTACAACTTTACAGCACTTTCCACCACTGGTTTTGCATAAACAGCCATGAACATTTATTTTGTTTCCTTGTTTTTAGAGGCTGGGAAATGAACTTAAGCATGTACCTTGCCCAGGGTCACCAAGTGAGTCTGTGGCTCAGCTGGAATGCTCTGAGGTTGTTTCTGTTAAGTATAACTTGTGTTTTGTATCGTACCATCTTGTGATACAGTCAGAACAGGCGATGCTTGTTTCTCTAGCAGCATTGGTTTTCCGGGTGAATGGCTTGTATTTAACCACCAATGGCTTTCCTCCCTTAAAGGTTCTTTCCAGATCCTCCAATCCAGAGGACCCCTCCAGACCATCTGACACCGAGGTGACCATCCGGCTCTTTGACTCAGAGCCTCAGCACCTGACTGTGCCAGGAAGCATTCCTTGGGAGGATCCCAATTTCATGGAAATAGTGGCAGAAAAGGCGCTGCGTCATTTCAAGGGCAATGAAGTGTGAGTGCAGCATTGAATGAGATTCTAAGGAGGGTACAGTAGGGCAGGGCAGTCGGTAGACTGAACCTGAAGGCCAACGGCCTCTTTAGCAAATGGGTTGCCAGAGTGTTGTCGAGGGGATCATCTGGTACAGATTATTTATTTCATTTATTTACATTTTTTATAGTCCACCTTTCTCACAAGGACTCAAGGTGGATTACACATAGTGAGTCAGTACAATTAACAAAACAGGACATTCAGTAACCAGTGCATTAGGATGTTAAAAGTCTGGGACCACCAGAAAGGAATGAAGCATAGCTAAGTATTCACATGACATATTAAACGGTGCAAGATTTACATAATGGGGTCTTACAGTAAACTATACACAGCAGTGTAAACCACAGTCCCTAGTCATTTACCCAAGCAAGATTTGTAATACCATTTTGTACAGTTACTTGTGCAGAAAAGCCCTCTTGAATAGTTCAGCTTGGCACAGTTTGAGGAAAGCCAGGAGAGTGGGAACTTTCCTGACCTCCATTCAACAAGGTGGGGGCCACAACGGAGAAAGCCCTGTGTACGGGCAGTTGTTGATTTTGCCCATTTTCAGGTTGGCAGCTGCAGAATCCCTTGCTGACATAAGCCAAGTTGTTGTGGCAGAGCTTAGGTGGAGAGGTGGTCCCACCGATAAGATGAGCCAAGGCCATGAAGGGCTTCATGTGATAGCTGAAATCTTAAACAGAGACCAGTAACAAGTGGGCAGCCAATGGAGTGTCCGCTGAATGGGAGTAATATGCACGCTCTATCTAGCTCCGGCCCATTGTTGAGTGGCAGCATCCTGGACTAATGGGAATTTCTGAGTTGATTTTGAGGGGAGGCCAATGTACAGCTGTGGCCTAGTTCTCACGGAGATGGATAGCCTGTGTCTGCTGGACTGTACCATTTCAGATGGCTGAGAGGGGCTTGTATGACTGAGTAATCTTTCATGTAAAAAGGAACATCCTCTGTATGTGGAGAAACTGGCACATTGGGGAAGCAGCTCTGACCGAACACTGATGCTCGTTTTCTGTGTGGAGGGATTGTTTTGGCTAGAGGAGCAGTCAGTCTTATGAAGCCCAGCTTGTGGTCTGAACAGATACAGTCTGGGTGCAGATTAACTGCTTCATGGAACACGGCCAAATATTTCCACCACACACGGTCTTAAAATCATGGCCTGGAAAAAATGCTTTTCCTCCCTCTTTTTCTTTTGTAACATTTGGCCTGATGAATGGTTCTGGAGATACTGTAAACTTGTATCCTGATAGGTGTCATTCGGTTGGTTCTTAAGAAAGGTTACATGGATTGTGTTCTTGGGTTTTTGGATTTTGCCCCATGGAAAACCTGTTCTCCTTCCAGGACCCAGTTAGATGGTGCAGCGAGAGGGGCACCTCGTCAGATATTGGGTTCCAAATATTTTGTCCCTCTATTGGAAATAAGAACTGAAAAAAAGAGTTCCCTCTTTTTTTTTTTCTGTTCCGGTCTCTGTTTGTGACTTGGAACAATGTCTACAAAAGATTTGTGCTCCATGGAATCACACTTGGGTTGCCAACTTCCAGGTGGGGCCTGGGGATCTCCTGGAATTACAGCTGATCTCCAGATGGCGACCAGTGCCCCTGGAGGAAAATGGCTGCTTTGGAGAGTGGACTCTATGGCATTAAACCAAGGCTCCACCCACAAAGTCTCCAGGAATTTCCCAAACTGTTGCTGGCAACCCTAAATCACATAGTGCTAAGAAATATTTATTCCCCTCCCCCCATAGGTCCATACCACGAAACCCCCCCTATAAAGCTGTTTTCCTTCTTTCCGCTAGGCTGTAGCTGTTTCTGCCACTTGGATCTCTGGCCACGACAAGGGAGAGAAAGAAGCCATAACCTTCTGCTGTTCCCGCCTTCCTGCCTCGTAGCTGCCCTAGCGCGACAGCAGAGCTGTGCCCACCAGGTCCCATCTGTTTGCACTTGTAGTTCACACACTGTGTTGCCTGCCCTACTTTTGCTGCTGGGTCTTTGCTGACCCAAATCTGAAATAAAAAATTTAAGCCTGGCGTTGTACAATGGAATTGCGAGACTTGGGTTTTTTAGAGAATTAAGGGGTGAGAATTTGCAAGACTGGGTACATCTGAGATAGCTGTTTATCTGGGCTAGCAGAAGCACTTGCTTCCACTGCTCGAACTGAGCCCCGTGAAATGTAATGAGGACATGCAGAGTGCATTTCCTTTACCACTTCCTAATCCACTTCTGCATGAACTGTCCTTCAGATGTCCTGGTGCAGATGTGTCCTTGAAGATCTTTTCTTGTTCCACTGTAGTCCTGAAAATTTGTTGGGAACAAGCTCTTCATCATACCTTCCATGGACAAAGGATGTACTGTATGTAGGATATCGTTCACTGACCTACCTTTTCTACTTCTCACCCCTTGATGAATATAGCTCAAGGCAGCAGGGAAAGCAGAAGACTCGAGATGAGATGGACTGACTCAACTGAGTCAGCCACGGCCCTTTGTTTGCAAGGCCTGAGCAAGGCTGTTAACAACTAGATGTTTTGGAGGTCATTAATTTATAGGGTTGTCAGAAGTCAGAAGCAGCTCAGCAGCACTTTACACAGATGTACACACACACACACACACACACACAAGTGTTTTGAGGGGTTCATGTCAGACCAAGACTCAGAATCAGGGTCCAAATCACCACTTGGCCAGGAAGCTCAGCATCTTACCTTGGGCCAATTATCCTCTTGGCCTAACCTACCTCAAAGAATTGTTGTGAAGATAAAACAGGGAAGGGAGAGCTATGTAAACATGGCCTGAATTCCTCAGAAGAAAACCAAAAAAAATGTAAGGGGTAGATTATTTTTAAAATCTTGCTTTATCTCAGTGGAATGTTCCCAAGGCAGCACAGAATGCAGTTACAATCTGCAAGTAAATTTAAAAAGTATAAATGCTTTCGACAACCAAATAGGCATAGACACCCAATATTAAACACCAGCCTGCAAACCACTGCACCCTGTAGTGTCTTAGCATCAGAGTGTTTGCCATCTGAAGTTGGAAAAAATAAAAGTTGTAAAAGGAAAGCGTGTAGTATGTCTCATACAGTCATTATTTGGTTAGCAGTATACTTAGATATCGTTGAACTTCACAACACTGAATTCTTCAGTAATGCATCTTCATCATATAAATTATTGCATGCTAATTGTGGACAAAATTAGTCAGTTTTGAATTATACATTGGACTGGGGGGTGGGAGACCAGGATTAAAATCTCCACTCTGCCCTGGAAGTTTGCTGGGTAACCTTAGGCCAGATGGACATGCTCAGCTTAACCTCCCACACACTGTAAGCCACTCTGGGTCCCCACTGGGAAGAATCATAAATGAAGTAAATTAAATAACAATATAAATAAGAATTATCACATAAATGTTGTAGATGCTCATATAAAAATCTTCATACTACAAATTCTGAGTAAAACTTTGTCTTAAAGTATCTTAGTGATTCTGAAAGGTATTTTATGGGGAAATTTTCAGTGTTGTCCAAAATTCCCATTTTTCCAGGGCTTTCCCATATCTAAGCTTATTTCCCTTACCAGCCAGAATGTCCTTGTCTTTTCATCTTGCACAAGTCTGGATATGTCAGTCTGGATAATTCGCATCTGTGCAGTTGATATGTTTAGATCAGAAGTGCTGAACTCATTTGTTAGAAGGGCTGGTTCTGACCTAAATGTCACTTTGTCAGGCCGGGCCATGGGTGCCGTAAAATGTAGCACAAGGTACCAGAGATATAAATTTTATAGAAGTGATTTCACATGCCGAATAGCAATAGCAGGTGAATGACAATAGCAGGCTTGATTGAATTAAGTGTGATATGCAGAGGGGGAAGTAGACATGGAGATACCAGCACAGGAAACCTAGGTCTCCATTCTGTCTGGGAGAATTCAGTCCAGGAGGATGCAAAGAATAAATGAACATAAGTCTGACATTAGAAACCACAGCATTCAGTTGCTGACCTAAGAGTAGCAGTGCTCCTACAAAGGAATTTCAAAGGGAGATTAGAAAGAGAGACTGCTGAATCGCAATTTATAATGAAGCTCAAGACAGAATTGAGACTTAATTTTCTGGTCTCATTAGCAATGTGTGCTACTGTCATTTGGCATCTGAAATAACTCCACTCACCAAGATATAAGGACCAATTCAAGTGTTCTAATTCCTAATCAGGGACTTTTTGAAAGAAAATCTAGCTAGGAACAGAGAAATCCAATCTTTTTTTTAAAAAACTTTTCAGAATAAGCCAAAATAATTTCCTCAATGTAAATTGTGCTTGTTAGAAGAATCCACCCTTCCTCCCTCTGAAGAAGCACACAAAAGCTTATACCTGGAATAAAATGTTGTTGGTCTTAAAGCTACCATGGGACTCCAGCTTTGATTTCTTTGTTTCCTCCCCCTCCCTCCCCAAAAGGGGAGCTGCAGCCCTGGAGAAGAAAGCAGTATGTGTGTGAGAAAGAAGGGTGTTGTTATATTTCCATTTCCCCCGCATGTTAGCAGGAAGCAGCTACTGAGAGAAGAAATTGGATTTATACCCCACCCTACACTACCCAAAGGAGTATCAGAGTGGCTTACAATCTCCTTTCCCTTCCCTGTGAGGTAGATGGGGCTGAGAGTTCTTTTGAGAACTGTTCTTGAGAGAACAGCTCTGAAAGAACTTGTGATTGACCCAAGGTCACACCAGCAGCTTCATGTGGAGGAGTGGGGAATCAAACCCAGTTTTCCTAGATTAGAGTCCCCACTCTTCACCGCTAACTGGCTGTGTGTGTGTTTGTGGAGGGGAGGGAGGCAGGAAGCAGAAAGCAAAGAGCCACTGAGGGAGCTGGTATAAAAGCAAGCTACCGTGTGGCTGCAGTAGCAGCCCCGTAAAAGGAAGCAGAAGTCAGTTGCTCACCAGCCAGATCTGAGCCCCAGCCTGCGGGCCATGTTTGACACCCCTAGTTTAGATGATCCCTCCCAGTCAGGCGATTAGTCTACTAAAAAGTCTAAACAAGCAGCTTTTGTTGAAGGAAGCAAGTCTGCCAAAGGAAGTCTCATGAAGTAGAAGGGAATATTTGGATTCAACCCAAAGAAACATGCACTAAAAATTGGGCAGCTCAGTGTATTTTAATAAGGAAATTAATTCAGAAACCCTTTGTGAAAACGAATGAAGTTGCGGTTGCTCTTGAGATGATTATCTTGCTTTTTTAATGCTTGAAACGATAACCTACCTTAAGTTAAAGGTGGGTTAAGTTAAACCCACTTTCTAACCTTGGATTTGGACACCATCAAAACTTGTTTCCCTCCACTAGCCTGAAACATCTATAAACTCCACTCCAGGGAGGGGCTGGAGTAGCTCTAGGTACTGAGGAGTTTCATCCAACAAGAGATTATTATGGAAATGAGGTCCTTGGATCCCCAGCAGAGCCCGTATCTGCAAACTAAAAATGGTCATTCAGAAACTGCACCCCTGTAAATGCAGAAACTGGGTATACACAGCAGCCACAGGAAACCTATAACATGGAGTTAGATGTTTGATCGAGGCAAACTAACCAGATGCCACACACTCAAGTTTAGACTCCCAACACTATATTAATTGTTCATTTCCCCTTCCTCCTTCCTTTGGATTTTGTTTCCAAAATGTATGAGAGAATCAGCTCCGTATGGTAGGGTATTGATTGCCTATTCAGAAGATCAGGGAATGGTGGCCATATTATGGAAGGAATCATGAATTGCTGCTGGAGTGTGTTCTTTCAGCAAGCTAAGCTGAATACAGAACAGTCAATGGCATCCTGAAGAAATAATGGGGGCTGGGATGGGTGAAACCGAACATCAACCTTTCCTGCTGTGAAACTGATCAAGGTCAAATTGCATCTTCATATTTTACATGGATCAGGGATTTGAGGGCAACCCAAACATCATTACTCAGAAGAGAATCCTTACACTCATTTTGGGTGTCCTTAAGAATACCTCTTTAATTCTCCTTGTATCCAATTTGAATGTTTGTAAAAGGAGAGATTTGACAAATTGTGGATTAGAATCCCAATTCTGGTGTAATTTTGGGCAACAGATTAAGCAGCAGCACCAGCATTGGATTTATACCCCCCCTTCACTCGGAGTCTCAGTGGCTTACAATCTCCTTCCCTTCCCCTTGCCACTACAGACACCCTGTGAGGTAGGTGGGGCTGAGAGAGCTCGAGAACAGCTCTGAGAGAACTGTGCCTGACCTAAGGTCACACCAGCAGCTGCATGTGGAGGACTGGGGAATCACACCCAGTTCTCAGAGTCCACCATTCTTAACCACTACACCAAAGTGGCTCTTAAATTCCTCAGATGAAGTCATAAAGTTGTTACAGGACAAGAGAAGTTCACGTATCCTCTGTGGATCTAGAGCTGAGGGGACCTCTGCACCCCAGGAGGACACGAGCTTCTCTAGCAGACCCCTGAAGTAGTATACCACAATGTTCCCAACACTTATTGCAGTGAGCTTCTGAAATGCTTGAAAAAGACTCTTCAGATCTTCAGCACCATAGCTCTTTAATGGGTCTTCCTCCCAGTACTGTTTCAGATGAGTTATGTATAGGTTTAAAAGATGGGACATTCTTCCTTTCTACAATGATCTCCAAAGTAAATTACAAACTCGGAACAGTACAAACATTTTAAAAAGCAGATCGAAATCAGTAAGGCACACATCAAAAGCTGCGCAGTCTCTCTTCAGCCATCTTGTGTAAGCTGCATGATGGTAGCGGCCACAGATTCCACGGCATCCTGATTGACCTGGCAGTGGTAGAATCCATCTTGAATGGAGAAGCAGGCATGCACAGTTCCCACCAGGGCGGGGTGCCAAACCTGTGACTTGATGTCAGCAAAGAATTTAGTGTTGCTCTTTGGCCTAAGATGGAAGACAACCAAAAGGACCTTCTGCGTACCTGAAAGGGGATTCAGAGCAACAAAAATTTAGACACAGGCAAGGGGTAGAATTAAAAGAGGGATCAGGCCTGACTGAAGTGACTAGCCACAGGGCCAGGGGTGGATGGGTGGGTAAGAGACTGAACAACACATCTGTTTACTTAAAATATTTCTATGTCACCTTTCCACTCAAATAAGAGTCCCCAAGGTGCTGCACATCACACATTAAAACATGTCAACGTTAAAAAAAAACTCTCTGGAGCACCTCACAGTCCTCCCTGGTTCCCACAACCCTGAACAATTTAGTGTCACTCGCAAACTCAGCCACTTTACTGCTTACTCCCAGCTCCAAATCATTAATGAACAAGTGAAAATGCACCGGACCCAGTACCGAGCCCTGTGGTACATCACTGCTCGCTATCTTCCACTGTGAAAACTGCCCATTTAGACTTGCTCTGTTTCCTGTTAATTAACCAGTTTTTAATCTACAAGAGGACTTGGCCTCTTATCCCATGACTGCTGAGTTTACTTAGGAGCCTCTGATGAGGAACTTTATCAAAAGCTTTCTGGAAGTCTAGGTAACAAGCATCTACTGAGTCACCCTTGTCCACATGTTTGCACACCCCTCAAAGAAGTCTGTTAGAATGCAGAAGAAAATTAGGGAGGTGACTAAAGCAGATAATTTTATATTGGGAAACTTCAACTACCCTCACATTGACTGGCTAAACATGTGCTCAAGTCACGCTGTAGAAATTAGATTCCTAAAACTCATAAATGACCGTGCACTGGAACTGTTGGTCACAGAGGCACTCAGAGGGGTAGTGATCTTGGACTTGGTTCTGAGCGAGTCTCAAGACCTGGTGAGAGATTATTATTTTATTTTATTTTTTTTATTTGTACCCCACCCTCCCCGCCAAAGCAGGCTCAGGGCTGTTACTGTAGGGGTTGTTACACCAATTGGGAACAGTCACCACAATGCTATTAAGTTCAGCATTCAGGTCAATGGAAAGTTACCCCTAAAGTCCAAAACTGTCACATTTGATTTCAAAAGAAGGAACTTTACAAAAATAAGGGGAATAGTAAAAAGGAAGCTCAAGGGGGAGTACTATTTACTCAAATAGTAAAAAGGAAGCTCAACAAAAGAGAGTCAAATCCCTAGAGGATGCTTGGAAGCTATTTAAAGCCACACTAATTGAAGCCCAAATAGAATGCATTCCACAGTTTAGGAAAGGTACTGCCAAGTCTAAAAGAAGGACTGCATGGTTAACAATGCAAGTTAAGGATGCTATAAAAAATAAAGAGACTTCTTTTAAAAAGTGGAAAGTCTGCCCCAGTGAATTGAACAAAAGAGACCACAGGCTCTGGCAAAAGAAATATAAGTCAATAATTAGGCATGCAAAAGAGATTTTGAGTAATGGGTTGCTAAAAGCATCAAGACAAACAATAGACATTTAAAAAAAATATATCCGAAGCAGGAAACCAGCCAGAGAAGCAGTGGAGCCTTTGTATGACAAAGGAATCAAGGGATTGCCAAGGGAAGATGGCAGAGAAGCTCAAAGACTTTCTTGCTTCTGTATTCGCTGTGAAAAGTGTGGGGCACATACCCAGGAAGGCAGTCTGAGGAACTGAGTCAAATTGAGGTGACCAGAGATTTAAGTGCTAGATCTACTGGGGAAATTAAAAACTGGTAAGTCTCCAGGTTCTGATGGCATACACCTGGGAGTGCTTAAGGAACTCAGATGGGAGATAGTTGATCTACTAACCCATATATGTACCCTATCACTAAATTCAGCTACTGTTCCAGAAGCCTGGAGAATAGCAAATGTGGCACCAGATCTTGAAAAGGGATCCAGAGGGGAACCAGGAAATTACAGGCCAGTCAGCCTAACACCTGTCCCAGGCAAATCTGTAGAAACTGCAATCAAAGAAAGAGGGACAAAGCCTGCTGAGGGAAAAACAGCATGGCTTCTGCAAAGGGAAGTCCTGCCTCACTAACCTTTTGGAATTCTTTGAGAAAGTGAACAAGCATGTAGACAATGGTGACCCAGTAGACATTATATACCTGGACTTTCAAAAGGCTTTTGACAAGGAACCTCACCAAAGGCTCCTGAGTAAACTTAGCAGTTTGGTGTAGCCAGTTTGGTGTAGTGGTTAAGTGCGCGGACTCTAATCTGGGAGAACCGGGTTTGATTCCCCACTCCTCCACTTGCACCTGGCTGGATGACCTTGGGCAAGCCATAGCTCTGTACCAGCTGTTCCCTCAAGGACAACTTGGGAAAGCGCTCTCTCAGCCCCACCTACCTCACAGGGTGTCAGTTGTGGGGAGGGGAAGGGAAAAGGAGTTTGTAAACCGCTCTGAGACTCCCTTGGGGAGTGGAGGCCGGGGTATAAATCCAATCTCTTCTTCTTCTAGCAGTTATGGGTAAGAGGATGGGTTTTCTTCTGGATTAAAAATTGGTTAAATGACACGAAGCAAAGAGCAGGAATCAATGGACAATTCTCACAATGGAGAGAAGTAAGCAGTGGGGTCCCACAAGGATCAGTATTGGGGCCAGTACTATTAATTTATTCATAAATGATCTGGAACTAGGGATAAGTAGCATAGTGGCCAAGTTTGCAGATGACAAAATGATTAAAGACTGTGAAAAACGAGGCTGACTGTGAAGAGCTCCAAGAGGACTTCCACAAACTGTGGGCAACAATGTGGCAAATGAAGCTCAGTGTTGTAAGGTGCTGCACATTGGGACAAAAAATCCCAATTGAAAGTGTAGGCTAATGAGTTCTGAACTTGCTGAGATTGAGCGGGAAAAAGATCTCGGGGTCATAGTGGATAGCTCAATGAAAGTGTCAACCCAGTTTGCTGGAGCAGTGAAAAAGGTAAACTCTACGTTAGGGATTATTAGGAAAGGGATTGAGAATAAAATGGCCAATATTGTAAAAGTACAGATCTATGGTGCAGCCTCATTTGGAATACTGTGTACAGCTCTGGTCATCATTTCTCAAAAAGGACACTGCACAGCTGGAAAACATGCAAAGGAGGGCAACCAAGACGATTAGGGGGTTGGAGCACTTCCCTATGAGAAAATGTTGAAGAGTCTGGAACTTTTCAATTTAGAAAAGAGACAACTAGGGGGGAGACGAGATAGAGGTTTATGAAATTGTGCATGGGATAGAGAGAGTTGACAAAGAGAAATTTTTCTCCCTCTCCCAAAATACTAGAACTCAAGGGCACCCAATGAAACTGATGGGCAGTAGGTTCAGGACGGACAGAAAGAAATACTACTTTACACAGAGTGATTAAAACATGGAATTCACTGTCAGAGGATGTAGTGATGGCCACAGGAATAAATAGTTTTAAAGGGGGATTAGATAGATTAATAATTTTTTTGGGATTTATATTCCGCCCTCCCCACCTTGCGGCAGGCTCCGGGCAGCTATCAGCAGTTCAATACCATAAAATCATAAAACATTTTCATAAAACATACAGTACAGCAAAATCATACACCTGTTAACTAGGTGTTTCCCCAGTACAAGACGGCATAACTTCCTTGTGTCTGTCAGAGCAGCGTCACAGATGGCAACCAGTTCCGGTCGGTGCCGGATGGTCCAGATTGGCGGGTTCCATTAATAGGGCCAGGGCTACAAGAGTAGAGGCAGCCCCTACTTGAAAGCCTGGCAGAAGAGCTCCGTCTTGCAGGCCCTGCGGAACTGCAAAAGGTCCTGCAGGGCCCTGATGTTATCTGGGAGCTCATTCCACTAGTGCGGGGCTGCCACCGAAAAGGCCCTGGCCCTTGTAACTGCCAGCCGGGCTTCCCTCGGCCCTGGGAGGACCAGGCGATTTCAGGATCCCGATCAGAGTGCTTGCTGGGGTACATATGGGGAGAGACGGTCCCTCGGGTAGATTGGTCCCTGGCCATATAGGGCTTTATAGGTAAGCACCAGCACCTTGAACCTTATCCGGTATGCTATAGGTAGCCAGTGCAGTGCTTTTAAGGCGGGCTGGATGTGCTCCTGCATAGGGAGACCCATTAGCAGCCTCACCACTGCATTCTGCACCAGCTGCAGCTTCCGGATTTGGGACAAGGGCAGCCCCATGTAGAGAGCATTACAGTAATCCAATCTCGAGGTGACCAACGTGTGGATCACCATAGCCAGGCCGTCACGTTCAAGGAAGGGAACCAACTGCTTGATCAGCCGTAGATGGTAAAAGGCCAACCTTGCAGTGGCTGCTACCTGGGCCTCTATCGTTAGCGAGGGGTCCGGGAGCACTCCCAAATTCCTAACCTCCGACGCTGGTACCATGGTAATGGGCGATAAGTCTATCGATGGCTGCTAGTCATGGTGTCTGAGGGGAACCTCCACATTCAGAGGCACCAAGCCTCTGAATCTCAAAGCCAGGCAGCCTCTAAGCCCTGTCGCTGGCCCTTCGGAAGAACTGGTTGGCCACTGTGTGAGACAGGATGCTGGACTCGATGGACTATTTGTCTGATCCAGCAGGGCTCTTTATATGTTCTTAGGAATCCCTGAATTTGGCCATCCAGCACTCATTCAATCACCTTGCTCAAAAATGGCACATTTGAGACTAGATGGTAGTTGTTCAACTCGCTTGGGTCCAGAGTCATTTTCTTCAGGGGCAAGGGTGGTACAAGCAAATGATAGATCTCAAACTCTCATGATTTCTGTCCCCATCCTCAGACTGCACATGCTGAAAGGTATCCCACGCAACAGGAAAAATTAACATCCTGGGACCATCTGATCTCCTGTCACCGTTACCGCGAGAAATTTTATCTGCCAAGTGTTTAGCAACAAAGATCGCGGCTGGACGCAGAGAAGTCCACCTTGTCCTGTGGGCTGGAGCACCTGGAATTGCCCCCGAACACCTGGAAGACTTCCACAGGTCTACACTGTGTGGATGTGATGGAGAAATATTATTTCTCCATTGCCATCATCACCACGGAACAGTCTTTAAAATGAGTTCTAAGCTGTACATTTTCCCCCAGGCCCTCTCTGGATCTGCATGATCCTATGGGTATTTGCAAGGTCCCCACCAGAAATTGAATTCCCAACTACATGGAGTACAATTCAGATCGGAACCATGGCAGGCAAGGAGAAGAGGCCATCACCACCAGTCATTATTGTAACCTGAAATGGCTCCACAGGTCTCCTTGCCCAAACAGGGGCTCTCCATATACTGATGATATAGACAAAACCTTCCCTAGTGGGGAAAACAGTATTACCCTGGTGCTGTTTCAGGTGGGGAAAAGAGCACAGCAGGAAAGGTCTCCCACATGCTGTGGTTCCAATCTGAACCTGGCCTGGCATTTCTGAGAATTAACTTGCCAGCTGGGACCTTGCAAGCAAATATCTGACTGACCGGTCCTTGTAGTGCACTTTGATGACCATGTTTCATACAGGTAGGTCCTCGGAGCAAGCAGAATAGCTGATGAGCTGGGAATAATGACCCTGGGAGTCCTGTGCAAGTACCCCTGTCCCCCACCAGAAACCAAGGGACAATAGCTCCTGGGAGGGAAAGGGACACAGATAGGTTGCAAAAAGTTGTGCTTCTCTGTAGCTTGGATCTGATGCCAATGTGATCAAAGGGAACCACTGGGAAGCCAAGAGAGGAGGGCCAGTGGTCATGAGCATTCCCAGACTGTTTCATAGGCTGGCCCTGAGCCCTCACACCTTAGAAGACCTACTTACTTTTGAGTCCATTGAGAGCATTGTCGATATCAGCGCCTACACGGACGGCTATGGAAGAAAACAGCAGCAGAAGGTGCTTCGAACCCTCTTGATACTCCTCCACCTGAAGTGAGACATTGTGGCCATCCAGGAGCCTGGCCACATCACACAAGAACTGCTTCTCATAACCTTTAGTATCCCCACTTCTCTGCACCTGCACAGGGAAGGCTGGGGCAGGAGAAAAGGTGGAGGAGAGGGACAAAACTCCATTAACATCTTAAAGAAAGTCTCAACTCTCCCTCACCCCCCCCCCTAATACTTTAGCCCATTTCTATTCTCCAGCAACCCCTGCTGTGAAATGCACACACAAGTTTCCTTCGAGTCAGAGGTACACGTGACTAACACAACACACATTTTTGGTATCAAGTAAACTCCAGTAACCACCATTTTCCATTCCAGAATAACAGTCTTCGTCACTAACTATAACACCTATGTTTATTCATAAGCACATCTTGAGTTGCACCTCCAGCTGTTCATAGGCGTCTGTCTATCTTTGCCATTTTTACCCCACACTTTTTGCAAAGAGCTCATGGGGGCATACAGGACTTCCCTGCCCCCTCTTCCCATTTTATCACCGCAACAATCCCAAGAAGTAGGTCAGGCTAGCAAGTGGGACTGGCTCAACATCACCCAGTAATTCCCATCACAGAGTGAGTAGGCAGGCCCCCCAAGTTCTCGTTTAACTACTATACCACTCTAATTCTCACACTATCATCACAGAAGGTGAAGCTCACAGCTGAAGTTGAAGCCATGGCTAGAAGAACTTGGGAGAGCTCTGTCATGAAAGCTCATCACCTGACCTTGGGCCCGTCACACTTTATGAGCCTAATGGGTGGGGCGGTCATCGTGAGGATAAAGTAGAGGAGGAGAAGTCAATGTGGTGAGCCACTTTGGGTGCCCCCCCTGAGAGGGGGGTCCTAAATAAATAACTAAAAAGTTGTTTCCATCCTGGTTGTATAATGGCTGCTGCTGGGCAGCTGACTCAGCATCTGTGATTGCTTCCTGGTTTCACAGGAAGTAGTTTGGGGTGCTGAGTCAACTGTCCTGCACCAGCTATTCACATGCTCCCCCTTCTTCCAGTGCCCTTCCAGGCTAACGTATCTGAGCTTGGCTGCCTGGAAATTCAGGGCAGGAGCAGCGGTTGTGGCACCATTCGCAAGAAGCCACTCTTGGTCCACCTCCGTTCATAGATGGGGGACTTTGATTTGGAAGTCAGAAATATTCAGCACAAAGAAGGAGCTTGCCCCGAGCTCGCTTGCTGGACAGAAATCACATTAACTCAAGGGTCACTTGTGGACTGGGCCACAGGCCTGTCCCTTTCTGACCAAACTTCCTTCAGAGATCTCCAGCTAGGGCTGCCAGCTCAGTGCCAACAACTGGCGGGAGACTCAGGGGAGGCACACATGCCAAAATGGCATTGCATACTGCTGCAGCATCACTTTTAGCTGTGTAACAGCAAGTGAAGTAATCTTCTGCAACACTCTAGGATTTCCCCCAAATTCTATGATAAAAAAACAGAGATAGGAAAATGTATAAAGCATTACAAGTCTTGGTAGGGTTGCCAAGTCTTGCTTGGAAAATACCTGGGGACTTTGGGGGTGGGGCCAGGAGAGGGTGGGGTTTGGGGAGGGGAGGGGCCTCAGCATGGTACAATGCCATAGAGTACACCCTTCAAGGCAGCCATTTTCTCCACGGGAGCTGATCTCTGTCAGCTGGGGATCAGTTGTAAAAGCGGGGGATCCCCAGGCCCCACCTGGGGGCTGGCAGACCTAAGTCTTGGAGATATCGCTTCAGGGTTTCTAGCCAGAAAGGACATGGTGCACGTCTCCTGACTGGGACGTCTATGCTTTTCCAGCTGCACTGGCTTCCAGTTGAGTATCTGGATCAAGTTCAAGGTTATAGTATTAACCTTTAAGGCCCTGCGCAGATCAACATATCTGCAGGACCGCCTCTCCCAATATGTCCCCCGGAGAGCTTTTACTCATCAGAACAAGACCTCCCAGTAATCCCTGGCCCAAGAGATGCCCACTTTGCCTCGGCCAGGGCCAGGACTCTTTCAGCTCTGACCGTGGCCTGGTGGAATGTACTCCCAAGAGAGATCAGGGCCCTGCGGGACTCAATACAGTTTCGCAAGACCTGTAAAATGGAGATGTTCCACCAGGTCTTTGGCTTGAGGTGGCAAGTGTCTACCTCCTTTGGCCTCCCCTGCCACATTCCACCCCTATGCTGTTTATTATACCAACCTGAGTCAAGGGTGGCTGGTATTTGCCCACTGCTTAATATGTTAGCCCTCCCGGGCACACATAAAGCACGCACCTGGGAGTTTGTTAAATTATTAATCCACCATCTTGTATTATGCTTATCTGGGTTTTATAGATTTTAACTGTAATTATTTGGAAATTGTTTTAATTGTTTTATTTGCTGTTGTAACTTGCCCCGAGCTCGCTCGCTGGATAGAAATCACATAAAATAAATAAATAAACATCACTATTCCCCCCCTAATTTGTTCCCTGTGACCCTTCGTTGACTGCTGTCAGGATATAGAGAGAGCAGGTGGGGGATACCCCCCTCCTAAGGGACATCTGGCACCCCTATCTCCAGCCCCTGACATATCACAAGGGCTGTCCATATACTGGTGAAACTGAAAGTGCATGAAACAACACCTGCAAAAGTTAAGAGAGGAGCCCACAACAGAGACTTCGGGACTACTCTGGTTAAGATGTAAGCTCATTTGCACGATTTGTTCTGTTTTTGGAATCCCAGACTTCCGTGGCTCCAGTACTGGACTTTTTGAAAGTTCTAAACTTAGGACACCACCTAACAACTTCTGATAAACACTTTGCCAACAGGCTGCAGCATTAAGACATGGAGGTAAGGAAGCCCATTGCCACCAGCCAAGCTTGGCAGATGTGCTGCTGGCCTGACTTAACCCCCCCCCCCCCCCCAATTTCCCAGCAAAGGTTCAGAGAGGAATGACCCTTACTTCCATCTATGTCGCTGTCTCTCTATTCCTTGACTGTTATCAATCCCCCTCTAGATGCTTTGATATATACCTATAATTTGTGGAACTGGCACTTCTTCAGGTCTTGGCTCACTCTCAGGTACCAGCCCCTTCCGGAGCTCCTCAAGCTCTTGCTGGAGTTCCTGATTCTCAGCCTGCAAATCAGCCAAGAGGGCCTCCTGGGTGTTCTTCAGTTCCTGCAGTTCCTCCAGCTCCTGCTGAAGCCTTTGATTCTCAGCCACCAGGTGATGTTCTGAGACCTTCTTGCCGCTTTGTCGCTTCTGCAGTTCTTGCTGAAGCTGCTTAACCTCAGCCCGTAGGCGTTCTTGGAGGACATGGCTGCTATTTAATTCCTTCTGAAGATGCCGATTCTCACCCAGCAAGTCATTCACAATTTGGATGGGTCTCTCCAGGGCCTGGAGGAATTGTGAGGACTGGGGGTGTGATGAACCCCTCAGAGCCTACAAGAGAGGAAATATGGTCAGTCACTACAAGTGGGAAATGGGATTATCCCAAAGCAGAAAGCATTGTGGGAAAACCCTCAGTGTGGACACCAGGGCTCATAAGAAAGTAGCTCAGATACAAGATTCTACCTCATAAGACTCTTAAGGGGCAAACCGGATGTGACAGCATCTATGGGTCTGACCCACTGGCAACACTGCCATTTTAAAGACAAATGAGCCAAATTTTAAAATGCTGTGATGACCCACAGCATGGATGGCTGAGGCACCCTTGTTCCTCTGTACCCCCATGCCTTTCAAGTGCCAAAACAGCCATAAGGAGGTGCAGCTGTTTTGGGATTTTAAAATACCCAGTAGGGGGGAACAAGAGCACCTCAGTCTGCTGCACTGCATTTTTAAGCGCTCTAAAACACCACCTTTTTATTTATTTAAAGTATTCGTTAGCTGCCTTTCTTCCTACACAACTCAAAGCAGCTTACAATATTAATAAATACATAAAACCAAAATTTAAAACTATAGTTGATGACTGTTTTAATCAGACGCAGTCCTATATAAAACAGTCTTCAGCTGCCTCCTAAAGATCAAAAGTGAGGGGGCCAGGTGCACCTCCCTGGGGAGGTTGTTTCATAATTGTGGGGCCCTTCCTCATGTACCTACCAAAATAGCATGGGTCAGACATGTGGACACCATCACATCTAGTTTAGTTGTAAGACCCCTGGTAAATCAGTCCAAGGGTGCACCTGGCCTAGCATCCTGTTTCTAGCAGCAGCCAGTGGGACAGATTTCCAAGTGGGCATGAACATGATGACCTTCCCCTGGTAATTGTCACAGCATCCGATACTCAGTGGTATACTGTTTCTATGCTGGTAGGGCTGGGAGCTATTGGTAGACCTCTCACCCATTAAGTTGTCTAATCTTTGTTTTTTTAAAAAAAAACAAACAAACTGACAGTACCAATGATCTCTTGCCTTAGCCTTCTGCTTTAGGCAATTTATCTCCTGGTGCCTTATTTTCTCCACCTATACACTGGTGAGAAAGGGGGGGGGTGGTATGAGAAAAAGTATTTTATGTGTATGAGGGGCTCCCAGACCCACATCATGGGGATTCCCTTGTTGGATCAGGCTCCACCTGCATGTATGCTTCACAGGTACATGTTGCTCATAGATGGCTGCAGCACCAAGGAATGACTTGCCTGTGTGAATGAGACCCACAGATCTAATGCCAAAGAGCAAAGCCTTCTGAAGGTGGTGCCCTGCAAAGGGATAAGACTGACAGCTGCCTGTATGCATGCCTTCTTTGTTGTGGCTCCCACTTTGTGGAATGGCCTGCCTCAAACTTCTGCCATTCTGCAAACTAGGTAGTGGAGTTGTTCAGGAGGGCCAGTGCGAGCCAGTGTGGTCTGCTGGTTAAGACTGGCAGTCTCTAATCTGGAGAGCCTGGTTTGATTCCCTGCTCCTCCACATGAACCCAGCTGGGTGACCTTGGGCCAGTCACAGTTCTCTCAGAACTCTCTCAGCCCCCACCTGCTTCACAAGATGACTTTGTGGGGAGAGGAAGGGAAGGCAATTGTAAACCACCTGGAGACTCCTTAAGACAGAGAAAAATGGGCTGTAAAAAACAAAAGAATCGGGCATTTTTTAGAAAGGGAATAGAGTTTTACGACAATGGGGTGGTCTAGGAGGGTGCTTATATAAAGGGAACAGGATTCTAGCCCCTTCCACTGCTTTATTTTATTGCTTTGACTGCATTTTCTATTTTTCTACTTCCATTTTTTCCATTGTTTATGACATACCATGTCCGATACTTTTTCTTTTTCTGTGGCATTTCATTTTTGTAATCCTAGTCCTATTGCAGTATTTATTAAAACTCTCACACTGCTCTACTATGGAAGCTCACAGGGTTGTTGTGAGGATAAAATGAAGGAGAGGAGAAGCATGTTAAGCTGCTTCGGGTCCCCACTGAGGAGAAAGTTAGGGTATAAATGATGTAAATAAAAAACTAAAAAATCTAGAATGCATTGCAAAACTCTGACTCAACATTTTCAGTCTATCTGTGCTAGGATATTCTGTGGGCCGTTTTCTGCCCACTGTTTATGATTGTTTTGTCTGCTTCTACTGTATAGTATTTACTGTCAGGTATTTTTTCCTTTTGGATATGCACTGGTTTATGTTCTGTTGTCATCTACCTTGTTAGCCTACTGGGAGAAAGACAGGGTGACAAAATTCTAAAGGAATACAACAAATCTCTCTGGTGTATTTTGATCCAACCCTTTCTCTAAAGAGCTCAAGGCAGCAAGCACACATGATTCTTCCTTCCCCATTTTATCTGCTTGACCACCCTGTGATGTAGGGGAGATGGAAAGTGGGACTGCTTCATGGCAGAATAAGCCTTTGAACCTGTGAACCTTCAAGTTCTAAGTTCTCTTTACCTTCAGCCCCGCCTCCAGTGGGTTAGTTTGTGACAGGGTACTGTGTGTCTCTGGGATCAAATAGCTTCTGGCCTCCGCTTTGCCTGGCTTCACATGCTACAACAAATAATAAAGTGCATTAAAAGTATGAAAAACTGATCACAAGTTAAAGGCTAGCCTTGGAAGTGGGGGGGGGGGAGGGAAATGTAAGGATGGGACCAGTTCATTTGAAAAGGCTGAACTGGAAGAAGAACCAACAAGCAGGCACAGCTGGAAGACCTGTCCCCTTTTGTACTGTGGCCAGAGTTGCCTGTAGGGAGTGAGTGGTGATCCCTATTCCCTGGTGGAATGAGCTCCCAGAGGAGATCAGGACCCTGTGGAATCTCTTGCAGTTCTGCAGGGCCTGCAAGATGGAGCTCTTCCACCAGGCTTTTGTCTAGGAGCCGCCTACCACTATCACCAAGATCTGAGGCCTGGCCCCAGCTGGAGAGTGAGTGATATCATCGGGCGAAGCCGAAAGGTCATTGATCTGGGAATCTGCTGTACGCCATCCTACTAAATGCAGAATGTCATTAACTAGCATTTTTATTGTTTTAAAATGTTCCTTAAATGTTTCTTAAATGTTTTATGCGAATGTATGGTATTTTTACCGATTTATGTGAGCTGCCCTGAGCCCGCTTGCGGGGAGGGTGGGATACAAATGTGAAACAAATACACACATAAATAAATAAATTATTGGAAGCACACGTGAATTCTCAAAAGATCCTGGCAGGGAAGGCAGCTGTTTGGATCCAGTTTCACTTTCACCCTGCACTTTGGGAGCCAGCAGTGGGCCTGCCACAGATCCAAAACGTGCAGTTCGATATCAGATTTGGGCAGATCTAATAAGAAAGGTGTGCAGCTTTGAATCAGCAGCACCTTAAAACCGACAAGATTTCCAGGGCATACACTTTCGAGAGTCAAAGCTCCCTTTGTCAGAGACCAGAGCTTTGGCTCTTGAACACTTTACGCTTTGGACATTTTGTTGGTTTTGCAGGTGCTCCTGGATGCAAACCTTGCTCCTCTACTGCACCTGAACAGGCTCCCCACCTGAAACTGAGGTCCTGTGAATGTCAAACTTCTCTAGCCATCCCCCTACGGCCCTTCTCAATTTTCCTCAGAAACTTTCCGGACAGTAAAATTGTTCCGCTGACAAAGTCATTATTATACCCTCAGGAAAAAAAGGGGAAAGGTATTCAGCACACATTAACCCCCCCCCCCCCCTTCCCCAGCTCATAAATGCCAGGGATGAACCCGGAACTTGCCTGCCTTGCTGGAACCCCGCCTTGGAACGGCCCCGCAGTACCTATGAGACCGCAGCACCAGGGCTCACAAGGCGGGGCTTTCAAAGGGGCTCGAGCCCCCAGCACCTCTTCAGAGCTGCGACTGGCCACTGATTGGCTCATTCTTACCTTAGGAGGGGAGCTCCCGGAACTCTCCCCAGAGGGCTTGCCGGCACTCCACAAAGACGGAACTTTATTCCAGGGCCAGGAACTCATCATGCTCTGTGGCTTGTGACCCCCTGCCTCGGCAACGGGCTGCTGGGCTCCTCCTGGAGCAGATCTGCCCTTCGGGGCCGGCTCGCGGTTCCTGTTTACTTCGGATCTTTCGAGACGTCGCAGGTGGGAGCCAGTTCTTGGTAAACTAGAATCCTCCTGCCTCTGGGGCGCAGATCTTTGATCGATATTTGGACGCGCTGTGAGGCTGGATCCTCCTTTTTGCCTGCTGGGACCTAGCTCTGCCCTGTGATCAGCAGCCTGGTGGGAGCTGTCGCAGGAGAGGCGGCTCCTAGGAGAATCCTCCGAGGAACAGCCTTGTCTTACTTCCTGCTGGACGGCGGATCCCCTTAGCTCTGATCCTGCAGACTGATGCTGGTCAGGAAAGCCCCGCATTTGGTCCCCCGCCCTGGTCTCTCTCTCTCCTTTGCACTTTGCTTTTCTTTTGGGCGCGCCTTTCATCCCTGTGGAAAAGGAAACCGAAACCAGCCCGGAGAATCAGTGATCTGCCCGGAGCGCTCGCGTTGCCCCCTAGCGGCCATCAAACCCATTGACGGAACCCCCCCCCCCCCCCCGCCCCCGCGTTGCCTTGTAAATGTGGGAAAGATACGTTTGCTCTGTCGTCAGCCTCGGCTGCTGCTTTTCGTTTCCAGAAGTCAGGCACGGCGCCACAGGTCTGCGATGATGTGCAAAGCTCTTTCCCAGCTGAGAGCACGCCGAGACCTTTCGCCTCTCTCCAGGCGTGCTCTGGAAGGGAGGTGGGTTCTGTGCTCAGTCTGCTGGGGGGTGCTGGGATGGGATTCCTCCAAAGAATACCGGGAGGTCGTGACGCAGAGGCAGGCCACGGCAAACCACCTTGGAATGTCTCTTGCCTTGAAAACCTTACGGTTTCACCCGAAGTCTGCTGCCACTTGACCCTCCCCCCCCCCCCCCCCCCCCCCAAGGCTTGGAGAAGAAGAGGCGGGAGCTGAGTGGCTGTCCTTTTGGGGCAGTCCTCCTTGGAATGAATACTGCTGCAACGGTCACAAAAAGGATAGTAAAAATCTGGGTGTCTGGTTAGCTGGCCTGAATTGCAGAATTCGTTTTGCATTCAAGTATGAGGAGAAGCAAGAAACTATGCAGAGCCCTGAACCACCAGGAGGGGGAAAATCTGCTGAGCTCTTGTCTGCCTTCTGACATTTCATGTCATTATAACCTTTTATTCAGCAATAATATGACTCTGATATGTCGATTATTCCACAAAGAGATGTGGTTTTGTTTTAAACAGAGAAGACTGCCTTCTTTTTCAGAGGGAAAAAATTGTTTTAGTATCTCCAATGGAAGAATCTGAAATAGGAGCTGGGATTAACAACACGAATTCCTCAAAGTCTCCAGGACCTTCAAAGTTGTGTGGATCCTTATCAGATTTCCTTACGTTAGTCCCTGGGATGATTCACAAGAAACTGTAGTGGCCTATGATGTGAAAATACCCAGTTTGCAAAGCCTTTTGGAAAGAGGTCATTTAGAATCATCTTTGTCTTATCGTTAAAGTGAACCCTTCTTTAATGATTTGCCTCTGGGATCCATCCATGCGACCTAGGAGCTCCCCAGAACCCTGGCATATGAGAGCATCACTTGTGTCAAAGTGTATCGTTTTGCAGTTCTGGAAAGCAATCACTTTCTGTGCAGTTGAGAAGTGAGTTGGAGGCTGTTTAGAACAGTTCGTATAATACAAGAAGGATAAAGCAGGTAAAGTGAGTGTAATGTAACTGCTAGAAGCATTCTTTAGCTGAAGATGAATTGTGTACTGCACAAAAAGTGCTTGTCCCCACCCTCTAATTTCATATTTTCTCATTATTTAAAAAAGTGAACTAAAATTTCAAACAGTGTTGATTGGCTAGGGGAAGAAGGCACCGTGGGATGTCAAAATTGTGATCTTTTCCTGACTCAGACAACTGGGGTGTTTCTTCTGTTCAATCAAATGACATATTAATAGCACAAAAAGGGCAAGGGATGTGAGTGGCCATCTCAAATGTAAATGTTCATCTCCAAGGAAACTTTATGGCTGAAAGACAAGCATGAAAAAAACAGCACAACAAGCCCCCCTGCAGACACTCATGAAGCTGCTTTACTCTGAATTAGACCCTTGATCCGTCATGGTCAGCATTGTCTACTCAGGCTGGCAGCAGCACTCCAGGGCCTCCGGCAGAGGAAGGTCTTTTCCATTACCTACCACCTACTCCTTTTAGCTAGAAATGCCAGGGATGGGACCTGGGCCCTTCTGCATGCCGAGCAGGTACTCTACCAATGAGCCCCCCCCCCAGTATATACTTGGGGAAATGTGTGGGGCGGCAGAAGTTATGACTTTAAACAGCAAAAAAGCTGCTAAAAGGGTGAGGACTGAAGAGGCTCCAAGTGGCATGGAAACATTGAGGGGTTAAAAATTCCCCTCCCTCCACAAGTCCTCACAGCGCCTCCCTGTCCCTGGTTGTTGGTGTGCTCCAAGAATTTGGGGTGATCCATTGATGCCATTTTACCAGTCCTTTGACTGCCCTAATGAGTGTTCAGATATGTTCCCTTTCAGAATTTGGATTATTCTCTGGTCTAATTTGGATATGTTGCTTCTACTTAGAGATTTAATTCATTTAAATTCCATAGTCCTGATATCACAGTGAGAACCCAAATCATTCTGTTTGTACAGCTGGCATTGGTTAGGCATTTTCAAAGTATTAACTTCTATCACAACAGCAGTGACCAGTAGGCTGATATTTGTGCTAATTGTAAAAACAAATTACTTATCTCTTATTACAAAACAATTAAATGTGAGTCTGGAGAAGAGGAGGTAGTCTGGAGAAAAGGTGATTGAGGGGGGACATGATTGCTCTCTTGAAGTATTTGAAGAACTGTCCCTTAGAGGAGGGCAGGGAGCTGTTCCTGTTGGCAGCAGGGGATAGAAACTCACAATAATGTGTTTAAATTAAGGGTGGGAAAGTACTGGCTAGATATTAGGAAAACTTTTTTACAGCGAGAGTTGTGCAACAGTGGAATCAGCTGCCTAAGAAGGTGGTGAGCTCCCCCTCACTGGCACTCTTTAAGCAGCAGCTGGACAAACACTTGTCAGGGATGCACTAGGCTGATCCTGCATTGAGCAGGGGGTTGGACTAGATGGCCCCTATGGCCCCTTCCAACTCTGTGATTCTGTGCCTTTAAAAAAAAAATTGCTGGTTTCTACATATGAGAGTGATTCATTGTGCAGTTCCGCTCTTGGGCCTGCAACATTAGATCGGCTTACAGTTTCCAGTAGAAAATGAAAATAGGGAACTGGACTATTAAATACGGAAGCAGCAGTGGCTCAGTTCTTCCTATAGGGAGATCCCTGCAGTTCTACGCAGACGACCAGCAGAAAAAGCCTCATGCCTGGAGGCTTTCCTCTGTTGCTGCAAGGTTTGGGGGCCAGCAGTTGCTAACAAATGATGAGATCAAAAGGAATGACAAAGTGAAATTGAAACAGAAGCCCTCCACCTGCGCACTGGCATACTTGGCCTCAGGAAAAACAAGACTATGTTTAGCTGCACTCCCAAGAATGTGTGGTGATCTGTTGATGCTATTTTAGCAGTCTTTGACTGCCCCTTTGGCCAATCAGGATGCTCTACATCTCTCCTGTAGACTAAGAAAACTCTGCACCCCCAACAGGGAAGACGAAGTGGCGAAGTCTTCCCACATCTAGAAGGTCTCTGGAGAGAGAGGCGGCATATAATTTCCTAAATAAATAAGATTTTCTGATGCAGTGAGACCGAGAAGACCCAGCATTAGAGTAATCTCTTCAAATGCTTGAGCAAGACACGTTAGCCCCTTGGTGGTGTTCTGCTATTTCTGCATCAGAAGTTGCTCGGTTCCCCACATGCATCAACTGCCGAAGCCACGGCTTCTGTGTTAGCCTGGCAGTGGTAGAACCCATCTTGTATGTATGTATGTATGTATGTATGTATTTATTTATTTATTTGGATTTATATCCCGCCTGACCAACATAAGCGGCTCTAGGTATGGAGCAGCAGGCATGCACTGTCACCCCCAGGGCTGAGTGGGGCACCTGCTGCTGGTTGTCAGTGAAGAACAGCCTGCTGCCCTTTGGCTTATGGTGGAGCATGACCAAGAGGGCCTTCTGTGCACCTGAAAGCAGAAGCAGAGAAGCAACAGCTGAGGCTTTGGTGGGGGAAGGCGGAATGAGAAGGGACCAGGAACACTGTAAAGCACAAGAGATGGACTTTGTCTCTTGAATTAGGTCATATAGTTTTATGTTGTTGTCTGAGCCCACCCAGGAGGGACACTAAACTGAACTGAGTAACCAAAAGTCAAAGGCAAGTGCCAAGAGAACCGAGGCCCATGAACTGTCTTGAAGACCAGTGGGAGGAGCCTTGCCTCCTGCTGAAAAGAGAGAAATCCATTTACAACAGGAGGAAGGAAGCAGCAGGAAACGGGGGGAGGGGCACACAGAGGCTGCCCTTACGCTTTGCACAAGTTTGGCTTGGATCTGATGCAGGCAAGAGGAAGGGAAAGGAGCTGGAGGGTGGGAGGCCAACTGAGCAGACCTGGAGGTTGGAAATAAAATCCTCCAGGTGGGCTGGGAAAGAACTCCCAGAAGTCCAACTGATCTACAGAGATCAGTGGAATTCCCACTGAGAAAATGGCTGCTTTGGAAGTTGGATTGTGGCATTACACTCTGCTGAGGTCCCTCCCTGCCTCCACACTCCCAGATCTCACCCCGAAATCTCCAGAAAGTTTCCAACTTAAAGTTACTGCTAATGGTTTTCTTGCATCTATTGCAATCAACCTGCAATCTAAAGAGAAAGGCAAGTCTGTGGGAGTGGGGGGGGGGGGGTCCGCTGGAGAGAAGAGAAGCTTCAGGGTACTTTACATCATCCATGCCCCCTGTCCTGCCTTTTGGGGGGCTCTCCCAAGTTCTGAGGGGGGAACTGGTGGAAATCAGTGCAACCATAGACGTGTGTGTGCACCTTTATAAAAAACAAAAGAAGTACCAGGGGTCTATTGAAAAGTTCACAATTAAGGATTCACAGATCAGAATCCAGCAACAAAAACATTTCTTGGCATTAATGATGATTTCCTGGTGGTCAGGTGATTCTGAAGCAGATTTGGCCTCAGTTGAACCATTACCGCCCCTCCCACACTTTCTGCAAGTGAAATCTGTTCGCAGTAAAAATGAATGCAGTCTTGACAAAATTCTTTATGAACAGAAGTTGACAACAAAAGAGGTTACGGTTGCTTTGAAGAACCTCAGCAATAACCTTCCTGACCAACACACCCTTAGCTAGGCCGCGTGATCCCAGCTGCGCTGAATTCTTTCGCTTCTTTCTGTCATTCAAAAAGGGAAGGAAGGACAGCATAGCCAATCAAAACAACCAGCCAAATACAGGACACCAACTAACGAATCAAAAGCCAGACATGTACACGAGGTGCAATTTGCTGGTGGGATTGGGGGTGTTAACTGATTAAGCAACACAGTGCTACAGAGCACATGCACAAATGGGGTGTTTTCAACAGATGACCCACCACCAAAACTATAGGGATATTTGGTTAATACTGCAGAGTTTGCCCACTCACAGGAATGTGATACTGAATGCAGTAAATAAATCTCCCAAGACATAAATTGCAAAAGAGTAAAAACATACATTTATTCAAATCGATTCAGTTCACATTCAGGTTGCAGTGGAAAGAGGAACCAAATCTAAAGAGTACTTTCGCTATTACACATGGCCAGCTAATCCGGCATCAGCTGTATGGGGCATTGTTTCTATAGTAGAGGCCTGTAGAGACCTGTGACTCCATGAAGAGCCATGTGTAGTGTGGGAAGAACAAAGGACACAGAGGGAGGGTGGGTCAGAGGCAGTGTTCCCTCTAAACTGAGTTAGTGTGAGCTAGCTTACAGTTTTTTAGCCTCTGGCTCACACATTTTTGTCTTCGCTCAGGAAGGATGGATCCAGAGCAAACTAATTTATGCAGCAGCCAAATTGCTCATTCACAACTTTTAATGCCAGTACCTCACAAAGTAGAATTTTTGCTCACAAGTCTCCACAGCTCAGAGGGAGCATTGATCAGAGGGCAGCTCCCAGGTTAAGACAAAGAGAGACGTCCCATTCAAGGAGATAACACTAATACACACTTAGAGTGATGTAGTGCCCCCTCAATGTCCAGGCATGCCATGTCGCTCACTCCAACAGACACAGCGTAACAACAGAGCAAGCTGCAGGAAAGTTTTGAATTGGCACTGGTTGGCACTGAAGTTGATGCCTATGATTAGAAGAAACTGTCTGCGCGTGTGTTTTTTTGGGGGGGGGATTTAATGGTTCTCTCTTCCCCCAACCGAATCCCTTGAAAGAGCAAAAGGCACTAGGAGATTTCAGGGAAAACGGGGGAGGGGGGCTTAAAAAACAGGTGTCCCTAAATATGGAATGTAACACAAACGCTTGGTCTGGCACAGATTCACGGCGGCGGGGGGGGGGGGGGGGAGGCTTTATAGCTCTGCTCTTTCTTATCTTTCCTTTGCAGACAAAGAGCCGACTCCTCTCTCCACTTGAATCGGACCGGGGTGAGGTGGCCAGGGGCTCTGCTGGGAAGGCGAAGGGGCAGCTGCCGAACAAACAGACAATGTTGGCGGGAGGGCGTCTTTGGAGGGAAGCGGCTTGGGCGCATGTCTTCGGCAACCGTGGCCCAGTGAATCCAGCAGCGGCTGTCTGGAAGGCCATAGGCAAGCCGACGGTGGGAAGGCAGCCGGGGAGTGGCGCAGTCACAGCAAGAGTACCCACCTTGTTCAGCACCCCCCCCCCCCACCCACACACACACACGCACCGGGCGGCTGGGCATGCTTCATCTCCCCCCGCGGTGCTTGTGGTTCTCTCGGCGCCTCTGCAGCCTGGCGAATGAGCCGGGGAGAGGTTGCTGGGCTCCGAGAGTGCCTGACCTCTGCTGTGATCAAGGGGGGAAGGTGTGGAGCCTCCCCCCCCCGCCCCGTCTGTCTGGACGCTCTCTCTCTTCTACGTGTGTGTGGCCAGCCCAAGAGGCAATGGGGTGCGCTGCCGCTCCTTTTAAGGCGCTGTCTGACTTCTCTCCGGAGACGCACGTGGCGTGCTGCTGCCTGGTTCAGTAGGGCAGAGATGGAGGGGCTGGTTGGCTGGCTAGGAGGGACCCACCGGGGGGAGGGCCGCGAAGACCTGCTAGGAGAAATAATGGGGGGGGGGGGGAGTGTGAGGAATCTGCCTTGTAGGACACGGCCGTCTGGCGCTGATTTAGGCTGCGCTGCAACCAGCGCCCCTGGCCGTCCCTTCCACCCCCCCCCCCCCGCCCCGCTTCTTTGCAGCCGCTTTGTAGTGCTCTAGGTCGGGCAGCTGCCGGAGTGCCGCGGTGTTGGGCTTTTGGTGAGGGGGGGCGCCGGAGCGGGGACAGCAGGCCATTGAGGTGTTCTCCTTCAGTGGCGCCCCAGGCAGTGGCCTAACCCCACCTTATGGACCCACCGGCCCTGCTTCTGAGTGGTCCATTTTAACCCATTTTGCACTTGTTGAAAACAGGCTCTAGTGCTTGACCCAGGACTTGTTTTCCTAGCAGTTTTGGGGGGAGGGTGCGCGTGCAGCGGTGGCGGGGGGATGGGACACAGTGTATCTGTGGCAAAGCATCTGTTTGGCCTGTTGCAGAAGCGTCCTGGTCCAGCTTTTGTGTGCATGCACACGTCTTCCATCCATATTTGCAAGCCATTCCCAACAAGACACAACAATGAACTCAAGCTTCAGACTTACTTTTCTTAAGCAGAAGATGCCATGAGAAAACTAAAGAGATTCTCAAAAATTAAAGATATCGTCAAAACCAGCAGTGTGGGTGGCACATGAAATCTTATACCTTAAATAAAATTTTGTTCCTTGAATAAAATAGTCCTCAAACTACTCCCATCCAGTGTAGCCACAAACCTAGAGGAGGAGATTGGATTTATACCCCGCCCTTCACTACCCAAGTGAGTCTCAGAGCGTCTTACAAACTCCTTTCCCTTCCCTTCCCCACAACAGACACCCTGTGAGGTAGGTGGGGCTGAGAAAGCTATGAGACAACAGCTGGTACAGAGCTATGGCTTGCCCAAGGTCATCCAGCAGGTGCAAGGGGGGAGTGGGGAATCAAACCCAGTTCTCCCAGATTAGAGTCTGCGCACTTAACCACTACACCAAACTGGCTTCTAGTGTTGTTCTGCCAGTGAACTAGGGTTGCCAACTCCAGGTTGAGGAAATCCCTGGAGATTTGGGAGTGGAGGGCGGGGTTTAGGGGAAGGAGGGACCTAAGCAAGGCATAATGCCATGGACTCTACTTTCCAAAGCAGCCATTGACCTGATCTCTGTAGTTTGGAGCTCAGTTGTAATTCCAGGAGATCTCCAGACCCCACCTGTAGGAAGGCAACCCTAAAAAATCATATTCAGCGTACTAGTTCTGCAGGAAGGCAACCTGATTTCCATGGGAACCTAACCCTTAGGAATTGATTCCAATCCAGTGTGGGAATAATTGTTGGACATAAGATATTGGTTCAGGTAAGATTTTGTATAGATGGGACAGAAAATAATGTTTTTATTGGTTTTGTCAAAACTGTTTTGACAACAAGGTAAACAGAATAAGAAGCAAAAGGTGGATGTGGCTGGATGACCACACTTCTGGGAACATTGGGTGTGGCATAATATGCTAATGAGTTCCTGCTGGGCTTTTTCTACAAAAAGAGCCCTGCCTGGGGCCAATGCTGTACTGACTGCCAAGTCACCCCTGAATGGCCATAAAATGGCAATAAATTTATGCCAAAGGTACCATAAAACCTGATGATCAAAGAAAGTTGCAGTGTGGAGGGTACCATAAAATCCCATGATCAAAGAAAATGAAAGTAGCATGCAATGCAGAGGGGAATTCCTGTTCTGCTTTCTGAGAGGGTTCTTGACAGAAACTGCTCTTTTTCAAGAACAGCTGTGCCAGAGCTATAGCTTGCCCAAGGTCATCCAGCAGGTGCAAGCGGAGGAGTGGGAATCAAACCCGGTTCTCCCAGATTAGAGTCCATGCACTTAACCACTACACCAAACAGGGCATACAGAATGAGACATCACGTAAAATTAAAATGTTGCCAAGAGAACAACAAGGCCACTCAGAATAGTTGTAATTGACACTCTGACTTAAACTATTTAACATCTGTAATTACTGATCAATCCAAATCAGTGATCTGACAAAGGGAACTGACTCTTGAAAGCTTATATCCCCAAAATCTTGTTGGTGTCTAAGGTGCTATTGGACTTGAATTTAGCCCTTCTACTGAAAACCAACATGGCTACCCGCTGAAACTGAAGAATCCAAAGATAGATTCAGGTGGGTCACCGTGTTAGTCTGAAGAAGCAGAACAAAATCTGAGTTAAAGTAAAGTTTGTTGATCTTAAAGGTGCCACTGGACTCAAACTTGGCACTGAGGAATCCAAAGTCACTGTTTATCTCCCCAGAGATGGCATCAAACTTCCTGGTGCGTGCCAATTCAGCCGTTCATACTGGACTCTGATAACTCCCTAGCAGAACCAGAGAGAACGCCGGCTACCACTTATGTGAATAGTTTTTGTACTTTCCTTAATTTCATTTTAATTTCACATGATTGTGTGTTTCCCTGTATTTCCTGGTTCTTTGACCCTGCTGTTTGTAAGTTTTATCCTTTCATAACTTCACTCCCCTCTCAGGCTTAAAGATATCATTCCTCACTGACTTAGGGCAGGAAATTTTCCACAGAAGACTATAACACTGGAAAAATTTCTGCCACACCTGCAAAATGTTTATAGTTATCAGGGTTGTTGGGCTGCAAATCAATCATGCTAGATGGGCTAAATATGGCATATGAAACATGGACAAACCCCAGGCTTGTATATGATTTCTCATAGTTTAAATTTGGACTGGAAAACTTTCCAATTCATTTTTTCCAGAAAAACCTATATCACTGCCAATTCCCCAGCTTGGCATATCCACATCTGCCTCAAATTTAGCCATGCATTCTCCATAGCCACCCCTTCCCTCCCCCACCTTCTACTCCAGCTGCCCCTTTCCTGGGTACTATTTAGACTTTTTACAAAGTCCCAAAGAGAATTAAGGAGATTAGTCGTAGATTTTCTGAACTATATGGCCATGGTCTTGGCATTGTAGTATCTGACATTTTGCCAGCAGCTGTGATGGCATCCTCAGAGGTATAACACAGAAAGATGGAGTACTCTCTTGTGTCAATGTGAGAAGAAAAAATGGTAGGCACGTAATTTGTATCTACTCAGGAAGGTGGGGTAGGCCTGAGTCATTATCTTGTAGGAGTTTCCCAGGCTGTGACATGCTAATGGAGGAGCTTTCCTGAGGAGGTTGTTTTGCATATAGATTGGCTGTTGAAATTCTGATCTTATTTGTAGTGCTATTGTAAAATATAGAGAATTTTGTGTTTTTCAGGACTGGAAACCATGCTCTTTATTTTTAAACTCTCTTCTTTCCTGTTGAAATTGTGTTTAGGTTTATGAATTTCAATGGCTTCCCTGTGTAATCTGACATGGTAATTAAGGAGAGCTCTCTGAACAAATATTTGTGTGAAAAGTTCACCTAGGTATAGGAGGACAGACCTCTGATCTGTCTGTGTTTATTGGTTACAAAAAAAATGCTTGTTAGTATTCTAAGGGCAGGAAAGTGCTCATCCTTCCCCTCTGTACCCTGATTGGATCAGTAGTGGTCAGCACCAAACATACAAAAACAAACAGAAAAATCCCAACAACACCCCTCCAACCCCCTCCCCCAAACAAAAATCACTCATCAAAGATAAGAGTTTCACTCTCCAGTTTAGCTTAGCTGCTTTTATGGCTTCATTTTGGATACACTGAGAAAAAGCCAAGCAGCTGAGACCCCCAACTGAAAGGAGAGATGCCTCCTTAATATGTAAGAGGCAACAGCTTGCCCGGATCCCTCCCTTAAACTGGGGCTTGCTGCCAAAATTGTGTGTTAACAGCGGGTCTGCCTTCATGGATAACACCACAGTTTGTAGATTAAGATGGGTAACCAGGGTTGGTCTGTAGCAACAAAAAAGAACAAGAGTCTAGTAGCACCTTAAAGACTAACAAAATTTGTGGTAGGGTATGAGCTTTCGTGAGTCACTCTTCACTTCAGTGGCTCACAAAAAAGCTCATACCTGACCACAAATTTTGTTAGTCTTTAAGGTTGTATTGGACTCTTACTCTTTTCTACTACCACAGTTTGTAGACAGAGGTTCTGGTGGCAAAAAATCATCAAGTGGCGCTGAATGGCTGCATTATATAAGGGATAAACTTTCCCCCCTCTCAGTCATATTAGACACTTGGCAAGGGCAGATGCAAGCAACCACTGTGAGGCTGAATTTCAAGGGTCCAACCTGCGTTCAAGCTTCTAAAGAACACCCCAGGACTCTTTCAGCCTTGCAACCTGAGCCTTTTAACTTCTGGCCTTTCAAAACAAAAAATAATTACAGAGCAGACATCAGAATGCTCTTTGGTTCCTTGCGGTGGCTGCGGTATTCACTCATTCTGCCCCCGATTGCAACTGGAGGATCTCTAGGGATCAAAAGCCCCTCATAATCGACTGCATGAGGCCCCTAGCTGAAGTGACATCATTTTGAGGTCCATATGTCAAGGTGGCAGAAGAGACTGGGTTACGTTACTTAAATTGTGCATGTGTGTGCACTGCATCATTGGTGCAAGTGTTGAAAGGTCCAAATTCAGACTCTGAAGAATGGCCTCCATTTAAGTCAGGTGTCTGACCTGCACAGCTGCCCCCTTTTTCATGGGAACTGGGGACCTAAAAACAGATTCTCACTCCTCTTTTCTGGAATTTTCTGCCAAGAGGAACAGGCTGAAGGAGAAGCTTGCTGGTGAGCAAGGATTACATAAAGCAGCAGGGCTGTGAAATTACAACTGTGGTGTCTACTTTGTTGCAACAGAGAAGATGTCGGAAAAATTCTGCTGTAGAAGAGAGATTATTGTTATGGATTAACTCTTACATGAATACAGCAGGGGTCTCTCTAAGCATCTTTAACCTCTCCTTCAGGGGGAGACAGATTCTGTTTGGCCAAGAAACCCTGGTAATCTTTATGTTAAAGGACTTTTAAATTTATATTGATGTTACATTGGGTGGAATATGAAGGCTTATTGAAGAGATCAATCCACACGAAACAAATGAGCATCTGCCTAGGACCCATGATCCATGTGGGTGGCCTAGGAGATAGAAGCAACCACCTAGAAACAACAACAGGTAGCCTCTTTCTACTTCTGGATTGCAAAGCAGCAAAGGCACTGCCTTTGGTTGCTAAGGAAACTGCAAAGTACTTTGGCTCCTGCAACCAGAAAGAACACAATGGCCAGGTGGTGCAGCGACAACCATCAAATTAAAGGTGAAATGTAGCTCCAAAGCAAGGCATATCCAAGTGTACCAAAGTCAGTCTAATGACCAGTTTGATGTTCCAAGCCCGCATGGCCCAGCAATACTGGCTAATCCATCTGACAGAAGTCCAGCAAAGTTCCAGTGCTGTAAGGGTTCCACCGCTATCAGCTGTCTCCATTAATGGAAGCCCCATCTGCAGCCAAGAGGCCCTCTCTATCTGCATCTGTGCCTGGGGCATCTGCTGGCGCCCTCCCCCAGGGCAGGCGGGCAAGGAGGGGCTGGTGCAGACCGTTATAGAGAGCAGCACCAACTAGGAGGATGATGAACCCCAGGATCTGTAGTCCATGGAAGATCTCCCAGCCGACAGCCAAGCTGACCGCCCAAATGACCACAGTGCGCAAGCTGTCGAGCACCATCCGGGTGGTGGCGCTGATCTCCTTGGTGACGCTGATGCCGGCAAAGTTGAAAAAGGCGATGCTGCTGATGTTGCCCAGGAGGGCCACAACAATGAGCGGGACGTGGCCGATCTGACAGAAGGCATCGATGGCATCTTCTAGCACTTTCCGTGGGTTGCCACTAAAACTGCCCCCTGGGATGTAGTACATGGGCACCAAGAGCAGGGAAAGGATGACAAATCCAAAGAAGCCTGAAGGGAAGAAGGAGGAAAAACCAAAGTTTGTGAAGAACTCGGGCTCTGTCCACACTAATGCTGCCAAGAGACTGAGGTTTTGCAAGCAATCAACTGTTTGAGTGCACAAATGGTTTAATAAATGTGAAACTTCAAAAGAAGGAGAAGAAGAGAAGAGGTTGGATTTACACCCCGCCCTTCACTTTGAGTCTCAGAGCGGCTTACAAACTCCTTTCCCTTCCCCTCCCCACAACAGGCACCCTGTGAGGCAGGTGGGGCTGAGAGAGCTCTGAGACAACTGTCCTTGAGATGTTATCTTAAGGACAATGGAGAAAGGGACAAACCCTGGCTGTGGTCACACACACCAAATAATCCACTTTCAATCCACTTTCAATGCACTTTCCAACTGGGTTATGCCAGTTCACACAGTAAAAATCCAGTTTCAAAGTGGATTGAAAGTGAATTATTTAGTGTGTGTGACTGCAACCCCTCATATTTCATGTTCAGTGACACAACATTCACCCCTCCCCCCCGTCTTGTTCTTGGAAGCAGAAGCGATTATGATACTCCACAGATCTTCAAAGTCTCACTTGGGACCGCACATCTAACAAATGATTAGAAAAGACAAGGACAGAAACCCTAACACATAAAATAGCAGGCCTGCTCCTTGGATCTCTCTGACACCCCTTTTCTGGCCTACCTTCGGTGCCAACAGCCTGCAGAGGGTGAACATCGTGCTTGTAGACAAACTTCTCCTCCAGCACCATCTGGATGGCAACGATCACCTGAGCCAGGATGATGAGAAGGTCACCTGCAGGGAGGAGAGAGGTTGGTCATTTCAGAAGGAATCTACAGCTTGCCTGTAGGTATCAGATGTAACTGGAAGCAGCATTATCACCTAAACTGAACTACTACTGCCCAATACTGGAAGAAAACACACACAAAATGACGGTTCTTGGAGACAGAGCAATTCACTACTTTCAGATCTCACCCCCACCCATGCAGTGAGAAGATTTAGGGAGACCAAAGCCCTCTGTGCTTTAAAGACTGCGATATTTCACCTCACCCTGCAACATACAAGCATAAGAAACTGGGGAAGGCACAGCTCTGAGGACTAGTTTGCTCTACTAACACAACCCAGTCTGAAACTGTCTGGGTAGTTATGGCTGTCTGATGATGGGATTCTGTCATTTTCTAGCTTTCTGATCCTTTCATGGTATTACAGATTCCTTGCTTAGGGATTATGACAGTTGAACAAATGTGAAATTGGTTGACATCTGCAGCCAAGGCATGGCTTAGTGGCTTAAGCAGAAAGGCCAGAAGGAAGAAAGCATGCTGGAGAAAAACACCCTCCCTTCCCTCTTTTATTCATAGCATGTTTTGCACGTTACAACTCTGCCCATTCATCCTCACTAGCACACCTGTCCATGCTGCTGACCCATGACAGAACTGCAAATGAGAACATAATAAAACTGCCACTGTGTTAGACTTTTCACCCAGAGAGTAATTAACATGTGGAATTCACTGCCACAAGAAGTGGTGGCAACTGTAAGCACATAGACAGTTTCAAGAGGGGACTGGATAAAAATCTGGAGCAGAGGTCCATCAGTGGCTATTAGCCACAAGGTATAGATAGAACACTATGTCCGGGGCAGTGATGTTCTGTATTTTGGGTGCTTGGGGGGCAGCAGTGGAGAGAGGATCTAGAGTTCTGGCCCTGATGGGGGACTTCCTGATGGCATCTGTGTTTTGGCCACTGTGCAACACAGAGTGTCGGACTGGATGGACCGCTGGCTTGGTCCAACATGGCTTCTATTATGTTCTTATTCCCCAAGTCCATCTAGTTCGGCCTCATAGTTCTAACAGCAGCATGTCAGAAGTTTCTGGGAAATCCACAAAAGCAGGGCGTGGATACAAAAGCTGTACCAGAGATTGATACTCAGAGGTATGCTGCCTTTGAATACCAGAGATTCTATTTAGTAGTCATGGTCGATAGTCATGGATAGGCTCCCCTCTCCCATAAATGTGCACACCTCTTTAAAAGCCATCTATGCCACTGGCTATCACCATCTCTTGAGGTAGTGAATTCCATTAGTCACTTTAAGTACTGGGCGAACAAGCAGTGTGTTGGTTCTGAATGGACTGATAGTCAATTTCACTGGGTGTTCCCAAGAACTAATGTTATGAGAAATGGGAACACATGCTAGAATTTGGGATTACCCAATTATTTTCATAAATATCAGAAGTCCTTCCTCATGGTCCTGAGGCTTTGCTACAAATGAACTCTCTCAGAGATACAATCCATGTACCAAATCAGTGTGTGAAGACCAAATATGGAGCTCTTCTTAGACATGGCTCCTGGGCTGCGGTGCACTTACCTCTTGGAAGCCCATTTCAAGCTCAGCCCCGAGGTGATATATACCAGCTCTTGCTGAAATGTGGCCTTAGTGGACCCCTGCCTTTGTAACAATAACATAAGAAGAACCCTGCTGGATCAGACTAGTGCTCTTTCTAGTCTAGCATCCTGTCTCGCACAGGGGCCAGCCAGCTACTCTGAAGAGCCAACAACAGCCAAGGCCTTCCTGCCAGCACCATTATTCAAAGCTGTCTGCTTCCGAATGTAGAGGCTTCCTCACAGTCCCCACGGCTAACAGCCACTGAAGGACTTATCCATCATGAATTTGCCCAATCCAAACCGTGGAATTTTGTAACCAACAAAATGGTATTAAAACCAAAATATATAACTATGTTATGTGTTTTCTGCATAATCTTGAGTATTTGGACTGATAAACAACATCCCTCAAAGCTGAATTAAGCCAGCTAAAAGCTGCATCCGGTTTATTTGGGGTTTCAGAAGCCAGGCAGATCTAAGTTCTGAATGATTCAACTGGAACTGGAATATATGAGGAAGAAGAGAAGGGAGAAAAAGGGCAAGGGAGAGGCTTCCTTTGGGAGAGGCCTGAAAGAGGATGGAGAGGTGAGTCCCTGAACAAAGGGGAGGAGCCTGGGTCCAGAAGGGAACACACACACTGTAGGACATGACCCTGCCCACCCTTGGTACCTGTGATGACTTCACTCAGCTTGTGCTTCTTGTCGTTGTTGTTCAGCAGGTCTGCCAGGCCGACCACCACCAGCCCAAGGATTGTCACCAGGATGCCCAGCCACTGGCTCAGTGCCAGCTTCCGCCTGAGAAAGGCCACCGAGAGCAGCCCCGTGAAGATGATCACAGCCCCTCGTAGCATCTGGAAGCTGGAGGCACTGGTCATGTTCAGAGCTGGATGTGGGGGGGGGGAAAAATGAATGGAGCAGGAATTTGGATCAGCGAAGGAAGAACTTTTCCATCATAGGTCCCTCCTCATCTAGGAAATGACAGAGCTGTGATGGTACAGATGGAATATAGTCTTTGAAATGGACTCCTGAAAATCTGAACCTCCATTTAAAATTAAATCTCATGCTGGGAGAGGGGGGGAAATCCTGAAAACCCAAGGATTTGGGGTGGGGTGAATGTGAAAGGTAGTAACAGGGATGTGCATTCGGTTCGGCCCATTTGGTTTCTTTTTGGGCAGCTGCAGGCCAAATCAGATTCTCTAATCTGATTTGGCCTGCTGCTGAAAGCTGCCGCCGAAATTCAGTGGCATTTTAAGTGGCTGCCCAAAAAGCAGTCACCGGCAAGGAGGGGGGGAGGCATGAGGAGGCATTTAAATCCCTCCCTGCCTCGTCCTGGGCCTTTTCTGGCTCGCCTGCCTTGGCAAGCGAGCTAGGAAGGGTGCCGGGGGGGGGGGCCTCTGCTGGGCCTCTCCAGCACACCCGCTGAAGCAGGTGCACTGGAAAGGCCCTGGGAAGACATTTAAATCCTTCCCCACGTTCTTCCTATCTTTCCTGCCTTGTTGAGAGAGCTAGGAAGGGCGCGGGGAGGGGGGGCTCTGCCGGGCCTCTTTGGCTTGCCTGCTGAAGCGGGTGCACCGGAGAGGCCCCGGGGGACATTTAAATCCCTCCCTGCGCCCTTCCTAGCTTTCCTGCCTTGGTAGGAAAGCTAGGAAGGGGGGCACTCTGCTGGGCCTCTCCAGCTTGCCCGCTTCAACAGGTGAGCCAGAGAAGCCCTGGGGAGGCATTTAAATGGCACAGCCAAATGCCACCCCAATCAGCTTGCTTTGCCAAAAGTGGCATTTGCCGGCCAAATCAGATTCGGTCTGAATTTTTTTTTTTTTGCACTCCCCTAGGTAGTAATAGGAGAGAAGAGACAGAACCTTTCCTGGAAAAGAAATCCAACTTTTAACTGTTGGAAAGTCAACCTTGGCTCTGTATGGCTTTTAGGAATTGAAAGCAAAAACCACACAATGAGCCCACAAGCCCCCACCAGGCTCCACCAGAGTGTCTACTATGCTGAAAACTGCTGTGCAGCTTCTGGGACCTTAGACAACTGATGTTTATGGTTCAGTCCTTGCTAAGGTTGTCATTTTGAGCCTAACAGAAATAATTGCTCAGTTTCTGCTTTGAGTTATATGATGGTCTTTGTGTGTGGAAATGACTACTTGATTTTATCATGACTCATTTATAATACCTCACTGTTCCCAACAGGCTTTCAGGGCAGCATATATGAAAATTAGCCCACTATGTACTCACAACAACTTTGTGAGGTGGATTAGGCTACAAGGGCATGAATGGACCTGATGCTCATAGCAAGTGGAGATTCAAACCCAGGTCTCCCAAGCTCAAGTACAACATTAACTATTCTGCTATACTGGCCCATGGTTTTAAGGATGCAGCAGCAAAGCAACTCCAATCACAAAGATATGCAAGGGACAGAACAGGCCATTTTGTGTCAGATGTACAGAAAAGAAGATCCTTGCCTGTCACTTTTGATCTCATAGCTGTACGGGGGGGGGGGGGCATTTAAGCAAGAGATTCCTGCTTTTGATGTTTTGTTTTACTGATAAATTGGAGTCCATTTTATTAACGCGCACTCCAACGTCAGAAATTCAGCTGCAATATACAAGTTAATTTCTTGTCATGACCTTTAACTGGACCAGCATCTATAGGCTACCACAGAGGTATGTATTTACTTACTTCAGTTATACCCCACCTTTCTCTTCAGTAGGGACACCTACATTGTTCTAGCCACAGATCATGACAAGTAATTGTACGTAGCAGCAGAATTTCTAATATTGCAGTTGTACACAGAATTACTGAGTCCAGGGATGTAATTAAATTTGGGAGCGGCACCACAAAACAGGTAGCGTACACCTGACAGTGTGACAGCACCAGTGTGGAATAGCAGTTGGCATGCTAGAGAACGACTTGGGAGACTTGGGTTCAAACCCCCACTAAGCCACAAAGCTCACTGGATGACTTGGCTTAGCCGACCTCACAAGGTTGTTGTGAGAATAAAATGGAGTTGGGAAGAACTCCATATGCTGTCCTGAGCTCCTCAGAGGTTCAGGATATAAATCCAACAGATAGAAAGGCTACATTTCTTTTTTTTAAAGAAAGAACAGAGTGGGAGGAGGACGTATGTTCTTAATAGTGGTCCTCACACGAGTCTACAGTTTCTTCATAAAGACCAACCCCTCACTTACCCACATACATCAGGCTGGTCCCTGTCATGTCACAGAGTGCCGGGGGCAGGAAAAGCAGTGGGTTAAAGGACTGAGGTGGTGCCATGGTGGGCTCCAGCCTCCGCCGGTCACTGCAAAGCAGAAGGTAGAAAGCAGCCAGGCAGGAGAACTCCCCCAGGAACATGCCCACCGCCTGGAACACAACCAAGGTGGCTTATAAATTTCTGGATCATAAAAGAAGCAGTTAAGACACGTTGGGCTGTATCCGACCAGCTTGGCCACCAGTTAAAGAGGGAGGCCCTTAAAATCACCAGAAAGGCTCTGCCAAGGATCATGAGACATGGCTACGCAGAAGCCACATGGGATAGCAGCTACAGGGAAGAGGGATCACGAGAGGGAGAGTGGAAAAGCTGGTAGGAGTCAACCCACTGGTCATATTCCACAAGACCCGTCCCCCAAAAAAGATTTCTTGCCTAGTCACTGAGAGAACTGGAGTAAGTGCTGACAGGGTAAATTGGGTTAAATGCAACCTGGTGTCCAGCCTCTGAGCAGCCAAATTCACACACCTCCCCAAAGCAACAGGTACAGCTCCCGAGATTCACAGTACTCTCAGCTTCATTACTGTGAAGAATGAAGTTGCCAGCCCTCATGACTACAGGGACTGTTTGAGTCTTCTAGCCAGTGTCCGCAAGATGCTGCAGCAGTTGGGGAACACATGAGCCTTTTCAAGGAGATGCCTTGAGTTACATCCAGGAGACCACAGTCTTAGGAAGCACGGCTAGAGACAGTTTATAATCACCAGCTGAGTCATAATGAGTTTCCTGCATGGAGTTAACCATTTGCCCCACTGCCAGGAAGGGGCAATATTGGATGCCCTGAGTTGGGCCATAAAGGTCTGAGACCTGCAACCTGGGCAGATTGGAGAAAAAGGTGCAGAGTGACCCATAGGGGGTTCCAATCCCAAACTCATGAAAGGGCAGAGGGAACCCCACCTAACGAGGGCAGGGCAAGTTAAAAGATCTGGACCCAGTCAGAAGTGCTCAAGTCAGGCCTGGGAACAAGGGAAGGAACAGAGTGAAGTCTGTCTGGACCAGAGGGGCTTGTATCCATCCCAAGGAGGGGATCCCAAGGTGACACCGGTGACTGTATAGCTTAGAGAAGCCTCATATGTTTTATTTTCTTAGTTCTGCAGTACACTGCACACTTTACTGCTGTGATGTACCCTTCCCTGTGTACTTGGGCTCTAGAGTCCAGTTTTTTTTATAATAAATAAAGAACTTTCTCTTATAAGAGCTCATCGCTTAAAATTGCTTTGTGTCCAGCTGCTTCTTTCACACATAGGTTAGGGGGACCTCCTGGCTGGGCAAGGTTGAACAGTGAACAAAGGAAAACGGAGTGAGAATTAGATGGGCACACATCCCTAACGTGCACACAAAGCCCCAGCCCACTGTTAAAACAAGGGAAGGGCCAAACTTGGCATACACCCCATATAAGCAGTGGGAGGAGGAAACAAGTTCTCTTACACATGCTCCTCTTCTTCCTGACACAGTCTACCCCACATATGCCCAATGCTTAATATCTAACATAAGAGGTGGTGGGGCTCAAGGCATTTGGGAAGACCCGGCTGCCGATGCTCAGTGACACTATTATCATTCCAGATCTTCAAAGGCTGAGCTTAACATTTAAGGTTGGGCCATTTCATTGAATCCTGACCTTTGGTTTTCTAAATTAAGCAAACATAATGTAAAAATAAGCACATCTGCATTCTTAATTTTGTGGGCTGAGAATGAGGTTTGGAGGCGGCAGAATCTAAAGAATCTTCAGTCTAGGCTCAGGAAGATGCTCAGACACTAAAACAAGGCAGGATGTAGGCCTGACGTCATAGTGATGCAGACGCAGAGTGTAGAAGTGCCAGGATTCAGGTGCCCTTACCTGGAGGAAGGGATGCTCAAAGTAGTGTGTGTCTGTGCCATTGCAGCCCGGGGCACTCAGCTTGTCGGCCCACCTGAAACAAAAGGTTGCATATGTCCTGTAATCCCACTCACACACAAACACACTTTGCAAGGACGGAACTTGGTTATCTCACAAAGAATCCAGTATCCAAGCATCTTCCTCCATTTTGTTTTTCAAACCCAAGAGAGAGAAGGGGGCAGCCTAGAACAGCCCAATCAAATCTAATAACACAGCGTATTAAAAAAAGAAGCTTCAACAGACCTTTAAAAGTCTGAATGGAAAAACCCTTACATTTTGCATTTAGTTACAACAGGGTTTTTGGAGACCTCCCTGTTTGCAAGTTGCCTTGACGCTGCTCATCCTTTCAATTACTGTTTTGTTTTGCAGCTTTTCAGTCTGGACTTGTCCCCAATGCTCAGCAGTAAACGCAGATGCAAGTTCTTCCAGCTGACATGAGGCCAAGGCCCTCTTTGGTTTGTGTAACCAGAAACCTCAGCGTAACAAACAGCAAAGCACAAGAGCTGCGTCTTCCATAGATTAGATGTTGGGGCTGCCTCTAATTTTTTGCCAAAACTGTCATGTTCAGAGACAAGGCTTGCCGCTTCACATAGCAAGACAGACAACAGAGACTGCTCAAGTCATCTTGGCTGCAGAAAAAGCGTATCTCTAGTCAGTGCTGAATCTGTCTGATATTTTCATCTACAGGAGAATACAAACAGAAGTGGGAGACAAGGAAAGTCTGAAAAAGTGATGGGAGAACTGTTAGACAACCATCATGGTATAGTGATTAGAGTGTTGAATCAGGATCTGGGAGACCCAGGTTTGAAACCCCACTCTGCCATGAAAGCTTGCTGGGTGGCCCTGAGCCAGTCTCTCAGCCTAATCTACCTCACAGCATTGTCATGAGGAAAAAAAGGGAAGAGACAAGAACAATGCAAACTGCTTTGGGTTTCCTTTGGAGGGAAAAGTGGGGTATTCATTTATATTGTAAATAAATAAAATTGTTCTTAGGATTATACTTTAAATTGCCTTTTTAACTCTTTCCTGGGAGTAAGCCCAGTTGAGTAGATTTCAGTAGAATTCTACTAATAGACCCAGAATAATTTAAGCAGAAAAAAATAGATCTCTGCTCCAAGGAGCTTGCAGTCTGACTTTCAACAGTGGCCAAGAAAAGGATGGGAGGGGAGACATGAAGCAGTCAATAGTAACAAGGGATGTATGTGTGTGCAGTTATGTGAGCTCACTTTCACTATGGATGAGGATTGAGGATTAAGCCAAGAGAGGAGGGATGGGAAGGACAGAGTAGTATTACTGCCTACGCATTCTAGACATGTGGATAACAAGGGGGAAATTGGGCACTATTGCTTATGCCAGTAGGAGTCCTAGTTTTATTGGCCTAGATCTCACAAACAGCAGATGAAGCAGGTGACCTGCATTTGGTTGTGCCACCACAGACTACAGGTGAGGCATTCATGACTCAGTGCTCTTCCATACAAAGAAAGCTGCCCGCACACAGAAAAGCAGAGTGCAGGGAGAAAGATTCCCTGTAAACAGAAGGAACTTTGTTACATAGGAGGAGCATTCAGTCATGTGAGTCTCCCCTTCTTGTGAAAAGGTACTACAACCTAGACATGGGTTAGCAAGTTGTTCCTGATGTTGTACTTATGCCTAACTCTAGTCTGGATAGTCCGTTGATAAAGTTGACCAATCTCATACTCAGGGGGCTGTGTCACAGCAATGTAAAGTACACTGGGGTACACAAAGTAGGCAAAAGGTTCTAGAGACAGCTCTGTTAGCATATTTTAAGCTAAGCCAGCAGAATTTCAGGGCATGGATGACCTCATCTGAAACACCACCAACAATGCAGATGTCAGGATATTTGCTTAGTCAGCCCTCGATTTTGTAAGAAGGAGCCAAGAGAAAACTAAGTTTACTCAGAGTTCTGCTTGAAAGGAACAGAAAGATCAACATTGCCCTAGAGTTCAAAGGCTTCATTTCTGCAGCCATACAAGTACCACCTTTGTGTTCACTTTTCACAAGCATCAGAGACAAGCCTGTGGATAGAAGGAACAAATCCAGAGATCACAGGAGAAGGCATTTAAGAATTAGGAGCTCCACTCCCTAACCTTTGGAGCCTTTTATAGGCACAATTTGCATATCTTGAGCACAATGAGATCTAGAAACTTGGATTTTTAGTTTGCAAACATTAACAGTCTTCATGGATTATATACTCTGTCCAAAATACCACACAACCATAAGAAGTTTTTTTTTTTAAAGAGTACTCTCTATACTAGGGAGGCAATGCTTTGTTTAGAAAGCCCATAAAGCAATAAGTAGTAAGTACCAGAAAGCTACAAGACTACCACATTTCCTCACTACCAAAAAGTCTGCAAAGCCAGCTCTGACTCACCAAATATAGCCCTGGGCAATAAACTAGAAACACAGGGCAAGCAGAAGAAAAGAAACAGTCCCTCTGGCAAGACATTTGACAGAGAGAGAGATATATCTTTAAGTCTATGTCCTAATTCCAAGGAAGTATCTTAAAGTGCATCATCCTACCTAAATGATCATAAAAGACACCTCATTATATGCAGTATCAAGAAGTTGGATATGTACTACTTATTCTTTTTAGATGAATGTGCCCCCTTCTGTGTGCTCCCTCCTACTCTTTTGTATTTCTGAAAACATTTTGCCAGCTGATCCACCAAAACACTTTTGGAATCTAATGACTAAATACAACAGCCAGGGAAACAGCAGATCAGGCAGTCAACAGCACTGTTGCCTTCTCAGGCCCCAGTCCAGAGATTCCCACTCCACAGCTGCTCCTTTATTTGCAAAGACTGGTGCACAATCAGCAGAGCAAACCAGTACAGAGAGAATAACAAATAACAGAAACCAAATGAAGATGGACACTCTTTTCCAAACTCCTCAGTGATAGCTGAAGCTGAGGTGCCACCCCCAATTTCCTCCAAACTTAATTCCTCTTCCCCAGCCCAACAGAAAACGAATGGGATGCAAAGGAGCAGGAAGACATGGGTATTTTCAGCAGCTATTTTCCTTCCCCACTCAATTCAGTGATCGCTTGACCTCGGATTATTGTATCTGATGACTGACTTTGTTGGTCTTAAAAGGTGCCACAGGAATCACACTAAATCTGTTCGTTTTTAAAACTACCACAATAAGATTCGTGGTTGGAGTTATGCACGTCCGCATTCAGGTACTTCCCCATTCCCTCCCAATCCAAAATGCTGCGAAGGTGGTCTGCAACAATTCCCAATCTCATTCTCCAGCTCCCCCACCTTTGCCCGCTTGCTCCCTATTTCTTAGGGCCCACCCCTTCAAGGCTCTTCTACTAGACACCAGGCAGGAAGGGGGTTTTCTACTACAGCTGCCCGTTAAAACTAGACAAAGGTCCCTCTCTACCCCACCCCCGGAAATGGCAACGCAAGTCCCCTCCTCGACTTACTTAGCTGAAAGGGTGTTGATGGAGCCTGTGACAAGCATCAGGCCAGCCAGGAAGAACTGGTACTTGGTCCAGGCCATGGTCGCCCAAACCTCTTTCAATGACCACAGCCAAGCTCAGTAACTACTCACGGGGGTTCCTCCTAGGCAGAAGGAAGACGCGGTCACATGACCGGAGCCGGTCAGCTGACAGCAGGCGGCGACTCCCAAATCTGTCTCTCAGCTCGGGAAAGGCTATTAAAAAGGGCGCGTGATTTTTGTTTCAGGTCACGGTCCAAGATGCCTTGTTTGCAGGAATCCAGACCAAATTCGGATTGCCTTCAGGCTGTGCGCAGAGGAGCAGGGCTGTAACGCCTCTGTAGTGGCAGGCGGAAGTTCAACGCGTGCGGCTCTATCCCCGTTTTTCATCTTTTTTATGCTGGGAAAAACAGGACTTCACCTGGTGATTTATGTTTGCTCTGCAATATCTAGGTTTGGGAACCTGGGGTTTCCTTAGGTCTTTATATTGTCACTTCCCCCCAGTGGTAAACGGGGGTGTTTGTGCTGCCGGACTAGCTCAATCAAATAAGGGTAATCCTTTTGACACTAATTTTAAATGGAATGGATGTCTTAGTATGGATTGTTAAAGTGGAGGGGGGATTTCCTTGCCGAACATTGTAAAGAGTCCATAGTCTGCTAAGGAGCAGCGAAACGTAAGAATGGTTAATAGGTTTGCCAGATTTCATGGGGTCAGGAAAAGTATAGGTTTATTTGGATAATGTTTTCTGGAAGTGTGCAGGGTTTTAAGTTACACAGAAATTTTTCACCATCACCTAAAAGCAAAATAAAAAAATGGGGGGGAAGAGATTTATTTATTTATTTTAAACATTTCTATGCTGCTCTTCCACCCGGATTTGGGCTTCATGGTGGGAAATATCAAAACATTAAAACGTTTCAGGAGTGAAGTAGCATTTAAAATAAAGTATACATAAAATACAACATTCAGTAAAAACATATACACAAACATACACAACACAATACGGGTGTAGGTGTATGTATAGTGTCATCAGGGTGGTTTTGCCCTTACCTGTGTTAACTAGGACTAACCCTGCTTGGCTTCGAAGAGCTGACAAGCTTGGGTAGGCTGGGCCATCCTGATAGGCACAATAAAGGAGGACAGCTAGATTTGCGTCTAGTAGCACCTTAGAGACCAACAAGAACTTGGTGTATAAACTTTTCCCAAAGTTGATTCCAACTTGTATGTGACAAAGGGAGCTTTGACTCCCTCGAAAATTTATACCCCAAATTCTTGTTGGTCTCTATGGTGTACTGGACTCCAACCTAGCTGTTCTACTACAGACCAACATGGCTACCACTAAAACTATTAGTAAGGGAGGAGGGCCAACAATAGGTTCTGGGTGTATGACAAACAAAACTGTCTTCACATCTGCTGGAAGACATCAATAGAGGGAGACACACAAATTTTTTCTGGGGAGGGAGTTTCAAAGTTTTGGCTCCACAACTGAGCATTCCCTTTCTTGGTTTGTCACCTGTGTGGCTTCAAATGGTGGGGGCACCCGAAGCAGGGCCTCCAAGGATGAATGGAGTTGAAGGGTAGGTTCCTATGGGAGAAGGCAGTCCCTAAGGTATGCTGGCCCCAAGCTATATGTTCATGGTGAAGGCATGGAATTAAACCTTTTCAGTGAAATGGTAAAATATTTGTGATATTAGAAAGGAAAAAGTGGTATGTCTTGTCTAGGGCTTAATTTGTGCCAGGGATCAGCACCTGTTTTCACTGTCAAGTCTCAGCTCTGGACCGTAGGAAGTAAGAATAGTGGGTGTGCTCCTAAGCAGATGCAGAGTGTCTTCCCCTCACAACTGGCCAGTTGGAAAGAGACCTCACACAGTAAAGGCATTCCAGAATGGTGGGTTTGGTCTAGGATTTACCCTGTATAACTTGTGTCCAATGTATAGCAGCCCTTTAGAGACTGAATAAACAACATGGTCTGGCTGCCAATTACCAAAAAGCCATTGCAAACCCTGTGACAAGCCACAAAGTGAGCTGTGTACAACTTGGTGAGTACAAAACCTCTGTAGGCCTCACCTAGATGGATAAGGTTATTGGGACACATGAATACACACATATGAAGCTGCCTTATAATGAATCAGACACTTGGTCCATCAAAGATAGTATTGTCTATTCAGATTGGCAGCAGCTCTCCAGGGTCTCAGGCTGAGGTCTTTACTGCCGGGTCCATTCAACTGGAGATACCAGGGATAGAACCTGGGACCTTCTGCATGCAAAGCAGAGGCTCTCCCTCTGAGCCACAGCCCCTCCCAACAGCCAAGGGACAAAAGGGACAGTTGGGTTTTGGAGGGGGAAGGGATCAGAGGTATCCTGGACTAGGCAGAGAGTCCAATAGGGACTGTGGTGGTTGATTTTGACAGGCAGGGTTTGGGTGCTGTTCTTGGGTGATAAAGTGAATTATTGAAGCGGTCTAGTTACTGTTTTTACCTTAAAAGCTGCTGGAAGAATTAACTGCTAAGAATAATACACCTCCTGACTTTTCCACATCAGTTTTTGGGTACTGGCCCCTTACTGCTTCAGTTTATCCGCTGATTTCCACATGTATTTTTGTGCGTTTAGTTTTCGCTTCAGCTTCGTTGTCCCCCCCCCCCCTTTCCCTCCCCTAGTTCTTTTGAGACCACTTTTACACCAGTGTTTTTCTGGAAGCTGATTCTGAGTCACCTTTTTCCTGATGTGTGATGTTTCTGTCAGTTCTCTTTGCCTCACTCACTCCCACCCACCTCCAGCCCACTTTTTGATGACTGGACGGTCATCATTGTCAAGTCATTCCCTCTCCCCATTCCCTTTCATTTTTTGATATAAGGAAACAGGCATCTCTCTGCAAGGGAAGGTGGCAGAGACTTTTTTTAAAAGAAAAATTAAATTCAGAGAACAGTCTTAATCTATCAGTACAATGGTCTATTGATCTTTTAGGGCCCTTTAAAAGGGTGTGCGTGCTGTGACACCATCAATTATGGCAGCACCCTCCCTTGAAAATCCTGATTTTTCAAGGCATCTGTGTAAGAAAAAAAATTGGCCCCACATCTGTGAAAATGCAGAGGGAGGGCAGACGTAAAAAAGAACCATGCCCAAAACTATTCCAATGCTTGTGGATCAACTGCCAAGAAAATCAGGAGTAATTTGAGAATGTAGAACAGCCTCTGGCACCCTGTCCCCTAATTTGAGAAATTATGTGAGTTATCATATTTTTGCCACAATGGGGCATTGTGTAGCTTTTTCTGCTCTAGACAACATATCTTGGGCTATGTTTAAGCACCAGTACCCCTTTTTTTCTAGAAACTGAGCACTGAGTGGGCCAAAGCTTTGACTGCAGTTAGCCTTAGGAGAACAGGAGAAAGAATCTGGGGAGTTTTCTGAAGTCTTGGGGTCTTTCTCTGTCTTTGCTGCTTCCTTCCTACAGCTTATATTACAGGCATACAGATGCGTACCAAGCTGCCTCTGGCATGTAATAATTGTCTCTAGTTTTCTAATCTTGGAAGTTTGATTCTCCCTCCCCTCCCCTAAATATTGATATGCCACAAATCACATAGGTTTCTATGTCCAGATAGACAGGCTAATAAAATAGGGTATGAAGCTTTGGTGGCTGTAACAGCAAGACTGTTAGGTTGCATTGTTTGTTGAATTTTAATTATCTTAACTGCTTTAGGAGACAAGTTTGTCTGAAAATGAAAGTACATCAGAAAGATAGGCACTAAGGAAGCATTTGTGTATGGTATGAAGTCCACCTTTCCACTGAACCTGAGAGGCCAGATTTTGACTCCTCTTCCCCCCAGGAAACTTCTTTCTAGCTGTGGGACACAGGGGGAAGTTTCCCATCCCAGGAGGGGGTCATAACAACTACTTCTTGGATCAGAACTGCAAGAGAGCATCAGCTGGGGCAGTGCAGAGCTCTCAGCTCCCACTGCCCTGGCTGATCCCAGGCTGGCTCCTCTTGCAGTTTAGTTTAAACTGACCTGCAAGAGGAGCCCAGTGGCATAGCTGAATATACCCAAATAAAAGCTGAAAAATACAGCTTTTATTTGGATTCAGCTATACATGTAGCAGCTGATCAGATTTTCTGATCTGTATTCAGCTTAAATACCAGTAAGGTATTTTTCTGGTATTTTTTTTTGGCGTGGGTTATGCCAAATGCACATCCCTAAAGTAAACATCTCTTCAGCTTGCCTTTCAAGGATGAGTCATGGGCTAGGGGACAGCAGAGGGCATGCTCATCTTCAGGCCTTCTGGTGTTTAATTGTAATATGATCATTTTTTAGAAATAATCCTTCTCTTTTAAAAAGGCACATTACTATGACTCAGTAATGGTGTTTTATAATAATGGGTATATTCTCAAAGTAAAATATGTTCAAATATGTTCACTCAGTATTTCCTTATTGAAATGTTTACTGATTAAATAATCACAACTTGGTCTTAGGAAAATATATTTTTCTCTTTTCTACCTGGGATTTCTTATTTAAAATAGGTATCTAAAAGAGTTTTTCTCTCTCTTTCTGCTAGCCAACAACTTCCTCTGTTTTGTTAGCTGACAATTGGTGCCACATGATATCAGCAAAGAACTCAGGCCTTGTAAATCCATGTAAATTAAGTCAAGTTTCTTGCCACTTGCTCTCAGAAGCAGGAAGGCCACAGTCCTAATAGCAAAAAATGACACAAGTTGACTGCAGAGGCTTGGTGGAAAAGCTGCAGTTTTAGCAATCCAAGGAGGTAAGCCCCGCTCAGTTCTGAATCAAAGACATGGGAAAGCTGTGCAGAACTGGCTGGGATCACACCCTAAGGCCTCTCTCTCATTTTCCCAGGAAATACTTTTATTAACTCTTTCAGATGGGTGGCCATGTAAGTCTCTGTAGAACAAATGGCATGTCCAGTAGCACCTTAAAGACCAACAAAATTTCCCTAGGGTATGAGCTTTCTTGAGGCAAAGCTCACATTGTCTGGGAACATCAGATACCAGAGTAATCTTTCCACACTATTCTTTGAGACAGTAGTGTGCATCTAGGAATGGCCCTAATAAGTATCAATGAAATCAATGTGCTTAGACTGGTATAACTTTGCTGCAACATTGAGGCTTTCTTATTACAGAGTTTGCAGTGACTCCAAATACCCCAAGAGACATTTCTGGAGTAACTCTGCATAGGATCCCACTGTTATTTTAAAATTTAATCTTCTCTATTTTATCATTACAACAACCCTGTGAGGTAAATTAGGCTGGGAATGTGTGACTGGCCCAAAGTTACCTAGCAAGCTCCCATGGCAGAATGGGGATTTGAACGTGGGTCTCCCACAGCCTAGTCTGGCATTCTAAACATTGTACCTCACTGCCTCTCAGAAGTGGCAAGGAACAGTAAAACCTTTACTGTACTATTTCGTTTAAGACTGCAAGATAGATGACTACAAATATGCAGAGTAACACTAGGCTGGACCTTGTCCTGTCATGGATATTAAAGAGCCCCACACACAGGCTGGGTTAGCTAGGGTGAGAGAGAAAGCCCAGTGAAAATGCCGACTCAGTGTGCTGTATTATTACAGCTTGCAAGGATGAGTTGTATTTCCCTTTCCCTGCAGGGGTTTTGATACATGTGCCTTTGAGTTGTCTAGTAATTACAGCCTGAGTCAGTGGTGAGAAAAAACTCACATTTGCACTGCTTGTGGAGTTAGCTTTTTGGCTCCTCGCAGGCATATTTCTATAAATAATTTGGAAGGCCTTCTTTGTAACCCCAGAGAATAAAAAAATACGTATTTTCCTTCATGAGAAAGCTGAGGATCTGGCAGAAACAAACAGGAGTCTTGCGACACCTTCAGGACCAGCACGTTTATTGTGGTGTAATTATTATGTACTAGAGCCCATTTCAGTAGTTAGAAGAGAATCTGGATAATTACTTACTGCAGTAACATCTCCAAGATCTGTAATGAGCTTGAAGTGACTCCAAATATCTCAAAAGACACTTCTGGAGTAACTCTGCAGAGTATTCCACTGTTAATTTTTATTTAATCTCATCTATTTTATCTTCACAACAACCCTGTAAGGTAAGTTAGGCTGGGAGGGAGTGACTGGCCCAAGGTTACCCAGTAAACTCTCATGGCAGAATAGGGATTCGAACCTGAGTCTCCCATATCCTAGTCTGATGCTCTAAACACTATACTGCACTGTGTCTTAGAAGTGGCCAGGAATGAGAAAACCTTTACTTTACCATTCCATTTAAGGCTGCAAGACAGAAGATTCCACATATGCATAGTAACACTAGGCTGGAACTTGTCCCGACTTGAATATTAAAGAGCCACCCACAGGCTGGGTTAGCTAGGGTGAGAGAAAACTCAGTGAGAATGCTGACTCAGTGTGTGCTGTGTTATAATAGCTGGCAAATATGAATTATATATCCTTTGCCCTGCAGGGGTTTTGATACGTGTGCCTTTGACTTGTCTAGTGATTCTAGCCTGAGTCAGTGGTGAGACATTTTTTGTAACTCCAGAGGATAAAAAATATATCTTTTCCTCCACAAAAAAACTGCAAATCTGGCAAAACCCAATGGGAGTCTTGTGACATCTTTAGGACTGTAATGTAACAATTCTGTACCAAAGCCCATGCAAAAGAATCATTATTCAGAAATTAGTAGAACAACAGGAAGGGCTGCAGTCCTCTGCTAAAAGCAGTATCCTTCCTGAATATTAGAATCTGCCAAATATGTTGTGAGCTGATATCTCAGGGCCAAATATTTCGGTTGCACTTCTGTTGCAAGTCTCCATCTCTAGCTTGCAAACAAATCAGCTTTGAAATCATTTCCACATATGCTTGCATTCCCCCCCTTCTTTTGAAGTGGGGTAACAAAGAAATACTTTTATTTCCGTTTCTAACTTCCTCGTCTGCAATTTAAGAGAAGAAGGGTCGCTTTCATTTTCTCACGCTGAACAGCAGCACAAGAGAGCAGCCATTTCTCCAGGAGTAAGTACAATGTGTATGATGTTCCTTGGCGTGTGTGTTTGTGATCATTTTGATTGGCTCCTTTCGAGAGGTTTAAAAGCTGAGTTAAGCCTTAACTGGGACTAATGCCATGCATTGGAACAGGTGCCCCGCGCCACGTGCAGCTTTGGTGTGTGAGATAGGATAGTAAAGAAAAATCCCTCTGAGCAAACGGAGTGGCCTCCCATTTATCCTCGGGGAACCATATCCTGGTTGCTTGGGACTGTTGCTTAAAACTGTCTTGGCAGTTTTAAACCCCTCAAGTTTTCAGGGTTGCCAACCTCCAGGAGGTGGCTGGTGATCTCTTGGGATTACAGCTGATCTCCAGGCAACAGAGATCAGGTCAAGCAAAGCGAATGGCTGCTCTGGAAGGGATTATGCCCTCTCGGCTCCCTCCTGTCCCCAAACTTCATCCTCCTCGGGCTCCGCTCCCTAAATCTCCAGGTATTTCTCAACCTGGAGCTGGTAACACAAACTAGCCCAACAAAGTTAGCATTGCTTTTGTCAGGTCCTCAGAACCTTTTCAGAGTGTACCTTTTTTCTTGAGATATAGTCATTTCTATACTCGGTGTGATGTTTATTAATTTAAAACTAATAAAATTTGGTTTGGAGGAAAAAAGGACCTTTTCAGAGACAGATATGAGATGAGATTTTAAATAGGCTCATTTTGGATAGGCAGTGCAGTAATCGTGCTGGGGTATGTTTATCTGAATGGTGTTTACCTTTTTTGTTTGTTTGTTTGTTTTCTCTCTGGGTAATTATCATCGTTATTATGGCTATGGGGAGGTGAACTGATGTGACTGGGGGTGGGGGCCAGAAGGTAGTCTTGCCTAGTGTGCAAAAAACCCTGGCATTGGCCCTGATGATGCCCAAACATCCTATTGGGGGCAGTGGCAGCCCACCATGACACCTCTTCAGTGTATTCCATGAGGATGCCCCGTTGGAGCTGGATGAGCTCGGCTGACCTCCTGTCTACCAGAACATCCGCTTCTAGGGCAGATATTGTGCCCAAGCTACCTTCCCAGGTCAAGGGATTGCCTGGGACATCTTCAGCGAACACCTTGTCTGTGGCATTTTTTTCAGGCATTCCTCTGATGAAGTTGACTCCTGTTCTCCAGATCCCTGGCTTCCACTGCAGAAATCTGCAGGGCAGTAAACAAAACATCAGCCTCTACCTTTGTCAGACACTACAAACTGAACACAAATAGGTCTGCAGATCTAGTCTTCAGCAGGAGAGTTCTCCATCAGGTGGTCCCCCCCTTATTCCTCCTGCACTCAACTGACCCCTTCCCTCAGTTTAAAGCACTTGGGATTTGTTATGTATTGGGACTGGAACATTCTAGGACTGTTTCTACCGGAGCCTGGCTGAGGTTGAAGCTCTAGAACAATAGCCCACCAGGACTCTGGAGGTGGTCAGTGAGGAACTAATGGTTCTGATAATAGCCTATCATTGGTAGTTGTTTAGCCCTGCTCACAAGACTCCACAGCTTAGGGGGAGCATTGGTTGCAATATAAAGAAACAGGGCATCCCGATAAGGTTATTGACAATCTTATAGCGTCTAGGAAGGGCTCAACTAACAGAGTATACAATAATACTTGGCAAGTCTTCCAATCCTGGTGCTCAAATAAAGGGTTAGAGCCATTCTCAGCCAAAGTACGAGATCTTCTTTACTTCCTGCAAGAGGGTTTGGAAAAGGGTCTAAGTACTAGCACCCTGAAAAGGCAGGTGGCAGCCATCTCTGTGACTGAGCTTCAATTTATTGGCCTTCATCAGATTACCTTCTCTAGGTACCTGTTCAGTACTTCCACAGACCCAACTGATGCATGGTAAGGCGAAGCAGAGGTGGGTGTCTTCTGCATATTGATGGCACCTTACACCAAATTCTCTGATGATCTCCCAGCAGTCTCATGTAGATGTTAAACAGCATGGGGGACAAGATGGAACCCTACAGGACTCTATGGTATAAATGCCAAGGACCCAAGCAGTGGTCCTCCAGCACCACATTCTGGAATCCGTTCTGGAACCAGCCAGTCAAATTAGATTGGAACCACTGGAGCATAGTAACCCACACTCCCAACTCAAACAGCCTCTCCAGAGGAAAGCATGACCAAAGGTACTGAATGCTACAGAGAGGTCCAGGAGAATCAACAGGGATGCATATTCCCTGTCAGTTTCCTGTTGAAGATCATCCATCAGAACAATCAAAGGTGACGTTTCTATCCCAAACCCAGGCTTGAATCTAGACTGAAACGGGTATAAATAATCCATCTTCTCCAAGACCACCCAAAGGTGCAAGGCCACCCCATGCCTAAGCAGCTGACCAGAAAATGGTATGTTGGCCACTGGGTGGTAATTGTTCAGGTCAATGGAGTCTTCAGGAAGGGTCACCCTCCCACAAAGAGACATTTATTACCTCCCAGACCCATTTGACCTAGCCCAGCTTGATGCCAGCAGCCACAAATTGCAAGGACTGAGTCTAAACATTGTGAGCTGCACACTTCTGGAGGTGTTTGTCCACTTCATTAGGACTCAACAACTGAAAGCCATCTATGAGGGCCAGACTGCACTCCAGTGACATCCTGAGATTGAACTATAACAACTGTTAAATCTAAGTCAGGGCAGATGTGAGCAATTTTATCAGCAAAATGAATTTCAAAAGCATCACAATGGGCCCATGTGTTAGGGTTGCCAAGTCTGGGTTGGAAAATACCTGGGGACTTTGGGGGTGAAGCCAGGAGAAGGTGGGGTTTGGGGAGGGGAGGGACCAATGCCATAGTACAATGCCATAGACTGTGCACTTCAAAGCAGCCATTTTCTCCAGGAGAGTTGATCTCTGTCGCTGGAGATCAGTTGTAAAAGTGGGAGATCCCCAGGCCCCACCTGGAGGCTGGCAACCCTACCATGTGTCTTCCAGGTCTACATTTTCAGGAGATGAGATACGAGTTTCTTCACAACCTGGAAAAACTCTGTTGGATAGTATTGTATGAATGGAATTGAAAGTGGAACTGAGTCTCTGCACAGCAGAATTCTATAGTCTGGCTGGTTGAGAAATAAGATCACACTTGGGTTTATTACTTAGAAAAGAAATAGAAGGTCTTTATTGTAAAAGAATGCCAGGACGGAGAGCTAGGATGGAAAGAGACTGTAGAAGCATGTCCAGGCCTCATAGTGAACAGAGGAAGAGAACAAATTTAGAGTCCAGTGGCACCTTTAAAACCAACAAAGGTTTATTCAAGGTATGACCTACACTTTTTCAAAGGAAAAGAAGAAGAGAGAGAGAGGAAAGGGAAGTGCCCGGAAGAAAGGAACCCCTGAGAATAGCATTCTCGGTAGCAAAGGGACAGCAGAAGGAGTGGACAAACGAAAGGTCAGAGAGTGCTAGGGCTGCCAAGTCTTGAAAACTCACCGGCAGGGGGGAGTCCTCCTCCCGCCAGGAGTTTCTTCTGGCGCGCGCGCACCCCCATCAACGTCACCGGAAGTGACGCAGCACGTATCATAGAGTTTTGAGGCGATTGCCAGAGTGTCGCCCTGGCAACGCCCCCAACGTGCTGCGTCACTTCCGGTGATGTCATTACGTCATCCTTGCTGGACGAGTCGGGGGTGGGGTTCCCCCCGCCGGCCAAATGCTGGCTGGCAGATCGGGAACCCCCGCCCCCCGGCCTGACTTGGCAGCCCTAGAGAGTGCCCTATCTTCCTCAATTAATTAAATTTGTACCCTGCCCTCCCCGCAAGCAGGCTCTCTACTGCCCTACCCTGAGACCCCAATGTCTGTGCTAGCATTAAGTGACATTGCAGAATTCATTCCTTCCAGCAGCAATGAGCTTACTTGTCCACCCTCACGGCCGCAGAGGAGGCACAGTAATGTGCTGTCACCTGGGTTTGGTTATATTCGCTTTGAGGTTTCCTCCACCTGTACCCCAACTGTCTGCCCAACGGCAGACTCCTGTCATGGGTATAAGACTGAGGCCCTAACGGCATGATACAAACTCTTGTGTCATGTCTGGGTGCAATTTTAGGACTCTCAGGTAGATGTGCACTTGTGAGTTTCTTGTTGGGAACAGTTTGCAGGTACATGGAGCCTGATTTGGATTGGAACTGTGGCAAATAGGGAGAGGTATCTTATGCCTCCCTTTGCATCATTTCTCCTAAAACAGTCCTGGGGTGCTATTTGTGCTGTTGGGGGTTTCATGTGTACTGATGGGGTACAGGTAGCTTTCTCATATGGGGAAAATTATGTCCTCCAGGCTGTTTCTGGTACAGAAAATGGCACTGGGGAAATGTATAAGCCCTCTCTTCCCATGTGCTGTAGTCCCAGGAACTGAGTTCTCAATTCCAGCAGGGCACTAGCAAGTGCAAGTCTGCCTGAAGGTCCTTGTGTTGGACTTGGATATGATGTGAGGACTTGTATTATGGAATTAAGCCCCTAGTTGATTAGCTTCCATAATCTTCATATAGGGATGCCGCTAATTTTTCAGCAAACCTGTTTGGCAGATGAATTTACCTTGTTGAACACTCATGATTGGGCTGTGAGCCAATCAGGTTGTATTGAACTATTCAGATTGCAATTAGCCAATCAGATTGCATTAAACAACTCAATGTCAGCAAGTCTGGGAGGCAGCAAAGTTTCCAGGATGGCAGATGTGAAAACACGAGTACCTTCCAGGAGGTGGCATTTGATGGCTTTGAATAGCCTGTTCCTGCATTAACAGGTTGCAAATAGTTAGTTGATTAATTGGCTGGTTGATCCCCACCAGCTAATGGGAAGTAAGCTGATTGGCAGATGTTCAAAGATCCCTATCTTCAGTAGGAGATAAAACAGATTGAATGCTTCCTTGCCAACTGCAGTCTGGTATCTGTCCAAATACCATGTTCAGATAACTAAACTATGGTTGAATCTAGCAGGGATGGTTAAGTAATACCCTAAGTGTGGTAGAATGCTCTAGTTGGGGTATATTTTGCCTTTGCTGGGGCAGTTATGTATTTTAGATCTGTTGCTTCCATTTGATGAATTGGTGGTGCCAGTGGCAAGGAACACCTTTTGTCACTAATGTTTCCTGCGGTAACCTTTCCATGCCAGAAATCCTTGATTTCATAGGAACAAGAATTTACTGCAGCAATGTCCTTCAGTCGAGCTGCCTTTGAAGACAGCTTGGAGGCCACTGCTGGTACAGAATGTCACAGCCACCTTTTGGTAGGTTTCGGTAGGTGAGCACATATATAACCAAAATTCTTTTTTGGCTGCATTGGCTGCTGGTAGACTTCTGGACTGAATTCAAGATGGTGATTGCCCATGCAGACAAGCAAATGCTCATGGGATGCTAATGCCAACAACAGATGAACAACACACATGCATGAACCAAAGCTAGTAAATCAGAGAGCAGATGGCACAGTGCTAAGAGTCAGTTCCTTCCCTCCTGAATTAGAGACCACAACTCTAAGTCTAGAAGGAAGTGGCCACCTGACAGCATTTGGAGTACAGCCTTATATTAAACAAGGGTGCTTCCTGGAGCTTCAAGTCTGGAAGGAAAGAGAGAAAAGCTTATGCTTAGTCTTCTGTAACTTCGTACTTAGTGTTTCAGTTTTCTTTTTAGAGAAACCTGTTTAAACGGATGCATTCTGAAAGTCATGAAGCTCTGAGTTACTTCTTTCCAGGAAGTGAGAGAGAATCTGAACTACCCTAGCATCTCTTGAAGGCTAGTAGGGAGGTGGCTCACTTGGGGAACTGCTATTTGCAAGCCAGTGCCAGGGATGAATCACCTTAGCAGCATGCAATATTGGGTGATCTCTTCTATTGTCAACTCTGGGTGTGGAAATTACCAGAGATTTGGGGGTGGAGCCTAGGGAGGGCAGGGTTGGGGAGGGCACTCAGCAGGGTATAATACCATAGAGTCCACCCTCCAAAGCAGCCGTTTTTTCCAGGGGAACAGATCTTTGTCATCTGGAGACCAGCTGTAAATCTGAAAGAACTCCAGGCCCCAACTGGAGGCTGGCAAATCCATTTCTATCTATCTGCTTTGCTTCCTGAAACATCAAGAAGTGCCTCTGAAAAGTTATCAAGACTTGTGATTTATTACTGGTAATCCACTGGGGGGGGGAGGGATTTTACATTTCTACAGAGTTTCCAGAGCTATTGGAACAGGTTTCATAATATTTTCAAACTGGGAAATGCTCCTGAAGGACTGCCAAAATGAGCATACATGGAGGCTAAAATCATCTCTTGAGACTCTCCATTGTGTGCCACCACCACCAGAGCTTCAGCAGGTGGCCTTTTTGGTCGGTACACCGGAAGTGTGCTATTCATTCACCCATGATGCATATCCAGCACATCTCTTTGACCTCTTTTTTAGCAGAACAATTAAACTTCAGTTTTCTAGCAGAGTTGGTTTAGTTTGGTTTAGTTTAATTAGACTGAGTTCAAGATGTCACATGTTTATTGGTTTCTCCCCAGTTGCTGGCTTATTGTTTCGGTATGTTTGTTGTGAGCACAGTGAATTGTATTTTAATAAAAGATCTGCATCACCTGCTACATACCAATGTACTAGTTCCACTCATCTGGTCAATGCTTCCTTTGTATCACCACTCCTTGTTTGGTCTGCTGTGCTGCTGCTTGAGTCTGGGCTTTTTCTGTGGCTGCCTATTAAGGAATAGCATGCCTATGAGAAATGGGCTTCTTCTCTGTTGACTTTTAGGGGAAATTGTACAGTGGAGATTTCTGCAGGGCTTTCTTACCTGTCGAGTTACTTGGGCTATAGTTTTTGCAGGACTGGTAACTGCTTCTTTTGGTGAACTCGCTTCGGTTTTGTGCAAACTATCATTGTGGTTCTGAGTTTCTTGTATTTGATGTGCTTGCTATAAGTCACTGTGATTCCAAGGAGCAGGACAGCACATTATTTATTTATTTAATAACTCTATATGTCACCTTTCCATGGACCTGCTTGAGGAAGTATATAAATATGTTAATTAATAAATAATATCTTATAATTTTGATTTTAATGTGTTGTAAACCTCTTGGGAGTGGTTGTACCAGAAAGCAACTCAGAAAAGGTAAAATTGCTGCACAGCCACATTTTGATCTGCAGCTTCGCATGATTTCCCCCCGCGGCTTCTCGATCCTGTTTTTTGAGGATCTAGAAGCTGCAGGGGAAATTGTGCAAAGCTGTGGATCAAAATGTGGCCGCGCGGCAATTAGTGGGAACTTGACCAATGGAACTGGGGGAAAAGGAGGAGCAACGGCGCCACAGCTCCTTGTGAGAAATCGCTCTGGGTGCTGGCTCCACGCGGCTGCAGGTTGCAGGGAGGCTGGCATGCCATCTATCTGAATTTGCAGTCATCTTAGGGAAGCAGGGAGGATGGCATCGGGTCTTCCATGAGACCACATCTGGTTCAACATATGTCAGTCTGAGGTTTCCCTCAGCTGGGCACATGTCTCTCTATCTAGTACATTGGCACTGTCTCTTGGTCACCAATTAGTCCATTTTCCCTGGAACACTCTTTGCACAGTCCAGATATAGAGGCATATCACAAGTCCATACTTTATAAGAAGCTTGCAAGGCAACACTCATCTGTGGATACCTAATTCTGCAGATAGAAGCCACACCAACACTAAACAGATTTTCCTGCAGACTTAGAGAAGTTTGCAGAAAAATCTTTATATATATATATATATATATATATATATATATATATATATATGAGAGAGAGAGAGAGAGAGAGAGAGAGAGAGAGAGAGGGAGAGAGAGAGAAGGGGGGGGTTCAGTCCCCCCCCATACAATTGCATTATCTGTGCATGTGCAGGCAATGCACTTAAGGAGCCATTGCAGCTCAGCAGTGGTGGTGGATGCCAGCAAATGCTCCGGGCCTGATGGCAGTGGAGGACACTGGCAGCTGCTGCAGCCCAGGCACAGCAGAGGAGGATGCCAGTAGCTGCTGTGGCCCCCAGTGCTGCAGTGGCAGCTGCTGTGGGCCTGGGTGTGGGTGCGGCAGCAGTAGATGCTGCCTCCTGGGCTCTGTGGTAGGTGGGGTCTGGAGCCTTGTTGGTTCAGCAATGGTGAGGGAATATTGGATTTCCCCCTGCAAGTCTCATGCTCTCCCGCTTGTACTCTTGTCTCTCTGTTACAGATCTTGTCAAACATTCATGATGGTTTACTCTCCACGTTGGCTAGCCAGAAGTGCTGAATGATCTTAGCCAATCAGAAATTCTGCCATCAGGATGAACCTTTTAGTGAGGCACACTTAGTTGCCTTGCCTTGCAGCAGCCACATTTAGCCTGCCTTTTTATTTCCATGTCAGATTCTAAGTCCAGCTGAAGACGATTCTCTCTGTTGCCTTCTTGGCTTCTGTGCTCTGGGTCTGGCTGAAGTGAGGAGAAAGGAGTGGGGTGCATTCTGCCTGGCCTCCGTGTGGGAGAAATCCCTATGGCACTAGGCATCTTCAACATTTCTGGGCAAAAATGGCTGCTAAAGCTACCACTGCCTGCTACCACTCTCTGCCCCCCATTGCCACTGGCTCCTACCCACCATGCCATCCAGATCTTGGAACAGCCAGAGCTCTTTCCCTTCTTTATTTACTAATGTTTTTTGAAGATAAACTAAAGTGGTGCATCATGATGTACAGTGGGGCTTCCTGAGGTACTGTGAGCCTGTTCCTTGCCTTTAAACACCTGTGCAAACAAGGAGGGAAGGAGCAGCATTAAGAACATAAGAACATAAGAGAAGCCAATGTTGGATCAGGCCCGTGGCCCATCCAATCCAACACTTTGTCACACAGGGGCCAAAAACACCAGGTGCCCTCAGGAGGTCCAGCAGTGGGGCCAGGACACTAGAAACCCTCTCACTGTTGCCCCCCAAGCACCAAGAATACAGAGCATCACTTGCCCCAGACTGAGAGTTCCTATCTATACCTTGTGGCCAATAGCCACTGATAGACCTCTGCTCCATATGTTTATCTAATTCCCTCTTGAAGCCGTCCATGCTTGTAGCCGCCACCACCTCCTGTGGCAGTGAACTCCACATGTTGATCACTCTTTGGGTGAAGAAGTACTTCCTTTTATCCATTCTAACCTGACTGCTCAACAATTTCATGGAGTGCCCACAAGTTCATGTATTGTGAGAAAGGGAGAAAGGTACTTCTTTCTCTACCTGCTCTATCCTGTGCATAATCTTGTAAACCTCGATCATGTCTCCCCTCAGCCGTCGTTTCTCCAAGCTCAAGAGCCCCAAGTGCTTCAACCTTTCTTCATAGGGAAAGTGTTCCAACCTTTTTATCATTCTAGTTGCCCTCCTCTGCACTTTTTAAGCGCTCCAGCTCCTATGGAAGTAAGAGATGTTGGGGCAGCGGGGAGGGGATGATGATGGTAAAGGAGGAGGACCATCAAACTATTGTTTCTGTGAATTCCCAGACTACTTACTGTCCACTCATTTTGTATCAGCTGATAATTTCTGACTATTCTTATTTTGGGTCAATCCATAAAAATCATAATTACATTGATTCTCTTTTATTTCTCTATGTAGACAATGGCATCTGAAAATCCCTCTACCTCTGAACAAGACGAGATGCAGTTGCCGCTGAACCACCCAGGAGGTATGGCATAATGAAAAAGTTCTAGAAAACTTTCCTTCTGTGAATTAAGTTTCCTGGAGGTCTTTTTGAATGTTTGGTTGAGATTGCATACAATAATTAAACACTACAGCCTCTCCTAGGTTGCAGTTAACTCAGCCCACCCACCTTGCTGCAGTCTCTCAGCACTGAAACTTAACCTTAAGGGGCTGAATGGTGCTGTTACCTGAAGAAGTGAGACCGGAAGAAGTGATACCTGAAGAAGTGAGCAGTGACACACGGAAGCTCATACCCTGCCACAGATTTTGTTAGTCTTTAAGGCACAACTGGACTCTTGCTCTTTTCTACTGATACAGAAACACTAACATGGCTACCCATCTTGATTTACTTACTAATGAGGGACGATAAACTGGGAGATTAAAGAAACAAAATAATACAGGATAAAGATCCTGACTAGCTGCTTTAACCTACATCTTTACTCAGGCGTTTCTAAAACTTGTGAGAGCGGACTAGAGGAGAAGGAACAAAGAACAATACAACTGAAACCCAATGCTAACTCTCTAGTCCATCCCTAAAATATTGATTACTCAGTTGGAGAACCCCAGTGCTAACTAATTATGCATTTTGTCACCTTGCTCCGGCAGCAAGTATGTGCAGGCTCTACCACTGGGTCCCTAACTTAACTAGCTAGGACATCAGCATTTTTGTCGCGCAGAGCGTGTGTTAGCTAGCACCCACCTAGGTAGCCTTAGGACTTCACCAGCTTCTTCAGCACCACCAGCATTCACCAGCTTTCACTGCTGTGTAAAATCCTCATAGTAACCACACAATACTCAGTCCAGTGGTAAAACTATATACAAGGATTTATTTATAATATTTACAGCAGTCCGACAAAAGCTCCCGCCAGCAACCATATAATCAGAGAAGGACACAATGGAAGCTACACAATTACCTATATACACAGCTCAGCCAATCACCTTCTTGCTGAGTCACAGTGACTGCACTTGCTCCAGTGCCAGTCATAACCGGTATGGACTTGTACTGTCCAGTCCCACAGAGCTACCAGCTGTCAGTTAGATCTCCATGATCTGAATGCTGAAGCTTAATAGCCAACACTCCCCCTTAAGGTTCAGTATGTGAGATCATATTTAGACTCCCCCTAAGGGCTACAAACTTTGTTTCGTCTAAGCTCTTTGTGAACATGTCAGCTATGTTTTCCTTAGACATACAATGTTGCAAGACAACTAGTTTCCTCTGTACAGTGTCTCTAACATTCTGATACCTTATGTTGATGTGCCTGGACCTAGGCTTAATACCCTGGGAATCTGCCAACAATTCTGCTGCTTTGTTGTCACACTTCACAATCATGGGTACATTACTCTTTACATTAAAGTCAATTAACAGTTGATGTAACCACTCCAATTGTAAAACACAGTCATTTATGGCAGCAAATTCCGACTCACAAGTACTGGTTGAAACAAAACGTTGTTTAACAGATTTCCAAATTACTAAAGATCCATTTACAAAAATTACGTATCCAGTAGTTGATTTTGCATCTTGGTCAGTTCCCCAATTTGCATCACTATATGCCAGAACTTGATTAGTGTTGTCTCCCCTTAAGACCAATTTATACTTTAAGGTTCCCTTCAGATACCTTAAGACCCTTTTGGCAGTATTCCAGTCACGTACACATGGTTTTGCACTCTTTTGCGACAATAGATGCACTGCATGACTGATATCCGGGCGAGACCAAATTGATAGATAATTTAGAGACCCCAATAAAGATTGATACACCCCAATCTGATCAAAACTTTCGTTTTCTGGTTCTCTAATATAACCTGTGGTCATTGGAGTTGCAACAGGGTTGGCATCTAACATGTTATATTTCTCCAACAATTTCACAATTTTGTTCTCCTGGCAAACCTCAAAAAAACCATCATAGTTCCTATTTATTTCCATGCCCAGGTAATGTCTAATAGGACCCAAGTTTTTTATCTTAAAGAACAGTTTTGTTGTCCGTTCAAACCAAACTAATTGTTTTTCTTGATGATATAAATAACAAAGATCATCAACAAAAATTACTAGGTAACACCTGCTACCATTAACTTCTTTGCTAAACAGACAAGGATCTGCAATGCTTTGCTCAAACCCCATGCTAGTCAAAGTTGTTGTCAGACATAAATTCCAAAGATGTCCACTTTATTTTAAACTGTACAAACCCTTTTTCAGTTTCAACACCAGTTTTTCATTTTTATCCATAAACCCTGGAATTTGTTTCATGTACAACTCCTCATCCAAAACAGAATTAAGGTAAGCTGTTGTAACGTCAAAGTGTTGTGCTTTCATTCCCTCTATTCCTACCTTTGTTAGTGCTACACTCAGTGTATTGCTTCTTACTGTGGGTGCAAATGTTTCATCAAAATCTTCACCAGAAATTTGAGAAAACCCCTGTGCTACAAGTCTAGCCTTTCTCTGTGGCATTTCCCCTTGTACAGGCTTCAGTTTATACACCCATTTGCATCCAATCACATTTTTCCCTTCTGGTAGGTTAGACAATTCAAAAACATTGTTCTCACAAAGAGAATTGTATTCTGTTTTCATTGCTTCTAGCCAAGCTTGTTTCTCACCCTCAGGCATCAAAGTAACCTCCTTGTAACACGTAGGTTCTTTTATACAGACATAGTTTGCAACTTGTGTTTCAAAACCGTACCTCTGAGGTGGAACCCCTTTGTTACTTCTCTCAGACCTCCTAGGAGTACTAGGCTCAGGTTTGGTACTACCTGAAACTACAGGTTGAGAAGAAGAAGCAGATGAACTAGATCCAGGAACTGCTGGACTAGCAACATCCTGTTGACTGTCTGTTAGTGGCAACACTGTCTGCTCTGGTAGTGTGTTTGCATGAATTTTATGCCAATTCTTGCCTTCAGCAAAATTTGCAGACCTGCTGAAACTAATTTGGTGATGGTCATTAGAAAACCTGTACGCCTTCATGCCGGACTGGCATCCTAAAAACGTCATGTGTTTGGATCTTGGACCACCCTTACTGCGCTGGTTTAAAGGTACATTCACCCACGCCTTTGAACCAAACACCCGCAGGTAATTCAGCTTTGGCATTCTTCCATAAAGTAACGCATATGGGATATTGTTAATCACCCTAGACCAGGTTCTGTTTGAGACATACACTGCGTACTTTAGAGCTTCTGCCCAATACTGTTTTGGTAAGTTGGCATCTGCAAGCATGGCATACATAATAGTCTGCAAAGTGCCATTCTTTCTCTCAGCAATGCCATTTTCTTGGGGCATTCCAACATTAGCAACCCGGTGTTTTACTCCTAAAGCAAGCAACCATTGTTTCATTTTATTTGACATGAACTCTGCCCCCATGTCAGATTGCAAAGCTTTCAAAACACCCAATTGATTTGTCACCCTTTTGTGCCAATATTTCAAAGAGTCAAAACAGTCAGATTTGTGTTTGAGAATATATAGCCAAGAATAACGAGAAAAATCATCTGTGATAACCAAGGCAAATCTGTTCTCTGATAAGCTAGGTGGAAATGGTCCCATAAGATCTACATGGACCAGCTCCAAAGGATGAGTTGATTCCCTCTCGCTCCTGCGAGCTACAGGAAAAGCCTTAGATTTTACTTGCTTGCACACCTGACAGTCTAAGAAAGTTTTACAGTCATTTACACCTTCTTTACCTGTCAAAGCAAGAGTCTTTCCAAGTGCGTGGAAAGAGGCGTGACCTAAGCGACGATGCAATAAATGTAAACATTCCATGTGTGGATTAGTGTTCCCTGACACACTCGCTGCAGTGACAGAATTTTCCAACACATACACACCATTTTTTAAACTTGCTCTTGCCACCTCCTTCCCACCCTTCTTAATACAGCAAAGCTCACCCCCAAAAGTTATTTCAAACTTGGCACGGTCCAGTGCCAGCACGCTGAGTAAGTTGCTCTCGAGGGTAGGGACACATAATACATTTTGGAAGGTATGGTTTAAGACCCCCAAAGTTAGTTCTCCTCTACAAGTGACATCAGCCGAGTGTCCATCAGCGAGACTCACGTGACCCTGCAGAGGCTCCTGTTGATTCTGCAGCATTCCAGAATCAACGCAGATACTGTGGCTCGCACCACTATCTAGAATCCAGCCTTGTTTTCCTGTGTTACCTGCAACAACAAGAGATGCATTGGGACGACTCGACAACATGTCAGAGTGCCCAATGGTCTTTGTCTTCTTTTGCCGTGACGTGCAGAATTTCTTGAGATGTGATGTTGACCCACAAATGTAGCATTTCTTGACACGTAGAGCCTTCACTGGTTCCTCCCGCTCAGCTTTCAAAACTCTCGTCTCTGCTACGCTGCTCCTGGAGTTGCTGCTGTAACCAGACACCTCACACGGCTGGGCTTTCTGCCAGGCAGTTGAAGCATGCCGAGCCTTGAGTTTCTCCTCAAATTCCAGAACTCTTCCTGTTATTAGCTGAAGATTTAACTGGTCAGGCTGTAGACCTTCAAGCGAGGTAATTAATACATCAAACGCAGGAGAAAGCGAACTTAGAAGTAAGTAGCACTTATCTTCTAGAGAAATCACCTTTCCTCGTTCCTCTAATTGATGATACAGCTCCGTCAAGGTACTAATGTGCTGTCTAACAGATTCATCTGGAGCTTGTGTTTTTCTGTAAAGACGGCGTGTCAAAGACATTATAGTGCCAATAGACCTTTGGACATAAACGTCTCTAAGTGAATTCCACGCCTCCTTAGCAGTTGCAGAAGATTAAACATGCATTAATTGGTCATCACTTACAGCCAAAACGATGCTTGCCAGTGCGCGCTGAACCTTCGGCACGTCTCCCACTGGAACAGGATCTGGAGGGTCACTCACATACATCCAGAGGCCCTCTCTGATGAGGTAGTGTTTCATCTTTACTGACCAGATTTCATAGTTTGTCGAAGTCAGCTTGTCGACCACTTGTGTTGCTGGAACCAAAGCCATAATTCACTCCGCTTCTCCCAACACTCACAAGCTGAAAACTGTTATCTTCTCTCCGGCGTGCACTCCGCTGCCAAGGCTAAAGCAGGCAAGTCACACTCCCCCACTCCTGGAAGAACACAGTGACCTTCAGCCCTCAGCTCCTTGTTCTCACAGCTGCCCACACCGCTCTCGGTTCACCGGCTCACCAAAAATGCAGAACTGGTTCTCCGCTGTGCTGGGTCTCCGTCAGGCTAGGTAGGTACTCCGCTAGGCTGGGCCCATAACCCTGTCGCGCAGAGCGTGCATTAGCTAGCACCCACCTAGGTAGCCTTAGGACTTCACCAGCTTCTTCAGCACCACCAGCATTCACCAGCTTTCACTGCAGTGTAAAATCCTCATAGTAACCACACAATACTCAGTCCAGTGGTAAAACTATATACAAGGATTTATTTATAATATTTACAGCAGTCCGACAAAAGCTCCCGCCAGCAACCATATAATCAGAGAAGGACACAATGGAAGCTACACAATTACCTATATACACAGCTCAGCCAATCACCTTCTTGCTGAGTCACAGTGACTGCACTTGCTCCCGCCAGTCATAACCGGTATGGACTTGTACTGTCCAGTCCCACAGAGCTACCAGCTGTCAGTTAGATCTCCATGATCTGAATGCTGAAGCTTAATAGCCAACAATTTTATTTATTTATTTATTTATTTATTTCGATTTGTATCCTGCCTTGCCAGCATACATAAACAATCATTATTTTCCTTCTTTTTCATGGTTCAAAACTAAAACTATTGAGGTGGAAAAAAGCTGAGAATTTGAGAGCTGAATTAAAATGTACTCAGACAAAACCAAGCAAATGCTGAGTGAGGGCCTGAGTAATAAATTCGAAATCCAGATGAACAAAACAGCTATGATGTTATGCATATTTCCTTGGGAGGATGCCTTACTGCATTTGGTGGGGCTCACCTCTGAGCAAACATACGTAGGCTAGGCCAGCACCACTCTTGCTGGGGCAGGGGCTTTGTCTTCTAGTAAAGATGTAGAAAGGACAGGAGTGGTCTTATTCTAGGGTTGCCAGGTCCAACTCAGAAAATACTTGTGGGGTGAAGAGTTTCCCATTCCCTTTTAAAAAAATACAGCAGTATAGTTCCCCTGAATACAGTCTTTATTTCCTCGTTCTCATTTTTTGCCTTCAAAGTATTCTCTAGCAGCTGCACTTCCACTAAATGAAAGTGTAATTTGGCATACCTCCACAAGTCCCTCATCAGGCTTTGGTAGTATTTCTTTTATCATTGATTATTATAGTATTTATTAAGGGACACACACACTCACAAAGTACCCAAAATAAACAATGAATCCTTTCCCAAACACAAACAGTTCTTAAGCCTACACTTCTGTGATCTCACTGGGGCAATGGTATAAATTGCTTTACTCACAGGAGTTGCTGAATGTAACAATCTGCTTTATTTCAACCAGCTTCTTCAGATTAACACAGAAAAATGGAAGTAAGAGAGCAGTCGGAATGGGGTGGTGGGGTGGCGTTTTCCTCCATCCCATAATCAGGTTCTAGTTAACTGTTTACTATCCATTTTACTATATACACAGCTTCTGAAACAAATGCAAAACAAACAGAGCGACTTGCTCTCTTCCTCACACACACTCTCACTGGGAAGCTCCAACATGGCTCGTGCCTGCTGCCCCCGCCCCGCCCCGCCCCGCCCCAATGCAGCTTTTGCCCTGCTGAGATTTAAAAGTGCACACACATTCCCAAACACAACCAGTTTGCAAGCTTCTTTTTAAATGTCCTGTCAAGATTTAAAGGCACATGGTGGCTGTTGGGATGGGGCTTCTCCCTGCCGGCCAGCTGACTGGCAGCGGGGAGGAGCCTGCAAAATCAGGGAGAGCCCTGCCCTGACTTGGGGGCTGGCAAGCCTATCTTATTCAACAGGCCCCAGGGGCAGCTGCCTTGGGTCCCACACTGGGGGGGGGGAGTCAACCACCCATAGCCCCCCCCCCAAAAAAGGGGGCAAGAAGAAGAAGAGGCTCCTGCCACCAGTTGTTCCTGCCCTGTTTCTCTGGAGTCTGTGGTGGCTCACCTCACACAGGGTGAGGGCCACGCCTTTCTTGGCCCTGGCAGGGGAGTATCTAAACCTTTCTTCCAAATGCAGCCTGCTCTGCTTCCCAAAATGCAGCTTCTGGTTACGAGTGAAGTTTCAGGGCAGCTAGGAGGGAGAGGTAGGGAACTGACGTACATCTAGCCTGAGTGGGAGTGCCATTTGTGTCTACTGGAAGAAGCCTTCAGATCTAACCCACTGCTTTTATTCATTGTTGCTGAAATCTTGCTAACTGTGGAACCCTGTTTATAAATCTGATTAGGTGCTGAGGGAGAAAGCTTGTGTGAAACTGCTTGTAAGCGAAAGAAGATAAGTGACAGTTACCAAGGCTTTAGCAATAAGGACTTATACTGCCTGAAGAAATGTAAGTCTGAAGGGAAGGGTGACAAAAATTCACTCCAGGGTGATGGTGGTCAAGAGGGGTGACCAGGGTGGAGTCCAGCAGAGCAGAGCCATTATCCTTCCTCAGGGCTAGGGTGGGAGGGTACTTCATTCTTTAAGGTGCAACTAGATCAGACTAAAGATTTATTGATGTCTTTCATTTTATTAAAAAGTGGAAGTCTGCACAGGAGAAGAGAAAGGAATCTCCCACGCCAGTGCTGACACTTCAGTCCAAATCACTCCTGCCCATGGGTGCTTTTTAAATAAAAGCAAAGACATTGGGAGGTCTGATCAAGGATCTTTTTGTTTTGTCTAATTGTGCCCAGAGTCCTCCTGTGAATCCAGCACAGAAAATCAGCCTGTTCCATCCACTCCCTATTGCTCTGCAAATAGACATTTTTTTTCCTGGTTCCTGAACACATGAAACTTCCTTATACTGAAGGCCAAGCCCCATGAGACTTTTTTAAATGAATCAGGTCCCTTAGTCAGACCATATCAAGGTCAGAATTGGCTGCTCTGAATGGCAGCAGCTCTTCAGAATTTTAGGCAGAGGTTTTTCACATCATCTCCTGTCTGATTCTTCTAACGAGAGATCCCAGGAACTGAACCTGAGACTATTTGCATGGAAAGCAGAAACTTTATCACAGAACCACAGTCCCAGTCTGGAAGTTAGGTTGGGGAATTTTGTATATAGATTTATTTATAACATTGATTTATTTATAACATTCATTAATTTATAACACTGATGCATTGTGTCTCTGGCAAAGAAGGCAGGTGAGGTGATGTACAATCAAACTGAACCCTACGAGGAAAGGCTAAGGGCCTTGGGAATGTTTAGTTTAGAGAAGGGGAGATTGAGGGGACACACGATTGCTCTCCTTAATTATTTGAAAGGCTGTCATTTGGAGGAGAACAAGGAGCTGTTCCACTTGGCAGCAGAAGATAGGACCTGAAGCAATGGGTTTAAATTACATGCAGAAAGTGGTATTGGCTGGATATTAGGGAAACTTTTTCACAGTCAGAGTGGTTCAAAGGTGGAATTAGCTTCCTAGGGAGGTGGTAAGCTCTCCTTCACTGGCAGCTTTCAAGAAGAGGCTGAATATTTGTCAGAGATGCTTTAGGATGGTCCTGCACTGTGCAGGGGGTTGGAATAGATGGTCTGTATGGCCTCTTCCAACTCTATGATTCTATAATCAAGACCCATACAACTAAAAGTAGTATAGAATGTTCTAAACACCATGCAACATGATAGAATTGTGACGGCTAGTTCTTTGGACAGCAAAGAACCACTTGCCACCATCTTGCTAGTATCTTCCTTGCAGTACCAAGGCTCTTTATAGTAGTAAAATAATTTAATTTTTTTGTATAAGGTAGATCATATGCTGTATACGGCATTATGGGAATCAGATCACTTGATGAACTTTTTTTGCACAGCTTTTTCAAACAATTTGGAATTATTCTAGCAAAGACTTAAAGAAATTGTGAGATAGAATAAGGCTGTGGAAGATAGACAAGATTTAAGGATGGGGACCATTGAACACTCGCTATGGAAGAGAGGCATGGCGCTGGCTGAGTTCCTTTACCCGATCACTGGCCATTCTGAACATATTCTTTCTTCTGAGATTTCAGCAGTTGCCTCTCATGCATTATCACAAAATGCAGACTCACCACACTGAATTCTGTACCGGGTACCAAATTCCATGACTGCAGAACAAAATTGCAGATGACTGCAGTCCCTCTTGGAATAAACTGGATTATTTAAAGCAGTTCTCTGCTATACCAAGTAGTTGTCAAGCCTTTGTTTGTACACTGAGACCATCATTTTGTCCCAGAATCATTCAGTTACAAATTCTTTCTGTCATTGTGCTCTTCAGATAGAACGTGGGAATCACAGACAAGGAAGATTGTCAAGAAAACATATGACAAATTGGTTGAAGATTTATCTCGAGGTGGCCAAAACAAAGAAATTAACTATATCAGGTGAGTACTCTTCCTAATTTCTGTTCAGATTTCATATTTGAAGTGAGTGTTCTTCTTGAGTACTGTTTGTATCTTTAAATGTGGTAGGAGAAATTAGAACTATAGTTTTTTTTCTAGGCTAAACTCCTGCCTCAAACCTCCCATGACAGCTCCCTAACTGAACCAAGGGTTCAGAACTGACAAAGAAGCCAGCAGTACAATCAGTTTCACTGACACTTTAGTATATGCCTCCTACGCAAGGAGCAAAAGAAACCAATAGCCGCAGAATAAGTATAGAAACATGATGAAAGCACATTATGAAAAAAGCCCTGTAGTTAAAGAAAAGTTCTAAGCCACTTACAGAGTAACCCATGTTCCAAAATGCATGGAGATGCTAAACTGTAGCTTAACTTCTGTGCCATGTGAACAGTAAGTACACTATACAACCTCACATGGTATTCTGGTAACTAATTTGCCTAAACTCGCACTTCATTGTAATCCTTCAGCTTGACGTTGGGCTTCTGGGAGCAGTATTGATAGGCCTGGCCTCTGGAGAACGGATCCACTGTCCCCTTTCCACTACACTGGTCGGCCTGGCCTCTGGAGAACAGATATACCCTCCCCTTTCTACTGTATTGGTAGGCCTGGCCTCCCGAGAACAAGTCTGCCCTCCCCTTTCCACTATATTGGTAGACCTGGCTTTGGATTGTTGCCCTGCACTCAGCCTTAGAAAACATACCATCATGGGGGGGGGGGGGGGCTCTTGCAATTTACTTTGTTTTTTTAGTGAAATATGACAACCAGCATTACAGGTCAAGTATAACAGAGATGGAACAATCACTGTCAGAATGCTGCCTTACCTAACAAAGGATCACAGAGCTGGAAGGTTCCCTACAGGCCATCTAGTCCAACACCCTGGTCAATGCAGGATCAGCCTAGAGCATCCCTGACAAGTGTTTGTCCAGCCGCTGCTTAAAGACTGTCCGTGAGGGGGAGCTCACCACCTCCCTAGGCAGCTGATTTCTCTGTCTCACAACTCTTACTGTAAAAAAGGTTTTCCTAATATCCAGCCGGTACCTTCCCACCCTTAATTTAAACCCATTCTTGTGAGTCCTATCCTCTGCTGCCAGCAGGAACAGCTCCCTGCCCTCCTCCAAGTGACAACCCTTCAAATACTTCAAGACAGCAATCATATCCCCCCTCAACCTCCTCTTCTCCAGACTAAACATTCCCAAGTCCCTCAGTTGATTAAATGCTATCACTCCAAACTACTTATTTATTCAGATATTTATAACCCACTTTTCCCTGTGACTCAAGGCACCTTACAAATCATACTGGAAAGCATAGTACTGAAAAGCATAAAAGCATAATAGGGGTGTGCAAAAAATCATTTTGTTCCCCCCCCTTGGTTCAATTATAGCCTTTGGGGATCATTATAGTTAATGGGTCCTATAGGCTATAATGGAGAATTGATCCTGGGGTATCTGGGGCTCAGGGGGCCCCCTGTTTTTTGAGGTAGAGGCAATTTGCAACATAGCTGCTGGTGCCTCTCCTAAAAAAACATCCCCCCTCAAGTTTCAAAAAGATTAGACTAAGGGGGTCCAATTCTATGGGCTCCAGAAGGAGGTGCCCCTATCCTCCATTGTTTTCTATAGAAGCTTGGTTGTGAGGAGAACAGAAATCCTCTGAGCTGGCCTCTAAAATGTTGTGCGCCAGTGCCCCCTAGTGTTGCTTAGAGGGAACTGTAACAGCAACCAACCAGTTGCCCTGGAAGGCCAACAAACAGGGCATAGAGGCCAAGGTCCCCGGTGGATGCTGCCTCCTAGAACTTGCATTCAGAAGTTTGCTGCCTCTTTGGTGTAGTGGTTAAGTTTGAGCCAGTTTGGTGTAGTGCCAGTTTGGTGTAGTGGTTAAGTTAGAGCCAGTTTGGTGTAGTGGTTAAGTGCGCGGACTCTAATCTGGGAGAACCGGGTTTGATTCCCCACTCCTCCACTTGCACCTGGCTGGATGACCTTGGGCAAGCCATAGCTCTGTACCAGCTGTTCTCTCAAGGACAGCTTGGGAAAGAGCTCTCTCAGCCCCACCTACCTCACAGGGTGTCTGTTGTGGGGAGGGGAAGGGAAAAGGAGTTTGTAAGCCGCTCTGAAACTCCCTTGGGGAGTGGAGGGCGGGGTATAAATCCAATCTCTTCTTCTTCTTCTCTTCTTTATATGTAGTCTTCAGTCACAATGAATGCTAGCCCCTGATGGACCTCTCCTCCATGAATCTATCTAATGCCCTTTTAAAGACATTTATGTTTGTGGCCATCACATCAACCATGGGCAGTGAATTCCACAGTTTAATTACTCATTAAGTAAAGATATATTTCCTTTTGTCTGTAAGGAATGTGTTTCCCAACAATGTCATGGGGTGCCCCAAGTTCTAGTTTTATAGGAGAGGGAGAAAAAGCTCTGTCTCTCCACTTTCTCTAACCCATGCATGATTTTATAAACCTCTAGCATATCTCCCCTTAGCCACCTCTTTTTTCTGGACTGAAAAGTCTCAGACTCTCCAGCTTTTTCCCATAGGAAGGTACTCCAACTCTTCATCATCTTGGTTGCTTTCTTCTCTAGTCTCCCAGCTTTTGGATCTAGCGAAGGAATCCTGGGAGAAACCAGCTTCCGTCCCACCATCATCCTGGAGAAAGACAATCTTTATCATATCCAGACTGAATCCTTCCCCTTCCTCTCTTCTTACCTGCCTCTAAACACAATGGTAGTTGAGATAGCACTGGGCAAGAGCAAGCAGACATCCCTGTCCACCCTCATAGACAGTGAGGGTAAAACGTTAGATGACTTTGGTCACAAAACCTACACTGCCAGAGCGTCGTGCCTGCATGTCTTAATACCACCTCTTTATAGGGAAAAGATGTACACAGACAAAGTGCTGCCCTTTGGCCTCTCTACTGCCCTAGGTGGTGGTGGTTGTTCAGTCGCACAGTTGAGTCCGACTCTTTGTGACCCCCTGGACCACATCACGCCAAGCCCTCCTGTCTTCCATCATACTCCGGAGTTTGCTCAACTGCCCTAGGAGTATTCATCAAATGCATGGCAGTAATTGCAGCTCAGCTCAGCAGATGAAAGATTAGTCTTTCTGTATATAGCTGACTGGTGTCTGATAGCACCTTGCCCACCTACATGGCTGTGAGTTGTGTGAATGACCCTGCGTACTTCAGCCATTCTGGGCCTTCAATTCAATAGAAGAAAGTTGCACCTAGAACTTACACAGTGCATCCATTGGTGCTGTACAAGAGAAGAAGAAGAGAAGAAGAAGAGATTGGATTTATACCCCGCGCTTCACTCACTTGGAGTCTCAGGCTTACAAACTCCTTTCCCTTCCCCTCCCCACAAGAGACACCCTGTGAGGTAGGTGGGGCTGAGAGAGCTCTTTCCCAAGCTATCCTTGAGAGAACAGCTGGTACACAGCTATGGCTTGCCCAAGGTCATCCAGCCAGGTGCAAGTGGAGGAGTGGGGAATCAAACCCGGTTCTCCCAGATTAGAGTCCACGCACTTAACCATTTCACCAAACTGGCCCTCAAGACTCTGTCACAGAATAAGTCTACTTACCTTTGGACAGATAACACACTAGCATACTGATTATAACAGATTTTCAGAGGAACCCACTACAAAGACATCTGGATCTCATGGCAGCCAGTTCTTCAACTGTGTGTTTTGCCTGGATGGGCATGAGAAATCTCCGATGTTTGTTCCTGAAAAGCTTCTAACCACAAGCATCATGCAATTCAGGATGCTACTTCTGCCTCCCAGAGCCTTCTCCTCTCATAACTGGTGGTTAAACCACTATCACCTGGATCAAGGAGTGTTTTTCACACACACACACACACACACACACACACACACACACACACACACACACCAATGCTAACCTTGACAATGGATCTCTTTGGGGAAGGGGTGCTCATTGCAACAATGACTGTGTCAGCCTACCTTGGTGCAGTTTACAAGATATAAGCTTTTCTTTCAAAGCTTGGAGGCAAAGTAATAGAGACATCTAAGACAGTGTATTGCATAAACAAGCAAGGTGGAACAGTATCCCTCTCTCTGAATCATCTCAACTGTATGATGTGGGAGAGGTGCATATATCAGCACATAAGCCCTATAGCAGTCCATGTTGCAGGACAGGACAACACTCGAGTGGGTCCCCTCAGTCTTTGGGGTTCAGTAGTGCATGGTTGGTTGATCAACAGGCAATACCAGCAACCAGGTTTCTCCATTGGGGGGGTCTATCAAAAAATAGACCTGTTTGGCACTCCTTTCAACAGAAAATGTCTCAACCACTGCTCAAGAGTGAGATGGGGACCCCAGTGCATGGGAGATGCATTCCTACACACCTGGACAGGACATCTACTTTACACCTATCCTCCCCATCCCACTGAGTGTCATGAGAAAGTTGCAGCAGGATTCTTCCAACTGGATCCCCATCACACCATACTAGCCACAGCAGCCATGGTTTTCCAGTGTCCTTCACCTAGCCAAGGCAAATGTATCCATCTTTCCAATATTCCAGACCTACTGCCCTCACAACAGCAGATTTGTTCAAATAAGTAATTCCAGCCAGCATGGTGAAGGTTCTTGTTAATGCCAGAAAGCTTTCCATCAGAAAATCTTTGAAAAGCCAGTGGAAGCCTTTCATTGCCTTTGTTTTGCAATAGGAAATCATTCCATATGTGTTCTGTCATTTATACTACAATACTTAACACTATTTGCATTCCCCGGGACTGGCACGCTCATTGTTAAAAGGTCCAATGGCAGCCATTTCACCTCATCTTCCAAACTAAGGTTGTTCTTTGTTCTTGCAGCCAATAGTGAAGCAATTTTTCCAGGGCCTCATCAGGCTCAGTCCTCCAGTAATTTGTCCCACACCTTTCTGGGACCTTCAGCTTGTCCTCACCCAACTGACGAGGAAACCCTTTATGCCCGTGGTGACTTGTGACTTAAGGCTATTGTCACTGAAGACTGCCTTCCTCACAGCAATCTGATCTGCTAGAAGGCATCAGAATTTGTAGTCTTTAGGGGAAACTCTCCTTTTCCATGGCTCCATGAGGATAAGGTAATTCTATGTACTGGTCCTACCTTTCTACCAAAGGTGGTTTCAGAGTTCTAGCTGCACTGGCATAATCTTTCTGTCACCAGTCTCTAAGGAAGGGAGATCACTCCTTATTTCAGATGGTAGGAGACTTCCAGCCTTCTTTGTGAATCATACATCTTCTTTCAGAAAATACCAGAAGCTTTATTTGTCCTATTCAGGCAGCCCTAGTTAGTCCTAAATATCAGTCACTGAATACACAAAATGATAGAATTCTGCTACCAGCTAACTCAGAAGCCTCCACCTTTCAATGTTCAAGTGCGTTCTACCAGGCCAATGGCTACCTCCTCAACCTTCAAGAGAGGGATACCTTTACCCGATCTGTGTTGTACAGCAACTTGGCTTAGCTGTCTGTTTTCATTAAGCAATATGTCCTGCATACCAGGGCGCATCCGGACTATTTCTTTTGATGAACTGTCAGTACTCTCTCATCTCCTAATGGCACTCACACCAGCCTCCAAGTAGGTCAGCTTGATTGTCTTCACTCATCAATTAGGACCCACAAATTACCACACCTGGCTTCACTTTTGAACACACCCTTTCTCCTGACACGCTATTGGGACTCCTTTTGTTATTCAGAGCTTCAGACCCCTGGGAATGCTGTATATCAGTTTTAAGTCAATTTATACGGATTTTAAGGTCAAAGATCGCTTCTGTGTATGTTTCTGTGAAATGACTTGGTAGATGCTTACTACTTTCTGACTTAGTTGGTTGCTGCTGAATTTCTGTTTCTAATTGTTTGATTTGTAATTTGTAATTTTCAGGAATTTTGTATGATGTTACGTTGTTACTGTAAGTTATATTTAATATTAATAAATTCTTTAAAAACAAACAAAACAAATAAAATAGGATCCACAAATATATAAAAAGAGGTTACTTACCTGCCACTGTTGTCCTTTGAATGGTCATCTGTGCATTCATTCCCATGGCCTCCCCGCATTCCCTGCAGCAGCTGTCCCACTTTCCTGTGACACACTTTCTTAAGTAAGAAGGAACTGAGTGGGAAAAGTGCAACTTCTCCCCCTGGAGCCTCAGTGGTCTGACTCCATGGGGCTTTGGAGAGATTTTCACACAAGTTTCGTAGGACTAGAAGTTTTTAAAACTGAGCTCTGTGCAGGCACAAAGTCCATCAGTGTGGATGCACAGACGACCACTCAAAGAGCAACGGTTAGAGGTTAGCAAACTGCTTTTCTCTTATTTTCTGGATGAAGTTTTTGAGGTTTGAGGGTATTTAGAGCAGTTGAAATGAAAAGATTTCATATAAGTTCCTGCTATTGCTGCCTGCATAAAATCACTCTCTCTCTTCTACAGGAAACGCTTGAGCACCTTGACAGAAAAGACTTCCTTGGACCCCATACGCATTGGGTGTTTTGGGCGAACAGGGGCAGGGAAAACCTCACTGCTCAATGCCATTCTAGGGAAGAAATTGTTCCTGCCAGTGTCTGGGGACAGTATTTGCACTTCATGTGTGATACAAATAAAAACAAGAAGGGCTGGTCCATATGAAGGCACAATTCATCTTCTCTCTGAGGATGTGAGTACAATTACTCTTTGTGAAGTAAAAGGACTGGCATAAATTGGATAATCAGGGAGTCCTTATGCTGGAATTGATCTCAGACTGTAATACAAATTCTGGAAGTGATTCAGATCTGACACATGTGAAATGCACTTCTCAAAGGAAACCTTCTCTCTATCCCTCATGCCATGACCTAGATCCCATAGGAGGGGGTAGGATAGAGGATGATCTTTACAGGCATTTAGGTAGGAAAAATCAAAATGCATAATTATAGGATGGGGGAGACTTATCTTGCAAAAGGATCTAGGGATCATAGTTAGGGCTGCTATTCCCCAGATGGGGGGCGGGGGGTGGGGTTGCCCGCATTCAGGATTCTCTCTCTCTCTTACCTGGAATAAAACTTTTTGGTCTTAAACATAGGACTCTCTCTGTCTCTCTCTCTCTCCCCGACCTGGAATAAAACGTTTTTGGTTTTAAACACAGGACTCTCTTTTTTCTGGCATGTTCCCTCTGGCTCTTTCCCTCCTTCTGTCTCTGAAGAAGAAAAAGTGTGCTTGCATACAAAAGCTTATTTCTGGAATAAAATGTTGCTGGTCTTCTTAAAAGTTCCATGAGATGCCAGTTCTCCCCCCCCCCCCCCCGCTCTTTCCCTTCCTGTCCCTCCCCAGAAGAGGAGGTGGAAGGAGAAGCCCTCAGCCAACGGAAGGAAGGCTTTCTTTCTCTCCTCTGAAGCAGGAAATAGGAGAGACTGGCCAGAAGGAGCTGTGATGTTAGGAAGCAGGAAGCAGCGCAGAGTCAGCTGCTCTTGGGCTGGATTGCATCCCTGTGCAGGGTGCATTCGGCCCATGGGCCATATGTTTGACACCCCTGCCTTAAGCAGTTGTTGCTTGGATCAAAAAGACCCATCAGAGTAGATGTTTTCCCCTCTCATTTAATGTGTCTTAAGTTTAAAAGATTTTGGGGTGTTCTTAGCCCCAATTTATTTATGTTGCCTTATTTATTTATGAAGCTTGGGGGAATTATGATTTAGCAAGGGCAGTTGGCATTTAATATAGGAACATAACCTGTGTATACCATAGTCAGAATTCCCAGAGCCCATGAATGCATGAGGAGACCAGAACAGAACAACAAGAGACAGAATACAGAACAAGGAAAATCAGGAAAAGACAGCGACTTTCGCATTAGCAGGAATTATTGTTGGGGGGTGATACGTTACCTGTCCAGTGAGACGAGTAGACCTTGCAGCAAAAAAGGAACAAAATGAGAGAAGGATTGGGTTGTGAGTCAGCCAGCAACACATGTGGAGTGGTTCCAAACTGATCAGGGATGGAACCAGGAAGGTGGATAGAGGGCAAAGAAAGAAAGAGAGAGCTCAGGGACAGCTCACCTTAAGTAACCAAATTATGACCTGAGGCAATAGCCAGGTGGTCACTGGTTCCCAGGAAATGTAGACAAAAAGAATAATATCTCAGGACGGATGGGACAAAAGAAAATGACGGTTGGGCAATTAAGGGTTGATGTATGGCAGGGAGTGATACTTCTTGGGGAAGGGGTGAGACAAAGGAAGGGGGAAGAGCATCCAATCACTTCATGGATTCGATGCTTCACATTAATGATCCGATGCTTGTCAGGGGCATTAACTGGATTGGTGGCAGGAAGGCTTAATCACTTCTTTTGTTTCAAGTTGGGCAATAGTCTTTGTCTGAGGATGACTCAGGAGGGGGAGAGGAATGTGCTGCATGATGGGGAAGAGATTCTTTCATGGCTTCCGTGCAGGAACATCTGTCCTCTGTCAGAACATGGCTTCTCTCTCTGGTCTGCTGCTGTCTCTGTGTTCATGGAAACCAGGGCTGTTGGTCTGCATCACAGTGCTTGTGTGGCTGCAGAGGTGCAGGGGCAGAAGTCTTCTGTAGTCCTCCTGGGTCCAGATCTGGCTTGGCATGTGCCTGTGGTATAAGGCTTCCCTTGGCCACAGTATACAGTCCTTTGTCCAGCAGTGGGCACTTCACTTAGGAACAGAGTTCTGTCCATTGCCCTGGCACACGCTCTTCACAGTCCAGCAAAACAGTGATATTAAAAGAGTCTTTCTGAAACAGCTTCATGGCAACAGTGTATTCTTCCTGGGATGTCTCCATGGTGGGAGGAGATGTGAATTGGGAGCAATGCGTGTAGCTTGGTCTAAGGTTGAAACTAAATAATGCTTTTTCTCAGAATCTATTTATTCATTTATTATATTTATGAGTTGCCCACCCCCGCCTCAGTGGGGCTCTGGGCAATGTACAAAAGCCATAAACAAAACAAGATAAAATCAGTTAAAACATTAGTAGCATTTCAACAATCAGATGGTGAATACTTGACCAATCCTGATTCCAGCTGCCGGCTACTTCACAGACAGGGGGGAAGAGGGTGAGGTAGATGTAAATACAAGAGAATGGAGAAGGGTGCCAGCTAGGGTGAATCACCATTCACACAAAGCTGTCCTCTTTCCAGCTAATTTCAAGGTGTGTGAGAGAATGCACCACATATGTTTAATTGAACAGCCCTGGTGCTTTGAATAGAAATCCCACTGCAAAGCCAACCGTCTGCCTCCTCCTTCATGCTTCAATCAGCTATATGACAAAATGTGACAGAAATCACAGATTTGTCAGTCTGTAAGTGAGTTCCATGTACATGTAGCCACAATGTGGATCAGGCCCATGCAGGAAGAGGGGATTTAACCTTCCACACTTCTCTCAGTTTTGCTAACTGAAACTGAATTCTCTGCACCACTATCCTCTCCTTTTCCTTTAAAACATTAATAACAGAATGGGAAGAGTGGTTTTGATTAGTGAAGCCAAGCAGGGCTGAAGGGTTTCTCTGCTTCTGAAGGGTTTCTTCTGTTTCTCTGCAGCCTAAATCAGGGCTACACATGCATGCACAATACATTTTTGTACAGATCGATGGGAAGTCATGATAGCTGCCTGTTTTTGTTTTACATTTTTGTTTTACTCTATAATCATGTATCTGTTTAGTAATGAAATTGGAGAAAAGCAGAATTTGCTCCTTACATCATGTCCAGTTCTATGTATGTCTATATCTAGCCTAAGCTTAAAAGTGTCTTCACTGATAGGACTGGAAAGAAGAGCTGAAGAATCTTGTGGAGATTTTGAGCAAGAATGGGTATGAGGAAGGTGATGACGACAATGATGACTGTGTGGAAGATGCCATGAAAAAGCTCTGTGCTCTTTATGGGGAGGGAGCTGCAGAAAAAGATTATGAAACCTTGTTGAAAACAAAGCTGCAGGTGACTATTCCGGCAAAAAGAAAAATTGTAATCAAGGCACAGGAGGTGAGTGCTTCTGCTTTCCATTTGCTCTCACATTTTGAGATGGGGGGGGGGGGCTGCTTTCACACTAAGGATTTCCCAAGCTTCATACATCCAGGTCATGTCATTTTTTCATGTTTCCACATAACATCATAATCATCTACTTGTGCCCAGACCACAAGGATGCTATCGGCACAAGCAATTTATATCTGAAAGGGAAACAGAGCAATTGCAGGACTTCTTGTCAATTATTCTTTTTCATTGTTGAAAATTAGCATAAAAGAGAATCTCCCACACCTCAGAGCCAAACTAGACATCGTGGTGGCCACAGGTCCAGCCCATGGTCACTAAAGCCATTTTAGAGAAGACTCTGGCCATTTAAAAATGCTATGAGGGCCTGCCTGTAGTGTGGGGAGGGGGGAACAAGGAGACCTTGTTTCCTCCCATGCCTCTTCAAGTGCTGAAACCGACTACTTGTGAGTGTTTTGCTACTTGAAAAGGCGTGGTCCCCCTATGCTGCAGGCAGGGCCTCTCGGCATTTCTTTAATGGCCAAATCTCCTCTCAAATGGACCTGTGGCTACCATAATATTGCATTTGGCCCTTAGCCTGCCTTTTAGACAAGAGGGCAGGGATAGTCCAGAGGTGCCTCTGCAAATACATGGAGATTTTTGAAAAAGTTTTTAAAAGGTATTGCATTATTCCTGTGAAGTGTTACTCATACTTGTAGAGGTCTAAAATAAAAGTCAAGAGAATTGCCCAGACTTCAGCCTGCCTTTTAGACAGGGGAAAGGGATCATTTGGAGGCGACTGTGTTTTCTTACAATTTTTTAAAAAAGTATTGTGTTATTATTCATATGCATTATTACCCATACTCCTCAAAATAAAAAAGGGGTAGAGAATCCTGGGGGGTCATGTGTGTGTGTGGGGGGGTGGACTTCAGTGCTCAGCAAGCATGAAAGGGAAAACATGACTAGCAGTGGAGAGAAAATGGATTACCTTCTTCTGTCTAGAATGTTTATTGCATAGGCGATTTCACACATAATTGCACTAACATCCTGAACACCATGGAAAACCACCCTGGTGTGGTAGCATCTAGAGTTATGCTGTTAGGGGACTGATGTCAGATGTCTAATATAACCCATGAATGGAGAAATTAATCTGAGCAAGGCTTGTCCGATTCGTTCAGGACAAGGATAAAAACACATGCAGTAATTAAAAAGCTATTTTTGCCACATTTTCCAATTACATTGATAATTTGGAAAAAAAATCTTTGAAACCATCCAGATAGTGCTGGGGAAGGAGTTGGCAATTATGATGCACATTGGCACCAATGACACTGGTAAATGTAATCATGTGGTCCTGGAGGAAAAATTTAGGTTACTAAACAGAAAGTTAAAGGCCAGGACCTCCAAGGTGGCATTTTCAGAAGAGCTCTGTCAAGTAGCAGGCCGGGTCCAGTGACAAAGTGTATCAGCTCCAGTGACAAAGTGTCCGGAATGAGGTAATCAACAGGCGAGTTTAGCAGGTATAGAAGTTCAGCAGCAGGGTGAGGCAGCCAGGACACTAATCTCTCCACGTCCCTAATAGGGTAAGCAGACTTTCCACAAACACATCCACATAAATAGGAAATTTATAAAAAGGGGGATTAAAAAAACAAAAAAACATAAAACAATTATGAAGGTAGAATGCCAGCAGGGGGTTGGGGACTATCCAGCGTATTGTATTGAGTGTACCATGTATGATTATCTGCCAACTGGACAGAAGTCATGGGTGTGTGCTCAGTGTAAGGAGCTCCTGGTTCTCAGGGAATGAGTTCACACTCTTGAGGCCAACATGGCTGACTTGGTGAAGTAGAGACAGTCAGCTATATGGATAAGATTCTCAGGGACTTGTTAGATGTGTCCCATTCCGAGAATGGCAGCCCTGCTGCTGTCAGGGAGCATGAGGGTCAAGGGGAAACAGAGCAACATGTTGATGAAAGGGGGAATGTTCCCTCAGAAGGGACCCCTTCTACAGTTGGTAAACAGGTATCCTTTCACACCAAGGAACCATCCCTGGGCAGGGAGGGAGGGAGGGAGGGGGCTCTTGATATGTGATTCAGGAGGAAAACTTTAGGCTGCTAGGCAGAAGACTCCAGGCCAGGACCTCCAAGGTAGCCTTCTCAGAAGTGCTGCTTGTTCCACATGCAGGGCTGGCTAGACAGGCACAGTTTAGGAGTTTCAATGCATGGATGAGATGATGGTGTAGGGAGGAAGGGTTTATGTTTGATAGGCACTGTGATGCTTTTTGGAACAAGCAGGACCTGTACAAAAGAGACTGCCTCCACTTGTTCCAAGAAGGAACTAGGCTGCTGGCACTTAAAATCAAAAAGGCGGAAGAGCAGTTTTTAAACTAAATCCTGGGGGAAAGCTGACAGGAGATGAAATGTCTCTGGTTCAGGATGGCTCATCTCTAAGAGGGTAGCTTTTACTGTTATAGAGGGAAATGGATTAGGGAGGAAGGGTTTAGATTTGTTAGGCACTGGGGAACTGTCTGGGAAAAGCCAAACCTGTACAAAAGAGACAGGCTTCACTTGAACCAAAAGGGAACCGGGCTGCTGGTGATTCATATCAAAAAGGGGTCAGAGCTGCAAACTTATATGGGGGTGGTGGTGGTAAAGCCAACAGCAGCTGGGGAGCCTCCAGTTCAGGATAAGTCAGTCGAAAGGGATGATTGCGTAAACACTCAGGGTAATACTAATAGGAGCATAATAGAGTGAGGGCCCAATGGAGACTGAGGGCTGTGTGTAGTGACTAAGGGGCTGAGGGAAATGATGGTTGCTGGAGACAAAAATACATCACAGGTATCTTTATGCGAATGCTAGAAGTCTCTGAGCCAAGATGGGGGAGCTGGAGTGCTTGGTTTTAATGACAATTTAGATATAGTAGGTGTCTCAGAAACATGGTAGGTTAGGGAAAATCTATAGGATAAAGTCATTCCTGGGTATAAAATCTGTTAGGCAAGACAGGGACGGATGGGTTGGTGGAGATGTTGCATTGTACATCAAAGAGCGCATAGAATCCAGTAAGTTAGAAAACATCAGGGAAATTAACTCCCAAACAGAGGTAATATGAGTGGAAATACTGGGTCCTAAGAGTTATCTGATCAAACCCTTGAGGCTGATCTTGAGATGGAGAAAGAACTAAAGAAGTTGACTAAAGTGGTTAATGTTATTCTACTGGGAGACTTCAACTATCCTCACATTGACTGGATAAACATGTGCTCAAGTCATGCTGTAGAAATGAAATTCCTACCTAGACATCATAAATGATCAGAGAGCCAACTAGAGGGGTAGTGATCTTGGACTTGGTTCTGAGCGGGTCTCAAGACCTGGTGAGAGATGTAGGGGTTGTTACACCAGTTGGGAACAGTGACCAAAATGCTATTAAGTTCAGCATTCAGGTCAATGGAAAGTTACCCCTAACGTCCAAAACTGTCACATTTGATTTCCAATGAGGAAACTTTACAAAAATGAAGGTAGTAGTAAAAAGAAAGCTGAAGGGGAAATACAAGAGAGTCAAATCCCTAGAGGATATTTGGACGCTATTGCCAATGTTGTATCTGAAGAATATTTGATACCACCTACTCCATGGGTGAACATTTCAGTGTGAGTAAGGTAGCTATCCCAGTTCTATTTATTTCAAAATATTTAATTTATTATGGTTTTTAAAAGAGATATAATAATTTTTTCTCTTTCCTCCTGCCTTCAGTCTGTGTATGATTAGTTTTATGTATATATTTAATTGATGGAGTGCTCAGTTTGAATTATGCCACTGAGGAAGGTGTATTACCAAAACATGTTTGGTATTGGTTTTTGCATATGAAGACTTCATGTACCATTGTATTTATATGACTGTTCATTTGTCTTTATATTGGGATTAGGTACTTATATGCTTAACCACAGAACGTTTTTAAATGATATTTAGCACTCACGATTGTATTATTAAATTAGATATTATATTTTCTACATTTGCACTATGTGCACATATTTTATGTTCTTTTTTGTTTCAGCCTTTTCGGTTACCTTTCTCATGCAGGGTTGTCCCCCCCCTTTTGGTTGTACTTATATTCCCGAGACCCCTTTCTTTTGCCCTAGGTGGGCAGCTATGTGCTTATATTACTATTAGGGTTGCCAAGTCCGGGTTGGAAAATACCTGGGGACTTTGGGGGTGGAGCCAGGAGAAGGTGGGGTTTGGGGAGAGGAGGGGCCTCAGTATGGTACAATGCCATAGAGTGAGTCCACCCTTCAAAGCAGCCATTTTCTCCAGGGGAGCTGATCTCTGCCAGCTGGGGATCAGTTGTAGAAGCGGGAGATCCCCAGGCCCCACCTGGGGGCTGGCAGCCCTAATTACTATAGTGATGAATCAGGATTCAGACAGTGGAATTCTCTTTTGAGCCAATTTCAGATATTAATTGCAATTCAGGAAGCTGGAAACAAGAATATTTAGTGATTTTACAATCCTTTTAATTAAAGTAGTGTCCAGTCCACATAGTTCCTGAAAGTACACAAAAATGAGAGGGTTTCTATCGTATGGGCCGAGATTTCTCAGAAGACTTGTCAAATCTACCAAAGCTAAAGAGTAAATTCAAAAGAGTACCAATATTATTAATCAATATATTACCTTTTGCCATTTTTTCCTAAACCTATCATGTTATCTTATGTGGTATCAAGGGTTGACAAGTGCTTTTGAGGAAAGGACAGACAATGGGGACAAATGAGTTTTGTTTGTTCGATCAGTGTGGCAATGGAGAAGGTCTGGCTTGCTTGCCTGAGACCAGGTGTCCTTGGACCCATTGCTGGGGTCAGTTGCTGGCTGGGTTTCAAACCTGGTCAGTGTCCTTGAGCCATAGAATTGGAGGTGAGGTGGGCTGAAGTCACCCCAGTCCTCACTAATCCCCCTGGGACCTGCTCTGGAATTCTTTCCCTTCTTTCTGGCCAGCCTTGCACTTCAGAACCAGCCCCCAGCCAGTGCTCCTTGGCCCAGGACTAGCTTGGTTTAAATAGCCCAGTAAACCCCACTCAGGCTGCGGTCACACATGCCAGTTGGAGCAGAGGGGAAGCGAGACTATTTCCTCTGGAGGAGTTTGACATGCAGTTGTGAGATCACACATCCCTTTTGTGCTGCGGGCTTAGCCCGTCACTGTGTGATCAGATGCAATCATGGGTGAGTTGGGGGGAGTTGCCGATTGTTTCCCATGTGCTTAAACAAAGGATCACACCTCTGCACGGAGGGCTCCCTGTGGAGTATGCGATAGGGGGAACAATGGCACGGAGTTGGGTTGGAATGCTCAGACCATCCTGATGGCATGAAAGCATGCTTGCACAATCAGATAGGGGGAAGTCTGTCTGTGGACCATTGCAACCAGTTAGAGCCAGACTTTCCCCGATGTCTTTTAACTCTGATTCTGTGGCAGAGCAGCACAGGTTGCCGATGACTGTGGGACGTTTCCCAGCTGTTGCTGTCTGATCGTGCCCTTTAGATCCATCAGGAATTTGCAGCTATGTCGGATCTAAAGGCATGTATGATTGCAGCCTCAGACTCCAGCCTCAGACCCTTGCTGCCATTTGTGCCTTGTGGTGCTTTTTCTCCCAGCTTGGGGTGGTAATGATAGTCCACTGATTGGCCAGAGCTGTATCAGCCATCACTGGCCCTCCTAGGCCACCATTAAGCTGTTGAGTAAGGCCTCACTGGCCCATTAATTGCCATCTCTGACAGCACTAGAAACTTCGTTGTGTTTTCTGCTGCTGGTTCCTGTGGGCTGCTAGTGTTTCCATACCATTCCAAGAGGTCTTGCAGCCCACATGAGCAGTGCCAGCAGGAAGGATGGGGGCTGGGCATGTGCCAGGCACTGGGTGGTGAGTGCCAGCCTCCCCTCCAGATAAACAGGAATAATATAACCTTTCCCATTAACTAGCAATGCTTAAAATAGACCTGGGCAATTCAATGCTGGCAGAATATAACCCTAATTATGTCTGGGTAAGCATAGATGAATGCCCCATGAATTTAACCCACACCCAAGTGTGTATCCTCAATCCCATAATGGATCCAGATTAATCGGGGTGGAGCATGGTGGGTTCGGGAAGATCAGGAGCTGAAGCCTGGTATGTCAAGGTGTGAGACCAACTCAGTCCCCTCCTGCCAAGTTCCCTTGGATCAAATTAGTTTGTTTAATCAACAAAATAGATGATGTTGATCTCAATGCAAGAAATCAAATGAGGAGGAAAAACACCGGACCGCTGACAACTCTGGACATTTGTACCATTAACAAGAGAGGAATCACTGGGCCGAAATCCTTTTAGAAGGCTAGTGGATTTCTTCAGTATATTATTTTTTGTGTTACAGGCAGAAGAGCTTTCTGAAAAACTGGATCCTTACCTTCGTGTTGGGACTGAAGGCACTAATAAACTCTGGCCACTGATCAGCTATGCAGAAGTAACCATTCCTGGGTCAGAAATGCCTCCAGAAGGGATCATACTTTTGGATGTTCCTGGTACAGGAGACTTTAACAGGAAAAGGGATGAAATGTGGAAACAGGTGACTGTTTACAGGGAGGAGATGGAAATGTTATGCATATTTATTAGCATCCAGGGCTCATTTCGTAGCAGGAGCTCCTTTGCATATTAGGCCACATACCCCTAATGTAGCCAGTCCTTCAAGGGCTTACAGTAGCCCCTGTAAGAAGAGCTCTGTAAGCTCTTGGAGGATTGGCTACATTAGGGGTGTGTGGCCTAATATGCAAAGGAGCTCCTGCTACGAAATGAGCCCTGGCATCGACATACAGTTAGGTGAAGTGACCTTGTGTTAAATAGCAAGTGTGAAGAGAACTCCACCCCCCAACTACGTGGTTCAAATCTCTGCCTCAGTCTACAATTGTGAAAAAAATTCTCTTAATTCTTCTTTTCCCAATTTTTTTAAAAATCCAGCAATCCATTTCTGTCTCTCCTTTTAGGAATTTGGAGCTAATTGGAAATGCTTCTGTTTTGGTCAAAAGACAAATTCCCAGAAAGGAGGGGCAGAAAGGGAGTTTCTGCAAAATTTCAGTTTCAGAATGCAGATGTTTGGAGGCAGGCAATGTCTTACAAAGCACCACCATGTAGTGTAAAAGAAAGCTACAAAAAGAAATAAAAGAGAAAATCCTGTTTTGAAAAAGAAGAAAAGCCCTGACCTGGATAGCCCAGGCAAGTGGATATGAGAGGGAATGTGGAAAACCCACCAGTTCCTTCTAAAAGAGAGCTTGGACATATGTAGCATCACAAAATATATAGAATGGTATATATGGACAAGAAATTCCACTCCAGAAAAGTTTGAGACGAGACATGCCAGCATGAATGTAAAACAGTGTCCTATGCCTCCTAAATTACTGTGAAGTCAAGCTCAGCCGGGCCTCTTTTGAAGAGAATTCTTCATTCTTTGTGCCACCACAGAGAAGGCCATGTACTGTGGCCCCAGAAGAATTCATTTTGGGGGGGGGGGTATGTGTGTGTAATAACATTGAGAGCAGCCTTACTCTGAGTCAAAACTAACCATTGATCCATCCAGTTCGTTGGCAGTAGTAGTCTGAGGAGCCATTTCCTAGTCCTTAGCTTGAGATGCCAAGAATTGAAATTAGGACCTTTGATATGTGAAGCATATCTTCTGTGTTGTCCCTCACATAGTATCCAATGGTTACATTTATCTGTATCCCTTTAATGATGGGTCAGATATACTGATTTTCTATCTCTGTGCACTTCAAATGAACAGTCATCATCTTTCAGTTAAAACTGCAAAGATTTCTTTCCCAAAGCCTCTGATTTTGACCAGGGTTTACAGACCTAAGATGCAGGATTGGCTTTCTGAGAGTTCATTACCTGATGCAATGAATTTCCTGTTTTTTTGCAATAGAGTATTAAAACATGTTCAGTCATTTGGATTATCAGTGACATTGAGCGTGTTCAAGGAGAGAAGATCCAGGCCAAGTTACTGGAAGAAAGCATCAAGGCTTTCCTAGGAGGAGTCTGCAATGACATCGCCATGGTGGTCACCAAGTCAGATAAAATGGATCTTGAAGAATACAGAAGGTATTTACAAAGATCCTCATTGCCAAAATTTTGAGTATGACAATACACACTTCTCCACTAAAACACAAAAGGATCCTCATGTTTCAATTTAATATCCCAGAATTATAATTTAAAATATCCACATGGGAAAACTGTGACTTCTAATGGTCATTTGTGTAAATTTCCTTTCAACTCTGATCTGAATACTGTGAATATAGAACTCCAGCTCCGTTATTCCTAGCTTGTGGTGACTACTTTCTGCCACAGAACTTTTGAAATTAATTTATTATGCTAATCTATATACATCTCTTTTTTCCAGGGAAAGAAAAAACAAAAATGTAAGTATACATTCCGAAAACTTGTACTATGATGTTTGTTCAAATTCATCCATGACAAAACTGTCAGTTCATCAATTTTCTGCTTTTACCTTTAAAATTAATTGCAGTACATACGACTGATAAGTTTTGTTTAATATCACTGAATAGCTACTACTCAGGAAGTCTAGAGAACTTACTGAGTTCCTGGGTTGAGTGAAAATCAAAGACGTTATCACATTTTCCTTTGCCTTTCTGTCAGTTCAGTGTGGTAGAGTATGAAATGCTAAAATGAAAAACAAAACTGGGGGCACAGTCTTATTTATTCATCTTCTTGTCTGTTGCTTTATTAATATTTTTTCTAAATGGAGGCAATACCATGCATTCTCTGAGTTTTCATGCTTCCAATATACAGTTTCATGAGCAGACTGAAAATCATTTTCGACCTAGCCAAGCTCCATGGCCCCTCTTACAAGCAGTGGCACTCAGATGTTGGTTTACCCATTGCTTTCCCCCCACAAATTGGGAGTGGTACAGGAGGAGACATTTGCTGAGTTGATACAAATTACCATTGATGATGAAGGGTCTGAGACAAGTGACTCCTGGGACATTGGCAGAATTGCTGGGTCTTGACTGTGCTTGCTCCCAGCCATCAATTGCCCTCTAGGGAAATGACCCACTGGGAGATTTCCCTGTAAGTTAAGTGATCAGTCCACCCCTGAGTAGTTCATTGGTATGAGGTGTCTAAGACAAGTGTTCCCTGAGGCACTGGCAGAATTGCTGGGTCTGGGCTGGGCTCACTCCCGGCCCTTAGTGGCCCTCTAGGGAAGTGGCCCACTGGGAGATTTTCCTGTGACCAGTGCTCCCCTGAACAGTTCAGTGGTGTGGGTTAGGGTTAGATACAGAGCTGGGGACTACATGTGATTCTGCTGACCTTTTCCAGATACAGGTTCTCTTGGGGAATGAGCATGATGCCATTAAAGAGAGGAATCGAGATGTGAAGAAGAAGAAGGAGTCTCTCATTAAGGAGAAGTTGGAGGTAAGGGGCCCCACTAAGGCTGCGGTCACACACAGGCCGCACGGCCCTTGAATGCGGGAGGAAGAGCTGTTTCCTCCTGCATTTAAAGGGACCGTTCAGAATGGCCGGACAACTCCCGTACCGAAGCGGGCTCAAATGCGGGTTCCTACCGCGTTTTCCGACCCCGGGAAAGTCAAGTGTTTTCCTGGGAGTCATGCGAGGAGCCCGCATTTGAGCCACCTGGACAGCCCTCTCTCGCAATCATCGCAAGATGATCTCAGAATATTGCCACAGCAACATTTACTGTCAGTTGCTTAGATAATTTGAGCTGTGGCTTGACTATGGGGACATTGCTTGAAGCTCTCAGGCTTTCTGCACCACAAAAGAAGAAGAAGAGGAAGAGGAAGAGGAAGAGGAAGAGGAGGAGGAGGAGGAGGAGATTGGATTAAACCCTGCCCTTCACTCAGAGTGGCTTACAAACTCCTTTCCCTTCCCCTCCCCACAACAGACATCCTGTGAGGTAGGTGGGGCTGAGAGAGCTCTGACAGAAACTGCTATTTCGAGAACAGCTGTGACAGAGCTATGGCTTGCCCAAGGTCATGCAGCAGGTGCAAGTGGAGGAGTGGGGAATCAAACCCAGTTCTCCCAAATTAGAGTCCGTGCACTTAACCACTACACCAAACTGGCTCTCCTGTACAACTTGTCCTCTTCATGTTCTATCACATGTAGGTGGAAGGGAATACCTGGTTGGGTCTAGGAGATAATGAATGATTTTGTAAAGGCGGGAATAGTGCCAGCCACCGTGACAGAGAGAGTTGTGAAGCTGTGCTCCTGAATGATTTGAACAAAGGAAACACTGGTGAAGGGAATCGGGGTCAACAACACTAGTTGGCTCGATTCCTTCCAACTCAATAAACTGATGATACCCTGAGTCACCTCTATGATGATGTAGCAGGAAGTGAAGGCAAGGTGTGGGACCCCCAGCATGCCATGTGCCTACTCTGTGTGGGTGGAGGTATGGAAACACATAACCTAAAGCCCCTGAGGGCAGGGAAGAGTTTCTGTTGGGATGAAGCTCTTCGTTTCACTCACAAGCATGAATGTGCTGGTCACTAAGGCACCACTAAGACCCTATCCCAAGTTTTGGAGAAGTTCTTCTAGCCCATGGTCTTACTTTTTTATATAGATATGGTACAAATTAAGTTTTGTAAATACAATCATGTAAAAATATATCTAATTTACAATTCCATGAAATAAGTTGAATAAATGTTTCATAATGCTTGTCCTGTTCTTTTAATAATATTTATTTGTAATTGTAACAGATGGAGCAACAATCTCCTGAACTTTTTGCTAGTTTATGTGGAACAGACAAAAAACCCTCCTCAAAACTATTTTTAAAAATCCAGAAGTAACAGTTATTCATCTTTCCTCTCCACAGTATTAAATTAAAAAAACGATTCTCATAAAAAGAATTGAAGAGGGGGGAAGTGTTAGAAGGGACTGTGGGAATAAGTTTCAATGAACAGGCATGACATTTAATCAGAATCATTTTCTGAGCTGTAATTATCAGTTTCAGTCTCTGCTTCTGCAGCTACTCTGTTGTGTTTGTCATTATCACAGTTATTATGGACCTCTAAAAATGGAAGGTTTGCCTGGATTGAAACAAAAACTAAATTAATCTGATACCATACATATTTTTTAGAAATGATTTGGAAAATATTTGAACACTTTGCCTTAAAATATTTTATTCATCATGTTAAAATAAAATGTTCCATAATCAATTTCTTTTCTTTTTTCAATTTTTCCAAGTTTTCGGAAAAAAACAAAAAAGGCTTCAGGAAAAAAATGGGGGGGGGGGGGAGAATGGTTTCCCCCCGAATTTTTCCATTTTGTTTCCGGGCCTTCACATCTCTAGTCCTCTATTTGGAAGAGGCCACAGACTAGAGAGAGAAGCCTATGGATGAAACTGATTATCTGAACCCATTCACTCCAATTTCTAGCTGTGAAACAGGAAACAGGTCACTCTAACTGAGGATGTTTCTTGGAAGAGAAACAGGGAAAGTATAATCCATTAATTCTTTTGTATTTCTTTTGGTTGGTTTTAGGTTTTTGTAGGCCCTGGGTGAGAGACTATAACTGGGTCCCTTTTCTCACTTTGAGTCCCTAATGGGAAGAAAGACAGGGTGCCAGTGAAGTAAATAAACAAATATCTCAGAAGAACCCTGAGAGAGAGGATAGAAAAAGCTATAGTGACTTGGTCACGATTACACATGAGCCTAGTAGTTTAAGGCTGAGTAATGAAAATTTTAAAACCTAGTCCATGTCTAACGCTATCATCAAGTGGTTCTCACTAATTGCTTTTCAATTCCAATACATCACATGCTATAGGTAAACCAGTCTAAAGGCTGGTAATTACTGCACAGTGTTTTGTTATGATATGAAAAATAATGTGATTGCATGGAGTTTTGTTCACACTTACAAGGTAAAAATTAGATCTCATGGGCCATTCTAGTTCATTAAAAAGAATTAAACAGAAGCAATAGAAAATGCTCTATTTATTAAAGCTAAAAGTCACAGCTAGATTTTGAATTTTATTTATTATTTATTTATTATGGAATGACGCCCCCTGTGATTGAAATCAATGCTCTCAGCTCCACCTACCTCACAGGGAGTCTGTTGCGGGAAGAGGAAGGGAAGGTGACTGTAAGCCGCTCCAAGACTCCTTCGGGTAGTGAAGGGCAGGGTATAAAACCAGCACTACTTCTTCGCTCATGGATGTGGGTTTGTTTTTTTGTTTTTTGTTTTGCTGAATTCTGTAAAATGCCTTGGTGCTGAAAGTGCTAAATTGACAGCAACAGCAGCAATTAGCAATAAGCATAGCGGCAGATGCAGGACCAAAATTCTGTGATTCACAAAATCCATAAAAACAATTTTTTGGCAATGTACAGAAATTCAAATATTCTGGTGATTTGTGATTCAACTAATACACTAAAGATTGAACATCAATATACCTTTTGACCCAGAGTTTACTGTGCTGGGCTGCGTAAAGGAATATGTGGTCCTGTCAGATACAGAGTTGGCTATGATCCTTCTAACAGCAGCTAAAGTGACTTGCTAAAAAAAAGTCAGAATCGACATCAGTAAATGAATGGATTCATTGTGCATGGTATATAGTATTCATGACTAAACAAACATACCATCAGAGAACTCAAACAAATTCTTCTAATGGTTCTAATAAGTTATTGGAACTCTGGGCAAGGGTCATGTTTTGGAATGACAAAGCTAGAGAAAGAAACACTCCATATTTTTATGAGCTATTATAAGCCACTGACATTACTTTTTTCTTTGTATCATGATCAGCATCTATTGTACTTTGAAATTCAAAACTTTAAAAAAGTAAATAAACAAATCTTCTATATTGTAAGTGCTAGAGTAGAGGGGTGACTTGTCACAAGAAGGAATGGGCAGGGGGAGGGTGTCTCTGATACCTTTCTACAGTATCTGTTGTAGGTGCTACAGCAAAAGAGGGAGCAGTTTTGTAAAAAAAAAAATCCCATTTGTGTGTCTTTCAGAGAAAGCTGTCTCGTGAGTCAGAAGTCCTTAACAAGCCCAAATTGGCTTATACAGTCAGTGTCCGAGAATTCTGGGATCCAAAGCACCTCAGTGAAAAAGAAACAGGTAATGAAAGCCCTGGCAAGTTCATGAAACCTTCTTACCAGTGGGTTGTTAAAACTGCTTTATAGAACACTTAGAACAATTCAAACACTTGTCCACTTGTCCATCAAGGTCCGTATTGTCTGTTTTGACTGGCAATGGCTCTCCAGGGTCTCAGGCAGAGGGTGTTCATATCACCTACTACCTAATACGTTTAACTTGAGATACCAGGGATAGAGTTGGTATCTTATGCATGCCAAGCAGATACTCTGCCACTGAGCCATGGCCCCTCTCCTGGTATCTGTGGTTTCTATGGTCACTGGGAGAAAGTAGGGTTTTTGAAAACCAGCTTGGTTAGTCTTCTCGTTGAGTTTTGGTCTGATGAACAGTCCATATCAGGGACAAGAGGACTCCAAGTCAATTATAAAATCCGATCTAATTGGATTGCATAAGAACATAAGAAGAGCCCGGCTGGATCAGACGAGTGGTCCATCTAGTCCAGCATCCTATATCACAGTGGCCAGCCATTACCTTAGAAGGCCAACAAACAGGGCACGGAACCCAAGGCCTTCCCCTGATGTTGCTTCCTAACATTGGAATTCAGAGGTTTATTGTAATTATCCTTAGAAATAATTAGTCTTGGGTAATTGGAGGCTGATATCGATGAGAAGTGCCACCATCTAGTTTAACACCAGTTCATATTTGACCACAAAGCTGTCATGTTAATTTACAGAATCAGAGAGAAATCTTTTTATATTACTCTGTTACTATTTGAGATTCTAAGAAATGTTTTAAAGGGCAGAATGTTCTAGTACAAAAGTTTTCAGAAAAGTATTTTTACTGTTTGCCTGTCTTATTTTAATGTTTCAGAGATACCAGAGCTAAGGGAGTACATCAGGAAGCTCTGTCTGAAGGAGAACCAGAAACTGGTGACAGATTATGTGACTGATGTGTTGAGCATTCTCAAGATGGCTAAGAATTTTGGTTCTGAGTCACAGCTTGAGGTATGAACACAGAGCTTCTAGACTAGAGTCAGCAAACACACAGCCAGCTAGAATAAACCAACTAAGAGTCAGAGGCTGCGGTCACACGGGCCCTTTAAATCCGGGAGCCCTCCCAGATTTAAAGGGGCTGCATTTTTCTACTGCGGGTTGGGATGTCTACCCCTGCGGCAGCAGAAGCGGTGGCCGCGGCCGCAGCAGAAGCAGCAGCAGTGGCTGTGGAAGAGGTGGTGGCAGAAGCGGCGGCAGAAGAGGCGGCCACGGCGGAAGCGGCGGAAGCGGCGGAAGCAGCGGCAAAGGACCCGCCAGCCGCCTGGTAAGTTTGGGGTTCCCCCCCCCCCTTTTACACTTGGGCGCTTGACTGCCCAAGTGCCCAAGTGTAAAAGGGGGGGGGAAATGGCCGATGGGACCATCTGGACAGCCCCGCTCTCGCAATGATTGTGAGAGAGGGCTGTCCAGATACCTCAAATGTGGGTTCCTCCCGCGACTCCTAGGAAAACTGTTGATTTTCCCGGGGTCGGAAAATGCAGGAGGAATCCGCATTTGAGCCTGCTTCGGCGCAGGACTTTCTGCGGCCATTGTAGACGGCCCCTTTAAATGCGGGAGGAAATAGCCCTTCCTCCCGCATTTAAGGGCCGTGTGACCGCAGCCTAAGAGTCCTGCCATTAAAGATTTGCCTGGGGAATTCAAGTAAATACATAATATGCAGGCACAGTCTCTTAGGCCCAGCATTTCCATCACCCGCAGTCCTCCTGCTCCCAAGTCCTTTGTTTTGCTTGTTTATGCTCCCCATGATTCTGTGTAGCTGAATTCTCTTTGGGATAATTGCACCACCTTTAATTAATGAGTACCTTGATGCAGTGGCTTTTTGTTGTTCTTGTAGACAATCAATGTGGAAGAAGTACTGAAAAAGGAACTTGACTCTTTGAGGACACACCTTGAAAGATCTTTTGGCAACTTAGAACAGCCCCTTCATGCAGGTGTGGACATTGCCAAAAGGAAGTACAGGAAAACTGTTGAAAATCTGCTCACAGTAAGGAAAATTCACTATTTCCCCTTTTGCCATCATTTCATCTTGTTCCTAAATGCATCGTTTGATAAACCTCCGTTGTGAGATGCATTGCCTAAAACAAAATACAATAAACTCAGCAAGGAACCATGCCCTTCTGAACTCTGGGAACACAGGACCTTAATTTGCTCTATGTTCAGTCTTATGGCAGAATTATTACAAGTTCATGGTATTTATTTCTAGAAAATTACTGAAATGAGCCAAGTAAGTTTTGTTATTTATACTGGACATGCTCAATAGCAAAAAACTACTCAAATGGCATAGAAATCAATGGCTTGGATCCAGAACAGCATTTCTACAGGGGCAAGGATTTCTGCCTGTGCCACACAGTTTTCATGATTCTCTCTTCCTGCAGCAGCTCCAAATGTTCTGCAAAACTCTGGCTGCTGAAGAAACAGGAAAAATCTCACGCCATGGGCAGAAATCCTTGGACCCATGGAAATTCTGTTCTGGATCCAAACTAGGGTTGCCAGCTTTGGGTTGGGAAATTCCTGGAGATTTTGGTGGTGGAGCCTGGGAAAGGCAGGTTTTGAGCAGGGGAGGGACCTCAGTGGGGTATAATGCCATAGAGGCCACCATCCAAAGTAGATATTTTCTCCAAGGAAACTGATCTCTGTCACCTGGAGACCAGTTGTCATTCCAGGAGATCTCCAGCTATCACCTTTAGACTGTCAACCTTAGTCCAAAGCCTAAGGAGTTGAGATAACAGGATGTTCTGCCAAACTTGATCCTTTTCTGTTCTTATTGACATATAGGAAGAAAGTGTGAGACAAATACCCTGATCCCACTAGATATACTTTGCACGGGTAGAAGAAGCCTTTGCATATCTGTCCCTAATTGGATGAGAAATGGATGTGCAAATGTCTGCTGTGTGCCCCATTCCTCTCTAATATAGTTGGTGGTGTTTCTATTGCATGGGGTCCTTAGATATATCAGCTGTTTGGAGGTGGAATGTTGTGTTTCAGCACCATCACTAGAGGTAGCTCAAGAATAGCTGGCTGCCCATTTAGCAAGAGTCAGATGACAATGGAAACCATAGGGTTTCTCTGCGCTGTTCCGCATTCTGATTTTCATCACTATTGCTTCAGGGTCCCCCCTCCCCTCATGTGTTTTGCTCTCTCTAGTAGTCACAGGGAGCAAAACACATGTGGGAAAGGGGGGGACCAGGGGACAGCGATCAGTTTCCTTGGAGAAAACAACTACTTTCAAAGGTGGACTCTATGGCATTATACTCCACTGAGACTGGGTTCAGGATGAATAATGTGTTGCTTAGTATATACCGAGCAGTCAGAGTGCCTTGCTGCTGATACTGACACATATCAGAATGTTTGACAACCATAAGCACCTTCTCCTCCAATTTAAATTTGATGTGTCCAGTTCGTTTTGACTTTCCTTGCATGCATGGCCTTCTAGAATCTTTATCACAGATTTCATTAATCACAGCCTCTGACAGTGGTCTTAACTTAACTGAGTCTATTAATACCCTATTTACAGGGATACAGGAATTATCACAAAACCCTGAAAGCAGTGTGCTTAAGGGACGGTGTGTATGCTTCTAAATACTTTGCCCGCATTGATTTCAATGAAAGCCTTGCTGATCCCATCTATAATAAAATCGATGGCATTTTTGGAAGTATCTTCAGGTAAGAGAATCTCCTGCCTGTTCCATATATTAGGACATTGTTTGAATGGCATTTTATCCCACTGTCTGTCAGGGTATGTGTGATCTTTCTGTTGCTTCCACTCCAATATGGCATGTTTTCATCTGCTGTTCAGATCATATCACTTCAGTCTTGGCCCACCTACACTGGTTTCCATTTTTTCCCCTGGGCACAATTCAAGGTGCTGATGTTGACCTTCAAAGCTCCATTAGTTTGGAACCAACATACCTGAAGATCTGCCTAATCCCTTATGAACTTGTCATCTGCCATCTCGGGTGCCGCTCACTTCTGAGATTAGGAGGGTGACATCCTGAGAGAAGGCCTTCTCAGTCACGGCACCAAAGCTCTGGAACTTTCTTTCTTTCCCCTTCTGTTGTCATCTTCCACCAGTGGTTGAAGATTTACTTTGTTTTGTTTGGCATTCCCTCAATGATTCTTCCTTCCTAACCAATATTTTAATGTTTTGTACATATTTTAACTCTGTTTTTAACTTATTTAAAAGTTGTTTTAATGATGCATACTTTAATGTTTTATTATAATGGCTTTATAATGTATGTTTTTATTATAATTAAATTTTATTATAATTTTATTATTATATATTATAATATGATTTTATTGTGTATCTTTTAATTTGTGAGCCAACTTGGCAGGCCTTGTAAGGACAGAATGATAGGATGTACATTTTGCAAATAAATAAATGAGCGGGTGAAGCGCACAACTTTTTTTAAAAAAACGTTAACCCTGTCATTCAAACAGGACCAAACAGGCCACCAGATCCAACCTGTGGTTTGAACTGGAAGTGTTTAAAAATGAGGTACAGAAGAAGATGTGCCAAACTGTAAAAGACAGCAACCTGACAAATGACGACAGCAAGACTGAAATTTTCATTCAAGAAGTAAGTTCATACTGAGAAGGAAAACACAGTTAATTAACAGATAGAACAAGGAACAAAGGATTACATTCTTTGAACCTGTTCCCACAAATGTATTTATAAATTACATAAATTGGCATTTTATTTCTGTTGGTTTTTTTAAGTGCTCCAAAAGATGCTCAGACTTTACCAGCTAGAGAGTGGGAGCCTAGTGTCCTCAAGGTGGAGAAGCTGGACTTTTCCCGGAATTACATCTGATCTCCAAGCTACAGAGATTAGTTCCCCTAGAGGAAATGGCAGCTTCAAAGAGTCAGCTTTATGATATACAGAAGTCTAAGAGTACAGAAGTCTAAGAGTAATCCTATATATATATAAAAGGCAACTTTTCACACATGCGCATAGGTCCTTACCTTCATCCCCACCCCACCCCACCCCTGGCTGCTCTGAACAAAACCCCACCTGGCAGCAGTGGCTAAAACAACACACAAAGATGACGTGGCAGCTGAGGGGGAGAAATTAGGGCTGCCAAGTCCCTGGGTAGGGCGGGGGAAGCACCGATTTTTAAAGCTTTCCCCCGCCTTTTCAGAATTGGCCACCGGGGGAGGCAATGGCTGCCAGCAGGGAAATGTCGGAGCTTGCCCTGGCCTCTTAAAAGGGAAATGTCTGCAGAGAGCCTGCCCTGCAGTAAAAAGACTCAACAGACATTTCCCCTTTAAGAAAGAGCAAGAGAGTCCCGCCCAGAGAGGCTCTTTCTGCTGAAGGGCCTGCTTTTGCATGTGGCCTGCTGCTGGAGTAAGCTGCTTGGGGTAAGCTGCTGGGGTCTGCCTGCTCTTTTCCTTCTCTCTCCCCCTCCCCCTTTCTTTCTTTTTTCTGTCTGTCTGCCTGTCTCTCTCTGTCCCCATCCAGCAGAGGTCTATCAGTGGCTATTATAGCCACAAGGTCTAAATGGAGCCCTTTGTCTGGGGCAGTGATGCTCTGCATTCTTGGGGGGCAACAGTGGGAGGGCTTCTGGAGTTCTGGCCCCGCTGCTGGACCTCCTGAGGGCACCTGGTATTTTTGGCCACTGTGTGACACAGAGTGTTGTCCTGGACGGGCTGTTGGCCCGATCCACTGTGGCTTCGCTCCTGTTCTTATGATATGAAAATCATATTTAGCACTTGTGCAGCACTTAGTGCTTCATATTCTGCCGAGATGAGGAAGGATTCAGTAGGGCCATTGCTCAGTGATAGAGCATCTGCTTGACATGCAGGAGGTATCAGCCTCTTCAGCTAAAAAAGGATCAGGTCATAGGTGACATTAAAGATCTCAGCCTGAGACCCTGGAGAGCCACTACCAGTCTGAGTAGTCAATACTGACCTTGATGGACCAATAGCCTGATTCAGTATTAAATAAAATGATTCCATGGCACTGCAGGGTTTTGAGCCAGGCTCTCCCAGATCCCAGCCAAACAAACTGACTGCTACATAACACTGACTCTTGTTCAGCGACAAAAAACAGTGGCATAAAAGTCACAGTCTGGGTAATGCTGCTTGCAAGCCTATAAAGCTCAAGGCAGCAGCAGAAGCTCAGTATTAGGAAACTTCATGAGTTCATGTGTCAGCATGTGGAAGCAACATCACAGGATGTGACATCACAAAATGATGTCACTTCCTTTCTCCTGGCTCCACCCCCAAAGTCTCCTGGCTCCACCCCCAAAGTCCTCAGATATTTCCCAAGTTGGACTTGGCAGCCCTAGGAGAAATAGCTGTGGTGGCTGGCCTGCTCTCTGTCCCTTCAGTCAGTCAGTCATGGAGGAGGGAAGAGGAAGGCCAGAATATGTGTGTGTGTTGGGGAGAGGTTGTGGAAGGACAGTAAATTGTGGGGAAAGCTTCAGGCTCTGAGTCAACAAATTAACAAGAGGGAGGGAAGGTGGAAAAATACAGTCCTTCAGCAGGCAGAGCTGCTTTTTGCAGCTGCAGGCTTTGAAGGCTGCTCTCCCTCCCACTGTCAGGCTGGTAGAAGAGAAAAGCAAGCCTCGCTGGAATGGAAGACCCTTTCTGGGTGAGCTTTTCTGTTCAGACTCCAACCCCCAGCTGCCCAGATATCATCCACAGTCTCATGAATGCTAGAGCTGAAGCCACCGAGCTTTGCAAAGATGGCCTCATTAAATTGGAACTTGAGCAAAAAGAAGCTGGAAGGAAGAACAAGGCTGGGGGGAGGCTGGGAAAGTGAAGAGAGGAGAGAAACAATCATTGGAGGAGGGGTCGGCGGGAGCATCGTGTTGACTTTTGAATATTTGGCTGAGTGACTGGGCATCTTTTGGGCAGACTGGCAGAGGATGGCAGGTGGGGCGAAATGCTCTCAAGGAAGAGTGCCCAACAGATACATGACCAACAGCTGCCTTCTAAACATGCCTTGCCTCCCTCTATCTTTCCCTTCCCTCCCCAGCCCCACTGGCCAAGGCCGGGGCATTCGCCCAGAGCCTCTTTCTAGAGCCTATTGTATTTATTCCCACAATGGGCCTTATTCCTAGTATCATATAATTGATGAACTCCATTTCTCCCTCCCTACACACCTCATCCAAATCTCCAGGAATTACCTAAACCAGGGTTGGCAACTCTGTGGGAGGCAATTCCACTGGTTGTGGAGCAGCAGCAAAAGAAAAGGACAAGACAAGTCCAAAACAGATCCTGGAAAGTGGCTGAGATGAAGAGAAGTACATGGGTTTAATGTTGTCTTGGAGACCTAGTCTTGTCGGGAAACAAGCTTAGTTGAATTCCAGATGGGCAGCCATTGTGATTGTCAAGCTTAATACTGGTCCCTCTAGCTGTCCCTTGAATATCAGATTGATTTACAGCAAATACCAGGTGATGTTACTTAAATCCATGCCAGGGAAAGCACTGGCAGCCCATTTTTGCAGACATTTGCCCCCACTAGTTGGTAACCCTAATAGCCATCAATCTTTAGCAACAAAATAAGAGTCCAGTGGTGAATTAGACACTGACAAAATTTACTCCAGCATGAGCCTTAACCTAGATAGCCCAGGCTATCCCAGAATCCTCTGATCTTGGCAGCTAAGCAGGACTGACCCTGGCTACCATTTGGATGGAAGACCTCCAAGGAATACCAGGGTCATGAAGCAAAGGTAGGCAATGGGCAAACCAACACTATGAATGTCTCTTGCCTTGTCTCTCAAACCAACGCTATGAATGTCTCTTACCTATAAAACCCTATATGGCCAGGGTCCAACATACCTTAGGGACCGCCTTTCTCCGTATCAACCCCAGAGAGTACTACGGTCGGGGTCTGAACACAGACTGCGTGTTCCTGGCCCCAGGGACGCCAGGCTGGCCAGAACTAGGACCAGGGCCTTCTCGGTGGCGGCTCCTGTCTGGTGGAACGAGCTCCCGGAGAAGATCAGGGCCCTGCGGGACCTGATGCAGTTCCGCAGGGCCTGCAAGACGGAGCTCTTCCGCCAGGCCTTTGAATAGGAGCCGCCACCGATGATACTGGGGATACCATCTGACATCGTAACCATCATGATGTACCCTGGTCCAACACGGCCTCGGCTATGGCCAAGGGGGGGGGGCCCAGACCTGCCACTTGGTTGCCATCGGATGCTGTATTATGGAAGCTTTTATGAATATTTATATGTTTTAATGATATTTATTGTAATGTTTTATGTGATTTCATAGGTCAATGTAGTGATCAGGCCTTTGGCCCATGTAAGCCGCCCTGAGCCCGCTTGCGGGGAGGGCGGGATATAAATGCGAAAAATAAATAAATAAATAAATAAATAAATAAAATACCATGGGGTTGTCATAAACCAGCTGTGACTTGGTGGCAAAAAAACACCAAAAACAAACTTTTGCGCAAAAATTTGTTAGTCGTTCTGATACCTTTGGGCCCTGTTTGATGAAGCTTGATTTAAGATCATTTCTGTGATAAGGGACTGAAGAATTCCAAAACTTTAATTCCTGCAGACAAATGTAATCATGCAAAACCTAGAAAAAATAATTTGCCAGAGGAAGCTGGAGATCTATTCAGGTCTTAGTTTGTCCATCCAAAGTGACCTGAAGCCCCACTATAAAGGTAAGAGATTTTTCAGTGGAGTAGCTATAGATTTATTTTTTTCCTGTAAGGACTTGGCATTAATGCTCATCTAGAGAGTTCTCTGAGGTTTCTGCAAGGGGGTGGAGCAGATTTCAGTCAGGGTATTATTGTGCAGAGTCTGATGGGTGTTCCAGGGCTGGTTCTATGACTGCTGCAGTGGCTGGGCAGAAGGACGGTTGTGGGAGACAAAGTGTGGGGCTTACCTCTGGCTCTGGCTGTCAGTGGACTCAGCTGTGGTGCGAAGCTCCCTGAAGGTGACAGAGGCAAACAACTAGTTGGCAGTGATGAGGCTTTCAATGTAGGCAGGTGAGTAACAGAAACCATGCCTCTGTGGCCTGATGGAGCCTGAAGAGGGCAGGCGAGGGAGGAAGACAACGTGAAAGAATGGCTGATTCCCCCAAACCACTGTATGGGGGAGGGGCTTGCAGGGTTTGTGAGGAGCTACTTGAGCTCCTCCAGCCCACAGTCAAGGAAGATATGGTTGTGGCCGTTCTCCTCTCTAAGAGAGATGGACGTGAGAACGAAAGGAGCACCACAGTGAATCTTCAGTTCCCTCCCACTCTGAGTCCTCTTCAGGGGTGGAGGATGAACCTGATACGACCTCTACTAGCCTCATTTCCAAGAAGCCTGAAAGGCAATGCTCAGCTGCAAACCGTCAGCTGCAAACCTTTGGGTGACCATCCCTCCATGCTCCTAGTGCTGGTTCACCGTATCACAAGGATTTTGTATGGGTTGCTATCCCATATTAAAAAGGTTTGCCTCATAAGTGACACTGATGTGAATAATAATTAATTAATAGTTATCGTATGGCATTGTGTGTAGTATAGCCAGGAGCTCCTAAGATTGTCTAGCAGCCAGAAGCTCTAGCTCTTTTAATGTTATGCACCACTAGGTGGTGAGCTAGACTACTTTCTAAGGCAAGAGTTGTTTCAGAGGTGGTTTGCCATTGCCTGCCTCTGCATCACCCCCCTGGCATTCCTTGGATGTCGCCCTTCTAAATACTAGCCAAGGCCGACCCTGCTTAGCTTCCGAGATCTGATGAGATCGGGCTAGCCTGGGCTATCCAGATCAGGGCACTGATGTGAATAGTGCTATATCAAACAACTGTTTTGCTCAGATGTTAATGCTTTCACATTTTTAATGCTAGTATCATTGTTCCTTTTTCAGAAGGAAAGGCCATGGCTTCTCCCATTGCACAAGCCCCTGACTAGCAACCAGGCAATGCTTGGTAATTGGGGGGAGGGGTTGTTGTGGGGGGGGGGGAACTGCAGTGTCACGTGCAGTGCTGCGTCACTGCTGGCAACACTTCATAATCAAATTATTACAGTTTTTGTAATCAATCATTTATACAGTGCAATCCTATGCAAAAATAATCCAGTCTAAGCCCACTGATATTGATGGATTTTGTTATGTATTGACCATGCGGTCGCCATGTGCTCCCATAATTGCGACCGCATGGCCAGAGCATGGCCAGAGCACATGGCCAAGAAACTACCTGAGCTTCAGCCAGGTAGAACAAAGGCCAGGTGGATTCAAACCGGCCACCAATCCTGTACCTAGGTTTCTCCCAGGGAACCTATGAGGTGTAAATAGACTTCTAATAGCCTATCAGGCCAGTTGGGTGAGGTCAGGGGATTGTCCCTGACCAGCATAAAAGGAGGGCTTCGAGCCCTGGGTTGCATGCTTCATCCGGACCAGCAATAAAGATCATGCTGTTTCACTATTCCATGGACTCCCGACTCCAATAATTATCAGATTTTGACTGGAGTAACGGCACATGATTCAGCGGTTAGTTATCTAGTTAAACAGACGTCTGGCTTTTAACTGTTTAATACTGTATAATCAGTAAAGTCAAGCGCTGGACTGTAACTAAGCAACTGGGACTGAGGCTGATGAATGCTTATCTGAAAGTAAGCCCTATGGAATAAAACTACCTACTTCTAAGTAAGCATGCAGAGGATTGCACTGCAAGCAGCAAGTCCCTAGTGGAAGTTATGTCTCTGCCAAGGGTTAACCAGTTGTCCTTAAGAAAGCTGTTCTTTACTTGGCTTCAGATCTAAAATTATTATAATGACCACAGGACCATGAGGATTACTAAAATCATATACGTGAACTAATGTGAACACCCTAAAGCACTACAAAGTTTGTTGTTATGATGTCATGTACTTGAGGTCCTTGGAGGGGTAGCCCACATATTTTTTTCCACAATGTATTGCCTCTTCGAAGGCCGTCATGAGCCATTTGTATCTCCGTCACTTGTTTAGTGCATCTGACGAGGCTCCAACATCAGCATAACTGCACATGGAAGCAAAATGGGGAGGGGGTTTGCAGAACACATTACTGCAAAGGAATTCTAATCACTCTCTGGTTAAGTAGTGCTCTCTCACTGCCCCCTCCCAACCCTGTACTTCCCATCACACGTGAACACACATGAATTTGCCTTATACTGAGTCAGACCAATGATCCATCAAGGTCAGTATTATTTACTTAGTCTGGCTGTCAGTTCTTCAGGGTTTTGGGTAGAGAGGTCTTTCACATTGGGACCTACTATCTGGTCCTTATGCCAGGGATTGGACTTCGAAGTCTTCTGCATGCAAAGTGGAGGCTCTCCTACTGAGCTGCAGCCCGTCCCCCATGCTTTGTTCTTAGGGTTCTCCCCAGCACTTTGTCCGGCCACCAAGCCTGTTTGTACAGCCCCCACTGGCCCTGGCACGACTACTGATGGAGTGATGCCTATGACTTAGTGGACAGGTACGCTGTAATACCCGGCCACTTTCTGTGCCTATGATGGGTATCATGATGGTACTGCATAACTGAGTTATATTTTGAAAATAATATAGAAAAAAAACCCAAATAGTTTGAAAGGAAGGGTCTGAAATGGCAAAAGTAGGTTCAGTTTAGTCTTAAAAGGATTCTTATGAGTTGGCCTCCTGGTATCCATTTAGTCTAGTATTTGGTATTCAAGAATGGCCAGCCAGGTGGCCCAGGAAGTTCAAGGGACTTTCCAAACAGGCCACACATTGCTTAAAACAATTGTATAGTAATTTTGACTGCCCAAAACCTACTGACACTTCATTGGATAGGAAAGGTGGGGGAATATGGGCTGCAGTCACACGCTCCAGTTGAAGTGGAGAGGAAGCGAGGCTATTCCCTTCAGAGGAATTAGACCTGCCGTTGCGAGATCATACAGCCCTTTGTTGCTGCGGGCCCATCCTGTCACTGTATGATCAGACGCAACTGCGGTTGAGTCAGTTTTTTTCTGCCGTTTCCCGCCCTCATGCGCATAAATGAGGAATTGTACCTCCACACCGAGGGCCCCCTATGGGTATGCGATGATGTGCATACTGTGAAGACAAGGAAAAAACAATGGCACGGAGTCGAAGTGGCCTGATCAGACCATCCCAATGGTTTGGAAGTGTGCTTGTGTGATCAGACAGGGGAAAGTCTGTCCGTGGCCCGTCACAACTCGTTTACTACTGGATTTCCCCTGGTGTCTTTTAACTCCGCTTCTGCAGCGGAACAGTGTAGGTTGCTGACGGCTGTGGGATACTTCCCAGATGTTGCTTTCTGATCGGGCCCTTTTGACCCGTCCGGCATTCACGCCTATGTCAGATCTTCTGGCACGTGTGATCGCAGCCATGGTGTGTTTTGCTCATATCATTAGCCATACTTCCCTCCACAGAGGCCTCAAAAGTTAAGGGTCGAGGATCCTATGAGCAGATGAAGACAATCCTCATGGAAGGCATTGAGCAGGAGGCGAACCAGATGTTCGAGAGGGCCAAATCCAAGATGAAGGATCAGTTCAATGATCTGAAGGTAAGCTGTCAAAAGTTGTTTGCACTGATGATAATCACATTCTGTCCAGAATGCTTATGGCACCAGGCCTGACACAGTCCATTGAGAACACCATAAAGCCCCCGTGAAATGAATGGCAGGTGCTTGAGCTTCTTTCATTTCCATTCATCTCAGTGCAAGTTTCTACTGGATTGTTGGCATTTTTGTAATTGTTCAAATTCAGCAAAATGTGTTCTGCTTGAGAAGGTTGTGGGTTCTCCTAGCAGGTTCCTGATAGACATACGTGGCTGTCTTGTGCCGAGGTAAACTGTTGGCCCATGTGGCTCACCACTGTCTACTTTGTCTAGCAGCAGCAGCTTTCCAGGCAGAAGGTTTTTCTGAGCTCTACCATCCTTTTAACTGGAATTGCTAAGAACTGAAGCTTGGATATAAAGCATATAAACCAAATGTTCTATCATTGAGCTATGGCTCGTCCCTGATGCACTGCTAACTGTTTCATATGTGGCACCCTCTGTTTCTTGCAGAATGATATCTTGCAGAACCTGAAGGAACAAATTTTCATTGCATTCCATCTGGTCTTCTTGCAGCATGAGCAGGTTCCTGCGCACTTGGCAGGTACATACAAACACATGACACTGCCTTATAATTAATCAGACTCTTGGTCTGTTAGAATCAGTATTGTCCACTCTGAGTGGCAGCAGCTAATCTAGGTCCTCAAGGAGAAGTCTTTCACATCACGTGTTACTCGATCCTTTTAAGTAGAGATTGAACCTCATGACTTGTGTATGCCAAGCAGATGCTCTATCAAACTGCTGGATTCAAATAGGGCACAGATATCTAAGGCTTAACACCCGAATAAGCTATTGTGTTGGTACCCCGGGTGTCAATGTTGCTCTAGATTCCAGGGATCAGTATAGAAACTGCAGGAAGCCCCTAACCACATTCCTTTGTCTCGGCCCTGCTGGATTCATTAGTCTTGCAAACAGCGGGCACCATCCACTGGGATAGTCTAGTGTGCCCAGTCACCCTATTGAAATGAACGAGAATAGCACAAGAGCACAATTCGTAGCTCCTGCTTACAGGGGACAGTTTTCATGTAGATTGTGCTCAGTGATGGCACAGTGATTGTGCCTGGTAAATTGGTGATTTAAAATTATGAAAGCGGGTTGCCAGCTATAACTGGGGTAGTGGTGATGATCTCCTCAGTGTCATGCCAACATGCAGCATCAGTTCAGGCACATATGTTGGGATGACGCTCTAAATCTGATCCCAAATTGTATGGTTGAACCATAGAGTTTTGGGTGAAAACTAGAGCATCACCCCAGAGGGTCGTCAGGTGCCCCTGGCCATGGGCGGGGGATTGGGGGAGGGTAGAGTTGCCAGGTCCAGTTTACGAAATCCCTGGAGCTTTGGAGATGGAGCCTGGGAAGGACAGGGAGTACAGTGCCATAGAGTCCACCTTCCAAAGCATCCATTTTCTCCAGCTGAGCTGATCTCTGTAAGTCTGAGTTGAGGTGTGATTCCTGTGGATCCCCATGTCCCACCTGGAGGCTGGCATCCCTGTCACTCCAATACAATTACATCACTTCTGATTTTGTGCAGGAAGTGGAATCGTGCATTAGTATGATAGTGAGGAGCTCAGCACATTTTCCTCCTTCAGGCCTCTGAAGTGGTGGCAGGAAAGGGAGGGGGGCTGAAGTCTCTCACTATAGTTGCCCCCCCCCCCCAGCCAGAGATGAAGTTCTTATGTAAGCCACCTTGAACTATGAGGAAAGGTGTAGTATAAATATTTTAATAGATAAATAAATGTTTTAATAGATAAATAATGTACCAGGAGCAAGGTCTTTACTATTGTGGCCTAGGAGTACCAAGGAATGAAAACATGGATGGAAATATCTGTTCATTTCATTCATTATGGTAATGAAAACAGATAGTGGGAAACAATGAATGAATGTCATTGAAATGCCAAGGAAAGTTTTGAAACAAAAATGATGGCGACCGAGGGCCATATGTAGCGACAAAGCGGTTGAACTAGATGAGGGTTGCTGGAAATAGAAATACATTATAGGTATCTTTATGCCAACGCTAGAAGTCTCTGAGCCAGGATGGGAGAGCTGGAGTGCTTAGTGTCAAGTGACAATTTAGATATATTAGGTATCTCAGAAACATGGTGGAATTGGGAAAATCTATGGGATACCGTTATTCCTGGGTATAAGCTTTATTTGATTTATAACCTGCTGTCCCTGAAACCGGCTCAGAGTGGGTGACAACAATTCACAAATATACACTATAAAACCTTCTAAAATACAACATAAGTTAAACGGAATTAATACAGTTTAAGATGGCATGAAACTCATATGGAAGGGCAATATAAAACTTCTGAAGAAGGGAAGAAAGGGGGGAAGCAAGGGGAGAAGGGAAGGAGGGGGAGGCCAAAACTTGCTGTAGCTATTGGCTAGGCACCCAATAGAAATGACATGGAGGAATGGGTTGTGGGAGGTGTTGTGTTGTACATCATACAGGGCATACAATCAAATAAAATAGAAAGCATTGAGGGAATTAATTCCCCAACAGAATCAATATGGGTGGAAATACTGGGCCCTACGGATTACTTAAAAGTGGGGGTGTTCAGTCACTCATGGAATGATTTCTATGAGATGCTAGCTTAGAATCCAGCTGCAGGGACTATTTATTTTATTTAGGTACTTAGCCAGTTTGGTGTAGTGGTTAAGTGCACGGACTCTAATCTGGGAGAACCGGGTTTGATTCCCCACTCCTCCACTTGCACCTGCTGGATGACTTTGGGCAAGCCATAGCTCTGTACCAGCTGTTCTCTCAAGGACAGTTGTCTCAGAGCTCTCTCAGCCCCACCTACCTCACAGGGTGTCTGTTGTGGGGAAGGGAAAGGAGAGAAAGGAGTTTGTAAGCCACTCTGAGACTCCAAGTGAGTGAAGGGCGGGATATAAATCGAATCTCTTCTTCTTCTTCTACTTACACCATACTTTTCTTCCCTATGGGGACCCAAAGCTGCTTATAACATTCTCCCCTCCATTTTATGCTCACGACAACAACTATATGAAATAGTGTAGGCTAAGGGAGAGACCACTAGCCCAAGGTCACCCAGCAAGCTTCCATGGCAGAGTGGGGATTGGAACCCGGACCCTCCAGATCTAGGTTCACAAGTACAACCAATACACTATGCAGGCTGTCAAGATATCTAAAACCAACTAATATGGTTACCCCTCTGGAATTAGAATGAAAGAACAAGGGCCAAACGACATGATACCTTTGGTCATGAGCTGGGTCGGGATTTTCCCAACCTTACTTGCTTTCCCTGGCTGTAGCTACATGACAGCTGTGAGGAATTCAGCTCAGTTCAGATCACGACTACAGCACTGGAGAGGAAGAGCTTCAGCCTTCTCCCCTGCACCATTCTTCTCAGGTGAAACAGTCCTGGGGGTGCTTTTTGCCTCATTCCAGAGCTGCAGCACACCCTGGCCCCACAGTCCTGGTCCAAATGGGACCCTGTGGTGCTTGGGTAAGTTCACTGCAGTTGTTGGGAGTTGGGTTGGGAGTACATAGTTTGGCCCTTAGATACAGCTATTCCTGTGGCGTAAGAACATGAGAATTGTCCTGGATCAGGCCAAAGGTCCACCCAGCCAAAAAACCTGAAAAGGCCAGCCAGATTATTACAGCAGGGTCCAGTTCATTAAAGCACCGATGAACTGGACATTACGAATAATTTGGAGATGTCTGTAAGATTGTTGATGCATTAGCGCTTCTTGAAAGACAGTTTAAAATACTGATAAAGCCCACCAGGATTACATCTATGGAAATACAAAGCAGATTAGTTTTGTGGTCCTACAAGAAGCATCAGAGTGATTGCTTTGATATGCTTATCATGGAGCCCACCAGGCTGACACCTATAAATGTAAAACAGACTGGTTACATTCATTCATTCTTCAGTATCTTTCTTTGAAGTTGCCAGTGAATTGGAGAACTTTGTTCTATTTGTTAAAAGTTTCTTGCCACAACTACTTTGTTTTGCACTAATTATAGTTTTATTGTTAATTCAGATTATGATATATATTCACAGTTAAATGTGTTCTGATAATTGGCACATGTGATGTACAAAAATTATAAAAATATTGAACATAAAAAAATTGAACATTTAATTTATGCTGATTAGCATATCCTTTTGCATGGTTTGTTGTTTTGCACAGGCTTTAAAGGGCAGGCAGCCATTTCAGGGCTCTTTTTAGCTCCCCTCAGCTTCCAAGTGGGGGGGGGGGAAACGAAAGAGAGCTCTGAAAGGACTTCCTTCCCTTTAAAGTGAACAGCATGGCAGGTCCACCTGTCAGCTGTTTGCTTTAAGGCAATTAGATGCCTCCCTTTTGCTCCCCCCTTTCCAGCTGGCAGCTCAGCTCCCCTTCCCTTTCTCCCCAGGGGAGGAGACTTCAGTAGGTGCAGGGAGGGGAGGCTAGGCTTTTGTGCCTCTCCCCAGGGGGCAAGTTTCCTGGCCTTGTGCTTAGCGGTGGATCTGTGTGGTGGGGGCTGGGAATTTGTGTGCCAGTATAAGCTGGCTCAGCTTAAAGGAAACACTGGATCCACCTGGTGTAGGGTTGCCAAGTCTTAGGGACTCACTGGCGGGGGGGGGGGGAGTCCTCCTCCGCCCGGGAGTTTCTCCTGGCGCGTGCACTTTGCAACATCACCAAAAGTGATGTCAGCACGTTGGGGGCATTGCCAGGGTGACACTCTGGCAACGCCCCCAACGTGCTGACGTCACTTCCGGTGATGTCATTACGTCGTCCTCGCTGGACGACTTTGGGGGTGGGGTTCCCCCCGCCGGCCAAATGCTGGCTGGCAGATCGGGAACCCCTTTAGCGGGGGATCCCCCGCCCCCTGGGCTGACTTGGCAGCCCTAACCAGGTATCTCAGGGTATGTTTAGTACTGTAGGCATGAAATACAGCAGTTTGCTTGGAGGACTGCTACACAGAAGAAGGGTAGATTAGATTTATACCTCACCTTTCACTCAGAGTCTGAGAGCGGCTTACAGTCTCCTTTCTCTTCTCCTCCCCACAGCAGACACCCTGTGAGGTAGGTGAAGCTGAGAGAGCTCTTTTGAAAGCTGCCCTTGAGAGAACAACTCTGAAAGAACTTGTGACTGACCCAAGGTCATACCAGCAGCTGCTTGTGGAGGAGTGGGGAACCAAACCCGGTCCTCCTAGATTAGAGGCTGCACTCTTAACCACTACATCAAACCGCCTTGAACTCCAGAGAGGAAGAGATGTGAATGGAATAAACTAACATGTTCAGATTTCGTTAAATAAAACACTGCAGTGAATGAGGGAGGGCCTTCCTTCACTTGTTACTTTTCTGCTGCAGCTCCCTGGGATTCCAGGCTCCAGTCTGCAGAAAGATATGCCTGGAACTCAGGGGGACAGAAGCAGGCAGGGGAAGCGTTAGGATCTTTTCCCCACACTGCTTCCCAGCTAAAACCATCCTCCTTGTCTCTCTTAAACAAGCATCAATTGGACACATACATATTTGCACGTTAAGATCTTCTTCAAGGCAACCTGTTTTTCTTTCATGAATGCGGAAGGACCCGCTGCTTAATACTTCCAGCCTCAATTGTTTCTCACATTCTTCAAACAAAGAAAACCAGTCCTTATAGGAGGTTGTATCACTTGGCTTGTGGATATTTGATCACATGTACAGCTTTGGAATATTTTGAGCTGAAAACATCATTAAATTACTACTTTCTTTTTATCTTTGCAGATATTGAGAATGAATGCAGAGAAATTGAGGAGATTTATAATGAGCTGCAAAATGATCAGCAATGAGATTTTGTTTTTTTAAATTGTTTTTTTTATTTTTTGCTAGCCAGTTCTGTTTCACAACTGATTGGCCACTGTGTGAAATAGGATGCTGGACTAGATGGCTCACTGATCTGATTCTGCAGGGCTCTTCTTACGTACTCACAACATTATATGTCAACCTGCGGGTTGTGTGAGACTTTCCAAAGATTCTGAAATCGCTTTGGAGAGAATCTCAGACATGTTTATCTTTTAATTTTAGGATGAGGGGTGAGATGTCTGTCTTACTGTTTCTGCTTTCATTTACAAATGCAAGGGTTTTTTTGTATCGTGATTCTTTTATGTTTGCTTGTTTCAAGAATGATTAGATGGCTTTTAGATGAAAACTGAAGGAATTCTCTAGTTATCTCAAGGCATTGGCACACCATGTCTAAAAGATAACCAGACACCTGCAAGGTGTTGGCAAACCACATCTGAAAGGGAACAAAGAATTCCTCTTTTACCCTCCTCTTTCACTCAGGCATAACATCAGAGAACGTAACCGTAGATCATAACAACTCAGCCTTCTGATGTAAAACTCCTCTTCTGCAAGAACTGTATCTTGTAGCAACATTGTTCATATATCATGTACAACATGCATATCCTCCTGCTGACTGAACAAATGATTAACTACTGATGTAGCAAGTATAGCCAATAAAAGCAGGGGCCTCAAAGCCCTGATTTCATGCCTCGCATCACCTCTGTCTCCGTGTGTCTCTTTCACCATCTCTCTGGAGATGGTCCCTCACCACCTTGCTCTGGGTAAGGTGGTCCATCATCACACAGGTGATTCCTCACCGCTTCAGAAAACCTTAAAAAACAAACGTGAATGATTTTTGGCTGGGATACAAGGTTTTCACTTGACAACTGGAATAAATAAACTACTTCTCTTAGAGGGCTGTTAATTTACAGACACTGGCTATTGAACAGAATAGTCTTCTCAGTATAGCCCTGTGGCTCAGTGGGTAATCTACTGCTTTGGAACAGGCAAAGGAACACTTCATTTCTATGTGTCTGTTTTAAAGGAAATACTTCCCATACAGCGAAGAGGGGGATAACTTACATCAGTTTCACAGGTGTCTAGTGCAGATATTTGTGTTGAATTAATGTGTGGTTGGTTAGGCTGAGAGTGTGTGGCTGGCTCAAAGTCCCCCAGTGAGCTTCCCTGGCAGAGTGGGGATTTGAACCTGGGTCTCCCAGATCCTAGTCCAACATTCTAACCACTATATCACACTGAAATGATTATTAGAACTTATTATGATAAAGAGAAAACAGCAGTGGCAAGCAACAGGGAGCGTTGCTGAATACTGTAAGCAGAAAAGATAGGACTCCGCTTCTAGGAACATACATGGTGAATTTACCACTGTCAAGGAAAAAAAAGGGAAGAGAGTCATGGAGCAGTCAAAAGAAGCAAGGGTGTACACCTCCTGTGGTACTTTTCACAGGTATCAAAGACACACATATGGATAGATGGAACAAATCCAGAGTCCACAGGTGAGTGAAGGCATTTGAGAAATAAGAGCTCTGCTCCCTAAACTTATAGGAACCAGTTGTGTATTTTGAGCACCTGTAGAACAACGAGGTTTAGAAACTTGGGGTTTTAGCTTGTGAAGATGAACATTCTTCATGGATTATACATTGTTTTTCAATAAAATAAGATTGTTTTTCAAAAAAAGAAGCAGCGTGATCTCTAAACTAAGTGGGCAGTGCTTTTAGAGGATCCACGTAGCAGTAAGCAGTCAAAACCAGAATGCTACAAAGTCAGCTCGCAACAATTCCCAGCCCTGTGACAAACGCTTCTCCAGCCGTTGCCTACTTGCATCTGATAGCCCCCTCCTTTTCAGGGGCTCTTCTGCTACACATCAGCCAGGAAGGGGTTTTCAGCTGCCCCTTAAAACTAGACAACAGCCACTTTGGAATCTCCCCACACACACACACACACGAAAAAGCATTTGCAGCCTGGATGGAGCAATGCAAACCCCTCCTGTTTTGACTTGTGTTTGTGTGTGTGCGTGCACCTATGAAGTGTCCATTAATTCTTTGTTGAAGAAACTGGCTTGTTTGTCCGATGAAGAGAGTGGAAGGGCATTGCTGACGTGTGATGACATAAATCACATTAGAGGGTGAGCAGGAATAGGAACCTGAGATGGTATGGCTGATGTTGCTGGGTCCGCTGATGGTGTGCTAGGGTCTATATAAGAGCAAAGTTGGCATTTTGGTTTGTCGCCTTGGTTACAGTTAACACATTACTGTTAAAAGTGATAAAATCCTTAACAGCCAAGTATCATCATGCCTCCAGGCCTACTACCTCTCTGCATATCACATTCGCCTGCTAATGTCATGTGGCATCTGAAATCATTCCACTTTCCAGTACATAGTACAGATGGACTCACATTCTAGGTGTATGATTTCAGGTAAAGCTTTATTGCTAGCAAAAGCGGGAAAAACTTGCAAAGGGTTTTTCTGAAGAGCATGAAGTTACATCCGCACTTAAAATACAGCTTCGACGAGTAGAGGTGTAATCCATGTATGGTTATTTCCTACAGATACATGTCCTTAAGATCTATTCTGGGGACTTGACATTTCATTTGTGCCAAGTCCTTGTACCTTTTCATGTTATCAAAGACTGATGCGAGTCTCCCAATTTAGTGTCCCGCCCAAGCACACCTGTGTTCCCTGGATATCAATCCTTTGAAGTAATTTTAACTTTATTTCCTCTTTCCGTCCATGTAGGTGACCCGCAGGTAAATTTTGATTAATATGCGTGACAGACCCGAATAAGGCTGTTGGCAGCCTAGTCAAGCTAGGCCAAGTTCCATCATTCTGTTTTGTGCAAAACCTATGCTGGAGACAGATTGAAAAAAAGGAGCCACCTGAGAAGCCCCTTTCCCGGTTTCAGCGGAAGCTCTCGGGATGGGTTTGGAATGAACCTGGAGAGAGCAGCTCCCACTGAGCCCTTGTCCCTCCCCCCCCCCCCCCAATCCTTGGCTTCCCCCCTCCAGGGAACTCGATTTGCAGCAGAGAATCGAAGCCTCTTTTAAATGTAAAGCTAAATCAACAACAGCAGAGACAGCTAGACGATTTTTGGTGGAGAGGCACTGGATGGAAGGGGGACCTTTTAAAAAGAGCGCAGATCCACCTGCCTTTCTGGCCGACCCCGACCCGCCTCCCTGTATAAAGGGTGGGTGGCACAGGGGATCTCTCCACAGCCTTCAGGATGAAATTCGGTTCTGATACCCACTACGTGGCCTCCTCCTACCTGAAGGTCTTCCTCTTGCTTGCGTTTCACACCGTGAAAAGAACTGGAGTCTGGAGGCCGGTGGAGTGAGTTTCAGCATGATCAAGTTTATTGTAGGTCAGGAACAAGCATACCTGAGGTGGCCCGGGGGGTCAGCTCATATGCACAGAAAAGCCTCGCCCCCCCCTCCCCTCCACACCCACACTGTGGGACAGGTTAATCTTCCCACCAGAGATTACATTAGTTCATTTGAATATGCTAAGCCCCGATAGGTGGATCTTTAGGAGCCTAGGTGCTATTGTTCTTTTACCTCAAGCTTGTACCTTTTCCAGGCCATGCAGTCAGACCGCATGGCCAGCGCCATTACATGTTTGGTCACATCAAAGAATCATACAAGTGTACACATAGAGAACTGCAGCCTGGTTGTCTGTGGAATTGCGTCCAGGACATAACACACCCCAACCCCCCATTTAAACAATAGAGCATTCAAACAGAGAATCCCACACCCCCCACACCCCCCGCACAGCTCGGCTGGTAAAAAAAGTCTTTTTTAAAAGCCTGCATTTATTCTTTTCCTCTCTTTTAAAAAATAAAGCGTCCAAACAGACACTCTCCCGCAGGTACGATCTGGCAAAAAAAAGAATCTGTTTTTTTTAAAGTCTGTTTTATTCCCTTCCAAAAAAAAATAAAGAGCAGAAAAACTCTTGGCTTACATTAGAGAGAGGGTTCAAGCTTCCCAAGTTCTAAAGGGAAAATGCAACCTCGTTGGATTGTCACTGCAGCGAGGGGGGCGTGGAAATACTTGGTGTTTGAAGCCTGGGCCGGGGGAGGCGGGGGGAGGATGGCCATCCAATCCCCTTCGTGTTTGAAGCCCGGGGAGGGGCGAGGTGGGTGCGCGGGAGTTTTCCGCGGAGTCATCAACGCTCAGCCTTCCCCCCCCCCCCCAACGTTCCTCCAACGGCCAAAGAAAGCACCCCATTTCTTTCCACGTGGAGACAGCACACCAAATTACCCCCCCCCCCCCCCGCCGGCTAGAGTTTCATCCCTTCTTTCTCCTCTCCTCTCCTCCCCTCCCTTCCCTGCCTGTACTGGTGGCGGCAGAGTAAAACTGACTAACATGCAAAGCCTTAACAAAAATACAAAGCAGAAATACAGAGTGAAGTCAGATGCAACAACAAAACAAACTGTGAAAAATCAACAAGGCCACGGAATAAAATTAGATAATCTATTAGGACAAAAGTGTTCACATAATCACCACAAGTGCACAATAATACAAGAACAAAACAGACAAACTCCTCATATACTGTTGTCGAATGTGCTGTAAATATTACATGTTCCACAGATAGGAGTAAGGCCCGTTGTGGGAAGAAATACAACCGGCTCTAGAAGGAAGCTCCAGGCGAGTGTCCCGGCTGTGGCTGGTGGGGCAGCAGAGGGAAGGGGAAAATAGAGGGAGGCAAGCCCTGTTTCCTTCCTTCTGCTTAGCTATAAGGCAGGGCTGTCTCAAGTCAGTTTGCTGCCCCAAGTGGATAGTATGGGAGGGACAGCCTCACCATAACAGGTATGGTTCCCTCCACCCCTGATTTATGTTGATTTGGGGTTATGCAGTGTGTGCCAAACACTACCTAAGAAGTTATAAACAGTTTACTTTATTTGTATTTCACTAGATCCTATACTCTTTTTTTTTTTTGTTCAAAGGGGGGTATACTTAGTATTGTTACAGAAGTCTCTGCCCCTGTACACTCCGGGGGGCAGATAGGGAACATAGGGTCAGAGCCCAATGAGTTGATATCTAACTGTTTATTGCAATAACAGGAAAATACAGTTTTGGATACCTTAGCACCCAGGGACCAAGCTGTATTCCGCCCCAAACTAGAAGGGCAAAAGGTCTTATACCCCAAATGACATCACAGTGGTTTACAACTCAAGAAAGACACAATTGGTTTCAAACAGGTAACGTCATTTGAGCTGGCATCCCTTCATCGATGTACCCCAACACTGGCTAGAATTACAGACATTTGCATTTGTTTACTTGACCCAGGAACACTGAGGCACATTGAGGTCTCCACCTGGCATCTTCCAAGGACCTTTGCATCAGTATAGAATGGGGAGTTTCCTGATAAGACTGTGATCTCTTAACACAATTCTTGGCTCTCCACAGACATCCTGGTGCCTGGCTTTACAAAGGAGGATGCTGTTTGGGAATGTCCAGACATCTGAGATGTTATGCATTGTGCCATAAACATCCTTCAAAGTAACTAAACAACAAAGGGATTTGCAGCTAGTCAGGATAGTTTTGGTTTTAGGGACATTCCAATCTTCCTGCTTTCCTGAGTGATTCCAAGGTATCTTACACACAGCTATGGCTTTTTATAAAGAGCAATCTATATGTATCTATGCTTTCTAGTATCTATTATGCACTTCTTCTATTTGTCAATAAAGCTAGGTTCATGGATTAACTGATCAATATGTGCTTCTGTGAAATTCTAATTACTACCGGTATATGTATATGTCAAAATGTGTATAGAAAAAAACAGAAATAAAATCAGAAATCAGGTCCCTTGTCCATCAGTATCCTAGGTATTTCCTCTGTAAGTAATCATTATGCGGAGTCTGACTCTTCTACCCAGCGTCCTGTTTCAGTGACCCCGCCACTTCGCATATGAGAACCCCCGGCTCTTCCTTCGTCCCTTCCGAAGCCACACGAGCCTGTTCAGAGACCCTTCGAATCTCCGCTAATACTTCTTTTTTGATGGGGAAAAGGCCTCCCCAACATCGAGTCCGCAGAACCTTAGGATAGGGTGGGACAAACGTCTTCCGCGTTAGTTGGGAGAATCTTTGCCCTGTTCTCCGCTAGACAAGAAGCCCCTTCCGCAGATTGCGTTCCTCCCCCCCCCCCCCCCCCCCGATGTCGGCTGTTGGGGTCTCTCCCAGCTCGTGACACTGGAGTTGTTGCCCTCTCTGCTGCGACCCATCCTTCTTCCAGAGAGAAAATGACTAGAGAACCGGGGGGGGGGGGGGGGGGCCGCACTGCCAGGCTTTGCTAGTTAAGTCAGTTTCACTCCACGGCCACCAGTACAGGCGGGGAAGGGAGGGGAGGAAGAGACCAGGCAGGGAGGGAGAGGGATGAAATTCCCGCCGGCGGGTGGGGGAGGGGAATTTGGCACGCTTTCTCCACGTGGAGAAACCGGGTACTTTTTTTGGCCGTCGGAGGAATGTTGGGAGGACAGGCTGAGCGTTGATGACCCGGCGGAAAACCCCGCCCCGCCCCGGGCTTCAAACATAAAGGGGACTGAGGGCATCAGAGAGCCTCCGTGGTAGAAAGTCTTCTCCAGATTCATTCAGGAACCAGCTGTGAGTGTGTAATTTTTGATAAGCAGGGGTGGTTTTTGAGCTTTAATTGCAGCTGATCTCTCTAGTGTGTGATGTTTATTGTGTGTGTGTGTCTGAGCCTTTTTCTTTTTGTGCGTGAGAGTGGATTATTTCCTGTGCAAGGTCTGTATGGCGCCGAAGCCATTTTGATTTTTCCTGTTGAAATCGTCAGCAGATGCCTTCCCATTCACTTCAGTGGGGTTTGCTCAGGAGAAGTTTGAGGTAGAGGAATTTAGTTTGTATTTATGTGACTGATTCTTGTTCAGTGATGACAGGCAGTCTGGAAGATGGGTTAAACCCCACATTCCTCTTGGAAGGCAAGGGTCAAAATCTTCTGATATTCAGTGCTCCTCAGGGAAGGGTGGGGTGCAAACATGTTCTACAAAGTAATCCACCTACCTGGGCCTTCCCTGCAGCCCCTGGGTGATCGGTATTTATAAAATTGTCCAGTCAGCTGTGCAGCTGAGTTTCACTCAGAACAGCCTTTACCAGAGACAGGGATCCTGTTGAATATGCTTTCCATCCATTGACCATTGTAGAGAATCATTGTAGAGAAGCAGTGGTTACTCACTCTTTCTCTGCCATCTCCTTTGTATGCAATGGAGAACTCATAACAAGTGAGACCTGAGAGATGTATTTTATAGAATCTGGAGACAAGAGGTGCTGAGCTCTCCCCACTACCTTCAGGGGACGTACTAAAATTAAGGACAGCAATTGCCAATAGACAATACATGATTGCCAGTAGAGAATGCATGGTTGCCCAAAGGGAACGATGAAGTGGACACGCTTGCCCAGGGCACAGACTTCTTATTTAACATGCCTAAGATCAGGAGGCTGAAGTTGGTTCCTTATTCACATTTCCTTATTCAATCCTTATTCGTTACTTATTCGCAAATTCATCCAGAAACACCCAGAAACACTGTGGAGATGTGGCAACTTCTGAACCCCCAAATAAGGTGTGGACCATGACATATTATATACCCCCAGATTCACAGAACTCTCCCCTTCAAGAAGATCTATCCTGTTTCCTGGTCCAAGGTACGGTTCTTGGCCCAGCTGCTCCAAAGCGTGGTGCCCCCAGGACGATCACACAGACAGACGCTGGGGCAGGGCCGAACCCCAAAAATAATCTTTGGACCACCCCAAATGACACATCCCCACGCTCTGGGGACTGTCCCCTGCAAGATGACATACAGCACCGCCCGGTCCACACTCCGGTTCTGAAAAGATAACACTCTACTCGGAGTGCTTCCCAGAGGCCTGTATTTCAAAGGAGATTCGAATAAGGAAGTGCCCTCTGCACCCAAAATAAGTTCTGGACCCCCACACCTCATACACTCCCATCTTCAGCGGACTCTCCCCTTCGAGCAGACATATGTTCTGTCCTGGTCCAAATCACAGTTCTTGCGCCAGCTGCTCCCAAGTGGGGTGCCCCCAGGACAATCACACAGGCAGACACTGGGGCTGGGCTGCACCCCAAAAATAATCTTTGGACCACCCCAAATGACACATCCCCACGCTCTGGGGACTGTCCCCTGCAAGATGACATACAGCACCGCCCGGTCCAAACTCTGGTTCTGAAGACACAACCCTCTATTCGGAGTGCTTCCCAGAGGCCTGTATTTCAAAGGAGATTCGAATAAGGAAGTGCCCTCTGCACCCAAAAACAGTTTTGGACCCCCACACCTCATACACCCCCATCTTCAGCGGACTCTCCCCTTCGAGCAGACATATGTTCTGTCCTGGTCCAAATCACAGTTCTTGTGCCAGCTGCTCCCAAGTGTGATGCCCCCAGGACTATCACACAGGCGGACACTGGGGCTGGGCTGCACCCCAAAAATAATCTTTGGACCACCCCAAATGACACATCCCCACACTGAGGACTGTCCCCTGCAAGATGACATAAAGCACTGCCCGGTCCACACTCTGGTTCTGAAGACACAACCCTCTATTCGGAGTGCTTCCCAGAGGCCTGTATTTCAAAGGAGATTCGAATAAGGAAGTGCCCTCTGCACCCAAAAACAGTTTTGGACCCCCACACCTCATACACCCCCATCTTCAGCGGACTCTCCCCTTCGAGCAGACATATGTTCTGTCCTGGTCCAAATCACAGTTCTTGTGCCAGCTGCTCCCAAGTGTGATGCCCCCAGGACTATCACACAGGCGGACACTGGGGCTGGGCTGCACCCCAAAAATAATCTTTGGACCACCCCAAATGACACATCCCCACACTGAGGACTGTCCCCTGCAAGATGACATACAGCACTGCCCGGTCCACACTCTGGTTCTGAAGACACAACCCTCTATTCGGAGTGCTTCCCAGAGGCCTGTATTTCAAAGGAGATTTGAATAAGGAAGTGCCCTCTGCACCCAAAAACAGTTTTGGACCCCCACACCTCATACACCCCCATCTTCAGCGGACTCTCCCCTTCGAGCAGACATATGTTCTGTCCTGGTCCAAATCACAGTTCTTGTGCCAGCTGCTCCCAAGTGTGATGCCCCCAGGACTATCACACAGGCGGACACTGGGGCTGGGCTGCACCCCAAAAATAATCTTTGGACCACCCCAAATGACACATCCCCACACTGAGGACTGTCCCCTGCAAGATGACATACAGCACTGCCCGGTCCACACTCTGGTTCTGAAGACACAACCCTCTATTCGGAGTGCTTCTCAGAGGCCTGTATTTCAAAGGAGATTTGAATAAGGAAGTGCCCTCTGCACCCAAAAACAGTTTTGGACCCCCACACCTCATACACCCCCATCTTCAGCGGACTCTCCCCTTCGAGCAGACATATGTTCTGTCCTGGTCCAAATCACAGTTTTTGCGCCAGCTGCTCCCAAGTGGGGTGCCCCAGGACAATAACACAGGCGGACACTGGGACTGGGCTGCCCCCCAAAATAATCTTTGGACCACCCCAAATGACCCATCCCCACACTTTGGGGACTGTCCCCTGCAAGATGACATACAGCACCGCCCGGTCCAAACTCTGGTTCCGAAAACACAACCCACTATTTGGAGTGCTTCCCAGAGGCCTGTATTTCAAAGGAGATTTGAATAAGGAAGTGCCCTCTGCACCCAAAAACAGTTTTGGACCCTCACACTTCAACACCCCCATCTTCAGCGGATTCTCCCCTTCAAGCAGACATATGTTCTGTCCTGGTCCAAAGTGCGGTTCTTGCGCCAGCTTCTCCGAAGTGGGGTGCCCCCAGGACAATCACATAGGCAGACACTGGGGCTGGATATTCCCAGGCCCCACCTGGAGGCTGGCAACCCTAGTGAGGCAACCTCAAAAACGTTTAAAAGGTAAAGTAAATAACTTTGTAACTGGCAGGTGGTTTCACACAGAACAATACCTCATACACCCCCATCTTCAGCTCCTATTTGGAGTGCTCTCCCTGAGGCCTATACTTAAAAGGAGATTTGAGCAATAATAAACTGAGATTACAGAATTCGAATTCGTTCACAAGGATGGATCCCTCAGGGCTTGATGGATTCTTATCTCAACAGATAGGCTGATGTCCCATACCCATGTTTCAATCAAGCTACTTAGAAAGGACATTGCAGCTTTGCATTCTGAGGTATTTCCTCTAAACAGTCCTTCCATCCTTTTATTTGGATATAACAACTCAAGGATTTCCATTCAAATTCAGTCTGAACAGGCGAGCTTTGACAATTGAAAGCTCAGATTCCCAAAACCAAACTAATCTCCACATGTGATTGTTGCAAGTGTCCATGGGATGTTTTGGGGCCTGAAACAACTTACAAACATAACCCACAGTGGCTTTTTAATACAGGCCTCTGGGAAGCACTCCGAATAGAGGGTTGTGTCTTCAGAACCAGAGTGTGGACCGGGCAGTGCTGTATGTCATCTTGCAGGGGACAGTCCTCAGAGTGTGGGGATGTGTCATTTGGGGTGGTCCAAAGATTATTTTTGGAGTGCAGCCCAGCCCCAGTGTCCGCCTGTGTGATAGTCCTGGGGGCATCGCACTTGGGAGCAGCTGGCACAAGAACCGTGATTTGGACCAGGACAGAACATATGTCTGCTCGAAGGGGAGAGTCCGCTGAAGATGGGGGTGTATGAGGTGTGGGGGTCCAAAACTGTTTTTGGGTGCAGAGGGCACTTCCTTATTCGAATCTCCTTTGAAATACAGGCCTCTGGGAAGCACTCCGAATAGAGGGTTGTGTCTTCAGAACCAGAGTTTGGACCGGGCGGTGCTGTATGTCATCTTGCAGGGGACAGTCCCCAGAGCGTGGGGATGTGTCATTTGGGGTGGTCCAAAGATTATTTTTGGGGTGCAGCCCAGCCCCAGTGTCTGCCTGTGTGATTGTCCTGGGGGCACCCCACTTGGGAGCAGCTGGCGCAAGAACTGTGATTTGGACCAGGACAGAACATATGTCTGCTCGAAGGGGAGAGTCCGCTGAAGATGGGAGTGTATGAGGTGTGGGGGTCCAGAACTTATTTTGGGTGCAGAGGGCACTTCCTTATTCGAATCTCCTTTGAAATACAGGCCTCTGGGAAGCACTCCGAGTAGAGTGTTATCTTTTCAGAACCGGAGTGTGGACCGGGCGGTGCTGTATGTCATCTTGCAGCGGACAGTCCCCAGAGCGTGGGGATGTGTCATTTGGGGTGGTCCAAAGATTATTTTTGGGGTGCAGCCCAGCCCCAGTGTCTGCCTGTGTGATTGTCCTGGGGGCACCCCACTTGGGAGCAGCTGGCACAAGAACTGTGATTTGGACCAGGACAGAACATATGTCTGCTCGAAGGGGAGAGTCCGCTGAAGATGGGAGTGTATGAGGTGTGGGGGTCCAGAACTTATTTTGGGTGCAGAGGGCACTTCCTTATTCGAATCTCCTTTGAAATACAGGCCTCTGGGAAGCACTCCGAGTAGAGTGTTATCTTTTCAGAACCGGAGTGTGGACCGGGCGGTGCTGTATGTCATCTTGCAGGGGACAGTCCCCAGAGCGTGGGGATGTGTCATTTGGGGTGGTCCAAAGATTATTTTTGGGGTGCAGCCCAGCCCCAGTGTCTGCCTGTGTGATTGTCCTGGGGGCACCCCACTTGGGAGCAGCTGGTGCAAGAACTGTGATTTGGACCAGGACAGAACATATGTCTGCTCGAAGGGGAGAGTCCGCTGAAGATGGGAGTGTATGAGGTGTGGGGGTCCAGAACTTATTTTGGGTGCAGAGGGCACTTCCTTATTCGAATCTCCTTTGAAATACAGGCCTCTGGGAAGCACTCTGATTAGAGTGTTATCTTTTCAGAACCGGAGTGTGGACCGGGCGGTGCTGTATGTCATCTTGCAGGGGACAGTCCCCAGAGCGTGGGGATGTGTCATTTGGGGTGGTCCAAAGATTATTTTTGGGGTTCGGCCCTGCCCCAGCGTCTGTCTGTGTGATCGTCCTGGGGGCACCACGCTTTGGAGCAGCTGGCCCAAGAACCGTACCTTGGACCAGGAAACAGGATAGATCTTCTTGAAGGGGAGAGTTCTGTGAATCTGGGGGTATATAATATGTCATGGTCCACACCTTATTTGGGGGTTCAGAGGTTGCCACATCTCCACAGTGTTTCTGGGTGTTTCTGGATGAATTTGCGAATAAGTAACGAATAAGGATTGAATAAGGAAATGCGAATAAGGAACCAACTTCAGCCTCCTCCTAAGATCGGGATATAAGGCTTCTGTTTCTTGTAAGCCATTCCTCTTTCTCAGGAATTAACTTGCTAGGATAACAGGTCCTGGCCTATTTGACCCATCCATTTTCAGGCTTTCTCAGTAGTCTGTGTGTATGTGTGTGTGCGTGCCGAGAGTCCTGCATGCTACATAACTGGGGGAATTAGTTCCTTACTTCACATAGCTTTATTCTGTTGTTTCTGCAAGGAGCTCAGGGTAGCAAATGAGAATTTTCTCATTTTGCCCTCACAACAACCCTGTGAGGTAGGCTGACACAAGAGACTGGTGCTTCAAGAAAAAATGAGCAAGGTTTTGAAGTTGGGTCTTGCTGATCCAGCATCTATATCTGGAATTGGGTGCGTCTCAGGGAAAGGCAAGCATTTCTTTCTCTCTCCCCCCCCCTCTAAAAACTTCTTCCAACAGCACTGAATTCTAGTTATTTCCATCTTCCTCTCCTCTCCCCTGCTACATTGTTTTTGTTCTGTTTGTTTCTTGCTGTGAGGAAAACCAAAGTTTAGTTAACCAAAAACAGGGACACGTGTTATCTCCATCCCACAGTATCGCTGCAGAACTTGAATAGTTTTGCTATTCAGGTTTTTAAAAAAAAGAAATTGGTGGGCTTCACAAAGGCAGGAAAAGCTGCCTACACTGCGGAAGCAGCAGTGAGCATGAAAGAGGCATCCGAGCACAGCATGCAAACATCCTGTTCCTCCAGCTGCTTGCTGCTGGTGCCACCCCTCCCCCACCTCCTCCTTTCTCATCATATCAGAGCAAAAATACCATCTTGACAAGAACCCTGCCAGACCTCCCCCACCCCCACCCCCCAAGTCTGGCAGTCCCTCTCCCACAACAGCTGAGCTGTGGCTTACAGGTGAACCATGGCTGAATTTTGCTTTTTAAAAAGGGCATGGATCTCCTGTTTGGTACAGTGGTTAAGTGCGTGGACTCTAATCTGGGAGAACTGGGTTTGATTCCCCACACCTCCACTTGTAGTTGCTGGATGACCTTGGGGAAGCCATAGTTTTGTCAGAGCTGTTCTCTCAAGGACAGTTGTCTCAGAGCTCTCTCAGCCCCACCCACCTCACAGGGTGTTTGTTGTGGGGGAGGGGAAGGGAAAGGAGTTTGTAAGCTGCTCTGAGACTCCAAGTGAGTGAAGGGTGGGGTATAAATCCAATTTCTTCTTCCTCTTCCTCCTTCTCCTAAGGAACAGCATATCTGGCATATCAGCCCAAGCTGATAAAAGCCAGTACGTGCCACAGAAGAGACTTGGGCATCCAACTTAATGCCAGGATTCATCAGGAACCCCATAATGCTTCTGCTCCAGTGGCTGGCAGGCCACCTTCATCCTCAGCTTTGGCAAACAGCCCACAAGCAAGTGAGCAATGCTCAGCCCTGAGGGTAACTGTGATGGACAGTAAATGGTTAAGACTTTAACCCAGTCTGAGGTCTTTGATTGACAGGGGATTTAAATGGAATTCTTCAGCGGTGAGAGTCAGTTGGGAGTGGACAGTTAACAGGGAGGGAGCAGGCTGTGAGAGGATCAAGAAAGATCCTACCTTAGGGCCCTGAGCTGGATAGCCCAGACAAGCTTGATCTCATCAGATCTTGGAAGCTAAGCAGGGCCAACCCTGGGAAGTACTTGGAAGAGTTCCCTCCAAGGAATACCAGGGCTGGGACGCAGAGGCAGGCAAATATCAAGCCGCCTCTCAGAAATATCCTAGCCCCACTAGAGGTGACCAGAAGTCACTATTACTTCCAGGCACACAAGTGTACACACAAAATACATAAAAAAGAGAAGGATCCTGAGTTAAAGAAGTGGAACGAGTAGCTTTTTAACTTGTTCATTCATGATTTGGAGTTGGGAGTAAGTAATGAAGTGGCTGAGTTTGCAGATGACACTAAGTTGTTCAGGGCGGTGAGAACCAAGGAGGCCTGTGAGGCGCTCCTAGGGCTGCCAAGTCCAACTTGGGAAATATCTGGGGACTTTGGGGGTGGAGCCAGGAGACTTTGGGGGTGGAGCCAGGAGACAGGAAGTGACATCATTTTGTGATGTCACATCCTGTGATGTTGCTTCCACATGCTGACACATGAACTCATGAAGTTTCCTAATACTGAATCAGGCCATTGGTCCATCAAGGTCAGTGTTGACTACTCAGACTGGTAGTGGCTCTCCAGGGTCTCAGGCTGAGATCTTTAATGTCACCTACTACCTGATCCCTTTTTTAGCTGAAGAGGCTGATACCTCCTGCATGTCAAGCAGATGCTCTATCACTGAGCAACGGCCCTACTGAATCCTTCCTCATCTCGGCAGAATATGAAGCACTAAGTGCTACACAAGTGCTAAATATGATTTTCATATCATAAGAACAGGAGAGAAGCCACAGTGGATCGGCCCATCCAGTACAGCCCATCCAGTCCAACACTCTGTGTCACAACAGTGGCCAAAAATACCAGGTGCCCTCAGGAGGTCCAGCAGCGGGGCCAGAACTCCAGAAGCCCTCCCACTGTTGCCCCCCAAGCACCAAGAATTCAGAGCCTCACTGCCCCAGACAAAGGGTTCCATTTAGACCTTGTGGCTAATAATAGCCACTGATAGACCTCTGGTGGATGGGGACAGAGAGAGACAGAGAGACAGACAGACAGACAGACGGACAGAAAAAAGAAAGAAAGAGGGAGAGAGAGAGAAGGGAAAAAAACTGGCAGAGGCACTTACTTCCATTTAGACCTTGTGGCTATAATAGCCACTGATAGACCTCTGCTGGATGGGGACAGAGAGAGAGAGAGAGAGACAGACAGACAGACAGAAAAAAGAAAGAGGGAGAGAGAATGAAAAGAGCTGGAAGAGAAACTCACCTTGCCAGCCACATGCAAAAGCAGCTCCTTCAGTCCCTCTGGGCGGACCTCTCTTGCTGTGGAAGCTCTCTTGCTGACTTCTTAAAGGGGAAATGTCTGGCGAGGCTTTTTACTGCAGGGCAGGCTCTCTGCAGACATTTCCCTTTTAAGGCAGCCATTTTGTCCCCCCCGGTGGGCAACTTTGGAAAAGCGGGAGGGAAGGACTAAAAATCAGTGTTTCCCCCGCCCTATCCGGGGACTTGGCAGCCCTAGGCGCTCCAGAGGGATCTGTTGCGGCTTGGTGAGTGGGCGTCATTGTGGCAAATGAGGTTCAACATGGGCAAGTGCAAAGTAATGAACATTGGAGCAAAAAAATCCTGACTATGAATTACACGTTGATGGGGTCCATACTGGTGGTAACTGACCAGGAGAGAGATCTTGGAGTCGCAGTAGGTAACTCACTGAAAATATTGACTCAGTGTGCGATTCCAATAAAAAAGGCCCAATGCTATGCTGGGAATTATTAGGAAGGGGATTGAAAACAAATCAGCTAGTACTATAACATTCCTGTATAAATCAATGCTGCAGCCTCATTTGGAATACTCTTTACAGTTCTGATCACTGTACCTCAGCAAGTGCAGAAAAGAACAACTAAAATGATTAAGAGGACGAAACATCTTCCATTAAGAAGAAGGGTTAAAGAGGTTAGGGCTCTTTCGCTTGGATAAATGACAATTGAGGAGTGTCATGATAGAGGTTTACAAAATTATGCATGGGATAGGAAGATAGAGCAAGAAGTATTTTTCTCCCTTTCTCACAATACCAGAACTTGTGGCACTCAAGAAATTAATGAGCAGTAGGCTTAGAACAGAGAAAGGAAGTACTTTTTCACGCAAATAGTAATTAACACGTGGGATTCTTGGCCACAGGAAGTGGTGGCAGCTACAAGCATGGACAGCTTCAAGAGGCAATTAGATAAACATATGGAGCAGAGGTCCACCAGTGGCTAATAGCTTCAAGATATAGAGGAACACTCTGTCTGGGGCAGTGATGCTCTGTATTCTTGGTGCTTGAGGGGCAACAGTGGGAGGGCTTCTGGAATTCTGGCCCTGCTGGTGGACACCCTGATGGCACCTGGGTTTTGGCCAGTGTGTCCCACAGAAGCAGAAGAAGCAGAAGAAGAGATTGGATTTATACCCTGCCCTTCACTACCCAAAGGAGTCTCAGAGCGGCTTACAAACTCCTCTCCCTTCCTCCCCCACAACAGACACCCTGTGAGCAATGTTCCCCTAAGCTGCAGAGTCTTGTGAGCAAAAATTCTACTTTGTGAACTACTGGCATTAAAGTTGTGAGCAAGCGGTTTGGCTACTGCATAAATTAATTACCTCTGGAGCCAACCTTCCTGAACTAAAACATTTGTGAGCCAGAGGCTAAAAAACTGAGTTAGCTCACAGTAACTCAGTTTACAGGGAACACTGCCTGTGAGGCAGGTGGGGCTGAGAGAGCTCTGACAGAAACTGCTCTTTTTCAAGAACAGCTGTGCTAGAACAACTGTGCCTTGGGCTTGCCCAAGGTCATCCAGCAGGTGCAAGTGGAGGCGTGGGGAATCAAACCTGGTTCTCCCAGATTAGAGTCCATGCACTTAACCACTACACCAAACTGGCTCCAGTGTTGGACTGGATGAGGCACTGGTCCAATCCAACATGGCTTCTCTTATGCCTTCTCAGTAGTGAAACCTAAATTGAAACATCTCATGCCTTAAAAACAAGTCTAGCTCGCCACCTAGTGGTGCATAGTGCTAAAAGAGCTAGAACTGCTGGCTGCCAGGTAATCTTCGGATCTCCTGGCTATTCTACACACAATGCCATACAATAATAATTATTGTTACTGTGGAACTCCCTTCCCAGAAAGATTCATCTGTCCCCTTTTGTTGCCAGCTTCTGCCAGCAGGTGTAGACTTCTTTATTTCAGGTGGTGCTCCCACAGTGATTTGTCCCTCTTGCCCAATGTTTTAATTGTTTTAAAAGTTGTTTAATTTCTTTGTATGTTTTTAACTCTGATTGTAATGGCTTTAATTATATATTGCTGTTGATATCGTTCTTTCGGTTGGTTTTAATGGTTTTAAAATGAGATTTTATTATGGATATTTTAATTTGTTAGCCCCCTTGGTGGCATGTTGAGGGCAGAAATTTATTTATTTATTTATTCGATTTCTAGGCTGCTCTCCCTGCGGTAGCAGGTCCAGACCGGCTTACAGACTTGGACAAGCCATGATTCATAATTACATTAAAAATTAAAACACTTAAAACATTATAAAACATTCATAAATAATACAATACAATTTACATAAAGTGCTTAGTAGAATCAGATGGCATGCCATATCTCCACTAGCCAGATGGTAATGTCTGAGGCCAATCAATAGTGGTCTTAAGATAAGGGAGATAAAGGGAGAAGGGGCGGCAGAAAAGCGAGAAGGCGGCGGCCCCTATTCGTAGGCCTGGCAGAAGAGCTCCATCTTGCAGGCCCTGCGGAACTGCATCAGGTCCCACAGGGCCCTGATCTCCTCCGGGAGCTCGTTCTACCAGTAAGGGGCCGCCACCGAAAAGGCCCTCCCCCTAGTGGCAGCGAGCCTGGCTTCTTTGGGGCCTGGGATGGCCAGATGGTGTTGGACCCCAGACCGTAGTACTCTCTGGGGCACATGCAGGGAAAGGCGGTCCCTCAGGTAGGTCGGACCCAGGCCATTTAGGGCTTTAAAGGCAAGCACCAGCACCTTGAAGCAAATTCGGTATGGTATTGGCAGCCAGTGCAGTGCCTCCAGCGCCAGTCGGATGTGCTCCCATTTAGGGAGGCACATCAGCAACCTCGCCGCAAAAAGGCAGGATATAAATTTGGTAAAATAATTTTTTAAAAATTAAAATTGGTAAGGGTACAGATATCAGGAGGCAGTGGTGGTGGCTGTAAAGGGAAACTAAACCCCTCTTAAGAGGAGGTTGGAAAGCAGCAAGAGATTCCTATTCAGATAGGTAGGGAGGTTTTTATGACAATTTTGCCTTCCCTCCCAGTGTTTCCCTTTATCTTGTTCTTGGGCAAGCAGCCTCTTTTCATTTCCTCTTTATTTTTCTCTGGCCATCCCACCCAGTCATTTCCTTCCTTTTCTTTCAAGGTCCTTTGATCCAGTGATCAAACTGAGCTGCAAGAGGTTTAAACTGAAGAGCCAGCCCGGGCTCTGCAAAGGTGATAGCTGAGAGCTCCACACTGGCTTAAGAGCGTAAGAGAAGCCAATGTTGGATCAGGCCAGTGGCCCATCCAGTCCAACACTCTGTCTCACAGTGGCCAGAAATACCAGGTGCCCTCAGGAGGTCCACCAGTGGGGCCAGGACACTAGAAGCCCTCCCACTGTTCCCCCCCCCCCCCAAGCACCAAGAATACAGTGCATCACTTGCTCCAGACTGAGAGTTCCTAGCTATACTTTGTGGCTAATAGCCACCGATGGACCTCTGCTCCATATGTTTATTTAATTCCCTCTTAAAGCCGTCCATGCTTGTAGCCGCCACCACCTCCTGTGGCAGTGAATTTCACATGTTAATCACTCTTTGGGTGATGAAGTACTTTCTTTTATCTGTTCTAACCTGACTGCTCAGCAATTTCATGGAGTGCCCATTACTTCTTGTATTGTGAGAAAGGGAGAAAAGTACTTCTTTCTCTACCTGCTCTGTCCCATGCATAGTCTTACAAACCTCGATCATGTCACCCCTTGGCTGAGGCTGGCTCCTCTTGCAGCCCTGTTTAAACAGAGCTACAAAAGGAGCCAGTCCCACTGCTCCAGCTGATCCTCTCTTGCCTCCCACTACACACAGGTCCTGGGGCCAGCTTCTTGTGCAGCGCGGTTTAAACTGCAGGGTCAGGCTGGCTTTTAAAACAAAATGGTATTTTTCTTCTTGGGTTTATTGGACCTGAAAAAAATTGGAATTTCCAAAAAATCCTGGATCCAAATACCATACTGGTATTGGATCTGGGATTTTTCAGGAAAACTAATTTTTTCCCAGGCCCAGTAGACCTGAACTGAAAAAATACTGGGGTTATTTTTTGTTTAACCCCTAGTTCAGACCGTGTCCACTCAACAAAATAGTTACGCGGTGAAGTTGCAAGCTGGACAGGAACAGAAACAATGTCTTTGCTCTCTGCATTGCACAAGGGAGAGGCACAGCTCCTTTCTGCTCCTGCTCTTCCGAGCTAGGTAGGGACGGAAGCAATGTTTTTAATGTCCACATTGCAAAAAGGAAGGATTGAAAGAACTGATTTCTAAACCCTCCCCTTCCAAGTTGCATGGGGACATGCTTTTAATTCGTGCACTGCAAAAGGAAGAAGAAAAAAAGCTGCCCCAGCTGTCTGTGGACAGACGCAGTGCTTTTAGTTACCACACTACAAAAAATAGAGGAGAAAGAGCTTGTTTATTTCCTGGTTTATTTCCTTTTTGCAGCAGCCTAAAGTGTTAGTTCAGGGTTGGCATAAGAGAAGAGAAATCAGCTGGACTTCTGATAACATCCCCTTGATTTGCTGCTTGTCAGCAAGTCTGGGAGGCAGCAAAGTTTCCATGTTGGGAGATCTGAGGAACTCCCAGTTCCATCTGTTTTAAGTATCGAGTGGGAGGCGATGAATTCAAACAACAGGCTTTTATTCAGTGATATTGCTCAGCTCCAAAGACAGCTCTATGAGAGTGGCACCTTAATTTATACTGTTCCAACACCTAACTTTCAACAATGTAACTATATACAAGCAATACTATTGGACCCAAGCAGGGCTCAGTGATTGGGTATCTAGATTGGCTTCAGGACCAATGGGAGTCTTTATTCATCAGCCAATAAGAAATGGAGCTTTAGGATACCAGGGCCGTTTCAAGCTATTGCTGCTTCAATAATCCAAAACACAAACGCAACAATCTGGGAGTTGACGTCTGATGGCTGTGAGCAGCCTGTTCTCACATGAACTGTTTGCAAAAGGTTGGTTAATTGTCTTGTTTGATCACCACTTGCTAATGAGAGGTGAGATGTACTAGCCAGTGTTCAAAGATCCCTACCTTCAGCTGGGGATAAAACAGGTAGAATGCTTCCTTGCCAACTGTAGTTTGATATCTGTCCAAATACCATGTTCAGATAACTAAACTATGATTGAATCCAGCTATGCTGGTTAAGAAATAGCCCAAGTGCGGTAGAATTAATGACTGTTGATGGAGTGTATTTTGCCTTATTGGATTTGTTGCTTCCATTTGATAAACTAGTGGTTCTGGTGGCAAGGAGCAGCCTTTGTCAGTAATCATTGTCCTGTTGTAACCTATCTATGCCAGAAATCCTTGACTTCATAACATTAAGAATTTACTGCAGAATGTCCTTTACTTGAGCTGGTTTTGAAGACAGTTTGTGGACTAAAGCCAGTACAGAAAGCCACAGCCACGTTTTGGGAGGTGGGAAGTGGGTATTATCAAAACTCTTTTCCAACTGCATTGGCTGCTTCTGGACTGAATTCAAGATGTTGATTGCCCATGCAGACAAGCAGATATTCATGGGATGCTAATGCCATTAACAGATGAACAAGACACATGCATGAATCAAAGCTGGTAAATCAGAGAGCAGATGGCACAGTGCTAAGAGTCAGTTCCTTCCCTCCTGAATTAAGAGACCACAACTCTTTAAGTCTAGAAGGAAGTGGCCACCTGACAGCATTTGGAGGACTGCCTTGTATTAAAGAAGGCTGCTTCCTAGAGTCTCTGTACGAGGCTTTTTGTTCCCATAACAATGGGGCATGTAGGTTCAAGCCTGGAAGGAAAAAGAGCAGAACTCATGCTTAGTTTTGTATAACAGTGTACTCAGAGTTTCGATTTAAAAGGTGGAGCTCTGTGTTTGTTCTTTCCAGGAAGTGAGAGAGAACCTGAATGTAAGGACAGGCCACCCTGACCTGTCAATCAGTGCCGCAGTCAGACAGGCAGGACAGACGGTTCTTTTTATTCTATGAGGGTTGAAGTTCTGCTACAAAGGCCTTAACTTCTTGCCCTCAGGGTTCCCTTCTGAGGTGCACTCACACTCAGTAATTTCCAGACATGGCTTCAAGGTACAAAGCAAATTTATTGGTCCAAGGAGTGTTGCACAAGGCATAACTGTCTCAGTCAGAAACACAGAAAAATAAAACAAACCTTCCTACTTCTAACTAAAAATCTATCTAAGAATTCTTTAAGCCTCACTGGCTTCAGATATCCTCAAGTAATATTCTCCAATCATTATCTCCCCCATCCAGCAAAACAGAATCTCTTCACGCTTGGTAAGGATAGTGCCATGCTGAAGTAGTCGTCAAGAATCTGTATAGTCAAGCTTTGCATGGCCAAAAGCCCCCTTTTCTATTACTCGCTAGCCAATCTGAAATTGATCAATTAATTGGCATCTGATGTGAAGGAGGATTGGGGAGACAAAGCAGACTTTCTGCAGAGCTATCTCCAAGGTCAAACTTCTAAAGGAGGAGAAACCGCTCTGCAGCTGTGACCAGTCATCAAGGCAGAAGCTCTAATCAAGCTTGAATCCTGACAACCCTTGAGGTTTTACAGAGAATCCCACCAAAACCTTACTGAAGCCTCAGGACCAAATCCCCAGCTTCCTTACTCTGAACTAGCCTAGCTGCTCTTCAAGGCTAATAGGGAGGTGGCTGATTTGAGCAGCTGCTATTTGCAAGAAGGAAACACCTTATCACGCAATATCTCTTTTGTCTAGGGTTGCCAGCTCTGACTTGCTTCTTGAAACAGACCTGCCAAAATAAATCTTATAGCTCAGCACACTTAGTTGCCTCACCTTGCAACAGCTAGGTTTTAGTCTGTCTGTTTATTTCTGTGTCAGATTCTAAGTCTGAAGTTGATTCTCTCTCATTCCTTGTTGACGTCTATGCTCTTGAGTTGGCCCTTGCAGCAGCTTGTCATGCATTCCAGAACATTCTGATCACACATTACACCCGCTCTACTGGGAAGGAACTATTAGGTAGGTCTTCATTTTCATATCATGCGAGTCGCGACAGCGTTTCTTCCCTGGCTTCAGACACAGAGTCCTTCAGAGCCTTCCCCTTCCACTCCCCCCACTGGGAAGAAGATGGCAGGAACAGCATGTTGACAGGCAGAAGCAGGTTTGAGCCACACATCCGGAACGAGATCTCTCTCTCTCTCTCTCCCCCCGCCAATCCGCACATGACTTGGAGGGCATGTCGGGGCATCCCAGAGAGCTCCACTGAGGGTTTGATGCCTTTAGCTTGCAGAGGATCCATTCTATACACTACAGAACCGGCACCTGATGTCTCCCCCACAATCTGGGGGCACCTTCTTTGAGGGGCTGTAATTTGGGGGCCCCAAGTCCAATCTGCACATAACTTGGAGAGCATGGGGGGGCATCTTGGGGAGGTCCACTGTGTGTTTGATGCCTTTAGCTCACACAAGGCCCATTCCATACACTCCAGAACCTGTGCCTGACTTCTCCCCCCCCCCAAAACTACTTTCCTGGGGCACCTCCTTTGATGGGCTGTAACTCAGATCCCCCCCCCCAAGTCCAATCTTCACCAAGCCTATGGGGCAAGTAGAGGAGAGTGCTGGAGATCCCCTGTGAGTTTGGAGTTTCTGGCCCCCCAGGGGGCCGTTCTGCTGTGTTCTAAACTTCCCAGACTAGTTTGGTCCATGTGAGGCTGGTTCAGTTCAGGGTTTGGTCCATGGGCTGCCATGGACTGAGACTCAGAACTGAACTGTTTTTTTCCCAGTCTTTGCCCATCCCTACTAATTACAGGCTATGAAGAAAATAATTCCTTTATTATTAGATGAAGTTTTGTTTCTGTTAATTCCCAGACTACTGAATATTTATTTATCTAACTTCTACCCCGCTCTCCCCGCCGAAGCAGGCTCAGGGTGGCTCACATAAAACCAATAAAACAGTAAAACAGTATATATTATAATATAAAAGTATGAAATTTACAAATGCAGTACAACATAATAAACAGTTGATATCAATGGCGGTGTGTTCAATACATAAAGGGCATTTAAACATGGTCAGTTATACTATAAGTAGCTTCTGGTCTAGGTCGGCCCAGGGCATGGCCCTGATACGGTGCGGCCCTATTGAAAAACTAATAATTTCTGAAAATTAACTGCTTGGCAAAATGGTCAACTAGAATCTGTAACAATAATCAATTGCATCTCTTCTCTTTTATTTCTATATGCAGACAATGGCATCTGAAAACCCCACTGCCTCCACCACTGATATTACAAAGAAAAGAGATGAGGTGCAGTTGCCGCTGAAACACCCAAGAGGTATGGCATAATGAAAATGTCCCAGAACGTTTTTCTTCTGCAAAACTTAAAATGTTTCTGAATCACCTAGCAGATGTGGGCCTGGTTGGCATTGTATTGGACTGGTTTTGGTCCTTCCTGGGGAGCAGGTCCTGGAGCATGGTGCTTATGGGGACTTCTATTCTGCCCCTTGGCTACTGGCCTATGATCTTCTACGCAGTTTTAACTTGTCTTGTTAGACGTGTACAGATTTAGAAGGTTAGTCAATCACTTTGTCTTCTAGCATAGTTGTCTTCCTTTTAGAAATCTTGTTTGATCTGATTTTCTTTATTTAGTTTATTTATATCCCACCTTTCTCCCCAAAGTGGAGACCCAAAGTGGCTTACAGCATTCTCCTTTCTTCCAGTTTATCCTCACAACAACCCTGTAAGGTAGGTTAGGCTGAAGTACATGATTGGCACGAGGTTATCCTGCAAGGTTTTTGGGAAGAGTGAGGATTCCAGCCTGGGCTCCCCAGATCCTAGTTCAACACTCTGTCCACTATACCATGCTGCCTAGAAAGCTATTAAGTTTCTTGGCTAAAATGGCTATAAAGACCTGATAGTTCTGCTTAAATGTTTCCCTTCTTTGGGGTTGAGAACTACGTTTGCCTGTGCCCATGCACTCTTTCTGTAGTGAAACATACAAACATACTAATGTTGTATGCTAATTTACTGCCCACCCTCTACCTGGACTTGGTAACTTCAATTTCATGGACTGGTATGGACTGGTAACTTCAATTTCATTGCATCTGAAGATGTATGCATGCGCACAAAAGCTTATATTTTGAATAAAACTTTGTTGGACTTAAAGGTGCCACTGGACTCAAACTTTGTTCTTTTTAGAATCCAGTGAGTCTTCAGCAGAGTATAGAACTTCAAGGAAAACTTAAAATTCTCTGGCAGCATGCTGTACCTCATATATTGGGTTTTCCAGTTTGTCTTTAACTGTGTTGATTTTACTTGATCCCATTTTTTTCCCCAGGGAGGAGATGTGCTAAGAATTTCCCTGGTTTATTGACATACTCATGTATCTGCTGCTTGGAATACAATAGAGATTTAGCAGTTTCTGGGCATCCCATAAGTTAGTCTCTTGCCATATCTAAGGGCTTTTTTCCCTCCTCAGTAGGGCTTAATTTATGGATCCCTTCTATTTTCTCTATTTTAACTCCTCCCTTGCTTTCCTTTTTGATTATTATTTATATAATTCTGTATAGAGATAATATGAGCCCTGAAACAGGCTTTGAAAGATGACCACACTATAGGAAAGAGGATATCCAGTGTCATATTTATGCTAAAAAAAGAAGTATATTCCCATTCGTGGACACTTGACTACATTTTCATCCTTCAGCAAAAAGCCATTTAATCGCCAAGTTTTCTTTTTCCTAAAACCTGTAATATAGAAAATGAATTTTAATTGGGCGTGATCCACATAGTTCAGGGGTACCAAATACTTTGATCTAGAGGGCACCTTTGGAATTCTGACAGAGGGTGGTGAGGCACCCCCCCAAAATGGCTGCCACAGAAGGTGGAGCCACCCATAAAATGGCTGCTGTGGAAGGTGGAGTCAAACATACACACACAGAGGAAGCCCACTTGCGGGGGAAAAGAGAGGCAACTTTATACACACACATATATGTTGGGAAAGAGGAGTGAGAGGGAACGTTAAACCAACACTGGGTGTTAGATGCCACCAAAACGATGTTATTTAAATCTGCACAGCCAGTCAGATCTCAAGTGGACAGATAAAGTCCTACTAGGCAAGAGCCCCGCCTGGCCCCACCAACTCTTTAAAACACTTGGGACACAGCAGGAAAGCTGTCAGTGGATGCCATGTGCCCATGGGCACTAGTTTGGGGACCCCAGCATAAATTATTACTCAGATATAAATTACAGCCTCTTTCTGCTGATGAAATAATGAAGCCTATCTGGAAGCCATGGTTCTTTGTTTGCAAGATCTTAGCAAGGCTGTTTACAATAGGATGTTAGGTAGGTCATTAATTTAGGGTTATCAGTAAGTCGGAAGCGACTTGGTGGCACTTAATAAACATACATCCTGGAATAATTTGAATGGCTTCTATGAGAATAAAACGTAGTCTCTAGCATTGTTCCCTCTAAGCCAGGGGTGGGCAATTGTTTTGGCTCGGGGGCCACTTTGTGGGAGCGGAGGTTAGTGGAGGGCCGCACCTTTTAAAATGATTGCATTCATTAATTAACTTTGCATTTCAGAAAAGGTATAAATTGTATCATAAAAATCAATAAATATAAATTAAATAAAATAGTGGTAGTTTTATTCAATTTATTTATTGTGCTAATTTTATATCATCCATAGCTGCAAGCACATTTAATTTTAGAATCAGTTTTAATGAGACAAATGTACCCTATCACAGTTTTCTACAATTTTTTTGAAATCAGGAGTGAGATTGCTTGTTGAGATTCTCATCACAGCCTGCAAATTAGGTGGGGCTGAGAGCTCTCTCTCCAGGACTGCTCATGAGAGAACAGCTCTGAGAGAACTTGTGACTGACCCAAGGTCACACCAGCAGCTGCATGTAGAAATTTGATTTATACCCCACCCTACATTACCCACAGGAGTCTCAGAGAGGCTTACAAACTCCTTTCCCTTCCCCTCCCCTCCCCACAACAGACACCCTGTGAGGTAGGTGGGGCTGAGAGCTCTCTCCAGGACTGCTCATGAGAGAACAGCTCTGAGAGAACTTGTGACTGACCCAAGGTCACACCAACAGCTGCATGTAGAAATTTGATTTATACCCCACCCTACATTACCCACAGGAGTCTCAGAGCGGCTTACAAACTCCTTTCCCTTCCCCTCCCCTCCCCTCCCCTCCCTACAACAGACACCCTGTGAGGTAGGTGGGGCTGAGAGATCTCTCTGCAGGACTGCTCATGAGAGCTCTGAGAGAACTTGTGACTGACCCAAGGTCACACCAGCAGCTGCATGTAGAGATTGGATTTATACCCCGCCCTCCACTCCCCAAGGGAGTCTCAGAGCAGCTTACAAACTCCTTTCCCTTCCCCTCCCCACAACAGACACACTGTGAAGTAGGTGGGGCTGAGAGAGCTCTTTCCCAAGCTGTCCTTGAGGGAACAGCTGGTATGGCTTGCCCAAGGTCATCCAGCAGGTGCAAGTGGAGGAGTGGGGAATTAAACCCAGTTCTCCCAGATTAGAGTCCGCGCACTTAACCACTGACTACCAAACTGGCTCTCAATGGAGGCTGTGGGCAGCAAGAAAGCCATCTGGGGCGGCGCTGAGGGACAGAGAGAGACACACAGGGAACATGGAGAGAGAGAGAGGAAGACACACACACACAGAGGGACAGAGAGAGACAGACAGACAAAGAGACAGACTCAGAGGGACGGAGAGAGACAGACAGGGGAACATAGGGACAGAGGGACACAGAGACACACACACATGCAGAGGGCAAAAACAAAAGGTGCAGAAACGATGGAGAAATTTACTGTTGTTTACCCTGCACCTTAAATCAGTGGGAACTACTTCAGGGGGGAAGCGCTCCTGTTTCGTATACCTAGAGCAGGCGCGCGAGTTTCCTGCCAGGGCTTCGCTCTCCCTCCCATTTTATAACCAGGTAAAGTCAGAGAGGAGTTTCCAGTTTCTTCCTCCTCTATAAATAAAGAGCGGGGGGGGGGGGGGTCGTTTACTTTCACCCTCTCCCGTCCAGCCCTGGAGAAGCCAGCTGGAAACACCGTCTGGGTCTGATATTAAACGGGGGGGAGGGGATGATGAAGAGGCCACATGCTCCGGACTTGAGGAGGAAGCGGGGGTTGGGGGAGAAGAAAATAAGGAAGCGGCTCTCAGGGGTGGAATATTCTTTCTGGTCAGGAGAATTTATATCCTGGCTGCTCCCTCCACCCACTCCTTCCCCTCCCCTCCCCTCCCCTCCCTCCCCAGAGACGTTTTCCTTTTCTCTCCCTCTCCTCCTCCTACCCCCCCCCCCAACCTGCCAGCCAAAGTCCCAGCGAAACTCACAGCTTAAACCGGGTACTGAAATTTGAAAGCTCCTTTTTGCTGCCACTTCTCTCTCACCGCGTGCACAGCTCCTCGTTGTTTTTGAAGACCCGCCCACTTTTTCTTCCCGCGCAAGGACCCAAGCCCCGACGTCAGAGAGCGGCTGCGTCCCTGCACTTCTGCCCCAGGGCCAAAAGACGACACTTCTGCCCCAGGGCTCCGGGACGGTTGCTGCTGCCCTGCCTGCATCATGGGAGGCCGCTCTGGCACTGGCCGTCGGGAGCGACCCGGCTGCGGTCGCTGGGCAGCAGCAGCACCATCGCGGTGGTGGAGGAAAGGGCTGGGGGAAAGTGAGCGAAGGTGCTGCGGGGCGATACAAGCGCTACTGCGCCTGTGAGCCGAGCCAAGCCAAGCCGAGGGAGCCCGCCTGCTGAGGGGGCAGGCTGCCAAGAGGACTTGGGGAGCGAGGCGGCCGGCTGGCCGGCCCCAAGTTGGCGTTGGAGACCACAGCCGGGATCCTCGCCGGGGGAGCCGCCCCCGCACCCCTCCTTCCCTGCGTGCCCCGAGGCTGGATGAGCCGCTCCGGCGGGGGCTGGACTTTGTCACCCGCGGGCCTCGGAAGCCTTGGAGATGCTGCGCTGCTGGCCCGTGGCCGCCTGGCTGGCGGGGCTGCTGGCGCCGGGCTGGGAGCTGCCTCGGGGGAGGCGGGGGCAGCCCAGGCGCTCTCCTGCTGGACCTCTCGCTGGGGGCGGAGTGGCGCTGCGCGCTGGACCCAACCTGGGCGGCCCGCCAGCTGAGGGAAGCTGTTGAGGTGACGGGCGACAGGTGGCTGCGGAGGACCAGCAAGCCCCTGGTGCCCGACTGCCTTGGCGGGCCACCAGAAACCCTGTGGTGGGCCGCCATTTGCCCAGCCCTGCTCTAAGCTATGGAGTCCTGTGAGCAAAAGTTCTACTTTGTGAGCTACTGACATTAAAGTTGTGAGCAGGTGATTTGGCTACTGCATAAATTAATTTGCTCTGGAGCCATCCTTCCTGAGCTAAGACAAAAATGTGTGAGCCAGAGGCTAAAAAACTGTGATCTAGCTCATACTAACTCAGCTTAGAGGGAACACTGGTCTCTAGTCTTAGGTTCAACTATCTGACACCATCTACTGTATTGCATTTCCCAAGATATTCTATAGTCTCCTTTGGAATTAATTTATGTATAGATTTGCTGTTGAATGTGTCCAATAATGAGCCGAGAACTGCATTTAAGCCATCTACCGCTATGAGTTTACCTTTCATCTATCCCTCCGCTCAGGGCTATTTTTGGGCAGGAACGCACAGGAACGGAGTTCTGGCTAGCTCCTGAGTTGGCCACACCCAGCAGGAACTCATTAGCATAATTGGCCACACCCAACAGCAGGAACTCATTAGGACTGGCTACATTAGGGGTATGTGGCCTAACATGCAAATTAATTCCTGCAACAAAAAAAGCCCTGGGTTTTTATAACAAACAAGGTAAACAGAATAAGAAGCAAAAGGTGGGTGTGGCTGGATGACCACTCTTCTGGTAACATGAGTGTGTGGCCTAATATGCTAATAAGCTATGCTGTCAATGGTGTTGCCTAATATGCTAATGAGTTTCTGCTGTTGGGTGTGGCCTATTATGCTAACGAGTTCCTGCTGGGCTTTTTCTACAAAAAAAGCCCTGCCTCCGCTTCTTCAGTCAAATGATGTTTCTCGTTAGGGGCATAAATGCAACCCAATGTAAAATGCTGAAATCTTGCTTAGGAGAAATCTTGCTAACCAGAACACTTTTTATAAACTTGATAAGGTGCTGAGGGAGAAAACTCGTTTGAAACTCCTAGTAAGCGACAGAAAAAACGTAACAAATACCAGGCCTTTGAACCAGAGGAAAAAGAGCTGCTGAAGAAATGTAAGTCTGAACGAAATGGTGTGATGGAGTGATGGTGGTCAAGGGGGAGGGGCCAGGACTGAATCTGGCCTGGTTGGGGATGAGTGGAATAGAGAGAGCCCTTATCCTTCCCCAGGGCCTGGATGTGAGGATGCTTCACTGGTTAGAGTGCAGCTAGAGCAGACAAAATAAAGCAGCGTTATTAATGTTTTTAATTTTATTAAAAGCAGCTGTGGGGATGGGGTGGGCAGGCAACCTGCACAGAAAAAGAGAAAGAAATCTCTGACCACAATGCTGACACTTCAGTGCCAATTATTCCTGCCCAGAGGTGCTTCTTAATAAAAGTAAAGACATTGGGAGGCCTGATCAGCTTGTGTAATTGTGCCCACTGTCTTTCTGTAAATCCAGCACAGAAAAACACCCTGTACTCTGAACTCTCTATCACTCCATAAAGAGATCTAGTGTTTTTTCCCTGGTTTCTGAATGTACACTGCCGCCTTCTACTGCCAGCCAGACTGCACTAGGCTTTTTTAATGAGTCTATGTTACCCAAATAGCCTACATATGTATAGCCCTTGATGTTTGGAGCCCACACACCCCTTGAATGTCAAGTACACACGTGTGTGTAGCATTAGGCAAAATTATATTAGGGATCACTTCCTGGTGTATTCCGGGATCCTGAATTAGAGTAGCACTTCATTATGGGGATGGGGAGATTCCCAGAAATAAAAGATGGAAAATAGAATCAAAATCCAAATCTTTATTTTGAAAAATAGGGAAGCAGAAGGTGCACAGAGAATTGTATGCGCATGCAAACACACACGTACAGTAAATCCTAACACATACACAATGCCTGACTCGTAAGCAATATAATAATTACCAGAATATGGGGGAGGCAAGTAAAAATACAAGCCTGCCCTGAAGAAGGAAGTCCTGGATGGTCTGGAGTTAAGGAGAAGGAGAATGTACAGCAGCACTGTGTGTTGCATGATCTTAAGCAGTGATTGGGGTAAAGAACAGGAAGAAAAGCGGGGCAGAGACTTGAGGCTGGCTTTAAGCCTCGTGAGGATCCTGTGAGGCCACAGGCAGAAGGGGGATGGTCTGAAAAACTGTTCTAAATGTATTGGGATTTGGGGCTATATTTGCACAGGAGAAAATGCTAAAAGTGAGACATAAGAGGCATTCCAAGGCTGGGATTAGATTGGAGCCAAAATGTTTCAGTTTTATTGGTCAATTCAGATTTTAACTGCCAGGCAGGAGAATTTAGAATAAGAAAAGTGAGATGCACAGAAAAAGGCCTGAGTGGCTGGAATGGCCAAGACATCTAATGGTCCTGAGGGTGGGCAAAAGACTGGAAGTTTCAGGTAGCTGTGTCTGGGGGGAAACAGTGGGTTTATGATTAGGGCGATTGCCAGCTGAATCCTTCCATGCATTAGGGCTTGTAGCAGGTTTAATCACTGAGATGTTGCTGGAATTTTAGGTGGGGAAATGGCTGACTGGATTGCCTTCAATTAGACCTCTTTAGGCTGCTGCCTTTTTGTCACACTGGGAAATGCCTTTGAGCTGCATGGAATTTTATTGGAATCCTATTTTAATGTGTGCAGTATCACAGACCTCTGGGTGGTGGTGGGGAGCAATGTTCCCTCTAAGCTGTGGAGTCTTGAGAGCAGAAATTCTACTTTGTGAGCTACTGGCATTAAAGTTGTCAGCTAGTGATTTGGCTACTGCATAAATTAGTTTGCTCTGGAGCCATCCTTCCTGAGCTAAGACAAAAATGTGTGAGCAGGAGGCTAAAAAACTGTGTGCTAGCTCACACTAACTCAGCTTAGAGGAAACACTAACATAAGCAATAAGAATGAAGCCGAATTAGGAGTCCCCCTTACAGGGGTGTTTCCAGGGTTGGCAGAAGGGTTGGGAGGGTGCACTGCCCCGGGTAGGGGGGATAAATAAGGCCTCATCTACTTACTGGATGTTCTTACTGTAGAGTTCCTGGCAGAAATGACGAGGCTGAAATTGCTGGAATTTGTATAGTAAAACTAGGCAACTGACATGGGGATGTGAGAGGTCCTGCCTCCACTGCTGGCTTGGCAGCCTTAGATCTTTCTGATATTTTATCAAGGGTTCTAGGTTCTCTGAGCCAAACTAGTTTAATCAGTTTGTCCCAGTGATGGACTGTTATGTATTGGCTGCTCTGAATGGCAGCAGCTCTCTAGAATTATAGGCAGAGGCCCTTCACATTATCTACAGTCTAATCCTTCCAAGTGTAGATGACAGAGATTGGACCTGGGACCATCTTCACACAACGCAGAAACTCTGCCACAGTCCCACTCCAGAAATTGGGTTTGGGATATCTGTAAATACATCTGTTTATAACATTAATTTATTGTGTCTCTAGCAAAGAAGGCAGCTGAGGTGATGTATAATCAATAACAATCAAGTCCCATAAAACTAAAAGTAGTATAAGGTGTGCTTAACACCCTGTGACATGATAAAACTGTGGCTGCTAATATGGAGAGCAAAGAACCACTTGCCACCATTTGCTACCGTTACCAAGGCTCTTTGTAGTTTTGCTGCTATTGTTGTTGCCGTCAAGTCCCAACTGACTGATAACAACCCTGTAGGGTTTTCAAGGCAAGAGTTGTTCAGAGGTGGTGTGCCATTGCCTCCCTTTGCATAGGGACCCTGGTGTTCCAACTTAAATTTTGTAATAAGGGAGCTCATATGCCGTATGCAGGTTTATGTGAATCAGATCACTTCATGACCTTTTTCTTCATAGCTTTTCAAACAATTTGAAGCATAGATTGGAAGCAAATGGAGAGGGGGGATATGGCTATGGACTACAAACAAGGGATTGGGGCCACTAGCCATGGAAGAAAGGGATGGAGCTGGCTGAGCTCCTTTACCTAACCACTGGCCATTCTGAACGTACCATTTTCCTTGAGATTTCAGCAGTTGCCTCTCAACAGTTGCTTCTCACACATTATCAAAAATGTAGATTCACCAGGTACCAAATTCTGTGACTGCACAACAGAATTGCAGACGATTGCAGTCCCTGTTGGAATAAACTGCATTATTTAAAGCAATTGCCTGCTATACCAAATAGTTGTCAAGTCTGACTATCATTTTGTCCCAGAATCATTTAATTACAAATTCTTTCTGTCACTCTGCTCTTCAGATGAAATTTGTGAATCACAGGCAAGGAAGGTTCTCAACAGAACATATGACAAATTGTTTGAAGATTTATCTCGAGATGACACACAAAAAGAAATTAACTATCTCAAGTGAGTCCTCTTCCTAATTTCTGTTCAGATTTCGTATGTATGTATGTATGTATTTATTTATTTAGTGGCTCAGACACCTTCCTCAGACCTCCTATTTCTTATCCCTGCCTGCATTAAAGGTCAAGAACTTAGATATTATGGGGAAAAGCCCTTTTAGAGGTCTAAGCTACTTACAAATTAACCAATGTTCCAAAACACACGGAATTTTAATTAAGCTGTAGCTTAACTTTTGTGCTATACGAACAATAAATATACAGTCTCACATGCTTTTTCTTGATTACTAATTAGGGTGTCTATAGACCCAAATGTGACGAAATGGAACTTAAAGGGGCAGAGTAGAATGCCTGGAAAGTCACATGACTTGAAAAGGTGGGGGCCCAAGGGCTCGGAACCCACTGTTGATAGACAGATAACTGTCGGAGTGGTCAGTTAGGAACGGACAGTCAGAGAACTGCGAGTAGGAGAGGGAGTCCAGCCTGGGACGTCAGAGAGAGCAGAAGGGCAGTCTGTGTCCCTCGGTGCTCTGAGGGAGCGAACAGCGTGTGAAAGCTCAGTGAGAAGAGCTAAGGTGTCTGACTTGCCAGAGTGGGAGCAGACAAGTGAACTTAAGAATACACACAAACGCTATTCAGTACTGTCAACCAAAGGAACCTGACTGAAAGGGAGATTAGGGAGGCTGAGGGGCAGGACGGTCAAGAGCCCACTGGGGCTAGTGTGAGACCGGGGTGCCAAGCCAAGAAACTGTACATCTCCACTCAGCAGGACAGGAGGGTGAAGTCTGAGTATTTAGCGAGTGTGTGCAAAGTGTATCAAAACATACCATCTGCAACAAAGTAACAACGAGTCTGTAAAACAGTAAAGCTTAATGTGACATCAGAAACAGTAACATCGTGACAATATAAGCAATCTCCGCAATATCCCCCCCCCCCACTTATACTCAATTGTACCAATAAAGTTGTATTCAGTAAAAGAAAAGCTGTGGTGCCTTTTGAAAAGGGATTTCAGACCAAAGTACACAGGGTCCCAAATATTTACCTCAGATACAAAACGCAGAGACCAAATATCAACAAACCCAGAAGAGACTATATTGTAAAACTGTATCTACTTTAATTGGAGTAAACTGGTCAGCGGGTTTATTATTATTTAGAGAGAGGCTGATCCAGGTTACCTCAGGGACCCCGTCACCCAAAGTAAGACAGGAGATCCACTCACTCGCTGTCGGTCAGAGTTAGGGGACTGGTTGGTAAATAGGTGAGGGGTCGACCTCGTTATACCAAGTGTTGCCATGGTCTTTCAGCTTGACACTGGGCTTCTGAGAGCAAAAATTCAACAGGTGCAGCTTTCTCAAATGTTTTGCGATCTACATGCTCATTTAATGGATATTCCCTTACAAGTTCACAAAAAGCTTAGTATTCACCCATGACAACAATTGTAGTACATGTTCAGGTAGAATTTCACCATGGTGCAGTTTTACAGAATGAAGGGGTGCATGTGTTTATGTCTTTACAAGTGCACACCAAACTTGTATATGGGGTCTTTGAGCTAAGTGTACGCAACTATGTTTGGAAACTACCTTAGAGCAGGGGTGAGCAATTGTTTTGGCTCGGGGGCCGCTTTGTGGGAGCAGAGGTTAGTGGAGGGCCGCACCTTTTAAAATGATTGCATTCATTAGTTAACTTTGCATTTCAGAAAAGGTATAAATTGTATCATAAAAATCAATAAATATAAATTAAATAAAATAGTGGTAGTTTTATTCAATTTATTTATTGTGCTAATTTCATATCATCTATAGCTGCAAGCACATTTAATTTTAGAATCAGTTTAATGAGACAAATGTACCCTATCAAACTTTTCTACAATTTTTTTGAAATCAGGAGTGAGATTGCTTGTTGAGATTCTCATGACAGCCTGCAAGTTAATGTCTGTCAAATGTCTGTTAATGTCTATATTTACTCTTGTTGATCTTCATGCAAGAAAAACTTTGCTCACAAATATATGTAGACCCAAATATAGAGAACATTTCCCCAGCAAATTTCTTCATACATGGAAACTTTTCAGCAGACAAAGATTTGTAAAAGTCAAGTAATGTCACAGCATTAAACATTTCTTTCACAGTGTGATCTGACTGCATGTGCATAAGTTCAAGCTGCAGCTCCTCAGGTGCTGACAGTGGCAAACTGTTTTGGTGGGCCACAAAAAATTCTGTGGCGGGCTGCATGTGGCCCGCAGGCCGCAATTTGCCCACCCCTGCCTTACAGCATAAGTAGACCCTAGTGGGTGAGGCCAGGGGTGTAGAGTTTTGAAAATGCTGGGGGAGGGGCTTATGCGTGTGCGTGCAAAGCGCGTGCACGCCAGGTTGCCCCCGCTGCTGCGCCAGGCTGCTGCCGCTGCTCTCCCAGTCTAAGCCGGGGGGGGGAGTGGTTGGGGAGACCGGCTCTGGCGGCTCCGGCGGCAGTGCAGGGGAGTGGCAGCGGCGTGTGGCGGCCAGGTGCACGGGCGCTCCATTTCCCAGGGGGGCTCAGTCCCCCCTGGGAAATTTCTGGGGTGGCCCGCGCCCCTGCGCCCCCCTGCAGTTGACGCCGGTGGGTGAGGCCAGTGGTCCATCAAGTGCAGCCTGTTTCTGCAGCCTGTTTCACACAGCAACCAACCAGTTCCCTTGAAGGGCTGAACAAGCAGGCATAGAACCTGAGGCCCTCAAACAGGCATAGAGGCTGAGGACCTCCTCTGATGCTGCCTCTCAGCACTGATATTCAGAGGTTTGCTGCCTCTTTGTATGTCACCATGGCTAGTAGTCATTGATGCATCTCTTCTTCATGAAGCTATCTAAAGACATTGTGCTCAAGACCATCACTATGACAACAGGCAGAGAATTTCACAGTTTAACCACTCATTGAATAAAGGTACATTTCCTTATGTGTATCCAGAATCTGTTTCCCAACAAACTCACTGGGGCCCCTTAATTCCAGCACTGAAGAGATACCTGCTGAGAATGTACTGGCAGCACTAGAGGCCACCTTGCCAGAGCCTGCAAGACAGACCTGATCAGCTGTTGAAATAGCCACCAGGCCTCTGTTGGGCAGGATGCAGTCCTGGTCGCCATAGCCTCCTAAGGGCTGCTCTCACTCTGCAGGATCAGAGTTGGCAGAAGACCAGGACTGAGATGGCCCAAAGGAGGTGAAGTGCTAGACTGGCTGTGTGCAATGCTATCCTAGAGCCATGCAGTGTGATAACTTTTTTGCAGGATCCTGGCCAGAATACAATTCAGCTACAGGAGCTGAACAGTAGTCAGTAGTGCAGCTGAGTCTGATTACCTTCCAGTCTATTTAGATTGTATGTCTCCATCCATCAAATGTCTCCATCTTCCCAGCAGTCCAGACTTTCCCCCCTAACAATGGGGCAAGATTCTCCATCCAGATACAGTTAATCTTGTAGCCTCGAGGATTTGTTCAATCAGGTAATCCCACCAGAAAAATCTTATAAAAGCAACTGGAAGTGTTTCACTATCTTTCTTTCACAATGGGGACTCAGTCATTCCACATGTGCCCTGTCATTTCTATTAGAATACTTACTCCATTGCCATTTAAGACTTTCTTCCTCACAGTAATCTGCTGTACCAGAAGGGCATCAGAATTTGTAGCCCTTAGGGCAGATTCTCCTTTTCCATTATTTCACAAGGATAAGGTTCTGATCCTACCTTTCTACCAAAGGTGGCCTCAGAGTTCTGCCTGGACCAAGATGGAATCTTCCATTGCTATAATGGAGAGATCATTTTGTACCTTGAATGTTAAAAAAGCTCTAGGCTTCTAGCCTTCTATATGAATCATACATCTTATTTCTGGAAACATCAGAAGCTTTTGTGTTCTATTCAGGCAAAAAAAAAGGTGAATCCCTTTCTGCCTTACATATTAAACATATGGAATGATTGAATTCTGCAGCCAGGTAGTTTAGAAGCCTTCACTTTCCAATATTTCCTCCTTCTATTCTGCCCTCTCACACCACTTCTTCTCGTGCGCATGCACGATGGAGGCAGGATGCCCCTCAACATCCACATCATTCCAAGGTAGTTAGACTCTATCCCTGTTTCTAAGCTTTACTATCTAGAATGTAGTTCCTAAATAAAATGACTATTATTAGTCTTGAAATTGACAAGTGGCCCTGTGTAACTTTGTAACTCCACCAGCACACTGAGAACAAAGAGCTTCTGTTGCATGTAGCCAAGGTGCACTCTGCTAAACTGAGACAGGATACTGGATTAACTATACCAGTTACTCCCAACAAATGGCTACCTCTTCAGACATTGAGAGTGGGATACCATTATCTGATCTGTGTAGTGCAGCAATCTGGGCTCAGCTCTCCACTTCCATTAAGCACTTTCCCCTGCATATCAGGACACATCAGGTCTCTTCCTTGGAACAAGCTGTCCACTCTCTCTTTTCCTAATGGTAGTTGTACCGGCCTCCAAGTAGGTCAGTTTGCTGGCCTTCACCCATCAGTGTGATGCACAGACACAACAAAATAAAATAAAAACAGGTTATTTACCTGTGTAACTGCTGTTCTTTGAATGTTCATCTGTGCATTCAGATGCTTTCCCTGCAGAAGCTGCTCCACATTGCTTTCTTAAGTAGGAAGTGGAGAAAGGAGGGAACTGAGTGGAGAAAGCACAACTCCTCCCGCTGGAGCATGTGGAGTCTGACTCTGTGTTCCTGGGAGGGAGGGGATTTTCATGCCTGTTGTGTAGGTCTAGAAGTTTCCAAAATAGAGCTCTGGACGTGTGCAAAGCCCATCAGTATGAATGCACTGATGTTCTCTCAAAGATCCACACTTACAGGTAAGCCACCTGTTTTTCTGTTATTTCATGTATGAAGTTTCTGAAGTTTGGGGGTCTTTAGGAGAACTGAAATTAGACAGTTTCATATTAGTTACAGCTATTGCTGCCTGCATAAAATGACTTTATCTTCCACAGGAAGCGTTTGATCGCCTTGAAGAAAAAGACTTCCTTAGATCCCATACGCATTGGGTTTCTTGGACGAACAGCGGCAGGGAAAACCTCACTGCTCAATGCCATTCTAGGGAAGAAGCTGTTCCTGCCAGTGTCTGGGAGCAGTGTTTGCACCTCATGTGTGGTACAAGTAAACACAAGCAGGACTGATCAGTATGAAGCCACGATTCACCTTCTCACAGATGATGTGAGTATGATTACTCCCTATATAGTAAAGGAACTGGCATAAATTGGAGAATCAGAAAGTCTTTTTGTTGCAAGAGATCTCAGGTTGCAATACAAATTCTGGAAAGCGGAGGTTAGTGGAACCAGATCTGACATGTGTGAAATGCATTTCTTAGAAGAAACCCTCATCCCTGTGGCTCATGCTGTGTCATAGATCTGTGTTATACACTTCCTGCTTTCTTGAGCAGTGAGAAACTGCGAGGACAGAACTGGTTGAGATTCCTTTGGACTGAGAAAGCACAGGAGACTAAAGGCATCTTTATAATACTTGCTCTATTTAAAAATATGCAAACAGCGCAGATGGAGACGAAAATACACTCCTATAAGGCAAAAGATGCCCAAAGAGCAAATTGAGCAGCCACTCCAGGTTGTATCCCCATTTTCAGCTATTTCCAGCTGGGTGCCATTGAGTCCTCTGGTACCCTCTGTTGGACGCTCTGGCCAGGAGCTCCAAGTTCACAGAAATTCCAAGGAAATGATATGCAGGATCCAGGTTTGTTTAAAAGGAGGTTTTAATAAGCAATTAATGAAATAGCAGGCTAAGCTCCCATCTGCTGGGTCTCAAGCACACACAGTGAAGCTTGCCATAATCTGAGATCTCAAGCATAGCTAAAACTAACCTTCTTAAACTCTTAAGTGCTGGCTATGAGTCAAGAAATCATTAGTCAGGTTATCTCAAACACTAGGATGAGCCAGGCCATTCTTGCATTTGGTGCTATTGGTGAGAGAAAACGAATCAGGCTTCCTAGATATGAACTGCTAGCAAGCGTGAGAAAGAGAAATATTCTCTTGGGAGCACCCTGATGGCCATCTCTTCACAGAACTCAAGGCCCAGCACCAGCCTGTAACATACCCAGACAGGTTTGTTCTTGGGGAGAAGCAAGTGCTTCATAACTAGGATGGCCGTTGACTCTTTTTTTGCACTTGTGCTTTTTGTGTCAACAATTAACATGTTCACACCACATTATATGCATGTTTGGTTGCAGTGTTACCCAAGTCATTCCTCATGTCAGGTCTGTCATGTGAATAACGTCTCCTACACATGAAGAATTGGAATGTAAATTACAGGGTAAAAAGGGATTGTTTAAGTATGTTGTATACATGGCATCCCAGCTCAACGCAATAAATCTCCCAGTGTGGAAAAGTTGGAAGGAAGGGGAGATTGATACTTAACCAGAAAGTAACTTTATTGACCTAGCCAAGATACAGAATAGACAGTAGCACAAAGTAGTGAGACTGAACAGTTCACTGGCAACAGTACAGTAGTAACTTACATGTTACATGCGAAGAGTTGGACTCGACTGTGCGACTGAACAACAACATGTGGCAATTTTGCCCAGTTGTATAGTTCATTTGTATTACTTTATGCTAAATACCCCATTAGAATTACCTTTAATCCAAACTGTGTTCTTCCCATGTGGCTAGTCCAGAGAAAACCAACCCAAAGACAGGAGATTTCACAGTGAAAATGGAATGAGGCCCTGGCCTGTTGAGGATGTTATGGGGAAGGGTCAGCTGGCTGTCAGGCAGACAGGCCACAAAGGGAGAAAGGAGAAATGAATAGGCAGGAGTGGATGGGAAAACATGGAGGGTGGATTCCAGGAAGGGAAAAAGAACTGGAAAAGGAAAATAAATACTGTACTTGTTGGCCAGCATCCAGTGGTTGGGGAGCAGAACCAACTAAAAAAACTGAGGGTTTGAACCCTTCTTATGCACCTGGATTTTACCTCAGGTGCCAATGGAGGAAGTCTGCTATTGCATATTTTGATGCAGTGCTAGGAGCTGCAATGGCATTGGGGCTACACCTTAGAATCTGGATGCCCTTTGATGGATCTTTGATCATGTTCTGATTGGTGCCTTTTTAGGATTTGGAACCCCACTGGTGCAAAAGTAGGATCTGAGCTGTGATAAAATATATTTGAAGGGGGAGGGAGGTGAATGATGGTTTTAATAGGGTTAGGTGTATTTATCACTTTGCGTTATTAATCTGAAAGCATTGAGTCACACATCATCCTAAATGTGAGGAGCCTTGGAGTATAACAGGAAGAAGGGATCTTGGTTACGGGGTGCGGAGTTAATGGAATCAGGCATCTTCATGAGTTTAAGATTAAATCATGCAGCAGTTGCGTTTCAAGAGCTTTGTTTATTATCTGGCAAACCTGGGTCATTGTTTATGGCAAAAGGGTATGAGGAGCTCTGGAGGCTATTAATATTTTCCCAGAGTATCCAGGAAATCGGGCTGCTCCCTGCTAGAAGTATGTTAAGCAGTTCTTGGTTTGGTCAAGAGACTAGGGTTGCCAGGTCCATTTTTTCCCACCAGTGGGGGATGGGGGGGGACGTTCCAGGAATGGGAAGTGGTCGGCCCCCCTTCCCCCCCCCCAACAGTGATGTCTCACGCAATGTGCCTTAGTCACCTGGAAGTCATGTTGTCAGGGGCAGTGCTCTGGTTTTTGGGCAAAACTATGGTAAATTCAGCATCAAACCATAGACTTTTGCCCAAAAGCCAGAGCATCATACTCTGATGTTGCCGATGTGTTGACGTCACTTCTGGGCGACGCAGGCACATTGTGTGTGATGTCACTGTTTGGGGGAAAGAAGCCCAGAAAAATGGGGGATTGCCCACCCCCACCAGGTAATTGGCAACCATGAAAGAGACTGATTACATTATATTTTTCTCCCCTTGCATACGGCATCTTAACATCAAAAGGGGATTTGACCTTTCAGTTTTGCTAATTGAAACTGAGTTCCCTGCCCCACTATTAGCCAATCCTTTCTTTTAAAAATATTAACAACAGAGTGGGAAGAGAGATTGAAGGGTAAAATCTTTCTCTTTCATTTCTCTGCAGCCTGTATCAGGGCTACACATGCTTGGACAATATAAAGTATAGATAACTGCCTGCTTTGCTTTCACTCTGGAATCAAATGTGTTTGTCCGTTGAAGAATGAAGGTGGAGAGAAGCAGGGTATGTTCCACAGCAAAACTCTGAACATCCTCTCCTGTTTCTGTGTATGGCAATATGTAGCCTAAGTTTAAAAGCCTTTTTACCTGGCACTTCACTTATAGGAATGGAAAGAAGAGCTGAAGAATCTTGTGGAGATTTTGAGCAAGAATGGGCATGACAATGACGATGACGACAATAGTGAATGTGTGAATGATGCCATTGGAAAGCTTCATGCTCTTTATGGGGAGGGAGCCGAAGAACAAGGTTATGAAGCCTTGTTGCGGACCAACCTGCAGGTGACTGTTCCTGCCAAACGGATAATTGCAATCAAGGCACAGGAGGTAAGTGCTTTCTTTGCCCATTTGCTCTCTCCATCTGGTATCCTCAGGAGGGCTGGTTTTTCACCAAGGAATTTCCATGTTTCAGCTACTTGCCCTATGTGGTGTTTTCATGTTTCCACGTGATGTCATCATCTGTCTGTGCACAGGCCACTAACAGCCCATTCCTTTTACAATAAACTCTGCTATATTTGAAGCCCATTTTTTAAACAAAACAAAACAAAAACCACATTTCTTGGGCAGGACACTGTTGGCTCAGTTTCTTATGTCTGACTAGGAAACAGTGCAATTACAGGACTCCTGGTCATTATTTTATTTATTTATTTATTTATTTATTATTTCACATTTATATCCCGCCCTCCCCGCAAGCGGGCTCAGGGCGGCTCACATGGGCCCAAGGCCAATTCAGTACAACAACCAATAAAATCATTTAAAACATTCTAATAAATATCATAAAACATATAAATTACCCATAAAAGCTTCCTTTACACAGCGTTGGATGGCAACCAAGTTGTGGGTCTAAGCCCCTCTCCCCCCGCGCGGCCATAGCCGAGGCCGTGTTGGACCAGGGCCACATGGTAGATGGTAGATGGAATCGTCGGTGGCAGCTCCTATTCGAAAGCCTGGCGGAAGAGCTCCGTCTTGCAGGCCCTGCGGAACTGCATTAAGTCCCGCAGGGCCCTGATCTCCTCCGGGAGCTCATTCCACCAGACAGGAGCCGCCACCGAGAAGGCCCTGGTCCTTGTTCTGGCCAACCTGGCATCTCTAGGGCCAGGAACACATAATCTGTGCTCTGACCCCGACCGTAGTGCTCTCTGGGGTATGTACGGAGAAAGGCGGTCCCTAAGGTATGCTGGACCCTGGCCATATAGGGCTTTATAGGTAAGAACCAGCACTTTGAAGCACACTCGGTATGCTATAGGCAGCCAGTGCAGCGCCGCCAGCACAGGCTGGATATGATCCCGCCTTGCGAGACCCATCAACATCCTGGCTGCGGCATTCTGCACCAGCTGCAGCTTCCGGATTTGCACCAAAGGCAGCCCCATGTAGAGAGCGTTACAGTAGTCCAGCCTTGAGGTGACCGTCGCATGGATCACCGTGGCAAGGTCATCGCGGTCGAGGTAGGGAACCAACTGCCTCGCCAGCCGTAGATGGTAAAAGGCTGACTTGGCAGTGGCTGCTACCTGGGCCTCCATTGACAAGGCAAGCTCCAGGAGCACTCCCAAACTCCTAACCCTCGGCGCAGGCACCAATGGTGCCCCGTCGAAGCTCGGGAGCGGGACCCCCCACTCCGGCCCGCAACGACCCAGACACAGGACCTCCGTCTTCACCGGGTTCAATTTCAACCTGCTAGATCTGAGCCAATCAGCCACGGCGTGCAATGCCCGGTCCAGATCGCCTGGGTTAGAGTCCGACCGGCCGCCCAACATCAGATAGAGCTGGGTGTCATCCGCATACTGATGACATCCCAGCCCAAACCTCCTGACAATCTGAGCAAGGGGGCGCATATAGATATTAAACAACATCGGGGAGAGCACAGCCCCCTGCGGCACACCGCACTCAAGCGGGTGCCTCGAGGACTGCTGCTCCCCTAGCACCACCCTTTGTCCCCGACCCTGGAGAAATGAGACGAGCCATTGTAGGGCCCGCCCCCCTATCCCCACGTCGGCAAGGCGGCGGGACAGCAGCTGATGATCGACTGTGTCGAACGTTGCCGACAAGTCGAGCAACAGCAACACTGCCCCACCACCCTGATCCAGATGTCGCCGGAGGTTGTCAGTTAGGGCGACCAAGGCAGTCTCCGTCCCGTGTCCTGGGCGAAAGCCGGACTGAAAGGGGTCAAGGACCGAAGCGTCATCCAGATACCTCTGTAACTGTAACGCCACCACCCTCTCTATTAATTTGCCCAAATAGGGCAAATTGGACACCGGCCTATAATTTGCCAATTCCGCCGGGTCCAGATGTACCTTTTTTAGGAGTGGGCGGACTATCGCCTCCTTGAGAGCCCCCGGGAATTTCCCTTCAGAAAGGGAGGTGTTAATTATTTCCCGGGCAGTACCTCGTAACCCCTCGTGGCCTGATCTTATAAGCCAGGACGGGCACGGATCAAGGGTGCATGTGGTTGGGCGAACAGTCAAGAGCAGTCTGTCAACTTCCTCAAGATCAAGCTGGTCGAACCCATCTAAGCCCGGAAACGAAGACGTGCAAGGGGCCTCAAGTTCACTCACCGTATCACTTGTGGTGGGGAGGTCCCGGCGGAGCGACAAGACTTTTCAACAATTTTCATTGTTGATGACTGCAAAGGACCAGTCCCTTGCAGCAGTTGCAGGGATTAGCATATGATATAAGAGCCTCCCACCCCTAAGAGACAAACTAGACATTATGGCAGTCAAGGGTTCATCCCATGGCCAACAACCAGGCCTTTCTCTTTTTTTGAAAAAGTGGTCCTGGAACTCTCAAGAGGGAAATGAAATTTTCAGTCTGTATACTGAAAACTCATGAACTTCTAAACATTTTTGGAAGAATTTTGTTGAAGAGGTTCTGGAACACCATTCTGGCATGTTCCCCCAGAAAAAAAGCTCTGCCAACAATTCTGGAAGATTTTGGCCATTTAAAAAAACGCTGTGAGGTCCTGATGCTGGGTCTGCCAGGACACAGGGGGACCAGGAGACCTTGTTTCCTCCCCACACCTTGTCTAGTATTGAAACACCCCACATCCACAGCTGTTTCAATACTTAAAAGGCATGGGAGGAGGTCTCCTGGTCCCCCTGCACCAAAGGCCCAGTCAGGAAGGATAGGACCATCATCACAACATTTTTTTTTAAATGGCCACAATCTTTTCTAAAATGGTGTTGGCAGCCACAGGTCAGATCTATGGGTGCCATGATGTCTAGATTTGCCTTTAGCCCACATTTCAGACATAGGGAAGGGATAGGAGATCGTCCAGAGGTGCTTCTGCAAATATGTGGCATTGCATTATTCCAATCTAGTGCTACTTATGCCTGCGAAACAAACAAACAGAAGAGAATTGACTATACCTCATCCTGCTGAGGGGGGCCGTCAACTGGAGGTACCTCTGTGAATATATGGAGATTTTCTTACAAAGGGTTTGAAAACCAATTGTTTTATTCCTATGCAGCATAACTCATGCTCTGTGGAAAAAAATTAAAAGGGTGGGCAGAGAATCCTGAGGGAAGGGCTTCAATGCACATCAGGTGTGAAAAGGAAACCATGACTAACAATGGAAAGAAAGTGGATTATTAGTCTGTCTAAAATCTATATTGCAATGCTAACTCATACAAAATCAAATCAGCAACCTGACCACCATGGAAAATCACTCTGGTGTGGAAGGAGCCAGGGTTACACAATTGAGGACTGTGTTGGGAAGAAAGACAGGGTACAAATTAAGTAAATAAAGAAATATCTCAAAGAGCCCTGAGAGGTAGGATAGAATAAACTAGAGTTGACTTGGTCAAGATTATGCAGTGAGCCTAGATTAAGGCTGAATGATTGTCTAACACTATCATTGAGTGGTTCTCATGAATCACTTTTCAATTCTGATAACAGGGCAAGCTGTTGTAAACCAGTGCAAAGGCTGGCAATTACTGGACAGTGTTTTGTTATGACATGGGAAGGTATGTGATTGCATGGTGTTTTGTTGCATATTTCGAATATAAAAACTGGCTCTCATGGGCCATGTTAGTTCACTATTTTTTTAAAAAAAGCAATTAAAAATGCCCAGTTTATTAGAACTAAAAGTCACAGCTGAAGATTTTGAACTTTACTTTAAAAATTAATTTCTTTAGGGTTTCATCGTAGACCTGAAATGTAAAATTACCTTGAACATAATCTCAGGTTTTGGTAATCCTAAAAAACTCTCAGTCTTTCTTCTGTACAAATCTTGGAGCTTCACCAAGTAGCACCAAGCCATCTCAGCTCTGCATCAGATTTTCACTGTCTGAGGTTTAGGCAGAGGTATCTGCATTCCTGGTTTTTACCAGCTGGAGAGGATGGAGAGAGGTAGGGATGGGTAGAGGGGAACTACGGCTGCCAAGTCCCCCCAGGGGGGCGGGGATTCCCCCGCTAAAACGGTCCCCAATCCGCTGGTCTGGATACAGCTGGTGGGGGGAGCCCCACCCCCGAAGTGGCCAGATCAGGCCAACGTGCCCGGCACGATGACGTTGCCGGGAAGCGACATCATCACACTGGGCACATCGCCGGGTGACGCTCTAGCAATCGCCCTGAAAACTCTATGGTACCATAGAGTTTTAGGGCGATTACCAGAGCATTGCCCGGCGACGTGCCCAACTTGATGATGTCGCTTCTGGGTGATGTCATTGCGGTGCGTGCATGAGGGCTCCTGGAGAGGGCCCAGGACTCCCCCGCTGTTTATAAGGTAAGACTTGGCAACCCTAAGGGGAACTGAGAAGGAGGTGACCCCTCCCCCGCATTCAGTGGATTCCTCCAGATTCCCTGCTTAACTTGCAGAAGCTGCTACTGTGAATATAGGCACACCAACCACACTTATTGGTTACTAAGTGACCACCTAAGCCTACCCATAAAGCCGACTGTGCTGATTTCTAATGTAATCCATAAAAGGTGATAGTAGAGTAAGACTTGCCCTTTTGCTTCAGGACAAAGATAAAAACACATTCAGGGATGAAAAACTATTTCCCCCCTTAATAGCTGTTGGGAACAGATGCCTCCTTTATCATGGTAGAGTTTCTGTTCAGAAAAGGATTACCAGGCATTTCCTTGAATTCTCTCTGCTTCTTCAGATTGTCTTACTACCCTTGCAAAGTGGACACTGGGTCCCTCCATATCCATGATTTCTGTCCCATTGTATAAGTATGTCCCTTTCCCTCATGTTGGGGAACCTGTGCCCCCCCCCAATCTCTATTACTTTCATTTGCTTCTGAGTACAGTGGACAGATTCTTTTACGATCAGCACATTCTCTTACAGGCTATATTGTGCTTTGTGTGACTCGTTTACCTGAGAACTCCCTCTCTCACCATAGGAGGGCAGTCATATATTTTTATTACTAGAGTGATGAAGCTGACCTGTCTGGACTCAGACATGGAATTCTCTTTTGAGCCAATTCAGATATTGATTTAAGTTCAGGAAATGGGATTGGTTAGCAATTCTACAGCCCTTTCAATGAAAGTAATTTCCAGTCCAAATTGTAGCTCAGAGTATGCCAAAATGAGAGGTTTTCTATGGCATGGGCTGAGATTTCTTAGAAAACTTGTCAAACTTAACAAAAATGAGCAGTAAATTAAAAAAAAGAGAACCAGTATGATCAATCAACCTATTATCTTTTGCCATTTTTTCTCCACAAACCAAGCACGTTTTCCTGTGTGGCACCTAGGGTTGACAACGTACTTTGAAGAAAGAAAAAAATCTTTCCCATTAACTAGCAGTGCTTAAAATAAACCTGGGCAATTCAATACTGTTAGAATATAAATGTACTTATGTCTGGGGGAACACAGATGAACTCCCTACAAATGTCACCCAAGTGTGTATTCTCAGTCCCACAATAGGTTCAGATGAATCAGGTCTAGAGCATGGTGGGTTTGGGAAGATCAAGAGTTGGTCCAATATAACAAGATGTGATACCAACTGAAGTTCCCCTCTGAAATTTTCTTAGATCAAGTTAATTTGTTTATTCAACAAAATATTTGATGCTGAACTCAATGCAAAATTTTTAAAAAATCAAAGGAGCAAGAAGAATGCTTGAAATCGGGTAACTTTAGACACTGGTAGCATGAACAGGAGAGGGATCACTGGGCTGAAATCCCCTTAGAAGACCAGTGTTTTTTTTCTGTATATTAATTTTTGTGTTACAGGCACAAGAGCTCTCCCATAAATTGGATCCTTATATTCGTGTTTGGGATGAAAGCACTGATAGGCTGTGGCCACTGATCAAATATGTGGAAGTGACTATTCCAGGTTCAGAAATCCTTCCAGAAGGCATTATATTTTTGGATATTCCTGGTACAGGAGACTTCAATGTCAAAAGGGATGAAATGTGGAAACAGGTAACTATTTACAAGGAGGAGATGAAAATATCATGAACCCATCAGTTAATTGAATTAAATTTTTGTTGAATAGCAAGTGTGAAGAGAAAAGACCCCAAAACTTGGTTCAGATCTGTGTCTCAGTCTAGCATTATGATTCCATTATTAACTGAAATTTTCTTAATTCCTCTACCTGATTTCTGCCTGAAATCCAACAATATGTTTCTTTTCTTCTTTTTAGGGATTTTGAGCTTGTTTTGAAACCCTTCTGTTTGGGTCAGAAAAGAAATTTGAAGATAGGAAGGACAGGAAGGAAAGTTCTGCAAAACTGCAGAATATCACAATGCCTGTGCTCAGAGATAGGCAATTAGAGATGCCAGCCTTCAGGTGGAACCCGGGGATCCCCTGGAATTACAACAATAGAGATCAATTTTCCTGGATAAAATGGATGCTTTATTTATTTATTTATTCAAATTTATACCCCGCCCTCCCCGTGAACAGGCTCAGGGCGGCTCACAAGGGCACAGTGTGCCATATCCAATACAAATAAAACATTTAAAACCCAATAATTTAAATACATTAGCAACAATAAAACTACAGTAAAATGCTTCCAAAAATAGTAACACAATTCAGATGGCTTCAGGGTTCAGGTATGGCCTTCCATGGCCGTCGGGCCTGGGCTGTGTCCAGGGCAACCCCACATCGTCAGATGTTGATCGTGATCTGGGATAATGCCAACAATGGGATAATGCCAATGGTGGCGGCTCCTACTCGAAGGCTTGGCAGAAGAGCTCTGTCTTGCAGGCCCTGCGGAACTGCGTAAGGTCCCACAGGGCCCTGATCTCCTCCGGGAGCTCATTCCACCAGACAGGAGCCGCCATTGAAAAAGCCCTGGCTCTAGTTCCGGCGAGCCTAGCCTCCCCGGGGCCCGGAACACAGAGTAGATGTTGGGACCCCGACCGAAGTGCCCGTTGGGGTATATATGGGGAGAGGCGGTCCCTCAGGTATGTTGGACCCTGGCCATATAGGGCTTTAAAGGTAAGTACCATCACCTTGAAGCGAACCCGGTATGCTTTACAGGGTGGACTCTATGGCATTGTACCCCACTGAGGTCCCTGTGCTACCAAAGTTCCACCCCCAAATCTCTAGGAGTTTCCCAGCCTGGAGCCAGCAACCCTACCCCTCATCCCCCACTGGTGGCAAGGGTGGGGATCTGGCAACCCTACAGGCAATGTCTTCCCATCCTCCTACCATGTGGTGTGTAACAAACAAACCAATTAAAGATAAATTCCTCTTTTGAGAGAGAACAAAAAGAATGAAAGACTACATCCAAAAAAGTGAAATTTGGAAGAAGAAATTCAACTTCCTGTTATTAATAATGCTACCTCAGTCTTAGATGGCGTCCTTCTGCTCTCCCTTTTTGCCAATATCTGGGGATAAGAAAGAAATCAGTCACATATAATCGTTTAGACATGAGAGTGAATGTGCAGCAGAAGTTACAGTAATCAAAGTCTCTCAACTCAGAAAGCTGTATACTCTCTTATATGGAGAGTTGGTAAAATTTCCAAGGGTCAGAAATAAGAACTACAAATGAGAAGTAAATTAATGCATGCTCTGTAATAAAAATCAGACTTAATTTGAAGATTTTGAAACTTCTATTCCTTCTAAAACAGAACCTAGACTGGCTCATATGCATAAATATATAAAATAGTATATGTGCAAATGAGACCCTGTTCCAGCAAAGGCTTAAACCAGAAATGGCTGCATTAGTGTAAAATAGTAGTATAGGCCTCCTAAATTAATATAAAGTCAAGCTTATGCAGGCCTCATTTGGAGAGAATTCTTCAGTTATTATGGAGGCCATCTTTTGTGGCCACAGAAGAATTCATATATGAGGGGGGAAATACGAATATTGAAAGCAGCTTAGTTCTGAGTCAAAGCTAACCAGTGATCTGTTTAGTTTGTTGGCAGCAGTAGTCCAAGGAGTCATTTCCTGGTTACTGTCATTGACTATTAGCTGGAGATGCCAAGGATCTTAAGGTTACATTTGTCTGTGTCCTTTGAATAATGGATCAAATACATTGGTTTTGTATCTCTGTGCACTTCAAATGATGAATCCTCATGTTATAGTCAAAACTCTAAAGATTTCTTTCCAAAGGCCTCTGCTTTTGACTAAAGTTTACAGGCTTAAGATGCAGGATTGGTTCATTATCTGATGCAATGAATTTCCTGTTTTTTACAATAGAGTATTAATACATGTTCAGTCATCTGGATTATCTGTGACAGTGAGCGTGCTCAAGGAGAGAAGATCCAGGCCCAGTTACTGGAAGAAAGCATCAAGGCCTTCCCAGGTGGGGTCTGCACTGACATCGCCATGGTGGTCACCAAGTCAGATAAAATGGATCTTGAAGAATACAGAAGGTATTTACAAAGCTCCTCATTGCCAAAATACACCTTTCCACCAAAACTGGAAAAGAACCCCATAGTCGAATTTAAGGTCCCAGAACTGCAATTTAAAATTATCCACTTTGGGAAAACTGTGACTTCTAATTCTCATTTGTGTGAATTTCTTTTGGATTCTGATCTGAATGCTGTGCATGTACAACCCTGGCTCTGTTGTTTCTAGCTTATGGTGACTACTTTCTGCCACAAATCTTTTGAAATTTATGCTAGTCTAAAAGAATCTCTTTTTTTCCAGGGAAAGAAAAAATAAAGACGTAAGTATGAATTCTGAAAACTTGACCTATGATCAGGGCTTTTTTTGTAGAAAAAGCCCAGCAGGAACTCATTAGCATAATAGGCCACACCCAACAGCAGAAACTCATTAGCATATTAGGCCACACCCCTGACTGTGCAGCTCCCTTCCAGGATCAGCTTTCCCAGGTACCCCACAGCTTGTGGGGCGTATGGGGAACCTGAGAGAAGGAAGGCAGTTTCTGGATCGGCTTCCCCAGGCGCCTGGGGAACCCGAGGAGGGGAGGCAGTTTAAACTGCCTTCCCTCCCTGGATCGGCTTGACTTCCCCAGGCGCCCCATGGCTTGCGTGGTGCCTGGGGAACTTTGCGGGGGGGGGGGGAGGCTGTAGGCATGGCCAACTCAGAAGCCAGCCGGAACTTTGTTCCTGTGCGTTCCTGCCCAAAAATAGCCCTGCCTATGATGTTGTTTAAAACTCTCCCCTGACAGAAGTTTCATATCAGCAATTTTCTGCTCTGGTGGGATGAATTGCTATAAATAGAGCCAATCTAAGTTTTGTTTTGTTTCACTGATGGCCCATTCATAATATCAATGGCTAGTACTCAACAAGTGTGAAGGACAGAGCTTGTGTGAGTTCCTAGGTTGAGTGAAAATTAAAAAAGAAAAGAAAGTATCACACCCCTCTCTGTTTCTCTGTCAGTTTGTTATGGAAGAGTGTGAAACTGATAAACAAAATGAGGGCACAAGTTTATTTATTAATCTTCTCTTGTCTTGCTTTTTAAATATTTTTCTAAATGGAGCTGATACCATGTATTCTCTAAGTTTTCATTCTTCCAATATGCAGTTTCAGGACTGGACTGTCTGGGAAGTGAAAATCACTCTGGAGCAAGCCAAATCAAATGGCCCTGCAGTATTACAAGCAGTGGCGCTCAGCAGCACTAACAATGGACATTAATTCACCCATTGCTTTTCCCCACAAATTGGCAGCAGTGTGGGAGGAGACATTTGGTGAACTGACACCAATTACCTTTGTCAGTGAAGTGTCTAAGACAAGTGTTCCCTGAGGCACTGGCAGAATTGCTGGGTCTTGGCTGTGCTCACTCCTGGCCATTAGAGGCCCTCTAGGGAAGTGGTCCACTGGGAGATTTTCCTGTGACCAGTGCTCCCCTGAACAGTCCAGTGGTGTGGATTAGGGTTAGATACAGAGCTGGGCACTACATGTGATTCTGCTGACCTTTTCCAAAAACAGGTTCCCTTGAAGGATGAGCATGATGCCATTTTAGAGAGGAACCGAGATATGAAGGACAAGAAAGAGAGACTCATTAAGGAGAAGCTGAAGGTAAGGGGCCACACACACTAAATCCCAGAAGCTTGTAGCTCCTACACATGTTTCATCTCCTGTACTAAACAAATGCCGTATGGCTTGTTCGAGAAGCAAATTTTGAGAACTCCTTTGAGTTCTTGAGAACTTTACTTTAATCTCAGGAGAACTCAGAATTTGTGCAGGATTGGGGGACAAATTGAGAGATTACTGATGTCCAGGTTGCTTTCCGATATTCTGCATATTTTGAGACAACCTTGGCTGTGATGATCAAATATTGGTGAGGGGACACTTTTGCATCTCCTTGGTAGAGCCGCTCTCATTTGGCATAATTCAGACAGCCCAGTTTCTGCAGGATGATCTCAGCATGTCGTCACATCAAAGTTTAATATCGGTTGCTTGGATAGTTCCAGCTGTGACCTAACAGTGTAGACATTGCTTGGGGATCTCAGGCTTTCTGTACCCCTGCTTTTTGTGGCTTATCACATCTAGCGGGAGGGGAATACCTGGTTGGGTCCAGGCAATAATGAATGATTTCTTCAAAAAGCGGGCTAGTGCCACTGTGGCAGAGACACTTGTGAGAAACTGTGGCCCTGAATTATTTGAATAAAGATGTCTGGGAATGAACACTTCCGGACTTACTCGGGGCAGGGAAGAGACCAGGTGCATCAGTGGCCTTATGGCTCTTGTCCTAATGTGCCTCTGATCCCAGTAGCTGGGGAGGCTCTGGAGATGGCAGTCAGGGGGCCAACAGCAGCGGGTTGATTGATTTCTTGCAGCACAAGGAATGGATGTTACCCTGAGACATCTCCGAGATATTGTAGCGGTAGGTAAAGGTCTCCACTCTAGCCTACTCTGGCTAGAAAAGAAGGCAGGAATATGAGCATGCATAAGCAAAGACCCTCAAGGGCAGGAAGAAGTATGCCAGCATTTCCTTCTCTGGGCTTATCAGGAAGAAGTGCCGCACTTAGTTCATGAACATGAGTGGCTTGATTACCAGGGCATCACTAAGACCCTAGCCCACATCTGGGAGAGGTTCTTCTGGAAGATGGTCTTCCTTTTAATTGTTTTTTGATATATACTGCACAAATTTCAAGTTCCATAAATACAACCCTGTAAAAAGAGATTTAATTTACAGTTCCATGAAATAAGCTGAGTAAATCGTTCATAATGCTTGTCCTATTCTTGGAGGAGAGATTTTTCTGGTCTCTGATCCTCCAAGAGATTAAAAGATTCTGCCAGTCCTGGCGGGTGTATCAGAAGGCCACCTCTCAAACTCTGCCATGGGCCCCTTTGCCCTCTGGCTGGTGATACTGGCACAGAGTTTACTGTGCTGGGATATGTAAAAGAATACGTGGTCCTGTTAGATATAGAGCTGGTTATGATTGTTTTATCAGTGGCTAAATGGACCATTGCTGCAAAGTCAGGAAAAGTCAGACTCTCCAAAGGAATATGGTAGCCTGGACTTAAGATCTACTATCAGAGATCTTAAAGGAATTTTCTAATGGTTTTAATAAGTTCATGGAACTCTGTAATGTTTGTAAAGTTTTGGAATTACAAAGCTATAGAAAGAACCTCTTTGCATGTTTTTTATGAGCTATTATAAGGAATTGACATTACTTTTTTGTTTCTATACTTATTGGCAATTGTATTTTGAAAATTAAAACTTTAAAAAAGTAAATAGAGAAAATAAGCCTTCCATATTTTAAGTGCTAGAGTAGAGGGCAGCTTGTCACAAGAAGGGAAGGGCAGATGGAAGGAGTCTGTACAGGATCTGTTGCGGGTGCTACAGCAAAAAGAGGGAACACTTTTGTAAGACTCTTCCCATTTGTGTGTCTTTCAGAGAAAGCTGCCACCTGAGTCAAAAGTCCTTAACAAGCCCAAATTGGCTTATACAGTCAGTGCCCGAGAATTCTGGGATCCAAAGCACCTCAGTCTAGAAGAAACAGGTAACGAAGGCCCTGGCAAGTTCAGGAAACTTTCTTACCAGTGTGTTGTCACAGCTGGCTTATACCTACCTAGTCAGATCATTGGTGCATTGAAAGCGGTATTGTCTACTGTGTCTGACAGCCACTCTCCAGGGTCACATATCTTCTACCTAATCCCTTTAACTGGAGGTGCATGCAGAGTAAATGCTCTGCCACAGAGCTGTGGTCCCTCTCTTTATATCTGTGCCCTGTGTGGACACTGGGAGGATTTTTTTTTAAACCAGCTTGGTTGGGCTCCTCACTGAGTTGGAATCTGATGAGCAGTTCATGTGGGACAGGAAGGATCTTGAGTTGATTGCAAAGTCCAATCTAATAGGATTACATAATAATATAAGAACCCTGTTTGATCAGACCACTGATCCTTCTAGTCCAGCATACTGTATCACACAGCGGCCAACCAGTTACCCTGGAAGGCCAAGAAACAGAGAACTGGAGCCCTTTCCTTGATGTTGCCTCCTCGTGCTGGAATTCAGAGGTTAATTGTAATCATACTTATCAATAATCTGATGGGGTAAATTTGAGACTGATAAAGATTAGCAGAAGCACCATCTAGTTTACCATTAGTTCTTATTTAACCACAAGGCTGTTGTGTGAATCTATAGAATCCAACAGAAAGAAAGCTTCATCTTTATATTAAGTTTGTTGCCATTAGAAATTCTAAGAAATGCTTTAAAGGGAAGGATCTTCCAACAGAAAGGTTTTTTATAAGAATATTTCTTAACTCTTTGCGTGTCTTATTATTTAATATCTTAGAGATCCCAGAGCTGAGGGACTATCTCAGGACGATCTATCTGAAGGAGAAGCAGAAACTGGTGAAAGACTATGTGACTGAAGTATGGGTCATTCACAGGCTGGCTAAAAATTTTTGTTCCGAGCCGCAGCTTGAGGTATGAATCTAGAACTTCTAGAGCCAGAAAACATACAGCCAGTTACAATGAACTGTCTAAGAGTCCTGCCATCAAAGACTTGCCTGGTGAATTCAAGTCCAGCCACAGTCCTCCTGGCTCCCAGGTCCTCTGTTTGTCTTGCCTGCACCCTTCTCCTGCCCAGCTCTGCACAGCTGAATTCTCTTTGGGTTCATTGCACCCCTGTTAATTAATTAGCACCTTGCTGAAGAGGCTTTTTGTTGCTCTTGTAGGACCGGGTGTTTCAGGAAAGTGGTGTGGAAGAATTAATGCTGAAGGATATCAGCCCTTTGGAGAAGCACCTTGAAAAAAGTTTTGATGAGATACAGCAACCTCTCCGTGAAAGTGTGGAGCATGCCAGAAAGAACTATAAGAATACTGTCACTAAGTTACTCACAGTAAGGAAGATCCACTATTTCCCTTTATGACCCTGTTTCATCCTGGTCCTAAATGCATTTTTTGATAAACCTGCATCATAAGATGCAGCAACTTAAACAATATATGATAAAACTGGGACCAGGAGTGGCATAGAAACCAATCTGGGAACATTGTGGAACACTGGACTTTAATTTCTCTGTATTCAGTCTTCCAAGTAAAAGTATTACAAATTCCTGGTATTATTCCTAAAAAGTTACAGCGATAGCTGTCTTACGGCAACTTCATGGGGTTTTCAAGGCAAGACCAACAAACAACAAACAGAGTTCAATTTTTTTAACTCTGCATTTGTATGCTAATTTACTGCTGTTCACAGATCTTACCAACTGCTTTAATCCAGTCTCAGCTGTAATTGCCCAGTGACCTATGCATCTTGACTTTAACTAGCCCTTCCTGGCAACTAACCTCTCCCACCCTCTCTCTACCTATATTTAAAGGTTGAGGGAGCTTTGTTTCACTGTATCTGAAGAAGGGCATAAGGAAAGTAAGTTTTATCAATTATAATAGGCATGCTTGTGAATAAATGTATTTTTCTTTGGAGGTCTAAACTTGAGTAAAACCTTCACCAGGAGTTTTTAAAAGTATTTCTCTCTGGGCAGAGAATAGGCAGGAGGGGGGAAGTCAGTTCATTGCTTTCCAGCCTCACCACAGTCAACCGTTTAAGGAGTGCTAATGGGTTATTTATTTATTTATTTATTTCACTTATATCCCACCCTACCCCAGGGTAGGATTGCCAGACCCCTGCCAGGGCAGGGGAATCCCTGCTTTTGCAGGGCATTCCCTGCTTTTGCAGGGCATTTTCCTGCCGCCAGCCAGCTGGCTGGTGGGGGGAAATCCCACCCCCAACTGTCCCAAAAGGTGATGTGATGATGTCACCCAGAAGTGATGTCATCATGTTGTGCGGCAACACTCTAGTTTTTGGGCTCTATGGCACTACCTCCTCCCCAATGTACCTTGTAGAGCTTCGTGCTCTGCCGAGCAATGTGTGCTGATAGTTCCCACTCCAAAAGACATCCACTTAGCTTCGACCAGGGCCAAGGCATTTTCTTCCCTGGCCTGGTGGAACATGCTCCCACTTGAGATCAGGGCCCTGTGGGATTTAATGTAATTCTGCAGGGCCTGTAAAATGGAGCTGTTCTGCCAGGCCTATGGTTGAGGTGGTGGGCATCTAAATATTCTGGCCTTCCCTGCCTGTACTGCCCAGGTGAACTGCCCTTTAGAGATCACCATGGCATCTGCTGCGTGGGTCCTTATCTTTACCAGTATATGCCCAGCACCAGAGGCACCTGTGGATACTGGAAATTGAAATTTCTGTCAATTGTTGCTGTTTTTAGGAATTTAAGCTTTGTCTGAAGTTGTGTTTCTATCTGGATTTATTGCTATGCTTGTATTTTAACTTTTGTTTTTTTTGTAAAAAAAATTTTTATTTTCAAAACATTAAAGTTGATACATTTATCTTATACAAATCCTTTTTTCCATATTATATAACATTTTGTTCTATTTGTATAATCTTATTTTATCTTGTATTGGCAGTTTCCCACCACATCTGAAGCATAACACATTTTCCACTTTATCCAAAATAGTAATTCTTATATCTATGTTTACATTTCTGGTAACGGTCATATATCTTAAAAATACTTATATACTAATTCTTACTTTCTATATTCTTATATAATTCTAAAATAAAAAACAACTTCATTATCTAATTATCCTTAATACACTCATATACTCTAATTCTATTGCTTTATGTTATTATAACCATGTATAAATGTAGTTTTTCATGTCCCAGTATTTTTCAACATATTCTTTCAAATCTTTCCAATCTTCTAAAAAGGTCTCTGAGTACAGATCATTCAACTTTCTAGTCCATTTATCCATTTCAGCCATATATAACAATTTTTTCAACCATTCCCACACCTCTGGTATTTTTTCATTTTTCCAATTTTGTGCATACACCATTCTTGCTGTTGTTATCATATACCATATTATTGTCCTTTTCTTTACATTTATCTCTTCTAGTTTAAGTCCAAGCAATAACATTTCAGGCAACTTCTTAAATGTACATTTCAAATTTTTTTCCATTTCTGCATGTATTATAGACCAATAAGTCTTTGCTTTATCACAAGTCCACCACATATGATAAAAAGAACCTTCTTTCTTTTTACATTTCCAACATTTGTTAGACATATTCTGATTAATATTTGCAATTTTTTTTGGTGTCATATACCATCTGTACATCATTTTAAAACAATTTTCTTTTAGGTTATAACATGTAGATATACCCATAGCATTTTTCCATAAAAATTCCCAAGATTCCATTTCAATGTCTTTGTTAAAATTTATCGCCCATTTTACCATTTGTTCTTTTACCATTTCATCAGCGTTAAACCATTTTAACAAAATTTTATACATTTTAGAGATCATTTTTTTCCCACCTTCCTCCCAAACTTGTTCTATTTCATTATTTTTTTCTCTAAAACCAGATTTTTTATCACTTCTATACATGTCATATATTTGTCTATATCTTAACCAACCATAGTCAAAGTCCAACTGATGCTGCTCCTTCAATATAAAGTCTTTACCATGTCTTGTTAATAAGTCTCTATACTTCAACCAATCTTGTCCTTTGTAACGTGATGCTGGATTTAAAATTTCTGCGGGTACAATCCACATAGGTATCTCTTCTGGAAAAAAGTTTTTATATCTTGTCCACGTATCCATTAGCGTTCTTCTCAAATAATGATGTTTAAACATATTGTCCATTTTTGTTTTACCGTAATACAAATACGCGTGCCACCCAAACCTACAGTCATGGCCTTCCAGGGACAATAACTTTCTATCTTGTAACATAGTCCATGTCCCTACCCAAGTCAAACATATTGCATCATGATATAGCCTTAAGTTTGGTAACTGGAACCCACCTCTATCTTTAGCATCACACATTATTTTCATCTTGATTCTTGGTTTTTTCCCTCCCCATACAAACTTAGACAATTCCTTCTGCCAGCATTTGAATGTTTTTACATCTTTCACAATTGGAATAGTTTGAAACAGAAACATTAATCGTGGTAGCACATTCATCTTAACCACCGCAATTCTACCCAACAATGACAAATTTAATACATTCCACTTTTTAATATCTTGCATAATTTGCAGCCATAATTTCTCATAGTTATTTTTATAAAGATCTATATTTTTCATTGTTAGGTTCACACCTAGATATTTTGTCTTTTTCACCACCTCACATTCTATAAGATTTTGTAACTCAGTTTGTTTGTTATTTGACATATTTTTACACATCACTTTCGATTTGTTCTTATTTACATAAAATCCAGCCAAGTCACCAAACTCTTTTACTCTCTGTAACAGATATGGTAGTGTAGTCATAGGGTCTTCCACTATAAACATCACATCATCTGCAAAGGCCCTATATTTGAAAGAAAAACCTTTGGTTGTTAAGCCTTTAATATCTTTATCTTCTTTCACATTTATTAGTAGAACTTCTAGAATCCAAATAAATAGCAACGGCGAAAGTGGGCAACCTTGTCGTGTTCCTTTTTCGACTTTAAAATCGTCCGTCTTTTCAGTGTTAATTATTAAAGAGGATTTCTGTTCTTTATATATTGACTTAATGAGGTTAAGCATATATTCACCAATTTCAAGATGTTCTAGAACCTCAAACATAAAATCCCAATTTAAATTATCAAACGCTTTTTCCGCATCTAAAAAGAAAAAACCCACTTCTTTTTCAGGATGTTTATCGTAATATTCTATAGCATCCACTACTACTCTTAAATTGTCCCTTATTTGGCGATTAGGTAAGAACCCTGCTTGTTCTGTTTGTATAGTTTTTTTAAGGTGTTCTTTTAGTCTGTCAGCTATAATCTTAGCAAAGATCTTATAATCATTATTTAGTAAAGAAATCGGTCTATAGTTCTTAACATTAGTTAAGTCTTGATTTTCTTTCGGGATAAGTGAGATGGTTGCATCTTTCCAAGTTTCTGGGACCTCACCAGTGACTCCTATATCGTTCATTAATAGCAGTAACACTGGTGAGATCGACTCCTGTAGTGTTTTATAAAACTTCGCTGTAAATCCATCTGGTCCAGGTGCTTTTCCTAGTTTTGAGTCATTTATTGCATTTTTAATCTCTTGTAATGATACTGGATTGTTAAATAGTTCTTTAATTTTCTCTGTTGGTTTTGGTAACTTTAATGTTTGCAGGTATTCTTTAATCTTTCTTCTGTCTTTGTTTTCCTTCTTAAAAAGTTTTGCATAATATTTAAAAAATTCTCTCTTTATTCCTTTGTTGTCTATTATCTCAATGTTATCTCTTATCACTTTAGTGGTACATTTATTTTCACGTTTTTTCTTTAATTGCCATGCTAGATATTTTCCGGGTTTATTTGCACCTTCAAATGCCTTTTGTTGGAGTTTTTTTAAGTTCCAGTACGTCTCTTGGTTCAAAATAGCTTTTGCTTGGTCTTGTAGCATCCCGATTTCCTTTTGCAGTTTCTTTTTCCCTGGTCTACTCTTCAGTTCTTCTTCTTTTGTTTTAATGGCTTGTACGATATTTTCATATTGTTCTCTTTTCTTTTTATTATCTTTAGCATTTAATGATATCAATAGTCCTCTCATTACTGCTTTATATGCATCCCATACGGTTTGAATTTTTACTTCTTTCTGTATATTTGCTTGGAAGTATAGGTCTGTTTCTTCCTGTAATTTTTTAACTATTTCTTGGTTGTCTAGTAAGTCCTCATTTATTCTCCATCTCTTTTGTTTTTTTACCTGCCCAGCAGTCCATAAACACGGATTATGATCTGAAATTATTCTGGGTAGAATTTCCACTTTTCTTGTCTTAAACGTTAAATTAGTAGTCATCCATGTCAATTCTTGAATGCGAGTCATGTCTATTAGAATAAAAGGTAAAATCTTTTCCTTGTGGGTTAGCTTTCCTCCAAATATCTTCCAGCTTCTCTTGTTTTATCAGTTCAAAAAAGTTTTTTGGAAGCTTCCCTAATGCCTCATCCTTTCTCTTAGAGCGCCTGTCTAATTTGTTATTCACAGTTCCATTAAAGTCCCCCAACATCATGATTTGATCATAATTTACGTTATCCAATTCCACTTGTAATTCTTTAAAAAAATTTTCTTTGGCTCCATTTGGGGCATAAATATTCACGATCAAAGTTTTCTGTCCTTGCAGTAAGATTTCAATAGCTAAATATCTTCCTTCTTTGTCTTTAAATATTACTTTAGGTTCCAAATCTTTTTTGACATATGTTACAACACCATTCTTTTTATTGCTTGCTAAAGAATAAAATTCTTCTCCCAATTTTTTCCTTATTAGATATTTGTGGTCTTGTTTTTTAAGATGAGCTTCTTGTATACAAATTACACTACATTTTTGTTTCTCCAACCAATGCCCTACCATTCTACGTTTTTGGGGTGAATTAAGTCCATTTACATTCCATGTAAGTACTTTGTAATCCATCTTGATATATTCTTAAATATCACCAAGGTCATCTTTATTCTCTCCAAGAAATGCGTACATTTCTCCTGTGCTTTTAATCACTTCTCTGGTGCTGCCATAGTAAAAGCTTAATCCTTGAGGTATTTCCCAACAGAATCTAATTTTTTTCTCCTTCAATTTATCCGTCAGATGCTTGTATTTTTTCCTTTCTTGCAGTATTGCTCTAGGCAGTTCTTTCATTACTATAATTTTCTTTCCATCTATTTCAAAAAGATCAGTAAAACACTTCTTGTAGATTTGTTCTTTTGTCCTTTTCATTGTAAATTGGACTACCACATCTCTTGGTATATTTTTATCTCTTGCGTATGTAGAATTGACTCTATAAACAAGATCCATGTGTTCTCTAACAACCTCTTCCTGTTCTTGTAAAAAATCTGCTAATGCTTCTTGCATTCTTGTAAAAATGTCTTCACTCAATTTTTCCTCAATCCCTCTAAATCTCAAATGGTTTTGCATGTCTTTATAATGCATCATCTTTTCCATCCTGTCATTGTCTCTCATTGTCTTTTGAGTACTTTCTTCCAGTTCTTTTACTTTAGTTTCAATGTCTTGTGTTCTTGTGGTTAATTTTTGAAATTCTGCTTTTAAGTCTACGAAGTTTTTATCTGCTTGTGCAGCTATGCCATTCATTTTAACATTTACCTCTCCTATAGCGTCTAACATTTTTTTCCCCATTGCTTCCATAACGGCTAGTAGTTCTTTTTCTTTTTTTGCTGCCATTGTAGGAGAGGACCATGTAGCTGCTCTCGATCTTAATCCGCGGTCCGTCTTGTCTCTTTAAAAAGGATCGATTTTATTTTATTTTCCAAATCAAATACCGATTAATGTGGTCACACAAGCTAGTCTTGCCAAGTCAAATTTCGTTGGTTTCAGCCCTCTAAGTTATATAGTTTATGAGATATTACTGTTTAAAAATTTTATAAATCCAAAATGGCGGGCGCAACTTCTCTATGGTTTGTGTCAAAGGTTATAGTCTTTTTACCTTGCTTCTGGCTTGCCGTAGTTTCCTTTTATCCCTTCCTCTTGCTTACTTGTCTGCTCTCCGCACGTCACTTCCTGTTGTAGTCCTTTTGGTCCGGCAGTTTTTACAGTCCCCTTTGCGCTCTTCCGGTTCTTCTCCTTTTCCCTTCTTGTCTGCTCCTCAAGCCGTCACTTCCTGTCTCAATCCTCACAGCTTGGTCTCGTGATGCTTGGTTCCCTCCTCCCCTCTTTGTCTTGCGATGCTTGGCTCCCCCTCCCGACTCTTCTTAACCGCAGGAATGTTAAACAACTTGTTTTTTTGGCTTTTTAAGTTCAAATTCAGCTTTTTAACATTTCAAAACTGCACTCATCCAATCTGCAACAGTCTATTGCTTCACCAAATCTGCTTTCCGTCTTTCAAAACGCGGTAATGGTAAGGCAAAAACTTTTTTTCCGTTACCTTATGTTGTTACTTCGCTTCAGATGTGGTCCCAACGTTTAAACTTTGTCTTCTTTGTTAAGGAATCAGGGGAATTGGAGATTTTATGCTGATTTAATCAGCTCGGCTCGGCTCCTTAGAGATACTTGCAGGAATCTTCTTCGGCTGCAGTGCTCAAGGTGTTGTAAAAGTCTCCTCTGAGACTTTTCCTTCACCGAGCTTGCTCAAACCTGGATTATATTGCTTGCTAGTCCTCACTCTACCTGTGTGAGGTTGCGTCAGGTGGATTTGTCCACCCAAGCTGTCAAGAAGAGCCGCCGTCCGCCTTGCGCACTTGCAAAGCGTATCAGACCTCCATTCCTCCGACCGGAAACCCGTATTTTAACTTTTGTGACCTGCCCTGAACTTGCTTGCGGGATATAAATCCAAATTTATAGGTAGGGCAAGATATAAATCCAAATAAATAAATAAATAAAATTGGCTACAAACCAGAGTAGAGGTGTCAGACTCATTTGTTTCAAGGGCTGGAAAGATATAAATGTCACCGTCAGGATGGGCATTGTGTGCCATAAAAGGTAACATGAGGTACCGGAGATATAAACTTTATAATGATGATTTCAGATGCTGAATGGCAATAGCAGGCATGATTGGATTAGATGTGATTTGCAGAGGGGTAGTAGGTGTGGCAATATCAGCACTGGTAATGAGATCGGAAGCCTAGGTCTCAAATTGATACGAGAGGATTCAGTCCAGGAGGTTGCAGAGAATAAGTAGAAATAAGTCTGAAGAAGTGAGCAATGACTCATGAAAGCAAATACCCTACCACAAATTTTGTTAGTCTTTAAGATGCTACTACTTACTTTTTCTACTGCTATTAGAAACCACAACATTCAAAAACCAGTGGGGGAACATTTTAACCTTTCAGAGCATTCAGTTACTGACCTAAGAGTAGCAGTTCTCTTACAAAGGAATTTCAAAGGGAGATTAGAAAGAAAGACTGAATTGCAACTGATAATGAAGCTCAAGACAATAAGAACCTAAGAACATAAGAGAAGCCAATGTTGGATCAGGCCAGTGGTCCATCCAGTCCAACACTTTGTCACCCAGTGGCCAAAAACACCAGATGCCCTCAGAAGGTCCAGCAGTGGGGGCAGGACACTAGAAGCCCTCCCACTGTTGTCCCCCTGTCAAGCACCAAGATTACAGAGCATCACTTGCCCCAGACTGAGAGTTCCTATTGATACCTTGTGGCTAATAGCCACTGATGGACCTCTGTTCCATATGTTTATCTAATTGCCTCTTGAAGCAGTCCATGCTTATAGCCGCCACCACCTCCTGTGGTAGTGAATTCCACGTGTTAATCACTCTTTGGGTGAAGAAATACTTCCTTTTATCTGTTCTAACCCAACTGCTTAGCAATTTCACTGAGTGCCCACGAGTTCTTGTATTGTGAAGCCAATGTTGGATGCATCCTCCTGGACTGAATTGAGACCTAGGTTTCTTCTCTTATTACCAATGCCTGCTATTGTCACTTGGCGTCTGAAATCACTTCACTGTCCAATATATAAGGACAGATGGACTCACATTCTAGCTGTATCAGAAGAAGTGAGCAGTGACTCGTGAAAGCTCATACACTGCCACAAATTTTGTTAGTTGTTAAGGTGCTACTGGACTCTTGCTCTCTTCCACTAATAACAAATGCAAGTTGTGCTGTTAGGTTTCTCCCCCACCCCCATCTGTTAGAAATGGAAAGGGGGATCTCCCCAAGTGCCATGGGACTTCCTCCCTCTCTCTCTCTGGTGTCCTCTCTCTGGCTCTTTCCCTCCCTCCCTCCCTCCCCCTCTCTATCTTTGAAGAAGTGTGCAGGCACACAAAAGCTTACACTTGGAATAAAACGTTGTTGGTCTTGAACACGGGACACTCTTTCTCTCTCTCTCTCTCTCTCTCTCTCTCTCTCTCTCTCTGGCTCTTTCCTACCTCCCCAGAGGAGGTGGAGGAGCCCTCAGCCAATCGAGGCAAGGGAGGCTTGGCTTTCTTTCTCTTTTCTGTAAAGCAGGAAATAGGAGAGACTGGGCAAAAAGAGCTGTGATGCAGGAAACAGGAAGCAGCAGCAAGCATCAGAAAACCAGTTGCTTGCGGGCTGGATTGGAGCCCTGCAGGGGCCAGATCTGGCCTGTGGGCTGTATATTTAACACTCCTGCCACAGAGTTTCCCCCCAAAACTAAAGTGTCACCCCCAATGTCAGGGGAGTGATAATGTCACTTCCATGTGACATCATACCACACAAGCTTTGCACACGAGGCAGAAGATCCCAGAGAGAACCAAGGATCCGCCCTACTAATGGGTCTAGCTAGAAGCAATGGGTTAGTCCAGTCCTCCCCTGCCCCATGTCTGCCTTATATTTAACATCTGCTAGGGCCTGTATAGAGGGAGGGACAGAGAAATTGCATTTTACCTTTTTTTTTTTTAATAAATTTTTTATTGATTTTTCTCTATAACTACAACTATAACGCTACAATCTAAGCTATATATACCTTATACAGAGAGTACTTTATCATTTGCTTAATACTACCTTGTTACATAATATAATTATGAAGCATTTAGAACCTTGGATAAATTTCAATTACTTGTTACTGCTACTATAGAAGTTATCAAAACTATTTGGCAGGCACGCCCACCTAGAGAAATACGGTTAATTAAACCATTTATAATACATAAGTGCAATGCTTAATAAAACAGTTTAATCACTATTTCTTCTTTCGTCCTCTTCTTGTCTTAACAGTTTCAACTATTTTTGGAGCTGCAGCTCCCTTTTCCGAGTCAGACACTTCTTCTTCACTCTTTGAGCTATCAAATCCATACATGCTTTCTTGCGAGGCCAGTGAACCATCTGAGTCTCTCCCAGTTTTCTGCTCTTTGCTTTTTTCCAGAAATTTTTTCGCTTGTTGAACAGAGTCAATCTTATACTTCTTATCTTTGATGCTGAAGCATAGTCCTTCTGGAGTATTCCAACGATAGATGATAGACTCAGACTGGAGCCAAGATGTCAATTTTCCATAGGCTTTCCTTCTTTTCCTTATTTCAAATGGGATATCCTTCATCACTTTTACTTCTTCTCCCAGGATTTTCAGAGCTGCTTTGTTTGTGGTCCTAAGCACCACGTCTCTTGTAGATTTTTTGGAGAACCTTATCATAATTCCACCAGGCAGGCTTTTCTTTTTAGTGTAATCTGGATAGGTTCTGTAAACCATATCCATATTGCTTTTTATATCCGCTGCTTTCATGCCTGTCACTGGTTCAAGTGCTTCACTTAGCAAATTTTTAAGGTCTTCTCCTGTGTTTTCTGGCACATTCTGAAGTCTTAGGAAAAAATTCGATCTATCCATTTGTAATTTCAAAAGCTGATCGTGGTGGAAGGCCTTTTCCTTCTCTGCCTTTTGTAGTCTTGCGTCTTGGTTTTTTACTGAAGTTTTTACTTCCAGAAGTTCTCGCTGCAGCTTCTCTGTGGATTTATTCGACTCTTTAGTTCTAGCTGCATTTTGTCCATTTTAACGTTGAGAGCTGTCATTTGGTCCACTAGAGAACACCGCACTCATCTCCGTGGTATCAACCTTTGAACTCGGAGCTGTACTTCCTAGTTTGGGGGAAGGTTTTGGTTTCCCCGTCATTGTTGAGACTACGCTCTTTGTTTATAGATAGATAAGATGAACGAAAGGAGCAAATTTTCAAACAGCGCTTATGTCCTTCTAAAGTTTATATCTCCAAGTGAGCGATGCTGCCATCTAGCAAGGCGGATGGGCTTTTATTCCTGCAGTAACGCCACATAAAGAGTCTCGTAAGTACGCTAGTCCCGGAGAGGGGGGGGGGTTTCATTCCTCCCGCCGTCTTCCCGCTGTGTTCTGCTTTTCTTACTTCAGACTCACGTTTTCTCCATGCGTAACTGTCAGTTCCAGCCTCATTGCTTCGCACTCTCTGCTGCTTCTCGGATTTGCGCTTTCAGCCATACGGCTCCCACGGCGGGGGAACCTATGGGGGTGATGAAAAGGGATCTCTATCCCTCGGTCGCCACCGTAGGGAGAGATCCCCTTCGGGCCACCCCAGGCAGAGCCCCCTCACTGGGGTCTCTGGGGGCTCGGCACCAGTCCAGAGCCCCTTCTTCCCGCCGGGTATGGATCGCGCTCCCCGCAGATGTGGAGGAGCACGTCCGCCATGCTCGCAAGTCTTGCCGGAAGTCCCGCATTTTACCTTTTTCTGTTGAATCCCTTGCTCAATCTGGTGCTCTGCTGAGAGTTTGTTTTTAAACATTTTCTTTTAAATAAACAAAACTTTTTATACTCTGTACCTCATAGACCTCCACCATCTTGGACATGATATTTTAAAAATAGTGCCAGGAGGAGAGGGAGGGGCAGTCAGGTGCCAAGTGGCTGCTCCCCCAGTGATGTAGTAAGCTGTCCCTGTGATAACCAGATGCTGAGTGGTGGGAGACCCAAAGGTGAGGCCTCAGAGCTTGGAAGGGAAACTAGGAGTCTTGACCCTCCCAGTGGGCAATTCCTACAAAGGCCAGGTGGTGGTGGCAGTTAACCAGAGAAAGAAAAGCCCCTCCAGGGGTTAAGAAAATAGGGTTGCCACCCCCCAGGTCCCAGTGGGGTTTCCCCCATTTTGGGGGTCCAATCCTGTGGAAATTGTGTTCTGAATTCAACGTTAATGAGCAATGTAACATATTCTGCCCGATTGGCCCTTTAGTGTTCTTATTGACACGCACAAAGAAAGTATGATATAAATGCACTTGAAGACAGCCTTGAATTTACATGTTCAGTTTCTTTTGGCTTTCCTTGTATTCATTGTCTTCTAGAATCTTTACCACTGTTGTTATTAATGAGCAGCATTTAACATTGGTCTTAACTTAATTGACTCCATTAATACCATTTGTAGAGAGACGGATACCGAGGTTATCACAGGACCCTGAAAGCGGTGTGCTTGAAGGATGGTATATATGCTTCTAAGAGATTTGCACGCATTGATTTCAATGAAAGCCTTGCCAAGCCCATCTATGATAAAGTTGACAGCATTTTTGGACGTATCTTCAGGTAACAGAATCTTGTGCCCATTCTGCATATTAGGACATTGTTTGAATAGCATTTATTCTATTGTCTGTTAGGATATGTGTGACTCTTCTATAGCTTCCACTCTGGTATCTTTCTGGTGTTGTAAAAGATAGAAGGCCCACCTACAGTAATTCAGTGGATTGAGGACCTTAGAACTCTTATCAGTTTATAGAAACTTATGTATGGATCCGCCACCACTGTTGTTATATTATCATCTTTACTTTTTCGTTTACAGTTTTTTTTCTTCCACCTTGGTATGGCATTTGTTATTTGCTGTTCGGAGCATGAGATGGTGAAGTACAGAACTTTGGGGAATTTCACACTACACCTTTAAAAACATTACTGAACCGGCTTGGAATAAACCGGTACAGTGACGGCCGTTTCAGACAGCCCTTCCCCTACCGTTTTGGAGCCGTCTTCGAAGCAGTTTGCCATTTCAGACTGCTGCTTTCTTTTCAAGCCTCTTTTCACCCACCCCCCACGCCATTTTAAGACTCAGCCTGGACCTTGATCTCTCTCTCTCACCCCTCCCCCCCATTTTAAGACTCAGCCTGGATCTCTCTCTCTCTCACATACACAAACACACATACACACAAACACAAACAAACACATACACAAATACAAACACACACACACACATTTTAAGACTCAGCCTCTTAAAAAAAAATCACGGAGATCGCCCGTGTGGGTGAAAAGAGGCAAGAAAACACTCGTCATCAAAGGAAGCGCTTCAGGGGCATTTCACACAGCACCCTCTGTAGCACTTCAGAACCAGTGCAAGAACTGAAGAACGGTTGGGAGGAGGTTTCAAGGTAAACCGGCTCAGGAACGCTTCCATAACGCTTCTGTCTGAAATGGCCAATATGTTCCATTACTGAACCGCTACTAATACGGTTCTGTGTGAAATGCCTGACAGAAACTGTTACTGAAGAGTTCCTGAAACGGAACATATTGGCTATGTGAAATGGCCCATCGTTCTTAATGCTAACCTTGCTGTTCCAATAGGACGCAGAATGCCACCAGATCCAGTCTGTGGGCTCACCTGGAAATGTTTAAAAATGCGGTGCAGTGCAAGATATTGCAAACTGGAGCAGACAAACATCTGCCAAATAACAACAGAAAGATTGAAATTTTCATTCAAGAAGTAAGTTCATAATATTGAGAGGGAAAATTCAGGTAATTAAAAAAAGCTAAGAAAACAAGGAAGAAAGGATGGCATTTTTTTCAACCAATTCCCCCAGATATATTTGTAAATTGTATAAATGGGTATTTTATTTTCTTAGGTTTTTTTACAGGAACTCCAAAAGATACTTAGGCTTTACCAGCTAGACAGTGGGAAGTTGGTTCCCAGCCTCATGGGAGGTTGTTTTCCAAGTTCAAGGTGGGGCCTGGAGTTCTCCCAGAATTACAACTGAACTCCAGACTACAGAGATCAATTCCCCTGGAGGAAATGGCAGCTTCAGAGGGCAGACTCTACGGTATACCCTAGAGTCTAGAAGAAAGAGGCTCTGTAATGATGTCACATCCTCCTGAGCTCACTCCCTCTCCAGGCTCCACTCCCAAATCCCCAGGAATTTCCTAAGCCAGAGTTGGCAACCATATGGGAGTCAGTTCCATTGGTTATAGAGCAGCAGCCTAAGAGCCTTTATGCTATGCCCAGACAAGAAGGGGACACAGGAAGCAGGTGGTCCAAGGCCCAAGACTTTAAGGCTTTATAAATCCAAACTAGTGTCTGGAAAGTAAGAGGGAGTGAGAGAACCAAGACAACTTAAAGACTGAAAAAATTATGCCGGCATATTTTTGTGTGAATTTTTTTAAGCCTTGAAGGTGCCACTGGGCTCCTGTTTTATTAAGCTTAGTTTATGTTAATTTCTATGATGACAGGATTAAGAAATTCCAAAACTTTAAATTGATTTCCACAGACAAACATAATTCTGAAAAAACTAGAGAAACGGATTCTCAGGAACAAGTTAAGTACCTATCAGACTCTTCGTGAGTCCATCCAAAGTGATCTCAAGCCCTACTATAAAGGTAAGAGATTGTCCAGGAGAGTAGTTATAGATGGAGTTTGAATTTTCTTTATCTGTAAGGACTCGGCATTAATGCTAATCTATAGAGAGACCTCTCTGAGTTTTCTGTTAGGGGTTGGAGCAGATTTCAGTCGGGGGGTTGTATGGATACAGGCTCCATCACTGGTCCTCCAACTTATATGGTGGCTGGGCTGAAGGATGGGGTCACAGTCCCTCACTGATGATGGGGGGTGAGTGTGGGGCTTACCTCTGGCACTGTAGGAGAGGCTGTTGGTCAGCTCAGCAGTGGGGCCAGGCTCCCTCAAGGTGATAGGCAACTGACTGGATAGTACATGATGCGCCTTTGAGCCCAGGAAGGTGAGAAACAGAAGCCATGCCTCGACAGCTCAATGGTGGCCTGATGGAGCCAAGCAAGGGAGGGGCCAGAGCAGCGCTGGCTATCAGGGGGCATAGACTGGACCCAGACCATTAGGGAAGGAAGGCAACACACAGAATTAACTGGTTCTCTGTGAATCAGAGGACAGGGAGGGACTTGCAGGGATTATGAAGTGCTACTTAAGCTCCCAGAGAGTCAAAGAGGACATGGTTGTGGCAGCTCCCTCTTCCAAGAAACTAGCACAGAGAGAAAGGCAGAAAAACAAAGGGGGAACCTGAGGCCACTGTAGAGGTGGAGGGTGAACCCATTATGCACTCTGCTGGCCTCGTTTCTGCAGAGGCTGGAAGGCAGTGCCTGGCACTCAACTGCACATCAGCCACGGATCTTTGGGTGGCTGTCACTCTGTGGCGCTAGCACCAGCTCACCTCCTCACAGGGATTTTGTCATCTGTGGTAGGTGTTTCTATATTGTGTTATAAGTGTTACATCTGGGGACTCTGAAACCATAGCAACTGTTTAATTCCACAAGAAAGGGAGAGTCAGGATAAACAAGAATCGGATTTCAGCTGGAACAAACCCCGTTTGGCCTACATGTCAAAGGGAGGAGAATTGCTGGTCTTAAATCTCTGAGATGATACCACATGCCAAATGACTTGATTGGGAGAGCTTGCAGGGTGAGGCTTCCTAACTCTGGATGGGGGGAGGAGGGTCACCTAAGCAGGTAAATGGTGTAAAAGGTGGAATCTTCATTTGTATGTAGCTCAAATACTTTGCCCGGATGCTATAGTCTGTCCTGGGACGGGATCTCCTCTGTAAACAGGAATTAGGGAATTTGGGGATATCTTTGCCCCATCTCTAAGCTGACTGTCTTGTAGTGTAATTTAGCTAGACTTATGTTTTAATTTTTCTTTCCTTAGATCTGTATCTGTTAGGCCTGACCACTATTTTCCATGTATGTGCTTTTAGTAATAAGCCTTCTTTCCTGTTTAAGAAAGCAGACTGTTACTCAGACATGATGAAGATGTCTCATATACACTAAGGACATATATGCACTGGGGGAACTGAAGTAATTGGACTCTTTGCCCTTTGTACTTGCTCAGAGGCATCCATACCAGGGTTCCCAAAGGCACTGCTTATATGAGAAGCTGGGTTTTATATCTTGGTGTGGTGGCACTGCAGAGGAACATGCTTTTACATGCAGGCAAACATGCAACATGTATGTGAACACATGAAGCTGACTTAAACTGAATTAGACCCTTGGTCCATCAAGGTCAGTATTGTCTACTCAAGAGTGGCAGCAGCTTTCCAAGGACTCAGACAAAGGTCTCTCACATCACCTACTGCCTGATCCTTTTACCTGGAAATGCCAGGAATTGAACCCAGGACTTTCTGTATGCAAAGCAGAGGCTCTACCTCTGAGCCAACATGGTACATAGTGGTACACACAGACCCAGGGTGGAATTGTTACAATAAGATTTGCCTTGGTAGGACATTGGTATATATGGTCCTATATCAAACGACGTTATGCTTTGCACAGATGTTAATTCCTTCACAGATTTCAGTGTAATCATTCCTTTTTCGGAGGGAGGGCTCTGGCTCCCTCCCTTGCACTAGGAGTCTGGCTTTTAATGAACTAATATTGAATAAACAGTGAAGGCAAGTGTGGCATTGTAGTTAAAAGGCTGAGACTGGGGCCAGAGACTACTTTCGTGGGAGTAGGCCCTCTTGAACGAAACTGTATTTAACATGCATAGGATTGTACTGTAAACAAGGGAATCATGTCTCTGTTAGGAACTCACCAAGTGCTCTTAGGAAAGCCATATTTTGCTTGGCTTCAGATTTGCAATATGGAAATTGTATTAACCCATCTTACAGAACTGTGAGGATTACTAAGATCAGGGCTGTTTTTGGGCAGGAACGCACAGGAACAGAGTTCCGGCTGGCTTCTGATGGCCATGCCTACAGCCTTCCCCTCCCCGCTTGGGTTCCCCAGGTGCCTCACAAGCCATGGGGTGCCTGGGGAAGCCAAGCTGATCCAGGGGGGGAAGGCAGTTTAAATTGCCTCCCCTCCTCGGGTTCTCCAGGTGCCCTGCAGCTGCAAGGCGGCTGGGGAAGCCGATCCAGAAACTGCCTTCCTTCCCTCGGGTTCCCCATGAGCTCTGCAAGCCACGGGGTACCTGGGGAAGCCGACCCTGGGGGAGCTGTGGCCTAATATGCTAATGAGTTTCTGATGTTGGGTGTGGCCTATTATGCTAATGAGTTCCTGCTGGGCTTTTTCTACAAAAAAAGCCCTGACTAAGATCATGTATATAAAGCACTATATAGATACAAAATTGGCTGTTATCATGTCACACACATGGAATCCGTGTGGAAATAGGTGTAGTGAAGGATGATAGGGAAATGGCTGAGAAGCTAAATGCATTTTTTGCCTCTGTCTTCACTGTGGAAGATGAAAAATGCTTGCCCGCTCCAGAACCACTAATTTCGGGAGGGGTGTTGAAAGACCTGAGTCAGATTGAGGTGACAAGAGAGGAGGTTAGGGCTGCCAAGTCCAACTTGGAAAATATCTGGGGACTTTGGGGGTGGAGCCAGGAGACTTTGGGGGTGTAGCCAGGAGAAAGGAAGTGACATCATTTTGTGATGTCACATCCTGTGATGTTGCTTCCACATGCTGACACATGAACTCATGAAGTTTCCTAATACTGAATCAGGCCATTGGTCCATCAAGGTCAGTACTGACTACTCAGACTGGCAGTGGCTCTCCAGGGTCTCAGGCTGAGATCTTTAATGTCACCTATGACCTGATCCTTTTTTAGCTGAAGAGGCTGATACCTCCTGCATGTCAAGCAGATGCTCTATCACTGAGCAATGGCCCTACTGAATCCTTCCTCATCTCGGCAGAATATGAAGCACTAAGTGCTACACAAGTGCTAAATATGATTTTCATATCATAAGAACAGGAGAGAAGCCACAGTGGATCGGCCCAACAGCCCATCCAGTCCAACACTCTGTGTCACACAGTGGCCAAAAATACCAGGTGCCCTCAGGAGGTCTAGCAGTGGGGCCAGAACTCCAGAAGCCCTCCCACTGTTACCCCCCAAGCACCAAGAATGCAGAGCATCACTGCCCCAGACAAAGGGTTCCATTTAGACCTTGTGGCTAATAATATTTATTTATTTATTTATTTATTTATTTTTCACATTTATATCCCGCCCTCCCCGCAAGTGGGCTCAGGGCGGCTTACATGGGCCTGTGGCCTAATTGTTACAATAACCTATAAAATCAATTAAAACATTATAATAAATTAATAAGACATGGCAAAGATTTCAAACTGAAGGAGCAGCATCAGATTGACTTTGATTATGGTTGGTTAAGATATAGACAAATATATGATATGTATAGAAGTGATAAAAAATACGGTTTCAGGGGAAAAAATAATGAAATAGAACAAGTTTGGGAGGAAGGTGGGAAAAAAATGATTTCTAAAATGTATAAAGTCTTGCTAAAATGGTTTAATGCAGATGAAATGGTAAAAGAACAAATGGTAAAATGGGCGATAAACTTTAACAAAGACATTGAAATGGAATCTTGGGAATTTTTATGGAAAAATGCTATGAGTATATCTACGTGTTATAACTTAAAAGAAAATTGTTTTAAAATGATGTATAGATGGTATATGACACCAAAAAAAATTGCAAATATTGGTCAGAATATGTCTAACAAATGTTGGAAGTGTAAAAAGAAAGAAGGTTCTTTTTATCATATGTGATGGACTTGTGATAAAGCAAAGATTTATTGGTCAAAAATACATGCAGAAATGGAAAAAATCTTGAAATGTACATTTAAGAAGTTGCCTGAAATGTTATTGCTAGGACTTAAACTAGAAGAGATAAATGTAAAGAAAAGGACAATAATATGGTATATGATTACAACAGCAAGAATGGTGTATGCACAAAATTGGAAAAATGAAAAAATACCAGAGGTTTGGGAATGGTTGAAAAAACTGTTATATATGGCTGAAATGGATAAATGGACTAGAAAATTGAATAATCTGTACTCAGAGACCTTTCTAGAAGACTGGAAAGATTTGAAAGAATATGTTGAAAAATACTGGGATATGAAAAACTACATTTATACATGGTTATAATAGCATAAAGGAATAGAAATACATTATATGAATGTATTAATTAAAATTAGACAATGAAGCTGTTTTTATTTAGAAATACATAAGAGTATAGAAAATAAGAATTGGTGTATAAGTATTTTAAAGATATATAACCGTTACCAGAAATGAAACATAGATATAAGTATTACTATTTTGAATAAAATGGAAAATGTGTTATGCTTCAGAGGTGGTGGGAAACCACCAAAACAAGATAAAAATAGAATGTACAAATAGAACAAAATGTTATATAATATGGAAAAAGGGATTTGTATAAGGTAAATGTATTATTTTTGATGTTTTTTTTTGAAAAATAAAAATTTCTTTACATAAAAACATTATAATAAATATCATTAAAACATATAAATAGTCATAAAAGCTTCCATATACAGCATCGGATGGCAACCATGTGGCAGGTTTGGGCTCCACCCCCTCGGCCATGGCCGAGGTCGTGTTGGACCAGGGTACAGCATGATGGTTACATTGCCGGATGGTATCCCCAATATCATCGGCAGTGGCTCCTATTGATAAGCCTGGCGGAAGAGCTCCGTCTTGCAGGCCCTGCGGAACTGCATCAGGTCCCGCAGGGCCCTGATCTCCTCCGGGAGCTCATTCCACCAGACAGGAGCCGCCACCGAGAAAGCCCTGGTCCTAGTTCTGGCCAGCCTGGCGTCTCTGGGGCCGGGCACACATAGTCTGTGTTCCGACCCTGACCGTAGTGCTCTCTGGGGTTGATACGGAGAAAGGCGGTCCCTAAGGTATGTTGGACCCTGGCCATATAGGGCTTTATAGGTAAGAACCAGCACTTTGAAGCGAACTCGGTATGCTATAGGCAGCCAGTGCAGCGCCGCCAGCACAGGCCTGATGTGATCCCGCCTTGCGAGTCCCATCAGCAGCCTGGCTGCGGCATTCTGCACCAGCTGCAGCTTCCGGATTTGCACCAAAGGCAGCCCCATGTAGAGTGCGTTGCAGTAGTCCAACCTCGAGGTGACCATCGCATGGATAACTGTGGCAAGGTCATCCCGGTCAAGGTAAGGAACCAACTGCCTCGCCAGCCGTAGATGGTAGAAGGCTGACTTGGCAGTGGCTGCTACCTGGGCCTCCACTGACAATGAAGGCTCTAGGAGCACTCCCAGACTCCTCACCCTCGGCGCAGGCACCAACGGCACCCCGTCGAAGCTCGGGAGCGGGACCCCCCACTCCGGACCATAACGACCCAGGCACAGGACCTCCGTCTTCGCCGGGTTCAATTTCAACCTGCTAGACCTGAGCCAGTCAGCCACAGCGTGCAATGCCCGGTCAAGATCGTCTGGGCCGGAGTCCGACTGGCCGCCCAACATCAGATAGAGTTGGGTGTCATCCGCATACTGATGACATCCCAGCCCAAACCTCCGGACAATCTGGGCAAGGGGGCGCATATAGATATTAAACAACATCGGGGAGAGCACTGCCCCCTGGGGCACACTGCACTCAAGCGGGTGCCTCGAGGATTGCTGCTCCCCTAGCACCACCCTTTGTCCCCAACCCTGGAGAAATGAGACGAGCCACTGCAAGGCCCGCCCTCCTATTCCCACGTCGGCAAGGCGGCGGGACAGCAGCCGGTGGTCCACTGTGTCGAACGCTGCCGACAAGTCGAACAACAGCAATACCGCCCCACCGCCCTGATCCAGATGTCGTCGGAGGTCATCCGTTAGAGCGACCAATGCGGTCTCCGTCCCGTAACCCGGGCGAAAGCCGGACTGAAAGGGGTCAAGAACCGAAGCATCATCCAGATACCTCTGTAACTGTAACGCCACCGCCCTCTCTATTAATTTGCCCAAATAGGGCAAATTGGACACCGGCCTATAATTTGCCAATTCTGCCGGGTCCAGATGTACCTTTTTTAGGAGTGGGCGGACCATCGCTTCCTTGAGAGCCTCCGGGAATTTCCCTTCAGCAAGGGAGGTGTTAATTATTTCCCGGGCGGTACCTCGTAACCCCTTGTGGCCCGATCTTATAAGCCAGGACGGGCACGGATCAAGGAAGCATATGGTTTGGCGAACAGTCAAGAGCAGTCTGTCAACTTCCTCAAGGTCTAGCTGGTCGAACCCATCTAAGCCCGGAAACGAAGACGTGCAAGGGGCCTCGAGTTCACTCACTGTCTCATTTGTGGCGGGGAGGTCCCGGCGGAGCGACAAGACTTTCTCCGCGAAATAGCTCGCAAATGCCTCACAGCCGATTTCCAATTCCCTAGAATTTTCTCTGCCACATGGCAGTACTGTTAGCGACCGAATTGTCCTAAACAATTGGGCTGGGCGTGAGCTAGCGGATGCAATCTCGGCAGCGAAGAATTCTTTCTTTGCTGCCTTAGTTGCCATCTCATAGGCTTTCATAAGCGTCCTATAAGATGCTCTTGACACCTCGTCGCGAGTGCGGCACCACTGTCTCTCTAACCGTCTTAGCGCCCGCTTCATCTGGCGCAACTCCTGGGTATACCAAGGGGCCAGTCTGTTGCGAGGGCGAAGAGGGCGCCTGGGAGCGATCTCGTCGATAGCTGTAGCGAGCCGGTTGTGCCAATCTTCAACCAGCTCATCCAACGAGCCGCCAGGGGGCTTCGGTTCCCGCAGGGCCATCTGGAACCGCTCCGGGTCCATTTGGCTCCGCAGGCGAGCCAAAATAGGCTCACCGCCTTGGGGCCGGGGCAGGAAATTCAGACGGGCCCCCAGGGCAAAGTGGTCCGACCAAGGCACTACCGAAGTGGTAATTCGGTCCACTGCAACCCCCATGGCAAAGACCAAATCGAGCGTGTGTCCTGCCCGGTGTGTAGGGGCCGAGATGTACTGAGAGAGTCCCAGTGCCGCCATGGATGACACCAGGTCCACCCCCTGACCCGAGGCCGCATCATCAGCATGGACATTGAAGTCACCCAAAACCATAAGGTTAGGGTGCTCCAACGCCCAGCCCGACACGGCCTCCAGCAGGCCACTGATAGCCACTGATAGACCTCTGCTGGATGGGGACAGAGAGAGACAGACAGACAGACAGAAAAAAGAAAGAAAGGGGGAGAGAGAGAGAACTATGGATGTGTAAAACCAGGCATATAAATGCATGTTAGGACGTTGTGTTTAAGGTACATATTTAAGTGGTTTTAAAGCAAATTGATAAGCAAATCAGAGATAAGTCACCCAGTATCTTGAAAAAAAATTAAATACATAATGTGGCACTGTTGACCTGGGCATCATTGTAATTCATAATGAAAACTGGCTTCTGTACAGAGGACAGCAGGATAGATAAAGAAGCAGTGACTTTTCCAAAGTCTGCAGTGATGACAGAAGTTGCACATCGGTGGACAATTCACATTAATAGAAATCTCAATAAATAATAGAGGTGATAGAAAACTACATTCACAGAACATTAATACTGCAAATAGGTTAGAATTGTTTGACAATATATATAGATGGAAAGGAAGAATGATTTGGTTCATAGGGTTCAACAGAATCATTGAAAACCCTCAACTAGATGATGCGAAAAAGAAATATCTAGAATGGACTGCAGGCACTTTTATAGAGAGTTAATAAGTATACATGTGACCAGAAAGTTTCCACTGTACTATAAAATAACAGCAATCCATGTTCAACTAAATGGGACATTATCTAAGAAGAGATGGAGTCACAGTATTCTGCTATGTGGACTTTTGGCAGAGGTCTAATTTAATCGTTTTACCCCAGCAAAACACCATACTGGTTTATGTAAATTGGAGTGGATTCCACTAATCACTCCAAAGCAAAGGAAAGGGACATGTTCCACTAGCTGCTGGATTGTAGAGCCTTCTTGGTATATAGGGCATACATTGTATATCAGCAGAAAAGGTTTCCAAGTCCAGTGAAGGCTACATAACACTGCCCCCTCTTGCTGGATTGGAAGAGGCACTGAGATCAGGTGCGGTATTTGTCTCCTTTGTAAAGTGTAGTCACTGTAAATGGTCTGCCCTAAGGCTAGAGAGACGCAGCAGGATGGGATGTCTTCAAAACCTTCTTAAATGTGCTGTGCAACAAGGCAAGGAGCAACTAAAACAGCAGCTGGAGTCCAAACTACTAACAACCCAGTTCTAACTAGTAGGAAAAGAGCTGGCAGATGCACTTACCCCAGGCCCAGCAGCAACCTTTCAATCTTACACCAGCCGCATGCAAAAGCAGGCCCTTCAGTAAGAGCTTAGTCCCTCGTTAATCTCTGGGCGGGGCTCTCTTGCTAACTCTTAAAGGGGAAATGTCTGGTGAGGCTTTTCACTGCAGGCTCTTCAGACATTTCCCTTTTAAGAGGCCTGGAAGGGAGAGGGCCCAGCAGGCTCCGACGTTCCCCTCCTGTTGGCAGCCATTGCCTCCCCCCCCCCCCACCCCAGTGGCCAGTTTTGAAAAGGCGGGGGTAAGCATGAAAAATCGGTGTTTCCCCCGCCCTACCGGGGGACTTGGCAGCCCTAGAGGAGGTCCTACGACTGATAGACAACTTAAAAACAAATAAATCACTGGGCCCAGATGGCATACATCCGAGAGTTCTAAAATAGCTCAAATGTGAGCTTGTGGATCTCCTGACAAAAATATGTAATCTTTCCTTAAAATCTGCCTCCATTCCTGAGGACTGGAAGGTAGCGAATGTCACTCCTGTCTTTAAAAAGGGTTCCAGAGGAGATCCGGGAAATTACAGGCTAGTCAGTCTGATGTTGATACTGGGTAAGTTGGTGGAAACTGTTATTAAGGAAAAAATTAGTAGGCACATTGATGAACAAAATCTATTGAGGAAGACTCAGCATGGGTTCTGGAAGGGAAGATCTTGTCTCACTAACCTGTTAGTGTTCTTTGAGGGAGTAAACAAATATGTGGACAAGGGGGACCCAATAGATGTTGTTTACCTGGACTTCCAGAAAGCTTTTGATAAAGTTCCTCATCAAAGGCTCCTAATAGTCATGGGATGAATAGTCATGGGATGAAAGGACAAGTCCTTTTGTGGATCAAAAACTGGCTAATTAAAAGAAAACAGAGAGTGAGGATAAATGGGCAATTTTCTCAGTGGAGGGAGGTAAGCAGTGGGGTACCGCAGGAATCAGTACTCGATCCGATGCTTTTTAACTTGTTTAAAAAGGCCAACGCTATGCTGGCGGTTATTAGGAAGGGAATTGAAAACAAATCAGCCAGTATCATAATGCCCCTGTATAAATCGATGGTACGACCTCATTTGGAGTACTGTATACAGTTCTGGTTGCCACACCTCAAAAAAGATATTATAGCATTGGAAAAAGTGCAGAAAGGGGCAACTAGAATGATAAAAGGGTTGGAACACTTTCCCTGTGAAGAAAGGTTGAAGCACTTGGGGCTCTTTAGCTTGGAGAAATGACAGCTGAGGGGTGACATGATCGAGGTTTATAAGATTATGCATGGAATAGAGCAGGTAGAGAAAGAAGTCCTTTTCTCCTTTTCTCACGATACAAGAACTTGTGGGCACTCCATGAAATTGCTGAGCAGTCGGGTTAGAACGGATAAAAAGAAGTACTTCTTCACCCAAAGAGTGATTAACATGTGGAATTCACTGCCACAGGAGGTGGAGGCAGGTACGAGCATGGATGGCTTCAAGAGAGAATTAGATAAACATATGGAGCAGAAGTCCATCAGTGGCTATTAGCCACAAGGTACAGATAGGATCTCTCAGTCTGGGGCAAGTGATGTTGTTCACATGCGCAGTAAATCAGATCCTGGGAAAACTGGCCTCACTGTTGCTGAAGGGAAAGAAGGCAGGTACCTGTACAAGGTTGGGACCCCCGAGGGAGATGAACGCTACTATGTGCCACATCCGGATGCCGACATGGACAGGCCCGAGAAACCTTCCCTCCCTCAAAAGCAAAGCAGCATCAGGAACAGGAAGCCACACGAGGCAGATTGTAATTCAACTGAGCACAGATTCTTGGTGTTTGGTATTCTTGGTGTTTGGGGGGGGGGCAACAGTGGGAGGGCTTCTAGTGTCCTGGCCCCACTGCTGGACCTCCTGAGGGCACCTGGTGTTTTTGGCCACTGTGTGACAGAGTGTTGGACTGGATGGGCCACTGGCCTGATCCAGCATCGGCTTCTCTTATGTTCTTATGTTAAATAGCCCACATTTCCCCCCTTTCACAATGTATTGCCTTCTTCAAAGAACCACGTGTGCCATTAGTTTCTTCAGCTACCACTTGTTTAGTGGGTCTGTTTAAGGCTCCAGCATCACAGAATGTGGAAGTCAAGTGGGGAGGAGGTTTGCAGAACACATTGCAAAGGATCTCTGATGGTTAAGCAGTGCTATCTAATAGAGTGTGCAATATTTTTTAAATTGGTATTTTTTGGTTCAGGTCTATGGGACCCCCCAAAAACTCCGAAAAAATCCCAATATCAGTACGTTATTCAGATCTGGGATTTTTTGAATTTTATTGGGTGTAATAGACCTGAGAAGAATACCATTTTTTTTAAAAAGCCAGCCTGATCCTGGGGTTGGCTTGGCTTCTCATGCAGCCCAGTTTAAACCAGGTTGCAGGAGAAGCCAGTGCGAAGCTGAGCCAGCGGGGAACAATCTGTTCCCTGCAGTTACAGCCGATCCTAATAAGCTAATGATATGTCATTTGTTTTTGACTGCCCCAAACCTATTGATAATTCAGTGGACAGAGATTTGGGGGGAGGGGGGAATCTTGGTTCTTGACGCAATAAAAATTTAACCATGTCAAAGGCCTTAGATGATTTTATGGTTTTAACTGTTATTTATGTACTCTGTACACAGTATGAATGTATGCAAGCCGCCCTGAGCCTGCTTGTGGGGAGGGCGGGGTATAAATTAAACAATAAATAAATAAATTAGCCATACTTCCTTCCACAGCTGCCTCAAAAGTTAAGGGTCAAGGATCCTTTGAACAGATGAAGATAATCCTCATGGAAGGCATTGAGAACGAGGTAAAGAACCAGATGTTTGAGAAGGCCAAATCCAAGATGGAGAACCAGTTCCGTATACTGCAGGTAAGTAGTTGTGTGTGTGTGTATGCTTGCGATAACCAGGGGTCATTTCGTAGAAAAAGAGGTGCAGGAGCTCATTAGCATAACTCATTAGCATAACTTATTTGCATATGCTACACCACCTGACATCACTGGAAGTATGTCAGAAGGCAAGAAAGAAGAGAGAGAGAGAAGGAAGGGAGAGAGAGAGAGGAGAGAGAAAGAGAGAGAGAGAGAGAGAGAGAAAGAAAGAAAGAAAGAAAGAAAGAAAGAAAGAAAGAAAGAAAGAAAGAAAGAAAGAAAGAAAGAAAGAAAGAAAGAAAGAACTGGCAGAGAGGGGACAGCTACCAATCCAAGCCTCAGAAATACCAGTATTCTGGGAGGATAGCTTCAGTGGTGGCTGAAGCCTTCAGAAGGCTGGTCAGAGGAACAAGGACCTTTCCACGGGATGGGATCATTTTGCTGCAGCCATGACACAAGCAGGCATTCCCCTGCGGGGGAGGCTGGCACCAACTCCCGGAGCTGAGCTCCCCCGAGCTCCTGCTCGAAAGGACCCCTGGCGATAACCACATTTTGTCCTGAACATTTACTGTACAAGGCCTGTTTGTGGCATAGTCTATTGTGAGCATCACCACTGTAAAACCCCCTTGAAATGAATGGCCGGTGCTTGAACATCTTTCATTTCCATCCACCTCAGTGGAGCTTTGCTCAAAAGGTTTCTGCTGGGTTATTGGCATTAAGCAAAATGTATTCGGCTACCAAAGATAATGCTGAATATTTTGAAGGACCAAAAAAATCAAATGCCAGTAGGCTGGACTGGGTGGGATGTGTGTGTGTGTGTGTGTGTGTGCGCATGCGCATGCGCATGCACAGGAGAGGTGTTTTTTTTCAGGAAATTGCTTTTTTATTCTTCCACTTTTTGACTATATAATTCTGTGGAAGCTTTTGATGTAAAATTGTTCCTAATAAGATAAGTTTTATGGTTGGCCTTGAAGAGCTAATTGAGAACATTCTGAAGGTGAGGTTTTCCCACAAAGGCAAAGGTTGTGTGCATTCTAACAACAGTTTTTGATAAACATGTGTTTATGGTTATGGCTCCTTTCCCAGTGCCTGCTGTCAGATAATATTATGGGGCACTGGAACACCTATAGTCACCTGATATGAGGCATGGGGTTTGATGATACTGCTTATCATGCCATCGACTGTTCTACGGACTGCATGCTGTAAGCCACCCTGAGCCCACTTGTGGGATAGGGCGGGGTATAAATCTAATAATAATAATAATAATAATAATAATAATATAATGACAATAATGATGATGATGGTGTGTGGCTGCCTTTTGCTGAGGTGGGCTGTTGGCTCATGTGGCTTGTCATTGTCTGCTTTGACATGACACTCCAAGGTCTCGGGCAGAAGCTTTTTTCTGAGCTCTACCATCTTTTTAAGTGGAATTGCTCAGAACTGAAGCTTGGATATAAAACCTGTAACCCCCATGTTCTACTACTATTGCACTGTGGCCCATCTTAGATGCATTGCTAACAGTTTTGTATGTGGCATCCTGTTTACTTCAGAGAGATATCCTGGAGAAGCTGAAGGGGAAAATTTCCACTGTGTTCAATCTGGTCTTCTTGCAACAGGAGCGGGCTGCTGTACACTTGGCAGGTATATATGAACACATAAAGCTGCCTTATACATACTGAATTAGACCCTTGGTCTGTGAGAGTCAGTACTGTCAACTCTGAATGGCAATGGCTATTCCAGGGTCTCCGGTCAAGATCTTTCACATCACCTACAACTTGATCCTTTTAAATGGATCCAATGATCCATGATCCAATGATCCTTTTAAATGGATCCAATGATCAGTTTAAATGTGTCATTTTAAACTGATTGTATTTTAATCTTTGTTGTGAGCTGCCCTGAGCCTGTCATTTGGCGGGGAGGGCGGGATATAAATCTCAATAAATAAATAAATAAATGGAGATGCCAGGGATTGAACCTGGGGCCTTCTGTGTGCCAAGTGAATGCTCTGTCACTGAACCCAACCCCAGGAAAAGAGCTGAAACTTATAACTGTTGGATTCAGATGAGGCACAGTTGTCGGTGGCTTAACACCTGAATAAGGTGTCCTTTCAGCACCCCTGGGCCAAGCTCTAGGTTATAGGGATTGGTGTAGGAACTGCAGGCTGTTCCTAACCACCTTTCTTTATCTCCTACCTTGCTGGGTTCACTAGAATGTTGTAAACAGAGGGCACCATCCAGTGGAATATTCTAGTACACGCACCCTATTGAAATGAATGAGAGTAGCGCAAGAACACCAGAACACCATTCATAGCATCAGCTTACAGGGGAGAATTTTCTGGTAGATTGTCCTCAGTGAAGGCACAGTAATTCTACCTAGTGAATTATTGTTTTAAAATGATCAAGTCTAGCCAAACTTGTTTTACACCTTCCTTGACATCCCAGTGCTCTTGGTTCTCTGGTCCACAAGCCTGTTTTCATGCTCTGATACAGGATTAAGCTGTTTTTCTGTAAGGCCATTTTGAAAATTATTTTACTGGTGTGTCAACCTCCTTCATGGTCTTACACCTACATGCCTTAGAAGACCACCTCTTTCTATAGGAGCCTCATTACCTCAGAAGATTTTCAGCTTAGGCCCTGGTCCACATACTACACTTGCCAGAGACAGGGGAAACTGGAGGTGGAGATGGTCTCCTCAGTGTTATGCTGATGCACAGGATCATTTCAGGCACAGAATGAAAAGTGATGACATTGTGCTGGGGTGATTTGGTAGGATTCACCCAAAACTCAAACCATAGAGTGTTGGGCAAATGCTAGAGTATCACCCCATGCGATCATGTCACTTCTAATTTTGCACTGGAAGTTGACTGTGGAGAAATTGAGTACAATGAGGAGACAATGTCTTTTTCCCTTGCCAGGCTTCCAAGTGATAGCAGTGAACAGGGATAGGGGTAAAGGCCAGCAGGTCTCTTGGTGCTGCCCCCCCCCCACCCCCAAACCAGAGATGAAGGAGCAAGGCCTTTATTTCTGTGGCCTAGGAGTATACACTGATCCACAAAGAATGAAAACATGGACTGAACAATGGTTTCATTCCTTTATTATATGGCAGTGAAAACAAATGGGTGGGGGGAAGCAGTGAATGAATGCCATTGAAATGCCAAGGAAATTTTTGAGTAACCACCCGAGGGAGACCATTCGAGGCTCTCTCTTTCGGTCTTGCAGGAAAGGCTGGAACACTCTCTTGTTTGGGAAGGTGTTTGACTAAAGGGTAATGGCTTGACTAGGCTTAGTCTGGTGCTGCTGTTTCAGAGACATCAGAAATGGAGTGTGCCAGACACAGACAACTCACTCATCTTGAAGTAAAGTCCTAAGCAGAGTTACATTCTTCTAAGTCTACTGGAATCAATAAACTAAGAAAGGTGTAACTGCTGAGGACATTGCTGTTGGTCGCTACCAAGAGAATTACTCTTCTGCCGTGGGCAAAACTATAGTGATTATGGCTCCCATTTGCCTGCTGCTAGTGGGCAAACTGCCACTTTTAGTCCTTGCTTCCCATTTTGGAGAGGTTGGTGAGCAGAATTAAAAAATGGCTATTGGGACAACAACTCTCTATCAGTCTCTATGGGAAAGATCATAAAGAGGGAGAAGTGGGGCCAGCAGTAGACTCTGGGGCTGCTTCCTGAAACCTTGACACATAGTCTGTCACTGAGGGATGCAGGGGTCATCTGCCACCCTTGTGAGGCAGGAAGGATGCTGCTAACGGCGGCAACGCTGGACAGGTGGGGAGGACAGTGGTCATGGCCTTTCTCTTGCATCTCACATGGCCAGGATACCTGCTGCCCTGACCCATCCCTCTTCCTCCATCAGAGCGTGGGGGGAAAAGCCAACACACTTACTGTTTGCTTATCAGTTCTCTATTTTTTAGGAATGTGAACAGTACTAGGAATGTTATTATTATTTACTAAACTTTATTAAAATAGAAGAGGTTGATTGGAAATATGCAATTTGTACAGCTTATTTATGACTTGGCTTTTCAACAAAGTGTTTTAATACTATGTGAGTGACCCTGGAATAATACCTTTTCTCACCACAGGACAAAAGCCTTTTCTTTTCAGCCACTTATATGGCAAATACCAGCTCATAACAGAAATAACTGACTTTACAGTAATGTGCTTGTTTTGTATGGCTTCATTTTGTATAACATTAGGGTTTCACCCTGTAATCCTCAAGATTCAAATCACTGAAAAGAAATTATCTATCTAATAAAAGATGCATTCTGTATCCACACCATAAGGGCTAGGTTTAGCTGTAGCTATTTAACTGTAGAGTCTCTCATGTAGTGAATATTTAGCCATAGAGTCTCTCGTGGAGTGATTTCCAGGAGCTCCTTGCCAAGAATCCAGTTGCAGGGATGATTTATTTTATCTGGATATTTATACCCCACTTTTCTTCCCAAAGGGGACCCAGAGGTGCTTATAACATTCTCCCCCACATTTTATCCTCACAACAGCCATGTGAGATAGTGTAGGTTGAGAGGGAGAGAGAGACTAATCCAAGGTCACCCAGCGAACACTTATGGCAGAGTGGAGACTGGAACCCAGATCCTAGTCCAGCACTCTAACCACCACACCGTGCAGGTTCTCAATGTATTTTTAAGGTGCCCCTGGGCTCTTGTTTAGTTTTGCTGCAACCAACTAACATGGCTACTTCTCTGGAATTAGGATGAAAGAGGATAGGCCAAATGACATCATAAGTCTGGTCATGAGCTGGGTCGGGATTCTCCCAACCCGACTTGCTTCCCCCGTAGGCATATCGAAGCTGTGAGGAACTTATTGCAGAGTCCAGTTCAGGTCAAGCCCGCAGTGCCAGTAAGGAAGTCTCCAGCCTTTCCCCTGCTTCATTTTCCTCTGGTGAAATGAACTGGGGTGCGTGCGTGTTTTTTGCCTTGTTCTGTGGCTGTAGTGCACCCCAGCACCACAGTCCAGATCTCAATGGGGTCCAGCGGTGCTTAGTTAAGTAAATTCCCTGCAGCTGTTGTGTGGGATTGGGAGAATCCCAACCTGACTTGTGGCCAAACATATGTAGTTTGGCCCTTAGATATAGCTATTCCTGTGCCATAAGAACATGATAATTGTCCTGTATCAGGCCAAAAGTCCATCCACCTAAGCATGAGGCTTCCTACAAAGGCCAGCTAGATGCCTCTAGGATATGCACAAGCAGAGCATGAAGGTAAGGGACTTCTATGCCTTGCGCACCAGGGACATATACTTAGGGTTGCCAGGTCCTCTTCTTCTGCCAGCAGGGAGTGGGAGGAAGCTTCCCAGGAGTGGAGGGGCAGGGCAGCATTCCCGGCATGATGATGTCACACAGAAGTGATGTCCTCATGCCAGGAACATTGTATGTTGTCACCACATGATGTCTCCGGTGTGATGACATCACTTCCATGTGACATCATCACACCAAGGACGTTGTGCCCGGCCATGGCTGTTGAGGGTGGGACTTCCCCCCCGCTGGCCAGGAGCCGGCAGTGGGCTGAAGCTCCTGAAATCGGGATCCTCCAGTCCCACCTGGGGGCTGGCAACCCTATGATATGCTCCTTCTGAACATGGAGGTTTCATTTAGCTGTTATGTCTAACACACATTGACTACTACTGGACTTTCCCTGGTGCCTGTTTACTCCACTTCTGCGGTGGAGCAACACGGGTTGCTGCTGGCTGTGGGACGCTTCCCAGATGTTCGGGTCTGATTGCTTACTTTAAATCCGCCCAGCATTCACCCCTGTGTCGGGGCTAGTTGTGCATATGATCGCAGCTGTGGTAGGTCTTAAAGGTGCCATTGGACTCAGACTTTGTTCCCTTCCTTCACTTGTTACTTTTCTGCTGAAATTCACTGGGATTCCAGGTTCCAGCCTGCAGAAACACATGCCTGGAACTCAGGGGCACAGAGGAATTGCAGCAGCAGGAAAGAGAAGGGTTAACATCTCTTCCCCACACTGCTTCCCAGTTAAAAAACACCTTCTTCCCTCCCTTCAAACAAACAAACAGCAGAGTTGAAACATATGTTTTCATGGTTGGATCTGCCCTTCAAGACAACCTGTTTACTTTAGTGAAGTAGAGAGGTTGGGGGTGGGGAATATCATTGAAGGTGACTGAAAAATTTAGGTTACTGCATAAGTGTGATTAGGAGGACGGATCTTACCCGGCTGCAGGAGGTCTGAGGCTGCAACGCAAAAGACCACCAGTGATGGCAGGGCTACAAATACCAGTGCTCCTGGGGAGGAGAAGGTGCGGTGGGTCCAGGCACAGCAGAAATGGAAGGTCGCCGAGAAACAGGAAAGCTCGACGCCCTTCCAGCCTGAGACTCATCCCAACGGTAGTTGGCAGTGGGGCTAGGACGGAAAACCCCCCTCCGACATTGGTGCTGTGTAACGCCAGGTCGATTAACAACAAGGCCAAAGTTCTACAGGACTTCCTAGTGGAGCAGAAGGCCGACCTGGCGTGCGTGACCGAGACCTGGGTGCGGGCAGGGGAGACAGTAGCTCTCTCCCAAATGGCCCCCCCGGGATTCTCGGTCCTGCACCAATCACGGACTGTGGGGCGGGGGGGGAGGGGTGGCGATCTTCATTCGGGAGGCTTACTCCTTCAGGGCGCTCCCGCCGGTGGAGATCGCGGGTATGGAGTGTGTCGGCTTGGTGTGGGAGGCCGAAGAGAGTTTGGCTGTATGGCTGGTGTACCGACCGCCTAATGCACCAGCCAACAGCCTGCCATCCCTGATGGAGGCTGTGGCGGGCTGGGCGTTGGAGCACCCTAACCTAGTGGTTTTGGGTGACTTCAACGTCCATGCCGATGACGCAGCTTCCGTTCAGGCGGTGGACCTGGTGTCTTCCATGGCAGCACTAGGACTCTCTCAGTACATCTCGGCCCCTACACACCGGGCCGGTCACACGCTCGATTTGATCTTCGCTGTGGGGGTAATAGTGGACCGGATTACCGCTTCGGCGGTGCCATGGTCGGACCACTTCACCCTGAGGGCCCGTCTGAATGTTCCATCCCGACCCCTAGGCGGCGAGCGAATTTTAGCTCGCCCGTGGAGCCAGATGGATTCAGTGCGATTCCAGGCGGCCCTGCGGGAACCGATGCCCCCTGGCGGCTTGTTGGATGAGCTGGTAGAGGACTGGCATAGCCGGCTCTCTGCAGCCATCGACGAGATCGCTCCCAGGCGCCCTCTACGCCCTCGCAATAGGTTAGCCCCCTGGTATACCCAGGGACTATGGCTGATGAAGCGAGAGCTACGACGGCTGGAGAGGCGGTGGCGGCGTACTCGCGACGAAGCTACAAGAGCATCTTATAGGACGCTTATGAAGGCCTATGAGATGGCAACCAAGGCAGCAAAGAAAGAATTCTATGCTGCTGAGATTGCGTCCGCTAGCTCACGCCCAGCCCAATTGTTTAGAACAATTCGGTCATTAACAGTTCTGCCATTAGGCAGACCAAATGCTAGGGAATTGGAAATAGGCTGTGACGCATTTGCGAGCTATTTTGCGGATAAAGTCCTGTCGCTCCGCCGTGACCTCCCTGCCACATTAGAAACAGTAAGTGAACTTGAGGCTCCGAGCACGTTTTCGTTTCCGGGTTTCGATGGGTTCGGCCTGCTTGATCTTGAGGAAGTTGACAGACTTCTCTTGACTGTGCGCCCAACCACATGCATCCTTGATCTGTGCCCGTCCTGGCTGATTAAAGCTAGCCACGAGGGGCTACGAGGTGCTGCCTGGGAAATTATCAACACCTCCCTTTCGGAAGGGAAATTCCCAGGGGCACTCAAGGAGGCGATGGTCCGCCCTCTCTTGAAAAAACCACACCTGGACCCGGCCGAATTGGCGAACTACCAACCGGTGTCCAATTTGCCCTATCTGGGCAAATTAATTGAGAGGGCGGTGGCGTTACAGTTACAGGGTTATCTGGATGATGCTTCGGTCTTAGACCCTGCCCAGTCCGGCTTTCGCCCGGGGCATGGGACGGAGACGGCATTGGTTGCCCTTACTGACGATCTCCGGCGGCATCTGGATCAAGGCGGCGGGGCGGTTTTGCTGCTGCTTGACCTGTCGGCTGCGTTCGACATGGTCGATCATCGGCTGCTGACTCGCCGTCTTGCCGACGTGGGGATACAGGGGCGGGCCTTGCAGTGGCTCGTTTCCTTTCTCCAAGGTCGGGGACAAAGGGTGGTGGTAGGGGAGCAACAATCCAAGAGACACCCACTTGAATGTGGTGTGCCTCAAGGGGCGGTGCTCTCCCCGACGCTATTCAACATCTATATGCGCCCCCTTGCCCAGATTGCCCGGAAGTATGGGCTGGGATGTCATCAGTATGCGGATGACACCCAGCTCTATCTGATGTTGGGTGGCCAGCCGGATTCGGACCTTGAAGATCTCAACCGAGCATTGCACGCCGTGGCTGGGTGGCTCAGACTGAGCAGGCTGAAATTGAACCCGGCGAAGACGGAGGTCCTGTGTCTGGGACGGACCGGACCAGGGCGGGGGCTCCCACTCCCGAGCTTCGACGGGGCACCGTTGGTGCCTGCGTCGCGGGTAAGGAGTTTGGGAGTGCTCCTGGACCCCTCCTTGACAATGGAGGCCCAGGTAGCAGCCACTGCCAAGTCGGCCTTTTACCATCTTCGGCTGGCACGGCAGTTGGTCCCCTACCTTGACCGTGCTGACCTAGCCACAGTGATCCATGCCACGGTCACCTCGAGATTGGACTACTGTAACGCCCTCTACATGGGGCTGCCCTTGGTGCAAACCCGGAAACTGCAGCTAGTGCAGAATGCCGCGGCCAGGTTGGTGATGGGTCTCTCAAGACGGGACCATATCCGACCTGTGCTAGTGGAGCTGCACTGGCTGCCTATAGCATACCGAGTTCGCTTCAAGGTGCTGGTTCTTACCTTTAAAGCCTTATATGGCCAGGGTCCAACGTACCTGAGGGACCGCCTTTCTCCGTATATACCCCAGCGAGCCCTGCGGTCGGGGTCATGTCATCGACTTCGAGTCCCGGGCCCCAAGGAAGCCAGGCTCACTAGGACTAGGGCCAGAGCATTTTCAGTGGCGGCTCCAACCTGGTGGAATGAGCTCCCGGAAGAGACCAGGGCCCTGCGGGACCTAATGCAGTTCCGCAGGGCTTGCAAGACGGAGCTCTTCTGCCAGGCTTTTGGTTAGGAGCCGCCACTGACACTATAACACTGCAAGAACACCTGCATGGAAACTGACCCAAAGACAGTCCAGGCCGATAGCGCTGGTTGGAAGTTCCCCCTGTTTGATAGGATGCTATCTTGATGAGATTAGAAGCACTTTAATTGGGATGACAGTTTAGATGTTGTAGAACAACAGAGTTTTATTGTGTTATTGTTTTTAACTTGTTTTAAGCTGTTTTATGATATGTATGGCTTCTTAGCCCTTGTTAGCCGCTCTGAGCCCACGTGCGGGGAGGGCGGGGTACAAATACATAAATAAATAAATAAATAAAAATAAAATAAATGCAGAAGGACATGCTCCCTACTTAACAATGTTTGTTGTTTGTTGATCACATTTTTCAGGTAATGAAAACCAGTCCTTATAGGAGACTGTAGCACCACTTATGGACATTTGAACACATGTACAGCTTTGGAAAAACTCCAGCTAAAAGCTTCCTTATATTACTGCTATTTTCTCTCCTTTTCTTTACAGATATTGAGAATGAATGCAAAGAAATCTGTAAGATCTACTACAAGCTGCACTATGATCATGAACAACAAAATGATGCTGGACTAGTTGGGCCACTGTTCTGATTCAGCAGGGCTCTTCTTATAACATTATAAAGTCTTTGTAGATTATGAACTTCTGGAGTATTCCTGAATTGTGATATTCATTCCTTGTATGGCATATATTAACATGAAAGGTTTTAAGGTTCAGAGCAATGCTACATTTGATGTACATTTCAATGGTACTTTTTATTTTTTTAATTAATATTTTATTTTATTGTTTATATAACCAACAATACATAAGCGTAATATAACGCTAGAAAGTAATATAACTTGTGGTGAGAATTTTACAGTATTCAAACATTCAATATAGGTTGTACATTAGGTAACTATAACCACTATAAAAATAAACTTATGTAGTAACCTAGTGCTAAAACAGTCAGTTCTTGACATGTGAGCATGCAATTAATATAACTATATAACTAATCCTTAGCTGAATGTGGTGAAATTGTTTTCAATTGATAACTTATAACCATTCGTGATAATATTCCCATTTTGGAGTAATGTACTCTTGCTTAGATAAGAAATCCAGTATTGGGTACCATTTTGCATCAAACCCAGTAACAGTTGGAGTTATAGAATTATTTGCCAATTTGTCTGTGATTTTTTCCATGACATACAGATCCCACATTTTGCCATACCAGAGCTGCAAGGAGGATATTTTGGCATCCTTCCATAGTGAAGCTATAGCTACTCTAGCTGCGTATAACATTGATTCTAAGGAATCCCTGTAATGGTGTTGGGCTATATGTTTTGGCAAAATTTCCAATAACAGGTGTTCTGGCGTCAGTGCGATCTCTATATTTAGAATTTGTTTCACCTTTTGTATGATTTTGAGCCAATATGATTGAATTTCTTTACACTGCCACCAACAGTGGCCAGAGGTGCCCTCCGTCCGCAACCTTTCCAACAAAGAGACGAGGTGGTGGATGTCATTCGTGATACAGGTTTGGGGTAATGGTACTTTTTATAATAGGTAGTAAGTAGAAAGACCCATTTGATGAACTCTGAATCACGAAATCTTATTCTGGAATAAATTTTATTAGTCTTTGAGGTGCTATTGGACTCCTGTTTTATTTGGTGCTTCACACTAACCTGGCTAACCATCTGAAGTAGTAAGATAGCGATTGAACTGTAGCATATGGAAAAGACATCTCCAGCCCAATACTGTCTGACAATTATATTTGCATGAGTAACCTCCTTCTGTTCCCAGGAGTGAGTTCTTCCAAAAGATCACTGAGAAACAAATCAGGTTGATTAAAAAAGGAATCTAGTGAGAAAAGGGTGTGATGTTCTGGGGATGGTGCAGAGTGGAATAGGCTCCCCTGGCATTCAACATCCTAAAATAGCTTCCCCATCCCAGCTGGTATTTCAATGGATAATATAGATCATGGATACCTTTTCCCCTTTTTATCTTGCCCTTCTGCAAAGGTGCTCAGGGCAGTGTCAGTGGTTTTCCTTCCTTCCATGGTTGTACAAGTATCAGCCAGGGGTCATTTCAAGCAGGAATGCCGTTCCGGGAATAACAAGCCCAGGAGCGGGCACCTGTGGTGATGCACTGTGGAAAAAAGCAAAAGCATACTAACATATGTACTTTCATGCTTGTTGTAGGATAGCTTCCCTGCAAGAACAAAGGAAACCTAAAGTGTCTTTAGTCAAAGTGTAAAGCTGGATCGCCAGCTCTGAGTTGGGAAATACATGGAGATTTTTGGGGTGGAGCCTGAGCGGTGGGTGTTGCCTTCTGACACACTTCTGGTGATGTCAGGGGGTGTGGCATATGCAAAAAAGTTATGCTAATGAGCGCCTGCACTTCTTTTTCTACGACATGACCCCTGATCATAGCAAATGGTCCGCTAATGTTGCAGACTTTGATTGTCAGTGGCTGAACAAAGCTAATTTTGCGTTGTTGGAGACATGCCCAGAAATAAAACAGGTATGTGGTTTGCAACACCACATTCTAAAGCTGGCAGTGCTCACCTCATAGAATCAAAGAAGATGAACGAACTGATCTTGATAGAGTCATGTGAGCTTTGTGTAAGTGGGCCTATATAAGAGCCACACTCAGAACACCCTTGAATCTCTCAGATGTGGATTGCTTGAGACTAATCTCTCTGAAATTGCTTTGATGAGCATCACCAAATTTTAAAAATCTTTTAATCTTAACATAGACAGAATAAGAATTGTTGTGTGTGTCTTTATGCTTCTGATTTCATTTACATACGCAAGTATTTTTGTGTCACGATTCTTTCATGTTGATTCGTTTCAAGAGTGATTAGACTGATTTTGAATAAAAATCTTAAACATTAGTGATCTTTGGCTGGGACAGAATGTTTTTCACTTGACGGCTGGAATAAATACACTTCTGATTTCATTCAGAGGACTGTTAACCTATAGAGACCGGGTATTGAAGAGAATGGCCATCTCAGTATAGTCCTGTGATTTAGTGGTGAAAGATCTGCTTTGGAACAGGGAAAGAAACTCTTTGTTTCCATTAGTCTGTGTTAAAAGTTGAGTATGGAATTTTCATAGGCCATGGGCAGACAAAGCCACCTTGCGCAGAGTGTTTGCTTGGAGTCATCCTGGATTAGGCCTGACCGGACTGAACTCCCAAATATAAAGGTGGGGGGAATGCTATGGTTCAGTTGACCAGCAGATGGCAATGCTGCAGTGCAGTTGTGATCTATGCTGATTTGTGAGAGTGGAAAACTTGTTGAAGTTGAGGCGTATCTGCCACTTGCAACCTTCTTCCCAGGTTTGTTTCTATAGAAAGCTGGGCAATTATTCAAGAAGGGATGAAAAAAGTCAGGGATGCTAGGCAAGCTCCAAGCAGGGGAAATCACACGGAATGGAATACTTTAGGGATGGGATTGCTAAATCCTCTCTGGGAAATACTCTATATAGCTTTTAACAGCCTACAGAGTGAGGTGTGCATAAATCCATTAGAATTAGTGGGGTTGGGCCCACTTAACTATCCATGGGCTCCTAAAACCCTTGTCTGGTACTGGAAGGAAGGGACAGGCTCAAAGGTCCAGGGGGGTCTCCTGGGCTGCCAAGTCGAGCAGTAGGGGGACAAAATTTGGGGGCCCTGGTCACCCAGGTTGCCAGGGGAGTTATATGATGTGGTTTGGTGACCTGAGTCCTGTGACGGGAGACAGAGGGAATCTCTTGTGGACCCACAGTGGCTAAGGCTTACCTACTTTTTGCTAATCCTACAGCTTGACTCCTGCCTAAAGAAACACAGTTATTATCCAGGTAAATGTACCTTCACTCTCACATCTCAGATGAAAACAAAATGGATTTATTCAAATACCAAGGAAGAAACAGTAACATGATGAACTGGTTAATTTATAAAATACAATCAGTGGTGCCCCACAAAGCCAAGAAAATCCCCCCCCCCCCCAGGCAGCTTATTGTATGCCTGAGTGGGAACCTGCTGAGTGATACTTGTGTTGCTGCCAGGGCACAGGTACGGCCAGATGTCTAGCCCTCAACATCTGGGGTGAACTCCACATTGAGAACATCTGTTAGTGGGTAGATGGAGCTTGTTCCTCAGAAGCTATCTGAGGCCCGAGTGACCAGCTATCCTCTTCTAGCAACATGTCTCTACAATGGCTGTTGACAGTGGTGACTTTGATTTTAGCAAAGATTTAGCTTTAGGAGCTTCTTCTCTGGTAATGCTGAAAGCAGCCCTGAGTCAGGAGCCATGGTTTGGGTCGCCTTCCTGACTTCTCAGGCTTACAGAAGGGAAGCCATGCTTGATACTAAAACTGCAAAACTGACATCAGGCTGTAGGCAACAGAAAAGCTGACTCACAAGGAAGTGGCTTCCTGAGAGCTCATCAAAGTTCAGGCCATAATTAATGGTCCAGGTTTGCAGAATAATTACTTGCCTTCTAGGACCATCCAGGAATCCGCCCTACAGCGCAGAATTCCCTGGAAAACTAATGGCAAGTGAGGCCAGGCCCATCTCCTCCACACCTTTGTTAATCTGGCTTGCAGCTCTGGTAGTTTATTTAGAGACCCGGGAAGGGCCATCAAGCCCTGTCTAGTCCTTTGTTAAACCAGGCCGAGCTGGTATTCTGGGCAGATAACCAAATCACCACAGATTGACATTTGTATTCCTCCATCTTTTTGAACATGGTTAATCATGCCCATATTTGGAGTTCTTGCTACCCTCCACTCCCCTAAAATAGGATTCCGTGTTTTTAGGCAGAACCCATTCCAGTCGCAGCAGAGACACTGTCACTTTCCCAGTGCAAGTAAAGGTACATAAAAGCCACCACTCAACCACAAAACCTTTGGAGCTTGTTTCTCTGTCCTACCTGTTATCCCAGCCTCATGGGTGGTCTACCTCTTTGCTGAAATCGCTGAGTCCGACTTGGGCTACAACCTGGATTGGAACTCAGGCTCCCACATGCTGGATCCCTCCTCCTTTTGTCTGCTTTCTTCAGAGACTAGGACAGGTGTATCTTTGCTCCCTATCTTGATCTATCTTTATTTTCTAAACTGCGCAGCACCACACAGAGCTAACAATTTGTTCTTCTCTGCTCTTTAGGCCACACATTAGATGACTAGGCATTTCTGCTCCAACAGACCCACTTCTCCCCTATTCCATTCCCCTGTTTCCCCCACATTTACACCTGTGTCTTAAAATTAACTTCTGCTCCAAGCTGGAGTAGCTCTGGTCAATTTTTGGTTGTCCTTGTTCTATTGTTAGTTTGGATGAGGAATGTCTATGCCTTGATTTATTATTTGTTCCCCCTCCCATTGTTGTACCAAATCCCTCAATACATTTTATATATTCCCTTTTAAATCTTTAAAACAGGCCTCTGTTATAGGTTTCCAACTGGAGGCTTGCTACTCTCAGCCACCTCTCAAGGTTAACCCCCCCCCCCCCCCGGTTTTCTGCTCCCTGTACAAACACAAAAGCTAATTTCCCATTGCAGTTTAAAAATATGTTCATGTATTTGGATCTGTGTGTGCTAACACCCCTCTCCCCGGGGGGGGGGGCACAAATAGCTGTGACAAAGATCATGGATTTTAATTCTGCTGGAAAAACAGGGAAGGAGCTTTATCTATTTGGACTCCACTTGGTTTCACTAATTGATGCTGGGATTCCTGTGCCATTGTTAGAACTGTAAAGAGAAAATGACATGCTAACAATAGCACGGGGTTTGCGCCCTGCATTATGTCTTCTGGCACCAGTTTGGTGTAGTGGTTAAGTGCGCAGACTCTAATCTGGGAGAACCGGGTTGATTCCCTCCACTTGCAGCAGCTGGATGACTTTGGGTAAGCCATAGATCTTCGACATGGTCTCTGTGCTTCACACCCATGGATTTAGTGCACCTGCGCTGAAGCCATTGGTATTGTGGAAAGCTCAATGGATTTTCGCACCCAGACCTCAGGCATGTGTGGGAATCCCAACCACGCATGCCCAGAGGGGCGGGGCATGGACATCCCACCAGTTCTCTTCTGACTGCTGTGCTGTTAGCAGCTCTCCATCAGGTAGCTTGATCTTTCTGTGGAAAGCTCTTCTTCAAACTTTTTAATTTTCCTTTATTTTTTCATTAATATGTTCTTCTGGAAACAACTTATGGAGCTTTTTGCCTCCCTTCCTAAGGAGAAATGTCAGGCAGTGCGCAAAATCCAGAAAGAAGGGCTGGTCTTAGCTAAACAGCAGATTAATTCATCCAAGCACGCCTTGGACACCTTCTCGAAGACCCTGACATCTGCCATTGCGCTACGCCAGCATTCTTGGCTCCATACAACCAACCTTCAACTATATTGAAGACTTCCCTTTTGGTGGCCTGGGCCTTTTTCGCTCTACCACCGACAGCGTCCTGCAAGACATGGACAAAAGTATAAAGGCTTCATATACACTGGGAGTTTCCTCTTCTGCAAAACCATTTAAACATTGCTCTTGGTCCAGACCTTGGTCCAGGTGGTCTTCCAGTAGAAGTTCCCCTGACTGATCTTGGTGTGCACGTACATCGCTGGGCTTTCAAAGACCTCCCTATGCGTCCAAGCAGAAATACTTTCCTGCTCAGCAGGTTGCCCATTCCAAGGCTCCCAGGCCTTCCAAACAGGGCCTTTGACTTCCTTTCAAGAGCTATGGTTCCCACATGCTTTCAAGAGCTATGGTTCCCCTACCTTCACACTTGGCAATTAATCACCATGGATTCCTGGGTCCTTTCCATCATCTTGTGAGAGTATCTCATAGAATTCGCTCAGCCCCCCTCCCCTCTGGTGTTTGTCACCACCCCGCCATCCGCCATCCTTCTCCAAGAAGTTACTGCTCTACTTCGCAAGGATGCCATAGAACAGGTCCCCACTCGACAGCAAGGGACAGGCTTCTACTCCTGATACTTCGCGGTACCCAAGAAGGACGGGGCACCAGATCTATTCTGGACCTTCGGGGGCTGAACTACTTCATAGAATACTTTTGCTTTCGCATGGTCACGCTATATTCCATCCTTCCTCTTCTTCGCAGAAATGCCTGGATGGCCACTCTTGACCTCTAGGACGCCTACTTTCATCTGAACATCTGTCCTCCCCATTGCAAGTTTCTGCATTTCATAATAGGCCAAAGTCACTACCAATACAAAGTGCTCCTGTTCGGCCTCTCCATGGCCCCAAGGGTGTTTACGAAGACCATGGTAGTCATCGCAGCCCTCCTCTGCCTTCAGGGCTTTCTCATTTTCCCAGACATAGATTGGTTGCTAGTGGCAGACTCATGGGAAAACTTGCTCAAGAACATAGCATACACCCAGTCTTTGCTGAGCGACTTGGGTCTTCAGATAAACGAGGACAAGTCTCATCTTTGTCCCTCGCAACGAGTCCAATACGTTGGGGCCGATCTAGATTCTGTAGCTCTACGAGCATACCTCCCAGAGGACAGGGCACTACCCATCATCACTCTCTCCCAACAGATCCGCTTCCTTCCATCTTCCTCAGCATTCCACATCCAGCATCTTCTGGGCCTCATGGCAGCAACCACTGCAGTTCTAGTCTTTGCAAAGCTGAGAATGAGGCCACTGCAGTTGTGGTTCCTCCACTCCTTTTGTCCGGACTCCCAATCCCAGTTGACCCTCCTTTCTCCCCCTCGGGAGGTCAGAGACTCTCTAAAGTGGTGGGGCCTGTGGGCGAACCTGCTTCAAGGGGCTGTAAGCCTGCACAGCATTCTTATGAAGTTTCTCAAGGATTTATGAGAGCAGTGAATGGACTATGATATCAGTTATGCGAGTTATGACAGTGTATTAGGTAACCAGTGGGAAGATGGGAACAGATGCCTACACTATAGGGTCAGAGTACCATTTTCTGAGGTTGCCACCTCCACGCGGGAGGTAAACACAAAGAACAAAGACACTCTCTCACACACAAAGCCATGAGGTTACAGGTTTATATCAGCAACTCCATGAAGGTATACACTCCATGCACATACACAGGCTTATGCCCCCTCCTGCAAGACCTCATTACCATTTGCTACATCAAAGGACTTCACACCTGGGTGCGAAGACAGCAGGGTGCTTCCTGAGAATTGGTTCCCATGCCCAGCACTCCTGTCATCCCGAAGATTGATGGCAGAAGCAGCTGACATCAACATCCTGTCCTGACAATCAGGTAGATCTGAATATTGACCACTCCTATAGCACCCCCTTAGTGGCTAGAGATAGAGAACAGACCATCCATAGGCTCTCTTGGGATGGCATCATATCATGCCATCCTCCCAGGTGCCACCTCCCAATAAAAGCTGCTCCCCAAGAGTCACAAGTTAGTTCTTTTTGTCTAGATCCTGTTCTAGTTCCTTCCTTGTTCTTCCTCCCTCCCTCACGGACCCTTGGGTGCACCACTTGGGTCTGCCACGTGGCTTTCTGCTGGTCCAGAACCACGATCCTTTGTCCTCTTCCCGAAGACTTCTCTCCATCGTTTTTCCAGACGGATTCCACTGATTCATATAGAGGTAAATATCACCCTCGACGGAAACCATCATATATCCTGCTCATGCAAATGTCTCTGTATTTCTATCTAATTTCCTAGTACTGTATAACTGTGTGAATGATAGTGTAATATTGTTTATAAACCTTTTATTACATTTTTAGTAAACAATTTATCGTTTATACTTTAACTTGAGTCTGTGTCAGTTCCTGGGGAGCCTCGGTGAAGCGCCGCCTCTGTATACATAGGCAAGATCCCGTAAGCCGGCTGCATATTGTTAAGAGCTAATATTTCCCCAAATATTGATAAATAAAAAAGCAGTCAGGCCAACAGGGCTCTATTTCACTACCCGGTCATGCAGTTGACACTCACAACAGATGCTTCCCGGTGGGGCTGGGGGGCCCACCTCAAGGGTCTCAGTATAGGTGGCAGATGGAGTGCTCACCTACTTCCCCACCATATCAATTACTTGGAGCTTCTGGCTATACAATTTACCCTCCATGCTTTCCTACCGCTGGTCAAGGGGCACTGTGTCGCAGTCCTTACGGACAATACCACTGCACTAAGCTATATCAATCGCCAAGGGGGCACAGTCTCCCGGTGCCTCTACAACCTTTCTCTTCATCTCTGGGAGTGGTGCATCGAAAACTGAATCTTTCTCTGCACTACCCACATTCAGGGCTCTCTAAACATTCAGGTGGACCTCCTCAGCAGAGGATAGGTTCGATTGCACGATTGGGAAATCAACTGGTTGAACGTCAGCCCTGTCTTTCAATGCTGGGGGTTCCCCGAAGTGGATGCTTTCGTGACCAGAAACAACAGAAAGTGTCCTCTGTTCTGCAGCCGTGGGGGAGTCGACCCACTTTCGTTGGGGGATGGCCTCCTTTACCCCTGGACCCACAACTTCCTGTATCTCTTTCCTCCACTGCCACTACTTACCTGCATAGTTTGCAAGATCATGGTGGATGAGGCGAATTGCATTCTGGTGTCTCCATGGTGGCCGAGGCAACCCTGGTTCCCAGTTGTCCTCTCCCTGGCCAAGGGACGTTATTACCACTTCCCTGTGGATCCCAACCTACTCCGCCTATCAAGCTGTCCCCTCCTCTACCATGATGTACTGTGGTTGAAACTCACTGTTTGGAGACTATTTCCACCGCCTTCTCTGACCGTGTAGCAGATGTTCTCCTGAATTCTCGTAAGGCCTCCACATGCAGGTCTTACAATTATAAGTGGTCGAGATTCTGTTCTTTCCTTGGACAAGCCCAAGCTTTGCCTGCTGCTGTGGGACTGCCTCTTGTTTTTGACTTCCTACTCTCCTTGGCAGATGCTGGTCTTTCACACTCCTCCATCTGAGTATATTTGTCAGCAATCTCTGCATTCCATGACAGGATAGACAAGTTCTCCATTTTTGGTCACTCACACGCAAAACGTTTTTTGCAAGGCCTGCTGCATTTATACCCTCCGGTTAAGCAACCTACTCAGATGTGGGATCTTCCCCTCATTCTGTGACCACTTACCAGGAAACCCTTTGAGCCCCTCGCAACATGTGACCTGAAGCATCTCTCCTGGAAAATGGCTTTCCTCATTGCTTTTACCTCTGCAAGGAGAGTGGGTGAGATCCTCACCTTTCGACATGATCCATCATACCTGTTTCCTGCCGAATGGGGTGTGTTTGGTGCCTGACATATCCTTCCTTCCCAAGGTTATATCTGATTTTCACCTTCAGTCCAAGGTATTTCTTCCAGACTTCTTCCCTGCTCCTGCATCAGAGGAGGAGCGTCTTCTACACACCTTGGATGTTTGACACTCACTATTGTTCTATCTAGCATGGACTAAGCAGACTAGGCGCTTAGGAAACTTTCTGTTTCCTATGCTGCCCATAAGTTGGGAACTGATATCACAGCCCAAAGGCTTTTGAGATGGATTGTAGAACTCATCCATTTCTGCTACCTTCTGGCTCAGACTCTATCCCCTGGCCTGCTTCGTGCCCCATTCCACTAGGGCTATAGTGACATCCATGGCCTTCCTTAAGGGTGTCTCCCTCGCTGACATCTGTAAAGCGGCTACATGGGCAACACCAAATACTACGCGCTTGACATGTGGGCTTCCAGATGAACTGCAATGGGTTGCCTTATCCTTTCTGCCATGTTGCAGTGACAGCCTGCCAGCACCCTCCTCCAGGTAGGCTATTGCTTGTTAATCTCCCATGGGTGTGAAACGCAGAGACCATGTCAATGATAAACAGGTTGCTTACCTGTATCTGATGATCTTTGAGTGGTCATCTGTGCATTCACACCGCCCGCCCATCCTTCCCTTCTGCTGCCAGGCTTTTTCCTTTTCTAGTCTAGTTTGCAGCGGTCAGAAGGAACTGGCAGGATGTCCGCACTCCACCCCTCTGGGCATGTGTGGTTGGGGTTCCTGCACATGCCCGAGGTCTGGGCACAAAAATCCGTTGAGCTCTCTATGATACCAATGGCTTCAGCGCAGGTGCCCTAAATCCATGGATGTGAATGCACAGATGACCACTCGAAGATCATCACTTACAGGTAAGCAACCTGTTTTTCTGTCAGAGCAGTTCTCTCAAGGACAGTTCTGGAGAGAGCTCTCTCAGCCCCACCTACCTCACAGGCTGTCTGTTGTGGGGGAGGGGGAGGGAAAGGAGTTTGTAAGCCGCTCTGAGACTCCTTTGGGTAGTGAAAGGTGGGGTATAAATCCAGTCTCTTCTTTAACAGCCAGTTCAAGTAAACTATTAAGAACTATTTATTTATGGAAAATACTTGTACCCTTTTCACTAAATAAATAAGTGTTCGTAGTGGCTTAAAGGAAACCCTAAGCAAAGGGCTAAAAACGAAAGTCCTAAAATCAATAAATACAAACATGACAAAACAACAATTTACAGCAAAAATAGCCGTATCAAATATTCATCTGAGTAGCTATGTAAATAGCAGTGCCAAATGAGTTCCCGCAAATTCACCGCAATTTCTGAACTTCCTTCAAAACGAGAAAGATACCGGGCACTGGAAAGTCAGGAGAAAGGAGACCAGAAAAAAATTCTCCCAGCAAGGACATTCTGTAGGCTGGGCAGAATTGCAGGGAGAGCCCCATCCCCATATGCCCACTTCCCAATGGGCAGAGAAGTGGTGTGTGAGTGACTTAGTGTGCCTCCAACAGCCTCTTTTGCAGGTAGTGTCACCTTCCCACCACTAGGGGGTGGCAATTGCGAGGCTTTGTTTTACAGCCAGGTATTAAGAGCTTTGTGAGCCTTGAAGGGAAGATGGAAACTGCCTTGGCACCTCCAGCCTTCGTCCACCAGTCCCTCTGCCTGCTTCCTTCTTTGGCCACAACAGGCTGGTGAAAAATGGGTGCAGTTCTGTATCCTGTCTTGGTGCTTCTGTGCCCTGAAAAGCACCGGAGGGGGGAGGGGGGCCTCCATCTCAGAGGGAGAGCCTGGTTCCTTTAATCACAGTCCGTAGCCTCGCCATCTCAAATCCAGTACTGCCTAATTGCTTTAGATCATACTGGTCAAATATACAGCACCCAAGCACTGAATGAGGCCTGCCAGCTACGCACAACAGCCATGGAGCCAGAGGGCTGCCAACTCTTGAGTTAGGAAACTCCGAGAGATCTGGGGGGTGGAGCCCGGGAGGGAAAGACAGGGTTTGGTGAGGGGGAGGGACCTCAGTGGGGTATAATGCCATAGAGCACCCCTCCAAAATGGCTATTTCCTGCAGGGGAACTGTTCTAGAGATCAGCTGTGATTCTGGCAGATCTTCAGGCCCCACCTGGAAGTTGGCTACCCCATTTCTGCCATGCCCTTTTGTATGACTCTCCTTACAGCCTCTGGTTTGACAAACCAGGCCTCTGTGCTGGGCCTCCTAGCAGGGTGATCCTGGGGCCCTGCCTGCTGATCCTCACTGTTGGAGCCATGTCTCCGGTCCATCAGTCACATCAGCCTCTTGGCTCCCTGGTCAGGCTCACTCTTGCTGCCAGAAGGACCCCCCATCTGGAGAGATCGTCTGAGCCCCAGAGCTGCATCCTTGGCTGATGTGGCTGCCTTTGCACCTGGAGTGGAGTTTTCCAGCCAAGCTGCAAGCAGCCAAGCGCTTGCTGCTGTCTTACTCTCTCCCCCCCCCCCCCCCCCACAACCATCAAGGGCTCAGCCTGGAGATAAATGGTTTTTCCATCCAGCAGTCAGCCTCCCTGGGCCATGACCCGTGGGAGGCCGGGATGGGAGGGGAAAAAAAGATGGAAAAACACTAAAAGGCCTTTGCCAAGGCTATTTTCAAACTTGCTTTGTATCTGCGGCTTGGAGAGCTACGGCCGCATGCCGGTGCTTGGGGAAGGGGGGGTCCAGGTTAACCCTTTCTGTCCTGCTACAGATGCTAGTCACTGGGCACTCAGCTCTCGGAAGAATCATCGCTCTTAAAGAGGTGATCGGACAGCCATAGCCCCTGAAGGTACAAAGGCAGGGTCATAATACAGAGGGAGGGTGCAGCCTAAAACTTGGGTCTTGGATGCACAAAGCAATAATAAAGAAGCAGAGCATGCCTTTGAGCATACGCAGAGTGCATTGCCTTCCCCACTAAGTGACCACAGACTGCTCCTATGAACCTCATGCTAGAATAGGTGCTTTTTGCCTGCAGAATGTTGAAGGCAGTAGAGTAGAGGAAGGAGTGGGGTTTCTGATTGTATATAGGGTTTCTTTTCTGTTCCTGTGTCTCTGGCCAAACAGATTGGGTTTCTGTTTTTTAACCCTGCAAAAGCAGAAACAGCAGGAGAGAAAAATAAATGACTGGCCACACCATGAGCAACAAGGGGGGCCGTTGTGCCGTCTCTCGGGGGTGGGAGGAGAACCCACAGCAACCCGCTGTCTTTCTCCAGTCTAGGACAGAAAGTGACTCTCCAGGGTCAGGGCGCCTGAGACAATGGGTACACACTGTCCAAGGCCCTGCTCTGCTTTAATCTGAAAAGCGCAAGAACAGTCTGCCCGGATCAGACCCAGCTTCTATGTATTCCATCCCGTTTCTGACAACGGCCATCCAGATAGGGTTGCCATCCTCCAGGTGGGGGCTGGAGGTTTCCTGGAATTACAAGTGATTTCCATACTACTTACTCATTTAGTATATATTTAAAACATTTCCCCCCCCCCTTCTCCTGGAGAGAATGGCTGCTTTGGAAGGTGGACTGTGTGATGTTATACCCTACTGACGTCCCTCCCCTCCCTAAACCCCACCCTCCAATATTCAGGTATTACTGAAGCCAGAGTTAGCAACCCTGCATCCAGATGCTCTAGGGGGACTCACAGGAAGGGCAGGAAGGCAACAGCCTTCCCTGTGGTTAGTCCCCAGAGTTTGATATTCAAAGGTAAATTGGCTCTGACCATGGAGGTTCCATTTAGCTATAATGGATTAACAGCTGTGGAGATCTCATCATGAATTTGTCTGTCCCTTTGCAAGGCCACATAAGCCACTTGGCCATTGTCAACTTTTGTGATTGACGTATGTAATAAAGTACTTCATTTTTGTCTGTGTGGGATTTTCAGCCCATCAGTTTCACAGATTGGCTCGTTAGTTCTAGCACTTTGGGAGAAGTTGAAAAACTTAAGTCCTGAACAGCCTTCTCTGAATCGTCCCTAATTTTACAAGTCCCAATTATGTCCCCACTTAAACTTTTTTTTTTAAAAAAAAACTTCTCAAACTCTGAATGCTTTAGCCTTCCTCCCAGAAAAGGTACTCCAGCTCCTCCTCCTTTTTATTTTTGAAAAGGAATTAGGCTAGGTGTGCATGGATTGTAATTACTGGTGACAAAAATTGGTGATCCAGTTAGGGAGGGTGAAAAACTGAAGGAGCAAATGTGTTCAGTCTCGCCCAGAGGAAGAAGGGCTCTTTCCACAAAAGGGCCAACAGACTTGACGAAACGCGTCAGGTCAAGTCCGTTGGCCCTTGTGTGTAAGGCCTCGGTATTTTTACATGAGGTGTGATGGGGCCCTTATATGTTTTTAAGTTCTTTGCTAATAATACATGTATCTTTTTATATTATATATATTAAGCTTCTATTGTTGGCCCTCTATTCTGTTCTCTTCAGGTTACACTGTGCTCTGGGCCAGGCTTGGGGCTGGGTTCACTGGACATGATTTGCTTTCCTCATAGCCATGCAGCCATTTGGGGGGCGGGAATGGTGGTTTAAAGGCTGTGGGGCCCAACTCAGCTTGGGGACCACTTGGGGGGGGGGAGCAGGAGCTCCTATCTTCTGCTCTGCATCATGTTTTCCTGAGCCAAAATGGCCCCGAGTGAATTGTCTGCCCTATTTGAAGGTGATTGTTGTTTCAGGTTGTGGAAATGGTGCTGGGAAGGGAAGGCAAGAACCCTTCTCCCTCCACTGTGATCCTAAACTGAAATTGGCCCTCACAGACATTTCAGCGCTGTTTCCTGCAGCAGCTGTGTGGCTGTGGGGGAACTGATGCCTCACTTATTAGAAATTGTATTGTGTAGCATACATGGATCTCCCTCCCTTTCTGTTTCATCCTCACAACTGTTGGCTGAGTTCAGGAAATAATCCAATCCACACTTTGGAGTTCTCTTTCAAAGAATTTACTGCAACAGGATTTTGCAGAAAGGCAATAACTGACTGTAGACCATTAATACAACAGAGAGGCCTACAGAGCACAAGCACTAACAACACACAGCAGAGAGAGAGAGAAAAAACAAGCGGGAGGCTGAACTAAAACAGGGAAACATTCAATAAACCCTAAACACTAGAGAATGCTCCACAGCTCTCCCTAAGGTACAAGTGGACTAAACTGGTTGCCAGCTCTGGGTTGGAAAATACCTGGAGACTTTGGGGGTGGATCCAGGAGAGGGCGGGGTTTGAGGAGGGGAGAGACCTCAGCATGGTACAATGCCATAGAGTCCACCCTTCAGAGCAGCCATTTTCTTCAGGGGAGCTGATCTCTGTCAGATGGAGATGAGTGGTAAAAGCAGGCGATCTCCAGGCCCCACCTGGAGGCTGGCAACCCTAACTCTATCAGCTGAATTTACAGTAATTAGACTCTTAGTAGGCTGTCGCTTCTCCAACAACAACAACCCTGTGAGCAAGATTAGACTGGGAGAGAAAGACACACACAGTGTCTCCAAGAGAGCTTCAGGGCTGAGTGAAGGCTTGAGTTTTTCAAGTCCTAGTCCAGTGCTCCAACCATTACACCACACTACAGCATTTACTCAAATGCAAGACAAGGTGTTTTTTCATTTCTAGGTATGTCATCAAAAGGGGGGGGTTCATCTTAAATGTGCATGCAAGTTAAAGTTACATCAAAGAGTAAAAAACCTTTTTTAAAATAAGCCAGTTTGGTGTAGTGGTTAAGTGCGCAGACTCTAATCTGGGAGAACCGGGTTTGATTCCCCACTCCTCCACTTGCACCTGGCTGGATGACCTTGGGCAAGCCATAGCTCTGTACCAGCTGTTCTCTCAAGGACAGCTTGGGAAAGAGCTCTCTCAGCCCCACCTACCTCACAGGGTGTCTGTTGTGGGGAGGGGAAGGGAAAAAGAGTTTGTAAGCCGCTCTGAGACTCCAAGTGAGTGAAGGGCGGGGTATAAAACTAATCTCTTCTTCTTCTTCTTCTTCTTCTTCTTTTTGGGGGGGTTTCTTATATTCAGGGTCCTCTTCTTTTTGCATAAACACAGTACCTGCCTGAATTTTTCTGTTTTGTACAAATGGAGTTCCAAAATCTGTGCTTCACTGCGACAAGAGAAGTCCTGGGTCTTGAAAAACAAACAGATGTTTTCCCCTCCCTTAAATTCTACACTGGCTGGAAGATGGCTCTCCTGGTGAACAAAAAATGGTAGTGTCTGGTCTGGTCAGCCAGGTCAGCATCACTGGAGAATCACTTCCCTTGATGGGTCAGGTGGACTGCAGGTGGTAACCATTAAATAGAAAACAAAGTTATTTCAATGTGGATTTAATTTCTAAATGGAGATGTGTTGGGACCCTCTGAGAGCTCTGTTCCCTAATCCCAAAAGCACGAGGGCTGGCTTTGGTTGCCCAGGGTTACCCCAAATGCCCCTCACATGTGCTCACAGTCATTCCTTTCTGTGTAATTGCTTCACAAGTTCTAGTGCAGGGGTGGCCAAACTGTGGCTTGGGAGCCACCTGTGGCTCTTTCGCACATAGTGTGTGGCTCCCAGACAGTGTTCCCCTCGCTGGGTAGGCTTGAGGTGTGTGTGTGGGGGGGGGAGCAGAGAAAGAAAACAACTTTAAATTTAAATGCGTTCTCATCCCCCCTTCTCCAGCCTACATATATAACTGGATAAAAAAATATCATTATCAATATCTGTTTTTACCCCTTTTGTTTTTATTTTTGGCAGTCTCATTTAATGGTAATGAAAAGCAAATCTACATATTTTCCAATAAAAACATGTCTTGCGGCTCTCAATCACCTGACTTTCTTCAGTGTGGCTCCTACATTAAGCAAGTTTGGCCACCTCTGTTCTAGTGCAAAACTTTAAAGCAGGTTCCAGAGGTTGAACTGTGGCTCAGATGAAGCCCCTTGACTGTCCATATGGGTGCTTTGGAGACGCCTCTGCTAATAGGTGAGTGAGGCAAAGTGTTGCCCCTATAAGGAGGTCCTGTCTGGCCGTGTTATTCGATAATTCTGTAACAAATGGGTACCGCTGGGAGAACTGCAATTGGACCTGGCCCAAATTCACACAGTTTCTCTGCCCCGCCATTATCTCGAGCCACTCCCTTCAGGCTCCGTCACTTTCTCCTTCTTTGGGGACGCGGAGAATGTATTCATTTTTCATAATCCTTCATCCGAGATGCAAAGACAAACACACGCAGGCCAGAGATTTATAACCAGTGGAAAATAACAAGATGATAAGATCAGCTCCTGGCCCAGCCAGCAAGATCCATCGGGGTGGGGGAGAGGGGGGAAACCTTTTACCGTTTCTCCTCTGAGCGGCCAGAAGGGAAGAGAGAGCCCACGATGGAAACTTTGTTGAGTTGGCTTCGGGAGTGCCTTGTGTGTTTGTTTGCACCCGTGCTTCACAAAGCCGCTGCTTAATTAGAATTTAGATAGCAGGGACCAGAGAGTTCACGCCAGTCAGCTAGGCAGTTTAACAGATGTTTTAAAGAGACAGAATTGAGGTTGCTTCAGACTCCGGGCAGGAATCTTCCTTGCTGATTTGAGTAAATGCAATACTGGTCCTTTCTACACTAGACCTTAAATACTGGTTCAACACTGTCATAAGAACATAAGAGAAGCCAATGTTGGATCAGGCCAATGGCCCATCCAGTTCAACACTCTGTCACACAGTGGCCAAAAACACCAGGTGCCCTCCAAAAGTCCAGCAGTGGGGGCAGAAAGCCCTCCCACTGTTGCCCCCCCCCAAACACCAAGAATACAGAGCATCACTTGCCCCAGACTGAGAGTTTCTATCTATACTTTGTGGCTATTAGCCACTGATGGACTTCTGCTCCATATGTTTATCTAATTCCCTCTTGAAACCGTCCATGCTTGTAGCCGCCACCTCCTCCTGTGGCAGTGAATTCCAAGTTAGATGCGGTACTCATCTCCGTTTCCAAGTTGAAGAGCCAGTGCTGTCCAAAGACGTTTCTGTGGTCATGTGGTCGGCATGACTAGACACTGAGGTGCACGGAACGCTGTTACCTTCCCACCGAAGTGGTACCTATTTATCTACTTGCAATTTCTTGCTTTCTAACTGATAGGTGACCCCAAATTCTAGTACTATGGGAGAGGGAGAAAAAGTTCCCTCCATTCTGTTTCTCTGCTGCTTGCATTATTTTATAAACCTGTGCCACATGCCCCCTAATCTCTTTCACGAGTCTCTTTTGTGGTCCCTCCTTAGACCAGCCTGTCAACCAATTTAGCTGTAGCTCCATACCTGCACACTGTCAACATTCCAAGGGAGGGAGATTGATGTACTCATTTAGAACATCCATATCTGACCTATGCTGTTATTACAAGTGATTCCCAAGGCAAATTAGGGACATGAATTAAAACATGAAAACAAGAAGCCACAGCTAACAACACAACCGCGTTCAAATCAGCAGTCAAGCCATCAGTCAAAGGGAGGCATCTCCAACCCAGTTCTTGCTTGATCGGGAAACTAAATCCAGGGAGATGAGAGGCCTAAAAACCCATGAAGTCTGCTTACAAGTCCTTTGACCTGAACTAGAAGGCTAATCCAATCTTGTCAGATCTGGGAAGCTAAACAGGGTCAGTCCTGGCTAGTATTTGGATGAGAGACCACCAAGGAAGTCCAAGGTCGCTACGCAGAGGCAGGCAATGGCAAACCACCTCTGAACATCTCCTGCCTTGAAACCCACGAGGGGTTGCCATAAGTTGACTGTGACTCGGTGGCACTCTCTACCACTAGAAAGCCAGGCTCGGCAGCATTCCTTTTTTGCAAAGGAGTTGACAAATGCAGCACTCTGCAGCTTGGCAAGTTTTGAATCCTTTACCTGAATATAGAGGAGCGGCCTTGCAAAGCTGCTTTGCTTTGTTCTGGCAAGCCACCTCTTGACAAAACTTAACCTCGACAATTATTTGTTGCTCTGTCTCTGAGAGGGTGACCCTTTTCTGCGGGAGGGAAAGAAAGAATCCTCCAAACCCTCCCATCAACGTAAAAAGTGAATGTTTTTAAGGAAGCCGGGATTCTCAGCTGCTGCAAGAGCTCTTGGTGTGGAAGAGAAAAGGGGACTCAGAAAAATCAGGGTGACCCACTGTTATGTTCTATTATGTTATGTTGCATTGCATTGTCGGGGCTCTGGTATCCTAACTCCCTCAATCCTATTGGCTGCTGAATAAAGACTCCTTATTGGTCCTGAAGCCAATCCAAGGAACCAATCGCAGAGCCCTGCTTAGGTCTAATGAGACTATGTGTTTCCAGTTTCAATCAGGGGTCATTTCGAGCAGGAGCTGGGGGATTGGTACCAGCCTCCCCCCCACCCCGCAGGGGACTGCCTGCTTGTGTCATGGCTGCAGCAAAACAACCCCGTCCCCTGGAAAGGTCCTTGTTCCTCCGACCAGCCTCCTGAAGGCTTCAGCCACCACTGAAGCTATCCTCCCAGAATAGTGGTATTTCTGAGGCTTGGATTAGTAATTGTCCCCTCTCTGCCAGCTCTTCCTTCCTTCCTTCCTTCCTTCCTTCCATAAATTATGCTAATGAGCTCCTGCACCTCTTTTTCTACAAAATGACCCCTGGTTACAATCAGGGGTCCGTTGGAGCGGGAGCGCACAGGAGCGCAGCTCCGGGAGTGAGGAGCCCAGGGGGTGGGCACATGACCAAGCCCCACCCCCTCCTTGGCTTCCCCGAGCAGTGCAGAGGCGCAGCGCCCTGGGGAAAGCCCTTCTAGGGCCTTTATTGTTTTTAATGTTTTGTTTTAATATTGATAGTTTTATCATTGTTCCTTTTATGACTGTATGCTGCTTTTCCAGAGACTTGCTCAAGGTGGCATATAATTTTTCTAATTTTCTAACCAGGTTTGATTCCCCACTGCTCCACATGCAGCTGCTGGTGTGACCTTGGGCCAGTCACAAGTTCTCTCAGAGCTGTTCTCTCATGAGCAGTTCTCAAAAGACCTCTCTCAGCCCCACCTACCTCACAGGGTGTCCTGATGTGGGGAGGGGAAGGGGAAGGGATGGGTGGTGCACATGTCCTGGGTATCTCAAGTCTACTTGAAACCTGGTGGTTTCAAGGGAGCAGGAAGAGAATGAGGGTGTGTTCTTTATGCTTCTTTTTATTGCACAAAGTATTGGATGGGGAAGGGAATGGAGGAAGAACAGGTCAGTTTCACTCACCTGTGGAGTGGAGCCTGAGGGGTGGGTGTTGCCTTCTGACACACTTCTGGTATGTTAGGGGGTGTGGCATATGCAAATGAATTATGCAAATGAGTTATGCTAATGAGCTCCTGCACCTCTTTTTCTACGAAATGACCCCTGGTTACAATGTATATAGTTATTTGTTGGAACACTATAAATTGAGTGCTGCTCTTGCTAGAGCTGTCTTTTGAGCTGAACGATGTTTTGAATAAAAGCCTGCATTTGATTCATCATCTCCCGACTCAATACTTAATACCCAGATTAAACACGTCAGAGATCTAGCCTATTCCTTTCCTTTGGTTTAGTTTCTTAGGTCTCAGACCATTCCAGAATAAGGCCCACATGACTAGCTTTTACTTATTACAAGTGACTTGGCCATTTACGCTGGCCGGAGATGACTTTTTTTTAATCAAAAGTATCTAAATCCCTTTCTAATCCCAAGTGCGAGCAAAGGGCTCCAGCCGAGAGTCTGACGCACACAGATACTCTGATTTCCCCTTCTTCCTTGGTCACGTGTTACCTGTTTGGAGAAGGGGTAAGGGAGAGTGGAGAGCAAGGAAGTGGTGGGTGAACAGGTCCATGGATTCGGTTCTGGGGTTATGTCTGGTAAAGGACCCCACTGAACCCTCCTGTGTTTAAGTCACAATCAGAAGCCAGACTGGCAATCCTTGGGAAATGAAACAGAGGGAGGCCAAAGGTATTTCCGTATTTATTTAGGGTATTAAAATATTCATTAGCTGCACTAAAAAAAATGCTCGAGGTAGATCACTGTGATCCTGAAGTACCAAGGGCGGAGAACTCATCTCAAACACAGTGAAACAATGGCAAAAACAAGCAGCCAATAAACACAGCAGATAAAACATGTTTTTTCTTTAAAATATCAGCAGATAGCCAGTGGTGGTGGTGATAGTAGTATTTATTGTATTTAGCCATCAGCCATGACAAATTTTATAAAACCATAAAATACATTAAGATCAGATGTTAAAATCAATTTAAATTAGTTAGTAAAATAGAATGGTCTGCTCCAGCCAGAAATTCATGGAGCTAGCCTGTTCAATGCCACCCTAGCTCTAATCTTCTTGGCTGCAAGGGCAAATAGGGAAACTCTGTAAGATAGCCAGTGCAACATAGTAATTAGACTGTCAGAGCAGGACCTGGGACAATCAAGTCCAAATCCCCTTCTCTGCCATGAAAGCCCACCAGGTGTTTTTGGGTCTATCCCAATCTCTCAGCCTAGCCTACCACACAAGGTTGTTGTGAGGATAAAGTAGGGAGGGGGAAATGATACAGTAAGCCGCTTAGGATCCCAATTAGGGAGAAAAGTGGGATATAAAATAACACTGTACCTTCCTAAGTAGCATCAACCGGATCCAGAAAGTGACATAAGGTGGTAGGAGGTGGGCGGCTCTCCTTCTTCGGAAGCTTTAAAGCAGAGACTAGATGGCCATCTGACAGCAGTGCAGATTCTATAGATGTAGACAGATCATGAGAGGGAAGGTGGGAAGGGGTGAGCCAGCGTTTGGCTCGCAAGGCCCTTTCCTACATGCCCAGGGAAATGCTGATCGTGACTTTGGGGTCAGGAAGGAATTTTCCTCCAGGCCAAATTGGCCCAGGGTTCCTGGAGGTTTTTTGCCTTCCTCTGGGCATAGAGAAGAGGTCACCGGGGTGGTGTGTGTGTGGGAAGTAGCTGTGAATTTCCTGTGAGGGGGTTGAACTAGATGAAGCTTGGGTACCTTCCATCTCTACATGTAGAGCCACCGTCTCTTCTTTTGCATAAGAATAGCTGTTATGCCTGTGCTCTGTTCTGTTCTGATCCAATAGCAGCAACAATCGGTAAGGTGATCGGAACAACTGATACCTGGCCCACGGGTGTTTCACATGCCAGTCACACCCACCAAAGCCTTATGATTGTTAGAGAAAGCCAACATCTGGAATTGCCCTTCGATGCCTTCTCTTCTCCTCGCTGAAGACCAAAACGGCAGGATTGATCTGCATTTCTAAACATAGGCTAATGAGATAGAAAAAAATATAGAATTAAGCTGCCTCTTGTTGTCATAAGACCGAACTGAAGATTTCTGTTATTTATCTGCTTTAAAATGTGCAATCTAGCAAAACCTTTCCTTAGCCTGCTGGCAAAGAAGCTCAGGTTTTCTGTGTGCCTGACCCGGAGTCTGAGCTCTCTGCCAGTTCCTGGTTTCAGCAGGAGCAGAGGCCTGGAGAGGAGCTCTACTTTGCTCACACTCCTCCAGTACAGGGTGTCTTCCCCCCCCCCCCCCCGATTATCCTCCCCAGAACCTGTTTTGCAAAAAATTTCATTCTAGTGAAAGATGAAGATTATTGTGATTCACCAGCTAGCCTCACATATAACAACCCCCCCCCCCAAATGTCCATTAAGGTGCTGCTGGTCATAATAAAGGCAAAGACTGTAGATCAGATCTGCAAAGAGGAGGCATTCGATCCCAATCCCTCGCCGCCTGAAGACCAGTGAAAGTACTGGGTCCAGAAACGTGTTGAAGTGAAATCAGAGCTCATAGTTTATTAAGAGGTCAGAGCTAGACTGGCTAGTTGGACTTGCAGGTCCACTTATATCCCTGTTCTTGACCACCCCCACACCACCCCCAACACCCATGATTGGCTATTTACAGTGTCCAGCATCCTATAGGTCTCCTAAAGAGCCAACTTGGTGTAGTGGTTAAGTGCGCAGACTCTAATCTGGGAGAACTGGGTTTGATTCCCCACTCCTCCACTTGCAGCTGCTGGATGACGTTGGGCAAGCCGTAGTTCTGGCACAGTTGTTCTTGAAAAAGAGCAGTTTCTGTCAGAGCTCTCTCAGCCCCACCTACCTCACAGGGTGTCTGTTGTGGGGAGGGGAGGGGAAGGGAAAGGAGTTTGTAAGCCACTCTGAGACTCCTTTGGGTAGTAAAGGGCGGGGTATAGATCCAATCTCCTCCTCCTCTTCTTCTTCTCTAAGGATGTGGGCTTCCCCATTGGTCCCAACGGATCCTCCGGGTCTATTGTCCCTGGATGCGAAGCTCGACAGCTTCGCCTGGCCACATGTTTGGCCAACCGTGTGTGCAGCTCCTGGGTCGGGACATAACCACCTAATAACTGATCATGTACATATTTACGCAGAAGTCCATTCAGTGGAACTTAGTATGGAACAGAAGAAGAGTTGGTTTTTATATCCCACTTTTCTCTATCTGAAGGAGTCTCAAAAGCGGCTTACAATCCCCTTCCCTTCCTCTCCCCACAACAGGCACCTTGTGAGGCAGGTGGGGCTGAGAGAGTTCCGAGAAAGCTGTGACTGGCCCAAGGTTACCCAGCAGCCTTCAGGCGGAGGAGGAATGGGGAATCAACCCCCGTTCTACTGATTAGAGGCTGCCCCCATTAACCACTTCACCATGTTGCCAACCTCCAATTTGGGCCTGGAGATCACCTACTATAATGATTAATCTCCAGATGATCACATTCAGTTCCCCTGGAGAAAAGGGCTGCTTTGGAGGGGGGAGTGTATGGCATTATACCCTGCTGAGGTCCCTCCCACTTCCCAAACCCCACCCTTACCAGGCCCCCCTCCCAAATCTCCAAGTATTTCCTAACCCAGAGCTGGCAGCTGTAGTATGGAAATACATGGTACCTTGTTTTTTGCTGGGCAAAATGGATGTGGAGGGAAGGGAAGCTTAACCCCCCTCAAGTCTGCTGTCTCTGCTTCACTAACGCCACACTGCATTCCTCCAGCCACTTTCCCCATTATCCAATTGGCTTCTATTTTCAGAAGCCAGCTGCAAAGAAGAAGAAACGGCCTGAGGAGGGAGGAGGTTTGTATGGATGGGTCAAGCACACCTCTGCTCCACTGTGTTTCCTATGCAAGTCCCCCCTTCTACATTTACCTTCTGAGATAAAACATAGAATTAAGAAGTTTGTGTTATCCTTCGAATGTGTATCTTTGTCTAGTCTTTTAAGTTTACCTGATAAAGGTGTATGTATTTATGCATGGAGTGAGAAAAGTAGGCAGAGAGAACTTTGTCCTCCCATAATATTAATGGGCAGTAGAGTCAGAAGGGGCTGCGGTGGCTCAGTGGTTAAGACTGCAAACTGGAAGGTCGGTAGTTCAGCAGTTCAAGACCCGAGTGCTGCACGATGGAGTGAACTCTTGTCTCTGGTCCCAGCTCCTGCCAACCTACCAGTGCAAAAGCAAGAAATTCCCGCTTCGGTGGGAAGGTAACAGTGTTCCGTGTGCCTCAGCATTTAGTCATGCCCACCACATGACCATGAAAAAAGCCTTTGGACGGCGCTGGCTCTTCGGCTTGAAAACGGAGATGAGCACCGCCCCCTAGAGTTGTATTTGACTGGCTTTCGAGCAAGGCAAACCTTTATCTTTACCTTTACCTAGAGTCAGGAGAGACAACAGAAAGTACCTATTTGTACAATGCACAGTTAAATTATTGTACTTGCTGTTATAGTATGTTGTGATGGCCATGACCTTAGATGGCTTGGAAAGGGGAATAAACAAATTTATGAAAGATAGGAACACCAATAGCAATTAGCCACCATGGCTGTTTTCCATATCTGGAGGTACTATACCTCTGAGTACTAGTTTCTGGAGGGGGCAGCAATGGAGAACATGAGAGAAGCCATGTTGGATCAGGCCAATGGCCCATCTAGTCCAACATTCTGTGTCACAACAGTGGCCAAAAATACCAGGTGCCCTCAGGAGGTCCAGCTGCGGGGCCAGAACTCCAGAAACCCTCCCACTGTTGCCCCCCAAGCACCAAGAATACAGAGCGTCACTGCCCCAGACATAGTGTTCCATCTATAACTTGTGGCTAGTAGCTACTCATGGACCTCTGCTCCATGTGTTTATCCAATCCCCTCTTGAAGCTGTCTATACTTGTAGCTGCCACCTCTTCCTGCGGCAGTGAATTCCACGTGTTAATTACTCTTTGGTTTATGTGCCTCTACTTGTGAGCCTACAAGGTTGGCAACTATGAGAAACAGGATATCGGACTAGATGGACCATGGGTCTGATTCAGCATGGCAAGGGTTGCATCCTAACTTGTGTCTGGTTGTGGAGAAAGGATAAAGGGACAGGAGAATGAGCAAATCCAAGAATAGCTTGTGGTATCTCTTTGCCCCCTTTGAGTATTTGTCTTGGGACCGTCAAGGGTGGCTGTTCCAGAGTGATCTTGCCCAGCTCTCCCCCCCCCCCCCCCCAACAATTAACAGTTCTGACAAGCAGAGACAGTCCTTTCCCCTGGCAGCATAATGGGATCACTAGAAGAGATCTGGTCTTCTGGCATATTATCTATTCATGGTGGAGCTTGCTGATTAATGACAGCAATAATTTTGCAGGATTAATTTGCCATTTTACACTAAGCTCTTGAAACTGCTCAGCCAGATGAAACACATGAAATTTATCCTAGAAAGCTCACAGAGAGGCAACTGGTGGGGGCCTGGGGGAAGACCCCCCTTTAAAAACTGGGTTCTGGGATGCTCGATGCTGGGGTGAGGAGTCTGGTGTGTTCTAAGCTTGTGGAATTCTGGGGCCTGCCATGTGCTCTGGTCTCTCCGCCATGCCTTCTTGGTCTGTACATCTGCAAACAGATCATTTTTACCAAGCCATTGGAAGTGGTTGTGCAGAAGCTGCTGTAAACTACCTCCTGAAATTCCATAACAAGATACAGCAGGAGCAGAGATATCTGATCCTGCTTCGTGACCTGGTCAAGATACTGAGTCTGAGCTAAGGTCTAACTATGTGTTATATTGTCCCAAGGAACTTCCCTGGGTCAGAAGAAGAGGTATGTTCTGAAATTCTGCTGTTCCCAGGCACCATGGTGCATTGGGGGGGGGGGGCCTTAGGACATTCCCTTGCACCATTTTCCTGACCTGAAATGGCCCTAGGGGAACTATTTGCCCCTCTATGGGAATGTAATCTGTAGCTTATTAGCACACATGCAGCCCCCAATGGGGAAATTATCATCCCAGGACCATTTCAGTCCAGGAAAACAGCATGGAGGAGGTGTAAGATCTCCTCTCTCTGTGCACCATGGTCCCAATCTAAATTGGGCCTGTGCACGTCTGGGAAATGCAGAACATCACAACACATCCAACCTGGGGAATAATATTTACTTGGACCCTAAAATCCTGCAGGATTGGGGGTCATAGCAGTGTGACTAATACCACATAGTACTTTTGAGATCTGAGGCTATCTCCCTTTTGTCTTCCTTTCACCTGAGAGCCAAGTGGTGTAGTGGTTAGGAGCATGGACTCTAATCTGGGAGAACTGGGTTTGATTCCCCACTCCTCCACATGCAGCTGCTGGTGTGACCTTGGGTCAGTCACAAGTTCTCTCAGAACTGTTTGCTCAGGAGCAATCCTTGAAAGAACTCTCTCAGCCCCACCTACCTCACAGGGTGTATGTTGTGGGGAGGGGAAGGGAAAGGAGACTGTAAGCCGCTCTGAGACTCAGACTGAAGAGTCGGATATACATTCAATCTCCTCCTCCTCCTTCGTCCTGTCCACCTAGGGTTCTGTGCTCTAGGCTGGCAAATACAAAGAGATTGGGGGGCTCTACCAGGGGAGTGTGGAGTTTCAGGAGGAAGTGATGTCAGTTCCAGGTGAAGCTCTAGGAATTTCCTCCAATTTCTCTGATAAAGACCATGGAAACTAGAAAAAATTACTAGAGCACCGCCATCAATGCCATCACTCCCATTTTTTCTCCTGCTTCTCAAATTATCGACAGTGGGGGATCAAGTGTGGGGGACTGCCTGCTGCCTGTGTGCAAATGGCAATCCTATGCCCACCACCTCCCAGACTTGTAAGTGTACCCTAGAATGGGGTCATAGGGGCACTGTGGTCAATACAGTCAACTGTCTTTGATTCCCCCCCCCCACTTCCCTGTGGTTACTGAGGTCTGGTGTTTTCAGGATGTGTTTGTTTTTTGGAAAGGGAAACGATTCCTATCCACTCCAGATTCCTGGGTGATTTCAGCTAGGGCTGCTGTTGTGCACCTGCTTTCTTGTGTTTGAGAATTAGTCTTAAAAGCTTTGCCACGGCCTTGATGTCCAGGGCTGTTTATAATTCGGGAAGGCGGTTCCGTTGCCCTGTCATAATTAATCAGCGCATGTGGCCGCTGCTCGTTCATTAATGGAACATCCAATTCTTTTTATCTCTGCACCTCTCCCCGGTCCAGGAAACAGGCATCCCAAGTAATTTGATTTGCCAGTTCAGAGCAGCTAATGCATGCACTCGAGATGAACAGATACCTGGAGATTTTCCATGACACCTATTTTGGACAATTCTGTTCTTTTTGCTTAAAATGTAGGCAGCCTATACTCCAGAAGGGTAGGGGAGTGAGCGAAGGAGGAGAGATGATTTGATTTATAGGCTTTAAAAGGCAAGAGTTGAACATGGAGCTGAAAAAATAGAAGAGGACACAAAGTAGGGATCAGCCTTCATTTCATCAACTTCCTCTGTTCCAGGTGACACATCCATCAACTTTGTTTCATGAGAAATGCCGGAAAACTCAGCCATTCTCTTCCCTCCAGCAGAAGAGAGCAAACATGGTTCCCAGGAGAGTCCAGAAAAAAAGAACCCCTTTAGCAAAATGAGGAAGGGGGGCGGGGGGTCATAGCTCAGTGGCAGAGCATGTAATTTGCATGCAGGAAAACCTCACGTTTAGTCCTGGGCATCTCTGCATCAGAACTTCAAACTACAATACCCTGCATTACAGATACCTTGAAGTTTTCCTCGGCAGGGGTAAACACAACTTTGGGGTAGCTTTTTCTGGGGAGGAAAGGGTTAAAAGCCATTCTTTGTGCCACTTTCTCCCTCAAAAAGGCAAGCCCAGCAGCTGCAGTTTGAGGGGGGTGGGGCATGAAGTGATCTAAATGATTACAGGCAAAATTATAACGTATCGTTAGATAAGGGCTGATTCACCCACTACAAAATCCACAAGGTTTTTCAGTCAAATGTATGCTGGGAATTCCATGCTTCACATGCAGGGGAGCAATTTGGGTAATGTGACTTGGCTCCAGCACATATACCTGGGCGGCATGGAACTCATGGCCCGCATCTGGCTAAAAGCCCTTGTAGGAATCAACAGGTGGTTTTATCGTGTGGATCAGCCCTGCCTTGGAGTACAGTTTGGCCCAATCTGCATTTGCTATGTAAAGCTGTTCCGTGCTGCTGTGGCGCTGGCTTCCCATTTGGCTCAGTGTAAAGCTCTCCTCTGTCAGGACACAAGTTGTTTAGGGAGAGCACACGAGAGAGGGGGGAGGAGTGGCCTCAGGAAATAACAAATGATTCAGGGGTGGGCATGTTTCCAGCCCCCTTCCCACAATATAATCGCAGAAAAATGTTCCCTGGCTGCTTTTAAATGCAGATGACTGGATTTTCAGATAACTTGTTTCCTTTGTGAAAATTTGCGTATTTCCTTAGAAAAGATTTTTGGGGGGGGGGGGAGAATTCGGCTCCAGTTGCCTGCTTTTTGCTCACAGTGGCTGGAGGGTGGGGAGGAGCTACTATAGCACCTTAAAACCAAATCCAGATAAGGTGATGAGACACCGTAGTGACCTCGGAGTCAACACTAAATGGCAATAAAATGATGCAGACAGCCGATGCTGAGATGAAACAATAGGAGAGTGGATGCAGCATGACAGAAATTTGTAAGACAATGTGAGATTGTTGGCACAACGGTGCAAAATACCAGTGTAGATTGGACCTTTCAGGGCCCAGTTAAGACTGTGGCCACACAAGAGGGGAGAGTGGGTTTAACCCTTTCACCCCTGAATAGTTTTGCAAATCGAAACCTGACTCCTTCCCTTGATGGTACAGCTCATTAAAGGGAAAGAAGATAGGTAAAAGACAGATGCACATCTTGTTTCCCATGAAACAGCTAATAACAGAGCAGGGCTGGATGGATAAATCATGTATGAGAAGGAGTTAAACCCCTTCTCTCCTGTCCGCTTAGCCCCTTTTGAAACTGATGATCACCCTCCACAATCCCATTTGGCTTCATTTCTTTATGAAAGACTGACGAGTCACAACCTACCTGTGCCCAAGACCCTGCTGCCCTCCTCTAAGGGACAGCCTTTCAGATTCTTAAAGAGAGCAATCATGTCCCCCCTCAACCAAGGGTGTAGGCTTTCCAATTTCCCGGGGGTGAGGGGGCTGGGCCTGGGCCAGAGGCATTGGTATGCTAGATTCTTAAAAGAACTGAGGCCCAGTGACATCATAGGGAGGAGCCAGTGATATCACAGGCCATTGTCACTATCTATGGAGGTGGAGCCATGGGGGATTTAGGAAGGGGCTCCCCAGAAATTTAGGAGGGCTGGGAACCCTTGGGAACCCCCCTAGCCATGGCCCTGGGCTGGACTAAACCCAGGAAAAGGTGGGAGTTGGCCAGTGGTTATAGTGATATCTCAGAAGTCTCCTGCTGTGTCCTTTATTTAAATTCACTTTTAGAATAGTAACTTTAAGATCTGCAAATATACATACCATGTACACTGTAGAGCTTAGAGGGAACATTGACTATGACATCTTGCAATTTGGATTTTATGCCTCTGTTGAGATTCCCCAAAGATCGCATTAGCCTTTTTTTGTCACTGCATCACACTGGCTGCTCATATTTAACTTACAGTCCACCCATACCCCACTGTGAGTTCACACTCACTGCTACCCAGAAGTATACTCCCCCATCCAGTATGGGTGTTCCTCATTTTTGTTATCCAGATGTAGAACCCGGCACTTATCCTTGCTAAATCGCATCTCATTCACATCTGCTCACTTTTCCTGTGTGTGCAGATCACATTGAATTCTGTCTCTAGCTTCTCTTTCCTTCTCTCTGTTGCCTGGGAGGGCATCACAAGACAATGAGCTGGGATATCTGAATTCAGACATCAGGCAAAATCATAATTAAGTACTGCAGTTTCTGATCCTGGTTTGAAGGACCTTCACTTACCATAGTTTGGGAAGTGGCCTGCATTCAAACAATCCTATCTTTAGTCCTTTTCAGACATTACATCCAAGTGTGCTGGGAATCCAGCAACCATGAGTCATGGGTGCATGTGCTACCCACCGTGCTCCCAATATGCATGTCCCTATGTTGTCTGGACAAGAGTAACAACAGTATTTTGCTAGATTTGAGTCCAGTATCACCTTAGAGATCAACAAGATTTCAGGATATAAATGTTCAACCTTTCACTTGACTCTAGCTCAGGGGTGTCAAACATGCGGCCACGGGCTGGATCAGGCCCTTGGAGAGCCCCAATCCGGACTGCAAGGCCCTGGCTGTTTCCTACTTCCATTTGCAGTTCTGCTGCTGCCGCCATGTTACAGTTTGCTTGACCAGTCTCTCTCAGTCGCACAGGAGAGATCAACAGGCAAGGCTCTCCTGTGCAATTGAGAGAGTCTGGTAAAGCACTGGCTGAGGCTCCTCCCCCTCCTCCTCCCAGGGGGAGGGAGGGAACAGCCAGAGCGGGCTTCCTGGCATGTTTTAGTTAAAGTTATAAAAATCTTAATTGTGTTTGTCTGTGTTCTTTTTTTTTTTGTAAAGATTTTTTTTTATTTTTCAAAAAAAAAACATCAAAAATAATACATTTACCTTATACAAATCCCTTTTTCCATATTATATAACATTTTGTTCTATTTGTACATTCTATTTTTATCTTGTTTTGGTGGTTTCCCACCACCTCTGAAGCATAACACATTTTCCATTTTATTCAAAATAGTAATACTATATCTATGTTTCATTTCTGGTAACGGTTATATATCTTTAAAATACTTATACACCAATTCTTATTTTCTATATTCTTATATATTTCTAAATAAAAACAGCTTCATTGTCTAATTTTAACTAAACCTTCATATAATATATTTCTATTCCTTTATGCTATTATAACCATGTATAAATGTAGTTTTTCATATCCCAGTATTTTTCAACATATTCTTTCAAATCTTTCCAGTCTTCTAGAAAGGTCTCTGAGTACAGATTATTCAATTTTCTAGTCCATTTATCCATTTCGGCCATATATAACAGTTTTTTCAACCATTCCCACACCTCTGGTATTTTTTCATTTTTCCAATTTTGTGCATACACCATTCTTGCTGTTGTAATCATATACCATATTATTGTCCTTTTCTTTACATTTATCTCTTCTAGTTTAAGTCCTAGCAATAACATTTCAGGCAACTTCTTAAATGTACATTTCAAGATTTTTTCCATTTCTGCATGTATTTTGGACCAATAAATCTTTGCTTTATCACAAGTCCACCACATATGATAAAAAGACCCTTCTTTCTTTTTACACTTCCAACATTTGTTAGACATATTCTGACCAATATTTGCAATTTTTTTTGGTGTCATATACCATCTATACATCATTTTAAAACAATTTTCTTTTAAGTTATAACACGTAGATATACTCATAGCATTTTTCCATAAAAATTCCCAAGATTTCAATGTCTTTGTTAAAGTTTATCGCCCATTTTACCATTTGTTCTTTTACCATTTCATCTGCATTAAACCATTTTAGCAAGACTTTATACATTTTAGAAATCATTTTTTTTCCACCTTCCTCCCAAACTTGTTCTATTTCATTATTTTTTTCCCTGAAACCGTGTTTTTTATCACTTCTATACAAATCATATATTTGTCTATATCTTAACCAACCATAATCAAAGTCAATCTGATGCTGCTCCTTCAGTTTGAAATCTTTACCATGTCTTATTAATAAGTCTCTATACTTCAGCCAATCTTGTCCTTTATATCTTGATGTTGGATGTAAGACTTCTACGGGTACAACCCACATGGGTATCTCTTCTGAAAAAAAGTTTTTATATCTTGTCCACGTATCCATTAGTGTTCTTCTCAAATAGTGATGTTTAAACATATTGTCCATTTTTGTTTTGCCATAATACAAATATGCATGCCACCCAAATCTACAGTCATGACCTTCCAGGGACAATGACATTCTATCTTGTAACATAGTCCATGTCCCTACCCAGGTCAAACATATTGCATCATGGTATAACCTTAGATTTGGTAGTTGAAACCCTCCTCTTTCTTTGGCATCACACATTATTTTCATCTTAATTCTTGGTTTTTTCCCTCCCCACACAAATTTAGACAGCTCCTTCTGCCAACATTTGAATGTTTTTACATCTTTCACAATTGGAATAGTTTGAAACAAAAACATTAATCGTGGTAACACATTCATCTTGACCACCGCAATTCTACCCAGCAATGACAAATTCAATACATTCCACTTTTTAATATCCTGCATAATTTGCAACCATAATTTTTCATAATTATTTTTATAAAGATCAATATTTTTCATAGTTAGGTTTACACCCAGATATTTTGTCTTTTTCACCACCTCACATTCTGTAAGTTTTTGTAACTCGTTTTGTTTCTTATTTGACATATTTTTGCACATTACTTTCGATTTGTTCTTATTTACATAAAATCCTGCTAAGTCACCAAACTCTTTTACTCTCTGTAACAAATGTGGTAATGTGGATAAGGGGTCTTTGTGGATAAGGGGTTTTGTGTTTGTCTGTGTTCTTTATAAAGTTTATATCTCCGTTACCTGGCATTACATTTTATGACACGCATAGCTCGGCCCAACAAGGTCTCATTTATGTCAGATCTGGCTCGCATAATAAATGAGTTCGACACCCCTGCTCTAGCTCTTCTCCTGCAGACCAACAAAGCTGCCCTACCAAGAGTATTTTGCATGTCTTTCTGTACATGCACACCTGAACCTTGAAAAATGCAGAGATAAGTTTGCGTGTACTGAACTGCATGCAGAAATACGCATGTTGCAGCTTGCCCTGTTCAGACAACGTGGTAACCACATGAATCAGGAACATCTGTGCACCTCAGGGAAGCTCCCAGTGTGCCTGGATGTAACGTCTGAAAAGCTCAATTGTTTATTTAATCAAACCACAGTTTCATGCAATATTTGACCTGAGCCATCTGTGCATGGGTAAAAACTCAGAAATTGCTAACGGGAGTCATCCTGCGTTAAGTGAAGTGCAAAGAACTGCTGAATCTCTCTGCTTGTCAAAATAATACACTGCACTTGTGGGATTTTGAGCTGAGATGCCCTCTAGCCATCGCAATCTGCCTGCTTCCTTAGAGGATGGAGAGCAGTCCCTTAACTGAGAGACTGTGCAGCATCCATTCTGTAAGAAGCATCCTAGCCACAAACACAGCAAGAACCCCTGTGATTACAAATTATTCAACTGGATGGCACAAGGAACGAGCGCCAGACATGTGAGTCCCAAAAGCAGTCCTTAGATCGAAAGATTTCCTCACCTCGCCTTGAAAGGCTGATTCATTTCTTTGCAAAAGAGCCATATCCCCAGCCTCAACAGAAAGGGCAGAATCATCAGGAAAGTGCAACAATTCATTACACATTTCTACATTTACATTGATTTCCATCCCATGTTCTTTCCTCACTGGCAATCCCCTAGCTTTCCTACTGTGCGAACACTTCAGCCTCAGCACACCAACAAATTGCTCCTCTTGATCCAGGAGAGAATGTGGTCCAGTGGAAGCTGGTGGCTGTAATTTTGCATGCTGCTGGGAAGATGTCGATTGTGGCATCAGCTCTGCAGCAGGAATGTGGCATCATCAGAGGGAATTTCAGTCTGTTGTCAGTGCTGGTTTGTAGACAACTGGCTACTTAGGAGCTGGATACCAACAGGATTGGGACAAAGGTGGGTGGCCTGGGACAGAAAATGCTGAGAACCATGGGCAGAGGCATTTGCAAGCTGAGAGACCCAAACAGGGATGCCAGTATTACAGCTCATCTCCAGACTACAGAGATCAGTTCCCCTAGAGAAAATGGATTCTTTGGAGGCTGGACTCTATGGCCTTGTACCCCACCGAAGTCCCTGTCCTCCTCAGGCTCTATCCCCCTCCAGGGGCTGGGGAGACCTGGTAAATCTTATCTAGGGATGGGCACAAACCAGGAAAATGGAGGTTCATGAAAGTTCATGGTTCGTGAGGTCTCACGAACCATGAACCTCCACATGCCTTTCTGTTTAATGAACCAGTTTTAGGTTTGTAGTTTGCAATGTGGCACAGCTTGCAAAAGCCATTTAAAGGATTCCCTTTCAATGGCTTTTGCAAGCCCCTCCGCCAGAGCCAGCATGTCTACTGACATGAACCAGACAAACCTCCAAAAGCCACCTGGAAGGTTCGCGTGGGTGGGATGGCACGAACTGAGGTTTGTGAACTATGAACCGGGCCTGGTTCATGATAAATTTTGGTTCATCCTTTGGTTCATGCCCATCTCTACTCTAGACCCAATCTAGGTAAGCAGCTGTCAGAGTGACCAGCCTTTTGGACAACAGGAGCTAAGGTCAGGAGTTGGTAGCTGAAGTTGCAGCCAGGGAGTATGAACCCAGCACCAAAAGTTAAGGAGAGCAGGGGGCAGGAACCAAACAGTTTGTCCAGGAAACAGGAAATGGAAAAGAACAGGGCAGGTTGGGAAGCAGGGAACAGGAGACATAGCTTAAAATTTGGTGTATAATTGATCAGGCCAAGACCTAGGACTGACCTGGAAGTATTTGCAGCCAAGGTCAGGCTAGAAGCATAGGCGTCAACTTCAGGGGGGCTGGGGAGCTGGAGCCCCCCCCCCAACTTTTCCAGGAGGTGCTAAGCCTCTACTGGAGACAATGGACTGTGATGTCTCTGGCCCAGCCTCAGCCCCCCCCCCCCCCGGAAATTGGAAAATCTACGCCCTTAGCTAGGAAGAATTAATGCAGAGGATGCTGGGAGGCTCTTGAATGGATTTATGGAGGATAAGTCTATCAACTATTCATGGAGGATCCATGGAAGATAATTCTATCAATGGCTACTAGCCATGGTGACTGAGGGGAATCTCCACATTCAGAGGCATGAAGCCTCTGAATCCCAGAGCCAGGAGGGAACATCAGGAGAAGGTCTTACCCTCTATGCCCTGTTGTAGGCCCTCCGGAGGAACTGGTCGGCCACTGTATGAGACAGGATGCTGGACTAGATGGACCCTCACTGGTCTGATCCAGCAGGGCTCTTCTTATGTTCTTAATGGTGTGCCCCCAACTTACCATCCCCCACCTGCTAGCAAGTTCTCCCACTACCCAGTGTGTCCTATCCCTGGCACGCCAGGCAGAACGTGCAGCCTATAATATACTCTTTTACTTGTCGGTCAGGACTAGAGTACAAACTCAAGTTCCTGCATCTAGGATCATACAGCAGAGAAAGACAGGTGTGTTCAAAACATCATCCATTTATTATCTAGGAGATACAGAGATGGGAGCATCTAGTTTTAGAACAAAGCAGCTCATGCAGTTTGTACTTCTAGCTAACAAACAGTAATAACAAAGCAGATCTCCACCCCATGAGACTGAACCAACTCAAACAAATATCAGAGGGGGAGCAGATAGGGCTGCCAAGTCCAACTTGGGAAATATCTGGGGACTTTGGGGGTGGAGCCAGGAGACTTTGGGGGTGGAGCCAGGAGAAAGGAAGTGACATCATTTTGTGATGTCACATCCTGTGATGTTGCTTCCACATGCTGACACATGAACTCATGAAGTTTCCTAATACTGAATCAGGCCATTGGTCCATCAAGGTCAGTATTGACTACTCAGACTGGTAGTGGCTCTCCAGGGTCTCAGGCTGAGATCTTTAATGTCACCTATTACCTGATCCTTTTTTAGCTGAAGAGGCTGATACCTCCTGCATGTCAAGCAGATGCTCTATCACTGAGCAATGGCCCTACTGAATCCTTCCTCATCTCGGCAGAATATGAAGCCCTAAGTGCTACACAAGTGCTAAATATGATTTTCATATCATAAGAACAGGAGAGAAGCCACAGTGGATCGGCCCATCCAGTACAACACTCTGTGTCACAACAGTGGCCAAAAATACCAGGTGCCCTCAGGAGGTCCAGCAGCGGGGCCAGAACTCCAGAAGCCCTCCCATGGTTGCCCCCCAAGCACCAAGAATTCAGAGCATCACTGCCCCAGACAAAGGGTTCCATTTAGACCTTGTGGCTAATAATAGCCACTGATAGACCTCTGCTGGATGGGGACAGAGAGAGAGACAGACAGACAGACAGACAGACAGCTTTTTCACTTACTCTTGCCCAATTCCCAGGCTTTATTTCTGGCCCTTGTTTCACCCAGCTGTTGTCCATGTAAGTCCCATAACTTCTCCCCCCCCCCCCCAGCATAGGCTTTTTGGTGGCTAAAGAGGACCTTTGTCCTCCCCTTTTCACCAGCAGAAAAGCTAGTTGGATCCATCCCTAACTTAAAATACCGGTTACTTGATGTACAAATGCTTTTAAAAATGCAGATTTTTACTGCCGGGGGGGGGGGGGGGCACGGTTGAAAGAAACAGAAAATTGGCATAAAAATGAGGAATCCCAACTTTTATTTGCAGAAGGGAAATGAGGATTGGAAGGACCCAAACAGCCACGACAAGACATTTTAAACAATCCCACTCCCAGACCTTCTACAGGCAACCTCTCCTTGTGATGTTTACCTCTTTGGAAGTGACAGTTTATTCCTTTGACAAAACCACAGTGGACAGACAGACAGAAAAAAGAAAGAGGGGGAGAGACAGAGAAGGAAAAGAGCTCGCAGACCCCAGCAGCTTACCCCAGCAGTTTACTCAGCAGCAACCTTGCATGCAGTAGAAAGAGTTTAGTCCCTCCTTAATCTCTGGGCGGGGCTCTCTTGCTGGCTCAGCTCTTAAAGGGGAAATTTCCCTTTTAAGAAGTTCAAGAGGCTGGCCAGGGCAGGCTCCGAGGTTCCCCTGCTGGCAGCCATTTTGTCCCCCCGGTGGCCAATTTTGAAAAAGCGGGGGAAAGCTTTAAAAATCGGTGTTTCCCCCGCTCTACCGGGGGACTTGGCAGCCCTAGGAGCAGAAGACCATTCCATTGTAATGCATGCAATAAATTCGGCCAGGGGGAGTGTGGGTGGCCTGGTGCTCACAAATGAGCAGTCAGGAGGAGGACACATGGGCAAGAGGCACGTAGAGCGCAGGAGGCTAGCAGCAGTGGGTTTCACCCAGAAGTCACCCAGAAGTCCTGGGTTCTGGCACTGCCCCATCTGTGGGGACCAGGAAAACCAGTGGGACCAGCAGGAGAAATTGGGCTGAAAAAGGTGATGTTACGATGCTACAATGTTATGCAACTGGAAGTGACATCACACATTTCGGGACACTCTAGTAAAGGTAAAGGTAAATGTTTGCCTTCCTCGAAAGCCAGTCAAATCCGACTCTAGAGGGCGGTGCTTATCTCCGTTTCCAAGCCGAAGAGTCCAAAGTCACCATGTGGCTAGCATGACTAGACACCGAGGTGCAGGGAATGCTGTTACCTTCCCACCAAAGTGGTACCTATTTACCTACTTGCAATTTCTTGCTTTCAAACTGCTAGGTTGGCAGGAGCTGGGGCCAGAGATGGGAGCTCACTCTGTCATGTGGCATTCGGGTCTCAAACTGCTGAACTACTGATCTTCCAGTGTGCAGTTCAGCGTCATAACCACTGAGCCACCGCAGCCCTTGAGACACTCTAGTAATCCCCAAAAACTCAATGGAGTTTTTGTGTGGTAGCCAGTACTTTGATCTCAAAAACTAATGGGCAGGCGGGGGAGGAATCAGTGGAAATTGTCCCTCCACCATACTCACAGAAATCTTGGTGGGATCCAAATCATTGCAAAGTAACACCGTTAAGTGTCATCTTGCCATCGTAAATAATTTTTCTAACACAAGTCCGAATATTCAACACCATCGCTAACTGGGCACACTATGAATAATTCAGATTACAAATCTGGAGTAAGTGGGTAGTTGATAGATTCAGCCTGGGAGAATTTCTTTTTCATTCCTGATACCAAGCACTGAGGACCGAGTGCGGATGTGTAGTTTGGGCCGGGCGTTTTCATGCAGGGCACATGCTGGTAGTCTGGAGGTTCAAAAGCATCCTTAACATGCTGCATAGATGGAAAGAAAGAGGCAGATCTGGGTGTGTTATATCAGCTAGCAGCACCTGAACATAACTGTTGTAAAATGCAAAGTCAAGAGTCAACTGGAACCTGATTATGGGTTCCAGTGCCACCCGCTTCCCAGCCAGGAGGATTATGGTCCATGGTTTCAGCTGGAAGTTTCTGCCCTTCTTCCTTCCTTCTGGCCACCCGTCCCAGCAGCACAGCTCTGACCTGCAGAGCTCCCTCAGTCCTGACAGTGCTTAGAGCTGATCTTCCAACCTGAAGAGTAGATGCAGAGACTGGATTTCTAAAATTTCTGTTTACTGCTCACCGGCTGTGGTCATTCCCTTGAGCAATCGGCCCTATAAAAATGCATCTGGTGTGCTGAGCGCTTGCCCTTAGCAGGGCTGTGTGCTGAATTGTAGCACATTTGTATAATCACAGCGACAGATTAGGCATTGTGCTCCTGCCGAACACTTAAAGCGGAAGCAGATGAGTCCCTGAGGATCATTACCTGACAGTGCATGTTGACAACAGTTGTGGGTAAACACATTTGCGGCTTTTTATATTCGGACAAGGACAGTTTATGAGGCTTCAGTTTCAACAGATGGCAGCCAGGAGACAGACATTATTGGATTTTAAAGAGACTGAATGGAGAACTTTAAAATTCCACTGAATCTTCTTGCTTCCTGGTCTGATGTTGCTGAGATTTCTGATTTTGTTGCCCTTCCATCAACAGATGGTTGCATAGGTGTCAACTACAGGGGGGCTCGAGCCACCCCCGAAATTTCCCGGGGGGGACTGAGCCCCCCCCGGGAAAATGGAGCGCCCTCTGCCATGCCTCCCCGGGCCCTACCTAGGGCCGCCGCCGCTGTCTCTCTCTCTCCCCCCCCCGCCCCGGCCTGGCCACTCCGTCCTCTCTCCGTCCGTCCAGGGGCCACCCTGGCGGATGGAGGGAGGGATGGAAGCAGGAGTGGTCGGGGGGGAGGCGGGGGGGACATGGTTCCAGGGGGCGTGCACACTTTGCGCGTGCGCACAGGACAGCCCCCGCCTCCCCCAGGATTTTCCAAACTCGACGCCCCTGGATGGTTGCTCATTACAAACCCAAACCCTGTTGTCAGGAAAACCAAATTCATAACAAGCAAATAGATTTAAACTCTTAGGCAAATAATAATGCTCATTTTGTTCACTGTTATACCATTTAGGGCAGGGGTGGGCAGAAGATCACTCAGGAGTGGCCACTCACTCTCCAAGCAATTAAAAATAGCTCCCCACCCCTCTTCCAGTGCTGCTGTAATCACCAGTTTGGTGGAGTGGTTAAATGTGCAGACTCTAATCTGGGAGAATTGGCTTTGATTCCCCACTCCTCCACTTGCAGCTGCTGGATGACCTTGGGCAAGCCATAGCTCTGGCACAGCTGTCCTCTCAAGGACAGTTCTCTCAGAGCTCTCTCAGCCCCACCTACCTCACAGGGTGTCTGTTGCGGGGAGGGGAAGGGAAATTTCGTAAACTGCTCTGAGACTTCGAGTGAAGAGTGGGGTATAAATCCAATCTCCTCCCCTCCGCCTCCTTTTCTTCCTCCTTTCTTCTTCTGCCCTTTAAAGAGACCTGCAGCAGCAGCTCCTTCTTTTTCTCTTTCATGTGAAGGAGGAGCAACATATATTTACCTATTTCTGTCATTTATAGTCTGCCTTTCTCACTGAAACTGAAAGTGGATTACACGGTGTAAGCCAATGCAGTCAACAGGATTGGGACCCCCAATAAGCAATGCAATAGGATTAGGGTTGTAGAAATCTGGAAGCAAGCAATAATCCGAAACAAAGCTGAAAGAAAGCATAGGTATTAACATGACATGTTAAACAATGTAGAAATTACCTACTGAGATAACAAAAGCAGCAATGGGTTGTACATAGTAGCACAGTTCACAGTCCCTTTTCCTTTATGAAAGCATCTTCCTGAAACATTCCATTATGAAACCACCCTATAACCTTTGTAAAAATGCCATCCTGATGGAGTGAAGGGGGAGAGGCTGTATGTAGTTCCAAAGCCATGAATTCTCCCTAGAAGCTAAAAGAACTAAACTGAGGCTACTGTACTTCAGTCACATTATGAGAAGACAACACTTGCTGGAAAAGACAATAATGCTAGGAAAAGATGAAGGCAGCAGGAAGAGAGGAAGACTCAACATGAGATGGATGGACTCAGTCAAGGAAGCCATGGCCCTCCGTTTGCAAGACCTGAGGCAAGGCTGTTATCGACAGGACATTTGGGAGAATGTTAATTCATAGGATTGCCATAAACTGGAAGCAACTTGATGGTGCTCAGCACATACACACACACACAAGGCTATGAAGGGCTTTGTGTGTGGTAGCCAGTACTTTGATCTCAAAAACTAATGGGCAGCCAATGGAGTGACTGCAGAATGGGAGTAATAAAAACAAATAACAGGGACCATGGTGTAACCGAAGCAGGTAAAACAACCCCCCCCCCCGCAAACACTGTGTTAATGTAAACAAACTAATTATATGTTATGCATCATAATTTTACAAGCCCATAAATCAATATGCCAAAAGATGTTCTGTGCCTGTTGTTTTATGTATCTAATATATTTTTCATACAGATTTTTACAACATCAATTTACAATGTGAATGCTATTGGAATCATAAAGAATCAAGACGTATGAAACCGTAAACCACCTGGGAAAAGTCAGAGCAGAAAAAGGACCAGTCCACTGTGAAATGGCAAGGTGAGTCCACCTGATGGGTCCTGAGGCAAAAAGACCAGGTTGGAGACAACAGGTGACTCAACCAGCGTTCCAGTGTTCTGCTGTTTCTGACACTTCCTCAGAAGACATAGTCTTAAAGAGGACAAAATACCAGCAACCGGTTCTGTTACCGTTTATGATGCCCACTAACCAACATCTATACATTTATTTCTGCAAACCGATGTATCCTAATTCCCTCTTAGTGGGCTACAAAATAAATGGATACAAGTTGGTTAGTGGGCATCATAAAGAGTAGCAGACCCGGCTGTTGATATTTTGTACTCTTTAAGTCTACAACTTCTGAGGAAGTGTCACAGAACCCAGGAGAGCCACAGCATAACAAGCCCAACAAAACACACACACTGTAGCAAGGCACACAAAAGCTCATACCTTGGACAAAACTTTGTTGGTCTTAAAGGTTGTTTGTGTTTCTCCTGTGTGATTGAGCCAGCCAAGCAAAGCAAGCTCTTCCTCCTTCCCTCCCTCCCTTTGGGGAGGAGCCTCAGGCAATGGAGGGGAAGAAAGGCTTGTTTTTCTTTCCTGTGCAATTGAGGCAGCCTGGCCAGGAAGCAAGATCTGGCTCATTCCCTCCCTCCACCCGGGAGAAGGATAGGGTTGCCAGCCTCCAGGTGGGGCCTGGGGATTTCCCACTTTTACAACTGATCTCCAGCTGATAGAGATCAGCTCCCCTGGAGAAAATGGCTGCTTTGAAGGGTGGACTCTGTGGCATTGTACTGTGCTGAGGCCCCTCCCCTCCCTAAACCCCACCCTCTCCTGGATCCACCCCCAAAGTCTCCAGGTCTTTTCCAACCCAGACTGGGCAACCCTAGAGGAGGAGGGGAAGGAGCCTCAGTAGGGCTGCCAAGTCCCCCGGTGGGGCGGGGGAAACACTGATTTTTAGTGCTTATCTCCCGCTTTTCCAAAGTTGGCCACCGGGGGGACAAAATGGCTGCCTTAAAAGGGAAATGTCTGCAGAGAGCCTGCCCTGCAGTAAAAAGCCTCGCCAGACATTTCCCCTTTAAGAAGTCAGCAAGAGAGCTTCTTCCACAGCAAGACAGGTCCGCCCAGAGATTAAGGAGGGACTGAAGGAGCTGCTTTTACATGTGACTGGCAAGGTGAGTTTCTCTTCCACCTCTTTTCATTCTCTCTCCCTCTTTCTTTTTTCTGTCTGTCTGTCTGTCTGTCTCTCTCTCTGTCCCCATCCAGCAGAGGTCTATCAGTGGCTATTATAGCCACATGGTCTAAATGGAAGTAAGTGCTTCTGCCAGTTTTTTTCCCTTCTCTCTCTCCCTCTTTCTTTTTTCTGTCTGTCTCGCTCTCTCTCTCTCTGTCCCCATCCAGCAGAGGTCTATCAGTGGCTATTATTAGCCACAAGGTCTAAATGGAGCCCTTTGTCTGGGGCAGTGATGCTCTGCATTCTTGGTGCTTGGGGGGCAACAGTGGGAGGGCTTCTGGAGTTCTGGCCCCGCTGCTGGACCTCCTGAGGGCACCTGGTATTTTTGGCCACTGTTGTGACACAGAGTGTTGTACTGGATGGGCTGTACTGGATGGGCCGATCCATTGTGGCTTCTCTCCTGTTCTTATGATATGAAAATCATATTTAGCACTTGTGTAGCACTTAGTGCTTCATATTCTGCCGAGATGAGGAAGGATTCAGTAGGGCTGTTGCTCAGTGCTAGAGCATCTGCTTGACATGCAGGAGGTATCAGCCTCTTCAGCTAAAAAAGGATCAGGTAATAGGTGACATTAAAGATCTCAGCCTGAGACCCTGGAGAGCCACTACCAGTCTGAGTAGTCAGTACTGACCTTGATGGACCAATGGCCTGATTCAGTATTAGGAAACTTCATGAGTTCATGTGTCAGCATGTGGAAGCAACATCACAGGATGTGACATCACAAAATGATGTCACTTCCTTTCTCCTGGCTCCACCCCCAAAGTCTCCTGGCTCCACCCCCAAAGTCCCCAGATATTTCCCAAGTTGGACTTGGCAGCCCTAAGCCTCAGCCAGAGCAGGAAAACAGAAGCTTGCCAATCTATATCTCCTGAGTGATTGAGAGAGTTTGGCAAGCAAGCTATGACACAGCAGAAGAACTGGAAGAAGAAGCAGGAGACAGCCGGTTCCACTGCGGGCCTGATAGAAGCCCTCCAGGGGCCTGATCCAGCCCATGGGCTGCATGTTTGACACCCCTGGTCTAGGAAATGTTACAAACTCTATGCTTTGGTAAAAAAACATTGCTTCCCTCTGTTTCCCCCACCCACTGCTCCATAGTGATGCAGGGAAGAGAAGTCCTGGCAGGAGGTTGCCCACCCTCAGTGGTAGGTGGTAAGGTTGCCATCTTCCAGGTGGGGACTGGAGACCTCCCAGAGTTACAACTAATCTCCAGACCACAGAAATCAGTTCCCCTGGAGAAAATGGCTGCTTTGGAGGATGGCCTCTATGGCATTATACCCTGTGGAGGTCCCTCCTCTCCCCAAACCCCACCCCCAGGCTCTACCCCTCAAATTTTCTGGTATTTTCCAACCCAGATTTGGAAACCCTAGTAGGTGGCAATGGAATTATGTTTCATTTTGAAATAATATATGACTACAGCCCCAAGTATAGTATATGCACAGAAATGGAAGTGTACGACAATATCTACAATAAAAGAATGGTTGGAGAAGATGTTGGACCTTGCAGCAATGGCTAAACTTAATGTGTTGGTTAGGGAAGAGACAATTAGTTTGTTTCTTACAGACTGAAAACTCCTTAGATACTTTTTGCAGGAAAAAGACAATAATGACTTGATGATTTGTGGTTTTGATGATTATGATATTAAGATACAGAAAAAGAGAGTATTTTATTCTATATACAGAGCAAGGAAAAAAAATTGTAATCAAACTTATATTTGTTGTAGTGAAAATTGGAAGCCTTCTCCAATTTTGGTATTTTTCCTCTTTTTTTCCTTTTATTTTCTCAATAAAAACCCCAAACTGAAAATGGAAAAAAAGGAATTATGTTTCATTCCATGTCTCTGCTGCCAGACAGAGCATAGAATGGTGCTGGCAGGTACCATCAGGGGAAAACACAGACATCTATTTCCCCTTCAGTGGCAACCTGGAAGCCCTTAAGAAATGGAAGCAAACTGAGTGGGGTGAGTTGTCATCAGATTCCCCTCCCCACCCCTAATGAGTCTGAAAGGGAATAAGGGTGAGCTCTGCTTACTAAGGCAGCTGGCAGCAAGAGCACATCCATTACTTCTGGCATCCAAAGGTGGGAGGCAATTTGTCCAGAGGAAATCAAAATCCTTGTCTCCCTTTCTCTTGCTAATGGCCAAGACTAATGAGGTGACAAGGAACTCATCCATCCAGGACTGGGAAGTTTTCCCAAATCTGTTGCAACCCAAAGCAAGGACTGTTTATATTCAGTGGATTTTATAAAGGAAGTAAGCTAGAAATTCCTCACCAGGGTAATCCACATCCTACACTAGACTCCAAATTTGTGCGCAAGTGTTTAGCACAAGGATACAATTTAGGGGCGGGCTGTGGCTTAGTGATAGAGCAACTGCTTTGCATGCAGAAAGTCCCAGGTTCAGTCTCTGCTTTGACCTTTGAATGAATACTTCAAGAACAAAACCTCGCACAACTCAGAGAAGGAGTGATGTTTAGGAGACAGGGTGTTGTAACTGACTGAATATATTAGTTTCTTATGAGTTTACAATGTTGTCATGACATTTTCATGTCCACAGGACCAGAACAAAAATGGAAGTAAATCAATCAGCCAGTCATAGATTTATATGGTTGTATAAGTGGAAGGCACCTTGACCTGGATAGCCAAGGCTAGCCTAACAGTGTCAGATCTTGAAAGCTAAGCAGGGTTGTGTGTATAGTGCCATCAAGGCACAGCTGACTTTATGGCAACCCCGCAAAGGAGGTACCCTACCGGATCCTACCTGAGATACCCCCGACTTGGTAGAGATGCTCTTCAACTTTTTCATTAAATTGCCCAAGAAAAGGGACTCTAAGCTAACCTTTACAAGACGGAGAGGGGTATCTGAGGAAGTGAGCCATGACTAATGAAAGCTCATGCCCTACAGCAAATTTTGTTAGTTTTTAAGGTGCTACTGGACTCTTACTCTTTTCTACTGCTATCCTTTACCGTATGCGAGAACTCTCCATAGGCGCCTCTCGCGGCACATTTTTAAACTATTTGGAATGTACAAAATAGAACCCACAAACCTTCACAGTTTCCAGCTAATCTCAGTTGCGGTTGGAACTTGAGAAGATTTGCCTAATGTGCGACTCTTGAGCTTTGCAGCGATCTCTGTAGCGGAAACGGGAAAGAGCCTCTGATGAAGGTGGGGTGTGTGATGAAGAACGATGTGAGATTCTGTTGGAGAATAAGACAACCTCCCAGTCCAGAGCGAAGCCAAGTTTCTCAATAGAAGGAATATTATTCTGGGCAAAGGCTACCCTCAGAGCAGCTGGGGCCCTGCCAGCTGCTCACAAGCTGTTCTGGTTTGATCTCTGCCTCCGACCCCTTTTCTGCAAGCATAAATGGGACTTTGATTATGTACACAGGCGGCTAATCCCCTCGGCTCACACTACACAGCTAATCCCTCCACACCAGGCTGACGGACAAGGGCTAATTGGCAGCCAGCGTGGCTACAAACAGTGGAGAATGGCACGGCCAGCAGGGAACCAGCAGGTTTTGCTGGCTTCGCTCCTGCTCTGGCATTGCAAGTTAGAGAATCTTTCCGGGAAAGGGATGCAGTGATGGCTGCTGCGCTGCCTCAGGTGGTTGCAAAAAGGGGGATTTGACAAATTCATGGAAGATTGGTCCATTGAGGGATGACCATGATGGTTAAATGGAACCTCTGTGTTCAGAGGCAGTATACCTGAGAATTCCAGTTGCCAGAGAAGGACAACAGAAGGAGGCACTGACCTTCCAGGGCAGACACTGGGCCTTAGTGGGAACCAGAAGGCTGGACTATATAGACTATAGGTCTGATCCAGCAGGATTCTTCTTATATACTCAGAACGAGAGAGTGGAAAATACCTTTCTCTTTTAGAGACCCTAGACAACCAAAGCCAGTCAGAGATAATACTTAGCTCAATGGATTGATGCTCTGATTTGGGAGAAGGAGCTTTGCATTTCTCTTCTGAACCCAGTCCTGGCTTGGTAATCATTTACTTGCTAGGTGTTGGTATCCACAGAAGGAGAACATAAGAAGGTCCCTGCTGGATCAGACCAATGGTCCATCTAATACAGCATCCTGTCTCACGAAGTTGCCAACCAGTTCCTCTGGTCAGCCAAAAACAGGGCATAGAGGCTGAGGCCTTCCCCTGATGTTGCCTCCTTGCTCTGGGGATTTAGAGGTTTACTGCCCTGAATGTGGAGGTTCCTCTCAGTCACCACGGCTAGGAGCCATTGATTGGCCTGCCCTCCATGAATCTATCTAATCCGCTTGTGAAGCTGTTCATTCCTCTGACCATCACTATAGCCTCTGGCAGCAAATTCCACATTTCAATCACTCTCTGTGTAAAGTAGTATTTCCTTTTGTCTGTCCTGAACCTACTGCCCATCATTGGATGTCCTTGAGTTCTAGTGTTTTGGGAGAGGGAGAAAAATCTCTCTGTCTCAGCTCTCTCCACCCCATGCATAACTGTATAAACCTCTATCGTGTCCCCCCTTAGCATTCTCTTTCCTATAAGGACGTAAGAAGTGAGGTGCCCCAAGTTGAGGGGATGGAGGGAAAGTGAGGCTGAGACACCCCCTCGTTCACAGGGCCAAACTGACCTTTTATACTTTTCAGCGACCTTTCAGTCTGATTTCTATCCAACCCCTTGCACATTGCCACTGAACAAATGCACCCCTATCCCCAGTTCTGATGCAAAACAATGGAAAAAAGATCATTTGAGCAGCTGCATTGGCTTTACCAAGTGTGGGTTGGAAAGAACATCTCTCGCAAAAGTGCAAGCCTCTCTCTTCATGCCAGGGCCTCATCCTGAAACCGTCAGCTGAGGAGCCAGTGGCAGATGACGTTGTCTGCTGGCAGGCTGTGTCCATTTGTGAGCAGCCATAACTCCCCCCACGGCAGCCCCTGTCTGCTGCTATTTTTAGCATTGCAACGCAAGAGGCTGTGGTGACGTTGCCAAGACGCTCGTTCTCTTGTCTCAAGAGTGACCACTCAGACTGGCTTCCTCAGCCTGTAACAGCCCAGCAAAGAAAAATCCCAGCCCAGTGAGAAAAATCACACCTTCAATTAAAGTCAGGATGGACAGAGGTGTTAACCTGAGATTCATTCCCTGAATACCTCCAGATATCTTGCTTGACCTAATATGGAAATATACAAAACGATATAATATACGGATGGCTTGTATCTTTTGTAAGGTTGCCAACTCTGGGTTGGAAAACTCCTGGAGATTTGGGAGCAGAGCCTGGGGTGGGGTGGGAGCTCAGTGGGGTATACTGCCATAGAGTCCACTTTCCAAGGTAGCCATTTTCTCCAGGGGAACTGGTCTCTGCAGTCTGGAGAGCAGTTGTAGTTCTGGGAGATTCTCCAGGCCCCACCTGGAGGTTGGCAACCATAGTCTTCTGTGCCCCACCTGATTTGTGTGTGTGTGTGTGTGTCCTACCCTTGCTGGGTTATGTGCTTGCTATACTGTCCGTTACTCATTTATGATCAAAAGTTTGCTTTGTTTTCAACTCAGGATTTTGTAGGTATCATGTAGTGAGTTTAATTATTTTGTTATCTATCAGTGCCCACATTTTGGCTATATTTTATAATTATTTGAAGAGGTACATGCCAGTAAACTTTTAAACAACCTGTACAAATTGTGGGCTTGGGGTAGAGCATCTGCTTGGCAAGCAGAAGGTCCCAGGTTCAATCCTTGCTATCTCCACTTGGACTCATTGGTTAGCAGGTGATGTGAAAGACCCCTGCCTGAGAACCCGGGAATAGCCGCTGCCAGCAAGCATAGTCAATATTGACCTTGATATCTGAGTCAGTATAAAGCAATTGTGTGTGTGTGTTCAAGGTAAATAATAATACTTTCATTTTTATGTATGTATGCATGTATTTATTTATAGCCTGTAATATAATGGAAGCATATATTTAAAGAGGTGGGGGTGGGGGTGAGATTTCCGAATGAGGTGGACTTTGTGCATGGAAAAGAGGAGCCCTTAGCTGACTTTTTATTTGATTTCAAATTTTTTATATCCTGCCTTTCCCCCAGTCCACAGTGGCTTAAAGCAGATTAAGTGTGTGTGTGTTTTATATGTGTGCACATTCATGCATCTAAGGGCCAAACTTTAAAACCAGTTTTAGCCAGTTTTATTGCAATGAGGACAGTTCTAACACAACAACAAGCATCACCTTTGATTTCATTAGATCATCTGGGAAGCAGAAAGTCTCATGGCTTATGGAACATATGGAGGTAGAGAGCACCTGCGTTCTCAGAAACACTGCACCTGTTGGATTGCTACTGGCCAGGCAGCTGTTAGGAGCACAGGAAATTTTCCAGAAAGACAGACCAGTCTTGACCAGAGGCCTGTCTTTGTGAACTTTGCTTCAGAGCAGAGCAGCAAATGGAGGGGTAGGCAGGTGCCTGTCCTTAGGTGATTGCAGAGTTACCAACTCCAGGTGGGGATATTCCTGGAGATTTGCAGACAGTGCCCAGGGAAGGCAGAGTTTGGGGAGGGGAAGGCAGGAGCTCGGTGGAGATGAGATGTGATCGGTTGTATTTCCAGGAGAACTCCAGGCCCCACATGGAGCCTGGCAACCACATGCTTGGAAAAGGGAATGCTGGGAAGAGGAGCTTTTCTCATCCCTGTAGCACCATGCCATAAGTTACATAAGGTAGCATCTTAGGCATTGTTGATGTCCTCAGGGGTCATTTCGTTGAAAAAGAGGTGCAGGAGCTCATTAGCATAACTCATTTGCACAACTCATTTGCATATGCCACACCCCCTAACATACTGGAAGTGTGTCAGAAGGCAACACCCACCTCTCAGGCTCCACTCCACAGGTGAGTGAAACTGACCTGCTCTTCCTCCATTCCCTTCCCCATCCAATACCTTGTGCAATAAAAATAAGCGTAAAGAATACACCCTCATTCTCTTCCTGCTCCCTTGAAACCACCAGGTTTCAAGTAGACTTGAGATACCCAGGACATGTGCACCACCCATCCCCCCCCCCACAACAAGACACCCTTTGAGGTAGGTGGGGCTGAGAGAGGTTTTTTGAGAACTGCTCATGAGAGAACTGCTCTGAGAGAATTTGTGACTGGCCCAAGGTCACACCAGCAGCTGCATGTGGAGGAGTGGGGAATCAAACCCAGATTAGAGTCCAACTCCTGACCACTACAACAAACTGATGGGGTGGAAGCTGCTGAAGGGTTGGTGAAATTTCTCCAGTACTTATGTGCCATGTGCCCAGATAAAAAATGGTATACTTAGAAAATTTATATGCCACCTTGAGCAAGTCTCTGGAAAAGCAGCACACAGTCATAAAAGGAACAATGATAAAATTATCAATATTAAAACAAAACATTAAAAACAATAAAGACCCTAGCAGGGCTTTCCCCGGGGCGCTGTGCCTCTGCACTGCTCGGGGAAGCTGAGGAGGGGGTGGGGCTTGGTCATGTGCCCGCCCCCTGGGCTCCTCACTCCCGGAGCTGCGCTCCTGTGCACTCCCGCTCCAACGGACCCCTGGATGTCCTACATCTTAGCATGTGATAGCTGGAAACCTTTATATCTCTTCTGGGGGAAGCCAAATTGATATAATTTGATTTCTTTGGACTGGGTTGCTGAACATGTGATGGTGAACTACTGCAGGTATTAGGCTGCCAGTCTCCAGGTGGGGCCTGGAGTTCTCCAGGAATCTCAACTAATTGCCAGACTACAGAGATCAGTTCCCTGGAGGAAATGGTAGCTTCAAAAGGCAGACTCCATGGCAGAGCCTGTCTGGTGTAGTAGGTAGGAGTGTGGACGCTAATCTGGGAGAACTGGATTTGATTCCCCACTCCTCCACATTCAGCTGCTGGTGTGACTTTGTGTCAGTCACAAGTTCTTTCAGAGCTGTTATCTCAGGAGCAGTTCTTGAAAGGTCTCTCTCAGCCCCACCTACCTCACAGGATGTCTGTTGGGGGGAAAGGAAGGGAAAGAAGATTGTAAGCCACTCTGAGACTCCTTCAGGGTTGTGAAGGGTGGGGTATAAATACAATCACTTCTCTCTGTGTTGAGCTCCCTTCCCTGCCAAACTCCACCCTCCTCAGGATCTGCCCTCCAAATCTCCAGAATGTTCCCAAGCCACAGTTGGCAACCCCAGAATGCATGATCCCACTCTGTGCTTGTGCTGTGTTGCTGTGTCTTTGCCACCTACAAACCGTCCCACCATGCAGCCCGTAAGAGTATTTATGTGCCAAGATAGCATTCCTTTTCTAGGGTGGCTCCCGTCTCCAAGCTTATCAGGAGATAAGTACTGAGGAGGGCAGCTGGTACAGAATGGGGGAGTGACTCCCTGGCTGAGGTCTCATCTCTGCCATGAATTTCATAGCTGAGATTAGGAAACCTGCCATTCTCACAGCCAGTCCACCCCGGTTTTCAATATGTGGGAAAAAATAACGAGCTACCTTACAGGGCTAATGGAAGAATTGCTGAGATAATGTATGCAAATATGGAAATTTTTGAGGGCAAAGCACAGAGATAGGGAGGATGTCAACGAAGCTGCAACATCACTTTTGAGTGATCACTGATTACCCAGAAGTGATGTCACCCTCCCTCCAGCACAATGCACTAGGGATTCTTGCAATCTCTATAGTAAAGACCATAGAGTGGGGAAATCCCTAGAGCAAGGTGGATGTGGTGACTGGAAGTGACATTGCCACAATGTTACAAGACAACTCACAACGTAAAGTACAATGTCAGTTTAAGACAAAATACACAAAACCAGCAATTAACAACATTACAAAGTAATTGAGCTTCCTCAAAGAACTTCTGGAACAAATGTGTTTTCTTCAAGTGACACCACAAGGCCTATAATGAAATTCCTTCCATATTGATGCTACTGAGAGCTACTGTTGTCCAAAATACTAGACCAAGAGAGACCTTGGCCTGTCTACCTTCTAGGGTTGCCAGCTCCAAGCTGGGAAATTCCTGCAGATTTGGGGGTGGAATCTGGGGATGGTGGGAATTGAGAAAGAGAGGGAACATAGAATCCAGACTTCAAAGCAGACATTTTCGCCTGGGAACTGATTTCTGCAGAGATCAGTTGTGATTTCATACAATCTCCAGGCCCCACCTGGAGGATGGAAACCGTACAGTTCCACCCAAAGTCTGAGTGTTTTGTTTGTTTTCCGAAGCCATGAACTTTTCTGCTTTCCAGATGGCCTAATGAAATCAAAGGTGCTCCCTTTCCTTGTACTAGAACTGTCCTTGTGGCAGTCAGGCCCAGGCTGACGGAATCAGATTTCTTATATTAGATTTAGGAGGCAAGACTGGAGGAATGCCTTGAAACTCGCTCCTCAGATGTTCCCTCCAGATAGGAAGATTTGACCTGTTTTATTTATTGCCCTCTGAGCAACACAATAACAAAGGCTTAGCCTCCAGCAGATGGACACAACAGGTCCATTTGGAATGCTCAGAGTTAACAAATGTAGAATCCAAGCTGCACAGGACACACAGAACTCTTTCTCTGCTTAAAGGAGGGGAAAAATAGACTGAGCATGGTCTTTACTGGTGTATAGTTATTACGGTCTAAGACCAGCATACAGTGTAAAGTCTTTACTGGTGTACATATCTCCTGTTTGGGGTCCCAATATAGGAAGTTCCTGGAGATTTGGGGCTGGTACTTGGGGAGGGTAGAATTTGGAGACAGGAGGAAACTCAGCAGGGATGTGATGCCAGAGAACTTCCCCTCCAAAGCTGCCACTTTCTTCAAGGGAACGGATCTCTGTAGTCTGGAGATCAGTGGTACTCCTGGGAGGACCCTAACCCCCGCCTTGATGTTGGTAACTCCTACCCCAAGAGGGGAAAGAGCCGCGGTGGCTCAGAGGTTAAGATGCAGAGCTGCAGACTGGAAGGTCAGTAGTTCGGCAGTTCGAGACCCAAGTACCGCATGACGGAGTGAGCTCCCGTCTCTGGCCCCAGCTCCTGCCAACCTAGCAGTTCAAAAGCAAGAAATTGCAAGCAGATAAATAGGTACCGCTTTGATGGAAAGGTGCCTTCCGTGTGCCTTGGCATTTAGTCACGCTGGCCACATGACCACGGAAAAGTCTTCGGACAGCGCTGGTTCTTCGGCTTGGAAACGGAGATGAGCACTGCACCCTAGAGTCGGATTCGACTGGCTTTCGAGCAAGAGAAACCTTTACCTTTATCCTTACCCCAAGAGGGAGGGAGGAAGCTAGAGAAGGGACAGTTATTTCCTGCCAGCTCTTTAACTGTAAGCCCAGGGACAGGATTCTTCAAGATTTAAATGCACTATGAGCCTCCTGAGTTTAGACCCTTAACAAAGAATATTTGTTTGGAAGTAAATCCCACTGAACCGTGGGTCTTTCTTCTGGGTAAATATGCATTAGAGTTGCAGTTTTAGGCCTAGTTTACACATGCAAGAGAATTTGGTGATAGACTGCTGATGTGGTAGAAACTGGACTGCTCGACTTTAAGTAGCAGCTGGTAGGTTTCTAACTTTGAATGTCCCTTTGTGTAAAATCTCCATGCAAATAGAAAGGTAGCACTAGGGTTGCCATCCTCCAGGTGGGGCCTGGAGATCGCCCAGTTGAGCTGCAAGTTCCAGAGATGATAGTGCTATCTTGGTTGAATTTGTCCATGATACGATAAGACATGTCTACAAGGCAGATTCAAACAGAAAAGTGCAGAGAACGGAAAATCAATACAATGTACTAAATACAATAGAATATAAAAAATAACATAATGATGGATTACCAATTGCATTATAATTTTCATACAGATCGCTTGAGGTTTTCAGTTCTGCTAAACAATGTGTAAAACTTATATTTAATGTCACAATAGCCAAACAGAACATCCAGGTTAAGAGACAGTGTATCCCTTAATAGCAGTTCCTAAGGACCAATAGTGGGCCTTCAGGCCAATCTTATGGGCTTTCCCAGAAGTATTTGCTTTGTTTGTATTGGATGCAGGATGCTGGTTTAGATGCATCTTTGGCCTGATCTTGCAGGGCTCTTCTTGTATTTTTCAATACTATAACCTTAACTAATAAAATAGTTATGGAGCTTTTTTAAAAAAAGTTATTTTTTTATTTTAGTGTGGTGTCATTGCACTAAGAAAAATGACACAGAAGAAGTTTCTGAAGTTCAACTTTCCCAGATTTATTATTTCAGAACAGCAGCTACAACACACAACAATAAATTGCATCCAGTACAAAGTGGCCATTTTTCAGTGGTGTTCTGTACTGCCATCATATATATATTACATGAGAGGGAAGGGAAAGCCAAGCCCCCAGTGTTCCCTCTGAGCTGATTGAGTGTGAGCTTGCTCACAGTTCATTAGCCTCCAGCTCACTTGTTTTTGTCTTAGCTCAGGAAGGATGGCTCCAGAGCAAACTAATTTATGCAGTAGCCAAATTGCTCACTCACAGCTTTACGGCCAGTAGCTCACCAAGTAGCCTTTTTGCTCACAAGACTCCAGAGCTTAGAGGGAGCATTGGTTGCCCCCCACTTCTTCTCCTCTTGAGAGTGCCCAGTTGTCTCTCCCCTGCTGTATTTTCCCTGTTTCCCAGCCTTCCAATCACTGTCTCCCACCTGTTGCCCCCCACTGCCATCTCCTTCCCCACTTGCTGCTGCTGCACACAATAAGGATCTGCCACAGAGGTTTCACTTCGTGTGTAGGGTCAGCAACCTCAAGGAAGGGTGTCAGCCTGAGACTTGCAGCCTGAGACTTACCTGGTGGGGGGATGGGCTTGCAGGTGATGTCACAGGTGATGCAGTGATGACATCAGCACACAGCCAAGTGACACTGTAGCACTCACCCAAAACTCTGTGGTTAAACCACAGAATGCTAAAGCATCCCCTGACACAATAACATCACTTCCAGGTAGGGTTGCCAGCCTCCAGATGGGGCCTGGAGATTGCCCAGAATTACAACTGATCTCCAGAAGATACAGATACGTTCCCCTGGAGAAAATGGCTTCTCTGGAGGGGAGTCTCTATAGCATTATATCCCTGAGGTCCCTGTTCTCCCAAAACCCCACCCTCCGAAGCTCCAACCTGAAATCTCCAGGAATTTCTCAACCTAGATGGCAACTCTAGCTAGGTCACCAGGGAGAAAGCTTCTGCTACTTCTCTTTGTTTGCTGTGCCGGTTTTCTGCTTGCAGGGAGTGTTAAACACAGAGAAACTTTCCAAAATATAATCTTCCATTATCTTCCACGTGCAGTGGCAGAGCCCATGCTACAACCAAGCACTCCGTGGCCCCTCATTCACTTCCAAGTGTGAATAGTGCTCCCACTGCTTCGATATTCTAACAGAAAAGAGGTGCAAGAAGCAGGGACTGATGCAGATTTAAGAGTCTGGACCATGTCAGATGTTCCAGTATTTTTTCCAATTTGAACATCTCCGAGTACGCAGCTGCACAGAGGATACAATACTTCTTAGTAATTCCAGTGCTCACAGTGATGGGGATCCAAAATTCAAACTCCTTTCTATAAGAAAGGTCTGTAATTGCTTTTAAAAAATCTCACTTCTATCATAGAATCATAGGGTTGGATGGGACCTCCAGGGTCATCTAGTCCAAACCCCTGCACAATGCAGGAAATTCACAAATACCTCCCCCCACCCCCCACCCCCCCAGTGACCCCTGTTCCATGCCCAAACTGGCCTGGAGAAAAATTGCTTCCTGACCTCAAAGTGGCAATCAGCATTTCCCTGGCAAGTAAGAAAGGGCCGCGAGAACTAAGCACGGATGCAACCCTTCCTGCCATCTTCCTCTCACAATCTGCCTAAATTCACAGAACCAACATTGCTGTCAGATGGCCATCTAGCCTCTGTTTGAAAACTTCCAAAGAAGGAGAGCCCACCACCTCCCAAGGAAGCCTGTTCCACTGAGGAACCGCTCTAACTGTCAGGAAGTTCTTACTAACGTTTAGCTAAAAACTCTTCTGATTTAATTTCAACCTGTTGGTTCTGGTCCGACTTTCTGGGGCAACAGAAAACAACTCCGCACCATGGCAAGCCAGAAGGTGTCATCTTTTTGCATCTTCTCAAACAGGGAAAATGGCTCAGATAGCCCTTTCTTTGTTCTCTCTAAGCTTTTCTCTCTTTAAATGTTTGGAACTTCTGGAGCTAAGTCTAACAATCTGCAGAGGAGTGCAGTGAGATTTACGTTGAGGTTAACAAAGACTCTCCTAATTTCTGATCTGCTTTGTCTGTACCTTTGTCATTCAACAGATATTAGAAAGGTGCCATCTGTATGTGCTCTTTCTCATTGCAAAGAAACAGGCCCATTAAAGGAGGGGCATCCCTGAAACTTCCCTCCAATGTGAGGAAGTGGGGATGAGCTTAGTCCTTTTTTATAACTAATTTTTTAAAGTGTAAAAATCTAGTGCCTTTTGACAAGAGGCCACACGCAGCCCTGGGTTCAGAGGAGAGGGCCAGTGCCTTTGGGTCGCATCCTTAGAGACATTAATGCAAATCATCTGTAATGGTGGTAGACAGTAGAAATAGATACATGCCAGTGGCACATGCATTTATAGCGTTTAAGGTCAAAGGGCAACACAAGCCCTTCTCTTGCCCTGGTTCCTGTAAGATAGCAGAAGTCAGCAGATTCCCTCCAGTTATTAGAAATAACCTTGTTAAGTTATTTAAATAAAATGGCATCTGGCTAGAAATCTTTCCAAGCTAGGATGCAGCAATCTGAGGTATAAAAATAGATGGAGATGGAGTTGATGATGATTCTGTGTCAACAACTCAATTGGAATTGCGTCTCCTGGGCTGGCCTGACCAGATGGTAGAAGCAATCCAAGCTGTCATCAAGGTAGCAATATTTTTTTTTGAAGTGGCCAGTGAAGCAACACAGAATTCAAGAGGGGCACTTCAACATCTTCTGTGGCATTGCTGGGGCATGCCTCAGATCTGAAGACACAGCTGCCAGAATACCTTTTCGGGCCAGCCCTTTGAGTGCAGGTGATGGCTGAGTTGTGTATTGGACTCAGTGCCCAGGCATGCCAAGGGCTCCAAGATGGGTGACCAGGTCTTTCAAGATATTCTCTCTTCTTCACAAAGCTATCATGTCCCAGTTCCTGAATGCTTCAGATCGTGACACTGAGATACAGGCATTGTTTACAGACTCAGTTCAGCAGACTCTGGCTCAGAGACACTCTGTTCATCAAGCCAGTCTGAAGCCTAGTTTGGGGAAGAGCTGTTTGCAGCCTATCCAGAGGCTTCAGGCTAAGAGATTTGACTTCTCAGGAGAGGAATCTGACTCTGCACTTTCTAACAGAGAATGCAAAGGGCACAACTGGAGGTTGCCCAGCAATACTAGAGTTCATAGTTCCAAGTCAAGGACCTTTAAATTCCCACATAACCTAAGCTAAAGGGCATGGCTGGGGCACTCGGGCAATTTGCTTTGCTATTTAGGTGCTCAGTTGAGCTCAGAGCAACATCAACTTTCCATGGGAGCTCTCCTAGGTCCTGAAGATCTTTGGTCTCTCCCTACTAGCTGCATCTGGCTTATTGGAACCCAGTATTTAGTGCTTGGTAGTGATGGGGCAGAAGACTATCTTGCTCCAGATGAGTCCTGTTCCAATAATTTACAGCAGCCCTTAGACTCTCAACTCCACAAAGGTACAGGATAAAGCTGCCCTGTACAGGAGGTGGTGCCAAAGCACTTGGGCCAACAGTTGTTCAAATCTGGAGGTAGGAAAAATGGAAAAGGAAATTTGTGTAGTAACAATTCAGCCTCCCATCTTTTCCTTATAGTGAGATGCTTTTGTGAAGCACTCCATGAAGGTGTCTCCTGGCTCTTCACCAGAGCCAAAGCAGATATTCAAGTTTGATCTTGGAGTTGAAGCACATGGCTCTTATCCACAAGGGCAATGCAATCCAATGTTCTCAGAATCAAATACTTTCTCTTATCTCACCCCTCTCTTTTTAACAGCCATGTTGTGTTAATGTTCAAGTCAATTTCCCTGTGCTCCTTCATATCCTCCCAACATTAACTGCTCAGTTTGGGGGACAGCAGTTCCTGCAGAACTGTCATTTGCATTTCCATTCCCGGAACTGGTCCTTCTTGCCACCCATTCCCACTATAGTCCCAAATGATTCCTGGAATGCTGCTCTTGCAGGACAAGAGACACCCCACTACCAACGTACAGCATGAAGTGGAAGACAAAGGTCTGTAATGGGAGGGGGGAATAGGAAAAAATAGTTTCCATCCTTTTGCCATGGGATCCAAGCCAATGCAAAGAAGTGGTTAGAGGACTGAAGTAGGACTTTGGACAGTGGGGTTCAAATGTCCACTCAGTAACATGAAGCACAATGGGTGATTTTGGGCTAGACAGCCAAATTAGTCTCAGTGGATTAGGCAAAAATGGGAAGGAACTGTGTGTGCCTTTCTGAACTCCTTGGAGGAAGGATGGGCTAAAAATCCATTAGAACAAAGCTTTACAGTTGATACTATTACATCCTGCCCTGGTTATCCTAGTGGAAATGCAAACAAGACAATTAGCGATGCCAAAAAGGATTTTGAGGATTGTATTGCTAAAAGCCTAAAGACCAACAACAAAGAATTCTTTAAATACATTAGGAGCAGGAAACCAACTAAGGAAGCAGTTGGATCATTGGATGACAATGGAATTAAAGGAGTATTAGAGGAGGATAAGGTGATTGCTGAGAAGCTAAATGAATTCTTCTCATCTGTCTTCACTGCTGAAGATACAAGTCAGATACCTGTTCCTGAATGGATGTTTTCAGAAGGGGAGGGTGTGGCACTTAGGAGGCAAATAGTGCTGACAAGAAACGAAGTTCTAGATCTGATAGACAAATTGCAAACTAACAAATCACCAGACCAGGTGGTACATCCCTCCTAGAGTTCTTAAAGGACTGAAATGTGAAATTTGCTGAGCTTTTAACTGAGATATGCAGTAGGTTTCTAAGATCAACCTCTATACTGGAGGACTGGAGTAACACCCATTTTTAAAAAGGGATCCAGGAGGGATCTGGGAAATTACAGGCTGGTTAACTTAACATCTGTTCCGGGTAAATTGATGGAAAGCGTTCTTAAAGATAAAACTGTCAAGCATATAGAAGGCCAAGCCCTGCTGAGTAAAAACCAACATGGCTTCTGCAAAGGTAAGTCCTATCTCACCTTTTAGACAGGGATGTGTCTCCTAATAACTACCCCTTGTTGAGGAAATATCAGCTCACCAGTTTTGGAATATTAACCTAACAAAGGAATAGTCAGCTAGCAGCCGCAACCAATTTTTTACTGCAGCAATCTAAATACTTACTATACATTATGCTATATATTTGAAAGTTGCAGACAAATATCATTGGTAAAGTTCCATTCCAGTATTGCATCCCAAGGATATTCCTTTGCTGATTTTGTGAATACTCTATTTACTGTTAATTTCTTCATCATGTGCACATGTTATTTTCAGCAAGTATGGTATGTCACTAGTTGAGCTGCGAGTTCCAGAGATGACAGTGCTATCTTGGTTGAATTTGTCCATGATATGATAAGGCATGTCTACAAGGCAGGTTCAAACAGAAAAGTGCAGAGAACAGAAAATCAATACAATGTACCGAATACAAAGGAATAGAAAAAATAACATAATGATGGATTACCAATCGCATTATAATTTTCATACAGATCGCTTGAGGTTTTCAGTTCTGCTAAACAATGTGTAAAACTTATATTTAATGTTACAATAGCCAAACAGAACATCCAGGTTAAGAGGCAGTGTATCCCTTAATAGCAGTTCCTAAGGACCAATAGTGGGCCTTCAGGCCAATCTTATGGGCTTTCCCAGAAGTATTTCCTTTGCTTGTATTGGATGCAGGATGCTGGTTTAGATGCATCTTTGGTCTGATCTTGCAGGGCTTTTTTTGTACTTTTCAATACTATAATCTTAACTAATAAAAATGGTTCTGGAGCTTTTTTTTAAAAAAAGGTTTTTTTTATTTTAGTGTGGTGTCATTGCACTAAGAAAAATGACACAGAAGTTTCTGAAGTTCAACTTTCCCAGATTTATTATTTCAGAACAGCAGCTACGACACACAACGATAAATTGCATCCAGTACAAAGTGGCCGTTTTTCAGTGGTGTTCTGTACTGCCATCATATATATATATATTACATGAGAGGGAAGGGAAAGCCAAGCCCCCAGTGTTCCCTCTGAGCTGAGTGAGTGTGAGCTTGCTCACAGTTCATTAGCCTCCAGCTCACTCATTTTTGTCTTAGCTCAGGAAGAATGGCTCCAGAGCAAACTAATTTATGCAGTAGCCATATTGCTCCCTCACAGCTTTAATGCCAGTAGCTCACCAAGTAGCCTTTTTGCTCACAAGACTCCAGAGCTTAGAGGGAGCATTGGTTGCCCCCCCACTTCTTCACCTCTTGAGAGTGCCCAGTTGTCTCTCCCCTGCTGTATTTTCCCTGTTTCCCAGCCTTCCAATCACTGTCTCCCACCTGTTGCCCCCCACTGCCATCTCCTTCCCCACTTGCTGCTGCTGCTGCTACATGCCCACAAGGATCTGCCACAGAGGCCCCACTTCTTGTGTAGGGTTAGCAACCTCAAGGAAGGGTGTCAGCCTGAGGCTTGAGGCCAGCAGTAGACTTACCTGGTGGGGGGATGGGCTTGCAGGTGATGTCACAGGTGATGCAGTGATGACATCAGCACACTGCCAAGTGACACTGTAGCACTCACCCAAAACTCTGTGGTTAAACCACAGAATGCTAAAGCATCCCCTGACACAATAACATCACTTCCAGGTAGGGTTGCCAGCCTCCAGATGGGGCCTGGAGATTGCCCAGAATTACAACTGATCTCCAGAATATAGAGATCACTTCTCTTGGGAGAAAAATGATGCTTTGGAGGGTAGTCCCTAGGGCACTATACCATACTAAGGCCCCTCCCCAAACCCTGCCCACTCCCGGCACCATCCCCAAATCTCCAGGAGTTTCAAAAACTAGAATTGGCAGCCCTACTGTAGGACAAGGGACCAATGGATGTGATTTCTGATATTTCCTTTGACATATATATTGACAGCCGTCACTGTGCCTTCATAACAGTCCGATCATGTTATATTCAGATTTTGGTATTTAGCCCAGATGGAAGAAATCTGTAGTAGAACATAGATATTTTATAATTGTATTTTTCAGTATAAGAAGTTAATTGTAGAGAGAAGTATTATTAAGTGTTAGAGGCCTTTAGATTTAATCAAACAGCAATAGAATGGAATGTGCATTTGGAAGCTACAGGCCTCCCTGCTCACAGGCACCCAAGGCCAAAGCTATATGAAGGAAACAATTTGCGTGTTCCCAAAATAAGCAAACAAACCCTGAACGAGGAGGCCATAGGAAGACCCAGAGTTCTCCAAAGTTTCTCATTGATCTAAGATTAGATAAGCAAATGTAATCAATGACATTCTTGACCAGTGTAGAGGTACGCCAATAGGAAAGGCGCAGAGTCAAATGATGCCCTGGTGATGCTACCTGCCTGACACCAATTAGTGATTTTCCTCTGTGTAAACTATAACTGGTGTCATCTGGGGTATAAGACCTTCTGCCCTTCCTGGTTATGGCAGAATACAGCTTGGCGTTGCCGAGTGCTAAAGGTATTTTAGCCCTGTATTTTCCTGTTCCATTGCAATAAACAGATATACATCTAACTCGCTGGACTGTGACTGTGTGTTTTCAATTCTGCCCCGGGAGCACACGGGCACAGATTTGTGCATCACTACTTCTCAGTCACATCAGAAGTATCATCATGGCATTGGGCAATTGCCCTCCCAATTTTCCCTGCCATTTTCCCTCTTCCACCCAACTGGGTGGCAGCAGACAACCCCTGCAGGGGGTGGGAGGTCTCTCACTGAACTGGGAGATCTTGCCTCCTTGACCTCAAGTTGGGGTCTGGAGATATTCTCAAAATTACAACTGGTCTTCAGACTAGAGAGGTTGAGTTCTCCTGGTCGGAATACCAGCTTTAGAGAGTGGACTCCGTGGTATCACACCCCTTCTGCACTCCCTCCCCTCCTCAAACTCTCCCCTCTCTAGGTGCTACCCCCAACTCTCCAGGAATTTCCCAGCCTGGAGCTGGCAACCTTACATCTGTGTGCCAGTGTTACACCAGTCTCAGCAATGGAACTGCATCATCGTTGTGGCACTCCTGGTCTGATCAGAAGTAAACATGTCCAGACTGGAAGTGATGGCTAGGGCTGGGTACACGTAGGAGTGAAGCCATCATCTTCAAAAGCTGCCCAGCAACAGGAGACCAGAGGTGGGGGAGAGGACAGCAGGACCTATTGGCAGTCTAGGAGCCAGGCATTCCCAGAGAGAACCCAGTCTCCCAGACCACAAGAGGATGAAGAGATGGAGCACAGGCATTGCTGAGCTGGCAGGAAAGCTGAGGGCAGCCTCCGAGGCATGGCCAAACTGCTGAAGGGCACCTCCATTTGTCTGGAAGCATCTCTCACTTCTAGGCAATCATGAAGAGTGAACAACAGAACTTCCAGCCCGAAGCATGGTGAATCATTGGGCGCGATCACAGGAGCAGTTTGGCCCGACATAGCCACCCTTCCCCTCTGGATCAGTAGGGTGCGATCAAACACACAAATCTGGCTCCCGTGCCCCAGTCATCCTTACCTCACACTGAAACAACTCCCACGTGAATTAAATAGCCACCAGCAAATTCTGGTGGCTACCTCAGTGAGATAGGAGCTGCAGTGGCTCAGAGGTTAAGACACTGAACTGCAGACTGGAAGGTCGGTAGTTCGGCAATTCAAGACCTGAGTGCCGTGTGACAGAGTGAGCTCCCGTCTCTGGACCCAGCTCTTGCCAACCTAGCAGTTCGAAAGTAAGAAACTGCAAGTAGATAAATAGGTACCACTTCGGTGGGAAGGTAACAATGTTCCATGCGCCTTGGTGTCTAGTCATGCCAGCCACATGACCATGGAAAAGTCTTTGTACAGCCTTGGCTCTTCAGCTTGGAAACGGAGATGAGCACAGCCCCCTAGAGTCAGATTCAACTGGCTTTCGAGCAAGGGAAACCTTTACCTTTACCTCAGTGAAGTGCTTCCATGGAGCATTCTGGACATCTGATCACCCAGGTGCATCATGGAAATACATGAGCAGTGTGATCATTCCTCTACGTTTCTATCATATCCCTTTGTTTTTTTCTCCAACCCCCACTCCGAGGTGCACTTCAGTGCCCCTATTGGCTGCCCATGGTACTCCTGGGTGGAAGTGCATGTGCGCATGCAGAGCCCAGTGTTTGGGTGAGGAAGCAGGGATGGGGGAACCTAGAGGTGCTGTGGGCAAACTATAATGCCAAGCGGGAGAGCTGCGGAACACTTATCATCTGATTCCTTGGTCACTGACTGCTCCACTAAATGTGGAGGGGACTGCAATTGGCCACCCTGGACAGTGGGGCGGTATCTGGGGGGGAGGGGTTCAGATGTGTCAGGGCAAAGGAGTTCTTGGAACTAAACTTCCTGACAAGGAGTGTGCCCATGCTTGTCCACTTCTGTGCATGCACAGCAGGACTTAGAAAAAAATCCATTCAGCCCTGGGCCCGTGGTTGCGGCACATTGCTGATGTGAATGACCAACCACAGGCTTGCAGCACTATGATGCTGGCTTAGCAGCTGCTGTGTGATCAATGTAAATTGTCCCAAACTCAAGCACCTTATTTAGAGCCGATGTACTGCTTCGGCAACCTACCTGACAGACCACACCCATTGTTTTGAAACCAGGGTGAATATGGCAGGCTTTGTTGAGCCTGCAGGCACTTTTGGAACTTTGAGGTGGGAAGCTGGATATCAGCACAAAATGGCTGCCACAGGAGGGAGAGCAGCAGGGCCAGTCACAAAATGGCTGCCATAGGAGGCAAGCCTGGCTCTTCGCTTTGGGAAAGAGATGCTGTTTGCATCAGTTTTTAAAGAAAGGTGAGGGATTGTTGTCTGTGTAGCCACAGGTTGACATTTCTAGTCTCAGAGACATGGCCACTCTGAGAGCACACAGCTGTAATGCACTTACCCAGGATGAAGCTAGCACAGGTCATCAGTCAGCTGGTAGGGGATAACCTGAGGTTCTTTGGTTTTCTTCCTGTTCCATTTAAGACCCCTTGGATTTCATTCCCAAGATTCAAGAAGCAAGCGCACTGCAGGAAATACACTGATATGTTCTGTAGTGTCTGGGTACCATGTGGGGAATTACTGCAGTTCCCTCCCAGGCCATGGTAACCTAAAACTGGCATAGTGCCCATCTTTGGAAGTAAGGGGTGGTGGTGATCAACTCGGGGTTAGGAAATACTTGGTGGTTTGAGAGAGCAGCTTGGGACTTCAGCAGAGTATAATGCCTTAGAGTGCACCCTCCAGACTAGCCATTTTCTTGAGGGGATCTGATCTCTGTAATCTGGAGATGAGTTCCAATTATGGGAACTCTCTAATCCTTGCTTGGAGGTTGGCAACCCTAACCAGAGGCAGGCCCTTTTCAGTTGTAGCACCTTGATTCTGGAAGTTCCTTCCCCTCAAGGGTAGTTCATTGAGGATTAGGTGCCAAGTTGCTGATGGAATATACCATCAAGTTGCAGCCGACTTATGGCTATCCCATATGGTTTTCAAGGCAAGAAATGAAGAAGGGTGGTTTGCCATTGCCTTGCCTCTGCATAGGGACCCTGGGATTCCTTGGAGGTTTCCCATCCAAATATTAACCAGGGCTGACCCTGCTTAGCTTCTGAGATCTGATGAGATCAGGCTGCCCTGGGCCATCCAGGTCAGCGCAGTATTCAGTTAAAATGTCCTTATTGGCCCAGGCCTTTCCTTCACTTTGTGGACTCTTTGCACACAGGTTTGTTTGAAAATTATGTTTCTAACACATGGTGGCAGCGAAACATTACAAGATCAGACAGGTTCTGAAAGGTGTTTGTTCCGTGGAAACTGGGGGGGTGGGGGTGGATCTATCTTCTTCTGAAAACAGAGGGGAAAGTCGCTGTCTCAGGGGATTTATGACCTGTTAGCTCTTACAAAGCAGGTTATAAACTATGAAGATCAAGGTAATGAATCACACTGTAGTTGCAATCACACAGTTTGTATTTACAAGCCTGGAAATGTTTGCTGCAGCTAAAGAGCAGCTTGGAGTCATCCTTTTTGTAGTCACACCTGTAATTAGATGTGTCCCCCACCACTAGGGAAAGTCAGAGTCATGTAGCAGTTAGAGTGGCAAACTAAGGATTGGGAGACTCAGGTTCAAATCTCCACTCGGCTGTGAAACTCATTCAGTGATCATGAGTCTCTCTCTCTCTCTCTGCCTAAACTATTCCACTGAGTTGCTGTGAGGATAATATGGAGGAGAGGAGGCCCATTTATGCGTCCTTGAGCTCTTTGGAGGACGAGTGGGAGAAAGATCTGGAAATACAAATAAAATGCAGTGCAGGACTATACGATGCAGTCCTCTGCCCTGCTGTTCTTCCAATAATAAATTTCACAAGTGCTGCTGATGTACCAGTTCTTCTTATTCAATCCAAATGTGTGCAAAGCAGCATGAGTGCTCTCTGAAATGGTTTCTCAAAACACACATCTCAGCCTCACCTACCTTGCAGGAGTGATGTTGTGAGCAGTGTTCCCTCTAAGCTGAGTTAGTGTGAGCTAGCTCACAGTTTTTTAGTCTCCGGCTCACACATTTTTGTCTTAGCTCAGGAAAGATGGCTCCAGGGCAAACTAATTTATGCAGTAACATAAGAGAACATAAGAGAAGCCAATGATGGATCAGGCCAATGGCCCATCCAGTCCAACACTCTGTCACCCAGTGGCCAAAAACACCAGGTACCATCAGGAGATCCAGCAGTGGGGCCAAGACACTAGAAGGCCTCCCACTGTCCCCCCCCCCCAGCACCAAGAATACAGAGCATCACTTGCCTCAGACTGAGAGTTCCTACCTATACCTTGTGGCTAATAGCCACTGATGGACCTCTGTTTCATATGTTTATCTAATTCCCTCTTGAAGCCGTCCATGCTTGTAGCTGCCACCACCTCCCGTGGCAGTGAATTCCATGTGTTAATCACTCTTTGGGTGAAGAAGTACTTCCTTTTATCTGTTCTAACCCAACTGCTCAGCAAATCACCTGTTCACAGCTTTAATGCTAGTAGCTCACAAAGTAGGATTTTTGCTCACAGGACTCCATAGCTTAGAGAGAGCATTGGTTGTGAGGATAAAACAGAGGAGGGGAAAACAATGTTGGAAGCCACCTTGTGTTTCCCTCGGGACAGAATTACTAAATAAATAGAGATTGCAAGGAAAATGAAGTAGAATGACTAAGACAACTAAGGGGGGACGTGATAGAGGTTTATAAAATTATGCACAGGGTGGAGAGAGCTGACAAAGAATTTTTTCTCCCTCTCCCAAAATACTAGAACTCGAGGGAATCCAGTGAAGCTGTTGGGCAGTAGGTTCAGGACAGACAAAAGGAAATACTACTTCATATAGAGAGCAGTTAAAATGTGGGATTTGCTGCCAGAGGATGTAGTGATGGCCACAGGAATAAACAGCTTTAAAAGGGGATTCGATAGATTCATGGAGGATAAGGCTACTAGCCATGGAGGCTGAGGGGAACCTCCACATTCAGAGGAACCAAGCCTCTGAATCCCAGAGCCAGGCGGCAACATCAGGGGAAGGCCTCAGCCTCTATGCCTTGTTGTTGGCCTTTCAGGGGAACTGGTTGGCCAGTGTGTGAAACAGCATGCTAGACTAGATGGACCACTGGTCTGATCCAGCACGGCTCTTCTTACATTCTTAATGCAACCGTTGGGAAATGCTGTAACTCAGTGGCAAGGCACACATATTAACTATAGGTTCAATTCCTGGCTCTTTCAGTTGAAGATTAAAGCAGGGGTTTAGAAAACCCCTTTTTCTGCTACAGTTAAATTCAAGTCCAGTAGCACCTTAGTGAGCACCCAGATTTTCTGAGCATGTGCTTTTGAGAGTCAAAGCTTCTGAGTGTCTTGTTGTTCTTTATGGTGCTAATGGATTAGACTGTAGCTCTTCTACAGTGGACCAAAATGGCTACCCTCTGAAACGACCTTTTCTGCTAGAGACCCCGAAGAGCCACTGTCAATTAGACAAGAAAATACAGAGCTAGACGGAAGTCTGTCTCAGCGTAAGGCAGATTCCAGTGTTCAATTTGCAGTCCCCTGGGCCACTGCTGCCCGGGCATTCATTATTCCTGATCAGGTAAGGAAATGAAAATATGGATACATAAAAGCCAATTATTGTCTCAAAGTGCTAGAAATTGAACTGTTAAAGCTGATCTGTAGCGGTTATGGATTTGAAATTCTGAGGTTCATTATGGGTTATTTTCCCTCTTATGCAGTGCATTTGCTGAGAATTGGATTGGCAGCGAGTTGCAAAAACCACCCAAGACTTCTTTTCTCTAATATAAACCACACTTGTCCTGTATGAAATAACTTTGAAACATACAGGAGACACATGTGCATACATATTTGCTTTCATTCACTATGCGGAGCATGAGTACTTTGCTCAGCAATGTGTTAAAACAAATGAAACCATCAAGTTTACATTCTGCTCTTTCTCCTGTTCCCTGTACATATCGGGTGTATGTAAATGTCCACAATGGGGAGGGTTTTGAATATGTAGTTGGGGCTTCATCTCATTGAACTGCAAATGAAATGGCTTTGTGGATGGAATTTTTGCTGCATCTCCCTTACTGTGGTAATGTAGGACAAGGGAAAAAGAATGTGATTTCTGAACGTGATTTCTGACTCTCTCTCTTTGATATGTATATATATTTGACAGCTGTCACTGTGCCTTCAAAAGATTAATCATAATAGATCCAGATCCTGGTATGTAACCTAGAAGCTTCTGATTAGAGAAACTTATAGTAGAACACACACACACACACATATATATAAAGTGCATTTTTGTATAAGAAGCCATATTAATCAAAAGTATTATTAGAGGCCTCTGTAGATGAAATTAGGATGCAATAGATGGAATGCTATTTAGAAGTTGCAAGGACACCAAGAGCAGAGTTTAGTGTGATTCACAGCCCTTATCAGCTAGCTCTCCATATGCAAGGCCCGAAAGGGACCCAGTGTTCTCTAATGTTCCCATTGTTCTGGAGACCAGATAAGCAAATGCAATCACTGACATACATGACCAGTATAGGGAGAGACCAATAGTAAGGTTTAAAGTCAAATGATGCTTGCATGATGTTAACCGCTTGGTACCAATTAGAGATTCTTTAATGTAAACTATATGTGATTTGGGGTATAAAACCTTCTGTCCTTCCTGGTTGTGGCAGAATACAGCTTGGTGATATTGGGTGATAAGGCACCCAGTCCTGTATTCCCTGTTTCAATTGCAATAAACAGATATTCATCTAACTCTTTGGACTCTGACTGTGTGATTCCAATCTGGCCATGGGATCACATGGGGCACAGATCTGTGCATCAGAACCCTTCCTCAACTGAAAAACTGCTCTGGAAAGTCAGGGAAACCTTTGGAAATAATGGGTGTGTGTGAAACCAGAAAAGGGGATCAGAAGAAATCCCCCCATCGTTTGCACAAGTTGTAAAAGAGTTCATGCAAGAAGTGGACACTGCAGAGCTGGGAAAAGTACAGAGGAGTGCAACCAAGACAATTAGGGGGTTGGAGCAGCTTCCCTATAAAGAAAGGTTGAAGATGTCTGTTTCATTTCAGTTCAGCAAAGAAATGACTAGGGAGGGACACGATAGAGGTTTATAAAGTTATGCATGGGAGGGACAGAGTTGACAAAGGGAACTTTTTCTCCCTCTCCCAATCTACTAGAACTTGAGGGCATCCAATTAAACTGATGGGCAGTACGTTTAGGACAGACAAAAGGAAATACTACAGAGAGTGATTAAAATGTGGAATTCACTGCCGAACGATGTAGTGATGGCCAGAGGAATAAACAGTTTGAAAATGGGATTAGATAGATTCGTGGAGGATAGGTCTATCAGTGGTTACTAGCCATGGTGACTGAGGGAAACCTCCACACTCAGAGGCACTAAGCCTCTGAATCCCAGAGCCAGGAGGCAACATCAGGGGAATGCCTCAGCCTCTATGCCCTGTTGCTGGCCATCCAGAGGAGTGAGACATAGGGCTGCCAAGCCCCCTGGGAGGGCGGGGGAAACACCGATTTTTAATGCTTACCCCCGCTTTTTCAAAATTGACCACCGGGGGAGGCAATGGCTGCCAGCAGGAATGCAGGGAAACGTCGGAGCCTGCCCTGCCCTCTCCCTGCCAGGCCTGAACTCTTAAAAGGGAAATGTCTGCAGAGAGCCTGCCCTGCAGTAAAAAGCCTCACCAGACATTTCCCCTTTAAGAGCAGAGCCAATAAGAGAAACCCCCGCCCAGAGATTAAGGAGGGACTAGGCTCTTTGTACTGAAGGGCGTGCTTTTGCATGTGGCTTGCAAGGTTGCTGGGGTAAGTGCCTCTGCTAGCTCTTTTCCTTCTCTCTCTCTCTCCCCTCCCCTTTTCTTTCTTTCTTTCTTTCTTTCTTTCTTTCTTTCTTTCTTTCTTTCTTTCTTTCTTTCTTTCTTTCTTTCTTTCTTTCTTCTGTCTGTCTCTCTCTCTCTGTCCCCATCCAGCAGAGGTCTATCAGTGGCTATTATTAGCCACAAGGTCTAAATGGAACACTTTGTCTGGGGCAGTGATGCTCTGCATTCTTGGTGCTTGGGGGGCAACAGTGGGAGGGCTTCTGGAGTTCTGGCCCCGCTGCTGGACCTCCTGAGGGCACCTGGTATTTTGGCCACTGTGTGACACAGAGTGTTGTACTGGATGGGCTGTTGGCCTGATCCACTGTGGCTTCTCTCCTGTTCTTATATGAAAATCATATTTAGCACTTGTGTAGCACTTAGTGCTTCATATTCTGCCGAGATGAGGAAGGATTTAGTAGGGCCGTTGCTCAGTGATAGAGCATCTGCTTGCCATGCAGGAGGTATCAGCCTCTTCAGCTAAAAAAGGATCAGGTAATAGGTGACATTAAAGATCTCAGCCTGAGACCCTGGAAAGCCACTACCAGTCTGAGTAGTCAATACTGACCTTGATGGACCAATGGCCTGATTCAGTATTAGGAAACTTCATGAGTTCATGTGTCAGCATGTGGAAGCAACATCACAGGATGTGACATCACAAAATGATGTCACTTCCTTTCTTCTGGCTCCACCCCCAAAGTCTCCTGGCTCCACCCCCAAAGTCCTCAGATATTTCCCAAATTGGACGTGGCAGCCCTAGTGAGACAGGATGTTGGACTAGATGGACTATTGGTCTGATCCAGCAGGGCTCTTCTTAGATTCTTATGAGATTTCTACCTGTAGGAAAACGCAGTGTCTGGTGTACAAAGAAGTTGGGATGAACCTACGGGGGCAGCAAGAAGACAATTAGATAGGATAGTGAGGTCAGCACCTTCTCTCCTGTTAAGTGTCATTCCTTGTCTGTCTCCAGGTTACTACTGTCAGGGTAATTTCCCCCTTCTTCTTGGAAGTGCCACACTCAGTCTTACCCTCACTCTCAGCTAGAGATATAGTTAGGAACCTATCTCTGTCTCTTCTCTTTCCTATCAAGTATGTTAATTCCTAAATAAACCTTTATCTACTCTTTAATCAGGTTGTGCACCATTGCTGTGTTAATTACTCTGTGTTAATTACTCTGTTAATTACACTACTCTTCTAATTCCTGTCCTCTCCCCATTTGTCTCTTGTTTCCATTGTTCTCCTGACCCACAAGAGTGGCTTTTTAGAGGGCTACAGTGGAAATGGGGAGGCAAACAAAATCCCTTCCATGAGGGAGGCAAACAAAATCCCTTACTGCTTGTGGTGTCTGTGCCCCCACTGGTGGACCTCCTGATGGCGCCTGGTAATTTTGGCCACTGTGTGACAGAGTGTTGGACTGGATGGGCCATTGGCCTGATCCAACACTGGCTTCTCTTATGTTCTTATCTATATACTAATTCCCAAGTTGCCCCCTCCATGCGGATATCTAAATCCACACAGAGGGAGCACTTGGGGGGCAGAGAGATTTTTCTGCCCACTTGGGAAACTCCCCAGATGTACAGAAAAATCTGAAAAGTAAAAAAAAATACTCGCCGCCAGGGAGGCGTGGGTGGGAGGAGGATTAGTGGGCCTTGTCGCCGCTGGGGAGGGGGTGGGAGGAGGATCGGCGGGCCTCACTGCCGCTGGGGAGGGGAAGGGAGGGGGAGAAGGATTGGGATAATCCCCCCCTGCGAGTATCGCGGGTCCCTCTTCTTGTCTTCTTGGAGATTTGGGGGTGGAGCCTGGGGAGGACAGGGACTTCAGTGAGATACAATGGCATAAATTCCACCCTCCAAAGCATCCATTTTCTCCATGGAAAGTTATCTCTGTAGTATGGAGATGAGCAGTAATTCCAGGGGATCCCCAGGTCCCACCTGGAGGCTGGTATCCCTAGGCAGCACCCTCTGCACTTGATACCACCTGATTTGCATGACTTAATTAGGCCCAGCTGCTTTGCTACTGTTCATCAGCAGCCATCCTATGAAAGCCAGTGTGATTTAACAGTTCGAGCTTCAGATTAGGATCTGCGAGACCCAGGTTCATATCCCCATCTTGCAGTGGAAGCTGACTGAGAGATTTTGGATCAGTCACATACTTTCAGCCTAACCAACCTCACAGGGTTGTTGTGCAGATAACAAGGAGGAAATAATAATGTAAGCTGCTTTAGTCCCCACTGTGGAGTCTCTGGAACCAGCAGCCAAAAAGTATAATTAAGGAATGTAATCAGATGTGTAGTCAGCATGGTTAAGAGTGGCAGACTCTAATCTCCGCTCCTCCTCATGAAGCCCTCTGGGTGACCTTGGGCCACACACAGCTCTTTCAGAGCTCTCTCAGCCTCACGTACCTTACAGGGTGTCTGTTGTGGGGAGAAGAAGGGAAAGCGATTGTAAGCCCTTTGGGTAGTGAAGGGCAGGGTATAAAAACAACCCTTTTATTGCCAAAGGGAGTGCTTATCACATGCTGGAATCTCATTTTAAGAGTGTGACAAAACCACACAATACTAGGTCAATAAAAGAAAGTGCGTACGGGAAAGCCTTACATCTCTTTTGGAACCTTTCCTTGGTAGGTTTTTGCCACAGGTTAAGCATATTAGTACAGGACACATTGTGGATGATAAAAGTCTTACCGATTAAATAACAGAACAGCAGCTGGCCCATCTAGTCCAGCTACCTGTTTCCAACAGTGGCCAGCCATATGGAAGCCCACCAGCAGGGCCCACAAAGAACAGCCCTCACTGGCTGACTGCTCCCCAACATCGGACAATCATAGGCATTCTGCCTTTATATCTAGAAGCTCACTGGGCTAGCATAGCTAATAGCCAGCACTGTGAATCTGGCCCAACCCCTTCTAAGTCCATCTAAGCTGGAAGCCCTGACCACAGCTTTACGGCAATAGATTCCACAAGCCAACTACTTGCTATGACAAAGTAATTCTTTCTTTTGTAAGTTTTCCAGTGTAGGTCTGACATTTGCATTAGAGACTGGCCCAAGCACAGAATGACTAGAACCTTGTGGGAGAACATGCCCTTTGTTTCTGACAGGTCTCTAGGAGAAGGGAAGGGTCTGATTCTACCTCGTCCCTTATCTCCCTCTGGAAACTGCAAGTCAGCATGACATTACTATCCCAGAAAGGTTCCTTCAGTAACTTGGTGGTGGAGGAAATTGTTGTCAAGTTGTGGCCAAGTTATGGAGACCTGTAGGGTTTTCAAGGCAAGAGATGTTCAGAGGTGGTTTGCCATTGCCTGCCTCTGTGTAGTGACCCTGGACTTCCTTGGTGGTCTTCCATCCAAATATTACTAGGGCCAGGGTTGCCAATCTCCAGGTGGTGTCTGGAGATCTCCCGCTATTACAATTGATCTCCAGGCAACAGAGATCAGTTCACCTGGATAAAATGGCTGCTTTGGAAGGTGGGCTCTATGGCATTATACTCCACTGAAGTCTCTCTCCTCCCTGAACCCTACTCTATTCAGGCTCCACCCCTAAAATCTCCAGGTATTTTCCAACCCAGAGCTGGCAGCTCTAACCAGGGCTGACTCTAGTTAGCTCACAATATCTGATGAGATTGGCTGGGTTGGGCTATTCAGGTCAAGTGTTCCATAACTCAACTAGGCCCAAAAGCCTGAATCAAACTTTGAAAAGCCGAGGAAGGACTAAGCAAGGCCAGTTTCTTGACAGTGAGGAACTGCTCTGCATACAGTTTTGGGCAACAGTGAATGGGGTGCAGCCATTTCTGTCCCTTCCACTTCTGTAGTTCTACACAGGCTTAGGGTTGCCATCCTCCAGGTGGGGCCTGGGAATCTCCCACTTTTACAATTGATCTCCAGCTGACAGTGATCAGCTCCCCTGAAGGAAATAGCTGTTTTGAAGGGTGGACTCTATGGCATTGTATCATGCTGAGGCCCCTCCCCAAACTCTCTCCGGGTATTTTCCAACCCAGACCTGGCAACTCTACACAGGATCCTGCTCTATCTGCTTCACTATATTGTGGTTGGTTGTCTGGAGACTGCATTTGATACATGCTGAAAACCATGATCCAACACAGCACCTGCTAGAATCCATGGAATTTCCTTGCAGATCTCAGAAGATATTTTATCAAGCCCACATTTTACGATATTAGTTAAGGTGATGTAACAGGTAAACTAGAGGTGGTTTTATTTTTGTTTTTGTTTTAAATGGAAATGCCACTTCCTTGAGCCCAGACGGAGTTTGCTTGCTGAGTTCTTTTGTTATAATAAATAACAAGCTTTTTCTCCAGATTTAGGCTCATGCACTGAAAGGAGGAGAGGTTTCTGGTGAGCCCCATGAAGTTGCTTTACACTAAGGGAGTGAGGCCCTCAGCCAGTTTAGCTCAGTATGGTCTGAGCTGGTAGCAGGGTCTGAAGCAGAGAGTGGTCTTTTCTAGCTCTGCTACCTGAGGTCCTTTAAGAACGGATGCTTTGCAACTGAGCCAAAGACAGCAAACTTAGGTGGAGGTCAGGCATCTTCTTTCTGTACAGAGTTGTTGTAAGCGTAGCTTGATTCAGGACTTAGAACCAATTCTTTGTGCCAGCGCTCAGTGTTACAATTTCAGAAGAAACCATAAGTTACTTTGAAGAGCCAGTTTGGTGCAGTCATTAAGAGTGCGAACTCTAATCTGGGAGAACTGAGTTTGATCCCCCACTCCTCCATATGCAGCTGCTGGTGTGACCTTGGGCCAGCCACAAGTTCTCTCAGAGCTGTTTTCTGCACATGCAGCTGCCGGTATGACCTTGGGTCAGCCACATGGTCTCTCAGAGCTGTTTTCTCAAGAGCAGTCCATGAGAGAGCTCTCTCAGCCCCACCTACCTCACAGGGTTTCTGTTGTGGGGAAGGGAAAGGAGATTGTAAACCACTCTGAGACTGAGTGAAGGGCGGGGTATAATCCAATCTCTTCTTCTCTTCTCTTCTTCTTCATAAAGGTGAGAATGCCTCTGGGCATGAGTGGAACAGCACAAAACACAAAATTGAATTATCACTACAAACAACACAGATAGATTTAGAAACCTGGATGGACTTCAGATTTGGAGGAAATGGGAAGAGAGTTAAACTTGTTGGGCAATCTCCTGCTTGTATTTTTTCCGATATCAGATGATGAAATGCCCTAAACTGTCATCACTGCCAATCTCACTCTGATAATTATTTAAAGTGGTGCCATTTGAATTGCCGATCTCAAGTATCCACATAGCACAGGCCAACCACGGCAGCCGCCACGGGGGCACTGGACATCCATTCCGGGAGAGCCTCCATCCATCTAGCTCAATATCTGGCAACTGCCCCAGGGGCAAAAGCATTCTCTTCCTGACAACAGGTGGTCTCTTTTACAGCCTTCCACCCATGCCTGGAACTGGCCCGGACTTGTTTAGCTGTGATTTGGGAGCTGTCCAGAACACTGAAACCGCCGAGTCCAAGTGGATATTTTTGCTCTCCCAGCCTTTGCCAGCTGCTTCTCTTGTGGCCAGGATGCTGGCAAAGGATAGACAATTCTCAGCCTGTTTTGTGTTCCCATTTTCCAGAGGAAATCTGAGCTGGGCAGGTCGGAGCCTGCCAATAAAAAGCAATAATTGCCAGCCGGGGCCTATATTTAGACACGTAACAGGTGGCAAGCCCAGGAACAATGCTGAAGCTGTTTGGGGAGGCAGAAACTGACTCCCATAGGGAGATCGGAGGCCGCCATGCCTCTCCCATCCAGTGATTGTAGAAAAACAGACAGAGCTAGAAGGAGCCCCTTTGCCTTATACTGGGGAGGGGGTTTTGTTACCTGTCTTGGAAGCTCAGACAGCTGCCGCTGGCCAGCTGCCTGGCCAGCTGAGATGCTGGGGGAAGGCTCTCATTTGGACAGATTTCTAATTCTTGTATTCATTTCGGGGGGTGGGGGTGGAGAAGCCTCTACAGATTAAATGTATTTCAAGTATTTATACATGTATATTTCTCCTGAACACTCCAGGACCTCAAGAGGGTGTAGGAATATAAAAACCCATTGAAAAGAAACATTAAAACAACAGGTCTAAGACTACTACACATTAAAATCATATTAAAACCAATCTAGAAATATCTGATGCCCTATTAGGAGAACAGCCCCCCACCCCGTGCTAGACTCGGGCTGCCCCCAAAGCTTTCTGGGATAACTCTGCCTCGTGTCCTCACTGGAAAGCCGAAAGGGTACAAACCCTCCGACCTCTTCCTGGAGGCTGTTTTATAGACGTGGGCACCAAAAAAGACCAATCCTGGCTCACTGCAGAACATGACTTAGGCAAAGGCAGTGCTGACAACAGACCGGCCTGAAGTATGTGCTTCCTAACATTTTGTTGGCTGACAAAAGTTTTCAGGATCAGACCGGGGTTTTTTTTTTTAACCTCTGACCCCTCTTGAGTGCTTGAGAACCAGTCTGACTCAGCTGCTCTGATACCAGAGGGGTACCTGAGGAAGGAGAACTCATGAAGGCTGAGATAATGGAGTCCGTGGGAAAGAGAGGATAGCTCAAGAGCCAGCGTGGTGGAGTGGTGACAGTGCTGGACTAGGATCGGGGATACCCAGGCTTGAATCTCCACCCTGCCATGGAGGCTCACCTTGGAACAGGCACTATAATTATAATAAGTATATTGTATGATATCATGTGTAGAATAGGTGGGAAATCCGAAGATTGACTGGCAGCCAGAAATTCTAGCTCTTTAGTGTTATGCACCACTAGGTGGTGAGCTAGAGTTGTTTTTAAGGCAAGAGACTTTTCAGAGGTGGTTTGCCATTGGCTGCTTCTGTGTCACAAGTCCAACCCTGGTATTCCCTGGAGGTCGCCCTTCCAAATACTAGCCAAGGCTGCTCTTGCTTAGCTTCCGAGATCTGACAGGATCAGGTTAGCCTGGGCTATCCAGGTCAGGGCAGACCAGGTGCCCTCTCTCTCTTAGCCTAATCTGTCTCACTGGAGGAGAGAAAACGAATGTTGTCAGCTGCTTTGGGTCCCTGTCATGGAGGAAGGTGGGGGTACAAAGGGTGGGGTATACAGGAAGTAAATAAATAAATACTGATGATGGGGGCAGATAAAGGGTGGGTTGGTTGGTGGTTGGGAAGAAGAGAAGGAACCAGGGAATTGTGGGGATGTGGGGATTGCCAGGAGGAGAAAAAGAGGAAATAGTGTGGGGAAGAGGATACAGGGGAAAGAGAGGGACACCCAGCAAATTTTTGCGGCTACGCCTGGCAGCCGGCACCACACAAGTGGACCATAGTTTTCCTGGACAGAGACTGCCAGGGAGAGGGAATGAGGGAAAGCTGAAGATGGGGGGCGGGGGGCAGATCGAGATTGGTTGGCTGGTGGGTGAGAAGGAGAGAAGAATCAAGAAAAGTGGCTTGTCCCGGGGGGGGGGGGGAGGCTTTCAGAGAAGGAAAAGAGGAAATAGTGGGGGAGGGGAAAATGAGATTGGCCCTCCCCCCACTTGTTATATTCTAAGAAAGTACTGGGGATGTTCTGACACCCTTTTATAGAACATCACACTTCAGTCTTTATTTTGAATCTCTTCCAGTGGCAGCCCTAAAAGCAGCTGATCTGGTGCTTGGGTTTCTGCCTGTCTTGGAGGGAAAATGTCCTATCTCTTTACGACCAGTTTAGTGAGTGGAAATGAGCATGTGAAGCTCCTCATGACCCAGAGTGAAAGAACTTGCCCTGATCACTGCATGCAGACACAGTGAGGTACAGCTAGAGCAGGGGTCCCCAACCTTTCTGAGCCTGTGGGCACCTTTGGAATGCTGACATGGTGTGGTGGGGGCAGCCACAGGATGGCTGGCGCAGCTCACATTCAGTCATACAGTGAAGAGCCTTGTGCTGCGGTGGCAACTGCTGCCAAAGGAACTTTTTAATACTCTGCACAGCCAATCAGAAGCCTTGCTGTGGGAAATCCCCACCTGTTGCCACCCCCTGAGCTAGAGGTAGAGGTAAAGGTAAAGGTTTCTCTTGCTCGAAAGCCAGTCGAATTCGACTCTAGGGGGCTATGCTCTTCCAAGCCGAAGAGCCAGCGCTGTCTGAAGACTTCTCCATGGTCATGTAGCTGGCATGACTAGATGCCGAGGCGCATGGAAGTAGTGCCTATTTATCTACTTGCAATTTCTTGCTTTCACACTGCTAGGTTGGCAGGAGCTGGGGCCAGAGATGGGAGCTCACTCCGTCACACGGCACTCGGGTCTCGAACTGCTGAGCTACTGAGTCTGCAACTCAGTGTCTTAACCTCTGAGCCACCGTGGCTAGAGGGACCAGTTTAAAAGTTGGCATCCTAATCAGGAGCTCTGGTAGATCCTTGACTGTGTAGAGAAACACAGTGAAATGTTCAAATGGTAATCTAAAATCAAGATGTGAATTTTCAGCCTCTCCCACCAACTTGGCTTCTGTGCTCTCCTTTCTTTGCCAGCATTCCTTTTATTTAAAATATTTCCCCCAATCTCTTGACATATTGCTCTGGAGGAGGGTTCCAACCATAAATATAGAACAATCAAAGGGGAAGGCAATATCACAACATTACCATCAATTGGTTAAAAGATCTGCATCAAATAATCCAATAGCAAAACCCAGCAGGATAAACTGAAAATCAAAAACTGGCTAGAAGCGAGATACAGATAGAAAAGCAAATCACAAATCAACAAAACCCAAAAACAGCTCTTCCTCTCCCTGGGTCCTTTATCAGAGCTGAATAGAATTATTCCTTTTAGGCTGTGAAGAGGCAGCAAATCCCATCCTTACGAGCTGAAAGCAAGGATTGCTTTGGGCAAGGAAATTCCTGGGCAGTCCCTGGGCAAACAGCTGTGGAGGGGAGAGGAGAGCCCGCCTTCTCTCTCCTGCTTGCTGGGTTGGGAGTTGAAGAAGAAAGGCAGGGAGATAAAACTTACTTCAAATCACCTTCAAATGTATAGAATAGGCATTCATCTTTTGCAGGGCTTTTTTCTGGGGGGATGTGCCCGAACGGAGTTCCAGAACCTCTTTGACAAAATTCTTTTTAAAATGTTTAAAAGTTCATGAGTTTTCCGTATACAAACTGAAAACTTCATTTCGCTCTTGAGAGTTTCAGCACCCCTTTTTCAAGAAGAAGAAGAAGAAGAAGAAGCCCTGATCTTTTGACAGTCTCACATTTTACGCCATTCTTCTTGGAAGGGCAACACACATGGCCCTCCCCTCCTCCTTTTGCCTACACAACAACCTCAAGAGGAAGGCTAGGCTGAGAAAGAGTGGCAGGCCTAAAGTCACCTGTTGAGCTTTGTAGCGGAGTGGGGATTTGAATTGTCTAATCCGGCGATCTAACCACTACACCACACTGGCCCTCAACCTGTTGCCTTCAACGAAGCTATAATAGATTTCTGGTCAAATGTGCGGAGTTACTGGAGAGATAGTGGGCAGTATTTTTGATGGGGCATCCACTGCTGCTTGCAATAATCTCTTGGATGACTCTCCCCTGCCCGCCAGCCAGCAAATTTAGTGGAGCGGTGTGTGTGTGTCTGTGTAAAGGGCTGTCAAGTCACATTCGACTTATGGCAACCCTATAGGGTTTGCAAGGCAAGAGATGTTCAGAGGTGACTTCCTATTGCCTTCTTCTGCATAGTGATCTTGGTATTCCTTGGTGGTCTCCCATCCAAATACTAACCAGGCCCAACCCTGCTTAGCATCCGAGAGCTGACGAGACTGGGCTAGCCTGGGCCATCCAGGTCGGAAGCAAGCAGGCACCAATGCAAAGGAGGACAGCAACACTCCAATATCTTCAGGGCTTACTTAGAAGAAGGCACTTCAGTAGATGCAAGCGGAAGGAAAGCTAGGAATGCCATGAATCTCCTCTCAAATGTGCTCGACAATCAAGCGTACTTTATTTGACTATGATGACGAACATGTGTGAGCCGATCGCTGTGTCTGTTTGTCCGGGCACAGAACGACTTGAATGACTACCAAACAGGTGTGGATCAAGTTGCTTGCAACTGGTGCAGGGGATGTTTTGGTAGGGTGATCCAGATAAGGAGGCAACATAAGCCATGATTCATAACAAAGGTTATATTCTTCGGACCTTCTTTCAGCCCCTGCTCTACATTTCCCATCTCTTTTTTTTATCCCCTTCTGCTCTGTTTTCTCTTTCAGTATAGAGGGTTCGAATTTACCTAGCAACAGACTTCAGACTCCCTAACAGGACAAACATCTAAATACCAACAATGAAACAAACTGCAGCTATTGAAACGCAACAGTCAGGCGCCGAACTGACAGGTGTTCCAGCACCCCTATGAAAAGCCTCACCTGCTGAAATCCCATCCTTTGCCTCTGACCACACTACAAGATGTTGTTCCATGTGACTGTTCTCATAATAAAGAGTCCACCAGTTTATCCCCCCCCCCCCCACACACACACCATCCTGTCCTCTTCGTTGTTAAGCACATCATACTGGTCTACAGCAATGGTCTGCGCGCAGTGTGCTAAGAACACCTGGGATTCCCCCCAAGGATTATGACCAGGTTAGTAATGGTGGTCAAACACCCCTGAAAGATGACCTGTCCCCTGACCATCCCTAACGGTCTTTAGGGGAGCCTCAGTGCTCTGTTCGTGCTGAGCAATGGCAATGCCCAATAAACAGGAGGGTCCAAAAACTTGTCTCAGAACAGCACTGGTACTAACTCCATGCTCACAGAGAGCCACATTCATAATTGCTGTTAACCAAAAGAGCAGCACAATTACTGTGTGCCCTTTTTGCTTCCCTGCCAAGCACACCCTCAAACTAATATAAGTATTAATATGAAATATATAGCTATAATCTTTTTTAGCTACCAGAGTACCTCTGCGCATGTGGAATTGTCTAGCCACACCATAGTTGAACCTTAGCTCGAGTACATAAGAACATAAGAGAAGCCAATGTTGGATCAGGCCAGTGGCCCATCCAGTCCAACACTCTGTCTCACACAGTGGCCAAAAACACCAGGTGCCCTCAGGAGGTCCACCAGTGGGGCCAGGACACTAGAAGCCCTCTCACTGTTGCCCCCCCCCCCCCCCGCGTCAAGAACCAAGAATGCAGAGCATCTCCTGCCCCAGACCGAGAGTTCCTATCTGTACCTTTTGGCTAATAGCCACTAATGGACCTCTGCTCCATATATCTAATTCCCTCGTGAAGCCATCTGTGCTTATAGCTGCCGCCACCTTCCTGCTCTCTCCTCAGCATGAGGCCCAGCAGCTCACTGAGATCTCTAAAGATTTCTAGTTATTAATTGTATCTCCCTTTCTGTTGTAAGAGGAGATCCACAGTGGCTCAGAGGTTGAGACACTGAGTTGCAGACCAGAAAGTTGGTAGCTTGGCAGTTCGAGACCCGAGTGCCGCATGATGGAGTGAGTGCCCATCCTTTACCTTCTGTTGTAACCTGCCCGGAGCCCTGCTTGCAGAGAAGGGCAGCCACAGGTGGCATGTCAAAGAGCCACCCGTGGCCCCAGAACCCCTGAGCAAACATTGCTGCTCTGGAGCATGGAAGGAGGATCTATAGCAAAGAAGAATTAATGTGGGAAGGAAGGAAGGAAGGCAATGAACTTAAGCCATCTTTAAATGAGTGGCAGTCCAATGCTGAGCCACAGAAGCCTGGAGGAAACACCTTGACATCAGGCCTCAGTGGTTTTTTAGGCAGATGACACAGACAGTTTTGCCCAAGTAGGGCTGTCCGAGCTTGGCATCAGACAGTAAACCCACTGCAAAATTTGCCTTGGCTCAACACACGCAAGGAGGCTGGGCAGCAGCTGCCACGGCCAGCTGGTTGCATGTTCTCTTGGGAAGTGGGTGGACTCTGTTTGGCAAACAACAAAATGGGTGCCAGGCAAAATAGGGCTTCATTCAGTGATGGGGATGAACTCACATGACAGATGGCCTCTACAGATAAGGCACAAGGTACGTTGATGTCACTGCCTCTCTCTCTCTGTCTTCAGAATACTCCCTTCCCACAAATTGATTGGTGCAATCCCTCACCTGCTATTGATACTTAGCTCTGAATTGTTGTTAGCCAAATTGCCTTGATTTCTTAATCAATATTGGGGAATTATGAATATTAATAATTGGCAATAGGCATAAACGGATCACACCTTTGTATACAGAGGTTGGGCCTTTCCAGACAAACCAGAGAATAGACAAGGAGACTGATGTAATGATAAAGCAGCGTTTCTTTACTAACAAACTTATATCTCATTCAAACAATACAGAATCACACACAAACATACAGATTCTAGGAAATTAGAGAGATTAAGAGACAGGAGATTGTTGGTTTCCTGTTAGAAGTCATATTTACCTCTCCAATAGCTGGTGTAGTCCTTCTGGGACAATTAATAATAGGCTGGGGAAGAAAGATGGGGGGGAGCACATGTGCTGAACCAGCAGCAGCATGTGTAGGCCCTTGGCTGCGCAGACCAGGAGTCTTGAAGGTAAGGGAGGGCAGGAGATCAGCGAAGCAAGAGAGGGAGCTGGCTGCTGGGAGCTTTCTTTTATTGGGGGGTGGTCTCTGGGGGCAGGCTTGGCCAGATGCCTGTCCTGAGACCACCCCTTGCTGGTCCACCCACTAGCTCTTGTCCAGGAGGAGAAGGGGGTTGGGGTTGGGCAATGTTAGATTCTACCTAGTGTGGTCAGAGAACTACCTGAGGCCAGAAGCTGATGTCATCGGCTAGTAGCATTGTGTTGTAGATGGGATTAACCTCTCTGGGCAGCCAAACCAGTTTTTAGCTGGTCAAGTCCATTGTTTCACTGGTCAAGGAATGTTGGGGGGGGTTGCAGCCTGCGATGTGTAGAGTTCGTGAGCACATGTCTTTAGCCAGAGACAAGATGGCTATTTTCTGTGTCAGTGTCTGTGTGTGTGTTAAGAAAAGCCTCCTGGAGTTGGCAACCTCGGGAACCGCTGTCTCAAGCATTTGCTGGAGTTATTTGCAGCTGGTTTTTCCTTGGTTATTCTTCCTAGTTTCTCTCACACAATTAGCAGTCCATTTATCACTTATGAATGAAGTTATCATTCATAAGAGTGCAAAAGCACCTTGCTGGCTTACATTGTGTAGGGGGGAAGTGCATGCAGTTGTATGGAGCTTTCCTCCTTGGGCCTCTTTGCCCCTTTCCTCCTCTGCTTCCCTGTGTTGAATTGTAGGTAGGAGTTGGGGGTCGTGTGTGTTCATCCAGCTGTCCTTTGGGGAATTCAGGGCTGCATATATTGCTCTCTCTTGCCTTGTGCTTTCCTAACAACAACTCTGCAAGTCCAGGAGAGCATGATCACCCACTGAGCTTCCTAGCAAAACAGGGATTTGAACCCAAGCTTGCCCGGTCTGGCATTTTTTAACCCCTGGGCCACAATTGCTCTTCATGTTGCCTGGAAATTGAGCAAGGTCGGTTTTGAAGAGAACTAACAATTCATGTGCCAGCAATGTGCAAAGAACTCTTTCATATATCGTGGACTTACTTTGTCCCCGTCCCTTGTTTAGGTCTCTCCCCCGGTCAACAGCAGCAAGCTGCAATGTGATCAATGACTCCTGAGCATTTAAGCAAACAGGCACCAGATGTTGCTTTAATCAAATCTCCATTTTGTTGCTTTTAACTATGTTACAAATTAAGGCCTGGGTTCTGGGGACGGCTGCAGAAGGCAACAACAGATGCCCTGTGCTCTGAGCACACACCTTTTGCCTACGATTTTGCGGCTTGCAGTAGTCTCTTGACTTTTCAGCAGTGCAGTCTGGCAAGAAGTTTTCTTGAGCCAGCCTCGTGGAAATGAGACGAAGCTGCACAGGAGAACTTTCCAGCAGACCGTGTCCTAAATTCAAAGGGAGCTTCATGCAGAATTGTTTTGTTTGCTGCGTTACAGTGAGACAAATCAAGAAGATCCGAGACCCTTGGGTAGTGATGGTGTGTCTTTGGAGCACTGTAACAATGGCACAAAAGTAAAGGGTTTGTGGCCAAGGAAACTTTTTTTTTAAAAAAAGTGAGAGTGTGACAATGAAAACGTGGAGCAGCGGGCTAGCTTAAGATACTTGGTGCAAATCAGATTCGAATTCCTCTTCTATGATTTCAGTGGAGGACATTCTTCTCTTGGTTTGCTAGAAAGGAGATAAAAAAGGTAGGTCAGAGAAGATTACTAGGCAGGTGACTGGGTGCAGGGAAAACCAGAGCACTTTTCAGGCTCCACTTTTAGGTCCAGAAGCAGATCAATTTGGGGTCAACAAGATGTTTATTAATTTAGGTATTTGTACCCAGCTTTTCTCCCCACAGGGAGATCCAACATGGCTTACAGTATTTTTCTCCCCATCTCCTTTTTACCCTCACAACAACTCTGTGAAGTAGCTGAATCTGAGAAAAAGTGACTGGCCCAAGATCATCCAGTGAGCTTCAATGGCAGTGAGGGGATTCGAACCTGGGTCTCCCTAGACTGAGGGTCCCCAATGAGGTGCCTATGGTTTCCTGGTGCTCTCACCATGTGTTTTTAGAAAATGGTGGGGCCAGGTGGGGCTTTTGCTCAGCAAGGGTTCTGACTGGCCACTGGAGACTTGATTGGCTGTGCAGGTTTTTTAAAATGTTGCTTTGGCAGCAGTTGCCCCCACAGCATAAGGATCTTTACTGTGTGACTGAAGGTAAGCAGCGGCAGCCATTTTGTGGCTGGCCGTGCCTCCTGCGGCAGCCATTTTGTGGCTGGCTGTGCCTCCTGTGGCAGCCATTTTGTGGCAGTCATTTCGTGCCTGTGCCCATCACACTGTGTCACAATTCCAAAGGTGCTCACAGGCTCAAAAAGTCTGGGGACCCCTGCCCTAGGTCCTAGCCTGACAGTCTAAACACTATACCATTCCAACTCTTAAATGTAAAGAAGGGTCAGAGTTCCTTGGGAACGTGTCTCAAAAGTTTCCTCCACCTGTTAAAGAATCTCATTTAGCGATGGGATAGAAATGGGAAAACTTGATTCTGTAGCCAAATTTCCAAACCAAATGGAAATTGGTTTTGAAATTTGACTACCAAGTAGCTGTTTTTGAACAGAGTTCTTTCTGGGGTTCAAGACTGGCACTTTTCAGATAATTTCTTCAATGTCTTAATGAACTTCAAGAAATAGATGACATTGGGGTGGGGACTACCACTCTCCCATGGCACCACGGAGGAAAGTTTGAAGCCGTCCTGGAACTTAAGGAGACTTTTTCCAATTGAAGTGTCTCTCCCGTTGGAGGAAAAGCCACTTAAGTTGGAAGAAGTTTCCTTAGGTTGGAGGGAGGGTGGTTGGATCCACCCTGCTACATACATGCCTTATGTTCTCATTTATGTGGGGAGATTTTCAAAGACCTGCCCTTTAGCTAAGGATCCTCTGGTGCCTACTGGTTCAGCTCACAGCAGGGGACTGATTCTTTAGAGGGCAATTTGGGATGCCATGGTGCCTTCCAAATGTTTTTAGAAAGTAGGTGGGACCAATAGAACTTCTGATTGGCCACTGGAGATCTGACAGATACTGCCAAATGAGTGTTTCTTAGTTTGCTCAATACATATTCCTGTGTGTACACAAGAAAAATATTTTTAAACAATATGTGCATTTTTAAAAGCATCCTTTTAAACAGAGATTCTGCCTGAAATGCAGAAGGACTACAATCAGATTTAGGCATAACCTCACTCCCTGACATTTTATGGTTGGCTCTGCGACACCCATTTAGTGGTGGCGCCCACCACCCTGTGTCAGATTTCCAAAGGTGTCCGCTGGGGGGTCACTGCCTTAGATCCATTAATTTGGGGTAAATCAATTTCATCTATTGTGCTGCCAGAAAACTAGCAACAGTGCAGAAGGAAACTGAAATCCCACCACAGCTACTGTACAGCTACAAAGCAGTTCAACACAGTACTCGGGTTAGCTCTCAGATGTGGATATCCAGGCTGTCAGAAACAATATTTGCCTGCTGCACATGTTCACCACAAAGTTATAGCAGAAATAGAAATCCAGGTATTGAGTAAATCCTTTATTATTATTATTTCCTTATTTACTCAACATCTGGATTTCTTTTTCTGTGGGATCAGGAAGTAATAACAACAAACACATAAATAAGGTTGGGGTCACACACGCCTGATACAGCGGGGTGGGTGGGAGTGAGGCTATTTCCTCTGGAGGAATTTGACCCACAGTTGTGAGATCACACCTCCTTTTGAAGCTGTGGGCACAGCCCAGCATTGTGTGATCAGACACAACTGCAGGGGAGTTGTCGTGGGTTTTTTTGCAGTTTGTTTCCCATGCACTTAAACAAGGAATCGATGAATCACACATCCACACTGAGGGCTCCCTATGGAGTTTGTGATGATGTGCATACTGAGATGGGCAAAAAATCCAATGGCATGGAGTCGGGATGGCCTGATCAGACCATCCCGATGGCTTGAGAGTGCGCTGGAGCGATCAGACGGGAAAGTCTGTCCATAGCCCATTGCAACTTATTTACTACCGGATTTCCCCTGGTGTCTTTTAACTTCACTTCTGCGGTGGAGCAGAATAGGTTGCCGATGGCTGCGGGCTGCTTCCCAGATGCTGCTGTGTGATCACTCCCTTTAAATCCGCCCAGCATTTGCACCTATGTCAGGTCTACTTGTGCATATGATCACAGCCTAATAAAGGATTTATCAACCCTTTGATTTCTTTTTCCACTGTTACTGCTGGTGTGGCCCTGACTTCTTCACCACAAAGTTATAAGCATCCTTTCACCTTTGTTCCAATGTATTATTCTTCCCACTATTCATGTGTTTGAGATGATGATAATGGGAGTACAATGAGCAGACATTGGCTGCAACCCTATGAACATTTTCCTTGGAATAAACCCTGCTGAATAGAATGGAACCTACTTCTGAGTAGACCTGCTTCAGTTTGCTCCTGTTGTCTGTTTTTTGGTTACTTCCCCTTAGGGGATCAGATCCTTGTGGTCTGTAACAGTATGTTTAAAGTAGATTGTTCCATTTTGTCCCATGAATTATGGATTTTTCCCATTGTTTAAACAACCATTTCACAAAGCAAAACTTTGGTTTGTTATTATTAATGCAGCATCGCTTATGATGCTTCAGTGGCAATGACCAATGACATTTATTTAAATACACTTATATGGTCAGAAACATTTTTTGAAAAGCAAAATAATCTGCTGTTTGTGGAACTCTCATTTTGCAACACAAAATTTCTTAGCAAAAGAGAGAGTATCCACTCAGCAAGCATCTTCAGAACAGAGCCTCCAGCAGCAGCTTTACGTAGTTGATCAGTATGCAATATTTGGTGCTTCTGAGAAATAAAGTTCACCCGAGATGCTGCCAACAAGAAAACAGACCGTTCCAAAACGGATCGTTGCACTCCTAAGGTTGATTTCTAAATCGAAATGGGTCCGTTTATTAAGAAAGAAAATGAGAGAAATTCCTCTGGATCAGAAGGTTGTTTGCTCTGTTTGCATGAGAAAAACAGCACGGGGCGTGGCTTTCCAACAGAAAAACTCAAGGGCTTAGAACCAAATAAATAAGGACTCCAAGAAGGGCCAGAAGCAGGAAGAGAGAATGGGGAAATGTGAAACTGATGCCAAAGCTTTCCAGTTATAGAATTCAAACAGATCTTGCAAAAGGAGAAAACTGTTCTCTCCCACAGTGTTTCCAGCAATCATTGGTGACTCAGGAGCTTTGGGAAGGTCCCTTTCTACTATCTCTCTTGGGGTGCCGGATGCAAGTCACTCTTTGCTATGTAACTCTGTCTGCCTTCCTGGGCAGCCAAATGCTCTGTAATGCTGCCTGCATCCCGTGGGTGCAGGATCTCTGCCTCTCCCTGCACTTCCATGCACCAGTCCCCTTGGAGGCCTTCTCCATTTTTCTTGGTAATTAGATTAGTAGTCCCCACCCCAGCTGTTACAGCACCTTTTTTAAAGAAGAAAAAGAAGAAGAAGAGGTTGGATTTATACCCCACCCTTCACTACCCAAAGGAGTCTCAGAGCAGCTTACAATCTCCTTTCCCTTCCCCTCCCCACAACAGACACCCTGTGAGGTAGGTGGGGCTGAGAGAGCTCTGAGACAACTGTTCTTGAGAGAACAGCTCTGACGGAGCTATGGCTTGCCCAAGGTCATCCAGCAGGTGCAAGTGGAGGATTGGGGAATCAAACCTGGTTCTCCCAGATTAGAGTCTGCACACTTAACCACTACACCAGTTTTGGGGGTATAATAAGGGGGTACAATCCCCAAGAATTTCATCCAATTAAGATGGGTGAAAAGGTGTTATAGCAAGAAATGTGAGTACAATAAATAAAATGGACTTGTTTAATAATGATCATAAAGATTGTAAAAGGAGCTTTAAAAACAAAAAGAAATGATAAAATGGAAACAAAAATATTGCACATTTGTATAGCAGGCTTGGAGGGAACCATACAAAGCAATCTGAGCCAAAGTTTCAAGGTAAAAATGCCATAATATATCAGCCCTGCCACAGTGACACTCTGGATGGAAGGGAAATTATTAATGTATGTACAGAGGAGGTAGGTAGTGATGTGGCATTCAGGCACTCTGATTTTGGCTGACTTCCAGCAGTGAAGGTAATATTTAAATCACTTCTTTCCAGTGAAGGTTTCTGGAGAGAAATAAAAATATTCTTTAATCCTGATTCAGTGATTTTTCAGCGATTGCTACAATAGGGACAAATGAATTTTCCTGTTCAGTTAACAGTGCTATCTGTTCTTGATTGGCTAGGACAAACTATGTGACCAATGCAAACTATGTGATCAGTGCAAGAGTTTCATTTGCACCCCGTGACACTGGTATGTAGCCAAATCTCATTAGCTGTATAGTGCCATCATATCATCACAATCACAATCACTCTGCAAAAAGCACTAACCGATGAAAAACAAACACAATGAAACTAACAAACTGGGGAAATAGTGACTTGTTCTCAGTGGTTTGGGTTTTTAGGCAAATGTTTGGTGCAGCCCTAGTTAGTTGCTGAAAGAACTGCCAACTTTTCATGGTCAGGGCAGGTTTCTGTTTTTTGTTTTTTTGCCGACAAGTCACAACCGACTTATGACAACCCCGGACGGTTTTCAAGGCAAGAGGTGTTCGGAGGAAGTTTGCCATTGCCTGCCTCTCAGTCACGACCTTCCATCTCCTTGGTGGCTTCCCTTTCACGTACTGACCAGGGCTGACCCTGCTTAGTTTCCAAGACCTGATGAGATCAGGCTAGCCTGGGCTATCCAGGTCAGGGCTCGGTGCCGTTGTTCACTAGCAAATACTGGAATTTATTATCAGATTTGGTCAATTACTGAAGACACTTGCCTGGACTAGAGATTTGCCAGTAAATATTGGAATTTGCCAGTGACTACAATCTTCTTAAAGAAGAAACACTGGAAAACATGAGCAGTCACCATGTTTCAGACATTTCTCCTATCTCCTATACCAGGGGTGGGCAAATAGCAGCCCGCGGGCCACATGTGGCCCACCACAGGGTTTTTTTGCGGCCCACCAAGACAGTCAGCCACGTGGTTTCAGTCAGGCCTCCGTTGGGAATCTCGACAAGCAATCTCACTCCTGATTTCAAAACAAATTGTAGAAAAGTGTGATAGGGTACATTTGTCTCATTAAACTGATTCTAAAATTAAATGTGCTTGCAGCTATAGATGATATGAAATTAGCACAATAAATAAATTGAATAAACTACCACTACTTTATTTAATTTATATTTATATAATTTATATTTATTGATTTTCATGATACAATTTATACCTTTTCTGAAATGCAAAGTTAACTAATGAATGCAATCATTTTAAAAGGTGCGGCCCTCTGCTAACGTCTGCTCCCACAAAGTGGCCCTCGAGCCAAAACAGTTGCCCACCCCTGTCCTATACAGACATGTCTGTCTGCCTACCTACCTACCTATCTACCATCTATCTATCTACCTGCCTGCCTGTCTTCTTCTTCTTCTTCTTCTTCATCATCATCATCATCATCTCTCTCTCTGTGTCCAACCATGCATCCATAGATGCAGGAAAAAATGGGAAAGATATTTAGTAGGGAAGCTGATATCTCTAGGTTGTCAGTTATATCAGTGTATCACAGATTGGGGGCAGGACCCAGTTATCATTTCGATGGCTCTCTGCTGAGACATACACAGTATTTCCATGAGGTTAAGGTATTACCATCTTGCCGTCATGTAGTTTAGTAAGTTTGTAACTGAAATTTATATGGAACTGTTTTATACATTTTTATTGGTACCTTGTGACCCACCCTGAGCCCACCTTTGGGGCAAGGCAGGATAAAAATCCCATCAATCAATCAATCAATCAATCAATCAAATCAACTTAGGCTCTACCTACATCTAAGACCACCTCTGTGTTTTGTTATTGTTTGCCCAGTCAAGGTATTACATCACTGTAAAAATGGTCAGCATGTATTGGTTGACTGAAGTAGGAAGTGTCCAAATAGAAGAGGACTGCTTTCTGCATATGTGGTGGAAGTGTATGAATATTTTAAATGCTGGGAAATGTGATTACTATATCTATGCAGGAGATATTATAGTTTCTGTAAGGTAGAATGGCAGCTAATGGAGTTTTAAATAAATAAATAAAAATTCTAAGCAGAGTTACATCCCCGTAAGTCTATTGAAGGATTGTACTGTCACCCACTTTTTACTTTAGTAACTGAATCCAAAACAAGAAGAGACCAAATAAGGAATATGCTAGTGACAGAAACAATGCCCCCGAACCGCAATAATGAAATCACTGGCAATGCAGCCTTAAGAAAGTCATGTCCTTCTATCTGCACTGAAGTTAATGGGCTTAAGGTGTAATTCTTGCTTGCCAGACGTATAATTCTTCTTAGGACTGCATTGTTGCTTTATAATCTTTGGTAGAAGATGTGTGAAAGCATTGCAATACCATCTGTGCCATTTGGGAGACGGAAGGTTTTGCACTTATTTGCAGATAGGTGGCCAGTCCTTCTTGCTTATTGTAAGCGGAGAAATGCTTTGGGCACGGTAATTCTGCAAGCTGTCTCCATGTTATTTCTGATGAGTTCAAAGGGGAATATTTCAAGAAGTAAACAAGAAAGAAAGGAAGGGGGGGAAATAAAAGTACTGCACCAAAAACAAGAGACAATTTATTGAGAGTTTATTGGTTTAGTTTGTTGTATTCTACTCGTTTTTATGACTGGGTCTTTTTATAGATTTAATAAATATATTATGAAAGTTAGTATTATTCAGAAAGATAGCTAGAGCCTGGTAACGGTGACCTGCAAGCACGTGTACTGTGTCCCATGGTATGTAGACCTCTTTTTATAAAGTACAAACAGATGGGCATTTAGAGAATGGTTAGTGTGGTGCAGTGGCTAAAAAGTGTTGGCCTTCGATCAGTGAGTCCTGGCCTTGAGTTTCCATTTGAGCTGTGATCTTGGGCCAGTCATTTGCTCTCATAGAGTCAGTATAAGAGGAAAAATTGGATAATCCTACTCATGTATACCACCTAGGCTGTGGTCAGGGGTGTAGACTTTTTAATTTTCCAGGGGGCGGGGGGCTCTTGCGCGCGCACGACGATGTCCCCGCCAACTCACCCCCGGCTCCCGGCTCCCGGCTCCCCTGAACCCACTCGCTCTCTCCCTCCCGGTGCCATCTGGGTGACTGCCATAGAGTTTTGGGGCGATTGCTAGAGTGTCGCCCTGGCAGTCGCCCAGATGGCCCTGGGAGGGAGAGAGCGAGTGGGTTCAGGGGAGCTGGGTGGAGGGGGGCAGGCAGGCCTAGGAAGGGAGGCAGAGAGGTGTGGCAGCGGGGCGGGTGGGTGCCCCATTTCACTGGGGGGGCCCTCAGTTCCCCCGGGAAATTTCAGGGGTGGTCTGAGCCCCCGAGCCCCCCTGTAGTTGATGCCTATGGATGTGGTCACACACACTAAATAATCCACTTTCAGTGCACTTTCCAACTGGATTTTTACTGTGTGGACTGGCAAAATCCAGTTGGAACGTGCATTGAAAGTGGATTGAAAGTGGATTATTTAGTGTGTGTGTGACCGTGGCCCTAGAGTTATTTGGATGAAGAGAGGGATATAAACACATGGAGGAAATTCACAAATACCTACCCCCTACCCTCAGTAACCCCTTGTTCTATGCCCAGAAGATTGGGGGGGGGGAGTACCTCCAGGATCCCTGACCAAACTGGTCTGGAGAAAAATTGCTTCCTGACCCCAAAGGGTAATCAGCATTTCCCTGGGCATGTAAGAAAGGGCTACGAGAACTAAACACTGATGCAGCCCTTCCTGCTCTCCCTCTCATGATCTGCCAACATTCACAGAATCGGCATTGCTATTAAGAATTACTACAGGCTAAGCCAATTGATGTCAGTAGAGTAATTCTGAATAGGGCTGCATTGCTGGAGGCTTAGAAGTGATGGATAACCTTTCTGTCTTGGCAAGCTTTTTATGACCAATGAAGTGCAAAATCTATCTGTCTCAGAGATTTCCAAATTTTGATTCTGTGTTTCTAAATGTTACCCACCTAAAGCTGAGCAAAAAAAAGAAGAAGAAAGAAAAACAAAAAGGCCGCTTATAAATATTCAAATGCACAGAGGAAATTATTCATTGACTGCTTATGCTATTGGGCTTTCTTCCTTCTTGTTAAAATCAATTGCTCCACACTGCTCTGCTCCTCCTCCAGTAATTCTGAACACAAGTCATTTCCTGCAGAAATTGTCTCATGACTTTGATGAACAGGAGTCTTTTAGCACCTTAAAGCCTAATAACCTTTCATTCTAGCGTCAACTTTTATGGACTAGAGCCTACTTCTTCAGATGCAATGAGGCTAGACCTAACTTCTCATTCAGGGGTGGATTGGCTATTTTCTTTACTGGGAAAAATCCTGGTAAGGCTGTTGCCTCGAGCCCTGCTGACATCCATGGTGGCACTGGCAAGGGGGAGCATGATGGCATCTGGCTTTGCCTTATTGGCCTGGGCATGGTGGAGCCAGTGAGGAGGAAAATGGTAGCCCCCAGGTTCACTCTATGAGGTGGAACAAAGGCACATTGGCACCCAGCTTCCCAAGTGAAGAGCATAAGAACTTTAAGAGGTGCCCTGCTGCATCAGACCAGTGGGTCCATCTAGTCCAGCATCCCATCTCACACAGTGGCCAACCAGTTCCTCTGGAGGACCAACAACAGGGCATAGAGGGTGAGACCTTCCCCAGATGTTGCTTCCTGGCTCTGGGATTCAGAGGATTAGGGCCTCTGAATGTGGCAGTTCCCCTCAGTCACCATGGCTAGAAGCCACCGATAGACCTATCCTCCATAAATCTATCTAATCCACTTTTCAAGCTGCTTATTCCTGTGGTCATCATTACATCTTCTGGCTGCGAATCCCAGATTTTAATCGCTGTCTGTGTAAAATAGATAAGAACATGGAGGTCCATGGGCACAGCAGTGTGCTTCTTTGCCCTGCCAGACTGATGGGAGGGTGTGTGGCCCTTTTTGCTTCCCAGTCTGCCCCTGTTTTCATCACATGTGAAGAAGTGGGCTGCAGTCCACAAGAGCTGATGCTGGTCTTTAAGGTTCTGTTAGTCTTTAAGGTGCTTCAGGACTCCTGCTTATTTTTCTGCAATATTTTGCTCCTACTTATTTTGCTGACACAGCTACCCCTCTGGAATTATCCTCATGGTGTTGAACTGTATTTGCCTTGGTATGTCGGAGGCTACTCCTCTCTAACACACATGTACACAGATAGACAGACAGACAGACGCAAACCACTGGGGCATGTATTAAGGATCATTGTGGCAGAACCCTTGTGCCTGAGCCTGGGTCAAAATGAACCATGGGCAGTGTTCCTTGGTGTTCTGCTTGGTCTTAGTTGCAAACTGGTGGAATCCTTACTGTGGCCTTATGAGATAAGCAGCTATAATCTCCCTTTAGGATGGTGGCTCAAGACAGTCCCTGACTGTTGTCATTTGATACTCTGATCCTAGAGGTTTTCCTAAGGAGATGCCAGAATGCAGGAGAACCTGGGCCCTTGATCTTCTAAATGGGAGAGAGGAAGTCCAAAATTCCCGATTCTAATTAAGCTCAGTCATGGAGAACTGCTTGGCCATGGGTACCTTGATGAGCCAGGCCCCCCCCCCGGGGGGGTTGTGGCTTGGACTGAGGAGGCAGGTGTGGCTGGAGAGGAGGGAGGTGAATTCTCACAAAGGCAGTATAACTAGGAATGTGCTTAATAGCTGTGTCAGGAGTACCTTAGGAAACTGGTAGATGCACTTTCCCCTGACTATCTGAATTAAAAACTGCTGGGAAACACTCCAGCAGACATTTGTACAGATGGAGGAAGAAGAATATCCCCATTAAGGGTTTGCACTTTCTTCATCACTTACCCTTCAAAGGGTCTCCCTTCTGACATATTTGAATATGGATTATTCTTCATGAAGTTCTTTCTGCTCCTGGCATTCCGCCTTCACCTCCTACCTCCCCTCGAATGGGCAGGAGGAATGTTAGACCTACCACCACACCTAAAAGCGAAACACTACTATTTTAACTGGGAACTGATTTTCTCTGGCAAGGCAGGGACACACATGAACACATGAAACTGTCTTAAACTGAATCAGACCCTTGGTCCATCAAAGTCGGTATTGTCTACTCAGACTGGCAGCAGTTCTCCAGGGTCTCAGGCAGAGCAGAGGTCTTTCACATCACCTGCTGCCAGATCTTTTAATTGGAGATATCAGGGATTGAACCTGGGACCTTCTGCATCTCAAGCAGATGCTCTACCATTGAGCCACAGCCCCACATAATCTTCTTGAGGCTGCATTTCAGTGGCATATAAATTTTAAATAAAATATAAAATGTAATTAAAATAAAATAAAACGCTGGAGCAACAACCCGCAAGGGAACCTTGTTCTGGAGCAGATTTCCTCATGACCTGTCCTTGGTCCTGAAATTCTTCTCTTCCCCCGCTCTGGCCTCTGGAATGCACTACTGTATCCCTCAGGTTGATGGTATGCTCCATCAGCCTGGGCTTCCACTGGGGAGCAGCTCTCCACCTTGAACAAAAGGTCCAGATTTATGCCCCTGTCTTGGGCAGAATTCAAGGGTGTACCATTGCTCTGCAACAACACAGTTCTCAAATTATATTAGACAAGAAGGTCACACGAATACACAGTATTTCTCAGGAGACACCTGTGATAGGATTATGGTCTCTCTGTCCCTGGAAATGTCTGACAGGAGCCAAGCACACTGGATTAATCTGAACTACATCACACCTACATTCCAATGCAGACTCTCCAAGAACATGAGAAGCCTCTGAGTTAAATAACCACCATGACTGCTTTTGTCCTTGGTGGGGTGGGAGAAGAGTAACATATTTCCTCGGTCACTGTGAGTGGGACAGGAGGACTATGGGTGACTCGGTTCCTGATGCAGTGGGGAGGAAAAAGGAGAAAATCTGAAAATCTGACTTGAACACCCAGACTGAAAAAAGCAAGTTATTGTAACTTGAATGTGTATGGACAAATCTTCATTTTTAAAATGTCCCTAATTCGAATGTTAACTGAATGAACACAAAGCAAAACTAGTTCACTTTCTCCAGATCATGGGTTGTGGTTTTGTTTTGTTTTGCATATTGCAATTCTGTGGAGGATTTTCATTCCCTTGTGTTTTCTGGGTTGTTCTATATGCCATTCTAAAGAGTTGCAATCTTCAAAACCCACTGCAGTGTAACTTTGCTCAGGGTTGCACTGCCAGTATGCGTTAATCATCTAAGGAATGGGTCTGTTCTAATAGTTTACTTTCTTCCTCTTTAGCCCCATGCCCTCCTATTCCAGAATTCTCAGGGCCAAACTGAAGAACACTTTCTTTTCGGCAGGGAACCCGTATTCAACTTGCCAAAAAACACACTGAATAATTTGGCCATCATTGTCCATTACATCATGGTGGCTGTTGGTATGCGGGCAGGATGGTTGTCTCAGGTTCCTGAAAGTCTTGTCCAAGTACCACTCTCATTCTCTAAGTCAGCAACTTTGGTCCTCAAGAGAAAGAGCTCATTTCCTCAGAGACAGGAATTTATGGACTAGGTAGATAGTCATGCATTATACTCTGCTGGAGTTCTACCTCCATGACTAGTTGAGTCTTTAAAGCTTTTTAATTAATTAGCTGGGCTGATTACTCCAACTGTGATGCTCTTATTTTAAAAGCCTAGTTGTAGTAAGGTAAAGGGACTGTAGTGTTCCTGACTTTGTGCAGGGGCTCATCTTCCCTTGAGCAAAACCTTTGATACAGTTTGGTAACATCTGGAAAAGTGTCCCCACCCAATGAAATCTGTCAGTCTCACCCTTCAGCTTTGGACTGGACATAGTTGAACACACTGCTGTCAGGGCACATTCTAGTTTGCTTGTGGAGCATATGTATGATTTGGTGCAGAAGTATGGATTATATGAAGCTGCCTTGTACCATTGGTCCACCTACTGCACCCTTCAAGCCCGGGATCTCAGAGCAGCATTCATGGTTCTTCCTCAACCCCCTTTAAGCCTCCACAACAACCTTGTGCTGTGGGTTAGCCTGAGGGAGAAGGCTGGCCCAAGGTTACCCAGTGCGCTTTGTGGCAAAGTGGTGATTTCAACGCAGATCTCCAGGGTTCTAGTCAATGCTCTAACGAGCTACTCGGTTTGGATTACTCAGCTTCCCCCCCCCCCGCCCCCGCCCCCGTCCGCCTCTGGAGATACCAAAGATTCAGTTCTTGGGAACTTAAGCCAAGTTTTATGGGCCTCTTCCCCCTTTGGACTCCCGGGTTCTTCTTCTTCTTCTTCAGAACCTGTCTCTTCGCCTTTCGGGAGCTAGGAACCGCCAAAAGGGACCTGGGGATCCCCGGCAAGTTCAACCTCGTGAGCCACCGGGGTGGGTGGCCTGGATCCCCCGCCCGCCCGCCCGCCCGCCCCTTATAAGGACTGGGAAGACGGAGAGCCAGAGAGCGGAGCAGCGGCGGCGAGAGCGAGGCCCGCGCGGGGCTCTCCTGGAGGTGGTGCTGAAGGGACAGCTCCGCGGCGGCCTCCCCTCCGTCCCTCCCCGCCCCCCTCCGGCGCACCAGCGGGCGCCTGCCCGCGCTCGCCTTGCCCAGCAGCCAGCACAGCTGCCGCGGGAGCCTCAGCAGCAGCCATGAGCCAGGCAACCTCCCCGTCTTCTCCAGCCGCCGCCGCCGCCGCCGCCGCCGCGTCAGCCTCAGCCCCAGCCCGCGCTGCCCGCTCCTGCCGCCGGGCCCCCTGCTGCCGCCGCCGCCGCTGCTGCTGCCGCCGCCGCGCCCGCGCCTCTCCACGCCCGGCGGGACCATGAAGCGGCAAAACGTGCGGACTTTGGCCCTGATCATCTGCACCTTCACCTACCTGCTGGTGGGCGCCGCCGTCTTCGACGCCCTGGAGTCCGAGGAGGAGACGGCCGAGCGCCAGAAGCTGGAGCAGAAGCAGACCGAGCTGAAGAGCAAGTACAACCTCTCCGAGGACAACTACTACGAACTCGAAGGGGTGGTCCTCCAGCTCAAGCCCCACAAGGCCGGCGTCCAGTGGAAGTTCGCCGGCTCCTTCTACTTCGCCATCACCGTCATCACCACCATAGGTAAGGAGAAGGCGGACACGGCGCGCTCCCCTCCTCCCGCCAACCGAGACGGACTCTTTCCCCCTCCTCCACCCCCCGGGGCTGGTGGGTTGAACGGAAGGTCCGGAGAAAAACGTGGGCTCCCCCCCCCCCCCCCAATGCACCTGTAGTTTGCCTTGTGAAAGCCCCGGGCGCCGGGAACTGCTGAATTCCGAAGCTGGAAGGGGCCCGAGCGAGGGAGAGGACGGAAGTTTTGCCAATTGCCCTGCAACAGGCGTAAGAAACAGGGGCTTGTTGCATCCCGGCGAGCATTTCCAGGGGCAGACTGGAACTGCCCTGCCTCCTCCTTCCCGGAGCAGTCCACGGATCTCCGCCACACGCTGCTCCAGAGGGACGGGAGACCCTGAGGAGCCACCGGGAGAGGGAAGGGGGTCTGTAGCAGGAAGGGGGAATCGGTGGAAAGGGCCAATGAGGCTGGATCCAACCCAGGGAGTCCCAGCTAGTGAGGAGGGGGGGGGGACACCCAAGAGGATTCATCTCTTCACACACAAGGGAGAGCAAGAGAAACAGGCAGCGTCTCCACATGGTAGCCAAAGCCAACCCCCCTCCGGAGGAGGGGGGGGCTTCTTTCTTTCCCTTGAAAGCGAATCTGGGGTCCGAGCGGAGCCGAGAGACAGTCCCTTTGATCAGCAGTCTGATTCAAGCCAACCCATTTTCAGGCGGAGTGTTGGATTTCATCTTTTCCCGGCTGGTTAGTGGATTGGTGAGGCGGGGTGGGGAGAGCGTGAGATGAATGCTGAAGCGCAGGGAACAATAGAGACAAAGGGCCTCTCGCCGAAAGCAGACCCCTCCTCTCCCCCCCAGACCCCCGCCCCCAGACGATAAACGAATTTGTGGGTTGCATTTGAAGGAGCCGAATGGGGACGAGATACTCCGTTCCAGAAGAGACGCGGTGTGTCATTGTTAAGGACTGTGTTACAGGAGGTGCTACGGAATTATTAGAAAAAGTCAGTTTCGTGTGCCTGAGAATTCTTTTGGGGGAGTGGGGAGAAAGACATAGCAAGGCTGCAAGGGAAGGAGGGGGGAAGATTTGCTTCCCCCACCTCTTCTAAAGAGCACCTCTTTGAGATAAACCAATGTGACTAATTGCTCACTCTTTAATGACCATTGTTTTGGATAAAATAGAATCACGGGGCTTAAAGAGTAATAAAGTTTCCACCCTGCCCCATCCCCCTTCTGTATATGCATGGCCCCTTAATCTATGTTGGTGATTGTAAAGAAACCGCCAGCAAAGTGATGGACAGAACAGATTTCTTAAACTGGAATAAAAGCTGTGCTGTCCTGTTGGTGGTGGCAGCGGGGCAGGGCGGGAGGGACATAAATGGGAGCCCCTCCACCAGTTCCCCATCAAGCAATCCAGATCTCCAGGGACCGTTTTCCATCTGCTTTAGGATGAGAGGGAACCACCTCCAAAGGTCTTCTTGCAGTTCGTGCCTTGCTTGTGAGGAAAGCCCCTCCGTCATTTTTTCCCAGGTTCCAAACACGTGAATAAGAGGGGGTGGGGGTGCCTTACTATGTCTGCAATGCGTAGGATTCCAGCAAGTGTCAGAAGCAACAAATGGAAAGCAGGGAGGGGGCCCCTCTGTGAGATCATTGAAATGGGAACCCCCTTTCTGGTCATCAGGTCAGTTTAAAATGGTTCTTCTCTCTGTTATTACAGGGAGAACATCTCTTTAAAATATCTCAAGCGCGTGCGGCGGGGGGAGCTATTTCTTATGTCTGTCTATATTTAGATCTCAGTCCACCATAGTAGTCTCCAAATGGTCTAGGAAGGTAATAATGCTTCCTATTTGATCTTCACAACAAAGCTGTTAGGAATTCGTTTAACAGATGGGGAATTGAGGCAGAAAAGGAGCAACGGAGAGGCCGGCAGACTGGGAAATTAAAGCCATGTCACTGAACAACACTGTGCTTAAGTTCCATAAAGTTTATTTATTATTGCTGTCTTCTCTTACTTAAAAGGATCAGGGTAGATTTTACCAAGTGATCTGAGAAATCTGGGAATTGGAAACTTTTGATTTCCTAAACCTCACTAGTAAAACTTAGAAATCCTGGGGGGTGGGGGGTGGGAATGGGAAAGGAATTCTCCAAAATACTGTCTCTGCCCATAAAGACAGAACGATACTAATTTCCAAACTGCATCAATCTAATTGGGATTGCTTTCTTGCATCCATCATGAAATCAATGAGGGTCAATTTTGCATATGAATGCTGAGTCCAAAATATGTGGCTTTGTTTGCTAGGCTGTATATGGTTACTTGGGAGTAAGTCCTATTGAACTCAGTAGGCTCCCCCCCCTCCCCCCCGAACAAAACACAAGAGAGGATTGCATTGCACATAGTATAAACACTCAAAAACATTCTACTCTTCTCCTTCAGCATTTCTAGTCTAAATGAGGACAGAGAGATTTCTTTGCCTAGAAATTATACATCTCTGTTTACACCATATGAAGCCAGATACAAATAGAGCATTTTTAAAAGGGCAAACAAAATGCAATTGGGTACAGTTGGATGTGCCGAGGAAGAGATCAGTTTAAGCTCCCAACTCTTGCTTGCAATCAGATTAATTCCTGATTTATGTCTCTGTTGCTATATAACTAGAGTGGAATTCTGGCTAAGGACTCACTGAGGCCAGACAACACTGAAACTGTCTGCAGTGCTTCCAAATTATTGCTCAAACCTTCAGCCCTTGAAAGCTCCGCTCTGCAGCTTGTCTTGTTCAGCATTTGCCCTCCCTGGGTTAGGAAATTACCTTTGCTTTGGCAGTCTGCAGAACCCTTTATGGCTCCCCTCTCTGTTCATGCTCACAACAGGTTTGCAAAGTAGGCCATTGCTGCTCCGTTCCCATAACGTATTTAGTGACCCTATTTTTATGTCCTGTCTTTTCAAAAGTTGGCACTGTTTCCAATACAATACTCAATTGATAAGAGTACAAAGGAAACAAAGGAAAAAGAGGGAATGCGAGAGAATCGGCTGTAAGAGCAATCCTGGCCCTGGAGGCTCCCACAGTAGCCGTGGACCTTCCAGAAAAGGCAGGTTTCATATCCCCTCTAACCAGCCACAAGATCAGCGCTCAGAACCTCACTGGGGAGGACATTCCCAGCTTTCTTCTAAAGGCCATCCTTCTTGGCATAGAATCATAGGCTGCAATCACACATACACCCAATAATCCACTTTCAATGCACTTCCCAACTGGATTTTTACTGCACAAACTGGCAAAATCCAGTTCGAAAGTGCATTGAAAGTGGATTATTTAGTGTGTGCGATTGCAGGCATAGAATCATACCATTGGAAGGGACCTCCAGGGTCACCTAGTCCAACCCTGATGGTTCATCTAGTCCAAGCAGGGATGTCCTTCCTTCACATGGTTTGGGCAAACAGAAGACAGACCAACCTGCAGAACATCAAGGGTCTCATACCAGGAGAGGTTATATTTTAGCTACATTATATCATAAGAAGAGCCCTGCCGGATTAGACCAGAGGTCTATCTAGTCCAGCATCCTGTTTCACACAGTGGCTAACCAGTTTATACCCTGGATTTATACCCTGCCCTTCACTCAGTATCTCAGAGAGGCTTACAATCACCTTCCCTTCCTCTCCCCACAACAGACACCCTGTGAAGTAGGTGAGGCTGAGAGAGCTCTGAGACAACTGTCCTTGAGAGAATAGCTCTGAGATGGCTGTAACTGACCCAAGGTCACCTGGCTGGCTTCATGTGGAAGAGTGGAGAATCAAACCTGGTTCTCCATTAGAGTCCGTCACTCTTAACCACTATACCATGCTGGCACAGAGGCTGAGGCCTTCCCCCAGTGTTGCCTCCTGGCTGTGAGATTCAGAGGTTTGCTGCTTCTCAGTGTGGAGGTTCCCTTTGGTCAGCATGGCTACTAGCCACTGATAGACCTGTCCGCCATAATTCATCTGGTCACCTGCTGAGTGAAAAAGTGCTTCCTTTTGTCTGTCCTGAACCTACTGCCCATCAGCTCCATCAGCTTGTTGGGATATTTGGCTAATACAGCACAGTTTGCCCAGTCACAGAAGCGAGATAATTGAGTGCAGAAAATAAATCTCCCCCAAGAAGTATATGACAAAACAAAACTTACATTTATTCAAGTAGACTCAGTTCCCATTCAGGTTGCAGTCAAAAGGAGAGAGAGATGCCTAATCTAGAAGAAGAAGAAGAAGAAGAAGAAGAGAGTGGATTTATACCCCGCCCTCCACTCCCCAAGGGAGTCTCAGAGCGGCTTACAAACTCCTTTCCCTTCCCCTCCCCGCAACAGACACCCTGTGAGGTAGGTGGGGCTGAGGGAGCTCTTTCCCAAGCTGTCCTTGAGGGAACAGCTGGTACAGAGCTATGGCTTGCCCAAGGTCATCCAGCCAGGTGCAAGTGGAGGAGTGGGGAATCAAACCCGGTTCTCCCAGATTAGAGTCCGTGCACTTAACCACTACACCAAACTGGCTCTAAAGAGTACCTTCACTATCACAAGTAGCCAGCTGATCCGGCATCACGTGTACGGAAGTGCGAGGGAATCGTTTCTGCAGGAGAGACCTGTAGAGACCTGTGTGACTCCGCGCAGAACCATGCAGAGAATGGAGAGAACAAAGGACCAAAGAGAGAGGAGGGGTCAGAGGGCAGCACGTAGAGTAGTGTATTGCCCCCCAGTGCCCAGGCATGCAGAGCCACTCACTCCAACAGTTCTCAAGTTCTATTATTTTGGGAGATGGAGAAGACGTTCTCTTTATCCAGTCAGTCTCTCAGTTGGGATCCTGAAGGAAGGACCAAGTCACATTGCTGCTGGCAGCTCATGCTGATGTGCCACAGCTGCAACCGCAGGGGAGGCTGCCACTGCTGCGGCCATATGCTGGAACAGTCAGGTAAATTACTCTTGAAAGACAGCGAAAGTGACTTGTTCAGCCAGGCAGCGGCTATTTTGGGACCGGACCCTTGGCTTCTCAGGTTCAACTCCTGCCTTTCATCTACTGAACCACATAGGATGACTCATTCTATGCGCCGTTATCCATTTGGATGGCCAGACCTCATTGTGAAGGGTGGAGAAGAAGTGCAAGAGACTCACTGGAACTGCCCGTCATTTGTTTTGAAACATGGGTGGGGGGAGGAGGGTGGCTGGCACCGCAGTGTAAGTTCTCTGTGCTGCTCACACAACCCAAACGCACAAGCAGGAAGCTCCCTGCTGGAAAGACAAGGACTGGACTATAGCTAAGATGCACGTGTTTTGCTTCAGGATGTCTGCAAACTATGACTTTATGCTTTATTCAGGCTCCCATATGGATAAGATTTATGCTGGTTATGAGCTCTCATTTGATTTCTCTGCAGCTCACAGCATGCACACAGAGCACAAGTATGTGCGGTGGCGGCACATAAGAAGGAAGAGGTCAAGGCTCAGGGGTCCAGCCCATTCATGGGACATGGAGGTTCACCCCTTGGCTTGCTCTGGCGCAGAGCAGAGCTTTCTGCAAATGTGAGCCTTAATTCTTCAAAACTTCAGAGCATCTGCTTGGCATGCAGAAGGTCCCAGGTTCAGTCCCCGGCATCTCCAGTTAAAAGGACCAGGTTAGTAGGCAATGTGGAAGAGCTCTGCCTGAGACCCTGGAGAGCCACTGCCGGTCTGAGTAGACTATACTGAAGCTGATGGACCAAGGGTCTGATTCAGTAGAAGGCAGCCTCATGGTGACAGCTTTGCAGGCACATGAGCAAATTTGGCAGTGAGTGCATGTTCTGAAATATTCTGTGTCCAGGCAGCGGCCTGTCCCTCCTTCCTGGACTCCACGTGTTTTCTCCTTCTACCCTCATCCTCTCCTCTCCCCTCCCCTCCACTTACATTACCTTTTTGTTTGGCATCTAACCATTCCTTGAAGGGAAAAAAGAGAACAATTTCCAACCACTTTCCCGACATTCTTGTGTTTCGGGATGACGCATGCAACCTGAGGGACCTTCTAAAAATAAGCAAGTTTGCATAAATTATATTTAATGTCTACTGTGCAGCAGATAAAGATTAGGAATGGTTTCGAGAGAGAGGAGTTCACGTCCTAGCTCTGAAGAAAGGAGCAGTGACTCACGAAGGCTCATACCCGGCCACAAATTTCGTTAGTCTTTCAGGTGCTACTGGACTCTTGCTCTTTTCTTCTGCTACAGCTCTGTTATGGACACTGTGTCCAATTCAGCAGTGCAATCCTAAAAACACTTTGCCAGGAATAAATCCCAGTGAACTGAGCAGGATTCTGAGTAGGCTTGCTTAGGATCACACTGTAACTTTATGACCTGGAAGACTGTTTTGCATGGTCTCGTCGCAGTGTGCCATGTTGATACCACCTCTAAAGGATACTCACAAGGCTCTGAACACATCGCTAATTATTACTAACTTCATTCATTGACTGCTTTTCATACTGATGTGAAAAGTGTATTAAAAATTGATAAAAACCATTCAATCCAACAGCAAAGATCTCTAATAAACAAAATAATGCAGTGGTGCCAGGATTGAAAAATGATGCAAGCAAAGGTGTGTGTGTGTGGGGGGGAACCTGTTTTGAGACAACAAAATGGTCCAAAGTTTGACATACCATACTGAAGATCAGATGACAGGTAGGAAACCATTTATGGCAGCAAAAGGGGTGGTGATACATAACATAAAGACTGCAATATATTACAATACTATAGCTTAGGGTTGGAACCTCCTGGGTGGATTGTTTATACTATAGTTCTGATCCATTTATAAGAATGCCATCCTGAACATTTCTGTTTTGCACATTGTGTGAAAGGATTAGAAATGTTGGGGCCTTCCTGATAGTATCAGGCAGGTAGTTCCATAATGTGGGAGCCACCAGGAACAGATGAACAGAAATACACGAAGCTGCCTTATACTGGATCAAACCCTTGGGCTAGCCAAGCCAATATTAGGAACATAAGAGAAGCCATGTTGGTTCAGGCCAATGAGCCATCCAGTCCAACACTCTGTGTCATACAGTGGCCAAAAATACCAGGTGTCTTCATGAGGTCCACTTCATGAGTAGGGCCAGAACTCCAGAAGCCTTCCTACTGTGGCCCCACAAGCACCAAGGGTACAGAGCATCACTGCCCGAGACACAGCGTTCCATATTGTCTACTCTGATGGCAGCAATTCTCCAGGGTCTCTTTCACATCAACTATTACCTGATCCTTTTACCTGGGGAAACTTGAGATTGAACCTGGGACCTCCCGCATGCCAAGCAGTGTAGTGGTTTGGTGTAGTGTAGCTCTGAGAGCCAGTTTGGTATAGTAGTTTGAAGCACAGATTCTAATCTGGGAGAACTGGGTTTGATTCCACACTCCCCCACATGCAGTTGCTGGTGTGACCTTGGGTCAGTTACAAGTTCTTTCAGAGCTGTGCTTTCAGGAGCAGTTCTTGAGAGAGCTCTCTCAGCCCCACCTACCTCACAGGGTGTCTGTTGTGGGGAGGGGAAGGGAAAGGAGATTGTAAGCCTCTCTGAGACTCCTTTGGGTAGTGAAGGGAGGGGTTAAATCCAGTCTCTTCTATATCTGTCACTAAGCTGTGCTGCCTAATGCTGAACCAGACCATTGGTCTACTAAGATCAAATTTGTCTGCTCTGATTGACGGTGGCTGTCCAAGTTCTCAGGCAGAGGTGCTTCACGTCACCTGTTACCTGATCCCATTAACTGGAGGTGCTGGGGATTGAACTTGTGACCTTCTATATGCAAAGCTGATGTGCTAGTGGTGAGCCTTTCCCCAGTTCCTTCTCATCGGTATGGGAGACAGACAATTCAGATCAATGGGGCCCAAACCCTCCTCTGTGCTCTCCTTTTTCCTGAAGCCTTTGGCACAATGCCTTCATCCTAGGGCTGAAAAAGAATTTCTCCTGCTCATTTTGCTGCTCATATGCCGATGGTTCAGTTGGGTTCTTTTTTGTCGAGGGACAAAATTGCACTGCTGAACATGATTGATTTACAGGTGACGTTTGACAGAAAAAAAATATATCAGCAATATTAAAGCCTGAAGTCCAGGGTTTGGGGATTTTTTAATAACATGATGCTCTGTTGACTGCTCACTCTGTGGTTATCCTGATAACTAGCCAATATTTTACTGAACAGTGGCAAATCAGGAGGCAAGAGCTCCAGGCTACAGGAACTGAACAATCTGAAACTATTTGATTCAAAAGAAAGGACATTGCAGTTCAATTTTTTTTTTGTCATCCACAAACTTTATGGACTCTAATTTGTATTCTATGAGATTCATGAGTGGAGTTGAAATGTAGTCCTCTGAGCCCTAATTTTTGTTCCGGGGGTGGTGGGGGTGGTCAATGGGCCTTAAAAACAGCCAAGGGGCAACTTGGGGGGGGGGGTCTGTAGTGAGAGGGGAAATCAGTAGGATACAAACTGCAAATTTGTTGTTGTTGTTCAGTCACAGTCGAGTCCGATTCTTCGCGACTCCATGGACCACATCACGCCAGGCCCTCCTGTCTTCTGTCGTGCTCCGGAGTTTGCCTAATTTCATGTTCGTTGCATCAATGACACTGTCTAACCATCTCAGCCTTTGCCGTCCCCTTCTTCTTTGGCCTTCAATCTTTCCCAGCACCAGGGTCTTCTCCAGTGAGTGCTCCCTTCTCCTTTGGTGGCCAAAGTATCTGAGCTTCAGCTTCAGGATCTGGCCTTCCAGGGAACAGTCAGGGTTGATTTCTTTTAGGATTGACTGATTTGATCTCCTTGCAGTCCAAGGGACTCTCAAGAGTCTTCTCCAGCACCATAATTCAAAAGCATCTATTCTTCGGCGCTCAGCCTTCCTTATAGTCTAACTCTCGCAGCCATACATTACTACTGGGAATACCATGGCTTTGACCATATGGACTTTTGTTGGCAGGGTGATGTCTCTATTTTTTATCATGCTGTCTAGGTTTGCCATCGCTTTGCTCCCAAGGAGCAGGCGTCTTTTCATTTCATCGCTGCAGTCACTATACGCACAGGGCTGGTGCCAGGGTTTTTTCAGCCCTAGGCAAGTCTAACTACTTGCACTCCCCCCACAGGCATGGGGGGGAGGTAAGGCTGGAGGGGCTGGGATCTGAGAGATCCCAGCCCCTCCAGCCTTGTCCTCAGCTCCCGTGTGCTTGGGAGGGTGGTGGGGGGGGGGAGGCAAGGCTGAAGAGAGGCTTGGTTCTGAGAGATCCCAGCCCCTGCAGCCTTGCCCTTGGCTCCCGCAGTGGGCTCGTGCACCTCAGCACTGCTGACTCGGGCAGGTGAAGAGAGGTGGGTGGGTGCTTCACTGCTGATCCCCACTGCGCCCAGCCAAGTCCACCCCCACGCTGCAGAGGTGCCTCCACCGCCATGCCAATCGCCTTCTGCTGCTCGACTCCAGTGGTAGGAACCAGGATGTGGGCGGGGGCGGGGTGCTGCTCTACCCACCACTGGGCTCGGAGGCCGAAGACGCCGCCGCCACTTCTTCTGGTGAGGGAAGAGAGGGGAGGGGGCGAGGCAGCAGGCCAGCGGGGTGCTCTCAGATGACAGCGCCCCTAGGCAATTGCCTAACTCTTTTTTATGAAAGAACTGGCTCTGCATCTGCAGTGATCTTGGATCCCAGGAACATGAAGTCTGTCACTGCTTCCATGACTTCCCCTTCTATTTGCCAAGGAGTGATGGGGCCGGATGCCATGATCTTAGTTTTTTAAAACTGCAATTTGCTTATTGCTATCTACTGGGGAAATGCTAACAGCTAAAGATGACAGGTGTAAAAAGGGGGAACTGTAGCTCAGCAGGTAAAATTCAGTTAATTCTCACTGAATAAAATTTAGGCAGGACGAATTTGGTCTTTAACATTGGTAAACCCTAAAACAGTCTAACATAGGTTCAGCATCTTCTAATGAAACCAAGCCTGACTGGGAACAACTGAATGCAAGGCATATCTTCTTCCTGTTGGTCCTTGCCTGCTCCTTTCTCCCCTCTCTCTATTGCCTCATCTGTGTTGGATGTTAGGGTTAAAACAAATGAGATGCCTGGAGGTCTGTGATCAGACCCTGGGGGAATTTGTAAGGAATACTAGAAGCACCTGTGTGGAGGTCCAGTTGGGATCAAGAAGGGGAGGAAGGGCTCCTTCACCCTCCTCCAGTGGCTTTGCTGACTGAAACTGACCTCCCCAGTTGAAATCACCCCACGCTGCCAACAGCCTCCAAAGAGACAAAGACAGGCGAAAGACTGATGTGTGTCTTTTCCCCTTCATAGGCTAAAAGCAGTGTGCGGAGGATTGTTTTGAAAGGCAAAATCATGAAAGGGTGGAATTTGGTCTATCAAGCTCAGCACTGTCCACCCAGACTGGCAGAGGTTTTCCAGGGTCTCCGGTAGATTTTTTCACATGATCTTTCCCCCCCTTTTTCACCCAAATGTTATTGAGATATACTGAACACACTTACAAAACATCAAGTAAGAACTGTAAAAGTACATAACCATAGCTTAAATTTACAGTATTAATATTGTATAAACAATGCTTAATAGATTAGGAAAGGAATAACTTCAGCATAAACAAATGCAGAAACAAACATAAAACCGTTGACTGGATCCGGTCGGTATGTACCATAGGGCGGATGACCTAACAACTTCTGACTGTAAATGCCAAGAACCGGAATTCATTGGGAACTAGAATAGAAAAGACAAATGATAATAAAGAACAATCTGCTAATTCTGTCCATGTCTCATCTAGAATAAGAGACCATTTTTCAGACATTCCACTGTGATACAATGTACTTTCTGAGTTCATAATACTATCATAAACTTTATCAAGAATACAGTATTCTTTGAGTTTGTTGTAGCCAGTTTGGTGCAGTGATTAAGAGCCCAGACTCTAATCTGGGAGAACCGGGTTTGATTCCCCACTCCTCCACTTGCAGCTGCTGGATGACCTTGGGCAAGCCATAGCTCTGTCAGAGCTGTTCTTAAAAGAACAGTTCTGGAAAGAGCTCTCTCTCAACTCTGCCTACCCCACAGGGTGTCTGTTGTGGGGAGGGGAAGGGAAGGAGATTGTAAGCTGCTCCAAGACTCCATCAGGTAGTGAAGGGCGGGCTATAAATCCAATCTCCTCCTGCTGCTGCTGCTAGTGTTAGTGCTGTATATTAGGGACAGTTTTGTCTTTTCAGTGTATAGCTATAAGACATTTAGCAGCTGTTAACATTATCATGAGCAATTCTTTATGTAGTTTAGGGATTCTTGGAATATCCCATAAATTAAGGAGAATAGCTCCTGGAGTTTTTGGAGCTTTCATATAATCTAATACCTGAGCCTTTTTAGCTGGTGGTGCCCGGGGGGGGGGGGGGTGTTGAGCCTGGGACTTACTGCAGCAATGCAGATGCTCTACCACTCAGCCATGGCCCCAAGCTAAGAGAGTGCGAGAGTTTGAAGCAAGGAGGTCTTTTAATTTAAGCAACCCCACCTCCTTCATCTGCAGCACTATGTGCTACTGGCTCCGTGGGTTTTCTCTCAGCACTGCTTGTCCTTCCGTAGCTCACAGCCACAGATTGTGCTGGTTCAAGCCCTGTTGAAATCCTTGCACACCAAATTGGTCAAATCAGCTTAATCCAGGGAAGCGGAAGGAGGCTGGATTTGAAACAAAATGTGAAGAGAGATTAGGTGGGATTATGGGGGGGGGGAGAAGTGAAAGAACTGCTAGCTCTGGCAGGCAGGCAGCTGGGAGGAAGGGCTGGGGGAGTCCAGCTCAAAGCTTCATCCTTAAGGAAAAAGGAAGATGAGCTGGTGGAGGGGGAGGCACAAGCCAGGGACTGATGCCTACGAAAGCAGATGCATAATGCCAAGTTCAAATCTGGGGACAAAAACAAGAACTGGATTTCCATAGCAAAACATCATGAGCAATGAGTGATGCTTGCAATTGCAAATGATGCACCAGGACATGACAAATAGGATCCAAGCTCTATTTTCATGTTCATTTGAGGAAATCTAGCCATTTAAATGAACCCTCTTGCCACTATAATGGAAGGCACTGCAAGAGTGTTTTTGTCATTTTGACTCAGATGTGCCTGCCAGAAAAGCAACAACTAAGCTGTCGTCTCTGAGCAGGACAGGTTCCCTGAAATGCTACATGGGCTGAAGTTACCTGGGTTGTTGTTACCATGGAAAGATTCTCACGGGCACGTCCATCACGTGTTTCTGGGAATTTGATCTACTGTTGATGATCAATGGCTGTGCCAATTGAGCCCAGTGAAAAGCCAAAATGAAATCAAATTCTGCCCAGTGATTGCCCGTTCTGCTGGGCGAGAGGCTCTGCACATGCTTTGGATTCTGAAAGTCCTAGATTCGGTCCCTGGCATCTCTGGTATTAAGGATCTCGGATAACAGGTGTTGGGAAAGGCCCTTTTCTGTACCCAGAGAACAGCTGCCCGTCAGAGTAAGCCTGGTCATGTGACAGAGAAGGGAAGTCCCTTGTGAATCTCCTCTTAGGTGTTGGGGCCAGACTGAGCTGAAGACATTGCGTCTGCCCGCCCGCCCGCCCACCCACCAACCAACCATAATTATTTTCTGCAGTCCTTTGAAGGATGTCAGAACTGTCACCCAGCATTCTCTGCAAAATTTGCAAGGGATCTTTAAAGGAAGTCCCGATAACTCGGCAGCACAGCAGATGTTTTGCATATGCCAGGTTGGATCCCTTCTGTCTCCAGATAAAAGACACCCAGGACTGCAAGGGCCCTCCTAGCAAAGTTCTATTCTTCCGCCCCACAACGGGCTTAGAAGGACGTAATTCTGTGTAGGAGGGCATGGCAGGTCTTTTTAGTAGGCTGTATTGGGCGTAGTGGGAACGAGTGGTCCGACTCAAGAAAGGGAAGATTCATATGATTTTGGATGTCACCTCTCCATTTGGGTACCCCTAAAAAGTTGCGACCCTGAGGACTAGGTGGGCAAAGCTGCTTGGCCATTCCATGTGGCGTCTCTGAAGACTGAACAGCCTGTTTGGGCTTGCAACCCACAAAACCGCCCCTCCCCATGCACGACACAGAATGTTCGCTATTTCCGGCATCCCTGCACTGGCCTTGACTGTGAAGCTCTGCTCTTCTGCTTGCTCAAAATTATCCTTGGCTTTGCTTGCAGGGCCATGCTTATCTCCTGATCTCATTCTTTGATCTCCTGATCTCATTCTTTGATGACACAGGAAATTTCCCATCAGATGATGAACTTCTAGCAATGTGTCAGCATCCATTGACTGAGGCACAGAGGCAGACAAGCTAGCAGTCCAAGGGTCTTGGTGTCCATCAGAGTTGTTAAAATATGTTGCCTCGTAAATCTTTAGATTGCTTAACTCACTGTGCCCTCATTGGCTGAGGAACACCAATCAAAGGTGACTTTGGCCCGGCAGGGGTCAAATTGCATCCTTTGGCTTATTAATGATTACACTTTCTTTGTTGCTTCACAGGCTCACCTCACCACACATTTAAACTGGCTTCAAAATAGTTCCATTGACACTGGTTTTCCCCAAAGGCACAGCTATTTTTCAAAAGCGATAAGACTTCATTACTGGAGATTCTTAACTCTTAACTCAAGTCTCCTGGGGTTCCTGGGTGGGAGCCCTGGTAATTAAATGAGAGGAAAACTAGTTTAGATTTTTAGTGTAGGTTTATCCAATGCTCCACAGTCCCTAGAATTCACTTTCACAACGGTTCTGCAAGGTAGGCCACCTCACAGTATAAATTGGGAGTAACAGAGTAACTTGCTCAAAAATACCCAGGGGCAGAGGTAGGACCTGAAGTCTTAATCTCCCCTTATACTTCTCTCTCTCTCCCCCCCCTCCTGCATCTCCCATATGCATTTTCTGCCAGCCAGTTGGTGGCTTCTTCCCTATTCCTTCTGAGACTGGCTGCCTTAAAGGATCCTGTCCTGAAGGACCTTAGTCATTCCCATTCACTGAAGCTTCTTTGCCTTGAGTCTTTTTCTTTTCTAGGGAGGTGCCTTTAAAGCCCCCCATAAACAGGAAACAAACAAAGAAAAAAACCCACGACTCCCTAGTGTTCAGTATTTTATTATACCTAAATTGGAAATAATCAGAAAATGTTGATCTTTGGTATTCTGGCACCCATTATTTTTCATAGTCTGACTGGGGCAGTGGGAAGGGGAGAGAGTGAATTGCTCGATGACAGAAATGACAGGGATACTGTCCAACCAGCAGGGAGAGACAGACCATGCCACCAAAGGGAATTGTGCTGGTAGATTTCTGAGTATTGTGATTGCAGTGTTCCTGCAACCTGGGGAAGGCATTTGGGATTGTGTACAAGCAGCCGCGGTGCCACCATTTCTATTTGCCCATGCCAAGTACTTTTTTGTTGAGCGATTCTAAGTTTATATGTTCTCTGTAACTCATTGTTATAGTTTCTACAGAGCAGCCTAGGCGGATGTTAAAGTATGCCTGGCCTGGGGCTCATGAGTGCCAGTGCTGTTTTCTTGGGGTATCGAACCCCTCTCAGCCCCTGCCTTCCAGAACCCACCCTGGAACACTGGCTCACCAGAATGTATGCCCCCCCATCCCCCCTCTGACACATTACCTTCACCTGCCTTTCTTGGAATGATAAATGCTTCCCTGCATCTGTTTCCTGGGGTTGCTTCCTGGCACCCAGGATGCAAAGAAGAATTTTTTTAATTACTTAAAAAGAAAGACCTTTCATCCTCTCTTCCTAAAAAACTTGGCAGAGAGGGTCCTTGAAAATTTCATCCCAGTGGCTTGGGGAAAAAAATAGATGCAGAAATGTTCTTCCTTTAATTGGGAACAAAATGAGGTCCATTTCTTCTAACTGCCTGAAGTTTGGCAGGCGGGATCCCAAGGGCGAGGTATACACAGTCCCTGAAATTTCCACCCTAATTGGATGGAAAACAAACAAGTTACCTCTGGAAATGCCTTTCCCGTTGAAACCTATGGAAATGAAATGACAGATAGGAAACAAGCCTGTGCAATTGCAAAGCAGAGATAGCAAATACATTTCCCCCCCGGTTTTGTCTAGTTTTTAAAACTTTTAACAAGGGCTTCTTGATGGGATAACAAGGCCTCTCCCTTTTCAGTAGTAGTCTGGCATGCAGAAATGAACTAGGCAACAGTGTTCTTGGCAGGGGTCATTTCGTAGAAAAAGAGGTGCAGGAGCTCATTAGCATAACTCATTTGCATATGCCACACCCCCTAACAAACCAAAAGTGTGTCAGAAGGCAACACCCACCTCTCAGGCTCCACTCCACAGGTGAGTGAAACTGACCTGCTCTTCCTCCATTCCCTTCCCCATCCAATACTTTGTGCAATAAAAAGAAGCCTAAAGAACACACCCTCATTCTCTTCCTGCTCCCTTGAAACCACCAGGTTTCAAGTAGACTTGAGATACCCAGGACATGTGCACCCCCCATCCCTTCCCCTTCCCCTCCCCACAACAAGACACCCTGTGAGGTAGGTGGGGCTGAGAGAGGTCTTTTGAGAACTGCTCATGAGAGAACAGCTCTGAGAGAACTTGTGACTGGCCCAAGGTCACACCAGCAGCGGCATGTGGAGGAGTGGGGAATCAAACCAGGTTCTCCCAGATTAGAGTACAACTCCTGACCACTACGCCAAACTGATGGGGTGGAAGCTGCTGAAGGGTTGGTGAAATTTCTCCAGTACTTATGTGCCATGTGCCCAGATAAAAAATGGTATACTTAGAAAATTTATATGCCACTTTGAGCAAGTCTCTAGAAAAGCAGCACACAGTCATAAAAGGAACAATGATAAAATTATCAATATTAAAACAAAACATTAAAACCAATAAAGACCCTAGCAGGGCTTTCCCCAGGGTGCTGCGCCTCTGCACTGCTCGGGGAAGCCAAGGAGGGGGTGGGGCTTAGTCATGTGCCCTCCCCCCGGGCTCCTCACTCCCGGAGCTGCGCTCCTGTGCGCTCCTGCTCCAATGGACCCCTGGTTCTTGGCATGACAAAAACGCAGTGCAGGAAAAAGCTTCACCTAGTGAATTTCTGCTTGTTGGGCTGCTGGTAAAGACACAGAACCTGGATGGACCAGGCTAGCCGGATCTTGCCAAATCTTGGAAGCTAAGCAGGGTTGGCCCTTACCGGTATTTGGATGGGAGACCATCAAGGAAATCCAGGGGTGCTATGCAGAGGCAGGCAATAGCAAACCACCTCTGATTGTCTCTTGCCTTGAAACCCCCATGGAGTCGCCATAAATTGGCTGTGACTTGATGGCACGTTCCACCACCAAAGATGCAGGAGCAGGGCCAGGAGAAATGCTGAAAAGTTGGTAACCCTGCGTAGGGTTGCTAGGTCCCCCCCCACCCATTGGTGGGGAGATGTGGGGTAGGGCTGCCAGCCCCTGGTTGGGAAACTCCTGGAGTTTTGGGGGTGGCACCGGGGGAGAAAGAGGATGTTTCTGGGGTACAAGGCCACAGAGTCCACCCTCCAAAGCATTCACTTTCTGCAGGGGAACTGATATTTCTAGTCTGGAGATGAGCTGTAATTCCAGGAGATGCCCAGGCGCTGGAAAAAAGAATGGGCATAGATGCAAGTGTGTCCCCCCGCCTCCCGGCTGTCAGGTGCTTTTTAATTTCCTTGGGGACATTCTACAAACCGTTCTAGTATGCATGTTTTGTGAATTAAGACACCCCGGGGTACGGGAAGGAAATGAACCTTCCACACTCTGCTGGTTTCCCCTTCCCTCCTTTGTGTCTTGACAATCACTTTCTGTTGCCCCCAGTTCTCTCCAGCCTTCCATTGACAACTCCTCCCTTCCTGTCACTTTCACTGACTTAAAACACATTCTGAATTCTATGATAACTCAAGTATCAGGAACAGATCAAGAAGGCAGGTGCTCGAGTGAGCAGGATGGTGCCTGAGAGAGGGCTGCACGCATGCTGAGACCCTGCCAAAAAGGGAGAGTGTGGAATGAGGCATGGCAACCTCTGCTTTCCATTAAAACCTCCCAAGTTTCTAACCCTTATGGCTGCCAAGAAACTGAGTGAAAGTATGTGGGTGTTGCCGGAGGAAATCTCAGAGGCAAGGGGCTGAACCAAAGAGAAGCGGCTGGGGGGTGGGACTTCAGCTCTTGACCACTGCACATGGGGAGCAGAAGCAAAGCAGCAAACACTGCCGCATAAATCATACAAATGCAAGAAATCACAGAAATCGACTCGCAGGGCAATCCTGTGCAGAGTTACTCCAGTCTAAGCCTACTGAAATCCATGCGTGCAGAGTGGAGTAACTCTGCATAGGGGTGCACTGTCAGGAAATTCTGCAAATACAAGTAATCATAGAAATAAATTCCTTTCAGTCCTCTGCACAGTTACTCTGGTCTATGCCTATTGAAATCCATGGGCTTAGACTGGAATAACTGCATAGGATTGCCCTGTCAGTCTTCCTAATTTACACAGGCCATAGAATTAACTTTTTCTTGATACAGTGTCTGGATTTTTTGGTCAAAAAAATCCTTCCTTCCTTCCTTCCTTCCTTCCTTCCTTCCTTCCTTCCTTCCTTCCTTTTTTGCTCATGGTCCTGAAAATATGCAACAATGCATCACCTCATTGTCCAAGTCCATAATATAGATTTGACACAAATCTAAAATTTCTCTTTCTTTGTTAGTTGGGCAAATACTGCCGGAGGCCTCTCTGCAGTGTTCTTACCTGATAGATTACTGTTGCCAGACTTGCATGTGTGCCTTTCTTGGCCAGAATCTGTTCTCTGCACGAGACTCCCCATTTCTTGGCTCTGGTCTGAGAGGAAAGAGGCCCTGGCCTTTGTCACAGATACCAAGATGCTGCCCTAGATACCTGGATGTATGCTGTTTACTCTGGAAAGCTTGATGGGGAGAAGGTACAAGAGAAAAGGGATGACTGCAATGAAAGCCCAGATCCATTTGGGGAATCTGTGCTTAAATTGTGGCCAAGAACTGCAGGGGGAAGGTCTCAAGAGCTTCAAGAGGGGATTGGCTAAATATATGGAGCAGAGGTCCATCCGTGGCTATTAGCCACAAGGTATAGCTAGGAACTCTTGGTCTGGGGCAAGTGATGCTCTGTCTTCTTGGTGCTTGGGAAGAAGAGTAGGTTTTCATACCCCACTTTTTTCTACCCTAAGGAGTCTCAGAGCAGCTTACAATCACCTTCCCTTCCTCTCCCCACAACAGACACCTTGTGAGGCAGGTGGGGCTGAGAGAGTTCTGGGAGAACTGGGACTGGCCCAAAGTCTCCCAAGCAGGCTTCATGTGGAGTGGAGAATCAAACCGGGTTCTACCAGATTAGAATCCACTGCTCTTAACCACTACACCATGCTGGCTCTCACAGGGCAACTGTGGGAGGGCTTCTGGAGTTCTAGCCCCTCCATTGGACCTCCTGATGGCACCTGGTATTTTTGGCTACTATGTGACACAGAGTGTTGGGCTGGATGGGCCATTGGCCTGATCCAGCCTGGCTTCTCTTATGTTCTTATGTTCAGTGGGGTTAAAAGTCCAGTTCCTGGCCAGTCTACCTAAAGCAGCTGGGGAAGGCCAAGTGCCTGAAGTCTCAGTCAGCTGCTATCAGGGTAGACCATACTAAACTACGGTGACCAACAGTTGGACACAGTAGGAATTTTCACACAGTACAAATGTATACTTGCATGTATGGTTGTGTGTGAATGTCTGTATGTATGGACTGCGGGCATTCACTTGCTGAAGAGGTGTTTGCATGTGGCTTGGAAGTGGTGGGAAACTAGAGCTGATTTAGAAGGGGGCCATATTTTGAAAAGTGTGAGAATCACTGAGCTAAGGGCAGTACAGTCTATCAGCCACATATTTGTGGCATGCTGGCTTCTTGGCAACCCCTGGTTTTGCAGGCCCAAGCAGGCCACAACAACAGGGGTAGAATACATTTGGGGAGTGCCATATTAGTGCATTTGCAATGTCTGCCCTGTTACCCTAAAAGGGAGATCTGTGTCAGGTACACACATATAAGCACCTCATCTGTATAACTCCCAGACATGGGTTCCAGGGTGGTTTTTTTTTTAGCTCTTGTATACTGAGACACAGCAAGGCTCAATATTTCTCCAGAGAAAAAGGGGAGAGAAACAGATACTTAACCAGATGATAGCTTTCAGAATACAAAGCATCAGAGAAAATAATGGGTAGCTTTCACATCAAAATCAGTTCTAAACAATATTGCAGCTCTAGGCAAGGGCGTAGACTTTCCAGTTTCCCGGGTGGGGGGGCGGGCTGGGGCTGGGCCAGAGACATTACAGGGCATTGTCTCCAGGGGAGGCTCAGCATATCCTGGAAAAGTTTGTGGGGGGCTCCAGCTCCCCAGCCCCCCTAAAGTTGACACCTATGGCTCTAGGCAATTCAAAGATAAAACTTGGTAGCAGTTTACTTACAGCAGTCCAAAAATAGAGAAGAATCTCCCATGTGTCCTGTTCAAACTGAGCTACCCCTAAATATGGTCTTCTTATCTAGATAGTTCAGGACCCACCACCTGGGTATTGGAGACTCTGTGTGTGTTTGAAAACTTGGTAGCCTCTGGAATGGCACATCAGGAGTGGGAAGACATGCCCAGTGGAGTGAACTGAAATGACGTTGTAATACTAGAACAACAAGATTCCCAGGATTTAAACTTTCAAGTTAAAGCGCCCTTCATCAGGCATCATCAGATCCTTGAAAGTTTATATCCTGGAGATCTTGTTGGTCTTCAAGGTGCTATTGGACTTCAGTCTTGCTCTTCTATTGCAGACTAACATGGCTACCCACCTGTGATGATGATGATGTTCATATCTTTTATTAGACTAATTCACTCTATTATCTATAGTACAATTCATAGTGTTAGTGCATTTGGGAGTCTATATACGTTGCTGGAATTATTATCTGGTCTACCTTTATAGACTGCTAATCTCACCGATTCTTTTCAATGTAATTCATCGTTAGACAAGCCGTATCTATAGTCAATTTATCTAACTGAATTCTGTATAAGATATGTAGACTGACTTGTTTATCGAGAAATAGAGAGATGAATGCATGAATGTTATCCCATCAGGTACTTCCCATCGAGACCATTCAGGGGATAGTGGGCAACATACAAATGCAGCAATCACCTGGCACCATAGATATGATCTGACTGGGGAGGGGCTGGTGCTCAGTGATAGAGCATCTGCTTGGCATGCAGAAGGTCCCAGGCTCAGTCCCTGGAATCTCCAGCTAGAAGGATCAGGTGATAGATGGTGTGAAGGAGCTCTGCCTGAGACCCTGGAGAACATTGTAGACAATACTGACCTTGATGGACCAAAGGCCTGATTCAGTATAAGGCAGCTTCATGTGTCATAAGAACATAAGAGAAGCCAATGTTGGATCAAGCCAGTGGCCCATCCAGTCCAACATTCTGTGTCACACAGTGGCCAAAAACACCAGGTGCCCTCAGGAGGTCCAGCAGTGGGGCCAAAGGGCAGAGATCTTGTAGACAGAGGGATACACAGCCTAATCTGTTTGAAGCCCTCGAGGATACAGCCACCCCCAACAACATTTCCTCACTCCTGAGCTGGCGCAGGACAGCCCTGCCTGTTAGTGATGGGGGCAGCTGCAGCATAGCCCCTCCCCCACAGAGGAGGGCTGGCCTTTGAAACACATCACTCACAAGGGGGGAGGGGGGATTCACCAGGAATGACAAAACAGCCTAGGCCCCTGTGCGGAGCTTGGATGATGAGAAATAATGAGGCCCTAGTTTGTGTGTGTGTACGTGTGTGTACATGATGCTAGGATTCCTTTTGAGTCAAGACAGTGCAAGGACAGATCTACAAATGCATCAACTGACAATAGGTGTCATAATTCACAACATATCTCAGTGGAGGCCCTGAGCCACCATCAGCAGCGGCCATACAAAGAAATAATGAGCACTCCCCCAAAAACATTTTCTGCTGCCTGAATGGGGGGTGGGGGCAGCGTAAGCTTAATGCTGACAAACCATCATGAGGGAATGAAAGCCAGAACCAATACATTGCTTGTTCTTTGGGTGCCTGTTTCTGGCCCTGCCTATGCAGGGTTTTTAATGACAGGCCTGCCAGCTGAAGAGCATCTCAGATCTTGAGCTCTGAAGAGTGATGGTTGAGAGTTTGTACTGGTAATAGTGCATGGTTTGAAGAATGTTGGAAACTTTTTCTCAGTTGTACTACAGAGATCCCAAAAACAAAGCAGGTCAGTGCAAAGTCTATCATCTGAATGTCATGGTTTCTCTCTTGCCAGAACCAAGTCCTTCCTTCCTTCCTTCCTTCCTTCCTTCCTTCCTTCCTACCTTCCTTCAACTGTTAATTAATTAATTATTATATGGCATTGTGCGTGGTATAGCCAGGAGATCCAAAGATTGTCTGGAAGCCTTAAGTTCCAACTCTTTTAGTGTTGGTGAACTATATTTATTTATTTTTGGGGGGCTGAGAGAGCTCTGCGATCCGTGACTGACCCAAGGTCATCCAGCTGGCTTCTTGTGGAGGACTGTGGAATTGAACCCGGTTCTCCAGATTAGAGCCCACCTCTCTTAACCACTACACCACGCTGGCTCATTTAAAAATGTATACCTAGACTTCCCACCTTTGAATTCCGACCAACACAGTCTGCAGAGCTATTCTTTCGATATTGTTAACAGATGATTTCAGTTAAAGAAGGGTTTTGAACATGTGAACGGAGACCTTTGGAATAAGAAGCTGCCTTATACAGAGTGAGGCCAATGATCTATCAAGGTCAGTATTGTCTATTGTGACTAGCATGGGCTCTCTATGTAGAGGACTTTGATATCACCTCTTTTGTCCCCCTTTTTTGTCATCAAGTCGCAGCTGACTTATGGTGGCCCCATGGGGTGAAACAAGAGATGTTCAGAGGTCATTTGCTATTCTCTGCCTCTGTACCACTACAGCCCTGGTGTTCCTTGGTGGTCTCTCATCCACGGCTGACCCTGAGTCTCTGAGATTTGATGGGATCAGGCTAGCCTGGGCGATTCAGATCAGGGCTATTATCCGCTACCTGATGCCCAATCCTTAAAAATACCCCGGAGACAGAACCCGCGACCTGCAGCATACAAAGCAGATGCCATAGCACTGGGCTACAGCCCAACATCAGCACTAGTTTGAACCAAGCCAGTTATTTTATTTTATTTTAAAATGTATGCCTCTCCCTGACAACCTCATGGATGAAAACCATAAAAAATAATAACAATTGTTAACTGTTCTCAGTAGCCCCGAAATCAATGAACATAAGAACATAAGAGAAGCCAATGTTGGATCAGGCCAATGGCCCATCCAGCCCAACACTCTGTGTCACACAGTGGCCAAAAATACCAGGTGCCCTCAGGAGGTCCACCAGTGGGGCCAGGACACTAGAAGCCCTCCCACTGTTGCCCCTTCCCCAAGCATCAGGAATTAAGTGCATCACTTACCCCAGACTGAGAGTTCCTATCTATACCTTGTGGCTAATAGCTACTGATGAACCAATTCCCTCTTGAAGACGTCCATGTTTGTAGCCGCCACCACCTCCTGTGGCAGTGAATTCCACTCTTTGGGTGGAATCACTCTTTGGGTGAAGAAGTACTTCCTTTTATTCATTCTAACCCGACTGCTCAGCAATTTCATGGAGTGCCCATGAGTTCTTGTATTGTGAGAAAGGGATAAAAGTACTTCTTTCTCTACCTGCTCTATCCCATGTATAATCTTGTAAACCTCGATCATGTCACCCCTCAGCCACCATTTCTCCAAGCTAAAGAGCCCCAAGCGCTTCAACCTTTCTTCATAGGGAAAGTGTTCCAACCCTTTTATCATTCTAGTTGCCCTCCTCTGCACTTTTTCCAATGATGTGATATCTTTCTTGAGGTGTGGTGACCAGAACTGTAGTACTCCAAATGAGGTTGCACCATTGATTTATACAGGGACATTATAATACTGGCTATTTGTTTTCAATTCCCTTCCTAATAATCCCCAGCATACTACTGGCCTTTTTTATTGTAGTTGCACACTATCTTGACTTAGAAGGGTGCAGCTCCACTTAGGATGGCACGGGTAACTTCTGATAGGCTTCTCCATGAATTCATCTGACCCCTTTTGGAAGCTTTCTGACCCAGCAGCAATGCCTTCCACAAGTCAATAATATGTGGCGTGACAAAGTCCTTCAAGGCCCAGAAGCCTGGCTGTTCTACCCTGCATTTCTTTTCCCAACAATTTTATAACTGCTTTTTTGTTGTGCTCTATGCTGCGCATTTTTATGGGGAAGTGGGGTGGAAGCTTTCGAAATAAACAAGAAAATGGCTCCTTCTTCTGCAAGATGCTTTCTGCAGTGATGCAACCTGAGAGCTTCCTCTCCACAAAGCATTCTCTATGTTCCTTTGCTCTCATGGTGACATTCAGGAAGGCCAGGCTATGTTACAGATGCAGCAGAGTTGACAGTCTGTCAGTCAACGTGGGCCCAACGATAGCATGAATATTTCTGGCAAGTTAGCCTAGCCTTCAGACTTGAGCCCAACTCAAGAGGAAGGAATCTCAAAGAAATGAGCAAATATGTCCTGTTTTATTTACATTCTTGTCAACAGCTTCTATTTGTCCCGTTTTGCTGATGGTCTTGTAGATTTCCTTGTAGGGTACATTTCCTTATTTATTTTGTTTAGATATTTATACCCCACTTCCCTCCCAGGGAGACCCCCAAAGCAGCTTACAATATTGTTCTCTTCTCCTCCATTTTATCCTCACAACTATATCCCTGTGAGGTAGGTTAGACTGAAAGAGAGTGACTGGCCCAAGGTCAACCAGAACAAGAGGGGATTTGAACCTGTGGCACAAGTGGGGATTTGAAGCTGGCCCTCCCAGATCCTACTCTGACAACTACACTGCACTGGCATGAGTGCATGCGTGGGTTTTCAAAATGCAATCTATATCATAGACAAAATATGAAATGTATATCCGATGCTGATTTATGGGTGCACAAAAATTGCATAGATTTTGTGGGCATGATGTGGTCGAAGGAAACAGAAAATGGCATGACATTAAGGAATCTTGAATTTACGGAGTACAATGAAGTAGCTGCACAATGGAGTAGCTGCACCACAGATAATTTAAAAGTGTGTGCCAAGATCCTTTGAATTGTTACAGGAGTCCTTTTCACACAGTCCGTGTCCGTGCTTTCATGTTAGCTCTGTACACATATTATGGTGAAGGGCTGTGTGCACATGATTCTTTCTTTTGCACGTTTATGGACTAATCTTAGATTATCGTCAACTTGTGTATGGCTGAACACATAGTATCAACTTCACACTGTCCCAGTTATTGGTTCCTGGTTTTGTTTTTCAGGGGAACGCATATTGGTTCTTCCTTAACCACGTTATGTGCTGTAACGTACGTACAAGACTTCAGTGTTCTCTTACAGACGTCGACAGCATGCATCGGTGCAAAAACACTGCGTCACTAAACCTGTATTTTCTTTGCATTCAGTCAAAGCATGTGACATGTTAGGGGGGGTTCGGAGTCTTGGTGCCACAGTTTAGAAGTGGTAAGCAGAAAGGAGAGGGTCCCTTGATCACAGCTGCAGAGGCCCCTTCCAAACAGTGCACCCCCTGGCCTAATTTTAGCCCTGCCACCAGCCACAGCATGTGGCGTTAGCCCAGCTGGGATGGTGTGGTAGGCAGCAGCAGCTGCCCGTGACAGGCCAGATCCCTGGGCCTGAGCAGTGCCCAAATCCTGCCCTGTTTGCTAGGGTAATGAGGAAGGATTAGAAGCTGTCATGATCTCCAGGGCCGTTAAAGGATTCAGAGATTTACAAGCAGAGGGAGGACCTAATGAGACATCTGACCCCAGCCTGAAATGGACAAACTCGAGTGAATTGCATCTGCTGATGGCCACCCCCTTTCCATTTTTATTCCTCCCATATCTACATGCAGCTGGATGTTCATAGGAAGTTAACCCAAGTTCTCTGTGCCTCATTGTATCAGGCTCTTTTCACACTGTGTTCTGGTTGGATCCGTCGTCTGCTTATAAAACTCTGTTGGCTTTATTTATTAAAAACATTGTGTATTCTTAGTTGGCCTCGGTCGATACACCTTGTGGCAGTGAGCACAAATTCTTCTAATTTTGTTCTCCTCCTGGTTCCAGTTATACCTTTCTTATTCCGCTTTCAAGTTTTCGGCCTGTGTGCCTCCAGGCTTCATGACTTTGGAGATCCCCAAAGATCTATGCTAGTCTCTTATTTTTAAAAATTGATATATTTCCCCACTTGGCTCTATTATTTGTTCTTGTGGTCTCTGGGATCATTTCTACATGGAAGGGCCTTCAGCTTGACTGCTTGCTTGTCATTCTTCAGCTAGCTTTGACAGTGTTTCTCAGCTCGTTCCCTCTGGATCATTGCTTCTTATTCCTTAAAAAATGGATTCTGGTAGAATTTGAGCTTCTGCTGCAACCACTTTCTCCTCCTATTGCTCATTGTTTTTTTTTACTGAGCAATTCTACTGGTTCTGGCATCTGTAGACCTCATAAATTCAGCAGGACCTTTCTCTTGGCTTTTTATTTTTCTGCAAATATCCTCTCAGCTTCCACTTTCATCTGTAATAATATCAATAAAATTCACCCTTTTAACTCATCCAAAATTCTTGTCTACTCTTTGTTATCCATCACATTTTTAGGGAAATATGTTCTAATGAAATGGAGACCTTTCTCCAATAATTCTGAAATATAAGTACAACCAACCTTACAAATACAGTGGGGTGTTTTTTTTTACATTGTCTGTTTCTTGAGCCTTTAAACTGGGGATACCTGGGATTGAACCTGGTGCCTTTAGCATGCAAAGCTACTGTTTTATCACTGAGCCACAGCACTACCACTTGAATTGTTTCTTTTCTGTGCCCTTTCTTGCCTAGTTCACAAACCTTACTGCACAGCCTGAGTCCTGCTAGTGTTTTGTCCAAATTGCCTCAACCCTGCAGGTACTCTAGAAAATAAATCAGCGAGGATGAGGTACACCTGCTAGTTAATCTTGCCAGAGATGGTCACAATCGAAATTCAAAGGCTAAGTGAGTCCCTTCTTAAATGATAAACAATGCAGTTATCACACTGGAGGCTGATCTTCCCATTAAAGAACAAAAAGGTTCACGACTTTGAAAGTTTATAATCCGACAAAGGGCAAAACGGGGAGGGGGGGGGATGTTCATCAAAATCCTGCAGTTTCATATTTGCATGAGAAAATCTCTCTCTCTCCAACGTTTGGATAATAAAAAATAAGCCCTCTCTTTTTTAAAAAAATGTGAATTTTTGTTTCAGCTATAGACTCATCCCCCCCCAACTTTGCTGCACAGACCTCCCTGCTCCCCCCCTCCATTTCTCCATGCTGACTGTCAGCATGGCTCTCCAGGGAGTACCTGCTCAGCTTTGCCCCCTCTCCCCTCCTGCCAGTCCAGGTGCCTACGTTCTCCCCCTGTGCCCCTTCATAAGCAGATTTTCTCATCATGGTAGAGCTTTTAAGGCCTCTGACGTCAAGAAGGGCCTCAGCTTGAACTGCATCCAGGAGAGACTGGAGCTGCGGCTCCGTACTCCGTCAGATGGCAGCTTGCTTGTGCCACGTCTCTTCTGCAGACTCTTTGGGTTCTTCTGGCCCCTTCCTAAACAGGAGAGAAGGATCTGGGTGCCGAGTAGGGAAGGAAATCCCCGTGGCTTCAGTAAAGCATGTTGTACTCCTTTAGAGCACGCTACGACTTTCTGGTTGGCACAGCAGACACGTTAAGGGGTGCCTGCTGGTGCGACTGCAGCTTGAATTGATACTGTGCAGATGGCGGAAGAATAAGGATGAGTGAGAGAGTCCCTAACAAACTGGGTCTTTGCGTTGTAACAGATGCATTTTGCAGGAAGACAGGGTTGGACTGAATGGTGTTCTGGGCAGAAGGACAGAGTTTGAACATCCGATGCCCTGCAGGGGGTGGGGGGTAGGGTGTTGGAAGAGAAGGCCTAAAGGAGCTGACTCAAGCCTCAGCCTGGGGTGTGTGTGTGTGCAAAGAAGTCCCTGAAATAGACTGCCAAACTGTGGGTTTTCTTCCTGTTTACTCTCCTGCCTCTGTTCCTTTGATGTAGACTGATAGATTACAGGGAAATGGCCTGCCTGCCTTCTGTTCTCTTACTTTCTGTCTCTCACACACATCCACAGTGGAGGCTGGATGCCTCTCTGCATTTGCATCCATCCGAGGTAGTTTAGATTAGTTCTCTTCCGGTCTCTTAAGCTTTTACTATCTAGAACAGGGGCGTCAAACTCATTTGTTATAGAGGGCCAGATTTGACATAAATTGGACTTTGTCGGGCTGGGCCACGTGTGTCATAAAATGTAATGCTAGGTAGTGGAGACATAAACTTTATAAAGGACACGAACAGAAAGATTTTTTTAACTTAAAATAAAAACATGCCTGAAACATTAGCATTTTTACAATATTTTGTTTATTTAAAATAGTCTCTGATAACTGACACTTCTTGCTCTGAATTATTGCATCAAAATGTCTGTGCTGTAGCAATCTGGGAGGGGGAGGAGCCTCAGCCCAGTGCAGGGAGCAGAAGCTTGCCTATCTATCTCTCCTGAGCAATTGAGAGAGTCTAGGAAAGCAAACTATGACACAACAGCAGCAGCAGAACTGGAGGAAGAAGCAGGAGACAGCCAGTTCCTTGCAGGCCTGATTGAAGCCCACTAACGGCCTGATCCGGCCTCCGGGCCGCATATTTGACACCCCTAATCTAGAATGTAGTTCCTAAATAAAATGACTATTATTAATCTTGAAACTGAAAAGTGGCTCTGTGTAACTTTGTAACTCTGCTAGCACACTGAGAACAAAGATCTTCTACTGTATGTAGCCAAGGTGCACTCTTCTAAGTTGAGAAGGGATACCAGACTAACTAACCAGTTATTCCCAAAATAGGGCTGCCGGATCCAGGTTGGGAAGCTCCTGGAGATCTGGGGATGGAGCCTGGAGATGACAGGGACCTCAGTGGGGTACAATGCCATTGAGTTCACCCTCCAAAGCATCCATTTTCTCCAGAGGAACTGATTTCTGCAGTCTGGAAATGAGCTGTAATTCCAGACAATCCACAGGTCCTACCTGGAGCTGGCATCCCTAGGCCCCTGCATTACTCTGAAAGGTTTCAGGTTCATCTGTCCTTAAAACTATGGCCATTGCCTTCTGATGATATCCACTTCTCCAAAATTCCTGTGTTTAGCGTTCTTCTAGAGGAGCAGATTAAAGATAGTGCATAGTTCATCTGTAAAAGTTTTCCTCTGAAATGAATGACAGCTACTCAATAGTATGCAGGATCATGAGCTGAGCATCCAGCTACAAAAATGCAACTGTTTGTTGTTGGGCCTGATAGATGAAGGCTGCATAGCCATATCAGGATTTAAACAGATCCTTATGCAGCATTAGGCTGTGGTCACACGCACTAAATAATCCACTTTCAGTCTGCTTTCAGTGCACTTTCCAACTGGATTTTGCCAGTTCACACAGTAACATCCAGTTGGAAAGTGCACTGAAAGTGGATTGAAGGTGGATTGTTTAGTGTGTGTGACTGCAGCCTAAGTCCATCGATTTCAGTGGATTTACAGCTGCTTTACATATGTTGGATAATACAGTTCAATGCACTTTAGCGATTATTTGTAGGTGGATTTTTCTGTTACACCCAGGAAAATCCAGTTGCAAATGCTTATTAAAACTGCACTAAAAGTATAGAATCCAACATATGTGAAAGCAGTCTTAGTAAGTCTGATTAGAACCGCACAATGAGACCATAATTATCTCTAAGGAATAGCCCAGACTAGCCTGGCAAGCTTGGAAGCTAAGCAGGGTTGGCGATGGTAGGAACTTGGATGGGAGACCAGAGCTGCTATGCAGAGGAAGGCGCACCATCTCTGCTTACCCCTTGCCTGGGAAACCCCATGAGGGGTCACCATGATGGTACTTAATTCATTTCTTATTAAGCAGCTTTCACCCACGTGGTTGTACTCTTATTCCAGCTGGTGAAGGGAGAGGTTCTCTTTAGCCTTTCAATGTATATTTGCAAATGCTGTTTGAAATTTGGGGAGGGCTGTGGCTCAGTGACAGGACAACACTTTGCACTCAGAAGCTCTTCTGAAGTGTGCCCCATTAAAGATCACTGGTGGCCAGGTGTTAGGGAAGACCTTTCTTGGTCTTAGACCCTGGAAAATGGCTGCCAGTTGGAATATGTCAGCCTGATGCAGGGCCAAGATGTACATTCTGTTTTTCCCAGGTCTGTCCCTGGGGTTGGGTTCTGAGAGCTCTCCAGGAGCATAATTCAAATTGGGGCCTTGATGTGCAAGGAGAAGGGGCTGAGACCCTCCTGAGACTGCCCTGTTGCAATTTTCCAAACCAAGATGGCGCCAGGAGCCTCTGTTTGCTGTGATGAGAGCTGCATATGTACTGATATGTCAGTTTCTGCTGTGGAGCAAACAACAGCTCTCCAGGGTCTTCTCTTTTCAGATCAGATCATGGAAGCTCTAAGCCCCTGAAAAGTACTGGAGTTGGGAGGCCGGTAACAGTGAAAACAGCATTGCAGTTTATTGTGGGTCAAGATGGAACATGAGAAACCCCGGGCTCAGAGCCCTCTTTTATGCTGGTCGGAGATAATCCCCTGACCTCGCCCAAATGTCCTGATAGGACCTTAAGACAGTGGTTACAGTTCATAGGTCCCCGGGGGGAACCTAGGCTCATGATTGGCGGTCGTTTAGGATCCAACCGGCTATTGTTCTACCTGGCCGAAGCTCAGGTAGATTCAGGCCATGTGCGAATGTCCACATGGCGGTCGCCATTACGGGAGCACATGGCGACCACGATATTGATACACAACAGCCCCTTTCCCCAGTGTACCACAGTCCCAGTCTGAATTAGGCTCCCACCCACCTTGGAAGCATGAAGCTCCCAGAACAACTGTGTGACCCTACCCACTGGGGATGTATCCAGGAAAGAAAAGGAACAAGGAGGCCCTTGGTATAAGGCAATGCCTACATATTGTATTGGGTAGGGATCATATCTTGGCAGTAGATAGGGTTGCCGCCACCTCTGGCTGGGAAATTCCTGGAGATTTGGGAGTGGACTTGGGCGGGGGGGTTGGGAAGGGAAAGGACCTGATGTTGGGTATAAGGCCATAGATTTCACCTTCCAAAGCAGCCATTTCCTCTAGGGAAGCTGATCTCTGAGAAATTTCCATGCGCCACCTAGGAGCGGAGCACCAACTTTGCACGCAAGAGGCCCTAAGTTCAGATGCTGACAATAGAAGCACCACGAGTAGCAGCTATTGCTCTGCCTAGCTCAGTCTTGTCTCCTCCGTTGGGCAGCAGCCTTTTCTGCCGAAGAGGCTGCTGCCCGTCGGAGGAGACAAAACTGAGCTAGGCAGAGCAACAGAAGACAGGAGAAGTCCTGGCTTAATGCAGAGCACATGCTTGGCATGCCATCATGGACCTCTTTCAGGAAGTGCTCTGCAAGAAAGCAGGTTCTGGGGAAGACCCCTCTCTATCCAAGGCTATCTGAAAAGCAGAGCAGCCAGTGCTCTCTGAGCAAGACAAACTTGCCCTGTCCTTTTAAAAGAGGCTGAACATGTGGAAACAGGCAGGCGAACCTTTCCATGGCACAGGAGCAGATAATATAACCTGGGAAATAACAGTCCGTTGACCCTCTATAGTAAAAGGGCCGGGCATTTTTTCTCTCTCCAGGCCTGTTGGCAACCCTGTGTGCATGTGAGGGTGTGGAACAATTCCTAATCACACAATAACCTACCTTGTGGAAGGAAGGAAAGGTACAGAAAGAAAATGCCAGCCCTGGAGTACATGAAAGGAAACAGCCTGCATTGCTGTTAATTATAACTACTGCGTTCATTAATAACATTCATCATAATTTATGAATCAGCTCTCGACTTCAGAATGGCAAGGCAGAACAGAGTGCCTGAGCAGGCCCTAAGCAATGCATGCACCATATGCGCTCTCTCTCTCTCTCTCTGTGCCCAAATGGAAAATGATCGGCCGGGTGACCTTTTTCCTAACTGCCAAACCAGAGCCAAGTGGAACAGCTGCACTTCGGCTCTTCCCCACCCTGACACCTCCCTGCTGGTGTCTTCCAGTCTCTTTCCTGCAAGTGTCAGCCGGAACAGGATATGTTCCTCTCTGGCAGGGCCCTCTTGAACAGCCATGCAGCTGACAGGAATTAAACTAGTAGAGCACTCCTCCATCTTGGCATCTCTGTGTCAGAGACAGCTACACCTGTTGGCTTTCTGCATTTCAGGCCTCTAGTCTGGGGAGAGACTCCGTTCCCTGTCTGATGTAACCCCTGACAAGAGGCTGGTTTGAGGTGATAAAGGAAGTCCAACTCTGGACAATGACCTCTGAGAATTCTTTTCAGAAACCTTGAAACCATTCTGATAGGCCCTGAGCAAGGCAAGTCCTGATTGGCCAGTGTCAGCTGGAGTTGGCAATCCTAGCTCCTGGAGGAAAGCCTTTTTAGTGTCTGTTGGCTGGAGAGTTCCAATTCCAAGCCGTATGAAATAATGGAGACTATTTAACTGTCCGTCTGTCTATGATTCTCCTTCAAAAAATGGCTTTTGGTAAGTTGTATCTTGTAAATCAAATCTTAGATACATATGTTGTTGAAGGCTTTTACTGCCAGAGTTCATTAGTTTCTTTAGATTTTCCGGGCTGTATGGCCATGGTCCTGGCATTGTAGTACCTGACGTTTCACCAGCAGCTGTGACTGGCATCCTCAGAGGTATAACACAGAAAGATGGAGAACTCTCTGTGTCAATGTGAGAAGAAAAATGGTAGGCAGGTAATTTATATCTACTCAGGAAGGTGGGGTAGGCCTGAGTCATTATCTTGTAGGAGGTTCCCAGGCTGTGACATGCTAATAGAGGAGCTTTCCTGAGGAGGTTCTTTTGCATATGGATTGGCTGTTGAAATTCTAATAGTATCTGTAGTGCTGTTGTAAGATGTAGAACATTTTGTGTTTTTCAGGACTGGAAATCATGCCCTATTTATTTTTAAACCCTATTCTTTCCTGTTAAAATTGTGTTTATGTTTATGAATTTCAATGGCTTCCCTGTGTAATCTGACATGGTAATTGGATGTGTTGTCCAGCAATTCAGTGTCTTGGTTATTCACTGTCTGTTATTCCAAGACACTGAAATGCTGGACAACTACCCCACCTTCCTGAGTAGATACAAATTACCTGCCTACCATTTTTCTTCTCACACTGACACAGAGGGTACTCCATCTTTCTGTGTTCTACCTCTGAGGATGCCAGTCACAGCTGCTGGTGAAATGTCAGGTACTACAGTGCCAAGACCATGGCCATACAGCTCGGAAAATCTATAACAACTAACTTAGACACATAGTTCAGACTGTACAACAGGAGGCATGAGAGAAAGGTGGGGCAGGGCAATGCACCTGGGAGCCCCACCAACTTCCTGAGCTCCTGGGCTATCACTTGTTCCTGTTGCTCTCTGGGTCTTACAGCCGCCCTCTGCTTCTTTCATATATGTCTTTGAGCGCAGGTTGTCTAAACTTCTCTACACAGCAGCTGTTATTATGAGACTTCTGAAATTTTTAAAAAAGTGGCTAACAACTCTAGTAAATAGATTAAAATAAATTATGACAACAGAACCAGTATAGGCTTGCTGAAGCTGAGTCAGATTAAGCCAGTGGGTACCATCCGGGTTTCTAATGCTCAAATTGCCTTGCAAGATCGTGCTAGAACCCCCCTGGTTTCCAGTAGTGGCCAGCCAGGTTGCTCCAGGACACACAGGTGAAAGATAGCCTCCCTCTGCTGTTTATTCCCTGCATCTGGTGAACAGAGATAGACTGCCTCAGAATATGGAGGCTCCATTCCTAATGAGTGTCATTGTTGCTAAGCACTTCATCCAGTTCTTTTGGAATCACAGAATCATAGAGTTGGAAGGAGTCTCCGGGGCCATCTAGTCCAACCCCCTGCACAATGTGGGAAATTCACAAATACCCCCCACACCCCCAGTGACCCCTGTTCCATGTCCAGAATATGACCAAAAGCCCAATGCAAACAAAAAAAAATCTCCAGAATCCCTGGCCAAACTGGCCTGGAGTAAAATTGCTTCCTGACCCGAAAGTGGTGATCAGCATTTCCCTGGGCGTGTAAGAAAGGGCAGCAAGAACTAAGCACTAATGCCACCCTTCCTGCCCTCCCTTCTCATGATCTGCCTATGATTACAGAATCAGCATTGCTGTCAGATGGCCATCTAGCCTCTGTTTGAAAACTTCCAAAGAAGGAGAGCCCACCACCTCCCGAGGAAGCCTGTTCCACTGAGGAACCACTCTAACTGTCAGGAAGTTCTTCCTAACGTTTAGCCGAAAACTCTTCTGATTTAATTTCAACCCGTTGGTTCTGATCTGACCTTCTGGGGCAACAGAAAACAACTCCATACCATCCTCTATATGACAGCCCTTCAAGTACTTGAAGATGGTTATTGTATCACCTCTTAGTCGTCTCCTCTCCAAGCTAAACATATGCAGCTCCTTCAACCTTTCCTCATAGGACTTGGTCTCCAGGCCCCTCACCATCTTTGCTGCCCTCCTCTGGACACGTTCTGGCTTGTCTATATCCTTCTTAAGCTGTGGTGCCCAAAACTGAACACAGTACTCTAGGTGAGGTCTAACCAGAGCAGAGTAAAGCAATACCACCACTTCGCGTGATCTGGAAAGGCTCCTTTTCTCCAAAGTCATCTCAGCCAGTGGCCATCTTGCGGTAAACAAATTCTGTACATTTCTCTCCTGCCAGAGCCACACGCATTGCGAGTCAGCAGCAAAACCTGCTGATGCTGGTCAAATGAGGTCATCCCTGGCTGGGTAAAGAGCCCCCGGTCCCCATATCCTGGAACGGGTGCTGCTTCTAGTGACACAGCCTAAAATGGAAAAGGACTCACTTCAGACTATCTCGGTTTCTGAGTGAACACGGTCCCGGAGTGAACACGGAAGCCTGAAAATATGTAGGATTCACCCCCCCGCTGAGAAGCAGGTGTGGCAACCGTTAGGGCCTAGTGGGCGAAACGGAGTATTTTTAGAACACCGGGCTCATGCTGCTGTTCGATTTATGGGCTCGATTAAATATTTATCAAATGACTTCTTTGCTGGAGTGGCTGCAGTTGTCTGGCTTTTGCTGAGGCACCAACTCTGCCAATGAATCATTCATTGAATCATTCCTGGTGGGAAGCGGGATAGAGCAAGAGGCGCATCATGGGTAGTTGAGTGAGCTTGACAGAGGAGCAGTGAGTGCGTGTGCGCCATTCACCTGGATCCTGAAGGTCACACAGGCTGTACCGATCCTTTGCATGCTGAAGACAGCAGAATCTGTTTTTGTTTGTTTGCTTCCACCAAGTTGCAGCTGACTTATGGTGACTCCGCTGGGTTTTCAAGGCAAGAGATGTTCAGGGGTGGTTTGCCATTGCCTGCCTCGGCATCGTGACCCTGGTATTCCTCGGTGGTCTCCAAATACTAACCAAGACCGACCCAGCTTAGCTTCCGAGATCTGACCGGATCAGGCTCTACCCTGTTGTTATCTTTTCTTCTGTTGGGCCCCTGTGTTTCTAACTTCTGGGCAACAGGCAGAAATTCAGCTGACAGAGCCAACACCAGCATAGTGCAGTGATCAGTGTGTCGGACTAGGATCTTTTCAGAGGGGAGCCATGTTGGTCTACAGTAGGAAAGCTGGATTCAAGTCTGGTAGCCCCTTAGAGACCAACAAGATGGTCTCTAATGAAGGGAGCTTTGACTCTTGAAAGATTACACCCTGGATATCTTGATGGTCTCTAAAATGCTACTGGACTTGAATCTAGCTGGACTAGGGTCTGGGAGACTTGGGTTCCAATCCCCCCCCCCCTCGCCATGGAAGTTCGCAGGGTGACCTTAGACCAGTCACTCTGAGCCAAACCTGCCTTATAGATGGTAATTTTCTTATCCCAGGCATTTCCCCTCTGCTCCAATGAAGCTGATGACAGTGCTTATTGCACCTCTGCATCCTGAATTCCTTCTTTGCAACACCCACCTTCTGACTGGGGGGAGGAGGAGGAGATTGGATTTATACCCCACCCTTCACTCGGAGCCCCAGAGTGGCTTACAAACCCCTTTCCCTTCCCCACAACAGAAACCCTGTGAGATAGGTGGGGATGAGAGAGCTCTCTCGAGAACTGTTCATGAGAGAACAGCTCCAAAAGAACTTGTGACTGACCCAAGGTCACCCCGCAGCTGCACATGGAGGAGTGGGGAATCAGACCCAGTTCTCCCAGATTAGAGTCCGCACTCTTAACCACTGCACCAAAGGACTCAGAGATCTCCATTCCAACTTGTATCTGACGAAGGGAGTGTTGACTCTGGAAAGCTCATTCCCCCCCAAAAAAATATCTTGTTGGTTTCTAAGGTGCTGCTGGACTCGAATCTAGCTGTTCTACTACAGACCAACAGGGCTACCCTCTGGAATGCACCTAACTACCTTGCAGGGCTTTTGTTTGTGAGGATAGGGTATAAGACTGGGATCAGCTGCTTTGGGCTTCCCCACTGGAAAGTAGGATATAAGTAAAATAAATAAATAATAAAAACACAGCCAGAAGTAATGGGAATGTCACTGCCAGTGTTCCCTCTAAGCTGAGTTAATGTGAGCTGACTCAGTTTTTTAGCCTCCAGCTCACATGTTTTTGTCTTCGCTCAGGAAGGATGGCTTCAGAGCAAACTGATTTATGCAGCAGCCAAATCGCTTGCTCACAACTTTAATGCCAGTAGCTCACAAGGTAGAATTTAGCTCACAAGACTCCACAGCTTAGAGGGAGCATTGGTCACCACTGCCTTTCTGCTTGCCATGCCTCTCCTAAAAATAGATGCAGAGGCCCTGCCAAAAGGAACGGCAACCCTCCCATATCTTAAACAGGCAAACAGGTTTGCCAGGTTGCAACCTGGCGATCTGCCCTTACCTTTCAGTCTGCTGAAGCACTGGGAGAGGAGGCAGCTGCAGCTTTTCTCATCCAGCCATCCATCCCCCCCTTCCCCACAACCCCCTGATTCTTTCATCTGCCTCCCTCCCCAAACTGCTGTAAAGATCAAGCCTCCAGGTGTGCCACAGCAGATGGGAGGAAAGCTCAGTATGTAGATAGTTATTAGCTAAATATAGCTAGAGCCATTTGGCATTTATTGGCACAGATGTGGCTTGGAGGTGACGGTACTGAAATTATCTTTTGCCTTTGTTCCTACATAAGTACTAGGCAGTCCTTAGAGGCGGAGCACGTTGACCCACATCCTGGGATCCCAGATCTGTGCATGAACTTACATGCTGGCTCCCCCCCCCCCCCATTCATTTTGAACACTTGCTTGGTAGTTTGTGCAGAGGCAGCGTGCCTGACCTCTCCAGGCACCATTTTGAAAAGCTACCTTGAGCTGGAGATTGCAGAGGGGCTGTGGCTCTGTGGCTGGGCAGCTGCTTTGCCAGCAGAAGGTCCCAGGTTCAGTCCCCAGAGCTTCCAGTTAAAAGGAAAAGGTGGTGATGAAGAAGAGGAGGAGGAGGAGTTGGTTTTATACCCAACCCTTCACTACCCAAAGGAGTCTCAGAGCAGCTTACAATCACCTTCCCTTCCTCCATTTTCCCTTTCATACCCTACCCTTCAGTACCCAAAGGAGTTGGAGCAGCTTACAATCACCTTCCCTTCCTGTCCCCACAACAAGCACCCTGTGAGGTAGGTGGGGCTGAGAGAACAGCACTGAGAGAACTGTGACTGACCCAAGGTCACCCACCCGGCTTCATGTGGAGGAGTGGGGAATCAAACCTGGTGCACCAGATTAGAGTCCACCACTCTTAACCACTACACCAAGCTGAGGAGCCATTTCCAGTGAGGCTGAACTTAATAAACCAATGGTCTGAGTTGGTATAAGGCAGATTCATCCCCCCATCCTTGGATTAATTCAGAATGAGTTCTTCTGAAGCCAAGATACTTAGTCTCAGTTTGGATTAGGCCCCCACATTTGTTCAGTTTAAGCTCAAGACTATTGTAACGCTCTGTACATGGGGCTACCCTTGTTGCAAATCTGGAGGCTGCAGCTGGTGCAGAATGCCGCGTCGAGGCTTCTGCTGTGTCTCCCTAGATGGGAGCACATCCGACTGGCGCTGGCGGCACTGCACTGGCTGCCTATAGCGTACCGAATTTGCTTCAAGGTGCTGGTGCTTGCCTTTAAAGCCCTAAATGGCCTGGGTCCGACCTACCTGCAGGACCACCTTTCCCCGTATGTACCCCAAAGAGCCCTACGGTCTGGGGCCCAACACCGCCTAGTTATACCTGGCCCCAGAGAAGCCAGGCTTGCTGCCACGAGGGGGAGAGCCTTTTCAGTAGTGGCCCCTTCCTGGTGGAATGAGCTCCCGGAAGAGATCAGGGCCCTGCGGGACCTGATGCAGTTCCGCAGGGCCTGTAAGACAGAGCTCTTCTGCCAGGCATACGAATAGGGGCCGCCGCCTCTCTTTCTCCCCCCCATTCTATGATCACCAACATGCTGCCAGAAATTACCATCTGGCCCCAGTGTTATTGATACATTGGGGGCCTGAAAACGTTGGGGGTGCATGGTACACCATATTGAGCACGTTATTTAAATAATTTAAATTATTATTGTGAGTTATGAATGTTTTAAGGTTTTAAATGGTTTTAAATTGTGGATGTATTTATGAATCTTGGCTCGCCAAGTATGTAAGCCGCTCTGGGCCCGCAAAAGCAGGGAGAGCGGCCTATAAATCAAAATAAATAAATAAAAGATCCACCTAGTGAGGCTGTAGCTTGCTTGCCACTGGAGTCCAGAACTTGATAAGCTCACACTCTTCACTCTGTCCAGACATTCTGAATACAGGTAGAGTTAATGTGTGGGGAGGGGCTTGCTGGTTTCCAATCCCCCCCCCCAAGAGCCAGTGTAGTACAGTGGTTAAGAGTGTGTTGGACTAGGATCTGGAGACCTATATCTAAATCCCTGCTTTGCCATGGAAGCTTGCTGGGTAACCCTGGGCCAGTCACAGCTAGAGCTGTCAGTTTCCGGTTGGGAAATGTCTGGAGATTTGGAGGCTGGAGCCTGAAGAGGACAGAGTTTGGGGAGGAGAGGGACTTCAGTGGGGTATAATGCCATAGAGTCCACTTTCCGAAGTAGCCCTTTTTCTCCAGGTGAACTGATCTCTGTTGCCTGGAGATCAGTTGTAATAGCGGGAGAGCTCCAGGTCACACCCTCTCAGTCAAACCCACCTTACAGAGGAGTTGCAAGGATAAAACAGAGGAGAGAGCGATGTAAACTGCATCGGGTCCCCACTGCCCCACTAGGGAGAAAGGTGGAGCATAAATGAAGTTAATAGTAAAGGTTTCCCTTGCTCGAAAGCCCGTTGAATCCGACTCTAGTGGGCGGTGCTCATCTCTATTTCCAAGTCAAAGAGTCAGCGCTGTTCGAAGACATCTCCCACACAGAACGCTGTTACCTTCCCACTGAAGCGGTACTTATTTATCTACTTGCAATTTCTTGCTTTCAAACTGCTAGGCTGGCAGGAGCTGGGGCCAGAGACGGGAGCTCACTCCGTCATGCAGCACTCTGGTCTCAAACTGCTGAACTACCAACCTTCCGGTCTGCAGCTCGGCGTCTTAACCTCTGAGACACCGCAGTGAAGTTAATAGAGGAATGTACAAATAAGTAAATACACGTTGATCAGTCAGAGCCAGAGTGCGTGATCCTAATATGGATGTTATATTATGATGTGTGATTTTGCTTCTTACTGATGATTCTTCTCCTGGTCAGGACAACTGAATAGGACTCGAGCTGCTGTGCTGGGCTACCTCTTTCAGCAGCACACAGGAGCTTCAGATGGCCTGGAATGTGCTTGACCTATTCATACAGAATAGGATATCATGCCTCATAGCAGACAGCTGAACTAATGGGTCCCTTTGAAGCCTATAATTCTGTGATTCTCTAATCCAGTCTTTCAACAAATCAGTGCATTTAGCCATCCGTGGCCTGTTTCTAGCCTTCTATTTGGATTTGCCAAGTTATTACCGCAATATACGTTGCTATCTTTAAAAAAAAAATAATCAGAAGAGATGGATAGATAGATAGATATAAAGTATTTGACATTTGCTAACTCTGTGGATTTGTTCTTGTTTGTGCAGAAAATTGCGCACTGGGGCAGTTGCTAAGCTCCTCCTAAGCACCCAGTCATATTTTTATTTGATTAATTACGTCCACACGAGAGAGGGAAAATATTTGCCAATTGACCTCCCAGGGGGAACGTGGTGATTAATGTTTGCTAAACACGAAGGCTGAAAAGGGAAATGTGCTTGGAAACTGATGAGTTTCCTAACTCCCCCTGGCAAGGATGGTATTTCAGAAATGATTGGACGGAGGTTGCCAGGACCTGCCTGAATCCACACGCTGCAAGTGATCTGGGAGGATCCCATTTTGGAAGTTTTCAGAGAAGGCTGTAGCAACTCTCAGTTCACAGACACCTGGAAGAAAGACCTTGCATTGGGTGGTACAGCTGTTGCGGGTGGGGGGAGCTGCAAAATGTCAAAGGGGCCACAGCATCTGCTTAACATGCAGAAAGTCCCAGGTTCAATCCTAGGCATCTCTAGTTAAAAAGAACAGGAAGAAGGTGAGGTGGAAGACCTCTGCCTGAGAGCCATTGCCAGTCAGAATTAGGGTTGCCAGCCTCCAGGTGCAGCCTGGAGATCTCCTGTAATTAGAACTAATCTCCAGGCAAAAGAGATCACTTCCCCTGGAGAAGAAGGAAAGAGCAGTTGGTTTTATACCCCAGTTTTCTCTACCCTACAGAGTCTCAAAGCAGCTTACAATCATCTTCCTTTCCCCTCCCCACAACAGACACCTTGAGAGATAGGTGGGGCTGAGAGAGTTCTGAGACAGAGAACTGTGACTGGCTCAAGGTCACCCAGCAGGCTTCATGTGGGAGGAGTGGGGAATCAAACCTGTTCTCCAGATTAGAGTCCACTGCTCTTAACCACTACACCATGCTAGCTCTCTCTGCAGCAAATGGCTGCTTCGGACTGTGGACTCTATGGCATTATACCCCATTCGGGTCCTGCCCAACGTGCAAACTGTACATTTGCAGGCATTGTTCCTGTGACTGGAGGTATGAAAATGATCATTCTGCTCATGGGGGTCCCTGAGCTTCTGCACACCTGTTGCTGTATCCCTGTCAGAGTGAATGCAGGCAGGCAAGGACAGTGGCGACAGTCTCTACTGTCGGTGCAAAACCAGGGACGGTGCTCTATTCCACTTGGTGTTCCTATCTCAGGGGTCCCCAGCATGGTGCCCGTGGGCACCTTTCCTTGCACCCACCAAGTGTTTTTAGGAAGTAGGCAGGGCCAGGTAGGGCTTTTGCCCAGCATGGCTTCTGATTGACTCTTGGAGATTTCCTTGGCTGTGTACATTTTTTAAATGTTGCTTTGGCAGCAGTGGCTGCCACAGCACAAAGATCTACACTGTGTTACTGAAGTTAAGCTGTGGCCATCATTTTGTGGCTGGCTCCGCCTCCTGGGGCAGCTATTTTGTGGCAGCCATTTTGTTGCTGTGCCCACCGTGCTGTGTCAGAATCCCAAATGTGCCCATGAGTTCAAAAAGGGGACCCCTGTCCTATCTTATTTTATATACAGTTTTCAACATACAAGAACCAGCCACATCTTAGGGTTTAAAATATTTTGGTGAAGTGGGGAAAGGGGAACTGAAGTACTAAGTGTATGCTGCAGAGATTTTTGAGAGGGAACGACCTTTCAAACCTCATCATGAGCAGACTTTCAAACATGCTGATGGCTTGCTGTTTTGCCCTATGAACAGGATCAGTCCAGGCAATTAATTCTTTGATTTCAAATGGACTTTCCCTGTGATTATGTGAGTGGAAATTTGACAGCCTTCCTGGCACAGGGTGTGATAGCAAACTTTACCCCTCCTTTTCCCCATAAGAATTGGCAAATCTCTTTGGGCAAAGAATCAAAGCATCACTTACTGAAGAGTCGTTGTCTGTCTGTGAATCTGATTAAATTTGTTTGGCAGCAAGGATGAATCCTAGAAGGAAGCAGTAGCAACTCCTTCCCCCCACTTACCTGCTGCCCCCTTTCTTGCCCCACCATTCATTCATGGTATATTAAGATCCTGTTGCATAGATTACCATTTTATTTACCCCCATTCTATTAAGCAGGTCCCTTCAGCTTCTGGGCTGAGGCCCTATCTGCTGAGGCATGAGCCCCTGTAGAGCAGCCATTTATTCTGTTCTTGTGGGATGACCTGCTGCTGATGGGTGTGCATGGAGCGCAAGGGTATCATGCAACTTGCCTCTGTTTGCATGCAGCCCTAGGATTGCCAGCTCCAGCTTGGGGGAATTCTTGGAGATTTGGGGGCAGTGTCTGGGGAGGGTGGAGCTTGGAGAGGAGAAGGAGCGTGATGCCGTAGAGTCCACCCTCCAAAGCTGCCATTTCCTCATAGGGAACTTTCCTCTGTAGTCTGGAGATCAGTTGTAATGCTGAGGGAACCCCAGGCCTTACCTTAAAGTTGGTAGCCCTGAGCCAAGAGGAGCAGTAGGATACCAAGGCCAGATCAGGGCAGAGAAGATGATTCCTGTTTAGCAGAGTGTCTCTTATTTGCCTTTTCTCTTTCTTTGCCAGTCCAGTCACTTTCACCCCCCCTGGATAGGGTTGCCAAGTCTGGGTTGGGAAATACCTGGAGACTTTGGGGGTGGAGCCAGGAGAGGGTGGGGTTTGGGGAGGGGAGAGGAGGGGCCTCAGCATAGTACAATGCCATTGAGTCTACCCTTCAAAGCAGCCATTTTCTCCAGGGGAGCTGATCTCTGTCAGTTGGAAATCAGTTGTAAAAGCGGGAGATCCCCAGGTCCCACCTGGAGGCTGGCAACCCTACCCCCCCAGGCGAGGCTGCCTTGTGTGGTGCCCCCCCTCACTCCAGAGCCTCTGAGGGGCCAGTCCCTAAGGCGGCAGGGCATGGAGCCTGGGGGACAGAGTGGGAACAGCTTCCTTGAAGAGGAGCCCCGCCCTCAAGCTCACCAGCGCCTGCCCAGCTCTCCCCTCACAGGAGCCCGACGGATGGCTGCTCTTGGCGGAGCTCACAATGAAGCCAGCTGCAGGAGAGGAGGGGCTGTGAACCAAGTTGGGCCAGCCGGGGTGCGGGGGGGGGGGGAGGAGGAGGCGCACTTCCCAAGACAGGCGGATAGCAGTCCGGCATCCTTGTCAGCAGGGCTCCGTTGGGGCCGGAGCGAGCCGGAGCGCCGCTCCGGGAGAGAGGGGGCCGGGGGGCGGGGCCGGGGGGGCCCCGTCCCGCCCCCGCTGAGGAGCCCCGTCCCGCCCCGGCGCCTTCTCTGGGGCCGCGGCTGGCCGCCGCCGGCCCCGCCGAGGAGCCCCGTCCCGCCCCCAGTCTTTTTCGCGGGGCCGCGGCTGGCCGCCGCCGGCCCCGCCGAGGAGCCCCGCCCCGCCCCCAGTCTTCTTCGCGGGGCCGCGGCTGGCCGCCGCCGGCCCCGCCGAGGTGCCCCGTCCCGGCCCAAGTCTTCTTCGCGGGGCCGCGGCTGGCCGCCGCCGGCCCCGCCGAGGTGCCCCATCCCGGCCCAAGTCTTCTTCGCGGGGCCGCGGCTGGCCGCCGCCGGCCCCGCCGAGGAGCCCCGTCCCGCCCCCAGTCTTCTTCGCGGGGCCGCGGCTGGCCGCCGCCGGCCCCGCCGAGGAGCCCCGTCCCGGCCCCAGTCTTCTTCGCGGGGCCGCGGCTGGCCGCCGCAGGCCCCGCCGAGGAGCCCCGTCCCGGCCCAAGTCTTCTTCGCGGGGCCGCGGCTGGCCGCCAGCCCCGGAAAAAAACCCTCCCGCCCCCAGTCGCCTTCCCCGGGGCCGCGGCTGGCCGCTGGCCCCGGGGAAAAAAACTCTCCCTCCCCCAGTCACCCCCAGAACCCCCCCTCCCTCCTGCACTCAACAGTTCCCCGGGCCCAAGGGAGGGAGAAGCCGGGCCTGAGTGGCTTAACGCCACTCAGGCCCAAGCAAGGGGGGGGGGAAATGCCAGCCCCAGTGGGGGGGAGAAGCGCCCCTCCCTTCCTTCCCTCTCTCCCCCCACCTACCTACCTGTTTCTTCCTTCCCCTCTCCCTTCCTCCCTCCCTCTCCCCTTCCTCCCTTCCTTCTCTCTCTCCCCCCAACTACCTACCTACCTTCCTGTTCCTTCCTTCCCCCCTTCCTCCCTCTCTCCCCCCTTCCTTCCTTCCTTCCTTCCTTCTCTCTCTCCCCCCCAACTATCTACCTACCTTCCTGTTCCTTCCTTCCCCCCTTCCTCCTTCTCTCCCCCCTTCCTTCCTTCCTTCCTTTCCCCTCCCTCCCTCCCGTCTTGCCTTCTGACACACTGCCCATGACGTCAGGGATGTGTGGCCTTTTGACACTTCCGGTGACGTCAGGGGGTGTGGCATATGCAAATGAGTTATGCTAATGAGCTCCTGCACCTCTTTTTTTACGAAAGGACCCCTGCTTGTCAGTGCCCTCATCGGCGCTCTCTAGGCGATGGTCTAATAATGGTCAATGATGGGCCAGCCCTGGCTGTGTAGAGCTCCCTGCCCTATCGAGTTGTATTCTGGCTCCCCCTCTCCCTGTCATGTGACTCTGATGTCACATGACTTCTTGGTCACAGCTCAGCCTGTACCCTGCTGCCATCTGGACTTGAGTGGTGAGTCTGGAATAGTTTCAGTTCAGTGCTACAAACTATGTACTGAATATACATAGCAAAATTTTTGCCCCTGATAATGGACTTTGCCACACTTTGTTCCACAAACTAGTATTTCTAGAGTTGAACTGCTCTGTAGAGTTACCAACTCTCCCAGTTTGTGAAGAAGAAATCAGATCATAACTCAACTGATCTAGGGTTATCAGGCTGTGCCTAGGAACTGGTGGAAGCTTGGGCGGTAGGGGCATGGGGAGCATGTGGCGTCATGTGCTCTATGATGTCATTTCTGGGAAAACCCAGTGAAACCATAGAGTGTTGGTGATCCCTAGAGCTACGCAACATCACTTCTGGGTTTCCCTGGAAGTGACATCATGATATATGTGACAATGGTGCACACAACAGTGCACAAGGGTTGCCACCGAGATGCCTCTTGCCATAGTGGAAGACCTGAGAACCCTCAACTGATCTTCCTTCTCCCCCAAAAGAGATCACTTGATTTGCTCTTTCTGATATTACATTTATATTCCACTCCCATTTTTTATGGCCCTGTAGGTGGCATAAGGTGCCTAGGGAGGTGTCCCATCTAGGCAGTGTCCCAACACAGACCTGCTTCTTCACAAGACTGCTGCACCTGATGCCTCCAAGGCATGCACTGGGGACAAGTGTCAGGGGCCAATTTTATGTTCAGTTTTAACTCCATTAATTGTTTTTGAACAATGTTGTTGGCAATTAAAGACAAATTGTTTTGAAGAGATGAGATATTGCTTAGATCAAAGCAGAACACTGCAGAGCAAATCAGTTTGTTTGCAAACCAATTAAAATGATCCAGCAGTTCAGGCTCTTGTTTTAATTAGCTTCTCCTGGAGCCAAGGCCTTTTGCAAAGTGATCTAACTGCAAGCAGGTTCTGTAAGGGCTGAAACCAAAGCTTCTTGCAGGATGTCAGATCCTTTGTGATGTAATTTAAGACACTTAAGTAAATCTAAACTACTTAATCCCCCAAACCTAGGTCTTTCAGGACCTTAGAGGCACTGTGAAAAACCTTGCTAATCTTGGCCTACTGAATATCTTACCTCCAAGGTCTTGCATGTAAACTTTAAGACATATGTATGAACCATTACTTTGTTTAGATTTTTGCATTCTTTTCGGAAAATGATATGAATTAATGATTTGAGCAGGCAGAATACTCCAGTTTAGCCTTGGGTTGCCGTCCACCAGGTGGGGCCTGGAGATCTCCAGGAATTACAGCTGATCTCTAGACAACAGAGATCAGTTCCCCTGAAGAAAATGGCTGCTTTGGAGGGTAAATTCCTTGGCATTATACCTTGCCGTGGTCTCTCCCATCTCCAAACCCCACCTTCCTCAGGCTCCACTCCAAATATCCAGGAATATTCCAAGCTGGAATTGGCAATGCTAGTTTAGCCTGAGCTCACTGGGAGCTAAGCAGCACCAGCCATCGCAGGTATTTGGATGGGCGAGCACCAAGAAAGACTGGGGTTGCTATGCAGAGGAAGGTACTGGCTGAACACCTCGGCTTGCCTCTTGTCTGGAATGTCCTATGGATCGGGTCACTGTCTCTATAAATTAGTTGCAACTCTATGGCATGTTCTTCTAATAACTGAGTATTTTTTGTACCCAGGAAGGAATTGAGGACACACACATATATACCCCAGGGCAGGTTATGCATTAATTAAAACCAACCTGTTTATGTTTGTGCAGTAAGTGGCATTAATCATGTTGGTGCATCGTCAGAATTTATGGATTAAACTACGGTTCAGCAGTACTGAAACACATAAAATATTTAAAATCAGCTAGCGCAGAGAGTGTGTGCTGCTTTTGTGCCTTCATATTTGGTGGTGTGCATTAGTCAGCAGCATCCATTGGGCTGCTGCATGCTCAGTACTCAATGGGACGATAGTTCCCAGGTGGCAATGCAGCAGGAGTCAATCCAAGTAATATGAATCAGGACATGCTCACCTTTGGGAGTTGTGCTGGGAAGCAAAAGGGTGAGGAGGAAAGGCTAGAGAGAAAAGCATGGCAGCATTGCCCTCCCCCAAAAGGCTGAGACAACCAACATTAGCACATCTTTGTGAACTTTTTTTCCTGTTTGGTGTATTGAACAAATGAAGGGTGAGTGGCAACAGCCATGGCAAAGATGTGTGGGACTGTTCAGGTAAATTGGCACACCACTGTTATTGATTTTTTAAAAAAATACAGAGATGCTGGATGCAGGAAAGAATGGGGGAAGTAGAGAGAGAATAGGCATGTGTGAAGCCACTATGGTATGGTGGTTAGAGTGTCAGACCAGGAGCTAACAGACCCAGGTGCAAATTTTCCATGAAAGCTCTTGTGTGACCTTGGGCCAGCCACTCTCTTTAAGCCCAGCCTCCCCCACAGGGTTATTGTTGTGAGGATAAAACAGAGCCATGTTGTGAGCAACTTTGGGTACCCAGTCGTGAGCATGCTGTGAGCAGCTTTGGGTCCTGAGTAAGGAGAAAACCAGAATATAAATATCTAGATAAATAAATAGAAATAAATTTGCATTCCAATTCTGAACGTTATACTTTGAACATTAAAAGGTGAACTTTTCTGGAGGGTTTCCAAGACTGATGATCACAATTTGTGATAGAACTGCAATCTGAACCAAGAGGTGGTGAAGCATCCCTGACAATAAGCACATGTCTCAGTCTAGGGCATGCGTGTAGGAAGAGTCGAGTATAAGATTAACTCACTGATAATCAATAAAACTCTTAAGATGTCATCCTTGAATTTCAAGGACAGGCAGTTTCTGTATTCAAAAGAAGTGCTTAACGGTATAATAACTCTGCCAACTTGTTCTAGTTTGAGCTTCTTGAAATCAGTGGGCTTAGACTGGAGTAACCTTGTTTCAGGTGGCACTGCTATATGTTTCTTTCTTAACTTTTCAAACATGTTGCTAGAGTTGCCAACTCTGAGCTGGAAAAATCCTGGAGATTTGGGAGTGGAGCCTGTGGAGGGTGGGGTTTGGGGAGGGGAGGGACCGCAATGCAGTATAATGCCATAGAGTCGACCTCTGAAAGCAGCTGTTTTCTCCAGGGGAACTGATCTCTGTCATCTGGAGATCAGTTGCAATTCTGAGAAATCTCCAGGTGCCACCTGGAGGTTGGCAAGCTTAGCTGCAGCCAGAGTAATAATGCCATCTTCATGGAGGCGCTGGTTTAACATTTTCAGGTCATCCAAGATCCCCCTTAACTAATTTGCAAGGAGGGGACACAGTGACATCATGCTTGGGAGAGTGTCATGGTCCCTAAACAGCTTGGATGAGAAAGATTTACCCACGGCCTGAAGAAGCTGAATAAAACAGAAGTCCCACGGCACTATAAAGACCGATAACATTCCGGCATGAGCCTTCTGGCCAGCCATGCTTAAAGTCCCCATTTTAACCCTGTACCATAAAATGGGATTAGGTATGGTCTGATCTAGCAGGGCTCTTCTCTTGTTGTTACAGTCCTAGGAACTGAAGGAGGATTCTTGTCAACCAGGAAATAATCCAAAAACAAGATCCCATCCTTTAAATGGAAAATGTCATGTCACCTTTTTGGGGGGAGGGGGGGAGAATTGAAGGGAAAAGTACTCTGGATTGGGTAGTGCACCCACTGCCTGTATTGTAGTTCTGTTTTGCCTTTTACCAAACCCATGGAGTGGAAGGCTTGTCTTCAATGGAGCCGAATGAGAAGAACTCATTAGCATAATGGAACTAGTTCCACTGACACTAGTCCTTTGCAGTCATTACAGTTTTGGTGCTCTTACTTTGCACACAAGGGAGTGTGCCATATGCAGACCTCTCAATAGACACTGTTACCATTTTGTATGATATGGGCAATATGTACCTTTCTTGCAGCTTTGGTATGCCTGAATGTGTTCCCTCACAATTCTCAAAGCCATAACTAGCTCATTTTGTGCCTGATGCAAGAATATAAAATTGTGCCCCCTATATATTCAGTGAAGCTGCAGTGGCTCAAGTGGTTAAGACACTGAACTGCAGACTGGGGGGCGTGGCATTGGCGTGGGGAATGGAGGACACCAACTGGGAGAGCTCTGACCCTTCCCTCCGACCTTTCCTGATCTACTTAGCTTCAGAGGAACCTGAGAGTGCCCAAAGTATGGGTAAAAACAGCGGAGCACGCACCAAAACAAGAGATGCCGACGAAGTCGACCTAAGAGCTTTCTTCAGTATTGGAGAAGACAGTGGGGCTGGTGAGGCGAGCAGACGGGATGGTAACAAAATGGCCGCCGAGGCAGGGAGTCAGCAGCAGCTTCCTGCCAACCTCACCAAGCAAGACAAACAAGACTTAAAGAACTTTTTTCGAGCATTTAAGACTGAAATGTTAGAAAATATCAACGAAATGCTCCAGCCGATGGTGGAGCGCCTAGAATCCTTACAACACTCCATGCAAAAGGTTTCTCAATCTGCTGAAATGGTGCTAGAGGCTTCGATTACCAACCAAAAGGACATCAGAAAACTGCAAAGCAATGAAACCTAGGCTAAAGAGAGAATTTGTGTCTTGGAGCACAAAGCGAGAGAACGCTTCCTTAAATTTAGAGGATTTGCAGAGCAGTCCAAAGGAAATATGAAGCTATCAATCTTTATCTCTAAATGGCTGGCAGCCGTACTACAGCTAGAAGATGGGGTAGCCCCGATGGTAGTGAGGGCCTATCGTCTGGGCCCAACCCCGAACGCTGCAGAGGCCCATAAGACATTATAGTGGAATTCATGGACTTGCGCACAAAGAACCGCATACTACAGGAGGCCAAGACCAAGGGAAGCTTCAAGCACAACATTGAGGACATCCTTATCTTTCCTGATGTCCCCCCAGATGCCTTACAGGTCAGGAGATCGTTGAAACCAATTACGCAACGCTTAACAAATGCTGGAATTTGCTACAGATGGCTGCAGACAGGCTATATGCAAGTAAGACACCAAGGAGCCACATACCAAGCCGACGACCTCGATACAGGCATGGATCTTCTACGAGCTATCAGTCTAGAGTCACCAATTGAATCTCAATCAATGCAGAAAAAGAAATGCAAACGAGAAACCCCGGGAACCCCGCACCGCTGGAGCAAGATCCCGGTTAGACTTGATACGACTCCGTGAACTCTGTAAACAGGCAACTTTTATCATCTAGCCATAACTGACCAGTCAACGTCAATTTGGCTCCTCAGGTTCCCCCACCTCTCAACTTCAAGTTACCTTTAATATGTCGGGTTAGGGAGGGGGGGCTTGATCATGACACCCCCAAATGGAGGGAGGCGAGTTTTCTTTTTTCTTTTTTTTCTTCCTTAGTCCTACAGAAGGAGCCTCTAAGGCTCTGTGTGGTCGGGTACCACACTCAGGCGGACGTTCTTGACTTAGTAACCGCGGGAAGGGATGCCAGGTTACAAGCTTCTAAATCCTCTAGAGGGGCAAACCATTCCCCAAATGGCATGTATGGATTCAAAGGGAGGGAGGGGTGGGGGGAGGAGGGGTTGTAACTAAACAAAGGCTAACCACATGGACATATAGTGTTTTTGTTCATAGGGAAAGCATAAGAACCACAAAATTGAAACACTGTTCGCATAAAGGTGGTAATTTTATTTTTCTGCTATTGCCAAGGGTGATTTGCACTGCTAAGGATAGTTTTGCTGATATGTTCACTTTTCAAATTAGTGAGTTTGAGCACACTTACAATAGTTTAAGAACTGCAGACCAGAAGGTTGGTAGTTCAGCAGTTCGAGACCCAAGTGCTGCATGACGGAGTGAGCTCCCGTCTCTGGCCCCAGCTCCTGCCAACCTATCAGTTCAAAAGCAAGAAATTGCACTTCGGTGGGAAGGTAACCGTGTTCCATGTGCCTCAGCGTCTAGTCATGCCAGCCACATGACCATGGAAACATCTTTGGACAACGCTGGCTCTTTGGCTTGGGAACCAGTTTGGTGTAGTGGTTAAGCGCGCAGACTCTAATCTGGGAGAACCGGGTTTGATTCCCCACTCCTCCACTTGCACCTGCTGGATGACCTTGGGCAAGCCATAGCTCTGTACCAGCTGTTCTCTCAAGGACAGTTGTCTCAGAGCTCTCTCAGCCCCACCTACCTCACAGGGTGTCTGTTGTGGGGAGGGGAAGGGAAAGGAGTTTGTAAGCCGCTCTGAGACTCCAAGTGAGTGAAGGGCAGGGTACAAATCCAATCTCTTCTTCTCCTTCTTTTTGGGAACCTCTAGAGTCGTATTTGACTGGCTTTCGAGCAAGAGAAACCATTACCTTTTACCTATACATTCATAGTACTCATTTGGGTAAAAAGGTAAATACATAAATAACAAGGGTAATAATAACACATTTTATTTATTTATTTATTCACATTTTTACCCCGCCCTCCCCGCGAATGGGCTCAGGGTGTCTTACAAACAGCACACAGTGCCAATCAGGTAAAACAGTTTAAAACAAGATTAAAATATAATAACAATAACAATACAGATAAAATGCTCACGATGGTGTTGATACTAAACATTCAGATGGCGTTCCTGCTAATGTCTTGGTGCCGACCTCAGGGTCCTATTCAGCTCTCTGCCCAGCCTGGGCTTCATTCAGGGCCAGTCGACATTGCTGATGTTATTTATTTATTTATTTATTTATTTATTTGTTCAATTTATACCCCACCTAGCCAGCGAACCGGCTCTAGGCGGCTAACAAAAACCATTACCACGAAGGTTTACATATAAAACCGTTAAAACATTTCAATAAATTACAATAAAATCTCAATAAACTTTCAATAAACTAAACTTTCAAGAAACTAAACTTTCAAGATGGCGACCTCCGAGTTATCTGTTAAGCGGAGGCCGTAGGGGTACCTTCCCCAGGACCAAGGCGATGTTAACGGCCAGGGGTGCCCTTCCCAGGACCAGGACGATGTTAATTACCAGTTCTCCACCCGATGGCGGCTCCTATTTGAAAGCCTGGCGGAAGAGCTCCGTCTTACAGGCCCTGCGGAATTGCAATAAGTCCCGCAGGGCCCTGATGTCCTCCGGGAGCTCATTCCACCAGTAAGGAGCCGCCACCGAAAAAGCCCTGGCCCTGGTACAGGTCAAGCGGGCTTCTTTTGGACCGGGGCAAGTCAGGCGATTCTGGGTGCCTGACCTCAGTAACCTCTGGGGCTGGTATGGGGAAAGGCGGTCCCTCAAGTAGGCAGGCCCCTGACCATAAAGGGCTTTAAAGGTTAACACCAGCACCTTGAACCTGACCCGGTATGCTATAGGCAGCCAGTGCAGCACTCTCAGCACAGGCTGGACACGGTCCCTCAGAGAGAGACCTGTCAACAACCTGGCCGCAGCATTCTGCACCAGCTGCAGCCTCCGGATCTGGAACAAGGGCAGCCCTAAGTAGAGAGCGTTACAGTGGTCAAGACGTGAGGTGACCATAGCATGGATCACTGTGGCTAGGTCTTCGCGTTCGAGGAAGGGGGCCAACTGCCTAGTCAGCCGTAGATGGAAAAAGGCTGCTTTGGCAGTGGCTGCTACCTGGGCCTCCATCGTCAAGGCAGAGTCCAGGAGCACACCCAAACTCCTGACCCTCGGAGCTGGCACCAATGGCGCCCCACCGAAGGATGGGAGTGGATGCCCCAACCCCGATCCGGTCCGACTCAGGCACAGGACCTCCGTCTTCAGAGGATTCAATTTCAGTCGGCTCAGTTGGAGCCAGCCCGCAACCTCCTGCAACGCCCGCTCCAGGTCATCTGGGGTAGAGCCAGACCGGCCGCCCAACAGCAGATAGAGCTGGGTGTCATCCGCATATTGATGACACCCCAGCCCATGCCTCCTGACAATCTGGGCGAGGGAGCGCATATAGATGTTAAACAACATCGGGGACAGAACCGCCCCTTGAGGAACACCACACACCAGTGGGTGCCTCTGGGAGGTCTGTTCCCCGAGCGCAACCCTCTGTCCCCGATCTTGGAGAAAGGAGGCAAGCCATTGTAAAGCAAGCCCCCGTATCCCCGCATCGGCAAGGCGGTGGGTCAGCAACTGGTGGTCGACCACATCAAAAGCCGCCGACAGATCTAACAACACCAGTGCCGCCGTACCGCCTCGATCCAGATGTCTTCGGAGGTCATCCGTGAGGGCGACCAGAACCGACTCCGTCCCATGACCCGGTCGGAAGCCAGATTGAAACGGGTCTAGCATGGAGGTGTCATCCATGAAGCTCTGCAACTGGATCGCCACCGCCCTCTCCAATACCTTGCCCAAATAGGGCAGGTTAGACACCGGCCGATAGTTGGCCAATACAGCCGGGTCCAAGGATGGTTTTTTGAGGAGGGGACGGACCATCGCAACCTTGAGCGCCTCCGGGAAAAGCCCTTCCAAGAAGGACTTGTTAATAATCTCCCGAAGCGCACCGCACAACCCCTCGCGACAGGATTTTATAAGCCACGAGGGGCAGGGATCAAGGCTGCACGAGGTTGGACGTACAGTCAAGAGCAACCTGTCAACCTCCTCCAAACTGAGGGGGCTGAAATGATCCAAGATGGGACCAGAAGACGTGCATGGAGCCTCAAGTTCACGCACTGTTTCAACTGTGGCTGGGAGATCGTGGCGGAGCCGCAAGATTTTATCTGCAAAATAGCTCGCAAATGCCTCACTGCCAATTTCCAATTCCCTATCATTTAGTGTGCACTGAGGCACTTTAGTTAGAGACCTAATAGTTCTAAATAATTGGGCCGGGCGAGAGCTAGCAGATGCAACCTCAGCCGCAAAGAATCTCCTCTTAGCGGCCTTGATTGCCATCTCATAGGATCTCATAAACGTCCTATAAGATGCTCTTGATACTTCGTCGCGAGATCGCCGCCACCGTCTCTCTAGCCATCTGAGTTCCCGCTTCATCAGCCTCAGCTCCCCGGTAAACCAGGGGGCCAGCTTAGAGCGGGGGCGCAGAGGGCGTCGGGGAGCGATCTCATCGATGGCCGCCGAGAGCCGGTTATTCCAGTCCTCGACCAACCCATCTAGTGAGTCGCTGGAAGGCATGGGATCCCGCAAAGCTGTCAGGAACCGCTGAGGGTCCATCAGGCTTCGCGGGCGAGCTAAAATACGCTCGCTACCCAAACGGAGTTGGGGAGACACCATCAGACGAGCCTTCAGGGCATAGTGGTCAGACCATGGCACTGCCGTAGCAGTCAACTGGCTCACCGTAACCCCCGCCGCGAAGATCAAGTCGAGCGTATGCCCGGCCTGGTGTGTAGGAACCTGTATAAATTGGGTGAGCCCTAGTGCCGCCATGGAAGACACCAAGTCCCTCGCCGAAGCAGAGGCCGCATCGTCGGCATGGACATTGAAGTCACCCAAGACTACAAGCCTCGGGTGCTCCAAGGCCCAGCCCGACACAGCCTCCACCAGCGAGGACAGGCTATCGGCTGGTGCGTTGGGAGACCGGTACACCAGCCAAATAGCCAACCTCTCCCCAGCTTCCCACACCAGGCCCGTGCACTCTATGCCCGCAAGCCTCAGCGGCGGGAGTGCCCTGTAGGAGTAAGCCTCCCGAATGAACAGTGCCACTCCTCCTCCCCGGCCCTCAGTCCGTGATTGGTGGAGGACCGAGAACCCGGGTGGTGCTAACTGGGAGAGAGCCACTGACTCTCCCTCTCGCACCCAGGTCTCGGTCATGCACGCCAGGTCAGCACCCTGCTCTAAAAGATATTCCTGCAGGGTTGCAGTTTTGTTATTAATAGACCTGGCGTTACACAACACCAATGACGGAGGACGGTCCTTCCCAGCCTCCCTACCGGCCACTCTCGGGATGGGACACAGGCAGGAAGGAGGTCGAGCTTCTCCATTTCTCCGCCTCCTTCCCCTCACAAACCGCCTGTGTGATTGCGATCATAGATTTTAGTCATGATAGCCTTTTTTCTGCGCCCCTGTGTGCCTGAGGCAGCCCTTCTTACAGCTCTGAAAATTCTGAGCCATGCGAACCAAAGCTGGGAAATGTGAGTGTTGCCCTATTCATACAAAATGGCAGCTGTGTGTATTGAGAAGATTGGACGTAGCACACTCTCCTGGTACGCGAGGTACTCTCAGCGTCACAGTGACCGAAAAGGGCTCCTGAGGAGGTGGGAAATGGGTCTGGTGGGAGAGCTGTCTAAGAGAGGGTGGGCTTCCCTCCCTGGGTTCCAAACGCCTGTGAGGGAGGGCCTCATTATTAAAACTCAACAGGTGCCCCAGCCTTTGTGTTTATTGCTCTTCAGTCCTGCCAAGTAAGAGGGCGAGTCAACCAGATGAGGCCATAAATGTGTCGTCCTGTTCTTTGGGAATGTAAACTGAACCCAAGAGGGAAAAAAATAAGTGTCCTGCTGTAAGCCAAAGGATCTGTGTTGTGTGTCTGCTTGGCTTTATAGCACACATGCATGCACACACATTTCAAGGTAGCAGCACGTATTAAACATCAGCTGATAAAACCCACTGAAATACTCCGGAAATTCTATTTTTTTTTAATTAATTGAGAACTTTTGCATCTTGCTTCTCCTTGGCTCAAGGTGACTTCCAGGAAATGCAATGCCAATAGCAATTAAACACAGTTTAAAATAAGACGATCATAAAAATGTAATTGTGAGAAGGTGGGCAGCCATATCACAGGGCTAGAATGTTCCCTTGGAATCTTTTTAGAAGAGATTCTTTTTTGTAGCTTTCCCCTTAAAGCTGCAAGAACAGAACATCTTTGGTCCTTACTGGGGAGTTTGTTTTGAAAGACAGCATGTGTAGTGATCAGGGTGTCAGACTACTAGGATATGAAAGATCTAGGATGGAATCTCCGCTCTGTCATGGAAACTTGCTGTTTGACCTTGAACAATTACTCTTATTTATTATTATTTATTTATTTCATTAGATTTTTTGACTGTCCTTCCCCGCTCATGCAGGGCTTAGGGTGGTTTACAACAAAATAGTTCAATACAATTTTTAAACTAATTGTAGAATTCAATATTAAAGCATTCAGCATAAATAACTTCTTATGTGCCTTACTTTCTTAAGTGTTGCCTTGTGGCAGAAATTCCAGCTATGTCTTCATTGAGCAGATACTTCTTTGTTCCTAGGCAGTAATTTTCAATGTACTTGCTGGCTAGGTGGGGTATAAATCTAAATAAATAAATAAACAAACAACACCTTGCTCAGCCTAACCTACCTCACAGGGTTGTTGCTGTGGGAAAGAGGTGGAAGGGGAGAGAATGATGTTCTAATCCACTTTGGGGAGAAAAGTGAGGTATAAATATCTGAATATGGTAGATGCTATAGCCCAGGCTAGCCCAATCTCATCAGAGCTCAGAAGCTAAGCAGGGTCGGCCTTGGCTACTATTTGGATGGGAGACGTCCAAGGAATACCAGGGCTGTGACACGGAGCTAGGCAATGGCAAACCACCCCTGAACATCTCTTGCCTTGAAAACCCTATGAGGTCGGTCACCATATGTCAGCTGTGACTTGAAGGTCCTTTCCACCATCATAGTAGACGCTCAGCTCCTTGTCACCAATATGCAATTGCCTTCCCATGAATCAGACCATGAATCCACTGAGCTCCATACTGTCTTCTCTGACTGGCAGCAGTTCCCCAGAGTCTCAGGCAGAGGAAAGATTCTTTAAGCAGGAGGTACCAGAGATCCCTTCTGCATAGAAAACATGTGATCTACCACTGAACCGATAAGGACACAACCAGCTTTGCCTTGCCACCTTAGGATCTTTAAGTGTTTTTGGATAGGGTCTCTGAATCGACTAATGTTTGTGCATGAAGGCTGATTTACAACCACAGGCCTTCTTGAGTTTTACTTTGCACAAGCAATTTCAGTCTAAAGTCAGATTTAGGGCCAGGTGTCTTCAACATACTGATGATCATGCCCAGCTTTAACGTGCGGGATGATCACTCCTAGCATCCTCACGGAGGTGTCAAACGACATTGGTCATGAAATTAAAGATGTGGTTGAATTTCATAAGCTTGCTAGTTTGATCTGAGGATCTTTCCTCTGATGTTCGTCCTCCCTTAAGGGAAATGAACTCCAGAGTCGTTATGGCCACCTCATTGTTTCCTGGCACTTTTTTTTCCTTGTGAAGGTGAAGGCATTCCGCCACTTTGATTGCATCTCAATAAGAAACGGAGGAGAAAATTGTAAAGGGGAGGTAGCTCGGCTACATCTTAATAACTCTTTCTGACATTCAACGCAGGATAAAATTGCGTTCTAATTGAGTTTAAAGTGAAAAAAAAATCTGGGCAGATCAGGTTTGTAAAAGTCAGGAAAACAACACCCAAAACAATGATATTGTCCAGGTTCTCTGTTAAAATAAGTGTGAATAATTCATGTGGACAACCAAGCCCTAGTTGGAGGTCTGTTCCCTTCCTGAGCTGCTCTCCAGAATTATCTGGCTGGGATGCTTTTGGGAAACAGGATGCAGGATGGATCCAGGGGCGTAGACTTTTCTGAAGTCGGGGGGGGGGGGCGGGGCGGGGGCTCTTTAGCGCGCGCGCGCTGGGGCGATGTTTCCGCCCCCCCGCGGAAAACCTACCTACCGCCAGCCGCCGCGCCTCCCCGGCCCTTCCGAGGCTCACCAGCCGGTGCTGCTGGTGCCTTTCCCTCCCCCTCTGCCCTGGCCACTCCCTCCCTCACCCCTAAAAGAGGAAGAGGGAGAGATAAGGAGGGAGGAATGGCCAGGCCGGTGGGGGGGGAGAGGCACCAGCTGGCGAGCCTCGGAAGGGCCCGGGAGGTGCGGCGGCAAGGTGCCGGCGGCAGGTGCGATGTTTCCCGGGGGGGGGCTCAGTCCCCCCCGAGAAATTTCGGGGGGGGGGGCTCGAGCCCTCGAGCCCCCCCATAGTTTACGCCGGTGGATGGATCCTTGGTTTTTGTACATTCCTTGTGTGTGTGTGTGTGTGCAAGCCATTCACTTTCTACCGCACACATGGAAATGGCTTCATCACGCTCTTTCTTTATCCACCATATTGTGTCACTCTCTCTGTGATTCCTCACCTCCAGCCTTGCCCTTCCTTGGCACTGTTTTAGGTTTCCACTTGCTGCACACAACACTTTCTAATGTGTCCTTACCGAATTTCATTGTCTTGCTCTGAGGCCGTCCTGCCAAGGTCATCACGAAGGCTCTAATCCCCTCCTCTGAAGAATGTGATCCTGGCCTTCGCATCTGGGTGTTCACCAAGTCATCAGCATGTCCTATAGTTGCAACCTGTGAAAACTCCATGCCAAATCCAGCACTGCAGGGAGCCGGGGCAGCTCTGTATGTGTGCGTGTGTGTGTGCAGGGGATGAGTGTGTGTGTTGTGTGTCCTCACTGAGCAAAGTCAAGGCCAGATGTGATATTAATAACCCTCTCACTGTCAGTCTAACTTTGGCTAACTTTTGTAAAGCCATTAGGGTGCAATTAAGTTTTTTTTAAATGTAAATCCGGGATCATCTTGTCCCATATTTTGTTCACTAGTTCAAAATATTAATATATCACATCTTCAAATTTGTCAGAGGCAGGTTTCCAAGAAAACACATAGTTACATTGTACAATATAACCAACGCTCCCTCTAAACTGTGAAGTCTTATGAGCAAAAATTCTACTTTGTGAGCTACTGGCATTCAAGTTGTGAGCAAGCAATTTGGCTGCTGCATAACTTAGTTTGCTCTGGAGCTATCCTTTCTGAGCTAAGACAAAAATGTGTGAGCCAGAGGCTAAAAAACCGTGAGCTAGCTCACACTAACTCAGCTTAGAGGGGACACTGAATAACTGCCTGGTCTGTATTTTTTTATCGTGTATTCTGACTGTGGGTGTTGTACTGTGGCTGCTGTACTCCAACAGATTCAGAGAGGTGGCATATAAAAGTTTTGAATGAATACTAAAAAGCAGCAAAAGCTGCATAAAACACCAATCGGCCGTGTTAAAATGAAACATTAGAAATGGCAGTGGAAAGTTCCATTTAGATAGACAAGAGCAACTCTCTCACACTCAAATCTTGGTTTTAAAACGACACCGGAAGACCAGCACCAAATTAGCAAATTACAACAGTGTTGTGTTCGAATGGCGACCGCCATGCAGTCAGGGGCACGCACATGGCCGGCCCAGGTACGGAGCCAATCAGCAGGCCAGGATCCAAAAGGGAACCAATGGTTTAGGGTGACTCTGGCCCTATCCGGGTGTTTGGGCGAGGCCGGGGGCACAGTCTAGTTGGGAATATAAGCAGACCCCTGAGCCCCGTTAAAGCACATGTTCCAGAAGCTCTAATAAAATCTATGAGCTGATTTCACTGCAATGCGTCTCTGGACTGAGTACTTTATAAACAGCCTGGGCAAATAAGTAGGCCTTGGCCCAGTGCCAAAAAGTTTTTGGACAGTGCCAGGTGGAGGGCATTCCACGTATGCGAGAGCCTCTTCTAGGGTTGCTAACTGCCTGTTGAAAAAAAAGTTCCATGCCTATAATAGAGGCTTAATGGGATGATATTAAATGAGTGTGGTTATTTACTTCCATGCCAGGAAAAGCTTCTACTGCCCATTTCCACACATTAAGCTTCTGTTAAAGGGACAGGACATTTTTCTCCAGGGCTATTAGCAACTGTAAGTCTTTCAAGGTCTCCAGGCAACAGGCAGGAGATTTAGGGTCAGGGAAATGGGGCAGCCTTGTGCTAGGGTTGCCAGCCCCCCTGGTGGAGGTGAGGGTCCCCCCCCACCAGCCCCCCTGCTGATCAGCTGACCGGCAGGGGGACTTACCAGGAGAGAGAGAGAAAGGCCCAGGTCAGGACCAGTTACAGGTTTTTGTGGGCCCTGGGCAAAAATCTATAACCAGTCCCCCTCTCCCCTCTGTTACAGTCCCTTTCTTCTCTCACTACACCCATTCCAAATGGCCGGTGGCTTGCAGTGCCCTGAGTTTTTCCCCTAATAAAACCTTTCTTTTCTTTTCTGGCTCCAAGACTTGTATATATATATATTTTTGGAGGTGTTGATCCATGGTGAGGGTGGTGCTTAGAATCCATTCTGTTGCTGAAAGCAAGCAATAAAGAACAGAATACTTATGTGTAGGATTGCCAGGTGCGATTGTCACACCGGTGGGGAGATTTGGGGGTGGTCCAGGAGTGGGTAGTGACATCCCAACACGATGACATCATGCAGAAGTGACGTCATCACGTTGGCAATACTGCGCAGCAATGCTCTGCTTTTGGGGCAAACACTATGGTTAAAATTGGGCTCGGATCATAGATTTTTGCCCCCAAAACAGAGTGTTGCCATGCAATGTCACTGTTTGGGGGTGGTGCTTCCCCTGCTGGCCAGTGGTAGGCAGAAGCCCCCAAAATCAGGGGATTGCCTGCCTGTACCAGGGATCTGGAAATCCTACTTATGTGTGGAGTTATTTTTTTAATAAAATGGAAACAAGGAGAACAATGTAAGCCACTTTGAGTCCAGGTTGGGGAGAAAGATGGAGTGTAAATGAAGTAAATAAATATCTCTAGAGTCTTAGACCCCTGAGGGGTAAAATAGACAAAGCTATACTGATTTGCTCAAGATTACAAATTGCACCCTAGATCAAGGCTGAGTGATAATTTTTTAAAAACCTGACCTCAAAGGTCCATCTCAAACATGGTCACCATCGAGTGGCTCTCTGCTGATCACTCTCCTATCCCAACATAGCACGTGCTGTACATAAACCAGTGTAAAGGCTGGCAATTACTGGGCAGAACAGTATTTTGCTATGACATGGAGTAGAATGGGATTGCATGTTGTTTGGTTTACACTGGCAATGGAAAAATTAGATCTCATAGATCATGTCAGTTCATTTGAAAAAGAAGCAAATAGAAGCAATTGAAAAAGGCCCAGTTTATTTGAACTAACAAAGTCCCAGCTAGCTTTCGGATTTTATTTTAAAAATTACTTTTGTCAGGATTTCAGCAAAGACCTGCAATTAAAAAAGACCTCAGAATGTAATCTCAGGCTTTGTTAAGTACAATGAAGTACAATGTGTCAGACAATATTAGTCTTTTTTATGGGCAAATGTTGGCGCTTCACCAAGTAGCACCAAGCCACCTCAGGTCTGTGTCAGTTTTCCGCCATCAAAAGTACCCCAATTACTGGTCTCAAATCAGTCAGTCCTTAAAGAAATCAACCCTGACTGTTCCCTGGAAGGCCAGATACTGAAGCTGAAGCTGAAATACTTTGGCCACCAAATGAGAAGGGAGCACTCACTGGAGAAGACCCTGATGCTGGGAAAGATTGAAGGTCAAAGAAGAAGGGGACGGCAAAGGATGAGATGGTTAGACAGTGTCATCAATGCAACGAACATGAAGTTGAGCAGATTCGGGGGGGGGGGGGGCGGAAGACAGGAGGGCCTGGCGTGATGTAGTCCATGGAGTTGCGAAGAGTCCGACTCGACTGTGCGACTGAACAACAACTGTATGCCAGAGCAGCGCCCACCATTATAGTCAGAGATGGGGACAGATTGACCGGGCTCTAAATCCATCAGCTGGCCCACCTTGCCAATTGCTGATGCTGGCAGCAGTATAATTCACGTAGGTAATGTTTGCAAGTCCCTGATCTTTAGCACACACTCATATAAAGATACTTCCATATCTCAGAGTATCTTGAAACCTGCTTTACATTCAGGACCATGTAATTAAGTTTGTAACACATCCTGCATGCCATGTTAAGACTGCAGACTGCAATCTTCTTCATCGTGCCCTGAAACACTCCTCCCTAATTACATCATCTGATGAAGATCTCTTGGGAACATAGAAACTTGCCTGGTTGACTTTGGAATTTTCTACAGATCAACATAACTGCTTATCAATCTTTCTCCATGTTTGGCTACACAATATCATAGTTCGAGGGATGTTGTGTTCTTCCTTTGGTGTTTTAGAGTGTCATGTATGAGAACTGGAGGGCGGGCAGCTCTATCACCCATTTTATCTGACATTTCTATATTATTGGACAGGCTTTCAAAAATACAAAATGTAGCCCTGACCTGGATAACCCAAGCAAACCAAATCTCATCAGATCCTGAAAGCTAAGCAGGGCCAACCCTGGCAAATACTTGGAAGGGCAACCTCCAAGGAATACCAGGGCTGGGATGTAGAGGCAGGTAATATCAAAGCCACCTCTCTGAAATGTCCTAGCCACACTAGGGGTCACCAGAAGTCACCCATGACTTCTGGGCTTGCAAACACACACACACACACACACACACACACACACACACACAGCAAAAAGAAGAGGGAAAAATTACAAAATGCCTTGAAAAGCAATTTATTCTCTGACAAACAACATAAAAGAAAATATAAATTTCCAGCTTGCACTTTTAAAAACCATGCACTTGATTCTAATGGCTTTTACAGGTAAAAACGTTTGAATTGCAGTTTACATAATTACTGACTCTAGAACAAAAACATAATTCTACAAAGAAGGTTAACCAATCCTTTTTTTGTTTAAAACCAGATACCCCTTCCATTCTTTACACATGATGAGCAGAGTCTCGTAAATGCATGAAAATCTCCCCCCCCCTGTTATTAGTGTGAGCTAGCTCACAGTTTTTTAGCCTCCGGCTCACTCTTTTTTGTCTTAGCTCAGGAAGGATGGCTCCAGAGCAAACTGATTTATGCAGTAGCCAAATTGCTCGCTCATAACTTTAATGCCAGTAGCTCACAAAGTAGAATTTTTGCTCACAAGACTCCACAGCTTAGAGGGAACATTGGTCCTCACTTCCGCTTTGCTGGGTTGCAGTGTGCCAAATGGGAATCCCCACCACCACCAATGTACCACTATTAAAGTGTTTGTTTCTTCCTGTGAGCATGCTCACAGAAGAATGTGTATTTTCTTGGATGGAATGGCCCCTTTGATTCACACCATCTTCCACTGAATTCCCCCCTCCCTCCCCCCAAAAGCCCAAAGCCCTGCTCTGGTTTGGCTCCATTTACCTTGCTATAGGAGGACTCAAGGACAGCTGCAGGCCTTCAGGCTGGAACACGATAGGGTTGCCAGCCTCCAGGTGAGGCCTGGAGAACTTTCAGAATTATAACTGCTTTTCTTCTAAAAGGCAGAATGCAGAGGCTACCACCCCTCCTCTTCCCAACACCTTTGAACACCCCCCATGGCAAAATAAAGCTAAAAAAAACCCCTCCTACGTTATGTGCTGCTTATGCGGAGACTCAATGGTTGGCACAGTCAGATGGGCTAAAGCACAAAAAGGACTGGGCCATGAGCTTCATAGCCTGCAGGATCAAGTGCCTTGTGCACCAGGCAAACTGCAAAGGGAAAGCTGGGGAGGGAGGAGGGGGAGGGACGCACACACGCACACGCACAGAGAGAGCAAAAATAAGGCCACCAAAAGCTCCTCCTTTATGTGCTGCTGCTGAAGAGGATTGCTTCAAGCCACGTGCTTCAGAACCTGCAGGAGCTTTGTGCAGCAAGCAAACTGGAAAGGGAAAGCTGGGGAGAGGGGAGCCTGGTGGTGACAGTGGCCACCATGCACGGGACTAGGGTTGCCCGGTCTGGGTTGGAAAATGCCTGGAGACTTTGGGGGTGGATCCAGGAGAGGGTGGGGTTTGGGGAGGGGCCTCAGCATAGGGTTGCCAGCCTCCAGGTGGGGCCTGGGGATCTCCCGCTTTTACAACTGCTCCCCAGCTGACAGAGATCAGCTCCCCTGGAAAAACTGGCTGCTTTGGAGGTGGACTCTATGGCATTGTACCATGCTGAGGCTCCTCCCCTCCCCAAACCCCACCCTCTCCTGGCTCCACCCCCAAAGTCCCCAGGTATTTTCCAAGCAAGACCTGGCAACCATACAAGGCCATAGAGTCCACTCTTCATTTTCTCCAGGGGAGCTGATCTCTGTCAGCCGGAGATCAGTTGTAAAAGTGGGAGATCCCCAGGCCCCACCTGGAGGCTGGCAACCCTACACTGGACCCAGCCTGGCCCTCCCCAGTGGCATTTGCCACCATGCAACTTGGCCTGGCCCAGTACTGGTGGCCACTGCAGAACTTGGCCAGACTTTCCCTGGGGAGAGGCTGCCAGGGGGAGGGAAGGAGATAAAGGTAAAGATAGGGGCAGATAAGTGTTGATTCACTAGTGGTTAGGAAGGAGAGAAGGAAGCAGGGTAAGGGGAGAGGTTATGGGGGCTTTCAGGGAAGAGGAAATAGTGGGGGAGGGGGATACAAGAGAATATGATACGCTCCCCCAACTGCTGCTTGTAGCCTTCTAAACCCATTTAAGTCAATGGGTTTAGAAGGGTATAACTCTGCTTTGGATTGCAACCAAATGCCTTACAGACTCCTACAAGCAAGTCATGAGGACAACAGCCGTCTCCGACCTTTTGCATGCCGCTAGCTGGCATCCATAGAATCATAGAGTTGGAAGGGACCTCCAGGATCATCTAGTCCAGCCCCCTGCACAATGCAGGAAATTCACAAATACCTCCCCCTCCATACTTCCAGTGACCCCTGTTCCATGCCCAGAAGATGACAAAAAACCTCCAGGATCTCAAAGTGGCCTGGAGAAAAATTGCTTCCTGACCCCAAAGTGGCAATCAGCATTTCCCTGGGCATTCAGATGCAGACTCTCTCTAATAAGGGAGGGGCCATTTAGTTCTCCTGAGGAATAGCCATCAGTAGTTCTGTCTTCCTCTAGGCATCACAGCAATCCTCCTTTCGAAGCCACAAGTTCTCATTGTGTGGAGAAGGAATTGTCTTTTGTCTGTCCTGAATCTACTGCCCTTCAACTTTATTGGGTACCTCTAAAATTCTAGTACTGTAGGACAGGGACAAAAAATTCCGTCCATCCATTTTCTGCACAACACTCGGCACCCCTTTGATGTGATCGGATATTCCACTGCATTTTAATTATGTTGTAAGCCATTCTTGAACATTGGATGAGTGTTCATCCAAAGGGGAAAGGGGCATGGCTCACTGGCAGAGCTTCTGCTTTGCATTCAGATGGTGCCGGCTTCAGTCTCCAGTTAAAAGGATCAAGCGGTAGGTGATGTGGAAGACTGCTCTGTTCTCAGAGACCCCGGAGAGCTGCTGCCAGCCAGAGTAAGAAATACTGAGAGACGAAGGGAATAGAGCAATATAAGGCAGGCTTATGAGTGTTCCTGAATGTGGATTACGTGGAATGCTGTCTGGTGTACTGGGCCCTGAGAGCCAGACTGTTTGCTTCCATCTTAACTCTTAAAATGGCACTCAGGTTTCACCATGGAAAGGGGTTCTATTGAGTTCCCCTAGAAATAGGGTTGCCAGCCCCCCCCCCCGCCCCCCAGTGGAGGAGGGGGATCCCTCACTGCCATGCCCCTTTGCCAATGGTCAGCTGGTTGACATGGGGACCTACCAGAAGAGGAGGAAGGCCCAGCCTATGCCACTGGCAATGTGATGATGCCCCTTCTGGCGTGCACTAGAAGTGATGTTATCCTGTTGGTGACATTGTGGTGACACTATGGTATTTGGGCAAAAACTCTATGGTAGAAGTCATTTCTACCATAGAGTTTTTGCCCAAATACCAGACCACTGTCATGACATGATGACATCACTTCTGGTATAGCCATGTTGCTGGTGACGTTGCCTGGACCTCTCCCCCACTCCTGCTAAGTCCCCCCATCCCCTGCGGGTTGGCAGGAGGGACCTGGCAACCCTACCTAGAAAATTGCTTGCGGATTATGTGCTCTGTCTGTTCTTTAATCCCTCTTGAAGATGAGGCTTCAAAACATGCATGAGCAGCATTTTCCAGTGCCTAATTGTTTTTACAGTCAGGGATTTTTCCATCTCCCTGACATCATATATCCTGCTTATCTGGATCCTAAATTGAATAGGTGTTGGCACTATGTTGCCTTGCAAGAGACAACTGATAAGTGAGGGCTTGGAGAAAGAACCACATTCTTCAAGAGATGGTCCATTCCCTGCTTCCTGTCAGACTTTCCCCTTTAAACTACATATATTACTTGGTTAAAGTTTGGAGAAGATGGAGGGGGAAAGGATTTATTAAAAAAAAGCAGAGAGAAAAGATGAAACAGAGGTGAAAAGCTGCACTTTTGTGTAAAACATTTTTTTGCAACTTTAGTCGGTGCATAGGTTTTTACTGAAGAAAATTGGACATCTATGTCACTCTTAACATATTGTATCTAATTAATCAAAATATTGGTATTATACTTCTCTCATCAAAATCACTCAAGGCATTTTCCAATACTCAATAATTTACAAATATGATGAATGACTAGATGTGACTGATAGCTATGTCTGGGGTGGCTGATGGGTAGAGCTGCTAGACACTGCCTAGCACTGGTGGGAGGGTTGTGAGTGTAGAATTCTGGGCAATTCCTAGAGCAGCCCAGAAATGACAAGGGTAGTTCTAGGAATTAGCAGGAATGCTATGATCAGAACTTCCTGTAAAGACATGGGACCTTATTATCCTTTTTAATTTTTCTCCCCAGAACAATCATCCCCCCCCCCCCCCCAATTTGGCCTTCATTTCTACCTGCTGATTAGGCAGCCATTTACTGACAAGGGCCACAATTACCTGAAGGTCTCCCACTGTAAGTGGGCTAATGGGAAACCTACTGATGGGTTTGTGCTATGGGTACTTACCTGGCGAATCCTTTTATGAATTACAGCTATTATTAGTGCTAATCCTTGAGACACCTTTGGAGTCTTAAGTAGGGAGGAGTAGGGCTGCCAAGTCAGCCTGGGGGGTGGGGGATCCCCCGCTACAGGGGTTCCCGATCTGCTGGCCAGCATTCGGCCGGCGGGGGAAACCCCGTCCCCAAAGTTGTCCAGCCTGGACGACTTCCCTCATGCAATGGCGTCACCCGGAAGTGACGCCATCACGTTGGAGGCGTTGCCAGGGCAACGCTCTGGCAATTGCCTCAAAACTCTATGATACCATAGAGTTTTGGGGCGATTGCCAGAGCGTTGCCCTGGCAACGCCCCCAACGTGCTGACGTCACTTCCGGTGACATCAGCTGGCGCGCGCGCAAAGCGCATGCGCCAGTGAAGCTCCTGGCCGGCAGAGGACTTCCCCCCGCCGGTAAGCAAAACGGACTTGGCAACCCTAGGGAGGAGCTTGGTAAGATTACCTCAGAATAGACCTTTTCCTGAAACTAGCTGCTTTTCCGTTCCTATGTGGGAATGCACTTTGCAAGTATGCTAGGCCTCAGGACAGCCCAAAGTTAGGAGGTACACATGCAGTACACATGCAGCAGTTCCCATGTTGGGGTCCACTCAGTAAGCTTCACCACATTTTCCAGCTGTAGTATTGCTTACACTAGAGAAGCCTTGCACAGGCTTTGTGATGAACCCAATGCTTGTAACTGTGGTAAAGATGGCAAGGGAGGAAGGAACTGCTGATACCTACTATCTCTCTGCCCCAACTGGCATAGAGGGGAAGATGCATCTGATTATTCTTTATGGTGGCTTAATTGTTCAACTTGTGGCATGCGACTAAGTACTGTTCAGCAGTTTCTTCAAGGTATGAGCACTCTTGAGGATTTCAATGAACAGGAAAGATTTCAGTATGTATAGGGGAGGGACGAGTGTTGGCTGGATCCAAAGGCACATTCATGGTTAGGGGTTCAGAGGCAAAGAAAGACCTGGTCATTGCTGCTTTCACATGTGTAAAACTGCATCTTCCTGCATAAGACAAATCTGTATTTGTCTGAAATTTTGCCTTCTACACAGCGATGCTTTGTGTGCATAAGGCCCCAGATTGCTGCATCCTTAGCCATAGGCAGGATGGAGCCGATGGGTGTACTGTCCAATCCGGAGCACCTATGATTTTCTTTTAATGTAGACTTTTAAAATTTGTGATGTGACAGCTGTCATTTAACCAATAAGAGGGCATTTAGAACAGGAACTTCGCTACTACAAGACAATCCCTGACAGCTGGTGTTAACCAAAGAACCCCCCAGGCTGCAGAAAAACCTTGACACTTATTTTAAAAAACAAACAAAACAGAGGAGTAACATGTGTGCACATCACAACTTCAAAAAATGTTGACGCAGGTCTCAGAAAGATACAGAAGAGGGCAACCATGATGGTTAGGGGACTGGAGCATGTTTTCTGTGAGGAAAGGCTGAAGAGTCTTGGACTTCTCACTTTGGAAAAAGGGTGGCTAAGGGGGAGACTTTAAATATAAAATTATGCAGCAAGTTTAAATAATGCTGGAACTTGGGGGGCACCCAACAAAGTTAATAGATCCAGGATAGACAAAAGGAAGAATGGCTTTCCTCAATAAATGATTTGATTGTGGGATTCACTGCCCGAGGATGTGGTGATGGCCATGAACATAGATAACTTGAAAAGGGGATAAGACAGATTCAGGGAGGAGAGTGGTCCATCAGTGGCCCTGGCTACTGGCCATAATGACTAAATGGAACTTCCACATTCAGAGGCAACAGCTCTGTAAGTAGAGCCATCCTCTGAACTGACTTCTGAACTGAGAATTGAATTGAATACCAGCATGGTGAAGTGATCAGAGTGTTGGACAAGGATCTGAGACCCAGGTTCGAATCCCCACTGTACCATGGAAGTAGGGTTGCCATCCCCGCAATGGGGTGAGGACTTCCCGGCTTTTGGAAGTCCTCTGCCACTCAGCTGGCCAGTGGGGGGAGCCCACCCCCCAGCAGCCCCATCTACGCTGACACACCCTGCGTGATGATGTCACCCAGAGATGCATGCCAAAGGCTCCAGGAAGAAGACAGGAACCCCCCTGCCAGAACACAGTAAGGACCTGGCAATCCTACATGGAGGCTTGCTGGGTGGCCTTGGGCCAGTCACACAGAGACTACCCTACCTCACAGGGTTGTTATGATGATAAATGGAGAAGGGGACAATGCTGTAAGCCACTTAGGGTCCCTATCAGGGAGAAAAGTGGGGTATAAATGAAACAAACAAACAAATATAAGTGCTAGGAGACAACATCAGGGGAACACCTTGGCTTCTGTGCCAGGCAGCAGGGTCAGGGAGGTGAGAGAGGGAAGCACAAGGCAGAATTGTGAGCAAAGGTGGATGGAGAAGTTGGTGGGAGGTGCTGGGGTTGGAGGGAGAAAGCAGTAGGAGAATCGGGTTGAATGTGGGGAGGGGAGGTGGGACACAGTGGGGAATACGGTATTTGTTTCCCCCTGTGAGCCTCCTTAGTCTACCCTCTTGTAATATTTATAGTAAGAAGATCTGAAGCAAAGAGATTCAGGACAGATAAATGGAAATGAATTCACCACACAATGGATAATTAACACATGGAGTTTGCTGCCTGCCTGCGCCAGATACGCCAGTGGCTACCATGCCTTTACAACTGAACTAGACAGATTCATGAATGGCAGCACAAGCTATCAGCCATGAGACTTTAATGGAACTTCCATGTTCAGAATTAGTATACCCTTGCAGGGAAGGGATGAACAATGGTATGGGGCTGGCAACCAGCAGGGAATGAGGGGGGACTTACCTGGAGTGGTGCACAGGATGTGACATGCTGCAACACCACTGTGATGCTCTGGTATTTTGGCAAAAACTCTATGGTAAAAATGGCTGCCATGATGACGTCACTTCCTATGCAACACAGGCAACATGGTCTGGTCCTTCCTCTTTCTCCAGGTAAGACCCCAGCTGAGGGGCAGGGCTTGGCCAAGGGGACCCCACCTCCACCGGGAGGGGGGTCTGGAAACCCCAGATGGGGCTGTTGTCTTCATGCCCTAATTGAGGGCTCCCCAAAAGCATTTAGATCGCCATTGTTGAAATCAGGGCACCGGACTAGATGGGCCCTTGGTCTGAAACAGCAAGACATAAGGGCTACTGTGGTATAGTGGTTAGTGCTGGGCTAGAATCAAGGAGACCCAGGTTCAAATCCCCACTCTGCCATGGAAGCTTGCTGGATTACCTTGGACCAGTCACACACTCTCAGCATAATGTACTTCACTGGATATCTGTTGTGTGGATGAAGAGGAGTTAAGAGACAGATACTGTAGGCTGCTTTGGGTCCCCACTGGGGAGAAACACAGGAGATACGTATTTTTAAAAAATTGAATAGTATATTTCTAAGGAATAGTCACATGCGATCTGAAAAGGGGATGGGCACCCCTGATAAAAGACCCAAGAAGAAAATAATTTCCTTACACTGAATGTTTGAAAAGAGGCAGTGTAATTTAGTAATACTGAATCTGGATTCAGATCCCCCAGCGGAGCACACACACACATATGCACTCAGGTCTATCAGTTGCTACAAGCCATGGTGACTAAAGAGAACCTCCATGTTCAGAGGCAGTCAACCTCTGAATGCCAGTGCCAGGAGGCAACATCAGGGGAATGCTTTGCCTCTATGCCCTGTTGTTGGCCCTGCATATTAACTGGTTGGTCGCTGTGGGAAACAGGATGCTGGATTCTCTTCAAACACATCTTCAAACACATCTAATTTACCTCACAGAGTTGTGGGGTTAAAATGCAAGACAAAAAAGTAACAAGATAAGAAGTGAGAGCAATTAGGGAGGGGAGAGCCTCTTTTGATTGGTAAGAATGCTTGAGGAGGGAAACTGGCTGAACACCAGTCATAACACAGGGGTTAACAAGGGCGTAGACTTTCCAATTTCCCGGGGGGTGGGGGGTGGGCCAGAGACATTACAGGCCATTGTCTACAGGGGAGGCTCAGCATGTCCTGGAAAAGTTCGGGGGGCGGGGGCTCGAGCTCCTCAGCCCCCCTGAAGTTGACGCCTATGCAGGGGTAGTTAACTGAAGGATGGTTAATCACATTTTGTTGGTTGTTGGGTGGGAGATAAACAATGACTTTGTGAGATCCTTTGACAGTGCATGCTTTAGCCCCTTTTACAGGGTGAATCCCTACCAGAATCCCAGCACTGAATGTGCAGACAGCAACTTGGGCAAAACAGGCGGTCCGGGGGAAGGGGGGAGTATGGAATGTTGCATCTGGAACAATATCCAGATAAAAACCTGGATTCCCTGGGTGGCCTTGGCAGAGAGTCACCTCTGAATACTGCTACCCCTGATTTGCAATCTGAAGCCTGAGAACATCCGGATTGCTCGGGCTGGGTCAGGCCTGTCTTGTGTTAGGGCCCCGCTAGAGTTGCAAGTAGGGCTCCCAACCTCCAGGTGTATGCTGGAGCTCTCTCAGAATTACAGAGATCTGTTCTTCTGGAGAAAATGGCAGCTTTAGAGAGCGGACTCTGTGGCATCATATCCCTGCTGAACTCCCTCCCCTCCTCAGGCTCCACCTCTAAATCTCAAGGAATTTCCCAGGAGTTGGCAACACCAGTTTGCAAGTGTTCAGAGTGCGTATTTCAAGTTGTTGCCATCCTTACCACAGGTGTGTAAGGCTGTCCTCATATTGCTGTCAAAGCAAGCCTGAATAGCTCAGCTTAGGTTGAGCTCATCAGGGCTTAGGAGATAAGCGGCATTGTCCATGGCCACTGCTTGGATGGGAGACGGGGCCACTGAGGAAGACTGAGGTTGCTATGTGGAGGAAGGCAGTGGGCAGACCGCCGCTTCTCGTCTCTTGCCATGAAAATGCCACAGATGGGGTAGCCATAGGGCGGTTGTGAGATGATGGCACATTATTCATTACTGATAAGGCGATGGGAAAGAGAGGTTTCCCTTAGCTGCCTTGGGTGGGGTCTCATGACAGAGGCAGGCCTGTAGCCAGGATTTTGTGGCTTGTGGGGCAATTTTTTTTTTCTGGTGGGGCTGCCATTATTTGCCATAATGGCGGTGCGCATCCCTTTCCCTCCCCTCCTGCAAGATTTAAAGGGCCCTTCAGCTGATCGGCGGGGAGCACATGGCCCGCTGATCAGCTGCAGGGCCCTTTAAATCTTGCAGGAGGGGAGGAAGGGGAGGGAGAGGGGCACATGCCACCCCCCACTTCTTCCCAAAAGCATTTAAAAGATCCCTTTAAAGATCCCTTTAAATGTTTTTGGGAAGAAGGGAAGCCCTTTAAGAAGCAGGGGGCCCTTTAAGGAAGGGGCTGACCCTTTAAGGAAGGGGGCAGAGCCCCCAGTAGCCCCACCATAGCTACAGGCCAGGACAGAGGTTAGATTTGAACCTGCGTCCTAATAACAATTCATTCTCTTAATCACTATGCTTCACCAGCTCCATAAGGAAGGCTGGGAAAAAGATTTCAACTTGGTTTCCCTAGTCCAAAGCTAAGCAGTGCACTGTGGCATTTAGTAGTAAGGACACGTGGGTTCAGATCTCCCCTTGGCTATAAAGCTCATTATGGAGGGTTGCCAACCCCCAGGTGGGGCCTGGAAATATCCTGGAACTACAACTGATATCCAGACAAGTAAGATAATTTCCACTGTAGAAAATGGTTGTGCTGGAGGGTGGACTGTATGGCATTATACCCCACTGAAGTCCTTCCCCTCCCTAAACCCCCCCCCTTCCACAGGGTCTGCACCCAAATCTCCAGGAATTTCTCAGCCTGGAGCTGGCAACCCAACAAAACGTGGCCTTGGGCCAGTCACACACTCCTTCATTCTTAGAATAACATTTCCACAGGGTTTTTGTGGGGATAAAACAAAGGAGAGGAGATGCACTTAAAATGCATGAGTCCCTCAGAGGACCGGCAGGGTTAAAAAAAATTAAGATAAATGGACACATCTTTTCTGGCTGTGAAATATGATACTTTGTAGGACTGAATTCCTGAGATACTTTCCCTAAGGACACTTGAATGGTAGTGTGGCTATACTTTCCTGGAAAGGTTGGGAACTGATTCCCGCCCCCCCCCCCCCTTTGGTATATGGTATATGGCTTTGATCTTCTCCAGGGTGGGATGCAAGCCAAGCCTTCCTTTATAAATTGTTTTCAATACCAGTGTAAAGTACGGGCAAGAGATGAAACGAGGGCTCCTTGTATTCTCGTTGTACTTCTGGGCTTGCTCCAATGACCCTGTTTGGGCTGGTACTTCCATCTGTATTGCTGGTTGCTCTCCCGCCATGGTTCATCTTCTCTAAAATGGAGTCAGGGTGGCCAGGTCTCAGCACCCCAAGGCCTGAAACTGGTAACTGGTTAGGTCACAGTGAATGACCAAACTAGTTGTAGTACTTCAACATGCTATTAAGAATTGGACCACATACTTTTCTGTGACGAAATTATAGTCAGAAAAGCCAGCCTGGGGTGGGGCGGGGGTGGGATTGGCCTAAACCTCAAGCTTAAAGGGGGCCTCATAGAGTTGCCAGCTCCAGGTTGGAGATTTGGGGTGGAACCTGAGGAGAGCAGCGTTGGAAGAGGAGGTGGAATCTCAGTGGGGTATAATGCCATAGAGTCCAGTAGGGTTGCCAGATCTGGGTTGGGAAATACCTGGAGATTTTGGGGGCAGAGCCTGAGGAGGGTGGAGTTTAGGGAGTGGAGGGAATGCCATAGCATCCACCTTCCAAAGCAGCCATTTTCTGCAGGTGAACTGATCTCTGTTGCCTGGAGATAAGTTGTAATAGCGGGAGGTTTCCAGCCATCACCTGGAGGTTGGAAACCCTACTCCAAAGAAGCCATTTTTCTTCTGCAGAGGAACTGATCTCTGTTTTCTGGAGATCAGTTGTAATTCTGGGAAATCTCCAGGACCCACCTCGAGGTTGGGAACCCTATGGACTCAAATTTAGGCACTTAAATAAAAAAGAGTTCGAATTAAGTTTCACTCCTTTTTAAAAAGCCTTACTTTGTTCCCAAGCGTCATCATTTATTATTTTTATTACTGTTAAGGCCCTCAAAAGCTGGAAGTTGCCCAGACCTCTCTGGACTTCTGACAGAACTTGATGATTGTAATCAGGTGACTTTGAGGAGATGGCCTGGTTGCTAGACAACTTTTTAAAAACTAAAGTTACTCTAAAGGTTGTGTCTCAGTTGTCAGTGCCCCAGAGGACTTCAGAACAAGCCCCCCCCACCCCATTCCTCCTAGGAATAAAACCTGAGACCCAGAACCCATACCTCTAGGTTCTTCAAGGGCAAGGTGTATTAGGGGGTCAAACTAAACTACATTTGCAGGTCTCTCTGCAGCATTTCAGTCAGTGGGGCCCTAATTTGGATCAGGTCCCTTCTGTGAGAGGAGAGGGAGTTAACCTTTCTATACCCTGACTTTTACCTTTAAATGCTAAATAACAGCATGGAAGGGAGGAGGTAAATAACAGCACAGTTAGTGGAGGTGGCAAGGTTAATGTTATTTGCTCTCCATCTTTGGCACCATGGATGCTGGACATGTATCTCAGCATCTGCATCCATCCTAAGTAGTTTCGTTAGATTCTACCCCTATCTCTCACCTTTACTATCTAGAATAGAGTTCCCATAGACAAAGAACTCTTTATTAGTCTGAAACTGACAAGTGGCTCTGTGTAACTCTGTAACTTTGCAAGCGCGTGTAGAACAAAGAGAAACTCTGCTGCATATAGTCTTCAGTGCACTCTGCTACGATAGAATACAGGTTACCAGCTTACTATACCAGTGAATCTATCGGGTTAAACCCCCTCTCTTTCTGCACCCCAAACTGGATCAGAACTCTGCACGGTTGAAATTGCTCTTTAAAAATTGCTGTGATGATCCGCTCATGGTGGATTTCCTGATGTCTCATCTGTGTTGACAATTGCTAAACCGATGGAGGCTGTGTGTGCATGTGTGTGTTGTTCAGAACATTTTCATGGGATGCTTAACCCTGCCCTGGATTTGGTTGTCCTTACTATTGAATAGCTGTGACTCAAAGACATTGTTTGGACAGGAAGCTGTATGAGGAACAGAGGGGTCGCAGTGTGCTGGCATGTGCGTTCTCTTTGCGTGGATTGATGCATTTGTGCTAGAGGCAGGATGACTTCGTTCCACCACCTCCTCTGAAAACTAATCTCTCAAGTCCTAGGAGGGGTATGAAGCCCCAAGAATAGCAAGTTCCTTGCTCCTGTGTACACAATGGCAACCTTTTCATGAGATATCCTTAAATAGGGTTGCCAGATACTCCTGGCCATCAGTGGGGGATAGGGTTGCCAGGTCCAGGCAGGGAAACTCCTGGAGATTTGGGGATGGAGCCTGGGGAGGACGGGGACCAAGGTGGGGTACACTGCCATAGAGACCACCCTCCAAAGCATCCATTTTCTCCAAGAAACTCATCTTTGTATTCTGGTGATGAGCTGTAATTCCAGGGGATCCCCAGGTCCCACCTGGAAGCTGGCATCCCTAACCCCAACTAGGGTTACCAACTTTTAAACTGCTCCTTCTAGCTGCCCCTTTTGTATCAAGCTGATTTGCAAACTGTTATCAGGCGACGTTGTTTAACTTCATGCCATGAAAAACATCAACTGTCCATTTCCATTCATTCAACCTTTATTAAAGGGCCAGGAAATCCACCCCCCCCCCAGTCCAACCTTATCCCTAAAAATATCTCAAGGCAAAATAGAGACAAAGTTTTAGCAATTCCCAGAAAATAGGGGCGGTTTCTGGTAAACAGATGGTTGACATGTATGTAATAACAATGACGACGCAAGGAATATGAATGCAAAGTGTGCCCCTGTGCATGCACGGAGTTCCTGTTTCCACATGAGGACCCCAGGTGCTGGCTTTACAGGGAAAGACCTCCAGAACTCAAGCAACCTTGAATTCTGCCCTAGCCAGATCTGGCCTCCTCAGCTGGCTGGAGTAAGGAGTTAGAGTGCTGCAATCTCCTCTGGGGTTTTTTTTCTGGGCCATTAAGTCGCAGCTGACTTATGGCGACCCCCCATAGGGTTTTCAAGGCAAGAGACATTCAGAGGTGGTTTGCGGTTGCCTGCCTCTGTATAGTGACCCTGGACTTCCTTGATAGGGTTGCCAGGTCTGGGTTGGGAAATACCTGGAGACTTTGGGGTGGATCTGGGAGAGGGTGGGGTTTGGGGAGGGGAGGGGCCTCAGCATGGTACAATGCCATAGAGTCCACCCTTCAAAGCAGCCATTTTCTCCAGGGGAGGTGATCTCTCTCAGCTGGGGATCAGTTGTAAAAGCGGGAGATCTCCAGGCCCCACCTGGAGGTTGGCAAGCCCATTCCTTGATGGTCTCCCTTCCAAATACTAGCCAGGGCCAACCCTGCTGAGCTTCCAAGATTTGAGGAGAACAGGCTAGCCTGGGCTATCCAGGCTGTTTCTTTTTGTCTTTGTCCCTCCACAATCCTCGCTTCTGCCTCTGGCTGACAAAAGCAGGCTGCTGGCTGGGGGTGGGGAGGAGTGATGTGGTCTGTGTTGGGTGGGTGGGCGGTGGGGCAGAGGGAGCTGTTTGCCTTGATCCTCCGCCGCCGCAAAGGGCTTGGAGCGACTCCAGCACGGAATGGGTCTGGCCCGGGGCCAATGTAAAAATAAGAAAAAAACCTGCCCGATTCTGTCAGCACAAACACTCCCTTTGGCTGGCTGCAGCATTTTCCATGACACCATCGGCTCTGGCGGAGGGATGAGGCCTTCCCAGCCGCGCAGCGGAGATATTGGGGTGGGGTGGGGGGTGGAAGGGGAGGAACGGGTGACAGATGCGACCTGACAGGCCTGGGGTGTTCGGGTGGGAAGAGCTGCAGCGCTGTTTGCGGGCTGCCGTTGGGAGGGGTGGCTCTGTCAAGGAGGCAGGGCAGGCAGTAGAGACAAGTGAGGAGAGGCAGGAAATGGAGAGGGAGTTCCAATGAGCACGTGAGACTTAATTTCTAAAGCGAAGGGGGTCCTGGGGCCCAAGTTGGGTAACGTTGCCAAGTCTCCAGGTGGTGGCTGGAGATCCCCTGGAATTACAACTGGTCCCCAGGTTACAGAGATCAGTTCCCCTGGAGAAAATGGCTGCTTTGGAAGGTGGACTCTGTGGCACTGCACCATACTGAAGTCCCTCTCCCCCCTAAGCCCTGTCCTCCCCAGACTCTACCCCCCAAATCTCCAGGAATTTCCCAACCCAGAGCTGGCAACTTCGCAAGCTGTGGGAAATTATATCCCCTGACCTTTAGTTTTATATGATATCTACCAGGACTGAGTCTTAACACTGGAAGCTAGTTCTGCAGTTTTAACAAACACTGTAATCTCACGTTTTTTGAAACCTTTCCTTGCCGCCCACTTACTCCTATAATGTACCTTCTGTATGCTCATGTCATTGGACTTCACACTAGTGCTGCCATCTCCATGGGAAATTCCTGGAAATTTGGCCGGGCACAGCCTGGGGAGGATGGAGTAGGTGGAGGACAGGGAGCCCTGTGGGGTATAGTGCCATAGATTCCACCCTCTAAAGATTTGATCTCTCTAGCCTGGTGATCACTTGACATTTTAGGAGCTCTCCAGGCACAACCTGGAAGTTGGCAACCCTAGAGAACCCCATGTTGCAAGGCACCTACACTATTGCTGCGCACACTCCTCTGCTTTAATCAGTGACAGATCCAAAAATTCCATATAAACTCTGTTCCTTGGTTTCAGACCAGCAGATCTAGGAGTGGATTTGACTGGAGCTGAGGACTGCAAAACTGAATCTGTACCCACTGACTGTGGTCTTCTGAAGACCGAGACCTGGGGGTTGCTCTCCATACTAAGAATCAGTATTGTGGTTAGGAGTTTTGGACTAATATCTGGAAGACCCCAAGTTCAAATCCCCACTCATGCCATGGAAGCTCACTGGTGACCTTGGGCCAGTCACACTTTCTCAGCCTAACCTACCTCACAGGGTTGTTGTGAGGATAAAATGGAGGGGAGAATGAGTTAAGCCACTTTGTGTCCCCGTTGGGCAGAAAGGCGGGGAACAAATGAATTAAATAAAGTGTTTGGTTTCAGGGATAGGTGATTTCTGGCCAAGAGGATAGCGCCAAATGTGGCTTTGTCTCCTTCTGAGACCCGCCCCCTCCAAATAGCTAGGCAGACAATAGCTGGGCACATGAGACCGGCTGAGAGCTAAACATCCTTCCAGCTTGAGGCCGTGGCATCCCTCTTCCATACCTCAGGGGAATAAGGGATTAGTAACGAATCAGGTGTCCCACAAAATAGATTGCAAGGCCTGGTTGCTGATCTTTCCTTGGTGTGCAAGGAAATCTTAACCCATCCTGTTGTCCCTTGATTGCTGTGGGAAATGGCACCTGCCTTTACACTTCAGACCTCAAACACTGATGTGCCCCAAATAAGCAACCTGAACTCAGACTCCAAACCTTTGTAATTGCCAGTGAGGCTTGCCAGTGAGATGCCCCAGACCATACAAGGAATCTCTGGCACAACCTGGGTGTTTGAGCCCAGATCTCCTCCACCTGCATCTCTGACATGAAGACAATAGTCTCTTCCAGATCCTGTCTTCCTCTGGCTTATCGTGACCCTTTTACTAAGGGAAAAAGTCCCTTGATTGGGGCGCTCTTTCCCAGGGGAGTAAATCAACAAGAATTTGGTCTTTCGTTTGGCAGCTAAATGGCCTCGTCTCACTTCAGAGAAAGCCTATCTCTCTCATCTCGGACTCTCTCACTTGGGATTAGATGCAGTTTTGCAAAGGATGTTGTTTGAATTGGAAAGACAGAAAGCTGGCAGGAGAGGAGGCGCTCATTTCCCCAAGGAACTAACGCACACAATGTTAATGCACCATTCCAATTCCAAGTGCCCTTGCACTAGCATTTTGGGATGAGGATAAGAGGCCACCTTAGCCCTGTTGACAAGTTACAGTGAATGCACATGCCATCTGTATATGGTGTATACTTGATTTTTAAAAATGTGTACCTTGAGTAACTCAGCCCGGGTAAACTATAACTTGTGACAGAAACCCCACATTTGACCAAGTACTAGTCCCCGGTTTTGTTTTTAAAGCAAATACATCTTGGCTCTTTCTTACAAACTGGTCTGCCAATGTACTTATCTGTCCCTTCTTTTGGTGGCTCTTGCCCCTCCTCACTGGTCTCTGTAAAGATCCCCAAAGTTTTGTTATGTGCACCTAGATCTTTCATTCTCTCTGTGCTCTCTGGGTGATTTAGGGTTGTTAACCCCAAGGTAGTGTCTGGAGATCTCCAGGAATTACAACAGGTCTCCAGATGACAAATGGTCTCCAGATGACAAAGAACAGATTACAGATCTCCAGACTACAGGGGTGAATCCCCCTGGAGAAAATGGCAGCTTTGGAGGGTGTACATTATACCCTGCTGAGACCCTTCCACTCCTGTACTGACAGCTTCCTCCACTGTGGCTGGTTTTGTTTTGTTTTTTAAATACTTATCCTTCCAAGTTGATTGCATTCTGTTTGAGTTGACTGTTGGTCTTCATCAGGAGGTTCAGGACCCACAAGTGGGACACATCCTGACCTAAGCACCCATAATACCAACCACCTTGAGCTAAAAGGAAAGACGGGGTAGAAATATTTTAATTAATAAATACCACTTTTTTTGAATGAATGAATGGTGCAGTGTTCCCTCCCCCCACCACTGTGCACCCAACCCACATGACAGGAAAATAATTGTCTATCATGCTGTTATTGTTGGAGGGAGCGGCTCAGTATGCCAGGACATGGGAGGGGGGGTGGCATGCTGCATCACTCTCAGACTGATTTCCCACAAGCAGCTGCTCCGGGCTGGCTCTTCTCTTTCCCCCATTGCATTAGTCAATTTCCCACTACTTGCTGCGTGGTCGTGTTTTGACCCGCAGCATCCTCTGATTTTCCCTGCACCTTCGCAATCTCAAAAAACGAGGATTGCAAAGATGCGGGGGAAATTGGGGGATGCTGCAGGTCAAAACACGGCTACACAGCAAGTAGTGAAAGATTGACTAACGCAGTCGGGGGGAAGGGAAGAGCCAGCCTGGAGCAGCTGCTTGTGGGAAATCGGTCTCTGTGTGTATAAGTGTTATCTCCTTGAACGGGATGTCTCTCTTTGTCTTAACCTGGGAGCTGCCCTCTGACCCCTCCCCTCTCTCTGTCCTTTATTCTTCTCATTCTTCACATGGCCTTTCATGGAGTCACGTGTCTCCACAGGTCTTTTCTGTAGACACAATGCTCTCATACTTCCATACACATGATGCTGGATAAGCTGGCTGGTTTTGACAGGGAAAGTACTCTTCAAATCAGGCTTCTCTCTCCCCTTCCGACTGCAACCTGTATGAGAACTAAGTCTACTTGGACTCTGTTCACATTCAGGTTGCCGTCTGAAGGAGAGAGAGAAGCCTGATTAGAAGAGTACTTTCCCTGTCACAAGTATTTAACTCACCCTTAAATTGTTCTCCCCTTGGCCCATTTTATCCTCAAGATGGCAGCACTGTGAAGCTGAGTGGTTGGCCCAAGGTCATCTAGTTAGATTAATGGCACTAGAAGGATTTGAAACCAGATCTGCTGGTCCCGGTCCAATGTGCTAATCATTATACACACTGGTGCTTTCCATGGTTATCTCCATCTTGCTGGGGTGCATGGATTGTATCTCTGGCTGCGGTCACATGGCCCCTTTAAATCCGGGAGTCCTCCCGGATTAAAGGGGCCACATTTTTAAATCTCGGGTTGGCCCTGCGGTGGCGGGCGGCGGCAGGAGGAGGAGGAAGCTGCGGAAAGAGGAGGCAGCAGCGGCCGGAGGAGGCAGTGGCTGGAGGTGGCGGCGGCGGCCGGAGGTGGTGGTGGAAGAGGCGGCTGGCCTCGAAGCGTGCGACAGTGGCGGCGGCTTTTTTGGCGGCGGCCGGCGGCCGGGGGAGGCATCCTTCCCCGAGCCCTCCTGGCCGCCTGGTAAGTTTGGGGTCCCCCCCCTTTTACACTTGGGCGCTTGAGTGGCCAAGCGCCCAAGTGTAAAAGGGGGGGGGAATGGTGGGCGGGACCATCTGGACAGCCCTGCTCTCGCAATGATTGCGAGAGAGGGCTGTCCAGATGGCTCAAATGCGGGTTCCTCCCGTGACTCCCGGGAAAACAGTTGATTTTCCCGGGGTCAAAAAATGTGGGAGGAACCCGCATTTGAGCCCGCTTCAGCGCGGGAAAAGCCCTGGCCTTTTTAGATGGTCCCTTTAAATGCGGGAGGATACAGCTCTTCCTCCCGCATTAAAGGGCTGTGTAACCGCAGCCTCTAACATTATTTCTGAAGAAGAGGAGGAGGAGGAGGAGAGGAGAAGATTGGATTTATACCCCGCCCTTCACTACGTGAAGGAGTCTCAGAGCAGCTTACAATCTCTTTTCCCTTCCCCTCCCCACAACAGACACCCTGTGACGTAGGTGGGGCTGAGAGAGCTCTCCTGAGAACTGCCCTTGAGAGAGACCAGCTCTGAAACAACTTGTGACTGATGTGATAGTACGGGAAGCTTGAGCTGAGGGTGGGCAGGACTAGGTTGTTACTGTTGCAGTAACAAATCTGATTGGCTTGGGGGGCTTGTGGCATCATCACGTTTTTTACGTGATCCCTGGTCAGATGGAATGGCTAAGGAAAGGGGGGTAGTAAACATGCATCAGACAAAGTGGGTTCTAGTTCACAAAAATGTATGCTAGAATAAAAATGTGTTAGTCTTCAAGGTACCGCCAGACTCCTGTTGATTTTTTGTTTACAACATGAGTCACAATGTTTCGAAGCAGCGAGTTGGCTTGAAATAGATGGGCTTCTCTATTTTCATTCTCCGAAATCCCTGGAGTAATCGTCTGATGCGGTCTCCGATACAGAGCGGATGGACAGCAGCCCTTCCTAAATGGCATGACTGGACGTTTTGCTGGCCTGACACAATACCTTTAGCCCGTCAAAGCACTGTTCATTTTGTTCTCGACATTTTAATCCAATAGAGATAAATGCTGGGGCTGGGGCTGGGGCTGGGGCTGAGGCGGTGTGCGATCAGTTGATTGCAACAGTCTGCCTGTTCCCGGATGAGTCTACTGACCTTACATTTTTGACATTCCTATTATTTTCTCAAATAAGCAGAGCTGTCTTTATTTTCCCCTGGTCCTCGTCCCCAACTGTCGCCCTTTATTAATGTGCTTGGCAAAGAGCTGTTTACTCTCAAAGTGGCACCGAAACCTCACAACTCAGAGGAAGAAAATAGAGCATATGCTATTAATAAGGGATCGGCCGAGGAGATGGGCCCATGTGTTAAAGTCACAGGCAGGCAAATTCTCGCTCTGGAGAAGTCTGTGGACAGACACGGTCGCCTGCAGCCGCTTTGCCTTCTGCTTGGCCAGACTTTGCTGGACATTGTTAGCTTCATCAGGGGTGAGGTGGAGGCTGCTGGCCTCAAAAATCAATACCATTAAACGGTTCGCTTTATCTTCCATGAAAATGCCAGCTACAGCTCAACTAGCCAAAGGGACTTGAACGCCACCTGTAAATATTGACAGTTTTCTCTCCTTTTGGTCATTTACTTATTAAAAATCTTTCAGTAGGCACAAGGGGTCTTTAAAAATTCTGACACATAATAACAACACATCACAGTGATCCAACTATTTAAAAAATAATTAGGAGAAGAAGAGAAGAAGAAATGGTTGGATTTTTACCTCATCCTTTATTACCTGAAGGAGTCTTAGAGTGGCTTACAATTTATTTCCCTTCCTCTCCCCACAACAGACACCCTGTGAGGTAGGTGGCGCAGGGAGAGCTCTCTCAAGAACTGAGCTCTGAAAAGACTTGTGACTGACCCAAGGTCACGTCAGCAGCTGCATGTGGAGGAATGGGGAATCAAACCCAGTTCTCCTAGATTAGAGTCCATGTTCTTACCTACTTACCTATCCAGCTTCTGTTAGCTTCTCTGACCTACTGAAACATGATTTTAAGGTGTGCAAAAGGGAATGCTAGAAAGGGTGCTGAGAATTACATATTTTAATCATTCTGTGTAAAGTAGTATTTCCTTCTGTCCATCCTGAATCTACTGCCCATCAGCTTCATTGGATGCCCTCGAGTTCTAGTGTTCTAGTGTTCTGAGTGAGGGAGAAAAATGTCTCTTGTCAGCTCTCTCCACCCCATGCATAATTTTATAAACCTCTATTATGTCCCCCCTTAGTTGTCTCTTTTCTAAACTGAAAAGCCCCAGACTCCATAGGCGTAGAATACGGGGGGGCTCGAGGGCTCGAGCCACCCCCGAAATTTCCCAGGGAGGGCTCAGCCACCCCCGGCAAAATGAAGCGCCTGCCGCCATGCCTCCCCGGGTCCTTCCGAGGCCCGGCCGCCGCTGCTGGAGAGGGAGAGGGAAGGGGTAGCCGGGGGGGGGGGGGGGAGAGGCACCGGCAGCAGCGGCTGGCGGGCCTTGGAAGGGCCCGGGGAGGCGTGGCAGTTTCCAGGGGGGGAGAGAACATCGCCCCAGCGAGCGCGCGTGTAGGAGCCCCCCCAGAATTTCCAAAAGTCTACCCCCCTGCCAGACTCTTCAGCCTTTCCTCATAGGGAAGGTGCTCCAACTCCCTAACCAGCCTGTTCACCCTCTTTTGTACTTTCCCCAGCTCTGCAATGTCTTTTTTGAGATACGGTGACCAGAACTGTACACAGTATTCCAAATGAGGCTGCTCCATAGATCTGTTCAGGGCTATTATAATATTGGCTGTTTTATGTTCAGTCCCTTTCCTCATAATTCCTAACACAGAGTTTTCCTTTTCCACTGCTGCAGTGAAAAAGTCCCCAGCAGGGACAGGCTGTGAAATAATAATGAATCAAAACATGAACAATATCCATTATTTAGCAAAGTTACTGTTAACGTATTCAATTGTAATACTTTCCAACAACTGGAAATGATTGGAAGTGTTTGGTCTGATGGGTTTTCTGGTGCATATTTGCTTTAATCACCCAGGGCAGCAGGAGGGGCAGTCAGTGGAGGGAATGATTCAACAGATATATAATTAATAAATAATTATCGTATAGCATTGTGTGCAGAATAGCCAGGAGATCCTAAGATCATCTGGCAGCTAGAAGATCTAGAAGAAGAAGAAGAAGAAAAAGAAGAATCGGATTATACCACACCCTTCACTTGGAGTTTCAGAGCAGTTTACAATCTCCTTCCTCTCCCCACAACAGACACCCTATGAGGTAGATGGGACTGATAGAGCTCTGAGAGAACTGCTTTTAAGAGAACAGCTCTGAGAAATCTGTGACTTACCCAAGGTCACCCAGCTGGCTGCATATAGAGGAGTGGGAAATCAAATCTGGTTCTCCAGATTAGAGTCTGTCGCTCTTAACCAGTACACCAAACTGGCTCTCAGTTTTAGCGTTATGTTCAGTTTTATTGTTATGCACCACTAGGTGGAGAGCTAGACATTTTTAAGGCAAGAGACATTTCAAAAGTGGTTTTGCCATTGCCTGGCTCTGTCACAACTCTGGTATTCCTTGGAGATTGTCCATCCAAATACTAGCCAAAGCCAACCCTGCTTAGCTTCCGAGAGCTGATGAGAGTGGGCTAGACTGGGCTCTTCAGGTCAGGGCAACAGATATATCTGACAGGCACATCATCCAACCAGAGCAGCTCACAGATGTTACTGCTGAACTGGATTGTCCTGAGTAGCATTTCAGAGCACAGTGTTTTCACTTTCTGCTTCTATCTGAGTCTTTGGGAGGACTTTCTGATTCCATATAAGAATGGCTAGGTTTGAATCCAGTAGCACCTTAGAGACCAACAAGACTTTTGGGGGTATAAACTTTCAAGAGTCAAAGCTCCCTTCATCAGATACAAGTTGGAATAGAGGTCTCTGAGTCCTTATATCCCAGTCAGAAAGTGGGAGGGGAACTCAGGATGGCGGGGTCACCTATTCGGAACTAGGGATGGGTCTGGTTTGCACAAACAACCTATGTTCGGAGGGAGTCAACCTCTGAATCCCAGCTCCAGAAGGCAGCTTCAGGGGAGGGTCTCAGCCTCTATATGCTGTTGTTGGACCTCCAGAGGAACCAGCCATAGGAACCAGCAAGGTTCTTCTTATGTTCTTAAATTATCTGGTGTTTCACCTATTAGACATTCTGTTTCTATCCACAAGCAGGCAGATAGGGCTACACTGACCCTTGCCACAGATAGACACCATACCTGCCCTGGAAGGGACCATGGAGACAAATCATTTGTTTGGACTTTCTGGCAGGGAGGCAAAGAGTGCATCCTGCCCCAAGAGAGCCCTCCCTCCCAAGTCAGTAAAAATGCTCAACCAGACAAGATATGAGAAAGTGGTGATAAGGAAAAACCTTGGCAGTGTGAGGAAGAACAGATGATTCTCAGTGTCCTGAATCTCCTTCAGGAGGACCTCTGGAGGAGGGTGGTTAGGGAGAGAAGCCCAAACTGGGCCAGGCTTGTGTGACCAAGTCCAGAGCTAAACTCAGCCCTTTCCTGGGCTTTCCTTCCTCCCACTCCAGCTGACTTCCAGTAAGAGTTATGATTGCCAACCTCCAGGTGAGGGAATGGAGATCTCCTGGAACGAATACTGAACAAAGTTTGAGTCCAGCGGCACCTTTAAAACCAACAAAGTGTAATTCAAGAAGTACTTCCTTTTATCTGTTCTAACCCGACTGCTCAGCAATTTTATTGAGTGCCCACAAGTTTTTATATTGTGAGAAAGGGAGAAAAGTACTTCTTTCTCTACCTGCTCTGTCCCATGCATAATCTTGTAAACCTCGATCATGTCACCCCTCAGCCGTCATTTCTCCAAGCTAAAGAGCCCCAAGTACATTAACCTTTCTTCATAGGGAAAGTAGTCCAATCCTTTTATCATTCTAGTTGCTCTTTTCTGTACTTTCCCCAGTGCTATAATGTCCTTTCTGAGATGTGGTGACCAGAATTGCACACAGTAATCCAACTGAGGTCACACCACTGATTCATACAGGGGCATTATGATACTGGCTTATTTGTTTTCAATTCCCTTCCTAATAATCCCCAGCATAGCACTGGCCTTTTTTATTGCAGTCACACACTGTCTCGACATTTTCATTGAGTTATCTACTACGACTCCAAGACCTCTCTCTTGGTTAGTCTCCACCAGTTTGGACCCCATCAATGTGTATTTATAGTTAGGATTTTTGGCTCCAGTGTGCATCACTTTGCACTTGGCCACAATGAACCCCATTTGCCACGTTGACACCTACTCATCCATCTCCGACAGATTCCTTTGGAGTGCCTCACAATCCTCCCTGGTTCTCACCACCCTGAACAATTTACTCTCATCCGCAAGTTGAACCACTTCACTGCTTGCTCCCAACTCCAAATCATTAATGAACAAATTAAAAAGCACTGGACCCAGTACTGAGCCCCACGGTACCCCACTGCTTACCACCCTCCACTGTGAAAATTGCCAATTTACACTTAATCTCTTTTTCCTATTAATTAGCGAGTTTTTGATCCACAAGAGGACTTGTCTTTTTATCCCATGACTACTGAGCTTACTTAAGAGCCTTTGATGAGAAACTTTATCAAAAGCTTTCTGGAAGTCAAGGTAATAGATACAACTGTGAGGGAAGACGACATGGGATAGGATGATCTCATCAGATCTCAGAAGCTAAGAAGGATCAGTACTTGGAAGAGAAGCCACCAAGAAAGACTCTGCAGAGGAAGGCAATGACAATCCACCTCTGCTTCTCACTTGCCTTGGAGGCACCTTGCTGGGGTCACCATAAATTGCTGCGGCTGAGTGGTACTTTACAGGCACAATAGACACAATGCTTTTCTGAGCCACCACCCTGTGCTTGTCATGTATCTTTCCAAGTTCGGCATAGAAATTTCACCATTATAACTCTTGCACACTGTGCCCTTTTAACTCAATAGCTCACCATTTATTCCTTTCTCCATGTGCAAACTGAGGTTGCGCTTCCAGCACCTGGTGAAGTAGGTTGTAGCCCATGAAACTTGCAATACATTTGCTAGTGCCACAATACTTCCACCCCACCCCCTCCAGTTTTGTTGCAACGGACTGACACAGCTGCCCCAATGGAATTTGCAAGCGATCAGCAGAAACATTAGGAGAAGCTGTTGTGGTCTCCCAGTAAGAGGGCAGGGTTAGATGCTTGCTCGTTAAAAGGGGACAGCTGAGATTTGACATCCTCCTGTGCCAGAGGGCTTATTTCATAAATCTAGATTCCCTGGCTAGACTCTTATCTTCAGTGGCAACAGCATGAGGGAGAAGGGCATAGTTGGCAACAGCTGCCCTTGGCAGGAACGTCTTCCTCTCAGATGGAGTCCAAGCCAGATGGATTATCATCTGTTTATTCCGAAACTCTCCATGAATGTCCTGCGGAAGGTCACTTGGCCATTGCAATGTTTAGTGTTGTGATAGGAAACATGTACCTCTTCCCAGCTCACATAGATAGGGTGGATCCAGACAACTATTTTCTTCTCTCTAGCGAGGAACCATCATTACAATCAGTGAGTGGTCAGTATCCAGTGGAACCTGTGGGAGACCAGAGTTTTCCTGTATCCCCTGGGTTGTTTAAGGGCTTCGCTGGGGGGGGGGGGGCAGCTGGAGAATGGGAGAGCCATTCATCAAAAAACTGACTACACTGTGTTACTCCTACTCTGAGGCCTCTGAGGTTTCTGATTAGTTTCCAGGCACGATTCCAGGCGTTGACACATACCTGCAAAGCCTTTCGTGACCTGGGGCCCACATACCTGAAGGAGCAACTTTCCTGGTGTGTTCCTGTGCAGCTGCTTCATTCTTCCCAGTTAGGTCTATTGTTAGTACCTCCTTTGTCTAAGGTACATTTCACAACAGTATGGGCTCCGTCTTGTTCAGTGGCTGCCCCCATGACTGTGGAACAGCTTCCCAGAAAGGGACATCAGGTTTCCTACTATCTTGCTCCAAGCTCTGCCACTCCTGCTGCCGCCTGCTGAAGCAGCAGGAACAGAGTTTGGAGGGGAACTGGTGTTGTGCCAGCACCACAAGGTCTCTTCTGGTGCAACCCAGGAAGTGATGTCACTGAGTCAAGGCAGTGCACTAGGATTTGGGTAAACCCTAAAGGTTACCTGGGTGCAATGACATCACTTTCATGTTTGCACCAGAAGTGGCATCAAAATGTTTGCACAAAGCCTAGGGTTGCCAATCCCCAGTTAGGGGCTGGGAATCCCCTGGTTTGGAGGCCTTCCCCCTGCTTCAGGGTCATCTGAAAGTGGGGGGATGGCCCCTGGGTGTTCCATGATACACTATGGACTCTGGTCCAAATAAGGTATAATGGAGAATCAGTCTGTGGGTATCTGGGGCTCTGGTAGGCTGTTTTTTGAGGTAGAGGCACCACATTTTCAGCATAGCTGTCAGTGCCTCTCCTCAATGCTCCCATCAAGTTTCAAAAAGATTGGTCCAGGGGTCCAATTCTATGAGCCCCAAAAGAAGGTTTCCCCCATCCTCCATTATTTCCAATGGAGGGAAGGCATTTAAAAGGAATGCAGTCCCTTTAAGTGCGACGGCCAGAACTCCTTTTGGAGTTCAATCACACTTCTTCCCTCCCCTCTCCCGAAGGCTCCTGGAAAGTCTGGCTTGTCAGCCTCACCAGGCAACCCTAGACTTGTGGGGGTATGTCAAAATACAGTTTCATTTGGTAGAAGTGCAGCTGCTGGGGAGAATCCTTTGAAGGCAAAAAAGAGGATGAGGAAATGAAGACTGTACTCAGGAGGACTGCACTGCTGTGTTTTTTATTTGGGGGGGGGGAATGGGAAAGTCTCCTGGTTCCACCCCCAAAGTCCCCAGGTATTTCCTGAGTTGGACCAGGCAACCCTAACAATGCCAGTTGCCCAGACTCTGCCCCCTGCATCTCCCAGGGTTTGGCAATGCTGGACTGGCAACCCGACTCCAGAAGGATGCAGGGGAACTTCCTTTGGCTTTCCAGCCAGGCTGCAGGCCAACACTGAGGGCAGCCTGAGCTGGGACCAAGAAGCAGGATGCTGCTAGTTATGCAGATCAAGTCTTTAAGACAGTGCATTGAAACGTCCCTTGATGTGTAAGCTGTGAAAATCTACTGGAGAATGAATCTTTTGAAAAGAGGGCAGGATGGATTTCCAGAAGTTGCCCAGGAGGGATTTAGTGGCAGAGAAGAAGAAGAAGAAAAAGAAGAAGAAGAGATTGGATTTATACCCCACCCTTCACTACCCAAAGGAGTCTCAGAGTGGCTTACAATCTCTTACAAAGAGATTGGATTTATACCCCACCCTTCCCTTCCCCACAACAGACACCCTGTTGAGGTAGGTGGGGCCAAGAGAGCTCTTTCGAGAACTGCCCTTGAGAGAACAGCTCTGAGAGAACTTGTGACTGACCCAAGGTCACACCAGCAGCTGCCATGTGGAGGAGTGGGGAATCAAACCCGGTTCTCCCAGATTAGAGTCCGCCCTCCTAACCACTACACCAAACTAGCTAGCAAAAAAAAAAAAAAAAAGATGGGATGATGATGGGTAGGGGGCAAAGGAGGAGCTCGGATTGGAGACACGCTGTAGGGCCCTGTGAGAGAACAACAAGGAGCCCTGCAGAGATTCCTCCATGAAGGTTAGAAAGAAACATGCCCTTTCACAAGATGAAAGCCAGGTTCCTATTATAGGAATTGCTTTGTGGATCATCCCCCCCTTGGGTCTTTATTTGGGTTTGCATGTGAACTCTGGAACTGGCAACTACTATAAAGCAGCTCCGGGGCCAGCAAGAGTGTATTGTGGGGAGACATAAGCCAGGGATGAGGATGGTGGAAAGGGACAGGGCGGTGCTCTCCAGACGGAGGGAATCTGTGCAATTGTTTCTGAGAAAGGAAAAGCAACCCTTTGATTTACGGCGCTGCTGGAGCAACAGAAGGTTAAGGACCCTGTGGCCGTAATGATGCCTGCAGATACTTACAGACGGAGGGCTCCACACTCTGCATCAATCTTGCCCGTTTTATGAGACTGGGGGATGATGGCGGAATCAAAGGGGGGAAATGGAGACGTTTGTTTGACTTGGCAGGCAGAGCGGCTTCGTCACATTCCTAGCAGCTTCCCAGAAGTTCTGTGCCGTCCCAGTGGAATATATCAAAATCTATTTAAATCTCTTTTCAGATATTGGCAATCTTGTCCCTTCCCCCCCCTCCCCACCGCTGCAATCCAGGGCATAACAACCTCGGTGTTAGATTCAGATCAGGTTTTGGGACAGCTGGATGCAGCCGGCCTCATCTTGCTCCCTGAACTCTTGGGGGGAGGAGTGCAGTGTGATACCCTGATCCTCTCCCTCTCAAGGGCGCGGGGGGGGGGGGGGAGAGAACTAATGCTTGAAACAGCTATTCCAACTCCAGAGAGGCCCAGCCTGGTAAAATGCACACAAACAATATACATTTAAACAACTCAGCAAGCCCCTGGTCAAACTGAAAGCAGGTAATGATAAGCCACAGAGATGTCACTTGCTGGGTTGGGTTCTGCTGTGTGGCTCACAGGGCCAGAGCCTTTGCATGCTTTGACTCTCGAAAGCTGATAGGTTAAGTCAGAAAAAGCCCAGCAGGAACTCATTAGCATATTAGGCCACACCCCTGACAGCACAGCTCATTAACATATTAGGCCACACCCAATGTTCCCAGAAGTGTGGTCATCCAGCCACATCCACCTTTTGCTTCTTATTCTGTTTAGCTTGTTGTCAAAACAGTTTTGACAAAACCAATAAAACATTATTTTCTGTCCCATCTATACAAAACCTTGCCTGAACCAGTATCTTATGTCCAACAATTATTCCCACACTGGATTGAAATCAATTCCTAAGGGTTAGGTTCCCATGGAAATCAGGTTGCCTTCCTGCAGAACTAGTACACTGAATATGATTTTTTAGGGTTGCCAACCTACAGGTGGGGTCTGGAGATCTCCTGGAATTACAACTGAGCTCCAAACTACAGAGATCAGGTCAATGGCTGCTTTGGAAAGTAGAGTCCATGGCATTATGCCTTGCTTAGGTCCCTCCTTCCCCTAAACTGCACCCTCCACTCCCAAATCTCCAGGGATTTCCTCAACCTGGAGTTGGCAACCCTAGTTCACTGGCAGAACAACGCTAGGAGCCAGTTTGGTGTAGTGGTTAAGTGCGCAGACTCTAATCTGGGAGAACCGGGTTTGATTCCCCACTCCCCCCTTGCACCTGCTGGATGACCTTGGGCAAACCATAGCTCTGTACCAGCTGTTGTCTCAGAGCTCTCTCAGCCCCACCTACCTCACAGGGTGTCTGTTGTGGGGAGGGGAAGGGAAAGGAGTTTGAAAGACGCTCTGAGACTCCCTTGGGTAGTGAAGGGTGGGGTATAAATCCAATCTCTTCTTCTTCTAGGTTTGTGGATGCACTGGATGGGAGTAGTTTGTGGACTATTTTATTCAAGGTACAAAATTTTATTCAAGGTATAAGATTTCATGTGCCACCCACACTTCTTCAGATGGAAGACGTGTGCATGCACACAAAAGCTTATACCTTGGATGAAACTTTGGACTCCAACTTTGTTCTGCTGCTTCAGACCAACACGGCTACCCACCTGAATTATTACACTATAATACTTTTTACAAGCAATTATGTACCAGTGGAGTGGTTACCATTCAGGGTCTGTCCCACAGGTAAAATTATCCTGTGAACAGGTCGTCTTTACCATATAAAAGTATCACTACCATCACAAGATCACCAATTGTTGGAACTCCTCAGAAGCGGAAATCTCTCTTATTAGGAGGTTTAAGAACATCAACTTTGCTGGCCCATTAAAGGCAGATGTCAGTCCAGTGGCAGGAGAAGAGGGACAATCATCTTCTTCAGAAACTCTGCCCACTTTTTAAAATTTCACAAAACAGGCAATCTCCAAAGTGCAGCTGACCATGCTCATTTTTAGTTACAACTTTGTTTCTCTGCAGATGTCTCCCAAAGTGTCCCATGCAACAGTCAAATGTTCTGCCAACACACACAACAATGAAGCTACTTTTTCAGATTTTTCTCTTACATGGCAGTAAGCACCAAACCACTTTAATACAAACTTTAGACACACATATATTTGCAAGCCATTCCCAACAAGACACAACAATGAACTCAGGCTTCAAACGTACTTTTCTTAGGCAGAAGATGCCATGAGAAAACTAAAGAGATTCTCAAAAATTAAAAATATTGTCAAAACCAGCATTTCCTGGGCTCCCTGCTTTTTTGCACCCCCCCCCTTTTCAATAATTTTTTAAATAAAAACAGAAAGAACAGAAGGAAGGAAGGAAGGAAAGAAAGAAAGAGGTAGGTGGGGGAGAGAGAGAGAGAAAGGAAGGAAGGAAGAAGGAAGGTAGACAGACAGAGGAAGGAAGGAAGGTAGGTAGGTGGAGGAGAGAGAGAAAGAGAAAGGAAGAAAGAAAGGTGGGGACAGAGAGAGAGAGAGAGAAAGAAAGAAAGGTGGGGGGAGAGAGAGAGAAGGAAAAGAGATGGGGAGGCACTTACTGGAGCAGGGAAAGCCACGTGACGTGGGCAAGCCAAATGCAGAAAGCCTAGCCCCTGTGCTTAATCTCTGGGCGGGGCTTTCTCCTGCTGGCTGTTTGCTCTTAAAGGGAAAGCACCCGGTGGAGCTTTTTCCTGCGGCTTTCTGCAGGAACTTTCCCTTTAAGTGTAAACAGCTCAGACCAGGCAGGGAGGGGGCGGGGCAGGCTCCGACGCCAGCCGGAATGGCGTTCCTGTGCGTTCCTGCTGAAATCGAGCCCTGGGTTAAGTAAAGGTAAAGGTTTCCCTTGCTTGAAAGCCAGTCGAATTCAACTCTAGGGGGCCAAAGAGCCAGTACTCCCTGAAGAGCTATACTATTCCATTGATTCATAACCTAACCTGCCTTGCCTAGAACAGGTATTTCATACTTTTAGTGTGTGTTGTTATTATTTAGACCACTGAAGAAGGCCCCCAGGGCTGAAACATGTTTCGTCTAGTAGTTATTGTATGCGTAACCAATATTTTGGTCTAGCAGTTATTTTATGTGTAACTTATATTTGTGGCTGAATGCAAAGTCTTAATGGATTTGATGTCGCAACCACTACCTCTTTGTTTCTAATCTATATTCTATGAATGCTGTTTTTAATTTGAAGTTACTGTACACTTTGCAATAAATAGGTATGTTTTGTTCTATATTTTAGCTGCTCAACCTTCTAGGTTCCTGACTCCTCTCTTGTCGTCTTTACCATAGGGACTAGGGAAAATGCCTAGAGTGTCACTAGGTGGAGGTTGTTTTTCCCTCCTCAGTTACTTGATGGAACAGTGGGGCTGAGAGCAGGTAGTTCTCTATACTGAGGGTAAATTGGAGGCTTATCAAATACACATAACTACATATTCACTGATACCATGTGGTACAAAGGCAAGTGGTGTGAGGAAACAGTGTGACAGCTGTTCAGTGTGACATTACCAGGCCATACCCCATGACATCACCAGGCCCTGCCCCATAAGACTCCAAGTTTGAGATGTTGGGCTCTAGCAAAACTGTCCCTACTTCTCTCTACTTCCTACTGATAATCTCAAACGAGGCCTGAGTATCACTTAAAATACATATTTCTGAATTGCAGAATGGCAACCTCCACTGTGGGTAATGGGTTCTTGTTTGTTCATGGATGAGGCAAAGGCACTCTGTGCATGGTCTGGTGCCCTCTTTCTTTGCTACCTTTTATCACAGTTGAATCCACCCACTAAAATAATTTTCAGGGTAACATTCTGGGATGGGAGAATCGTTCTGGTCAAAATTCCTCAGACTGTTTTCTTTCCTGCTTGGCCGGGAGCCTGCTTTGAATGTGACTTTGTACCACATTTAGGGGCCTCTCTAGCTCTAGGCCTGAACCACAGCAGCAGGGGACCGGGGGGGGGGGGCGGCTGTTGAGGGAGCTGATGCTGAGTCAGAGACCAAGAGGGCCAACGCAGCAAGATGCGTTCCAGCCCCTTTTTCTTTTTATAGCTTTCTCCCTTTCTCTATGTGCTCGTTCTTGGCCAAGTGAAAAAACATCTCCACTCGCTGCACTTAAATGAACATGATGGGACTCCCTGAAGACAGGGGGCTGAATGAGGTCAGGCTGCCTGCAGGGTGGGGGCTCATTCGGCCTCCTCTCCCCTTTCCTGGGCCCCTTTGCCATCCTGTATCGAAGGCCACCCCCCCCCCCCCCCTTCTCCTTAATGTGGGAATTGCAGAAGGGGGGAAGTGGAGGCTCTGTGTGCTTGGCTTTGTGTGGCTGCACATCCTTCTTCCCTCAGGAGATGCCGGCTGGAGCCAGCCTCCGTCTTCCTCCCCCCCTGCTTTGCCCCTCCTGTCTGCATCTGTAGGGTTCATGGGAGGACAAAGAGAGAGCACTGGGAAAGGAGGCGCTTGAGGCTGGACTGACCTTTCTACATGATACCACCCAGGATTTATTTCCCAGAAAAGGAAGCTCAGGCACTTTAAGTCTGCCTGGAAGCCAAGCTGCCTGCCCTCTGCACATGCTCTGAACCACTTCCCAGTAATTGTTGCATCATCTCCACTGTTGAAGTTGTTCTTTTGTGACCAGTGTGTTAAGGGTGTGTCATAGCAAGGGCAAGTATTGGAAGGCAGCCGGCCTGCTGTCGAACAGCTACATCCAAGTCCACTCACACCACAGAGACCAACAATACTTTAGAGCTTTAAGCTTTCGAAAGTCAAAGCTCTCTTTGTCAGGGGCATACTGAGGGTTATACTCTTCCAGTGAGTGACACTGGTTATACCGATGTGTGCCACATAAATTTGGAGACTGTTTCAGAGCAAGTCAGTCTAGAATAAAAGACGCTCAGCATTCACACTTAAGGCATTCCCGCTAAAGGCGTTAATCTCCGGGATGTTTTTTTTTTAAATCAACATCTAGTTTGCCGTTTAAAAATGGCAGCCTGATGGAGGGGCGGAGCATCGCCAATTTGGAGGACGCAAGATAGAGCCGCTCCGCATCGACTCACCCCCTCCCCCTCAGCTAAAAACTCAACAATCAGGACGATTTTGCATCGGCAAACCCTGGAAAGATTGGGACCTAAAACAAAACAAATGCCCAGAGCGACAGCAACGGTAACTACTTGCTTCTCTAAAGAAAAATCCCCGGAGGAGCAGCTGAGCCCCAAAATGCGGCAGCCCAAACGCAGGGAGACTCTGAGCCAGCTCCGATCACAAGGAAGGATCTCCAGGATCTCCGTGACGAAATCCAAGGTATTAAATCACTTATGACTGACTTTATGACTGATCTTATTCAACTGGTAAGGGAAAGATTGGAGGAATTAACAGAGGGGCTGGGAAATGCCTTTAAAACAGCAGAGACTGCACTAGAAACGGCGGAGGTGCTCCAAACGGATATCAAGGAGCTGCGCGCAGCCGACAAATCTCTGCAAACGGAAGTACTCCTCTTGGAGGGCAAATGGCGGCAATCCAACTTGAAATTTCGCGGGATAGAGGATGGCAAGGAAGGGACCACGAACCTGGCTTCCTTTATGTCTACGTGGCTGGCTGATTCCCTAAAAATGGAGGATGGGGGAATGCCAGCGATAGCTGGCGCACAAAGACTAGGTCCACCAATGGCAGCTTGTCAACATAGACCCCGGGACATCTTAGTACGATTCCTGTATACCCGAGCGAGGGACAAGATCTTAAGAGAAGCGCGACAGGCTAAAGCTTTATTTTATAAAGGGAAAAAGGTCCTGGTGCTTTTAGACCAACTAAAACTTATCTCTACCAAACTGTTTAAAGCAAACGTTAGATTCAGGTGGACCCCATCTTCGGACATCATGGTCTACAGGGATGGAACTCATTATCATACATCGGACATCAGAACAGGCCTCCTGCTGCTATCCTTTCTTCAGCTTAAACTCACACCAGAGGAGGAAGCAGAAATAAAGGCACACCCGGCATATAGACACCAGCAGGGAGAGGACAGCTGAACGGACTAACTTTCTTTGCAGTGTTTATGGGCTAAATTGAAGCTGCTATAATGTGAGTGAGGAGAAGGAGGTGAACTCAGGAAAAGTAAAAACAAAAGCTTTAAACCAACGGGTCGTAGATGAAAAGCCTTAAATGCTACTGGTTAAGAGTTAGTTTAATGTAGAAGTAAGTAAAAGTTAACTTCGGATAAGAATGTTTATTTTTTGGAAGGATAAGACTTTTTAGTTAAAATATAGGCTGCTTTCGTAATGGAAGATGACTTAAATGCTAGCTGGGAGACAGAATTTGAATTAATGTTTCTTTGCAAAGATTACTGATTACACTTGAAGTATTAAGGTAAGCACTGTGAGCAAGATGCTGTTTTAGGACAAATAATGATGAAAGGTCTAAACCAACAGAAAATGGACAGAAAATTTTAGATATTAGTGGTTAGGAGCTAGTGGAGTATGTGAATAAGTAAGGCTGAGGACAGACTGTTGTTCTGCCGCACTACAGGACTGCGGCAGAACAAGCCGGGCCAAACTGCCCCACTGTGCGGCGTTCAGCTGCCGTCGCAAGGAAGCCGCCTGCAGCGTCCACACTGCGGGCGGCTTCTGGCGGCAGCGGCAGAACTCTGCGTGGCTCCGCCCGCCCACGTTCACACCCGCCGGAAGCAGGTGGAACGCATGCACAGCCGCCAGGACACCACTTGAACGTGGTGCCCAGCTGCTGTGGGAGGAGCGCGCTGCCGGATGAGGTAAGTCCAGGGCGCCTCTGCGGGGCAGATGCAGCAGTCTGGATGCCCACTCTGCCTCCACTTTTAAAGCAGAGGCAGAGCAGGCCAGACTGCCAGTCTGTCCTCAGCCTAAGGCTTATCTAGAATAGAAATACTCATGGTTTGGAGTGATAAGAGAATGTTGGATAAAATTCTAAGGATAAATAAAAATGAAAATGTTATGCTAATAGAACATAGATAGAAAATTTTAGATTCTACAGGTCAAGAGTTAGTTTAAAGTAGAAGCAAGTAAAAGCTAACTTAGGCACCATGAGCAAGATGCTGTTCTAGTACAAATAAAGATGAAAGGTCCAAACTTATAGCAAATATACAGAAAACCGTAGATATTAGTGGTTAAGAACCAGAGTAGTATAAAAATAAGACAGGTTAACAATAATCATTGTTTGGAGTGACAAGATACTTTTGATTAAAAATATAGGTTGTTCTTGCACAGATGGAGGGTTACTTCAAATATAAAGTAGGACACATAAAGCTGGGGGGTGGGGGGGAGGGGGTGACAGGAAAATATAACACTTTAAGGGTGCACCAGTGTGGTGTGAAAGATTCACAGACAAGGGGATCAGGGGTTATTCCCTACCCAGCTCCTGGAGGAGCAGGGACTCTGTTAATCTAACCTCGATATGACGTATGTTGTTTATAGTGAAAATAAGTTTCCTTTCTGTGTAGTAGGTAGTTATTTTTATTTTCTTAGTGGTCGCCTGGTGTGCGACAGTAGTCGGAGCTGTGGCTCTAGAAGTTGTTGTTTTGGTTAGCAATATATTTAGGAGGTAAGGCTTTCTTATAGGCTGTATTTTTGTAACAATGAACAAATATAAAATACTCACTTGGAACTGTAGAGGCCTTAACAATTCTATCAAGAAGAGTAGGCTGTCAAATGTGGTTACTAGAGAAAAACCCAATATTCTGTGTCTCCAGGAAACTCATTACAAGTCTAAGGTCAATAATGTATTGAAATCTTCTTGGTTCCAACGTGCTTATCAATCCCCACGTTCCTCTAAGGCAAGAGGATTGGCTATACTTATCTCCAAGAACATGCCGTTTATGTGCGAAGACACATTAACAGACTCCATGGGCAGATTTATCTTTATCAGAGGTAAACTGGAAGGTAAACCAATCACAGTAGCATCAATATATGGCCCCAATGTTGATCAGATGAGATTTCTCAGAACAGCACTGGAACAGCTGTCTAAATTCCAACAAGGAGAGGTGATAATAGGTTGTGATCTTAATCAAGTAGTAGACAACTCTATAGATAAAACCTACAAGTTAAAGACAGCTAGGGAAAAGGGGAAGGGGGCAACCAAATTGGCGCAAATACTAGAAACCTGTAACATAGTGGATGTGTGAAGGATGTTGAACCCTGGGGTAAAAGAATACACCTACTATTCTGCAGTGCATGATATTTATTCAAGAATAGACTATATTTTGGTTTCCAAACCAGCCATCAATACCATAAGGGCCACTGACATTGGTAATAGAATAATTTCTGATCAGGCATGGGTGTCATGCCTCATGACGGAGGTCACGCAAGACAACAAAGGGCCAAATTGGACCTTGAACAAACTTTTAATACAGAAGGGATCATTTGCAGAAATCACATCTAAAGACATTGATGAGTACTTTTGTTTTAATACAGATGGAGAGGTACAACAAGACATAATTTGGGATGCCTTCAAGGTGGTAATGCGCAGCAAACTGATGTTGCTGGCATCTACCTACAAAAAAGAAATAAATAGGCTAACGACGGAAATAAAAGACAACATAATGAGGTTAGAAAAAAAAACATGAAATATGGAGGGAAAAAAAATTAAGGAAGCTAAATTTAGAAAGGAAAAAATTAGATACTCTGGAAATCACCGCAGTGCAAAAAAAACCTAATGTTTTTAAAACAAAAATATGTCACTAAAAGCCCAAAAACAATTCAGAGACTGAAGCACAAAGTAAAACAACACCAGGCCTCTTCACAAATCTACTCCTTAAAGTCCCCGCAAGGGGAGACAGCCACCATATCCAGAGACATAACAAGAATTTTTTATGACTACTATAAAAAATTATACACTTCAGATGAACCCAAAACAATAGATATCCAACACTATTTACAAAAAAACAGGGTATAGGACCAAACTCTCAGAGGACCATAAGGCATATATTGACCAGACAATAACGGAAAAAGAGGTTACAGAAGCCATAGCAAAAAGAAAAAGTAATAAGGCCCCAGGAAGAAATTGCTTCCCCATTGAATTCTAGAAGAGATTTAAATCCTCACTGGTCAAGCATATTACGCTGACTTGTAATCACCTCCTGACCACTGGTAGGATGCCACATACCTGGAAGGAAGCTAGAGTAACAGTCATTCCCAAGGAAGGAAAAGACAAAAGGCAACCAGAATCATACAGACCAATCTCCATCCTTAACCACGACTTTAAAATATTCTCTACTATTTTGGCCCAAAGTTTAAACAAAATAATGCCACAATACATACATTTGGACCAGGAAGGCTTTATTCCTGGGCGGACCCTCTTAGATAATATTAGGAGAACTCTAAATATAATCCACTATGGTAGGAAAAATAAAATAAATCCAGCAATTTTGGCACTTGATGCCGAAAAGGCCTTTGACAAATTGGAAGTAAAATATTTAAAAACAGTTTTGGAACATATGGGTTTCGGTGTCAACTTTTTAAGATCTATTGCGTCTCTGTATGCATCCCTAGTGGGGAAAAATAAAGTTATCCTTCATGGAAAGGCTAGAACTAATAAAAACGATAATCTTTCCAAAGTTTTTATTTCTATTTCAAAACCTTCCCATAGAAGTCCAGTTGCATACCTTACACAAATGGCAAATGATGCTTATAAAATTCCTATGGAATGGAAACCCCCCCCCCCCGGCATAAGTTGGACTCTACTAACTAGACCACTAAAGGAGGGGGGGCAAGGGCTACCAAACTTACAATTATATTATGTAGCAGCTCAATTAAAACATGCACTCCATTACACAGACAGCGAGACAACCAAGGCGTGGGTACAAATAGAAAAAGACAGTGTTCACCCTAGTTTACTACATGAATTTTTTTTGGAGAACCCTAAACAGCGGCCCACGGCTACATTAGATAACCCATATCTTAAAAACACCTTGAAAGTTTGGGACAAAAACAGAAATGTACTGGTCCCAGGGACTTTACTGGTGGCCTCCTCCTTAGGCCAGTCCTGGTTCCCTCTGGGGACCCAAGTCATATCATTTAGGAACTGGCGAGAGGCTAGAAAGTTTAGAATAAAAGTTTTATATGTCAAAGGAGGCAAATGGGAAGTAGACCAATTACAATGTGCCCACAGCATAGAAATACCATGGTTTCAGGCCTGCCAACTTGCTAGTGCAGTACAGAGTAATGACTTACAATCGGCTAATGAATGTCCACTACTAGTGTTTGAAAGTCTAGGAGACAAAGGGATAGTAGAACAGAGGGGTATTATATCGAAAATCTACAAAGCACTAGCCTCTAAGCAATGGCAGCATTTGTCAACACAACAAGTTCAATGGCACAAAGAGTGCAATATAACTCTTTCTCAAAAGCAATGGGAACAGCTGTGGTCATCTAAACTCTACACATCAAAAGCATTACAAATCAGACTTCAAAACTATAAGCGCTTTTCAAGGTGGTACATAACCCCATTAAAGCTATACCATGCTAAGATTAAGAAAGACCCATTGTGTTGGAAAGGATGTGGACACACGGGCTCACTGTTTCACTGTTGGTGGTCATGCCCCAAGGTTCAACATTATTGGGTCACAGTGGTGAGCAAAATAGAAGAAATTCCAACAGTAAACCTACCATTTACTCCAGAGAGCATTTTGCTCAACCACTGGGAGGATCAACAACTTACAGGCACTGATAGAGAACTTGCGGAGCTACTCCTAATCACTGCAAAGACAGTACTTGCCCCAAAATGGAAAACAGATCATTTACCAACGCTCAGACAATGGTTTGTAAAAGTGTGGGATACTGTAGCAAATGATAAACTGGCCTTGCAAATTGTGAAAATGGAGAACCCTACAAACAAGGAGTGTTTTGTAACAAACTGGTTTAAATTTTTTGACTATGCAACAAAAACCAAGGATTGTAACACAACCTTACCTGAAAAGTTTGTGGATTTTGTATTTTACTAAGAAAAGAAGATGAGTTGTAATACTTGTGTTATGTTAGTTTTATGGAAATTTGTTTGAAATAAAAAGAAAGTTATAAAAAAAATGGCAGCCTACCCAAAATTCCTTGAGAAGCGAGAGGCCCAAAGTTGATATATTAAAGATGATGCTGGATTTTTGTTTAAATAAAAATAGAACGATGAGGTGGATTTCGGAGGCTCCAAGTTCGGTGAACAGTATTGAGGACCTTGCAGAACTTCTGAAAGAATTTGGATCGCTCGGGCTGGATGGAAGGGCAGGGTCCAGGAAGACCACAGAGACCGACGGACCTGTGAATGTTTTTGCTTGGATGGAACATCTGCAGGAAATCGGAATTGGAGGCCAAGTTAAAAGGATTATATTAAGATTAGTGGAATTTCACAGAAAGGGGTGTGTATAAATAAATGAATGCACATGGCAGAGAATCAATTACATATTGTTTCCAGATCAGCCCACCTCTTTGAATATAATCCTTTCATGATGAGGATAATAATAATAATGCCAGTTCCCAGCTCTTGACGGCATACCTCTAACTCTGGTGCCAACCGTTAAGAGCCTGGGTGTGTACCTGGATGCCTCCTTGTCTATGGAGGCTCAGGTCACAAACGTTGCCAGGCTGGCGTTTCTCCAGCTGTGCCAGGTCAGGCAACTGGCCCCCTTCCTGCCCCACCCTGACCTCACCACAGTAATCCATGCAACGGTCACCTCCAGGCTAGACTACTGTAATCGCTCTACGCAGGGCTGCCCTTAAGACTGACCCGGAAATTACAGCTTTTCCAGAAGGCAGCGGCACAGGTCCTTACCAGGACCCCATCAACAGTCCATATCCAGCCAGTGCTTCACCAGCTGCACCGGCTCCAAGCTGAGTACCGGCTCAGGTTCAAGATTCTGGTACTGACCTTCGAGGCTCTAAACCAGGGGTGTCGAACTCATTTGTTATGAGGGCCAGATTTGACATTTGACAAAGATTGGACTTTGTTGGGCCAGGTCATGTGTGTAATTAAATGTAATGCCAGGTAGCAGAGGTATAAACTTTATAAAATACACAGACAAGCACAATTAAAGATATTATAGCAGCTATTCCATTGGAACCCCACATTAGGAGGGTGTGTGTCCTTGTGTGTGTGTTAGAATTAGTATTTCTCTCCAAAACTAAAGTCCCTTGAGTTTGTCGAACTCTATATTTTAACTATGGTTAGTCCCAAACCTCCCCCACCCCCAATATAAACTACAAATATAAATGGTCTGAGCCTAGGACCCAGGGGAAGAACCTGAAATGGCTGAGCATTGCAAGCTTCTCCTCTATCTCTTCCAGGTCTACTCAAAGTAGCAGTAGCTCTCCAGGGTCTCAGGGGGGTGGGGTTTACAGAGAGATTTGAAATAATAATTTTGGTTTTCCTCTTCAGCACTTGTTATCCTATTATTCCACTTAGGGTTGCCATTTCTGGGTTGGGAAATACCTGGAGACTTTGAGGGTGGAGCCAGGAGAGGGCGGGGTTTGGGGAGGGGAGGGGCCTCAGCGTAGTACAATGCCATAGAGTCCACCCTCCAAAGCAGCCATTTTCTCCAGGGGAGCTGGTCTCTGTCAGCTGGGGATCAGTTGTAAAAGCGGGAGATCCCCAGGCCCCACCTGGAGGCTGGCAAACCTAATTCCACTGGGACTCCACATTAGGAGGGTGTCTTAAAACTTATATTTTGCTGCAAAACTGGAGGCCCTTTGAGGTTGCAGAACTCTATATTTTAACCCTGGGTAGTCCTAAACCTTCCCCCTCCACACACCCTTAAAGCGTGCCTGCATAAATTGGAAATGTGGGGGAATAGTGGGATTTTGCAAAGCCAGTTTTAAATTAAAAAAGAAGCACAAGGATCACAGCAGAAGGACTCCCCCCCCCCCAGCTCCTACATGTGAGGAGGACTATGGAGGCTGGGAGCAGTGGCTGGGAAGTTTGGTAGCCCCACCCTGTGCTCTTTATACTCCCAGGCAGCTCAAGCTCAGAAGAGTGAGGATGGGCAGGGGAGGGCGGAGAGAGGAGAGCCTCACTCCCGATTCCGGCCCACAAGCCTTAGGTTTGACACCCCTGCTCTAAATGGTTTTATTTATTTATTTATTTATTTTTCACATTTATATCCCGCCCTCCCCGCAAGCGGGCTCAGGGCGGCTTACATGGGCCTGTGGCCTAATTGTTACAATAACCTATAAAATCAATTAAAACATTATAATAAATATCATTAAAACATATAAATATTCATAAAAGCTTCCATATACAGCGTCGGATGGCAACCATGTGGCAGGTTTGGGCTCCACCCCCTCGGCCATGGCCGAGGTCGTGTTGGACCAGGGTACAGCATGATGGTTACATTGCCGGATGGTATCCCCAATATCATCGGCAGCGGCTCCTATTGATAAGCCTGGCGGAAGAGCTCCGTCTTGCAGGCCCTGCGGAACTGCATCAGGTCCCGCAGGGCCCTGATCTTCTCCGGGAGCTCATTCCACCAGACAGGAGCCGCCACCGAGAAAGCCCTGGTCCTAGTTCTGGCCAGCCTGGCGTCTCTGGGGCCGGGCACACATAATCTGTGTTCCGACCCTGACCGTAGTGCTCTCTGGGGTTGATACGGAGAAAGGCGGTCCCTAAGGTATGTCGGACCCTGGCCATATAGGGCTTTATAGGTAAGAACCAGCACTTTGAAGCGAACTCGGTATGCTATAGGCAGCCAGTGCAGCGCTGCCAGCACAGGCCCGATGTGATCCCGCTTTGCGAGTCCCATCAGCAGCCTGGCCGCGGCATTCTGCACCAGCTGCAGCTTCCGGATTTGCACCAAAGGCAGCCCCATGTAGAGAGCGTTGCAGTAGTCCAACCTCGAGGTGACCGTCGCATGGATAACTGTGGCAAGGTCATCCCGGTCAAGGTAAGGAACCAACTGCCTCGCCAGCCGTAGATGGTAGAAGGCTGACTTGGCAGTGGCTGCTACCTGGGCCTCCATTGACAATGAAGGCTCCAGGAGCACTCCCAGACTCCTCGCCCTCGGCGCAGGCACCAACGGCGCCCCGTCGAAGCTCGGGAGCGGGACCCCCCACTCCGGACCATAATGACCCAGGCACAGGACCTCCGTCTTCGCCGGGTTCAATTTCAACCTGCTAGACCTGAGCCAGTCAGCCACAGCGTGCAATGCCCGGTCAAGATCGTCTGGGCCGGAGTCCGACTGGCCGCCCAACATCAGATAGAGCTGGGTGTCATCTGCATACTGATGACATCCCAGCCCAAACCTCCGGACAATCTGGGCAAGGGGGCGCATATAGATATTAAACAACATCGGGGAGAGCACTGCCCCCTGGGGCACACCGCACTCAAGCGGGTGCCTCAAGGATTGCTGCTCCCCTAGCACCACCCTTTGTCCCCGACCCTGGAGAAATGAGACGAGCCACTGCAAGGCCCGCCCTCCTATTCCCACGTCGGCAAGGCGGCGGGACAGCAGCCAGTGGTCCACTGTGTCGAACGCTGCCGACAAGTCGAGCAGCAGCAATACCGCCCCACCGCCCTGATCCAGATGTCGTCGGAGGTCATCCGTTAGAGCGACCAATGCGGTCTCCGTCCCGTAACCCGGGCGAAAGCCGGACTGAAAGGGGTCAAGAACCGAAGCATCATCCAGATACCTCTGTAACTGTAACGCCACCGCCCTCTCTATTAATTTGCCCAAATAGGGCAAATTGGACACCGGCCTATAATTTGCCAATTCTGCCGGGTCCAGATGTACCTTTTTTAGGAGTGGGCGGACCATCGCTTCCTTGAGAGCCTCCGGGAATTTCCCTTCAGCAAGGGAGGTGTTAATTATTTCCTGGGCAGTACCTCGTAACCCCTCGTGGCCCGATCTTATAAGCCAGGACGGGCACGGATCAAGGAAGCATGTGGTTGGGCGAACAGTCAAGAGCAGTCTGTCAACTTCCTCAAGGTCTAGCTGGTCGAACCCATTTAAGCCCGGAAACGAAGACGTGCAAGGGGCCTCGAGTTCACTCACTGTCTCATTTGTGGCGGGGAGGTCCCGGCGGAGTGACAAGACTTTCTCCGCGAAATAGCTCGCAAATGCCTCACAGCCGATTTCCAATTCCCTGGAATTTTCTCTGCCCCATGGCAGTACTGTTAACGACCGGATTGTACTAAATAATTGGGCTGGGCGTGAGCTAGCGGATGCAATCTCGGCAGCGAAGAATTCTTTCTTTGCTGCCTTAGTTGCCATCTCATAGGCTTTCATAAGCGTCCTATAAGATGCTCTTGACACCTCGTCGCGAGCACGGCACCACCATCTCTCTAACCGTCTTAGCGCCCGCTTCATCTGGCGCAACTCCTGGGTATACCAAGGGGCCAGTCTGTTGCGAGGGCGAAGAGGGCGCCTGGGAGCGATCTCGTCGATAGCTGTAGCGAGCCGGTTGTGCCAATCTTCAACCAGCTCATCCAATGAGCCGCCAGGGGGCTTCGGTTCCCGCAGGGCCATCTGGAACCGCTCCGGGTCCATTTGGCTCCGCAGGCGAGCCAAAATAGGCTCACCGCCTTGGGGCCGGGGCAGGAAATTCAGACGGGCCCCCAGGGCAAAGTGGTCCGACCAAGGCACTACCGAAGTGGTAATTCGGTCCACTGCAACCCCCATGGCAAAGACCAAATCGAGCGTGTGTCCTGCCCGGTGTGTAGGGGCCGAGATGTACTGAGAGAGTCCCAGTGCCGCCATGGATGACACCAGGTCCACCCCCTGACCCGAGGCCGCATCATCAGCATGGACATTGAAGTCACCCAAAACCATAAGGTTAGGGTGCTCCAACGCCCAGCCCGACACGGCCTCCAGCAGGGATGGCAGGCTGCTGGCTGGTGCATTAGGCGGTCGGTACACCAGCCACACAGCCAGACTCTCTTCAGCCTCCCACACCAGGCCGACACATTCAATGCCCGTGATCTCTACCGATGGGAGTGCCCTGAAGGAGAAAGCCTCCCGAATGAAAATCGCGACCCCACCCCCCCGCCCCTTAGTCCGTGACTGGTGGAGGACCACAAAACCTGGGGGGGCCATGTATATACCCCCAAAGGGCATTACACTCTGGAGATAAGAACCTCCTTGAGATCCCTGGCCCAAAGGCTATCTGGCTGTCCTTGACCAGAGCCAGGGCTTTCTGAGCCCTGACGCCAGCCTGGTGGAACTCTCTGCCTAATGACATCCAGACCGTGCAGGACCTAAGGCAGCTCCGCAGGGCCTGTGAGACAGAAATGTTCCACCAGGCCTATGGCTGAGGACAGCAATGGTTGCCATCTAGGGTTGCCAGGTCTTACTCTAAAAAAAGTGGGGGATTCCTGTTCTGTCTCTGGTATTCCTGTGCGCGCGCAAAAAGCACATGTGCTGCAATGACTTCACCCAGAAGTGACATCATCACGCTGGGCACGTTGCCGGGGTGACGCTCTGGTAATCACCCTAAAACTCTATGGTACTATAGAGTTTTTAGGGCAATTGCTAGAGTGTCGCCCTGGCAATGTGCCCAGCATGATGACATCACTTCTGGGTGAAGTCATCATGCTGGGCATGTCGGGCTCCCCCCACTGGCCGAATCTAGACCGGTGGAGTTGGGACCTATGTAGCAGGGGGAATCCCCACCCCCTGGAGGGACTTGGCAGCCCTATTGCCATCAAGCCTGGCCTCCCCATCTCCTCCCCCCTACAGTAAGATACAGAATAGTCAATGCCATCTGCCTAGCCAATTATTCCTGTTTTTATTGTTTTAAATTTTATTTGTAAGTACATATTATAGTCTTTCTGAGAATGTATTTATGACTTGTTGTCAACCACCCTGAGCCCCAGTTGGGGGAGGGCAGTATATAAACCAAATAAATAAATAAAGTGAAGAAGACTGGATGAGAGTGGGTGGGTTTCTCTAATTTATCGCATTTCTATCCTGCCTTCCCTCCAAGGCACTCAGAGTGGCACACAAGGGGTATGGGTGGGAAAGCAATAGGAATTTTTTTCTAGGCACCTTCTGGATGGGCTAGGGCAACGATCCCCAGTGTGGCACTCGTGGTGGGCACCCCGGTGCTCAATAATGTGTTTCTTAATGCCCATTTGCTTCATCCCCAAAATGTTTTTCCCCCTCAATACAGAGAACCCATCCTTCTTCCATCTCATTGGAGCAGGAAGTGCTTCAGAGGATCCTAGAAGACATCACCTTTTGGTCTGCAGGGAGCTTCCACTCAGAAATAGCTGCCTCTGACGGGAGAATGCTTAGCTTGAAACTTCCCAATGTTTTGCAATCCCCCACCCAAGCTAGGCTTGCCAGACCCCCCCCCCCCCGGTTTGGCAGGGATTGCCCGGTTTAGAGGGGCTCCTTCCCACGGGGAGAAGCCCTGTCCCCAAGAGTGACCACCTGGCCTCTCCCCCCCACCTCTCCCCAGCAGGTTTTAAAAAGACCCCTGACACGGCTGGGGAGAGGCGGGAGCCTCCGCTCCCCAACCTGATGAGGTCACTTTTGAGTGATGTCATCACGCTGGGGACTCCCCGCCCCCTCCAGTTGTTGTTGTTGAGTTCCACAGTCAAGTCTGACTCTTCGTGACCCCGTGGACCACAACCCGCCAGGCCCTCCTGTCTTCGGTTGTGCTCCGGAGTTTGCTTAATTTCATGTTTGTTGCACTGAGAACACTGTTTAGCTATCTCATCCTTTGCCATTCTCTTCTTTGACCTTCAATCTTTTCCAGCATCAGGGTCTCCTCCAGTGAGTGCTCCCTTCTCATTTGGTGGCCGGTTCCCAGCTGGGGATTTTGAGGGCCCTGGCAACCTTACCCGTAGCAGTCATTTTGCTGCTGGTCCTGCTTGGCGTGGCAGTCATTCTGTGAGGAGGCCGATTACCTTTCCTCAAAATCCCAAATTGTCTTAACAAGGTTGAGGGCTCCCCCTGGAGCAAATGGCTGCTTTGGAAGGTAGACTCTGTGACATTATATCTCACTTCAGGGTGGAAAGTCCCTGGAGATCTGGTGGTGGTGCCTGGGGAGGGCGGGGGCTTGGGGAGGAGAAAACCCTCAGTGGGTTATCATGCCATGCTGTTCACCCCCCGAAAGCAATGGTTTGCTCCAGGGGGGCTGATCTCTATAGCCTGGAGATCAGCTGTGATTCCAGGAGATCCTCAGGCCCCACCTGGAGGCTGGGGACCCTACTAATTGAAGTCCCTCCCCCCACAAACCCTCTCTCCACAGGCGCCAACCTAAATCTCCAGGAATTTTCCAGCCTGGAGTTGGCACCCCTGTCGTAAGGCCATCACGTGCTCAGACTCTTCCACCTGCATTGCACAGGCTCCCCCCTCCCCTTTCTGTCCGCCCCCCCCCCCCCACTTTCTCTCTGACGTCACATTATCCTCTTAGGCTTTAAAACCATCTGTAATTATGCCTTGTAGCTGCTGGGCAGGTTTAAAGCTGATCTGACCTCCTCTTTTCATTTTCATGGTTGCTGAGATCTTTCGACAAGCGCATTTCTAATCATCTGCTGTGAAGGGGGTCAGAAGCTGCCCATGGCCTTTGGGGACTCATCAAGACATGCTAGAGCCCCCTAGTGGAAAGTGGTGCTATTTCAATGTCTCTGAGCCTCTAAAATGTCCTGGGCTTTGTTGATTTGCTCACATGAGCTTTAGGCAGCACTGTCTGCTTGCAAGCATCTCCAGCATCCCTTTTTGTCAAGGGAAGCTTCTCCAAGGAGACTAGACAGATAGTTCTCTGATGACACTGAACCTAACACAGACAGCTTCTGCATATACTTGACTTCACCAAGGAGGGCTCTTGTTGAAGTGCCACCCTTTGCACACTTTGAAGCAAAGTAGGTATTCATGAAGAACAGGGCCTTCTGGGTGGTTGCTCCTTTACATGGAATTCACTTCCCACACTTTCTGCTTCTGATTTTTTTTTTGTAATGGGTAGTAAAGATGTGGCTGTTTTGATTGGCATTTTATGTCACTGAGCATGCTGCTCTGGATTAGCTTTAATCTGAGTTTCAATTATTTGTGATTGTTGCTTGTGCTTACAGCAAGAGTATGTTGTATTTCCATTGAACCTGGAAGAATGAATGAAAGCCTGTTGAACTGGAATATCAACTGGAAATAGGGTTGCCAATTCTGGCTTGGAAAATTCCTGGACATTTGTGGTGCAGTGCCTGGGAAAGGCAGAGTTGGGGGGGAGGGGACTCAGCAGGAGTGTAATGGCCATAGAACTGCCGTGTCTTCCAAGGGGAACTAATCCCTGGAGATCAGTTACAATCCTAGGATGATTCCAGGCACCACCTTGAGGCTGGCAACCCTAGCTGGAAAAGAAATTTAAAAATAAAATCATATTTGGGAGAAAGTGAGGCACAAGGAACTTTACCCCAGATTTGAACGTCCAGCTCAGAAGTTACAGTGTAACTTCCAACAAACAACGGCTGAGCAATCTGGGAGCAGGAAAGGATGCCTGGGAGCCTGGCTGGGCGGGCAAGGCGAAATATAAATCAAAACTAATAAAATAAATAAATAAATACATAAATGAGGATTATATTAGCATAAAACACCAGTTCATGTTGTATGGGATGCGTTGGTGCACTGGAAGAGCGGCTGGAATGTTTCCTGGAATATGTTGGATGCATCAAGCTCTCTGAGCCCATTGGGTGCTGCACAGGTCCCACACGCTACGAATGTGACTCTGTCCTGGGGGAGGGAGTGACCATTAAATCCCAAAGGCTACTTTCGATAGATGGGAGGGAATTCTAGGACGATACCAAGATCCCCCCACCCCCACCCCAGAAAAGGACTGTCCCATTTCTGACTGAGCAAAAGGGAAGGTGGGATGAAGACTCTACAGGAAACTGATTGAGAATACATCCATGTATCCTTTTGAGTAAGAATATGAAGTGTGCCTCAGGACTGGGGAAACACAGGGTGGAAAGTGTGCATCAGGTATGAAAAGTGGGGTATATAAAGTCCATGGAAAATAAGACCCACAAATTCCTTTGCTTAAGGGATTTTGGAAGAAGGATGTTTACTTCCAATTCCCAAATGAACAACATACTTGGTGTGTGTGTGTGTGGGGAGTCTAACAGCAGGAGATCAGGTTGGGCTCGGACATTGAGAAAGAGAGACCAGATCACACCAGTGGCCCTCAGCACAGCTGCACCACACACAGCCACCCAGCCTTTTAGACCGTCCCTTTTCTGCTCTGCTTCCCAACCCCCCGTTTTCCTCCATATCCTCCCCAAGTCTGCTCCAGTTATCCCTCCAGCATCCTGTTCCCTCTGCAGTCATCCTACAACAGTCTCCCCTCTGGGTTCCCTGCATTCTCCTCCACCCTGATTGGTCCTTTCCCCCTTGGCCAAACATCTGCAGCTGCTTGCCTCCTGGGTTAGGTAGAGGCAGCTGTGGCCTGCAGACTTCATGGTGTGGCTCTGTGTGTGTCCACGGTGGGCGGACAGGGTTTTGTGGGTAGCATCTTGGTGAAGGAGTATTTGTAGCTTCTCCTGGCTCTTGTACCAAAAGCAGGAGCACGTGGACCAGAAGAGGAGGACCTCGGCACAGATTGCCACACCACTGAGTTTGCAGGCCACAGTGGCCACCCAGCTGTGACTGCCCTCCGTTCTTTCCAAGCCACACTTATGAATGAGGAGGAAGCGGCACCCACCAGCTATCAAGCCAGGAGGGGAGGCTCCTTCTGATGGTACCGATTATCTACCAAGTGGTACTGACCAGGTTACTTGTGCTTTGTGTCTTTCTTCCCTAGGGTACGGCCATGCAGCCCCCAGTACTGATGGTGGGAAAGTCTTCTGTATGTTCTATGCCCTGCTGGGAATCCCCCTTACCCTGGTAATGTTCCAGAGCTTGGGTGAGAGGATCAACACTTTTGTGAGATACCTCCTCCACCGTATCAAAAAGTGCCTTGGCATGAGGCGGCCGGAGGTGTCCATGGCCAACATGGTCACCATTGGGTTCTTCTCCTGCATTAGCACCCTTTGCATTGGAGCGGCGGCGTTCTCCTACTACGAGCGATGGACCTTCTTCCAGGCCTACTATTATTGCTTTATCACCCTCACCACCATCGGCTTTGGGGACTATGTGGCCCTTCAGAAGGAGCATGCCCTCCAGACCAAGCCCCAGTATGTGGCCTTCAGCTTTATTTACATCTTAACTGGGCTGACCGTCATCGGGGCCTTCCTCAACTTGGTGGTGCTCCGTTTCATGACTATGAACGCTGAGGATGAGAAGCGGGACGCTGAACATCGGGCCCTGCTCAATCGCAATGGGCAGGCGAGCAGCGTCCACACCACAGACACCACGGCTTCCTCAACCACTGCCGCGCTGGGGGGCGGCATGGGCGGGGGGAGCGGCAGTGGCCGAGGGGGGTTCCGGAATGTCTACGCTGAGGTCCTCCACTTCCAGTCCATGTGCTCCTGCCTCTGGTACAAGAGCCGGGAGAAGCTCCAGTACTCCATCCCAATGATCATCCCCAGAGACCTCTCCACCTCGGACACCTGCATGGAACAGAGCCATTCCTCGCCTGGACACTACCCTGGGACGCCGTCCAATAGATGCTTCTGCAATGCCCAGCGTTCGGCCATAAGCTCTGTTTCCACCGGACTTCATAGCCTGTCGGCTTTCCAAGGACTTATGAAGCGCCGTAGCTCTGTGTGAAATCGAGGAACTATTTAAAGACAATCCTTAACTACAGAGCAAGGAAGGGAACTAGTGAAGACCGATTAATTAATTATTTTTAAAAAACAGGCAGAGGGAAAAGGTGACAACCAAACCTAGACTTTATACCAATACTATCAATACAGGGGAGGAAAAAGCATGCATCTTGGGTGTGTACCATGAAAGGAAGTGCATAGACGGATGGACTAAGCAATGGGTTGGTTGTCCAGGGTGGCACAGTGGAGAACTGAGCTGCCCAGGTCTCAACAGTGGGAGACACAGGTGGGTTCAGTAGTGTTCCCATGTTGATCAGGATGGGTGGGGGAAATGATGGTTACCCCTCCGTGGGGGCACACCTTGTGCGCCTGTTCTCCCCTGGAAGGGAGCTTCTTTTCCACACTTTTTAGGTTGGTTAAAGTTCTAAACTTGCTTTCTGCAGCAACTCCACAAAAATGTGAAACTTGAAAATAAATTTTTGCACCCTCACGGGAGCACTGGATGGGGGAGGGGAGTGGCTCTCATGAGCTGAGTGTTTGCATCTAGACGTATACCTCGGAGGACTGACGGAAGGATGTAGCAGTTCTTCCCACCCCAGTCCAGTAAAAATGCATGTGTGTGTCTCGGGGGGGGGGGGGGGGGTCATGAACACAGCACTTTCCCACTCCATTCTCTTGGTGCCCATCCGTTTAAGCAGCAAAGTACCCTCTCTCTCCTGACCCTCACTGGTTTGTAACTAGGTCTTGTGTGCATCTTTCAGAGGGTGAGGAATTTGTTCCCAGGAACAGAGCGTGTGCAAATAAGCATCCGGTAGGAATGGCCCACGTGTCTATGAATGCTGGTGATTTACTGTAAGGAGCTGAGCTTCAGCTTGGCAAAAGTTGCATTGTAATGACTGTGTTCTCTTCACATATGACACTGCTGTTCTGTATCTTTCACTCAGGAATAGGATCCGGGGTACCAAAGTGTACAAAGCGGCCCTGATTGTGTATGTGCTTTTGTGAGGGTATCCGTATGCTACACATGTGCAGGGGCCTATCCGTGCCCTTTCCGTGCATGCAGGTCCATTACCAAAAATTTCATGCTGGGAGGACATTACCTCCTCAAACACTCCCCAAGCCTAGTGAATGGGTCCCAAGGTTATCCCCCTCCCTTTCTTGGGCCCTCTCTCCTCCTCGGTGCCATCTGCAGAGGTTCAAAATGGGAGTGCTCTTCCTTCTCCGATCTCTCCTTCCCCCATATACCCAGCTTGAGCTGGATGTATTTGAATGTGAAGGGTTCATCACAATGTCCTGATGTGGCATTGGCACACGGTCATGCCAGAGGAGTCTGATGTGATGTAACAGCAGAAACCTTTCAATTGAGCTGGGGATTTTCTGACCTAGGATGAGCCCTAACATCCGTGCAAAGCAGGTGAGGCTTAGCCAGAGATGCTTTCTGCTTGCCTGAGAGAAACCTGCTTTTCACTTTTGTAGACCTAGATCTCCACTAGTTGACACAGGCCAGTTACTCGTGTTCGAAAGCCACCTCTATGAAACACCTCCCTGTTGTTAACCTTCACCAGTCCATGACCTCTAAATTATTTCGCACAATCATGGCTAGTATTCTTGCTGGGGGATGGAGTCTTCCGTCTGTTTCTCTCCAAGAGTTGGCGCATGTCACTATATGAACCTGAGGATGCAGCTTTTGCAGAATGGACCCATTTCAGACAGCATTTTTGTCTGTTAAAAAAAACCCCGTTTATAGAAAACTAGCATGTCAATATTCTAGCAGGCCTTAAGAGTTAGTGGGTCTCTCCTGAGGAAGGCTCTCTGTGCTCCCCAGTTTATTTTTGTTGTGGTGCACTTCCAGTGCAAGGACACTTAGGGCCCAGTTGTTAAAACTGGAAGGTGGGGATGAGAACAGAGGGTTAACAAGACAGGGGATGGGCTGTGTGGCTCAGTGGTAGAGCATCTGCTTGGCGCTGAAAAGATCCCAGGTTCAATTCCCAGCATCTTGGGATTAGAGAAGGATCAAGTAGCAGGTGATGTGAAAGATCTCTGAGGTGCTGGAGGGCTGCTGCAATTCAGAGCAGGCAATGCTGACCTTGATAGATTAATGGTCAGACTCGGTTTAAGGCAGTTTCATGTACTCATGTGAATGCTCACCCATCATCTCTACTAACTGACAGCTCCAACTTCCCAATATTCTACCAGGTTTCCCCCCCCCCCCCAATGGTGCGATAATGGCTGGCATTTCTTTATTGTAGAGATTGGGGGAGGGAAATCAAATCAATGAGCTTGTACCTCTCAACATTAAAATCATGATAGATTTTCATTATAAGCCACTTTGGGAGTGAATCTGACAACACAGCAGGGTGCAAAATACATAAAATTTTACACCATGGCAGAGTGTAGGCCCACAGGACTTAGTATTGTCTACTCTGACTGGCAGCAGCTCTCTTGCAAACAAGGGCCTTCCCAACATTGGTCACTGGAGATCCTTCTAACTGGAGATACAAGGGCTTGAACCTGGGATTACTGGCAGACAGACAAGGGTTCTACCACTGAGCTATCATTGTTACTCTAAGCCAGTGATCCCTAGTATGGCACCTGCTGGTGAGGTTCCTGGTGTTCCCTTGTCCTCCCCCCGCCAAAAAAAGATGTCTTCTCCAAAGCAAAGAGTCTTTGTTCCATTTCATTGGGTTGTGTGGTACTGAAGATTGCAGGTATCATTGGCTTCATGTCTTCAGGAGATGCCCATGAAGAAATAGTGCCCTATCATACAATAATCTTTGGTTTGAAAACTCCCATAATTTTGTAATTGGCTCTCATGGCAGCCACTTTGTAATGGCACCCATTCTCAAAGATTTCTCAAGAACCCCTTAAGTGCCCACAAGTTTAACAAGGTTGAGGACCCTTTCTCTGAGCCCTGTTATATTGTAGGTGGGTGTGTATCATTTAAATATATGATTCCTCCCCTAGAAGTTGCTATACTTCCTATAGAAGTTGCACCCAATCTTTTCATCATCATCATTAAGGCCTTTCTGACCTGAGAAAGATTCCCCCCCTCCTTGCTGCAGATGTCAGTAAGTGAAGTCCTTAAAAGGGCAAACTGTCTGTCATATCACTCGGATGCTCCCCCTATTCTGAACAGGTCCCGCTTCACAATGAAGAGGCCCCGTCATGGTTTTGAGACACCTTCAAATGTCAGCCCCGTCAGCCTTTAAAGACCACCATGACTCAGGATCTGGAGACAGACTGAAGCAATCCAGTGCTTCGTCACAAAAGGAGTACCCACTCAAATGGCTGTGTGAATTGGCCTTTGGCCTACACTGAGGAAGGTATGAAGGCGCCCCCAGGCAGAAGACATTATCTTCCATTCTGTTATTCATGGGCTGTGATTTCAAGGAGGGCACCCGGCCAACCTGGCAGAGTAGTCCAACCAGTTGCTGTTAACACTGTCAGAGGGAGAGGTCGATCTGACTCACAAGGCAGAGGAAGGTATACCTCGTCTGAGCACAGGATGTTATGGCCCCGAAGAGCAACATGAAAATGTCAGTTGGCACGTGGGTTGAGCCGGGAAAGGAGCAGAAAAAACGACTGACTAACAACCTCCAGCAGAACCCTTAACCTGGTTGAGCAATTTCCTTTCGTGTTGGCTCCCTGTTCCTTGGTTTCCCTCAGCAAGTGCCACTGACTTCTCCCCCCCCCCCCCCACCGCCCCTTGATCAACGGTTATGACTGCTTGCTTCAGAGCTAAGAGCATTAGCTTGCTCCAAAACATTCTTTCATTTCCCTTCCATCCTGCTAACATCAGCGCAGGGAGCAAAGCAGAAGGTAGGGAAGCAGAAAGAAAACAGGATAGCCATGCTTCCTGGCTAAAACTGGCTCATGCATCAGCAAGCAAATCAGGCTAAGACCGTCTTAGGCTAAAGCTTTTGCTTTTTTTTTTTTTTTTTTTTGCCCACATGACCCTGGCTGCTGTGGTGGAGGCAACCGGCCTGGTGTCACGTACACAAAGGGAGAAATGCACGGCTGGCTTGAGCGGCAGACGGAGACTCTAGGATGCCTCACTGGGCCACAGGGCTGGGTCTGGGATGGCAAAGCGGTAAGAAGGTGGAGGGGAACTCCCCCCCCCCCCAAGCCCTTTGGAAAGGATGACAAAAAGATACAAGATGTGACTCACAGCCCGGCACAAATTGCAACCAGCCAACCTCTGATCCATCCATGTCGACAAAGCATAAATGTCTCTCATGCTGCAATCCTAAACAAAACTGCCCACTTCTGAACCCACTGACTTCAGTGGATTCAGAAGGGTGTAACTCTGTTTAGGATTGTGTTGTTACTTGCTTAAATACATTGAACAACCATATTGCTTGTCTGCCGGGTGCTGTGCACTCTCTGTTGATGAACAGTCCCAGCTGGTAAGCAGTCACGGATTCCAAGAAAAAACATCCCTGATTACTTGTGTTACCTGAGAGTAAGGAAGGGTAGAGAAGAATATCTGCAGTGCTGTTTAACCAGGGCTTATTTTTAACAAATGAGAGCTGGTTGCCAGGGTTCAAGCTTTCTTGGATGCCTTTGCATCGAATCCCAGACGTGTGAGGACTGTTTTTGCCTGCTCGGAGACAAAGTGCTCTCCATGTGCTCAAAAGCATGGTTTCCTTTATATATTCCTTCACGTATTCCAGGGCTGACCCTGGACACCAAAGCTAGGCTAAATGCTGACTCAGATAAAAGCCTAGAGCTGATATGTGCAAGAAACTGAAATTGTTAAAGGTTTTCTATCCCTTGGCTCCATTGTCAACTGGAAGGGAGACTGCAACCAAGAGGTCAGAAGGAGATTGAGACTGGGAAGGACAGCCATGGAAGAACTAGCAAAAAAAACAAAAAGTGTGAAAATAAGCAATGATAAAAATGATATTATCACCTATTTTGATATTTCCCTGTTCATGTGATTTGTAGATCAACTGATGAAATGTTACACTGGATTTCTTTTTGGTGAATTTTTTAGAATTTCCCAAATAACTCAAAACACTTTGGGTATTTGTGGTTCATTTTACACATTAACTGTGTGATTGTCCCTTATGTTCCTTTCACCATGCTGCCTAGTGCTACCTGAGCTCTCTCAGAATCATCCGTGTTCAATGGGGCTTGCTCAAAAGGACATTCACATAGGATTTCTGACTTTATCTTCAGAGGCTACTGATGAGTAGCTCTCAAGCAGGTCAGAGTCACCACGTCTTAATTCAGCAAGTGGGCATTTCTGAGGCATCATACTCTTAAAATTAAAGATGCACAAAGAAAACACTCCCATTTTGCAGAAACAGCAGTGTGTCGCACAAATGCATGCTGAAAAATTGTGCAGAGTTGTAAACAACCTTTCTAGTTTAATGTACTTCCATATATCAGGTGCCCCATGGGCTCACCTGGCTGCTGCCAGCAGAACGGCAGAACAGTTCCATACTTCAACAAGATTGTATTAGAATTCCCATCATCCTTCAAAGCATACGCATCATACTTCTTGCCAGAGCCTTCCCTTGATAGTTTCTTTCAAATCTGAGTTGAAACTGATTTTGTCTGCCAAGTGTGGTGTTTTGATAACTCTGTTACTTTAATCCAGGCCAGTATTTTAGACTGCTGCAGGTCACTCCAGGATGTCAGCAGGAACAGGGAGAAAGGAAGTTGTCACTGCAGCTCCAGGCAGAGAAGAAACTGCATAGTAAACTGTGTTCCTATTTGAAACTACGCTGCCTCCTTATTTTGATGCCTAGCATTAAGGACAGTGAACAAAAGAGACAACCAAAGCTGTGTGATACGCTAATTATAATAAAGTGCAAAATATACAAAATGCAAAATACAATGGAATACAAAGAATCAAAGGCTACCTAGGAATTCCATTTAGGGTCAGCCTTCACTTCCAAAAAATGCCTCTTATATGAGCGGTTCTTATCAGATTCCATCTGATATCTGATGGAATCCATACATCTTTGAACAGTTAATGCTTTCATGCATGATTTTTCTACATGATTATCTTATAATCTCAGTTCAGATGAAGTTTTGCCAACGAAATGAGACTACATTTCAGAGAACCTCGTTAGTAAGAGAACTACCTTATAATTGAAAGAAGTACTTTGATTCTCTGTATTACATTGTATTTTGCATTTTGTATACATTGCACTTTATTATAATTAGCGTATCACACAGCTTTGGTTGTCTCTTTTGCTCATGGTCTTTTGGGCTGTGGTTCTCTTTCTTGCTTCGCTAGCATTAAAGACAGAGCACCAAGACACAGGGGATGTCCCATAATCAGTATTTGCTTAACGTATTTCCCACCTTATACTGGATCTCAAGATGGCAGCACTTCCACAGCTTGGTTAGGCAGCGATTAAAAGACTGTGCCACCTCTGGCCAAATGGAGGAACTACAGCAAGGAGGTCTGATCCATAGGCCAGAACTGTTCATGCGGCATTGCTCCCTGGACCAGAAGGGGCTTTCCTGCTGTCACTTATGGTAGGCCGTGTTGCCTTCATACAGTATTTGTCAAATGACAACTTCTTTGGAATTGCAGCAGTCACTATGGCCATGCACCGAATCCAAAATGAGATTTTCAAAGGCCAATTCACACAGCCAAATAAGAGTATGGACATTTGCTTCAGTGGGGTGGTGGTGGTGGGGGAAGTGGGGAGCTGCCTACCATCTGCCCCAGCCAGGAAATGCCTACTTGAGAGCCCCGTAACCCAAGGAGTCTTTATCTGTAGGGCTGAAGTTGTCTCCTAGGCTTTTCCCTCCTGCCCCTTTCTCTACGCTCTGTAGCAAGGAATCTGACCATTGTTCATGGAGTCTTGTGCACAACTTAGTGAATTGCCTGGGTGATGGAACTAGACAAAGAGCATAGCCAACTCTCAATGGTAAGACCTGTCATAGATATGCAGAGGTTCTTATTGTTTTCCTTCCCCAGCTCTTCTGCCAGCTCTCCTTGTGTTTGGACAGGTTTTATTTTTAATTATGCAAACATTTCCTGCTACAGTGGGGAGGAGAGAAGACAGCAGGGAATTTGATTGGTTTATACGATCCACCCCCCCCCAACAGCACTTTCTTTTCTCTGATGCATCTCAACTTTATTTCCCCCCACACACACACCAGTCATTAGCTCCTGAAGATTCCCCCAATTAATGCCACATGATCCTGCACCAATCAGAGATCTCGCAGGGCTCATTTGAGTTTGTGGTAAGTTGTTTCCTGGCATAAACTGCAAGGTACCTGATTCCTTCCTCTTTTGCAGATGCAGAGCTCTGTAGTTTCTCCTCTTTGACTATTACAGTGGTGTGCCCTATTTGTGAGCTTCCGGGAAGAATCTTCTGGGAACCATCTGGCGCATGTGGCCTGTCAACACTGTGGGGAATCTTTCAAACGGCTGTGATCATCTTTAGCGCATGAACCAATGGGCTGCTTTGTAGGGCGGAAATCTGGATCTCCCTGAAATTAAGTCAAAATCAGTGAGAGGAACAAGTCTCCCAATGCATTCAATCCCTTTGATTTTCAAGAGTGCCACACACATGATTTGATCCATGTTGTGGGATTTACGGCTGTTCAGATGGCAGCCAGTGCAGGATAGGGTTGGAGCAAGAATGGTATGTATCCTACTATCCAGCTGAGCAAAGTGAGAAGCCTTCTCCAGCTTAAAGGGCCTTTCACCAAGTGGGATGGCTCTTCCATCAATGGGAGAGCCACTTAGAGTAGAGGAAGACTCCTTAGGGAAGACTGCTTAGGCTGGAGGAAGTTCTGTGTAAAATTGCTTGCCAATAATTGTTGCTGGGCTTGCTTAGGCATGACCTCTTTTCTCTCACTTGTTTCTAGTGGATTCCTGATTCCACCAGCTTCTGCACATGAAGCATAATCACCATGCTTTTGTTATGCACTACTAGATGCAACAAAGGCAGTTCAAGTGTCACTGGTTATCCAGGGGCTCTTTGATTTTCTTTATGCACAGCCTCTTTTCCTTGCACTCAGGATGCTTTGGCCTCTGTTTGGTCAACAAAACCAGAGGTTAGAATCAAAGGAATGGGTTGTGATTTCAGGACCAGAAATGGCACAAGCAAACCTAAACTTGAGCATGTGTGTAAAGTGCTGTCAACTTGCCGCCAACATGGTGACCCTGTAGGGTTCTGTGTCACAACCTTGGACTTCCTTGGTGGTCTCCCATCCAAATACTGACCAGGGCCGACCCTGCTTAGCTTCTGAGATCTGATGCAATCAGGTTACCCAGGGCTATTCCAGGTTACGCATAACCAAACCATCAGAAAGGATTTTACTGTAAACATTTGGGAGGTCACCAGGAAAAGTAATAATTTAAATATTCCAGATCAGGGCCATTCCTTTTTATCCGTGAGTGCAAGGAAAAATTCTCAGGGACTGACTGCTGGTGAGAATAAAGGCTCAACCATTGGGGGGGGGGACAGGGAAATCAATAGCTTGAACAACAGCAACCTTTGAGACTGAGCAAGTGACATGTGGCTAATAGAGGCAACGATTGGGTGCTCCCCTGTAGCTTTCAGGGTTGACAACTGCAATGTTTATTTCCTCATCTGATACTCAGGAAGGCCATTTGCTGGTTGGTTGGGTGGAAGTGATGCATGAAGGTGAGACCATGAGGCAGGGAGTGGGGGGTAGGTAGAGGGCGTGGGCACAACTGAAACAAGCTGAAGGGGGGGAGTGGAGCACTCTCTGTGTATGCAGCATCCCTGCAAGTGTACCATCTTGGGCAGATGCTTCATCGATCTGATGGACAAGCTGAGCCCGATGTTTTGGACACACAGTTTGCTGAAAGGTAAAACCGGACATTGGAGGAGAGGCGGGAGGCAAGAGTTTGTTTTGTACCTGAATGAATGGACAAGGTTTTGCTGGAAAAAGTCAGAGATTACTGAATGCACAAGTGAAGTTTGCTGGTTTGAATTCTGACCCAGAGTCCATGGTGAAGACCCTCTTTGGCCAAAGAGCCAGAACTATTTCCTCTGCATGTTGTCTTGCGAATGTTTTTGAAATAAAGAAGGCAAGCTCTGCTTCCTGTCTGAGTGGAAAATACCAGTGCTCCACGGTAAGAACTCAGCAGGGTGGGGAGAGACTTGATCCCCTGCCGTACAAGGTGAACCTCGGCCCGATGAAGATTTCCTCCTGATGGTGCAAGCAGTTCACTTATTGGGGTGGATTAAAGGGGCCCTGGGTTTGGTTTTGACCACAAGAAACCCACCAAACTTGCATTTTGCTATTTTAAAAACAGGCAAAGATTGAAACTCACCTAGCTCTAATACTTGACGATGTGTACATAATGTTTAGAGATGGCATTTTAAAGAACTATTTATTATAAGTGATATTACACACAAACACACTCACACAGACACACCAACCGTATCTCTATCAGTACAGAAAAAAAAACATCTTGTGAAAGAAAGCCTTGCAGGAAATTCGGGTTGTTTTTTTTTTTTTTAAATAAATCCATTTGGAAGCGTTTGATTCTTATGTTGTTGTTGTTTTATACCGCACCTAGAAATGGCCAGGGGGAGGGTGGGGAGAACTGAATGAACTACTCCTGGACAAATGCTCTCTCTTTCTCATGCCAAAGCATATTTATACTGCTCTTTTATGTTCATTTTAGAAACGAAATAAAGTCGGATTTCAAGCTCACTTATGTCTTTTTCTCATTTTTACCTCTTTCCTTTAAACAGATTCTCCTCTGTTAATTTTAATGGCAGTGGTTATATCTTGCCCTTCTTTTTCCATCACGAAGGTTTTGTGACGTGGAATTCTGAAAAGCCTCCTCCGCCGGCACTGGCCGAGCCTAACTTGACTTCACTTCCTCTGTTTTGAGCTCTCCAACCATATGCCAGCGTAATTTATGAATATACTAACACGTGCCAAATATTTCATTTTTAATGGACATCCAGCAGCAATCTTACAGAAGCAATCAACATTTGACAGTAACTGACATCTGACTTGCAGAATTTATTTAGCCCATTTCAGCCTAATTTCATTCATGGAAGTCAATGATCTAATTAGGAAACATTTGCTAAACTCGTGGGGGGGATCTACTCAATAATGTTTTGGCATTCAAATAAATATTCATGTCATTTTATGAAATCAATATCCAAAGTGTGATTTATTTTTTTTAAAAAAAATGCCATTCCAGGTCTGCTAAAATGCACTGTGTACATTGTGTATCTGCCCTCTCAGTACTCTCCCTAGTAGCTTCTGATGGACCTCTCCTCCTCGTATCTGCATAGCATCTTTTTTGTTATTGTTCTTCTACTCTTAAGAAAATGATAACTAATAATTGTACTAAAAAATAAGCTCCCTGTGCTCATGTCTATCGTTACAGCCACTGCCAGTTGAATGAGAAAGTGTGGAATTCACTGGCAGATGATGCAGTGCTGGCCATGAGCCCGGACGGATTTAAAAGGGGATCAGACAGATTCAGTGAGGAGAGATCCACTAGCCATGATGACTAAAGGGAAATTTCACATTCAGAAGCAGTAAACCTCTGAATAACTGCTCAGAGGCAACTCCAGGGGAAGACCTTGGTCTCTATGCCCTGTTGTTGGCCTTTCAGGGGAACTGGTTGGCCAGTGCGTGAGACAGGATGCTGGACTAGATGGACCACTGGTCTAACTCAGCTGAGCGTCTCTTATGCTTTTATGCTCAACTCCTGATGTTCTCATCCAGGTGTGTGCCATCCTTTATGATGAGGACTGCATCTTCCCTTTCATTTGTTCAACCTAAGCCATTGCTTCCTTTCACAAGGCCCTCTTCTCAAGAAGGCACCTCCTTCTGAGTGCATGGAGCACTGAAACCCACACTACAAGGGCATACCAGTGCCACCTGAGATTACTCAAAGATGAGGGAGTGTTAGTCTACCTATGCTCAAAGACACACGTTGGTGTAGTGGTTAAGTGTGCGGACTCTAATCTGGGAGAACCGGGTTTGATTCCCCACTCCTCCACTTGCAGCTACTGGATGACCTTGGGCAAGCCATAGCTCTGTCAGAGGTGTTCTTGAAAAGAGCAGTTTCTGTCAGAGCTCTCTCAGCCTCACCTACCTCACAGGCAGTGTTCCCTCTAAGCTGAGTTAGTGTGAGCTAGCTCACAGTTTTTTACCCACTGGCTCACACATTTTCATCTCAGCTCAGGAAGGGTGGCTCCAGAGCAAACTAGTTTATGCAGTAGCCAAATCGCTCGCTCACAACTTTAAGGCCAGTAGCTCACAAAAGTAGAATTTTTACCCACAAGACTCCACAGCTTAGAGGGAGCATTGCTCACAGGGTGTCTGTTGTGGGGAGGAGATTGTAAGCTGCTCTGAGACTCCGAGTGAAGGGCGGGGTATAAATCCAATTTCTTCTTCTTCTGCTACTGCTGCTGCATCTTCTGCTTCCTTCTTAACCGTACCACAGATTCTGAAGCGGAACTCTGCCTCTAACCCTGCCCGGCCTTCTGGACTGGAATCTCTTTGTTCCCACACCAGAATTCAGCACATCAGTGGAAACAGTTGATGTTCCCACAACTGTGATTTTCACCAACGGTCACGCTGGCTATTTTGGAACTTGCATGATGGGATTATAACGATCCTCCCTTGACAGAGGAACTGGGACAGCTGCTTGGCGGGAATGGTCCTGGAACAAAGGGGTCCTGAGGGGCTGGGAGGTGAGCCATGGTGGGGTGGGAAGCCTGAGGGCACAGGGGTCCTGAGAGCAGGGAGACGTTTTCGAGCCCCTGGAGTTATCACAAAGCAGGCAACAGGCGGGATCTAACCTTGGGGCCCCTCTGCTGACACAGCTTCCAGGCATCTCTGAAGCGTTTTGTCCCTGTGTTTATTTTTCCTTTTGTCAAATGTGAAGGGCTCCTAATGAGAAGAGCATGTTGCACTTCTCTCCTGATGGACTTTTCCCATGGAAAGGAAGTTTTTAAAAAAACAATTCCATTTCTTTTCAACAATTATGCGAGATTCATTCTGTTTTGGAGTGTTTGGGCCTAGCCTGGCTGGACAGTGGCCATCTTTGCAATATGGGTGTGTGCGGTGCATTAAATTTCACAGCACTTCCTCCTGCCCAAAGATTTAATGTAAGTTAACAGGATACTTTATTTCATATATACTTAACGCATAGACTAGAGAGAAGAAGAAGAGAAGAGATTGGATTTATACCCCGCCCTTCACTACTCAAAGTAGTCTGAGAGCAGCTTACAATCTCCTTTCCCTTCCCCTCCCCACAACAGACACCCTGTGAGGTGGGGCTGAGAGAGCTCTGAGAGAACTTCCCTTGAGAGAACAGCTCTGAAAGAACTTATGACTGACCCAAGGTCACACCAGCAGCTGCATGTGGAGGAGTGGGGAATCAAACCCGGTTCTCCCCGATTAGAGTCTGCACTTTTAACCACTATACTAAACTGAGACAATGGATAACACACATGAACACATGAAGCTTCCTTATACTGAATCAGATCCTTGGTCCATCCAAATCAATATTGCCTGCTCAGACTGGCAGCAGCGGCTTGGGCTGGGGTCTTTCACATCACCTACCACCTGATCCTTTAACTGGAGATGCTGGGGGTTGAACTTGGAACCTTCTGCATGTCAGGCAGATATCCTACCACTGAGCCACAACCTCTCCCCAGAAGAAAAAAGAAAGAAAGAAGAGGAAAGCCTTTGTTCAGGGCATCTTGCATTGATTTAGCCATTAAAGGGACTCTTATTATTGTGACAGCAACTGCGATTTTGCAGCTAGACTTCAGTCCTGGAGTACTTTAGAGGCCAACAAGATTTTTGGAGGTATGAGCTTCTGAGAGTCAAAGCTTTCTTGTGATTGCACTGTTTCTTCTGCTTAGTTCCAGCACAGTGGCACCAGCACATTGTTAGATAACTGTGCTATTACTCAGCTATAGCAATCTTTTATAACTGGATTTTCCTGTGGGAGAGGAGAGTCCAGCTGTGAACAACTGTTATAGTGCAATGATAGCACAATATCCAGCAACATGGGGATGCACAGACATAAATGATTTCCAATTTTCCAGAATCAGTGTTGCTTGAATCATCTTATCAGAATGTCCCCCCCCCCCAAAAAAGATGGAACTTCCTTTCTGCCCCCATGTAGGCGCGCGCTCACACACCCCTACATACACACAAACACAAAGCTTGCAGAATCATACCTAATGAGTGGGATCAAATTCATGCAAATCAACTTTTTATCCTGGCCATCTGGGGCAGTGGTGCTGTGCTGCCAGTTTGGTATAGTGGTTAGGAGTGCGGACTCTAATCTGGGAGAGCCGGGTTTGATTCCCCACTCCTCCACATCCAGCTGCTGGTGTGACCTTGGGTCAATCATAAGTTCTTTCAGAGCTGTTCTCTCAGGAGCAGTTCTCAAAAGAACTCTCCCAGCCCCACCTATATCACAGGGTGTCTGTTGTGGGGAAGGGATAGGAGATTTGTAAGCTGCTCTGAGACTCCTTTGGGTAGTGAAGGACAGGGTATAGATCCAATCTCTTCTTCTCTTCTTCTTCTGGTGCCCTAATCAATAGCCTCGAGTTCCTTGGTGGAGAGCAGCCCTGAATCCATGTAATGATACAATTCCCCCAGATTCACACAAATAACATTTTTAACCAATGACTTACAAAAAAAAAAAAAGGTAACATAAGTACATCAATCAACAAGAAAGTCCGTTCAAGCAAACAAAAACTTTCAAGGAAGAAAAAGATGTCGCTGCAAATCTTCATTGAATGGGTACAAGCTATTCAAACTTGTTCTTTTGATGTTGTACTAACTTTGTTCCTATATGAAGATTAGATAATCCACCTCCAGCACTGGTTACAGGTGAGACAACAGGACAGTTTTCAAGTGGGGAGGGGAGGTTTCATTATCTGCATGTGCCCTGGACAAGCAGGGATCATTTCGAGCAGGAACGCGCAGGAATGCCATTCTGGGAGTAACAAGCCCAGGAATGTGCACATATGATGACGCGCTGTGGAAAAAAGCAAAAGCATACTAACTTGATCTGTATTTTCACGCTTATTGTAAGGTAGCTTCCCTGCAAGAGCAAAGGAAAACTAAAGTGTCTTTAGTCAAACTGTAAAGCTGGCTCACCAGCTCTGAGTTGGGAAATACCTGGAGATTTTTGGGGTGGAGCCTGAGCGTTGGGTGTTGCCTTCTGACACACTTCTGGTGATGTCAGGGGGTGTGGCATATGCAAATAAGTTATGCTAATGAGTTATGCTAATAAGCTCCTGCACCTCTTTTTCTATGAAATGACCCCTGCAAAACAATTGCTCCCTATGCAAAAATGGAGGCAGCAATTAAACCACAGCCAAAGCAACGTGACTTATGAAACAGGAGCCCGGTGACACCTTAAAGACTAATAACTGTTCTTGTGGCATATGCTTTTGTGAGTCAGAGCTCACGAAAACTCATGCTGGAATAAATTTCATTAGTCTCTGAAATACCACTGGACTCCTTTTTTTCCCCATTTTACTGCTCCAGACTCGTCTGGAATTACAAAGCAGAGGATTTTCTTCAGTTTCCTACAAAAAGACAGGAACATAACTTTGGGAAGGGTGTTTCACATGTGCAGTGCCACCATAGGGACAAAAGTCATATAGTGGGAAGGTCTCACCAAATAAGCCTTCTGAAAAGAAGGGGTCCAGGTAGGACTTTTCTGTGCCTTCTGACTTGTCGGGGTGGGTAGGTGGGCTGGAGGGTGTTTACACAAGAGATCTGGTTTCTTTTGTGTGTGGGGGGGCGGGGAATCCCTCCTAATGCACAACAAGCAGTGATGTAGATAAATGGGTCAGGGTAAGAAATGTAAAAATAGAATCTTATATTAAAAGTGCCAGTCTTTATTACCAAGATAGCAATCAAACTTAAGAAATGAAAGCAAGTATTATAACAGAGAAAAGTGGCATTTGTTTCTCTAATATGAATCCAGACTCTGGCACTTCTCGAAGAGAGCTAGATAAGCAAAGCAGGATTTCAGTGATGCAATTTGCTTAAGGCTAAGAATTTTGGAGAGTGCGATGGCAGTCTTTTCTGGGAGACAGGAACAATGGCCCTTCATCCTCGCACTCACCAGAAAATAGTGATTCAAGGAGGCCGGCAAAAAAAAAAAAGCCCCTTTGTTTCCTGGAGACCAATGAGCACTTGGTTTATGGAGCAGCCTCTTGGAGCTGATGCCCCTAGCAGAGTACAGTCAGCCCTCCATACTCTGGGTCACTTACTGTTTGCAATGAACTTCTGAGATAGCTTCCAGGCCTGGATGTCTCACAGTTCAAGGAGACTTGTAGTTTGGGCTTGGAAAACAGGCGCTGTGATGCTGCCACTGCGTCACTATCAAATCTGCGTAAGAGAAATTCATACTGATACTGCAAGAAAAGCAATAGCCTGGAAGAAGAATGCACATCTGGAGCAACAGAGATAACAATACGATCGTATGGGATGAATGTGATACGAGGCAACCAAAAGGCCACTTAGGCTGGGATCACACGGACAGTTTGGCCTGACACAACCACTCCTCCCCTCTGGATCAAATGGGCGCAGTCAGACAGCCAGATCTGCCCGGCATTCCCCAGCCATACTTATCCCCTCATAGGACAACTTGGAGCTGGGTTAAAAAGGTACCATATCACAAGTCAGGGGTCCTTTTGTAAAAAAAGAGGTGCAGGAGCTCATTAGCATAACTTATTTGCATATGCCACACCCCCTGACGTCACCGGAAGTGTCAAAAGGCCACACATCCCTGACGTCATCGGCAGTGTGTCAGAAGGCAAGAAGGGAGGGAGGGAGGGAGGGGGAAGGGAGGAAGAAAGAAAGGAACAGTGGTAGATAGGTAGGTGGGGGGGAGAGAGAGAGAAGGAAGGAAGGAAGGAAGGAAGGAAGGAACAGGAAGGTAGGTAGGTGGGGGAGAGAGAGAGAGAAGAAAGGAAGGGAGAGAGGAAGGAAGGAACAGGAAGGTAGGTAGGTGGGGGGAGAGAGAGAGAAGGAAGGAAGGGGGAAAGGAAGGAACAGGAAGGTAGGTGGGGGAGAGAGAGAGAGAAGAAAGGAAGGGAGAAGGAAGGAAGGAAGGGGGAAAGGAAGGAACAGGAAGGTAGGTAGGTGGGGGAGAGAGAGAGAGAAGAAAGGAAGGGAGAGAGGAAGGAAGGAACAGGAAGGTAGGTAGGTGGGGGGAGAGAGAGAGAAGGAAGGAAGGAAGGAAGGAAGGAAGGAAGGAAGGAAGGAAGGAACAGGAAGGTAGGTGGGGGAGAGAGAGAGAAGGAAGGAAGGAAGGAAGGAAGGGGGAAAGGAAGGAACAGGAAGGTAGGTAGGTAGGTGGGGAGAGAGAGAGAGAAGGAAGGAAGGAAGGAAGGAAGGAAGGAAGGAACAGGAAGGTAGGTGGGGGAGAGAGAGAGAAGGAAGGAAGGAAGGAAGGAAGGGGGAAAGGAAGGAACAGGAAGGTAGGTAGGTAGGTGGGGAGAGAGAGAGAGAGAGAAGGAAGGAAGGAAGGGGGGACGCTTCTCCCCCCCCACTGGGGCCAGCATTTCCCTTCCTCCCCCCTCTTTCTTGGGCCCCAGGGGCTTCACGCCTCTGGGGCCTGGCTTCTCCCTCCCTTGCACCCCCCTGGGGCCCTGGAGCAGTGAGTGGGGGAGGGAGGGAAGGAGGAGGCTTCTCCCGGGGCAGCAGCGCTTGCCGTAGCCCCGGGAGCAGTGAGCGGGGGGGGGGGGGGGAGAGAGGAGGAGGCTTCTCCCAGGGCCGCAGCACTTGCCGCGGCCCCAGGAGTTTGAGGGCGGGAAGGGCAGGGAGGGCAGGAGGCGGCCGCTCCCGGGGCCTGCGGCACTTGCCGCGGTTCCGGGACTTTGAAGGCGGGGGGAGGGCGGGGAGGGCAGGAGGTGGCCGCTCCCGGGGCCTGTGGCGCTTGCCGCGGTCCTGGGACTTTGAGGGCAGGGGGGGAGGGCGGGGAGGGCAGGAGGCGGCCGCTCCCAGGGCCTGCGGCGCTTGCCGCGGTCCCGGGACTTTGAGGGCAGGGGGGAGGGTGGGGAGGGTGGGGAGGGCAGGAGGCGGCTGCTCCTGGGGCCTGCGGCACTTGCCGCGGTCCCGGGATTTTGAGGGCGGGGGGAGGGCGGGGAGGGCAGGAGGCGGCCACTCCTGGGGCCTGCAGCACTTGCCGCGGCCCCGGGACTTTGAGGGCGGGGGGAGGGCAGGAGGAAGCTGCTCCCGGGACCTGCGGCGCTTGCCGCGGCCCCGGGACTTTGAGGGCGGGGGGGATGGCAGGGAGGAAGCCGCTCCCGGGACCTGCGGCGCTTGCCGCGCCCCAGGACTTTGAGGGCGGGGAGGGTGGGAGGAGGCTGGTCCTGGGGCCGGCGGTGCTTGCTGCAGCCCCGGGAGTGTGAGTGGGGGGGGAAGGCGGGGAGGGAAGGGGGTTCTCTCCGGGCTGGCGGCGGCCTGCCGCGGCCTGGGAAGGGGGGAGGGGAGGGGCTTTTTTCTGGGCCGGCGGCGGCCTGCCGCTGCCGGGAGGAGTGAGCGGGGGGCGGGGCTTTGTGAAGTCCCTGCCCCCTGCCCCCCTCTCTCCCGGAGCGGCGCTCCGGCGCGCCCCGGCCCCAACGGAGCCCTGTCACAAGTAGTGTTTTTGGTTCCCTGTGCAGTCACTGAGCATGGCTGTATGTCTGAACATGGGGGAGTGCTTGCAGAATAGATCTGACAGTCTGAACTTGAAAATCTGTTCTGCCGCTAGGGAGGGCTTTTTAAAAAATTGCCTATATGCGCATGTGCGTGCGCATGCACACCTATGCATGTGCATGAATGTTGAAAATGTTTGGCAGCACGCTTCATGGCTGAGGTGCTGCAGTAGTGTGGATGCTTTATCATGGGATGTCTCCCATGGTGTGCTGCATGGCTGATATGCCCCACAGCACTTTAAACCGGTTCGATTAGAGGCGGCACCATATCGCAATAAGCCGCCACTGTGACCACAACCTTAGTCTGACTCTCTGCTGCTCTAGAGATCACCACCACCACCACCACCCACCAATCCAGAGCACAGTGTGTCACGAACAGAAAACGACTTCATCCCTCAGTGAACAGATTGCTGGACTAAAGCATTTGAATGGTGCTGTTATGAGGCCTCTGTGGCTCCACTGAAAATAGCTGAGTCAGGTTTGTTATGGGCTGGGATTTGGTGCAGATTAGAGTGCTCTGAATGCATCTGGCAGCTGGTGGACTCTATCCTCTCCTACACATCTTTTCCACCTACAAGAAATGCAAAAACGTAACAAAAATTTACACAAGAACTGCCCTTCTATGGAACGACAAGGCCTGCCTTCCTCTGATTCAGGACCTTCCATTGCTGGACAGTTCCCCATGCCTCTGTTGGGCAACTGTCTTCAGCCAAAGAGCCGGATGTCTTAGAACTCAGGCTGCCACCAAATAGCTGTACAGAAATGGAGAGGAGGGCAATTTGGGGAAACTTCCAACAGCCTCTGCATTCTCTTCTAAACTGCTAGAACTCATATCCCAAATGAAAAAGTGTGTGTGCACACGGAATCTCATACCTTGAATATACCCTTGTTGGTCTTAAAGGTGCCACTTGACTCAACATCTGTTCTACTGCTTCAGACCAACATGGCTGAGCACCTGGATCTACCCAAATGAAACAAACACATTTTTTAAAAAAAAATCTCAATTTTTGTTCAGAGTAACACACACACACACACACACAGTTTGACCAGGTATCGCATTCCTTTGTACATCAGCATCCCCTGGCCCCAGACTGAGCTCTGGTACAGGACCATGCAAGAAGAATCTGGATGCAAGTCTGCTAACACTGTGGAGCCAGGGTCCCGTGGTAAGTAACTATGTTTTAATGCTGGCCCAACAAGGCTGGATGAGAAGGCTGCTGCTCTGTGGCTTCTGCTCCCCCTACTTAATTCTTCTCTGTCATCTCCTCCAGATTCACTATGACACTTATCAAAGTAATAAAAAACCCCACAATCCGAATTTTATGAATGCTCAAGGAGCAATCTCAAGGAAGGACTGCTTGAAGGGTGTGTCCTTTCATGTTCTGACATACGAAACTGAAAAAAATCAGACTCTGTCTTGCCCAGTATTTTTTAAACTGTGGTTGACATCAGCTTTCCATGGACTTCCTTGGCTGTGCTGCCTAAGATCAAACCTGGAACCCTTTGCGTGACATGGAGTTATTGGCTCCTTCCGAAATTGGTAGGTGTGACCTTGCCTTACCTTGAATCAAACCATCATCACAGCAAGCCTGGTCTTGCCCATTTCATCCAGCCTCAGCCTCCCGAGATCTCAAAGCCTAATAGCATGTTACAACATTCTTGTGTCCCCTGCATGTGTTGCTATGGTGCAGTCAACCAGACATGCTTTTGGAGTGCCATATCCTCCCCCAATGCCATTCCCAAGCCAGTGTGGGCCTGATTCAGACTGGGACCACAGTGCATTAGGAGAGGGGGGCTTAAGCCTTCTATCTGTGCCATTTCCCTGAACTGAAATGCCCCCAAGGAGCTGCTATTTTCCCCTTTGGAGAAACTTATGAAGAGAAGAAGAAGAAGAGATTGGATTTATATCCCGCCCTTCACTCACTTAAGAGTCTCAGAGCGGCTTACAAACTCCTTTTCCCTTCCCCTCCCCACAACAGACACCCTGTGAGGTAGGTGGGGCTGAGAGAGCACTTTCCCAAGCTGTCCTTGAGGGAACAGCTGGTACAGAGCTATGGCTTGCCCAAGGTCATCCAGCCAGGTGCAAGTGGAGGAGTGGGGAATCAAACCCGGTTCTCCCAGATTAGAGTCCACGCACTTAACCACTACACCAAACTGGCTCTCTTATGGGTACCAAAGTGTCAGTGGGCTACGTGTCCATTTTCCCCATGGGGCAAACAATAGCTCCCTGGAGCTGCTTCAAGTTGGGAAAATGGTACAAGAGGGACTTCAGTCCACTCACACTATGTGGCACTGACACAGTAAACCAGGCCTGCATGGTAGTGGAAAGTGCTGTCAACTCACAGCTGACTTATGGCATGGTGTAGTGGTTAAGAGTGATGGGTGACCTTGGGCTGGTCACAGTTCTCTCAGAGCTCTCTCAGCCCCACCTACCTCACACGGTGTCTGTTGTGGGGAGAGGAAGGGAAGTTATTTGATGGTTGGTGTGTAGGAGAATCAGGGCACTTGTTTCATCAATGCTGGTCAATGGTCCAACGGTGGCCGAGGCTTATATGCAAAGGCCGCCAATGGTCCTATGGCCAGCCAAGGGATTCCTGTGCTCCTGGGGAAGGGGAGGTATGGTGGTGGGACCAGATGGAAGGGGAAGGGAAGGGGACAGAGAAATGGACAAGCTCAGTCCCCTTCCAATCTGTGTCCCATTCCAAAAGTAGTAGGTTGTGGGGCTAGGAGACAGAACCCCACTCCGACATTGGTGATGTGCAACACCAGGTCCATAAATAATAAGACCAGAATCCTGCATGACTTTTTGTCGGAGCAGGATGTGGACCTGGCGTGCATGACCGAGACCTGGGTGTGAGAAGGAGAGACAGTTTCTCTCTCCCAAATGGTGCCACCCAGGTTTTGGTCCTCCACCAATCTCAGACTCAGGGGCGGGGGGGAGGAGTGGTGTTGTTCATCTGGGAGGGTTACACCTTCAGGGCGCTACCGCTGCAAAATCTGGTGGGCATGGAGTGTGTCGGCTTTGTTTGGGATGCCGGGGAGAGTTTGGCTGTTTGGTTGGTGTACCGACCTCCCAACACACTGGCAAACAGCCTGCCATCCCTGCTGGAGACCATATCAGGCTGGGCGCTTGAGCACCCTTGGCTATTAGTCTTGGGTGATTTCAACGTCCATGCTGAGGACGCATGGCATGGCGGCGCTAGGACTTTCCCAGTTTGTTACGGCCGCCACACACAGGGCCGGCCACACGGTTGACTTGATTTTTGTGGCGGGGGTTACGGTGGACCAGATTACAGCTACAGCTGTACCATGGTCAGACCACCAGACCCTGAAGGCCCGGGTGAACATGCCGCTTCAACCTTGTTTGGGTAGTGAGCAGATTTTAGCTTGCCCGCGGAGCTGAATGGATCCTAGTTAATTCCAGGAAGCTCTGCGGGATCCGAGGCCCCCTGGCAGCTTGTTGGATGAGCAAGTCAAGGACTGGCAACATCATCTTTCGGCGGCCATCAACGAGATCGCTCCCCGGTGCCCTCTGCACCCCTGTTCTCGACTCGCCCCGTGGTATACAGGCGAGTTGAGGGAAATGAAGTGGGAGCTGAGATGACTAGAGAGATTGTGGTGTTGTGCTCCTGACGAGGCAGCAAGAGCATCTTATAAGATGTTTATGAAAGCCTATGAGATGGCTATCAAGCCTGCAAAAAAAGCTTTCTACGCGGCTAAGATAACGTCTGCGAGTTCCCACCCAGCCCAATTATTTAGGACAATTCGGTCACTAACGGCTCTGCCGATGAGCAGATTAAATGATAGAGAATTGGATATTGGCTATGAGGCCTTTGGGAACTTTTTTGCAGATAAAGTCTTGTCGCTCTGCCGGGACCTCCCTGCCACAGTTGATACAGTAGCAGAACTTGAGGCTCCGAGCATGTCTTCTGGTCACATTCTGGATTATTTCAGTCCACTCTGTCTGGAGGAGGTTGACAATTTGCTCACACTGGTCTGCCCAACCACCTGCAGACTTGATCTGTGCCTATCATGTGTAATTAAAGCATGCCATGAAGGGATTGGAGGATCACTTAGGGAGATCATCAATACATCCCTTGCAAAGGGGGTGTTCCCTAGTGCCCTGAAGGAAGCTGTGGTATGCCCCCTCCTAAAAGCCCGCTTGGGGGAGGGTGGGGTATAAAAATAAAAATAAATAAATAAATAAATAAATAAATAATCAAGCCATCATTAGATTCGGCCAAATTGGCCAACTATTGGCCAGTATCAAACTTACCTTATTTGGGTAAGTTAATTGAGAAGGCGGTGGCAGACCAGTTGCAGAGCTTTTTGGATGACACCTCTGTATTAGATCCATTCCAGTTTGGTTTCCGACCAGGCCACGGGTCAGAGACGGTGCTGGTCGCCCTCACGGATGACCTCCAGAGGCATCTGGATCGAGGCAGTATGGTGGTGCTGATGTTGTTGGACCTGTCGGCCGCGTTCGACATAGTTGACCATCAGCTACTAGCCCACCGCCTCGCCGATACGGGGATTCAGGGGCTGGCCTTACAGTGGCTTTCCTCATTTCTCCAAGATTGGGGACAGAGGGTGGCGGTTGGGGAACAACTCTCCCAAAAGCAACTGCTGGTTTGCGGAGTGCCACAGGGAGCAGTACTTTCCCCAATGTTGTTCAACAACTACATGCACCCCCTCGCTCAGATTGCCCAGAGGCATGGGCTGGGTTGCCATCAGTACGCTGATGATACCCAGCTCTATCTGTTGTTGGGCAGCCAGTCAGACTCTAGTCTGGGTGATCTGGACCTGGCATTGCAAGCCGTGGCTGGTTGGCTCAGGCAGAGCCAATTGAAATTGAATCCAACGAAGATGGAGGTCTTGTGCCTGAGTCGGAGTGGACCAGGGGTAGGGATCCCTCTACTGGCCTTCGATGGGGTGCCGTTGGTACCAGCATCGAAGGTGAGGAGTTTGGGAGTACTCCTGGATCCCTCGCTAACAATGGAGGCCCAGGTAGCAGCCGCTGCAAGGTCAGCCTTCTATCATCTGCGGCTGATCAAGCAGTTGGTCCCCATCCTTGAACACAATGAACTGGCTACGGTGATCCATGCTTTGGTCACCTCAAGATTGTACTACTGTAACGCTCTCTACATGGGGCTGCCCTTGTCCCAAATCCAGAAGTAGCAGCTGGTGCAGAATGCAGCGGAGCGGCTGTTGTTGGGTCTCCCTGTATGGGAGCACATCCAGCCCGCCTTAAAAACACTGCACTGGCTGCCTATAGCATACCGGATAAGGTTCAAGGTGCTGGTGCTTACCTATAAAACCCTATGTGGCCTGGGACCTATCTACCTGAGGGACCGCCTCTCCCCATATGCCCCCCAGCAAGTGCTTCAATCGGGATCCCAGAATTTCCTGGTCCTCCCAGGGCCGAAGGAGGCCCAGTTGGTGGCTACAAGGGCCAGGGCTTTCTCAGTGGCGGCCCCACACTGGTGGAATGAGCTTCTGGATAACATCAGGGCCCTGTGGGACTTATTACAGTTCCGCAGGGCCTGCAAGACGAAGCTCTTCCACCAGGCTTTCAAGTAGGGGCTGCCCAATAGCTACATCTTGGCCCTGGCCCGATCGAGAATCCGCCTGCCTGAACGTTCTTCCACCATCTATATTGTCTGACATCTAAGATGCCACCCCGATAAAGAAGATGTGCCATCTTGTAGTAAGGTACTCTATTGCTTGATTTTGTGTTTTAAATGTTTTAATGATATTGTATATTTTATGGTATGTTGGTAGCCTCCCTGAGCCCGCTGGAAGGTGGGGAGGGTGGGATATAAACTGAATGAATGAATGAATGAATGAATGAATGAATGAATGAATATAAGGCGACTGTAAGCTGCTCTGAGACTTCTTTGGATAGTGAAGAGCAGGGTATAAAACGAACTCCTCCTCCTCCTTCCTCCTCCTCCTCCTCCTCCTCCTCTTCTGCTTCTTCTTCAAAGAAAATACCTGTAATCAGGTGGTGTCAGTGCATGCAATTGATGAGCAGCCCTTGGAGATGGCTTATTCCCAAGGTTGAAGGAGAGAGCCCCAGTGGGAGTAATGCCACAGTTCCACCATCTGCCCCCACCAGGAGACATTCCTCCGGTTGCCTGCTGCTCCTCTGTTGTTGTATATTTGATATGGATAGCTGTATGCAAAACAAACTCAATACCTGCCCTAAGGGTCAAACTAGGTATGCCAGAGACTGTAGATCTGCCAGAATCTTTCAAAGGTAAATTTAAATTTAAAGTCTTGACTGGAGCCATGCAGGGACCAGAGAGAAGGTTAACCCTTTCAGCCCCACATGGCTTTACTAGCCAGAAGCACCTCCACCTGTGCTGTTCTTAGTCCCTTAAAAAACCTGAACTTTTGCTTTGACAAGCTTAATAATTGTACAGAAAGGCAGTTTTGATTTGCAAAAAAATGGGCAGGAATAGAAAAGTTCAGTCCCCTCGTCATGCCTGTCTGCCCTGATCCAAATCAGAGCTGTGTATCTCCATTCCTGCTTGTCAAAAATCACCAAGAAGATCCAGTCCTGGCACTCCAAATGTCTTACCTGTTTTCGGCCTGAGAGTTTCAGGGTGGACAAAGAATGCAGTTGGCTAATGGTTGCATCAGGAGGAAAGGCACTGTTATTTCTCAATAAAGCATAGAATGGGCCGGATTAATATTTATGGTTTCAGAGATATGGAGATGTGCTACTGATTTTGACACACTCTGAAGAAGACAGTCTGCAATGAGAAAGAAACCTAGGAATCTCATCAGTGGTCTTTTTATTAATCTATGAGTGAAGGTCAACTGTTCTGTGATTGTATGGAGTGAAATTTTGTGACAATGACAGTATTGGTTCAGGATACTTGATTCATTTCTTTGTATGTAGCAACACTGTTAAACAGTGGAAGCATCATTAAATGCAGAGTATTTTGCTTGCCGCTCGTGTATTTACGTGTATTTATGGGATATGTCTAACAAATTTGGAAGCTGTTGCAAGATTAAGAGGTCCTAATAAGAAATACAATAACACACTTTTAATGTAAAAATTGAACTTTATTGTATATTAATTGAGGTGAGTGACTTATACATAGTATTGAGCTTGTGGTTTCTGCTTTCTATACTGTGTCCCTTTATTTTTATGGAGGCAGGCAATGGCAAACCACCTCTGAAAATCTCTTGCCTTGAAAACCCTACCAGGGGTCACCATAAGTTTGCTGCAACTTGATGGTAAAAAAAAAATCTTTTAGATACCCAAAATGCAAAATCTGGGGAGGAGAAGCAGCCAGCTTTATAAGACCTCCATACCACCACCTTAGTACACCCATCACATCTGGCTTATGAAAGCCACATACCATCGGATCCTGGCCTATCATTCCAGCTGGGATCCAGTTGGAAACAATAACTATGGTGCAATATCCAGTGGCGTTTGGCTGCAGCCCCAGGGTTCATCTCCCCTTCTGGTTTGCATGCTGGGTGGTTGACGTGCTCCTCCTCCTACATTGCTACTGAAGATGCTTTAAATAAGCTGTTTAAATGATGCTCAGTTTGGGATAATAGCATTAGAGCATCTGGAGAGGCATTAGGGAAATTGCAAGTAGCTTTATTAAGAAGCTTAATTCAATTACCGATGCAGGGATGTTTCTTGCTCCGCTCCAGAGAGCTGCTCATGTGCAGTTGCTCGTTCCGCTGCTGGATGCGATCCATCTTTTTGCCAGCGTGGCACCTGTCTGCCTTTCTTTTGGGCTCCCCTCATTTCGCTGCCTACAGGATGACAAAGTCAGATATGTATTCCAAATAAATCGATTCAGGAACAGAATAGGACTGCAGCATTTATCAGCCAAGCATATACAGAATACCGTGTTGAGCAAAGTCATTCAAAGATGTATTTTGAGGGGGAAATGCTGGGGGAATTATTTAAAAAAGAAAGGCTAGAGCAGGGGTGGGCAAACTTGCTCAGCGTAAGAGCCACCTAGACCAGGGCGTGGCCAAACTTGCTTAACGTAAGAGCCGCATAGAATAAACCTCAGATGTTTGAGAGCCACAAGACATGAACAAATATTACCTGCTTTTATTGGAAAATAAGCAAATTTCTTTTTATTAACATTAAATGAGACTGCCAAAAATAATAACAACAGGGGTAAAAGCAGATATTGATAATGATATTAATTTGTCCAATGATATTTGTTTGCTAATGATATTTAGCTTCCCAAGCCGCCCTGCCGGGAGCCACATAATATATGTGAAAGAGCCGCATGCGGCTCCCGAGCCACAGTTTGCCCACCCCTGGGCTAGGGGAACTGAACACCAGCTTCAGAGTAGAACCAAGGGAATTAACTCACTGCTAACAACCCAGGGGAGATCTGACTTCCAATCCAGCCACGAAGCTCACTAGTCAGCCTTGTGCCTTCTGTTCCTCTCTTTTGAACTAGCCTTCCTCACCAGGTTGTTGTGATTTTTTTGGGCCATCAAATCACAGCTGACTTATGGCAACCCCATAGGGTTTTCAGCACAAGAGACGTCCAGAGGTTGTTTGCCATTGCCTGCCTACACGTCACAGCCCTGGTATTCCTTGGAGGTCTCCCAACTCCCAAATACTAGCCAGGGCCGACCCTGCTTAGCTTCTGAGATCTGACAAGACTGGGCTAGCCAGAGCTGTTGTTGTGATGAGGAGAGGAAAACCACCAATGGTCGGTTCGGTTTCCAAAGCTATGTGAGTAAACTCACCCTACCTACTCTGCTCCTTGGCCCTCAATGGGCATCTGACAACCATTCCGTTACCAGTGGGGGGTTTGGTTAATAGAAACTTCCCTTCTCTTAAAAAAATCAGTCCACCACAACTTCAATTGAAACAAGGGCCCACCAGCCTGCATTGCAGCTGTCTTGGACCTTGCTGAGCAGAACTGCAAGACCCACGGTGCCGGGGGAGTTTATTTTTAGACACACTAATGTGGTTAAACTCTGAATTATCTATAAAGACCATATGTTTGCTCAGATGGAAAGCAGCAGCCAAGAAATCCAAAGACCACACAGTGCCCCTCCTCTGGGACCTGGTTTTTAGAAAAGATGTAATGTCTTATTTTAACAAACACTGAAGGGGTAAAAGCAAAGAGAGAGAGAGAGAGAGAGAGAGAGAGAGAGTCACGCACTTGGTAATGAAAGGCACCACCTGCTTACATTGCATTTCCCCATTTGCTGGTGCTGCAAGCAGCCTGCAAAGCTTGTGTGTGTGATGTCCTTTGGAGAAAATCTGTATCCCAAGAGTCACCAAAGTTATACAGGGTACCCTAATCCACACCAACCAGACTCCTGCATAACCAAGGGGTACTTTATACCCATAACTTCCTTCATACAAGGATGTAGGCATGTATCTATCACCTTTGTTATAATGATGACTATAAATGGATCATCCTAGGTTGGCGTCCAAGTATGCAGGCTTTGGTTCTTGACAGAATGCTTTGTCAGGGACAGAAAGAGAGATTTGCACAGCCAACTTACAGGCACATTCTCATGCATTTCTCATCCTTCTAACCTCTTTTCTTCATCTCCAGTTCCAGATGCGGGCTGCATATCCTCAAACCCCCATTCTCTTCCCCTCCCTTGACATTCAGGCCAAAGGGACTGAATTGTTTCCCTTCAGATTCCCAGCCCCAGCTCACCCAGGGCCTGAGCCAGCAGAACTGCTCTTTGTCAGAAAGATTCCCTGGCACCACTTAATGTCACTGAAGCTGAAGAGGATCTGGTGTCTTTGGTGGTGGAGGAAAGTGCCATCAAGTCACAGCTGGCTTATGGCAACCCCGCCTGGGGTTTTCAAGGCAAGAGACATTCAGAGGTGGTTTGCCATGGGTTGCCTCTGTGTAGCGACCCTGGGCTTCCTTGGTAGTCTCCCATCTAAATACTAACCAGGGCTGACCCTGTTTAGCTTCCAAGATCTGACGAGATAGGGTCAGGGCATGGTGCCTTTACTGTAAGGCAACTGGAGGTAGCTGTAGAGACACCAGAGCTGCTGCAGCACCATGCAAGCAGGGAGCACAGCGACTGATTGGATGGAAGAACCTGATGCCAAAAAGTGATGTCATCACCTGCAACCCTCTCCAGGTACAACCATCCCCAGCAGAGCAGAGCCACAATAATGAGAAGCTTTAATGGTAATGCCCATAATATTGAGATTTCTACAGGACTTTTCTGCTATCCCATTCTTGCCCCCATTTAGGCACCCAAGACATGGCCATCTCAATGTTCAAAGAAAGGGAGTGACGCTAGAGCCTACAACCTAGACAGGTAATCTTGTCTCATCTCTAAATCCATCCCAACTATAAAGGATCGAGGCCATAATAGCTTGGTGGCAGAGCCCAAACGTTGCATATTGAAGGCCCCAGATTCCACCTCCCCTGCATTTCCTGATAGAGAAATCTCCAGTAGATGAGCTAGAATTAATCTCTGCCTGTGTAGGGTTGCCATCTCTGCTTAGGGAATTCCTGGAGATTTGGGGGGGGGGTGCTGGGGAGCTCACTGGGGATGTGAGAGTTCATTGGGGATGGGATGTCACTCAAGGACTTCTGTTTCTCCTAGACTCTATGGTGTGTGCATAGAACCTGCGCTCTGAAGCTGCCATTGCCTCCAGGGGAACTGACTGCCAGATTGGTTTCAATTCTGGGAGAAGTTCACTTTGAGGTTTGTAACACTATGCCTGAGGCCCTGAAAAGTTGCTGCAAATTGGAATTCACAGTCACCAGAAGACAGAAGAATAGTAAATATCACCCCGATTTTTAATAAGGGGTTCAGAGGAGAACCAGGAAATTACAGGCCCATCAGCCTAACCTCTGTCCCAGGCAATTTAGCAGAAACCATAATCAAAGACAGAATTATTAGGCACACAGAGGGACAAAACCTGCTGAGGGAAAATCAGCATGGCTTCTGCAAAGGGAAGTCTTGCCTCACCAACCTTTTGGAGTTCTTTGAGAAAGTGTACAAGCATGTAGATAGTGGTGACCCAGTAGGTAGTATGTACTTAGACTTTCAAAAGGCTTTTGACAAGGTACCTCACCCAAGACTCCTAAGTAAACGTAAGTGGTCATGGGATAAGAGGGTGGGTTCTCTTATGGATTAAAAATTGGTTAAATGACAGGAAGCAAAGGGTAGGAATAAACGGACAGTTCAGGCAATGTAGGGAATTAAACAGTGGTGTCCCACAAGGATCAGTGCTGAGGGCAATACTATTTAGTTTGTTCATAATTTGTTCAGGGGGTGAACAGTATAGTGGCCAGGTTTGCAGATGAGACGAGATTATTCAGGATGGTGAAAACCAAGGATGATTGTGAAGAGCTCCAAGAGGATCTCCGCAAGTTGGGTAAGTGGGCGACAATATGCCAAATGAATGTTGCAGTGTTGGTAAGTGTAAAATCAAGCACATTGGAACAACCCCCCCCCCTTCAAGTATATGCTAATGAACTTGCTGACACTGAAGGTGGGTGGGGGAGATCTTGGGGTCATAGTAGATTACTCCATGAAAGTGTCAACCCAGTACGCTGCAGCAACGAAAAAGACAAACTCTGTGTTAGGGATTAATACGGATGAGATTGAAATAAAATGGCCAATATTATAATGCTCCTGTATAGATCTATGATGCAGATTTATTTGGAATACTGTACACAGTTCTGGCCACCATATCTTCAAAAGGACATTGCAGAGCTGGACAAAGTACAGAAGAGGGCAACCAAGATGGTTAGGGTGATGGAGTAGTTTCCCCTGTAAGGAAAAACTGAAGAGTCTTGGACTTTTCAGTTTAGAAAGGAGATGACTAAGGTGGGACATGATAGACTGAGATTTATAAAATTATGCATGGGGTGGAGAGAATTGACAAAGATTATTTTTTCTCCCTCTCCCAAAATACTAGAAGTTGAGGACACCCAATGAAACTGATGGGCAGTAGGTTCAGGACAGACAAAAGGAAATACTTCTTTAGACAAAAAAGTACTAAAATGTGGAATTCTCTGTTAGAGGATGTAGTGATGGCCACAGGAATAAACAGCTTTAAAAGGGGATTAGACAGATTCATGGAGGATAGGTCTATCAGTAGCTACTAGCCATGATGACTGAGGGGAACCCCCACATTCAGAGGCACTAAACCTCTGAATCTTGGAGCCAGGAAGTGACATCAGGGGAAGGCCTCAGCTTCTATGCCCCATTGTTGGTCCTTCAGAATAACTGGTTGACTACTGTGTGAGACAGGATGCTAGACTAGGTGGGCCATTAGTGCAATTCAGTGGGGCTCTTCTTGTTGTTACAAGTGGGGACCATGGTCTGTGTGGGGAGTGGCCCAACTGATCCAAAACTGGCCCAGCTAAATTGCTGTTTGTTCACCTACCTCACAGGGTATCTGTTGTGGGGAGGGGAAGGGAAAGGAGTTTGTAAGCCGCTTTGAGACTCCAAGTGAAGGGCGGGGTATAAATCCAATCTCCTCTCTTCCTCCTCTTTTCTTCAAAGAGGTGCTCCAAATGTTGACTGCATATTTTAGTGTGAAGCTTGCTTAGCTATTTATAACTTTGTATGAAGACTCTGTGCATGATGCCAGTATGAAAAACTGATATGGATGGATTAGCCTGAACTTACAGGACTGTTCTCTTGGATATTGTTCTGCTAAGTCATACATGAAGTCATATGATGGTCCTCACCGGATGAAGACTGCCAGAAATGAATATACTTACTGGATGCTTCGTTGATTTACTCTTGGACCTTTGTTTATTGTCTATTGTATTAAATTGATATTTTTGCATTGCTTTTTCATATGGTTTATTGGTTTAGTGTACATTTCAGCTATAAGTTCCTTTAGCTTTTGACCTATCACATAGCTGTTGTTCTGTCTATTGCCTGACTGCATATTTTAGGTCAGGAAAAGGGCATTGAGAAAAAAGACTGCTTTTTCCAAGTACAACAGTATGGTCCAGAAAGGCACTTTTATAAAGAAAGCAGAGCTATAGTCTATGCCACTGTGTATGGTATGTATTATACTACTCCCGTGGCAATCGTTTCTACTTTCGTAATTCCTTGTTTTGCATCACTTGCTGTATCATAGGCCAAAGAAAGACTGGCAATCTGCTGCACCTCCGCGGCGCGGCAGAACAAGGTGGGGGGAATTGCCCCTGCCGCATGGTGTTTGCACACAGCCACAAGGAAGCCACCCGCAGCATCCAGACTGCAGGCGGCTTCCGGTGGCGGCGGCCGAACGCCGCGTGGCTCCCCCGGCCCGGTGCGCGTTCACACCCACCGGAAGCGGGTGGAACGCACGTGCGCAGCAGCCGGGACACCACTTTGAAAGCAGAGGCAGAGCAGGCCAGACTGCCAGTCTGTCCTCAGCCATAGTCCTGTTCACATATTTGCAGTAACCACACGTACAAGCTGCATACAGTGTGGGGTGTACTTATTGTACACATTATAATGGAATAGTCTGGCCCCCTTTTGACATTTCTGTGCGCTGGTTTAGTCTCATGGGATGGAGTCCCTGATCAGTTAGTTCTGTATTGAGTAATTCTCGTGTTACATTCAACTCATCTACAAATGAAAGTGTGACTAAAACTGGATATGCACTGGTCCCCAGTTTCCTTTCTTTTCCTTTTATACCCTTAGAAGCTCATTGATTCAAAGATCTTGAGCAGCAGAAGATACTTGCTTCCTTTTTTTAATGCAAGGGCTAAAAGGATTGAGACAAATTTCGCAGTTGCTAAATTCAGGATCCTTATAGTTGAACCAAAGAGCCAGGGTTTCCCAAGTGTAGGAGGATGGTTGGTTGATTAAAGGCATAATATAGCGATCCCTTATATTCTCAAAAAACCTGCATTCAAGCAGGGCATGGAAGGATGTATATCCTATTAAGGCCACAAGGGGGTCCCCAGTTTCCATTGCAAAGTGAATACACATTGGCTAATCTTACAGATGTATGCATGTGCATGCAGGATGAACATGCATTCACTGTAACATATGAACAGAGCTCATGTGTGATACTATTTTGATAGTCTCTAGTCTTTGGTAACCCTAGTCCTATTGCATTGCTTATTATTAGATCGCTCATGCTATTGGATTGCATTGTTATACACCATGTAATCTGCCTTGAGTCTCAGTGAGATGTGCAGGCTATAAATAAAGTAAGTCAATAAATAAAACAAACAATCTGCAGTTTCTCTCTCTGGGGAGTTTTTCACTACAGGGCACATGTCAAATCAACCCCAAATGAACACTTCCCTCAGAGAATATCTGTGAGAATACAGTCTGTGTTCAGTTGGGCTAATTTAATGAGACTGACATAGAAGAAATCCACTGTGGATTAGGCATGCCTCTTAGATTACCTTGAATTTGAGATTGAATTCTGTGAGGAATTGGGGTTTATATATGTAAGAGAATAAGAGCAGCCCTGCTGGATCAGACCAGTGGTCCACCTCCTGCTTCACACAGTGGCCAATCAGATGCCCCCGAAAGGCCTGCAAGCAGGGCACAGAGGCCCCAAGGCCTCCCCTTTAATTGCTCTCCCAGGATTTGAGAAAGTGACTGCCTCTGAACATGGAGGTTCTATTCAGTCACAGCGGCCTATCCAACATCAATTTGTCGAACTCCCTTTAAAAGCCAATTAAACCAGCAGCCCTCAATACTTTCTGCCTGAGGCAGTGAATTCTCCACATAAATTACTCCTTGGGTGATGAAGTACTTCCTTTTTCCTGTCCCGAATCTACCAGCCGTCAAATTAATTGTGTGACTGCTAGTTCTAGTGTTAGGGGAGAGGGAGCGGAAGATTTCATGCTACACCTTCCTCACTCTGTGCATAATTCTATATACTTCTATAATGCCCCTCTCAGCTGAAAACTAAAAAGCCTCAAATTCTTTTGCCTTTCCTTGTAGGAAAAAGTGCTTCACTCCCTTGATTATTTTGGTTGCCTTTTCCTGCCCTGTTTCTACTGCTACAATGACCATTTTGAGATATAACACCTAGAACTGAACATTATATTCCAAATGCTGCTGCACCATAGATTTATAAATGACATTATGTTACCGGCTATATTGTTTCCAATTAGAGCGGCCAACTCTGGCTAAGGAATTTTCTGGAGATTGTGGGGGTGGAGCCTGGGGATGGTGGGGTTTGTGGAGGGGAGGGACTTTAATGGGATATAAGGCCATAGAGTCCACCTTCCAAGGCAGCCATTTTCTCCATCTGAACTGATCTCTTTTGCCTGGAGATCAGCTGTAATAGCAGGAGATTACCAGCCACCACCTGGAGGTTTAAGTAACGAAAAATATACACTGCAAGAAACTTTTGTAAATTAATGTGTTCTTTTGGGGGTCTAATGCTGCCAGTCCAAATCTCAGCACAGCAGTTAAGAGTATCAACTAGTATCTGGGAGACCCAGGTTCAAATCCCCACTCTACCACGGAAGCTTGCTGGGAGACCTTGGGCCAGTTACACACTTTCATTCTAACCTAACACACAGGGTTGTTGTCAAGATAAAATAAAAGAACAGAGAACAATATTGTAAGCCACTTTGGATCCTTATTGGGGAGAAAAGTGGGAAATCAGTAAAGTGAAAGAAACAGATATTGATCCTCATTTGCCTTGTTTTCATTCACTCACCCAGTTTGGTGAGATCTTTTTGGAGACTTTTGCAATCTGCCTTCGTTCTCACCTTCTGGAATCATTTAGTATCATGTGCAAACTGGGCCATTACATTGCTTACCCCCTAGATCCAGATCCTTGATGAACAAATTAAATAGCGCCAGTCCCTGTTCCCTCTGGAACGCCCACTGTTTACTTCCCTCCATTCTGAAGACTGTCCTTTTACATCTATTGACTGTCCTTTTCTACTGTCAACTCCCGTGGTTAAGAGCAGCGGACTCTAATCTGGAGAACTGGGTTTGATTCCCCACTCTTCCACATGAAGCCACTTGGGTGACCTTGGGCCAGTCACAGTTCTCTCAAGAGCAGTTCTCTCAGAGCTCTCTCAGCCCCTCCTAACTCACAGGGTTTCTGTAGTGGGGAGAGACGGGAAGGAGATTGTAAGCTGCTCTGAGACTTCTTCGGGGAAAATGGAGTATAAAAACCACCTCTTCTTCATTATTTATTAATTTAGAATATTTCTAGGCTGTTAGTTCAAAGTCCTAAAAAAGAGCAAGAGTCCAGTAGCACCTTAAAGACTAACAAAATATGTGGCAGGGTTTGAGCTTTCATGAGTCAAGGCCCATTTCTTCAGTGAGCTGTGACTCACAAAAGCTCATACTCTGCCACATATTTTGTTAGTCTTTAAGGTGCTACTGGACTCTTGCTCTTTTTTACTGCTACAGACTAACACGGCTACCCATCTTGATCTAGTTCAGAGTCCTGCATTCACTTTCTCCAACTGATAGAACCCTTTGAAACTGCAGCTTTCCAACCGGCCTGGAGTTTTCTCTGCACAGCAAACATTCCGGCATCGATCACAATTTCTCCTGAAAGGCCCCCCACCTTCCACCACGGTCTTGTGCTACCAGGCAACTGATTACACTTCACATAACGGCAATGACACTCACTCAGTATGGGGTGTTATCCTTTCTTTCATCATAAAACCCTTCTGAATCACTTTTCATGCCTTTGGATTAAGTACATAATTGCAAAATCAGTCGACACCCTGCTTCAAAAAGTAAAGGATTGCTTTATAATGAGTTGCATTTACCGTCTGGGGATGAGGGAGGCTGGAGACACAGTGGTCATCCAATGTGTTCTCCCCTTCCCAGGGAAAGCAAAAATTACCCACAAAAACCCTCCACCATCTCCTAAAGTATGGATCCGGTTAACATTTTTTGGCTATGGAATCCATTAGAGGAGTGCATCGAGAATGATCGAGCAAAATGGAGATTGAGGGAACAATTAATTATCGTTATTTTTGTATAACAATCCTTACAACCATCTTGTGCAGTAGGCCAGTGTGATTACCCCATATTTACTGTTGGAGGATGATGGGCGCTGCAAGATGACAGTTTGCCTTTGGTTATGACATGTAAATCTATAGCTGCGGTGTGTTTTGAACTGGGGACTTGCCAGCCCACACTCTTCACCACTGTGCTACGTCAGGGTGCTGGAGGGAAAGGATGCAGACCATGCAGTGGCTGAGGAGGCCAATCATCAATTAGAAAGTCCCTGGTTCACATCTGGCTCCTGCAGCTGGCGTCTATGTAGAGGGGTGAGCTTTCAGCCAGACTGCTACATGCTACCTGAGGGGGGGGTGGGGGGGGGTGGAAACTAGACTCAAAGGACACATGTCCTGTGGCTGGCACTGAATGGAAAAGAATATGCTAAACCGCTTATGTGCAATATGTGCAATACTGGCAGTCTGTCAGTACAAATACACCTTGCCAATGCCCAGCTCCAGAAAGGGCCGTCGGTGGGGTTTTCCACTTGGCCATCCTTTTTCTCTAACGCTGAAAGTCTTCCCTTATTCTGTTTGACTTGAATCTCTTTTCTTGTCCCATTCCTTATTGCTACGGTTGCTACTGCACTGCACCCAAGTTCATATTTGAGGGCCCACCTGGAGATCTCAGGCTACAAAGCACCCAATGAGAATAACTTCAATCAGATCAGCAAAAGGAGAGCCAATACGGTGCAGTGATTAGAGCTGGGGTCTAGGCCCTGAAACTGCCTGGAGTCAAAGTCCCCTCTCTGCTGTGACACTCACTGGGTGACCTTGGGCCAGTCATGCTGTTTCAGCCTAAAGTACTCCATAGGGCTGGCATGAGGATTAAATGGGAAGGGGAATCATGGAATCGTAGAATCACGGAATCATAGAGTTGGAAGGGACCTCCAGGGTCATCTAGTCCAACCCCCTGCACTATGCAGGAAATTCACAAATACCTCCCCCCACACCCCCACTGACCCCTGTTCCATGCCCAGAAGATAACAAAAACCCTCCAGAATCTCCGGCCAAACTGGCCTGGGAAAAAATTGCTTCCTGACCCCAAAATGGCAATCAGCATTTCCCTGGGCATGTAAGAAAGGGCCACAAGAACTAAGCACTGAGGCAACCCTTCCTGCCCTCCCTTCTCATGGTCTACCTTAGTTCACAGAATCAGCATTGCTGATGGCCATCTAGCCTCTGTCTAAAAACCTCCAAAATAGGAGAGCCCACCACCTCCCGAGGAAGTTCTTCCTAATATTTAGCCGAAAAATCTTCTGATTTAATTTCAACCCATTGGTTCTGGTCTTATCTTCTGGGGCAACAGAAAACAACCTAGCACCATCCTCTATATGACAGCCCTTCAAGTACTTGAAGATGGTTAACATATCACCTCTCAGTCATCATGAGTACTGCCCAGATATCTTTAAAAGAAGGCTGGGATAACAACATATAGATACATTTCACAGGGTTAGTTGTATTGGATCAAATGCCAAAAAAAAAATCAATTTTGCCTTGGAAGTACAGAAGCTTTATGAAGTATCCTCGATCCTCCATGTTTTCTGGTGAAGGGGGAAATGCTGTTCAAACAAAATACAAAGCTGATCTGACTCCACTGGTAACAAGAGAATGAAGTTTTATGTATAAAAATAGAAGCACATCTTAGCATCCCACAATTAAGAAGGATACGTTTACACATTAGTCTCCTATTTTGACATTTGAGCTCCACTGTGGTTTCCCCCCCTCCCCTGGGAAATTAAATCCAAACAAATGGTGACCATGTAAACTTAACTGGTTGTTCCTGTTTGGTCGTCTTTGCATCTGTTAAAACCTCTTCATTATGTTGTATGCTAATTTGTTGCTCACTGTCTGCCTATATGTATGGACTGTTAACTTCCATTTCAATGTATCTGAGGAAGTGTGTGTGCACACGAAAGCTCAGACCTTGAATAAAACTTTGTTGGTCTTAAAGGTGCCACTCAATTCAAACTATTTTCATGTAGGTACATTTAACTTATTGTGAGTGGATTAACTTCAAAAAAGGTTAACATTACAGCTCCATGCCCAGGTAAGAGATGGAAGAAGAGAGGTCCTATATAAGATGGAACAGAAGTCAACCAAGTCATCTAACAATGAGACAGTGGGGCCACTGCCAAGTGTACTCCAGTGAGAGGGTACCCCAGTGGGTAGTCTGTTCTGGAGATAGTTTGCAGTCATGATTGCTTCACCCTACCATTTATTTTTCATACTGTCTCCCCAGGGCCCACAAGAATTCTTCCTCTCAGTCGAGCTCCGGCCTGGGAGGGTTGTGGAGGCTCACGTACCAGCCTCCTCCTCCCGAAGGCGCGATCTGATGTAGCCTACCCTATCCCCCTCTGTGGGGAACAGGTGGCCCCAGGTTTGCAAAAAGTGGCCTGTCTTGATGATGAAGACCACTTTTTGCAAACCTGGCAGGGTCCCCATCGAAGGTGGCTGTCAAGAGCTCGTGGGGAACCAGTCGTCTATCGGCAGGAGCAACCGGGGCTGCAGGTGCCAGCTGCACGGGCCCCGGAGCAGGGAGACCCGGTCCAGCCAGCTGCGGGACAGGAGGTGGTGCGGGTGGCGCTCCTTCACCTCCAGCTCCACCGGCGGCTCCTTGTGTGCCAACCACTCTTTGGACTATCCCCAGTAGTCCTTCTAGTAGAGCGGTCATCTCTTGGTGCAAAAGCTGCTCCATCACCTCTAAACTGCGATCCATGTGGGACCACATGTCCCCGAAGTCAGGACCCCTCAGCCGGCTTGAGTCCCGAGGTTCTGCTGGGATGTGGGGCTGTGCTCCGTCTCACAGCTCAGGGTCTACACCCAGTCCCATAGCAGATCCCCTCTGGGATGGGGTCCAGGTCTCTACAGGTTCAGTCCCGAACAAAGTCCAAGAGTACCTGGGACCCCTGGGTCTGACTTCCACCCACGAGGTAGTGGTGGGAATCACGACATCCTCCTCCGTGGACACGGGCACCCCCGAGTCCGCGGTAGTTACTGAGGGTTCTCCCCCGTCTTCCGACATGGTCAGGAATGGGTGACTTCCCCGAGCAGGAGATTATTGACTCTCTGTGAGAGTCTGAAGAGATTTCAACTCCAAACAAAGGTTCTTAAACAAGAACTTCTTTATTGAAGGGCTCCATCGGGGTACACTTGTTGAGTCAGTAATGAAACCTAAGAGTAGTAGTAGAGCTATTATAGTATATTCGAACAATGTTGTCATAAAAGAACCCCCCAATCACCAGGTCAAGAAAAAGGCATCTAAGACACTAGACCCGTTAGTTCCCAGACTAAAGGCGGGAAAGGGGTTTCCAGGCTAAAGGTGGGAGAGGAGAGCTTTCGCACCTGGAGGAAAATCCCATTAAAAACAAAAGCTTGTGAGAAGCTACTGGCTACCAAGGTCACAGATCAGCATGAGGCAAAGCAGGGGCTGCGTGGGAGAAGAGCGCATTCCACAGGGGGGGGGGGGGGAGGACGCTCTCCGTTAGTCACTGTGTGCCATCTCCCGACCGGGAAATTACAGTCTCACTGACAGGTAGGCCTGCATCCATGAGCATGCGTTTGCTCATCTCCAGTAAAGATTTCAGGTTCCTTTCAGCAATGCCATTCTGCTCACTGACATCCTGTGCAGGATGCCTTCCTCTGCCAAGAAGGTTTGCATGTGATGTGATACAAACTCACCACCATTATCTGCCTGCAGCATTTGAGGCTTTCTTCCAAACTTGTTAGAAACCATAGCAACGAATCTCTTGAGGAATTTGTGAACTTCACTCTTTTGCCTCAGCAGATGCACAGCAGAGTACCTTGAGAAGTTGTGTAACCTTGTTTTGCAAAGTTTTCTTATCCATACTCCTTGTGATTTAATACTAGTAAACCAAAAGACTCTTCTAGGCGCTTAAGCATTTCTTTTGCTGCCTGGGAATCTTCATACATGGAAGTCTCCCTCATCATCCAGTGATCCCATAATAATGTTCTTGGCAATCCCCTTTTGATTATCCAAGAGTCTGATTCCTTGCCTTTCGCTGTTGGTTTTTCTTCCTCTAGGATTCCAGCGGCAACTTTTGCTTCAAGGAGTATATGAAATCTTTTAAGCCAGCTTCTATAGTTCTCAGCAGTAAGTTTTGTGATCTCCAAATATCTGCTTGATTCAGCCATCCTTATCACAGCAACATGGAGAAGAACAATGGAGAATTTTTAAAGATTAAAAAACACAAGGGAATCTGCTAATCGTAGACTTTAGGTCCTTTTAAAACATTAAGCTTAATTTAAGCTTCTGATAGACTCTGAGCTCATATCCTATTGGGTTAAATGTAAAAAAAATCAAGCACAGAAGCTTTACACAGTATCCCCAATCCTCCACTTTCTCCAGTTATGGGGAAAACGCTGTTCAAACAAATTACAAAGATGATCTGACTCAATGGTAACAAGAGAAAGAAATTTCACTTACAAAAATAGAAGCCCATCTTACATTACATATTCATGTAGGTACATTTAACTTATTGTGAACAGATTAACTTCAAAAAAGGTTAACTTGCTACAGCGCCAAGCCCATGTAAAATAGAGAAGAAGAGAGGTCACATATATGATGAAACAGAAGGCATCCACCTGGATGTTGACAACCCTTCTTCTTGTTTTACTTACTTGTAGGTCTCTATTTTTTTTCAGATGTGAAACTAAGGCTGCAAGGTAACTTCTTACCTCAGCGAATTCTTCAAAGAGTGAAATTAGTAACACAAGTGTTCTAGCCTTCTACGGCACGCTTTCTACTGCTTGTGCATGGGCCTCTGATCCAAGTTGAAAGGGGCTTATGGGCATTTGAAGAAGAGAAGCCATCCAGAGCTTCCTGGATGATGCCTGGAATGGTTCTGTGTCATCTGGTTGTCAAGGGTTACCAGTAGTTTTGTTCCATTCTTCTTCTGGCCACTGAAGTTCCAGGGAAGAGAATGGGCCAGTGCTCGAGTCAGTCCATGAAGAAAGATGAGCTGGAAGAATACCAGGTCAGGAGGCATCCAGACCCTACCCATTCTGTGCTCTACCCATTCACCATCACTTCTCCTTGCAGGCAGATTTTGTGTATACTCCTTATAATCATGAACACAGGAAGCTGTCACAGATGGAGCCATATCTTTGGCCCATCTAGGTCATTCTCTCCTGCTTTGACCACTAGCAGCTCTCCAAGGTATCAGACAGGAAAATTTTTTCCTCCACACACTGGGGATGCTGGAGGTCGAACACAAGACCTTCTAGGCATAAAATGTAGGTCCTACTGCTGAGCCACAGTACCTCCTTGAAGGGCCTGGCTTCTCAGGAAGCTCTTTTTATCTCTCCCTCAAGTGGTGTGAAACCTAACTTCATTTCTCCCATCTTTGAACAGTGGGATAGCACAGTTACCTGTAATGGATAAGGCTGAGATTTACAGACTAGGCTGAAGCATAGGCTCCTCCTAACCAAAATGGAAGGTACGTTTCCAGGTCACTAGGGATCCTGCCATGGAGGCTAGCTGCCATCTCCATGGCAACCAGAAAATGGATGCTTGTCTCAGTCTTCCTGACAACATGAAGAAGGTGTGTAGGAGTAACTTTGGATCAACTGATTTTCCCCTCTCAGTCTTAAATAGAGATATGAATAAATCTGAGTTATTGGAAAGGTGGGGTAGAAATTTTTAAAATCAATCAAAAAACTTAAAAGACTCCACTGAGAAATTTCATCAATATTATCTCACTTCTTGTAAAGTTCCTCAAAACCCTCCAGGTGTCTTTCCCAAGGAAAACTCCAAATTTGCCTCAATTTTTTCTTATGGCCAAACAAGGTGGCTTCCAACTACTAGCAAATTAATTCTAGCCTTTAAATTCATTCATTGGCTGATTCATTGATTAAATATAAGAGTCTGCCCATTACGAGGACCTCAAGGTATTTTGCTTGGTCAGGAACCTGAAGAAATTTCAGATGATACACATTTTAATAACAAAAAAGCCATCAGCATTCAGGCTTACATGGAAATCTTTAATGTATTTTCTTCATCATTCTAAAGTAACCAAACACACCAGAATCAGAAAAAAAAGATTATAAAAAATACACCTGTATATCATTATACCAAATAGCCAGTTTGGTGTAGTGGTTAAGTGCGTGGACTCTTATTTGGGAGAACCGGGTTTGATTCCCCACTCCTCCACTTGCACCTGCTGGATGACCTTGGGCAAGCCATAGCTCTGTACCAGCTGTTCTCTCAAGGACAGTTGTCTCAGAGCTCTCTCAGCCCCACCTACCTCACAGGGTGTCTGTTGTGGGGAGGGGAAGGGAAAGGAATTTGTAAGCTGCTCTGAGACTCCAAGTGAGTGAAGGGCAGGATATAAATCCAGTCTCTTCTTCTTCTTTGGCTCACCAATTAAAATTGGCTTAGATGCCACCTTTGTCCAAATTTGATGCAGCAATGGAAAGACATCTACTCCAAATATTTCCAGTTTCTTTAACAATGGTTATTCAGTAACTCTTCAGCCTATTCACTATTACCACAAAGATGCGACTAGTCCTTTTACACATCTAGCAATTGCTGGGCATGCCATAACAATATTTGTGATGGAACACCAGCTTGTTTTGTGTCAGATTTCCGAAACCCTATTCCTGTTATATTGCTTATTGGATGTTCCATCCTGTTGACTGTATTGACTTACATTATGTCATTTGCTTTTCGTCTCAGTGAGAAAGGCATACTGTAAATAACATCAGTAAATGAATTAATGTCTCTCATTCACACAGGTGCTAACGTTTCTCACTAAGGAGGAAATTCTACGGTAGGTCCACCCCTGATTTCTATTTCCCCTCAGCCTCTGGTCCTCATCTTTAGGCACTGGCACTTCCCATGTTAAGCAGGCTGTTTCCACAAGGGGATGGGGAAACTCACTTCTGCTATGGAAGCAGCAGTGAGGACAACTTCCTCACAGAGGGTTGCCAACTCCAGCTTGGAGGTGGCGTGTAGGAAGAGTACCATTTGGGGAGGAGAGGGAGCTCAGCAGGCATGCAATGCCAGAGAGTCGGCCCTCTGAAGCTGCTGTTTCCTTCAGCTGCCATTCCTCAGCTGTAATTCCAGGAGAATGAAAATCCAACCTGGAGGGTGGGCCAGTGTTCCCTCTAAGATGAGTTAGTGTGAGCTAGCCCACAAGTTTTTAGCCTCCAGCTCACACATTTTTGTCTTAGCTCAGGGAGAATGGCTCCAGAGCAAATTAATTTATGCAGTAGCCAAATTGCTCACTCACAGCTTTAAAGCCAGTAGCTCACAAAGTAGAACTTTTGCTCACAAGACTCCGCAGCTTAGAGGAAGCATTGATGCCACTCACTGCTGTCCCTGCCTGTCCACTGCATTGGTGCAGAAGTGCCAATGCGGCAACCATTTTGCCAGGCCCTGTGCAGCCTGGCACCCCATTCCCACTCCATACTTAGGGTTTCCAATCTCCAGGTGGTGGCTGGAGATCTCCTGGTATTCCAACTGATCTCCAAGCAACAGAGATCAGTTCCCCTGGAGAAAATGGCTGCTTTGAAGGGTGGACTTCATGGCATTATACCCTGCTGTAGTCTCTCCCCTCCCCAAACACTGCCCTTCCCAGACTCCACCCCCAAAATCTCCAGGAATTTCCCAACCCAGAACTGGCAACTCCACCCCTTGCTTCATATCTGAGTGACAGTGTTCAGAGCATGGTGATTCGCTGTGAACTCAAAAAGCCTATTAATAGGATGAAGGGTAGGCAGGGTGAGGGCATGAACATCACACTGCCATTTTGAAGTGGAGCTTACTTCCAGCTCCTTCTCCAGGCTGGCTGTGGGCAGTTTTAAAAGGGAAAGCCCATGCATGGTGACTGGAAAGAGCATGACATCATGTACAAGCCCCCCTCCCAAAAGGGGGCATGCTGTGTTCCACTCAGGAGAGAGTCCCCATGTGGAAGCAGTTGTAGTTGGCCAAAGTTCTGAGACTTACTCAAAAAACTCCCCACAAAAGACGAACAGAACCAATTATCTAGCGTTGTGACCTCAGACATATACTTGGAGGTCTCCAATCCAAGTACAGACCAGACCCAGATTTGCTTGGCTTCAGCAATATTGCTTCAACAAGTGCCTCCAGGTGGAATCTTTGCCAACCTTTGCCCAGCACCCCACAAAATATCATCTCAAGGAGAACAGGAAATCTAGTTGCACCTTTCTTTAAAAAAAACAAACAGTGCTCATGGTAGGAGACAGCCTTTGGGAAAAGTATGAAAATGTGTGCACCCAGAAACCAAAAGAGGAGTGTGTAAGTGATAGCAGGCTGTTGATATTTGGTGGGGGGGGGGGGAGAAGATCATGGAAAATATTTCAGTGACCGTGCAGGAAAGAGCGTTTAGGTAGCGACTGGTGTTCAGTGGTAGAGCATGTGCTTCATATACGGAAGGACCCCGTCTTTAATTGAAAAAGGATGAGGTAGCAGGTGATGTGGAAGACCTCTGCCTCAGACTATGAAGAACCATGGCTACTCAGAGTAGACAGTACTGTCCTAGATAGACCACTGGGCTGACTTGGCATAAGGCATCTTCATGGGTTCATTCATAAGGCTGGTTTCCAAAGCCATGGCTGTTGTCTGCTATCACTCAAGGCTGGAGATGAGCAGAGGTCGGCCATTGCCTTCTTCTGCACATAGCAAGCCTGACTTTACTTGGTGGTCTCCCACCACACTGAGTGCCCACCCTGCTTAGCTTCTAGGGTCTGATGAACTATGGCTGTTTGGGGTTATTCAAGCTGCTTTTGCATGTTGTCGGAACTGGCAATATAATTTGGTCCAAGTTTGTTTTTCAACACTTGTACTGGATCTCATAAACCAGTGAAATCACTTGAGTTCCCTTAACTATCTTCTCCGTTTTTATCCTTTTTTCCTTCATTAGAGCTCAAAAAGGGCCTTCCATCTAGGCATTGACTAGGCTCCGTATTACAAGAGTAAGACATAAATGTATACATTTATATACTCAGAGTAAAATCTGATGGATTTGCTAGGATTCACTTGTAGTTCCCAACAAGCCAATTTCAGGATTTAGCCTGACAGAATGGCATCAATCAGATATTCAAAACTCCTGGTCTCTGAGACCCCATGCACCAATTTAAAAAATGAAAATGGTTAAATAGAGGAAAAACAGCCTTGCATTAGAAGCAGGCTTAGTAGCTTAGGAAAAACAACCCAGCTGATAACCTGCCATCTCCCCCACCCCTCTTTACAGCATCCATGAAGCTTTCTGTAATTCATGTCCCCAAGGAAAGGATTATAGACAAGAGAAACTCACAGTGGAGAAAGTGTGCACCTGGCCACAGGTAAAGGTAAGTCTGGAAACCCGCCAGTAAAATGACAGCACGATGCCTCTCTGTTGGAGTAGTGAGCAATTCAGGGACAATGCTAGAGGGGAAGGGCTGTGGCACCTGTTTTGTGTGCAGTAGGTTACAGATACAATTCCCACTATCTTCAGCTAAAAGGATCAGACAGTAGGTGATGTAAAGGACCTCACCCAAGACCCCAGAGAGCTGCTGCCAGGCTAAGTAGACAATATTGACCTTCCTAGATCAACAGGCTGACTGGAGGCAGCATCACAAGTTCATGGGCAGGGAGTTTAGTCTCAGTATAGATGAAAGAGCACTGAGACAGTGGCTTGGATCTAATGGCAGATTGACAAATGGGGGTAATTTTTTTGTTTACTTCCCTCTTCCACTGCAGCCCCCCTCAATGGCCCTTCATGCTGTTCTGTGGAGTCCTGGCAGAGCAGCATTTTGGGGAGCATTTCAGGCTGTAAGGTTGCACCTTTTTTTCAGAGTTTGATTTCAAAAGCTTTGTTCATTTTTATGGTATGCATTTATTTCCATTAATATTCTTTATTGCATTCTCCCCTCTGGTTTCAATGGGAAGGATTTCCGGCTCTAAGTCATTAATGTCTGTTTCATATCTCCTGGTCCAGGGGTGGCCAAACTTACTTAACATAAGAGCCACATAGAATAAACATCAGATGTTTGAGAGCCGCAAGACATGAACACATATTACATGTTTTTATTGGAAAATATGCAGATTTGCTTTTTATTAACATTAAATGAGACTGCCAAAAATAAGAACAAAAGGGGTAAAAGCAGATATTGATAATGATATTTATTTGTCCAAGGATATTTGTTTGCTAATGATATTTAGCTTCCCCAGCCGCCCTGCTGGGAGTCACATAGTATATGTGTGAAAGAGCCGCATGTAACTCCTGAGTCACAGTTTGGCCACCCCTATCCAGGTCACTCACATCTCTGGATCTCTCCTCTTCCCCCTTCCTTTCCCTGCCCTCTACCCTTTGAGACTCTAAACCAGACTGGAAGGGAAACTAACAAAGTTTATGCATTTTAATGGCATTCATTCATCCCTTGGTATTTTCATTTATCTTCCTTACATTAACATATGCTGAGATGGTCTCTAGAGGTTTGTTTTTAAGATTTTTTTTTTAAATTGTGCTATCAGCTATAGTACAGAGTTTGCCTGGGGACTCTTTTGGTTTGTGTAAATAGGGTCTATATCCTGCAGTTGCTAGGCAACTGCAGCGTACTTCCTCCATTTTTCCCTGGGACAAGCTAGTCCTGAATCCATGCCTTGTACTGCTGGACTGTCCTCCTCACAAAGTGGGGAGAGTGGACAGTGAGAGACAGAAACAAAAGCCAGGTTAGACTTTTTATGAGGACCAACCCAAAGCACAAAAGTGTGCGGACTTTCAAGATCTCCAGAACTTCAGGCTTCAGGTTTGACAAAAAAAGGGGCAAGGGATTGAAAAACAGTGGGCAGAATCTGACCACTCTGTACACAGAATACCTAATTTCCCCCTGTGTTCCTCCTTGTTTTTGCAACCCCTTCTGTCCCCTGAATGGATAATTTCCCAGGGTAGCATTGTGGGACCCACAAGGAGGGACAGTGGCATAGGCTGAGTGGGCTGGATAGGGCTGGAACGTGGAAGGACCAAGGACTGAAATCTCTCCTCCTTCCTCTTTGGCAACTGCCACCCCACTGAGGAAAGGGGTCAATTTAATCCCCTAGCCCTGACCTGGATGGCCCAGGCTAGCCTGATCTCATCAGATGTCAGGAGCCAGTAAATGGGTGGGAGACCTCCAAGGAATGCCAGGGTCATGGTGTGGAGGCAGGCAATGGCAAACCGCCTCAACATTTCTTGCCTGGAAAACCCCATGAAGTCGCCATAAATTGGCTGTGGCTTGACAGCACTTTCCACCACGGGTCCCCCTAACTTCAGGCCACTGACTGTCATATGGCTGTTCTTCTGCCTGGATCCTGCCACTCCAGAAACGATCATTCTGTGGGCTGCAAAGAGCTTCAGGAAAGAGGAAGAATCTGGGGGAAATGCCACACATGGAGAAGAGGCTACCACCCAGTGTTTCAGCCCCTGATCTTAAGACCTGTTTTCTGCATCCTGCACAGAATGGCCAGGCAGGTTTGGAGAGATAAAATGGTGCTGAGAGGAGCTGGAATCAGGCTGTGTTTTCAGCCCTCTGGGAAGGAGACTGAGGCAGCAGCAGCCAAAATGGAAAGGGACAGACCAGACCTAGGCATAGGAAAATGTGGGGCGCTCATTTCAGGCCCCCATGAGATTAGAAACTTTTCTGTGGCATCAGAAGCCATACTTTAACTTCCCTCAGGATATCCCACGCCACAACCGTTTCTCACATTATTAAGTGAGCCTTCATGGACACCAAAGGAAATGCTCATTCCTGCCCTATGGAGGAGGTGGAAGTGGTTGCTGTTAAGGTGAATATTGACCCGCTGTGTGGAAAACTTGGGGGGGAAGGCAGAAGGAGCACATGCCAGCCATGTTGAAAGAGTTAAGAACTGGAGGGTTTAATTAAAAAGCCCAGAAATAAATATATTTAGCTACGCTGTCAATTTAGATTACGGCAAGCATGTTTACATTTTTTACACATTTAATTAAAGGGATTTGCATAGAGCAGTGCAAGGGGTGGTGTTCGGCCGTGATCAGAACAAGCCACCACATGCGTTGAAGGGTCGGGAGGGGGGAGGGAGGGGAGAGTGTGATTCAACCCATTTAGAAATGCCTCCAGGAAGTGGTAGAGCTCACATTTTTAAGGCCCTCTCCCCGGCCCTTCCATCCACCTGTCAGCAGGAGGTGTGGGAGCCACAGGGGAAGGGTCTCCTCAGCTACGGGGTCTCAATTACAGGGTCAGTTCACGGTATATTAATCTCATTTATATTTAATTTCATTTACTTCATTTACATTCATTCTCCCCAACGGGGATCCAAAGTGACTTACATCATTCTCCTCTCCTTTATTTTATCCTCCCAACAATCCTGCGAAGTAGGTTAGGCTGAGAGCAGTGTGATGGGCAAGATTCAATGGCAGAGTGGGGATTTGAACCTGGGTCTCCCAGAGCCTAGTCCAGCACTCCAACCAGTACAGTCTGCTGGCTCTCTTTTGTTGCCCCAGAGAGTTAAAGCGGTTCCTCGGTGGAACAGGCTTCCCCGGAAGGTGGTGGGCTCTCCTTCTTTGGAAGTTTTTAAGCAGAGGCCAAGATGGCCATCTGACAGCAATGCTGATTGTGTGAACTTAGGCAGATCATGAGAAGGGAGGGCAGGAAGGGTTGCCTTGGTGCTTCGTTCTCACGGCCCTTTCTAACACACCCAGGGAAATGCTGATCGCCACTCTGGGGTCAGGAAGCAATTTTTCTCCGGGCCAGTTTGGCCAATGATCCTGGAGATATTTTTGTCATCTTCTGGGCATGGAACACTGGTCACTGGGGGCATGTGCGGGGGAGGTATTTGTGAATTTCCTGCATTGTGCAGTGGGCTGGACTAGATGACCCTGTAGGTCCCTTCCAACTCTATGATTCTAAGATGCACCCATCCCCTCCTGGACCTGACCAGCAGTGGACGGCGGGGAGGGAGCTGAGGCCCTGGGGTGTGTCAGTGCTCCCCCATTGTCCCACCCCAGAAGCTACTTGGGGTGCTTGGCCAGAGAAGCAGCCCCATTTGACTGAGGAATGTCCATGATGCTGAGCATCTCAAGTTGTCAGACCCAGTTCACGTGCATCTTTTGTTCCCAGGTATTTGGCCACTCTTGTGTATGGATGGGGCTGCACAGACGTGTTTTAAAATGCTCCTCTATTTAGACTGAGATGTACTGCTGATAATGTTTGTTTTTAACCAACTGTTGCTTTTCGGATGCTGCTGATTCCACTGAAGCTTTTAAAGGCATTTTGTTGGTTTCAGTGTTGGCATTCTGATAGCACAGCTTGGGGGGTTCTGATCTGACAAGGTGCTGTTGGCCAAACGGCACATGTGTTGAAAAACCCTTTCCTAATCCAGTTTTGCACTGTTTGCAAGGCAGCCTTTGCAGGGGGAAATTAATCATCCGGGCTGGTGTTCGACACTCTAGTGCACTATCATTTCTCTCTCTGACAGCAACCTCTCTTAGCGGTAGCCAAAAACATTCAAATGATCCTTATTTAGAAATTCAGCAGGCGTAGGGCCAGGAAGCAGCCCGGCTTAAAGGATTCCAGAGTGACAAAAGGGAAACTCATTCAGCTGGTTGCTTTGCTAATGCAAGGTGACATTTTCTCCCCCCCCCCCCCCCGATGAAAGTTGAGCCAATGGTTTCAAATAAGGCACGGTTTCATCCTGCAATCTGTTTGGATGCTTCGGTGGAATTTCTCCCATCTCCACAGTAACCTCACGTAGACCCATGGTTTAGTGACATTGGACAAAGTATAAGAAAACATATAACTGAATAAACACTGGTGGCAAATAGACAGAAAGGACAGCTTGAACATTGTCCCTTTTAGTCCCCTTTTGATCCCTTTTATAGCAACACAACTGAACTCAAATAGTCTTCATTGGCTACCATTTCATTTCTGGGCCCAATTTCAAGTGCCTGGTTTGACCTGGTTCAGTTACTTTTTCACCCAAAGAGTGATTAACACATGGAATTCACTGCCACAGGAAGTGATGGTGGCGGCTACAAGCATAGATGGCTTCAAGAGGAAATTAGATAAACATATGGAGCAGAGGTCCATCAGTGGCTATTAGCCACAAGGTATAGATAGGAACTCTGGGGCAAATTATGCTCTGTATTCTTGGTGCTTGGGGGGGGGGAGAACAGCGGGAGAGCTTCTAGTGTCCTGGCCCCACTGGTGGTCCTCCTGGTGGCCCCTGGTGTTTTTGGCCACTGTGTGACAGAGTGTTGAACTTGAAGGGCCATTGGTCAGATCCAACATTGGCTTCTCTTATGTTCTTATGACCTTTAAACCATAAACTATGAGGGCCCAGTACTTCTGTTGCTTCAGACCAACATGGCTGCCCACCTGGATCTATTAGAGCCCAAGATACCTTATGGGCTGCCTTCTTTGCTAGGAACCTGCCTGATCATCAGATGAGGACCTGCTACATTCATTTATATAATTCTTTATAATCCACTTTTCTGCCCCATGGGGACCCAAAGTGGCTTATAATACAGGGGATTCATTACCATGGGATGTAGGGTTGGCCACTAGAAGATTAGGCAAAATTCACAGATGACAGGTCCAGGGATGGCGATTAGCCACAATGACTGAATTGAACCTCCTTGTTCAGAAGCAGTAACCCTCTGAATATGGATGGCTAGGAGGGCAACAGTGGAAGGTTTTGGCATCTGTGCTCCTGCCCATAGACATTGAGGAGCATTTGGTTGGTCAATGTGTTATCCATGGTACTAGGCTAGATGGACCATTGGTCTGATACTGCTTGGCAGCTCTTATATTCTTATGTTCAAGGTCTACAAAAGCTGTTTGGGAGGTGCTGGAAGACGCATACTGGTGTTGTACCCTCAGAAGGATGGCAGAAAAGAACTTCATGTGCTTCACAGACTGGTGGCACAAGCCATCAGAATCCCTTACTATTGGCCTGCTAGTTCAGATCTGCCTCTCAAGCCCTAAACTCTTTCCCTTGGCCTTCAGAGGTAAGGTGGTCAGCATCTAGAGACAGAGCATTTTCTGTGGTAGCACCTTGCCTTTGAAATGCCCTCCCCCTTGAGGCTCACCTGGCAACTACTTTACATTCTTTTAGGTGCCAGGCAACACCCCCCCCCCCCCCCCATATTTTACCCAGGGTTTTAATTAGATGTTTTATTTTATCTGCTTTTTAATGGTCTGCTTCTGTTTTAAGGATAGTTTCTATGCTGCTTTTGTCCAATGGCTTGTGTTTCAATGGCCTGAGTTTTAATATTATGCTTTTTTAAATTGTAAGCTGCCTTGAGCAGGACTCTGAGGAGGCTGCATAGAAATAGTCTAAATGAACAGATAAATAACATAAATCAGAATGTCCTCTTGCACCTCTTGCACCAATCCCTTTGACATGAATGGGAGATATGCAGGAGCGTGGCTTGTGCAGAAGAACATTGTGGCCCCACCCATTTCCTGTGCATGGTAACCAAGATGGTTACAAACAATTACAACCCAACGAGCCTTTATTTCTCCCTCCACCACAGTGCCTCCTGAAATTCATTGCAATTCTTTTAAGAGTCCAGGGAAGAGTTGGCCAGAAGCATAGGTGGATGGCCACAGGCCCAGCTAGCTTTAAAAGGAACAGATTCATGGGGGAGGAGTAGTTCTATCAGTGGCTACTAGCCATGGGGATTAAAGGAAACCTCCATGTTCAGAGGTAGTAAGCCTGCGAATCCCAGAGCCAGGAGGTAACATCAGAAGAAGATCTCGGCCCCTATGTCCTGTTGCTGGCCCTCCAGAGAAACCGGTTGGCCACTGTGTGAGATGGAATGCTGGACTAGATGGATCATTGCTCTGATCCAGCAGGGCTCTTATGTTCTTATGGATTAGAATGCCAGACAGTGTCCTTCCCTTTAATAACAATGAATATTCATGAAATCAATTTGATATTCAGTGCCTGGACAGCTGCTGCCAGTCTGAGTAGACAATGCTGGTCTTGATGGACCAAGGGTCTGATTCAGTGTAAGGCAGTTTCACGGGTATATTAGGAAACAGATAAAATTCCCAAAAGTGAAGGATATCAAACAATTAAAGCTGGCATTTCTTCCTCTCCTAAATTTAATCAACTTACTTATTAATTCCTTAAAAACACCAAGATGGTTGCTAGACCTTTTAAGGAACGCCCCCCCCCCCCCGAGCCAGATGATGGCCTGGATTTAAAATGACAGCCCTGAAGCAAACTTATATCACAACCTAGTGCAGGGTTACTGCAATCTAGATCTCAGAGGTGTTAGACTAGAAGGCCATGACCTGGATAGCCTAGGCTAGCCCAGTCTTGTCAGATCTCAGAAGCTAAGCAGGGTTAACCCTGGTCAGTATCTGAATGGGAGACCACCAAGGAAAATCAAGCTTGTGATGCAGCGGCAGGCAATGGCAAACCACTTCTGAATGTCTCTTGCCTTGGAAACCCCATGAGGTCATCATAGGTCAGTTGAGTATGTCTGCATAGGCTTGCACTGTTCCTCTCTAACTGTTTAGCAGGCCCTCCCTGGGCCCCTTCACGCTGCCAGAACTCAGCGGCAAAACTGCCTTCTCCTCATTGAGGCAGCCGTTTCCCTTGCAGGACATGTTTGCAAAGCATGTTCTGTGCTCTTGTACTGCAAGCTCCCTCCCTAATTAGCCTGTGTTGCAGAAGCTGGCTATTTTCAGCCTCGCCTCTTGACATTCACGAGCCGTGTCAACAAATACAAACAGATAACCGGCTTTTGGCTTTTATTAAAAAGTCATCTGTAAAATGCTACTTCACCGTTCAAGAGCATGGAAGGAAAAAAAACACAACAGCAAGTGAGGAAGCCTTCTATGTGATCCTGAGCAAAAACATACAAATTCGTTGGGGAGGGGATCATCTCTCAAGTTACCTCATAGTGACAGGTGTCCCATGATCAGCTCTCATGTGACCCTGGGCACTTTTAAGTCATGTCGTACTTCTCAGATTCTTGGGAAATGACTCTGAGTCAGAGAATTTAAGCCCCCTACAAATTGTATCAACAAGAATCTGTCTCACAGGCCTCCATCCCCAAAGCCTCTCTGAGGCGCAATCTGAGGGGCCATGGCTCAGTGGTAGAGCATCAGCTTGGCAGTAGAAGCCCCCAGGTTCAATCCTTAGCATATCCAGTGGAAATGATGAGAGAGTAGGTGATCTGAAAAACCTCTGTTTGAGATCCAGTTTGGATAGATAAGACTGATTCAGTACAAGGCAGCTTCACATATTCACGTGAAAGAGACCATTACACTGGCCAAGGAGGCCTTCAGAGCAAACTGTGCCCCTGAAACCAGGCTCTGAGACTCCTTTGGTGCAGATGGAAGACCAATAGCTCTACCACATCCCCTTCATTCCATTCTTAGACCCAACCGACAGCTTGGAAGCTGTTCAATGAGGCCAAAAGTATGGCTCCAAACCGGAATTCTCCCCCTTTAAATTCCTTTTATGCTCTTACCTGAGGGGTGGTCTTTGAACATTCAGTAGGCCAGCGCTACTTGTTAGGAGCCCAGGTGGGCTCTGCTGAACCAACACCTGCCTTCTCTGGGAGTTCTCCCAGGTCCTGAAGATCCCATTCTTCACCAAGTTCTGGGCCTTAGGAAACCCTTTCTGATGCTGGACAGCTCCTGCTTAAGGCCAGACTTCTCCAGGCCTATCTCCACACTCCACACAAATCTGACCTGTGCTACATTCTCACATGGCTCTGTGGTACATTTGGGGAAAGAAGGACATTGGCTAGCCGGGTCTGTACTTCAGTGGCAAGAGACCAAGCTGAGCATGACCTTCTGCCTTTAGGTCCCAGGTTCAGTCCTTGGCTTCTCTAGTTATAGAATCCGGGATGATGGGAAAGACCTTTCTCCATGGGAAGTCTTGGAGAATCACTGCCAGTCAGTAACAGAATACAAAGCAAGCTGATCTAATGGCCTGACTTGATATTCAGCAGTTCTGTAATATGCATGTTTTTAATTTTTACTTGTCATCCTAGCCTTTTCTTGGTGGATACAAACTACATTTTCTTTCCAAGCAGCAATGGCTTTTTTGCACCCTTTTCCAGTGTGTCCCTGTGTCCCCCCCTCCAAAAAAACCCAAAAAGCACAAACAGTTATGATTTCAAGGTCCTTTTTTTGTAACTCTTTCACACAGCCTCTTTGTCTGTGCTGAAATGAAGAATTTCCCTGCAGGCAAAGACATTTCCTTGGAATACAAAATGCAACAATTTACACTGATCAAATGGGTCGAGAGCTACTGTGTCGGCATTTGGGAAACAGAGTGTGCTTCGGAAAACAAGCTTTTTAAATTCTCCCGACGGGCTGCATTTGAACACTTCTGGGCTCTTGGGGGGTGGGGGTGGTCGTGAGCCTGTCTTGGTCACACAAATCACCCCGCAAAGTTGTGCTGGGCCTGGAGAGGATAAAGATGATGGAAGTCAGTCACTGCCAAACAAATTGTGCCTCTTTTTCTATGCAGTTGTGCAGTAGATGGGTTAACAGTGTGTGGGATGAAAGAGCACTTGCGGGTGGGCTGCAGGCACACAAAGGACACCCTCCAATAGGAAATTCTCCTGCACAAGTGCCACTGAAATGTCATTCCTTTTTTGCAGGCCAGTTTGTATGTGTGTGTGTGTATCTGTCTGTTTCATGGCCCCGTGACATATGTTGTTTTATAGCATATGTCATTTTGCTAATATTAGGATGACAAAGTTGATGGTGGGCCATCTTGGTGTTTGACCACAATCCAGCTGGACAGTCTTCTGTATGAGCTTTGCTGAGATCACTGCACTCAAATTACTCTCCCTCCACCCGTACGTTTTGACATACTGCTAGCCCAATCGTATCTGAAGTCACATAACCAAATTAGTTATGTTGCACAGAGGATGATGTTTTAGTGGCTTGCTAAACACAATGTAGTTGGGTATAATTTTAGACTTTAAACATTTATTTAGTTATTTAAGGATTTTCAGCCTTCTTTCCTCCTGATCGGGTGGCGGGGTGGTGGTGGTGGTTATAGCAATTTACAAAATAAATGAAAAAAAAATTCAACTTATAAGAAAGAGATGAGCAAGCGCATATACGATATGATGTTCCAAAATCCTGGACTGGTACTGAGTCCAGAAGTTCGCCTCACTCAAGGCCAGAGGAAACAACCCATACCTTGAACCATAGACTGAGAGCCAAAGAACAAATATCCCTTTCACTTATGCTTCTGAACACACCTGAGCCAAATACCTGCAGCAGAGGAGCAACAGACACACAGCTCAGATCTTCTTCAGCTGACAAAAAAGATGTTCCCAAACTCCCTCCCCTGACTGCGATAGTTCTGGCTACACCCAGTCTAAAGACTTGCAATGGAGGAGAAGCAGACGTTGAGTCCAGATCTTCTTCACCTGGCTCAGTGTTTCCTCAGTCTCCTTCTCCTGATGCGGAAGTCTCTGGCCATCTCAGGCTAGATACCTGCAACAGAGGAGGAACAGAAGTTCAGCCCAGATCTTTCTTCAGCTGCAAAGAGATGTTCTCCTCACCCCATCCCCTACCAGAGAGGATAGCAAACAGATTCCAGTGAAGAGGAAAAGTTTGTTAGGTCCAAAACCCAGTTCTTGGGTACATTCAAAAGTTCAGTTTTTCATTTTAAAGCAATTATTGATTGATTGATTGATTGATTGATTGGATTTGTAGCCCAGGGCGGGTAACAATGGTATCTGTGACACAATATAAAAGTGAGTTAGTTAATTCATTAATTAAAACAGTTTTTACCATAATATTGGCACTAAAAGATGGTGCCTAAAAAGACAACCTGGCATCCCCTATTGGGGTGGGGAGTAAAATCATATTACTGATCACCTGAAGGAATAACTGACAAAAACAGGGGAGAGGGGGGAACAGCCAATCTAAGATGGAGACTGTCGCTGCCTCAGCCATAGGCCTGGTGGAACAGCTCTGTTTTGCAGGTCCTGTGGAACTGCATTAGATCCCACAGGGCTCAGCTCTCACTTGGCAGAGCATTCCACCAGGCTGGGGTCAGGGCTGAGAAGGCCCTGGTTATGGCCAAGGACAGCTGGATACTTTTTGGGCTGGGAGTCACCAGAAAATTATTGTCTCTTATGTGTAAGGCTCTTTGGGAAGTATTCCAGGAGAGGGGGTCCTGAAGGTATGTTGGTCCCAGACCATTTAGGGCTTTAAAGGTTAGCACCAAAACCTTGAACCTGATCCAGTATCCAATCTGGAGCCAGTGCAGCTGGTGGAGCACTGGCTGAATATGGGCTTTGAATGAAGTTCCTGTAAGAACCCACGCCACTGCATTCTGGAGTGTAATTTCCAGGTCAGTCTCAAGGGTAGCCCTGCATAGAGTGAGTTACAGTAGTCTAGTCTGGAGGTGACCATTGCATGGATTACTGCGACTAAGTCAGGGGGAGGCAGGAAGGGAACCAGCTGGTTGACCTGGTGCAGATGGTGCAGACCTGGTGCAGTCTGGCCACATTTGTGACCTGGGTCTCCATAGACAAGGAGGCATCCAGGGTCACACCCAAGCTTCTGACGGTTGGCACTGGTGTTAGTGGCACACTGTCAAGAGCTGGGAGTTGGCACTCTATCCCCAAAATTCCTCAGCCCAGCCATAGAACCTCCATCTTAGATGGATTTAGTTTTAGTCAGCTCTGTTTCAACCACCCAACCATGGCCTCCAAGCATGGCCAAGATATCTGGGGCGGTATTTGGACAGCTGTCCATCAACAGATACAGTTGGGTGTCATCAGCATACTGGTGACAATCCTGCCCGAAATTCCATATCAGCTGCAGGAGGGGATGCATGTAATTGTTAAATAACAATGGGGAGAGGATTGCCCCTTTGGAGACACCCCACACCAGAGGGTATCATGGCAAGACCCTCTCCCATAGTGCCACCCTCTGTCCCCAACCTTGGGGAAATGAGACAAGCCACTTTAAGACTGTCCCAGATCCCCACATCAGCGAGGCAGTGAGTCAACAGATCATAATCGACCATGTCGAACGCTGCTGGTCAAATCAAGTAATAACAACAGTGCTGACCCGCCTCAATCCAGCTGTCTATGGAGGTCATCTGTGAGGGTGACCAGAGCTGTCTCCACCCCATGGCCAGGGTGGAAGCTGGATTGGAATGGATCCAGCAAAGCCTGGAGCTGTTCAGATGAATACTTGTTGGAATTATTTCCACATGCCTCGTAATAACTCCAGCAATGGTACTGATGCAAGCATTTAACGGAGTTGTTCTACATATTGCATTGTGGGTGCATTGTTATCATCACTTGCTTTGGAAAACCCCTAGGCTAGGAAGGCTATAAATAAATAAATCACTCACCTGTTTTAAGAAGCAAAACTATTTATGCCATCACTGTACATAGCTGTCGCGTACAGTAAGGAAAGCTCCCATAGCCTATCCATAGAGCTTGAGAGATGCTCTGGGGTCAAGGAAGACCTTTCTTCTAATCACACCTCTGCTTGGAGTTTGACAAGTAGTTCTCAGTCCACCTTAGCCCCCCCCTCCCCCTGGTGCATTAAAGGGGTCATAATACGGACCCTACCTTACAGGGCTGAGATGGTGAATACAAAGTGCTTTGAATTCTCAGAGCTACCCTAAGTGCTCAGTGGTATTAGTGACCATGCATGACAGCATCTGTAGGATCAGAAGAGTGGTGAGACTAGTGGGTGTGGCTGAGGAATAATGATCTATTGTCTGAAGCCTGGGGAGGGCTGCTGCCTCTCAGCTAGGAATGACTTTGAGCTTTCTCACCTCTCCTTATGTCAATACTGCATCTCCCTTAGTGCGAAGCAAACTCATGATTTCATGCCATTCCTTCACACCAAAGCTTTTACCTAAAATATACACATTTTCCCCACATTCTTTGTTTAGAACGAAATGAACATTATGCATCAACCGTACATAGTAATGTTAAACAGCATATGTAAACACTATGGAAATAGCATATAGAAACAGTACAGTGTGTGCACACACTCTGCTAATGAACCAACAAAATCAGAATTATATATAGCAATTATATGTATATACAGATATATATATATATAGCAATGAAATGGGGAACATCCATGCATCCCTATGTCCCTTTCATCCCTGAATGCTGCTGACTCTGGAGGCTTAGCACATTCTTTCCATGTGCTGTGTGTATGTGTGGTATTTGGGTGATGTGCTTTAATCCTTCAGCCACCGCAAGAAGGTAAGCTTCACTGCAGGCCAGTTGAGGGCTTCAGCACATCTTCCTGTGCATTACTTACATAGATAACTCTGGGATGAATTCATCTAAATTGTCAGGAAGCAAGCAGTTATTTCCCGGGGTAGGAAAATGTGCTTTTTTGCTAGAGCTGCATGGAAGACTTTTTCAGCATTTGGGTAGCGGCAATCCCCCTCCCTTTTTTGCTTTGAACTCCATCCCATTGAGCTTGATTTCTCTGTTGAGCCTGAAAAATATGCTTGCAAAGAAGAGAAATATTGCTTGGCTGGTTCCCCCCAAAAGGGAGAGACTGGCCTCCCTCCCTCCTTTCCTCCCTGTGCAGGACTTTCCCAAACTAGCTTTTACAAAGTCCAGGCTTGCTACTAAATGATGTGACGTGCCCTGTTGCTTTATACAGCTGTGGCTGCCAGATCAAAACTGGAGAGAAGATCAAGGCGGGGGGGGGGAAGAGGAGAGTTTCCATCCATAAATAGACAAGAATGTAAAGGCATTGCTGGATCAGGCCAGTGGTTCCATTGAGTCCAGCATCCTGCTTCCAACAGTGGTCAGCCAAGATGCCTCCAGGAAGCCCAGAGACAGGACAGGAAGATGACACCTATTCCCTGCTGTTTGCTCCAGCAAGTAATACTCAGAGGCAGGGTGCACCAGGACAGTGAAGCTCTGTTTTAGCTAGATAAATCTTTGCTAGACTTCCTCCAGTAATTTGTGTAATCCCCTTTGAAAGCCATTTAAATGAGTGATCATCACTACAGCATTGAGAGAATGCTGGATGTTAATTATGCATTATGCAAGAATGCACTTTCTTTTCTCAGTGCTTGGTCTATGGCCTGCCAGTTTTACTATGATTCTGATGTTTTGTTTGTTTGAGTGAGCCACAGATTCTAGTGTTAGGGGAGAGGACAGTATTTCTGCCTGTTTTCTCTACACCCCTTTATGAAACCATCATACACACGTTCTCTTCCTGTCACAGGAAAAAGAATCATACTAGGAAGGCATGAGGTGCTTAAGTCTCTTTTTTAATGGGAAAGTTGACCTTTAACAGGCCTTAGCCCCTGGTAAGATAAATATTTCCTTTATTTAGGGTCATTTTACACCTCCCCTCTAAAGTAGTTTGACTGCTGTCTTTTCCTGTGCTGATTTCACAGTGGTGTGAAATTTCACTCCAGGGGGTCTAAGTGCACTAATCAACAGCAATTGTTTAAAGCAGAATGAAGCCGGTTGCATACTAGCTTGACCACAGGAGGGCAATTAGTAGATGTGGACATTTCAGTGGCAGCACGGTTTCACACCGCACAGAAGTATGGGCAGGGTTTTTTGGAACTAGAATGATTCCAGCGGGAAAGTCAGATGTAAAAACAGCCTTAGTAAGAACTTTTCTCATTCTCCTCAGGAGGGGGCTATGTTTCAGTATCATTCATTCATTTATTGGACTTTTATCCCACCCTCCCCTGCATTGCAGGGCTCAGGGCGGGTTACAAACGAAGGATAAGACAATCAATTAAAACATCAGAATTAAAACTAGTTGAGTAGTAGAGTCTGTGTTTTGCATAGAGAAGGGCCCAGGTTCATTCCATCTCTAGTTAAAAGTATCAGGTGGTAGATGATGTGAAAGACCTCTGCCTGAAACCCTGAAGAATTAGTGCCAGTCAGAGTAGATAGGGTTGCCCACAGATCCGGAGAAAAAGTTCTGGCCTGTTAATGGAGGATTAATGGAATGATTTCCACGGTCAGGCTGCTGATGAGTCTCTCAATGCGAGACCACGTCCAGCCTGTGCTGAGGACACTGCACTGGCTGCCTATAGCGTACCGGATCCGGTTCAAGGTGCTGGTGCTAACCTTTAAAGCCCTACATGGTCAGGGGTCTGCCTACCTAAGGGACTGCCTTTCCCCATATATGCCCCAGCGAACACTGAGGTCAGGCACTCAACATCGCCTGACCCTCCCTGGCCCTAGAGAGGCCAGGTTAATGACCACCAGGGCCTTCTCAGTGGCGGCTCCTCACTGGTGGAATAAGTTCCCAGAGGACATCAGGGCCCTGCGGGACCTTCTGCAGTTCCACAGGGCCTGCAAAGTGGAGCTCTTCTGCCAGGCTTTTGATTAGGAGCTGCCACTGGGGGGGGGGGGGGAATGGCCCCTGGAAAAATGCTGGTGGGATCACTGGCCTATGAAATCGGCTGGTGGAAGCTTACTGGCCTGTGATCTTTAGGCTGCTGCTCTGATGTTGGTCGTTTGCACTGCCTTTCTAACTATGAGTTTCTGTATTGCCACCATCTTTGTGAGTTTATTTGTTAATTTTAAACTAATGTATGCATTTTTTAACTTATTGGTTTTAACTGAATGTTAGTTTTAATGCTGTTAGCCACCTTGAGTCAGTATATTCTGACTAGGCGGGATATAAATCTCAACAAATAATAATAAAAAAATAATATTTACCAGGTGGTGTTCTTTACCTCCATTTGACAAGAAGCATCACGTGCTCATCTCCACACACACACACACACACACACACACATTTCACCTGGGAATTTCCCCCCACTGCCCAGATGAGTGGTGGTGGGCAACAATAGCAGGGGGTGGGCGATCTCCCCCTCCCAGTGGGAAACTGGCAACCCCGTGTGTGTGTGTGTGTGTGTGTGTGTGTGTGTGTGTGTGTATTAGAGAGAGAGACACACAGAACAGATGATGGAAAGTATACAAGCATCTCTGTTTTCATCTGTGAAATGTGTGTGGGAGAAAGAGGAGATGTAGCAAATATAAGAAACCTTTCCTTTATGTGTGTGGTTATAACCAGAATTAAACTTCAGAAGTCTTTCTGCAATACTAGAGGCTGAAGCCCAGAACAAAGCCCTTCTTTCCAGTATTTTGGCCAGTTGTCTGTGGCTCTGTATATAGATAGAGAGATTGCATACGTGGGATTGCATACGTGGAAACAGGGCTTTTTTTGTAGAAAAAGCCTAGCAGGAACTCATTAGCATAATAGGTCACACCCAATAGCAACAACTCATTAGCATATTAGGGCACACCCCTGACAGCGCAGCTCCCTCCCAGGATCAGCTTCCCCAGGTGCCCCGCGGCTTACCTAGGGAACCCGGGGGGGGGGGGGGGGAGAGAGAGGCAGTTTAAACTGCCTTCCTTCCCTGGATCAGCTTGGCTTCCCCAGGCACCCCATGGCTTGTGAGGCACCTGGGGAACCTGGGGGAGGGAGGCTGTAGGCGTGGCCAACTCAGAAGCCAGCCAGAACTTCATTCCTGTGTGTTCCTGCCCAAAAATAGCCCTGCGTGGGGAGGAAGTCTTATCTCCCCCCCCATATGGTGGAATGTTTGCCCTCTTCTTTATTTAGATATGTTTACCCACCTTTTCTTTCCAGTGGAGACTCAAAGCAACTTACGACATTGTTCTTCCCTGCAGCATTTTATCCTAACAACAAATACCTTCTGAGGTAGGTCAGACAGTGAGAGAATGACTGGCCTATGGTCACCCAGCAACTTTCCATAGCGGAGTGGAGATTTGAACCTGGGTCACTCAGATCCTGTTCTGGCACTCTAACCATTACGTCACACTAGCTCTCCTTTCCACATCACATGGTGCCTATTCAACTGAAAGGGGGAAGAGTTTTGTTTGGGGGATGTGGGTCGGACCCCTGAAGGTCTTTGGATAGTAGCCCATATCATTTTACAAACAAATGACTTGAAAGACAAATGCCTCTACACTTCTGTATGGAGAAACATAATATACTCTCTGTGTGTGCTTTCTTTACTCTTTGAAACAATAGCTGGGGGGATGGAAAATCACACCATAAACAGAAATGATAGGGACATGGGCAGAGGCTAAACTGGTTGCATAAATGGATTTTTTCAAAACTTGTTTTGAATTTGGGCCTGGAAGGGGCTTGAGACATGACAGGCCAGAGAAAGGCTTTCTCATAATGGTGGGCTGCCATCTGCCGAGAGAGGGATGGAAACACAGCAAGAACTATTTTCCAGGCAGTTGCTGCTGTATCAGCATTTTTGTATGTAGTTGTGTATGTTTGGAGGGGGGGGGGTTGTTGTGGGGGTTATAGGGCTGAGTCTGAATTTTGAAATCTGTATTGTTTGATTCGATTGTTTCCATTCCAACTAAGTTCCTTCCCTGAGAGAAATGAACCCGCATGTCTTCATTTGCAAAACCAGTTGTTCTCGCCTCACACTGAATTTTTCTTCCCTCAGATGGGAACATTTTCCAGTCTTTTTTTCCATCATGTAAAAATGGTGAAAGATTGAGGTAAAACAATCAGAAGTCTTCAGCAACTGAAACCCAAATTAGGCAAACCAAAGTGGCAAGGATGAGAACATCTGAGATAAAACAAAATGGTGGTACTGGCCCTTTCCATAGAGGCTGTGAAGAAATGCATTTTCTCTTTGGAGGTTTGAAGGGAGCAAAACCTTCACTCTGAGTTTTAAAAGTCCCCCCCCCCCCCCCTTGGGCAGAGAAGAGGCAGGGAGGAGGAAGTCAGTCAGTGGCTTTCTAGGCTTACCTCAGCTACCTCTTAAGAAATGCTGATAGGTCTAGAGACAATGGGATGGTAAAGCTCCCCCCTCCAGAGCCTTCTGGAGGCTTCAGAAAAAGTTTCTTTCTTTCTTTTTTGACCCAGCCTGACCTGGTCAGTGAGTGGGGAAAAGAGAGGTGATAAAACTCAAGGGAGCAAGGAGGAGGCTTCGTTTCTTTGGGTTATGAGTCCATGAGAGCAGAAAGAACTCTCGATTGAGGAGGCAGCCATTGACCATGCACTGGCCTAAAGAGCTGGAGAAAGCTTCAGGATAATGACTACTCTATAGAGATCTGTAACTTCCTAAGCAAAATAAGCCTGCCCTATATTTTAACATCTGATAGGGCATGTATAGAGAGAGGAACAGGGGAATTGCGTTTTACCCCTTTTGAATCCCTTGCTCAGTCTGGTGCTGTGGTAAAAGTATACTTGTGAACATTTTCCTTTTAAGAAATACTTTATAACTTTTGATGCTGATAGTGGTTCTCTGTACCACATAGACCTCCACTGTCTTGGACACACTGTTTTGAAAGGAGCACTGGGGGAAGGCAAGCAGTTGGCAAGTGGCTATTCATCCAGGGGTGTACAAGGCAGTAACCTGTCCCCATGGTGACCAAGTGCTGGGCAGCGGGAGACACACAGGCAAGGCCTCAGTACTTGGAAGCTGGGAGTCCTGATCCCCCCTGGCAGGGAATTCCTACAAAGGTCAGCTTATGCAGGCGGGTTACCAGAGAGAGAGAAAAGCCTCTCTAGGTGTTGAGGAAAATCTTTGGGGGGCAGGGTGGAACAGGGCCTGCAGGCCGGAGTAAGCCTGTTCTGCCACATAGGCCATAATAAATATATTGTGTAATGGTTAGAGTGTTGGGCTATGATCTGGGAGACCCAAGACCCCCACCCTGCCATGGAAGCTGACTGGGTGATGAGTTATGCTTAGGGATGCCAGCTCATCTCCAGACTATAGAAATCAGTTTCCCCAGAAGAAAGTGATGCTTTAGAGGGTGGAGGGTGGGCTCTATGGCACAGTGGCTCTACCCCACTGAGGTCCCTGTCCTCCCCTCTCCACACTCAAATCTCCAATAATTTCCCAACCTGGAGCTAGCAACCTTAGCCCCCCTGCTGGTGGCTGGGGGGGGGGCACCTGGCAACCCTAGCTATACTCTGAAAGCCTAGCCTAACTCACAAGGTTGTTGTTGTGAGGATGAAATAGAGGGGGAAATGTTGTAAGCTGCTTTTGGTTCCCTGTGAGGAGAAAAGGGGTCTATAAATACCTAAATACATAATCTTTAAGTAAGTGCCTTACATAATTTCTGAAATTCTGAGTCAGTCAGTTTGGTCATACTTTATTTTAGAGGTTGGGTTTCTTTCTTTCTTTCTTTTTTAAAAAAACCCAACACCCAGGTCTAGTTTTAGTGTTGTAACTTGCCATCCTTCCTTCCCCAAAAAGGAGAGCTAAGAGAAGCTAAGAAAATCCTTCCAGCTACTTGTAACATGCCATGAAAAATCAGGCATGACAGAACACCATCAGACTATCAGCATCGAAATCCACATCAAATCATCCCTCATAAAATTAAGTCATAAACACTGGCCTAAGGGCAAATGTCCTCCCTCCTAACAAGGTAACTGTGGCGGACTTTGGCAGGCTTCTGCTTCACTTGACTTCTGAGTCAGCAGATCTCTGTGTCTCTTTTTTTGAAGGGAAGAGCAAATGTTCCCTCTTTCACGTACACATGGATACATGGAGCTGTCTTATACTAAGTCAGAACATTGGTCTATCAAGGTCAGTACTATCTAAACTGACTCAGAGCAGCTCTCCAGGGTCTTGGGCTGGGATTCTTTACATCACTGACTACCTGATCCTTTTAACAGGAGGTAGCACAGCAGGGACTGAACCTGGGAGAGGCCCATAGCTGCAGTGGGGCATCTCGGGGCCCAGCCCCCCAACTTACTGCTAAGCCCCCCCCCCAACTTCCCATCCAGCCCAGGCCCCCCAACTTCCTTTTTTTAAATTTTATTTGTGACACTCCTGGGGGGGTGTCTGTGCGGGGTGCCCCCTGACTTGTTTAAGGGCCCCCTGAATTTAAAAAAATTCTGGCTACTGGCCTGACCTGGAACCTTCTGCATGCCCCACTGATGCTCTGCCTGCGAGCCACAGTCCCTCTCCTTGACATGAGCCCCTGAAGCTGCCTTATACTGAGTCAGATCCTTGTTCTATTAAGGTCAGTATTGTCTACTCTGACTGGCAGCAGCTCTCCAGGGTTTTAGGCATGGATCTTTAGCATCACCTACTACTCAACCCTTTGTGCTGACCTAGGTGGACCAGCGCTTTGACTCCATATAAGGCAGCTTCAGTTTCACTGAATGACCCTCATTCCCAGAGCTGCACCTTGGTGTTCTCTGAGATGTCACATGTGAGGTTCCTGGAGCACACTGAAGGCTGGCATTCTACTTTAAAAACAAAACAAAACACCTGATTGATTAGACAAATGTTGTCGACTAATGATCAGGTATTTAAAGCATCAATTCCTCAGTGCACTAAAAGACAAGGAGGCATTGTGCTACTTACCAAACGGGAATCCAGCCCCAGAGAAGCCTTCAAGTGTGCTGCCACTCTCTCTCTCTCTCTCTCTCTTTTTGTCATCAAGTCACAGCTGACGTCTGGCCACCCCAAGGAGTTTTCTAGGCAAGAGATGTTTTAGCAGTGGTTTGCTATCACCTACCTCCACATCTCAACCATGACATTCCTTGTTGGTCTCCGATCCTAGTACTAAGCAGGGCCGACCCTGCTTAGCTTCCATGACTGGGCTAGTCTGAGCTATTCTTTACTCTATGCTGGCATCAAATATCTATGCATATTTTAGTGTCGTGTGAATTTTTAGCATCAGAAACGTATAAGCTGAAGAAGAACGATTATTTTTAAGCTCAAATGCTCTTAACCTATTTATAAGGGAACGTTTTCTTTAAATCAATAACAACTCTGTTATCCCTTTCAGTAAATAATTATAGTAGCAGTGTGTGTGTGTGTGTGTGGGCACATGGGCACACGTGTCCAAGGCCACTTGAGCATGATAAGCATGCTAGTGACCTTGAAAAATCATCTTGACCAAGGGGGAATTGTGAGTGGGCAGAGCTGGGTAGGACAGTGGAGTTTACTGTGCTTTTGGGAGGTGCTGGCAGCCACAGATTTAGAAAGCAACAACCACAAGCAGCAATGTTCCTGTTCTAAAACCAAGATCCCATTCTCCATATGGAAACTGCCACATCATAAGTTCTCTGTTTTGAAAAATTTGGAGGTAGATCAAATAATTGCTTTAGGTGAGCTGCTAAAACCACCTGGTTGGGCAAGTTAGGGAATGTAGCTCAGCCAAGAAGTTTGCAGGCCAGATGGTGCCAACTCCTGAATCAGGGGGTGCATGTAAGTCACCCGCACCCATAGGGCTGGGGAATAAGGGACCTTGCTTTCTGCCAGGGCTATCGAGTGACCCCCATGTTCCAACAAAGGAAATGCCGGCTGCTGTTTACACAAAGCCGTTTTTTTCACTCCATAGAATATTTGACTCAGTATTCATAGACTGTGTGGGAGCCTGGGCAGTGTAGTGCTTATAGTACTGGACTAGGATTGGGGAGACCTGAGTTCAAAAGGAGGAGGAGAAGGTCAGTGTGGAGTAATGGTTAGAGTCTTGGACTATGTTATATACTAGGGCTGGAACATCCGAGCACTGTCTACCGGGGATGGGCTGAGCTTGGAGCTGTAGAACAATATTCCACCAGGACTCTGGAAGTGACCAATGAGAAACTAATGTTATGTAAATAGCCTATCGTTGGTAGTGGGGTGTGTTTGGGTGTGGTTTTTGCATGCTATTTAAACACGGCTGTTGCCCTGGTGTTTCAGTCTTGTTCCTGAAATCACTTAATAAAGCAGAGCTGTTCACTGCAATGCATCTTGAACCCAGCATTTAACAGACTAGGAGCGGGGAGACCCAGGTTCAAACCTCCACTCTGCCACAGAAGCTCCCTGGGTCACCTCGGGCCAGTCACTCTCTGTCAGCCTCAACTGCCTCGCAACATGATTGTGAGGATAAAGGGGAGGAGGGGAGGACCCTTGGCGTCACCAATGGAAAGGACAGTGGGTCCATAAAAATAAATAAATAAATAAATGTGCACTGTTTTGAGCTCTCTGGAGGAAGAATGGGATACAAACAATGTTCCCTCTAAGCTGAGTTAGTGTGAGCTAGCTCACAGTCTGTTAACCTCCGGCTCACACGTTTTTGCCTTAGCTCAGGAAGGATGGCTCCAGAGCAAACTAATTTATGCAGCAGCCAAATCGTTCGCTCACAACTTTAATGCCCGGAGCTCACAAAATAGAATTGTTGCTCGCAAGACTCCACAGCTTAGAGGGAACATTGGATACAAACATGACTGACAGTTGATCAAAGTAATGAATAGACCACTTACTGAACCCATTAAAAACCCTTAGTTTTCAAGGTGGTACCAGTTTATAGAACATGGTCTCACTATGCAGAGGGATTTTAGAGCTTATTTATTTATTTGCTTCATTTATACCCCGCCTTTCTCCCCAGTGGGGACCCAAAGTGGCTTACATTCTCCTATCCTCCATCTTTTCCTCACAACAACCCTGAGAGGCAGGTTAGGCTGAGAGCATGTGACCGGGCCAAAGTCACCCAGCAAGCTTCCGTGGCACGAACGGGGATTCAAACCTGGGTCTCCCAAATACTAGTTTGACACTCTTAACCACTGTGTCACTCTGGCTATCCCATTTTGCTGTTCAAGAGCAGCCTTCATGGCAGTTTATTTCAACCAACACCCTCAGCTACTTGTGACAGTATCTATGTAATGATTTTTAATGTAAACATTTCTGATACTATATGTATTTTAGTGCTGATCTTTGACCATAATAAATAACTCATCATTTTTAATGTAAACATTTCTGATACTATATGTATTTTAGTGCTGATCTTTGACCATAATAAATAACTCATCTTCAGTTTCACTGTGACAGTAGAAAAGAGTCCAGAAGCACCTTAAAGACTAACAAAATTTGTGGTAGGGTATGAGCTTTCATGAGTCACTGACCACTTCTTCAGAGACAGCTAGAATGTGAGTCTATATGTCCTGTATATGGGAAAGTGGAGTGATTTCAGATGCTGAATGACATTAGCAGGAAAATGACAATAGCAGGTGTGATTGGATTAGGTGTGAGATGCAGAGAGGTAGTAGGCGTGGAGAAATCAGCATTGGTAATGAGACAGGAAACCTAGGTCTTGATACAGTCCAGGTGGGTGCATTGTTTTGAGTTTCATTATGAGCTGTAATTCAGCAGTCTCTCTTTCTAATCTCCCTTTGAAATTCCTTTGTAAGATAATTGCTGTTTTTAAGTCAGCAGCTGAATGTCCTGGAAGGTTAAAATGTTCCCCCACTAGTTTTTGAATGATGTGGTTTCTGATGTCAGACTTACGTCCATTAATTCTTTGTTGAAGGGCCTGGCCTGTTTGTCCAGTGTAGAGGGTGGAAGGGCATTGCTGACACGTGATGGCATAAATCACATTAGAGGATGAGCAGATGGTATGGCTGATGTTGCTGGGTCCAGAGATAGTGTTGCTGGGATCTATATGAGAGCAAAGTGGCATCTTGGTTTGTTGCAGGCCTTCGTACCAGAGTCCACGTTACTGTTAAGTAATTGTGGATGAAAAGTTGTTTTAGGTTAATTTAGCAGGCTGTCTGTAAGCAAGGAAAGGTCACCCCCGGCACCCGAGTGCCTGTGTGAGGGAAGTGTCACTATCCAGCATGGGTTGTAGGGCATTAAGAATGCCTTGAACTGGCTTGAGTGGTGAGCTGTAGGTGACCACCAGAGGTGTTCTGTTGTCATTTTCTTTGGGCTTGTCTTGCAGCAGGCTGTTCACCCTGACAGCAGATCAAGTAACACCTCTAAATCTGCACAAACGGGGAACAAAATCTAAATCAGCGAACAAAAGGCAATGGAGGAGAGTGTCTATTGTTTATTGTGTGTCTATTGTAAGGTCCCTTGCAAGCTACCCCCAAGGAAAGCATTTATATGGGGACTTCAAGACAGGCATGCTGTAATGTCTGGCTTGGAAAACATTTGGCTGCCTTCCTCTGGATTAAGAAAAAATAGGTTACGTGTGAGACAGTGCAGCTTGCCATCACTGCCCAGATGATATATGGAAACATGGACACATGAAGCTGCTTTATACTGAATCAGACTCTTGGTCCATCAAGGTCAGTATTGTTTGCTCAGACTGGCAGCAGCTCCCCAGTGGCTCAGGCAGAGGTCTTTCCCATCACCTACTACTTGATTCCTCTTTAACTGGAGGGGCCCAGGATTGAACCTTGTATCTTCTGCATGCTAAACAAATGTTTACCAGTGAGCAACAGCCCCTCCCTGAATGTGCTAATGTGTATACAAACGTCTTCAGACAATTATGCACCTTACCAAGATGATCACCTGAGATATGAAGCTCAAAGGGTGACCTCGATCTAGTCATTTGTAGAGTCAATCCATCTCATGTTGGGCCTCCTTCCTTCCTGCTGCCTTCAACTTTTCCTAACATTATTGTCTTTTCCAGTGACTTTGGTCTTCTCATAAAGATTACTGTAACTCGCTGTATGCAGGCTTACCCTTGAATCTGACCCAGAAACTCCAACTTGTGCAAGATGTGGCTGCTTGCCTGCTCACCCCAATGCCTATGCGGGCATGTATTTAGCCGGTGCTCCACCAGTTGCACTGGCTACCAGTTGAGTACCAGACTCATTTCAAGGTGTTGGTATTAACCCTTAAAGCCCTGAGCAGCTTGGGACCGGCATATCTAAGGGACCGCCTCTCCCCACATACCCCCCGGAGAGCCTTATGCTCTGCCAATCAATATCTACTGGTTGTCCCTGGCCCAAAGGATGTCCACTTAGCTTCAACCAGGGTCATGGCTTTTTCTGTCCTGGCCCCTACCTGGTGGAACATGCTCCCACTTGAGGTCATGGCCTTGCGAGACCTATTACAGTTCCACAGGGCCTGTAAAATGGAGCTGTTCCACCAGGCTTTCCATTGAGGTGGTTGATACCCAATTAGTTGGCCTCCCTGCACAGAAGTTGCCCTGACTATTTGCCCTATGTGGAGTCCTGGTACTACATGAGCTTGGTGTGACTCCAGTTACCATCAGTCCAGTTTATAGGGGGTCTGGATTATTATAATTTGCCATCTTTTACTTGTTTAAGGGTTTTAGCTGTTTTAAGAATTAATTATATTGCTTGGTTTTAATTGTTCATGAACCTTGTTACCCATCCTGAGCCCATTTTGGGAAGGACAGGATATAAATTTAACTAATAAATAAAATAAATAAATAAGACAGCCTTAGTTTGGTCATTTTAGCTTCTAGGGAGAGTTCAGGAGTCCACAGTACCCATAAAACTCTCCTCCAACACCACATTTCAGAAGAAGCAATTTTCCTACTGCCGGCTTTCTTGGTTGCTTAATCTACCCCATATCAAAAAGGGGGGGGGGAATCACCTCATCTACAAAACACCATCCTGAGCTCCCTTGGAAGAAGAGTGAGATAGAAAAGTGGAGAGGGGGCACATTTTCTCTCTGTTGGTTTCTCCCACTGGGATTGGAACCCCTGAGAAAAGGGCCTGGGGGGACTCTGCACTCCCAAACCAGACACTTTCTTTTGCTTTTAAAACCAGGTGAGCCCACTCGTTTCATTTTAAAAAAAATAGGAAGGCATTTGTGGGAATTTGTTTGCTTTACTATCAGATTTTCGTTAGGGCGATAGAGAGTTAGGCCTTTGGCAAAGCAAAGAACAAAATTTAACTCCATACAGGTGTAATGCCAGACAAAAATCAGCGACCAAGCAAAAACATCTTCTGCCATTAAAATAATCACCTTTTATTCTAAAAGTCCTGATAATCTGGCCTCATGGTAGGGTTGCCTCTGTTATTAATTAATTACTGGCATCCCACAAAATATCTCCACTGACAGAAAGGATTTCCAATCCAAGGAGAAGTTCCTCTGCCCCTGCCGCATTTAAATGAATGGGAGGGAGCAGGACTCTCCTTGCGTATCTTCTTTTCATTTCTGCGGGGGAACTTCTCTATGGACTGTGATTTAAGTGAGAGTGTGTGTGTGTGTGTGTGTGTGTGTGTGTGTGTGTGTGTGTGTGTGTGAGAGAGAGAGAGAGAGAGAGAGAGAGAGAGAGAGATGTATTAATATGTTCAGTCTTGGACTTTATTGCAATGTCCTGGGCCGGCCCTGGTCATTGAAAATCTCTTCTGCTGCTAACAGGATTTATCAGGAATCCATTCTTTCAAATTTAAAACATATTAATCAACTGCTGTTTTCAAAAGGACACTGTACTATACACAGGGAAAGAGAGTGGGCATCAAAGATGATCCAGTTACCTTTCTTGGAAATGTAATAAGCTTTCTGTGGGCATTATGTGTTAGATTGAGGTCCTGCCGCCATCCTGTGGCAGAAGGAGGCAATTGCAGGCTATTGGAAGGTGAGGAGTCTAGGCAGCAGGAGATCTGTAGCCCTTGCTGATTCTCCGCTTCCAACTGCGGCCTCCCAAAGCTTCCTTAGCCTAGACGCATCTGTGTGCAATGCATAGTGGGGAATCTAGGTTTATAATGGGAATGTAAAAACTACCTCGTCTAGTCTGTCTCTCTTCATTATGACCCATCATCTGTGGGGGGGGGAAATCCACACAAATGTCATATTGTGCAAACATCATGAAGGCCTCCATTTGTTAGTGTCACATGTTAAAATAGTCTCAGAACGGGTGTCACAATGAATACTGAAAACAGAGAATGAAAAGGAAACAACATCAGAACCAGCTGTTGCTGAATATATTTTTAAAATTCATATTTATTTAAAACTAGGAGTAAGGCCCGTTGTGGGAAGAAATACAACGGGCTCTAGAAGGAAGCTCCAGGTGAGTGTCCCGGCTGTGGCTGGTGGGGCGGCAGAGGGAAGGGGAAAATAGAGAGAAGCAAGCCATGTTTATTTCCTTCTGGTTAGCTATAAGGCAGGGCTGTCTCAAGTCCTTTTGCTGCACCAAGTAGGTAGTATGGGAGGACAGACTCATGATAACAGGTATGGTTCCCTCCACCCCTGACTTATGTTGATTTGGGGCGATGCAGTGGCAGCTAAGGTAGAAAAGCACCTCCTCCTCCTGTGCCATGTCTTCTGGGTTTCAAGGGTCTGGAAAGGGGTTCCATAGCCAGTGACAGGGTTCCCAACTCTGGGCTGGGAAATAACTGTAGATTTGAGGGGTAGAGCCTGGGGAGGGGGGCTTTGGGGTGCAGAGGGACATCAGCAGGGTATAATGCCATAGAGTCCACTGCCCAAAGCAGCCATTGTCTCCAGGAGAACTGATCTGGGTCATCTGGAGATCAGTTGTAATAGCTGGGAAATTTTCTGTAGGGGAAATGATGAGCTGTGGCTGCAGAACACGGTGACTGGCAACTCCAGTGCTCATTGAAGGGAAGACTGGGATATGTATTTTACCTCAGAACACATTCAATGACTCCCAACTGCAACAGCAAACTGTTTAGAATGCTAGAGGCAAAGGCCAATCAGGCCACATATGCAAACGACCTCTGTGTTCTGACTGGCTATGGGGGGGAGAGGAACAGCAAACTGTTTAGAATGTTGGAGGCAAAGGCCAATCAGGCCGCATATGCAAACGACCTCTGTGTTCCGACTGGCTATGCAGGGGGAGAGGAACAGCAAACTGTTTAGAACAGGGGTGGGCAAATGGCGGCCCAGGGGCCACATGCGGCCCACCACAGAGTTTTTTGCAGCCTGCCAAGAAGATTTCAGGACTTCAAGAAAATTGAGCCTAAATTCAATTTGCTCTCTTATCCCATCACTGCTGATATTGATACAGCACCTGAGGAGCTGCAGCTTGAACTTACTGACATGCAGTCAGATCACACTGTGAAAGAAATGTTTCATGCTGTGACATTAGTTGACTTTTACAAATCTTTGTCTGCTGAAAACATTTCCATGTATGAAGAAATTTGCTGGGAAAATGTTCTCTATATTTGGGTCTACATATATTTGTGAGCAAAGTTTTTCTTGCATGAAGATCAACAAGAGTAAATATAGATGCTCTTTGACAGACATTAACTTGCAGGCTGTGATGAGAATCTCAACAAGCAATCTGATTTCAAAAAAATTGTAGAAAAGTGTGATAGGGTACATTTGTCTCATTAAACTGATTCTAAAATTAAATGCACTTTCAGCTATAGATGATATGAAATTAGCACAATAAATAAATTGAATAAAACCACCACTATTTTATTTAATTTATATTTATTGATTTTTATGATACAATTTATACCTTTTCTGAAATGCAAAGTTAACTAATGAATGCAATCATTTTAAAAGGTGCGGCCCTCCGCTAACCTCCGCTCCCACAAAGTGGCCCCCAAGCCAAAACAATTGCCCACCCCTGGTTTAGAATGTCGGAGGCGGGAGTCAGGCAACACAGCCAGTGGATAGGGACAGCTTGAGTGACATGGAGCCAACTGATTTAGGAGTGTGTGGAATGTTCAGGAGAATCCACGACCAAAACACAATTATTATATAGAGAGATATTTATATGCCTGCCTCACACCGCCTAATGAAGCAATCTCATCACACTTTTTAAAATAAAATCTTGTCCTTCCTCCATGAAGTTCAGGACAGCAAACACATTCTCCTTTCTCACATTTGGAATGGTCAGCCAGCAGCTGTAACAACATTATATTGTGAGAGAGGGTTTTTTCAGTAGCTACTGTGCCACCTTGTTCAAGTAAGAATTTGTGTCTGACTCTGTCAAGACAAGCCATATAGTTTCATCAGACAGGAGCAAAGGGAAGAAGTTCTCTATTGTCAGGAAGTGAGAACTTATTATCACCACACTGTCCTCTTTTCACTCAGGTCAACCCATTCAGGGACAGAATCTGCAAGGTGTTCTCCACAGACGGCTACTTCACATTTGAGGACATCCTTGGGATGGCATCCGTCTTCAGTGACCTGGCATGTCCCATCCTTAAGATTGAATATGCTTTTCGGATATATGGTATGATGTTCCCCTCAACTGTGTTTCTCAGGGCAGGACCCAAGAAACAGTAGAGCTCTAGAAGTCAGGAGAGAGCCATTGGCTCAGCAGGTGCTGTCAGAAAGCACAGGTACAGACAGACTTGGCAAGAGTGGCACCAGCGTTGTTTTTAGGCTAAGGGTCCCAAAGTCAACCTGACCCAAAGGAAGAGGTGAGCTCACTTGCTGAAGTCCAAAGAGGAAGTCTTTGGATGAAGGAATAGAAGAACAGAATAGAAGAGGCTGTTGGAAGTGCACTAAAGATGGAGGGAGGCCATAATCGAGTGGTAGATCATGTGCTTTGCATGCAGACAATTCTAGGTCCCTTGTGACCCAGTTGAAAAGAATCCTAGTTATGAGGATGTGGCATATTTTGTGGTGAAACTGTTTGGCAGCCAAACATATTGTGTTCAACACTCACCTTCGCATCACAAGCCGAACACAGATTTGTTCAACTGCCTGATGGGGAGTGGTGAACAGGTGGTTTGAGCATCCCCACCCAGTTGGCAGGCATGGGGTTGAACCTAAACCACATCCCCTCCCACTAAGCTATGGCCCCTCATCACCTTTCTCACGATCTATCCTTCAGCCTGTTTGTTATCATACCATCCACAGTGGGCAGGCCCTCCTGGAACACAAACAATGATTGTGACAACCGAATCCACAACTCACCTAATTTTCACATCAACTTTTGTGGTCTTTGTGTGTACATTATTTCAATATACAATGTGCATGTAGAATGTAAAGCCGATTAACTGAGGCACGAATAATGTTGAAAATTCTATGCCTTTTACAGTGGAGAATCTGGCGGGAGGGAATAGGAGACGAAAAAAATCACTAATTTAGTTGGTGCAAGTGAGTGGTGAAATCAAAAAGGGGGGACGGGGTGTCCGAACAGAATGGATGCAGAATTCAAATCGCAACCTTTTAAGACGAGGCAGGATACTTCTGATTACTAGGTGAGGGGGAGGAATGGTAGGGAATGGTTGTTAGCTCCACAGCCTGCTTGTGGACTTCCCAGAAATAACTGGCTGGCCACTGTGGAAGGAACAGTGGGGTGGATGGATCTTTGGTTTGATCCCGAATGGCAGTTCTTAATGGATTGGGGGGGGGGGCCTAACTGGGCTGCACTTTTGCCTTACACTCTCCTGAATCCCATCTCAGCCCTCTATTGTGCAATTCCCCATCAGATTTCAATGAGGATGGCTTCATTGATGAGGAAGACCTTCAAAATGTCATCCGTCGACTGCTCAACAGTGAAAACATCAGAGAGGAAGTGATTGTGTCCATGGCCAACCGTGTGTGTATCCCCATAGCAACCCCTTCCTTTTAGGATCTCCCCAGAGACTTCAAGGAAGAGGTCTGCTGCAGTGGCAGGTTCTGAGAGGGCCAGTGCCACTGGATGGGAGGGACAGGCAACTGAATACGAGCTACTAAAATCATGTTCCAGTGGAAAAGTCCAATGAAATCCTTAGTTTAACTAACAGAAGCCTGAAGTTTAACTAACATCTCAATTTAGGTGCCTGGTTCAGTGCCCAAAGGTTTCTCATACGGGCTTCTTGTGTTGCCCTGGGTCAGGGTGGTCAGAGAGAATTCACTGGTCTGGGTTAATGCTTCCTTTTCTGTTCCAAGTAGGTTCTGAAGGATGCTGACTTAGATAATGACAAAATGCTCTCTGTGACGGAGTTTGAACATGCCATGAACCTGTGTCCGGACTTCCTAGAGTAAGAACCGATTTCTAGGGTGCCACAATTTGCCTGCTGCCCCACAAACTGCACCTGAGGCCTGGAACCCCCCATTCTTTTCTTGGCCTTGGGAGTTTTGTATTTATGAGGGGGAGCTGTCAGCCTGAGGTCTGTTCCAGAACTGGAATTCTGGGGGGCCTTTTTATTGATTCCCTCTTAAAGTTACATGGATGACCTCTGTCTCAAGAACAAATTGGGTTTTCTTGATAGGAGGCGAAGCCGGCTTGGTCCAGTGGGCGCTCCTTCCAAAGCCCCACTGGGAGTCAATCCCTGGCCACTTAAACACCAGTTTGAATAAGATGCCTCTGTGTCTTGGGCTCTGGCCAGTCTCTGGGGTCCTGGCCCAGGAATCTAATGGTCCTCTGCTCTCAGCTCCTTTAGGATCGGCTTCTGATGAAGGGGAAGGAGAAAGGCAGCATGAAAGATGCAGGCAGCTTGGGAGTGACGATGACAACACCAAATCCCCCACCAGCCCCCACGGCAATTTTAGGGAGGCCCCCAGCCGACAAATCTATGTATTTTTCAGCAGATATAGGATTAAAAGGTGCTTCAAAATAAAGGAAAGAAGAGCCTGCCAGGTTTCTGGTTTTCATTGCCATAAGGAGTGGCCATGGTGAGTGGCACTGGGCAGGGACAAGAAGAGGACTGGCCATAGGAAGCCTTAAACTCTGATCAGATGGACAGCTGCTGCTCTGGCCAACTGACTTCAAAGTGGCAAACTTGCTCTGCATGGGCATGAGTGGATATGGCTACTTTTCTTTCTTTTTTTAGTTTTGTATATTACCTTTTGGAGGGAAGGCAGCATCGTACAGTCCAAGCTTGTCAGATGTTGGAAGCTAAACTGGCTGGGAGACCACCAAGGAAGACTCTGCAGAGGAAGGCGATGGCAATCCACCTCTGCTTCCCACTTGCCTTGAAAGCCTGATGGCAGATACAGATGTACATTGCCTTCAGAGCCATCCACAAAGTATGGTGAATCAGGATGACTGTTCCAGGCCCTGCACTGGGGGGCAGGCGCTTCCTGGAAGATGCCACTGATTACCTAGGTGGCAGTGTCTGCATGAGGCCAGTTGGCCAGATGGGTCTTGGGGTTGGAAGCACACTTGGAGGAGGAGGAGGAGGAGGAAGTAGTAGTAGTGGTGGTGGTGGTGGTGGAGGAGGAGGAGGAGGAGGAAGAGATTGGATTTATACCCTGCCCTTTACTCGGAGCCTCAGAGCAATTTACAATCTCTTTCTCTCCCTCTCGCCACAACAGACACCCTGTGAAGTAGATGGGGGTGAGAGAGCTCTGACTGAGAACTGCTCTTGAGAGAACAGCTCTGAGAGAACTGTGGCCTGCCCAAGGTCACCCAGCAGCTGCATGTGGAGGAGTGGGGAATCAAACCCGGTTCTCCTAGATCAGAGTCCACACTCCTAACCACTACACCAAACTGGCTCTCTAAGCCACTCTCTAAGCCACTAAGCCGCTAGGGGAGATAATGCGGCCCAGGTGACTGATGGTGGCTTGGGAAAGGAAGTATCATGAGATTAGGAAGCCTTGTAAGACTGGGGGGGTGGGGTGGGCAGTGAGACTGGCTTGTCCTGGGCCCCTGAATTGTCATTGGTTTTAGTCTGCTGTAATTTTTTTTTTAATTCTTCAGTGCCACTTCACACCATGTATACATGTACCCGATTGATATTTCAGACACCATTTATGCATCATTTATATACAATGGATGCAAAAATAACATTGAGAAGTACATTGATTATCACAGGAAGATTCAGTGCAAGGAAAGAGAAACTGGCACGGATAAAGACTCATAAGGGAACAAAGACAATCAAACAAAACAATAAATCACATCAAAATGGAGATGTTCAAATTGAATTAGACAACTTTCAACCCCCCCACTCCCAGTCCTGGAGACCCAAAGTCGTCATCGGCATCGTCTTCTTCTTCTTCTTCCTCCTCCTCCTCCTCCTCAAAAACTTGACAGGGATTCCTCATTGACAAGGTCAGTAACAGCAGCCAAGTGGCCCAGAATGACAGTCCCTCCACCCCAACTGTCCTTTATGATATGAAACAGCAGGGGGACTTTCTGTGGGTTTGTAGCAAGTACCTGGGGTGATCTAAGCATATTCCCCGGGACACTTGCCAGAATCTTCCAGAACACAGAGGCTCATGTCAACTTGCTTGCAGACCAGTCAATGGGGTCTTCAGGCTTCCCTGAAGGCAGAACATTTGAAAGCCATGACTTGACCTGTTGCCGCCACATCTCCCTTCCAGTATGTCAGGCTCGGCCACTCTGGCTCCAGCTGAGAGTCTTCCTCTCCCATCTCAGTTACCAATCTTGAGGTGAGGCCAAAGGAAGGGAAGGCGACAGCCAAGTGCCCTTCCCACCATGCCTGGGCTAGGGTTGACAGTGTCAACAGGCCTGGAGAAAAATGACCTGCCCCTTTACCAGAAGTTTAATGTATGGAAAAGGGCAGCTGAAGCTTTTTTGTGACATGGAGGTAAATGACCAAAATAACTTCCTATTGAGCCTCTATTAAAAGGACAAGGCCATTTTTCTTCTTCTTCAGGCAACTGGTAACCCTAGGAACCTAGCCCTCACTAAAAATGGTTTCCTTCAGCCCCAAGAATATTTTTTTTAATCCATACTTTGAATTGCTGTGTGCTGATTTTTGACTGAACAGCTGAGTAAAAAAAGAAATACCAACCAATAAGGAAACAACAAGTAGAGCAACCAGCACTGATTCAGAACATGTTGTTTTGGTTGCTCAGAATTTTTTTAAAAAATGTATTTTATTTCATGTATATTCCACTTTTCTTCTTCACAAGAATAAGAATTGGTTCTTATACCCACTTTTCTCCGCCCTAAGGAGTCTCAAAAGTGGCTTACAATCGCCTTCTTTTCCTCTCCCCACAACAGACACTTTGTGTGGTAGGTGGGGCTGAGAGAGGTCTGAGAGAACTGGGACTGGCCCAAGGTCACTCAGAAGGCCTCAGGTAGAAGAGGGAATCAAACCCGGCCCTCCAGAGTAGAGTCTGCTGCTCTTAACCACTACACCATGCGGGCTCTCAGAAGCGTTAAGAATTGATAAAATCATACAATATGCAAATAAACACAAACACACACAAAACCAAACTTATTTACGCATTTGTTTATTTGTAATTTTGTTTACAGATTCAAATAGCAGTATTAGGGGCAGGGGATGGGCAGGCAGCAGCCAAAACAAGCAGTTGCCCATCCCCAGCCAGATGAAAAAAAAAAAAAAAGCACCAGTGCAAACTGCAGCACCACAAAACTGCTCGTGCCCAGTCCCTCCTCCCAGCACCAATGACAGCTAGTCACAGGGGTCTGTTGGAGCGGGAGCGCACAGGAGCGCAGCTCCGGGAGTGAGGGGCCCAGGGGGCGGGCACATGACCAAGCCCCGCCCCCTCCTCGGCTTCCCCGAGCAGTGCAGAGGCGCAGCGCCCCGGGGAAAGCCCTGCTAGGGTCTTTATTGTTTTTAATGTTTTGTTTTAATATTGATAATTTTATCATTGTTCCTTTTATGGCCGTGTGCTGCTTTTCCAGAGACTTGCTCAAGGTGGCATCTAAATTTTCTAAGTATACCATTTTTTATCTGGGCACATGGCACATAAGTACTGGAGAAATTTCACCAACCCTTCAGCAGCTTCCACCCCATCAGTTTGGTGTAGTGGTCAGGAGTTGGACTCTAATCTGGGAGAACCGGGTTTGATTCCCCACTCCTCCACATGCAGCTGCTGGTGTGACCTTGAGCCAGTCACAGGTTCTCTCAGAGCTGTTCTCTCATGAGCAGTTCTCAAAAGCCCTCTCTCAGCCCCACCTACCTCACGGGGTGTCTTGTTGTGGGGAAGGGGAAAGGATGGGTGGTGCACATGTCCTGGGTATCTCAAGTCTACTTGAAACCTGGAGGTTTCAAGGGAGCAGGAAGAGAATGAGGGTGTGTTCTTTACGCTTCTTTTTATTGCACAAAGTATTGGATGGGGAAGGGAATGGAGGAAGAGCAGGTCAGTTTCACTCACCTGTGGAGTGGAGCCTGAAGGGTGGGTGTTGCCTTCTGACACACTTCCGGTATGTTAGGGGGTGTGGCATATGCAAATGAGTTATGCAAATGAGCTCCTGCACCTCTTTTTCTACGAAATGACCCCTGGCTAGTCATATGCAAGCATCTCCAGGCCCAGCCCCCCCCACTCCCTGTTTGCTAATGAGTCTTATGTACATAACATGGTGGCCATTGGAAAGCCAATGGAGGTGGCTTTCAGCATGCAGGCACTGGGATCAGAAACAGGAGCCCTCAAAAGTCGGCAGAGACCCAGACTGGCCCTTAGCCTGAAAATTTTTCCAACCTTGCCTTAAGAGCTACATTGCACCAGCTTTTACCAGTTTACAATAAATACTCAGTAAAATGGGAGGGGGGACATGGGCAGCACGGTTGTTTTTCTATTAGAACATTTTCAGTGTTATTTCACAAAGGAAAACAGGAGTGTGGATATCTTCCTGGAGTTGTAGGACCTTGACAGACATTAAATTCACCATCCACAGCTGGTCCTCTGCCTCCTGACTTCTTATACAGCAGCCTCTGCAGTCCAGTCTAGATAACTGCAGCAGAAGCAGACCGCCAAAGGTGCTTTAGAAATGAAGCCTTCGGTACAAGGAGCCTAGGATCACTCGAGCAAACAAAACATGCCGAACGATCCTACAAGGGATCTGACAAAGTGAGCTTTGACTTATGAACACTTATACCCTGGAAAAATTTGTCGGTCGTTAAGGCGCTACTGGTCTCGAATTTTGTTCTCCTACAAGGAAAGGTTCATCGAGCAAGCTGGCCTGCCTTTCTGTCACCAGAGATACCTGCCAGACCCTGAACATGGTTTCAGTCTGTCCATGGAATCTTCTAGAAATGCTGTTTTTTAAAGGAAAGATGCAGCTCCACAGTAGAGTGTTGCCTCCAGCTATTCCTATCTTCTTCATGGCAAGCCCCTGTCTAGCACAATTTATCTACTCAAAATCCTATGAGGTAGGTTATGGTAAGAAAGAGTGACTGGCCCACGGTCACCCAGTGACCTTCCATGATTGAGAAGGGGTTTGAACACAGGCCTCCGTAGTCTGTCACTCATTAATATGTTCTCTTTTTTTAAAAAAAAATCACCTTTTATTAGGAAGAAACATAGGGAGAACTTCAACAGGACATTAACAGGATCAAAACATTCTTTCAGGCTGAAGGATACAAGGAAATACTGGCTGACACAAGACCATAGAGCATGCATAGGCAAGAAGGGATCGTCTTGTTCTTGTTGCCTGTTCTTCAACATCTCGGCCACAACTCTTAATTCTTCACACAATGAAACCGCTTCAACAGACTGGACCTCTGGTTCCCCACCCTCTCCATTCCACCTGTGCCATAGAGTCTTGTTTGCTTTATGAGGCAACTAGCATAAGACATTTTACAACACTGTTCTCCCCTCCTCCATTTTTTCCCTCATAATAAACACCCTTTGAGGTAGGTTAGGCTGAGAATGTGGGACTGGCCCAGGGTCACCCAGCAAGCTTTCATAGCAGAACCATGCTGTTTGAAGAGCAGATTGTTTGTGGGGATGTCTGGACGTACATTTATACTGACTGGTGCCCAGAGACCACTAGGGGTGAAAAATCCAAAGTTCAGATCATACCTACTGTTGAAATCATGCATAGTTGTGAGAACTGTGCACTGGGAACACTGGCTTGGCTCTCATGGAAGATTTCTGTGTGGAGAACATTCTTTATGCAAGCAAAATCACTAAAATTGTTCTTCAGTGTCTGCCTGAGTGAATGTGGTTGTCGTCTCTGCTGTCTTTTCTGCCTGCGCACAATGCAGCACAAGCTATTTCTACTGGTGCAATTTCAAAAACCAATAAAACGCTGCAAACCACCTACCTCGCAGGGTTGTTCTGAGGATAAAATGGAGGGGAGGAGAATGTCGTAAGCTGCTTTGGGTCCCCACTGGGGAGAAAGGCAGGGTGCTAATGAAGTACATAAATAAATAAATACGTTGTATGTTGAGTTGCTCGACATCCGTATTGTTTTGTTAAAAATTATATTTTAAATTGTGATGTGTCAGTGCAGCAGTTGTGCTAAAGCTTGTGAACAATTTCCTCCATGCTTACGCATTGCTGGAACCACACTTCTAACAGGACACATATAACTGAACATGAGTAAAGGGTGTTAGAGTTACTTCACTTCCTAGCAGGTGATCAAGCTAGCCAGAAACTCCAGCACTGTTCACAGTAAACCCATTCATTAGTGTAGCTCAGATGGAGCCAGACTGAGCCATCTTCCCCAAAAGCAACTCACACAGATGACACAAACAGAGATTAAATGATCTGTTTGTAAAGGACACCTCTTCTCTCTTTTCCAATGCTAGTAGCAGAGTGTGAGACCAAGTTTCAAAGAGTGGAGGTTGAAGGCTTAAATTCCCTCTCTCTCTTTCTTGCATGGCCCTGGAGCAAAGTGAGCCTGCAATCTGCATTTCATGGAGGTAACAAGACATTAGGGGCGATTCTGCATCTAGCATGCACTCCACCTTTTCTCAACACTGAGGAAAAGGTTCAGCAAAGTCACCACTGAATGGCCATACATCTGGTACATCAAAGAAAGTGAAAGCAGCATGCAATGCAGAAGGGAATTTCTGTTTCAGTGTGGGTTTCCTAAAACAAGGGAGGGAAAAGCCAATGCAGAATAACTCTAGAACTCCTGTCTTTGAGCCCCAAATCAGTATTACTGGCAGTGGTTTGTGTGGGTGAGAAAGCAGATGCAGCAGAATGGGGGAAAGTGTAAAAGCTGAGTTTGAGGCCAGCATGGAGCACATGGAAGATTGAGGGGGGGGGGGGATTAAATCACCGGAATTAAATCTCCCCACTGGTATTGTTCCTGTTGTCTGCAGCTTCCTCTGGATATTGCTGGGCAACAAGGTGTAGCGATACAGTCAAGAAAAAACCATCTGCCTTTGTCTTAAAGACTAACAAAATTTTGTGAGTCTCACATTCTAGCTGTATCTGAAGAAGTGAGCCATGGCTCAGGGAAGCTCATACCCTTGCCCTGCCACAAATTTTGTTCGTCTTCAAGGCGCTACTGGACTCTTGCTCTTTTCTACTGCTACAGACAGGCTAACACGGCTACCCATCTTGATCCATCGGCTTTTATGGTAGCCCACTCCCAAATCTTTCTTCCTTCTACTTCGGCTTTCCTCCCAAAGGCTCTGGATCAGGCTCTGTATTCGAAATAGCTGTCTCGGACCTCTCTCTCTTGCGAGGTCACCCTCTTCCCAGAAGGGAATGTCTGGTATGTCCGTAGGTTCTCTGGAGACACCCGGTGGAGATGCCACAAGGTTTTGGCACTCAGAGGTAGGCTAAAGGAGGGAAGCAAGCACAGAATGGAGAAAAGGGTCACATCATGGCTGCTGGCTGATCCCAGAGAGGCTACAGCTGTACAGAATAAAGGTGGAAACTCCAAGAGCTGATCTCCTCTGCATTCCTGAAGAGTTCAGGGACCATATCTACATCTACATCTATATCTATATCTATATGTGTGTGTGTGTGTGTGTGTGTGTATTCAGATGGATCTTGATTTGCAATTCATTCTCTCATAATGTCAGGATGGGTCTCAATTAGGGTTGCCAGCTCCAGGTTGGGAAGCTCCTCAAGATTTGGCGAGGAATCCTGGAGAGAGTGGGGCTTGGGGAAAGGAGAGCCTTCAGCAGGGCATGCCACAGAGTCCACCTTCCAAAGCAGCCACCCTCTCCAGGGAAACTAGTTTTTGCAATGTGAACAGAAGCTGTAAATCTGGGAGCTCTCCAGCCCCCACCTGCAGTCTGGCAACTCTAGGACTCTTGATACATATTTATATTTGTTGATTTAAGAATGTATAACCAACGTCAGCTAAAGCGCTTAACACAGCATAAGACTCTAAGAACATAAAAAGATCCCTTTTGAATGAGAACAGTGGCGTATCTAGTCCATGCATCCTTTTTCCTGCAAACCTGATATCCTTGGAAGGCCCAACAGCAGAGGTAGAAAAGCCAAAGCCTTCCTCTTCTTGCCCCACCTTCGTACTGGTATTGATATGGGGCCTTCTTGGAATATGAAGGCTGCATTTAGCCATCATAGCTGTAGCTGTTGCTGGACCTCACTCCCTCACTTGTCTTATCCCCATCAAAAGTCATCTCAACTAGTAGCCGTCATGACATTTGGTGAGTCCTTAGGGTTGCCAACTTCCAGGTGGGGACTGGAGATCTTCCACTATTACAGCTGCTTTCCAGGACTCAGATAAAATTGACACTTTGGAAGGTGGATTCTATGGCGTTGAAGTCCTGCACCTCTCCAAGCCCTGTCCTTTAAGGCTCCGCCCCCAAAATATCCAGGCATTTCCCAACCCGGAGCTGGCAACCCTATGAGTCCTACAAGTTACTTTTGCACTATGTGAAGCAGTAATATCTTTTGTTAGTCCTGAATCTACTGGCCTTCAACCTTACTGGTTGCCCTCAAGTTCTAATATCACGAAAAAGGCTGAAAAAGTTGTCTCTATGCACTTTATCCACACCATTTTTCACTGTCCAAGCCTCTGGTTTAGAAAGATCGCTTTATTTGCATAAAGCCAACATTTAAAGGGCTCTCAAAATAGTAAAAAGCTAAATTTAATTTGAAAAGCTCATATTTAGAAGGGAAAAATAATATCATACATACACCATACAAGGCCATGTAAAGGTCTTCAGTTCACATGTTGACCCTGTTTTCACTCCCCGTCTTTCCCAGATTCCCTTCCAAGGTGCCCATAGAATCCCAAATAGACCAGACCTTTGGTTCTTTTCATGCTGATTTAAAGATACAACCAACAGGTGTCTGGCTTGTTTTCAGGGGTCTTTTTATTTTTCTTGGAAATTAGTTTCCTGGCTCTGCTTCAAGCATGAATGCCTCCTGGCTCACCAGAGAATCCAAGCAGAGAAACAAAGTCAGAATCAGGCACTCTGAAAGAAAAACAGGCACCACAGACAAAAGGTGTAATCCTGGCAAATAGGCTCCCAGTGGAGTCTAGACAGTGCAGAAGTTCTGCAGCATAATTGGGAACATGAAATCTTGCAATTTCCTGGGTGGTTTGTTTTATCCTGCACACGGGAACCAATGTTCCGAATACAGAAGACTTTTCTCTTTACTCTTTGGAAGGGAAAATGCTTGCTGTAAATCATTTCAAAGATCTTTTAGCTGTACAAAGTAGTCTGCATACTGGTCATTGCTCATCACCACGGTCTCGTGACAAATAGTCCGGATCGGGGCAGATTTAGCATCTTGCAAGCTTAAGGGGAGCTTTTGGAGACCTTTTGAGTAGGAAGCGGTTGTCAAGGCCCTAATCCAGCTCCAGAATGGTACCTGAAGAGCAAAGAGCAGTAGACGACCCCGCCACAAGGCACTTTTTAAAAGACAATCAGTTTTCACCAAAGTGACAATGCCTTCCTCATGGCCCCAGTTGTTCTAACTTAATATGCAGTCTAATCTTCTGCAGGTTAACTTGGAAATAGGCCTCGTGGTGTTCCGTGGAGCTTTCTCTCAGGGAACAGGGCCTTATTTGTGGCCACTTGTGGTTATTCTGAGTTTGTTCTGCATTACCTGGCAAAGGGATCTGGTGGGTTATTCAGTGTTTTAATTCTGTACTGGTTTTGACTTGTTGAACACTTGCAATGTCATCTGCTGTTTTGTTAGCTGCCTTGAGTTTGCAGAGGTAAGATGTGATATGAATATTTTAAATAAATAAAACTCATAACTTGCCCAGCTTTAGCTACCCCCGAGCACTGAAGACACAGAAGCTGCTAAGAAATGTTCTAGATTTTAAAACATGAGAAATCTCCCCATGTGTCTTTGGGTGGATGACTAAACACAAGATGGATCGAGTGACTGAGTGATTTGGGGCAAGGGGGTATGCTGAGCACATATTCTGCACCATTTCCGATTCCTTGAAACGGCCTGCAGAAAGGCATTTTTGAACTTTTAAACTTTTGTTGCTTAGCTCTGCTTAGTAATTGCACCCAAGCAAAGCAGTAAAGAATGAACTGGGCTAAGGTTTAAAAGAAAACCGTCATGTTTCTATTCATTTTAAAGTGGATGAAAGGGGTGCTAGTTTGTTTGAAGATCCAGCTTTGTGAGGGCATTACTGATTCCCATTTCAAACACGCAAAACATCATTTTGGAACACTGGTAGAGCTTATGAAGCTGTCTTGTACCAAGTGGGACTATTGGTCTCTTTAGCTCAGTACGGTTTACTCTAAGTGGAAGCCGTTCTCTGAGGTCCCAGAGAACATTTCCCTGTTTAATAACTAAAATCCGTTTAAAGGTACTGCAAGGATCAGGATGCTCTACCCACTAAGCCAAAGCCCTAGGGAAGGGAAATCACTCTGGCATAGGGTTGCCAAGTCCAGGTTGGAAAATACCTGGGGACTTTGGGGGTGGAGCCAGGAGAAGGTGGGGTTTGGGGAAGGGAAGGGCCTCCGCATGGTACAGTGCCATAGAGTCCACCCTTCAAAGCAGCCATTTTCTCCAGGGGAGCTGATCTCTGTCAGCTGGAGATCAGTTGTAAAAGCAGGAGATCCCCAGGCCCCACCTGGAGGCTGGCAACCCTACTCTGGCATACTCTGCGCATGCAGAAACCCCATCTGCTGAGCAGATCATCTCCTAGGCATGAAGAAGTTTCCACATTCAGTCCTCGGCATCTCCCTTTAGAAGCATCAGATAGGTGATGTGAAAGACCTCAGGCTGAGACGATGGAGAGCCACTGCTCCTCTGACTAGAGACAATACTGACCTTAATGGACTGATGGTCTGATTCAGTATAAGGCAGCTTCACGTGAATCAATCCAGAAGAAAACTGTGTTGGGGGCAACTCTGTTTCACCCAACATTCTGCCTTTAGTTGTGGGTCTTTCTGATGTCCCAGAAGGGAGGGGTGTGGAGAGGAACAAACCCATTATAGTTAGCAGAGGACACAGGGACACAAGCCCAAATTGAAAAAAGTATGAGCCATTTTAAATGCGAGCTGCTATCTATCCATGCAGGGTTTCACAAAGCCCAGGATTCTTGTATGCACCTACATGTAGTAATACAAAAAAATCTAGGGCTCAGATGGAAGGCATGCTGATGCATAAGTGCTGCGCACACGGGGGCTTGTGCCATGGGACCATTCCTTTGTTTGTTTGCTCCCTTGGTGTCTTGTTTTACAATCAGCTCACATTTCCCCACTTAATTACAGAGGTGTGTGGGACTGCTATTTTCTTCCACTAGAGGGTGATCGTGAAATACAGGTCCACACAGTCACATACGAACACTGCCTTATTAGGGCCAGTCTTACCTGAAAGGTATTTCATGGCTTTGGCTTTTGATTTTTGCTATGGACCAGTACTGCTGTCTATTTTTTTTTGGGTCTACTTTCGAAATATCAGTATTTAGCCACTGCAAAGTAAACACTTGAACTAGGAGAAAAAGGACCTTAGAAGTTTCATTAGAAAACACCACCACTTGGCTCATAATTTGACTCTTGATTTAATGCATCAAACAATTATTCTCCAGCATTGTTAATGTAAGGACTACTACATGTTTCCTTCGCTCCCAAGCTCTAATGGGATTTGTGTGTTCTGTTTGCGATCAGTGGGGTATTTGAGTAGCTATTGGTTGTTATAGTTTCAACAGGATGGCTTCCATTTCTTGCTCCTTCCCAGCGTACCAAGAGCACAAATAGATATCAGCTAGCCCCAACCTGCGTGTCCCCTGAAGCTAGCAAAACATCCTACACAGGATGTGGGCAAGGAGGTCATGGTGGAATAGGCCTGCTCTGGCCTGCAGGCCCCGTTTCCACCCTGCCCTCCTGGGTTTTCCCCACACCTGGAGAGGCTTTTCTTCCACTCTCAGTCAGCTCTCCACCACCACTTGACCTTTTGCTGGAATTACCCACTGGGAGGGTCAGGACTCCCAGCTTCCAAGTTCTGAGGCCTTGTCTCTGTGTCTCTGTTGCCTTGCAAGCCTCTTATAAGTTATAGACTTGTGATATAACATTACATCTGGATTGTGCAAAGAGTGTGCCAGGGAAAATGGACTAACTGGGGACCATGAGACAGTGCCAACGTCCTGGACAAAGAGACATGTGCCTAGCTGAGGGAAACCTTGGATGGACATGTGTAGCACCACCAGATGTGGACCCATGGAAGACCCGATGCCATTCTCCCTGCCTCCCTAAGATGACTGCAAACCCAGGTAGATGGCATGCCAGCCTCCCTGCAACCCACAGCCACATGGAACCAACGTCCAGAGTAATAGAGAAGCCATGCTTTGTAAAGACAACATGAACTTTCCTGTTTAAACGCCATGACAAGCCTTGTCTTCAACATGCCGGCATTTCCCCACCACCACCTTCTTCTAGCAACACCACCCTAAACTGCACATAATCAGTTTCAAGTTAAACAAAAGAACTTGGCTGTGACAAGATTAGCTCTGCTGACAACCCTCTCTGAGCCCATCAAGATAATGCAGCTGCCAAGACCGGATCATTAACGTTGATGGCTGGCCAAGCACCTGAGAGGACTATCTGTTCTTCTGCTTTGTCTTAAACTCTCCTCTCTGAAAAGTGTCACTGATTGCCCAAGTCAATTGCCCAACTATTAATCCTGTCTACCATCTATAACTGGGTTTTTGCTAGTTTTCATGGGGACTATGCAACTGACACGGCATAGCCCACCCAGCCACTCTTTAGGGTATGAAAGGAGCTCTCTCTCTCTTGCATCTACCTACCTGACCCTACCCTATCTTGCCGATTCTAGATCTAGCTCCCTTCCCTTATAGCCTCCCTTCCTTTTTTCACTGCAGGATCGCTTCACCTCCTTGGACAGGTCTGTAGCACCTGCTAATGCAGATGTCTCTATACCTTTCTTGCCTGATTTTCCTAGCTCTGTGTTGTTGAGTGTGTGATTGAATATTATTGTATGTGTGCAAACTCCCTAGTAAAGAAACTATTTCACTAAGATCTGGTCTCTGTGTCTATTTCTGGAACTCTGGAATAAGTGGGACTCCTGTATACATACGTTAATGTTCCCTTATATGCCTGCTGCCATTTAATAACTATATTTTTCCCATTTTAATAAATGAATAAGCCAATTTGGCTAACATCTCCTGCTGCCCAGCCTCTGGTCACCACGGGGACAGTTGACAGCCTTGTGCACCCCTGCTTTAAAATTGGTGCCTGGGTCACTGGTATCAAAGTTGTGAGTGAGCCATTTGGCTATGCATAAATTAGTTGCATCCTTCCTGAGCTAAGACAACAATGTGTGAGCTGGAGGCTAAAAAAGTGAGCTAGCTCACACTAACTCAGCTTAGAGGGAACACTGGTCAAGACCCAAAAGTGAGTCTCAAAGCCTCTGAAAGCGAGCCACAAGTCAGCTCTCCCTAATGGCGGCTCCTGCCCTTTGCATCCTTCTTTCTTTGTTTTCCTTGCTCCTCGCCAGCTTCTCACATTCTCACCTTCCTCTCCTTTGTGACAATAATGAGAAGGAAAAAAGCTATCTTGCTACTAGTAACTTCACTGAAGCAACTGAAAGAGGGAAGGGAGGCTGGATGGAGAGTAGGTGGGAGCTGTTCAGCGTGCCATGGGAAAAACAGAGGAGGGCTGAAAGAGGCATGTGTGGGCATGGGCTTTGTCTCGGTGCTGCTCCTTCGGCTGCTGAACCTCTTGCCCAGTCCCAGCAGTGCCCCACTGCCCTCTCTCACTACTGGGGTAGCTGTACTGCACCGAGCCCCTTGCTGCCAAACTCTTCACCACCACCTGCCATCTTCACATATCTCCTCAACCCAGCGCAGCATCACCTTAGACTCCAGCTCTGGCCCAGCTGGCAGAGAAGGAGGAGGAGGAGATGAACTCCCACTTACTTGGAGTTGATAGAGGGGGCAGCTGCATGCTTTGTGTGTTGTTTGTGAACTTCTAAAAACATCTGGTTGGGCAATATGGAAAGCTGGAATAGAGGGGTGCCGAAGTCATAGGTTGCCTAGCACTCCCCCCCAAAAAAACCTTGGACCAGCCTTGGATGGGTTATTGTACAAAGTGAATTTGGTCTTGTGGGTCACAGTACCAAAAAGGTCCATGACAAAAGCCAAAATCAAACGTATATAGGTTCAAAGCATTACAGAGAATTTATACAGTGTTCAAAGAACTTCACCTACAATCTCCCGGCTATCAGCTCTGTTGACTGAGGGTTGATTACCTGTCAACTCTATTTCCTCTCCATTCATTATCACCTCTGTGCCAGACCAGCAGCTGCCTGATGGTGTCTCCAGTACAATTCCTACTCCCACCCCCACTCCATCTCAGAAAATCGCACCACTGGAAGGGATCAAGAGCTACCATAGCCATCTGCCTTGCTGCAAGACTGGCTCAACTGCCCACAAATTAACTTTCACAATCAAACCAAAATCAGCCACAAGCAAAGAAGCACACTGTGGAAGGATACTTACACAGCCAAGCATTCCAAGGGGCTCTCACTCTTGACAGAGAAAGGCAAAACTTTTCCTCTGGTCTTGAGGAAAACGTCACTGAATTGCTGGTCATAAATAATTCCAAGAGAAATTAAATAGGGTGCATCTCACCACCTAACATCTTGCCTCCATAGGAAGCATCCGTAGTACTATAGCTAAGTATGTCGTAGAAAGAACAGAAGGACCCATGTTTGTCTATGGAATCTTTCATTAAAATATTTCAGCCAATAGGGCTAGGAAAGACTTTGGGACGATGCTGCCAATCTCCATAGGTGGTATTGAGCTAGATAGTCCAACAGCCTGACTCAGGTCTGCTTCATGGGGAGAAGCTGTGGCTCAGTAGAAGAGGCTCTGCTTTGTATGCAAAAGGTCCCGGGTTCAATCCCTGACATCTCCAGTTAAAAGGACCAGGCAGTAAGGTGACGTGAAAGACCTCTGTCTGAGACTCCAGAGAGCTGCTGCCAGTCTGAGTAGACAATACTGACCTTGATGGACCAAGGGTCTGACTCAGCATGAAGCATCTTCATGTGTATTTATATTATGAGTCATGTCAGTTCCCATGTGAAGACCAAGGTTTCCCCTTCACTTTGCATCTTCTGGCCCTGTTGCGTATTGCCACTCCTGCAGCCATGACCATAACCAAGACAAAAGTTCACTAAGCACTTTGCCCATATGGTCTGTAATGGTTCAGCACCATCTTCCAACAACCACCAATCAACATTTCCAAAAAGCCCACAAACAGAGCATGAATGCACCAGCCATCCCCAGTGTATGGCCCCAGTAACTGGTCTTCAGAAGTATACTGCTGTTGCACATGGAGATTTTCAATTTCCTGCCACAGCTATTAGCTATTCAGAGAACTACCATTTTCTGTGAATTTGCCCTGTTCCCTCTGAAAACTATCCAAGCCGACGGAGGCACATGAAACTTCCTTATACCAAGTCAGACCCTTGGTCTATCAAGGCCAATGTTATCTACTCCGCCTAGCAGCGGCTCTCCAGCAGAGATCTTTCACATCACTTACTACCTGGTCCTTTATTTACCTGGAACACTTTTATGTTGCCTCTCCATGAACCTGCCAGAGGTGGCTTACAAAATAAATAACTGGAGATGCCAGGGTTTGAAACTTGAACCTCCTGCATGCAAAGGATATGCACTACCACTGAGTCAGAGTCCCTTCCTGGGGGGATGGGAGGACCACCACTGTATCTTAAGTGATGATTCCCACGTATTAATTGTGCACTAAGTTTAGGACTTCTCCCTTCCTTCCTTGGTACTGTATCTGCTGCCCTGAGTTCTCATATTATAAGATAAAGTTTTTCTGTCTTCTCTCCACTTTTCCACATTATGCATCATTGTGTAAATTCCTTGCATGCTGCGTATGCCTTCCTGATGCTCTCCCAACAGCATTTGGCCTCCATTCCTCTTTTGGTTCCTGGCCATTGCTCAGCAGCTGAGCCACTGCTCCCAAGACAGCATGGGGAGAAAAGAAAGCCTCATCTATCAGACGGAACAAACAGCAGAGACACGCTGCCCTCTCTGAGCACAGAGGAGCAAGAACACACAGCTCGCTTCCTGCCAGAAGGAATCCAGAAAGGTAACTACCGTCTGTGGCGGAGCACCGTGCCCTAGAAAAGGCTTCTGAGAGCCGATCATTCATGATTAATGCCAACATGCCCTGGAGACGGCACCATTAAAAGACGCTTTGGAATGTCAGGCAACACAGCATGCATTATTTAACTGCCCTGAACAGGCACATCACTTCTTTTTTTTACAGTCAGAAACGGCCTTGCTGCATTGGCTCAGCTTTCCTTCACAAGCATCACCAAGTCAGTTTGTAGCATTCTGGTGTAATTGAGAGGCTAAGGATTACTGATGCTAATTTCTGGCAGGTCTTGAACAGCTGAGTGGCATAGCATGAAGGCAAAGCAAGGAGAAGAGCTTTGCCTGATGCATTTCCTCCAGTCCCACTGCTAACTAAGGCACAGGATCTCTGCCAGAAAAGAGCCTGGCAACTGAACATGGATCAGCAAGCTACAACACTATGCCATCACAGTAGCCCTGGCATCTGAGCCCATGCACTAAATTTCAGGAATGGCTATTTGTAGTGTTGGGCCAATAACCTTTTTGATCAAGTCATCGCATGCTACCAACTTACACACAAAGAACCCACCTCCATCCAAGGCCAATGTTATCTACTCCGCCTAGCAGCGGCTCTCCAGCAGAGATCTTTCACATCACTTACTACCTGGTCATTTATTTACTTGGAACACTTTTATGTTGCCTCTCCATGAACCTGCCAGAGGTGGCTTACAAAATAAATAACTGGAGATGCCAGGGTTTGAAACTTGAACCTCCTGCATGCAAAGGATATGCACCACCACTGAGTCAGAGTCCCTTCCTGCCATCTGATGAGCAAAACCACTTTACACAAGCCAGTACACAGCAGACAGCAAACAGTACAGCCCACTGGATGCCCAATGACATTTGGAGGGTTGGAGCACTCACTGACTCAGAGCAAATCAAGACACCACCAACAATAAATTGCATCATCATTTGATACAGAGGACAGAGCAACTCTTTGTTATTTATTGAGGACCTAATTTTTAGTGTGCGAGAAGCATTCCATGCTGGAGGTTCACTAAGCAGACAGCTTTCTTGGGGCTTACAACCTGTGAAGTGACAGGTGGGTGGCAGGTGAAGTTCACCTAGTTTCACCTTTCTCTTGCATGCACCTTGATCCATCACTGTCATCTTCCTCCACCTTTGGTCCATTTGTCTTCTGACCACACCACGCTTTATTTTCCTAGGTATAGGTATGGCTCGACAAGTCAATTTTCAAACGTAACATGTCTCTGTTATTTCCTAGAGGTGTATTCACCATGCTCTGAGAAGCTGATTTAGTGGAACATGAGGCTGAGAAACAACCAATCTGGAATGATCTTCCAATGCATTCTTAAACTATTTTTCATGGAGTTTTCTTTAAGAAGTAGCTTAGGGGAAGTTAATGTGTGAAATACCCCTTCTACGTGGGCTCCTGAGTGTCATTCTGAATTCTGTACTCATTGTTGGGGCTGAATGCACTACACAGGAAGAGATGTAACTGCTTAGGCTTGAAGCTTAAATGTTCTCTAGAGCAATTTGAATCGTGTCCTACATCACCATCTGCTTATGGAACTTTCTGCAGCACAAACATTGCATGGAGCCAAGCCAGGAGCACCATGTATCACCTCCCCGTTTCAGTCATACAATGCTGGAAGATAAAGAACAGCCCACAAACCATTTACTGAGGGACAGTCGATTTCCCCCTAGCTTAGTCCCAACCAGGATCCAACCACTCTTTTCTTCTTGTGATTTAATCCTACAGCTTTCCACTGAATTGAAGATCACCCATTGATCTTAGATAAATCCAAGGATTTTTTCCCTCCCCATCACTTCAAATGTTTAATGCAAATTAGGTGACTCTCCAATGAGATATGAAAAATATACCAAGGGAGAGAGTTACTTACCTTGCATTAAAAATCTTACTGAATCCTACAGCATGCTTTTCAAGAGATGCCTGAAACCCAGGACAGCACGGGGGAAATCCCTAGTGTCCATGCTCAGTCAAACTGATTCACCATTTACACATCAGAGCAGGCGAGAGACCACCATTTGTGGTATAGATATGGCACGTTTTTGCCATCAAGCATTTTCAGGCTGCCCTACTTATGAAATGACACACAAAAACTTCAAGTGCTGCAAGTAAAGCACAACAAATTTTATTCAAAGCAATCCATCACCAGAGAAATAAGCACTGGATAGCGAGGGAGAGACACTTTACACAGCCTTTTGCATTCTTTGAGAATTACACAGGTTAGCTTTCAAGTTACATATTCAAATGACAATACAAAAGCACAAAGGACACAAACAACAATCTCAGAGAACAACCCTTAGCAAATACAAACAAGAAAGGATGTGCCCTGAGCGAGGTGCCCAATCAGTGTTATACAGTAACCTTCTATTGACCAAGGCACATTTACATACTACCTTGAGTGATCTTTGGTTGGAACTACACATTACTAGCCATCTTGGATAGTCAAGTGGCTAGTTGCTGCTTCTCAGCTGCAAAGAGGCATTAGGAGGGACTTGCAGGAGAGAAACAGCAATTAGGCCAAAGGAGGCTTAACCCTGCCCCTTCTTGCTGCTTTCTTCCTCCTAGCCCCCCCCCCAAACTTGGATAGCCCAGGCTAGCCCAGTCTCATCAGATCTCAAAAGCTAAGCAGGGTCAGCCTTGGTTAGTACTTGGATGAGAGACCACTAAGGAAGTCCGGGGTTGCTACACAGAGGTAAGCAATGGCAAACCACCTCTGAACCTTTCTTGCCTTGAAACTCCCTATGGGGTTGCTGTAAGTCAGCTATGACTTCATGGACCAAAAAACCCTGCATCTCAGTTGCTCACAACACCTTGCCATTCCACATTTGTGGATCAAACTCAATCTGTAAGGAAGACTTATGTGTTCATTATTTTTACTCGTTACATATTTACACTGCTCTCTCTCAAAGGTTTCCAGGGCACTGCATATGGTTCTCTGCCCCCCCCCCCCCCCCCGTTATCCTCACAACAACCTTGTGAAGTTAGGCTGAGACATGTTGACTGACTGGAAGTCTGCCAGCGAGCTTCAAAGCTGAGGGCCAAACTACACACTACATTTTACATACGTTGCCTGTCATACAGCAGCTGCCAATCCTGATGGCAACTCCTGTGTAAAAGTGCCATGGGGCTTGATTTGGAGAGGGACCCTGGCAGGAGGAGGTGCTCCTGCCTCTCCCCCCCCCCCCCAGTGCCATTTTCCAAAGCTTAGATAGCTGAAGTGAGACAGGGGAGGAATTCTTTGTCCTGTCAGGCAAGTGCACGTGGTGTACTGAATGCTTGCATATGCAGTGCTTGGTAAGGAAGCAAAGAACTCCTCCCCCTGCCCCCCAGGCCATTAAGAAGGGAAGGTAGGTGCCTCCCCCCCCCACCCCCACCCCCACCCCCAATGCCACACTCCCAATCTGGATGGATCCCTTAACTCATGTAGCAAAGTCAGTGCCAAAGGGACTAACAATAGCTAGATGGTGTGAAGAAGTGCCCACCATCTTATGGAAACTAATGGCTGATCTCAGTAGGGCCAATGCAGGGTTGCAATCTGGCCTGGGGGGAAACGTCCTGTCTGTTAATGTGTGGAAAAGGTGAAGCTTTTCATGGCATGGAGATGAACAACATCCTCTGGTAAATAAGAGCTCAGGAGACCGCTTTAAAAAGGACAGGAATTTTTTTTCGCCCAGGACAGCTGGCAACCCTCGCAAAACTAGATATGACCCAGGGAGATCTGTAAACAGGCCTTCTTCCATCCTTCTAAAGACTGTAAATAGCAGCCTCAGAGGCCCCTCAATTCGGATCATGTCCACCATAAGGGGGAAGGGGGCTTAAACCTTTTCCACCTCCTCACTGTTTTCATGCTCAGTTCCCTTCCCCCTCATCCCCCAGGCTGCTTTCCCCTGCATGAGAAACATGCAAATACCAACCAAGCACTGTCGCTTTGCCCTGAGTGGTGGTGGTGGTGGGAGGATGGTGGAGCAACCGATACTGTGAAAATAGTGTGGTGGAGGGAAGAGCTACTCCTGCTTAATGTTGTGGGCCTGATTCAACCCCACCCCACCACCCCATTTCTTTGCTAGGATGAATTCACAATCCTTTTCTTTGTGGAAATCAGCTGAGTCTCAAACAGGGTCTTGTAACCAAAGAAGAAGATGACAGAGGCCCCTCCACACTCCTGCATTCGCCCACAAGACTCACAGATCAAGGGGGTGAGGGTACTTGTCCTTCTCCTTCACAGGCAGCACAAAATACGGATTCCGATGCACCGTCCCGGTCTTGTCTCTGTAATGCTCCCGATGCATTTGGGAAAGCTACAGGGGAAATGCAAACTGGTCAGGAGATTTCCTTCTGACACAGGATTAGGCTTCTCAACAGTATGGTCACCTGGGGTTGCACTCAATATAATTTTCTTTTTGGATGACCTGGAGGATAGCAATTATGCCCATATTTGGAAAGGACGCTTCCCTCCGTCACCAAATCAAAGTAGCTGTACAACAGACTATTCCCCCTGCTTCCATTGGAACATGGCTTGGTTCTTTTGCTTGGATCGCCTACCAAACCAAATGCACCCAACAAGTTGTGAACTGTGGCCTGACAGGTACTCAATAGCCTCCTTATTTTTTGAGATCTCAGGTAGGCATCAAAAACAGTTCTGATGGATGACTGGTGGGCAGTGTTAAGTCTGGTGGATGACACGTTGTAAATGCCCAATCCAGAACAGTTCTTTCTGTAGAGTCCTGGTATGGTGTGCCTGAGATTGCATGAGGGCAAGTAGATGGATGGCCCTGCCTTTCTGATGAGAAAATGCTCAGCTACATGGCTTTTGGTTCTTTTAAACTCTGTTTTCAAACCCAACTTTGGATAATCAGCAACAGCAAGGCTAAAAGTTTTAGAAAGATGCAAGAGATATCAAATTAAAGCACAGAACATGCACATTTGTCAAAACAGTTAGTCATTTAAAAGTTTGCTCTTTAAGCCAGAACAAATGAACAAAGGAAAAAAGACATCAGCGTAGTAAATGTACACTGTTGTGTTTGAAACCTCCGCTGGTGTTAGCTGTGAGAATTTAGACTCAGTTGATTGAAGAGAGCCCTCCCTAGCCAGTGGTTCAGCTGCTAAGGTGCTATCTAATGTGTCTGAACATAGAAGTGTAAAAAACTGTCATCACATAAAGCCTACAGACAGATGGGGCTGAGCAAGAAGGGGAGCAGAGAAGGCAGAAATCAGCACTGTTGATAGTCACATGTTTTGACTGGGAAAACAGCTGATAAGGAAAGAGTTAAGCGCCCCCCCCCCCATTATTTTGATGCCTCTTTGTCCACAATTACAACCTCTAAAGGTTGCGCTTTCCTTTGTTTTAAAAGGGAGGATTTCATTAACATATATGCATGTAGTGTATAACTTGCCCATAAGAAGGTCAATCTTCAGTTTGGCAACTGACCTGTAAACTGTGCGGGCAGAGAATCCATTCAACAAAAGCCACCCGCAACCTTTTAGGGAAACTTCAAAACCACTTTTACAAAAGCTTCCTTGACCATCCCCCATCCCATCAGCACTAATAAATGAGAGGATGATCTGAATAAACAGTGTCTGTTCTCGACTCATTAATTTTGGCAACCCACTGCTAATTATTTATAGCTCACGTAACTGGTGCAGACTGATGGTAAATTGGAGAAGGAGATGCATGCGTACACACTCACCCCTCCCTCTAGTTTTGCAAAGCAGAATTCAGCCAAGCTCAGCACAGCAGGATCTAGCAGAGGGCCAGCTTCTGGATTCAGCAAGGCAGCATGACCCACCAGCAGACATAGCCATTTGTGCACAAAGCCCCACACTCCCACAGCACACCCACACACCCTAGCATTCACAAATGTGCTCAAGAGCATCCCTTCTGTTACTGCTCTAATTATTCCGAAGCACAAATAAAATGACTAGGAGCCGCAGACTCACCACACATGCGAGAACAAAGAGACTGGAGAGACTGAATGGGAACACCTTGCTTGTGGGTTTCCAGGAGGCACCTGGCTGCCCACAGTTGAAAGCAGGATGAAAGACTAGATCAATCCTTGGTCCAATCCAAAAGGACACCAGAAGAGTCCTGAGGAGTCATATAGCCTAGTGTTTCCCAAACTTTGCCAGGAATCCTTTGAAAACCTATCAAGGGCTCGGCAATAAATCTGTCTAGAGCTCAACAATAAAGGCACACAAGCTTACCTAAAAGACAGCTTATCCAGTGACACTAATCTTCCCTGTGAAAATGTGCAGTGTGCTAGCGCACACTCTCTGGTAAAATGAGTGAAATGGACATCCAAAAGCCTACGCTTGCGCTCATATGAACTGAATGTGTATTCTAGGACATGCCCCTCACCAGAATCCTCTGCACAGGGGTTCCAAGGCACACACCCAGGTTAATATGGAAGAGTTCTCTGCAGATGGAAAACTTCAGACTTACTTCCTATTGATACAGTGCCTACTTCCAATGTTATAAAGTGCCAAACAAGTGAAGGGACAGGTGTAGAGAGAGAGCAAGACAGGACAAATTGATTGTGGATAGTGTTGGATAAAAGCAGAAGAGGGGCTTGAGTAGGGGTCATATCGTAGAAAAAGAGGGGCAGGGGCTCATTAGCATAACTCATTAGCATAACTTATTTGCATATGCTACACCACCTGACATCACCGGAAGTATGTCAGAAGGCAAGAAAGAAAGGAGAGAGAGACAGAGAGAGAGAAAGAGCTGGCAGAGAGGGGACAGCTACTAATCCAAGCCTCAGAAATACCACTATTCTGGGAGGATAGCTTTAGTGGTGGCTGAAGCCTTCAGAAGGCTGGTCGGAAGAACAAGGACCTTTCCAGGGGACGGGGTCGTTTTGCTGCAGCCATGACACAAGCAGGCAGTCCCCTGCGGGGGGGGGGGGGGGCTGGCACCAACTCCCGGAGCTGAGCTCCCCCGAGCTCCTGCTCGAAATGACCCCTGGACTTGAGTGAGGAGAAAAGGAGGAGAAAGCACACAGGAATCAACATTCAGCAAGAAGATGAGACATTGGTCTACAGGAGCAACCAACAGCAGACTTAAGAGTAGTGTTCCTCTAAGCTGAGCTTTTTAGCCTCCAGCTCACAGATGTTTGCCTTAGCTCAGGAAGGATGGCTCCAGAACAAACTAATGTATGCAGTAGCCAAACTGCTCGCTCACAACTTTAATGCCAGTAGCTCTCCAAGTAGAATTTTTGCTCACAAGACTCCACAGGTTAGAGGGGGCACTGCTTAAGAGTGAAAGGAACTTTCAGAGATTCAGTGCCCAGCAGTGGCTGGAAATCATTTATAGCTTCATTTTTTTAAAGAGTCTGTAATTAGTTAACATTTGCAATTCACTGGAGTTCTCCCCCATTATTCTAATAAACTACTCTAAAGTAGAAGGCCTCAAGCAGCTCCAGCCACTCCATTCCACCACACTGTGATCAAGACCTCCCCCTTTCCCCTGTCTTATGGCTCATTAATAGAATCAGCAGATTCAACTTGTAAAGCATTTTGTAATCTTAATTGGTTGTTGCTTGCTATTTAAACAGTGATTATTTCTGTTTTTATGATGTATTGATGTTTACTGTTCTTACCTATCTTGGGTCCCAGTTTTCTGAGAGAAAGGCAGGTCTATAAATGACTTGAATAAATAAAAGTGGGTCCTACCACCTCAGGGTGTGCATGTGTTTGAGTGCTTCACCATGAAAAAATAAACAAACCAATCCCTGCATTTAGAAAGCTAGCTTATCAAGGAGAATGGAGGGGTTTTTTTCACCAAAAGGGCACTGAGACAAACAACTCTCCCAACACAGAGATAGAATACATACTCTTGCAATAAGAAATGGTATCACTGAGGAAAAAGAAGAAGAGTTGGATTTATACCCTGGCCTTCACTATCCGAAGGAGTCTCAGAGCGGCTTAGAAGAAGAGATTGGATTTATACCCCACCCTTCACACGGAGTCTCAGAGCAGTTTACAAACTCCTTTCCCTTCCCCTCCCCACAACAGACACCCTGTGAGGTAGGTGGGGCTGAGAGACCTCAGACAGAAACTGCTCTTTCAAGGACAGCTCTGGAAGAACTATGGCTTGCCCAAGGTCATCCAGCAGCTGCAAGTGGAGGAGTGGGGACTCAAACCCGGTTCTCCCAGATTAGAGTCCTGCACTCTTAACCACTACACCAAACTGGCTAACAAACACCTTCCCTTCCTCTCCCCACAACGTAGGTGGGGCTGAGGGAGCTCTGAAAGAGCTGACTGAACCAAAGTCACCCAGCTGGCTTCATGTGGAGGAGTGGGGAATCAAACCCAGTTCTCCAGATTATTGTCCTGCACTCTTAACCTCTACACCAAACTACTACACCAAAGCTTGACCACTTGATTCTGATTACTGTATAAACCAGCTGATTGACTGTAAGCATTCTGATAAACAGCCATGCCAGTCAGGTGCTCTGTACAGCACCTTGCACAAAAATCTTACCACAGTAAATGATGACAAGCAGGACATTTACAACTAATTGTCATCAATTCACAACTCCAGTTATGTGTAAATAACTACATAGGAGAGGGCGCTTCCACAAAGGTTGCCTTACCTTGTAGAACTCCTTTAGCTCTGCTGAGCGATTGAAATCCAGATTGAAGCGAGAATAGTTAGGAGTATGCAGCCACCTGTCCCAGCCCCTTGCCCTTGCCCCAATTACTAAGTCTGGGTCAGGCGAGAAGAGGGTGGGGAACTGACCCCCCTTGCTGTAAGGACTGCAGCTGGTTTTCATGGCGGCATTGCGGAAATCTTGGAAATATTTCATAGTGGTATTTCCGTATGTATCACCAAAGGAATACACCACATTGGGGACGTGCCCACGGTACCTGGAGTGAAGAAACAGAGAGAGCTTCATGAAACTCGGAAATAAGAGATTCAAATGATGTCATTATTTTTTTAATTGCTTCCTTAGTACTTCTAAGAAAGGCTTTGTAATCAGTATCCCCTTTGTCTCCACAAAAACCATATGAGGAAAATGATTATTATTCGTTTTGCAGATGCAGAACTAAAGCCAAGGAATCCTTCCGATGAAAATATTATTTATAATCAAATAAACCCCAAAACTTCATTTCTCTCCTTCTGGACAAATATGAATGAAAACAAACCACCTGATTAAACAGACAATACAATTAGATACCATTCAGCATCAACAGCCGGTGTTGTGCAGTGGCCAGACTGCTAAATTAACATCTGGGAGACCCAGGTTCAAATCCCCATTCTGCCACAGAACCTGGCTGGGCAACTTTGGGCCACTCACACATTCTCACACTAATCTAACTCACAGGGTTGTTGTGAGGACAAAACAGAGGCACGAACCACGTAGGCCTCTTTGGGTCCCCACTAGGGAGAAAGATGTGATAAAAACAAAGCAAAATAAGATAGTACTGTCTTGCTGTACCCATATTACTCAAAACGTTTTCCCCAAAGCAGATGTACATCAACATCGCATTAGCAATATCCATATTTTTTGAGCCCAAACTTGTAGTGACTAAGCTTACTTGTTAATCACATCTAAATATCCTGTTTCCTCCACTATGGAATTCATAACTGCATATACAGACATGTACACAACTGGACATATCTACACATGGGGAAGGGGCAAGAGAATGCGAAGTGTAGGAATGAGGGATAGTGCTGGCAGACACTGTGGGTTGAGAGGGGGCTCTCGTCAGGCGTGATGGCGAAGCTTCCAGGATAGCGTGAGTTGGATAAGGATTAGGGGACAGGGGGAGGAGCAAATGCCTTTATTCCTCCAAGAATTTTGGTTGCTTCTGAGCATAAAAAGAGTACCTCCCCCTCTGAAGAATGCAGCTTTTGTTTGAAAACCCCATGTAAAAATAAAACCGCTTTGTAGTATATGCACAGCACCACACTTTCTTTTTCTAAATCAATATAGTGAAATAAAACTTGGAACCAGGGCTATTTTGGGGCAGGAACGCACAGAAATGGAGTTCCGGCTGGCTCCTGAGTTGGCCACACCCAGCAGGAACTCATTAGCATAATTGGCCGCACCCAACAGCAGAAACTCATTAGGATTGGCTACATTAGGGGCACGTGACCTAGCATGCAAATTAATTCCTGCTACAAAAAAAGCCCTGGGTTTTCACAACAATCAAGGTAAACAGAATAAGAAGCAAAAGGTGAGTGTGGCTGGATGACACACTTCTGGTAACATGGTGGTGTGACCTAATATGCTAATAAGCTGTGCTGTCAGTGGTGTGGCCTAATATGCTAATGAGTTTTCACTGTTGGGTGTGGCCTATTATGCTAATGAGTTCCTGCTGGGCTTTTTCTACAAAAAAAGCCCTGCTTGGAACACACATATTGTTACACATCACACAGCCTTCACCTCTGCTCCCACCCTGTTGCTATTTACTTGATTTCTATCCTGATTGTTGACAGTAAGTGTATCAACCCAGTTTATAACATATTTAAAGGGCAACTTTTTATCTTGCCTCCTCACTTATTCATTTGTTTATTCATTTAAAACATTTTGACGCCGCTTCTTCAGAGTCCTGCTCAAAGAACCTTAAAATTAAAGATCACAATGTTAAAAACTTTCCCAATATAGTAGCCCTGAGGGGCTACTATATGGCAGCATATACTATATGGCACCATATGGCAGCAAGAGGACAGACAGAATAAGTTCTGGAACAAAGTTTGAGTACAGTGGCACCTTTAAGACCAACAAAGAAGTTCTGGTCCTTGTATTTACATCCCTGTATTCCAAAGCTGCAAAGTGGCTCAAGTGGTTAAGACACTGAACTGCAGACCAAAAGGTTGGCAGTTCAACAATTCGAGACCTGAGTGCTGCATGATGGAGTGAGCTCCTGTCTCTGGTCCCAGCTCCTGCCAACCCAGCAGTTCGAAAGCAAGAAATTGCAAGTTGGTAAATAGGTACCACTTGGGTGGGAAGGTAACAGCGTTCCTTGGCGTCTAGTCATGCCGGCCACATGACCACGGAAATGTCTTTGGACAACATTGGCTCTTCGGCTTGGAAACGGAGATGAGCACCCCATTTCTTAAGTCATATTCGACCGGCTTTCGAGCAAGGGAAACCTTTACCTATTCCAAAGAAGGGCTTTTTGGACCAACATGCAATACCCACAGGTGGCCACCCCTTTTCTGCAACAGACTTTGTAGAAAATCAGCAGGTAAGCCGGTACAGACAGGAAGATAAGGATGGGGGAAAGGTAGATAGGGTTGCCAGCTCTGGGTTGGGAAATACCTGGAGATTTTGGAATGAGGATGGCAGGGGTTGGGGAGGGGATATAGGATTGCCAGGTCCCCCCTGGCTACAGGTGAGGGGCAGGTTGCCAGATCCAGGTTGGGAAACTCCTGGAAATTTGGGGATGGAGCCTGGGGAGGAAAAGGACCTCGGCGAGGTATGATGCTGTACAGTCCACCCTCCAAAGCATCCATTTTCTCCAGGGGAACTGATCTCTGTAGTCTGGAGATGAGCTGTCATTCCAGGGGATCCCCAGGTCCCACCTGGAGGCTGGCATCCCTATCTGAACCTACTGAACTGCTCCTGCATGGCGGCCGCTTCTAAGGGCGCAGGAGCCCTGCAGGCCAACGAAGGGCCACCCCCAGTCAACAGCCCCTGCCCAGGCACCGCGTCGCTAAACCACTGGTCGCAGGTTTTCTTCACTCAGCACCCACCCCGGCATGAGCCCCGGCGGCACGTAGACCGCGTTGTTCTGAGTCAGGAGAGTCCCGGCGCTGCGCGAGGCCATGGCTGCTCCGGCGAGGCAAGGACCGAGGAAGCGAAGCTTGGCACAGGCGAGCCGGCACCTCAGTCAGGAGTAGGCCGCGGCAGTCACAAAACCCGTCGCCATAGCGACGCGGAAGGCCTAGCCGGGCGGGTCGGGGAAAGCGCGGCTGGTCCCGTTGACAGCTTCACGCAGCCCTGCTTGCACAGCTTCCCCGTTGCTCTAAGAAACGCAGCCGTTGCAGAACCCCCCGCCCCTTCCAAAGTGTCGTAACGCCTAACAGGCCCACAGTCTTATTATGCAGATCTCAGGAAGAAATCCCATGGAGTTCAACAGAACTTTAGGTTAAGTGTACGTAGGACTGTGGCTGTAAAGCGGCAGACGCTTCCAGGGGCTTAAAGGCCGCCTGGAGATTTCATCCCACGTCGCGGGACAAGGCCCGCCAAAAATCGCGGCCGAGGGAGAAACCACACTCCCAGCCGCGAGCCCCTCTGGCGGCTCTGCGCCTTTGCTCGTTGCTTTCGCCGCCGCTTCCTTGCCTCCAGTTCTGGGTGCTGTTCGAGTTGCCTTAGCAACCACGATGGACGCCAATTCCGAGCGGGCCTGGAAGGAGATTTCCCACCTTTTAGCCTGGCACCTGGTGGGTCGGCCGGTCTTAGCGCCCAGCTTAGTATTCATGGCACGCCCGCAGGAAGCATTCTCTTGACCAGCCGTGATAAAAGGCGCATCCATCTCTCCTGTGTTTTGCTTTCTTTTAAGTACTAAATATCCTACGTCCTCTTTTCTATTTTTGACATATTTGACAGCGAGATTGCTAATAGTGTTATTTACTTGTGAAAACAGAAAAGTTAGGTTGAGCTGTGAGCCTGCAATGTGGGGAGGGCAGGATAAAAGTCTGACAAAATAAATAAATTTTATTAGTACTCTGTAAAGTAAAACTTGTTTACAGAGTACTAAGAAACTTATGGGTGGTTAAGGTGCATTTTTATTGTGCATTGTTTTCTTGGGTTTCTGTTTATTTACTTCACTTACAGTCTTTGTTTTGGTTTTATCATTTTAATCTACTTGCTGTTTTAAGAATGTGCATTTTTAAATACACAAATAAAACTCTGGGTCAGGCATAAAGTAGATGGCAAACATGCCTATAAATGGACATCTTCTCAACAACACCCATAGGAATTAACAGCAAGGATGGCTTCTCGGGAATGTCTAATCTCACTCTGATTAAAATATAACAACTGACCAAACAAATAAAGTCTTGTCCATTATATTGTAGACAGATGACCAATCCTACCTACCATTTTTAATTTATAGAGTACTAATGTAATCATAGCTAAAAGTAATTTATTTATAATTCATAGTTTATAAATAAATAAAAATGTTCATCAGTATCTATAGCAAAATATAAATGTTATGTATATAGAATAGTCAAAGGATGTTGCGTGGGGGTCCAGATGAAACAAGCAGGGATTAAAAAGGGATTTCCCTTTGCTGTGGGTGGTTTGATGATTTTTAGTTTGTTTATTGTTTGGTGTGATTGTAATGGTTTATGTCTGTAAAATGCCTTCAGTTTTAGTAATGTGGCAGGTTATACATTTCAAATACACACAAAAAAGATGGCAGGAATGTCGATAGGATGGGAATAAGAGTCCTGGATTCAGACTGAGGGTGGATTTGTACAGCTATCTGAGCACATCATAACCCCTGTTTCATTCAGGTGTGGTTTGGTCAGCTACACGTGGGGATTCCAAAGTGACCACAGGTACAATCAGGAAAGCTTCAATCTCATTTTCTTTTTTCTGGGCCAAAAAAAATAGGTTTTTAAAAATGCCAAAATGAAATAAAATAAAATTGCAAAAAATGAAATAGAATTGCAAAATGCAAAGGAAGAGATTGGATTTATACCCCGCCCTTCACTCAGAATCTCAGAGAGGCTTACAAACTCCTTTCCCGTCCCTTCCCCACAACAGGCACTTTGTGACAGTAATATGGCTCGCCCAAGGTCATCCAGCAGCTGCAAGTGGAGGAGTGGGGAATTAAACCTGGTTCTCCCAAATTGCAGTTGGCGCACTTAACCACTACACCACTGGCTCTCAGAGAGAGCAAGAGATCCCCCGTCCAGCTTACAGAAAAGCAGCTGGGAATCAAACCTCTGCAATCAAGAGGACTGGTGGTCGCAGCGGAGCCAGAACTTCTGCTGCTGCAGCAAGTAGAGCGTTAGGTGTGGCTGGGGCGCCCCCCCCCCCCGATTTCCTCACACCCTACAAACCAAGTTTTCTGGCTACGCCCCTGTCTTATTTATGGCCACGTGAATAGCAAGTTGGAGAGAACAGGAGTCGATATTGCTGCAGGAGTGTGATAAAATTAATCCAAGCCATAAAATCCTTGCTTTCAAGCACAGAGGGATCATTTAGTATTTCCTCCCGCATATGCCATGGTAAGCCAGTTTTCAAATCTTTCCTCTGTGGATCATTATTACCTTTTTTATATTATAAGAATCCCCCCTGCTCACCATTTTCTAGCTGTACATTTCTGGCAAATCACTTCACAAAGCTTTTCTAGTCCCAGGCCTTTGAAGAAATAGGTCTGAGCTATTTGTTGGGTGACACATGACATATGAAGGCATCGCTTGCAAGTCAGGCAAACTCACATTCTTCAACTCTTTGGCAATCGAGAAGGTATTGGATGGAAGTAAAGTGACATGCCGAAGCTTGGATATTAAAGAAACAGCCTGCAAGCAGTGGATGACCTTAATTGCAGTAACAGCAACAGATATGAAGCAAGAATTTTCTTGAAGTGGTGGAAAGAAATAAGGAAGGACTTGCATTCTGCTTTCCCTGAACCGGACTAGAGAATGTTGCCTTATGCTTTCGATCTCACAAGGTGCCATTAAATCCAGCTGTACCCGCGGTATGTCATTCAGAAACTCTTAGTATAGTATTAATTGTTGATGGAATGTAGGTCTAAAACATACTCATAAGCATTCAGCCAACTGGAACAACATAGATTAAGGCTGTTAAAACTTCAGAGAAGTGGAACTGTATATTATGCTAGGAGATCCATGACTGATTTCCAGACTTTGGAAGAAAAAATATAATGGGGAGGGAGATGCTGCTGCTAATTAGAAACAGAAGCTGTTCAGAAACTGAGTGTGTGTTACCCTTCTCCCCCCTGCACCATTTTCCCAGTCTAAACTGCTGTCCTCAACAACAGGGCTTTGGCCTCTGTGCCTCGGTTTGAGGACACTCTAGGCATCTAGTTGGTAGAGTTCTTGTCTGGAGATCAGTTGGAATTTTGGGAGACCTCTAGGCCCCACCTGGAAACCAGCAACCCTACCAACTGGCCACTATGGGATGGGGAAAAACTGGAAATCCCACCTTATCCCTAAAAATCACCTCTTCTCGGATTCTTTTCTCTAAGCTTATTTATCTATTGTATGGCAGAGTTACACACAGGAAGTATACAATAATATAAAATTTATTTATTTATTTATTATTTATATTTATATTCCACCTTGCTGGACGAGCTGTGTAAACAAGTTGATACAACAGGTTTGCAGGCTGACTGGACAATCTCCTTAAATACTAATGTCTAGATTTCAATGCACTCTGTTGCAGCTGGGGAGAGTTCAAAGACCTCTGTCACATCTCCCTGGCAAGCACAACACTCACATTCTTTCGACAGATGGAAAATAGTTTGACAGGCTGCACCAGAATTGCATTCAAGTCTTGATATTTTGCCCCATTTAAACAACAGGTCTGTACAGCTGCCAAAGCCTATTCGTATTTATTAGCTGTCTTCCATACTTTACATGGCAAGTCAAATCCTGAGGGCCCCTTGTTGATTATGGATACTGGTTATGGATACTGGATACCAGGTTATGGATACTGGATAGAACTGATTACATCCATGTTTGCAGCCATTCATTCCCTAGTCTGAAATGTTGTGATTGCAGGATTTGTTCTGAATGTGTTGCTGGGTGTTGGGATCTTAGTCTGGATAGGCCCACGTCAGCCATGTCTTTGTGGCTGGGTAACTCTCTGTTTTTGATGATCTTTCTATATTCATGAAGAAGAACATCTTGTCTTCAGAGATGCGGGGAAACAATGTGGCACAGCCTGTGTAGCCAATAGGTTGGAGTGAGTTTAATATCTCTGATGGTTCCCATTGTTGTGTTGAGTTGGACATCAAGTTTGTGGACATGGAGGCTGCTGAGTCATACTGAAGCACAATATTCTGCAGTACCACACACCAACCTCAAATCTGAATATCTAAGTGTTGTAGTAGCAGACACACTCCAAGTTGTTCCACATAATTTTTGGAGCATGTTGTTTCTCGTGTGTATTTTTGCTGCTACATTGGTAAGATGGTGTTTATAGCTCAAGGTCCTGTTCAAGGGTGAAGCCAAGGTATTCATAGGCATAATCTACGGGGGGGGGCTTGAGGGCTCGAGCCACCTCTAAAATTTCCTGGGGGAGACTGAGCCTCCCCTGCAAAATGGAGTGCCTGCCGCCACGCCTGCCCGCTGCCTCACCGCCGCCAGAGCCGCTCTCCCCACCCACTCCTCCCTCCCTCCCTCCCGGAGAGCGGCGGCTCTGGTGGTGGGGACATCGCCCCAGTGGCAGCGGCTCTGGCAGTGGGGGGGGGGGGGGAAACCTGCCGCTGCGCCTCCCCGCCTGCTGCAAGCCTCCCGGCCGCTGCTGCCACAAAAGCCCCCCTGCCCGGCTTCCCTGCACCCACTCCCTCCCTCTGAGGGGTGCGTGGGAGCCAGGCGGAGGGAGAGGCAGCGGCGGGGACATCATCCTGGCAGCAGTGCGCGTGAGAGGCCCCCCCCCCCCGGAGAATGGAAAGTCTACGCCCCTGAAGGTATTTAGGGATATAGTTGTGCGTAAGTTGGGTCCCATTCAGTTCGTGGTTGGCAAGATTGTTACTGGAATGGAAACAGGAGCATTCTATTTTTCCTGGACTTGGGATAAGTCACCATTAACAGTAGTAGTCAGCCAAAATTTCGAGGTTCCTAATCAGTATTTTCTCAGTCCTTTCAGTTGATTTGTGCCTTACAGCAATTGCCATGTCATCAGCATAAGCAAACTTCCTGGGTATCATCTAGGGACTATCAGAGATGTATAGATTGAAAAGAACTGGAGTGAGGACTGAGACTTGGGGTAGACCATTATTCAGTTTCTTTTGCTACCCTGGATTTAAACAGATACATTTCTCTTCCACTTCCCTTTCCCCCTTCTGCTGACTGTCAACTGCTCCCAGCATCCTTTCTTTTGGTTAATTCATAACATAATTTTCTGCATGCCTGGTAGGGTTGCCAACCCCTAGGTGGGGCCTGGAGATCTCCCACTATTACAACTTATAATTGCAACTGACAATAGAGATCAGTTCCCCTGGAGAAAATGGCTACTTTGGGAGGTGGACTGATGAAACTGATGGGCAGTAGATTCAGGACAGACAAAAGGAAATACTTCCGTACACAGAGAATGATTAAAATATGGAATTAGCTGCCGTAGAATGTAGTGACAGCCTCAGGAATAAACAGTTTTAAACAGGGATTAGACAGATTCATGAAGGATAGGTCCATCAGTGGCTACTAGCCATGGTGACTGAGGGGAACTGCCACGTTCAGAGACACTAATCCTCTAAATCCCAGACATAGGCGTCAACTACAGGGGGGCTCGAGGGCTCGAGCCTCCCCCGAAATTTCCCGGGGGGGGGGGCTCAGCCACCCCCGGCAAAATGGAGCGCCCGCCGGTGGCCAGTCAGCCGGCCAGCTGGCTGCCGTCGCCGCCTCTCCTTCCCCTCCACCCCCGGCCTGCCCTCCTGCCTTCCTGGGATGGGGGGGGAGAAGTGGCGGGGACATGGTCCCGCGCTTCGCGAGCGCGGCAGTCAGCTGGCCAGCTGGCTGCTGCCGCCGCCGAGACTGGGCTCATCTGTGCCCCCCCCCCCCCGCACGTCCCGAGGCAAAGAAACTGGCTCTGCCTCCCGGGGGCCGGGGGGAGGGGGGAAAGAAGCGGCGGGGACATGGTCCCGTGTGTGCGTGCGCTTTGCGCGCGCGCACGAAAAAGGCCCCCCCCCGGATTTACAAAGTTTACACCCCTGATCCCAGAGCCAGGAGGCAATGTGAGGCAAAGGCCTTGGCCTCTATGCCCTGTTGTTGGCCGTCCAGAGGAACTGGTTGGCCACTGTGTGAGACAGGATGCTGGACTAGATGGACCACTGGTCTGATCCAGCAGAGCTCTTCTTATGTTCTTTTACCCTGCTGAGGTCCCTTGGTCTCCCCAGGCTCCACCTCCAAAATCTCCAGGTATTTCCCAACCCAGAGCAAGCAACCCTAATATCACCATGTTGTGTTGGAACTTTTATTTCCTTCACTACTGAAGGATCTTCAAAGATCTTACAAAAGAAAGGGTCATCCGATGGAACAATCAAATTGGAGTTGTTATTCCCTTTCCTTATCATTACAGTGGGCTCAAGAGGACAATGGCCCGATGGCTAATACCTGGGGAGTGGCAACCCTTACCTCACCTGTGAGTGGCCTGGTGTTAATGCTTTTGTGATTGACCAACCTCTTTACTCTACATAATTTGCTGCTTAGGGACAGAATATAGGCATCAGTATTATACAGTCTTTTTCCTTCCATAGAAAAGTAGCTAACAAGTTAGATTATTAATTATATAAATGTTTAAATGTCACTACTTGTGCTAGAGTAATTTATAATTATGCACCCTTAATCATAAACGTTACACTCCACTGCACATTATACTTAGCCCAGAAAATAGTCCGGCATGACACTGTTCTGCTGAAGAAAAAACTAAGCAAGATTTATCCCTTCAGGTTACCTAGTAGAGAGATCTGCAGAGTGTGAAGTGTTAGCTGCCTTAAGCTCTTTAGAGCCAGGGTCGAGCATAAATAAATAAAAAATATTGTGCTGTTTACTTTGACACTGGAAGTGGGTCCCTGCTTGTTCACTGCCCATATAAATTTTGGAGCTGCCCTCTTAGAACAATTTCTGTACCTGAATTTGAGACGTTGGGATAAGCTGCTACTGTTTACAGTTCAACAATCATAGTTGTCATCTGGCTTCCTTTTCCAGTCCTTCCATGATAAATCCCTGACATTTCTCTTCAAATATTTTCATTCCAATCATCTTCCTTCCTTCCTTCCTTCCTTCCTTCCTTCCTTCCTTCCTCTCTCTCTCTCTCTCTCTCTCTCTCACACACACACACACACACACACTAGGTGGGAAGAGCAAAAGAACAGAGTCCTGAGGCGTCCCTGTGGCCAGCTAGGGTCATCAGGCAGCAATCTGCTGGCTATTCTACCACTTAAGGTGGCCCGTCAAGCACATGCCAAAGATAAAAATTATTTAGTTTAAAAAAGTGACTGGAGGTCAGGTTAGATGTGATGTGGGAGATTTTAAAGTTTTTTTTAATTAAAAGGCTAATAGTATGTGTGTGGTGGAGGCCCTGATTCAGATTAGCATAGGTTTGCCATCCTCCAGGTGGGGCCTGGGGATCTCCCGCTTTTACAACTGATCTCCAGCTGACAGAGATTAGCTCCCCTGGAGAAAATGGCTGCTTTGGAGAGTGGGCTCTATGGCATTGTACCATGCTGAGGCCCCTCCCCTCCCTAAACCCCACCTTCTCCTGGCTCCAACCCCAAAGTCCCCAGGTATTTTGCAACTTGGACTTGGCAACCCTAGATTAGCAGAGGGGAAAAGAGATTTAACTAGGAATGATTTTCAGTTTCTAATCCCTTCTGTTTCAATTCTTTTCAAAAATAATCGCAGTTTTGATTTCATTTCTGTTGTGCAAATCAAATTTAGATTTACATATTATTTTCATGCCCCTTTCTGGTTTCCTGTACCATTCCCCCCTCCCCCACGCAATGTCTGAATTCTTCACCATTATTTGTGCATTATTTAAGCAGCATGTGTTATACATTATATGCATAAATGATATGTATTGAATAGATAAACACTATTACAATTTGTGCATAAAAACTGGACATGTGTAAGAACTACAAATGAGTCTATAAAACCACCCATGCACTGCAGTAGGGAACTGCTGTTGACAAAAATATTAATTACTGGCTATAAAAAGAAATGGACCAGAGAACAGTAATTTATTCGGTGAGTTAACCCTTCCTAGCCCCATGCCCTTCCCCCAACTCTTGTACCTATATGCTTCCCATACAGAAGCTCAACTCTAGGGGCTTGGCTGAGGTTGGGGAAACAGCACAGGGAGAAAAGGGGGCAAAACCTCTCTCCCTCTGCCCCATGGATCCAATCCAAATTGGGGGCTGCATCTCCTATAGATACATCCCTAAATATCTTCCGGAAAATCCATTCACACATCTCCTGGCATTACATTTAGCTTGGTCCTGATTGCCCTGTACTGTTGCTCATGCTTTTATAAGATATGAAGAAGTCATCATTTCTTAATGAAGAAATGCCAACAGAGACCAAAAGAGAATCTTTAAACTCAGCTGTCATGACTGCTATGATCTCTGTTGTGAAGGCTGGTCAACAGCTTATCCAATGAGGGGGAAAAGAGATTTTATGCACACATCATTCTGTAGCTGAGAAAGGCACCTTTCTGGGACATGTAAGCTTCAAGATAAATTGGAGCTGTGGCGCTTTAAAAACCGGTGAATGCCTTCCAGGACAGGGTAACTAAGAAAAGAGACAAAGGTGTGTTTCACATCTCTTATCTTGCTCGGTCATGGAACGTATCCAGTAGCCAACTTTATAAAATATTCATTGCGGAAAGATGCTCCGCTGCTTGGTCAATGTTTTTGAGAGAGTCCAACTGCATCATTCTCATCAAACATTTGTTACAGCAATATAAAGATTGTATGTATGTGATTGTTCTTTGCATGTGCACCACACGTAGTATTATTTGGTGGGGTATGTTTGTGGTTATTCAAGATTACCTTCTGTCACACACACACAGAGAGTTTAATTTTCTGTATCAGCCTGAACAGCCTAGCTTAGCTTGAGCTTGTCAGGGCTTGGGACCTAAGCTGGGTTGGCTGCAGTAAGTAGTTGGATGGAAAACCCCCCAGGAAGACTGGGGTTTGCTATGCAGACAAAAGCAATGGCAGATCCCCTCTGATTGTCTGTTGCCTGGAACATCCCATGGATGGGGCTGCTCATGTGTCAGTTGTGACTCAGCAGTATGTTCTTTTTAATGTTATGTGATATTTTATTTAATTATTATTGTTATTGTTTCACGTATTATGCAGTTTTTGATTCCAGTGTTTTGTTTCCCTTGTGGGCATTTGGAGGACTTCCTGGGTTGTGCAGGTTATGAACAGAACCAGACTATGACAAATTATTCATGTGATCTTGCAGAATCTGGCAAGTTATGGGTGCAGCCTTGTGGAATCTGGCAAGCTGGAGTATGGATGGACTATATCATGGCTGTAGTGTTACAGAATGAGGAGGCTTTCTGGGCCCCGTTAACTGTTGCTTGACATTGCAAGGTTTCACTGCTCGGACTGGTCACACATGGGTTGACTGACAACCCTTATCCGTGTGATTATCAGCCTTAGTTGGATTTGCATAATTCTCCTATATCAGGTAGTAAGCAATATAAAATATTTATTTCAAAAAGGTGCTCCACTGCTTTTTCTTTTTAGTGTCTCTTTTGCTGAATTCCACCAGAATGGTCTGGGACTTGCAGTAGAGGTGGTTCCTCCTGGCTAGGTTTTTTTAAAAAAAGCCCCATGACCCAGTAAGCAGTTTGCAGAGATGCAATAAATCACCAGCATGCACAAAAGTGTGGAAGAAAATGGAACTCAAACCAAAAAAATGATTTAACTATCTGGATAATTGTAATGTTGTACTGTAGTATGTTCTGTGTAGCAATCAGCCTGCCATGTGCTCCCAGGTAATGGCACCTGCCGCATGGCCAGAGCACATGGTCAGGCAGAGAGGGGAGCTTGAATCTGGAGGAACAATAGACGTCCAGATTCTAAGCCTCCACCAATGTGGGACCTAGGTTCTCCCTGGGGAGCCAATGCGGTCAAAGGCTCCTCCAGGGAACCTATGACAAACATGCGCATATGTTAAGCCCCTATCAGGTCTTTTGGGTGCGGCCGGAGGTGTGGCTCCGGCCAGCATATAATGAGGGCCCTGGAGCCCTGGAAGTAGGGCTGCCAAGTCAGCCCGGGGGGCGGGGGATCCCCCACTACAGGGGTTCCCGATCCGCCGGCCAGAACCCCACCCCCGAAGTCGTCCAACCAGGACGACTTCCCCAATGTAATGATGTCACCCGGAAGTGACGCCATCACATTGGGGGCGTTGCCAGGGTGACGCTCTGGCAATCGCCCCAAAACTCTATGATAGAGTTTTGTGCTGATGTCACTTCCAGGTGATGTCACCAGGCGCGCGTGCAAAGCACGCGCGCCGGGGAAGCTCCCAGACGACGGAGGACTCCCCCCCGCCAGTAACTGAGGAAGACTTGGCAACCCTACCTGGAAGCATGCTCGATCTGACCATCTACTGGACATGCTGAATCACTCAATAAAGGCTTCATGATTTCACCGTTCCTGGTCTCCCGAGTCCAGTACTCTTCAATAATAATGCCTCACTTTTCTCCCTAAAGCAGCTAACATCAGCGTTCTCCTCTCCTCCATTTTATCTTCACAGCAACAGTCTTGTCTGAGGTAGGCTGGGCTGAGAGACAGTGGCTGGTCCAAGGTCACCAGGGATATCAACTTCAAAGTGGGGCCTTTAGTTTTTCCAGAATTACAACTGATCTCCAGATTACATCAGTTCTTCTGGAGGAAATGGCTACTTTGGAGGAGGAACTCTTATGATATACCACAGAGTCTGAGAGAAATGGAAGTCCTAGAGTGACTTCATATCCCCACTGAGCTCCTTCCCCTCCCCAAACTCCACTCTCCTCAGGCACTGCCCCCAAATCTCCTGGAATTTCCAAGCTGGAGTTTTCAACCCCAATTTAGGTTACCTAGTAAGCTTCTGTGACAGAGAGGGGATTTCAACCTAGGTCTTACAGTCAGTAAATTTCCATTAACAGTGGTACATTGAACTCAAGACAGAGGCACTTAAAGGCAAGGACAAGGATTCAAAACTTGGAGTCTCAAAGCAGGTTAACCTTAAATCCTAAATTCAGGTATGAAATGGCATCTGTTAGTTTATGCTCAACAATATGTGGTCACAACCCTCTGGCAAATTTTCCTGTGCTCTTATGTAGGGCTGTTCCCAATAGATTACACCCTGTATATAGGATTGCCAACTTTTGAATGATAAAACATTTTCTCCTGGCCCTGTGCCAGCACTTCCACCTTTCCTGAAGCCAGGAGATTGAATAGTCTCTGGTGGATTTTGGTCTTAAGGGTCATGGAATCCCATCAATGAAGGGAGAAGCATTGTGGATGGAACCAAAATCTGGCAATTTATGGGTACAGCCTTGCAGAACATAAAATTCCCAAACCCCACCATTAGCTACTTGGCAGAGCAGGGTTTTTATTAACTGGGTCAATAAAATATGGGGTACTTGACAGCCTTCACTTTGTGATTAACAGTTTTCTTGGGCTGCATCATTGGGGTGAGCCTTGAGAATTATGCATTTACTCAAAACCTGTGCTGGTTTAAACACCCAACCACCTCTTAGCAGAACTAGAATTCTTCCGCATGGTTAAAAATGAAAAGCTAGCATCAGGTGGGTGTCATGAATTTCATTGGGAAGAATTGTGGGTTTTTTTCTAAAGCAGAATCAGATGATCACAAATGCCGGATTGTATGGGCGAGAGTGGGCTCATTTAAGATGATCTGTGAGGGAGTGAAAAATGAAGGTGCTTTTCCGCCTCCATCGCACAATTGATTTTTACATAAGGTGCCTCTGCAAACAACAATACTTTGTCACGCAGGAATAAATAATTTTTATTCAGGGTTGTGCTTTGCTCTCCTTAGGCAGGTAGGCGATGGTTATTTTTTTTTTAAATGGATCATCAGGGAAAAACAGCTTATAACATCTGCTTTTCCTGTCTCATTAAGACTTCATGGTGCCCCTAATAATGCATCTTTCGGTATTCCTTTGGCTACCATTCTGTGAGTTAGAAGGGCCATTGACAGGTAATCTTTCATTCCTCCCATCTCTTCCTTCCATCATCTTTTCCCACCATTAAAGCCATTTCGATTTGCAACCATGATAAGCAGCCTTGGTTGTATACCGTGCCTGAGGATGAATTTTGATGCTTATGCTAGTGTTGTGTAGTGGATAGAGTGCTGGACTACGGTTTGGAAGATCTGGGTTCACACTCTCACATTGCCCTGAAGCTGGCTTTGTACCTTTTGGCTATTACTTAATCCAGCTCACAAGGTGCTATGGTGTCTTCCAGCACCTTTCCTGGCTGCTGCCAAGTGTTTTTAGTTCTGACTGGCCACTGGAGATTTGATTGGCTGTGCATGCAGATTGCTTCAGTAGCAGATATCGCCACAGAATATTTACTGTGTGGCTGAAGGCAAGCAAGAAAATGTTTTAAAATAACATGTTCATTGAAATAGAGCTGCTACTTGAAATATTGAAGAATTGCTGTGAATTAGTAAATGTAAAGGTTTCTCTTGCTCGAAAGCCAGTTGAATCCAGCTCTAGGGGGCAGTGCTTATCTCCGTTTCCAAGCCAAAGAGCCAGCGCTGTCCGAAGACTTCTCCGTGGTCATGTGGCCAGTGTGACTAGACGCCAAAGTGCACAGAACGCTGGGGGTACCTTCCTACCGAAGTGGTACCTATTTATTTCCTTGCAATTTCTTGCTTTCAAACTGCTAGGTTAGCAGGAGTTGGGACTAGAGATGGGAGCTCACTCAGTCATGCAGCACTTGGGTCTCAAACTGCCGAACCATTAATCTTCCAGTCTGCAGTTCAGCGTCTTAACCACTGAGCCACCACAGCCCCGTCTGCTGTGTATTAGAACAACTATATTCAAGGGCTGAGAGACCAACAGGATTTTGGGGGTATGAGCTTTCTAAGCTCCCTTCGATAGAGTAAAGCACAGCCTCACTGCCTGACTCTGCGGTTGGCTCTACCTCCCATGGCAGCCATTTTGTGGTAGCGTGCACCACCTTGTGTCAGAATTACAAAGGTGCCCACAGACTCCAGAAGGCTGGGGACCCCTGGTGTAGTACACGTGAGTGTACCTTAAGATCCCAGTGGGTGAGTCACCCAAAAGAAATGCACTTTTGCACGTGCCACTGTAGCACTAACCTCCCAAACGACCAGTTGTACAAGAGAAGAGGTAGTAGCTCAATAGCAGAGTACAGACTTCCTTTTGCAGCCATAGCTTCCTAAGCTCAATGTCAATTTTCAGTTCAAAGGAGAAAAACCCATGCCTAGTGCCTTAGGAGAATTGTTGCCAATCAGAGTGGGCCAGCGGACTGACTCAGTAGATGGACCAATGATCTCTGTCAGTAGAGAGCCAGTGGGTGTAGTGGTTAGAGTGCTGGACTGCAGCCTAGGAGACTTGGGTCCAAACAGTCTGCTCTTCATCTGGCTAGGTGACATTGGGCCAGTTGCTCGCCTTCAGCCTGACTCAGCTCACACAGGGTTGTTGTTCAAATAACACGGAATAAAGGAGAACCATGAGCCTTGTCCTGAGTTCCTTGGAGGGAAAAGAGGATAAAAATGACAGGTAAATAGATGACAGCTTCCAATATTCATTCTGTACAGTAGCTTAGATGCGTCCTGAAACCTGGTACATGAATGCCAAATAGCACTCATTTGTTTATCTCAGTGGCAGAGTACATGCTTTGCATGCGCAGATTCCTAATTTCAGTCTTTTCAGTCTTCAGCATCTCCCCTGTGGTTTTAAATGTATGCCATAATTTGTTGCATCCTTTCCAGTGACCTGGTCTGAGACCACAAATCATGGATCACACAAGGCAGCCATTTGGGAAAGGGTTAATTTTCAGCATTAGCAGAATTAGTGACTTGCGGTAGAACTTGAGAGGCACTACCCAGTTACATCAAAGGCCATAGTGCTTACGCGTTAGATGACCCATTGTGACCCAGTTTGTGCTGATTTTCCAAGCTGCTGTAAGTGGATCCATTCTAGGGACAGAGACTAGGAGGCTAAGAAACACCCAAGAGGCAATGTTGAGATCATCTCAGTGAGTTATCCTCTGTCCATCTGTCAACCTTTGATGAGCAGAGGGCAAGCGCATTGCAGAGAAAACATGTTTATGGAGTAAGTAGTCAAGTCTCTCATACATAATAATCTCACACATAATGCTTCAGGGTCAGTGGCCAAAATGTCAGGAAGAGAAAATTCTTCTGATCTAAACTAAAGTGATTGAATGTGAACAAAACTCATCTGACGAGACATCTCAAGAGAAAGTGACAGCTGATCTTTTGCAAGATCAGATACGCCTAAAGCTTGGGCACATCTCTGCAACAGCCACAGTCCCTTTCCCTGGTTGTGGCATTTTCTGATGGTCCAAAGGGAATGGAGAAAGAGGCGGAACCTTCCCTTAGCCACAGTGGTTCACATTCATCACTTCCAAAACATAGTGAAGGTTTTTCTTCTCACAACTGCCCAGGAAGGATAGGTTTTCTGGGCTAGAACCTATAGAATATACTAGTAACCCCTCCTCCCCAAAGTTTTTTCCTCACTTCAGTGTGTGTGTGTGTGAAGCTAGCATCTGAAGTTTCAGAAGGTGAATTATGCCATAAGGGTACCGACCTCCTTGTGATCTCTCAGCCTGGAAGAAAAGATAGAGTCATTTGAGAGAAGAGGAGATCTTTAGGTAGCTGAGGCTGAGGAACTGGAGGAACAAAGTCACAGGCAGGGTATGAGACTGGGGAGGTAGTGTGGGACCAGGAACAGAGAGGACTTTGATGGTAAGGATGAAACCTAAGCGGCCTTTGTGTGATATTGACCAATGCGTGTTTAAAAGGCCATCAAGTTGCAGCTGACTTATGGCAACCCCAGCAACGGGTTTTCAAGGCAAGTAAGAAGCAGAGGTGGTTTGCCATTGGCTTCCTCTGGTGGTCTCTCTTTCAAGTATTCACCCTACTTAGCTTCCCAGACCGGACAAGATCAGGCTATATACTATACCACCTTCCTTCCCAAAATTGTAGGATAATTGACATCTTTGTGAGCAAAACTTGTTGCGGGGTGGGGAATCCTCACTGTGGAGAAATGCCATCTACCTTAGAATTCACCTCAGTATTGGGTTGCATTGTATCTATGTTTTACTACCCAGTTTGGTTTTGGTAACCCCCAGGAGTGAGGGAAAGAGGTGATGTCACTGAACAGAGACTTTGAACAGCCACCAGCATTTCTGATCTCCCAAGATCCTAAAATAATAGGGCTTGTGAGTCCATTCCTTCACACTCAACCACTTAAAAAATCATCCTTTGCAACCAGTTAATGATGTATTGGTGTTGATTCAATAATTTGACTAAACCTCAGTCAATTAATTGCCTGGAGGAGAGGATTTTAATTGTTGACACTACAAGAGAGCAGCTTTGAGCTCATTGTAGCTCTGACAGCTATTATAGTAGGAAATGTCAAAGAAAATACAGAAGATGGAGTGATTTCCAGATAGCCAAACATAACCATAGTATAACAAGTAGGCCTTGATCACTTTGACTGGCCAACTGGTGATGAGGGGACAGGAACTTTAGCAAATGAACTTCAATAGCCTTCCATGGCTGGGGGTGTTCTCCTGATGGTCTGAAAATCTCTATTCTCCCTGCCTTTGGAATGTGACATCCTAAGACACAGGGTCCCCAAGGCTGCTTTAAAAAAAAGAAAAAGAAAAGAGGTGCCGGAACTCTCAAGAGGAAATGGAATTTTCAATCTGTATACTGAAAACTCATGAGCTTTTTTAAACATTTAAAAAAGAATTTTGTCGAAGAGGTTCCAGAATTCTGTTCTGGGGCGTTCCCCCAGAAAAAAAGCGCTGGGGGTCCCAAGCATGGTGCTTATGAGCACCATGGTACCTGCCAAGACATGTACCTGCCAACACATTTCATGGCACCCACCATTTTTTTAAAAATGTTGCATTGTAAGCAGCTGCCCCCCCCCCCCAGCACAAGGATCTTCACTGTGTAACTGAATGTAATCTGTGGCAGCCATTTTGTGGCTGTGCTCACCATGCTGTGGGTGAATTCCAAATGTTCCTGCAGGCTGGAAAACATTGGGGACCCCTGCCCTAAGAGCTACATGGAGCTGCAGAATAGGGCAAATAATGCCCCACCATTGTTTCAGCTCAGGAAAACTGCACAGGGGAAGGTTGAAACCACTCCTTCCCCCCATGCCATGATCCTAATCCGACTCAGGCCCTGAGGCACTTGGGAAAATAGCTTTGCCACAGCTGCCATCTGAGTGCTGGGAACGTAAGTCGGATTGGGAGGACCTTGATCTGACTCATGAAAAAATTTACCATGTGGTTTGGGCCAAAGGACAGCAAAGGTGCAGGGTAAAGAAACAGTTTGGCACCACTTCTGTCATGCAAGTTGAGATTGAAAGAGGCACCATTTGGCAGTGTGTTGGCCGAAGGTGAAGCGCTTGCAATTCAAGGCTCTTTCTGGGAATCAGATTTTGGGGTTAGCGGATCTGGTGCCTTCTGTACAAACATCAGTTTGCTTCCAACAGGTATTGTTCAGGTATATCTGTTAAGCTTCAAATGTTACCAAGATGCCATAAGAAAACTAGAAGGAGTAGTGTTTCCCCCAGCCATTCAGGGAAGTGGGGACTGCTAAACAGTACCAACTTTCTCTCTTCATCCTCTGTTGCTGTTCTCAGTATCCCATTGCAAGTTGTTCCCATTTGTTTCTTGATTTCAGTGTCAAACAGCGCAGGGTCTCCTGCATCATTTGCTTCAGCTTGGCTGCTGTATGCCCTCAAACAGCTGCCAGTTTGCTCTCCTGATAGCTTTCCAGTCACATGTGGATGACTTCCTAATCACTTGTAGGCCCATCCATCAAGACTCCCTTGTGTAAATGCACTCACTGGAGCAGGTGTTTCAGATTAATTTACCCCTTTGAAATTCAGTTTTGCATGTTTTGTGGAAGGAGGCCTCACTGAATTTGGTGAGGTTTACTCCTAGGTAAGTTTATGTAGCTGCACAGTCATAAGATTCTTTTATGGGCTTGTTTATATCTAGTTGGTTCAGCCGGTCTCGGAAGGCATCTACTCCTTCTCACCACTACCAATCTTATCCTGTTGTGGTAGAGAGTAGGACATGTTTTAATGTACACTTTCAGTTTATGAGGGACGATGGGCAGTGCCCTCTCCTCTCTCACATCTCTGGCCCTCCCCCTGATTCCGTTTTTTCTGTGTTCCATTTTCTTGTCCTCAGCGCCTGCTTTTAAACCACTGCATTCCAGGGAATCTATCAAGGGTTCTTCAGTAATAGCACAAAAGCTCTGGAAAATGTGATCTTTTAAAAAATAGAACCAAGCAAACATACTACAATACAGAAGGACCACATAACCCACCCACTCACCCATCCATCTTGTTTTGTCCACTGCGGGCAATTTGTCCCTGAATGATGATATAGGGGAATTTTAAGAGGCACACTCTCTGTTCATAAGGATTGATGGTGAAGCAAACCAGGTTAGGGCACCGCCCTGTGTGGACAGATGGGGTGCTCCGGATATGCACCTGAATCCACTGCAAGAGGCCAGAGGTTCTTTGGAAGACAAGGTGGGATGGGGAAAGTATCTTACAGGTAAAAAAAACCATGAAATCTGCTGGGCTGCTGCATCCCTTCTAGTTTCATCTTTTGTAAGTTTGCGTTTATAAGATACCCATTAAATCCATCATCAGTGTTGGCCCAACACGCATTTCTCTGGACAGAAGATTGTAATTCCATCGTATGCTGAGATCTTCAGTAAGCTCTAGTCTTCCTAGTGCTCGGAAAGAATAAATTTGTCTCTTGTTTTCTTTCTCTTTTTTTGTTGTGAAATAACGGCTCACCTCCCCTTTGCAAAGCAGACTTTGCAAGCCAAGGTTTGCAAGCCAACAGTGGCATCCGAATTGGCAGTGCATTGCTGTTATCGTGGCAGGTTTTAATTTTCAGTGAATTATGAATGTAGAAAACAGAGTGGGAGAGTGGAGGGGAGGAATTTTGTAGCTGTTGCTGGCTGAGCAGCCACAAAGACATACCTGCTAGTCTCCGTCAGGGAGAAACGATGTGAGACCAACTATCATTCAGGAGCCAAATGGTTTCAGCCAGATAACCAACTAGAGCATTTTTTAAAAAAACAGTCTTATGGACACAATGTCACTCGGCAAGTTACATGCATTTCATCCACAGGTCTGAGCAGGAAGTGGGAGGTAATATTTGACTCTGTGTGAATGTGCAACCTGCTTTCCACGCTTGCAGGAGGCTGCTAAACTCTCAGGGTGAAATAAGGTATGGGGTGGAATACTTGACATTTGCTGAGAACATTATATGGTGAAATCCTCATGAACCATGGCTGAAAACTAGGGCCAAAGACTCATTTATCAGACCAAACTCAGAGCCTGGGCCCCGTTCCCTGGTCCACTCCCATCCCATACATACAATCTCATGAAAGTTTTTTCTTCTTTGCTTCAGGAATGTCATGAAAGGGCTTGAAGCTCAGAACACTCCCTCTGGGCCCCAGGCCCCAGCATAGAGGCTTGCCAACTCCAGCCTGAGAAATTCCTGGAGATTTGGGAGAAGTGCCTGTGGTGGTGGGGAATCTGGAGAGGAATTTCACCTAGTATCGATGGTGTCCCAAAACTGCCATTTTCTCCAGACAAACCGCCAGTTTGGTGTAGTGGTTAAGTGTGCGGACTCTAATCTGGGAGAACCGGGTTTGATTCCCCATTCCTCCACTTGCACCTGCTGGATGACCTTGGGCAAGCCATATTTCTGGCACAGCTCTTTAAAAAAGAGCAGTTTCTGTCAGAGCTCTCTCAGCCCCACCTACATCACAGGGTATCTGTTGTGGGGAGGGGGAGGGTAAGGAGTTTGTAAGCTGAGAGTCCAAGCGAAGGGCAGGGTATAAATCCAATCTCCTCCTCCTCCTGTAGTTTGGAGGACAGCTGTTAATTCTGGGAGAACTCCAGGCCCCACCTGAGTTTAGGAGTCCTATATATCTGTTTAACTTCCTTGCTTGACCCAGTTCAGAAGCCCTTCCCCTCCTCTTGACCCAGGCCTCCTGTAATTTCATAAGAGTTTCCCCCTTAATACGGAGGCAGTGTCCTCAAGAGATGGATTCTGGATACCATTAAATGCAGCAGAAAAGGAGACAGACATTTCTTATCATGCTGATATGAAAAAGCAGGCTTACTGTTTCTTTTCTTCATAAATTTTGATAAGCTTCTCAGGGGACAAATAGTTGCCTCAGGAGCATAGGGTTGCCGACTTCCATGTGGGGTCTGGAGATCTCCCAGAATTAGAACAAATCTCCAGATAACAGAGGTCAGTTCCCCTGAAAAACTGACCCCTGGAGAAAATGGCAGCTTTAGAGGGTGGGTGCTATGGCTAGGGTTGCCAGCTCCAGGTTGGGAAATACCTAGAGATTTTGGGGTGGAGCCTGAGGTGAGTGGGGTTTGGGAAGAGGGTTTCAGTGGGCACATTGCTATAGAGTCCACTTTCCAAACTGGCCATTTTCTCCAGGTGTTGGTGAGCTCTGTTGCCAGGAGATCATTTGTAAGCGCAGGAGATCTCCAGCTACCACCCAGAGGCTGGCAACCCTAGCTATGGTGTTGAACCTCACTGAGGTCTCTCCCCTCCCAAAACCCTGCCATCCCCAGGCTCCACTCCCAAATCTCCAGGAATTTCCTAACCGAGAGTTGGCAGCCCTAGTGCTGCCTCCCCTCAGTGCTGGTGTCAAGGATAGGCACTGTTGATTAGCAGCTGAGGTCCAGTGGCTTTAGGAGGGCCTACCACTGTCTGGCAGCAACAGTCTAAGGTAGCCCTCTCACTCTAACAAAGTGGTGGCATGGAGGTGGTGGTGGGGGTCACCCTGGAAGGTTTGGGCCTGCTCACCCCCTTCCACCTTCAGCCTGCACACCAACACCACACTCATCTTCTTTCTCCCCCACCCCTTCTCTGCCAGAACACTAGAGAAGGCAAGCCACACAACTGCTTGCTGCATAGCTGCATATCTCATTCACCTCCTTGAGCAAACAGTGATGATGACTACTTGAAGCAGTAAGAGCTCCCCACCAGAGGGAGAGGACAGGCAAGTAGGAATGACTGCTTGCTTGCTCGGCCAACCAGTTGAGAAGCCACAGCAACAAAGAGCCGCCACCATTCTCTCCCCTGCTTGTGTCATGGCCTGGGAGGGAGCCCATCCTCACTCACTAGTTGACACTGGCTGTCATTTCCCCTTAATTAACCAGCTTTGGGTTCACCCAGGCTCATGCCTGAGAGGTGCCTGAACTATCTTTCCTGCCACACCAAGAGCCAACATACTCCCGCGCATGTCATTCTACATTTCAACACAGCACAGATAGAGCAACCTTTCTGAACACCCCACCCAAACTTGATTTATATGAAAGGAGGGACTCAGGTGGGATACTCCCAGATAGAGGGAGAAGCAGGTTCGGACCAAGGAGAAGCGTAGCACTGCTATCATTTCCATAGAAATAGCAAAGTAATGGGGTGGAGAGGCTATATTGCATGGTATTAAAGAATTGAGGATTATAAACATAAGAGCCCTGTTGGATTAGACCAATAGTCCATCTAGTCCAGCATCCTGTTTCACACAGTGGCCAACCAGTTCCTCCAGATGCCCAACAACATGGGTTAGAGGCTGAGATCTTCCCCTGATGTTGCCTCCAGGTTCTGGGATTCAGACGATTAGCGCCTCTGAATGTGAAGGTTTCCCTCAGTCATCATGGCTAGTAGTCACTGATAGACCTACCCTCCCTGAATCTGTCTAATCCCATTTTAAAGCTGTTTATTCCTGTGGCCATCACTACATCCTCCAGCAGCCAATTCCACATTTTAATCACTCTCCGTGTAAAGTAGCATTTCCTTTTGTCCATCCTGTAAAGTAGCATTTCCTTTTGTCCATCCTGAGAGCCAGTTTGGTGTAGTGGCTAAGTGCGCGGACTCTAATCTGGGAGAACCGGGTTTGATTCCCCACTCCTCCACTTGCACCTGGCTGGATGACCTTGGGCAAGCCATAGCTCTGTACCAGCTGTTCTCTCAAGGACAGCTTGGGAAAGAGCTCTCTCAGCCCCACCTACCTCACAGGGTATCTGTTGTGGGGAGGGGAAGGGAAAGGAGTTTGTAAGCCGCTCTGAGACTTCAAGTGAAGGGCGGGGTATAAATCCAGTCTCTTCTCTCTTCTATGCTCGCAAGGTGCCCTGCACGGGCCACGTGGAGACAGTATTTCCAGGGGAAAGCGTCACATCAGAAATTGTAATTATCTAAGTGCAGTGGTGGATGGGGAAATTACCACACCCTACTCGGGAACCTTTAAAAGCAGTCCTTGGTTTACTGGGGAAGGTAGAAGCTGCAGCTATAGATTTGAGCCTGCTATGAATGAGCATATCCCACTTCTCTACATCCTTTACTATCAAATGGAAGAGCTTTGCTAGGACTTCTGTCAGCTTGGGAGGTGAAATCAAGGGTGTGTGTGTGGGTGTGTGTGTGTGAGAGAGAGAGAAGGGTTGCCAACCTCCAGGTGGTGACTGGAGATCTCCTGGGTTTACATGATCTCCAGGCAACAGAGATAAGTTTCCCCGGGAAAAATGGGCACTTTGGAAGGTGGACTCTATGGTATTATACAGCATTGTAGTCCCTCCCCTCCCTATATAAAGCCGCTAAAACAAATGTAAATAATTAAACCCTGCCCTCCTCAGGCTCCACCCCCAAAATCTCCAGGCATTTCCTAACCCAGAGCTGGCAACCCTAAGACAGAGAGAGATGGGTATGACATGGTAGGTTTGTCAGCCTCTAACTTGGGCCTGGAGTTTGCCCAGATTTCTAGGCTTCAAAGAAAGTTCCCCGGGAAGAAATGGCAACTTTAGAAGATCGACTCTGTCTGCAAAGTCTGCTGTCTGTTCACTGCACAGCAAGGAACAAGCCTGATAAGTACTTCACTTCTGATGTGAGCCACAATGCAGTAGGATAGCTATCCCATACCCTTTGCAGCTGTGATAAAACAACATTTATTACGGCATAAACATTCCTGCATTTAAGTGCACTGGGCTCTAGTCCATGAAAGTTTATGTCATAATAAATATGTCAGGTGCCACAAGATTAGAATTGTCTTGTTTTGTTGTAGCAGATTAACACAGCTACCAGTTTAGAATTTGGGCCCTTGCAATGAGCAAGGAAGCCTTTCTCTCCCCCTCCCTCCCCCACAGGATGATAACTATACCCAGCAGCTGTTCTTATTCGTAGTAGTTGCACTGCATGCTTGCATTACCTGGTGGTCCCTTTTGCGCTTCCTGCCCCAAGGTGTTCTGAAAATCTGCAGTATCTTCCCATGGAGGAGGAGGAGGAAGTCGTTGTTGTTGTTGGGTGTAGTGGTTAGGAGTGTGGACTCTATCTGGGAGAACCAGGTTTGATTCCCCACTCCTCCACATGAAGCCAGCTGGTGTGACCTTGGGTCAGCCATAAGTTTTTCAGAGCTGTTCTCTCACAAGCAGTTTTCAAAAGAGCTCTCTCAGTCCCATCTACCTCACAGGGTGTCTGTTGTGGGGTGGGGTGGGGAGGGGAGGGGAGGGGAGGGGAGGGGAGATTGTAAGCTGCTCTAAGACTTATTTGGGTAGTGAAGGGCAGAGTATAAATCCAATCTCTTTTCTTCTTTTATATCCCACTCTTCGCTACCTGAAGGACTCTTGGTGTGGCTTACAATGGCTCCTGCCACCCCATCAGCAACTACTCCGGCAGTCCTAGCATGGCTCCCAACTTCAGCCTGTAGCAGCTTCTCCCCTGCCCCACTGATGCTGGGGCTGCCATGGCTCCCTTCCTCCCCCCCTCCCATTGCTGCAACTCTCGCTGGGCCTGCATGCCTCCCAGCCTCCACTACCAAGCCCACTCTCGTCCCCATGGCTGCCAAGGCTCCCCCCATCTCCGACAACACCTGTGGACCCAGCACAACTCTCAGCTTTGCTCCGCTGCAGCTTTTCTCCCCCCATCACCACTGCCGATGCTGGGGCTGCCATGGCTCCCTTCCCCTCACCATTCCCCACATAAGAACGTAAGAGAAGCCAATGTTGGATCAGGCCAATGGCCCATCCAGTCCAACACTCTGTCACACAGTGGCCAAAAACACCAGGTGCCCTCAGGAGGTCCACCAGTGGGGGCAGGAAGCCCTCTCACTGTTGCCCTCCCCCCCCCACTACTGTTGCTGGATGTGATGTGCTTCCTGGCCTCTGCTGCCAGGCTACCTGCAGTTCCCCCGCACGTAGTGTTTAGTGTCAGTGTGGCCCCAATCTGCAGATTTAGATATCCGCAGATGAGGGCCACACTTGAGAAATATATAGTTGATGATCTTGAAGGTAGGATGAGAGACGTTGGCAGACCGGATATTTCTAAGTCATTTTCCAACATGGAAAATAAATAAGAGACAGAAATTACTTGGTGATGGTATTTGGCTAGAATTGGTTAATGTGGTCATGTTGGGAGATGAATGGTTAAAACTGAATTACATTTTGTGAAGTTCTGTTGTTATATACTCTTTCCCTCTTGTGGTTTAGATCTTTCCCACAGTCTTTATTTTCAATATTGCTTTAGTGCAATTGTTGCCCAAAGCAGCTGTTATTTGATTAAATTTAATGACTTTAGGGCAAAAAACCCACCTCCAGGTAAAACTTTAATTGTCTCACTCCCCACCCCCTCCGTGGCACGGTTTTTCTTAGCGTTACCAACAGGCCTGGGGAAGAAACGTCCTGTTCCTTTAATGAAGGCTTAAAGTGTGGAAATGGACATCTAGAACTTTTCGTGGCACCTAGTTGAATAACCTCACCTGGCACATAACAGCCCATTAAGCTGCTCTTAAAGAAACAAGACATTCTTTTTCTCCAGGCAGTTGACAACCCTAGCACTTCTTCTTTCAGCAGCTCCAGGATTTGCAGAAGTCAACCAGATTTCTGCATGGAGGTGCTCCAATAGAAGGCTTTTACCTATTTAATTTGTCTCCCATGGATCTGTGGATGGCACAGTGATCTTGCAGGTCAAGGGACGTGGCGACCCTTCTGCCACCTGGTTCAAAGAATCCTGTTCTCTGCTTTGTGGCAAGCTAGTTTATATGGTGTTGCAAAGAGAGTTGTCACCTCTTTGACTTTGCTTTTGTACCCCAAACAGCAATTTGTCAAGCTGATGAAACTTCTCCTGATGCAAGGGCAAAAGGAATCTGCACAGATTTAATGTCTGTCTGCCGGGCTTTCTTGAAAACGTCTGTAGTAAAATGGAATTGTTCAGGAGGGTGCTTCACTAAAGAAAATAGGATGGTAGTTTATTGCATGGGTTTATTGTACATATTGTCTTGGTTTCGCTGCAGTTTTCTGATTGTGACATCCACTTTGTGTATTGTCAATGGTATATCTTGTCATTTTATTTGCCTAGCTTTTGAATTTTGCAATCCAGTCTTTTTTGCAATCCTAAACATTTCTACTTGGAGGCATGCTCCATTTTATTCAGTGGGGCTTGCTTCCAGGAAAGTGTTTCTTTGGATTGCGGCCTTACATGCTTTTTATTGCACTGTTTTTATTTTTCATCACTCTTCATTAGTGGAAGCAAGAAAGGCGGACTAGCAATAAACAAATGTAGAGAATCAGCAAGACAACCTGAGAAGATAGTCTGGACTATCCAGCAGGTTTTAACCTTTAACCAGCTACCATCAAATCACAAGTAAATACTCCTCAAAGTGCAAATTAAAAGATGGGGCATAAAAACAGTAATCCACATGTGTCTTATTAATGATGTCATCATATGATATAGGGATCGCAGGCATACCCTTCTGCCTGATGGCCGTCAGGCAACTCCATCGTGTTCGGTGTGATTCCTGTCTGTTGTGTGCCACCTTTTCAAGGGCTTGTGAGAGAGATTCCTCCTCATAGGGTTGCCAAGTAGCCTGGAGAAAAATGCTTTGCCTCTTTACAACAGAAGCTTAGCTGTTTGGGATTTGGCAGCTGGATCCTTTTATGCATGGAGGTAAAAGATACCACTTGCTAAATAACCTCTCATTAAACTTCTATTAAAGGGACAGGATATTCCCCCCCCCCCCCAGGCCAACTGGCAACCCTATAGCCTCAGGGCACTGCGTTTTAACAAACCTCTCCTCCAGTAATTGTCAGAAGCCATTGCAAGCAGGGAGACGGGCCTGCCTAAAGTCTCAAATGTCCATTTGCAACCAGTGTTCCCTCTAAGGTGAGATAGTGTGAGCTAGCTCACAGTTCTTTAGCTTCTGGCTCACACATTTTTGTCTTACCGCAAGAAGGATGGCTCCAGAGCAAACTAATTTATGCAGTAGCCAAATTGCTTGCTCACAACTTTAATGGTAGTAGCTCATGAAGTAGATTTTTTTGCTCACAAGACTCCACAGCTTAGAGGAAGCATTGTTTGTAACCCAGAAGTTCTGAACGCCCCCTCTGAATCATCCCTTCTGGGCAGGACACGTGGTCCCCGCTGAATTACTGAGCTAACCGATACACCCTTGAGCCTTATTTTGCCTCTTTAGGGTAAAGCACAGCCAGGACAGTGTGCTCTGAATCAGGAAACCCTTAGTTTGAAATCTGCCTCTCCTGAGAGCTTGTCACATGGCTGGGTGATCCTGGGCCCATCACCATCTCTCAGACCAACTGGCCTCCGAGGGTTGATGTGAAGACAAAATGGAGGAAGGGAGAGCCACATAGGACATCCTTTGCTCTTGCAAGAAGCAGCAGGATGTAATAAATAGACTGTGTATTATTGAGTGGTTTATTGAGTGGTGCATCATTTGCAACAGGTGCATCATCAGCTGCATCATTTGCAAGAGGTGTGCTGGAACTCCATGCGGCAAATGCCCTAGAGGCCTGCCAGGAAAGAAGGTGGCAATGCTAAGGGAGGTTCCTGTTCTCGAATATCTCAACTCTGCCTACCTCACAGGGCTGCTGTTATACGAATAAAGAAGATATGACTTGTGTATTAAAAACATCTACATCTACAGAAATAATGGCCAATTAAAATGGAATCTCTGTGCAAAGAGGCGGTAGAGCTCTGAAAACAAAAGCTGCATCATGCACAGCAGAACAAAAGGCAAAACTCTGCAACCTTTTGAGTTCTCCGGGAACACAGGAAGCTGCCTTATACCCAGTTAGACCCTTGGTCCATCAAGGTCAGTATTGTTGGAGGAGGAGGAGTTGGTTTTATATCCCACCCTTCACTCCCCAAGGGAGTCTCAGAGCGGCTTACAATCTCCTTCCCTTCCTCTCCCCACAACAGGCACCCTGTGAAGCAGGTGGGGCAGAGAGAGTTCAGAGAGAGAGGGAGCTGTGACTGCCCCAGGTCACCCAGCTGTCTGCAGGTGGAGGAGTGGGGAATCTAACTCGGTTCTCCAGATTAGAGTCTGCCACTCTTAACCAGTACACCAGGCCGGCTGTCTCTACTCAGGCTGGCAGCAGGTCGCCAGGGTCTCAGGCGGAGGTCTTTCACATCACCTCCTGCCATGCCCGTTTTAACTGGAGATCTTGGGGGCTGAACCTGGCGGGCACCTTCTGCATTTCAAGGGGATGCTTTGCCACTGAGCCATAGCCCCTCCACCAGGACAGATGTTGGGTGGGTGGCTGGGTGGGTGGAGGGGAAGCAAAAACCATGCTTCTTCAGATCATTGTCAAGCTCTCTCATCTCCCTCCTGTGCAGAATGCCTGGTAGATGACCAAGAGTGTTGGATGCTGAGGAGGACAAATGGGGGGGGGGGGGAGGGTTTGCTGCCTTCAGCCCCGCTTGGAGGTTTTCTCGACTGACCACCTTTGGAAACCGGATGCTGGACTAGATGGACCTTCAAGCCCTTGACCCGATTTGAGAGGAATCCGAATCAAGCACAGCAGAAACGACGTGGGCCCTGCTGAAGTCCTCACAGGACCCGGGAAGGGTGCGATAGAAGAAGGCGAGGGACAAGCCGGGCGCTTCCGTCGCAGGCGCTCCCTGCCTCCCGTTCCCTCCACTGCGCCAGCCCGGTCGTGCTGCAGGCAGAAGAGCCTGGGCGCGTCCTCCTCGGATCCCCCCCCAGGAGGGACTGGCCGAGCCCTGCCTGGTCTCCCCCCCGCTCCTTTTTCTGGGGGGGGGGGGGGGCGGCGGCGGAGCGGCTCCAGCGAGCCAACCGCTGCAGCTCCAGCCGAGCGGGGGGGGGGGGGGGAGCGGGCGAAGGATGCTCGTCGGCGCTCCCGGGTGCCCCAGCCACAAGCCAAGGCGCGCTGCTGGGCTGGCCAGGCTGGCAGGGAGCGGGGTACCAACACCAGCAGCAGCCGCCGCCGCCGCCTCCCGTTAAGAGCCGGAGGCGGGGGGAGGGGGGGCGAGGATGCCCCAGGGGCGGGTGCTCCGCCAGAGCCCCGCGGTACTTTCTGCGCCAAGCGGACGGCGCTCCTGAATAATTGAGAGGCGGGCGAGCCAGCGAGCGGCTGCGCCGAGGCGGCCAAACTCTCCACGCGCCGGGCGCCTCTTCTTGCTCCGCTGCCGCCGGACCGGCCCGGGAGGAGGAGGAGGAGGAGGAGAGTCCGATGGCTAGAGGGCTCCGCCGAAGGTCACCCAGCCGGGAGAGGAGGCGGAGGCGGCGGATGGCCGAGCTCTGAAGGGAGCCTGGGCTGGATCGCCCCCCGCCGCCGTTGTCCCCCGCCGCCGGGCCAGGGCGCCCCCCAGCATGGCCTTGATCGTGCACCTGAAGACCGTCACCGACCTGCGAGGCAAAGGCGACCGGATCGCCAAAGTGGCGTTTCGAGGTACCCGTGCCGGGGGGGTGGTGGTGGTGGTGGCGGTGGAGAGGAGATGCCGCTGCTGCTGCCGCCTGTGTGTGCGTTTGGGTGCCCTCCTCCTCCCCGGGGGAAGGAAAAGTTGCTCCGCAGAGCCGGAGTCTCTCTCTCTCTCTCGGTCAGTCCTTTGCCCCATTGCTTCAGGGTGCCCCATGTGTCTTGCTTTCTCTAGTCGTCCCAGAGGGAGCAAAATACACGAGGGAAAGGAGGGGGAGGGGACCCGGAGCAATCGGGACAAACGAGTGACAAAAGTGGCCGCGCGGAAGTGGAAGTCTGCAGGGTCTGGAGGAGCCCGAGGTGCCTGGCGCCGGAGTAGAGCCTGAGCTGGGAGTCCCACGGCAGCTTTGCAAGTTGGCAGAGAGTTTGACTTCAACAACAACAACCACCCGGATGCCAGGCAGGTGGGGGCTTTGGCATCTTCCTGAGAAATCCTCCCCAAGCGGATGGAATCAGGAAGCGGGCAGGGGGCAGTCCGGAATGTCCTTGGACTGCCCCCCCCCCCCCCCCCATGCAGAGCCTTAGCGGACCCCCTTCAGCCTGGAGCCCTTCACACATCAAGCTTTCCTACAGCATGGCAATGCCCTTGCATCTCCGCACGCCTTCAGACGTGACCCCACTCCGCAGCAGCAGCAGCGCTGGCAAGCGGAGGACAGCCGACCGCCGGTGAATTCAGCCTGTTGATTCAGGCGTTATGGAGTCTGTGTAACAGGCAGACGGGAGCTGTGGGTTGTCCTCAGTGCCCACACAGGGAGGCTGCCCTCAGTTCCGTCTCAACTCAGACTGGGAGGGAGGGTCCTTTCCGCACTAGACCTGAAATCCTGGTTCAACCCTGTCCCTGAACTTGCATTCTACACTACATGTGAGTTCACCCCTGTAATTATCTCGGGGTATTTTTTCCTTCCACATTACACTGAGGTCACCCCAGTTTTGCCCCACACTTGTCCCGAGATAAACGGATACTGTTAGAACCAGGGATAAATGCAAGGTATTGTGTCACAAGTTGAACTCTGATAAAACCAGGGATGAGATCCATGTGCGGAAAGGACCATGGAGAGGAGAATTCCCCCTTCCCTTCCCCCCCCCCCCCCCGCCGTTATGTTCCCAGCTTGAAATGATCTTGGGGGCACTGTTTGGGGGTGGGGGAGTCACCTGAGTTTCAGGGGGAAAGATGGGTTTCCCCAGAGGTCCAAAGAGCATCCCCTGGTTTTAAAAAATGGTTGGGGGGTGGGGGGTGGGAGAGGGAAGTGCCTGCCACACATGACCGATCCAAATCAGGCTTCCCCTCCCCTCCCAAAAACCTGCAAGTCATGTCTGATAGTTAACAGAGGGTAGGGAGCCCATACCTCTCCTATGTACTCTACAATATGTCAGTCATATTTAGCTGAATGTACAGGCACTGGAAAGGCACAAATTGCCCCAAGGTCCTGTTCTGTTTGCTACGCATGCAAGAATCTTGGCATTTATACAGGAACTTTGGGTGTTCAAAGCACCTTGCCTACACTGTGTGGCACTAATCCTTGTGTCAGCCCCATAAAATGGTCTAGAATGATCATCGCACTGCGTGTAGGGTGACTGAGTGGCTTGTGTGGGGGAGCTCGTCATCATTAGGGGAGATCTGGAGGAAGAATTTCCCAGCAGCTCTGAAGTCTGAGGGGTGACCCTGCTCCAGTTCAGACAGCCAAGTACAATGTGCATGAGCACCAGATGTGACAATATATACATTCCATTTGCAAGCTTCTAGTATGCGTGTGAATATTGTCACTCCCATGGGGGGAACCCCTCTCAAAACATCCCAGGGAAAAGGAAAAGCTGTGGATGAGGTGAAAATTAGTCTCCTAGCAGGGCATGGCGTGAAAACAGAGTTTTGGCTCCCCCCTGGCAAAAACAAAACGAATCATCTTGATTTCCAGATGATGCCTGAAGTAACTTTCCTAAAAGCTTTGAGGCAATATTATTACGGGAGAAAACACTCCAGCCCCAGTCCCGTGGCTTAGCAGCAGAGCAGGTTTCAAGTTCGATCCCCGGCACCTCCAGCTAAAAAAGGATCAGGTGGTGGGTGAGACAAAGACATTTACCTGAGACCCTGGAGAGCTGCTGCCTTGCAGCATAAACAATACTGACCTTAGCAGGAAAACAGTCTGACTTGGGGTGTTTACAGCTACCGAAAGCTTCATCAGATGCAATGTTGTGGAGCCTTTGTTTTCCAGTAGTGCCTGCTTCCTTACTGGGCACAGAGGCAAGAGATGCTGCCTCCCTTCTAAGGTTGCCAGCAGGTCTAGAGAAAAATAATAGAGAAAACATAAGAGAAGCCAATGTTGGATCAGGCCAGTGGCCCCATCCAGTCCAACACTCTGTCACACAGTGGCCAAAAACACCAGGTGCCCTCAGGAGGTCCAGCAGTGGGGCCAGGACACTAGAAGCCCTCCCACTGTTGACCCCCCCAAGCACCAAGAATACAGAGCATAACTTGCCCCAGATCGAGAGATCTTATCTATACCTCGTGGCTAATAGCCGCTGATGGACTTCTGCTCCATATGTTTATCTAATTCCCGCTTGAAGCCGTCTATGCTTATAGTGGCCACCACCTCCTGTGGCAGTGAATTCCACGTGTTAATCACTCTTTGGGTGAAGAAAGACTTAATGAGCAGAAATGGGCAGTAAAAGCTTTTCATGGCACAGAGGTAAATAACACTGTCTGATAAAGGAATATCCCACTAAGCCTCTGTTATAGAGACAGGAAGGTTTTTTTTTTTCTCCAGGCAGTTGGCAACTATGCTCTCTCCAGTTTTCCCAAATTATGCACCTCAGTGGTTCACTCCTGTTGCTGAACCAAGCCACATGCAAGTGGGCACAAGCCAATGCCGGCCACTGTGCCAAGGTGAATCACACCCTTTTCTCTGTTGAAGTCAGCAGGCTTTGAAGGGTGTAACCCTGCTTAGAATGGCACTGTGAGATGTGTGCGAAGTCTGCCAGGGTCTGCAATGCTCTTGGCATTGGACAAGAAGGGACTAAGGAGGCCCATGCCTATGTTGCTGCTTGGAGGGGCCATGGATCAATGGTAGAGCATCTACTTGGCACGCAGAAGGTCCCCAGTTCAATCCCCGTCATCTCCAGTTAAAAAGACCAGGTGATAGGAAAGACCTTTGCCTGAGACCCTGGAGCTGCTGCCAGTCAGAGCAGACAATACTGACTTTGATGGACCCAATAGTCTGACTCAGTAGAAGGCAGCTTCAGGTGTTCAAGTCAGTGGATGGAGTGAGTGGCCAGGTAGTATTTGGAGTATTCCAAACCGCAGCCAGGCCTCTTTAAAAAGTACATCTAGTTCTTCACTAGAGCTCTTTTCCCACATACGGAAACCTTCTCACACAACACATCATTAATTCATAGAACTCACTGCCACTCAGTGGGTGATGGTCAGGCCGATGTGGCAGATTTTTTTAAAGGGCTGTTTGACGAATTCTCAGGAAACTGCACATTACTGCCCAACTGCTTCTATCCCCTCAAAAAGGCAGGGAAGGAAAAGATTTAAAGGTGCTCTCTTCTCATACCTCCTCTCGTCTTTGTAAAAGCAACCCCTTTAAAATGAACATGAAATAAAATATAATGTATAATTTCATGGCAGTTAGTCCAGTTCTCCTTTAAAAACCATCTACACAATGCAAGAGCTTGTGGGCACACAATGAAATTGCTGAGCGGTCCGGTTAGAACGGATAAAAGGAAGTACTTCTTCACCCAAAAAGTGATTAACATATGGGATTCACTGCCACAGGAGGAGGAGGCGGCTACAAGCATGGATGGCTTCAAGAGAGAATTGGATAAACATATGGAGCAGAGGCCCATCAGTGGCTGTTAGCCACAAGGTACAGATAGGAACTCTCAGTCGGGGCAAGTGATGCTCTGTATTCTTGGTGCTCGGGGGGGGGGGGGGGGCAGACAAACAGTGGGAGGGCTTCTAGTGTCCTGGCTACACTGCTGGACCTCCTAATGGCACCTGGTATTTTTGGCCACTGTGTGACAGAGTTTTGGACTGGGTGGGGCCATTGGCCTGATCCAGCACTGGCTTCTCTTATGTTCTTATGTACACCAGTGCAATCATCTAGTGGCAGTGAATTCCATGAGTTAATAATGTGTAGTGTGAAGAAGCAGTTTCTGCACCTGGTGGCAGTGAGCTTCACAAGTTAAGGCAGCTGTATATTTTTCCTTGAATGGGGTTTCCTGTGGGGGAGGGGGATTAGGAAAACGGCATGGTGCACTGGATTGATTTTCCCCCTTCTCTCAGTGTAGCAGACTCAATTCAATTCAGGCCCCCCACCCCCATACCCGGCAGCTGGTTTTAAAGTTTTAAAAAGCTGCACGGCAATTTGATCATGGGTCACTGTATCTCATCTTCTTTGACCCTCATGTTCTTATATATCTTCACGTGGAAAGAGTTGTGTGTGCTATCTGTCCCCGGTTACATTCAGAACATCCTTTGCACTGACCGTGGAACTCCCATGCTGTCTCCGAGACTGCCGGCTCAGCAGTGTCATCTCCGACCCCAGTCTGGCTTTTGGTCCAAAGTTCTTACGTATCACCCGACTTCTTCTGTGTCTCCATCTCTTGATTCCCATCAGTGAGAACAGCAAAGGATCATTTGTCCGTGGATTTTCAAAAACAGAAAACGATAACTGAAACTTAAAGCGATACTAATGAAATACCACTATGGAAGATTTTTCTAATACATATTTGCTGCTGTTGAGGGTTGTTTTTTAAATTATTTAGTTCTTTCTGGAAGCTTCTGGAAGCAGACTTTTGTGTTTGGGGGCAGGCATAGGGAAATTCCCCTGTTCTATTTTTGTCTCACTTTATAAAATATTTTTAAAATTCTGGTTACAAATTCTAGGTACAATCCAGTAGAGAAGGTCTCCTGCTGATGCCGTGTTGGAATGAACGGCAGCTGTGTTTCGGCAGAGCTTGCACATGAAATGTGTCTTGTGGGACTGGGCCCCTTGAGAGACAAGCAGTTTAAGACTAAGCCATTCAATAGATCTGATGCAGAAGTTCATACTTGTAAAATGAGAATTGTGACAAGTGGGTGGTTCTGTTCTCCTTGGGAGTGTGAGGATGGCAACCAAAAGAAACTCCTTTTTCCTAAGCAGAGTTACACCTTTCTCAGTCTACTGAAGTCAACGGGCTTAGAAGGGTGCCACTCAGTTTAGGATGGCCTAGTCAGTACTCGAACCTCTCAGAAAGACCTTGATCCTCTTACTTCCCACATCTGACACTGTCAGATTACATTGCTTTCCAATCCATAACACCAAGCTTGGGGCGGCTTTCCTCAGAAAGTTCTTGTGCATCATTTAGTGATAAGGGTTCTGTGATTCTTATCTACTTGAATGAAACTCAGAGCTCAGTGTAGCAGCTGGTCCAGTGGCACCTTAGAGAGCCAGATTGGTGTAGTGGTTAAGTGCACGGACTCTAATCTGAGAGAACCGGGTTTGATTCCCAACTCCTCTACTTGCACCTGGCTGGATGACCTTGGGCAAGCCATAGCTCTGTACCAGCTGTTCTCTCAAGGACAGCTTGGGAAAGAGCTCTCTCAGCCCCACCTACCTCACAGGGTGTCTGTTGCGGGGAGGGGAAGGGAAAGGAGTTTGTAAGCCGCTCTGAGACTCCCTTGGGGAGTGAAGGGTGGGGTATAAATCCAATCTCTTCTCTCTTCGTCTTCTTAGAGGCCAATAAGATTTGGGGGGTATGAGCTTTTGAGAGTCAAAGCTCCCTTTCAGTAAATGTGGCTGGTTCTGGAGGGGGTGTAGGAGAATATTTATTGCTCGATAGATACTGAAACTCATCTGGCTTGCACATTTCTATCCCCTTTCCTCCAAGGAGCTCAGAGCAGCATATTTGGTTCTCCCTCCCCCCGTTTTGATCCCAAAATGACCCAGTGAGGTAGGACAGACTACCATCCCAAGTTCACCCAGTGGCACATTAGGAATCTAAATCCAAATCTCCAGGCTCTGTGTCCAACAATGTAAGCACTAGAATGTACCAACGTAAGAAGAGCCCTGCTGGATCATACCAGTGGTCCATCTAGTCCAGCATTCTGGTTCACACAGCAGTCTTCTAGTTGCCCTGGAGGGCCAGCAAACAGGACACGGAAGCCAAGGCCCTCCCTGATGCTTTCTCCCTGTAGTGGCATTCAGAGGTTTACTGCCTCTGAAAATGGAGGTTCCCTTTAGTCATCTCGGCTAGTAGCCCTTGATGGACCTATCCTCCATACAGCTGTCTATACTCCTCTATACTCCACTGGCTCTTGTGCCTAGGATAGAAGTGATGTCCCTCTGACTGAGAGCCTTTTCTCCTGGTTTCAGGTATTAATGATGATAAGAGGTACTCTGCACATGGTCAGAAACCCGCTCTTTATTATTACATCATACACTTGCAAGTGTTGATGTCATTAATTAAAAAAATAGGGTGTGGCATCAGCCTTGTCTTCAAGTAAGGCCAGCATCAACTTAATTTTGGTTTTGGGAATGGGTGGAGTTCTCTGCAGACCACTTCCAGAAGGGTGTTAATGATATGACCTTGGAAAACTGTGTGCAAAGGCAACACCTTCTGGGAGGGCAGTCATGTCTGCTTGCTGCAGGCAAAATGATGGAAATTCCCAGGGGTTGCTGCCAATGCTCCTGCTAAGCTGTGGAGTCCTGTGAGCCAAAGTTCTACTTTGTGAGCTCCTGGCATTGAAGTGGTGAGTGAGCGATTTGGCTGCTGTATAAAGTAGTTTGCTCTGGAGCCATCCTTCCTGACAAGACAAAATTATGTAAGCCAGAAGCTAAGACAAAAATGTGTGAGCTGGAAGATAAAAAACGGTGAGCTAGCTCACACTAACTCAGCTTAGAGGGAACACTGGAGGGCTGCCCTGGAGGGCCACTGCCAGCCTGGAGCTACTTATGCAGGATGTCCAACTCCTGCTTGGGAAACACCTGGAGGTTTTGGGGGTGGAGCCCAGGGAGGGCCGGGTTTGGAGAAGGAAAGAACCTCTGATCCTGTAGGATCTTCCCTCCAAAGTAGCCATTTTCTCCCCGGGGGAACTGATCTCTGTGGTCTGGAGATCAATTGTAATTCCCAGGAGATCTCTAGCCTCCACTTGGAGGCTGGTATCCCTAAACCTAAGCCAGGCGGTCTCAACAACGGTGCTGTCTGGCCCAGAGTTGGGTTGTGGCAATCCTGCCGGCAGGTGTGAGCCTCTGGGCCATCCTACATCCATTTTCATCATCACCATGGCCCAGATCTGAGGCAAAAGGATCCTGCAGTGCTGCTCACCAGCACCTCAGGGGCCCCTTAAACTAGCTTGCTTCAGGGCTCTTTGGGCATCCCAGGTGGTCCTTATCCTAGGGATGCCAGCCTCCAGTTGGGACCTGGGGACCCCACAGAATGACAGCTCATCTCCAGACTACAGAGATCAGTTCCCCCTGGAGAAAATGGATGCTTCGGAGGGTGGACTCTGTGGCATTGTATCCTGCTGAGCTCCCTGTCCTGCCCAGGCTCCATCCTCCAAATCTCCAGGAGTTTCTCAACCTGGATCTGGCAATACCTGTCCCCCCATCCTCTGCTGGTGGCCAGGTGAGTCCTGACAGCTCTACCTTATCCACAACAATCTCTTTATTTTTGGCTGTATTTAAGAGCTACATTAACAATTGAATCAGTTTAACCAGGATCCTTGTGTTTCTTGTTGTTTTTTTTTAATATGTTGTTTAACTAGTTTACAGGTCCATAAGACCTGTCCTCTGATCTCATAGCTAAGTTAACTCGGCAGCCTCAGATGAGAGACTTTGTCGAAAACCTTTTGCAAGTCAGAGAATACAAGGTCTATAAAACCTATAATAGTGTGCATTCTCCTTTACCATATAGGCTGAACACAGGAAGAAATGTTTTGTGAATCTGGTATCAATGATCTGTCCAAAGTTATATTTCCTCTACGTAATTAAGAGAAGTATCAGTGTGGTCCTACGCAGTGGGACACCCTTCTAGATCCATTAAAGTCAACGGGCTTAGAAGAGTTTGACTCTGCTCAGGATTGCACCATGATGCACATACAGGGTTGTCAGCTAGTTGGAATGAAACTGAGAAAGAAGAACGTCAACAGAAATGTAGTAAACTCTGGAGAGATTCCTATGAATTGGATGTTGCTGTATTGCTTTTCTAGCTTCCCCGGCTGCCGTTATTTAAAATCTCCTTTAATGGTTATTGCGTATCATTTTAATCATGGTTTTATGAGTTTTTGTAATGCCAGTGTTCAATGAACAGTACACTCTGAGTTGACTCTAGGAATGTGCACTGCAGACGTGCACTGGGGGTGGAAGGAGAAGCAGGTTTGAGAGAGCCGGTGTGGTGCCATGGTTAGAGTGCTAGACTCAGACAGTTGGTCCTCAGCCCCATTCGTGGAGCTTGCTGGGTGATCTTGGGTCCATCACACTGCCTCAGCGTAACCTGTCTCACAGGATGGTTGTTGTGAGGAAAGACGGATGCACACAGAGAGCCATGCACACTGCCTTGAGAGACTTGGAGGAGAGGGGGAGATAAAAATGGGCTGGATAGATTTGGGTGTGCAGTCAGCAGCCTAACTCCTAAAGGATCCTACCTGTGTGTGTGCATCTGTGTAAAGTGCTATCAAATTGTAGCCAACTTATGGCAACCCCATAGGGTTTTCAAGGCAAGAGATGATAAGAGGTGGTTTCCTCTGCATAGTAACCCTGGACTTCCTTGCTGGTCTCCCATCCAAAAACTAACCAGGAGGAACCTGGTTCTGAGATCTGACAAAATCGGGCGAGCCTGGGCAAGCCAAGTTAGGGCAAAATAGCCTGTGTACATATGTATCTACCCTGCAGCCATGCAGTTCTACACATACAGTTGGATCCAGCCTGCTCTTTCACCCAGTATCTACCCTGCATATGTATCTACCCTGCAGCCATGCAGTTCTACACATACAGTTGGATCCAGCCTGCTCTTTCACCCTCACAATTCACCCTCTTACCGCAGCCCCTGTCACATGTAGTTTTCATACATGCGGGTCCCATCATTCTTAGCATCGACTTTTTGGTCAGAGAGACCCCTCCTTCTTAGCTCATCAGCAGAAAAATTGGTTGGATCCAACCTGTATTGCTTTTTCATATCTGTTTTTTCTGGCAGGGGGGAAAGCATCTGGCGGGACGTGATTTTCAACGGTCACGTGGCTGGAAGGGAAAGGGTTAAGCAGCCCCTCCTCTGTTTCAAGTGGCAGGCCTTCAGATTTTGTGGCTAAATCCTTGGGAAGCTATTCAGGCCTCTGCTGGGCAACATCTACTCTAGCCCTGGGCTAAGCAAGGGTTTAAAAATGTATGAATGTGGAGAGAAATGCTTCTCTTTGTCTCACAGCACTGGAGATCACTCAGTGAAATCCATGAGCAATACATTCAAGGCAGACAGAACAACGTACTTCTTCACACCATGCACAATTAATTTACAGAATTCTGTATGAGATGTGTTTGTGGCCATTGGCTTGGGGGCAAACAAGACAAGCCATAGGCTGATCTCTGGCTCCATCTTCCCAGTAATTTTAATAATGGGAATTGCAGCTGGGGAGGGGATTCAGCCAGAGAGAATGGTTTAACCCTTTCCAGCCAGTGTGGTTTTGCCAAACAAAATTGCCCCCCTCCCTTAGCTGTTATTAGCCCTGGAGCCCAGTTATTAGCCTTTTTCCTTAGGGAGGAGGGAGGTTATCTGGGAGTTTCTTGTATGTTTCAAATTAGAGTTTGTAAGCTGACTTGAGCCATAAGCAAAGGCAAGATAGGATATTTTAAATCAGATAGATAAAAAGACAGGCAGAGACAGCAAGGCTCCCCCCCTCCACTTCCATGGCTAAGAGCAGCCAAAGGGAGAGTCAGCTTTCATTCAGTGGGGCTGCACAGGGTGGGAAGGGTTAGGCCCTTTCTCTCATGCTGCAGCCTTGATCTGAACTGGTCCCCCTGCCTTGCCCAAGGCTTCAGTTTCTGTTTTTAAAATGCTGGGAAGGTCCGACTGTGGATCATTTAACATCTCATCTGGCTTGGCCTATAGATGGCTGTCCAAGAAGACAGGGCTATTTCTGGAGGAGAGGTGTATCAATGTTAGTATCCAGAATAACTCAATGGGACTAAGAGTCTCGAAGCAGTATATCTGGGTTTGCTAGATGCTGGAGACAAGCGGCAGGGGGTAAGCACCCTCTTCTCCTCCTCTATGAAACTCTCAGAGCCAGCTTGTAGGAAAATACCAGGCCACGGGGACTTGCAGTCTGAAAAAGCTGGCATGGAGAAATAGGAAGTGGTGGGAAAAGAGGCAGTTCGACTTGCACAAGGGAGAAATGAAGTTTGTACAGGGATTTCCAAGTCAGACCGGCAGGAATGTGATCTTTGACAGCATCCCAAAGGCAATTCTAATACTGTCTGCATCCTTAGGGTTGCCATCCTCCAGGTGGGGCCTGGAGATCTCCGGCTTTTACAACTGATCCCCAGCTGACAGAGATCAGCTCCCCTGGGAAAAATGGCTGCTTGGAAGGGTGGCTTCTATGGCATTGTACTATGCTGATACCTCTTCCCTCCCTAAACCCCGCCCTCTCCTGGCTCCACCCCCAAAGTCCCCAGGTATTTTCCAACCCAGACCTGGCAACCCTATGCATCCTTGCTGCTTATGAAGTGAATATCATTCTAGCCATATACATCAATGGGGAGGGAGGCAAGATCCCTCCATTCTTTAACGCTCCTGAAATCAGTCCTAATGTGTGGGAGCGGAGCTGTGGCTCAGAATAATCTGCAGAGGATCCCAGGTTCAATCCCCAGCATCTCCAGATGAGATGATAAGAGATGCATTGCATTTGCATTTATTTATTTATATCCCACTTTTCTCCCCCAGTTGGGAGTCGTCAAAGTGGCTTAGAAAGATTGCTCTCCCCTCCTCTACTTTCCCACAACAACAACAACAACAACCCTGTGAACTAGACCTGGCAGGCAAAGAGTTTGTGGTAGGCCCAAGATGCGCTTCAGTCGTAGAAGTGGGGATTACAACCCAGGTCTTCCAGGAGCCCAGTCCGATAACTCTCTCCACTATGCCATGCCAGCTCGGATGATGAATTAGTAGATGCTGTAGAAGACCTCTGCCTGAGACTCTGGGCAGCTGCTGCCAGTCTGAGTAGACAATACTGACCCTGACAGACTAATGGACTGACTCAGTGTAAGGCATCTTCATGTATTCCACCCAACCACAAGCCAATCTGCAAAAATCACATATGCCCAATTATGTCTGTCTTCAACTTTAGCACAGCTCATGAGAGGTGGAGAGAGGGATGGAGGGAGGGAAAAAAAGATCAAGCCCAGCAATTAACCAGGACCCTGTCAGTTATGGGGAAACTCCAGTTTGTTCTTGACATTTGAATTAAGACACATGGAACCTTTTGCCATGTGGAGCACACCCGCCCCCACTCTTCTGGCTTTTTGTCAGCAAGTTAAAATGTAGGGGTTTTTTAAATATGTATTTTTGTCTGCTGATAGAACATGCTCTTTTGCCTTCTGTTTGTATGAGGTTTTTTCCCTGGCTGTGTCAATACTATTCTTGTCTCTTTCTGTTTTTTGAATTTCTGTGTTTGTTTTTGTAGGTTTGTGACTCATGGTTTGGGTGCTTTTTTAAACAGCAACAAATCTGGTATATAGATCTGAAACTTTAAATATATATCTATATACACAAGGATGCTGGACTTCCTTGGTGGTCTCCCATCCGAGTACTAACTAGAGTGGATTCTGCTTAGCTTTCAAGATCTGTCAAAATCAGGTTGCCTTGGGCCATCTAGGTCAGAGTATGTTGGGTTTACCTCCACTGGGGAAAAAATGCCTCTTTAAAGTTTAAAGGACAAGCGCTCCACCAACCAGCTGGGGGGGCACTTTAAAAAATGGGGGGCTTGAAGTGTGAAGTCTGAAGGCCAGGCCTTCCACCCATTTTTTTCTGCACTCCACAGCTGATCAGCAGCTGATCAACAGCTCATCGGTCCCTTTACAGAGAGCCAGTTTGGTGTTGTGGTTAAGAGTGACAGACTCTAATCTGGAGAACTGGGTTCGATTCCCCACTCCTCCACTTGAAGCTGGCTGGGTGGCCTTGGGTCAGTCACAGTTCTCTCAGCCCCCCAAAATAAACCTAGCCCGCCACAAAAAGAGCTAGAGTTTCAGGCTGCCAGACTATCTTCGGATCTCCTGGCTATACTACCCCCCACTGTTGTATGATAATTAATTAACTAGTCCCTTTACATTTTAAAAGAACATTATTTCCTGTGGGGTAGACTTGGCCTCTGGTGCTTGGGAGGCAAAAGTGGGAGGGCTTCTGGAGTTCTGGCCCCTCTGGTGGATCTCCAGATGGTAGAAGAAGAGAAGAGATTGGATTTATATCCTGCCCTTCACTGCCCAAAGGAAGTCTCAGAGTGGCTTACAATCTCCTTCACTTCCCCACAACAGATACCCTGTAGGGTAGGTGGGGCTGAGTAAGCTCTTTCGAGAACTGCTCATGAGAGAACAGCTCCGGAAGAACTTATGAGTGACCCAAGGTCACATCAGTGGCTGCATGTGGAGGAGTTTTGGACTGGGTGGGCCATTGGCCTGATCCAATATGGCTTCTTTTATATTCTTAAGTTCTTGTGTCTTCCAAGTGCAGGTATACACTGTGTGACATAATGGCCCATTAACACTTAAAAGGCTCATGTGCCACTGATTAACTGGGGTCCTTCCTTTATCTCCCTCCCACCCACATTTTAAGTGCACTGGAGAGTCTGGAAGGGCCTGCTTATCCTTATTGTTAAATACTGAGGATATTGTCCTATTATTTCTGGAACAGCTTTCCAACATGATATTTTTCCTGATCTTTATTGATAAGCATGCCCTTTCCAAATTCCCTATAAGGAATTAAATCAATAAAGTTGCTAATGTTCAGTGTGTGGAAATGAGCAGCAGAAGCTTCTCATGACAATGGGGGTAAATAATATCACGTTAAGCCTCTATTAAAAGAACAGGATATTTTTCTCCAGGTCTGTTGGCAGCTTTATCTATAACTGATCTGGCTAAGAACTTTATGACCATTATATTTTGCTTTAATTTGATTTTGTCCCCTTTTTGATGTGTTCTTTTCTCACCTGCTATTTTAATAGGAAATTTCACGGGCTGCTCACATTGTGTTCTCTGCTGTGTAATTGTTTGGTTCCGTCAGTTTTCAGCTATTGATATTTGTCTTACCATGTCACAAGCTGCCTCCAGCGTTTTGTTTTTTATAGACAGCAGCTAACGAAATTTCTGTACTGTGCTATCTCAACAGTGTTATTACCAAGAAGCTCTTGCAATGTTGCAGAGGATGCTGGGATTTTCTTCTACGGTCAGTCTGAGTTTTGCTCCCAGACACTGCAAAGGATCCTGGGTTGCACACAGTACTGTGCTTTGGGGTGGCAAAATGTTTTGAAAACTGGTCTTGACAAAGATGGTTGAAATGAAACTGTACAGTATCCAGAGAGGTTGTGTATGACAATAGCGAGATCCAAAGGCTGTAGGCAGGGGGTGAAGTCTTCTCTGAGGCTTGATGTGCTGTGGGCTTATCTGTCCTCCTGCTTCCAGTTCAACCTTCAGACCTACTCAGGAGCCAACACAGAGGAGACTCTGGCAGCTCCTAACTAGAGTTGCCAGGTCTGGGTTGGAAAATACCTGGAGACTTTGGGGGTGGATCCAGGAGATGGTGGGGTTTAGGGAGGGGAGGGGCCTCAGCATGGTACAATGCCATAGAGTCCACTCTCCAAAGCAGCCATTTTCTCCAGAAGAGCTGGAAATCAGTTGCAAAAGCGGGAGATCTCCAGGCCCCACCTGGAGGCTGGGAACCCTACTCCCAACTGGGGAGAATGTTTACGTAAGGAAGTACACAAATATATACACTGAGAGGCTATGAACTTAATGCCAAACACAAGCCCGAGTGAGGACCTTCCTGTATATGCCCTGAGGGGGAAACACAAAATAGTTCTGGAGGGCTCACTTAAAGAATGCATACATCATCAGTATCATGATTCATAATGAGTGTAGCAAACGATGGCAGTGTGAACACACACGGATGTAGATATGTGTGAGGAAGGCAGGCCCTGTTTCCATTCCCCAGACCCAAGATTTAAGGGGTAGGGAAGGGGAATCGTGTGGGAGTGTCTGGAACGGGCAGCAAAGTGGTAGTGTTTTGCCATAGCATCTTGAACGGTTTGGAGAGGAAATAATTTGGATGATGTATGAAATGGTTGATCGATGTAATTGGAAGAGCAAGAAAAGGACCCCTACGAGATCCCTGCTGCTACCCTGGGGTGGGAGTTCCATCCAGCACTGCCCACTTGTACATTTTTGTCCCATGAACCCTCTACTGACAAATCCCAGTTAAAAATAAGTAATGACATAGATTCTTGCAGGGCTATTTTTGGGCAGGCCAGGAACGCACAGGAACAAAATTCCGGCTGGCTTCTGAGTTGGCCACACCTACAGCTCCCCCCCCCCCGCCAATTCCCCAGGCACCTTGCAAGCCACAGGGCACCTGGGGAAGCCAATCCTGGGAGGGAGCTGCACTGTCTTGGGTGTGGCCTAAAATGCTAATACGTTTCTGCTGTCAGGTGTGGCCTATTATGCTAATGAGTTCCCGCTGGGCTTTTTCTACAAAAAAAGTCCTGGATTCTTGTACTTCCCTAGATGGGGAAGTGACCTTTCTCTTTTCTCATAGTAAGCTATAAACATTGGTGTGGGCCAGCCAGCCATGTGCAGAAGGCACATGATGTTTTCCTGTGTTCCTCTCCATTCCTGCAGTTCATGGGAATGTCATCCCTGGTGTTCCTGGATTCCTGCAGAGTGAGAGTAGTGGGGTGCAGTAAAGCAGTGTTTTTCAACCACTGTGCCGGGGCACACTGGTGTGCCGCGAGATACTGTCAGGTGTGCCGCGGGATTTTTTCAATGAAAGAAATGTGCCTTCCGGGCTGACCTTCCGGGACGCGTTAAAATACATCCACATTATATTTCTTCTGAAACTCAGGTGAATGTTATGGGAAGGAGCCATTACACTTTGGATCTGTAACTTACGATTTCAAGTTGAAGGGCTATCACGTGTATTTGTAATACTGTCATAGTTAATACTTGAGCTGAGGCAACTAATGACCCATTTATCTTGTATTTCAGTGTTTTTCAACCACTGTGCCGTGAGATATTGTCAGGTGTGCCGCGGGATTTTTTCAATGAAAGAAATGTGCCTTAGCTCGAAAAAGGTTGAAAAACACTGCAGTAAAGGGTGTGAGTGTGTGAATGGGTCTGGCTCTCATCCTTGTCACCAGTGTAAGATGGTGCAATCGTCCAGGAAGATGCTGACGGTCTCTCTAATAAATATATAGTGATGAGTAACTTTATTCAGGATAAAGGAATGAAGGAACACAAGGCCCAACAAGAATCCATCGTACTTCTAGCCAGCTTATCTTAAGACTTGAGTAAAACCTGGACTGGAACTGTTTCAGATTCTAGTATCTCTGAAAAAGATTGCTGAACATTACAGAAATTTACTCCTTTCCTTAGAGGAGCTGCTAGAGTTGCCAGCTGCGGGTTGGGAAATTCCTGTAGATTAGGGTGGAACCTAGGAAGGGCAGAGTTTGGGGAGGGGAGGGACTTCAGCAGGACATAATGCCATAGAGACCTAAAGCAGCCATTTCCTCCAGAGGAACTGATCTCTGTCAGCTGGAGACCAGTTATAATTCCAGCCACCAGAACTATAATTCCAGCCACCACCTGGAGCTTGGCAACCATAGGAGCTGCTCTTGCAGAAAGAGGAGCAAGTTCACTCCTTGGCCTTCTCTATATTCCAGCTGCCGTCCCCACACCCACGCTGCTATTTCTTCATATGGGGCTTGAGACCCTGGAAATGACCTTTCCTGGGATCAGAAAGGTGACAGAGAGGGACACAGGAAAGTCCACATTCCAGAAATTCCACGTTCCATGCAAGGAGTGGTAGGATCCAAGCCACTGCCTTTTGTATCTTATTGTGAAACATTCATAGGCACTGCAACTGTTTGGTGGGAAACTGTCGGCAACAAAAGGATGATAAACAGCATGGCTTCTGTTAGGAACATGAAAAGTCATTTTGGATCATAGAAAAATTGTACATAGGGCTGAGTAACTGAATAGGATGGGAAGTTGAAGACTGGGGAGCTTGAGAGCAAAGGGGCAAAAGCTCCCCAAAGGAGCAGGACAGAATAGGCAATGGGTTGAAAAGTAGAACTATAAGCATGGATGGAGGAGACAAAGATGGCACCCAGAGGGATGGTATTCCTCAAAGAGGACCAAACACTGTTGGCAGGGCCGGTGCTACCATTAGGCCAACCTAGGCGGCTGCCTAGGGTGGAGACCTCAGAGGGGCGCAGAACTGACGGTCTGCATTACTGTGTAGGAGACCTGCCACCAGGCCCAGCACCAGCAATTTCAAATTTTGTGTTTTTCAGTCTTTCTAAAATGCATTTATGTTTGAAAATTGGTGGGCACATGGGGGGGGGGGCGCCAGAAGGTAGCCTCACCTAGTGTGCAAAAAAACCTGGCACCGGCCTTGACTGTTGGCAGGAAATGAACAGACCACTAAATGAACGATGGTTATTGTGAGATTGTGTGTCAGGGAGCGGAGCAGGCAGAGATGCTAAGGAGGTGGTGATGGAGCTTAATTTCATATTGATTGAGACCAATGAACCAAATCTATTCTTTTGCTACAGGTCTCTTAATCGTAATACATCATTCTAGAACAGAGGCAACCGAGCCTAGCAAAAGCATTATAGGGGCTCAGAGGCTTTTCTGTTTGGCACAGATTATCCATGCACATGGAACACTGTAGCAGCTTGTTCTCCACTTCAGAGCTAACAAATTGCTCAAGCCTGTGCTTGTGCCAGTCTCATGGGCTGACAAAGAAATTGCTACACATCAGAATCTTATCCCTGGAATACAATCTGCCTTTCCGATCCATGGAGGAGAAAATATGATTGCTAGGGTCCAAAGAGTCTTGCACGTCAGTGTCTCCTGCAGATATAGATGCTAGTGCTGCAATGCATTTTTAGCAGATATTTGGAAATATGACAGCAAGTCTAATGTTGCATTTGGAGTAGAGAACCAAATGCTGGGTGCAACATTTGAGGCGATGCAGACTTTTGCTTCCAAAAGGGAAGATGCTTTAGAATTGATGGCATCTCCAGATTATTTTGATTTTGGCAGACATCAAACATGAGATGCTACGAGCTGTCAAATACTGTGAAATAGTCCTGCACATCATCTGTCAACTACCATCATTTTATAGCATCGTGTACTAAATACCATAGCATCTCAACTATCGAAAACAATCAACTGTGAAATATTATAGAATGCCAAGTTGTAAAGACATCCCGAACATGTCACAAACAGGATGAAATGCAGGTAATGTTTTTACCAGGTACCAGGCAATTGGGATTCTACCTGCACATGTCGCCCATTAGAACATGCCCAGCTACCCAAGGGGGCAAAGACCACCCTGACGAGCCATTTTGAATGAAGAACCCGGGGCAGAATATTAAAAATCATAATGTGAGGTTTTTGTCTTGGAATATGTGTTTGGAGCATCAGATCAGTAATTCCAGAATGACATCATGAAAACACATCACAGGGGAAAGCCCCACTAACCAAAAACTGAAAACCTAACACGTGTAGGAGACAAATGCTTTATTCCAGTGTGTAAACTCCAGTGTGTTTTGAGAGCTCAGCTAGGGGAATGTAGAATATCTTTGTTAACTTTGAATATCTTTGTTAATATGGCCAGGGACCTATCTATCTCAGGGACCGTCTCTCCCCATATGTGCCCCAGCGAGCCCTTCGATCGGGATCCCAAAATCACCTGGTTCTCCCAGGGTCGAGGGAGGCCCAGCTGGCGGCTATAAGGGCCAGGACCTTATCGGTGGCAGCCCCGCACTGGTGGAACGAGCTCCCAGATAACATCAGGGCCCTGTGGGATCTTTTACAGTTTCACAGGGTCTGCAAGACGGAGCTCTTCCGCCAGGCTTTCAAGTAGGGGCCGCCTTGACTTTTTGTAGCCCTGGCCCTATTAGTGGAACCCGCCAACCTGGAACATCTAACACCGACCGGAACTGGCTACCACCTGTGATGCTGCTCTGACAAAGATGAGGAACTTATGCCATCTTGGAATGATTCTGTTGTATTGTACTGTATGTTTTATGAAAATGTCTGATGATTTTATGTTATTGAACTGCTGGTAGCCGCCCTGAGCCTGCCGTAAGGTGGGGAGGGTGGGATATAAATCCTATAAATAAATAACTAACTTCAGGGATGTAGCCAGTTTTACTCACTAAAGGGGGGGGGGGATTTTCCAGGTATAGAAGTGGGGATGGATAAATGATGGGAACAGTCAGAGGCCATCTCTCACCATTGACCGGCAGCGTATGGAGCTTTATTTCCCTTTCAGATTACCAACAAATGGGACCTTGATTTGGACCAGGTCATAGACAAAGTGGAGCAGGTTAAGCCTTTCCCTCCCTTGCCATTTTCCATCCCCAAAGTGACCCTGCAGGACTCTAATGGCCCCATTCACAAGCATCCAGCTATTTGTCCCTGTAGAGCTAATAGGAGCCCTGCGGGCTGAGAAAATGGTGAGAGGGGAAAGGCTTCAACACCCTTCTCCCTGATCCATGGTCCTGATTCCACACATCTGTCAGCTGTTTAAAGCTGTACTCCAAACCCAGAATTATCAGAGTCTCATCTTGTTCTGCCCTCAGAACACCTTTGGGGATGACCCTGCTCCAGATGTCTCCACCGCCTTCGAAAGTGAGGGGGCTGACCACAAGGGCAGAGCCTTCTCTGCTGTAGCACCTTGACTGTGGAACACCCTCCACGCAGATGTTTGTTCTGTTCACCAAGTTTGATAAGCTTCTAGCACCAGCTACCCTGGGTTTCCAATCATGCTTTGTAGCTGAAATGCTACATGGCTATTACATGTAGTCTGTGCTCCTGGAATATGTGGTAGGAGGAGCATCAAAAATGTAATGTCTGAAAATGGCTACTGAAGTACTGTCTATTCTGACTAGCAGTGGCCCTCAAGTTGGAAGCTGTAAAAGGTAAGAAGGATTCCTTTAAGTGGTGGAAAGCTAGTCTCAATGAGGCTGATAAAAGAGAACACAGGCTGTGGCAAATAAAATGCAAGTCTGTGATCAGGCAGGCAAAAAGGGAATGTGAGGAACATATCGCAAAAAACATAAAGACCAACAATAAAACTTTCTTCAAATACATTAGAAGTAGGAAACCAGCCAGGGAAGCAGTGGGGCCCTTGGATGACCAAGGGGTGAAAGGTGTACTGAAGGATGATAGGGAAATGGCTGAGAAGCTGAATGCATTTTTTGCCTCTGTCTTCACTGTGAAAGATGAGAAGTGCTTGCCCACTCCAGAACCGCTGATTTCGGGAGGGGTGTTGAAAGACCTGAGTCAGATTGAGGTGACAAAAGAGGAGGTCCTACAACTGATAGACAACTTAAAAACAAATAAATCACCAGGTCCAGATGGCATACATCTGAGAGTTCTGAAAGAACTCAAATATGAACTTGTGGATCTCCTGACAAAATCTTTCATTAAAATCTGCCTCCATTCCTGAGGACTGGAAGGTAGCGAATGTCACTCCCATCTTTAAAAAGAGTTCCAGAGGTGATCCGGGAAATTACAGGCCAGTCAGTCTGAAGTCAATACCGGGTAAGTTAGTGGAAACTGTTATTAAGGAAAAAATTAGTAGGTACAGGGCTCATTTCATAGCAGGAGCTCCTCTGCATATTAGGCCACACAGCCATGATGTAGCCAATCCTTCAAGAGCTTACAGTAGCCCCTGTAAGAAGAGCTCTGTAAGCTCTTGGAGGATTGGCTACATTAGGGGTGTGTGGCCTAATATGCAAAGGAGCTCTTGCTACGAAATGAGCCCTGACTAGGTACATTGATGAACAAAATCTATTGAGGAAGACTCAGCATAGGTTCTGTAAGGGAAGATCTTGTCTCAATAACCTGTTAGAGTTTTTTGAGGGAGTGAACAAACATGTGGACAAGGGGGACCAAATAGATGTTTACCTTGACTTCCAGAAAGCTTTTGATAAAGTTCCTCATCAAAGGCTCCTAAGTAAGCTCAATAGTCATGGGATAAAAGGACAAGTCCTTTTGTGGGTCAAAAACTGGCTAATTAAAAGGAAACAGAGTATAAATGGGCAATTTTCTCAGTGGAGGGAGGTAAGCAGTGGGGTACTGCAGGGATCAGTACTCAGTCCGATGCTTTTTAACTTGTTTATTAATGATTTGGAGTTGGGAATAAGCAGTGAAGTGGCTAAATTTGCAGATGACATGAAGTTGTTCAGGGTGGTGAGAACCAGGGTGGATTGTGAAGCACTCCAAAGGGATCTGTCAAGGATGGGCAAGTGGGCATCAACGTGGCAAATGGGGTTTAATGTGGCCAAGTGCAAAGTGATGCACATTGGAGCCAAAAACCCTACCTATAAATACACGTTGATGGGGTCCGAACTGGCAGAGACTGACCAAGAGAGAGTCTTGGAGTCATAGTAGATTACTCAATAAAAATGTCGAGACAGTGTGCGACTGCAATGAAAAAGGCCAGTGCTATGCTGGGGGCTATTAGGAAGGGAACTGAAAACAAATCAGCCAGTACCATAATGCCCCTGTATAAATCGATGGTGCGACTTCATTTGGAGTACTGTGTACTGTTCTGGTCGCCACACCTCAAAAAAGATATTATAGCATTGGAAAAAGTGCAGAGGAGGGCAACTAGAATGATAAAAGGGTTGGAACACTTTCCCTATGAAGAAAGATTGAAGTGCTTGGGGCTCTTTAGCTTGGAGAAACGACGGCTGAGGGGTGACATGATTGAGGTTTATAGGATTATGCATGGGAAAGAGCAGGTAGAGAAAGAAGTACTTTTCTCCCTTTCTCACAATACAAGAACTTGTGGGAACTCCATGAAATTGCTGAGCAGTTGGGTCAGAACACATAAAAGGAAGTACTTCTTCACCCAAAGAGTGATTAACACATGAAATTCACTGCCACGGGAGGTGGTGGCGACTACAAGCATGGACGGCTTCAAGAGGGAATTAGATAAACATATGGAGCAGAAGTCCATCAGTGGCTATTAGCCACAAGGTATAGATAGGAACTCTCAGTCTGGGGCAAGTGATGCTCTGTATTCTTGGTGCTTGATGGGGGGGCAACAGTGGGAGGGTTTCTAGTGTCCTGGCCCCACTGCTGGTCCTCCTGAGGGCACCTGTTTTTGGCCACTGTGTGACAGAGTGTTGGACTGGATGGGCCACTGCCTGATCCAACATTGGCTTCACTTATGTTCTTATGTTAAGTTTCTCAGGCAATGAAAGGATTTTCCTAACAGCTGCTACCTGGTTTTCTTGTAACTAGAGATGCTAGAAATTGAGCCGAGGACCTTCAATATGCAGAGAAAATGGGTTACCACTGAGCTATTATTCTTCTGTAAAAACGTAACTCTGAATGGGTCACATCAAGGAAAGAACGACTTCGTGTAGTCATTTTACAGTGCTGATCTAAGCAGTTCAGCGTTTTTTGGTCAACGGTCCCCCTGTAACAATGGTGACATGAACCTGTCCTTTGCAGTTTTGCTTTCTTTGGCTCCCTTGGCAATACTTGTACGTTGTCAGTGCGAATGGAACAGAAATATTGATTGGCAGAGTTATGATAAAGACACACTGCTAAGCACTGTGACACACACTCCTTTCCCAATTGACAAGGATCCGTGATTATTCTCTTCAGTGTGGCTCTGAAGACTGATTAGCTGGTCTCTGGATGCCAAGTTGTTAGGTCCTAAATATTAATCCAATACCTTAAATAAATCCCATCTCTTTATGGGCAGCTCTCAGTCCTTGAGCATTCTCTTCTGTCATTCTCCAAATGCTAGCCCAACTTCATCTCTTTAACCCCATCCATTTAGCAGCAAATCTTTGACTACTTCCCTCCCCTTAAAGGAACAGAAGTCGTATTTTATTATCTCTGCATACCTGACACAACTGCCCACATCAGTGTTTTCACATTCTGAGACTGAGACAAAACCTGAGCCCTCTAGGGCCTTTTCCTCCACCCTTGCGTGGTGTTGTGACCACTCTGTTCCTTTAATCCAGGCCAGTGTTTTCTGCTTCAATTCCCTCCAGGACTTGGTGTGGGCAGAAACAGGGAGAAAGGAAGTTGTGCTCACTGTAGCTCCAGACAGAGGAGCTTATTACACTGTACTCCTATTTGCAACCATGTTGCCTTCTCATTTTGATACCTCGCATTAAGAACAGAACACCTTGGAATTTGTTTCAGACCCTCACTGGGTGTACGATTTAGGCTGTTTTTACATCTGACTTTCCCGCTGGAATTATTCTTGTTCCAAAAAAACCTGCCCACACCTCTGTGCGGTGTGAAACCGTGCTGCTACTGAAATGTCCACATCTACTAATTGCCCTCCTGTGGTCAAGCTAGTGTCCAACCGGCTTGATTCTGCTTTAAACAATTGCTGTTGATTAGTGCACTTAGACCCCCTGGAGTGAAATTTCACACCACTGTGAAATCAGCACAGGAAAAGACAGCAGTCAAACTACTTTAGGGGGGAGGTGTAAAATGACCCTTAGATATGGAAGCAAGTTCAGGTCCACATGTTCAAAACGTCCTCTCTTCTTGTAAACAAATGAAAAGCTTCCCAGAGTTCTTTGCTCAGCCTCTGGGTGGCATTTGCATTTGTTAGGAAGAAGTGGGCTTTTCCAATAATGGCACAAAGCCTGGATAACTCCCTGCCCAGAGGTGCCCCTTCGTGTTTCTTCTGTCTCATAAAAACCTGGCTCCGTGTAAAGGCAGGCTAGCTGCTTTCCAGCTAAAACATTGTCTTTTAGACTGTTTTTTTTAAAATGCATTGTACAACGTTTTGAATATCAATGAAAGAGCTTTATGGTCTAAAGGCTGTGCATTTTGTGCTTTCAAATGCATGTACCTGGTGCCCCCGGGTGGAAAGAATGGCTTGTTCGAGGCCATTTAATGAGCTCAAGGCAGAGATGAAATACAAATATGAAATTCCTGATTCTTAGACACTTAGCATTACACTCTGCCAGACCCAATGTAAAGAAGAGTCTTCATTCCTTTTGCCTCCTCACTTCTAGGGAGGACAGTATGGGAACTAGAGCTCTATTAAAGGTGCAGGAGAGTGCAGTGCTTAGAATGCCAGGCTAGGGCTGGGGGGTGGGGGGGCAGATTCACATTCTCCTTCTGGTACGAAGCTCGCCAGTGACTGTGAAGGAGGAAATACTGTCACTCCAAGTACCCACTAGGGCTTCTTGCCCAGGGATTGAGTGAAACCTTCGCCTTAGTTGAAAGGTGCAGCGGATGTATATTGTGACTGATTGATTGAGAAGAAGCAGAATATAGAAGGTTTTGAAGACAAAACTCACTGGCAAACACAATAATGCTAGGAAATATTGAAAAAAGTAGGAAAAAATAAGACCCGACATGAGATGGGTTGACAGTGGGCGATTCTGCATCGGCTTTTCCCTCCGTTGTTTTACCAAACCCACCTTGGAACACAAAGTCCCCCTCTGCATTGCATGCTGCTTTCACTTTCACTTTGATCATCGGATTTTATGGTACTTTCTGCATAGGCTTATAGCCATTCAGGGGTGACTGTTTAGTCAGTACGGCGTTGCCCCAGGGTACTTGAATGTGGTTTTGAGCTGCACCTTTTCCTCAGTGTTGAGAAAGTGTGGAGCGAGTGCCGGATGCAGAATCGCCACAGCCTTCAAGTTGCAAGACCTGAGCAAGGCAGTTAACGATAGGACGTTTTGGAGGTCATGAATTCAGAGGGTCGCTATAAGTCAGAAGTGACTTGATGGCACATAACTCATAGGGCTGTTGTGAGGATCAAATGGCAGAGGGGAGAATCATAGATCCACCCTGAGTTTCTTTGGAGGATGGATGGGATAACCTCAGAATGTACTCAGCCTGACTCAGGATTTCCCCGCTGTGATGGCTCTTGCTCTCATCCCTCCTGTTTCTCAGTATTCTCTGATCTGCACTTTCCTCTCTTACTCACTGCCACTCTGTTAGGCCTGACAGTTCTTGCTTTCCTTTCCCATGAGGTTCATGTATTTATAGGCCCTCTCATTTGCTTCAGAGTTCCTCTAGGCTTGTCTGCTGGGTTGGTTGCTGCACCCATATGTTCCTCGCAAGCAGGATAGGGAATTGGAGATCAGCTCAGCAGCCTCCCAAGAGGGGGTGTCTCCCTGCTCGCCTCAGGGTGGAGCTTGTGTTAAAACATCTGACCTGCTCCCTGTTGCTGCAAGGGGCTTTAGGGATGACACACAGGGCACATCAAAGGCATTTTGCTGCCTCCAGTAGCTACAGGGCATGAGCTAAGAGATACAGTTGCCAACTTCCAGGTGGGGCCTGGCGATCTGGAATTACAACTCATCTCCAGACTACAGAGATCAGCTCCTCTGGAGAAGATGGCTGCTTTGGAGGGTGTACTCTAGGGTACCCCACTGAGGTCCCTCTCCAAACTTTGCCTTCCCCAGTCTCTACCCAAAAATATCCAGGAATTTCCCAGCCTGGAGTTGGCAACCTTATCAAGAGATGAAGCTCAAGATCCTTGATCGTGTTGCAGGTGAGTCTGCTAAGGGCCATTTAAGAGACTTTCCTTGCTTTTGATCCTACTGGGTGGGAAGGTGGTGGCAGCGGCCTGGGGGAAGCTGCCATCTTTTGCTTTTCAGCTTTGCCCACTATGCCTACTGACTCCCATACTGAATGTATTTGTGTCCATCCAGTATTCTAACTTTGATCACAAAGATCTGGCATGTTCTCATCCCCCCCCCCCCGCCCGGGAACTGTTGTTTGACCCAGAAGGTTCTGAACGTGCTCCACTGTGACGAATGCTAATGATTGGTGAATGCCACTGTGGGTGCAGAAGTGGCACGTATGCTCAAAATGTAGCTGATTTTAAATGATGTTTGACCCTGGAGCATACATTATCCTAGCAAGCCAGTAGATTGTGAGCATACAGCGGCAGTAGCTACTTGGCGAGCTCCCATTCCGAATATCACCAATGTGCAATGGCAAAAACCACTGAAAATATCACTGGCCTTCAACTGCAAACAAATCATCATTGTGACTGTGTGGGGTGTATCTAAAGAGAAAATGGATGCCGCATGCTGCCTGGTTGCGTTCTTATATATCGTGTAAGGTGTCTCGAGTCTCAAAAAGAAAGGCAGGCAATAAATAAATAATTGAAAGCCTAGTTAAGTTTGATTTTTCAAGCATCCTATTAGGAAAAAAATGAATCAATGTTAGAATCATAGAATCACTGAACTGGAAGGGGCCCTACAGGCCATCTAGTCCAACCCCCTGCTCTATGCAGGATCAGCCCTAGAGCATCCCTGACAAGTGTTTGTCCAGCCGCTGCTTAAAGACTGCTAGTGAGGGGGAGCTCACCACCTCCCTAGGCAGCTGATTCTACTGTTGAACAACTGTGACTGTAAAAAAGTTTTCCCTAAGATCCAGCTGGGACTTTCCTGCCCTTAATTTAAACCCGTTGTTGTGAGTCCTACCCTCTGCTGCCAACAGGAACAGCTCCCTGCCCTCCTTTAAGGGACAGCCCTTCAGATACTTAAAGAGAGCCTTAACCCCCCTTAACCTCCTCTTCTGCAGACTGAACATTCCCAAGGCCCTTGAGCCTTTCCTCGTAGGTCTCGGTCTCCAGGCCCCCCCCCCCCATCATCCTCGTCACTTTCCTCTGCACCCGCCCCATTCTGTCCGCACCCTTTTTGAAGTGAGGCCTCCAGAATCGCACACAATACTCCTGGTGTGGTCTGACCAATGCAGTGTACAGCGGGACTATGACATCTTGCAATCTGGATGTTATGCCTCTGTTGTGTGGCAGAGGTGTGTCTCTGTGTGTGTGTTGGAGGGTTCAGACTGGGAAAGTGACACTGTGAAAGGGAGAGGGCCAACCTTGTCCATTTCTACCTTTCTCCCAATTAAAATTCTCCCCCCAAACTGTACCTGCATTTCCCCCTGTGGGCCTGACAGCAGCTTTGGGCAGCAACTCAGGTCTGGCAGCAGCACAGGGGAAAGGGCGAAAAATCACCCTCTTCTGGTGTTACTCTCCAGTACCACCCCCACCCCATTCCATGACTGTTTTTGAAAGTAAAGAAAAAGAAGCGCCTGATCCCAAATCTCCCACATCACTGTTTTGTTTGGCTCTTATTCGTCAATTGCATAAAGAAAGGGCCTCCTTCTGGTCTTACGCCACCACATGGAACAGGCTCTGCAAGGAAGATCTTAATATGTAGATAGATTTGCATGGGACTTGAAAGGGAGGTGGTCCATCAGGTATCCTGGTCCCAGGCTGTTCAGGGTTTTAAAACCAATGCTTCAGATGGTAAGCCAGTGGAGACGTTTCAAAATTGCCATTGTTACCTGTGCGTGATGCGTGGGAATTGCTCCTTCTCTGACCATCTTACCAAGTAAACTATGTCTGTTTTCAGAGGTGATCTGTAATGCTTGGTGGCAGTAGCGGCTTCTGGGCCGTAGGGGTTCTGTGGAGGTTCTCCATGGGTGGCAAATGCCAGATCCTTGTATCGTTGTAGTGAATTATTCCTGCGTCCCTATGGCAATCCATCATGTTAACCATAAGTAGCTTTTGAATTTCCTTACCTCTGAGTTTGAAGAGCATCTGGGGAAATCTCTATATTCAGAAGTCATACTCATTATTTCTGAATGACACTCCAGCCCCACCACAGAATCTCCTGGGCTGGTCCGGTCGCCAGTTGCAGAGCAGAGTATCCTGGTCCCTGGGTCTGCAAAGGCCTGATTGCATTCTCTTTTTTTATAATTAACATCCGTTCCACTCTCTGATTTACTGAGGCCATTAGGAATTCTGGAGTCTCTCCTATGCAAGCATGTGCAGTCCCTTCCAATTATGTATCATCTGCAAATGCGAGTGTATTGTCCATACAAGCACGAGAAAGCCAATTCTGGAAGGGCATATCATGCCACTGTGTGATTAGTTGAATTACTGTACATGTGGTGGTATGTATGGAATGCAAGAATCACAGTATGCCCCCCGCCCCCGCTTTGCAATTATTGAAAAGTTTATGCCCAGAGTCACAGGACAGCATAACCCTGGTGGCCTGCAGACTGCAGTGAAGAGAGGGAAGGAGGCGAACTCGCTCCCTTCTTCCATCAGCAGAATCCCCAGGGGGAGTTTCTGGAGTTGGAAAGGACTACTGTGGGGAGGGGAACAGAATGAGTGAAGATCCATGACTGTCAACACCATCCACTGATGGTGAGAGAGTAAGCACTAGATCTAGTGCATTTCAGCACCATCATTAATAAACTGGATACCTCCCTGAGCCTGCCATTGGTCTCATGGGAAACACACACACACAGATACCATATACCCATCTCCTTTCCTTCTAGGGCAAATAACATTGGGGAGGTAGGGTTTCCAGCCCTGGGCTGGGAAATACCTGGCAATTTGGGGGGGTGGGGTGGAGCTTTAGTAGGGCGGGGTTTAGGGAGGGACTTCAGTGGGATATAATGCCAGAGAGTCCACCTTCCAAAGCAGCCTTTTTCTCTGGGGGAACTGACCTCTTTTGCCTGAAGGCCAGTTGTAATTCCTGGAGCTCGCCAGCCACCACCACCTGGAGGTTGGCAACCCTATTGGGGAGACTGAGATTGCAGAAACTGAACAAGAGGACAGGGTGAAGCTCCTGCACTTGCACTGTGTCCCTGAACTGAATTAGAATTCTTAATCCTGCTGTTTATACAGTGGTGGTCTTAGTGATGCTGGGGCTCTGGGCAAATGTCCAGGATGGGGCCCCAGACTCACTGCAACCCCCCTGCCCCCCCATGGGGGCCAGGCAAGGAGTGGCCCTTTCCCTGTGTGAAGTGGACGGGAGCCGCTGCCTACTCCCACTGCAAGCCTGCTGCCAAGGAGCTCTAGATGAGGAAGCACAGTGGGGCAGAAGCCCCCTTTCCCTCTACTTCCTCCCCTCCTTCGAGGGGAGAAGGCAGGGCCCCTCCCAGTGTGGGGTCTGGGGCAGCTTTCCCCTGTTGCCCACTGGTTAAGACTACCTCTGAATTTCTAGTTTTTAAAAAACCAGGAGGTCTCTTCACAGATCTCCCAGATGAAGTGTAGATTGGCAGATCACAGCTGTTCTTGCAAACATAAAACACTGAGGGCCAAACATGATGTTAGATGGGTCACATAGGGGCTCCTTGTCCTGCATCTCCCTTGCAGTAACATTATTTCGGTGGCTGAGGGAACATTTGCAGGCAGCATCAGTGACTATAAGAAGGATGTTTACTTCTTTTCAATTTAGGGCTGTTCTACTATATAGCCCTTCCCACGATCATTTTTCCCCCTTCAGTTGGGCTGTCAAACCAGTATGAATCCCATTAGTGGTCGAATGCCCCATGGGAGGTATTTGTAGACTATATTCAGTGGATACAGGAAGGTTTAAGCATTTCTCCCTCTTGCCCACTAAACCTCCCTTACCATGATAATGTCCAGGGCTATTTTTGGGCAGGAATGCACAGGGACGGAGTTCTGGCTGGCTTCTGAGTTGGCCACACCCACAGCCCAAACCTCTGTGCATGCATGGCTATAGAGCATGCTGCCCTCCCCACATTACACACAAGAGGGAAAGGCCCCATGTTAAAATGCCCTCCTTCCACATTTCCTTGTCAATTTCACTCCCTGCCAGTGGGCTGAGAGTGAAATTGACAAGGAAAAGCCTCTCTCTGCCTTCCCTTCTCTAGCTGACCTGTCCCAGCTGGAAAAGGGCAGGCAGGAAACTCAGGCACATTGAAATTGCCTTTCTTTCCCTCCCCGATCAGATCCCAGGCACTTCAGCACTGCATTTCCCTGGCTGTCTGGTTCGGAGGCCCCCCCTCCGTAGACTAGAAAGGCGATGCTGAAGTGGAGTGGAGAAGCTTGGGGAGGGGAAGAGGCAAGCTTCCATGCCTGCCCTGTGCTTTCCCAGCCCCCTGCCTAATATGCTAATGAACTGTGCTGTCAGGGGTGTGGCCTAATATGTTAATAAGTGTCTGCTGTTGGGTGTGGCCTATTATGCTAATGAGTTCCTGCTGGGCTTTTTCTACCAAAAAAGCCCTGATAATGTCTAGTGCCTCTCTAAAACACACCCTTATCAACTGCAATTCAATGCAGATGAAATTGTTTATGGGGTCAAATCTGAACACACAACAATAATCCAAAGCACAATTGCAGGATGCAAGCAAAAGGCTTTCCAATATGGGTATACAGCAGAATAAATGCAAGCAGACCAAATCAGAGATGGTTCTGGCTTGTGGGGATGATGGCAACTCTGTGGGTATTAGCCCAGAGCTGGGGCCCTAGGGTTGCCAAATCTGGCTTGGTAAATTCCTGGAGTTTGGTGGGTAGAACCTGGCGGGGGTTAGGGTGGGGTTTAGGGAGGGTCCGTAGAGTCCATCCTCTAAAGCAGCCATTTTCTCCAGGGGAACCAATCCCTGGGATCTGGAGATCAGTTGCAATCTCAGGAGATCGCCAAGCCCCACCTGGAGGCTGGCAACTGCTCCCATGCCTATTGGCATTGCTGTGCCAGTACTTCCTCCTGGCACCAGGTTGCAAGACCCTGATGGGGTCAAGGTGCGAAAAGGACCATATGGCATCCAAGAGATCCCTGATCACCAGGTAGTTCTATTGTATCATGAACAAAGTCAGTATATGCGTTTGTGGCAAGTCACAGGGAAATTCCAAAGCAGTAATCAGGAAAGGTCAGTGCTTGCTTATCTAGGCATTTTTGCCTTCCTGTACAAGTTCAGAGCAGGGTTTCCCTGAGGATGTGTGTTCATTCTGCAGAAAAATCTCATTACAGCAAGAAAAAGACCCTGGCAAGAGTTAGAGCAAAAGGTGACAGGTTTAACTATGCATTTAAAGTGGGAAGAACTGCACTAAATTGTTGCTTGATTTTCATGTAGGAGGGAGGAGGGGAAAGGCTCAAGCCGCCAGTACAGAATTCTTCCCCAAAGGAATTGCTGCCAAAAGCAGTGGGGGAAGGAAGAGTTAGACAGGAGAAAAAGATGAGGCAATTGGATCATGGACTGATAATAGAGGAGAATTGTTTTACCATAGAGTTTCTGGCATTCCTAGAGCTATGTGCTGTCTGCATGCCCCTGTGTCCTTGCCCCCCCGCCCCCAATCTCTTGCTTATTGTAATCCATTGGCTGGCAATCCTACTTGAGATACAGTTGGCCAAAGTTAGTGAGCACTATATAAGCCAGCATTAGCATTTATACCAAGCTGGGGAGAACCAGTGTGTGCAGTTATTGATGTAGGACCTCTGAGACCTTCATTCACATTCTACTTTAGCCCTGAAGCTCACTGGACAATCTTGGGCCAGTTACCCCCTCTCAGCCTGACTTCCCTCACAGTGTTGTTGTGAAGGTAAAACAGAGGAGGGTGTGCCCTGACCGGGCTAGCACGATCTCATCAAATCTCAGAAGGTAGGCAAGCTCAGCCCTGGCTAGTATTTGGATGGTTGACTTCCAAGGAATACCAGGGTTGTGACGCAGGGGCAGGCAACAGCAAACCACCTCTGAATGTCTCTTGCTTTGAAAACCCGACGAGGTCACCATAAGTCAGCTGTGACTTGACAGCACTTTCCACCACCACCGTCCCAACTGTTTTTTTCCTGTTGGAAAAAAGATATGGTTTAAACTCATGAAGTGTTTTCGCTGATGGAAGGATTTTCATCAGCAGAAAACAATTTTCTCCCCTCCCCTCTCCCACTGTAGCCCAAAATGGTGACCTCCAAGAACAGCATTTCGGTGCGGGGGGGGGGGGTTGCACTGGGAATGGTAAAGCAAGAAATGAAACCCTATAAAGAAAATGAAATAACAGAAGTTTTGTTTTGTTGAAGCCCAGCATATGCTGAAGAAGCAACCCACCTTTCTGCTCAACTATTAAATTGAAACTGGAAAGTGGCTTGTCTCTTTGGCGTTGGAAGCGTCGGCAGTGAAAACTTCCACGAACCTTTTGACTGTGACCACGTCACTTGTTTAAAACTGAACGCCATATTCAGGTTTCTTTGCCTCATTGTCATTAGCCAGTCACATGGGAGGACATGAATGCTGGATGGTGGCCACAGAGTATAAATGAAGAAGCTGGTTCTTAGTATACACATCTTCCAACTATCCTCTCACATTGCTTAAAATTTATAAAAGGGAAGAAAACCAAGTCAAGAGCTTTCATTAAAACTAAGTCCTAACAACCACTGCCATAAAATTTGGTGTTCTTTGCCTCATAGTGACTCACTTTCGATTATATGGGAGGATTTAATTAGGAAAAGGGCAATTAGTAAGAGCAAAGCTCAGCACTGGGGGCTTTCACACTGTCTACAGCAAACCTATCATGGAATAACCCTGCAGAGGTTTTTCAGTTATGGCACTGTACACAGCTCCTGCCATTACAAATACAAAATGAGCAATGTTGCCAACCTCCAGGTGGGGCCTGGAGATCTCCTGGAATTTCAACTGTTTTCCAGATGACAGAGTTCAGTTCCCTTGGAGAAAACACCTGCTTTGGAGAGTGGACACTATGACATTATATCCCATTGAGGTCCTGTCCCTCCCAAACTGTGCCTTCCCCAGGTTCCACCCCCAGATCTCCAGGAATTTCCCAACCCAGAGCTTGAAAACTTAAAAATGAGGCATGCTTGACAACATTAAAACAAGAAAACACATTTCTTTAACTAGTGACAAATACTGTCCATCAAAGCCCGTTGTCTTTCCAAGAGGTTTAATTTGAATTTGGGTGGTACAAATGTTAGCATTTTAATTGCTTTTTCTCCCCAGCTGCATGAAAGAAGAGCTCAAAGAGAAGGTTTGATGATGTAACAGTAAAAGAGCATGTAAATTTATCTGCATGCCTGCCTAGATGCAATACTCCAGTTCCTCTCCATAGTGCCTCTGACATAGTTAATCGATCCTATGGCGACTCCCGAGCTTTTCAGACTGGCGAGGTCCCCCGTTCCTGCTCTCAGGCTCCTAAACTTTGAAGTATTTCTAGCAAATGTGTCTGATCAAATAGCCCGCAGATGAGATGTCGGCAAGTGGGTTCCACTGGGGCTCATTCTCTGAAATCTCGCTGAGGAGTCCCCACAGAGGTGGAGGAATGAAATCTTAAAACCATTACCCTCTCTCGTGAGCACAGCCGCATGGAGAGTCACTGACTGCCTTTGCTAGCACAGCTGTTCAAGAAAGTGAGGAATGAACTGGGGCAGCCTTGCTCATTGTGTGTATGTGGGGGGGACCAGAGGCGTCGACTTTTAAAATCCCCGGGGGGGGGGGGGCTCTTGTGCGCACGCACAAAACGTGTGCACGCGCTGGGACCATGTCCCCACCGCCCCCCCCCCCCCGGACTGGCCTAGCCTGGCCACTCCTGCCTCCGTGGGGCCGGCTGGGCAACTGCCCAGCGTGCCAGGCCAGTCCCCGGGGGGGGGGGCAGCGGCGGTGGCAGCAGCGGGCAGGCGGGCAAACAAGTTCCATATCCCCCCCACCTCCCCCCCGCCTGCTCCTGCCTCCGTTCCTCCATCCAGCACACTGGGCATTTGCCCAGCTGGTTCCTGGACGGAGGGAGGGAGGAACGGAGCAGGGGGAGAGGCGGTGGCGGTGGCCTGGGCGCTCCATTTTCCCGGGGGTGGCTGAGCCCCCCCCCGGGAAATTTCGGGGGTGGCTCGAGCCCTCAAGCCCCCCCGTAGTTTACGCCTATGCGAGGACCAAACCCCATTTAGGCAGGGTCAGGGGAACAGTAACATGGGAGGATCCATACCCCAGGCTGAAGAAATGAGCCATCGCTGCTTTGAATTAAGGTATGCTTACAGTCAGCTGTAGGGTTGCCAGGTCCCCTGGGGGGGGGGGTCCATTACCCGCCGGGGAGAACCCCACCCCCAAATTGCCAGGATCACAGAGATGTGCCTGGCATGATGACGTCACCCAGAAGTGATGTCATCGTGTCAGACACGTTGCAGGGGGGGACGCTCTATCATTCAAGGGAAAACTCTATGATTTTCCCTTGAATTATAGTGGTCCCCCCCCCCCCCAACGTGCCTGATGTGATGGTCACTTCTGGGTGAACTCCTGGAGATGGCCAGGACTCCCCACGCTGCAGCTACAGTAGGACTTGGCAACCCTAGTCAGCTGTAGCCAAAGGGGGACTTCTAAAACCATTACAATAACAATAACAACAACAACTATGATTATGATTATGATTACCACCACCACCCCTGACTTGGCTAAACCAGGCTGCCTGATCCCATCAGATCTTGGAAGCTAAGCACGGTCAGCCGCCCTGATTGGTATTTGGATGAGTGACCTCCAAAGAATACCAGGGTCATGATGTGGAGGCAGGCAAGTGGTGAAACACCTCTGAACATCTCTTGCCTTGAAAACCCTACAGAGTTGAAACAAGTCAGCTGTGACTTGATGGCACTTTCCACCACCATTATTATTGTTGTTATTATTACTTTAGCATTTGAAGTGACTGAAGAGGTATTTCTAAATTTGATCTCTCCCTGGTTTATAATTAGCGTTATTTCTTATCATTTTATTTTAGGAGTTTCTTAAGATAATGACTAACCAATTTTTCTTTCATCTTTGAGTCTACCTTTTTCTACATTTCTGATGTGTCTAATTGTATTCTAGTTCTGACTTCGCTGTTAAAGTAGTGAACAGAGTTATTTGTATGTCTTTTTTTCTCTTTCTGACATTGCTATTTAAATAGGGTGTCTTTGTTGAATTCTGTATACTTTTTCCCCCCAAGTACAAGCTTTTAAAAATAGCATCCTCCTTTCCTTTTTGCTTGTCAAAGAATTCTCCGCCACCCAAAACTTTGCATTTTCCCCCCATCAAAAGCTACTGGCTCAGTAACAATCACAACCACTTTGGTAGTTATTCCACACCGTTCATGTGCTTGATAGGTCCATCAGTGACTGCCAGCCAAGATGTCTAAAGTGAACTTCCATGTATAGAGGCAAAGCAACCCCAGGGGAAAACCTCAGCCTCTGTGCCTTGTTTGTTGGCCCTCCAGGGCAACTGGTTAGCCACAGTGGGAAACAGAATGTTGGACTAGATGAACTGTCAGGGCAGCTCTTATATTATTGTTCTTACAACCAAGTGTGGCATTGCAAGGAAACCCCCTTTGTTCCACAGGGTTGTTTACTAAGTCTGAGTTTTGTGTGGTTTTGCACAAACTAATTGGCTCTCTCTCTTTTGGTTCTGTAGGCCTCTCCTTCTACACCAGAGTGCTTGAAAACTGTGAGGATGAAGCTCCATTTGATGAGGTAAGGAAGGAATGTCTGAAGCAGGAACCAAAGGAGAGGGACTTGGGAAGGAACACATTTGCATCCTGAGGCCCCTTCCCCATTATCATTCTGAACTAGATGTTACCCACCGTCGGTCCGATTCTGAGTAAAGCAATACAGGGACAGGAGTTTCATATAGCAAATTTTATTCTGTTAATGAGCCATCTCTGAAGCACTCTGGCCATTTCAAAGGGTGCTGCTTTTCCCCCTGCCCTTTTTTGCCACATGGTCTTTCTTGCGGTTGGTGTTTTTAAAATTGTTCTAAGCTGAGCATTATATAGGGCAGCCAAGTTGCGCCGGGGGGCGGGGAATCCCCCGCTACAGGGGTCCCCAATCCACCAGCCCGGATTTGGCCGGCGGGGGGAACCCCACCCCCGAAGTCATTCGATCAGGACGACTGCCCCAGCGTGATGATGTCACCCGGAAGTGACATCATCACGCTGGGCACGTTGCTGGGGCCACACTCTAGGAATCGCCCCAAAAACTCTATGGTACCTTAGAGTTTTGGGGCGATTGCCATCGCATGGATCACTGTTGCCAAGTCATTGTGTTTGAGGAAGGGAACCAACTGCCTGATCAACTGAAGGTGATAAAAGGCCAATTTGGCAGTGGCTGCTAACTGGGCCTCCATTGTTAAGAAGTCATCTAGGAGCACTCCCAGACTTCTTACCTCCCATGCTGGTGCCAATGGAGCCCCATCGAAGGTTGGGAATGGGATCCCTACCCTTGGTTTGCCCCTACTCAGGCACAGGACCTCCGTCTTCATTGGATTCAATTTCAGCTGGCTCAGCCTCAGCTTGTAACGCCTGGTCCAGATCTTCCGGTTTGTAGTCGGACTGGCTGCCCAACAACATATAGAGCTGGGTGTCATATGCAGACTGGTGACATCCCAGCCCATCCCTCTGGACAATCTGGACAAGGGGGTGCATATAGATGTGATGTTGAAAGCATCAGGGCAGAACTGCCCCTTGAGGCACTCCACAGTCCAGTGGGTGCCTTCGGGATAGCTGTTCCCCTAGTGCCACCCTTTGTCCCTGACCTTGGTGAAAGGAAGCAAGCCACTGCAAGGCCAGTCCCTGGATTCCAGTGTCAGCGATGCGGTGGATCAGTAGCTGATGGTCGACGGTGTTGAACGCTGCCAACAGGTCTAACAGCAACAGTACTGCCAATCTGCCCTGATCCAGATGCCTCTAGAGGTTGTCCATGAGGGGGACCAGTGCTGTCTGCATCCCATGGCCCAGGTAAAAGCTGGACTGGAAGGGGTCTAAGATGATAGAGCAACAATTTCGTGGACCCCTAGGACTCCTAAGCACTAAAGCATGTCAAACAGTTCAAAACCTTATGGTCTCTTGTTATTAGATCATTGGTTTCTACACTGTGCTGGGGAAGGAAACTAGTATGCCACAAGAGCGGCAGACATTTACCTTGAAAAATTAAGCCACCGTAATTATATAGCATGTTATAATAAGATAATAAAATATTATTAGTACTCATACAGTATAAGGCAGCAGAAGGCTCCAACGACCTCTGCCTGGTACTTACTCATATGGCGCTGGATTACCCATTGAATGGGTTGCTCATACTGACATTTTCCATGTTATTAATGTTAATTGCTAATGAAATTCATATTTCACAGCCGCCTGTGTAGCACGCCTATTTTTAGTTGATTTTTACAGTGACTTCATCCTTTCTTATTTATCCTTTTCCTCACTGCCCAGCTTCTTTTCTGACACGGGCAACCTTTTTGTTGTCTGTGGATCTATCTGGTTGTATGTGCTTTTCCCCATGTTTCTGTGTTATAAAAGCAGAATACAAAGTTTTGAACAAAATCAGGGTTGAGTCATACAGACTGTGGATGTGGCAGCATTCATGGATGTATCCCCCTTCTCCCAGAAGACTCTTGAGACATTCCCTCCCCAAAAGCTGATAGTCACAGTTACAACAAGAGCCCCAGGGACAAAACGCAAAGAGCTCACAGGGGTGGGTCTGTAAAGAGGGGCATCAAGGAACATCATCCTCCCTTGCTTTTCCAGTGGCAGAGTTTCCATCAAAGCAAGACGTTCCACCAGGGAAGTGGAAGCACAGTCCACGTAGCCTAATTCTTCCTTTCCACAGCAGCCCACCATGCCCCAGGATATTTTGTCCACAAGGCTCCTGTAACTCTTAGTATCAGCTTTTTGGAGATCTCAGGAGGCTGGGGAACATTTTGGTCTTTGATTCTGACTGCCTTTCCCTCCTAGTTCATAGACTCCAGAGTCCAGCCCATTGAGTCACCATGTTAAATACATCCTACCCCGCTGTGGCCATTGGAACCAAATACCATATACAAATCGGTTATCGTCACCCCAGCTGTCTCTTAGCTACTCTGGTTTAGGTAAAGGTAAAAGATGCCCCTTGCTCGAAAGCCAGTTGAATCCGACGCTAGGGGGCAGTGCTCATCCCCGTTTCTAAGCCGAAGAGCCAGTGCTGTCCAAAGATTTTTCCGTGGTCATGTGGCCAGCATGACTAAATGCTGAGGCGCATGGAATGCTGTTACTTTCCCACCACAGCGGTACTATTTATCGACTTGCAGTTTCTTGCTTTCGAATGGCTAGGTTGGCAGGAGCTGGGGCCAGAGACGGGAGCTCACTCCGTCACATGGCACTCGGGTCTCGAACTGCCAAACTACACCTTCCGGCCTGCAGCTGATGGTTGCTTTGGATTCTTTTTGTGATGTAGATTCTTTTAATTGTTCTTCATTGGAAGCTGCCTCCAGGGTAGTGCTGGGAGTATGGGATATGTAGGTACTGAATAATGGACAGCAAAATCAATTCATAGAACAGGGGAAGAAGCGTGTGCTACAGAGGGGGAGAGAGGTTGTAACTCCGTGGGGAAGTATCTGCTCTGCATGCAGATGATCCCCAGTTCAGTACCCAGTATCTCCTTTTAAAAGGACTGGTTGATGTGAAAGACCCTGGAGAGCTGCTGCCAATCAGATAATACTGATACTAACCAGGGGTCATTTCGAGCAGGAGCTCGGGGGAGCGCAGCTCTGGGAGTTGTGGGGGAATGCCTAATTGTGTCATGGCTGCAGCAAAAGTCCTTGCTCTTCCGACCAGCCTTCTGAAGGCTTCAGCCACCACTGAAGCTATCCTCCCAGAATAGTGGTATTTCTGAGGCTTGGATTGGTAGCTGTCCCCTCTCTGCCAGGTCTTTCTTTCTTTCTTTCTTTCTTTCTTTCTTTCTTTCTTTCTTTCTTTCTTTCTTTCTTTCTTTCTTTCTTTCTTTCTTTCTTTCTTTTCCTCCCTCCTTTCCTCCCCCTCTCTCTCTTCTTTCTTTCTTGCCTTCTGGTATACTTCCGGTGATGTCAGGTGGTGTAGCATATGCAAATAAGTTATGCTAATGAGTTATGCTAATAAGCTCCTGCACCTCTTTTCCTACGAAATGACCCCTGATACTAACCGATATAGACAAGTGTCTGACTCAGTAGAAGGCAGCTTCGCGTGTTCCCTGACATGGTCTGCCTAACAACTGATGAGTGCAGGGAAATCCCTAAAGCATCACTGTTGCTCAGAAAGCACAACCCTGTGCCCCAAAGCATAGCGCCATCCCTGAGCCGGACTAACTACTAGGCAAAGGGGAAGGTGGGATGCTGGAGGACTATGTTAATTGGCTCAGTCCTGGCCCTTGTTTAATGGAGCTGATTGAGAAAATAGATATTCTTCTTTTGGGTGCATAAGAAATCATGCCTCCAGTTTTAGTTGGAGACGGAGCAGGTATCCAAAAGTTGAGAAAACATGACACAGCGCAAGCCTAAACAGAGTTATACCATCCTAAGCCCACTGACTTCAATGGTCTTAGAACGTCATGACACTTCTTAAGGACTGCCCTGTAATGGTGCATCAGCCCTGTGTACAGTTAATCCAGTCTAAGCCTGCTGAAATCACTAAATTTAGATGAGAGTGAGGATTGCATTGTAGGCAGGCTTTGGTCACACCAGGGTGAAGAAGAAAATACTTTGCACATGCTCCAAGGACTTTTTAAAATTGTCCCTTCACATACTTGAGGTTTGAACCCTGACATTCAAAAGAGAGTCCCAGGCTGAGATCTGGTATCGCCCCCTTCCCATGAAACCCTTCCACCACCTGGGGACTCTGTCCTTAGTTCTTCAGTGGCTGCACACAAAGCTGCTCTCTCCCCGTCCCCATCTGCACACTGCTTTTTCCTCTATTGTTACATAAACCTCGGGTGCTGCAAAGCTTACATAACAGCCTCCCGCACATCACAGCTTGCCAAGTGGTTAAAAACTGCTGGGGCTGCTGGCGTCAGGGGGCTCCCCTCTTCTCTGCCCCCACTCTGCTTTGCTGTGAATATCATTTGCTTTCTTCAGATAGCTTTACTCTCTTGGAACCTGCAGGACTCAGAAGGGTGAATGTTTGAGAAGGACAGCGACTGCTCGTCTCCATGCTCGATGTGTGCAGGGGGTCTGTCCTTGCTGCTCATTCAGAGGGGTGTTTGGGAGTGGGAAAAGTAGCATGCTTACTTTTCAGCCCAGAGCCAATCCAGGGATTCCAGGCCGGTTTGTAACAACCCAACCCCCCTCCCCAGATGTGCCCCAGCCTTCAATAGGGCTTGGAAGATGCTTCCTTGGTCTATCAAGGTCAGCGCTGTCTCCTTTGACTGGCAGCTGCTCTCCAGGGTCTGAATCTGAGGTCTTCCATGTCACCTTCTGCCTGAATCTTTTAGCTTAGGGTTGCCAACCTCCTTAGGGCTGCAGTGGCTCAACTGGTTAAGACGCTGAACTGCAGACCGGAAGGTTGGTAGTTCAGCAGTTTGAGACCGGAGTGCTGCATGACAGAGTGAGCTCCCATCTCTGGCCCCAGCTCCTGCCAACCTAGCAGTTCGAAAGCAAGAAAATGCAAGTAGATAAAAAGGCACTGCTACGGTGGGAAGGTAACCGCGTTCCATGTGCCTCGGTGTCTAGTCATGCCGGCCACATGACCACAGAAACATCTTTGGACAGCGCTGGCTCTTCGGCTTGGAAACAGAGATGAGCACCGCATCCCTAGAGTCGGATTCGACTGGCTTTCGAGCAAGGGAAACCTTTACCTGTCAACCTCCAGGTGGTGGATAGAGATCTCCCAGGGTCATAACTAATCTCCAGGTGATAGAGATCAATTCCTCTGGAGAAAATGGCTGCTTTGGAAGGTGGACCCTATGATATTATACCCCACTGGGGTCCATCCCCTTCCCAAGCCCTGCCCTCCTTGGACTCTACCCGCCAAATCTCCAGGTATTTCCCACCCTGCAGCTGGCAGTCTTATTTGAACTGCAGATGTTGGGGATTGAGCCTGGAGCTTTCTGCCTGCAAAGCAGGTGATCGACCACTAGGCCACCTCCCCTCATGTGACCTGCAATGTCCAAGCTTGCTTCTCAGGTTACTAACCCAGAATTGTTAGCCTGAATTTAGAGACGTGGGGTGTATGTGTGGGGACTGGGAGGCTCAAAGTCCTCCTCTGCCATGAAGCTGTCTGATAATCATGACTAGTCATTCAGCCTTCCTCACAGGATTGTTGTCCGGATGAAACGGGGAAGCAGGGAACCACTGAACCTGAGCACTTTAGGGAAACCTAGCATTAAAAAATGCCATCGAATCTGCAAAGCTTTGTGTTGTTTACCCAAGCAGGGAATCTCCAGAGGCTCTTTTGGTCATCCCCTTTCTTCGGTCACTGTTCCTGTGTATTTGAGTGGACCGTCCATCCACTGGTGTATTATTTACTTAGAGAGCCAGTGCAGTACACTGACCTCGTTTGCTCCAGTCCATTTTGATGGTTCTCCTGAGGGGAAACTTTCCAGTCCATTCTGAGTCATTTCTGCAGTCCAGACGAAAGCAGGACATAAAGACACATGAGCTTATTTTCCTAAGACACATGAGTTTGTTTTGCCAATTGTAGAGCTGTGCTTAGCCTTATTATCTTCTTTGTTCTAAGCTTTTCATCTTAATTAGACTCTGGCAATTCTCTATTTGAAGAGTCTCACACTCTACTTTACTCCAGCCTGCAGCTGCAGCACCTGGAAGGGGTTTTCCCCCCCTAGTTTGCCAGTGTCCCATTTGCTTCCTTATTCTAGCCACAGTTTGTTCATTGGCTTTTAACAGCTCTGGGCTGTGAAAGGGGCTGGTTGGAATGAAAGATCACAGTTCCTGTACTAGATGCATCCACCATTCGAGGTCCGTAAGTGCAAGAGGGTTACACCCACTTGGCCCTCCCTCCCCTCCTTCTGCTGAGCCATAGCTGTGACATGAGAAAGAACTTTGGATGCACGGGGATTCCCTGCTGGGGATCTCCCTTGCCCAGAAAGCAGAATCCTATCCCTGATTCCTGAATGACCAGGCAAAGGAAAAGGCAGAATGTCAGCAGGCAATATTTACACACCCATCCCAGAGCTGCAGGAAGGATGTCTGCCTGCCTGTTGTTTTTCGGCCCGCTCATTAAAATATATCTGCACTGTTTTGAATGTAAGAGTGGCTGATGCTTTCCAAATCACTGATGGATCTGCTCATTTTGATGTGGGTTGTATAAATCAGGGGTCCCCATCATGGTGCCCGAGGGTTCTATGGTACCCACAGGCATGTGTCCTGGCATCCACCAAGTGTTTTAGAAAGTGGGTGAGGGCAGGTGTGGCACTTCTGCAGGGCTCCTGATTGGCCAATGGAGATCTGATTGGGTTGGCAGATTCTGATTGGCCACCGGAGGTCTGGTTGGCTCAGCAGATTAAAGTAATAGTGTTTCAGTGGTAGCTGCCACCGTAGTGTTGCTTTTATTCTATCTCACTCCTGTTTCCCAGTGTATTTTTATATTACCCCCTTCTCCCCTGCACTTGGGCTTCCTCTGTGTGTGGCTCCGCCTCCTGTGGCAGCCATTTTGTGGTTGCACCCAACATCCTGTGTAAGAATTCCAACAGTGCCCACAGGCTTAAAAAGATTGGGGACCCCTGGTATGAATGGTGTAGTGGTTAAGTGCATGGACTCTAATCTGGGATAACCGGGTTTGATTCCCCATGCCTCTACTTGCAGCTGCTGGATGACCTTGGGCAAGCCATAGTTCTGTCAGAGATGTTCTCTTAAGAGCACTCCTCAAAAGAGCTCTCTCAGCCCCACCTACCTCACAGGGTGTCTGTTGTGGGGAGGGGAAGGGAAAGGAGACTGTAAACTGCTCTGAGACTGAGTGAAGGGTGGGGTATAAATCCAATCCCTCCTCCTCCTCCTCCCCTCATGCCTTTTTTTAAAAAAAAAAAAACCCTGGCTGAAATAGCTATAGACTTTTGCTTCTCTCTCAGCATACCCTCTCTGGGTGGGATGAGAAGTGTGGGAATGATATGGGTTTTTTATTGTGCAATCTATATTTCTTTGGCTTTTTAGTAAAGCATGCCAAGACTGTTTTTCTTTGATGTCGAAGGTGGCAGAGGCCGCCTTAAATGAGAGAGGAGAAGAAAGGAGAGTTTAAGGGAAATGCTGATGAGGGCGTGGGGAAAAAAACCGTGATTGATGGGAGAAGAGGAGAGAACAGAACAATGCAGCTCACATGGAACAAAGAGAGCAAGAAATCTAAACAAACAGCTTTGCGAGAGTGATCCATAGGAAACTGATGGATGTAGGATGCTATCTATGAAGCAACATGTTAAGTGACTCCTAAGTATGAAGCATGCCTGCAGATATAATCCAGGGAGGGAAACCCAGGGCCCCAAATATCAAAAATTCAGAAAACATTTTCTGGTAAGGGAATGACCAACATGGCAATTTTTGTTTCAACTTGATTCTGTCAGCTATTCTTGCCATCATTTCCATTTCCTGCATTGTCATTGCCATTAATGATCTGTTTTCACCCATTTATATGTGATCAGTGTAGAAATAACACTGGAACATGGGTTCATTTTAGCTCTGAAAAAAAAACAGCTGCATGGAAAGAGAAACTGGTGCAAAAATAAAGACTTGCAGGGGGGGGGTTCCTTGCAAGGAAGAAACAAGATCAAAATGTGGATATTTGAACTGGTGCATTTGCTCTCAGCCCCCATTATTGGCTGTACGTTTGACATCTGAATTGTAGGCAGTTGTGAGTGTCACTTGTGAAAATGGCCTTCCTCCAGGCCCCTTGGGGCACCACAGTCCAGCAATGGATAGCCCACCCCCTGCTGGGTCTTACATTGCAGCTGGTAAATGGTGTGGGAGGAAGGAAGCCACAGGTATGGCTTGTGCCTGCAGACTCCCAGAGCTGTGATTAGGGTTGCCAATCCCCAGATAGTACTTGGAGATCTCCAGGAATTACAACTGATCTGCAAACAACAAAGATCAGACTACAGAACTCCAGACTACAAAGGTCACTGGAGAAAATGGCTGTTTGGGACATGGACTCTATGGCATTATACCCTACTGAGGTCCATCCCCTCCCCAAATCCTACCTTCCACAGGCTCTACCCCCAAATATCCTGGAATTTCCCAATCCAAAATTGGCAACCCTAGCTGTGCTGTTGCCACCAGGCTCCAACCCAAGGTCCAAGGTTACTGTTGATGCTGTAGGGGGCATGTCCTGTTTCTAGCCCCCCCCCCCCAGTGGTGTGGAAGGAAACAATGAGCGTCATCTGCTGGAGTCAGGCTGCTGCTGCTGCTTGAGTCCAAGGCAAATTCCAGAGGTACAAGCATGTTGCTAGAGCCAGTTGACCATGGCATGGGCACAGCAAATGCCCGCCATTGCTTCTCAGAGTAGTGCTGCTGCTGCCCAGCTGGAAAGATGTTGGCAGCAGTACAGGGACCATCTTTTTCCTGGACATTAGGGGTAGGTGAGGAAGCAACAGGCATCACTCACACTCACTGATGCAATCCAGACCCATCCCACCTTGCTGTGCCCAAGCCAAATCCCTCTGCTGCTGCTATCTTCACTACCGTTCAGCCTGAAGCAAAGAGTGGGCAGCACACAGTACCTGGCTGGGGTGGCAAAACACAGATCTCCTGGGATTATGACTGATCTCCAGGTGACAGAGATCAGTTCCCCTGGAGAAAATGGCTGCTTTGGACTCTGTGGCATTGCACCCCATTGAAGTCCCTCCCCTCCCTCCCCATACCCTGCCCTCCACAGCTCCACCCTCAAAATCTCCAGGCATTTCCCAACCCAGAGCTGGCAGCCCAACAAAATACCTTGAGGGCCCCCCCCACATTGAAAAAAAGAGGTCACCCCCCAAACCTCACAGCATGTGAGGTCACCCCCCAAACCTCCCATGCTTTCATTCTGAGTAGCGCTTACACTTAACAGATCCCACTGTCAAGCTGAAAAGAACAAACATTTGATTGGTGCTGCCCAATTGAAGGCAGATGCAGCCTGCTGGGATTATTACAGATTACTTTGGTGTACGGGGAGGGCCTTAATGTGTAGGGCTGCGGCTTTTTGGAGCCCCCCCTGAAAGAACTGCAAGACAACATACTGGGATCATCAAAGCATCATCAGACTGCAGAGAAAAAGCAGTGCTCGCTTTGATCTTTGGCTCTATCTTTTCTCAGATGTTCTGGGGTTTACGACCCACTCTAGAGAGACTCATGCTGTCACATAAAGTGCAGCGTCCCCCCTGGGGAACACAAGGGATGGCCATCTGAACGACGACTACAATAATAATGCCAAGCCTGCTTCTGTAGTTAGGGGTGCTCTGGAAGCTCACACATTTTGAGATGAATATATTAGCAGTAGGATACAGGACCAAGTTCACTTGAGTGAATTTTCCCGACTGCAAGATCTGAGAAGGGTTGTCAAGTCTGGCTCAGAAATTCATGGGGATTTAAGAGCAAGCAATTCTTTCAGCTCCCTTTAGCAATGTAGAGATAATAGGGTTGCAACCTCCAGGTGGAGCCTGGCAATCTCTTGCTATTATAATTGTTCTCCTGGCAATAGGAGTCAGTTCTCCTGGAAAAAATGGCTGCTTTGGATGGTGGCCTGTAGGGCGTTGTATCCTGCTGAGGCCCCTCCCCTTCCAAACCCTGCCCTTCCCAGGCTCCACCCCAAAAATCTTAAGATATTTTCCCACCCAGAGCTGGCAATTCTAATAATAATGCTCACCTACTATTGTTGGCAACCTCTGGACAAAATGGTGACATCAGAGGGCAAACAGTATGCCCTACCATAGCTCCAGTGCCCTCCCCTTCCTGGCCATACTGTCATTAAAACAGAGCCTTCGAAGGAGGCTGTCTGTGTTTAGCAAAGCTGCGATCATGCGCACAATTAGACCCAACATAGGCGCAAATACCAGGTGGATTTAAAAAGGAGCGATCAGACCTGAACATCTGGGAAGTGCCCCGCAGCCGTTGGCAACCTGTTTTCCTCCGCCACTGAAGTGGAGTTAAAAGACACAAGGGAAAAACTGGTAGTAAATGGGTTGCAATGGGCCACGAACAGACTTTCCCGTGTCTGATTGCTCCAGCACCCTCTCTTGGTGTTGGTATGGTCTGATTAGGCTATCCCGACTCTGTGCCATTGTTTCCCCCCCCCGCCCCTTCGCAGTATGTGCATCATCGCACACTCCATTGGGAGCCCGCAGTGCAGAGGTGCGATTCATCGATCCCTCGTTTAAGTGCATGGGGAAGAAAGGGGCAAAAAAACCCCATGACTCACCCGCAGTTGCATCTGTTCACACACTGAGGGACTGCACCCGCAGCTTCAAAGGGAGGTGTGATCGTGCAACTGTGGGTCAAATTCTGCTGGAGAAAATAGCCTCGCTCCCCCCCCCCCCCAGGTTTTTTGGCATGTGTGACTGCAACCCAAGGCTGTTTTCAGTTGCTATGATTTGGTCGAGCTTTTGTGCAAGGGGGGGGATGGAGGGCCCTGAGGGCACCAGATAATGGTCCAGGGTTTGGCCTTTTGCCAGCCCCACCCACATAGTTCAAGTGATTGACACCTGTGGATTCTTGGAGCTTTGAGGAAAGCAGAGCCAGATTTTAAGGGCTGCTCTCTATGCCAGGGGTGGGCAATTGTTTTGGCTCGGGGGCCACTTTGTGGGAGTGGAGGTTAGCGGAGGGCCGCACCTTTTAAAATGATTGCATTCATTAGTTAACTTTGCACTTCAGAAAAGGTATAAATTGTATCATAAAAATCAATAAATATAAATTAAATAAAATAGTGGTAGTTTTATTCCATTTATTTATTGTGCTAATTTCATATCATCTATAGCTGCAAGCACATTTAATTTTAGAATCCGTTTAATGAGACAAATGTACCCTATCACACTTTTCTACAATTTTGTTGAAATCAGGAGTGAGATTGCTTGTTGAGATTCTCATCACAGCCTGCAAGTTAATGTCTGTCAAAGAGCATCTATATTTACTCTTGTTGATCTTCATGTCTTGGTGGGCCGCAAAAAACTCTGTGGCGGGCCGCATGTGGCCCGTGGGCCGCCATTTGCCCACCCCTGCTCTATGCAATTCCTTTGTGTGGTTGTACTACAAGGTTATCAGAGCAGCTTTTTTTCAAGTGGAAGGAACTTACACTGACCTCATGAATGAATCTGGCAGTCTTGAATGAAAGAACGAATGAATCTTGAATGAATCTGGCAGTCTTGAAGCAGCAGCTGGAGGAACACTTGTCGGGGATGCTCTAGGCTGATCCTGCACTGAGCAGAGGGTTGGACTAGATGGTCCCTGCTAACTCTATGATTCTATGATTCTACAAATCTGTGGCAGCTCATTCTGTTCATCCACTTATCTGCTTTGTTCCTGACTTCCTGCTGGTTGCTAGGTAACCCTGAGGTTATTTTGCAAGCCTTGTTTGATATTTGGCCTAACACAACCATCTTTAAAACTTTTCTAATCACAAGGGCTCTTGTTGGCCCTTCTCTATGAAGAGGGTCAACATTGTTACATCTGGAATCCGGTTCTTCAGGCTTGGCAGAAATACCTCCTGGAAATTAATTATCGACGATCGTATGGCATTGTGTGTAGAATAACCAGGAGATCCAAAGACTGTCTGGCAGCCTCAAGTTCTAGTTCTTAGCATTATGCTAGTGGTGAGCTAGATTTGTTTTTAGGGGCTGAGAGAGCTCTGAAAGAACTGTGACTGGCCCAAGATCACCCAGCTGGCTTCATGTGGAGGAGTGGGGAATCAAATCCGGTTCTCCAGATTACAGTCTGCCACTCTTAACCACTACACCTCCTGGACAGGCAACAGGAAATACACAAATATTTACCTAATCCACACATCTCTCTTATTTGGATCTCCCCCCCCCCCCCCCAATGGACTTCAGAGCAGCACACATGGTTCCAACTTTTCATTTTATCTTTGAAAAAATCCTGTGCAGGCGGTTAGGCTGAGAAAGAGTGACTGGTCCAGAGTCACCAAGCAAGTTTTGTGTCAGAGTGGGAATTTGAATCTGGGACTCTCAGATTCTAGTCTACCTTAATACACTACATGGTCTCAAGAGCTACCCAGTTTCTGTTGTTTCCAATAATGACTGGCAGCATCCCATCAATAGCTGCTATGTGGCTGAAAACAAAAAAGGGGGGAAATAAACTTTACACAAAAGAAATTGAATTAAGTACCTGAAGGATTAGAAAAGATAAATGTACAAGTGGCGCCCGCCCGTGATACTCGCAGGGGGGATCTCATATGCCCCACACACACACTTTCTCCCCAGGCTCCCTTGCAGCTGCCAGACCCACTGACTCCCCCCGCTTGGTGGCTAGTCTGGAGCTGCTCCAGATGGCGCCAAGGCTCCCCCCCCAGTGGCTCATCCAGAACTGCTCTGGACAAGCTCACTGAGGCTTCCTTCCCCCCTTCCTTCTCTTGGCTCCCTCGCTTCCCCAGCCCATCCCGGGGCAACAGCACCCGGGCTATGGGAGACTGACCCGGCATAACGGAGCCTTGGAGGAAGCAAGGAGGCTGCCAGTGAGGCAGCAGCCGACCAGCAGAGCGATACCATGAGGCCCAATCCCCCGACCAATGCCGAGCCCTTGAGCTTGGAGGAGGCGCAAGGAGGAGGCCTCAGGATGCCTCAGCTGGGCCAAGCCAGACAGCAGAGCGGGTGGCGTCAGGATCTTTACCCGCAGTGTGAGGCGAAAGTAGGCTGGCTGCCCAGCTAGGGTTGCCATCCTCCAGGTGGGGCCTGGGGATCTTCCGCTTTTACAACTGATCCCCAGCTGACAGAGATCAGCTCCCCTGGAGAAAATGGCTGCTTTGAAGGGTGGCCTCTATGGCATTGTACCATGCTGAGGCCTCTCCCCTCCCCAAACCCCACCCTCTCCTGGCTCCACCCCCAAAGTCCCCAGGTATTTTCCAACCTGGACTTGGCAACCCTATGCCCGGCCAGTGGGCTGGCTGCCAGGTGAGCGGAGCATTAGAGGGGAGGAGACCAGGGCCGGCTGGCAGCCCTTCACCAGGAGAAAGATGAAACGGGCGAAGGGCAGCCGGGCTCAGAGCTGTGTTCGGCATCCTCGCCACTAAGTCCCTGAAGTCCCTGGAGCTTCCTCGCATGGCATGCCACAGTTCCCAAGGGTAAGTCCATTCTTTGCACAGGGATGGTTGTTGCTGTGGCAGTTGGAGGAGCAGCGGCGATGGTGCAACAGCTTCCCTTGAGCTGTTCCCGTGCCTCAGTGAGTGAGTTCCCTGCACACGCCCAGAGCAAGCAGTTGTCGTTTTGGGGGGATTTAAGTATCCCCCAAATATTTTTTTAAACTTTTCGGACTTTTCTGCACACCTGTGCTTGAGTCCTCCAAGTGTGCAGAAAAATCTTTTTGTCTCCTAGGTGCCCCGGATGTGCGGATTTAGATATCCGCATGCAGGGGGCGCCTTGGCTATTAGATATATAGACAGGCCCAATAATACTAGTAGTCAGAATAATAAATAAATAAATAAATAACTATTAACAAATGTACAAAAATATACATGTGTTTATTTCATAGTAGATTAAAAACAGGTATTAGGCCTCACAATAGCCTCAGTTATCATTGAGAATGCACAATGACATCATAAAGTTACAAATATTGACCTTGACAGACACGTTTCCTTCCAATTCCACAGTGGTCAGACTAATAACGTTACAACATGGCTCCTGACATAACAATATAACATTCATTTATCATAAACTGACCATGATGAAGTTATTCTGATAGCTATTGTCTGTGATCAAAGGCAATGATGTTAATCAAAAGCCTCATTGACAGTTCACAGCCATAGTCAGGTACACATTCCTATAACTGTGATTCCATTGGGTACCTTTCTTGCTTGGTCAGAAAAATTCAGTGATAGTTATCTTGAGCTGACAGGTGTCTACATGGCTCTTCTTAGTTTTCTTTCTTTAGAAAACCAGGACAGGATACATTCTATGTTGCCTCTCCAGCTAATATGGGTTGTGGCTAGAGTCGTGGGCTAGATGCAGGCTCAAAGCCCCTCTCAACCAGGAAACTCACCGGCCCTGTGCAGGTTGCTCTCTCTCTCAGCCTTGGCCAGCTCTGGCTGTGAAGACAGAATAAGGAAGGGAGGGATCATCTAAGGGAGGGATTCATCTTTCTGAATGTATCATCTCCCTCAAGTGCTATCTTTAAAAAAACAGATTCTAATAATAATCAGCATCTACACAGTATACCTTGATCTGGAGGGCCCAGGCTAGACTGGTCTTGTCAGATCTCGGAAGCTAAGCAGGGTCAGCTCTTGCCAGTACTTGGTCGAGAAACCAGCAAGGAAGTCCAGGGTCACGACACAGAGGCAGGGGATGGCTCTGATCATCTCTTGACTTAAAAATGCTACAAGGTGGCCATAAATTGGCTGTAATTTGATGGCATTTTCCACCACCACACAGAATGTGCTACCTTGCCATAATCTTTACAAAAATAATAATCCAGTAGTGTAGTTAACACACTACACTGAGCCGTGGTGGCTCAGAGGTTAAGATGCTGAGCTGCAGACTGGAAGGTCGGTAGCTCAGCAGTTTGAGACCCAAGTGCCACATGATGGAGTGAGCTCCCGTCTCTAGCCCCAGCTCATACCAGCGTAGCAGTTCGAAAGCAAGAAATTGCAAGTAGACAAATAGGTACCGCTTTGATGGGAAGGTAACAGTGTCCTGTGCACCTCGGGCGTTTAGTCATGCTGGCCACATGACCATGGAGAAGTCTTCAGACAGTGCTGGCTCTTCAGTTTGGAAATGGAGATGAGCACCACCCCCTAGAGTCGGATTCGACTAGCTTTCGAGCAAGGGAAACCTTTACTTTTAGTGTAGTTAAGCACTATTACCTCCACATTACTGAAGGGAGCTGAAAGAGTCGCTTGCTCTTAACTGCCGTTCCCCAACATTCTAAGGCAAGCCTCTCCGCCCTTTCCCCCTCAAAGAGTTTGGCCCTGAATTCTCTCTTCCAGTGCAAGCCACAAGGTGTCCTGCAGAGCCCCTAGCCTTTAAAGGTCTCCCACTCCTGTCTCATGTTTGAAATATGAAATGCAGAAAGGTCACTTTTTTTTATTAAACTATGCTAACAGAACATGGCGACCTCTGAGAAGCAGGATCCTGATGGATGTTTTTGATCTGCTGTGATAAAAGAAATTGTTTCCTCTCCGACTATGTTTTGAAAAGGAAAAAAAAGAACAGTGTCAACATCTGGCTCTCAGTGTTTTGGGCATCACTGACATTATTTAGTAATTTATATCCCATCTTTCAAGGTTCTCCTGGCTTTCAGGAGGACAAAATCACAAGGAGAAAAAAAATCCATGTTAAAAATTATACTGAGTTAAAGCATTACTGAGACAGTTGCCAACAACTCTCGGGAACAATGCCTTGTCCTTTTAATCGAGGCTTAATGTGTGGAAATGGGCAACTGAAGCTTTGTATGATCTGGAGGTAAATAATTTCATTTGGTAAATAGTATCCTACTAAACCTCTGTTAAAGGGACAGGACTTCTTTTCTCCTAGCAGTTGGCAACCATAGCTCAAATGCCATCAGCAGGATGTGTATTCTCAAATTTTGAAGCCCAAGGCCTGGACACCACACCAAACTGAATACTAGAGACAGCAGGGACTGTATAGGCTAGAACCTAGAATGCATGATTCTGAGCCAGTTTGGTGTAGTGGTTAAGAGTGGCAGACTCTAATCTGTAGAACCAGGTTTGATTCCCCACTCCTCCACATGAAGCCAGCTGGGTGACCTTGGGCCAATCACAGTTCTTTCAGCCCCACCTACCTCACAGTCTGTTGTGGGGAGCGGAAAACAATGTGATTGTAAGCTGCTCTGAGACTCCTTTGGGTAGCGAAGAGCGGGATATAAAAAACAACTCTTCTTCTGGGTAACCACTGCAGTGCAAAACATTCTCCAAGCTAATTACAGTGCCATCCTAAGCAGGTCTACTCAGAATCCTACTAAAGTCTACTCAGTTGGGCTGACTTTCAGGAAAGTATCCTTAGGAAGACTGCCCCATTCATGATTCTTGGGTTTGGAGTGATGTTATCGTTCCAGGCTAGCCATTGGCTCTCCTTGACCCGAAAGGACTTTACAATGTTCACAGTCTAGGCTGACACAAGAAATAGCAACCAGAATGATATGTGGCTTGGATAATTTTACCTCCAAGAAAAAGCTAAAAGGTTGGGGGCTTTTATGTTTTGGGGGGAAATCCAGAAGTGACATAATATACAGAGTGTAGAAAAAAGTGGTCGAAAACATACTCATGTTTACATACACCTCAGAACATGAAAAACAGCATGAAATTTTAGAACATGTAATATCTATATACTAATAGCGAAGGCGCCCCCCCCCCCACGTGCGGATAGCTAAATCTGTGCGGGGGGCACCTGGGGGGCAGGGAGGTTTTCCGACACACAGGGGGCACTCCCTCCAAGTGCAGAAAAATCCAAAAACTTAAATTTCGGGGGATATTTAAATCCCCCGAAAAGTAAAAGAGCATCCCTGCGCATGCGCAGGGGACGCTTTCGGAACTGCAGTGGCCCCGGCAAGAGTTGCCGAGGCTGGCCGGAAACCCGTGTGGGGGGGAAGGGGCGAGCGGTGGGCCCGGCGAGAGCTGCTGAGGCCCGCCGGGAGCCTGGGGGGGGGAAGGGGCAAGCGGCGGGCCCAGTGAGAGCTGCTGAGGCCTGCCAGGAGCCCGGGGGGGAAGGAAGTGAGCGGCTGGCCCAGTGAGAGCTGCCGAGGCCTGCCAGGAGCTTGGGGGGGGCAAGCGGTGGGCCCGGTGAGAGTCGCTGAGGCCCACTGGGAGCCTGTGGGGGGGGGGGGGAAGCGAGCGGCAGGCCTGGCAAAAGCTGCCGAGGCCCACCGGGAGCCTGTGTGTGTGGGGGAAGGAAGTGAGTGGCGGGCCCACCGAGAGCCCCCAAGGCCTGCCAGGAGCCCATGGGCAGGGGAAAGGGGCAAGCGGCGGGCCCAGCGAGATGGGGGAAATGCCCCCTCCCCGCAAGTTTCTTGAGGGTCTCCCCTTGTTATATCTATCTTTGGACTTCCTGTGTGGCAAAATGTGCTTTTCATTCTGTGGACAAAACACAGCCCCAGTTATGTTCCTGCAATTAATATACAAAGAAGGTTAAGCCCACATGGTGTTAATATGCAGACTGTTTGCAGCCCTCTCTCTTGTGACATTTTTATTTCCCAAACTATATGCTTGAGTTTCAGACAATTTTTATATATGATGCTTCAGATTTTCTTTGCTAGATTTGTGCGGTGCTGTCTAGCTGCAAATGCAGTATTCCTGTCCCTGCCAAAATCAATGGAAGCCTCATCCAATAATGTGGCTGCTTCTCGTAGCAAAATCAATGAATTGTGCACAAAACGGAAGCTGCCACATTGCAATAATTAATGAACAACTTGTAAATGGCTTTGAAGGACTGTAATTGCCTCTGAAAGCTGTTTGTTCCCTTAGGGTGAGCAAAACTGATTATTTTGCATGGAGTCTATTCCTTCTTCTCCTTTTAATTTATTACGTCTATTGTATCTATATAAACTCCTGATGCAAGATTTACTGCTCTGTCTTGTGTCGTAGATGGTGGTATTGCCACTAGAGGAGTATTGCAGAATAACAGACATGCTAGGCTAACTTCATTAGCAGTTATGACAGAGAGTGCAACACCATGGCATACCACCACAATCTATTCTAGCCACAGGGGCAGAAATTAGATATGTTAACTGTAATGAGATGGCCTCTGTCATAGGACAGCGGTAGCAGCCAAGCCACTGTGAATCATAGTTGAAGCAAGACTTGAGCCCAGTTTGTACTGATAGTGCCATTGATGTATTTAGGGTTTCCACAAGGCTCACCATTGGGGTTATAGGGAAGGCTGTGGCGTAGCAGTGGAACCCATGCTTTGCATACAGAGGATCCCAAGTTCAGCCCCTGACATTTCTACTTACAGAATCCCCAGTAATGAGGTTGAGAGAGGCCTCGTCTTGGGACCCTAGAGAGCCACTAACAATCCAAGTGAGCACCACTGAGCAAGACTGAGTCTGATTCTGTCGAAAACAACTTTATAAGTTCAGGGGTGGATTTTATTAATGCAGCTGTATCCTTGTACAAATCAGTAGCTCCCTCTGTTCCTGACGTACCTGTTATGGAGCTCCTAACTGTATGAACCACAGCTATGTCTGTAGCACCCTGGGATCAAGCGGGAGGTTTTTTTTCCAATTTTTTTTAAAAATAAAAATCACAGACACTCAAGGAAGGCGATTACTCACCAGGCTGGGGACCCTTGTCCTATAGGCAGCTTTGCAAAGTACTAGATCGAGATGAGTAGAGCCATGTTAGCCTGTCTGCAGCAGTAGAAAAGAGCAAGAGTCCAGTAGCACCTTAAAGATTTAACAAAATTTACGGCAGGGTATGAGCTTTCATGAGTCACTGCTCACTTCTTCAGATTTTACTGCAATGTACTGTTTGTTATTCTTTACTTAATCTGTCATACTCGTGTCACATCCTTCCTTCAAGAATCTCTGGGCAACTCATGTGATTTCATGCATTTTCCCTTACAACTACCATGAGGCAGGTTAAACCGAGATAGGAAGTGCTTTCACAGTTGTCATTTCCTGAGGTATTGACACTAGTTGCTCACTCATTTACGCCTGAAAACCCAAATGACTATCCCAGATTGTTGTTTTCTGTGTTTTCCCCGTTGCCATTCCAGGTTTCTCAAGTTCTGGTTTATGGTAATTTGCTGAATTCCAGCTGCAAATGCAGCACAGTCGTGAACTGATTGTATCACCTGGGGTGGAGGGGTGTGACTGGGGACATTGTTTGTTCTTGTTCCATCCCTAGTGGCACTTAGCCCTTATTGCTGCCAAGGCTGCACATCAGAATGATGTGGGAATGTTTGTTTTTTAAAGGAATGGGTGAAATAGACAAGGTTTTCCCCCTGCATCTGCAGTCATTTCACATATGAACACATGAAGTTGCCTTATGCTTACTCAGACTATTGGTTTACTTTACCTGGCAGCGGCACTCCAAGGTCTTTTAAATTACTTACTCCGTGATCCTCTGACCGGGAGATGCCAGGTATTGAACCTGGGATCTTCTGTATGTGAAGCAGATTCTCTACCACTGAACCAGGGACATTCCCCAGTCCAGTAAAACTGACAATGCCTGCTAAATACTGCCTTTATCTGATACTTTTACTGCCTTTAAGAAACTAATTGTGGCCAAAGGATGGCTGGAGACAACAGACTTTTCTTTCAGAGGTCTGCCTCTCCTTTTGCTTGGGGATTGGACTAGACTGAACAGGACCAGCACTTGTATAACATTAGTAAAAATGACTTTTGGGGGGTATTGCTGTCTGGAAGTGCCTGCGGAGCTTTGCCTAAGTTGGCTTTGTATTTTCCAGATTTGAAGCGTAGTCTCCCTGATGTACTTTGACTACCCTAAACCATGGCACTCTTCTGCTTGTGAGATCATGGCAATTGGAGAGCTGATTTCACCTCTAGATATTAAATATTTGAGGACTGATGTTGTATGATATGTAAGGTCTGCCAGGAGTATTTGAGAAAAGTCAATTGTTTTTTGGCTGAGAGATTTATAGGGGCCTGTAGTGTCCAGTCACTTGACGATGGCATGCATTCAACTTTTATTTCTTGACTGCAGTTTCAGAAAAGCAGTAAACAAAAAGAAAGGAAGAGCGGGGCCTGAGCCAACTCGGCTCCTTAATTGTTGCTCCACTTTTTCACTTATCTTGCAACCTGCAAGCTCAGCAGATATACTGAAGAAAGTGATATCTTGCAGAGAGAGAGAGAGAAGGCTAGGAGACGCAGCCCCAGATCTTGTTGCTGAATTAACATTAGCTGTGTCAGATCTTTGGGGCATGGTGGCAGGTTTTTTTTAAGTATTATAGAAAGCGTAAGAAAATTTAGCTATCTGTTAACAGAAGCTATATCTCAGCGCTGAAAGCAGAGTCCCTCTTTAACAGTCTCTTTCTCATTCCAGCCTCTCTATCTGAATAAAAATACACACAGCCCTAAAATAAGTAAGCGAACCCTTAGCTCTCATCTTTGCCGACCAAGACTGTCCATCTGCAATTACTATTTCCCATTTACTTTTAAAAAAAACTCAAATGAGTGTGCATAAAAATGATCAGCAGCGCACAAAGGGGAACAACTATCTTCATGCACGTTGCTCATTTCAGTGTGGAATTCTGGCATAATGGAATATGCTGCACATCTCTAAGCTTCTTACATATTCTGATATTGCATTTGTGATAACTGGATAAGCTGGAAGCTTCTCCCAAGTAAGCACATGCTAAAGTTTCCTTAATCATTTTAATTTCTAGGAGGCAGACCAGTCTAGCTGCAGCTACATCTCTCATTTAAATTGGAACCACCACCAGTTAATCAAGTAAGGCTTAAGGGGATTCATCTACTGCAGTGATCCTCAATGCAGTGCTGACCAAGGTGCTTCTTGGTACCTGTTTCTTCTTGTATCTCCGGGATAAAATTCAAAGGGTCTTCAATGAAGCAGGAAAAATAAACAGGGTGTTTGGGGTTGCTCCCCACTGACTAGCTGAGCGCTGACCTCATCCTGGCAAAACTCTAACCCCATCCTGGGCAGGTACATCTCAGCTGTGTGCCCTCAGCTTGGCCATATAGACAGACTATTTTATTTAATACGTTGTCGAAGGCTTTCATGGCTGGAGTTCATTAGTTGTTGTAGATTTGTTGTTATATGGCCGTGGTCTTGGCACTGTAGTACCTGACATTTTGCCAGCAATTGTGACTGGCATCCTCAGAGGTATAACACACTGCTCCATCTTTCTGTGTTATACCTCTGAGGATGCCAGTGACAGCTGCTGGCGAAACGTCAGGTACTACAATGCCAAGACCACGACCATACAGCCCCGGAAAATCTACAACAACTATTTTATTTAACACTTGGCAGCTTCTTCTGTAGTGGTGCAAGGAGCCAACAGTCATTCCTTTGGAAATGGAAAACTGAACAGTATCTCTTATATAAAGCAAAGAAGGAATGCTGCCCCATGAGCAGCCATCTTGTGATTGGCCCTGCACTGTCAACAGCCTTCTTGTGATTGGCTTCCATGGCAACTTGAGTGGCATTAGACAGGCAATTTCCATTGGAGTCAGAAACAAAGCAAGAATACCTAACAATACCTAACAAGAATACTGTCCTAACATAATGTCACCTGCTATCTCTGTTCGCTTTGAGGGTTTTCAGTCACTTAGTTTCTATCACAAATAAAGCATCCAACAGAATCGATCTCATTCTGTGGGCATCCTCAAGACCCACCAACATGTAGTTCCATCCTATTGGGTTGGTATGGTTAGGAATGACAAAGGGAAGGACTTTTTTTGGTCTCAGTTGGAAATCTGTGTCAAGTTTAGCTTAGAAGGCAACTTTTCTGCCCATCCTTTCTGCAAAGTGTTTGGAACCTGCAACATAAAAGATGTAAGAAATAAAAAAAAGAGTCATGAGAGGAACATCAGCTGCCTCTTCTCTGTACCTTGATGACTTGTCCCTCGGGGACCTGAACATAGCAGCTGCCACCAAGTCCCATCAGTGGAACTAAATTAGAAAAACAAGCCTGTAAATTGTAGTATCTTGCCTAAGGAGGAATAAGCAATGTATAATGCATGCTGCTGAAGAAGAAGAGTTGGATTTATACCCCACCCTTCACTTGGAGTCTCAGAGAAGCTTACGATCTCCTTCCCTTCCTCTCCTCACAACAGGCATCCTGTGAGGTAGGTGGGGTTGGGAGATCTCTGAGGGAGCTGTTACTGACCCAAGATCATCCAGCTGGCTGCATGTGGAGAGGTGGGGAATCAAACACAGTTCTCCAGATTAAAGTTCATTGCTCTTAACCACTACACTAAACTGGCTTTTGCACCAAACTGGCTAGAATTTGGTACTGAGCACAAAATTAACTTTCCTGAAAGCCTCCACTTTCATTTTTTTTGAGGCAAGTTTCTAGTTCAGCAACGTTTGCTGAAATTTCAAAAGTCAGTGGAAGAACAGAATAAGATTGCCAGTGGTTGGCGCAGGGCTTGAGTACCTGGTGTAGCCCTTCTGCATATGAAAATATGTAAAGGAGGGGAAATTCTGCACATTATCTACACAGGTTGCAGAATTCCATTTTTCTTGCCACAGAATTCTAATCCTCTCCTTCAGATTTAGATTGCACACAGCCCTGTGAACAGGGAAAAAAAACCCATTCGTATTCTCCGACTTCTCACTTAGAAACTCATCCACTGGCCCTGTGAGCCGAAAAAGGGCTTGAGCATTTGCAAGCATTTGCTTCCACTGTTCTGCTGATCTGTCCCCCAAGCAGTACAGTTTGGTGCCTCAAATGTTGTCCACCTTCTCTGCCACACATCTTTGTGAGAGAACTAACAGAATCTTAAAATAGGGCTGTAGTGAAATTATACTGTCTTTCCACTTGTACTATGTTCTCCCCACCAAAGCATGGTGTTTGTTTTCCCCCCATCTGTCACCACATGTACTTTTTCGCTTCATTAGTTTGACATAAAATATGGCCACAATTGGCTGCCGGTAGAGGTGCAGGAATGGATCGACTACATGTGCTTCTTGAGGCTGCTACCCCCCCCCCCCCCCCGCTGCCTACTTCTCTCTTGCCCCCTGCTTCTCATTTTCCCCACCCAGGACCTGGAGTAGCTAATGCTCCTCCCTTCCATGCCCAGCATTGCTTCCCAAACTCTTGAAAGAATTCAGGAAGCCCCACTGGGGGAGGGGGTAGCTTGCTGCACTGTCTTTAAGGATGTTTATAGCTGAGACTCCTGGGTGAGTGGCAGAGCACAAGAGTGGAGGTGAGCTCAAGATTTCTGTCTCCTAAGTCTGAAACCATCACTTCATCTTGTTGGCTGTGTGAATGGCTTCTAAAAATTTAACTGTCCCTGTTGATTTAGTGGTGGTGGAAAGTGCCATCAAGTCTCAGCCAGGGTTTTCTAGGCAAGAAACATACAGAGATGGTTTGCCATTGCCTATTTTGGACTCTGGACTTCCTTGGACATCTCCCATCCAAGTACTAACCAGGGCCAACCTTCCGAAATCTGATGAGATCAGACTAGGCCTTCCAGGTCAGGGCTTGACTCAGTATTGGCTTGCATCGAAGTGCCAATGTATTCAAAAAGGATGTCTCATATATGACATTTCCAATGGTCCACAATCCATTTTTTAAAAAAATCTATCCTATTGCAAGTCTGTGAGCTTCTCAGGAGCATTTAGATGACCACTTGTGATGTTGGCACTGTTGGCAGAGTTTAAATATGCAAAGGAAATGAAGCACTGACTGTTTAGAGAAAAATAAGTAGGTTTAATAAAGAAGTACCGTCTGTTATAGGACATAGAAGAGAGAGAACCTTAACTGTCTAACCTAACTGCTGAAGGAGGAACAACAACAAGAAGGAAGTTCTGCAGGAGCAGGAAGTCTCCGGAAGAGCCAATCAGGAGACAGCAAGGACATAATTTGAAATTGTGGGCAGTCCCTAATCTAGCTATGCTAACTAGCAGTCCTTCAGCTGCCCTCCCCCACCCTGTAGGGTATTCTTCAGAGCTTCTTCTTAAGGCTGCCCTATAGACCTTGCACATTCCAACAGACACAAGAGCCCTGGTCCAGCATGACAACAGCTTTGTCTGTGGTACTGCTAGGGCAGGGGTGGGCAAACTGTGGCTCGGGAGCCGCATGCGGCTCTTTCACATATATTATGTGGCTCCCGGCAGGGCGGCTGGGGAAGCTAAATATCATTAGCAAACAAATATCATTGGACAAATTAATATCATTATCAATATCTGCTTTTACCCCTTTTGTTATTATTTTTGGCAGTCTCATTTAATGTTAATAAAAAGCAAATTTGCTTATTTTCCAATAAAAGCAGGTAATATTTGTTCATGTCTTGTGGCTCTCAAACATCTGATGTTTATTCTATGCGACTCTTACGTTAAGCAAGTTTGGCCACCCCTTGTTCTAGGTGGCTCTCACGGTGAGCAAGTTTGCCCACCCCTCTGCTAGGGTATTATTTTCAAATGCAAGAAAGCAATTTAAAAATGGGAAGGCAGCCCTCTGTGCAAGAGACGTATTACTTAGCAATGCCGAGTTGATACAAAGAATAAGATATCTTGCCATAATGGTTCCTTAGTTATCAGCTTTAGGAACAATCACCTGACAGTTTTATTCTCTATTTTTTCTCAGTACTGCAAAAGCAGTTCTGGTCTCATTTATCATGCTGCAAGCCTGATCTCACAATACAATTCAGTCACGGTCTGCAGGTCCTCATTTTATGAATGTGGGATTTTGGGATGAGAGCAGTGAAGGCAGGGTGAAGCCCCATGGCAATAGACAGGGACTGTACTTTGGCAAGGTAAGCTAGAGCAAGTTCTAGGGAACAATCCTCTTACATTTTTTTTCCTGCCCGGAGTAGCGGCATCTGATTCGACCTTTGCATATGTTATCTTTTTTGATGGTTTGTTCAGGCGATTTCTATGCCACCTCCTTAGAGCCTGCTTGAAGAGGCTTATCAATTAAATCATAATAAGAAACAAACACCATAAAAGCAGTAACAATTAAGAGGCTATTAAAAGGCCAGCATTCCTGCTGACTGATGGAATATCTGCTTTCTGCATTGCAGAAAGTCCCACGTTCAGTCCCTAGCATCTTGTTAAAGAAGCTGTGGGTCAGATGTTGAGAACCCTGGAGCACCTCTGCCAGTCAGAGACAACAATACAGAGCTAGAGGGACCAATCATCTGACTCCATGCATCTGACTCATATTGGGAGAGGCTGTGACCCAGTGGTGGGAGAGATGCTTTACCATGGAGGTTTCAAATTCAGTCTCCATTAGCAAAAGTTGGGAAAGATCTGTCTGAAACACTGGTGGTTTACAGCCAATTAGAATAAACCAGTTATTCTTGCATGATGCCCATGGGTGCTATGATATCCCCCAGTGTGCTATCAGGTGTCTACTTGCTTCTCCACCCAAAGCATCCCTATTTCAAAGCAAAGAGCCTATCCAGAAGGAAGCAGTGAAGTCAAAACTGCCTGAAAATCAGGCGGTACAGCCAAGGGCATTCATATGCAAAGAGGGACCAACTGCAACAGCAGTTGTGGGTGAGAACATTAACTTAACACATGTCATATTATGAGAAAGCAATCCATGCCCCCCTGGGTCATAACTTCATGCAGCTGTCTAAGTGGGCTCTTGTCCACAAAAGCTTCTTCCATAAAATTCTTTAAGGTACCTCTAGACTCCTGGTTGTTATAGGAAATATTGTTTTACATTCATTTCATGGTGAGGTTATTGCTTATTCTATATTGCTTTTCAAAGCCCCTGCAACAATAGAAATAATTGCCCCATTGTCTTCTGCAATACAGAAAGGTCAGGACAAGGAGCTCCATATTTTGTAACCTCCAAGCCCTAAACTGGTGCTGAGAGAGAAACTATTTCTATATCCAGAATGTGATAAATAAATAACAGTGGTATCCATACACTCATTTGGCACAAATGGGTCCAGTTGCTTTTTTCCAGGGCATGAGGGTTCTGTTTCTGGAAGGCACAGATCAGTGCACCTTGATTTGGGATGATCCAGTTTGATACCCCTTGTCAGAGCAAGCAGCTTAAAGCTTGCAGCCTCCCCCCCCCCCCCCCCCCCCCCCCGGCTCCCCAGACATCGGTTCTTTTCGCATTTGCCTGATTTTCTCAGTTTTTGAGTCGAGGCAATTTAAGTCCACGGCAAAACAGCATCCAAATAACCAAGGGCAACAGCAGGCTGAAACCGGGCTGACCACCAAAGGGAGGTAATATAATGCAGAATGAGGAAAAAACCTGGAATAAAAAGAAGGAGGAACTCAATTTTAGTGCAGAATTGGGGGGGGGGGGAACCTGGATGACAAAGAAAGTTGAATTCGATTTCAGTGCAGAATTGCTTGGAGGACACAGCGGTGAACATGGATTAAAAGGAGCATGCAGAAAGGGCCATCCTCTCTGCAAAGGATACTCTGGGATAGACTGGCTAGCTGCCACCATGACATAGCAGAGCAGATCTGTAGGGTGGGAAGAGACCTGGTGCTGGGCTAGATCCATGAATCCCTCCCACACAGGATACTGAGCAGAGAACTTATGTCAGAGGATTTTGGTGCATTAAAAATTAGGGTTTTTGTTGTTGTTGCTTAACACTTTAAGCCTTGTGCTTAAAGGACTGTAAATATGCCCACATTCACCCCTTGCTCCTCTTGTCTCTTCCTCCTCTTTTTCTCTTCCTGTAGATCTGTTCCTTAGTATCAGAGACTTAGATTGCAATTTCCTTAGAGGCAAGGACCATTTGCATAGTTGTGAAACTATGAAAGGGCTACCAGTAGTGTCGTATGATAATAAAAATTACATTTTCTTCCTTGCAGAGCCTAGAATTCTAAGAAATTCTGTCCCCAGGATTAATATAGCACAGACGTTCTGCAATGTTCTGCCTACATGTGGGAATAATTCACAAAACTGCTTATCTTCTTCTTCTTCTTTCCCATTGAAACCTGTGGAAATTAAAATGAATGTAATACTGAAAGCAAGTGGGAATAATAATGAATGGAATGAAAGCACAATGAAATTTTTGAAACTAAAATGAAGCAGAAACTGAACATAACAAGTGACTCTCCTGTTTTAATAAAATTGCTTTAGTTAGTGTGATGTATTGAAAACACAGATACATAAGTAATGCTTATAGCCAGTGCTCTTGAAATGCTGGTTTGTAGCTTAACTGACTATCAAAGAGAAGTCTTGTATATGTTTAGATTCAGCATTCAAAATTACTATGGGGTGGGTAAAACATCCTGCTTATTTATTAGCATACATGGTTCTCTCCCTCCCCCCTTAATCCTTATAAGAACCCTGTGAGGCAATATTCTCTCTAAGCTGTGGAGTCTTGTGAGCAAAAATTCTGTTTCTTTGTGAGCTACTGGCATTACAGTTGTGAGTAAGTGATTTGGCTACTGCATAAATTATTTTGCTCTGGAGCCATCCTTCCTGAGGTAAGAAAAATGTGTGAGCCAAAGGCTAAAAAACTGTGGGCTAGGTCACACTCACTCAGCTTAGAGGGAACACTAAGGTAGGTACTTTGAGCTGACAGAAAGAGAGACTGACCGTCTCAAGGACACTAGTGAGTTTATGTATTCTGCTTCATTTCAATCCCACCTTCCTTCTCAGTAGGAACCCAACTCTGCTTATATCCTTTTGCTCTCCTCCATTTTATCTCCACAACAACCCTGTGAGGCAGGTTATACTAAGGGTGTGTGGCTGGCCCAAGATCACCTGGCAAGTTTTCATGGCAGAGTGGGGATTTGAACCTGGGGTCTCCCAGATCCTAATCCTACTCTAACCACTATACCACACTGGCTCTCAGTTTCATGGAGAGAAGCAATTTGCACAGATCCTAATCTAACACTAGTAACTATACCATATTGTCACTTTTTACTTCATAGTTATGTGAGATTTTGCATACTTACTTTGTGTACCAATTGTGAGGGCTAGAATTTTGCTCTACGAAAATGGATGTCAAGTTCTGAACAAGATACCTAATTATACACTTGTGTAGTGGAACAACGGATGCATGGCCTGTTCTAGTTGGGTAGGATGGCCTAAAATATTTGAAAACTATGGTGTTTATGGGTCATGCCCAATAGTTAATATGCTGCATGGCTCTCCTCACACTTCCTCGTGATGTTTTCCCACAGACATTCCGGTGGCCAATTGCCAGCAGTATTGATGTCAACGAGATGTTGGAAATTCAGGTGTTCAACTACAGCAAGGTCTTCTCCAACAGGTGAGTGATATTCTACACAGCAGACATGTTCTCTTCCTTCATCAACTGGCTTTTCTGGAATTGTTTTATTTCCATGAAATGTGGAGTCTTTTCAGCATCCGTTCTTATATCTTGACACTGTGGTGAGGGTCCTTGTTTGGAACCTCCTTTCTGTGAAAGAAGTAGAAAAAGATCTGCCTGACTGACAGGTGGTTATGTAGCCTGGCAGCAGACAGGGCTAGCCTGGTGGCCTCCTTCAGCACCAAGCTATCCAGGCAGAAGAGTACAGCAGGCCTTGGGGGTTCCATAGCAGCCAGTGGCACAAGACTCACTTTCTTGGGCCAACAGATTCCCATGACCTGATTGATTCCAGTCTATGGAATTAGCATCCCAACTTGAATGACCTGCTGCTCCCTCCTCCGACCAACAGATGTCAACAAATCCACACCTGACTTCCAGAGCTCCTGATCGGAATTCCATGACAAATGAATTTCATTAACCTGGACCACTCAGCAAAAATAGACTATTTCAAATTCTCACAAAACAGTATGAACAGAGAGGAAGGGACAGGTGTCGCTTGCCCCAGGAACTATTCAGTGTGTGCCCATGACAAACAATGTGATTTTCCTACTGTAAGCTGGTGCCCTTTTGGGAAGACCTCAATGCCTTCTTCCATAAGAGTCCCAAGGCACCTTGTACTTAGGTTGCCACTGAACGTGTTTAAGGCAGAATCCCACGTACAAGGAATATTATGGTTCAGAGTCCATTACACGGAGGTCATTGAGAGCATGGTAAAGTCTGAATTTCAGACATGGGCTTAGAAAATGATATTTTCTGGATTTTTTAAAATAAAATAGCTTGGTTTGCTGAACCCAGTCTAGCAGAAGAAAGTTCCCTCATCTGTAGAGAGGCAATATTCCATTCACACATGCAAATCAGTACTTAATGTTGCAGACAGCAAGCGATGCATGACTTAGTCACTATGTTGTCTTGCAACCCTGCTTGTTCTGCTCTCTCAGCTGTGGTACCTGATGGCCTTTATCAAGTCTAGCCTAAGCTGCTGCTGCTGCTTCTCAAGTGACTCCTTCAGGGCCCTTTTAATAATGAGGGAGGGGGGTTGTGGCTCAGTGGAAGAGCACCTGCTCTGCATGCAGAAACTCCTTCGGTCAATCCCTGGTGTCTCCAGTTAAAAGGATCAGGTAGTAGGTGATGTGAAAGACCTCTGCCTGAGACCATGGAGAGCCACTGCCAGTCTGAGTAGACCACGGGTGTCGAACTCATTCGTTATGAGGGCCAGATTTGACATAAAGGAGACCTTGTTGGGCCGGGCCATGTGTGTCATAAAATGTAATGCCAGGTAGTGGAGATATAAACATTATAAAGGACACAAACACATGGCAATATTTTGTTTAACAGTATCTGATAACTGACACCTCTTGCTTTGAATTATTGCATCAAAACGTCTCTGCTGTTGCAATCTTGAGTATGCTGTTCAGGTGTGTATCTGTAAACTGAAAACCTACTTTTGATTTACTGACATTCGCCACAGAAATCTCATGCTCAGGTCTAGGACCCAGGGGAAAAACATGAAATGGCTGAGCGATTGAAAGAGTCTAGAAAAGCAAGCTACAATGCAGTAGCAGCTACAGAACTGGAAGCAAGAGATGGCACAGGTTTATCCCAACAACTGATTCTCAGCCTTGGTCACAGTTGCCTTAGATAGACTTGAGCACTGCTCATGTATCCCATGGTCCCTCACAGTGCCTTCCATAATTCTGGGCTCCCTCACTGCCTCCAGAAGTGTTGCAGTTGCCTAGGCAGCCCACCTGAGAATGTCTGATGTCATTTCTTGGCAATGCCACCTTGGCCAAGTGTGGGGTTTCCCCACCAACCACAACCACCCTCTCTGACCTCCAACAAAACCACACTGCTCTAATTGGCCCTTCGTTTTGAAGCAGCAGCAGGTGCACTGAACAGCAAAGTTCCATGGACATTCCTGCAGGGTTTGCTTCACATGTGATGTGATTAGGTTAGTTTTGCTTACTGCAATTTATGTAAATTATATGAATTTAGCATCTCCCACCCCAAGAGAAACCATCTGTCTGTATTTTCCTTTGAAAGATACTGAATGTATGCACCCTAGGGGCATGTGCGTGGTTGGGTTTTGATTTGTCTTTAATGAAACACACTCAGTGGAAGCGATAGAGATGAAGAGGCCAAGAGGAGCCACTGAAGCCCCGGAGGTGGGAGAGCTGTGCGTTCAGCCCTGTTCTGGATTCTACTGGCCTCTAGACATAAAGGAGATCATTTGGCAGAGGTAGAAAGTCACATGGGAGACAGAATCAAGGGAAGGGGCAGAGAAATCCTGCCCCCATTGCTATCTGTGCCAGAAGCACAACTCGAAATTTGGCATTCTTCTCTCAGTCACAACTCAGCATCAATCCATAGCAGAACTGGGTTTTACACATACATTTTCTAACACTCAGAGAACTATTTCTACAGTAGCTTGTCTGCTCAGGACTCCTGCTTGCCTGTCTTGTGTGAGAGGTTGAAAACCAACCATCTCTTGGAGCCTGGCAGTTGCAGCTGCAGTGCACTGAAGTGAAAGAAGAAGAAGAAGAAGAAAAAGAAGAAGAAGAGGAGGAGGAGATTGGATTTATATCCTGCCCTTCACTCACTTGGAGTCTCAGAGTGGCTTACAAACTCCTTTCCCTTCCCCACCCCACAACAGGCACCCTGTGAGGTAGGTGGGGCTGAGAGAGCTCTGAGACAACTGTCCTTGAGGGAACAGCTGGTACAGAGCTATGGCTTGCCCAAGGTCATCCAGCAGGTGCAAGTGGAGGAGTGGGGAATCAAACCTGCTTCTCCCAGATTAGAGTCTGCGCACTTAACCACTACACCAAACTGGAGGAGGAGGAGATTGGATTTATACCTCGCCCTTCACTCAGAGCAGGGTTCCTCAGACTATGGCCCGCGGGCCACATGCGGCCCGCCGAGGACATTTATCCAGCCCGCCGGGTGTTTTTGCCGCCGCTGCCTGTCCTCCGATTCCAGGGCCAGTTCATTCAGTAGATGAGGTTAGGCGATTGCCTATGAGCGCGTGGGCCTGAGGGCGCAGATTAGGCCTTCAGCCCCGCCCCCTCTCCCTCGCCAAAAGCCTGCCCTCTTGAAGCCTCTCAGGAGCACTCAGGAGTCGAGGGAGCAGTCCAGTCCTTCTGCTGCCTGTTTCCGGCTGCCCTGCCCCCTCTCTCCTTCCCTCCCTCTCCAAAAGCCCGCCCTCTTGCAGCCGCGTGCATCGGAGCACTCTGGAGTTTGTAAGGGAGCACGTGCAGTGCTCGTGCACCTACCTCGATGCTTTTTCCCACAACAAAAGCCTGAACTGTGCACTGCACACACACACACAGCTGGATTCCAGCTGCAACTGCAAGGCGAGTGGGGCCAGCCCAGGGGTGGTCGGTTGGTTGCCGCCTTGCCAGGGAGCAATGAGGTTGGGGCGGCTACAGCAGGCAAGTCAAAGGGTGGTGGGACAGGAGGCTGGCTACTGGTGGTGGTGGCGAGCTATCTTGTTTTTTCTCCTCCCTAGCCTTAGCCATGCCCGCTGGGGGGGGGGGGGGAGGAAGAGCCTCTATCTGGTCCAGAGAGGCCCCTGGTCTCAAAGGAGAGGGGAAAGGGTGCTTCCCCCCCGCGCGCCTGACTTTGGTGTGCCGCCGGCGGAGCCTCTCTGAGGCGGGGAGCCGTGCCTTCTGCTGCTTCTTTGCTGTGTGCCCGACTGTCCTGCCTGGCTAGCGGGGGCTCAGAGCAGTTGGGGGGGGAGCAATTTTTGGAGCCTTTGGAGTTCTCTTTGGCCTTCAGCCCCGCCCCGCTGCTTAGAAGTTGCCCGAGGGGGGGGGGGAGAATTCCGAGCGCGAAAAGAGCTGCCTGGAACCTCCAGGCTCCGAAGGAACTTTTATTCTCTTTGTGTGTGTGTGTGTGTGTGTGTGTGTGTGTGTGTGTAGGCTGGCCAGCTGGCCGGCCAAAAGAAGTGACACCACCACCTGCCCCCTCCCTGACACCTGCTGCAATGGGGGACAGGAGAGGAGAGAGAGAGAGAGAGACTCCTTGCAATGTGTGTGTGTGTGTCCGGCCAAAGGAAGCTATGCCACCCGCCCCCTGGGGGGGGGGGGGATTGAATGCAAAAGCGTGGAGATGCTCCGGGACTCAGAGAGTCAAGAGGAAGGCTCCAAGCCAGTCTGATAGGGTTGCCAGACCCCAGTGGGGAAATTCCTGGAGATTTGCAAGTGGAGCCTGGGGAGGACAGGGACCCCAGTGGGGTCCAGTGCCACAGAGTCCACCCTCCAAAGCAGCCATTTCATCCAGGGGAACTGGTCTCTATAGTCTGGAGATGAGCTGTAATTCTGGGGGATCCACAGGTCCCACCTGGAGGTTGGCACCCTCACAGCCAGATCCAGCAGCTGGGGTTAGCAGAGCAGAGCGGGGGGTGGGGTGGGTGGGAGAGCCGTACCAAGAGAGAGAGAGGGAAATAAGAAAAAGTGGAGGGTGTATCTTACTTTTCCTGGTGTCCTGTGTACTCCCATGCTGATGGGGAAAGGGCCAAGAAATGGAAGCAAACAGGGACTCAGTCTGGGGCAAGTGATGCTCTGCATTCTTGGTGCTTGGGGGGGGGGAGGCAACAGTGGGAGGGCTTCCTGTCCCCACTGCTGGACCTCCTGAGGGCACCTGGTGTTTTTGGCCACTGTGTGACAGAGGTTGGACTGGATGGGCCACTGGCCTGACCCAACATTGGCCTCTCTTATGTTCTTATGGGTGCTTTTCCTTGGCAACCCTTTTTTGGACCTTTCATAAAGGAGTGAAGGACATCTGAGCATGTGTAGCTCCCTCCCCCAACAGGCAGGAAAACAGGAGGGATGTGTCTGTGGGTTTGTGTGATGCTGCCCCAGTGAAAGATAATCGCCAGGCTTCTCTCCCCCCCATTTGCCCTTTGACAACAAGCAGCTTTCTTAAGTCAACACATCTTAAACCCATGAGTGGCTATTAGAAGAAGAGATTGGATTTATATCCCGCCCTTCACTCACTTAGAGTCTCAGAGCGGCTTACAAACTCCTTTCCCTCCCCCTCCCCACAACAGACACCCTGGGAGATAGGTGGGGCTGAGAGAGCTCTGAGACAACTGTCCTTGAGAGAACAGCTGGTACAGAGCTGGTTCAGATTTTTCCAGGTATTACACAGGATTGCCCAAGGTCATCCAGCAGATGCAAGTGGAGGCGTGGGGAATCAAACCCTATTCTCCCAAATTAGAGTCTCTGCACACTTAACCACTTGTTCCCGTTTTGTTTTTTTACTTCAAAATAAGATATGTGCAGTGTGCATAGGAATTTGTTCATAGTTTTTTTTTTTAAACTATAGTCCGGCCCGCCAGCGGTCTGAGGGACAGTGAACTGGCCCCCTGTTTAAAAAGTTTGAGGACCCCTGACTCAGAGTCTCAGAGCAGCTTACAAACTCCTTTCTCTTTCCCTCCCTACAAGAGGCCTCCACCTGTGAGGTAGGTGGGGCTGAGAGAGCTCTCTCGAGGTCTGCTCTTTCAAGGACAGCTCTGACAGAACTATGGCTTACAGAACTATGGTCATCCAGCAGCTGCAAGTGGCGAAGTGGGGAATCAAACATGGTTCTCCCAGATTAGAGTCTGCACACTTAACTGCTACACCAAAATGGCTCTCAGTTGAGTTACGCATGAACCTTCCTAATGCTGAATCAGATGGTTGGTTCATTAAGGTCAGTATTGTCTATTCAGACTGGCAACAGCCAGAGTCCTCCATGGTCTCAAAGAGAGGTCTTTCTGATCCTTTTTGCTGGAAACCAGGATTGAACCTGGGACCTTCTGCATGATGGAGAGGAGATGACTGAGAGGTGATATGATAACCATCTTCAAGTGCTTGAAGGGCTGTCATATAGAGGATGCTGCAGAATTGTTTTCTGTTGCCCTAGAAGATCAGACCAGAACCAACAGGTTGAAATTAAATCAGAAGAGTTTTTGGCTAAACATTAGGAAGAACTTCCTGACAGTTAGAGCGGTCCCTCAGTGCAACAGGCTTCCTTGGGAGGTGGTGGGCTCTCCTGCTTTGTTCTGTGAACTTAGGTAGATCATGAGAGGGAGGGCAGGAAGGATTGCATCAGTGCTTAATTCTTGTGGCCCTTTCTAAAAATGACTAGGTAAATGCTGGTTGCCACTTTAGGGTCAGGAAGCAATTTTTCTCCAGGCCAGTTTGGCCATGAATGCTGGAGGGGGTTTTTACCACCTTATGGGTGGGGAACAGCGGTCACTGAGGATGTGTAAGTGGGGGGTATTTGTGAACTTCCTGCATTGTGCAGGGGGTTGGACCAGATGACCCCGGAGGTTCCTTCTGACTCTATGATTCTGTGCCAAGCAGCTAGCCACAGCCCTTCCCCTATGGCAGTGAACCAAGCAGCCTGGTTATCAAAGTTTTTACTATATGTTGTTGGAGGACATCAAAACTATAGTGTATTACTTTCCAGGTAAATGTGCACAGATCTGAAGGCTCTTGAGATCCTCTTCACTTTCTGCCATTAGAGTGGTATCGTCTGCATATCTGAGGCTGTTGATGTTTTCCCCAGCAATCTTAATTCCGTCTCGTGATTCATCCAGGCCGGCATTTTGTATGATGTACTCTGAATATAAATTAAATAAGGAAGGTGACAATATACATCCTTGTCATACTCCTTTTCCTATGCTAAACCAATCAGTTGTTCCATATCCGGTTCTAACTGTCTAACTTATACAGGTTTCTCAAGAGACATGTGAGGTGGTCTGGTACTCCCATCTTTTTAAGTACTTGCCATAGTTTGTTGTGATCCACACAAACAAAGGCTTTAGCGTAGTCAATGAAGCAGAAGTAGATGTTAAATTCACCCATTCCCATCCTCTTTCGTTCACTGATTCCCAAGATGTCAATGTTCAGTCTTGCCATTTCATTTTTGACCATGTCAAGCTTACCTTGATTCATAGATCTTACATTCCAGGTTCCTATGCAGTATTGTTCTTTGCAGCATTGGACTTTCCTTTCACCATCAGACACATCCAGAGCTGAGAGTCCTTTTGGCTTTGGCTCAGCCGCTTCATTCTTTCTGGGGTTACTTGTACTTGCCCTCTGCTCTTCCCCAGTAGCATATTGGATACCTTCCGACATGGGGGGTCTCATCTTCTGGTGTCATATCTTTAAGCCTTTTGTTACTGTCCATGGGGTTTTCTTGGCAAAGGTACTGGAGTGGGTTGCCATTTCCTTCTCCAGTGGATCACATTTTGTCTGAGTTCTCTGCTGTGGCCTGTACATCCTGGGTGGCCCTCCACAGCCTCATCGAACCACACAAGCCCCCTCGCCACATCAAGGCAGTGATCCATGAGGGAGAAGATTACATGTCAAGTTGCTAAATTCTGTGCATTAATTTTCAAATTACAGGAATTGCACCTTGAAAGCTCTTAAATTCGAAAACTTTTTATGATTGTATTTTATGTTTGACTAAACTGTATGCTGGTCTAAATACCATAATAAACAACAACAACTACTACTACATAAAGGTCATTTTGGAATGATATTAAAGGAATATTCCATTTTGTCAGAACCTAATCCCTTTGCACAGATCTGAAGGAAGCAATGTAGATTGCTTTGTGGGCAGCTCGGTTTGGAATGCATCCCAACAACCTGTCGCGTTCTTCGCTTCTCAGTCATCCTAGTAAAAGGTATCCTAGGAACCAGGTCCCACCTTTGCAGCTCTGGGGCCAGCTCAACTTTCTCTCTCTCTCAATCTTTTTTAAAAAATTTAATTTGGAATTTAATTCAAATGACACCTGGAGAAATGTTCAGGGCAAGTCACTGTACCGCTCAGTCAGTCCCTTGGGGACTTTTAACTGCAATGTAATTACGTCCAAAGCTAAACTAAAGACACACAAAGTTATTAAAGTCCATCTTTCACTGAGCCGAGGCTCGCACAGCAGGGATGCTACTGGTGATAGTAGTCAATTGCATTAATTGCACCCGCACCAGGCTTTGACACAGCATGAGAAGAATCCCCTTTTCCCAGTGTTAATTTAATTTTGAACACCAGAGACATGGTGGATCAAACCCCTCAAGGACCTGACTTCTGACCTGCAGCTCTTCCCTCATCTCCCTTACATATGAGAATCCATACCTCAGCTGAAAGACGAAAGCTCCATACGCATAAACTGCCAGCATTAATATCTGTGGCGTCCCCAGACTGGTTAAAAGCATTCAGGTAGGAGGACTGGGCAAGGCCTTAGGACTGGGCAACAGCAGGCCCGTACTTTTTAATTGAAAAGCGCAATAAATCATCAGCAGGGGTCTGGTAGAATCACATGCCCTAAAACTACCTGTGCATTTTTATCCCACCCTTCTTCCAAAGAGCTCAGAGTGGCACCCATATTTCTCCCTTCTCTCATTTCACAACAACCCTGTGAGACAAGGTGGATGGAGAGAGAGCTGTCCAGTGAACTTCACGATCCACCTCGAGTCTCCTTGAGGAAGGACTCTAAACGCTGTAAAACAAAACAAAAATTATTCAGTAGGGATTGTAATGCAGGGCTTAGTCTGACACTCTAAGCACCGCACCACACTGTTTGTCATGACAGGAACGTGCCAGAAGCAGACAAAACAGTCCCACATTCAGTCACGGTAATAAGAAAAGAGCCCTGATCTGGATGGCCAGGCTAGCCTGATTTTGTCAGATCTCGGAAGCTAAGCAGGGTCAGCTGTAGTTAGTACTTGGATGGGAGACCACCAACAAGTCCAGGGTTGCTGCACAGAGGCAGGTGATGGCAACCCACCCCTGAATGTCCCTTGCCTTAAAAACCCTGCACAGTCACCATAAGTTGGCTGCAACTTGATGGCATCTTGCACACCCACAGAGAGAAACAAGGGCACTTTGCATGCACTGGAAAGCACGCTCCTTCATTACGTTATTGCACAGCTTTGCTTGCTTCTCTCTTAGCTTGTAAACCTTTCAAACTTTTGCAAACCAATGTGGTCTTATGGTTAGAGGGTTGGACTAGGATCTGGGAGACCCAGGTTCAACCCCCCCACTTTGCCATGGAGGTTCACTGGGAGCTTTGAGGAAGGGCAGGACAAAAACGTACTAAATGAATAAACTCTGTGTACAGCAATTTCCACAAGCATAGGAAACAGGGGTGCATGAAGCCCAGCAGCAGAATTCTGTTGTCAATGAACCCCAAATAGTGGATTTCCAAGAGAAAGACCACTGCCCAGATGAAGATGTGGACTGGTTCCATGTCATCTTCCATTCTTCACTGCTTTCTCAATTGTCCACTCTTTTTTTTTAATAACAATTTTTCAGTTTACAACAACAAACCATACAATACAATAAAACAGTTTAACCTGATACAATATAAATACTTTTAGAAAAAGGAAAATTCAACAAAATGTAAAGCATTGTTTCACAGATAAATCATTTTCTGATATGCAGGGTTAGCTGGAAAAATTTTTTTCTTAGATAAATAACTTATAGTTGTATATCACACTTATAGTTGTATACCACACACTTACAATTTTCTTTTGGTATAATGTTGGTTCACTGGTTAAATAGAATAATTTTGATAACAAAAAATAGTCCCACAACTTCTGCTGCCATTTAGCTATCGTTGGAGCGGATGGATCTATCCATTTTGTGGCTATGAGGTTTTTAGCTACTGTTAATAATATTGATATCTTTTCCTTTTCAACTTGTGCAATATGTAAGTTTCCCCAGTGCTCTAATAAAATTACTTCTGGTTTCAGCGGTAATTTAAATCCCGTTATTTCCAAAATGCAGTGTAATATTTTTCCCCAAAACTGCATAATTTGCTGGCAATTCCACCAACAATGCAAAAAATTAGCTCTTTGACCACATTTATTACAATTTGGTGAAAACATTTTATTTATTTTATTAGAGATTGTAGGGGGTACATACCACCTTGTCAAAATGTTGAATGACTGTATCTTAATTGCATATAGCCAATTGTCCACTCTAATTTAGTATTTATCTATCTGTCTGTCTGTCTGTCTATCTATCTATCACACTTTTACCCCGCCCTCCCCGCAAGCGGGCTCAGGGCGGCTTACAATATGGCACACAGTGCCAAGTCAAGATAAAACCATTAAAAGCAATTTAAAACAACATCAATATGACAATTCGCAGTAAAATTTTTCAGTTTAAAGTGCTTGTAGTGATGGTAAACAACAAAACCAAGATGACGTCCTGCAATTCCCTTCTTAATATAGCATGGCTACATTCGGGCTAGCCCCCATCTCAGATGTTAATAATGATGGTAGATGGTAGCACAGCGTCAATTCTGACTGAAGGATCTTTTCTTAGATCTAGCAGGTTCTCGTTCTTTTATTTTAAATTCAATGGCCCTTGTTTTGCCAAACTTATTTAGGCTCCCAGTGGAGAAATTCTAGGCAAAGGAGGCTAGACGAACTATGATCAAGGGACTCTGCATATGTTGCACATTGTTTTTCAAGATGGTGGTGGAAAGTACCGTCAAGTCACAGCTGATTTATGGCAACCCCGTAGCATTTTCAAGGCAAGGGATGTTCAGAGGTGGTTTGCCACTGCATGCCTCTGCATAGCAACCTTGGTATTCCTTGGTGGTCTCCCATCCAAATGCTAACCAGGGCCAACCCTGCTTAGCTTCCGAGATCTGATGAGGTCAGGCTAGCCTTGACTATTTAGGTCAGGCTTTCAAGATAACATTATGTTTTAAAAAATCCAACCACTTGGAACTGTCCTGAGGGAAGTTTAGAAGGAGAGTGAAAAGAAGTAGGAAGATGGAAGATGTGACCAAAGGCCAGGGAACAGTAAACATGTGGAGAAAGACAAGGAAGTGTGCAGACATAGGGTTGCCAACTCCAGCTTGACAATATCCCAGAGGTTTGGGGGACAGTGTCTTGGAAAGGTGGACTGTGGGGAGGAGAGGAAGCCCAGCAGGCACGTGATGTCATGAAGTCTGCCTCCAAAGCTGCCATTTCCTCCCAGGGGAATTGGTCAGTAAGGTCTAAAGGTCAGTCATACTTCCAGTAGGAGTCCAGGCTGCATCTGAAGCACACAAAAATCTGGAAATGTCATTTACAATCTGCTTCTGGCTTCCAAAAGTTTACCGAGTATTGTTCATTTACTTCGCACAGTTCTTTAATCCCAGTTCTCTAGAATTCTGTTTATGGATTCACAACCTGCCAATATTTGGTTCTTTTGAGATTCTTTAATATTCAAGGAGCCCTACTCTAACCTTCCTTTTTCCAAAATCCAGATTTGGCTGTTCTGCTAAATCACAGTCAATTATTTTACACCTGTCACAAACCCAGCATATAGTTGAATGTAGCCTGGAGCTCCTGTCTGCCTCCTAATTTACAAACATTGACTAAACATCATTCTGAATCCTCAGTGTAACAAAACAGTGATCACCAGCTAGTAAGGGTGCAATTTTCTAAAAAGCTGTTCTTTACATGCTTCAAAAAAGTGTGGACACTAACGTCCAGATTCCTTTTATTAGATGCACTTCAGAAAATTCTATAATTGTATGGAAAGATTCAAGTGAAACAGTAAAAGAAAAAGCTTACAGGTGACAACCAGAAGATAGAAGACCTAAAGATGACTGTAAAGTGATCTTTTAACCCCCTCGTTTCCAAACTAAACATTGCCTATTCAGTCTGAGTCTTCAGCATAATGAAAGAACAGCCATTAGCTAGCAGGGGTGAAATAAGGGGGAAAGTTACTTCATCCAGAAAGCTTGAACAGTAAGCATCAGTGCAGACATCTATTTTTATGTACTGAAACTTGTAAGTCAAATATGTTGGCCAGCAACGACTTTGTCTTTCATCTCAAAAGAACCCACTCAAATCAACGAAGCTTGGAGCAGAAGTAAGAAAAACAAGCAAGTATTTTATATTCCAGCAATATTTTCAACCTCAGATTTTCTTGTGTGCTCAACATGTGGTCATGAGAGGAAGGAACGAAGGTCTTGGCCCTCAGGAGGTCCTGTCTGTCAAGGGGTTAGCCCAGTGTGCAGGTAACTGGGCTGTGGTACAGTGTATTGGGCAGAGTTTAAACATGCAAAGGAGTGGGGCACCAACTGTTTAAGGAAAATAACAGTTTATTAAAGAAGAAATAAACTCTGGCTGAGGACAGACTGGAGTTGTGGCCCGGCACAGCCACGGGGCCAAAAGCCCTGTGGGAAAAGCAGCCCGGGGCACCCCGTTTGCACTGGCTGTGAGGGGTGGAGGTGCGCAGCTGCCTGCTGCCTCGGCGAGCCACAGCTATGCGCAGCCACAGCAGCCAGAACAGCCCGTCCACACTTCCGGCGGCGTGTGCAATGTGTCTTCGGCGCATCCACACCCGCAGGAAGCACCAGGGATGCGCCTGGAGACCAGTTCCCAGGGGTCTCCGCCTGAAGCACAAGGACAGTGGGTGAGTGCGTGCCAGTGATGGAGGACAGCTGTGGCTGTCTGGATGGCCTCTCTGCCTCCGCTTCTAAAGCGGAGGCAAACCGGGCTACAACTCCAGTCTGTCCTCAGCCTCTGATAGAACAGAGAAGAGGCAGAGAGGTTTAACTAACTGACTGGGGTCCATTCTGCATCTGGCATTCACTCCACATTTTCTCAGCACTCAACCTGTTTACCCCTTGCCTCAGAATATCTGTTTTCATTTCATTGCCTCTTGTTTCTGCATTGGCTAGTGTCAGCTTGCCATCTATTTTATTTTCCACACTCGCTCCAGCATTGGTATGCATATTTTCCAGTGTCAGTACTTGCCTCAGTGGTCATTAGCCACCTGAGCCAAGTAATTCATGGCGAGGTGATAAATACAGAGGGGGAACTAGGGGTGGGGGAACTGATGGAGATCAAGGAAGTCATGTCAAGTTGCTTATTGTTCCCTTCAAATCGGAAGCGGAGGAAGGAAAAGATGCCGCTCAAAACCACATTCAGATACCCAGGGGCAATGGCCATACTGACGCAAAGTCACCCCTGAACGGCCATAAATCTATGCAGAAGGTACCATAAAACATGATGATCAAAGAAAATGAAAGCAACATGCAGCATAGAGGGAGATTAACCTCCAGACATGGCTGTGGAAAAACTGTAAGGAAAGAGAAGGATGCAGAATCAGCCTAACTGCTGTGAGATATGAAGGGCAATGCTATACAGCTAAATGTGGTTCATAAATAGGGTTGCCAACTTCCGGGTGGCGGCTGGAGATCTGGTATTACAACTGATCTTCAGATGACAGAGATCAGTTCACCGGGAGAAAATGGCCACTTTGGAAAGTGGACTCTTTGGCATTATACCTCACTGAAGTCCATCCACTCCCCAAACCCCACCCTCCTCAGGCTCAACACCCCCAGGTATTTCCCAACCTGGAGCTGGCAACCCTATTCGTAAATTCAGACTTCACAGCAGATCACAGTTAATACAAACAGTGCCTAGCAAAACTAATATGAATCCTACTTTGGAACCTCAACTTGGTGCTAACCAGCATATCCCAGTGTTTTGGACTGTTTGCATTCAGACATCACAAATTACCCAGGTTCATAAAACACAGTTTATCATGATGTCTGAAGGCTGGTTTCATCTATTGTCTTCTGGAAGGAAGATACCTGGATGTGACATGGTTTGCCCATTCTGGCAGGCATCTGTCATGCAGATACAGTGTGCTCACCATATGCTACAAGATGGAGTCTGGAAGGAGCCTGCGTGTGCCTTAGATGTCCAGGGTCAGAGATGACAGACTAGCTATGGAATGTGCTTCTAACTGTCCGCTGAACAGCATACAGATGCTTGATAAGGAAACGAGCTATTTGCTTACCAGCCAGCGTCCCACATAAAGGAGTGACACTCAATGCTCACCTGGGCTTGAATTATTGATGGAGCAACTGCCAAAGCTCCATTGTGTGGCGTTGTGATGGAGCCCGCATGCCCCATGCTTCAGCAACTGATTGGTTTGTGGCTAATTAGCTTGCAATATGATCTGGTTTCCCAGCCTGGTCCCTTGACCTGAGATTCTGATGGCAACCTCTTGACCAGCAAGACAATGGAGGAGAGCAAAGAGGTTTGTCTGTCTCAAGGAGTTGGAAGCAGGTGGGGGATTCATTAGGTCGAATCCACTGGGAGACCTCAGAGGAGGTGCTGATAAGGCTTATTTATTTATTTGTTTGTTTATTTATTTTAGATTTGTATCCCACCTAGCCAGCATAGCTTAGAAGCTATACATGGTCAGCCCTGGTAAGTACTTGGATGGGAGACCATCAAGGAAGTCCAAGGTTGCAGTGCAGAGGCAGGCAATGGTGAATCACCTCTGCCCGTCTCTTGCTTCGAAAACTTATGGGTCACCATAAGTCAATTGCAGCTGGACAACACTTCAAGGTCCTGGGCTGCCCAGTAGCTTTTCTTTGGGGTTCCAGATAACGCTCGCTCTAAGCTGAGGAGTCTTGTGAGCAAAAATTCTACTTTGTGAGCTGCTGACATTAAAGTTGTGAGTGAGCGGTTTGGCTCCTGCATAAATTGGTTTGCTCTGGAGCCATCCTTCCTGAGCTAAGATAAAAATGTGTGAGCCAGAGGCTAAAAAACTGTGAGCTAGCTCACACTAACTCAGCTTACAGGGAACACTGGTTCCAGACCACTGAGTCTCAAAATTTAACCCTTTGCAGGATGCTTAGTTCTTACTAAGTTTCTTTCCTTGGGTAACCTACATTTGTCCAAATTTATATAGCTACATACAGTTTTGGTTTTTTTGAAAAATGATAAATAACATAAATAAAATGAATAATGAATTGTACTTTAACATATCAGGAAAAGAAAGGGCAATAGTGTTAAAACAATAAATGGATAAAGTAATGAGACAAAACAAGGCCTATTTGTAGGTCCCCATTAGTGTGTGTCAGAGGACTGAGTTTATGGGATGAAGAACAGATTTCTCCATTCTGTTGCAGAATGCCACCCTACGCTGTGCTTCATTCCTCCAGAATCTGTTTCACTGGGAGAATTTTAAAATCAGTTCCACAAGATGAGCATATGCAGTTTACTGCCAGTATCACCTCTACAAATTCAGTCTGTGCCCGCCACCACGTGCATGCGATAAAACCGTTCCAAAAGACATTCGTGAATTGATCTTGATTGCATCAAGAGTAGAGATGAGGCAGTTTAGGTTTTGTTGACTCCTTCAGTTGCCACTGACACCGGTTTTGATTGATATTTTTGTTGCTCTCATTGGTGATTCTTTGTTTCCTTTATGCCATTTATACGCAGCGGATTGAAAAATAGCCTTAAAATATTTTAATTTTAATAGCGTCAGGGTCATTTGGGGTGAAGTCCAGCTAGACAGGCTTCCCTGGACAGGAATCAGGAATGGGTAAGTTGAGGGCAGGCATCAGGGTCATGGGCAAACAGGAGGGCAAACGGTACTTGATAAGCTATCAGGAAGACCAGAAGCTTAAAGCATTATCATTGACAAGCTGCAAATCAAGACCAAGGAGTAATGGTGGGTCCAGAGGCATAGCCTCTTGAGTCTTTTTTGGAAAAGGCAGACTGTAAATATCAAGGCAGACGGAGGTACAGGTCTAAGAAGCAGGCAGCACAAAACAAGGGCCTTTCACGTTGAATAGCCGTCTCTCGATTTTTGGTTACATGATAACTAGAATGTTAACGACCCAATCCTTTGGAAGGTTCTACTGCCCAAGCACCTAGGGATGCCAGCCTCCAGGTAGGACCTGGAGATCCCCTGGAATTACAGCTCATCTCCAGACTACAGAGATCAGTTCCTCTAGAGAAAATGGATGCTCTAAAGCAGGGGTGTCAAACATGCGGCCCGGGGGCTGGATCAGGCGCTCGGAGGGCTTCTATCAGGCCCACACTGGAACTGGCCATCTCCTGCTTCCAGTTCTGTTGCTGCTGCTGCATCATAGCTTGCTTCGCCAGACTCTCTCAATTGCTCAGCCATTTCATGTTTCCCCCCGGGTCCTAGACTCAGAACTCTGAGCATGAGATTTCTGTGGTGAATGTCAGTAAGTCAAAAGTAGGGCTGCAGCTTACAGATACACACCTGAACAGCATACTCAAGATTGCAACAGCACAGACATTTTGATGCAATGATTCAGAGCAAGAGGTGTCAGATACTATTAAATAAACAAAATATTGCAAGAGTGCTAATGTTTTAAACATGTTTTTATTTTAAGTTAAAAAAAATCTTTGTGTTTGTGTCCTTTATAAAGTTTATATCTCCGCTACCTGGCATTACATTTTTTGACACACATGGCCCGGCCCAGCAAGGTCTCATTTATGTCAGATCTGGCCCTCATAACAAATGAGTTTGACACCCCTGCTCTAGAGGGTGGACCCTATGGCATTGTACCCTATTGTGGTCCCTGTCCTGCCCAGGCTCCACCCTCAAATCTTCAGGAGTTTCCCAACCTGGAGTTGGCAGTCCTACGAAGCACCACTGAAATGAATGGGAGCTGCACACAAGTACATTATTCTACAGATTATATGTAATGTTTCCCTTGGTGACTGCATGGACAACAGCAGTAGAACTGTCATCCTGTGAGTAAAGCTTTCTGATGAAATGGATTACCACCTCCTTTCTTCTGACAGCGTGTTGCTTCCAGCCCAGTTTTGTTTTTCATGCCCCCAAAGAAAAACTTGTTCTGGCATGAGTTTATGTAAGGTTCAGGAAACGTCTAATCCATACAGCTGTATAACGAGTCTTGTAGAAGATAATGATAGCAATCAATGCCACTTTTTGGCCTGAGAATTTATCTCCTAGATCACTTCCAGACAAACCTGCATTGAAAGATAGATTGTAACATGCCCTTCGGAGCTTTACAGCAGCTCATCATAAGCTAGGGGATGCTTCCAAAATTCTCCTCCTCTGAAACACTTGCTGAATTTTGATGCTCCGAATTGACGAGTCTCATCTCCTAAATGGAAACGGCGCATTAGAAATCCTCTGTTGTTCTGCTGTCCATTCCCTGAGGTTTGTGTACAGCATGGGCAGTTTGCCACAACTTTCAGTATTTCCCTGTGCTCTATCTGGCCAGTACATGCACACACCAGTGCGTGCACACACCAACGTGCAGGACAGCATGTGCACATCAGTAAAACACCAAACTACAAGAATCTCAATTAGGGATGAGACTGGATTTTAGAAACAGTGTGGTCTGATTTGAATATCCCCCGTTTGGTTTTATTTCTGCCCTGCAAGAAAGGAGCACATAAGCCTTTATTTTCACATCATTTTCTTTTGCATATGAATGTACCCCCATTTGTAGAGCTCTGGAGGTCTCAGACTAAGGGCTCCCTGGCCCAAGATCTTACTCCCTGCCATAGGCGTCAACTGCGGGGGGGGGGGGGGGGCTCGGGGGCTCAGGCCACCCCTGAAATTTCCCAGGGGGGACTGAGCCCCCCGGCTAAATGGGGCACCCGCCCCCCGCCGCCGTGCCTAGGCCCATGGACCCCCCGCCCAGCTCCCCTTCTGCCCAGCTCCCCTGAACCCACTCACTCTCTCCCTCCCTCCCAGGGCCATCTGGGCAATTGCCAGGGCGATGCTCTAGCAATCGCCCCGAAACTCTATAGCACCATAGAGTTTCAGGGTGATTGTCAGAGCGTCGCCCCGGCAGTCGCCCGGATGGCCCCGGAGGGAGGGAGGGAGGGAGGAGGGAGAGAGCAAGTGGGTTCAGGGACCTGGGAGCCGGGCAGGGGGGAGGCTCTGGTGGCGGGGGGGGACATTGTCCCGGCACGCGTTTTGCGTGCGCTAGGGCCTCCCCCCCCCCCCCGGATTTAAAAAGTCGACACCCCTGCTCCCTGCAGTGCAGGTAAGCCTGAACCTGGAGGGTGTCACAATGCTATTCTATAAGTGGTCATCCTAGGCCAGCCTAGGTCAGCCAATCAGAGAGAGGTGACTGAGGACCAAACTAGACATGACAGCATCCTTGTGTCTGAGATGGGGATGCTGCCATCATTTAAAAACCCCAAATGGGTGATTTAAAAACGCTATATGATCCTACGACGTGGCGTAATGAGGCATTCTTGTTTCCACCACCACCACCGCACTCCTTCTCAAGTGCAGGTCAAAAAACCCTACACAATGGGCCCAGGTTTGAAAAGAGAAGACATTTCTACAAGCCTGGGCGGGAACACCTAGGTCTGCAGAAAGTCCCAAAAAGAATAAAGGGGGATTAAAAGCTCCTAAAAAAGACAAAGGGCGCAAACTCGCACAGACATCATAATGAGTAAAAATGCTGAATGAGATTTTGCAGTACCATGCCATTAGATCTCAGGGCAGCCTGGCTGGAGATGCCTTGGAGTGGAGAGGGCACCCCGCGTGCTCTTTCGGCAAGCCTGTCTGATCAGCTGGACGGGGGGGGGGGGGGGGACTTGCTGCAGAAGTTAGATGTGCTTTCCATCCTAGCCCAGCACCACCAGCCCCATCCCTACCAGTCTCTATTGGATTTATCTGACTGTCTGTAGACAGAAGGGAGGGAGACCGGCTGGATCAGGAGCTAGAGGGGGAGTCAGAGACACTAGTCTGGACATAGAAGAACTTTCTCCATATTGTAATTTCTCTCTAGGCAGCATAGCCGCTGCGAACAGCCTAACTTTTTATAACCACGATGCCTTGAAGCATCCTTTTCCAAGGCAGAGCTGTGATTATTTGGCTTGTTAACCACACACACACACACACACACACACACACACCGTTTAATGATGTAGAGCCGGCTGTTCTCGGATGCCACTGTGGTTCCTGTGTCAGCAGGTCATCGGAAAGGAAGGTTAATTAAAGCGGTTCGTTTAGTTGCCCTCTTGGTTCAGGCAAAAGCAGTGAACATTCCCAGCATAAGAAGCTGCCTGTTAAACCAATAAAAATTACATAGAGGAGAAAGGGGTGTTTTTTTTAAAAAAAAACAAAACATCTAACTGGATACATGAAGAAAAGAAATAACAAGCTCTGAAGATTTTCTGGAGCAGTTCCTCTCATGATGCGGCAGCTGCATCAAAGGAATGAGAGCTGAGCAGGAAGATGCAGTTCTTCCCCTTTGGGCGTGAGCAGCCCAGAGTTGTGCCCAAAACTCAAAATTTCTGAATCATAGCTCTGTGCAGGCACAAAGCCCGTCAGTGGGATGCACAGAGGCTGTGAAGGAAGAAGCAAACCTGGGTTCACAAGAACAAAGTTTGAGTCCGGTGGCACCTTTTAAGACCAACGAAGTTTTATTCAAGGTATAAGCTCTTGAATAAAACTTTGTTGGTCTTGAAGGTGCCACTGGATTCAAACATTAGCCAGGCACAAAGCTACAGCGGGGCATTTCTGGGGCCACGCCCCCTCACCTGTTAGCCATGCCCCACCACCCCTGCCCCACTGCCCCCACCCAGCACATGGAAGGGTGCAACAGTCAGAGAGATGTGAGCCACGGTCTTCTTCCTGCTTCCGCAGCTGACTTTGGCTGCAGAAGCAGGAAGAAAACCCACCCAGCCCACACCTCTCTGACAGTCAGAGAGGTAGGGCAAGGTCTTCTCCCCAGCCCCCTCTCCCCCCGGATTTCCCAATGCCCCCCCCCCAAAGTGTTCTGGCTACACCCCTAACTTTGTTCTGCTCCTTCAGACCAACACAGCTACCCACTTGAATCTATCTATAGGGTCACTCTACCATCTAACATCTGCCAGAGCTACCCTCCCTTCAGGAGGGACTGACCTCCAGTCAGTCTATAATCTTTTCCGTGGCAGTCAACCCGCTGTGTGGAACAGCCTGGCAAGGGCACACCTGGGCAAGTTGCCTAAGGCTGTTACGCCCAGCAAACCTTGGGAGGTTAACTCTTTATGCTCTGACACGGAAGTCTACTTTGGAGGGATGCCTGTCTGATCATTAGCCCAGTGACAAGTTCACTGCTGGGTAACCTGACACAGGTAGGTTAAGCTAAAAGAGAGTGACAGGATCACCCAGCAAGCTTTGGAGCTGAGTGGAGACTGGTACCCAGACCTCCCTAGTACAGGGGTCCCCAGCCTGGAGCCCATGGGTGCTATTGGATCCCCTGTCACCTTTTCTGGCACCCACCAAGCGCTAGCAAGTGATTAGGGCCAGGTGGGACTTTTGTCCATTCCCCCCCCCCCCCCAGTTGATAGTATTTCTTTCCCTAGTGGCTGCACTGCGGGCTCCAGATACTTGTCCTGGAAAGCAGATGTGTCTTGTATGTGCCAGTTTGATGATTGTGGCTTCTAAATCACTAATTTGTGCCCTGTCGAGCATCATTTCCCACTCAAAAGCAGGATTGTCTCCTTTGACTGGCAGTAGCTTTCCAGCAGAGAAAGGTCTTTCCCAGGCTACTTGAGATCCTTTAAGTGGGGGTGGCAGGGGTTAAATCTGGGACTTCTTACAACCAAAGCACGGGCTGTACTACTGCCCCGACCTGGATGGCCCAGGCTAGTCCCATCTCATCAGATCTCAGAAGCTAAACAGGGTCAGCCCTGCTTAGGACTAGGATGGGAGACCACCAAAAAAGTCCAGGGTCAGTAAACACAGGAAGGCAATGGCAAACCACCTCTGAACATCTCTTGCATTGAAAACCCTACTGAGTTGCTGTAAGTCAGCTTCAGCTTGACAGCACTTTCCACCACCACTACTACTGAGCCACAGACTCTTTATCAAATTGCCCTCACCCATGCAGCTGCTTTATTCTGAGTCAGACCCCTTGGCCTGTCAAGATCAATCTGATCTACTTGTCCTGGTAGTGACCCTTCAGGGTCTCCAGTAGAGGTCCTTCATATCACCTGCTACCAGAGCCTTTTAATGTGAATGCCAGGGACTGAGACCTTCAGTGTACAAAGCAGGTGCTCTGAACCATAAGGAGGAGGAGGAGCAGATTGGACTTCTACCCCACCCTTCACTACCCAAAGGAGTCTCAGAGTGGCTTACAATCCCTTCCCCTTCCCCTCCCCACAACAGACACCCTGCGAGGTATGGTTTCTCTTGAAAACTGCCCCTGAGAGAAGCCAAGAGGCAGGGAGGGCGGGATACAAATTCAATAAATAAATAAATAAATAAATAAACATCTCTGAAAGAACTTGTAACTGACCCAAGGTCACACCAGCAGCTGCATGTGGAGGGGTGGAGAATCAAACCCGGTTCTCACAGATTAGAGTCCATGCTCCTATCCACTACACCAAACTGGCTCTCCTGTCCCCAAAAACTCATTAACAACATGCATGAAGTTGCTTTATACTGAATCAGACCCTTGGTTCATCAAAGTCAGTCTTGTCTACTCAAACCAGCAGCAGCTCCCTAGAACGTCAGGTAGAGATCTTTCACATCACCCACCACTTGATCCTTTTGAACCTGGGATCTTCTGCACACAAAGCAGAGGCTCTTCCACTGAGCCACAGCTTCTCCAACACTGATCTGTTGTCTGAAATAGCAGCAATGTGACTTTCTCTCCAGGAGTAGGAAACCATTAATATCCATGGCATTCTAGTATCTGGCAGTGTGGGGGTGGCAGAGGCACTGGAGTGGAAATTTGGACTGTGCTGACCATGTTGATCCTTCAAGTCCACTCGGATTAGCAGCAAAGAGCTTGGGAAGTGGAACAGTGACAGTGAAGCTTCCTGTCATCTGTGGTATAGGCTGCAATCCTAAGGACACTTTTCCGGGAGTAAGCCCAGTGAATACTTTGGGACTGACTTCTAAGTAAATCTGCTTAGAATATGAGCCTGTGGTAAGGAATAATTAGGATGGTGATGTAATGGTAGGCAAGTGACTTGGGTGCAGGCAGGCTGCTGGCCAGTCCAGGACTCTTCTGGTACTCTAGGAAGACCTGGCCGTCCTACTCAGCTGAAAAATTATCTCAACCAGGTCAGCTCTAGGACTCAGCTGACCCCTGATTGGCTCTCTCCTCTATCACCTGATGCCATTGGCCAGGAGGATTATTTTCCTCACAGCTGTTGACAGAACTGCCACAAAGTCCCACCTTTCCCTGCTCATCCTTCCCCTATACATCGATGCTTTTATGTTGAGCAACATTCTCCCCAACTTAACTGAACTATGCAGATATTGTTTCTTCCTTTGGTAAACATTGCCTCCTTTTAAAATTAAAAACACACATAATGATCTGAAGCTCATTTCCCCGGGTACCTTAGACGTTGCTTTCCTTGCGAAAAGAAAAGTCGGGAGGGTTACTACTGACTGCATGTTAATAGTACTGTCAAGACGGCATGCTTCTCTGTTCCTCTTTAAATGTAGGACAGCACGGCAGTTCTGCAAGGGGAAACCTCTGGAGGGAAGTAATTGCTGCAGTGAAATTCTGGTCAGGATTCTAGCCTCAGCACTGGCATCATATTCCTTATTTTTTCACTGTTATTTGTGCATGAATAAATCAGCAGTCCTCATCATGCACAAATATAAATGACATACATGGTATTTATATGTTCAGCATCAACAGAACTGGATCTCCAGCCAAACCACCCAAGCAAGTGGTTGGGGTAATTCAGGCTGTGATCAGACAGCAGGCTTGGCATGGTCTGGCTGTGCCTCTAATTTCTCTGGAGCTGTTAGTCTCAGAGAGGGTGCCACCAGACATGCCACCCTTTTTTCTTTTAAAAAGTATACTTTGTGTATGAGCAAAACTGTTTATTCACTTGGAGTGAATATGCAGTTATGTGCATATCGCTAACTGAAAAAAATGGCAGCCAGGGAGTGGAAGTCGCAGACTTCACAAATGACTTGAGCCCACAATGGAGCAATCAGATGGCAGGAAATGCGCAGTGGAACAATTTGACCTGTAAATACTGGGCTTTCTGTGATGTTGGCAAAGTCAGAGGTGATAACGGGGGGGCCAATGACTGGGGAACAGGAGACAGATGTCATTGTCTGGACACACACATTAAATCAGTTAGGGAGGAGGGATGACACCAGACCAAGCAGCCTGTCTGATCACACAGCCTGTTTTCACACAAATTAGATAATGCACTTTGAATGCACTTCAGCAATTGTTTGCAAGTGGATTTTCCACAGGGAAATCTGGTTGCCAACAATCACTAAAGTGCATCGAATGTGCATTATTCGATTGGTGTGAAAGCAGCTTCAGTGAGGATAGGACTCGCAAGAATGGGTTTAAATTAAGGGAGGGAAGGTCCTGGGCTGGAGCTTAGGAAAAACTTTTTTACAGTAAGAGTCGTGCAACAGTGGAATCAGCCGCCTAGGGAGGTGGGTGAGTTCCCCCTCACTGGCAGTCTTTAAGCAGCGGCTGGACAAACACTTGTCAGGGATGCTCTAGGCTGATTTTGCATTGAGCAGGGGGTTGGACTAGATGGCCTGGATGGCCCCTTCCAGCTCTGTGATTCTACGAGGAGGCATTCAACAACCTGTAGGGACTCATGAGCACTTGAAGCTGCCTTATACTAAGTCAGAACAGGTAGACTGCAGTCCAGGAGCACCTTAGAGACCAAGATTTTTGGAGTATGAGATTTTGAGGGCCACAGCTCTCCTGGTACCTGACAAAGGGAGCTTTGGCTCTCAAAAGTGCTTATCCCAAAAATCTTGTTGCTTTCTAAGGTGCTCCTGGACTCCCATCTAGCTGTTCCCCTGCAGACTAACATGGCCACCCTCAGAAACTGTACCAAGTCAGGTGCTTAAAGCATCCCAGAAGAGCCGTTTCTGAAAGGGCACAGGGGGAGGGGGAGTTAATCATGGCCCAGATCCCTGCTTCCCTTCCCCCATAGCTGCTTTTTACAGCTTAATTACACATCTGATCCAGTTGTAAGAGCCAGAGCTCTCTTTGCTGCATTCTGAAGATTATGTATGGGGAGCTCTTCTCTGTCCTCAGAGGAGATAGGAGGGGAAGGTTTGGATGGATTATGAACGCCTCGGAGCTCCAGCGGTGTGTAAAGAACTCCTGAATATTTCATCCTGCTTAGTTGTTCCTTCCCCAGTTACAGAGGGACGTGCTGGAAGCCTGTGTGTGATGGAGTGAGTCCAGGCAGCCTGCAATAATTCATTTTCTGACATCCATCCTGAGCTCAAGCTGGTTTGTGGGGAAAGGCAAAGGGAAGGGGGGGGGGGAGTATGAAGTGTGTAGTTTCACTTGTACTTCCCAGAAGGAGATCAGGTCAGAGCAGGGCTGCTAACTCCAGGCTGGGAGATTCCTGGAGATTTGGGGGTGGAACCTGGGGAGGGGAGAGTTTGGGGAGGACAGGGAACTCAGTGGGGGACAACGCCACAGAGCCCACCCTCCAAAGCAGCCCTTTTCTCCAGGAGAAACTGATCTCTGTCACTTGGAGATTAGTTCTAATTGCAGAAGACCTCCAGGCCCTTCCTGGAAACTGGCAATCCCAGGTCAGAGAGGCCTTTGCCAAATCCATTTCCTGCGGAGGTGGAAATACCAGGGGTTTCATGGCATTTTGGGAGGAATCATATGAAAAGGTATTTGGGGAAGTAGCATATAGAAACACAAGCAACCTGCTATGCTTATGGACTCCAGGCCATTCACTGGGTCATGGATGGTTGGGTCAGGTGGCTGAAAGATATGGGGGGGGGGGAACTTTGCCTCCCATAAGACTGTGTAAAAATGTGCATTCAGAAAATGGCATCTGTCACACAAACTTAAATGAACAGCAAACAGTGAGATTTCTTCAAAACTTCGTTATTTATAATCACTGTCTGACTGATTTTCTGACTGTTGATATGACTGGCTGCTGAATGGCATGCTGTAACAACAGCTCTGTGTGGTGGGGACAAAGTAGGACTCGCGTTGGTAGTGTGAGAATGCACATGCGTGAAACGCTGCTAATTGGACTGTACTGTTTATGTGAAAATTAACCCCATGAACTGTTCATGGACAGCCAAACTTCTCAATGAAAAATCAGCAGCACCCTGTTCTCAGCTGTGAGCCTAAATGGTGGGTGCTCAAGCACGCCTGGTTCAAACTCTGCCAGGAATCTCATTCTTTCCACCTAGCCTACCTGACAGGTAGGGTTGCCAGCCTCCAGGTGGTGCCTGGGGATCTCCCGCTTTTACAGCTGATCTCCAGCTGAGAGAGATCAGCTCCCCTGGAGAAAATGGCTGCTTTGAAGGGTGGACTCTATGGCATTGTGCCATGCTGAGGCCCCTCCCCTCCCCAAACCCCACCCTCTCCTGGCTCCACCCCCAAAGTCTCTAGATATTTTCCAACCCAGACCTGCCAACCATACTAACAGGGCTGTTATGAAGATAAACTGGAGGAGAGGGAAACCCTGTAGGTGGTACTAAATTCCTTAATGGGATTAAACTATAATAGATAGACACTTTTAAGCATCCTTTCTGCCTGGCTAGCTAACAGAAGCACGTGCTGCTTTCCCATCTCAGCCCAGGGGTGGAACTACCAGAAGGCATTGCTGCTGCTTGCTTGGCTGTGTAAACTCCGGCTCATCTAATCAAAATCCCATTGATTTCTAATTTGCGGTGTGGAACAGCTGTGCAAAGAAACCAGATTGCTCTTCATTTTTGTCAGCCTCAAGAGGCAGTGGCCCTGGACGTGAAACCCATTGCCCTTCATCTATGTTGGAATTACAAGGTGGATTTGTCCCAGATCTCTGAGGCTTTGTTTGGTGGTTCAACTTCTTGCAGCCCTTGTTGGGGCAGGGGGGAGCTGGCAGCTGGCTACTGTTCTCTGCAGTTTTGCTTTCCACCATTTGACAGCGTTGTGAAAACAAAACAAAACTGGGATCCATCCAGATGTTAATCATGTCTTCTATCAATTCTAAAAGAGTATCATCAGTGACCGTCTTGCTTTGCAGAGTAATGCAAGCAAATGAAGAAGAAGTCCAATGATCTTGCCATTTTTCAAGCGAGAGAATGGGCAAGAGACAGGAAGACAGAGGGAGACCCGAGTAACAGCCAGTACAGAGTGGTGGAGGACTGATAGTCCGACTTCTCTATCTTTGCCAAGCCCCAGATCCTCTCTTAAGTCGCAGAGAGGCCCCATGGGCTGAATGTTTCTTTGGAGCTGTCCCCTTCCTGTCTCAGCGTCATTTTTTGTAAAATCTCAAATGAAAAACAAAAGACATGTAAGCTTTTCAAAACCCATCTATAAATGACATAGGGATTTAGTACAGCAGGATGTTAACAGTTTGTTGTGAAAAACAGGTGTGTGGGGGAAAATACTGGGCTGTATCCAACCATCCATGAAGAAAAGGCAAATAGAGTTTCCCCAGGTTCCTTTCTGTCCCTGTAGAGAGCCTTTCAGCACCTGGAAAGATCATTCCTGGGATTTGGGGATCTGTGTGGAGGAAGAGCCAGGAGGATTGGCAGGCTGGAGGGAGGGGATCAAATAAACCCCTTTCCCCAGTGGAGTGGCACTTACAGAAGAAGAAGGAACAGTTTCACTCCTTGACCTCCATTACTCCAGTTCCTCCATTTCACATGGCTGTTCCTCAGTACGGGTCCCCCAACTCTGGGATAATCTTCCCAGATGTTAGAAGGCACTGCCTGTACAGAGAAAAATGCAGGGAAATGCCATGTTTCAAACACAAAATGGTTGGATACATCAGGGCTGCCAACCTCCAGGTAGCACCTGGAGACCTCCCACCATAACACTTGATCTCCAAATGACAAAGATCCATTCTCCTGGATAAAAAGGCTGCTTTGGAGGGTGGACTCTCTGACATCATATCATGCTGAGGTCCTGCCCCTCTTCAAATCCCACCCTTCCCAGGCTCCACCCTCCAAAACTCCAGGTATTTCCCAACCCAGAGCTGGCAACCTTAAACAGACCAATATTAGGAAAAAACATTGGAATCATAGAATCATAGAGTTGGAAGGAACCTCCAGGGTTATCTGCAGGAAATTCACAAATTCCTCCCCCCACACCCCCAGTGACCCCTGTTCCATGTCCAGAATATGACAAGAAACATCCAGGATCCCCAGCCAAACTGGCCTGGATAAAAATTGCTTCCTGACACCAAAGTGGTCAGGCTGCAGACCCATTCCACTAACCGTAATGCTGTCCCTCGAAATTAAGCGGCTTCTCCTTATAAGAGCCTCTTGCATCAGGGGAAGGTTGCTTGCACCTGGTAATTTGCTCCATGCAATACTGATTTTGCAAATAGGATCCTTCCCCTGTTTAGTGGGTACCTCATATTGGGGAATCCTGCAAAAAAAAAAAGTCACAACGATGCCTTTCAAGATCTTGAGCTGAGCCATTGAGAAATCCCTGACTCCATTGCCTGCCACTAAACTATTAGCCAAAGCTATTGATCTGCCTCTGTGGGGGAGAGGAGGAATGGAGCTGATGTTGATTAAGCGGGCAGGTCATGCAACAGGACAAGAAGAGCAAATCCGCCTGCTGAAATTGATGACCCGGTCAATGGAGTGTGGGGCAAGCCCAGTGTTTTGAAATGAGTCCTAGTCTATACCAATATGAGCATTTGCAAGGATTACCATTAGGGCCTTGGGAGCAAGGGGCTGTGGCTCGGTGGCCACAGTGTATGCCAACGGGTCCAATTTCAGTCTCTGCCATCTCCAGTTTAAAGGATCAGGTGGAAGGTGATATGCTGTAGGAGCTGCTGCCAGCCTGAGTAGACAATACTGACCTTGAGAGACCCGTGGTCTGACTCAGCATAAGGCCGCTTCAGGTGTTCAGAAAGGATTTTGAACACTGAAACAGTTCTGTTGATCAATACTAATGCACTATGTTTGAGCCCACAGGCAACTGCATTCACTGAGAGCCAGTGTGGAGCAGTGGACTCTGATCTGGAGAACCGGGTTTGATTCCCCACTCCTCCCACATGAAGCCTGCTGGGTGACCTTGAGCCAGTCACAGTTCTCTCAGAACTCTCTCAGCCCCACCTGCCTCACAGGGTGCCCCTGTTGTGGGGAGAGGAAGGGAAGGGGATTGTAATCTGCTTTGAGACCCCTTAGGGCAGAGAAAAGCGGGGTATAAAAACCAACTCTTCTTCTTCGTTGCCCTTCCCTTAAGAGGAAACCTATCAGTTTGGTGTAGTGGTTAAGTGCATCGAGTCTAATCTGGGAGAACTGGGTTTGATTCCCACTCCTCCACCTGCTGGATGACCTTCGGCAAACCATAGTTCTGTCAGACCTGTTCTCTCAAGAACAATTCTCAAAAGAGCTCTCTCAGCCCCACCTACCTCACAGGGTGTCTGTTGTGGGAAGGGAATGGAGTTTGTAAGCCACTCTGAGTGACGGGCGGGGCTATAAATCAATCTCGTCTTCTTCTTCAAGTCCTCTCCTGCCTCTTCACTTCTGTCCTATTCCTGTGGGCAGGGAAAATGTCACACCCTATGTTCTTGACTGCTCCTACAGCCAACGTAGTGAGGTGGTTAGAATATTGAACTAGCAGCTGGGAGAACTGGGTCTGGCTCCCCAGGCTGCAATGGAAGCTTGCTGGATAACCTTGAGTCAGTCACAGGTATAATGAAGTGAATTAATGGTAAATGAATAACAGTGCCGCCCTGGCCTAGATGGTCCAGGCTAGCCAGATCGTCAGATCATGGAAGCTAAGCAGGGTTGGCTTTGGTCAGTATTTAGATGGGAGACCACCAAGGAAGTCCAGAGTCACTACACAGAGGCAAACAGTGAGAAAACCACCTCTGAATGCCCTTTGCCTTGAAAATCCTACAGGGTTACCCTAACTCAGCTATGACTTGACGGCACTTTCCACCACTGTCAAATAATAGTGCACTCCTGGTGCTAAATACCCACTAAATTAGAAGGGGTGGAAACAGCAAATGGAAAACAAACCTGACGACTTGTCCAGCGACAGCGAGGTGGAGAGAGACGGTGTCTTTTCTAAAAAGTGTAACAAGCACAGCTGCAAGAGAATCCAGGCTGCTGAGGATGTATTATTCATAGCACAGGTGGTGGAATGAGAACCCACAAACATGAGCCGTTCATTTTTAATTGGCTACATGTCACACTAGACATCTAACAAGCCAGTTGAGAACTGTCATCCGTGTGGGTACTCGGCAGAGAGGTACGGAACCCACAAGAGAACTTATCCTATTATTATTAGAAACCTTTGCAAGCACCATTGAGTTCTTGCTGCTATTCTGCCTCAGCAGGTTCCTCCAAACATCTTACCTCTTGTAAGCATGCCTGACTCCCCTCCATCCGGAGAAATTTCAAGCAACTTCTCTGTATGGTTTTTGGCCAGCTCTTCACAGTTCCTACAGATTTTCTGCCTGAATTCGGCTTTCCAAATTTATCTCAAATTTGCAATACCAAGGCTACACTGAGAGATCTCTCTGTGTCGGCTGATGGCCGCACTAGTTTTCATTGCTGGTTTGAGATCCCACATGGCCCCATTTCTACAGTAAAAATAATATGATGGGTGCAGTATTTATTTACTTCATTTATACCACACTTTTCTCCCCAGTGGGGACCCGAAGTGGCTGACAGCTCTTCCATTTTATCTTTACGACAACCCTGTGAGGTAGGGCATTTGGGACTGGGGCCTTCTGCACGCTCTGCCATTGAGCCATGGCCCCTCCATCCATCACATTTCTTCCAAGGAGTTTTGAGCCAGTGTTCAAGACACTATACATATCCCCATTTTATCCTCCAGACAACCCCATGAGGTAGGTCAGGCGGAAAGTTAGGGACCCGCCCTCATTTAAGGGAAGCCTCAAAATGTATAGCACAAAAGTGGGACCTTGGCCAATGCTCTAGGTCAGCAGGGGGAGCTGCGTCCTTGGGAGCTTCCATCCTGAATCCCCTCTCCTTCTTGGTGACCCTGCCGCTTCTGAGGATGGACTCAAGAACGTGGTACCTCATGCCTTAACCTGGGTAGCCCAGGCAAGCCCGATCTCATCAGATCTTGGAAGCTAAGCAGGGTTGACTGTGGTTAGTACTTAGATGGGAGACTTCCTTGGAACACCAAGTCAGGAGGCCAGAGCCTGAGGCAGGCTTTATGCAGCCACCTCTCTGAATATCCTCCAAGCACCCAGTAGGGGTCAGTCACCAGAGGTCAAACTTGTCTTCCAGGTGCAGACCCCCCCCCCCCCAAAAAAAAGAATGTGATGCCTCATGCCTCCCCAAAAGAGCAGAAACCGGCAACCTCACATAATTAAAATTAAGCAACCCACATTTAGCAAGCATTCAAATGTGTGATCCCAGAAGTGGTAACTTTCTTCTTCCTGCTTGAACCTGCTGTTACAAGTCAACTCCCTGGAATTTTACAGAGACAGGAAAATGACTTACAGATTACGTCTACTATGGAGTCAGCGCAAAGGAGTGGATAGGGCATCAGATTAGGATCTGGGGGGATGCAGGTTTGAGTCCCACTCTGTCCCAGAAGCTTGCTGGGTGACTGCGGGTCAGTCACAGGCATACTCTCAAGCTAACCTACCTCACAGGGCTGGTGTGAGGATTGTGTATGTTGCCCCGAGGTCCCAGAAGGAAGGGTAAGATGCAAATTTCACATCTTACCCTGTAGCAGCCTTCCCTCCATCATTCTGCCAAATGGGCATCCGGGAACCAGTTTACAGTAACAGTGAGTCATCATCCCCCGTCCCGTCCCCCCCCCCCCCCCAGTGATCTTTAGTAGAAAATCTGACTTGAGAATCTGCCACTGGGTGCAAAGGCTGCGTCCCAAGGCTGGCACAGAGTGCAAGAAGAGGCTTTAATGAGGGATGCTGCTCTTCCTGCTGACTCCTGCTTTCAGGGAAGGGCCGAAAGGCTTCTGACACAGTGTCCAAATATTGATGCCACTGTCAGAAGCAGAGTGTCATTATCTTTAATTGCCGATAAAGGCAGGCTGCAGGGGAGAGAATGTCACCAAAGAAAGGGAGCCCTCATATCTTGCACACAAATAGCTTCTAGTAGGATTGACAGCCTGTGATGTGACAATCCCCCCCGCCCTGTAAAGGAGGAGCTGATTTCAGCTGTCGGATGTGTGCTTATATCGTTGCGCACTAGAGATGGCTGCATCTCAGAATGAGTGTTAAGAAGGAGAAGAAGAGATTGGATTCATACCCCGCCCTTCACTCCCCAAGGAGTCTCAGAGCGGCTTACAAACTCCTTTCCCTTCCCCTCCCCACAACAGACACCCTGTGAGGTAGGTGGGGCTGAGAGAGCTCTGAGACAACTGTCCTTGAGAGAACAGCTGGTACAGAGCTATGGCTTGCCCAAGGTCATCCAGCAGGTGCAAGTGGAGGAGTGGGGAATCAAACCCGCTTCTCCCAGATTAGAGTCCGCGCCCTTAACCACTGCACCAAACTGGCTCCTTAAGACTGTGGCCCGGTTCACCCTCATGGGGGAACGAAGTGGGCAAACCCTGAAAAGGCAGGAGGGACTGCACCCCTTGAGACTGTGGGGGGCTGGATTCCTCCTTTGAACACTCCTTTCTGTAAAAACCTTCATGCAAATAAAAACGGGCACAGCACAGGAAAGGATCTGCCCCTTCTCTTTGTTATCGTGTTGGCTTTTTAGTTGCAGTAGGGTTGCCAACCTCCAGGTGGTGGTGGGAGATTGCCTGGGATTACGACTAATCTCCAGGCAACAGAAATCAGTTCTGCCAGAGAAAATGGCGACTTTGGAAGTCCCTCCCTTCTGTAAACTCTGCCCTCCTCAGACTCTACCTCCAAAATCTCCAGATACTTCCCAATCCCAATCTGGAAACTCTAGCAGGGAGGTTGGGTTTTTCTTTTCTAAATACCGTGGAGCATTATAAAATGTGATCCTCCACCTGCAGGCTGGACTGAAAGAGGCTGAAGTCAAAGATTGGTATCTCCCCTGCCATAAACTTGTTCAGCAGAGGAAGAAGAAGAAGAAGAAGAAGAAGAAGAAGAAGAAGAGATTGGATTTATACCCCGCCCTTCACTCCCCAAGGGAGTCTCAGAGTGGCTTACAAACTCCTTTCCCTCCCCTTCCCCACAACAGACACCCTGACTGTTTTTAAAAGAGACAAAAGTGGTTCAGAGAAAAGCTTCATTTTGCTGTTGTGGGCATATTTCTTCTGTCCCATGGCCAAATCTAGTTAAACATACTCTGTTTAAAAAAAATACCAGAAACCTTTAAAACTGTTGCCCAGACACAGAAAGGGGAGTGAGAATACATCCTACAAGCTGGGAAGCTGCTTTCAAGCCACTTTCCCCTCTCTGAAAACAGCATTTTGTGCCTTTATCTTAGTAAAGGCTGTTCTCTGTCTCCCTCACTTATTATTGTAAGTAATAACAGTTATCTGGATGTTCTAAGGATTACTATGCCAAAGTATGTCAAACGCCATTTGCATGCTAAGTATCATACCTCCCTCTGTCTTTTCCTCCAGCATTTCTCTCTCCTATGCATTCCTGAAGCTACATGTCAGTACCGCTTACTCTGAATAGCAGCTGCTCTTCAAGGGCTCCAGCATGGAGGGTCTTTCCTCGAACCTTTGACTGGGAAAGCAAGGCTTTGCACCTGGACCCATTTATTTATTTATTTCTATTTATATCCCGCCCTTCCCACAAGCGGGCTCAGAGCAGGTCACAACAATAAATGACAATCATTAAAGAAATAAATACCAAAACAATAAAAACAGTTAAAACAAAAGGTAGGCATTGCAACAGGTTACATGTTCAGTGGTCCTAATAGCTGGGAGCGATTGGGCCACAGCCAAACCATAGAGGTCTTATTAATGGCAGTATAACATTACCAGATTGCAGCAGGGAGGCCAACGGGCGGATGCTCAACCGCCTCAACCGAAGGCCTGGCGGAACAGCTCTGTTTTGCAGCCCCTGCAAATCTATAGTAGGTCCTGCAGGGCCCTAATCTCGATCGGGAGTATTTGGATGAGGCTAAGCAAATGTCTTTGGGGCCAGGTCCACGCAGTGCAAGGCTCTCTGGGGCGCATATGGGAAGAGGCGGTCCCTCAGATATGTCAGTCCTGGCAGCATAGGCATGTGAAGGAAGTGTTCTCCCTCACAACTCTCACTTCTCCCTGGCTGACTTAGGCTGCCTCGTCTAATTCAGTTCATCTCTCTGGGAATTATTACACTTCACACACAAACGCAGGCAACTGAGCACCCCACAGCACTTTTTTTAAACGACGGGCTTCAGAGGTGGTGAGTTTAGAGCAGGGAAGTGGTGGGAGATGGGAATGCGGAGCCTTTTCACATTTGCTGGTTTTTCTGATTCTCATCACCCTTCCCAAGTAGCTTTTGACCCTTCCCAAGGAGCTGCTTGCTGAGAAATCTGGAGTGGGGAAAAAGCAGGCAGATGGGGGTTGTGACATTTGATCCCCCCCCCCCCCCGGTCTCTTTTTTAGTCTAAATTTCCCTCTTCCAAAATTGCCTAAAAATGAAGATAGAGTTAGGGGCTTAGTTATACATGAAACCCCAAACATAATAATTTGCCCCTTTGTTACAATCACCACTCCCCTTTCCCTGCTATGGCCTCTGTATCATGTTGAAAGCTTCTAGGCCTTAATAGTTCGAATTGCCCATCTCTTTCTCAGTGGCTTTTTTTTTTCCCAAAGGGAGATTTTCTCAATTATTGCTTCCCGAGACCAAAGTACTTTTCCCCACAAGACCTTGAGAGTTCTAAAGGTTACCTTCATCAGGTGGCTCGAGATCCACCTTTCCTGAGGACCTCATGGCAACCTGTCCTCTTTGCTTCCTAGACTCATTGGGACATTCCGGATGGTCTTGCAGAAGGTGGTGGAAGAAGGACAGCTGGAGGTGACGGACACGCTCATAGATGACAACAATGCGGTCATTCGGGTAAATGTTTTTCCAGAAGCAGGTGGATGGTTTCTTAAACACGGCTGATTTTTCTGGGCAGTTGGACTATTTTCGCACCTAGGCTAGTGAAGGATAACAACCACTGTGGGCAGGCAGCTTGGTGTGATGGTTTGGTGTAGTGTTTTGGTGTAGTGGTTAGGTGCGCATACTCTAATCTGGGAGAACCGGGTTTGATTCCCCAGTCCTCCACTTGCACCTGGCTGGATGACCTTGGGCAAGCCATAGCTCTGTACCAGCTGTTCTCTCAAGGACAGCTCTGGAAAGAGCTCTCTGAGCCCCACCTACCTTACAGGGTGCCTGTTGTGGGGAGGGGAAGGGAAAGGAGTTTGTAAGCCGCTCTGAGACTCTTAAGTGAGTGAAGGGTGGGATATAAATCCAGTCTCTTCTCTTCTTCTCTTAAACACGCCTCACTGTCCTGCTCCCTGGAGGCAGGTTGCCTTTGCAGAGAACTGGACCCTTGGCTACGGTTGCCAGTCTCCAGCTAAGGCCCAGAGTTCTCCCAGAATTACAACTGCTCTCCAGATGATGGTGATAAGTTCCCCTGAGGGAAATGGCTGCTTTGGAGGGTGGCGTCTATGGCATTATAATCTGCTGAGGTCCCTCCCCTCCCCTCCCCAGGCTCCACCCCCAAATATCTCCAGGAATGTTGCAACATGGAGCTAGCAACTCTGCCCTTGGCCTAAGGACTGGCTGAAATTTGGGAGCTGGAGACACAGAACTTGTACCTGGTTGATCCAGGAAGGCTGGCCTCAGTTTGAGCAAGTTGCGAGGTAATCGGATCCAGTTCCACTGCTGACAGTGCTGGAGTCCCTGAGGTTATGCTGTGCTCTGGCCAGATTCCTGTGAGGAACTCTTACTCTCAGAGTACTGTTCTCACTAGACATGAAGCTCACTTCCTTCAGACCTGGATGGGCATTTAATTAAAACCATTTCCAGCAATCAAGGCCCGTAAATGGATGCATCCATAATCATTCAAGGGAGCTGCCATTTTCTTTGTTATGTAGGGGAGCCTGAACCAATGAGATCAGAGGCCAAGTCAGTCCGCAACAGGTTCCTCCCCCTCACAAGTGTTTCTTTCTCACCATGAGGACTAGAAGCTTACTTGTAGCAATGACCCTGTGGATTCGTTTCAGCAGCAGAGGCTTTGTGTAAATGACCGCCACTCCCGCGATTCAGCAGCCCTTTACACACATCAGTATAGCAAATGCTTGCATAGAGTCAACATATCGTCGCTCCCCTATGCAGTAACCATGGCAACCACCCAAAGAAAGGAAGGCAAGTTAGCAGAATCCCGCTCTGCTTTTCTGGTTTCCTATTAATGCTTCAGCTCAGGTACCCTGCATTTAACCTGAGCCATGAAAAGGGAACGTTATTAACAGAAGTTGGGGTGAGGAGAGATTTTGTCAACTCTATGAACAGAGGAAGATCCCAGCTGGAATTAGACCCCAAATGGGGTTGCCAGCTCTAGGCTGAGAAATTCCAGGAGATTTGGGGATAGGTCCTGCAGAAGGTGGGATCTGGGGAGGGGAGTGACCTTAGCAGGGTATAATGCCATAAAGACCATCCTCCAAACAGCCATTTTCTCCAGGGGAAGTGACCTCTGTAATCTGGAGGCCTGTAGTCTTGATTTTTGCCATCTGCAGATCAGTTGTGATTCCTGGAAACCTCTAGGCCCCACCTGGGGAGGGGACTGGCATCAAGGCCAGTGTCACATTTCTAATGGTTGCTGACCAGGTGCTAGAGGCCTAAAAAGCAAGATATGAGGGCTACTATACTCTTCTGCTGTTTTCCAGACACAGTGTGAGAGCCACTGAAGTGCTGTGGTGTGGGTAATGGGCAGGGATCTTGGGATAATTGGGTTCAAATCCGTACTTTACTATGAAGCTCACTGGGGGACCTTGGGTCTCTCTCAGCCTATCCAACCTCACAGGGTTAATCCCCATGTGTTTTAGCTAATAAAATCTGATTCCCCTCAACACTTGAGTCGAGGATGAACTTGAGTTCATTCACAAGTTTGGAACAATCGACCCCCCTCACTTCCCTGGGCTGAATAGGGCCATAAGATTCTCATCTCACTATAGATACTACTTTTCTGCCACCAGACATTTCCTCTCTGCTCTTATCAAGCTGATCACAGTGTGCATTGTACCTTTGCATCCTGAATTTCTTCTTTGCAACACCCGTTCCCACCTTCTGGCTGTGATATAAGGACTCAGGGATCTCCATTCCTATCTGTATCTTACGAAGGGAGCTTTCTCTCTCGAAAACTCAAAATCTTGTTCTCTAAGGTGCTATTGGACTTGAATCTAGCTGTCCCCACACTGTTATTAACCTTCAAAAGGGTAGAAGAGGGTAGTCCGTCTGTTGCCTATCTTTATCCTTTAAAGGCTAATAATGTATAAGGGGTGATCAGCAAAAACACCAAAGGGGAAAAAAAAAGAAAACTCCACCTTCTCCACCCCACAGTCCTAATTTAAATCAAGCCCTCATATAACATCTGTTAGCATTTTTGAAAAGACTGAGGAATGTGTTTGTAGATTTCTCAACTTAATGTGATAATAGGTTTTCTTGTGACACTTATCTGGTTGTCCCCAAGTATCTTCTGATCTTCTAGGGAAAGTTTAGGATGACCTGGAAGATGGGCATTTGTAGGCTAGAGATCAGGAGGATGACGTGACAGGGGTTCTATCCCTGTCACCAGAGGCTCTATTGCGGCTTTCGGTGTGGTAGGGTAGTAAATGGAATAACATGAATAAATGTGTTCCGGGTTTTGTTTTGTTTTTCAGACCAGCGTCTCCATCGAGATTAGGTACCAGGCCATGGATGGCACAGTCGGTGCTTGGAACGATGAGGAATTCTTGGAGAGCCCCAATGCACGTTCCGAGGGTGACCCCTATGAGACGGACACTCTGCTTCCCAGTCACAGGCAGTCTCCCAGCAAGGCCAGCGCTGCAGAGAGGGCGCTCCGGAGGTAACTCTTCTGAAGGGCTTTGCCTCTTCCCTCACAACCCTTTTCTACCTGCAGCACTATAACCATATTGGGTGTTTTCCCAGAAATTGCCATCTGGCTCTCCCTCTATTTTTGAGTGTAAACCCGGAAGGTTTAAAGTGAGGTCAAGTCACAGCTGACTTATGGCAACCACTTAAGGGGGTTTTCAAGGGAAGAGACGTTCAGAGGTGGTTTGCCATTGCCTGCCTCCGTGTATCGACCCTGGACTTCCCCAGTGGTCTCCCATCCAAGTACTAACCAGGGCCGACCCGGCTTAGCTTCCAATAACTAAGGAGATCAGATGAGCCTGGGCCTTCCATGTCAGGGCAGACCCAGAAAGGGCTAACTAAAAACAGAGGAAGGAAATCAGTGCTCAGTTTTGCTCATGCACTGGGTACTGTTGCTCCAAATTATGTCAGAACTTGTGTGTTGGCAGAAAGGTAACATAGGGAAGGGCTGTAATCCTGCTGGGCATTAGTCCTTTGAGGGACACTAAACAGCCCTTTGGAATTATGGGGATCCCTGTACTGCCACAGCCAAAGCACAGGTTGCTCATTCTACTGGGAAGGGCAGAGAGATAGGGAGACAACTACTCATCTCCGTTAGGCAAACCACTCCTGATGTAGAGAGGGGATGAGGACCACATATTGTATTGAAGTTGCCTAGCAACCAATCGTAAGCAGCAGTTGTTCGCTTTCTCCTGGTAGGGGTGGTCACTGATTTTCTGGTGAAGAACTAAGAGGGGGGGGGGAGAGAGACTTTAAGTCAATTTTATGACCTGCACAAGTCTTGTTTGACTCCACACAATTCTGCAGGTGGCAGAAATCTTGCACACTTATGTGGTAGTCTTCATATGTGGAAGTCAGATAGTTAGGCGCGGCACTTTCTAAATTGTTTGTTTGCCAGAAATCCTAGAGCTAGAAAGGGCCTTACAGGACGTCCAGTTCAACCCTCTGTTCAATGCAGCAAATGCAAAGTTTGAGCATCCCTGACAGATGCCTGTCCAATCTCTGCCTGAAAACATCTGGTGAAGGGGAACCCATCCACCTCCCCCAGGTAACTGGTTCCATTGTCAAATTGCTCTTGACATTAGGAAGATTTCCTAGTATTTGCGTGAGAAGTACCCTCCTGTTACTTAACCTCAACTCTTGCACCCTGGAGCAGCAGAGAACAAGTCTTTGCCCTCTGCCATTTTCCAGCCCCCCAGGCATTAGAAAGATATAGTCATGACTCTTCTCAATTTTCTCTTCTCCAGGCCAAATACCTTCAGTTCCTTCAACTGTTCCTCATAGGAATTGTTTTCCTGATTCCAGCCATTTTTGTTTGGGGGTAGGGGGTGCAGCCATGTTAGTCGAAGTCCAGTGGCCTCTTAAAGATTAACAAAATTTATTTTAAACATTTATAAAAGCATAAGGTATTAGGAGTCAGAGCTCACTTCTTCAGATCCATTGGTGTAAGCTCTGACCCCTGAGAAGTTTATTCTGGAATATGTTTTGTTACATTTTAAGGTGCCTCCAGATTGTTGGCCATTTTCATTGTTCTGGTGTGAACCCATTCAAATTAATCTGCCTCTCTTAAAGTGGGGTGCCTGAAACTGAACATAGTGGGCGATATCCTATTTTGAACATTCCAGACAAATGTAACGAAAATTATTCTTCTCTTCATTGCATCTGAAGAAGTGAGCTCTGACTCATGAAAGCTTCTACTGGAATAAATGTTGTTAGTCTTGAAGGTGCCCCCGGGCTTCTGTTTTAGGCGAAATCTACACCTCCCCTCTGAAGTAGTTTGACTGCTGTTGTTTTCCTACACTTATTCCACAGAGGTTTCAAATTTCACTGGTTTTTTTCCCTGGGTCTGAAGAGCAGTAAGCAACAGGATCTGTTTAAAGCAGTGTAATGGTAGCTTGACCACAAGAGGGCAATTAACAAATGTAGACAGTGATTTTTAAACTAGAACAAGTATGGTTTGAAACTAGAAAACAGTATAGATGGGTTTTTTTGAAACTAGAATGATTTCAGAGGGAAAGTCAGATGTAGATGTGACCTTAGTGTCCAATCTTCACAGCCTTCCAAGTGCTTCCTTCCATGAGTTGGAAGAAGGCTCCTTAGGTTGGAGGAAGGCTTCACACATTGCTCAGTGGAGTGGCAGGATACAGCACAGTATTCCAGATGAGATCTGACTGTGGTCCTTTCTGCACTAGACCTTAAATCCTGGTTCAGCCCTGTCCCTGAATTTACATTCTACACTACACATGAGTTCACCCCTGTAATTATTTCCACATTACACTGAGGTCACCCTGGTTTTGCCCCATACTTGTCCCAGGATAAACAGATCCTGTTATAACCCAGGATAAATGCAAGGTATTGTGTTGCAAGTTGAACTCTGATAAAACCAGGGATGGGATCCAAGTGCGGAAAAGACCCCAGTGTGCCGCATGGTGCCACAGAGTGGATCATGGACTGCATGGGCCTTAAGCACTGGGTTCTGCCTCAGTTGCATCAGCCCTGTTTGTCAGAAAACTGCATAGGGTGGGTTTTGACTTCTAGATCTGAGATATTAATTATTGTGTCCCGGAGGAAATACCACCGATTCTACTTCCGCAGGAACTGCTGGGGTAACTTCAGGTGGGTAGCCATGTTGGTCTGAAGCGACAGAACAAAGTTTGAGTCCAGTGGCATCTTTAAGACCAACAAAGTTCGAACTTTCACGAGCATGAACGAAAGCTTATACCCAGAATTAAACTTTGTTGGTCTTAAAGGTGCTACTGGACTCAAACTTTGTTCTGCCAGGGTAACGGCAATGACTGCTTTAATGCAAGCAGTGCGATGTTACTTATTTCCTCCCCCCCCCCCCCACTGGTTCTCCATCCCATTCTTCTTGCCGAGAAAGAAAGCGGCTGTGTTGTATTCCCTTGCAGAGAGTCAAAGAGGAGTCTCTGTTTGTGCGTGCTCGGGCTGCCCAACTTCCTGGCCTGCCCTTCCTGCAGATAATTGGTGTCTGTTCTCTGCTGGGATGTTTCTCTGTATATTTGGACTGCAGAGTAAGTAAGAAACAAATCACAGCCTTCCTTACCATGGATCATGGAGAGATGACCCTCCTGGAGACCCGGCAAAGCTGCAGTAAAGGGCCAATTTGCTGCATGGAACTGGCCTGAAACCTCTTAATTGGAGGCATAGATCAAACTCCTCAATCGATACGCTACAATTCCAGCTGTTAGGCAGGAGCACCAAATTAGGCTTAAATGGGGATTGTGTACCAGTTTGATCAGACCCCAGTGTCCCTTGCAGAGGCCAGCAAGGCTACTGTATCAGTCTTTTTGATAGTCACATTCTAGAGGAGTAGGGGGTACAGGAACAATCCGGGATGTGTGTGTGTGTCAGATTCTGGCTCTTTTCTTGGTTTGGCTACACAGAGATACACAGTAGTAAAACCCAATGACTCTACTTCTGCAAGAACTGCCAGGGTAACTGCAGTGTGTTGCTTATCAACACAGCAAGGGTGCACAACCTGATTAAAGTGTAGACAAAGCTTTATTCAGGAACTAACATACTTGATAATGAAGACGAGAGATAGAGACAAGGTCCTAACTACATCACTAGTTGGGGGGGGGGGGGAGAGGAGAGGAGGTGGAGGAGGAGGATATTGCCCTAAGAGTAGCAATCTGGAGACAGACAAGGAATGACACTTAACAGGAGAGAAGGGGCTGACCTCACTCTCCTGTCTAACTGCCCTCTTGCTGCCCCTTGCAGGGTCATCTTCTCCTTGTTCACTAGATAGCACCTGTTCCAACACAATGACCATTGTAATGCCATCAGTGAGTAGTTATGTCCCTTCTGCACTGGGTTCTCCATCCATTGCTTTTGCCAAGAGAGAGGGCCCGTCTGGTATTCCCTGGCAGAGAGGCAAAGAAGACTCTCTGTCTGTGCATTCTCGGGCTGCCCAACTTGCAAAAGGTGCAAATCTTCCTAGAATTTTTCTCCACTATACTCTCCCCATAAAAAAATAAACCTGCAACAAAGCAATGCTTGAAAAGTCGCTTAGAAACTTGTCCAAAAGGGTATACGGCGGAGTTTGATGACAATCCTAACCCCAAGTGTATAAAATGGCAGTGTTTGAAATTGTGGTTATATGTTTCAGATTGTCCAGTTAAATGTTGTTACATTTATATCCCACCTTTCCGCCACTCTTGGTGGCATACGTAGAATTCCAAGGAGCTCTCCCAATCAGGCACCCATGTGCTTATTTTCAGCAAAATGGCCACATCGTATTCCCTTTGCTCAGACTCTGGGGATAGCTGCAGAGTTTACACCAAGACAATTTATTAAATAAGTGATGGGCAGTTCTGCAGTGAGGAGAGGTGAGCTGGTGGCCAAGGTGGTGCATTTTACATGGCGCGCTCTGCCACTGCCCCGCCCTTGCAGCTGCCGCACCCAGGAGCTGCAGAAACTCACGTTCCTTCCCTCCTTGTTCCTCAGATGCCTTCAGCCACAGTGCACCAAGATGCATGTGCCCAACAGGACGTTCCAAACTTTCAAGAGATTCAGGAAGCCCTACTGGGCATACACAGCTGGCCACAGTGTGTTTAAAGATGCCGGGGGATTGAGAAGGAGCCTTATGGGCTTTGGCTGCAGAATAGCCGGAAGGGGGAGGGGATGATGGCAGCCGCAAAGTCTAGTGGCTGGGGGACAGTGGTCTCAGGAGGCATTCCTTGTTGCATGGCTATTATATGATGCATGCAGGGTCTTAGGAGATAACCAAACCTGAAGCACAGTATTGAGGCCAGCAGGTTCAAGATCTGATGCAAAATTCAAGGGTTGTTTTACTATTGTTGTGTTTCTTGAGCACATTTGTGTCTCCTGTTCCAAAATCTGCGTTGGAGGTATGTCTCAAAGTCCAGCAATAACCATTGCTGGACAGCATGAGCTACTTTTGTATATGATGCCCTCTAGTGGCTGGTTGGTGTGCCAAAAAAGTTTAACAAAAGTCGTGTTTCCTTTTGTGTTTGCATCGCTGAATCAGCATACTGGAAGAGGAATTAATTAAGCCTTCCCACCTGCCAATGTTCCCTCTCTGCTCCTGGTCATTTCTCCACAGCTAGGCTAACTCTAGTCTAGCACCTGGCCTGGGCGGGGGGGGGGGGGGGGGGGGTGAGGGGGGGGCTAAAACTGGTCTGAGGGTAGAATCAGAACATGGGTCAAAATGTTTTTAAAGAGAAACCAGGAGAAGAAAGCTGCATGCTTGCTTTGTAACATGCACTTATTCTCTCAGTATTTTATTGAACGTGACAAAAATTCCTACATGGCCTGGAAAGGGATCATAATCCATCATAGCGGTTCGTGAATATGTATCTCACATTACACACCCATGCCTGTTTTATAGCATGCATAAGGGGAAAAAATACTCACGTGATCATCACATGTGAACTGGCTCAGTTTTTGCGCAGCAACTTGGACATTTGATTGGGTTTACACATCTCAGCTCACCACGTTGCCCCCCCTCCCATCCATTTTATGTGCTGGATGACAATTCCAAAAAGTGCGAAATCAGCTACATGACCCATTCTCCATGGGGTAAATATTTTAGATAAGCTAATGGTTCATGAGGAGAGGGAGAGAAACAGTTTGTAAATTCCCCTCATACACACCTAGATCTCCCCTTCCAGGAATCTTTTAAGGTATCAGAGGGTTGATTTCCGGGACCTGCTCAGTCCTTATTAGGTTGTTGTGGGCAGGGGAACATTTTTCATCTTGTTAATTTACAAAACCACTTACCCCCCCTGAATACCCGGGAAGCCCCTCGGCTATGCAGAAGCCTTGGAAAGTGTTTTCGTTCCCATGATTGCCATGGGAACAATCCACATTCCAACTAGACATCCTGATTTTTAATTATTATGGTCTGGGTTTTCTTGGTGAGCCACCTCGAGAACTGATTTGTCTGGCTGAGAGCACAGTGTATCAATGCCTACAATGAGTACAAGTAAATGTGGGCTGATTTCATCATTCCGAAAGGAGCCTGCAAAAAAGTATTGCAAGTGGCTCTTGAGAAATGTAAAGTGGAGGACTGACTTGTGTCAATCCCATATGGTTTTCAAGGCAAGAGATGGACAGAGGTAGTTTGCCCTTGCTTTCCTCCATGTATCAACCGAGGACTGACCTTGCTCAGCTTCTGAGGTCTGACAAGTTTGGCCTAGCCTGGTCCATTCAGATCAGGACAGAAGATAGAGAACAGAGAGATTAGATTTGTATTGATTGAAAATTAATGATCCCCATGCACACATGTGATAGGCTGGGAGCGTTCAACAACCCTTTTCTTGACTCATGTGAAATCCAGATCTCTTACCCAAGGTTTCATCAGAGGCCAGTTTCTGGGCTGCTTTATTATTTGTGCGCACCACAATTCTTGCTCCTTTTACCACTGCTTGCTCTTGCCTTCTGAAGAATTGAGCAGTGACTCACGAAAGCTCGTACCTGACCACAAATGTTGTTAGTCTTTAAGGTGCTGTTGCGCTGTTGCTCTTTTCTACTGCCCTTGCCAGGTTCTCAAACAGCCCACTGAAAACCTCAAAGAGTCACATTCTTTGTTTTGCCACTCGCTCCTGCAGGCAGGAAGAAGATGAGATGTATTACCACAGTGACGATGAACTTCTGGGTGAGGGAGACACCATCAGTCAAGGCTCCCTCAATGCGAGGTACGCAGCCCAGCCCAGCCCTGCCTGCCTGGGTCTGCAGTGTGGATTGCTTGCTGTGCTGGAGCCAGCTGAGAGTTGACACCATCTGTTCTTGCAGAGAAATCTCACTGAGTGAAGGAATCCCTGGGATTATTCTTGGTTCTGTGTGTTTTTTACAAGTTTCTGTGTGTTTTTCACTTTCATAAAAGAAGAAATGCATCCATGGAGAGGGGCAAAACACCCACTATGGCAGCTTTCGCTGCACAGGTTTATGAGAATGTGGAATGATTACAGGGTTCTCTCGCCACACAGTGAGATTTCTCTGCCCAGGAACAATTTGTGTAAACTCCTGCAAAGAGTGTGCAGTGTGGTACGGTTCAGTGTGGTGTGCAAGCATGTGGGTGAAGGACTTCCTTGATGGACTCCAGTGATGATGGAATAGCTTGGAGGGGAATGGCACAGTAATAGTCCATCTCATGGCTGCAGAGCCTCACAGGGAATGGTGAATCCTTCTAGAGCAAACAGTTCCTGGCTGACATGTGTCAGAACGTGTGATCTGTGGACTTTATGTGCAGGGTCCAACCTGCAAAGGAGCTGGTGGGGAACTTAGCCAGGGAAACTGCCATCAGAGAGTTGGCTAAGATCCCCGCTGGGAAATCAGGGCGATGAATTCATACTGTCATTTAAGAAAGCTGTGCAACTAAGTTCACAGAAGTAAATGGGATGAGCATGAAAAAAAACAAGAAGTACCTCTCAGGTATTTCAGAAAACCTTTTCCTGCCGAGTCACCTGCAGGTGATGTTTCCTTGCCTCTGGAGATCAGACCATTAGCTAGGTAAACACTTGATTTAAGACCAGAGCATCTCACCTCATGATCTCTCTTGTCAGTCTCGTCTGAGAGTGGTGGGAACACTGACCATACTGTCTGTCCTTTACTAGAGCTGTCCAAAATGAAAGTGCCCCAGAATTTCAGTTGTAAATGCTCCAGAATTTCAGTTGTAAAGAACTTGGGTAAAAGTTGTGAAGCCCCTTGGTGGCCTTCTGCTGGTGGATTGGCTTTCAGTTTTGCACCTTCTTCCTGAGTTCCAGAAGGGCTGCCCTCCAACCCTCTTTTTTCCATTGATTCCATTAGGAGGGGAAAGAATTTCAGTTGCTTAAAGCAGGTCTTCACTTCACTGTGTTGGTGTAGCTTAACTCATAGTGAGATAACTGCATCAGCTTAAATTCTCTACACAACACAAAAACACAAGCTAGAGTCATCTTAAAGACTATCAGATGTATTGTGGCATCAGCTTTTGGGGTGTTAGAGACCATTTCGTGAGATGCATGAATGTCCTGCATCTGACCAAGTGGGTTTTCTCTCATAAAAACTTATGCCACAGTACATCTTTGAAGGTGCCATAAGGGTCTAAGTTTTGGGCTGCAAAGCTACATTTTTTTATTTACCAGGCTCCCTGGCTCCTTTGCATCTAGTCACCCTTACCTTTGATCATACATAAACCTACAAAGCTGCCTTACACCAGCTTAGACCACTCATAGATCTGGCTGAAGGCAGAACAGCAAGATATACTGTGGCCAGATTCCTCCTGGGTCCCATCAAGCAGACGTTCACTGGGAGTTCCCTCTTGGAACACAGATTCTCAAGTTTTCAGGAGCCAATGTGGACTGGAACTGCAGCATGCAAAAAGATGGTCTTTAAGCCTTCCCTCTGCACTGTTTTCTTAACTTGAAACAGTCCCAGGGAGCCACTGTTTGCCCTTCTGGGGATACTGATGGGTACTGATGGGCTACACATAAGTTTTCCCAACAAGGCAAATAACAGCCCTGGCTGAGAAAGCTTCAAGGAAGGGAGGTTAAAGTTTCCTTATGTGCCATGATTCCTATCTGAATCAACCTTTAAGTGCCTATGAAGCTAAGTCTCAACCAGGAGCTTCTAGCATGTCTTTCTGATGGGACCAGGAGCAGACCCATGGATGGACTCAGGAACAAAGTACTGTCTAGTTAGGCCCTCTGGAATCCATATTTCCTGCTGTGACTGGCAGTGGCTCTCCAAGTCTCTGGCAGAGAAAGGTTCTATCCCAGCAATTGTGAGATGCAATCGTTCCACAAAAGATGCTGGGGGCTGAAGCAGCTGGGACTTTCTGTGTGCCAAGCAAGACCTCTGGTTGCAAGCCACGGGAGTTTCCCTCTGCCCTGCTCCGGATTCAAACAACCATTCTAAGATGCTCCAGAAACATCTGAATCTGAGATTGTGCCCCATCCTTGATGGTACCTTTCTGCAGTTCCTCATCCTGCACAGTTGTGGTTGTATGCCCATCAAAACTGTTCACAGCAGAATTTCTTCCTGGCAGGCTGTCAGCAACCCAACCGATGCCAGGAAGACCAAGGCTGAGAATCCCATTGTACTCCTGAACAATAGGGCTGCACTCCAGGATGTAGCTGTTGCCATGGCAATAACACACAAAAGGGCCCCTGTAAAGTTATCTTTCTTCTGATCCTCCCAACACAGCATGTCTTTTGATATTGTTTGTAGACAACCCTGTTTTAAAGAGCAGGGGGGGGAGTGAGAAAAGGAGCCCACTTTTTTCTTCCTCCTGGTGAGGTGACAATAATTGGGCTTGCCACCTTTTCCTCCAGTATATTTATTCAGTAATTTGAAATAGTCATCGGCTGATCTCTCTCTACAAAGAAGCTTGAAATGGCTCCAGGAGTTGTGCACTATTAAATACCAATCATAGAACGCTATTTAGCATGTAACAGAATAACAAAAAATATAATATCAAGCAAACGGCAGGTTAAAATAGGTAATAAAAAAGCAATATGGGAATATCTAAAGTTACCCTTGGGTTGCCAACAACCTGGAGGAGGAAGAGGAAAAAGAGAAGAGGAGGAGGAGGAGAGTGAGTTTGGATTTATACCCCGCCCTTTACTACCCAAAGGAGTCTCAGAGCGACTCACAGTCTCCTTTCCCTTCTCCTCCCCACAACAGATACCCTGTGAGGTAGGTGAGGCTGAGAGAGTTCTGAGAGAACTGCTCTTGAGAGAACAGCTCTGAGAAAACTTGTGACTGGCCCAAGGTCATCCCAGCAGCTGCATGTGGAGGAGTGGGGAATCAAACCCGCTTCTCCCAGATTAGGGTCCGTGCTCCTAACCACTACACCAGACGGGGTAGCCAGGTGGTTAGCAATCCTAAGTCACTTACCGAATGTCCCTGGGACATCCGGAGAGACTCTTCAAGGCTTCTGCCCCTGACGTCTATTACATCTTTATCAGGAGCAGACTGAGAAGGGGAAACGACCCCAGAGCAGGCTGAGCCGAGTGGCCCTTGTGGTGCTTGAAGTCGGCACTTCTGGGGTCACTCCACTCAGCAGTGCCAACAGTGAATGTCAGCTCGCCCATAGGTCCCTCCCGAAAACTGGCAGCAGTGTGAGAAAAGACCGTTGGTGAACTGATGCCAGTTACCACTGTTGATGAAAGGTCTGTGCCAAGTGCTCTCCCCCCCACCCCTCGCCTAAGGCTCTGGCAGAGTTGCTAGAGCTTGATTATGCTTGCTCCTGGCCACCAGAGGCCCTTTAGGGCAGGGGCCCACCAGGAAACTTCCCTGCCTGTTTAAATGGCTAGTCCACCCCAGGTTTTTATCCCGCCCTTTCTCAAAAGAGCTCAGGATGACATGTGTGGCCACTTGTCTCCCTTTTGACTGAACTTCCATGACAACCCTGTGAGGTGGGTTGGGCTGGCCCAGGAGGACCGAGAGAGCTTCATGGCGCAGTGGAGATTGGAACCAGGGCTCCCCTGGCACTAGTGTTATGATTCTCACTGCTGCACCATGCTCAGGCGGGAGAAGGTTTGGAGGAGTTATACCCGGGACTGTCTACATATGAAGCACATGCTCTACAAAGCTACCCTCTTCCTCCCAACCCCCAGCTAACAGGCCTTCAGGAGTCTCAGTGCAGGCAGGAATTCAGAAGCAACATTGGTTGAATTTCTGCAGCTGTTAAAGATACAAAACACCACCCAGTGGATGGGGAAACCACAAACAGAATCATAGCATGGGTCCTTATTACTGGGGGCAGGGTGGTGCTGAGGCACACCAATGGTGCTGCAGTGCCCAAATTACCCTTAGCCACCAATGCAAAGTCTTCTTGGGTCGTTAGTAACTTGGAAGGTGAGGACTGGGTGCTTTCACAATCACAGAGTTGGGCAATGGGACTGGAGAGTCATAGTGCCCATCCTCTTGCCTCAGAGCCCCTGCTGGACATCCTCAAGACAGAATCAGACTTAAAACTGGAAGGGGCCCAAGTGGAGTATCTTGAGCCAAGCCCCTATCCCAAGACTGGAATCCTCTCTGGAAGGCCTCTCTGGCAGATGCCAGTGCAGATTTCTTTCAAAAGCCTCCGATGAAGGAGATTGTATTGCCCCCATAGGCAGCGTCCTCGGCTGCTGAATGTCTCCAGTAATGCAGAATCCCCCCAGGAAGTGCTTCTGAGCCTATCCCGCTGAAGTTAATAGAATGGGAGAGCATTCCCTCTAGAAAAAAAAAATGGGGCTTTCATATATTGGCACTTGGGGGCCAAAGTTTCATGTCTTGGCTCTTGGAGGCCAAAGAACCAAAGATAGTTCAAGCCTCGCTGCCACTAGGTGGAGAGCCTTTTCAGTGGTGGCCCCTTACTGGTGGAACGAGCTCCCGGAGGAGATCAGGGCCCTGTGGGACCTGATGCAGTTCCGCAGGGCCTGCAAGATGGAGCTCTTCCATCAGGCTTATGAATAGGGGCCGCCGCCTTTCTTCCTCTCCCCCCCCTTCTATGACCACCAGTGAGGGGCCTCAGATATTACCATCTGGTTCCAGTGCTATCTGACATTGGGGCCTGAAAACGCTGGGGTATACGGTATGCCATCTAATTCTACTGAGCACTTTATGCAAATTGTTACTGCTTTATTGTGAATGTTTTATAATGTTTTAACTGTTTTAATTGTTATTGTATTTATGAATCTTGGCTCCGCCAAGTCTTGTAAGCCACTCTGGGCCTGCAACAGCGGGGAGAGCGGCCTAGAAATCGAATAAATATTTATATATATAAATAAATAAGCCTTGAAACAAAATGAAGAAACGTCAGTGGGTTTGGACAGGGCACATGTAAAGAAAGTGAAACTTAGGGTGATGTGAAGTTTAAGGAGGCTGACTAGGACTTTGCAGACCCAGGTTCAACTACCCCTCAACCACTGGGTGATCTTGGGCCAATCTCTCTCTCTCAGCCTACCCTACCTTGCAAGATGGTTGTGAGGGCAAAATGGAGGAGAAGAAAGCTGCATATGTTGAGTACCTTGCAGATAAAAATATAATAGAAAGACAGAAGGTAGTGCACATGGACATTTTTAGGCATGCTGTGTCTTTCTTCTCACCACACTTTAAGCGGGATGTCTGAAAGTGATACTATGCCTAGCTGCGTGGGTAATTAACATGGTGGAGACACTCAAGACAGATACAGATAAGGACATGGCTTTGTAACATGCCTGTTTTTACTCCAAGTATCACTGCTCGAGAGCCCACAGGCTTGCTGGTCCGACACACTCACATAATTGCTGATCTTTCCCCTGCTGTTTGTTGCATTCATTTACGCCGCGGTGGCCAGTCCAGCACAGATGCAAAAACCAAGAGCATTTTTGTTCCTTTGGCTAAACACAAATTAGAGAGGGAGGAGAGCCCAAATTGCTCTGCAATATGTTATCGGCCGTTCAAAATAACCTTCACTGGCATGTGAAGCAGGCAGGCTGTGAACCACATGGTGCCTTAGCATTCATACACCAGCATTTACATATGGAGAAGATATCTGTTCTTTCTGCCTGCCCACCACCACCCCGCCAAACTTTGTTATGAAGTAATAAATTAATAGAGGCTCTGGGGAAGGGGCTGAAGCAATTCCCCTGCTTCTCAGTGCATACTGGATGATGATGGCTGGATTCTGGACCTGCTCGGTATTTAGGAGCTTTCCTGCTGAATTTTCAAAAATAGTCTGCCTGTTTTCGGAGGGCTCTTTCCTGGCACGTTACGTTAGCTGCCTGCACATGGTAGTGTCATTAACATATTTCTCATTAGGCGCTGTAATTTGGTTTTGCTTTCCTTGCACCCATTCCACTCCACAGCACCAGCCACAGAGGACAGCGGCTTAGGAATTCAGTTGCTCCCCTCCCCCTCAGACAGTGTGCTTTGGGAACACCGGAGGATTTTAGATTTGGATGGGAGATACGGAGTTTGCAAGAAGCAACTGTGAGGATGGTCACAGACAGTAAAGATCCCAAACAACCAGCTTGATTAAGTATACTAGGCTCCTACCTTCCCGGGAGAAAGCCCTGTTGAGTTACACAGGACACTGATGCAGACTGTAAAGGTTGGTAGCTCAGCAGTTCGAGAACTGAGTGCTGCGTGATGGTGTGAGCTCCCGTCTCTGGCCCCAGCTCCTGCCAACCTAGCAGTTCGAAAGCAAGAAATTGCAAGTAGATAAATAGGTACCATTTTGGTGGGAAGATAACAGCATTCTGTGTGCCTCGGTGTCTAGTTATGCTGGCCACATGACCACAGAAACATCTTTGGACAGCGCTGGCTCTTCGGCTTGGAAACGGAGACAAGCACCGCCCCCTAGAGTCTGATTCAACTGGCTTTCGAACAAGGGGAACATTTACCTTTACTTTTCCTTTAGTTTAGACCTACTTAGGCTTGCTCCTCTAGTCAAGTCATTCACAACATTCGACCAGAGTTTCCCTGCCAGCATTATCAAGAACAAATATCTATGGGTAGAATGCACCTTCTCAGAGTCAACCTTGCCGAGAAAACCTATGTTGAACTGGAATTCTAAACATTGCAAAGGTGCTCTGAGAACACAAGCTGACTCTTGCACACAAAATGGTGGGTGAGAGTGTCAGGGCCAGAGACCCTATTTCCCCTCCATTGGAAACAATGGAGGATGGGTGCACTCTCTTTGGGTGCACATAGAATTGGATCCCATGGTCCAATCTTGTTAAAATGCGGGGGTTCTTTTGGGAAGAGGCTCCAGCAGGTACACTGCAAATTTGGCATTTCGACCTCAAACCCCTCCCCCCAGACCTCTGAATATACCCTATTCAGTTTGTAGTTTGGAGCCAGTTTGGAGTAGTGGTTAAGTGCACGGACTCTAATCTGGGAGAACCGGGTTTGATTCCCCACTCCTCCACTTGCACCTGCTGGATGACCTTGGGCAAGCCATAGCTCTGTACCAGCTGTTCTCTCAAGGACAGTTGTCTCAGAGCTCTCTCAGCCCCACCTACCTCACAGGGTGTCTGTTGTGGGGAGGGGGAGGGGAGATTATAAACCGCTCTGGGACTCCAAGTGAAGGGCAGGGTATAAATCTAGTCTCCTCCTCCTCCTCCTCCTCTTCTTCTTCTGGATTTGCCATTGACTAAAATGGCCCCATAGGGTGTAACAGAGCCGAATATATTCAGGATTCCCGAGTATGTCCCAAATACCAATACGATACAGATATTAGTATGTGGGAATATTCAGATTTTTAAACCCCAAATCCGAATAATACCGAATATTTTTTCATTGCACACCCCTAATAGGGGCCTTTTTGGTAAGGGCTATGAAGATGTATGTGCAGCACTCAGAATACAATAGAAGGCTAAGTATGATTATTTTACCCGGTGCAGTTGAACACGGCAGTTGAACACACACATTTCTGCATCAGTCCCTGCTAGCTGGGCTCTTTGTGACTCTGTCCAGGGATGAGAGCAGAGAGACGATTGGCCAGGGAGTCCAGGGAAGTTTCGCAGCTCCTGCAGACTTCATTAAAGAATCATCTGCTGTCTGTGTTTCCAACATCTTTTGAAAAGATGTCTCATTAGTCAGCTAATTTTCTCTCCCACCGGGGAGAAAAACCAACCAACCAATCCTGGAACAAAAACGATCAGTAAGTAGCACGGCAGGGCTCAGGCAGATCAGCTGCTTGCCCATGAAGGGGGTTTCTGTGTTTTATCAATGTGGCCAGTCCATCCGTTTATGTTCCCAGCTAGTGTGGCGGACTGGCAGGGATCCTGGGCTGGGCACAGAGAACATTTTGGAAGGGATCTCAGTGATGGGACCAGAATTCAAAATTCATAAGCAGACAAAAGCAACCTGTCTGGAACACCCATAGGAATGAGACCAAAACCTTCAGTTACCAAATGGGAATGACATTTATCAACAATCTGCTGACTAGGGGATGTTTCCCTCTCACATCATATATTATTTTATCATTATTACCCAATCACTTCCTGCTATATCATACTAGCTTTCTGCATTTCTTAAAATCAAGGCTGAACAGGCGGCAAAGAATCCTTAATTCCACCTGTGATGCCAGTTGGCATACATCTGCTTAGTTGGCATTGTTGATTTTCCTTCTGGAGGCTAGAGCAGATGATCGCTGGTGGGCCCAGGTCTTGAATCTTGGGGTGTTATTCAGTAACTGCAGACAGAGCCAGCTGTGGGGAAGGGAAAGGTGTGATTTGTCATGGGGAAGCAGCAGGTGGGAATGGGGTACCTAAAAGGAATGTGCAGTGATTATCGTAAAAATGTAGGTTAGCCCTGGCACATGTGATTGTTGAGTGTTTTCATGTGAATTTGCATGCCTGAATGTGGATCTGGGTTTGCCTGTACATGACCAGATGGATTCAGGGATGTGACCAGGTGGGTGCTGTCCAAGTCTGCTTCCTCACTGAGGGGTTTGTCTCCACACTGGCATCCAACATCCATGGTGGAGTGCCCCCCCCTTTTTTTGAGGGAGCATCCACACAATATGATGCCCTCACTGGGCTCCAGTCCTCCTGTCCCTGTCCTTTGACAGCTTATTCCCAATCCTGCTTTGCTACAATCTTTCTGGGGAAAGCCCAGTCTGGATAGAAGGTGAGCATTTACAAAGGGCTGCCCACATTGGCAATATTTTTTCTTCCATCAACCCTTAGCAGTCACCTTTTTTCCCTGCTGTGCCACTGGAGGTCTTTTAGTGGGCTTTTAAAAAGCTCGGTCATTGCTATAGCACTATAACGCTATAAACCCCATTCCATTTTGTATATCACAAGTAGGTTGGCTGATCTTCTTTCCAAACAATCCTGCATCCTGCTTATGCCTCACAGCAATTTCATCATCATTGCATCTTGGAAGTTGGATAGGCATGGCAAAACAGGCAACATGGCCATTCTGTCCCAACGTTTGTGATTTAGAAGGACTGAAATAGAAACTTGACTCCTGGGTGGAGTCTAGTCATTCATTAGATGGGGGCAGGGGCTAGTCATTCACTGGGTAAACTGGGTGGGGTGCCAACAATCCCTGGGCAGCCACATTCATGCCTGAGCTGACATCTAGTGGGACATTTTTTTCATATTGGTTAAGAGCCGACCACGTCATCGAGCTCTAGCGACCCATGTTATTCTGCCTTTAACCACACGAGATACTTGTTTTAACTTCATTTTTGTGTTTGCATATGCTAATGGACCAGTTTGGGAGAAGATGGAGAAGACTATGAAGGGTAAATATAGTGTGCTGTGGAGCATGAACAAGCATAGAAAGGATCTTAGGGAAGATCATTAACCCTTTCCCCCCTCAATGATTTATAATGTATCCCACCCACACTGCAAAGCACCTAGCATCCTTATAGAAATAGCTGTCTAATGTGGCCACTCCTGATTCCAGTGTGCAAATAGCCATAAAATTCTGGGGAAATTGGATGCTGGAAATAGTGCAATGCTATGAAACACTGGTCGATTTCACATTACCCTTTTAAACTGCATGTTTTCTGTTATTGGCTCGTCATGGAGGAAACTGGTACAGGTCCAACAAGGAGCCACCTCTGAAGCGCTGTGGCCATTTCAAACTGTGCCACTTTCTCTTCCTGCCATTTTCCTTCATGTGCACGATCTCCCTAAGAGGGTTTTTTTAAAAAACATTTTATTGGGAGTACTATGACACTGATTTGATGTCCTGTTATAGCATGATAGTGTTCCCAATAGAACATCAAAAAAAGAGAGGAGAGATTGAGCACCAGGGGGGAAAGGGTGTAAAAACCCCATCACTGGAGGAAGTGCTACAAGGCATTTTACACAGCCCATTGTAGCGATTCAGATCCGGAAGAAGGGATTGAAGACCTGAGGAAAGCAGTTTTCATTAACAGTGCCTCAGACATGCTTCCCAAATGGGAGACAACTGACATTGTATAAACAGGTAAATATGTTTCGTTAACAGCCGGTTACTAAAATGGGTCTGTCTAAAACCATTAGTAACCAGTTCCTGAAACAGAATAGATAGGCAGAATATTAACAGCACAATCCTATGAAATCAGTGGCCTTAGACTGGAGTAACTCATGCTGAAATATTCCCTGTTTAATCCACATTCACAATAGAAATTCATAAATGTCCTATGAACACATAATTTTTTCCCCAGCATGCACAATTCCACCCCCTGAGGAAGGAAAAGGCAGAGAATTTCAGTTACTAAAGCAGGTCATCACTAAGCAGAGCGAATTCACATGGTGCACCTCCATTAGGTGAAGATGTTTTAGACTTTAAACTGTAGGATGTGAACAACAGATTCAGTGCTTTATAGTGTTTAGACTGTCAGTATCTGGGAGACTCAGGTTCTAATCCCCACTCGTGCCATGGAAGCTCACTGGGTGGCCTTGGAACAGTCACCCTCTCAGAGTAACCTACCACACAGGGTTGTTGGGATGATAAGATGGAGGAGGGAAGAACAATGATGGCAGCCACTTTGGGAGAAAAGGATAGTTTGGTGTACCAGTTTGGTGTACCAGTTAAGTAAAGATAGTTTGATGTACCAGTTTGGTGTAGTGGTTAAGTGCGTGGACTCTAATTTGAGAGAACCGAGTTTGATTCCCCACTCCTCCACATAAAGCCAGCTGGGTGACCTTGGGTCAGTCACATTTTTCTTAGACCTGTCCTTGAAATAGCAGTTTTCTCAGAACTCTCTCAGCCCCACCTACCTCACAGGATGTGTCTGTTGTGGGAAGGGGAAGGGAAAGGAGTTTATAAGCCGCTCTGAGACTCAGAGTGAAGGGTGGGGTATAAATGCAATCTCTTCTCTTCTTCTTCTCTTCGTATAAGTAACTAAACTGAGGAGAATGTATGCTTGCAGTTATATGTGCTGTGTGCATATGTATCTGTCACATTTTTATCCCATTCTTCCTCCAAGGAGCTCTGCCCCCTCCATTTTATCTGCATAGGGTAGACTGAGAAAGAAGTGGGAGGGAGGGTGGGAACGATAGGGGAAGAGAAAGAGAGAGACTGGCCCAAGGTCACCCAAGTCAAAAACATGACAGAGTGGGGATTTGAACCCAGGATATATGTGGGCACGCTGCTGTGCCACCTGGTCTTAAGAACGTCATAGTTAGGGAGTCAGAATTGGCCGTGACTTCATATTGAGTGTCCTTTCAGTGGCAAACAGAGCTTTACCACTTTGCAGTCATGTATAAGTGTGTCCCAAAATGTTACTTTCACTGGATGCTTGACCAGGAAATGCTCCTGCAAGCTTCCATTCCTCTGAATGAGTCCTTTTCCAGTAGATCATTTCCTCATGTTTTTAGGGGCCTGGGACAGCCAGTCTGCCACTGATGCCAATGTCCTTTAAATATTTATGCCAAGCCTCACATGAGTGATGCTCGCTAGCCTCCCACCCCCTTGTTCAGTGCTTAAGGCACAGCCTGAACAGGCCAACGTGCTTTGTATTCCTGGGCAGGGAGAAAGTCGATGCTGAGAAATGTTACCTGATCACTGTTTACTCTAAAAAATTAATGTGTGGGATGTAGCTCTGTAGCGGAATACAATCTGGCCTGGGTGCATTATTGATACTTCCTTTTCTCTTGCACAATTGTGCTGTACCTGCCTCACGTTGCACCACTTTTTTGTGTGTCTGCAGCCAGCGTCATTCTCTTCCCTTCAGGAGGCACTGTCCATGGTGCTGAGTTTGACCTCTGATGCCCCCTTATGGGGACCAAGCTAGACTTCAATTTAAAATGATGGCAGGCAAGCAAGAACTTACCATCATGACTTTGCATGTGCGCAGAGACCTGTAGCCCATGCTGGAGTCATGCTGTATCCCATTCACCAGTCCAGTCTAAATGGAGTTGTGCATGACCTCTCCTGCCCTGTTGGAGCACGTACGTGACTAAAGTTAAATGTGTTCTGCACCTAGAAAGCTTTCCCGACCATGGCGGACTTTCTCTTCATATATTTCATGGGTTTTTTTTCCTCTTGTGTTATCTATCATAGCAAACTGCCAGGACGCCGGAATAAGACCCATGATGGCTACAAATCCATAGCCAGGTATTAAGAGTCAGTCGGAAATATCAAAGCAATATTTTTTTACTCTATTTCTCCCTAGCCTATCCCAGGGTGTCCTTATGCAGGGCTTAGCGCTAGAACATGTCAAGCCAGAATAAAGATTCAAGTGTATCTAAGCATGTACAGCATCCATTTCTTGGAACACCTATTAAGCTGCAGCCAGACATAAGAAAAGAGTCCTGTGAGATGAAACCAGTGTTTCTCACAGTACCCCTGAAAGGCCCACAAGCAGGGAGTATTCAGCTTCTTTCCCTTCAGCAACTGTTTTTCAAAGTTAGAATACCTCTGCATGTGCAGGTTCCACTTAAACCATTATGGTGAATGGCCATTAATGGGCATACCCTCTATGAATCTGCCTAATTCCCCTTTAAAGCCAATGGCCTACACAGTTAGCAGTAAAAATTTCCAATTCAGAACTATGTACCTTTGGTACCTCTTTATTTGAGAGATTACCTGCTTCTCACATCTGGATGGTCTTGATTGGCTACCAAATTCCATGAGGATCTGAGTTTTTGCAATTGTAAGAAGAGGGAAAGGGTGGGTCAGGAGAAGCTCCTCCCATCTTAGTGCTGATGGTTGAAGGCACTGATGGACACAGTCCACCAATGGCTTTTGTTTCACAGTGTTTCTGTATTGCAGTGGGGATTGTGTCAGACAAGTTTGATCCACTCTGCTCCTGACCAGGCTGGGTTTACAGAAACTTCCCTTTCAGTATGTGCTTCTGGAGAGAACATGGCTTCTTATCTTACTTCTATATGCGCGCATGTTAGTTGCTGTTGTAGGCTAACAGATCCAGAGGGGAGGGCTATTATCTCTTGTGAGTGTGGGGCTTGGGATTCTGTTGAACAGCCAGCAAGTAGGCTGACAGGAATTGAGCACCTGGCCCTAATGCCTTGATTCCTCCCATTTCCCTGCTCAACAGTGATGATCATGAAGACTCCAGGTATGTGCTGGCCCACTCAGGTTCTCTGAGCACTGTTCTGATGTGGCATAAAGGATTGAATGCTTTTGTAAGTGGTATACAGATTCAGGGGTCCACAAATTCAGGCTGGCTTTGGTGGCCAGGGAAACTTCCTGCTCACCACTGACCAAGGACAGCATTTTGTCTCTGTCATGATAAGTTCTAAAGGAGCTCTGAGTGGCTCTGAAACCCAAAGCAACTGGGACAGAAGGCCTGGTCCTACTTCCCAGTTCTCAGTTTCATGCTGCCCAGTGGAGGGCTCAGACACTCACATCAAAACCACATCAACTGAATTTGCAGACCCCTCATCAGCATTTATAAGGGCTTAATAATCTTAGACCTGGCATGACCAGCTCTTCCCACCTTCCCTGAGCCTGTGTGTGTGCATTAGGTGGGGGAGCCGGGAATGCACTTTTAGCGAGGGTGGACATAATATTGCATTAAGGTCACAATGAGACAGAAAGAAACCCCAAACCAAGTAATCATGTGTTAGTTAACTTGCTCAGTAATTTTTTTTTAAAAATGCCAGGTACTGATCAATTAACCTTGCTTTTCCCTTTTGACTGAAAAGAGCAGAACATATTATACAAAGCAGTAAAAATGAAAGGCTAAATTATATACAGTCCACTTAATTTGCATGATCCATGTAGCTCATAGAAGTTTGTGGTGTTGTTGTTGTTTTTTGGGGGAGCATTTGAGTAACTAAGTGCCTAGTCCTGATTTTGTTTTGTTTTTTTAAAATCTCTTCTAGTCAAGAAAGCATTAAAAATGCTTGTGTTGGCTAACTACTCTTTCTGCCTTCATCCTGTGTGTGTGCGTGTACGTTTGCTGTGGTTTTTCAGAAGAGATACTGCATGATGTGAGGGGGGCGGACTTTCGCAGCTGATTCTTGGGTCCCATTTGAGTATAGAACAGTACATCTGTGGCACTTCTGATGTTACAACTAGGTAGGAGTTGATTGTTGTTTCTGATTCATCTGACCTTTGTTCTTTTAGAGATAAAGCTAAGGGGAAAGAGAAAAAACACCTCCATTTGCATTTCAGGTATTGTGATGCTTGCCATGCCTCCTCTGTTTTGCTCAGTTTCCACCTTAAGTTGCTAGCCCTCAGTGTCAAATGCAACAGCTTCACAGCATTCCAGAATAGCTTGAAAGTTTAGGATGAGGACTGGGAATTGGGGTGATGGTGGTTTAAGGAAATCCATTCCGAATCCAAAGTCCTTTCCAGCAACCACTCCAGGAATTAGGTACGGGTGAATAGAAACAAGCCAGCGAATGTTGTTGTTGGCAACATCCCTCACCCATCCAAATCTGAGCTGCATTGCCTGCCACAGTATGATGTAGAGGTGCTAGAATCGGTCTGGCTGATGCTCCCCTCCCCAGTTGGTTTCCTGTGCCTTTAGCAATTGTGGGAGAGACAGAGGCTGCAGACAGACTGCCAGTCTGCCACGCCTCCGCGGCGCATCAGACTGGGGCGGGGGGAATTTCCCCCGCGGCGTGGCGTTTGCACGCCGCCGGAAGGAAGCCGCTCACAGCGTTCAGACTGCGGGCGGCTTCCTGCAGCGGTGGGCGGACGCTGCGCGGCTGCCCCTGCCCGCGTGCGTTCACACCCGCTCCGGCGCCGCAGCAGCCGAGCACCACTTTGAAGTGGTGCTCGGCTGGTGAGGGAGGAGCGCGGCTCCGGACACAATGCATCCGGGCCGCCTCCTGGGGGCAGATGCGGCCGAGACGGCCAATCTGTCCTCGGCCAGAGATTCAAGCAGTGAAACTTCAGGGGATGCTGGGAGCACAGGAAAAGGAGCTTCCCTAACCAGATCAGGGTGGGAAAATCTGAGTAGTCAATCTTAAGGTCCACACAATAGATTTCAAGTTAGATGGAAGAGGTTTGAGAGAGGTATACACTGATGTCTGCAGCATTCTTGGGAAGGCATCACCCCTATTAACAGACCCTCCATGGGATTTGCACGGCCATTCCACTTGGACTTGGGCACCTGTTGTCGCTCTTGATGGCTCTTGTAGAGAGTCATTTCCCAGAGTGGATTCTAATACTTGGCCACACACGAGTATGCCCAAGAGCACTTCTACCATGTGAAGTGCAACTGGAGTGGCTCACAGCCATTTACAATAAATAAAAGTCAGGATCAGAGGCCCACTTTCTGCCACAGCCACTGTTGCTAGTCGCTGTCAGCCGCAACAATTGGTTGATAAGCTTAATCTCAGATTGGAGGCCCCTGAAGGTTGACAGATCCAGGGCCCACAATGACTCTTGCTCCCTGAAGCATCTTTTGCAGTGCAATCCTAAACAGAGTCACGCCCTTCTAAGCCTTTTGACTTCAAGGATATAACTATTTAGGACTGCACTGTTAGCATCTTGCTGGTCAAAGCACTGATAGCTTTGGCACTGTTGAAGGGCTGCTGAAGTTTTATTTTTATGTTTATTTTATTTATTTATTCGGTTTATATCCCACCCTCCCCTACTTTCGGAGGGCTCAGGGCGGCTACCGACATACATTTAAAATACAATATCATTAAAACATATAAAATACAAAAGCAAACAAATAGCGTACCCTACTGCGAGATAGCATTACCTTCTTAAAACGTTTCATTTATTTGATGGTTGGCTTGTAAAGCACCTTCCTTATCTCTCACGTACATTTATGTTTTATTTCATTTTTTTCCCGACTCTCCTTCCTGCACTGCTTACCCATCCCAGCAAAGGCAAAGAGAAGACAAAGGGAGATCACAAGTAGGTGTTCCGGTCAGCCTCTTCTTGGCAAGCAATCTGCCCTCCCTCTTTCTCTTTCCTTCTCACTCCCCCCCCCCCCCCTCCTTCCTTCAGGGTTATAAGCAGTGGTACAACCTGGACAAGCTCACTGCTTTGGTGAGGATTTAAATGGGCCTATGGATGAGATTGCCTCTGTTCTTAGCAGTTCAGTGAAGCCCTCCAAATGCCAGCAGCTACCTACGACATCTTTAATTTTTAACAAAACCCTTTTTTTTTTAAAGTATAGCATACAATAGGAAAACAAAAACAGTAATATGGAGAGTGCCCGGTATTGTTTTTGTAAAAACCCTGTTGTGTTAGCCTATTCAAATGTTTTCACACTTTAACGAGCAGTTATCTGCAACTAACAAAGCCGTATCAGAAGCCCTTTACCCTTTCACATTCAGTCCTTTTTGAAGTTTTGAAGAACATGATTTTTTGTAAGCTGGATTTCTGAAGGCAAAAGCACCTTTTCTCTCGTTATTCAGCTCTAGGGCCTCCTCCACCCCTGCTTCTTTTTGTAGTTTTGTACTTATAAAAGAATATAATGAGTCACTCTGATCTGCATAAGAATGTACTGTCGTCAGTGCAGCCGCATCGAAGTCCGATCATTCCAAATACCTCCCCCCTTCCCAGTTTCCCAGTTCTGTTTAATAACATCATCCTAGTTTGGATGGATCTACGATTGACTTAAGAGGTGAGTATGATGTTTTCCTTGCTCCTCCTACAATAGGGAAGAATTAAGCAACAGGAAGAAGGGCACTCATCAGTGGCCACCATGTGGCCCTTCTAGTGTTGCCAACTCTGGGTTAGGAGCTTCCTGGAGATTTGGCGGTGGAGCTTGGGGAAGGCAAGGGTTCGGGGAGTTATCTCCAGGGGAACTAACCTCTGTAGGCTGGAGATCAGGTGCAATATTGGTGGGTCTCCAGGCCACAGCTGGAGGTTGGCAAGCCCACACCCATCCCTTTTCTGCTCTAGCACCTGCTGACAGAGCCCTGACATTGGTGTTGTGGGTTTACTACTCCACTGCAAAGATTCTCTGCTTCCAACTTTCTGCATGCTCTGAAAGTACATTTGGACATGTATCTCCTTTTAAAATGGAAAGACTTCAGCCCTTTCAGTGGGAGCCAGGGTTGCCAACTGGTCTGGAGAGAGAAAAAGGCCTGTCCCTTTAATAGAGGTTTAATGAATGGAAACGGGCAGGTGAAGCTTTTCACAGCATGAAATTGAACACTGTTGCCTGGTATTTGCTTGCAACCTGATATGAAGGGACAGCTAGACAGGCCCGTAGCTACAGTGGGTGGCCCCTGGGGCCTGGCCCCCTGACTTCCTGCCAGGGCCCCACAAATGGCTATCTAGCCCAGGCCCCTCGACGCTCTGGGCTGTCCTGAAGACTCCCTGCACCATGATCGCTGCCCCTTCCCTGCGTGCCAGCAGCCCTGGTGGCTCCATCCCAGCCCCCCCCCCAATGATCTCGGAGGTCCTGAAGACTCCTGGCACTGCCACCACTGCCCATTTCCTTCTTGCCAGCAGCCCTGAGCTGGTGGCAGTGGCACAGGGCTCCCAGGTGAGGAATTGGCATGAGGTCGGTGGGCAGGCAGGCCGGCAGGTGAGGTGGGGCTGGCAGGAACTTTTGGTGGAGCTCAGAGGCTGTTGGGGCTGGGATGGGGCAGTGGTCTTCTTCTTCCTCCTCCTCTTCTGCCTCCTCCTCCTGCACCTGGGTGCCCAGCTAGAGAACCAGCGGAGGCCAGCTCTGTGGTGCCCGGCTTCCAGGGTGCATCGGGGGGGGGGGGGCTGGGGGTCCAGAGCTGGCAGGTGCAGTGATATTTTCACTGTTTAAGGCCAATGACCTGGGACTACCTCCAAGGGCGTAGACTTGGGTCAGAGACATTACAGGCCATTGTCTCCGGGGAGGCTCAGCATGTCCAGGAAAAGTTCAGGGGGGGCTCCAGCTCCCCAGCCCCCCTGAAGTTGACGCCTATGAGGCCTCTTCCTAGAGCAGCCCCTTTATCTTTGTAGTGCCCTCACAATAAGTGGCCCATGCTGCTACCATGTATATAAGGGCATTTGCTGTCGCTCCTCCCACTTGGTGGAATGGGCTTTCCAAAGCAGTCCAGGAGGCCTGAGAGGCTGTTCTGTTTGAGAGGGATATTGGTTTGTGGCTTTGTGCTGATGACTTGGAAATATAATCTGTTCACTTGACAGCTGACCCTTATTGCTTAAAGTGTTTGGATTATTTTTAAAGTTCATTTGTAAGCTGGCTGTGCAAAGTGGGTTTTGTCTCTGCGGCTTATGGACACGTCACGTAGGACATTTTTTTTAAAACAAATGTTTGCAGATCAGAAGAACCCACTTCCTACCTTTGAGAAAGTGGCCTGTTGTCCACCAAAGCTAATTCTATAGCAAGCTTGTCTGGGCCGCAAAAATCTTTCATTGCTTTTAGCCAAGTCCTCAGATCTGTACTGCCTCCCCCCACCCACCCCAGGTCATTGTTTTCATGATTATGTTTGATATTTTGACTTCCACATGCTGCTATCTGAGGCCTCCACAGCCTTTAATTTTATTGGGTCTGAGGCTCTGAGCTCCTTCTGTCCTTCTTTGAATGTTGTTCTCATGATGTTGATGATGCAGGGTTGCCAACTTCCGGTTGGAAAAACCCTGGCGATCTGGGGGCAGAGCCTGTGGAAGCCGAGGTAAGAAAGAGAAGGGACATCAGTGGGGTATAATGCCATAGAGTCCACCTTCCCTCAAAAGCAGCCATTTTCTTCAGGGGAACTGATCTCTGTTGTCTGGAAACCAGTTGTAACTCCAGGAGTTTTCCAGGTCCACCTAGTGGCTGGCAACCCTATGCTGATGCAGCTGGAGGATTCTCAAATTCATCTTTCAACACCTCCAATCCTCACTTCAGTTTTTTCTCCCTTCTGCATATTTTTATTTGATATATTTTTTCCTACCCATCCTCCAAGGAGCTCAGAGCAGCAGACAGTTGTTCTCCTGCCTCCATTTTGTCCTCTCAATAGGGTTGCCTGCTCTGGGTTGGGAAATACCTGGAGATTTGGGGGTGGAGCCTGAGGAGGGCAAGGTTTGGGGAAGGGAAGGAACCTCGGCAGGGTACAATGCCATAGAGTCTATGTTCTAAAACAGGCATTTTCTCCAGGGGAAATGATCTTGGTCATCTGGAGATCAATTGTAGGAGCAGGATATCTCCAGATGCTACCTGGAAGTTGGTAACCATACCTCTCAACAACCCTGTGAGGCTGAGAGAAAACGACAGGTCTAAGGTCACCTAGTGAGCAACCACAACAGAGTGGGGATTTGAACTGGATCTCCCCAGTTCTGCTCCAACTTGCTAACAGCTGCACCACCCTGGCTTGGTAATACAGTCCATTATTTTGGCACTGCTTCCTGTGTCTTTAAACCCTGTGTCATCGTCCCCTCCCCAAAGATGTATGCATTTTTCAACATCATGTGTACATCCATAAATCAACATCACACATGTGTGTAATCACATATATGCGGCATGCACTGGATAAACAAACACCATCTAAACTAAGTTCAAAAACTGTGCAACATGTCTTCACAATATAACTGAATCAATCATTTGTGTTGTACGTATTGTTGACAAAAACGTAAGCTAATAGCAGAAGAAACAAAACAAGGAACATTGACTCGTATGTAGATTCAACTTTTGCAAGCTTCTTCCCCCATTTATGTGGGACTACTAGGCTGGTTTATCCCTATCATTTCTGATGCTATATTTTGGGCTTGGTATTGAGAGTCCCTTGGACTGCAAGGAGTTCAGATCAGTCAATCCTAAAGGAAATCAACCCTGACTGTTCCCTGGAAGGCCAGATCCTGAAGCTGAAGCTCAAATACTTTGGCCACCAAATGAGAAGGGAGCACTCACTGGAAGAGACCCTGATGCTGGGAAAGACTGAAGGCCAAAGAAGAAGGGGAGGGCAAAGGCTGAGATGGTTAGACAGTGTCATTGATGCAACAAACATGAAATTAGGCAAACTCCGGAGCACCACAGGAGACAGACAGGCCTGGCGTGATGTGGTCCTTGGGGTCGCGAAGAGTTGGTCTTGACTGTGTGACTGAACAACAACAACATTGTACCCCATGTGTGCATTGGCCCCCTGGCTGGATGGCATCCTCCAGCGGCCAAGTAAAATGATATGGGGTAAAACAACAGCATCCCAATCAAGCGTATAAGGCTGAGCGTGTGGTGTAGTGGTTAGAGTGCTGGATCTGGGAGGTTTGAATCCCCATTCTGCTAGGGAAGCTTTCTAGGTGAGCTTGGGCCAGTCTCACACTTTGAGCCTAACCTCCCTCTCAGAGCTGTTGTGAGGGTAACATGGAAGAGTAGAGAATAATGTTGTCAGCTGCTTTGGATAGCTAGTATAGGGGGGGAAAGCAGGGTATCTATATATCTAATTACCAAGTGCACCCCCCCCCCCGCGTGCGGATACCTAAATCCGCGTGGGGGGGCACTTGGGGGGAGGGGTTTTTTTCCCCCTGTGTGCAGAAAAATCCTAAATGTTAAAAAAAACTTTGGGGGGGATATTTAAATCCCCTCAAAAGTAAAAGCATTCACTGCGCAGGCGCAGAGAACGCTTTGGCTGGGGGGAGGGCTCGGTGGGCGGTGGGCCTCGCCGCTGCTGTTTTCGGGGAGGGAGGGGGGAGGAGGCTCGGCACACAGCCGCCACCACCGATTTCCAGGGAGGGAGGGGGAAGGGAGGAAGGAGAGGAGGCTCGACACGCAGCTGCTGCTGCTGCCAATTTTTGGGAAGGGAGGGGGAAGGAGGAGGGAGGGAGGAGGCTCGGCGCATGGCTGCCACCGATTTTTGGGGAGGGAGGAGAGGAGGCTTGGCGCGCAGCTGCTGCCGCCAATTTTTGGGAAGGGAGGGGGGAGGGAGGGGGGAGGCGGCTCGGCACACAGCCGCTGCTGTTTTCAGGGAGGGAGGAGGGAGGGAGGAGAGAGAGGCTTACCTGCCCCCCGCAAGTATCCTACTGCTGGGAACCCATGGGGGGGCGAGCGGCGGGCCCAGCAAGATGAAGGAAATGCCCCCTCCCCGCAAGTTTCTTGCGGGCCTCCCCTTGTAAATAGCTAAACAAAATAATTATGGCCTAATAAATGGTGGCTGCAGTAACCTTTGGTTTAATTTGCACATGCAGTTGACATTTTGGGGTGGTTGACTGTTACTTGCCAGCCCATGTACAAGAACTTCCTGCTACGCTAGTTTTCTGCTTTCAGGGATAATTCCCAAAAAATGGCATTCACCCCTGCAGTGTGAGTGGACAAGGCCATGCAAATACCTCAGAATTCTGCCTGCCTCATTTCTACCTCATTCTGCTTAGGGATGATGCAAACTTTGCCAAAAAATACTACCAGTGTGTTTGGTTGTTACAGTCTTCCCTTTGAGCTGAGTTAGTGTGAGTTAGCTCACAGTTTTTTAGCCTCCAGCTCACAGATTTTTGTCTTCGCTCAGGAAGGATGGCTGCAGAGCAAACTAACTTATGCAGCAGCCAAATCACTCACTCACAGCTTTAATGCCAGTAGCTCACAAAGTAGAATTTTTGCTCACAAGGCTTAGAGAGGGCATTAGTTGTGGTGGGAAGTGCCGTCAGGTTGCAGCTGACTTCTGGCAACCCTGCAGGGTTGTCATGGCAAGAGATGAACATTGGTGGTGGACCATGGCCAGCCTCTGTGTAGTGATGACCTTTGTATCTCTTGGTGGTTTCCCATCCAAATACTAACCGGGGCTGACCCTGCTTATCTTCCGAGATCTAACAAGACTGGGGAGGCTGGGAAATCCAGATCCGGGTGCAACCCGTGTTCATACCTCATTCAAAAAAGCCCATTCTCTCATGAGTCCAGCACTTCATAGTTGACCATTTGTTGTGGATGCAAAATGAACGTTTGGGAGTCGCTTCAAAGAGGCAGCATTCCGTATGGCAGTCTGCTGGGCAGCCTCCTTGCCCACCCCGGGAAGTGAGACTGAAATGCCTCTTTTTTGATGTCTCTTTAACTTATGCCAAAGATAGTGCTTGAGGGACAGGGATGGGGAAAGCAGTGTGAGAATGTGCATGTGCAGAATATTTTTCATCCAGTTTCAAATGTTTGCAAAACAATTTTCTTGAGGGCACTGGATGCATTTCACAAATAAATGGGGATGACGGAAAATTCCTGAAGCTGCCGCATGTGGAGACAGTCTTTCAGGGTGCCCATGTTTCAGGCATGGAGAGGTGTGAAGCTTCATCTCCCTCCATTATAAGGTTGCCAACACTGGTTTGGGAACTTCCTGGAGATTTGGGGGTGGAGCCTGAGGAGGGCAGAGTTTGGGGAAGGGAGGGGCCTCAGTCATCTGCTGGGTATGATGCTGTAGAGTCCTCCCTCCTAAGCATCCATTATCTGCAGGGAAACTGATCTCTATAGTTTGGAGATCCACTGTAATTCTAGGAGATCTCCAGGGCTCACCTGGTGGTTGGCATCCCTGTAGTGGTTAGGAGAGCAGACTCTAATCTGGGAGAACTGGGTTTAATTCCCCACTCCTCCATATGCAGCTGCTGATATGACCTTGGGTCAGTCACAAGTTCTCTTAGAGCTTTTCTCTCACGGGCAGTTCTCTCAGAGCTCTCTCAGCCCCACCTACCTCACAAGGTGTCTGTTGTGGGGAGGGGAAGGGAAAGGAGATTGTAAGCCGCTCTGAGACTCCTTCGGGTAGTGAAGGGCAGGGTATAAATCCAATCTCTTTTCTTCTTCTATGTGTTGTGGTATTATAGACTAGCTTTACTTCTGACTGTCATCAGCCCCTCTGTGTTAAGCAAGGGAAGGCTGTAATTATGCCTGGCCAGTAGTTAATGTCCCCTCCTAGATATATTTTTTAACCTCCTTTTTGAATGGGAGGGCTTGTAGCTCACTGGCAGAGTTCTTGCTTTGCACACAGAAGGTCCTGGGTTCAACTACTGGCTATCTCCTATAACAGACCTTTCTTTGCATGAGACCCTGAAGAGCTGCAAGGAGACAGTATTGAGCTAGATAGATCAGGTTGGTGTGACCAGTTTTGTATGTTCAGAAATAGGCTTGCAGATAGGCTTTTGGCATAATGTCACACGTGATCAGAAGAACAAGGTAGGAGCAAGGCAATGGAGCGAGGCAAAACCCCACCACCACCACCACCACACCGAGATCCCATTCTGCTTTCACAGAGTTACCCCAGAACAAATGCAGCCCTTGATTCCTGCTAGGCAACTAGTAAAAACATAACGTAAGAATGTGCCCCAAAGGATTTTGCACCAACTCCAGTTCCTGTTCTCAGCAGACAGAGATGGAATCGCCTTCCAAAAAAGAAAGAAAGAAAGAAAGACCTCAAAATGCATATCCAGTTATTATAAAGGCAGATTAAGTTCTGAATAATTCAGTGGCAGCCCGTAATCAGATCCATGCCTTGAGTCCATCTGGAACGCAAGCAGGCGAGGCATCCAGCAGTCCTCCGGCTCTCTTTCTACCCAGCTCAGCGAGTCCCCTGGTTGCGTGCTTGGCAACTGCCAGTGCAGGGGGCAGCCAGAAAGGAAGAAATGGAACCCAGAGGCCTGCAGGCTGGCAGATTCTCAGCTGAGTTACCAAATCACTGACATTCTTTGTCAGGGCCCAATCCAAGGTATACAGGGTGTACAGGTGCATCACCGGTAGCACCTGTGGTGGTTGTCGTCCTGAGCATTCTTAGCTGTTCTCAGATGTTCTCATCCAATATTCACGAAGGGGACGGTGTCAGTTCTCCACCGCCACTGCTGGCTTCCCATCTGCGCCATTCCGTTCCCCTCGGTGGTGATATTTTGGCAGCCGTGGGAAATGGGGGGCCACAGAACCTCGGTTTAATGCCGCAAGCAGCCAGGAATGGGATGGGAGTGACTAAAAGACTCCACAGACTCCAAACCCCTCTCTCCGTCCCAAGAGCACCTCCAGCACGAGGGGTCCTGCTTGTCCAAGCCCCCTCCCCTCTGCTGGGATGGTAGCTTCGAGACACGCATAAAGGGTTTTCCAGATTCGGGACAGGTAGGTGATGACTTGAGTCCTCCTGTTTTTTGGATTGTGTGTGTGGGTGGGGGGTACACAGGTAAATGCCAGGTGCCAAGGCATAATTGGGTCAAGGGCAGGGATAGGAGGTGGGGCTTCCAGTTTTGCGTTACTCAGAGGCTGGATGGGAGGGGGGGGGAATCTGACGGTATGTAGAAGGAGCTAGCATGATAATGTTTCTTATTTCTGCTTGTTTTATCACACGGTTGCTGCTCTCAGGGGTAACATTTCCTCCACGATTAAGACCCCAAAGTGTTAGGGGCTGGATAACCAGAACCAAAAATTAGATGAAAAAAAATTACTAAATCAGTTATGTAGTTAGAATATGCCAAATTGGTGGAAGATGGCATCAAGTTGTAGCCAACTGCTGGAGACCCTGTACGGTTTCCGAGGCGAAGGAGTTTGCCATGGCTTGTCTCTGAGTAACAACCCTGGACTTCCTTGGTGGTATCTCATTCATGTACTAACCAGGGCTGGCCCTGCTTAGTGTCCGAGATATGAGATCAGGCTAGCCTGGGCCATCCAGGTCAGGGCTATGCCAAATCACCGTATCTAATGTGCCATGGAACAGCCAAGGATGTTGTCTGGGTGAAGGTATCTCCATAGGGCTTGAAGGTTCATGAGGAGAGACATTTCAGACATTCATAAGCATGTGTGATATAGTCCTCTCCCACGAGCACAATTCTAGCACTTCTGGAATGCACATGGTGGCTGGCTTGTATGAAAGTGTCTCCATGCATGCAGAAGGCTCATCAAATCTAGAAGATGAATGAGGCATCAAATTAAAGCCTGAAATGCGTATACTTGCAGAAACAAAACAGAGCTCTGACAACATTTCCTCAGAAATTGGGGGAAAAGGAGGAGGAGGATGCAAGAATGAAACAAAGGGTATTTTCAGCATTTTCCTGAAGCTTGCAAAAATGAAAGCAGATATGCTAAACAATTAAAGTGGGGTGGCACCCATAAAACAGTGAGCAAAACCAGAACTAATATGATAGCATCACCTTACCCATTGAGTCTAGTATCCAACTGGCCACTGTAAAAGTCTGATGGATGATCCCAGGGTATGCTCAGAGGGCATGCATTGCTGGTCATCTAGTTGAAGCTAAGCAGGTTTGGGTCTAGTCAGTGCTTGGACAGGAGACTCTTATGTATGCTGGACTGAATTCCATGACAGGTGAGGTGTGGATGCAATAAATAAATAAAATATTTGTCTTGCAGTCCTGGGAGAAGAGGGGGCAATTACTGTCAAGATTCCGCTTGTACTGTTGGAATATGAAGCAGAGTCTTTTAGAAGAATGCTGCTGGTGTGGGAGCTTATATCAGGAGAGATGGTATGGGGTTTCCATATAGGCCACGAAGACCCAGGGGTCATTTTGTAGAAAAAGAGATGCAGGAGCTCATTAGCATAACTCATTAGCATAACTTATTTGCATATGCTAAACCACTTGACATCACCGGAAGTATGTCAGAAGGGGGGAGAGAGAGAGAGAGATGGCAGAGAGAGCTGGCAGAGAGGGGACAGCTACTAATCCAAGCCTCAGAAATACCACTATTCTGGGAGGATAGCTTCAGTGGTGGCTGAAGCCTTCAGAAGGCTGGTCGGAGGAACAAGGACCTTTCCACGGGGCGGGGTCATTTTGCTGCAGCCATGACACAAGCAGGCATTCCCCCCCCCCCGGGGGGGGGCTGGCCTCAACTCCCGGAGCTGAGCTCCCCCAAGCTCCTGCTCGAAATGACCCCTGCGAAGACCTATAACCATATAGCCACTAAGAGGTTTGAAGGTCAGAACCAGCAATTGCAATTTGAGTATACTGGCAGCCAGTGGTGTGAACGTATAATGGAGGCTGCGTATATTTACATTCTTGGTGTTTGTAAGGAAATGCACAGCTTCTTTTTGTGCTAGCTGAACCTTTGGGATCATCTGCAAGGGAAGCCCCACACAGAGCACTTTACTGTAGTCAGACCTCAAGAGCTGCCTTTGAATGTGCCTTAGAAACTTCAGCTTGTTCAGAATGGGCTCCCCACCGCCCGGCATCGCCGTGGCGCGGGGGAGCAAGTTTGCCGCCTCGCATGAGGCGAGGCAGCAACAGAGCGCGTCAGCGCTCATTGGCTTGGCGGGGGGCGGGGCTAGCTCGATTAGAGCCGTTGCCCCGCTCCCGCCTTCGCAGTCCGTTTTGCGCGCTCGCCCACCCACCCGCCCTGGTTGCAGTGTAGGCTGAGGCTGGTCGCCTTTGGGGGGCGGGTAGGAATTTTTTACACCCCTTCCTGTTTGGCGCTTGGATGTGGTGTTTTTTCGCCTACCTTACACTGTTGCTAGTGGTTAAGGGCATAGATGGTGGTCGGGTATTAATTAGTATGGTCACTTGGTAGGTTTATGCAAGCAAGAAAATGGAACTGGTGGGTGCCTCACGGCATATCCCTGTTGGGAACAGGAGGTCATCAGGAACCACCTTAGGGCCTTGCGGTCTGGGGAGGTGAATGGTGATCGCCTCTGGGAACCTCTCAGACTAGGCTCCTCCCTGAAGGTCTGTGCAGCCTCAGGGGTAGGCGCCCCTGGGAGGGGATGCCAGTATGCTGGGCCGCCAGTTACGAGCCAGAATCTCACTGGGTCAAGACTGGGGCTAGGTTACCTGCCCATTACAAGGGCAAGGAGGCTGTGTCTGGGAATGACGCCTGCCTTGCCTGTTCCTGTGCTTGCTTAGTTTACCCGTTGCTGCATGTTCTGTTTAAATAGTTAATAAAGTGGCCCTTGTTTGATTCCAAAACTGTTGTCTGTCTCGTTATTTCATGCTGGGGTGGCAATGCAGCTGCCCGGCTGTTGACCAATTCACCGTGCCTTGCACACATCCAGTTCATTTATGGCAACTGCACTGGCTTCCAGATGGTTTCTGGGTCAAATTCAAGGTGCTGGCATTAACCTTTAAAGTCCCAAATGCTCTGAGACCATCATACCTAAAGGACTGCCTCTCCCATTATGACCCCCTGCAATGTCTTCATTCTGCTGCACATGGGGTTTTGGTGGCGCTTGGCCCTCAATTCACCCATTTGAGTGCGACAAGGGTGAGGGCCTTTTCCATCTGGTGGAATGCGCTGTCTGGGGAGACTCATGCCCGGCAGGACTTGTCTGGGCTCCGCAGGCCATGTAAGGCAGAGTTCTTCCATCAGATTTTGGTAGACCCTACCATCAACACTGTTTTATGCTGAAAGCATTAGTTTGCTGTATGCCAAGTTTTTAACTGGATTTGATTGAAATGGTGGTTTTGTGATTGTTATTGTATTGCTATATTGTTAGCTGCCCCAAGCCCCGTTCTGAGGAAGGGTTGAGATAAAAATCTAATAAAATAAGTAAAAATTAATAAAATTTTACAAAACCATGGATCAGCATTTTTATCCTGCTCTACTCTTGTCTTTCCACTCCCTTGATTTGGCTTCCCTCACTGTTAAACTTTACATTCTAAATCCCTGTCTTTGTGCTTATTCAGGAAAGTGGCTTGTAAGTGGATGGTACAATAAAAAGGGGAGGAGACTGGCAGAGAGGGGGGACCAGTTCTCAGTGACACCAGAGGGCAACACCAGACATAATGGGCATACAGGATGGTAGATTTCATTCGGAGAAACTTCTTAACAGCAAGAGCAGTTCAACAATTGGGATCAATGGGGGGTGGTAAAGGAAGGGGTGGCCATTTGTCATGGATTCTCTACCTTTGGATTCCCTCCACTGAGAGGGGAGCTGGACTAGATGACCTATATATCTCCTCTCAACTCTAGGATTCTAACATTAATAATAATAGTAATAATGCTGTTCTTACAGAGCTGGGAAAGGAGTCTTTTCAGCCATGAAGCTTGGCAAGGCACGTGCTTCAAAGGATGACCACAGGAAGCAAGGTACATCTGCCCTCCCATCTATAGTTTGCCCTTGTGCCAGCAGGTAGCTGAGAGACCTTTGCAGGATTGAGTCTGTAGACTATCAGGATTCAGATGAAATCCTAACTGTGAGCTTGTGCCTCTGGCAGATGAGCCAGCCATTCTGGAAGCCGAAGACTTGGACCGAAAAGCAATGCGGCTCGGAGGCGGCTTGGATCCAGACACAATCTCCCTGGCATCAGTCACAGCTGTTACCACCAATGTCTCTAATAAGAGGTAAGGAGAGGTGCCACACTGGAAATGATGTCATACCCAGAATGGAATCCATGTAAAGAGGATCACAAGACAGGAAGTGACACCACATCTGGGTCAGATTCCAAGTCTCAAATTTCAGAACTAAGTTCTCACTCTCATTTCCACTATTATTTCATTGAAATGCTTTATGGCTCACTCCATCCAAAAGGATTAGCACAACTAACAGTATACTAAGACCTACCTCACAGGGTGTCTGTTGTGGGGAGGGGAAGGGAAAGAAGTTTGTAAATTGCTCTGAGACTCCTTTGGGTAGTGAAGGGCAGGGTATAAATCCAATCTCCTCTTCTTCTTCATATAGCATCAAAAATGCTTTGAATTACTTTCCCTTCCTCTTTCTGGCCACCAGAAGCCTCTTAGGGAAGAAAAAGTATTATGTAGAAGATAGCCAGGATCCGATTTTGATGAGCTGAATTCATCTAGTGTTTGTTAAGGATTTCAGTGACTGACTGTGACCTGAATTCTGGTTTCGCAAACATAATGTAGTTGATACAAGTCATATCTTTGTGTTACTTCTGAAACAAGTCAATGTGAAGAGTGTTGAATGCGCAAGAATATTGTATCAATGCTTGTTGTTATCATCATCCTTATTATTAACTTTTCAAGATCCAAGCCAGATATTAAAATGGAGCCCAGTGCTGGAAGACCCATGGATTACCAGGTAAGGTGCTTCCATTCTTCCCTTCTATGCTACTTGAGTGAAGTGCTGCTTCTAACTCCACTGCCTTTTTAGTCTGGACTTGGGCTGGTCCAAGCATTCACAACCTGCTACCTTCCATTGGCCTAACTCCTGCTCTCTATACTTCTGCTGAAGCATGATGCCTAGGAACCAGCCCTGTACATGTTTCCGCATACACCCTGCCTCTCCATGAAGTCTGTCCCTCGGGGACCTTGGGTCAACCTATGAGCCCAAGTGGCTTTCCTCCTTCCCACTGAATCTTCTTTTCCCATTCTCTGATGCCTTCTGGTTGATTCCTCTTCTTTTCATCTAACAAGTGCTGTGGCTTTTTTCACTGGACTGGCATGGTTATCAGTTTTCCATGGCTGGATACCGCACTGTTCAAATGATACTTTCAGGGTGGATCCATGCCTCTAGGGCAAATCACAGGCTCAGAGATTGGCATCTGCTACACCTAGAGTGCCCCTAGAGGGGGTACTGCAGAACTAGTGCTGCATGGCTGCATCTATCACATGCCCTGTATTAGTGACAGGATTCAGTTCCTTTGGGCCTGCCCTATTCATGGTGCTGTGCAATCATTTATGTGCCAGGCCAGTAGCAACTAGCATCTTCTCCAATCTGCCTACCTTTGTCTACATGAAAAGACAAAAGAGGCCAATTATCCCCCTGGGAAGTGCTATGGCTCAATGGCAGAACATCTGCTTTGCATGCAGAAGGTACCAAGTTCAATCCCCAGGATCTCCAGTTAAGAATGAATTATGCAGTAGGTGGCGTGAAAGACCTTTGCCTAAGATCCATCAATGCCCTCAGTAGTCAGAGTAGACAAGGCAACCCCAACAGGCAAATCATCTGATTCAGTATATGGCAGCTTCATGTGTTCACTTGTTGGAATTGGTCCGATGGAGGGCATGTTGCCCAGGGTCTAAGCCCCCCCCCCCCCAAATCCTTTATTTATTTTCTTTATTAAGACTCCAGGCAGGTTGCAAATAAAAGCAATGTACTCATCAGTACAAGACATCCAATGAACGATGCTATACTACAGAATTAAAAGACAATGTGAACAGCCAACTGACCAAGGTATGCTATGGTGATTGGATCAAGTTGTAGGTGAGTTAGCGTGATGCTGCAAGGTTTTCAAGGCAAGAAACAAATGAGATGGTTTCTGATTGCCTGCCTCTGCCTAGCAACCCTGGATGTCCTTGGTGGTCTCCCATCTAAGTACCAACCAGAGGTGGCCCTGCTTAGCTTCTGAGATCTGACAAGATTGGACTAGCCTGAGTCATCTAGGAGAGGGCAAACTATGCTATAAACAACATAAAAACTGGAGCATATTGTATGCATGACTGCTTTTTTCTGTCTTTCATCAACGTGCACACGTGCATTAGTAACGCAGAGTGGGTAAACTGGAAACTGAGGTCCAGTTTCAGAGTTCATTTTAGACATTCCTATAGGTAAGACAGAATTACAGAAGGGTGAAACTTCATGCGGAGTGAAATTCCAGAACAATGAAGGAATGGAACTGAGGAAATCCTCTCCTATTCCCATTCTGTTTCTGGCAGTCACTGGTCTTTTGGAAAGGAGTGCAGAGAGGGGATGCAGGAAGAACTGCGGCTCTGAAGACCACAAGGGATGGTGTGCACATACTAAGTTTCCTTCCTGCCTTAGGTCAGCATCACTATAATTGAGGCACGGCAGCTGGTGGGGCTCAACATGGACCCTGTGGTATGTGTGGAGGTGGGGGAAGAGAAGAAATACACATCCATGAAGGAATCAACCAACTGCCCCTACTACAATGAGGTGAGTCCACTCTGGATGGTCGATGGCCTATCAGCTCCTTCCTGGATCTGCAAGTGACCTCAGCAAAGCGTTCCTGAATGTGCAGGCTTGTTATACATGTGGAGCTGGTGGCATTAATGCAGGAGGAGAGAGGTAGCTGTAAAGGAGAATCAGCAGGCCCAGATTGGCCTCTGCAAATTTCCATCACGTCCTCAGCCAGGAACAAGCTTAAAAATGTCTCCAAGGAGGATATTTGTAGGGAAGAACTGGCAAACAGAGGAAAGGTTTGGCATCCGTCTGCCATTTCTCCCCACAGATACCTCATGTGTGTCTTGCAACAAGTAGGTCCAGACTCAGCACTAACTGAAATCTGCCCAGTCTGTGTGACTTGCTAAACAAAATGCAGTGTGCCATTCACGTATGGTGGCTAACTAGGGGCTCGGGGTGAGTGGGTGTTACAGGCACCTGACAAGCCACAAGTCATGGCTGTGGGAGGCATATCCTATAGGTCTTTATTTTTATTGGCTAACATTTTTCATCCTATTATTTAATACCTTCTGCCCCACCCCTTCAGATTCCCCGGCTTAAGTCACCATCTGTTAGATGCATTAGGGGAGCACCCCATTTGTGCTCCATTTCTTGCACAGTGCACCCTTATCCTGGGGTTCACTGCAGGAGATGGAGACCAAGGCTGTGATGGGCCAGCGGCCAGAGCCATGGCTGGGCTGCACCATCTCCTTCTTGGTACCTGCAAATTTCTTTGCAAATGTTAAATCCTCTACAGTGCTGTATCTCATGATGTAAAGGAATCGCTTTAATACAAAAATGCATTTTAAAAAATTGCATTTTGCTTCTTGGACGCTGATGGCGTCTGATTTCATCTGAGACTCTTTTAAAAATAGATAAAATTTAAAAAATGGGAAAAAATAAAATAAACACATTTAAAAGTGTTTGTACAAAAATATCAAGGACAAATCAACTGTCCATTTTGCCACAAATATTTTCCCAGTCTTGTGAGGGGGATTTAGATTTTCTCCAAGCATCTTTTTGTTTTGGTAGCAGGAGGACCTATAACTGCCTTTATCACTACTGTTGGAGATCTGGTGAGAACTTTGTCTCTCTGCATGCCACAAGTAATGCTAACTTTTTTTTTTCTCTTTCCAGTATTTTGTCTTCGACTTCCATGTCCCCCCAGATGTCATGTTTGACAAAATCCTCAAATTATCGGTGAGCAAGATTCACTACACATTTCTATTTTTCTCTTTGAATTTCTTGAGAAGTTGCCCATTTCAAAATTCGTACCTCAAAAAATGGCTGTTGGGGTTGGAGTTAGACAAGATGGCTGCACATCAAGGTTGCTTTTTTTGCAATGGTTTATCAGTGCACATATGCACAGAAGCGGCACAAAGAACAAATAGACTGAATGAACTGCAATTTGTGGCAGGGTATGTGATCTAATTCTGCAATTAACTTCAGAAATTCTGCAATTAACTTCAGAAAGTCTCCTAGCTAATCCAGAATTAAGAAATGGAACACAAAACAAAGAAATTTTGGAACAATAAAGAAATGAGAAAAGGGGTGTGGGGAAGTTTCTTATGCATAATGTAAAGTTTGTTTGTTTACCAAAATTCCATGCTTAGAATGCAGTATTAGATGTAGAACTCTGGTTCCTGATAATCTTAGCTTTCATTTTTTAACGAAGTGTTTCTAGTCCACATGTTTGAAAGGATAGTTTCAAATTGCATGGCCCTAACCAGCAAGCATCTCAGGGGCTAAAGAGGTGACAGAATATGATTGTCAGTGATCGAGCATGGAGTTTCAGTTTACTGCTTTCTTTCATGACTGGAAAAATGCAAAATCGATTATGCAAATAGTAACTGAAATGAACCATAAATTATGCAAACTAAGGCCAATAATGTCAGTTTCCTCAATTTGCATAATCAGTCTAGTTTGGGCCAGGATTTGGATTGTGTGGGCACACATTGTCAGCACTGATAGTCCTGGATAATCTACTGCCGTGCTCCTTTTGGTATTAGAGTCGTCACTCTGATGTTTCTGTTCTGACTGACTTAAAGTGAAACAAAACCATCATCTCACTGCGCATTCCCATTTAAAATATACTGGCAGTATTTGGGATAAATGGAATGGCAATACAGCAGATATTTTTAAAGCTCAAACCACTACACAACCGAGACGCGCTCCCTGCAACACCTGAGATCCTCTACACATTAATGATAATCCACATTCCCCCCCCCCCCTTGTCGATCTACAGGTGATTCACTCCAAGAACCTGCTGCGTAGTGGAACTTTGGTGGGCTCTTTCAAAATGGATGTAGGGACTGTTTACTCCCAGCCTGGTATGTAGCACAAGATGCTGATTCTTATATATAATGTGGGGTTGCCATAATGGCTCCCCTGCTTTTATGGTATTCATCCCTGGGAATTCTGGGTTTGTGAGCAGGTGATACCCACAGCGGATGCCCATATGGTACTTCTGATATGTGATCTGGGAAGTAACTTTGTAACTGAACTTATGTTGCCAATAGATTTAAATCATTTGATTTTCATAGAAATCCCTTGGTTTTAATTCATCCGGTTAATGGATAAACTATAAACAGATGGTTGAATGCATTAGATTCATCCAGTGGCTGAATCCACCCAATAGGCATCTAATCACTTAATCTGCACCCTTCTTTTTTGATCTTAAGAATGCTTTGGTTGGTAGTCATCGAAAAGGGGATGGCTTTGCTGTGCTATCAGATTTCGTACCCCTGCCAGTTTGACTGGAAAATTCCACATATCAACTTGTGTTCTCTCTTGCATGACCTGAACCTATGTGTAATTTACCCCCATTTTCTGTTTTCTTGAAATGGATTTTCCCTTCAATAAACACTTTCCCCCCAGTACTATTTTTGTGTCAGTACTTATAAATGGCATACACTGCGCATATAAATTGCATACTAGAAGCAAACAGATCATCAAGTCCAGCAATGAAAATGGGCAGACTGAAACTGTTCACAGTGGCAACACACAGAGCCAGAAGAAAAGGAAAATGACATATTTGGCCATCCTTTCAGGTTACTGGCAGCCCAATGCTAACCATGTTTACTTGGAGCTAGGACTCACTATGTTCTGTGGGATTTACTCCTAGATAAGATAAAATAAGAGGGCCGCAGTGGCTCAGAGGTTAAGATGCTGAGCTGCCGACTGGAAGGTCTGTAGTTCGGCAGTTCGAGACCCGAGTGCTGTGTGACAGAGTGAGCACCTGTCTCTGGCCCCAGCTCCTGCCAACCTAGCAGTTCGAAAGCAAGAAATTGCAAGTAGATAAATAGGTGCTGCTTCGGTGGGAAGGTAATAGCGTTCCGTGTGCCTTGGCGTCTAGTCATGCCGGCCACGTGACCACGGAAATGTCTTTCCAAGCTCTTCGGCTTGGAAACGGAGATGAGCACCGGATCCCTAGAGTTGGATTCGACTAGCTTTTGAGCAAGGGGAGCCTTTACCTTTACCTTTAAGTGTGCTTAAGACTGCAGCTCTAAATCACATTTTTGGTGACCATGACAACACCAGTATGGGTAATTCTAATTTTTTTTTTCACTTGGCCCTTCTTCCATGGAACTCAGAGTGCTCTTGGTGACATACACTGCACATATACATTGCATACTCCTCCATTGTGTGCAAGTTTTTATATCAGTTACTGGAAGAGTGTATGAGCACTGGGCAAGTCAACAGAAATAGAATCTGTCATGGACAGCTAGACAATAGGGATGATTCTCAATATTTTATGACCTCAAACAAGATGACTCCGTTACCTCTTCCCATGCTGCTGCTGACGAAATCCAAGCAGGTTGCTTTGGACTGGTCAGCACCCACACTGATCCAGGAGGTGATGTCTCCTGCCTTCCACATGGCTAATTGCTGGGAGTGAGCTCAGACCCTGAAGTGCCTTGGTAGTCTCCTCATTCCACTACCAGTTGCTTGGGCAGAGAACCAGCCCTGATGGGGAAACTATTTAGACTTGCATGGAGCAACTTCTTGCCTGGACACTGGCATCTGAACACCACCTAAAGATGAGCTGATCTGTTTTGCAAAAACATCCATGGTTGTGTACATATCCAACATATGACATTGGTTGGCCAGTTCTACTGGTTGGGTTGTTTGCTTGAATTTTTCCTCATGTTGTTTTCCTGGTTGCTGTCTTGTTATCGCCGATGTCCTAAACAGTTAGAACAGACAGAATAACTGTGACTGTTACATTTATTGGTTGCTTTTCTGCTTCTCTGGTAAGCACAGTGACAAATTTAAAATAAATAATTCAAAGGATGATTTTTTAAAAAAAACTATTAAAATATACCATGGCCTGAAGATTAAAACATAGCAGCAAATCCCTTAAACTCAGCCACAAAATGGCTGATTCTGCCTAAGCAACTGACTTGTGAACGTGCTTGAGCCACGAAGCCTCGCAGGTGATCTAATTTCTTCCCCTCTCCTTGCAGAGCATCAGTTCTACCACAAGTGGGCCATCCTTTCTGACCCAGAGGACATCACAGCAGGCCTGAAAGGTTACTTGAAGGTCGATATTGCTGTGGTGGGCAAAGGGGACAACATCAAGACGCCACACAAAGCTAACGAGACAGATGAGGACGACATCGAGGGGTGAGGAACAGCAGGGTGGTGTTGGCTTCCTCACTCATAATTTGAACAAAATCTATCACCACAAAAGACTGAAATTCAGATTCTGGGAAAGGTTACTTTCTCAGTGTCCAGCACAATTTCCCCCCCTAGAAATTATTATTACTTGTTGATTTGACCCAGTAATAAACAAATGCCATCCACACAAGACTGCTTTATACTGAATAAGACCAATCTTTCATCAATGGCTCTCCAGAATGTTAGGTAGAAGTCTTTCACATCACATATTACTTGATCCTTTTCACTGGAGATGCCTGGGGTTGAATCTAGGACCTTCCACATGCCGAGCAGATGGTCTACAACTTCCCTAACACACAGTCCAACATGTTCCTCTCTTTCATTCCTGTGCTGCAGGAACCTGCTACTTCCAGATGGTGTTCCTCCAGAAAGGCAGTGGGCTCGCTTTTATATCAAGATCTACCGGGCAGAGGGTCTTCCACGAATGAATACCAGCATCATGGCTAATGTGAAGAAGGCCCTCATTGGCGAAAACAAAGATCTGGTAGACCCTTATGTCCAAGTGGTGTTTGCAGGACAGAAGGTACACACTGGTCTTGGGTGAGAGGGTCAGAATGGGCCGGATGCACAAAGATCTTTCTTATCTACTTAATTAAACAATTGACATTTTGAATGGGCACAGAAGCATTCGGCCTAATTTGTGCCAGGGATCCTCAGAGATTATCCTCAGAATCTGTTTCCGGCACTTGAAAATAACTTGCTTCTGACTCATACAAAATCAAGCCTGGAATCTACAAATATAAATACACTGTGGCATTCTAAGACAGTGTAGTCCTTTCCTTTTAAAGCCCTTCATGACCAGGGACCCACATCTGTGAGGAACTCTCTCTCTCTCTGTGTACAAATCTCACGCACTAGTTACAATATGCTGAACAACATCTTATCGTTGTCAGGTTATCATTCTTCCCTCAAGGTGTTGAGAACACCTTCAACCAATTCATGGGCTTTTTCAGCCATAGCCTTAACCCTCTGGAGTGACCTCAGTTATGAATTGATCTCCTTTGCTGGCCTTTAGAAAGTTGTGTAAAGTGATTTCATTTAAGAGGACTTTTTGTTAATAATTGGGCAGTTGAAATTTTGTATTGCTGGTTTTAGGTGATGATGATTTCCACTTATAATGGTTCCAAACTCTGCTGTCGATCCCACATAAAATTTATTTACTAAATAAATATCATGTTAAAATGGAGATTTTGTTTTGGAAAGTATGTCATTGATCTCCCCATGGGTCTGGAATGTTTTGCCACCTGCCTTCCAGTTCATCTTCAGAAGAAAACCACAAGATGAACTTGGCAGATCTCCTCCACCTTCAGAAATACCCACAGAATTCCTGTCAAGTTATAATGTCAGTAAATGAGCTAGATTCAAGTCCAGAAGCACCTTAGAAACCAACAAGATTTTCTGGGTATAAGTTTTTGAGAATCAAAGTTCCCTTCATATATCTGAAAATGGATGCTTTGACTCTTTGACCCAGAAAATCTTGTTGGTCCCTAAGATGATACCTGATTCAAATCTAGCTCTTCTACTGCAAATCAATGTGGCTACCTTCCAAATGCTTAAATTTGAGCGACTGATTGCATCTATGACCCACCTACAATCTTTTGCATTTGTCATGCTCTAGAACTGAGTCTGGTTATGGCCTTCAGTCATCTTCACTTCCATCTTCTTCCTCTCCATCACCCAGGGGAAGACCTCTGTCCAGAAAAGCAGCTATGAGCCTCTATGGAACGAGCAGATTGTCTTCACAGAGATGTTCCCCCCACTCTGCAAGCGGATCAAGGTCCAGATCCGTGACTCTGACAAGGTTAATGATGTGGCCATTGGGACCCACTTCATCGACCTGAGGAAGGTCTCCAACGAAGGAGACAAAGGTGAGGTCAAGGTGAATGGAGTTCACCTTCATCGCTTGGACGTGAGAAGTCCCAGTTCAAACTATACTGGGATTGAGACAGAAAACAGATTTTGGGGAAATTTAAAGGCCTCGTTGCCTTAGGAGAACATTCTTTTACTCTTACAGGTGTTCCGGGTGAAATAGGTTTTGCAGGGTTTTGAAGTTCTACAAAAACATACCAAATCTATATAAAGGCAGCAATAGTGGGATGAGTGTGCACACCACAAGGGAAGCATTGCCTTTCTTGTACCACTGTCAGCACCCTGAAAACCCAGTGTTCTGCCTCTGGCCTTCTTCAGATCTGCAATGGGTCTGGTTCAAGGACAGTCATTTACAATCAGGGACCTGGTGCAGCACAGCAGTTGGAAGACCAAGCTTTGATCTAGGAGGTCCCTGGGTCAAGTGTCAGCCCTGCCCTGGGCTTACTAAGGGCCCAGGGCAATCCTACCTCAGTTCCTCATCTGCAATAAGTGGATCATATTACTGGCTAAACCAACAGGACTGTGGCAGGAATCACTTCCATATAAATGACAGGAATTATTGTTACTGCTTAGAGTAGCTGATGTGAGCTTTCCTTCTGGTTGAATAATTCTATTTCCTTTTATATTGATGGGAAAACTCAAAACCCCAAATCTCTATTTTAGGCATGGCTTGTATGGTTCTTACCATAGAATTTCCGATGATTCCTAGAGCAGACTGACATCACTTCCAGATTCCCCCTGGAAGTGATGTAACGCTATCAAACAATAGCAATGTATTTTTAAAAATTCTCCCACTGGTCACCAGAGTGGCAGCAAGAAGCAGGAAATGGGGGGACCTGGCAGCAATATTAAATTTCCAGAACAAACTTTTAAAAAATGTTTGTGAGATATTTTTGATGAGATGAACATGTACAGAAATGCATATATGCTACTTTTTTAAAAGAAAGGCAGATAACAAAGGAAGCACATGTAATGAGGCAAGACCCAGATCTGACCCCGCGTTTGACTTGCTTATTTGTATGTATTTAAGACGGACTGCAAAGATAGGGTTGCATTATGAATAAAGGACCCGTCGTTAAGGAATGATAGAAGCTTTGCTTGCCCTTTGGATAAATGTCCTGAACATTTCAGAGCATGTCAGGCTTATCTGTATGTGCCCAATTTTCTTTGCTTTGACTGTCTCTGCAAGGCTTCCTGCCCACCTTTGGTCCTGCCTGGGTGAACATGTACGGCTCCACCCGCAACTACACTTTAATGGACGAACACCAGGACCTGAATGAAGGTCTGGGAGAGGGAGTTTCCTTCCGTGCCCGTCTACTCATCGGCTTGTCAGTGGAGATCTTAGATACCAGCAACCCTGAGATCACCAGTTCCACAGAGGTTCAGTTGGAGCAGGCCACGCCTGTCGCCGATGTAAGTCACCTGTCCTCTCTGCATCTCCGCAGCTGAGTAGGGGTCTGTTGGTGTTGTGTCTGTGTAGCAGTCTGCGGGTCACTGTATGCAGTCACTGTAGAGAAGAAAATGGATGAAAAGCATCATTTTCCTATGGAAATATTTATTTTTCCATGCCATGGGGAATGCAAAATGAAACCTTGGAAAATACTTTTAATTGCAGTGTTGATCTGACTTGGTTGGGGAAGAGGCTGCATGGGAGTTTCTCCAGGGCTGGTTGCGTTCTTCCTCTAGGTGCCTTAGGCACCCAACACTGCTAGTCAGAATCTGGGTATCTGAGGCCAGCTCCCTTTCATTCATGAGTAGGAGCCCAGCCTGGCATAAAACTCACACAGTTTTAGCCTGAAGAAGTTTCTTGGTTCAGTTCCTATATAAACATTATTTTTTTAGTCCCACTTTTCTTCCAAGGAACTCAGGATGGTGTCCCCTATTTTATCCTCATAACAACCTTGTGAGGTGATTAGGACTTACAGAGGATGAGCAACCCAAAGCCATCCAAGAAGCTCCATAGCTGAGGGATCAGACAGATGAGATGAAGACTGCATGTTCCCATCCATTCATAAAATTTAAATCATAGATTCGTGCACCCTCGATTTGCCTTGGGACCATGCAGAAATGGCAGAGGAGGTTTAACTTTTTTATCCGCCTGTTTCACCACTTGAAATGGCTTTGCAATTAACATTTTGGGAAAGTCCTCTTTTAAAAACACATTGTGTCCCCTTACAAAATGGTAGTACCATACCAGGGAAGCTGGTTTTGAATAATGAAACCAAGTGGAGGTTAGATAATCAATTCCTGTCTTCCTTTCATGAATAGTTCTGGGCAAACTGACATTGTACAGGCATGCAAATTGCATGTTATGGACAAGATGTGTGATCATCATCTCATCTGTTAGAGCTCTGAGTGAAAATCTGAACCCTGGTCTCCCCATTCCTTATCTAACTAGACTCTCAACTCCTGCTGTTGACAGATGATTAAAGACCTCAGGTATTAGGGCTGGGAAGGACCTCTGTCTGCCTAACCTTGGAAAGCTACTGCTCATCACAGCATGAGGCTAAATGGATCAATAGTCTGACTCAGTTGAGGGTAGCTTCATACATGCATAAAACTATAATGAGGCTTCCTAGAATGTCTGAAGCACAGGAAACCAAGGCCTATTACCTCCAGCTCCAGCTGACAGAACAATGGTTGGATTTATTTTTTTACTACAGAACTGCACGGGCAAGATGGAGGAATTCTTCCTCTTTGGGTCCTTCCTGGAAGCCACCATGGTCGACAGAAAGAATGGAGACAAGCCAATCAACTTTGAGGTCACAATAGGTTTGTACTTAACATTGTAAAAGGATGAGGTAAACTTTGAGGCAAGGTGTTTGCCTTTTCAGATGCTGTGTCCACAGAATTTTATGTGGGACCCATAGCAGAGTTTGGAATTATGAGGACTGCAGAATGAACTGAGGCGGTGGCTTTGGTCTGGACAGGGAAATGTCATCGTGAGGTGAATTTTCCCATGGGTTATTTACTTCATTTATACACCACCTTTCTCCCCAGTGGTGATCCAAGTGGCTTACATCATAGTCTCTTTGCCTCCATTTTATTCTCACAAAAATCCTTTGAGGTAGATTAGGCTGGGAGAGAGTGGGTGGCCCAAGGTTACCCAGCAAGCTTCCCTGGCAGGGTGAGGATTTGAACCTGGATTTCCCAGGTCCTACTTCAGCACTCTAACGACTACATCACACTGGCTCTCATCTCCTCATTACTCATTCCTGTACATGGCCTCTCAGTAAGTGACATAGAGCTAAACACACATGAAATATGGGATCAAAATTTACCATTTATTTCCTGTGGTTGCATTTTGTTCTCATCACATTAAAATATACTTACAAGAAAAAAACAGTGGAAGTGTCATAGAGACATGCTACCTCACGGTGACATTTCCCCAAAACTGAATGTCTAAACCTACATTTGGATTTTGTTTGCCTATGGAAAGCCTTCCCCTCAGTTCCCATCTAGCAGCTAATCCTGTTAGCTTCAATCATCAGCCAGATCAAATCATTTTGTTAACCCAGATATTTTATTTATTCCCCCCTTCATTCCCATGAGGTACTGAGTTTATATAACACTGTATTTATGGCTCTTTCCCCCCTTTCTGCTAGGATAATTTGTTTGAATGGAAGTAATGGTGTGATTTGTGTGTTTGTTCGATGTAAGCGAACCTAGCTTGAAGTACCTGAATGTCACCTTTGCTTTGCAGTAGCTTTACATGATGATTTTGCAGAGAATAAAATTTCTCTATAAAGAATTTGCCTTAGTTGTTTAAGATTTCTGGTCAACGTATCCCATGTGGAGATTTATTCATCTACACACTTTGAGTCTGTTTCTTTTGGTTCAAGAATGTCAGCAAAATCTCTCCCCATGTGGTGATTATCTCTTGTCAGATATGACTGAGTAATATCAACTTAAGTTGTCATCTAAATTGCAAGTTGTTTATGCCCACATACTGCCAGCAGGCAATGCATAAAGGGAGTCTCATGTCTTTGGTATACAATCTCACTGTCCATCGATTTCTAGAAGCAAGATAAGGCTGAACCATGACTTTAGTTCCTTGTTAACTAACCAAGATGGCTGCCATCTTGGTTATGCTCAGATAGCCAAATGGTCCCAAGGAGCCTCACCTCAGTGAAAAAGATGAACTTCAGCCAGCCTCATAAGCCTCATCTACCAGTCTTCGGAGTGATCATTAGTGGCCCAACCCTAGATCTCTCCCAAAATCCAATCATTATTTTCTTGTTCCAAGGTAATTATGGCAATGAGATTGATGGCATGTCCAAGCCTGTCATCAAGAAGAAGAAAGAAGGTGGGGCTGGCAACGAAGAGGCATCGGAGTTGCTACAGAACTCAAGTGATGAGGAAGGCAATGACGAAGAAGAGTTTGTCTCTATCTCTACTACTCCACCAATGAAGCCTTTGATCACCGACAGGCAAGTGAGCTCAGATAGTTGAGGCAAAACAAGAGGGAAAAGAAGAGGGAGAACTGATGTGGCCTACCAGAGCACACTCACAGTCGAGTAAAAGCTGTTCCCCATTGTTCCTGTGACTCCTAACATGTACATCTTCCCACTGCTTCAGGAATTATTTCCACTTGCCATATTTTGACAAGAAGCCTTGCATCTACATCAAGAGTTGGTGGCAGGACCAGAGACGGCGTCTCTACAATGCAAACATCATGGACAAGATTGCTGACAAGCTGGTGAGTATGAAAGAGGTACAAGTCTTCAGGTACAGCCTGATCCTCTGAGGCACAGCAGGTCTCCCAGTGTCTGGTATATTAGCCTATTGAAAAGTTCTTCCTGTTCTTCCAGGAAGAGGGTCTGAACGATGTGCACGAGATGATCAAGACAGAGAAGCCCCACCCTGAGCGCCGTCTCCGAGGGGTCCTGGAGGAGCTGAGCAGCGGGTGCCTGTGAGTTGGTCGAAAGGCACAAGGCGACATTCTGGGCGGGAGAAAAATTGCAGATTCAGAATGTCATAAAGCTGAGAAGGAGACAAGAGACTGTGAATTCTGATCCCCTCCCATAAAATGAGATTTCTTATGGCGCCAATCCAGTTATGCTTAAAGTCCACACAACCAATGTGAATGTCTGCTTAGCCTGGCTCCGGCCTGGTGGAACAGTCTCCCAACTGAGAGCAGGGCCCTGTGGGATTTACAACCATTCTGCAAGGCCTGTAAAACAGAGCTCTTCCGTCAGGCCTTTGATTGAGGCGGTGGATACCATATTAGTTCCCCCCCCACACCTATTCTATCCACCTGTGCCACTCACAGGTATTTTTATGTTTTGCTAAAAATCAGTGTATATGAGAAGCACACATTCAAAGGTCAAGCTTTCTGAGAGCACGTTAACTGTATTATTGCCATCTTGTGATTTATGTATGGCTTTGACTTTTAATCTTTTAGTATATTATGTTTTAATATTTTAAATAAGTATGTTTATGTGCTTGCGGGGTAGGGTGGGATACAAATAAAATAAAATACACAGTGAATCAGAACCAGCACAGTTTATTGGGGGTTAGAGGGTCATCTGAGGATCTAAGAGACCCATGTTCAAACCCTAGCTCTGCCATGATCGCTTGTGCCAGTCAGTCTCTCCTTAACCTAACATACCTCATAGGATTATTTGTTGTGCAAATAAAATTGGAGCACAGGAGAACAATGTTGTAACCCACTCTGTGTATCCACTGGGGAGAAAAGAGTGCAAGAAATATCTACAGTCAGTGTAGTGTAGTGGTTAGAGTTTCAGACTAGGATCTGGGAGACCCAGGTTCGAATCCTGACTCTGCCATGGATGCCGTTTGGGTGACCTTGAGCCAGTCACACACTCTCAGCCTGACCTGTCTCTCAGGGTTGTTGTGAGGATAAAGTGGAGAAGAGGAAAATTATGTAAGCTGCTTTGGGCCCTCGATAGGGAGAAGAGCAGGTATACGTGGAGTGAAGGAAGAAAGACATTCGTCCCACTGATTTTTTCAGTCTCCTTAGAGGACTATCCCATTGATTCCTAAGAATGCATTTTAAGCATGACTCACTTTCACTATATTGGGACCATGATCTCTGGAGCATTCCCAGAAGATGTTCGTTCAGCCTTTTCCTTTTGGAGACTTTCTGTAATACTCTGTCCAACATCTATTCTAAACACTTTTATAAGAACATAACAAGGGCTTAGCTAGAACAGACCATGATCCACCTAGTCCAGTGCTCTTATTTCCCACTAGATGTCCCTCAAAAGCCTACAAACAGGGATTCAGAGATCTAGGCCTTCTCCTGTGGTTACTCCCCAGCAATGAACATTCTGAGGTATGCTACATCTGAACATGGAAGTTCCATTAGTTGTTGTGCCTAATAATTGATGGATCTATCCAGGGGTCCTTTCGTAGAAAAAGAGGTGCAGGAGCTCATTAGCATAACTCATTAGCATAACTCATTAGCATATGCCACGTCCCCTGACATCACCAGAAGTGTGTCAGAAAGGGAATGTCAGTTTCAGCCCCATTATATCCTATGGGCCATTGAAATCAATGGCAAAAACTCATAGGGTATATGAGGGGCTGGAGGAAAGGGGGTTTAAGGGAGAGGCTCCAAACTTGCAGGGTAGCTGCTGGGGTCTCTCCTCGAAATACCCACTAAGTTTCAAGAAGATTGGACCACGGGGTCCAATTCTATGGGCCCCCAAACAGATTGTCTCATCCCCTCCATTGTTCTCTATGGAGGGAAAAAATGTTAATTTGATTCAGCCCCTGGTTGCCCTACTGGCCAGTCCTGAAAGTGAGTCATGCTTAAAATGCATTTCGAGGAGAGGCCCCAGCAGCTACCCTGCAAGTTTGGAGTCTCTCCCTCAAACCCCCTCCCCTCCAGTGGCTTTTAAAGTTGCCGCCAAATTTCGGCGGCAATTCGGCCCCGAGCTGAATCAGATTAGAGAATTTGATTCAGCCCCTGGCTGCCCTACTGGCCAGTCCTGAGCTGGCGGCGCTTCGCTCCACCTTGCTCTGGCCCCAACGAACCCCTGGATCTATCTGTCATGAGTATGTCCCATCTGTATTATAACCCAACTACACTAGTGGTCATACTATAGGGGGAGGAGGGAATTTCAGGAAAGGATCAGTAGATGGAAGGGGGGAGTATTTAATCTCTTTCATATGGTCAGGTGCCTCCTTGCACATCCTCCCTCCCTTTCCTATTAAGGCCAACCCCCCCCCCCCCCAATACACTGTTGGGCTCACTTCAGATTCCAGAGCCCACTCAGGAGAAACACACAAAAACAACTGAAGGAATTTATAAGTGAGAATCAGTAGACAAAGGAAGGGCTTAACACCAGCCTCTCCCATCTTCAAATTGACCCTGCTGATCCTCACACACACCCATACCCCTGCACCAGCATTCTGAGGTAAACACAGAGATTTGTTTTTTCCCCTTATAACATGCTACACTGTTCTACTTGAAGTACTTTCACCCAAATAGTTATTCTGGATTGAATCAATGAATTGTGATCTTGCAAATGTCATTGGGGATAAGGAAAGGGATATTTCTCTCAGATCCTTCAAAAGTGAGGATTAGCTCTGGCCTGAACGTTCTCTCGCAGTGTCTGAGGCCCTCTTCCCAACAGGGCTAAGTTTTGATCAAGCCTCAATTATTTCTCCTCATAGGCGATTTGTGACCCTCTCCAACAAAGACCAGAACCATTCTTCTCGCACACGACTGGACCGAGAGAGGCTGAAATCTTGTATGAGGGAGCTGGTGAGTGTCTCTTCTGGACCAACTGGTAGCGCTGAAATAAAGGCAGAAGGAATGGAGACTTGACTGTTCTTTTTAAATTGTTTATTTATTTATTTATTTCATTTATACCCCTCCTTTCTCCCCAACGGGAACCCAAAGTGGCTTACATCATCCTCCCCTCCTCCATATAATCTTCACAACAATCCTGTGAGGTAGTTGAGGCTGGGACTGTGTGACTAGTCCAAGATCACCCAGCAGAATGGCAGAATGAGGGTTCAAACTTGGGTCTCCCATGTCCTAGTCTGATACTCTAACTATTACACCAAACTGGCTTTCAGTTTTGAAGACAGGGGGATAGAGACACCCCACACACAAACACCACATCCATTTCCCAAACACGCTTCCCTTTCCCTGGCTGACACCTTGTCTTTCTGCCTTCTCTCTCTCTCCTTCTTGTCCCACCCGCGATGCTGTGCAGGAGACCATGGGTCAGCAAGCCAAGACCTTGCGGTCCCAGGTGAAGAAAACCACTATCAGGGAGAAGCTGAAGCAGTCACAGAATTTCCTACAAAAGCTGCGATTCCTGGCAGACGAGGTGAGGAATGGCTATGCTTGTATACCTCTTAAACCATATTTATTTGAGACATTTGTGCTCTACTTTTGTTCCCAATGGTTGCCCAAAAGTGGCTTCCACCATCATCTCCCCCATTTTCTTCTCACAAAACAACAACATTGTGGGGAGCCCATGTCACCCAGAGAACTTCCTTGGCAGAGTGGAGATTCAAACCTGGGTCTCCCAGATCCAACCCCAGCACTCTAACCACTACACCACACTGGCTCTCCGGTCAATGCTGGGCTCTAAGTGGGATGGAAATATCACCATGTCAACCTCTCTCTGTCTCTCTTCCCATCTGATTGCAGCCTCAGCACAGCATCCCTGAAATCTTCATCTGGATGATGAGCAACAATAAGCGCATTGCTTATGCCCGCATCCCCTCCAAGGACATCCTCTACTCTATTGTGGATGAGGAAATGGGCAAAGACTGTGGGAAAGTGAAGACGGTCTTCCTCAAGGTGACTGAACAGCCATCTCCCCCCACCCCTCGCTCCCCCGGGGCTGCAGTTGTCTACTAAGTGAGAAAGGAGTAGAGGGAGGGGGTGCAGAGGGAGAGGAAGGAGGGGGTGAGATGGGCATTGCAAAAGGGGCACATGGGTGTGCTGCAGCCCAGAGTTCAGTGCCCTTGGCAGCCCACGGTTGCCCATTTATTTATATGGAAAAATCATGTTTATGCCTCTTCTGTCTTTGCTGTGGGCTCCTGGGGCAGGCAACAATATTATAGCAACACTGTAACCTGAACAGGACAGGTAACCCGGCATGTGTGCTGAATGGAAGCTTGCCAGACCACTTTGTTCATCATGGAACCTCCCTTGTTTTGTCTCAAAAGCAGGGGTTTAAGCCAGGTCAGGTCATTGCACAGCTCCGGGACTTTCTTTGGACCTGGAGCAGTGATGTCATCATCCAGAGCTCCCTCTGGCTCCGCCTCCATTGTGTCTGGCAGCAGCCCTACCTTAAGGGTTTGTGCTCTGGCATTGCTGGTCAGTGTGCTGAGGCTATGAGGCAGATGTGACACGCCCTCACCCCCCCCCCCCCAGCCCTCTCATTCCCTGCCTTTTCTTTGTAACCACCCCGGAATCTTGATGGAGCAACACTGCATTTCATTCAGCCAAAATGATTGCCTGCCTGCCCTGTCCTAAAGTCAAGTTTTCAGTATTGACATGCGTAATCATTAAGTGCCATCAAGTCACAACTGACTTATAGCAACCACTCAAGACAAGAGAGGAGCAGGGGTGGTTTCCCGTTTGCCTGCCATCTGCGTAGCAATCCTGGACTTCCCTGATGTTCTCCCATCCAAGTACTAACCAAGGCCAACTCTGTTTAGCAGCTAAGATCAGTCAAGCTCAGGCTAGCCAGGTCTATTTAGGCTACTTAAAACATTTAAACACAAGCTGACAATGAAGAAATTGAAATTGTTAAAAGATTTTCTATTCCTTGGCTCAATCATCAACCATGAAATCAGAAGGAGAATCAGGCAACCATGAAGAAGCTGGAAAAGATGTGCCCCTGGCGACCAAGATAACTCCTGCTATGGTATTCTCCATTACTATGCATGGGAGTGAAAGTTGAAGAAAACTGACTGAAAGAAAGTTGATTCATTTGAAATGTGATGTTGGAGGAGAGTTTTATATATGCCATGGACCGCCAGAAAGACAGATCAGTGGGTTCTAGATCAAATCAGGCCTGAGCTCTCCCTAGATAAGAAGCTAAAATAACCACACTGAGGCTATTCTACTTTGGTCACATTATGAGAAGACAAGAGTCACTGGAAAAGAAAATAATGGGAAAGTTGAAGGCAGCAGGAAAAGAGGAAGCTCCGTTATGAGATGGACTGACTCAATCAAGGAAGCCACAGCCCTTAGTTTTCAAGACTTGAGCTAGGCTGTTAAAGACAGGGCATTTTGGAGGTCATTAATTCATAGGGTCATCATACTTTAGCAGCCACTTGACACACTTAACACACACACACATGCACACACACACAAAAAACACCTACCAACATGCAAAAATAACAAGTACAATCAGCAAAAAGAGTAAAAATAAACTATTCCTAGGGGAGGGGATCAAACGGATACAATCAATCAGTCAGATCTGATAGGATTTCAACTAGGGTTGCCAAGTCTGGGTTGGGAAATACCTGGAGACTTTGGGGGTGGAGCCAGGAGAGGGTGGGGTTTGGGGAGGGGAGAGGCCTCAGCATAGTACAATGCCATAGAGTTCACCCTTCAAAGCAGCCATTTTCTCCAGGAGCGTTTATCTCTGTCAGCTGGAGATCAGTTGTAAAAGCGGGAGATCCCCAGGCCCCACCTGGAGGCTGGCAACCCTAATTTCAACCTGGCTCCTAAAACTGAGATCAGGCAGTACCAGTCAGATAGCTCTAAGGAGAATGTTCAGCCAGTGAGAAGCCACCACAGAAATACTTTTGCTTCAGAACTCGAACACTGGCAAATGAATCACAAGCCAATTTCCAAATCAGGTTCATTTTATAATACTAAGCATACACCACTGTTGCATCAGTAAATCAAATTAAGCCCAGGCCAAGTCTCCTCCTTTTTACTTCCTGTCCTCTCAGACTACTTTTCCCAGTATGCACTGCTCTCAATACTGTTATGTAGGGTTGTGAACCTTTAGGCGGGTACCAGAGCTCTCCCAAAACTACAATTTATCTCTCCCTGACAGAGATCAGTACCCCTAATGGAAATGGCAGCTTCAGGGGGCAGACTCCATAGCAGTACCTCCCCCCCCCCCCCCCCACACACACACGCACCCCAGCATACCGTAAATCTCCAGGAAAACCACACATCTTGGTCTCAGGGCAGCAGAGATTAAAAGCTCTCTCTTTCTTGCCTTTTCTTCCCTCAGTTACCTGGCAAAAAGGGGTTTGGGCCAGCTGGCTGGACTGTGCAGGCCAAAATGGAGATCTACTTGTGGCTGGGCCTCAACAAGCAGCGGAAAGACTTCCTGAGTGGCCTGCCCTGTGGCTTCGAGGAGAGGAAACTGCCCAAAGGACAGGGCATTCTTTTCTTTCCTCCCATCAGCCTCCTCTACACCAGTAAGAGCATCTCCTCCTCCTCCTTACTTGAGAGTTTGTGTGGCATAACGGTGAGGGTGTTGGACTAGGACTGAGGAGAGCTGGGCTCGAATCGCCACTCTCTGTGTTTCTCAGCTTAACCTACTTTGCAGCGCTGGTGAACACTTAACATGGAGGAGGGAAGGACCACCTTGAGCTCCTTGAAGGAAAGGTGGAAGGAAATGTAAGGTAGCTTTCAAAAGTGCTGAGGCCCAAGTCACACCATCAGACCCACAAACCTAAGCTCTGTCCCCTGATTTTATACATGAAACTGCTTTACACAGACTCTAATCAGCACTGGTCCAAAGAGTCCAGTGACTGGCAGTGGTTCTTCGGAGTGTCAGGTGGAAAAAGACTTTCCCAGACATCTAAGATCTCTTTCACTTGTGATGTGTCACGGACAGAAGCTGGGAACCATGTGCATGGCCTGTTCCCATTTGGACTAAGGATGGGGGAGCACCTTCAACTACTCAATGGCAAGGAAAGTACAGACTGTGCATAAGTGACTCCTTCTGTGTTGCCTGTGGACACTATGGTAACCGCTAATGTGTTTCCTGGCATATACTCCCTTCTTCTGCAAAGTATCTCTTCCCCAAAGTGAAGAGTCAGTCCTGGTTTTCCTGCATCCTTTGGAGCAGGAGGTGCTTCATAGGGAGGGTTGCCAGAATGAGGCTGGCAACGAGCAGGAGTCCCTGCTGGTGCTGTAGTGATGTCACTGGCAATGCAATGGCAGCATTTCCTGTATGGCCGGAAGTGACATCATCGTGTTGCCTGCAGTGCTCTAGCATTTAGCCAAAATGCCATGGTTTAACCACAGATTGCTGGTGACACAATGCTTGCAATTGTGCCAGAATGACATTATCACATTCTCGCAACACCAGTGCGCCCCCACTCCCCCCTTTTCTCCCACCGCTCAGCTGAGTGGCAGTGCAAAAGGCCAGTAGAACGTTGGAGATTTCCCACTGAAATGGGAGACACCCCCCCCCGGCACCCCATCACCTTTGTATCTGCAGGGAACACCTGTTCAGTCACAGGTGCTTCCATCAGAGGATCAAAATCCCTTTTTTAAAATTGACCTCAGCCCCCAGCAGCCATGCTGTGCTTGGCCTCGCCCCTCTGCAGCCATTTCATGGCAGCAGCCACTGCATGATTTCAGAATTACAAAAGAGCCCACAGATTCACTAAGTCTGGGGATTCTTACTTTATATGCGTCAGGACTAAGCCTTGAAACTGAAAGCAAAGTACTGACAAATAAGCCTTGCCCCCCAACCCTAAATGTGTAAAAAAAAACCCACCCACAATTTCCTCTGATCAGCGGAGTGTCTCACCTCTGCTCTCCTTCTTTCACAGAGAAACAGGTCTTCCAGCTGCGAGTCCACATGTACCAGGCCAGGAGTTTGTTTGCCGCAGACAGCAGTGGTCTGTCCGATCCTTTTGCCAGGGTTTTCTTCATCACTCAGAGCCAGTGCACCGAGGTAAGAGAAGTGCCATGAAGGCCCCCTAGACTGGGTCTTGCCTTTGACAGCCCTGAATGTCTTGCTTGTGAAACAAGATCTTTTTGGGTGGCAAACTGTGAATTAAGAGAGAAGACAAGTATAATAATGACATTTTTCGGTGGGTCATTTAAAGCAAATACATGAACATGTCTTCCTCTCAGCTTCACAATTTCATGACAGGTATCTGTTGTATTAAATTTAAAAATGGACTCGTTATCCAGTTTTGACCTTCTCACCATGTTCTGTTTGGGGTGTACATTTTTTAAGCATAATAATAAAATGAAAGCATGATGTGTACTTATTGTTTGCCTCGTTGAAGGAAACATTAGGACAAAACCTTTTTTTAAAAAATCGTTGTAAAACTGCTCTAGGGATTGGGAAGGAGGTGTGAATTCAATGTGAATCTGGGAATTTCTGCTTCAGGTACAACATCTGAAGAATGTCAAAGAAATTAGAAGGTTTTTAGAAAAGGCTCATGAAATCCTTTGAGGGTGGGGCAGGAATGTTGCACATCCTTCATCATATCCTATCATCTTTCCACAGGTCCTCAATGAAACGCTTTGCCCTACCTGGGATCAGCTGCTAGTGTTTGACAACGTAGAGTTGTATGGAGAAGTCCACGAGATGCGGGATGACCCTCCCATTATTGTCATTGAGATCTATGACCAAGACACAGTGGTAAGATAAGGCCACAGATGGAAAGCAACGGCATCCCGTCTCTGCAAGCTGACAGAGTTGTTATTTTTCATGTACATTCTGTCCTCACATGTCCACACTGAGCTGCAGTAATATCCCTGAGAGGACACTCATAGGAATTTCCCCCTAAGGGAATGTCTTCAAAAGCTCCTTGTTTTGAACGGGGAGCCAATCTAGATTTTTTTGGCAGATGACCCACATTGGAGTCCTTGCTCAACGTCTGCAAAATAGTGTGAAGAGGGAGCAGTTTGGACGAGAGCGATAACAGACGGGTCCTTAGTCTCTTTCCAGCTCACCGGTTCCACCCTGCTCTCCTCTCCCCCAGCTGTTTCTTCCAGCTGTGTGAAATACACATCTGGAAACCCCAGTTGGTTTGTCCAGCTTGGCTCTGAAACTTCCCCCTCAGTTCTTATTTTCTATAGTGAGGAAGTCTGGGGCTCCCTTCTGACAGCAACCAGTCCCTTTTGTCATGGTTTGTTCAGCCAAAGTACCATCTAGCTCCACAATCTGTCTCAAGGAGCAGAAATCCAGATGTCCTGGTTCATCAGCCTCCCAAATGGCTATGGACCCACATGCTCTCTGTACTCTTCCAGGGGAAGGCCGACTTCATGGGTCGAACTTTTGCTAAGCCAGTGGTGAAGATGTCGGATGAGGAGTACTGTCCCCCTCGTTTCCCACCCCAGTTGGAGTACTACCAGATCTACAGGGGAAATTCCACTGCCGGTGACCTGCTGGCTGCCTTTGAGTTGCTCCAGGTAACGGCCTCGTGATTTGAAGGAAAGAAAATAAATTATGGAAATCCCCGCCATTGGAAGCGGACTTTGCCCCACCTAGGGTTGCCAGCCTCCAGGAGGGGCCTGGAGAGCTCCTGAGATTACAACTGATTTCTAGACTGCAGATGTCAGTTTCCCGGGAGAAAAATGGCTGCTTTGGAGTGTGGCCTCTATACCTTGCTGAGCTCCCTCCTTTCCCTAAACCCCGCCCTCCTCAAGTTCCACCCTCAAAATCTCCAGCGATTTCCCAACCTGGAGTTGACAACTCTATCCTCACCCCTCATTTCGGACCTTTCAGAAGCTGGTTAAGACTTTTCTGTTCCAGGAGGCTTTTCATGGTTTTATTCCTTGATCTCGTTTGTTATTTTTTTCAAATATGTTTTTGTTTTGTTTTGTTTTTAATGTTAACTGCTGATTTTAAGGTTTATGGGACTGCTGTTTTAGTTTTCTTGCTGCCTACTTTTTAATGATGAGTTTTTTATGACTGTTTTGTTGCTCTTGCTTTGCTGCTGTTGTTGATTATTGGACAGTTTTACTCTGAGTAAGCAGATGATAAGCTTGTCAGCCCCTTAAAGACCTTACAGGGAAACTACAGCCAGTGTGTAGACTATGTACAGGGAACTGTCCTTCAAATCCCCAGTCACACTGAAATGCGCTGCCTGATACTGAGCCAGTCATTTCCTCTCAATCTGAACTCCTTCACAGAGTTGTTGTTATAAGAATTAAGTGCAGGAAGGGACTGTGTAGGATTCTTTAGTTTCTAGAGAGTGAATGGGGAGGAGAAGGGAAAGGAGTTTGTAAGCCGCTCTGAGACTACAAGTGAAGGGCGGGGTATAAATCCAATCTCTTCTTCTTCTTCTCTTCCCTCTTGGAAGACAGATTTTGGCTTTGACATTTCCTTGCCTTTGGGAGTGGTTTGTTTAGTAATCTGTGTGTTCTCCCTGTTTGTGTTCTCTCTCTCTCTCTCTCTCTCTCTCTCTCTCTCTCATATGATCTCAGCTTCCATATGATGATGAAGAGATCAGGCGGGCCTTGCTGGCAGCCATCCACCCTTGTGTGCCGCAGATGAAGGTGCCGCCATGGCTGCCATCAGGCCAAAGGGCCTCGAATTGCCCCTCGCCATACACACAGCTTGATGCCTTGAGTGCGCTGCAGGGCTTCTTGCTTTAATAGGCTTGCCAACTCCTGATGGGGGAATTTCCTGGAGATTTGGGAGTGGAGCCTGGGGAGGGGGGATTTGGGGAGGGGAGCCACCTCAGCGATGGGATTCACTCTCCAAAGCAGCCATTTTCTCCAGGGAAAATGGTCTCTGTAGTCCAGAGATTAGTTTTAATTCTGGGGGGTCTCCAGGCATGACCCGGAGGATGGCAACCCTACTTGATTATATTATTACAGGTTCATTTTGATTTATTTTATTTAGCATATTTATATGCCTGCGTTTAACTTGAGCACCACAGGGCTCGAGGCAGTTCACGCTCTCTCTTGCATCACCCAGATTTTCCCCGCTCCATTCTCTAATGCACATTTTTCTCTTTCCCCTCTCTGCATGAAAGGGATCCTGCCAAGTTTTGCTCCTCTCCTGCTCTTTTAAATCACCTTTAGTTTTCACCTGCAAGCCATTCACGATAGCAGGCATCTTGGCATGCAAGAAACCTTCTGAACTGCTGCGTTTCCCGCTTGGAGCAAAGTATCCATCCTTCGCTCTTCATCTTTACCTCTTTCCTCCCAAAATATTGGCATCTCCAAGAAATTACCAGCATGTTCAAGGCCCCACTCTGCTTGCTTTCCTTCTCAGGGGTTCTAGAAAGATGCAGAGTTGCAATTGGGGTACAATTTACAGAACGCAGCCTCTGCTTTGGAATTTTCAAGAGATTTGCACACACAAAAAAGTTGTCCTCCTTTTATTTGGTTGCATGAGACAACACGTAGACCGTGTCTGCTAAAGGGTCAGAAACCAGTGAGGATGGGAGCAAGGCTTCCACAGTAATCCTTCTCTCTGCCCATTTTGCCATCATGCCCACTTTCTGCACATTATGAGTTCCAGTCTGCCTTTCCAAAACCCCAGGATGAACTGATTTTTCCAAACCTTGCAGCCAGAAATAAAGTATGGGAATGAATATAAACCCAGTTTTCTGGTTGCAAAATTTGGGGTTTTTCTTTGTGGAAAAACAGGAATTCTATACGCACCCACACCCACAACTGACCGATGATCCAGTGCATGAATAGAAAGCTTGCCTATCTGATTAGAGCTAGAGATGAAGAGACTTGTTGGAAGCACAATGGAGGATGGGGATGTTACTTCAAGGAAAAGATTCCAATGGCTCTTTTTGTCTCTTCCAGATTGGCCCAGCTGGGAAGTCAGATCTGCCTCCCATTGATGGCCCGACAGACATGGAGAGGGGCCCCATCTTGCCAGTGCCTCTGGGTATCCGTCCTGTGTTGAGCAAATACAGGGTGGAGGTAAACGGAAGCTTTTACAGAAAATGCAGATAGGATTTGGTGAATATGATGTGTTCCGTGCCATCCTTCTCCTGTAGTTTAGCTGCGCCAAGTCCTCCTCCATTCTTCTAATAATTCCCTGCAAATTCCTGTGAACTTTGTGTGGATGCATTCACAAGTGTGCATTTCAACACATACTGTGAGCGGGCAGGGAGTTCTGCATGGGCAGGTGCCAGTTCTGTGCCTCTGGCCCAGCCAGAAGTAAACACCGTCAGGCTGGAAGTGGTGTACAGCTGCGGTCAGCTAGGCAGAGACCAACCTCCTTCCCTAACTTGGCATAAAGACACAGCAGGGGAGTTCCTATAAGGGAGGAGAAGCCAGTCAGACACAAGGAAAAGCACTGGCAACATTTAGCCTCATGGCAGGTTCTGGGGGAGGCTGAGGGAATTCTGGTCTGACTCAGTGGAACATGGGTCTGCCTGGCAAGCCGAGCTTGCTGCCTTCCTGAGTCACCTGGCACAAATGAAACAAAAAAGCGAGTAGAAGAGACATTGGAGGAACTGACAAGGAGAACCAAAGCCTAGAGACGCAGCAAGTTTCAAGCTCATCTCTGCTGTCTGAGGCTCACCACCACCACCACCCCCCCCGCAAACCCCAACATATATATGTTGTTGTGTTACAGGTCATGTTTCCATCACGATAACAGATAGCTAAGGCATATCTAATATGCACCTGATATGATTCTGTCCTCCCGTCCCCCCGTCCCCCCCCAAAAAAGAGTCTGGGAAACACTGATGTAAAATGCTCAAAAAGAAGGCTTGTGCAGATCTGTTCTTCAGCGTGAACAACTTGGATTGGAATGGTGTATCCCAAAGAGAATTCTTCTTGGAGTGGAATTTATAATTATTCCCAATCCCAACTGCAGGTTCGCAGGTGTGCATTTGTCTCTGCTGTGTTCGGATCACATACTTGTAAATGAAGTGGATGGTAATGAGACACTAGAAGTTATCCATCTTTTCTCATCCGAAGGAAATTAAACTCTTTAGTGATGCCCCTAGAACTTTTCACAGCTCAGAAATGAGTACTTCATAGTAGAATCATAGAATCATAGAGTTGGAAGGGACTTCCATGGTCATCTAGTCCAACCCCCTGCACAATGCAGGAAATTCACAAATACCTCTTCCCCCCGCCCCCCGTGACCCCTGCTCTATGCCCAGAAGAGGGCAAAAAAAACAAAACCCTCCAGGATCCCTGGTCAAACCGGCCTGGAGAACAATTGCTTCCTGACCCCAAAGTGGTGATAGGCATTTGCCTGGGTGTGTAAGAAAGGACCACGAGAACTAAGTACTGAGGCAACCCTTCTGCCCTCTCTTCTCATCGCCTGCCTAAGTTCACAGAATCAACGTTGCTGTCAGATGGCCATCTAGCCTCTGTTTGAAAACCTCCAAAAAGCCCACCACCTCCCAAGGAAGCCTGTTCCACTGAGGAACCACTGTACATGTAATGCTCATCCATATACAAGTTGTATGCCATACCTACCCTGTAGCACTGTTTCTCCTTTGTCACTAGGACTTCCTTGCTCTTCAAATCTTAGCTAAAGAGAGTAGAGCCCCCTTGGCTTCTTCCAGTGCTTTGGTTCAGCTGCAAAGGCAGATATAGAGCTTTGAGAGTAGACAAAGGCTGGCAGAGGGGTCTAGCATTGGTCTGGCCAGGGCTAGCCAAAGAATTTGAGTGACAGGACCATGGAACCCCCCCCCCCTTTGGGGTTTTCTTTCTCAAGGTAGCATAATTATGGCTTTTACAAGTAAGGCAAATGATTCTGATTAACCAATCCAGGAAGTCCCAAAAAGATTGTGCTGAGACATTGTCTCCTTGGTTTCTAACCCTTCTTCTCCATAGATATTGTTCTGGGGACTGAGAGACCTGAAGCGTGTGAATTTGGCCCAAGTGGATCGGCCTCGAGTGGACATTGAATGTGCTGGAAGGGGAGTCCAGTCATCTCTCATCCAGAACTACAAGAAAAACCCCAATTTCAGCACCTTGGTCAAGTGGTTTGAAGTGGTAAGTATAGGCCTCAGGAGAGGGGTAGGTGACGTCCATACAGGTGTCCTGCCTGATGGTAATGGTTTCCTGGTCCCACTGGGTAGTATCTCCCAGTTTCCATAGTCTAGGCCCAATGTATAAGTTAAAGGAGAAACATGGGTACCACCAACCCAATCTGCCCCCTCATCACCTCCATCTTTACTCAGTTAATGTAGCTGAAAATCACAAGAGTTAACACAAGTCTTTCCCTGATCCTCCCTCATCCCTGTGGTTGCCAACTCCAGGTTAGGACATTTCTGGAGATTGGTGGGTAGAGCCAGGGGAGGGTGGGGTTTGAGGACAGGAGGAACCTCAGGAGGTTATAATGCTGTAGAGTCCCTCTCCAAAGCAGCCATTTTCTGTTGGCAGAATTTAAACATGCAGAGGAATGGAGCACCAACTGTTTAAAGAAAATAACTCGGTTTATTAAAGAAGAAATAAACTCTGAGAGAACAGAGGAGAGGGAGAAAGGCTTAACTAACTAACTAACTAACTAACTAACTGCTATGAGAGACGGGAACGAAGGGAGAGGGCTCAGTTGGAGCAGGAAGTCTCCAAAGTGTCAATCAGGAGACAAGAAGGACATAATTTAAAACTGTGGGAAGTCCCTAATTTAGCTATGCTAACTAGGAGTCCTTCAGCTGTCCCCTATAGGCTGTTCTTCTGGTCTTCCTCAAGCAAGTGCACTATAGACCTTGTATATTCCAACATTTTCTTCATGGGAACTGTTCTCTGTCACCTGGAGATGAGATGTAATTCTGGGACATCTCTAGGCCCCACCCGGAGGTTGGAAATGCTACTCACGCACCCACTTGGCTCCACTGCGTCACTGTTATTATTAGCAGCCCTCTGGTATCACCCAGTAAACAAGCACAAGAATAAAATGAAAACCACGACTGCATAAAACTAGATAAAAGATCAAAAGGATGTGATTACGCAGAGGTGCAGAATTGTAGTGATTACGGTGCAGAAGTGCAGAAATCTGACAGACTAGGATGACAGGCTATGAGTCTGAATAAACGACTTAACAAAATACAAGCCTGCCTTCCGTAAAGCAAGAAGACACATAAATAGAGATGGAGGCTTCTTGCAGGTGCTCTGTATCGGAAGGCTGGTTATAGAGAAGGAGTAGACGGAGCTCTGATGCCGGGGATTCCTCGAGCAGCCAGGCAGGAATGAGGAGAGGATGCTGGGTGGTGACATGCTGGGGCTGGGAGGATGTGTTCTCACTGTAGCTGTTTCTCAAGTGTGGCCCCCATCTACGGAGTTCATTAGTTATTGTAGATTTTCTGGCCTGAATGGCCGTGGTCTTGGCATTGTAGTACCTGACATTTCTCCAGCAGCTGGGACTGGCATCCTCAGAGGTATAACACGGAAAGGTGGAGTACTCTCTGTGTCAATGTGAGAAGCTCCCCTGCCCCCCCCCAAAAAGCTCCCCCTTGCCAGGAAGAGACTAGCAACCCTATTTACAGGGTACTCCTAAAGTCAGGTTTTAGGACTGAAGTTTCAAAACGGGTCAAAGTTTGAAAAGTCAGATCCCAGTATTGGTTGACAAGCTGAGCCTGGCAACCGGCAGGGGGGATGGGGATGGGGAAATGGTGGGATGGGTGCAATGTCAGCGACGTCATTTCCAGGCAATACCCAGAAGTGACAAAAGGGTAGCTATAGAAACCACTGGAAGCTCTGTGTTGCTGTTGCTGCTTTTCTCCAACCGCCACTCAAAGAGCTGGTGGCCTCTACAGTGGGAGGCCTCACTTGCTTATCCGAGGAATGTTTGTCGCATTTCCGATTCCGCTTAAAATTCCTTTCAGCTGCAGTCACCAAACAATCCCTCCCCTGCCGTTCACCATAATGGTATACCACCCCGAATCTGCTTTTTGGTCTCTTGCAGGATCTGCCGGAAAATGAGCTCCTCCATCCTCCCCTGAATATCCGTGTGGTTGACTGTCGTGCCTTTGGGCGATACACACTGGTGGGAAGCCATGCTGTCAACTCCTTGCGCAAGTTCATCTACCGGCCTCCAGACAAGAAGGCCCAGCACTGGAGCACAGCAGGTATAGAATCATAGAGTTGGAAGGGGCCATACAGACCATCTAGTCCAACCCCCTGCCCAATGAAGGACCAGCCTAAAGCATCCTTCCAACCAGGGAGAGCAGGAGGAACATGCCCTAGGGCAGGGCTCTGTGTGTGTGTGTGTGTGTGTGTGTGTGTGTGTGTGTGTGTGATAGTCAACTCTGGCTATTACATCCAAAGTGGTGACTATCTGGGGGTGGAGGAGGGGAAGAAAAGGAGGCAGCTGGCAAAACATTCAGTATTTAATAAACCCTCTCCAGATGGGGTTACCAACCTAGTGCTGGCAGCCCCCAGGAGATAGGGAGGGGGTAAAATCACAAACAACTGTGTTGTGCTGGAGCCACAAGGTCACTTGCAGTGCGAACCCAGAAGCAACATCAGCATGACATCACCATGCATTGCACCAAAGCAGGGACACCACTTGTGGCTTCAGGCCAGAATTAACATCACAGCACTGGGGTAATTCCAAGTCCCTCTCCCCCATAATCCTCCCGCTGCTCCCCTGAACAGCAGCAGGAACAAAGTGGCGCAGGACAGGAAGTCTCCCACCAAGGAGGAGACCCGACAAGCTCAGATGACTGTGATAGCCGAGGTACTGTGTTGTGGAAAGAGGATTCCCTGCCACGAAGTCATGGGGTTCATTGGTGAGCCCATGCCTCTGGCCCTGCCCATGCCCCAGTCTGATTTGCAGGAGTAATACCACCAGCCTATTTTAGTTGGTTGCTGTAAGCGAGGCTGAGATAACAATGCAGAGCAGCACTTAGGAAATGCCGTATATGAGTATTTCTCTAATGAGACCCTGGGGAGCCATAAGGGTGCTCCAGCAGGAATGCACAAGTCGCTCATCTTTAGGGGGCTGCCCACCGCAGTAGTCAGCAACAGCAGCTGGGCAGGCCAAAATTCTCAGTACGGTGGCCCGGAACAGGCATCAAGGGGGGAATCCTTCATCTTCAGGGTACTGCCAAGTAGGGTTGCAAACTCTGGGCTGGGAAATTCCTGGAGATTTGGGAGAGGAGCCTGGGCAGGGCAGGGTTTGGAGAGAGGAGGGGAGGGTTAATGCCATAAAGTCCACCCTCCAAAGCAGCCATTTTCTCCAGTGATCTCTGTAGTCTGGAAGCCAATTGTAATTCTGGGAGCTCTCCAGGCCCTACCTGGAGGTTGGCAACTGTATTGCCAAGGATGGCAGCTAGCTGTGGTGGTTAGAAATAGGTGGTCAGAAATAGTTGGTACCGCAGCCCCTGGCCTCTCAGGTCTTTCAAAAAGACAGAGACCGGTGCAGGGAACATACAGCTGACCAATAATCCTTTGAGAAGGGCTGGTTCTTTACCCAGGCATGTTTCTGTGTTTCTTAATAACAACATAAATCAAAATGTTAGTGACATCCTTGTTTACGAATTTTAAAAACAGAGCTCTCCATAAACATTAATTTTTTAAAAGATTGCTCCAAATGTAAATAGGCTTGGTGGATCTGCAATAAATTTGAATGTCTGGGGAGAGCTTCCTCAAGTTGCTCGTGTCTGAGAACTGCCGATCCGTGGAACATGAAGCCTCTACATAGTGCCGAGGTTCTCATGTCTTCATTACTTTGGTGCACTTCTCATTCACACAGAATGATCTCTTTGAAGACTTGGAACCCTTCTGTTATTTTCTCCTTCCGCTCTTCGATCTGTTTTTCCTTTTCTCCCTCAGTCAGTCAGTGCTTTGTCCAGTCCTCTGGCCATCTTCTGTCCTCCAATGATTCTCGCCTTCTGTGTCTGTCCATCCTGCCTGGACACTGTGCCTCTTTCTCTTTTCCTCTGTCCTTTGTCCAGCTAAGCTCCTGAATACCTACACAACCCTGGCCAACGGAGGCCCCTACTCTCACCCTGCAGGTGAAATTGTAGTCAACGTTGAGCCTGAGGTTCCCATCAAGAAAATGGAGACTATGGTGAAGCTGGAAGCGGTAAGTGAAGCCCATGTTAGGAAGCAACCCCTGCGAAGTATTTAATCTCAAGGGCCCCCCAAAATAAGGAGGTCAACTCCTGACTTATTTTCTTGGATGACCAAACTTCTAACATTTCCCAGAAGGCCATACTTAACCATCCTCCACCCCTGCCCTCTTTCCTGCAAAAAAGCTCGAGTCCCTGTACCTGCATTTGTATTTGCTCATATCTATCCTCCGTTGTGCTGCCCCTTCCCATTCATATCTCCTTTGGCTTCTTTCCCCCACTGTCAGACTTCAGTACAAGTTGCTTGGGATAGGGATCGACCTTGCTTGCTTATGCTGTAAAGCAGGAGTCTGTAACATGTGGCTCTAGTTTACAGCCAAACATGGTTTAGGAAGTAATCCTAAGCAGGTCTCCTTGGAATCCTATTCTAAGTAGAGCTTATACCCAGGAGAGTTTTTTTAGGATTGCACTGCTAGGACGGAAACAAATATGGCTCTTTTAAAAAGAAACCAAATCTTTCCCTTCGTCTTTCAAAACATGCCTTGGTGTGCTCCCCTAAGCTTTATACTTAGAACTTAGCACACTTTAACTGCTCTGAGATCGCAACTAGGTGATATTGACACCAATGGCAACCAAGTCATTAGGATCTGAAAATGAACTGCAGCAACCAAGGGCAAAAACGAGAATGCCAGCATCAGTCCTGCTTCCTCTTGCATGCTAAGGGAGCCCTCTACCATTTGAGCCAGGAGGAACCAGCTCAAATGGTAGAATGCTCTTAAGGCATACTAGATGCTACAAGTAGGGATAGGCATGAACCGGGAAAATGCAGCTTGGGGTTTGTGTCATACTCAATTCATGAACCATCACGAACTTTTAGCCGCCAAACAAATTGATTTGGTTTGTGAGGTTCGTGATGCAGTAGAATCCTCCCCCCCCCCAGTGTGCTAGAGATGCCAAGCTCCCCAGGAATCTCTGGCTGAATCTCCTCTACGTGCCTTCCAAGTTTGATGAGGATTGGGTTTAGGCAGTCCGAGTTATGGCCCCCCAAAGTAGGTGCCCCCAGGAAAGTGTTTTCTGGGGAAATGACAGGTGCAGTTTCAGGAGGTTCAGGAGTGTGTAGAATGGACCCCATGCAAGCTACATATATCAAACTCTCAGGGGACCTCCACCTAATGCTCCTCTACATGCCCCCCCCCCCAAGTTACCCCCTTCCCAAGAAAATACCCCCAGGAAAGTTCTTTTGAGGGAAATCTCAGGCACAGTTTCAAAAGTACGCACATCAAATGCACAGGGAACCTCTTGGTGTTTCCAAGGCTGGAGAATTCTGCCCCACCTGCCCCCCAGTTGCTTTGAGATTGGTAAGCATTTTGACTGAGCAGAGACTGTTTGGACATGTATCTGTGTGCAAACCTACACAAACAGCTTGAAAGCTCATGGAAAGTTCATGTTAGTTGACTTGCCGTGAACTTTCGTTCATGAACCACGAACCAGCCAAAAGTCATCACAAGCTTCTGTTTGTCAGCTGGTTCATGCCCTTCCCTAGCTAGAAGAACTATTAGATGCAGGCAGTGGCAGGCAATGATTTTCATGGGACTAACAGGCTTCTTAGACACGCTTTACAGAGCCTGCAGCCATACCTGAACACGTCTGATCTCAGAAGCGAAGCAAGGTTAGGCCTGAGTAGTTCTTGGGTGAGACGCTTTGCAGAAATGGAAATGACAGAGGTGAACAGTTACCAGTAATCGAGGTGCAAACAATGCATAGGTTTATGCCAGTGCATTAAAACAACCATGCAGGGTGCTTCTGCATATATTTATGACTTAACGTGAGACCTTGTGTGTGCCACTTCCTAACAAAGGACTCACAGCAACTAGCATTAAAAACATTTGTGATTATTAATCAACATGACAATTGTTAGTGATGTCAAACGGTACATTGTCAGTTATACAAATGGACTTTCTTATGCTGGCTTCTGGTTGATCTCTTGCAGTGAATTTTTGATGTAGGGTTAGCTCTTTAATTGTAAAAGGCTGCAGACCCCTGCTGTAAAGTCTATTGACATTATTGGATGAAGACTCCTAATGACATCCATTCATCCGGTTATGCTGCATAATATGCATGAATCTTACGCCTGGAGCTTTGTGCTTCTCCGAAGCCATCCTTCTAGCATTATGGCTGAACAGTGGCATAAACCGTCCCTGCCTGAGGGAGCCCTCCAGAGTTGACCTTGGCCTCCCATTTCCTTTTTGTTCACTAGCTGTCTGAGGAGTGCACCTGTGGCTTTCCCCCTTGATTGGGCAATGTGCATATCTGTGTACTGGAGTGTGCAATACATATAGCCGTCTGCCTGCATTTCTGTAACCATTGCTTGTTCTTCCCCGTTCCCCTCCCCATTGGCAGAACTCTGATGCAGTCGTCAAGGTGGAGCCGGTAAGTGCTGGCTATGCTTGGCATGGCTCTGTGGTAACTAGTTTAATAGTTCTTTCTGCTCCCAGTCCTTTTAAAGTCCTCCACTGTGGCTAAATTCACGTTCCTCAGGCTTGGCCAGTGAGCGGGAATCAGATACCTTTGAGGATGCAAAGAGTGCCATTGGTCTAGGTGGTAATGAGCCTATAAGCAGTCAAGTCTTCGGGTCGCCCAAAGCGTGGGTGCATCTAAAAAGAGGCTTTTGCTTTCTGTAAAGTGTTCGGAATTCCCAGGATCTACTGAGATCTCAGTGATATTTTCCCAGTTTGTTGGCCCCACTCTAGCCCTCCGCACACAACCCCTCCATGTGTTGACTGCATGTGCAGAAAGGAAGAACAGGCACAAATTCAGGACGAGCAAAAGAAAGTATTTCTTCATTTGAAGAATAATTAACTTGTGGAATTAATTGCTCCATGATGCAGTGATGGCCACTAGTTTTCTTCGCCTCAGTGGGAGATTTGGCATATCCAGCAAGTCTAGGTACATCAGTGGCTATTAGCCATGGTGGCTCAGTGGTATCGTGCTTCTAAATATACCTATGTAGGGAACCGGCAACAGGGGGAAACCTTGGGCTCTGTGCCCTACTTGGAAGCTCTCTTTCTGGAGGCATCTGGTTAGCCCCTTTGTGAAACAGGATGCTTGGCTAGGTGGGCCGCTGTTCTGATCCAGCACAGCTGCTCTTACACTTTTAGTGATGTTCACACTTTTTAAACTTAATTCCTGTTCATTGGGAAATCATGCAAGGTGGCAATGGGGGGGGGGGGTGTTTGACAGTAAGGTTCCTGAGCTGAGATGCGACAGCATTCATTCATGTAGTTTACACACACACACACTCACTCACACACACACACAGAGAGACAGTGGCAGTCTGAAATGACAAGAAGGATTCACCATGTGATTGTCTCAAATTTGCACGCACGAGACCAAAGAAGTTTCTACCGGCAGAGCAGGAGACACAGAACGAACGCAAGTCCCCTCGGCGTATCTCCATTGTCCTTCTGTTTGCAGTCAGAAGAAGAGAAGGAGAAAAAGAAGAAAAAGAAGAAAGGAGGAGCAGAAGAAATTGAAGACGACGAGCCTGACGAGAGCATGCTGGACTGGTGGTCGAAGTATTTTGCTTCCATTGAGACAATGAAGGAGGTGAGTGGTCGCCAGCAAACTGAGAATGGCCGTGGGCATGGGGTTTACAACACATAAATAAATAAAACGATCAAAAGTGCGCCACAGAATTTTTCTTTAAAGAAATCAGGTTAGACACGGCAGCTTCACTCTGCAAACAGCAGCATTTTTTGCCTGGTGCAAGAACCTTGCGTCAGGGGGGTTGCTACTTGCACTGGGGGAATGCCCTGCTTTTCGTGGAATCCATCCACAGGATTCAGCCCGTGGGGTTGTATTCTGCAGCTAAGTGTGGAGCCTTCCTCCAGCACAGTAGTGCTCACTCCATGCCTCTGAGAGAGCCACATTCACGGTGACCTTCCACCAAAAGAGCCAGATTTGCCTCCATCCCTGGCATGAGGACTGCACCACAGGGGGCCTTGTGGCTTACTCTTCCCTCCGGCGGCAGCTGCCTCAAGGGGCAGATTGAACTGGCAAACATAATCCTCAGAGCACAAGGGAGCTTCTGAAACACGAAGCAGGGGCCACATTAGGGAATCGTGCTCAGAAGAGCCCAAGGTGACGTGTCAGAGAGCCACATGTGGCTCCCAAGCCACTATCACTGCTACAGTACAAAGACCTTCCTGTTGGAAAAATGCTCTGCACTGTTGTTTTGTGTGAGGTTTCATTTTTTTAAAAATGTTGGATTAATCCAAATTTCTTCTGGTATGTAAGAGCTGTGGGAGAAATTGCGTTCAGGTGTCCTGTCCCCCCTGGCTCCATATTCTGTGGTGAGGAGGACTTCCTGTATAATCTCCATACTGATCACCCAAGGTCTATTTATTTATTAAAATATATATTCCCTGTCTTTCCCTTGTGGCTCAGTGCAGCTTACAGTTTCAAAAATTGAAAAATACAAAGTATGGTGAAAGCCCTCTCCAACAGAACTGCCTTATAGCTCCTTCTAACAATGGTGTCCCACCCCCTCATGGTGCCCTTTCCGCAAACGGGAGCAACTACAGAAAAGGAACAGGTTCTAGTGGATGCCAAGCAGGTCATCTTAAGCAACTAGAGGGTAACAACCAGAAGTCTGTAGTTGGCACACATGGGGAGACATGGATTCAAGGCCATGAACTGAACTCTAAAACAGTCGGCCAGTGTTGCAGCTTTGAAATAGACAATATGTCTTCCCATTAGCAACCCCTGACAATAATTCAGCCGAAGCATTTTGAACCAGTTTTCGGGTTGTCTTCAAGGGCAGCCCAATGCAGAGTGTGTAATAGTAGTCCAGCTGTTAGGGTCCTAAGGGTTCTGCTGTATTCACCCATCCTGTTGTGCAACCTCTCTCTTTCCAGCAACTTCGGCAACAGGAGGCAGCTGCAGCAGAGGCAGAGGAGAAGGAAGAAATGGACCTGACTGAGGGTAAATTTGTGGGTGACATCAGTGATTGAGGATTGGCTAGGAAAGAGTTAACTCAGAGGTCTGTTCCAGTTTAGGGCGAATACAAACTGGAGACTGTTGGAGAACCTGTGCTGAGGGCATCTCTGCCCTTAACAGGAACCAAACAGGCAGAAATTAACCAGTGGAGCATTTCCCATCACTGCAACTCCACAGCATTCTTATATCTTTGTCCTACTGCAGTTAAAGACACAGACTGCTTCTGCCCATTTCAGTGTGGCACCCTTAACTGAGAGCTAGGAGTGTTGCAACTAAGGAACAAACTATGTTAGCCCTTTAAGAAAAATTGAATGCGTACGCATGCCCATCAAGCTGCCTCCTACTGAGTCAGACCCTTGGTCTTTCAAGGTCAGTATTGCCTACTCTGATTGGCAGCAGCTCTCACGAGTCTCAGGCAGAGGTCTTTCTGGCCCCTAATGTACGTTGTTCTTTTCTCTGAGCAGATGTTTCCAAGGCCACATTTCTACTACATGGGAACATTTAGAGGAGTTTCAGCACACACTAAACAAGCATTTTGAGTGTTGGGAAAAGAACAAAAATGAACAAAAACAGGAAGCTTTTTTGCTGTAAGGAAAAAAGTCAAGTATCTAATTTTAGCAACTGTGGGCCAATTCCTGTGTCGGGACTAAGATCCTGTCATCTAAGCCCCGGGAGGTACACAGCTACAAAAAGCAATGGTGAGGGTAGGAGAACCAATATGGATTGGGCTGCAGAAAAGAGGGTCTAACTCATCCCCCTGTCTTGTTTTCCCAATTGGAAATGACCCTCCAAATGGGTTTAAATCTAAGAAGGAAAAAAAAGAAAAAAAGACAGGTCTCAAACGGTGCCTGCCTTTTTTTTATTCTCAGCATTGGGGGGGGGGGGGGCACCTGTGGTCACACAAATGACACATGGGTAAAGTGTTAACCCTCCCCCTGTCTGAAGCTCTCACTCACATTTCCCCCTCCCATGACTGCTTCTTGCAGCTCCGTTGCGTATCTGGGGGTTGCAACACCAATCCCCAGCATGATGTGTAGTTTGGTGCTGTGAGAAATACTGAATGCAAAGGAAGGCTCTCTGTGCCATCTTTGGGCAGAAAAAAACTTGTTGGCCCGTAAGAGAGATCTTTTACCACAATACGCAAAAAAGGAATGAAATCTGTTGTTGCAGTTCTGAGACCCCTCTTCCATGGCACCCTCCACACGGCGTGTGCATGATCTTCCTTTTCTCTCTCCTTCCCCTTTGCCAACCACCCAATGCTAAAGTCTGGACAGATCCATGTTCTGTTGCACGCCTTGCTGCATCACCCTCTCCTGGTCTCCTTGTCTGTTTTGCTGTCACCATCCCACCATCCATCCAAGAGACCTTAACAGTTGGCAGGAATAGAAAGTGGGATGCGGGCTGCAAAAGAATAAGCTGGAAGTATGAACGAAGTCCAAGGGCGCCCTCGAGTAAATTCCTTCTACATCCAGTTGTTCACGCAGCCTGTGTAAGCCCATTCCCTACATTGCTCTTACTCCCAAACTCGAGCCGTTCTAGTAAAAGAAATGTCAGTCCCGTAGCCAGAAAACACCAGGTCCAAAGGCTGTATCAAAACACGAAGAGCAAGGATGAGGAGCTAGCCTGTGAAATGCTGGTTGTCCCAGGGAGGGGTGCATGGATGGAGAAGGGCCAATTCTGAGCTACAAAATTTAACACATCACGGCTGCACGTTCTGTTTTCCATCTCATGTCGTCTTCATCGTCACACTTCCTGCTTCCAACCATTCATTCACCTTGCCCTCCTGCCATCCACCGCCTCTTTGTTTGGGGCTCAGAAATCAGACTTGATGACTCTCCTGTGAAAGGCTCCAAGGGCCAAGGGAAGGCCAAGGAGAAGATCAAGGTGCCCAAAGAGGACAAGAAGAAGAAACAGCAGCAACAGCAGCAGCCCCAGCAACCAGAAGTACCCGAGAAGAAGAACAAGCAGAAGATCGATGAGATGAAGGTGAGCTGTCCCCTCTCACAATCCTCTCTGCGGTGAAATGCACTGAATCCCAGAAGGAATAATAGAGTATTTGGACTCTGCGTTCCTCTTGGCCTGTGTTTGGGCACTGTGCTTCTATTGGCCAAACCACAGCGAACAAGAGAACAAGTGTACAGCATGTGCCAGAATGCAGACGGCTCATCTGCCCCTCCTCCAAGAAGCTCAGGGCTGCATCCCTGGTTCTCCCCACAACAGTTCTATGAGATATGTTAGACTGAGAAAAAGCGACTTACCCAAGGTCCCTCAGTGAGCTTCCTGGCTAAGGAGGGATTTGAACCCTGCTCACTGGCATTTTAACCACTACAATACATTGGCTCTGCATTAGTGCAAGATCCAAGGTCCCAAGTCAGGTATCTTATTGCTGTCAGCCACAATAGCCCTGTGGCTGGGACCTGAACCCCAGGGCGTAATGTGCTGGATTCAGGGCACGTCAGCAGCCTATATGTCTATGGCTGTGTAAGCACCAGTATGTACATGGGGCTGCATAGCTGCTCCGCTCACTTCATCAGGGCTTGGGCAGCTCCACACATACGTCCCCCGGCACGCTCAGAGCTCTCCCTTCTGGCGGAAGGAGCAAGACAGGGCTTGCAGGTAGGGGAACTGCCTGTGCAAGAGACTGATGCAGCAGGACAATTGTAAATAATCCTCCTGCTGCTGATTATATCAGGGAAAGATCAGAGAGCTGAATATCTAGATAGATCACTGAATGCATTCATATGGTACTGCCATCATTAAGCCACTGCATTAGAATAGGCACTGCTAGCACTTTATGATATTGAATTATTTTATAATGAACTGTTTTTAGATGGTTTTATGATAAATTTAACTGTTATTTATGTATTTACTTTTCATGTAAGCCGCCCTGAGCCTGCCTCAAAGGGGAGCGTGGGGTATAAATTGAATGAATGAATGAATGAATGAATGAATGGGTGAGTGAGTGAGTGAGTGAGTGAGTGAGTGAGTTGTAGGTCATGGGCAAAGGATTATGCAACCAGGTGCTTGTGGGTGGTTGCTGCACCCAGGCAATGGCCAATCCCATTTAACTCATCCCAAAGCTCTTTGCAATCCCAGGTGTATCCCAAAGAGCTGGAAACGGAATTTGACAACTTCGAGGACTGGCTGCATACTTTCAACCTCTTGCGCGGGAAGATTGGCGATGACGACGACAATGCAGCTGATGAGGAGCGCATAGTGGGCAGGTTCAAGGTGAGTTTTAGGCAACTTAGATGAGTGGCTTTGGAAGGAAGAAGAAACGGCAACAGGAAATTAGAGTGTTTGGGTAGCATTATGGTATTCCTCTTTGGCTGGGATGCCTGGGAGCCTTGGCCTCTCTAGTAAAAAAATCTGCACCCATCCTACCTACAGTTGCCATGTCTTCACCCAGAGCTGGTGCCTCACCCTTTAAACATGGCAACACACTGAGAAGCTGCTCCACTGATCTCTCCTCTCCCAAGTTCAATCCAGTCACCATAGCACATAGATTGAGCTGTTGTTTGTGTGCATGCAATACAGACACAGTCTGATCCGTGCCTTTGTGGCATCTGTTGCTAATGAACCTAGCTGATAGGGTTGCCAGGTCCCCCATGGCCACCAGCAGGGGATGGGGGGCAGGGTTGCCACCCAGATCCAGGTTGGGAAACGCCTGGAGGTTTGGGGATGAAGCCTGGGAAAGACAGAGACCTCAGTGGGCCTCAGCGCCATATAGTCCGCCCTCCAAAGAATCCACTTTCTCCAGGGGAACTGATCTCTTCAGTCTGGAGATGACCTGTAATTCCAGGGGATCCCCAGGCTGTACCTGGAGTCTGGCATCACTACTGGCTGAATATCTCCCCAGTTCCCTGTCTCTGATAATAGGAAAAAAACAAACATTCTGCTCAAGCAATGTCCTCTCAATAGTTAGCGGTGGCACCCCCATGCAGGACATTTTCTGGTTCTGACATAAAGAAAGAAATGACAGGTTCTAATAGCAAAACCATGTTTCATATAGTGATGTTGCACTTATAAAACACCTGTTTATTTCAGCAAGCCTTAGATTCCCTTTCTAACCAGACTAAAATGTCTTCCCTTCCCCCAGGGCTCTATGTGTGTATACAAAGTGCCACTCCCTGACGATATCACCAAGGAGGCTGGATATGACCCGAATTTTGGCATGTTCCAGGGAATCCCAAGCAACGATCCCATCAATGTGCTTGTCCGGGTCTACGTTGTTAGGGTAAGAGCAAGTCAGATACTATTTCAAAGCATCGTTCTCCTCACAATTCTTTCTGCTGTTCTCCCCCAAGTCTGATGTTCAGTTTCTCATCTGGGTTAAAGGGGGGAGACCTCCCCAGTCTTCACTGCTGATGTGTTCGAATTGGCTTCCCTCAACACTTTAAGAAGGACTGTGGTCCTCTTTCCCCTGAGTGAAGAGGAAATTTCTTCTTCACACCAGGAAAAGGGGATCACAATCCTTCTTAAAATGTTGGGGGAATCCACATCGAATGAGCAGCTTTTATAGGATCATTTTCCTCAGGAGGAGGAAAAGCAAGCAAGGCTGGCCCAGCCCAAACACCTGCTCCCCTGAATTCAAAAGATGTGACTCAGTATCTTCTGTGGCACAGCTTCCAAAAAAGACAACTAAGGGGTAGGATTATAAAATTATATGTGGTGTGGAGAAACTGGATAGAGAACACATGGGCACCCATTGCAAGTGATGGGCAGCAGATCCAGGACAGGCAAAATGACACATAATCAGAAGCAGGATTTGTTATGGCTTCAAGCTGCCACTGGGTAGGGGGATTGCCCTATCTGTTTTTAATATGGCTCTCTAGGATGTGGGATGCAATGAGCCTCGAGTGACAGTGTGGTTTCCCTTGCAGGCCACTGATCTGCATCCTGCTGACATCAATGGGAAAGCTGATCCCTATGTTGTCATCAAGCTGGGGAAGACAGACATCAAGGACAAAGAGAACTACATCTCCAAGCAGCTGAACCCGGTCTTTGGAAAGTACGGGAGCCTTGCCGATGTTTGTGTTGTGGAATAGCACAGAAACCCCAACCAGGGCCAGGCCTACCTTGAAGCAAATAGAAGGAGTATGGTTTAAATGGCAGCAAATTGCCAGTTGTGGGAATATGCCATGTTCGGTTTTGGTGGCAAGAGTGGGGAGGGGTACCATTTCTGCTTTTCTTAGCCTCAGATGCCAAAGCATCTTGGACCAACCCTGACCCACCCAGAGATGGGAGGGGCTGTAGCTCAGTGGAAAAGCCTCTGCTTTGCATGCAGAAGGTCCCAGGTCCAGTCCCCAGCATCTCCGGCGAAAAGGACCAAGCAGTTAGGTGATGTGAAAGACCTCAGACCCCGGACAGTTACTGCCAGTCTGAGTAGATAATACTGACCCTGATGGTCTAATTCAGTATACAGTGGCTCCTTCCTTCCTTCCTTCCTTCCTTCCCTCTTTCTTTCTTTCTTTCTTTTTCTTTCTTTCCTTCCTTCCTTCCTTCCCTCTTTCTTCCTTCCCTCTTTCTTCCTTCCTTCCTTCCTTCCTTCCTTCCTTCCTTCCTTTCTTTCTTTCTTTCTTTCTTTCTTTCTTTCTTTCTTTCTTTCTTTCTTTCTTTCTCTCCACTTGTAAATGAAAAAAGTCCCTGAGGTGACTTTCATCATAGTCAAAAACAGTGAAAACTCAATAAATCAAAACATCACATAGCAAACCATTTTCAGCAGTGCCAAAACCCCACTTCCTCTAGAGTGCTATTATTAATCCAACTGAATGGTACTCTGGAAAAGGCAGGTCTTCAGGCCCGTGTCAAATAACTTCAGGGAAATAGTCATTCACAGCTCTGGAGGAAGGAATCCACAACTGGGAGGGAGAGAAAAGCCCTCCCCAGCAGGGTTCCCACCTGCCAAACCTCTGCCAGGATTGATTCCCAGAAGAAGGCCCCCAGGAGAAACTTCACGCCTCAGTGTGCTGATACAGATGGAGGCAAACATTCACATGTGCTGGGCCTAAATAATTTAGGGGGTTTCAAGGTCAAAAACAGTCTGGAAACAGATTGGAAGCCAGTGTAGCTCATATGAAAATGACTTAATATGATCACTGCATTGGGTCCCTATAAGGACTGTGGCTACTGCATTTTGGACCAGTTAAAGTTTCCACACTGTCTTCAAGGGCAGTTCCACATAGTGTGCATCACAGTAACCAAATCTGGATCTTGTGCTTTAATCTGTTCCCAGGAACACATTTTCTCTGAGGGAGCCATACAGTTTTCCTGAGCTTCTTAATCCCAGTGTGCTACCAGTATACTTGCTCTCCCTCAGCGCATGGAAGAATCAATCCAGAAGTTGTGGTTCAATGTCCGTCATAATCTCACATTTTTATCTTCTCACATTCAGGTCCTTTGATATTGAGGCCACATTCCCTATGGAATCTATGCTGACAGTGGCTATCTATGATTGGGACTTGGTGGGCTCCGATGATCTGATTGGTGAAACAAAGATAGACCTGGAGAATCGATACTACAGCAAGCACAAGGCAACTTGCGGTATCTCTGGTACCTATTCCATGTAAGAATACCTAATTGTCCTTGATCCACAGAGATGTATTTGATGGTACTTAGGTTTTGTGCATATTTACAGTTAGGGTTGCCAGCCTCCAGGTGGGGCCTGGGGATCTCCTGCTTTTACAACTGATCTCCAGCTGACAGAGAACAGCTCCCCGTGAGGAAATGGTTACTTTGAAGGGTGGACTCTATGGTGTTGTACCATGCTGAGGCCCCTCCCCTCCCCAAACCCTGCCCTCTCCTGGACCCACCCCCAAAGTCTCCAGGTATTTTCCCACCCAGACTTGGCGACCCTATTTGCAGTTGATCTCCTATGGTGGCCATTTTGGGTCTCTGTGATTGGTGAGCCAAGATGGCTGACAGGGATACCTCCCTCAGGGCACATGAAAGGCCACAGTCTAACAAGACTTTAAATGTACTTAATTTTGCTTTCGATTTTGTTTGAGGCCTCTCATGTGAAGTTCACTTCAGGAAACAACAGACTTTGTTGATGATTTTAACATATTGTTGCCAATGTGCAGGGTGTTCCTGTAAGGAAGGGACGATTGAAGCATATGAGATTGAGATGTCCTGGCCTGTGAGGGCTTGCAAGGACTGAATGATGGACTAGTTAAAGGACTAGGTGGCCCAGACCTTCTCTCTGACTGTCTTATATTTTTCTCCACAGCCATGGTTATAATATTTGGCGAGACCCCCAAAAGCCCACTCAGATCCTGTCCAAGCTATGTAAAGAGGGCAAACTTGATGGTCCCCACTATGGCCCTGGTGGCAGAGTGAAGGTTGTCAACCGAGTCTTCACTGGCCCCACAGAACTGGAGGATGAAAATGGTAAGTGGGCTTTGGTTTGAGTTGTGAGTAACACAACTGAGGCCTTTGGCTGAGGAGCTTCTGTCCTCAGTTGATCAAGAACTTATTTCTTTCCTTTTGTTAAGTTATGCCACACACACACACACACATGTTAACAACCAGTTGCTGGTTAATTTGTCTAATCAAATATTTACCAGATATAGGTTCCTTGGAAAGGTCATTCTTTTATACCAACCTCTCATTCAAATGGTGCAAACTAAAAGATGACACAGATAGTCTGAACTGAGGTAATTAACGCCAGAAATCTCAATCAACATTTATTCTATCCCATAATGACTTGAGGATCAAAGTATTTGAAGAGCTGCTAATCAAAGACATTGAGAATACAGAACAGGCTTGGCATAATTTAACAGCAAGAGAAAAACAAGTTATTCAACAAACTCTGAAAAAGAGGATGGGATATTTTAGTCTACTGGTAAAGATGGGGTCATTGTCATTATGGATACAGAGGCTCACTGCCAATTAGATAATAACAGGCACTGTCAATATGACCCTGTAGAGCATGTAAAGAAAGAAATGAGAGCTAGGCAGAAGGTAATTTTTAAAAACTACCCATGAATTTTTAATTTTAAGCAGAAAAGACAAGAAGATGTAGGGGTGTGCATTCTGATATTCCCAACACATATAAATTATCCCATTGATTCTAACACAGAATTTGGCTTGCCATGATTTTGTTATGTATACTGTGTTCATAACCAGCACTGCTTATACTGTGGGTAGTCTTCAAAAAGTCACATAAGTAAGTATGAGCTCTGGGGTAAAGCAAGTCCTCTCCTACCTTGCATAAAGACAGTACTAGCTGAGTAGGTATTTCTTTTTGCTATACTCTTGGAGAGGGGCTGTGGCTTAATTTTGGAGCATAAGTTTTGTATGTGGAAGGTCCCAGTTCGATGCATGGCACTGTCATTTAATGGATCTCAGGTAGTAGATGCTGGGAAAGACCTTTGTTTGCCTGAAACTCTGGAGAGCGCACTAGCCAGCTTAATTCCATAGAAGGAATTTGTGCTTGCAGGTCAGAAGAAACAAACAGATGAGCATCTGGCACTGACGGTGTTACACCACTGGGAAGAGATCCCCCGTGTGGGCTGCAAACTTGTGCCCGAGCACGTGGAAACACGTCCCTTACTCAACCCTGATAAGCCAGGCATTGAACAGGTACCTGACCAAGTCTCACCTTCACACTCAAGATTCTTAATACCATCTTGGCCCTCAGTAGCATGATTCACATGCTACCACAAGACGTGATGGTGGCCTTTGACCTAGTCGGATGTGGAAGGGGAATGTGACAGTTACGTGGGAGAGAGTAGCTCTATCAGCAGCTGTTGGGTGCCATAGTTATATGGAACCTCCAAACTCAGAAGCCATGCTAGGTGCTGGAGGGTCATAATGTTCCCTCTAAGCTGTGAAGTCTTGTGAGCAAAAATTCTACTTTGTGAGATACTGGCATTAAAGTTGTGAGCGAGCGATTTGGCTATTGCATGAATTAGTTTGCTCTGGAGCCATCCTTCCTGAGCTAAGTCAAAAATGTATGAGCCAGAGGCTAAAAAACTGTGAGCTAGCTCACACTAACTCAGCTTAGAGGGAACACTGGTCATGGTGCAGGTCTCTTGCCTTCACAATCTGCTTGTAGGTTTCCTGGAAGACTCTGCCTTGCCTTGGTTGGAAATGGGATGCTGTAGTAAACAGATACTTGGTCTGATCCAGCAGGGCTCTTCAGATGTTTTTAATCGCAGACAAGAATGGTTTGGGGATGTGTTGGGAACAACCAAACCAAAAGTTTGTTATTTAATGGCTTCTTAGACTACTTTTTTGACCAGAAAAGTGTACTCACAGTGGTTTGCAGCATATTTCAACCACAAAAAATTATTCATAATAAAACCAATAAGCATCATAAAACACCATTATAAGCACAGAAAAACAGGAATTATCTTAACCAAAACTTTAAACAGAACCAGCAACACCTACCATTAGTCTAACCCAAAGACCTTCTGGAAAAGAAAATTCTTCCAATTAATGCAGAAGGTCTCCAGAGATGGTGTCAGCTCCGGGGGAGGGAGCTTCCATGACTGAGGGACAACATGTTGAGTGGCAAAAAGCAGAGAGCCAACATGAAGGACCTCGGGGCACTCAGGAGCCACTAATAAGGTCTTTCTACTGTTGCAGGGACGACTGGAGTTGTGGGTAGACATGTTCCCCATGGACATGCCGGCACCGGGCCCAGCCATTGACATCTCACCAAGGAAGCCAAAGAAGTAATGCTCTGCTGGGGAGGGAGGGAGGGAGAACTTCATTGGGAGGTCCCTGAGGCTGGGTTCTGGACCATCTAGGCCCAGAAGGGAGGGAGGGAAGGATAAATGGTGTGGGAAGGGCCAAAGACAGAAATAGGTAGTGATGAGTGCATAAGGTGATGTTTAACAACTGAAGGGGCCAGAGTAGATCAGGCACAGAGAGGAGGGATAGATAGAAAAGACCTTTTTAGTTGGGAGGGGGACAACTAAGGGCACATGACTGAGATCTATATGATGATATATAATGCAAAAAAAGTAGAAGGTCACTTGATAAAACTGATGGGCAGCGTATTCAGGACAAACCAAAGGAAGTGCTTATACATATGATGCATAATTAACCTATGCAGTTCACCAGTACACAGTATATTGAGGGCCATTGCTATAGATCAGGGGTGTCGAACTCATTTGCTATGAGGGCCGGATCTGATATAAATGAGACCTCGTCGGGCCAGGCCATGTGTGTCATAAGATGTAATATCAGGTAGCGGAGATATTAACTTTATAAAGGATGCAAACATAAAGTTTTCTTTTTACTTAAAAACATGCTTAAAACATTAGCACTCTTGCAATGTTTTGTTTATTTAACAGTCTCTGATCACTGACACCTCTTGCTCTGAATTATTGCATCAGAATGTCTGTGCTGTTGCAATCTTGAGTATGCTGTTCAAGAGTGTATCCGTAAACTGCAACTCTACTTTTGATTTACTGACATTCACCACAGAAATCTCATGATCAGAGTTCTGAGTCTAGGACCCAGGGGAAAACATGAAATGGCTGAGCGACTGAGAGAGTCTGGCGAAGCAAGCTATGATGTAGCAGCAGCAACAGAACTGGAAGTAGGAGATGGCCAGTTTCAGTGCAGGCCTGATAGAAGCCCTCTGGGGGCCTAATCCAGCCCCCGGGCCACATGTTTAACACCCCTGCTATAGATGGCTTTAAAAAGGGACTGGGCAAATTCATGGAGGAGGGTATATCTTTCAACACCTAGTAGCCATGGTGGATGATTGCACCCTGCATTTTTAGAGGCAAGCAAGTTCTGGGAGTCAGCTCTGGCAGGGTCATTATTCCTTTCATGCCATTCTGGCACCATTTGGCTGGCCATAGTAGGAAATGGGATTTTGGAGTATATGGACCTTTGGCTGGTGCTGCTGCGCTCTTCTCTGGCTCTTAAGCAGCTCTCATGATCTAAATTACTGTAATAATATAAAGCATCATAGTTGATATGGGCATAAGAAAATGGAGATGACTGTCTGAGCAATGGGTATCAGCGATATCTCTCTCTGAAAACCACCATCTGAGGGCTACGTCACCTGTTGCTAGATTTCTTCAGGGAGCCAACTTCTGTGCAGGATTGGGTAACCAGTGAAGCAGTCTGGAGAGGAAGGGTTGAGTTCCACTGCCTTTTTGGCATGGTAAGAATAACTCTCTATAGTTTCATCGGGGCGACAAACATTTTGCAACTGTTCTGGTTCACCTGGAGAGGGAAACTCACTGGGTTAGATCCAAGCTTAAATTTTCCTCTAACGGAAGGCAAGTCTTTTTCCTCTTAACTTCCAGTAAGTCCTCTTCCTGCTGCATTCCTGAAGACCTGTTCCCCAAGAGCAGCATTTTGGGGAGATCAGTAGGAGGGCAAGGCAGGGATGTTCGACCGAAGTGCCGTACGTGAGCAGAAAAGTTCGTTTGGATCCAATCCACTGGACTGAGTCAGTTTTTAGCCTTTTTTTTTTTTTGCAGGGCACCATCTCACTGCAGCCTTCTCCCATACTGAAATATAGGGAAATTGTGTGGGGGAGGAGTCTTCTTAGTAGTGGCTTCATGCTATCAAATATGGCTGAGAATCAGCTCTGGGTGAGAGGAAGGGTGAGGTTAGGTTCAGTCTCTCTTTGAAATGACAATAGAGGAGGGACGCATTCAAAATTCTCCTCATCTGAATTTCTGCTAGGTCTTGGATTTCCAGGTAACTGGCTTTGTTTGCACATGGAAGTGATCCATTTGGGTTTTCTCCACTTTTTCTTTCTTGTTTTAATTGCTGAATTGGATGCAGTTGTTTACCCTTCTAGTTACTCATGCATATTTATTTTAAAATCTGCAGAAGAGGTGCCTTGGCACGATCTGTATCAAGATTGTGAGCTGTGTTTCAGCAGTTCACTGGCAGCAGTTCACTGGCACCGTGCCGAGTGATGCAGCCATACACACACTCAAATCAAGTTTGTTTCACTTTGCTTTGTCAATGTACACATGCTCATTAGTAACACAGAAATGAAAAACGTGCACTGAAGGAACACGAAGACACGGGAAGCTATGAATGCTTTAATTCTGGCATTAATTTGACAAATTCTTTTGGTTAATTTGACATTTAGGAAGCATACAGCACAATATTGATTTATTGTTTGTTTGTTCATTTGTTTTGTTCCATTTGTATCCTGCCCTCCCTGCAAACAGGTTCAGGACAGGTTCCGCCATAAAATTCACAAATCAACAGTTAAAAATAAAATAAAAAATATCTAAAAAAATCTGTCTAAAACAGCAATCAGTATAAAAAGATCAATGCCTCAACAGATCTCAGCAAGGAACAGTTGGGTTTCCAGCTGTTAGAGCAGACTTCCCGGAACAATAAAGGAATGCGATGTTGGAAAGGCACTCACCCCCACAATGGAGAGCACCTGTTGGGGGATGCAACTTGAAGGTTGTTCCTTGTGTTATGGACTATTCATTTAACATCGTTTTATTTCACTCTTTCCTCCAAGGAGCTCAGGGAAGCCCACGTAGGTCTTTCCTCCTCTTGGTGGTCACAAGAATACCATCATGCAGGTTAGGCCGAGACGCAGTGACTGGTCTGAGGTTGCCTAGACCTCAGATTTGGCTGAGCTTCGAAATGCTGCCGGGGGTCCTACCTGGAGGGATAGGGCGGGGACCATCCACCCATAGGCCAGCTCCAGGAAAGTTAGCCCACACTGCTCTTTTGGAAACTGAGCCAACTTCCAGGTAGCCCTACTTCCTACTTTTTGGAAGCAGATCTGGGGACTACCTCTTGAATCTGTCTTTTAGATATATATATATGGAGGGTGGTAATTCTTAGAAAGACGTCCACCTGATCAGCAGGAATCTTCTCATCCTATTGCTCTGGTATTCCAATGGGGGGAAAGTCTAAGTTCTGGCCTCCTTGGTGGCAAAAGATGCATTCGATGAACCGGGTGGTGATGAAAAGTGCTGTCTAGTTGCAGCTGACCCCATAGAGTTTTCAAGCAAGAGATTAACAGAGGTGGTTTGCCTTTGCCTTCCTCTGAATAGCAACCTTTGTCTTCTTTGATGGTCTCCCATCCATGTACTAACCCAGGCTGACCCTGCTTAGCTTTCAAAGTCTGGAAGGATCAGGCTGGCTTGAGCCATACAGGTCAGGGCTTGGATCACCCAGACAGTATGTTAGATTAAACTACATCTTGCCCATCTCTGGCCCCTGAAAACCTATCTGAATTTTAAAAAATCCTTATGCCACTACTGGGGGACCCTTGGGTTTTGCTGAGCCTCCCCCATCCGTGGAGAAAGCAAAGCTACGCCAGAGCAGAGTGGCCCCATTCCAGCTGTTCAGCTGTTCTCTAAGGGCCCTAGAAGAGAGAGTGTGTGTCTCTGTGTGTCTGTGTTTAATGGGGAGCCTGTACCTGCATTAGGCGGCCTCACCCACACCCCGCTGGGGCTCATCCCTTGTCTCCCTTCCTCCCCGCCAGATACGAGCTTAGAGTGATAGTGTGGAACACTGATGAGGTAATCCTGGAGGACGATGATTACTTCACTGGCGAGAAATCCAGTGACATTTTTGTCCGGGGGTATGTACGGCCCACCCAAATGGCCGGCTTCTCTATGTGTGAGCTTCTTGTGGTGGTGTGGCCGCCTGGTTCCGTGCTCCTTGCAGAGGGTGGGCATCTCATGGATGGAGTGTCTCCTTTTCCTTGTGGCTGTCAGTAACGGACACTTTGCTTTTCTGCCCCCTTCTTTTGTTCTGTGTGTTGTTTTGTTGCTGTGGTGTGCCTCTGTCCACGCCATGCTGATGGCTAGGTATGAGCTGCGGGTAATTATTTGGAACACCGATGAGGTGGTCCTGGAAGATGATGCTTTCATGACGGGAGAGAAGATGTCAGACATCTATGTCAGGGGGTAATTGACAACAGATGCTTATTGCACGGCCCCTCACTGGGGCAGGTCTGGTCTGGTGGGGGAGGAGGATGCACGGGGCAGTTACCCTCGGATCCTTTGCTTGCCCATTACTGGACACCACCCACTGGGGCACCTGGAGCAAATTGATAGCTTACGGCAACTTGCTGGTAGAGACAAAGAGACCAAGTTTCAACAGCAACTACTTTCCATACTGAGTTCAAGCAGATCTGTGGCACTGTTAGGATAGTGGTCCATCTATAAGACAGTAGCATTGTGCACATGTTACAGTGAACACATTTACATGCATACATCTGTACGTAAGAAAAAGCCAACATGCGTTCACTTTATAAATGAAACTGGGAACCAAAACCTGGATAAATGTGAGTTTAAATCACATAATGAACTGTACATGCATTGAATGGACCATGAGAATTGCTCAACACATTTATAAAGAAAACGCAAGTGCACACTGTCCGTGAATTGTATGTGCAATCACTGTAGCTTGTGAACAGGGCTGCTGTTTTTGTCATTTGGATTTATTATTATTTTTTTTAGAAGGAATTCCCAAGCAGAAGGGACATCCTTAAAAATAATACAGGTTCAGAGTCATCTGCAGTGTTCCCTCTAAGCTGAGTTAGTGTGAGCTAGCTCATGATTTTTTAGCCTCTGGCTCACACATTTTTGTCTTAGCTCAGGAAGGATGGCTCCAGAGCAAACTAATTTATGCAGCAGCCAAATCACTCACTCACAGCTTTAATGCCAGTTGCTCACAAAGTAGAATTTTTGCTCACAAGACTCCACAGTTTAGAAGGAGGGTTGGTCATCTGATATGACCCCCCTCGACCTGCATTATATACTCAGTCCCAGGTGTAGTCAATCTATACAAGGTTCTCTTCACGTTACATATTTTGGTGTACCCTCAGATGGTTCAGGTTTACACCTGAAAATGTGAAACATGAAGAGGAAAAGAGGGTGTTTGGAAATACGTGCCTTGTGCAGGAGCGTTTGTTAGTTAAGACAGAAATGGCTACAGCCCTCTAAGTGGGACACGTGGGTTTGTTGCTACACAATGTGTGAACTGGACTGATTACTTCTCTGTTCCTCCCAGCTCCTTGTTGAGCATGAATGGATTAATCAAGGAACCCTGATCAATGAGTTGTGCTGATGGCAAAGTAATCAGATTCCCATTGCTGCATATAGCCAACTTTTGTAATATACCCAAATACCAATACTGGTAATTTATTGGTATTCGGAAATATTTGGGAATACTGAAAAAATTCAACTCCATTATATCCTATGCGGCCATTGTAATCAATGACAAAATCTTCTGAGGAGTATTCAGTGGGCTGGGGGTGGGGAGGCGGTTTGAGGTAGAGGCACCAAATTTGTACTGTAGCTGCTGGAGCCTCTCCCCAAAAGAACCCCCAAGTCTGGAAAAGTTTGGACCAGGGAGTCCAAATTCTAAAGAGAGGGCCCCTATCCTCCATTGTTTCCAAAGGCAGGCAGATAAAACAATAGCCCAGCAGTTTTCCCCAGAGAATCTCTGCAGTCAGGGGTCATTTCGAGCAGGAGCTTAGGGGAGCTCAGCTCTGGGAGTTGGTGCCAGCCCCCCTCTGCGGGGGAATGCCTGCTTGTGTCATGGCTGCAGCAAAATGACCCCGCCCCCTTGAAAGGTCCTTGTTCCTCCAACCAGCCTTCTGAAGGCTTCAGCCGCCACTGAAGCTATCCTGCCAGAACAGTGGTATTTCTGAGGCTTGGATTAGTAGCTGTCCCCTCTCTGCCAGCTCTCTCTCTCTCTCTCTCTCTCGCCTTCTGACATACTTCTGGTGATGTCAGGTGGTGTAACATATGAAAATAAGTTATGCTAATGAGTTATGCTAATGAGCTCCTGTACCTCTTTTTCTACGAAATGACCCCAGTCTGCAGTAGAAACTAAATGAGCAGTGGTGTGAGGGGGCATGTTTGCAAGGCCAGCAGCAGAACCAATGCAATGTGCCCACCAGAACCCATGCCAGTGTGGCAGTGCCAAAACCCAACAGGACTAAGATCAAATCTGAGAATCTCTGAAGTATAGGCAGGGGTCCGTTGGGGCCGGAGCGAGGCGGAGCAAAGCTCCGCCAGCTCAGGAGTGGCCACTAGGGCAGCCATGGGCTGAATCAGATTCTCTGATCTGATTCAGCTGCTGCCGAATTGCCGCCGAAATTCGAAAGGTAACATTTTTTCCCACCATAGAGAACAATGGAGGGGATGGGACAACCTGTTTGGGGGCCCATAGAATTGGACCCCGTGGTCCAATCTTCTTGAAACTTGGTGGGTATTTCAAGGAGAGGCCCCAGCAGCTACCCTGCAAGTTTGGAGCCTCTCCCTCAAATCCCCTTTCCTCCAGCCCCTCATATACCCTATGAGTTTTGGCCATTGATTTCAATGGCCCATAGGGTATAATGGGGCTGAAACTGACATTTCCTTTCTGACACACTTCCAGTGATGTCAAGGGACGTGGCATATGCTAATGAGTTATGCTAATGAGTTATGCTAATGAGCTCCTGCAGCTCTTTTTCTACGAAAGGACCCCTGACTATAGGGGACATGTTTGCAAGGCCAGCAGCAGAAGCAGTGCAATTTCTAGTGCCAGTGCCCAGCAGCAGAACCCAGTACCAACCTACCTATCAACAGAAGCCAGTGTCAACCTACTAGTTGAACCCAGTGTCATTGTGGCAAATGCCAGCTCAACAGGAGGACTGATGTCAACTTAAGCACAGAATCATCACAACAACAATACACAGAAGAATTTCAAAAAAGAACAAACTTTTGTGATTCGCCAAAGAGCAGTGTGCCCACCCTTACTTGTAATCCTATTGGTCAGTGATCCTCCACCCTCCTGTCCCTGGGAAAGCAAGGTAGTGGTTGGGCTTCAAGTTCGAAGCCAGCAGCAACAACAGCCTTGCAAGCTGCAATGCCATTTTCAAATGCATTGCAATGATTGGCTGTATGTAAAGGTCCCTCTTCCCCTTCCCTTCTGGAAAGCAGAGCAAAAAATGGGAAAGATACAGAAATGACAGGAAAGAGAAGGTAAGAGCAGCCCTTTAAAGTTTAACCACCACCCCCAAGCCTGTATTCAGCAATGCCGAATGATGCCAAATAAATGGTGAATAGTTTCAGCTTTTATTTGGCATTTTGTATTCAGCAGCCAAATCAGATCAGAGATTCTGATTTGGCTTGCCAAATACCCAAAAAATGCCCCAAAGAAATTTTTCGGTCTTTTTCAGTTCAGCTTTACCAAATGCACACCCCTACCTTCAGACACAGTTGGAAGAAGTATGTTCTCTTCCAGCAGAGTCCAGTGGCAAGGGGTGTCCCAGACTAAGGAGGCCAGTCAATAAATATCATTTGTCACCCAGCAAACTTCTTTTTGGGTCTTCCATCCCTACATAAGACTCAGAACTGGTCATTCTGTGGAGGCTCCACTGTGAGAAGTCAGTATTCACATAAGCTTCCGGTCACACAGTTCCAACACCCCCAATGTGGTACCACGGCACCTGCCACAGGGTTTCCTGTTGCCCTTTATCATCTTCCCCAAAGCGGATAGGCAGCCCTACCTTTCCTCCATTTTAAAGGAACAGGAGGTCCTCCTGAAGAACCCAGGAGGCAAGGGGCAACAGTGCAGAAAGCTGCCTCCAATGCAGGAGGATGCTTGGCTTGCAACCTCTCAATATTTTGTGATTGGATCCATTCTCAAAAATTCCAGAAGTGCCCACAGGCTCAACAATGTTTAGGACCCATGAGCTAGAGATCTAGGGTGGCTGGTTTCTTGGTATGCCAGAATCAGCCTTGAGGATCCAGCCTGAGCTATGTGTTTGCCTGGGATAGGGTTGGTTGGTCACTCATCGGGGCAAAGGTAGCATGGATATCTGACCAGGTCATTGATTTGGGTCCAGTTTTCTTCTCCCCGCCGTGAATGAGGAATGCCATCTCACTGCCTCTTTTGCATGCTCTTGGCATCGGCGTGCAGGTTTGGTTCTCTCCTTCGGCAAACCCCTTTCCCACTTCCCCTGATAGCAGGGGCATGGCTGGGGAATGGTGGCTGTGTGTATGTGTCTGTGTTTCTCTGGAGTCAGCTTGCTTTCCTGCTGCATGTTTTGGAGGGGAGGGCAGTCTAGGCAATAATTTAGGGGCCCCTGTATCCCAGGCCCTTACTGGAGCGAGACAGGCATGACCCTCCATGAAACAATGGACTGGTGGCAATGTTAAGGCAGATGTGGTCCACTGATGGATTTTGGTGGGTTCTCAACAGCTTGTGTTTTTCAGGCTCATGATCACTTTCACAGATTGAGCCTTTCTTCTAAACCAGCCCCTAGTCTGAAAATGGTATTTGTTACTCTCCGAGAATTTGCTTGGGGGATTCTGCCTTTGAATCATATTTTAAATACGCCAGTAGAGCTGCATCAGAAATTAAATTAATTTGCTCCTTACTATTCCTTGAGTGGATGCCAATTCCAGATATTCAAGTGCAGGCAGCCACTGTTGCTTTAAGAAAAAGATTTTCCTCTCTGCCCCTTCTGACAACAAAACAACCTTGTCCTCTTTCGGCTTAGGCTCATCCCTACACAGCACTAAAATCTTCAATGATGCAGCTGTGGTTCTCTCTCTGATGCAAACTGGCTATCTCAATTCACACTAGGGAGAACTGCAAAAACCTGTGGATTTTTGCAGTCCAGTCTGGATCCAGCTTTCCATAAGCCACTCTTCCGAGGGAAAAAAATGAAGTCCCCTGGATACATGTTTTTGCAACCCTGAGACGTAGGCCCCTCAGGAAAGAGCATAGCCATGTGCTACAATATAAATGCAAACAAAAATTAAATAGAAAGAAACCCCTTCAAAATGATCCTGTTGTGTGCCCAAAGACATATATCTTCAAGTATTTCAAATGTTGAAAGGGATTTCTATTTACACAGCTGTGCTTTTCTTGGTCTTCGTGCCCCTTCCCAAAAAAGAGAGACACAGAGAGAGAGAGGTGGAATAGCTTCTCTTTATTCTGTGGGTTCTGCTTCTCAAAATTCCACATAATTTAGTAGAACATTGTCAGAGTGAAAACCCAGGGATAAAAAGAGAGCAAACCCCTACTGGGACAGAGCTGGGGAAATCTACTCATCCCTCACCAATGCCCCCTCCTTATTTAGGGTCTCCATGACGCCTCTCTGCCATATGTGACACGACCTGATGAAAGACCTCTCCCTTCTAATACCTACCAGCCAGGTTTCCATGCAGATGTGTCCCACCACCCTTCACAGCTGCCCCTCCCTCTTCAGTGCCAAGGCAGAGCCTGACTGCATGGGCATCACCAGCCGCAGAAATATCTGGTCACCTTTCTCGACCTCTGTATTCATCCTCTTCCCTGGCTTTGCCTGTGCAGGTGGCTAAAGGGGCAACAAGAAGACAAGCAGGACACCGACGTCCACTACCACTCCCTGACTGGGGAGGGCAACTTCAACTGGCGCTATATCTTTCCTTTCGACTATCTAGCAGCTGAGGAGAAGATCGTCATCTCTAAGAAAGAGTCTATGTTCTCCTGGGACGAGACCGAGTACAAGATACCGGCCCGACTCACGCTACAGGTGTGGGATGCCGACCACTTTTCCGCTGATGACTTCCTTGGTGCGTAACGACGCTTTGACTGTGGATCACAGCATGGGGGTGGGGGAGAGGAGATGGCTGCCCTCTGCTTCGGAGCAGAGTTAAGGAGGTGGGGGGACAAGGCCTCTGTGTCAGAGATCTTAAAACTTGTTCATTTAAGACAGCAAAGGGATCACCTGTAGTCTGACTTCCCCAATTGTTTGGATGAGGAATCCTTGGGATTCTTTGCCTCACTAGTTGTTCCACTATGCCCATCATCTTTGCAGAAAAATTACACCTTCGGTTTCGAGGGCCAAGTTATGTAGTCATATCAGCATTTGAAATAAATGTGCTTTGAGTGGGTTCCATGAAAATTTTGGTGGGTAGTAAAGCAGCAGCAGTCTCTGTCCACTCTTCCTGACAAGCAAATCCTGTTGACCGCTTTCCCATGAGGCCATCAACCATCACCATGAGCAAGGGGATACGTACTAGCCTGTTTCAGCCTTAACTGATGCATGTTTCACTCATAAAGATGTCTCACTGAGTTCAGTGGGACAATCACATGTTAAGGAAAATTGCCCAACAGTAATTGATCTTTGTTCTTCCTAAATACAGAAAGTTTTCAGAGCTTATTGCTAGTGATATGGAGGGAATGCCTTGAGATGCTTGAAGAGAAGCATACAAATATGCACAATTGCTGTGTGGCCTAGTGCTCAAATTGTCGAACAAAGACCCAGGAGATTTGGGTTCAAATCTATACTACATCATGAAGCTCGGTGGGTGGCCTTGGGCCAGATACTCTCTCTCTCTCCATATAGTCTCCATCACAGGGCTGTTGGGAGGGTAAAAGAAAGGCAGCATTTGCACTCCTCCATGATGTGGAAGGAAGTCTCTCAAGGGCTGTAGCACCTAAGAACATAAGAAGAGCCCTGCTGGATCAGACCAGTGGTCCATCTAGTCCAGCACCCTGTCTCACACAGTGGCTGACCAGTTCCTCTGGAGGGCCAACAACAGGGCACAGAGGCCAAGGCCTTCCCCTGATGTTGCCAACTGACTCTGGGATTCAGAGGTTGTTTCTGAACATGGAGGTTCCCTTCAGTCAACATGGCTAGTAGTCACTGATAGACCTGTCCTTCATGAATCTATCTGATCCTCTATTAAAGCTGTTTATTCCTGTGGCCATCACTACATCCTCTGGCAGCGGATTCCTCATTTTAATCACTCTCTGTGTAAAGAAGTCTGTCCTGAATCTACTGCCCATCTTCCAGCTCTCTCTTCACCTCATTATTTAGGCAAGAACTACTGCTGCTGCAGCTTGTTTATGTTCCCATCATCAAAGGTGATGGGGGGAGGGAAGTAAAAAACGTGGATGTTAAGCATGTCAGGAATAGCGCCAGCCACTCTCACCACTTCAGCCTTGCCTGCCACAAAGTCTAAGCCACATTGCTCTCTTCTCCCTTCCAGGAGCTATTGAGCTTGACTTGAACCGCTTCCCGCGTGGTGCTAAGACAGCCAAGCAATGCAGCTTGGAGTTGGGAACTGGCGAGGCAGAAGTGCCCATGATTTCCATCTTCAAGCAGAAGAGAGTGAAGGGCTGGTGGCCCTTCTTGGCAAGAGACGAGAATGATGAAATTGAGATCACGGTAATGGTATTGGGGATGGAGGTCACTATCTTTGCTCAGAGCAGAGTGAGGTTAGGGAAACTCCTGCGCTGGGGGTCTCGAAGGACTATTTTCAGGGAGCATTGGAAGAGGAGATCAGGCAAAATGACAGCAGGGAAAAGGGGCCGGATGGAACAACCAGGTAGGAAAAATGGAGAATGCACGTGTAAGATGTAAGGAGGATCTGGGCATTGTCATGGTGGACATGTTACCCAAATGGCCCACATGTGTACATATCTTTACTTATGCATCTCAAGTGCACATGAACACCTGTGACCAGGGCAGTGATTACTGGAACTGTCTGCCTGGTGTATACCAGGGTCCACAATGTAGACAGCACCTCATATAAAGCATTCAGACTCTTGGAAGTAAACAGGCATAGATTCAATTAAGAAAACTAATAGCATGGGGAATTAGCTAACAAGTGAAAGGAGCATGCACACACACACACACAATAACAGTTCTAGAAATTCAGTCTTTTATTAAATTAAGCAAGTTTTACTAGTTCGAAGAGAGAGGGGTAAGGAGGAAGTAAACATACAAGCCAGCCCTGTGTGTGGAGTACAGGAAGGTTCATCGGAAGAAAGGGGAAAGCAGCAGTGGAGGGAGCAAAATGGGAATACAGTGCAGTCTTCAGGGCACGTGTGTTGGTTGCAGGGGTGTTGGTGCTTCATACGTACATTCCCATTCTACTTCCCACCAATACCAGGGTAGAAAAACGAAATATCAGGGGTCCTCAAAGCTATCTTTATACTCAAAAAGTGTTAAGCATCCTATACCCCCCACTATCTTATCAAAACAGGTTGGATTGGAGCCAGAAGGTTCAAATCTTATTGGCATACCAAGTGCATCATGATTTGGTGGGAAGGTATTTCCCTAGGAGGGGGGAATTGGGGGTGTCAGTGCCTTCTCTGATGAGGTTTATAGCCCAAACAGAATAACAAACTGAGCAGTATGGTTGCCATTTGTCGAGACTGAATTCCAGCAGAAACATAGCAAAGGGAATAAAAATATCAACCTAAGAGATATGCTCGCATGTCGCTTGTAAATCTTTGGCAGGTTGTGTGTTTATGCAGTGTTGTGTGTTGATGCAGTGCAAGAATCAGTTAACTGAGATACTGCTGTGACTGTGGAAGGGTTGGGCAAATGAATACAAGGGGATATATCCATTCCCAACCAAATTGTCAATGACCTTTTTTCCTCCCGTTGAGAAAGGGTAGATGCTTCAGTGCACTGAGACTCCCCTTGTGCTCCCAGATTAACGTGACACGTACCCTTTTAATATTCCAAAACTCAGATGACACTGAATTAAAAAATAAATGAAAAGGCTGCATTGCCCTTCTGGGGGGATTCCATGGAGGGCTCCCAGCAACAGTCAGGGATACTGATCTGAAGTCTTACTTGCTCATTACAGACTTCTGCCGTGGGTTGGGATGTGGTTTAATCGGGGAGCGAATGGTGGACAGATTGCCTTGCTTTTGTATTCTGTGATCACAGATCCCTTCCAGATCTCTGAGTTTATGTGAGGGTATCAGTCAGGGGTTAGGGACCATCTACACCCTCACTCCCCCGTCTGACTCTGCTTGTTTCAGGGAGAAATCTGTCCTGTGCATTTATCTAGAGAACGTATAGGCTGATTTTGATTTTCTAATTCCCAAGGTGGCATACAAATTTTTAAAAATCCAAAATTAATTTAAAACAATTAAAATGACATGAAACTGAAAATGGAAACTAGATTCACAAAACAATTAAAAAACCCCAATCAGCTATTAAAAGCCTTTGCAAATAAAAGGCTCTTAAAATCTGGCATCAAAAAAATAACAACAGAGGGGTCTTCTAGATCAGCCTGGGAAGGGTGTGCCCTAAATGGGATGCCACCGCCGAAAAGGCTGCCTTTCCCATAGCCGCCTGCCTGACCTTTGAAGACTGAGACACCCAGAGAGGGCCTTCTGAGCAGATCTCAGGGGTTCAGCAGGTAGCACATCTGCCCTGATGTTGGTTGGAAGTATGGCGTTATGTGCTTCCTTCTGTCAGCTGCTGAGTTCCCAGAGTGATATTCATTCTGATCCCTGCAGGGGAAAGTGGAAGCTGAGCTGCACCTGCTGACAGCCGAGGAAGCAGAGAAAAGCCCGGCCGGGCTGGCTCGTAACGAGCCCGACCCATTGGAGAAACCCAAGTGAGTGCTGGGAAACGACGCAAGTGACTCTTGAGTGTCTCTAAGCAAACACCCCGGATGGGGACCGTGGGGGGAGGGTCCTATCTTGAACAGGGATGTGTACCGATAATGACAGCCGAATGTCTCGGGTGGGGATGGGTGCCAGGAATTGGAGGTTGCCGTTAACGTTCCCACCTCCATTGACACCATTCATCTCTTCCTGTCTCTCTCTCCCCCCTCCCCCCCCCCCCACTTCCTGGCTCTCTTCCTTCTCCTTGTCCCGTCCTGCTCTCCTGCCCCAGTCGCCCAGATACCAGCTTCATCTGGTTCCTGAACCCTCTCAAGTCTATCCGCTACTTTATCTGGCACACGTATCGCTGGCTCCTGCTGAAAATCCTTCTCCTCGTTCTCTTGCTCCTTATGGTCGGCCTCTTCTTTTACTCCATGCCTGGCTACCTGGTCAAGAAGCTCCTTGGGGCCTGAGGGGGCCTGGCGCTTTGCCCAGGGTACTTCTTTCTCCTGCCTCCTGCCACACGCAATAGGGCCACAAGGGGAATGGTGGAAATAGTAATAACGGTGGTGGGAGTGGGGAGGTGGGAGCTCTAGGTGGAATAACAGGAATTCCCTTTGACTCTTATGCCAACTGTGGTGCCAGTGGCTAGGCTGTTGGATTGGGACCAGTGAGACCTGTGTTCAGATCCTACCCTGCCATGAACTTCACTTGGTAGGTTTAGGCCTGTGCCTTACCTACCTCACAGCCTCGTTGTAAAGGGGAGCTCTCCTTAGAGGAAAACTAAGACTGAACATCAAATAAATGATGATCCGGGCTTGGATGCTATGACTGAATTCTCTGTGTGCTGGACAGTTTCCACTGCAAGGCATGCTTCCTCTGCCAGTAGCATTTCCATTCAAACAAGGGCTCATTGAAAAATACTGATCTTGTGTGAGTAGAAATGCTAGTGGCAGAATAAGCACAATCCGCAGGAGAGGCTGTCCAGCGCACGTGAGATGCCGTCGTTAAGATACAAGCCAGGAAGCTGATGGGAAGAACATGTGGCTCAAAAATGTAATTAAATTCCTTTCCCCACAAGCCCAATTGCATGAAGGCAAGGAGTCACTACTCAGCGAAAAAGGAAAGATTCTTTTCACATGCCTAAAGACACTCTTGGGTTTACTGCTGTCTCACATGGTGCCTGAATTGAACTGAATTCAAGCCCTGGTCTACGTTAAGAATCCTAGTGAGGAAGAATCTTGGTGAGGAAAGACTAGGTAATAGCTGGCCTATTGCTTGAGAACTGGGCATGCTCCAAGATATTCTGTCACCCTGTAAGAAACACCCTACTGGATCAGACCAATGACCAGTCCACCTAGTAGAGCCTCCTGCTTCCTATGGTGGCCAGCCAGCTTCCCCCAGAAAGCCCATCACTGGAGTCCTCCCCCTGTTGCTGCCCCCCATCAGCTGTCATTTAGAGGTATTCCTATTCTACCTCTGAACCAGGAGGTCCCTGTCTGAGCCTCAGCAGCATTGCATGGGATCCTGTGTCAGTGGCTCCAATCGCACACGACTTCATTGGTGCTTAAACAACCCAGTGAACAGTTCACAGGCCATGATTGACAACCCAGTTTTTGCAGACTGTGTGGGTTCAACTGCCAGGGTCGTCAAGCACCTCACAGACAAGAGCTAGGGAACTGAGCCTGGCTTGGCCTAAAACCACTGGCATTCAGGGATTTCTCGGCTTGTGTGTGGAGTCAGCCCAGCAGCAGCAGTGGGAGAAAACCAAGCCTCACTCTCTGTCTCCACCATGAGAGGGGAGAATAAAATTTCCCACCGAGCTGCGGGTGCCAGGTTTTTCGAGAAAGGCCTGTAGTTGGAGGAGTTAGAGTCATTGCCCTCGCTAATCTTGTGTGTTGTTTTCTTCCTTCCCTCCCCCTGCAGTCGTCCGGACACATCCTTTATCTGGTTCCTGAACCCACTCAAGTCTATCAAGTACCTCATCTGCACTCGCTACAAGTGGCTCATCATCAAGATCGTCCTGGCCCTCCTGCTGGTCATCATGGTCGGCCTCTTCCTCTATTCCATGCCAGGCTACATGGTCAAGAAGCTTTTGGGGGCATGAGGAAACCGCCCCGTCCGGGTTCCCCTCCCCGTTCTCCCAGTGTTCTCGGTCACTGCCTCGCGTTTTGTGTTTCTCTTTCGTGGCCTCCTTGTGTTTCCTTTCGGGAATCGGGGTGGGAGAGGAGGAGTTCAGATTCTATTTTGCTTTGAACCTTTGTCTTGGGAAGGGGGCGAGGGGAGCAGTCAGCCCCTTAAACCTGGATTCTTACCTTAAGCGTTCCTCTCAGTCCTCAGGCTAAGTCTTGAAGCTGGAGCGTTTCTTAGGTCAGCTGTTCCTACGAGGCCTTTCCCGTCTGTTCTTAAAGGCGACTTAGCTGGAGCATTCTCCTCCACTGAGCCAACGGTGAGGTTGGAGCTGCCTCAGGCCACAGTTTCTGCTCTGTGTGAGTTTGACATGTCCCATCTTTCCTCTGCTTTACTGACATAATCGAGGCCCTTTATCCCTCCATGAGGACTAGGAACTTGAAGGCCAGATCTCCTGCTCACACTAGGTTTGAAACTGGTTAAGAGAATCTGCTTGCTATCTGACGTCATTTCCTTTGTCAAGGAGAAAGCCCGCCCACTGCTCCTTCCCAGTTCCTGTCATCTTGGCTCCCTGCTGCTTTTCACCCAAACAGGAACTGAACTTCACAGCCCTGGAGCTCCACTTGCCCACTGCAAAGGGCCCCTTGTCCTCCAGTGATGGGCACAACACGCAAGGCTAGCCAGTTCACCAGCAGCAGACAGTGAGAGAGGGTCTTCAGGAGGGGCAGAGCTGCTGTAATGTGCTGAGCTACAAATCATGGGGTGCCTGTTTTGAACCTGGGTTGCAAAGCAGGAAGTCCCCAATTGGAAGTCCACTTCTGTTATGAACTCCTAAGATGGCCTTGCTGAGCCACTCTGGCTTGGCCTCACTCAGGCCCTCACCCCACCTGCAACTGGGGAATAATAGTAACTAGACCTGCCTTACAGGGGTTATGAAGGTTACTGAGATAATTTGAATCAACTTGAAATCACTTCACAAATGCTAAGCATTATTAAAAAAAATACATATATGGGCCTCTCACACAGGATCTTTGATGATCCAGCCTCTTCCGGGAGAACCTGGAAATATGGTTGAGATTGAGAAACACAGCAATATAGAGAGGGAGGATCCAGGCTCTCCAGCCCCGAGGCTACAACGGAGACAGTTCCCATATTTGGCCACATTTCCTGGGAAAAGGACAACCGGCCATTTTGGGAGAGAACATGGAACCCCTGGTGACTGTGTCTGGAGCAGCAGTCTTATCCATTCAGCTTGGAAGGTCGCTGCCTTTCATGGCTAGGAGGAGATGGACAGTGGTCCCATTCCCAAATCCTAATTCCCTACCCAGAATCTTCCTCTTTTTGCTTGTCAAGGCAGCACCTTTGCCGGGTCAACTAAGGCACTTAGTTCCACTGGGCCACTGCATTCAGACGTAAAGAATTCTATCTGAATGGCACACCATGGTCTTTGGGGATTGGGAGGACAGGAGAAAGGGACTGCTGGTAAAGCCTACAAAGTAGCAAGGGGGAAAAGAGTGAAGAATGCGGCTTGACTCTGTCAAATGCTGTGCGGGCAGTGTTTAAGTGCTTATGTTATGGAGGCACTGATACCAGCAGACAGTGGTATGATAAGATGGGGCAGATTCCCAAAAGCCACTGAGGTCCTGAAGGATTTGTTAATCTCCAAATCTGGCAGGATCTTTAGTCCACTGTTTTTGCTACACTCCAGGTGAAAGAGCAGATGAAGGATCAATGAAGCAAGGTAAATGGTGCCTTCTTGCTTTGGGGAGAACCATACTACCTATGCGAAAGACTCGGTAGTGCTCGGGTACCGCCCCACCCCCAATGTCAAAGTGCTGTTTACCTTGTTCCCTTCCACAGGAACATGAATCTGCTCCTCCCTGCACTTCTCCCAGCGCTCTGGAGACAAGCAAGGAGGATGGATCTGAGGTTACTAAAGAATGTTCTTGTGGTTCGACTGTAGGTGTCTTGTTCACAGCCTCTGCCCCACAAGAAGACATCCACAAACAGCTGGGATTCCTGAATAAGTCCATCAGTCTTTGCTGTCAGACATTTTTATGCCTTTCCCAGGCATTTGGACCCAGAGGGCTGTGCTCAGATGACAACCACAGCACAGGGCACAAGACTAGCCACCACTGGGGGCTCCAGCAGTCACAGGGAGTAACAGAGAGAGAAGTCAGGGTAATGGCAACATGGAGGCAAGAGGCAGGGGAGGGTCCGGGGGTTAGACAGAGAGCAGCAGGTCCTTTTGAGAAACCAGCACAATTCCTTTCTGTTCCTTTCTCCTGCAGCTCTGAAACACCTGAGGGAGGTGTGTTTCATGAGGGCTGCTTTCCTTTCTCTTTCCTTGGTGTGTACAAGATTGGTCCTATTTCTCTCCTGTTACGGGGAGAGTTCTGGTGGGGGTGGGTGGGGATGTTCTCTGTGCACTGTTGTTAATAAAGGGACTTTGGAATTTGCTGTAAGAGGAAATCTTTAAGTTCTTTAATAAAAACAGATCACCAGAAAGGAGCAGAGTCCAGCTTTCTTTATGGAGGACGAGAAAAGTGAAGATGCAGGAATATGCATACCCCTTACCCTTTCTTCAATCCCTAATTCCAGAAATCCTTAAAATGCCTCTCCCACACACCAGGATGCACTTCACAGTGTTTCTAAAGAAATATGTGATGTAGTCCCATTCAGAATACTGAACAGTTCTGGTCACCCCTTCTCGAAAAGGGCACAGTAAAGCTGAAATGTCTAAAGGATTGAAGCACCTTTCCAGCGAGGAAACACTACAGTGCTTAGTTTAAGAAAAAAAGAAGACTAGGTGAGAGAGGAGATTACAGAGGATTACCAAATTATAGCCAGTTATCAAGTATTTGGATGGGAGACCTCCAAAGAATACTAAGGCCAGGAGGCAGAGGCAGGCTATATCAGCCACTTCTATAAAGAGCCTCTGTGCCTCTTTACGGGGATCACCAGAGGTCACCATGACTTCCAGGCAGAGGTGAATGTGTGCACACACACAAACACAAAAATACAAAAAAAATATAGCCAGTTATCAATAACTATTAGCAGAGATACCTACGTGGAGCCTCCACTTTCAGAACCAGTGTATCTCTCACGGCTGACTGGCTGTTGGGGAGAAATTACAGAGAGGGCCATCACCTTGATACCCTTCTGGTGAGTTTCCCAAAGGCATCTGGGTGGTCAGTTTTGAAAACGGAATACTAAACAGATTTTGTCTGTTCAAACATTCTTCTCTAGGCAAAGATCACCAGTTAGAATTTGAAACTGGGCAGGTATGATGCTGGCTGGCTGGTCAGAGCGAGAGAGCCAGGCAAGAGACTGTATGGAGGCTGAGACCCCCCAAAAAATCCTCAGATACACTGTGGGGTGGGGAGTTGTGAATTTTCTGTATTGTGCAGGCGTTTGGACTAGATGACCCTGGAGGTCCCTTCCAACTCTATGATTCTAGGCCGAATTAAAGGGCATGAGACCAAGGAGCAGAAACCTCAGGCCTCATGATGATGCAGTTCCATATCTGGGCTTTCCATTCACACCTCATTCACTTAGTTTCATGCATTCTTCACGCATGCTCAAGAAGACTAGACAGCCATTTTTTAAAAAACCAGAAGTGAGGGGAGGCACGGAGCAGCAATTGCAATTGACAAACATGGGTAAATGAACACACATCCCTCCCCTCAATCTATTCTGTTGTCTCCTCAGGAGGCAGCAAAAATCAGACTGAGAAATGGGAAAGTTCGACAACCATTTTATTTATTTCTTCTCCCTTGTGATACTTAGAAACAGCCCTTCCCTCAAGCATTTTTGCAATGAACACACACACACACACAGAGGCAGGCAAGGAGACAGTCTGAAGAGCAACTGGGATTACCGACAGGGTGCTGACGATGTGCTCCCAGTCCCCAACCTCCTATGCAACCCCACCCCACCCGCCACCCCGCAGGATCTACCCTGAGCGGCTGTGATCCATGTGAGCTAACCAGGACTTACTCAGTGCACCAAAAGTGGACTTTTACATAGAGAGGAGCTCTGGTTACTCCTGCCTGCTCTGTCCCTCACCTTGTCCAACTCCCTCCTGTGTTGCACCTGGAACCTTGCTTGTTGCAGCAAGTGATGGAGAAGGGCAGGAAGCAGGCCAGGGGAGGGTGGAAGGAACTGTGGGCAACTTCCCTCTGGCTGCACCAGGTAATTTAAGAGAACGTACCTGGGAAAAGGGTTGTGCCCTACAGTTAATATTTCCAGAGGATTTGGGAGGGAGGCTCAGTGCTGGTTTTCGTGAATGCTCTGGAATGTGTCAGGCTGTGGATTATCCGACTCCCAATTTGGGTGTGGATCACAGTACTTGCAAAGCCAGTTCAATCCACCCAACCCCTCCAAAAGTTCTCACATCTGGTCTCTGCCAGGCAAAAAAAGGGGGGGGGGCTGTTCTGTGGCTTATTGCAGAAGGCAGCTGCTCATCAACACACTGCCTGCATGAGCACTCAAGGGTAGGAGAGGAGCCTCAGGCCAACCCTGTTCATCCCCCCCCCCCCATGCCTCTTCAGCAGTAAACCCCAGCAAGTAACCCCAGCAGGCTCCCTGGAACAACTCCCACTCAGCCACCCGGCAAAGAAGAGAGGACGCTGCTGGGGAAGCAATCAGCGCTGCTGCTCCGGCAGAGGAGAAGATCACGGGGGACTGGGTTGCAGGTTCAGGAGGTGGGTGGGAGGGATCAGCAGCTCAGCGTTGACCTGCAAGGAGGAGGCATGGCACACAGTCGGAGTTTGTTCTTCCCCAGCTCCTCCCAAAATTGCACAGATCAGCATATTCCAAGCCTCAGGTAGAATGCAAAACCAATGACTCAGGGGAGGGGAGGGGTGCGTGCTAGAAACCTCCCATCTGGCAGCATTAACCATGTGGAGACCAAGGCATCCGCAGGTCATCCACTCTCACACTTAACAGTTCCCCAGATTTCCAAGCAGTTGTGGGAACATGGAAACATTCCTGTCACCACTGAGCCAGAGAATGTGCAGATAACTGACTCTGTGTGGCCAGAGCCATCTTTCTCTGTCCTCAGGCTGCTGCAGTGAATGTGGGTACAGCCATTACCAGATGAAATCCTTACTCACGATCTCGCATGCTGCTAGATTAGAAGATAGCACTGCTTAGATTAAAAGCATGCATTCTGTGAAAGAGCCACAGTTCACAAGAGTTGCTTTGCGATGCTCGCTCTTCTCCTGCAGAGACTATACATGACTCCCCCCAACACAGATATGGTCCCTCGACACAGACTTCTGTCTGATTCAGCAAACCTCCAAGTACTGGTATCCTGTTAAGTTTTCAGGCTGGCCTTCAGTGGATCTTCATAGCGAAGGATGGGTCAGCCTCCGCCCCAAAGTTTGTGGCCACCACCTCCTAAATGATTCTGGCCCTTCCACGTATTAATCTAAAGACCTCTAGGCAAGGATTGTGCCACTGTTTTGCCTAGTGACTGATTCTATATTTAGCAGGAGAAGAAATGTAGGCTGCAAGTACCATCAAAAGATCAGAGATCTGGGGGCTGTGAGAGCTCTTCCTGATTATCAGTGTTAAGAGACCAGAAAGGTGTTCAGATGAGATACGTCATACTGGGAGTCCCTGCGCCTAGCTTTGGCTACTAGTGGCTCTTCGCCTCCTGAAACAGACAGCCCATCCTGTACAACTCAGCTCCTCCCCTGGGAACCCATCTCTTTACTTACTGGAGAATGCAGATACTGATGGAGCAGCATCCGGAGTTCTGCATTCTGCTTCTGCAGGACATCTGTCTCCGTGATCAACTTGTCTCTCTGAGTCAGGATGTAGCTGGACAGAGGGGAGAAAAAGAAGGGTCGAAGAAGCATTTGTCCTAGCGCTGACAAGAGAAGTCCTTGGCTCCTCCTGTTGTGATCCTGTGTCTCAGGCCCATAGCCACGGTAGTGCAAAAGGGGCAGTGCCCCATCCATCATCCGTGATGCCCCTCCAGTCAGCACAAAGGGAGGGTGTGAAATCTGTTTCAAGTCTTTTAAATGTAAATTCTCTACTAAGAAAGGAAGGAACTGAGATGAAAAGGTGTGAATCTGGCCATAAATCTTCCAAGGGTGAATTCTCTATGCAGTTGGCCAGAACAGAATTAGCAGGTAGCAGGACTGCAGAGTCCTGATTTTAAAAGCCTCTGGGGGGAAAGACAAATAAAATAATGTTGAAGTAAAGCAGAGAGAGGTAGAGAGATTGAGGAATGAAGGGGTAAAAATGATGTAGCAGATTCAGAAGAAAGAAAAGACAGAGAAATAGGACAGTGTTCCACAACAGTCCCATAGAACCCTTATTGCTGGGGAAATTATTGTTGATGGAACAGGAAAAAAATAATGAGGGATTTAGGCCCAGAGCTAAGTGAGCACAAATCTTCTTTCGCTAATATATGCTTACCCCACAGGAATCTTATTCACAGGGGAGGGTTGTGGTATTTGCTGTGAAGATCAAAAGTCACTGGGAAAGAATCCCTTACCTGTGGGCAGCTCAGGGATCATGCCACGGTTGCTTGACCCTATGCGTGTTCACTTAGAAAAGAACCCTACTCCCAGCCTGATCCTATGCCTCTTATTTAATTTACTTTATTTATAGTCAACCTTTCTCCCTGAGACTCAAAACAGATTACACAGCTAAATCAATCCAATCAGTCAAATGAGACATCTAATAAACAGTGCAACAAGACCAGGATTACTGCAATTTGAAACACAGCAAAAATCATTACATGTGGTGTGTCAATGCAGCAAATGGTGTTACAAAGGTACAAAGCAACGCAGTAAAAGCAGGATAATACATACAGCACACAGATAATACATAATACACTGTGACACAGTCCACAATTCTGATCCTTTTACAAAAGCTCCTTCCTGAACCATTCCGTTATCATGTAGCTTGATTACCTTTATAAAAATGGCCTCTGTCTTGACTCATTCTGTGTTACGCAGTTTGCAGAATGACAAAAGTGGAGAAGCTCTCCTGACTTCCTCAGAAAGGCTGTTCCACAAAATGGGAGCCACAACAGAAAACGCATGCGCATGGGCAGTTGCTGATCTTACCCATTTGTCGGGTGGCACTATTAGAAGCCCTGAGCTAGAGATTTACAGGGAAAAGAAGGCTGTATTTATGGTCTCAGTAACTAGAATACAGGTTCCCACATTTCTTTAATACTGCCAACTATGTAAAACAGTTATTGGGGGGGGGGGCTTTATAACGCTAATACAGAACAGGACTGTACTTATGCCACAGTGTACGCTGTATATTATTGATTTGTTTTATGTTCTATCAGGCTCTTACAGCATTGTTTTCAGTTTTTGTAATTTCTTTTTCTGCATTGCTTGACATAGCATGCCTGATGCTTTCTTGCACTTTTCTAATTTTTTTAATCCTAGTCCTATTGCAGTGCTCATTAGATCTCTCATGCTATTCAATCACATTGTTCTATGCCATGTAATCCACCTTGAGTCTCAAGTAGAAAACTGGTAAATCAATAATACAAGAATAAAAGAATAAATAAATAAATAAATAATGACGGGCTGACCACCACTGCACTCATTTGCCTCACCCCAATACAAAAATTCTGGCTATGGGCCTGCTGTGTCCTTAGAAAAACTTAGATGGACCTACCATGGAAAAGTCCTTCCTCACCAGCTCAAAAAGTGACCCAATGAAAAAGCTCCCCCCGCCCCCCCGAGAAGAGACTAATGCTAGCAAAGCGAGACCAGTATGTGGCTACAAAAAAAGCAGGTCCCTGGCAGGTCTTGACAGGATGCCCTTCCCTTTAAAAGGAAACAGGTATGCCCTCATCTCACCACCAGAGGCCACTCTAGGCTAAGGCATCTTGCACAAGGAGCCCTCTGGGCAGAGACCCCCAGTTTGACAGATCTGGTGCCTTCCAGGTTTCCACCTCATCGTCTCTGCAAAATACAGGCACAGGGGCCTCCGGGTTCCATCACTTACTCGTATTTCCGCAAGGCTTCTATCAGCGCATCCCATAGCTTCAGCTTTCCATCTGCGATGACGTGGGCCAATGCGTACCAATAGTCAGTGTCCTTGGAGGTGTCCCGCTCTTCTTGAACACGCTTCAAGCAGGGGTGCTTCCCCCTAAGGGTAAGGGGGAGGGGCTGATTGGGCTGGAAGTCAAGAGATTCAGCTGGATCCAAGTTCCCTTTGGGTGGCGTCACAGCTGCACGTCCCACCATAGTGCGTCCAGGACCGCATCTATCTATCCACTCCATTTTTTGGCCACCCTTCCTCCAAGGAGCTCAGTTTCCCCACCTACATTTGATCCTCACAACAACCCTGCAAAGTAGTTTAGGCTGACTGGCCCAAGTTTGCCCAATAAGCTTGGCGGAAGAGTCGGGGTTTGAGCCCAGGTTTCCCCCGTCTTAGTCCCACACTCGGACTCTCCAAGCTAATCCCACCCCCCTTGGTAGCCGCTAGCATGGCTAAAGGCTGATTCAGACTACCAAAACGAAACTATAGGGAACTGCCATTTGTCTGTGCGTGAGCTCAGTCCTTGCAACTAAACTTCTGAAATGCAGCTCAGCCTGTGAACCACAATCTCAGTGGTCGCAGAACTGGCCAGCAAAGTAAGACATGGTGCCTGCTTCTCACCCTGGCATCTTAACAAAATTGTCTCCTCCTTTATTTACCCAACTTTTATACTGCCCTTCTTCTAAGGAACTCCTAGTGGTTTACATTTCTCCCCGTTTTTTTCTTTTCAACACCCCTGGGGCCGGTGGTGAAGGAGAGCAGCGTCCACTTGTACCTGCTCCCCAGGTACTCAGCAGCACGACCAGGACTGCTCCTGCCTTCCATTCTGGTCCGTGCCCCCTCCTTCTGCCGCATTCCATTCCCTCCCTCGGCATCCCAAACCAGCGTGTCCTCCCCATCCAGTCCTACCTTGGCTCCTTGAACTCCTGCACAAAAGCCTTAAGGGCCTTCAGGATGTCATTGGGGTGCATGTAGATAGTGGAGGGGTCCACGGCTGAGCCCACAAGACCCTTGGCCTCCTCTTGCGTAACAGAAGAGGCCTCTTCTTCACTGGTTGTTGCCGCTGCATCTCGAGGTGCTTCTTCGGGAGCTGCGTCTGCCATCGCCTCTGTCTCCTACGCGACAATGAGAATTCCCTCAGAGACCTCCGGGCAGCCCGGAGGGCTTCTCCAGACTTACAAGGGAGGACTGGGCCAAAGAAGAAAGTAAAGAAGAAAAACGAGCGACAACTTGGTGAAAACGTTAACACCACATAAATGTTATCAGTGATGGTGCAACTTGCGTTGTCACAGACTGGTAGCCGGCAAACCAGAGAGAAGCAAGATTCCAATCATTCCCTGTTCATAAATTTTCTGAGGGCCTTTATTTGCCCACAGGATGTTCATGCAGGAGGACTATTGGGGCAAGTCTTAAATACGATCCTCCCCACAACACACACACACACACCATCACCTCAGGGAAGGTCATCCCCTTAGCCTTGTAATCCAGGAAGAAGTCCACCATGTAATACACATCATCTTCATTATCAATTGACAGGGCCTGGGGAGAAGCAGAGAAAGATTACAGGTCAGCTGGATCAGCGGGAAGAGCCCAGATGGCAGCGAATGTCAGTCTTCACACAGATGTGTGAGCTTCTTCATTGTTTCTTCCTGAGCGGCTGAGAAAGGGGGGAGACAGACAGCTCAGACTTCCACAGGTGTCTAGCCTGTTACCAAAGCATATGCTCAAGCACATCTCTTAACTGTTACTCTCTCAGTTTACCATGGTGATTCACACAGCCTCATGTGGCAAGGTGGTATTTCTCAAACTACAGTGTACCAGTGAAATTTCCAGCTCTTTGCCCAAGTCAGAAGGCCCCATGGATAGAAAACGGAAAGCATACTGCACGGTAATCTCTCTGAAAAACCGACTCCAATCTTCCAGCCAGCCACAGCTTTGCTGGCAAGGGAGAGGCAAACTGAGCACCATCCAAAGTCAATGAGGGCTTCTGGCCACATATGTACAAGCAGAAGGTCAGGGTGCCTGTTAGATGGATGGATGGATGGATGGATGGATGGATGGATGGATGGACGGACGGACAGGGGCTTGCATGCCGTTAGGCGCTCTGCATTCAGGCCTGCTGCACTGTTCACCACTGTTGACTGAGAGACACCTTTACAGGGGAAGCCAAACCTGACCCCTGCTCTTGGCAGTCTTTGTGTCTGGAAAGGGTCTTGCTTGAAATTGTGGAGAGACCCAGCCCCTCCAGGCAAGAGAGCCAGAGTCAAGCCAGGCAATCCCCAGCAAAACTCAAATCAGCTTCTCTGGGGGATGCTCTTGGTAGCCCCTGGTTCTCCATCTTGGAGTCAGAGACCCTTCCATCAGAATCTGCCCTTGGATCTATAATCTTCCCATTACAGTAGAAAACAGTATTGTGTTATATGCTGCTGAATTTATAATGTTAAGCTGCCCTGAGCCGGCCTTGGCCGGGAGGGCAGGACAGAAATCTCCAATCAATCAATCAATAAAACAGCAAGAGTCCAGTAGCACCTTAAAGACTAACAATATTTGTGGCAGGGCATGGGCTTTTGTGAGTCACTGCTCACCTCTACAGGTCTGAAGAAGTGAGCAATGACTCCTGAAGGTACCCTGCCACAATTTTTGTTAGTCTTTAAGGCACTACTGGACTCTTGCTCTTTTCTACGGCTACAGACAGACTAACACGGCTGCCCATCTTGATCTTCCCAATACAGAATCAGAACTCACATTGAAAATGGAGTCCAGCTTCATGAGGGTGCGGTCATGCTTCTCTAGAGGCTGGAGGAGCCCCCGCAGCTTGCTCTCGATCACAAAGCCCTGGAAAGAGAAGGAGAAAAGAGAATTCCTGGAAGGTCTTAGTAGAAAACAATAGGTGGCTGAAGTTGCGTACTAATGCCTTCAGCCTGGAGTTAGATGGAGGGGCGGGGCATGAAGCAACAGCAAAGCAAGGCCTCGGACCCAGGAAGTAACATGACAAAAGGCCCCCAGAGCTTCAACCCACCGCCTCATCACACAGGAGCTCCAAGACGTGCTTGACGGTTGCTGGCGAGATGGACCCGAAATGCCGGACTTTTGCTTCGGAACCGACAGTCTCCTTGAGGTCCTCTCCCCCAGGGGTCACTGCCTTCTCTTCTGGAGAACCGCTTTCTGACTGGGTGGCAGGCTCCAGTTCTACTGTGCTTGCTACAGTAAAGAGCAATGAGGCAGGAGCATTGCAAAGAGACCTTAGAGACAATCACCAAAGAGCATTTCTGCTAGGAAGGCATGTTCCCTTACACACGCTCTTTACAAACAAAAACAACAACAAAGGATACAGGCAGTCTGGGCTGCCTGTAATAATTAAAGAAAAAGTGTTTAATGTAAGGATTTTCTTTCAATTTATGAAACTTGCAACTGTTTCTTGTGCATGAAATACAATAATAAAAATAAAATTTAAGAGGGGGGGGGAGACAGAAGTATGCCGTCTGCAAGACTTCTCCAGGTTATGTACAGATGAGTACAGAATCTGAAACTTCATGCACCACTGTGGGCAGAATCTGTCGGAATCTTAGGATGGAAAGAGGGGCTGAGGAGACCTCCCCATGGTAAAGAGGGCTCTTGGCCCCTTCCTATGTTTTGCAAGAGCAGAAGAAACAGTGCATATATGTACTTCTGCACAATGCAGATAAGTTTCTCCTGCAGAAAAATGTGGAGTGTTTTGACAGGAGAATTCAGCCTCTCAGGGAATCTCCACTTTTGTGTCTTTTGGACAAAAGGCAAATTCTATCCTTCATTTCCAAGAAAAGGTCTCTTGGCTCTTTGCCTTCCTTTGTGACTCCTCTAATGAAAACCTGAGACCATGGAATCAGAGTTCTTCAAGTATTAAGCAAAACAACTTCAGTTGACATCATGTACTACACGGTTAGATCGAGTGTCAGACTAGGAAGCTCAGATCAGAGGGTGACCCGGGGTTAATCATTCTCGGTCAGCCAAACCTACCTCAAAAGGTAGTTGTGAGGACAAAATTCAGTGGTGAGGCACTCTGAACATAACAAGGGGGGGGGGAATATAAACTGACCCATGCTCTTTGGAATAAAGATGTGCTTACACATTTATTGCGATAGTAGAATCTGAGCTGCAATCCTAACACACTTACAAGTCAGCAGGTCCCATTAAAGTCAAGTACACTTACTTTTCAGGAAACATGCTTAGGCTTGTACAACAGTGTCTCCTCTTTGCAGGATCTGGAGCAAAGCTTTCAGTAGATAACGACCCTGCCCCCAGCTAGGCAAAGGAACTGGAAGAAACCACTGCTTACGTTTCAACATCATCACCTCCTGGGCCAGCTCAGTGGCCGACTTCTTCTTCTTCTTCTTGTAGTGCATGAGGGGCCCCACGTTGGGCAGGAACCAGCTGTCTGGCTCCACCCAGGGCAGCCCCAGCTGCTGCATGCTGATGACCCGGTCGGCATCGAGGGCTTTGCGGATCAGCCCCTTGGCCTCCTCCTCGTTCATCAGCCACACCTCCAAAAAGCGCTCGGCGCCCACGATGGCAAAGTGTCTGCGTCAAAAGAAAAGGGAGGTTTTGCAGCACGCAGCTGCCTTCATCCAGCTGGAGACAAGGTCACAGACTGTAGCCAGCTGTCCCAATGAAGTGCTGGGGCTGAGTCCTGGAAGCTGCCTGTGGTGTCAGGATATGACAGGGTGTCCGTGGGTTGGATCCAACCAGCTTTTTCCACGGGAGAAAAAGGGAGGAGTGGGTCCACTTGGCCATCAAAAGGACCTGTGCAGGCGGGGCTGGGGTAGAAAGGGGAATTAGGCGAGACTGACTGAAAATGCTGGCTGGATCCAACCCCAGGGCACTTGCAGCCCTTTCTCCCTGCCAAAGCACTCCTTCCTTCCCTGCCGCAGAGCAAGGCCACCACACCTCATGGTCCTCTGCAGATCCTTATATTGCTCCACAATGCGCTTGTAGTCAGCCGTCAGCGTCTGGTTCTCCTCGCGGTACTGCTTGATCTGCTTGGCCAGTTTCAGGCGCAAGTTGTTGAGCACATCGTGCAACCTGGAGGAGGACAAGGGGAGCTGTAGTGGCAAAGGTGGAGCAGAGGAAGCAGCCAAGTGAACCAGCACTCGAGGGTGGTTAGAGCTGGAACAGGAGTGTGGGAAAGAGCCAGACTCCTGCCATGCCTGAGACACCCTCAGGTGTTCAGTCCTGCCATCCTCAGGAAAAGGAAGGAAGTACAACCCAGCCAGGCAATTCATCACGAAGCATCTAGCATCTTAGCATAGGCTTCCTCTCTGCCCCTGGACAGTTACAAGGCTGCAGTCCTGGGAAGGGGGGTGGGGGGGGACGCAGCCTTATGACCCAGTTGCCAGCCATCAGAGGAGTGCTGGGCCACAGCTTCCCAGGGCATGCACACTACAGCCACGATCCAGGACATTCCCCCTCCAGGGAGCACAGAGGGAACCAGGGCTGGCAAACATCCAGCTCTTTACCGGTTGAGCTTCCGCTTCTGCTGGGATTTGATAATGGTGTTCTCCTCGTCTCGCTTCTTCAGCACCTGGAAGTTGTACTCCAGCTTCTCTTGGTTCAGCTGGTACGTGGCTTTCATCTGCTGGAGCTGCTGCTCTAGGATCTGACATGCCAAAGGAAAAGACTCACTAAGCCGCAATCGGGACGCATTCACCACTGATCTTGCTCCCAACGACCACAAATTTTACGTTTGCCTGGCCTGGCCTCAGCAAAAATGGGAGTCACCAAAAATGGAAGTTAAAGAGGAAACCTATTCCACAAATTCAGAGCAAGACAGGGTGATGTTCCCCAGGTGAAAACATGCATAGAGCTCTTCCCTGCCCTGGTCAGAACCCAGATGACTAAGCTGGGAAGGTGAGAAAGGGGATAAAAAAACAACTTAAAAGGTTGGGTAGGATTCACAAGATGATCCACTGCTAGGGCTTTATGAAAACCACCAGATGAGAATCAAAACATCAATCATGGAGGTCCCATTCCTGCTACTCAGTCCAGTGTCAAGTAATGATCCAGGGGATTGACAAATCCTCTGGACCACCAAGACACTGTTTCTGACTACTAGACTTCACTGCAACGTTAATGCTTCCTGACAACTGCTAGTGAGCCATCCTACCAAATGAATGATGGAGCCTCTGTGGAGGACTTCCTGCAGAGGCGGCACAACCACCTTCACGTCACCCTTGGGACGGTGCTCCCACAGCACTCAGAGGACCAGTGCATGGATTCCGAGGGGCCCTTCTCACACCATACCTGCACGTCATGCTCCAGCTTGATCTTGATAACGTTGTATTCCTCGGCATCTTGCACTCGCAGCCGGTTCAGCTCCCACTCATACTCTTCCACTTTCTTCAGGCGGGCTGTCATGAACTCCAACTAGGCCAAAAAGCAGGAGGCGCGCAACGGTCAGGGCCCTGACCGGATGCAGGGCCTGCCCAAGCCCAGTTGCTTTGTCCTCACCAAATGAAGGCAGAAGTCTGATTCTGGTCACATGCAGCAGTCCCAGGCCGCCCACCCCTCCCACTAGCCAGCTAAAAAAAAAAAAAATCTGAAAGAAGCAAAGAGAAAGCACATGCAAATTATATAAAATAGTTCCAGTTAACCTAAACACTGCATGTAGTTCTATCTCCTCTGCCGAAAGCCTTGTCCTTCAGTGCTAATCAGGGGTGCACTTACACTTTTAGACAGCTCCTTTCAGACAGGGGAACCAGTTGTTTACCTTCCCCTTACCTCTTGCTGGTTGAGGGCTTGCATAGCTTGCTCCCATTTCTTCTTGTTGCCTGTCAGTCGTTCACGCCGCTCCAGTTCAAAGGCCTTCTGCAAATGAGGGAGGGGAAGTTAGTGCAGCATGGGTCATGCTGAGGCTCAGTAGAGCCCAGCTGCAGGATCCGTTTGCACTGCCACCGCTTAGCTCTACAGCAGAATTAAATACCTGAACCTTATATGGGGTGCGAAGACTGCTTATCTATCAAGGGAAGCCTTATCTACTGTGATTGGCAGTGGCTCTCCAGAGTCTCAGGCTGAGGTATTCCCCATTACCTACTATCTGGTCCTTTTCACTGAAGATGCCAGTGGCTGAACCTGGAACCTTCTGCATGCCAAGCAGATGTTTTACCATGGAACCATGGCCCCTCCCCCCAGTACTTCTGAGTATATGCAAAATACATTTCTCTTGCCATAGTCTGCCTCAGTGCAGCAGGGGTTTTATACTATCTATCTATTTATTTATTTTGGCTTGCATTCCACCCTCCCCACAAGTGGGCTCAGAGCAGATGACAACAGGAGTTAAAGCATTTCACAGTTAGCACATTTCATAATCAATCTTCCACAATAAATAGTTAAAACAGATTAAAACAAAGTTATAAACAAGACAGCTGGCACAGCGGTTTGGTATGGTAGTTATGAAAACTGGAGCCGCTAGGCCGTAGACCAGACTACGGGTCTTCACCGGATGGGCCATTCGAAGGTTCAGCAGGGGAGGCCAATAGATGGAATAACCATTTATTTATCTACCATTTATGGCAGGGTTCTTTCTCTTTTTGCTCTGTAAAAAACCACATACACTAAAGTCGATATCAGAAATTAACATTGATGCAAAATTTAACCCTGGCCCCCGATTTCTCGTTTCAGACATTAAACCTCAAGGGGCAGGCCTCCCACTTCTCCCTTTCTGTCTTGGGTGCCCCTGGCTCTGCCTTCTCCCGCTCCCAAAAAGCAACAGTTTTCTAAACTGTGACTGTTCCCAAGCTTGCTGCCTTGATTGGAAATCTGTCCTGTGTTGGCAAAAGAGATGTTAGATGTCAAATGTGCCAAGAGTAGCCCACCAAAGCCCCAGACGATCCCTGTGGAAATGACTCAGGCAATGGACATAACTCTTCTAGAAGGCCATCTCAGAGTGACTGGAGCCCTGTATGATCTCTGCCACAGAGCCAGCCTTCCCAGTGGAAGCACCCACGGTCTGGGACTCCAGGGGGGCTCACTTAGTGTCTCCTCTCTTCTCCTTTTGGTGCTGACTTCAATCTTTTCTATTTGGGCAAGACACAATGCTACTTTTCTTTTGCTGCTGAAACGGTTTGCTCGATTTTTTCCCCCTAGGCTTGGTCTCACTGTATTTTTACAAGAAAGAAAGAAAAAATACCCAACCCAACTAATTTAAAGATGTGCACAAAACGTTAACAGCAGTATTTTAATATGTAAACAAATCACAGACAGGAAATAAATGTGCACATACAGTAAGATAACACACAACACCAAGTAAAATAAAACGCAATGCCAAACTCAACGCTTTCAGGCACTAAAGTTCACGACCCTGAAACTTCCAGATAAACAATTAAGATTCTGTGTGACAGAAAAGGTGCCTGCTCCTACACGCCATCTGGATCAGATTCTACAAGCAAAAGAACCATTTTGGAGTTTAAACTTTGGTTCCTCAAAGCTTGAATGAGGAAACTGATTAGCTGTCAGCAGTTTGAAAGTTTGCTTAAATTATTTTTTTTTGCTGGAGGGTTCGTTTTAAGAGTTTGTTAATAAGCATGGAAGGAGGATTTGCTTCAAGGCTTCTTCCAGGAGTAAGCTGTATAGTTTTGGACGGAAGGAAAGCATTTAAGTTGTGGTAGGTATGATGCATGGCAAGGCACTGACACTCATGTATTGATGCTGTTTGGTGTAGTGGTTAAGTGCGCAGTTTGGTGTAATGGTTAAGTGCGCGGACTCTAATCTGGGAGAACCGGGTTTGATTCCCCACTCCTCCACTTGCACCTGGCTGGATGACCTTGGGCAAGCCATAGCTCTGTACCAGCTGTTCCCTCAAGGACAGCTTGGGAAAGAGCTCTCTCAGCCCCACCTACCTCACAGGGTGTCTGTTGTGGGGAGGGGAAGGGGAAAGGAGTTTGTAAGCCGCTCTGAGACTCCCTTGGGGAGTGGAGGGCGGGGTATAAATCCAATCTCTTCTTCTTCTTCTGTTAATTGGACTGTGTTATCTTACTGGTTCTTGTGATCGGCAATGTTTTTCATGATGAGTTAGCTATGACTGTGTTAATTATGGTTATTAGCCGCTGATGCAGGCTTTGTGTTAAAACTTGTTTGGCGTTGAGTTTTATTCTACTTGGTGTTGTGTGTTATCCTATTGTTATATGACATTTGTTTCTTGATTTTTATTTGTTTACATATTAAAATGTGGGTGTTATGTTTTGTGCACATAACTGATTTGGTTTATTTGTACATCGCATCATGCTTTTTTTCTGGTTTTTTTGTGAGTGTGTGTTCTCAACCTCTTTGTTTAGTTTAACCTCATGGTATTGTTAACCTGCTTGTCAATATTTGATGCTGAATGCAGAAGAGAAATAGAACTAAATAAGTAAATAGAAATCAAAAGAGGCTAAGTGCAGGATTTGTCTTTTGTGGAGCTTCTGTTGTTTTCTCCATTTGACACCCTTTTCGTCATATAGAAATGTGCCAAGAGTAGCCCCCCCACACACACACTTTTGCTAAACAGCAGCTCAGAATGGGCTGGGGGGGGGGGGGACTCCAGTACCTCAATCTGCAAGAGCTCTCGACGGTAGTTTTTCATAACATTCCTGATCTGCTCCTCCATTCGCTCCAGCAGAAGATTAACATCATCGGACTGCTTCTTGAGGTCCTTCACATACTGGTCATCTTTGCTCTTCAACTCCTGGAAGACAAAAGCCACCATCGGTTCACACATTACCCTTGAACACAACTGCACCCTTGTCAGCTTCTTGTCAACCATCTGAATTTTGCCCTTAGTTACCAAGTCCTCGTAAATCCGGTGCTGGAGCGAACCCAGGTTTTCAGGGCTTTGGCTTGGTTGTGTAAATAGCCCCGTCTCACAAAACCCACATATTCACCATGTGAAACTGAGTATCTTTCAACAGCCTGCATAAATAAGGGAGCATCTTTGCCTAACCAGATCGTCAAGGGTGGCCCTGTGGATTCTACTGCCCTTTTCTGTTCAGAAGATCTATCTAGTGCATTTTGATCCTACCCTTCTTCCAAGAAGCCCTAAATGGCCTACATGGTTCCCCCTTCCTCATTTTATACTGAAAACCGCCCTATGAAGCAGGTGAAGCTGAGAGAGGACTGGCCCGAAGTCACTGAACGAGCTTCCATGGGCAGAGTGGGGATTTTAACCTAGTTCTTCTCAGTCCTGTCCTGACATTCTAACCACACTGACTCTCAAATTAGTTATTACATTTTTTGCCAACCCTCCCTTCAAACAGCTCAGAGCACTACACATCACTTCCACACCACTAACCCAGAGAGGGTACCTGAGGATTTAAACCTGAGCCTCCCCAGTTTCAATTCACTGGTGGAGGAAGGTATCCTGGCCAGCTCTTACCACTCATTCTGCAGCCAGTGTTATCTATGTTGCAGCAAGTGCAAGTTGTTTCCAGCGGGGTGAGGTGCCACACTTCTGATCCTGCTCTGCAGCAACATAGCAATTCTGAGACCAGGATTTTTTCCTTCCCCATTTCCACGTTCCTGGGAAGCTATTTAACACGCCAGCTACCTGCTTTGCAGCTGCTAAGCAAACAGCCACTTTGCTACACAGGGCAGTGCTGCAGCTGGAAAGTGGGTGAAGTTCCACAAGGCTCTTCGGGATGCATCTCAAAGGGCTACACGAGGTACAGTCATAGGAATACTAAGTTTATTGCTATGTCACATGGGGCTCTCCTGGCGAGCATGAAGCAGGACCTCTCTGGTTGTGACGACCACTCTCAGGAGTGCCTGTCCTATGAAGTCTAAGATGGCCCCCTGGCCCCTCCTCCTCACCTGCTGCAACTCACTGATGAGCTTGTTTTTCTCCTCAATCAGGAGTGCACAATGCTGCTGCTGCAAGTTAAGCACCTCCCACAAGTCTTGGGGGATGATCTTCTCCTTGGCACTGGCCCACTTGGAGGTGATCTCATCAAACTTGTCCTGGTTGGCTTTGGCTTCGTTTTCCAGCTTCTCAAGCCTGTAAGCAGCCATCGGTATACAGTGAGTTCAAAACAGCCCCTCTCACTCAGAATGGCATAAGGACACTGTGAACTGCCGGGGAGCGCGACAAGCCAATGATCAGTGAAGACCTCAGTCTTTCCTTTCCGTTACCTTACCGGGGGCATTAGTATGCCAGACATGCTGCCAGTGCAGACAGCAGACTGTGGTTCAGCAAGATCAGGCTGAATGGCACAGTGCTGCATAGGCTCAGTCTATGTCACATTGGTTGGTACCAGCTTCCTGTGATACCGTTTCCTTAACATTTGTTCTAGGATAACAGCACTAAACCAGCCGCCACAATGAAGGTACCATTCCCCAAATACTCTGTGAGGCAGTGCAATCCACAGGTTGGAAGCATCACTAGAATGCGAACAGATCTTCAGAAAATGCAGCCAATACAGAAGAAGAGAAGAAGAGGAGATTGGATTTATACCCCACCCTTCACTACCCAAAGGAGTCTCAGAGCGGTTTACAATCGCCTTTCCCTTCCCCTCCCTACAACAGACGCCCTGTGAGGTAGGTGGGGCTGAGGGAGCTCTGACAGAAACTGCTCTTTTTCAAGGACAGCTGTGCCAGAACTATGGCTTGCCCAAGGTCATCCAGCAGGTGCAAGTGGAGGAGTGGGGAATCACACCTTGATTAACAAAGAGGGGACTAGTTTGTTGATAGGCATACTCGCCTTTCAGGCCAACTCTCCCACATTCAACTGCTGCCATCTGCAGTTAAAGAGATCTCAAGCAGCAGGACTAGGAAAGAGTCTTGAATTTTAAGACCCTGGAGAGCTACTGCCAGTTAGAGTAGATAGCATGGGGTTACATGGACAGCTAAACTGATAGAGCAGGTTCACATGCTGAGAGCTGGGATCCATCCCTTCAACAGATTGATGTCATTTTCCTTCTCTTTGCTTCAAAAGCAAATATCCTACTGACTTGTCAAAGAAGACACATAATTCTGGACATCCAGGCTTACTGCTTACCTCTGCCGACTCAGCTCCTCTTCCTCTGACCTCCTCTGTGCCTCCCGAGCATCTGCGGCCACCTGGATGTTTGTCACCAGTTGCGTTCCATCGAGCAGCAGTTTGGCCAGCCTCTGTACACACATGGAGGAGGCCAGAAACATGTTAGGAAGCCATCTTCCTAAATACATAAGATTATTGAGATGACATCTTTTGTTGGATTGACCAACAATTTAAAAGTGTACTTACTTTCAAAGTTATGGCTGCTAATCAGAGTTCCTCTTGGTCACAGCTGGCTGGTTCTTGCAGCCCTACTAAACTTTGAATATGCCAAGAGTCCAAATCTAAGCAGGGTTTGGGATCCCCAAATCAATGTTCCCACTAAGCTGAGTTAGTGTGAGCTAACTCAGATTTTTAGCCTCCAGCTCACACATTTTTGTCTTAGCTCAGGAAGGATGGCTCCAGAGCAAACTAATTTATGCAGTAGCCAGATTGCTCACTCACAACTTTAATGCCAGTAGCTCACAAAGTAGAATTTTTGCTCAGAAGACTCCACAGCTTAGAGGGAGCATTGCCCCAAATTAAATGTTGTATGGGAATGAATGTGCAATTTTTAATTTTATTTTAAACATCTCTAATCCATATTTCTTCCTCAGAGCCCCAGGTAGCTAACAATGTATTATAAAAATGTATTCAACTAACACTTATCAATTCAATACAAATATAGAAACAAGAAATACACATATACACATATGTATGTATATAGGGGAGAGGGATAAACACACGCACACCTCAAAACAAATAAACTCATCAGAGAAATACCCACTGAATTAGTATGGTTTTAAACTGCCTATCTGAACACCTGTAGAAAATATCTTATGGGAGTGTCAGGAAGTGGACAAGGGTGACCCAGTACATGTTGTTTACCTAGACTTCCAGAAAACTTTTGATAAAGTTCCTCATCAAAGGCTCCTAAGTCAACTCAGCTGTCACAGGCTAAAAGGACAAGTCCTTTTGTGGATGAAAAACTGGTTAATTACCAGGAAACAGAGAGCGAGTATAAATGGGCAGTTTTCACGGTGGAAGGTGGTAAGCAGTGGGGTACTGCAGGGCTTGGTACTAGGTCCAGTGCTTTTTAACTTGTTCATTAATGGTTTAGAGCAGGGGTCCTCAAACTATGGCCCGGGGGTCACATGCAGCCCGCCGAGGGCATTTTTCTGGCCCGCCAGGTGTGCCGCTGCCTGTCCTCCAATTCCCAGCAGCACACAAAGCAGCGGAAAAATTGCAGCCGACTCGTCCCGGGCCACATGACAAAGCCCCACCCCCTTGCTTCCAGTCAGCCAGGAGGAGGCAAAAGGAAGACTGGAAGAGGGTAAGTGTGGGGTGGCAGGCGCTCCGGCTGGCCCCAAGTCTCCTAGCCGGCTGAGAGGCCTCTCAGCCGGCTAGGAGACCTGCGCCAGTCCCAAGAGCCGGGCGGGGGTCTTTTTCGAGGCTTTTTGTGCTGCTGGGAATCGGAGGGGGAGAGAGAGAGAGAGAGAGGTTTCTCTTTCCCATCATGATGCCTGCAGTAGTGGAGTTTCAGGGAGAAGCAGCTGGGGGCTTGCTGCCTTAAAAAGTTTGTGAGGATGCCGAGTTCTTTGTTTCTTTGGAGAGGGAAAGAAAACAGCCCCGTCAAGGGCACGTGCCCCCCCCCCCCGGTGCGCCTTCCCTACTCGCAAAATAACATCTGAAATCTCCAACCAGATCTAGACTAACTGATGCACACTTGCATCACTTGTTACGACTAGCAGTGACAAATATGAAACCAGATATTGACCATCTCATTAGCCAAAAGCAGGCCCATAGTTCCCATTGAAATACTCGTAAGTTTGTTGATTTAACTTTACTTGTTCTTCATTTTAAATATTGTATTTGTTCCCATTTTGGTTTTTTTACTTCAAAATAAGATATGTGCAGTGTGCATAGGAATTTGTTCACAGTTAAAAAAAAAAAACTATAGTCCGGCCCTCCAACGGTCTGAGGGACAGTGAACTGGCCCCGTTTAAAAAGTTTGAGGACCCCTAGTTTAGAGTGAGGAGTAAGCAGTGAAGTGGCTAAGTTTGCAGATGATACTAAGTTGTTCAGGGTGGTGAGAAACAGGGAAGACTGTGAGGCGCTCCAGAGGGATCTGTCGAGGATGGGCAAGTGGGCATCAACATGGCAAATGAGGTTCAACATGGGCAAGTGTAAAGTAATGCACACTGGAGCCAAAAATCCTAACTATAAATATATGTTGATGGGGTCTGAAATGGCAGTTACTGACTGAGAAAGAGGTCATGGGAGTCATGGTAGATAACTCACTGAAGATGTGTGCAACTGCAATAAAAAAGGCAAATGCTACACAGGGAATTATTAGGAAGGGAATTAAAAACAAATCAGCCAGTATCATAATGCCCCTGTATAAATTTATGGTATGGCATCATTTGGAACACTGTGTACAGTTCTGGTCACTGTACCTCAAAAAAGGTATTACAGCACTGGAAAAGATGCAGAAAAGGGCAACTAAAATGATTAAGGGGATGGAATACCTTCTCTATGAAGAAAGGGTAAAGGAGCTAGGGCTTTTTAGCTTGGAGAAATTATTATTGATGGGTGACATGATAGTAGTTCACAAAATTATGCATGGGATAGAGAAGGTAGAGAAAGAAGTACTTTTCTCCCCTTCTCACAATCCAAGAACTCATAAGCACTCAATGAAATTGATGAACAAATAAAAGGAAGTACTTCTTCACCCAAAGAATAATGAACACATGGAAATCACTGCCACAGGAAGTAGTGGCAGCTACAAGCATAGACAGCTTCAAGAGGGGATGGAGCAAAGGTCCATCAGTGGCTATTAGCCATAAAGTATAGATGGAACACTCTGTCTGGGGCAGTGATGCTCTGTATTCTTGGTGCTTGAAGGGCCACAGTGGGAGGGCTTCTGGAGTTCTGGAGGGCTAGTGGACTTCTTGATTGCACCTGGGAGTTTTGGCCACTGTGGACTGGACGGCCCACTGGTCTGATCCAACATGGCTTCTCTTATGTTCCTAAACTTGCTGAAGACCAAAGGAACCACTACTGGCATGGGAGTGGGTTATAGCCAAACATGCCACTCAACAGTACAGTTTTGGAGGTGAAGGGAGGTGCTGAACTGACACTGGACTCCTGTTTTGAGGGGCACCCCTTTCCTGTAAGCAACCTTCTGCTTCTTATTCTGGCTCAAGCAATGTTCAGTCCAATTTCACACACTGGAATATGGAATTCTGAGGAAGGAAGAAAAGGATTTTAAATATATGCCAAATAGGATTTTACAGCTACCCTTGTAGGTTAAATGAAATGACAAGCCACATGCACAAGAACATCACACAATGGGTTGGATCCCTTGAGAAAGATCCCCAAATGCAAAGAAAAAGGTTATTTTAGTCAATTCTCCTCCTGCTGTGGTAGCCCTTCAATTCCTCCTTTATGCTGCTCCCGGGGGGGGGGGGTCCCCTATCCCCCAGAAACAGCATTTCAGACCACTGTGGGGATGTGGCATGGGGAGGTCATGCTTCCATGCATGCAATTTGAACAGGACCCAACCCAGTGTCTCATCCCTGGGTGGTATCATTCAACTATTGAATCAGAGAACTCAGTGAACTGAATCATCCAACTACTGAGTTGGCAGAGTTAATCAACTCAGCTACTTCAGTCATCCCGAGAACTGCTGCCACTGCTTTTCATGCAAGGCAAAGTGACATAGAAGTTCTGAATGTGGATCACTGGTGGTGATTGTGATTGCTGAGTATCACACCTGGCCCAGGTAACTTTGAGGGGAAATTCAGTCTCTAATGTATGTTCCAGATCAAACTTGAATGAGCTCAAAGACAGATCTACGGCTTAGTCCGAACCTGTCTGCTCTCCTCTATTTGTTTGTAGCTCCTGCTCTTTTCTTCCTCCACAAGCTTCTTGGCGTCTGGATCTTCTCCGAGGGCCTCCCTGGGGAAGGGAAACATGCAAAAACTCAATACACCCACCCTGTAAGATACTAGAAATATGTCTAGAGATTCCCAGAGTCAATACAACAGACATTGCGTCAGAAAGCAGACATGGACAGAGATATGGCCTCAAAAGAAGCAGGCCTCCTGCAGTTTTTTCAGTGACTGATCAAACAAGGCAATGAACAAAAACAACTAAAAAGTCAACTTGTGTTTCACAAGCCGAGGACTGTCAAATCCAAAGGCCACCAGGCATCAGCCAGCCACATTAAAGTCACAAGTCATCTGACCAGCATGCATCCACCGCAACAAAAAATAATAGAATGCAACAGCTTGACTATGCCATCATATGGACTGTCCGTAAAAGGGTGGTGGGGGGGTGAATCCTGGCAATTAAGCAGATAGTGTGAAACCAAGGTAACCTTTCCAGTCAGGGCCACGCACAGCCAATTTGTATGGAGAAGGGGGACAGTGACATCACAGCTAGGGACTTCAGTCCTGTTCTGAAAAACTGCCTCCTATTCTTTCAATGGAAACCGTCCTGTTGCAGCTGAAAAGCCTGTTCTATTTTTGTTTTTTTAACAATGCTCCAAGAATCCTGGCTACCGTCCTGCTGGACAATGGATGTGGTCTGTCTGTCAGTGGCCAGTAAGGGGCATGGGAGGGGAAGGGTTACCAACTCCAGCTTGGGAAACTCCTGGAGAATGGGGGTGGTGCCTGGGAAGGGTGGCGTTTGGGGAGGCCAGGGAGCTGAAGGAAAAGTGATGCCATAGAGTCTCCCCTCTGAAGCTGCTATCTGCTCTGTGGTCATACCAAAAGAACTCCAGCCCTCCCCCCCACCCCAACTCTAGGGACAGAAGGGCCCGGGAAGGGAGATGTGCTCCAAGCGCAGCTTCTCAAGGAGTGAGGGTTGCCAGCTCCAAGCTGGGAAATACTTGGAGATCTGGGGGTGTGGAGCCTCAGGAGAGGGGTGGGTTTGGGGCCGAATGCTACAGAGTCCAACTTCCAAAGTGGCCATTTTCTCCAGGTGAACTGATCTCCGTCACCGTCCCGGAGATCCGCTGGCAACCCTAGGCTGGTCAAGCGTCTGGGGCGGGGTCTGTCAGGCAACGGACATCCTGCCGGCGGGGCACTTTTCCAGCGGACAGACGGACCTGCGCTTGGCCTCGAGCCGGTCAGCGATGCGGAGTCGGCGGGCGGCGATTCGTTCCTGCGGGTCATCCGAGTTCAAGTTGGGCACCTTGATGCGCGTGGTGGTGGTGGTGCCGCCGCCGCCGCCGCCAACCGCGCCACTCCCGGGGGCCCCCTCTGAATCGGGCTCGGCTTCAGTCCCAGCCTCGGCCTCGGCGGAGCTCATCGCGGCACTCCGCGCCGCGCCGCGCCGCTCCTACAGGCCTCGCCGGCTGATGCCGCTGTTGCCGTGGCTACGCGACGAGACAGTGCTAGGCTCGCCTCCTTCTGCGCATGCTTGCCTGCCTCCGTTGCCGCAGCAACCGCGTAGGAAAGCGCTGCGAGCTTGGCTAGCCTCCTTTCTGCGCATGCCCCGTAAATCCTTTTGCCCGGTGAATCTCTCAGCGCATCTTTTTTTTCCTGGTTATCACCTTTCCGGCTGCTGGGACGGGGCGGGGGGGATTCCTTATATTCCTTCAGCGTGAAATCAGATTGATTTTGTTGGGCTCTGAACGATTGGGGGGGAGGGAAATGTATTTATTTCGTGCCGGTACTGTTTAATGACTTTAACATTGCAAATGAGGGGGCTTATTTGTAATTGTAATTTGTAATAGCCATAGATGTATTTATTCAAATAAGGTTATTTAAAAAAAATATTAAGTATTGAAAATAAATTAACATTCTTTTCCATGGTGATAGTGGATGTTAAATGGATCCTTGGACCATTTACTCTTTACCTGTGTAAATCTTGAAATCCACCCCCCCAAAGCACTCACTGTGCTTCTTCCATCTTTCAGTCTCCAGTCCTAAGTATCTGTTCACGGTCCGTTCTTAATTGCATGTTTGCACACTGACCCTGCTGTTTCTAATCTCAGCACAACCCATGGTCCCCTTAACAGGGTCTGCACTATGTACTGACCACCAGCACAAGTGCAGCTTCAGATGCCCATTTATGGTCCGAGGAAAGCTGTATTCCATTTTTTATTGCTTGTCCCTAATTTAGGTAGCCAGATCTCTCTCTAGCCATCTCCAAATTTCCCTAAATAATGTGTCATAATAACGTCACACCAGTAGCCTTACTACATGGCTCCATTCTGTTCTCAAGATCAAAAGGCTCTTTCAAAAATGCTCTTCCATTTTCTCCCTGATTCCAGAGCTTTCAAATACTCACATTACAGCCACATTTGAAATTGATTTTTTATGCAATGAGATAAAGGGGGATTGTCCCCTGGAATCACAAAGCCTAGAATGACGCCAAAGAAATAAATTTTGCCCCAGTTTATGGTAGCTAGATTAACAAAATAAAATAAAATACATTCTGATCTTTATTTTGCAAGGAATTTCATGTATTTAATTTCCAAATGTTTGTGGAAATCACATTGCAAAGGAAGGCACAGACATTAACCCACTTACTCAAGAGTAAATGTGCAGCTTGCAGACACTGAGGCCACGTCCACACTGTCACTTTTCTCGCTCATTTCTCCCTATTGCTTTGGGTCCCCCCCCTTTTCCACATGTGTTTTGCTCCCTCTGGGACTACTAGAGAGAGCAAAACATATGGGGAGATGGGGGAACCTTAAGCAGTAGGGAGAAATGAGCAACAAAACTGACAGTGTGGATGTGGCCTGAGGTTATCTTGAAGTAAGTAGTCCATTTTATTTATTTACTTCATTTATAGTCCACCTTTTCCATTGGATTACAGAATGAGAAAACAATGCAATAAAAGCAGTATTATACATCCAGTATACAACATTGGTTTTCTATGTGGGTATTTGTGTGTGTGTGTGTGTGTGTGTGTGTGTGTGTGTGTGTGTGTGTGTGTGTGTGTTCTTGCATGCCTTTAAGTCATGGTGACTTCTGGTGACCCCCAGTGGATTTTGGGACATTTGGAGGTCTCTCTTCCAATTACTTGGAACCACTTTGGGGTGGTGGTTAAGAGTGGTGGACTCTAATCTGGAGCATTGATTCCCCATTCCTCCACATAAAGCTCGTTCTCTCAGCCCCACCTACCTCAGAGGGTGTCTTGTTAGGTAGAGAAAGGGAAGGTAATTGTTAGCCTCTCTGAGACTTCGAGTGAAGGGCAGGGTATAAATCCAACTCTTCTTCCACTACTACTTGCCAATGTCGGCCTTGCTTAGCTTCCGAGATCTGAAGGTGTTGGGCTTGTCTGAACCATCCATGTCAGGGCTACAATGTTGTTGTTTTTAAGTGCCTAAATTTTTCACATGCATTAAAAGCTACAGCCAGGCCTTGTTGGTCTCATGATCCTAACAAAGAGTTAATGGAAGGCAGGGGGAACTGATCCATTCTCTGTCAGTTTGATCCCATGGAAAACTTCCAACAAAAGAAGGGGCAATTTTTGCCAGTCCCCTCTTCCACTACATACCTCCAACTCCCCCTCGTGCTGTTCCTGGGGGGTTCCCTGTCCCATAGAGGCAGCACTGGGGGTGGGGGTTGCTGTTGTGGGATGAATTGGTGAGGACTATGGTGAGGAGGTGGCAGAGCCAAGCTGACATATTGATCCTGAATCTAAAGGCATGGCAATAATTTTAGGTGAGTTGTTTTAGATATCTCATTCTGTTAAAAAAGCAAATGCATAAAGACAAATAATAGTGCCACAGTTTATTTCCTTTTGTTGTATCTCTGCCTTGAATTTGAGGAAATAAGGCAAGGGAATAAATATTTTAAATAAATACATTTAGATAAGTGCATTGTTCTATTTGCAACTAAGTTGAAATTGGCCTTTAGCAAAGCTGATCTTGCTTCTCTTTCGGTGCAATCCTAAGCAGTGGTAGAGCCTTTGATGGACTTAGAAGGGTATAATTCTGCTCAGGCTGGTATTGTTAATTAACTTCCAAGGGAAGTGAAATCTTGCACAGTTGCTAGCAGCTTTGCTCTTGCAAATGTATCTTATTTCTCAAGAACACTGTGTAGGAAAATTGAACAGAGAAATTGCTCCTAAATAGAAGGCATCTGTTCAGATCTGAGAAGATCTATTTACCCAGATTTCCTTTGATTCCACTCACAGAAATTGCTAGACCTTCAGTCACTCTGAATCTCCTTATGATGTTATGTATGATGTCATGCCTAGTTAGAACAGGTTGCCAAGCACCTTCTCAAGTACTGGACCATTAGAGTGTTCAGACGGAGAACCGTTTTTGTGGGCTGTTGGACTCCTAAACCAAAAGCTCTTGGCAAGACCTGAACTGGAAGCAGCCTCTGGTAGTAGATTCATTTGCCATTCTTTTTTATTCTTTCTTTCATTCCCTGTAGCTTAAGCTCTCACTTCTGGAATTCATTCAGTTTCTTCTATATAGGTGCATGTTTAATCCATACATGATGTAGTTCATTTTAATCCTGCTGCAATTTGTAATAAATAGACAAAACAGTCCTACAGGGAGATATGTTGCTCTGAGGATGGCATAGTTTGTCTCAGTGATTCAACTGGAGTTAAACATTCTTTCTATCTATGTATCCATCCATCCATCTATCATCTATCATAACTTTATCCTGCCATGTCTTAAAAGTTATGCTTGAAGCAGGTAACAGAGCTAAAAAGACAACAGAGTTTATAAGCAGTTAAGAAAACACAGCGGTTTTAAAAAACAATAAAATAGCACTATATGTCCTCAATCTGAACTGGCAAATGATTATCAATAAAATACCAATCAAGCCAGCAGCAATCTCTTTCCCAACTTTCTTAGAGCTGCCTTAATTAAAGTCAGCAATAAAATCTCAGAATGACGGGGAGGGGGGGAATCATCAATGTCAGAAAGAACAGTGTGAAAAGCCCATCCCCCCGGCAGTAACGAAAATGAAAATGTTTTGTGCCTGTGCCTAAAATTCAACCGTCTTGGTGGTCATTTCTTTGGGACAGGAATTCCACAGTTGTGGTGCTACAATATAGAAGGCCCTACCTGTGGGCCCCACCCACCTCATTTGTGAGGAATAGGGCACACACCTCTGAAGACAATCTTAAGAGGACATTCATTAAATTGCCCCCAGCTACACAAGGCTCTATAGGTTATAACCAGAATTTCGGATTGTGCCCAGAAGCAAACTGGAAACTACTGCAGATATTCCAAGACTCCCTATATGTGCTCTTTGTAACTCATCCCAGCAAGCACTCTTCCAGCCACACAGTGTGCCAATCAACATTCTTCAACACAGCTCTGTATGGAGTTAAGTACATTAATCTAACCTGTCTACACAGAGACTAATTTCCAAGTCAATAGTTAATATAGTTTACTATTCCAGAGGAATTACCAATGTGTTAATCTGTTCAAGCAATCAGGTAAAAACTTTGTGGAATACATTTCCTCAGAAGATAGTAGACTCACCTTCACTGGTGGTCTTTAAGCAGAGATTGGATGGCCATCTGTCAGGGATACCCTAGTTGTGTGTTTCTGCAGTGGGATGGAAGCTGAACTGCATGGCCTCCAAAGCTTCCTCCAACTCTGTGTCTTTATGATTCATTTTAAAGATTAAGGTCCAAATTACATTAATGTTTGAGCTCGGTGATTGGAATTCTACATTATTTGGAACATATTATTTGAACTTAAAAAGCAGCGGGGGAGGGCAATTTGGACTGAAGCCATAATGCTTGGGAGTAGAAGGCTAAACTGTTTCCCCTATGCCATTTTCCAGCTCAAAAATGACACCCCCGCCCCAATCTGGGCTATTGTAAGGGTCGATACAAGGGGGAAGAGATACCAAGGCTGTGCCTATCTTCAACAGACCACCTTCAAGGGCCAAAGCCCACCTCGCCAATCCAGAAAGTCACCTTGAGCCAATGAAAACTTACACCATTAAAAACTCATCTTTAACAAGCCACAAGTTTCTTTTTTATAATTTGCTATGAGTCACTTGCTACATGTTCCAATTTTTATTCATTTACACTTTTTAACAAATCCAGTAGGTTTATTTTACTGCAGTAAAGAACAAAGAAATATTTGGTGTTTAAATGGCAGCAGCAAATTGTCAGGAAAAGATTTCATCTTCTAGAACAAAAGCTTAAATTAGGCTGTGATCACACACACTAAATAATCCACTTTCAGTGCACTTTCGGAATGGATTTTACTGTGTGAACTGGCAAAATCCAACTGGAAAGTGCATCAAAAGTGGATTATTTAGTGTGTGTGATCACAAGCCACAGTCCACCTTCATTCTGACTGACAAGTGTACTTCTTGATTATTGCCCTCTCCTTTCTTTCTCATTCTTTTTCTCTTTCCTTTTCCCCTTTTTCGTTATTCGGGGGACAATAAAGTGGCTGTTCCAGCCATCTGTAGAATGTTGGGGAGGGTCTCAGTTATACCAGAGGTGTCGCTACGGAGACCAACTGCCATGCATGCTGCTCCTGCTCCATAAAGCTTAGGGGGGGGTGAAGATGTCAAGCTAAATGATACCTTTCAGGAGCAATGAAAACTTTTGCCGCACTTCACATTCCCATCCCCGCCGCCTCCGCAATTGCAGTTCACAACCATGTTTTGTCTCTTGTACATTCTTCACTCCAGTCTACTTGCCTCTTCCACCCAAGGATGGCAAATCCAGTCGCAAGGCAAGTGGTATTTTTTTAAAGGACCCTCAATTATAACTCGGTACAGAAGGGGAAATGCTATTTCCTTATTTACCCCTTCCATAGAGACTTCCTTTCCCATCCTGTAGCATCATATATTACATTAAAGCATGCAATTATATAGATGTGCAAATAGTAGGGTAGCCATCTTCCAGGTGGGGGCTGGAGATCTCCCAGAATTCCAACTGATCTCCAGGCTACATAGATCAGTTCACCTGGAGGGTCCTCTGGAAGTTGGACTCCATGGCGTCATACTCCCCAAGGTCCCTCCCCAGGCTCCACCCCCAAATCTCCAAGTATTTCCCAACCCAGTGCTGGCAATCCTAGCCAAATAGACATGTAATGAGCATGCATAAACATTGTTTGAATCAACAATATTGATTGCCATTCATGATTATTCATAATAAGGGCTTATTATGATTAGCTATATTTATATTGGTTGTGCAAGCTATGTGCCATCGCATCTCTGAAGACTTATGGCAACCCTGTGAATCAATGACCTCCACAACATCCTATCATTAACAGTCTTGCTTAGGTCTTGCAAAGTGAAGAACAGAGCTTCCTTTACTGAATCAACCCATCTCATGCGAGGTCTTCCTCTTTTCCTACTGCCTTCACTTCTCCTAGCATTTATATTGGTCATTTCCTTCGATCTCCTCCTGGGCACGTAGTTATAAGCCTGGGTTCTGGATGCAGTCCTATGAAGGACAACCCACGATAGCTGTTTAACGGTTATTAATTTGTAGAACTATAATGATCCTATGTTTAAGCGTGTTGTTCTTTGGGGGGGGGGGGGTTAGAATGTAATTTATCCTTCCTCTTTGTACCCCCAAACACTCCACTCCCCCCCCCTTTCCTGCTACAGCTGTACAGTGAGTGCCATGTACAACTTCATTCTTGGATACAGTGCTCAAATTAGGGATGTCTGACTATGTCCTTTTCTGTTTCTTTTTATTTTCTGATGCCATTGTGAGTCCTTTTATGTCACCCATTTTTATGGATTTTTAAATTTTCTTTTATCACATCTGAGCACCATTTTTGTACCACTTGAGACCATTTATCTGTAATTGATGTAAACAATTCCTACAGTCCAACCAAAATGACACAAAAGAGTGCTGCCAACTCTTGGTTGGGAAATACCTGTAGATTTGAGGTGAAATTAGGGGAGGGCAGGGTTGGGGGAGGGCAGGGACCTCAGCAGGGTAAATAGAGTCTGCCCTTCAAGGGGAGCATTTCCTCCAGGGGAATGGATATCCGTAGTCTGGGAATCAGTTGTAACAGGGATGTGTGATGCCATAGGACTGCCAGCTCCCACTTGGGGACTACCTGGAGATTTTGGGGTGGAGCCTAGGAGGGGCAGGGTTTGGGGAGGGAAGGGACCTCAGTAGGGCTTAGGGCAATATAGTTCACTCTCCAAAGCAGCCATTCTCTCCAAGAGAAGTGATCTTTTGAGGTTGGCAATGCTTATGCACAAGCTTTTCTGTTCTCCAGAACTCTTCATCTGACTGTAGCTGGGTTGCCAGCTTCCAAAAGGAAGTACTATAGACTGTAATATTAAAAATGTAGTATTGCTGAACCCACACAGATCAAGACAGAATCTGAAGTAGGGTTGCCAGGTCTGGGTTGAAAAATACCTGGAGACTTTCGGGGGGGGGGGGGGGGGACCAGGACAGGGTGGAGATTGGGGAGTGGAGGGGCCTCAGTGTAGTACACTGCCATACAGTTCACCCTTCAGTGCAGCCATTTTCTCCAGGGGAGCCGATCTCTGTCAGCTGGGGATCAGTTGTAAAAGCAGGATATCCCTAGGCCGCACCTGGAGGCTGGCAGCCCTAATCTGAAGGGGCTTTAAAACTTCCATATGAAAACCAACTAAGGCCCCGTCCACACTGTCACTTTTGTCGCTCATTTCTCCCTATTGCTTCAGGTTCCCCCACCCCCATACGTTTTGTTCTTTCTAGTAGTCCCAGTGGGAGCAAAACACATGTGAAAAAGGGGGAGGAACCCAAAGCAATAGGGAGAAATGAGCAGCAAAAGTGACAGTGTGGACAGGGCCTAAAACACCTTGGACAGGCCACTAGTGTCGCCAACCACAAGGAGCGACCTGCAGCTCTCCGAGAACTGCAACTGATCCTCCGAGAATATTTTCCCGGGAGAAGATGGCTCCTGATGGCAGGCTGGTAGGGTTGCCAGCCTCCAGGTAGAGACTGAACCAAGCCCTGTGAGGAAAGACTGAGATACTTGGGAATGTTTAGTCTGGAGAAGATGAGGTTGAGAGGGGATGTGATTGCTTTCTTGAAGTCTTTGAAGGGCTGTCCCTTAGAGGAGGGCAGGGAGCTATTCCTGCTGACAGCAGAGGATAGGACTCACAATAATGGATTTAAATTAAGGGCAGGAAGGTACCAGCTGGATCTTAGAGAAAACTTTTTGACAGTAAGAGTTGTGCAGCAGTGGGATCAGCTGCCTAGGGAGGTCGTGAGCTCCCCCTCACAGGCAGTCTTTAAGCAGCGGCTGGACAAACACCTGTCGGGGATGCTCTCTAGAGAATAGATATTCTTCCATACCCACAAAACCCTCCTTTGGAAAGACTAGGTTTGGTTTGGGAGGGGGGTGTTCTTTTGCTGGATGCCTCATTTATTGTATTGACCAGGCCCAGAGTATGAGATTGGAGTCTGGGTTATCTCTGGTCTTACCCTAGGCCTGTTATAGAACATATTTATCCAATCATCTTGACAGATTATAAATACCTCCCACCACTGAGATGAGAGGCCTTCTTCCAGATCATGACGGGAAAGTACATATCCCAGAATTCTTGAAAAAAGATATAATAGAAAACAGCTCTTGGTCAGTCCTTTGGGAAATGCTAAACACATATTTAAGAGGATTTATCATCTCCCACAGTGTGCTAGAGGAAAAATCAGGCAAGAGAAATTTGTCACCTTAGAAACCAAATGTAAACACTCCTACAGTTCTAACAAATCCCCAACATCTGTCTGTCAGTTTTGATGCTCTAGTCAAGACAGGCTATCTGATTAAGAAACTGCATTCTGATGAAGCAGAATTTGTTGTATCGGACAGACATACTGTGAGATGAGGAGAAAGGCTGTAAACTTTTACCACTAGGTGTTAAAACAACTGTAGATATGCTATGAAATCCCTGTTATTGGTAATAGTGAAAGCATTATTTCATATAACTCTCTCTCTCACACACAAGAATAAACTATTATGTAAATGACAAGTACCTAGAAGAATTATCTTACTAAAGTGCTCATACTACAGAGATCAATTATGAAAAATGCAGCAAAATTAATTGGGGGGAACCCAAAATGAAGCTTTTCTATGCCACCTTTCCACCCTGTCAGTTCTCTGCCAACTCCAGCCTGTCCCCAGCCATTCATGTGGTCGTGGGCACCTACTCTTGGCCCCCTCCTGTGGCAGCGCCATGCCCGGCTGGCTTGTCCCCGCCATTTTGCTGCTTTTCTGTTATTGCCACAAGGTCTCTCATCCATTTTCCTATGAGATGTTGTCTTTGTGGAAGAACGTTCAACTTCAAGTGAAAATTGGTGGCAAAACGATCTTGGGGAAAGGACAGGAAAATAAATAAGCCAACCGACTAACATAGATGCCAATTTTAAAACATTTATCCAATTGCAAGAATCTATCCTCCCTTTGGGAACATTCTCTGGCAGTACATCCAAATTCAACATTGCTTTGAATCCCATTTTGGCCGTGATATACTTGGTGCACCCGAACCGCTGCACATTTATAAATGTTCTATGTATTCATTCATTTATATCCTGCTTTTCTTCCCAAATGGTAGGGTTACCACCCTCCATGTGGGACCTGGAGGCATGGACTTACAACTGATCTCCAGACGACAGAGATCAGTTCCCCTGGAGAGAATGGCTGCTTTGGAGGGTGGCCTATATGGCATTATACCCCACTGAGGTCCCTCTCCTTCCCAAGCCCTGCCCTTCCCAGACTTCACTACCAAATCACTAGGAATCTCACAATTCATAGTTGGCAACCCTATCAAATGGAGACCCAAAGTGGCTTAAAAGCAAAAGTGCAACAATGCAAAAACAAATGAACAGGAGAAGGGGTGTGTGTCTGTCTTTTTGTCTGTGTGTGTGTCTCTCTGCTGTGAAATCTCCTTCTGGCTCCAGGCTCCAGCCCTCAGGCTAAGAGCGAAAGGCCAAGATCCCTGCAGATGGAGAGAGTAGGGCTGCCAAGTCAGCCCGGGGGGCGGGGGATCCCCCGCTACAGGGGTTCCCGCTCCACCTGCCAGCATTCGGCCGGCGGGGTAAACCCCACCCCCGAGGTCGTCCATCCTGGACGACCTCCCTCACGTAATGACGTCACCCGGAAGTGACGCCATCACGTTGGGGGCGTTGCCAGGGCCCTGGCAACGCCCCCAACGTGCTGACGTCACTTCCGGTGATGCTGCCCGGCACGCGCGCAAAGCGCGCGCGCCAAGGAAGCTCCCAGCCAGCAGAGCTTCCCCCCCCCCCCCCGCGGTAAGTTTGATACACTTGGCAACCCTAAGAGAGAGACTCAGGCTGGATCTTATAAGCTGGCACAGGTTGCATTCCTCCAGGTGGTGGCTGGAGATCTGAGATTACAACAGCAATCAGTTCACCTGGAGAAAATGGTCACTTTGGAAAGTGGACTCTATGGCATTATACCCCACTGAAGTCCCTCCCCTCCCCAAACCTTGCCCTCCTCAGGCTCCACCCTCAACATCTCCAGGTATTTTTCAACCTGGAGCTGGCAACCCTAGCTGGCAGCCATCTTTCCACAATTGCCCTTCCTGCTGAAAATGCCCCCCTCTGGCCACACCCAGGCCTTAAGCACCTGCACAGGAGAAAGACAAACACTCGGCCTGGGCTTCCTGGTACGATCTGGCTGCCATCTCCTTTGCAGCAACAGCCACATAGAAGTGGTCTGAGGGAAATGCATGAAATACAGAAGTAGGGATCAAGTAGCATTCCAGCCAAAACAACAATCGTCAGTCTTCACAGGAATTCAGAAAAAAAAATGCCTCAGTAGATCTTCAGCTGAGATTGTTAGCCCCGAGATATTGTTAGACCACACTGGCCTCCAGTCAAAGCCTTTAAGCGAGGGATCACTGACAATGAGTGATGCTGGCCATGTAATTCATCACAAACTAATCTGGTACATCTGTTAGACTGTGCCCTTGAATTATGACATTCTGGCATGGAGCAGACAGTCAGAGATGCCTGGTTCTGTCAGTCTTCATCAGTTTCCCCTTCAGCTTATACAGGGTCCAAGCATGACTATTCTGGGCCTGGTACAAACTTGTAACAAGGGCCTCCTTCACCAAGTCCAATGCATACATATAACCTCATGAGTTATAAAACAAAACTTTGTATTTTTTTTCTCTCTGTCTACATCTGAGATGCCCTCAACAGAACATATCATGGTTATGGGCCTGCAGACTGGGCCAGAGCAGTCAACTCTAGACTACCAGGCACCAGTGAAGTGTTTCCACTTCCCTGCTCCAGCCTCTGCCCTTGCAGCCATCTCATATTAGGTTGTATATTCCTGCAGGGTGGGCCTCCCTCTCCATGTGTTAGAGAATAGATTTCCCGAACTGCTTTGGTGGCAAAAGTCTGGATCCTACCACTCCACTCAGCTGTGTGAAGTCTTTTTCCAGGGCAGGGATGGAGCTGCCTTATTCTGGAAAGAAACTGAGTCTACCCTCCAAAGCAGCGATTTTCTCCAGGGGAACTGTCATCTGAAGATCAGTTGCAAACCTGGGAGGTCTCCAGGCCCCACGTGGAGGTTAGCAACCCTTAACCAGGTGGAAATCTTGATCATTCTAATTTCACAAGAACTAGTAAAGGTAAAGGTTTCCCTTGCTCAAAAGCCAGTTGAATCCGACTCTAGGGTTGCGGTGCTCATCTCCGTTTTCAAGCCGAAGAGCCAGCGCTGTCCAAAGACGTTTCCGTGGTCATGTGGCTGGCACGACTAGACGCCAAGGTGCACGGAACGCTGTTACCTTCCCACTGAAGTAGTACCTGTTTATCTACTTGCAATTTCTTGCTTTCAAACTGCTAGGTTGGCAGGAGCTGGGGCCAGAGATTGGAGTTCACTCCGTCACGCAGCACTCGGGTCTTGAACTGCCAAACTACCGATTTTCTGGCCTGCTCCTTTGGCATTCTTTAATTACTCACTCCCAGCTGGTGAGACGTTTCCCCCCTTCCTTTCAAGACTCCTCTCCTTGTCCTCTCTTCTCATTACGTTATGGACCTGTGGGGACAGAGAACCTATTCATACAGATATATTATTATATTTTATGCATGCAGTCCCTGAATAATGATAATGATGATGACAACGATGATGAAATGAGATGAGACCAAGTTTTATTTGTTGCAAGGTGCACTCAGTTCAGTCAGAAATGTGCCATCTTAACTGGAGCAAGTTTGCAGGCCTAACACCACTCTTTTGAAAAGACACTATCTGATTGCTAGGGTTGCCAGCCCCCTGGCGGGCGGGGCCTGAACATCTCCCAGAATCACAACTGCTCTCCAGACAACAGAGATCAGTTCCCCTGGATAAAACATGCTTCGGAGAGTGGACTCTATGGCATTATACCCCACTGAGGTTCCTCCCCTCTCCAAACCCTGCCCTCCCCAAGCTCCACTCTCAAAGCGCCACCAATTTCCCAAGGCAAGAGCTGGCAACCCTATGTGATAGCTGAGGTAGATGGAGGCGCTGAGGCCACAGTGATGGTCCTCTACATGGCACCTACTTGAACTAGTGCATGCTCCCCACTTGTCCATTAGGATAGCTGAGAAGATGGAAAGAAACATATGGAGCAGAGGTCCGTCAGTGGCTATTAGCCGCAAGATTTGAATGGAACACTATGTCTGGAGGAATGATGCTCTGTAACCTTGGTGCTTGAAAGGCCACAGTGGGAGGGCTCCTGGAGTTCTGGCCCCACTGGTGGACCTTCTGAGGGCACCTGGTGTTTTTGGCCACTGTGTGAGACAGAGTGTTGGACTGGATGGGCCACTGGCCTGATCCAACATTGGCTTCTCTTATGTTCTCTTAAACAGCACGAGTTCTGGGAACTAATTCACAAGTGGCCCTTTTCATGACCAATACCTTCTTGTTATCCTTAGAACATGGACAGGCGATCAAAATGTGAGCTGGACTATGTAAGCAAAGAGCAGGACTCCTGTAGTGGAAGTGAAAAGACCTCAGACAGGTGAGTGTTGTGAACCAGAGATGTGTAGTGGTAAGAGTGTCAGACTAGGTTCGAATCCCCACCCCGCCATGAAAGCTTGCTAGCTGACCTTGGGCCAGTCACTCCGTCTACTTCACAGGGATAGAACGGAGAAAGGGAGAACAATGTTGTAAGGTGCTGTGGGTCCCCATGCAGAGAAAAGCATGGCATATCTGCCTAAAATAGATTAAAAAATAGGATCTAGGTAGTATTCAGTGAATTAGAGTATTGTAACGCAGACCCCACTTCCACAGGTGGTGAGAGGTTCCAGTGGCAGTACTTACCTGGATTGGTTCTCTTTGGAATAGAGACACTAGAGACAAAGTGTGTTTTTGCATTATTTGTTTATTTACAAATGGAAAAGCAGACAAAGGTAGCAGATAAATTTCCCAAATCGGATTCCCCAGAGAGACAGAGAGAGACCCCTGACCCTCTAGATGCTTCAGCACAACAAAATCTGTCCCTTTCTCTCTATCCCCATTAATCAGATTGCTACACCAGTTACAGACAGGAACATTAGCATTCCTTTTGTTATTCCCCCTAAATCTGCCACTTTAGGCTAAGCCCATGGGAGAGAACAACTCACCGTCAATTTCAAACTCCTTAACACTGTTGTTCCATAGGTCAGCTGGTGTCGCTCTCTGCCCTAGGGAAGGGAAATAGGAGTGAGCAAAAGGCAGTCAGATTAGGGTGCAGTTCTTATACAGTTTCAAAGCTGAACATGAAACCAGTTGTATTAGAAAAGCTGTCCAATAGTCACTTCTATTGGCTTCCATAGGAAACTCCTTTTTGTGTTCAAAGGGTAGCCATGTACGTCTGCAGTAGAACAGCCAGATTTGAGTCCAGTAGCATCTCGGAGACCAACAAGATTTGGGGGATGTAATCTTTTGAGAGTCAAAGTTCCCTTTGTCAGGTACGTTTCTGGTTGTACCTGCCCCCCCCCCCCCAACACAACTAGGAAGAAATTCTTGGATGTTCTATCCTTAGCCAAAGGATCCTCCCTTCTATGTTCCAGGAAAATAGGAGACAGTGTTCCTGTTCTCAAACCACTTAAAATTAACCCTTGCAGGGCAGGCACGGAGGGTAGTGCTTTCACATGAAAAATAGTACAGATGCCGAGAAATCTCTGACGCTGAATCTGTAATTTTCTCACACATCGAGACATGATCTGATCCTTCCAGTTCACTGATACCTTCCATGTTGTCTAGTTTGGTGTGTGGTATGTTTATTCCCCTTTCTCCAGATAGCCTGCTTATCACAGGGAGGGGTGTGAGAGAGAGAGCAGGCAAAGCTCCCTCCCTCCATTTCCATAGGCTGGCCGGCCTGCCTGCCTGCCAGTACAAGCACAGTGTTGCCCTTTGTTGCTGCAGGGGGAGGCATAAGCCATAGCTTAAGTTCCTCTGTTCCTCTACCTATACGGTCTGCCAGCACATACCTTTGCTGACTAGAGTGGCTCACTTTCTGTAGAAAGGGAGGGGGAAAACATAGTTTCTGTTTCCACACCCACCCCAGCCTGCCCTGCCTTGCTGGCAGCAGATACGAGCATCTATCTATCAAGTACATTTTTATCCCATTATTCCTGTGAGATGCTTGGGAAAACATACATGATTCTTCCTTCAGCATTGTATTAAATTTTTATGCCCTGGCAGGTCATTTGCTAGTAGTTTTAAAAAATGTGTTGTTAGTTTTGTGATTTTGTTGTTATGAAGTTATTCCGTAGTCAGGGCTATTTTTGGGCCGGAACGCACAAGAATGGCTGGCTCCTGAGTTGGCCACACCCAGCAGGAACTAATTAGCATAACAGGCCACACCCAACAGCAGAAACACATTAGGATTGGCTACATTAGGGGTATGTGGCCTAACATGCAAATTAATTCCTGCTACAAAAAAAGCCCTGGGTTTTGGCAACTAAAAAGATAAACAGAATAAGAAGCACAAGGTGGGTGTGGCTGGATGACCACTCTTCTGGTAACATGGGGGTGTGGCCTAATATGCTAATAAGCTGTGCTGTCAGTGGTGTGGCCTAATATGCTAATGAGTTTCTGCTATTGGGTGTGGCCTATTATGCTGACGAGTTCCTGCTGGGCTTTTTCTACAAAAAAAGCCTTGTCCGTAGCGAACCAAATGGAGCAGGTCTACATAAAGACATTTTGCCCCCAGAACAATGACTCTGGGAGATAGGTTAGGCTGAGAGAGTCTGACTGGCCCAAGGTCGCCCCCTGTACTTCACGCAGAGTGGGCATTTAAACCCAGGTCTCTCAGATCCTACTCTAGCACTTTAACCACTATACATGCATGCAGTGCCAAGTAGCAGAATATTTTGGGCAAGATAAAATGAGGACCTTGGCTTATATAGAATCAGAACCCCCTTCACAAATTCATGGAGAGGATGCATCTGTTGGCACAGATTGTCTGGCCTATTCTGCTTAGTGGGAACTCTTCTGATTGGAGAAAGGTCCTGTCATGTTCCTTATTCTGTGTCTCGTTCTCCTCTGGCTGTTCCAGCCCCTTCCACCCTCCCACCTCTCACTCTCTGGGAAACAGAACCAGACACCAAGGAGCCAGAATGTCAGATCAGAAGACTTCCAGCCTTTCCCAAACATTACAAATAATTTTGCTTGGATTTAGAGCATCTATTGTATTTCTGATTGGGGTGTCCATTTGGATTTTACAGCTATTATTCAAATTCTGACTGCGTTTTGTGGAGATTTAATAGATACTCCTTACCCTTGCAAAAAAAAAAAAAAGCTTTCCTCAGACATGAATGTTACAAAAGCTTTCCCTTTTGAATTAAAGCTGGAAAGTCACCACTGTGTATAGAAATCATCTCCCAAAATGATGACAGTGCCCAGATTCCACCTGCAAGATTAAAAAATATATATGCAAATCTGAATCTTGGAACTGCATCTACCTACCGAACAGCAATGGACCCTTCTGAATCATTTCAAGTTTCCACCCACTTTTTAAGATGCCTCAAATCCCATCCATCTTCTTGTTAGTTATACAAAACAGACTTTTCCATTTTGATCCTGTCCCTCCTCCAAGGAACTCCAGGTGGAATATACAGGTTTCCCCTTTGTGCCTTTTACCCTCAGAACAGCCCTGTGAAGTAGATTAGGGAGAGAGAGAGAGAGATCCTGACCCTGGATCACCTAGTGAACCTCATGGCTAGGAGAGGGATTGGAAGTCGGGTCTCCCTAGCCCTAGTCCAGCATGCTAACCGTAACCACTACATCTCACAGGTTGAATGATGTTTTTGATGGGGGGAAATCGTCACTGGGTGAATCAGTGTTTAAACTGTTCCTTCTTCCTATCCATTACTTTTTTATTTCTGTGGTCTCTTTTCTCTTATAAATTGTACATCACCTGTGAATAACAGCAATGCTGGTTCTTATCTCTAAGCCCTTCAGAGTCTGGGACCCTTCAAGAGACCACATCTCCTGTTACACGGCCACGTACAGCTTGTGTTCTTTGGACTGCCTCAGCCTTCCCACACCCTCCCACAGATCAGTCTGTTCCTCCTCAGGGCCAGGCATCAGTCTTAGGCCACTGGTATGGAGGGAACCATTAGTCTGATGGTTGCCAAGAGGCCTGGAGAAAAATGTCCCATCCATTTAATAGAGGTTTAATGTGTAGCAAGTGGGCAATTGAGGCTTTTCATGACATGGAAGCATAGGTGTAGACTACGGGGGGGCTCGAGCCTCCCCCGAAATTTCCCGGGGGGGACCGAGCCCCCCTGGGAAAACGTAGCGCCTGCCGCCATGCCTCCTGGGGCCCTTCCGAGGCCGGCAGCTGCTGCTGCCGGTACCTTCCCCCCCCCCCCCCCCGCCTGGCCACTCTTCCATCCTTCCCTCTCCCTCCCTCTTTTCCCGGCGAAGGGAGAGGGAAGGAGTGGCGGGGGGAGAGAGAGGCCCCGGCAGCAGCGGCTGGCGGGCCTCGGAAGGGCCTGGGGAGGTGCTGAGGTTTCCCGGGGGGGGGGGACATCGCCCTAGCGAGCGCGCTAAAGAGCCCCCCCCTGTAATTTACAAAACTCTACGCCCCTGCATGGAAGTAAATGACATCACCAGGTAGGGTTGCCAGCTCTGGGTTGGGAAATTCCTGGAGATTTGAGGAGGGCAGGGTTTGAGGAAGGGAGGGACCTCCATAGGGTACAATGCCACAGGTGGCACTATCCAAAGTTGCCATTTTTACCTGGGCAATGGATCTCTGGAGATCAGTTATAATTCTAGGAGATCTCCAAGCCCTTCCTGGAGGCTGGCAACCCAATCACCAGGTAAACCACAAACCTCTGTTAAGGAAGATATGTTATTCTTTTATCCAGTCCTGTTGGCAACTGTGATCACTCTATTTTTTCCACCAGTCTGTAAAGGTGCCAGTTTTGGAATGTTTGAGAGGGGGACAGGTAACTGATGGAGCTGACAGAAATCTGCTCAAGAGATGTAATGATGGTGTTACGCATGTTGGGCTATGTCATTTATATATGCCAGTGGAATTATTGGTCCTGTTTTATTGTAACTTTGTGTATGCATTTGAGACCTTGAGTCTCTGAAAAAAAGTGTATATATAAATATTTTAATTACTAAATACATAGGAATGATAACATTTTAAAAATTACCTATAATAATTGAAGCCTGCCTTAACTTGGCTAGCCTAGGCTAGCCCGAGCTCATCAGATCTTGGAAACTAAGCAGGGTTGGCCCTGGCTAATGTTTGGATGGGAGACTTCCAAGGAGTACCAGGGCCCCTCTGCGGAGGCAGGCAATGGCAAACCACCTCTGAACGTCTCTTGTCTTGAAAACCAAATGGGTTCGCAATAAGTCAGCTGTGATTTGGTGGCCCTTTCCACCACCAATTGAAGCCTAGCATGGAGGCAAACAGACCCATTCTTTTCTGGTACCCTTTTCCTAACAGCTGGAATTGTTTTTTCTAGTGAAAAAGTGTCAAAAATGGAAAACATGGTAAGTAATAATTTCATTTTTATATTATTGTTTCTATAACAATTTTTAAGATAAAGTCCTACCAAGCTGTTTTCAGTTAAATTACCCCATTGGTCCATTTAGCTCATAGCCATCTAACCAGGTCTGGCAACAGCTCTCCTGCAGAAATCTTTCTCAGTTTGGCTGACCAGACTTCTTATTAACTAGAAATTCTAGAAACTTAACGTGGGACTTCCTGCATACAAAGCAATTGCTCTCTGTCCCAGCCGTAACCCCCCCCCCCCCCCAGACCAGGGTACGGTTTCCACACATGGGAGGCAGGACTGCACTCCACTGCAATCATAGGCCATAAAATAAAGATTTCCCCTGGGGCTCCCCTCGTAACATCCAGACCAAACTAAAACATTACATGACAGCAGATTTGATTACTCTGTCAGTTCCACAGGTAAACATTGCCCCTGGAAGTTGTCCTCTTAGAGACCCAAAATACATATTGTGGGGAAAATAATGCCCCCCAGTGACATTTCAGATTGGGAAAACAGTGCAGCTGTGGGAGGCAGGAGCTACTTCTCCTCCCATGCTGCAGTCCTGATCAGAACTGGCTCCCTGCAGCACTTCTAAATGGAGCTGCTACTAGGAACTCATAGAGGCCACATGTAGGGTTGCTGTTAACCAGTTGCATGCCACCTGGGGATGCCAGCCTCCAAGGGGGAGCTGGAGATACTCCGGAATTGCAGCTCTTCTCTGGACTACAGAGGTCAGGTCCCCTGGAGAAAATGGAAGCTTTGGAAGGTGGACTCTGTGGCATTGCACCCCAGTGGGGTCCCTGTCCTCCCCGGACTCCATTCCCAAACCTCCAGGAGTTTCCAACCTGGATCCAGCAACCCTTACCCTCCCCATTCCCTGCCAGTGTCCAAGGGGAACCTGGCAACCCTAATGCCACCACAACCCATTGCCTGCTGCTGTTAAATTTGGCAGCAGGAGGATGGGGGGGGGGAGCCAAAGGTATATGCACCACGTCACCATGTCTGCCTAAAGGTGACATCACCATATTGTGGTGACGTGGCACGGTGACATTGCTTCTGGGTTTTATCCAGAAACGGTATTGCAGATCCATGAAATGCCATTTCTGCCCCGTTGTTTCCCCAGAGCTCCTTCACCATGCCAGTAAACTTCCTGCCAGCTGGCCAGTCTAGCAGGATTGTTAGTCCCCATTTGTAACACGCAGTCTGGCACTCAGCAGCCCTGGTTGATTCTACACGTTGAAAGGTACACCTTAGTGCACTGAAATAAATAGCCACTTCCCAAGTCACCTGTGCCAAGTAAGACTTAAAGTTCTGGTGAACAGGCCAGAAAGTTTAATAAAATGGAAGAGAAGCTGATCTTTTCTGCTTTCAGGCCACAAATGACTAACAGGGGTGTTGCCAAAGTTGGTTGGACTGTGAATTAGTAACATTTTCAAGTATGAGTCAAATATTTTATAACCAGCAATGGGGTTACCAAACTGACAAGAGCCTTAACAGCTGGTATAACCATAAGCTCTTTTTTACCTGCCTGTCTTATTGGCAGTGCTCATACATAGCCCAAAGAAGACTGACATACAAGTGGAAATAAACTGGAATGTCTTCTGGGACTTAATAGGCTACCCTGTGTCTTCTCCCTTGTCTTCCAGTTGAAGAAGGTGCTTCTAGAAAACCAACAGCTGAAAAATGCTGTAAGTCTGTACGGTTTCGTTTTTAAAGAATTTGTTGGGTAGGGTTGCCAAACTCCTGGAGATTTCCTGCTATTACTGTTGATTTCCAGCCAACCAAGATCAGCTCTCCTAGAGAAAATGGCTGATTTCATAGGCGTCAACTATGGGGGGGCTCGAGGGCTCGAACCACCCCTGAAATTTCCCGAGGGGAACTGAGCCCCCCACCCGGCAAAACAGAGCGCCCACCGCTGCGCCTCCACACCGCGTCTCCCCGGACCCTCCCCAGGCCTGCCGGCCGGCCGCCACCTCCCCCCCCCCAGCCTGGCCATTCCTACCTCCGTCTGTCCCTGGGCCAGCTGGGCATAGAGGCTGGAGTGGCCAGGTGGCCAGGGGGGAGAGGCGGCTGGGGGGGGACATAGTCCTGGCGTGTGTGCGTGTGAAGCACGTGCACATGCAAGAACACCCCCCCCCCCCCCAGATTTTAAAACTCTACGCCCCTGGCTGCTTTGGAGGGTGGACTCTATGGCATTGTACCCTGCAGAGGTCCCTCCCCTCCCTAAACCCCACCCTCCCCAGGCTGCGCCCCCAAATCTCTGGGTATTCCCCATCCCAGAGCTGGCAACCCTATCACTGAGGCAGGGACCTTTTTTTGAGTGGATTAATGCCACACATATTGATGGCACTATATTAAAAATCATTATCACTTGAGGCTTCTCTTTCACTCCTAACATTTTTGGATGTATACATCTGTTTTATAGCAAGCCCAGCCACTGACCCATCTAGTCCAGTATTGTCTTCCCTCTCGGCTAGTTAGACTCCAGGTTTTGTGTCATCTTTTCCAGCATTGGCTTCGAGGTCCTTTTCTCTAGATAGCATTGGGATTGAACTAGGATGATTGTACAAGCACAATATGTGCTCTGCTGCTGAGCCTGGGGAAAAAACACACGCCTGTGAATAAAGTGGGATTTACTTCTGAGTCAACATTCACAGGGTTTCACTGCATATGTGTTTCAAGATACACCTGTACAGTGCTGAGCCAGATCTGAGAGGTGGGGAGGGGAGCCAAACCCACCTAGGGCTGCCAAGTACTGAAAACTCACCGGCGGGGGGGAGTCCTCCTGCCGCCGGGAGTTTCTTCTGGCACGCGCCCATCGACGTCACCGGAAGTGACGCAGCACGTTGGGGGCGTTGCCAGGGCGACGCTCTGGCAATCGCCCCAAAACTCTATGGTATCATAGAGTTTTGGGGCAATTGCCAGAGCGTCGCCCTGGCAATGCCCCCAACATGCTGCGTCACTTCCTGTGACGTCATTACGTCGTCCTTGCTGGACGACGTTGGGGGTGGGGTTCCCCCCGCCGGCCAAATGCTGGCCGGCGGATCGGGAACCCCTTTAGCGGGGGATCCCCTACCCCCCCGGGCTGACTTGGCAGCCCTAAACCCACCTGTTCTTGTCCTGTAAGGAATGGCAAAGGTGAGGCAGGAAAGGGGGAAGGTGACCTGAGAGAATGACAGCATGGTGCCCCTCAATCTTACCAAACACTGAAAGTGTCAATCGTGGCCCTTCCCACCATGTTCTTGTTTGTGGTCACTTTCTTTCCTCTCCTCTGATTTTCAGCCTGCTCCCTAGGGCTGCCAAGTCAGCCCGGGGGGCGGGGGATCCCCCGCTATAGGGGTTCCCGATCCGCCGGCCGGCATTCGGCCGGCGGGGGGAACCCCACCCCCGAAGTCGTCCAGCCTGGACGACTTCCCCAGCGTGATGACGTCACTTCCGGGTGACGTCACTGGGCACGCGCGCTTTGCGCGCGTTCCAGGGAGGCTCCCGGGCAGCTCCCAGGCGAAGAAGGACTCCCCCCCGCTAGTACGCGAGTACGACTTGGCAGCCCTACTGCTCCCTCACTGCCATATACAATGATAGAATGGGGAAGGTAGCATCACAGCCCTTTCCCCACTTCTCAACCAAGGGATTTGCAGAATTTTTCCTTGCATTCCTGCAGCACCTTGCCCTGAGCCCTCAGGACACCTAGGATTTTTTGCCCCCTAGTCCCACCACCTAGGCCCGGCAGTTATATCTGGGACAATTCATACCATCCCATCCCACTGAGAAAGTGGTGTCCCCTCAGCACAGGTATTTTCTTGCAGTAATCTTAGTGGAAGTGCCTTCTGAGTGCTCTTCATGCCATTGGCTGTCTTTTGCAGGTACTCTATCTGAAGCAGCAGCAGAGCAAAGGTAAGGGTTCTTATCGCTCATCATCCCTTACCGACCAAATAGTTGTTTTCCAAACAAAGGAGGGCTGGGAGCAACATAGCCAATGAAGCTGTAAAGCACAGAAGCCCTCTGGTCTCTCTGCCTTTACTTCCCAATACTTCCTAATCCCAATACCCTATCGGGGGTGTCAGAGTCAGACATAAGGCCTGAGGGCCAGATCCGGCCTAACCCGGGCTCTTACCCAGCCCACAAGCCACTGGTATGTATGGAAATATAAGGTACTCCCCCTTTTATGGTATCCCTTGGGGGGGGAAATAGTCTTGCATGTAATTAAATACATTTATTGGGGCTTAGGTGAGCTCCCCAGTTAATCAGTTGCTTTCACTGCTAAGAATCAATTGCTTTTATTTGTATTTTGAGTAAAAATAATATTGTTAATTGGGTTTGCTAGTGTCCTTTATGAAGTTTATATCTCTGGTACCTGGCATTACATTTTATGGCACACATGGCCCAGCCAGACAAAGTGACGTTTATGTCAGATCCGGCCCTCATAACAAATGAGTTCACCACCTCTGCCTGACTTCCTTGTAACCTTTGCCCCTTCAACTCTACTACTTTCAAACACCCTCCTGTTCTCCTTCTCTCCCTCTTAATTTTTAATTCATTTATTTCAAGCAAAGAACAGCTCAGATAACAGAGCTCACACATTATAGACACACTATCCAAAAACAAAACTGCTAACTTTGAAATTAATAAATACATGATTTTCTAGCTTAACATAGCTATCTGTCACATTTTAATACCACCCTATCGCCAAGGAGCTCAGAGTGGTGTACAGAATTCTCCCCCCCCCTTCATTTTATCCTGACAACAACAGCCCTGACAAGTAGGTTAGGCTGAGTAAGTGTGACTGGCCCAGCGTTCCTCAGGGATTCGAAAATGGGTCTCTCAGATCCTTGTAATAATGATGACAATGAGGAGCCTAGCCAAAGACTGAGGGTTCCAGTTTTCTTCCACATTTATACTAAAGAATGTTCTAGGGTTGCCAGCCTCCAGGTGGGGCCTGGAGATATTCCACTTTTACAACTGATCTCCAGCTGACAGAGATCAGCTCCCCTGGAGAAAATGGCTGCTTTGAAAGGTGGACTCTATGGCATTGGACCATGCTGAGGCCCCTCCTCTCCCCTCCCCAAACTCTGCCCTCTCCTGGATCCACCCCCAAAGTCTCCAGGTATTTTCCAACCCGGACTTGGCAACCCTAGAATGTTCAGAGGCACTTCAGAGTTGCAGGCAGTGCGCAGGCAAACAGATCTTCAACTTTTGATTGATGAAACCATTTTCCTTTCCAGATAAAGATTACCGCATAGATGACTGCAAGAGGTCAGTGACAATAGCATGCCTGCCACAATTAATAGATGGAAATAGCTATACTAATTTTATCTTTGTTAATTGAACAAGTGTTTCATGGGATACTGAATGAAGTTTGAGACATTTTTCAGTATACACATTTTCCCACCAAGTAGCCATCAACAGAATGTCAGCTCCCCAGAGGAAACTGCATCCTCCTCTGATGTTTCCCTGCCCTGCTGCTCGTGATGTCCATTGGCTAATCTCATAGGAAGCTTCACTTGGCCTAAGGAGGCATAGTCACCCTGGCCATCATTGGCTTAGTGGGCTCTGATGTCACAGAGGGGCAACTGTCAGTCCTGACCTGGGAATCTGAATTACAAAATCCACAAGGATCTTGCGTGGAATTAAATGCTTCTTGTGCCAGAATGATACCTTGAGGCTGTAGTTCAGTTGTGTGAATTTAGAGGCTTTTAATAGATAAATACTAATTTCAGTATACTTGGCTCTAGCTTTGTACTAAATATTGACACCAAATTGTTCCAAGTCTGAAATGCATGGAACTGTGTGCGCTTGTCTGATCGTTTCTGACCTGAATAACCCAGGATAGCCCCATCTCATCAGATTTTGGAAGTTAGCCAGGGTTGGCCCTGGTCAATATTTGGAAGGGAGACCACCAAGGAATACCACAGTCACATGCTCCCTCTAAGCTAGGGTTGCCAAGTGTCCTTTACTTACCGGCGGGGGGGAGTCCTCCATCGTCCGGGAGTTTCCTGGGTGTGCGCGCTTTGCGCGCATGCCCAACGTCACCCGGAAGTGACGTCATCACGTTGGGGATGTTGCCAGAGCGACACTCTGGCAATCGCCCCAAAACTCTATGGTATCATAGTTTTGGGGCGATTGCCAGAGCGTCGCCCTGGCAACGCCCCCAACGTGATGACGTCACCTCCAGGTGACGTCATTACGTTGGGGAAGGAGGGTGGGGTTACCCCCGCCAGCCAAATGCTGGCTGGCGGATCGGGAACCCCTGTAGCGGGGGATCCCCCACCCCCCGGGCTGACTTGGCAGCCCTACTCTAAGCTGTGGAGTCTTGTGAGCAAAATTCTGCTTTGTGAGCTATTGGTATTAAAGTTGTGAGTGAGCGATTTGGCTCCTGCATACATTAGTTTGTTCTGGAGCCATCCTTCCTGGGCTGAGACAAAACTGTGTGAGCCGGAGGCTAAGAAACTGAGCTAGCTCACACTAACTCAGCTTAGAGGGAACACTGACGAGGCTGTGGGCAATGACAAACCGCCTCTGAATGCCCCTTGCCCTGAAAGCCACACAGGGTTTCATACGTTAGCTGTGACTTGATGGCAAAAAACAAAACAAAAAGAGCTCACTTCTAGTGGTTGGAATCCCATATCAGGAAGTGACACGCTGGTTTTCCATTTTTAACTATTTTTTCAATATTTCAGACCAATGTCTGCACAAATCCAAAAGTGCCAGATAGTGGTGACGCTGCTAGAAAGGACCACATTCTGGTTCTCTTTGGTCAGGAAAAATATTCAAAATAAAAGCTTGGAATGGCTGCAAAAACCCCATCTTTTATATGCAAAATCTCTGATTAGTTTTTCAGTTTCAGTTTTCAAAAAAAATATTCACAGGCAACATCACAAATTAAAACAACACACAGTCTCATAATAGGCAGCTCAGACTTTCTTGCCATAATTAGAAATACACTTTTGACAGTGATTACAGTTCCTTCATATGATGTGTTGGGCTTCAAAACTTGAGGCTAAATGAAATTACATACCAATGCATCCACTGAGATTCGGACGGCTCTTTTTCTAGGAAAAAGCAACTGTAGGAGGCTGGTTTCCACCCATGGAATGGTAGCGCCATGGGTATTCATCCTCCTACTTTGCCAACACTAGGTTTGGAAATTCCTGGAGATTTGGGGGTGGAGCCTGGGAAAAGCAGAATTTGGGGAGGGGCCTCAGTGAGTTATAATGCTATAGAATCCACCCTGCAAAACTGCAGTTCTCTCCAGGGGAACCGATCTGTGCAGTCTGGAGATCAGTTGTAATACTGGGAGAGCTCCAGGTACCACCTGGAGACTGGCAACTCCACCTGACATTTTTACTTTGCCAGCAAATCCCTAAGCTTCTCCCCTTCAAAACAAAAATTTCCAAACATGTTTACCCCCCCCCCCCCATATGTACCTAGATGAACCCTTTGGAAGTGGGTGAATGGAACAGAAAAGTTGCAGCAGAAAAGCTGCAGACAGGAAAAAGTTAAGCATTCCCCCTGTCCTCGCCACTTTTCCATTAAAAAGCACCCCTCCCCTGAGCCCTTTCTCCTCCAAAAACACAGCCACCAGAGTGTAAATACATGCAACTCTCTTAAGTGCCATTGGTCAGACCCTAAATTAAAACTCGCTGGCACTGAAATCTTTTTGTGACCAGTCACACTTGAATGAGATGATCCCAGAGGGAGAAGAGTAATTAAAGAATGAATTGGTATGCAAGTTAGTTTCACAGCTGGTGTTAGCTGCTCGGGTCCTTTGGGAAAGACGACCATCTCACATACTCTCTTGTTTCCAGATCTAAAGAAAAACTTCTAACTGAAATTGGGTCTCTCTTGACTGAAGTTGCCTTCCTGAAGGAAGTGCGGGAGCAGCTGGTGAGTGGTCTGAATATGGGTAGAGCCCACATTTGTGATTTACCGCCCCAGATCCTGCTGAGTAATTAGGCTTATCAACCTGGGGTTTCCAGCCCCCAGGTCCAGGCGGGGTTCCTTTGCTTTTGGGGGCTCCAAAACGCCCCTGGTCAGCTGGCTGCCAGGGGAATCCCCGCCCCCAAGCGCGACCACCCACCCACCCCTCTCCCTCCCCTCCTGCCAAATTTAGAGGGCCCTCCAGCTGATTGGCGGGCCACGTAGTCCCCACTGATCAGCTGAAGCCCTTTAAATCTTGCAGGAGGGGAGGGAGAGGGGTGGCCAGGTGGGTGGTCATGCTTGGGGGTGGGGCTTGGGGTGTCCCCACCCATCCCTGGAATGCCCCCCAAATTCCCCCGTTGGAATGAGGAGGGGACCTGGCAACCCTATATCAACCTTCCATTGGGGCCTGGAAATCTCCTGGAGTTATAACTGATCTCCAGAATGTGGAGATCAACTTCCCTGGAGAAAATGGCTGCTTTGGAGGGTGGCCTCCATTGTACCCTGCTGCAGTCCCTCCCCTACCCAAACACCAACCTCACCGGGCTCCAACCCCAAAATTTCCAGGTATTTTTCCCACCCAGAGCTGGCAACCCTATGAGTAACAGAGTTGTTGAGTTCCACACATAACATACCTTGTGCCATTTGAAGTCATTTTGACAGAGGGATTGCCATTTATGTGTGCTTGCTACTCTCCAAAGATATGACCTCCTGTCTGGCTAAAATATGCCAATTTGTATTTATGTATGTGGTAGGGAGACCTAAGTTAATATAATATTGTCATATTCGGCTAAGGATAGTATAATTGTGAAGTGCCAAAACGGGGGGTGTTCCATCAGCCCCATATGATGACTCAGCAAAAGTGGCTGTGTTTGACAGCTCTTATTCCTGAGATGAAAGCATTTAATTTCTGATGAGATGGCGATCACAGAAATTTCTGTATCTTTTAAAGGTAAATTTCAGATGCATGCAGTCATTATTCATATTGCACAGAAGAGGCGAGTGGGTTTAATTGTTCCAACCAGAAATTGCCTCCTCCCATGCTTATTATTAGTCCTTCCAACAGAAACAAAGACAGGCATCCATTTTCTGCCTGTCTTTTTCCTTTAAAAGGGTACTACTGGCACATGGCAGTGTTGGTTTCATTTAGTAAAACCATGTTGGGGGAACAGGTTAAACTCCCTCTCCTCTCCCTGTGTGGTCCCAATATCCTGCACAGCTGAAATTACTCTTTAAGAAACACTGGATGATGCAATCACGAATCACTCAGCATCTCACCTGTTTTGACCCCTAAGTAATGCTGAGTTGTGCGTTAACACTAAATCCTGGCAAGTGCACAAGCTTTTTGCTCGCAACCATGACTCTCTGGCCCACTCGAAGAAAAGGAAGAAAGGCAAAGAGCTTTGTTGAACAAAGGCTGGATAGAAAAAAAAAACCCCAGCCATTCTAATCAAGTAAAATTATATAAATTGGATCAGCTTGGAACCACATTTGGCAGTTCTGCATGATATCTATTCAAGACATCTACTCTCCCAAAAAATCCCGCTTGGCTGATTCAGACTCCTGGCCTGGAAGCTCTCTGTCTCTGCCTGCTTCTAGGAATCTTAAGACCCCAGAGGCTTGGATTGGGGTCCTCTTATTGCAGGAGAGCTAGCTGGCTCCCATACAATTCCAAGAAAATTGATCCTCTTACTTTAAATCATTCCTGTTTCTTCTGAGATCTAGAGTTGCCTCCAATCACATGCAGACCATTTCTCCCATCACAAAATGACCACAACAAGTCACCATAGTGACCACACACTTGGTGAGAGATCCGTCTGCTCTTCCATTTTTCTGCCACCGTTAACTTCCAAGGAATGTAAGGTGGCAGCAGTTCTTTCCCTCACAATGGCTCTGTGTTAGGCTGAGAGAGCGTGACTGGCCCAAAGTTAGCTTGACGCCTAGTATCTATTCAGGGAAAGAGGAATGGTCTGGAACACAACAGTCATCCTCTCTCTCTCTCTCTCTCTCTCTCTCTATATATATATATAAACTTCAAGGTCTTAGCCCTGTTCAGATGTTTGAAGGAGTAGAATGTATGGGGCAGAAGAGATCCCAGGAGCAAGCTCTACCCCCAGCTGTTTCCTTGGAGCAGATGCCTGAAGCCTGTGCATATACAAGCGTACAGTCTTGCATAGGATGCTTCTGCACAACTGGGAAACTTGAAAATGCAGGATTCCCAACTGTGTGTGTGTAGACAGTCCAAAGTACATGGTACATGTTTATGCATGTGGGCTTTATGTACAGTATGTCCCAGTGATGGGAAGGCTGGGAGTGGACCTTGTTCCTGTAACCTGACTCCCCTGCAATATGTATTCATTCTACCCCCTTAAATATCTGAAAGGGGCTGATGTGCCATGGCTGGCACCATCCGCAGTGGTTTCTAGAAGGCACTGGAAATGGCTGAGGAAATCCAGAAGAAGAGTCACATGTAGTAAAAATGCAAGGATATTAGGGTTGCCAGCCCCCAGGTTGGTCCTGGGGTTCTCCCGCTTTTACAACTGAGCTCCAGCTGACAGAGATCAGCTCTTCTGGAGAAAATGGCTGTTTTGGAGAGTGGTCTCTATGGCATTGTACCATGCTGAAGTCCCTCCCCTCCCCAAACCCCACCCTCTCCTGGCTCCACCCTCAAAGTCTCCAGGTATTTTCCCTCCTAGACTTGGCAACCCTAAAGGATATGATTAAGGCTGCCAACTCTGTGTTGGGACATTCCTGGAGATTGGGGGAGGGTGGAAGCTCCGGAGGGAGGATTTGGAGGGAGTAGGAACATCAGCAAGGTACAATGTCATACAGTCTGCTTTCCAAAGCATCCATTTTCTCCAAGGAGCTGATCTGTGTAGTCTGGAGATCAGTTGTAATTCTGTGAGATGTCCAGGCCCTACCTGGAGATTGGCAACTCTAAATATGGTGCAGAGAATGACAGGCAGTTGAACCAATGAAGTTCTCATCAGGGACACTTGAGAGGCCTGCTCTTGATTTTTGCAACATCACTGTTGGCCGACAGATTAATTATTTTTACGTTTTTGCTCAGTTCAAAAAGGTATGCCAGTGAATCAGGAAACAAAAGCTGCTTAATTTTAAGGAGTCCCTACAACAAAGGTGGCCAGTGTCATCTGAAAAGGGGCATTCCTCTTTCTCTCCCACACATAAAGGAATGCCTCTTCCAAGATGGCGCCTGCCCAAAGTACATGCACACTGCATCTTATTCATATGAAGATGGTGATGTGATTGATTGATTAATCAGTGAGCACACTGTGTGGTTAATCACCTAAATGTCTTTAATTATGTGTCTTTTTAAAGGGCTACTATCTCATACCTTGTTTTGCAGTATATGTCAAGACACTGTCTTTCTCTGTCCAGTGTGGGTGTTTTGCAATTTCTCTAATACATTCTGTTGCACCCTAGATTATGAAGTTTGCTTTGGACCTAGAAAACAGACAAAGAGCAATAAGCAGCTGTGGGGAAAAAATCTGCCTTTGAAACCTGGCAAGGAATTAGGGTTGCTCAAATACTGGAACATTGCCAGGATGTCGCCAATGTGATGACATCACTTCCTGTGCATGCCGGAAATGATATTGCAACATTGCCACTGATGTAGCCTGGACTTCCCTCTTGTTCCTGGTCAGTCGCCCTGCTGGCCAGCTGATCAGCATCAGTGTCTGGGGGACAGAGGATCCCTGGCCTCCAGAAGGGGTAGGGTTGCCAAGTCCAGGTTGGAAAATACCTGGGGACTTTGGGGGTGGAGCCAGGAGAAGGTGGGGTTTGGGGAGCAGAGGGGCCTCAGTATGGTCCAAGGCCACAGAGTCCACCCTTCAAAACAACCATTTTCTCCAGGGGAGTTTATCTCTGTCAGCTGGAGATCAGTTGTAAAAGTGGGAGATCCCCAGGCCCCACTTGGAGGCTGGCAACCCTAAGAAGGGGTATGGCAACCCTAACAAGGGATATGGTGGCTCACACGGGTAGGGCAAGTTCCAGTGCTCCAGGCAATTAATTCCCTAACTTGACAACTTCTTGCTTCTTTTCAGAGGTACAAGGATCCTGAATCTAGGAAAGAAACGACTAAAGCCCTTACTGAAACCATCCAGGCCAAGCTGGAGGTGGCCCATGCTAAGATAGAGGCCGCTGAGGCCAAGAAGGAGACCTTAGAGGCCCAGAAGAAGGCAGAGGAGGCCAAGGAAACAGCAGATGCGGCTCAGGCCCGAGAGGACAACCTGATGTCCTATGTCTCAAAAATCGCTACCCTGGCTTACCAGCAGGCCGCTGAGGCAGAGTATGACAGCGCCCAGGCCCGGAAAGCCATGGCAGTGGCGGAGGCCATGCAAGGGGCTGCCTTTGCCGACAGCAAAGTCCTGCGCAGCCACAAGCATCATCAGGATAAGCACCATCGAGGTCATCGGAATCATGGGGGGGAGTGCCGGTGTCACCACAGCCACCACAGTCACCGAAGCCACCATGAGACCCAAAGTGATCTGCCCAGTTCAGAACTGGAGACCCTGAGCAGCAGCCGATGAGAAGAAGGGAAGGATAGCTGTATAGAAAAGAAGGTAGAGGTGGCTTGATAGATGATGCCATGTGTGTGTGTGGGGGGGGGAGGGTATTGTGCAGAATTAAAATTTATGTCTGAACTAAAGACTCCCAAGCCTCTTGTGACTGCAGTCGTCTCATTCTCCCATCCTTATCTTTGCACCTTGTCCTGCCATGTTGCCATCTATGCCAGGAACAGAGTCCCCCTCCTTCAGATCTTTAGTCCATACGCCCCGACCCGGACACCCTGGCCTGCTCTTCTGTTGCCCTTTGATCCTCTGGAGTCCTACCTCGTGTGGTGAACTCCATCTAATAACATTGTAATCCATAGATTCTGGGGACATATTGTTCTGTTGTTCAGAGTGAAAAATGAGCCCCTCCTTAGCACTTTTCAGTTTGGGTACCTGAAGGTACTTTTTGTAATAGGCACTGAATGAGCCAGTGTCAAGGGTCATCATGGGAGGAAGTCTGCTGAGACCCGTAGTGGGGCAGGCAGTCTGCTATGGACCAGAGAAGTTTGGTCCATCTGTTCCCACCAGTGTAGATCACCCCAGAAGCCCCAGTGGTGAGGAACACATAAAGTTGCCTTATGTTGTAAAACCATCCTGGGTCAGTACTGTCTACTCTGACTGGCACCAGGACTCCAGGTTCTCAGGCAGAGGTCTTTCACAGAGGTCTACACCAGTCCAGAGAAGTCCCTTGATGTTCCTGGAGAAGGAAAGCAGGTCACACCCTCCTGCCCAGTTTATTTCTGGGCACAACACAATACAAAGTGCTAACTATAAAGATATTATTTATTTATTTATTGGATTTTTATCCCACCCTCCCCACTTGGGTCCACCAGTATCTTAAAGCCTTCCTCCACCCATATGATCCTGCCTGATGGTGGGGTCCTACTTTGTGAACCTGAGCTATCTGAAATGAAACTGGTTGGCACCCAAGATGGGGCTTTTGGGGCCGCTCCCAAGGTTGTGGAATGCCTACCCAGTCACTGGAGGGTTGCTTGACATTATGCAATGCGAAAACCTGTTTTGTTCCAGAGGGCCTTTTAGGGTTACCTACGGCCTGGAGGGGGGGAAAATGTGCCACCCTATTTAACAGTGGCTTAATGGGATTTTTTTTAAAACCATCTGAAGTTATTGACCTCCATGCCATGAAAAACTTTCGCTGCCCATTTCCACATATTGGATGTCTGTTAAGGGGATGAGGCATTTTCCTCCAGGCTCGTTGTCAATCATATCTGTGTGCTGGTTTCGGTTTGTTTTTTGCTTGCACTGGTATTTCTGTTGTTGATTTGAAACTTTATGCTGGCTAATAGTTTATGTGGCTTATTCTATTGCAGTTTTGTAGGGATTATAAACTTTTTGTCTTTAAGCTGCTTTGGGCATTCATTTAAAGCAGGAAGGCAGGGCATACATATTATACATATATAAATCCACAGAACTAGGAACAAAACTAGGAATCATACTTAGGACTGAAGTCAGGTACAGGTAAAAGTAAATGTTTCCCTTGCTGGAAGGCCAGTCAAATCCGACTCTAGGGGGTGGTGCTCATCTCCATTTTCAAGCCAAAAAGCCAGCGCTGTCTGAAGATTTTTCTGTGGTCATGTGGCCATCAGGTGGTACTATGCAAGAGTAGAGTGCAGGAGACGGTGCTTCCTCCTTTGCCGCCATCCCCATTCTTGTCCTTCACCACTCCCCATTCTTCTCCTACATACCAGACACACTTGCTACAGGATGGGGTAAAAGTGAATGTGGAAGGGGGTTGCAAGGAAAAGTATCCAGCAGAGGAAGGGTTAAGCATATCTGCTTCTTATCCACCATCCCTCATCCTGATGCTTTGTAGTAACACAGGCACCCAAACCCTAGACCCAACCTACCCCCCAGTGTGTCTCCAGCCCTTCAATATGCAGATTTTTAAAAAACATGCTGAGGTCAACACGAGTTGACTTCTTTAGCCGAGTTGCAATTGCAAGGGTTAAACAGAGCTTGAGAGGGGACAGACCCTTGTTTGAAACACGTCCTGGTTCATCACACATTTCTGAAGGTTTTTACAGATGTCTTCCACTGCACTCTGTCTGACCACATGTAAAATCGATCCAGCGATTGGTTGAATGTATGCAGGTTTGAAGGGGGCTGTGGTGGCTCAGTGGTTAAGACACTGAACTGCAGACCAGAAGGTCAGTAGTTCAGCAGTTCGAGACCCGAGTGCTGCATGACGGAGTGAGCTCCCGTCTCCGGTCCCAGCTCCTGCCAACCAAGCAGTTCGAAAGCAAGAAATTGCAAGTCGATGAATAGGTACCACTTCAGTGGGAAGGTAACAGCATTCCTTGCACCTTGGCGTCTAGTCATGCCAGCCACATGACCGTGGAGAAGTCTTCGGACAGCGCTGGCTCTTCGGCTTGGAAACAGAGATGAGCACTGCAATCCTAGAGTCAGATTTGACAGGCTTTCGAGCAAGGGAAACCTTTACCTTTACCTTTATACAGGTTTGAAAAGGTTAACATGTAGATTTGAATTTCTTGAAAACTTATGCATGAAGCAAGATTCAAGGGTATCTGTCTTGGGGCCAAGTTCAGTCCCTATGTGAGAGGACAGTAGAAAGATTTTGCTTCGAAAGTCTGATTCACATCACCCATTCCCATACAGTCTAAGGGCTAACTGCACCCATCCACTGGGGCTAATAGCTGTGTCGGGCACGAAGGAGAATCTCCCAAAGTCTGCAGCCTAGAAGATTCAATCCCAGCCTGAGATGCTGAAGCTATCTCTCATTTCCGAGTTGGAAGAAGTGCCTGGAGACAGTGCTCTGCTGCCTCCTCCTGGAGCCCCTGAAGATCAGCCCAGAGTCCCCTCTAACATTGCAGCTCTTCTACTTTTGGACCCACCGTCAACTGAGCTCAAAGGAGAGCAAGGGAGCCACACTCCACTGTTTCTAGTGACCCTGCTACTAGGGAAGGAGAAGGGAGCCTTGACCAGGGTGGGGAGATGGCTGTGACTAGCAGAGGGGAGAAGGAAACTGCAATGTACACCTTCTGCAGGCCCCACCCACATCCTGTTTTTGTGGCACATGGATTGTGACAGGGGTCCCCAATACAAAGCTTGCAGGCACCAGGGCACCCATAGACAAGTTTTCTAGTGCCTGCTAAGCATTTGGGTGGGGCCAGGAGCAGCTTCTGCCAGCAAGGCTTCAGATTGACCAGGCTGACATTGTTTTAGTGGCCACAGCAGCCATAGTACATGGATCTTCACTTCTGAATGTAAGCTGTGCAGGTGTTGGCTGTTATCCTCCCTTCCCATACCTTCAGCCTGGGGCACTGGGAGGTAGGAGGCAGGAAAGCCCATTGCCGCACAAGCCAGCAAGGCTCTCTACAGCACAGCACCAGAAAAAAAAAACTGGCCTTAACAGGAGATGGGGGGGGGGGGGGCTGCCAAATAGCGATGCCAGTCTCCAGATGGTACCTGGGGATGCCCCGGAATTACAGCTCATCTCCAGACTACAGAGGTTAGTTCCCCTGGAGAAAATGGCTTCTTTGGAGGGCGGATTCTGGGGCATTGTACCCCACCAAGGTCTCTGTCTAACCCAGGCTCCACATCAAAATCTCCAGGAGTTTCCTAACCTGTATCAGGCAACCCTACACACACACACACACCCAGTGGCCATGAAGGAACGTGGCAACCCTACCACCCAAATCTGCTGGCTGGCTCTTGTCCCCAGCATTGCTGCTGCAGCCTGAGACAAAAGTAAGCTGACTAGCCTGAATGGGATGGCAGAGAAAAGCCCCTCTTCCCACCCCAAGCCTGCCCTCCAAGTGGCACTGCTGCAGCTGGGGAGAACAAGATGGCCAACATGTGTGGGTAAAGAGAATTCCTGCTCAAACCTGCTGGCATTGTCTTGTTCCTGCACTGCTGCTGCTGCTGCAGTGGCCTGGCAAGCAAAGCAAGCTGGCTGGTCTGAATGCAGATGTGAAGTCCCCCTCCAAACCAGCTGGCCACTTTCCATCCCAACCAGCAGTGCCTGGCAAAAGAACAGGCTGGCTGGCGGGCTGGCAGCAGGGGGTGATAAAGCCCTTCTCTCCCCACCCCCACAGCTAGCCAACTGTCTTTCATCCCAAGCAGCAGCACCCAGGAAAAAAGCATGCTGGGTGGCTTGAAGGTGGAGAGGAACCCTTCTCTCCAGCTCCCTGGAGGAAAGCTGACTGACGGGCTGGTATGAACGTAGGTGCAAAGCCCCCCCCCCCCCCCCCCCCAGCAACAGCACCTGGGCTGAAAGTAGGCAGGGTGGCTTGAAGGGGTGGGTAGGAAAGCTCTTCTCTACAACACCTGGGAAGAAAGAATGGGTGTGTTATTGAGTGAGTGAAGTTCTTCTTGTCTCTTGTCTTGAGCATCACAACAGGGCTGAAAGCTATGTGGCTTTTTATGTGTGGGGGTATGTGCGTGGGGAATCTCAAACCATTGACATCAGATAATAATAGAGGGAGAAAAGGGGGTAGTCTAAAAAAGGAGGATCTACTTGCAGTCCTCCTTAGATTTACATGCAAATTGAGAGCATTTCTGCACAAGTGCAACCCTCCACATCGGTGTTCTTAAATAACTGAAGTCTGTGAAACTTTTTGCACAACTTTTTTGCCTCCCCAGGAGTAGATCAAAATTTAGTGCCTCACTATCCCGCATTTTCTGAATCCAGTTCTTACACTTTTCTCCCCTGCTTCAGATCTGAACTCGCAGTTTTCCAGTGAGGAATTCCCGATTTCTAATTTTGTTTCCTGCTGCCCTTTTGTGTTGTCAATGTCATGTGTTCATCCCGCCTCCCACCCTCCCACTCCCCTCAGGTTGTCCCCTGAGCAATCTGCTAATTTTTTAAAGCATAATGTTGATTGTGTTACAACGCAATTTTTTCCCCATTATAATATAGCAAAGTTATAACATTGGGACAAAATGGGCAGCGAGGTTTCATGTAGCCTTCTCCATGCAATTACCTATCCACGAAGTTCCGTTCCGTTCCTTTCCTTTTTTGGGTGCGTGGGTGGGTGGGTGGGTAGGTTTTTTTGCCTCATGCTTGTATTGTTTCTTCATCCCCCCCCCCCCATTCGTTTCCCCTTTAGCTCTCAGTGTGTTTTCTATGACAATTTAGGCTTGCAAGGCGGGACCACATCGGGCCTGTGCTGGCGGCACTGCACTGGCTGCCTATAGCATACCGAGTCCGTTTCAAAGTGCTGGTTCTGACCTATAAAGCCCTATATGGCCAGGGTCCAACATACCTTAGGGACCGCCTTTCTCCGTACGTACCCCAGAGAGCACTACGGTCGGGGTCGAAACATCGACTGTGTCCCCTGGCCCCAAGGACGTAAAGCTAGCCAGTACAAGGACCAGGGCATTCTCGGTGGCGGCTCCTATCTGGTGGAATGAGCTCCCGGAAGAGATCAGGGCCCTGCGGGATCTGAGGCAGTTCCGCAGGGCCTGCAAGACGGAGCTCTTCCGCCAGGCTTTTGAATAGGAGCCGCCGCCGAAACTATTTACCATCTGACATCAGTTGTAACCCTAGTCCTGTCTGGTTCCGGCACGGGAGGGGGGGGGGTTTAAACCTGCCATTAAGTGCCATCTGAAGGATTTTTATGGAATTTTACATGTATGAACTGTATTTATTGTATGTTTTATTGGTTTTAAGGTTTTAATGTTTAACTTGGCCTCGGGCCCATGTAAGCCGCCCTGAGCCCGTTCGCAGGGAGGGCGGGATATAAATCGCAAAATAAATAAATAAATAAATAAATAAGCACCTAAAAAGAATGGAACTGTATAATTGATTTGATACTCATGGAAACTCAGTATGTGCAATATTTCCATTTAGTGTGCTTCATAGTTATTGAATAACACTGTTATGAACTGGTGTATCCAGTTCCATGATTGCAAATGGAATACTATTTTCATTAGGATTTTGTGGGAATCTTCACCAGCCATTTTCTTAGTTGGCAACTAAGGAGGAACAGGGGACCTTTGAAATGGCGGCAACCATGCTGTTCCCCACGGAACATCCAGCCTTTTTTTGAACTTTATGATGTTATAACATTACTGCATATGCAAAAAAGGAGGTTCTATTGCTGACAAAGTGCATGACAGCATGTTAGTGTGCTTCATAATTATTGAATAACAATATTATGAATTGGTGTATTAGTTTGATGATCACCAGCCATTTTCTTAGTTGGCAACTAAGGGGGAGCAGGGACCGGTGAAATGGCGGCAACCGTGCTGTTCCCCATGAGACACCCAGGTTTGGGTTTTTTTGCAGTGTTAAGATGTTATAATGTTACTGCACATGCGCAAAAAAAGGAGCTTCTGTTGCTGAGGAAGTACATGACGACACAGCCGCACAACCCCTTTTCAAAGGAAGTGCAGAACAAATGGGGAGGGTCAGATCTGAATTCAAGAAACAATTCCCTGAAATAAATACCCTTTTGCCATAAAGTTGGACCATGAGCCACCATGAGTTCAAGTCACCAGGGAACAGCGGTGACCCTGAGGTGTTCCTATCAAAATATGACCAGAATCTCTCTTACTGTATGCATCACATATGCAGTGAGCTCTGACCAGCCCTACAGCACTAACTGTCATTGTTAAAAGAAATAGTGCAAGCTGAAAATGTCTGGGCCCATGGGTTCATCTAAAGCTAAGAAGAATCCAGGAGAAGCATTTTCCTTTTTCATAAGTATGTTAGATGCCTGCAAAATGATGACAGATACAGCCAGATGAGGGTTTCTTAGCTAGCTCATGCCGCATGGAGTGGAAATCTGTCAACCTCATGAAAAAACTTGTACAGATACAAACTGATATTATCTTTCTCACCAAATGCAAAAGACTGGATATTATGCTTCAGGGATTGAGAATAAAAAATCCACTATAAACCACTAATCCTTTTAACAATGGGGAATGGCTACCCTCTGCAATTAGCTAGCTCATGTATATTTATTTTGTGTATGTGCAAGAAAATATTTTGAAACGATATGTTATTTTTAAAAGGCATCCTGTTAAACAGTTTGTCTGAAATGCCAAACAGCTATTTTCAGAGTTATGCATAATCTCTCTCCCTGACATTTTGTAGTTGGCTCTGCCTCCCATGGCAGCCATTTTGTGATTGGCTGTACTTTCTGTGGAAGCTCTTTTATGGTTGCGCCCACCACCGTGTCAGTGTTCCAAAAGTGCCCGTTGGTTGAAAAAGTTTGGGGACCTCATGGTTATGTAAGCCTAGCCACAGCAATTATGATATTCTATATGCCATAGAGCAGGGGTGTCAAACGTGTGGCCTGTGGGCCAGATCTGGCTCGCGCAGGGCTCGGAACCAGCCCCCAAGCAACTTTCTTCTCCTGCTTCCTTTTCCAGGGCTGCTCCTGCAGCTGCACCTTAGCTTGCTTTCCCCCCAGCTCCCTCAGTGGCTCTTTGTTTCCTGGCTCTTGCCGCCGTCCCCCCCCCCCACACACAGATAGAGAGAGCTTCATGGTTGCTTTGTGCTGGAGAGATTAAAAAACAAATCTCTCTCACACACTCACATACACCCTGCTTCTGCTTCCTTCTCTGGGGCTGCTACTCCTCTTTTTTTTGGGGGGGGGAGGAAGAGGGGAGAGAGATAGAGAATTGGAGTCCCATGTCAGCTTTAAGACCAACAGTGTTTTATTCCAGGTATAAGCTTTTTGTGTGCAAGCACAGTTCTTGGGGGGTGGGGTGGATTCTTCTGACAAACACGAGATACATTGAGAAAACGATTTTGGCTTATTCTGAAAAGTTGTTTTTATTTTTTAAAAATGGATTGGATTTCTCTGTTCCTATCTAAATTTATTTTCTTACAAAAGGACCCTGATTAGGAATTAGAACACATGGATTGGTCCTTGTCTCTTGGACAGTGGCTTGATTTCAGATGCCAAATGATAGCAGCATACATGGGTAATGAGACAGGAAAACTAAGTCTCAGTTCATTCCAGGAGGATGCATTGTCTTGAGCTTCATTATCAATTGCAGTTCAGCAGTCCCACCTTCTAATCTCCCTTTGAAATTCCTTTGTAAAGAGCACTGCTACTCTTAGGTCAGCAACTGAATGTTGTGGTTTCTAATGTCAGACTTGTATCTATTTATTCTTTGCATCCTTCTGGACTGAATCCTCCTTGACGGAATTGAGATCTAGGTTTCCCATCTCATTATCAACACTGGTATCTCCACGCCCACTACCCCTCTGCACATCATACCTAATCCAATCAAGCCCGCTATTGTCATTCACCTGCTATTACCATTCAACATCTGAAATCACCTTTACATTATATCTCTGGTACTTCATATTACATTTTATAGCACGCATGGCCTGGCTCAACAATGTGACATTTATGTCAGATCTGGCCCTTGTAAATACAGGCTGCTTACCTGTAACTGGGGATCTTCAGGTCGTCATCCCGTTCACACCATTCACACCACCTGCCCTCCTTCCCCTCTGCTGTCAGTCTTTCCTATCTTACTCGGAGACTGATGGCAGTGGTCAGAAGGAACTGGCGGGACTGTCATGCACGTGACCAGGGAGAGGGCGTGAAAATCCCTTTCGCTTTAGAAGATACCGACTGGGGTCGGCGCAGGCACACTATATCCCAGAGGTGTGATGTGCAGAGACCATGAAGAAGATCAAATGAGTTCAACACCTCTGCCATAGAGGGCTGGTGGATGGGAACCTAAGATTTCTCTGCAGTTAGAGTGCAAGGACTGGGGACACTTGGGTTCAACTCTCCATTCTGTCATGCAGTTTACTGGCTGAGTTTGAGCCGCTTGTGACATCTGGATGCTGCCCTGATTGCCTTGGAGGAAAGGTGGAATAATATAACCTTATGAATAAACGAATACACGGAGTCCTGGGATTCGTAGTGCAATCCTGAACAGGTGTTAAACCTGACTGTCCATTGAAGGGTACGGGTTTGAAAGGGTGCACCTATGTATAGGTTAGCACTGTCAGCTACTTACTCACTTGTGCAATAAGGACTCCATCAACAGGTTTACCTATTAACATTCCTGCTTCAGTATGCTAAGGACCCCACCTATTGACTTTAAGGATTCTGTTAAATCCAATAAGGGTCATTAAGAAAGAACACGAAACTTTCCATCATGCAACACAGATAATTACAGAATAACACACCATTCTTTTATTTTTATGCTAAAAAAAGCCACAACGGACAGCTTGCTTAAGAAAACAGGTTATGCCCTTAGGTGCTCAGCTGCTCCCCGCCACATGTGTCTTCCGGCCTTGCGGAACTGTAGTGCTGGTTTGCTCGCTGCATCGTACACTGCTTGCAATAACGGGATTGTCATAGCTGGCTATTCAAAGTCTGCGTAATTCTAGCAGTTCTGTCAGGAACAGACATCATAAGGGCCTCGTCGTCCCATGACGTTGGACTACATGTGAGAAAGAGAAGCGATATCATTTAGGAAGGGCTGGAGCCTCATCCTGGCGGGGTCACAGGATCATGGTAGACTCTACAGCAAGCCCTGAGAGACACTGCTCCGCTTGGCCAGCAACCGGAAAGGAAGAAAGATGGCTGCCAGTCTTGAACAGTCTCTGGGATCCAACAGTTCCCTTCTCAGTGGATAGTCTTTGGTTGCCAAACTTCTCTTATCACAGTGTTGAGCACGTCACTCCTGCGTCCTCGGCATGTCCACAGTTTGTTTTTCCCCAGCTGGGAAAGCTACACTGGAACAGGCTGTCCTCCGTCCCCTTACAGGCCACATCATCCATCCAGATACGCCCAGTCCCTGAGACAAGAATCAGATAGCACCATTAGCCAGAATAACTCACGCTGCTGCATAGGGTTGTTTGTATCTTATCACAATCTCTATGAGAACACTTTCCATGTGGATATGAAGAGATTGTCCCAAAGGGATGTCACAAGGTTACCCAAGAGCCGTAAAAGGAGGAGAAGAAGAAGAGGAGGAGGAGGAGGAGGAGGAGGAGGAGGAGATTGGATTTATACCCCACCCTTCATTCGGGGTCTCAGAGTGGCTTACGAACTCATTTCCCTTCCTCTCCCTGCAACAGACACCCTGTGAGGTAGGTGGGGCTGAGAGAGCTCTTTCAAGAACTGCTCTTTCAAGGACAGCTCTGACAGAACTATGGCTTGCCCAAGGTCATCCAGCAGGTGCAGGTGGAGGAGTGGGGAATCAAACCCAGTTCTCCCCGATTAGAGTCTGCACACTTAACCACTACACCAAACTGGCACCAAACCTCATTCGTTTGAAGGAATACAGTAGAGCAGGTGTGGGGATTTTCAGAAACTCATTCGAATGGCTTCACAGTGTGGTCCACTGGGAGAAATCTGGAGTTTGTGCATGAAGTGAGGCGGAAGCAGGCCCGTAGCCAGTAAAGCTGGCAACTGCCTGAAGGGAAAAAAAAGTTCTATCCTTTTAAAAGAGGCTTAGCAGAATATTTATTTACCAGGTGATGTTATTTTCCTCTACCATGAAAAGCTTCACATGCCCTTTTTCATGTGTGAAGTCTCTATTAAAGGGGTAGGATATTTTGCCCTCCAGGTTGTTGGCAACCCTAGTAGTCAGCCATTCTAGGTTAAGGGGGCAAAAGAGTAAGACTATCACAAGTCAGCTTGAAACAACAAAAATGTAAAGCAGTCCAATATGCTAAAAGTTACTTAGGAAGCAATTCTAAGCAGTTCTACTCAGAATTAAGTACCAGGGAAGTGTGCAAAGAATCGTGGCCCTAATTTAGTAATTTAAAATGAACTGGATTTAAGTCCCAGGCACTCAAATTGGCCAGATATTCTAGGGTGACCAGTCAGGTTGCCTGCTGCAGGGTGGGAAACACCTGGAGATTTTGGAGGTGGAGTTTGGGAAGGGCAGGGTTTGGGGACTTGGAGGACCTGAGCAGGGTACAATGCCATATAGCCCACCCTCCAAGGCAGCCATTTCCTCCAGGGGAACTGGTCTGTATTGTCTGGAGATCAGATGTAATAGCAGATCTCCAGGCCCCATCTGGAGGTTGGCAACCCCAGTGACCAGGGAAAGCTACTCTTCTCGCAACAATGTCCACTGCAGTCTTATCTGACTAAATTATTTTTTTACATTTCCCAGTCATAAAACCACAGCCTCGTTAAGTGGCAATTAGTAATGTTTTGTCCAGCAATATGAGATGCTTATAAAACGGAAAGAACGATGACAATAAGCAGAGGTCCTTTCGTAGAAAAAGAGGTGCAGAAATTCATTAGCATATGCCATGTCCCCTGACATCACCAGAAGTGTGTCAGAAAGGGAATGTCAGTTTCAGCCCCATTATATCCTATGGGCCATTGAAATCAATGGCAAAAACTCATAGGGTATATGAGGGGCTGGAAAAAAGGGGGTTTGAGGGAGAGGCTCCAAACTTGCAGGGTAGCTGCTGGGGCCTGTCCTTGAAATACCCACCAAGTTTCTAGAAGATTGGACCAGGGGGTCCAATTCTATGGGCCCCCAAACAGATTGTCCCATCCCCTCCATTGTTCTCTATGGAGGGAAAAAATGTTAACTTTTTTCCTACCATAGAGAAGAATGGAGGGAATGCGGGCAAGTAGCCACTGATGGATCGCTCCTCCATGAATCTTTCTGACTGGTGCCTTGTCTAACTCATTGCCCCTTCTTCTTGTCAGCAAAAGCTTATGAAAAAAGAAATGATATAAATGTGATTCATTTGCCTTATTTATGCAGGCCACAGAATGTTATGCCTATTAGTGCAGAATCTCAGTTACCTTAGTACAGGACTTAATTCCTTTTCAGCGCAGATAATTCTAAAAACAGCCTTATCAAAATAAATACAGGATATTTTCATAGATTACAGCCCGGTCCTATGAAATGTTCTTGTGTTGCTTTACCAAAAGGAATTCCAGGAATTCCTTCTTGTCCAAACAATGTTTTGAGCACACGTGGGTGGTAATGGAGTGTTGCTTGGCTGCCTGAATAAGCCTTGCAGCTCAAGTTTAGAATTCAATTTTAGGGACATCTTGGGATGTCTCGTAAGAGCTGTCCCTCGCTGACTTGGGACTGCTCAGTTAACAAGGAGAAGGAAAGAAGTTTCCCCCATTTCGGACGCCAGTCCTCCCAGATTCTCCAGCTGGGAGTCATGAGTCAAGCCTCATCCTTTCCAGTGTGTGAATCATTAGCAATAAAGATGATTCCATACGCAAGGCTGCTGAAGGACTCCCTCGACGAAGTGGATAATGATGCTTACATCCCAGCCAGGAAAAGCTGGGCTTGAATCTTCCGGGATTAATGGAAACCAAAGAGAGATCAGGAGGAGATTTCAAAGTATACGAGGAAGGAGCATTCGAGGAAGGAAAGTGTGAGATGTTTCTTTTGAATGGCCCCAGCAACAAACAGTTCCATTTGGAAGTGGAGTCAGGTGGTGCATATTTATTTAGACAGTTTGCCATCTGGTACTTCTGAAGGGTTGCAGAGCGGATGACCATGGGTTTAAAACCTGAACCTTTTACAAATGTTCAAGGGGCTGTGGCTCTGTGGAAGAGCCTCTGCTTTGCATTGCAGAAGGTCCCAGCTAAATTAATCTGTTGGAAATCTCAGAAGCCAGAGAGAGAACATAAAAAGAGTCCTGCTGGATCAGATCAGTGGTCCATCTAGTCCAGCATCCTGTCTCACACAGTGGCAAACCAGCCTCTCTGGAGGTCCAAAAACAGGGCATAGAGGCCAAGGCCTTCCCCTGATGTTGCCTCCTGGCCCTGGGATTCAGAGGGTGACTGTCTCTGAATGTGGAGGTTCTCTTTAGTCACTGTGGCCACTGACAGACCATCCTCTGTGAATCTGTCTACTCCCCTTTTAAAGCCATCTATGCTTCCAAGCCATCACTGCATCCTCTGGCAGGGAATGCTGCATTTTAATCACTTGCTGTGTAAATCTGAATTTCCTTTTGTCCATTCTACTGCCCATCGGCTTCTTTGGATGCCCTCGACTTCTAGTATTTTGGGAGAGGGAGAAAAAATTATTTTTGTCAACTCCCTCTATCCCAGGCATAATCTTATAAACCTCTATCAGGTCGCCCCTTAGTCGTCTCTTTTATAAACTGAAAAGCCCCAGAGTCTTCAGCCTTTCCTCACAGGCAAGGTGCTCCAACCCTCTAGTCATCTTGGTTGCTCCTCTCTGCACTTTTTCCAGCTCTGCAATGTCCTTTTGGAGATATGGGGGCCAGAACTGTACACAGTATTCCAAATGAGGCTGAACCATCAATCTCTACAGGGGCATGCCAATATCAGCCATTTTATTTTCAATCCCTTTCCTAATAATCCCCAACATAGACTTTGCCTTTTTCCACTGCTGCAGCGCACTGGGTTGACACTTTCATTCACCTACCTACTATGACTCCAAGATACTTCTCCCTCTCAGTCTCAGCAAGTTCAGACACCATTAGCCTATTATGACTATCAGAAATAGAGGGAAACCAAGGATGTGCAATTCACTTATGGAACTCAGTGCCACTGGATGTAGTGATAGACAGAAAGTTTGATGAGTTTCATTGTTTGAACAGTTTTGTGGAGGATGACTCCATCCTGGCTCTGATGACTCAACAGAGCCTCCTTGTTCAGAAGCGGTATCGTTACCCAGAGGCAAAACCATACGAAACCTTTGGCCTTTGTGCCCCTACCCACGGACCTTCATTGGGTTAACCTCAGTAGGAAACAGGATGCTGGACTAGATGGACCATTGGTCTGATCCAGAAAGCCTGTTTATGCATTCTTAACCATATGCAACTATGCCTGAGTCACAAAAGGCATACAGGACAGAAGGTTTATGCCTGATCAGCACCCAGATATGAAAATGACAAAGTTCAAAGGCAAAGTGGGTGGACCAGACAGGACGACAGCCACAGATGTTTTTGCACAAACCAGCCACAGAAATGTCCAAATGCTTTGTGTATCATCCTTCCCTCCCTTCTCCCCCATCCAGAGGTGATGAAAAGTCTGGAGTGGCGCTAACACAACCATGGTTTGGAGGCCTTCAGAACATCTTCTGTCCCATCACGGAACAGGGGATCGGCTATGTCTCTACAGTTCTTGTCTGGAAATGGTTCCAGCTGATAGTCTCTTGCAGTCTCTCTGCCTTTTGTTCCCAGAAAGGAATGTCTAACTACAAAAATGCACACAGACCTAAAAGGCACTGCAATAAAACCATTACATAAACCACTCAGAGGGACCTTGATCAAAGCTTGGGTTTCTCTTAGGCTGAGAAATTGGTGGGGGGAATGAGAACACTAATCTTTGTTAGTTAAAAAAATATATATCAAAATTTTGTCAGTGGCTTGCAGTCTCCAAAATGTCTCCTGTCCACGTCCAATTAAATAATATAAAAATGAAGCAATGTGTAAATGCTACGGGTTAGAAACTATTTGGATGCAATACTGGCTAACATTTTAGAGAGGATATATAATAACACTTTTGGAACATTTCATGCACATTATTTTGTTGTAATGTTTACAACAACCCTATCAGGTAGGTCTGTGTTATTATCTCCTATTGTAAATTGATTGATGGATTTCCCTGAGCAGAGTGCAGCTTTCATACCTCCCTCCTCCTGTTGTGGCCAAAATGCCCCCCCCCCCCCATGCTGCTCCTGGAGGACAGGAGAGCCCCAGAAACAGCATGAGGAAGAAGCTAGAAGGGGAAACAGTGAAAAGTATCCTGCCTTCCACCCATGGAAATGTTAAGAGAGTTCCAACCCAATGTCTAGGCAGTCACTTCTCATGGACTGGCTCCAGAGTTCTTTCACAGTTAAGAGGATCTTTATTCGCATTAGCAATTAAAAATCAAAGCAACTAATCAACCCAGATATGTTTCCTCATGTGGTACCAATTCCATGGACAGCTCAGGAAGGCTATCATTCCAAGAATGGAGACCATGTTTTTCTTTACCTTGCCCAAACGCAGCCATCCTGTAAACCTCTTCAGCACCCCGGAAACCCAGCATCCGGCACACAACATCACCGTCCTTCCTATCCCAGCCGTCATCACAAACAGTCCCCCACAGTTGGTTGTAGAAAACTTCCACTCGCCCCTCATGGGGGCCGGAGCCATTCACCAGACGGATGACCCCCTCTAATGCAGCAGGCGCTGTAGGGAGCACACAGAAGAACACAAAAACAGTTGGAATTAAAACCATTTTACCATTAGGGGTGTTTCTTCCTCCTAACAGACATCTTGAGAGAAATGTGGGGAACTAACCTTATTTCTTTCATGCTGCTTACACAACAAAACGTTATACTCCTCCTAAAAAGGGATGGAATATACCTTCAACATCACAACACCATTAGTGATATTACGAAATTTTGTGACTACTCCGGTTCTGTTTGAAAGCTGGAATATCTTTGATGGTTTCTCAGTGCTCAGGACAGAAACTGCAGCTACCTTTCCCACAACCAAAATACCAAACAGATAAGAACATCAATGTTAAAATTTATACCTTTTTGCTTCCCCACCACCACCAAGTCAGAGCCAACTTCCGGCAACCCCATTTTTCAAGATAAGAGATGTTCAGAAGTAGTTTGCCATTGCCAGCCTCTGTGCAGCAACCAGTGTTCCCTCTAAGCTGAGTTAGTGTGAGCTAGCTCACAGTTTTTTAGCCTCTGGCTCACACATTTTTGTCTTATCTCAGGAAGGATGGCTCCAGGGCAAACTAATTTATGCAGTAGCCAAATTGCTCGCTCACAACTTTAATGCCAGTAGCTCACAAAGTAGAATTTTTGCTCACATGACTCTATGGCTTAGAGAGAGAATTGGCAGCAACCCTGGACTTCGTTAGTGGTCTCCCATCCAAGTGCTAACCAGGGCTGACCCTGCTTGGCTTCTGAGATCTGATAAGGTCGGGCTAGCCTGTGCTGTCCAGGTCAAGCTTTTTGCATATAGATGGTGTAAAAATATTATAAAAGAAATGAATAAAACAGGGAAACCAGCAAAGAAAACAGGCAGGACAAAAATATTCGGAACAGATAAGTACGAAATCTAAAATAAATGAAAACTGGGGGGGGGGGTATTGTGCATCCCCTAAATGCCACTGTTCCTGGATATGCTCTGCCTCTAGTTTGAATATTGGATACTGATCTACTAGCTCATTTTCAAAATAGAGGAGAAGCAAAATGCAAAGGTTAAAATGAAGGATGAAATATTCTAACTGGTTTCTGCACAAGATTTTGCGGTTACAACTGGGGTAAAATGTATGTATGTATTTTTAAGGCATTTTTGCCCTACGTGGGAGCTCCAGAGTTCTTTTCTAACATAGTGAAAGCTAACCGTCTCATATCTGAAACTGACAAATAAAACCCACCATCCAACAGTTAGAAGAATGACTATAAGCCATGATAACAACGCAATGAAAATAAGAGCTTAAACTTGCCTGCCACTTCTGAAAGTACAGAGGAGAACCACACCATACTTATTAAATAAGTGAATACTAGGAAACAATTCATATGGAGAATTGGCGACCATAAGCTTGAGCAAGTAAGGCCCTGATCACACGCAGAATTAGCCACGCAATAGGCATGACTCCCAGCTGGATTTTAAGGGCACAATCATAAGAGAACATCTGACAAGCATCCCGCACCCATCAAGCATCCCGCACCCGGCAAGCTGTTTTGCTCCGCCAGAGTAAAAAAACACTAGCGATAAAAAGTGGAGTAAAAAAACACTGGCGAAAATCCAGTATCAAATGAGTTACTATGGGCCACAGACAGACTTTCCCCATGTGATCGCTCCAGCACGCACTTGTGGCATCGGGGATAGTCTGATCAGGCTATCCCAACGCTATGCCGTTATTTCCCCCTTCTCAGTATGCACATCATCGCATACTGCCATCAGAAGTCCTCAGGTTGGAGATGTGATTTATCGATTCCCCGTTTAAGCGAATTGGAAACGAACGACCCCCCCCCCAACCCCAACTTGCCTGTGGTTGCGTCTGATCACGCAATGGCGAGTTGCACCCGCAGCTTCACAGAACTGTGTGATCGCGCAACTGTATGGGTCAAATTACTCTGGCGTAAATAGCCTTGCTCCCCCCCCCCCCGCTTCATCTTGCGTGTGTGACCACGACCTAAGATACTTTAAGTACCTAGGGCTTTATTTTCATGCCACCACAAATTGGACTCTTCAGCGCAGGATAGCAACTAACAACCTTAAGGCAAATGTCAATGCCCTCCTACGGTTTTACTTTTCAGAGAGAGGAAACCAATTTGTGCCATCAGTACTAGAAGTATTTAATATAAAAATAGAGCCCCAGCTACTTTACAGAGTCCTTGTGTGGATTGAGGCAGTTAATACAACAACTGAACAGGTTGCATTTGAGCTTTTTAAGAAAGATACTAGGTGTTCTACCTTGTGCCCCGTATGAAGCCCTCTGTCTGGAATGTGGTCAAAGCCTTATGTCTATGAGGGCATGGCTTATGACCTTCAAATATTGAGCCCGACTGCACTTTAACTCTGATCCTACTAGCTATAGATACCAGATGCTAAATGAGACTGAGGGTTCATCCTGGCTTGCCACTAAAGAGAAAAAACTGAAATCCTTGAATATCTCTCTTGAATCTATGCTGATGCTCTCCGAAACAAAGGTGTTTCACAAAATAAGGAGCAGATTACTGGAGGCAGAGTTGTGGAACTTGTATAATGCAGCCAATAAGACTTGTTCTGAACCACAGGATATTTCCCATGGTAGGCAGGGCCGGTGCCAGGCTTTTTTGCGCCCTAGGCAAGGCTAACTACTTGTGGCCCCCCCCCCCCCCACTGCTAACCAATTATCAAAAACAGATAAATTTTAGGGAAAATTAAAAGCACAAAACTTGACCCTGCTAATTTTTTAAAAAATTGTGCGGGCTTGGGCAGGCAGGGTGCAAGGCAAAGCTGAAGGGAGCTGCTGCTGCTGCAGTTGCCATGACTTTCTGGAGGAGGAAAAGTATGGGAGAGCTGGGGCTGGTGACTGAGTGAGTGTAGGGAAGATCTGAGACTGGGATGCTAGCCGGGTCAAAGTCCATGCTTCTCCCCCCTCCCCGCTACACAATGAGCATTGTCCTCCTGAAGCTGGCAGGCTAATAAGCCCTTCTGCAAACAGTGGCTCTTGAGACAGTTGTCTCATCTCCTCCTTATTTCCTATGTGGATTCCATGATTGATGATTGTCTACTGAACGCTGACGCAGCAACCTAAGGGCGTGGCGTGTAAGTCTGTGTATGTTTAAAAATAAACCGCTCACTGCCAGGGGCAGACTGAGTTTTCCTCCTTCCAACTCACTTGTCTCGTGTGCAAGTCCTTCAAGTGAGTGTGAGAGCCTGTGGTCAGTTGGAGGGGCGCTGATTGTCTGTTTCTGCACTCCTTTGAGGTCTGCACCCTAGGCGGTCTCCTAACTTGGCCCAATGGTAGTACCGGCCCTGATGGTAGGACGCTTGCACAATTATTTCTTCCAACTGCAACTTCCAAAATTGTGCAGAATTTTTACACTGGCTAGGCTTAATGTTTTACCCTCAGCTATTCTATTTGAAAGATTCCAGGGTATTCCTTTTGCTAATAAACTTTGCCCTTGTACATGTGAAACTACTGAAACTGTGTACCATGTGCTGTTTGAATGTTGTAATTATGCTGGCATTAGGCAATGAATTTTATCACCAATTTTGGTAGTGTGTCAGATTGTTCCAGGCCAAAGAAACTACTATTTCTGTTAAACAGCACTGAGGAAAACATGACTGAACCTGTGGCTAAGTTTTTATTGGCTGCTACCTCTATACGTAGTAAAATTCTGCAGGTGCTCAACGTAGGGTAATTTTTTAATGGAATTCTATTTTATGCAGAATCTTTTATTTCTTAGCTATTATGTTTTTACTTTTCAGAAATGCCATTAAAGGAATTGTTTGTGAAATAAGTGAATAAACTGTGTTTTCAATTAACCCCCCCAAAGCACTTTCTAACCATCTATAAAATACAGCTTAAAATTAGACAATAAAATCATTCATTTAAAACAAAACACAATAAAACAGAAGCACTGGCGAGGATCAAATCAAACCGCATTGATTCCAGCAGGAACAAAGTAATTGTATAAAATGCTAATTAAATGCAAGAGATACATAGCAATAAATAAACAGAACGCCAGGACAAAACAGCAGGGCTGTAACATATTGCGGGGGGGGGGGGGGGGAACCCACATCACTAAAACAATTATCATCTAGCAGGACAAGTCTGAGTAAACAGCTAAGTCTTTACTTGGTGCTGAAATTTAGACTGAGCGCCAACCAGCCTATGAGCTGGGTCCAGCCAGTTTATTCATTTAATTTCACACAATTCTGCAACCTACTAGTCCTCATCCCATAAGGTTTTTGTAAACACAGATCCTGTGATGCCCAGCATAACCTCACTGAGTGACCACAGAGGACCCCCCTTCCCCCCTTTTTAGTAGAAAAATTATGTGTATATAAAAATCCCCATGCCCTGCCCTAGGGTTGTCAGGTCCCCCCAGCCACCAGCAGGGGATGGGGAGTAGGGTTGCCAGATCCAGGTTGGAAACCTCCTGGAGATTTGGGGATAGAGCCTGGGGAGGACAGGGACCTCAGTGGGGTACAATGCCATAGAGTCCACCCTCCAAAGAATCCATATTCTCCAGGGGAACTGATCTCTGTGGATTGGAGATGAGCTGTAATTCCAGGGCATCTCCAGGTCCCACCTGGAGAATGGCATCTCCACCCTGCCCTCATCAAGCTCAACTCCCAAAGCTCCAGGAATTTTGAATCTGGAGTTGGTAGCCCTCTGTGGAAGTGGGACAAGGGCCTGTCTCCTAGATCCTGCTCTCTCTCCCAAACATTCAGAATTCCTTGCTTAGATAGTTGAAAAGAGCTTTATTCCTCAGACAGGACCCCATGAAGTTCCACAGGATCCTGAACCAAACGGAAGGCTCACCTTTCCTGGTTTGAACCTGAGACCCAGCTTTGATCTACTCAGCAGACTTAGAGGGGACTTCCAGGTCTGTGCCTCCTAAACAGAGTCCCTTTCTAGTTTGGCACTTAGGAAGGACTTGTAATCTTGGCTGGTCTAGGCCCCTTCTTGAGCTTCAGAAAGTCAGTTGGAGTTCAGTTCTTAGCTGCAACTCCAGTTCATTCTGTATTAGAGGGGAATGGTTCTGTGTCCTGGCACCAGTTTTGCTGAAGTTATTTGATATTAGCTGGGTGAGACACTCACACATGTGTATTTCTGTTGTTAATTGGACCAGAGATACCCAGATGTGTAGAAATAATTGAAGCCTGATTCTGTATAAGCAGTTCATAATATGTTTCAAGTTTTTAATTTGGTTATCTTACTGGTTCTAGTTATTTATTATGCTTTTAACCATGTGAGTGGGATAAGACTGTGCTGATTATGATTATAAGCCACTGATGAAGGCTTTGTGCTGAAATGTGTTTCGCATTGCGTTTATTTTACTGGGCCCTGTGTTAACTTATTGTATGTGCGCATTTGTTTCCTCTTTGTGATTTGTTTACATATTAAAATACTGCACATAACTGTATTGGTTCATTCGTATATTGCAACCTTCAACCTTTTTGCTTTTCCCTGTGTTCTCAACCTTTTGGGTTTACCCCTCTCTTTTCTGCTTAGATGTTTTTACCTTTTTGTGTGTGGGGGATTACTGAAAAGCTGGCCAGAGGTGTGGAGGAGACTATCTGCGATGGCGTTTCATACAGTCTGCAAAGCCTGCTCTTTCACAGTCCCCTTTTCTATTGTTTCCTATTGTATGGTTTTATTTGTGAGAAGTGGAAATTTGTACAAAAATTTATGGCCATTTTTTTATTTTTAGATTGCTACGTTTGCTTAATTACTTAAGCCATCCCGAACGCAGAATAAGGCAGTATACAATTAAAAAAATATTAATAAATAAACAGTACCCAGCAGCCTGGCTTCCCCAGCAGAAATACACAAACTTTTTTCTTTTTTTGTCAAAAATGCCAGTTTTGTGTAGTGTTCAAAGGGTGTGAGTCTGGGTTGAAATCCCAGTGTCCTTGTGCTGGCCACTCCTTCTCGGCCTACCCTATCTCACAGAGGTATTGTGAAGATAAAATGGAGGAGAGGAGAAGCATGGGTTCCTAAAAATGAAAAGTCTATATAGATCTTTTTTTAATTATTTATATAAGCTAGGGTTGCCAGGTCCCCCCTGGCCACCAGAGGGGTTTCCAGATCCAGGTTGGGAAAATTGCTGAGGCCCCTCCCCTTCCCAAACCCCACCCTCCTCAGGCCCCACCCACAAAATCTCCAGGTATTTCCCAACCCGGAGCTGGTAAACCTACCTGTAAGTAATTTGGGTAAAAGACTAGAAATGTCCTCTTCTATGTTAAACTGGCTGTACACCAGTGGAACCAATATATGTGCGTGTGTGTGTGGGGGGGTTAATTTATTTGCTTATTTGTTTCCTTAAAACATTTTTAAGCTGCCTTTCTGCCCGACTTATTTACTTATTTATTTAGGCTATTTTGTTTATGCCTCTCCAGAGTCCCTCAAGGCAGCTTACAATTAGGAACATCAACCCTCAATATAAAAACAGAGTCCCCCAGGAACAATCAAACACATTAAAAACAGCTTTTAAAACAAAACGCATAAACAGGAAGGACTTCACCCACCGCTGGAAGACAATGATAGAGGCAGTTGGTGTTGGAAGGGCAGAAATTTGAATTTAAGAGAGGAACTCACCTATATCCGAAGAACTTGCAAACTTTCTTATTGTCGGGAGTGGGGGTCTCATGTTTGTATGAACCCATTATCCCTCCTACCTTTTATATGGATGACATGCCACATGTTTTACGGTTTGTTTTCATGCTGTGGACTGCAGCCTGACAAGCAGCAGTTTAGCCAGGGATTTTCTTGGGCATGGATATACAGGGGAGGAGGAAATGATTTCATTTATATATAGGGATGGCAGACCCCCCCAGCAGGACCAGGGGTCCCCCATTTTTGGGCCCTGACCCCCCTCGAAACAAGGAAGAACATAAAAAATAAACACTCTGTACCTACATGACCTGAAAGTGACATAGGCACACCGGGGAGCAATGCTCTGGTTTTGGGGTAAAACTCTATGGTAGAAGCTAATTCTACCATAGAGTTTTGCCCTAAAGCCAGAGCATTGCAGTGCTACCCCACATGCCTATGTCACTTTCAGGTCATGTAGGCATGTCACATTTATTTTCAGCATTCCTCACCGCTCCTGGTAAGTTCATTCCCCATCCCCTGCCGGCTGGTCCAAGGGATGTGGCAACCCTATTTACATGCCATCCTATGATTTACCACAGTCTGGTGCTGAGAAATATACTTTGGAGGTAGCCTCAGTAACAGAGTTGCCGACTTCTAGGTGGGTCTAGTAACAAATAAATATACACTGCAAAAAACTTTTAAATTAATGTGTTCTGTTTATAACTATCATTCTATAAAGGACATAGTGTGCTATTATAACATCCTTGGGCATAGTGTGCTATTATAACATCCTTATCAGGTACATCCTGTTTTTTGAGGATCATCGAAGCCACGGAGGAAATGATGTGAAGCCTCGGGTCAAAATGCGCCTTGCATCAAATAGTGGGAAATTCAAGCAGGCAAACAGGGCAAACGGAGGACTCGACGCCAGGGCAACGCTTGTGGGAAATCGGTCTCAGTTTTAACAACTACCGGTCAATTTTGCATCAATATTTTTAAAAGTAACGCCCCAACGAGAGTTTCCAGAATTACAAGCCGGCTTCTATTTGCATGAAGTCTTCCAAAGGGGGAAGAAAGCTTTCATTTGTGGTTTTGTTGATGCTTATTGCCGGTCCTACAAAAGACACATTGTGCAGCTAAAATTTATGGATAGCGCACTCCTGTCATTCTCAATGACTTCTAGGTGGGGCCAGGAAATCTCTTGGAGTTACAAGTTTGGTGTAGCCAGTTTGGTGTAATGGTTAAGTACACGGACTCTAATCTGGGAGAACTGGGTTTGATTCCACACTCCTCCACTTGCACCTGATGGATGACCTTGGGCAAGCCATAGCTCTGTACTACCTGTTCTCTCAAGGACAATTGTCTCAGAGCTCTCTCAGCCCCACTTACCTCACAGGGTGTCTGTTGTGGGGAGGGGAAGGGAAAGGAGTTTGTAAGCCGCTCTGAGACTCCAAGTGAGTGAAGGGTGGGATATAAATCAAATCTCTTCTTCTCTCTTCTCTTCTTCTTCTTCTACAAGTGATTACCAGACTATATAGAGATCAGTTCCCCTGGAGAAAATGGCTGCTTTGGAGGGTGAACTCTGTGGCATTATACCTTGCTGAGGGCCCTTCCATCTCCAAACCCCACCCTCCCTCCACCCAGGAAATCTCCAGGAATTTCCCGCTCCAGAGTTGGTGACCCTACCAATAACAACTAGAAGACACCCCTTCGCTGAGCCCCTCTAACAGCCACAGAGTGGGCCGAGTGGGGCCTATAAAGACTGAAAGGACATCTGTTCAATGAAGAGAGCAGAAGAGACCCTGTTGAGATAGCATCAGAGTGAGTATGAATTAAAATGTCCCAGTGTTGCTTAGCTGTACTATGTAAACCACTTGGGGAACTTTCTGTTGAAAGGCAGTGTACAACTAACTCAATAAATACCATGGTTATAAAAGAGAACTTTCTTTTCTCCAAGCGCCCCCCCCCCCCCCATTCTGTGGAAAAGAGAGTCACATTTTTGGATAATACACTCACGATCACATCTGCCACTCTACCACAGACTTCACTGAGAGGAGAAAGCACCACACAGTAAACTGGAAACTATTTCTTCCTTCCTTAACAAAGCAGGTTTTATCCACCAGGCAGCAGACCAAGTTATTTCCAGCACAAAATAAGAAGAAAAGGGTATCACTCCCCCTCTCGCCATGGTTAAGTTAGGCCAACTGCTTGGGACTGCTGCACCAAGCAATGGATAAGGTCACAAGACAGTCTTGATAACCAGGGCCAGACTGGGAAGCAAAACCGGCCCCTGGAACAAAGGCTTTAGAGTAGCCCCCTTGCATGCTTCTGGTCAGGTTTAAGGGTGAAGCCCAGTAAGTCAAAGGACACAGAACTAAAGGGTGACCGGGGGCAGCAGAAAAGGGGAGGTGACTGGGTACATTTCCTCCAAAGTTGGGTTTTTATTTCACTGTCTCCAAGAAGCTCAGGGCACGATACGTTGTTTGCACCTTCTTCATCTTATCTCTCACAGCAACCTTGTGAGCTAAGTTAGGCTGACAGAGAGACAAAGAGAGAGCAACTGACTAAAGATCACTGGCTGTTGAATAATTTAGATGAGAGTTTGATACTCTCCCCTTTTGACGAAAACAGCTTTCCATTTTGTCTTGAGAATGAAAGTGTGGCCCTTCCCCTTCCAAAGAGTGGCTCCCACATGGCCTGGGTCCACAGCTGCACCCTCATGGACCTAGGGTTGCCAGGTCCAGCAGGAGGTCAAGTGGGGGTGTGGATATGGGGGGGCATCAGTAATGGTGTGACATCATTTTCAAGGAAACCAGGAAGTGAGGTCACACCTCCCTGGGATTGCAAGAAACTCTATGATAAAGCCAGAGAGTTATTGGTGACTCCTAGAGATGGCTAGTGTAACTTTTGGATTTTCCCTAGAAGTGATGTCACACTGTCACTGATGATGATGTATTTTTTCTTTCTTCCTTCCACTGGTCCCTGGAGCACCAGAAGGCAAAACTCGCTGGTAGCTGGAGTTCTCCTGCTCCCAGGGGGCACATGGTAACCCTACTTGGTAATAGTTCTGCATGTAGGTCTCGTTACCACCACATAGGGTGACTGTGGGGTTGCCAAGTCTGTTGAACTTACCAGTGGGGGGGAGTCACAGAGTTTTGGGGCGATTACCAGAGCGTCGCCCTGGCAACGCCCCCAACATGATGGCATCACTTCTGGGTGACGTCATTACGTGGGGGAAGTCGTCCAGGCTGGACAACTTCGGGGGTGGGGTTTCCCCCGCCGGCCCAATGCTGGCCGGTGGATCAGGAACCCCTGTAGCGGGGGATGCCCTGCCCCCCGGGCTGACTTGGCAGCCCTAGGTGACTGAAGCAAAGAAAATAGGGAGGACCTTATAAATATGCACATCATACACTTGCTGGGGCTGTGATATTGACAAAAACCATATTTGGGGGAAATCAGTGCAAAGCAGAGAAACACTCAGACAATAAACAAATAGAAGATGTCATACTGATACTCCAAAAACATGGTTTCCAGTTTGAAGGCAAATGTGGAGGAAAACATCCATGTGGAAGCAGTCCATGTTGAGTAGCTGCCACCCCCTGCTGTCTTTGGCTATTATGTTTCTGCTTCCTGGTGCTTAACAGGAGACATACTGAAGCTATTTGGGGCTGTTCTGAGAAAGGCATTTCGGGGAAGGTTGCTAACTTTGGGGAAGCCCAGGGTTCAGTCCAAACTCAAAATTACACTCTTCAGCTGTCAGGGGTGGACAAATGCATGATTTCACCTATTAGAACAGCTAATTTTACCTCTGGGAATGGTTAACAACTACACCTGCTCTACTGAATGGAAATTTTCCATAAATGAAGACTGAGAACAAGGGATTGCAGGCAGGGGTGTCATAGTTTTCAGCCCTCCCCCATGATGGGTGGTGGCACTGGAAAAGCATATATCCTTTGCATGAAGAGAGTCCCAGGTTCTATCCCAGGATCTTGATTTGTTGTCAGGATTTATATTCCAGGATTTATATTCAACATTAAAAAGTCCTCAAGGCAGTTTATAAACATTAAAATCATAATACATAATCTTAAAAATATATCAGTAATGACTGTGCCATAAATTCAGAGAAGCACAACTACTTAGGCCGAAGACAGATTGGCCGTCTCGGCCGCTCTGCCTCCGCTTCAGAAGCGGAGGCAGAGCGGCCGTTCAGACGGCCGTATCTGCCCCAGGAGGCGGCCTGGACGCGTCGCGTCCGGCGCCGTGCTCCTTCCGCACCAGCCGAGCACCACTTTAAAGTGGTGCTCGGCTGGTGTGGTGCGCCCCGTGCGCGCGTTCCACCCGCCGGAGCGGGTGTGAATGCGTGCAGGCAGGGGCGGCCGCACGGCGGCCGCCCACTGCTGCAGGAAGCCGCCCGCAGTCTAAACGCTGCGGGCGGCTTCTTTCCGGCGGAGTGGGAACGCCGCGGGGCAGGGGAAATTCCCCCGCCCCATTCTGCCGCGCCACGGAGGCACGGCAGAATGCCAGATTGTCTTCGGCCTTAGTCACAGCCTCAATAAATCCATCGAAACTAATTCAGTATTATTGAATTTAAAATTTACATCTAATTTATCATTACAAGTTCAGGAAATTAAGACGGAGTTGTTCTGGCAATGGCACAACTGCCTCCATTTTTCCTGTTACCGGTTCTCACCTGTTCCCAACATTCCATGCCTCTTGGAGCATGCTCCATCCTCCTCAGGATCCCCCCCCTTTCCTTCTTTTGGTCAATTTATGAACATGTAGAAACCACTTTCTTGCTGTCTCTGTGTGGACTGGTTTTTTAGCACTTGTGTAATTGGTACAGACCATTCTCTTTATAATTAGGGACAGTAAAATAAATGAATCAAAGAATGAACGCATGAAATAAGCCGTGACACTTAATCCCTCTAAAAATTATGTACAGGCTAATATCCCCATAAAAACTCACTAGTGGGCTTCGGAAAACAATTTTCTCAGCCTAACCTACCTCAGTGTTAGAGTTGCCAACCTCCAGGCAGAGGCTGGAGATCTCCAGGAATTACATCTCATCTCCAAGCTACAGAGATCAGTTCCCCTGGAGAAAATGGCAGCTTCACAGGGTGGACTCTATGGCATTATACCATCCCAAAGATCTCCAGGAATTTCCCAACCAAGAGCTGACAACCCTAAGATTTAACTAACAAAAGCCAAGCTTTGCTCACAGTTAAATAAGCAACCTGCCAGTAGACTGGCCTTTTTTAAAAAATCACTTTTGTCAGGAGGGCGGGCCTGGGACTAGTGGAGTGGTGGGATGGGGTGGCAAAGCCTTGTGCTTTGTGCATGGACATAATAAACTCTCACTACATGGTATAGTATGCTCTATGGTTATGCTTAGGCAGTATAAAACCAAAAGTCCCACGAGTGCTTGCAATTATGTCGTGCTTAGTTTGGCTGCAGAGATAGAATGTTCTGCTGCTACATATCCAGTTTCAGGCTGCAGATGTGCTGTTTTGCAAAAGCAGTGGAGATTTTTTTTAAAAAAACGTTCAGCATGTACCAAAGAAAGAATGGACGTGTTATGTAAGCAAAACACGTGCAGATGTTGGGCGTTTCATGAGATATGTAGGTCGTACAATGACTTTTTAAAAAAATACTGAACTGTAAAAGCGGACCAGATTGCCAATTTTAGAATGGTCAATGAATTGAGCGCGCATGAATATACAAACGCATATAGACAAGACATATGTGCACCCCATCTTATGAGCTGATTTATGTGACTGGGAGCCATATGCTACCCGCTTCAAACCTGAATTTTGCAGGGCTGTATTTCTATGATTTATATCCCATCACTCTCTTCTTCCAGGGCAGGTTGCAATCGAATCAGATGATAACTATAAACAATCCCATTAAAATGCAGTTTAATTCCAGCTCAAGGGCTTTAAAATACCACGGATACTAAATTCTCCAGTTTTACTAACTAAACCCTCCACCCCAAGACCAAATAGAATCATCTTAAAGTTAGGCCAGCATCCAAAAATGCAGGTGGGAGCTGGCCTAAGGCGACATGAGGAAGGGCTGTTGGCAGTCATTTCAGAGCAGGGGAAAGAGGGATGTCCTGATATTGGAAATCAAGTTAATGAGTGCCAAGGGCCTCAGTCAACCCAGTGCCACGGCACTTATTGGCCAGAAGGGGGAACTGGTTTTCTTCTGCTGGAGCAGTTAAGTAGAATATTACCATATGTTCCAACTGTGCTTAATTAGGGATGTTTTTAAAGAAACTGGATTCAGAGCGGGGTCGTATCTCGTTTTAAAAACTTGTTGGAATATTGGAAGTAAAGCTAGTCGTATGAGGATATCGATGCAATGGTCCTTAACATTTGCTTTGGTAGGAAACACATTTCTGGGTCACCCTCCTCTCCCATACCTAACTGGGAAGAAGTTCTTAAGGACTGAACCCTTGACTGAAGGAAGCCTCCATTGCAACATTCAGGCACACAGGAGGAAAAAAACTCGTTTTATACGTAATTAAAATTGAGTTGTTAAAGGACTGCTCTTTATTTGAGTGCTAATAACAGCAGAGGAGGGACAGTTATGATCAATAAAACCATGGAGGAGTTGGTAAGTTAAAACCCTCCTCACCTCCCTGTACAACCCCAGTCCAAACCTGGCTCATGTGTATGTGGCGCTCCACTTGTGGCTTCTTAAAACCGCACAGGAGAGAAAGCTGAACACCCTCCTCCCCGCCATTGCCAAGCTCCCAACCTGGCACATTTGGGAATGTTAGTTCCCAAAGGTAAGTCTGTCTGCAAGCCAGGGCAGGATGCCCCAACCTGACTCATGGCAGATGTATCATTGAGTTTGGCCTCGAGAGCAATGCTCCCTCTAAGCTGTGGAGTCTGGTGACCAAAAATTCTACTTTGAGAGCTACTGGCATTAAAGTTGTGAGCAAGACATTTGGCTACTGCATACATTAGTTTGCTTTGGAGCAGTCCTTCCTGAGGACAAAAATCTGTGAGCCAGAGGCTAAAAAACTGTGAGCTAACTCACACTAACTCAGCTTAGAGGGAACACTGCTCAAGAGTTGTTTGAGACGTGTTCCCTCTTCTTACCCCAGAACCTCTAAATCTCTGCATGGAGTATAGATGTATCTCCAGTGCATATCCAAGCTGATGGAGAATACATTTCACATCTTGTTCAGGTATATTTCGAACTATTAATAATATACTGAAGGGCAGCTATGTCTTTCAAAAATACATTTAACCAAAGGAACGTGCACTCTCCCAGCTTTTAAACTGATGGATAACAGGTTACTGCAAAGGAGATGAATGCAGCTGGCTCTTGGCAATGTGTCTCATTTAAACACACCACTTGTGAGGCACAACAGCTTCCCCATGTGATTTGGCACAAGCTCGGCCTCTGATTTAAACTGTGCTGCAACCTGTAACTATGCAGCTACACCTGCTTCACACAGTTTAAATTAGAAGCTGAGCCTATAGAATGTCACAAGGAGAAGCTCTGTTGCCTTGCCAGCATCACATTTAGATCAGGCCTAATGGCAGTGAAGAAGACGAAGAAGAGTTTGGATTTATACCCCGCCCTTCACTCACTTGGAGTCTCAGAGCGGCTTACAAACTCCTTTTCCCTTCCCCTCCCCACAACAGACACCCTGTGAGGTAGGTGGGGCTGAGAGAGCTCTTTCCCAAGCTGTCCTTGAGAGAACAGCTGGTACAGAGCTATGGCTTGCCCAAGGTCATCCAGCCAGGTGCAAGTGGAGGAGTGGAGAATCAAACCCAGTTCTCCCAGATTAGAGTCCGCGCACTTAACCACTACACCAGACTGGCTCTCAGATGGGGACCTTGTGCAGGGACTACTTAGGTGTTACAAGCCCTATTTTCATCTGTGAAATGTTGGAAGGTATGAATTCCTTGCAGGTTTTCTAGCTTTGAAAGTAAAAGGACTTTTTCTACTACTGCTTTTTTTTTTTTTTTTGAGAACAAAAAATTCAGAGACTGCCGCAGAGCAGTCTTCAGGATCCAAATGTAAAGAGAGAAGAAATCAAGGTTCCATATATGCCAGGGACGGCCAAACTTGCTTAATGTAAGAGCCATAAAGAACAAACGTCAGATGTTTGAGAGCCACAAGACAGGAACAAATATCACACATGTTTTTATTGAAAAAAAGCAAATTTGCCTTTTATTAACATTAAATGAGACCGCCAAAAATAAAAACAAAAGAGGTAGAAACAGATATTGATGGTGGCATTTATTTGTCCAGTGCTACTTATTTGTTTGCTAATGATATTTATTTGCCCTTACAGTAGCCGGTTTGGCTTGGGGAAGGGATTTAAAGAGGCAAATGCCTTCTCCAAGCCAGCAAACGGCGAGAGCATTGATAACACATTTTAAGTTAAAGTTGCTTTCTTTCTCTGCTTCCCCCTGCCAAGACTACCCAGGGAGGGGAACACTGGCTGGGGAAGGGAAGATTGATCAGGGAGGAATGCCTCCCCTTCGCTTCCCCAGCCGCCCTGCCGGGAGCCGAGCTGCACAATATGTGTGAAAGAGCCACGTGTGGCTCCCGAGCCGCAGTTTGGTCACCCCTGATATATGCCAATCAAGCCTTTCATCCATCAAGTCTAGTATTTTATAGTTTCCAAGGTCAATAGTTTCCCCTACCACTACTAGGTGAGATTTTTTAAAGCAGAGTTGGGGTTTTTTGGAAATTTTTATTGAAAGTACTATTGTCAACTTTACAAATAATTAAACAAGAGTTACCCAGATGGCCCAGGGTAGCCCTATCTTATCAAATCCCAGAGCTAAGCAGGGTCAGCCCTGGTTAGCATTTGGATGGGAGACCAACAACAACATCCAGGGTCGCTATGCAGAGGCATGAAATGGCAAACAACCTCTGGTCATTTCTTGCCTTGAAAACCCTATGTGGTTGCCATACGTCAGCTGTGACTTGATGGCCCTTTCCAACACCACCACCACCTAGGACTGAAAAGGGGATCTTCTGCAAGCACAGCATGGGCTCTGCCACTTAGCTATAACAATAGCCTAATATCAGCTCAGGCAAGACATGATTAGCATGCTGGCATTTAAGAACATAAGAGAAGCCGTGTTGGATCAGGCCAATGGCCCATCCAGTCCAACACTCCGTGTCACACAGTGGCCAAAACCCAGGTGCCATCAGGAGGTCCACCAGCAGGGCTATAACTCCAGAAGCCCTCCCACTGTTGCCCCCCAAGCACCAAGAATACAGAGCATCACTGCCCTAGATGTAGGCTGCGGTCACACATGTCAGTTGAAGTGCAGGGGAAGAGAGGCTATTTCCTCTGGAGGAATTTGACACGCAGTTGTGAGATCGCACAGCCTTTTGAAGCTGCGGGTGCAGCCCATCACCGTGTGATCAGACACAACTGTGGGTGAGTTGTTCGGGGTTTTTTTTGCCATTTGTTTCCATTGTGTATAAATGAGCAATCAAGGAATCGCACCTCTGCACTGAGGGCCCCCTATGGAATATGCAATGATGCGCATACTGCAAGGGGGGAAGAACATGGCACAGAGTCGGGATGGCCTGATCAGACCATCCCAACAGTATGACAATGTGCTTGAGCAATCAGACAGGGGAAAGTCTGCCCGTAGCCTGCCTTATCTGGATAACACCGGACTTTCCCTGGTGTCTTTTAACTCCACTTCCGTGGTAGAGCAGCATGGGTTGCCGACGACTGCAGGATGCTTCCCAGATGGTGCTGTTTGATTGCTCCCTTTAGATCTGTCAGGCATTCACACTTATATCGGATCTAGAGGACTGTGTGATTGCAGCCGTAGTGTTCCATTTATACCTTGTGGCTACTAACCACTCATGGACCTCTGCTCCACATGTTTACTCAAACCCCTCTTGAAGTTGTCTATGCTTGTAGCTGCTACCACTTCTTGTGGAAGTGAATTCCATGTGTTAATTACTCTTTGAGTGAAGAAATACTTCCTTTTATCTGCTCTAAGCTTACTGCTCATTAATTTTATTGGGTGCCCACCACTCAGCATCACAGCCTTTTTTTGACAACCAAATTAAAAAAAAAACATTTTTTCTATATTTAGAACTGTTTTTTTCCTGCCCTTTCCCCAAGTAGCTCAGAATGGCATACATTACCCCGCCCCCATTTCTATTCGAGCTTCACAACAATCCTGTGAAGTAGGTTAGATCTAGGTTTTCCAGCTCCAGGCTGGGAAATTCCTGGAAATTTTGGGGTGGAAGGTGGAGTTTGGAGAAGGGAGGCACCTCAGTAGGGTATAATGCCATAGAGTCCCCTCCAAAGCAGGCATTTTCTCTAGGTGACCTGATCTCTATTGTCTGGAGATTACTTGAAGAAGAAGAAAAAGAGATTGGATTTATACCCTGCCCTTCACTCAGAGTCTCAGAGCAGCTTACAATCTCCTTTCCTTTCCTTTCCCCACAACAGACACCCTGTGAGGTAGGTGAGGCTGAGAGAGCTCTGAGGGAACTGCTCCTGCGATAACTGTGACTGGCCCAAGGTTGCTCAGCTGACTGCATGTGGAAGAGAGGGGAATCAAACCCACTATGTCAAACTGGCTCTGGGAGATCCCCAGGCCCCACTTGGAGGCCAGCAACCCCGGTTAGGCTGCATGAAAGTTACTGACTCAAGCCGCTGAGCAAGCTGCAAGGGCTTAATGGAGATCTGAACCTGCGTCTCCCATGTTCTAGTCTGACATTCTAACCACTAAACCACTTGGGCTTCTTGTGAACTTACGTCCTTCTAAAGGCACCATGGGCATAGACGTGGTGGGAAACAGGATACTAGGCTGGCCCATGTAGCTCAATGGCTTGCCCACAAATGGGCACTTTTTCTTTATTCCTCTGCTGCAGGGAAGCATGTTTAGGACTGCGGCCTAATTCAGTTTATATTTAACATGCCAGCTGCAAGAGGTCTCCCAACCTTGCACAGGTCTTCTTAGTCTTCCGTGAACAAGAACCTGCCTGATGCTTGGAGACTTTGCTATAATGTGCTCTGCCCTGGCCGGCCTGCCTTGGTTGTCCCTTTGAAAAGGCTCTGTGGTATGGTGGGGGGGGCACATTCCCCCTCCCCACTGCACGAGATCCCACAGCTCCCCACGGCCTTTGTTCCTCTCCCATCTTTGTTTTCATTGAGCCTGTTACCCCCTCCGATCCTTTACCAAGAGGGAAAAATATAAGGAAAAGAAATAAACATGATTGCTTAGGAAAACAAGCCCTTAAGTCGCTGCAGCTGCACAAAGATATCATCGACTCAGATAATTGGTACCATGTGTCTGTTAGGGAAATAGGAGATTTATGGCCTAGAACGAAAGAACTGATGCTCTGAAAACCCCCAGAAGAAATCCTTTTCTCGTTCTGTTCATCTAGAACCAGGGAATGGAAATACTCCAGAACGTGGGAGGTTGGAATGTGTCAGATACATTACGGCACGTGGATATTTCATTGCTGGGAGCTGTACTGCTAATGTTTTGGTGGTTCAATGGGCCAGCAGGAAGTAAACAAAAGCCAGAAGAGAAGTGATGTGATGTGCAGCCCCACCGGCATCCCAGCACACCCTAACCATGCATTGGCTTCTCACTGTGTGTTGATGAGACTCAAAAGGACCTCACTGAGAAAGAACACGGGGTTTCTGTGTGGGGGCAATGCAGTCCATACCTTGATAGCCACTGTTGCCAACTCTAGAATGGCCTCCGAACGCTCCTATCATTCTGCAATGACTCACCAACAGCTGGATCCAAAACAGTCACAGCAATCCCGCCTGTGGCATGTACTGTCACAGAGGCAAGCCTCCTCTTGCACAGTGAACCCCACAGCTGATAGAAGCCCCATTCAGTCAAAACTAGAGCCCAGCATGAGTCATCCCAACAGCCCAGTAAGTGTAATCAGCTGCCACTGAAGATGTGACCACCAGACTTAGGAGAAAGGACGAAGTGTAGGCTATGGGTACAATTGTGCTGTGTGCCCTCTTAGAATCTCCTAGGAAGACCTCCACTACAAATCCCATGCTACAGAGACAAAATGTTGGGAGTGGACCTTGTGCAGGTGAATTTGATAAAGACTGCACTGTGTCATGGGCTTTGTAGTATTTAAGAAGCAAAACCATTGAACTGGCAATGCTTTAGGTGTATGCAGGGCCACAGTTTGAGGAGAGTGTAAGGAGGCCTTTTCCTGCCTTCAGCACCAAGTTTCAAACCATATGTCCCCACTAGGAAGAAAAACAGGGTACAAATAAAAAGGGGGGGGCACTCAATATGTGCTCATTGTTCAGTAGTGCCTATATATCTAGCCCTTTCCACTACTGCATGACAAGGTAGTAAGAACATATGCCAAATGTACGAATGCTTTTGCTATTTTTTAAAAAGTGAACCTTTGATCCATATTGATGATATGTACTATGCCATAGGTTGCTCTCCTCTTCTGGGTAGGTTTGTACAACGAACAACCCCTGTATAACCCATGCCACATACCAGAAATAGGATAGCCACCGCCTCATCTACTTCATCTGACTTCTTTTTTCTGAAAAAGGGGGGGGGGGGACATTTCCAACTTTGGAAGGGGGGTGGTGGAGATTGCTGCCCACTCCCACTCTCACCACAGACCCTCATTTTGCCTTGCATGCAGCTCCTGAGGATCCACAGACACACACACACACACCCCTCCCCAGAACGAAACAGCAGGTGTCTCAGTGGGCTGCAGTGGGAGAACTAGGAAAGTCCCACCTTGCGGAGTCTGCTCCCCACATGGATCTCACTGGATACATGCCACAGCCTTTAAACAGCAACAGACTACAATGATACTGATGGTTGTTTTCTGAAGACTGAAACTGTCTGGGGCCAGAATATCTGCAGAACCCGTCTCTGGTATCTCTGTATTGCAGAACGCCCTGCTGACCCATGAGTGCCATTCCGCTTTGGATCCTCCGAGAGCTCCATCCTAGCTCTCTGCCTGGCACCACGCCATTCTCCCAAGCCCTCCCAACTTCCAAAGGGGTTCTTTGCTTCTCTCTGGGTATGTCTGCTGCCACCAGTTGGTCAATTACAGGATTTGGTGCAAAAAAGGAGGAGGAAGAGATTGGATTTATACCCTGTCCTTCACTACCCATAGATGTCTCAGAGCATCTTACAATCTCCTTTCCCTTCCCCTCCCTACAACGGACACCCTGTGAGGTAGGTGGGGCTGAGAGAGCTCTTTTGAGAACTGTCCTTGAGCGAACAGCTCTGGAAGAACTTGTAACTGACCCAAGGTCACACCAGCAGCTGCATGTGGAGGAGTGGGGAATCTCCCCCGGTTCTCCCAAATTAGCATCCAGGCTCTTTAACCGCTACACCAAACTGGCTCTTAGCGTTCTACCCACATTGCCATTTACAAGCTCTGCCTAGTGTTCATGTTTCCTCTCTGACTAGCCTTTGCAGAGATAGTTTACTGGACTTGGGCATTCCCAGGGATCTAGCAATCTACTGACCAACCACCTCCCTTCCCCAGTGTCATTTTAGTAACATTTTTTGAGTGGGGCTTAATGTGGTTATGGAGAACTTCCAAACATTCAAAATAATAATAAATTTATGTAAAAGAAAATGTACACACCAATACTCTGGACGGCAACAGATCGAGCAAGGGTACGAAGTAAAGGTTTATACATGTATTTCTCTGTTCCCTGTCTCAACCTACCTCATTGTTATTATTTTAGGGTAGGCTCTTTACTCTTAAAGTTATAGCAATCTAGCAGTCATCTAGTATCTTCAGTCTTTGTTCGGGCTTCCTGCCCTATTTTAGTGGCCCTCAAGATGCAGCCCAGGTGTGAGAGCTCCTTCCTCCAAGTTATCCCCAAATGTAGCCTCCTAAAATGGACCCCATTCCCCTCATCTAGGGGATTTATTACCTCTCACTGGGCACTCCACTTGGGTCAATCCTTTATGTACTGTCCTTCCCAGAAACTATCTAACATTTGGCATTCTGTTTCTGTTACCCTCTAAGTGTCACATTCCTACCACGGTATGAGATGGCCCTTTGATTGTTCTATGTTGACTAGATGAATTTGCATAACCAAGACTTGAGGGCAATTGATCACTGTCCTGTTTTCTATCCTTGTACTAACAGAGAAACTTGGAATGAACATGCAGGATTCGTAACCTCCAAACTCCCATTTCTCTGCAGACTTAATTAAAAGTATTTCAGGTTGCAGGTGCTAGAAAGGATCTTTCTCTGCCATGATAGCTGCAGGTAGTCAGAAGAAACAGCTAAACCAGATGGACCAATGGGCTGACGTGATGTAAGGCAGCTTCAAATGTTTATAGGAGTGCTTCACAGAAGGAGGTGGACACTTGGGACAGGACTATTTCAGTGATGGCACCCCAGTCATGGAACTTCCTTCCCACAACAGTTTGTATTAAACTGAACCTGTCCAGGTTTGGATGCCTTTCTTTTTACACAGTTTCAAGTTGAGTTTGATCATTGTTCCTTCTCTTCTTGCCTGTTGGACTGACTGACATAACTGTGTGCAGCTTTATGCTACTATTACTGCAGTTTTGCTTTTATTGCTGGCTTTACTGCTAATCTGGCTTGGAGGTGCTTTTAACTTTTACTGCTGTTTTAATCAAATCACGAAACGGTTTGCATTGCTACTTTCTGCTGAAAACCACCTGGGAAGCCACTGGATGAGTGTTGTGGAGTATAAGTTTTAAATAATAACTGATACATTTGTAAGTGCAATAGGCCTAGTTTTGCCTTATGTGGAGACACACTGCTTGGGAAAGCCTCACCTTCAGAATATCTGTGCATTGCGCACTGGTTAAAGACACTGTAGCTAGCCCCGGCCAAAACCCCCCCAAAAAGCAATCCTAAAAGGAGGACAATTTAAGTGTTTCCACTAAGAATAATAAGATTTTTGTTTTACCTGTTTCTGTACCTCTGTCTCCTTTCTCCCCCTTCTCTCCTTTTTCTCCCTTTGGGCCTCGGTCACCTGGAAACAGAAAGGCACTATCAGATGATGATAGACTGAATGGGACAAATGAAGCTGATGCATACATGCGATAATCCACTGCTATTTTTTGGCTCAGAAACCAGAGCACTCCAGGGAGAGAAGAGCTCGTGTTTGTTAACTTCCCAAGCTATTTCCTGCTCACTGCTGCCAAATTGATACAAGCCAATGCCTATTTTCATTGCTCTGTCTCATAAGCTTGTTTATATTTGCTAGAGTCCACTTAATCACAGGAGATTTGGGCATCTAATGGTAGACAGGGTTGCCCACCACATTTGGGTAGAAAATCCCAAATTGCAGATCCCCAAAGGACACGATCCACTAGAAGTTCTCCCATGACCCCTACTGAAATGATCCAGCCTGATGGCATGTGGGTCACTCCCATGGCTCACGTATATCCATCTCCTTCCTGGCTGCCCTCGCTGCAGCCTTGTTAATAAATCCACCCAAGTTACTATTTTGCATTTGTTTTATTTATTCAATTTATATCCCGCTCCTTTCCCCATCAAGCAGGGCTCAGGGCGGCTTCCACCAATTAAATATACAGTAAAAGCCGTTATTACAGTATTAAAACCCAAAAATACAACTAAAAACCTAAACCGTCAACTACTATGTCGGACACCACCCAAACAATCTGTCACAGGTGGGCAAGAGGGGGGAAGGGGTGGGAAGAGGAAGGCCAGCTGAACTCTCTAACCGTCATTGTCCTCAACCATAAGCCCGGTGGAACATCTCAGTCTTACAGGCCCTGCAGAACTGAACCAAGTCTCGCAGGGCCCACATCACCAGGTTGGGGCCAGAGCCAAAAAGGCCCTGGTCCTGGTCAAGGACAGCTGGACTGCTTTGGGGCCAGGCGTTACCAGTAAATTGTTACCAGACGAGCATAATGCTCTTTGAGGTGTATACCGGAAGAGGCGATCCCATAGATACGATGGTCCCTAAACCATTTAGAGCTTTAAGTACCAAAACCTTCTAGTTCTAGAGAGCCAGTCTGGTGTAGTGGTTAAGTGCGCGGACTCTAATCTGGGAGAACCGGGTTTGATTCCCCACTCCTCCACTTGCACCTGGCTGGATGACCTTGGGCAAGCCATAGCTCTGTCACAGCTGTTCTCTTAAGGACAGCTTGGGAAAAAGCTCTCTCAGCCCCACCTACCTCACAGGGTGTCTGTTGTAGGGAGGGGAAGGGAAAGGACTTTGTAAGCCGCTCTGAGACTCCAAGTGAGTGAAGGGCGGGATATAAATCCAACCTCTTCTTCTTCTTCTAGTTCATACCACTGTTGCTGCTCTGCTACCCATATGATTAAGAGGAGGGGGAAGGAAAATAATGCTTTCTTTTGGTGAAAATTCCCACATTCAGAGAAGTGGCTTGATAGTCTGCCTTTGGCCTCCCAGCCCAGGTATTCTCTGGAGGTCTCCCATCCAAGTACTTGCCAGGGTCGGCCCTGCTTAGCTTACGGGATCTGACGAGATCGGACTTGCCTGGATTATCCAGGTCAGGGCTCATTTCTGAATTCTATTTTAACTAGATGAATTCCAATGCTATTCCCAGAATTAGAGCACACGGATCTTGTTATAGTTTTCAATTCCCATTTGCATCTTTCTTCACACTCCACAATGCTTATCCACACATGTACATTGATAAAATACTGCAAAAAAAGATGAATAAAAAAGATTGCATCCAGATGTTGTGCAGTGCTTTACTAACACATATCTATAAAATACTCCACAGAAAGAATCTTGATGCAATGATCTTTTTTTTTTTTTTTTTTGCAGTGTCTCACCCAGTGCATCAGTAGAAGGGGAGGGGAGGTACCGCGCAAATGAACTGAAGGAATCAAAAGCTCTAGCAAACTGCAGAGGTAGACACAATACTGTTTAGAAAATTCAGGTATAAATAGAGGATACCTAATGCATCCGTTTCCCTTTGATAACAAGACCACAAAATTCAGAACACCGAAATATTCGGAAGAGAGGTGTTTCAGAAACATCCCTCCTCTGGTTCCAGAACTGGAAGAAGTTGGCTAGCCTCAGAATGATCAGTTAAAATTCAGCACACTTTGGAATTTCATTTGGCTAATGCTTTCCCTTTGCCAATCGAAGTCAGATGTTTTTGAAACATTATTCAAAATTTAACTGGAACATGTCCAGTGGGAACTAAATGCAAAGATTTTTTTTAAGAAGATAGCATTTAAATCATATGCAACAACAATATGAAGAAGTACTTCCATAATGGACATGACTAAATTATGATAAAAGTACATCCAGCCCCTTAGTGCCAATGGGCTCTAACGACCACCAGTTGCAGGTGCAGAACCGAATAATGGCTTGCATGTGTGAAACCAAGGGATTTTTCCTATTATCCTGCAAGATCTCCGAGGCAAGACTTTTAATCTGCAAGGCTGTTCACGTGTGCAGCTGAGCATCTGAAAAAGTGAACACTGTGAGGGCTGATTCACACACACCAGTCCATCACGCTCAGTGAACACTGCTTCATTCAAGAGCAGGATGTTGGCATGTGTGAATCAGCCCAAGCTCTGCTCACCTGTGCTTATGTCAATGCTGCTCCTGCTGATCCAGTTAAGGTCTACCTGTTCATTTATATCCCACATTATCTCCAGGGCAACATATATAGTTCTACCCTCTACCATTTTGTCCTCATAACAGTCCCGAGAGAGAGGTTAGGAAAGAGCAGCTGTTCCAAGGTCCTGTCGTCATCATCATAGCTGAAAGGTGATTTGAAGCAGGGTCTCTACCAACTAGGGTTGCCAGGTCTGGGTTGGAAAATACCTGGAGACTTTGGGGGTGGATCCAGGAGAGGGCGGGGTTTGGGGAGGGGAGGGGCCTCAGCATGGTACAATGCCATAGAGAGTCTACCCTTCAAAGCAGCCATTTTCTCCAGGGGAGCTGATCTCTGTCAGCTGGAGATGAGTTGTAAAAGCGGGGGATCCCCAGGCCCCACCTGGAGGCTGGCAACCCTATTTCTTTTTCTCTTCCCACCTGAAACACTCCCCTCTGCCCCTCAGCCCAGATTCCTGGCTTCTGTTTCCTGCTGGCGGCAAACGCAGCATGCTTGTGCTGGCCTTGACCCACACCCCTCACCATTTGCGTCTTGTTAGGCTTCTCCCCCTCCCCAGTTGTCTCCAACCTCCCGCAGGGCAGCCTTTTGATCCTCCGGCAGCTTGTCTGAATAGTTTAGTGGGATGGGAAGCAGCTCAGGTCTGGGGACTCTCTGGGAGATCTTCCCACCGATGCATGCAGCGTTGGAAGAGGCACTGCTCTCCTCGTGGTAGGATGTGCATTGAAATGCCTGTCTTCTATAGACCACTCCCAGCTAAAAGAGGCTTCAGTATGAAGGGTAGGGTTGCCAGGTCTGGTTGGGGAAATACCTGGAGACTTTGGGGTGGATCCAGAAGAGGGCGGTGTTTGGGGAGGGGAGGGGCCTCAGCATGGCGCAATGCCACAGAGTCCACCCTTCAAAGCAGCCATTTTCTCCAGGGGAGCTGATCTCTGTCAGCTGGAGATCAGTTGTAAAAGCAAGAGATCTCCAGGCCCCACCTGGAGGCTGGCAAGTCTAATGAAGGGGATTGAAGAAGGCCTGTAATCTTACAAAAGGGAGGAAGGCCAATGTCCAGGGATTTGGTGGCTCTCTAAAAGGGACACCTCCACAGGGCTTCTTCACGCATGACTATCTGATGCCACCGAACCTTCTTATTTTCTTTTATTTCCATATATTTTACCCTGCTTTTTCCCCCTACAGGGACCCAAAGCAGCTCACAACATAATTTTCTCCTCCGCCATTTTTATTCACATGACAACCCTGTGAGATACTGGGAGATTAGACTGAGAGGGTTCGGCTGGCCCATGGTCACCTAGCAAGCTTCCATGGCAGATTCAAAGCTGAGTCTTCCAGATCCTAGCCTGACACTTCAACCTCTCCACCACGCTGGTTCTAGCCTTGAGGGTAGACTACTCTAATGGGTCTGCCCATTTATCACTGCTGAGATGCCTTGGGGGGCACTGAACCAGAGGCAATACAATCGCCCAGACAAAGGTTCCTCTGTGCCCCCCTTTGTTCCACTGAGACCCTCACTGACAGCCAGTTTGGCATGGTGGTTAGGAGCGTGGACTCTAATCTGGGAGAACCAGGTTTGATTCCCCATTCCTCCACATGCAGCTGCTGGTGTGACCTTGCGTCAGTCACAAGTTCTTTCAGAGCTGTTCTCTCAAGAGCAGTTATCTCAGAGCTCTCTCAGCACCACCTACCTCACAGGGTGTCTGTTGTGGGGAGGGGAAGGGAAAAGAGATTGTAAACTGCTCTGAGATGCCAAAGGAAGGGCGGGGTATAAATCCAATCCCAATCTCCTCCTCCTCCTCCTTCACCTAAGCAGCATAGTAAAACTAATCACATGTCTTGCTGTTATCATGAGTAGGCTAAAAACTGGGCATCAATGATTAATTCTCCAAGTGCCATGCTCTCATCGGAGGTGGGAATTCCCACCCTGGGGGTATTTAAAGCCATCATGGGATAAAGAGGACCAAGTCTCCTTGACTGTACAGGTACAGAGGAGGAGGAGGATACTCTGAGGGAGGTTGCTGGGGGGCTGACACTGAACCATGGATCCTGTGTTTGCAGGGGCTTCATATTTAATTCCCAGCATGCTTCAGGGCTCAACACCTAATGGACTGGGCCTTGCAAGCTTCAGAGAGCACTTTGCCTGCTACATCCCAGTTCGATCTCTTGGATCAAGTAAGAGGGCATGTGCAGCTATGTCCTCAGTGGTCAGTCCCCTGCTCTTCCTGGTTTGGTTCACCAAAGGCTGAGCCTGAGCATCTTCCAGCAGTTGGTGCATAACCGAGACTTTAATGGGTGGGCATCATTAAGACTGCAGTTCTCAATACCCTTATCCAGGAAGGAAATTTGTTCACCTGTGAATAAATATGCAAATCCAGGGGAAATGAAAAATGTGCAATGGGTTACTTTGGAATTGGGCATGAACTTCTTGGATATGAAAACCTTCCCTCCCAAGCAGTCTCGCTCTGTCCAGCATCTCATTGTTGAGCCTGGGAAACGCTTTCTTCAACATGAGGCTGGATCCCCACCCCCCCACCCCAATTATGACTCAAATTTATCTTGGCCTCTCCGCGTTGTTCGTCTCTGTTTGTGTTGGCAGAGGGGGTCCACAGGCTGGAGGGTTCTTTCATTTCCAGAAAGCTTTATCCCCCATCCCCTTCCCTGAAGAGAGATTAGACTGGGAACAGACAGAATATGCTCCTTTCTAACATCCTCAGGGCACGCCAGCAAGTATTTGCAGGGATAAAGCTTTGAAAGTGATTACTGTTTTTTAATCATCGCTAACTGTGCAAAACCCTTTACAGTAATCATCTAATTGATGCTCACAGGATGTGAGCTAATTCACTAATATTCCTATTCTCTAGGCAGAGGACTGAAACGGATAATGATTTCCCCCAAAGTAATCAGTGAGCCTCATGGCTGAGCCAGGGAAGCTAAAACTTACCTTTCAAGGCACTGGATCTTATCTGAAAAGCTCTAAATGACCCGGGCTGCGGGGATACCAAAGCCCTCCTTTTCATCATAAAACCAGAGGCCCTGCAGTGGGGTGGCTTGTACCTGTGACCTCCCACTCCAGTGAGCAAAGGTGGAAACCTTCCTCCAGCCTAAGGGCTCAACCAAACATTATGTGTGACCCAGGCTGGGTCTGTGGTCCCCCAATTTGACTGACAGTGCATTTAACATCTAGGAACTGCAGAGGTGGTTTCTAGCCCTGGGGGAAGAGGGGCTTCAGCCTTCCCTTCAAGCCATTTTCCAGAGCTGAAATGGCTGCAGGATGGCTCTGTTTGCTTCACATGTACTGACTATGACTGCAAATGTTTTCAGATCAAGAGATCAGTTTTGGTTTTATACCACAGCTTCCCCCAAAGAACTGTACTCTGGAGAGGTTACTGAGAGTTCTCTGACCCACTCCCAGAACTGCACTTTTCAGAGGTTTTCTATGGAGAAGGATTTGCTGCTAAATCAGATAGAGACTGAAAAATAGATATGTCTGTTACGCAGTAGCTCTCAGTAATGGACAGAGGCAGGTGAAAACGGTTGTTTTACTTTTGTGGATATTTCCTGTGCCTTGACATATCACGTTCAGGACACTTAGGTGCAAAAGAAGACGTAAGGGTTTTTGCCAAACAGAGGAAAATAACTGATGTCCATCCTACTTCCCTGAGGTTTAATTGCACCACAGCTTTGCATAAACCAAACCCTCATTCTGGCTTGCCACCTGGATGGGAAAATAACAGCTTGTGACCTGGATAGCCCAGGCTAGCCAGCTCTTGTCAGATCTCAGGTGCTAAGCAGGGTCAGCTGGGGTTAGTATTTGGATGGGAGACCACCAAGGAATACCAGGGGCACCACATGTAGGCAAGCAAATCGCCTCTGAACATCTCTTGCCTTGGAAACCTTCACCATAAATCAGCTGCAACTTAACAGCAACGCTCCCCCCCCCCAATTCTGTTCCACTGAGTTTGAAGTCTTCCTCTGATCCAAGTAAACTTACTCCAACTGGAAGGACCACTTCTGTTGGAAGTAGGCTTCTTGTGCTGTGGAGGAAGTCCTCAAACTTAGCTCAGCAGAATGGCAGGATACAAGTCACAATTTTCAAATCTGCTGTGTGTTTTAGTAGAGGGGCTTGCTTGGAGCTGTGTTTAGTGGACTGCTAACTTCAGTGGAGGGAATCTACACCTTTTTCTTCTGTAAATTTATTCAGCATATACCCATTCACTCCTCTCCTCCTCCTCTCACTCACAGGCAGCTGAACCCATGAAGATGCCTTATACCAACACACACCAGGACATTCACACAGGAGGCCAGGAGAAGGAAGGCCTGTAGGAGGTACTCAGTGGAGGTTCAGCTCTCTCAGTGTTCTAGAAATAGGACCAGTTGGGGAGGAAATGTCAAGAGGTATATGTCAAGAGTCAAACTGGAGCATCTTGTACCTGCTGCATGAGCAACATCAATAGCAGCAGAACAGATGTTTGAAGGGTTTGCTCTGAGTAGTTTAGACAGCTGCTTGGAATCTCTCTGTATTTTTTCCAGAGTGGCATCCAAAATGAAGAGCAGTGAAGTGTAGAACATGGAAACAGGAAGGCAGGGAATCTCACAACTCTCCCCTCACTTCTTGCCTCCCTACTGCAGTCTCTGAACTCTCTCCACCCCTGCCTCCAGTGGATTAATAAAGGCAGATGAATGAAGGCCGCTTCCACACAGCAAAGATTTGCCGTTCTGCAACAACAATAATTACCGTATTTTTTGCTCCACAAGACTCACTTTTTCTCCCAAAAAAAGTGTGTGGGGGGGAAGTGTGTGCGTCTTAAACCCCCCTCACCTTTCCCAAGCCACGGCACCGAGCAGAGCTAGGTGCGGCTTATGATCAGGTGCGTCTTATGGAGCGAAAAATACGGGTAATTAGATAATAACAATTATCGTATGGCAGTGAGTGTAGTATAGCCAGGAGGTCCAAAGATTGTCTGGCAGCCTAAAACTCTAGCTCTTTTTGTGGTGAGCTAGATTTATATGGGGGGGGGGGGGGGGCTGACAGAACTGTGACTGACCCAAGGTCACCCAGCTGGCTTCAAGTGGAGGAGTGGGGAATTAAACCCCGTTCTCCAGATTAGACTCTGCCGCTCTTAACTGCTACACCAAACTAGCTCTGCCATTCTGCAACAGGGCATCTGCACGGGGGTGGGGGGTGTTCTGCCATTTCCCCTGCTGTGCCACCAGGTGGGTTTTAAAAAACAGTCACTGTTATAGAGCTAAAGCTATTACTGATTTTGTTTTAAATAGCTCCCCCGAAATGGTGTGGAAGGTAGAAGCCATGAAGGGCTGACAGAAGGAAAATGATGCCGATGGGGGGGGGGGGAGAGAGAGAGAGAGAACTTTCAAAAACACACATCTTCCCATCCAGATGGCATCCTAATATGCTTGGACTGCAGACCAGACTAGATGTGATGGTATCCTTACGGCCACCCTGGGGACACTGCTGCCGTGTTTAAGTGACTTAAAAATGACAGGAGGGCCTGGTCCTGATTGGTCCCCTAGCGTGGCAGGCTGAGGTACTCCTCTTCCACCCCCCTGCATTGCCCCCCCACCTGTTTTGGTACTTTAAAAGCAGTTTGCGTGAGGGGGGACAAAAGCACTGTGCTGCCCTTACAGCATTTATAAATCAGTTTAAAATGGCAGCAGCACACTCATGGCGGCCACGAGGATGCCGTCAAGTCTAGTTTGGCCCAGTGTTCTTTCCGAAGAGAGCCTAGTAAACCAGGAGTACAAGACAGAGTATGCTGACACAGGGGAATCCTGCAAAGTGGACGATTAGAGGATGATGTCGTGTGGATCCTCCCTCAAAAAAATGTTCTGGCTTGGAAGCAAAGGCTGAGAAAAATCATCTACATGGAAGCAACCAAACTCTCTGGGTCAGGGAGCGGACTGCTTTTGTGTTCTGAGCAACACCTGCTTTGCTGTTGGTACTGAATTAATGTTGAGACATAATAACTCAGTAATATTCTGTTGGGGGGGGGGGATTAAGAAAAGAAGGTTTTAAGAATAATGCACAGCCCAGTTCTACAAATCAGTAGCAGCTACAGGGTTAGAATACAGCCATGCCTCCGCTCTGGAATGGTGACAATCAACAGGCTTGTGATGTGGTTAATGGGGGGGGGAGGTGCACAAACACATTTCTTTCAATGGGGTGTGTGCCCAGAAGGTCTGAGGGAAATGCCCCCACTCAAAACTTTTGAAGCTGGCCCCCATCAGCCTTGTGAACACTTGTAGGGCTTCATTCGACACCTGCGAAGTCAACCCACACCCGAAAGCCAATTTGCCTCCTTGGCTTCACCTTCCAAGAGATTTTGGCTGATAAGACATCATATTGCTGTTATTAAAGCTGCAGCCTGAACTGGCTGGCGCAACCATACAGTGAATACATTCAGCTGTTCTGGACGCTTAATGGCTCCAGTGGGGGCCTATCAGGAAATATTACGCTGGGAATATGGGCCTGGGGTCTGGGAAGGGAGCCAAACCAGCCTCATTTTCCCAGGCCTAGCGGTAGTAAGGGTGCCACCTTTCCCTTTTAAAAAATATCTGCGACTATAAGATTTCTGAGCCCACAGATAAGGCTAATTAGAGGAGGAATGGCTTAAAATGACTTCAGGATAAATAGCAACTAAAATGTTTTGTGCCGCAATCTCCAAAGTTTTTCTATGGATGGAAGGGTTTCCACTTGGGGAGTGCATCTTTCTTGCCTTCCCCCTCCCTCTGCAGCCAAAATGCACCCTGAAAGGCTGTTGCCATAGACAGGGGATTCAAGGAAAGGCCATGAGCACTCAAACAACCAATTCTCTAAAACTGTTAAATATAAGGGAATGCATCTAGGTTGTAAAGTCTATTTACAGCAGCCCCCATCCACATTTTTTCTCTCCTCCTCTTCCTCTCACCTCGAAACCAGTAAGCATGGTATTTCCCTGGACGTTAGATGTTGGGGGGGGATGGGCATCATTTTCCCAGAGGCCCATTCTGGGGACAGAATGATTAGGCTTATCAGGTTCCCACTAATGGGAAATACATGCTGATGAGGTCCGAACTGGCAGAGACTGACCAAGAGAGAGATCTTGGAGTCGTAGTAGATAACGCAATGAGAATGTCGAGACAGTGTGCGACTGCAATGAAAAAGGCCAACACTATGCTGGGGGTTATTAGGAAGGGAACTGAAAACAAATCAGCCAGTATCATAATGCCCCTGTAAAAATCGATGGTGCGACCTCATTTGGAGTACTGTGTACAGTTCTGGTTGCCACACCTCAAAAAAGATATTATAGCATTGGGAAAAGTGCAGAAAAGGGCAACTAGAATGATAAAAGGGTTGGAACACATTCCCTATGAAGAAAGGTTGAAGTGCTTGGGGCTCTTTAGTTTGGAAAAGCGATGGCTGAGGGGAGACATGATCGAGGTTTATTAGATTATGCATGGGATAGAGCAGGTAGAGAAAGAAGTCCTTTTCTCCCTTTCTTACAATACTAGAACTCATGGGCACTCCATGAAATTGCTGAGCAGTGGGGTTAGAATGGATAAAAGAAAGTACTTCTTCACCCAAAGAGTGATTAACAGGTAGAATTCACTGCCACAGGAGGTGGTGGCGGCTACAAGTATAGATGGCTTCAAGAGGGAATTAGATAAACGTATGGAGCAGAGGTCCATCAGTGGCTATTAGCCACAAGGTATAGACAGGATCTCTCAGTCTGGGGCAAGTGATGCACTGGATTCTTGGTGCTGGGGGAGGGGGCAACAGTGGGAGGGCTTCTAGTGTCCTGGCCCCACTGTTGGACCTTCTGAGGGCACCTGGTGTTTTTGGCCACTGTGTGACAGAGTGTTGGACTGGATGGGCCACTGGCCCAATCCAACATTGGCCTCTCTTATGTTCTTATGAGATCTCCCACCTCCTGCCTCTGCTGCCCACCCCTGCTCAGCTGGGCAGCATAAGGAAACTAGCTGGCAAAATGAGGGGGGGGGGGCACAATAATTGTCCCTGAAACAGTCACTCAAATTCCAGTGTGAACTGGAAGTGATGTCATTGTTCAGGGGATGATGTTCTAGTGCTAGCCCAAAATTCGATGGTTTCCATAGAGTTTTTGGATGAGTGCTAGAGAACTACTTCCCCTGGCATGATAATGCCACTTCTGGATCATACCAGAAGCACCATCATTGCATTGGGGATGACAATCATGCCTCTCCTGTAAGTTCCTGCCCCCCTATCTCCCTCCCTAAGAGTAACCGTAAGGCTACTGTAGAACTTTGGGGATATATGCTGTTGGGTGGAGCAATGAAATATTTAATTTGCATATTCAGAGCAGTGTGTTTAGTGAGTGACTGGGTAAATCAACCTGAGGAGGGGGAGGAGCAAAGAGAGGCCTAGTCGTTCGTCTCTTCAAGGACTGGTTGCTGAAAGGCCTCAGCTGAAGACGTTTTTGTGTAGTGTGGGCCCTCCCTTGATGGACAGCGCTTCTTCTGGAGGAGGTGAGCCCCCAGACATATCTGACTTTGAATTGATGCTGATTCCTTCTCTCGGATGGTGAGGAGAGAGGCCCTGAGAACTTTCCTTCTCCTGGAGGCCTGCTGCTGAGGGACTGTGTTTCCTTTCTCTGGAGGCTTGCTGCTGAGGGACTGTGACTGGACCAACTCCAACAAGAGAACAGTACTTCTGGACCACTGCCTACTGGACCTTTGGTTTGGGAAGGGAAAGGAGTTTGGGGGTGGGAAGTACAATACTCTATGTGCAGAACTGTATTTTCTTTGTTGCAATAAATAGTTGCTTTGCTTAAGCCAAGGTGTGTGAGCGGGAGGAGGCTTTAACAAAGCAGGCCCTAAGCTTTGCCCTTATTTCCAACACCTGGGGTTCACTACCCTAAGAGTAACAAACTGGATAAACCCTTTGTCTGATCCAGCAAGGCAATTCTTAAGTTCTAATGAGATCAGGCCATTAATCCCACTGCCACCACCTAGAGTTTCCAACACTGCCTTGGCAAATACCAGGAGATTTAGGGGCAATGCCTGGGAAGGGTGGCGTTTGGGGAGGATGTGATGTCACTTCCAGGTGGCATTCTAGGAATTTCTATGGTAAGACCATTTTCAATTTCTCAAGGATGGGAGACTGGGGCTGGGAGCAGGGGATTCTGCACTGGGCCCGGGCAAATGGGAAGACTACCACCACCATATATACAAAGAGCTCCATCTGAAGGACTTGGTGGATGGCTGCCAACCACACACAAACACACCAGCTCCAAAAACATGTGTGTTTCATTGGCTAGATATCTGAAATGAAATTTCCTGGCTGGGGCCAAAAAGGAAATTTAATCTTGAGCTGGTGCCTTGGGACTGCTCACCTGTCAAATGTTTGGCTGGCTGCAGGCCATGCTGGGGAAGCAGGAGTGGGGGGGGGGGCGGGGAATTCCTCTTTGCACAAAGACAAAGAAGCCACGGATCTAACTATCACAACAACACAGCTCTTGCCACTGCATGCTAAAACAGCAGTCCTTTGAGTTACAGCCAGGAAGGTGCAGAAAGGGCTGCCCATTTTCCATCCAGCTTGGCATGGGCCTTCCCTCAATCAAGAGTCACTTGGATATACCACCCAGCCAGAACTGGAAAGTGTTTTGCTAGAAAGTTGAAACAAGATAAGGTCCCATTTATAGGAAGGAAAGAGTTTTTTTTCTATTTATTTATACTGTATAACTTTTTCATCCCCCCCCCCCCAAAAAACCACCCAACACACAAATATCTAAAATACACACAAACATCTAAAATGATATGCCAGCTAAAAAGGGGGAGAAAGCAGAAGGCCAAAAGCAGTCAATTTTAACCATTCCATTTAGGAAAGCCTGAATGAATGAAAAGGACATTATCTTGCATCTAAATGCTTGCAGCGAAGTTGCTTCACAGGCCTTCTGTAGCGCATCTGAGAAGAGGGGAAACTTAATTCCAGTTTGAGAATGAAAAAAGGCAGTACCTTCATACTAGAGATGGAATTAATTCCACCTCCTCAACTCCCACCCCATACCCCAGTTTTTCTCTGCAAAGGGTGAATACTGTCTGGCTACTCTGTGCATGCCCTGATCTGGAGGGTCTAAGCTAGCCCGATCTCATCGGATCACTGGAACTAAGCAGGGTTGGCCCTGCTTAGTACTTAGAAGGGAGACCCCCAAGGAAGTCCACGGTTGTGATGCAGAAGCAGGCAATGGCAAAGCACTTCTGGACATCTGCTGCCTTCAAAACCCTACAGGGCCACCATAAACTGGCTGCAAACTAATGGCATTCCCACCACCACCACTCTCTGCATATGTACAGAATACTGGATATGCCATACAAGCATTTCAAACCTATAATCTGAAAAAACAGGTTAAAAACCTCTTATATATTGATTGCACACTTCTTCCATGTAGCTCAGGGTGGCATGCATGGATACCCTCTCTTTAATCTGTACAATGCTGTAAGGCAGTTCAGCTGAGCGAGAACTACACATTAAATATGACCCAGGAAACTTCCCAGTAGACTGAATTTTGAACCAAGATCTCCCATATCCTAGTCTGGCACTCTAACCACTACATCGCACTGGATTTCAACACCAAGAGGTTGAAGGAACTTACAGTGCAATTCTAAAAACACAAACACACATAATGCTGCCATATGCTGAGTCAGACTATCAGCCATTCAAAGTCAGTATTGTCTACTCTGACTGGCAGCAGATCTCCAGGGTATTTGGCAGAGGTCTTTTGTATCAGCCTCTACCTGATACTTTCAACTGGAGATGCCAAAGATTGAACCTGCGAAGCACAAGCTGTGGCCCATCCTCTGTAAGCGGAAGTCAACAGGCTTAGAAGGGTGTAGCTGTGCTTCGGATGGCACTAGTTGTATACTTAAACTACAGAAAGCATTAGAATGGGATGCCGGGCAGAAATTCAAACCATGTTTTAAACAATGAACCCATACTACCTGCCATTCCACGGGAGCCAGGCAATCCTCGAGCACCCAAAAGTCCTTGGTCCCCCTTGGGGCCTCGTGGCCCCATAGGTCCTCTTTCCCCTGGGTAACCTAGATTCAGAAGAAGAGGGAGAAAAAATAGTATAGATCAAGATTTGGTTGGTTGCTTAAGAAACTGCATATGTCAAAAAGCAATAAAAGTTAACACCCTAGCAGGCATGCCAGCTGGGCCTCCTGCTTTCTTAATTGAGGGTAAGTAAAAGGTAAAGGTTTCCCTTGCTCAAAAGCCAGTCGAATTCGACTCTAGGGGGTGGTGCTCATCTCCGTTTCCAAGCCGAAGAGCCAGTGCTGTCCGGAGACATTTTCCTGCAGTCATGTGGCTGGCATGACTAAATGCTGAGGTGCACAGAATGCTGTTACCTTCCCACCAAAAGGGTACCTATTTATCTACTTGCAGTTTCTTGCTTTTGAACTGCTAAGTTGGCAGGAGCTGGGGCCAGAGACAGGAGCTCACTCTGCCATGTGGCACTCGGGTCTCGAACTGCTGAGCTACCGGCCTTTCAGTCTGCAATTCAGCATCTTAACTTCTGAGCCACCGTGGCCCCTAACTGAGATTAGAAATCCCTGATCTGGACCATCCCTTTATTTGCTAGAGGGCTGCTGTGCTGCAGGGTCACTGTCAGCCCAGAACAAGAGGGCCTTACAGGGCTGGGAGTGGGTCGGCATAGGGGCCACTTGGTTTAGCTTGTTGCTGGCTGGTTGGCATCTCTGTTTTCAAATTATAACAACCCCAGGATTCCTTGGTAGTCTAGATGTCGCCTCCTCCCACTATCAGGTGCCTTCCAACATTACGATTCTATTAACACTCTAATAATTGCTAACATGCAAACTTTACTTTGAGGACTTTAATTGGCTGGCAGAGGCTCAGGTGCACAAGACTTCTTGAAGGCTGGTTACCAAAAGGGTGGTGGTTTTTTGTTTTGCTTTGTTTTTGCCACCTACACAAAAAATGTTATTTCATAAATATGGAGAATCCAGAGGATTCCAAGAAAATCTATGACAGAGGAAAAAGTTACCCCAGCTGCTTTCAGGGCTTTAGCGTTCCATAAAGTAAGGCATAACTTTGGAAAATAAATAAATACAATCTGGCAACCCCTCTGCTAAGCCTTGGAAAGACGGTGGGGTTCAACCAACAAGAAGACTGTTTCCCCAGTGCCCACAAGTTACAAATTCCACTATCGTTTCCGACTTCCTGTTGCAAGTGCGTATGTCGATTCTTACATGGAAATCCCTTTGAGGTAAGGACAAATGGGGGCCAATGAGACTCGTGGGGGGAATCCCATTTCCCCCTCCCTTGCCCACTGAGCCCAAGCTCAGCTCCCTGTCACCACCGTTTCTATCACCAAACCCAGGCCCCTGAATTCCACCGCCGCCGCCGCCAGGCCAGAAGCTGACTAGACATGTGTCCCCCAGCTTTGCAGAATTTTTATGTCAGTGTGGCCCCAGTCTGCAGATTTAAGTACCCACACATTGGCCTACACTTAGCTATTACATATAAAATGTTAGAACAGTAGAAGCTAAATCAGCCATGCAAAAATGCATATCCAGGAATGGCCGCAGCATACTTTCACACATCATCATGTGGTAAACATTCAACTTTACAAGGATCGTATTAGCCTTTCCCCACGTGGTCATGCTTCTGATCACCAGACCTCATGCGCTTCGTTTCCAGTTATTGTGGAATAGATGATGACGCCCTTTTTCGTTTCTTTTTAAATTTTGGATGCTACCAGCAAAAGCCTTTTCATTTCACCTACTTTACCTCCATGGTGTTCCCGATTTATTTGTTTTGTGGCATATGTCACTTATACAAAAGATGCAAAAATGGCATACATGGTGAAAATACAGATCCACAGATATGATTTGCACTAGTGAAACACAAAAGCGAAATGGGAGTTTTCAAGTCAAAATAATGGGGGCTGCAAGACAAGGTAGCAGCTCAACTATCCTCCAAGCGGAAAAATAATTCCTGCCTCGGCATAAAAGGTGTAGCTGAAACATGGCATTATCTAGTTACAGACTGGTGTTTTCCCCCCTCCCTTTCCTAGAATACAACCTGAGCTGTTGTTTGCCAAGATCTTGCAGTATGCCAAGCACATGTTTCCAATGAGGTTTCTGCAATGGCTCAGAGGCCGCTTTTCCTGAGTGGTAACAGCTCATTTAAAGCCCAAGCTGGGATCTGGATAGTTTAGTGATCTTTCCAACATGATGTTAACATAACATTACATGACAGTGCGCCCAGAAGAACTATCCATGTCAACTTTTCTGAAGTGGGGGAGGGATGACAGTTTCCTGGAGAATCTCACAGCCCACGGATATGAAGGTGAATGAGACGTTCAGCTTGCTGTTAGTTGTGAATTCTTCTTTGGGGCAGATTAGTCCTGACAGCAGGGAGATCTGTTAAGAGATGGGATGATCTCCGAAGAAATTAGGTGAATGCTTTCATCCCTCAGGAGACAGTTAAGAGGAAGAGAATGGATTCTGCCAGGATTTGAATCTAATTTGGAATTCCATCTGTTTTAAGCACTCTGACTTCTCTTGTGCAAATTTTGCCTTGTTTTGACAAAGCACATGGGTTTGGTGTTGTAGATGGCAGACTCATTCAACACAGGAGCAAAGGATCTCCTCACAACACACAACTCTCCTGGACCGTGGTGGCTGCCCGCTGCCCAGAGGAGTGGCTACTGGCTCCAGGGCATGGTTGGAAGGCTTGTGATATCTTGTCTGAATGTAAGGACATCTGACCTGCACAGGAGACCCCTTGGAAGGCATCTTGAATATGCTGATGGAAGAAAAGTCGAATATAAAAAGCAAAGACTGGTCACAGTGTCCACCCAATCCAAACAGAACTGAAGAACAACGTCCCAAAGAGCACACACAAAGCTACCTTATACTGACTCAGAATCTTGGGTCGTGATCAGATGGCTCTTTTGATCTGACCCAGGCACGAGTGCCTGGTGGATTTAAAGGGCACGTCCAGACAGCGACATCTGGGAAACGTGCCGCTGCCATGATCAGCCCATCGATCCCTGCCAGGGAGCCATACTAAAAAGATAGTCGTGGAAGTCCGGCCTAAAGCTTGTCGACAGACCAATGGCGGACTTTCCCCCGTCTGGTCGTTCCAGCGCGCAATCAGCCCATGGGGATGGTCTGACTCCAAACCATCCTGAACGGCCACCATTTAAAAAAATTGTTAGTGGTATGCGCATAAACGCATAAACTTGTGACGGCCGCAGAGTTTGGACAATTTTATGTTTCTGAAGGGCCCGTGAAACTTATGAACTTTGTTAATTCAAATGGTACCCAGAGGAAGGTACCACTGGCGGGGCTTTTAATATTCAAGTCTGTGCACGCGCAGAAAAACAAGTACACAATGAGGCAAAAAAACCCAACCGTGCAGCTCCTTTAGGTGGACTCCGTCTAGACATCCACTGCGGAGTCCGCCCGTGGTTAGGTGATTCACGGGGGAGCTGTCTGGTCGAGCAACACTGGATAAAAAAGATCCGGATCAAATTAGATCCAGGCCAATGACGGGATTAGTTGCCCGTCTGTACGGGACCGAGGTCTATCAGGGTCAGTCTCATGTACTCTGAATGGCAGTGGCTCTCCAAGGTGAGGGCCTTTACATCACCTACTGGAAACACTGGGAACTAAACCTGTGACCCCCTTGTGGTGTTCTTAATAACTAGGTATGAAAATATGTGATCAGTTCTTGGGGGAACCTGGAGGATCCTCCTAAGTTCCCATTACAACAAGGGCCAAGGGCGGGATAGAATTCTGTGTGGCCCTCTTTAAGTGCCTAAGTCTGCAGAGGCCGATGGCCAACCTGCTGCAAAATGGATTCCCTGCCAGGAGGAGCAGATTTGGCCTTTGTAGAAGGGTTCCGAACTATTCTTCTGTTGTACGCAAAGATTTAAACAGTTTTGTTGGCCAGGGGAGAGTCTAAACAGAGAGCTCCTTTCCTGCCTTCATTGGGGAAATGCTGTTTGGCACGGCTGACTAACTTAATGGTCCCAGCCTTGCCTGCAGAGGCCCCACGAGAGACATTACTTCAGACTTTACAGCAGCATTTTGAGCCTAAGAAAAGTAAATTGATCTGCAGGTTCCCACTATAACACGATCATTTTGCAAGCTGGATTTTCCTGTGAACACCAGACAGTTCCACCTGTGACAGCACAGTCTCCGATGATCTGCGGATGCAGCCCTGATGCCTGAAGCTTAGCAAACTAGGTGCCCATTGGGTAGCCAAGTGTGGGGGTGGGTGGGGGGTGCAGGAGTTCAGGAGAAACCTCGGAGAAGGCCCTGCCTGTCTTTCACGGCCACCCTCTTTAGACAGATATCGGCGACACAGTGAACCAAGAATCCCAGACCACTTAGGGCTTTAAAGGTAACAGTCAACGTTTTGAATGGTGCCTGGGACCAAATCGATCAGCCAGTGCAGTTCTTTTAAACACCAGCCAGTCTTTCACAAAAGGGTGTTGAAAGGGATGAAGGGTGAGGGCAGGCCTGTAGCCAGAACTCTTTTTTTTAGGGGGGCACCTGCCACCTCCTCATGAGCAAGCAGCCCCAAAGAAACCCTAGTGTCTGGCGCAACCTTCCTGCTAGGCGCTTCCTCTAGAATAAAGTGGAATTAGAAGCAGGGTGTTTTTCTTTCCCCTGGCACCTCCTTGTGAGCAAGCAACTGCCACCGAAGCACCCTCTCCCCTGGCACGGAACCCACCCAGAACTTATCAGCTGAAGGTAACATTCCAGGCCTCCACAGCTGGCCCTGGGGGCAACCGGCTGCCTCGTTCCATTGCCATGCAAACGGCCCCAGGTGCTTCTTCCAGGGGCTCAGCATGGCACCCCCCCCCATGGGACCAGAGGCAGGTAACCAGCCACAACAGCATAAAGCAGCTCCCCCCAGTTGAAGGGCCAGGGAGCTGGCAACCACAAGTATGGCCACCCCAGCCTCTGCATAGCCCATGTGGCCTCCTACTGCTGGCTACCACTGCCAAAGGAACTGTGGCCATCACCACTGTGGCTACTAGCCATGGAGCCAAAGCCTCATGTTAAAGAGCATGATGCGAGACTGTGCTCTGCCGCTGATTAGCTGTTGCCACCTAAACTCCCACCTTGATCTAGCTGGGGAAAGGAGAAGGAGCTGCAGAGTGATGGAGAACCTCCACTGCACTGAAGCCTCTCCCCCGACCCCCTGGTGTTCCCCCATGGCAAACAAAAAAGGCATGGCTGTTTGGTGGGGGCAGGACACATTCGGGGTGGGGCATTGCCCTTGTCAGCCCCCACCCCAGTGGTGGCTTATTTCACAGGAGGCAAAAATGTTCACCAGATGCGCTCCCCTGTTTTGGCTCAACACTAGCTGGCAGTTTAGGGTTTTCAGGGTCAAAGACCACCATGTTAAATTATTCCTGGAACCAAATAAGCAGCCAGTCAAGCTGAACCAAGATGGGGCTAGCTGCAGCAGTTTAACCAACTGTTTTGAGTCTGAGAGCACCTCTGGAATTCTGTCACAGGATAGTGGACACGACACAGGGTGGTGGGCATGCAGGTTGGGGGCACAACCTAAATGCATGGGCACAACCTACATGCATAGCCATCTTTCTCTTGGGCAAATACAGCATGTAATCAAAGGACTGGCTGCATTGAGAAGCTACAGGCTTTCAACAAAACAAAACAAAACAAGGCAACTGGTTGCCCACAGCACGTCGAAATCAAATCCAGGAGTTCCCTAATCCCAGTTCTGCTGGGACACAAATCTTTAGCCAATTGCAGATTGTTAACAATGGCCCTTGGTCCTTCAGCCGAGAATGTTTAACATTTGTATAGCATAAGCTTCCACTTAGATAGAAAATCATGTTTTCCTTTAGTGCTTTAATTAAATTTCCCTTTGCAAACACTGGTTTCAGTGAAGGAGGAAAACATTTCCTGAAGCCTTTAGAAGTTCTTGAACAGCCCAGATAATAAAGCTGAAATCCCAGCACAGTTTGGGGCACACTTCCAGCTCCAACCTTTTTACAGAGAATCCCATGAAGAGCCACTCTCACTTTCCGCTTGCTGCCACTGCGGTGGATGTGCAGGCACACACCTAACACTAACCCTCTGCTTCCTCTGCGTCAGGGCCATCTGTTCTGTGGTCAGTGCTTTAGCACTAGTATGAACTTTAAAGACCTTCATATGAACATATGAACACATGAAGCTGCCTTATACTAAATCAAATCCTGGGTCCATCAAGGCAAAGTATTGCCTACACAAGCTGGCAGCTGCTCTCCAGGGTCCCAGTCTTTCACATCATCTACTGCCTGGTCCATAACTGGAGATAACCTGGGATTGAACCCGGGACCTTCTGCATACCAAGCAGATGCTGTAACATGAAGCTGCATCTCCTCCCCTTCCATGCACGGCCCTTTAACAAAATAAGCATGCAAGCAGAAAGCCCTAGCAAACAAAACTTCATCTTGTTTGCGTTTTACAAAGCCATGAAGGGGAACTGGCAGGTGATCTGATGGAAGTCACGGGGTGTGGAGAGAGAACTGAAAGGCCACAAGCTGAATGTGCCTAGAATGTTTGTATTCCTGAAGAAAGTCATACAAATTACACATCAAGCATTGATTACTGCTTGTACACTAGTGTTTCCTGCAGCGCCATTTGGGATGCCAGCCTCCAGGTGGAACCTGGGGATCCAGACTACAAAGATCAGGTCTCCTGGAGAAAATGGATGTATTGGGGGGTGAACTCCATGGCATTGTACCTCACTGATGTCCCTGTCCTCACCAGGCTCCACCCCCAAATCTCCAGGAGTTTCCCAACCTGGATTTGGCAACTCTACCCCCCATCCCCTGCCAGTGGCCAGGGGGTACCTGGCAACCTTAAGCAGTATTGACAGTGTACATGTGTGTACACCAGAGTTTCTCAGACCTTTTAAGTGGGGGTCCCCCTCAGCCCAACACCAAACATTTGTTCTGCAAGGAAAAGTGCAGAACAGATTGTCACCTGTGGTTCTGGTGCAGTCTCCTGCTTCATACGAGGCTCTGTGGTAGGAGCCATCCATCCAGCACAGGCATTAAAGGACAAAAATGAGGGCATCGATGTTCTCCCCCACCTCCAAACCAACATGGGGAGCTATCATTAATATAAAAGCAGGAGCTCTTCCTCAGCTTCCCAAACGTGGCTGAGACAAGAGGGTTGCAGTCTTTTCCAGAAAGCCACTGTGTAACAGCAACCACCCTTTGTCAGGAGGCATTCAACTCGTCAAGGTCTTGGCCAGTGGCAAAAGGAAAGCTCATCACCCCATCCCTCCCTGAAACTTTGTGTACCTCCCTCCAATTACCCATTTTACATATCCTATGCCCATTTTGGAAGGGTCCATTTTAAATGCTATGTCTGTAAATCTTGAGTGGGTCAGATATTTGGTGTGGGAAACACCGATATCCATTAGGCAACCATGTCTGCAATGCACAGCAGTCATTATTCTGGGTTGGAAGAATTCAATGTTGCTGGGCATTTGAGGAATGCTTCATGCATTATGCAGTTATTTGATAAGAGTCACTTTGGTGCTGAAAAAATGCATGAAAACCACATGCAGGATTGACGCGGAAGTTGTACGCCACCTCTTACACGAAGGAATTTTTACTTGCAGGTAGGAATTGCAAAAACAGTCCCTACCCAACATAAGAGTCTCCTTAACGTATGGGAATGCTAATGGGAATCATGGAAGATATGAGACAACACAAGCAACAAAATACATTTGGCACAACGTGTTTTGAAAAGAACAGGTGAATCACTAGGGTCGAAGGGGTCAGGCCAGAACAAGTCACTGATCTGTAGCCAAACTTCTGGTATTCCTCCAAAAACATGTTTGGGAGTTCAATTTCCTCCCCACTCTCATATTCTCCCACCCACCTGAGAGGCGCTCAGAACTTCTGCCCGGTTGCCACTCCCAACATGTCCTGGCCCTTATTTCCAGGTTCATCTGGGTGCTCACCCACATTTTCTTCTGCTGCCACTTCTAGGTCTTGTGTGAAGAAGGGAAGCTGAAATCCAGAAGCAGCGATGGATGAAGCACCAATTACTCTAGTGTGATCATCCAAAGCCACTGCTCATTATCCCTGCTGAGCACAGACCTCTGCCACTGTATATGTGCTCTCTATATACTGAGTGTACAGAAAAGAAATATGGGCACCATGGAGCATAACCCACTTTTATATACGGCATGCACGACATATCAGATGGAAGCAGGACAGCTGCTACTATGTTTGCCCTGGCACATCAGACATGCTGATGTAGTGTGACCATATGCACACTGCAATTACACTGCCAGTAGATCAAAACCAGAAATATAGACGTGAATGCATGAAGCTGCCTTATAACTGAATCAGGCCCCTTGGTCCATCAAAGTCAGTACTGCTACTCAGACCAGCAGCAGTTCTCTAGGATTTCACGCGGAGGTCTTTCATGTCACCTACTACCCGATCCTTTTAACTGGAGATGCCAGCGCTCGTACCTGGGACTTTCTGCATGCCAAGCGGATACTGTACCACTGAGCCATGGCCCCCTCCCCATACGACCCAAAGGGAATCTTATTCCTTCATTGCAATCCAGTACATGTAGAAAGACAGCAGGTGCTTTCTATAAATATAGGTTACCTTGCAGGCCAGGTAAGCCAGGTGGTCCAGGTTCACCTTCCATCCCTTCGTTGCCTTGATCCCCTTTTGGTCCTGGAGGCCCTACAATACAGAATGTAAAGAGGCGTTAAGTGGCTTCATTTCACTCCCATCTACACTTAATAGTTGGGGGGCATACACTCATTTATTGCACAGGGATGCTTCCCCCAAAAAGACTCATCTGAATTTTCTCCCTAGGTGAATTACCCGGTCTTGTTTCCCAAATGGAACCAATTCATTCGGAACAGAGTGCTGTTCTGTTTATTTCCAAGTGTTCAGGGTACCATTCGTGTACATCATGCTGCAATTGTTATTCCTTCAGTTCAGGTCTCATTCTTTCCCCCTCTGAGGTGCACATACACATTGATAAAAACCTGCCAGAGCGCAGGCTTGGGGCCTAATTACTTGGGATACTTGGGGTTAAATGAATGGCATTCCCAGTGTCCTCTGTTTCCTTAAAAATCAGGAAACAAGGTATTGATGGAGGTACTTCTATGTTTGCGCAAATGGGGCAAATATGGATTCCCAAGGCCATTCCAGGTTTGGAAAAAGGTGTGGAAGAGTTAAACCCCCTCCCCCTTGGGCCAAGTTCCCAAAGGGAATCAGGCCTCCATGCATTTGATTTTTCCAAGGGGGGAAAAATACCGGGTATTCCTCCATTGAACTTCCAACAGCTTATGTATTTGAGCCCTTTGTGCAGCTGTACATAGAACTGCATCTAGATTTTTTTTTGTCTGGTGTTTTACTAATGCACAAAAGTGCTTGTGTGCAACAGTAACAGAACCATACATGCACCATGATTGTTTTTTTGCAATGTTTTATCAGCATGCACGTCAGTAAGATGGGGAGGATACACATGAATTGAAGATACTGAAAGCTGCAGAGAATTGGACATGAGGCAGTCCCATGAGGCAATCCCATGACGCCACTGAGAAATTCTCAAAGGTAAGTTGGACTTCAGGGTGGGTAGAATGCAGGGCCCAGTGAAATAAAACAACAGTACAGGAGAAATCTGTGCATCCCTAGGATCAATTCAAACATGCACTATGTTGTCGAAGGCTTTCACAGCCAGAGTTCATTAGCTGTTGTACTCAGTTGTTGTACCATGGCCATACAGCCCAGAAAATCTACAACAACTAATCAAACATGCACGTTTATTACTTGATGACCCATCAAGGGATCACTTGTATGTGCAAACGAGCTGTCTCATATGTAACCCTACAGCTGACATCCCTTCAAACACCATGCCTTTTATTGCAGCCAGTTCAGAATTAAGCTACCTAGGGTTGCTAGTAGGGTTGCCATCCCCTGGTTGAAGTCCCACCCCCGAACAGCAGTGTCCCATGGGGATGCTGCCAATGCAATGATGTCACCGGTAGTGGCATCATCGCGCTGGGTCCATTGCATGGCAATGTTCTAGCATTCGGGGAAAACTCTAAGAGTTTTTGCCCCAAATGCTAGAGTGTCACCGCATGATGGCCCCAGTATGATGACATCATTACCAGTGATGTCATTGTGTCAGTGGCATCCCCACCGTAGTTGCCAGCTCTGGGTTGGGAAAAACCTAGAGTCTGTGGGGTGGGTCTTGGGGAAGGCAGGTTTATGGAGGGGAGGGGCCTCAGCAGGGTACAATGCCATAGAGTCCACCTTCCAAAGCAGCCATTTTCTCCAGGGGAGCTGACCTCTGTCAGCTGGAGATCAATTGCAATCCTGGGAGATCTCTCAGCCCCACCTGGAGGCTGGCAACCCTAACTAACACGGAGGTAGGTTAGGCTGAGAAAATTATTTTCCGAAGGTCACTAGTGAATTTTTATGGGGGTATTAGCCTGGGGCTCTTACAGCTCAGCTCCTTCCACTGTGCCACAACAGCATGGAATCTCAGTAACAGAATAGAGGATAAGAAATTACGCACTTTACACACAGCCTTTTCTTTCCGGCTAACCTATTTCATCCACTTTTGCTGAAGTCCTAAATAACTGCAGGTGCTTTAATGGGGAAGGGGCTGGTCCAGCTGGCTCGGAGAAGAGTGACAAAAAATTGGCACGAGGCAAGTTGCAGCACCAGCAGCCAGGCCAGTAAGAATACGCACATGCCGCCGGGCTTAATGAGAGGCAGATGCCCAGCTCCCTGCAGGCCTGTATTGCTGAGGCCAGGCAGAATTTTATGGGGCTGCCCCTCCAGGAGGGACCTGAGGCTCAGCCAGGTTGGAGCCAGCTCAGGAAAGCAGCCCACAGTTACATAGGACGGTTCTGGATCCCAGTCTCCAAAACAATTTGCTTATGTCTGGATCTGGTGAGATCTTGTGAACTGAAGGTATTGGAGTGTAAGTGTGTGGCCTCTCCAAAAGGTCTCAGTTGCAGAAAAGTATCTGTAAGTAAATAAGCCGTTGTTGCTTTCCTTTTCAATATGCAACAGCCAGTCACTATTCAGATCATCAAACATTTTTTCGTGATGTTCAGAAATGAAACAGGCAAGATCTGGGGACTGTCAGCACATTTTCTGATTCATGTTGCAAAAAATACATTGTGATGATGAGGAGGAAATCAGGTCTGAGCACATGATGCATGAACTCCAGAGAAGACCTAGGTTAAGTTTTCCACTGTAATAAGTTTTGGCCACTCCCCTGCATGGGTTTTCAAAACACGAGAAGCTAAAATATCACATTAGAAGCAGCTCCCCAAGTTGCCAGCCAAAGATTGTGAGCCAACCATCTGGCTTCCCAGATTTTCATCATGAGCAGAAAATGTACATATTAACCTGGTTTGGCCAACCTCTAGCTGTGGCCTGGAGCTCTCCTAGAATTACAGCCAATCTCCAGATGACAGAGATCAGTTATCCTGGAGGAAATGCCCTCTCTGGAGTGTTGACTCTATGGCACTATACCCTACGGAGGTCTTTTCCTCCTCAAATCCTCCCCAGGATCCATCCCCCAAATCTCCAGGAATTTCCCAACTCAGAGTTGGCAAAACTAATATAGTACCCCTAATAATCATCAGGGTTGGTTTACCACCAAAGCTACTGCCCTGATGTTCCCCTGCAAGGCAAGGCTCATTTCTAGGTGCAGCATAGGGCTGCCAAGTCCAACTTGGGAAATATCTGGTGACTTTGGGGGTGGAGCCAGGAGACTTTGGGGGTGGAGCCAGGAGAAAGGAAGTGACATCATTTTGTGATGTCACATCCTGTGATGTTGCTTCCACATGCTGACACATGAACTCATGAAGTTTCCTAATCCTGAATCAGGCCATTGGTCCATCAAGGTCAGTATTGACTACTCAGACTGGTAGTGGCTCTCCAGGGTCTCAGGCTGAGATCTTTAATGTCACCTATTACCTGATCCTTTTTTAGCTGAAGAGGCTGATACCTCCTGCATGTCAAGCAGATGCTCTATCACTGAGCAACGGCCCTACTGAACCCTTCCTCATCTCGGCAGAATATGAAGCCCTAAGTGCTACACAAGTGCTAAATATGATTTTCATATCATAAGAACAGGAGAGAAGCCACAGTGGATCGGCCCATCCAGTACAGCCCATCCAGTACAACACTCTGTGTCACAACAGTGGCCAAAAATACCAGGTGCCCTCAGGAGGTCCAGCAGCGGGGCCAGAACTCCAGAAGCCCTCCCACTGTTGCCCCCCAAGCACCAAGAATGCAGAGCATCACTGCCCCAGACAAAGGGTTCCATTTAGACCTTGTGGCTATAATAGCCACTGATAGACCTCTGCTGGATGGGGAGAGAGAGAGAGAGAGAGAGAGACAGACAGACAGACAGACAGACAGACAGCCAGCCAGCTTTTTCACTTACTCTTGCCCAATTCCCAGGCTTTATTTCTGGCCCTTGTTTTACCCAGCTGTTGTCCATGTAAGTCCCATAACTCCCCCCCCCCAGCATAGGCTTTTTGGTGGCTAAAGAGGACCTTTGTCCTCCCCTTTTCGCCAGCAGAAAAGCTAGTTGGATCCATCCCTAACTTAAAATACCGGTTACTTGATGTACAAATGCTTTTAAAAATGCAGATTTTTACTGCTGGAGGGGGGGGGGGGGGACATGGTTGAAAGAAACAGCAAATTGGCATAAAAATGAGGAATCCCAACTTTTATTTGCAGAAGGGAAATGAGGATTGGGGGGACCCAAACAGTCACGACAAGACATTTTAAACAATCCCACTCCCAGACCTTCTACAGGCAACCTCTCCTTGTGATGTTTACCTCTTTGGAAGTGACAGTTTATTCCTTTGACAAAACCACAGTGGACAGACAGACAGAAAAAAGAAAGAGGGGGAGGGGGAGAGACAGAGAAGGAAAAGAGCTCGCAGACACCAACTTACCCCAGCAGTTTACTCAGTAGCAACCTTGCACGGAAGCCCTTCAGTAGAAAGAGCTTAGTCCCTCCTTAATCTCTGGGCGGGGCTGTCTTGCTCGATCAGCTCTTAAAGGGGAAATTTCCCTTTTAAGAAGTTCAAGAGGCCAGCAGGGCAGGCTCCGAGGTTCCCCTGCTGGCAGCCATTTTGTCCCCCCGGTGGCCAATTTTGGAAAAGCGGGGGAAAGCTTTAAAAATCGGTGTTTCCCCCGCTCTACCGGGGGACTTGGCAGCTCTAGTGCAGCATGGGAGGTGATGGGCAGCATTAGTGGAGGGTGGGAGCACCAGAGCACCACCTCACCACATGGCACTAGGGCTGCCAAGTCCAGAGCACCGGTGCCAGAGCACCGACTTTTCATGCTTACCCCCGCCTTTTCAAAACTGGCCACCGGGGGGAGGCAATGGCTGCTAACAGGAGGGGAACGTCGGAGCCTGCCGGGCCCTCTCCCTTCCAGGCCTCTTAAAAGGGAAATGTCTGAAGAGCCTGCAGTGAAAAGCCTCACCAGACATTTCCCCTTTAAGAGTTAGCAAGAGAGCCCCGCCCAGAGATTAACGAGGGACTAAGCTCTTACTGAAGGGCCTGCTTTTGCATGCGGCTGGTGTAAGATTGAAAGGTTGCTGCTGCTGGGCCTGGGGTAAGTGCATCTGCCAGCTCTTTTCCTACTAGTTAGAACTGGGTTGTTGGTAGTTTGGACTCCAGCTGCTGTTTTAGTTGCTCCTTGCCTTGTTGCACAGCACATTTAAGAAGGTTTTGAAGACATCCCATCCTGCTGCGTCTCTCTGGCCTTAGGGCAGACCATTTACAGTGACTACACTTTACAAAGGAGACAAATACCGCACCTGATCTCAGTGCCTCTTCCAATCCAGCAAGAGGGGGCAGTGTTATGTAGCCTTCACTGGACTTGGAAACCTTTTCTGCTGATATACAATGTATGCCCTATATACCAAGAAGGCTCTACAATCCAGCAGCTAGTGGAACATGTCCCTTTCCTTTGCTTTGGAGTGATTAGTGGAATCCACTCCAATTTACATAAACCAGTATGGTGTTTTGCTGGGGTAAAACGATTAAATTAGACCTCTGCCAAAAGTCCACATAGCAGAATACTGTGACTCCATCTCTTCTTAGATAATGTCCCATTTAGTTGAACATGGATTGCTGTTATTTTATAGTACAGTGGAAACTTTCTGGTCACATGCATACTTATTAACCCTCTATAAAAGTGCCTGCAGTCCATTCTAGATATTTCTTTTTCGCATCATCTAGTTGAGGGTTTTCAATGATTCTGTTGAACCCTATGAACCAAATCATTCTTCCTTTCCATCTATATATATTGTCAAACAATTCTAACCTATTTGCAGTATTAATGTTCTGTGAATGTAGTTTTCTATCACCTCTATTATTTATTGAGATTTCTATTAATGTGAATTGTCCACCGATGTGCAACTTCTGTCATCACTGCAGACTTTGGAAAAGTCACTGCTTCTTTATCTATCCTGCTGTCCTCTGTACAGAAGCCAGTTTTCATTATGAGTTACAATGATGCCCAGGTCAACAGTGCCACATTATGTATTTAATTTTTTTTCAAGATACTGGGTGACTTATCTCTGATTTGCTTATCAATTTGCTTTAAAACCACTTAAATATGTACCTTAAACACAACGTCCTAACATGCATTTATATGCCTGGTTTTACACATCCATAGTTCTCTCCCTCTCCCCCTCCCCCTTTCTTTCTTTTTTCTGTCTGTCTGTCTCTCTGTCTCTCTCTGTCCCCATCCAGCAGAGGTCTGTCAGTGGCTATCAGTGGCTATTATTAGCCACAAGGTCTAAATGGAACCCTTTGTCTGGGGCAGTGATGCTCTGTATTCTTGGTGCTTGGGGGGTAACAGTGGGAGGGCTTCTGGAGTTCTGGCCCTGCTGCTGGACCTCCTGAGGGCACCTGGTATTTTTGGCCACTGTGTGACACAGAGTGTTGTACTGGATGGGCTGTTGGCCCGATCCACTGTGGCTTCTCTCCTGTTCTTATGATATGAAAATCATATTTAGCACTTGTGTAGCACTTAGTGCTTCATATTCTGCCGAGATGAGGAAGGGTTCAGTAGGGCCGTTGCTCAGTGATAGAGCATCTGCTTGACATGCAGGAGGTATCAGCCTCTTCAGCTAAAAAAGGATCAGGTAATAGGTGACATTAAAGATCTCAGCCTGAGACCCTGGAGAGCCACTACCAGTCTGAGTAGTCAGTACTGACCTTGATGGACCAATGGCCTGATTCAGTATTAGGAAACTTCATGAGTTCATGTGGAAGCATGTGGAAGCAACATCACAGGATGTGACTTCACAAAATGATGTCACTTCCTTTCTCCTGGCTCCACCCCCAAAGTCTCCTGGCTCCACCCCCAAAGTCCCCAGATATTTCCCAAGTTGGACTTGGCAGCCCTACATGGCACTCAGTTTGCTCTTTGCCTCCAATGATGGATATCTCTTGCTTGGGGTGACAAAATATGTTGAACTTGCCCAGAAACAGATCGTTCGATTAAATTGCAAAGTCCATCACACTTAACGCTATTAAGCACCAGCTTTTCTTAGCAAACCTTGCAAGGTTGCACAAACATGATACAAAAACCATCCTAGAAAAGTCTCTTTCCTGCCACTAGATGGGGCACTATCCAGATGAAAAGGCAGAGAGAGAAGCACTCCTTTCTTTTCAATTAATGGTAAGCGAAATATTTTCATGCTCCTGCCCCCCTTAAGCGAGCCCCTCTTTCAGGGTGCTTGTTAGGGGGAAAAGAAGAATGCACCCCATTTGAATTAGGCCAGTGTTCCCCCCACAGACACACCTAAATGCACAGCCCGCTGAACGTAATGCAATGTAGGTCAAACCATGTATGTCCAAATGTATACTTGAGGGTAGATGGTGTTCCTCCACACTGCATTACTTTCAGCAGCATGAACATTTTGATATGCATCCCAGTTAGGGTTGCCAGGGCTGACCTCCTCACTGGTGGTGGGTGGGAGGCAGCTCTCTGCTAGTGGGGGGAGCAGGGCGATGTCGCGATGTGCCTCCCCAAGGTGATGACATCATGCTGAAGTGACATCATCATGCCGGGGACATTGCTCAGCAACGCTCTAGTATTTGGGGCAAAAAAAATTGGGGGGGGGGGAAGCCCCACCCCCAATAGCCTCCACCCAACGCAATGTCCCCAAAGTGATGACATCGCACGGAAGTGATCTCATCACGCCAGGGACATCGCAAGGTGACACTCTTGTGTTTGGGGCAAAATACCAGAGTGTTGCCCCATGACAACCCTGGCATGATGACTAGGCTTGCCATTCCCCCGCGGAGGCTGGGGGAGTGCCCGCTTTTGGGGGCCTTGATCCACCAGCCTGGATCCAGCCAGCAGGGGGAAATCCGCCTCCAAAGTGCCGTGTTTGGGCCAACGTGCCCAGCGCCATGATGTCACCCAGAGGTCATTGTGCAGGGCAAGTTGTGGGAAGACGCTCTATCATTCGAGGAAAAACTGTACGGTTTTTCCTTGAATGATAGAAGCCCTGCCCACAATGTGCACTTTGTGATGATGTCACTTCCGGGTTACGAAGAACTCCTGCACAAGAAAAAGGAGCCCCCCACCGGCAGCCAGATAAAACTTGGCAATCCCAGTAATGACATCACTTCCACGCGATGTCATCACTTTGGGGACATCGCGCTGGGTGGTGGCTGTTGGGGGTGGGGCTTCCCCCCCGCTGGCTGGCAGAAGCCTGCGAAATCGGGGGATCCCCTGCTCCCACCTGGGGGCTAGCAACCCTAGTCCAAGTGAGAGGGAGCACTGATGCACTTGCCCCTGCAACAGAGACAAGTCCCTTCTTCCCTCTCTCTAACCAACAACACATAAGGGAAATAATCTATTACATTTTCCCTGTCTTTCCTCCAAGGAGCTCAAGGTGGGACACGATTCCCTATTTTATCTTCACAACAACCCTATGAGGTAGATCCTGGTGGTCAGCTGTGTTGGTATGAAGCAGCAGAACAAATTTAGAGTCCAGTGGCACCTTTAAGACCAACAAAGGTTTATTCAAGATATGAGCTTTCGTGTGCAAGGCACACTTTTTCAAATGTTTGAAAAAGTGTGTCTTGCACACGAAAGCGCATACCACGAATAAACCTTTGTTGGTCCTAAAGGTGCCACTGGACTCTAAATTTGTTCCTATGAGGTAGGTGAGGCTGAAAGAGTAACTAGCCCAGACTCAGCTGCGGAGTTTTGCAGCCAACCAGAGATTTGTGCCTAGGTCTTCACAGGGCCAGGAATTGACATTTGAACCAATGCACCACAATGGCTATGAAAAGACGCGAGAAAACATGAATGGGTTGTGTAAGCCTCCTCACGGACATTCGGTGGACCCTACCTCGTATGACGGAGACGTCCCTCAAGGCGATGGAGTGCTCCCAGTCCTTGAGCCTCAGGTCCTCAGTCACATTGTTCAGGATGGCCAGCTTGTGCTTGAGCTGTTGCTCCATGGCAATGTGGACGAGACGCATCTGCCGGGCGTCCTCCGTGGCGTTGCTGATCAGGACCTGTAGGTCCTGGATGCGGGTGTGGTGGATGCCCACATCATAGGACAGAGTCCTGTTCATGGTGCCCACATCCCCGCCCACCTCAGTCAGCTGGTCGCTCATGGTCTCCACATGGGATGCCAGCTCATTGAGCAAGACTTCGTGGTGCTTCAGCCTCAGCAGGCTGCTGTTTCCCTCCACAGAGAGCCTGTAGATCTCCATCTGCGCCAGGTCGCTCTGCTGGTTCAGGCTATCTCTCAGTCCAGTGATGACTCGGTCTGTCTGGGCGGCTTGTGCCTGCAGGCTCCCGAGAGCCCCTTCCAGTTTCTGAAGGGAGCCCGTCATCACCAGAAGGGAATTGGAGTGGTTGTGCAGGAGGTCCTGAAGGCGCCAGATGTGGTCCAGGAAGTCTACTTTGACCGGCTGGTGGACTGTTTTCAGCTGAAGGTCCCGCAAGCTTTCGTTTAATCGGTTCACGTTCCCTGTTAGCACCTTCAGGTCTTCAGGAGAGCTCTGAGGTCTAGACACTGGAAGAGAAAGGAAAGGGGACATCACAGGCACAACACATACAGAAGGTGGGCTGCAGGGTGTGGAGTATGAGTATGGATAAAGCTCCCCATCCTTTAGAGAGCCCCGTCTCTCCTCCAGTGCTCCTCCTCCCTCTCCTCCATCCCATTATGATTTCAAGACACACAAAGGATGCCTTTTTAATAGCAGCATCTTATGCCATACACAGGGAAGAAAAGGAATGTTCTTGGTGGCTGCCCCCCCCCCCCACCTCACAGAACACCTTCCCTTTGAAGTCTTGCCAGACCCAGTGGATACTTTTTGGAAATGTAGTTCTGTGGGGGGGGGGGGGGGAAGAGCACATTTTATCAGCAGCCTGTCTCCGCTGTAAAATAAACCCCCCCCCCAAGAGAGGGTCATTTGGCCTTATGGTTGTCACCAGGCCTGAAGAAAAATGCCCATTTAAGAAAGACTTAATGTGTAGAAATGGGCCATTAAAGCTTTTCATGGCACAGAGGTAAATAACATCACCTGGTTAATAGCCTCCCCATTAACACTCTATTAAAAGGACTGAACATATTTTGCCAGGCTCGTCAGCAACCCACCTGAGTACCCATTCATCTGGTGCCATATTAAAATTATCTGGGGGGGGGGGGGAATTTGGTGAGTATTTTGTATGTGTGTGTCTGCCTGGAAGTCATGATTGACTTCTGACAGCCATAGTGGGGCTTGGACATTTCAGAGAGGTGGCTTGCTATTGCTTGCCTTGGCATCCTGGCCCTGGTATTCCTTGGAGGTCTCCCATCCAAGTATTTGTCTGGGTCGGCCTGCTTAGCTTCCAAGATCTGATGAGATCAGGCTTGCCTGGGCTATCCAGGTCAAGGCATCTGAAAAAGTTTTTAATGACTGGTAGCTTGAGGGACATATTTATTTTAAATGAATATGTCACTTTTCCTATGTTCAAAGCAGCTTAACAGTAAAAAAGGTAGAACAATAAAATTGCAACATCAGTCACGAAAATAGTGAATCATAGTTTAAAATCACAATGTAACCAATAAAAACCTATTTACTTAACGCAGCAACAAAATTATGGACATATTTATTAATCAAATCGAGGCCTTTTATTTTAGGTAATTAAAGTATCACTATTTTTAAGGAGTAAGAAATAGGAATATTGTTCAGAGTTAGAAGTTTGCCGTGGGTGTATTCTTTGTTTCTGCTGGTCTGGTTCTATGGGTGTGAGACTAAGGCTGTTTTTACATCTGACTTTCCCGCTGGAATCATTCTAGTTCCAAAAAACCCTGCCCGTACTTCTGTGCGGTGTGAAACCGTGCTGCCACTGAAATGTGCACATCTACTAATTGCCCTCCTGTGGTCAAGCTAGTATGCAACCGGCTTCATTCTGCTTTAAACAATTGCTGTTGATTAGTGCACTTAGACCCCCTGGAGTGAAATTTCACACCACTGTGAAATCAGCACAGGAAAAGACAGCAGTCAAACTACTTTAGAGGGGAGGTGTAAAATGACCCTAAGACTACATTCCTAAAGATACTTTCCTGGGAATAGGATTCACTGAATAACATGGAACCTACTTTTGAGAAGAACTACTTAGGATCACTTCCTGGCCTAAGAGCAAATTCCTTGCTGGGGGGGTTGTTAGCTGCCCATCTGTTCAAAATGTTCATGTTCTTAAAATGAGACTCAACCCATCCTGTTGCACGTCGTCCCAGCCCCCTCTTCCTAATTGTTTAATGATCAGTTTTGCTTTCTGGGTTGGCAATTTGGGGCCGGGGCTCAGCTCTCCTGGCCATAATTCACTCCAGATGACATTCATAGGCAATCTGGAACTGGATCTTGGCAGGATCAGTTGTGTGCCCACCCAGGGGAGTTCCCAATTACTAAGAAAACAAAAAGAACAGGATTACACAGCAAGGGAATTTTAACAGAGATCTCTTGCTAAGCTCTTCTCACTCTTATGATCTGAGTCGCTAAAGGTTCCCTCCATGTGTGTCACAGCAAGCATGGTATTAACATCTGTGAAATGGGTCCCCCAAGAGACAGGCAAATGCCTGGATCTTTTACTGCTGAGGGACCAAAATTAGGTCTAAAGGTGGAATGTTATATTATTGGTGTTTGATGTAGTGGCAACCTATCGTTCATGCATATTTGCACAGCTGGACACGTATGACAGTTTCTAGCAAGCCAGAGGCCCAGGTAGGTTGCCAACAGGTCTGGGAAGTAATGCCCTGTCCATTTCATAAAAGGTTTGGTGTATGAGAGTGGACAGATGAAGCTCTCCATGGCAAGGAGCTACACAGCATTGCCTGGTAAATAGCATCCCATTAAATATCTATTAAAGCAGGGGTGGGCAAATGGCGGCCCGGGGGCCACATGCGGCCCGCCACAGAGTTTTTTGCGGCCCGCCAAGAAGATTTCAGGACTTCAAGAAAACAGCCTAAATTCAATTTGCTCTCTTATCCCATCACTGCTGATATTGATACAGCACCTGAGGAGCTGCAGCTTGAACTTATTGGCATGCGGTCAGATCACACTGTGAAAGAAATGTTTAATGCTGTAACATTAGTTGACTTTTACAAATCTTTGTCTGCTGAAAAAATTTCCATGTATGAAGAAATTTGCTGGGAAAATTGTTCTCTATATTTGGGTCCACATATATTTGTGAGCAAAGTTTTTCTTGCATGAAGATCAACAAGAGTAAATATAGATGCTCTTTGACAGACATTAACTTGCAGGCCGTGATGAGAATCTCAACAAGCAATCTCACTCCTGATTTCAAAAAAATTGTAGAAAAGTGTGATAGGGTACATTTGTCTCATTAAACGGATTCTAAAATTAAATGTGCTTGCAGCTATAGATGATATGAAATTAGCACAATAAATAAATTGAATAAAACTACCACTATTTTATTTAATTTATATTTATTGATTTTTATTATACAATTTATACCTTTTCTGAAATGCAAAGTTAACTAATGAATGCAATCATTTTAAAAGGTGCGGCCCTCCGCTAACCTCCGCTCCCACAAAGTGGCCCCTGAGCCAAAACAATTGCCCACCCCTGTATTAAAGGGATAATAGGACATTTCCCCCCCCAGGCAAAGCAGCAAGAGCTGTAATACCAATTCCAGCCTCTGGGGGGACAGACCCCCCCCACACACACACACACAAATCCTGCAAGAGATCAACATTTTCCTCCTGTCAAATCCAAGCCAGCAAAAAGGCCTGGAGGGATCAGATGAACCTCAGCTGTCTGTAGCATGCTGGCGGCCACGCTCTGGCACAGGTCCCTTTTGACTCCATGTGCCTCGATCCCTCTGGAAAGTGCCCCCTGTTAGTCAGGGTCAGTCGCTTTTGTTCACTTGGCTTTCCAGCTTAAGCCCAAACCGGGTGGGATGGGATGGAGGAGATCCACATGCAGATTGATTTATACCCTGCCTTTCTCACCAGTGGGGACTGAACGCAGTTTACATCATTCTCTCCTCTACTTTATCCTCACGACATCCCTGTAAGTTTGGTGTGGGAGCTATGGTTTTTAACAAAAACAGCACAGAGGCAAGGAGAGCCAAACGTTGCCTCCTTGTCCACCTGGTCGTGTGTGGTGTAGTGGTTAAGAGCAGCAGACTCTGATCTGAAGAACCGGGCCTGATTCCCCCACTCCTCCACTGGAAGCCTGCTGGGCAACCTTGGGCCAGTCACAGTTCTCTCTCTCCGAACTCTCTCAGCCCCACCTGCCTCACAAGGTGACTGTTGTGGGGAGAGGAAGAGAGGCGACTGTAAGCATCTTTGAGACTCCTTAGAACAGAGAAAGAGTGGAATTCTATAGTTTGGGTGCTTGAGGAATAAGTTTACACTTAGGCTTGTCACTTAGAAAAGAAATAACAGTTCTGTATTGTAAGAGAACTCTGTAATAGATAGGAAAGTCAGAGTAAAGGCATCTGTCTGTCCGTCCGTCCATCCATCCACACTAGGATGGAGAGGTGTTGTAGAAAGCATGTCTAGCCCTCATGGGAGGGAGAGAAAGAGAAGGAACCAGAAGGAAGGAACCCCTGAGAGTAGTATTTTGGGAAATGAAGGGACAGCAGCAGGCGTAGAGAGAAGAAAGGTCCGAGAGCACCCTATCTGCCCCTACATTAACTCTCTACTGTCCTCCTCTGAAGTTCTGAAGTCTGTGCTAGCATTAAGGGACACTGCACAGTCCATTCCTTCCAACAAGCAAAGCACTGTATTTACTCAAATGCAAGACTAGGTTCTTTTCCCGGTATGCCATCAAAAAAAAACAAAGGAGGATCACCTTAAATTTGCTTAGAAGTTATGTCCAGTAATATTTTTTGCATGTGTACTATATGGGGCAGTTGTCATCTTACATTCAGGGTCACTCTAGGACTTCCATTACTTCTAGAGTCTATGGTATACTATAGAGTCCACCTTCCAAAGCTACCGTTTCCTCTGTAGTTTGGAGGTCAGTGGTAATTTTGGGAGATCTCCAAGCCCCACCTTGACAGTGGCATCCTGATGGTAACTGGAAGCACAGTGCTTCTTAATATAGAAACTCCAGTTAACATCATGAGCACTGAAAGACACTGCTTTTCCATTAATTTATCCAATCGGCTTTGAAAACCATGTAAGTCAGTGATCCTCACCACATCTTATGGCAATGAATTCTGTAATTAATCATACCATTGGATGAAGAAGTACTTCCATTTGCCTGTCTTAAAGCCAATGAATTTAGTTGGGTATTGGCAGCAAATACTCAAGACAAGCCCTTCTTCATACAAAAGATTCGAATTTGGATCCTACCAGCTTTTCTATTAATGAAAGAAGGTGGAAGGTCCCTTTTGGACCAATAGGGTTGCCAGCTCCCTTGCTATTGCAGGAGTCCCCCCACCTGGAACCCCCTAACATCCATTTCCACTCCATAGAATAGATGGGGGGAATGCCAGAGGGGGAAAATCACCGTCACTTGATGGCATGAGATCATTTCCAGGGCAAACCCAAAACCTATGTCACAATGTTCTAGGATTCAGCAGAAACTCTATCGTAAAACCACAGAGGTTCTGCTGAATCCTAGAGCAGTGTGACATCACTTCCAGGTTCGCCCCAGAAATGCTGTCATGCCATTGAGCAACAGCAGCCCCCATATCCCTGCCTCCCCCAGTCTGCTGTTGGGTGCTTGGCACTGGCGTCAACTGCGGGGGGGGCTTGGGCCACCCCAGAAATTTCCCGGAGGGGGACTGAGCCCCCTCCAGGAAATGGAGCACCTGCGTGCCCAGCCGCCGCTCCTTGCCGCCGCGTGCCACCACCGCCGCTCCCCCGCACCGCCGCTAGAGCAGCCACCAGAGCCACTCTCCCCACCCACTCCCCCCCCGGCTTGGTCCGGGAGAGTGGCAGCAGTGGTCCGGTGCGGCGGCAGCAGCCCAGTGGCGGGGTCGCCCAACGCAGCCGCCTGGCAGCCCGGCGCAGCAACAGGGCTAGCCCGGCGCAGTGGTGGGGGCGGCCCGGCACAGCGGTGGCCCGGCGCAGCGGTGAGGGTGGCCCGGCACACGCATGCTTCACATGCACACGCAGAAGCCCCCCCCCCCGGGCACTTTCAAAACTCTACGCCCCTGGTGCTTGCCACTGGGTGTCAAACCTAAGGACCACTGAAAATTTTTGCCAGGGATCATGGGATCCATGTGGGCAGAAGTCATAAGGAAGGCAGTGTTGCTTAGCAGTTTGACTGCTGGACTTCGACTGGGAAGTCCTGGGTTCAAATCTCCACTCACCAATGCCAACTCTTTCTCAGCCAAACACATCTTACAGCATTGTTGGAAGTCCAAAGTAAAGGAGGGGAGAACCACATACAACTGCCCCGAGACCCTTGGTAAAAGGGCAGTGTAAAAATGTGAGAGATGATTACTGGGGTTGCACTGAAGAGGAGAATTGAGCAGGATCAAACCCAGGCATAGGTTAGTTTCATTGCATTCCCCCCACACCTTGTGGCTCATGTCATTTAGGGAAGAGAAGGCATTATCTGGATTTTCTCGCTCTGGCATCAAAACTCTTTTTGGGCTGGCTTGGCCCTGCAAAACGCCCCACCCTCTTGCAGTACAGGAGAAGCCACACTCCGAGGCTTACTGCCCTGAGTTATTTTTATTTACTCCTTCTAGCATGCTTTCCTCCCACATGCAAATTAAGACTGAGACAAAGGTGGTTTGCAAGGAATAAACGCGGATGCAAATATAAACGGAAACATGCAATAAAAACAACAAGAATAAATAGCACCGTTCACCACAAGTGCTGTGTACAAAAATAAAACATAAAACCTCCGTCATAAAGCCCAGACTGCAAACTATAAAAGATTCCTAAAGGCCCACCTCGAAAGCCAACTCTTACAATATTGCCTAAAAGGTTTGCAGCTGTGGTGACAAGCACTGGGCAAAGCGTCCATGAGCGTAACTCAGGATAAAGCAGATGCTATATGGATGTCAGGATTGTCACCAAAAAACACAGAGCTGCATCTAGTTCCTCCTTTTACTAGCAGAAACAGACAGTCTGACGCCACTGCATCAGATATTTCCCTGTTCTCTGTGGCACCTAATAACCTGGAGAGGGTGGAAAAAATGCACAACATCACATCACACCACAAATTTTTTTTACGGCCGGTGCAATCCGGAGCAGAGCTGCACCCTTCTAAACCTGCTGAAGTCAAGATCAACACTGTTAATGTCCAAGGGAAGGAAGGGCTTGACGTAGCTTTAAATAGGATAAATGCACAGAGGACAGTTCTGTCAACTATTAACCAAGACAGCTAAATAGAACCTCCATGATAAGAAGCAGTACACCTCTGAACATCCTGATGACTGAGCAAGCAGTGGAGGGAGGGCTGTTTCTCAGAATCACCCGGCCAGGCAATGGAGGATACTGTACACTGCATGAGGTGGACTTGGTGTGATCCAGCTGGTCTCTTCTTATATTCTTATGTCCTATTACAAGGGAGGACTGTATGCACCTCATATATGCCCTAGCCAAAGGCAATTTAAGCAGAGCTTCCCTTGTCACGCCCCAGGACCACTAATTTTACCCTAGTGGGGCAAACAGCAGCACCGCAGGCCATTTCACGTCAGCAAGATGGCATAGGGAAAGGCTTAAAGCCTCCACCCCTTATGCTGTCGTCCTTATTGAAATTGAGGCTCTGCTTTATGGAAAGATGTGCTGCTAGTGTGCACGAGGGCAAGAGCATCATGCCTCCAGCCTCTCCTTGCTGAGAGGACCTGCAGGGGTGAGGGCAGATAACTCAATTGTTGAGCAGATTCTTTTTAGCAGAGGCAGAATCACACCCCACCCGCACCCCAGACACACATGAAAGCTTTCAGTTTCACTTTCCCTGGCTTGGCCTGCCCCGCCCCGCCCCATTCCCAAACTATTCTTGCAACCTGGAGTAGCCCTCTCCCCGCCATTGAGATCACTACCACAGCTCCCCCTCTTCCTGTTATAGGACTGTCGTGATTTTTTTTTGTAATACATTTGCATCCCAGTAGATCCCATGATGCTGTTTGACCATTCAAGGTAGGTTGAAGAAAGAAAGAAAGAAAGAAAGAAAGAAAGAAAGAAAGAAAGAAAGAAAGAAAGAAAGAAAGAAAGAAAGAAAGAAAGAAAGAAAAAGAAAGAAAGAGGGAGGGAGGGAGGGAGGGGAGGGGAGGGGAGGGAGGACTGGGAATAAGACAACTAGAACTCTGTAAGTCAGGATTCAAGGCTCTAACTCTGATTTTTTCAAACCAGCTTTGATTGGGAGGAACCCTACAGTTTCTAAGCAACCACTGTTGTGTGCTGAGCAGCTGGCCTGACCAGCCCAACTGGGACTGTAATTGGGTGGAAGCTTTGGAAGAACCACAGAAAGCTACGTCCGAATGCAGGAGAAAGACACCACGGCCAGTTCTGCAAAATAAAGGGAGGAGGTCAGTGGCACACAAGGGCAGGAGGGGGGCAAGTCTGCAGCACCAGGCTCTGTCCAGGACAGGCTGCTGAACGATCTAGGCCCAGAAACTACTGCAACTGAAGGCGTTCGACGTAAACTGAGCATTGGCTTCTCCACTCCAAATTCCCACCCCCACACAAGTAAGCCATGCCCAGAATCAGTTTTGACTCGGACCGATAATGAGCCAAGTGCAGAAGAGAACCTGGTTACAATCCCCCCCCCCCTTTTTAATTTCAAGGGGTTTTAAATTTACTGCCCGTTCTCCTGAGTAAGCCAGGGGTAAGTCGGGCAGGAAGCCAAACCCGACCAAGTAATAATAAAATCATCATTACCAAAAATATTATTAGAATCTGCCTGGCCTTGAGCCCCTGGTGATGCAACCTCTTGTTTATAGAAAGGGCTGGGGATATTAATGGAGCACATTTGGTTCAGATTAGAGAAGGGGTGGGCGCACAGAAGATGTTCACATATGCACACACACACACAAATACAACATCAGCAACGTGCAAGCTTTCTGGCCCGGTTTGTTGTCCAGCTTTTGCACTGAGACTCAGGAATTTGGAAGGTTGTCTGCTAGCAGATGATGGAACAGGGTACTGATTTTAAGTAGGGCAGGCGGGTTGGTGATGGGCTTATATTCTCCACAAAGGAGAAACAGGCTTGGGTGGTCAACCTGGCACCTTTTCTCATACCACCATTACATTTGCTGTTGTGCCACAGAAGTGTCGTGATGTCTGTTATGTGCTATACCACACTGCGCCAACGTTAAGAGACCCAAGTCCACCAGACCCCTCTGTACATTAAACTGCACCACACCAGCGGTAGTGTATTTACAGTTTATTTACAGTGCAATTATTAATCCAAACAACAAACTGCTTCGCCAGGCAACCATACAAAGAGAAGAGAGAAATAGTTCTGTACATTGATTACATATATACATTGTAGTAACCAATCAGGTTAGTGCTGAGTCATGGAGTGAACATACATCACTGTCACACAGAAGAACAAGTCTGAACTAGTCTGTACAAGTATCAGCTCAGTACTATTGCATTTGTCCCGGTCACATGACTCCTGCGGACTGTCAGTTAGATCCTGCAGATCTGTTAGATCTGTGGATGAGGACCAAGAGTCTCAAATACCAACAAGAAGATGGGTGGGTATGCTGTTGCCATAACCGAAACATGTCAGAGTACTATCTGCTGTGGAGTTCTCTTATGTATACCCCATAAACTGTTCAGTGCAACTATTGGGGGAGAGTGGGTTATGGCCCAGCAACAGGGCACTTGATTTTCATTCAGAAGGTTCCAGGCTCAATCTCTGCCATTGCCAGATAAAGGATCTCGGGTTAACAGTTGTAGCTAAAGACCCTTCTCTCTTTGAGCTGTTACAGATCATGCTGTTCAGCACAGAAAATCCTGAGTCAGACGGACCAATAGCCTGACTGCTTCAGATTAAGTATGCTGCAAACATGGGCATTCAGTCTAGCCTTGTTTGCAATGCCCACTCAGTGTCAGGTTGAGCACCTCATACAATCACCTCAATGACTTGCTTATAGTTCAGAATGAACAACATTTTGAGTAGTTTTGCATGCCATGGGGGTGGCATTTGGCATGGAGGCTAGCCAGGAGGCTGCTGCCGATGCAGGCTTACCAACTTTGAGTCCAGTAGCGCCTTTAACAAAGTTTAATTCTGTGTATAAGCTTTCGTCTGCATGCACACTTCTTCAGGTAGATGAAGATGTGTGCATGCACACGAAAGCTTATACCCAGAATTAAACTTTGTTGGTCTTAAAGGTGCCGCTGGACTTTAACTTTGTTCTGTTGCTTCAGACCAACACCGCTGAATTTACTGACTTGTTTGGGTTACATAAGAAAAGGAGCAGTAGAAAAGAGAAAGAGTCCAGTAGCACCTTAAAGACTAACAAGAATTGTGGTAGGGTATGAGCTGTTGCGAGTCACTGCTCACCGATGACTCACCAAAGCTCATACCCTGCTGTAAATTTTGTGAGTCTTTAAGGTGCTATTGGACTCTTTCTCTTTTCTACTGCTACAGACAGACTAACATGGGCTACCCATCTCCATAAGAAAAGAGGAAGAGCCATGCCAGAGCACGCCAGTGGTCCAGTTGGCCAAGGACGTCCCCGATGCTGCCTCTTATTAGTGGCATTCAGAGGTCTGCTGACTGTACATGGAAGATCTCTTTAGTCACTATGGCTAGTAGCCACTGATGAACCTATTTATCTCATTTATGCCACACTTTTCCTCCCCAATAGGGACCCAAACTGGCTTTCAACATTCTCCTTGTCTCCATTTTATCCTCATAATAACCCTGTGAGGTAGGCTAGGCTGTGTGCCTGGCCCAAGATCACCCAGACAGTTTCCATGGCAGAGAGGGGATTTGAACCTGGACCTCCTAGATCTTAGACCAACACTTCCTAACTACTCCAGTACACTGGCTGACCTCTGTGAATCTGTCTACCCTCCTTTTAAAGTCATCTATACTCATGGCCATCACCACATCAAGTGAATTCCACAATTTTATTACTTCTTGAGTAACTAAGTACAAACTCCAGAGGACAGCGGAAGACAGGAGGGCCTGGCATGAAATGGTCCATGGGGTCGCGAAGAGTCAGACTTGACTGTGCGTCTGAACAAGAAGAAAGTACTTACTTTTGTCCGTCCTGAACCTATTGCCCATCAATCTCACTGGGTGCCTCCAAGTTCTAGCATTATGGGACAGGGAAAAAAAGTTCTCTCTATTCAGTTTCTTCTCTCCATGCATAAGTTTATAAACTTATATCATGTTCCCCCTTAGTTGTGTTTTTCGAAGTCCCAGACTCTCTAGCCTTTCCTGATAGAAACAATGCTCCAGTTTCTTAATCATTTTTGGTTGCCCTCTTCTGTACTTTTCCCCACAGTATCCTTTTTGAGACACAGCAATGACAACTATACATAGTAGTCCAGGGAGGCTGCGCCCCATAGCTCTATGCAATTGTACTGCAATATTGGCTGTTTTATTTTCAGCTCCTTTCCTAATAATCCCCATTATGGAGTTCGCCTTTTTCACTGTGGCCAGATCCTGAGTCAACATTTTCACTGAGCTGGTTACTACAACTTCAAGAGCTCTTTCAGTCTCAGTCCCAACCTAGGGTTGCCAGGTCCGTTTAAAATGCCAGTGGGGGGATGGAGGGGACGTTCCAGGAGCGGGAAGTGATGTCGCACAACATGCCTATATCACCCGGAAATGACATAGGCATGTCGGTAACGTTGAGGATGAAACTCTGGTTTTTGGACAAAACTCTATAGTAGAAGCTAATTCTACCATAGAGCTTTGCCCAAAAATCAGAGTGTCACACTGCCCTCTCCCCCAGATGTGCCTACATCACTTCTAGTTTTTTGCCATCTCAAATAATTTGGTATGATACTCAAACTTGGCCACTACATTGCTTTGGCTGCTACACTGTCCAAATTCCAAATTGTTTATGAACAATCAGTTAGCAATATTAGTTACGGTTATCCGCAATGGTCCAAAACAACGTCCAAAACCAAAGGCCATGTAATGCCTTTTATTAAGATTAATGAAAATAACACAAAATAGCAAGGAAGCTTTGGACATGGCCCTTCACATAGTACACAGAACATGTTGGGTCAGGTACTGCACATGCAGGAAGTAAGGAGAACCTACAGCCCACATCTTATTGTGCTACATCTGGCACAAGGTGGGGACACAAAGCTAACCTGAGTTCTATCATGTGCAGGCTCCATAGGAAAATATGAAAAACAGTGGCTGATTGAATGTCTTTTCTAAAATCAGTGGGAAAGCGGTAGCTGTATTAACTATACTGGAGAGTAATTCTATATGCACATGTTAAAGAGTCAATGAAAGCCAAAGTGGGTAATATTACCTGGCGGTGGATGGGGCGCTTAAAGCAAAAACAAGTGTGATGGCCTTCACTGCTAAAAATATAATAATTGCCCTCTCTTTTAACATTTAACTGAAAACATGAGCTTGCCTCACAGTCCCTCACCATGTTTCTTTCTTAGCAGGCAGGCAGCCACAGGCACTGCAGAAACCTTGCTGTACACTCCGTAAGAATGCCACGGAGTCACTTGCATATGCATCTGTTACTTTTAGCTTCTCTTGTTATCATCGCCTTCACCAGAGGCCAAAGTGGGATGGATGGGATGTGGGGAGGGGGGTGAACAAAGGCAGGGGCCAGGCAAGGGAACATCTCTCTCACAGTGTGTATATTTTTTGAAAATGTCACTGTACTTTAACCCCTAAATGTAACATCCTAACTGGCTTACGTTTCCCTGGCACAAGGCTGTAGAGCTGGAATGTCAGAGGACTGAAAGTCTTAGTTGGAACATGACTGGAAAGAAGGGAGGGGAAACCAAACAGTTTCTTGAATGAGAAGAAAACCTGTTTTGGAAGGCTGCTATGCAAAAAGCTTTCTGGCAGAAGAAGTTGGTCAGACCTGACCTATTACAGGTCACCTTGCATCCCAAGGACAAAACAAAGACTTGTCTAGCTCCTGGTTCACATTGTAGGTCTGGATTCCAGCCTTCTAGCTAAGGACTGAGACAGCGGTGCTGATTTCTCTATAACCTAAAGTTGCTGTCTTCTCTTTACAACAATTCTGCCTCAGTTCCTCTGAGCACATGCAGAATCACCACCCATCCCTCCATTATGGGAACTAAGCACATTTAAGATTACTTTCTGTTGGCACATTAAAAATAATAATGCAGCACACATGTGTAAATTATCAAAAAAGAAAGTTTACTAAAGAATAGGAAGAGTTACATGGAGGAATAAAACAATAAACAGTCTAGCTGACTAAGCTACATCTTTCTAGCTGAAGTTAACTCCAAGATGGAGACTTTGGCTAGTAAACTGTAAACAAAGGAAGGGTGAAGAAAACCCAAAATGCCTATGTGCCAAGTATCAGATAGCATCTCCCAACTATGAATTGACCAATGACTAGGCTAAAGGTCAGTTTAGAGCCAGTTTGGTGTAGTGGTTAGGAGCATGGACTCCAATGTGGGAGAACCGGGTTTGATTCCCCACTCCTCCACAAGCAGCTGCTGGCGTAACCTTGGGTCAGTCACAGTTCTCTCACAGCTGTTCTGGAAAGAGCAGTTCTTGAAAGAGCTCTCTCAGCCTCATCTACCTTCTTTACATCTGAAGATGGTTATCTAGGTGCATTGTACAATAGGGTGTCTTGAGAAAGTCCTGAAGATTTGTGGGCAGTGCCTGGTTACAGTGGAGCTTGGGGTGGGGAAGGGAGTTCAACACGGATGTGATGCTATATAGTGTGCCCTACAAAATTTCGATTTTCTCCAGAGGAACTGATCTCTGTAGCCTGTAGAGCAATGTAATTCCAGGAGAACTCCAGGCTCCACTTGGAGATTGGCAACCCCAATACGGAATTCATGCCTTTCTCCCCAACCTTATTTTTCAGCCTATGGTCAGGAGAGAAAGGGAGGCACTGTGCTAGGAATCTAGAGTTGCTGATGCAGAAAGTGCTCTTGCCACAGACTATACCAGCCAACCCGCAAAGGTGTTCTCAGTTTTGGAGTGATCGTACTTGATGCTTTCATTACAGCACTCTTCAGGGGATCAAAACGGTTTAGATTCATGGCTGGGGAGTTGCCATTGTCAGTAAACAAACTCCACCTTCTCAGTGTGTAAGATCCATCTGGGTGATATGCATGTGTCCCTGGCCTTTACTCTCTCATCCATCTGGAAACTGGCTTAGCCCGCTTTAGCAACTGATCTGCCTTTCCCCCCCCTTATTTGGAGCAAAGGCTTAATTCCAAGCCGAACTGAGGTTTTGTCAAATTACTGTATCAACTGAATGTCGGGAGAAATAAGGTGGGTCAAACCACTTATAGCTCCATTATACGTTAATGAAATGTATAGCTCAATTCAGTTGACTCCACAAAACAGAACTAAACTTGGCAGGCATAAAATGGAGCTGAAATCACTAGCTCCCAATGTATAACAGTAATAACCGGCTGTTGGAGTGGATCTCCAAAGGGAAACGATGTCAGAGCAGTTCAGACTCAGGAGCGAAAAACTTTATGAACAACAAGGAGAATCCCCTCAACTCCCTTAGGGAGCAATTCTAAGCAGGTCTAATCAGAAGTATGTTCCATTTTACTCAATGGGGATTTCTTAAAGAAAGTCTTCTTTGGACTGCAGCCGTAGTCGCCCAATCCCTGCTGAATTGCTGCATTACCTCCCTGTGGCTATCCACAATGGTAGCGGTAAAGGATCACAGAGGACAGATCAACACCTTGCTCTTCTGGCAAGCTGACACAGTTGGTCAATAAACTATATGGGTGCCATTCCCAGAGCCCTCAGTGCCGAGATTCTTGGCACATTGCAACAGACAAAGCTCAGGATGGGATTCTGAATGCTCTGTGTGTGTGGCAGGGCTTTGGCTACTGCCACATCCTCATTACTGTTAGCTGTTCTAGGGTGCGTTCAGATGGGCAGCTAATCCCGCCATTAGCCCGGCTCTAATTTGATCCCAGTATTTTTTATCCAGTGTTGCACGACCAGACAGCCCCCTTGTGAATCCCTTACCATGGTGGATTGTCTAGACCAGGGGTGTCAAACTTGTGGCCCGGGGGCCGGATCAGGCCCCCAGAGGGCTTCTATCAGGCCCTCAGTGGAACTGGCTGGCTTCTGCTTCTTCTTCCAGTTCTGCTGTTGCTGCGTCATTGTAGGTTTGCAGCTTACAGATACACACCTGAACAGCATACTCACGATTGCAACAGCACAGACATTTTGATGTAGTAATTCAAAGCAAGAAGTGCCCATTATCAGACAATGTTAAATAAACAAAATTTTGCAAGAGTGCTAATGTTTTAAGCATGTTTTTATTTTAAGTATAAAAAAAAAACACCTTTGTGTTTGTGTCCTTTATAAAGTTTATATCCCTACTACCTGGCATTACATTTCATGACACACATGGCCTGGCCCAACAAGGTCTTATTTATGTCATATCTGGCCCTCATAACAAATGAGTTTGACGCCCCTGGTCTAGACGGCATCCACCTGAAGGAGCTGCGCATTCAGGGTTTTTTTTTTAAAAAAAAATCTGCGCATGCGCATATGTGCCTCACCATCTACTGGTTGTTCCACGCATGCACGGACTTGAATGTTAAAAGCACCACCATTGGTACCTTCCTTTAGGTACCATTTCAAATAACAAAGTTCATAAGTTTCGCAGGCCCTTCAGAAACACGAAATTGTCCGGAACGTTTGAGTGGTGCTCTGCGGCCATCGCATGTTTATGCGTTTATGTGCATACCACCAAGAATTTTTTAAAATGGTTGCCATTCGGGATTGTCTGACCATCCCAACAGGCTGACTGCACGCTGGAATGACCAGATGGGGGAAAGTCCGCCATTGGCCCATCGGCAAGCTTCAGACCAAACTTTCAGCAGTATCTTTAAAATATGGCTCCCTAGCGGGGACTGACGAGCTGATCATGGAAGCGGCACATTTCCCAGATGTCACTGTCTGGACGTGCCCTTTAAATCTGACAGGCACTCGTGCCTGGGTCAGATCTAAAAAGCCGTCTGATCACGACCCTAGATATATATGAGTGTGTCTCCTTTTTTGCTATGATACTGTGCATACATTATGAATTATGATTAGCAAAAAAAGGTTCAGGGAGCCAGCAAGGCTAGGCTAGCAATTATATTGGGGAAATAAAATAAAAGCCACTGGATAGAAAATCAAAACATCTGTTAACAGCAACCAGAATCTAGACTAAACCAATGTAAGGAAGAATATGACAGTCTCTTCTCCAAGGGATCAGCGGCAGCCATAGAGTCAGCGGTGGAAACCAGAGCAGACTGTTGTGTAGTGACAGTGGAGGGGAAAAGAGGTTTATAAAATTATGATCAACACAGAAAGCCCAGACACAGGGACATTTTTGCTCCCCCTTTCCTGGTGCTACAGTTCCAGAGTGCTCAATTGTATTGACTGGCAGCAGGTTCAGAATTCCACCACTAAATTTAAAAATTGTTAATAAGTGCTAACTTAGATTTTTTTAAAAAAGGATTAGGCTAATACATGGAGGTCAGAATTAACTACGGCTTCCAGCTGTGGTAGTGAAATGAAACCTCCACATACCAAAGTAGTATACCCCTGAATGCTAGCTGCTGGGGGCCCAAAGGGGGTCGCCAAAACCTTCATGCCTTGTTGGAAGGCTGGTGACTTCTTCTGGACACAGAACACTGGACCAGACAGAACTTGGTTTGACTGAGCAAAGCAATTGTCATGATTTTTTATGTTCCAACAGGTTTGACCCTACTTGCTCACCCATGGCTTTCCTGCAGTACTGATGTCAGCTACTCAATGTGACCTGGATCTCTGTTCAGAGCTACAGATTTTTTTGATCAACAAGGATGTTGTTTACATTCCTTAGTAGGACTATAAACAGCAGGAGGGCTAGCATTGCCCAATGCAAAAGGAAAGGATGACTTGACTGCACAATTGCTTTCTAACAAGAACTCTAAGCATCTCCCAAGGGGAGGTGGGGAGAAGTATTATTAATACCTCAGAACTTTCCTGTCCTGGGGTGAATGGGGAAGAAGCCAACAGTTAAGGAAGACAGAATACGAGGGCCCAACTACATAATACATTCAGCCATGTCCCCTGACCCAACACAATTTCCCAGATACCTCATGGTGGGGGACTTACCTTAGAGCCACAGGGCCCAGTTCAGATACAGCCTTCCCTCCCACCACTGTTTTCCTGAGCTGAAGTAGCTGGGGGGCACTTGTTGCCACATTGCAGGGTTGCACATGCTGTATTAGGGCAAAATAACACCTTCAGAACCATATCAGCTCAGGAAAACAGAAAGGGGAGTAGGCAGGAACCCCTCCTCCAGCACTGCAATCCTGATCTGAATTGGACCCTGCAGCACGTGGGTAGGGTTGCCAGGTGTGTCTCCCCCCCCCCCCCGCCACTGGCAGGAGATGGGGGGATAGGGTTGCCAGATCCAGTTTGGGAAACTCCTGGAGATTTGGGGATGGAGCCTGGGGAGGACAGGGACCTCAGTGGGGTACAATACCACACAGTCCATCATCCAAAGCAACCATTTTCTCCAGGGGAACTGATCTCTGTAGTCTGGAGATGAGCTGTAATACCGGAAGATCCCCATGTCCTCCTGGAGGCACATATCCCTAGCACTTGAATAAATTTCATGCAGCTGCTGTATAATCCTGTAGTGTGTATTTTGTCGTTTTACCCTAAAAGCAATCCTAAACAGATAGTCTGGGAAATCAGTCCTACACTATCTACTGGAGCTTTCTCCCAGGAAACTGTTTTTAGGATTGCAACCTACATTACTTATCAGTTAGCTTTCATGCGCTAGAGCCTACATCATCAGATGCACTTTTAAAGAAGTTGTTTCAAAACCGCTTGGGCCCCAATAAATCCACTAAGGCATGACAAGAACTCTTTCAGTCCTAAACAGAGTTACACCCATCTAAACTAGCTGAAGTCAATGGTCTTAGAATGGTCCAAGGATTGCACTGTAATATGGCAGCAACTCTTAAATTTTACTTATCAATATATCAGTTTTAACCCACACCACAGAGCCTAAGGAAATTTACCAGACTACATTTTCAGACCCATGCAGGCTATTCTCCAGATCTGATTAATAATAACACTTCCTCACCACTATTGCAACGGCTTGCCGACGGGTGCGGGATGCCTCCCACATGTGCTGGTGTGATCACGCCGCTTTGATATGCCGGTGAGTCATCCCTCTCACGTGGCTAATGGGTGCGTATGATCGCGCCCTTAAGTTAGTATCTGTGGCTGCTGAGAAACTCATTATCAGCCATTTTGTGAATGGTCCCATCCCCATAGAAGCCATTTTATGCCTGAACCCATCCCCCCATGGCAGTCATTTTGTTGTGGAGTCCACAGTTTGAACTCAAAATTCCAACATCACCCACTGGTTCAACAGGATTGGGGACCCATGGAACAGATGATACTGAGTGAGAAGGACCAACCATCTGACTTGGTATAAGCCAGCTTCATAGATGGAACTGATATACAAACACTGAAAATTGTATACGCTTTATAAGAAAAATTCAAGATGAAGAAACAGAAAATGGTATTAAAATAAACCGTCACAGGTACAGTTTGCACCAGGACTCATTTCGTAGCAGGAGCTCCTCTGCATATTAGGCCACACACCCCTGATGTAGCCAGACCTACAAGAGCTTACAGTAGCCCTTGTAAGAAGAGCTCTGTAAACTCTTGGAGGATTGGCTACATTAGGGGTGTGTGGCCTAATATGCAAAGGAGCTCCTGCTACAAAATGAGCCCTGGTTTGCACAAGTGAGCCAAGTATTGCGGAACCGAAAGAACAGGGCTGAGAAATGTGAAATTGCCCCAAATCCTTGAGCCTTGACTCAGAGAGGAAGAGGAGGATCGGTGGAATATTGGGAGACGCTGGAGTGGAGCCATGACTCAGTGGTAGAGCATCTGCTTTGCATGCAGAATGTGTCAGGTTCAATCCCTGGCATCCAGCTAAAAAGAACTGGTAGCAGTTGGTGTGAAACAACTTAAGGTCCTGGAAAACTCCTACTGGTTAGAATAGCTAATACTGATCTTGAATAGGTCTGATTCAGTATAAGACAACTGTGTGTGTGTACATGCCCCACAAATAATCTGACTGTCCATTTTTCTAGCAGCAAATACAGAAAATACACGTACATCCTTTTTGGCCCTCGACAACAAAGTGTGCCTACAGTCTGAATCCAGAGAAAAGCTCTGCTCCAGATACCAAAACCCCGGGCCCACCATTGTCTTTAACAGGTTACAGATCTGATGAAAGGCCTCTGCTAAGAGTGACAGTGTCTGTGTGACTCCCCTCTGCTGATTGGGTCATCTGTAAACAGCCCGTGGCTGAGCCAGCCAGCAAGGTCAATGCCAACTTGGAATGGAAGGAATGGAGTGTTGATAGCCAGCTCCAGCCCTGTCAAGAACTCACACGGAGATGATTATCTCGAAGGGCCTGCACGAGGCCGTATTGTGGTTTTGGACGTTCTGTTCTATTAATGTGTTTATTTTTTAAAAAAGCCTCCCCTCATACCTCCTTACTAAGTCAGCTGGAGGAATCACTTTTCCCCTTTGTCTGTGTTGTTTTTCCAAATGAACCTTTTATGCTTGGCAACAAGGATTATTTTGAAAGGGCTCTCAGATTATTTTGCCTGTGCTCGCTGGCTGAAACCCAAAGACCGCAAACAAGTCTTAGGAAGGTCTTCCTTGCCCCTCTGAGGGCCTAGTTACATGGTGCGCGGGGAGTTCCATGTATGGACCACCCAGCATTTTTTTTTAGCTCACCTACTGGGAGCACAGGGACCCAGTGTGGATTTGCTTTTAAGCCTCCCCTCCCCCACCATTTTCCTGTTAAAAATGGCCCTAGGAGACTGCGTTTATCTTACTGTAAAACTACATGTGTATGTATACTCCATGTCAAAATGAAGCAAACAGCGCGACCCTGGGGCCATTGTCAACTGGGGAAATGTCAGAAGTTAGGGTTAAAAAGCTCCCCCCCCCCCCCCCCCAGCACTATGGTCCCAATCCAAATCGGGGCTTAAAATGCCTATTAAGTGAGTTTTAAAAAATGAGTGTGCCCATACACAGAACTTCCTGTGTATTATATAGTTAGGCCCCAATTAAAAGTTGTGTTCCCATTAGGGTTACCAGCCTCCAGGTGGGGCCTGGGGATCTCCCACTTTTACAACTGATCTCCAACTGACAGAGACCAGCTCCCCTGGAGAAAATGGCTGCTTTGGAGGGTGGACTCTATGGCATTCTACTGTGCAGAGGCCCCTCTCCTCCCCAAATCCCACCCTCTCCTGGCTCCACCCCCAAAGTCTCCAGGGATTTTCCCACCCAGACGTGGCAACCCTAGTTCCCATGAACAAGTGCAAACAGCACTAAGGTACCTTTACAGGTGTTACTCTAGTGGTCATGATTTATTTTGTTCTGTTTACAGACTGTACGGAGGTGACAAGCCAAGAGTCCCCCCTAGAGCAGCGGCCACCCTCCAGTGTCCTGTGCTCGCAAAGGGTGATTCTGCCTCAGTATGTGCAGAAACACCACACAAGGAGGAGGGGTTCAAAGCTCCGCAGAAACTTTCCTTCCCTCTGCTCCTGGCTGCCCCTTCTTAGACATTAGAAGCTGCCTTGCCACCCTCCTCCTCTGCCATTTGAGCCCTTTTTAAAGAGCACTGCCCTGGAGGTGCACAGGCTCAGAGCCTGTCTCAGGATCCTCACAGGGAAGCATCTCCACAGGCAGCTTTCAGGGAAGGGAAGGCCCAGCCCTTGTTCATGAGGAAGACTGAACTACCCTCTTCGGGCAATGAGGCCCAGTTGCCTTCATTCTGAGCAGCAACCGTCCTTTCTGCCTTCCCTTCTTCAGCCCGGGCACTCATACTGGTGAGGGGTGGGGCCAGGGCAGCACACAGCAGCCGGCCAGCCCTGCATTCACTCAGGGAAAGACAGTTGCCAACCTCTAGGTGGGGCCTGGAGATCTCCCAGAACTACAATTGATCTCCAGATGATAGAAATCAATTCCCTTGGAGAAAAATGGCCACTTCAAAGGGTGAACTCGATGGCATTGCAACCTGCTGAGGTCCCTCCCCTCCCCGAATAGGGCTGCCAAGTCCCCCGCTTGGGCGGGGGGAACACCGATTTTTAGAGCTTACCTCCCGCTTTTCCAAAGATGGCCACCGGGGGGACAAAATGGCTGCCTTAAAAGGGAAATGTCTGCAGAGAGCCTGCCCTGCAGTAAAAAGCCTCGCCAGACATTTCCCCTTTAAGAAGTCAGCAAGAGAGCTTCTTCCACAGCAAGAGAGCCCCGCCCAGAGTAAGGAGGGACTGAAGGAGCTGCTTTTGCATGTGGCTGGCAAGGTGAGTTTCTCTTCCAGCTCTTTTCATTCTCTCTCCCTTTCTTTTTTCTGTCTGTCTGTCTGTCTGTCTCTCTCTCTGTCCCCATCCAGCAGAGGTCTATCAGTGGCTATTATAGCCACAAGGTCTAAATGGAAGTAAGTGCCTCTGCCAGTTTTTTCCCCTTCTCTCTCTCTCCCTCTTTCTTTCTTTTTTCTGTCTGTCTGTCTGTCTCTCTCTCTCTGTCCCCATGCAGCAGAGGTCTGTCAGTGGCTATTATTAGCCACACGGTCTAAATGGAACCCTTTGTCTGGGGCAGTGAGGCTCTGCATTCTTGGTGCTTGGGGGGCAACAGTGGGAGGGCTTCTGGAGTTCTGGCCCCGCTGCTGGACCTCCTGAGGGCACCTGGTATTTTTGGCCACTGTTGTGACACAGAGTGTTGTACTGGATGGGCTGTACTGGATGGGCCGATCCACTGTGGCTTCTCTCCTGTTCTTATGATATGAAAATCATATTCAGCACTTGTGTAGCACTTAGTGCTTCATATTCTGCTGAGATGAGGAAGGATTCAGTAGGGCCATTGCTCAGTGATAAGAGCATCTGCTTGACATGCAGGAGGTATCAGCCTCTTCAGCTAAAAAAGGATCAGGTAATAGGTGACATTAAAGATCTCAGCCTGAGACCCTGGAGAGCCACTACCAGTCTGAGTAGTCAATACTGACCTTGATGGACCAATGGCCTGATTCAGTATTAGGAAACTTCATGAGTTCATGTGTCAGCATGTGGAAGCAACATCACAGGATGTGACATCACAAAATGATGTCACTTCCTTTCTCCTGGCTCCACCCCCAAAGTCTCCTGGCTCCACCCCCAAAGACCCCAGATATTTCCCAAGTTGGACTTGGCAGCCCTATCCCCGAACCCCATCATCCCCAAGCACTACCCAGAATTCCCCAACCTGGAGCTGGTGACCCTACTGGAAAATATGACTTGCCATCGGGACTAGCCAACACGTACATGGCAGCTGCCGTGAACTCTGGGATGGCTTTTGGGCATGGGGTCATAATTTGGAGCAGAGCTTTGCTGCCCACGTTGACTCTAGGGATGCTGGGGTGGGCTCCAGACACAGATTCTAAGCAGAAACGTGCATTTCCCCTCCCCCTCCCCTCCCCCAATGAGACACTTTTTCAGTGAAGTCATGGAAGACATCACACATGCATGCCTGGTCACTCTGTTTCATATAACTCAGTGATTTTCAGTGGAACACGGGAACAGCCTTCATCAAAAAGTACTGTTTGCTGTTGACTATGGGCGCACATGCTGTTCACCGCCTTACACTGTTGGTCCATCTAGTTCGGTATTCTCTGTTCAGACTGCCAGCAACTCGCCACAGAATCAGGAGAAAAAAAGTCTAACACAGAGGTCCCCAACCAGAGCCTATGGACACCTTTACAATTCTGACACAGAGTGGTGGGCCCAGCTACAAAATGGCTGCCATGGGAGGCACAGCCAATCACAAAATGGCTATCATAAGAGGCATAGTGAACCACAAAATGGCTGCCATGAGAAGCCGAAACAGCCACAGAATGTCAAGGAGTGAGGTCATACATATATCTAATAGTAACTCTTCAACATTTCAGTTAGAAGTTCTGTTATGGATACATGTTATAATGAACATATTGTTATTTTCTTGCATGCACACAATTGATCTTCAGCACCATAATGAAGATCTTTATGCTGTGGCAGCAGCAGTTGCTGAAATGACTTTTTAAAAATCCGCATAGCTGATCAGACCTCCATTGGTTAATCAAAAGCTCCACCTGGCACTGCCCACTTTCTAAATACATTTGGCAGGCACTAGGAAAGGTGTGGAGGGCACCATGGTACCCACAGGGACCATACCATTTATTGGATCCCTGGTCTGACATTTGCCAGTTGCAGTTCTTTAGCTGGAGATGCCGGGGACTGCACTTTAGATCTTCTACATACAAGGTATATTCTCTGCCACTGAGCCACAGCCTCTCCCTGGATTACGTTCATCAAGGAATGGAGAATCACATGTGGACAAAATCTCTGTGGGACTTGAACAGCAAACCTACTATGGGCAAAGTTCACAGTCCTAGAGAAGGTATGTACTCCAGTCTAAAGAAGAATGAATACCCTTTCCTCATTTTAGTGTCTCTCTACAGGCCTAAGCAGGATTAATGATTCATTCTAGTTTATTTATTTAGATATTAATACCCACTTTTCTCCCCAATCAGGACTCCAAGCAACTTTCAACATACTTCTCCCTCCTCCATTTTATCCTGACAACAACAACCCTGTGAGACAGGTTAGGCCAAGAGGGAGTAACTGGCCCATAGTCACCCGGTGCCTTTCATAGCCAGACAGAGATTTGAACCCAGCTCTCCCTGGTCCTAGCCTGCCTCTCTAACTACTCCACCACACTGTGTCTCTCAACATCATAATGTTGAATTGAATGGTTACATCAAATTCTGGATCAAACTGCTAAGCAAATCAATCATCATATAAAAACAAAGTCTTTGTCTAACAGTTTCACATAATGACTACATATAGTTCATGCAGAAGGGTACAAAAGTTTCTGACTTTTAAAGGCAACTAGTAAGTCCCTGAGCTAGCCTACAAGGCACAGATAAGGGTAGGTTCTAAGCCCTGGGAATAGGGTTGACAGATACCTCCTGGCCACCGGCAGGGGATGGAGGCATAGGTTGCCAGATCCAGGTTGGCAAACTCCTGGAGGTTTGGGGATGGAACCTGGGGAGGTCAAGGGCGTTAGTGGGGTACAATGCCATAGAGTTCACCCTCCAAAGCATCCATTTTCTCCAGGGGAACTGATTTCTGTAGTCTGGAGATGAGTTGTAATTCAGTGGGATCCCCAAGTCCCACCTGGAGGCTGGTATCCCTACCTGGGAAACTAGGGAGTTGTGCTGTCCATGAGCTTCTGTGACCAAACTTGGGAAAGCTTCCCAGTCCAACTACACTATTGTTTAAGCAGAGTCTCGCATATTCTTTGCAAGCCTCTTTCACAAAGCCACATTACTGTAGGCTTTTGTTTAGTGTCCAAAATCTGAACCCAAAAAAGTAGGCGATCTCTTAGGGGGGACAGGATTCAAAGGCACATAAACAAGCCCAGGTGTTTTTTTGGCAATAACGTCTAGATGTTTCAGCTGAGCACTTAAAAACAGTCTTTTCATGGGGAAGTTGGCAAACTGAGGCCCGGTCGTAGTGATGAGGTAGGGATGGGAGGCATGTCAAATGCCTCGTGCAAGACCACAGTGGCAAAGCCAAGGCCTGGTATCAAGAATTCCTGGCTCTCAAGCCTGGGACTGGAGCCCAGGGACAGACCGACTCGGCGCAGGCTTCATTAGACAACAAAATAAATACCTTGTTCTTGGAAAGGGAGTTTCAGGTTGGACTCTGAATCGCACAACCCAAGTAAATAGCCCTAAAACAGACTGCCAGTCCCAGTGATCTCATCTGTTTTTGCCAGGGAGGGAAAAAGTGAGAGGAAAGGTGTTTTGACCACAAGATAGTCAAGCAGGAAAGAGAAAGGGAATGTCTGGACTCCAGGAAAGAAAGGCACCAAAGAGGCCAGGGCTGGCCCAACTCCACAGGAAACCTAAGTGGCTTGGTTGGAACAGCAGTTATCGGTAGGGCTGCCATCAAAGCTGCATGAGACCCGGGGAGGTTTTAGAAGGTGGGTGCTTGGAGAGCAACTCCCAGATCATGCTCAGCTACTGTTGAATCCCAGAATCCTCCATGGCATCGCAGCTCATCATCAGCATCATTCTGAACTCTTGAACAGAGGGCGAAATGCAGATGAGGAGAATTTTGGTCGCATCCCTACTCAGAACTATGAGCAAGAGTTACGATAAACTAGATCTGTGTGATCCCCTCAGTGACTCAATTCTGGTAAAGTGTGACATGTAACATAAACATAGCAATCTTAGCTATTCTGCTCTTCCTCCCAAGGAGTTCAAGGCAGAATCTATGGTTCACTTCCCTCATCTCTTTACCCTCACAATAACACTGTGAGGTAGGTCAAACAGAAAGAATGGCTGACCCAAAGGCACCTAAGTGAGCTTCTTGGCTGGGTGGGGATTCGAACCCATGTTTCCACAATCTTAGTTTGATGTTTGATGTCACAGAGATGAGACTGTAAGAAATGACCCCCCAAATATATGATTGTTTTTTAAAAGAAAATTTAGTATTACAATTTAGTATTTGGCTTCCTGCCCATAAAAACTACATTCTTGTGGGTAGTTTCATCCAAATTGGTTTAAAATTAATCAAAGGGCCTTCAGCCCAATGGAGCTGTGGGATCAGGCCATAAGCCAAACATATTGCACAAACTTTTGATTCCTGATGAGGAATCTATATAACAGCCTGCAGAAAAAAGCATACTCAACAAAATAATATTGTGTCCATATGGGTTATAATATGGGTGGACAGTAAAGAGTGTATCTTGAAGTTTCCAGACATAACATTGAAGTCCCTTGATCCTAGGCAGCTGTCTTAAACCCTCAACACCTTCAAAACATCACCTTCCTTCCTTCCTTCCTTCCTTCCTTCCTTCCTTCCCTCCCTCCCTCCCTCCCTCCCTCCCTCCTTCCTTCCTTCCTTCCTTCCTTCCTTCCTTCCTTCCCTAGGTTTTTAGCCATTGCGGCTGTGAAGAACAGCTGGAGAATGTGGCCAGAACAGGAATTCAAAGCATAAGACCTAAAAGAGCATTGTACTGGTTGCTAATAAAACCAGAGTCAAATAAAAATTATCGCTTTTTTAAAAAAATGTAAACAACACTGAAAGAATGAGCCCCACATGTCTCATTCTTTGCCCTTCTGCCTGTCTCTCCCCTTTGGACACCAGGAGACAGGGCTGCACTTGTATGGGGCTTGTATGTGCTCCACAGCGTGGGGACAACAGCACCTCTGTCAGGAAAATGACAGAGGAAAGAGTTACGCACCCCTCCCCCGCATCTCACCCTACAGGTGCCTATCCAAATTTCAAACACAAGTGGTATTTTGTTCCTTAAAATGCATAGATCTTCTGTTGTCTCATCTATTTTGATCTTGAATCTGGTCTTAAAAGTATGGCTTCTCTTTGCCTGTCTTCCCACCTGGGGTGGTGATGCTGTGGCTCAGCAGCTGGTATGAAGGAAATTTCATGCCCAGTCCTTGGCATCTTGACCTGAAGGGACTCAGGTACTGGGTGTTGGGAAAGGACCGCCTCTACGGCAAGCCCTGGAGAGGCACCACCAGCCACAAAAGACAACATTGAGATGGATGGATGGATGGATGGATGGATGGATAGACAGACAGACAGACAGACAGACAGACAGACAGACAGACAGATAGATAGATAGATAGATAGATAGATAGATAGATAGATAGATAGATAGATGGATGGATAGATGGATGGATGGATGGATGGATGGATGGATGGATGGATGGATGATCTGATTTGGTTACTAGTGATAGGGAAACACCAGTTGGCTGAAACTGCAAACAAAATATTCAGGGGGGACGACTGACTTTTATCGAACACTCCAAATTGTTCTAAATGATCTCATAAAGGTTTTACACATTTGCATCCTCTCACTGATTTCACACTCCTGCCTCTGTTCTCTCCCCTGTCTGCTTTTCACCAACTACTGGAAAGGATAGAAAAATTAGCTTGCAAAAGAGGCACTTTCCTTGGTTTTCTAAATCCTCCTGGCTCTCTTTCTAAACCAAGGCTACCTCACAGGGCTGTTGTAAGGCTAACATGGATGATGGGAGGAAATCAAGGAGCTTTAGAGGAAGGGAGGGCTCAGAGTATAATGGACAACAGAAACTGCTTGGTGTGGATATTTGTCAGACCAGGGCTTGCTCTGTAGCCTCACATGGCATGGAGCAGACTGTCCTAAGTCCCTGAGGAATACAGCCACACTGAACGTGGCCACCATCCAGGAGGTGTGCCTTAGTAGTTCTACCATTCACCAGGCACAGGAGTGGGTCAAATGGAACCATAAAGTGGCATACTGCATCTGGATCCCATTGGCCAGGCAGCTATAGTCTAATGGATCTATGATAGTTCTCTGACAGCCTAAAGGAGAAGGCCTCCAGCCTGCCCCCTGCCCCCACAATGCTGTAATGGGTCAGGAGCTCTTATCTATAAAGCTGTGGCTTTGTTAAACCCAAGTTGTATGTTGCATGTTCTTTTGGGGGCACATGAGTAACTGCTTGATGCACAATTCACCCAGCCGAGAACTTTATGCTGTGACTCGCAATGACTTTCCAAACTGTTAGAGGACAACTCTTCCTAGCCTCACTGATCCAGAATGCTGGAAACTAAAGCTGGGGCCTTATGCACTGCAGTAAGAGCACAAACTACAGTAACTTACTAAACTACAGCCCCTCCTTTACGCCATTGCAGAATTCCATTTCGAAGACCTAGGCATGACTTTGGATTCTGATCTTGTCAAAATGTTTTCAGTCTCCCAGATGTTTATTCTCTGTTTTGTTTCTATCAAGACCGTGTTAGCCGGGGGGAGGGGGGAGAAGGCAAAAATCCAGAATATCAGAACATGTTTTTGTCATAAGTAATACTGCCATGTGGCTGCTTTTGGACAAAAGTCAAACCACATCTTTTTTTACAAGTCAAGAGACAATCTGGTTTATTTTCCTCTGTGCTGGATTTCACTTTACATTTAATTTAAGGAGATTCTTCAAAAGCCTCTCAGCAGAGGAGGAAATGGCACTGCATCCTTTCTTTGTGGAACATCCAAAGTATATTGAGGGAGGCCAATGGAAACAGACATAAAAGGTACAGCAGAGTCATGGAGAAGAGAGAATTTATTGTCCTGGACTCCAATAGAAAAAGGAGGATGGTTTGTTAACTGTCCTCTGCAGAATAATGGATGGACCACGGGATTTCAATCTGATTCTGATATGAAATCGTTTTCCTAACACAAACCTCAAATCTGCAGTGAAACTAAATCCATTTGCTGACAGCTAAGCCTTTTACACAGCAAGTGGGGGAGAGGCGTTTTCCACCCTTGCTTAGGAAGACATGATCATTCTCTTCTTTACAAGAGAATGAATGGACAGGTGCCATTTCGTTCCATATTTCACAGCGTAGCAGGTGTTACGACATAGGAAGTCAAAGCAGAGCTTCTGCGAGCTTGGAGGATTCTAAGGTAAGAATGGATAACCAGGAGTAGCAGACCCCACTTTCCATGCAAAAGCTGTTAGGTTCTATGCTGCTAGCACATAGGGGTGGGGCAGCAGCAGGACAGGCAGGACAAAAAGAAGAGTTGGAGTTTCAGAGCAGCTTACAATCACTCGGAGTTTCAGAGTACAATTTCCTTCCCTTCCTCTCCCCACAAAAGACACCCTGTGAGGCAGGTGGGGCTGAGAGAGCTCTCAGAGCTCTTGAGAGAACAGCTCTGAAAGAACTGTGGCTATCCCAAGGTCACCCAGCTGGCTGCATGTGGAGGAGCAGGGAATCAAACCCGGTTCTCCAGGTTAGAGTCCAGTCTACTACTCTTAACCACTACATCAAACAGGTTTCCAAGTTACACCAATGATGGCTAAAGTAGTCAAGCCAAGGGTTACATAACCAGAAACAGGAGAGATGTCTATTTGTATGGTTAGGGTCAGACCAGAAGTCTGCAAGGCAGGCTATAGGAGGGGCAGGTGGGTACTGAACTAACAGAGTCTTGACACAGTATAAGCAAGATGTTCAGACAGCAGAGGCTAGCCTGGAGGCAGCAGTTCATTTATTTTAATTTAGGCATTTATACCCTGCTTTCCTGCAGCTCCCATTGGGCTTTTCCAGACCGGGTGTTCTTCCTCTGCTAGCCATCTTGAGGAGGGTGCTGTGGTGCAGGGGTGACCCATAAGACAAAGTTCCAGATTCCAGAGCTCCTTTGGCACCTCACATACATGTTTGCCTAATGAAGCCCCACTGTGTGTGCCCGATAAAGCACATGAAATCTTTTGCTAGACTAAAACGTGCTTATCTTGTGCAGGTGCAGTCCTACAATGGAATATGGGGTGTGTTGCAAATTAAACTGGTGCTTGGTGCAAAACAGATTTCCAAGTTACACCAATGACCGTTCAAAGGCGGGGAGGAAATACCTCTCTCTCTTTGCCAGTCTAAAAGGAAGCGGTTTGTCAAATGTCTCTCCAGCAACAGCAGCAGCACATAGGGTTGCCAACTGCCTGGAGGGAAAAATTCCCTGCCCCTTTAGTAAAAAGCATGACAGATTGTTATTTTAACTCCCCACTTCCGTTTTCAGTCTACCAAGGAAGTTGGCTGGGTGGCTTTGGGCAATTCATACAGTGTCAGCCTAACTTATCTCACAGGTGTGACATGAACACAAAATGGAGAAGAGGAAAATGCTGTCAACCACTTTGGGTCCCCTTTGGAGAGAAAGGTGGGGTAGAGAAATGCACTAAATAAGATAAATAAAATGCAGGCTGGTCCTACCAACAGCTTTCAGCCATGATGGATTTACAGCCCCATGTCCAAATGGCTGTCTACTCAGACTGGCTGCAGCTTAGATCTTTCATTCTCATCATCCACTTTTGAGGATGAGATTACAGATACCTTTTTACCAAAACTGTGCTTCATTTCTATATGGAAGAGCATTAATGCCCCACCTTGATCTCTCTTGTTGTTCTGGATCATATACAGGAGCCTCTGGGCTGTTTACTGGGACAGGTGGCTGGCCCCACTTTGTTTGACATCCTGTAACTCTAACTTAGCCGGGTGTCTCCAATTGACGTCTTTCACCAGCCAGGATAAGTTTTGCAACAGCATGTGTGCAGTCAGAGGGTCAACCCACAGCATCTTAATAAGTCCCTTCTGTCCCTGAAAGAAACTCTCAAATGACCTTAGAATACATCTCGTGCTTCCTGGACTTCAGCCACCTGCCTTTGTCTAGAGTCCGTCATATTGGGCAAGAATTGTTAATGTGCTCCATCCCAACAGCCGGCTGTTACTTCTCGAGGTGCTTGTAAAAAGAGGCTATTAAAAGCCAGCCTGATTCCGAGCAGCATAAATCACCAACCTTCAGGCTTCCTGTTTTGCAAGGCTCCAGAGGAGTTGGAGAAATTATTTAGTTACTCTTTTTAATAGCTATCCTACTTGGAATCTGTAAGGAATCTGCCAGAATCATGTGAAGACAGGACAGTATTTCAGAGGTCATCAAACCAAGCTTTACCTATTAAATTTTTTATCCCACCCTTCCTCCAAGAAGGGCAGTAGATAATGGGGCTCAGGTTAGAAAGTGGGGTGCCCCTGTTGTTGGGGCTATTCTAGGGTACAGGCAGCACCTCTGGGCTACAATATGGCTCTCTCGACTGTTTTATCCTTGGAACAACTTTGTGAAGTAAGTTTAGAGGATGATGGGCCCAAGTCATTCAACAAGCTTTGTACTCAAATGGGGATTACTATCTGGGTTTTCCCAGTGTGATCCTCTAAAGATTACACTATACTTGCTCTCACGCTCAATGCACAGAGATGAGGTTTAATACCTTAAAGAGGGAGGAGGACTACAGTTAGAGTTGCCAGATCCCCTTGGCTTGCCAGCAGCGGGCTTTGGGGGGCATTCCTGGGGTGGGCACGGACATTGTGAGACATCCCTGATGTGATAACATCACACAGAAGTGATGTCATCACGTCGGGGACATCGTGTGGCGACGCTCTGCGTTTGGATAAAACTCTGTGGGTTTTTGGCCTAAAACCATACAGTTTTGCCCAAAAAGCAGAACGTCACCACACGACATCCTGATGTGATGATGTCATTTCCACATGACAACATCATGTTGGGGACATCCCTGTTTGGGGATGGGGTTTCCCCAACTGGCTGACAGTGGACAGAAGCCTGAAAAATCGGGGGGAACCCCCACCCAGACCAGAGGTCTGGCAACCCTAACTATAGCTCAGAGGTCTGAATGCAGAACACCAATCCCTAGAGTTGCCAGTCTCCAGACAGGACCTGAAGACAGCCCCATAGCTAGAAATTGGGGGGGGGGCACAGAGGGGGGTTCAGTGGCTAATTTAACTAACTAAATTGAGAATTTAAAATGAGCCACTGAAAGAACACCTTGCTGTTTTCAGGGGGACAGAGAGCATGCAGACACACACACACAACTGGCACACAATTTCAGTCTCCAGTTTTGGTTCCCATGGTTTGAAGCCACCACCATGAAGTCTCTCACCAAAGATGTTCTTTGTCCAGTGCCCCGGGCGCCTTCTGTAACAACTAGCAAGCCACTCATACAGTCCCTGGCGAAAATAAACAGGTAGGGACAAATGACCAAGGGAATCAAATTGTGGTGAGCCAAGAAGGCAACACACACACACACACAAACGTACCAGCTTGTGCTGCAAACTCTTGCCACTCCAGGTGCTGCTGCAGGCCAGGCCCTTTGCATGTGCTGGGGATAGGGATGGAGTGGGCGCGCAATCCTTCCTTGCCTGCTCTCACTGCTACCCTCCCAGCCAGCCGCCCCAGGCTCCCTTCGCCTCAGGGGAGATTAGGGGGCAGGGCAGATTTGTGGGGGGGTTGCCCCCTGGGCCCCCTGGAACTATGGGCTTGCCTAAAGATATCCTGCTATTACAGAGATCAGTTCCCTTGGAGAAAATGGCTGCTTTGGAGGGTGGACTCTATGGCATTATACCCTGCTGAGGTCTCTCCCCTCCCTAAATTCTGCCCACCCCAGGCTCTACCCTCAATATCTCCAGGTATTTCTCCACCCAGAGTCAATAACCCTAAGAATCCCACATTTAATCCACCCCTTTAGAATACCTCAAAAGGGACAGTGACTGCGTCAAGGTCACCCACTGATCTTCTGGGAACAATGGGGCTTTTCTTCCCCAGGCCCACACTGCAAATCATTTCTCTTCCCAGGGAGGTTTCACAGAAGCACTTTTCAGGATTAACTCTGCATTTCCCTTTCGCAAGAACAATTGTCCAAGAACAAACTAATAAATAAGCAATTACCTTTTCCACTGGGGGAAAAAGATAAATAGATGTTTGACACTACAGCAGCCCCTCCTTGGAAATAGTTCCTTCCAAATTCTGTTTTTCTGATCTGATGTTGTAAAAAGTCTTGGACAGAAAATAAGCACAGAATACCTCTCTTTTCCTCACCAAGCCCAGCAAATAATCATGGTCTCACGAAATCTTGAGGGGCCAGATAAACAAAAAAGGGGGTGGGATTCCCTCCCCCCCCCCAGTGAATCTTCACATGTTTAGATTTGTGGATTTATATCATCAAGTAAAAAGTAGAGACATCAACCTGCCATCAAAAGTCCATATGGTCAAAGCAATGCTATTCCCAGTAGTAATGTATGGCTGTGAGAGTTGGACTATAAGGAAGGCTGAGCACCGAAGAATAGATGCACTTGAAATATGGCACTGGAGAAAGGAGCACTCACTGGAGAAGACCCTGATGCTGGGAAAGATTAAAGGCAAAAGAAGAAGGGGACGACAATGGATGAGGTAGTTAGACAGTGTTATCGATGCAACGAACATGAAGTAGAGCAAACGACGGAGGACGATGGAGAATGATGGAGGACAGTAGTGCCTGGTGTGATGTGGTCCATGGGGTCATGAAGAATTGGACTCGACTGTGCGACTGAACAACAACAAATCATTCTTTTGCAGCTTGATGTAGGCAAGGAAGCTTTTACAAGGCAGCACTTCAAACACAACAAACTTAGTTTATTCTTCTGTCCTTCCTCAATCCCCAGCCTGCCCTTCTTTCTCTTCCATCTTTCTCTTCCCTTGTTTTTGTCCTGGGTACGCACTTTGTAAGGTTTTTAGATGCAATTTATCCATGCCATGTATGACATTTCTATGTATAATACACATACAACATTTAATGCTCACTTATTGAGAAATGTCACATAATATAATACTATGTTATGTGTAATAATTAGGGATGGTTTTGAATTTTTTATCCTTGCTGCTTTTAACCTAAAAATCCCTCTTTCAGTTTTGCTTCTTGCTTCTACAAATCAGACTTGTCATTCTTTAGTTTTGTGATGTTTTGCTTCTGTCATTATATGTCACATACTACTCCAACTGAAGCACTCATTCCAGTATAAAGGGTGCAGGGTAGGGGGGAATTTCAACTTTTCCAAGAATCTTTTACCTTTGATTATCAAAAAGTTTATTTCTGGTCTGCAAAAATTTCTGAATGGGAATCTTTTTCAATTAGCGAGCAAATCTGGAAGTAGTTACCATTTAATCACAAAGGGCAATTATTCTCTCAAACGCTGCATTTCTTTCTAGTTCTGTCACACTGGCTGTGTCTTTCAGAATACTGACCAAGTTGTTTTCCGGTCGGAGGAATGGAGGTCTGACATGCTTTGCAAATGCGCAAGGTGGACAGCGGCTCTTCTTGACAGCTTGGGTGGATTAATCCACCTGACGCAACCTCACACAGGTAGTGTGAGGACTAGCAAGCAATATAATCCAGGTTTGAGCAAGCTCGGTGAAGGAAAAGTCTCGGAGGAGACTTTTGCAACACCTTGAGCACTGCAGCCGAAGAAGATTCTTGCAAGTATCTCTAAGGAGCCGAGCTGAGCTGATTAATTCAGCATAAAACCTCCAATTCCCCTGATTCCTTAACAAAGAAGACAAAGTTTAAACGTTGGGACCACATCTGAAGCGAAGTAACAACATAAGGTAACGGAAAAAAAGTTTTTGCCTTACCATTACCGCGTTTTGAAAGACGAAAAGCAGATCGGGTGAAGCAATAGACTGTTGCAGATTGGATGAGTGCAGTTTTGAAACGTTAAAAAGCTGAATTTGAACTTAAAAAGCCAAAAAAACAAGTTGTTTAACATTCCTGCGGTTAAGAAGAGTCGGGAGGGGGAGCCAAGCATCGCAAGACAAAGAGGGAGAAGGGAACCAAGCATCGCGAGACTAAGATGTGAGGACTGAGACAGGAAGTGACGGCTTGAGGAGCAGACAAGAAGGGAAAAGGAGAAGAACCGGAAGAAAGTAAAGGGGACTTTAAAAATTGCCGGACCAAAAGGACCACAACAGGAAGTGACGTGCAGAGAGCAGACAAGGAAGCAAAAGGAAGGGACAAAAGGAAACTACGGCAAGCCAGAAGTAAGGTAAAAAGACTATAACCTTTGACACAAACCATAGAGAAGTCGTGCCCGCCATTTTGGATTTATAAAATTTTTAAACTGCAATATCTCAAAAACTATATAACTTAGAAGGCTGAAACCAATAAAATTTGACTTGGCAAGATTAGCTTGTTTGAATGTACTAATTGGCATTTGATTTGGAAAACAAAATAAAATCGATCTTTTTTAAAGAGACGAGATGGACCGCGGACTAAGATCGAGAGCAGCTACATGGTCCTCTCCTACAATGGCAGCAAAAAAAGAAAAAGAATTACTAGCTGTTATGGAAGCAATGGAAAAAAAATGTTAGACGCTATAGGAGAGGTAAATGTTAAAATGAATAACATAGCGGCTCAAGCAGACAAAAATTTCATGGATTTAAAAGCAGAATTTCAAAAATTAACCACAAGAACACAAGACATAGAAACTAAAGTAAAAGAACTGGAAGAAAGCACCCAAAAGACAATGAGAGACAATGACAGGATGGAAAAGATGATGTATTATAAAGACATGCAAAACCATTTGAGATTTAGAGGGATTGAGGAAAAATTGAGTGAAGACATCTTTACAAGAATGCAAGAAGCATTAGCAGATTTTTTACAAGAACAGGAAGAGGTTGTTAAAGAACACATGGATCTTGTTTACAGAGTCAATTCCACATACGCAAGAGACAAAAATATACCAAGAGATGTGGTTGTCCAATTTACAATGAAAAGGACAAAAGAACAAATTTACAAGATATGCTTCACTGATCCTTTTGAAATAGATGGAAAGAAAATTATGGTAATGAAAGAACTGCCCAGAGCAATACTGCAAAAAAGGAAAAAATTCAAGCGTCTGATGGATAAACTGAAGGAGAAAAAAATTAGATTCCGTTGGGAAATACCTCAAGGATTAAGCTTTTACTATGGCAACACCAGAGTAGTGATTAAAAGTACAGGAGAAATGTACGCATTCCTTGGAGAGAATAAAGATGACCTTGGTGATATTTAAGAATATATCAAGATGGATTACAAAGTACTTACATGGAATGTAAATGGACTTAATTCACCCCAAAAACGTAGAATGGTAGGTCATTGGTTGGAGAAACAAAAATGTAGTGTAATTTGTATACAAGAAGCTCATCTTAAAAAACAAGACCACAAATATTTAATAAGGAAAAAATTGGGAGAAGAATTTTATTCTTTAGCAAGTAATAAAAAGAATGGTGTTGTAACATATGTCAAAAAAGATTTGGAACCTAAAGTAATATTTAAAGATAAAGAAGGAAGATATTTAGCTATTGAAATTTTACTACAAGGACTGAAAACTTTGATTGTGAACATTTATGCTCCAAATGGAGCCAAAGAAATTTTTTTTAAAGAACTACAAGTGGAACTGGACAATGTAAATTATGATCAAATCATGATGTTGGGGGACTTTAATGGAACTGTGGATAACAAATTAGACAGGCGCTCTAAGAGAAAGGATGAGACATTAGGGAAGCTTCCAAAAAAATTTTTTGAACTGATAAAACAAGAGAAGCTGGAAGATATTTGGAGGAAAGTTAACCCACAAGGAAAAGATTTTACCTTTTACTCTAATAGACATGACTCGCATTCAAGAATTGACATGATTTGGATGACTACTAATTTAACCTTCAAGACAAGAAAAGTGGAAATTCTACCCAGAATAATTTCAGATCATAATCCGTGTTTATGGACGGCTGGGCAGGTAAAAAAACAAAAGAGATGGAGAATAAATGAGGACTTACTAGACAACCAAGAAATAGTTAAAAAATTACTTGAAGAAACAGACCTAGACTTCCAAGCAAACATGCAGAAAGAAGTAAAAATTCAAACCGTATGGGATGCATATAAAGCAGTGATGAGAGGACTACTGATATCACTAAATGCTAAAGACAATAAAAAGAAAAGAGAGCAATATGAAAATATTGTACAAGCCATTAAAACAAAGGAAGAAGAACTGAAGAGTAAACCAGGGAAAAAGAAACTGCAAAAGGAAATCTGGATGCTACAAGACCAAGCAAAAGCTATTTTGAACCAAGAGACGTACTGGAACTTTAAAAAACTCCAACAAAAAGCATTTGAAGGTGCAAACAAACCTGGAAAATATTTAGCATGGCAATTAAAGAAAAAACGTGAAAATAAATTTATTACTAAAGTGATAAGAGATAATATTGAGATAATAGACAACAAAGGAATAAAAAGAGAATTTTTTAAATATTATGCAAAACTTTTTAAGAAGGAAAACAAAGACAGAAGAAAGATTAAAGAATACCTGCAAACATTAAAGTTACCAAAACCAACAGAGGAAATTAAAGAACTATTCAACAATCCAGTATCATTACAAGAGATTAAAAATGCAATAAATGACTCAAAATTAGGGAAAGCACCTGGACCAGATGGATTTACAGCGAAGTTTTATAAAACGCTACAGGAGTCGATTTCACCGGTGTTACTGCTATTGATGAACGATATAGGAGTCACTGGTGAGGTCCCAGAAAACTGGAAAGATGCAACCATCTCACTGATCCCGAAAGAAAATCAAGATTTGACTAATGTTAAGAACTACAGACCGATTTCTTTACTAAATAATGATTATAAGATTTTTGCTAAGATTATAGCGGACAGATTAAAAGAGCACCTTAAAGAAACTATACAAACAGAACAAGCAGGGTTCTTACCTAATCGCCAAATAAGGGACAATTTAAGAGTAGTAGTGGATGCTATAGAATACTATGACAAACACCCTGAAAAGGAAGTGGGTTTTTTCTTTTTAGATGCGGAAAAAGCGTTTGATAATTTAAATTGGGATTTTATGTTTGAGGTTTTAGAACATCTTGAAATTGGTGAATATATGCTTAACCTCATCAAATCAATATATAAAGAACAGAAATCCTCTTTAATAATTAACACTGAAAAGACGGACGATTTTAAAGTTGAAAAAGGAACACGACAAGGATGCCCACTTTCGCCGCTGCTATTTATTTGGATTTTAGAAGTTCTATTGTTAAATGTGAAGGAAGACAAAGATATTAAAGGCTTAACAATTAAAGGTTTTTCTTTTAAATATAGGGCCTTTGCAGATGATGTGATGTTCATAGTGGAAGACCCTTTGTCTACACTACCATATTTGTTACAGAGAGTAAAAGAGTTTGGTGACTTAGCAGGATTTTATGTAAATAAGAACAAATCGAAAGTGATGTGCAAAAATATGTCAAATAACAAACAAAATGAGTTACAAAAACTTATAGAATGTGAGGTGGTGAAAAAGACAAAATATCTAGGTGTAAACCTAACAATGAAAAACATTGATCTTTATAAAAATAACTATGAAAAATTATGGTTGCAAATTATGCAGGATATTAAAAAGTGAATGTATTAAATTTGTCATTGTTGGGTAGAATTGCGGTGGTTAAGATGAACGTGTTACCACGATTAATGTTTTTGTTTCAAACTATTCCAATTGTGAAAGATGTAAAAACATTCAAATGCTGGCAGAAGGAATTGTCTAAGTTTGTGTGGGGAGGGAAAAAACCAAGAATCAAGATGAAAATAATGTGTGATGCTAAAGATAAAGGAGGGTTTCAATTACCAAACTTAAGGCTATACCATGATGTAATATGTTTGACCTGGGTAGGGACATGGACTATGTTACAAGATAGAAAGTTATTGTCCCTGGAAGGTCACGACTGTAGATTTGGGTGGCATGCGTATTGGTATTATGGTAAAACAAAAATGGACAATATGTTTAAACATCATTATTTGAGAAGAACGCTAATGGATACGTGGACAAGATAAAAAAACTTTTTTCCAGAAGAGATACCTATGTGGATTGTACCCGCAGAAGTTTTAAATCCAGCATCACGTTACAAAGGACAAGATTGGCTGAAGTATAGAGACTTATTAACAAGACATGGCAAAGACTTTATATTGAAGGAGCAGCATCAGATGGACTTTGATTATGGTTGGTTAAGATATAGACAAATATATGACATGTATTGAAGTGATAAAAAATACGGCTTTAGGGGGAAAAATAATGAAATAGAACAAGTTTGGGAGGAAGGTGGGGAAAAAATGATCTCTAAAATGTATAAAGTTTTGTTAAAATGGTTTAACGCTGATGAAATGGTAAAAGAACAAATGGTAAAATGGGCGATAAACTTTAACAAAGACATTGAAATGGAATCTTGGGAATTTTTATGGAAAAATGCTATGAGTATATCTACATGTTATAACCTAAAAGAAAATTGTTTTAAAATGATGTACAGATGGTATATGACACCAAAAAAAATTGCAAATATTAATCAGAATATGTCTAACAAATATTGGAAATGTAAAAAGAAAGAAGGTTCTTTTTATCATATGTGGTGGACTTGTGACAAAGCAAAGATTTATTGGTCAAAAATACATGCAGAAATGGAAAAATTTTTGAAATGTACATTTAAGAAATTGCCTGAAATGTTATTGCTTGGACTTAAACTAGAAGAGATAAATGTAAAGAAAAGGACAATAATATGGTATATGATAACAACAGCAAGAATGGTGTATGCACAAAATTGGAAAAATGAAAAAATACCAGAGGTGTGGGAATGGTTGAAAAAACTGTTATATATGGCTGAAATGGATAAATGGACTAGAAAGTTGAATGATCTGTACTCAGAGACCTTTTTAGAAGATTGGAAAGATTTGAAAGAATATGTTGAAAAATACTAGGACATGAAAAATTACATTTATACATGGTTATAATAACATAAAGCAATAGAATTAGAGTATATGAATGTATTAAGGATAATTAGATAATGAAGCTGTTTTTTATTTTAGAATTATATAAGAATATAGAAAGTAAGAATTAGTATATAAGTATTTTTAAGATATATGACCGTTACCAGAAATGTAAACATAGATATAAGTATTACTATTTTGGATAGAGTGGAAAATATGTTATGCTTCAGATGTGGTGGGAAACTGCCAATATAAGATAAAAATAAGATTATACAAATAGAACAAAATGTTATATAATATGGAAAAAAGGATTTGTATAAGAAAAATGTATTAATTTTAATGTTTTGAAAAATAAAAAAAATTTTACAAAAAAAAAAGAACAGAATACTAACCAAGTTGTGTCCTGATGGGTACTCACTGCAAATGGTCTCCAAAATCCGTGTGGTCCAGTCTGTAATTTCCGCTTAGACCCAAACTCACTGTGTGGCCTCTGGCAAGTCCCCCATATTTTGACCTCATTTCTTCTGCTATGAACTTACAGAGAAGATGCGGAGAAGTGGACACGGATGCTATCACTTGCCTCAGAGACAGGACTAGAGTCAAAGCCTGCAGAATGCTGTTGGTTGACCTTAATTTGATTGTCAGTCCCAGCACAGGTTCACCTTGGTGCTTCTTTGCTGCTTCCTAACTGGAATTACATGATAAGCCAGAGGTTTTCATTTTCGTTTTGTCTTCAAGAAGCCCTTTCCTAGTTGACGTCTGCCAAGGATCCACTAAACACCAGCCACTGAGCCCCAATACATGACAATGGATCCTGGGACATGCTGTTCAGTCATTTGGTGTTGCAGCTGGTGAAATCTGTTGAACCTCAGATTGTGATACATAATGAAGAGTGTGATACATAATGAAGAGTGTGATACGTAATGAAGGGTTTGCTGAAAACTCAATCTTTCAGCTCGGAAGGGTAAAAGTTAGAGTTTTGAAGGCACTAAAATAGTTCCAGAAAACCCTCTTAAGGAGAATGTTTACCTTTTCTGATCCTGTTCATCAGCATTTTTTTTTTATCCTGCCCAGTTTGCTGGTGCTAAGAGCTCATTGTGACTTATTTCCCTGGTTAAAGATTCTCTGCCTTACGTAGTGTGACCCTAGCCAATCTGGGATCATGTACTGAACATGCTGAACAGAGTTGTATAGCCAATTAAATCTGAGTACATGTTGATATAACTAAACACATTCAGTGTGAAGTCAGTGCTTCTTGGGCTAGTCACACTGGTGATCCTAGCTTATCAGGGATTGTGTAGTGAAGGGGATGATTCTATGTAGGTAGCTAAAAGGACTTAGCTGAGTGCTGATGTTAAGGGCATGCCATAAATCCATCCCTGCAGATCAGTTCCTGAAAAATCACCCAAAACAAGGGTGTTCTTTTTGGTGGGAATAAAAATAGTTGTGCAAAGCTTCTGCCTCCTTTCAGCTCCACCCTGTCTAGAACCCTCCTGTTCAGCAGCACGCTGCTGGGGAAGATTGCTAGGTGTGGACATGCTGTTTCTCATGGAAGCTTATCCCCTTTTCCTGTTTTTCTCACTGAGAAGCCCAAGTCTCCCTCTATAAGACAGTTTGAAATCCATGTCCCAGGAAGTCTATAAACGAATGTCGCCTTTCTTCCATTCATTCTGTTGTGGTTTTTTTAAACACCCCTAAGATGAGAGAGAGGTACTCAGAGAGAGAGATCAAAATATCCACCTTAGGTTTCACTCTGTTTGCAGTTCAATTCTAAGTCGAGTTCCCAGCCAGCTTCCTGCCCACAACCAACCTTTTCTGAGCCTGTCAGCTGGGCACTACTGGTATCCTTGCTCATACTACATACTTTTCTGACAAAAAACTGGCCTACATCAATGTATAACTAAAATAACTTTTTCTTCCTACTTTTTAACCTCCACACCACACTGGCTCTCACTATAGACCCTCTAGCCCAGGGGTGTCAAACATGCGGCCTGGGGGCCGGATCAGGCCCCTGGCGGGCTTCTATCAGGCCCACACTGGAACTGGCCATCTCCTGCTTCCAGTTCTGTCGCTGCTGCTGCATCATAGCTTGCTTCACCAGACTCTCTCAGTTGCTCAGTCATTTCATGTTTTCCCCTGGGTCCTAGACTCAGAACTCTGAGCATGAGATTTCTGTGGTGAATGTCAGTAAATCAAAAGTAGGGCTACAGCTTACAGATACACACCTGAATAGCAAACTCAAGATTGCAACAGCACAGATATTTTGATGCAATAATTCAAAACAAGAGGCATCAGAGACTGTGAAACAAACAAAATATTGTAAGAGTGCTAATGTTTTAAACATGTTTTTATTTTAAGTAAAAAAGAAACTTTGTGTTTGTGTCCTTTATAAAGTTTATATCTCCACTACCTGGCATTACATTTTATGACACACATGGTCCGGCCCAACAAGGTCTCATTTATGTCATATCCGGCCCACATAACAAATGAGTTCGACACCCCTGCTCTAGCCCAAAAAGCAGCTTATAAAGGCCTATTATGCACAGGTGTTTTGCCTTGCTTTCACTGTGCTTTGTCCTTCGGGTTTTCTTTGTCATTCTGCATTTCCATTGCTTTCAGCATGCATGTCCGTCAGGGTTTTTTCCCCATTCTGCATTGTTTTTCCTCCCTTCAGTGCTCAGTTCTCTTTCAGTTCACTGTTTACCAGGGGTAGAGGTGTACAGTGGTTTCGTGATCATTTTTCCCTTGCTTCACTTCAAAGGTAATTCAAAAGCATACCGATACCCTCAGATTTCCCCTCTCCCTTTTTCTGCCCCTTAAAGGCCAATCCACCACCCACATCGAGGTGGTTCCTCCCACTCTGCCCCTTCCGCGATCCTGCCCCCTTCACCAGTGTACAAGCTCCACAACTGCTTACTTTTCCCATCATTTAATTTTTTTAAAAGCGGGACGAGTCTAGCAATATGATGAGATCATCACTTGTCTTGGATCGCTGGGGAAAAGAAACTGACAGGAAGAGCTTTAAAAAGTTTTAAAAGATGCATTTAACAAAACCAGTGTCTCCTTTATGCAAATGAAAGAAGATCTCAATGAAAACTAATGAGCCATGCCCCCTAAGGCCATTTCCTTTTAGGACGTGCCCCAGGAGCGCAAGGCAAACAACACAATTATGGTGAGAGCACAACACAATTATGTCTGTGTTTGTGTGGAGCATACACATGAATGGCACTCACACAGTAGCTGTGTGGGGCCAGAGCTGCTGCCGCCGCTGCCACTGTTTGCTGGAGTCAGAAGAGTTTTGGGGGCCACAGGGGCTTTGCGCTCCAACCTGGGAGAAGTAGGGCATGTCCTTAAAGCAAAAGAGTTGGGGGGGGGGGGGCTCACTGGTTTTCATTGAGATCTTCTTTCATTTACAAAAAGGAGACACTGGTTTTTTAAATGCATCTTTTAAAACTTTTAAAGCTTTCCCTGTTAATGTCTTTTTCCCAGCAATCCAAGACTAGCGATGATCTCATCATATCGCTAGACTTGTTCCGCTTTTTTTTTTTAAAAAGCAACAATTTAAATGATGGAAAACAAGCAATAGTGGAGAATCAGAACCATTGCCACCTTAAGAAACTGCCAAGGACCCATCACTAATGTTCTGCTAAGATGGCTATCTGAGAGTAAATACAGCTTGAAGAATCTCTAAAATATACCCAGTGTGAAACTGACCTATAAGGTAATTATCACTAAACTCTGTTCACAAGACACACAAAAAAGGAAATTTCGGCCCCACAACACAATGTTCGCCTTTTCTCATTGGTATGCAGAATATATATTCCATGATTACATGGAGGAAAAATCAGATTAAAAAAGAAGGGTGCAGAGTACAGGCAGAGCATTCGAAGAAAAGCCCTGCCAACTTGACTTCAATGAAAATCGGAAAAAAGAAGGAAGAAGAAATTGGATTTATACCCCACCCCTCACTTGGAGTCTCAGCAGTTTACAGTCTCCTTTACCTTCCCCTCCCCACAACAGACACCCTGTGAGGTAGGTGGGGCTGAGAGAGCTCTTTTGAGAACTGCTCTTGAGAGAACAGCTCCAAGAGAACTGTGACGGGTCCAAGATCACACCAGCAGCTGCATGTGGAGGAGTGGGGAATGAAAGCCGGTTCTCCCAGATTAGAATCCACACTCTTAACCACTACACCAAGCTGGCTCTCTTCAATGAAAATCAGAAGTAAGCTGTGCATGCATAATAGGCCAACTATTATCACTAAGTGTATGGGAAGAGGGAAAGGGCTAGTCACCTATAATTTCAGAATGATTATCACACATGTATTTCTACCATGATTAGGAAGGCAAATAAAAGGCAAACAAGATTGAGTTGGACTATACTACTCTACTCAGCTAAGTGTGGGGCCTTGCATAAAAATGCAATTTATATATGCATTTTATGGAAGCTGCCCTGAGCCTGCCTTGGTGGGGAGGGAGGGGTATAAATTGAATAAAAACAAACAAACAAACAAACCTCTTCTGCTAAACAAAGTCTCCCTATATAAACGTATATAAAGTCTTCTATCGTTGGTATTGGGCACCAGACAGGTTAAATAAGTGCTATCCGAATACTTCAAATTTATGTTGGCTCTGTAAAACCAATGTAGGTTCCTTTTATCACATGTGGTGGTTGTGTAAACTGATCCAACAGTTTTGGCACGGCATCAAGGATATAATTAAGGAGATTTTAGGGGTGGAGATTGCTTTGATACCTGAGACTTATCTACTAAATATAACACCAGAAGGAATGTCATCAACGGACGAGAAACTATTAATTTCAATTTTGACGGCAGCACGAATAATTAGAGCCAAGCACTGGAAATCGTCTACTATACCCAATAAGGAAGAATTGATTGACAAATTATTGGAACTGGCAGAAATGGACAAACTGAGCTACTTGTTGAATACGGCTAAATGTCATGATCCGAAGTTTATCTGGTCCAAATTTTATGAATGGTTGGAGTCACATAAAGGCTCAAAATGAGGATGTATTAGAAAATTTAATTTTCAGTTTTGTTTGGTGGAAAAACTAATAAAATATTTTTTTAAAAAGTCTCCCTGTGTCAGATAAAGGTTCCATATTTAGCCAAGTGGAGAGGTAGGATCCAACAAATATGCAATCCCGCCCCCCCAGTCCAGCCAGTATATTATTATAATCCAAAATCCAAGTCTAAGATTAAGTTCTAACAAACAATAGATCAGTTGAACAACTTGTTTCTGGGCTGTACCACTTCAAAATGCAGGATATCATACTGATTTATTGCTCCTACATACAGGAAAAACTCCCCCCTAAATATTTTAAACATTTGGGAAAAGGTGACGCTAGAACCTTTCTCCCTGACATCCATCTGGTATTCCTCAGAGTAAAGTTGCCAACTCCCACCAGGGAAAAACCTGGAGATTTGGGGGTGGACCCTGAGGAGGGCAAGATCTCTGCCATCTGGAGCTCACTTGGGATTTGAGGATCTCCATCCCCCACCTGGAAGTTGGCGACTCTGTGTGAGAGTGAGATGGTACAGAATCAAAGCAGTTAGGCCACAATCTCACAGGGCCCATCCTCAGGCTCTCACCTGATCTTAAATTTAAGCCAAGCCACCTGCCCATTCTAGCATGTTCTGTGACAGTTTCACTTGGCTTGCTTTTTGTCTCTCTCCTTCTGTCCAGAGGGAGCCACCCACAAGATATCTTGAAAACATATAGAAGAACACAAAAATCCTGCACTGAAGACAAGTTAGAAAGGAAGACTTTGATCTTTTTTTTAAAAAATCATGAGGAATGATTTCATGATCATGAGGTAATAATGAACCACTTCTCCGCTAGCCATCACCCTTGAGCTCCAGCCTTGATTTTCAGAGTCCGAGCCCCAGGAGATTTGGCAACCCTAGATTGGGCCATGCCTGGCTAGCAGCAGGAGAGTGAGGCCTGAATATGGTACCGGTCTGCCTCCAGGTTTTGGCAGAGCCCAGGCAAGAGGCCCCCGTGGGCGGGGGCAAGGACCTCCTAGAGACCATCCCACATATGGTGGGATCCCACTGTGGTGGGTGCTGTTACTATTACTCCTTACTACCAATCAGCCCTCATGGATCAACTCACAACTCTTTGGCAATCTAGATCTAGATCTATCAATGGCTGTTGACAGGGTGGCTGAATGGAACTTCCATGTTCAAAGGTAGTATACCTGTAAATACCAGTTTATGTCAAACAACAACAGGAAGAGGCATTGGCCTCTGTGCTCGCTGCTTGTGAGCCTTCTGAGAGCATCTGGATGTCCACTCTTGGAAAGAGGGTGCTAGACAAAATGGACCATTGGTCTGATCTAACAGGGCTCTTCTTTTGTTCTCCAGGTCACTTTGGGCCTGAGTTGTGGAACTCCGGTCTAAGGACTGACTGTCTGTCCCTTCTCCAGTGTAACAATGGCAACAGACAGCCTATATCTCTGATTATACTTCAGAACATTCCTTTGAGGGACACATCAGAAATCAAACATATCCGTGGGCAGGTTGTTTCTCTTCCCAAGCTGGAGATCTGTAGTATCCTGGGGACTATCCTACAGCATTCAGACTTTGGGATGTTCTAGTGCCATGCTTGATTTGTCCTCTTGGCAGAGACGTGAACATTTGATTTTAGATCTTCCAGACATTCTGGGAACATGCACCAGTGGCAGCTGCCCAACCCACAAACCCAAAGTTTGAGCCCAAAGACTCTCGAGATGGTCTGCGGCCACCCACTCAATCTCACTCGGTTCATTGCATCCCAGATTGGTTTTGACACATCTTTCTTTCCTCGTCCAACTATTACTCATTGTGTTTCACGTTGTAGCTTTATCTTCACTTAGCTACGCCAAAAAATGTCTGGGTGGTGGCACATTTAAACACAAGGCCATGGAAACAAACCAGTGTGGTATGGCAAGGGGATGCAGCACATTAGGACAGAAACATTTAGAAACAACACAGCTAGAGCTTGAGGGATTTCAGCGTGAGAAGAGTGAGAACGGCAACATAATCTGTAATTCTAGTGGATGAAGACTCTTTATTCCGTTCCTACCTGCTAAGATAAAGACACCCACAAGAATCAGGAACACCAGCAAGTAGAGCCCAACCACTGCGTATTTGAGGGCAGCCAAGGATCCAAGATGGCCACAGGGCCCTGATGGTTTCTTCCTGCTGCCTGGACCTAGGGAAGGGTGGAAGAGGAAAAGGGCTAGTTACCTATAATTTCAGAATGATTATCACACATGTATTTCTACCACAATTAGGAAGGAAACGTTATATATTTGCTGGTTAGGTCATTTATATAACTGCCTTTCTAACCATTAAGGGTATCAAGGTAGGGCTGGCATCTTCCCACCATAGAGTTTCTGATTATTCCTAGAGAGGCCTGATGCCACTTTGAGGTTTTCCATGGAAATGACATCATACCATCACTGACATCAACCCCCCTCCCCACATCTTCATCCTCCTGAACTCCCAACAGTGGGAGGCTTCCCAGAATTCCCTCTCATTGCTCACCAGCACCTTGGGCATCAGCAAGAGGAAATGGGGGGGACGGGACGAATGCATGCCAACATAGTGCCTGTGCGCTTACGTCATTTTCAGTAAAAAATGGAAGTGAGCATCCCCTATGTCACTTCTTGTTTTTACCAGAAAGGATGTAAAGCGCACAGCCCCTACTCCCAAGTCTACCTGGGGGTCTGGCACTATAGCCTGATGACCCTACAACCAAGGGCAATTAATATTCACAGAATTAATAAAATCACACTAAAATACACACAGAAACACTAAATCTATCAAAACATTCATTCAAAGGCTTTCTGGAGTAAAAATGTCTTTTGTCTGCTCCAGAAGGTCTGAAGGGACAGTGTGAGTCCCATCTCCTAGAAGACATGAACATACAAGTGACTGGTTAACTTGGTGGTACACCAGACATGTTACTGCTGCATTACAGGCTTGACTCAAAACCCATGGGCTGTATAGCTCCTCAGGATGAAGTTATTTCAAACTATGTTCTTCTTTTCTATATAAAAGCACCTTCTGTCTTTGAATAAACTTCCAACTTAATTTCAATAATTTGCAGAGATCTCTCAGTCAGTGTCTTCTCTCATTCTGCTCATGCCCAAATGAAGAGAAAAAAGAAAATTTTACATGTCCAGCAGAAAATTCAGTGATATGCTATAAATGCACTATTTCAAGTCATAATTCAGTGAGATATGCAGAATATAAAAATTGGATTAATCGCTACCTCCAAGCTATATAAACCAAAATTTGTCTCATTTGTCTCAAATATCAATATTTTTAGAGGTTGTTTGTTTTAAATAAGCCATCAGTTTGATCATATAAAACCTATTTAATTTCTCTAACAACTCTTTTTTCAGACTCTTTGGGAGATGTCTAGTGTAGACAATATGACCAGTTGCTACTGCATATAGATCCTGTTCTTAAGAAGAAGGAATATGCACAACAGAATGTAACAGTAACAATTCTGGTGCATGCTTATTTACATATTTATGTTATTTATCTTTCTCGCAGAGACTCAAGGTGAATTACACAGTCAATCAATAGTACGAGGCAGCTAGTAAGCAATATAATAGGACTAAGATTACAGAATGTTTCAGACTTTGTTTCAAAGCACAAAGCATTAGACGTGATATGTTAAACAATGTAGTAAATGGTATTACATAAATGTAAGAACAAAGCAGTGGGATTAGGACACTACATATAGCAAACAGATCGGGCATGCCATTCAGCAGCAGGGGCAGTAAGCAGGCCACTAAAATTCAAAGCAGGCAAGAATCCAGTACTGAAAAGTAATACTCTTGGCCTTGGGGTTCACAAACTGACGATTGCTGTATCATCTAAGAAGCAAACAAATGTCATACTTTCTGACAGGAAAGCAGTGAGGAGTGACTGACTCTAGAACTGAAATAGGAGTAGGGTTCCCAAACATCAGGAAGGGAAATGTTCTCTCTCTTTAATACATACTCAATAGGATATTATTTCCCAGGTTATGTTATTTACTCCATGCCATGAAAAGCTCCACCTGTATATTTCCATTCATTAAGCCTCTATTAAAGAAACAGGACGTTTTTCTCCAGGCCCGTTGCAAACTCTAGATGGAAGATGTCTGAGCCAAATGAAATGCAGGACTGTGTGGGATAATGGAAAGGGCGCCCTTGATGAAATCAGTATGGCCTGGTTCACAAGGGGATTAGACACATTCATGGAGGGTAGGTTCATCAATGGCTTCTAGCCATGGTGGCTAAAGGGAACCCTCGCATTTTAAGGCAGTAAACCTCTGACATAAGAACAAAAAGAAGAGCCCTGCTGTATCAGACCAGTGGTCCATGTAGCCCAGCATCCTGTTCCATACAGTGGGTAATCAAATAGGGCTCCCATTTTCCCACTTATAACTGGAGACCTCTGGGTAATTGCAGCCCTTACCACCAATGATCTCCTCATTGGCATGTGGAACCTGGGGTCAAATGGAAATACACAATCGTCCTGGGGAGAATTTTTAAAAAATAATAATAATAATAAGGTCTTGTCTACTAAAAGGAAATTCTGACCATAGAGTTCCAGGCAATTCTTAGAGCTGCCCAGAAGTAACAAAGGGTAACCATCAGGAACTCCATGCTTAGAACTTCCTGTAAGTAGATGAGACCTTATTTAAAAAAAAAAAAAATCTCCCCAGGACGATTGTTGATGTTGTCTCCTAGCAAGGGCATAGACTTTCCAATTTCCCGGGGGGGAGGGGGCCTGGGTCTGGGCCAGAGACATCACAGGCCATTGTCTCCGGGGGAGGCTCAGCACTTCCTGAAAAAGTTTGGGGGGGGGCTCCAGCTCCCCAGCCCCCCTGAAGTTGACGCCTATGTCTCCTAGTGCTGGTATTCAGAGGTTTGTTGCCTCTGGATGTTGAAGTTCCCTTAGTCAGTCAGCACTGATGGACCTATCCTCCATCAATCTGTCTAATCCCCTTTTAAAGCCACCTACTCTCCTGGCTATCATTATGTCCTCTGGCAGTGAATTCTACAATTAAAACGCATGAGTGAAAAAGCACTCCTTTTAAAATCTGACCTGAATCTATTGCCCATCAACTTCATTGCTTGCCCACAAATTCTAGCATTCTGAGAAAGGGAGAAAGAGTTCTTTCTGTCTACTTTCTCCACCCCAAAAAGACCTCCACAGACAGAGGCAGACTTTCCCCACCTCCTACTTCCTTCAAAAGCTTCCCAGGACATCCAAGCCAATGCTGTAATTTAGAGGAACTTTGTCAACAAAATGTGATAGGCTACAGGGGGCTGTTCAGAGGAGCAATTGTTCCCACTAACTGCTCTTGCACTGACAGAGCCTCTGCTAATGCAAGAAGATCCATTGGTGCAAGAGGGAAGCGGGGGTGATGTCACTGCAGGTGCAGCTCCCATGCCTCATTGTGCTTTGCTCGTGGGGCTTCCATAACTCAGGATGCAATTGATGGCAACCAGTAAGGGATGGGGGAGGGACTTTCCGAGAGCAGCAGGGAGGCCCATCCAATGTGTAGCAACATAGATGTCACTGGACATGTGACCTGGAAGTGACATCATTACTTCCTGGACATTGGGATGCTCTGGTATTTGGGCAAAAACTCTATGGTGCCGTGGGCCAGCTGCTGTAGCTGAGGATCACTCATCAGCTCATGCTGATAACATCCCTGTCAGCACCTCTGAGACTCAACCAGCTGATGCTGTCAATGACCCTGAGACGGCGGAGGCAGGTCCTAGTGCCCCAGTTGCTGAGGACAGCATGTACTCCACCCCTATGAGCACTGGGAACATGGAAGAGGCAACCCAGAGAGGCAGCGCCTCAACAACCCAAGATCTTGGGGAGACTTCACAGGCTGCCTTGCCTCCCCTTTCCCCGGAGTCAGAGGAATGCAGGAGGAGGCAGGCGCATTTAGAGCTCCTCGAGAGGAGGCGGAGCACGTGCCTCGCTGCCCAGTGACTGCCAAATCAAGAGGAACACCTGAGGTTAATAAGCCAAATGAATGGCTCTCTCGCAAGCAACAAGACCCAGCTGTGAGCAGCCGATAAAGGATGGGGCTTCAGATGGGGTAGGTGTGGGAACAATTCGTCACCTTTCAGGAGACATGCAACCACATCTCCCAGAACTGTTCCTGCCTACAACTCCTGAACCTTTGGCTTCGATCCCAAACCTGCTTGACTACGCCTCTTGGACCTGCTCAGACTCTGCTTCTTTCACCCTCAGCTGGCTTCCCTTGAGTATGACTCTCAGACTGAACTCTCAACTTTGCGCTTCTAGTTAGTGATTCTGTCTCGTCCCCTTGGTCTCGGCTGAGTCGGCTCTGACCCAGGACATATGGTAAATTTCGCTTCTACCATAGAGTTTTTGCCCAAACACTAGAGCATCACCCTGACAACTTGGAAGTGATGATGTCACATCCAGGTCATGTGGGCAGTGACGTAGACACATCGCTGCATGGCAGATGGATCTCCCTCTTTTTCAGGGTAGGTTCCCCCTCATTGGCCAGCTGATTGGTGGCAGGGTGGTGGGGCCTGGCAGTGGGGGACCCCCGCCTCCACCAGGGAATCTGGCAACCTTCCTGCACAGGTCGACTCAGAAGTAAGTCCCATATTATTCAGTGGGGCTTACTTTCAAAGTGTCATTAGGATTTCACTATCAGAGAATTGTTTTTCAGGGGTCTCAAGAGGCTGCTGGGGGAAGAGGGAAATGGAAGGATCTTGCACTGTGAGACCCTCAGAATCATATGCTCTAACTCACTAAAAAAAGAAGGGAAACGAACTAGGGCTGAACAAATGTTGCCTATTTAATTGCTTTTCGTCATTGATTTTAATTTGGTCAACAGTTTTAGTTATCCACATTTCACTATTATTGGTTCATTTCTATTGTATGGCTTTTTTATACACAATACGCATTTTTTATATCATACCAACCTTCATTTATAATATAAGCACAATGAATAATGGTGCTTTATTGATGCACAACTTATTTTGGGGAATGTATACGTTTGTGGGGGGAGGGAGGAATTCCATGTGAGGAAATTGGAACTGATGCCAAGTCAGAGAATGATAGGCCGGATCTGCCCAAGGGAAAAGTAAAATCAAAACAGGAATTGTTGATTCAAAACAGCAGGGATGAGAAATTTGAAATCTCCCCTAAAAGCGACTGACTTTGAACTGGGGTTTTGGAAGAGTGCTTTTGGCACGAGATCTCTACCCCCACCCCCCACACACACACTGGCTCCCATGGGAAGCAAAACTCCATTCCATGAAGATGATATTAATTTGGCAGGTATTCCGACGTAACTTTAATAAGGACAGGGAAAGGGTATGACTTAACACTGGTAGCAAGATCCCAGTCCAAATCGCCCCCCAGATCACTTACAAAGAAAGCTAAATGTTTTTATAAGTGCTGTTGTTGGGGTTTAAATATATATATCTATATCTATATATCTATATCTATATCTATATCTATATCTGGCATGAAGAATTTCTCACAAACTTTTGGCCAAGAGGAGGCATTTGGCACATAACTCTGGAGCCAGTGCTTGTGTTATAAGGTTGCACAAGCACCTTTGCCTTTAAAAACAGTCTGAGAACAAAACAAACAAAAGGGAGATGAGTTTGGAAGAGTTCTGAGGGCATCAAAATCCACTGAGACTGAGCATAAATAAATTATGAAAATATAATTGGTAGGTTATAAGTCTCTTTCTGCATCATGGCAAATCCATACCCTGCTGTAGAGAGGGACTAGAAGATGTCTCCCTCCCTCCCCCTCAATCAGTCTTCAGTAGGACAAACCTCCAAGTAAGGACGTCCTGACTGCGTTCCAAAATGTCATTCTCTTCACAACCGGCTCCATCCAGCCTCTCTGCTTCAATATTCAAATTCTGCAGTTAATCAAAGTATTGTTGCATCACTGAGGACACAGTCAGCAACTGGTGGTCTATTTTTTTTTTATTTTGATGTCCTACTTTGCCCACATTGCCTTGGCTATCTTGTTGACTTAGAGGACATCAGGGCCTGTTTGGGGTATTTTTCTGTCCTAGCAGGTATGACCCCCCTCCAAAGTTCTTAACCCTACTGTTTTCATGGTGGTTCACAACTCTTCACATCAACCAGTTTCTCACTGTTTCTCACTCTGCTACTCCTTTAGAAGCCTCTTGGTTTCGTCCCTCCTGGTGTGATCCCAGACAATCAGAGATGACACCTAGGAGATGGTAATGTGTTCCATATCATGTGGCCAATCAGATTTAGCCACACAATGATACCAATCAGGCAAATGAGGCACATAAGAGTGAGGGCAAAACCTCCTGCCCTGGGTCACACAGTGGTCTTAACCAAACCGGGATCACACTATACATCAATCCATTTCTCAGTCCTTTTACTATGATGAAACGCTGCCAAAAAAATTTCCACTGAATTTTCCTTTCAGCTCAGTGCTAGATCTAGTTCCACTGACTAGTCTCTTTGAAAAAAAATCAACTAGAGCACTCTAGGCACCAAGCAATGCAGTGAAAACCATCTCTGTGTCCTCCTCAGACTGAATTCACCTCCACAGCTGCTGTCCTAACTTCCTGGAGACAACAGGGAGGTTCTCCCCCAGGGCAAATTTTCACCTCATTTGGCAGCCTCAGAATCTAGACTCCTCACCCAACTTAGTTACTGCTGCCTGTTTTTCAAAACACCATCTGGAACTACTGCTGTGTTGAGACCACTACCAGGCAGGCCAAAGAGCTGAGTATTGCAAAAAAAAAAAAAAAAACCCAGCAGGGACTTCTCACCTATGGATGGGTTGGTATAGTCCTGTTCCCCTCTAGCCTCTTTCTCTGCAGTATCCTAGCAACTGGAGTGAAAGAAATCCCAGGATTTTTCCCAGACTCCATCTGTTTACCCTGGATGTCTGGCTTGGTTCAGCATGTGTATTCTCAAGTAAGGTTGCAGCCATAAGGTATTTGATAGTTTTACACCAGAAGGATTAAATCTCAGAAATTACCTCATGGGCTGTACAAAATCAAATTATATTCCCCAAAGAGAAATACTGGAAGGAAATATGTCCCAAGAAAACAAAAAGAATTGCTGTTCCTGAACTGGGATGCTGGGGAATTTGAAAACCCAGCTCTTACTTTCTTTGATCCTTCATTCATTTATTTGCTTGCTTAAATATTTATTTCCTACAAGTCCCCCCCACCCCAGATTCACAACGCAGATAAGGGTAAATACATAGTAATACAAACTTCAAGCATAAATGCTTTAAAAACAATGAATAAGACTCTTACAAGGGTAATCTTGAACAGAGCGAAACCCTTCTAAATCCACTGAAGTCAAGGGGCTGCTTAAAAGGTGTAATTCTCTTTAGGATTCCAATGAGAAACACTTAGAACCAGCATACTATCATGGTGGAAAATGCTATCAAGTCACAGCTGACTTAAGGCAACCCCATAGGGTTTTCAAGGCAAGATACATTCAGAGGTGGTTTGTCATTGCCCGCCCCCGTGTCACAACACTGATGTAGAGATGTTCAGAGTTGGTTTGTTGTTGCCTGCCCCCGTGTCACAACCCTGGTGTTCCTTGGAGGTCTCCCATCCAAATACTAGCCAGGGCCAACCCTGCTTAGCTTCTGAGAGCTAATGAGATCAGGCTAGCCTGGGCTATCCAGGTCAGGATAACATACTATATAGCAGCTTTTTAAAAAATCAGGCAAACCGAGGTATGTGAAGCACCCAGGATTACCCTTTTTTACCTTTCAGAAGCACGTTGTTCTGAATAAAGACAAATAGTTTATATACTGTTCTCTGTAGCTGCTAGCCTTATGCAAGTGGCATAAAAGCCTGAGATAATCAACATGTGGAGGAGGGCTGGAGGAGGATCATACCCAATTTCCCTGCCCCCTCCCTCCATACACAGACTTCTTATTTTATTTATTTATTTGTTTAATTACATTTATACCCCACCCTCCTCACAAGCGAGCTCAGGGCAGCTTACACAATTGGTCTCCAGTGACCATAAATACACATAAAAGCAATTTAAAAATATATATCAAGTACAATAAATAGAATAAAATTTTCATATGTAATAAACAACAAGTCAAAGTGCCAGTGCCACTCCAATAGCTACTTCAGATGTCGTGCTGATATTTCCCAACCACCAGTCCATTTGTCATTCAACCGTCTTCCTGGGCACAGTGGTCGGCCAGAGGTTAAGGCCACGGGCCGGGCTCGTTGGTCGTAGTGGGGGCGGCTCCTAGTCGAAGGCCTGGTGGAAGAGCTCCGTCTTGCAGGCCCTGCAGAACTGTAGAAGATCCCGCAGGGCCCTGGTCTCCTCCGGGAGCTCATGCCACCAGTATGGAGCTGCCACTGAAAAAGCCCTGGCTCTTCTGGTGGCAAGTCTGGCATCCTTGGGGCCCGGAAGGGTCAGTCAGTTCTGGGACCCCGACCTCAGTGCTCTCTGGGGTGTATATGGGGAAAGGCGGTCCCTCAAGTATGTCGGACCCTGGCCATGTAGGGCTTTAAAGGTAAGTACCAGCACCTTGAAGTGAATTCAGTATGTTATTGGCAGCCAGTGCAGTGCCTGCAGTGCAGGCCAGATGTGCTCCTATCTGGGAAGGCCCATCAACAGCCTGGCCGCAACATTCTGCACTAGCTGCAGCTTCCGAATTTGCAACAGGGGCAGCCCCATGTAGAAAGCGTTGCAGTAATCTAGTCTTGAGGTGACCATCGCGTGGATCACCGTGGCTAGGTCGTCGCGGCTGAGGAAGGGTACCAACTGCCTAATCAGCCTAAGGTGGTAGAAGGCTGATTTGGCAGTGGCTGCCACCTGGGCCCCCATTGTTAAGGAGGAGTCCAGGAGCACTCCCAAGCTCCTAACCTCCAGCGCTGGCACCAATGGGGCCCCGCCAAAGGTCGGGAGTGGGGACCCTCTTCCCGGGCCACTCTGACTCACACACAAGACCTCCATCTTCGTCAGATCCAGGTTCAACCAGCTCAGCCTAAACCAACCAGCCACAGCTTGTAACGCCCGATCCAGGTCTTCCGGTCTGGAGTCCAACTGGCCACCTAACATCAGATAGAGCTGGTTGTCATCAGCGTTCTGGTGGCACCCCAGCCCATGCCTCCAGGCAATCTGGGCAAGGGGACACATAAATATGTTGAACAACATCAGGGACAACCTGCAGAGCCTACATATATGTCACCTGAACACCTCTTCTACGCATCCGTGGATAATGGGGAAAACCCTAAAAGAGCAGAACTGAACATCTTGATGACTAAGGATGAATGGACTCCTTTTGTTCCGCTCTTTTATCACTATGATATTTCACTCTATTCTGCATTTCACTCCTTTTGGATTCTGGCTTAACTGGAAGAATGTCTAAAATTAAATCTTGTATTGGAGCATACTTTCTCTTGGAGGGGCTCCAGTCCTGGAAGTCAGCCAGAGAAAAATATTCAAAGAAACTAAGCACAGAAAGGTAAGGGATGGGAGGAGCAGGGGTTATTTCCCCTTTCCTACACGTGCTAAGTCACTCAGTTCTCACTTATACCCAGAATTAAACTTTGTTGGTCTTAAAGGTGCCACTGGACTCAGATTTAGTTCTCACATCTGTTTGTTAAGGCCTTTATTTTATTTTATTTTATTGCTAATTTGCTGCTATTCACAAGTCTTACCACCTGCTTTAATCCAATCTTAGCTATACTTATTGCGCAGTTACTTATGCATTGTGACTTTAACTAGCTCTTCCTGGCAACTACCCCGCCCCGCCCCCCCAATATGTGAGCCTTGAGGGAGGATGTTTCACTGTATCTGAACTAGTATGCATGTACAACAAAAGCTTAAACTTCTTGTTCTTAAAAGTGCCACTAGACTCAAACTTTGTTCTGTTGCTTCAGACCAACATGGCTTCCCACCTGAATCCCTATTCATTTGACATGCAATTGTAAATCCGTCTTTCTGCATAATGATCAATTGATTCAGAATACCATTCAAGTGTATTTAAAACTGCCCCTTTTACTTATTTTTATTTATTTATACCCTACTCCTTTGACAAATGAGGCTTAAGGTGGCTTACAACAAAGTAGAATACAATTCAATAGACAATCTTAAAAGTAATAATAATGATGGTAATGATGATGATAACAATAACAATAATAAATATATAACACAATTTAAAGCCAGCTATATAAATCTTCTGTATATTACAGGTACATGCCTGTCAGGGTTCCCAACTCCATTTTAGGAAATCCCTGGAAATGTGGGGACGGTGCCTTGGGAAGGGAGAGTTTGAGCTGGCCCCAGCTCCTGCCAACCTAGCAGTTCGAAAGCAAGAAATTTTAAGTAGATAAATAGGTACCACTTCAGTGGGAAGGTAACAGCGTTCCATAAGCCTCAGCTTTTAGTCATGCTGGCCACATGACCACAGAAACACCTTTGGACAGCTTTGGCTCTTTGGGCTTGGAAATGGAGATGAGCACTGCATCCCTAGAGTCCTATTTGACTGGTTTTCAAGCAAGGGAAACCTTTACCTTTACTTTTAAGCTATGGCAGCCCTGAACCACAGGGAGGCAGCAAGGTCATGTGCCCTCTCCTTCTCACCCATACCCACTGCCCATCCTGCTCATCCTCCTTATCCATCAGCTGCTAGGAAAGGCAGGGCAGCTCCCACTATCCTCTGCCCTGCAACATGGTGAGAAGCCACTACCAGCCCTCCCCATCCCCCAGCAGCGGATCAAGGAAGGGCGGAGGAGTGCCCACCCTTCTCACCCCTAGCACCTTGGCAGGAAGCCACTGCCTGCCTCCTTGGCTCCTGTCAGGTAAGGCAGCAAACCAGGGAGGAAAAGAGAGAGCATGCTCCCTGCCAGTGACCCACTAGGGCCCAGGGCACCTTCTTGGGCAGACCCCAAAATGACAGGCAGGCCGGGTTTGGGGCAGGGGCGGTCAGGTTGCTTGGCACCACTCTACCAGTGGTGCCCTGGGCACTTGCTTAGGGCTGCCTGGTACACAGGCCATCCTTGGCAGTCATCTGATGCCATATCGTCCACCCTCTGAAGCTGCCATTTCCTCTAGGGGAAACTGACTCACTGTAGTCCGGAGATTAGTTGTAATCCCCAAAGAACTCCAAATCCCACTTTGAGTTTGGAAACCCCGACACCAGCATGGAGAGAGGGGCACATGAACAGGCTTGTGTGAATAATTTGGCCCAAACCATGATCACGTCAGTGGTGGTCCTCCGTTCCTAAATAAAATGTAAGCCGCCCTGAGCCTGCTTTGGTGGGGAGGGCGGGGTATAAATCAAATAAATAAATAAATATGAAGTCAGGGTGGTATTGTTATTATATTGGAGACAGATCAGGGAGGCATGATCGGAAAAATTAGGATATATATATTTTTTTGATTATTTTTAAACTTCATTTATACCCCACCTTTATCACTGGGACTCAAGGCAAATGACAAAACATAGAAATCAATTCCGTCAGACAGCATAAATACCCAATAAATAAACAATGCAGTAGGACTAGGGTTACAGAACTGGAAAATAATGCAGACAAACAAACAAAAACTTGTATAAGGCCTGATATACCATAATGCAGAAAGTGAATCAGAAAGGTAGAAGATAATGCAGTTAAAGCAAGGTCATACATAGAATAAACACTGCAACAGACAGCAGTCCTACTGTCTTATAAAAGTGATCTCCCGAGCTGTTCCATTGTACGCCAATCCCTTTATAAAAATGCCTTCCTGAACATGGAGCCATGTAACCAAGGACAGAGGAGATGAGTACTCGTTTGGCTCTGAGCAAAATGGTTGGGGAGTTTTTTTGTTAATCAACAGTGTTATGACATTGTATATGCTGGGGTTTTAAATTTATAATGGAAAGATAAAATCTCTTTTACAAAGTGAGATTAAAAGAAAAAATGAAGTCATCCGGAATGTTCTTCTAGATATTAAATATCTTCCCAAAGTGTATTTTTTTTCCACCCTGCCAGAGTGATGAATACCACAGGTCATATATTTGGCCAAATGATTCCACAATCACATAAACTTTTGTTATTGGGTGTAATGGAGAAGAACGCCTCCAGCTAATGTAGAACAAACTGTCAAATCACGTTACTGAAACAAAACTGAAGATCACCATAAACAGAATGAATGTAATACCTTTTATGAGGAACTAGAGTTCTATGAGTTTATGAGGAACTAGAGTTTATGAGGAACGAGGCTCCACGTTGGGACATTCCTGAGATTTTGGGGGTGGAGCCTGGGGAGGGGAGGGGAGGGACTTCAGTGGGTTTGATGCCATATAATCCACCTTCCAAAGCAGCCATTTGCTCCAGGGAAACTGATCTCTGTTGCCTGGGGATTAGTTGTAACACCAGGAGATCTCTAGCCATCACCCAGAGGCTGGCAGCCCTAGGACCAACAAAAGCACCCTAACCTGTGTGCATTAAAAAAAAAAACACCCACTGTTATCAGTTTGCATATGGAGGGGAAGAAGCACAACCATTCTTGATTGTCTTAAAATCTGGCTCAACTGCTTTGCAGGGTTTTTTTTATATATATATAAATTTTTTTTATTGAAGTCACCATTTTCATTTAACAGTACATTCATCTTATTTTTTTTATCGACCTCTTTTTATTTTTCTTCCTCCTCCCCCCTTCTAGGCTTCCAGCAGACCCCACACCTGTACTTAGACTTAACAGGTAAATTACTAATTAAAAAAAAAAAGATTGAGTATTTAGCTCTTTTTCTATAACATATGTACTGCTTTGCAGTTTTAAGGTCTCCGGCTCAGTCCTTAGACTGTGTGGGAACTCATGTTTGGCTTTCTACGTTCGTTCATACGGGCGGAGTCAGATCGTTGACCCCTGGTGATCACTACCCGCACCCTTCGGAGCTATTCAGGCAGGGCACAGGGGATACTTTTCAGTGATTTGAATGAAGGCCTGTTGGTCATGACGGATCATCTTAGGCTCCATCTACACATTACAAAACCCTTGTGTTTCCTGGGGAACACTCTATGAGGTCTTTGTATCACACATGCAGTTAAAGTTTTGTGCCTTCCAGGTGCGCACTGGATCTTTTCCGTTGGTCATCACAGCACAAAGGAAGAAGTGGTTTTAGCATCCCCAACCCCCATGCTGTTTTCACATCCTCAAACCACCCCATGGAACCACTATTGGCTCTGTTACGAAATTTCTGGGGAGCCTCAAAAATAACATGATTTTTTTTCCAACGGAGTCAACAGCAACTCAACAGGGTGGTTTGAGGATGCGAAAACAGCATGGGAGGGGGACTAAATCCACTTGTCCTTGTGTGCTGTTGTCACAAACCGGGAAAAACCAGTGTGCATCTGGGAGGCACAAAACTCTCATGGTACATGGGAGGAAGTGACGTCACAAGAAGAGGAGCAGTGGGAGGAGCTGACCTTTCACCCTGGTGCAGCATTATAGGATGTGCCATCACAGAGTGGACATCAAAGTTGTGCTGTGTGCATTCCCCAAACTCCATCCTCCACAGACACCACCCTCAAATCCCTGGAATTTCCCAAACAAGAGTTGGCAATTCCTGCTTAAGAAGATGCATGTTATAAAAAATAATACTTTTTATTCACACAGAAAGACACTTAGAATAAAAGTTATTGGTGTGCTCAGGCCAAGTCAGGTGAGTGGTAATTGTGGGCTTAGACTGGAAGTGACTTGACTTTTTTTAACGATTATTTTCTTTTCCTCATATTCTTTAAATGTAGCTTAATTAAGTTTGAGTCCAGTGGCACCTTTAAGACCAACAAAGTTTTATTCAAGGTATGAGTTTTGGTGTGCACGCACACTTCTTCAGATTCAATGAAATGGAAGATACCAGTCTATCCATATAGGTAGAAGGTGAGCAGCAAATTAGCATATAGCATAATGAAGATATTTAACAGATGCAAAGCCCAAACAAGAATAACAAGCTTAGGTTACCATTCGTTTGGGTTCAATTCTGGGGGGAAACATAGTGAAGGAAATAAATATGTCAAAATTGAAGACTGATGAGCAGATGTATCTTTAACTGTGGAATGCTGAGAGATTGATGAGGACAGAGAGAAAGCAGAAAGGCTCAGTGCCTATTTTGCCTCAGTTTTTTTCCCTGAAGAAGAGAATAGGCTCATCTAGAGATGTTAGTAGGCAAGGCATGGTGTCTGAGCTGCTAGTTGACATGGACAGAGAGGTAGCTGAGAAGCCCCTGGCTACATTGAATGAGTACAAAACCCCCCAGGCCAGATGGTATGCACCCAAGAGTGCTCAAAGAACTTTCTAGAGAGCTTGCAGAGCCTTTGTCCGTCATCTTCCAGACCTCCTGGAGGATGGGAGATGTGTCACAAGACTGGAGGAGGGCAGATGTTATCCCAGTTTTCAAAAAAGAGAGGAGGGATGACCTAGGAAACTACAGGCCAGTCAGTCTGACCTCTGTCCCAGAGAAGATACTGGAGCAGATTATAAAGGGATCAGTCTGCAAGCATCTAAAGGACAACTTGGTGATCCAGGGAAGTCAGCACTGATTTGTCCCCAACAGGTCCTGACAGACCAACCTCATTTCCTTCTTTAATCGAGTGACAAGCTTACTGGATCGAGGGAATGTTGTTGATGTTGTTTACCTGGTTTTCAGTACAGCTTCTGACAGGTTCCCCATGATGTTCTGATGGGTAAACTAGAGGACTATGGACTGGACTCTTGGATAGTTAGATGGATAGGGAACTAGTTGGAGAACCACACTCAAAAGTGTAGTTGTCAATGGCATTTCATCTGAATGGAGGGAGATGTCCAGTGGAGTGCCAAAGGGCTCAGTTCTGGGCCAAGTACTTTTCAATATTTTTATAAATGACCTGAATGAGAGGCTACTCATTAAATTTGCAGATGACACCAAATTGGGAGGAGCAGTGAATACACCAGAAGATAGAGATAGAATTCAATGAGATCTGAACATGCTGGAAAAGTGGACGGATGTGAGCAAGATGCAGTTTAACAAGGATAAGTGCCAAGTTTACATCTGGGTAAAAAAAAAATGAGGAACACGCATATTGGATGGGGAATATGCATCTGGGTAGCAGTGTGTGTGAACAAGATCTTGGGGTAAGGGTGGATGCTTGGGGTAAGGATGTTAAATATGAGCAGCCAGTGAGATGCAGTGACAAAAAAGGCTAATGCAATCTTGGGGTGTATCAACAGATGCATAACATGCAAATTGCAAGATGTCATAGTCCTGCTATACACGGCATTGGTCAGGCCGCACCTGGAGTATTGTATGCAGTTCTGGAGGCCTCACTTCAAAAAGGATGTGGACAGAATGGAGCGGGTGCAGAGGAGAGCAACAAGGATGATTGGGGGCCTGGAGGCCAAGCCCTATGAGGAAAGGCTGAGCGACTTGGAAATGTTTAGTCTGGAGAAGAGGAGGTTGAGGGGGGACATGATTGCTCTCTTTAAGGATCTGAAGGGCTGTCACTTAGAGGACGGCAGGGAGTTGCTCCGGTTGGCAGCAGAGGATAGGACTCACAATAATAGGTTTGAATTAAGGGCGGGAAGGTACCAGCTGGATCTTAGGAAAAACTTCTTTACAGTAAGAGTTGTTCAACAATGGAATCAGCTGCCTAAGAAGGTGGTGAGCTCCCCCTCACTGGCAGTCTTTAAGCAGCAGCTGGACAAACACTTGTCAGGGATGCTCTAGGCTGATCCTGCATTGAGCAGGGGGTTGGACTAGGTGGCCTGCATGGTCCCTTCTAACTCTGTGATTCTATGATTCTAATTAGCTGAGACCCTGCCATTATGCTCCATCCATCTCCTCTCAAGCACAGAGATGACCTTACAGAAGATGCATCTGTTAAATATCTTCATTATGCTGTATGCTAATTTGCTGCCCACCCTCTCCTTGTAAGTATGGACTGGTAACTTCCATTTCATTGTATCTGAAGAAGTGTGCATGCACACAAAAGCTTATACCTTGAATTAAACTTTGTTGGTCTTAAAGGTTTCACTGGACTCAAACATTGTTCTGCTGCTTCATACCAACACGGCTACCAACCTGATTGTAGCTTAACTAGTTTATCTGTAAATCTGATTTGGTATCTTTTTCCAGCTTTACAATAAAAAAAAGTTTTTCATTTACAAAAGATGGGCGTCCAAGCAAAGATAAGTAGATCAAATGACTGAGCCCTGCGAAGGTTTCAGCTCAACTATGAGACAATAAAGCACTGAGGTCACCCTTTTGTTGGCAATGGTGAAATGAGATCCCTGGAGAAAACACTGAGCTTTAGGATGAGGGGTTTTTTTCACAGGTGGAGGAAACGTGAAATGTTATGTTTTCTTTGCTGTGCAGCAGACCTTGCCTCACCCCTGTATGGGTCAATATGTAATTAATTACCAGGATGCTGTTATCATCAACTTGCGGTTTGTGATTTTTGTGTCCCTGGCCAAACAGATGGAAACGGGGGTTTCATAATGATGACAGTGAACAATATTTTTCTCTGACACTTATATCAGGCCCTTGGGGAGCCTGAGAGAAATTAGCCTGGGCCTCCTCAATGAACCACTCCCTTTTCTGAAGCAGATCGCAGCTGCATGTCAAAAAAAGGGGGCCTTCTCTGGATCTTCGTTAACAGCACCAATTAGAAAGAACAACAAGACTGCATAGAGTGAATTTGATTAGGATTTCCAGCTCTGGGTCAGGAAATACCTGGCGATTTTGGGGTGGAGCCTAGGAGGGCGGGGTTTGGAGAGGGGATGGACCTCAACGGGGAATAGCACCATAGACCACACCCTCTATAGCAGCCATTTTCTCCAGAGGAACTGATTTTGGTGATCTGGAGATCAATTGTAATAGTGGGATATCTCCCAAATTTGATGCTGCCCGTGCAGTGGAGGGGACCCCTTTCCAAGAGGTCTAATCCTGGCTAAGCCAGTAGTCTAGCCAGCCCCTCACTATAAAGAACATAAGAACATAAGAGAAGCCAATGTTGGATCAGGCCAATGGCCCATCCAGTCCAACACTCTGTCACACAGTGGCCTCAGGAGGTCCACCAGTGGGGCCAGGACACTAGAAGCCCTCCCACTATGTCCCATATTGTACCAGTTCTCATAGGTTAGGGTTTCGTGTAGGAGCAAATTTCACACAAGTTTAAATGGGAGGATTCTGTCCTAACTGCGACTGGAAAACTGTCCTTAGGCAAGACAAGGGTGCTTGCTCCAACCACAGATTAGGAACAGCTGACTGTAAGTCTGCATAGCTGTCAGGATCCCCAGTCAAGTTACTCTCCACACACTTTCAAAATAAAAAAGTTGTGCTTTATTGAAGAAGTAATGATGCTGTGGGTACCAAATCCTTTGTTAGGACTGGGGAACAAGGCGGGAAACACAGTAGATAGATCAACCCATGGAATTCACACGCACACACGTCACCTCTACTCCTTAGCGTTTCTATGGCAACATGACAGAAATGTGCTGCCCTATCAGCCCTAGACTAGCACCTAGTTCTCCAAGGACGAATCTCACGGGAACTCCTTGGGGTACACTTGAAGAAGAGTTACACAGCTGGCTGCTTCCATGCACTCTCAAAACATACTCTCCCACCCCTTAGGAATGCAGAGATGACAAGCGACGGAAAGGGAATGAAGAACAGTTAACCAGATAACCAGAATCGAAAGTTACAGTAACCGAGCTTGACAATGGCAGGACATTGAATCAGGGGCGCACAGTGAAGGAGGGCACTTAACTCCTGGGAACACTTCAAGCGTTCCTCTTTACCAGTGAACTGTTCTAACTGCGACTGTAAAAGCCACCAACAAGATTAGAGCTGAGCCAAAAGGGAGTACCTGGTCCCAGGGGCGTCGAGTTTTAAAATAACGAGGGGGGTGGGGGCTCTTGCGTGCGCACAAAGCACGCACACCGGGACTATGTCCCCACCACTGCTGCCTCTCCCCCCTCCCGGCCACTCCTGCTTCTGTCCCTCCCTCCATCCATCCAGGGGCCAGCTGGGCATTTGCTTAGCTGGCCCCTGGAGGGACGGAGGGAGGTAGGGATGGAGGCAGCCAGGCCGGGGGGGGAAGAGGGAGAGACGGTGGCGGTGGTCCTAGGAAGGGCCCGGGGAGGCACGGCGGCGGGCACTCTGTTTTCCCGGGGGGGGGGCTCAGTCCCCCCCGAGAAATTTCAGGGGTGGCTCAAGCCCTCGAGCCCCCCCCCCGTAGTTGACGCCTATGCCTGGTTCCATGAATAATTTGTGGCCTCTGAGCAAGCACCCTTCTTTTTGGTAATTGGGGAGCAGTGGCTTGAAAGGGCACAAAAAGGTTTCGCAAGTGGAGAGGGAACACATCTCTATCACCAGTTCAGATGAGCCAATACTCCCCAGCCAATCAAAATCTGGATGGGTATACACATTCAGAATGCTCTGGAATGTAGAGCAGACAGGTGTTATTTAGACACGTATCTGGGTTGCTCCCTGTCGTGCTAAAATGAAAAAGGACGGGAAGCATCATCTTTGCTGAATAGGCATGGGCTGTACCCCTTGACTCCCCACACCAGTTCAGGATGAGGGCAAAAAAATTGGCCTTGTTTTCTCTTCACGTGACAGTCATGATCCCTGATTGGTTGGGATTACAGGACTAAAAGAAAGCCCAGCCCCCCCCCCCCCCAAAAGGGTTCCAGCCAAGGGAAAAAAACAAGAGCTACATGACAACATGACAAATTGACACAAACAGCAATGGAAACAAAGGGTTCTGCTTGGAGACCTTAGCAGGGCGCAACTTGAATCAAGATGCAAGATGGATCTCCGTTGGCTTTCTCAGAAAACCACAGCCACAGGACTTCGGTTTTCAGAAAGCACGAGCTTCCAGCCATTGCGATTGCTGAGAAAAACCTCAACATGTGTGAGAAATTTCTGTCAGTGTAAGTTCCCATGCCAGCACCTCATCCTTCCAGAATCCTCAGGCACTGCCAGCAGCAATGAGACTTATGACATTTCAGCCTGGGTTTGGTGCTCTTAAAAACAAGAAGCACTGGGAAAGCCCCAAATGTCTTAACAGGGAGCTGTCATGTTAGGTAGAAGATGGAGATTTTCAGGCCCTTTGGGGTCCCCAGTACATCCCACAATACCCTCTACCAAACCCCAAATAAATAAGGATATAAGAACATAATGGTTGAACCATCAGAAGGGGCTAAGAAGTGCTGTGCATAGTACACCAAAGGGACTCACCAAAGACTGCATCTGCCTGCTATAATTTCAGCCTTTCCCCATTCCCATGTCAAGGAATAATGTTATTAACGTTCCCAAAAGCATAAGAAGAGCCCTGGTGCGATCAGACCAGTGGTCAATCTAGTGTAGTATCCTATTTTGCATAGGAGCCAACCAGTTGCCCTGAAAGGCCACCGGGGCATAGAGGCCAAGGACTTCCCTTGATGTTGTCTCCTAGCTCTAACTACCATGAGGTGAACTTCAGTGGGTCATAATGCTCACCTTCAATATAAGATCCTCAGAGTTCTATTCCAAGCCGCAGAAGAACTTCTCCTTGACCTTCCACTTCCTCATTCTCCTAAACTTTTCTGGCAGCAGGGGCAATGGCAGCTCTCTGAAGGAACGAGCCTCTTTCTAGCCCTTTCTCCCTCCATCTCAGAATCCCAGGGACAAAGAAGCCTGGGGAATGTAGTTCTCCAGGGAGCTGAATCGATATAGACTCAGATGTCTGGGAGAACTAGTTTTCCCAGGGGTCCTTGGACCTGGAATCCTACTGTCAAAGCATTCTGGGAACCAGAGGAATGGAGGGAGACATTTTACTGCTGCTGCTGGTACTACTGGTTTAACTCCCATCATTTTGGGGGAGCAGCCAATGAGACAGGGAGTTTAGGAGTGCAGAGGTGGCTTCCAGGTAGAGCTAGGGGGAAAGCTGGCCCTGCTGTGCTTCACTGTGATCATGAATTCAGAATTAAGATGGGGGGGGGCTGTTTTTCCATGTGGAGCACAGAATTACATTTGCAAGAAAAGTGGAAGGGTATAGAATGCATGATAATGGCAGCCTGATGAGAGGATTTGAAGGGCAAACCATGGCTGGGGGAAAGCAGCATAAAGATATAGAAGCTGCAGAAAGATGTTGGTGAAGAGTAGATTAAGATGCTAACTCCTGGTCCTCCTACTGGGCCCCCCTCCCCCATAAAAACCGGAGAACTCTTTTGGTGATAACAAGGTGATAAACATATTCCCTGCGATTCTGCAGGGAGGGAGTTTGGTAGTTCATCCTGTAGATGTGCCTCTCTAGTCTGGAGCAGTGTTCCCTCTAAGCTGAGTTAGTGTGAGCTAGCTCACAATTTTTTAGCCTCCGGCTCATACGTTTTTGTCTCAGCTCAGGAAGGATGGCTCCAGAGCAAACTAACTGATGCAGTATCCAAATTGCTCTCTCACAACTTTAATTCCAGTAGCTCACAAAGCAGAATTTTTGCTCACAGGACTCCACAGCTTAGAGGGAGCATTGGTCTGGAGCAGTTTGTCATCTATTAAAACTGCACGACAAATCAGATAACCACCAAGACATAATAAAACGACAGTTCTAACCCCAACTACGATTAAAGACAAACTCTAATTTGAAAGCCCCATGACACAATACCATTTTACAAGCCATCTGATTTTATGTTTTCCATTCCCCTCCTCTAGCCTTTTCCCATAGGGAAGATGTTCCAACCCCTTGACTGTTTAACAGGCCCATCAGCAGACTTACATCCTAAGCCCACTGGCTTCGACAGACTTTGAAGGGTATAATACTGCGTGGGACGTCATAGCTTGTTGCCTTTTTCCATCCCTGCTGTCAGACATCCTTGTCAAGATGGGGAGACATGCTAGTGATTTATAGAAAAGCATTATGATGCTTTTCATTCTCAGTCCTTTCCCTAATAATGTCTAACGTTGGTTGGTTCAGTTCAGGCATAACACAAAACCATCTATTTGTTTATACCTATTTTATTTTAATTAGGCCCTGGTCTAGCCTGACCTCGACACACCTCAGAAGCTAAGCAGGCTCACCCCTGGTTAGTACTTGGATGGGAGGCCACCAAGGAAGTCCAGGGTTGCTGTGCAGAGGCAGGCAACGGCAAACCACCTCTGAATGGCTCTTGCCCTGAGAACCCTGTAGGGTGGCTGTAAGTCAGCTGCAACTTGGTGGCACTTTATACACACATTATAATTAATGATCCAGAGAACTCTGTGCAGAACAGTAGGCAAACATACCACTTCTGACAGTCACAATGGGCAGTAGATTAAAATGTGGAATTCACGGATGTCGTGATAGCCACAGGCACAGATAGCTTTAAAAAGGGAATTAAATTCATGGAGAGTCCAGAGTTATGGAGGATACCAGCCCCGGTGACTACAGGCAACCTCCACGTTGAGAGGCAGTCAACCTCTGAATCCCAGAACCAGGAGGGAACATGAGGGGAAGGTCTCGGCCTCTATGCCCTGCTGTTGGTCCTCCAGAGGAACCGGTTGGCCACTGTGTGAGACAGGATGCTGAACTAGATGGGACCACTGGTCTGATCCAGCAGGGCTCTTCTTATGCTCTTATGTTCAATCAGAAGTGAGCAGAACCTTCAGTTGCCTTGCCTTGCTGCTATCCAGCTTGAACATCTGTCACACTCTTTTGCAGCTGCATAGTAGCTGTGTTTGCTGACTTGAGTTTTGTCCGTGCAGCAGATTTTGTCCCCCAGCTGGTGCAGTGGTGAAAAGTGCTGCCAACTTACAGCTGACTCATGGTGACCCCACAGGGTTTTCAAGGCAAGAGATGTTCAGAGGTGGTTTGCCACTGCCTGCCTCCGCCTCACGACCCTGGTATTCCTGGAGGTCTCCCATTCAAATACTAACCAGGGTTGACCCTGCTTAGCTTCCGAGATCTGATGAGATCGGGCTAGGCTGGGCTATTAAGGTCAGGGACTTTTGCTGTACTTGCTCTTAATATGTACTTTTTCTTGCATGGTTGGTTTTCGCTGTGTAATCCATTTTAATTTTCTAAATGCTGTCTCCAAAAAAAAAAAAAAAAAACCTTTTCAAAAGACACACGGTCTGTGTGCGTTTGCGTGTGAAAACTACAATCCCCATTGGACTCTGCGAAAATGTTCATGCACAAAATGTTCCCAGTCCAACCAGATTGGCAGCCGTTAAGGTTGCTATATATGGACTCAGACAAGCACCAAAGAGCAAGAATTATTTTTAAAACCGCATACTGGTTATTTAGGATGGATTTATGACTGCTCTGACAACTCTTTGTTTAAACTGTTGGCTGCACTGTAGCATGCAGCAACAACAGGTCTGTGGGAGGGAGAATACAGCTCCCCTTGGACGTCGCAGAAATTCACATGCACAAAATGCTGTCGACTGTACAGTACTGTTTGACTTTGCTGCAAAGGTAACCCTCTGAACAGGCTAAGGCTGCTCACAAAAAGCCAAGAAGCCTGCCAAAAAAACACAACTGGCATGAAGAATGTAAGCCGAACTGCTGGGTTTTCGAGCGTCACTAATATTAACCAGGAATAGCCCATGGAACAGGTATTTGCCTTGCAGACAGTCATTCAGATCCTGGTTTGTCTTGACAAATTCTGGTTTCATAGCCTTCACTCTTTCCCTTGCCTTTCCTGTAGAGACCAAGCTGGCTTGCTGGCTGTATTCATATATGACACAAAACCACAGTGAAGATGAACTGTGGTTAATAGAAATAGTTCAAACCACGGATTCAGATCCAAGTCTGAAGTACTCTGACTAACCAAAATTAGTGAAGGATGATCACATTGGTGGTGGGAAGTGCCATCAAATCGCAAACTTATGGCAACCGTGTAGGGTTTTCACAACAAGAGATGTTTAGAGGAGGTTTGCCATTGTCTGCCTCTGCATAGCAACTGTGGATTTCCTTGGTGGTCTCCCATCCAAGTACAAACCAGGGCTGATTCTGGTTACCTTCCAAGATCTGATGAGATTAGGCCAGCCTGGACCATCCAGGTCTAGTCATGCTCCCGTTAAATACAGTTATTTTGTATTAAACTGGTTTCACATGAACTAAGTCACTGGACTGACTGATATTCAGTGCCACAGCAGACTGGTTCAATGTTACCAGTGAGCTATCCACCATGAATCCAATTTAAGACAACAGAAGAGTCCTGCTGAATCATAGCAAGTATTGCGATGCCATATTGCATCAGTTTCTCGTGGGACCAAGAAGCTCTAAACAGGACCAACAGCCTTTGAAAATGGATGCCCCGCCCCCCCCCCCCCCCCCCCGCAGCAACTGGAACACAGCCTCTAAACAAGGTCACTTTTCAGCATCTCTCTGGAACTCCCTCCCCAGGTAGATTTGCCTGTACCCTTTTGTTGGCATCCATTCTTGGCATTCCCTCAGTGATCCCTCCTTCCTCCCCAATATTTAAGTTCTGTTTTTATTTTTGTGCTTAGTGTTAAGCTCTGGTTTTAACTTGTTTTAATGATGTAATTGTGTTTTTGGGTTTAACGGCTTTTAAGATGAGATTTTAAGTTGTACGTCTTAATTTGTTAGCCTTTTAAAATCTAGTTATCACTGAATGTGATATATATTTTTCATCATTGTTTTTTAAAGTGGTTTCTTCTGTCTTGCTTGTTTTAGGAAGCACTGTAAGTGGTAGACCCCAAGAAGAAATATTTTTGGCTTGAGAAAATCAGCCAAGGGTAAGTTCTGCCATCAGCTTTCCTTCAAGTGATACGAACACATGAAGCTGCCTTATTCTGAATCAGACCCTTGGTCTATCAAAGTCAGTATTGTCTACTCAGGGTGTATTCAGACGGGCAGCTAATCCCGCCATTGGCCCAGCTGTAATTTGAGCTAGATCTTTTTGATCCAGCGTTGCACGACCAGAAAGCTCGCCCGTGAAGCACTTTACCACGCATGACTCCCGCAGTGGATTGTCTAGATGGCATCCACCATAAGAAGCCGTGTGGTTGGCTTTTTTTTAAAAAAAATCCTGTCTGCACATGCACATATGTGCCTCACCATATACTTGTTTTTCTACACATGCATGAACTAAAATGGTAAAAGCGCCACCAACGGTACCTTCCTCTAGGTATCCTTTCAGTTTATAAAGTTGATAAAGTTCAAGGGACCGTCAGAAACATTAAATTGTTTGGATTGTTTGAGTGGAGCTCTGGGGACGTCACACGTTTAAGCAGTTATGCGTGCAACGCTAAGAGTTTTTTTAAATTGCGGCCATTTGGGATTGTCTAGAGACCATCCCTACGGGCTGATTGCGCGCTGGAGGTACGACCTGATGGTGGAAAGTCCGGCATTGGCCCGTCGGCCAGCTTCAGACCAGACTTTCACTACTATCTTTTAAGTACAGATCCCCAGCGGAGATTGACAGGCTACTCACGGAAGCAGCACAATTCCCAGAAGTTGTGATCTGGACATGCACTTTAAATCCACCTGGTGCGGCTCAAAAGAGCCGTATGAATGCACCCTCAGACTAACAGTGGCTCTCCAGTGTCTCAGGTGGCCCTATGAGGGCAGACAGGCAGGGTAAAAATCTTGCTAATAAATCAGTCTTTCAGAGCCTCCCAAGTCAGTGTATCTGTGATGTTGGGGTGGGGATGCCCTTAAGGGCATCACTTTGCAGTTACTTCTTTTGAATCTCACTTGCCATTTTATTGCTCATTCTTCCAGTCTGAGGACAGTTATTTGGAGCAGGAAGCGTTACCATCCCTAATCATGTGCAATCTCCAAACCCAGAGACTTGTCTGCTGATAAGATACTGCTGAGTATGCATACAGATTGATGGCACAGCCGCTTAATGAGGAGTGGAAATGCGTACCCCCCTTAGAAATAGAACCAAAAACCCTCCCACCAACCTTCACAGCCTACAGCCCCATGTGCCCTTTCTGTTGGTGGCATCATTTTGAGAGGAAGTGAAGGACTGTTTCTTGCACCCCTTGGGGCACACAGGCCTCTTGACAGATTAATAAAGTGTTGGTGAGAACTCCCAGCCCTGCCCTGCCCTGCCCTCCCACAGAAAACAGAAGTTTTGGCACTCGGGAGCCAAACCCCCTGCATGTGTCGCTTGCTTTGTAGGGATTGTGGATACTTTCCCTTGGCAACCATGCAGCTATTTGATACCCAGAGGATTGCCCAGGCTGATCGGCTTTCTGCCCTGCCACTGCCTATGAAGGCATTGGCGGTGTTTTTGTGCCAAACCAGCTATTCTTGGAACAGCCTGGATTCACTGGGGCTAGGGGCATCGGCAGAGTTAAGTCGGGCTAGAAATGACAAGGCCAGAAATGACCATCGATGACAGCTGCTTCCACCAGCCAGGATGGTTCTGGCAATCAGGGCTCTTCCACATGTTTTGCCTTTGCCTCTGATGTTGCTCTGCAGGAGGGGTGAGAAGGGCTGTTTAAATTAGCAGAAGATGCATTAGGGGAAAGGGTTAACCACCACCCTCCGGTCTACTTGCCCTAATCTTCGAGGCAAGCAAGTGGGATAACTAATTAGGCATTTTTGTTGATTTCAAAAAGAAGAGATCACAATCACAAGGGCAGAATATAAATGTGAATGAATGAATGAATTCCCCCCCCCCCCAGCCTGAATACTCACCCAAAATCTTATTCCTGGTGACGAGAGAACCTCCAGGAGCGGGGGGGGGGGGGGGGGGGGGGGGGCATTTTGGGCTGCTCTGGGAAGGCAATGGTTGGGAAATCACACTTCACAAGAGGAAGTCCTCACGCCCGTGGAAATATTAGTCGGGATCCAAACCCTTGCATCGTGTGTAAAACCAGCTCTGTGGGGTCTTACCCAATACAAGGTGGATCTTGGGAAATTAACTGTCCACATGCCTCTGTCATGTGTTTGCAGGCAAGAGAAAAGGTGATGTGGTATATTTTGTGAAGGTGTAACCAGAATGATGTACAGCAGCCACATTGATGTTCATCACAGACCCTCTTGGGGAAAGGTTAGGAACATATCTGCGTTGAGTCTCAAGCAGAACTGTGCCTTTCCTCTGTTTATCCCCCACACCTGGTATTCAGAGGTAAACCACTTCTGTGCAATATTTAGGTAACAGCTATGGTAGATTGTGTATTGACTTTTCTCTAGTTGTCTGAATCTGTTTTCACTGTTGTATTTGCAAATTTTTATTTGTTAGTTGGCTTACTGTCAGGTATATTTTTAAAACGTCATCGTAACCCACCTTCAGGCCTTTCAAGGAGAAAAGTGGGCTAAAACGCCTTTAATAAATAATAGTTTTGACACTTAGACCCCAGAATGAAGACGGTCTGCTGGGATCTCGGTGTTGTCTCGAACACTCACCATCCTCCCAGAGGTTCAGTTTCGAAAGGTTCTTTCCATCACACGACTCTTCAAAGATGGATCCATTCTCCCTCTCCCCAAAAGTGTGCATGTACATGGCTTTGTTATCCATCCTGTTGCCTGAGGGTGCCAAACAGAAACATCTGGTGAGAAACTGTGTTGCAGGTCTGTCGGGGTACCTTCAACACAAGGAGGCAATAGCATCGAGGGATGCGACTGAATTTTGCAACCCTCATTTTTTGAATGAAAAATATTCCCCATGTGGTTTTGTTCCTCTCTCCTGTCACTCGAAGTCCTGAGTCTTCCTGTTCATTCACTTTCTCTTTTGCACGTCAGATTTTTGCTGCTGAAGTTCTGCATTTTTAACATTAAAAAGACATGCCATTTGATGCCCTGCAGATAAGCAGAGCTCTTCCTACACCGTCCAGGCTTCCATTGTGCTCCTTGCCTGGCATCTGGAGTGGAGTGAGCACAGGGGAGCAAACTGGTGGTGGATAGGGGCAGCGGCCTCAGCTGGCATCCTTGGTTGGTTGAACCCCCACAGGCTTCCCCCTCCCAGAACACCCACAAGTCTTGAGGAAAGGAAGTGGCTACTGTTTTGAACCTACACACAGTACCAGTCTAAATCATATACTCATTGATCCAAAAGCCCAGCTACGTGTTCATCTCTCTAGTGCATCTTTATTCCACCCTTCCTCCAAGGAGATCAGGATAGCGGGTCATAGTCCTTCCTGTTGGCAGAGTAATTAACACAGCAACGGTGCACAAGCTGATTAAAGAGTACATGAAGTTTGTTTAGGAATTAACACACTTGATAGGAAAGAGGAGAGACGGAGATAGTTTCCTAACTACATCTGTAGCTGAGAGAAAGGGTAAGACTGTGTGGCACTTCAGAGAAGAAGGGGGATTTAATGTATTGAGAGGCAGGAGATGAGCATCAATAACAAGGTTTTTATTCAAGACATTACTCAGCTCTGAACAGCTCTGCTAAGAGCGGCACCCAAACTTATACTGTTCCATATGAGGGCTGATTGGACCTAAGCGGAGCTTCACGATAGGATACTCCGTATGGCTTTAGGACCATTAGAAGCTCTTTATTAGTCAGCCAATCATAACACAGGGAGCTAAGATGCCTCAGCACAAACCATAACTAAACAGCTTAGAATTAACTCAGAACATAACAGGGGAAATTGCCCTGAGAGTAGCAACCTGGAGCCGGGCAAGGAATGACACTTAACAAGAGAGAAGGTGCTGATCTCAGTCTCCTCATCGTTTTCTTGCTGCCCCTGCAAAGGTCATTGCCTTTTCCAACACTTCCCTCTTCCATATTTGTCTCACAACATCCTTGTGGGATACATTAGACTGAGGAACTGAGAGTGGCCTAAGGTGAACTATCCAGGCCTTGGGTTGCCAGCTTCCAGGTGGCACCAGGAGATCTCTATTACAATTAATCTCTAGACGACGAAGATCAGTTCCCCTAGAGAAAATGGCTGCTTTGGAGGATGGATACTATGGCATTATATCCTGCTAAGGTGCCTCCCCAAACCGCACCCTCTCCAGGATCAACCCCCCCAAATCTCCAGGTATTTCACAACCCAGAGCTGGCAACCCTGTTAACCAGACCCCATCTGGAGGGTGGCAATCCTTCCACAAAATAAGGCTTCGCTTCAGTTTTGTGCAGAGGGTCGCTGCAGTTTTGAAAAAGCATTTGAAGACAGAGAGAGGGGCAGCAGTAAGAACAACAAATACAGAAACGGAACAGCCCACAGATGCATTGTAGGCATAAAAGGGAGGAGAACCAAAGCAGGCACTGATTTATGACCCATTTGTTTTCAAGAGCCCAGCCCCTCTGCATCCCTGTCTCCCAGTGGGACTTGCACATCTGTGTGAGATTAGAATGGGAGGCACCCAAAGGAAGATCATCTCAGTGGTCATGCCACACCCCTGGAATCCTTTCCCGAGGAGACCCACAAGAAGCTGCGCCTGGCCTTTGTCAGTGGGCTTCATGACAGACTGGGGATCAGAAGGGGTTCTGGCTGCAGCAGCTCAGCAATGAGGGACGAGAACTATATGCATATTCAGAGGCACTATCCTCTCCTTCCAGCCGCGCAGATTCAGAGGAAAACCACCCCAAACCAAAACCAGCTAAAATCCAGGGTCCTCCAGTGGCAATCCTCAACAAAAAGGAAAACACTAAGAGAGCAGTCTGCAGTTTACATGTACCAAACCTTGGCCCAGTATTGTCTTGTCCATTGTTATTTTGCAAGCACCACAACCTGATTCTCTTAAAGGGAGATGCCAGGACAAGTTCTGCAAGCAGAGGGCACGCTCTGTTATGGTGCTGTGGGTCTCCAGTTTGGGGTGAGGGTAACCCCATCATACAGAACCCCACTGCCCTAAACATTCCAGGCCAGGAAGGTTTGATGGTGCAGATGATATCCTCTCAATCCAGGACTGAGCAACAGGCCCAATGTTCAGAGGGTGAGAGATCCGAGACCTGCCAAACCCAGCATCAAGCCAGCTGGACAGATTTGACATCCACCCAAATAGGCCAGCTCTTCCCACCCCTAGGGGAGGTGGATCCCTTTCATGAGGCCAGAGTCACTCCTGTGATTTACAGGGTGCAGTTCGTGTTCACAGGGCCTTGCAGGGAGGCAGTGGTGGAGAATACGGGACAGCCCCCTCAGAGCTTTACAGTCTGTGTTTAGACTGTGCAGGAGTCAGGAAAGACCCGCTGCTTGACCCAGGCCAAATGTAAATCATGACAGAGGTTGACACAATTGCAGACGATGAGGAGGAGAGAGGGAAATGGTTCTTCCTGTTGTAGTACTACAATGATTTATGACAGGATTTGAACATGATGGGCTCTGGGCTCAGCACTGCAAAAGGAAGATCAGTGTGACGAGAGTGCTAGACTGTGGCTGAGCGGACTAAGATTTAAACGACCACTCAGGCTGGAACTTGCAGGTATTTTACAGCTGCTAGCTTGCATAACTGTTCCATTTTTAGTTCTATTTTACAATGCGATCCTAAGCAGAGTTATACCCTCCCACGCCCATTGACTTCAATGGACTTGGAAGGGTACAGCTCTGCTTAGGATTGCACTGTTAGATATTTAGAACATCAGAAGCCAGATGTCTTGAGAGGCAGCCTACGAACTCCTTAAAATAAGGTCACTTATACATGTGTTATTTGGCCGGGCTCAAGTGCTACTGGAAAATTGTTTTTTCCCTCTACTTGCGGTGCTTCCATACATCACCTGGGTTTTCCTCATCTTTCCTCCACTCTTTCCCAAGCCTGCTTTTCTGTGATGTTTTGGGAACGATCGCAGCAAAACCAGGCTGGCTGACCTGTCAGGAGGAAAGTATAGATCTGCCCACAAGGCAGCCATCTTGGCTTACACAGCACCTGTGGCAGCCATTCCTCCCCTGAAGGCCTTCAGAGGACTTTTTGAGCTGTTTTTTTAATTCAGTAATTAACACAGCAATATAATGCCATATAAATAGTCGTTTATTTAAAAAAAAAAAAACTAGGGAAAATCTCTCTGGTGGCAGGAGTAGCCAGGGACCAGAGCCGGAAAAGGGCAGGAGACCCCATCGTCTGGAAGCCCTGATGCCATGACACTACACTGTCAGCTGCAGTGACCCCAGCGCCCCCACAGGAAAGTATCACTGTGTGGAAAAGGTTTAAATACATTTGGACCACAGCACGCCTACATGGGCTGAGGCAGAGAAGAGGTTAATGCTGACCCTTATGTGGCAGCATTTGCCAAGGCCTGCCAGATTCCTCTTTCTTGAGACCCAGAGCAGAGATGAAAGATCTTCCCGCCCTTCTCCTCTGCCTCAGCCTTTCCTTTCATCCCAGGTTCCTTTTAACTTCAGTTCACACTCCAGTTTGACAATCCGCTGGCTGCGTGAGGCGGAGGTGATGAAAACGGCCTCACCCTGGCCCAGCGTAGGCCGCCTCTGATCAGTCGATTCCCTCTCCTACAGGTTGCCCCCTCACCACATGAAAGAGGAATCTCAGCTCCTTCAATATCACCACCTTCCTGTCTCTTTCTGCCAGCCAGAGACGGAAGCAGGCCTGACTCTTACGGGGCAAAGAAGCATCTCAGGCTCCTATTTCTGGAGTTCAGTGCAAAGCCATTCAGGGGAAAAAAACAACGGCCAGCTTTGCCATTAAAATGCCGTGCCAGACTGAGAACAGTTGGGGTTTGGCTGCCATCTCCTTGTGGGAGACAGATGGGAAGGCACACTTTGGCAGCTAGTGCCCTGAGACACCTTCCAAGCACAGGCTCTGGACAGAAAGAAGACAAGCCACACTCTGCAAAGAAAGCAGCTCTTTGCAATGACGCATTAGGAGAAGCTCTCCCTCACTGGAGGTCTTCAAGCAGCGGCTGGATAAGAAGAAGAAAGGAAGAGGAGATTGGATTTATACCCCACCCTTCACTACCCGAAGGAGTCTCAGGGTGGCTTACGATCTCCTTTCCCTTCCCCTCCCTACAACAGACACCCTGTGAAGTAGGTAGGGCTAAGAGAGCTCTCTCGAGAACTACTCCTGAGAGAACAGCTCTGAAAGAACTTGTAACTGACCCAAAGTCACACCAGCAGCTGCATGTAGAGGAGTGGGGAATCAAACCCGGTTCTCCCAGATTAGAGTCCGCCCTCCTAAGCACTACACCAAACTGGCTCCAGCTTTGGACTCAGGGACAGACATCTCTTTTTGGCCCAAGTGCAGGACAAAAATGCAGCATCTACCTGTGAAAATGTTAGTGGGCTGGTGGTGATTTGTGGATGAGTGTTGTACTTGGCCAGCCACACTTGGAGCAAGCAAAGCTCCAGGGATGCTACCAGCACCTCAGGGATTTGCCTTGGACTCAGCAGGTGGCCGTGCAGCTCTGTACCTTCTCCCACACTTCCAGATCTGGTCCTGGGTGCTAAGCAGAATGTACTGGTGTGCTGCTGTTGCCTCGTGTGCCGGGAATGGCCTGCTCCTGGCTTAGACTGCCTGTTTCTGGCCTTTTGCTACTCTATTCTATGACCAGAACAAAAAAAGTCTTTGCTTTATGGAAGCAGACTTTGGAGCACAAATGGAACGTCAAGTCTGGTCGAATAGGTTTTAAAGCATCCTTAGCCTGCCTCCAGCTGGGAGTGCTGAGCAAGCAGCAGTGTGGTACAGTGGCTGGAGTGCCAGACTGTGACAGGAGAGACCTGGCTTCCGATCGCCTCTGAAGCTCAGTGGGAGAGCCTGAGCCGGTTGCTCTCTGTCAGCCTGCTATGAGGGGCACCTTGCGGGCCATCCTTTGAGAGCGAGTAGCCTAAGCCCCGTCACTGAGAGAGTTGCACTATGGCAGACCGCTCTGGTAAGCTGTGATCTCCTCCAACTGGCAGCAGCTGAGAAAGCATTCTGCCACTGGCTGAATCAAGGAAGCCAAGAAATGGATAATAAAAGAGACTGTTTTAAAGAGTGTTGCCTGACTGAGTGGAATATCAGGGGCTCTGCATGCAGTCGGTCCCAGCCTCCGTCTGGCAAAAACGCTCCAAGGGAGCAGGGAAGACTCCTCTCAGCAGGGAGCTGCTGCCTGTCAGAGGAGTTGATGCTGTGTAAGCAAAGCCAAGGGTCTGATGCAGCAGAAGGCAGTCCCCTATGCATTTGAAGCTAGGGAAGGAACAACTTCTAATGAGCTTGGGTAGATATGTCCTGACTTGGGTAGATATGTCCTGGGGAGGGGCTGTGGCTCAGCAGAAAAGCCTCTGCTTGGCATGCCGAAGGGCCCAGGTTCAATCCCCGGCCTCTCCAGTTAAAAGGATCAGACAGTAGCTGATGTGAAAGACCTCAGCCCTGGAGAGCTGCTGCCAGGCAGAGGAGACAGGACTGACCTGGACAAACCAAAGATCTGACTCGCCATAAGGCCTGTGTGGAAGAGTGAGCAAGTTCGTGTGTTGACCAGTGAGCACTCTCCAGCTCTAAACCGTGTCTGTTTCTTCCGACCAATTTATGCAGGAACTGTCAGGCTTAGAGCCTCTGCTTGGCATGCAGAAGGTCCCAGTTCAATCCCCGGCATCTCCAGTTGAAAGGCTCAGGTCATAGATGACGTAAAGCAAAGGACAGGCAACCTTTTTGACTGAAATGCCTCCAACCTACAGTGTCTGAATGTGAAGATGTCGGTGTGTCAATAAGGGGCAGACTCCCTGGGACCAAGCTGAGCCCCAGCACAACAGCTGGAACCTTAGTGCCTTGATCAGAGAACCACCGGGTGCACCAGCAAAATGGTCTGCCAGGCTGCCGCTCACGTTCGGGTTGCCCAGCCTTAGGCTGGAGTGCTGGACAAAGCCTGGGGAGCCCTGGCTTCGAATGGCCCATTAGCCATGGAGCTTCCTGGGTGACCCGTGAAGATAAAAAGGAGGAGGGGAGGGCTTTGTGAGCCACCCTGAGCTCCTTGGAGGAGGAGGGGGAGGTTAAAATGCAAACGCTAAATGTTAAAGTGCAAATGTTAGAGTGCACATGCTAATACCGCCACTACTACTATTAGATGGCCATTTGACCGCAATGCGGAGTTTGGGAACTTAGGCAGATCATGAGAAGGAGGGCAGGAAGGGTTGCCTCAGTGCTTAGTTCTTGTGGCCCTTTCTTACACGCCCAGGGAAATGCTGATGGCCACTTTGGGGCCAGGAAGCAATTTTTCTCCAGGCCAGTTTGGCTGGAGATCCTGGAGGGGTTATTTGCCATCTTCTAAGCATGGAACAGCAGTCACTGCGGGTGTGGAGGGGGAGGTATTTGTGAATTTCCTGCATTGTGCAGGGGGTTGGACTAGATGACCCTGGAGGTCCCTTCCAACTCTATGATTTTATGCTTCTATTACTACTTTATTAAGCCTCACTAAAACACCATGCCAAAAAAATTCAATCATGTAAACCTACTAAGGTTGCTTTTTGCAGTGGTTGCTCCACGCACACAGCAGGAACATAAAAAGACCCACATGCAGGCATTGCAAAGTGCCACAAAGGGTGCATGGTGCAATCCCAGAATTAATTTCAGACATTCTCCCAATCAGGCAAGGAGGAGGTAGGAGCAGGACACCACCCGAAGTGAAATAACGGCACACAGGAGAAATCCTTTCAGGCTTACTGGAGATCACAGCCTCTCCGGTTTATAACCTCTGGCCACAGGATGCTTATTTAGAGGCAAAGATGGCCTTCCCCCAAGTCTTGGGTCAGCCCCATGTCATTCTGCCACTCTAGGCAGCCCAGTGCGCAAGACTATGGAGGAGATGTGCCTCTGTGCCACCCCCCAGAAGCAGCCGAGGGCCACCCTTTGGACCACAGGCGGGCTGAATCTTCTGCAACCCCGCAGGGGATGCTGGAGCAGCCGCTCAGATGGCACACTCCTCCATCTCCATTTATGCCAAGGTTTTGACGGGCTCACTCAAGCTAGCCCTTCTCTCTGACTGAGCAACACCGTCTCCTTATTCATCCTCACTGCTGTCAAGGTACTTGGTGTTACTTCCACTGCACAGATGGGAAACTGTGACTTCTCCCAAGTGAACTACCCAAAAGCCACGCTGGAAAGCTGCGGGTGAGAGTTCTTCAGTGCCGGAGGTGCCCCCCATTCCAGCCCAAGCCTCTTCCACCTGGCCTCCAGTCCTCCCCACCACCTCAGCCTTTGCCATAACAAGGTGCAAATTACTCACCTGCAGGCAGGATCCTTGGAAGCCCAGGTGCTGGTCTCCTCTCCCACCTCTCAGAGCCGACCACAACACATGGCGAAAGGAGCAAGAGGGCAAATAAGGGTTCTGCTCATCAGTGAACGTCCTCCAAGCCAGGGGAGAGGAAGCAGCCAGCTAGGCATCTCCAGCAAGCCCTTCCATAGTTGGCCAACTGGGGGCTGGCAAATGCTCTGCGGACCTTCCCACAAGACTTCGGATGCCAGAAATGCCTCTCACCACATTCTGCAATCAGCCTCTCCAAACAAAGCTGAGGACTGGGAAGTTTCTTCAGCAGGCATTCCCCATGCCCGGGGAGCCAATGAGAGGGGAAGCGTGCAGGAGTCTTCCTAGGAGAGCCAGAGGCTCCAGGCTCCAAGAGCTAGATCGTCGCGCTGTGCAAAATGTTGCAGTTGCAAGGAAGTCTTTCAAAAGTTTTCTTGAAAAAGTGGTCTGTGCGGGTGAAACACGCAGCCGGGAGACTCGCGCCCTCCAGTGGCCCAGTTCCTGAAGTACGGGCAGGGTCGCGTCCCGTAATAAATGCAAGGCTCGCGGCAATGTTGTGGTTTTCAGGGAGGCCGGCGACATTTAATTGAGCATGCGGTTGAATCCCGTGAGGGGAAATGGAAACGGGCTACAGAGCTTTTGTAAAGATGTTTATATTTTATAGATATATAGTAGAGATCCAAATTAACTAGGGCATGAGTTGTTTTCCATGTTATTGTCATGATGCACATCCCAAACAGATAAAAAAATAAAGAACCCTTGGAATAGCCCCGACCTGGGTAGCCCAGGCAAGCCCCATCTCGTTAGATCTCGGAAGCTAAGCAGGGTCGACCCTGGCAAGTGCTTTGAAGGGAGACCTCCTTGGAATACCGGAGGTGGAGGCAGGCTTTATTCCGCCCCCTCTCTGAATATCCTCCAGGCCCCCCAGTAGGGGTCAGTCACCAGAGGTCGCCATGACTTCCAGGTGCACACACAAGAAATACCCCAAAAAAGACCCCTTGTAATCCATAGAATAATCCACCACCTACCAGTCACATCATCCATGCACCATGCCTATCAGCTCCTAGGGTTGCCAGGTTCTAAGCTGGTCCGTTTAATAACAGTTTGATCTGCAGCAAACATCTAGTGATGTATTTACCTCCGCGCCATGAAAAGGTTCATCTGCCCCCCCCCCCGGCCACCTGGCAACCATAATGCCCTTCATTTTTAACCAAAAAAAACCCCCACACCAAGCTTTCCCCTATAGCAACGGTCCATTGTTCAGCATGGGCACAATCCACTGGAAGGTTCTATTTCTGCAGAACCCCTTAGAAGGAACAGGTGCTGTGCAAAAGCATCCCTGGTCCTTTTGAGAAGCCGTAGGCAGAAGAATTTCATGTGGTCCATGTGGATATGCACTGCCCGTGGATGGATGTGTGTGAGGCTGGGTTCTACCGGCCCACCTCTTGCTAGATTAATCTCTTCCCAGAGATGGCAATCCTACTGAGAGAGGGACCCCAAAGGCTCCAGCACTGTTTGGTCACTTGTTGTTGTTCAGTCGCACAGTGGACTCCGACTCTCCGCGACCCCATGGACACTACATCACGCCAGGCCTTCCTGTCTTCTGTTGTGCTCCAGAGTTTGCTTAACTTCACGTTCCTTGCATCGATAGTTTGGTCACTACTGCAGCCAAACTCAGAACGACCTCTGCATGGGCACAAACTACGGGGAAATACTTCTGCCTACGGCTTCTCAAGCAGAGAGAATGAAGAAAGGGGCAGGAACAGGCCTGTAGCCAGGATTTTTTTTGGGTTGGGGGGGGGTTTTACATTTTTAAGGGGGCAGTTATATTAAAGTTCATTGAATTAATCTGAATGCCTGTCTTTGAAGGGGGAGGCTCCGACCTTGTTTCTAGCCCTTCCTTTCGAGGAACACGGCAGCGACTGTGTCAATTCCTAGGGAAAAAAACAGCTCAGTGGACATTTAATTGCCTTCAGAATGTATTTAAATGCCTTCTGAGTTCCCATCCACAGGGCAAGAAAGCTTAGAAGGGCACTCAAGAGTGGCACCATCAATACATCTCCAACAACCCCCCTTTCTGCTAGCCCAGTCCCGCTGTATATCACTTAGGTCATCATGGTGAATCTTTCAAAAGCATCCCCATGAGCCTCTGGGAAACATGCAAATTAATTGCTTGCGAGTAAGATGCATTGAAGGTACCACTCTTGAGTGCCCTTCTAAGCTTTCTTACCCTGTGGAAGGAAACTCAAAAGACATTTAAATGCCTTCTGAAGGCAATTAAAGGCCTTATGGACTGTCGTTTCCCAGGTCCCATTATGCCCCCCCCAAAAGAATTCCACAGGGGGAGGGAGAGGGAAGCCCGAGGGCAAGCTGCAGTGCTCTCACCTTGGCAGCGGGGGGGGGGGGGGGGTCCTCTCCTCAAATATAAGGTTTCTGGCATGGCTATTTGTGAGGCACGGCTTTTAATCAGGGGGGAGGGGGCCCCAAATGCCCCACTGTAGCTATGGGCAGGAAATACAAGGCAGAGACCCCTGCACCCACCCTGCTTATTTCTCTCATCTGGAATGGCTCAGCATGTCTTCGGGTGAAATCAGAGCGAATCTCAGATGACGTCTTCTGAGTTACTCCAATCATGGAGGAAATAATAAATAAATAAATAATTCAAAACTGGCCTTTGACCTATAACCTCTATTATATGGTAATGGTATAAGTTTCAGTCCAGCTTCCAACCGGGTCACGGGACGGAGACAGCACTGGTCGCCTCATGGACGAGCTCCGACGGCATCTGGATCAGGGCAGTACGGCAGTGCTGGTGTTGTTAGATCTGTCGGCTGCGTTCAACACGGTCAACCACCAGCTACTGATCCAGTGCCTCGCCAACATGGGGATTCAGGGGCTCGCCTTACAGTGGCTTGCTCTTTTCTCCAAGGTTGGGGACAGAGGGTGGTACTGGGGGAACAGACATCCCAGAGGCACCCGCTGGTGTGTAGAGTGCCGCAAGGGGCGGTGTTATCCACGATGCTGTTTAACATCTATATGCGCCCCCTCGCCTAGGTTGCCCGGAGACACAGGCTGGGTTGTCACCAGTATGCTGATGACACCCAGCTGTATCTGTTGTTGGGCGGCCAGTCTGGAGCCACCCCAGATGACTTAGGTCGGGCACTTCAGGACGTAGTGGGCTGGCTCGGGCTGAGTCGGCTGAAACTGAATCCAACGAAGACGGAGGTCCTATGCCTGAGTCAGAGCAGACCGGGGGTAGGGATCCCATTACCGGCCTTCAGGGGGGTGCCGTTGGTGCCAGCGCCGAGGGTCTGGAGTTTGGAAGTGCTCTTGGATGCCTCCTTAACCATGGAGACTCAGGTAGCCGCCACTACCAAGGCAGCCTTTTACCATCTACGGCTGATTAGGCAGTTGGTTCCCTTCCTCGACCGCAGTGACCTGGCGATAGTGATCCATGCTATGGTCACCTCGAGGCTGGACTACTGTAATGCTCTCTATATGGGGCTGCCCTTGTCTCAGCTCCAGAGGCTGCAGCTAGTGCAGAATGCCGCGGCTCGGCTGTTGATGGGCCTCTCAGTCCGAGACCACATCCAGCCGGTGCTAACTGCACTTGCTGCCTATAGCATACCGGATCTGGTTCAAGGTGCTGGTATTAACCTTTAAAGCCCTATATGGTCAGGGGCCAGCCTACCTAAGGGACTGCCTTTCCCCATATATACCCCAGAGAGCACTGCGGTCAAGCACCCAACATCACCTGACCCTCCCTGGCCCTAGGGAGGCTGGGTTGGCATCTACCAGGACCCGGGCCTTCTCAGTGGTGGCTCCGTCCTGGTGGAATGAGCTCCCAGAGAGCATTAGGGCCCTGCGGGACCTTTTACAGTTCTGCAGGGCCTGCAAAGTGGAGCTCTTCCGCCAGGCTTACACGTAGGAGCCGCCACTGGGGGAAAAGGGGCCACTGGTGCCACCGGTCAGACGATCTTGGCCGGGAAATCAATCATGGAAATGCCACCTGCCTAGGGACACAGGGACTGCTCCTGTTGTACAGGCTCTGCATCGCCGCTATCTGTTAGATTCTTGTATCTGTATGTTTTTATGACTTGTGTTTTATGTAGATGAAGTTTAACAAATTTTAACTGTGTTGTGATTGTTGATTTTATCGATTGTTAGCCGCCTAGAGCCAGCCTTGCTGGCTAGGCAGGGTATAAATCCAAATAGAGAAAGAAAGAAAGAAAGAAAGAAAGAAAGAAAGAAAGAAAGAAAGAAAGAAAGAAAGAAAGAAAGAAAGAAAGAAAGAAAGAAAGGTTTCCCTTGCTCAAAAGCCAGTCAAATACGACTCTAGGGATGCAGTGCTCATCTCCGTTTTTCAAGCCGAAGAGCCAGCGTTGTCCAAAGACATTTCCATGGTCATGTGGCCGACATGACTAGATGCCAAGCTGCTCTGTTACCTTCCCACCAAAGTGGTGTTACCTATTTATCTACTTGCATTTTCTTGCTTTCGAACTGCTAGGTTGGCAGGAGCTGGGGCCAGAGACGGGAGCTCACTCCTTCATGCAACACTTGGGTCTCGAACTGCTGAACTACCAACCTTACGGTCTGCAGTTCAGTGTCTTAAACACTTGAGCCACTGCAGCCTATTTCTATTATATGGGGGGACCCCTAATCCAGCAACTGATAAGAAGGGAGAAAAACAAATGATGCTGGTAGAAAACTGGCCAGTTGGCAACCCCGTTCCAAAGTTAATAGACATCTAGACTTATCTAGGCATCTAAACTTACCTAAACTTAGACTGCCCTGTCCTGGATGGTCCAGGCTAGTCCAATCTAGTCAGATCTCAGAAGCTATGCAGGGTTGGCCCTGATTAGTACTTGGATGGGAGACCACCAAAAAAGTCCAGGGTTGCTGTGCGGAGGTGGAAAATAAGAAACCACTTCTGTTCATGTCTTGCCTTGAAAACGCTACAGGGTCACCGTAAGTTGGCTGCAACTTGATTGGACTTTCCACCACCACACTTACCTGTCATTCCTTGGTACACGCTTGTTAGGAAGTACATCCACTTGTCTTTGCAAATCCTTCTTCCACAGAAGAGGAATCCTGAAGTCCAGAACCCCCATCCTGCAGACACTTTGATTCTCTCTCTTCTGCTGAGCTACAAACCTTGAACATGTGAGTCAGTCTTACTCTGAGTGGCAGCTGCTCTCCAGGGTCTCAGCGAGAGGTCTTTCACATGACCTACTACATGTTCCTCTTAACTGGAGATTAAATTTAGGACCTTCTGTATGCAAGGTAGATGCTCTGCCACCGAGCCACAGCCATACCTTTTGGGCGTTACTCTGTAATGTAGGATGAGCTTTGCTGAATCAACAGAAAAACCCATCTAGTCCAGTGCCTTGTTTCCAACAGAGGTCCACTAGATGCCTCCAGGAAACCTGGAAGAAGTGCATGAAGGCAACAGCTCTCCCTTGCCCCTCCCCTTGGTATTTAGACTTCACTGTCTCTAAATATGCATGTTCCATTTAGCTATCATAATCGATAGTTGTCTGTACACCTGTTATCAACCAATTTATCTAATCCCCCTATCAAACCAACAAAGTGTGGTGGTGAAGTGTTGGCCTAGGATCCGAAAGAATGCACCCACGAAGAGAGGGGAAGAAAAACAAAACCAACCAAGCAAAACCATCCAAAAGTACTCATGTACTTTTGTCTATACCTATTGATGATTTTAACTTCTGGCCCTTTACTACTTTTCCAGACTCCCTTTGGAGATTTTTGTTTGTTCTAGGATCTGAAAGACCCAGGTTTGGACCCCCACTCTGTCATGGAAGTTTGCTGAGTGATCTTGGGCCAGTCAGTCACACTCTCTGAGCCTAACCTACCTCACAGGGTTGTTGTCGTGATGATAAAATGAAGGAGGCAAGAGTGATGTTGTAAGCCACTTTGAGTCCCTATTGGGGAGAAAAATGGGGTATAGATAACTAAATGAATACGTTGGTACCACTACCAACACATCCTGTAGCCACAAATTCCAGAATTTCTATGTTGTGTAAGACTTCCTTTTATCAGCCTTGCCCATCAGTTTCATTGGGCAGTTCTTGTTCCAATATTTTGGGAGAGGAAGAAAATCTTCCTGTCTCCATTTCTGCATACCAAGCCATTATTGCATGCAGTTCTGTCATGGTCTCATGCCTAGTAATTAAAAATAACCTTTGAAGATGCCAAAGAGAAGGGGCAGACCGCTCGCTTGGGGCCAGGACTCATCAGAATATTAGGCTGTTTTCTGTGCTGCAGCTCAGTCCTGGAGTACCAGAAGAAATTATGAAGTACTAAGCACTTCTGAGCACATGCAGAATGCATTTGACAGCTCACTGAACAATTACAGGCTGATGCCAATCCAGGAAGCGACTCTAGCAAGCTTGAACCCTGGCAGCTCTCAGTTGACCCATCTGGAGATACAGGAGACATTGCTGTGGGCACCCTCCTTCAGTAGGGTTGGCAAATACCTGGAGATTTGGGGGTGGAGCCTGGGGAGGGTGGGGTTTGGAGAGGGGAGGGGCCTCAGCAGGGTATACATATTTATTTATTTATTACATGTATTTATTAGTCACATTTGTACCCCACCCTCCCCGGAATGCAGGCTCGGGGCGGCTCACAATCGGTGCATAAATACAATTAAAACAGCATAAAATCATGTAAAAACAATTCAATTATGACTAATACAAATTCTTTTGTGCTGATGATGGTTAATTAATTATTCACGATGGCTTACTTCAAAGTATGCTTTCAGATGTCTAGATGTCACTCTGCTCACAATCTTCCTGCGGCACAAGCTAGGTGTCAAAGTCTAAGGGCCAGGGCTCCCTCTGTAAGAGTGGAAGCTCCCTAGCTGAAAGCCTGGCGGAAGAGCTCCGTCTTGCAGGCCCTGTGAAATTGTAAAATGCTACAGAATCCATCTTCCAAAGAAGCCATGATCTCCAGGGGAACTGATCTTGATCATCTGGAGATCAGTTGTAAGTGTTCCCTCTAAGCTGAGTTAGTGTGAGCTAGCTCACAGTTTTTTAGCCTCCAGCTCACAGATTTTTGTCTTAGCTCAGGAAGGATGGCTCCAGAGCACACTAATTTATGCAGCAGCCAAACGGCTCGCTCACAACTTGAATGCCAGTAGCTCACAAAGTAGAACTTTTGCTCACAAGACTCCACAGCTTGGAGGGAGCATTGTAACCCTGCCTCCAGGTAGGGATGCCATTCCCCAGTTGGGGGCAGAGGATCCCTGTTTTCTTGGGCTCCTGCCTGCCGCTGCTCAGCTGGATGTCGGGGGGGGGGATCCTGCCCCCCAATGCGTTGTGCTGATGTCACACAGAAGTGATGTCATCAGGTTGGCAACATCGCGCAACAACACTGGGTTTTGGGCAAAACTCCATGGCAGGGGTGGCCAAACCTGCTTAATGTAACAGCCACACAGAATAAACGTCAGATGTCTGAGAGCTGCAAGACATGAACAAATATTACACACACTTTTATTGGAAAATATGCAAATTTGCTTTTTATTAACATTAAATTAGACTGCGTAAAAGAGCCGCATGCGGCTCCCGAGCTGCAGTTTGGCCACCCCTGCTCTATGGTTTGAGTGACGTCATCACGTTGCAGTGCTCCACACCCACTCCTAGAAAGTCCCTCTCCCTCCTCCACCGGTTACCTTCAGACTACAGAGATCAGTTCCCCTGGAGAAAATGGCTGCTTTGGAAGCTGGACTCCATGGCATCACATCTCTGCTAAGGTCTCTCTCCTCCTTAAATTTTGCCCTCAACAGGCTCCACCTCCAAATCTCCAGGAATTTCCCAACCCACAGCTGGCAACCCTAAATCAGTTTCCTGTTCCACCCCTGCATGCAGCCTACCTTTGGGATGGAAACCTGGGAACTCTCACACTGCTGAAAGCACAGCTGTGTCTCCTCTCTGTGCATAGCTGGCGGTGGGCTGGATTTGGCAGCCTTTCTTGGTCTGCCAGAGGCCAAGGGGTTCTCTACCCACTGAGGTGGCCTGTGGAGAAACACCTGTGCAGTACGAGGCTCTGTGCAGTACGAGACTGGGGGACTTGGATATAGACTCAAGTCAATGGGGTTAAACCAGTTTCACTCCAGTTTGCAGATCATGAACAACAGAGAGCTCAAACAGTGATGTTAGAACAGAACAAGGGATGGTGATTGATACAGGATGCAAATGCTGTGCCATGCATGGATACAACACCCATTCCTTTTAATGGACTCCTGCACAGAAGAACTTCCCAGTGGGTCGTATTGAAACTCTTTGCATGCTGATTGACATGATGTTTATTAAAACCCAAGGGCAGGCATATGAAGGCCAGGAATGTCTGCAGGAAACTGTCTGTTTTGATTCATCCTATGGAGATAAGAACATAAGAAGAGTCCTGTTAGATCAGACCAATAGTCCATATAGTCCAGCGTTCTGTCTCACATAGTGGTCAGCTTTTTAAGTATTGAAATTGGGAGACGATGAATCAAATGCAAGCTTTTATTTCAAACATCATTCAGCTCTGGGACAGCTCTGGCAAGAGCAGCACTCAATTTATAGGGTTTCAACAGTTAACTAGAAACATTGTAACTATTTAAATGCAGTCTCATTGGACCCTGCAGGGCTCTATGATTGGTTCCCTAGGTTGGCTTTAGGACCAATGAAGAGTCTTTATTAGGCAGCCAATAGGAATGAGGGAGTTAGGATACCAGAGCCCAGATAATGCGAAGCAACATAACAAACAAGACATAACAAACCAGTTTCTCTGGACAGCCAGCAACAGGGCAAAGAGGCTGAGGCCTTCCCCTGATGTTGCCTCCTGGCTCTGGGATTCAGAGGTTTAGTGCCTCTGAATGTGGAGGTTCCCCACAGTCACCATGGCTAATAGCCGCTGATAGATCTATCCTCTATGAATCTGTCTAATCCTCTTTTAAAGTTGTTTATTCCTGTGGCCTTCACTATACCCTCTGGCAGCAAATTCCACATTTTAATCACTCTCTGTGTAAAAAAAGGATTTTCTTTTGTCCATCCTGAATCTATGACCCATCACCTTCATTTGATACCCTTGAGTTCTGGTATTTTGGGAGAGAGAAAGTTCTCTTTGTCAACTCTTTCCACCCCATGCATAATTTTATAAACCTCTACCATGTAGAGAAAGTAGAAAGAGGTACTTTTCTCTCTTTCTCACAATACAAGAACTCATGGGCACTCAATGAAATTGCTGAGCAGTCAGGTTAGAACAGATAAAAGGAAGTACTTCTTCACTCAAAGAGTGATTAACACACGGAATTCACTGCTACAGGAGGTGGTGGCAGCTACAAGCATGGACGGCTTCAAGAGGGAACTGGATAAACATATGGAGCAGAGGTCCATCAGTGGCTGTTAGCCACAAGGTATAGATTATTTATTTGGATTTGTATCCTGCCCTCCCGGCAAAGCAGGCTCAGGGCGGCTCACCATCTGGGGCAAGTGATGCACTGTATTCTTGGTCCTTGGGGGGGGCAACAGTGGGAGGGCTTCTAGTGTCCTGGCCCCACTGGTGGACTTCCTGATGGCACCTGGCGTTTTTGGGCACTGTGTAACAGAGTGTTGGACTGGATGGGCCATTGGCCTGATCCAACATTGGCTTCTCTTATGTTCTTATGTCCCCCGCCCCTTAGTCGTCTCTTTTCTCAACTGAAAAGTCCCAGACTCTTCAGGCTTTCCTTATGGGGAAGGTGCTCCCACCCCCTAATCATCGTCATTGCCCTCTTCTGTACTCCTGGGACTGCAACTGATCTCCAGGCAACAGAAATCAGTTCACTTGGAGCAAATGGCCTCTTGGGAAGGTGAACTCTATGGCATTATACCCTATTGAAGCCCCTCCCATCCCCAAGCTCCACCTACCTCAAGCTCCACCCCAAATTTCCAGGTATTTCCCAACCTGGAGCTGGCAACCCTATCTTTAAAAGAGCCAGTATGGTGTAGTGGTTACAATGGTAGACTAGGATCTGGGAGACTCAGGTTCGAATCCCCACTTATGCCATGGAAGCTCGCTGGGTGACCTTGGGCCAGTCATACTCTCTCAGCCTAACCTGCCCCTCAGGGTTGTTGTGAGGATAAAATGGAGAAGAGAATATAAGCTATTTTGGGTCCCCATGGGGGAGGAAGGTGGGGTGGAAATGAAGTGAATAAACAAATAGCCTGCAAACAGGGCATAAAGGCAACTGCCCTACCCTGATGTTTGTCCCCCACCCCACCAAGTAGTATTCAGAGAGGTACACTGCACCTGAAACATGGAAGCTCTATTTAGCTGTTGTGATGGCTTAAAAAGCCACAGACCATCACTACATCTTAGTGCAATGAATTTAATAAGTTAAGGAGGAGAAGGCATGAGTGCTCTCCTAGGAAACCAATTTAAATATCCTAATATGAGTCTGCAGAGTAGCTTCTTAGGCCCAGAGAATGCTGAGCCCGACCTTCCAGGATGGGTTCCAGGGGCAGGACAGGAGCAAGTGGGAGAAAGGCCCGTTTGGTGTCCCATGTGAGTGACTGATTGGGCCTCATCCCAGAAAACTGACTCCTCCTTACCAAAACTGGCAGCTTTGTTCAGTGGTTTTTTCTATACGCAAATAGGAGAACACTATGAAACTGGGGAGGTCTGTGGCTCAGTGGCAGAGCAGCTGCTTTGCATGCAGAAGTTCTCTGGTTCAATCCGGAGCAGTCAGTGCCCAGGTTCTTAACCTTAGTTCTTAAGGGGGAAGAGCTGTGGCTCAGTGGTCGAGCACTGTTCTAAAATTCCCAGGTTCAGTTCCCAGTATCTCAATCTAAAAAAACTAGGTGATGAGAAAGATCTTTGCCTGAGATCTGAAGAGATGCCACTCAGAATAGAGAAATACTAACCTTGTGATGTCAGTGGCAGGGTTGCCAGCTCTGGGTTGGGAAATACCTGGAGATTTTGGAGGTGGAGCCTGGGAGGGGTGGGGTTTGGGGAGGGGAGGGGCCTCAGCAGGATATAACGCCATAGAGTCCACCTTCCAAAGCAGCCATTTTCTCTGTTGCCTCTCTCCCCAGCAGCCATTTTCTCCAGGGGAATTGATCTTGGTCACGTGTAATAGTGAGAGATCTCCAGGTAGGTACCACTAGGAGAGTGACAACCATAATGGTCTGACTCTGGTTGCCAGCTCTGGGTTGGGAAATTCCTGGAGATTTGGGGGGGGTGGAGCCTGAGGAGGAATGGGTTTGGGGGAGTAGAGGGACTTCAGAGGGGTATAACGCCACAGAGTCCACCTTCTAAAGCAGCCATTTTCTCTGTTGCCTGGAGTTCAGATGTAATCTGAGGAGATCGCCAGCCACTACCTGGAGATTGGCCACTCTAGATCTGACTCAATAGTGGGCAACTGTGTGCCCTCATGTGAGGGTGGGCTGCAGACCCAGGAGGAAGAGTGGGCCTGGTGGCCCTCCGGTTGCCTTGTTGAATGCAGATGTCTGTAGGGTGGCCAATCCACCTCACTGGGATCCTTCTTTTGCTCTGGGGACACCCATGAATTCTGTTTCCTTGGGCTGTATCTAGTGGAAGGGGATGCTATTCCCCTGGTAAGTGACTGTTCTTGATCTCTTCCTTTGTTAAATATTTCAAGAATATCTTTCGAACAAGGGTGTGTCCTCCAGAGCCCTTTCCCAAATGGGAAACGTTTTTAAATTAAAGAAAAAATGTTTCTAATGTGATTCTTGGAGGATTTTTTTTAAAAATAGAAGTGTTTGATGATCTACCTCTGCTCTGGAAATGGTGTTCAACTCAAAGAGGAACAATTAAATTATAACTATTATTTAAACAACGTTATTCAAATGACATTATTACTATGCCAGCAATTATTTTTAAAGGACACACAAATGTTACAAGACAGGGTTGCTGGTTATGGTGGCGTCAGGACTGAATATGTCATTTTTAATGACAACTGGAGAAAATACTCTATCCTAATATGTATTTTTACATCTTTAATGTTCAGTACCCTTGAGCGGATTTCTATAATAGATTGGTTTTCCACAGCAATGTAGATTTCTCCTTCTGCCTCTCCCCCCCCCCCCCCTTCGTAACAAGCTGCCGCTCAAGGAAGTGGGGAGCCGCAAAACCACACATTGCTGTAGCCATGTGGCAACGCCATCTTGTGGCTTCTTCCCAGACCATTCTGTGGCTTCTAATACAAGGATCTCTGGCTGCACGGCCAAGAAATGCCCCGTAGACTATTAGACTGAGCCAGACCATTTTTTACAGCTACAGAAAACACGTCAAAAGCATATTTGAGCACATGTAGTTTATTTCCACCTGTGTCTTTTCAGTAACAATCACAAAATATCACGTGGTACAGCTTTCCTACAGGAGAATGAAGTTTGAGTCCAGTGGCACCTTTAAGACCAACAAAGCTTATTCAACGTGTCACTGGACTCAAGCTTTGTTCTGCTGCTTCGGACCAACATGGCTACCCACCAGATCCTATCTTCCTATAGGAGAACAGTTGGGGTCTCTGCTCCCCTCCCTTCACATATATTTTGACTGGAAGAGCACAGCAATTTACAGGCTCTGAAGAAACCTGAGACCTTACAAAGGTTGTTCATGATCAAGGTGTTATGTATTGACCATGCAGTCGCCATGTGCTCCAGTAATGGCGACCGCCATGTGGCCAGAGCACATGGCCAAGAAACTACCTGAGCTTCAGCCAGGCAGAACAAAGGCCAGGTGGATTCAAACCGGCCACCAATCATGTACCTAGGTTTCTCCCCAGGAACCTATGAGATGTAAATAGACGTATAATAACCTATCAGGCCAGTTGGGTGAGGTCAGGGGATTATCCCTGACCAGCATAAAAGGAGGGCTTCGAGCCCTGGGTTGTATACTTCATCCGGACCAGCAATAAAGATCTAGCTGTTTCACTATTCCATGGACTTCTGACTCCAATACTTATCAAAAGGATACCTCCCCATCCACGAATTCTGTTTCTGTGGGTTGTATCAAGTGAAAGGGGATGTTGTTCCCCTGGTAAGTACAAGCTGGGTTTCGAAGAGGTAGAGGAACTAGAGATCAAATTGCCAACATTCGCTGGATTATGGAGAAAGCAAGAGAGTATCAGAAAAACATCTACTTCTGCTTCATTGATTATACTAAAGCCTTTGATTGTGTGGATCACAACAAACTATGGCAGGTCCTTAAAGAGATGGGAATACCAGACCACCTCACACGTCTCCTGAGAAACTTGTATAAGGGTCAAGAAGCGACAGTTAGAACCGGATATGGAACAACTGATTGGTTTAGCGAAGGAAAAGGAGTACAGCAAGGATGTATATCGTCACCTTGCTTATTTAATTTATATGCAGAGTACATCATGCGAAATGCCAGCCTGGATGAATCACAAGCCGGAATTAAGATTGCTGAGGAAAACATCAACAACCTCAGCTATGCAGACGATACCGCTCTAATGGCAAAAAGTGAAGAGGACCTCAAGAGCCTCTTGCTCAGAGTGAAAGAGGAGAGTGCAAAAGTTGGCTTGAAACTCAACATCAAAAAAAATTAAGATCATGGCATCCAGCCCCATCACTTCTTGGCAAAAAGAAGGGGAAGTTGTGGAAGCAGTGACAGACTTCACCTTCCTGGGATCCAAGATCACTGCAGATGGTGACTGCAGCCATGAAATTAAAAGACGCCTGCTCCTTGGGAGGAAAGCGATGGCAAACCTAGACAGCATAACAAAAAGTAGAGACATCACCCTCCAAACAAAAGTCTGCATGGTCAAAGCAATGGTATTCCCAGTAGTGATGTATGGCTGCGAGAGTTGGACTATAAGGAAGGCCGAGCGCTGAAGAATAGATTCTCTTGAATTATGGTGCTGGAGAAGACTATTGAGAGTCCCTTGGACTGCAAGGAGATCAAATCAGTATTTGAAGGGCTGTCACTTACAGGAGGGCAGAGAGCTGTTCCTGTTGACAGCAGAGGAGAGGACTCCCAATCAGTATTCCCACTAAGCTGAGTTACTGTGAGCTAGCTCACCATTTTTGAGCCTCCAGCTCACCCATTTTTGTCTTTGCTCAGGAAGGATGACTCCAGAGCAAACTAATTTATGCAGTAGCCAAACTGCTCACTCACAACTTTCATGCCAATAGCTCACAAAATAGAATTTTTAGTCACAAGACTCCACAACTTAGAGGGAGCATTGCTGCCAATCATGGGTTGAAATTAAGGGCAGGAAGGTACTGGCTGGATATTAGGAAAACCATTTTGACAGTAAGAGTTGTGCAACAGTGGAATCAGCTGCCTAGGGAGGTGGTGAGCTCTCCCTCACTGGCAGTCTTTAAGCAGCGGCTGGACAAACACTTGTCAGGGATGCTCTAGGCTGATCCTGCACTGACCAGGGGGTTGGACTAGATGGCCTGGATGGCCCCTTCCAACTCTATGATTCTGTGATACTATACTGGCACAAACCCAAAAGCAACAGGAGCATCATACCTTTATTAGGACCATATAAAGTTATTAGGCAAGTTTTGGAGTGCAACAGAATTACAGAGTAGGGGGTGGATGCTGATGGGTGTCATGGAAAAGGCCAGTCTGTAGTTTGGAACAGACTTGACACAAAATGGAGGAGGTGCCTTGCAAATTGAACTAGGCACACTGTGCATGGGGCAAAAATATCTCCAGTGCCTAACAAGGCATAAAAAGGTGAAGTAATAGTGGTTTTTTTTCCTTTTGAAAACCTAAAAGCCAGCAGTTATTCAGCTCTGTCTCTTGAAACACACTGGGCCTTTGGAAGGCAGGGTCCTGTGCACACTGGTCAACGGGAAAGCTGCTGTTGCCCCTGCAGCCCAAGGTGGCCCAGTTTGGGAGCAAATTGAAGAAAGGGGCCAACTCACACATTACAGAATATATAGGCTGGGTCCAGGGTCCCCACCCTGTGCGACTGTCAAACATGAGTTTCAGATAGTCCTGTTCTTGCACGTGGGGTGCTCAGTTGGGATCAGGATCACAAGCGCATGTGGGAGAAGTCCCTTCTCCAGTGCCACAGTCTAGGGTTGCCAACTCTGGTTTGGGAAATTCCTGTATGTTTGGGACTGTGCCTGGGGAAGGGGGAGTTTGGGGAAGGAAGGAAGCTTAGGAAAGATGTGATGCTACTTTAGGACTTCAGTTTCTCCTAGACTGTATGGTACATCACAAAATCTGCTTTCATATGTTACCTGTAAGAGTTAATACTTTTAAATCTTTATAACTGCTATTATATATATAATGGTATAGGTGAGGCGGGAAGTCCTAAAGGTTTTTGAATTGTAACTGGAATACATAGTTCTATAGAAAATCGGAAAGTGATGATAATATTTAGTAACTGTGTAAAATTTTGAATAAGGAGAAAAATAATAAAAATTGTTTAAAAAAAACCCCAAAAACTGCTTTTCAGAGTTGCCTTTTCCTCCAGGGGAACTGATCTCTATAGTCAAAAAATAAAATATAACTAGTGGGGGCCCAAGACAGTCATGGGTGGAATCCCATATTCCCCCCCCCCCCCCCGGCATCACTGAGCTTGGTGAAGATCCAGCCCCCACCACCTACCATGGAACCCTGCTGCTGGTGTCCACCCTGCCCCCGGGCTCGCAGTGGCTTCCAGCTTTCACTGCTGCCACACCCAGACCTGCAGCACCTGCCACCACCAGGCCCAGAGCAGCGTCTACTGCACCTGGGCCTGGAGCAGCAGCCGCTAACCTCTGCTTCTGTGGCGTCCTCGTCCACCGCGCCTAGTCCCAGATCAGCTGCCAGCTTTCATCACCGCCAGGCCTGGAGCAGCTAACAGCATCTGCTACCAGCCTGAAGGGGCTGCTGGCACCCGCTGGCACTTAGTGGAGAGGCTCCCTGCATTCTCTGCACATGCTCAGAGAGTGCAATTATATTGGGGGGGGATTTTTTAAATTTAAGATTTTTCTGCAAACTTGGGGAGTCCCCAAATTTTCTGGGAAATCTATTTAGCATCCACATGGCCCCGATCAGCAGATTTAGCTATCCGCAGCTGGGGGCCACCCATCACTAATAGCATATAAATTCCAGGAGAACGCTGAATTTCACCTGGGGGCTGGCAACCCAATTACAGTCCCAAACCAAACTGAGCACCCCATGTGTGGGAATTAAGGAGAACCCACAGCACATGCCTGACTCTTACCCTACATCTAACCCATTGGATATGTAATGTGTGAATCATATTATTGTGTTGCTGTTCATATACACAGAGCCCCCAGCAATGCTCCCTCTAAGCTGCAGAGTCTTGTCAGCAAAAATTCTACATTGTGAGCGACTGGCATTAAAGCTGTGAGCGGGCGGTTTGGCTACTACATAAATTAGTTTGCCCTGGAGCCATCCTTCCTGAGCAGAGTCAAAAATGTGTGAGCCGGAGGCTAAGAAACTGTGAACTAGCTCACACTAACACAGGGCCAGTTTGGTATAGTGGTTAAGTGCGTGGACTATAATCTGGGAGAACCGGGTTTCATTCCCCACTTCTCCACTTGTACCTGGCTGGATGACCTTGGGCAAGCCATAGCTCTGTACCAGCTGTTCCCTCAAGGACAGCTTGGGAAAGAGCTCTCTCAGCCCCACCTACCTCACAGGGTGTCTGTTGTGGGGAGGGGAAGGGAAAGGAGTTTGTAAGCCGCTCTGAGACTCTGAGACCTTGGGGAGTGGAGGGCGGGGTATAAATCCAATCTCTTCTTCTTCTTCTTCTTATTCAGGGAACTCTGGCCCCAAGTGGTCCAGCCTGGGGGCCAGGAGCAAGGAGCGCTGCCCCTGTGTGGTATCTTGTGCTGGACCTCCTTGAAGGCCAAATAACATGAGAATATTTTAATTGTTAACCATTAGTTGCATGAAAGTTTGGGTTTGTGTGATGGTTCAAATGGAGCCTTAGACACAACTGCAGCGCTGCACTAGTGCAAAGGCCCACACGTGCCGTTGTGTGTCCCCTTTTTGCTGCCTCTAACAGGGATGCAGAGCAATCATGGGGAGCTCTTAATTGCAATAATCACCAGATGGGGAAGTACATTCTTGTGGTTTGATGAAGGAGGAACTGAGGAAGTCTAAGCTCTTCCCCACAGACGACTGACTGTTTTCATCTGCTGGGTGTTGCGCTCCACATCTTTACGAAAGGGTGATGAGGAAACCCTGACCACTGTCATTGTCTGGTGATCTGAGGAATGGCGTCAAGGGTTGCAACATAAGCTCTGCAACTGGTGGGTGATTTTCCACCCCGACAGCTTGAGGCAAATAGAAACTATAAGAATTCAAGAGAAAGGATGTGTGAAGCTCCTCTAAGGGCTTTCATTTTTAAAAAAAATCAACCCTCTATGTGCATTTTAAAAATCTTCTTCAGTGTTTTGCTTTAAGAACAATTCGGCGCTCATTCTAAAAAAGAAGTCCTCTGTGTGTGTGTGTGTGTGTGTGTGTGTGTGTGTGTGTGTGTGTGTGTCCTGCCTTTCTCACAGAGACTCAAGGTGGATTATACATTATAATAATAATAATAAAGTGTTGTCAAGTTGCAGCCAACTTACGGAGACCTTGTAGGGTTTTCAAGGCAAGAGATGTTCAGGGGTGGTTTGCCCTTGCCTGCCTCCGCATAGCAACTAGAGTTGCCAGGTCCCCTCATGGCCACCTGCGGGGGATGGGGGGGCGTAGGTTGCCAGATCTAGGTTGGGAAACTCCTGGAGGTTTGGGGATGGAGCCTGGAGAGGACTGGGACCTCAGTGGGGTACAATGCCATGGAGTCCGCCCTCCAAAGCATCCATTTGCTCCAGAGGGATTCATCCCTAGTGTGGAGATGAGCTGTAATTCCGGGGATTCCCAGGTCCCACCTGGAGGTTGGCATCCCTAATAACAACCCTGGACTTTCTTCGTGGTCTCCCATCCAAGTGTTGACTATGGCTAACCCTGCTTTGCCTCCAAACTCTACAAAGTTTGGGATAGTCTGGTCTATTCAGACTGCTATTTATACTGTAGAGAACAATGCAATCAGATGGCGTAAGGTATACAATAAGCAATGCAACAAGACTAGGATAATAAAATTAGAAAGTGATGCAACCCACCCCGGTATAAGACATGACATACCATTAACAATAGAGCAAATGGTCTTCCAGTTTTTGGTGACTCGATGACAGGTGCTCCTTGTCGGAGCTCCAACAGAGGTGGCCCGTATCCTGGCAGATGGGAGGGGTACCGGATGATTCTGCCCCCCTCCTGGAGCCCTTGTAGGGGGCTTCCAGCCTGGGGCGCAAGGGCTGCCTCTCCAAAGGTGGCAGCCAAGGGATCGAGGCTCCCCTTTGCCCTGACAGGTCCCGCCGCCATGGCGCCTCCATGGCACGCAGAGGTGCACACTGATCAGGTGTGCAAGCAACTGAGTAAAAAACCGAGAATCTTTCCTATCTTATTCCGCAATGCAGTAAACGTGAGTCTACTTTCTAAACGGGAGATACGGTTAAGCTACTCCCTGAAAACCCGACTTAAAGCAGCAGAGGGAAGGGGGTGATAATCCCCCCCACAGTTTAAGTGATTCTCTGATCTGAACGGAGCTAGGAGCCTTGGCATGGCTGGGATTTAAACAAATGTCAGCAGATTCCTTTGAAGCAGCAACTTAAACAAACTTTCTTGAACTTTTAAAACTTTCTTGAATTGTAAACAATGACTGGATGGGGAGACAAAATGGTGATGAGATCAAAGCCCTACCCCAAAACTGCAACTTCAACACTTCCGGTTCCCAAACCAGAAGTAAATACTGACTTCCCTAACATGTTAGCAACAGCATTGCGCCCTCTGTTGGATCAGATGACTAACCTCAATGCAAACTTTGAAACACTCCAAAAACAGCTGAAAGAGACAAATATTAAAACAGAAGAAACAGCAAAATCAGTCAAAAAAGTTGAAGCCAAGACAAAAGCAATTAAACAATGACTGGAAGTGGTAGAAAAAGAAAGAACCTCTGACAAAGATCAACTTTTAAGACTTCAAATGGAAAAATCAGCGTATGTTCTAAGATTTCAAGGTGTTCCAGAAGGATGAGAATCTGAAGCAGATTGGCCATTACGGCCACTGGCAAAAGTCCCAGTAGGCTGGGGGTCTGGGGGCCACCCTCCTGCCGGGGTCAACCTCATCCCAAATAAGGGCAGCCCTTGCCCCTTCAGAGTGGGTATCACTGGCTGCAAGCTGGTGTCCCCGTCCCTGCACAGTGCAGGGAAAGGGGTGCCAGGCTGAACACAATGTGTTTCAGGGAAGCAGGCACCCAGCCCAGTGGAGCCTCACATGACAAAGGAGGCACCTGGCCAAGATGCATGCAGCATGGGCAGTCTGTTTCGCCCTCCCTCCTTTGTGGTAGGGACCATTTCCAGGGCCATTTTTCCTCCCAGCCCATCCTTGGCCCCTGGGTGCAAATCAAAGCTCCAGAGCTGAAGGGCTCTTGGCCCTCCATCTTTTAGCTCATAGCCTGCAGCCAAGGACTTCAGGGGAGCTTCCAGTAGGAGTTCAGGACCAGCCCAAGACGTGGTTTGCTGTTGTGATGCTGTTGCTTTGGTTTGCATGCATAGTATGGGGGGGGGGAGGTTTGGTTGGTTATAAACTGCTTTGGGTCCCTTTGTTTAGAAAAGCAGGGTAAAAAGGTAAAGGTAAAGGTTTCCCTTGCTCAAAAGCCAGTTGAATACAACTTTAGGGATGCAGTGCTCATCTCGGTTTCCAAGCTGAAGAGCCAGCACTGTCCAAAGATGTTTCCGTGGTCATGTGGCAAGAATGACTAGATGCCAAGGTGCACGGAATGCTGTTACCTTCTCACCGAAGTGGTACCTATTTATCTACTTGCAATGTCTTGCTTTTGAACTGCTAGGTTGGCATGAGCTGGGACCAGAGACGGGAGCTCACTCCGTCATGCAGCGCTCGGGTCTTGGACTGCTGAACTACCGACCTTCCAGTCTGCAGTTCAGTGTCTTAACCACGTGAGCCACTGCAGCCCCTTTTAGAAAAGCAGGGTACAAAGGTTTAAATAACTAATTACTTAATGTCTGTCCTGGCTTGTACAGGCCCTAACTGGAGAGCTGCTGCCAGTCTGAGTAGACCGTACTGATAAACCAGTTGTCTGAATTCAGATGGAGACAGATCAAGATGGGCAGCTGTGTTAGTCTGTCTGTAGCGGTAGAAAAGAGCAAGAGTTCAGTAAGGCTACTGCTCACTTCTTCAGTGACTCATGGAAGCTCATATTCTGCTACAAATTTTGTTCATCTTTAAGGTGCTACTGGACTCTTGCTCTCTTCTCTTGAACTCACATATGTCTGTTTACAAGGAAGAGCCAGTGCACATTCCCTTTACAAATTCAACCAGTACCTGAGTAAATGTGGGAATTTAAATCACACGTTCATATTTACGTATATTGAATGTAACATGAGAATTACTTGATGGACATATAAAGAAAAATCAAGAGTATAATTGTAGTCAGATTTTATGGGCATTCACTGCAACTTGTGAACAGGGCTTGTACAAGGCGGATTCTCATTTGTTCATCTATACCTTTGGGGGGGGGAGTGGTTCCTCTTATGCATGGGAACGGCTGACCACCAAGAAGGATTGTGTCTTCACAGTGTGGTGTGGTGTTCGTTGCCCACAAGATTTCCACAGACCTTTCCAGTGTCACCAGGGCCTATAAAAGGAGGCCCCCTCTCCACCCTCACACCACGGTGGATTCTTCAGTCTTGAGCAGGCTCTACGATCCCTGCCAGCATTCAGCCATGAAGATCTTCTGCCTCCTCTCAGTTGTCCTCATCTTCTTGCTCCTGGGAGCCCCAGGTAAGATGGAGAGCCATTCGCAAAGCGAGAGCCCATGGGCCTCAGAGACCAGTAGGGATGTCTGGATTCAGTGCCTGACAGGCTTGACAAACGTGATTCCCACCACCACCACCACCATTTCAGCCTTGAAAGAGCTAATCTTTGCCTCCAAGAAGTATGACAGGCAGCCTAGCATGTTGGTGGACTTTGGGGCTTAAGGAGAGGTGCTGTAGCTCTGAATTGTTTGGAAGTGAAGTCCTCTGGCCTGGCAATCGTGACTCCCCTAGCCGGAAACATGTGACTCCGCCAGTGATAAAGAAAAGCTTTTCCACACATGCTCAGAAGCACCGAGATCTCCAGTCTGCTGGAAAATGTTGGGGGAAGGATTTCTGCTTTAGATGATAAAGGGAGATGTGTCCTTGTAATCAGGGGTCATTTCATAGAAAAAGAGGTGCAGGAGCTCATCAGCATAACTCATTAGCATAACTTATTTGCATATGCTACACCACCTGACATCACTGGAAGTATGTCAGAAGGCAAGAGAGAGAGAGAGAGATTGAGAGAGAGAGCTGGCAGAGAGGGAACAGCTACTAATCCAAGCCTCAGAAATACCACTGTTCTGGGAGGATAGCTTCAGTGGTGGCTGAAGCCTTCAGAAGGCTGGTCGGAGGAACAAGGGCCTTTCCAGGGGACGGGGGTCATTTTGCTGCAGCCATGACACAAGCAGGCATTCCCCCACAGGCGGGGGGGGCGGGCACCAACTCCCGGAGCTGTGTTCCCCCGAGCTCCTGCTCGAAATGACCCCTGCTTGTAATGTCCTGGGTTTTATTGTACAAAATATCACTGCCATGGGCTCTGTAATGGCGACCGCCATGTGGCCAGAGCACATGGCTAGGCAGCGACCTGAGCTTCGGTCCAGGTGAACAATAGACACCTGGATCCTAAGTGGCCACCAATAAGGAGCCTAGGTTCTCCCCGGGGAACCTATGACAATTCAGGTAAATGCAAGACCCTATCGGGTCAGTTGGGTGCAGCCGGAGGTGTGGCTCCGGCCAGCATAAAAGCAGGGGCCTGAAGCCCCATAGGCATGCTTGAGCTGAACCACTAATAAAAGAGCTATGCTTGAAATCACTCCACCAGCCTCCCGACTCCAGTACTTTCCAGTCCTCATACTGAAAATAGGCCCCGAGGAAACCTGACTTCCCCATATCAACATCAATACAGGGCTGCCAGGTCCCCCTCCCCCAACCATCAACAGGGGATGGGATGGGGGGGGGGATAGAATTGCCAGTTCCAGGTTAGGACATTCCTGGAGATTTGGTGGTGGAGCCTGGGAAAGACAGGGACTTCAGTAGGGTACAGTGCCACAGAGTCCACCCTCCAATACATCTATTTTTTCCAGGGAAACTGATCTCTGTAGTCTGGAGATGAGCTGTGATTCCAGGGGATCCCCAGACATGGAGGCTGACATCCAGCATGTTATCTAACAAGCCCTCACCTGAATGGCCCATGCTAGCCTGATCTGGTCAGATCTCAGAAGCTAAGCAGGGTTGACCCTGGTTGGTACTTGGATGGGAGACCACCAAGAAAGTCCAGGGTCACAACACAGAGGCAGGCAATGGCAAATCACCTCTGAATCTCTCTTGACTTGAGTACCCTACAGGGTCACCATACTTCGGCTGCAACGTGACCACCATTTCACAAGCCACCTTATCCTTCTGAGTCTGTCTCATCTCTGATTTCCTTTCTTCTCCCTAGAGTTTGCCCACGGCAAGAAGGAGAAAGGAGACTGTAACAGAATGGGTGGCAGCTGCAAGAAGTCGTGCGGAAGAGGCGAGACACTTCTGGGGAGCTGCGGGGATGGGCAGGTTTGCTGCGGAAGGTGAGGCAAAACCTTGGAGGCAGAAGCTATACAGCTCACACCCAGAAGCCAGGGGGCCAAATGGAAAGGAAGTAAAGGGCAGGGTCCCTTGTGTGTATGCAGCACACAGGGAAGTATCCTGCAGCCCTCTTCGGCAAAGCAATTTAAAATAACTAAAAATTTAAATCCAGATTTAATTGAAAATCCAGTTAAAATGAGGGGGGAAACCCATACAGAGACGCAAGCACCACAATCCTATACAGAGTTATTCCTGCCCTTTGATAGACACTTAATGGGCTCTCCACGCCTGTTGGCCACCCTAGACGGAAGCAACTCTGCATAGGGTTGTGCTATGAATCTTCAGTTGTGCTCACGCTCAAAACAACATCAAAGGCATCCCAAGTTAAAAAGGCGAGAGAGTTTCTTTCTCTTAAAGGGGACATATGGCTGCCCCTGACCCACACCTCCCAGAGGAAGGTGGAATGCTAAAGGAATGTGTGGCATGATGGGATATCATCACATTCAGCACGCAGCTTCCTCCACCCGCTCCTGTTCACTGGCTGCCATTTGCAGTGGGCAGGGAAACAGGGAAAGTGATGCATCTATTGTGGGTAACTGGTGGGAAGATCATGGTGGAGCTTACGATTTCAGCATCACACTGATGCTATGAGGATTCCCAGCCTCAGGTCTGGCGTGGAGATCTCCCGCTTTTACAACTGATCTCCAGCTGACAGACAGCAGCTCCCCTGGAGAAAATGGCTGCTTTGGAGGGTGGACTTTATAGCATTGTACCATGCTGAGGCCCCTCCCCTCCCCAAACCCCGCCCTCTCCTGGCTCCATCCCCAAAGTCCCCAAGTATTTTCCAACCCAGACCTGGCAGCCCTAGCTATGACATCACTTGCACAGGAAATGACCTCATGGTGTTGGTGCAGTGTTAATTGCACCCCATTACTCAGGGTCCACTCCCAAGGGAGTCTGTCTGGGAGCCTCACTGTGGCTGTTGGCAGCCCTGCTTGCCGCTCAGGGGGCCTTAATGCTAACAAGTTCCATTCTTATGGGTAATGAAACTCCAAGATAGCTCCAAGGATGCAACCCTATGCAAACTCATTTCAGTGAGAACTCATAATGAACACAGTGAGATTTGCTTCTGCACAACCATGCACAAAACTGGGTCTATAAGAGCCACGGCACGCCGAGTTTTCTGGGGTGGGGTGCATGTCAACAGCTAGAAGATTATTCAGGTTGTCCAGTACTAAACCGAGAAAGGTGAAAATGCCCTGCATTTATCACCCCATCACTGTCTTCTCTGAGCAGGAAATAAGACGGCTGTTGGCAGCATTGCCTCCCGGCAGAAGAATCAACTGCATCTCTTCCCAGATAATCATCTTCTAGCTCCATCTTCAGTGCTGAGCTGAGTAAATCTCCCCTGCTGGGAAATCCAGAATGGAATCTTTGTCTGCCTGATCCAATATTTCGACTTTCTGCTTGCATTAAAACAAATAAAGCTGTTGAGCAGTTGAATGTCTGTGCTATGTCGACTGGGGGGACAGTGTAGATGGAGATGGTTCCCCATACAGGGAGGGGCAAATACCTGTCACTCATGGTGGCACGCCATACAACCTGATAAGCGAAGGGTTTGGGTTTGGAACACTGATGCAGGGGAGAATCAGTGATGGGGGGGGGGGGGTGCTCAATTGATTCCCCCTGAAAACTGACAATCCAGTTCTTTTTCAAGCCCAGACTTTGAAGTTGGAGGAAAAACAGCTTTTTGTGCAAGCTAGGCCGCATGTCTGTCAGATTTAATAGGGTTGCCAACTCTAGGTTGGGAAATTCCTGGAAACTTGATGGTGGAGCCTGAGGAGGGCAGAGTTGATGCCACAGTGTCAGACCTCCAAAGCTGCCATTTCCTCCAGGGGAGATTATCTCTGGAGATCAGCTGAAATTTCAGGAGTCCTCTAGCCCCCAGTGTGTAGGTTGGGAACCCTAATCACCACCCCTGAGCTGCCACGTGTTCCCAGGTTCGGCCCTTTGACTGCCTATGCGCCATCTGCTCAGGCTCCTCTTCATCCAATAAGACCCCACCCCTTACTGCCCTGACCTCGATAGCCCAGGCAAGCCCGATCTCGTCAGATCTCAGAAGCTAAGCAGGGCCGACTCTGGCAAGTACTTGGATGGGAGACCTCCTTGGAATACCAGCAGTCGGGTGGCAGAGACAGGCTTTATCCAACCACCTCTCTGAATATCCTCCAGACCCCCAGTAGGGGTCAGTCACCAGAGGTCGCCATGACTTCCAGGTGCACACACAGTCCCAATCAAACACTTGTCAGGGAGGCTCTTGGCTGATCCTGCATTGAGCAGGGGGTTGGACTAGAAGGCCTGTATGGCCCCTTCCAACCCTGTAACTCTATGATTCCATCTGTGATTTTATGATTCACCAGAGATCGCCATGACTTCCAGGCGTGTACACACACACGCACATATGAAAAATAAAACGAAAAAGACCCCACCCCTTAGCTCTCAAGCTGTACTCCCTCAAGTGACCTGTAATTAGCATTACTAACTTTCGGGAGAGGGCTTGGTGTTCTCCTGCGATTAAAACTGATCTCCAGTCTATAGACATCAACCCCCCTGGAGAAAATGGTAGCTGTCAGAGGGTAAACTCTGTGGTATACCATACCATAGAGTTTCTAGAAGAAACCAAAGTCCCTCCTCAGGCATCTCTACGAATTTCCAGTGCCAAAGTTTCCAAATTCTGCCTGCAATCCTAGATTTTAACAGACAAGGCAGTCCTGGAGGTGAACACCGACTAGAACAGTGAGAGAAAGACAGGGAGGAATCTTCAGAACAGCTCTTTGCCTGCCTTATGGCTGGCTCTACCTCCTGTTTCCTGGCCTCACCTCTCTGCAGGCTTCACGCCCTGCCCCTGATTCCATTCCATGCGCCAGCCGTGCTGTGCATTGATTCCCAACACTCAGCCAAGGAACTGACTGGTTCTTTCAGTCAGTCGGTGATGTTCAGTCATCTCTTCCTCCTGCTGCTTCTGCGGCCAGCTTGTAAGGCTTGCGAAGTCACTAGTCAAAGTCTTCCCCAGCAGCCCGGACGAACACAGCATCGCCTTGATGTTTGCTAATGCCTTGATTAGGAGAAAATGCTCTAGTGTTTTTTCACTTACATCTGGCAAAGTTCCTTTCTGAAGAGACATTCAAGGCAGGCCAAGGCAGGGGATGGAGGAGGCAGCTGAGCATTGAAGGAGAAATCGGTATTGTGGTTGTTAGAAGTGTTTCGGAGGAAAGGGATCAGGAACTCAGGAGGGCCAGCAGGGGGCATTCGTGAGTCAGCTTGCTTGTTCGTTTGAAGCAGCGCATGAAGCCATCTGCTTAGCTGCGGTACTAGAATAAGCACAGAGCGAAACCCTGGCCTATCCTTTTGCCTGTGTGTGGATTGTTAGATACTGAATAAATTAAATTTCTGAAGGATGTCTATAAATGGTAGGCAATGTTAGTCTCATCCTGGCTGATGCCTTGAAGAGTTAGCCAGTTTGGGCAGAGCCAAGCACGGATTTCTCTGGGCCTGGTCCCATCCCATGAATGAGTCTCGAAATAAAAACATTTCATTTCTGAAACAACACAGACAATTTCATAGTAATGGGCAACAGTGGACTGGGTACGCAAAAGGAGAGCCAGTGCAGTATAGTGATGAGTAATAATTAATTAATCGTATGGCATTCTGTGTAGAATAGCCAGGAGATCCTAAGGTTGTCTGGCAGACAGAAGTTCTAGCTCTTTTTTAGCATTATGCACCACTAGGTGGTGCAGGGTTCCCTCTAAGCTGAGTTAGTGTGAGCTAGCTCACAGTTTTTTAGCCTCCGGCTCACACATTTTTGTCTCAGCTCAGGAAGGATGGCTCCACAGCAAACTAATTTATGCAGCAGCCAAATCACTCACTCACGACTTTAATGTCAGTAGCTCACGAAGTAGAATTTCTGCTCACAAGACTCCACAGCTTAGAAGGAGCATTGGTGGCGAGCTAGATTTGCTATTTAAAGGAAAGAGACATTTCAAAGGTGGTTTGCCATTGACTGCCTCTGCATCACAGCCCTGGTATTCCTTGGAGGTCGCCCATCCAAATGCTAGCCAAGGCTGACCCTGCTTCACTTCCAAGATTTGAGGGGATCGAGCTAGCCTGGGCTAGCCAAGTCAGGGCAGTGATAGGAGTGTTGGACTAGGAGCTGGACGACCTGGGTCCACATCCCCAATTTGCCGTGAAAGCTCTCTGGGTGACCTGGGGGCAAGCAGCTGGCAGAGTGGCTGTAGGCATGCCAATTCTGTGTTGGGAAATCCCTGGAAATATGGGGGTGGAGTCTGGGGAGGGACCTCATTGGGTCATAATACTATGGAGTCTACCCTCCAATGCAGTCCTTTTCTCCAGGGGATCTGACTTCTGGTCTGGAGATCAGCAGCAATTTTAAAAGATCTCCAGGCCACACTGGAGGCTGGCAAGCCTAACTGCTGGCACCCAGGCCTGGTCACTCTGTGCCACCAGCGGTCCTGCAGGGCAGCAGCCCTGAACTCTCCTGGTATGTTAAATGGCCAAGAACTCTCCTGGTATGTTAAATGCCCAGTCGGCCCCTTGCAGCCCAAGATGGGGATCCCAGTGGAATGCACCCGTCTGTCTCCTTTGCTGGGGTTGTGGTCTGGGTTTCTGCTGATTCATTCGTTTGGATACTTGTACTCTCACGTTTCTCTCCAGTGGGGTCCCAAAGCAACTTGTAACCCTGGACACGTGAATACCTTGCCTTGTACCAAGTCAGACCATCAGTCCCTCAAGGTCAGTATTGTCTACTCAAACTGGCAGCAACCCTCCAGGGTTTCAGGCAGAGGTCTTTCACATCACCTGCTTGATTGAACCCGGGACGTCAGCATGCCAAGCAGATGCTCTTCCACTGAACCACAGCCCCTCTCTTTCTCCATTTTAGCCTCCCAACAACAGCCCTTTGGGACAGGTTAGGCAGAGAGAGTGTGATCGGCCCAAGGTCACCCAGCAAGTGGGGATTTGAACCTGTTTCTCACAGCTCCTAGTCTGACACTCTAATCATAAGAACATAAGAGAAGCCATGCTGGATCAGGCCAATGGCCCATCCAGTCCAACACTCCGTGTCAGACAGTGGCCAGAAATCAGGTACCAGAAATCATCACACCATACTGGTTTGTCTTGAAATAAATGTCTGCAACTTCCCCAGCAATAGCAAGGAGAACATGCTCCTTTATCTCTTCCAGCGGAAGGTGGGATGATGCAGACTTTTCCACCATGGAAGCTCAGGATGACTTTTTTGACATATGCCAAAAACAGAGAGACATGAAAGAAGAAACTGGCTCCAGCTTCCTTTGCATAGCCTCAGGTTACACAATCAGTTTGTTCCTCCTGAATAAGGGGTGGTGGAGCTCAAGGTGTACATTTGCAAGGTGCTGATGTCTTGAAATCCGAGGCTTCATGAGCTTACTAAGGGGCCAGGACTCTGCTGCATCCCAGCTCTGTTTACTTCCTTCCCCAAGTCAGCGATTCACTTCAACCCAGAGTCTATCACCTCTCCACTCAGTCCTCAAGGATAAGGACTGAGTTGAAACTATTTCCCTGATTTCTTTTTTCTTTTTAATTAGCTCACAGTGTTTATGAAGTGTTCTTCCCATACTCCTCTCAAAACATTTATTTGTGTTAAAATTGGCATTTGCAACCCAGCACTCAAATCATGTGACAACATCATTACACAGCGGTTGCATGCTCTCTTCACTTTCACAACAGACATCACTTACACCTGGCATCCGTTTATAAACTTCACCCCTTCTGGCTGTCTAGCTGTCAAGATCCAGAGCCAGTTTGGTGTAGTGGTTAAGTGCGCGGACTCTAATCTGGGAGAACCGGGTTTGATTCCCCACTCCTCCACTTGCACCTGGCTGGATGACCTTGGGCAAGCCATAGCTCTGTACCAGTTGTTCTCTCAAGGACAGTTGTCTCAGAGCTCTCTCAGCCCCACCTACCTCACAGGCAGTGTTCCCTCTAAGCTGAGTTAGTGTGAGCTAGCTCACAGATTTTTAGCCTCTGGCTCACTCATTTTTGTCTTAACTCAGGAAGAATGGCTCCAGAGCAAACTAATTTATGCAGTAGCCAAATCGCTCGCTCACAACTTTAATGCCAGTAGCCCACAAGGTAGAATTTTTGCTCACAACACTCCACAACTTAGAGGGAGCATTGCTCACAGGGTGTCTGTTGTGGGGAGCGCAAGGGGAGGAGATTGTAAGCCGCTCTGAGACTCCCTTGGGTAGTGAAGGGCAGGGAATAAATCCACTCTCTTCTTCTATATTCTTCCTTTTTTTTCCTGGAGGAAGTTCCTCTAGCTTAGAGGAAGGCTCCAGTGGAGTGGTGGGCTTCAACTGGGAAGCCTTGGCACTGGCTTCATCTAGGATTGGTGGCCAGAGAGGCAAAAGACAGGAAATTTCAGCCGGCAGACTCACAGAATCACCCACCATCTTCCTGGCCTTGGAAGTAAAGTAATACATAGAGTTATCAACAAGGGTTGCCAACCCCCAGGTGGTAGCTGGAGATCTCCCAAGATCTTCCTCCTTCCCTGGAGGAAGTAGCTACTTTGGAAAGAGGACTCTTGTGGCATTATACCCCATTGAAGTCCTTCCCCAGTGCTCCCCAAGCCCTTCCCTTCCCAGAACCCACCCCCAAAGTCTCCAGGTATTTCCCAATCTGGAGGTAGCAGCCTTCTTGCCAGCTCTGGGTTGCGATTTGGCAGTGGAGTCTGGGGTGGGCAAGCGTTGGAGAGAGGAAGGCCTTCAGTAGGGTTTAATACCAGAGGCCACCCTCCAAATCAGCTATTTCCCCTGGGGAACTAATCTCCATTGTCTGGAGATCAGCTGTCATTCCAGGAGATCTCTAGGCCTTTCAAACCCCATAAAAGTTTTTTTTTTCCCTGTTCATGAACAAATTGCCATTAATATGTTGTTGAAGGCTTTCACGGCCAGAGTTGTAGATTTTCTGGGCTGTAGGGCCATGGTCTTGGCATTGTAGGACCTGACGTTTCGCCAGCAGCTGTGACTGGCATCCTCAGAGGTAATACCTTTGAGGATGCCAGTCACAGCTGCTGGTGAAATGTCAGATCCTACAGTGCCAAGACCATGGCCATACAGCCCGGAAAATCTACAACAACTAAATTGCCATTAGTTGCCCTCTTGTGGGCTGCCCAAATTACTCACTCCCCTTCATGGTTATATAGTGAATCTATACTATGTGGGTTTATATAGTGGGTTTATACAGTGAATCTATAGTATGTTTCCCAACAACAATGTAAATAGGGAAGAGGGTGGTCTCTCTGCAGCCAAGGAGAGCAGCAAAAACCAGCTACCCACAGACCAAGCAAGGAACTGAACATACTAAGGCTGTTTTTACATCTGACTTTCCCACTGGAATCATTCTAGTTCCAAAAAAACCTGCCCACACCTCTGTGCGGTGTGAAACCGTGCTGCTACTGAAATGTCCACATCTACTAATTGCCCTCCTGTGGTCAAGCTAGTATTCAACCGGCTTGATTCTGCTTTAAACAATTGCTGTTGATTAGTGCACTTAGACCCCCTGGAGTGAAATTTCACACCACTGTGAAATCAGCACAGGAAAAGACAGCAGTCAAACTACTTTAGAGGGGAGGTGTAAAATGACCCTAAGAGGGCTCCTCAGAAAAATATGATTTTGCAAATTATCCCCCCCCCCCAAATCTTAAGAAATTAGATTGATGAATATCAACATGATGAATATCAACAATGCCCCAGAGACCAAGCTAAGTGAGAGCAGCACAGCTTGGTAAAGGGTGAAAAGGGGGGACTGTTTGCTCACACAGGTGAGCTGACAGGGGGTGCCACCCGAAGCTGCTGCCTCTCCATCCATCTCTTGCTCCTAAGGGTAACCAGCTTTGATCTGGGGAATTCCTAGAGAGATCTGGCTGGTGCCTGGGGTGGGTAAAGAAGAAGAAGAGCTGGCTTTATATCCCGCCCTTCACTACCGAAAGGAGTCTCGGAGCGGTTTACAATCTCCTTCCCTTCCTCTCCCCACAACAGACTCCCTGTGAGGTAGGTAGGGCTGAGAGAACAGTTCTGAGAGACCTGTGACTGGCCCCAGGTCACCCAGCTGGCTTCATGTGGAGGAGTGGGGGAATCAAACCTGGTTCTCTGGATTCGGGTTTGCTGCTTTTAAGAATTCATCAGCAGGGATGCTGCCATTTCCTCCATGGCAACTGATCTCTGGATCCTGGAGATCAGTTGTAATCCCAAAAGAACTGCAGGCCCCACTTAGAGGTTGCTAACCCTACGAGCCATTTCTCACCTTCTGGAACAAGTCCAGAAAGCCTTATGGGGGGCATGCGCTGTTAGTTGTGCCATCAATAATGAAGCCTAGGGGAGACAAACAAGGGATTGCTACTTGCTCAGGTATAGGGCTGGGGCAGAGGAGGAGGAGGTGGCAGAGGTGGTGAGGGGTAGGCAATACAGTGGCAATGGCCTCCCCCTTAAGGCTTGCTTGAGACTGACTGTGCTGTCTTTTTGGCACCAGGCCAAAAACATTTCTTTTCATAGAATCATAGAGTTGGAAGGGACCTCCAGGGTCATCTAGTTCAACCCACTGCACAATGCAGGAAATTCACAAATACCTCCCCCTCCATACCCCCAGTGACTTCTGTTCCATACCCAGAAGATGACAAAAAACCTCCAGGAACTCCAGCCAAACTGGCCTGGAGAAAAATTGCTTCCTGACCCCAAAGTGGCAATCAGCATATCCCTGGGTGTGTAAGAAAGGGACACAAGAACTAAGCACTGAGGCAACCCTTCCTGCCCTCCCTCTCATGGTCTGCCTAAGTTCACACAATCAGCATTGCTGTCAGATGGCCATCTAGCCTCTGTTTGAAAACCTCCAAAGAAGGAGAGCCCACCACCTCCCGAGGAAGCCTGTTCCACTGAGGAACCGCTCTAACTGTCAGGAAGTTCTTCCTAATGTTTAGCTGAAAACTCTTCTGATTTAATTTCAACCAGTTGGTTCCGGTCCAACCTTCTGGGGCAACAGAAAACAACTCCACACCATTCCCTATCTGACTGCCTTTCAAGTACTTGAAGATGGTTATCATATCACATCTCAGTCGTCTCCTCTCCAGACTAAACATGCCCAGCTCCTTCAACCTTTCCTCATAGGACTTGGTCTCCAGACCCCTCACAATCTTCATTGCCCTCCTCTGGACACGTTCCAGCTTGTCTATGTCCTTCTTAAATTGTGATGCCCCAAACTGAACACAATACTCTAGGTGAGGTCTAACCAGAGCGGAGTAAAGTGATACCATCACTTTGTGTGATCTGGACACTGTACTTCTGTTGATACAGCCCAAAATGGCATTAATCCAGGCTTTTCACTGCGGGAGTTGATCTTTGTTTTTATGATCTGCTTCTACCCTGAGGCTCATCTTTGTGTTTTAATTTGTGTTGTGGTTTTTCACTATAAGTCACCTCGGGCAAGACTCTGTGGAAGAGGCAGTATAAAAAAACTCTAAATAAGGGAAAAAATAAAACAAGGTTGCGGTTCTGTGATTCTGGGCTTTTGTGTACTTTTAGGATTCTAGCTTTTATTGGCTGTTTTTTAAAATGGTGGTTAATTTTAATAATGTTTTATAGTTTTATGTTGTGAGCTGCCTCAAGCAGGTCTCCGAAGGGGAGAGGCATAAAATGTTTTAAAATGAGGCAAATGGCCTCAGGAGGTGAATTTTGAGGAAGAGCGGGTGCTTCTTAAAATTCGATGCCTAAGGCCACCACCCCACTTCACCTCATGGTAAAGATTTCCTTTCTGCTCAGGCCTCTGAGCTCAGAGAATACTGGAAGGGTCGATTTTGAGGGGCGGGATTTCCAGATTGTTCCTTCTCCCTACAATTCTTTGCAAGCCCCTTTTTTTACCATCATGCCAATGAGTTAATTTATATTCCATTTGATTCTTGTTTTCTGCACATGTTTGTTTGTTAGACCTGAATGTAGTTGGCATGTGATTATTTTACTTCAGACATTGTCTGTCCTGTGGTGGGAATTTTGGGGGTAGTTTTTGAAAACACAGCCAAGCGCTTTGAAGTGAGGGAGCCTGGCATCCATCTTGATGACCTGGCTGTAAACTTCCAAATGCCTGTAACATGCCGCACAGGGACAGCTGGAAAGCGTTAGCTGACAGTATTTCTTAGACATCCTCTTGTGCTAATAATAACACTGTCTCTTGACGGTGCCCTTCTCCCAAGAAGAGTCTCAGACTTTGCTCCCCTTTCCAGTGAACTGGAGGGGGGGGGGGGGCGCGTCAATAGCCCTCTGCCCTCCATTGTCTTGGGACCAAACTGGGGATAGATCCTGTTCCCTTTGAGCCCCAACTTCCCGTTTCTCCTCAGAGGCAGAATCCAAATCTCCCGTGGCCTTCTGAGGGGGACGTGCCACACAGATGGATGGGTTTCATGAGTCGTCAGGACCCTGCTGCCACTGACAGCTGCTACCCCGTGTCCATGGAAACAGCCGTGGGCAGCCTGGGAGAAAGGTAGGAGCAGGCAGTCTAGGGAGGGAACCTGACTGACAAAGGAAGGATCTGACTCCACCAGTCTTCTGAGCACAGGACAGCCAAAGTGCTGCTGGTGACTGGCACTGGGCATAAGCGAGTCACGGGGACTTTTAAGTGTCTACCCAGCTGTCTTTCTTTCTGGAACTTCAAAAGTGCCAGATAGGGCATGCAGGAGAGCAAACGGTCGCAAGCTAAGTGCACTAGGGACAGGACTTGAGGTTTCCTTCTGAGCTTTCCATCTAACAAAGGCTGCATCTTACAGGGACCACCCTGGTCCTCGTTGAAAACAGAGAAGCCTTCAGATGCGACGTGGGTGCCTGCCTTAATCTGGGATATGGAGAGCTGCAGATGGCAGACGTGCGCCGATGAGAGTACGGGAAGCCAGCAGCCTGAAACACAAGTTTAAGAAGAACGACCATCAGTCTGGTCGCTGCTGTTCCTGACAAGTTAACGGAACGGGAAGGCCAGTCTTTCCTACCTCTGTGTCCTGGAAGAAGGAAGGGTGCTACTGATTTTCCAGAATTTCCAGAAGGCCTCCTGAGGAACAGGCAAAATCCTTTGCAGAGAGCCCGGAGTGAACTTCAATATTCCGACACGGAGACCACCATGTCAGGTAAACAAAAATGGGATATGGCAGCCCGGGGAGCTACTGAAGCTCATGTGAATTACTGTTTGTGCTTGCTGTCTTCTGGGACTGGTGCGAGCTGTTGATCAGATGATCTAGCAAGTGTCATGCCCAAATGTAATGAGCTTTTCAGAGTAGTGTTGACGCCTGAGTAGGAAGGAAAGAGAAACACACCAAGCCGTTTATACTGCAAGCACCTTTGGGCCATGGATCTTTGCACCATTAATTAGACTTTGGGGAAAGTTTTCAATTTGTAATTTGATTACCTTGTACTTTTGTTGCTGAGCTAGCACTTAGAAGCAGTTTTCAGTGGAGATCGACAAGCAGTTTTATTCTGTGTCGGTTCCTGCTTTGAGCGTTCCACAAGAAAAGCAATATATGAAGTAACAATATTTATAAAATTGCTGTAACATTATGGCTTAGAGAGCACTGAATAAGTATGTCTCTGGCTTGAATCTTGACCTGCCACAAATACAATAGACAGCCTGAGGCAATCCTCTTTCTCTCTCTCAGCCTTACACCTGCAATATGGGGATAACAACACTGGCCTAGTGTTGTGAATGGGGAAAGTGAAATACCACGAAGTATTTGTGTACACACCAAGTTTCTTGCAATTTTTGAAGGGGACGTGCTGTGGCTCAGTGGTAGAGCATCTGCTTGGTATGCAGAAGATCATAGATTCAGTCCCTAGTGTCTCCATTTAAAAAGGATCAGGCCTCTACATGAGACTCTGGAGAGCTGCTGCCAGTCTGAACATACAGTACTGAGTTTGATGGCCTGATGGCCTGATTCAGTAGCAGGCAGCTCAATGTGTCCAGTTTTAATTGTTTAATTTATTCCTGATCTTGTTATTTCTTACCTGAGTGTTCTCCAGATGCATAAGGTCTTTAGAAAAAATAGAAATGAGTGCAAGAAATGAGTGCTGCTAAAATGAACTGTGACACCAGCAGAGGTATTGTAGCATAAGCTTTTGTGAGTCAGGGCTCTCTTTACTCTGACAGGCACATAAAGGGCTCTCCTGTGCTAGACAGATACCCACTCAGCTACAGGGGAAACTAGGGGCTTTAGATGGTGAGATCCCAATGCAGACCCACCATCTTGGGTGTCAGGAAAAGGGAGCGGCGACTGCTAAGGGCTTTCCTCCCATCCAACGGTGCGGCCCTTTTCTCAATCTCTGCTTAAGTGTCCATACATGCTGCCACATGCTTTTCCCTCCCCATGTGTAAGAAAGACAAGTCCAGAGGCAGTGCTAACAGGAGCTCTCATCCCTTGGCACAAAAGAGAGAGAGAGAGAGAGAAGAATGTGCCTAGCATCTCTGTGAAAAGTGTTTTATTTATATCATGAGAGCAGGCAGCAAAACCACCGATCTTGCATCAGGTTGCCACTTGCCAGATAGCCATTGTTTTAGCCCCTTTCAAGACGACATTTTGCTTTTCACTCCTGCTAAAACTGTTCATGCTTCTCCCTAAATTCAGATGTCAAAACTGGCTCCCAACTGGGTCTCTGTCTCTTCCCAGTAGCTGAAGTTTCCTTAACCAGACATGACATTCCAAAGGATGGAGTGTGATCCCCAGATATCAAGAATTACTTTTCTTTTGTTAGTTGAGAGGGTAGCAAAGTTGATCTGCAAGCAGAAGAGCTTAATTAATACATTTTGCAGTAAAACAGCAAGATTCAAATCCAGGAGCACCTTAAAGACCAACAAGATTTTCGGGGTATAAACTTAGAAGAGTCAAAGCTCTCTGGCTGCTCTCTGATGAAGGGACCTTTGACTCTTGAAAGCTTATGCCCTAGAAATCTTTTTAGTCTCTTAAGGTGCGCCTGGACTTGAAACCTAGCTTGTCTTTTGTCAAAACTCCTGGCTATCTACCATTACCTTGTCCACATGCCTATCCACAGTCATCAAAACAGCCTAGTACAGGGGCGGGCAATTGTTTTGGCTCGGGGGCCACTTTGTGGGAGCAGAGGTTAGCGGAGGGCCGCACCTTTTAAAATGATTGCATTCATTAGTTAACTTTGCATTTCAGAAAAGGTATAAATGGTATCATAAAAATCAATAAATATAAATTAAATAAAATAATGGTAGTTTTATTCCATTTATTTATTGTGCTAATTTCATATCATCTGTAGCTGCAAGCACATTTAATTTTAGAATCAGTTTAATGAGACAAATGTACCCTATCACACTTTTCTACAATTTTTTTGAAATCAGGAGTGAGATTTCTTGTTGAGATTCTCATCACAGCCTGCAAGTTAATGTCTGTCAAAGAGCATCGATATTTACTCTTGTTGCTCTTCATGCAAGAAAAACTTTGCTCACAAATATATGTAGACCCAAATATAAAGAACATTTTCCCAGCAAATTTCTTCATACATGGAAATTTTTTCAGCAGACAAAGATTTGTAAAAGTCAACTAATGTCTGAGAATCAAGCATTAAACATTTCTTTCACAGTGTGATCTGACTGCATGCCAACAAGTTCAAGCTGCAGCTCCTCAGGTGCTGCATCAATATCAGCAATGATGGGATAAGAGAGAAAATTGAATTTAGGCTCAATTTTCTTGAAGTCCTGAAATCTTCTTGGCAGGCCACAAAAAACTCTGTGGCGGGCCGCATGTGGCCCCCGGGCTGCAATTTGCCCACCCCTGGCCTAGTATAACCATACCTGTCAATTTATGAGGCTGCTTCGTGCATCTGACAAAGGCGTCCAGTGTTGCAAAGGTGTGTGTGTCCCTTCCTGTGGCAGGAAATGAGCCATGGGGCCAAGAAGGAGAGACAAAGATAAGAAAGAAGCAGGCTGAGATCAAGATCCCTTTGGGACCGTTTGCTACAGTGAGTCCCCAGAAGAATGCTGAGATAAGCTGATAACAACTTGCTGGTGATTCCCTGGCTGTCCTCAACTAGGGCCAGGGCCTTCTTGGTCCTGGCCCCGACCTGGTGGAACTCTCTGCCGAATAACATCATGGCGCTTTGGGATCTGATGCAGTTCCACAGGGCGTGCAAGGCAAAGATGTTCCGCCAGGCTTTTAGTTGAGGGCAGGTTAAGACTGGCACCCTCTCTTTCTTTTTTCTTCTATGGCCACCCACAGACCCTTCCCTGCTCTCCTGTGTGGGGACAGTGGTGTGACCAGCAATGGAGGTCTGTGTTGCCATCTTGATGGGTTTTACTTTCTTGCTACTGTTAGTACTTTTAATTAAGTATTAATTGTATCTTTAAATGTTTAAAATGTTGTCAGTCGCCCAGAGCCTGCTCTGCAGGGTATGCAATTCTAATTGAGGATGAGAATGAAGAAGAAATAGGGTTGCCAGCTCTGGGTTGAAAATACCTGGAGATTTGGGGGGGTGTACAATGCCATAGAGTCCACTCTCCAGAGTCACCGTCTTCTCCAGAGCAACTGATCTCTATTGTAATAGCAAGAGACCTCCAGGTGCCACCTGGAAGTTGGCAAGCCTAGAGTTATGTAGCTATGAAGGGATTTGCCAAGGCTGTAGAAACTGAGGAGGAACTGAAAGCACAAAATAGAGCAGGAATAAGGAGGGTCTGTGAACTGCCGCTTGCTGCACAGACAAGGAAGGGGAAATTGATACAAGGGAAGGAAGAGGCAAGAACTGCATCTATTTGCCAAGCCTGCAGGGGGAGGAGCCTAAGTGCTATGGGGTGGTGCCTGAGAAGAGGAGGCAGGGCTTGGTGAAAGAGGGTAGGGCTTAGTGATGCCCTGTGCAGGACAGCATGGCATCTGGCACATCAAAACAGAACCCAATTGATGGACATGGAGAGGCCGAGTGAGTGGCAAAAGCTCTCAAGCAGAGAAGGAAGGCATCAAGTCCCGCTTGATTCTCAGCCTTTTTACTCCTTCTCCTGGAGACTGTCACAAGGAGGCCAAGAATGCAATCCTAAACAGAGTTATTCTCTAAATCCAGTGAAGTCAGGGAGCATAACTCTGCTTAGCACTGTTAGACTCTGCAGTTTCTGATTGGTCCCTGAGACAGACCCTGCCAGGTCACTAAAGGAAGGAGTGGAGCAGAGCACAGAAAAGAGACAGTCAAAGACTCATGGGAGTTGTATGCATGAAGCAGACCTGTCAGTACCACTGGAGTAACTCAACTTGGCTTGTTCCAGATCCATTTTAACATCCTAATCTGTCCCTGGTTATTCCTGATGAGTTGTTGGAGAGAGAAATGTTGGTGCTATAGCATATTTTCTGCAGCAGATATGCACCTTGTGAAACTATGTGTGTGCATGCTTTTTTAAACATTTGGGAACTGATTGGCCTATGTTTCCCAGGCATATGTACACAGGTGTTTAAAAGAGGTATATTCTTACATACTATTTCCTGCAAAAGACATTGATTAACATGATGTTTCCCATGACAGCTGTGATATGTAGTACTCACAAAGCAATGACTGGGTGGGATCCAGCTCGGTTCTTCCAAGTTATGAATAAGATATAAGCCAGCATGCTGCAGTCGTCAGAGGGTTGATCTGGGAGACTAGGGATGCCAACTGTGGGTTGGGAAATTCCAAGAGATTTAGGGGTGAGGCCTAGGGAGGGACCCCAGCAGGGTATGACAGGGGCGTCGACTTTCTAAATCCCCGGGGGGGGCAGGGGCTCTCTTGTGCGCGCGCGCGAAGCGCACGCGCGCGCACGGGACCATGTCTCTGCCGCTCCCTCCCCCCCCAGCCCAGGGAGGCAGACCCGCGGCGGCAGCCAGCTGGCCGGGACTGCCGCCCGCGCGAAGCGCGAGCGCGACTATGTCCCGGCCGCTCCGTCCCCCCCCCCCCCGCCCAGGGAGGCAGACCCGCGACGGCAGCCAGCTGGCCGGGACTGCCGCCCGCGCGAAGCGCGCGGGCGACTATGTCCCCGCTGCCTCTTCCCCCCCCCCCCGCCTCAGGGAGGCAGGGCAGGCCGGGGGTGAAGGAGAGGCGGCGACGGCCGGCTGGGCGAGCATTTTGCCGGGGGTGGCTGAGCCCCCCCCGGGAAATTTCGGGGGAGGCTCGAGCCCTCGAGCCCCCCCGCAGTTGACGCCCATGGGGTATGATGCCATAGAGTACACCCTCCAAAGCAGCCATTTTCTCCAGAGGAACTGATCTCTGCGGTCTGGAGATCAGTTGTAATTAGGAGTGTGCATGGGGGGAGGGGGGTCAGTATTTTTCAGGTTCTGGTAAACCAAACCTGGAAAATATCAGTAAATGCCGATATTCCTAAATCCCAGTATCAGTATTATACTGGGATTCGGGAAATATTTGGCATTGCCAAAAATATTCAGTTGGCTATTACAGCTGTGTCAGATTCACTCCCCCCTATGATTCCAAGCAGAGGGGAGTGAAACTGACCCACTCTGCCTCCCCTTCACATCCCCAGCCTGCCCCCCATGACAGGCTAACTGGGGGAAGTGAAGACAGATCAGGGAGGCATTTAAAGATGCCTCCCTGATCTGTTTCCCCTTCCCTCCCTGATTCGGGGATGGGACCCGAATAAAAGTTGAATAAGACTGGCTTTTATTCGGGAGCACCTTATCGGTAGCTGAATCAGATCAGAGAATCCGATTCAGCAGAATACATACCCAAAAAATACCGATAAGGTTTTTTCAGGTATTTATTCCATTCAGCTTTGCTGAATTCACATCCCTGGTTGCAATTCCAGGAGACTTCCAGGCCCATTTGGAGACTGACAACCATATGGAAGACTCAAGTTTGAATCCCCACTCTACCATGGAAGGTTGCTGGGTCCAGTTCTTCTCTCACAGCCTATCATACCTCATGAGGTTGCTGTTGTGAGAATAAAATGGAAGAGCAGAGGACAATGTTTTAGGCTCTTTTTCTTTCCCACTGGGGAGAAAAGTAGGATATAAATAACATAAAAATCAAAGCTGAGATATGAGCATTTTAATTCTTTTTGATTTCCTATGTTGCAATTGCCATCGGTATGAGCTCCCCTCACTTTTGCTCCTGTTTGTGATTTCCCCCCTGTTTGCTTAAGGCCACTGTGACATATGTGACGTATACATGAAAGATGCAAAATTCTCATCAAAATGGTATTTGGGCCAAAAATCTTAACTATAAATACACATTGATGGGGTCTGAGCTGGCAGAGACTGACCAATAGAGAGATCTTGGAGTCGTAGTAGATAACTCAATGAAAATGTCAAGACAGTGTGCGACTGCAATGAAAAAAGCCAATGCTATGCTGGGGGTTATTAGGAAGGGAACTGAAAACAAATCAGCCAGTATCACTTGCCCCAGTATAAATGGATGGTGCGACCTCATTTGGAGTACTGTGTACAGTTCTGGTCACCGCACCTCAAAAAGGATATTATAGCATTGGGAAAAAGTGCAGAAAAGGGCAACTAGAATGATCAAAGGGTTGGAACACTTTCCCTATGAAGGCTTGGGGCTTTTTAGCTTGGCAAAACGACAGCTGAGGGGGTGACATGATCAAGGTTTATAAGATTATGCATGGGATAGAGCAGGTAGAAGTCCTTTTCTCTCTTTCTCACAATACAAGAACTCATGGGCACTCCATGAAATTGCTGAGCAGTCGGGTTCTTCACCCAAAGAGTGATTAAAACGTGGAATTCACTGCCACAGGAGGTGGTGGCGGCTATAATTATGGACAGCTTCAAGAGGGAATTTGATAAACATATGGAGCAGAGGTCCATCAGTGGCTATTAGCCACAAGGTATAGATAGGATCTCTTGGTCTGGGGCAAGTGATGCTCTGTGTTGTTGTTGCTTGGGGGGGGCAACAGTGGGAGGGCTTCTAGTGTCCTGGCCCCACTGCTGGACCTCCTGAGGGCACTTAGTGTTTCTGGCCACTGTGTGACACAGAGTGTTGGACTGGATGGGGCCACTGGCCTGATCCAACATTGGCTTCTCTTATGTTCTCTTATGTTCTTATGTATTAATTAAGAGTGGTTTCACAGTTGCTGATTTCACTGGTCGTAGACTAGAGTAGCTCTGCACAGTATGGTACTGCAAAAGGTATTACATGGGGGTTTGTTTTTGGATTTTGTGTAGGATTGTATTGTTGGTGCCAGCTCAGGTAAGGGAGACTGGTTTGAAAAGGAAGACTTGCAAGTACATTTCTCGCAAGGGAGAAACAAAATTGAAACAAAAGATATTCAAAATTCAAAGGGAAATCTATATCCCCACATGAGTGCCTGAGAGACATTAGGGATCAGTGTGGGTATGAAAGGACTTGAGCCCACTAACCCTGTCCTTCCAATAGTTAAGGTAGAATTCTGCCACCATTAAAACTTACTTGCCCTGCCTTTCCTGTCAGCGGTTTGAGTCACTGCTAAGGAGCTGTCTGTGTGTGTGTGTGTGTTTTACATTCCACCCCTATCCTTCTCCTCTTTCTGCTAACCCTCTAGCGCAGGCAGGTGTTTGGTCTATGCATGGATAAATGTTTAGGAAGTTGGGTAAGAGCTGTGGTCACAGTCTGAGGTCCTTTAAAAGGGGGGGGGGGAAGAGATCTTTATTCAACTAACATACATCTCCATTAACTAGGACCACAAATGCGAGGGAAAATGACCTCAGAAGAGCAGCACAAGGGTTAAGGGAACTGGTTGACTTTGCTACTATGTATAGTACATGTTATCTGTTTCTGTGCACATTATCTTGTTCTTAGCACATTGTATTTCTGCTCAAGTAATCCCATTCACTGCTTGTTTAACATGTCACGTTTAATGCTTAACACTTGTTCAGATTTCTGCTTTGTTTCAGGCTTCTGCAGTCTCAGGCCTATTACATTGCTTGTTGGATGTCTCTTCCTATTGATTGCATTGCCTTACACTGTGCAATCTGCCCCATCTCTCAATAAGAAAGATGGACTACAAATAACGTAAATGAAATCAAACCTAACAGCTTTTGAAATTTGGTGGCATCCTTAGTTTGAATATACTGCTGTCCCCAATAGATGCAGGGTTCTCATTCATGAGAGCTTATGCACCAGTCCGCCCCATTCTTTAAGGTGCTAGACCTGGATGGCCCAGGCTAAGGTAAAGGTTTCCCTTGCTCAAAAGCCAGTCGAATCAGACTCTAGGGGGCGGTGCTCATCTTCGTTTCCAAGCCAAAGAGCCAACGCTGTCCGAAGATGTTTCTGTGGTCATGGGCTGGCATGTCTAAACGCCTAGGCACACGGAACGCTGTTACCTTCCCACCAAAGCGGTACCTATTTACCTACTTGCAATTTCTTGCTTTCGAATTGCTAGGTTGGCGGGACCTGAGCCAGAGACGGGAGCTCACTCTGTCACGTGGCACTTGGGTCTCGAACTGCTGAACTACCGATCTTCCGGTCTGCAGCTCAGCGTCTTAACCACTGAGCCACTGTGGCCCCTTGGCCCAGGCTAGCTTGTTCTTATCAGATCTTGGAAGTTAAGCTGGGTTAACCATGGACAGTATTTGGGCAGGAGCCTAATAAGGAACTCCAGGGTCACTTCTCAGATGCAAGCAATGGCAAAACACCTCTGAATGTCTCTTGCCTTGAAAACCCTAATGGATTGCCATATTTTTTCATATGTGGTGAACTTGCGACAAAAGTAAAAAGTATTGGATTTGGATACATGAGATATTGCAAAAAATGCTAGAAATGAACATACCTTTTGTACTAGAATTGTTTTTATTGAACACAATACCAGAAAAGTACCAAAAAACAGATTTGTATATGATTACGCATGTTGTTACTACTGCTAGAATCTTGTATGCCAAATACTGGAGAAAAGAAGAAACACTATCACAAGAAGAAATAATTTATAAATTAATGGAAACAGCTGAGATGGACAAATTAACTTTGCTATTACGAGGCAAAAGAGAAGAGGTTTGTGAAAACTCATGGTCAAAACTCTATAAATGGTTGGAGAAATATTTGAAGTGAATTTTTTTTATAAACACTTAAAACGTAAATGGAAAAGAAGAACTGTTGAAACAAAATGTGCAAAAATATAGAATAACATGTTAGATACAGAAAAGTGTCCTCTGTTTAGTAAGAGAAGTTAAAGCATAACTAATAGAATGCACTCCCTTTCAATGTTTGTCTTGTTGCATGTTATGTGTTAGTGATGTTATATATGAAGGAGAAAACCCTACTGGCTGTGATTTGACAACACTTTCCACCACGACCACCAAGACTCTTTGTTGTTCCTAATGACAAAGATCATCTTTTCTTCTGTACCACTGAATGCTTTTGCAGTGGCAGTCAAACAGGGTCGGCTGTATTTAGGTGCTGGATGAAGAAAGAACACATTTTGTTCTCCCCAGCCATTTGGTGTTTATTAGCATTTTATGGTCGATTAGCATTGATTGGTATTTTGCAAGCTTTTAAGCTGTAATCGTTGCTTTTAGTACCGCTGAGGGCTTGCCACTTGACTACTGTGAATGGGCTTGGCTTAAATGGACACACCCAGTGGGAAACCACTGGACTATAATAGAAGAATACTAATGGGCACTATACCCAGTGGGCACTCATTGTTCGGAAATTATCCTCTGATGGTTTTGTCAATTACGCTTCAGAGCTTGGGATGGAAGGCTACGTGGATATGGAGGAATGTGAGGTGTCCATCTCTGGAAATCTGATGTGCCCTGTCGGAAACCATGTTTGCCACCACCTACATTCTATTTGTAAATAAACAAGTAACTGGGAAGAAAAAAGCCAAAAGACTCCAGAGCTTCTCTTCTCTGTCCAAGGTAACTGTCCCCTGGGTGGTGGTGGTTGTTCAGTTGCACAGTCGACTCTGACTCTTTGTGACCCCATGGACCACATCCCACCAGGCCCTCCTGTCTTCTGCCATCCTCTAGAGTTTGCTCAATGTCATGTTCGTTGTGTCGATAACACTGTCTAACCATCTCATGCTTTGCCATCCCCTTCTTCTTTGACCTTCAATCTTTCCCAGCACCAGGGTCTTCTCCAGTGAGTGCTCCTTTCTCATTTGGTGGCCAAAGTATCTGAGCTTCAGCTTCAGTATCTGGCCTTCCAGGGAACAGTCAGGATTGACTTCCTTTAGGATTGACTGATATGATCTCCTTGCAGTCCAAGGGACTCTCAAGAGTCTTCTCCAGCTCCCCTGGGTACTTCTCATCAAATAAGGAAGCAGAGAATGAATTATTGTTGATGATGTTCATTGAATTGTGAATGCTTTAAAAAAACAGTAGAATTATTTACCATGTAAATCAGCTCAGGAGCTTTGGTTGAGGCATGGGGCTGGACTGGATTAAACTGGCAATTTCCATGCATTCCCACTTCCTGCTCAAGTGCCCCCCCCCCCGTCATTCCTCAAAGTCCCCCGTTCCCTAGGAGGAGCATTTTGTGGACATCAGTAGGAAGGGAGAAGCAGCACCATTCTGCATTGGGAAATTTCAGCCTGGATCCATCCCATGGTTTACAAACATGTTACATGAAAAAGGATCTAACTGCCATCATGCCTGGGATGGAAAGGGATCACACCTACATGCAAACCATAATAACTTTATGGTTCTCCTTTTCCTCTTCTGGCAGGGAGGAGTCCAGAATGTTGCAAAGTCCAGAGTGTTGACTCCCCTGGCCACACTTTATTTAATTCTGCTCAGAAATATGCCATATTGTCAGCGCTCCTGTATCGCTTTGGTTGATGATCACTGGTTTGTTTGACCCTGTAATTATTGCATGTTTCTTTCCGAAAAAGTTGCTTCCTCCACCAAAGGCATTCGGGTCTTGGGTGGCTTGATGGCCATTATGTTATTGTCAACAACATTTGTTCCTCACTTGTAGCTCAACAGACACCCCTTCATTACGGCTGTGTGACTCAACCTGTGGAAGGAGATCTATTGATTTCTGTAGGCGGGTAGCCTCCTTTTTAGACGTTTGCAATGAGATCGCTGTAGTTATTTGTGTCTGCAAGCTGGTTTTGGATGACATTTGTAAATTTCAGATTTGGCACATCATTTTCCTTTTCTTAGCTGCAGTGTTAATAGAGGTGCCATCTGTTTGCCGCATATTAAGTGTGTAGGAAGTGGAGATAATCTTATGGGAGTGGGGCTGAAGTATGGAGGAAAATGCCTTCCATTTTTGGATTGGGGGGTAGGGTAGAATAGGATGTGGCTGCCTTAATACACTTAATATTTATATAATAATCTTCTGCTGTTTGTCTAGAACTAAATGCCATTGATTTCAGTGGGAATTAATGCCAAACATCCAGTATTACAGATTTCATCCCCCTGCTTCTGAGGGCTGTAATAAGTATATAAGAACATAAGGGAAGCCAATGTTGGATCAGGCCAGTCGCCCATCCAGTCCAACACTCTGTCTCACAGTGGCCAAAAACACCAGGTGCCCTCAGAAGGTCCAGCAGTGGGGCCAGGACACTAGAAGCCCTCCCACTGTTGCCCCCCCATCAAGCACCAAGAATACAGAGCATCACTTGCCCCAGACTGAGAGTTCCTATCTATATTTTGTGGCTAATAGCCATTGATGGACCTCTGCTCCATATGTTTATCGAATTCCCTCTTGAAGCCGTCCATGCTTGTAGCTGTCACCACCTCCTGTGGCAGTGAATTCCACGTGTTAATCACTCTTTGGGTGAAGAAGTACTTCCTTTTACCTGTTCTAACCTGACTGCTCAGCAATTTCATCGAGCGCCCACGAGTTCTTGTATTGTGAGAAAGGGAGAAAATACTCTTCATAAGTACATAAGATCTTGTTATCATTGGATCAGAGACATGGTCTACCTTGTCCAGCATCCTGTTTCATACAGTGGCCCTGAAAGGCAAACAAACAGGGCAGTAGAGGCCAAGGCCTTCTCCTTCTTGTTGCCTTCTACCACTGGTATCCAGAGGTTTAATGCTTCTGAATGTGGAGATTCTCTTTAGTCCTGGCTAAAGGTAAAAAAGGTAAAGGTTTCCCTTGCTCCAAAGCCAGTCGAATCCGACTCTAGGGATTTGGTGCTTGATAAGTATTGGAGTCGGGAGTCCATGGAGTAGTGAAACAGCTAGATCTTTATTGCTGGTCTGGATGAAGCATACAACCCAGGGCTCCAAGCCCTCCTTTTATGCTGGTCAGGGACAATCCCCTGACCTCACCCAACTGGCCTGATAGGCTATTAGAAGTCTATTTACATTTCATAGGTTCCCTGGGAGAAACCTAGGTACAGGATTGGTGGCCGGTTTGAATCCACCTGGCCTTTGTTCTACCTGGCTGAAGCTCAGGTAGTTTCTTGGCCATGTGCTCTGGCCATGCTCTGGCCATGTGCTCTGGCCATGCGGTCGCAATGAAGAGAGCACATGGCGACCGCATGGTCAATACATAACACCCCTCCCCCCATAGTCCAGAACCCCTCTGCACACATAGTCTTTGAGATAGTCCGGGCGTCTGCGCTCACGTCCAGAGCGCCGGGGGGTTGTAAGGCGGGGTGTGTTGCTAGTGTCGGCAGGTTGCGGTGTGGGTAGTTGTTCTGCTGGCGGGGCCTGTCTGCTCGGGGGTTGTTCAGGTGTGGATGGTGCGACTGCTTTGTCCGCGGGCAGGAGCGGCATCTCCGCAGTCTCCGGATCAGGGTCTGGCGCTGCTTCTGGAGTCGTGTCGATGTCACGGTCTGTTGGTGCAGGGAGTTCGGGGGCCTGGGTATCATCGTGGTTCTGGGTACGGCGTCGAATCTGGTCAATGTGCCGTTTCCAGACTACGCCATCTTCCGTAAGGACCTCATAGGAATAAGGCCCTGTGACTCGGACGATCCTCGCGGGGAGCCATGTTGGACCCCGCGCAAAGTTCTTTGCGTATACGGGGTCTTCGGGAGCAAATCCTCGGGCAGCTGGCCGGTCCTCCATTGTCGGGTTCCCCTCGATTGCTCGGTCGGGATGTAGGCGGTCCAAGACGGTTCCCAGTCGTCTTCCCATCAGAAGTTCGGCTGGCCGGCGCCCGGTCCCTGAGTGGGGTGTGTTCCGTTGGCAGAACAGGAACTTGTACAGCTGCTCTTCCCAGTCGCCATGCTCCATCTTCTTTAACGCGTCCTTCGTTGTCCTCACCATGCGCTCGGCCTGGCCATTGGTTGCGGGGTGGAACGGAGCGGAGCGGATGTGGCGCAGACCGCAGGCTTCCACAAACCGTTGAAACTCGCCGGAGGTGAAGGCGGTCCCGTTGTCGGTCACGAGAGTTTCTGGCATTCCGTGTGTCGCGAAGATCGGCCAGAGACTTCTTAAGGCAGCGTTGGTGGAGGTCGAAGCTACCGGCACTACCTCAAGCCACTTGCTGTAGCTGTCAACAACGATAAGAAACAACCGGCCCTGGACTGGTCCCGCGAAGTCTAGGTGCAGGCGGGACCAGGGCTTGTTAGTAGATTCCCAGGATCGGACAGGAGCGTGTGGCGGATCTGGCCGTGACTCCTGGCATTTGGTACACTTCTGGACCCGCCCCTCAATGTCTTTGTCCAGGCCTGGCCACCATACGTAACTCCGGGCCAGAGCTTTCATGCGCACAATTCCCGGGTGAGCCTCGTGGAGGGCCTCTAGCACTCGGGGCCGCAGGGGCCCGGGGATCACCACTCGAGATCCCCATAGCAGGCATCCCTTGTGGGCCGATAGTTCGTGCCTGCGTGCCGTGAAAGCGGCAAAATCTGGTCCCGGTTTTTCCGGCCACCCCCTTCCCACCCAGTCCGAGACACGGGAAAGGATGCGGTCCCGCCGCGTGCGACGGGCCACATCTGATACCTGTACGGGGCGCTCTGGTAGATCCTCTAGGAGTGCGACGTGGAAAGCGGGAGCCGGATCAGGGTCGCAGGACGGGAGGGGAAGACGGCTGAGGGCGTCTGCATGACCCATCGCCTTCCCCGGGCGATGTACCAATTCGTAGGAGTAGCCTGACAAAAAAATTGACCACCGCAGGACCCGTGGGGACAGCATGTGAGGGGTCTGCCTGTGGGGGGCAAGGAGACCCAGCAGCGGCTTGTGATCTGTGGCCACGGTGAACGACCGTCCGTAGAGATAGTCGTGAAATTTCCTGACGCCAGCTACGATTGCTAGGGCCTCCTTGTCGATCTGGGCGTAGTTCCGTTCTGCCGACGACAGGGTCCTGGAGTAGTAGGCAACCGGTACCTCCTTTCCGTTGGGTAGCCGGTGTCCCAAGACCGCCCCAACGCCATAGGGGGATGCGTCGCAGGCCAGGATGACAGGGAGCCTCTCATCGAAATGCGCTAAGACCGCATTTGAAATTAATAAGTCTTTGACGGCCCGGAAGGCTGCATCATGCTTGGGACCCCAGGCCCAAGCCGCTCCCTTGTCCAGGAGACGATGCAGGGGTTCAGCGACCGCCGCCTTGTGCGGAAGGAAGGCGTGGTAGAAGTTCACAAGTCCCAAGAACGCCTGGAGTTCCGCCTTTGAGGACGGGCGGGGTGCACCTGTAATTGCCACTACCTTCTCCTTTGTAGGGTGAATGCCGTCTGCGGTGACTTGGAACCCCAAGAAGGTCACCGAGGAGACTCCCAGGGTGCACTTGTCTTTTCGAACCTTGAGACCCGCGTCCTGGAACCTTTGCAGCACCATCCGGAGGCGAGCTGCGAACGTGTCGGCGTCCGGGGCGGCGATGAGGACGTCGTCGAAGAACGGCTTCACTCCTGGAACATCTTTTAGGAGAGAATCCATTAGATTTTGAAAGATTCCGGGTGCTACGCTGACCCCAAATTGGAGGCGTTTTACCTTGAACGCTCCCTTGTGAGTCACAATCGTTTGTGCCTCGGCCGTTGCTTCGTCTACGGGAAGCTGCTGATAGGCTTGGGCCAAGTCTAATTTTCCAAATATTTTGGCACCCGCGAGGGAGGCCAGAACATGGCTGACCACCGGTACCGGGTACGCGTGGTCCTGTAATGCCTTATTAATTGTACATTTGTAATCCGCGCAGATGCGGACTTCCCCGTTAGCTTTGAGGGGGGTCACAATGGGAGTCTCCCACTTGGCGTGGGAGACCGGCTCGAGCACCCCTTGTGCCACGAGCTTTTCCAACTCTGCCTCCACTTTGGGCTGGAAGGCGAGTGGTGGCCGGCGGACGGCCACGCGGATGGGCCGGACTGCCGGGTCCAGGTCGAAGGAAACCGGGGGTCCTTTGTAGCAGCCCAATGAGCCATCGAAAACGGCGGGAAATTCCTCGCAGATGGATGAGAAGTCAGTAGAGCCCATGCGGTGTATTCCGGTCCACTGCACTCCGAGCGGCTTGAACCAGGCGCGACCTAGGAGACTGGTTAGATTGCGCTCCACCACGAGAAGGTCCAGCAGGCCATTAAAGGCATGGTGCTGGACCCGGACCCTGGCTAGCCCCTTAATAGCCACTGGGTTTTTCTGGAAGTCCCGGAGGACCAACCCAGCCGGCAGCCGCAGCCAGCGTGCCCCCTTCGGGCAGAGGCGGCGGAACGTAGCTGCGGACACAATTGAATATGCTGACCCTGAGTCCAGTTCCATGGAGCAAGGAACTCCCTCTATTCGGAGAGACACGGAAATTGCGCCCGGGATGGGCTGAGGCAAGTTCATTACCGTGGCCGTGGGAACGACACTACCCACTTCTTCGAAGTTCACTGCTGGGGCACGGTGGCTGTTCCTCAGGCGGCAGGCCCGGGCGAGATGTCCTGCTTTCCCGCAGGCGCGGCAGATGGCATCGCGGAAGCGGCATGTCCGTCTGTCGTGGGGGTCCCCACAGCTGGCGCACGTTGGGGCCTGCCTGTTGAGGGAAGCAGGAGAGGGAACAGAGACAGATGCTGGGCGCCGGCCCTTGGGCCTGGGGACGCTGGGCTCACCCTTCTTCGAGCGTGGTTGCATCCGGTGGACGTCCTCTTCTTCGCTTGAGTCGGGTTCGGGAGGAGCCGCCTGGTGGACTTTGGTGGCTGCCTTGTCCTTTTGCGTTGTCTCGAAGGCTGCCGCAGTTTCGAGCATCTTCTCCAAGGTTGGCTCCGGCATTGCAATGAGGCGCCGGCGGAGCTTGGCTTCCCGGACCCCTCCCATGAAGGCGGTCTCCACGTGGTCATCCATGTGGCGGAATTCGCAGCCCACGGCTAGTCGACGGAGTTCAGCCAGGAAAGTGGCGGCTGACTCCCCCGGCTGCTGCTGGCGCTGTATGAACTCCCAGCGCCTGGCCAGTTTTGATGGCTTCGGGGCGAAGTAATCGCCGAGGGTCTTGGTGAGCACGTCGTAAGACACCTCGGTGGGGTCTTGCGGGGCTAGTAGGTTCTGGGCCACCCGCATGACCTCCACCCCTCCGGAACTCAAGAGCCAGGCACTCTTCAGGTCCGCATCTGTGATTCCGCGGACCTTAAAGGCACAACCCAGCGTCTTGAGCCAGGACTCCCACGTCTCGGGGCGAGACGTATTGAAAGGGGTAATTGGTCCCGGAGCGTTTGCCATATTTACCAGAGCAGGAGCGGCGGCGGCTGTTTGAGCGATGTCCTCGTGTCTTGTGGCGGTGCCGGGGAGCGCTGAGGCTTGGCGCTGGCTAGTGCCGGAGGATTGGGCTCAGAGCGGCTTGCGGCGAGGCGTTGGAGCGCTGGAGCTCGGAGATGCCTGCGGCCGGCGGGACGGAGCTCGCTGTGCTGCTCTGGTCTGCTGGAGAGTCGCTCATCGGGATCCCATCCTCGTCGCCACTGATAAGTATTGGAGTCGGGGGTCCATGGAGTAGTGAAACAGCTAGATCTTTATTGCTGGTCTGGATGAAGCATACAACCCAGGGCTCCAAGCCCTCCTTTTATGCTGGTCAGGGACAATCCCCTGACCTCACCCAACTGGCCTGATAGGCTATTAGAAGTCTATTTACATTTCATAGGTTCCCTGGGAGAAACCTAGGTACAGGATTGGTGGCTGGTTTGAATCCACCTGGCCTTTGTTCTACCTGGCTGAAGCTCAGGTAGTTTCTTGGCCATGTGCTCTGGCCATGCTCTGGCCATGTGCTCTGGCCATGCGGTCGCAATGAAGAGAGCACATGGCGACCGCATGGTCAATACATAACAGTGCTCATCTCTGTTTCCAAGCCAAAGAGCCAGCGCTGTCCAAAGACTTCTCTGTGGTCATGTGGCCAGCATGACTAGATGCCAAGGTGCACAGAACACTGTTACCTTCCCACTTGAAGTGGTACCTATTTATCTACTTGCAGTTTCTTGCTTTTGAATTGCTAGGTTGGCAGGAGCTGAGGCCAGAGACAGGAGCTCACTCTGTCATGCGGCACGCAGATCTTGAACTGCCATTTTCTCCAGGGGAACTGATCTATGTAGTCTGGAGATCAGTTGTAATTTGGGGGGATCTTTGGTACTTGCCTAGAGGCTGACAACCCTAAAATATATTTGCCTTTGAGGGGGCTACCTAGAGCCACCAACTTCCAGGTGGGGCTTGGCGATCTCCCACTTTTTCTTCTGATCTCCACACTAGAGAGGTCAGTTCCCCTGGAGAAACAGGCTGCTTTGTGTTGGGAGGGGAGGACTTTGTGCTGCCCTCCTGTCTCAGACCTGAGAGATGGCACCAAGGAGTTTAGACAGATAGAGGGCTCAGGACCGTCTTGCTGTCTGAACTTTTCCTTTGAAGTAGGATGCTGCTCTTAAGGGCAATTTTCTCTGTTTCCGCTCACTCACACTGCCTTTCATCCCTACAATGCCTCCACGAGCCTCCACAAACTCTGCCCCCAGATCTCCAGGAATCTCCCTACCAGGAGTTGCCAACCCTAGTTTATGCAACTCTGCATGCTCACACTCCTTCCTCCCCTCCCCTCAGATTTAGACTGTAACCTCAGGATATTAACTTTTCTCTTGAAGGTGAGCTATGTTTTAAGCCTGTCTCCCTGTTGGGATTTTTCTCCCTTCAACACCTCTCAAGCAAAAAGTAATTTTTAAAAAACCGGGTTTTTTTCCATGAACTGCTTTTGTTATCCCCAAATCCCTGTAATTCCTAGGGCAATCAGAGCAACAAATTTGTTGCTGGTTTTAATTAAAGCCGGAAGTCCCTGAAAGGCAGATTTTTGAGTCATCAGTCATTGCACCATAATTAAAGTGGAGGAACTGATTTAATAATTTGATATCTGGGAAAGGGATTGATCGCCTTTGTGGCACGTGGTCACCTCCCTGGCACCTTTCTTTCTCCATCTCTAGAAGAGATGGGGAGCTCCCATTATTTTGTGGGAGCAAGGTCTGGTCTCCATGTTCTCCACAGCCTAATGCCATTACTCTCAAGACAAGAGCAAGTGCTACTGATATACACTGAAGTCTACACATCTATAACTGCCGGAAACAAAGATCATGTCCAGACATATGGAATTTGAGAATGTGGCTGATAACTGACTCCTTGTGATTTCACAAGGCCATGTTTCCGCCTTTCTCTCCATTAGGGATGCCAGCCCCCAGGTGGGACCTGGGGACCCCCCCCCCCGAATTACACCTCATCCCCAGGCTACAGAGATCAGTTTCCCTGAAGTAAATAGATGCTTTGGAGGGTGGACTCGGTGACATTGCACCCCACTGAGGTCTCTACCCTTCCCAGGCTCCATCCTCAAATCTCCAGGAGTTTCCCAACCTGGAGCTGGCAGGCAACATGCCCCACCACCCCTGCCAGTGGCCGGGGGGGACCTGGCATATCCTACTCTAACAGTTTGTTAAAGTCTAGGAAAGTGATGGTCAGTGCCAGCCTAAGCAGATTTAGACTTTTCTGCACCCATTAACTTAAATGAATGTAGAAGGGTGTTTTTAGGGCATTTAACAGCTTAGAGAAAAAATGTCCTACTCCTTTAATAAAGGTTTACTGGGATGTTATTTACCAGGTGGTAAATATGAAAAGCTTCAGCTGGACCATTTCCACACATTAAGCCTCTATTAAAAGGACAGGGCATTTTGCTTCAGGCCTGTTGGCAACCCTGCCTCTCATTCTGGCTTGAAAATGCCCTCCCCCAATTAGTTTTCAACGCTTTTTTTCTCTCCAGCTGGGCTATAAAACTGGAAGTGGGCCATGCTAAGGGGAAAAAATTGCCTCAGGTGGGACATATTTTCAGGGGGGGAATTGGCAGGTGTGGAGGGTACTCCGCCCTCTTGTCCACTGACTTTTTCTCCCTTCACACTGTTTCGGATTTGGGAACCTCCGTTTGCTGAAACACTGTGCCCTACGCTTTCAAACCACGTTCTGTTTTTCTTTTCAGTATTTTTTCATATGTGCGTTTGTGTGCGTTTCAAACCACTTTCAACCGTCCTCTGTCTCCAGCCAATGTCAGTATGAATGAACCCTTTTTTTCCTTTCTCGCTGTGACTTCTTCATTTTCCATCCAATTTTGAGAACTTATCCAAGCCAAACTGCAGACAGAGAGGAGGAAAGGATCCTGCTTTCAGGGACGAGGGCAAACCCCAGGGGATATTAATGGAGCTGATGATGTTTGTTAGCTTTTGTCCATTTGTGTTCCTTATCCCAATGGCAGTAAAAAATAGTGCTTTGGGAGGTTCTGTTTTTTCATGAGTGCGGAAATGAATAGACTTCATTAGACAGTAAGAGCTGAAATATAGTGCTGTCATCTCCCAAGTTCTCACGACCCAGCTAGAAAGCTATTGTGCAGAACACTCACTGGGCTACTGTGGTCCAGAATAATGCGTCTCCAGGTCACCGCTCCCTTCATCGCCCCTAGAAGCATCCATTGGTCAAATGTGGACCACTGTGTTAGGCTGCAGGCACAGGACCAATAAGAAGCAATGGGAATGCTGCCTGGCCTGCTGCCCTCACTAAGCCGCAGGGCAACATGCTCTGTTTTTTCCAAATTCTCTCTTGAGAATCTGCTGGCCAATGCGACTTTGAGAGCATGACATAACAGAACAACAGTACACTACACAGGCTTAGGCTACATTCCTAAGAATCCTTTCCTGGGAGTAAGCCAACGGAATAAAATTGGATTTACTTCTGAGTAGTTCTTCCTAGAAGTGTTCTCTTAGCCCATTTTGAGCCACAGTCCAGAGTGGGCCCTAGATAAGTGCCCCTATTGCCCAACCCCACTGTTGTTAGTGGCTTTTGCTTGGGAAGACATTTAGTTCATCTCTAATTTAATCTCCCACCAGAATAATGCTATTACTGCTTGGGTGCCCCCCCCCCTTCCCTATTAATTCTAGCCCCTTTCCTCACTGCAGGGCAAAATTAGCACGCTCTCATTCGGTATCAGAGAAAAGCACAAAGGCTCCTGCCTTCTGCTTGGGTCTTTGTTTCCAATGCCTTTTAAATGAAATACAGCATTCCCGAGTTCCCCTCAAGGCCGTTTGCTTTCGAATCATGAAGTCGGCATATTAAAAACATACCAGTTGCAGATGGCTGAGAATGCTAATGAGGCTTTGCGCCCCGTTAGATGGTGATCCACTTACAAAGAAAAAATGGGATTTGCAGCTGGTGGATGGGGTGATATTCACACAGCTCTTTTCATTTCCCTTCCCCACCCCCTCCTTTTTGTGCAAGGGTGTGCAAAAAAATTGACACACAGGCACGTCCCAGATATGGCTATGTTTCTCACCTCCAATGTCATATTTTGCTGGCTCGCTTAGTTGCTAATAATGTCAAGGCTATGGGAGCTGTTTGAATCTCTTGTGAGCCAGTATAGTATTTAGCTTGTTGGACAAGGATCTTGGCATCCTGGGTTCAGATTCCCACTCTACTGTGAAGCCTGCTTGGTGACCTTGGCCAATCACACACTTTCTATCTTACCTACCTCACAGGTTTGTTGTGAGGATAAAGTGGGGAAGAGAAAACAATGTGCACTGCCCTGAGCTTGGAGGAAGGGTGGAATAAAAATGCAAGAGACAGACAGAAACATACTGGCCAGTGGGGCTCATTGCTTATGTACATAGTAGAAGATTCCAGGTTGAGTCCCACTTTAGAGTTCTTAGGTAGCATTGGAATCTGTCCAAGATTTTGGAGAGGCAGTGCTCTATTCCATGGTGTGTCCCAGACGCCTTACCTGGCCATTCAGCTTTTGCTTTTAAAAAAAGGTTTCTAAATTATTTTTACTTTTGGACATCTAAGGAAAACCATCAGTGCAGAATTCTACACTCCCCCCCCCAAGTTGTAGCTCATCATGAGCGTGGTATTTCTTGGTGGTCTCCCACCCAAATACTAACCAGAGCTGACTGTCTTTAGCTTCCAAGATCTGATGAGACTGAGTCAGCCTAGTGAATTCTTTAGCAAGAAATAAACTTGCTATTCACCTCCCTGTGTTCCAGTTCAGGAATGCAAAGACAATTTGCATGGATACTCAGTACTTAAAAACAACAACCACTATTAAAGTAAGGAGCATCGTCCCTAATTTAGATGATCGGTTTTAGAATATTAGATATTTGCAGGTAGGCATTTTCATTTGACTTAAAGGATGCCCTCACATACAGATACTGTGTGGGTTTTCTGCCACAACAAAGTATTATTTATTTATTTATTTTATTCAGATTTTTATCCCGCCCTCCCGGCCTAGGCTGGCTCAGGGCGGCTTACAAACTGATAAAATTCCAAAGTACATACAATACATGTTAAAATCAATATAATAATAAAGAGCTAGACATTACAACATCAGCCACATTGGTCTGCTCCGATGTCATAAAGTGCTTCAGATACCATACAGATGTCGTAAGAGGGGATTGGCTTGGATGGTGATTAAGGGTCCAGTGGGTCAGGGCTCTTCAGCAGAAGATGTCAGTTGTTGTTATTAATAACAATGGTGGTCATGGTGGTAATAGTGGTGGCGGCAGCTCTGAAAGCCTGGCGGAAGAGCTCCATTTTACAGGCCCTGTGGAACTGTAAAAGGTCCCGCAGAGCCATGATGTCCTCTGGGAGCTCGTTCCACCAGAATAGAGCTGCGACTGAAAAAGCCCTGGCCCTAGTCGCTGCCAGCCTGGCCTGGAAGTCAATGTCAAGTACAATGTCAAGTACAACGGCTCTCAGCCCTGCTGTTGACATTCTTAGGGACCTAGCTTGCTAGATCTGCCTGTCTGTAACCTATATTTGGCCTACTCACCCCTTCCAAGCACCTGGTAGTTGTATCCTAGTTATCGGCCACCTCAGCAACTCTGAGGCAGTGGGGGGACTTAATCGGTATGGATCAACAATTAGAGTTGCCAGCATCCAGGTGGGAGCTAGATATCTCTTGGAATTACAACTGATCTCCAGACAACAGAGATCAGTTCCCCTGGAGAAAATGGCTACTTTGCAAGGTGAATTCTGTAGCATATCCTGCACTGAGATCCCCCCCAAGCCCTCCCCCCCAGCTGCTTCCTCAATGCTCCAGGAATTTCCCAGTGGAATATCTACTTGGCAACCCTATGGATAAGGTGGTCTGAGGCCTGGTCCAAGGGAGAGTTCCTTGAAGGGCCTCCTCAGAAGAAAAAGACTGGATACCTGACCCCAAAGCTGAGGGCCCCTCAAGACCGGGATCTGTGTTTGCAGTTCTTCTGTATGGTCTCAGCAGAGAAGGGTAGCAGGAAATCACCCTGTGCTACAGAGTCCATGGCTCCAAACCAGTGAACTAGTCTGATGTGATCAGAGTGGGACCCTAGGACTAAGAAAACCTGGGTTCATATCTCCATTCATCCATGAAACTCACTAGGTGACCTTATGCCACTCACTTTCACTCACGCTAACCTATCACACAAGGCTGTTGTGAGGGTAAAACGGCGGGAGAACCATGAGTTCCTTGGAGAAACGGCTGGATAAAATTTAGTAGATATTCCTCTTTGCATGCCTTCCTGTTAGCTATTTTAGTTGACAGATTGATGGACAGCTCCTGGCCATGGGGAATAAAGGACACCTCCATTTACAGAAGCAGCAAATTGCCAGGGCCAGGAGGCAGCACCTTGGGAAGAAGGCCTTGGTATCTCTGTGCCCTGTTTGTTGGCCCTCCAGGGCAACCCGTTAACTGCTGCAAGAAACAAGATGCTGGACCAGAGGGACCAGTCGTCTGATCCAGCAGGGCACATCTTATGCTTGTATGCTCATTTAGGCTCAGGCCTAAGGTTGCCAACTCCTATGCAGCAAATTCCTAGAGTGGAGCCTGGGGAAAGGCAGGGTTTGGGGAGGGACCTCTGGCGGTATAATGCCATAGAGTACACCCTTCAAAGCAGCCATTTTCTCCAAGGGAACTGATTCTGTAGTCTGGAGAGAATTCTGGGAGAGCCCCAGGCTGTACCTGGAGGCTGGCAACCCTTCATGGACCCCTGCTGAAGGAACCTTTGCCTTCCCTGGGAGTGGTCCAAGCCATGGCCTGCAAAGCCTGCCTTTATTTCATAGAAGCAGCGCCTGGTGCCTGCCATTACTTGCTAGATGGTCCCTGTGCAAGGTCAACTAGGGTCTCCAACTCCAAACCGAGAAATTACTGGAGATTTGGAGGTAGAGCCTGGGACAGAAAAGGTTTTGGGAGAGGAGGGATCTCAGTGTGTGTGTGTGTGTGTTGTTGTTGTTGTTGTTGGGGGGTTTTTGCTGTCAAGTCACAGTTGACTTATGGCAACTATACCCCTGTGGGGTTTTCAAGGCAAGAGAAGTTCAGGCAAGATTGCCTGCCTCCATGTCACAACCCTGGTATTTCTTGGCGGTCTCCCTTCCAAATACTAGCCAGGGCTGACCCTGCTTAGCTTCCAAGATTTGACGAGATCAGACAAGCCTGGGGCTATCCAGGTCAGGGCTCATTGGGGTAAAATGCCATCGATTTTGCCCTTCAAAGCAACCATTTTTTTCCGGGGGAACTGATCTCTGTAGTCTGGGGATCAGGGCATTTTTTTGGGGGGGGGGGGGGGACGAGGTGCCGGAACTTTCAAGAGGGAAATGAAGTTTTCAACCTGTATACTGAAAACCCATGAACTTTTAAACATTTTAAAAGATTTTTGTTGGAAGAGGTTCCAAAACTCCATTCTGGCACGTTCCCCCAGGAATAAAAGCCATGCTGGGGAGCAGTTTTAATTCTGGGGACTGACCTCTATAGTCTGGAGATTGGCAACCCTAGAGTCAGTCTGCCCCAGATCTGGATCCTAGCCTGGCCAGAACAGGCCTCCTCCTCACTGTGCTCTGAAGTAGCCTTCGGTGCATCTAATAACATACCAAGTTATTGTTTTCCCCTCCAATTTGAATGCGCCATAATTGGCTGTCTTTCAAACATGTTTCCCTCTCCAACCTGAGCTGTACCATCGTTCCTCATTCCCTCTCAGGAGGCTTCTGTCTCTGGAACAGCCCAACCACTGTGACAGCTGCTCACAGATTTAATGGGTGCCAAATCCTGACAGGCGGTGTCTCCTGAGGATGGGCTCTTTCTGCCAGCCCGCCTTTGATAACTGCAAGCCGAGGGGGTGGCTCGCTTCACTGACGGACTCCTTCGGTGTTTTAAAGGAAAGACAGAGGCTTCGATGGGGGGGGAGAATAGGAACATTTGGATCATGGGCGATGGTAATTAAAAAAAAAAAGACACCACCACTCCCCCCCAATTTCAGTCCCACCTCGCATCTGTGCCTGGAAGCAGGCAGCCTTTTCATATCTCCCTCACCAACAAAGGCCGAAAATAGCCCACAAAGAACGCAGGAGGCGGTGGTAACAGAAAGCAAAACCCCAGGACCCCTGCCCTGACAGCTGCTGGCAAGTAGGCTCTTGCCGCTGTTTCTAAGGCAGCCTTCCACACTCACAAGCACGCATCTTATTAATTAACCAGGACTTCTCTCAGGAGTCAACCTGGAAGACCCTCCTGTGTTTGCCTATTAGATCTGGCAAGAAGGCTGCTGTTGAGATCCTGCATATGCTGTCTGGCAAGGTTTCTTCCCTCAGGTCGCTGGTTGGATGGATGCGGCGGAATCTCCTTCCTGAAGCGTTTTGGAGCAGAGGCACAGAGCAGGGTGACCTTTGGACATGTGCCCACTGGTGTGTGAGCCACTTTGGTCTGGTCCAGTGACCCTGTGCTGCAAGGACAGACAGGTGTCAAACTTTGTCTTTCGTTTGCCATGATGGATGGGGGGAGGAAAATTCCTGGGGTGTGTGTGAGTGTGTGAACTGCTAGGCTGTAGAACTGCTAGGCTTCCTAAGATACCTCCCTCTTGCCAGGGATGACTTCGAAGCCAAAGCTGTGCCTGTTTTGCTGTCTTAGATAAGGGATTCATGTATTCCCAGGTTGGGGGGTACTAAAGTAGAAGCACAAAAGTTAGGCGGGATGAATGCAGAGTGTGATTGTTTCATTTGAGGGGGGCCCTGTTTGAACTGTCGATATCTTTGGATTTTCCCACCGGACCCTCAGTTCTGACACGGTACAGGTCTGGCCTGGAACATGATTATTTCTCAATAAACAAATCACTGAAGAGAGAGTGTTGTTGAGAGTAATTTTGTCCAGGAGTCATAAGAACGTAAGAGAAGCCAATGTTGGATCAGGCCAGTGGCCCATCCAGTCCAACACTCTGTCACACAGTGGCCAAAAACACCAGGTGCCCTCAGAAGGTCCAGCAGTGGGGCCAGAACACTAGAAGCCCTCCCACTGTTGCCCCCCCCCCCCCCAAGCACCAAGAATACAGAGCATCACTTGCCCCAGACCGAGAGTTCCTATCTATACTTTGTGGCTAATAGCCACTGATGGACTTCTGCTCCATGTTTATCCAGTTCCCTCTTGAAGCCGTCCATGCTTGTAGCTGCCACCACCTCCTGTCTGACAACAGGTGAATAACACATCCACAGAGGTGCGTCTGATTGAAAGATGTCTGTCAATTCTGATAGCTAAGTGGAGCCTGGGGGGTGGGGGTGCTATTTGTGTGTGAACTTCCTGGAGACCTGGGTGGTAGCAGGAGGCGAGATGAGACGGTTCTTACTGTGTTGTGTGGACAGCAACAGTATCTATCACATTTTTAAATCCCATTATCCGCAACAGTCCCCGTGTCAGGTCTGTGATGAGTAGGGTGTCCTCCTCACATGGGGAACCATACAGGCCTTTCAAGGTAATTCAGTCTATTGTTTACATGGATCCCTTTATAGAATGATACCCTTAGACAGACAAGACAGACGCAAAGAGAATCTCAGACAATAAAATCTTTATTCCCCTAACAAGATAACAAAGTTTTAAAAAAATGAAAAGCAAGAGTGACCAAAAACATAAAACCATGTTGCAATATGGTAATGTAATCCCAGCAATGCTGCCCTTGGTTGCTACCTAATGAGGGGCAAATGGGGTCTCTAAGGGAAATAAAGGGAGAAAGGAAAATCCCGTGTTCCCTGTACTGAAGAGGAACCTGTGAAGCAAGGAGGTTTGGGCGGAGATGGAAAAGCTGGTCTGGGGCAAGGAATTTCCAGAGCAGAAGAGAAATCCAAAGCTGAAACCAACTACGGAGTTGCGGATCCAGTGATGAACAAGGCTGCAGGGGCAGAAGTAGGCGATCCAGTGATTTCGACATGGATGGATGAATATCCAGAGGCGAAACAAACTTCCAAGGTGGGGAAGAGGCTCGGGTGCAGAACAAGCTACTACGCTTGGGGGGGGAGGGGTTGAGATACTCTTTTTATAGGATTTGAAGTGGCTAAAACTCAACAGTGAATTCTGGCCATGGCCCAATTCCGTGAAGGGCTTAGGCTCTCTAGTAGGATGGGATGAGTGGTGCAGGCTCCTGTTTCCTACTGGAGAGTTTGAATTTGAGTGCAGTCTGATGAACATTCAGGGCAGAAGGCCAAATATGGCCATACTAGGTGGGATGGGGGGGGGGCAGAGGAATGGCTCAGGTGAGGGGGTTGAGTTCCCTGAATGCTGGACTGGCTCAGGCTGGCTCGACAAAGGCTGAGCAGCGGCTGGATGACATTCCTTGGATCTGGGACTCAGTTCTTGTCCAGCATACTTGCCCAGCACAATTGTTCTTACCCATGAGTGTAAGAGAGCTCTGGAGGCCACAGAGAATAGGCCAATAATCAGAGTGCTCTCTGGAGCATTCCAGCAGGAAGGCTACTCTCATGTGGAAACGCCCAAGGAAATTCTTGCTAGCTTCTGCTTTGATATCAGACTGGATACTTTATCCAGGCTTCAGTCAATCAAGTCTTTTTGTGGGTCAGCAAATACAAGGGTCTCCGGGGTGGGGTGGGGGGGCTCTTGTGCAATTCTTTTCCCAAGGAATTCAGGATTCTAACACTATTGGTCTATCAAGGTCAGTCTTGACTATTCTGACCGACAGTGGTTCCCCAGGGTCTCAGGCAGAGGTCTTTCACATTGCCTGCTATCTGATCCTTTTAACTGGAAATGCCCAGGAATGAACCAGGAACCTCCTGCAGGCCAAGCAGATGCTCTGCCACTAAGCCATGTCCCTCTTCATTCCTTCTCCCTCTAGGTCAGGCGGAGAGAATGTTGGTTGGGCTGAGGTTGTTCAGCTAGTTTAATGGCACAGCGAGAATCCACCCCCAGGTCTTCCTTGTCCTCTTCAAACACTTCAGCCACTACATCACACTGACTCTCTGCCAGGCGTCTCCTCTTTACACACCTCAGTTGCTGGATTCTGTTCCTTGGCCAAAACAGGCACATGGAAGTCAGCACAGCTGAGATGTACAAGGAGAGACAACTTCCAACGCCTCTTCGCTCACATGATGTTAAGGCATCTGGGGAGTACAATGGGGAGGATGTTGAAAGGGAAGACTCCACCAGAGGCCGGCTTCAGCCCTCATTTCAGAGCCAGAAAAGCCCGGGGTAGAGGGAGAAGACGGCGGATGCCAGAGGAAGCGAACAATTGCATACTGATGCCTTTCATAACATAAAGCAATGCGGAAGGGAGGAGGCGGGGAGGGGGAGATCAAAAGGAAGCGAAGGGAGAGGGTTGGAAGATGGATTCCTGATGAGACAGAATTAGAGAGTTACTAAATCTTCAGCTGAGAAAGCAAGGGGGGGGGAACATAAACAACGGCTCTTGGAGGAAAGGCGAAAACCTGAGAAGGGGGGGGGGAGGAGGAGAAGGAGCTAGGACAGCACATTGGAGTCCTTGAAGCACAGAAATGGGAGCTGCCCCAGTTTGCTGTGTTCCTGCACCGAGAAGCAGCTGGGAGAGGAGTTGAAGGCGGGGGTGGGTGGGGGCACCTATTTATCCAGGGCAGCGTGCAAGGCAGCCGGCATCCCTCTCCTTCGAGACAGGAGGCACAGCTGCTTTGCCTGCAAGCCAGGCCCCGTTGAGTGCTGTGGAGCATCATGGCGTGCAGAAGAGGCCTGGTGGAGTGCACAGCGGCTGTGGATCGGCACATTTGCAATGGTAATGCGGCGACTGAGCATGGGCTGGCGCGTGTGGGAGCAGAGTGTAAGGAGGTGGGAGTGAGGGGGCTGCTGCCTGTGGCTGCAGGACTTCTGCTGGCTCTGACTCAGGCAAGAAACTTTGCATGCCCTCTGCCAGGAGGTTTGTGTGTTGGCACATCTCGGTCAGCACTGCATTTCTTCAAGGAGAAATGCCAAGGGACAAACCTGCCTGGAAGCTATGCCTCTGAGACCAGAAATCACCTTGCATGTGCACAGGCACTGATCATGGCTCCTCAGTGGTAAGAGTTAGCCCCTCCCCTTCCCCATGCTTGGAGAAACTCTCCTCTCCAGCCAATCTGCATAGCTAGGGAAAACAAGCCTCGACCAGTTTGTGACTTGAAGAACACATGTCTTGGGACTGAGATTTGGCCTTGGGGGAAAGGAGACGGGGCTCTTGCCTACAGAAGCATCCTTCCATTTTAGCAGTGGAAGTGGGAATCCTCCTCTTCCTTGTTCATCCTGGAACATCTGTCTCCAAGTGCCTGCCAAGGTGTTGCATCCTCTCCAGGGGGCACCCTGACCTATGGATACATGCACTAACTGAACATGGAATTCATTGCCACAGAATGCTTCAAAGGCCATTAGTATGACCTTACAAAGGATTAAGCAAATCCATGGAAGAGATGTATTTGCAGCAGCTGCTTTAATAGCTAGGAACAGATAACAACTTTTATTTACAGGGGCTGTAATCAAATGAGAGGGGATGATTATTTCTGTTGTAGTCTGCTCAGGAGAAGAGATTGGATTTCTACCCCGCCCTTCACCACCCGAAGGAGTTTCAGAGCGGCTTACAATCTCCTTCCCCTCCCCGCAGTAGACTCCCTGTGAGGTAGGTGGGGCTGAGAGCTCTTTCGAGAACTGCTCCTGAGAGAAAGCTCTGAAAGACCTTGTAACTGACCCAAGGTCACACCAGCAGCTGCATGTGAAGGAGTGGGGAATCAAACCCAGTTCTCCCAGATTAGAGTCTGTGCTCTTTACCACTACACCAAACTGGCTCTCGAACCTAACCTTTAGGAGCATCTGGCTAGAGACGGAGCACTCTGTTACAAGGAGTTTTGATTTTAGAGCCAACCGAAGATACTTGTGGTGCCCACAGTGCCCATTCACTGGGAACTGCCTCCCCATAATTAACACTGGATGCAATCAGTTGGGAACTTCTACTGCACCCCCCCCCGAAATAAATTCGAGTTGTGAAAATGTATATAGGATCCCATTCATTACAACTTCCCAAGTGAAAACCCACCCAATGTACACATTATGGAGAACACGGAGTGGATCTGGGGTTCCTACCCTAATGTGGGTTCTCAGCTGTTGTGCAGGTGCTGTGTGATTGGGGTCACATGTGGAGAAGGAGCTTCAGCCTTCCTTCCCATGCAGTTTTCCCAAGCTGCAACAGTCCTGTGGGTTTGCTACTTAGGGAAACCCAGATGAATCCCAGGGCACACATAGGTTTCCTCAGACAGCCAAAGAGCACCTCTCTGAGGCAGTTTCCATTGGGAAAAAGGCATGGGTTAGCATTGACCTGAAAGGAAAAAGTCTTGTTTCTTTAATTGAGGCTTAATGGGATCTTATTTACTAGGTGATGTTATTTCCCTGCATGCCATGAAAGAGTTTCATCTGCCCATTTCCACAGGTTAAACTTCTACTCAAGGGACAGAGCATTTTTCTCTCAGTCTGTGCTGTTGGCAGCCTTAGCCATGGCCCTGATTCAGATGGGGCATCAGACACATGGAAGCTGAGGAGAACCTGCAACTCATGCTTGACACAGTGAGAACTGGAGATCTAACCTGTGTTCTCTACAAGGTGTGAATGGGCACCATGCGGCACAAGGTAGCTCACCCTCTACCTATGAAGCTGCCTTACACTCAGTCCATTCATCAGCCCAGCCCAGGGCTATCGAGTCTGATTTGCAGATTCTCTCCAGGGTCTCAGAGATCTTTCCCAGCTCTGCCATTTGCAGTCCTTTTAAAGGGAAACACTAGGAACTGGACCTGGGGAATCTGCTATATGCAAAGCCTGGCAGCTTCGGCCCCCTCCCTCCTCTCTGTTTGGTTTTAAGGCAAGTCTTGCGTTCAGTGTGTCACTTGCATCCATCTGCACTGCAGATGGCTGAGATTATGGAGCTGTCACTAGAAGCACAATCTGTGCGGACTTCAGCGCAGCATTGCTGTGAGTGGCTTTTCACTACATCGCTCTTGTTTAAAGGGGAAGATTTTTCCCTCTTGTTTTTATTTGAGCCAAATCATTATTTGTAACAAAGGGACATTTAAGAACACTCTGGTTTCAGTCCTATTTATACAGTGCTGGAGGGTGGGGGAGCACTGATATCTGTCAAGTTCTCTGGGGTGCCTGCATTCTAGAATGGGCTGGGGGTTGGACTCCCACGGCTGTTACAGAACGTTGCTTTAACACTACCCTGGGAACTAGACAGAACATCCAAAAAAAAGAGAAAGAGAGAGAAGAACATTGCTGAAAATAAGTGCTGGTCAACTGTCCAGCAAAGAGAACAAGGTATACCACATGGAAAGGTGAAATCTTTCACTGGATTCAACCATAATGTGTGTGGGGGGCATATATGTTAGCTTTCTGACTGCAGCAAGCTTAGCTGGTGAAGGGTTCTGTGAAATTTCAAATTTCCACAGAAACGAATCTCATCTAATAACTAAGAAGTGTATAGCACCATCAAGGTGTGTGGCACTTTACAGAAAGTTAGGTCGCTGACCAAGGAGTGCGCACTCTAAAATCTGAGGGAAATGGAGGGGAAGGAAGAGGAGGCAGGGATACAAAGGAATAATGTGCCTTCGTTTAAGTTGTTTATGCTTTGACTTCCTTTCAGTAGGGAAGGGAGGTTGTGCCAAAGGAGGGTTTTCAGGAGGATTTGAACGAAATGAGAGAGGTGGAATCCCATGGTTATCCTAGGAGGCAATCCCATGCATTAATGGAAAACAAGGGAGAAAGGCAGAATCAATTAAAGCAGGGGGCGGGGGCGGGGGCGGGGGGAGCCTCTCCCATCACATGGCTCAGAAGAAGAGGCATCTGGAGATCCTATCATGCCTGCTACAGACAATCAAAACTGATTTATGTTAGAAATGTCTTAGCTGATTTTCTGGCTTCCACCTAAACACAAATCACAACAATAAACCAAATGTGATACTAATAATAAATAATCACAGCAGATAAAAACTATATTACAACCCAGCATCAGTAGGGTGCTGATCCCGCAGGGCTCTTCTTATGTCCTTATGCTACCCCTATTCTCCCACTCTGCCAAGGAATGCCTGAAGCCTCCAACAGAAGTGTCACATAAGCGGAAGGAAGGCTCCTTAGAGGACATTTGGATCCATGCCAGTAAAAGATGACTACCAAAACAATCAGTCATCAGTAGGTGGGAAACAGGTACATCTTCACCATGTTAGGCTTGCCTTATCCAATATAAGAATGTAAGAAACACTGAAGAGCTCTGCTGGATCAGACCAGTGGTCCATCTAGTCCAGCACCCTGTCTCACACAGCCGCCAACCAGTTACTCCGGTGGCTCAACAACAGGGCATGGAGGCCTCCCCTTGATGTTGCCTCCTGGCTCTGGGATTGACGTTTAGTGCCTCTGACTATGGAGGTTCCCCTCAGTCACCATGGCTAGTAGACACTGATAGAACTGCCCTCCACAAATCTATCGCATTCCCTTTAAAAACTGTTGATCCCTGTGACCATCACTACATCCTCTGGCAGCAAATTCCACATTTAATCACTCGCTGTGTAAAGAAGTATTTCTCACTCCTCCACTTGAAGCTGCTGGTGTGTCCTTGGGTCAGTTATAAGTTTTTTCAGAGCTGTTCTCTCAAGGGCAGTTCTCAGGAGAGCTCTCTCAGCCCCACCTACCTCTCAGGGTGTCTGTTGTGGGGTGGGGAAAGGAAGGGGATTGTAAACTGCTCTGAGACTCCTTTGGGTAGTGAAGGGCGGGGTATAAATCCAATCTCCTCCTCCTCCTTCTACTCCTTATGCTTCTTGTCCTGAATCTACTGCCCATCAGCTTCCTTGGATGCCCTCGAGTTCTAGTATTTGGGGAGAAAGGGTTCTCTTTGTCAACTCCCTGCATTCCATGCATAATCCTCCATCATGCCCCCCAGTCATCTCTCTTCTAAACTGAAAAGCCCCAGACTCTTCAGCCTTTCCTCATAGGGAAGGGGCTCCAACCCCCTAATCATCCTGGTCACCCTCCTCTGTATTTTTCCAGCTCTGTGATGTCATTTTTGCAATATGGTGACCAGAACTGTACACAGTATTACAAATGAAGCCACACATAGTTCGATACAGGGGCATTATAATGCTGGCCATTTTATGTTCAATCCCTTTCCTAATAATCCCTAACATAGAGTTTGTCTTTCACTGCTGCAACACACTGGGTTGTATAATATGTATAAAATATAAAAAGTGCACATTAGTGAGAAATGCTGGGGAAGCGGTTAAAGGAAAGGATCCATGAGGGTTTAAATGAGGATAGAAAGGAATGCTTTGATTGGATATCAGCGTGAGGAGCAGGTGCCAGAGCTGAAAATCCTGTGGTTTGTTGAAAAATCGGTTAGTCTGTAGGCGGATGAGGATGCTAAAGTGTCACTTGGGTACCGTAATGGTTACAGCCAGGGCTATTTTTGGGCAGGAACGCACAGGAATGGAGTTCCAGCTGACTTCCAAGTTGGCCACGCCTACAGCCCCCCCCCCCCCCCGGGTTCCCCAGGTGCCTTGCAAGCTGTGGGATGCCTGGGGAAGCCAAGCTGATCCAGGGAGGCAGTTTAAACTCCCTCCTGGGGAAGCAGATCTGGAAACTGCCTTCCTTCCCTCGGGTTCCCCATGCGCCCCGCAAGCCACGGGGCACCTGGGGAAGCCGATCCTGGGAGGGAGCTGCGCTGGCAAGGGTGTGGCCTAATATGCTAATGAGTTTTTGCTGGTTTTTTTCTACAAAAAAAGCCCTGGTTACAACTATAGCAGGAAAAAAAAAGACGGAGCTTTACTGCACCTTGTAGCCTCCAGCGATGTCTTTTTATTAATGCTGAGTTGTTTGCAGAAAACAGTAATCACTTGGTGCCTCTAAAGAACAGTTGGGAGAATGTGTGTGGTGCTTTTCCAGGAAGTGACCAGCCTGGTTCAGGGAGGCCTGTACTGGCCACAAGTAGACAGCTCCCTGCAGTGCAGTGGTTAGAGCTGGGCTGCAAAATTCAAATCCCACCCTCAACTAGGAAACTCACTGAAGTCCTTGGGACAGTCAGTCTCTCTCTCTCTCTCTCTGTGTCTGTCTGTCTCATCCTAAACTATCTCACAGGATTGTTGTCCTCACCACAGAGTGGAGGAGTGGAAAACAGTCGCTACCACCCTGAGCTCCTGGGAGGAAGGATGGAATAAATATGTTATAGGCAGGAAGTATTACCAGATTTCAGGGTTTGACCTGCAGTTTCCTCATTGGTGTCTCCAAGAGAATTATTTTGTACAGGGGAACGTTGAGCCTAGGGTTGCCAACCTACAGGGAGTGGCTGGAGATCTTCCTGTATTACAGCTTATCTCCAGGTGGCAGTGATCAGTTCCCCTGGAGAAAATGGCTGCTTTAGAAGGTGGACTCTATGGCATTGAAGTCCCTCCTCTTCCCAAACCCCGCCCTCCTCAGGCTCCACCCCCAAAACCATCAGGAGGGGGTACAGCCCAGAAACAAGCTGGTCACCTAAGTGAGAACAAGGAATCAAGCCAGTTCCATTAACCTACCGCCACACTCTGGAATAGAAGCCCCAACAAGTTTTTGCAGACAGAAGTCAGGGGTAAGGAAGAGAGTTAGGCCAGTCAGAGATACAATGAAGCCTGATGTACAAACATGAGAGAGTAAAATACCGAGGGGGCTGAATGGATTGAACCATGTCAGGCTACTAGAAGATGATCATGGTTTGGAATGTCCCTTTATCTTAGGGTTGCCATTCTCCAGGTGGGGCCTGGTGATCTCCCACTATTACAATTGATCTCCAGAAGACAGAGATCAGTTCCCCTGGAGAAAATGGCTGCTTTGAAGGGTGGACTCTAGGGCACTATACCCTGCTGAGGTCCCTCCCCTCACCAAACCTCATCCTCCCCAGGCTCCACCCCCCAAAACTACAGGTCTTTCCTCACCCAGAACTGGCAACCCTGCTTCACCTTAAAAATCCCCTGCAAATAGAAAACCAGCATGCAAAAATGGGGGGGGGGGTTTTTTGTCCCTGCCTGCTGTGCTACATTTCTACATGCATAGTTTTTTTTTGTAGAACAAAGTTTGAGTCCAGTGGCATCTTTAAGAACAAAGTTTAATTCTAGGTATACGTTTTTGCACGCATGCGCACGTCTTCAGATACACTGAATCAGAGTTCCTCAGGCTTGAGGAAATCTTTTTCAATGTCTCTGAAGACGTGTGCATGCACACACCCAGAATTATTGAGGAAATCTGTTTCAATGTATCTGAAGATGCCTGCATGCACAGGAAAGCTTATACCTTGAATTACACTTTGTTGGTCTTAAAGGTGCCCCTGGACTCAAACTCTGTTCTGTTGCTTCAGACCAACACGGCTACCCAGCTGAATCACTAGATTTTTTTGTGTATGTGTTTGGAGCAGGAATCTGCCGCTTGCAGTTGGCAGTGGTGCAGTCCATTCTGCCACCTCATTCTTCATGAGTAAGCCAGGCCTTAGTCTCTAACAGTAAGGATTGCGCTGTCAGGAGGCAAGGCAGTCTTCTCTATTGCTGGGCGCTTTGGGTAAACAGGAACCCTCTCTCCGCTTAACTCCTCAAGGCACATTGGCTGCCTTGGCACCTAATGCCTGAATTCCTGATTGAGGGTTAAAAGCAACCAAATGGCAGAAACCATTACTCACCCACCAGTCTATTAGATGATGGGCAAAGGCTACCTGCTAATCATCAGGAAAAGGCTTTTTATAAGCCTCGGTCTCCTCCCCCCGGCACCCCCAGCATTGCAGACCACAGTTGTTTTCCAGCCAGCCAGACAACTCCAGCGCTTGCAGTTTAGAAATAAAAGCAAAATAAGCACTAAGAAAATTAAATGCAGCCTAGCCTGTCTGTCTCCTTGGGCTAAATGGTGTACTTGTGGTGGAGCACATCTCAAAGCAAGCCATAAAGCACTTGGAACACTGGAAAATTACTTCAGTTGGGTCTGCAAAACTGGATGTAATCCGATGGGCCTGACCCAGCCTGCCAGCTACATGCAGTGGCCCATTTGGGGCTTGGTCCTCTGGCTTTGCAGTCTGCTTAGGACTGCAAAATACAGACCTGTCAGCAAGCACTTGGGAAGCCACAGCTTGGTGGTGGAGGGAGGGGCTGCTTGAGTTCAGATTAGAGAGATCACAGATCAGGTTTCCAGCCGTGTCTCAGACGGTGAGTTTCAGAGGGAGGAGCCTCTGGTGGGGTGGGGCCTGATGAAGGCAGAAGATGGCATGTGGTTGGTCAAGGGAAGAACTTAGCTTGTGCCTGATTGGATGGAGTCTAATGGACATTAGAGCCAGCATAGTATGGTGGTTAGATTACAGTATATTTATAGAGTTGGACTAAGACTGGGGCAAAGCTGGGTCCAGGCACGATGCTCACTGGATGACTTTCAGCCAGTAATAAACTCTAGCCTAACCGATCTACCAAACAGGGTTGTTGTAAGGACTAAATGGGAGAAGGGAGAACTCCAGGGAGGAAAGGTGCATAAAAACGTTAATAAATAGTGAGATGGGTAGAGGAATGCTCTTTCTAAACCGTGGAGTCCTGAGAGCAAACATTCTACTTTGTGAGCTACTGGCATTAAAGTTGTGAGTGAGAGATTCGGCTGCTGCATGAATCAGTTTGCTCTGGAGCCATCCTTCCTCAGCGAAGACAAAAATGTGTGAGCTGGAGGCTTAAAAAACTGAGAGCTAGCTCGCACTAACTCAGCTTAGAGGGAATACTGGTGGGGGTATACAAACAGCAAAAGCTTTAATCAGTGCTAAGCTAAAAATTGTTCTGGCCCCTCTTGTGAGTCTGGCCTTCCCTGGTATTGTATTTAACATGTTCTGATTAAGAAGGCTCTTGGCTAGAATCCTCCTCCCTGAAAATGGGCAACTTTCTCCATTCAGGGAATTTCTGTGCGGAGGAGCATCAATTTTGTGAGCTCCTAACTGCCAACCTAGCAGTTCAAAAGCAAGAAAGTGCAAGTAGATAAATAGGTACCGCCTCAGTGGGAAGGTAACAGCGTTCCGTGCACTTCGGCATTTAGTTATGCCGGCGTTTAGTTAGACCACGGAGAAGTCTTCAGACAGCGCTGGCTCTTCAGCTTGGAAACGGCAATGAGCACCGCCCCCTGGAGTCGGATTTGACTGGCTTTTGAGCAAGGGAAGGAACCTGCCATTAAAGGAGGCACAGCCGAGAGAAAGGCTGCTAACTTTGGTAAAAACAGTGATCTTTAGAATTCCGATGGAGCAATGTGGGTCCTTTCTTTTCCTTTTTCTGTCACAAACTTGCATTTATCAGCACGTTTCCCAAGTCTTTAGTAGTGGGGGTTTTTTACGTTCTTCACCTGAGCAATGACGTTTTTGCATTTTAAATATCCAGGACAGACCTTGCTAACCAGCAGCAGGTACAAAAATAGCTTTGGCCTTGAGATCCCGTCTGTTGGGGCTGTTTGCTTGCCAACCAGATCCTGCCCTCACCTAATTCCCAGAGTGGAGCCACTGCTCACGTCACCCAGCGATGCTGTTTGCAGCCTCTCCACTGCAGCAATCATACCCTAGAGGGGTGGCACTTTTTATTATGCATTTAGAAGAGTAATTTTAATTTTAACTGCAGAGAAGTAGGGGGGATAGTAATTCTTAGTGGGATTCTGAAGCAGATTTTCTCAAATAATAAAAAAACTCAAGTTGATGAGCAAAAACCAGAATGCATGGTGGCAGAGGATGCTCACCAGGATTGATAGGTAAGGTTGCCAAGTTTGGGTTGGGAAATTTGTGGAGAGTTGGGGAGTGGAATATGGGGACGGTGGGATTTGGAGAAGTGAAGGACCTGGGGGGGGGGGAGTTAATGCCATAGACTCCACCCTCCTAAATTGTCATTGTCTCCTTGGGAATTGATCTCTAATCTGGAGATCAGTTGCAATTTTGAGAGATCTCCAGGTCCCATCTGGAGGCTGGCAACACTAGGATCCTGTGCCTGTAACCCACGAAAGGAATAAAAACAACCTGCATCCAGATTATGCTTTTATACACCGAATGCAAGTATGCTGTTTGTGCCCGGACTGACAAACCAGTAAACAACACCAGCAGCGAGGGAAAGCACCCCTCCTCTCCAGGAGAAGTTGCAGCAGAACAGAGACCTTTTTTCTCAAGCAGGAGCAAACTTCTCCTCTTACGAGAATGAAAACAAAAACAAAAGCAGGCCCACCCGGACTTGGTCTGGATAGCCCAGGCAAGCCCGATCTCGTCAGATTTTGGAAGCTAAGCAGGGCCAATTGCTGAATGTCCTCCCTGTCCCAGTAGGAGTCGCCAGAGGTCACCATGACTTCCAGGCACAGGCACACACAGACAGACACACACAAAACAAAAACAAAGGCAGTAGTCCCATTAGGCCAGAGCAGGGGTGGGCAAACTTGCTTAACGTAAGAGCCGCATAGAATAAACATCAGATGTTTGAGAGCCACAAGACATGAACAAATATTACCTGCTTTTATTGGAAAATAAGCAGATTTGCTTTTTATTAACATTAAATGAGACTGCCAAAAATAATAACAAAAGGGGTAAAAGCAGATATTGATAATGATATTAATTTGTCCAATGATATTTGTTTGCTAATGATATTTAGCTTCCCCAGCCGCCCTGCCGGGAACCACATAATATATGCGAAAGAGCCGCAGTTTGCCCACCCCTGGGCCAGACCATAACCACCCTCCCAACCCTGGCAACAGCTTGGTAGATCATCCACCAGTGCCAAGTTTTCACTTTGCCTTGTGCTTCTCTGACTGGCAAAGGATTTCATCAGAATCCATTAACTGGGCCTGTCAGTCATTTATTTTCTCCTCCATTCTTCTTCACACCCATGGAGAGCCTTCTTTTCCTCTGTCCCTTGCGGGAAAAAGTTCTTCTGCACCTTTTTAGAGAGGCCAGCCTGCAATGTTCCACCAAGTTATGCCTGAGACTAAGGAAGTGATCACAAGGTTGGTAGTAAGGAAGGAAGCAGGCAGGAACAGACTGAGGAGGGGGGAGCCTAGTGGGACAATGCCTCATTTGCCCCAATGAGTCCTGGAATATATATTTTCCCCTCCAGCATTTCCAGTTATATATGTTGCTGAATTAAAGTGGTTTGGGAACAAGCAAAAACTGGGGGGGGGGGGGGGGGGGATAAACATTGTGCATTTTTACCCAAGCTAACATTCAATGTTATGGTCCTAAAATTCATCAGTAAGATTAAAGATCTAGGCTATTTTTGGTAAAATGCCTTCTGAAGCTTGAAAGAGATAAGGGTCGCCATGCCATTAACCCTCCTGATCTTTAGGCAACTGAGTCATGGTCAGGGTGTGGTGGCTCCCTTATTTCCTTTTCAAGGTGTAGAGAAGGATTGTTTTCTTTTATGTCCTTCCCAGGAATTTGGAGTGTTTAGTAAACGGGGTGGAGTGAATTATGTCTGAGAACGGGATTTAGCCTGTCCTTTGGTTTACTGGAGCCAGACCTCCTCCTTGCTTTGTATTTTTCTATAAAGGATGAACTCTGTATCTGCTCAGGGGCTCAGCTCCAGAGAACTGCTTTGGCAGTTTTTGATTTTGACTTTCATTTTGAATAGCTCTTCATTCTATTTTTTCTTTTAACTTACCTCCCCTTACCAATGAGAAGTGAAAGCTCTCTCTGTGGCCTTATCTCAGGCATTCAGCTGGTTAGCTGAAAGATTTACTGGTTTCTGGTTGGGGGTAGGGTGGGGCTGGGAGGGCAAGAGGATAGCTCTGTCTCACCTCTTGCTATCTGTATTATATTATATCACATACTTCTATACTTTTATAAATAGGGAGACCTGAGCAGGTTTTATATAGCTGGCATCTGCTCAGGATGCCAGTTTGTTGGTGAACTCTAATGAGCGGGCGTCAGAAAGAATTCATTCTTAAATAAAACTGGCTACTTGGCTAGAGGAAAAGCCTTGAAATGAGTTTTCTTGCCCAGACAGATCTCAGTAAAAAGAGGGTGGATTTTCATTAGGTTTAAGGAAACATGCCCTTACCCATGGAAACCTTAATGCGGGAGGAGGGAGAACTACCAGTATTTAATGTTTAATAAAAAGCAAATCTTTTAATGTTAATAAAAAGCAAATCTGCTTATTTTCCAATAAAAGCAGGTAATATTTGTTCATGTCTTGTGGCTCTCAAACATCTGATGTTTATTCTGTGCGGCTCTTACGTTAAGCAAGTTTGGCCACCCCTTTCCTAGGCTAAGTGCATGTGCAGAAAGGCCTGCCCCAAGCTATTTTGCTGTTCAAGAGGCTGCAGAAATCACAAGGCATCCTCGCAGATAAAGAAGCTAGCACAACCCAGAAAGGGCACAAGACAGCTTTCTTACTCCCTGATATGTTAATTTTCTACCTGTGCAGGGAACAAGGCTTGTTTTTTTTGTTTTGAAAAACACTGGTTGTGATTCCTCCACCTTGTGCAGTCTGATTTAGCTGAAAGTGTAGCCCAGTTATTATTGGGGAACTGTGGTCAAAAAGTTCCAAATTCCAGTGGGGTAGCCATGCTGCAGCAAGACAAACAGGAGTCTTGTGCTGCCTTAAAGACAAACCAGCACCAGTTGCATAAAGCAAAACCTCAACATTTGCATAGGGAGAGGCCTTGTGCCAAGTCAGGCCACTGTTAGGCCCGGAAAGTCCACTCTGTGAGGCAGCAGTTCTGGAGGATCTCAAGCTCTCTCCCAAAGGTGCTCTTTAAGATCATCTCACATTGAAAATGCCAAAAACTGAACCTAGGACGTGAACATATAAGAAGTGGCTTTTCCTTGAGACTCACCATTGGTCTATCAAGGATCAGTATTCTCACGGGTAAGGTCGCAGGCTGAGGAACTTGTTTTAACTGCAGATGCCAGGGACAGAAATTGGGATCCTTTTCACGCAAAGCAGATGCCCTGCCACTTTGCCATAACTGTTCCCTCTGCAGAACATCACTTTTCGCCTATGGCCAAGGCTGAAGAATGGACCTCTGGACATTGCAACCGTAACCCTTTCCCTTCCGATGCCCCCTTCCCCCAGTACTCTTCATAATGTAAAGCCCAACTCTAAATTGTATCGATATTAAATGTTCGCGAATATTCGAAATCGGAAATGTAGATCTAAACGCGCCTTCCAGCTAACGCTGGCCGGCTCGATGTTCCTATAAATAACTCCCAGGAACCGAAGACCCCCTTCCGTCCAAGCTCCGCCAGCAAACCCCCAGGCAGCCCACACTCGCGGGGCGTGGCTAATTAGGAAGGGTCTCCCCCTCTCGATGGCACCGCTTTTCCTCTCGCCTACGCGCAGCCTCCGTCCCTGTCGCAGGGGCACCCTGAATGGGCATTTCCGCGCGCGCGTGCGCCCCCCCTTTCTGCTCCATTCATGGCCCCTGGTGGCTCCGCCCATCCCGGGCTGCGCCGCGGCGGCTGAATGAAAAGGCGCCGCAGCAGGATCGGCCGGGGCGATTGAACGGGCGCTTCAGGGACTAGCTGCGCAGCGCAGCTGAGAGATGTACGGTAAGGGAGGCAGGGGTGGTGGATCTGGCTGAGTACCGTGATGGGGCCGCAGCTGTATTTCCCTTTTCAGGCAAACCCCCCCCCCCCCCCCAATAGGAGCTGGCTGCGTGTTTCCGATTTGCTCCGCTGGGGGGAGGGCTGGTCGGACCTGCGGTTTTGCGCGGAAGCTGTTTCGGAGAGTTGAAAGGGATCCCGCTCGTCTGTCCCCCCTTCCCCGTAGAGACTCCTTGTCCTCTCAGGGAGACCTCCCTCCCCGGCACAGGACACCCCCTGCTCCACGGTTATCTTCCAAAAGATAACAACCCCCCCCACACACACACACTCCAGAGTGACTCAAGAACAAGTTCCATTCCTCTCCCCTTACCCTATTTCTCCCCGCCCCGGCCAAAATTTGGTATTTGTCCGGTGATGGGGAGGTGGGGTGAGGAGTTTTTTTAGAATGATAGCAAACCAGCTTTCTCAGCCTCCCCCCCCCCCCCCCCCCCCAAGGAGAGCAGTAATTCCTCTGAGCTGTAGACTCTCCAGAGGGAAAGGATCCTGTCTCTGGTGAAAGAGACGCTCCAAAATGAAAGCCCCTCGAAGTTCTAGAATCACCACAGAAGAGAGGGGTGGGCATGCTCGTCTTCTCTCTGGTGGGGTAAAAAGCAACTTTTGGGGAGGGAAGAGAGGATTATACAGCCACATCTCCCCCTTCCCCCGCAGCTCACTTGGGTTTCATTGCTTCAGTGGGGGCTTGTTTGATGGGATGCACCCCTGTGGAAATATTACTCTCTGCAGAAAACTAGCATGTCAGGAAAGCTGGTACCCTTTCCCCTACGCTCCCACATGCCTGGCGGAGGAGGTACAATCCAGACAAAGGGGTGCCACCTGGGGAGGAAATAATGACTCCCTTCCCCGTGGAGGAAAGGTCTGTTGCTCAGAGAATCCAAAGAGGTTAAGGACAGGTTTCCTTCTGAGCTTCACAGGTGCTTCTGTCTGGCATCACACATTTAACAAGGAACAGAACCACAGCAGCCTCCTACATCCAACTCAAGAGGACCCGTATGCCTCACAGGGTTGTGTAGGAACGTCTTGTGCCATATCGAGGAACTAGCCCTTCCCATGCTCTACCCCAAAATCTCCAGGAATTTTCCAACCCTCCCCCCCCCCCCCCCCCCCGTTTTCCTGAAACCCTGCTCCGTTGCTGGTTGTGGTGTTTTCCCTTCAACAGGGAGGGACCTCTCTGCAGTTCCCTCATGCAGGCACAACTTTTTCTCTCTCTCACCCCCCCCCCCCCCCCCCTGTATGGCTTAGGGCTTCTGGAGTGCCATGTTGATTTGGCTCCTCTTAGGCTGACTGTCGTTTGCTTGTCTTGGTGGTGCAAATGACCAAAGGGTTTGGGGCTGTGAAAATAGACATGGGTCTGACATGTTTGGGTTGACCTACCTGTGTTTTTCAGGACAGGGTAGAAGCATTAAAACACGCAGGCTCTTCCCCCCCCCCCAAAAAAAAACCCCTGCTGTTCCGAATATGTTTGTATGAAGGTGTCAAGACAGTGTTTCCGCAAAGAGCTGTTCAGCTGGTGGCAGCTTCCCAGAGCCAGCACAGGTGGAGCTCCTGGACTCTTCTAGCCGGAAGACTCTGGCCCTGGGGCTTGCAAAGTCTGCTGTTCTGTCCATACCGACCTGCACAAATGGCTGCATAGTAGACGGGAGGAAACACCTGCCTTAATCATTGCTCTGCATCTGTGTTTATTTAACAGAGATGATATTGTAGCCAAAGAGTTGGGTTGTGTATTTGCATATAATAAAGCCGGGTTGATTGGCTCTTCTTCACCTTCCTCTATGTCGTTATCTTGCACCTTTATCAACAGCCCTGTGTACAGAGCGTAGCTCTTTATCGTTTTGTCCCTTTGCCAGGAAAAGCCTCCTTGGCGAAATTTCTGCAGGTCTGTCTGCTTCAAGGCGCTCGAGCAGGGCTGGCAGACCAGATGACAGTCCAGATATAAGATTTGAGCTCCTGTTGTCTCTCTGTATGCTTGTCTGTGCAACTGCAAGACAGACTGTCCTTTCCCTAGATTGATAAGGTGTCAGGGGTCAAGGTTTCCTCCCTTCTGGGAAGCCTTTTCACATCTGTGGAGGAAACACTGGCCGTCTGCCATGGAAACCCAGTCTGTTGCCAAAGAGAGCTGGTGTGGTGTAGAATTCAGAGCGCTGGACTAGGATGGGAAGACCTGGGTTCAGATCCCCACTGAATGGGGGTGTATACCCTTTCTCTGCCTGAGTTGTTTCACAAGGTCGTTGATATATGATGCCCAGATCCCCTTGGAGGACAGGTGGGGTAGAAAAATGAGAGCGAATGGGGGGGGGATGGTCTCATCAAAGACATGCCAGCATGCCGCATATCTGGTCTCTGGCCTTTGTATGAAGAGTTTCTCCTCCTCCTCCCCCAAGTGACCCCCCTCAGCTTTCTTCCCCACATCTACGCTGAACTGATGGTATTGCTGATGCCTTCTCGCTGGCAGAGGTGGAATGTTCACGAGTCCTCTGTGCTCCGTCAGTGCTGGAGGGAGTGTGTTTGTGTGGGATGATCACAGCTATGCAAATACCATTTATTTTTGCCCCGCTGTATTTTGGCTCCCGCTTACTGGAGAATCACGATAATGGTGAATCATATTGAAAAGGGGTGATGGAGTGGTGCTACATTTTGCTGCGAGTTTGTATCTAACCTCTTGCATCTGTCTCTGGTGACCAGATGCTGGCACGGTGTTGCTTAATGCTGCCAGTACTTAAGCTGCTTCCGGAATGTGCTAGTGAACCACCCGAAAGAGGAGTTCTCTCTCTGTAAATAGGACCAATTGAAGTTGCCATATAAATAGTTGTACTATTGATCTATATAGATCAGTATTGTCTAATTGGACTGGCAGGAGCTCTTTTGCTGTCTTGGGTGGAAAAAGTTCTTTTCTGCAATCTGCTATTTAGACCTAATAAGCTAGAGATGCCAGGGATTGAACCTGGGACCTTCTGCATGCAAAACTTGTGCTCTACCACTGAGCCAGAATCATCTCCTCTGGAGTGGCCACCCTCACAGAGCTCCTTTCAACAGGTAGCAAAGGAGAGCAAAAAAAAACCATGCTCCTTAACTATAATATTTAAGCTCTGTTAGCAAAAGCCACAGTGGACAGAGAACTTCGACAGAGGAGGACTGGTTGCCAATTCCAGTTATGACCATGACTCACCCAGTGGCAATTGCACACCCACTCTTTCTTAGCCTCAGTGTTTCATCTATAAATTGAGCTGGTTAATATCCTACTTTGCAGGGTTGATGTGGGGATGATTCTATAGCTGTTCATATGTTAAAAGCAGCAGCAAAGCTAGGTCCTGGCTTAGGGCACCTGTTCCTCCCAGATATGTAGATTCCTGTGCTCTCTGCTTTACCTGGAGTGCAGCATGCATATAGGTTGACGCAGATGGACTTGTGGGGGGGGGGGGGGGAACTGCAGGCTTCTGAATTGTTCTATTTGTCTGCAAGCCTGTGTTTTAAAATGCTGCATAAAAGAGCAGTAGGGTTTAACTAGCCTTGCATCACTGTCTCTGCCCCCCCCTCTTTTGTAAAATTGGCATGCAAACACTGACTTAGATCCTGTGGTAAATCTCTGCTGATGGAAGCTCCTTGTCTTCTGCCCCAGCCTGGCACCATATGCTGCTCCCAAGGGTACAGGAAAAGCATGAGGGGCAAATTAGGAGGGGGGGGGGGGCTGCAGTGCGAGACAGGGGAACTGGCAAAATTCTCCTTCCCCGCTTATGTTAGCAGAAATTTAGTATAGCATCCAAGCAGCTATATAATTGATTGGCTTCATTCCCAAGTCTATCTGTTAAGGCCTCCGTTGTGATGATTTGTTGTGTGGTGTCAAGTGTCGATGGGGTAATTGTTTGCCAACGCTTTGCAATAATAGATCTTGCTGACAATATTAGTTGGCTGGCTCCCTCCCCGCTTTCTCTGATTATGAGACAGAGTCTCTGAGCACAATCCGGTGGGAAATTTCTCTTGTGCAAGCCCTTTTCGGTATGGGAGGGAGCGGTGTCGTGCTCCTGTTCTTTTTCATTCAGTCTATTCCCTGTGGATTGTATCCATGCTGGTAGATGACATCTATTGCTTTTGGGGGGGGGGGGGTATTTTGTGTGTATGTGCTTGTGAGCCCATAGAGAACTGAGGTCCACAAATCAACATCTTTTGGTAGTCCCTGGCCCCAGGGACGTCCAATTAGCCTCGACCAGGGTCAGGGTCTTTTTTGCCCTGGCCCCCCACCTGGTGGAATGAGCTCCCATATGACAGTTCCACAGGGCCTGCAAGATGGAGCTTTTCCACTGGGCTTTAGATTGAGGTGGCAGACATCCACCCTCTCCCAGCCAATCTCCCCTCACAGGCCTGGATCCAAGTAGACATCTGGGTACCCACTCTTCTATCTTAATTGATCTGATTGAAATCATAATTGACATCTGATCTAAGTTGTTTTACACAGTGTTTTATGATTCTATACCATTTTAAACTGTTATTTTAAAGTTGTTTTTAATTGAAGTCTATTGTGCTGAGACTGATGTTAACTCGCCCTTAGCCTGCTTGCAGGGAGGGTGGGATACAAATTTAATAAACAAATAAATAATGTCATAATGGGGAGCTAGGACATTTCAGAGAGGTGGCTTGATATTACCTGCCTCTGCATCCTGGCCCTGGTATCTCTTGGAGGTCGCCCTCCCAAATACTTGCCAGGGTCGGCCCTGCTTAGCTTCTGAGATCTGACGAGACTGGGCTTGCCTCTATTCTTTTTTTTTTTTTTTAAAAACTTCGTCTCTCTTTTTTGTTATTTGAAATAGTGCTGTGGGATATTATACTTTGCTTTAGGCTGAAGGTTACAAAGTCACTCAGGAAGTATCGCTGAGCATAGATTCGAACTCGAGCCTTCCTGGTCTAGCACCCAAACCCGCTATGCCACACTAGGTCTTGTGATCTCAGTATCCTTTGGCAAAACGCATTTCAGTAATTGTGAGCAGAATCCTAGGCGGAAGGCGCCTTCATCCTACATAAGTGGCTGTTCTGTTGGGGGCAGGGGCCTTAGTCTAAAGGCAGGCTCCCGTCTTTGGTTAGTGGACTGGTAGGGTGCAGGCCAGGTTGAAGGGGGCCATCAGGGACTTAAGAGCCCAGGTCACCTTGTGAGTTGGTGGCTAGAATGAGATTTCAGCTGGCCACAGAAGTCCAGCACTTGTTAGGGCACCCATAGCACAGCAGCAGATGGGCTTCTCCTGTGTTTTGCTTATGCAGCTGTTTCCGTTCCCTCTTGCTGTTTTCTGTCTCCTTGGGTGTTGCTTCACATTGCATCATTTTTGTAATTGCGGAGCTTTGTGTTAGTGTATATTCTAAATTTTAATCAATTTTGCTAGCTGTGGGTTGTGAAGAAATTGATGGCACCCACGTTACACGTTCGCAGCTCAGCAGGGATTGGGCTTTGGAACAAGAGTGGTGCTTTTTTTTTAAAAAAATTATTTTTGGCTCGCGCCCTGCAATATACTTAATTTGATTGTATGTTATCCTTTTTTGACCCTGCCCAAAGCCAAATTGCTTGGCAGGGCCCCCAGGAGGCAAATCCTTACACTTTGGGGGCTGTTAATGTTGAACAGCTGGCTTAGACAGCTGGCTTAGCCCCTTCCTTCTCTGTCATGAGTGTTTCATCAGCCGTTCCAGGTTAAAATGTGCGGCCAGCGTTGATTAAATTTGCCTCCATCCTTCTGAGCCTGTGAGGGCAAAGGGCACTTTCTCCATTTCCTGGCCTTCCAGTCTGAGCTTGGATGGCTTGAGTTTGGACGGCTTGTTTGCAAAGACTAGAGAGTCTCTTCTAAACCGTGAGTCTGCTGCAAGAGGCCCAGGGCTGATGCGGAGCCCAGATAGCTTGCAACCTTGACCCCTGGCAGAGTTGGTGCTGTCCCCTGTACGGAAGCTGGTGCAAGGACCCAGGTACACGCTTGCTTCCTTTGCTTCTCTGTCTTGGCTTTCCTGGTCCTGGGGAATTGCCTAGCAACCGCGGTGCTTTTCTTTCTTCCTTTCCTGTGTCATTTGGCATTTTCCGCTTTTGGCACGGGGCCCCTTGTTTGTTCCTTCTGTCTGCTTGGGGTACAGGTGATGGTGTTGGTTGTCGGAGGGAGACCCTGAGGTCTCTAGAAGGAGCCTCTTCTCGAGCTGTGAGATGGCGGCCCAAAGAAATCCAGAGGCTTGACTGACGGTGCCTCTTGCTGCTGAACAGGTAGATTTGGATGGAGAATGAACTGGAGCATTGGATCGGCGTGGCTATTGTTCAAGCTCTGCAGCTGACCAGCTGCAGTGATTTGGGCAGGAAGGAATCACTCCGTAGGCTGGCTAGTGATTTGGCCAGGCTGGTCCGTTCTATATCCCTGTGACTCAGAATCCTTGTTGGAACTAGTTTTCTCTGCAGGCGCCTCTTCTGGGGCCTCTTAGCTCTCTTTGTGGCCAGGATTGCAGGGCTGCCTCCAGGACTGTTTTGAAGGTACCTCAGTGAATTGACATGGGCAGTGCGTGCTGGTCGGTTGAGCACGCCCCTCTGTGCTAGAAGGCACCCAGGCTTTTCTCTCCTCCCTTCCCTGTGGTTGCTTTCACTGGTCCCGGGACTGGGAAGGGGCAGGGGCAGGGTGTTCTCACCTTCCTGGTGGCTGTATGCAAGTCTTGTAGCGCTTCTGAGTAAGTTTCCCCAGAGTCCAGCTGGCTTGGTAGGGTCTCTTGGGCCTCTGGAACTTGATGTTTGCCCAGCTTGGATACCTTCTGGTGCCAATCCTGTTGGAGTGGCTATTGCGTGTGAACAGTTCTGGGTTGGGTCAGGTAGGGACTTGGGGCCCAGTGCATTGCGATCTACTCCAGCTCCTCCCATTCTGTGGCCCCGGTCCCACAACATCCATGCTATGGTCACTGGGCTATCCCACACCAGACTGCAGGTGAGGCTGATATGATGGTAGAATGTACAAAACAAAATGATCCTGCTTTGGAGCACTAGCGTGTCGGAGAAAATTGTTCCAGTTTAGGCTTCCTGTGCACTTAAAAAACTACATTGCTGATGAGACCTTTTCCCCCACATTATCATTGATATGAGCTCTGTGTATGGTCTGAAATGGTACAACCGAGATACAATTTGACTGCCTCATCTGCTCTCTGTCTTTTGGCTCACTGATCTGATGGATGAAGAGTGACTGGGTGGGCAATGTGAAAACCATGGTGAATTTTTAATATCTTACAAAAAACCCAACAAGTTAATATTAAAAGGCTGTTTTACGTTCTTTGTATAGGATGAGATAAAGAATGTGATGGATTTATGTAACACTGAGTGGTAAAGAATTGCAAATAGGCAGAATTTGTGTAAAAAACTTTTCTCATTCTTGATAGTGAGGGGCTCACCAAATGGGTAGAAATGTATCCATAAAAAGAGGCTGCGGCTGGAGTGGGATCCCTTCCCATTAGGCTTTGCTCTGCAGCTTTTCTCTCTGTCCCCTGCTGCTTCTCCTCTGCTGGTTGCTCACCTTGGTGTGGCCTTTATTCACTCTTGACCTTTCTGTTCCCAGACCCAGTGCTGTATTAATTCATGCTTGGTCAGCTGGTTGCTGGGCATGCAAATAGGTCTGAAAGGAGGATGAGGAGACTGGTGAAGCTGGAGCTGATGTTATGGAAGCAGCAATGCCATGTGGGGGGGGGGGCTCTTTTCCAGCTGAGCAGACCTTTGCCTCTCAGCTTCTCTCTGATACGGCTCCACCTTGTGCAAGCAAAACAATGTAGGAAAAGATAGACCAGGAATCAGACTTGTAGCAGCATAGGACATTAGTAGAGAAGATAGCAACTGTCTAGACTTAAATTAGCTATCACAAATGACTTTGCAGTCACACAGGCTGGCAGTTCCAATGTTGAAGGAGCCCAAAATGGGAATTTAATACTGCATTACCCCATAACCAAACATTTTCAAACTTGCCCTGGCATAAAGGAGGATGAGATCCCTAAAAAAATGGAAGTGTCCCTTTATTTGCTTTTATTCCAGTGATTAAAAAAGGATTGCAGGGTGGATTAAAACTTAATCATCCGGATTTTTTTTTAAAAAAGTGTGCTATAAAGAAACCTAAATCTGAAGTAGATATGTTCAGTTCTAAACCTATTATCTCTTAATACTGAGTGACTGACTTAAAAGGCTGTTTCTTGCTATTACATTCTTATTCCATCCATCTTTCAAACAGTTTTCATAATTCTTGCCTCTTGTGCAACAACCTTGTGAAGTAGGTTAGGCTGAGAAATAGTGACTGGGGGGGGTGTCTGAGGTTAAGTATTGTAACCTTTATGTTATGATTACCTGTCTCCTGGCAATTATGCATGCCAAAAATTTATTGAACCTCTAAACAAATTAAAGTCTCATTTGGTTTACCCTTTGGTTTCATTTTCAGTAGTTTGTTTCCCAGTAATTTAGGAAGAGAGTAACTTCCTTGCTATTGTGTAGCCCTGACCTACTTTGAAGTATTTCCCACTCTAAATTTGTATGCAAGGAGAAGGACTCCAGAGATACTTTATAGGAATGTTTTTCTTCTTGTGTCCCTTTTTTAAAGGCATTTCGTTGCTTTCTTCCCAAGTGTTCTCCCTTCAGGGAACACCTTTGACATCATCTCTTCTGCTGTGGCCTTTCTTGTGCCTTGCAGAGGATTCTGGGATATGCTCTGCAACACACACTGGGTTCACTGAAGGCCCCAAACTAGGCCTGGTAGCATTTCCCAGTTGCCTAAAAATACACCCATCATGCTACTGCAGCTGCATAGTGCAGGGGTGAAAATCGACCCTGAGCTTTTTTGGGGAATGCTTGCCTGTTGTTCCTCCTCTTCTGTGAGGGAAAAAGACTGCCAGGGTTTCCAAACTGTTGGTGACCGTGGAAGTTGTGACCACCGCTGTCATTTATTTTCCCTTCTTTGAACATGGGTATAGGGCGCTTCCCCCCAGCATTGCCCCTCATAGGAAGGCTTTGCTTAAGTGATCCTTTCCCTCAAAGGTTGTCTGCTCGGTTCCTTCATTCCACCACTCACACAAACAAGACCTGTGAGCAATTCGACATAGTTGTGAAGGAATTCACTCCCCTTTTGTTTGAACTGTGTCATGGAATGGAGGGTGCCCAGTCATGTCGCCATTATGTGAGGGCTGCTCAGAGGAGAAGGGGTGTGTGACTGTGGGGGGGTTGGGGGTTGGGGGGGAGCTCAGGGAGCCAGGGAAGAGAAGATGTCTGACACCAAGAACATTAGGAAATGGCAGTAGTAAATTTCTCCCACAGTTCCATTGATTGAAGGGGAGGAAGGGTTAGCCAGGCAAAGTTGTTGGCCATATGAACATGGGCTGAGAGTTGTGGTCTAGCACTAGGATTTGGGAGACCAGGGCTATTTTGGGGCAGGAACGCACAGGAACGGAGTTCCGGCTGGCTTCTAAGTTGGCCACGCCTACAGCCTCCTCCCCATGGGTTCCCCAGGTGCCTCACAAGCTGCGGGGAGCCTGGGGAAGCCAATCCAATCCACGGAGGGAGGACAGTTTAAACTGCCTCCCCTCCTTGGGTTTCCCAGGCACCTCGCAAGCCACTTCTAGGAGGGAGCTGCGCTGTCAGAGGTGTGGCCTAATATGCTAATGAGTTTCTGCTGTTGGGTGTGGCCTATTATGCTGATGAGTTCTTGCTGGGCTTTTTCTACAAAAAAAAAAGCCCTGTGGGAGACCCTGATATAAACCTCTCCTCTGCTTTGAAGTTCATTGGATGACTTTCAGCCAGTCCTTTGGCTTAACCTACCTCATAGGATTGTGAGGCTAAAATAGGATAGGAAGAAGCATTTCTGCTGTGAGGTAGGCCGAGGGAGTGACTTGCCTAAGGCAAGCCAGGTCAGTTTGTGGCAAGGGTGAGATTCAAAGCAAGGACTTCCCAGTTCGTAAGCTCAGCTTCTTAGCTATTCTACAACAGCTCTCTGAAGTTCATGGTTGTGCTTATATCCTGATACGAATGACACCTACATCATTATTCAGGGTAACATCCAACTTTTGTAACTGTTTATCCCTCCAGTTAAACTAGCAATGCTTTAATATCCTTTAAAATTAGGAATATTTTAAATTCCACTCCAGTGTTTCAAGCTTACTGAATGTTACACGATGACATTCTTATCACTGCTGCATCGTTTCCCTCTAGGCTTTGGCTGTGTCTCTGCTGGTTGTTCTGCTTGGGAAAAAAATATGAAGGCAGATATCTCAAAGTCCAATTCAGCTGCACCCTCTGGATTTTTAATAACAGGGACGCACAGGGTAGCGGTTCTTGGCATTTCCAGAAGAGGCTTCCAAGTATCCAACAGATCTTTCTAGCTAATGAATGCATTGGATATTAAATATGAGGAGCCAACTTGATGGTGTGACTTGCGTGCTAAGGTGCAGTCACCACAGGCCAGACTTCTCTGCAAGCCCAGAGTGTTTACCAACAGATTCACACTAGAGTGCTTCCCAGCTGACTCTTCCTTGGCAGTGTGCTCTAGGAATGTAACAGAAGAAGCTGAACACTGCCAGATTCTACCAAAGGTCCCATGTAGTCAAGTATCCTGTTTCTAAAAAGTGTTCACTTGAGATGCCCCTTTGAAGTTACAAGCTGGATGTAAGGGCATCAGCATCCCCGGGGTTGTTTTCCATATGCTGGTATTTGGAGGTATACTGCCTATGAACATGGGTTATTTGTTCAGCCACCTGATAACCTTTGTCATTCTGATCGTTTGGTTTGCTGATCTGTTTGCTGGAATGGTGAAAAGTACTGTCAATTCACAGCTGACATGGCAATCTCAGAGGGTCTTCAAGGCAAGAGACGTTCAGAGGTGGTTTTCCATTGCCTGTCCCTGGTGTTCCTTGGAGGTCTCCCATCCAAATACTAGCCAGAACCAACCCTGCTTAGATTCCAAGATCTAACAGGAATGAGTTACCCTAGGCCATCCAGGCCAGGGCTAGCTGTCCTATTTAGATAGACAGAAACTTGTTCCAGGATGCTGTGCTAGGCTGGTGCTCACAGCTGGACCTAAGAGACTTGAGTTCCAATGGCTGCTTGTCCATCCTGTTTGCAGTCACCCTCTCTTATCCTGCCTTCCGTCACCAGGTTGTTGTGAGAATAAAATCCCTTCACCCTAATATTCTGTCCTATAATGTGTATTTTTTTTCATTCATCCCCTTAACAGGGCCTAGTCTGTTACTTTTAGGGCTACTTTTAGTCTGAATGGGCCAATGTCTGTTTCAGTCTTCTGCTGTAGGCTCTGACCCCCCCACCCCCTCCCGGCCCCCAGAATGGCTGGGCTTATGCAACTTGTCCACCATGTTTGCAGTCTTGGTTTTTAGGTATGCTTGAAGGATTCTGTATAACTCAAAAGCTTGCTACAGATGTCTTAAGCAGCAAGTGGGTGCAGTAACAAGATTGCCTGTTTTGTGCTGAAGTCCAATTAGTTGCAGTTGAAGAATGGAGAACTAGAGTGCTTTTGTGGTGAGGCTGCAGGTGTCTGCCACAGACTTTAGTGCCAGGAAGCAAATCCTAGGGTGCAGAAAAATCCAGCGGGGGAGAGGAGAGAGAGAGAGTTTGAGTCATTCAAAACAGACTCCCCCCCCCCCCCCCCCAATTAGCTCTATCAGTTAATTCTCCTTTTCTTCCCTGTAACATGGAATAATTTGAAGGGCAGCATGCCTTATTAACTAACTAAGCAAAAGACTGATGGGTTGCAGAGTGACTTTCATGATTTGGCATGATTTATGTTTGAGAGGTGACTCAAGTTCCTGGGCTTGTGTTTTCAGGGAGCGGAAAAGAGGGAAGCCTGGGTTTATATAAAGCTATTCTGGTAACGGCTGTGGGAGGGGCAGGAACGAAATCTGGCAAGTCAAAAAACAGAAAATTGTTTGAACCCAGGATCCTAGTCCTTTCCTGTTGACAGATTTAGCTTACTTCTGGGGTTTGGGGCACCTGCTGCAACCAAGGAAAGTTTGATGAGAGGGATGAGTTGGTACAGAATTTCATAAATACTCTGTTTTGATTTGAAAATTGGAGTTGCTTCTGTGGTTTCTCAGCTCTAGGGACAAATTTGCAGTCATGTTTTTTTTTTTCTTCTCAGCCCAAGTAGCCAAAATTCAATAATGAAATGATCATTGGTGCCTGTCCTACCCCCCCCCCCCCCGCCCCTTGTTAAAATGCCCTACAATAAAACAGAAATAAAAGAAATTAACGGAATGGGGACGTTAGTGAAGAAAACGGGCAGGATGCAACAGATGTATGTACAAGAAGGAACAAAGTGTCATACTTGTACATTTCTACACAGGAGGAGCCACATTGGTCTGTCGCACTGCAAGAGCCTTGTGGCGCCTCAAAAGATGTAACACATTTTTTTCGGCATGAGTTTTCATGGGCTGGAGACCATCTAGCATTGCCAGCTCAGTGTGTGTGTGTGTGTGTGGAATTACTGGAGATCTAGGGGTGGAGCATGGAAAAGGCATGGTTTGAGGAGGAACCTTAGCAGGGTATAATGTCACGGAGTCCACCCTCCAAAGCAGCCACTTTTTCTGGGGGAACTGATCTCTGTCATCTGGAGATCAGCTGTAATTCCAGGAGAGCTCCAGGCACCACCAGGAGGTTGGCAACCCTAAGGCCATCTCATCTACTAGTCGGTGGGACTTTATGCCACCATCTGACGGGGGTGGGGTCTCTTTGTCTACCGAAGCATGTGCTACAAATCTCTTAGTTTGTAAGAGATTGTCTTTTAATGAGTTGCACGTTGTTGCTGCTATTCAGCACCACTGAAAGATCCCCAAAATTGGTGGAGGCAGTTTTTGGTAGAGGTGTCTGGAGAGCAGGACCCAGCTCCGGCTCAGCACTTCTGTGAGGCTTCCCTTCTCCAAAACGAATGATAAAACTGTTTCACAAAATCAACTTGTGGACCTTTGAGCTGTTCATGGTTCTTCAGAGCACATTAAAGATTGGACAGTACCTGGCAATATAGTTACATCTTCCTTTCTCTAAATGCCTTAGCAGAGTACTTCCCCTCCCCCATAAAAAAGATCAAATCAATATAAAGAATCCCAATTTTAAAAATGAATCGTTGGCTTAAAATGTGCAATCCTAGCCTGGTTGCTAAGAAGTTTGAGTTTATCTGGGTTTTTCTGTTGCTGTTTTGTGGCTCAGACCATGGAATGATGCCGCTTTCATGTATTGCTTGTGAGGTTCAGAGGCATTCAATCGGCCAGTGTTGGAGAAAAAGATTACTGGGCTACGTGGACCTCCATCTGCTCTGAAAAGCTGTGCTTAAACTTGTGAGAACAGCCCAGAGAGATGCCAGCAGTGGTATCTTCGGGGGCAACATTTGCTGTTGCCTAATCTCCCCATATTCTTGCAAAATCAGTTTGAAAAAGAGGGGGGCATAAATGGGTAGGATCTCGGCTGCCTAGGCTGGTTTCTTGGGCAAGGGGCTTTCCTTGCTCTGATTCCTTCCAGCCGTGCAAATGTGTTTCTTAAGCTTCCTCCTGCTGTTTGCAATCTAATGAAAACCATCCATGCATTTCTAAGGAGCTTATGTGCCTGAGATAGTTCTCATGGTAGCGTTTATCTGTATCTCTTTCTCTTATCCCTCCCTGGCCCCGTGCTGGGTGTATAATGACGTATGCCCAGTGCAAACCGTGACTTTAACTGATACAGCTCCGTTTGTTTCAGAGGAGTCTTTGGTGCTCTATGGAGGTGGAGGGGTTTTCAAGGGTCCAAGTCTACAATAGCAGGAGTTCTGGACTCCCGACGTTTCTAAAGCTCAGTGTGGGGAAAAAATCTTCCCGAGATAACAAAGCAGCTCCTCTCAGGATAGTAATTCTTACCTCTGATGTTACTAAAAGCTAAAATTGAGAACAATAAAACTGAGAGCTAAAGTGTGCTTCCACTTTTAAGTAAGGGGGGGAGCATTCTATCTGAAGCTGGAGAAAGATTGGCTGTCGCTTCAAACGCATCATGCGGTCGCTTGCAAATATCTATGAAAATGTTTTGTTCAGCGTCCATCTGGAGGAAGAGAGCTGTAGGTCTCAGGAGGTTGCACACTGAACTGTACATCTTAATGATCCCTGTTATCCGTCCTGACAATCCTCACCCTCCTGATTCTGAGTGTGGCAGTTATGAATGGGAAACTAATCCATATCAAGTGGATATTCTTTAAAAGGGTGGGTCCTCAGAGAGATTTTGCTCCCCTGGGAATTGGGTTCCTGGACAAACATCTTAGTAGTGGTCTTTCTGTGTACACTTTGCCTTAAGTATTCAAAATACATTAGATCTGTTCAAATCCAGGAAGGTTTAGGGATTTGGTGGCTTACAAATCAGCTGGGATTTTGAATTCATGAGCAGGTTAGAACATATGGTCTCTGAGGCATGGTTTATATTGCTGATTGAAAGGGTGGGGTGTCACTAGATAAAATCTGCTTATGAGTGGGATCACCACTGAGTATATGCAAGGCAAAGCAAAGATAATCTGTCTGACATCTAGGGTGGGGCCTTGGGGTCAAGGCTGTGTCTCCTTGACTGTATACCTTACACCCTTTGTATCATTCATTTTTATTTACTTCATTGATTTTTATTTGCTTAAGAACATAAGAGAAGCCAAGGTTGGATCAGGCCAGTGGCCCATCCAGTCCAACACTCTGTCACACAGTGGCCAAAAACACCATGTGCCCTCAGGAGGCCCAGCAGTGGGGCTTCACTTTCTCTTTGAGACTCAAGGTGCTTTATGGACTTGGACGACAACGCTGTAAGAACAGTATAATGAAACAAACAATGCAAGAGTTTTGCAGGCTGTTTTGTCAACATGCATGCAGAGATGGTTAATAATATTGTGATACCCATGCATGTCCCTTACTTTCCCGTCTCATGCTATTGTTGCCAGCATTCTCAGCCCTGAACCTGGGGTGGTCTTTCCCGAGAGAGAGACATCCCAAGGTGACCTCTGTCTGAACCTCCATAAGCAGTGCCCTATGAAACCAGGCTTGGCTTAAACAGTGGCTTTTGCTGGGAGGCTAGAAGAACCACATTTTGGCTGAGAAAACTCAGGCCAAAGAGAATTCTCCATGCAAGCAAACCCCCCCCCCACACACACTCTTCTCTCCTGTCAGCTTAGTCCAAAAAGGACTAAGAATGGACAAGTCTCTGCCCTTGCCTCAGGCGTCTTCTGCTGACCAAATGGCTAGTCTTTTGTCTGTCAAATGTACAGGCAGGCAGGGACAAAAAGCCTCTGGTCTGTGTGCTATTGTCACAAAGGAAGTACGTTGCATGTTTCCACCCCCTTCTCCTGTTTCACCCATGTCAGGAAGTATCTTTGGAATAATCCTCTCATCTCTGTCTCCATATATTTGTCTAAGATATCTGCGTTCTTACACCTATGCCAGACCCATCAAGGTAGTGAATTCAGGATCATCCTACCACACATTAAGAAACATCACTCCTTTTGTCTGGCACCAGAGAAACGCCAGACCACTCTATTGTTCCATAATGGACACCCCCAGCACAGTCGTCCAACACCTGGCTTCTATTGTTAAAAGCCTGACTCTGCCCCCTCTGGAATAGGCCTTGCCCATCCTGATGACATGCAGCCCTGAGACTCATCGTTGGTCCAGGTGATCTATTGTTCTCACCTGAGACCAGCCCCCAAGACCTTCCATTGGTCTGCATTGTTTTCCAATGCCTGTATCCATGGCCACATGGTTTTAGACCCGTGTGTTTTTCTGCCCTGATGCCAACTGGCAGGTCACCCCTAAACCCTCTGGGTTTAGGCCACGATCCCTTCTTCATGGACCTCTGGACATCTGGACAGGTAGTAACACCCCATAACCGACTCCCCAAGCTATCAATCACCTCTGCTTTCCTAGTTCTATATATTGTGTGTGTGAATGCTTGATTTTATATTTGTATGTTTAGGAATCCTTTAGTAAAGAAATCACTGCTTTAGTAACCTAGCCTCTGTGTTTATCTCTGGTGCTTCTGGAAGAAGCAGGACCCCTGTATATGACGATGTTTGTTCCCTTATTGCCGACTGCTATCAATCAAATTCCCCAATATTAATAATAACTAAAGGCAATCAGGCTAACACTACGCTGTAGATGTTGCTAGCATCCATAATCTCCCAATTCTGAAATTTACAGCTTAACTCTTGATTCCCCCCTCTATACCACTACATTGTGTTACAGATGAATAAATTTTGCAAAAAGGTTATTTGGGATGGTGTGCAGGAATGCATCCAAGCCCGCCAATTTAAAACTAGGGTTGATCTCAAATTCCTGCCACTTCTCAACATCCTTTTCTGCAAATGTCTCCTTTTTCTGGGATTTTGTTTTTCACCGGTGACTTTATTTTTATTTTAAATATTTACATATTTACATACAATAAGAAATTAAAATAACTCATCCAAGAATTATATATAAAATAAGCTATAAAGATCTACAGCATAAAAATCCTTGAGAGGGTGGAAAATAAATGAAAAATCAACCAAAAGTCTGATGAACAAAAATGTTTTTATCTGGCACTTAAAGCTTTGGAGTTGGCTATTCCACAGTCACGGTGCCACTATAGAGAAGGCCCTGTGTCTTGTATTACTTGTGAAAATATACTCCTGTTGTCCTCTCTCGCTGGTTCAGAAATTTTACTTTATTTGTCTTTGATTTCACTACTAGTAATCAAGGTTTTATGTTTCAAGTGACCAGCGCTCTTCAAAGTCTTATACTGAATGGCGGAGTGTAATAACGAAGGAGCTATGCTGAATATTGAAACGTTCTCCTTAAAAGATTAAAAATTAGATCTGTCGCAGTTAAGCAAGTTACTGGAAAAATACCTTTTGACGAACACATTTTGGTCCCTGTTTGTTTGCTAGGCAGCAGCGTGTCACGTTCTTTCTTCTCTTCCCTTGCTGTCCTCTGCCTCATTTACCCTCACAGCCCTTTAATCTGATTGGCTGCACCAGCCCTCCAGCGGCTTTGTTTACCAGCATCTTTGATGACATTTGTGTCGGTTGTCATCACTTTCTGACACTGGTGAGAGAGTCCCAGGGCCCATCAGAAATGAGGCGGAGGATAGTGAGGGCCCAGAAGGAAGAGAAAAATGGTATTGAGAAAAAATAGCTTTGAAACAGTGTGGATATGCTGGCAACAGATGGTGAAGAAACAAACTGAAATTTTTGTAATGCCTTTAGCAGCTCTAGGTACAAACATCGTAGTTTTATCCTGTCCTCCTTCCAAGGACTCTCAAGGCAGCACATGTGGTTCTCCTCACTTATCTTCACAACAACCCTATCAGGTAGAAGAAGATATTGGATTTATACCTCTCCTTCACTACCCAAAGGAGTCTCAGAGCGGCTTACAATCTCCTTTTTCCCTCCCCTCCCCACAACAGACACCCTGTGAGGTAGGTGGGGCTGAGAGAGCTCTTTGGAGAACTGCCCTTGAGAGAACAGCTCTGAGAGAACTTGTGATTGACCCAAGGTCACACCAGCAGCTGCACGTGGAGGACTGGGGAATCAAACCCAGTTCTCCCAGATTAGGGTCGACTCTCCTATCCACTACACCAAACTGGCTCTCAAGGCTGTCAAGTGGAGAAAGAACTGGCCCAAACTTTTCCCAGTGAGCTTCACTGCTTGAACAGGAACTGGGATAGGGGTCTCCCCAGTGTTAATGTGATAACCTAACCACAGCACCGCATTAGATGAAATGTCAGTGCTTCTGGCTTGCCTGCCTACATAAGCACTTGCATAACTTTTGAATGTCTTGCTCGCCCAGAGCTTTTGAGCAGGGAAATGTATTTTATGTTTTATGTATTTGTTTTTAATTGACTGTTAGTTTAAGTGACTTATAAGTTCATGATAGGTTTTAATTGTATTTTGAATTGTTTGTAATCTGCCCTGAGCCCGCCTTGGCAGGGAGAGTGGGATATAAATCATAGAATCCTAGAATGTTAGAGTTGGGAGGGACCTTGCAGGTCATCTAGTCCAGCCCCCTGCACTCTGCAGGAGCATAGCCGAAAGGTAGCCCTACAACATACCTGAAAGATGGTTGTCCAGCCTCCACTTGAAAACGTCCGCTTGAAATAATACTTAATAAGCAAGTACGTGGATGCTGTCTGGAGCATCTCTGTTTCTTAAGCTGCAGCAGCAAAATGGCTGTGCTTAAATATCTAATGCGTATGTTTTTGGAAACACTTTCTCTGGTTTAATTTGGGCAGTTGTAAAGGGTACTCACATAAGGTCAAGAGCTGTCCATCTCCTCTAAAACACACTGGCCCATCTGCCCCAGTGCCCTTCTTTAGTGACTCTGTGTGCGAAAGTGCCCAAGGATGGGAGGCAGCAGCTTAGCTTATTGCTCTTGGCTACTGTGTGCAGCAGAGAGCAGCCCCCGGTGCGAGCCGAACAGATCTCCTTGCACTTGCTGACGCCAATGGCACTTGTTCAGGGTGTGCATAGAGTGTTGACCCCGGCAACTCCTGTCTCTTAGCTGCGTTTAATTTCCTGTCGGGCTTCCCTTTCAGCGCTACCAAAGCCAGTGATGAAGAAGAGGCTGCTGTGTTAGCAAAGACAGAGACAGGGTTGGGGCTGAGGGGCTGAGGCTGAGAATCCCGGTCCCCAAACCCCTTTGACTCTGCAAGTAGGATGTGTTCTGCAGGATAAATCACACTCGCATAACATGTTTAATCTGTCTGTCTAGCACATTTTTGAAAGAAATGGGTGTGTTCTTTTGATATGGCTTTTGTTTTTGCTCAGCTCTGGCCTCTTAGTGTGCCCTAGTGAAAGCCTGTTGTTTTTGTCTAACGCTTCCAAAAGCCTTTGTGTTTTTTTGCTGCCACAGGCTGACGGCTGCCCCCATTGGAATTTGTTAACTCCCAGAATTTGCCTTTTTATGTACTGTTTTCTGTTGTTCCACCTGGAAAATCTCTACAAATCTTTTGCTAACAACCTTGACCACCTGTGCCTAATTTTAGTCAAAAAAGGAAAGCCATAATCTGTACAGAGGAAAAAACAAGAGCCTTCCTAAACCGGACTGTAGCTCCATCTAGTCAAGCATCCTGTTTCCCACACTGGCCAACCGGATGCCTCTGGGAGGCCCGCAAGTAGGGTAGAGAGGCCGAAGCTGTTGCCCAGTGTTGCTCTCTAGCAACGGATATCCAGAGGCATGCTATGCTGCCTCTGGACATGGAGATTCCATTTAGCCATCATGACTAATTGACATTGCTAGGTCTCTCCTCCATGAATCTGTCAAATCCCTTTTTAAAGCATCTTAGGCAAGAGGACATCATAACATCTTGTGGTGGTGAGCTCCACAAAGCAATAGTGTTGTATAAAGAAGTATTTCCTTTTTCCTGAACTGACTGTACATCAATTCCACTGAGTACCCCTGAGTTCTGTTATAATGAGAGAAGGTGAAAGAAAAATGTCTTTGTCACTCTTTCCCACACCCCTGGTCTTTTAAAAATGTAATTCTGAACTGAAGCTTTCCATCGTCTTCAGGCTTCTCTGCTACAAACAGTGCTCCAATGTCTTAAGAACACAAGAAAAGCTATGTTGGATCGGGCCAGTGGCCCATAGGGCTGCCAAGTCAGCCCGGGGGGCAGGGGATCCCCCGCTATAGGGGTTCCCGATCCGCTGGCCGGCATTCAGCCGGCGGGGGGAACCCCGCCCCCGAAGTCGTCCAGCGTGGACGACTTCCCCAGCGTAGTGACGTCACCTGGAAGTGACGTCACCACGTTGGAGACGTTGCCAGGGCGACGCTCTGGCAACGCCCCCAACGTGGTGACGTCATTTCCAGGTAACGTCACCGGGCTTGCGCGCGTGCCAGGGAGGTTCCCGGGCGGCTCCCGGGCGAAGAAGGACTCCCCCCCGCCAGTAGGTGAGTTCGACTTGGCAGCCCTAGTGGCCCATCCAGTCCAACACTCTGTGTCACACAGTAGCCAAAACCCAGGTGCCATCAAGAGGTCCTCTAGCAGGGCCAGAACTCCATAAGCCCTCCCACTGTGCCCCCCCCCCCCAAGCACTAAGAATACAGAGCATCACTGCCCCAGACTGAGAGTTCCTATCTATACTTTGTGGCTAATAGCCACTCTATGGACCTCTGCTCCATATGTTTATTCAGTTCCCTCTTGAAGCCGTCCATGCTGGTAGCCAGCACCACTTCCTGTGGCAGTGACTTCCATGGGTTAATTACTCTTTGGATGAAGAAGTGCTTCCTTTCATCTGTTCTAAATCTGCTGCTCATTAATTTCATTGAGTGTCAAGAGTTCTTGTATTGTGAGAAAGGGAGAAAAGGACTTCTTTCTCTTCCTTCTATATCCCATGCATAATTTTGTAAACCTCTACCATATCACCCCTCAGTCACTGTTTCTTCAAGCTAAAGAGCCCTAACCTCTTTAACCTTTCTTCATAGGGAAGGTGTTCATCCCCGTAATCATTTCAGTTGCCCTTTTCTGCACCTTTTCCAGTGCTATAATATCTTTTTTGAGGTGCAGTGACCAGAACTGTACACAGTATTCCAAATGAGGCCACACCGTAGATTTATATGGGGGCATTATGATACTGGCTGATTTGTTTTTAGTCCCTTTGTAATAATCCCTAGCACAGCATTTGCCTTTTATTGCCCCTTTCTGCACCTTTTTTCAGCTCTAGGGTGTTGTTTTTGAGATATGGTGATCTGAACCATACACAGTATTCCAAATGCAGCACCATGGGCCTACGCAAAGTCCATTTTAGTTCTTGATTCCTAGCACAGAATTTACCCTTTTTGCCACTGCCACACACAAGAGTTGTGATTTTCCTTACTGACCACCTCCCCAAAAGAGGTGTTCTGGTTAGCCACTGCCAGTTCCAAGCCCAGGAGCCTATCCATAAAAATTCAGATGTAGTCAAGAAAAACAGAGACCATTCACAAATTAAAAATCTGTAATGAACAGGGAATCCCAGGTTTTGTGAACTTCATCAACAGCTTTGGTGAACCTGTTTTGTTTACTCTGACACTTCCAGTCTGATTTTTCCATGCCTTTTATCTTACATACCCAAGTTTGATTCTCTGCTGTTTTTGTTTGGTTTGTGGTTTGATTACATGGCTTCACCAGTCACGGGCTCCATACGTTGCTTCTGCCAGTCACACACTCTCAGCTTAACCTACGGTACAGGGCTGTTGTTAGGATTACATGGAGGAGAATGAGGTTCCCATTGGGGTAAGAAAGGCAGGGTGTAAGTGAAGCAAGTAAATAAAATTTATTGCAACATGGTTGTTTTATTGGGATTCTTCTATTTGTTCCTCTATTTGTCAAGGACTAAATGTCCATTCCTTTTCCTGGTTCTTCATCTGGGTGCTTTCTCACTTATTATGTTTAAGCACTTAGTATGCATTTATTTGCTAGGGCTATAGAGTTGCCAGGTTGGATCAATCCGGCAGTGGGGGAGGAGGAGGGACTTTCCGGGAGGGGGGGAGCACATGATGGGCATGTGATGTCATGATGTCATGCAGTAGTAACATCATCACGTCGTCAACACTCTGGTGTTTGGGGCAAAACTCTATGGTTACCATAGAGTTTTGTCCCAAAACCCAGAGCATTGACAATGTGATGATGTCACCTTCATGTGATGTCATTATGTCACATTTGGGGGCAGGATCTCCCCCCACTGGTGGCGAAGAGGCCTGAAATTTGGGGGATCCCCGCCTCAACTGGAGAATGGCATCTACTAGGGCAGCCTTCCAGGCTGTGGCTAACCACAAAGCTTGCTTATTTGGAGTATTTTCTTCCTTTGCACCCTCTTGGATTGCTAACTCCGCATTGGGAAACTCCTGGAGATCTGTGGGTGGAGCCTGGAAAGGGTGTAGTTTAGGAAGAGGGTGGAACTTAGCAAGGAAGTGATACCATAGAATCCGTCCTCCAAAGCTGCCATTTCCTCCAGGGGAACTGATCTCTGTAGTCTGGTTGTAATTCTGTAGAATTCTATAGAATTGTTGACTTACGCATTGTAGCATTATGAGCTTGGATTCCAGGAAAAATATTTCTGCCTGAAGAAGATTCAGTCGAAACATGCAATTTTTGCCTGGGAGGCGTGTTGTTTGCTTTGATGCTTGCTGAGTCACGTTTTGTGGAGAACATAACAGCCAGCTACATCTTTCATCATTACCAACTGTTGCAACCTTCATCAGTCTCTCATCAGGAGCAAGGTAGTCTGTAGCATTGGAATAGGTCTCTGAAGCTGTGGACTTTTCTGTTAGTAGACATATAATGTTCTTTAGGTTTTTGTATTATAATGAATATGTATAAGATACACTAGGGTCCCTATTGTATTTAAATCAATATATGAAGTGCATATTAGAAGAGAGTGTTTTGTTCAAACAGGGTTTTTTCATGTTTGACTCACTTGGAGGCTGGCAACCATAACACCCTCTTATCTGGCTGCATGCCAAAGTGCTGTTCAGGTCTGTAAAGTTTCAGCAAAAAACCTAGCCCTAGATTCTAGGCCCAGTTTTCTTTCACTTGCAAAAGGACTTTTTGTTATTTTTCAGTTTAGACTTGATTCTTTTCTCAGCAGGCTGAAAGGAAAAAACAGGCTGAACTCACGAGCAGACAATGTTGTGGATGCAAGGTGGTAATGTTGTACGTGGAGTGGTTTTATTATGGGGTGGTGGTGGTGCTAGGAGAGAATTCAGAAATGCAGTTCGAAGTGGTAGTGTTTAACATCCAGGCAAAGATTTGCCTCTTGGTTCTTCAGGCTAGTCCGAAACTTCATCTTCTGTTGCAGCTCCTCATCAGTTTTGTCAACAGCCGCATTTGCTTTGTCACCAAAGGGAACTGCTGAGACTCATTTAGAACATGAAAATGCATTTAACATGTTTATTATAATACAGTAATGGCTCATGCAGGCATCAAAGCGGCTAAATAAAGGTTATGATCCCGAGTGGCGGCGGTTAAAGATGAATTACTGTAATTATCCTCTATTAGATCAACTTCCTTGGCTCTAAAAACACCATAGTAGAAATTTTTATGCTCTGTTTCTGGTGTCCCCCCCACTTCCGTACAAGTGTAATGTGGCAATCTGACTTACCGCCTCTGTCAAATTCACCGGGAATTACTGCTCTCCAGTCCATGTTACCCAGTGTAATCTAGTTAGCATTATGCTGCCTCTACAGCTGATGTGTCTTGACCAGGGCTAGATAGACTCTGAGCTTACACAAAATTCTTCCTCCAAGCAAAAGCTGAATTCTGTGGCCTGTATTAATAGTGCAGATTTACCAAAGGCACATAATTACTCTTATTTTAGTGTAATTTGTTCTGTAATGTTGGCTGTGTTGATTACTTGTTTTGCCTGCCATAGAGACATGAGGAAGTGTTGATGCCCTTGAAACCTCACCCTTTTGGCAACTGCAAACTGATTCAGCAACTCCTGTAGCTCCTGAGATCTTGGCAGGCATTTCCTGGCATGACTTTCAAGTATATCCTTAAAGAATAAAGATGCCAGCCTCCAGGTGGGACCTGGGGATCTCCTGGAATTACGTTTCATCTCTAGACTACAAGGATCAGTTGCCCTGGAGAATTTGGAGGGTAGATTCAATGGCAGTGTACCCTACCAAGATCCTTGTCCTCCTCAGGCTCTATTACACTTACACACACACACACACAGACACACACTCTCTCTCTCTCTCTCTCTCTCTCTCTCTCTCTCTCTCTCTCTCTCTCTCTCTCTCTCTCATTCCCCCAGTGACCTCGCAACCCCATTTAAGCTCTAAGGCATAGAAACTTAAATTTTAAAAAATTAAACACAGAATTGAGATTTTTTGAGAATTCTGTGCCTAGTCACATTTTATGCATTTTTTTTCAGTGCTCTTGTGGAATTTGGTCATTTGTACAGCTCTGGTCTCAGTGCTTATGGGCAATCAGTACAGCTGTTGAAAGAATGACTAAATTTCCCGTGTATTACTAATAGGTTTAAAAGGACTAACTCTCCACACCTGAGTACAAGTGCCCTTCTGAGATGCTGAAATTCATGGTTGATGAATTCCAATCTAATAATAACAATAAAAACAGTGGTAACTGTTAGGACCACACAACAACTAAATTAAACAAATATTTAACTCCCAGCCTCATGAAGTAAAGTTACAACTCCTCTTTAAAATAGCAGCCCCAGTAACCACATTTTGGAGTTGGTTGCTACCTCTTCTTGAATCAACTCAGAACGACTTCACTAATCCTCATGGCTAGCACCAGGACTTCTGATCAGATGTTCTGGGGGTTGTGTTCTTCCTGGGCACAGGTAGGCCTGAAAATTAAGTCTCAGTCTCAGACCTTCTAAGCACATCTGGCTAAAATTACTCAGGAGAGACAAAAGGGCTTTTTAATGTATGAATTGGCCCTCAGCCTTTTTGATAAGCGTCATGCTACTCTCCCATTCTGCCTTCTCCCTTCCTCCAACTTTATTTTGCCCTCCCAGGGCCTTGTATGATTTAGCTACGTCAGGGGTGGGCAATTGTTTTGGCTCGGGGGCCACTTTGTGAGAGCGGAGGTTATAGGAGGGCCGCACCTTTTAAAATGATTGCATTCATTAGTTAACCCTCGCTTTGGCGCGGCCCGGGGAAGGTGAGGTTGGGGGCGGGCAGGGCTTCCCCGGAGCGCTGCGGCCCTGGGAAGAGGAGGATGGGGGAGGGAAGGTAACTTACCTTCCTTCTTCTGCCTCCTCGTCGCCCAACAGGGCTGCTGGGAGCAGGGGGTGGGGCTTGGTAATGTGCCTGCCCCCTGGACACTTCACTTCACTTCTCTGCGCTCCGGGCCCAACGGAGGCCTGACTGAAACTACGTGGCCAACTGTCTTGGCGGGCCGCAAAAAACTCTGTGGCGGGCCGCATGTGGCCCCCGGGCCGCAATTTGCCCACCCCTGAGCTACGTCATTACTGCATGTGTTAAGTGCCATCAAGTCGCTTTCAAATATGGTGGTCCTATGAATTAATGACCTTCAAAATGTCCTATCATAACAGCCATGCAAACTGAGGCTTCCTTCGTAGAATCATAGAGTTGGAACGGACTTCCAGGGTCATCTAGTCCAACCCCCTGTGCAATGCAGGAAATTAATAAATATCCTCCCACACACCCCCAGCGACCCATGCCCAGAAGATGACAAGAAACACCAGGATCTCCAGCCAAACTGGCCTGGAGAAAATTGCTTCCTGACCCCAAAGTGGCAACCAGCATTTCCCTGGGTGTATCAGCATTTCTCTGCTTCCTTGATTGAGTCAATCCATCTCATGTTGGATCTTCCCCTTTTTCTGCTGCCTTCAATTTTTCCTAGCATTATTGTCTTTTCCAGCAAGTGTTGTCTTCTCATAATGTAACTGGAGTACAGTAGCCTCAGTTTAGTCATTTTAGCTTCCAGGGAAAGTTCAGGCTTGATTTGATCTAGAACCCACTTAATTTGTCTTTTTGGTGGTCCACGGTATCTGTGAAACTGTCCACTTCCTGTCAGCTTTCTTCATTGTCCAGCTCTCGTAGTCACATTCATATGCAGTATGAATGCTATGGTATGAATTATCTTGATCGCCAGCGACACATCCTGAAAATTAAGGATTTTTTTCCTAGCTCACCACGATAGATAATCAGAACTTGAGAGTTGCCCTGGTGCGTGGGTCCTCTTGCATCCATTTCAAAGAGCTGTGTGGTTGATCAGTTAGAGGCACCTTCCAATAACCCAATTGTTTTTATAGCCTCCTACCTGAAGTTATTTCAATTGTAGATGCCACAGATTGTGGCTAGAACATTATGTGTTCTTCAAACCGGATGCTGTGGCATTGAGTTACATCAGTTTGGTGTAGTGGTTAAGTGCGTGGACCCTAATCTGGGAGAACCGGGTTTGATCCCCCACTCCTCCACTTGCAGCTGCTGGATGACCTTGGGCAAGCCATAGTTCTGGCACAGCTGTTCTCTCAAGGACAGATCTGAAAAGAGCTCTCTTAGCTCCACCTACCTCACAGGGTGTCTGTTGTGAGGAGGGGAAGGAAGAGGAGTTTGTAAGCTGCTCTGAGACTTCTTCAGGTAGTGAAGGGTGGGGTATAAATCCAATCTCCTCTCCTCCTCCTCTTTCCCTTGTAAGTGTTAAGACTAGTGCCTGGAGCTCTGATCCTAATGGCTAGCTGTCATTTTTGTCATTCGTTTGTCCCTATTGCTTCAGGGTTTCTCTCCCCCCCCATGTGTTTCTCTCTCTCTAGTAGTCCCAGTGGGAGCAAAACACATGTGGGAAAGGGGAGGGGGAACCCAAAGCAATAGGGACAAACAAGTGACAAAAATGACAATGCAGAAGAGCCCAATGTTGCCATTTACACCAGGATGAGATCTGAAATGCTGCTCTTGAGACCTAGTCATAGTTGATGGTAGGAGCCTGGCAGGGTGCTGGAAATGGCCTCCACCCAACTGGAGGTACTTTTCTTAGTACCTGCTTTTTGTGGGAATCAATTTATGCCGCTGTTTTCACAGTGCAAGCTTGCTTCGCAGAAAAAAGGCAGAAAGAATGGCTTTTGCACTGCCTTCCCTGAATGCGTAAACCCATACATTTAAATGCAACCAAGATCTGTTTTTTTTCCGCTGTAGTCCCAAGTGAGACTCTTTCTGTCCTCTTACTCCCTTTTCACATCCTGGCCCGTGACGAAAACAGGGAGGCCGCCTTGCCGCCTGGGTCCTCCTGCCCTCTCCCGCGCGGCCCTGTGACTCGGCAGAAGTTTCCTGCCAGCTCAGCAAAGGCTCCGTTTTATTTACATTGGTTGCTGCGGGATGGAGCAGCTCTCTGGAGATGCATCCCTCTCTCTCCTGGCAGCTGTCCCAGGAGGCACAAAAGCCCTGCTACCCAAGCCAGCCTCTGGCACCTGCTCTTGCTTTTGTAGCTTGGCAAAGAAGCTCCTGCAAGACACTCACCCTGTCCGTCTCCGTAGCTGGATGAATCATGGCCTCCCCTTTTCACCCAGCCGTCTCTGCAGTTGATCCGTGCGGCGTGAGCTTGGCATGGTGCTCGAAAATGGTCCGCCTGGCTACAGGTACCTTCCTTAGGTCCTTGCTTTTTTTTGTGGGAGCTTGTTCAAGAGAGCAATTAATAAGATTTAACAATGCCCACAGCTGACTTTGTTCATTTATTCTCTCTCTCTCTCTGCTGGGGTAAGTTAGACGAGGTCCAGGTCTTCCATAGAAGAGCTGCTTAGTACAAGAGTTACCTATTTTTATTTATCTGTCCCTTACTTCTTTATTCTGCCCTTCCTTCAAGCATGGCATGTGTGATTCTGTCTTCCGTTTTGCCCTCACAACAACCCTGTGAGGTGGGTCAGGTCCGAGGTCACTCAGTTTGCTGCTTGCCTCAGTTGTCATTTAAATTGATCACCACAAGAGCTTTCCTTTGTATGCTCTGTCATTGTGGAGTGGTGATGTGTCTGTGTAGACAGAGCTGAACCTTGCTTAAGGTACAGTAAGAAACGTGAGAAGCAGCCATGTTGGCGCTTAAGAACTTACCTTTGAAAACTGGTGTTTAGCGCACCCATTTCCCATAATTCCTAGCTGGGTGCTGCAAGAAACATACAGTTGCAGTGCCTCAGTATCTGCTGGCATGACTCCAAGGAGCAGCCCAACTTGGTCTGAGGTCTTTGGGGTTTATTTCAGATTGGATCAGGTGTGTGTGGGGTGGGGGGAGGGGTAGCATTTGCCCCAAACCTGAAAATGGCTCCTTTGTTTTGTACATTGCCTCATCTCTCTGTTAAATGAGCATTACTGGAGCATTCCAGAGCTATCCAGTTACCAATTGTAAAGAGCCAAACACCAAAGGATGCTGAGCATTTTTCTGCTGCATTTCTGGGGCCCCAGCACAAGACCATTTAACACAACCCTCCTGGAAGCCGTGGAAAGCAGAAAGTATCTTGGTTTCATCAACAACTAAATATCATTGGTCCAGTTGTTGGGGGAGAGGCCACGGGCCCGCAACAGAGGCATTACCTTGAGGGACAGGCGTCTTTGCAGCAGAAATGTATTTTTTATCATGTTTTATCAGCCCAGGAGAATGTAAAGCTGTAAATGCAACAAGCATGTACATGATACCAGGGTGTGACGCCAGAATATTCTACAGGGCATGTTTAACAGGTGTTTGTGTATCACTAGTACATGAGGAGCTTCTCAGTTCCATGTAGCACCATGTGGAGTTGTGAACCAGTGTGGTTATAGTAGTGATGGTGGATGTACTCCCAGCATTCTAGACACTGCTGTTCTGTAGTAGCAGCAGGTGGAATTCCATTGGAGGAGCCACACATCACTAGACAGTTAGCTTTCTGAATAGTTTGCACCTTTTCCTGTCCTTGCAAGGAGGTCCTCTTACATTACAGTCATGAATCCACCCCCCCCCCCTCCATTTACCTGCATTGGCAGAACTGCATAATAGTCTGGTTGTTGTTGTTCTGTCATGGCACTGGAATAGCACCTAATGATAGAAATGGAGAAAGCACCCGTTTCATTTTTTAAAATGGTTCCTGCAGAGACTGACAAGCAGAACTGTGCTTTCCAGCATGTGCCAAAATACATATTCTCCCTCTATAATGAGGAAAGAACAGGAGAACAGTGGACTGAAATTAGAATTATGGTACGTTTGACTAGTACCCTACAGTACTGTACTCGGGGTCATTTCGAGCAGGAGCTCAGGGGAGCTCAGCTCCGGGAGTTGGTGCCAGCCCCCCCCCCCATGGGTGAATGCCTGCTTGTGTCATGACTGCAGCAAAATGACCCCGTCCCCTGGAAAGGTCCTTGGTCCTCCAACCAGCCTTCTGAAGGCTTCAGCCACCACTGAAGCTATCCTCCCAGAATAGTGGTATTTCTGAGGCTTGGATTGGTAGCTGTCCCCTCTCTGCCAGCTCTCTCTCTCTCTCTCTGTCTCCTTTCTTTCTTGCCTTCTGACATACTTTTGGTGATGTCAGGTGGTTTAGCACATGCAAATAAGTTATGCTAATGAGCTCCTGCACTTCTTTTTCTACGAAATGACCCCTGACTGTACAACATCTGAGGAGACCTGAGTCAAACCACTGCTCAGCCGTGAAGCTCGCTGGATGGTCTTAGGCCAGTCATTTTCCCTCACTATAACCACCTCGCAGGGTTGTTGTGAGGGTGGAAAGAAAGGAGAAAGGAGAGAACCATGTGAGCCTCCCTGAGTTTCTTGGGGGAAGGCTAAGAGAAAAATGAAATAACGTACACTCCATGGCAAACTGGGGTCTGTGTAACATGTATTAAGGGGAGTGCAGGTGGTTCTAGTTTCCGACCTTCTGTCTAAACTAGATTACAGATTCTAGGGCTGCGGTCACATGGCCCTTAAATGTGGGAGGAAGGGCTATTTCCTCCCGCATTTAAAGGGGCCGTCTACAACGGCCGCAGAAAGTCCCGCGCCGAAGCGGGCTCAAATGCGGGTTCCTCCCACATTTTCCGACCCTGGGAAAATCGACAGTTTTCCCAGGAGTCGCGGGAGGAACCCGCATTTGAGGTATCTGGACAGCCCTCTCTCGCAATCATTGTGAGAGCGGGGCTGTCCAGATGCTCCCGTCGGCCATTTCCCCCCCCCCCCCCCTTTTACACTTGGGCGCTTGGGCAGTCAGGCACCCAAGTGTAAAAGGGGGGGAAAACCCCCCAAACTTACCAGGTGGCAGTTGGGTCCTTTGCCACCACTTCTGTGGCCTCCGCCTCCTCTTCTGCAGCCATGGCCGCCGCTTCTGCTGCTTCTGCCACTGCCGCTTCTGCCGCCACGGCGGCCGCCTCTTCCGCAGCCGCCGCTTCTGTGTAGAAAAATGTAGCCCCTTTAAATCCAGGAGGGCTCCCGGATTTAAAGGGCCCGTGTGACCGCAACCTCGCAGACTAGCCATGGTAGTCTGTTGCAGCAAAAAACCAAAAAGGAGCACTTAAAAGACTAATGGATTTAATTGGCATTTGTGGGCTAGAGGCCATTTATCTGTGTACTGAGGTGAAGGTTTTACTTCTTGCCTTGGGTGACACCAGAATAAATCTGTTTTGTCTTTAAGGTGGCAGAAGACTCTGTTCTGTCTGTACCTAGCTAATGTTTTCATTACCGGCTACTGTTGTCCCAGCCGGTCTCTCTGCCATCTCCTCCTTCATCCTAACGACATGTAAGGACTCTGTTAGAGTGCAAGTCATCTTGATGGCCTCTCTCGCTGTGATGGACATATCCTACCGCTACTAGTCCCACAGTCCTCTTTATTACAAGAAACTGTATTTCCCCCCATTTGGAATCAGGCCAGTTAGGAAAAAAACAAACAAGTCATGAAATATTAGATGGGGCTGCATGTGTGCTTTGAGTTTAAAAATTAAGGTTCACATCAACCCTTTCATCACTGCAGAAGATGCAGCTGTACGGTCTCATCTTTTTTCTGCCGTCAGGGACTTGGAGAAAAAGTCAGAAGGAGTGCTCTTCCTTCCGTCGCTGGGAGAACTGAGCTGGCTCTTAAGGAATACCGGCGGGCCTGGGTGTTGTCAGGCAACCAGCATCCAGAAGGTGCCTCCCTCAGTACCTTCCAGCAAAGGACTGGGTACTCAGAGAGGAAGAGGCTACCGTAAGGCCGGCCGAGGTTGCCTGGTCCTTGGTACAGCGTATCACAGGCTAGGGATGGGCCGGGCTTGCTGACGGCTTCTCCGTCTCGAGTTGGTTTAACTCTTTGTCAGGGAGACAAAGGGCTAGACTTTGGCTGTCGCCAGCTTCTTGATCCCGTCTGAGCAGATGGAGGCCGCAAGTAAATTGGGCTGCGGGGAGGGACAGCGGGAGGATGTGAATCTTCCGGGCTGGATAGACGTCTTTTTACCTCCTTTCTAATTCTTCTGGGTGGTGTTTTTTTCAGTTGCTTCTCCCCCAAATCCATGTGGCTTGCTGTACCGGCTTGTTTCTAGTCCTATGAGAGCTCCTGCCCCGGAGGATCAAGTACTCAAGGCAGAGAAACCAAGTAGCACCCTTGTAGCCAGTTGACCATGGGGCATAATCCACAAGGAGGTTCTCTTGCGCAAGCCCTGTCCAAAGGAATGGCAGCTATATAACAGTAACTTCCATTCATTTGAACAGGGTTTGCGCAAAAGAACTTCCCAGTAGATCATGCTCCATAGGCCAGATCCTGTACTTCTCCTCATCTTTTATGGCACCAAAAATCTGTCAATTGAGGTAGGCCTGCCTCTGTATGGATATTTGATACTTGTGTGAAGGATTATTGTGGAGTGGCTTTTGTTTTCTCTTGCTTTTAGGAAGTTTTGGCATACATACGCATGGGGGGAGTGCATGTTATGTTACAGAAGAGCTCTTTGCATAGCAAGGGGGTGTTTTACCTGGATATTTTTCAGAAAACAGGGTGGGTCTAGTGAATGTCTGAAGGCATTATGATTGCTACTCTTTGAGGGTGGTTTTTTCCTGGCAAGGTTGCAGGTGGCTTAGTTCGATAACAGGTCCTGAAAGTTATAACGAGGCACTGGTTGGTTTTGCTAATGTAGCTTTTAAGTAGACTGTCAAAGCATTTCAGCTACATTATCTTAGTAATCCTCTGTAAATTAGGCAACATGTTATCCCCTTATTGGAGATGGTGCTGCTGAAACAGAATAACTTACTTAATTTCACTAAATGAGCATGTGACAGAAGTGGGCCCCGAACAGGAATGTCTTAATGACTGTGTTTTCTTGAGCCAGCTTGGTTGGTATCAGCATTAGCACTGGGACAGGTCAAACAAACAGAGGGAACTTTTCACTCCAACACAGAATTAGCGGTATTCATTGCCACAAGTTCTGGGAACAATCACTTGCTTCAAAAGGGAGTTAGGCGCGTTCTAACAATGAAACCTCCATGTTTGGGGACAGTGTATCTTTAGCACCTGTGGCTGGGGTGTAACAACAAAGGAATGGCTGTTGTCTTCGTAGCCTGCTTACGATCTTCCTGGAAACAGCTAAATGGCCACTGCCAGGGAACAGAATGCTGGTGGACCCCTGCTTAGATCCTGTAGGGCTGTTTTTATGTACATAAAATAATCTCTCTGGTAGGTAGCTCCATGAATCAATTTATTTACAGAATTTGTATCTCACCTTTCCACTGTTACAAGGTTCGCCACAGTGGCTAACAACTCAAAACATATGGGATAAAATTACATTTTAAAACCCACCTCCTCCCAAACATATATCATTAAAACAGTTCAAACACAGAATTAAAATACATACAAAACATAAAAATATTGATTAGGAAGGTGGATTCACTGAGGGCATATCAAATGAAATAAAGTCCTCTTCACCCAGTGGTGAAAGGTGGCAACAGAATGGGATGAGTTCCACTGATGGCTTTGGTGGCAAAGTCCCCATATTTTTAGTGTGTCGTTTGGGGTGTGTGAGTATTTGTATGTGTGTGCCTGGAAGTTGTCCCAGCCCTGGTATTCCTTGGAGGTCTCCCATCCTAGTACTGGGCAGGGTTGGCCCTCTGTAGCTTCTGAGATCTGACGAGATCAGGCTTGCCTGTCCTATCCAGGTTAGGGCTTTTCGATGTGTCATTTGAACGTTGTCATACTGCACAGCCACTTGTCAATGTCCAACTTCATCCTCTTAATATAAACATTCTTTGTAAATGGCATTAGATTTTAATTCTGAAGACTGGGAACCAGACTGTTGGCACAGGGCCCTTTTATGGCACAGCTGCTGTCACAAAGCTGCTTCCCCAGGATTGCCTCCCATACAGTATCGGGACCACAGATCACTTGGAGAAACCTGGCCAATTCTATCTAGATGTTCTATTCACCATCTTTTGGCTTACTGTATAATCAATACATCCATAGTTGTTGCTGCATTGTAGAAGCAGCTTTAGAGGGGCATAACAAGAAGGCTAAGTGAGGCAAGAACAGAGAGATGTGCCATTAAAGAAAGCCAGTGTGGTATAATGCTTAGAAGAGCATTGAATTAGGATCTGGAACAGCCAGGTTTATATCTCCACTTTGCCATGGAGGCTTGCTGGCTAACCTTGGGCTATTTATGCTCCCAGCCTAACCTACTTCACAGGATGATTGTTGTGGGAGGAAAATGAAGGTTAGAACTGTGTTGTAAGCTCCTTTGGGTCTGCATTGGACAGTAAAGTATGGTATAAATATCTAAATAATAGGCTTTCTGTGTCTATGAAAGTGAGTATTGCATGCATAGGGCTCATTTTCTCTAGCTCGGGTTGATTTCTATTCCTTGCAAAGAGCTTTTGCCATTTTTAAATTTTCATTTATACCCCACCTTTCTCCCCAAAGTGGATCCAAAGCAGCTTACATCGTTCTCCTCTCCATTATTTTATCCTCACAACAGCCCTGTGAGGTAGGTTATGCTGAGATTGTGTAACTGGCCCAAGGTCACCCAGCAAGCTTCAGTTGGCAGAGTGAGGATCTGAACCTGAGTCTCGCAGATCCCAGTCTGAAGCTCTAACTGTTAACATCACACTGGCTTTCATAGGGTGGCTGCTGATGAACAGTAGCAAAGCAGCTGGGCCTAATTAAGTCATGCAAATCAGGTGGTATGAAGTCACACAGAGGGTGCTTCCTAGGGATGCCAGCCTCCAGGTGGGACCTGGGGATCCCCTGGAATTACTGTTCATCTCCAAAGTACAGAGATAACTTTCCATGGAGAAAATGGATGCTTTAGAGGGTGGAGTTTATGGCATTGTACCTCACTGAGATCCCTGTCCTCCCCAGGCTCCACCCCCAAATCTCCAAGAGTTTCCCAGCCTGGATCTGGATTCGCTGCCGGTGGCCGGGGGGGGGGGGTACCTGGCAACCCTAGACTGCTGCCAGTAAAAACCTTGTCTTTTACTGACAGAAACCGTTAGAAGCCTCCCCCTCCCCCGAACATTCTTATCTCTCACAGCTGATGCCTGGAGTTGATGCAATTTCAGAAGGTACTGGGGGAAATTCAAGGGTCCCTGAAGTTTTTTTTAAACTTTTTGGATTTTTCTGCAGATCGAGAAAGGCCCCTGACTATGTAGGAAAAGCTGAGAGTGAGCTCTCTTTTGGCAGATATAAGTATCCACACAGAAAAAAAACCTCTTGGAATTAGTATATGGATAGCTCAGAATGAAGCTTCACCTGTAGCGGAATCTACCCCTGTTACTGGGAGGGGGGCAAACAATCAGAGAGCTGAACACATGAAGTTGTTTTATACTGAATGAGACCATTGGTCCCATCAAAGTCAGCATTGTCTACTCTGACTGGCAGCAGCTCTCCAGGGGCAAATGTATTTCTCATGACCTACTATCCAATTCTTTTAACTGGAGATTTGAGGATTGAACCTGGGATCTTCTGCCTGCTAAGCAGATGCTCTACCACTGAGCCACAGCCCATCCCAGAAGTGTTGCCTTCATACCTTTTAGGCAGGCCTCTGTGGAGCCTCCAGCTGGCTGCTGTGGGGAACTGACCTAACAGAACAATTGTTATCATGAGATGATCCTGAAGGTAGTGTGCATTTTGTTTCCTTAAAATATGCATAGCCCACCTTTTTGATGATGGGGAAAAAAATCCAGTTACAAAAGTATGAGTTTAGCAGTAGAAGTAAATAAAAATAAAAAATAGCAAGAGAGTGAACAAAAATTAGCCAGGAACAAAATTAACTTAGCCCAGCATTTGGAGGCCAGCAAGGAAGGGGAGCAACCTTCCGTAAGGCGAGAGTTCCATAACTGTGGAGCCACTGCCGAGAAGGCCTCGCCCCATGTGCTGTCAGGCGGAGGTCCTCTGGTGATGATCCGTTACGCTCTTGGTAGGGAACGCACTGCCTCTGCAATTCCTCTTTCTCAGCCATCTGCTTGTTCCTCTCTCTCTCTCTCTCTCTCTTTCTTTTTTAAATAAAGGGGAATGGTTAGCTTATCTCACCAAGGAGGGAGCATGTTGTGAGATTAATTAGCTAATGTTTGCAAAATGTGTTGAACACGGCAAGTTGGAGATCAAAGCTAAGCCTTCCAATGCAAATTTGCCGCAGCCTTCTGGGTGTTGGCCCGATGCCAAGGCAGCTCTTTCCCTCTCTCCTCTTCTGCTTAGGGGCAGGGGGAGAGAAAAACCCTCCATACCCCTCTGCTGAAAGAATAAAAATACTCTGCCATTTCCCTCCCCCACAACAAGAGCAGAATATTACAGGTGATCTAAGGGCTACATCTCCAGTTTGCCCCTAGAGGGGTACAGCTGTGTTATCATCTTTGGATAGGATTAAGAACTGCCAAACTTCTCAAATACCGGCATGAATTCAGTTGCTTTGGTGGGTGGGGATTTGGAGTGGGTGGGGATTTAAATCTGCCACATGCTCAGGTAGAGGGAAGACAATGACACGCCTCCTCTTAAAATAGTTGCTGTCAGTGGGTGGCTGGTTGGTGGGAGAACTTTTTTTGAGTGATACATAGAACTATTTTGCATTATTCTGACACGTGATCCTCTTGTTGCAAGGAACTTCCCAGGTTGGGCTAAGACGTTTTTTGGCCTCCTTTATCAGGTTTGTAGCACGAGCTCAATAAATTTCATGTTCATATGCAAAGTGGAGGAATCACTGGCTATGGGAGGAAGCCACACTGAGCACTGGGGTCTCTTTGCTTCCAATCGTCTCTGTATGCCTAGAAGCCTGCTTATGTGTTGCTGAACCCACAAGTAATCCTTGGATAAGAAAGGCTGGGAAAGGGATAACAGAGTAGGCCCTATCTGCAGGAATCCTCATGTCACATTTTAGGGTACTGTTTGCTAAAGGCTTGGGTAGACAGGATATACTTTCCCCTGGTATCCATAAGCTACCATAAGATACCTAGAAGCATAAGGTGTTACTGCCCTTACTGTCCTTCCTCCAAGGTAGTAGCCCAATTGGCCCCATTTGGCCTGAGCTTGGTAAGGCTTGGGAGCTAAGCAGGGTTGGCAGTGGTCAGTTCTTGGATGGGAGACCATGGGGTTGCCTCCAAGGAAGGCAATGCAAACCACCTTCTTCCCTCCAAAGCATTCCTAGAGTTTCCTTCTCCCGTTTTCCAAACAACCCAGTGAGAAAAGGTAGGTTAGAATGAATGGCCTAAGATCACCCAGTGAACTTCATGGGTGGGGCTTTGAATCCAGATATTCTAGCTCAGCATTCATACCCACTACATCACAGTGACTCTTTGCAATGAAGTTGAGATCATTCCAGGGTTTTGTAAAGACAGGTTAAGAAGAAAGGAATTGCCGAAAGACCAGGTCCACCAGTGGGGCTCAGGAAATCCCTGGGTGGGTTGCTAGCAGGTATTTGAGGAAGGTGGCCCAAGGTTTAGGAGGGATGCACAGGACACACAGCCACTCATTTATTAAGAAGTTTTTGCCCTGTGTTTAATCATTATGGACTCTAAAGTTGTTTACGCAGTTCATAACCACGGTGTTATAAAACAAGTAGCTAAACAGTGAAAACAATAAAAATTCAGGAGGAAAAATGTCAAGCAGCCATAAAACCAAGCAGAGTAATAAATCATAATGATTCAGATCTAGCAACTGTGAGAACCACAAAAGCACTGCCACAAGAACGAACAAACTTGTAAACTAATATTCACACTGTTCGCTAAAAGCTTGGGTGGACAGGATATACTTTCCCCTGGAGCCCATAAGGTATCTAGGAAGCATAAGATGTGCATTTTTAGGAAGACCAGGGCATCACTGCTCTTACTGTCCTCTGCTAAAACCAGAGGGTCCCAGCTTCTCTATCTCTGTCTTTCTCTGTAAACAGCACACATTTCCTAAGCATATTCTGCCTCTGTCAGGACTGTCAGGTTAGGGGAGCTCTGAGGAAGGACAAGCAGTGTGGTGCTTACCCCTTTCCTCACCTGCTGATTTCTCTCCATAACTTCCCCACAGTCTGGTTTTCTTTCATTTTCCTCCCAACTGTCTCCAAGACAAATATTTCTGCTCCAGGACAAGGGTAAGAGAAGGATCAGTGGGTAACAGAAGGGGTAAGCATCCTTTCCTTCCTATAAATAGCCCTCTGCAAGTTCTTCTCTGCCTCCATATTACAGTTAGGAAGGACAACACAACATGCAATCCTTCCCTGAATCACGTGGGTTTTTGTAGGATGATTTTTTTTTAATCGTTGGAAAGGTTCCCATGTTTTACAGGAAGAGATAATCTGATCCCAGGGAAGAAAGTCTTAGAGCAGGACCCAAAGAAGACCTTTGCAAGGTTATCTGAATAATGGGAGCTTCCTTCTGAGTAGACATGCAGAGGATCACATGCTTAATGCAGCACATTGCTAGGTTAGAATTGGTGGGGGCTGCGATTAGTAGGAAGGGAGTGTGTTCTGAGACCCCGTAAGCAGGACTTGTCAGCTTTAGAGAAGGGATAAAGTCTGGAACCAGTGCTAACGGGGATATTAAAGACGCTGTAACAAAGCTGTAACACAATCATAAGGTGTAAGGTTTGGTGTGAAAAGAGAGCAAGAATTCAGTAAGAGGCTGAATTAAAGGCTTTTTGTATTCAAAGGATGAATCAATCTCTCATTTTTTGAAGAGGGAGGAGAAATTAGAAATGGCACACCAATTGTGCGAAAGACAATGAATAGCAGGATATTGGCAAAACTCAGAGGCTGCAATCCATTGCAGAGCTAAGTGTTCTTAGATCAGTTGTTTTCAGTTGGTTTTAGGAGGGCTTCCTCTGGATTGTCACCAACAGAGCTGAGGTAATCTCTTGGTTGATAGGGGGCCAGTTTGATCTTCATGCTCAGCCCTGGACTAGAGATGGAGCATCCCAAACAAATGTAAACCATCCTTCTCTAATGTCTGTCCATCACCCTCCCTGGACAGCTCCACAGAAAGACAATGTCTACCTTCCTCAGGCAAGTTGTTTTGGTCTGCAGTAGAACAGCCAGACTGAAGTTCGGTAGCACTTTAGAGACTAAGCTTTTGAGAGTCAAAAGTTCCCTTTGTCAGATATCTGACTTAAGGGAGTTTTGTCTTTTGAAAGCTGATACCCTAGAAGTCTTCTTGGTCTTTAATGTGCTACTGGACTCGAATCTTTTCCTCAGGCAAGTTTGTTTACTTTCTATTAGTGGATGGAGGCAGGAGATGACAATGGCTTTGACTTTCTTGCTGGACCTGTGGACCTTCTGGAAGTGCCCTTCTTGGCTACTGACAGTTCTAAGCTGACCTGTTTGTGTAGTTCTACTGGTGAAGTTCCACTCCTCTCCATATCTTGCTACCATCAGAAGTCCGACTGTTGGGTGTACGTGACAAGGCCTTCGCAGTGACAACACCAAAACATGGGGGCTTCCCTCCACCCTTCTGCTCCTGGAAATGTCCCTTTTGCCCTTTCCCTTCAAAGTTTTAGAAAGCTCCCCCCCCCCCCCGATACTCTCTTCCACTGGACATTTGGGCAGAACTAATAATGGTCCCAATTATACAACTTTAAGATTGACAATGAAGAAATTGAAATTGTAAAAAAGATTTTTCCATTCCTTGGCTCAAACATCAACCAAAGGGGAGACTGCAACCAAGAAATCAGACTGGGGCAGCCATGAAGGAGCTAGAAAAGATCCATGAGTGTAAGGATGTATCGCTGGTGACGAAGATCAAGATAATTCATACTATATTATATTACTATGTATGGATGTGAAAGTTGGACAATAAAAATAACTTACAGGGGCAAAAAGTTGATTCCTTTGAAATGTGCTGTTGGAGGAGAGCTTTAAGAGCCAGTTTGGTGTAGTGGTTAAGTGCGAGGACTCTAATCTGGGAGAGCTGGATTTGATTCCCCACTCCTCCACTTGTACTTGCTGGATGACCTTGGGCAAGCCATAGTTCTGTCAGAGCTGTTATCTCAAGGACAGATCTGAAAAGAGCTCTCTCAGCCCCACCTACCTCACAGGGCATCTGTTGTGCGGAGGGGAAGGGAAAGGAGTTTGTAAGCTGCTCTGAGACTCCGAGTGAAGGGCAGGGTATAAATCCAATCTCTTCTTCTTTGTCTTCTTTACAGATACTGTGGACTTCCAAAAAGACAGAGATCAGTCAGTGGGTTCTAGATCAAATCAAGCCTGGACACTCTCTAGAAGCTAAATAATTAAACTGAGGCTATTGTACTTTGGTCACATAATGAGAAGGCAAATGGCAACCATGCTAGGAAAAGTTTAAGGCAGAGGGAAAAGAGGAAGGCCCAACATGAGATGGATCAAAGTGGGCAGCCTTATTGGTCTGAAACAATAGAACAAAGTTAGAGTCCAGTGGTACCTTTAAGACCAACGAAGTTTTATTCAAGGTGTGAGCTTTCATGTGCATGCAGACTTTGTCAGACAATGAAATGGAATTACAGATCATAGTTGTTACAGAGCTATAGATGCAACTATGATCTGTAACTCCATTTCATTGTCTGATGAAGTGTGTGTGTGTACAGAAAAGCTCACACCATGAATAAAACTTTGCTGGTCTTAAAAGTGACACTGGACTCTAACATTGTTCCAACATGAGATGGATTGAGTCAGTGAAGGAAGCCAGGGCCCTCAGTTTGCAAGACCTGAGCAAGCCTGTTAACGATTGGACGTTTTGGAGGTCTCTGATTCTCAGGGTCCCCATAAGTTGGAAGTGACTTGACGTCACTTAAAACACAGCATAATGGTCACTGCTTTGTTTTTGGTCTGTTTTTTCTGGCCTGGTTGAGTAGCTCTTGTTGGCATTTAGCTTGGCTGTTTGCTTTGCCTAGTTGTCCTACTGTTTTAAATCGACTTATTGTAAGCAGGATTACATTTTCCTAATAAATGCCAGACAGCTAGTTTGATCTTCTAGTGTTCAGTCTAGTATGGACAATGCTCATGGTCTCCATTATTCTGTTTTCATCTACCTGCCAGAGATTCAGCAGTTGCTATGACTCCTCAACCCTCAAGCAGAAACTCTGCATTAACTCTTACTGGTTGAAGGTGGGGGGGAGAGGGATTAGCCTGGCCCTGCCTCCCTGTAGGAGATTCCCTGTCTTCCTTCTAAGCAACCTGTAAAAGCACCTTCAGATGGAACCGATGGGTAGGACTGGAATCCCTGAAGACCAAGAAATGGTAGTGTTTAAGGGATGGGATTTCTCCTTTCCAGCTAATGCTTGTGAATCTTGCTTGTGCGTGTGCAAGAGAATATACATATAAAATCTTAACAAGGGTAACAAGTCTCTAAAGTGCAAGTAAATTAACGTAACATTGCTGTGAAATGCCACAAAACCTTCAACTGCAGTCGTAAAGGAGGAAGCAGAAATGCAGGTTGCTTGTGCGTCTCTCTGCCAGTGTTTCCATGAATGGGCACGGGACAAAACCTTTTCCACCTAGACCTTCCAAGGGATGCTTAGCTTTTGCAATTAACCTGCATGCTATGATGTCTGGATAGTGGTGGGGACCTCCTTGACTATTGATGAATCCTGAGTAGTGTTCCCTCTACGCTGAGTTACTGTAAGCTAGCTCAGTTTTTTAGCCTCCAGCTCACACATTTTTTGTCTTAGCTCAGGAAGGATGGCTCCAGAGCAAACCAATTTATGCAGTAGCCAAATCACCTGCTCACAGCTTTAATGCCAGTAGCTCACAAAGTAGAATTTTTTTTCTGTAGGACTCCACAGCTTAGAAGGAACCTTGGTCCTGAGTATATCCTTTGGGCTCTTAGTGGCTCACAATCCAGCCTCCTGTTTGGTTGTAAACCTTGGCTCAGCCTTTGTGACTCTGGGGAACACCCGGGTTCTTTTGGTGGTCGTGAAATCAGGGTCTCCCTTGTGTTGTCACTTGCACGTCCAGGCTCGCCTGACTCTGCTTCCCTTTCCTTAATCGTGCATCCTTTTCTGGCTGGCTTTTTGGTGGTGGAAAGTGCTATCAAGTCATGGCTGACTCGTGGTGATTCCATAGGCTTTTCCAGACAAGAGATGGAACATAGGTGGTTTGGCATTGTCTGCCTCTGTGTAGCAGCCCTGGATTTCCTCGATGGTCTTATGTCCAAGTACTGAGCAGAGCCAACCCTGCTTAGCCTCCAAGATCAGATAAAATTGGGCTAGCCTGGGATATCCAGTTAGGTAAAATTACACAGATCTGAAGCCCTGGGGTAGAGGAGGAACTTTTTCCCCCATTTGGAAAAAAACTTTAGAAATTCTGGAGGAAAAAATGGGGAGATGCAGTAATTCAATAATAATAATGATGATGATAATAATAATATGGATTGGATTTATACCCCACCCTTTACTCGGAATCTCAGAGCGGCTTACAAACCCCTTTCCCCTCCCTTCTCCACAACAGGCACCCTGTGAGCAATGCTCCCTCTAAGCTGTGGAGTCCTGCGAGCAAAAACTCTACATTGTGAACTACCGGCCATGAAGTTGTGAGCGAGCGATTTGGCTACTGCATAAATTAATTTGCTCTGGAGCCATCCTTCCCGAGCAAATACAAAAATGTGTGAGCCGGAGGCTAAAAAACTGTGAGCTAGCTCAAACTAACTCAGCTTAGAGGGAACACTGCCTGTGAGGTAGGTGGGGCTGAGAAAGTTCTTTCCAGAACTGTCCTTGAGAGAACAGTTCTCTGACGGAACTGTGGCTTGCCCAACGTCATCCAGCAGCTGCAGGTGGAGGAGTGGGGAATCAAACCCGGTTTTCCCAGATTAGAGTCCGCGCACTTAACCACTACCCCAAAGAAAACTATCTAAAATGTCCCCCATAACTTGAAGCACATATAATACATACTGTTTGTTCTGCTTATGAAATTTTAAAAATATAACTCTTTGTGCTGAAATAACAATTACATGGATATATGCAGCATCGGAGGTGGCTGTGCCCTTTAAAGCATCTAAATATATGTTTTCTGCAAGTTGGGGGGAAAAATAGGACGCAAAGAAGAGATGAAAATAGAAACCCATCAGCAGTGTGGAAAACAAAAGGCTGTTTTCATGATCTGGGTTTTGCAACGGTCTCCTCTCCATACAGTCAGCCGCATGTTCTCCTGTTTCCAGACTGCTCAGAAAATATGCATGTCTTTAACACAGGCTGGAAATGGACAATAGTTTCTAAGACTGCACAGAGAGAGGCGTTGCTTCCCAGGGTCTGAGCACATTCTTTTGCCTCATTGTTCCACTACAGCATTACATATTGTGTTGGAACTCACTTTGACAGGGTGGGAATTATTCAGAGGAAGATTGGGGGGGGGGGGGGGGAGCCCCGTATGTTGTGTGTGTCTCTCCCCCCCCACCCCAGTGTTTGGCTTTTCCCCAGCTCTTCGCATCTCTCTTCCTACCACATGCAGCTCTAATTAGATTCCCATCCCTGCCTGGCACAATCAGCTACAATAATGGTCTCCCCTTGAAAGAGATGCCTGGATGGATTCTCTGCACATCACCCACCTGCGTCTGTTGGTTAGGCGGCCAATGGTGTCTATTTCTAGACCAGTCCAGTGGCCCCTTTAAGACCAACAAAGTTTAATTCAAGGTATAAGCTTTTGTGTGCTAGCACAGAAGCTTATACCTTGAATTAAACTTTGTTGGTCTTAAAGGGGCCCCTGGACTCACACGCTGTCCTGCTGCTTCAGACCGACACGGCTACTTCACCTTTAAGTGTCTATTTTTGTATTTGTCCAGCTTCTCCATAGGGAAGATGTGATGCACGAGACGGTGACGTTCTCTGCTGCCTGTTCTGGTCAGGCCCAATTCAGAAACAGGGGTGCACTTAAGAGGCCTTAGGTGTCTAGTTAGCTTTTCTATATTGAATCATTGGTCTCACAGCACAGCAAGAGGCACCTCTTAACAATGTGTCTGGCTCATTCTGGCTCATCTTGGGTATAGTGGAGGTGGAAAGTGCTGTCAAGTTGCAGCTGACCCTGGAGGGTTTTCAGGGAAAGAGATGAATAGGGGTAGTTTGTCCTTGCCTGCATCTGTGTAGTGACCCTGGGCTTCCTCAGTGGTAACTAACCAGGGCCGACTCATCTTAGCTTCCAGGATCTGAGAAGATTGGGCTGTCCAGGTCAGGGTTTGGGTATAGTACACAAGTAAAAATATTGCTAGAAAATCCTTGCATCCATTCGGGGCTGGTGTCAACATACCTGGAGATGGGGCAGCTGCTGGCGCCCAGGGCTTCTGGCAGGGCCCACTGCTGTCAACACAATTACTTATTTGCTGGGACTCCACCAAGATCCCTGCGGCAAACACTGGCCAGTGCCACTTGGGAAAGGGCTGCAGGCGGTGGGGAGCATAGGCAATGGGGGAGGTTACAAGTGGGCAGGGGAAGGACACACAGACAGGTGGGAGGCATGTGGGGCGGGGAGGGAAGGAGAGTGGAGGTAGAACAGCGGAGGGGCCCCCCCAAAACCTGAAATCAGCCATACTTCCATTTTACTTTTTTGTTAAAGCATAACTATACATTTTAAACACTGAAGAATGTGATAATACCGTCCACTGGGTTTTTACATAGATACAGGAGAGCAATTACCGAAACCCGTTAACATCTTTTACTGAAAGTTAAGCAGGCCACGAGCACAGAGCCCCTTCTAAGAAGGAGGTGATGGTCAGTATAGATTTCTCATAAGAGAGCATAAGAGAAGCCATGTTGGATCAGGCCAGTGGCCTATCCAGTCCAACGTTCTGTGTCTCACAGTGGCCAAAAACACCAGGTGCCCTCTGGAGGTCCACCAGGTCCATTTATGAGTATTCAAAATCATCTTCCAATAAGGCTCACATCCTTGGCTAGCTAGTTACCTTATGGCTTCCAGCACCATACAAAGTAACTGTGCTCAAATACCTTTTTCAAATGTATAAAAATGGTGCTAATTCATTTTTGCTGCTTTTTATTGTAACACAGAATATTTAAAAATAAAGATTAAAACTTTTCTCCTACATATGATTTTATCTGTTGGTCCTCCTTCCGTGTACCCCATCTTTGACCTGTATCTTCTGTATTTAGTTGGACATTTTTGCCATTATCAGGTGCTTCTTCCACCTGGATCTCAATACATTGTCCATTGACACAGGCTAGACTGATTGTAATCTACTGAATGCCATATTTGTTACTCATTTGCCTGTACTATTCTCCCAAGCTGTTCTGTTCTGCATCTTTGGACTCCCTATTGGATAAGTTTACTGCAGAAGCATCCTCCATGATCTTTTTAGTCAAGACCAGCAACTGCCCTGTTATATTTCTGGCCATATCAACAACATGCTCATAAGCCAATGGCTGCAAAATCCACCCACTATGCCTGATCTTGGGTTGTCCTACTGCTCCAAGACATCATCTGCCTAGGTCAGCTTCCTAGCCCCTCATTTAGTACTGTGGCTCCCACAGTCCTCTACAGATCAACTGGCTTAGTTAATATCCTATATCTTCTACAGCTGGTGAGGCCTGTGAATTGTTTGTAATAACAACCACCCTGATATACAGGTTTCCACACGAACAGCTACACATGAAGCTGCCTTGTACTGAATCAGACACTTGGTCCATCACGTTCAATATTGTCTACTCAGAGTGGCAGTGGCTCTCCAGGGTCTCAGGCTGAGGTCTTTCACCTCACCTCCAATCTGATCTGTTAACTGGAGATGCTGGGGATTGAGCCTTGGACCTTCTGCATGACAAGCAGATGCTTTACCACTGATTCATGACCTCACCCAGTTTAGTGGACTGGGTTCTGGGAGACCCAGGTTCAGATTTCCACTCTGCCATGAAACTTGCTTGGTTGATCTTAGGCATCAGTCTCTCTCGGCCCTAACCTATCTCACAGGGTTGTTGTAAGGATCGAATGGAGAAGGGAGGAATGATGTGCACTGCTCTGAAATCTGATGGAAGGGCACAATAAAAATCTAATAAATAAAACTCTCAGCTATCAGTATGATATTTAATTACCTTGGGATATTTAAAAACATGCATGAAATATAACTAGAACAGCTGTAACCAAGGCTAATGTGTTTTAAATGTGTTGTAATCTCTGCTGAGAATCCATATTTTGGCTGAAGGATGGGATGTAAATAGCATGAAGAACATTAGAATAAACAATAGCTTGTGTTGATTTTGTTGGTATTTTGGGCTCCAGTTAGGCAGTTTGGGCACTTCTCTGCTGGGTTTCAAATTGTTTCGTAGTGTGTTTTCCTGTGATAAATTTAAGTTATCCCCTCCCCCTGGTTCTCTGTTTCTGTAAGATATTTGGGGGGGGGGGGGGGGGTTGGAGGGCAACGTGACCGAAAAGCAGCATAGAAATATATATGGAGGCTATGTCGTATTCCCTGAGGTGCTGGCAGTTTATGCTTGCAAAACTGCAAGGTCATGAGCGAATTCTTCTCCAGTGATTGGGTCAAAGACCCAAGGGGTAGAGAAATTCAGAAGAATATAACACTTGTGTATTGACTGAATGGAGGAGGACTTGGGAGGGCCTGTGGCTCCGTGGCAGAGCATCTCTTTTGTGTGCAGAAAGTCCCAGGTTAAATTCCCAGAGTCTCCAGTTAAAAAAAGAAAGAAGAGGATCAGGCATTCGGTGATGTGCGAGGCACTGGCGAGGCACTGGGGAGCACTGAGTAGACAATACTGACCTTGATGGAACAGTGGTCTGATTCAAGATAAGGCAGCTTCCCGTGTTCATGTGACTTGGTGAAAGAGCCAAGAGTCTTGGGTAGGTGGTTTCTTTGTTCCATTTGAAAGTTCAGCTATAAGTAAGGAAATTGCTGTCTCTCTGACTCAGCCCGCTGGCCTGAATGTGAGCGTTGGGGTCACTCAAGGAGACTTCAGTGTAGAGACAGAGGTGGAAACACGTAAGCAATTAGGCAAGATGGATCCAGAATGGAAGGGAAGTGGTACATGACCTTCCTGTTGTACTTGAATCAGTTAAGGGGATGTGTGTGCGCGCACAAACACACACGTTTGCCGACCAACCAGTGACTTGGCAGTAGTTCCAAGAACAGATGAAACAGCGGGATAAGCAGCCCAGCCTGCAGTGGGTTGCTGACACTGAGGAGCCAGATTTGAGTCAGGAGGCTCCTCTGACCACTTGATCTTGCTGAAAATGCAGCAAATACTGTGGCCATCTCAGGGGTGGCAGCAAAGATCAGACCAGCAGTGCCTCCTGCCTACAAGCTGCCTTGGCTTCTAGTCTCCTTTAGTTTCAGATCTCTGGTACCTTTACAAAAGTCAGGAATGCCGTGCTCAGGTCAGTGTGTATGTTGTGGGGTTGTCTTAAAAGAAATGTTTTACTGTGTTAGATTAAAACAGGGTTGATAATTTGGCTGGTTAAACACTGGTCATTTCATTTTGTTTGAGAGCATCAGATTAATTAGAAAAACAACAAAAATACATGAATCACTAGATTTGACAACATTACTTACGAAAATACGCTGGCTTGCATGGGGAGCAGCCCCCCACAGGAACAGCAGGAAGCCAATGCTGCGAACCAGAGTTTCCAGGTGCTATTATGCTCAATCTGGACATAGAATAATAGAATCATAGAGTTCCAACCCCCTGCACAATGAGTTCCAACCCCTCCAGGGTTCCAACCCCCTGCACAATGCAGAAAATTCACAAATACCTCCCTCTCCACACCCGCAGTGACAGCTGTTCCACATGACTTTTCTGGCTCCTCCCCTCAGTCTGGAGGGAAAAGGAGCCTTATTTTCCAAAGGGGAAACTGCAGGATGGTTGCAGGCATAGAATCCATCTGCACATTCCACTTGTGGCCACAAGGGGGAGAGGGCAGAGCTTAGTTCTGTTTTCAAAATGGCACGGGGTGGCTCACTGCCGTAAACCCCCTCCCCCTTTAAAGGGTGCTTTTGGTTTTCCCAAGTTAGCCATATGGTAGAATTAGGGCTGCCAAGTGCCAGCGACTTACGGGCGGGGGGGGGAGTTGTTCTCCCCCTGGGAGCTCTTCTGGCGCGTGCACTTTTGCGCACGCGCCACGGCGACGTAATGTCGTCACCCGGAGGTGACGTCATCACGTTGGGGGCGTTGCCAAAAAGGGACGATTGCCAGAGCGTTGCCCTGGCAACGCCCCCAACGTGGATTACACGGGGGAAGTCGTCCTCACCGGATGACTTCTAGGGCGGGGTTCCCCCCGCCGTCCGAATGCCGGCCGGCGGATCGGGAACCCCTATAGCGGGGGATCCCCCGCCCCCCAGGCTGACTTGGCATCCCTAGGTAGAATTACAGAGTGACTCAGAAGGGAAAGGAAGAGTTCTGGGTCACAGGTAGGGATGGGCACAAACCAGCTCAAGTTCATGATGAATTTTGGGTGGCTTGTAGTTCGCAAACTGAAGTTCGTGGCTGGTCAACTAGCACGAACTTCCTGTGAACTTAAAAGCAGTTCGTGGTGGCTCCTGAATAGATACCACTGGACTCGAATTTTGTTCGGATGCATTTCGAGACAGACTGTCTCCACTCAAACAAAATGTTTACCAAACCTCAGTGCAACTTCAAAGCAGTGTGGGGGGGGGGGGGCAGAATTCTCCAGCTTTGGAAACACCAATAGGTTCTGTGTGCATTTGTGTGCAGCTTGCACTTTGTAACCTGTGTCTGACATTTCCCCCCAAAGAGACCATGTGTGGTGTCATGGTTAAGAGCAGCAGACTCTAATCTGGAGAACCTGGTTTGATTCCCCACTCCTCCACGTGAAGCCAGCTGGATGACCTTGGGCCAGTCACAGTTCTCTCAGAGCTCTCTCAGCTCCACCTACCTCATAGGGTTTCTGTTGTGAGGAGAGGAATGGAAGGCAATTGTAAGCCACCCTGAGACTACTTCAGGTAGTGAAGAATGGGGTATAAAACTAACCCTTCTTCTCCTCCCTCCGAGGCACCTTCATGGGGGGGGGGGCATAACTTAGACGCTGTAAATCCATTCCTCACCAAACTTGGAGGGCAGGTAGAGGAGAGTCATCCGGAGATCCCCTGTGAGTTTGGTGTCTCTAGCATACTGTGGGGGTTACCGCATCACAAACCTCACGAACTGAACTGGTTCATGTGATGGCTAAAAGTTTGTGATGGTTCGTGGCTCACAAACTGGGCATGCCATGAACTGAACTGCATTTTCCCAGTTTCTGCCCATCCTTCGCCACAGAGATGGGCAGAATCACTCACAGCTAAGGTTGCCAAGTTTTACCTGCTGTTCGGCGGGGGGGAGTCCTTGTCAGTCAGGGATTCTTCCGGCGTGCATGCGAAGCGCGCGCACCGCGATGACATCACCCAGAAGTGATGTCATCGCGTCGGGCACGTTGGGGCGGGACCTCTGTAATTCAAGGGAAAACCATAGAGTTTCCCCTCTAATTAGAGTGTTCCCCCCCCAAAAAATACGTGGCTGACGCAATGACATCACCTCCGGGTGATGTCATCGCGCCGGGCATGTCTTCGTAGCCTGGCAATTTGGGGGTGGGGTTCCTCCCGATGGCCCAATCCGGGCCAGCAGGGAGTGGGCCGCTTGAGCGGGGGTTTCCCTGCCCCCCCGGGGGGACTTGGGAACCCTACTCATAGCTGTGCTTTTGCTTGGGTGGGATAGATGAAATAGGGAGGAGTGGGCCTGGGATGGTGGCCGCAGCAAGCAGTGCAGGGATGGGAGTGGGGAGATGCCCTTTCCATTCTGCTTCCTGCTTCTGCTGCCGCCACAGTTGGGATGCCTTTTTGGGTCCACATGTAGATGCAGATTAAGCTCATTATTATTATTAAACAATGAAATTAAATAAACTTGCAACCAATTATTGTAGCTTAACCAAGGTTAAGTCAGGTTTCTGCAGACATGTGCAGTTCACTAAATAGTTTCCTTCCCCCCCCCCCACCCCGGGTATCCTGGAGCACTGCCTGAAGTTGCAATTAAAAAAATGAAATTGAAACAAACAAAATTACAGCAGTTATTTAAACGAATCTGTTCTTCAGTAGTTATGCTAATTAGACAACAGGGCAATTCTTCCCATTTGGAGATACCTGCAGTTCTAGCATATATGCTGCTGGTCGGAGCAGCTTTGATCTTCTATTAAGTGTGCCCCAAACTGTTGTTGAGCTAGGTGAAGAGCAGCTCTCCGTCCTGCCCTTGGTAGCTGATGACACCATTATAAATTAAAAAGGGGAAGTTGCCATCTGCCCGTGGCATGCCTGGCTTCATGGAGTATTTGAGCCAATCAAACTGACCTGCCTGCCAAACGTAGCCCAAGGTTCCATCTATTCTTGCATTCTGTCTCCAAGACCAGCCAGGTGTTGATAGACACCAGCTTATTGGTTTAAAAAAGTGGTTGGGGGAAAATAGGAAGATGGGCCTATTAATACATCCTGTGTTACTAAAGTACCTTTTGTTTTGTGAAAAATACTTCCTCCCCCCCCCCCCCCATTCCTGAAGCTAAAACGTTTCCCTCGCTCGAAAGCCAGTTGAATCCAACTCTAGGGGGCGGTGCTCATCTCCGTTTCCAAGCCGAAGAGCCAGTGCTGTCCAAAGACTTCTCCGTGGTCATGTGGCTGGCATGACTTGATACCGAGGCACACAGAATGCCATTACCTTCCCACCAAAGTGGTACCTTGTTTATCTACTTGCAATTTCTTGCTTTCAAACTGCTAGGTTGGCAGGAACCTGGACCAGGAATGGGAGCTCACTCTGTCATGCGGCACTTGGGTCTCGAACTGCTGAGCTGCAGCATCTTAAACCTCTGAGCCACCGCAGCCCCGCTATTCCTGAAGCTACTGCTCATCGATTTCAGAGGGTGACCCTCATTTGAGGGTCATTGGCTGGCTTCCTAAATCAATTCCAGTGAGAGCAAAGAACACTGGGTTCCAACTGAAGGTGGAGAAATTTATGAAGGACGTGATTTGATATAAAGAGATTCCTTATAGTAATCTGTTGGTTGCATTTTTATCCCGGAAGCTTGGTGTATATGGTTCTCTTTGTTTTTGTTTTTTTGGAATGAGAGATTGGGCTGAGAGACAATGACAGGGGAACTGTAGGTTTCCCAGGTGGAGTTCCCTAACCTCTACACTGCACTGAGTGGCTGCTTCTAATAACCTGGACTATTGGTCTCCATAACTTATCAAGTAACTTGAAAATATATCATCCCATCAGAAAAATAACACTAAGGAGAAATCCCAAAGCCCTGATGAAGAAGGATGGTTTTGCAGGCTTCCTAGAATGCGAGTGAACAGAAACAAAGTAGGGCTCACAGTCCACAGATGAGGGTTGCCAGTCAACTTAGTGGGAGCTGTTGATTATCTGCCCCCAGCTCCCATTTCCTCCTGTTGTTTTGAGCAGAAGTGGGAGGGGGAAAATAGCTGTCGGGCTTTACGGTGTGATCGCAGTTCCAGGGAAACCCAGAAGTGACATCATGCCTCTCTAGGAATTGCTGGAAACTCTATGGTTCCATCTAACCCAGTTTTGTAACTTGACTGACTGCAGTTCTCCAGGGATGAACCAGGGACCTCTGCGTCAAAGCATATATTAGGGTTGCCAAGGCTTACTTTTCTTTCAGCGGGGGGGGGGGGGCAGAGAGTCCTTGATGCCCCGGGAGTCTTTTGGTGCGCGCGCTGAGATGATGTCACCCAGAAGTGACGTCATTGCGTCGGGCACATTGGGGCGGGACCTCTGTAATTCGAGGGAAAACCATAGAGTTTTCCCTCGAATTATAGAGCGTCCCCCCCCCCCCCCCCCGAAATGTGCCCGACGCAATGACGTCACCCCCGGGTGATGCCATTGCATCAGACACATCTGCACAGCCCGGCAATTTGGGGGTGGGGTTCCCCCCCGGTGGCCCAATCCAGGCCGGCAGGTAGCGGGATGCTCGAGTGGGGGTTTCCCCGCCCCCTGGGGGGACTTGATAACCCTAGCACAGGGGTGGGCAAACTTGTTCAGCGTAAGAGCCGCATAGAATAAACATCAGATGTTTGGGAGCCACAAGACATGAACAAATATTACCTGCTTTTATTGGAAAATAAGCAATTTGCTTTTTATTAACATTAAATGAGACTGCCCAAAATAATAACAAAAGGGGTAAAAGCAGATATTGATGATATTAATTTGTCCAATGATATTTGTTTGCTAATGATATTTAGCTTCCCCAGCCGCCCTGCCGGGAGCCACATAATATATGTGAAAGAGCCATATGCGGCTCCCGAGCCACAATTTGCCCACCCCTGCCCTAGCATATGTTCTACCTCTGAGCTATGGCACATGTTGTTATACCTCAGCAGGAGTTTGAACCTTGGTTCCCCCGAAACAGACCCTGCAGTACACCCACTACACCACACTGTCACTCTCTTAAGCTATGTAGTGCTACAGCAGCCAGGCTGATGTGAAATAAGCCATTACAGCCTTCAGGAAGGAAAAGACTACTCAGGCCATCTGTCCTGGTCTGCTGTGAGATCACTCCCTCCAGCTTATTTTTCTAGCATTTTATCCTGCCCTAGTTTGCCACATTTGATTGATGGAAGCTTCATCACTTTCCTTGTCTTCGTGCTGGAGGAGTGCTGCAGGGGCGGTTCAGCCCCCGTGAATCATTCTCCCGCCCTGCCTTTGCAAGCACTGGTGGCTTCGGTCCGTGGCTGACTAATAGTGTTTGTGCCGTCTGCCTGGAGGGAAGTGCACATTTTACCTGCTCAACATGGCTGTCCCTGAAATTCTCCCCCTTGGCTTTCCCAGTCCAGAGCAGAGGTCTGGCCAGTGATTTATCAAGGTGATGCGCTTAGGTTTCTAAAGGCATCATCTGATACAGGCCAGAAGTAGTTCAGTGGTCAAGCATGTGCGTGGCATGCAGAAGGTCCCTGGCTGAATACATTTTCTGCAGCTGAGACCCTGGAGAGATGCTTCCAGTCAGACTCAATGATACTGAGCAAAGTAAACCAGTGCTTTGACTTGCTTCATATGTTCAGCCAGTGTTTATTGCCTCTTTGGCTCAAATGCCAGGTGAAAGGCAACATCCACCTGGAAAGATATTGGCGTGATACGGAAGGGCTGTGGCTCAGGGGCAGAGCATCTGCTTTGTATGCAAAAGGTCCCAGGCTCAATCCGTGGCATCTTCAGTTCAAGGATCTGGCAGTAAGGTGACGTGAAAGACTTCTGCCTGAGCCCCAGGAGAGCCTCTGCCAGCCTGAGTAGGCAATACTGACCTTGAGGGACTAAGGGCCTGATTCATTATAAACCAGCTTCATGTGTTCATGTGTTCACGTAAAAGGAGGAAGGGGAGAAGTTAGGTTGTGCTGGCCTCAGGGGGCTCCACCTGAGAGAGGGGTAGTGGTAGCTTTCTGTGGGTGGGGAGGGGAGAGGGAAATAGTGGCAGTTCTGCAAGGGAGGGGAGCTGCAGGGGTTCTGCTGGATTAATAATCGAGTGCTTTTATAATCAGGGGTCCATAGTGAACAAAGCCATGTTTCACCAACTTCATTTTGCTTAAAAGTTCTCCCCCCCCCCCCCCCCCCCAGTCACATTTGGCAACTACACTGATTCCTATTACAGTAAAAACTTGTGGCTTGACAGTTGTAATGCACTCTGCAGAGGGCTTCTCTTGAAGACAACTTAGAAAATCTGGTTGGTACAAGATGCAGAGACTTGCTCCCACCTGCCCTTTTGATCTGCTCGCTTCCTCTTGGGCCTTTTCTGTGGCCGCTCCAGTCCTGTGGAGTGGCCTTCTAGAGGAAGTTAAAGTTCTCAGCTTGCACTGACTGTAAAATGGGACTTTTAAAGATGGTCTTTGCAATGTCTTGCTGTAAACTGGGTTTTGTTACTTACAGATTAGGGTACAAGCAGGTTGATAGTTACGGTTTATAGATTAGTTGTTTTCATTGCTGTATTTATGTTTTTAATGATGTTGCTGTTTTAACTTGCATTGTTCGAATCGGCTTTATTAGTTAACCTGTCTGGCCCCAGCTGTTTGGGAGAAAGGGATAGGCTTACAAATATTTTAAAATAAACCCCACTGTTCAGCGAGGATGCGGCACTGCATTTGTAGTTGGCAACCGGCAATGCTGGGCCACCTGCTCAGGGAAACACCAGCCATTGAGACAGGGCCAGTGATGCTTACAGAGGATGGAATGGGAAAGAGCTCCAGATGATATTTCTGTTTTCCCGCCCCAATACGCGCAGTGCTGTGCTCTGGCCTAGTCTAAGTTGACTACAACTTTGCTTTTTGCTTTGGAGCTGGGGGGGAGCTGTCCTGCCAAGCAAAATGGTCTGGCAGTCATCCACTGTTTATCGTGGGTACTGGAGGCTGCCTATTCCAGCACAGCATTTACAGTGGTGGACTGACAGAGGGAGAGGAATTTGAATTCAGGTCATATAACTCATTGGGTGGCCCTTGGGTCAGCTGCTGTCCCTAATCTACGTATGGGGGGGGGATGGGACACCCCCTTCCATGTACACCACTGCATGAATATGTTTTCTACGAAAGTGCTTTTTTGATATACAATGGCCAGGAACTTTGCTTTGTTCTTGCTGTAATTAGTGGTTTTAATCTAGAGGCCTGGCCTGAAGATGCTTGCCTGAGAGGCGCAGAGCCTATGACTAATGCTAATGTTTCTTCTTGAATGGTGATGTCTCCTTGGTTGTCATACAGTGTCTCTGCCCAAGCCCCCATCACTGCTGGAGGAGATAATGCCCTCCCTTCTTGGCAGAAGGCATGGGGCAGATGTGTGAAGAAAGAGCAGTCTTAGACTCGAGAAGGCACACAGAGAGAAGGACAGGGAGTGTTGCGGGTTGGCTGCAATTCCTTGAGGATGCAGAATCTATCATTCTGTTACCCTGTTGAAGTGCCTCTACCTGTTTTCTACTTTTACATTTGTAAATAAAGCAAATATTACATATATAAATGTATATATATGTATATATATCAGGCTGTTTCTCCCACCTTAGCAGGAGCAAGTAGGTGGCATCCACTCTATGGTTACCAGCCTCTAGGTGGGGCCTGGAGATTTCCCCATAATTCCAATTCTTCTCCAGACTACAGGGGTTAGTTCTCCCAGAGAAAATGGCTGCTTTGGAGGGTGGATTCTATGGCATCATACCCCTCTGAGGTCCCTCCCCTCCTCAGGCTTCACCACCAAATTTCCAGGAATTTCTCAACCCAGAGCTGCTACCTTAATCTGCACACACCCATCCTCAGTGTGCTTGCTACTGCTTGTGTAAAAGTACATTACAGTGTCCTTCCCATTCCCACAGCCCAGAGTCCTGTGTAAAACCACAGTGTGGAAAGGAAAAAGCCCCTTCACAGGCGTGTGTGTGGGGGGGGGGAGGTGCAGAGCTTCACTCTACCCCACCCCCCCAGGTGTAGGTGGAGAGTTCCAATGAATGTTTGTCTGTAGTGATCCCTCAGTTTTCTCTTTTGGTCCAGCTCAGAGGGGAAGAAATGTGGGAACCGGACAAGTCATGCCCTGGTCAGGCATGAGGGTATTTGGATGCTCCCAGGTACTTTGAGGGTTCAAATACCCATGTGTAGATGCATCCTAAGTTGCTAGTACTCTCTCCTCTAAAGGGAGAACCAGTGTAGTGTAGTGGTTAGAGTGTTGCTTAGAGTGTCAGACTGGGATCTGGGAAATCCAGGTTCGAATCCCCACATGCGCCATGGAAGCTTTGCTGGGGGACGTTGGGCCAGTCACGCATTCTCAGCCTAACCTACCTCAAAGGGCAGTCGCGAGGATAAAATAGAGGAGAACGGAACAATGTGAGCCACCTTGGGTCCCTGTTAGGGGGAAAGGGAGTTTAAATGATGTGGATATGTAGATAAACCAGCCCAGGTAAGCTGTGGGGCAGAGCGTAGCAGTACCTTAGGAGGGGGAAATTAGCTCTGCTCAGTGTGGTTTAAAGGCTGCAATGGTTTCTTCTGGTTCTATATTTAACTGTTCAACCATTCTATTTTTGTATCACCATGAGTTCTGCTTTAATAAAAGGCAGATTGGTTATGAAGCAGTGGTTCCCCCCCACCAAGCTAATAAGCTCAGCTGCCTGATTAAATAAGGGTCTCTCCTTTCTATTTTCAGGTGTCTGTGGCTGCTGCGGAGCTTTGCGTCCTCGCTACAAGAGGCTCGTTGACAATATTTTCCCAGAGGATCCGGAGGTAAATGAAGCTTCTGTTGAGATATTTGAAGTGTGTGCCCTGCAGACAAAGCTTTTAGCTCATACACTGGCCCCAGTTTGTACACCGAACAAGGGAAGGTACCACCAAGTCTAAAAAGATGCCTTCTGCTATCAACAGGCAGGTTCTCAAAGGATTTTATACTGGGAGTAAACTATCAGGTTAATGAGAGCTCTACACAGGTCCATTCCAGTTCTTTTAGCCTTAACACCCAGTGTGTTCCTGCCTGGAATCTTTGGTCCTCCAACAATACCGTCATCTGTCACCTCAGCCTAATATAGAGCCATCTAAACGTCTCCTGCCCAATGCTCCCTCTAAGCTGTGGAGTCTTGTGAGCAAAACTTCTACTTTGTGAGCGGCTGGCATTAAAGCTGTGAGCGAGCGATTTGGCCACTGCATACATTAGTTTGCTCTGGAGCTATCTGGAGCAAAGACAAAAATGTGTGAGCCAGAGGCTAAAAAACTGAGCTAGTTCACACTAACTCAGCTTAGAGGGAACACCGCTCCTGCCGCTTCTCTGTTGTTGACTCTATGCTTAGAGCACTTTCTCAAAGACATTCCCATCTCTGTTCCTTCTGCTCCATCGTCAAACCCTCACACATAAAGCTGCCTTGTTCTAAATCCAACTATTTTTCTATCAAGGTCAATACTGTCTACTCTGACTAAAAGCAGATCTCCAGGTAGAGGGCTTTCACATCACCTGCTTCGTCCTTTCGACTGGAAAGGTCAGGGATTGAACCTGAGACCTTAATACATACAAAGCCAGTGCTGTGCCACTGAGACATGACCTTTCCCCAACCTACCTCTCCAACAAAGCCTCTAAACTTAATCTCCTAAACTTGCTCAGCGTAAGAGCCACCTAGAACAGGGGTGGCCAAACTTGCTTAATGTAAGAGCCACATAGAATAAACATCAGATGTTTGAGAGCCACAAGACATGAACAAATATTACCTGCTTTCATTGGAAAATAAGCAAATTTGCTTTTTATTAACATTAAATGAGACTGCCCAAAATAATAACAAAAGGGGTAAAAGCAGATATTGATAATGATATTAATTTGTCCAATGATATTTGTTTGCTAATGATATTTAGCTTCCCCAGCTGCCCTACCGGGAGCCACTTAATATATGTGAAAGAGCCGCATGTGGCTCCCGAGCCACAGTTTGCCCACCCCTGCCCTAGACCTCATTCTCAGTTGAGCAGAACCACAAATATATGCAAGTATCACTGCAATCCTGTGGAGACTTCCTCCAGTCTAGGCCCATGGATTTCAGTGGGCTTAGGCTGGAGCAACTCTGCACAGGGTTGCACTTTGCATTTGCTTAATAATTAATAACAAAAATATTGAAACAGAAACCGGTTGTCCGAAGAGCTCTGGCAAAGGGTGGTGGCAGTGATGGCAATACAGTTTAGGCAGACTGTGAAAGCCTGTCCCCGATCAATGACAGCTCTGCCTAGGTACTCTCTAGCTCTTTGAGATTTCACCAAGCGGTACAGTTCCGATGTTATTTTTGTCTCTATGAAGATTTGAAACGTATATGTGCATATATGTGTGTGTTTCTGGATTTTTCCCCTGCTTTAAGAGAGTAAAATATCCTATTCTGCAAGTGCCCCGATGCTTAAAGGGATTGTGACGGCTCACATCTTGGAAAGCCTTCTCGGAGTCAAGCGGAAGCAACAGTTACTAGATCTTAATGTGCATTTGCAAGATGGATCATTGTTCCAAAATACAGATTATCACGCACATCGACACACACACGTACCTGTGGTAGGAGATCACATATAGTCATGCAAACACCTCAGTTCCAGCTATTTGCTTTTTGCTTGTAAATCTGCAGATTAGTAACTACCGTGCTGGTAGTCAAGTAGCAGCAGTCTGTGTTTGCTGTTAGTTCATTGTGTGTGCTCTCTGCTACCCCCACTGTCAATCCCAAGATGCAAATCACAGGAGGAATAAGGTGGCAGATCTGTCAAATGGTTTCTGCAGGAGGCAAACAGTTTTTGACGGGAGCCGTTTTTAAAAGCCCAGATGACACATGTGCATGCTAGCGACAGTTTTGTGCCCACATAGACAGTTACGTGCCCACATAGCCCCCGTCCTTTCCCTTCTTTTTTACTTTGAAGTTACTGTCATTGTCACACTACTGAGCAAAGCTTTTATCTTTTTATTAAATTGATTCCATGGTAGGCTAGAGCAATTCCTTTGAGCCAGCTCAGAATCCACGTGCAAGTTTGTCATAGATGCAGGGAGTGAAGGCTCTGCAAAACTGGTGTTTACTACATGCACCCTCTCGAGGTAAGACTGGTCCAGTGCTCATGGACAAGGTCTGGGCATTCTGAAATACCAGGGGTGTGGTCACACTGGAAGCAAGGCTATTTTCTCCAGAGGAAATAGACCCGCAGTTGCACGATCACACCTCCCTTTGAAGCTGCAGGCGCAGCCCGTCAGTATGTGATCAGATGCAACTGCGAGTGAGTCAGGGTTTTTTTTGTGCCATTAGTTTCCCATGTGCTTAAACAAGGAATCGATGAACCACACCCTATGGAGTTTGCAATGACGCGCATACTGCAAAGGGGGGGGGGAACAGCATGGAGTCGGGATGGCCTAATCAGACCATCCCGATGGCAGGAGAACGTGCTGGAGCGATCAGACATGGGAAAGTCTGTCCATGGCCCATTGTGACCCGTTTACTACCGGATTTTCCCCTGTGCCTTTTAACTCCGCTTCTGCGGTGGAGCAGAACAGGTTGCCGGCGGCTGCAGGGCACTTCCCAGATGTTGTTGTCTGTCCACACCCTTTAAATCCGCCCGGCATTCGCACCTATGTCAGGTCTAATTGTGTGTATGATCGCAGCCCAGAAGATACATTCGGAATGCTGTGGGGAGGCTGTGTCTTGGTCGTTGAGCATCTTCATGACATGTAGATGGTCCCAGGTTCAGTCCCCGGCATCTGTAGTAGGTGATGTAAAAAGATCTCTGCCTGAGATCCTGGAGAGTTTGCTCCCAGTCAGAGTAGAGCACTCCGACCTTGATAGGCCAGTGGTCTGACTGAGGGTGAGGCAGCTTCATGTGTTCCTCTGAAGTCCCTGGTTGGAATCTTGATTCAGCCACAAGTCATGTTCTCTGTTTCTCTGCACTGGCACCTGCAATATGATAACAGTGATCTGTCTTATCGAGCGGCTGGTACGGATCACAGAGACCATTTATGCAGAATATTTTGGATCTCCCCCCCTCAAAAAACACCCAATAAGTATCAACTAATAGTTAACTGGGTGATTCATGCCAATCATGAAAACAGCAAATTCAGGCTACCCACATGCAAGATGGGGGGTTTGTACCTACTTGGTATGTGCATGTGGGGGGGGGGGGGGTTAAGTTAACCAGAAGTAGAAAGAGTGGGGCCCCTTTCAGCTTTGGTGGTGCCTGAGCATTCTGCAGGAGGTACAGAACTGTGTCAGTTAAAGAGGGAAACAAAACAGGGTGACGAGGAAATTGGTCTGCTCAGGGCCCTAAGAGCTTGTAGATTCTTGGGGATGTGAGGATGGAGGTGTTTGTCAGCCCCCCCCCCCCCCCATTCCTTGTGGGCTCCCCCAGCTTGTTGTTAATAAGAATCAAGTATTCAAGTGACGTTAACTCTTGACAGAAGCGTATTTCTGTCCGCTTAATGGATTTCTAGCCTGCCTTAATCAGTCAGCTCCTGTAGAGCGGGCAACAGTCTGCTCAAAACATATAAATCAATCAGTTAAAAATAAAGCAGTAAAGCAGCTATTACTGTAAGTTGCTAGCACTGAGGTACATGGAGCACTGAAACCATCTGTGACAAAGGGCTATTTTTTATTTGGCCTATTTATATCCTGTTTTTCAGACAGTTGTCTTCCAACCAGGCTGCTGCTGCTTGAGAGCGGGGGTGGGGGTGGGGTGTTAGGCTACCCTCAAGCTTACTCTTCAAAGAGACAAAGAACCATAAGGAGAAAGAAGTGGCAAGAAAAGGGGGAGGAGCAGGCTTAGTCTGAATGTGTGAAAACAAAATGGTGTTCTCACAGGGCCTGGCCAGGCTTCCCTTGTTGGTGTTCATGATTGGACAGAGGTGGTGCAGTTCTCCTGGTGACAGAAGCCCACTCACTTCTCTGGTCACAGAGCAGTTTGCTCCCAAGTAGAACCCACTGGCAGGGAGGGAGGGAGAGGAAGAAAGCTGACATGGTCTTCCCCTTGAGATGGTTTTCTTCTGGGGAAGGATGTGTGTGTAAACCTCCCAGTGGACCTTTGACTTTCGGCCAGCGGCAGAGGCCTTCAGAGAGCCAGTTTGGTGTAGTGGTTAAGTGCACGGACTCTAATTTGGAAGAACTGGGTTTGATTCCCCACTCCTCCACTTGCAGCTGCTGGCTGACCTTGGGCAAGCCATAGTTCTGTCAGAGCTGTTCTCTCAAGGACAGATCTGAAAAGAGCTTTTTCAGCCTCACCTGCCTCACAGGGCGTCTGTTGTGGGGAGGAGAAGGAAAAGGAGTTTGTAAGCCGCTTTGAGACTCCTTCGGGTAGTGAAGGGCGGGGTATAAATCCAATCTCTTCTCTCTTCTTCTTGCTTTCATAGTCCCCAGCGTAACTCTTATTATGAACAGATCACCACTGGTTACATTATCCCTTCATGTATTTGAACGCTTGTGAGGGAGGGTGAAAACAGGGTGCTGCTCATCTTGCAGTTCCTTGTTTAGTTGTTTTTTCAACCACTTACCAGTGGAACACACCTCAGTTCTCTGGAAGAAGCTGTCTGTTTGGAAACAAAGAAAGAAAATCACATTACTGCAGCAGTGTCTCCTATCCCAGCATGCTTTTCCTGGAGGGGACTTTACATGAAACGGGGCAGGCCACGGCTGCCCACGGCTTGTGAAAGCAGCCAGCAAATCTGGCTCCTGTTAAGTGGGATGGAAAAAGGGAGGAAGGCAGCTAACCAGAGGATCAAGGCAGAGGTGAGGCCGGTCTGATACAAGGAACAGGGATGGTGGCAGAGACAGTTTAGTACAGCGTTTCTCGATCTGTGAGTCCCAACCCAAAAATGTGTCACGAAGCCTGTGAAAGGTGGTCCCAAGCTTTTGCGGTTTTAGTGATTTGTGCATGCTCTAACTGTAGTCGGTCACCATATCAGGTACATTTGGACTTGTGGGCCACCATACCAAGATGTTGGCAACCACTGGTTTAGTGTTCCACCCAGAGAACAAGCCTACACAGGCTTCACCCCATAACCTTCAAGAGACAGCTTTGCTTCGGATGGTCTTCTCTGCAGTTACTTCCTTTGGCCACAGCTTGGGTAGTGGGGCCAGACCTTACCTCATATCCCTTGGGCTTTGAGTTTTAGAGCCATTGCATGTCCAAGTTCTGATGCAGTGACACTTTTTCTTCTCCCCCAGGATGGGCTGGTGAAAACCAACATGGAGAAGCTGACCTTCTATGCTCTGTCTGCTCCCGAGAAACTGGACCGCATTGGCGCTTACCTATCAGAGAAGCTGATCAGAGATGTGAGCAGACACCGATATGGGTAAGGGGTCCTGCAGTTGCTGGAAGATCACTGGAAATTCAATTTAATATGGAGCTTTTAAGGCACATTGAACACATGATGCTGCCTTGTACTGTGTCAGACCATCCATCTGTCAAGGTCAATACTGTCTACTCTGACTGGCAGCTGCTGCCCAGGGTCTCAGGCAGCGTCTCTCATGTCACCTGATCCTTGTGACGACAACCTTCTGCTGGCAACCCAGATGCTGCAGCCACGTTCCATTATGACTGTTGGATTTGGGGGAGGGGGTTCTTTTGAGATCCTTCACCATTTTCAGAGTGCGACTTATTATCTTTCTGCCTCGTATTCTTTTAAACCTGAAGTTATCTTGCTTAACAGATAATAAATTCCCTCAACGCATCGCACTTACATTTGGCCTCAGGATTTCCCACATTCTGGTTCTTCTCCCGCTCCTTCCTTGCCTTCCATTACAAGACCTTCTTTCATATGTATTTTTAGCATTTGCTGCTTCTGACTCGGCACATACAAAGCTGCCTTATACTGTCAGATCGTCTGGCCCACTATTATTTGTGCTACCCAGCGGTATAATCGCAGGCTTTTCCTGCTCTTGTAAATGGAGAATATTTGAGCGTTGCAGAGAGGTGTCTCGGATTGCCTCTTGCATTTCATCTTGTGTACCTGCCTGCCAACTGTAGACACGGCACACCCACCATCAGCATGCTGTAACCCGTGAAAGCTTATGGCACAAATAAATCTGTTTCTCCAAGGCATCACAAAGTTCTCTGCTTTGCTGTAAGAGCCTAACATGGCTGTCTTCTTGAAATTCAGCTTCCAGTTGCCAAGGGATGACCTTCACAATTTGGCTACCATTTACTTCATGAGTGATAGCTGAATGTATGACCTCTCCACACGTGGCATTATACCTACTGAAATCAAATCTTGTGGAGGGGGCATGGGCATGCTGACCCTGCCCCCCCCAGTCTATGCATGATTGCCTGCTCATGAGCAGGGAGCCCATGCCTCCTCCCTGTGATTGGAATATTTAGAAAAGCGTCATACCCAGTCACTGGGAGGGACACTGTGGATGTATCTTTTCTGTATGCGCAGGCTCTGTGCTCATGAGCTGGGAATTGTGCTTAGGTGGGAGGCTGGACTCCTACCCTTGTGCCTGCTAGGCAAATCATAAGAAGGAGGGCAGGAAGGGATGAGCCAGTGCTTGGCTCATCCAGGGTAATGCCACTCACCACTTTGGTGTCAGGAAGGAATTTCCCTCCAGGCCAGATTGCCCCAGGAATCCCAGAGTTTTTTCTCCTTTGTCTGTGCATAGAGCAGGGGTCACTGGAGGACTGGGGGGTGGGGGGGAGGTAGCTGTGGATTTCCTGCACTGTGCCGGAGGTTGGACTAGATGACCGTTGAGGAACCTTCCAGCTCTGTGTATTGATTTCTCCTGTACATGTGTTGATTTCAGTATGGGTAATGTTGTGTGCAGGGGGACTGTGGACTCGTTTTACTGGCGAGCGTTAGGCTTGAGATAATAGGGACATTCTGCCTCTGGTGTTGTCTGTGCGATTTACCCATGCAGATTGACCCTTGATGTACAAGCTTGTGTGAACCGCCTGTACTTCTAGATGGCTCTTTCCTTAGTCTTTCTACTTCTGTCTCTAAAAGAAAGTGGTAACAGTGCTGATGCCCTGACCAGGAGAGCCCAGGCTAGCCCGATCTCATCAGATCTGAGAAGCTAAACAGGGTTAGTACTTGGATGGGAGACCACCAAGGGAGCCCGGGATCACAATACAGAGGCAGGCAATGGGAAACCACCTCTGAATGTCTCTTACCTTGAAGACCCTACAGGGTTGCCATAAGTCGGCTGTGCCTTGACGGCACTTTCCACCACAAGTGCTGATGCATGTTAGATCCCTGTGGGATCTAGTACAGTTCCACAGGGCTTGCAAGACGGAGCTCTTCCATCAGGCTTTCAACTAAGGAGCTGTCCCCACGACTACCACCAACAATCGTGGTTATGGGTCCTGGCCTAGTTCAACATCTGGCTTATGCCATCACGAGACCCAGGAAGATCTTCGAATCTGAAAGCTGTCTGTTGTATGAGCATTTTTGCACACCATCATGAGTAACTAAGAACTATCACTAGTAGCACCTTATGTTTTTATGATCTTATTGTATTGAATTGTTTTAAATGTTCTTATGTGGCAGATGGGCAAGATATACTGTGACAGTTAACGGAGATGGAAGGCTGAGCTGACATCCCAGAGGCTGGCGTAATATGGGGTAGAGAGGGTCATTTACAACCCGAAGGGAAAACATACTAACTCTTTGATGTGTTCGCACTTTTTTTAAATATTTGTGTGTGTGTGTGTCTGTGTGTGCTTGTGTGCTTGGCTGGAAGTCATAGTTGACTTCTGGCAACCCCTACTGGGAGCATGAAAATTTTTCAGAGAGGTGGCTTGATAGCCTGCCTCTGCGTTCCACCTCTGGTCGCCCTCCAAGTACTTGCCAGAGTTGGCCCTGCTTAGCTTCCGAGATCCGACATGACCTGGGCTGTCCAGGTCAGGGTGATGTGTTCGCACATCTTGACTGGAGGGACCATGTTCTGGTGGGCTTGAGCCCGGGGAGCTGGTGTCCAGATTGGCTAACACCCCAGGAGCTCATGTGGGTGGCATCTAGAAAGGGGAGCTGTGCCTTTGTTTGGAGCCCATCAGTGAGATACAGAGATACTCAGGTGTGTTGTTGATGGTTACGATGATAAGAGGAGAGTGATGAAAGCTGCTTGCAGGTGCGGCCCTGTGTGTGTGTGTGGGGGGGGGGGGGTGTAACACTATTCAACCAACAGCCAGCTTCCCTCCAAGGCCGGACCAGAGGTTCAAGGATAATAAGTGAACTGGCCAATGACCTTTTGTTCATGTTCTGGGGGTTTTTGCATAGTTGTACCTAGATCTGTCTTATAGTTACCCTGAGTTGTCCCGGGCAGTAATAAAGTTGTTTCGCTAAAGAGCCTGTTGTTTCGCTAAAGAGCCTTGCGCCCATTTCTTACTGCCTTGCTCCTCAGGGTGACACTAGGTAAGGGGGCTAGATTTGTAATCCCCAAGATTTTGTCAAGCTACAAGGCAAGGACGTCCCCCCGCCCCCGTTTCCTAAGAGGGCCACACGCCAAAGAGTGAGGAAGTCTGGGAGATAGAGCGCCCTCTCATTTGTGGAGCAGCAGAGCCATTCCTCTACAGTGGTTCTTCCCTCCTCCATTTTATCTTCACAAAATCCATATGAGGTAGGTTAGGCTATGAGGGAGAGTGGCAGGCCCAAGGTCACCTGCTGAGCTGAGCTATGAATGTGGCTCTTCCCTGTTCTAAACCGCTGCTATAATTGATGCCCTTCCCTGGCTAAAGGGTCCTTCTCGTCTCTTCTGACTCCTTAAGCCCGTTATTATTTTTAAATTTTCATTTTCTGCCAGGTTTTGGCTTGACTGTTTGAATAAATTCTGCATGTGTCTTCTCTCCGACTCTCTCCCAACCCCTGCCTCTTGTTTTGCAAGTACAGTTGCTCTCTTAGGAGGTGGTGTTTGCAAGAGAGGTTCTCAGGGAACTTCTGGGGGTTTTGTTGTCACCCAGGATAAATTGCTACTAGGATTGGAGGTGTTGGATGGAATGCTCCTTTCAAATAATTCTGGGATTCTTTCCCTTTTGTCCTGGCAACAAAACCTAGACACAAGCCAATTCCTCTTTGTGTTCTCTGCTGCTGTTTGCACTTTGAATTTGGCTTTTATGTGCTAGTGAATGGTGGGGAGAGAGGAGCGTGAAAAAAGGGAGCCGTTTCAAAGCCGCAAAGATTTCTGCTTTCATTGGAACTGAAAAGTCCCTTCAAAGCCTCATCAGAGGTTCTCTGTTCAAGAGACTGCTAATGAGCTTTTGCTTACAATACCGGAACAGGACCTTTGATGAAAGATGGTTTGATCTCTGAAGCATAGACTTCTGGGGGTGGGGGGAATCTGTTTTCAGATGTCTAGTTGACTTAGAATCCTGGCCAAAGAGCTCACTTCCGATTTCCCTGACGTGGGCTTTCACACATATGGTAAACAGCCTATTTTGGGGTACCAGTGCAAATTTGTGTTTCTTCTAAAGGAAAATAATTCCTGCAATGCAAGCTTCTATTACTTCCAGTGAGACCTCTTGGAAATGTAGTGACTTCACTGTAAAGGTCTAATGGAGGTGGTGGAAAGTGCAGTCAAGTCACAGCTGACTTATGGTGACCCTGTAGGGCAGGGGAGTTATTAAACATAAGGCCCATCCAAGACTCTTATGTGGCCCCCACGCAACCCCGGCCTGTTTGGTGTAGTGGTTAGGAGCACGGACTCTTATCTGAGAAAACCGGGCTTGATTCCCCACGCCTCCACATTCAACTGCTGGTGTGACTCTAGGTCAGTCACAAGTTCTTTCTGAGCTGTTCTCTCAAGAGCAGTTCTCTCAGAGCTCTCTCAGCCCCACCTACCTCACAGGGTGTCCTTGTGGGGAGGGGAAGGGAAAGGAGTTTGTAAGCCACTCTGAGGCTCCTTCAGGTAGGGAAGGGTGGGGTATAAATCCAGTCTGTTCTTCTTCTAGTGCAAGGGAGGAAACAGGAGAGAGCTCTGGGGGCGTGGGTGGAACCACTCCCATTGTGGCTTCAGCATGGCTGAATAACCTCATCTCCAGCAGTCAAGCAGTGTGGGAGTGTCTGCCCAGTGCTGCACCACTGGCTCTCCAGTCCGCCCGTATGGGTTTTCCTTGGCACCCCCCAGCCCATTGGGCTTTGCAGTGAGGATACACCAACTCAGAGCTTCCTAGCTGCTGTTCTTTGTACACTTTATATCTCCAGTACCTGGCATTCTGTTTTATGGCACACTTGGCCCAGCCTAACAAAGTGACATCTATGTCAGATCTGGCCCATGTAACAAATGAGTTCGACACCTCTGCTAGGGTTTTCAAGGCAAGAGGTGTTCAGAAATGGTTTGCCATTGCCTGCCTCCATGTTACAACCCTGGTATTCCTTGGAGGTCTCCCATCTAGAAGAAGAAAAGAAGAGATTGGATTTATACCCTGCCCTTTACTACCCAAGGGAGTCTCAGAGCGGCTTACAGACTCCTTTCCCTTCCCCTCCCCACAACAGACACCCTGTGAGGTAGGTGGGGCTGAGAGAGCTCTGACAGAAGCTACTCTTTTTCAAGAACAGCTGTGCCAGAATTATGGCTTACCCAAGGTCATCCAGCAGCTGCAAGTGGAGGTGTGGGGAATCAAACCCATTTCTCCCAGATTAGAGTCCGCGCACATAACCACTACACCAAACTGGCTAAATACTAGCAAAGGCTGACCCTGCTTAGCTTCTGAGATCTGATGCAATCAAGCTAGCCTGGGCTATTCAAGTCAGGGCAAAGGTCTAATAGCTTGTGTCATCCCCCCTCTGCACACAATTACATGGGCTTGAGGAAGCTGGCAGTAGTGTGGTAGCTGAAATATACCCTGAGTTCCAACCTTGCCTCTAGCCAGGCCCTACAGCTGTCATTTCTCAGATTATTCTACCTCACAGGGTTGGTGTGAAGATTAAATGAGAGATGCTACATGTTCTGCTGTGGTGAGGAAAGAGCAGATTGGGGAAAAGTGTAGAAAACAAGCCCAGGCTGTGCATAACAAATGCAGTTCAGCGTATGAGGAATGTGACGGCCCTCTTCTGAAGGCTTGGTATGGTCTCCCTGACAATCACCCAATTAAAAATCCATAAAATGTAGCTGGTACCATTCACACATTACCAAGCTTGGAAAAGGGAGTTGTTAACAAGTGAGGGGACTGTAAAAATGTTAGAGGTGGAAGAGGAAGAAGAGTTGGATTTATACCCTGCCCATCACTCTCAGAGCAGCTTACGATCTCCTTCCCCTCTTTTCCACACAACAGACATACTATCCTGTGAGGTAGGTGAGTCTGAGAGAGCTCTGTGAGAACAGCTCTGAGAGAACTATGATTGACCCAAGGTCCCCCAGGTGGATGCATGTGGAGGAGTGAGGAACTCTGCTTCTCTTAACCACTACACCAAACTGGAAGCAGGGGAATGGTTGGCTCTTGACCCTTGAGGCCAGTCACTGCCCCCAGATCACTGGAGCTACGAAGGGGCATCCCCCCTCCCCTTGCTTCAAAGGTTCCCAAGGCAGGGGCGGTAGAATTCAGGCTTGTATGACACACACCCTTTGGAACCCAGCCTCCTCCCCTCTCCTTTAGGCCCCTGAAGAATGGAAGCAAGCAACAAGCGCCTTGTTTCCCTTCAGCATGGAGCCTGTCCTGGCCAGCAAAGGCCTTCTGTGTGTTTACTGGTTTTGGCTTTCGGCACCTCACTGTATGTATGAGAGCCTTGTGATACTTTTGTGCTGTAGTATTCTCTCTGTTTGGCCTTACCTGTGTGGTCCACACTAGCCCAGTCTCATCAGATCTTGAAAGCTAAACAGGATTTGCCCTGCTTAGTATTTGGATGGGAGACGACCAAAGAAGTCCAACGGTTACTGTGCAGAGGGAGGCAACGGCAAACCGCCTCTGTCTGTTGCTTGCTTGGGAAATAGCTGTGAGCTTGCTGCAGCGATGGTACATTCCACCACCATTCTGTCCATTTAGAGACCAAGACTGCATCCCGATGTCAGCAGCAAACTTCCATTTGCTTGGGCCGCAAACATCTGCAAGGCTTGCACATTCCTTCCTCCAGTCCCCCTCCTCTCTTCCCTTGTGTGTGGCACCAAAATGGCCAAAGCAGGAAGACTTCAGAAAACTGCAGTTGATTAAGATGTCAGAGATTCTAAGACCCTGACTTGGAATCCTAGTTTACGCGCATGAAAAAAACCATGGCTTGTTAAAGCGCCTGATTTGGATTTATTTATTGCTTCCCCCCATCTCACTCTTAAAAGTTCGTGCCAGCAATAAGGTGCTGTCAGTTTGATTCTCCTTTCCTGAGGGATGATTGGCCCATTCTTGCCTCGATGATCCAGTTTCTCCCTCTGGTTCTGTTTGGGGGCTTTATTATCATTTGCCGTAATATTTATTATCATTTCATTTATCATTCTGCTTCTAATGCAGCCAGCTCTTCCAGCAGATGGCCAGCCACTGTACTGAGCTAGGGGTGTCTTCCTTCTCCCCCCCCCCCCCCCTTGATGTCAGTCTTTTCCTTTGATCAGCACTCTTCAGCTGGCCAGCAAGTTGCTTTCCGCTCGCCATCCTGGCTGGCTGCAGCACAGCATTAATCTTTAGAAAGTCCATTGAAGAACCGCCCTTGGTTGGCTGTGTGGGGTTCCCTGCAGTTCATTTGGAGAGAAGGGAGTCCTCCATCATTCAGCATCTTGATAAAGCTCCGTCTTTGTCTGTGCCTTTCTTTCTTGGCTCTGCAGTGAGGTTCTCATGCTTATGGGGGTCTGTCGGAATAGACTGCTTAAAGGCATTCTCGTGAAAAAGGCCTCAGAACTGCCGACTGTGTGTTTACCATGCAGTCCTAAGCAAAGTTACATGCTTCTGGGCCATTATGGTGTAGTGATCCCCAACCTCTTTGAGCCAGTGGGCACTTCTGAAAATCTGTCCCAGGGTGGTGAGCACAATGACAAAATGGCTGTCTCGGGAGGCGGAGCCGATCACAGAATGTCAGGGAGTGAGGCTGTGTCTAACTGTAGCTCGTCAACATTTCAGGCAGAAGCCCCATTTAACTGGAGGCTTTTAAAAATAAACTTTGTTTAAAAATATTTTCTTGCATAAATGGGAGTACACAGGTTGAGCTGCTAAGAAACCCTCATCTGGCAGGTTTCCAATGGCCAATCAGAAACTCTGTTGGCCACACCCGCTTTCTAAAAAAATTGGCAGGTACCAGGAAGCTTGTCGGCAGGGGCTGTGGTGCTCACGGGCATCATGTCGGAGACCCCTGGTCCAGTGGTTCGACTAGGATCTGGGAGAGCTACATTTGAGTTCCCACTTTGCCACGGAAACACCCTCATCCAGCCTGCCTCATGGGGTGATTTATTTATTTCGTCTTTTAAAAAGACATCTATTAGCCGCCTTTCTACCTTACAGAACTCAAGATTGCTCACAATGTGGGTAAAATACATTGGTTGTTGTGAGCATAAAATGGAGGAGGGGAGAATTATGTTGTAAGCTGCTTGGGGTCCCCATTGTGTGTGTGTGGCAGGGGAAAGTTAATTTTTTAAAAAATTGACTTCCGTGGACGTGTGTGTTAAGTGCCCTCAAGTCTCTTCCAACTTTTGGCGACCCTATGAATCATTGACCTTTGAAATATCCTGTCATTAACCGCCTTGCTTGGGTCTTGCAGACTGAGGGCCGTGGCTACCTTGATTGAGCTGAGTCAAGGATTTTATTATAGCTTTTTTTTACCTTTCTCAAAGCTTCATTGTTTGGGGTGCTTCGCACTTGGCACGGGTCTATATGCCCTTTATGGGAGTCTGCTGCAGCTACTCCGAAGTGGCAGTAAGCAAATCTTAGAGATCCTCACTGTGTTGGAGACCTGAAGGTGCGGGTGGGGTCAGGAGACTACAGGTAGGGAAATCATTGGAGATCGTGGCTCAGTGGGAGAGCACTGGCCTTCTGTGGAAAAGGGTTCCAGGTTCAAATCCTGGCATCTCTAGTTAAAAAAATCTCAGGAGCGGGGTTTAAGAAAGATCTTTTTCTGCTGAGACCATGGAGAGACTGCCAGTCAGAATAGATGATAGTGAACTAGATAGACAAGCAGCACAAAGCAGTTTAATATGTCTTTACTTGCTGGTTTCGCTGTTCTTCCTCCAAGGAGATGTCATAGACGTTCATCGTCCCTGTGCTGTAGGTGAGGTTGAGGGGTAGTGACTGCCTGTGTTAGACTGACTGCTTGCTGAAGCTGACTTATTTTTAATTTATGTAATATTTATGTATTTATAAAGGCATTTATGTATTTATAAAGGCACCCTAACCCTAACCCTGAAGCTGACTTATTTTTAATTTATGTAATATTTATGTATTTATAAAGGCATAAAGGCATAAATATTTATGTATTTATAAAGGCATCTACTTGTTCTGCGTGGACTTCTGAAACGACCTGACTTTGGTGTGTGTAAGCCTCTACATCACCATAAACTAACCTCAGTACTATCACAGAATTGCATTTTCCTCCTCCCAAATTGTCTCTCTGTCATGTTATTGTGTAGCCCAGTCTGATTGGATGATGCTGTAGTTGCATCATTGTGTTCACTGTGTGATTCCATGATTGGTTGGGGCTCACATTTCCCGGAAGCTAACACCATTTAAAAAAAAATGGGATAGTAACAATGCCTCTGTGCGTGTGTATGTGTGCGCATGTTCTCAAGAGAGAGAAAACATTTCCATAGTGCCATTTTTGTGCCAAAAAGTTTGCAGGCAAAATTCGTTACAGCACTAATTCTCATTCCGTTTGAAGGCTCCCAGTAGGACGTTTCCCCTGACATGCAACTTTCTATACGCAGAGACAGGGTCCCCTTCCCCCCTTCTATGCAGAGAATACTCCAAACATGCAGTGCTCCAATCCAGGAAACACTTCTCCACTTCTGTCTGCTCACTGGCAAAGCAGTCTCTCTCTCTCGCTCTCTCCACCCCAACCCAGCTCCAATTTGTCTCCGCAAACAAAATGTGATGTGAGGCAAGTCCTGAGAGCAGAGCTTAATTGGGCCGCCCGCCCAGTAATGCGTGTCCAATAAAGATTCATATCCCGCCAGTCTGCCTCGCGCTCTCCTCCTGTCTTTTCCCTTCCCCGTTCCAATAAAGAAGGAATCATTACTGGAATGATTTAATAAGTGACCTTAGAAACCCACGGCAATGCGGCCTTGTCAATAGCCCGGCCTGCAAATGTTCCATTTTTCTCTGCAGTTGGATGATTAATTTTTGCCTGTCCGTTTGGCTCTCTCCTTAAGAGGCGCAAGATGCACTTTCTTCTTCTCCTGAAGCCAGCTGTAGCTGCTGGGACCAGAGCTCGGAGTACCCCTTGACTTTTCGGAGGGGGGGGGGGGAAGGTTCTTCTACCTCTCCCTTGTGGAGGCATGCATGAAGTAGGGCCCAGTGAAATACAGGGCCCAGCCCTGGATCTTCTGAGTTTTAGCCCCAGAACCTATTCCTGGGTTCTGCCTTATCCTTGAAACAGAGAGTGATAAGAGTCATATGAGAAGACTGCTGGAACACCCCCCCCCCCCAACACCCCCCAGGATCCAAAGTCTTTTTTCTAAAGTGACCAGTGAGAACTTTGGGGGGGGGGGGGGAAGCTCATGCATTTATTTCTTTACAAAATGTATGTGCTCTTTCTCTGCACATTTGAGGTGGCAGCAGCTCTCCTTCGTTGCTTTACCCACGGCACCCAGTAATCCAGGACATATTGCTTTGGAATACAGAGGCTTCATGTAGCTGTTGTGGGTTAACAGACGTCAATGAGTCTAGCCTCACCGGCCTCATGCACTGCCGCCACACAGCTGGGATCAAATAAAGCAAGAGTTTCAGGAGCAACTAACAGAAGCCCAGGTTTTGGTACCTGATTCCCCACCACCAAGTTACCTTTCCAGTACCTCTGAGAAGAAGGAGCAAGATATTTGGCCTGGCACAGTTTGATCTGTTTCCTCTGAAACAGGAAAATGCATTATTCAGTAGTCAGTTCCTGGAGTATGAATAAATACATGCAGATTACCATCTTATTTTGCATTTGGTTTTTCTGGTTCTAATACAGGGGGAAAGGTAAAGAAGCTTAGCAAAAGATGGGATGGATCTAGTCACTGGTAGTCCTGTTCACAGGGTTGCCAACCTCCAGGTGGGGCCTAGAGGTCTCACGGAATTATGGCTGATCCGCAGGTGAGAGAGATCAGTTCCCGTAGAGGAAATGGCTGCTTTGGGGGGGTGAATTCCATGAGCTCCCTGCAGAGCTCCCTCCCCATCTCAAACCCCATCCTCCACCCCCCAAAACTCCAGGTATTTCCATACCCTGAGGTGGCAACCCCACCTTGTTCACCTGCGCTTTTCTTCCTCTCATCTTCCTTAACCCTCAATCCCAGCCACTTCAGGTTTCTCTGGCCACTTCTTAACATATTCTAAAGCTATACTGCCATAAGAACTAGAAATTTACTTTCCTTTAAAAAGGAGATTATCCATACTTTCATGGCATCTGCAGAACACAAAAAACAAATCAGCCAGTATCATAATGCCCCTGTATAAATTGATGGTGCGAGCTCATTTGGAGTACTGTGTACAGTTCTGGTCACCACACTTCAAAAAAGATATCGCATTGGAAAAAGTGCAGAAAAGGGCAACTAGAATGATAAAAGGGTTGGAACACTTTCCCTGTGAAGAAAGGTTAAAGCACTTGGGGCTCTTTAGCTTGGAGAAATGACGGCTGAGGGGTGACATGATCGAGGTTTATAAGATTATGCATGGGATAGAGCAGGTAGAGAAAGAAGTACTTTTCTCCCTTTCTCATAATACAAGAACTCGTGGGCACTCCATGAAATTGCTGAGCAGTCGGGTTAGGACAGATAAAAGGAAGTACTTCTTCACCCAAAGAGTGATTACCACATGGAATTCACTACCACAGGAGGTGGTGGCAGCTACAAGCATGGACGGCTTCAAGAGGACATTTGGAGCAGAGGTCCATCAGTGGCTATTAGCCACAAAGTATAGATAGGAACTCTCAGTCTGGGGCAAGTGATGCTCTGTACTCTTGGTCTTGAGAGGGGGAGCAACAGTGGGAGGGCTTCTAGTGTCCTGGCCCCACTGCTGGACCTCCTGAGGGCACCTGGTGTTTTTGGCCACTGTGTGACAGGTTGTTGGACTGGATGGGCCACTGGCCTGATCCAACATTGGCTTCTCTTATGTTCTTATGTTCTTAACTGGTGTGAATTCCACATTTTAAGCTCTTGCTGAATAAATATTTCCTTTTGTCCATCCTGAACCTACTTCCTATCAACTTCCTTGGATGCTCTCGAGTTCTAGTATTTGGGGAGAGGGAGAAATGTTCCCTGCCCACTGTCTCTAGCCTGTGCATAATTTTATAAACCTTTATCATGCCCCTCCCCCCAGTCATCTCTTTTCTGTTCAACCTATCTTCATCGGAAAGGTATTCCAACCCCTTAATCATCTTGTTTGCCCTCTTCTGTACTTTCTGCAGCTAGGGAAAAAGTTCAGGGATGAATACTTTCCCTGCTGTTCTTAAACCCCACCCCACCCCCGCAAATCTGGGGAAGAGTGACAGCTTGGAGGGGCCACAAGGGGGAGAACAACTGTGAGGAAGGGAACCCTTGTCACCCTCTGCCTGTGTTACTCTTGGGTGCTTTAAATCATGTCCTCCATCCACATGTGCTTGGTCCCTAAAGAAATGGATCTGCCACCATGGCATGTACTTTGCACCCCAGTGGCTATCCCATTCAAGCAGAGATCAATACTGCATCATATCCTTAGCTTTGTGACTGCTATCTGAACTGTTTTATAGTGGAGCATGTGCATTTCCATTGGTGGTGATCTGCAGAGCTGAATGGGGTAAGAGAATATACAGTCTATATAAGACGCTTGCAGCGCAATCGGTGGTGGCACTGAGACTCCTCCACCCACTCTTCTCCTTTTTCCTTCTGACTCGTCACTCTGTGTGTGTGTGTGTTTCCCTCTTCTTCCTGCCCACAGGTATGTGTGCATTGCTATGGAAGCCTTGGACCAGCTGCTGATGGCCTGCCACTGTCAGAGCATCAACCTGTTTGTGGAGAGTTTCTTGAAGATGGTGGCCAAGCTGCTGGAGTCTGAGAAGCCTGACCTGCAGATCCTCGGCACCAACTCAGTAAGTGGTAGTAACCTCGGGAATGGTGCACGCTTGGCCTTGCAAGTAGGGGATGCACTGTGGGGGTGAGGAAAGTTCTAGCTCCTCAGGAAGCTGGTGCGTCCTAGCATATCCCAAGGAGCTCCACTCTGACCCAGATAGCCCAAACAAGCCTGATCCCATCAGGTCTCAGAAGCTAAGCAGGGTCAGCCCTGGCTAGTATTTGGAAGGGTGACCTCCAAGGAATGCCAGGGTCATGATGCAGAGGCAATGGCAAAACCACCTCTGAAACGTCTCTTGCTTTAAAAATAAGTCTAGCTTTCCACCTAGTGGTGCATAATGCTGAAAGAGCTAGAACCTCTGGCTGCCAGACAATCCTTAGGATCTCCTGGCTATATGACACACAATGCTATATGTTAATTATTAATTATTATTCCAAGGAGCTCCAGGTGGGGTACATGGTTCTCCTTTGCTCCATTTTGTCCTTGCAACAACCCTAAAAATTTGTGGATTGGGGGGGGGGTTGGACTCAAGCCTACCTGGTCCTTGGCCAATCTTCCAATCACTACACCATACTGGCTTTCACTACCATAACACAGTGACTGGGAGACTGAGCTGTGAACCATCAAGTCCCTGGTTCAAATTTTGCCTCTACTAAGGAACTTGGATGGTGGCATTCCGCTAGGCATTCCCTGCTGCCACCAGGATGGTTTGCCTCAGAGGTGAGATTTGAGCCAGAGACTTTGTGATTCGCAGCTCTGTTTCCCAGCCACTCTCTTCATTGTGTTGTGAGCTGCTTTTGGATCCCGTGTGGTGGGGGGAGCAGGGTATAAATATCAAAATAGCTAAATATATCAGTTAGAGGAAGAAAAAGAAGAGAATAATTTTTTTGTAGGAAAAAAAACTGGATGGAAGAACAGTTCAAAAGTACCCAGACGTGATTTTTAGGAGCAGAGAACTGCGGTTTTCAGGGAGTACCCGAAAGCTATTGATAGGTCTGAATACTCAGAAATGAGAGATAAGTGCGGCTTTTAAATCCAGATTCTCGGGGTGCTCTTGTCCTCTCCCGCCATGAGATCCAGACAGTCTTTCAACTGGAGGCAGCGGGAATCAAATTGTTGGCTGCTATGCAGATCTGCCCTTGGCTCCGCCACTCAAATTGTGAACTGTTCATTCATGACACCAGCCTTCTTAATTACCAGTATCTCTATTGTGGCCAAATAACAACTCATCACCGCTGCCACCCCGGGATAATTGGTATGCCCAGGCAAGATGTGGGCCCAGAGCCCCTTGAGAGAACAACAGATCGTGAAAATAGGGGGAGAGATCATACAGAGGAGTACCTGCTGGCTAGCCAGAGGCCTTGCCTTCCTGCTGTCTGGCTGCTGGTCAGTCAGCATAAAGGTGATGATGGTAGAAATGAAAGATGTCTCAGAGGGTAGCCGCGTTGGTCTGCAGTGGAGGAGTTAGATTTGAGTTCAGTAACACCTTAAGAGACCAACAAGATTTTTCAGGATAAAAGCATTTTAGTTTTATACCCTGAAAATCTTGTTTGTTTGTTTGACTTTTACCCCGCCCTTCCAGCATAGTGGTCTCTAAGGTGCTCCCAGATGCGAATCTAGAAATGAAGTGGATGAAAATGGATGTGGGCGAGGTGGGGTGGCATGTAGCTGCCTTTGTGCCATTTACTGTGAAACATAGCCACTCCTGTTGCTAGTCAGAAGGAGAAGAAGAAGAGGTTGGATTTATGCCCCGCCCTTCATTACCTGAAGGAGTCTCAGAGCAGTTTACAATCTCCTTTCCCTTCCCCTTCCCCCAATGGACACCCTGTGAGGTAGATGGAGCTGAGAGAGCTCTTTTGAGAACTGCTCCTGAGAGAACAGCTCTGAAAGAACTTGTGACTGACCCAAGGTCACACCAGCAGCTGCATATGGAGGAGTGGGGAATAAAACCCAGTTCTCCCAAATTAGAGTCTGCACTCTTAACCACTACACCAAACTGGGATTTTCATATACTGGGCTAGTTTCTTTTGGAAATGACAAATAACATATGCCAGCAGTTAACTCAAGAGTCCGGAGCCTAAGGCCTTTGGGGCCTGGGGGGGAAAGAGCTGCTGTTTCTCTGGCTGGAGCCTGCTGATGTGAGGGGGCCACAGAGGAAATGCCAGAAGTGACCTCATGCCTAGTTTGGTTCCACTGACCTGTAACTTTGGCCAGGTTTAAATGTGAAGGGGAGGAGTGCAAAGTCTCCATGTCTCATTTAAACTGTGCCATGACCCATGCAAGGCAGCTATCCATGCTCTGCCACGCCTGTGAATCTCTGGTGCGCAGATGCACAGCTTCTAACACTGTTTAAACAAGGCCTTGTCAAAGCGAAACGAGAGGAGCTCTCGGCCTGGCCACCTTTGTGTTTAAATTGGGACTTAACAAGGACAAACAGAAGAAGAAATGAAAGGGAACAAGATCAGTAATGGAAGGGACTTTCCCAAGGATGCAAGGCCTTGCCATGAATCTTGCTTCTGGAGCCAGTTCCAGGTGAACGGAGCATTCATTCCCCTTCTGCAAGATGGATGGCTCACTCAGGTACGGGAGGCGAGTTCCAAAAAGCACAAACAGTCTACTTTTCCCTGTGCTTTACTTAAAAAGATGACTTCATAGGTTGTTCCCTCTGGCGGCTGCAAGGGAAGCAAAGAACCTGGGGAGTTGTGTATGCCTATCTGCCATGTGACGGCTGCATGACTGGGGTACACGGGGGGCTGGTCCCTGGTTTTAAGGAAATGCCGCATTGCACTTGTGTATACTGTTACATGCCTATGCAAGACGAAATAGACACAGGTGTGTTATATACAAAACGTGTTGCACATATGTTTTCATGTGTGCAAAAGACAACTATCCTAGGAAGCTCATGAAGCTCTCCAAGATACTGCCTGCCTGCCGCCTGCAATCTCAGAAGAGGAGAAATCAGTTCTGGCTAGGGGGCTTGGAATGGTTTCACAGAGGGCTTGGCCACATGTAGTGATGTGTGCAATCTGCAGAGAAGGGAAGCAGCCAGCAGAGGAGATGGAGAGGGGGAGCTATAGACCGGGGGGTGGGGGCAGCGGACGTTTAAAGGTAAAGAGCCTATCGGGCTGAATCTCCCCCACTGACTTAAACCAACCGGACAAATCTTTGGCAGAAGATCGCTAACCATTTTACTGAGACGGGAACGGTTGCAGGGTCTGCCAGAGTGGTTATGCTGGGCATGTTCGCACTGGAGTCTGTCTGCTTCTTAAAGGTCTTTAGAACTGCATGCAGCTGGCGCCAGACCAAACCCCTCACGTGGGCCAGCCAGCCAGTGGTTTTAAATGAAACCTGCCTTGAGCTATTGTCAGCCATCCAAGGGTCTTGGTGACAACCACAGGGCCCATCCCTCAGTCCTTCCCACAGCGTGAGATTGTGCAGCAGATTCTTCTCAGAAACAGATCTTGAGATGTGATAAAAGAAGGCTGAAATGGAGGTCAGGTGGGAAGATAGGGAAATAGGTGGAGGGAAAGCAGAGCTTCTGCAGGTAGCTTGAACCTAGCCTAGCTGCCAGCAGAGAAGGTACCCAAAGCCTCTGGACATCTGCATCAGTGGACTGAATTGAGTGGCATGGATTTAAACACTGGAGGCTGTTTGTCCCCGTGATTTTGGGCACTAGCCTTGCAGGGGGAACTGAGGTTATACAGTATGGGGAAAACAGGGTTGGGAACCCAAGCATGTCGTAGTGGGTTCTGTGTGAGCGCTTCACAAAAAAAGCCATACTACACAATATAATTTTTAGCAAGCTCAGTCTGGGTTGACTCACTTTCCATCCAGTCACACAGCAGCTGCAGGGAATGACTTTTTAAATCTGTGGGGCCAATTTGGCTTGGAACCATGACGTGGGGAGAGGAAGTCGTCCCGCCTTCTCCTTGCACCATTTCCCCGAGTTGGAGCAGCCCTGGCATGGAGTTATTTGCCCATTCTGGAGCTGCACATCCAGGGAACACCACAAATGCATGTCCAGAATGGGGCACATCAGTCCCCCTTTGGCCATTTAAGGTCAGGAAAATGGTATGGGGGGGAGCCCCTCCATCACCCCATGCTGCAGTTGCAAACCAGATCGTGCCCCTGCAGATTTTTTAAAAAAGCCATTTCCTTCAGCAGCCGTGTGGCTGCAGGGAAAGCAAGGCAGGTCTGAGGAACCAGGAACCCGACTCGTTGAAAATTGTTATCATGGAGTGGTTCCAAAGACTACAGGGAAGGGAAACTCTTGAATTGTTCTCCAAGACTTGCCTTCCATCAGCCAGCAATCAGGCACAGTTTCACGAGCAGGAACAATGTAGTGCTTGGCTTTCGTGTAGGTGGAGTCCTTCCCCAGTTCCTTTCTTCCAGAGTTTCAAAAGAGGGGATAAAGAAAATAAAAGCAGTCTAAGGGTTTTTGTTTAAGAAGATACAGGAGTAGAGTGTGAGCCCCCCCCCCCCCCCCCCCCCCCCCCCCCCCCCGAGTCAGTCCATCACTTAGCATTCAGGCACCTGCTTTTCATGCAGATGGTCCTAGTTTCAGTCCCTGGTGTCTCCAGTTAAAGAATCTCAGGCATCCATTGCTGGGAAAGGCCTCTCTCCCTATGAGGCCTTGAAGAGCTGCTGCCAGTCAGAGTAGACAACAGCAGTCTATCTGGATCAATGGCCTGGCTCTGGTGTGGCATATTTTCTATCTCTGGCTCAAGGGTCTCCATTACCGAGGTTGGTCTACTTGAGAGCATGGGAAAAAGCCACTGCCGGTCAGAGAAGACAATACTGGGGTGGATGAATCGGTGATCTGACTTGGCGTAAGGCACTGGCGTATAAACTTTGCTCAGCAATGCTCAGATCTTTGGATAAGCCAGCCTTGCCTTTTGGCCTGCTTCTCCCAAATCCTTTGACTCTCTGCTTGCACCATTTCCCCGAGTTGCACCATTTCTCTGCTGTGCCAGCTGCCCCCCCCCCCAGCTCTTGGTTCCCCCGCTCTGTCTCCGCCTATGGTCCTGGACTGTTCCTATTAACCTTTGTAATGTATACTAGTTTCAAGTTTCTGCTTTTCTCCAGCTATTTTGGGCAGAAAGTTTTTACTTATGCAAAGCACACACAGTTCTGCATATAGCCAGCCTGTTTTGGAATGTGTCCATCTAAATTTGGTATTTCCAGCTCTGTCTCAAAACCATCTCTACAAACAAATGTGGAAAAACAAAAAAACCCCTCAACTTGGTAGCGTTTATCCTTCCCAGAAAGCTTCAGGAGGTAGATTGAAGCAGCATTTTTCAGTTTCTCCTTTTCCATTCCTACTTATTTCCCATTCTTTCTTTTTCCCACCATGCTTACAGTTTGTGAAGTTTGCAAACATCGAAGAGGACACCCCCTCCTATCACAGGAGCTACGACTTCTTTGTGTCCCGCTTCAGTGAAATGTGTCACTCCAGCCATGATGATTTGGACATCCGCACAAAGTGAGTACCGGGTTGGTGCTGGTGGATTGAACAGGCCTCTCTGCATCCGCTTGCCAGGGGCAAAGTCCCTTCTCAGCCAGTCCCTTTGGTTCAACCCACGGTTACTTCCTTGGTGTTGTCTCATGCAAATCCTTGATCTCTCAGAAGGAGAGTTTGCCTCTCCCCTCCCCCCAAAATGGTCAGGAAGCCCCAGCATTGGCTTGTGCCCCCCCCCCCCCCATCTTCTGGCCCTGCCTGACTTTTGGGCCCACCTGGCTTCCCTTCTGCCGGGACTGGCTCCCAGCTTTTGCCCCACAAAGCTGTCTCTTAAGAACAGCCCTGCTGGATCAGACTACTGGTCCACCTAGTCCAGCATCCTGTTTCTCACAGTAGCCAACCAGTTCCTCAAGTCTGGTGTGCCATGGCCCGTATGTTGCCTCTCTCCAGGTTCTGGGGGATTTTACTGGGACTGTGATCAGGGTGTGTGTGTGTGTGGAGGACTTGTGTCATGCTGGGCTTTGGAGCAGCCAGAAGCAACAGGAGAGATGGGCATGCACACATGACTGGCGCCAGGTTACCGGTGAGGATCTGAACCCAAGCCTCTCCAGTCCTAGCCACTACACCACACAGAACGTGAGATATTTGCACTTCCCTCCTTTGAACAGAGTTAGTGCATAGCCAGAGTCCCCCACATGACAGCTCCCAAATTCAGGACCTCCTATCGTACTCTACTCCTGACACTTCCATCCCCTAAGCAAAAATTTGCCCGCATCCAGAGTTTCTGCATTTGGGGACCCTTCCATTTTAAGGAAGATGGAGTTCCAGTACTCTAAGTTGATTCAACTTTGGGAATGCATGGAGGGATCTGGATTCTTGGCCTCGGGTCCCAGAATATCTTTGGCTGTACCTGCATAGAGTGATTTCCTAGGGTGGCCAGAATGGGCACCAACCTTGATGGAAGCCTGTTTTGAAGTGGGCCACAATTATGCCTTCTCCAGCCCTACCTGGTTGCTTGTTCCCCTGCTGTATCAAAAGAGTGATATGGTGGAAAGTGCCGTCAAGTCACAGCCAACATGCAGCAATCCCATAGGGTTTTTAAGGCAAGAGACAAACACAGGTGGTTTGCCATTGCCTGTCTCTACATAGCACCTCTAGCGTTCCTTGGTGGGTCTCCCATCCAAGTACTAACCAGTTCCGACCCTGCTTAGCTTCCGATATCTGATGGGACTGGGCTAGCTTGGAGCTTGGATCACAGCGAAGGAGCTATACCAGCCCTGAACTCAGACCTTAAGCTTTTTTCAATTGAACATTTAGCTTAACTATGGAAAACCCAACCTCTTTGTGCATGAGCATTGACGAGCGCCTCCCTTTCCTTGTGCGGGATAAACCCTGCCTCCCAGAAGGACTAATTATGAATAACGGGACCAGATGAATATTATTTACAGCCATCAGAACTGTGCTCTGCTGCATTAGAAACAAGCTCCCCTTCCCTCTGCGACGAATAGTGCGCATTTGCTCCCTCGGATCTGTTTCAGTCCCCCACCCAACTGTTCTTGGAGCGCTCTTCAGCCTGCAATTAGCCTGCCAAGAATGTATTTTAATTGCTGCTTCTCACCCCCTTGACAAAGCTGGAAGCCAGGGGAAGTTTCCCAGAGGTTGTGGGATAATGACTTGTCAGGGTCAGGGTGAGGGTAGAGGGTTGGCCTGGCTCACAGCAGGGGCTACTGAAGCAAGCACGGAATTGACAATTAACTGTGCTGAACTCCTCTCCTGATTTTATATTATTTTGCTTCTGTCTTCAAGTCCAGTGTTTGGGAATTATTCAGCTGCTTTTTATAAGGCTAGAAATGTCATCCCAATTAAATTTGATTTGGCTGTGGGTTCCAGGTGGGCAGAAGGAACCATTTCTTCACAGTTAGCTTGTAGACAAATTCATGGAAGAGAGGCCTGTTGAGACCAAGATAGCTGAAAGGGACCCCCATGGCCATGAACACACAAAACTGCCTTATACTGAATCAGACCCTTGGTCCATCAAGGTCAGTATTGTCTACTCAAAATGGCAGCAGCTCTCCAAGGTCTCCAGCAGAAGTCATTCACATCTCCTGCTGCTAGATCTTTTAACTGGAGATACCAGGGATTGAACCTGGGACCTTCTGCATGCCAAGCAGATGCTCTACCACTGAGCCACAGCCCCTCCTACCAGAGACAGTATACCTCAAAATACCATGTGCTTGGAATATACAATGTAGGGGAACCCTGTTATTTTTGTAGAAAAGAACAAGAGTCCAGTAGCACCTTAAAGACTGACAAAATTTGTGGCAGGGTATGAGTTTTCGTGAGTCACTGCTCATCTATTCAGGGGTCTGAAGAAGTGAGCCATGACTCACAAAAGCTAATACCCTTCCACAAATGTTGTTAGTCTTTAAGGTGCTACTGGACTCTTGCTCTTTTCTAGTGCTACAGACTGACCAACATGACTATCCATCTTGTTGTTTTTGTGTCTTTGAGCATCCCAGAAGCTTCCTGCTGGCCACTACGTGCCAGATGAGATGGCCCATGGGTTGGATCCAGCAGAACTCCTGTTATGCTCTTAGGGATCTCAAAGCCATCAAAAGAATGAACTAAATCTCTTCTGATAATATCAAATTCATTAATGGACTGTTTCCTAAAAAAAATTGGAAGGGCATCCTTGAGTTTTCAGGGAAAGCAGAAATAAGTATTCCTTCACTCTATGAGTAATTATCTTGTGGAGTTCACTGCCACCAGACTTAGTGATGGCCATTTGTTTAGATGGCTTTGGGAGGGGAAATTCAATAAATTCACAGAGGATAGGTCCATCCATGGATAGTAGTCCAGATAATTGTACGATAGCCATGCTGAGACGGAGTCTACAATACCACTTGGTCTTAGGCAACAGTGGAGGAAGCACCATCTTCTGTTCCCTGCTAGTAGACCTTCTCTGGGCATCTGGTTAGACACTCTGAAGCAGGATGCCAGAGTAGATGAACCACTGGCCTAATTCAGCACGGATACTCTTAAATTCTTTCAGATTTGGTTTGAGCAGGACTTCCAAAGACAGGACTGTCCTCTGTATTATTTATATTTATTTCCGAAATTTGTATCTTGCTTCTCAGCACAATGAGGGGGCTGAAGCTTAAAATGAGAGGATAAAATCCATGTGGGTGATAAAATAATGCAATCAAAACTTAGGGAGGCTTGAAAGCTGCTGTAATAGTCAGTTCCTATAAAACCTGTTCTCATAAGAAAGGTCTTGATTGAGTTAATGACATGTGTGGAGGGAGCCAGGCAGTGCTCTTTTGGCAATAGGTTTCAAAGAGCAGTGATTTGCTGCTTGGGTTACCTCAGGAGATGGCAGGTATCATAATACTCTGATAGTGTGGTGGAGTATTGGACAGGCCTAGATTTGAGTCCCTGGGAAACCTTGGGTCATCCACTCTCTGTCAAAACAGATGAGGCACTAGAAGATTCATGACCCTTCCCAGCATCCTTAAGCTCATTCATAGCCCATTTTGGATTAGAGCCAGTTGGGAAAGGGTTCTAGTCATTTTACTCATGTGAAGTGTCTTCTCTCTTCCTTTAAAGAGCCCAGTTTTTATTTAAATCCTGCCATGAGCTGCACTGATCTGAATCAGGGCAACTTGACAGCCCACATTTAATAATTATTATTATTACTGTGTGGCAATGTGTGTAGTATAGCCAGAAGATCCAAAGATTGTCTGGTAGCCTTAAGTTCTAGCGCTTTAGCGTTATGCTTATGCAACACTAAAGTGGTAAGCTAGAGTTATTGGGGGGAGGGGCTGAGAGAGTTCTGAAAGAGCTGTGGCTGACCCAATGTCACCCAGCTGGCTTCACATGGAGGAGTGCAGAATCAAAACCGGTCCTCCAGATTAGAGTCCGTTGATTGTCTTAACCACTACACTGTGCTAGCCCACATTTATTATCAAAAGATTAGCAGAACTTCTGTGGTCTTGTCCCATCTAGTTTGATCCTTATTCTAATTTACCCCACAGAATTGTTGTGAGAAAGAAAAACAATGGCTAGACATCCTGGGAGGTGGGATGTGAGGAACAAACAAATAAACAAGTAACTTGCCCTTTCACGACTTAGAAGGGAGTGTGTGGGAGACATCAAGAACCAGATTGCTGAGGGTTTTAAAGCTAGACATTTTGACTGGAAACATGGTGGTGACCAGTACCGGGATTCAGAGCAGCAGCTCTATGTTCTTTTCTGCTGGCACTCACAAGTCATGTAGCTGCTGCAGTCTGGATCTCTAACTTGTAATTTCCAGACCTTTTCAAAGGTATTTTTACACAGAGTGAATTGTTACATCCTTCTAGCTTGGAGGTTACTGGGGATAGATGTGGCAAGATAAGCATATCAGCATGCCCTGCAAAATTTCAGATCACAGAAATAGGGATGAATTGGTGTATTTTTTTCCCTACAAAACACACACATTCTGCTTCATGAGGTCCATTTTTTCTTTGATGCTTTTTAGAAGTGTATTTTGGAGGACAGCCTGCCTTCCATTATTGCATGCTTTGGTCCTCAAAGGGTTTGCAATCAATGTAATTAAATGGACAGCAGACTTAAAGGAAGGGAAGTAAATTAAAAGCAGCTCCAAACAGCATTGAACAGAAAGGAATATTTAAACAGTTAGGAAGCCTATTTCTTTCCCATTTCTTTCATCCCCCCCCCCCCCCCCCCCAGTATTTCCTCCTGTAAAGCAAAGGTTTGGAAACTGTCAGAATGTCCTTCGTTCCTACCTCCTGCACAAGACAGAGATTTTATTTCTGTACTTTGTATATTTATTTCCAGAATTTATATCATGCCTTTCCCCCGCTCAAGAGTGGCCAAGGCTGCTAATGATTTAAAATATATGTGGTAAAACTGCATTAGAAAACCATCAAAATCAACATCCCTCCCAAATATACATCATTTAAACAATTTTTAAAAGTGTTTAAAAAAGAGAGTTAAAAATACATACAAAACATAAAAATGTGGGTTAGGAAGAAGGGATCGTTGAGGGAATGCCAAACAAAACAAAGACGTTTTCACCTGCTGGCATATTTCACTTGAAAAGAACCTCTTGGGTCCTAAATTTGATCTTCCTTGGGTATATGTATTGGCTGTTTTGGTTCCATTGGTAAGGCTCCTTTTAGTATTGAAATGCAGCTTTTCTTCACTTTCCAAGGATCCGGATGTCCGGCATAAAAGGTTTGCAGGGAGTAGTCCGAAAGACAGTCAACGACGAACTGCAGGCCAATATCTGGGACCCTCAACACATGGACAAGATTGTGCCTTCGCTGCTCTATAATCTGCAGCACACAGAAGAAGCAGAAAGGTGAGACGTACCTCCTTGGACCCGAGATGCTTTGATCCAGGGATTCCTATAGTGAGACAGATGGCAATGGATCTCCCAGATCACCCCTGCTGAATTGTGGTGCTACCAGAAATAAATCAGCTAAATGCTCTTGACAATCCAGGCTGACTTGCCCATCAAAGAGGCTGCCTGCGGCCCTGACCTGGATAGCCCAGACAAGCCCGATCTGGTCAGATCTTGGAAGCTAAGCAGGGCTGACCCTGGCAAGTATTTGAATAGGAGACCTCCAAAGATTTCCAGGGGTTGGGAGGCAGAGGGAAGCCATCAAGCGATTTCTTTGAATGTCCTCCATGCCCCAGTAGAAGGCTGCCATGACTTCCAGGCATGGGCACGCGCACGCACACACACACACACACATAAAAATACCAAAGAGGCTGCCTGCTGTGTCTCTGTATGATTCACAGCTCTAGCCTTGCTGCCTTCCAGTGAGGAATTAATGGCCAGATTAGTGGTTTATGCAGAAAGTCACGAGGTGGGTTCTTAAGAGTGGAATTTTGAGGCTGGAAGAATGAAGTAACTTTTCAGTTTTAGTTTTAAAAGTATGCTACATCTTTTGGCAAAGTTTTTTGAAGTTATATTGAGTCAGATCTTTGGACTGTCAAAGTCAGTATTATCTACTCTGGCTGGCAGTGGCTAGCCAGGTTCGCAGCCAGAGGTCTTTCATATCATCTATTGCCTGTTCCTTTGAATGGGAGATGCCAGGGATTGAACCTGGGACCTTATGCACGCAAAGTAGGTGCTCTGCCACTGAGCTGCAGCCCCTCCCTGCATGTTCATGTTCCTCCTGAAATTTCTGCATTAGAGAATTATGGCACGTAATGTCAAGACAATATCAAATTGACATTTTCACAGGCTAAATTAGTATTATGGACCAATCCAGATCTAAAAATTGGGAAGAAATCTTTTTATAGAAGGCTTGGACTGATAGGGGATTTTTTAACTCTTAGACCAGGGGTGTCAAACATGCATCCCGGGGGCCAGTTCAGGCCCCCAGAGGGCTTCTCTCAGGCTCTCAAGGGACTGACTGTCTCCTGCTTCTTCCTCCAGTTCTGCTGCTGCTGCTGCATCATAGTTTGCTTTCCCAGACTCTCTCAATCGCCCAGGAGAAATAGATAGGCAAGCTTCTGCTCCCTGCACTGGACTGAGGCTCCTCCCCTCCCAGATTGCTACAACACAGACATTTTGATGCAGTACTTCAGAGCAAGAAGTGTCAGTTATCAGAGATTGTTAAATAAACAAAATATTGCAAGAATGCTAATGTTTCAGGCACGTTTTTATTTTAAGTTAAAAAAAACCTTTGTGTTTGTATCCTTTATAAAGTTTATATCTTCGCTACCTGGCATTACATCTTATGACACACATGGCCCGGCCCAACAAAGTCCAATTTGTGTCAAATCCGGCCCTCCATAAAAATGAGTTCAATATCCCTGCTCTAGACCAGTTAATAGACTATGCTTATGAGTTTTTGTTGTTTTCTCAGCTTAGTTATGACCTGTCAAACTCTGTCGAATAGCAATATTTACAACTGCAACATTTGTTGTTATCTAAATAGGGTTCAGAATCTCCCTTACTCCGGAAGACTCTCATATAATCAGTGCAAAAAATGAAACCTACAATATTTGTTCATAAATATTTGATGTCAACTAATACATATGATATGCAGAGCCTTGGAAATGAACGGAATAAGGCGCTAGATGGCCCTGTTTTGACCAAAAAAGAAAGGGATATGGCCCAAAATTTTATACTTGTTGTTTCTGTGGACCTCAAGCTGCGACTTGTTCAGCAAAAAAGGAGATATGCTTAGGATATACTGGACTCCAGAGAGCATTTATAGTAAAGGCCTAAGCATCTGATTTTTGGTATTGAAACTTATAAGATGCGTTCCTTAAACATGTGCTTTGGACCTGACCAACTATTCAATCTTTTGGGGAGGAAGTAATTAATCACATCAATTTTTAATTAAAATATTAATTGATCTTTGGGGTTGTTTGTCTCCTGGAGGCTAATTGATGGTCGCGAATCAAGAGGGTCCAGCTAACAAAAGAATTATTATAAAAAATATAAACATTTATTAGTGTGTACACATAAATAAAACATAATAAATTTAAAGAGACAGTCTAATTATCAGACACTTAAAGCTTGGTTCATTAGGAACTGATTATAGTACATATCAAACTGATGGATAAAACTTTTGACCTAAGGACCATGCACATTTTAACCCCTATGGGCCACCCAATAATATTCCTTATTATACAATGACATACATCCAGAAATACATGCATTCAGAATTGTGTGTGTGTGTGTGTGTGTATAAAAATAAATAAATGAGACCAGGTGTTGCTTTCTGAAATTGTTTAGAGGGGGGGGAGGCCAGATTATTTATGTGTCAACAGTAAATATATGTAATAATAAATTCAAAAAATAATGGAAAGAAATTTATACTGGGATTACCTTAAATGCTATGTATTTGCTGCAAATTAGTAAAATGAGCCTGCGGAAGCTGTGCCAATTCTCCAAATTAATCTAGAAAATAATCATAATTATTAAAGTTTAAAGTTAGTATAATTCAGAATTAGTTTAGCCTAAAAGTATTTTCCCAAAGCATATTTAAATAGGCAACAGACCTGGTATCAAATCTCCCATTCATCAGGATGTGTGTCACTTCCATCAAATGTAATAGTCAAGTCACAAACTGCTGACATTACAATCCTATATAGTGGACCCTGGGATGATGCAATCACACACATACGTTGCACAATGCTCTCAGACAAGGAAGGGATTACAGGTTGTGAGGGGTGAAGAGGAGAGAGAGAACTGGAGGTGGTGGGAGGGGAAGGGAAAAAGTCAGCATAACCCCAAGAGTGACAGGTAAACATTTTTTCAAAGGTAGCAGGTCCAATCCACTTCTTCATTCAGTCCTTGAGGTGTTGATGTCTGTAAATGATGTCTCCAAAATAACTCACATCTTTGGAGAAGCTTGAGCATGTTAGAATTTGTAGTCTGAATTGTTTCAATAATCCAGAACTTCAGCTGTTTTTCAGTATGGCCCAAGTCCAGGTAGTGATTGACAAGTGGAGCATTCCTTTTCTTTAATCTAATACAGCTCCTGTGTTCACCAATTCTTACTTTCACTGGTCTTGATGGTCATCAGAAATGGACCCCCCATGCCCTTACTTTTGCTAAAAGTCTTACATCACAACACTGGAGAGATAAATGCCCTATAATCCAGTGGGATGAGGACTTTATAACCTTATCAACATGTGAGCGTATGGCATACAGACAACAATTGTGCACTGAGATATTTTTAGATATTTGGAAACATTTAGAATTGCTTACCTGTAGACCTGCCACCATTGCTGTTATATTTTGTTGTATTTTAAAATTTCTTTTCTGTTTGGGGGCTGCAATTAATTTTTTTTTTAAATTTGTCACTTGGCACCAAATATGCAATGCAGTCACTACTACTTCTTCTTTCTTGTTTAGCCGCTCTCCATCTCCTTTGCAAACGACTGAGAAGGAGAAAGAGAGTCCTGCAGAACTGTCTGAGCGTTGCCTGCGTGAGCTGCTGGGCCGGGCGGCATACGGCAACATCAAGAATGCAATCAAGCCTGTCATGATGTGAGTCTCTTGAAGTGATGCTTTGCTCTCATCTGAGCAAACTGGGGGGAGGCAGAGGGGAAATGCTGGGTCTGAATTTCCTTTTTCTCTTGCGTTGAGGGCCACCGTCAGAGACCCACTGCTTAGCACAAGAAGTCCCTGGCAATGGGGTAATAGCTTTTTAAAAAAAGGATGGGACAGATTCACGGAGCCCAGGTAGCTAAGTGGGTTCTCCAGGCCTGGACAACAGATCACCTCTGATGCTGAGAAACAGATGATCAGCAAAGTGTTGAGTTGACTTTGAAATGCCTCTAGCTCAGAGGGCCAGTGACCTTGACCTTGGATTCCATTTATTGCATTTTGTTAAATGGTGGCTCTGTTTTGTCAGACAAGACACACTGCCCACCATCGCTTAAATTTTACGGAATGTCTTCTTGCCCTGGACCGCTTGTGGTGTGCTGGCTTTTCTGTTCTGTTTTCACATCTGGTCCTTGCGGGCCTGGCCTGGTATGTCTGCCGCCATGCATTCATAGGCTGTAGTGGAAGGGAGCACCAGCTGGCCAGACGGTGGCTGAGGACGTCCCTGCTTGTGTGTACTGATGGGGTGTATGGCATTTGTGACCCTTTTGCCCTCATCTTTCCCACAAGCCACCTGGATAACCACTCGCTATGGGAGCCAAAGACCTTTGCTGTCCGCTGCTTCAAGATCATCATGTACTCGATCCAGGTGAGACAGGCTACCAAGGGGACATCTTGTTTCAATCCTGCACCATAAGGAAATGAGGTCTGTATTGCAGGCCCGGCATCACCCACCCAGCCAACAAAGTAGCAAGAGCTTAAACAGAGGGGCAAGAAGCCTCCCTTCTAGGGCTCACACTTTGATCCTGGGGAAATTGCTTTAGGAGCCCAACACAGCAGTGAAACTGTTTTGCTACTGAAAAAAATCATAATCAGTGTGCAAGATAACAGCAAAAAAAGATAGCCCCATACCTCAAGGAGCTTGCATGCTGAACATTGCTGCTGGAGGGAAAGGAGACACCAAAGGATGATCAGAATAAGAGAATCATGCAGTTGATTCGGAAATTTTCATTTTTAGTAGAGGATAAGGAATTAAAGCATTGTACCATAGACTTCAAAGGCCGTGGTGGCTCAGAGGTTAAGATGCTGAATTGCAGATCAGAAGGTTGGTAGCTTGGCAGTTCAAGACCCGAGTGTTGCGTGACGGAGTGAGCTCCCATCTCCATCCCCAGCTCCTGCCAGCCTAGCAGTTCGAAAGCAAGAAATTGCAAGTCGATAAATAGGTACCACTTCGGTGGGAAGGTAACAGCATTCCGTGAGACCTTGGCATTTAGTCATGCCGGCCGCATGACCATGGAGAAGTCTTCGGATAGCGCTGGCTCTTCGGCTTGGAAATGGAGATGAGCACTGCCCCCTAGAGTCGGATTCATAAGAACATAAGAGAAGCCAATGTTGGATTAGGCCAGTGGCCCATCCAGTCCAACACTATGTCACACACTGGCCAAAAACACCAGGTGCCTTCAGAAGGTCCAGCAGCGGGGGCAGGAAGCCCTCCCACATTGCCCTCCCCAAGGACCAAGAATACAGAGCATCACTTGCCCTAGACCGAGAGTTCCTATCTATACTTTGTGGCTAATAGCTACTGATGGACTTCTGCTCCATTTGTTTATCTAATTCCCTCTTGAAGCTGTCCATGCTTGTAGCAACCACCACTTTCTGTGGCAGTGAATTCCATGAGTTAATCACTGTTTGGGTGAAGAAGTACTCCCTTTTATCTGTTCTAACCCGACTGCTCAGCAATTTCGTGGAGTGCCCATGAGTTCTTGTATTGTGAGAAAGGGAGAAAAAACTGGCTTTCGAGCAAGGGAAACCTTTGCCTTTACCATAGACCATGGAAAAGAGAGATTTCAAGGCCTCCGTGTGTAGTGGTCCTGGAATGAAATTTGAGGCTTAGGGGGCTGCAAGGAAGAGCCTGGACACTCACTGGTGCCTAGTTTATCTGTTCCTCTTTAAAATCCTATCCTTACTCCCACGAGCACAGGGTGGAGTGCATTGTTCTCTCCTCTATTTTGCCCACACAACAACCCTCAGAGGTGGGTTAGGCTGAAAGAAAGTGATGTGGCTGAATGGGGAATTGAACTTTCATCTCCCAGGTCCCAGGCCAGCAGTCAAACCATTAGACCCCACTAGCTAATAATGCCAGTTCCAAGCAACCCACATGGCTAACTGGAGAATCCGGGCAGAGGTGAGGCAGGTGAGAAGGAGCCCTTGCCTTCCCCACAGACTTTTTCAGATTTCCCTCCTGGATTGGATGCTGCCACAGAGAGGAACTTTATAAATCAAAGCAGCACACTTGGCAAGACCCCCCGTTTCTTCCCGTATTCATGTCGGTAATTGTACTAGAGAAATACAGACTCTCTGATCTACTTTTAGCCTGGTTTGTCAAGGCAGTTCTGTTATTGTGCACAAAACTGGGGAGCCTGCAAACTCTTCTCATTTTAGAAATCCAGGGGAGTAAAACAACTCAAGTTTCCAGCCCTTATACTCGGGTCTTGAAAAATGTGGGAATAGGATTACCAATCTATCTTGGTTTGTCCAGTTCCTTGTAATCTTGGGGGGGTTGGCTCCTTGGTTCTCCTTTGATCATGAGCCTGGGGCAGAGGTGGGTCATCAAGGGAAGTGTGTGTGTGTGTGTATAAACCTTACTGCTCTAGGAAATAGGCAGGGATGCTCCTACTAACTTGGTGCTGGTATGATCAAGCAGGCAGGACTTCCCATTCTTCCTTTGCCCCCCACAGCTCCTGTCTTTGGTGCCCTTCCTGTCCCTTCTTGCCCTCTGAATTTTACCTGCCCTTGTTGACGCTGTCCTCTTCTCTCTGCTTTGCTTCCAGCCCCAGCACTCCCACTTGGTGATCCAGCAGCTTTTGGGCCACCTGGATGCAAACAGCAAAAGTGCTGCCACCGTGCGTGCTGGGATAGTGGAGGTCCTATCTGAGGCGGCTGTCATTGCAGCATCCGGATCAGTCGGTAAGGAGCACAGTCCTGGCTCTGGACTAGGGGGTGGCGGGCGAGTGGGACATTAAATCAGCCCAGGAGTAAACTGAGTGGCACAGCAGGGGATGCTCAGCCAGAGGTAGGCCACCGATTGCTGTCTCCTGTGCCTCCGCTGGACCCCTGTGGGCCAGTCGACCCCTGTAGTGATGCTCCTCTTCACTGGCAGCCTCCAAGAAGAGGCTGGTCCTGCACTGGGCAGGGGGATGGACTAGATGGTCTGTATGGCCCCTCCCAACTCTGTGATTCTATGGAGCCTCTGGGGTTTGCATTAGCTTACTGCTGGCTGCCAGCAGCCCTGCAGGAAATTTCCTTGTTAAATTAAAGGGCCAATTTGCCCCCCCCCCCCCCCCCCCGCCGGTCCCTGGGGCCTTCAAGAGGAAGTCATCCATTTATAGAATGGGATTTCTCAAATGCCAACAACTGCTCACTGCCATAGAAAGATAAACCGGCAGCCAAGGCTACTTTGGATGCCACAGGAAGGAAAACACATCAGAAAAGCTAAGAGTCGGCCATTAGACTGTTCTGCCGCCCGAGGGCTGAATTAGACATTGTGGGAAATGCATAGGCCTGTCTCTTTGTGTCCTGCCATTCAGCCAGAGAACTCTGTGTAATGGACCAGGTTCTCCTAACCTCTGTTTTAACCTCTCAAAATCCCTGTGATGCAAATTAGGCAGAGGGAGAGCAGCTGGCCCGAGGTAATTATCTGAGCTTCATAGCTGAATGGGGATTTGAACCCGAGTCTCTTCATGACTGATCTGATACTGAAGCTACTTTATCTCATAACCTGTCTTGTTTGACCTATCTGGGGCAGGGGGAAGACTTTTGGGGATCTCTTTTTGGATGTCTTTTCCTTTTAGACGGGAAAGCAGCTCAGGGGGGAAGGAATCCTGTTGAATGTGGGAAACAGCAAAACACCGCAGCCATCTGCCTGTAACTTCGGGTGTTCTTGCAGGGGAGGAGCAGAGGTTGATGGTGTTTTTTAGAAAAGAGAAACCTGTATGTAACACAGACTCGTCTTCTAATATTCTGTGCCTCTCCCAGGACCGACAGTGCTGGAAGTGTTCAATACCCTCCTGAGGCAACTGCGCCTGAGCATCGATTATGCCCTAACAGGCAGCTACGATTGTGCCATGAGCGGTGGCACTAAGATCATCAAAGAGCATGAAGAGCGCATGTTCCAGGAAGCTGTGATCAAGACCACAGGTATGCTGGGAGAGGGGTGAATCCTGCGGTTGTTCCTGCTGCCCATCTCCCTACTAGAGGGCAGGGCCAAGGAAATAACTCTGGCCAGAGCTGTGGGTGCTGTGTCCTTCCTATCCATATTTATATGCACATGCTTCAGTTGATGCCTTCTTCTTCACAGCATCTTGTTGCTTCTGTCCCAGGAGGATGGGGACTGAATCTTTGAAGCCCCATATTTTTGAACACTGGGGTTGCTGCTTTTGGTTATGCAGGAGAGAGTAGGAGGGTAGATGGACATGGACATACATGCGTGTAAAAGAGTGCCCCCTACAAATGTTCACACAATCGCACACATTAGTTTGAGCCAAGACGTAACCAGGTACTGGCCTAGGGTTGCCAGAGGGATTTGGTGGGCATTCCAGGGGTGGGTGAGGACATTGTCATCACTTCAGGGACACTCTGGTATTTGGGCGAAACACTATGGGGTTTTTTCACCCTCAAACCATAGAATTTGTCCAGACACCTGAGGGTTCCCGCGCGACGTCCCTAATGCAGTGGCATTACTTCCGGGTGACATTGTGTTGGGGACATTGTGTGGCATCGTTCCTGTTTAGGGGCAAGGTTCCCCCCACTGGCCAGTTGGTCCGAAGCCCCTGAAACTGGGGAATCCCCTGCCCGGACTGGGGACTGGCAAACCTATACTTTTTTGCTTTCCTAAGAAAGCTGTGTTTCTCTAGATTAAGGGTCCCTGATGTGGTGCCATGGCACCCACCAACACTTTTCCTGGTGCCTGCTATTTTTTGGGAAATGGGCATGGCCAGATGGGGCTTTTGGCCAGCAGGGCTTCTGATGGGCTGTGGGAGAGTTGGTTGGCTGTGCTGCCCCCACTGCACAGGGATCTTCAGTCTGTTTTATGGCTGGCTCTGTCTCCTGTGGCAGCTATTTTGCGGCTGTGCCCACCGCATTATGTCAGAATTCCAAAGCTGCCCGTAGGCTCAGAAGATCTGGGGACTTCTGCTCTAGGATGCTGACATTTAGGCTCGACACCACAATCCATTCTTGTGTAGAGCTAGAACAGATGCATGTAAACCTTCACAACTGCGTGTCAGGATTCAAGGCTCTAACTCAGTATAGCCTTACCTTTTTTCTTTTCTTTTTTTAAAGGACGGTCTCTTAAGCCAGGCAACGTTATGAATATGATTATTTGTCTAAGGCAGCTCATGCATAAAAATAAGCTTCAAAGTTAAAAAAGCTTTACAGTGGCCTCTCTGAAAATATAAGTAGCTCCTATTCATTCTGCTTCCACCAAGCTCAGGAGGAGAAGCCCTCTTCCCAGCCTAGCATCCCTGCTCTTGCCAGAATAGAAATCTGAATGCAAGGAAGAGTTGAGTGTTGCCCTATTGGGTCGTGCCGCCATCTTAGGTTTTGCTTGGTGCGTGCTTCATGGCGGCTGCAAAGAGGCTTCTGTCACAGGAAGAGAGGGCAGGGTATAAACATATGCTAATGAATTTATATACAGACACCCCCCCCCCAATTAATTTCATAGTTATGAATGAGAAGTCAAACCCTCAGTTCCACCAATAAACATGCAAAGAAGGGGATTATGAAAACGTTGTTAGTGATTAAAGAGAAAACTAATTTGCAGGGAGTGGTGATGAGAATGTGCCCTGTAATTTGCGAAGGCTGAGCGTAGGAGTGTGTTCTTGGTGGGTGGCTTGGAGGAGGTGGGGATGGGGAAGCAAATTCCATTGCAGTGAACAAAAGAGTAGTTACAGCCAGTGTTCCCTCTAAGCTGAGTTAGCATGAGCTAGCTCACAGTTTTTCAGCCTCTGGCTCACACATTTTTGTCTTAGCTCAGGGAGGATGGCTCTAGCGCAAACTAATTTATGCAGCAGCCGAATTGCTCATTCACAATTTTAATGCCAGTAGCTCACAAAGTAGAACTGCAGAAATCTGGAGTAACCCAATGGAGTAATGAAAGCACTTGTAGCGTAGTAAGTAATCACAGAGTGAGATGTTCTTTTATACGGAGCAACCAGTGAGTAGAAGTCTGGAAGCAAGAATTGGGATCTTCATGTCATTCGTCCAGGTTTGCTCGATTAGTTTTGTTTGCATCCTCAAGGCAGATGGAGCTGATCCAGCTGTTTGAGTGAGGGACTGCTAGGATAGAGTAGCATGATCTCACTCTATATGGGAGGCCCTCCTGTCTCACCGACAGGCCCTCCCCAATTCAAAGGGATAACTGTCTGCAGCTCTCACAGAGGAGGTTTCACACCCTAAAGCAGAGGTGCCTAAGAAGATGGGGGAAAGTTCTGCATTCACAATGGAGTGGTCTGATTTTTTTGGAATACAGATGCCGCTGGGTTTGTCTGTGAGAGCCATTTTGTGCCGAAATGAAATTGAGCCGTGAAGCCACTTATGCGTCAAGGCTCTATTGACAGATGAGGTTTTGTCAGTGTAGCAACATGGTAGGAAAAACTGAACATGCTGATTTAAGCCATCCTCAAAAAGGAAATCTATCCAAGTTCCTAACCTGGCTGTTTAACAAAACAGCTTAATATTGATTTTCACTTTACAGTACCGGCAAGCTCAAGATTCTCGTTGACTGTTCCCTAATTCCTACTGTCTAAGTTGGACTAGAGTCAAGTCTCCCCAGCCTTCCAGTTTGTTTCCGTGTTGGCCTACTTCATAGCACTTGCCAGAATTAGCTTGGGGGGCGGGGGGTTGATTCTGGCTTTTGGCCCATGTAGCAAACCCCCACTCCGCTCCCGTGGCATCACATGATAATCAGGAGGAGAATAAGAAACTCATTTAAAACCCTCAACATTCAAAATCAATCAGTTTTTTTAAAAGAGCCCTTCACATCAAAATAAATCCCAGATTATTTGGCTAGCCTCCTAAAACCCTGAAGGGAGTGAACCAAATAATGCTGCATCTTTCTGGCATATGTGATGCTGCGATCTGGATACACACTTTGTTTGCAAGGCTGACAGTCAGTGCTCTCCCACTGCAGATAGAAGCTCCAGGAAGGGACCACTGTTCAATAGGGGGATGTAAAGAAGTCCCAGACTCTGCCCTCGGCCTCTGCAGTTAGAAGGAAGAGGTTGGCATCCCTCTAATACCATACTGCCTTTTGCTAAGCAGACAGGGAAGAGCTCTCCACCTCTGAAAGCAATAGAGTGATCACTTTGTTTGAGCTTGTAGAATGAAGATGGGCACAACACTTTATAGCAGTTCAGTCTGACTTTCTTTCTTTGGGGGGGGGCATAGAGGAAGGGGAAATGGGGCCTGCTCAAATCCCTAGCAGGCTGCAAGGGCAGGATTTTGAGCCGCCGAGGAAAGATCGACCTGGTATGTGTTCCTTAATTGATAAAATGACTGTTCACGTAAATATGGCACTTTTTATGGAACACGTACACTTCCTGCAGTAGCAGGAAAAGAGTCAACACTGCAAGGCTATGCAGAGTTGGTTTGGTCAGAGCCTGTTGATTTCAGTGAATTTTAGACTGGAATAAATAGGATTGCATGGGAAAGCACCTTGATTGAATGAGCATTTGGTTTGTTGCCTTATAGGCCTGTCCTGCAGATTGTGAAGGCAGCTTTGGCAGCAGTGGAGGGATGTGCCAGTTCTTTTTCTACGCTATGCAAGCTGGAGAGCAAGGGGAAGAAATGATTTTGAAATCTGCAGATACATAGAGTTGGAAGGGAACACACACACACACACACACTCTCTCTCTCTCTCTCTTCCCTAGCTTTTGGAACTGGACATACTCTCAATCCCCCCCCCCCTTTATTTATTTAATAGTTAAATTGCTTTCACTGTTCCCTGGCTCCCTGGCGTGCAACGAGCATACTCAGGTTGCTTTCACGCATGCGAAATATAAATAATGCGCTTCTAATGGACTTTGTGGCTGAATTTTACTGTGTGAAATGGCAAAATCCACTTGCATGTGATCATGAAAGTGCATTATTCAGTGTGGTGAAAGTGCCAGAGTCTTCACTGGGCTGTTGCACAGATGGGGGTGGGGAGTGGGCAGGCTTCTTTTGTTAATTCACACAATCGTGGAGGGGGGGGGTTCCCCCAAGATATGGGCAAGTTCCCTGAGGGTGCAGAAATCCTGACCTGCCTGTAGTTGGCCACCGATCAGTAGATGACTGCTAGGCACTCTGTGGCGGAGTTCAGCATTGGGAAGAATGAGGTCCTCAGTGTTGGCTGGTCCGAAGCTATGCTGGAGATACAAGCTTGGGGCCCCAGCTGTTGGTTTTAGCATTAGCTATCCACTCTCCCAAAGCCCTTGTACAATGGACCTGTATCATATGGCAGCATCCTCTCCCCCGTCCCAGTGTGCTATAGCAGGAGTGCTTATATCTGCTGTTTGGTGCAGGAGCTGAAGTCGGTTCCCAGCGCGCAAGCCAAGGATGCAAAGGTCTCCTGTGGTCATGGCGAGTAAACCCCTGAGTCCAGTCCTTTGCTACTTCTACCTCTAAATTGCTGAGAGTGTTCTCAGTTCCTTCTGGATGATACTTCCATAACATTCTCCCTATGGTCATCATTCTCTCGGAAGGGCATGCAGTCACTCCACACTGGCAAGAGGAGCGGTCTCTAAACATGCTCAGAGACAGTCTTGCACTAGCACTAAAGGGGGGGGCGGGTGGAAGGCTAAACCCTGCCAACAGGGCTCAAGCCTGCTGGGGAGGAAAGTGGAGGTTACTCTCCCAAGTACATGGAAGCATTGTACAGTTAACATTGGTGAGGGAAAGACACTCTGTGCATACTTTTGTGGCATTTAGCACTCATGTGTTCTGGGGCTGAGCGGAAGCTTTCCCCATCTGCATCAATCCCCAGACAGGAATCTGGCATAAACCAAGGCAAGCCCATTCTTTGTAAGTATGACTGTATGCTCCAAGCAGCCAGCAGAGGTCAGAGTAATCTCAGGAATCGTTGAGTGAAACTGCTGCATGCAGCGGATGGAAATTCTCTTTCCCGGTAGTCTTAAGGCGGTGATGGGGGAGATTCTACTGAAGTCTGTGCTGACCAGTTTTGAGTGGGGAGAAAGCTGTGATTATAGGGGGTTGGGGGAGCTTTCCCCGGAGAGTCTACATGTGTTTGCCAGACTGTATGTGCAGATTCATACGTGCTGTTGAGGAATACTGATGGACACCCCTTTAGAGGAAGAGGCAGAGAAACAGGAGGTCTTCCTGGGCAATCACAGCCACTGGACCCCTTGGGAAAGTGTTCTTTGTCTAAGCTCTCATTGGGAGCCCAGAAACACGTGCTCATTCCCAGCCATCTCAGACTTCTGCAGGGCTACCTCCCAGCTCCCGTTTGTACAATACCAAGCAATGTTTTGCACATGTGAAGAGATCATCGTAGACCAGAACTTTTATATTGATTCCAGGACTTTTTAAATGGATTCAGCTGTCCTGTTGTCTGGCCCAGCATTAAAAGCTGGCTCACCTGGTCGAATGTCCTGGTTTCTTTACTTTTACTGCCTGGGAGCTGAATGTGTGAAGAGATGCCACTGAGAAAGCTCTGTTGATGATGTTGAAAGCACTGTACTTGGAGAGTGATGTGGAAATCCTCTCTGTGACCCAGCAGAGCTGCACACGTAATTTTTCATTGCAAAATTTCCTAGGAGCTTTTGTGATACTAAAGTGCCTGCCATTTCTGCCAGAGGGCAGAGATTTAGTCTATCTGATGCAGAGACTTTATCTGTCTCAGCCTTGGATTGATTAAAGGACTTTCATCTCCTCTCATTTGTTGCCTTTCAATTGGCTGAGTGACAGTTCCGAGAGAAGAAGGCAGTTGCCCTCCAATAAATGTGTTCCCCCTTTTTAGCTGTAAGTGGTGTTGAGATTTACGGTGCGCCTTTAGACTCCTAAGGAGCTGCTGATCATAGGAGGGTGTGATTATTAACAGTAATGATGATTTGTATAAGGGAAACCACCTCCCCAAACTAGGTAGAGATGCTGTCTGCTGATGCAAGCCTGTGCACCCTGCTTGGAAAGAGTGTCCCCCTCCCCTCTTTCATGCTGTCTCTGTGTCCCTGCTAGACTGTCTTGCATGCTCTCTTCCTGCTCTGTCTTTCCTCAGGTTCCTTTGCCAGCACCCTGCCCACCTATCAGAGGTCGGAGGTCATGCTCTTTATCATGAGCAAAGTTCCACTTCCTTCTCTGCATCACCCCCTAGACACTGGCAGAGCTGGGTGAGGACAAATATGTTTTCTTCGTCTTTTTTTTCCCTTCTCCCCTCCAACCCTAATCTTGTGCCTGTTTATCCTTCTGTTTTGTTTTTTGCCCCTTCTGATTCCTTACTGAAAGGAGGAAATGTTGCTGTTGAATTCTAACACTCCCGTATTTCAGAACGCAAAAGCAGGGTGTGGAAACAGTCTCCAAACATTCCCCAGTGCTAGGAGTATAGAATCATAGAGTTGAAAGGGGCTATACAGACCATTCTAGACCAACCCCCTGCCCAACCAGCCTAAAGCATCTCTGACAAATATTCGTCCAGCCTCTTCTTGAAAGCTGCCAGTGAAGGGGAGCTAACCACCTCCCTAGGCAGCTGATTCCACCTTTGAACCACTCTGACCGTGAAAAAGTTTTTCTTACTTCTGGCAGTACTTCTGGATCTGCATTCCTTGCCCATTTCAGTTCAGAGGCAATCCCTCTGCTCCAGGGGGTCCCATTATGGTCTCGGAAGTAGGTGGAGCTGGCGTGTGTGCATACGCTTCCCCACTGATTTTAAGTGACGGGATGTCTCTGCACATACATCCCTTTGCCTGCACAGAGCTGGTCATTCCTTTGGAGTGAATGGGGAAGAGAAGAGATTGGATTTGTATCCCGTCCTTCACTCACTTAGAGTCTCAGAGCGGCTTACAAACTCCTTTCCCTTCCCCTCCCCGCAACAGACACCCTGTGAGGTAGGTGGGGCTGAGACAACTATCCTTGAGAGAACAGCTGGTACAGAGCTATGGCTTGCCCAAGGTCATCCAGCCAGGTGCAAGTGGGGGAGTGGGGAATCAAACCCGGCTCTCCCAGATTAGAGTCCGCGCACTTAACCACTACACCAAACTGGAAGCCCATTTGCCTGGCATTCCTGCACTTAGGAGACATCACTGCATTGGTGTAACTGTGTCATAGTGAAGAAGAAAGTCCATGCAGTTAAGTCCCACAGAAGCCAATGGGGACCAATTCAAATTTATCAAAATAATATGTGGGGTGCAGTCTTGTCTGGATTGCAACATTACTGACTGCAGATGGGGAGTATGTTAGACTGCCCCTCATTGCCCCGATGTGTAAGAAAAATACTTTTGATTCTGAGCTCTGGGGCTCATGAGTAACTTCAGACTACATTAAAGAGCACCTGGGGGGGTGGGGAAGGCCTGATTCGTACCGGGCTGATCAACATCTTTCTGGGTTTTACCACTTCATATGTATTCCTCCATTCAATTAATATGTATTCCTGTACATAGAAAATGAGCATGTCAGGGAGAAAAGGTCTATGTGCTAGCCTTCTATCAAATGTGCTAGTTTTCCATAGGCATGGATAACTTCTCTTTATATTGTGAGGGGGGGGGCATTCAGTCACGTGAGTTCCTGCCTGAAGGCAAGTAGACTCACCTAGGTTGACTGTTTCAGGGAGAACTAGGCTACGGATGCAACACTCCCTGCTCATGGAGAATAGTGTGTGGAACGGTGAATGCACATTGCTGTTCAACACCAGGCTGAAGATGCAGGAGAGAAAGGGGAGAAGTTAGGGGCTAATGAATGGGTATGATGTGGGACTGGGAAGCATCCAGTGGTGCAGGTGGAATAAGGTTTAGTTGGCACAATTTAGGCAGTGGAAGAGTAGAAGAAAGCTGGCTGGACATAGAAGGGGAAGCTGCAAAGAGATGGATGGAGATTCAAGGAGCCATGTAAGCGGTATATGTGACAGTAGGGGGTGTACGATAGAAAGCAGGGCCAACACTGTGAGTCAGCATCCTTGTGTTTCTGCCCCAGAGGGATCCATCACTGAAGATTGCCCCCCCCAACCCATATTGCTACTTTCTCTTACCATCGCCTCTAGATTGATTGCCACCCCACCCCCCATGTGAGCAAATGGATCGTTGCCAAGAGGGAGGGGCAGGAGGGGGGACTCTTTGAAGGCATCTTGCCAGGGGTCCCTCAGGCTAGGAGCTAGCCTTGTCAGACAGATTGTTGGCCTTGGACTGGGAAAGCTGGACGTAAATCCCCACTCATGTATCTTGCTGGGTGAACTTGGAGTCAGTCGCCCTCTTGGTTTATCCAAGTTGTCATGATGGTAAAACGGGAGACTTCCAAGAATGCCTTCCTGACCTCCTTGGAGGAATGGTGGGATATCAATAGTTAACTTTCATTTGGACTTTCTGATGTAAATAACAGGAACAATTCTGGCTGTTACAAAGCCTCATGGGAGAATTGGCCCTTAAGAGGTCCAATTAGTGTGTGTTGGGGGAAGAAAATTGGCATATCAAAAGCCCATGCTGCAAGCAGCTGTGGACCTCCATACATCAAGGTCTTAGATGTTCTTCTGGTTCTCATTACAGCCTGCTTTGGCTAGCAGGAGGTTGTCGACCCCTGAACCCAACTGATGCGCTCTTTCTCAAGATCTGTCTGTGCTGGCCAACACCTTTCAGAAAGGCACTCACATCCATGTCATTACCTGATGAGGAAAGAAGCTCCTCTTGAGCTAATAAAAGTAATCAATTTAACTTTTCAGTTGGGACCCTAGGAAGAAATATTCATTATGGGTAATTGCCAAAAAAAAAAAAAGTGAAAGGGGCAGGAAAGTGGCCATAGAGAGAGAGCACAGCAAGCGTCAGTGGAGTCCTAGCAATAATAAGAACATAAGACGAGCTGCTCTGCATCAGGCCAAAGGCCCATCTGGTCCAGCATTCTGTTCGCACAGTAACCAGCTACCTCTTAGAAGCCCACAAACAGGAAGACGGCAACAGCATTATCCTGCCTGTGCCCCCAGCAAGTGATTTAAAGAGGCATACCACCTCTGGTACTGGGTGGTGGTGGTAAGATATCCATCACGATTGGTAGCCACTGACAGCCCAGTCCTCCATGAATCTCCCACCCTGCAGCTTCAGTGGATGACCCTGAGTTCTAGTATTATGGAAGATGAGTTTCTCCCCATCCACTCTCTCTATGCGATGTATAATTTTATAAACCTATCATGTCTCCCCTTACTCGCCTTTTTTCTAAGCTAAACAGCCCTAAGCATTTTAACCCATACCGATAGGGTAGCTGCTCTAGTCCCTGGTCATTTTTGTGGCTCTTTTCTGCACCAAGGACTACAGTATCCTTTTTTAAGCGGGGTGATCAGAATTGTATAAAATATTCTAAGTGTTGTCTCACCATAGATTTTTATAAGGGCAGTATGATAGCTGCAATTTTATTCTCTATTCCTGTTCTAATTATAACCAGGATGGCATTTGCCCTTTTCACAGCCGCCATACACCGGGAGAACATTTTCATCTAGCTATCCACTGTCACCCTAAGGTCCCTTTCTTGGTCTGCCATTGCCAGCTTAGATCCCATCCATGTATATGTGAAACTGGGATTATCTGCCCCAATATACATCACTTCATACTTGCTCACATTGAATCCCATTTTCCATTCTAATGCCCATTCCCTGAGTTTGCAGAAACCCTTTTGGAGCTCTTCGTAATACTTTTTTTTTTCTTAACCACCCTAAATAATTTGGTGTCAACTGCAAACCTCACTACTCACCCTTAACTCCAGGTCATTTATGAACAAATTGAGAACTGCTGGTCCCAACCCTGTGGGACCCCACTGCTCATATCCCTCCACTGTGAAAACTGACTCTGTGCTTTCTTCTTCTTTTTTTAGCCAATTTCTGATTCGTAAGAGGGGTACACTGTTTAGGGTATGTCACACCAAGAGAGCATTGCAAAGGCTTTCCTTACACAGTTGTGAGGGAAGGAACTCTACCATTCCCTGATTTCCCTAGAGGCTTTTGCATAATAATCTGTCCCAGATTCAAATGATTGGCAGTCCTGTCCCCACTTGATAGGTCTTCATTCTGCATAGATATGAGTAGGACTGCGCTTCTGGGCACCCTTTTTTCCAGGGTTCAAATGTGTTCTTAGGGTGCTTCCAGGCATTCGTGAGATTAGCGTTGTTGATTGAACTAGCATACTACAAAAGGGAGCCTTGAGGCACAGAGAACAGACTACAGTTTATGAGACAATCGAGACTCAGAACAAAGTGGGAATCTGGTGGCACCTTTAAGAATATCAGACATGCACACTTCCTCCCTCCTGATCTTGAATACAGAGCCACAGTGTATTTATTTACAAAACTGAGACCCTGCCTTTCTACCCAGTCAGGGCAAGTGGCTTAAACCTGTCCTGTTGGAGCAGTTGAATGTGGGTCCTTCAACAAACTAGGCTTTGTTCCCTTTCCCAATAGCCAGGATTCCAAACCCGAATTAAACTGATTTAGAATCCAGGTTACCAAGAAACAAGCCCTGCTTTGTTAAGGTGCCCTAATTTGAAAGTTGCAACACACTGGAAATAGATTTCCTAAACCAGGAAGGCTGAAATATTATTCCATTTGTGAAGAAGAGGAGGAGGAAGAGGACACAGAAGGCTGAGACTTTGAGGCTCATTTTGCATCAGGAACAAACTTCTTCTCCAGTTTGTGACATCTGAATGTTGCCTCAACCGTTTTCCTGGACAAGATAGGGTAGACTCCGTGGGAATGGTTTCCTCCGTGGGAATGGAGTGCAACAGAAAACAGGACAGGCTGTGACGGGAGCAACAGCCACATGGGAACTCCTTTTCTTTTCTCCCTGCCCCCTGCCCTGGTCCACTCACTTTGCCCTACAAGCACAGCTGCCTCGGATCTCTCCTGTATGCCCCTTTGCTTTATGAGATGTCTGCATAAAAGTGCCTTGTCCTGGCAAAGGATTTGTGTCTGTGTTTGTCTGTGTTTGTGGCATTATAGACATGCTGTTGCCTGCCGCTGAGGGGCCTGTGCTTGTTCTCCCTTTGGGCTCTACGGGTGTCGTTCTGCGTCTCAAGGCTTCTTTTCTGGTTGGCTTTAATTTGGGGCTTTGCCTCCCTAGGGAGAACAGGAATCGCCTGACCCAGATTATGCTGCTGAAATCGCTTCTGCAGGTAAGTGCCGGCAGCACAGCCACTTCTTCCAAATTTGCAGGGGATGGCAGACTCACAGCAAGATAGATTTCCCTGCATGGTGATCAGCTGCTCATCTGTCCCGCCGTGACTTCCATATTACTGACTGTCCTTTATAGACTCATCACGGGACTCCCGTTGAGTCCTCTAATGAGGAGAGCGGGTGTGCTGCAGAGGGGAGTCTACAGAACAAAGAGCTCCTAGCTTCAGAACTGCGGTCTTGAAAGAGTCCCTGTCTGTTATGGGGACATTCAGATCTTTGACACTGCAACCCTATTGCAAGTCAGAGCGATCCCTTTACATGTGGAGGGTCCCTGGGCTTTGGAGTGAGCCTGCCTATCCAGGCATCCTGTAAAGGTCAGGGTGAGACTTTGCATGGACCTTGTGGCTGGCTAATGCTATGCACTGATACCAGACCACAGTGAGGCACACCAGACATCACAAAACAACCCTAAAATGGATGCTTGTGCATGACAAGCCGAGAGCCAGTTTACCACAGAAAAGTGCTTGTGAGCCATTATAATGCAAAGAAGCCAGCCTGGCCACACCCTGTGGGGGACAGAGCAAACCGAGGCCATGGTCCTCTTACCGAGGAGCAAGCTTATGCTTCTGAGTCAGAATGTATAGGATGGTGCTGCGTGTCTTCCAAAGCTAAATTGGGAAGGAGCTCAGGCAGCTCTCCACCTCCCAGTGTCCAGTCCTTACATGTCAGCAGGGCCCCTCATTGATGGTGTTTGTGTTGCAACCAAGCCCCATGGCCTCGGCTAACAGGGAGGGTCATTGGGAACCTGCAGGTCTCCACCGGTTTCCAGTGCAGTAACATGCTGACAGCCCTCCCCAGCTCCTTCTTGGACAGGCTCCTGTCGGCCACGTTGATGGAAGATTCAGAGATCCGCCTCTTTGTCCTCCAAATTCTCATCAGCTTCATTGACCGCCATGGGAACAAACACAAATTCCAAACTATCAGGTATGGCAGCCTCAGCTTTGATTCTGGAGTTCAGGTGGGGGTGGGTGGGGTGAGGTGCCATTCCGTGGGATAGGGGCTTTTTCTGGCCCAGTATTTCATAGAATCATAGAGTTAGAAGGGATCTCTAGGGTCATCTAGCCCAATCCCCTGCACAATGCAGGAAATTCACAAACACCTCCCCCCCCCACTCCCAGAGACCATTGTTTCATGCCCAGAAGATGTCAAAAAATCTCCAGGATCTTCAGCTAAACTGGCCTAGAGAAAAACTGCTTCCTGACCCCCAAAGTAGCAACCAACATTTCCCTAGGCACATAAGAAAGGGCCACGAGAACTGAGCACTGAGGCAACCCTTCCTGCCCTCTCGTGATCTGCCTAAGTTCACAGAATCAGCATTGCTGACAGATGGCCATCTAGCCTGTATTTGAAAACGTCCAAAGAAGGAGAGCCCACCACCTCCTGAGGAAGCCTGTTCTACTGAGGAACCACTCCTTTATGAGTGGGTCATTTAAATGTCTCCCTGTGCAGGAGTTTTTCTCAGAACAAGTGGTAGCTGGATTCAAATGTGGCTACCACATTTGAATCCAGCTACCACTTCTGAATCCAGCAGCACTTTAAAGACCAACAAGATTTCCACGTTTATAAGGTTTTGGGAGTCAAAGCTCTGGTATCTGATGAAGAGAGATTTGATTATTGGAATTTTATACTGTGGAAATCTTGTTGATCTTTAAGGTGCTTTTGGACTCAAATCTTGCTCATCTACTGCAGACCAACGCAGCCGCCCATTTGAAACTGTTATGGCTACAGTAATTTTTGCAGGGTCCAAAAAAGGGAGGAGGGAAGACTGGGAGGGAAATTTTAAGAAAGGAATCGAAACTTTCAGGATGCAGATGACTAGCCCTTGTAACGTTTATAATCCAGCTTTGTTATATTATTGTACAGTTTTCAAGTGCATCCTCTAGTTTTTAATCCATGTTTTTATTGCATTGTTTATTGTATGTATAATGCCAGTGGTACTCAGTTTGCAACTCACAGAGAGCCACATTCTCAGTTAGCAAGTAAAAAAAGATGCATGCCTGCTGTGTAACCCAAATACAAATGTATAATAATACGACTATTAATACTACACTTATGAATGAATAAAAAGTCCCGCTGAGGAAGAGTTCAGGCCATCCTTAAGCAGTGGCATTCCCCCCAGATTTGTCCACTATTGCTTAATAGTTTCAAGTACACCCGATGCAGGCATCGTGATGCTCAAATCCAGCTGCTGAAAATTAGCATTTCGTTTCCCGTGAATGTGTCTCTGCTTCTCCGTGGGAGGGTTTTTTTTATAAATTTTATTCATATAAACCAAGGAAGAAGTTTCACATGTTACTGCTTTGCCCTCTCAGCTTGAATCATGCAATAATGGAGCTTGCTTTTTGGAGCATTCGCCAGCTTTGCCAAATCCATTCTTCTGCCTTTGTGACCGGCAGCCTTGTTTTCCTTGCTTTATATAATGCAGTGATTTTACTAAGCGTCTGAAATGGGCCACTAAAGGAGAAAGGGCTCTTTGCCTATCCTTCTTGCTATTTGCATCCAGACTTTTTCTTCTCGTTCTCCTACACAGCACCATTAGTGACATCTCCATCCTGAAGCTGAAGGTGGACAAGTGTTCACGCCAGGATACTGTCTTCATGAAAAAGGTAGGCAGGTGTTTGGGCATACGAAGGACCTTGCTATGGAGAAGATGAGGGTTGGCTAGCAGAGGTTGACCCCATGTCCTGATTTCTTGTTCTTCTGTGGTTCCTGCCTTATGTCATGGGTTCAGCTCCAGATTTCCTTCCAGCAAGAAAGAAGAGTTTCGAGAAGAAGATATTTTGAAAACATCTGGTTTTAGACATGGGGATTTATAAATCTGTTAAACACAATTGCTCCCTTTCCCTCAAAGAAAAATATTTTATTTATTTTGATTGCCTTTCCACATAACTATAACGTTCCTGTGCATCATACAACCAAGATAAAAATAAAACCCTTGAATCTAGGCCCAGAAGTGCCAGAAAAGGGTGCCATCATTTTCTTGTGATATAAAACAAAACCAATATAGCAAAATAACGTTCAGGAGCAATTTTTAAAAAATGATTTCACTGTTTTAGTTACATGATTGCCAGAAATACAACTTTGGAGGAACTCCAGATTCCAACAAGAAGTCACTATTAACTATTTAATCATCAACACATAATAGGAAGTTTTGTGGGCCAGTGTAGAAAAAAAGGCGATTGTTGAACCAGCAATCTATCATTCAAGAGACCAAGAGCATTCCGGGTTGCATAAGCAGTAAAATAATTTTCTGCGCTCAAAGAAATCTTCTTGATCTCTCCTCCTTAGTGCAAGGGAAATTACATCTTTAGTCAGCGCTGAGCACCAGAATTCCACAAAAGGATAGATTGCTGAGAAAGGATTCAGAGTAGAACTTATAAAGATGATAAGGTCGAGCCTGCCCTCCTTTATAAGATATTCAAGCAAGGCCCAGCTTTGAGTACTATACCAGCCTTTGCAACCATAAGTTAGAGTAGCAAGCAGATCTGTTTTCAGTGGTGGTTCCAGTGCTCTGGATTTCCTTCCCCAAAGATACTCGGCCCAAATTGATCCCACTGTTTTCCTTCTCTCTTGTTATGCTCCCTGTGGGTACCAGGGGCAGCAGCATCAAAAACACAACGAGGTGCAGCACAGCTCCTCAAGTTCTGGCTGAGACTCAGGACAAAACCAGATGAAACCAAGATCAGACATCTCCATCTGTTTGCAGATTGCATCTTCATGTCATCAGAGCCCCGATGCCAGTTGGAGCAAAAGCAGGCGTACAGTTTGCATGTTGCAGATGGACAGTCTTGTCTGGCTTTGCCCTGAGCTGCAGCAGAAGTTGCAGCATCACAGGAATGTTTGGCCACCAGGGGTGAGGAAATTGGCCCCCTCACTCAGCAGTTTGATGCAGCACCTGAAGACACATACTAAAGCACTGGCTGCCCAATTTCCTTCCCCCTTCCTTTTCTGTCTTTCCCCCCTCCCTTGCTAAACTACAAAGTTGTGTGCTGGGCCTTTGTTACTACTTCTAGTTTTTGCGTAGCCTCTAAGTCTTCAAGTTCCTTTATGTATTAGTGTTGGCATGCTTCATCTTCTACTCCTTTTACCCCTGAGGAGGGTGGGAAGACATGGGCCACTGAAAGAAGAAAAATGGGAGTGGTAATGAAGTTGAAGTGGGGTGCAGGAAGCACCAAAAGTCAGAGAAAGGGATGGAAGTGGTGGGAGGGGACCTGCAGCTGATCCGGGAATGAGCCTTTAGAGGTCTCTGTGGCCTGCCTCCCCATCTGGTTTCTCTCTTCTGAATGGGGCAGCCGACGATGAGACGTTTTAAAGCACTGCTTCTTTCTGATGCTTTCTCTTTGCTCCCAGAATTCTCAGCAGCTGTATCGGCACATGTACCTGAGTTGCAAGGAGGAGAGCAATGGTCGTGCTCACTACGAAGCTCTCTACTGCTTACTGGCTCTCACCAGCATTGAGCTAGCGAACGAGGAAGTGGTGGTGGACCTCATCCGCCTGGTGCTGGCCATGCAGGTGAGGCTTTGGGTAGGCAGAGGAGGGAAAGGGAGCCTTCCAAGCCAACCCCGACCTTCGCTAGGAGTCTGCAGGGAATGGGCAGAAGGGAGTGCCAAGGTACGCATTGGTGCCCAGGGCCTGGCAGGTGCAGAAGCCAAACCTTGATCCAATGACTGCATGTGATGAAACGGCTCAGCAACAAGTAGACACTGGGGAAAACCCAGTGTAGATCCAAGGAGTGGTGCTGATGATTTGAGGGGCAGCCGTTCATGCGTGCACACAAACACACCCACGTATGTGTGCATGCCATTTCTCCAGCGGGAAATGCCCCCCCCCCCCCTTTCCATCTCATTTACACCTGAGACAGGAAAAAAGATACAGTACAGGATCTGTGCCACCCCCTCTAGTGGGCATCTGACTGGGAAACATGAAAGGCAAGAGATTTAAACTTTCTTTTCCCCTAGCACTGACTTCAACCACAGCCCTTCCTTCCTCCTCCTTAGGGCTGCCTTTTGCTACTTGGTTATAGCCCCTCGGAATCCCAGCATGGCTTGCGACTTGGGCCCCAGGCTGTCTAGCAAATACTTACTGGATTAATGATCGCAGGTCAGCAGTGTGTGGCATCCTGTGATGTCATGTCCTCTCCCAGCTTGCACTGCACTTTGTGGGATTTTTAAATATGAAAATTGGCTCATTGCAAAATTAGGGGTTTTAGTGCCCTTCTGGACAGTGTCCCTCTCCCATGCAGAGACTTGACAATCTCTCAGGGATCCTTAACATTGTGCTTCTCCTTGCAGGAGGTGGCCCTGGTCAATGAGGATAACTTGCCGCTTTACAATCGCTGCGCTCTCTATGCCCTGGGGGCCGCCTATCTGAACCTGATCAGCCAGCTGACGACCGTTCCTGCCTTCTGTCAGCACATCCATGAGGTCTAGCCTTGTTTCTCGCTCTCTTCCTCCACTTTCACACATCCGTCTTTGTTATTTCTTGGGCCTCCTCCCAGTTGACAGATCGCAGCTTGCTGCTGCAGGACTAACCAGATGTTATATGAACTGCACAGCTACTGTCAATCTGCGTTTTTCCAGTCTTGCCGTAACTCAGCTAATATAGGTTGATGACAAGATATACGTTGACTTCTGTAGTGTTTTCCACTCCTCTGCTGTACTTTGTTGGCTGCCTAATGCAGGGCTATAGAAATGTTGAACACATCTGCTTCAGACAGATGTTCTTTGGGAGATGGCAAGATAGAGAGGTGTCCATTGGCAGTGGCTGTGTTTTTCGATTAATATCCACTTTAGCCTTGAAGTTGCTGTGATGAGAGCATGGAGGGTGGAAAATCAAACAAGACTTTTTTTTTGTTTTTGGGTTTTCTGATGAGTAGCCAGTTGACCCCAAGGGCAACAGCAAAAGAAGTGGTCTTTAAGGTCAACCCTTTTGGAGCAACATCAGTCTGCTTGGTGGTTTTGGCGCTGTTGGGATGAGCAGGTTTGGGCAGAGATGTACACTTCTTGAACATTTTGAAGCAGTGGAAGGGGGGGAAATTCCTCCCACGTTTATTTTGAGAAAAAAATACATTTGGGGGTGGAATGGAAATAAAATACAACATTCACCTTCCTATCAAACCTAGACTGCTGCGTGAACAAGGTAAAATGTGTCGCGTATAAGTCAGTTAACGTATAAAATATAAAAACTGGATGGCTGCCTCCCAAAACGCCCCAGGCTGTGAAGTCTCCTGGGATTGGCAGAGTCGCAAACAGTTTATCCCAGCCACATCCCTTGGCTGACCGTGCCTTAGCAGCATGCATGAGTAACTAAGGATGACAGTAGGCTGAGCACAAGACTTTCAGTAGGTGCTAGGCAGGGCACCCAAAAGCTATCTCCTAACCTGGATGGCCAGATGTTGGAGATAATGAACGGGAGCCAAATGATCTCGATTGGCTTAAGTCTTTCCTCTTTCCCTTTGCCAGGTCATAGAGATGAGGCAGAAGGAGGCGCCTTACCTCCTGCCTGAAGGCGTGTTTGCTGAGAAACCCAGGTAAGGGAATCTCTGGGTGTGTGAAGCTGACCTCAGAATGGCTACCAGAATTGGGTGGAGAAACCAAATATGAAAGCCTCTCTGGACATGCTAACCCACTGGGCATTTATAGCATGCTTAAATTCAAAGCTGGGAATCAACAGGGGACAGGGGGGAGTCATATCTGGGTCTCTTGGCCAATTTTGAGGACTCTCAAATTGGATGCCAGCTCTTCCTGTTTCCTGCATTTGCAGAGTGTCTTTATAAAACAGTCTGCCATTGCAGGAAAGAGGACAAGCCAGCATCCATCTAGCTGTCCTCATAAGCGGGTAAAGACTCTGATGTGGGCCTCTCTTCAACTCTGCTGTGCTTAACAGCATTCAGTTCTTTTGCTCCTGAACAACTTTTCTCAAGCATCAGCCTACTAAACAGTGCTGCAGTCTGGTGAGCGAGCCAGCATCACTAACAAATTGTTAAACGTCTTACGTGCTGGATTTAAATAATCCCACAGGTTCGATGCAGCTTCTGAATCACCATTTACTTAGCTCTGCTCCTCTGGATTGACCTCCTGGCCTCTTGCTCAGCTGTGCCCTCCCTCCCTCTCTCTCTCAGCTCTTCCTTTCACATTTCCTGTCTTCTCTGAATTGATAAGCAGCCTGATGAAGAAGTTCATTGGAGTCTTTTCTCGTTTCCCCAAGGCTTTCAAGGAACTTGGACCGTCTTGGGCCCGAGATCCTCTTCCGGCAAAGCAAGATCAGTGAAGTGCTGGGAGGGAGCGGCTACAATTCCGACAGGCTCAGCACCCCCTACGTTCCCCAGCTGACAGGTATGGCCTGGGGCTGTGTGTATGCCGTGGTTCCAGGGGAGCAAAGGAAAAAAGTGGAGAGTGTGGCGCTGGGTATAAGAATTAAGCTTCCTGGACACGTCATCTTTTATTAATAAGCAAAAACATAAGTTTCTAGTCCTTATGTCTGTCTGTGTGAAGATATTCTTCAGTGTATGTTGGCAATGCCTCCTGTAATCTCAGAAGTCACAAGAGTGACCAAATACAATTTCCGGTCATTGAGATTTGGGCCTTGCACTTCTCCGTAGGACTACAAAACTATGCAAAGCAGCTAAAATTGCAGCAGACTATGTGAAATAGACTATGTTAAAATAGTCTGAGCCGCAGTGGCTCAGAGGTTAAGACACTGAAGCTGCAGACAGGCAGGTTGGTGGTTCAGCAGTTCGAGACCTGAGTGCCATGTGGCAGAGTGAGCTCCTGTCTCTGGGCCCAGCCCCTGCCAACCTAGCAGTTCAAAAGCAAGAAATTGCAAATCGATAAATAGGTATCGCTTCGGTGGGAAGGTAACAGCGTTCCATGTGACTCAGCATTTACTCATGCTGGCCACATGACCATGGAAATGTCTTTGGACAGCACTGGCTCTTCAGCTTGGAAACGGAGATGAGCACCACCCCCTAGAGCTGGATTTGACTAGCTTTCAAGCAAGGGAAACCTTTACCTTTACTTTACTTTTTATGTGAAATAAGACCAAATTTGCATAATCCAGTAGTTTGGGTCATAGAATTTGAATTATTTCAGTGAAAAATGTTTTCAGGACAGCCCAGATTAGTCGGTTGTTCCTTGATTGTCACTTGTTCACCTAACCATCCCTTACTTGCCATCACTCTTCCACTGTTATCATTTCCTGTGATTCCACGGGCTGCACACCACAAGTGACGCAGTGACACTATTGCAGGGTTCTTGTGTCTCCAGAATTGTGCTAGTTGATGCATAAAGGATTGTGTGTTTTTTGTTCCGGGGGGCTCCCCAATACAATTTATGCATCAAGTAAAAAACAGAAATGCCACTGACCAGTTGGATGTAGGGACAATGTACAGTATTGCTGTGAAAATGTTTCAAGTCACTGGAACAGCTGCTGTCAGTATGATGCAAAGGCATTTTCCTACCTTACAGTTCTTGAGGAGGGATGGGTGCAAACCAGAAAAATGTGGCTCATGTTGGTTCATGGCCGAACCATGAACCGAATCATAAATCAAACCATGAATGGAATCACAAACCTTCATGGTTCGGTTTGTGCCCATTTATATTCCTGAGAGGTCCAGAAAGGGCCATTCAGAAGGCATCTCCCTCATTGTGGCAGTGAGCAGGAGGAGGGTGGCATAACAGAGCAACTGTTTGTTTCAGATGAAGATCGGCTGTCGAAAAGGAAGAGCATTGGAGAAACCATCTCCCTGCAGGTTGAAGTGGAGTCGAGAAATAGCCCCGAAAAAGAGGAGGTATGGCAATTACCCCCTGACTTGGATAGACCAGGCTAGCCTGATCATGTTAGGTCTTTTTTTAGAGTCCAGTGGCACCTTTAAGACCAACAAAAGTTTATTCACGAAAGCTCATAACCTTGAACCTTTGTTGGTCTTAAAGGTGCCATTGGACTCTAAATTTGTTCTACTGCTTTAGACCAACTATATTGTTAGATCCTGGAAGCTAGGCAGGGTCAGCTCTGGTTGGTATTTGGATATGAGACCACCAAAGGTGTCCAGGAACACTCCGTAGAGGCAGGCAATGGCAAACCACTTCTGGACATCTCTTGCCTTGAAAATCCTACAGGGTTAACATTAGTTGAATGTGACTTGATGGCACTTCCCACCATCACCACAGCAGTTTCACAGTTTGTAGGGAAGGAGGAGAGGAGTTGGGAGCACAAACTAAACCAATAGATGGAGTCTAGGACCCCACCACCACCAATTGAAATCCATGTTTCCTCTTTCCTCATCCCCTTGGGATCATCTTTCACCTCCCCTCTCTTGCTTTTGGGGCTCCTTTTTAAGTCAGTTTTTAGCCAGTTGCTTCTTTCAGCGGCACCTCAGGCTGCTGGAATAATCTTAGCCTTCCTTTTGATTTATAGCCTGCTTAATTTCCAAGGCAAAGAAACAAATCAGGCTGCTTTGGGTTGGCAGCTATTCTTGAGACATAACCATAACTTAATTATTTGGGGTGGCTGCTTAAGCAGGGGCTGACAGAGGAAGAGTTCTCTGATGTGGATCGAGAAGGGCTGGGTTCAAGTCCCCCCTTAGCTATATGGTTTCCTGGGAGATGGTGAGCTGGAGCCTCAGCCTAATCTAACCTTGCAAGGTGGCTATGAGGATAATGTGCAGGAAGGAAGCCTAACTATGCCCCCCTGAACTTCTTGGAGGAAAGGTGGAATATAATTCAGGAAGGCACCGATTGTAAAAGAAACAAATATTTGCAAGCAGCTAGAAAACAAGCCTGTGAGCACAGTCGCACACACACCCTAGACCAGCAATGGTAGTGTTCTCCTTATCCATCGGGCCATCTGGCTGGCTTTCCTCACACTCCACAGATGCTGCAAAATAATAATAATAATAATAATAATAATAACAATAATAATAGAAGTGAAATGTGGTCTCTTCTGGTAATACCTTCAACATTCCTAATTCCTTGGTTCAAAATATGAACCTTGGTGACTTGTAATGACTCTGGCCCCAGGTGAGCATTGCATCTGGGTTTTCCTCCTGCTCGGACTGCAACTAAGCAAGGAAAACTACATTTCCCAGAGTTCTTGGTATATGGGGCCCTACTGTGTTTGTAATTTAGTTGCCAAGGAATGGAATCCTTTGCACCCACAAGAACAAAAGGCAGGTTTGGGGTGCTTATGGGGGCTGGGGGAAGGATTCTCACCTCATTGTGCTCCTCAAAATGTAGTCAGAAACTGATGGGTTTCAGCTGGGATGAGGAGGAAATAAACTGTTCTTGAAAGAACAGTTTCCGTCAGAGCTCTCTCAGCCCTGCCTACCTGACAGGGTGTCTGTTGTGGGGAGGGGGAGGGAAAGGAGTTTGAAAACCGCTCTGAGACTTGGAGTGAAGGGCGGGGTATAAATCCAATCTCCTTCTCCTCCTCCTCCTTCCTCCTTTTTTAATAAAAAGAGAATTGTTAGCCAAGCCTAGTTCCTGAGTTGAGCCCCAGCGAGTTCTTCCACCGCCACTCTTCCCAGCGTTCTGCATGCATAACCAAGCGGCAGTCGAGCCAGAACCGATCCGTGGTCATTCCAGTCCACTGAGTCTCTGCAAGCATCAGAAGAGAACGTGTTGTTCAGATTTACAGATTCAGACTTGTAGAATATGATTTGTTGGGAAAGTGCTCCCGCGTGAGTCCCATCAAAGTGAATGGCAGTGCCAGAACAACTTCCAGAGGGGTCCAGCCCCACCACCCATGAGTCACTCTGAGCTTGCTCTGGCGTGGCCTGAAGAACCAACATTAGTGACACTGGCATTCATTCCTGTCCAGTGCATCTCTCCTGCTGGACCTGTCTCCCCTCCTTCCTGTACAGTTGAACACGTAGCATGAATTGTCCCCCTCCTTGCTCACTGACTGCCGTGCCTGGGAAGCTTTCCTTGATACATACCAATGAAGAATTGCATGGCTCATTAGGAGGACCTGATCGTCTGACTAGGGACGGGTACACAGGCAAGAAACCGTGCTCAGGAAGCGGCAGGGACTAGGGCAGGGGTGGCCAACCTTGCTTAACGTAAGAGCCACATAGAATAAACGTCAGATGTCTGACAGCCGCAAGACAGGAACAAATATCACACACATGTTTTTATTTTTAAAAATATGCAAATTTGCTTTTTATTAACGTTAAATGGGACTGCCAAAAATAAAAACAAACGAGGAAAACCGGTTATTGATAATGATATTACTTGTTTGCTAATGATATTGAGAGAGAGAGAGAGAAAGAGAGAGATGGAAAGAAAGAATTAAAGAAGTGGAAAGAAAGAGAGAGAGAGAAACTAGGAAAGCAAATAGATGGGAGGGAGGAAGGAAGGGAGAAAGAGAGAAAAAGCATGCCTCCCCTTTGCTTCCCCAGCCGCCCTGCCAGGAGCCGCACAATATGTGTGAAAGAGCCGCATGTGGCTCCCGAGCCACAGGTTGGCCACCCCTGGACTAGGGGAAGGAGAGGGTGGCTGGGGGGAGTATCGCAAAGGAACACGGAGCAGTCAAAAGGGTTGTTCCATTTGGATTATGCAGTCCATTCTTGTACAGTCATATACGATTTGGGGTTCAGGCACCTTAACAGGTGTGTGCCTTGCTTTCTCCTCTGCCCTGTGCTGTTCTCAGCAAGCTGTTCTGCATTGTGCTAGGGCTGACTCACTGCAGCAGCAGGGCAGATGCTTCCCTTTGGGGGGCTGTTTCTCACACTGCCCTGCTGTTGTTAATAGGTGGGCAGAAGGCAGGATTTGAACCAAGGGCTTCCTGATTTATATAAGTCTTGTAGCTCACTGTGCCTCATCAGTTCTATCCTATAATCTTGATGGTAGGTAACTAAGAGAACCAAACATTCAGCAGGCCTTCTTCTGACCTGCATTGGAAGGGAAATTATTGTGTTGGGGGAAGAAAGTGGACAGAGAGAATCTTTTTTCATCCCTTGGGGGCACCCATTGAAGTTGATGGGCAGTTGATTCAAGATAGCCAAAATGAAATGCATCTTTATGCAGCAAGTGATTAAAACGTGGAATTCACCGCCAGAGGATGTAGTGATGGCCACAAGCACAGGTGGCTTTAGAAGGGGATTGGATTCATGGCAGAGAGGTCCCTCACTGTCTACTAGTCATAATGCTGAAATGGAACCTCCATATTCAGAAGCAGTACACCTCAGAAACCCAGTGCTCGGCCTCTGACTTGCCTCGCCTCCTCAGGGGCATCAGGTTGGCCACTGTGTGAAACGGCATGCTGAACTAGACAGGCTGCTGGGCTCCAGTTGTTTTATGCAAGCCATGTCTTCCCTTGTATTTATATTCTGCCATTCCTCCAAGAAGCACATTATGGTACATGTGGCTCATCTCAGTTTTCCCCTCATAACAGCCCTGTGAGGTACATTAGATTGAGACACGGAGCGTGTCTGGTCCAGGATTGCCTAGTTTTATTGCCTCAACCATAAACTAGGCCTTCTCAAATCCAACTGCGACACCACACTGTAACGTGATCTGGTGCTGTCCAGTTGTATGGCTCTCTGATATTCAAGGGTGAGCATCCACCTTCTAATTCTTCTCTTCCTGCTTCTGTCCTCCCCCCTCCCCAATCCTAAACAGAGAGCTCCAGCTGAAGAAATCACCTACGAAACATTGAAGAAAGCCATTGGTAAGTATCTATTTTGGAACAAAGCTGTAAAGCTGTACTCCTTCCAGTGAGGTGCTCCCTGTTCATGTGTGACAGATGTCAGGCAACCCTTGAAGACACCTCCCAGGCTACAACTTTTGCAGAAGCTGTGACTGCACACCTTCTTACAAAACTGTGCCCCTGGAGGCATATTACACCAGTTCTAAAGTAGCTGCACTGGTTACTGGCCTGCTTTGGGTCATGTCTGTGACATTTGAAGCCCTTTGCGCCTGAGACCTCTGTATCCCAAGGGCCAGCCTTCCTTGTGTCAAGTCCTGTGCTGATTGTGGAACTCACTGCTGTTGCTGTTCTCAGTGCCCCTGCCAACTTGTGTGGTCCATCCTGCCTTCATTTATTTCTGGGCTCCTTCAGTCACTGCCCTTGGTTGGAGGACCTTTCTTTCATGAGATGATCTGGAAGGGCATTATCCCAGTTGATCATCCGTACGGTGGCTTGTGAGACCATTGTGTTTGGGCACATGTCCCAGTTTGGTGTAGTGGTTATGTGCACGGATTCTAATCTGGGAGAACTGGGTTTGAATCCCCACTCCTCTACTTGCAGCTGCTGGATGACCTTGGGCAAGCCATAGTTCTGTCAGAGCTGTTCTCTCAAAGACAAGTTCTGGAAAGAGTTTTCTTAGCCCCACCTGCCTCACAAGGTGTCTGTTGTGGGGAGGGGAAGGGAAAGGAGTTTGTAAGCCGCTCTGAGACTCCCAAGTGAAGGGCAGGGTATAAATTCCTTCTCTTCTTCTCCTTCCTCTAATTTAGTACAAGGAATCGGCTTTTGCTCTTAAGGGCAATGAACGTCTGTTGGTCTGTATTTGGGGAGAGGAATCTGTCATTCTGTGTTGTCCCCTTTTTCTGCAGTATGCTTTTAACTTTCATTTGCCGTTTTGTCAGCCACTTTGGGCTGAACAAGCACATCTTGAAGTACATAACATTTTTAAAAATTGAAATTGGCTCAGTGTATCTTGGTGGGCATAGCAGCTCCACATGGATGTTCCTGGCATGCTTGTTACTTCCCCCCTGCTTAGCACTGTCTGCACATGCAGGAGGGATGACCCAAGTTCAGAGGGGTTGGTTGAATGTCCAAAGAGAGGAGCCAGGATGGAAGGCAACAAGTGGAAACCATAATGAGCCCTCTGAATAACAAAGCTTTCATAGGTAGCAGTCCCACGTTCCCAAAATGTCTCCATGCTGATCTCTGTGTCCAAATCTCATCCAGTGGGCATCAACGAGGAAAAAAAAGCAAAGCCACTAAATAATGAGCTGTAGCAGACAACCTTCTCTAAATGGGCACCTTGGGCTCCTAGGCGCCTTAATTAATTGGGTTTTTTGGTAGGAACTTTGAGATTCCCTTTGGCTGAAGGGCCACGTTTAGAGAGTCAGTGTGGTGTAGTGGTTAAGAGCAGCAGACTCTAATCCGGAGAACCGGGATTCATTCCTCTCTCCTCCGCATGAAGCCAGCTGGGTGACCCTGGGTCAGTCACAGTTCTCTTGGAGCTCTCTCAGCCCCAACTACCTCACAGGGTGTCTGTTGTGGGGAGGGGAGGGGGCAATTGTAAGCCACTCTGAGACTCCTGGTAGTGAAAAGCACGGTATAAAAACCAACTCTTCTTCTTCTGTTAGTCTCATTCCTTTTCATTTGTTCCATGTATTTGTCTCATTCCCCTTTAAAACATGGAAATTAGTGGCCATCATTGCCTCCTCTGGCAGTGGGTTCCCCCTTAATAATGCATTTGTGTGGTTTCCTTTGTCTTTGCTTGTGGCGAGGAGAGACAGGCAATCCAGGACTTGGCCACAAGGGTGCAGGAGCTCTGCAATTGTCAGCCATCCCCCCCTCCGCCTTTGTATCACTTGGAGCTCCCTTTGCCTATTCCTTCCACCTCTCTCTCTCTCTCTCTTCTCTATTTTAGTAGATAGTGTGGCTGTGGAAGAACAAGAGCGGGAAAGACGACGGCAGGTGGTTGAGAAATTCCAGAAAGCTCCCTTTGAAGAGATTGCAGCTCACTGCGGCGCCCGGGTGAGTGTCGTTCTCTCTGTGTGAGCGCCTTGTGGAAGGAAATGGGGGAGCATCCCTATGGTCTTAACCATTGTTTACTGAGCGTAGCACATAATCAGAGCCCCCGTTGGATGTGGATTGTAAATAAATGGCGTGCCTGCTGGTTGCATAGTCTGGTTCATTAATTATGCCGGCTGTGTAATCCTACAGCAATTAAATATAATGATGAAATGGGATTTGTTGAGCTGACAAAATGCAGTATTAATAAGATGTTCTAAAAATGTAATCACTTAATGCTTTCCAGTGACAAATAAAATCCCTGTGAGGGTTCCGAGTTCATTTGGGATTTATTCTTATGCCCCATTTTTTAAGCATATATACAGTTGCCACATACAGAGTCAGACCACTGGGTCTGCAGGGTCTTTCCCATCAACCGCTGCTGGTGATCCTCTAACTGGAGATTACAAAGATTGAACCAGATGCTTTCTGTGTGCAAAAGAGGTGTGCAGCCACTGTAAAATTAATGTTACTCTCACCCTCTAGGATCCCCAGGTGTTCTTCTTAGAATTGGCTTTCTCCTCTTCTTGTTGGGGGGCCATGGCCAAGGGGATGTTTTCTGGACTTCACCTCTCAACCAGGTTACACAAGTAGAGGCCAGCCTGCCCTAACTGGCTCTTAATCGGGGGGGGGGGGGTGTACCTAAGAAACAAGAGAGAACCATAGCTCTGGTTGATGCGATCCATACCACCAGCTAGCAGTGGGAAAACATGAGATGTCCCAGAAATGTTTATAGGTGGTCTTTCTTTAAATGTTTGATGCCTTTTAAACTTGCAGAAATGTGTGAGGTTCCACAAATCAGTTCTTCATCTTTGCACAATGTGTAATTAACTTGTGGGATTCACTGCCACAGGATAAAGTGGATAAATTCACGGCGGATAGGTCCAACGGTAGCTTTTAGCCGTGATGGCTGAACGTTTGAAGGCTCGGTGTTTCTGAAGAAAATGGAAACACTCAGCCATTAAAGGGTGCCCTGAGGAGGAACTGTAGGATAAAGGTATGATAGAACACCAGTTGTCGGAAGGCAGTTGGGGGGGGGGGGGAGTATCTGCACCTGCTGTGATCCTTCCGGGCCAACCACTGTGGGGATTGTGATACTGGACTCTTTATTTAGGTAGTATCTTTTTATCCCACTCTTCTTTTGCCAGTTTGGTGTAGTGGTCAAGTGTGCAGACTTTAATCTGGGAGAACCAGGTTTGATTCCCCACTTCTCCACTTGCACCTGCTGGATGACCTTGGGCAAGCCATAGTTCTGGCACAGCTGTTCTTGATAAAGAGCAGTTTCTGTCAGAGCTCTCTCAGCCCCACCTACCTCACAGGGTGTCTGTTGTGGGGAGGGGAAGGGAAAGGAGTTTGTAAGCCACTCTGAGACTCTAAGTGAGTGAAGGGCGGGATATAAATCCAATCTCTTCTCTCTTCTTCTTACAAGGAACTCATTGCAGCATGTATAATTGTCCCTCCTCCATTTTATCTTCACAACAACTTTGTGAGGCTAGGTCAAGAGAGTTACTGGCCCAGGACTGTCTTCATAAGGGTCTTTGGCATTCCCTCTTTGGTGGGGTATAAATTGAGTGAGTGAGTGTTGTTGTTTTTTTTAATCTATACTGAAATTTCCAAGAAGCAGCATTAGCACATTCTCCTTATGTTCGTGATACAACCATGCTGCTCAAAAGTGCTATTGCAGTACAGCGCTAATACAGATTCTTATTTTTGTTGCAGGCAACCCTGCTCCAAAGCAAACTCAACCAGATATTTGAGATCACAATACGGTAAGAGGAATGGGGGGGGGGTGTCTTCATGAGGAGTAGAGGGAAGGGGAGAAGAGAGCCAGTTTGGTGTAGTGGTTAAGTGCGCGGACTCTAATCTGGGAGAACCAGGTTTGATTCCCCACTTCTCCACTTGCACCTGGCTGGATGACCTTGGGCAAGCCATAGTTCTGTACCAGCTGCTCCCTCAAAGACAGCTTGGGAAAGAGTTCTCACAGGGTGTCTGTTGTGGGGAGGGGAGGGGAAAGGAGTTTGTAAGCCGCTCTGAGACTCCCTTGGGAAGTGGAGGGCGGGGTATAAATCCAATCTCTTCTTCTTCTTCTTCTCCCTGGATAAATTGTTTGTGCCCAGTGGGGTGGTGGTGGCTGTGCACAGTTGGAGACAAGGAGGCAGAAGACTGCCATCATGACCCTGTTTGTCATTGCTCTCTGATGACCTAGCACAGGGTTCCCCAATGTGGTGCCCCTGGGAACACGGCGGGGCAGGCCTTGTTACTGGGTGCCCTCATTCCAGTGAAAGGGGCTTTGTGTTTTTCCATTCCTCCTTCAGACTTTTATTTCTTTTATTCCTCCTTTTATTTCTCCCCCACCTTCACCTCCTTCATTTCTTTTTCTTTTTATTCCCCTTTTGCAATTTGTTTGCAAAGCATGGAGGGAAGTAGTGTGTTTGGCTCCGCCTCCTGCAGCAGCCATTTTGGAGTGGTGACCCCCCCCCCAATGCTAAAGGTGCCCTCAGGCTCATAAAAGTTGGGATCCTATGGCCTAGAAATTGCATTCCTCGTGTCTGTTGGAAAGGTGGGCCAAGAAGCAGATGGAAAGAATAGTAGGAAATGGGACATGATTAACTGATCGGTGGCATTTTTGTCCCATGTTTCTCACCAGAAGGACCCAAGGCAGGACATGAGATTAGGAATGAGTTGCCATTTTACTTCTTGGTTTAGTGCTCTTAGCATAGATTTCAGTTTATCTCCTTTAGGCTGCTGCCGACACCTCATTTGTTGCTATTTTATACACCATTGACCACTCACAAAAAAAAACAGGCTGAAAAATGTGTTCTGGTTAATGGAGGAGAAATGCTTTGAAGAAAAAACTGTTGAGAAAATAAAATAAACTTTGCAACTTCCTCTTTCATACAGGAGAGATAAAATCAAAATCTGAATTCCAGCCAGCTTTCAAATTTTGGCCTTATCCCTAAAGATAGATGCAAATGCTAGAAATCAAGAAGCAGTTGAGCAGAAAGACAAGCTGTTTTCTTGCGGGAGAATGAGCAGGATTCAAATACCTAAAGAAATAATAAAGTAATAAAAAGAACAAAATGATCTGCCATGCCTTGCAATCTGTCAGCTAACAAAAACCAGCAAAATGCCTTGTAGGGTGTTAGAGCCACGCACAATGCTTAATTAGGGACAGCTTACCATGGGCATTTTTTTTCTCTCTGCATTAGAAGTTGAACAAGCAGGGGACCCCCTGTGAGACTTGTGGGGGAAGGAAATCCCACATGACCCACCACTGGTCCCTGTTTTCTCCCTTCTCTGCCCGCCCATCACTGCTTTTTCTCCTTTCTGCTGCTGCCACTATCCATGGTACTGGTATTGCTCGGCAATCCTACCATACCAACCATGACCTCCTGATGCTTTTCAAGATCTCGGTCTGCATCCTTTAGGGGTTTTTTTTAATGTTTTAAGGATTTTAAAGAAATATCTCCCCTATGTCTAACCAACCGCACAGATTTTTTTTTAATCTGCACTCTGGAGCCAGGTTCAGTATTTAGATATTAAAGTTTGTAGGTTGGTTTTGTCTGTTGCCCACCTCTTCATATGTCCTCTCAAAGCAGCTAGCAGCACCTTTAATAAAAGCAGTTACAGTGGTTCAAGACAAGCATGCAAATAATACCGCAATAGACAGAAGCAGCATAAAATACCATGCCTAGGGCATAGAACTCGGTAAAGGTGCATCATCAAATATCATAAAAGCCAGAGCAACTGGGGATAAAGCATTAAAACAGCTGGTAAATAAATAAGAAAGCTTTTACACTAAAAACAGGTCAGCCCAAAAAAAACCCCACCCTCAACAATGTCATGAGCACGCAGTGTTCCCTCTAAGCTGAGTTAGTATGAGCTAGCTCACAGTTTTTTAGCTTCCAGCTCACAGATTTTTGTCTTCGCTCGGGAAGATTGGCTCCAGAGCAAACTAATTTATGCAGGAGCCAAATCGGTGGCTCACAACTTTAATGCCAGTAGCTCACAAAGTAGAATTTTTGCACAGCTCCACAGCTTAGAGGGAGCATTGATGAGCAGATGATAAATCTTTCTCTTTGGCACTAAAACAAAACATGAATGGCCAAACAAACTTCAGTGGTGAGAGCATTCCTTAAGTGAAGGGCCACCACTGAAAGAGCCCTGTCTCTGCTCACCACCAACCAAATGTCAGATGAGGAGGAGGAGATTGTCCCCCTCACCATCTGCCGTTTGTTGGGTGGCAACCAGATTGTCCTTGCAAGCTCTAGTGTGGAGGCAGGTTTACTCCTTATCTAATGTAGCTAGTAGCCAGCAACAGAGATGTGTTTCATATTTCCTTCTCTGCAGAATTTTGAGAATTGGGTGACATCTCCGTTTCTGTGTGGAGGAGAGAAGAGTGTAGAATTCCATGTTCCTTGGTATTCAGATTGTGTTCCTTACTGAAAAGCAGTAGGCTCAAGCGGAAGATCTGCTCCTCCCGCTTGCTCCCCAGAGGGTCCTTTCCATGGAGCATATGCCTTGGGCAAAGGATCTTCAAGGTAGCATTAAGACTCCCATCCTGGGATAAATTCTTCTGCGTAAGCTTCTCATTGAAATGAATGGAATTAAATAAACACTATGTGCAGTTCCCCTTTATTTCAGTGCGGCTTTCTCCAGATTGTGCCCCATATGCGCAGGGGGAGTGCCGTTTATATTTTCTCCCTCCGGCCACTGAAATGTCTTCAGCCGTTCCTTCCCTTCTCTTCCCTGCAGGCCCCCTCCGAGCCCCTCCGGGACCATCACGGCTGCTTACGGCCAACCCCAGAGTCACTCCATCCCAGTGTATGAGATGAAGTTCCCGGACCTGTGTGTGTACTGAGAGTCGAACTGCATGCTGGGACAAGGTCCGAGCCATCGGGACCCTGTGGAATGCCGTCATGCTGCCTGCCTGAGCAAAAGTGGGCTGCTTGGAGCTGTTGGTGTGACCCTCCCCCCAACCAACTTTCTGAGCAAGATGGACCAAAACACCCCCTGCATCCAGGCTCTCTAAGCATATGTGGTTCCTCTCCCTTCCTCACGCTCAGCTAGTTTTTTTTCTGTCATGCAAAAGATGCAAGCGACATTCAAGTAGCCTTCAATGGACAGTGGAGGTTGGGGGAAGATCATGTGGCTTCCCTTTTTTAAGAAGCTGTTTGGAATGGTTGGTAGATCTCCCCCCCCCACCTTTTTATTGAAAATGTGTGCTGATAATCCATTACATAAAGTGAATCTATTCTGTGTGTGCTGGTCTCATTTCTTGCTCCGTCGGATGAGAGCCGGCCGTGTAATGTAGTGTTTAGAGAACCACACTAGGGTGAGGGGGGCCATACTGTGCCATCCTAAGCAGAACGGCACTCCTCTTAAGTCCACTGATGTCCGTTTGCTAGAAGGGTGTAATTCTCTCCTTAAGGTGGCATGGCTGGGCTCAGATCCTGACTCCAGTTTGGTGTAGTGGTTAAGTGCGCGGACTCTAATCTGGGAGAACCGGGTTTGATTCCCCAGTCCTCCACTTGCACCTGGCTGGATGACCTTGGGCAAGCCATAGCTCTGTACCAGCTGTTCCCTCAAGGACAGCTTGGGAAAGAGCTCTCTCAGCCCCACCTACCTCACAGGGTGTCTGTTGTGGGGAGGGGAAGGGAAAGGAGTTGGGGAGTGGAGGGCGGGGTATAAATCCAATCTCTTCTTCTTCTTCTTTTTCTTCCATCCTGAAGATGGGAAAGGCTTTCAAGATGAGGCCTGTTGAAAACGAATGTGTTAATTGGTAGGTGCATTTTCACAGGAGTTTCATAGAATCATAGAGTTGGAAGGGACCTCCAGGGTTATTTAGTTCAATTCCCTGCACAATGGAGGAAATTCACAAATACCTCCCTACACACACACACACACACACAGAGTGACCCCTGTTCCATGCCCAGATGACAAAAAAAGTTTCACAGCTTTTGAAACAGAACCTTGTAGAGCCCAGCTCAGTATATAACATGCCCTACAAAAGAAATCCATCGGGATCTGTGAGACTCAGAAGGAAGCATTTTGAACCAAGTACTTTGTGCCTGTTACACTTACAATTATGCCTTCTAAAACCATGGAATCAGCTGGAAGTCATCAACAGCACAGTTAAAGAGGGCAATCCTATATAGAAGGACTGTCATCTCAGCCCACTGAAATGGAATGGGCTTAGACTGGAGAACTTTGTTTAGGATTGCACTGCTAATCTTTCTGCTAAAGCCACTTTCATGTTACTCTTCAGCAAGCAGTAAAAAGCCCTTTTCCTAGTTCCAGGGCCAAGAGGTTGTAGATTCTTGCTTTCAGCTGTGGTTGGACCATGATTTGCTGTCCAGTTTACAGAACAGTGTATCCTGTCCTGGGCAAAAGAATGGACCCAAAGAGCCCTCTCCCTGCAGTAGGGATGCACAACTAGAAGACTGCTATTCAAGATCTGACCCAAAATCTCTTTGTTAGGAAGTGCTCTGAATCTTGAACAGCATTTTTCCCAGAATTCATGAGAAGCCTTCCTAGTCTGGCCATTTTTCTGCATCTTTCCTAGTTTCATTGGAGAGGCTGGAGTACGGAGGCTGGGAGAATGACTCAGGATCAGCAGATCCATACATGCCAAGGATGTTATCGAACCAGAAGTGCACCTCAACAGGATATACTTGACAGGCACTTTTGTGTTCAGCATTTTCTGTTCCTGCCACTAGAGATTCCCCCCCCCTTGCCCATATCAAGAAATTTATCTGAAAGAGTTAACTGTTCTTCTGTCTGTCCTGTGGAGTTAACAAATGTCTCCCAATCTTGTGAAATGGGGATGCTTACCTACATAGAACTCAGTGGGGAAAGACCCCAGGGGTAAGGGGTACAATCCCTGAGGCTTTCATTCCAGTAGGATGAGAAACCTGGAAATGTGTTTCTTGCTGAAACCAGAAAAATTCAGAAGTAAAAAAAAACAATCAGACTGGGGTGATGAGGAGTATAAATAATATAAACACAAGTGATTATGAGCAAAACAACCCATGTATGACTTTTTAGGGTTAAGAAACCCTTATCCTATGGTGCCTGGTTTATTTATTTCAGAGGCTTCTGTCATGCATTCTTTCTGTCCGAGGTGGACGCAGAAAACCAAAGCTTCCAAAATCCCAGCATCGGTCTTTGGAGCCCACCACTAGAACAACATCAGAGGTAGGGTAGCAGTGCCTCCTTCCTGCGTAGCTCCCAGGATGTTGTTGGGTAGAAGCAGCTAACATTCCAAGCAAGATAGCTAGTGGCAACTAATGCAGTGATGTTCAGGGTTGGCATACCCATCTGTCAATGACTAAAGGCTCCTGCTGGAGGGGGTGGAGGATGCCTTGGCAGGGGGATGACCCCCCCCCCCCAACTGAGCAGCAGGCACTCGGAAAGGCAAGCGAGCGATGCCGCTAAGCTGGGGCAGGAGCACCCGAGCATGTCACAGGAACACCATCTCCTGTGAGTGGCTGTGTGCTGTATGAAAGGGCTGCATGGACATTGAAGCAGAGGCTACCAGTGGAGAGGATGGACACTGGGCAGAAGGAGGACACAGGTGAGCTGACTCCCTTTCTGGCCAAGGCCGAGGGAAGAACAGGCAGGCCGCAGCTGAAGGCCTGATCCACACCTGTATAGGTGAGGCCCAGGAACTCCTTGACAACTGAAAATGAGGAGGGAAGGGTAGAAGAAGCTCACACTGGGTTTTTTAAAAACTTGTAACCCATTTGGATATTTTTTCTGGGCAAAATGGGATAGAAACCAAATTTGGGACAGGTGGGCCCTGTCCTGCCATCACTCACTGTCCTTTGGCTCCTGCTTGTACTACGTGTTCCTTCCCATCTCCAGGTGGGGGCTGGAGATCTGGGATTGCAACTGATCTCCAGATGCCATATATCTTTTCCCCTGGAGAAAAAGGCTGCTTTGGAGGCTGGTCCCGCCCCCAAATACCTGATTTCCCACCAGAGAGTTGGCAACCCTCGTTGCTTATATCCCTTCATCATGAACTGAGGAATAAAGATATCAGCTTCTGCAACCCAGTACAGGCAAATTTTAATTTTGTTTAGGATATGGAAGCGCAGGAAAAGGCAAAGAAGCCATTTCAGTGGGGGGGGGGGGAATGTTTCATTAGACTTGAAGCCCCCCTACACATTTTGCCTATGCTCATCCAGGAGATCTGTTAAAATATGCAAATATAGATTAATCTTAAAAATAATTGATATATTTTTAAAATTTAAAAAACAAACTCTGGAACTGAACGTGCCCATCCCCATTGCCAGAGCTGCCCCCAGAGTTACACAGGAATCCCTGGATGCCTGCTTGGGAGCCCACAGTGCCGGCAGAAGGGAAGCCCACCGGAACAGTGACATCAAGGACAGATGCTGCCAGTTAACAGCTGGAAAGCCACTCAGAACAACAGCTGCAGGTGGGAAGAGTGCTTCGAGAGCAGCCATGCAGCATGGGCCGAAGGCCCCCCACTTCCCCCACTTCCAGCTGCTTGGCAGTTCAGCTTGGCCAGGGCAATGGGAGGGGGAAAGAGGCCACAGACACAGCCTAAAAGACTCCCCTGAGGTCTCAAGTAGGGTTGCCACCTGGAGGTGTCCTGCTTTTACAATTGATCTCCAGATGGGGCAGTGGTTAGGAGAGGCAGTTTGGTGTAGCGGTTAGGAGCACAGACTCTAATCTGGGAGAACTGGGTTTGATTCCCCACTCCTCCACATGCAGCTGTTGGTGTGACTTTGGGTCCGTTACAAGTTCTTTCAGAGCAGTTCTCTCAGCCCCACCTATCTCCCCTACCCTGTTGTGGGGAGGGGAAGGAGAGGAGATTGCAAGCTGCTCTGAGGCTCCTTTGGATAGTGAAGGATGGGTATAAATCCAATCTCTTCCTCCCTCCTTCTGATGACTAAGATCAGTTCCCCCAGAAAAAATGGCTGCTTTGGAGGGTGGACTCTGTTATTATACACTACTGACGTCCCTCCCCTCCCCTCCCCAAACCTCACCCTCCCCAAGCGCCACCCACAAAATCTCCAGGTATTTCCCCACCCAGAGCCCACAAGACTGCTGGTTCTCACGAGACTTGAAGGGAACTGACTGAGCATGTGCAGCCTGCTGCAGTAGCCTCATGAGGGGCTAGAGGAGGTGGTGGCTGGGTTCTCTCTCTGGGCTGTGCAAGAGAGACCCTGTGGAGAGGAGGAGGAGGAACCAAAGGCTGCAGACCCTCTACCCTTCCCAGTTCTGAGGCTCTGCAGGCCCGAGCAAGACAGAAAAGGACATGATGGATAAAGGAACTGCTGAGGGCCGGGGCCAGTGTGGTGTAGTAATTAAGAGCGGTGGACTCCAGTCTGGAGAACCGGGTTTGATTCCCCACTCCACATGCAGTTGCTGGGTGACACTGGGTCAGTCACAAGTTCTCTCCAAGCTGTTCTCTCAGAGCTCTCTCAGCCCCACCTACCTCACAGGGTGTCTTGTGGAGAGAAGAAGGGAAGGCGATTGTAAGATGCTCTGAAACTCCGAGTGAAGGGTGGGGTATAAATCCAATCTCCTCCTCTTCTTCTTGAAGGCCCCTGAATTCCATGGCACATTTCACAAACCGTTTTCTATTTCCTCACCTTATTTATTTTATTTATTTATCATGGCAGAGTTACACACAGGAAGCATATAATAATAAAAAATACATGCGTACTGATTGAGCAATCCCCATAAATACTAATATCTAAATTTTCAATCCACTCATTCACAGCTGGGGAGAGCTCAAAGAGCTTTGTCACATCACCCTGGAAAGCACGATGCTCACATTCCTGTGACAGATTTTATTTGTGATGGAAAATAGTTGGGTGGGCTGCACCACAATTGCATTCGGGTCCTGGTATTTTGCCCCACTGAAACAACAGGTCTGCACAACTGCCAAAGCCTATTAGCCATCTTCCATTCTATTAGCCATTTTCTATACTTTACATGGTAAGTCAAATCCTGAGGGCCTCTCGTTGGTGTTTATCAGGTTATGGATATCTGGTGGAACTGGTTGCATCCATATTTGCAACCATTCATTCCCTAGATCAAAATTTTGTGATTGCAGGATTTGTGCCGATCTTATTGCTGGGTGTTGGGATCTTAGCCTGGATAGGCCCACGTCAGCCATGTCTTTGTGGATGGACAACTCTCTATTTTCAATGATCTTTCTATATTCACAAAGAAGAACATCTTGTCTTCGGAGATGCAGGGGAGCGATTTGGCACAACGTGGGTAGCCAACAGGTCATAGTGGATTTAATATATCCTCTGATGGCTCTCATTGTTGTATTGAACTGGACATCAAGTTTGTGGACATGGAGGCTGTTGTGTCCCACTGAAGCACCATATTCTGCAGTACTGTACACCAAGCCCAAAGCTGAGCATTTAAGTGTTGTGACAGGCGCACCCCAAGTTGTACCACATCATTTTTGGAGAATGTTGTTTTGTGTGTGTGTTTTCGCAGCTACATTGATACAGTTGATAGGATTGAGGAAATGCTGACTAGGGACCTCGGAATTTTGGCTGACTACTACCATAAGTGGCAGCTTATCCCAAATCTAGAAAAAAACAGAATGTTCCTGTTTCCATTTCAATAACCATCTTGCCACTCATAAACTGAATGTCTACGTTAATGGCACCAGGCTTACGCAAAACCATACACATAAGTACCTTAACATTACCATGGAAGGACATTGAGTTATAAATACCATCCTCACATTATAAGAACATACTTCAGAATAAGTCGTAATGGAATCATAGCTCTTAGAGAGATACAAGCTACTGTCACAGATAACACATAAAGGAAGGTGAATATAGCTGAACTATATAGTAATGTTGGCAGAAAGTTCCCACAGAAGCTAAGCTTCAGAGAAAAAGGTAGAAGCAGAACAGGGTTTTTTTAATCTTATATGAACAGTAACAATTCCAAACTTTCATTTAATCAGTTAGGGACTTGAATTTTCAGTCTCAAAATCTACTCTGCCTCTTTTTTTCAGTAACATTCGATTCTTCTGGCAATGTGATCTACCTGTCTGTCCGTCCATCCATCCCAAAATGTGAAGTCTATGGGACATTAATTGGGCACTACGAAAAGCTGGACAAAAGGAACACCTGGATTTTTTTAGATTAATGCTTTTATGTTCAGCAATCCAAATTTTAAGCTTCCTTGGGTTTTGCCAACATACATGTATGTATTAAGTGCCGTCAAAGAGTTTCTAACTTATGGTGACCCTATGAATTAATGTCCCCCAAAACATTCTATTGTTAACAACCTTGCTCAGATCCTGCAAACTGAGGGCCGAGGCTTCCTTGATCTAGTCAATCCATCTTGTGTTGGGCCTCCCTCTTTTCCAGCAGCCTTCAACTTTTCCTAGCATTATTGTCTTTTCCAGTGACTCTTGTCTTCATATAATGTGATCAAAGTACAATGGCCTCAGTGTAGTCATTTCACCTTGTAGAGACAGTTCAGACTTGCCTTGATCCAGAACCCACCTACTGGTCTTCACAGTATCTGCAAAACCTTTTGTCCAACAGCACATTTCAAATGAATCAGCTTTCTTCCTGTCAGCTTTCTTTCACACCCATACATAGTAATGGGGAATACTGTAGTATGAATTATCTTGATCTTGGTCAACCACAACACATCCTTAGAATGAAGAATCTTTTCTAGCTCCTTCATGGCTATCTTTTTCAGTCTCAATATATATCATACCACAAAGGCATGCCAACATATATCTTACAATATAAACAACACCATCAGAACTACTTGTAGTGAAGTCCTTAAAGTGTAACAGACGGGGATCTGTTGCAAAGTAGGAATGAAAGAGACATTGGGAGACTTTCATGAAGCCTTTTTACGATGTAAGTACTGGCCTCAGAAAGAGCATACATAAAAGTTGGAACATGTTACAGGACATCCTCATGTGCAAAAAAAAAAAATCTCATTCAAGAGAATGTATAATTTGAGGGGTCAATTAGTACACAGTAATACGCCTCAACCTACCAGCATCCAAAGGATCTTGCCAGGATTGAGTTTGCCTCAGGGACATTTTCCCTACAGGAACATTTTGCAAATTTACATGCAGCATGAAAAGTTTTATAAATCCAGTGGATAAGGAACAGTATACGGTTAAGAACGTGTTTCTCCATTGTTGCTGGTCTGCGTAGAATAAACAATCCCCCCCCCCCCCCGTGGTGCCATTTCAGTGCAAGAAAACTTCTGGGGAAAGGGCAGGATCCTCTCTCATGGCAGCATTCCAAATTCAAAAGTGTTCTTTATTTTTTAAAGAAGCATTTGCATTCTCTATGGTACTGTGTAGCTGCAAGGAAATAGGGTGGTGTCCAGGGGCCCCAGACCCAACTCTTTAAAAATCAGAATGTCTGTTTGGGCCCTCTGTGCATTTTTTTTTTCGACTGAACTATTGGAATGTTCAACATTCCAGCATCCCAGTGTGCTAACTCAGACATCTCCCAGCCAGCAACTACAGGCATTACAAAGACAGCAGCTTGTATTTTACCTGAAGTATTTTTCTCTCTTTATCATTTTATCTACATGTGTATATAAATTTAGAAAACAATGACTTTTCTACTAATCGAAATATTCTGTGCTTTAATTTGATCCTCCTCATCTCCACACAACCATGGCAAGTTCCTAAGTGGATTATCGAAAGCCGGCTTTGATGTTGCAGAAAGATACACAGATAGATACTGCACTTATGAATCAAGATAAGGGCAATTTAAAAACAGATGAATATTCTCCGTTCTTTATACATTTCAGTATTTGAGGCACACAAAGCTTTCTTCCACAGTTAGGGTGGAGAAAAGCATAAACAGGTGTGAACCGTATTGTTGATCTTCACAAAGGTCACTTATTGGTGGGGGGCATTTGTTGGTTGATTTTTGAATAAAATCAGCCAGATGCCCTTTTCAAATAAATTCTGATGTTGTCATAGATTTGGGCTGGACTGTCTTTAAGCAAACATTTTGTGAGGTGCAAGAAATGCTGAAAACAAGCTGGCTGGATATTTGGGGGGGGGGGCCCTCCCAAGCAGCCACCCTCCCAAGCAGCCACCCACTGAACTCTCATTTCCTCTCCATGAACCACTGGGCCAAATTCTCACACAGTTTTATTTTCAGTGTCAAGGTTGATGGAGAAGGCTCCCGTGGCTCTTCACACCACCCTATTAAAAAACACCTATCATTCAACTCAGAGCAAGATTCCACCCCACCCCCCAAGCTGCAGAGTGATATATGGGGCTCCCTTGAGCCCAGCCAAACCCTTGTTCCATCCAAATCAGTACTGCCAATTTCTAATGTCAGTGGCTCTCCAAGGTCCCAGACAAAGCAAATAAAAATCCCAGTAGCATTTGCCTATCCTTTAACTAAAAAGGCCAGGGATCGAATATGGAACACTCAGCTGGGCAGTTCTTGGCAAGTATCATGTCTAAGAAAGAAACTAGTTTGCTGACCTGAGGCCAGAGATGGAACTGAGGTGGACCTAAAAGGAATAATGCATGCAGAAAAGGTCTCAGTATTTTTCCTCTTTGCTTAACTAGCCAGTTCAGTGTAATGGATAAGAGCAGTGGACTCCAGTCTGGGGTTTGCTTCCCCACTCCTCCACGTGCAGCCAGCTGGGTGACCTTGGGCCAGTCACAGTTTTCTCAGAGCTGTTCTCTCACGAGCAGTTCTCTCAGAGCTCTCACAGCCCCACCTACCTCACAGGGTGTTTGTTGTGGGGAGAGGAAGGGAAGGAAATTGTAAGCCACTCTGAGTGAAGGTGGGGTATAAATCCAACTCTCCTCCTCCTCCTCCTCCTTCTTTGAAACTGCCCTTAGACTAAAACAGAGTATCACTCAATTTCAGCTATTATTCTCTAGGGGCTCAAGCAGAGAAAGGTCTTTCTAAGCACCTGTTACCAGAGATTCTTGAGCAAGAGATGCCAGGGACAGAACCAGTGCCCTTCACCTGTAAAGCATGAACTCTGCCACTGAGCCACAGCCACTTCTCTAAAGTGTTTGGCAAGAGAAAGGGAGAGATTGTGCATCACGTCATGTTGTGGACCGCACTTTTCAAGCAGCAGCAGTTGCAAAATAAAAATGGAAATAAGCCAAATATGTTTTCCCCTGTTTCTGTGTCTCCTAAGAGGTCACCAGGGTCGACCCCCACCCTCATGCCAGGGGCGAAAGTTTGCATAAATGAACTCCTTCCCTTTTTCATCTCCACTCAGCAAGGACTGCAGAGGCAGTGAGGATTCTCAGGATTTGGCATGCTAAGGCTAGAAACACAGGACAGCTTTGGGCTGTAGCTGCTATGGGGAAGAGTGGTGTGGCCTACACTCATCCTGTGCTTACAGTCCTGCAGCATGGACAGGTAAAGGACAGGAGTCATTCATGCATGCACCTGCAACAGAACTGGCTAGCACGGTGGTTGAAAAACACAAACACGTACAGAGTACGTTGAACACGGAAAATGTATCGGATAAATGCTGAGTCATTACATGGTCTGAAAAGTAAGAAAGAACACATCATCGTCTATTAGAGGAGTGAGAACAGGACAAAAATAGATACTTTGGTATGCAAGTCAGGTAGTATCAAGTCACCCAGAGGTTGTGGCAAAATCTAGGTTTGCCAACCTCCAGAAGTACAACTGAACTTCAGATGGCGTAGATCTGTCCCCTGGAGAAAATGGCTGCTCTGGAAGGTGGACTCAATGGTATTATATCCAGCAGAGGCCTCTCCCCTCCCTAAATCCTGCCTTCTTCAAACTCCACCACAAATTTTCCAACATTTTCCCAACCTGGAACTGGCAACTCTAGCCCCCAGGACTGGCACAAGTAAGCCCTCCCTCAAAGGCCAAAAAGGGCTTAGAAAAGGCCCTGTCACCTCCCCCTGCCTTTTATTGACATAACCAAGCCTAGAATCTGTGGTTGCCTAACAACAGCCATTGAGGAAATTCGTTGCTTAAAGCTACAGGTGTTCCTTTTATCTTAATTTTTTTTTTAGATTTCACATTTTTGTGCAAACTTGGGGCTCTTTTCAGTTTTGTAGAAAGATTTATCTTGCCCATTTACAGCTCCAATCGCCAGATTTAAGTATCCAAAGATTTGACTGACTTTGCTATTAGTATATAGACAAGTGGAGACCCGCAAGAAACTTGCGGGATGGTTATCCCATTCCTCACACCTTTGCTTCCTCCCTTCTCCCCCTACCTCTCTCACACTCTTTCTCCCTTCTTACTCTCTCTCCTCTATGTATATTACTCCCTCTCTCTTTCTGACCCGTCATCATTCTCTTTGTTTTTCTGCCTCCCCACCTCATCACTCTTTCTCTCTCTCTCTGCCCCCCCACTCCATCACTCTCTCTTTCTGCCCCCATCACTCCTCCAGCCTCCTGCCTGCTTCCTCTCCCCCCACAGCAGCAGTGGCAGTGCTCTGGGAATCACAATGGATCTCTCAGCTGCAGAGATCAATTTGCCTCAGGGCTGCCAGCTCCAGGTTGGGAAATTCCTGGAGATTTGAAAATGGAGCCTTGGGACAGTGAGGATTGGGAAGGCAAGCAGCCTCAGCAACCCTCCAAAGCAGACATTTTATCCAGGGGAACTGATCTCTGTCACCTGGACAACAGTTGTAATTCTGGGTGCTCTCCAGCCCTTGTCTGGAGGCTGGCAATGGTAGTTTAAGTGAAGGAAATGGCTGGTTTGGAGGGGGGAGTCTATGACATTATACTGGTCTGTAGTCCCTCCTCAAATCCCACCCTCCTCAGGCTCCACCTCTCAAATGTCCAGGAATTTCCCAACCTGGAGTTGGCAACCCTATTTCCTTCACACCCAACAGCCAACCTACTTTTATCAGTCTTCAGCTTTCCATCTCCACCCCCCTCCCCCACAGCCTCTACCTAGGAAAATTACAGTCTTTCTCCACAGTGGGGACTAGAGCAGCTTACATTATTATTTCCTCCTTGTTATCTGCACAACAACCCTGTGCTGGTCCAAAATCTCTCAGTCAGCTTCCACTGCAAGATGGGGATCTGAATCTGGGTCTTGCAGATCCCATCTGAAGCTAACTGTTATATCACAATGGCTTTCATAGGGTGGCTGCAGATGAATAGTAGCAAAGCAGCTGGGTCTAATTAAGTCATGCAAATAAGGTGGTATCAAGTCACACAGAGGGTGCTGCCTAGGGATGCCAGGCTCCAGGTGGGACCTGGGGATCCCCTGGAATTACTGTTCATCTCTAGACTACAGAGATAATTTTCCATGGAGAAAATGGATGCTTTGGAGGGTGGAGTTTATGGCATTGTACCTCACTGAGGTCCCTGTCCTCCCCAGGGTTCACCCCCAAATCTCCAGGAGTTTCCCAGCCTGGATCTGGATCCGCTGCCAATGGCCAGGGGGGGTTACTTGGCAACCCTAGACTGCTGCCAGTATAAACCCTGCCTTTTACTGACAGAAACAGTTAGAAGCCTTCCCCTCCCCTGAACATTCTAATCTCTCACAGTTGATGACTGGAGTTGATGCCATTTCAAAAGGTATTGGGGGGGATTCAACGTTCCCTGAAGTTTTTTTTAAAAACTTTTTGGATTTTTCTGCAGACTGAGGAAGGCCCCTGACTATGTAGGAAAAGCTGTTGGGGGAGACTGAGCTCTCTTTTGGCAGATATAAGTATCCACACAGAAAAAAAACCTCTCGGAATTAGTATATAGACAAGAGGCGGGGGAGAGAAGGAGCTCCATGTGGAGCAGCAGCCAAAGGTAAGGCTTCCTCCCCTGCCCCAGGCAACGACGGCGTGCCCTGGGCCTGCCAATCTCTCTCCCCCACCCCCGGTTGCACCGGCGAGGCCCGTGCGGCTCAGAGCCATGGGGCCTGCCGATCTCCCCCCCACACACACACACCGCTCTCAGTTTCCATGGCAAGGACCCCATGGCTCAGAGCCGCGGGGCCCATCGATCTCCCCCCTGCTGCCTCCGGCTGCCATGGCGAGGCCCATGCGGCTCAGAGCCACAGGACCCACCGATCCCTCCTGCCCCCAGTTGCCACTGCGAGTGCAGCTCAGAGCCACTGGGCTCACTGCAGTTCCCAGAGCATTTGCTGCACATGCACAGGGAACGTTCTTTAACTTGGGGTGGGGGAATTTAAATATCCCCCCAAAGTTTTTTTTTAATTAAGATTTTTCTGCACATGTGGGGAGTCCCCCACGTGTGCAGAAAAATCTCCCTGCCCCCTAAGTGCCCCCCCACAGATTTAGATATCTGCACAAAGGGGGCCACTTGGTTATTAGTATATAGATATTGTTCTAAACATTATCAAAGATGATAGGTCCTTTCCCATAACAGTCTACCCGTGCAATCCTAAACAGAGTTACCCTCTTCTAAGCCCCAGTGACTTCAAATCTCCAGGAATTTCTCAGCCTGGAGTTGGTAACCCTAGCTCCAGTTGTCAGTGAAGGAACTGCTGTGTGTTTTTCTACCATCAGAGCTGTGGCTGAGTTCTCTGCTGTAGGTGATTGACATGACTTCTTTGCTTGGTGTTTGGCATCTTTGACCTGGTTTGATTTATGGTCTCTGTCTTCTGGTCGTGGTTCTGTTCCACAATGTTTGGTTGTTCTGCCCATTGCATTTTTTTAAATGGTATTATTTTGATTCTTGGGTTTTGAATACTTTGAGACGACTTCTTTTATTGTTTTTTTCACTGAGCTGCTTTAGGGCTACTTATTGGGATGGGTGAAAATATTTTCATAAATATTCTAATTACTCACCCAATGTCAAAGAACATATTGTAGAACTGGAAAAGATTTTCAGAAAAGGACTAGCAAATTTATCAGGAATCATCATCCGCAGGAGGAAAGGCCAAAGAGTTCATGATTTTTCATTCGGAAGAAAATAACAGTGTTGTGGATGAAGGGGTATGGAGAGGTTTTTAAAATTATGAACAGTGTGGAGAGAGAGATTTATTAGGAGCCGGGCTAAAACGGCATGCAGACTTACTTGTGAGTCAGCTGAGCTGAACTCAGTGGCTCTTATTCTGAATACACACATACAGGATCAGTTTGCTAGAGTCGTGCTGTTTATTTATTTGCTTTATTTATATCCCATCTTTTCCCCCAAGAGCCCCCCAAAGTGGCTTACACTGTTCTCCTCTCCTCTGTTGTATTCTTACAAAAATGATGTGAGGTTAGGTTAAGCTGAGAGTGTGAGGCTGGCCCAAGGTCATTTTTCTGGAAAATATCTTTCTTTGGACCAGTTAGAAGAAGAAGAGAAGAGATTGGATTTATACCCCGCCCTTCACTCACTTAGAGTCTCAGAGTGGCTTACAAACTCCTTTCCCTTCCCCTCCCCACAACAGACACCTTGTGAGGTAGGTGGGGCTGAGAGAGCTCTGACAGAAACTGCTCTTTTTCAAGAATAGCTGTGCCAGAGCTATGGCTTGCCCAAGGTCATCCAGCAGGTGCAACTGGAGGAGTGGGGAATCAAACCTGGTTCTCCCGGATTAGAGTCCGTGCACTTAACCACTACACCAAACTGGCTCTCGTTAGCATGTTACATTTGATAATGTCTTTACATGTGTATTTTTTATTCTTAAGATTCATATACTAACCTGTCTTGCCTGGAACAGATATTTCATACTTTTAGTGTGTCTTGTTATTATTTAGATTGCTGAAGATGGCCCTCGGGGCTGAAACGCATTTGGTCTAGTAGCTATTGTATGCGTAACTTATATTTGTTGCTGTATGCAATGTCTTAATAGATGTGATGTTACAACCACTGCCATTTTGTTTTTCTCTTCATTCTACAAATATTTTTAATTTGTACTTACTGTGCACTTTGCAATAAATAAGTATATTTTGTTCTATATTTTAAATGCTCAACCTTCTGGGTTTCTGACTTTTCTCTCTAATCCACAATATTCCCTGCCCTCCAGCAAGTTGTGCTGGGTATTTTTTTTAATATAGTGTTTCAACATTTAAATATACTATTTAAAATATACATTCTTTTAATGCCATAGCAATATATTTAAATTTTACAAAGTCACTACAAAGCCTTTAGTGGCATTACGGTTGCCAACCTCCAGGTGGTGACTAGAGATCGCCCAGAATTACAACTGATCCAGGGGCATAGAGTTTTGGAAATCCCGGGGGGGGGGGCTCCTTAGCATGCGCGCTTTGCGCGTGCACTCGCTGGAGCAATGTTCTCCCCCCCCCGGAAACCGCCCCACCTCCCCAGGCCCTTCCGAGGCCTGCCAACCGCTGCTGCCAGTGCCTCTCTCCCCCCCCCGCCACCCCTTCCCTCTCCCTCTCCAGCAGCGGCCGCCCCCCCTGGGAAATTTCGGGGGTGGCTCAAGCCCTCGAGCCCCCCCGTACTCTATGCCTATGAACTGATCTCCAGGTGACAAAAAATTCACCTGGAGAAAATGTCCACTTTGGAAGATGAACTCGATGGCATTGTACCCCATTGAAGTCCCTCCCCTGCCCAAACCCCAACTGCCTCAGGGTCCACCCCCCCCCCCAACCTGGAGCTGGCAACCCATTTTGTGGGGGAATTGGCTGAAACAGAAAGGGTGCTGCTGGATGTGGGTGGGAAAGTCCAAAACTCCATAACTTCCACTCCACATTTTTCAGAAATCCAAACTGGGTACAATCTTTTACAAGACAGAGAGATTGTATCAAAGCATGGTTGGGAAAACCTGTACTGGAGCTCAGGAAAGCCCAGAAGGGGGACCACAATGTTGTGCAGAAGCCCCCAGGGAAACTGCTGCAGTTTGGAAGGCAGGGCAGAGCAAGACAGCTGCATGGAAGCAGCCACAGTTGCTTCTTTTAGAAACAGCAATTGTGCATGTCCAACCTGAAGTCAGGTCTGGACCATAGGCGTAGAGTATGGGGGGGATCGAGGGCTTGAGCCACCCCCGGGAAAAAGGAGCACCTGCCGCCGCACCTCCCCGGGTCCTTCCAAGGCCCGGCCGCCGCTGCTGGAGAGGGAGAGGGAAGGGGTGGCGGGGGGGGGGGGAGAGAGAGGCACCGGCAGCAGCAGCTGGCGGGCCTTGGAAGGGCCCAGGGAGGTGGGGCAGTTTCCGGGGGGGGGGAAGAACATCGCTCCAGCTAAGGAGCCCCCCCCCCCGGATTTTCAAAAGTCTACGCCCCTGGTCTGGACCACAGCAATCTTCCAGGAAAATGGTAGAGAAATGCAAAAGTGCTACTGCAGATTGCAAAGATTCTGGTGGCAGAATCCCGGACAACCAAGCGCCTGCCTACATTTGTGCTTCAACTGAGAATAATGTTTGTCCCAGAAGCAGGTGATACACCAGGAACACATGGTGGCAATAGCATGCCATGATCTGATTTTTCAAAGCACCAGAGGGGCTGTCAATCATGACATCTCACTACACATAGCTTGAAACAGAGGGGCAGAGGGAAGAATGGAAAGCACTCAAGGCCATGCGCAACATACTCTGAACAAGGCCATTCATTCCTGCTTGGGTTTGGGTGGATTTGAAAAAGACACAACTGTGGATCATCTGTTTATTTAAACTAGAGAACTTCAGTTAAAGGTTGTGCAGGTGATTCAGAAGCAGTGTTTACTAATTCATTCATTTATACCCTGCCCTATCCCACAAGTGTGCTCATGGTGGCTTACAACATGCAGTCCATAAAGCAATAAAACAATCGATGGCACAATAGACAATATCATCAAACCCCATGCCTCATATGTGTGTTTATATATGAAGTTTTACTTATTGGGATTCGGGGGGGGGGGGAAGTAAAATGCAAACACATGCTTCACCCATTGCACAGGAGAGGCTTGACAGAACCTCTCCTGAAGCAATGAGGAAAAAAGGGTGGGACATGTGAAAAAAGGGTGGGACATGTGAAAGACTGTCAAGGGTCTAACAGAGGCTGAGAACCTTTGAGTGAGAGGCTATTGTAACAGAATTCTATTGAGAGTGTCAGTTAAGGAATGACAGTGGGGAACTGATAGTTGAAGAAGAGACAGTGAAGAACACTAACTGTGGGCTGAGAAGGAGGCTAAGAGAGTGAGTGGATCAAGGAGGATCCTCATTTGAGCAAAAAAAAAAAAGGAAATAGCTTCTAGAGAAGTGATTGCTGCCCAGTTATAAAGGGAAATAGCTTATAGAAAAGAGGAATTGAGATTTGGTTGTGTGTTCCTGCCTTCTAAACTTTATGTGTCAGTGAAACTCAGAAACCTATGCTTGAGTGTTTAAGCAGATACTGAAAAGAAAGTCTCTCTCTCTTCTGGCCACTGCAGATCTGATTGGCTGTGCAGAATAAAATAATGGTGCTTCAGCTGCAGCTGCCATCATAGAGTTGGTTTTATTTTCTCTTACTGTTCTTTATAGAGTATATTTAAAATGACCCCTATTCTCCCCTGCACTTTGGCTTCCTGTGCGTGTGGCTCCACCTCCTGTAATAGCCATTTTGTTACTGGCTGCACCTTCTATGGCAGCCATTTTATTTATTTATTTATTGAGTTAACTTTTAGACTGCCCTTCCCTGTGTACACAAGGCTCATGGTGGTTTTGTAGGTGCACCCACTATCCTTTGTCAGAGTTCTGAAGATGCCCACATACGTAAAAAGGTTGGGGACCCCAGAACAGAACATAGAAGAGCAATCTCTACTGCTGTTAAAACTACATGGATTCCACAAAGGCCAATCTTGCCTCACCAGCCTAATGGTGTTGTTTTACAGTGTTAACAAGACACGGACGAAGGTGATCTGAGAAACACCGCGTTCTTGGACTTCCAAAAAAAAAGTGTTTGATAAACTCCCTCCTGAAAGGCTCGTGAAAAATCTTGAAGTCATATGATAAGAGGCTGGATCCTTCTGTGGATAAGCAACTGGTTAAAAATAGGAAGCAAGTGCTATTTAATGTGTGTACAAATGACGTGGAATTGTGGTAGACCAGAGAAGCAGCTGTGCTTGCAGATGATACCTCTTATTCCGGATGGTGAAAACCAAAGTGGATTGAGAAGAGTCCCAGTAGGATCTCTTCATACTAGGTGAGTGGGCAACCGGGCAAATGAGGTTCAGTGCGAGAAAGTCCCAGGTGAAATAAGCTAGGTTAGACAGACCTTTGGTCTCATCCAGCAGGGAACTTCTGGTCATAAAACAGATAACTGCAGAACATAATGTGTAACCAAAGATGCCTCAGAGACCTGTTTAGTTTGCAAAAGATGTATTATTGTAATTATCATCATTATTATTATTTTATATCTTTAATCCTTTCATTTACAGTATTGTACATCTGGTTTAAAATATGAAAATACTCTGCCCTTCTGAAAGATAACTATTCCCTCCACTAGCCTTCCCACTTTGTTACATGTACAGAATGGATATAAGCTCAACTTTCATTGCCTACCTCCCCCACCCAGTTATTTGTACATTCAGACCCAGAATGAAAGTGTTTCCTAAGCAGCGAGCTCCTTAATTATTATTAATAACAGAACAATGTAAATAAATGATCATCATTAACAGTATCTAAATGAAATGCGTGCCAAAGAAATCTGTCTGGGGCCCCTCCTGTGCTTCTGGTCACCATAACCCCTCATTCTTATTGGCCTTTCTTGTAGGCGTTTTTGGTTATGGCATTCTTAAAAAGAGTCACTAGGGGTGTATGGCTGCGTTCTGAGGTCATAAAGCCACCGTAGCGTTTGTCCTTAGGTGGGGCGTTCCACCGGAAGTGACGCATCTTGTATGAAGCACCATCTTTCTTCACTTCTTCTGGCAGGTCCTCCTTCTCCTCTTCGGACATCACTGCTTCAGAGCTCTTCTTTTCCTCATGGGAGTCAAATTCGGGGTAGTCCATTTCCAAGGAAAGTTCTCGCCTGAACTCCTGGGGATAGCTCTCAGAGGACTCCTCCTCCACTTCATTTGGGTATACCTTCACAGGTCGCCTCTTCCGGCCCACAGGCTTCCCCCATCTGAAGTGCTCCATGGCATAGGATCGCTTGCTTTCTTGCCTTTCCAGGTCTTGGTTGCCTTCATTGTCTCCTCCCCAATTGCTCTGGGCTTGCAAAGGAAACGGAAAGAGGTCTAGGATGGGGTTTCTGGAGAGCTCCTCTCTCTTATGGCCTAAGTCGCCACCGCTGCTGTTGCTTTTGCCAAACTTGTTCCAGCGGAAATGGCTCATGACATACTTCCGAATATTCTCAGACAGAGGCTGCATGTGGCCGTTGCCGGGATAGACTGGTGACTCAGCTGAGAGATCCAGTCTGCAGGCTTTGAGGCACTCCTGCATCAGGGAAAGGGCAGGGTGGGGAGAAGTTACAAAGAGACATCCAAGAACCACGGCCCTCAACAGCATCCAAGCTAGGGTTGCTAACTACAGGTTGGGAAATTGGTGGAAATTTTGGGGGGTGCAGTCTGGGGAGGGTGGGGGAGGAGTTTTGCAGGGGCGTAACGCCATAAGCAACCAGAGATAAGTTGCCAATTCTGAGAGAACTCCATGTCTCGCCTAATCCAAGCAGACCTGCCAACTCCAGGCCAAGATAATTTTGCTGTTTCCACCAACCCCAAATTCGGAATTCTTAGTTGGTGCTTATTATTAAGGTAAGCTTTCCAAAAGAGCTTATCTCCAAGGTTTGCAGAGCCTCAGCTCAATTACAGGTAAAACAAGGGCCTAAACTATAAGGCCCTGAGAGATCCATCATTCTAGTTCTGTTTCTCAACGATGCACAGCCACATAGGTATGAAACTGGGTAGGTGCCATGATACACTCTGTTTGCAGTGGACAACAGCAAGGCCTAATACTGCCTTATGTGAATTTAGGGTGCACACTTGCCCCAGAATTCTCACCAAAAATAGATGCCTGGAACAAAAATGCAGAGGGTTAGAGAAAGGATTGTAGGTTAGTAGCAGAGCACCTGCTCTAGGATGATCTACTCACATTGCCAGCGAAAATGTGGACAGACCTTTATCTGAGACCCCGGAGAGCTGCTGCCAGCCACAGTGGACAGTACTGGACTTCTGACTAACAGACTGACCCTGCATAAGGCAGCTGTGTATGTTCAGGCAGATATAAAGTAGAGTTTCCTGCATGGCAGATGTTTGCAAAATATGATATACCATTTAGCCTTTTCATTTACCCACTCCCAGACTAAATTTCCCAGAGAACTGAGGAGCAGGAGAAAAAATGGCCTCAATATTTTCCCTGGTCTCTGTGGTAAAGACAATAGAGACTAGGGGAAACAAAACCCACAGATGATATCACATCCTCCCCAAACTGTGCCCTCCACAGGCTCCACCCCCAAAATCTTCTAGCATTTGCCAAGGCAGTGTTGGGAACCCTGATATCATTTGGAGTTGGCTATCATTAATGTTGAATACTAATGCACACCAGCTATCACATATTTTCTGATATCAAATATTTAATTCCAATATCGTTGGGTACCAACATGGATGGCAAACAGAGGGGTGATTCCCAACATGGGACTAGGGATGGGCACAAACCAGGAAAATGTGGTTTGGTTCATGGTTCGTGGTGCGCCCCATTTGCGAACCACGAACTGGTTCAGTTTGTGAAGTTCATGAAGTGGTAGAAAAGCCCCCTCGAATGCTAGAGTCACTAAACTTGCATCTCCAGCTGACTCTCCTCTACCTGCCCTCCAAGTCTGGTAAGGATTGAATCTATGGGGTCTGAGTTACAGCCCCCCCCCCAAGAAGGTGCCACCAGGTGCAGGTTCAGGAGCGTATAGAATGGATCCTGTGCAAGCTAAAGACATCAAAGTCATAGGGGACCTCCCTCGGACACTCCTCTACATGCCCTCCAAATTGTTGCTTTGAAATCTTGTAAACATTTTGATTGCGTGGAGATGGTCTGTCTGAAAATGTATTCACTCGTGAACCTGCATGAACTTCCATGAAGAGATTCAAAGTTTGTGGAAAGTTCGTGCCGGTTGGCCTTTGCGAACCATGACTTTGCAAACCATGAACCAGCCAAAATTAGTCACAAACTTTAGTTCATTAGCCAGTTTCTGCCCATCCCTATATGGGACTCCAAGGCACTAACACATCTGCTAGTGTGTTTCCTAGAACCTGCTTGTTTTTGAGGTTTGGAGATAAAAAAAATGAAAAAATCTTTAATGGAACAGACATACAACCAGGGAGCTTCTAATGGCTGACTTGCTAGCAAGGTGTTGAGCTCATACATGGCCGGTACATCACAGCCACGTGCCCTCAGTTTGGACATAAACAGAGACTTTGTTATGTCTCTGAGCTCAGCAGAATTACCCTGTGGCTATCCAAACCCACCCCTTCCTTTGGCTAATTAAACCAGTGGCAGGCATTTTGTGATTGGTTCGGTTCCCTGTGAGTCTCATTTTGTGATGGCACCTCACCAGTGTTCCCTCTAAGCTGAGTTAGTGTGAGCTAGCTCACAGTTTTTTAGCCTCTGGCTCACACATTTTTGTTTTACCTCAGAAAGGATGGCTCCAGAGCAAACTAATGTATGCAGCAGCCAAACTGCTTGCTCGCAACATTAATGCCAGTAGCCCACAAAGTAGAATTTTTGCTCATAAGACTCCACAGCTTAGAAGGACCATTGGACAGATCCCTCTGCTTTTGCTTAACATTTCAAAAGCTCCTGCAGACTCAGCAAGGTCTGAAACCGAGAACTCCCTCCACCCCCAAAATATTTGTAATTAAAATTAACCAAGGAGAATTTGAAAAAGCAAACTGATTGTTGTCTCATTTTACATTCAGGCACTCTGCACATCCTCAAAGGGATTATTATTTTTATTTGCCACAGGACTGAATCCTGGATTTCAACTAGGGCTGGTAACCTCCAGGTAGGGCCTGGAGATCTCTCAGAATTACAGGTGATCTCCAGAGATCAGTTCCTGTGGAGAAAATGGCTGCTTTGGACTCTGCGACATTATACTCTGCTGAGGTGCTTCCCTTCCCCAACTGTTTACCCCCAGATCTTCAAGAATGCCCCAAGATGGCACTAGCAACCCTACTTTCAACACAGGTGCGGGTTCTCCATCTTCATTAGGGATGTTTCTTCTTCCCATGGCACTAGAGGACTTTAAAAAAATTAGCCATTGCTAGATTGCAATAACACAATAACAATCTATTGCTATGCTTTATCAGCTTTTACTGGGAACTCAGAGAAACAAGTTGATCATAGCAAAAGATCAGCTTGGATTCAGAACATAAAGTTTAGGTTGCATCTCTTCTTTCTAACTGACCCTCCAAGCTACATAACTGCTATGCTTGAGGATTCGTATGTAAGCAAGTGGTTGAAATTAATCAACCGGAAAATTATCTCTGTCGGCATCTCCTCTGTCTCCCTCCTGAGGCAAGCATTTAGACTGTTGCGTCAGCACCTATTAGACATGGAATGGCAAATCTGGTGTTCTCTGGCAAATAGATTTTGCTCTCCTGCGTCCCATGGTGTTGCGCCAGACTATGGTACTGCAGCTGCCTATTTATCCGATCTAGAAGTGCCTCATGATTGTGGAGCCTTTATGCTTGCCCGATTGAATATCCTTCCAGCAGCCATTCTATTTGGTAAATACTCAGGAACCCCCTTTAATTAAAGGTATCACCCTTGTAGGGCTGGGGTTCCCAAACAATTAGCTCACATACTATTTTACTGTAATTTTTTATTTGGAGCTGAGGAATGCAATTATTAGACCTCTTCTGCATAATGTTCATAGCCTCCCAGAAGAGCAGCCAGTAATGTACCTCTTGTTGGGTAAAAATTCCTATATCACCTAGCAGGTGGCTAAATATTTGCTAGCTGCAGTAAGGATCTGTGAAAAGTTCATATAAGTTTTTTGATATTTTTAACTTTTATGTCACTCTGTTTTATGTAATTTTACGTTGCTGAATCTAAAATCTTCTTTTAAAAATGTCTCTTTGGTTCTGGTGAGACAAATACCTAATAAAGGTGATAAATGAATAAGATCATTATAACACTGAGATCTAGCAACAGCTAATTTTTTGACGCCAGAAAAAATCCTCCAGGGACAAGGGAACATACAGAGACTGTTCAACTAGCCACAAATTATCTATACCTGACATAAATAAAAACAGCATATGTTTTTAAAGAATCCTATCATTGACACAGTCCTACTGTTTATCTATCCTGCTGTTCATCTAAATAGTTATTAGTGACATTAATTGATCTGTTTCAACTGGATGCATTTTGGCTCATGAGGCATTTGCGGGGGAGGGGGAAACCACCAATGCAAATACATTTGGAAGGTGTTTGAGTAATTTTGGTGCAAACCAAACAAACTGGATGATTGGCTCAAGTCTGATCGACAGACAAACAGAGGAATTTTGAATATGTTTGACATGAAATTCATGGCATCCCTAGCCCTGGTGACTTCTCCCAGAAAGTAAACCTTGCCACTGAGGCTCAAGATCAAGCAACATGTCAATGAAGCCTTGTCAGTAGATCTGTATGTGTGTTCTTCTGGAACCTTCTGCAATTGGTCCCAGTAAAGAGTCCACTTACCAAAAGGCCAGTTTCTGTGTCCATATCCCTACACCGAGCACTCTCCAAGCAATGGCCATGACCTCCTACCACTGAGTGGACGAGCAGAACTCCCAGAATGGACAAAAGGCTGCTCCACTGAGGATTCAGCATCTTCAGGAGGAAGTGGAGCAAGTCTGAGGAAATGGAAAGATGGCAGCCATCTTGAGCACAACGAAGTACAAACCTGGTGTAGTAGAATGGCCATGAAACTAAAAGTTCCTGGTTAGAATCAGCCATTTAGTGACCTTGATTTTATTTATCAGGGTTTCCCCCCACCATTTGTCCAAGGAACCCAGTTCAGATAATAATATCAGCCAAAGGAGGGTTAAGGTACTGGTTTGTATCCACCAAAATGCTTCCACAAGCAGATATTTTTCTGCCCATGGAGTGTGACTTTCTCACCTTCCCCTTATGGCTGTAGCTCATTATGCCCACCACATGCTTTCCTTCAAAGTTCCCTGCAGCTTTTCTGGAAGCATTTCAGGCCATAGACTTAGGGGGAAGGGGAGAAATGCGGAATCTGTGGGCAGAAGAATTTTTGCCCGTGGAAACACTTGACTCGACATATGGAAAGCAGAATGAACACTCTAAACAGGTTCTGTATGGGTTAAGTATTGCAGAGAGTGACATTTACCAGCCATTTGGATAAAACTGTTTTCACTGATAATGAATAATACTATAATTCTGATTTCCCATTTGTAATGGGGAAAGGGGAAGCATTCCTACAAGGGAAAAGATTTGTTTGCTTGATTTTTCTTTCTCACAATTCCTTGCCAGTGGCAAACACGCATGAGAACCCGTGTGGTGTAGCAGCTAGAGAGTCAGACTAGGGTCTGAGAGACCCAGGTTGGAATCCCTGTCCTGACAGGAAAGCTTTGCCGGATGACCTTGGGTCTGTCCAGTACTTTCAGCAACAGGGTTGTTGTGAGGATAAATGGAGAAGCAAAGAATGTTGTAAGCCATTCTGGGTCCCCATTGGGAAGAAGAGTGGGGTAAAAAGAAAGTAAGGAAATACTTGCCTTTTGCCCAGTTCAAATCCCCACCTACCTCAGCTAATAAATATTTGTTCCAGGAGAGGAAGCAAGTATCTAGTTTCATACCTTATGTTGCCCCCACATGGCAAATAGTTGCTTGGCAGGGCAATGTACCTCAGGACAAAGAAGTCAGGGGGGAAAGTTAAATCCCATGCCACCACAGCATAGGTCCAACCAAATCCAAGTCCAGTAAGTTTGCTTTCAACTTTAAAAACAAAATAAAATGGTCTGCATCCAGGTGTAATTTCTGCTGACAGATGGAATTTTCATCAGTATGAATGGGACTTTTTCCCCTCCCCCCAGTCTGAAACACTCCCTGCAGAGCTGCAAGAACAACATGAGGGAAGAGTCAGAGGTCTGTAGTGGAAAATGGGGGGATCAGTAACAATCACCCTCCTATCAGTATTGGAAGTCTACTGCCGGGTCCAACCCAATGAGATCCAGTCACTGGGTTTCTCAAATCTCATGCAGCTTGGCCTTCAGAGACCATATTTCTCCACTGAAATTCATCCTCTACAAAGTGATACTAAATTTCAATTTTGGTATCCGGAAAGACGGATTTCCTAGTGATTTATGTCAGCGATGCTGTCATCTCCCCCCCCCCGCCTTCAAATTTGCCTCCTCTTCCTGCTCCAGTCCCTGGTAAAGCACCATTCCCCTGTTATCTGTCAGTCACGTACCTGATAGGGCCACCATAGTTCGTCAACTAAAACAGGCATCAGTGCTGAAGTTCTATTTCCACCGGTTGCAATTAAAAGTCGCTTTGTAAAAAACAAGTGCCTTGCCCAAGTACCTCGCATTCTTAAATGTAAATCTAAAGTAGGTAGGTGGGAAAAGATATAATGGCATAGGGAAAATTTATTTCTTGGCAGCTATGTAATTGCTTAGCGGGTGTCAAAAGGAAAATATTAAGTATCGCCTTCCTTAATTTCCAACCTAAAGTAGTGAAACCACAGTAACTACTGCTTCAGATTTTACATTCACAGCTGCAAATATTGATTAGGATAATCATTCTTACCTTAGAGGTCAAATAGCTGGAAGGGGGGGGGAGTTCAGTGTTTTAGATAAGGAAGCAGTGTTCCCTCTAAGCTGAGTTAGAATAAGCTTTTCACTTTTCAGCCAATGCCTCAATGTTTACCTACAACTTGACTTTCTGTACTTTCTCTTATTCGGATGTAATGCTTGTGGTATCACCTGCAGTTTTTTTTTCTCTATGTATTTTGTATTCTGTACAGTTATAAACTTAATAACATTTATTTGGAAAAAAAATTAGCTAGCTCACACTTTTTTAGCCTATGGCTCACACATTTTTGTCTTAGCTCAGGAAGAATGGCTCCACAGCAAACTAATGTAAACAGTAGCCAAATTGCTTGCTCACAACTTTAACGCCAGTAGCTCACAAAGTAGAATTTTTGCTCACAAGACTCCACAGCTTAGAGGGAGCACTGATAAGGACTGTAACTGGGGATACAAAAAGGGCATGCCAAGTGGTTAAGTAACATCAAGTGCAATCCACCACTTGTGTTTTTTTTATATCAATAGGGAATGAGCAGGAGACCCAGAATGACAGTACCCCGCCAATAAACCTCTCTAAGTAATAAGAAGTCAGACGGGGGGGGGGGGGGAATGCTCCTTTGGGCCATGAAGTTCAAGTCCTTTCCCTGAGTTCAGATGCTGACCTCCTCAAGCATCCCTCTTCCTGTCAGGATCTGTTCCAAGAAAAGATGTCCAGCACTTTCCTAAAGTTTTCCCCTCTACAGTTTGACTTGGACTTATATGCCTGTTCTTTAAACAGATTGCTCTGTGTCCTCATGAATAACCAAACACCCCTCTCGTCACATTTAAGGATGCTTGTACCCCAGTAGTGCAATCCTATGCAGAGTTACTCAAATCCAGTGGGTTTGGGATCAATGGGCTTAGACTAGAGTAACTTTGCACAGGATGATATTGCTGGCTTGCATCCACAGTAATCTTTTCCTCCCTCTTCAAGACAGAACTGTAAAAAAAAAATTTCCCCTTCAAAGCTGAAAAGTGAAGGGGGGGGGGGGGGAATTCACCTGGCAAGGAAAGAAGGTTTAGAGAATAGATAATCTCAGAAGAGCTAAACTGCAACTGAAGAGCGAGAGAGATATTACCTTTCTCTCTTACCTGTTGCCGTAATGTGTGGTCTGTGGTGTTCTCCCTCTCTCTCTTCCTTCCTGTCAGCGTCTGTAAACCTTGAGCTGCCGTCCCACCTCCTTTTATACCAACCGCATGGCTTTCGAAGTACAGCAGCCTTCCGGACAGACCTTTTGAAGCAAGCGTAAAAAGGAGGGGGTTCCAGGTGTACACAAAAAGAAGAGATTAGCAACTACTTGCTCAAACTGGAGTAGGTCCTGTACAGGGCAACTGGGATGGGATGGGGTGGGGTGGGGGGATTAGCACCTCAGTGTCAAGAGGCCTGACCAGCGAGGCCAAAGAAAAACTCTCTTAATTGCTCTAGCAGATGAGGAAACAACAAGGGATTTTTAATTAGGAACCAGACACCCACGAGCAGAGAAAAATTTGTTTTCGTGTATTCGGTTACCCATGCACCATGTTGCACACAGATGTTCGTCACCACCTGATTTTGTTCCCTGATTATATGACGTGGATTTTCTGTCTTCCCTGGAGGAGAAAGAAAACTCCCACAGTGGAGGCCCATCTGGTAACACTTCAGTCACATCAGGACCGGAATTAATGCTGGCTAGTACTTCTCTGCCCTGACTCCTAAAGGCTTCTGTGGTGGCACCAGGCCTTTCAGAATTTTAAATTTGAACCCAGCATGAACCCAGGTCTTCTCACAAACACCCCAAGATTCACCAAGCATTCCTGTTTGCCTGGGTATGGCTGTATTCATGTGTAATGTCTGCTAAAGGCTATTGTGGAGGCCACCCCATTCATCACACTAATCATTTCCCTTCAGCCCCACAACTCAATCCTGTTTTCCTCAGGGGATGTTCCATTGTTCTTCCCAATGACTACAGTTTAAGGAGGGGCCACCACAGTTTGTGTACACTGAGCCAATTTTTTAATTTTTTTTTTAAAAAAAGATTAAAACAGCCTTGGAACCCAATGGTACCTGAACATTTCCCTCTGTGGCAGAAGCTGATGTTTCAAGGACACAGTTCAGATCATGAAAATAGTTTTTATCTAGCTACTTATGCCTCATTTTTTTGTCTCCAAAGCAGCTCACAGCATTGTTCTCATCCATTTTCTTCTCAGCACAACAATCCTATGAGGTAGGTTAGGCTGACAGAGAGAGAGACAGAGAGAGAGACTGGACCAAGGTCACCTGGTGATCTTGCACAGCAGAGTAGGGATCTGAACCTTGGTGTCCAAGCTTCTAGTTTAACATGCTAACCATTATACATGCTGTCCAGTGTTCCCTCTAAGCTTTTGTGTGAGCTAGCTCACAGTTTCTTAGCCTCCGGCTCACACATATTTGTCTTAGCTCAGGAAGGATGGCTCCAGAGCCAACTAATTGATGCAGCAGCTGAATTGCTCACTCACAACTTTAATGCCAGCAGCTCACAAAGTAGAATTTTTGCTCACAAGACTCTACAGCTTAGAGATAGCATCCCCATCCTGGACTGCTTCCCAAGTCCAATTCTCCAGTGCAGGTACTCCAGCTACCCACTGCCTCATTTAGCTTGTCCCAAAGGACCAGACTGCACACAATGCTGGAGATCTGTGCCTATGTACAGGGTGCCCCCCCCCCTGCAAAATGAGCTCCTAAACTACTTTTGTGTCTTGTGTCCAAAAATTCAGGCAGCTCCTTCCTCTCTGCAAGCTTCTCACAAGCAGAGGCAGGCAGCCCAGGAATCGACACCCTCAGCACTAGTCCTTGAGCTGTGGTCAGTGCTGGGGAAAATGTTGACCTCTAAACTGGCCTCTCCATAGCTGCTTTTTAATCTCAAAACACATTTGGGAGGTTGGGTAACAGATTTCCTTTGTAAAATGTAGTTCAGCCTGCAGTCTCATGTCACCTTCAAAGGCTGCTTTTCTGCTGGAGGAAAAAGGAAGAGAAGACACCTCACTGATCCCCAGAAAGACCAGGGCTATTTTTGGGCAGGAACGCACAGGAACGGAGTTCCGGCTGGCTCCTGAGCTGGCCACACTCAGCAGGAACTCATTAGCATAATAGGCCACACCCAACAGCAGAAACTCATTAGGATTGGCTACATTAGGGGCATGTGGCCTAACATGCAAATTAATTCCTGCTACAAAAAAAAGCCCTGGGTTTTGACAACAAACAAGGTAAACAGAATAAGCAAAAGGTAGGTATGGCTGGATGACCACTCTTCTGGTAACATTGGGGGGGGCCCTAATATGCTAATGAGTTTCTGCTGTTGGGTGTGGCCTATTATGCTAATGAGTTCCTGCTGGGCCTTTTCTACAAAAAAAGCCCTGAGAAAGACTATGCTGGGGGTTGTGGGACCTGAACAGGCAACAAGCACGAACGACAGGGCCTGGAGGAAAGAATTAAGTGACAATGAATTAAAAAGCAGGATCTGACCCAAGCTCTCTGTCTGTCTGTCTGTCTGTCTCTCTCACACACACATTCTGTGCCACTCAGTTTTCTGTCTATTATTACATTTTTATTCTGCCCTTCTTTCCTCCAAGGAGCTCAGGACAAAACACATGACTCAACCAGTCACTCTCCCCCATTTTAGCCTCACAACAACCCTCCGAGGTAGGTTGAAGCTGAGAGCAACTGGCAAAGTCACACAGTTCACTTCGTGGCTGAGTAGATCTCAACTGGTTCTCCCCAGCTCTCCATTTTCTCTCTGTGAGGAAAGTTTGGAAAGCAAAACACAAACATATATTTACAATCTACACCTAGGTCACTGAATCAACCTGGCCTAGATATGAGTGAAGGCTAATGTTCAGCTTAAATTATTGCATTTTATCTGCTTTGTTATCTTACTTTGTTCTTTAGGGTTTTTTAATAATTGGGAAGCACAATCTGTTTTGGCCTTCTGAATGATTTTGGTCAGGAAGAATTAACGGTGAGCCTCGAAGAGGCTGGAAAGTGATCGACTGCTGCTGGCTAATGCCCAGTGGAGCCATACCAAGCCTTTGGGATGAGGCACACTTCAGATCCAAAGAAAGAGCACTCAAACGGTGAGCTCATGTTTTGTCCTTAACTATGATATCTGTAGAGGAGCCCTGCTTTGACAGCATCCCTGGGGGAGTTCACACCAGTGGCAATGTCGGTAACAATATTAGCTGCTTCCAATTTTAAAGGCCCGAATTATCCTGAGAAACCCTTTTTCATTGACAGAGAGGCCATTAAAATATTCTTTATGGGGTCAATCAAAGGCTAAAACCTGCCTGCTCCATCAGCATCCAGTCACTCCAGAGCCAAATTGATGCTGTCAATCAGTTTACCCAGGCCAAAGAGCCCCATTCCTGCGTGCATCTTGGCGCCCACAGGCAGACATGCAGCCCCCCTCCCCCATCCCAGCCATTCAGAGTTCCCCTCTCATGGTCCCATCAATGGAGTCGGAAGCTGAAGGCAGCCCTTTCAGCACAGTTGCCATGCCAGCCTCCAGGTGGTGGCTGGAAGTCTCCAGGGATTACAACTGATCTCCAGGTGACAGAGGTCAGTTCACCTGGAGAAAATGGCTGGGGAAGTGGACTCTATAGCATTATACCCCATTGAAGTCCCTCCCCACCCCCAAACCCCACTCTTCTCAAGCTCCACACCCCAAATCTCCAGGTATTTCTCATCCTGGAGCAGGCAACCTTACTTTCCAGGCTTTTCCAGCTCTTATGTTTTGCACAGGGGGCAAATGTGATACACACAAATCCCCCCAGATAGCCATGATGGGGAGGAGCCACGGTTCAGTGGTAGAGCACCAGCTTTGCATGCAGAAGGTCCCATGTTCAATCCATGGCATCTCCAGTTAAAAAGACTAAGTAGGAGATGATGTAAAAAGCCCCTAAGCTGCAATCCTGGAGGGTTGCTGCCAATCTGACTAGACAAGACTAGACAATGTCCTTGATGGGCCAATAGTCTCCTACAGTATGAGGCAGCTTCATGTGTTCCTCTGTGTGTCTCCTTGTTTGAAAGGAGCAACGCAGATACCAAAGCTGAAAATGACAATCAGGAGCCCTGTTCACAAGTTACAGTGAATGCATATACAATCCATGTACAGTTGAGTTGCCAACTGGAGATCTGGAGGTGGATCCTGGGGAGGTGGAACCTGATGTTTTCCTGGAATTACTACTGATTTCCAGACTACAGAGATCAGTTTTCTTACAGGAAAAGACAGCTTTGGGTTGCAGCCTCTGTGGTGTACCATAAAGACTAAGAGAAATTAAAGTTCTAGACTGACATCACATCTCTACTAAACTTCCTCCCCTCTCCAAACTCTGCCTTCCCCAGGTACTACTCCTAACCTCCAGGAATTTCCCAAACCAGAGTTAGCAACCCTATAGGGGAGTATTTATATTTATTTATTTTTATTTATACATTTGATTTATTGATCGCTGCTTCCCACACGCAGGCGGGCTCGCAGCGATTTACAATTTGTTGGAGACAAGGGACTAACAATTCGATTCAGTGGGGAAAGGGAAGACAACACATATAACTGAGTCTTTCTGTTGGCTTTTTTTTTTTTTGACGAGTCATGTTCCAGCTCAGTGTTCGTTCCGTTCATTCTCAGCTCCACACCGCCACCGCCTGGCAGGCTACTTCATTGCAGGAGATCTGGATGAATTCCTGTGCGAGATCTTCCAACTTAATTAGCCAGCGCTGACAGATGAACTCAGATACTAACACCTAATTATCCGAGGATTAGGTGTGCCCACTTTCTTAACAGTGGTTCCCAATTTTATCTACTTGCCGAAGCTTTCGAATTGCTGGGTGGACGATGAGCTGGGGACGAAGCTGGCTGCTCACACCAGCGCAGGGCTTGAACTGGCAGAGGTCTGCTTAGTTCAGCTGTTAAGCAACGGATTAACCTGCTGCACCACCGCTCCCCTCTACATGATTTGAGAAGGGGACGGAGCTCAGTGGGGTACAGTGCCATAGATTCCACCCTCCAAAACAGCCATTTCCTCCTGGGAAACTGATCTTTGTAGTCTGGAGATCAGATATAATTCCAGGAGATCTCCAGGCCCTGCCTGCAAGTTGGCAGCCCTAGTGTACAGTCCACACTTGATTTTGCTTTATATATATGTGTGGATTAATTCTTAGGTTGCCCTCCACACATGTACAGCTGAACTCTCTACAGGGTTGTCAGTCTGCAGGTGGGGCCTGGGGTTCTGGAATTACAGCTGGTCACCAGTTCCCCTGGAGGAAAGGGCCACTTCTGAGGACAGACTCCAGGGCATCGCATTCCCACCGAGCTCCCTCCCCTTTCCAGACTATGCCCTCCCAAGCAATGCTCCCTCTAAGCTGTGGAGTCCTGTGAGCAAAAATTCTACTTTGTGAACTACTGGCATTAAAGTTGTGAGCAAGCAATTTGGCTACTGCGTAAATTAGTTGGCTCTGGAGCCATCCTCCCTGAGCTAAGACAAAACTATGTGAGCCAGAGGCTGAAAAACTGTGAGCTAATTCACACTAACTCAGCTTAGAGGGAATGCTTTGAGACTCAGGGTAGAGAAAAAAAAGTGGGGTATAAAAAACAGTTCTTCTTCTTTTCAGATATAAAATTGAACTGGTTCTCATTCTGTCTTCTACCTACCACTTTGTGTCTTTAGTGAATGTTTTCAATTGAATACCAGAATACAGAATTTCTGGATGATACCTGCCTTTCCCCATTTTTTATGAGCAGCTCTGAAAGCTTTTCTAGATCCCTTCCCTTCCTTGATTGGCTGGCTTCTGGCTTGAAGTTATTAACCAATAAGGAAGTGTCTTGCTCTCTGGTGTCCTTCTAATCAAGGGTTCAAGTTGGCTGGAACTTGGGTCAGGGCCTTTAGAGTTGCAGCCCTGTAGAATCAGTTACCTTTGGAGGCCATCTACAGACAATAAAAACAATACCTGTTCAGTTTTTACCCTGACCTGGATAGCCCAGGCAAGCCTGATCTTCTCAGATCTCAGAAGCTAAGCAGGACCAACTCTGGCAACTATTTGGATGGGAGACCTCCAGAGAATACCAGGGAAGGGAGACCAGAGGCAGGCTATCAGAATGTTCTCCATGCCGCAGTAGGAGTTGCCAGTGGTTGCCAAGACTTTTATGCACAGGCACACACACAAATGCAAAACATACAAAATAAAATAAACAATACCAGTTCTTCTAAAGTGGAGCAGGTATGGTTTTTGCAGTAGTGTAAAGAATAGAGACCTTCACAGGACATGTGTGGCTGTCTGTACCTTTTGGAAAGGGGCTGTCTGCTGTGTGCCAGGTGCCAGCGAGGGCTTCTTCACAAAAGGCACCTTGTGAGGTAGGTGGAGCTGAGGAAGTTCTGAGAGAAACTGTGACTGGCCCAAGGCCACCCAGCAGGCTTCAGGTGGAGGAGTGGGGAATCAAACTGAAGCTCTTAACCACTACACCACACTGGCTTTTCTCACAGTACTGCCAGTTTCCAAGGGAGCAGTGGGTGAGCTAACACCCACTGTTTGCACCACTGAGCTGAGCAGCCCCTGCAGCACTGCTTTCTCGTGCCTCAGGGGACACTCAGCTTGGCTTGTGAGCAGTGTTCCCTCTAAGATGAGTTAGTGTGAGCTAGCTCACAGTGTTTTAGCCTCCAGCTCACACATTTTTGTCTTCGCTCCGGAAGGATGACTCCAGAGCAAACTAATTGATGCAGGAGCCAAATCACTTGCTCACAGCTTTAATGCCAGTAGCTCACAAAGTGGGACTTTTGCTCACAAAATTCAACAGCTTAGAGGGGCATTGCTTGTGAGCAGGGGTCATTTAGTAGAAAAAGAGGTGCAGGAACTCATTAGCATAACTCATTAGCATAACTTATTTGCATATGCTACACCACCGGAAGTATATCAAAAGGAAAGAAAGGAGAGAGAGAGAGAGAGAGAGAAAGAAGGCTGGCTGGCTGGCTGGCTGGCTGGCTGGCAGAGAGGGGACAGCTACTAATCCAAGCCTCAGAAATACCACTGTTCTGGGAGGATAGCTTCAGTGGTGGCTGAAGCCTTCAGAAGTCTGGTCGGAGGAACAAGGACCTTTCCAGGGGAAAGCTGCAGCCATGACACAAGCAGGCAGTCCCCTGCAAGGGGGGGGGGGCTGGCACCAACTCCCGGAGCTGAACTCCCCTGAGCTCCTGCTCGAAATGACCCCTGCTTGTGAGTCTAGCAGGGCCGGTGCTACCATTAGGCCAAGTTAGGCGATCGCCTAGGGCGCAGCCCTCAGAGGAGTGCAGAAACAGACAATCAGCGCCCCTCCAACTGGTCACAGGCTCTCACACTCACTCACTCACCAGCCCCAGTTCTCCCGTGCTTTTCCTCCTCCAGACAAGTCATGGCAACTGCAGCAGCAGCAGCTCTCTTCAGCTTTGCCTCACACCCTGCCTGCCCAAGCCTGCACAATTTTTTTTTTTAAATTAGCAGGGTCAAGTTTTGTGCTTTTAATTTTCCCTAGAATTCATCTGTTTTTGATAATTGGTTAGCGGGGGGGGGGGGGCAAGTAGTTAGCCTTGTCTAGGGCGCAAAAAAGCCTGGCACCGGCCCTGGAGTCTAGGGTCCTTTTCACTTCATAGTCCACTCCTGGCTCTATTATTGACCCACGGCTGTAACTTTGGAGGGCTTTCCCCTTCTCTGGTGATATGGCCACAGCTACTTTCTTTGTTTGCCAATGGTAAAGTATGTATGTATGTATTTATTTATTTGACTTCATTTATACCCTGCCCCACCGGGCTTACATTGTTCTCCTCTCCTCTATTTTATCCTCACAAGAACCCTGTGAAGTAGGTCGGGCTGAGAGTGCGTGACTGGCCCAAGGTCATCCAGTGAGCTTCCATTGGCAGAGTTCCCATCTGAAGCAAGTTCTCCCAAATCCTAGCCCAATGTTCTGTCTATGAAAACAAAATATCTATACAAATAAATGAATACATGACCCCCCAAAGCAGAATAGTTAACTTCCAGATGTTAACGAAAACAATAAAGTGTTGGCTTTCCTATGTAACATCTGCAGAGAAAGAACTAGGTGAGTGTCCTGTGGGAAAAGGGCATTCCAGAGATTTTTCTCCTCTCCTCTCCTCTCCTTGCAATAAGGTTGCCAGATCTGGGTTGGGAAATTCCTGGGGGTTTGGGTAGTGGAGCCTGGGGAGGGCTGGGTTTGGGGGCAGGGAGGGATCTCAGCAGGGTATAATAATACCATAGAATCCACCCTCCAAAGCAGCCATTTTCTCCTGGAGAATTGATCTTGGGGGTTTGGAGATCAGTTGTAATAGCGGGAGAGCTCCAGGTGCTGACTGCTGTTTGGCAATTGTACTTTCCAGCCTACTGAAGTTTGACACTTGCTGAGGAGGGACAGCACCCCCAGCAACCCCAACTATAGTGGATGGGTGAGCAAAGACCATGCAGGTTTAGGCAGGTGTTGCAGGTGGAGGAGGGGATTTCTCAGCCATGTCATTGCTGGCCTTTTGGAGGAAGGTCATGCTAATTCGAAGGACCACACACCTGGGTGTGAATGAGCTTGACACACAGATGTGAATTTGACAGCTATATTCAAAGCAGGGAAGGGGGAGAAGATGGGAGAGGGAGGAGCCAAAGTCACTGCTTATTGAAGGGGGAAGCAAGAAAGAAAACGTGAACAAGCCATTGGTGTGCCAGTATGAAGCTGTGCTGCTGGGCTGACTACTCTCTGACACTTTTCAGTGCTCATCCCCAGCCCCAAAAGGGAATCTAAATCTGTTGTAAATGCATTTGATCACATCCTCCTTACCTCTCGCTCCCTTGCTTCTTTCATTCTTCAGTTCTCTGTTGTTTGTTTCTCTTGCCTCTCCACCTCCCTCACTGTTAAAATGGCTATGTGATTCCTGATTGGCCAGCCTGGGATTACAGAGTCAGCAACAAATTTGTTTCTTTAAAACCGACACTAATCAGGCCATGAAGGAGCCTTGGACTGATGCAAAAAAAAATACTGATTATAGGGCTTTAATAGAGAATATTGTGTTTCTCTTGCCTTTTCTTTTCTTTTTTTGCAACGAACACATTTTGCTGCAGAAGTTCAGCATCTTCCTAGTCTTATTGTGCTGCTGGTTCAGATTTCTGGTGGCTGCTGCTGTAATTTCCTCCATAACACTGGAAAACCTCATTTTTCCTGAATCTTAAAAATTGTGACAAGTGCCTTGAAATCTGAAGCATTTTCCTAGCATTCTTCATTATTGTCGTGTCACACAGGTATCCATGATGGATATTATTTTCAAGGTAAAACTAAAACACACCCTCTGGCAAAAACTTGTGCTTCATTATGAATTGCCAGTCAACACACTGGTCTTTTTACTTTTTACAACCTGTCCAAGTGAACAAAACACTTTTTTTTTTTTGCCACAACTCCAACTCACACTGTATTTTTGCCTGTCATATCAGTTGGCACCTGTGAAGCAGGCTGATCTTTGTGTTTTGTGTGGCTTGGCTCACCTTCTAGAGTAATTTAGAATAAAAGCAGATGGAACTGAAGCTATCCAGCCTTTGAATGGGATGTCTTAACTATTATTATAACAATATTTATTTTACTTATAGTCTGATTTTCTCACCGAGACTGAAGGCAGATACCCTTTCTACCAAGGAGCTTAGGGCAAAATTATGTAGCCCTTGCTTATTTTGCCCCCCAACAATCCTGTGAGGTAGGCAAACTGACAGAGTGTAATTGGCCCAAGGTCACCCAGGGAACTTCCTGGCTGAATAAGGATCCAAACTTGGGTCTCTCAAACTTGAGCCAGTTTGGTATAGTGGTTAGGACCACAGACTCTAATCTGGAAGAACTGGGTTTGATTCCCCACTCCTCCACATGCAGCTGCTGGGTGATCTTGGACAAGCCACAATTCTCACAGAGCTGTTCTCTCAAGAGCAGTTCTCAGAGAGCTCTCTCAACCCCACCTACCACACAGGGGGTCTGTTGTGGGGAGAGGAAGGGAAGGAGATTGTAAGCCACTCTGGGTGAAGGGCAGGGCATACATCCAATCTCCTCTTCTTTTCTCACAATGAGAGCCAGTTTGGTGTAGTAGTTAAGTGCGCGGACTCGAATCTGGGAGAACCAGGTTTGATTCCCCACTCCTCCACTAGCAGCTGCTGGATGACCTTGGGCAAGCCACAGTTCTGGCACAGCTGTTCTCAAAAAAGAGCAGCTTCTGTCACAGCTCTCTCAGCCTCACCTACCTCATGAGGTGTCTGTTGTGGGGAGGGGAAGTAGAAGGAGTTTGTAAGCCGCTCTGAGACTCCCTTGGGTGGTGAAGGGCAGGTTATAAATCCAATCTCCTCTTCCTCCACAGTGGTATGAATGGTATGTGGTGCTTGATCAACAGCGAAGGAATCTACTCCCATGCTCAGAGGCACTGATCTTTACACTTAATCTGCATGTTCCAGATCTAAGTTCCGGTCACTGGTACTGATTTCCATTAGATTTACCCCTTAATAGCCAGCAGCCTCCCGGTTCATATATTCCCATGCAACTGGTTTTGATGCTCCGTCTCATACTAATGTGTGAACACACCACTGGTTTATCCATTCTTTGTTTTTCTACCGCCCTATCCCAATAAGTCTCCACTCACCCTGATCTCCAGCAACGCAAGCCATGGCAGGCATGTTTAAGGTCAACGGGACCTTGTTTTTGAAAGGCATGGTATGCTAAGAGACCTACTTCATCTGCATTCTTCTCAAGCCTACTCAGAAGATTGCTGGAATTAAAACGGCCAGTTGAGTTGCTTGTTTGCTTGGTCTGTAGTTAGCAAAAGAATTTTTAATCAGTAAGTTTTCGTTTGGCAAAAAGACACATGCTACAGATATGCCTGCTATACTCAGGTTTAACTCAGAACCATCATACGTGTACATGCACGCACACACATGCACACAAACTACAGATTTCTACCCCACTTTTTCAGAAATCTGCTAAAAGCAATAAACAGTACAGAATAATATAGGATCAAAACCCACATTAAAAATTCAAGTCTTACAATACAAGCAAAAACATTTTTAAAAAATCAGATCTGTCCAGTCATCAGGAGCCCTTATACAGCACTTTTCCTGAATGTTTGAAGTGCTGCATGTACAGTTCAGTTACCACCCTGCAGTTTATAGCATCGTACATAATCTCCATGTTAAAGAGGGGAAGGTGAGGCTGACAGTGGCTCCTCTAGCTAGCAGCTTAGGGCCGAACTTCAGTGGTTGTTGTCACCATTTTAAAGTGGGGGAGGGGGGGGAGGGAGGGTGCCGCTGTTTAGGCACTAAAAAAGGCATAGGGGGGAAACAAGAGCACCTCAGCCTGCCATGCTGTGAACCCAATCAAGACTGGGCCCTTGCAGCTTTTTAAAATCACTTTAACATGGCCATAGCAGACACAATCACACCTGGTTTGGCCTTTAGGGAGATATGAATCAGATACTTCCTACCTTCCAGACCTAAGGTGCCAGCTCCTGGTTGGGAAATTCCCAGATATTTGGGAGCAGAGCCTGGGTGGTTGAGTTTGAAGAGGGAAGGAAGCTCAGTGGGGATATCATGCTGAGGAAGAGGAGGAGGTAGAGGAAGAAGAAGAAGAATCTCCTTCCCTTCCTCTTCCCACAACACACACCCTGTGAGGTAGGTGGGGCTGAGAGAGCTCTGAGAGAACTATGGCTGGCCCAAGGTCATCCAGCAGGCTTCATGTGGAGGAGTGGGGAATCAAACCTTGTTCTCCAGATTAGAGTCTGTCGCTCTTAACCACTTCACCCAGCTGGCTCTAAATTGAGTTTGGGTTGCCAACTTCATGTTGGGAAATTCCAAGCAATTTGAACGTAGAGCCAGGGGAGGGGAGGGTTTGGGGAGGGGAGGGGAGGGACCTCAGGTCGGAATAAACAGTCCACCATCCAAAGCAGGCATTTCCTTTTAAATGCCGCAAGAGAGAGGGAAGGGGAGGTTGCAGGCACAGGCTCCGCTTGTAAAAAGCCCTTAAAGGGTCTTTTTACGAGTGGAGCCTGTGCACACCACTTTCCCCTCCCTCCCTTCTGCTGCATTTAAGGGGCCATCCAGCTGGTCAGTTGGTCCCCACCAACCAGCTGAAGCCCTTTAAATTGGGCACGAGGGGAGGGAGAGAGGTGGCTGGGCGGGTGGTCACTTTTGGAGGGTGGGGCTTGGGGCATTGCTGCCCACCCCCAGAATGTTCCCCAAATCCCCCAGCCAGAGTGAGGAGGGGACCTGGCAATCCTGGTATGCACTAATCCACTTCTTACCTTGCTTCTAGTGAGCCTAGTCCTCACACTGTGTGCTTAATATGTGTCAGACCCCTGGTCAAGAGACTCCCAACAACACTCTCTTTGGCAGTGATTTGTTTATTGAGATATCTGCATGATTCAGGTTAAAACGGTACTGTGTCAGAAGTGAGGTTCAAGCAGAAATTCTACAGATATAGACAGTTCAAATGAACCCCCCGCCCCCCCCCCCCCCAGTAATTGCAGCAATCACACATTGCAGACCTCGTTCCTGGCATTTAGCGAGGCATCTTGCAAGAAGAGTTACGGCTACACCATCTACAGCCCTGTGGTTCACACACTCCAGCACTCACACACACCCCTTAGGAATTTCCCATCTCCCAGTCATCATGGTAAACTAAAGATAGAGTTTGACAATATGTCACCCTGGTCTTTAGTGCACTGTTTTTCACATTCTGTAGTCTGCCTTGATTTTCAATGAGAAAAGCAGACTACACATGAAGTAAATAAGGAAGTGGAAGGCAGCCATATTGCTGACTGTCAGCAGTCTGAGACTTGGGGTTGTGAACTGCCATTTGGGGCCTGGGATCTCCCAAAATTTTAGCTGGTCTCCAGACAACCAAGATCAGCTCCCCTGGAGAAAATGGCTGCTTTGGAGGGTGGGCTCTGTGCCATTATACCCTGCTGCGGTTTCTCCCCTCCCCAAACCCTGCCCTCCCACCCAGAAGTGTTTGAGCAAGCCTGTCTACGGAATCGTGACTTTTTGTGCTACTTGAATACAAGACTAAGAAAGACACAAAGAACATTCTATTGGCTATTGCACTTTGTTTGCATTGGATGATGCTTAAAGTGAAGAGGACCAGGCAGTCTCCCGCAACAGAGAAGACTTTATCTCATTGGACTATTCTTGTTTTGAAGGATAATTGTGCCCATGCGATTTCACAGAAATGTACTAATATTTATCTAACACTTGAAAAATTGAATTGCCTTTTTGTAATTTTATCACGGTTGTTATTGTTTATTTTTCATTTACCAATCCTGCGATCTCTTTGTTTACTTTATACCACTTGGAAGGGCCTGGAGATCTCCCGAAAATACAACTGATCTCCAGGCAGCAGCGATCAGTTCCCCTGGAGAAAATGACTGCTTTGGAGGGTGGACTCTGTGGCCTTGTACCCTGCTGAAGTCTCTCCCCTCCCCAAGCCCCACCCTTCTCAGACTCCCCTCCAAAAATCTTCAGGAATTTCCAAACCCAGAGTTGGCAGCCCTGTGTTGCTGTGAGGATAAAATGGAAGAGAAGAAAATGATATAATCCACTTCTGGTCCCATTGGGAAGAAAAATGGGTTATAAATGAAGTACACAAATAAATACATTCTGGCGGCCTTGTAAAATGCCTAGAGTTAGAGCTGCCAACTGTGTATGGGGAACCTGTGTATGGGGAAACTGTGTATGGGGAATTTCTGGCCATTTCCAGTTGACAGCTGCTGCCGCCTTCATGTTTGCGGGCTTCCTAGAGACAGACGGTTGGCCACTGTGTGAACAGAATGCTGAACTAGATGGACCTTTGGTTTGATCTAGCAGGGCTCTTCTTACGTTCAGAAAAATGGCTGCTTTGGAAGGTGGACTGTATGGCATTATACCCCACTGGGGCCCCTCCCCTCCTCAGACCCCATCCTCCCTGCCTCCATCCCCAAATCTCTAGGAATTTCCCAAACCAGAGTTGTAACCCTAATCTGAATGTTTGTTACCAGCTGATGTTATTTACTTCCATACCTTGAAAAGCTTCAGCTGCCCATTTCCGCACATTAAGCCTCTCGTAGATGGACAGAACATTCTTCCCTAAGCCTATTGACAACCCTGATCGAAACCTATGTTATATACATTCAGTTGCATTTGGCATAGTGACTCTGGCAAAGCAGCGTTTCACGTTAGCAAGAACGCAGCAGCTAAAGTGTTGGATTTCTCCAAGTATCGGGGCCTAAGTGCCTACCACTTAGCTTAGGCCGTGACTTGATTCCAAAGATAAAAATGAATTCCAGTTACATAAGGTGTAAAGCAATCACAGCCCCTTGACATGACCTTGCTTGGAAGAAGTCTTTTTTTGTGTGCCTCCCTTTCATGTCAAATGGCTCCATTCTGAGGGGCTCTTTCTAATCTAAGCAAGGCTTTTCATCCAGGAATAGGTAGTATCCAGTGGTCAATACATAACAACTTTAAAAACAATTAAAATCCCACACCAAGGAAAGCTGGACTTTGAATGGTGCTAATTAAGGAAGTGAGCATACATGAGTGATTTTGCCTTAGCTACAGGGAAAGGCAATGAAGCTCAGCTCCCTGGCCAGAAGAAGAAGAAGAGATTGGATTTATATCCCGCCCTTCACTCACTTAGAGTCTCAGAGTGGCTTACAAACTCCTTTCCCTTCCCCTCCCCACAACAGACACCCTGTGAGGTAGGTCAGGCTGAGAGAGCTCTGACAGAAAGTGCTCTTTTCAAGAACAGCTCTGGCAGAACTGTGGCTTGCCCAAGGTCATCCAGCAGCTGTAAGTGGTGGAATGGGGAATCAAACCTGGTTCTCCTAGATTAGAGTCTACACACTTAACCACTACACCAACCTGGCCTGCCCAGGCCTCTTCCTTCTCCCTGCTCCACAGATTCCATCAGGAATTGGCAATTAAGCCTATGACATAGCCACAAGGACTACAGACCTAGGGTGCCAAGTCTGGGTTGGAAAATACCTGGAGATTTTGAGGGTGGATCTGGGAGAGGATGGGGTTTGGGGAGGGACCTCAGCATGGTACAATGCCATAGAGTCCACCCTTCAGAGCAGCCATTTTCTCCGGGGGAGCTGAATTCCATCAGCTGGAGATCAGTTGTAAAAGTGGGAGATCTCCAGGCCCCACCTGGAGGCTAGTAACCCTATAGATGCTTACTTTAATGAAAAAATAATAAAGGAAAGCTGAATTTCTGAAGGGCTTACTATTCCAGCCAGTTTGAAATTCTGTACACAGGTGATGGGGAATTGCAAAATATAGCCAGCCTCGTATTAATTAACAGGCTAAGACAGCAAAGCTAAGGGACGTGGAGAGCGGAGGCAAAGGCCGAATGGTACAATCTGTTTTACAGCAGAACAAAATAGCCCTCTTGTTCTAATGAAGGAACATGCGTTGTTTAAATTCCATCTTTCAGAATGTTCCTGGCATGCGGAAGATGAGGACACGTTGAATACAAGTTGGCAAAACTAACAAACAGACAAACGGGGTCCCCAGCCTCTGAAGAGAGTGTCAGCTTGGCTTTTTGTTAATCTGATTTGGTGAGTTAATTGGTTTAATAGAGCTATTTTTCCAAAGGCCTTCAGGCCACATGCTAATTGCTATTTTTTTATTGTAGGTTTCCAGTGCGAAGATATGATGGCTTGTGCTGCTAGGCAGAGCATTCTAATAAAGGTTTGTGAGCCAGTTTCTACTTTTCTTCCACGAATCCACTGGATAAAGCCTATTGACCAAATAAAGCCAAGCTATTACTGAATGTCCATGAAGTTTGAAATGCTCCCTGGCTGCATTTGGAGCATTTCCATTTTTAATGACTGATTTGTGTCCTTTTCTTCTCTTGTGCGGGGACAATCCAGTTTGGAAGTCTTTGGCAAGCCAGGATCTCTCAGCTTTACCCTGCCCCACAAAAAGTCTGCAAAAGGGATGGAAGAATACCAGCTCCTTTCTAGGGCTCTTGCTAGTACCAAGATATTATAGGTGAGCTGCTTTCAACACAATAGAAATAGAGCTGCTTTCAGCATACTAGAAATACAAACTAGCTGGCTTGGTCTTCACTTGAAACTGGCATTTAAACCAATGTCTACAGTCAAATAGTTATCATTCTCTTTGATCAAGTAGCAAGGATGCACAGTGAGGACTTCAAGGCTGGGAATCCATCCATTTCATTTTAGATCCCATCTTTCCTCCAAGGAACTCAGGGAAGCACGCATGAGTCTACCCCCCTCCATTCAGTCCTCACAACAGCCCTATAAGGTAGGTGAGACCGACATAGAGAGACTAAGAGCCCAAGATGAGTTTCCAGTTGGGTGTGGATTTGAACCCAATGTTTCCCCAGCCCTAGCACAATTGCACCACACTGGTCCTTGAACAGGGAAAACTCCCTGTTCAAAAGTTGCCATGTCCCTGGTTGGTGGAGAGCTGCAAGAGACAGAGATCTGGAGAGAATGAGCTGGGATGCTGAGTGAGTAAAGAACAGTTAGTGGAGTGATAAGCTCCTGTCACAGAGCCATGGCTTAGTGGCAGAGTATATGTTTTGCATTGCAGAAGGTCCCAGGTTCAGTCCCTAGAGTCTCCACTTGAAGGGACAAGATAGTCTGTGATATGAAAAACTGGAGAGCCAGTTTGGTGTAGTGGTTAAGTGTGTGCAGACTCTAATCTGGGATAACCGGGTTTGATTCCCCACTCCTCCACTTGCACCTGGCTGGATGTCCTTGGGCAAGCCATAGCTCTGTACCAGCTGTTCTCTCAAGGACAGCTTGGGAAAGAGCTCTCTCAGCCCCACCTACCTCACAGGGTGTCTGTTGTGGGGAGGGGAAGGGAAAGGAGTTTGTAAACCACTCTGAGACTACAAGTGAAGGGCGGGGTATAAATCCAATCTCTTCTTCTTCTTCTGTCGAGAATGCTGGTGAGCTGCTGCCAATCAGAGTAGACAATGCTGACCTTGACAGACCAATGGTCTGACCCAGTATAAGGCAGTTCCATGCACTCATGCATATTTGCCTTTTCACAAGATGGTCAATTTAATTTAAATTTGCTTCTGGTCAGAACCTCAAGATAAATACTTTTGGAAATATTGCAGCGTGAAAGATATACAAAAGCTTATTGTCGTGAGGAAAGGCGATCTCTTTTTTTAAGTTCCATGTTAAGAGTGAAACAAGAACAAAAGCAGCTTTAGGACATTCTTCATTCTCAACCATGAAAATTGGTGCCATCGATTAATCCATCAAAGCTTTCATTAATATTAAAATTAGCCCAAATCAAGTTTGCAATTGTAAAGTTTGTGCCCGATTCTTTCTCTTTGTCCTGCCATCTAACCTGGCTTTTCCAAAATGAGCTATGCAACAATGAAGACCGCTGTATTATGTGCTATATTAAGACATGAATTAACTGTATCCATGACTCAAAATCTTGCTCTTCTTTGTCCCTTCTTATAATGCTACTATTTACGTTAATTTTGCCATTTTAGTCATTTTTCATATCTTTGCCAACTGTCAAAAGAGTTACCATTCATCTCCATTTGGAAGCAACTCGGGGGGGTTTAAAAAAAAATTTTTTTTGCTGATATAACAAATGGAACATTTCTTAATTAACTTAAATATCAGTATGACCCCAACATGGCATTTATTGGATTCAGTGAAATGTTGCAATTAATTGTAATCTGAATTGCACAGATAATATTCACCCAAAATGAGTGTATCTGTGGAGTATGGATACAATGATGAAACCCGCTGTTCAGGTCACTGCAGCACCAATATTTCTACTGGTTCTTGTTACTCTGTCTAACAGAATTTGACAAGCCTTTCTGTGGACGATGAGAGCTACATAATGGGGCCACTTGCAGTCCAGGTAGGGAGGGATCCAGTGTTCCCTCTAAGCTGAGTAAGTGTGGGCTAGCTCACAGTTTTTTAGCCTCCGGCTCACACATATTTGTCTTAGCTCAGGAAGGATGGCTCCAGAGCAAACTAATTTATGCAGCAGCCAAATCGCTCACTCACCACTTTAATGTCAGTAGCTCACAAAGTAGAATTTTTGCTCACAGGACTCCACAGCTTAGAGGGAACATTGGAGGGATCCCTACATATCTGGGAGATGGAATGATGAGACTAGCTGAGTGTTGATGCAGTGTAGTGATTAGAGCATTGGACAAGGATCTGGGAGACCCAGGTTCGAATCCCTGCTCTGCCATGGAAGCTTGCTGGGTGATCTTGGGCCAGACCCTCTCTCTCAGCCTAACATACCTCACAGGTTTGTTATAAGGAGAGGAGAATCTTGTAAGCCACCTTGGGTCCCCATGGGGGAGAAAGGCAAGGTATAAATTAATTAAATAAATAAATAAATAAGGAAGGGAGAGGAGTCATCTGCCTGCTCAAGCCCTTTTAAGCATTCCGAATCCTGGAGGGAGAAATTTTTGTTATGTTTTGTTTTGTACTGTGTGCGTATGTGCGTGTGCACGCATGGAAGTCATGGCAACCTCTGGAGACTCCTACTGGGGCATGGAGGACGTTCAGAGAAGTGACTTGATACGGCCTGCCTCTGCCTCTCATTCCTGATATTCCAAGGAGGTCTCCCATCCTAGTACTTGCCAGAGTCAGCCCTGCTTAGCTTCCAAGATCTGATGAGATCGGGCTTGCCTGGGCTATCCAGGTTAGGAAGAAGAAGAAGAAGAAGAGAAGAGATTGGATTTATACCCTGCCCTTCACTCACTTGGAGTCTCAGAGCGGCTTACAAACTCCTTTCCCTTCCCCTCCCCACAACAGACACCCTGTGAGGTAGGTGGGGCTGAGAGAGCTCTTTCCCAAGCTGTCCTTGAGGGAACAGCTGGTACAGAGCTATGGCTTGCCCAAGGTCATCCAGCCAGGTGCAAGTGGAGGAGTGGGGAATCAAACCCGGTTCTCCCAGATTAGAGTCCGCGCACTTAACCACTACACCAAACTGGCTGGTGGGTTGGGATTTCCACATTGTTCCAGCCTCCTGGGATTCCATGTGGATACCCAGCTTGTTTTTATATGCCATATTTAACCAATATGGCATGAAAGGCCAAGCATCTGTAGCCTTGTGATGATTTCTTCTTGAGATTAACAGTATCCTCATGCCTTAGGCTGTTCGGGCACCCATTGCTTCGTTCATCATGGTGGCAGCTCTTGTTTTCTGGTGGACTGATCAGGGCTTTGCTTTCCCTTCTGTTCACTGCTTTCTGCTCTATGATCCATCTAAATCAGGATTAAACAGCAGGCTGCCTGCACTAAGTAGCCCAATTGGCTTAGACTAAACCCTTTTGTTCTCAAAAAGAGTATCACAAATAATTAATCACAAGACCACGTCTTGGTTGGTTGTAGTGTCTTTGTGGTCCTGCCACTGCAATGAAGGGGGCGGGAGGCCTGCGACTCTGAACCCTTCGAGCTACCTAGCTTAAAGTGCAACATCCCCAAATTCACACATTCCCTCATGCACACATAGCAGTGATGGTGCCATTTTAAAGAATACAAAGAAATCAGCTCAGGAATAGTAGGAAGCCCCATTTGACCCAGCAAAGCTAATACTCTTGAGTGGATGGTTTTTATACATGCCTTGCCCCACTCAGAAATCTTCAGCATGTGTGGGTGTGCGCAAACACCTCTAGCAGATTATCCTTCAGCATCCTTATTACAGTAGCTTTGAACATCTTGATTAAAAGACTGGGTGAGGTGCTTATCAAATCTGCAACTGATACAAAACTAGGAAGAACAACTAGATTTGAGCCCTGGAGCACCTTAGAGATTTTGGGGGTATGAGCTTTCGAGAGTCAAAGCTCCCTTCATCAGATACAAGTTGGAGTGTAGACCTCTGAGTCCTTCTATCCCAGTCAGAAGGTGTGGGTTTTTTTTTTTTTTGCAAAGTAATCAATCCCTGTACAAAAGAATAAATGGACATAAATCCAATATAAAAAATCACAACACTAAAAAACCTAAGAGTGGTAGTCTTCAAACAGAGAAACTTCAAGGGGAGATTATAATGGGAGACAGCCGAACTTGAGTTCATTCACAAATTCAGAAAAAATGGACACTCCCCACCCACCCCGGGCTGAATAGGGACATAGGATTCTTATCTCACTACAGAAGCTAATTTTCTGCCCCCAAGCATTTCCCTTCTTCTCTAATCCATTACAATGTATATTGTACCTCTGCATCTTAAATTCCTTCTTTGCAAACAGACTAGGAAGTGAGCAGGTGGGTGTCTTTCTGAATTTATACATCAGGGAGGGGGATCTTAGGAACATCTCCAGCTGCATAACATTCAGGCTGGGCTTCTGTGTCCATTCCTGCTTGCAGGTACTAAAAGACTGTGTGCAGCCAGAGGCGTGAGTTAAAGTTTGGCAAGAGTTAAAGACTGCCCTTGGGCCTTAGCCCATGGCTCACAGACTCCAATTGTGAATCAGCTCTCCAGCGAGCTGGGTGGTGACTGAGGACAGGGCTTTTTCAGTGGTGGCACCACTTCTTTGAAATGTGCTCCCCTTGAGGTTCATCTGGCATGCTTAGTGTTGTTTACACACCTGGACAAAACTTTTCTTTCTTTTTTTTACCCAAGGGTTCAGCTAAGGAATTCCAGCTTTTAAAGTTGTTTTTCATGGTCTGCTTCTAGCCTCCTTATGGACAGCCTTTTTAGGCTGTTTTATGTGATTTTGTACCCCAGTTTGCTTGTTTTTAATGGCTTGTGTTTGTGATTATGATCTTTACACTGTTTTTTATGGTTTTACTGTATTTTGTGAGCCAAGAGCAAGTCTCTTGGAGAGGCAGCATATACATTGTCCAGATATATAAGTAAATCTGTCAGCTGAAGCTAATGTGCTGCCAACTCTTGTTCTCCTCTCTATAATTACCCTTCTCCTGCCCTCCGCTTTCCTTCCCTGGGGTTCCAGATGTGCCTTTAGGCTTTGCAGTCATATGTCTGGAATCCAGCAGGGATGAAGGGTTTGGGGGAGGGAAACTGCAGCAGCTGCCTTGAGGATTACACCGTCCAGCTCGCTCCTGTATCTAGTGAAAAGGAAGGATGCCAAAGACCAAGAGGCTAAGGAGAGATTAACCGACAGAACTGGAAAGCAAAGCTTGCTCCACTTTTGTGCACCAGATCCCCCACTTGGGGCAACGCTGCTGGAGGCAAACACTGACGTGGCACCCTGGCCAAGCAGGCATTATACTGATCTAAGAAGGAGGGGATAGACAGGTACAGGACAGTGGAACCTCCCCTTTGGAGTCAGGCAAGGATCACAGGAACGTAATCTGGACAAGATCTGGCAGAGGGAACTAGGTGCTAGGAACATACGAACCTGCCTTATTCTGAATTATAGCACTGGTCCAGTGAAACCACTGCCAAAAAATCTAACAACTTTTGCCAAAAGCTGACCACCTGATCTGCTCTTAGTAAGAACAGTATCTTTGCCAGACTTCGGAAAGTCACCAGGGAGTTTGCCTGGTGAGCACCCTTGTGGTGGGAATTCCACAGCTTGTGGGCCACCACTGAAAAGGCCCCCCTACTTAGTGCTGGGAGAGCCATATCAGTTCTTATGCTGCAGTGGAATGAGATCAAAATATGAACTAAGCAAACATTCATCCGTTCCCCCACACACACTTCTTTGGTCCCTAGCAGGGCATGGTGGAATGCGCCCTTATTAGCTGTAACAATTCTGTTGTGACAATATGTAGCATCAGCTTGTCGGTTGCTAAAAAAGAGCAGTGGTGACATTACAAGTGAAGGGAGTTTATGTAAATGAGAGGAAATGAATCTGTGTTGGGGGAGGGCACATCAACAATGGAAAGGTCACCGGACAACAAACTTATCAGCCTTGTATCTCCTCCAAAATCCAACGGTGTCACTAGCAAAAAAAAGAGAGAGAGAGAGAGGCATTAATGAGGATGGCACAAACCTGTTTTAGAGAGAAACTGACACAAACATCCAGGATGTGACCAGGATTTTCTGGGCCCACTACATAACTATTCAGTTCTTTCTCTGCATTAAAGCTGAGCTCTAGCATTATACCTTTTGGAAGATAAAGATATCGGATCCACAGCCAGCTCCAGAGGGTAGGAGGTCAGATATTTCCTGGATGCCAGAACTGGCAAAGAGCCAGCCACGGGGCCTCAATGGTGGTTCAGTGGGAAAGTATCAAAACAACCTACCACCGCCACCACCAGTGGTGGCAACAGACAGAGGTGGCAACAGAACCAAGTTTGGGCATGCAAGATTTATTGTTGCCAGCTATGGCTGAAGGAGTGGACGCACTGTGTAGGAAGCTGATGCTTGCAGGGCAGACTTTATTTTACAGTGCACAGAAACTTGAGGTCATCCAATGAAGCTCATGGGCAGCAGATTCAGGACAGACAAAAGGGGCTCTCCTACCTGCATTCTTCAAGATCTGAGTGAGAATATCCAAAGGGGTCTTCTCTTCATTCTCAATGGCTTTGCACCTCTGCTTGATACATTCCTTCCCAGTACAACGCAATAGTCTCAAATTTTCTTGAATCTCTTTCACCACTTTTCTGTTCCTTGGCATGTACTAAACAAATAAGAGGTGTTATTATGAGTACCGAAGCATACAGCAAAACATGGCATGACAGAGGGTGTGATATATTATTATATGCAAGCTGTTATTTTTTATTTTAATTGTACTGTTTTAATTGTTGAACAGCGCCCAGAGCCTGTTTGTGGAGGGTGGTATATAAATCTAATAAAACCAACCAACCAACCAATAAGAACTTATTTAGTCAACTGAAACAGACTCTGTAATAAGAAGAGGAGGAGGAGGAGGAGGAGGAGGAGGAAATTGGATTTATACCCCGCCCTTCACTACCTGAAGGAGTCTCAGAGCAGCTTACAATCTCCTTTCCCTTCCCCTCCCCTCAACAGACATCCTGTGAGGGAGGTGGGGCTGAGAGAGCTCTCTTGAGAATTGCTTGTGAGAGAACAGCTCTGAGAAAACTTGTGATTGACCCAAAGTCACACCAGCAGCTGCATGTGGAGGAGGGGAGAGTCTGTACTCCTAACCACTACACCAAACTGGCTATGCCCTTAGCTTAATTTCCTTAGAAATACATACAGTGTGGAGTAGTGGATAGAGGGCTGGACTTGTTGGGCTAGAATCTGGGAGATCCAGGTTCGAATCCCCATTCTGCCATGGAAGCTCAATGGGCGACGGTGGGCCTGTCACATACCTTCAGCCTAGTCTACCTCATAGGGTTGTTTGTGAGGATAAAATGAAGGAGAGGAGAATGATGTAAGCTGCTTTGGCTCCCCATTGAGGAGAATGGCAGGGTATAAATGAAATAAATAAATTTTTAAAGTGAGAAATGTGGTCTGCCAGCTGTTGAGGATGACTGGCACCTGCCACTCATCTGGACAGTGAATCAGTTCCTCATTAATCAGTGGGGGATTTTGCTGAGCTTTTGGCTTGAAAAATCATATAGGACTTTCCTGTTCATCATGATAAACATGTAGGTTTGACAAGCTCCTTTTGTAGGAGGAGGAAGCAGGAGCCAGAAGAGCTCCCCGCCCAGACTTCATGAGGACTTCCTCTTAGACTTTCTCCAGCAGCAGCCACTGGAGAATGCACTGGCATGGATTCTGCATCCAAGAAGAGGCTGAGTCACCCTCCATGATTCAGTCCTTGCATCCTCAACTCTCACCTTCCTCCTAGCTTGCTTGGATACCAAGGATCCCTCTCCAGGATCCCCTACAATCCTTGCCATCCCATCTTCACCACCAGGCCCAGAGGGTGCAGTGAGAGAATCACTGGCAGTGCAAGAGTGCCTGTCTCAAGGCTGGAGTGAAATTACTTGACATTTGAGCTCGTTTTTCTATATTGCTCCCTGCAAGGGGCCCCTGTCTGAATAGACTCCTCCTGACTACAGCCACAGCAACCCCAGAGCCACTAGATTTCCTCTGTCCATGGTCCTGATGTCTAGTTTTGACCCCCCCCCCAAACCAAAAGGAGTGTAATGCCTTTTATTGAGACTCTATCTATCTGTCTGTCTGTCTGTCATTACCGGGGTCATTTTGAGCAGGAACGCGCAGGAACGCCGTTCCGGGAGTAACAATATGGTGAGCACATATGGTGATGCACTGTGGAAAAAAGCAAAAGCACACTAACTTGATCTGTATTTTCATACTTGTTGTGGGGTAGCTTCCCTGCAAGAGCAAAGGAAACCTAAAGTGTCTTTAGTCAAAGTGTAAATCTGGCTTGCCAGCTCTGAGTTGGGAAATACCTGGAGATTTTGGGGGTGGAGCCTGAGCGTTTGGTGTTGCCTTCTGACACACTTCCGGTGATGTCAGGGGGTGTGGTATATTCAAATGTTATGCTAATGAGTTATGCTAATGAGCTCCTACACCTCTTTTTCTACAAAACGATCCCTGTATCGATCTATCTATCATCCATCGATCTACTTTGTTTATAGTCTGCCTTTCTCAGTGAGACTCAAGGCAAATTACAGGACAAACAACCAAAAACAAAACAACGCAGTACTGACAGACAGCAGAAGACAACCAGTAAACAAAGCAATAGGATAAGCAGAACCCTGAATTTACCTTAGTAACTGGTTGGTAACTAGTGGGGTGTCTGCAGAATAGGAATGCTATGCACATTGCGCTTAGCACCCAATAGTGGCCAGACTGCAGCATTCTGCACCAACTGGAGTTTCCAAGTTATCTTTAAGGATAGACCCTAGCCTCAAGACTAGCCTTGAGGTAATCATGGCATGGATCCATGTGGCCAGATAAGCCAAGTCAAGTTAGGGGGTCATTGCCCAGGTTCGGCGAATCTGATACCATGCTCTTTTGCAGCTGTAGTAACTTGTTTCTCTAGTAACAGTGCTGGGTTTAGTATAAACCCTTGATTCTTGACCAAGTCAGCAAGCATCAGCACCCCATCAATGGTGAGGAGCATTGATGAGATCAACCTTCCTGACCCTTGAGAGATCAACCTTCCTGACCACTATGACACTTTGCGAAACCCTCTGACATCTCCAGAACTCTTAATTAGGCTGTATGTTTTTTAAAAAAAAATAGGTGAGGGGCCCCTCTCCCACCCCCTTTTCTTAATTCTTTCTGATGAAGAAATCTGGTGAATGCAAAAACTAGCAATGCTATTGTGTTGTGTTATTTTTGTTGGTTTTAATAGAAAAGTATTATGTGGATTTTGTTTTCTTTTTTAACTTTTGCTATGGACCAACATGGCTATCCATTCCTACCCCCTCAATTTTAATCCCTGTTGGAACTGTTTGCTGAGTCCACATTTGACATCTGCCTGTTAACACCTGAAGCTACCTATGCCCAGGACTTGAAATAGATCCTCCCATATGTCTTCGCCTTGAATAGGACATGGTTGAGGTAACTGAGAGGCTCTGTAATCATAGGGGAACCAAAGTCCATTCCTGGGCAGGAGTCATCAGAACCATTTTCCCCTTCTGTTTTCATTTGGGACCAAGATGCAACCCAGTATTCTAAATTACCTACATGTTTAGACTTTTCTCTACCACCAAAAGAGCAAGACATTAACTTGGGTTTGGCCTAGCAGTCCACGTAACTGAATGGCTTGGTTCCAGTCGGCTTGATCAACCATTAGAAATTGCCTGAGCCATTTATGGAGATGGCGAAGGGATGAAGGAGAATAACTGCTGGTCCTTGACCTTTCTGGAGGACTTTTCCATTTGATGAGAAATCTCAGAGAGCCATTATGGTTGAAATTTGCTGTTCAATTACATTGATTTCATTTATTTCCTTATTCTGCTAAATGCTGCCCAAACAACTTAGAGAATAATGGAAGGAAGGAGAAATACCCATTTTTGCTTTCTCTCAGGAGGTAGATTGGCTGGCTAAATTTGAGTGGAGTGGACAGTCACCTGCAAGGATGAGTTGAAGGACCTCGAATACAATGTTGCACCGTGAGCTTTTAATTAAACGGAGAAGCCAATCAGTAAGCTAAGAGCCTTTCCATTGCTCGTCTCTTCATTTGTACCCCATGATAGCAATAAGATAATGGACAAGGATGTGAAAGCCAAAGAGATGCAGTCTGTGGGAAAGGGCTAGACCAAGAGGTCAAATCCATTTAAAAGCCCAAACACCAACAGGGAAAGAATGTCTCATAAATGGGACTAGTCAAAAGAAAGAGATTTTTTTAAAAAGATGGGGTGCAATTCTAAGGTTGAAGTGAAAGGTGATGGTAATGGATTGTATTATACGAGACAAATATGTTACATGTTGACCTGCCTACTTGTAGATAATGGATGCTAGTTGTTTGCCCTAAACACAAAGGGATTTTGTACCTATTAGCGTGATGCAGCCCAGGACTGCAGAAAGAGAAAGGCTCTGTCCCAGTACACAGATATTCAGTCCGAATGGGTGGGGGGAACCTTAGTCACTGATTCAAGGTGTGGGGATGGCTTAAGAGGAGTTCCTTTTTTAAAAAAATTGTTAGAGAATTGAGGGGAGAATAGATTATGCCCTAAGCAAATTAAAAATAAGATAATATTTCTGTGCTATGGAAAGTGAACAGAAGAAAACAAAAGTCCTGACTTTAATTAACATTTCTGTGCTTTCTGGTCTTATAATTAAGCCCAGAATACAGCATGGGAGAAAGAAATCCAGTGTCAAACATTAAAATAATTATATCTCGAAATGTAGCCTCTCCTCTGCAACAAGGAAGGGTATTTGAATGGAAGCAATATATTAAGCCCCACTGAACTATCTGGGTGTGGTGTTAGGTGAATCTCCTTCAGAAGGGGCTGTGGCTTGGTGGTAGAGCATCCACGTTGCATGCAGAAGGTCCCAGGTTCAATCCCCAGCGTTTCCAGTTAAAGGATCAGGTAGGAGGTGATGTGAAAGACCTCAGCCTGAGATCCTGGAGAGCTGCTGCCAGTCTGAGCAGGCAATACTGACCTTGATAGACCACAGGTCTGATTCAGGATAAGGCAGCTTCATGTGTATTCAAGTGTGAAAGAGAGTAGAGCTAGATCAGGGCCGAAGACTGAATCTGGACTTCTGATCTCACGCTGTATTTTACAAAACAAATGTGTTGACATTTATACTCCAACAGGTAAATTACTTATTGGAATTCCTCTCCAGCAGAGGAAATCAAAAAGGGGAGAAAGGTCAGAACCATCAATAAGCACAGGGGATAAATATCTGGAAATGAATTCCCACACTAAAAGAGTATGTGCTCTTGCAAGAGAACCATTTAACCACTGCAGCTCTGCCACAACCCTCACTGTTCGTAAGGGTGGTTACTAAAATGGAAAGAATACAAACCCTGTGGGTGCCATCCTTTGTACACCCACCCCACTGAATTTAGTGCCACTTCCAAGTAAATATGCTTTGGGTCTGGCTGCACATGGTTTCATGAAGGCTGGATTTTGGATATATTTGTCCCCGTTTTGGTCACACAGAAAGGATGGCAAAAGGTGGGGGAAGGCTCCTTCCACTGTTTAACAGGCATTGTTTTTTTTAAAAAAATGTGAATGATTTGTAATAAAGAGAGGCATCCAGCTTGAATCAGAAAAAATAGGATAGATGCCTTGTTTGTATTCAGGGATTAGAGGGGTGCAGGCTGAAGAAGCATGGGACTCCCGAACAGGGCAAGTTGAATTCACAACGAGAACAAATCAAGGGTCTGATGGGGTGAAGTGAGAGCTGATTTCTCAGCATTGCTTCTAAAAGGGAAAGAACATCCGAAGTTGAATGTCCAGCATCCCCAGACCTAGAAAGACCGGCCTGAATCTAAGGAAGAGATCTTGGATCAAGCATTTGAAACCCGAGTCCCTTGAGATGAGGACTGCTCAGGGTCATATCTGCTGATGGGAAATGGCAACTGAGCCCTCCCTCATTGGACCACTGGGCTGCCTCCATACATCATTGGATATTGTGCTATGCCAGTCATTAACAAACGGATTTGCCTGTATGGGCAAAACTATTCAGAACAGGAAGAACCGCTATAGAGTAATGGTAGTGTGATATCCAACAATGTGTGGATATAGTCTTTCTCTATTTCCCTTTCTCTCTTTCTAAGCTATATGTCTGGCATTCCAAGTCCATCATTCAGGCTGTGAACACTGTTTTGCTTGCCTTGATATTAGACTTTGTAGATCTGTTCCTTGACATGCATGTGTCTTAACAGATTGAAGTGATTTTCTGAACACATCAGGTTGGATCCAGTGGTGTGTGAATGGAAAGGAAGAGGTATTTCCACTTACGCAAGCTGTAGCTCAGTGATCGGAGCACTATATAATGCAGCAGTATAATTTTTAATGACAAAGCTATAAGCATATGGAGCAATGGTATGTACACCAGACAGTTTTCACATGATTTCATTTCATTTGCTTTTGAAATCATACCATGTGAAGCTTTACCTTGTGCTATAACTGCAGTGGCTCAGAGGTTAAGACTGAAAGGTTGTTAGCTCAGCTGTTTGAGACCCAGGTGCTACGTGATGGAGTGAGCTCCCATCTGGTCCCAGCTCCTGCCAACCTAGCAGTTCGAAAGCAAGAAATTACAAGTAGATAAATAGGTGCCACTTTGGTGGGAAGGTAACAGCGTTCCATGCCGGCCACATGACCATGGAGAAGTCTTTGGATGATGCTGGCTCTTTGGCTTGGAAATGGAGATGAGCACTGCCCCCTAGAGTTGGATTCGACTGGCTTTTGAGCAAGGGAAACCTTTACCTCACACACAGGGAAAAGATTATGGGGATACAATCACTTTCACTCAGGGCAAACAGACTGTGAGGAGTTATTCTAGCACATCTGCTTGCACAAGGATGATTAAGCATGTGGAAATCTTCTATGGGATCCAGCCCCTAATTAGCCACAAGATATAGATAGGAACTCTCAGACTGGGGCAAGTTACACTCTGTATTCTTGGTGCTTGGGGGGGCAACAGTGGGAGGGCTTCTAGTGTCCTGGCCCCATTGCTGGACCTCCTGAGGGCACCTGGTATTTTTGGCCACTGTGTGACTCAGTGTTGGACTGGATGGGCCATTGGCCTGATCCAATATTGGCTTCTCTTATGTTCTTGTGTTCTTATATTGTGGCCTCTCACTCTTGGCACTTTCTTTTCATACCTGTCTTGAAATCTGTTGCCATAGTGTCCCCAACTTCTCTGTGAGAGGGAGAAAAAGTGCTCTCTGTCTGCATTTGGTGTAGTGGTTTGGTGTAGCCAGTTTGGTGTAGTGGTTAAGTGTGTGGACTCTAATCTGGGAGAACCAGGTTTGATTCCCCACTCCTCCACTTGCACCTGCTGGATGACCTCGGGCAAGCCATAGCTCTGTACCAGCTGTTCTCTCAAGGACAGTTGTCTCAGAGCTCTCTCAGCCCCACCTACCTCACAGGGTGTCTGTTGTGGGGAGGGGAAGGGAAAGGAGTTTGTAAGCCGCTCTGAGACTCCAAGTGAGTGAAGGGCGGGGCATAGGCGTAGGGCTTGAGCCACCCTCGAGGGCTTGAGCCACCCTTGAAATTTCCCGGGGGGGACTGAGCCCCCCCCCGGGAAAACAGAGCGTCTGCCGTCACACCTCTCAAGGCCCTTCTGAGGCCCAGCAGCCACTGCTGCCGGTGCCTCTCCCCCCCCCCCCCCAGCCTGGCCACTCCTCCATCCTTCCCTTTCCTTCCCTCTTTTCCGGGCGAAATGCATTTCGCCCAGAAAAGAGGGAGAGAGAGAGAAGGAGTGGCGGCGGGGGGGGGTGGAGAGAGGCACTGGCAGCAGAGGCTGGCGGGCCTCGGAAGGGCCCGGGGAGGCGGTTTCCCGAGTGGGGGAACATCTAAAGAGCCAAAGAACAGCTAAAGAGCCCCCACCCCGGAATTTACAAAACTCTACGCCCCTGGGGTGGGTATAGATCCAATCTCTTCTTCTTCTTCTTCTTTTTCTTCTTCTATGTCATGCATAGTTTTATAAACTTCTGTCGTGTCCCTTCTTGGCCGTCCTGTCCCTCCAATGGAAACAAAGGCCTAGAGTCTTCTTCACAGGGAAGAGGCTCTAACCCCTTACATGGAGGTGTGTCGGGGTGGACACTGCCTAAAGCTACCCTCAGCCAACCAGAAGAAGAGGGAAAGGATGAGTCATATCATGTCACTTCCACCTTCCTCCAGCACTTCCTTTCACAAGTGAAGCATAGCCTTCCAGTGACTTCCCTTTGCCTGGAAACAAGAGCAACTTGGCCCTTGCTAGCCCCCAACTAGAATAATCTCCTGCACACTGATAAACTCCTGAAGGTCATGCTGGGCCTCAGAGGCTGGCCGCCCTCTCCTCCTCCTGCATTGACTCAGAATGTCCCTTAATGCTATTTATGGTTCAGTGATAGGATCATGAGGAATAAGCCCTGCGTACTCCTGGGAAGCACGCTCTGCTTCTCTTGGGCCCTGGCGTGCCTATCTTTGCGTTGCTCAAGGCAATGGAGCAGCTGACTCTTTGGTGGGGAAGTTTGGACTTCTTATGAGGGTCATTCCGGGGGGGACCTTCCTCTCCATCTTTCCCCTTTGGCAAGACCGGCTCAGGATCTGCTGCACAAGACGAAGCCGGATATGGCAGAGAGAGCAAAGAGGAAATTACTCCAAAGCAGCCCAGGTTGCTCTTTCCCAGCAGGGTAAGCGGGGAGAAGTTCTTTCAGAGAGAGAAGAGCTACCTGTGTTGAGGAAGATGGGATGGGAAGAGTTGAGAAGCAGGCCAGCCGCAGCAGGGGCTCCGCACACAGCCGCCCGGGGTCCAGGTTTTTGCAAGGTCTTATTCACGTCACAGTTTGGGGAGGGGAGGGAGAGACTGTTCTCCTCTCATGCACCTCACCAAGGGAGGGTGCTGGTAAACGATCAGGTTGAAAGTGTTACAACCCTTCCCCTCCCCTCTTTTCTGTTTTAGGGTTCTTCAAAGTTAACTTTGTTGTCCTGCTTGGGGCATTGATTGAAAGCTGGGCTCATTGGTTTTTATTGTTTTATTGATAATGGTTTATTAGCTGGCATCTTCCATTGTAAGCTGCTCTGGGAGCCAGGCTTGGCTGAGAATGTAAGATCTACTGTGGGGCAGAGACTGAGCAATAATCAGGTAGTCGTTTTATGTATTTTCCCCAACCATTTAAAATCGCACCAATAGAAGGATATTTGACCATTCAGGAGCCCTTTGACTATATGGATAGGAAAGGTGAGGGCTGAGTTCCTGATTGCTTGCAACTCACAAAACGTAGAGGTTTGCCGTGTGAAAATCAAAAGTTCAAGGCCTCCCCCCCCCACACACACACGTGCTGTTGCTTCCCCGCCACCACAGCACGCACTTTGTCTTGGAGTACAGAGTTAACTGTAAATCGTTTATGAGGTTTAATAATCCTTCTATGCCAGATGACCTGAGGAAGCAGATGATGAATGCTCCCGTTTTGCATGGAACAAGCAGTGCAAATATGTTAGCTAGGATAAATGCTGGTTGCGATGCCAATTTATTGAAGCAGAATATATAATGGTAGTCCTCTCAGAAGAGATAACTTTAATTTCAGTTTGGGGGTTACTTAGGTTGTTATTAAGATACAACGATGAAGCATCTGCTTGTTCTTCACTGTGCCCGAGTCATGATGATCATAGTGTTTCCTTGTTTTAAAACAGAACACACACGAAACCCCCAGAAATATTCCCATTTTACAGAAGGGGGAGTGGGGGGAAATGCACATAAGGAATACGTTTAGCCAACCAGCTACTTTTCCTCTTGCTTTTTTGCACCCTGTGCCAGTTGTGCACCCTATACGCAATCCTGACAGTATCTTCTGGTTGCACAACATGGTTGTTCCCCTTTCCCAAGGCATCTGGAACTGATTAGTCCCCAGGACACTGGGCAGATAGACCGAAGGGCTGATGCACTGTAATTGTGGCCATGTTCAGTCATTGTCATTAATATATACAGCGTATCTTCTGACTTACCCAGCACCTGGCACAGTGCATAGTCGCATAAACAAAGAACACAGCCCTGTCCTGCAGGACTTACAGCCTAAATTCTGATGCTGGGGAGGCCATAAGGAAAAGAGGCAGAAGGATGAAAGGTGAAGGTAACAAGGGAGGGGGGGATGCAAATTCCTTTAGACAAAAACTAGATTCTCAATCGGTGGTGAAGTCTAAGAATCTGGCCAAAAGCAGTGCAGAAGAGTTGGCTTTAGAAAAGACATTTCAATGAAGAAAGAGGGAGAAAACACTACCAAGATTTTTTTTTCCTTGGAGGGGGTTCCAGAAAGGACTGCCCTTGTGATCCTAACAAGAACAAAGATAACAAAAGTACTCTGTTTCGGGGGGGGGGGGGGGGACTCCTCACAACCGTCTTTCTACTTTGGTTAAAAAAAAAAAACTTGCTAAAAAAGAAAAACCCAAAACACCATTCTTGGGGGTGGTGCCAGTTCGATGTAGTGATTAAGAGCAGTGAACTCTAATCTGGAGAACCGGGTTTGATTCTCCATTCCTTCCCTTGCAACTGCTGGGTGAGAACATAAGAACATAAGAGAAGCCATTGTTGGATCAGGCCAGGGGCCCATCCAGTCCAACACTCTCTCACACAGTGGCCAAAAACACCAGGTGCCCTCAGGAGGTCCAGCAGTGGGGCCAGGACACTAGAAGCCCTCCCACTGTTGCCCCCCCCCATCAAGCACCAAGGGTGACCTTAGGTCAGTCACAGTTCTCTCACAGTTGTTCTCTCAAGAGCAGTTCTCAAAAGAGCTCTCCCACCTACCTCACAGGGTATCTACTGTGGAGAAAGGAAGGGAAGGAGATTGTAAGCTGCTCTGGGACTCTGAGTGAAAGGCAGGGTATAAATCCATTCTCCTCCTCCTCCTCCTCCTTCCCTGAGAACCATATCTAAGCAAGCAATGGCTTCTTTTTAGCTCTTGAATGCACATGAAGCTGCCTCATACTGAATCAGACCATCAGTCCATCAAGTATGGTCTGCTCAGTCTGGCAGTGGATCTCCAGGGCCTCAGGTAGATGTCTTTCACATCACCTACTGCTTTACTGAACTGGTACTGCTGGGGACTGAACCTGGGACCTTCTGCATGCAAAGCAGATACTTTTCCACCGAGCCACAGCTCCTCCCTACTTACAACCCCAGAATATAAGAAACTCATTCCCCTCCTCTGGTTTTCAGGAGGAAGAAAGAAAACTGGAAAGGGACTAGAACAGAGAGGCTTTTATGATGGGCAACTGAACTGTAAAAGAAAAAGAGCGTCCAGGTGAAATGCTCTGTCCATTACACTTCCTTTGCTGCCAAGCTAACTGCTGAAAGAGCTCTCTGGGGTCCTGGGAAAAAAAGGGGTGTCACTCAAACTTTCTGTGTGTCTCTAAGACATTGTCTACTGAGCAAACCAGTTACTACAAAGAAGCTCTTTAAGTGAATTTCATAGAAAGGAATTCCTGGATACAAACGTATAACATCCAAAAGGCGGTGAAAAGGGCACAAAGATAGACTTAGGAGGTTGGCATTGTTTTGTGCATGGTAAAGGGAATGGGAAGGGCATGATGCTAAAGGTTCCCTGCTCTCTTGGTCACTCTTTGCAGGTTTCATTTTTGTGAGAAGTCCTTCAGTCATGGCCTTTTGCACCAGCTGCAGATTCATTCCTAGACTTGGCCACCATTGATCTGAGCCAATGCGATGCATGTGGTTTGCCACGAATGGACTTCTCTATGTTGGACGGCATCTGAATAAGGGACCACATCCCACCCGGGTGGCCCCGGATTGTACCCCTTGGTTGCACCATGCAGCTCTCAACCCATCTTGGACCCAAAAGGATAGTGATGCAGTCTCTCCTCTTCTTAGTATTGCTGAATCACCACTCACTGCAGAGACCCCTGGCAGCCAGCAGCAATGGACTAAGCAGTGATGATGGACGCCAAGGGAGCACTGGGCTCATCCAGTGTGGAGAATACAGCAACCAGGTCTTGCCCAATGGGAGGTGCAAAATCGTCGCCACCCTGCCACAGCTGGATGAGCAGAGGTGCCCGGATATGTTCCGCTGCACGGACGAGGTCTCTTATTGGCTCCATGAAAATGAGGAGCGGAAGCAGCAGATCCTGGAACTGCGTGAACTCATCGCTGAGCTCCAAGAAGAGCTGAGGAACCATCGGCATCGCATCAAGGTTCTGGAGTTGCAGGTAAGTATCACCTGCCATGGGGTGAAAAAAAGGATGAATATACAAGTTACGCTGAAAATTCATCTCCCAGTAGATGAATGCCTGTTGCCCAAGGGCACAAGCCCCACACCTGCAAAACTTAACAACTGGTGATCCATGAGGGAACATGAGTTAGTGGTACCACTGAAATACACACTCCCCAGTCTTGGGGCCGAAGCTCCAGCATGACGTCATGCCCCTCTGCAATCTGAACAGCCCCATGAACTCTCCGCTGGCTTGGATGGTGCGCCTGAGCCTCTGCTCTCCTCTCTGCCCCTCTTCTCTCCTCTCCTCCTGTCTTCTTCTCTCCCCTGCCCCTCCCCGCTCCACTTCCCCACTCCTCTCCTGCCCTCTACCCTTTATTCTCCTTCCTCTCTTCTGCTCTCTCTCCCCCTCCTCTATTCTCCCCTCCTCTCTCCTCCCATTCCCTCTTTTCCCCTCTATTCTCCTCTCCTCCACTCCCCCTCTCTTCTATTCTCTCAAACCTCCCCCTTTCCCCTATCTCCCCTCTATTTTTCTCAGGCCTATCCCCCCTTCCCTTCCCTCCCCTCTATTCTCCTCTCCCCTCTCCCGTTTTCCCTTCCCTCCTCTCTATTTTACTCTCGCCTGTCCCCCTCTCCTCTCCTCTCCTCTCCCCTTCCCCTTCCTCTCTTCTCCGCTCCCTCTCCCCTCTATTCTCTCCCTTCTCTTCTCCTCTCCTGCCCTCCCCTCTCCTCTCCTCTTCTCCTCTGTCCTTGTGCATATAGGATGGCATAATTCCCAGAACATCTGCCATTCTAATGTTGGGCATCCTTGGAGTGACATTTACCATGGAGAGGGGAGGGAATATAAATTAAACAGGTGATACTGTCAGGGAAGGAACAAGGATGGAGGAGGGATGCAGGGACAATCCTCTTTCTCCCAGCCACCAGTCACAACCCAGAATGCCTCGGCACTGGATGGGCAGGAAGGGAAACAGAGGACTGTGCAGTTGCCTAGTCAAGGAACCACTAGAGCAGCACCGGGAATGAACTGCACACGTGCAAAGCATAAAACAAGCAGTTCAGAACAAGTTATGAGTGATCAAAAGGACAAAGTAGGGTGTTTTTTTTTAAAGAGTAATCAGCAATGACATTCATAAATGGAGAGCCACTTCCAACTCGAATACAAGTAACTTTGCCCATCTCTAGTTTACTACCTCAGGAATATAACAGCCTCCAGAAAGCTCCAGAAGGGTTTCTCTGAACTAGCTGAGAAGGTCTCAGTGTGGCAAATGTTGTGTGTGTGTGTGTGTGTGTTAAGTGCTGTCAAGTCACTTCTGACTTGTGGGGACCTTGTGAATTAATGTCCTCCAAAATGTCCTATGGTTAAGAGCCTGGCTCAGGTCTTGCAAACTGAGGATCATGAATTTTTTGAAAGTGTAAAAAGATGCATATTGGAGGGGAACCTCTGACTAAATATACACCCATGGGACCTGGCCTGGCAGTGGCTGATCAGGGAATCACCATTACAATGTTGACTGAATGGGTTCATCCATCCATTCAACCCATCAGAGCCAGAAGGCTTCCCCCACCCCCAGCCTGCCTTCGATCTAACTGGCCTTTCTTCCAGTGGAAGAGCTACTTAAGATGGAGGGAGTCTCCTGAAGCTGGAGAAATTCTTCCAAGTTTGCTGAGCAGGGATGCTGAATACATGCTAGTGTGTGGCTGCAGTGGAAAAGGTAAATTGCTTGCTAAGGATTGTTAGGAAAGGGACAGAAAACAAAACAACCAGAATTGCAATGCCTTTGCAAAGAACTACAAGGCAATGACAATTGTTTGCTATAATTCAAAAATGGGGAGAGATGTAGAAAGGAAAAGAGCAACCAGAATGGTTAGGAGTAGCCCACATGTGAAGGCGGAAGAGCTTGAGTACACTCAAGAGGAGTCATGATGGTGGCAGAAAGTGCCCTCAAAGAGCTGATTTATGGTGACCCTGTAGAGTTTTCAAGGCAAGAGGTGTTCAGAGGTGGTTTGCCATTGCCTGCCTCTGCATAACAACCTTGGTATTCCTTGGAAGAATTCCATCCAAATTCCTAACCAAGGCAGACCCTGCTTGGCTTCCAAGATCTGATGAAATTGGGCTAGCCTGGGCTATCCAGGTCAGGGCAAGGAGCCATGAGATAGGTCATTAAAATCAAGAATGGGGCACATGAAGAGACACCTGCCACAATAATATCAGTTTGTGGGAATTTTAGTCATAAAGAGACACAAGAACATTCTCCCTGCCCCATTGGGGGCCACCCAAAGAAATTGATGGGCAATGGGGTCAAGGTGGTCAAAAGGAAGTAATTTTTCACTCAAATGTAATTGGATTGTGGAATTCACTGCCACAAAATGGAATGATGGCCTCTATTTTTTTTTTGCTACATTTAAAGAAGGATTAAAGAAACGCTTGGACAATTGGTCCTTTAATAGCTATCAACCTCAATAGCTAAATGGAACCTCCACGTTCAGAGGCAGTAGCACTCTGAATACTAGTGCTGTGGGGCAGCAACAGGAGAAGGCTTTGGCCTCCATGCTTTGCTTGTAGAAGAAGAGAAGAGAAGAGATTGGATTTATATCCTGCCCTTCACTCACTTGGAGTCTCAGAGCGGCTTACAAGCTCCTTTCCCTTCCCCTCCCCACAACAGACACCCTGTGAGGTAGGTGGGGCTGAGAGAGCTCTGAGACAACTGTCCTTGAGAGAACAGCTGGTACAGAGCTATGGCTTGCCCAAGGTCATCCAGCAGGTGCAAGTGGAGGAGTAGGGAATCAAGCCCAGTTCTCCCAGATTAGAGTCTGTGCACTTAACCACTACACCAAACTGGCTCTTGTACATCTTACAACACCTTCCAGGGGCATTGGGGGGGGGGGTCACTGTGAAACAGGTTGCTGGACTAGATGGACCAGTGGTCTGATCCAGCAGAGCTGTGCCTAGGTTCTTAGCAATTCTAGCTCGCAGTTCTTCTTCATAGGGCCGTTTAAGGAATGGAAGGGAGAAGAATGAAATGAATTCTAATATGCTCTTTAATATATCAGTGTCTGGAATGGCATGAGAAAACACCCACCCACGCATCCCATCACGGCCCGACAGAGAAACAAACAAGAGCTGGGATGATCTCCAGGTTGCATGATGAATTGCAGAGCCGAGGAATGGCCAGCCCTCTAGGAAGAAATGAAGTTGGCCTGTTATTAAGCCTCATAAATCTTGGCCACTAAACGGAGCTCCAAATTTGTTTACGGAGATGGCTCGGCTGCACGATTCTGCACTTTGCATTCTTCATCTGCATGAAACCTTTTGCTTAGATCAGAGCGTTTGCTCTCCAGGGGATGCTCGTCATAAAAAAAAAAAGAGCAGGTGACGGCACGATCTTCTGGGAACCTTCTCCTGTTGCAGACCCCACTCCATTGAAACGGGGAGGGAACAGAGCACCTGCTTGTCCAGGCAGGAAGTCCCAGGTTCACTTGGAAGGAGGTGGAGAAGACCAGCCTCTTGCTTGGGGAACCCCTCTCAGTCAGAACAGAGACCTGAGCCAGGCGGGCTAATGGCAGGACTTGATAAAAGGCAGTTTCATGCGAAGGGAACCTCTATGCTCCTGCATGTGGCACAGGTGGCCCTATGCGGAGAGGTGAGAGGAGTGGTCATTAAGGGTGGTGGATCTTACTCTGGCACAATGCTCCTGGCTTTCTTCAAATTACACAAAACAATTATTCCAGAGGGCTTTTTGCAGAAGGTAAACAGAACTGTACTATAATGGAGTAGTCTGAAATCTGCATTGGCAAAGGGATGGGGACTGTGACCTACCTCACTGTATTGCTACCTAACACTTTAAGTATGCTTCAGAGTAGATAGTTTCTACATCACTTTAAAGTATCAGAGAGCCAGTTTGGTGTAGGGGTTAAGTACGCGGACTCTAATCTGGGAGGACCGGGTTTGATTCCCCACTCCTCTACTTGCAGCTACTGCATGACCTTGGGCAAGCCATAGTTCTGTCAGAGCTGTCCTTGAAAGAGCAGTTTCTGTCAGAGCTCTCTCAGCCCCACCTACCTCACAGGGTGTCTGTTGCGGGGAGGGGAAAGGAAAGGAGATTGTAAGCCGCTCTGAGACTCCAAGTGAAATCCAGTCTCTTCTGCTGCTGCTGCTGCTGCTTCTGCATTGTTTTAGCTCTGAGATGTCTATTGCTTTCTGATTTCTGTAGTCCAAACCTCATTGTGTTGCTCATTGGATGTCCCATCCTGTTGACTGCACTTGACCGTAATCCGCCTTGAGACCCAGCAAGAAAGGCAAACTACAAATAACGCAAATAAATAAACAAGTTCTCCTGTGCAAGCCCCATGGAAATGGATTGTTAATTTCCTATTCACTTCAAGGGGGCTCAGGCAGGACAACTTAACTGTGTGTGGGATGAGCAGCTATCTAGGTTTTCCATCTCAGTGCCAGAATGTCTTGGTCAGCTCTGGAAGCACAGACCCCCTTCCTTTCAGGGTGGGAGTTGGGCAGGTGGAGATGCTTTGGGTGGACTGGGCCTGGGGTGAAATGGCAGCCTGCCCCACTTTGGAAAGAGAAACATTTGGTGTGCGTTCTCTTTATGCTCAGAGGCTAGTTGAATGAAGCCTTCCTAACTAGAGAAAGGCTGGAGAACCAGTCCCTCTAGTTAGCTTTCCATCTGCCAGACTGAGAAGACCTGCAGTTGAGACACTGGGGGTGATTACTCTCTCTGAACACGGGTAAAATAGAATGGACTCATTACAATCTTCTGGAGTGAGAAAAAAATCAGAAATTTCTATCAGGTGAACAGCTGAGCTCTGAGGTGCCCAAAAAAGAGAGCCAGAGTCCTTTGTTAAGGGAAGTCAGGAATGAGAGAACATTCCCCAAGAGTGTCTTCAAAGACTGTGAAGATCTGGTAGAACGATCTGTTCGGTTTTTGCTCTTCACCCAGCAGCTGGCGAAAGAGGCACTGAGGCCTAGCCAGCTAGCTGAAGAAATGGCTTCAATAACGTGGCTTGGACAGAACCAGGGCAAAGAATTAAACAGACTGAGTAACTGTAAGATTATTTATCCTTTCTCTCAATGAAAAGAACAGGAGGATGTTTTAGACCCACAGGACTGTATTTAATTATTCGTTTTTTAAAAAATCTTTACTCAGTAGTTTTTAGCCTGGCTTTCTCACTGTGTGTTTTTTTCTTTTTGTAAACAGTGAATTTAATGACAAGTATTTCTTTCTTTTTTTAATGAAATGGGTGCTTTATTGTGGTCATTCTGCTTCACCAAAACCACATAACACTGACCAGCATAATCACTCCAGAGGAGTAGCTGTGTTAGTCCACTGCAGCAAACTAAAGCAGAAATCTAAGGGCATCCTAAAGACGGGTTGCCAGCTCTGGGTGGGGAAATATCTGGAGATTTGAGGGGTGAAGCTTGAAGATGGCAGGGTTTGCGGGGGGACGGGACCTCAGTGGGGTACAATGCCATAAAATCTACCCTCCGAAGCAAACATTTTCTCCAGGGGGACTGGTCTTTGTAACCTGGAGATCTCCAGCCATTGCCTGGAGACTGGCAATCCTATAAAGACTGAAAAGATGTATTCCAACATAAGCTTTCCCGAGTCAGACCTTACCTCTTCTCCCACCCGTTAACTTGGCTACAAATTTCATAGGGATCTGGAGAAGTGAGATCTGCTGGAATAAATGTTTAACTTATTTCCAGCCCGCCTTTTCAATCAAATAGCGCAAGGCATTCAGTAGAGCATGCAATAGGACTCAGTTTACAAAAATGAGAAACCATGCAAAACAAAGTCTCAGACATACCTCCTAATGCTTTGAAAAGTACAATGCAGGACCTCGCTGGCCATAATCTGTTGTGAGTTGCATCAGTGCCTTGGTGCAAGGGTGCCTGGAATCCCCCTGACCTGTCCCTTGCCTGGATCTCCACTGGCTGGTTGTGAGTTCTGTGTGGATGATGGTTGCGTAGAGGGTTGCCAGCTCTGGGTTGGGAAATACCTGGAGATTTTGGGGGTGGAGCCTGAGGAGGGCACGGATTGGGGAGGGGAGGGGCCTCAGTGGGGTACAGTGCCATAGAGTCTACCTTTCAAAATGGCTATCTTCTTCAGGTGAACTGATCTCTGTTGCCTGGAGATCAACTGTAATCCCAGGAGATCTCCAATCATCACCTGGAGGTTGGCAACCCAGTTGTGTATGATGGGTATCTAGTAACGGTACTCAGATATTGATGGTACGGTTCTGGTTTCCTGTGATGGCTGTCAGTCTGAATACTTTTAATTTTTAATTGATTTTTTTTTTTAGCACTTGAGCACTCTTCTGCATGGAATACCCATGGGGTTTTAAAGAAATTTGGAGACGGTGCAATAGCAAAATCTTGAAGGTGCTCAGCTTCCTCCCCCAGTTTGGGCTCGGACTCTAATCTGGGAGAACCGGGCTTGATTTCCCCACTCCCCCCCCCCACACACAGCTGCTGGATGACCTTGGGCAAGCCATAGTTCTGACAGAGCTTTTTCTTGAAAGAGTAGTTCTCGAGAGAGCTCTCTCAGCCCCACCTACCTCACAGGGTGTCTGTTGTGGGGAGGGGAAGGGAAAGGAGTTTGTCAGCCGCTCTGAGACTCCAAGTGAAGGGTAGGGTATAAATCCAGTCTCTTCTTCTTCTTCTAAACTGCTCCTGCTTTAACACCAGATCTTCTTCCTCTTTCAAAGCACGAAGAGAAGGCTAGCCGAAACTCCTCCATGGAGCAGCGAGTCCAGGATCTGGAGCAACAGTACCACGAGTCCGTTACCGTGCAGCACATGCAAGCCACGTTGCTGTACGACATCCAGTCCCAGGTGCACAACATCTCTCTGCTGGTGGAGTGGGTGCGGCACAACCCCGGCTGCCTGGTTCCTGCGGAGATGCGGCTGCAGCAGGAGATGCACCGTCCAGGTGAGGTTCCTGGCCCTGGTCCCTCTCGCAGGGAGAGGGCCACCTCTCACTCACAGACCGTGCTCTCAGCATGCAGCAGGCTTTCATCTAGCAGACAGGAAAGAGCCCCCTCTGCTGAGACCCTCGGGATGACTGCCAATCAGAGCAGACAATATACTGTGCTAAATAGACCAGTGGTGTGATTTGGTGTGCCCTGTCCTGGGTGGCAGAAGCTAAGTCGAGTTGCCCCTGGTCAGTGTTTGGATGGGAGACCTCCAAAGAAGACCGGGGTTGCTATGCAGAGGCAGGCAACGACAAACCGCCTCTAAACATCTCTTGCCTTGAAAACCCTGCAGGGTCGCCATGAGTTGGCTGCAGCTTGACAGGGGGGAAAAAGGATTTAGTATAAGATAGCCTCATATATACTGTACCTACTGTTTTTGTGCAGCGGCATAAATCTGTGCATCGTTTGCACATGGATGACTAGCAGCTGTTCACCTCTCTCATTTCTCGTTTGGTAAAACATGTCTAAGCAGCCCTCTAGTCCCATAATAATCTCTGTCTGCCATTCTCTTCATGTACTGGTTCTTCCAGAATTCCACCCACCCCTCCCGTATGTCTTAACATAAAGATTTCATCTTAAAGAGTCGCATTTGGCTTTGTAGCTCGAGGCCTCTGCCCTCTTCCCTCACCCACCCCACCATTTCAAACACAGTTCTACTGGAAGGACATCCACTCACTCTAAATACAGTTCTCAAACTAACTGTCTCTCTTCCCCTTGTCACTGAGTGACGGAGCACCTGCTTTCCCGGCAGAAAATCTCACATTCCGTTGTGTTGATGACATCTGTATTTCAAAGGCTGTCTCACAGCAGACACCTCGGAGAGCCAACCCTGGCCAGAGGAGACAGCCGGGGGCTCACTGAAGCCATCTGCTGATTAGATGTCTGGAAGTTGCACGTGTCCAGTTTAGTGAATTATAGCCCCCCCCCCCATGGGCCAAAACTCCAAGGGGTGGCCTCCTTCTGGCCAAGCCTGGCCTCCCTCCTCCTCCTCCAGAGCTTGACCCTGGCCCAAATGCAATCGGAATGATGCACTAAGAATTTCACACCAAGAAAAGTGGGAATGCAAGCCTGTTAGAAGTGATGCTTGTTTAGCAAGGATGCTTAAGTGTGCACCACCAGCCTTCTTCTGACAAAGATCTCTGCAGGGGGCTGAAGGCCCACATCGCTGATTGCTGGGAAACCTGCCAAGGGCTCCTGCCTTCCCCCACTGTGCCTCCCGCTGGATTTCAAACACACACTTCTCTTGGGGCACTGGAGGGTAGGGCTGCTGCCCTGTCGTCTCCAGAGGAAGAAGCGAGATCTCAGGGCCAGGTTTGGCTTGGAAGCTAAGCACTGTCAGCCGTGGATGGGAGACCACCAAGGAAAGCCAGGGTTGCTTCACAGAGGCAGGCAATGGCAAGCCACCTTGGAACATCTCTTGCCTTGAAAACCCTACAGGGTCACCATAAATCTGTTTCAACTTGACAAAACTTTCCACTCCTACCCCCATGATTTCTGTCAGGCTCTACCCTGAGGCCACAGGCACAGCCAGGCTCTCCCCCAGGCCAACTTATTCAGATTCCACCTGGCTTTATCCTGTCCCCCCAGGCTCCATTCAGTCTCAGGGGTCAGGGAAACTCCTCAGATATGAGCACCACAGATGAATCTCCTGCTTACTCCTCAGTGATCCATACAGCATGACCTATACACTGCAGTGAGCGAGTTGGAAGATCCCACCAGCTTTCCCATTCAGTCTCACCTGATCCCCCTCTTCACTCCACTCCCCACTGCACCCGATCCCCAGCATAAGCTTTTTGGTGGACAAAGGGATCCCTCTTTTCTACAGTGGAAAAGCTGGCTGGAGATTCCTTGTTTCTGTGCAATGCACCCAAAATGGAGGTGCGGGGGATTTATCCCTCTCTAACCAATCAATATGATGCACGACAAGAGATGTGAAAGCCCAGGAAAATACTAGGGATATGCAGGGAAAAAACAAACACACACACATTCTCTACGTAGCTTGGACATTTCCAGAAAGTCTACATCTTTGTACATGCCCTTAATATTCTACAGCTTCAGACCCAAATGTTTGAGAGATTCATCATCTAAACTTTCTAGGGCTTTGAAGTATGGATACTAATGGTTAAAGAAAGTCAACCGCCTTCTTTTGTGAAGACCAACCGAAATGGTACAACACATTGTGCACCCGAACTCTCCATCAGGCTGAGTGTGTTAAAAAGAAAAGAAAGGCCGGGGGGGGGGGGGGGGGGAGTCTCATGCTGCAGTCTGAAGGCCTCTTGCCTGCATTCTGTGTAGAAGAGTAGACAGGTTTGAATGGACACATCTCTGTGCACAGCACTTTACAGAGTAACAGAAGCAGAGCTGGGAGAGACTCTGCTCCAGGGAGCTTCCAGCGGACCCCTCCAGAGTGGGAGAAACAACAGAGGAGGGAAGGGGGGGAAGGCTGAATGGGAACAAATGCAACTGTGCAGACTGAGGCTCAGTTACAACTGGGGATGGGGACCAAGGAGAAAAGCTGAAGTTTAAATGGGAAACGCAGCCTCAGAGCAGAGGTTTGAACAGGAAGAGAGCAAGAGAGTCCGCATGCAAACAGTTTCTGGTCTTGTGAATGAGTGCCTATTTTCCCATCGGGTGATTTCTCGGATGCTCCCCACACCTAGGCATGCTGAGACTCTTCCCATTCATTCAGCCCTGGGTCCTGCCCAGCCAAAGATTCCCATGGGACCTTCTTCCAAGATGAACAGAGCCCTTGACATCAATCCACAAAACAGCGTAAGCTCCTTGAGACTTTCACCCACTAGCCCGAATCCACCCTGAGCCTCTGACATAAACAGAAGAGAAAGCATGCCTGTTTGGCCAGCCAGTCTCTCTGGCCTCTCAGGGCTGTCTTTCAAAGAGACCATCTGCCTGATGCTGCTTACTGGACATGCCAGGGATTGAACCTGGGACTTTCTGCATGCCAAGCAGATGTTCTACCACTGAGCCACAACTCATAAGAACCTTAGAAGAGCCCTGCTGGATTGGACCAGTGGTCCATCTAGTCCAGTATCCTGTCTCACACAGTGGCCAACCATTCCCTCTGGAGGGCCAGTGACAGGGCATGGAGGCCGAGGCTTTCCCCTGGGGTTCAGAGGCAGACTGCCTCATTGTGGGATCATGTCCCCTTTAGTCCCTGTGCCTAGTAGCCACTGATACACCCATCCTCCATGAATCTGTCCAGTCCCTTTTTAAAGCTGTTTATTTTTGTGGCCATCACAACATCCTTGAGCAGTGAATTATGAGAACATAAAAACATAAGAGAAGCTAATGCTGGATCAGGCCAGTGGCCCATCCAGTCCAACACTCTGTCACACAGTGCTCAAAAACATCAGGTGCCCTCAGGAGGTCCAGCAGTGGGGCCAGCTTTTCCCTTGCTTTACCCTATATCTCTCTGCTTGGGCTCCTAGGGACCTGTTGCCTACTTGTCTGAATGGAGTGATTTGGTGTCAGAGAGCCCCATATGCTCCATATAGGCTTTGCTAGTTGAGAGAAGAAGAAAAAGCACAAAATCCCTGCCTTTGGACTCGTTTCATTGAGCTGTTTTCTTTCTCAGATGTGAGGCATGCCAAGAACTGCCCCATTGACTGTGCCTCCATATACTACAACGGAGTCCGTCGCTCTGGTGTCTACAGCATCATGCCGTCTGTGGAAGGGCTGCCAATCGAAGTGCTGTGTGAGATGGATGTGGAAGGTATTGTCAGAGGCAACGGTAGTGCCTAAGTGATAGTCCTTACGGGTACTTCCCTGGAAGGCTGGTCAAACGTTGCCTCTCCCAGGAAGAGGCTATTGAAAAACATTTCTGTTCAGGACTCCATGTGGCTTTGGAGTGGTGCATGCATGACTGAAGCCCCCACTCCATAGAATCATAGAGTTGGAAGGGACCTCCAGGGTCATCTAGTCCAACCCCCTGCACAATGCAGGAATTTCACAAATATCTACTCCCCACCCCTTGTGACTGCTGTTCCACACCCAGAAGATGACAAAAAACCCTCCAAGATCCCTGGCCAAACTGGCCTGGAGAAAAATTACTACCTCACCCCATGATGTGTGTGAATAAGTGTAAGACCTGTGTCTCTTGCTCTCCCCTTTTCTTTTGAGACATTTGGTCTGGGTCCCGGTACCACTGATGATTTCCCCACCAGTGGCCACTGGTGGAATGGGCAGGGGAGAAGGGAAGAGAGAAATGCACAGTGCCAGTCACATAAGACAACTGATAGTCAATGCTAAAGAGGGGAGGGGGAGGATAAGAAATGCCTGGCCGGCCGGCCAGCAAGACTTTCCTCATTTCCCCACTCTGCTACTTAAGTTATCCATGGCTTTCCTTTAATACCTCAGTCCAAATGTATCATATTTGAACCCCAGTCTTTCTCCAAGGGGCTCCTGGTGGAGATTGCCCCCATTTTAGACCTGTGAAGGTGGGTTGAGAGAAGGAAAGGGTCCATTACTCAGTGGGAGAGCATACGTAGGCTTTGCATTCTCCTGGTCCCAAGCTCAATCCATGGCATCCCTGCTAAACTGGATCTCTACAGCAGCTCCCACCAGAGAAGACAAGTCTAGATAGGCTAAAGACTGGACTCAGTAAAAAGGTGGCTTCAGTGGCTTGAGAGAGTGACTGGCCCAAGGCCCCCCAGGGGCTAGAGTTGCCAACTCTGGGTTGCAAAATAACTGGAGATTTTAGGGGTGGAGACTAGGAAGGAAGTGGTTTGTTGAGGGGAGGGAAGGGACTTCAGTGGGGTATAAGGCCATAGATCCCACCCTCCAAAGCAGCCATTTTCTTCAGGGGAACTAATCTCTATAGTCTGGGAATCAGTTCTAATTCTGGGAGATCTCCAGGCCCCAGCTGGAGGCTGGCAACCCTGTGGCTGAGAAAGTATTTGACCCACCCACCCAGAACTCCCCAGTATTAGTCCAAAATTTGAACTTTGAGAGCCAGTGTGGTTTAGTGGTAAAGAGTGTCCAGACCCGAGTCTGAATCCCCATTTGTGCCATGGAAGGTCCCTAGGTGACCTTGAGCCAGTGACATCTTCTCAGCCTAACCTATCCCACAGGGCTGTTATGAAAATGTAAGAGAGATCAATGATGTAAGCAGATTTGGCTCCCCACTGGGGAAAAAGGTGGGTTCTAAATGAATAAGTTTGGTGAAGTTTGGTGTAGCGGTTGAGAGCAGCGAACTCTAATCTGGAGAACTGAGTTTGATTCCCCACTCTTCCACATGTAACCAGCTGGGTGACCTTGGGTCATTCACAGTTCTCTCAGAGCTCTCTCAGCCCCACCTACCTCACAGGCAATGTTCCCTCTAAATTGTGGAGTCTCGTGAGCAAAAATTCTTCTTTGTGAGCCACTGGCATTAAAGTTGTGAGTGAGTGATTTAGCTACTACATAAATTAATTTGCTCTGGAGCCATCCTTCCTGAGCTAAGGCAAAAATGGGTGAGCCGGAAGCTAAAAAACTGTGAGCTAGCTCACACTAACTCAGCTTAGAGGGAACATTGCTCACAGGGTGTCTATTATGGGGAGAGGAAGGGAAAGGAGATTGTAAGCTGCTCTGAGACTCTGAGTGAAGGGCAGAGTATAAATTCAACCTCTCCTCCTCCTCCTCCTCTTCCTGCATCCACACTGACTCTGGTGCTCAATGATGCTCCTGCCCTAGCACTTGGGATGGAGGCAGGTTAGAAATCCCACACACTGACTAAATCCTTGACAGGTGGAGGCTGGACAGTCATCCAGCGGCGGCAAGATGGGACAGTCAACTTTAACAGGACGTGGAACGAATACAAAGATGGGTTTGGCAATTTAAATGGTGAATTCTGGATGGGCAATGAAAACATTCACAAGATCACCAACCAAGGGGACTACTCTCTCCGCATTGATCTGGAAGACTGGAATAACAAGCACAAGCATGCCTTCTATCAACTCTTCAGGTATGGGTGGACAAGGCTGGATCGACAGCGTAGGTAGGGCACATGTGGGCAACCAACCATCAACCCCCCCCTTTTAAGAACTCCCATTAGAGTTGCTTTCCTGTCTCCAGAACATTCTTTCCCGATAGTTAACTGAGGCAATAGCGCCACCTGCTGTGAGCTGAGGAAATCAAACATCCATCTATTTGGACAGTCAGGGACATGTATCCCCATAGATCAGAGATGCGTCTGCATGTTCAGTCCCTTTATTTACTGGATTTCAGAAACTCGAAAACAATACAGTAAATCATATCCTTCCTATTATATGAAGCCGTTTTCAAGATTCCATGGGGCGCCAAAATCACTAGGCTGGACGGACTGCCACTCAAAAGGGTGTCCCTGGCCACTGGCTGCATTCTCTCCCTGCTTTGCCTCAGTCCCGCCCACAGAGCCACCGGCCAGCGTCTTGGCCTCAATCTGGAGGGAGCCAGCGAAGGGGAAGGACCAACTGGGTGCTGGGTCCACTTGTCTCCTCCACCCACTGCCAAGTGGGTCTAACTGTCCCATCAGTGGCCTGCTTCTGTCAGTGAAAAGACAATGGACTATCAGCATAACCCCCTCCCCCGCACACTGCTAGCTTGCCCAGAATAAACTGTCAGAAACAGCTGGGGGCATTTCACACAGCACCCTGTAGCGCTTCAGGACTGGTACAAAGAACTGAAGAATGCTTGGGAGGAGGTTTCAAGGTAAACCGGCTCAGGAAGGCTTCCCCAATGGGAGAGGCACATTTCTGTGTGAAAGGGCCAATATGTTCCGTTAGGGAACCAGTACTAATACGGTTCTGTGTGAAATGCCTAACAGAAACCATTACTGAAGAGTTCCTGAAACGGAACATAATGGCTGTGTGAAATTCCTCAGGCTCTTTCTCCTGCTTAGCTCCACCATGGCTGGCTGGCTAATGAGGTGGGCCAGTAAACCATCAAACCATTCCCTTCAACCCCCTGCTGTGTGGCTGACTTTCCCCCTAGGGTTGCCAATCTCCAGATGGGACCTGGAGATCTCCCACTGTTACAATTGATCTCCAGATGACAGAGATCAGTTCCCCTGGAGAAAATGGCTGCTTTGGAAGGTAGACCTTATGGCATTATAGCTTGCTGAGTCCTTCCATCCCCCCCAACAAAATGCTGCCCTCCAAAGGATCCACCCCCCAAATCTTCAGGTATTTCCATCATAGGGTTGCCAGGTCTGGGCTGGAAAATCCCTGGAGACTTTGGGGGTGGATCCAGGAGAGGGGAGTGTTTGGGTTCTCTGAAGCAAGCAAGGTTCTCTGAAAGCCCCTTTCCACACCTATGTTGGCCTTTGGGAGAAAACTCATTGGGGCAGCTGAACAGAATGCCATAGAGGCCACCCTCCAAAGCAGTCATTTTCTCCAAGGGAGGGGGGAAGACCCGTTGTCTGGAGCTCAGTTGTAATACCTGGTGATCTTCAGGCTCCACCTGGAGGTTGACTACCCTAGGCGTAGCAGTCAGTGCTTCAGAGCAGGATCTGCTAGACCCAGGTTCTTGCTGAGTGGGTGATTTTGGGCCAGTCACAGACTTTAAGCCTAACCTACCTCACAGGGTTGTTGTGCAAGTCAAAAAGGGGGAGAGGAGAATGATGTCAGCTGCTTCAGTCACCATTGCAGAGAAAGACTACTTTTCCTCCAGGGGAAGTATGGTTGCCAATCTCCAGGTGAGGGCTGGAAACTACTCAGAATTACAAGTGCTCTCCAGATGGCAGAGATCAGTTCCCCTGGAGAAAATGGTGGACTCTACTTCCTTATACCCTGCTGAGATGGACCCTTTATGACAGCCAATGTGACATAGCAGTCAGGGTTTCAGAGCACGGCGGAGGCTGCAGGCGGGGGGGGGGATGGAAACTTGAAGAGTGAGATTGATGATTGGCTGGGAAGGAGATAGGGTTGCCAACTCCAGGTGGAGAATTCCTGGAGACTTGAGGGATGGAGCCTGGAGACGGTGAGTTTTGAGGAGGAGTGGGACCTCAGACAGGTACAATGCCATGACTCCACCCTCCAAGACAATGAGTCCCTCATGGGGAACCATTGTTGCCAATCTCCAGGTGGGGGCTGGAGATCACTCAGAATTACAACTGCTCTCTAGGGGGGAGGAGATGGAAAGCTGAAGCCAGGGGGCAGATAATGATACATTGATGGTTGGCTGGGAGGTAGGGTTGCCAACTCCAGGTGGAGAAATTCCAGGAGATTCGAGGGGTGGACCCTGGAGAGGGTGAGGTTTCAGCAGGGGTGGGACCTCACACAGGTTCAGTGCCATTGACTCCACCCTTCAAACCACTTGTTCCCTCATGGGGAACCATTGTTGCCAATCTCCAGGGGAGAAATGGAGATCACACTGAATTACAACTGCTCTTCAGATGGCAGAGATCTTCCCCTGGAGAAAATGGTGGACTCTGGGTCATTATACCCTGCTGAGGTCACCACAGCAAATTGATGCTGAGTGCCCAAGGCCGGGGCACTCTCCCAGAGCCTCTTTCTAGAGACCGTTGTATTTATTTTCACAATGGGCCTTATTCCTAGTAATACATACAATAAGCAGTGTCCAAACAACTGTCCTTACCGCTTTATAAAAAAGGTCCTCCTGAACAATTCCATTTTGCACATTCTGAGGAGTGCTAAAAGTGTGGAGGGAGCCTTTCTGACCTCCTAAGGCAGGCCACTCCACAAAATGGAAAGCCACGGCAGAGGATGCTCAGATGTGCACAGCTGTTGAATTGACTCATGTGCAGGGTGGCACCTGCAGAAGACTTTGCTCAAATGAGCACCATGGTTGCAGTGGGGCAGAGTGGGAGAGGCAGTCCTCTAGATATGAGGGACCAAGGCCATGAAGAGCTTTGAAAGTGACAGCCAATACCTAGAATTGAGCCCAAGAATAATTGGTTACCAATGGTGTGACTGCAAATCAGGTATAATTTCTCCTCCCCCTAGGTCCTGATAGTAACCAAGCTGTAGCATTCCATATTAGTTGGACCTTTTCTGGTTGTCTTTGAGAACAGACCCATTGTAGAGTATTTGATGTCCTGAGATCACATCAGGTTTCACACTGTTTCAGTTAACTTTGCTAAAAGAAAAACATTGACTTACTTCAATGCACTTCAGTGCTGTTCACTGACCTCTAGTGCTCAGCGGAACAAATAACTTGGAACAGACTGGAACTGCACATCTTTACTTCAGGTGAGCACCACTTAGTTACTCTATAACCAGGAGTGGGGAGCTGCTCTTACAGTCGCCTCGTATCATAATTTCCTCTTGTCATTGTGGTGTCAGTCAAAAGATAATATAGGGGGTTCTGGTCATGTGTATGAATTGTGTTCAGGGCCTTTTGCAACCAACATTACAGGTGATCTGAATGCAAAGCACTCAGGCCCTAACCCTCCCATTTCATGTAGCCTCCAAAGCTGATTTGTCCCAATAACATTTGAGAACCCCATCCAAAGACCATTCCTGGCACATTCCCTATTTGCTTTACAGGATTGAGAACGAAGCTAACTATTACCGCTTGCATGTGGAAGGCTTCAGTGGGACGGTAGAGGATTCCTTTGCCTGGTACCACAACAAACGGAGCTTCAGCACACCTGATTCAGGAAACATCTGTGCAGCCATCTCCCACGGAGGCTGGTGGTATCACCAGTGCTTCTTCTCCAACCTCAATGGAGTTTATTACAAGGTAAGGTCTGGCGGTTTGTCCCTGACCCACACAGCCTTCATAGCTGTCTCTTGAAATGAACCCCACCAGAGTTTATCTGATACAGTTTTATCCTCGCCCTTCCTTCAACAGTTCCAGGTGGTGTACACCATGGTTCTTTCTTCGAGTTTTATCCTCACAGCAACATTACGAGGGAAGTTCGGCGGAGCGAGAATGATAGGCCCAAGGTCAGCCCCATGAATGTCATCGCAAGTGGGCATTTTAAACCAGGGCCTTCTCAGGCCTAGTCCAACACCCAAACCCAGTGATCTTCGACATTGTGCTAATGGCTGCCGGTGTGCCCACTGATGTGTTTATGGATGTCCACGTGCTTTCCCCCTAAAGTGTCTTTTTTCCTGGCTTTTAAAATCACAAATTGTGCAGGGTAGAAATCTAGGCCGGCTCGTGCTGGAGGCCTTCTGGTTCCTGGATTCTGTAGGGAGGAATGTTACCAAAGAATGAGGTTCGGCCTACACAGGCAACAAGATGTGGGTTGCCAGGGCAAGAGACTGGACTGAACCAATTTTAAAGTATTCTTAATCTACTTGTTGTTTTCTCCTCTCAACCCCTACCCTCTTCACAGGGAGGCAGATATTCCTTGAAAAACCGCAGGATCCTAGGACCTGACGGGGTGGTGTGGTACACATGGAAAGACACGGATTATTATTCCCTGCGGAAGGTGACCATGATGATCAGGCCCCGTACTTTCCGTCCGCATCTCTCCCCATGAAGAAATCAGGAGTTTTTGTGCACGTGTTTCACCTCAGCTGGATTACAAGCTCCAGCGACAGCCAATGACTATGTTACGATCTGTCAGGTCACTGAGAGGTGGCATCTCTTGCCAGCCAACCATGTGAACCAAACAGGAATCAGCAGACAAGCCATGGCCTGTGAAAGGTCTCGCAGAGGCCTGTTCCCACCAGTGCTATCTGGAGGGAGGGAAGGAGGGGTGATCGGAGCTCTCCCCGGAACTGATGTTCTAATAGATGTGAATTGTCATCCTGAGGCCCGGAGGAAGTTATGGTTTCTTGGGAAATGTTGCTTCCAGTTCTGTCTGATGTGGTTGCTGGTTGGAATACAGCAAACTGCAGAATTGTGGGTCTTAAAACGTTGACATGTAGCAGAATCACTGAGGGCCGGGAGCTTGAAGTTGCACAGTACTGCCCTCTACTGGAAGAAGGCTGGGACTGACTGTAACGCTGGTTTCAGAAATCGCTCTTTTAGGTTAGCAGATATGCGTGTGGAGTAATGCATGCTTGTCTAGCTGTGGGGATTTCCCAGTGGCATCTGCTGGCAAGCAAGAGGAACTGCTGCACGGGGGGGGGGGGGGGGGGGGGGGGCAAAGAGACACCTTATGTCTGTTGATATTCTGCTCTCTAAGCAGACCTGGTTAGGAGACCACCCAGAAATACCAGGTGCCGAAGGCTGGATCTGCTTCTTCAAAAAAGTACATCCTTATCTAGGAGGAGGGTGCTAAGAACTCTGAGACCACCAGGGACTTATTCCAGATGAACTGAAAGGAACCACAAGATGCAGCTAGTGCACCTGGAACTGCTGGATGCTTGTGGAAAGTTCAGAACTCCAAGCTGCTGATGACAGAGGCCTCTTCAGAGTAGGGACCTGCTGGCACAGCTAGATTCGGCCCTCTTGGTTCTGTTCCTCTATCCCTTCTGCTGCATTTGATGCTATTACCTCTGCAACTGTTGAACTCTTTCAAGGCCTCCTGACAAACTGTGCCTGGGGAAGTAGCTTCAGAAAAGCAGGGTCACTGGAGGCTAGGGGGAAAACCTGGGGACCACAATCACCCTGAAAGCCCATGGATTTGTGTGGTCAGAAGGAACTTTGGGCTGGGGGCCCCTGCGTGGCTCTTGATAGCCATGCAGAAAGTTCAGACCTCATAAGGAGAATAGACAGTCACTTGAGCTGGAGGAGACCCATTGATCCATTCGGACTGATTTAAGAGACTCAATTTTAAAATGTTTTGTTCAGATCCTTTCTCTATCCTAATAAAACTGATTGTATGCTTGGATCCATGCAGAGGGTAAATGCTTTGTGATTAACAGCCTCCAGTTTGCTCGGCCTCCAGGTTTATAGGAAACCCAACTAAAATTCCCAGCATTTTTGGGGGGGTTTGCAGGAATCCCCCATGCGGAGTGCATTGCCGTGGCCTCACTGGGGTGTGGGAGACAGGAGCCACATCTGTGTGTTTTGGTAGTGGGTGACATGGGTGAATCAGCCAATGCTGATTAGAGACAGGCTGATATCTGGGGTTCCAGAGACAAATACTCAAGGAATACTCCCCCTCCCTAACTACAAATCTGATACTACATTATCACAACATAAAGAAAACTCCAGTTTAACAATTGCTTTATATACATATGCATCAGTTAAGATAAGAGGTGTTAATCATCAGCTTTATCTTTTTTTAAAATCATAGATGCAGGAGGCTTTGAGTTGAAGGAATGAGTAACTGTGGCCTACGAGCCCCCGCAAAAATAAATTTTAGGGATCTTCACAAACCCTGGATACCATCCCTATATAATTGTACTTATAAATATTGGTCCTTGCTGCTATTTTATTTTAAAACATTAAATTGAAGCTGTGGCAGAATGGGCCTGCTCCGGCCTGCAGGCCCTGTTCCCCCCTGCCCTCCAAGGTTTTCCCAATACACGGAGAGGCTTTTCTCTCTCTCTCAGATAACCTGCTGCCACCACTTTACCTGTATAAGGAATTGCCCACTGGGAGGTTCAGGACTCCCAGCTTCCCTTCCAGGTTCTGAGGCCTTGCCTCTGTGTCACCCACTGCCCTGGTCACCACGGGGACTGTACTGCCTCATGCGCCCCTGGAGGAATAGCCGCTTGCCAACTGCCTGCCTTCCCCCTGGCGCTCCTTTTAAAATAGTGTGTCCAAGACAGTGGAGGTCTGTGTGGGACAGAGAACCACTCCCAACATCCAAAGTTATAAAGTATCTATTTAAAAAAATGTTCACAAACATACTTTTAGCACAGCACCAGATTGAGCAAGGGATTCAAAATAAATGGATGAAATGCAATTCCTCTGTCCCTCTCTTTACACATGCCCCCCCCCCGCTTGCAGGGAGGTCGGGGTGTAAATTGAATTAACATAAATAAATAAATAAATGCCCTGTCTGTCTAGGGCTGCCAAGTCCCCCGGTAGGGCGGGGGAAACACTGATTTTTAGTGCTTCCCCCCGCTTTTTCAAAGTTGGCCACCGGGGGGACAAAATGGCTGCCTTAAAAGGGAAATGTCTGCAGAGAGCCTGCCCTGCAGTAAAAAGCCTCACCAGACATTTCCCCTTTAAGAAGTCAGCAAGAGAGCTTCCACAGCAAGAGAGGTCTGCCCAGAGATTAAGGAGGGACTGAAGGGGCTGCTTTTGCATGTGGCTGGCTTGCTGTAGTAAGTTTCTCTTCCAGCTCTTTTCCTTCTCTCTCCCTCTTTCTTTTTTCTGTCTGTCTGTCTCTCTCTCTGTCCCCATCCAGCAGAGGTCTATCAGTGGCTATTATTAGCCACAAGGTCTAAATGGAACACTTTGTCTGGGGCAGTGATGCTCTGAATTCTTGGTGCTTGGGGGGCAACAGTGGGAGGGCTTCTGGAGTTCTGGCCCCGCTGCTGGACCTCCTGAGGGCACCTGGTATTTTTGGCCACTGTTGTGACACAGAGTGTTGTACTGGATGGGCTGTACTGGATGGGCCGATCCACTGTGGCTTCTCTCCTGTTCTTATGATATGAAAATCATATTAAGCACTTGTGTAGCACTTAGTGCTTCATATTCTGCCAAGATGAGGAAGGATTCAGTAGGGCTGTTGCTCAGTGATAGAGCATCTGCTTGACATGCAGGAGGTATCAGCCTCTTCAGCTAAAAAAGGATCAGGTAATAGGTGACATTAAAGATCTCAGCCTGAGACCCTGGAGAGCCACTACCAGTCTGAGTAGTCAATACTGACCTTGATGGACCAATGGCCTGATTCAGTATTAGGAAACTTCATGAGTTCATGTGTCAGCATGTGGAAGCAACATCACAGGATGTGACATCACAAAATGATGTCACTTCCTTTCTCCTGGCTCCACCCCCAAAGTCTCCTGGCTCCACCCCCAAAGTCCCCAGATATTTCCCAAGTTGGACTTGGCAGCCCTATGTCTGTCAGATGTTAAAATATAGGACAGGCTCCTGAGCTAAGGATGTTATAGACCTCTACAGGGTTCCATTGCCTTGCAGCTTCCTCCAGCTCTTCAGGCCAGCACATGGTTAATGGTTGCATCCTCCAGACCTCAGTTAAGAGTTCTGTCTGCTCTGATGGACAGCACAAAAGAGCACTTCCTTCTTGCTTCCAGGAGTTTTATCTCCTTTCTATTCCCCACCCACTGACCAGGTCAGGCCAGGTCAAAGAAGCTTTTCCTGGTGATCTCTCTGGTATTTAATGCCTCCAAATCTCCATTCTCTGCTTGACCATCCCATTGTCTAGAACTATTAGTATTTGTATGAAGGTAGGCTGAGGTAAATCTGGAAAGCAATTGAACTGACTTCTCCCCTTCCTGCCTGTTCTCTGCCCAGAGGGGGGGGGGACTTTTAAAACTCAGAGTGAAGGTTTGCTCATTTCTAAACTCTGAAGAACAAAATGCATTTCTTCACAGAAGCCATTGTCAAATTCATTTTTAAAATGACTTAAATTGGAGTCTACATGACTTCCACATCAGAGGGATAGCACAGTTTTTACACGCATGGGAAAATTTTAAAAATCAAGATGTCTTTCTAAGAGCGTGCAAGGGCTTCCTATTTGGTTTTTCCCTACAAGACTTCACTGCACAAGCTGAGGCATTTCAAGATGTCCATAGCAGCTGCTTTTCCAAAGGCCTGCCTGAAGCAGCTAGTGCAGACTGCACCTCATGGCAAAAAAATATGGCTCCATCCAAAAGCAGCTTCCCTTCCATTTTTTAAAGGCATCAGTGCTCTACTACAATCACATTTGCATGTAACATATAGTTAGTCCCTCATGGCAGAGCTTCAGACAAAGAACTTACATTGTCTTCTTTGCACATCGGCTGCACTGAGAAATTAACAAGGCAATAAATGGCCTTTGATGGGGATAACTCCATTTAGCGCTGCAGACCACTTACTGGATTCTGCTGCCACCTAGGGACAGTTGGGTTACAATTCTGATCCTGCTTTCCCTATGACACCTTTAAACAGTATAGTTCCAGAATAAAGCCATCCTGAAGTGGTTTTGCCTAGGCATTCAGACATGGTGCGAATCCCGAGTTGTGGGGAGTAAGCAGTGCCAGCTGGCAGTGGCTCTCCAAGGTTGTGGGTAGTCTATCAGATAACCAGCTTTCTGATATTTTTGACTGGCAATACGGGGACTGAACCTGGGACCTCTTGTATGCAAAGCAGATGCCTTACCACTGAGCCATAGCCCTGTCATTAGCCCTGGACCCAGAAACCACATAAGAGGTGTCGGAGGACTTAGCGGAAGGGCAATCCCTCTTTCTGTTAACAAAAACCTACCTCTGGAGCCCAACCCCCACTGTATATAAATTTGCCAAAGGGTCACAGAATAATAATGATTAAGCTACTTTACAAAAACACAGAGATGTGCTCCAAAGTCCCTAAAGATAATAGAATAACAGTTTATGTTGCTCAAAAGAAAATATAATTATCCAAAGGAAATGGTACTCTGCTCCATCAATACATTTCAGAAGCACTTTGGTGGGGACAAACTACAGACTTTTAAACTAAGCAAATGACAGAAAATGGTTCTCCTCACACACACACACACACACACACACCTGAACAAGGCAAAACATCCATCTCACCACATGAGGGCAGAACAGTCAGGAAGCCTAGAGCAAGAAAAAAACAGGAGTCTCACAGGATCAGAGTCCTTATCTGCAACTTCCACACAAACCATGTGGGCCTTTCACCATAAAGATGCCAGTGGATACAGCCAGGCCACTGCGTGCCCAGAGAGAATCATCCCATGTTTACCACAAACTCTATCTGTCATTCTATCCTTTGTCCATCTCTGTTTCAGAAAGAAATGACATAAGTCACTTCATTGAGAAGAAGAAAAGAGACTGGATTTATACCCCACCCTTCACCACCTGAAGGAGTCTCAGAGCAGTTTACAATCCCTTTCCCTTCCCCTCCCCACAACAGACACCCTGTGAGGTAGGTGGGGCTGACAGAGCTCTGTCTTGAACTGACCTTGAGAAAACAGCTCCAAAAGAGCTTATGACTGACTCAAGATCAGACCAGCAGCTGCATGTGGAGGAGTGGGGAATCAAACCCTGTTCTCCCAGATTAGAGTCTGTGCTCTTAACCCCTACACCAAACTGGAGAAACAATCCTGTCATAAGATGTTACTTCATATTGTATAGGATTCTGTGTTTATGTGAGCCAGTCAGTCTCCCTCAGCCTAAACTACTTCACAGGGTGGTGGCTGTGATGATCATATGGACGGGGGGGGGGACGGGGACGACGACAATGATGTTGGAAGCTAAGCTATAAATAAATAATCCTTAGTAGGCAGAACTAGCTTCAAAATGGCACTTGAGCCTGGGCATGGCATGTAGCAGAATGAAATGGTAGACTCCTGAGGTGGTATGATGGGCCCTCAGTGGGAAGAGTCACATTTTTAATGCTCTCCTGATATAAAAGCTCACTGCCAGTGAAAAGTAATTAGCGCATCAAGGAGAGAATGTTTTGATTCGAGGTCTTCACATGCTGTGCTCGGTTTCCACTTGGTTTTCAGCTGTTCAGCCTGAAGCCACATCAGGCTCTCCCCCTGCTTTTGAGAGCAGAGTACCAGCTTGAAATCTGAAAAGCCAGGATCCGACTGCACACCTCTAAGGTGGGCAGAGACCCGGATGTAGCCGCCTCTCTCACTCGGCTGCTCTTAATATCCCTCAAGCTGGATAATAATGTTTCAGGAGCATCGGTCCGCTACTGAGGGCTGCTGTTCAGTGAGCTTACCCACCTGATTAATTAAACCAGACACGCTCAAACATATGGCCCGGGGGGCAGAACTGGCCCATTCAGGGCTCTTGTCCAGCCCACAAGAAACTGGGGGGGGGGGGGGAACCAGTCTGAATATGGACCAGAAGAACCTATGTTAGCATATTATACTCCCTGCAGAGGTCCCTTCTGACCCTTCCCCAAATGCAGGCCCTTCCCCCAGATCTCCAGGGATTGCCCAGCCCAGAGTTGGGAACCATAAGGGGTGAGGAGGGCTGGTTTGGCCTGTGCAGACAGTCCCCTTGGGCCCTGCCTGCTGCCCTTGGCCAAGGCACTGGGCTGGAATGCACTGCCTGCTGCCACCTCCTCCTCCTCCAGTCAGAGCACGCTGGGCAGCTGCCTCTGCCACCTGGGCTGCTGGGAAGATGGCTGGCTGCTCATGTGCAGCAGGCAGGATCACTTTGGCCCCACCTCCCCAAGCCCAGCCAGGCAGCTTCCCACTTGTAGGCAGCCCAAGGAAGGAGCCCAGAGGCACAGGGGGTTGCCATCTCTGGGTCAGAAAATACCTGGAGACTTTGGGGGTGGAGCCGGGAGAGGGCGGGGTTTGCGGAGGGGAGGGGCCTCAGCCTGGTACAATGCCATAGAGGCCACCCTTCAAAGCAGCCATTTTCTCCAGGGGTGTAGCTCGTTAGGAAAACAACCGTGATGTAATAACGAAGTTGTAGTCTAAACAATTAGAAAAAAAAATATTTTTAATGTGTCCAGTGTATAACAAGTCATTCAGGTTGTTTCCTTTGAAGCAAAATGGTCTCAAATCTACTTTTTGACTGTGCAGCACTTAGAGGGTGCAGTGCTCATTGGACCGTTTTACTTAAAGTTCCATCAGATGAGACCTGTCACCCTTCATGTTTTCACGGCAACTTAATGCTTCCTGTGTCGCCACATGTGGCCACTTATGTGAGCATGTGAACAGAATGGCTGGCCAGGCTGTGTGCCCTTGTGTGCAGCAGCCCTTGCAAGAGAGAAAAGCCCGGCACTTACGTAAGGGGTGCGATGCACACAGAACACTGAGGGCTGGGGGCAGAGGAGGTCTGCCGAGTAGGGTGAGTCGGAGCCTGCTCACCCGCTGACCCAAATGTGTGTGGCTGTTCTCCTCCCTCCCTCCCCTGGCAGCACAGGGAGGATTAAGTAAGAGGCAAAGCCAGAATGCACACATGCTCCCTTGGCTTCCTGCATGGAGGCCCTTGCCTTATGCCACAGTCTGAATGGAAGGGAGGGGAGTAAGGTTAAGGTCAGGGATGGGAGCAGGCATTCAGGAAAGTGTACTAGGTTTTCACATGGCAGAGGAAGGCGCTGGATGTGTGTCTGTGTGCTTGACGTGGGGGTAATATTTTGGGTGATAGGATAATGCCATGGAGCTGGCAGGAAATAAAAGTCTGCAAAAGGCAATTAAAGTGGAGCTAGCATCTTTGGAGAGTGGTAGTGCTTGAAGGTTGCTTGTGGCCTGGGGAGCATCGCAGTTTGTGGTTCAAGCTTGTTGTTAAATTCGGGACTTTGACAGAGGGAGGTGTAGGATCATGCGGATGCTGCACACACATACCCCGTTCTGCGTCCAAAGTCTGTTGACTGGAGCAGTTTCTTGAAGGCAGGGCTTGTTGGGTTGCCCAGCTGATGCCACTTGGCCACCTGTCTTTGACTGCTGCACCTGCAGCAGTGGAATGCAGCACTTCATGCTTCAGCTCATCAGACGCTTCTGAAATGTGTTAGACTTTAAAGAGCCATGAGTTGTTGCACCTTGATTGTCAGCAGCAGCGGCAGGAGGAAGAAGAGGAAGAAGAAGAGTTAGTTTATACTCCACTTGTCTCTGCCCTAAGGAGTCTCGGAACAGCTTACAATCGCCTTCCCTTCCTCACTCCACAACAGGCACCCTGTGAGGTATGTGGGGCTGAGAGAGCTCTGAGAGAACTGTGATTGACCCAAGGTCACCCAGCTGGCTTCATGTGGAGGAGTGGGGACTCAAACCCAGTTCTCCAGATTAGAGTCCTGCTGCCGCTCTTAACTGCTACCCCAAACTGGCTCTCTGACAGTTCTCTCCACTGCACAAAACTTCTTGTGCATATTGAGCAAAGGGTGGTTACTTAGGTGCTGAGGAGGGGTCTGGGTCATGGTCAGTGATAAAATACCTCCAGCACCTGGCATTTCATTTTATGGCACACGTGGCCTGGCCTGACAAAGTGAAATTTATGTCAGATCCAGCTCTCATCACAAATGAGTTCAACACCTCTGAATTAAACAGTTTGAAGGTGAGGTGAAAAACTCCCACAGGGCTGACATGAGGCTTAGTCTGCCATTCACCTGCCTGTGGCTTCCAGGGAATTATTAATACAAGGATAGTAAAGGTTTCCCTTGCTCGAAAGCCAGTCAAATCCAACTCTAGGGGGCAGTGCTCATCTCCATTTCCAAGCCGAAGAGCCAGTGCTGTCTGAAGACTTCTCCATGGTTATGTGGCCGGCATGATTAGACGCCAAGGCACACGGAATGCTGTTACCTTCCCACCAAAGAGGTACCTATTTATCTACTTGCAATTTCTTGCTTTTGAGCTGCTAGGTTGGCAGGAGCTGGGGCCAGAGACAGGAGCTCACGGCACTCGGGTCTCGAAGTGACAAGCTACCGACCTTCTAGTCTGCAGCTCAGCATCTTAACCTCTGAGCCACCGTGGCTCTACAAGGAAACTTCCCCCCCAAAATGTGCTCCCTCGCCTTGCAGTATGAAATAGTACCATCATTTTACCGTCTCAGCACTTGGATACCTCATTACTGCCTCATTTTTCTACATCACTAAAGCAGGTGTCTTCCCAGGAGGCTGAAGGAATTGGGGCTGATGGTGGTGAAGGCCAGTATTGGTTGCTACTGAAGTAAAGAAGTGAACATCTAAATACTGACAGAGTCTGTAGAATGGCAGAGGGCTCTCTCGAGCACCTTCCACGTTTCCTATGACAACAGCCCTTTCCACCTCACACCCTCTCACTTCCCTACATTCTGACAGCCATGGCCTTTCAGTCATTGCTAAGCAACAAGCTTAGCAGCCTTGGGAGAGCTTCAGCCCATGCACTTGATTGACTGGCAGGAGCCCTTTAAGTCATTACGTTTTTGGCTATCAAACAGAGTGTAACGGGAGACTGGTGCTACATGGCAGCCTCTTGGTATGTGGGGGTCACCATTATGTGTCAACAGGGCAACATGTATGTTTTCCAGCTTTGGTTACCTGCTGTCCAGAACTCTGATTTTTGAAGGTATGTGTGCACATATCCTGAAGATGGAAAGTACACACTTGAGAGCCAGTGTGATATAGAATGTTGGACTAGGATCTGGGAGAACCAGGTTCAAATTGTGACTCTGCTGTGGATGCTCCCTTGGGCCCATTGCACTCTCTTAGCCAGTTTGGTGTAGTGGTTAAGTGCGCGGACTCTAATCTGGGAGAACCGGGTTTGATTCCCCACTCCTCCACTTGCACCTGCTGGATGACCTTGGGCAAGCCATAGCTCTGCACCAGCTGTCCTCTCAAGGACAGTTGTCTCAGAGCTCTCTCAGCCCCACCTACCTCACAGGGTGTCTGTTGTGGGGAGGGGAAGTGAAAGGAGTTTGTAAGCCACTCTGAGACTCCAAGTGAGTGAAGGGTGGGATATAAATCCAATCTCTTCTTCTTCTTCTTCTTAGCCTAACCTACCTTGCAGAGGTGTTGTTCTTGGGGAAAGGTGGGGGAAGAAAGAACAATGTAAGCCACTTCTTCGTTGGGGTCTTCGTTGGGATGTTTGTATGGAGCAAGACAATCGTGAATGCCATACTCTCGTGTTAAATGGTAACACATTAAAAAGCGGCCTTCAGAAGCATAGCAAGACTGTGTTGGCTTTTGGAAGCTGGTGCACATTGACAGAAGATGACTTTGGGTGTGCAGCAGGCCTTTGGCATGTTATGCAGGTTTCTGTTTTAACAACATGTTTTAATCCTTCCTGGATTCCTTGATCTGGGATGAGCTGCAAATTCAGATGACTCAGTAGTAGGGTGGCCAGGTCTGGGCTGGAAAATTCCTGGAGACTTTGGAGGTAGAGCCAGGAAAGGGTGGGGTTTGGGGAGGGGAGGGGCCTCAGCATGGTTTAATGTCATAGAGTCCAACCCATCAAAGCAGCCATTTTCTCCAGGGGAGCTGATCTCTGTCCACTGGAGATCAGTTGTAAAAGCGGGAGACCTCCAGGCCCCTCAATCCTACTCAATAGGTAAATCAGTCCCTGCATAATTATCCTTCTCTGTGGGAATGTGGGAATGGATCTCTACCAACACCTGATGGAAAATTTTCTGCTATTATTTTAGAATAAAAAAATATTGACTTCTTTGGAATGAAAAATTTCCCCTAAAAAGCATCACAGTCTTAAGCAGAATGACACCTTCTGTAAATCCATGGTCTTAAAAGGGTGTCATTCTACTTGGCAGTGTTGTGCTAGAATATATGAGCATTACCTCTGTAATAATATTTCACATCGATATTTCACATCATTATTTCTTCAAAGGCTTCTGCTTCCTCCTCCTTGGATTAGTCTCAAGGATCATTTTGTGAATGGAACACTGAGTAACCAATCAAATCTTGCTAAGTGATGGCATTGCTGAAGGCAAGAGAGCAGGGACAAATGAGGGCAATTTACGTGAGCAAACTGTCTTTGCAAAGGTACCATTAGGAAAAGGGAAGTATTTTTCAGCATTGCCGAAAATGTTCACGCACATAAAACCCTGTTATTAGTTTCAGCTCATCATTAGCTAATCTAACATTTATTGAAATTCCAAGAAGGAATTAATCCTGAGATTTGTGTATAACTTTTTTTTTGCCATCAAGTCACAGCTGATTTATGGTGACCCCATGGGGTTTTCAAGGCAAGAGACGTTCAGAGGTGGTTTGCCATGGCCTGCCTCTGTGTCACAACCCTGGTATTCCTTGCTGGTTTCCCTTCCAAATACTGACCATGGCTAACCCTGCGTAGCTTCTAAAATCTGATGAGATTGGGTTGACCTGAGCTAACCAGGTCAGGGTGTGTATAAAATACAAATGCTTCAATTCCCTCATGTGGTCTTGAACCAACCAATGGAAAAATGTTCATGTGCTTTCACCCACAAGACTAGGCAATGTTTAATAGTTACACATGAATAAGCTTTCTGTGGGTTTAACTGTGCCTGATTATGGCTAGGATGTTTAATTTCTTCTTTAAAAACAATGGACTTAATCTTTCTGGCATTTATATAGGCTTTCACCAGTGGACACTTGCTTTCATAATTCCAGCTAAGGAGACAGGCTGTATGTATTCAGCTGTGAGACAAAGAGCTCTCTTGCTGTTTATGAGAACAACTAATCATGGGGGACTAAGAAAATGCCAGGGGGCATTTGTAATAGAGATGAGCATTCTGGCCAATGTAAATCATATAGCTACATGATAAAGTTGTCTGATGCAACAGCAACTTTTGGCCAGTAGAAGAAGAAGAGATGTTCTTTATACCCCACTTTTCTCTACCCTAAGAAGTCTCAAAGTGGCTTACAATCATATTCCCTTCCTTTGCCCACAATAGTGGACAAATCTGGGGAAAATGCCACTTCTTAAGGATGGCATGAATTCTTCCTCAGCAGGACTTTAATATATTCATTCAATTTGCTTAATTTTAGGTCACCTTTCTTGCTGAGCCTCAAGGAGTCACACAATTAAAAAAAAGAGTTGGTTTTTATACCCCACTTTTCACTACCCGAAGAAGTCTCAGAGCGGCTTACAATCGTTTTCCCTTCCACTCCCCACAACAGAGGTAGGCGTGAGGTAGGTGGGGCTGGGGGAGTTCTGAGAGAACTGTGACCCGCCCAAGGTCACCCAGCAGGCTTCAGGTGGAAGAGTAGGGAATCAAACCCAGTTCTCCAGATTCGAGTCTGCTGCTCCTAACCACTACACCACTAGGGTTTCCAAGCTCAAGGTGGGGCCTAGAGATCACCCAGCATTATAACTGATTTCCACACTTCAGAGATAAGTTCCCCTGGAGGAAATGCAGCTTTGACGGTGGCCTCTATGGCATTTCATCCCTACTGAGCTCCCTCGCCTCCCCAAATTTCACCTTTCCCAGGCACTAGCCTCAAATCTCCAGGAATTTCCCAAGCCAGAGTTGGCAACTCTATGCTCAGTGAAAAGACTCTTAAGGCTTATCATTGGTTCTGAAAGTGGTCCCTCACATACAATACGTATGCCAAACCAGAATTTCAATTCAAATCTACTATGTATATAAAATTGCCATCAAGTTGCAGCTGACTTATGGCAACCCCAGAACTGGGTTTGATTCCCCACTCCTTCAGATGCAGCCAGCTGGTGACCTTGGGCCAGTCACAGTTCTTTCAGAGCTGTCCTCTCAAGAACAGTCGTCTCAGAGCTCTCTCAGCCCCACCTACCTCACAGGGTGTCTGTTGTGGGGAGAGGAAGGGAAGATGATGTGACGGTAAGCCTCTCTGAGTGAAGGGCAGGGTATAAATCATAATCTTCTTTAGAAGCAGAAGTGGTTTGCCATTGCCTTCCTCGGCAGAGCCTTCCTTAGTGGTCTCCCTTCCAAGTACCAACCCTGTTTAGCTTTCCAAGATTTGATGAGATATACCATGCCACAAAACAGAACCAAGCAACCAATTTGTCAGAAAGAAAAAGAATGCTGGCAGTTTTATTTACATCCATCAGATACAAAGTGGGGGGGGAAAGACAGCTTGTTGCCACAGCCGGAACAGCTACAAAGGTTCCTTCCCTTCCCTTCCCCCTTCCTCTTGTTTACCACAATCCCTCAGCGTTTTCATGTCAAGAAGGAGCCAGCTTGTGATGAATGACCCTCATCACAACGATCCCTGGAGATGCTGCTGTGCTCTGCTACTCCTTCCCCTAATCGATGGCTTCAGAGCCTCCTACGGAAGTCGGGGAGGCAAAGGTCCCCGTGGGATTCCCAATCAATACTGAGCATGGCAGAACTCTACAGCAGGAAGCTGGAAATGGCTCCTCTCCCTTCCCAACAGCTGAAAAGCCCCTCACCATGGATTCTTCTCTCACCAATCCCCAGAAGGGCCATATGTCCTCTTCATTTTATTTCTTATTTGGAATAATAGATTAGAAGAGGAGATTGTAATATAACATAATGAATAGTAGAATGTAATGTAATTTGGAATGGTAGACTGGAATGTATTTCTCTGGTCTGGGGACAGGGGAAGAAGAAGAAGAAGAAGAAGAGATTGGATTTATACCCCGCCCTTCACTCACTTGGAGTCTCAGAGCGGTTTACAAACTCCTTTCCCTTCCCCTCCCCACAACAGGCACCCTGGGAGGTAGGTGGGGCTGAGAGAGCTCTGAGACAACTGTCCTCAAAAGAACAGCTGGTACAGAGCTATGGCTTGGCCCAAGGTCATCCAGCAGGTGCAAGTGGAGGAGTGGGGAATCAAACCCGGTTCTCCCAGATTAGAGTCCGCGCACTTAACCACTACACCAAACTGGCTGAAGAAGAAGAAGAAGAAGAGATTGGATTTATACCCCGCCCTCCACTACCGAAGGGAGTCTCAGAGCGGCTTACAAGCTCCTTTCCCTTCCCCTCCCCACAACAGACACCCTGTGAGGTAGGTGGGGCTAAGAAAGCTCTTTTCCAAGCTGTCCTTGAGGGAACAGCTGGTCCAGAGCTATGGCTTGGCCCAAGGTCATCCAGCAGGTACAAGTGGAGGAGTGGGGAATCAAACCCGGTTCTCCCCGATTAGAGTCCGTGCACTTAACCACTACACCAAACTGGCTTACCCAGTTAACTCTACATAACCAGTCACCCCTCTTCAAAGAAGAATATGTTCTAAGGTCACCTCCATGCTGGAGAGGAGATGGATGGAGTGTAATGGCAGGGTCTCAGTTAATTACTCTCAGCATTCCACAGGTAAGGATACATTTGCCCATCATTCTCCAATTTTGACATATTTATTTCCTTCACTATGTCCCCCCCCCCCAATTAAATCAAAACAAATGGTAAACATAAACTAAGCTTGTTATTCGTGTTTGGTCCTTGAATCTGTTAAACATCTTCATTTTGCTATATGCTAATTTACTGCTCTCCACCTATGTGTATGGACTGGTAACCTCCATTTCATTGTATCTGAAGAAGTGTGCGTGCACACGAAAGCTTATACCTTGAATAAAACTTTGTTGGTCTTAAAGGTACCACTGAACTCAAACTTTGTTCTGCTGCTTCCGACCAACATGGTCTGAAGCTGTGCTTTCTAGTCACCCGCTCTAGGAAGGCTAGCTAGATGGCCCCCACAGCTTCCTCTTTGCCTTGCTGATCTTGACTTGTGATTTCGGCTTGCAGTGTCTTGACTGGAGTAATCCCCCCAGGTATCCTGTCATTTAATTAATCCAAACTGTAGGCCTCTTCATGTGCTGGGGTTTTAACATCTAAATGCAGTTTCAGTGTTAAAAATAGTAGCAAACACATGTTTTCCATGCACAGCCAGAAATGTAGCTGTTGTGCCATGTATGCAGATATTGCCATGAAAAATCCATGTTTGCCTTTTGAAATGTGTAATTCTGGCTGAAAACAGTTAAGTTTGCATTACCCATTTTACCTACTACTACCAACCCACCCCCCTATTTTTGTAGAACTCCAAACAGGTAATTCAACCTTAATTCTTTTGTCATTTGAAATCCTTATTGTCATTCTTAATATACCTCCAGGTTGTGTTCTCAGTGAGGAAGAGGCACACCGCCCAAGCTCAGAGCCATTTCTGGCTGTTACTTCATCTGCCTCAAGGCTGAACTAGAACATACCCAAGACATTCTGCCATCCCAAGGAGCTGCACCCCATGATCAGAGAGGTGCATCCCAGGACCCTTTGAGATAGCACAGAAGATGTCATTTTCACATCATGCACAGCTTTAATAAAATACATGTTTGATATAGGCAGGGCTATTTTGGGGCAGGAACAGAGTTCTGGCTGGCTTTTGAGTTGGCCACGCCTACAGCCTCCCCCCTCCTCGGGTTCCCCAGGCACCTCATAAGCCATGGGGCGCCTGGGAAAGCCAATCCAGAAACTGCCTTCCTTCCCCCAGGTTCCCCAGGCACTGTCAGGGGTGCAGCATAATATGTTAATGAGTTTCTGCTGTTGGGTGTGGCCTATTATGCTAATGAGTTCCTGCTAGGCTTTTTCTACCAAAAAAGCCCTGGATATAGGTATACATTACCGGAAGATCTTGACCAACAGTGCCCCCCTACAGAGGAAGACTCCAGGGGTACCCTGTGGCATGCCCCTTAAAGCAGGAATTCAGCCACTGACTCCAGTGGCCCTGTGAGCCCTGGCTGACCTGTCAGCATTAATGACCAATCAGTCATGTGGGATGGCAATCAACCAACTCACAATTAAAACATAGGCTCACATGCAACATCTAGTTTGGCGTGACGAATGTCTAAGTAAATATGTTAAATTTTATCTTGGCAAACCTACTATTTTACATATAGGGTCGTTCCCCCCCGCCCGTTCCTTGTAAAAGCTCTCAGTCATAGATGGGAATACTGTGAGAAGGAGAATTCTAAACAAGAGAAAGAACATCAACCTGAATTTATGCAAAGATACTGGAATTCTGCGGGCTTGCTTAGGAAAACTCCCACCCAAATCCTTGGCAGTTCTAAATTTAGCATTGGCGCCTTTCTAACATGATGTCCGGTGTGTTTATAAACTGAGTTCTTTCCATGTTTAGAATACGTTTTTGTATTTTTTGTTTTATCACAAGGTGACATGGCTGGGGTGGTAACTCTTCTGTACCAGCTCTGTTTACTGCCACAAGGAATTTTGCATTCAATTGTACATATCGAGGGTTTTGGGATCTGACTGTAACTTAACAAGATTGTGCTATATTTACAGTATTTAGGGAGTTCACCATACTGGGTTTGATTTCAAGAGTAGGAGGGCAGTATCTAGTTTGTATCTGACAATACTGAATCTCTGGCAAAAGCTATTTATTATTGTATTTGAAACAAAGGATCTGTGGGTTCAAAAATCACCACAACCAACCACCTCAGGTTAAGCAACACCAGGCTGACAGTACCTGGGAGTTAGAGATGAGAGGAACAATTATGAAGGAGACACATAAATGAGGATGTTTTCTTCACACTGGTGACCGACGTTAATGGCAACAACATACAAGACAACACTCACCCCAGAGGTGACTTTCCTTCCACCGTTTGCTCCTGGCTTGTCACCAAATTTAGTTTACATACCTGTCCGCTCCCACCCCTGCTTCGACACGTTCCCATCACCCCTAAGTTAATTTGGGTTCCTTATTGGACACTACCAGTTTGGGGAGGAAATGACAGAACTTGGGTTAAAACTTGCCGCCATTTTGGGCGTGTCTAGTCATCCACTCCCACCCATTATCCCTCCCCCAAATGCTCACGCTTCTTCCAGCTTTCGCTTCCCCTTATGTCCCCCTCCCTCCCTGAAACACACAAGATGGCTTCACCAATCAGTTTCTTTACATTCACAAACAACGAAAGCAGAGGACAATCCCAACTCGTCAGTCAACGCTTTGTGCTGAGGCAGCCGTGACCGCCACCTGCTACCATCCTTCCTTGGAGCTGTCAGTCCAAACTGTCTCTGTTCCCGGGGGCCTCTTTACCTTGAGGCCTCTTCCTTTAGTTCCTTGTTCTTCCGAACCTCCTCAGCATGTTTGTCCTGTGAAGGGAGACAGAAGGGAAGGGACCTCTTTAAGGGCATATCCTCACTGCACATTTAAACCAGCTTCAATCCTGTTTTAACTGGCATGGCTTCCAATCATAATCCCACAGAACTGACTACTGATCTTGGCTGAGCTTTAAGAGGCTGTTACATATTCAGGTGAAAACACGATAGCTGAAAAGGGATCTCTTTCGGCTTCCACCCGCTGTGGCCTACCAAAACCTTCTCCCCTTGTAGTTCAATGCAAACAGCTCCCCCTCCCCTTCACTATAGCAGGCAGCTCCCTCACCTTCTCCTGCAGGCGTTCCAACATAGCAGCTAAATGGGCCTCTCGGTTCTCCTTGTTGGATTCCATTTTCTGGATCAGCCTCTCCTTGGCCATCTTGATGAAATTGTTGTTCTCTTCAATGGCTTTCTGGATGACTTCCCGTTCATGCTCCCGCTTTCCCGCCAGGTGCTTTAGGAGTTCTGCCTCCTGGTACTAAACTCATCAAACAATGTGAAGGGGGAAAAAACCATTAGTTGCTAGCAATGAAAGAAACTATTTAGAGGTCAGCCTCTGCAGTCTCAGCTGTACTGGGGGGGGGGGGGAATCCAGTCCAACAAATTCATGCCCCATGTACAATCATCTCAGTCTGGCATTCTTGCGTCCACCACCGCAATGCCCCTACCATTTTGAAAATGGGCGATTTAAAAACACGATGCCACAGCGCAGCAGGATGAGGCGCTCTTGCTCCCTTTGGGTACCTTTTAGAGTGCCAAAATAGCCACAGGAGAGAAGTGTGGGAGGCTTCCAAGTTCCTGACCTCCTCAGGCATGCCATTCCACAAGGTGGGGGGCCACTTATCAGTTAGCACTGCCATAGGTTCCTGTTGACTATTATTATCAATAATTCTGTTGCGTTCGTATCATGTGTCAATGCCTAAGGTTTCTATCGTCTATCCTGATGGTCAATTAACTTTGCCTTTGTTTTGAGTTCCATACCGACTCCTCTAGGTCCCAGACGGGAGATAGCATCGGTGGAATGACTCCCACCACAGGAATGCGTGTCTTGCTTGCTTTGCGTATGCTTATTTCTCATTAGCTTTTCTTCACTCTTATCTCTCGTTCGCCTTTCCCTAGCTCACGGCCTTGAGCTGAAAGCCTCCTGCTATGTGTTATATTATTCACAGGTGCTATGTGCGTCTTTGCTTGATTTTTCCTTGGGAACATCCGCCCCACAAATCCTAACAGTGTCTTTGCCTGAGAACCTAGTTTACCGCACTTTCCTTGGGAACAGTGGGCCAGTATATTTGGGTGCCAGTAATTCTCCCAATTGATTGGTGGATGTTGAGGGGGGCTTATTTCATATCAAGTATCATTGTAGTTGTATTCCTATGTTTGGGCATTACTAACTGAAGAAGTGCATTTGACCAGCAAGATCTTTTCTACAAATAAAGGACTTTCTATTTAAGGAGACCTGTTGTGGACTACATCTATTGGCACAATCTCACACCACTACAGAGAAGGCATGTGTACAGGCAGCTGTTGAGTTTGACCATTTGCAAGGTGGCACCTTCAGAAGTCTTTATTCAAATGAGTGTAGTTGTTGTGGTGGAGCACAGAAGGACAGATGGTCCCGCAGATATGAGGATCCAAGGCCATGAAGGGCTTTATATGTGATGGCCAGTTCCTCGTTCTCTTCCGTACTAACTAGCAGCATTGTAGTAACTAATAGCATCATTTATAAATAGTGGTAGTGTGTTTTAAGGGAAATGGAGGATTCCCATGGGATAGTAAAATACTTTAAAATGAGGGTTGCCAGCCTCCAGAGGGGGCCTGGAGATCTGGAATTAGAACTGATCTCCATCTGACAAAGATCAGTTTCCCTGGAGAAAATGGCTGCTTTGGAGGGTGGATTCTATGGCATTGTACCATGCTGAACTCCCTTCCCAGGTTCTACCCCAAATCTCCAGGAATTTCCCAATTCCAGAATTGGTAACCCTAATATCCATGTACAACTTTAGGCAGAGTAAGTGGGATTAATGCAAAATTTTAAGCCACGGTGCTGACAGAGTATTTCAAAATCTGTTTTCAGGAGAAAATCTATAGCCTTCTGTGCAGTGGAGGGTTAACAGTGGATGAGGTTACTCTGGATGAAGGAAAACTGAGCTGAAGACAGGAATTAATTCATCTTTCACATCCTGCCATTGTGGTTGGTAAGGCTCATTCATGCCCAGCAAGGTCAGGTAGGGACAGCAATGAATGAGAGTTTCCACCTAATGGCTGATCAATAATTCACATGCTGGCAAACCACACAAACTGGCTTGTTATGGGAATTTCCCTAGATCAGCACTTGGTGCCTCATTTCACTTGAAAATGCTTTTCAAGCGGTATTGCATTTGGACTGCCTTAAAGTAACTTTTTTCTAATCAACCCCCCTCTCCCCCCAGTCACCAACGGATGTTGTTATGTTTAATCTGCAATACAGGGACAGAATCCTTCAACGAAAGCATCCTGCCAGGTTATGTTAAGCGGATGCTGTTGTCACTGTACCAGTCCTAAGAGCCACATAGCCAGAAAGGGGGTGGGGGTGGTCGCGCTGCCAAGAACCTAGAGAAAAATAAAAAATCCTGCCCCTTTAACCGAGGCTTCATGTGTGGAAATGGGCAGCTCAGGCTTTTCCTGGCAGAGAGATAAATAACATTCCATTAAGCTTCTATTAAAGGGGCAGGACATTTTTTTCTCCAGGTTGTTGGCAACACTTAGAGGGGGGCTGCCAGGGGCGCAAGTTCTTAGAGATACTCCAGGCCTCTCCATTGAATTTTCAGGAATCATTTTTTATTTAAAATAAAGTGTCTGTCCCTTTTTCTTGTGAAGGCGCGATGGGAAGATGCTCAGGCACTATTCCACATAATTGTTCTATCAGAAGTTTGGCTGCTCCCACCTTTCTATGTCTTGGCCAATCAGCACAAAGCATTGGAATAACTGACAAGCCTCCAATTTTTAACAATCTTAACATTTTTTCCCCCTCCTGGTTGTTGGCAAACCTACTGTCCCTTCCCACCCCACCCCGGCAACAAATTTTAGCCTATTGGGAGATCTGCTATGAATATATATGCTTATGCTGTCAGTGATAGTGAGGCAATCTCTACTTTGTTTTACAACCTATATTAATCAGCAGGTAGACTTTTTAAAAATGAAATAAATTGCAGTAACTAGACTACAAAAGAAAGACCGGGAGAGATCTTTCTAGTGCTTTTCTATCCTGCCCTTCATCCAAGGAGCTCAGGCCAGCAAATATCATCCACCCTTCCCTAATTATATCCTCACAATAACCCTATGAGGTAGGTTAGGCTGAGAGTATGTGACTGGCCCAGGGTTACCCAGTGAGCTTGGTGGCAGGATGGAGGCTTGAACCTGGGAGTCTAAGTATCCCTCTAGCCGCTAAAGCATGCATATATATGGCTTTAAGGAGCCAGGAAATGCAGCCTATGGACCCAGTCCATAGCTCTGAATTCCACTGATTCCAACAAGTGCTAAGTGCTTCACTTTTGCTGGATTGTGCTCTAGATGTAGACACAGGCTCTGGGCTCCGCATCCTGATGTGATGTATTGTGAACCATATGGGTGGCAAAACACACCCAAGAATGATGCAATACACACTTAAGAACATGCATTACCCTGTAGCATTCTATGTTTTAGTGGTCTATGCAAACATTTTTGCAGGATGCGTGATCATTTAGCCATGTGCACAGCTATGATGTGCTGTCTTCCACTGGTTCTCTCCTTCTCTAACTTGGAAGCATTTTGCCTACTGATATATATTTAATACTGCGCGAACATGTTTACAATTTGAGAATGTGTACCAGAACAGTATCTGGCAAAGACCTTCCACCCCCAAAGTTAGCTGACCTCTATGCGTGATCTGAGAACTAAAATAGACATTAAGAACATAAGAGAAGCCAATGCTGGATCAGGCCAGTGGCCCATCCAGTCCAACACTCTGTCACACAGTGGCCAAAAACACCAGGTGCCCTCAGGAGGTCCAGCAGCGGGACCAGGACACTAGAAGCCCTCCCACTGTTGCACATTTCACAAAGTCACAATTCTGATATTACAGTACATAGCTGTGCTATGCTTCGACCAATGTAATCATATTCTGAGGATACTGCCCTTGCGACAAAATCTGTAATGCTGAATGTACATTTCAGGATGCAAGAGACTGCAGCCATTGCCATGATGATAGTGTTGACCTGATGCTTTGCACATTAACATGGCTCAAACACAAATGAAAACTCTGGAAAGATGAAACAGACTTAGCACTGGAGCCATCGCAAAAGTGCATTTCATCCATCTTTCTCCTGATACGTGAAGGTTGCAACAGAGCTGGCAGTGTGAGAACCAGTGCAGTATAGTGGTTTGTGTGCTGCAGTAAGACCTGGAAGAGCTGAGTTCAGATCTCCACTTTTGCATGAAGACCACAGGGAGACTTTGAGCCAATCACTGTCTCTCAGCTACTTCACAGGGCTGTTGTGACGACAAAATGCAGCAGGAGAGAATGCGCATTCTCTGACTCCCTTGGAGGAAGGGTAGGATAAAAATACACTAAATAAAATGGGACAGATCCCCTTCCTGTCCTTTTGCACGACCAAACCATTACCCTGGAATACCCTCCCCCCACTAGGTGCTGATCTGGTTCTCACCTTACGCCGCTCCTCAGCGGCCTCCAGCTTCTTCTGGATCTCCTCCAGCGAAGGGTCACGTCGTCGGGGCAGGGAGGCATTGAATTCAGGGATTCCATCAAAGGATGGTGGCTTGAGGATGACTTCAAAGGACTGGCCCGAGGTACGCTTGTTGAGTTCGATGACCTCCATGTCAGAAATGACACACCAGGTGAGATCTACAGTGTCTACTGGGAGGAAAGGAGACGCTCAGATGTAGCTATGCTAGGAAAGTGTTAAAAAGTGATGGGCAGGCCCTCTCAGTCTGCACAGAAATAATTCAGAGAGAAGAAGAAGAAGAAGAAGAAGAAGAGATTGGATTTATACCCCACCCTCCACTCCCCAAGGGAGTCTCAGAGCGGCTTACAAACTCCTTTTCCCTTCCCCTCCCCACAACAGACACCCTGTGAGGTAGGTGGGGCTGAGAGAGCTCTGTCCCAAGCTGTCCTTGAGGGAACAGCTGGTACAGAGCTATGGCTTGCCCAAGGTCATCCAGCCAGGTGCAAGTGGAGGAGTGGGGAATCAAACCCAGTTCTCCCAGATTAGAGTCCGCGCACTTAACCACTACACCAAACTGGCCAGATTCAGCACTTAACATCCTCCAGACATTTGGTACTATAATAAAACTGGGCACCATCTCACCCCATACAAACAAGCCAGAACATTAGGATCTTCCTCACGGGCTTGACTTGCTTTCATGCACGTCAGATAGTGCACTTTCAATGCACTGTAGCAATTGTTGGCAACAGGAAAATCCACTTGCAAACAATCGCCAAAGTGCATTGAAAGTGCATTATCCAATGAGTGTGAAAGCAGCCTTGGTTGCACGTGGCACTAAAATGAGGCGAGGTGGGTTGCCAAAAGGGGCAGTGCTTACTCTGCAGCGGCACCTTGCAGGTGGAATTCCCTCTAATCTACTTTATTATTCTCCTTTTCTGTTCTACGCTTCACTGCCATTGGGGTTGACTCAGAAACTCCAACTGGTTCAAAATGCAGTGCCGCGTATCCTTTGGGAGGCATCTCTTAGTTAGAGTACATATCCAAACAGTGCTCCGCCAGCTGCACTGACTTCCAGTAGAGTACCAAATCCATTTCAAAGTTTTGGCATTAACCTTCAAAGCCCTGAACAGTCTGGGACCTACATATCTACAGGACTGCCTCTCCTGCTATGTCCTTGGAAGAGTGTAACGCTCATCTGAGCAACAGCTGCTGGTGGTCCCTGACACGAAGGACATCCGTTTAGCCTTGACCACAGCCATGGCCTTTTCGGCTCTGACTCCGGCCATGTGGAACACTCTCCCAAGTGAGACCAGGGCCCTGCGGGATCCATTTCAGTTCTACAGTGCCTGTAAAATGGACACGTTCCGCCGGGCCTTTGGTTGAGGTGACAGGTGTCTCGTTATTCTGGCATCCCTTGCTCCGCCTCCCTGACTTAGCTTATCTAGTAAATGTGGGGGGTGTTTGCCCACCACCCTTTTAACCTATGAGCCTTCTTGGTATGTTAAATTATGTTAAATTATCGAACTACAGAATGTTTGTATTGTTTTATCTGTATTTTTAATCTGTGGTAAGCCATCCTGAGCCCTGCAAGCAGGGAAGGGTGGGATAAAATTCCAAACAATACATACATACATACATACATTTCAGTTATGCAGTGAAAACATTTCTATTGGCCCAGTGGCATCTGGCAATGAATGTTTCTCTCTTGAGTACTCTCATCACTGAACTAGCAGGTTTTGTCATTAGGGCTGCCAAGTCCAACTTGGGAAATATCTGGGGTCTTTGGGGGTGGAGCCAGGAGACTTTGGGGGTGGAGCCAGGAGAAAGGAAGTGACATCATTTTGTGACGTCACATCCTGTGATGTTGCTTCCACATGCTGACACATGAACTCATGAAGTTTCCTAATACTGAATCAGGCCATTGGTCCATCAAGGTCAGTATTGACTACTCAGACTGGTAGTGGCTCTCCAGGGTCTCAAGCTGAGATCTTTAATGTCACCTATTACCTGATCCTTTTTTAGCTGAAGAGGCTGATACCTCCTGCATGTCAAGCAGATGCTCTATCACTGAGCAACGGCCCTACTGAATCCTTCCTCATCTCGGCAGAATATGAAGCCCTAAGTGCTACACAAGTGCTAAATATGATTTTCATATCATAAGAACAGGAGAGAAGCCACAGTGGATCGGCCCATCCAGTACAGCCCATCCAGTACAACACTCTGTGTCACAACAGTGGCCAAAAATACCAGGTGCCCTCAGGAGGTCCAGCAGCGGGGCCAGAACTCCAGAAGCCCTCCCACTGTTGCCCCCCAAGCACCAAGAATGCAGAGCCTCACTGCCCCAGACAAAGGGTTCCATTTAGACCTTGTGGCTAATAATAGCCACTGACAGACCTCTGCTGCATGGGGACAGAGAGAGAGAGACAGACAGACAGACAGAAAAAAGAAAGAAAGAGGGAGAGAGAGAGAAGGGGAAAAAACTGGCAGAGGCACTTACTTCCATTTAGACCTTGTGGCTATAATAGCCACTGATAGACCTCTGCTGGATGGGGACAGAGAGAGAGAGAGACAGACAGACAGACAGAAAAAAGAAAGGGAGAGAGAATGAAAAGAGCTGGAAGAGAAACTCACCTTGCCAGCCACATGCAAAAGCAGCTCCTTCAGTCCCTCCTTAATCTCTGGGCGGGGCTCTCTTGCTGTGGAAGAAGCTCTCTTGCTGACTTCTTAAAGGGGAAATGTCTGGCGAGGCTTTTTACTGCAGGGCAGGCTCTCTGCAGACATTTCCCTTTTAAGGCAGCCATTTAGTCCCCCCGGTGGCCATCTTTGGAAAAGCGGGAGGTAAGCTCTAAAAATCGGTGTTTCCCCCGCCCAAGCGGGGGACTTGGCAGGCCTATTTGTCATCTGTGTTTAAACTGCTTGCTTTCCTGTCTGCTACTAAATGTTACGGTTTCACCTGATGTAAATGTTACTTTTTTCATTGTTTTTCAAGAGCCTGCCCTTCCCTTCTCCCACCTGCAGGGGAAAAAACAGGCAAGGCAAGAAAGCTTGATCTTCCTCCTCCTTTATTAGCTCAACAAAGAGCAGACACTGTTAGGAGGGTGTCAAGGCAGTGGTGGCTTCCTTCTTGACAGAACCAGGGGTGGGGGGAAGAGAGGTGATAAGTATTGGAGTCCGGAGTCCATGGAACAGTGAAACAGCTAGATCTTTATTGCTGGTCCGAATGAAGCATACAACCCAGGGCTTGAAGCCCTCCTTTTATGCTGGTCAGGGACAATCCCCTGACCTCACCCAACTGGCTTGATAGGCTATTATAAGTCTATTTACATCTCATAGGTTCCCTGGGAGAAACCTAGGTACATGATTGGTGGCCTGTTTGAATCCACCTGGCCTTTGTTCTACCTGGCTGAAGCTCAGGTAGTTTCTTGGCCATGTGTTCTGGCCACATGGCGGTCGCCATTACTGGAGCACATGGCGACCGCATGGTCAATACATAACAAGAGGGAAGAAGGTAATTCCGCCTAGATGCCTATAGCAGCTGTTAGAACCAACCCCCACTACAGGTGTGCGCCTCACTTAGAAGCTGGACCTCGTTCTGAAATCTGTTGGCGGCACGGTTGATAGCATATACTAGTTGCATTAGTCACCACCGGATGGTGTCTTGACCACACATTAGCACAAGCTCTGACGACAACAGGCAGTTCCTATGTTATCTTTGTTGGAAGTGAAGGACTATACAATGCCACTCTCTGTAGTGAGTAATGCCAGAGTGGGCAGTAGAGCTAGTAAGGGGGATAGGTCAGTTTCCTGTCTGTCCTTCCTCTTGCCTGTTCTGCTGCTGTCTCTCTGTTTACCCAGAATGCTATTGTCAAGGACTTCCTCCCAGCTATCTCCTTCTATTCATGCTTCTTTGTCCTACCTCTATGAGGGCAAAGCATGCTCTTTGAGGACAAAGCGTGCATCTCTCTCCATCCTACCTTAGACAGATGGCTAGAATGCCTATCCTTCCTTGCTATCATAACATACGAGTTGATTAACACTAAAGGATATCCATTTTTTGCTCCTAAAGCAACAAGCCTTGTGTGGGATTTATTCCTAAAGCAACATGCCCCTTCTGCTGGGTGGACCAGCTCTAAAGCTCTCCATTTTCAAGGTTTGGGTGTGTCTGCACAGCCCTTGGAGCAGAACCGCCGCAACTCGCAAACAGGCGTGATAGAAATCAGCTGACCGTTTGTGAAAATACCCGCAGAGAAAAGAGGCTGAGCGAATTGTACTCGGCCAGCAGCAGCCCCATGTCACCTAACGTCTCATGTGTTTGTCAACCTACCTTCATATTTGTAAGATGGTTTGTTTAAGTGGTCTGAGAGGAAGCAGGAGCAGAAGAGAGACACCAGGGGGAGCTCCTTCATTTTTTCTTTGTATGCTGGAAGAAGAAACCAGCGAGGAAAAGTTGTAACTCCATCAATAAAAAAGGCTCCCAGTCCTCCCTGCCAGGAACCCACCTCTTTGGACCCATACATTACCAAAGAAGGGCTTACCCTCCCAGACTAAGGCACAAACCCCCAAGGGATCTGTACTTCTACAGGGTATTTTCCCTGTGTCTCCCATTTGCTATTTCTTGGGTGAATCAGGAGATTTATGGGCCCTTGTGTAAATGCAGAAAAGGAAGCACTCAGTGGCTGCTTAGCAAGCAAAGGAATAAGTGCTTCCTTTATTGGGGGATGCTAGGGAGCACTTCCTTTGTTAGGGTTACCAGCCTCCAGGTGGGGCCTGGATATCAGAATCACAATCAATCTCCAGAGATCAGTTCTCCAGGAGAAAATGGCTGCTTGGGTGGGCGGCCTCTATGGCATTATATCCCAGTAAGGTCCCTCCCTTCCCCAAACCCCACCCTCCCCAGATTCCATTCCCCAAATCTCCAGGTATTTCCCAACCCAGAGCTGGCAACCCTATTTTTCTTGCTCCCTTCTTGCTCGTATGAGATCTTGAGTGTCCCTCAAGGTGTAGGAGGCCCTCCATTTGACCTTACTTCTGTACATTGAATTCTTTGGTCAAATTATAACAGATACAGAGCAGAGGGATGAAATGGATTTGGATATATCCTCCTGTCTAAACAGGTCCCAGTTTCCATATCCAGATCCCAATAATCCTGGGGGAACCCCCCCCCAGGAAAAAGGAAGAGGAAACAGTAGCGTAACCCCAGAGCAATTCCCCTTTTCTTGCAGGAATAAGGACCAAGCATGGAAAGCTATTCTTTCCACTTGACATGGAGCAAAAGCCACTGGCATGAATCCCTACTTTGGGGATCAGGTTCACACACGAGCCGTGCGCCAGTTCCTTGACTGCAGCAGCTAGCAGGGTTACGGGGTGGAGTGTATGGGTCTCTTTGTTTATCTAGTTAGTAACCTGATCCTGTTTCCATACCAGCTAGTGTCATGATGCGGAATGTTCTGGGCCTCCTGCGGAATGGGTAGGTGGGCGAGGATCGTGTCCAGCAGATAAGCTCCTCCTTGAAAACTCTAGAAACAAACAAACAAAATGGGGAAAGCATGTTTAACTAGGTCAGGATTTGGACTTGGGACTGTTCAGGGGAAAGTGGGAGAATAGACAAGCTGTGGTCACACAGCAATGCCCCTGTACCAAGCCAGCCATCTTTGCTCTATTCAACCACAATCAAGGCTTTGAAGAGTTGTAAATGGCACTCCAACCGCGGTGGTTAGTGCACATTAGTCAGCCAGAAGCAGCACATGGACCTCACAGGCACCAAGTCATTAAAGACACCAATGTTAACCAAAAAAAAAAAAAAGGGCCTCTCAGTAAGGGAGGAAAAACAAAGCCTAAAAGAATAGAAACTATTCAGCCCCATACACAATGGGATGCAACTGCCCAGTTAAGCGGAGAAGTGGTTCATTGTGTTCTAAGAAATCAGGGGGCATTTGGGGGCAGGGGGTCTGCAAAACAATCCAAAACAATGGGACCAAAATGTCTTAGGGGTACGGGGGACACAGCAAGGATGATCAAGATAAGGCAAAAACTTGGTCAACAGAGCCAGAGCTGTTCAGTTCCTCCCCTGGACAGCACAGCCCAGTTCTGGGCAAGGCATACAGGGGAAGAGCACCAATCCTACTAGAGCAGACCAAAGACCCATCTGCTCCAGGCATCCTTTTCAAATGGTGGACACCAAGATAGCTCTATGAAACTCAGAAGCAGAACTCGAGGGCAACACCTGTCCCCATCATGTATCTTTCAGCATGGCCTCTGAACCTGGAAGTTTCGTGTATTTATCATCTACCTACTGTCTATTTAGCATTCATCTATCCTACTGGTATTCATAGATTTACTTAGGGGGAAATGGAAGAATGTTATTAAGCAACAAAGAATTGCTGGACATATCCTTAGTTAGAAGAAGCGAACATTCCTTAAGAAGATATGTATCCAAAACCCTCACTCTGTTCACGATACCCTGTTCTCCCTTCTGTACACTGAGATTTGGTATACAGCATTCGAGCAAGACACATGAACACCGGAAGCTTCCGCATACTGTGTCAGACCATTAATCTATCAAGAAGAAGAAGAAGAAAAGATTGGATTTATATCCCGCCCTTCACTCACTTGGAGTCTCAGAATGGCTTACAAACTCCTTTCCCTTCCCCTCCCCACAACAGGCACCCTGTGAGGTAGGTGGGGCTGAGAGAGTTCTTTCCCAAGCTATCCTTGAGAGAACAGCTGGTACAGAGCTATGGCTAAGGTCATCCAGTCAGGTGCAAGTGGAGGTGTGGGGAATCAAACCCGGTTCTCCCAGATTAGAGTCTGCGCACTTAACCACTACACCAAACTGGCTCTCATCATTACATCAAGACTGGCATTGTCTGCTCTTTCACATCACCTGCTGCCTGGTCCTTTCAGCTGCCGCTTTAGCTGCTTTGAATCCTGTTGGATAAAGGGCGGGGGGAGGAGTACATTATTTTCAATAAATAAATTAGAGATCCTGGAGACTGAACCAGGCTGGGACCTTCTGCATACAAGGTTAGTGCTCTGCCATGGAGCCACAGCATTAAGAACTGATTGTCCCAGGTTAAGAACCCAGGCTCTGGTGGCTATGCCAGGAAACAAACCCAGGACCTTTTTGCATGCAAGCTCTTCCCCCTTAAGAACTAACTGCCCCAGGATTAAGAGCCCAGACTCTGACTGGTGATGCCAGAGACTGAACCTGGGACCTTCTGTATACAAGGCTGATGCTCTGCCACTGAGCTATGGCCTCTCCCCCAAAAGAAAGGATTGGGTTAGACGGCTGCTATGAAACCCTTCCCACAGGGACCAAAGAAAGGACTAGGCATGTAAATGAGTGGAGCCTGACCTCCAAACCTACATCCTCACTGGCTCAAATCCATCCATAGCAGCAGGTGCTGTGGCAACAAGCCCTGGAGACAATTCGGCTGTTCATGCCTCCCCATCTGACAGGGCTTCTGTCAACCTTCCAGGATCATCCCACTCACTGGTGGATTACATAAACCCGAGCAAGCTGCAGCTGCACAGAAACTTCCTGGTAGATAGGAAATGGGGGCAGCGATAAATTGTGCCAATCCATTTTTACACGCTTAGATCAGGTTTTGAATTGGCCACAGCTACAAGGCAGATGGGAAATGTACAACAGCAGATTTTGATTTTTAAGGTGCTTTTCTTTCATAAGTGCATTAGTAAAGTGCCCCAGTTTAAAGCGTGTTCTCGGCACAATACGCAGAGGCGTTTTCAGGGGCGTTTTCAGGGAGGACTGGTGGGCAAGAGGAAGGGGGTCCTTGCTTGCCCATTCCCTCACATCCCAGGCACGTGTGCAGGTTGCCTGTGGTTGCACAGATGCTGAGAACTCCCTGCCGACTTCCAGCAGTTGAGGAATGTAGCATGTGCGATGTGGGAAATGTTCCGCATGCGCTCAAGAGCACTGCTACTTTTATTCCATATGCTCCTGGGCTGTGCCTTGGCACTGGAAACTTGGAAGCTGGTTTTCTCAGGAATGGTGATAAACGTGCACACTTGGAGATCCTTTTTGCTATCACACTTCCCTCTATGGGTTATAAAGAAGCTACCGTCACCCCTTCGTCCCCACATCTCTGCAAGCCACAAATTCCTTGCTTCTGGCTCGCCCTGACTCTCTGGAAGCTTTCCTCTCTTCTCACCCTCATGTGAATTTCTACACTTCAAGCTATCCTGGCATCTTTCCTTGTGGTTCTAGTCTAGACATGCCAGGAGAAGGGGTGGGGGTGGTGTTGCTATTTATGGTTATTCAATGGTGATGGACCATCCCTCTTTCTTTTGTTAGGACTTCATAGGCTCAAAAGCTTCGCCCCGTTTTTGGATGGGGATCTGCTGCCTCCCACTCCTCTGCTGAGCCCATCTCTGCCGATGGCTTCTCCAAGAAGCTCCCCTCCACCCACTCCTAATGATGAGTGATGCCAGCGGTGAATGAAAGAGGAGCAAGCCAGTGCAGAAACCGGTGGGGGAGGGCTGCTTTGTGGCCGGTGGTTTCGCTAGGGATGCGAGGGAGGGAGGAACCCACAGCTCTGTATAATATAGGATGAGCTCATTCGAGCTGAAAACAGGCAAAAAGGAGGGAGGGAGGAGGGGTAGCGTGGAGGGAGACCTTGCATTGCAGACACCTATGAAGGGGAAGCTCCGGTGAGCACTGGTGGAGGCTTGCATGCATGCAGATGTGTGTGTTTATTTGTCTGATTTGCTTACTGCTTTCCTGAAACGAATTGCTCCAAGGAGCATCAGCAATTTAAAAGCAGGGGGAAAAATACAACAGCATGCCGGAATAAAACAAGCAGGCACAAAACTATGCCTTGCCCTTGCACTATGCCTTATGATTTCTTCTCCGGAAACGATTCCCCCTCCCCATCTTTTCTTCCCACATGTGGCACAAAGGTGATGGGAGGGGTGGTTGCAAGGCACTTTTTCACCCTTAGATGGCAGTCAAGGGAGAGGCAAAAATCATCCTCCCCTTTAAAACATTGCCTCCACTGGCAGGTTTGGAAAAAGACCCCCCCCCCCCTCAGCGTTAGCCACTGTGTCCCATCAATTCCCCTTCTCCAAGCACATCTGGCCCAGTTTGGTGCGGTCTGTCTGATCCCCACCCCACCCCCTTGGTAAGTCATGGGAGCTTTTGCTCACTGCTTGAGGTTACTGGCTCAAAAGGGGAAGGGCTCTGGGCCTTCTCTCAGCTGCCTTCCTTTGGACAGCTCCGGTGGAAACAACAAAAGAAACGATTCCATGAGACAAGAAAGACTGTTCCTCCACCAGGAGTTCCCCTACAGCTTATTTTCCTCCAAGCCATGAAAAAGCTTCGACTGCCTACTTCCACACAGCCACTTACATCATTTGCCCCTCCTCCATTTTTTTATCCTCCCAACCATCCTGTGAGGCAGGTTAGGCAGAGAGTATGTGACTGGCCCTTGGTCACCCAGCAAGCTTCCGTGGCATGAGTTTCCCAGAATCTAGCACCACACTTTGACCACTACACCACACTGGATCTAGGGCATTTTTTCTCTCTCAAGACCTGTTGGCAGCCCTAGTGTGGTATAGTGGTTAGAGTGTCACATCCGGATCTGGGCGATTCAAGCTCAAATCCCCACTCTGCCATGGAAACCTGCTGGGTGACCTTTGGCCTGTCACTCTCTCTCAGCCCAGCCTACTTCGCAGGGTTGGTGTTGTGGAGATAAAATGAAGGAGGGCAGAATGATGTTGTAAGCCACTTTGGGTTCCACCGTGGAATACACATGTGGGCGGTCACCACACATGTTGCGCAGAAATCCATGCTTGCAATCCTGCTGCTGTTTTACAATTTAAGAAAAGATGTTCATTAGAGACAGTCATGTGTACTTATTAAAGTGCCGAACTAGGACCATGGAGTGCTTAGAATGTTGAGCTCACTCTCATCGCTTTCTTTCAGTCTAACCTACCTCGCAGGGTTGTTATATGTATAAAATGAGGAAGGGAGAACCACATAGGCCACCCTGAGCTCACAGGAGGAAGGGAAGGATAAAAATGTGACAGACAGATAATTACTTGGCTGCATGGGCCATGGCTAAACAATGGTATTTAAATCTGGATCCCCCCCAAAGTGAACTGCTCTAAGTTTTAAGCCCAGTTAAGTGCTGGTGAAAATGATATACACTTTTTGTCACTGCTTCCTTGTACATAAGAAGCTTTCTGTTAAAAGGACCACACACACAATATGTGAAGTTGGTTGAAGCTGAACAGATTTTCATCCGAGCAAATGAGTGGTAGAGAGGAACCTGACAGGAACAGAGAGAAGCCTGTCTAAGAAGCAGAATGGGTGAGAACCAACCCAGGGCGTGCCTGTTGCCACTGGGAACCAAAGGAAGCACTTTCTGTTAAGGGAGCAAGTTCCAGAGAACTGCTAGTAATTGGACTGCAGGTTTTAGCACCATCTCATTAGAAGGAGCTCCTTAGCAGGGCCAGTTTCATACCCACATTGTCACATACTAAAAATAAGACACCTGCCCCTCCCCAGGAAAATCCTGCACTCAGGCAATCCAGATTGTCCACCAAAAGAACCAAGCATGCAAATAAAGCTAATGGCCCATATTTGCATGCACACACACCATTTTTGCAGTTTTTTTTCCTCACTCAGATAATCCTAGGGAGGATTAAGGAGTTCTGCAGGACATGTAAGCCACACCCCTTCTGGCTTCTGAGATTACCCACCCATTAGTTTCAAGCATCTCTAGGGTCATAAGGGCTATATTTAAGGGGGGAAAGTAAAAAGAGAGAGCTGAGATTTTCACAAAGGTGAATTGTGGACACATTTAATATTGTCTGTGCCTGTCCTGCACTTTCTGCAGATGTCATAGACTCTAATCTCTTCCTGGTTATTGTGTCTGTATCAGTGGTGAGTTCATTGCAGGCTTGCAGAATGTCAGAGCACAAACTGTTTGGTGAAAGGGGAGCTGGACATGCCCCCACAAAAAAGTGCCTACACCCAATGAAAATTTATAGGACTTTGACACTTTAGAATTGCATGGGCTTCTTTAACCTATATTGCTTTCCATAATGATGTCCAACAAGCATTTCCCATACACACAACTAGAGCCATGATGCCACCCCCAATTAATTTTTTTATTGCATTGGAAGACACAAAATAATTCTTGTGAACAATACAGGATGAGTTGTTATACAAATGATACATAATGAGAAATTAATTGTGATTATAATCCCTCAGAGATTTTGTTGTGCAGAAAATTAAGAAATGCAATCATACCCCACCCCAATACCCAAATGGCAAGAGAAAAAACAGAAAAAGGGGCCGTGGGGATAGGGGTGGAGGACTCTGTGAAAGAAAGAAAAGAATCCATGAGGAACGGGCACTCGATTTATCACCTGCACATGGCGAGAACAGGAAAGCAAGAGAATGAGACAATAAGCTTCAACTCAGGCTTCAGTTGATGAATGGATAGATGGATGAATAATCTTTGATAAAAAGTGAGAATGATGCAAGAAGAGACAGGAAATAACACAGGAAATAGGAATAACTTTATAACAATGTGTTTTGTTATATGAAAATGATATGTGGACAGACCAAAAGGTGGAGAAAACTCCATGCTGGCCCCAAAAAACTAGGAGACATCAGAGATTTCAGGAGTGGGCCCCTCCCCATGCTTAGCTTCTCCAATGTGCCCCTCCTGCTTTTGAGGGTCCTAGCACTTGCTCTGGTCCTAGAGGAGGCAACTTCTCTAATAGGCAAAAAGAGCAGAATGATTTCCTTCTTGAAAGTTTCCTCTACTTCTCTGGTCCTTCCCAGCCCAAGCTGCTTATCGGGTAGCACCTCACCTTGTGGCTCTTGCTACTCACCCCCTTGCAAGCCCAGTTCGTGGTCCAGCCGCTCCCAGCCTCTCACTCGCTTCCTTCCAGGGAGAGATGCTAAAAGATGCACTTAGCACCAGCCAGGCTGCCAAGCTCTCACCATGACATCATTTCTGAGCCAGCTGATTGGCTGTGCTCAGAAAGCCTGCTGATTGGGCAGCATCTTCTCGGGAAGAAGGAATTGCCTGAGTAACTCCTTGGCTAGCCTGGTGGGCTGGGGATGATGTCACACAAAAGATGCTATTTTCAAGGATGAGTCTTCAGATGCGGAAGGGAACACAGCAAGCATCCCGGCATCAGAGGACAGGGAGGGATGCTCCAGAGGCAATCGAGACTACCCACAGAGGTCTCGCTGGGACGAATAAAACCCATTCCACCCACAGCAAACTACGCAGAAAACAATACTTTGCACATCTTCATTTGCATAGGAATAATGTCCTAGGAGGAATACTTTTTTTGGGGGGGGGACAAAATGTCAGGATTTAAAATTCAGATTTTTTTTTTTTGGCTGTGTTTCAATAGTCAGGATTGAGCTGTAAGCTTCCAAGGGTTTCAGGCAGAGTGTAGGCTTTCCTAGCTCCTGCTATGAGCACACATGAAGCCGCTTTGTACTGAGTCAAAACATAGGTCTGTCGAGGTCAGCACAGTCTACTCAGACTGGCAGCAGCTCTTCCTGGGTTTCAGGCAGAAGTCTTGCTTATCACCTTCCATCTGATCCTTGTTTAGCTGGAGATGCCAGGGATTGAACATGGGACCTCCTGCATGCCCGACAGATCATATACCACTGAGCCACGCCCCACCCCTGACCTATTCCTTTTAACTGGAAATGCAGTATTAGACCCGGAGGAGGGGGGAGGCTTTCTGCCTGCCAAGCAAGTGCTCTACCACTGTACCACAGCCTCTCCCCAACTAGGGTGTAGCCCCTCTTTTCCTCAGGTGTGGTCTTGCCTGGGAAGTGAACCCAGAACCTCTCACACCCAACTGAAGAACCACACACCCCAAGATAAAAAAAACCCTGACCAGACTAATAAACTACTCTTGTGTTGGCTTCCCACATCTATAATATTAGAGTAGTAACACTAGCAGCTGCCTATCTCACACAACTTCTGTAAGATTTATTGAGATAATATACGAAGTATGTTTCATGCTTGGCACACATTACATAAAATGCTATTATTACTATTAAACAAACATTTGGTGAATGTTGATGCTTACCAGTAAGATGTTTTTGGAAATGCCAGAAAACACTGCCATGTTTTAGTAAACTTTTTTTTTGGGGGGGGGGGGGCATTTACTGGTGAATATCAAGGCTGGGTACCTTTGGCAGATGACAAATTTCACCCTCTTTTTTAACTAGTAAAGGAGAATAATCCGATGTTAAATACTGGGTTCCATGGATGAGCAGACCCCAAGTCTAGTGATCAGCTCGGCTTTATTTGTGATTCAGCAAGAACAAGACTGAAACACCAGGGCAATAGCCCTGTTTAAAAAACATGCAAAAATCACACCCAAACACACCCAACTTCTAACGATAGGCTATTTACATAACATTAGTTTCTCATTGATCACTTCCAGAATCCTGGTGGGTTATTGTTCTAGAGCTCCAAGCTCAGCCAGTCTGGTAGACAGTCCTGGAATGTTCCAGACCTAATACATAACACCAGCATGGCATCCACAGATGCCATCATGCCCACCAATGTGTTTCCTGGTATCTGTGTGGGTCTTGAACAGAGTGGAAAGAAACAGAAAGTTTTGGGTCACTCCCTACTAGCTGTAAAAGGTAAAGGTAAAGGTTTCCCTTGCTCAAAAGCCAATCGAATTCGACTCTAGGGTTGCAGTGCTCATCTCCATTTCTAAGCCAACGAGCCAGCGCTGTCCGAAGACATCTCTGTGATCATGTGGCCGGCATGACTAAACGTTGAGGTGCATGGAATGCTGTTACCTTCCCACCAAAGACTGACTAGCAAAATGCTGACCTCATCCAGAGCAGGTGTGTCACTGCTGTGGCCCCTTGGCTTGGCCCTGACACACCCTTTCTTATATCTTTGGGCTTCACAACCTCTTCCTGTGGCCACATCAAGAGCAAACTGCTGGAAACTGAAAACAAACTGAATCTCTTCCCCCACGGCAAAAAGTTGATCCTGGCTTCAGAAGAACCCAGGAAGCAATCTTGCATTTGGAAGCAGTTGCCTCTCTCATAAGAGGATACGTGGGTTGGAAGGAGCATCCCTGCTTTTTGTGACAGGACCCAACCCCCAAGGCAGCCTTATTGTGGTGGCACCCAATACTCTTTTCTCAAAATTCCAAAAGTGCCTGCAGGTTCAACATTGGTGGGACCCTTCCTGTCACCTATAAAGGATGACATGACCTGGAATTGAATAAAAACAAGTCCCTTCTGACACCCCCCAGTAACTCCCAAGAACCACCAAAGAACTCCAGTAAATGAACTGTTTTCACCCTCATCTTCAGTGCTTTTTTGTATGTTAAAAAAAGAATGCTGGTACATACTCATAAATAATTTTGAGAGGTTTCCCCTGCAGGACCTCCACCCACACACCAGTATCAGTACCAGGGAGTACTGCCACAAGGAAAGTCCTGCTTGTCTCCTTTGTATTTCAGAAAACGTAAGCATTTCCAGCAACTTGGCTTGGAAATGTCCAACACTGTAAATAAACGGATTACAATTCAAACATTTTCTTATACATAATCATTATAACTCCTCTAAAATTAGTAGAGATATATTGTTGGAGATCTGAGCAACTCCCCAGGTTCCCTGACTCTAAGGTCAACCAGACTCAGTGGCTATGCGAGAAAGTGGCAACACACGTGGCACCTTCAAGGAAAAGCCTGCTGCTCCACTGCTTGGTAAGTCCTGGCCCTCTAACACCAGGCTGGTGTTGCGATCCATCTGACCCATCTGCTGATTTTCTTCGGAAGGAAGACTGATACAACTGTGACTTTGACAAGGCAGCCGAAACATAACGCTTTTGTTTTTATTTACAGCATGCAAATTCCTGCAGGCGTGGATATAATTGTTTGTATAGTAGAGGCATGCATATTTATGTACACTTTCCCTCAGTCATACACGTCACTGCCTACTCAGAGGAGCACACACTCACAGATTCCTTTGTATCTAGGCACAGCCATATCTATGTATGCTCAAGGCATGACTATTTGAACTGCTGTCCCAAATACATACATGAGAACATGAGATGCTGGAATGGTTCATCCCCAGTTCCATAACTTCCCTGGCTATGGCCTTCTCCACATGACCCCCAACAACATTTGCTCTTTATCCTCCTATAAAGTACCTTGTAATACTATGCCCAGTTCCTACAGAGCAGGATACAGGTAGGGAGAAATGCCTTGAGCTGACCTTTGTTGATCCCTACTGGCAAACAGAGGTGAAGAGAAATTGACAAGGCTGCCTGAATTTAAAAAGATTTGGTTTTTTTCTTGTGCTCACAGGTACACAAACCTCTTGTCATGCTTTCCTGGTACTGTGTCTTGCCCTCACTGTTTCTTATAAGTATCATTCTCCTCAAAGTGGTTTGTAAGGAGATATCCCAGCGTTCTGATAATGAAAGCGCCCTCATGTTGATTCTCTGTGAGAAAGGCGTACTCCTCCTTCTAGTAGTAGTGGTGGTGGTGGTAATAGTAATGGAAGTCTAATATTAAGGCACACATTTTAGGCCACATTTACAGAAACAACTTCCGTAGCTAATTTGTGCTTTTCTATTGATACGAGCACCTGTTAAAATAGTTTTTAAGGTATTCCAGGCAAGAACTATCTGTCACTTACAATTCTGGCGATCTCTGACTAGACAGAATTTCAGCCTCAGGGCAGAAAATGTTGAAATGATAAAGAGACATTAGCTGGGCCTACAGTTTAATCTCTCATTTTCTCACCAACCCTATTCTGTGTGTAAACCTGATGTCCAATGCTTTAAAAGGCTGCTGAGGTTCCGCTCTGGCATCAGAGGCACAACCATCCCCTGCTTAGGCCAGCTAAGAAAATCCTTCCTTACTGTTTAATGCAAGAGTTTCATTCTAAACTGCTTTCCCCATGATTAAAAAGTAAAGTTTGGCAATCCAGAACCATTTCAGTTCACAAAAGAATACATTACATTCTTGCTTTATTTGATCAAATTTGAACCATTAGGCGTATATATAATTCAAATCTCGATCATAGCTTATCTTGACAAAAATGCCACACTTGCTGGACTAGATATTGCTGCATTCAGTGCAGTAGGTGGGGAGGGACAGAACTCCAAGGGCAATGGACTAGGCAAGCTGAGGTTGAGGTCTGCATGGATAGACTACAAAATGTTTTCACTGTGTAACTGTCATTGTGAGCATGTGGAAAACATACATTTCTGCCTAAACACAGACCCTGTAAAGACCTCTTCAACTTATTTATTACACTGATATTTTGTATTTTGTATATCCTCAAGGCAGGATGCAAAGTTTTCCCATCCAGATCTAGCTTCAACAAGGTTGCTTGTTGTAACTGTATGGTGCTTTCCTACCCCTTCCCCTCATCAGCAGGCTGACAGCGCCAACAAGAGACTTGGAGCACAAAACAACTGGAACAGCCTTTGTACTCCTCACCAGTGCTCCCTCTAAGCTGTGAAGTCTTGTGAGCCTCAGTGGGCATCATTTATTAGTGGCTGTTTCAAGCACAGACCAGGGGATTTAGACGAGGTTATTCTATCCCCGTGTGGGATGGGAAAAATATGAGTCTGTGGCTGTTTCCAAATGGACGTTGTTCACCATTTTTGCTTCCAAACTGGAGTACAGTTTCCCTCACAGCAGCATCTTCTAACTGACCACTTCCCAGATTTCCCTCACCCTCTCTATGGTCTTTCTCAACCTGCTTCACTATGATCTTTTTGGAAAGAATACCGTCCAAACACGTAAGCATGCCATCTGGAGAGGAAAGTCCACATTTTCCACATTGGTGCTATTTTCCTTCAGTCAGTCCCTTGAAACTGCCATTTTCCCCACCAAGTCACCAGAGGGCTTTTTGGGGGTAGTAATTTGGTAATTTCTATAGCACCATAGCAATGATAGATTTAAAAAGAAACTTTCAAAGTATCCTGGTGGCATGGCAAAGAAAATGGTGCCTGATGGAGGAAAGTGCAGAAAATACTGCCATGCGGGCGTTCTGTTGCCAATGCAAGTGTCTCTGTATTTGCGGGGGGGGGGGGGGGGGGGGAATCATGCAAAATGACATATCCTTGCCACGTGGATGCAGCCTGTGTTTCATGAAAGCAGAGTTTAGATTTTGGAAAAGACTGAGAGGAAAGCCAGCAGCCAGTGCTAAGAGTTGGCTGAAGCAACTTGGAATGCAGAATCTCTCTCTCTCTCTGGGGATATGGGTCTCCACTACTCTCTCCTGCAGAGGGATCCAAACCAGGTAAAGCTCTGCACCTGGAGCTTCTACAGAGGTGGATGTAATCATATTAACTGGCTAATCCTATTAACTGAAAGCAGTTTTCCACTTAGGAGTGAGATAAGTTATAGATGCCAAATCCCTTGTTAGAAGAGTTTGCAGGGAAAGGGAAGCATCACGATTTGCTTGAGGTCTTCGTTTATCCATGCAGCCCAAACGTTAATTGAAACATCAAGCATGTTTATTTCAGATTATTGCCAGACAAGATAGGGGAAGATGTCTGTAGTAGATGACATCCTCCTTAACAGAATCCAAAATTCAACAGGGTTTCTGCTGCTAGTCCCATGTGATCAGAACTGAGGACTGGAGTGACTTTCTGTGCCATGAGGATGTTACTAAGAGCAAAGTTGCTTTGGTCTTCCCAGTTATTGTTGGTGGGCTCTGCTGGCAGAATAGGGCCTGGGAGAGAAAATGCCATGAGCTGGTTGCATCAGTTACTAACCCTACAAATATAGATTCATGTGGGTAGCCATGTTGTGTTTGGGGAAGAGGTCTTTGCTATATAGAGCAAGGACCTAGCTGTATGTGGAGATCTTGGGCAGAGTTGAAGTTGATCGTTAGATATTTAATAGCAGACAGAGAATTACGAACTGTGTTTAAGCCTATTCATCCCTAAATATATCTATGGGATTTATCATGTATGTAACAAACTGCTACTTTCGCAAGTTGTTCTCAAAAGTATATTGAGGACAAAAGTATTTAAAGGGGAAAAATTGATTACCTACTTCATATCAGTAACCAGTCTATAGCTTTGTCTTATACAGTGCACAAAAATATCCTTTAAGTCTTTTCTTTGGTAGGATATGCAGGATGGATATGATCTGTGGTTTTTCAGAGCCACCCTTCATTTGTTCTGTGTTCCTCAGCTACCTGTAGAATCACGGTGGCTGACCCAGGCATGCCCTTCTTGTTTACCTATTTAGAGGGTTTTTACCCTGCCTTTCTCTGTACCTCAACTCAAGGCAGGTTAATATGTGTATTCAGTTAGTGTGTGCACTTACCTGCTCTGAAAGGATGGTATAGAGTGGAGGGTAAATCTCAACTGGGAAGAAGATAGAAATAGAAAAGTAATTATTCAAATTACCTAGTGAGACCTGTGTACAGACCTCTCTCTCTCACTCGCACACACATACACACATGTTGTCTCTCACCTGTTCAGGACGTAGCCTTTCAATGCTGTGAAGTTCTGGCAGAGGGACTGCCTCTCTCTGACCTATAGGTCAAAACCAATAAGTAACATTGGTGGGGACCTGGAACGGGTCTGCCTACATTATCCTGAACTCTTATACAACATCCCCCCCCCGGGGGGGGGGCAGGGCCCTAGAATATCTGCAAAGAAGCAAGCTTAGAATGGTGTAGGTAACAAAGCTGGGCTTGAATACAGAGAGGAAATCTGGAATAGAGGGAATGCTGGGTAGCAGCGGGCTACCTCCTACTCACCCCTGAAAATGTTAAGGTTGAAGTTTGGGGTTTCCCGTTGCTGCCCATTGTTGCTAGCACTCTGACTTTGTCTCACCATGGGAGGATGTAAGGTGAAGTCATTCAAACCAGGAGTAAGAGAAGAAGACAAAGTGGGCCTGAAAGAAAATGAGAGGGGGGAGGGGGAAGACATGTAATAGGCAGGGGAGATAACTGAGCAACACAGTATTTCCTTGGCATGCAAAAGGTCCTGAGATCCAATCCTTGGGGTCTCCAGTCAAAGGAATCTTAAATGGTGTGCCTAGAAACACTCTCCCTGAGGCTCTGGAGAGTTGTTCCTAGTCAGAGGACAACATCTGGCTAGATGGACCAACAGACTTAATCATTATAAGGCAGCTGCATAATGCAACTGGGGGGGGGGGGAGAGAACTTGCATTAATAGTAAAAAATTACAAACAAAGCTACATCTATGACATATTTAATGCAGTTGTAGCATCACAGTGGAGACAGTGGCACACCTCCCTTTAGAACTCACCTATAGGATAAACTTTGACTGGCAGCTGGAGAAGGAGTAGCTGGAAAACAGAACTTATATTATATATGACATGAATGGTAGAAGTCTACTGAAAGTGAAATGCGAAGAAGGAAGGCTTAGCATGTAGGATCTCATGCAGGATGTCTGATTTTGAATACAGATTAGAGGAAAAATGATACACTGGACAGCTGGAATCATTTCCCCCCTCTATGGAACTGAGGAACGTGTATTCCAGAATAAGCTACAGTGAAAACTGGTATCTTGGTCCACGAAAGCTCTATCTGAAATCCTGGGGCAAGGACAGGCAAATAGTTCACAGTCTATTATTTCTGATCCTGTGATGCCAATTTGTCTCAAATAATCCTTGAACAAATGTAAACATGTCTGGACTTCCCCTTGTGCCATTGGCTTACCATTTCTAGAGTTGGCTGGGGTTGTCCTTCCTTCGGTCACCCTGGTGCCTCCTGAAGCATGCTGGGTAAAAATGAGAGCCTCACCAAAACTATAGAATGAACATACCCATCCTCTGTTTTCCTTTTCTGGGGAAAGGTAGTGGTGGTGGTGGTGGTGTGGTAACTCACATGGCTACCTACCATGGAGGAGATGGAGTCCATAGAAGAAGAACGGCTATGAGAGACAGAGGCACAAAATGTCAAGTCACTATTGATGAAGACTGGATACCGTCAGTTGCCTTAAACGTTTCTTTGTGCAATGGCAGAGTTTAAGGTGTTTTCATAAATAAATATTCTCCCCTGTTTATTACACCCAAAGAAAATGATGTTCCTCCTGTGCCTACCTGACCACCTCGCTGGAGTGCTGGAAACTGGGCCTTGGTGCAACTGCCAAGTATGAGACAGAGAGGAAGCATGACGTTGAATACAGTGGTAAGCTTTGCACATAAAAGATATCAAGTTTGGTTCCTAGCATTTTTTGCTGAAGGAATCCAGAACAACAGGACAAAGGGAAAACTTTCTGTGTTAGGCTCTGGAAAGATCATTGGGCTAAAGTGTAGCCACTAAACAGTACTATCTAGAGCAGTGATACTTACTCGGTGGCTCAGGAGCCACATGTGGCTCTTTGACATACCACGTGTGGCTCTTCTGAGCACTGTTCACCAATATGGAACTTATTCCATGCTTCAGGAAAGAGGGGAAGACCTTCGTTTAATGGTCTTGTAGTTGGCAATCGAGGTGAAGGTCCTGAGGAGCAGGCCTCATACCAAGGATAGAAGTAAATGTGGTTCTTCTGATTTATGGTAATTGTGAATGTGGATCTCTGTGAGCAAAAGAGTCAGTACCACTGATCTAGAGGGATCTATTGGTCTGAACTGGAGTACGATAGATCCTTATATGTCCAAAGGGGAAGCAATGCGCACTTCTTCTCAGACAAACAAATACATGCACACTTTTAACCTGACTCTCATACCTCCTATATATGTTACCATGTTCATTCACATTCCTGCAAGAAAAATATGCAGGACTCTATATATCCAGTGGGTGAAAAACACTCTGACTCTCTCTCTCTCCATTTTCAAGAACAGATTTACTCTCAGACGTAAAAGGCCATAATGCAGGCATGTATGTGAACTATGCTGCCACAGGCATATTTTCTCAAGACTCCCATTTTCCTACCTGTCTGTAATGGAGGCGTGACAGCAACTGGCCTTGGGGTGCTGTTTCTGCATTAAATGGAAAGGAATTCTGTTCAGTCATGTCTCTCTTGTCCCAGATGTTCAACTGACCCTTACCACAAATCCAGGACTCTCATTCTGAGGAGCTCGTAGGACATCAGTAGGCATGGTAACAGTGCCACACCTGATCATTTTCTTGGCACCCAGAGCCAGACAACCACTCAAGTAACCTAGGCACTGGCAGTATGCCTGGGACCAGCAGTGCATGGGTAGGCAACAGGTATGACTTATGCCCACCATCACCACCCAGACCTGCACAGCGTCATGCATGTTCAAGATGCTATTAGTACTCCCGGGCCTGGCTTGCTTGAAGCATGTACAACCCACCCACCCTATCTTCGCAGGTATCCATTTTTTTGTTTTGCATTTGGGTCCCAAAAGATGCCTGTCCTTGCCACATGTGGTAGTCATTGTCAGAGCAAGAAAAACGATCTCATTTTAGGAAGGGCTGGCATTTATGGGGGTGAACTGGTGTTGATAGACACAGTCAGGCTGGGAAAAAACCCCTCAACACTCCAAGATTTCTCTCTATATTTGCATAATAAGGAATCCTTCTAATCCGAATATATTGGCTAGAGCATTCTGGTGGGACCCAGAGGTCGGGATTCTAGAACTCCGGTTAGCCAGGACCCTCTATGCTCGGGGGGGGGGGGGGGGAGAATTGAAAAGGAACTGTTCTCCCTTTTCTTTCTCTGTGTGTCTGTGCATATGACAGCTGTACATATGACAGCTTCATCATCCCCCTATTTGCTCCCACCAGAAGGTGAAAGGAGAGAAAGCAAATGGCAGGTTATGGCAGTTTCTAAGTTAGGTTAGAAATCCTTCCTTCCTGGGATCTGCACCTTCATTTCTGTAGCCTGTATGTTTTCTAGAGGTGTTGACAGTAGTAGAATAAAGCTTTGTACTTGTTTAAGAGATAAAGAGACTGACTTGATTCCTACCTGTAAGCCTTGCCTTGGCCCACGTTACCAAACAGCCCCATTGGCTAGTCCTGCTGGCATTAAAACAGTGAGAGGGGTGGATTCTGGGAAATGGTGGAAGCTACTGAAGGGAAAGCCCTCCCCAAATCCTCATAAGAGAGTTGGGGAGCAGTGAGGGATCCCTGCAGGGAAGGTTGGATTTTCCTCAAGCCAAATGAACTCCCCCTGGGCTTTGGGTGGGATTGTGCCTCATTCACCCACTGGTTGCAAAAACTCAGTGAGAAAGTAACCTGACATACCTTGGTGTGGGAAATGTTTCAGTCATTACATTTGATAATCTGCAGCGCCTAACAATTGTCCAAAGCAAGTAGAAGACATACTAACCTACTCTGGAGATGGTGTGGAGAACCCTGTAGAAACAGAAAGGGGAAAGGGAGAGTTGCAGGATCTAAATATATACATATAGAGGGAGTGGTTCCCTTTCCTTACAAAGACAATTGCATAGAGAAATGCACAGGTGTCACTCCTTCCTATAGATGGAAGTCAGAAACCAAAACATACAGAACTGGGCCTGCCTTCAGCAAACACTTCCTACCTTTAAAAAGCTGAGAGTTTTCTTCAGTTCACTGTTTTCCATCTGCATTACCTTCAGCTCCCTAAACATTTGGGGAAGGGGATACAAGATAAGGGTTGTCTGACTGAGCATTGAATCCTATTACTCTCTTCTGCTAAGTCTTTTTCTGCTGATGTCTGCTAATGGCTTTTCCTGACAGAGAAAGGCTTCCTCTGACAAAGAAAAGTCTTTCTTTGCTGAAGAAAGACTTTCTCTGTTGGTAGTAGGGAGTCATTGGATCCAACCCATATCAGTGAAACAGAACAACAGTGAGATGTCTGAAAGGCTACCCTCAACTTATTAGGTCTTGTTAGTTTTATCATGATAGGAGGAGGAGGAGGAGACTGGATTTATACCTCACCCTTCACTATCCAAAGGAGTCTCAGAGCGGCTTACAAACTCCATTCCCTTCCCCTCCCCACAACAGACACTCTGTGAGGTAGGTGAGGCTGAGAGCTCTCTGCTTGAGAGAACAGCTGTGACAGAGCTATGGCTTGCCCAAGGTCATCCAGCAGCTGCATGTGGAGGCGTGGGGAATCAAACCCGGTTCTCCCAGATTAGAGTCTGTACACTTAACCACTACACCCAAACTGGCTCTCAGAGCCTGCTGTACACAGCCTGCTGTATCCTGTACTGGGTGTCTCTGTCCAACAAAAAGAGATGAAATCCTTCTTCTCACAGAGCAAGAAAAGAATTTGGAGATATTTCACTGGCATGACTTCTGTACACATATAAGAAATGGACATAAAGTGTGTAAGAGGGGCAGAGGAATAACAGTGCAGAACAGTGTAGAATTTCCTTTACAGACATGATTAATATTGCCATGTAAATACAACCTGAGAATAAAAAATAAATATGCATATGAATAAAAATGGAAATATTCTAATTTATTCCTGACTTTTATGGCATTAATTTTATAGGATTATTGCTTCTGGTATACCTTCAACTGCAAAGAAAATATTTGAAATAAGATAAATAGAGATAAATGCCTCACTTTTCCTGGGTAATTAGCTTCTGTTGAGCTTGCTGAAGAGCAACGTTAGCCTTTGAAGCCCTGTGCTTGTAAAAAGAGGCCAGCAGCTCCATCTGGCCTTTCTGGAAAGTCCATACCTAGGAAAAGAACCAAGGGAACCTTCCAGCTAGAGAACCACACAGAGATATAACATGTTTGGATATGAGCTAAGGAATATACAGTGCAATCCTAAACAGAGTTACAACTTTCTTCTTTGTGACCTATACTGGTTATTCTCATCATACCTGCACCATATCTTGTACTCCATTTTAAAACTGCTGGCTTGTGGCTTGCTTTATCATGCTATAAAACGTCTTTTTAAAAGCATAAGAAGAATCCTGCTTGATCAGATCAATGGTCCAGATTCTAGTCCATTGTCCTGTTTATTATTTAGAGAATGACCCACAAGCATGAGCACAAAGACTGAAGCCTCCCTCCTGTTCCTGCTCCCCGGCAACTGATATTCCGCAGTACACACTGAGATTCTGTTTAAACTTTGCAGTTAATAGCCACTGATAGATCTATTCTCATGTTTGTCTAATCCACCCATGCCACTGGCTGTCACTATATCGTGTGGCAGTGAATTCCACAAGTTTACACATTGTATAAACCAGCCTTTTCCTTTGTTTATATTGGATCTACTGAACATCAGCTTCATTGGATGTTCACAAGTTCTGGTATTTGAAGAAAGGGAGAAAAAATTACTCTCTAGTCCTCTCTGTATACTTTTATAAACCTTTACCATGTCCCACACCTCATTGCTTTTACACAAAACCCAAGAAACCCTAAACATTTTAGCCTTTCCTTATATGGAAAATATGCAATCACTTTTTTTTTGCCATTTTTCCAGCGTTCCATATATGGCCACACCATAGATAAGAACATAAGAGAAACCAGTGTTGGATCAGGCCAGTGGCCCATCCAGTCCAACACTCTTGTCACACAGTGGCCAAAAACACCAGGTGCCCTCAGGAGGTCCAGCTGTGGGGCCAGGGCACTAGAAGCCCTCCCACTGTTGCCCCCCCCCCAAGCACCAAGAATACAGTGCATCAAACACCAGGGTCCCCAAACTTGATGAGCTTACAGGCACTTTGGGAATTCTGACTTGAGGTGATGGGCACAGGAGGTGGAGCCAACAGGGATCAAGGTTATATAACCCTAATAGTAACTCTTCAACATGTGAAGCACAAGCTCTGTTTAACAGGATAACTTTTATTCTGTACAGCCAATCAGAAGCCCTGCTGGGAAAGAGCCTCACCTAGCCCTACCCACTTTGTAAAAGCACTTAAGCAAGTGCCAGGAAAAGTGTCAGCAGGCACCACCGTGCCCACGGGCACCACCTTGGGGACTCCTGAACTGTACAGAAGTATTTGCCTCTCCCATCCCTTTTTCATACTAAACATATTGTTGGATATTGTAACTCTACATGAAGGAGGATCTGGGAGGGAAAGGGTTAAGAGAATTCTCTCACTCAGGTACACTGGGTAGTTGGCTCCACACTTGGATAGATGCTGAGCCACTTTGGCCATTGCTTGACTTCTGTTTTATCTTTTATAGGACCTCTCTTCTTCGGTCTCTTACATGGGCTTGGAGCTGTAGCAAGTTAACCTTTTTGAAGTTAATCTCTTCCCAATAAATTGAATGTGCCAACATGAACATGTCCTGTAAGATGTGCTTCCATTTTTGTAAGTAAAATTTCTTTGTTTTGTTACAATCGGAGTCAGATAATCTTTGTAGTATGTCTGAACAACATTTTCCCCTTAACCAAGAAACGTGGAGGACTAGGAATACAGCGTAAAGCTTCTATGCTTCCAAGGCAAATCATCATCATCATTATCATTATTACAAGAAGAGGGACCCGCGATACTCGCGGGGTGGGGGAGGACCTCACGGCTGAGGACGAAGCAGCCACAGGTAAGCTTCCCCCTGGGCTCTGGCGGTGAGGCCTGCATGACTCCCAGCCCCTGAGCCTGCCAATCTCTCCTCCCCACCCCCCCCCCACCCCCCAGCAGCGATGGCGAGACCAACACAGCTCCCAGCCTCCGGGCCCACCAAGCTCTTCCCTGCCCCCCCCCGGCAGCAATGGCAAGGTCCACATGGCTCCCAGCTGCCGGGCCCACCAAGCTCTCTCCCCTGCCCCCCCCCCCGGCAGCAACGGCGAGGCCCACGCAGCTCCAACTGCCGGCCTGCCAAGCCCTCTCCCTCCCCCCGCAACGGAGGAGAGGCATTGTTCCAACTGCGTTTACTTTGGGGAGGAATTTAAGTATCCCCCGAATATTTTTTTTTACTTTTCAGATTTTTCTGCACACCTGGGGAGTCCCCCAAGTGTGCAGGAAAATCTCTTTGCCCCCTAGGTGCCCCTGATGTACGGATTTAGATATTCACACGCAGGGGGCAACTTGGCTATTAGATATATAGATTATTCACATTTAACCCAATATATATAATCTGCCAAAGAGCTCTGGAGAATTTGGAAACTTGCACAGCCTGTGTTCTGTCTGCAGGCCCAAATGACCCTTTTCAAACCAAAACTCACCAACTCCCTACCTCTGCCCCCTTTGCCTCTTTTGCATACTATATTGTAATAAGTTATGCTTATAGTGTCTTGCTGCACAGTTGTTTTGGCATTGTTTATGGTATTTACTGTGTGATCGTTTTGGTTGTTGCTAAGCAAGCAGTGACACCTGACCCTCCTTTAAAGGTGGTGGCGGCAGCCTAGCAAGATGGAGTATAGTTTGCTTTTAGTTGATCCTGCCCTGTTGCTGTCGCAGGAGTGCAAACGGATTACCAGGGCTCTCAGAGCAAGGATAGTCTTGTATCCCCTGGGTCCCCTACCCCAGCGTCTCTATGGGTGTCACCCCGCCCGCCCGTAGTGATGCCAGCCTCCTCCAGGTGGGCCTGGGGGATCCCCCAGAATCACAGCTTATCTCCAGACTCCAGACACCAGTGCTTCTGGAGTAAAGGGATGCTTTGGAGGGTGGACTCGGTGGCATTGGACCCCGCTGAGGTCTCTGTCCTCCCTGGGCTCAACCTTCAAATCTCCAAGAGTTCCCCAGCCTGGATCTGGCAACTCTAACCCCCCCATCCCCTGCTGGTGGCCAGAGGGGACCTGACAGCCCTAGTCGCCCGTCGCTTCATTTTCTGTTTGTTTGTTTTTTGCCAGCCAGTGTCGCACACTTTAGAATCCAGGCCCTAGGAGGTAGCTCTCAAAAAGTATTTGGTTGGTTGTTATTACCTGAGAAATATGGGCAAAGAACTTGAGTGCAGTTTCAACAGGGCTTTTGAAAAACTTCTTTTCTTCAGGTTTCATCTGTGGGACAGAAAGGTAAAGAGAGAAAGAGGGAATGTAAAGGGTAGGCAACTAGCACACACACACCCACACACCCAAATTTCCCAGAGGGACTAAAAATACTCCCGGTTTCAATTACATTGTATATCTAGGTTTAACTTCCTCTTCAGCCATGAATAGAGTGGTGTTTGGTCAGCCACTCAATTCCTATATATTTAGTACAGGAATAAATATCTAATGGCTGAATCCAACCAGCTTTTCCACAGCTGAAAGAGAAAAGAGGGTGTCCCCAGTGACCACCCTGTGGCTTTGCTGGGGATGATGAGACCTGCAAGGACATCAGGTGTGCAGGATGTGAGCGAGACTAAGAGTGGGGATTGGATGAGGTGGAGCAACAAAGCTAGCTGAATCCAGCTGCATATCTGTTGTGGGAATGTACAAAACGTCCATCCCCTATATACACTGTGGGAATGCATAAAAGCTGGAAAGTATTTTCCTGAATTAAAACTGCAGCATAAAATGTTTGTGCATATGAGGAAAGGTTTTATATACCCCAGCTATATACCGCCCCCTCCCCAGTTCTTCTGGGGACCTGATGTTCCTTCAGGCCACAGAGAAGCATTTTGTTTTATAGCTTCTCCCTCCACAATTGAGGACCAGACTTGCCTTTTTAAAGAATAACAAAAGGAACACTTTTAACATCATATGCTCAGAAGGACAATGTTGGCAACCCAGAATCTCTCTAAGGACAAGTATGAAGATAGCAACACCTTTGATAATTCTGCTCTGTATTTATTTCTGCTCTGTATTTATTTATATAAATAGTCAGTTTCTATATTAGCCCAAATGGATGTAACACAGTATAATGTATGTGTTGCAAAGAGATGAAAGGAAAGGAAGCAAGCTCATCTTAGAGAATTCACAACTTACTTTATCACTGAGAAGCAAATATTTGCATTTTGTTCCACATGATGGACATTTATCTGCCAAGATTAAAATGTAAACTTTTTTTAGATAACCTATGAATAATTTCAATTGATAATATCAATAAATGTTCCAAAAGCGCAAATGGGTCAGTGCAGAATTAGAATGCAGTCTTCAGAATCATTACACTATCTAAAATAGCATTTAAAAATTGTTTTACTAAGAATCTAGTTGCACCGCTAAGCAGCTGAGTATTAGGCTACAGTGTTCCACAGCACCTTTAGGTTACAATGATATGAAACATTTAAAAATGTATAATTTCTGTCATCTTGGCTTTTGATCTACTGCTAGTAGGTTGCAATTCTAGCATTTTTTTTTCCCTCTTGAAGTCCTAACACAACCAACTAATCATGCCATATCTACTAACGGGGCCATTTGCTCATCTATATAGCTAACAGCACAGTCCTAAGGAGGAGAAAGCAGATAGGGGGAGCCAACAAGGCACTACAGTGGCGTATCTTTGAGATACACCAGCAGAGGGCCTCAGTTGTGCTGCACCGCGACCAGGCACTGACATGGCAATGGCACATAGCAATGCTGTCTCAAGCTGCTGCACTTGCAAAGAAAGAGGCAGACCTAGGAACATGGCGGAAGTTAGTCAGCTCTCCAAGCTGCTCCACCCTGGGAATGCCCCCCAGAACCGGCAGAAAGTTACGCCAGCAAAAACCACTGAATATCCCATTAATGAGGCTGCAGTGGCTCAAGTGGCTAAGACGCTGAACTGCAGACCAGAAGGTCAGTAGTTCAGCAGTTCAAGACCCAAGTGCTGCATGACGGAGTGAGCTCCCATCTCTGGCCCCAGCTCCTGCCAACCTAGCAGTTTGAAAGCAAGAAATTGCAAGTAGATAAATAGGTACGTTCCATGTGCCTCAGCGGCTAGTCATGCCAGCCACATGACCACGGAAATGTCTCCAGACAGCACTGGCTCTTTGGCTTGGAAATGGAGATGAGCACTGCATCCCTAGTCATATTCAACTGGCTTTTGAGCAAGGGAAACCTTTACCTTTATCTATCCCATTAATGCCCATACAATGGAAAAGGCAAAATGCCTTCCATAGGTCCCTTCCCTCCCCACCCACAAGCCTGAACGTAGCACGGGCTGCTGACTACAGCCACTCATACCCCTTCCCATGGGCAGTCAAACCCCCTCCTTGTACCCAATCACTGCCGCCGCCCCCGCCACTACATAAATCCCAGCGAGGACTAGGGTTGCCAGTTCCCCCCTAGCCACCAGCGGGGGATAGAGGGGTAGGGATGCCAGATCCAGATTGGGAAACTCCTGGAGATTTGGGGAAGGAGCCTGGGGAGGACAGGGACCTCAGTGGGATACAATGCCACAGAGTCCACCCTCCAAAGTATCCATTTTCTCTAGGGGAACTGATCTCTTTACTCTGGAGATGAGCTGTAATTCCAGGGGATCCCCAGGTCCTACCTGGAGGCTGGCATCACTAGCAAGGACACCCAATAGTTTAGTAGGTAGTAAGCATGGCATCAGACTCCGTCTCAGAGATTTCTGATGTGCACACTTAGAGAGTGCAGTGTTGCACTTGGGTGGTGAGAGAGAAGCAGTGAAGGCATGAGGGAGCACTTAGCACAAACATGCAAGGAGGAGAGCTAAGTTCATGGTGTATGGCTAGCATATCTCATTTCAGATCCCTTACAGGAGACACAAGCCAAAGGAGCAGCCATGCACTAACAGGTGAGCAGATGTTGGAAACCAGCTGCCACAGGCTGGGAGTCCACACCTGCCTGACCCATTCCCTTCACAAGGGCCTGTGCTTTGCCTGACAATGCTCAAGCTGGGGACACTGTTGTCGGTCTTTTTGGTGCCATTGAACTTCTGTTTATCTGCTTAATGTAACAGGGGTCGAGTGGCACCTTGACAACTGCCTACACATATTGTTCTCCACACCCTTTGAACACACACACTCTGCTGGCTTCTGTGTGCATCTTGCATAGGAATGGGCTGGCTGGTAGTCAAAGAGGTGTGTGTGACTACTCTAGAATAGGAGGGTCTCTTGGTTGTACACTCCCCCACAGCTCTGCTAGCACCTGATAAGCCATGCAGCTTGGTGGGGCAGGCACACAGGGAGCCTAGGGTGGCTGGGGTACACAGGAGCCACTGTCATGAGTGCGGCATGGAGGAGTTGTGAAGGGGAAGGAGGCGTGTGATTTCAAGCTAGGATGGTTGCATGTGGGCAGCACTTTTGCTGACAGTCAGATCCTTGCCAAAGGAGGGTTAGGCATCCTATTGGCCACACGGGTACCTTCCCCCTATGGGTTGGGGGTGGAATGCTCAGGCCATGTGTCTCTCTGGGGGTTGCTCTGTCAGTGGGTCTTTCCACCCTCTCTTCTGGCTCTCCATGTAGAGGACAGTGGTATCAATGTGCCGTGGCCACAGCAATGGCCAGTGGTTAGTGTGGCACTTAGAGGGAAATCATGACACCGCACTGCCTGATTTGTGGGTGCTGCCAGATTGCTATGGACTCTGGTATGCTTGCTATGCCATCTGTGCCTTGGGGAGGGGTAGGTGTTGTTATTTCCCAGTGTAGAACAGACCAGTAGCATCTCAGCTGCACTGGTGGCCAGCTGCCTCTGCCATGGTGGTCTTCAAGATTGCTCTGCCCAAATGTTAATATTACTCTAATTATATTTACTTCATTTATACCCTACCTTTCTCCCCATCATACTCTTCTCCATTTTATCCTCATGACAACCCTATGAAGTAAGTTAGGCTGAGTGTGTGTGACTGATCCAAGGTTGCCCAGCAAGCTTTCGTGGCAGACAGGGGATTTGAGTCTGGTTCTCCCAAGTTCTAGTCTAACACTCTAACCACAGCACCACAATGGCTCTCTTATGTCCATGAAAGAGTAAACTATCAATCCAAATAAAGTACAGGATTTTGCAAAAAATTTAAATACTGGCAACACTGGCAGCACAATTTTATACAGGCATATGCAGGATCCAGTGAAGGTTTTTCTTGCCCATTCATGTTCTGGGGGAAAGCATTCATGAGTGCTTAAATATTCTGTCTCAGACACAGTACACGCATCTTGTTGTTACTCATACCTGTGCCAGCACATTTTTTGCAAAATATGTGTCCACAGCTGGTGACACAAAAGTCAGGCCCCTTCTGGGTGAAGCACTGATTGCAATGAAACCAATCCATGTGGCGAGTGGTCCAGGTGAGGCAGTTCCCACGGATGTCCTATCTGGAAAAGTGGACCAGGAGAAGATACTAACTTTAACTGAGAAATGGGGAGATGCAGAAATAAGTTGATGATGATGTACTTTTTCAAAAGTATATAGGTATTTGTAGAAAGATGGATGGACATGTAGATTGATGGACTTATGGTCACTTCATGGTGTATTCATGTGTGTTGCCATAATTTGCTTTATAGCACCCAAAGCAATAGATTGACCACTGAGTATTACCTGAAAGCTCATAAATTACGGGCACAGTTCAGTCAAGGTTATGTTCTTTTCTTTCATTTTATTGCCGTTAGATAAATGAGCACGCACTTAGATCTTTCTCATTGCAAGACATATTAAGACAGCAACAGTGTAACAGAGAAAGAATCTAAATATTAGAAGAAGAGATTGGATTTACACCCTGCCCTTCACTCCAAGTCTCAGAGCGGCTTACAAACTCCTTTCCCTTCCCCTCCCCACAACAGACACCCTGTGAGGTAGGTGCGGCTGAGAGAGCTCTGAGACAATTGTCCTTGAGAGAACAGCTAGTACAGAACTATGGCTTGCCCAAGGTCATCCAGCAGCTGCAAGTGGAGGCGTGGGGAGTCAAACCTGGTTCTCCCAGATTAAAGTCCATGCACTACACCACTACACCAAACTGGCTCTTAGGTGCCATTCTGCTGCATGCAAGAGCTCGATCCATCCAGCTCAGCCGTTTTAGGTCCAATCAATTTCAAGGAATTAATCCCATATTCAGATCTCTCCTACTGAATTCAATAAGTGCTTTATGTTGACTAGAGAATGCTCTTGGTCTTTTTACCATTGTGGTAGTGCTATCTGGAGTTTTCTTGTATTACAGAAAGATAATAAATGAGATGTTCCTACCGTCATGACTACAGTATGTCTTGATACCTTTTTTGTGCTTTGGACACAACCAAAATAACAATAAGCCATTTATTGGCCAGTTATTTATAATGTAAATGCTTTGTGGAGGAAAATAAAGTTTAATGTATTGTGTATTACTGTGAATTTAATGCTAATTAATCATAAATTTCTGGGTTTTATTCTGAGTAGAACAGCTGTTCACTACCTAAAATGTTCATTATCATTTATTGTTACCTATGGTTTCTAATCTAATTACTCTGCAAGAGACTCCATTACCACTTTCTCTATTAATATTTTATTCAGACTTCTACCATCTTGACTGAAAGAAACTTGTAGATGCAGTTCAGCATCATTCCCTCTCCCAGGAACTTTAAAAAATACCTTTAGACATCACATTATTAACATGTACAGTGTCCTGAATTTCTTGAAGGCAGGATATAATATGCTATATTCATGGATTTTTTATACTGTTAAAATATAGCCTATGAGAAGTTTATTTGATGCTATGATGTATATTCATATTTTTGGTATCCAAGGAGAGGTGTCAGGGAAACACTCATTCTGAAGTTAAAATTTCCCAAAGTGTTAATGAGGGGAGGGCCTTGCCACTAATGCAGGGATATTTCCCCTTCCCATGAGAAAAGTTTGTTCAGTAACTTTCTCTGTATCCCACTTGTGAGGTACTACAACCCTCTCATTCAGTGCACCAGTCTGTTATGCTAAATCATAAATTAATAATTTGTAACTGTATATTTCTCTTGGGAACAGGTTGCTGCCCTCTTGAGAAGCAGTGTTTCTCCTTTAATCCCCTTGTTCCCTGCCCTTTTTCCAGGCCACTTACTTTGCTGCCTCACCGCTGAGGGGAAAGGCAGTTGAAAGTGGCGGGAAAAGAGACTTGTTTTAAAAGCCAGAAGGAACCTTAATTTGGTGGAGGGGACTAAAAACTAAAGGAAGAGCTCTGAGGGTGGAACATAGATTGTGGCGAGAAAAATAGGGATTATAAAATAGAAATTGAATGGAATTATGGAGACAACTTCTGGGGTACATTGGAGATGATCTCTTACCCTTTTCTTAAGACTACTTTCCCACCTCGGCCATGAAGGAAGTGACTGTTCTGTCTGAGGTGGGAAAACAAGACTCGTTTAAAACACCAGTGTAAGCTTCACGGGAGAGTAAGGGAGAAGGGAATGTTTTGAGGGAAAGAATGAGAGATGGGACCATGAAGGGGGGGGGGGGGGTTTCAAAAGACATTTGCGTTTTATTATGGAATGGTGCTTCCGTTGGTTTTAGCATCCTTGTTGTTTTTTACTATATTAAATCTTTGTGGCTTTTAATTGTAATATATACCATTGTACATTTTTTTTTATTGATAGCCTCTGAGAGGTGGCTTTTTGGGATACAGGACATGAGAACACTAAGATAAAAATAAATAAAATAAATTTGGGGAGGGAAAAATAGGCCTTTAGGGACGGAAGACTGGAATCAATAGATGGATTCCGGTGACATATACCTTCCTACATTTCACAGATTTCACAGATAACAAGAAAACAACACACACTAAGGGTCATTTTATTAACACAGAAAAGGGCCACTGCCTGAGTGCCAACAACGTATGTACATAATAGGCACACAGTGATACATCTAGACTGGTGTATGCTTTAACCCTGAGAGACAGAAGGGTGCTGAAACTACAGGGATAGTGACGCTACCACTCAAGCATAGGGGCACGGTAATACAATGCTTGAAAGGAAAAATAGACTTTAATGATCTATTGGGGACTAGAAAAAAGAAACAGCGGAGACACCATGGAGAACATCCCATGAAGGATTGGAACCAGACAAGGGGGCACTGGGTGGGGAGGGGGAATTTTGAGTTAATGGAGGTGCCATGCGCTGCCAGTTTGCATGCCCTCCTAGGACAAGTGACTAGGGCTGGCAACTCTAGGTTGGGACATTCCTGAAGATTTGAGGAGCCTGGGGAGGGTGTACTCTGAAGCTCAGGGAGCACAGCAGGGATGTGATGCCATACAGTCTGCCCTCTTGAAGCTGCCATTTTCTCCAGGGCAATTGATGTCTTGTAGGGAGATGAGTCATAATTCTGGGAGAACTCCAGGCTCCACCTGGTGACTGGCAACCCTAAGTAAGATTTCGTGGACATCCTTAATTTGGAATAAGCTCCTGGGGGGTTCACACTAAGAATAGCAATGCTGTTGGGGCAGTGGGTCCCCAAATCCCACCATGCTTTGGAACTAGACCTCCGTAAGCCAAGGGAAGTAATAAGACTACAAGGTTTTGTTGTTGCTGTGGGCCAGAAGAATTGCCAGCTCCAGCTTGGAAATTTCCTCAGAATTGGGGAGGGGGCCGGAGGACAGAGTTTGGGGTGGTGATGTTATATATTCTGGTGTCATGTCCAGGCCAAAGGTCAGTTCCCCATGACTCTTCCCCTTCCAATGAAGGGGATGTTACTTCACCAAAATTGAAAATTTAAATTTCCCAGAATATATCACTTCCCCTACCGTTGCCTCCTACCTTACATTACTGGTAGGTGTCTTCATGCACGTATTCAGTATGTCATTCTAACCCTTTGGTCATAAATATTGGTGTTGGTATAACTGACTACTATCCCGTTATGTTCCATTCAATTTTTAAAAAATCTTTCAAAATCCTAAGGTTTTTCTCAGTGTTTTTTAAAAAAACATATTTATTAGAAATTCCTCAGTGAAGGAGAAAAATCCAATGGATGCCTGCAAACACCAGACACATCCCTCTGTCAGTCCCCCCGACCAGTCTCTGAACTTTGCTGCCTTTGCAGACAACAAATAATCCATTTTTCCTAGTCTCTGTCAGATGTACATAGGAGAAGCATAAGTCCTAGAGCATCCACCTTCTGGTAGCCACTCAAGAACTCCCATTTTGCCTAGGCTATGGTATTCTAGAGTCTACCAAAGAAACATTAGATGGGGTGGAACCCCCGTTTTTCCACTGGTAATAAAGAGGAGTCCTCCTTTGACACCCCCCCCCCCCCGGCTATGAGCCAGCAAGTTGAAATGAAAGGTTAATGCAGAAAATAGGAAGCAGCAAAGGAAAGTCTGGGATCATCTTCGCCAGCTGAATAACATCTAAGCTGAGCTTATGTTTTTCTTCCTGTTTGCTGATACTTAAAATCCTGGACATGGCGAGAGGCACAAGCCAAACAGCTCTTGGCAATTAGCCCAGTGGCCATGAGTCAGGTGTTCACTAGATATAGAACCAGACTAGAAGTTTGTGTTCTTTTTTCAGGTTTTCCCTGGGTTTCTGTAAGACATTTTTGGGACTACAAGGAAGATAAAAGCAGCATATCAATGGAGTGTAAATAAAATGTGTAAAAGTTGCAATCTGTACATCCTGCTTATATAGTTATCTGAGATATTTGTAACCCTTTGAAGCAATAGATCCTGGGGCAGTTAAGAAGCATAATCCCATTAATAACAATAACGTGACCACAAAACAATAAGTATCCAAACCATTGAAGATATTTTCAGCACTAAAAAACAGTAACTAGAAACTAATTGCCAAACAGCATAAAATGTTTTAAACCCACTTGCAGCATAAACCAATATAAAGATAACATACAATTTTAAAGCTGTAAAATTAGATTTAGTCTCAGTTGGGATAACAAAACTAGAGGGGGGGGAATAGTTTTGAGGAGGGATTTGAAGTAAGGAACTCATACTTCTAGAACCCTTTATTTCCCCCCTTTCCTTCCAGAAACTAAGCCTTAGTATGCATAACAGAAATGAATACATATTCTACCATTATTTACTTTCACCTCCATCTTCCCCCCAGTCTTTGTGGTAGTCTGTCTCAAAATTTAGGTTTAGCCTCCTCTGAGAAAAGACCTGTTTTTTACTCTCTAAAAACTTGCATTTTAATGGTACTGAATAAGAAAAAAAAATAAGTTTTCAGTGGCATCTGAAGTTTTAAAAATGGGATGTTCCTAATCGTGTGCAGAGTGCATTTTCTTTATCACTTGAGTTATAGCTATCATCACATATCTGGGATTTGGAAAGATATCCAAGGATAAGGCAATAAAGGAGAGCTGAATTTCTTTGCCTTTCAAAAAGGCAGTCATTTTCCTCCTCTCGGTATGGAAATCTGCAGCTCCTAAAATTTATTTGAAGTGTACAGCAGTTCTTTTGCAGCAGGTCATCCTATTTTGGGGGGAAATATATGCTTCCTTGAGCGCCAGTACTAGTTCTTATTGGAATTCAGGGCTGGCCACTACCCATTTTCAGTCTCAGCTGCTAGCCTGCAGCATGTGCTTCAGCTTCCTTTGTTGGGAGTTTTATGTCATAGGGCCCTTGTGTCACTAAGAAACGCAGGGAGTGGCACTGCAGTAAGCAATATGGCACAACACTTTTCCAGGGGAGATCATAGACTCTCTTGTGCAGGAAGAAAAAGACTGTTTAATTGTTAAATGTGGGTAATTTTATTTGATTATTTTTTTTAAAAAATCATTACCAAAAAATTGAAATAGAAAGCATTGGTGACATTTTTTTGCTTAAAAACTGCAGAAAAGTAAAGCAGAAATGTTCTGTGGAAGGGAGGGGAAATCCAGAACTGGGAAACAGGACGGATTGTTAAAAGCAACAAATTGGCCACTAACATGTTTTCATCTGAAACGAAAAGACTGTCAAGAATTAATAGGGTTAGCTTTCTGTGAGACTCTTTGGAACACATTGTCAGCAGCAACAGTACCTCATTGCATGTGAGACAGCTGGATAAATTTAAGCAGAATAGCTGGCAATTTCTTTCCTCTGTGGTAATCCTTCTGGCACAGCATCTTTGGTCCTAGTACTACTACTACTTACAATGTGTATAGCACTTCATGGCACTCAAAACACCTCATGTACATTATTGCAGGACACACGCAGAAGAATGAGGTGATGTACCATGTCAGGATTCAGGTCAAAGATTCCATTTTACAGTGCTCACCTTACAATGTGAAATTGGCACAGCAACCAAAGCAGGTGAGTAAACTTGTCCCCTGCTGTATTAGTTTTCCATTTTCACTGATTTTTTTTTAACACAAAGGAGTGTGCAGACCTAGAATCTCCCACCTGCCGTCTACAGTCCATTCTACCACTTCACTCTCCTGCATGCACAAACATGGTCTCCATAATCAAAGACCATATAGACCTCATATTGTTGTTGTCCAGTCACACAGTCGAGTCCAACTCTTCGTGACCCCATGGACCACATCACGCCAGGCCCTCCTGTCTTCCGCCTTCCTCTGGTGTTTGCTCAATTTCATATTTGTTGCATCAATAATTGTAGATGTAGGAGTGAGCAAAGTTAGCATTGGCTTGCCAAAGACCACCAAGCAAGTTCATGGCAAAGGTGACATTTGAATTGGGAAATTCTTAGTTCACACCTTACTACTCTTTTGGGGGCAAGTTAAAACATACACTCTATGTAGTTCATAATGCAGCAGGTTTTCATTGCAGAGTCCAATTCCAAATATTCCTTGTGACCATTAAAGCCCTACATAGTGTGGAATCCAGGATATTCTAAGTTAAACCACCAGGTGGCACATGAGTCTGTCTGAGGTGTAAAATCTCACCATAACCCCTCCTTCAGTAGTTAGATAACAAAAGATTACTGCTTTTCTTAACCCTTTGCTTGGCACTAAACCTATTGACCATACAATATCCAGCTAAAACTTTAATTTGACACGCATTTTAAATGGTGATTTTTAAATTCTTCCTATGCCTTGATTTTATTTGTACTTTGTCAGCTTTCTTTTAACCTATACTGCTGTTTTTACATTTGTTATATTTTTGCACTGTTGGATTATAAGAGGATGTGTGAGTTTTCTGTGCACTCTTTTACTACTTGGGTGATAACCAAACCAAATGTTATCCAGTTTAGCTAGGGCAGCCATCAACTAATTTTTCAAGATCATGTACTTCTAAGATTTGCTTCCAAGAGGTATGCCCCATGCATTTAATGGGAAAAGTTTCACACAAATATAATTTATTTTTAAAGTAAGAAACAGAAGCCTTAGAAGAGTCAGGGCTTGCTAAGTTAAAATTCAGCAGCTTTATGATATGGGATGTTTTTAAAAATTGTTAATTTACGTACTTTCCGACTTTTCTGATACTCTGACCCAGAGGCCTCGCTCCAACCCAGTCCCAAGTAAAGGAAAAAAAGCCTAGAAGTATGATTCTTATTCTGCACTTTTGTCACATTTACTCATTTCTGTTAGATATTATTTCCCAGAATTTAGGATTCATGACCATGATACTTGCCTTATACTGAATCAGACCCTTGGCCCATCAAAGTCAGCAGCTCTCCAGGGCCCCAGGCAGAGGTCTTTCACATCACCTACTGCCTGGTCCTTTTAATGGGAAATGCCAGGGATTGAACCTGGGACCTTCTCTATGCCAAGCAGATGTTCTGCCACTGAGCCCCAGCCCCCTCCCTGAAATGTAGCACTTGTATTTGCAGTTCAACTTTCTCTCAGACAGCATTCCTAAATAGATGTTTTTAACAAACACACTGAGAAACAAACACACAGAATATCAGATCGTTTCAAGACAAGTTTTATAGTAGTGTTTGTAAGGCAAAACCTTCCACAACTTTGCAGTGGATTTCTTGCAAAACTTATTTTGATTCAATTGATTTCACTATTGTTTGAACACTTCAGCCCTTTCAAGGTTGCATGTGCTTTTCTTAGATACCAAATGCTAATCCATTGGGGGTGAAATTACTTCTGAATATAAGCAACCAGGATCTGCATAATGTACTGTGAGGCAGGCTCATCCCATGCTGTCTTCCCCATATATCAACCTATATTATACAAAGCATGTCCCAGACAGCGGCTGTATCACAAAGCAAGGCTTGCAAATCTCCAGGTGGTTCAGAGGCAAGCCAAGCCACATACTGCCCGTCAGGGAGAATTAATAGCTCATCTGTCCTGGAAGAGAATTCTTTGCCTCAGGCTCTAAACATGAACAAAAACTGCCCTTTGAGATGAACCCATGTGTGTTTACTAACTACCTATAAAAGCTGGCCTAGCTCCTGTATCTCTTCAGAGCAATTTAACCAACCCCTAGCATCTGTAACTAACGCTGCTGTTAAATGTACAAGGCAATCCCAGGGGGAACTTAATTTGATGTATCTTTGTGCTACTCAGTTTCCTTCTCCAGACTGTGGCGTTTCCTGACATCCCAAAGAAACCATGTGAGAGCTTTCCCTACTACATAGTTTAGAACTAGTTTAGAACTCAGTTTCCCTAGCCTGAGGACTGGTGGGGGGAAAACTGTGCCTGTCACACACCTGGAACAGGGCTTCCTCAATAAAAAAGAGTAAGGGGGCATCCTCAGCGTGGAACAAAGTAGCTGGAAGACTCCCAGAAAAGCAGCAGCAACTAAAACCTTTGTGAGAACCTTCTCCTCCTGCAGAGGCACAAGGGGTTAAATTCCTACTAGCCTGCAACACATTCTGTTAATGGGAAAGAGGCCGTTTATGATTGGGTGACTATGACATAATGCTGTCAGATAAGAGCCAATCAGAAACCATCTCATCTAATTTCAAGTCCTCAGTCTAGTCTTCATTAATTTTTTGCTTTGCCTGATACAGTAGAAGATTTGATTTGTCATTAATTGCAATGTACTGTACCTATTCTAGAGAGGGAGCAGAGAGAAAGGAAGGTTTCTACCAGATGGTTAAATAGCAAGAAAGCCTCAGTGAAATGACAGCCCATCTCCTCCCTTCATCATAGCCCCAAGCTCACAGCTACATTATGATGAGCCCATAATATAACATACTTATATTATGAATTTGTTGGGAATGGATTGTAGTGTCATAACAAAAGCCCTTACAACAGGGGTCATTTCGTAGCAGGAGCTCCTTTGCATATTAGGCCACACACCCCTAATGTAGCCAATCCCCCAAGAGTTTACAGAGCTCTTCTTACAGGGGCTACTGTAAGCTCTTGGAGGATTGGCTACATCAGGGGTGTGTGGCCTAATATGCAGAGGAGCTCCTGCTACGAAATGAGCCCTGCCTTACAATATACAAAATGAACAGAGAACAGGACCAGTTCAAGGTATCCAAGTACCTCACCAGTCAGCAAACCCAAAGGGCCTTTCCTGCCCTTTAGATTTCCACCCAGGATCCAACCCAGCTGGCAGTTATGCACAAGCCTCAACTACCAGCCTGCTCTCAGCCAGTTTCCATTTCTGTCCTTAAACACTTACTTAGAACAGCTTCCCAGCTGATTACCCCCGCTGAGTCAGCACTATCTTATCTCCAACAACCCTTACCATTCAAAATCCATTCCTTGAGGCGGTCACCTCAACTTGCCTTGACAAAAAAAATCCCTAGATTCCAAATACTGCATACAAAGTAGCTGAAGCAATATAGTGTTACAGCATCAACATACGTAGTGTAAGTGTATATATAAACTATCACAACAGTTCTTTTTATTGGGGGAAATACATAGCTGGAGATAAGTAAGTGCAGTTTTCTCAATCAGGATAATATTCCTTGATCTGAACCTGAAAAGGGCAAAGCTTGAGCGACTCAGATGAAGACTCAACAGCTTCTACACCACAGATGCAGAAGTATGGGACAACTTCGGCAAAATTGTCATGGAAAGTATAAATATGACTCTTGTGCTCCGCATTGTAGAAAGACAGCTCCCCTTCATCACAGTCCAGCTCCACTCTGACCTTTTTGAGGTCCTTCCCGCTCGCAGCCCCCAGCAGGATTGACTTGGAGGACTGGCATTTCTTGTTGCTGTCGCCCTGCATACGATATGTGTATGCGAACCCGAGGTAGGAATCGCTGCCAAAGCTCCACTGGTAGCCACAATGCTTCTTAGCCACTCCGATGCACCAGTTATCAATGCCGCCAATATCTACTTCCCAAGCATGAGATCCTTCGGAAAAGCTCTTGGAGCCCAGGACGCAGGGTAATCCAGCAGAGAAACGTTCTGGGACATCCACCAATAGCTTGTAGTTTCCAGTGGAAATGCTGGTGAGGTCATCAGAGACAGAAAGCCTTCCTGCAGATGTGTTGGGATCAAAGCTGAATGGGACTGCAAAGGAGAAACCAGTCATTGAAAGCAAGGTGGGGGGAATATGATAAGAAAATGACCGACTTCCAACTAATTTTAAAGCAGACATTAGATGCTGCTAAGACAGCCATTGCATCTTACTGGAAAGATACTAAAACACCAAAGATGGAGGCATAGTTTCAGAAACTATGGAATCATTACATTATGGGATGCTGTCACAAACAAATTAAATTATATGTCTCAACACTCAACTCAATGTAGATTTATTGAAAAATGGTACCCAGTATTGGCATACTTGTCTTAAAAAAAATTCATTTCTTTTTTTAAATAACAGTTTTATTAAGTTTCATCAAAGCATACATTATAGCAATATAGAGCAACTTGATTTTTGCAAATGAATACATTACAGCATAATTCATCTTTTCTCTCGGCTTGCAATTACACATTTTGAGTCTTAATTACTATTTTGATATTTAACCAATTATAAACTTTTCCCCCAATTTCTCAAAAAAAATTTCCTCCGGTTTATTATTTCAAACCACATTTAACCTGTCCATCTCAGCCATTTCCATGAGTTTGTATTTTAAATCTTCTTCGGTAGGGATTATCTCCGATTTCCATCTTTTGGCTATCAAAATTCTCGCTGCTGTAAATATATATGTCATTACATATCTAACTGTTTTTATATTTTCTGGAAATATATTTAACAAAAATATTTCTGCAAGCAATGGTAGCTCAATATCAAATATCTCTAGTATTGTTTTCTGCACTTTCCCAAAAATTTTTAAAATTCCCTTACATTTCCACCACATGTGAAAGAATGTACCTATATTAGTTTTACATTTCCAGCATCTACTTGAAAAATTTGAAAAACATTTGGCTATTTTATCTGGCGACCAGTGCCATCTGCAGAACATTTTATAGATATTTTCTTCGTATGATGTTGATCTCATATATTTTACCGCTGTCCATACTTTACACCATGCATCTGTTTCAATAGTATGGCCTAGGTCCTTCATCCATGATATCATAGGAGGCTTAATTGCTTCATCCAGCATAAGTTCTGTAAGCAGCCAATTATACAATTTCTGAATCAGTTTATCATTAGAAGACAGCCAAATCTTATTCAGATCAGTTAAATTAAAACAAAAACCTATTTTCCTATCTTCAGTAAATTTAGAATTTAATTGACTTTTCCCACCAAGACAACTTTATATTTTGTTTCAATAATAGTTTCTCTGATTTCAAATTATTATTTTTGTCCAGTAATACTTCATAAGATCCTTTATTACATTCCGATAATAGTGAGGGTCTAATATAGGCCTCTAATGGAGATACCCATTTAGGGGTTTTGTTGTAAACTTTTTTCTTCACTTCCTTCCATACTTTAATGAGGGCACTTCTTATTATGTGGTTATGAAAGTGAGAGTGTTTCTCATCCCTTTCGTACCATATATAAGCATGCCAACCTATTAACAGATCATGACCTTCTAACTTCAGTAACCTTGTATTTTCTAATTTTGCCCAGTCCCATATCCAACCTAGTGCTGGCACTGTGTAGTAAAGATATCAGTTTGGAATGGCTAAGCCTCCATTATTTTTCCTATCCTGTAGGTTCTTCCATTTGATCCTTGCTCTCTTATGTTGCCATATAAATTTTCTACAAATTTTCTCTAAATCAGAATTAAATCATTTCTTTTGATTGGTCTCAATTATGGCTTTGAGGTTAAGAGTTTGATTCCTCCTTTGCTATTTAACTGACATGGCATATAATTGCTAGGCAATAATCTGTAAAGTATGGAAAACTGATAGAATATAGTACTAGCTGTGTAGATAGACGTTTATTGCTGTGGTGATAAACCACATAACATGTTATATTCTGAAAAAAAAAGTATTATATGTATGTTTTTGTTAAAACTAATAAAATATATTATTTTAAAAAAACAGACATTAACGCTTGCCTCTGTAAAGGAGAAAAAGCCAAAAGGTAACAACTAGGTACAGAAACCATATATGTCCGAATGCCAGCTACTAGAGGAAAACAAAGGCGGACCAGCACCACAGTGCCCCAAGAGTACCCCTGTTCAATATCACTGCCTACCAGACCATCCCCTAGGTCAGAATTTGTCAGACTTTGTTTTTAGTTCTCTTTGTGATGGCTGTTTAATTCAGTTATGGCAAGTTAACAAAGGCAGATTTTTTTTTTAAATGAACATGTTATTAACTTGGATTCTTTAATTCTTAAGTCCTTCCCCATCTCTAGGGACACAACAATAGATCATCAGAGGACCCCATTAATTTTTAAGGTAGTTCTGACCCAATTACCAGTATATAATCCAAAAGGCTCAAAAACCACAACATTGTAAAATATTTCTATAAAAACAGATGTCTTTAATAAATCAAAAGTGATACTTGATGGGGGGGAGCAACAGCGAAGCTGCACAATTGCACCCAATACAGTCTCCACATCAGGCTCCTACAAAAGAATTAAAATTTTTAAAAAGCTGCAATTTAAATATCACAGCTTTACTAAAACAATGGGGAAGAATAGAGGAGCAAAAAGTGGCAAGAATCCTTCCAAAACAATGCCTAGAGCAATGCAAGAAAGCCAAAACTCTTCGGACGAAGACTCTCCTCCCCTGTTAGAAATGGAGGAAGCAGAAGCTCGTGTAAGTAAAAGGAAAAGAGAAAACTCTTTAACCAAAAAGCATTGACAGGAGATGCTGACCAATTTAAAACAAGACTTAAAAGAAGAGATAAGAAACAGCATTACTCCTGTTATAAAGAAGTTGGATGAATTCAATAAAAAGCTACAGGATGTACAGGAGAAGGCAGAGTCAGCAGCTGCCAGCAACCAAAAGAACTCTAAAGAAATAGCTGAACTGAAAACTTTTGAAGGATGGGTGAAAAGTAAGCTACTGTTGTTGGAATGCAAACCACGGGAAACCAAAGTAAAATTTCATGGAATTTCTTTGAACTTTGAGCTAGAGAAACTTTGAGCTTTCAGCTTACTGTTGCTTTAAATGAATGGTTAAAAGGAATGATACAGCTTCCGGGGCCAGTGGTAAGCAATGCTTTCTTCTTAACCCCCCCCTCCTGAACGGCTCACCAGCGTTAATACCTGACATTGTGGCAGATCTTAAGGATGTAAAGACTAAGCGGATCCTCTTGGAAATTGCCAGGAAGAACAGAGGTTTGAAGCTTGAAGACACTTTGGTCCAGCTGTACCCCGATATTCCCTTTGAAATATTAAATTCTAGGAAAAATATGCACCCAATTGCACAAAAGCTTGCAGAGAGAACTACAGGTACCGTGGGCTTGCACTCAGACATATATTGGTCACACACCAAAGACATATATTCACAGCCCATGATTTAGCATCTGGTGAAGAGCTTCTGAAGGCATTGGACTTTGACTCAGGCTAGGAAATCAATAACTGGTAACCAAAGAAGAGGGACGTACTATAAGATTGCAAAGAACTATATTGGAGGAGATAGCAGCTATAGAATTATCATTTTTGTTCTTTTCATTTTCATATTTTCCCAAAGTGAAGTAGCCTGGAATATAAAGCGTAGGGGAGCACGCAGGAAGGGCCATCAGGACCCCCCCCCCCATCTCCCCAATGGGAAGACTCATATTTTGTGAGTCTGCTTCAAAACTGCTCTGGATTCCTGGGAGGAGGGAACGCCGATTAGAAGAGCTCCAGTTAAAGAGGAAGAACAGAATTTAGTAAAAAATTTTAAGAGAGCAGAGTAACGAAATGGGGTATTATTTTGTTTCTATCTTACTTTATTGTGAATCATCTTAGTATATTAGCTTTTAAATGAAAATGAAATATATATAGAACATATGGTTATAAACATAAGAAGATCTAATGGGAAACTATGGGAAACAGAGTTTATTATTGCAGTTGTACTGGAGTAATTTTGAGAGGCAGAAATATTTATTTAGGTGTGCCAACATCTATTTGACTTAATTAATGATTATAATTTACAAATGAAATAGTAGCAGAACAGAGCTGGCAACTTGTAGTAGAAAATGTTTAAAGAATGTTAATTTCATTTCCTGCTGTTAAAATATCATAATTAATTTTTAAGATTTAGAAATTAATAGAAATTAATAAAATTTAATTGCAAAAGTGGTGCTTGACAACTATATGCTTTTTCTTCACAAACAGAAATCCAGATCTGTATACTGTACAGACACCCAAAAAGAAAAGAACAGGAGGCTTCGGTGCTTCACAAGCGCACTAACTTACTACTTGCCATGACAGGCTTGGGACACTTAATTTGCAAATATGTACCAACCCGATAGTTGTACATCAGGGACAAACGTTCACCACAGTGCGAAACTACAAAGAAGGAACACCGCCCACCTCACCCATCTTCCTTGGAACAAAAACAGTGAAGAATGCGGTTTCCGGTCGGAGGAATGGAGGTCTGACACGCTTTGCAAGTGCGCAAGGCGGACAGCGGCTCTTCTTGACAGCTTGGGTGGACAAATCCACCTGACGCAACCTCACACAGGTAGTGTGAGGACTAGCAAGCAATATAATCTAGGTTTGAGCAAGCTTGGTGAAGGAAAAGTCTCGGAGGAGACTTTTACAACACCTTGAGCACTGCAGCCGAAGAAGATTCCTGCAAGTATCTCTAAGGAGCCGAGCTGAGCTGATTAAATCAGCATAAAACCTCCAATTCCCCTGATTCCTTAACAAAGAAGACAAAGTTTAAACGTTGGGACCACATCTGAAGCGAAGTAACAACATAAGGTAACGGAAAAAAACTTTTTGCCTTACCATTACCGCGTTTTGAAAGACGAAAAGCAGATCGGGTGAAGCAATAGACTGTTGCAGATTGGATAAGTGCAGTTTTGAAACGTTAAAAAGCTGAATTTGAACTTAAAAAGCCAAAAAAACAAGTTGTTTAACATTCCTGCAGTTAAGAAGAGTTGGGAGGGGGAGCCAAGCATCGCGAGACAAAGAGGGGAGGAGGGAAGCAAGCATCACGAGACCAAGCTGTGAGGATTGAGACAGGAAGTGACGGCTTGAGGAGCAGACAAGAAGGGAAAAGGAGAAGAACTGGAAGAGAGCAAAGGGGACTGTAAAAACTGCCGGACCAAAAGGACTACAACAGGAAGTGACGTGCGGAGAGCAGACAAGTAAGCAAGAGGAAGGGACAGAAAGGAAACTACGGCAAGCCAGAAGCAAGGTAAATAAACTGTAACCTTTGACACGAACCATAGAGGAGTTGCGCCCGCCATTTTGGATTTATAAATTTTTTAAACATTAATATCTCAAAAACTACATAACTTAGAAGGCTAAAACCAGTGGAATTTGAACTGGCAAGACATGCTTGTCTGAATACACTAATTGGTGACTGATTTGGAAAATAAGAAAAAATCGATCTTTTTTAAAGTGACAAGACGGACCGCGGACTAAGATCGAGAGCAGCTACATGGTCCTCCCCTACAATGGCAGCAAAAAAAGAGAAAGAACTGTTGGCTGTTATGGAAGCAATGGAAAAAAAATGCTGGATGCAATAGGGGAGGTAAATGCAAAAATGGCAAGCGCAATTGGAGAAGTAAATATTAAAATAAATGCCATAGCTGCACAAGCAGATAAAAACTTTATAGATTTAAAATCTGAATTACAAAAGTTAACCACTAGAACACAAGACATAGAAACCAAAGTAAAAGAACTGGAAGAAAATACTCAAAAAACAATAAAGGATACTGACAGAATGGAAAAGATGATGCACTATAGAGACATGCAAAACCATCTGAGATTTAGAGGTATAGAGGAAAAATTAGGTGAAGATATTTTTACAAGAATGCAAGAAGCATTAGCAGATTTTTTACAAGAGGAGGAGGAAGCTGTTAAAGAACATATGGATCTTGTTTACAGAGTCAATTCTACGTACGCAAGAGACAAAAATATACCAAGGGACGTGGTTGTTCAATTTACAATGAAGAGGACAAAAGAACAAATCTACAAGAAATGCTTTACAGACTCCTTTGAAATAGGTGGAAAGAAAGTTATCGTAATGAAAGAACTGCCCAGAGCAATTTTGCAAGACAGGAAAAAATTCAAGCGTCTGACAGACAAACTGAAAGAGAAAAAAATAAGGTTTCATTGGGAAATACCACAAGGACTGAGTTTTTATTATGGTAACAACAGAATAGTGATTAAAAATTCAGCAGAAATGTACGCTTTTGTTGGTGAGAACAAGGAAGAATTTGGTGATATTTAAGACTACAACAAGATGGATTATAAAGTACTTTCATGGAATGTAAATGGACTTAATTCACCCCAAAAACGTAGAATGGTAGGTCACTGGCTGGAAAAACAAAAATGCAGTATAATTTGTATACAAGAGGCCCATCTTAAGAAACAAGACTATAAATACTTAATAAGAAAAAAGTTGGGAGAAGAATTTTTTTCATTGGCAAGTAATAAAAAGAATGGAGTTGTAACATATGTTAAAAAAGACTTGGAACCCAAACTAATATTTAAAGATAAAGAAGGAAGATACTTAGCTATTGAAATTTTTTTACATGGACAGAAGACTTTGATTGTGAATATCTACGCCCCCAACGGAGCTAAAGAAATTTTTTTTAAAGAACTACAAACGGAACTGGACAGTGTAAACTATGATCAAATCATGATGTTGGGAGACTTTAATGGGACTGTGAATAATAAAATAGATAGGCGCTCAAAAAGAAAAGACGACACACTAGGGAAACTTCCAAAAAAATTTTTTGAATTGATAAAACAGGAAAAGCTGGAGGATATTTGGAGGAAGGTTAACCCACAAGGGAAAGACTATACTTTTTACTCCAACAGGCATGATTCACATTCAAGAATTGACATGATCTGGATGTTTACTAATTTAACACTTAAGACAAAAAAAGTTGAAATTCTACCTAGAATAATTTCAGACCATAATCCTTGTCTATGGACCTCTGGGCAGACAAAAAGACAAGGGAGATGGAGAATAAATGAAGACTTATTAGACAACCAAGAAACTGTTAAACAATTACAGGAAGAGACAGATTTATATTTCCAAGCGAACATACAAAAAGAAGTAAAAATTCAAACTGTGTGGGATGCGTACAAAGCAGTGATGAGAGGATTGATATCACTGAATGCTAAAGACAATAAAAAAAAAAGAGAACAATATGAAAATATTGTGCAAGCCATTAAAGTAAAAGAAAAGGAACTGAAGAACAGACCAGGAAAAAAGAGACTGCAAAAGGAAATTTGGATGTTACAAGACCAAGCAAAAGCTATTTTGAATCAAGAGACTTACTGGAACCTGAAGAAATTGCAACAAAAGGCATTTGAAGGTGCAAACAAACCTGGAAAGTATTTAGCATAGCAATTAAAGAAAAAACGTGAAAATAAATTTATTACTAAAGTGATACGGGACAATATTGAGATAATAGACAATAAGGGAATAAAAAGAGAATTTTATAAATTTTATAAGCAAAGCTTTTTAAGAAGGAAAATAAAGACAGAAAAAGGATTAAAGAATACCTACAGTCATTAAAATTACCAAAACCAACAGAGAAAATCAAAGAACTACTTAACAGCCCAATATCACTACAAGAGATTAAAAATGCAATAAATGACTCAAAACTAGGGAAAGCACCTGGATCAGACGGATTTACAGCTAAGTTTTATAAATCGCTACAGGAATCGATCTCACCAGTGTTATTGCTATTAATGAATGACATAGGAGTGACAGGTGAGGTCCCGGAGACTTGGAAAGAAGCAACCATCTCATTCATTCCGAAAGAAAGTCAAGATTTAACCGATGTTAAAAATTATAGACCAATTTCTTTGTTAAACAATGACTATAAGATTTTTGCCAAGATTATAGCTGATAGGCTTAAGGAACACCTTAAAGAGACTATACAGACTGAACAAGCAGGTTTTTTACCTAATCGCCAAATAAGAGACAACTTAAGAGTAGTAGTGGATGCTATAGAGTATTATGATAAACATCCGGAGAAGGAAGTGGGCTTTCTTTTTTTAGACACGGAGAAAGCGTTTGACAATTTAAATTGGGATTTTATGTTTGAAGTGCTGGAACATCTTGAAATTGGAGACTATATGCTTAATCTTATTAAGTCAATATATAGTGAACAGAAATCCTCTTTAATAATTAATACTGAAAAAATGGATTACTTTAAAGTTGAAAAAGGAACACGACAAGGATGCCCACTTTCGCCGTTGCTATTTATTTGGATTTTGGAAGTTTTGCTACTAAATTTGAAAGAAGATAAAGAAATTAAAGGCTTAACAATAAAAGGTTTTTCTTTTAAATATAGAGCCTTTGCAGACGACGTGATGTTTATAGCCGAAGACCCTATGACTACACTACCATATTTGTTGCAGAGAGTAAGAGAGTTTGGTGATTTGGCTGAGTTTTATGTAAATAAGAACAAATCGAAAGTGATGTGTAAAAATATGTCAAATAAGAAGCAAATTGAATTACAAAATCGTATAGAATGTGAAGTGGTGAAAAAGACAAAATATCTAGGTGTAAACCTAACAATGAAAAATATTGATTTGTATAAGAATAATTATGAGAAACTTTGGCAGCAAATTATGCAAGATATTAAAAGGTGGAATGTATTAAATTTGTCACTGTTGGGTAGAATTGCAGTGGTTAAAATGAATGTGCTACCAAGAATAATGTTTCTGTTTCAAACTATTCCAATTGTGAAAGATGTAAAAACATTCAAATGCTGGCAGAAGGAATTGACTAAGTTTGTGTGGGGAGGGAAAAAACCAAGAATTAAGATGAAAATAATGTGTGATGCTAAAGAGAGAGGTGGGTTCCAGTTACCAAACTTAAGGCTATATCATGATGCAGTATGTTTGACTTGGATAGGGACATGGACTATGTTACAAGATAGAAAGTTATTGTCCCTGGAAGGTCATGACTGTAGGTTTGGGTGGCACGCATATTTGTATTATGGTAAAACAAAAATGGACAATATGTTTAAGCATCATTATTTGAGAAGAACATTAATCGATACGTGGACAAGATATAAAAACTTTTTCCCAGAAGAGATACCTATGTGGATTGTACCCGCAGAAGCTTTAAATCCAGTATCACGTCACAAAGGACAAGATTGGTTGAAGTATAGAGACTTATTAACAAGACATGGTAAAGACTTTATATTCAAGGAGCAGCATCAGATGGACTTTGATTACGGTTGGCTAAGATATAGACAAATATATGACATGTATAGAAGTGATAAAAAATCCGGTTTTAGAGAAAAAAATAATGAAATAGAACAAGTTTGGGAGGAAGGTGGGAAAAAAACGATCTCTAAAATGTATAAAATTTTGTTAAAATGGTTTAACGCTGATGAAATGGTAAAAGAACAAATGGTAAAATGGGCGATAAACTTTAACAAAGACATTGAAATGGAATCTTGGGAATTTTTATGGAAAAATGCTATGGGTATATCTACATGTTATAACTTAAAAGAAAATTGTTTTAAAATGATGTACAGATGGTATATGACACCTAAAAAAATTGCAAATATTAATCAGAATATGTCTAACAAGTGTTGGAAATGTAAAAAGAAAGAAGGTTCTTTTTATCATATGTGGTGGACTTGTGATAAAGCAAAGACTTATTGGTCTATAATACATGCAGAAATGGAAAAAATTTTGAAATGTACATTTAAGAAGTTGCCTGAAATGTTATTGCTTGGACTTAAATTAGAAGAGATAAATGTAAAGAAAAGGACAATAATACGGTATATGATAACAACAGCAAGAATGATGTATGCACAAAATTGGAAAAATGAAAAAATACCAGATGTGTGGGAATGGTTGAAAAAATTGTTATATATGGCTGAAATGGATAAATGGACTAGAAAGTTAAATGACCTGTACTCAGAGACCTTTTTAGAAGATTGGAAAGATTTGAAAGAATATGTTGAAAAATACTGGGACATGAAAAATTACATTTATACATGGTTATAATAACATAAAGCAATAGAATTAGAGTATGTGAATGTATTAAGGATAATTAGACAATGAAGTTGTTTTTTATTTTAGAATTATATAAGAATATAGAAAGTAAGAATTAGTATATAAGTATTTTTAAGGTATATGACCGTTACCAGAAATGTAAACATAGATATAAGTATTACTATTTTGGATAAAGTAGAAAATGTGTTATGCTTCAGATGTGGTGGGAAACCGCCAATACAAGATAAAAACAAGATTATACAAATAGAACAAAATGTTATATAATATAGAAAAAAGGATTTGTATAAGATAATTTTAATGTTTTGAAAAAAAAAAAATAAAAAAAAAAAAAAAGTGAAGAATGCCTTACATCGAGACACCACCTTGGGACTAGATGTGGGTTATACCAGTTCTCAGAGATTTTTTTTTTTTTTGGGGGGGGGGGACATCATCAAAACTCAGTCCAACTAGTTCTCTACCAGCTCAGTTTTGGATCCCCAAAGCCAGCCCTGACTATGACTTGAAAAAAATGTCCAATGCATGTATTGGATGCGTTAAATTTCTGCAGCAGTACACTGCTATCCTCTAGTGGCTATAAAGAGCATCTGCAACAGTCCAGAAACACTTTAAAATGAATAAATAAAATCAGACAAGAAAAGCAGTAACACTGGGTTTTTTTCAGGGGAGAGGGCAAATTGAGCGGAACAGCTTCTGATCCAAGTTCTTCTCACACACGCTGGCTTCTTTCTCTGCAGGATCCAAAATGATTTTCTCACATGGCCTCTCTCTACCCCCAATTTCTCTACATTTCTTCCTCCCAAAGCTGCTTTCCCTGAAGAGGTAGCCTTAATGTTCCAATAGGAATATATGGCTTAAATGTGCCTTTAGCCCTTTCCTGCACCACTCCAGCACTTCTTTAAAAAACACCCAAAGCAATGGGTACAACTTCTCCTTGCTTCCACTACACACCATCTCTAACAGGGATCAGAAAACCCACTTTGCTCATAAGCATGCACTGAAAGAGTATGTGGGAGGGAACATACCTTTCCCTTATCCTGCTTGATTGTGTGAGGGGGGGGCCCCTGAAATTTAAGGGCTCTGAGTAATGTTCGCCCCCAAATATGGATAAAACTGTGTTGCTTTACACACTAGATACTCGGTGACCAATTTTTGACAAAACACATTTTATAGCATCCTTTTAAAAAGGCCTGCCTATCCTTCTGCTTGCCTGCCCACTATAAAGTCAAGGATCTGTCTCAGAATACAAGATGTAAGCTGAGCAAGTTTTAGAGAGAGCAGCTGTTAACAGAGTGCTTAAGCGAATGAACTGTGCTTCAGTTCTCTAGGTGGCCTTCGGCATGGCATTTCTTCAGCCCCAGCCCCCACCTTCAAGGAAGGATAGTATTATTATGCATTTTGTCACCTCACTCTGGCAGCAACTACATGCAGCTTCCCCATTGGGTCTCTGACTTTAAACCAGGCAAGACGTCAGCACAAATAAACAAACAGCAAATTCTTTCATGACTACAGAGAGAAAACTTGCAAATCCCAACAATTACGTCAAGACTATCAATCACTGAAAGCATTATACAGATGCTTAAATATTACAGAAACCAAGTCCAGATACATCTGTTTCCACAGGATTCTCTTTTGTAAGCAGTTCAGACTTATGCAGGATTCTCTTTTGTAAGCAGTTCAGACTTATTTTGCTACACAATATGAACAGATCTTTGCTTACTGAAGAGCATGATACTTTAATTGTCACAGGCACATGTTTTTTTTTAAAGGCACAATTGCCAATTCAGACATCTACCTGGTTAGTCCATGGCTTAACCTGGGCTGAGGACAGACTGGCAATCTGAAGCGGAGGCAAAGCGGAGGGAACTGGAGCGGGGGAAAAAACCCACGGAGCTGGCCGTTCACACTGGCCAGAGCAATGCGGATCAGCGGCGATACGGAGCATTCAGACTGCCACGGAGAGTTCAGACTGCCGCATAGCCAGCGCGCGCGGCTCGTGCGTGCCGCTGCACTTTTTTTTGTTTTCCTTTGATGTTTTTCGCATATGCGCATAACTTTTTGCCAGTGCGTTCACACTTCCTCCGGATGCCTCCCGCTTCTTCCAGTTCACACTGTTTGGAAGCGGGAGGCATGCGGAGGAAGGCCCCTGAACACCGGGAAAAACCGGTGTCCGGGTAAAGCGGAAGGAAAGCGGCTGGGAGACGGGTAAGTACGCAACGGAGCCGACGGACAGATGCGCATGTCTGAACATGCTCCTTTCCTCCGTTTGCGAAGCGTGCCTGCCCCGCTTTAGATTGCCAGTCTGTCCTCAGCCCTGGTATCCCCAATTAAAACTGAAATTAAAAATCTGAGTTTTGGCAGGATTGCATCCACAAAATCACCTAAATCAAATCACAAAATTCAGCATCACCTCCCAATGCCCCCTTTAAGACTGACAATGCTGTAGAAAAGCCAGATAGCAGAATTCTCTCTTGTACACAAAGCCACAGAAGCCCTGTCCAGGTCTAGACCTACATCCCCATGCTTTTGGCTCTTACAGGTTTGCCTGTATTATGCTAAGGCAGGGATGTCAAACTCATTTGTCATTTGTTGGGCTGGGCCATGTGTGTCATAAAATGTAATGCCAGGTAGCGGAGATATAAGCTTTATAAAGGACACAGACAAACACAATTAAATATTTTTAAAACTTTAAATAAAACATGCTTAAAAGACTAGCACTCTTGCAATATTTTGTCTATTTAACAGTCTCTGATAACTGACACCTCTTGCTCTGAATTACTGCATTAAAATGTCTATGCTGTAGCAATCTTGAGTATGCTGGTCAGGTGTGTATCTGTAAACTGCAAGCCTACTTTTGATTTACTGACATTCATTACAGAAATCTCATGCTCAGTGTTCTGAGCCTAGGGCCCAGGGGAAAACATGAAATGGCTGGGCATTTGTACATAAGTTGCTTCGTGCGCTGGTCAAGAACATGTGAAGGCATCCTGACACAGACTGAGGGTCATGTGATTGTCTACAAAACTATAACCTTCCCCAGATAAATAACTACAACTTCCTACAAAGGAAATGTGCTGGGTGAACTTGGTCTGGACACACACTCTCAGCATAATCCACCTCACTGGCTTGTTGTAATTCCTCCTCTAAAATAGTTCACATTGCTTTCTTACTGAGGGAGACTAGATCATGAGGGCATGAATACAGTGAAAAGGGAAAGGGAACCCAGTTAAATCCAGAAGAGCCCTGGCATAAAGAGCCCAACAAAATGTACACACATTGTGGCAAGGCACACAAAAGCTCACACCTTGAACAAAACTTTGTCGGTCTTAAACGTGCTTGATATTCCTCCTGTGTGATTGAGGCAGTCCAGCAAAGCAAGCTCTCCCTCATTCCCTCCCTTCAGGGAGAAGCCTCAACCAGTGGAAAGAAAGGCTTCCCTTTGTATCCTGCACTCTGGCCAGGAAGCAAGCTCTCGTTGTTTCCTCCCTCCCCCTGGGAGGAGGAGGGGGAGGAGCCTCAGCCAGTTCTTTACCAGACTCTCTCAGTCACACAGGAGAGGCTTGCCTATCTATCTCTCCTATGTGACTGAGAGAGACCAGTAAAGCAAGCTGTGATGTGGCAGCAGCAGCAGAATTGGAAAAAGAAGCAAGAAACAGCCAGACCCTTGTGGGCTGGATTGGGGCCCTCCAAGGGCCTGATCCACCCCGTGAGCCACATGTTTGATACCCTTGTGCTAAGGCTTTGCTCTTTGTTATTAGCTACTTTTCCTCTTGAGTTACTTTACAACATTCCTACTGCTTGGGACCTCCTCCAGTTTAGGATGCCCTATGCAGCTCCCATAAAGCCTGCAAAAAGTTTAAATCACAGCTGAAATAAGAACTATTCCTTCTCACAGAAACTGAATGGTGAGCATTTCCACTGTAGGCACACTTATTCCATGACATCATGTCGGTTCAACTCATCTCTTACCAGGTGTTTCACTGCTCCAAGCACTATATAATATGGATAACACTCACCCATCTGCCCACTTCCATTGTTCACCCTTCAGTTTCCACAGTTTGGCTAGATTACAATCTCATATTCCTATTTCACACAGTTTCTCACAGATCACAGTAGCTTCTCCAGTTCTGCAAATTCCCCGGGGTGGGGCAGCGGGGGTTGGGGACAAATCCCTTCCCTGCTGCCACCAGCCTGATTTGATCACAAGAAGACTGCAGGGTGCTGTCCTACATGAGAAGCGATTTGCCTTCAAGAAAATTCATGCACCCGTGTGAACATGCCATCAAACTCTTAAGCTACACTCAGGCAGGAAAGTAGTGACGCACGTGGTAAATGACCGGCTGAGAAACCAAAAGAGCCTTGCATGATATGGCTAGCTTGTCCCTGGGGCCAGGATGAAAAGATTTTAATATATTCAGCTTGGAGTCCCAAAACGATGCAGAACATTGTGGGACTAGGTGATAGTGGTTTGATGGGAGTTGGAGATCCAGCTCTCACCCCCTCCAAGGATGGTCACACAGAGATCCTGCCAGCTGAGAGGCGGAGAGTTAAAACAGTCTATTTGTTTGAAGAAAGCACACCAAGAAAGGGGAGGGGGAAGAATCCTATGCTAAGCTCCAGCTGCTTCACGCCCATTCTTCAGGGGGAAAGAATGCCAAGGTAACATCAGACTGAGTGTAGGCTAGTTAGCTGTTCTCTTTTGGGTTTGTTTCTTAAGATTCTGCAACAGACCTCTTTGTGAGCTGATGCACTCTCATTTCATCTAGGTGGGTTGTGTAGGATGTAGTTAATAAAAGCCTGTTTAGTAAAAGGCGTTTTGACTGCACTGAATCCTTGGCGACCTGCCTAGCTGCTCAGATAAGCTTATACACAGTCTCTCTCTCACACACACACACACCATCTTTCTGGAGATTCAAGGCACTGAAAGGATTTTGAGGCACACAGAATCAGGGATACTTTGAGTGATGGCTGATTCTACCCAAGGACCCTAAAACAAGAAGGCAATCTGGGGAGGAAAGGATTTCCCCAAGAGAGCTAGGATTTCTCATAAACATGCACCCCAGGCAACTGAGCTCCCTTGGCCACTTGCAGCCTTAGAGTAAGTGATATTTGGGGTGGGATGAGAGAATGAAGAACCCCATTCCATCATGATAGACGCCATTTCCCAGAAAGATGGGGGTCAGTCCCTGCACCTCAGCCACCAGAGTCCACTCTAGAGGGTACAGAGATCAGGCATTCGCCAGTTCCTCCAGGCCAAGAGGTCCATAATCCAAAGCAGCCCTGCTGTTTCCACTTGGCCCAAAACACCCTAGAAAGCCAAAGCACAACAGACTTCTCCATTTGCACACCTTGCCTCTTTCAGAATGCAGGGGGGCTTTCTAGAGGAGTCTCACTGACTCATCCAGCACTTAAGGCAAACTCAATGAAGTTACAGAAGTGTTTTTCATGCATTCTCTCCTTAAGACAGCAACACAGTTTCTAAGCAAGGGTGTTACAGAGTTTCAGTATGTATTACCTGCCTTAGGTTACCTTTAGCATGGTCTTCTACCTACATCACCTGGCACCTTCAGAAACGTACCTATTTTGATGATATTCAGCATTTTCTTCCATATGTTGTATTGCAAGGAATCCAGGTATTTTGTAATTTCTATCAACATCCCTGGGGGAACAGCTTCGGGCCCCTCCACAGTCCAAGCAATTCTGGAGAGCACAATCCAGATAAAGCAGAGTGTGAGAATCTATGGTTAGGAAGCACCAAGCATGTGGCAAACTAGCCAAAAGCTCTCCCTTGAACCTAAAATGCTTGAGATCACTACGGCATGCAAGTCATCCGTTTTCTCCTGTACCAAGCATGAATTTGTGGATAATCTTTCCTTTAAGAAAAAAAAAGACTTCTAATTTTCATACTTGCAAATTTGGAAATGCAAAGTGATCTGTTCTGGGTGTTTAGGCACACAAATGCAGCCCCAATATGTGCACAGAGCTCGCAAAACAGATTCCACATCAAATTCAGAAAAGAAAACCAATGCATGCACATTATTCCTGAGTCTGCATGGACCGGAATCCTCAGTTGCTTAGAGATGAGCCACCCAAAAGGCTTCCAACATGAGAGTTGCAGTTCATGTGCTGCTTTGGACATGCTCCCCCCAGGAATGAGAACATTTTGCAGAAACTTTGGAGAGCCTAGGACAACAGATATCTCTGAGCTGCCCCTTCAAGGGTGCAGTCTACGACAGAACTATGGCCCCCCTATACTTATATCAATAGATGGTTCACGGAAACACTTGACCTACCTGCGTTTCCGGTTTTTGTGTTTCTGAAAGGAAAAAGAGAGAGAAAGCTGTGTTAAGAAGTTACATTGTTAACTGAACTGCTACTGAGGGACTGGGGCAGAGAAACCCGCCATGTGGAAGCCCTGTGGCCGCTTATCTGTATTAGCAGCTGCACCAGCAAGAGAGAAACCACATAAGCATGTCCCTAACCGGAAACCACCAGAGTCTTATTTATAGTCTACTTTTCTTTCTGGGAATCAAGGTAGATGACAAAATTAAAGATCAATTAAATATAAACAGGACAATGAATACATAATGCCATAAAAACTGCCTATTTTTTCCCCAAAGACAGCCAGTTTGGAGTAGTGGTTAAGAGTGGCAGACTCTAATCTGGAGAACTGGGTTTGAATCCCCACTCCTCCTCCGCATGCAGACAGCTGGGTGACCCTGGGTCAGTTGCAGTTCTCCCAGAGCTCTCTCAGCCCCACCTACCTCACAGGGTGCCTGTTGTGGGGAGAAGAAGGGAAGGCGATTGTAAGACACGCTGAGACTCCTTCAGGTAGTGAAAAGCAGAAAGGAAAGTGAGATAAAAATAAACTGACTAAACAAAAGTCACTGAAGTACTTCTAGTACAAAAGTGCAAGACAGAAGGGAGCCCACACTTACAGGAAAAGCACCAAGCACAATCAATCTCCTCTTTAAGTTTCAGCTTCGCCTTAACATGCAGTGCTGTGCATGCCATAGCAACGACTAAACAACAAAAGCTCCCAGAGGCTTGGGGTAGAGGCATTTGTCTCCCGACCTTACCTGCAGGAAGGAGACATCATCCTCTTTCTGGTCAGCCTGCAACTGGCCAATCTCCTGTTGCAAGACGTTGCTTTCTTCTGACAGCTTTTTGATCTTGTCCTCGATCAGTTCCTTCTTCTGCCTGGTCTCCACCTGCAGCTCCTCCAGCATGGCCTTCTCCTCACTCCACAGGAACTCATGGAGTTGCTCAAACTGCTTTTTGATCTCTTTCTCCAGCCTGGCACTTTCTGCCTGTTGGCAAGCGGTGGTGGGAAGGTCAATGAGGGGGGAAAAAAGGCATAAAAACAAACAGGGATGTTGACCCCACCAGTGGTTTATCATCCTACCAGAAGGGGGGGGGGGGGGGGGAAGCAGGAACTGGAGGTACGGGTCCTTGCCAGGAATGAACAGGGGCCAATCTGTGAAAGACCTGTCTTTTTAAAAAAATAAGCTGTCAGCTCTTAGGTTGCTTTCACACTCTCAATGCACTACAGCAATCTCTGGCCCATTTCTTCATACCCCTCCATGCATCTGATGAAGAGAGTCTGTGTTTCTCGAAAGCTTATGCTACAACACAGTTTTGTTAGTCTCAAAGGTGCTACTGGGCTTTTTACTATTTTATAGCAACCATTTGCCACTGGATTTTCCAGGAAACAGGAAAATCCAGTTGCAATTGCTACAGGGCATTAAGAGTGCATTATCCAAAGTATGTGAAAGCACCCTTGCTCCACTCTCAAAAAGAGCTTGGGAATAAGGATTCCCATCACAACCTTGTAATTACTGTGCTAGCCCAGTCTCATTAGATCTCAGAAACTAAGCAGGGTTGGCCCTGGTTATTTATTTATTTATTATTTGTATTTATAGCCCGCCCATCCTGCAAGCAGGCTCAGGGCGGGTAACATCATAAAAACAATACAATAAATACAATTAAAATTAAACGATTACATTAAAACAGCACTTGGACGGGAGACCAAGAGAGAAGTGCAGGGTTACTATGCACAGGCAAGCGATGGCAAACCACCTCTGAATGCCACTTACCTGGAAACCCGACCAAGTTGCCCTTAACTAACGGTGACTTGACAGCACTTTCCATCACAACACATATGAGAGAATACCCTGAAGCATCACTGTTGCTAATGAGGTACTTGCCTGAAAAGCTGCACTTGCCAACGATTTCCCTTCTGTTTAATGGCTACCAAAATACCTGTCCCGATGACAAACGGCAGGCACATGAAAAGGACCCCATAATATATGTCCCTAAGATCAAGGTTTCACTCTCTCCACAATAGCAGCGCTGAGTGCAGCACTTTTCTCTGTATAACTAATTATTTATGCACAAAGCATCCAAGAGGTGCTCTCAGACACCTCTGGGGTGGAGGATAAGTTGCTACTTGCTCAAAGGGCAGCCCTTAGAACCAAGGCTGCTCCTATTCGTACTCTGCCATTCTGGGTTTTGTTTCTTGCTCACACTAGTGTGTGGGACAGAATGCTGGGATCTGGTTTCTAGATGAACACATAGCAATTTGACAACTGGAGCAGGAAAGAGTGGTCAAGGCTATGTCTTCAAAACCCTACCTGGCATCCAAGGCCCTGACACAAGCAGATGCTTGCTTTTGCTGTCCAGCCAAGGGCATGGCTAGAATAAGTGTGCTGATAAGGCAGAAGGTGCCCCAACCTAATTCCTTTCTACCCTACACCCAGTTAACCATTAGAGATTAAACACCATAATCCAGAGCACCATAAACCACAGGCAAAATGAGTATTATGCCAAGATCACATGGACTTGAAACACAGTGGGACTCCCTTCTCCCCCAACTATATTCAATTTGTAGTCAGCCGAACACACATACAAAATACACCCAGCGGAAGAAAGCCATCTGTTTGATACTCGCAGGTACCTTGTTGTGGCTGGCAATCTGTCTGTAAGATGACTGTACTTTTCCAAATTCTTGCATCTTATCCCATAGAGATCTTTCCATGTCTTTGCATTTGGCCTAGATAATAAGAGAAAGGACACAAGTTATAGCTTCTACCTTCAGTGTTTTCCATCCTGTTTGTAGAAAAGGGAAGACCCCCCCATTTCAAAAAAGTGTTAATTCTACATGGCAATTTAAGAAATTGTATTTTCTGTTATTTATTGTCTGCCTTTGTTACTGTGACTCAGGATGGATTTCATAGTACAAGTCAGTACAATTAATAGGATGAAGAGACATCTAACAGTGTAATAAGTCTAGGATTACAGAATCTGGAACAGGGTATAAGTATTAAACATGACATGATGTTATTCTGCAAGATATGGTCCACAGTCATGTTCCCTCCACTGAAACATCTTTCTGAAACATTCTGTTATACTGCAGGCCTAATCATTTATTTAAAAAATACCCTACCGAATAGTTCTGTTTTATATACTTGGGGAAAACCCCAAAGGGTAGGAGCCTTCCTGACCTCCTCAGGCATGCCATTGGGTAGGACATACTGCAGAGAATTTGTTGTTAATTTGTCCCTATTTGCAGGATAGCATGTGTTTAGATGACTGAAACTGTAGCAGTGGAACATAGGCAGAGAGGGGGTCCTGCAGATATGAGGGCCCAAGGCCTCCTGAGGCGCTTTGTGTGTGATGACAGAGCAGCCTGTAGCAGTGATTGGCTGAGCTGCTGTGAAATCATGGAATGTTCATGGAGATTCTAGCCTCTTAAAACATTTAAAACAGCAAAAGTGTCCAAACAGTCAAGCTGGCATTAAGAAGCAAAATGCCAGCTTTGGTTGAAAAAAACCCTCTCACAGGCCCTAGGAGCAGGGTGTGGTTGGAAGGCAGACTGAGGCCTAGAAAGTAGAGTAGAAAGAGGTCTCAGTAGGTAAGGGAGCAAAGAGACAGTGATTTCAAAGGCATCAGGAAACAGTTAGGGGAAAGAAATGGCTAATGAGAGGAAAGGGGATAGAATTTAGAAGAAATCTCATGCCCTTGAACCCCACTGGAGGGCTACAACCCAACAGTGCAGGTCATCTTCTGGTGTGGGATCTTCTTTTCACCTGATAACTGTTCTCATTTTGATATCCCTGGAAGGTTCAAACAAAAGGCAAATTCTGTGTCCTTGGGGAAGAGTCATAAGACCACTGATCCATCTAGTCCAGCATCCTGTTCTACACAGCAGCCTACCTGTTGCTATGGGCAGCCAAACAAACAGGACACTGAGGCTAAGGCCCCCTGCTGCTGCCTCCCAACACTGTTATTCAAGGATTGCTGCCTATGGATTTGGAGGCTCCCTTTAGTCACCATGGCTAATAGCCACGGATGGAGCTTTCCTCCACAAACCTGTCCCACCCTCTTTTAAAGCTATCTGTGCTCATGGCCATTAGTACCTCCACTAGCAATAAATTCCACAGTTTAATTTTCATTGAGTAAAGAATTAATTCCTTTCATCTGTCTTGAACCTATTTCCCAACTATTTCATGTGCTGCCCCCCACCCGGTTCCAGAATTATGGGAAAGGGAGAAAAAGTTCCTTTTAACCACTCTCTACACTATAAGCCTCTACCATGTCCCCCACTTAGTTGTCACTTCTCTACACGGAAAACTGTCAGACTTTCCAGCCATTCCCCAGAGGAAAAATGCTTGAACCCCCTAATCATCCTTTGTACTTTTTTCAGCTCTACAATATCCTTTTTGAGATACAGCGACCAGAATGGCATGCCGTATTCCAAATGAGGCCACATCACAGCTTTATACTTTCCGTTCCCCAGGTAACAGTCCAGATCCCATAAGTAGATTGTGCCTCATACACTGACTTCCCTTCACAAGGTGTCAGGCCCCTTAAACAAGGCTAGCACCATTTAATGCCAAAGGCTACCCAAATAAAGACCAAATGCACTCAGACATAGCAATACATCCCAGTATGTATATCTACATACAGGTAGGATGTAAAGAGATGAAACATTTACAGTATGGAATCTTCTTCTTTTCTTGTGCAACTCAAAAACGCATCTCATTAGGAATACAACCATGGGAAAACCTTTACCCTATCTTGATTACAGCTCACTAGGTTGTTGGGACACAACAAACAACACAGGGAGGGGCTGACATCTGGCCCAGACACCACTGCTTCTCCAAACTATTGTGTGCTGGCTGATCTAGCCTGGCCATCTTTTCATACTGAATCACACATCCTGCATCTTGCTCTTAAAAGACAGGAATCAACATGAGGTTAAGTGACTCATAGCAGCTCATGTTGTGTCAGAGGGAGACGGGAATTCAAGTTTGGAAAGCATGAGTCAAACTCGCAACTGCCTTTCCTCCCCACTTCCCAGTCCTCCCCATTCACAAGGAGTTCATGCAATGCCTTGTCAAACCCTTTCCAGTATAATGTCCTCTCTTCTCTGCTCTAAGCTATAAGAGACGTTGCCAATTATAGCAGTGAGGTAGCATCCAAATAGTAAGCCATGCTAGCGGCCCAATTCCTCCTCAAACAACAATTCTGCAAGGTAGTTATAGCTAGTGCTCTCGGGAAGTAATCCAAAGCTGCAAGAGCTCCTTGCTCAAGGCCCACAGGGAGTCCATGACAAGGATGGGACCCTATCAGGATCTCACTGATATTTCCTCTGCAGTGTCACGGCTTCCAACCCTATTACCTTCCTCGCTCGTCACCACTTTCCTAGAAATAATAACAGTTCCTGGAAATCCTGCTCTTCATTATGCAAATGCTGTCCAATGGGCATTTATGTTTTTAAACCTCCACTCGTTTCCATTTAGTTCACTCAACAAGGGCCTTTCAAGCCAGAGGCAACATTATTATGCAGAGCGGACTTAACAGGAATACCTTGGGCTCCCCATCCTCTGCCTAATCAAACTGTAGCCCTACTGATTTCTGCCCTGTTTTGCAATTCTTTTCTGCTTTCCAGAGCTTAAGACAGTACTGCCAGGAAGGATTCACCTTGTTGCTCAATAGCCAAGTCTGACAAGAAAGCCTGTGCAGGTCAAGAGACTTCAGCCCATTTAACAAATCCGATAAAGTGACGATCTGTGTCGTCAAGGTCTGCTTATCATGCTACTAACGCTCTTAGATGATTAATTTCACCCATCACTAGCCATTATAGTGAGCACATGGGACAAAATAGGCTATCTGAAGAGGACTCTGTGTGTGTGGTTTGCTTAGAGGAGAATCAAGGCAGCAGACAAATTAATGACAGTGCCTTGAAGGACACTAGCAGCTCCTAAGGGGTTCTATGGGCCGAATTATATGATCCATCACACAAGGTATAGGGGTCCAGGTAAGGGCCCAAGGGGCTGTGTCTCAGGGGCAGAGCACATCTGTTTCCCATGCAGAAGATCTCTGGCATTTCCAGCTAAAAGGAACATGAAACATCTCTTCCCCAAGTCCCTGCAGAGGCCCTGACTATCAGAGAAGACGAAATACACCTTGGCAGAAGAAGAAGAGATTGGATTTATACCCCACCCTTCACTACCCAAGGGAGTCTCAGAGCAGCTTACAACTCCTTTCCCTTCCCCTCCCCACAGCAGACACGATGTGAGGTAGGTGGGGCTGAGAGAGCTCTGACAGAAGCTGCTCTTTTTCAAGAACAGCTGTGCCAGAACTATGGCTTGCCCATGGTCATCCAGCACGTGCAAGTGGAGGAGTGGGGAATCAAACCTGGTTCTCTCAGATTAGAGTCCATGCACTTAACCACTACACCACGCTGGGTCAGCTGTGGTACAATGTAGCTTCATGGGAAGCCCTGTGAATCAGTGCAATGTCACACAGTTGTGAAACTGCAGAATCATAGAATCAGAGAGTTAGAAGGGGCCATGCAGGCCATCTAGTCCAACCCCCTGCTCAATGCAGGGTCAGCCTAGAGCAGGGGTGGGCAAATTGGAGCACGCGGGCCACATGGTTTCAGTCCGGCCTCCGTTGGGCCAGAGTGCAGAGAAGCAGCGCTCCGGGAGTGAAGTGTCCAGGGGGCGGGCACATTACCAAGCCTCACCCCCTGCTCCCAGCAGCCCTGTTGGGTGATGAGGAGGCAGAAGAAGGAAAGTAAGTTACCTTTTCTCCCCCATCCTCCTCTTCCCAGGGCCGCAGTGCTCCGGGGAAGCCCTGCCCGCCTCCACCCTCACCTTCCCCGGGCCACTAACCTCCGCTCCCACAAAGTGGCCCCCGAGCCAAAAGGTGCAGCCCTCTGCTAACCTCCACTCCCACAAAGTGGCCTCCGAGCCAAAACAATTGCCCAACCCTGGCCTAGAGCATCCCTGGCAAGTGTTTGTCCAGATGCTGCTTAAAGACTGCCAATGAGGGGGAGCTCACCAGCTCCCTAGATGTCTGATTCCATGAACTACTCTTACTGTAAAAAAGTTTTTCCTAAGATCCAGCCGGAAACTTCCCACCCTTAATTTAAACCCATTACTGTGAGTCCTATCCTCTTCTGCCAACAGGAACAGCTCCCTGCCCTCCTGTAAGTGACAGCTCTTCAAATACTTAAAGAGAGCAATCGTGTCCCCCCTCGATCTCCTCTTCTCCAGACTGAACATTCCCAGTAGGCCCATAGTACAAGTGACACTGACAAGTGATCAGGAGCAGAATGATGGTGAGACCTTGTGTACACTCGTAGTGTCCGCCATCTTACTATAAATAATTAATTATGCAGCACTTTATAAATCATAATTGTTTTTAAATGAATTGTTTATATGATTTTATATGACTTTGTTTGTATTAACCAGTGTAAGCTGCTCTGAGCCTGCTGTAAGGCGGGGAGGGCAGGGTATAAACTTAATTAATAATAAATAATAATAATAATAATTACAGATCTCGCATGAATCAGAATCACTTTGCATCCAGGTTCCCACCACCAGTGGGGGTTGCATGCTAGGAAAGTTTGCCATGCAAGCCACCCAATTCACAAAGCAAGTGCAGTCAACAACATGGCCAGAAAAGGAGAAACTTGCCATGAGGATTAATGTGCCTCATTATTTATATGGCATTCAAAATGAGTAGTTTAGCCTAAAGGAAGGCATGAGATAGGCAGAAATGGGCAGGGTACTCCGCGTTATTCAGACTTCGGCCTAACACCCTCTGAAGTAGGTGGGGCTGAGAGAGGTCTCTCCAGAACTGCCCTTGAAAGAAGAGCTCTGAAAGAACTTGTGATTGACCAGCAGCTGCATGTGGAGGAGTGGGAAATCAAACCTGGATTAGAGTACATGCATTTTTACCTGCACATACCATTCTGGCTTGGCAAGCTGGACACATTAAAGAGAACACCTTTGGCCAACTGCAGTATGCACAACTATCTCTTCACATAGACAGAAGACTCTCTTGATCACAGATCCTGCACAAACAACCTACCCTGTAATCCTTGGCGATCTCCCCAACAGGCTTCATTTTGTGGTCCGCATGCTGCTTAGAGTTTTGGCACACGAAGCAGACCAGCTCCTTGTCGTCCAGGCAGAAAAGTCGGGCCTCTTCGCGGTGTAAGGTGCAGAGGGCGGAGGCCTCATGAGCCCGCTGGTGCTGTTCCCGCTGCTTCTTCTCCTGCTTGAGGAACATCTCCACGATGTTGGCAAGCGTGTGGTTGGTGCGCAGGTCCTCCAGGGAACACGTCGCTTTGCACACCGGACACACGTGGCGGGCTTGATTCTCCCAGGAGCGGCCCACGCAGCCTTTGCAGAAATTGTGGCCGCAGCGGAGGGTGACGGCATCCTTGAAGGGCTCATAACAAATCGGGCACAGCAGCTCCTCCTTGATGGTGGCCGTGGGCAAAGTGGGGTCTAGAGAAGAAGCTGCAGAAGGTTCTTTGGCCATAGACCTGTCAAGGAAGAGATGGGGGGGAAAAGAAGAAAATGCAAACTCTCTCCAGAAAATCCCCAGCTGTAGCCAGTGACTCACAGTTGTTGGCTGTTCACAACGTTTGCTCCACCTCACTTCATTTCTCTCCACTTTCACTTTATTTTAGTACAGAAAGGGCGGATGAGTGACAGGTGACAGAACTTAGGCCCAATGGACGAAAGGCTGCTGGATTCTGTTTGGGAAATTACCACCTCCCTATCCAGTAGGGTTCCTCTAGAGCCAGGCAATAGGGGCGGGGAGAGAATTTAAGCAATCTTCAGGGAATGTATTTCAAATAGAGAAACAGAATACCATGGGGAGTAAACGCTCATAAATGCGCTTGGTTTTTTCGAGGGGATTCCCCCCAAACGTTAGAGGCGGGAGACGGGATTCCAAAAGCACATTTACGCGGGAATTGACGTCCCTGGTTTCCGGGGGCGTTTCATCCAACGGAAACGGAGAGCGCGCGCTCAGGTTCAGCTTCCCGCTTTATGGAGACGGTTCCGACACAAGGCGCCAGCTGAGCGTGCCTATTGGGTGTGTTCGATCCTCGGCGAAACAGAGGCGCCTGCAGTTGCAAAGACGCCTACTAGGAGGAAGTAAGCCCGCGCTCCGTTTGTAAGAAGGGAGCGTGGTTTACTCGTGAGTAACCCTAGACACTAAACACAAGTGCTCGCCAATGAGTCCACTTGAATATTCTGATCCATCCAATTCGTTTCAAGGGCTTTTAGAGTTTTGTTTTCATTAAATGAGAATCAACAGGAGGACTCCCCCCCCCCCCCCCGGGTTTTGTTTTTTTTTAATGCCAGAACACTATAGAAGCGGCGATCGCAGGCCTTTTTGAGGGAAATTATGCATGCGATCGGGTTTCGTGTCTGGGATCTGTCACTTTTTAGTCTTGTACAACTTCGGGTAAGCGGAAAAGAGCTAGTCGTCGAGGGGGGGGGGCGCTTACCCGACTGCTGCCCCCATCTTGGCCATGTACGCGGGACTCGAGGACGGAGCCTCCCGGGGCTCACACGATGCCTCTGCTTGCCTCACAGAGGGCCAGGGGACTGTACCATGTCAACTGGGGGGGGGGGGAATTGGGAAAATAAATGGTAGAAGTGAGTCTTCCTCCCGCAAGAAAGTATTAGCACAGGGAAGAGGCGACGCTCTCCTCCATGCCGAGACTGCGCCCCGAGCCTGCCTCCCTGGGGCCGGGGGGGGGGGGAGGAGCGGCGGGGACATGGTCCCCTGTGCGCGCGCGCGCTTCGCGAGCGCACACGAGTGAGCCCCCGCCCCCCCCCAGGGATTTACAAACTCTACGCCCCTGGGGGGAAGGGAAACTCCTAGCTAGCCACGCGGTTTGCACTCCAGGGGACGCGGGAAAGGAAAACCAAAAGTAACGCTTGTGTAAACGGAGGGGCTTCCTCGGAAAGTCGATCGCCCACCGAGAGTTTTCTGGGTCGTTCCAGCTCTGTAGTCAAGTAGATCGGCCAGTGCTGATCGAAAAAGATCGAGACACGTGGATCCCGGGATTGGCCTCCGGTTCCTTTGCATGCACGTCTCCTTCTCGCGGCAAGCCCCCCCCCCCGCCCCCCCAATTCCTCCTCTCCCTCTCCCCTTACCTTGTGGTGCTGCAGGGGGTAGGCAGGCATCTCTGGCAGCAAATCCTGGAACTCCTTCTCCTGGGGCTCCGGGCGAGATTGCCCGGGAAAAAAGCCATTAGCGCCGGTCCTCGATCACCAAATTCTCCTCTTTGTCACTGTAGCGTCCCTCCACTTCACAGAAAGAGGGTGGAATCCTCGGCCTTGCCTTTTATGTCTCGGAGCCGAATTGGCGAAGTAACTCCGCCCCGCACACTTGGGCCAGACAGTTTGTGCAAGGGTTGGGTGATGCTCCGGAGGAGGGGAGGGGGGGGGAGTTGCCGAGCTCCTCTAGCCTGTCTAGTTACCTTTCCCTACCTGCCCTGGGAGGCTTCCAGGTTGGCAAGGTAAGTAGGTTAAGGTAGTAAAGGGGTGTGCCAGCAACTGGCAACGCTCCCTTTCTTCTTACCCTTCTAAAAAGGGAGCTGCCTGGTGGATGGCACGAAAACCGGAAGGAATTGCAAAGGCTCTGGCGCCAAATTAGCCAGATAGAATATTAACGCTAGGGAAAGCAAAGCACTGTGAACATGGCGGAAGCCTTGCTGAGGAAGAACCAGTGTGATTTCTGCCATGGGGAATCCTGATTTACCAGCCTTTGAGAATTCTTTAAGAAGGTCAGCTAGCATGTGGTTAAAGCCCCTCCAAAGACGTTATTAGGTGTTTGCCCTTTCAGAATCCTTTAAACAAGATCGCTGACACATGTTTTTTGGCCAAGTTTGGATGGTATTTGGGGAACAGGTTTTTATCTCTGCTTCTCCACAGCATCATCGTGCTTTCCCACACCGCCCAGCCTCATCATTTCTGCAATCTTCCCAAAACCTGCTTTTCTGCGAAGTTTTGGGAAATATCATAGCAAAGCCTGGAAGACTGCCAAGTAGGAGGAAAAGTTTAGATTTTCCTGATTGGTACAATTTTCCTTTGCCCCCTGGCCACCCACTGTCCTGATTCATACCACGGGGGGGGGGGGGGGGGCGGCTTGAGGTTTGGGTTTTTTTTAAATCCGTAATTCCAAAGAAATTGGAGGCCCAGGTTGCCACCACTGCCAGGTCTGCCTTTTTCCATCTTAGGCAGCTGGCCCCATATCTCACTCCCCGGGATCTGGCCACAGCGACCCATGCAATGGTTACTTCTAGATTAGATTATTGTAATTCTCTCTATGTGGGGCTGCCCTTGATTCTGCTCTGGAAACTGCAGAGCGCAGCGGCACAGGTATTGATGTTTGTGTGGGCCCACATCCACCTGGTGTTGCGTGAACTGCACTGGCTGCCTACTGAGTACTGGATTCGTTTCAAGGTGTTGGTGCTTACCTTTAAAGTCCTATATGGCCAGGGGCCTGCATATCTGCAAGACTGCTTCTCCCGAAGGGCTTTACAATCTGCCAATCAACACCTTCTGGTGGTCCCTAGGCTCAGGGACGTCCGTCTTGCCTCAACTAGAGCCAGGGCCTTTTCAGCACTGGCCCCTACCTCGTGGAAAGAGCCTCCCATATGAGATCAGGGCCGTATGGGACCTTTTACCGTTCCGGAGGGCCTGCAAGACAGAGCTCTTCCACCAGGCTTTTAACTAGTGTGACAGATGTCCCTTCCTGGAGAGCCAGTTTGGTGTAGTGGTTAAGTGCACGGACTGTAATCTGGGAGAACCGGGTTTGATTCCCCACTCCTCCACTTGCACCTGGCTGGATGACCTTGGGCAAGCCATAGCTCTGTAACAGCTGTTCTCTCAAGGACAGTTGTCTCAGAGCTCTCTCAGCCCCACCTACCTCACAGGGTGTCTGTTGTGGGGAGGGGAAGGGAAAGGAGTTTGTAAGCCGCTCTGAGACTCCAAGTGAGTGAAGGGCAGGATATAAATCCAATCTCTTCTCTTCTTCTTCTTCTTCCTCTTTACTGGGCCTCCCCTCAGTGGGTCAGAACTGCATACTAGAGATGGCATCTGTGAGGTTTTAATTTTGATGATAACTGCACCGGATGAAGGTTATTGTGATATTTTACTAGTGTTTTAATTGTGTTAATTTTGTATAATGTACTTTATTATATTTGATGTAACCTGCCTTGAGCCTGCCATGCGGGGAGGGCGGGATATGTCAAATTAAATGAATAAATAAATAAATAAATAAAATTCATCAATCCCCCTTGATCATTGTCTTCTGCCAACAAGTGAAGACTTTTCTGTTTCATCTGGGGTACTCTTACTGACCCTCCTCTTTGATTGTTTTTATTTGTTGATCTTATGTACTGTTTTTGAGAGTTGATTTTAAGGCCTTTTTTATCTGTTCGCCACGCTAAGGGCCCTATTTGGGCAGAAAGGCAGGAAATAAATGATTTAAATTAATAAAATGAACAAATAATGGATGTAGCGATATACTGATATAACATATATTGGTATATATTTTTAAAATAGCCAGTCTAGTCACTATTTTACTATAGTTATTTTACTATCTAGATATTTTGCTATCTAGTTACTATTACCAGTCTGGTTACTATTTTAAAAATAGCCAGTCTAGGGTTTTTTCTTTTGTTGTTGTTGTTTTTAAAAAACCCTCAAAGAAAACCACCTAGTAGTGTGTGTCTGGGGGAAGGGGGAATGGCCAGCATGGAGGAAATGGGGTGGGTGGGGGGAAACCCATCATGTTAATAAAACCAGGGGCAATATGGCTAACATGGGAAAGTGTCTCCACGTGAGAAAAGTCAAAGTCTATCAACACAGTTTGTTGAGAACCTTAGCCAGTTAGATAGCTTTTGCAATGGGGGCAGTAAGCAGTGGGGTCTGCCAAGGTCTTTACTGGCACCAGTGCTATTTAACATCACTATGTGACCTTTAACAGGGGTGAGCGGTGAGAGCCAGGTTAGCTGATGACACCAAATTATTCAGAATGATGGAAGCTGAATGTAAAGAACTCCCAGAAGATATCCCCAAGTAGGCAACAATCTGACAAGTGAGGTTCAATGTAAGTATGGAGTGCTGCCTATTGGGACAAAATCCTGTTGCTTCATATCATTTAGTTAGATTATTTTTTGCATGTTTTCTAACCCATCTCAAGCTACAAAGGAACGTGCAAGAAAATAAAAAAATAACCAGTTCAGTTTTTATTCCACTCTTCTGCCAAGAAGAACAGCTCTGTGTGTGTGTTGGGCCACTCCTCCTTTTATCTATCCAGAGATCCTGTGACGGACGCCTGAGAGAAAGTGACAGGCCCATGAGAACTTCATGACGGAGGGTTGAACACCCTCTGGAGCCTCCCCCCAGTCTTCATCTAGGACTTCAGCCACTACACTACACTGACAATATAACAAGACACATGAATGAATACGGCAGACAACAGGATCAAAAGTTAATCAAACAGCCACAATGCCAACTAAAAGTCTCTGAAATTCCATTAAAAAGTCACAGAATGACAGGCTGGATAGCTGGCTGTCTAAATATTAATGGTGACGGTGCCAGGTGAATAGGCCTAGTAAGGAGAGAGTCCCTAGGTTCTGACACCGCAACAAAGGCCCTCCCTCTGGTAGTCCCCCATCTCACCCCTGAAGGTAGTTTGCAGAAGTCCTGAGAAAGGCCTTAGGTTAGAGGTGTCGGACTCATTTGTTACGAGGGCCGGATCTGACATAAATGTCACTTTGTGGGACTGGGCCATGTGTGCCATCTTTCCTATTATATAAAGCCATTTTCAAGATTCCAAGGGGCAAGATTCCATGGGGCGCCAAAATCAGTAGGCTGGACGGACTGCCACTCAAAAGGGGGACCCCGGCCACTGGCTGCATTCTCTCCCTGCTTTGCCTCAGTCCCGCCCACAGCCACTGGCCAGCGTCCCAGCCTCAGTCTGGAGGGAGCCAGCGAAGGGGAAGGACCGACTGGGTGCTGAATCCACTCTTCTCCTCTGCCCACTGCCAGGTGGGTCTAATGGTCTCCTCAGTGGCCTGCTTCTATCAGTGAAAAGACAATGGACTATCAGCATAATCCCCTCCCTCACACACTGCCAACGTGCCCAGAAGGTTGGGTACCCTAGGTGTAGCAGTCAGTGCTTCAGAGCAGGATCTGCTAGACCAGGGGTGGCCAACCTTGCTTAACGTAAGAGCCACATAGAATAAACGTCAGATGTCTGAGAGCCGCAAGACAGGAACAAATATCACACACACGTTTTTATTTTTAAAAATATGCAAATTTGCTTTTTATTAACGTTAAATGGGACTGCCAAAAATAAAAACAAACAAGGAAAACCGGTTATTGATAATGATATTACTTGTTTGCTAATGATATTGAGAGAGAGAGAGAAAAACAGAGAGATGGAAAGAAAGAATTAAAGAAGTGGAAAGAAAGAGAGAGAGAGAAACTAGGAAAGCAAATAGATGGGAGGGAGGAGGGAAGGAAGGAAGGGAGAAAGAGAGAAAAAGCATGCCTCCCCTTTGCTTCCCCAGCCGCCCTGCCAGGAGCCGCACAATATGTGTGAAAGAGCCGCGTGTGGCTCCCGAGCCACAGGTTGGCCACCCCTGTGCTAGACCCAGGTTCTTGCTGAGTGAGTGATTTTGGGCCAGTCACAGACTTTAAGCCAAACCTACCTCACAGGGTTGTTGTGCAAGTCAAAAGGGGGATAGGAAAATGATGCAAGCTGCTTTGGACCCCATTGCAAAGAAAGACTACTCTTCTTCCAGGGGAAGTATGGTTGCCAATCTCCAGGCGAGGGCTGGAGATCACTCAAAATTTTAAGTGCTGTCCAGATGGCAGAGATCAGTTCCCCTGGAGAAAATGGTGGACTCTTATGTCCTTATACCCTGCTGAGATGGACTCTTTATGAAAGCCAATGTGACATAGCAGTCAGGGCTTCAGAGCATGGTGGAGGCTGCTGCGGGGGGAGATGGAAAGTTGAAGAGTGAGGTTGATGATTGGCTGGGAAGGAGATAGGGTTGCCAACTCCAGATGGAAAATTCCTGGAGATTTGAGGGATGGAGCCTGGAGACGGTGAGGTTTGAGGAGGAGTGGGACCTCAGACAGGTACAATGCCATAGACACCACCCTCCAAGCCAGCAAGTCCCTCATGGGGAACCATTTTTCCAATCTCCAGGTGGGGGCTGGAGATCCCTTAGAATTACAGCTGCTATCTAGGGGGGAGGGGGGAGGAGATGGAAAGCTGAAGCCAGAGGGCAGATAATGATACATTGATGGTTGGCTGGGAGGTAGGGTTGCCAACTCCAGGTGGGGAAATTCCTGGAGATTTGAGGGGTGGACCCTGGAGAGGGTGAGGTTTCAGCAGGGGTGGGACCTCAGACAGGTTCAGTGCCATAGACTCCACCCTTCAAACCACCCGTTCCCTCTTGGGGAACCATTGTTGCCAATCACCAGGGGAGGGATGGAGATCATGCTGAATTACAGCTGCTCTTCAGATAACAGAGATCTTCCCCTAGAGAAAATGGTGGACTCTGTGTCATTATACCATGCTGAGGTCACCACAGCAAATTGACGCTGAGTGCCCAAGGCCAGGGCACTCTCCCAGAGCCTCTTTCTAGAGCCCGTTGTATTTATTTCCACAACGGGCCTTATTCCTAGTATAACATAATGCCAGGTATTGGAGACATAAACTGTACAAAGAACAGCAGCTAGGAAGCGCTGAGCTGGCGTATCCTCGCTGTAAGGTCTCGTGGGATTGGGGGGGGGGGGGTTGCAAAAGAAAACCCATTTGGGCAGAGGGTCAGCAGTGCAGCACTGGGCAGACACTGCCACGCTGCTTGACTGCTGCAGATGAGGTTGTTCTGCCATGTTGAAGCTACAATCAGAGTGGCTCTGCCCATTCCCCCTCAAGCAGTCTCCTCTTCCCTCCCTTGCACTAGTTCCTTGCGAGCTGTATAAGAGCCCTGGGCAGGCCGGTTCCAGCCCCTGGGCCTTATGTTTGACACCCCTGCCTTAGGTGATGATGTTATCTGACAGACATGCTCGAGTTACACAGATCGTGGTAAAAAAAACAAATGTGTGTGTAAAGAGCCGTCAAGTCACAGCTGACTTACAGCAACCCATCATACAGTTTTCAAGGCAATAGACAATCAGAGGTGGTTTGCCGTTGCCTGCCTCTGCAGAGAGACCCTAAACTTCCTTGGTGGTCTCCCATCCAAGTACTAACCAGAGCCAACCCTATTTAGCTTCTGAGATCTGACAAGGTCAGGCTAGTCTGGGCTATCCTGGTCAAGGTATAAAAAGTAAACTCACTGGTAGGAATTATTAGAAAAGGGATTTTAAAAAAGCAAACAAAAATGCCAGTGCTGATTTTTCTGTGTCCACATTCAGAATACTCTATGTAGTACTATTCTTCTTCTTTTTTTACAGTATATTTTTCCTTTTTATTTCCAATTTTCAATTATCAATAGCAAAAAGTTTAACAAAGTCAACAATCAGTGTACATGAAAAATATTACAAGCGTTTTCTAGTTAATATATTCACTAATACTGTTATTAAAGGAGTAGAACCGGCTTAACAATATATCAGAAACTAAAGCTTTTAATTAACTACCTCGTTTAAATATAGCAAAAATTAAACCCTTTTAACTGTAAGTCAACTTGTTTTCTTATAACATTGAGTCCATCATTTATTTTCCAGCCATTTATAAAATTTCGACCAAGTATCTCTAAACAAAGCATCATCTTTCCTGTGAATAATATTACTTAAGTTAACCATTTCGGCTAATTCCAATAACTTATTTATAATATCCTCTATGGTAGGGACCTTTCCGGATTTCCAATAAGTGGCCCAGCAAATTCTGGCTGCTGAAAAAGTGTATATTAGAAAGGCAGAATCACCACAACAGTATCTCGCAACTATTACCGTATTTTTCGGACCATAAGACGCACTTTTTCTCCCCAAAAAAGTGGGGAGAAAAGTGCGTGCGCCTTATGGTCTGAATACTGCTGCCGCGGCAGGCACAAGGCTCCCCTTGCTGTTGCGAGGCCGCCGCCGGCTCGCGCAAGGCTGCTGCTGGGCCGCCGTTGCCGCTCGCGGCTCGCGCGAGGCCGCTGCTGGGCCGCCGTTGCCACTCGCGCGAGGCCGCCCCTACCGGCTTGCGGCCCACGCGAGGTCGCGGCTCGCGCGAGGCCGCCCCTACCGGCTCGCGCAAGGCCGATACTCATGGCTCGCGCGAGGCTGCCGCTGCCGCTCGCGGCTCACGCGAGGCCGCTGCTGGGCTGCCGCTACTTGTGGCTCGCGCGAGGCCGCCGCTACTCGTGGCTCGCGCGAGGCCACTGCTGGGCTGACGCTGCCGGCTCGCGCGAGGCCGCCGCTGCCGGCTGAGGCCTCCTGACCAGCGCGGAAGGTGCGATCCTCCCCCTGCGCCTTATGGTCAGGTGCATGTTATAGAGCGAAAAATACGGTACATTTAACAAAAAAGTTTCTGGTACAAGTGGAATGTTAAGACCTATAACACCTGCTAAGAATTTTTGAATCATGATCCAATATTCCTGTGCTTTAGAACATCACCACCACATGTGGAAAAATGTCCCCACATTCTTACCACATTTCTAACATAAATTAGACATATTATCATAACATTTGGCTAATTTGTCCGGTGTCCAGTGCCATCTATAAAATGTCTTATATAGATTTTCTTTATAAGGGATGGCAGACAAAAGTTTCAAAGTTCTCCAAATCTTAGTCCAGTTATCAATTTCTATTGGATAACCAAAGTCCTTCATCCAGGAGATCATATTAGGTTTCACTATTAAATCTTGCATTTTCTCTTCCAATAAAAATCTATAAAGTTTTGTATACTTTTTCTTGAGAAGTATACTTTTTCTTGAGAAGTATACTTTTTCTTGAGAAGTTAGCCAAACCTTATCCAAATCATTACTAGTTGTAAAGAAACCCGTTATCCACTTCATATCTAGATTGCAGTTGATGTTTTCCCCACCATGTTAAGTTTATATTACATATTGCTTCCAAAACTCAATTTGTTTTCAGTTTATTTTGTTTATCTAGCAAAACTTCGTAACTGGCTGTTTTCGACTTGCTTAATATAGAAGGCTTTATAAATGCTTCAAGTGGGGAAACCCATCTGGGAATTTTCCGATAATACTTCATCTTCATTTTCAACCAAATTTTTACTAAAGCACCTCTTAAAAAGTGATGGTTAAATTTAGCATGTACCTTATCTTTTCCGTACCAAATATAAGCATGCTACCCCATGTAAAGATCATGACCTTCAAGAGCTAAGCGCCTCTGAAAGCTCACCTCCCCCCCAAAAAACGGAGTGTCTTTCTCTCTTACTTTCCCCCAGCACATGAATTTCAGAGGCGTACGACTTCTGAAGTCCAGTGGCATCTTCAAGACTAGCCACAGTTGTTTCCATATGAGCTTTTGTGAATCACAGCTCGCTTCTTCAGATATCTGTCACACGTATCTGACAAAGTGATCTGTGATTCACAAAAGCTTGTACTGAAATAAATGTGGTTAGTCTTGAAAGTGCCTCTGGACTTCTGTTTTATTTTCCTATGACGGAATAATGTGGCTATGGTGGAAAGTGCTGTGAAGTCTCAGCTGACTTATGGTGACTGCTCATGGGGTTTTCTAGGCAGAGGGGGTTCGCCATTGCCTGCCTTCGTGTAGCAATCCTGGATTTCCTTGGTGGTCTCCCATCCGAGTACGAGCCCTAGCCAGGGCTGACCCTGCTTACCTTTCGAGATTGCACGAGATCAGGCTGAACAGGGGAAGGGATCTACTTAGCTATCATTAACTGCAGCTGCTGAACATGTTTACCTGTAAACTAGTGGCTGTCACCAAATCCTATGACAGTGAAATTTGAAAGTTCATTATTACAGGATGGAGATCTGCATTAGCTGTACTGAATGAATGTGTGTGATTCCCTCCGTCCTGAACAAATTGGTTGTGCAAACCAATTCGTGTGGCAGTCAGACCAACACATGACTAAACAGTTGTGTGTATCCCTAGTGGAAGAGAATAAAGAAGAAAGGACTGTGAGGGACAGTAGGAGAGAGAACCGCATATGGCATCCTGAGCTTTGTGGAGGAAGGGCAGGTTAAAAAAACGTTAGAATTTGAAGTCAGTGTGAATTTCATGCCTTGTGCAGGGGGTTGGACGATGACCCTGGAGGGCCCTTCCAGCTCTATGATTCTAATGTCAGTCTCCCCAAAATCAGAGGAGAAGGTGGTGGTGAAACTGACCAAGATTTTCCACCACACTTTGGTTCAGGGAGGAGAGGTTAAAGAGTGGGGAGAAAACAAAACAAATGTGTGCTACTCTGGAAAAAATGGTAGGCGGAAGACTGAAACTGTGATTTTAATAGTACGTTTCTGTTCAGATGTTTAGCATCTGTTCAGTGCTTCTGGAGTTTAAAGCAGTTCACACATATTTTTATGATTTCAATCTCCCTATTGCTCTTTTTAGCTAGCTGTCCTGACTCCTGGGCTCACCCTGAGGTAGCTCCCCTGTATCAGATGGAGAATGCTACAGCACGGTAGTGCAATCCTAGATACATCTAAAGCACTTGCCTAACAAGATTTCTGGTAGCAGGGCTGAGAAGCACCTGAAACCAGAAAACTTTTTTTTTGCATGGTAATATAAGGACTGGAATCAGAGACCTTCTGCATGCGAGACATGCACTTCCCCACTGAGTTGTGTCCTCCCAGGTGAGCTGATATAATCATTCTAGCTGCAGGCCTCACTTCCCACCAGAAGGGCAGGGAAGGAGGGATTGCCCAACATTGGCCAGAATGCTCATCATCAGAGAACTTGCATGCCATTGGCTGGATGCTGGGTCCACTCCCCCACCCACTGCCAGCCTGGACACTAAAAATTATAACTGCTCTTCAGGTAGCAGATATCTGTTCCCCTCTGGAGAAAATGGTGGACTCTGTGTCCTTATACCCTGCTGAGGTCGCTACAGGAAATTGATACTGAGTGCCCAAGGCCAGGGCACTCACCCAGAGCCCCTTTCTAGAGCCCACTGTTTTTATTTCTTATTCTTTATTTCTAGTATACATTATAAATTCTTTTCTGCTTTCTAATCCTGGTAAGGGGCAATCACACACTTGCCTGAGTAGTGATATTGACAGACAGAGAGTGAATAGCATTTTGAAGCATCACCTGTGAAAATTTCCCAATTCATCCCTGTTGCTCCAGTTTTGCATGTCCTAAATGAACTGACCTACATACCTTGCAGGATGCTCACGTGTAAGGGTGGAGGAAGCAACCAGCAAGGCGTTTTCACAGACTCACTACCAGCATCACCTCAGGGTCTGGGAAGCTTGCTTCAAGTGACAGAGCGATTGATTACTCCGTTACAATGATCCTCTGTTGCTGTATAATTCCCTTTGTAGCGTCCAGACTGGCCACAGGATAATCAGCCAGTACCAAACTAATGGTGTAACTTAGCTGGCTATTCTTATACTAACTGTTTCAGTGCCATCCAATTAGAAAGTAGGTTTCCCATTGTTTAATCCTTGCAAACTAGCTATGGTATGCAAACCTGATCTCTCTTTTTTTTTTTTTGGCCAAGACCATTTCACACATTAAGCAAGAGGGTTTGCCATTGAGTGTTGTGACAGACTGCACTTTTTAAAAGCTTAGAAGTGCTGTGTGAACTGATAAACGACTGTGAAGAATTCTTCACAGAGCCAAAGAGCCTTGAGTGACAAGCTGCTCCAAGAGATCCGATTGGTTAGCATCAGCTGAGCAGAGAAAGACTTCTGAACTGGATGTTGAGGAGAGATGCAGTCTGATTTCAGCTCTAGCTGAGAAGAATCGTGTACTGACAATTTTGAAATTCAGCCCTGACAGAGCATTTTAACACAGAGAACTGGGGGAAAGTTGGCAAGGAAGTTTAGGAAGTAGGCGAAGATTCCCATTTAGACCAAGGAAAAGGGATAGATCTTCTAGAAAGAGAAGAAAATCCCCTACCTAGTTAAACAGGGAGTTAGCTCTGAAGAGTAGAGAGATCCCTGGGCTGGTGTGGTTTAGAGACCTTAAGAGTCAGTTTAAAAACTCAAGATGAGTACTGGTGTTTCAAGAGAAGGGGTTTGGGTACTGGAAAGAGTGTGCCAGCCTTCTGGAAACCAAAAGAGTCAGAGAATACTCAAAGAAAGTGGAGTGGAGTGTTTGGGGAAAACACTGGAACAAAAGCCTCTCAACATAAAGATTTAAGAAACTCTCATGAGCCTGAAACATAAGAACTAAAGAAAGTCTGTGCATGTACTGGTTTCACCTTGGAAAATTCAACCCCTGATTCACCTGACCTTTCCCCACTATGTTAAATAAAATATTTTGTTATTTTTCAATTTCAAAACTCCTCAAGTTCCATTTAAGTTGTTTTAAGTTAAAATGGACTCCTGACCCTTCCCTCGGGTTCCTGGGCTGAACCAATAGCCAAAACATCATACTGCCACAGGGTGGGACAACCAGAATTCTTCAGCAAAGAAGAAAACACTTTACTAGTGTGGCTCAGTCAGTAAAGGGAAAGAAAAATGGAGGGAAAATCTTGCCGGGGGGGGGGGGTCATAAGTGTACACATAACAGAGGCTGCTTGCACACAGGCAGTTTGGTCTACACTGGCTCTCCAACTGCGGCAGGGTTTTTCAGAACATCCCTATGACATCGTCCACCTCCTGTTCTCCTTCTGCAGTTCCCCTTGCTCTGATGTTTGTGGAATACGCTTTGCTCTGCTGTTTCCAGAAACATCAGAGTGAAAGCGGGTTAGCCTGAGAGCCAGTTTGGTGTAGTGGTTAGGAGTGTGGACTCTAATCTGGGAGAACCGGGTTTGATTCCCCACTCCACTTGCACCTGCTGGATGACCTTGGGCAAGCCATAGTTCGGGCAAAGCTGTTCTTGAAAAACAGCAGCTTCTGTCAGAGCTCTCTCAGCCCCACCTACCTCACAGGGTGTCTGTTGTGGGGAGGGGAAGGGAAAGGAGTCTGTAAGCTGCTCTGAGACTCCTTTCAGTAATGAAGAGCGGCGTATCAATCCAATCTCTTCTCTTCTTCTATGTGGAAGTGAAAGTGCAGATTCCCAGACCTCCCCGACCAGTTCTGGCATCATTTTCTCTCCCCCTTCCTTACACCCACCATTCTTATCCCACTGCTGCCAGGATGCTTTTTGCTAAAAGCAGAGCTCATTTCATAGCAAGAGCTCCTTTGCATATTAGGCCACACACCCCTAATGTAGCCAATCCTCCAAGAGCTTACAGAGCTCTTCTTACAGGGGCTACTGTAAGCTCTTGGAGGATTGGCTACATCAGGGGTGTGTGGCCTAATATGCAGAGGAGCTCCTGCTACGAAATGAGCCCTGAAAAGCATGCCAATAAGTATATTAACAAGCACGTGAATAAGGGTACTCCAGGCACCAGGGGTAGCCTCAGCATCCCTGTGCTTACCAGAGGTAACCAGCTGGAGCAGCCTGCCAAGTAACGGCCCGCATATAGCAGAAATCAGCCTGTCCCTGCCAGCTGACACAACAGGGCAGCCTGCCCTCCAGGTGGCAGGCCATTGAAGTCGGGGCTGCCCAAGAGGCAGTGGCCTACCCGATCCAGCAGGACTGGGCAAGGGAAGAACAACCACTACATGGGGCAAACCCTGAGCCTTCATGTCCTGGCACCAGCTGGCTGGGGGGAGGTGGAGGGCGAGGCTGGAGGCCAGCCTGGCCCAGTCACACCCAATTGGCAAGGACTCCTGCCAATCAGCCCAGGACTGTGAGGTAATGGGGGGGGGGAGGTATGTTGGCCCTGGTGAACCCCAATGGTGTGGCAGATGCTCACAGTGATCCAGTAGATACATACTTGGACTTCCAAAAGGCTTCTGAACAGGACTTCACTAAAGACTCCTGAGTTAGGTTAGCAGTCATGGGATGGGAGAAGAGGTTCTGTGATGGATTTAAAAAGTGGCTAAACGGACAAGTCTCACAATGGAGGGAAATGAGCAGCAGGGTCCTACAAGGTTCGGTCTTGGGACCAGTGTATTTAATTTGTTGACAAGTGATTTGGAATTAGGGGTAAGCAGTGTACAGGCCAAGTTTGCAGGTGATACCAGATTATTCAGGATCATGGAAAAACCAAGGTGGAGTGTGAAGAGCTCCAGGAAGATATATCTAAACTGAGTGACTGGGCAACAGTTTGGCAAATTTCAGTATAGAGAAGTGTAAGATGATGCCCATTGGAACAAAAAATCCTAACTTTAAATATATGGTGATGGGGGATTGAACTGGTTGAGGCTGAGAGGAAAAGAGATTTTCTGATTGTAGTGGGTATCTGGATGAAAATGTCAACCTAGCATGTGGCAGCAGTGAAGAAGCCAAACTCCATGAGCGTTTCTCAGTATGAAGATATGCCTTTCCCCTTATATCTCTGCAAGAAAAGGGGTTCCAGACTTGCTCCAGACTTTTTTTTTTTTTAAGCTGGGAATTCTGAGAACCAGATACACAGATTGTTATAACATTATAATGATACTCAATTGCTGACTTTAAAAAATAAAGAAATTGGAAACACCCTGGTGGTGTGGGAGAAGTGGCTGCTGTTAGGGAATGAGGCAGAGAAACTGGGGGGGAAAACCCACCATGTGGAAGCCCTGTTCATTGCTTTGCTGTATCAGCACCTGCAGCATCAATGGGAAGGCACACCAGCCGATTGGTAATTTAGCTAAACCCCATGCTGATGCAGAAGGCCAAATGAAAAGTAATACTACACATTTTGCTAAGAGCCTCAAACCAGCCAGGACTGATCTAGTATGTCAACACCAAAGTCATATAAAATGTAAATTAACTTTATTTACCAAGACAAAACAGTTTGGGGGCAAGTGACAAATAAGAAATAAACCATGAGTACTAAGCTAGGAGTCTTAAGGATATATTTGCATCACAAATAACATTATTGAAATGTAACTGTCATTGGTATCCCACAGATTACGAGAACTTCAGTTTAGCATGACTGGATGTGAGTCAAATAGCCCCTTAGAGCAGGGGTGGGCAAACTGTGGCTCGGGAGCCGCATGCGGCTCTTTTACATATATTATGTGGCTCCCGGCAGGGCAGCTGGGGAAGCTAAATATCATTAGCAAACAAATATCATTGGACAAATTAATATCAGTATCAAGAGGGGTCCTTTCATAGAAAAAGAGGTGCAGGAGCTCATTAGCATACCTCATTAGCATATGCTGTGTCCCCTGACATCACCAGAAGTGTGTCAGAAAGGGAATGTCAGTTTCAGCCCCATTATACCCTATGGGCCATCGAAATCAATGGCAAAAACTCATAGAGTATATGAGGGGCTGGAGGAAAGGGGGTTTGAGGGAGAGGCTCCAAACTTGCAGGGTAGCTGCTGGGGCCTCTCCTCGAAATACCCACCAAGTTTCAAGAAGATTGGACCAGGGGGTCCAATTCTATGGGCCCCCAAACAGGTTGTCCCATCCCCTCCATTGTTCTTTATGGCAGGAAAAAAGTAAAAAAGTTTAAGCCAGAGTGTTGACTGGAGTGGGTTAACAGGGACCTTTTCACTCCAGTCTTGTTGCGTCTACACTGGCTCCCAGTTTGCTTCTGGGCTCAATTCAAGGTGCTGCTGTTGATCTTTAAAGCCCTGTACAGCTTAAGTCTAGCATCCCTTAAGGATCGCCTTCTCCCCATATGAACCCAACTCTCTCTAGTCATCTTCACAGGCCTTGCTTTGGGTGCCCTCTCCATCTGAGACTAGATGGGTGGCAACCCAGGAAAGGGTTTTCTCAGTTGTGGCATCAAAACTTTGGAGATGTGTCTGTCTCCCTCTTCGTTTTCATTTAGCATACCCCCAGTCACTGTCACGAGTCCTGCCTGGTTTTGGTGTTGCATGTTTATGTGTTGATATGCTGTTTTAATGTTCAGAGAGAGTCAGATTGGTGTAGTGGTCAAGTGTGTGGACTCTAATCTGGGAGAACTGGGTTTGATTCCCCACTCCTCCACTTGCAGCTGCTGGATGACCTTGGGCAATCCATAGCTCTGTACCAGCTGTTCTTGAAAGAGCAGTTCTCGAAAGAGCCCTCTGAGCCCGACCTACCTCACAGGGTGTCTGTTGTGGGGAGGGGAAGGGAAGGGAAAAGAAAGGAGATTGTAAGCCGCTCTGAGACTCTGAGTGAAGGGCGGGATATAAATCCAGTCTCCTCTTCTTCAAATGTTCTAATGTTTTGATGTTAGCTGCCTTCGGGACCCTAATTGGGTGCAAAGGCAGCATAAAAATGTTTTAAATAATTTACCAGGTGTCTTTGAAAGCTTCAGCCTCTGAGTCCCACACATTAAATTTCTATTCAAGAGACAGGACGTTTTTCTCCAGGCCAGTTGGCAATGGGATTCACAATGCATGTATTGTGTGGCCACAAGGTGGCAGCACAGGCACAAGTATTTACGGTTGAATCTTGGGGGGGGGGCGTATAATCAGTGTTCCTTGGTTGTTGTTTCTTTCTTTAACAGAGGAATAATTCCAGGTCTTCTGCTGCTTGTCTTGTCTCCATGCACATTTCTTTACTTGGTGTTCCTGTTTGTCGGAGCTGCCCCTCTGCTTTTAAAAGTAAGTCCACGTTGTGTTCTGGTAGGGGAGAAATCCCCTGTCTCTCCGCTTCACGTGCTCCAGAAGGGTTCACTTCCTATTTTAATTTCCTAGCAGAAGAAGAGGCAATATGAATAGACCTTTACTGGAAAGTGTCCCGACGTCCAGGAGGGGAGAAGGGAAAAGCAGGAGACTGAGCATCTTCTTCCTTCAGGGCAAGCAGGCTGGTTGTCTCTAGAAGGCGATGACGGGGAAAGCAGAGGCTATTTGTGCTTGGGACTTTCTGCAATTTGAAGTTTGATCATTCTGAAAGGAAGAACCAGTTCAGCAGAAAACATGCGCTACGTGTGGCTCAGTGCGCTGGTTCCTGTTATCTGAGAGCTGCATGGTGAGGGTGAGAATTGTGCTGAATGCACGGTTTCCATTTGGAGCAAGTGACTGATCAAGCTCAGGGCTGCAAAACTTAACAAGCATCAGCCTGCGTTGTCTCATCATGGCCCTTTGGAGATGCACACGTGCTTGGGGCCTCCAACTTGAAAATACAAGCTGCAGACATCGACCCCAACCCTGTATCCTCTAGACAGGACTACCTGTTGTTGAGATCAAGAATTCTGGTTTGTGGAGATAGCCTGAGGTTGGGTGGTGTGTCTCTCTGTGTGTGATCTTCATTGTTGGTCCAGAGTCCAGTTCAAAAAGCTATCTATCTAAAGTGTATGGGTGGGAGGCAGGGGAGGAACAGCCCTGTTATTTGTGTTTCTGGCATCTGACCACAAATCAGGCATTTCTTGTTTCCTGGTTGTTGGGAACTTTATGGTGGGCTGGTTAGTACATACGCATCTTCCACAAGACAGGCATGTACGAGGATAGGGGGAGGTACAAGCGTTATGGGGGATTCTTAGAATGTATTTATTAAAAGAAGCAGTGCAAAGAACGGGTGATCCAGAAAATCCATTGAAGATCCATTCCGAGCCCTGACTGTCATACATTTCTGACTCACACCCAGTTTCCTTACTCTTTCGACTGGTGGAGCTACATTACCTGTGGGACTTATCTCCTTTCCCTTGCAATACCAGAATAGACTGGTAGAGGGCGATAGAGGGCAGAGCTGCAAGGATACTGCTGTGGAAACTAGATGCCATATGGTAAGGCAACAGGAGCTGGTGACACACCTGGATGGCAGAGCCAGCCCTGGAGGGGAGCGGGGCTGACTGTGGCATAGACACTGCTCTGCTCTCTAGTGCTGTGTCACTGCGGTCTGCGTGGTGTGGTTAAGAGCAGTGGACTCTAGTCTGAAGAACCAGGGTTGATTCCCCACTCTTCCACATGAAGCCAGCTGAGTGACCTTGGACCAGTCACAGGGCTCTCAGAACTCTCTCAGCCCCACATGCCTCATTGTGCCTGTTGTGGGGAGAGGAAGGGAAGGTGATTATAAGCTGCTTTGAGACTCCTGAGGGTAGAGAAAAGAGGGGTATAAAAAACCCAACTCTTCTTCAGCTGCTACTCCCAGCGTTGTTGACCATGAGCAGAATCTCACCAAGGAGACAGTCAGGGGTAGCTGCATGGATTTTGCCTTGGACCTCCAGAGCAACGGATTAGCCACTGTGTGAGACAGGACTAGATGGACCAGTGGTCTGATCCAGCAGGGCTCTTCTTATGTTCTAATGCTTTATACAGCATTAAAATTATATGCCATGCCTCATTTGAGCTCGAGACAGAGGAATGCCAGTTTTCAATGGTCTTAACCTTATATATTTGCTGCTTATTTTCAGGACTTGAGATTAGGCGAACATGAACTTCAACAGCTTTTTTTGGGGGGGGGGGTATTTTTTTAATGTGTGTGTGCATTTTATGTGTGTGCGCATGTAAGTGCACCTGGAATTTGGGGCATTGTGAAAAGATGTGTTTCGAGTTTTTTGCCATCTTCTGGGCATGGGACAGCTGTCACTGTGGGTGGGGGAGGGGGGAGGTATTTGTGAATTTCCTGCATTGTGCAGGAAACCCTAGATGACCCTAGAGGTCCCTTCCAACTCTGTGATTCTATGCTATTGAAATGCTGATGTGAGAGTGTGAGTATCTGTATCACACAGAGTTCTTCATCTGGCAGTCAAAGACTTCAGTGTCACTTGGAAGCTTGGCTATTCCTTTACTAAGCAAAGCTGACTTTGCACGAAAAGACATCCCATAGCATGACAATAACAATAATCGTAAAAAGTTGTACTGAACTGAGTCGGATCGGTTCCTGCTTCCTGGGTGCAGTGATGACGGAAGTCCCGGCTTGCTGAATATGTATGGTTGAGTTTCAGACACACTCTCTCCTCCTTTCCGAGCTCTTTAAGGAAGTGGGCAGCCCAAAATAGGGGAGTGGTTACATAAAAATAATTGTGAGGGGGAGAGAGAAAAGAAAGAAAAAAACACCTCCCGACCAAATCATTCCTCCCACTCAGTTCAGGCTCTCGCTCAGGCAAGCGGCTCAAAGTTCTGCTCACCTGCTCTTCGAACAGGAGGAGAAAGAAAAAAGCACATTCGGAGGGGAAGTGAAAGAGAAAGGGGGAGACCGCTGCAAGGAACTTGCCTGGATCAATCTCAGGTGAGTCTCTCTGGCCCTCACAGACAAGGGGTGGGGGGTGGGAAACGTGGGCTGTTTCTTGTCAAGGCAGGTTTCCTTGCTTGCTCAGAGGAATGTTAACGGCTCTCTCACGCCGATCTGACACACATCGCTTGCAGGCAGGGAGAACTGCAGGCGAAACCAGGAAGTAGGTAAGGGGAGGTTTCATAGACGAGGCCTGCGGGGGAAATGGGGGCTCTTTGGAAGTGACCTCGGGGCACTTCGGTGTGGCTCTTTCCGTCCCTTCTCAACAGCCCTTTGCTTCAAAGGTAAGGGCATTAATGTCACACGCGAGGTTGTGGTGTTTCCTGGGTGGCTGTTTTCCTTCCAAATGTGACACTGCTGGGGGAAATGGAGGTCAGACTTCTCAGCCCAAGCTTGGCTCTTGAGGCAAAGATGGGGTTTTTTTTTTTGCCATACTGTGAAGCAGCATGAAACGGAATGTGTGGGAACCGGGAAACATGAAACTCATTGCCCCAGGGTCTGTCTTTTAGGGCTTGTTCTGAAGTCTCGTGTTTTGAGTGCCAGCTTGCTCCAGGTTGTCAGCTGGGCTCAACTCCTCTCTGAAGGTCCGAGCAGCTTCGAGGTGGGGGTGGGGGGTGTATCGGCCCTGCAGTCAAGCAGTTAAGAGCTGGGTCAATATTTGCACAGAAGAGGTGGCGCCGGTGCTTATTTTCAATGTGTGACTTCAGGCCGGACGTCTCTGGGAAAAGAAGTGTGAAAAATCTGAAGTTCTTCATTTTAAAACAATCTGAAATCCCACTGCTAGAACGAAGGGTGTCAAATCTCGTGTTGTATTTAGCTGGAAGTCTTTGGCGTCTGGTTGCGCAGTGATAGTGTGAGTAGTGTCTCAGTCTGGCAGAATCTGGAGTCTTCGGGCCAGAGCGCTTGCTGAATTTGACTGGCCAGAAACAGGGAACAGTTGGTGCGGTGGTCGTTCCCCCATTGCTGTCTCTGGTTCCCAAGTTTGTGCTGGGTTTGCCAGGAACTGGCTTGCATGAAGAAAGGAGGCGAGATTGTGCTGGACTTCTGTGGATCAGATCCTAACAGTGCCGTCCTCAACAGAGATACTCTCTTCAAAGTCGACTGAAAACAATGGGCTTCGAAGGTTGTTGCTCTGCTTAGGACAGTGCTGTAGACATATTACATTTTCTAGCATTAGTATAAGTAACACGTTATTCAGAAGCCACAAAGAATCTTGTGGCACCTTTGCAATTATTGTGACAGACGTTTTCATAGGCTAGAGCCCACTTTGTGTCATGCATCGGATGAAGTGGGCTGCGATCCGACAAAAACGTCTGCTACAGTACTGTTAACTAATCTTTTAAAGGCGTCACAACACAGTGTATTGCAGCAAGAAGCGAGAAACACAAAGGTTGTCGCAAATGTTAGCTTTGTCTTAATTGCATGCTTTGTACAGTGCTTGGAGAGCCATTTCTTTTTCTGCCAGTGTTAAAAAATATAATTATATTGACTTTCCGAAAGACTGGGAAGGAGGGATCCATGCCATACAACGAGAGGTAGATCTTGACATTTTTCTTAAAAACCCGGATTTTATTGCGGGCACTAATATAATGCTGAAGAAAACCGTTTACTTAAATTAGCACCTGCATCTCAAAGTTGCATGCTTTGCACAGCGCTCAGCCCTTGATTTCTAAAGAATGTAAAATGTGCAGGCTGAAACCCACTTGACCCTGTTCTTCTCTGTCTCTGAAACCAGCTCCCCTTTTCCTGGGTGCAGGAGATTGGCTGGCTGTGGTTCCCCAAGGTTCAGGGAAAGACACCTCACAGGTGGTCTTTATTTTTCCTTTATGAATTCCAGTACAGAGTGCCCACTTTGAAAATAAGTTCTGTAGCTAATCCCTGCTTAAACCAGATTCAAGAAGCACCATAAAGAAGAAGTGGGAACTGTGGGGATTGGGGGAAATCTCCCCTTCCTCCATGTCCACTTACTTCCTTGCTGAGATTCTTTTTTGTAGAAAAGTTGAGATAGGTATGCAATCCAGGAATTTTGGATGTGTTTTATTTCAGTATTGTGTGTGTGTGTGTGTGTGTCAGGTTTTATGTCTTATTTAAGTATCTCATGTGTAAATCTCAGTGCAAAGGGCTCTCTCTGGCTTATCATATATGTGTAAAACAGCTCTCTACCACTTCTGGTCTTCTTACCTCCAAGAGGAATTCCATTCTTTGCAGGTTTTCAGTGCTATCTTATGCTTGCAAAAGTATGTGGGTGTTTGGCATATTTGTGTATAAACCGGGGGGGGGGGGGGGGGGGAGTTGTGCCTACTGGTTCTGGGCACTGGTTGTAGTCCTGTAGAGTTTACCCCTCCCCCCCCCAAAGCTGCAGCTTAGAAGCATGTCCTCCTCCTTAGGCCTTTATGGGTGATTTTTTGTAACTGCAAGGAAATGCGCATGTTGTTTGGGTGGGCGGGGTCTGGCGATCTGTGTGAGAAATTCCAGATCCCTGCACTCCTATACTCATCCCCCCCAACTCTTCCCCCCCCACACTCCTATACTCATCCCCCCCCCCCAGTTTCCAAAGCTGCAATCCTAAAACCTGTCTTTGAACTCAGCAAGACTTGCTTAGCTGTGACTTAGAGGCTTAATTTGGTGCTTGAAGCTGGTAATTGGAAGCCTGGGGGCGGGGGGGGGGGTTTGCAACAAACTCTTCAGACATCTCAAACAAACTGCAGTTTGTTCAAGACAAGCAGAAACCTGGTTTATTGCCAGGCTTCCACACTCTCTCCCTCCTTCTTTGTTGTGGATCTCTAAAGCAGACTGACAATTTCCTGCTTTAGCAAGTCTTCAAAGTGCATTTTGTTGTGACTTTTGAATGAGGGTGCCTTAACCAATTGAGTCTCCCCCCCCCTTTCCTAATAACCAGGATTCTAAATCAAGATTTAGTGCAGATGTTACAACAAACTGGGATAAGAATGAACACTAATCAGGAAGATGTGAGTCACTTCTCCAGATACAGGGAGAGGGACCCTCCTGTGAGCCTACAAACAAAACCAAGTTGGTGCTTGTTGTCAACAACCAATGATTGTTCATGATGTCTGAACATAGCCAGAGTGGTGCAGCAAGTTTTGTTACAGGAGTAAATAAAATGGTATGCATGGTATCTCAGCGTCCTTTCACGGATTCTGACTGTCGGTATTGTGACGGGGAGATAGAGACACGTTCAGTGGGTGTTGATTCAGTAGACTTTGCCTGAGAGAGGCTGAAAAACGAGTGTTTGGAAAATATATGTGGTCGCTTGGAGTGAAGAGGCACAATTTGCTTCTTAAACTGTGGAAAGATTTTACATGAAATATGCCTGTGTTCTCTCTCTCCCTCGTGTGTGTGTGTGTGTGTGTGTGTGTGTGACTCCATAGTGCCTATTTAGGAGCTAAAGGTTAGAGTGTCAGGCTAGGAATGGGGAAACCCTCTGCCAAATCCTCACGGAGGGCCTGACTGCCTGTGTATAAAGTGACATCAGCAGAACAAAAGGGGAAGACATGCCAGCTGATAGGTGACTGGTTTATTATCATACAAAGCTCCTGTGCATTTCACTGTGCAAGGTTTCCTCAGGAGGATCAGAGAATTCACCTAGTACTAGATCCCCCTGATGAAGCCTGCAAGGCGAAAGACGTAGGGGCTTTGCGGGGTAATAAACTGAGTCACCTATCACCTGGCATTTCTCCCCCCTTTGTTCTGCTGGCATATTGCTGGGTATAACCCAGTTTTTCTTCATCCTCCTATAAAGTTACATCACCAAGAGGACTTTCATTCAGATGTGAGTTGTGAGTCTCTCCTGGGAATTCACTGCCCAGACACACGGGGGCTCACTTTGATTTGGGATCCTGGCACATGGGAAGATGTGCTTCTGCCTTCTCTCTATGGCATCCCCCTCTATCTGAAATGGATGCGGGGGGGACGACTATTTGTCCCGTGGCTTAAAGTGGTCCTTATTAAATCCTGCTTTGTCCTGCAAATCTAAATGTAAATAATGTTCTCTGACATTACAGGTATCTTTCCTCTGCTTTCTTTGCCACATAAACAAAAATCACATCTTCATACAAAGCACAAGGGTTGCCAGGTGTCCCCACCAATCACTGGTGGGGGGGAGTGAGGGTTGCCAGCTCCAGGTTGGGAAACTCCTGGAGATTTGGGGATGGAGCATGGGGAGGACAGGGACCACAGTGGGGTACAGTGCCATAGAGTCCACCCTCCAAAGCATCCATTTTCTCCAAGGGAAACTGACCTCTGTAGTCTGGAGCTATAATTCTGGGAGTGACCCGGGCCCCTCCTGGAGGATAGTGTCCCTATGCAGGACACATACGTAAAAAATGGTCTGACTATTTAAACACCCCTCTGATAGGTGAATGGGTGGCAGGAGAGGGGGAAATATCCAAATGAAAAGATTGTCTTGTGTTCCACCTTCCTCTGTAGTTGTACCCTGAACAGAGGCTTAGCAGGTCAAGGTTTCATTGCGATTGCATGGAGATCAAGGTCACATCACCTGCAACTTGCCACAGATGAGACCCAAAGGCACAAGAGCAGGGACAGCAACGAAGTTGGCATCCTGCTTCCCCCAAACAGCCACACTGGCCATACACTGTACCTCTCACACTGGCCCTGTGCTGATCATATAAACATGCAAAGCTGTCTTGTACTGAGTCATCCCAATGGTTTCTCCAGTCTGGTGCGGTCTACTCTGACTAGCAGCAGCTCTCCAAGGCTTCAGCACACGTCTCCTGTTAATTAATTAACTTTATTTATAGTCCGCCTTTCTCACTGAGACTCAAGGTGGATTACAAAATTAGAGAAAAAACACAATAAAGGAAAGAAAGAGTAGAGGGCATGCCATAAATAAGGCAAAAACTCAACAAAATTTGGAAGAGGAAGTGCAGTAAAAAGAAGGCAATAAATACAATAAGCAGTGCAGTAAAGTCCAATCCTGTTTCCTTTATCAAACGTCCCAGCTGAACAGCTCCATTTTACACATTCTGCAGCACAACAGAAGTGACCTCCATCCCCAGACAAGATCCCTGGAAGGAGAGTGAGGAGGCACCCGAGAAATGCCTTGGGAGGCTACATCCACATGAGACGGCATTTCTGCTCTTGGGATCCTTGGGCTGATTTCATCTCTTTGCAGTGTTCTAGCAGAAGAACAGCTGCTGTTGGTGAATGTCATGTTCTCTCTCTTTCTTCCTGGAGAAAAAGACACTCCTACCTCTTCCTTTCTTTTCTCTCTTTTAGCCACCCTAGAGCATAACAACTACTAGAGCTAATGAATGGAGGACACCATGGGGGTGGCGTGGGAGTGGGAACTCACCCTTCATCACCTTTGGGAGAGGGATTGTGTTTGGAGGCTGATATCTGCCAACAAAAGTCTGTATGGTCAAAGCCATGGTATTCCCAGTAGTAATGTATGGCTTCGAGAGTTGGACCATAAGGAAGGCCTAGCACCAAAGAATAGATGCATTTGAATTATGATGCTGGAGAAGACTCTTGAGAGTCCCTTGGACTGCAAGGAGATTGAATCAGTCAATCCTAAAAGAAATCAACCCTGACGGTTCCCTGGAAGGCCAGATCCTGAAGCTGAAGCGCAAATACTTTGGCCACCAAATGAGAAGGGAGCACTCACTGGAGAAGACCCTGATGCTGGGAAAGATTGAAGGTCAAAGAAGGGGATGGCAAAGGATGAGATGGCTGGACAGTGCTATCGATGCAATGAACTTGAAATTAAGCAAATTCTGGAGCACGATGGAAGACAGGAGGGCCTGGTGTGATGTGGTCCATGGGGTCGCGAAGAGTCGGACTCAACTGTGCAACTGAACAACAACAACAACAAATCTGCAGTCACTCTTCCTCTCTTGGTGATGGCAATTAATGCAAGTTCCATCACAAACCAAACACTGGCCCATCTACGGTAGGATTCTGGAACTGATGGGATCTTTGGAACCAGTGTTTGTTCAGAGAGTTTCTGGTGTGCCAACATTTAACAGCACCTTTGCTCCTGATCCTTTTTTAAAAGCAGCCCAACATGTGGAAACTTAGCTGGTGAAGTTTTTTTTAAGGGAACATGCATGAAGCTGCCTCATATTGAATCAGACCGTTGGGTCCATCAAAGTCAGTATTATCTACATAATTTGGCAGTGGCTCTCCAGGGTCTCAGGCTGAGGTCTTTCAGATCACCTGCCACCTGGTCGTTTCAACTGGAGATGCCCGCTGGGATTGAACCTGGGACCTTCTGCATGCCAAGGAGAGGCTCTTCTACTGAGCCACAGGCCCACTGGCTAAATTTCTGAGGGTTAGGCCCATGTTCAAGGCACAGCAGGGCCAGTGAAAAAGATGGCAACCGCGTTTCTGTTTTTGAATTGCTGAGAGGTTGCACATCCTTAGGAAAAAGTTACAGATACGCACCAGCATGGGAGAGGGAGTGCATACAGCCCGGTATTAAAGGTGGTGGCAGTAGTGAGGTGCATCATATAATGTGTGGGTGCTGCAGGAAAGGGAGAAGCCTCACTGGTGTTTGCTAGCATTTTTCTAAATGTTAAAAGGGTAACTAAGAGCTCCTGCTGAAGTGGCACAGTGGGGAACACTCTGAACAGGAAGAAAAAATAATAAATTGCTATGTAAAATGGCAGTGTAATCATCACCTACCTTGTCCTTTTAACGGGAGCTGTTAGAGATTGACCCTGCAACCTTCGGCATGCAAAGCAGATGCTCTACCACTGAGCCATGACCTCTCCCCAAAATCGCATGTCAATTGCCTTTCTGCTCCCAGGCCATAGTGTGTAGTTTGCCATCTCTTCTGCCTGGCGTCTTGTGCAGACTGTTTTTTGCCCCTTGCAGGATGGAGCAGTCAGTGGAACAGAGCAGGGGCAAGGAAATACTTGACATGATGACGTCAAGTCAAAGAGTAAAATGACCAATATATAGTAGAAGAGGAGGAAGTTGGACTGGGTTTTTGGTCTGTTGGTTTTAGTGGCAACCCATTGGTGTTTTGTAACTTCAGAAGTTGGGCTGAGATCTTCCAGGACTGTGGCACCTAGCATGAAATGCAACATAGACTCTTCTGGGCAGCTTCACAGCCTCCAAGCCACAGTTCTGGGAGTTGTACCCCAGCAATCTCTGAATTATTGCAAGGTATCTCCAGTCAAAGGGCTGCATGCAGAGAGTCCCTGGTTCACACCCTGGCCAATCCAGTTGAGAAGAACTCTGATAGAAGCTACTGGAAAACACCTTTGTGGCTGTCGGTTGGGGTAGACAGTGCAGGTCCCAACAGTCTGACTCACTATAAGGCAACCACAGAGTTACATGTTTTCACACCTCTCAGATCATGTGAGCCAGACACCTGAGGTTGCAAAATGAGAGCCATCTCTCTTTAAATTGGCATGATGAGAACATGGATTTGAGAGCTCCACACAGAGGTCAGTGTGTGGCAGGCCTCACTGGTTGCTTCTCTGCTTGACGCACTTGCAACACAACCCACAAGTTCCTGAGTAGTGGTTCAGCATGCTGTCACAAAATCCCACAACTGCATCCCTGACTGGTGAATTTATAAATGATGTGGTATCTGAAGAAGTGAGCAGTCACTCATGAAAGCTCATACCCTGCCTCAAATTTATTCGTCTTTAAGGTGCCATTAGACCTTTGCTCTTTTCTAGTGCTCTCCAAAGTGCAGGTCTCTTTGTTGCATTATGGAGCCTCTTTCCAGCTGCTAAGACAGCTGGTACCTTTCAGAATGGTGGGTTTCCTGGGAAAGGTCAATGCTTCTCGCCCCCGCCCACTACCATGTTCATGTGCTCACAGTAGGAACAGATGAGTACAGGAAAGAACGTCTTGAGTTAAGAAGAAGAAGAGAAGAAGAGATTGGATATATACCCAGCCCTTCACTACCCAAAGGAGTCTCAGAGTGGCTTACAAACTCCTTTCCCTTCCCCTCCCCATAACAGACACCCTGTGAGGTAGGTGGGGCTGAGAGAGCTCTGACAGAAGCTGTTCTTTTTCAAGAACAGCTGTGCCAGAACTATGGCTTGCCCAAGGTCATCCAGCAGGTGCAAGTGGAGGAGTGGGGAATCAAACCCGGTTCTCCCAGATTAGAGTCTGCGCACTTAACCACTACACTAAAACTGTGTAGTTAACAACTGTGAGGCACTATGGAATGCACTCCTGTGAGCAAAGGCAGATAAGGAATGTCCACCTGTCTGTCTAATTTGTATTTCACCGTTCCTCCCAGGAGCTCAGAGCAACAGACACGGTTTTCTTGTCCTCACTTCACAATAACCCTGCGAGGTACGTTAGGCTGGTAGTGTCTGGCCCTGAATCACCATTTTCATGGTAGAGTTGGGGGAAGGGGGAGGGCTTGGGTTTGAACCTGGGTCTCCCCGATGTCCAACCAGCACTCCAACCACTGCACTATAGAGGTTCTCCAGGGTGAGCAGATGAAAAGCGGGATGATAGGGCTCCTGTGCTGTTTATAGGAGTGGTATCTGACTCAGGACGTTGTCCGAACTAGACAGCCCAGGTACCTTCTCAGGTCCAGCCGACACACACATGGTCTTGGAATTCCCCTCTCGGAACAGGATTCCCAGGCATGGGGGGGGGGGGGGGGCTCAATTCAGACTGGGACTGCAGTGCCCAGGGAGAGGGGGCTTACAGTGTGCCATTTTCCTGTCCTGTCCTGAACTTGCTGTTTGCCTTGAGGGACAACTGCCCTCCTTGCAACAGGGTCTCCCAGCAGTCCCCCCCCCCCTTCCTGAGAATAAATCTGTTAAAGGGCCAGGCCTGTTCCACTGCTGTGAGGGTTGCCAGCCTGCAAGTGGGGGCTGGAGATAAGAACATAAGAGAAGCCAGTGTTGGATCAGGCCAATGGCCCATCCAGTCCAACTCTCTGTCACACAGTGGCCATGACTATCTCCTGAGATTACAGCTGATCTCCAGACGACTGATGTCTGGAGAAAATGGCTGCTTTGGAGGGTGGGCTCTATGGCATTATACCCTGCTGAGATCCCTCCCTGCCTTCCCCAGGCTCCACCCCCAAATCTCTAGGTTTTTCCCTGAGCAGGAGGTGGCAACAATCCTACCTGTTGCCCTGCTGCAGGAAAGGAACCATCTGGCAAAACTGTAGGACGGAACTACTTAAAAGAGCTTGTGGGGCCGCTGGGACATAATATTCACAGGAACCCGGGTTTCCACCTTTCTTTACTGGCCCTTCCCTTGCACCTTGAGAAGCAGCCTGACACACAGAAATAAAGCAGAAAGAGCTTGAAGGAACTACTAAAGGAGCATTATGCATATGAGGATGACTAAAGAGGGGTCCATTCCAATGCTCGTTCTAAGCTGTGGAGTCTTGTGAGCAAAAAATCTACTTTGTGAGCTACTGGCGTTAAAGTTGAGAGTGAGCAATTTGCCTACTGCGTAAGTTAGTTTGCCCTGGAGCCACCCTTCCTGAGCTAGGACAAAAATGTGTGAGCCAAAGCATAAAAAACTGTGAGCTAGCTCACACTATCTCAGCCTAGAGGGAACACTGGTCCCTTCCCAGCTCTGCCATTAGACATAAGATGTTTCCCCTAAAGTATGGATACAACAAGCACAGGTGCCATACAGGTACACTCACCACATTGTCAGGATTAGCTGTTGCTTGCTACTTGGCATATGTTTGGGAACAAACCTTTACCTGGCACTGCATAATGCGTGAAACAGTTTTTGGCAAGCATGTTTGTGGCACTGACGGCAACTGCTGAAACAGGAAAAGAGAGTCAGACCAGATGAGGTGCTGGAATATTGGTGAATGGATCTCTGGTGTGCTTTCTGTTGCTAAACAGAGCCTTGGGGCAGGGGAGAAGGGAGGATGCCAAAGATTCATACCTCCGGTCTGGCACAGCTATATACTCTTTTCTTTAGTCACCGCAACAAGAGGGCAGGGAGAGGGAAGACACTGATGACAAAGCTGGCAGAATTCCCAAGGAATATTTCTGATGCAATTAACAACAAAATGCAAAGGAAGCCTTTAAAAAACCCAGCCAGAAAGTTGGATTTGCTCTTGCGAAGGACCAGCTTTGCAATCTTTAATTGATTTCGCTGTTGAACAGGAAGACAGATTTGTGACTTTGGTGCGGAGGCTGAAAGGACAAGGTGGCCCATGTACTTCTCTCACTCATCCCGTTCACACATTACAGTGTCCATGTGTCCTCCACAAGGACTTTCAACAGATGCATTCTAGGAGATTTCCCACCAGGAATGAAACTCCAGGGGTGCCTGGTCCAATTCAGATTGCACAGAGAGAGGGATAATGGCAGCTGGGGCAAGGTGAGGGGAAATGGAACTTGCCCATAGAGGCTCATTTTCCTCATCACCTCTTTCATGGCACATGACTTTTAACAATGGTGTTCCTTCAAGACCTCACAATCATACACACAGGGGGAGGGGTCAGACCCAGGACCTTGTGTAAGGGTTGCCTACTCTGGCTTGAGAAATTCCTGGAGAATTGATGGCAGTGCTTGGGAAGGGCTGAATTTGGGGAGGGTCAGAGAGCTCTGCTGTGATACCACTCTGTTTCTCCTAGACTCTATGGTACACCCTCTGCCGTTTCCTCTAGCAGAACTGATCTTGACTGGTGGTAATTTCAGAGGAACTCCAAGCCGCACCTTTTGCCAAAGAAGCCTTCGAAGTGGTTTGCAATCAGATCATAAAACGAACAAAAGCTATTTTGGTGTGAGAGCTATTTTGGTGTGAGAGCCATTTTGGTGTAGTGGTTAAGTGCGCGGACTCTAATCTGGGAGAACGGGGTTTGATTCCCCACTCCTCCACTTGCACCTGCTGGATGACCTTGGGCAAGCCATAGTTCTGGCACAGCTGTTCTTGAAAAAGAGCAGTTTCTGTCAGAGCTCTCTCAGCCCCACCTACCTCACAGGGTGTCTGTTGTGGGGAGGGGAAGGGAAAGGAGTTTGGAAGAAGGGATTGGATTTATATCGCGTCCTTCATTCACTTGGGAGTCTCAGAGCGGCTTACAAACTCCTTCCCCTTCCCACAACAGACGTCCTGTGAGGTAGGTGGGGCTGAGAGAGTTCTTTCCCAAGCTGTCCTTGAGAGAACAGCTGGCACAGAGCTATGGCTTGCCCAAGGTCATCCAGCAGGTGCATGTGGAGGAGTGGGGAATCAAACCCGGAGTTCGCACACTTAACCACTACACCAAACTGGCTCTTTGAGCTGCTCTGAGACTCCCTTGAGTAGTGAAGGGCGGGGTATAAATACAATCTCTTCTTCTTACTTCTTCTATTTAAAAGTGCCCCCCCCCTCTTTTCAGGGATTTTTCCTGGTGGAGGGAGGCATTGAAAAGAGGCAGAAGTGAGGAAAGAAGCTGTAGCCTCCCTATGAATGGACTTCACACACCTAAATTTGATGGGCTACGTGATACTGGGAAGATAGAGGGTAGTCAGTGTTGGTCAGCAGTAGATCAGGTAGATTTGAGTCCAGGAGCACCTTAGAGACCAACAAGAGTTTCAGGGTGTAAGCTTTCTGAGAGTCAAAGCTTCCTTCCTCAGTTAAGAATAGAAATGGGAGAACAATGGACGCTCCAGGGCTGAATAGAGACAAAGGATTCTTATCTCACTACAGATGCTAATTTTCCGCCCCCAAGCATTCCCCCTCTGCTCTAAGCAAACTGACTATAGTATGCATAGTATCTTTGCAACAACATCCCTCCCAGCTTCTGACTAAGAGAAAAAAGACTCAGAGATCTCCATTGTTACTCCTATCTGATGATGGGAGCTTTGATCCATACCCTGAAACTCTTATTGGACCTCCTGAGGGCACCTGGTATTTTTGGCCACTGTGTGACAGAGTTTTGGACTGGATGGGCCATTGGCCTGATCCAACATTGGCTTCTCTTATGTTCAACATGATGCTGGACTCATATCTTAACTATGAATCTGTGGCATCATAGTTGGGGAGGGGCCATGGCTCTGGGGTAGGGCATCTGCTTGGGGTGCAGAAGGTCCCAGGTTCATCTCCAGTTAAAAGGACCAGGCAGTAGGTGATATGAAAGACCTCAGGCTGAGACCCTAGGGATCTGCTGCCAGTTTGAGTAGACAATACTGACCTTGATGAACCAATGGTCTGGTTCAGTTGAAGGCAGCTTCATGTGTTTCTGTTCCATGTGACATCATCTCATGAATTCCTGGCATCAAACAGGAGGAAGATGATGATGATTGATGATGATGATGATTGCTGTATGAGACTACCATGGCTCGGCGCTGCCCCACTCATTTCCCAGCTGTAGGAACTTAAATTGAATATATTGCACTGCCCACTTTAAATGTTTTAAATTGGTTTTATTGTATTGATTTAATATTGTTATTTATTGTCTAATTGACTTATTTTAAGATTGTATTAAATTTATTGTGAGCTGCTCTGAGCCTGCTTGTGGGAAGGGTGGGATAAAAACATAAGAGAAGCCAATGTTGGATCAAGCCAGTGGTCCGTCCAGTCCAACACTCTGTCACACAGTGGCCAAAAACACCAGGTGCCCTCAGGAGGTCCAGCAGTGGGGCCAGGACACTAGAAGCCCTCCCACTGTTGCCCACCCCCCCCAAAACACCAAGAATATAGTGCATCACTTGCCCCCCAGACTTCCTATCTATACTTTGTGGGTAATAGCCACTGATGGACCTCTGCTCCATATGTTTATCCAGTTCCCTCTGGAATATAAGCCAAACAAACAAAGGTACCAAATAAGCTCCTGAGAAGGGCAATGAAAGTGTACCAAAAGACAGAGAGAAAGAGAGATTAGTCTTTTTGAGGAGCTGCATTTCAGAGCCACCTTCAGAGGCAGTGAACCTCTGAATACCAGTGCCAGGAGGCAACATCAGGCCTCAGCCTCTGTGCCCTATAGTTGACTCTCCAGAGTAATTGCTTTGACTACTGTGTGAGATAAGATGCTGGACTAGATGGACCACTGGTCGGATCCAGCAGGGCTCTTTTTATGTTCTTAACCAGGGCAGGTTCTCATGATATGACCAAAGTATAAGAGGATCCTCTATCAAAACCTGTAAGGATTAAATAAACTGCCTTTAAGCAGGGGTCATTTGGGGCTGGAGCGAGGCAGAGCGGTGCTCCGCCAGCCCAGGAGTGGACACTAGGGCAGCCATGGGCAGAACCAGATTCTCTGATCTGATTTGGCCCACCACTGAATTGCTGCCAAAATTCGGCGGCGGCTTTAAAAGTGACTGGAGGGGAAGGGGTTTGAGGGAGAGGCTCCAAATTCACAGGGTAGCTACTGGAGCCTCTCCCCCAAATACCCACCAAGTTTCAAGAAGATTGGACCAAGGGGTCCATAGAGAACAATGGAGGGGATGGGACAACCTGTTTGGGGGCCTGTAGAATTGGACCCCGTGGTCTAATCTTCTTGAAACTTGGTGGGTATTTTGGGGAGAGGCCCCAGCAGCTACTCTGCAAGTTTGAAGCCTGTCCCTAAAACCCCCTCCCCTCCAGCCCCTCATATACCCTATGAGTTTTTGCCATTGACTTCAATGGCTTATAGGGTATAATGGGGCTGAAACTGACATTTGGCCAGCTGAATGGGCTTGCATTGCCAAAACTGACATACTGGGATCATTCGGCAGCCAGAACAGATGCGGCCTGATTTGGCCCAATCTGAATCAGGCCAAAAAAATTTTATTTGCACACCCCTAGTGGGCACAAATGGCAGTGGTGGCAAGCCCCTCCCACAGCTCCCAGCAGGCCTGTGGAGGAAGCGAAGCAAGAAGGGATTTAAAGTTTAAACCCCTTCTGTTTAGAGTCGTGTGGCAGCGGTGGCACGATCTTTCCATTGTGTTCCATGGGGCCCTTCTCGCTTGGCCCCCCCCCCCCCCCAGCCCACCTTGACAGGCCAGCTGGGGAAGGGGAGGGGAGGCTTTTGAAGATGCCCCCCCCCCGTGCTTCCCGTTCTGACACACTTCCGGTGATCTCGGGGGGGGGGTGGCACATGCTAATGAGTTATGCTAATAGGTATGCTAATGAGCTCCTGCACCTCTTTTTCTACGAAATGACCCCTGCCTGTAAGACATACAAGCCGTTGGCGTCACTGCCTCCATGTGAGGCATTGCTGCCCTCCCACAAGCAGGTAAGAGACTGGAAAACCTGAAAAGATTGTGCTCAGGAATGCCGCAAAAGAATGTCAGCACCCTCTGTTTGGAGGCTGAAGAAAGAGCTCTGTGCCTCCTTTCCCCACTTTTTGGGTCTCCAATATAGCGTTAAATTGGAAGTGAAGATAAGAGAACACAGGAAGAACTTCTGAATTTCCAGACAAATTGGAGACAGTTGCTGCATCCGCACTACTTAGAAAAGAAAGGCCCCCAAAGGTGAATGCCTTTACTAAACAATGCTTCTAAGCGAAGATCTTATATAACTCGGCCCAGAGTATTTTCTTGATGCTAACGCTGGTATTCGCTACAGGACAACCACAACAAACTGAGGGTCAAACTTTATGTAAAAATGAAAACTTCGGAAATGACCAGCAATCCTATTTAAAGTAACTTAACTGGGCCAGGTATTGATGACTGTATCCTTTTGGCAGTTGTTTTCTGGTCAGTCACAGCTCTTCTCTGTTCAGACTTCCCTGGGGCAGGCTAAGCATTTGAATGCCCCAGGAAAAGACTTCTTTGCAGGGCACCAAACTGAAACTGGACTTTTAGAACTGCAGGATTTTCAGATCTGGATTTAAATTATGAAAACCCACGCATCTTTGAAATATGTGTCGATTTCCTTTCTGTTTTAGATGGATTGATTGAATGGTAGATAGCAAAATCTCACACTATTGTATAATTATGCCTAATTAGTACATAGAAGCAGTGCAGCTGAACAATCTGCAACAGGTGTTTTTGCAGCTATGAAAGCGCTAAAAAAAAGTCCCCCACAGCCTACAAGATCTGTTCAAACACGGCATTTTTGTACTTTTTTTTTGGGGGGGGGGGAGGGAGTCAAGCTTGGTTTCACTTGCGTGACTTAAGCTGTATATTTATTTAGTGCATGTCTATCTTGCCTTTCCTCCAAGGGGCTCAGGGCAGTGTGTGCAGCATTCCCCTGTCCCTCTGAGGAAGGTACAGCTGAGACAAAGTGAATAGTCCAAGGTCACCTTACAAGCTTCATGGCAGAGTGGGGATTTGAACCTGCATCTCTCAAAGGCCAAACTTGCTTAATGTAAGAGCCACATAGAATAAACACCAGATGTTTGAGAGCCGCAAAACATGAACAAATATTGCATGTTTTGAATTGGAAAATATGCAGATTTGCTTTTTATTAACATTAAATGAGACTGCCAGAAATAATAACAAAAGAGGTAAAAGCAGATATTGATAAGTATATTTATTTGTCCAAGGATATTTGTTTGCTAATGATATTTAGCTTCCCCAGCCGCCCTGCCAGGAGCCACATAATATGTGTGAAAGAGCTGCATGCGGCTCCCGAGCCAAAGTTTGGCCACCCTTAAGGCTACTCCAGCACCCTAACCATTACACTGTGCTGCCAGAGATGCACACCTCTTGTTTGGCTTAGTGAGAAGCTGTGGCTCCAAAGGTGAAAAGTGGTATTGTTTTAGTGGAAGAATCTACTCTCCTTACCATTGCCCATTATTCATTTATTCTCTTGCTCCCCCCCCCCCCGTGACACACCTTCAGAAGGGGCTTGCAAAACTGCAAACAAGCCAATCAGAAAACAAAATCCAGTCTAAACAAGTTATAATAGAATAATTCGTATAACCAAAGCTACAAAATCATCACAGCCCAAATTCTGGCCAGTGTTAAGCTCCCCAGCTGCAACATGCCGTCCCAAAGTACTTCAGATGTTCTCTGAAAAAGCACAGCCTTGCTGGTTTTTCTAAAAGGGAGAGGAAAAATATTCCTGAGCCCCAATGAAGTTGCCAACCTCCAGGTAAAACCTGGAGATTTCCCAGAAGTACAAGTGATCTGCAGACGACCGAGATCAGTCCCCCATGATAATGGAGAGCAGAGTCTTGCTGAGGTCCCTCCTCTCCCCAAATCTCCGGGAATTTTCCGATCCCAAGGTGGCAAGCCTTGCTCCAGCCAAGGGAAGCCAATTCCACAGAACTGGGACTGCTCTGGGAACTGCCTGAGGCCAGGCTGGATCTCTTCCTGCCACCCCTGGTTCAGATCATGATAAGCAAAGAAGATGAGCTGCTAGCTAACAAACCAGTCAAGGTAAACTCAGAAATGGTTTTCAGAAATGGCTTTCAGTTGTTGTTTTCTGGGAACATATGAAATCTTATATTGAATCAAATCACTGATTCTGCTAGTCCAGTGCTGAATATTTTGATCGGCAGTCGCCTGTCTTAGCCCTGCTGCTTGAGATCCTTTTCAACTGGATATGCCAGGTATGGAACAAAGGTCCTCAGCTGCAACAGGCCTTCTCAAAGTAGTTCCCCAGATGGTTTATAAATGTTGCCTCCTAGATGACATTCACATGGAACAAGTTCCAAGGTAAAAGGTACATTAGCATCACTGGAGATCTTGAGCTACCCCTCGTACTTTATGGTCAAGCGTCATTCTTGAATCTGAGTGCTGCACCCCACCTCCCTCTGTTACATTGCAGGGAATTTTGGGGTGTAGCTCTTTCAGTGCATGTTGACATTTTGCCCTTCCCTCTCAAGTTATCACTGTCCTGAAAAACAATAACAGTCCTGATAGATCATCAGCTAGTTCCTCTTCACCTTAGCAGAGACCTCAGTGGGGTATGATGCCATCCACTCCACCTTCCAAAACAGCCATTTTCTCCAGGGGAGCTGACCTCTGTAGCCTGGAGATCATTTGTAATTCTGGGAGATCTCCTGGCCCCACCTAGATGTTGGCAACCCCTAGTCTTAGTCCACAAATAGAATTCCAGGTGTAAGATCTTGGTCTTCTAGTAATGGGTCACTTACTCTGACTTCCTTAGGGGCCCTGTCTGCAAGCATATAGGAAGGGAAGGCCATGATAGTCAAATGTTCTTGCGTGGGTGTGGGAGGGAGAGTTTAGAAAAAAAGTATCAGTCCCCCAAATCAGCTTCCTATCAAAATTACTTGCTGTTTTTTCAGTTGCTGTTTGATATGTAAGACTGTCTGTGACTAAAAAAAGAAAGCAAAAGGGGGAATAAAGAGGCAAGAATAAGAGAAGCAGAACGGCTTGTACCGGAAGCAGCAAAATCCTTTTTTATTTGGAGGCTGTGAAAGGACAAAATCGGGGACCATCTGTAGCAGAGTGAATCATGGCTGCTAGGGATGCATGCGGTAGCAAAGGGAAGAAGGAAAATCTGAAGGAGGCTGAGAAGTTTGAGGGAGGGGTAAGAGGTACCACACTGGATCAGCCTCCCGGTCTGTCAGTAGGGTTGCAAGTTCTGGGTTGGGAGATACCTGGAGATTTTGGGGATGGTGCCTGAAGAGGCTGGGCTTTGGGGAGGGAAGGGACCTCAGTGGGGTTCAATGCCATAGAGTCCACCTTCCAAAGCAGCCATTTTCACTAGGGAAACCGATCTTGATGGCCTGGCAATCCATTGTAATAGCAAGAGATCTCCAGATGCTACCTGGAGGTTGGCAACCCTATCTGTCAGCCCCCAGCATCCTGTTTCCAACAGTGGCCAGCCAGATGCCTTCTGGAAGCCTACAAGCAGGACGTGAATGTAACTCTCCTCCCCATAGTTTGTTCCCAACCATTAGTAATCGCAGCTAGGCTGCCTCTGTGCATGGAGTTTCCATTTTGATATCCCATGTAGAACTATACGGTGATAGCCTTCCTCTCCACAAGAACGTAAGGAGAGCAAGGCTAGATCAGTTTGAAGATCTGTTTATGACTTTGGTACGCTTTTTATCCTAACCTTTCTCCAAAGAGCTCAGAATGGCATACATCAGTCTCTCCTGTCCCATTTTACCCTTACAGCAGTCATGTGAGGTAGGCTAAGCAACCTCACCTTAACCACTTTAACTTTCAAGATAACATCCCATTTCCTGCATGGAGCAGTGACATGCCACCCAGGAACAGCCCCTTGTCTCCTTTGTCCTGTCTCCCAGCACCTGGTATCCAGACGTTGCCTGCCCCGGAACATGGAGGTTCCATTCGGCACTCTGCCATGAATTTCCCACGGCCTTTTAAAAAGGCCACTAGAAATAGCAGCCAGCTTCCCATTCTGTGGCAGTGAATACAATCATCACTATACATGGCTGGTATGAGTGTTAATTTTAACATAACATAAAATATCATCCCATCTTGAAATTACAGCTGCCAGCTTGGGGTGGACAAATACCTGGAGATTTGGGGAGTGTAGCCAGGGGAGGGTGGGGCTTGAGAGGGGAGGGACCTCACTGGAGTAATATGAAGCCATAGAGTTCCCCCTCCAAAGCAGCCATTTTCTCAAGCAGAACTGGTCTCTGTCTTCTGGATATCATTTGTAATAGTGGGGGGTTTCCAGGCCCCACCTGGGGGTTGGTAACCCTACATCTTGTGGTAATGAGTTCAGTACGTTCATTTTTAATGTGAGAAATACTTTTTCTTTCTTTTGCCTGGATTTACTGCCAGTCTACTCCTTCAGGAGACTCTGAGTTCAAGCATTCTTTTTACCTACTGTCTCCACACATAAATCTCACATGGGAAAACATCAGAGGAGGACAGGTTAATTCAGATATGCCTCCTCAGTATTGCTGCCAACTTGTGAAAGTGCAAATGAGGAAGATTTAGTACCCCCGCCTTGATTTCCGTGTTGCTCATTTAACCATTGACGAAAATAAAGCTGAGGAAATCAGGTTGATGTTTAAGTCGTTTATTTATTTATTTAGAGGATTTGTAAGCTGCCTCTCCACAGACCTGCTCTGGAGGTGGCTGACAACCAAAATAATAAAACAAAACCAAAAGGACAATTCAAACACGCCAGTAAAAAGAAGAATGAATATTCATCCATTCCGTTTGTTTTCCCTGATGTGCTGTATCTGCCCTGTCAATTTACGCTGGTTTTGTGACTCTTCGGCTGTAATGGCTTCCTTCCCAAAGAATCATGGGAAGTGGAGTTTGGTAAGGGTGCTGAGCATTCTCAAAGCTAAACCTTCTCATGTAGCTACAGTTTCCAAGGTTCCCTGGGAGAGACAATGAATATTAAACCTTCTTAGCCTGTGGTGTGTATCTGTCAAAAGGCCCTTGGAATTGATCTGTTCCATTTGTTTAGGGGGTAGGGACATGGGGCGGCTGCTGTTGTCCTGTGCACCATGATATCACTTCTGGGGAAACCTAGAAGTGAGGTCATGCTGCTCTAGGGATTGCTGGTAATTCCTACCGCGATATGATCTCACTTCTGTTTTTTTCCTAGAAGTGATGTCACGCTACCCACAATGTCAACTTAATCCCCCCCCCCCCACAGTTCTACGTGGTAGTGGGCATCAAGGGTTGTCAGCACAAGCCCTCCTACCACAGCAGAAGGCCTGGCAACCTCAGACAGGACCCATGGGTAGTGTAACATATAAACAGGGCTTGACTTCCATAACATCTCACAGTTCCACTGAACCTGCATGGAGTCCCTGATTTTGCAGCAGTTGCTTCTATGGAGACATGCCCTGCACCTTGGAATTCACCTGAATATTTCAACCATTGTGACTGCATTTTGTTTGGTGTAGTGGTTAGGAGAGCCAGTTTGGTGTAGTGGTTAGGAGCATGGACTCTAATCTGGGAGAACTGGGCTTGATTCCCCACCCCTCCACATGCAGCTGCTGGTGTGACCATAGGTCAGTTACAAGTTTGTTCAGAACCTACCTCACAGGGTATCTGTTGTGGGGAGGGGAAGAGAAAGGAGATTGTAAGCTGCTCTGAGACTCCTTTGGGTAGTGAAGGGCGGGCTGTAAATCCAATCTCCTCCTCCTCCTTCTGAGTTGGGCCTAGCTGCAGTCATAGCTGACAGAACGGGGGAGGGGAACAAACCCAAGCACAGAGTACCTCAGTGTTTACCTTTGCTAACAGCTTTGTCTGAAGCAAGACTAGAATAGTGCACCTTAAGGGACAGAGAGATGGCTAGAATGTTTTCTGTTCCTCTTGAGGCACAAAGATCAAAACAACCCCAAGGTGGGATGGACTCTCCCAAATGGAAATTTTACATTCTCTGGTTACAGAGACAAAGCTTTCTTCCACTCTACTCTTCTCCTTGGATGGGCATACGCCAAGAAAGACTAAGTCTTTACTTAGGGACTCCATCTTGTCCATGTGGTGAGGGACAATGGGGAGAAGTCCCAATTATGAGAATCAAGGTAATGCTGAACTTTAAACTACTGCAGTATCAAGTAATATTACCCTAAGTACACATGTAGGGAAAGGGGACTGAGTGTTTTCACTTTTTCACTGTATCCTTGCTCAGCCTGAACTCTTGAACAGACCATGTGTATTATTTTTACTTATTTATTAAACATTGTTATATATGGAAATGCCAAGGTCAGCCCTGCTTAGCTTCCAAGATCTGACAAAATTGAGCTTGCCTGGGCTATCCAAGACAGGGCGAGGAAGTTGATTTTGTGCAGCAGGGTTGAGACTGAAGGGCATACTTGTTTTTTAAGCTTTTTTGTGTCACGTGTCTTGTATTTCCACTGGTGTAGCGATTAGAGTGTCAGACAAAGATGTGAGAGATCCAGTCCCAAAACCTCCCTCTGCTATGGAAACTCACTAGGTGACCTTGGGCCAGTTGCGCTCTCTCAGCCTAACCTCCCTCACATGGTTGTGGTGAGGATAAAATGGAGACGGAGAGAACAATGTTGCAAGTCACTTTTATGGTCCCCACTGGGGAGAAAATCAGAGTGTAAATATCTAAAGAAAAATTACAACAGCAAATTCAAAGGAAGGCCTGAAACCCAGCATGATGTGACTGGGTCCTGCTCAGCCATGAAGCTCGCTTCATGGGCCAGTAGCCTACCTCACAGGGCTGTTGTGAGGATAAAATGGAGAGAGCCATGCATGCTGCATTGAGCTCCTTGGAGGAGGGATGGGATAAAAATATGATAGATAAAGAATGGTGGCCTGTGCTTCTAACAGCAAGCAGTCCCCTGTCTTTACCAGTTGCAGATATTTTCTCACTTCTCACAGTACCCTCAAAAGGACCAATTATGTAGCACAGACCTTTCGTTTTTGTACAGTTGATCCAAAGCCGGTTTCTTAAATCATTCTTTTTTAATTGGGACACAATTCCCAATATAAACATATTTAGATCAAACCATGCCATTCTTGGCAGCGTTTCGGATTGGCAGAGATGCCAGTCTTCTTTCTGCCATGTTTCCGTCTCTAGATTCGGTTTCTGTCTCCTAGTTGAAACTGTCTGTTTTGAACACTGGAAAGGCAGCAGAGCAAACTCCAATGTGAGAAGCTGGCTGAATGACTCTCAAGTGCAGAAGACATCCCTGCAAACACTTTGATGCGCACACACACACAACACACACACACACTTGCGCATGCACACACAAACTCATCCTTTTCCTTCCTACTTCCACCCCCACACCAGGAACCTGGAGTAACTGTCAAGGAAACTCCCCGTTGCCAGAGCTGGAAGTGAATCTTGCTCTGTCCCTCCTCAGCTCCGGCACAAAACAGCAGCAGCAGCATCCTCAAGGTTATGGCGACATGGGGTGTTGACTCACTGCCAGCCATTAAGGAGCAGTGTGTGTGTGTGTGCTTGTGTTCCTTTTAAAATAAATTAATAGGTTTGCAACTGCATGCTGCCTTTGGAAAGGAAGAAAGGAAAAAAGAAAAACCTAGGAAACAAGAGAAAACTTTCTGTAAAGTCTTGGGTATGTGTGCTTTATGCTTAATCCAAGGTTCACATGTGTAATGCTGGCACATTCCTTTGCCTGTGTGCCTGGGAACACAGGCTGTGTAAGAGCCTAACTACATGTTACACTGTTTACATGTCCAGTCCACCCCATGTTCTGCCACCCCCCCATGTTCTGCCAGGCCCTGTCAGATATGTGCAGGAAGTTCTGTGTGGAAACAGTTCCCGGGCATGCAGTACGGTTGCAGTAGGGGGGAGCTAGGGTTGCCAGATCCAGGTTGGGAGACTCCTGAGATTTGGGGATGAAGCCTCGGGAGGGCAGGGACCTCAGTGGGGTGCAATGCCATAGACTCCACCCTCCTAAGCATCCATTTTCTGCAGGGGGACTGATCTCTGTAGACTGGAGATGAGCTGTAATTCCAGGGGGTCCCCAGGTCTCACCTGGAGGTTGGCGTCCCTAGCATACAGTGATCCAATTCAGATCCAGGCTGCACACACAGGGAAACTGGGCCTAAGCCTCCTCCCACCATGTTGTGTTTTTCTGAGTGGAAACGGCCCCAGGAAGCTGCTATTGCCCCACTGGAGAAACTTACATGAGTGCAAGTTTACTCAGCAAGGCAAATAGGGGCTCCCTGGGGCCTTTTCAGGCTAAGAAAATGGCACTGGTCTGGGGGAGGGGAGACATAGCCTCCACTCCCTGCTTGCTGCAGTTTTGATTCAGATTGGGCCCCCATAGGGGATGCCAGCCTCCCGGTGGGACCTGGGAACCCCCCAGAATTAAAACTCATTTCCAGACAACAAAGTTCAGTTGCCCTGAAGAAAATGGATGTTTTTTAAGGGTGAACCCTGGGGTACAATGCTATATCAAAACTGCAGCCTGACCCCCCATCCCCCACCTGGCAACCCTAGGCTTCATATGCCTGGGAATTAAGTTTCAGTGTCGAACTCCCAGTTCACTCGTCTGACAGGAGACAGGAAGTGGAGAGGTAAACACTGGCTGATTCTGCATTGGCTTTTCCCTCCGTTGTTTTACGAAACCCTCCTTGGAACAGAAATTTCCCTCTGCATTGCATGCTGGTTTCACTTCCTTTGATTATTGGGTTTTATGATAGCTTCCGCACTCCATGCCACTTTCAAGTTCTTTGACTGTTGGATTTAATGGTACGTTCTGCATAGATTTATGGTTGTTTTATGGCCATTCAGGGGTGACTTTGCAGTCAGTACAGTGTTGCCCCAAGGTATTTGAATGTGGTTTTGAGCTGCACTTTTTCCTCCCATTTGAGAAAATGTAGAGTGTATGTTAGATGCAGAATCGCCCACTGTGAAGTAGAGCTAGACCCTGAATTCTTGCCAGGTAAGCTCCAGGCTGATAGTCCCAGGTGCTTCCAGTGTGAGCACATAGTTGTCCAAGGAGAAAAAGCAACTTTGTTTTGAACCAAAGATGGCATCCGCAGATTTTGTAGTGTACTCATGCACATAAGAAACACCCACACTAATCCAGTCGAAAACTATCACTTAATCCATGACTGTTGCCCATAAAAGATGGGGTGTTTGTGAGGATCTGGCATTGTATGGACTCAGAGATGCTTCGTGCATCATGGAAGTATGTGTTATGCAGATACCCATATACAACATAGCCCAGCCGCCAGCCTCGGTCCAGCCAGGTCTTCGTTCTTTCAGGTTAGCTCGACTGTACAAAGGCCTTTTCTTTGGGAAACCAGCCCTCTGAAGTTCACTTCCAGAGGAAGTTTAAAAGAGCCAATTCCCTTTCAGATTTTCTTTGCGAGTGCCAAACGTTGCTTTTTTTAGTTTGTCTTTTAATCCGAGCTGTGTTATGCACCCTGCTGAGATGAACTTTTATCCGGCTGAACATATTGTACCGGGCTTGTATTATGCAGCTTTATTGTTAGAATGGTACTGTTTATTTATAGTTTAATAATTTTGTAAATTGCCTTGATTTTAAGCAAGTCAGTAGACAAATACCTAAAGAAAGATAAAGTGCCTGGAAATTCTCCTGCACAAGCCCCACTGAAAGGAATGGGAGCTATGCTTGAGAACTACCCAGTGCCTGAAAAGTATATCTTTGAGGATATGAAGCTGCCTTACACTGAATCAAACCATTGGTCAGTATTGTCTGTTCTGTCGGCAGCTCTCTAGGGTCCTAGGCAGAAATCTTTCACATTAAATACTAATGATGTTTTTAACTGGAAAAGGTAGGGATTGAACCTGGGACCCTCTACACATCAAGCAGATGGTCTACCACTGAGCTACCACGTATAACTATTTAAAAGGGTCTGTCTGTCTGTCTGTCTATCTATCTATCTATCTATTTATCTATCTATCTATCTATCTATCTATCTATCTATCTATCTATCTACACACACACACACACACACACACACACACATATTCTTGTCTTGACCACATGAAGCTGCTTTATATTGAATCATATTATTGGTCTAGTGAGGTCAGTAGTCTTCGTCCTGACTGGCAGTGGCCCTGTAAGGTCTTAGGTGGAGATTTTTTTACATCACATGTTCTGTAACTGGAGATGTAGGGGATTGAACTTGGTACTCCCTGCATGCTGAATAGATGCTCTACCGCTGAGCCACAGGCTGCCTTCTCCTCCTTCATTTATACCCCACTTTTCTCCCCAGTGGTGACCCAAAGCTGCCTACAAAATTTTTGCCTCCTCCATTTTATCTTGACAACAACCCAGTGTGGTAGGTTAGGCCAAACCCCCCCCCCCCTTTCTCTGCCGCTTCCAATTGATAGGTAAAAGCAGGGCTCTCTTCTTTCTTTTTTTGGAAAAAGAGTTACTGGAACACTCAAGACGGAAATCAAGTTTTCAGTCTGTATACTGAAAAATCACGCACTTTTAAACATTTTAAAAAGAATTTTGTCAAAGAGGTTCCGGAACTCCATTCCGGCACGTTCCTCCAGAAAAAAAGCCCTGGGTAAAAGTTAGATCTAGAATTCAAAGCATGTGTTCATCAGCAGGGCACAAAGTTGGTGGCCTCTCCTCCTTGTCTGTCCCCAGCATCTGGTGCTCTCATGCCTAGCTGTCTTTGACGAACTTGTCCTCTCCCATGAAACTGTCATCTGTTTTTAAAAATAGTGCCCATCTCTGTTTTTTTGGGCAGTGGAGTAGCCATCTCGGGCAGCTTCTACAGGGAGATTTCCCCCTGCATGGAACGTAGGAAGCTCCTGATTTAAATGGGCATGATTCCTGTAGGGTTACCAACCTACGTGTGAGGCCTGGAGATCTCCTAGAATCACCACTCATCCTCAGATGACGCAAATCAGTTCCCCTGGAGAAAATGGCTGTTTTGGAGGGTGGACTGTATGGCATTATACCATTCTGAGGTTCCTCCCTTCCCCAAACTCTGCCCTTCCAGGCTGCACCCCCAAATCTCCAGGGTGGACAACCCTGCTCATGGGCCTCCCAGGACTTCTCCTTTAAACTGGATCAGAGGAAGACATTTGAAATGTTTCAAAGGAGGAGCTGAGAAGTAGCTATGGGTGGAGTGTTTGCATGGATCATCCTCCACTTATAGCCTCTGTAGGGAGGGTTCTGAACCAAGTTCTGCTTTCAGAATGGCAGAGCTAAGCTCTGCATTTCCCCCCCCCCCCCACCACCACCACTTTAGTCCTTGTGACAGGTCAGCAGCTAGGTTTGCCTGCCCAGCGCTGGCAACTGGTGGGACATTGCAGGGGGACCTAGTCTGTGCACCACAGAAAACCATACAGGAGGTGGGATTGGGATTGCAGGCTCTTCATCAGTTTAACTACAGGGTTTCGGGTGACTCTTAGGTCAAATCTACCTGTTTCTAGTTTCAAACCATACTTGTTCTAGTTTAAAAATCACTGTCTACATTCGGTAATTGCCCTCTTGTAGTCAAGCTAGCATTACACTGCTTTAAACTGATCCTGTTGCTTACTGCTCTTCAGACCCAGGGAGTGAAATTTGAAACCAGTGTGAAATGAGTATAGGAAAAGACAGCAGTCAAACTACTTCAGAGGGGAGGTGTAGATTTGGCCTTAGAGGCTGATGCTGACTTGAGGGTGTCATTTCTGGTTCACGCCAGAAGTGAAGTCATGGCATGGGCACTCCACTGAATGGCCTCTCCCCATTTTTCCCTGCCATCCTGTCATGTGGTGGTGGGAAACGGGAAAATTGAATAGGATTCTTGTAGCACCTTGAAGATGTTTTCATTCTGCCATAGGGATGCCAGCCTCCAGGTGGGACCTGGGGATCCCCCAGAATTACAGCTCATCTCCAGACTACAGCAATCAGTTCCCCTGCAGAAAATGGATGTTTTGAAGGGTGGACTCTGTGGCAGTGCACCCCACTGAGCTCCCTGTCCTCCCCGGACTCCACCCCCAAACCTCCAGGAGTTTCCCAACCTGGATCTAGCAACCCTCCCCACTCCCCATCCCTTGCTATAAGCGTTTGTGGTCTACAGCACACTTTGTCAGATATATATCAATCTGTCCATCCCATGTGAAAATTGTAGATTGTGAAACTGAGGAACTAAGTATGCATTGTGTGAAGAAGAACATTCTCTGTCTGGCTTGAGCCGACTGCCTGTAAACTTCACTGGCCTCTTTATAGATAAGGTGTTGGGGGGGGGGGGGGGGCTGCAAATGTACTTACAGTTTTGCTTGCCGTGGGCAGCATTTAGCTTCATGGAACATCTGACAACATTTTATCAACGGAGTCATCCGATTCCCGAACCCTCTGCAAACCGTTTTTCTCCCCCCCCCCCCCCCGGCCACACTTCCCTTCCTGTGAAGCATAAAAGCCTCAAGAACCTAACAAACCCAGGGTTAAAATAAGCGCCGCTCTGCCACAATGCCTCCTCTGCAAGGTGGAGAACATGTCTTTTCTCGCAGCCAGGTGTAGGCGTGTTCCCCAGTAACCTTTACATCCAGAAGAATGCAAGCAAGCTGTTTGGAACTGGGGGGGGGAGGGTTAGCATCACAGAAAACCCTACAGGAGGTGGGATTGGGATTGCAGGCCCTTCATCTGTCGCTAAGCACTTTGGTCGTTAGGCATAATGGTCGCTAAGCAACTGGTTTTTTTTTTTTTTTTGCTAAAGTTGCATGTGCCGATGCTCCATTTAGAAAGAAAAGGGAAATAATGCTCTAATGTGTGTGTGTGTTTTGTGGCTTCTGTTAAGGGGGGGATGGTACTGGATAATCCAATAGCAGCAAAGAATTAACACTGTGGGGTGAGAAGAGAATTGGCAGCAGGATAGGGTGGTGAGTGACGGCAATCTACTGTTAAGTACAACGTTGCTCACCCCCCCCCTTGCCCTCTTTCACAAGCAGCACCTTCTCATAAAGCTGCAAGACTTGTGTGAGAACGCAGGGGATTCTCATGAGATGATGAATCTAACCCAAACCCAAATAGTGCCAGCTCACACACATTGTGTTTGTAGGTGTACAGTGAAGACTCTTCTTTTCCTAGATAGCTAATAGTGTAACGTGTGAAATGAGGTAAAGAGATGCACTGATCAGAATCCAGGATTAGCTGCTGCTCCCTCTTGAAAGGTCCCCAAGTCAAGTGAAATGTGGTAGGCTTGCCACTGCACAATGAATGGAACAGGCCTAAGAATCAGTTGACATAACCACAAACCTGTTGATGTTGGGTGGCTCAGACTGCAGGGGTATGGCTCAGTGCTTTGCCTACAGAAGGTCCCAGGTTCAATCCCCAGCATCTGCAGTTGAAAGGATCAAGTAGGATGACCACTGGCAGGGAATGGGGGGCTAGGGTTGCCAGCTCCAGGTTGGGAGACTCCTGGAGATGGAGCCTGGAGAGGACAGGGACCTCAGAGGGGTGCAATGCCATAGAGTCCACCTTCCAAAGCATCCGTTTTCTCCAGCGGAACTCATCTCTGTAGCCTGGAGATGAGCTGTAATTCAAGGGGATCTCCAGGTCCCACCTGGAGGCTGGCATCCCTAGGTATGGCTCCGGTGTTTGCCATGTGGGACAGGCTTGTTCTTCCCCTATTGCTGCTGTAGCTGCTGGTACAACTCAGTGACAACGGGGCTTCCACATGGCAGGTTTCTCCACATTTCCGTGCTCCAGTCCCCCTGCATTAACTATTACCCTCCACACCAGCAAGGGTTGCTCAAGTTTGTTAATGGCATGAATATCATCATAGGCCTTTTCATGGCTGAGAAAGAAAGGGAAAGTCAAACCTGTGCAATAAAAGTTGCTTCTCACTTTTAAAAAAAAACAAAAGCTGGGAATTCAGAGAAGAGGATGTTATGTAACACTATCAAGATGTTCAATTGTCTGATTAAAAAAGCAAAACAGATCCCCAGTATTGGTGGGAAATGGCTGCTGCGGGGCGACTGGGGCAGGGGAAATGACAGCCGTGTGGGTGGGACTGAGAAGATCCAGATTTTCCATCCATGTGGATGCTGTCTCAGCTTTCTGTTATCTTTCCTTAAGAGATTGCAGCAATGCAGGTTGAGCAAGATCACAGGAAAGATAGAGAGAACCGTGATGATGTGGGGATGTAGGAAAAAACCTGCTTGACAGGCCTCAAGATGGGGCAAACAATCCTTTGTTTAAGTGACTTCAGTAAAATCAGCTTCAGTATCAGGGAGTATCAGGCTGGCATGAGCTGGACTGAACCTGAAAAGCTGCCCTGTTCCAGTAGTCCGTATAACTCAGTCTTGTCCGCTCTGACTGGCAGTAGATTTCCAGGATCTCAGGCTGGCTCAGAGCCAGTTCGGTGTAGTGGTTAAGTGCGCGGACTCTAATCTGGGAGAACTGGGTTTGATTCTCCACTCCTCCACTTGCACCTGCTGGATGACCTTGGGCAACCTGTAGTTCTGGCACAGCTGTCCTCTCAAGGACAGTTGTCTCAGAGCTCTTTCAGCCCCACCTACCTCACAGGGTGTCTGTTGTGGGGAGGGGAAGGGAGAGGAGTTTGACAGCTGCTCTGAGTGAAGGGCAGGGTATAAATCCAATCTCTTCTCTTCTCTTTTCTTTACTGAGATCCTCTAACTGGAGATGCCAGGGGTTGAGCCTATGACCTTGTGAATGGAAGGAAGGTGCTCTACCACGAGCCACAGGTTATAAACTGGGCGTGTGATAAAGAGTTCACACAGTTGCTTCTCCACCTTCCAACCTCTGTCTTGGTCCATTGTAACCACAATGGTCTTTGTTGATCTACCAGATCCATGAATTTGCTTGCTAAAATCCCACCACCTCCTGCTATTGCCCATCTTTTTCAGTGCTGCCTGCTGCCTCTTCTGACTAGAAGCCCTTTCCTCCCCCGCCATTAATCTTCCCCTTCTGAAGAGGGCAGGGAGCAAAACCCCTTTTGAAAACATACCTTCTCTCTCTTGCATTCTGAGCTTGCAAGCAGCCCCTCCCCTCCCCTTCCAGTGCATTTTTAGCAGTCTGTAGCAATGAGTCATTTTATCAGTAATAAATGATAAGGCAGTGATAAAGTGGCCCTAATACTGGCCCAGATTTTTGGTTTGGAAAACTCCTCCACCTCCAGTGCAAATCAGCCCATTTTAGTAATCAGAGTTTGGCTTTCCAGGAGGAGTGCAGTGCTGTGGCCACATGGCAAGTTTATCCCGATTTTTTTCATCACTATAGTTTAATTGGGAATATTTTTTTCAGGTTGGGATGACCACACATTCCTCCCCGAACCACAAGCATTGTGTGACAAGGCTCTGGGCACTGTCTAGATAGCCACATCGCCACTTGGGGGGCACGGCATGAGTTTTTTTTAAAAAAAAATTGTTTTGTGCATGCGCATATGCACACAACCGGATCACCGCCCCCACCTGGACTCGCCGTACTCCCTTGTTTTTACAGGATCCCCCCCCCCCCCGAACAGCAAACAAAATGAACCGGCGACTTACTACCAGGCGCTGGAGTCTATGGGGAATTTCACACTACACCTTTAAAAACGTTACTGAACCGGCTTGGAATAAACTGGTACAGTGACGGCTGTTTCAGACAGCCCTTCCCCTATTGTTTTGGAGCCGTCTTCGAAGCAGTTTGCCATTTCAGATTGCCGCTTTCTTTTCAAGCCTCTTTTTACCACACACACACACACACACACACAGTGTTTTAAGACTCAGCCTGGACCTTGATCTCTCTCTCTCACCCCCCCCCCCCACATTTTAAGACTCAGCCTGGATATCTGTCTCTCACACACACACAAACACGCACACACACACAAACACACAGAAACACACACACGCACACACACACAAACACAAACACATGACATTTTAAGACTCAGATCACGGAGATCGCCTGCGTGGGGGAAAAGAAGCGCAAAAACACTCATCATCAAAGGAAGCGCTTCAGGGGCATTTCACACAGCACCCTCTGTAGCGCTTCAGAACCGGTACAAGAGCTGAAGAACACTTGGGAGGAGGTTTCAAGGTAAACCGGCTCAGGAACACTTCCCTAACACTTCTGTCTGAAATGGCCAACATGTTCCATTACTGAACTGGTACTAATACGGTTCTGTGTGAAATGCCTGACAGAAACTGTTACTGAAGAGTTCCTGAAATGGAACATATTGGCTGTGTGAAATGGCCCTATATGTGCACTTGAACACTTAAACATTGAATTTATTCATCGCAGGGTTGCTCATGCACACAAAGGCGAAAGCTGGGGGGGGGATCTCATCACGCAAAGGACGGTCAGACAACCTAATCGCAATCATGGTGAGAGATGGCTGTCCAGATTGGCGAAATCACAGATTCAACGCACAAATACCCGGAAAGTACTTCGTTTCCCCAGCGTCGGAAAACTTGCTAGGGAACCAGGAGGATTGCGCGAGTGAGCCCACTTCGGTGCAGGAGGTGGATGTGGCTGTCATATCAGCAGTTTTAAATGGGAGAGGGAACAGCAATGAAACCCAATCAAAATGACCGTGTGACCACAGTCCAAGATTCTGGGTGATGAACCTTTGAGCTGGGGCCAAATTAATTAATTAATCAATTAAAATTATTAAATATTTTATTTAAAATTAATTCACTTCATTAATAGTTTACCTTTCTGGCTGGGACCCAGGGTAGATTATGCAGTTAAAAACAATGCAGTTGGAACAGTGTCATACATACAATAAATCGTGCAATTAAAAAAAAACTGGATTACAAAATTAGAGTATGCACTGAGAAACGGTGTGATACGTACAATACAGAAGGGTGACAACACTGGTTAACGGTGAAGTGGTAGCACTGAGGTGGACTCCTGCCCCCATCCGACCACTCCACTGAGCAAAGTTTGAAGCCTTCCTCCAGCCAAAGGAGTTCTCCTCCAGCTTCAGTGGCTCTGTTAGAGGAAGAACAGTCTGTTTTATAATCTGCTCTTCACTACCTGAAGGAGTCTTGAAACGGCTTACAATCTCCTTCCCCTCTTCTCCCCACAGCAGACACCCTGTGAGGCAGGTGGGGCTGAGAGACCTCTGAGAGAACTGTGACTGGCCCAGCCCCAAGGTCACCCAGCTGGCTTCATGTGGAAGAGGACTGGGGAATCAAACCCAGGTCTCCAGATTAGAGTCCGCCACTCTTAATAACTGCACTATGCTGGCCCCTGAAGTTGGAGGAAGGCTCCTCAGGCTGGAGGAAGACTCCTTGTAGGACAGTTGGGCATTGTCGCCCCCCCCCCCCCAATCCTGGCAGACCCCCAGTATAATATATGTAATGAAAACTTCTTAGATTTTTGAGCGAGGTTGAAAACGTGGGCTGAGCCCTATGATGACAAAACTATTTCCACAGGATCCACTGAGAAAAAGGGACAGACCTGCACCAATCTCGACTCCCGTTGGTGCAGGTCAGTTTATGACACAGAGCAGGATTTGGTGTCAATCCACTTTAAAGCCCCCTGCACTCAGCACCAACCACCTGCTCCTGGGCTGGTCTTTGTGTATTCACAACCTTGCACCCAAGTAATGTGGGTTGTGCACTAAGAAAACTGGAACCTGACCAAAAAATACACAAATTATGCAAATTTTAAAGTGGAGGCAAATTTCAGACTCCAAGAGAAAAGAATTGAGCTGTCATCCCAGGAGGGCAGAGATACTCTGCCGTCTGACAAGCTGGATCAGGGCTCGTTATGCAGAATAAGTCAGTGTTTGCAAATTTGCTTAGTGCATAATTGTTTGCATTTCCTTGGTTTGCTGGACTGAAGAAATTCAGTTTTCTTTACATGGGGGCTTGGTGTTGAATTTTGATATATTAGTGATGTATTTAAGTGCATTGTCTTTCACCTCTGGCTGGGGATTCTCCGTTTCATTTGGCATTCCCTCACTGACCCTCATTCCAAACAAAGCCACACTATAGAACTAAACAGAGACATTATAGTACTGGCCAACTGGCCATTTTATTTTCAGTCCCTTTCCTAGTAACCCCCACCATAGAGCTTACCTTTTGTAACTCCTGCAACACACTTTTAATTGCACTATCCACTGTAACCTTAAGATCTCTCTTCCATACAGTTTCAGCAAGTTCAGACCCCATTAGAATATAGAAGAGAAGAAAAAGAAGAGAAGAGATTAGATTTATATCCCGCCCTTCACTACCCAATGGAGCCTCAGAGCGGCTTACAAACTCCTTTCCCTTCCCCTCCCCACAACAGACACCCTGTGAGGTAGGTGGGGCTGAGAGAGTTCTGAGACAACTGTCCTTGAGAGAACAGCTGTGCCAAAGCTATGGCTTGCCCAAGGTCATCCAGCAGGTGCATGTGGAGAAGTGGGAATCAAACCTGCTTCTCACAGATTAGGGTCCGTACACTTAACCACTACGCTGAACTGGCTCCCACTTAAATATACTTAAAATTGAGATTTTTTAAAATCTAATGTGCATCACCATCCTTCCTATGGTGCTGTTTTAATTATTTTGTGTGGTTTGTTGAATTTTGTTGTTTTTCATTGTTTTTATAGTATATGTATTTGTTTAAAGCTTGTTTCAATGGTTTTGATTTTTTGCCACCTTGGTGACCCTACAGGGTGGGTGGAAAGGCAGCATAAAAACATTCTAAATAAAATTAATAAATACACAGTTGCACAAGTCTTGTCTTCCTAGACATCAGTGTCCACAAGTCTTGTCTTCCTAGATTGTTTTTCGTGGCAGCCAGAAAAGAGAATATATGGTTTTTAAGAGCTTTGGCTATCTCAATTATTATGAATGGGCTTATCTCGGTGACTTGCCCTGACGAACTTGATGGGTGATCAGGGTCATAATGAAAGGCTGTGGTCCTTAATGACCTGGAAATCTGTCTGTACTTCCTTTGGATTGTAACACCACTGGACAAAGTGAGGAGCATGCTAACTAGAACTGTAGCAAGGGTTTGAATTTGGACATAGATGGAGAGCGCTTTGAATGTATTTGGACTAGAAGGCATGCACTTGTTCTCTCGGAATCTAAAGCAGGATCTGCGGCTGTGCTACCTGCTGCAGGGATCTGCTCGCTTCCAGTACACTCTACTTTTATATTTGTAAGCAAAATACATATTACAACTAAACCTAGCTCTGTTCCTTGGCTTTTTTATCTTGGCTGTACCATAATACCTTTGTGACATTTGGAACAAGGAAGTGAGGGTAAGGAGAAAGATGCTGCCAGCAGAAGGCATTGCTGAACATATGAAGTTGTCTTATACTGAGTCAGACCCCTTGTCTATCTAGTTCAGCATTGTTTTGTGTAACTGGCAGTGAAAAGTCCTCAGCGATGCTCATATTTTTTTATTGGTATTGATTTTATTGATTGGGTTGTTGTTGCTTTGTTCTTATTGATATTATTGTTTTGACTGTGAGCCGCCTCAAGCAGGCGTGCAGAAATGGCATACCAATTTTCTAAATACATAAATTATAATTTAAAAAATACCAAATATATAAGAATGTAAGAAGAGTCCTACTGAATCCAACCAAATAGTCCATCTAGTCCAGTGTCCTGTCTCACACAGTGGCCAGTCAGTTCCTCGGGACAGCCAACAACAGGGCATAGAGGCTGAGACCTTCCCCTGATGTTGCCTTCTGGCTCCGGGATTCAGAGGATTAGTGCCTCTGAATGTGGAGGTCCCCTCAGTCACCATGGCTAGTAGGCACTGAACTGCCGTCCATGAATATATCTAATACCCTTTTGAAGCTGTTTATTCCTGTGGCCATCACTGCATCCTCTGGCAGCAAACTCTACATTTCAATCACTCTCTGTGTAAAATAGTATTTCCTTTTGTCTCTCCTGAATCTACTGCCCATCAGTTTCATTGAATGCCCTCAAGTTCTAGTATTTTGGGACAGGGAGAAAATTTTCTTGGTCAATTCTCTCCAACCCATGCATCATTTTATAAACCTCTATCTTGTCCTCCCTTACTCTTCTCTTTTCTAAACTGAAAAGTCCCAGCGTCTTCAGCCTTTCCACACAGAAAAAATGCTCCAATCGCCTAATCATCTTGGTCGCCCTCCTCTGTACTTTTCCCAGCTCTGTGATGTCCTTTTTGAGATACAGTGACCAGAACTGTACACAGTATTCCAAAGAAGGCCGCACTATAGATCTATACAGGGACATTACAATATCGGCCATTTTATTTTCAATCCCATTCCTAATAATCCCTAACACAGAGTTTGCCTTTTTCACTGCTGCAGCACGCTGGGTTGACACGTTCATGGAGCTACCCCGGTATCTTTTCCCCTCTCACTCTCAGCAAGTTCAGAGTTCAGACCCCATTAGCCTGTGCTTGAAGATGAGATTTTGTTTGTGCCCTCTTCTGTTTTAGCCTCATAATAATAACCCTGAGGTGTTGGTTAGGGTGAGGGAGAGTGACTGGTTCAAATTCGCCCAGGTGTTCTACTGTTTAAATCGCAGCCCCTCCCCTCAAATTATAATTTGAAGCACCCTTTTAAGCCTAGCAGACTGTGGAGATGCCTTCTGCTATGCTCTTTGTAGCAGTCATCTCTTTTCGCTCCCATTAAGAACATAAGAAGAGCCCTGCTGGATCAGACCAATGGTCCATCTGGTCCAGCATCCTGTCTCACACAGTGGCCAACCAGTTCCTCTGGAGGGCATGGAGGCTGAGGCCTCCTCCTGATGTTGCCTCCTGGCTTGGGGATTCAGAGGCTTAGTGCTTTTAATGTAATATAATTTTTTTAGTGTAATACAAAGCTTGAAGTCAATGTAATACAAAGTAATGTATTACAAAGTAATACATTGTATTACAAAGTAATTGTATTACAAAGTAATACAATGTAATACAAAGCTTGAAGTCAATGTAATACAAAGCTTGAAGTCCTGGCTCAAAAGCTAGCTTACTGTTTTACCATTTTGTCAATCTTTTTTTTTTTTATCAAACATCATAGCTGCCTGCATGGTTTTTTTGTTTTTTTTGGTCTACCTGCCTGGATATGCAAATTGGCACAAAGGCTGTAAGCCATGGAAGCAAGCAGGCAGGCAGGCAGAGAAACCTGGGTTTAGTCTGCCAGAGTCTTCAGGAATGTGCCTGGGGCAGTGACTAGAACACAGTGAGGAGTCAAGAAGGAGCTACGGAATTCATGTTGTCTTTATCTCCCAGAAACAGTGCTTAGAATCTAGAAACAAATTGCAAAACCCAGCAACCAGGAGCTGCACTTGCCACATGTCTGTGGTGGTGAGGGATCCGGGTGGTGTCACAGGGAAGAATGGCGAGGAGGAGCTGTGTAAGACCTGGCTGAGTTTGTTTCTCCTCTGCTAGAGGTACTTGAGGGAAGGCAGCATGGTATATAGATGTCAGTACTTGCCAGATGTCAGTACTTGGATGGGAGAGCACCAAGGAGGGCTCTGCAGAGGAAGGCAATGGCAAACCACCTCTGCTTCTCACTTACCTTGAAAACCCCTTGCTGGGGTCACAATAAATCGGTTGTGACTTGACAGCAGTTACGTGCATGCAGGGCCATCAAGCCACGTGTGCCCAGAGGGATGACCTAGCCTCAGGGTCATAGCCAAGCGCTGGGAGGAAGGGGGGGGGGGTGAGGGAGGTTGCTTTCTCCTTCCTCTCCCTTCTCCCATTTGTCCCTATTGTATTATTTTTTATATACTGGAAGCTGTTTGGGGTCCCCTATGGGGAGAAAAGTGGGACATAAATAAATAAAATGGCAGTGAAAAAGTCTTGTGTGCAGCCATTCCCATCAGCAGCCCCTTGTTTTCCCTCGACTGTGTCACTGGCCAGCAAGAACCATTCATCCAATATTCCAAGGTGCAAGCAAGAGAAGGGAAGAGAGAAAGATTGCCTTTTCCCAGTGAGAGGCAATTCCATATTTTTAATAGTGCTCTACAAATTAATATAAACCATAAAATAAAATCCGGGTCCTTGCCTGTGGAGTCCGCAATCTAGACAAGGGGAAGAAGCCCCAGTGACAGGAGGGATATGCCAGACCACTAAAGCAGGGGAACTACACAGACAAAAATTCCAGCAGCCCTGGCAGGGTTGCCAGCTCCGGGTTGGGAAATTCCAGGAGATTTGGGGGTAGAACCTGTGGAAGTGGGGTTTGGGGAGCAGATTGACCTTAACAGGGTATAATGCCACCTCCAAAACAGCCATTTTCTCCAGGGGAAGTGACCTCTGTAGTCTGGAGATGTATAATCTGATCTTTGTCATCTGCAGATCAGTTGTGATTCCTGGAGATCTCCAGGTGCCACCTGGGGGCTGGCAACCCAAGGCCCCAGTTACTCTTCTGTACATATTGACCTGGGCAAAACATGGGTGGGGACCAGCAGTGCATGAGTGGAAAAGAAAAGTCCTTAGCGCAGTTTCATTTGCCCAAACAATAGCACAAGGTCTGGAGTGGGGATCGCTCCTGCCTTCCTGCCTGCCACTGCTCAGCTGTACAGTGTGGGGAAATGCCAGAGAAGCGTGGTTAGGGGTTGATTGGCATTCTGTCTCCACCATGATGTCACTTCTGCTGCAACCTGGAAGTGATGTCATTGCGCTGGACAATGCTCTAACATTTGCCCCAAACTCATAAGGTAACAGCCCACCCCCCTTGCTCTCCCCCTGGCTGCCACAATACATAGTGCTTCAGTATATTTTTTTAAAAAATAACAGTATGCTTATGGAGCAGGAGAATGTACAACAGATGGTTCACATCAGTTTTCAAACTGTAGCAGAAGAAATACCTTGTGCTGTGTCCAGTGTTCCCTCTAAGCTGAGTTAGTGTGAGCTAGCTCACCGTTTTTTAGCCTCTGGCTCACACATTTTTAGCTCTGGAGTCTTAGCTCAGGAAGGATGGCTCCAGAGCAAACTTAAATTTATGCAGCAACCAAATTGCTGGCTCACAACTTTCATGCCAGTAGCTCACAAAATAGAATTTTTGCTCACAAGATTCCACAGCTTAAAGGGAACATTGGCTGTGTCTCTTGTGCGTGCTGAAAAGGTGGCTAACATACAGTCGCTTTCCTTTCGCCCAAGCAGACAGTAAGGAATAATTTTAACTCTCGGCCAGTTGTTCATGCGGACATCTTCCATGGGATCCAGCTCGATGTGATTCGCCTTCTTGTGACATTTGGGCTTTTGGGTCTGGTGACATGAAGGAGAGCCTTCAGTGGAATCTTTGAGATCCTTGGTCTCAAACATATTTAGTGTACATGTGAAGAAGCCTTCAAAGAATCCAGTCCGAGCACTGGTCTGTGTTTTTTATTCTTGGACCAGCTAGATGAAAGATTTTTCCACATGGATACTAACAGGTACACGCAAGTATCATGTCTATGGTTAGACCTGGGATCCCCAACCTTTTTGAGCCTGCAGGCACATTTGGAATTCTAACATGGCATGGTGGGCGCAGCAACAAAATGGCTGCCACAAAATGGCTACTGCAGAAGGGTGGAACCAGCCACAAAATGATTGCCACAGCTTAACTTCAGTAAAGAAGCAGGAGGGAAGAAAGGAAAAAGGGCAAGTCCAGTGAAGGCAACAGCAACATTTTATCCTCTCAGGGCACTAACCTGGTGGTGTTATCTAACACAAAGGGAGACAGTGAAGAACAGGCAAAATCATTGAATCATAGAATCACAGAGTTGGAAGGGGCCATATGGGCCATCTAGTCTAAACCACCGCCCCTCAATGCAGGATCAGCTTAGAGCATCCCTGACAAGTGTTTGTCTCGTCACGGCTTAAAGACTGCCAGTGAGGGGGAGCTCACCACCTCCCTAGGCAGCTGATTCCACCATTGCACAACTCTTACTGTAAAAAAGTTTTTCCTAAGATCCATCCAGTACCTTCCTGCCCTTAATTTAAACCCATGATGGCGAGTCCTATCCTCTTCTGCCAACAGGAACAGCTCCCTGCCCTCCTGTAAGTGACAGCTTTTCAAATTCTTAAAGAGAGCAATCATGTCCCCCCTCAGCCTCTTCTTCTCCAGACTGAACATTCCCAAGTCCCTCAGCCTTTCCTCATAGAGCTTGGTCTCCAGGCCTCCAATCATCCTCATCGCTCTCCTCTGCACGTGCTCCATTCTGTCCACATCCTTTTTGAAGTGAGGCCTCCAGAACTGCAGACAATACTCCAGGTGCGGTCTGACTAATGCAATGTACAGCGGGACTGTCACATCTTGCGATTTGGATGTTATGCCTCTGTTGATAAAAATAAAAATAAATGGGGCATCTTTTGAGATGGCTCAAAATGGGAGAGATGCAGGAGTAAAGGTCAGGAGCAGGGCTTAGAAAGGGAAATAAAGGCAGAGAGAGCGGGCAGGATAAAGCCATGGAGAGTGCTTCTGATAAGGACAAGGAGTTTGTACTGGATGTGGAAAGGAATGGGGGGAGCTTATGTATTTCATCCCTTATGTACTTTGTCCACCAAAGATCCTCCATGATTTATGTCTGCATGGCCAGGTTAGAGCTAGACTGGTGTTTGGAAGTTTCTATGGTCTCTGTGGGGGCAGTCAAAAGAAGCAGTCTGTCTCTTAGAAAAGTCTAGCCAACAGCATTCATATCCTTCTACTGAATGGACATACCATTCCCTACTTGGAGGCCTCCTTGGATACTGGATTCAAAGGCACACTTTGACCCTGCTTTGGATCTAGTGGCTCCAATGATCCTGCAGAGTGTGGACAAGGATGTCCTTGGACAGAGCAGTACTGTTCTTTTTTCAAACTAGGGTTGCCAACCTCCTGCTGGAGGCTGTAGATCTGCCAGAATCACAACTGAACTCCAGACTACAGAAATCAGTTTGATGTAGTGGTTAGTAGCATGGACTCTAATCTGGGAGAACTGGGTTTCATAGAATCATAGAAAGTTAGAGATGGAAGGGACCTTGCAGGTCATCTAGTCCAACCCCCTGCGCTCTGCAGGAGCATAGCCAAAAGATAGCCCTAAAACATACCCGAAAGATGGTCATCCAGCCTCCACTTGAAAACGTTCAGTGAAGGAACATTCACCACCTCTCAAGGCAGTCTGTTCCACTGCTCAACCACTCTTACAGTTAGGAAGTTTTCCCCTGATATTTAGCCGGTATCAACTCCCTTGTAATTTCCACACATTAGATCTAGTCTTGCAATACAAGAGCAAGAGAGAATAGATCTGCTCCATCTTCTACATGACGGCCCTTCAAATATTTGAAGACTGCAATCATGTCCCCTCTAAGCCTTCTCTTTCCCAGGCTAAACATACCCAACTCTTTCAGCCTTGATTCCCCACTCCTCCTCCCCGCTCCTCTCTCAGAGCTGTTCTCTTAGAGCTCTCAGCCCTGCCTTCCTCACAGGGTATCTGTTGGAAGGGGAAGGAGATTGTAAGCCACTCTGAGACTCCAAGTGAAGGCCGGGGTATAAATCCAATCTCCTCCTCTTCCTCCTCCTTCTTCTGTGCATAAAACATGTATTCCACTTCTTGAGAAAATGGCTGCTTTGGAAGGTGGACTGCATGGCATTATACCCTACCAAGGTCTCTGCCCTCCATAAACCCCTCTCTCCTAGGCTCCACCCTCAAATGCCCTGGTATTTCTGAACCTGGAGTTGGTGACCCTAGTTCAAGCATATTCAGAAACTGCACTTTTTTATTGTGGGGTTGGGCTCGGAAGTCCTCAGGTGCACATGCTCAAACATGCCTGGAAGGAATCTTGATCCAATATGATGGAGGACTGTTCTGTGCTCCCTGTTGTGTGAGGACAGTTTCTGGCCTCCACCCCAAGGCAGTCCTCTTTGAAATTTCATTCACATGTTTCAGAGCTTGGGTGTGGGCACCGAAAATAGCTTCTAGGACTGGCTGGATTTTGCTACCTGCTGGGGGAGGGTGTTGCTTCCTTCCAACATACTCTGCTTTTATATTTACAAGCAAAATAGATATGACAAAGTCTCCCTTCTAAAGGAAACAGCTGAACAGAGCTTTGCAAAGTTTGGAAGGACTGATGCAGATGGAAAGAAAGCAGAGAGTGCTCTGCATGTTGTCCTTCCCCAGGAAAATTTGGATCAGGCCATTCTTGGTTGTGCAGCACTTGCTCCAGATAGCAAACTTTAGTTGGGCTTGGGAGAGGCAGCTGGTTGGAGCCCAAAATAAATAGAGCTGTGAAACTGGGGGAGAAAGCAAGACGTTTCTCTCTCTTCCACCATCTCTCCCACTTCCTGCTACAGCTGATGTCCTCTGATGGTTCCACCCACTCACCATTTTCTGGGAGATCAGATTTACCCCAGAAATCGAATGTCTGCTCTCAAGTCATATCTTTGTCGCGAACACACGGACTAGCCTTTACAGTTGCTCCTTTTCTCTAGGGAGTACCAGTAACTAGGTAACTCTGGTTCTGAGACAAGAGGTCATAGTTAACTCAATGAATTTCTCAAATTATTTCAATTTGCAGCTTGCTTCCGTTTTCAGTTTATTTGCATATTATTGATGGGCACAAGCACATTGATGAAATGGTGCACAAGAGGAATTGTTGTTTTTATGCTTCAGGTTGCACCAAGATTTGTGTGTGCGTGTGTCTATGGTGTTTTCCTGAGGTGCAATGGACCCTCCTGCACACTGTAAAAACATGAGGATTGCTTTTTTTGCAGGGACTTCAGCAGGGCATAATGCCATAGGGGTCACCCTCCAAAGGAGCCATTTTCTCCAGGGGAACTGAGCACATTGGTAATGGAGGGGAGCTGAAAGCTGTGGCTAATCGTGCATGTGCCATGGTCTGTACAAAAAATTAAAAATAAAAGAACATAGTATTCCTAATGCGTCAGTTCTGCTTTGGAAACGAGATCAGGTAATTCCAGAAGGAGATACTCAGGTGCAAAGAATTTTGGAACCATCTCTAACAGAGATGAATCAGAAGCAACAATAGCTTTCTGGTGCCACTTTCAACAGTGTGTGTGTGGGGGGGGGGGGGGGGGAACAGAAATTCTTATCTGGCTTCAGTTCCAGAGTTGCGCAAACATTCAGAGTGGCAAGTGATCAAAATTCCAAAATGCAAGGGAGGCAATTCCTGAACCCCGACAGACTAGCAAGGCTCCTTCCTAGGTGTGTTTCCACTGGGAAACTGAACTGTTGTTCCATCCTCCCACTGCTGTTGCTAAATTTACCCTGGCGCCTCCTCACCTCTTCTCCCTCGCTGCCCCACAGTGATCTTTTTTTTTTTTTTGTAAGAAAGTTTTTATTTTTCAAAACATTAAAATTAATACATTTGTTTTATACAAATCCTTTTTTCCATATTATATAACATTTTGTTCTATTTGTATAGTCTTGCTTTTATCTTGTATTGGTGGTTTCCCACCACATCTGAAGCATAACACATTTTCCAGTTTATCCAAAATAGTAATATTTATCTCTATGTTTACATTTCTGGTAACGGTTATATATCTTTAAAATACTTATATACCAATTCTTATTTTCTATATTCTTATATAATTCTAAAAAACAAGTTCATTATCTAATTATCCTTAGTACATTCATATACTCAATTTCTATTCCTTTATGCTATTATAACCATGTATAAATGTAGTTTTTCATGTCCCAATATTTTTCAACATATTCTTTCAAATCCTCCCAATCTTCTAAAAAAGTCTCTGAGTACAGATTATTCAACTTTCTAGTCCATTTATCCATTTCAGCCATATATAACAATTTTTTCAACCATTCCCACACTTCTGGTATTTTTTCATTTTTCCAATTTTGTGCATACACCATTCTTGCTGTTGTAATCATATACCATATTATTGTCCTTTTCTTTACATTTATCTCTTCTAGTTTAAGTCCAAGCAGTAACATTTCAGGCAACTTCTTAAATGTACATTTCAAAAATTTTTCCATTTCTGCATGTATTATAGACCAATAAGTCTTCGCTTTATCACAAGTCCACCACATATGATAGAAAGAACCTTCTTTCTTTTTACATTTCCAACATTTGTTAGACATATTTTGATTAATATTTGCAATTTTTTTGGTGTCATATACCATCTGTACATCATTTTAAAACAGTTCTCTTTTAGATTATAACATGTAGAAATACTCATTGCATTTTTCCATAAAAATTCCCAAGATTCCATTTCAATGTCTTTGTTTAGGTTTATCGCCCATTTTATCATTTGTTCCTTTACCATTTCATCAGCATTAAACCATTTTAACAATACTTTATACATTTTAGAAATCATTTTTTTCCCATCTTCCTCCCAAATTTGTTCTATTTCATTGCTTTTTTCTCTAAAACCAGATTTTTTATCACTTCTGTACATATCATATATTTGTCTGTACCTTAACCAGCCATAATCAAAGTCCATCTGCTGCTGCTCCTTCAATTTAAAGTCTTTACCATGTCTTGTTAACAGGTCTCTATATTTCAACCAGTCTTATCCTTTGTAGTGAGATGATGGATTTAAAACTTCTGCAGGTACAATCCACATAGGTATTTCTTCTGGAAAAAAGTTTTTATATCTTGTCCACGTATCGATTAATGTTCTTCTCAAATAATGATGCTTAAACATATTGTCCATTTTTGTTTTACCATAATACAGATATGCGTGCCACCCAAACCTACAGTCATGACCTTCCAGGGACAATAACTTTCTGTCTTGTAACATAGTCCATGTCTCTATCCAAGGCTGAGGACAGACTGGCAATCTAAAGCGGGGCAGGCACGCTTCGCAAACGGAGGAAAGGAGCATGTTCAGACATGCGCATCTGTCCGTTGGCTCCGTTGCATACTTACCCGTCTCCCAGTCGCTTTCCTTCCGCTTTACCTGGACACCGGTTTTTCCCGGTGTTCAGGGGCCTTCCTCCGCATGCCTCCCGCTTCCAAACAGTGTGAACTGGAAGAAGCGGGAGGCATCCGGAGGAAGTGTGAACGCACCGGCAAAAAGTTTTGCGCATATGCGCACATGCGTATATGCGCATGTGCGCATGTGCGAAAAACATCAAAGGAAAACAAAAAAAAGTGCAGCGGCACGCGCGAGCCGCGCGCGCTGGCTATGCGGCAGTCTGAACTCTCCGTGGCAGTCTGAATGCTCCGTATCGCCGCTGATCCGCATTGCTCTGGCCAGTGTGAACGGCCAGCTCCGTGGGTTTTTTCCCCCCCTCCAGTTCCCTCCGCTTTGCCTCCGCTTCAGATTGCCAGTCTGTCCTCAGCCCAAGTCAAACATACTGCATCATGATATAGCCTTAAGTTTGGTAACTGAAACCCACCTCTCTCTTTAGCATCACACATTATTTTCATCTTAATTCTTGGTTTTTTCCCTCCCCACACAAACTTAGTCAATTCCTTCTGCCAGCATTTGAATGTTTTTACATCTTTCACAATTGGAATAGTTTGAAACAGAAACATTATTCTTGGTAACACATTCATTTTAACCACTGCAATTCTACCCAGCAGTGACAAATTTAATACATTCCACCTTTTAATATCTTGCATAACTTGCTGCCATAATTTCTCATAATTATTCTTATACAAATCAATGTTTTTCATTGTTAGGTTTACACCTAGATATTTTGTCTTTTTCACCACTTCACATTCTATAAGATTTTGTAATTCAATTTGCTTATTATTTGGCATATTTTTACACATCACTTTCGATTTGTTCTTATTTACATAAAACCCAGCCAAATCACCAAACTCTCTTACTTTCTGCAACAAATATGGTAGTGTAGTCATAGGGTCTTCAGCTATAAACATCACGTCGTCTGCAAAGGCTCTATATTTAAAAGAGAAACCTTTTATTGTTAAGCCTTTAATTTCTTTATCTTCTTTCAAATTTAGTAACAAGACTTCCAAAATCCAAATAAATAGCAACGGCGAGAGTGGGCATTCTTGTCGTGTTCCTTTTTCCACTTTAAAGTAAGAAAGCCCACTTCCTTCTCCGGATGTTTATCATAGTACTCTATAGCATCCACTACTACTCTTATATTGTCTCTTATTTGGCGATTAGGTAAAAATCCTGCTTGTTCTGTCTGTATAGTCTCTTTAAGATGTTCCTTAAACCTATCAGCTATAATCTTGGCAAAAATCTTATAGTCATTGTTTAACAAAGAAATTGGTCTATAATTTTTAACATTGGTTAAATCTTGACCTTCTTTCGGAATGAGTGAAATGGTTGCTTCTTTCCAAGTCTCCGGGACCTCACCTGTCACTCCTATGTCATTCATTAATAGCAATAACACTGGTGAGATCGAATCCTGTAGTGATTTATAAAACTTAGCTGTAAATCCATCTGATCCAGGTGCTTTCCCTAATTTTGAATCATTTATTGCATTTTTAATCTCTTGTAGTGACATTGGGCAGTTAAGTAGTTCTTTGATTTTCTCCGTTGGTTTTGGTAATTTTAATGACTGTAGGTATTCTTTAATCCTTCTTCTGTCTTTATTTTCCTTCTTAAAAAGCTTTGCATAATATTTAAAAAATTCTCTTTTTATTCCCTTATTGTCTATTATTTCAATATTGTCCCGTATCACTTTAGTAATAAATTTATTTTCACGTTTTTTCTTTAATTGCCATGCTAAGTACTTTCCAGGTTTATTTGCACCTTCAAATGCTTTTTGTTGTAATTTTTTCAGGTTCCAGTAAGTCCCTTGATTCAAAATAGCTTTTGCTTGGTCTTGTAACATCCAAATTTCCTTTTGCAGTTTCTTTTTTCCTGGTCTGTTCTTCAGTTCCTTTTCTTTTATCTTAATGGCTTGTACAGTGTTTTCATATTGTTCTCTTTTCTTTTTATTGTCTTTAGCGTTCAATGATATCAATAATCCTCTCATAACTGCTTTGTACGCATCCCACACAGTTTGAATTTTTACTTCTTTTTGTATGTTCGCTTGAAAATATAAATCTGTCTCTTCATGTAATTTTTTAACTATTTCTTGGTTGTCTAATAAGTCCTCATTTATTCTCCATCTCCCTTGCCTTTTTATTTGCCCAGAAGTCCATAGACAAGGATTGTGGTCTGAGATTATTCTAGGTAGAATTTCAACTTTTTTTGTCTTAAATGTTAGATTAATAGACATCCAGATCATATCAATTCTTGAATGTGAATCATGTCTGTTAGAGTAAAAAGTATAGTCTTTCCCTTGTGGGTTAACCTTCCTCCAAATATCCTCCAGCTTTTCCTGTTTTATCAGTTCAAAAAATTTTTTTGGAAGTTTCCCTAGTGTGTCGTCTTTTCTCTTTGAGCGCCTATCTATTTTATTATTCACAGTCCCATTAAAGTCTCCCAGCATTATGATTTGTTCATAGTTTACACTGTCCAGTTCCATTTGTAGTTCTTTAAAAAAGATTTCTTTAGCTCCGTTGGGGGCGTAAATATTTACAATCAAAGTCTTCTGTCCGTGTAACAGAATTTCAATAGCTAAGTATCTTCCTTCTTTATCTTTAAATATTAGTTTAGGTTCCAAGTCTTTTTTGGCATATGTTACCACTCCATTCTTTTTATTACTTGCCAATGAAAAAAATTCTTCTCCCAACTTTTTTCTTATTAAATATTTGTAGTCTTGTTTCTTAAGATGGGCCTCTTGTATACAAACTATACTACATTTTTGTTTCTCCAGCCAGTGTCCTACCATTCTACGTTTTTGGGGTGAATTAAGTCCATTTACATTCCATGAGAGTGCTTTGTAATCCATCTTGTTGTAGTCTTAAATATCACCAAATTCTTCCTTGTTCTCACCAACAAAGGCGTACATTTCTGCTGAATTTTTAATCACCATTCTGTTGTTACCATAATAAAAACTCAGTCCTTGTGGTATTTCCCAACGAAATCTTATTTTTTTCTCTTTCAGTTTGACTGTCAGACGCTTGAATTTTTTCCTGTCTTGCAAAATTGCTCTGGGCAATTCTTTCATTACGATAACTTTTTTCCCACCTATTTCAAAAGAATCTGTAAAACATTTCTTGTAGATTTGTTCTTTTGTTCTCTTCATTGTAAATTGAACTACCACGTCCCTTGGTATATTTTTGTCTCTCGCGTATGTAGAATTGACTCTGTAAACAAGATCCATATGTTCTTTAACAACTTCCTCTTCCTCTTGTAAAAAATCTGCTAATGCTTCTTGCATTCTTGTAAAAATGTCTTCACCTAATTTTTCCTCTATACCTCTAAATCTCAGATGGTTTTGCATGTCTCTATAGTGCATCATCTTTTCCATTCTGTCATTTTCCTTCATTGTTTTTTGAGTATTTCCTTCCAGTTCTTTTACTTTAATTTCTATGTCTTGTGTTCTAGTGGTTAACTTTTGTAATTCAGCTTTTAAATCTATAAAATTTTTGTCTGCTTGTGCAGCTATACCATTCATTTTAACATTTACCTCTCCTATAGCGTCTAACATTTTTTTTTCCATTGCTTCCATAACAGCTAGTAATTCTTTTTCTTTTTTTGCTGCCATTGTAGGAGAGGACCATGTAGCTGCTCTCGATCTTAGCCCACGATCCGTCTTGTCTCTTTAAAAAAGATCGATTTTATTTTATTTTCCAAATCAAACACCATTTAGTGTAATCACACAAGCTAGTCTTGCCAAGTCAAATTTCGTTGGTTTCAGCCTTCTAAGTTATATAGTTTATGAGATATTACTGTTTAAAAATTTTATAAATCCAAAATGGCGGGCGCAACTTTTCTATGGTTTGTGTCAAAGGTTATAGTCTTTTTACCTTGCTTCTGGCTTGCCGTAGTTTCCTTTTATCCCTTCCTCTTGCTTACTTGTCTGCTCTCCACACGTCACTTCCTGTTGTAGTCCTTTTGGTCCGGCAGTTTTTACAGTCCCCTTTGCTCTCTTCCGGTTCTTCTCCGCTTCCCTTCTTGTCTGCTCCTCAAGCCGTCACTTCCTGTCTCAGTCCTCACAGCTTGGTCTCGCGATGCTTGGTTCCCTCCCCCTCCCGACTCTTCTTAACCGCAGGAATGTTAAACAACTTGTTTTTTTGGCTTTTAAGTTCAAATTCAGCTTTTTAACGTTTCAAAACTGCACTCATCCAATCTGCAACAGTCTATTGCTTCACCAGAACTGCTTTTCGTCTTTCAAAACACGGTAATGGTAAGGCAAAAAGTTTTTTCCCGTTACCTTATCTTGTTACTTCTCTTCAGATGTGGTCCCAACGTTTAAACTTTGTCTTCTTTGTTAAGGAATCAGGGGAATTGGAGATTTTATGCTGATTAATCAGCCCAGCTCGGCTCCTTAGAGATACTTGCAAAAATCTTCTTCGGCTGCAGTGCTCAAGGTGTTGTAAAAGTCTCCTCCGAGGCTTTTCCTTCACCGAGCTTGCTCAAACCTGGATTATATTGCTTGCTGGTCCTCACACTACCTGTGTGAGGTTGCGTCAGGTGGATTTATCCACCCAAGCTGTCAAGAAGAGCCACTGTCCGCCCTGCGCATTTGCAAAGCGTGTCAGACCTCCATTCCTCCGACCGGAAACCGCTGCCCCACAGTGATCTTGAACAGTCGAAAATCCCAGCCGGCAGCTAGAGACTCAGGGCTGAGTCCCGGAGATGGAAAGTATTTGTTTTTCAGCCATGTGCCATGCAGCCCCAGAAAAAGAAATCTGAGGCATGTGGCTTATTTACTTGTACCTTTGAGAAGCTCAGGGTGGCTGACAAAAGGCTGGTTTACCGTCCAGGCCAGATGAGCTGAGTTTCAAGAACAAGCCTCCCGTGGACATTTTCAGATTATTGCTGCCCCGTGTGTTGTTAGAGATGTGTCTCACATTAGGATTGCCAGGTGGCATCCCATGGATAGGGTTGCCAACCTCCAGGTGGGGCCCGGCAATCTCCCAGAATTACAACTGGCCTCCCAACTACAGAGATGAGTTGCCCTGGAGAAAATGGGCAACTCTCAAGGGTGGTTCTACTTTGGTCCCACCCCTCCCCAAATCCTGCTTCCCTAGGCTCCACCCCCATTTCTCCAGGAGTTTCCCAATCTGTTGTTGGCAGCCCTAACCCTGGACCATTCATGCCGCTGTACAGGCCTGCCTCTGTGACTACTGCTGACCCAGCTGCGCCCCAGACTTGCCTCTCCCATTTTGTTTGAGTAAGAAGGACTGTCATATTGTCCCAGATGGGAGGAGTAGGTGAATGAAAGGACAGGCAGAAAGAAGCTATGGCTTCAGGCCTGTTAAAGAGACAGACGGACTTCAGGGATAGGCTCAGTGGAAGAACATCCGCTTTGCATGCTTTGCCTGCAGAAGATCCCCGGTTCAATTCTTGGGATCTCTAGTTAGGAGAATCGGGTATCGGGATCAATCCGAGAGACTCTGGGGAGCTGCTGCCAGTCAGTGTAGATGATACTGCATTCATGGGTAGGGTTGCCAGCTCTGTGTTAGGAAATACCTGGAGATTCTTAGGGTAGAGCCTAGAAATGGCAGGGTTTGGGGAGGGAAGGGAAGGGACTTCAGCAGGGCATAATGCCATAGGGGTCACCCTCCAAAGGAGCCATTTTTTCAAGGGGAACTGATCTCAATTATCTGGAGATCAATTGTAATAGCAGGAGATCTCTAGGTGCCACCTGGCGGTTGGTAACCATAATTCATGAGCTACAAGACGTTTTCCAAGTTGCAGGTTGGCAACTCTGGGTTCCAGTTATCAGCATGAGATAACTGGAGGGCATCAAAGTGGGTTCAGTCCAACAATCACATGGATAGGGATGCCAGCCTCCAGGTGGGACCTGGGGATACCCCGGAATTACAGCTCATCTCCAGACTACAGAGATCAGTTCCGCTGGAGAAAATGGATGCTTTGGAGGGTGAACTCTGTGGCATTGTACCCCACTGAGGTCCCTGTCCTCCCCAGACTCCTCCCCCAAATCTCCAGGAGTTCCTCAGCCTGGATCTGGCAACCCCCCCCCCCCCCCATCACACTAGCAGCCAGGGGGGACTTGGCAACCCTACCATGGATGGGCAAGAGACATTTATGGAAAAGGGAGATATTTTGCACTTCTCCCTGCCCCACCTGGAACTCCATCTCTCTGGATATTGCAGATGGGCTGCAAGGGAATCTTCAGCAGTATCCATGCTCTCCTTCTGCAGCCACTCCCACTGAAGTGAAAGGGCAGGGGATGTGCAGCCTGCAGCTATGGCTTCAGCATATTACCAACAAACACATCTGGTCCTCAGAATGAACATGCCCCTTGCTGGACCAAGAGGCTTGGGCTCCTTGGGCTAGAAACCTCAGAGAGAGGATCGGTCTGGAAGGCTTAGAGCTTGTTCACACCGCTTTGAGTCTACGCCTGGTTCCAAATAGGATGGGTTCACTTGGAGAAGGTCTCATGAGAATGGCTTCCTGTTGCATTGCTGCAGCGAAAGCTCTGGGCGTTTTGGAACAACCTGGAGCTGCCGAGCTGAGCCCTTTAAGGAGACAGGCCCTTCTCTATCCTCCGAGTCAAATCCTTTCAGTTAAGTCAGAGCCCTGTGCTGTCTTTCACCCAGGAACGGAAGAAGGCTTTGAGGGCCAGCAGTATAATTATATGTGTTGCAAGGCAGTGATTAAGTAGCTCCGCTGGAGTAGGAAGAGCCTTGCGGCATCCCGACTGAGTCTAGGGGCTGAGGGGAAGGAGCAGAAAGAAGAAATACCACACGCACACGCAGTGCTGAGCGATCAGGATTTTTCAGCACACTGCTGCAGACCAGACCAGCCTGTAATTAAAACGATGCCTCCCCTTGCATCTAAAGACAGCCCGCAACACACCAAGTCAGCCGGGTGAAGGAAAGAGAATGGAGAACGCTTCACTCAGGGTGCCCTGGGCCCGCCCATCCGAAATTCCTTTTGTTGCTCTGCTTTGCACGGGTAGCACCCTGCTGCTGACACCATCACTCTTTGGACCTGCTTCATCACTGTCTTAGCCACACAAAAGATGTGCTTCTTCCCACCCTATGGTAAGAGCATGGCCGCACAGCAGCTCCTTGCATGCTGTATGGGGCCATCTGTCAGATGGCTGGAAGCCCAGAAAACATCACAGAAGGAAGAAGCAATACTTGATAACGTCTAAGGGCTAAACTAGACTCTGTGTGTGACACAATGAGTTATTTGGGGGGGGGGGGTCCCCTGACCTGACTTGTATACATGACATCGGGGGACTAATGTTCCTAAACATGCTGGGGCCCAATTTAGCTCAGGAACAGAGCACAGAGGGATGAGGGGCTTCCACCTTTCCTCTCCTACTGTTTTCCCAAGCCAAAATGGCCACGATGGGCCTCTTTGCTATGCTGTGGCACTGCGCATGTAGAGATTGCCCCACAACAGGGTTAACAGTTTCCCCGTGATTTTGGCTCTGGGAAGCAGGGCAGGAGGGAAGGCTGAAGCTCCTCCTTTCCTGCACCTGGCTCCTGAGCTGAATTGGGCGCTGGTGTGCTTGGCAACACTGATTCCGCAAGCTGTGTAGCATGTATTGTCTAGTTTGGCCCTAAGAGGCAAGAGTGAGTCAAAAGCGGATTGCTAGCAGATGAGCTTGTGAGAAAATAAGCACCCTGCTGGATCAGACCAATGGTCCTGCTGATCCAGCTCCCTATTCCACACAGTGGCCAACCGGTTGCTTTGGAGGGCCAACAGAAAGGGCAGAGAGGCCAACAAGGCCTTCCTCTGAGGTTGCCTCTTAGCACGGGGTTTTAGAGGTGAATGGCCTCCGGTGGTGGAGGTTTCCTTTAGTTACCGTGGCACAGTATGAAATGGAAGGCATGAGAAAGAGAGAGGCTAACTGGAGAGTTTTAGAAGTGTAGAAGACCCTGATGCTGTGAATGATTGAAGGTAAAAGAAGAAGGGGACAGCAAAGGATGAGATGGTTAGACAGTGTTAGTGATACAACAAACATGAAATTAAGCAAACTCCGAAGCACAATGGAAGACAGGAGGGCCTGGCGTGATGTGGTCCATGGGGTCGCGAAGAGTTGGACTCGACTGTGCGACTGAACAAGAAAGACAAGGCAGAGGCTTATTAGGTGCCAAAGGAAGGGCTTCATGCGTGGGCCTTGAGACAGGAAAGGAATGCAGCATGTTGACTGGGGGAAGGCCACAGAATGGCAAAGTTTCTAAATTATGCCAACAGAAGGGCTAACCTTACAGGGTAGGTATAGAGAAGGAGTCTGTAAGTTGCTGGGAACTCTGTGTGTGGGTCTGCAGAATGTGGCACATTGCAGTCCACATGGAAGCCCTGTTGGTGAAGATCAGGCACACCAAGTCTCAGGAGTCGTGGGTGACAAGATTGGCCCGGATGATGAAGTTGTTTTTCCCCATAGGAGTAAATAGCAGCTATTCCCTTATATTGAAGGGGCCCGCGTGAGCTCATGAAGTTGCCTTCTACTGAATCGTACCATCAGTCTGTCAACAATACTGCCTGTTCCGACGGCCAGCAGTTCGGCAAGGTCTTGGGCAGGGTTCTTTCCCGTCACCTACCACCTGTTCCTTTTTAACTGGAGATGCTGCAGACCGAACCTGGAACTTTCTGCATACAAAACAGGGGCTCTACCACTAAGTCACATTCCCCCTCCCTGTAGGGAGTAAAGTGACACCATTGGGATGGGGGTTAAACTTCAGCTGGACTTTCTGAATGGTCTTCACAGCGACTCCACATGGAGTACATTGCAGTAGTCAGTACGTGAGGTTACCAAAATGCGGGTGATTGCTAGAGAGGCAGCTGGTTCTGTAGCCAAAACTATTGAAAAGCTGTGCAACTTGTTCAGTGGAGGGAGGGTAACTCTGTCCAGAACAGGTTGATCTGACACTCTGCCAGATCTGGGCTGGCTCACCAACTTCACCTCTATCTAGTCTGGATTAAGTTTCAGTTTGTTAAAACCTTCATCCGGCCTACAGTAGTTCAGTCCCGAGAGGTTGTTCCCAGTTGTACTGAGAGTGATCAGTTGTGTCCTATGCATACCACTTTTTTGCTTCTTTTTATTTATACCCTGCTTTTCTCTCCAATGGGGCCCTTTACAACTTCATTATCCCCCTCTCCACCTTATTGTCCCTACAACAACACTCTCAAGCGGGTTAGGCTGAGAGAGCGCCTGGCCCAAGGTCACCAAGCGAGCTTCCAAGGCAGAGGAGGGGTTCAAACCTGGTTGTCACAGATCTTTGTCTGATGCTTTAACCACTACACCACGCTGGCTCTTAAACAGCCAGATGATCTCTCCTTGCCTCTACATATAGATGTTAAAGAGTGCTAGGGAAGGTACCCCATAAGACAAAGCAGTTTGTCATCCAGCATTACCTTCTGGCATTACCTTCTATAGGAGTGGAACCCCCGCCATGCCAAGCTGTGCTCTCTACTCCCACTCAGGTGGTTTTGAAGGATTTTGATGGCCAGTTGGGCCGGAAGTTTCTGAGAAGTCCAGAAGAATGAACAGTGTTACACTCTGCTAGATGCAGATCATAGGCCAAGACTGCCAATGTGGTTTCCATCCTGAACCTTGTTCTGAACCTCAACTGCTACAGGTCCATAAAATCCATCTCTTCCAAAGAATTCCTGGAGCTATCCCACCACTGCTTGCTCCATCATTTCTCCCAAAACAAACAAATTGAAACTGGGTTATAATTATTCAGATCTGCTGGATCCAGGGAAAGCTTTTTCAACAGTAATTGAACCATTACCTGGTTCAATAAATTAGGAAGCAGGTCTTTCTATCTGCCATAGCCCCAGTTCTTCATCTGTATAGCTTCATCTTTGGTTCCATTCCTTGGTCCTGGTGAGGATACTGGGGTGAAGAAATAGAGAGGATATTTCAGGATATGACTGTCAGATAGGAGGCACAGGAACTGGTCACACATATATGTAATTCATGTGATTCCTCATTTCTCAGCGCTTGGATGAGAAGTTGATGGATGTGGAAATGGATGCTTTGTAAAAAGCTGCACTGGATGTGACATGGAAGTTGGGTGTGTTTTTTTAAGTTGGGGGCTTCGCAAGGAATGGTGGGAAGAGGGAAGAATTTGACACCCCCTCCCCAAATCTCTTCTCAAGCATTCTATGAGGTTTCTTGGGCTAGGGCAGGCTGGTTTTCCCCTTCCCTCTATTTTCTGCTTTAACTAACTCTCAACTGTCTTATTGTTCTTTGTTCCTGCAGCATATTCAGTTGTCATCAGAATGATTGGGGGGGGGGAGCTGTGGCTAATTTATAAAATCTTATTTTTCTGCATACCTGTGGAGGCCTGCAAGTGCCCACCTCATCAGTGGGCGATTCCCTTTTGCTGCATTCATAATTGGCATGCCATGGAGACCAGCAGAGTGTGTGTGTGTGTGGGGGGGGGGGGGGGGACAATGGAAAAATCCCATTCCACTCTCAAAATCTCTCCCGACAGGATTCTTTAAGAAGCTTGAACAAAATGATCCCCTTCTCTCCCACGTTTTGTTTAAGTGACACTCAGACGCTCTCAAGATTTCATCACTTCTGGGCATGTTTAGTCTCTCCATCAGGCCAACATTTTTTGGGGGGATCCCCTCTTTTTCTTTGGCTTAATTTAGAAGATCATATTGTTTTGCCAACTTGAGAAGTCCCCAGAGCATACAGACCTCCCTACTTTGGATGCAGGTGTCCAGGCTTTCCAACTTTCTTCATCCACACAAGAGGGCCGCCTGTTCATTATTAGAAATAGTGATGAAGATCCATCCACGCAGCCAGGGCTTCATTTGATGCTTATTAAGGAATGACTTATACATGTTTAGCTAGTACAGTATTGGAACTCAAACCCCACGCAATTAGGGATGCCAGCCTCCAGGTGGGACCTGGGGATCCCCCAGAATTACAGCTTATCTCCAGGCTACAGAGATGAGTTCCCCTGGAGAAAATGGATGCTTTGGAGTGCGGACTCATGGCACTGAACCCCACTGAGGTCCATGTCCTCCCCAGGCTCCAACTTCAAGCCTTCAAGAGATCCCCAACCTGGAGCTGGCAACCCTAACACCCACCCCCAGCTGGTGGTAGGGTTGCCAGCCTCCAGGTAGCACCTGGAAATCTCCTGTTACTGCAACTGATTTCCAGATAACCAGGATCAGTTTCCTCTGAAGAAAATGGCTGCCTTTGGAGGATAGACTCTATGGTGTTATACCCTGCTGAGGTCTTTCCTGTCCCCAAACTCCACCCTCTTTAGGCTTCGTCCCCCAAATCTCCAGGTATTTCCCAACCCAGAGCTGGCAACCCTAGCTGGTGGTCAGGGGAGACTTGGCAACCCTACACATATTAGGCATTGTGGAACCCATGAGCCTACCAGTACGTGTGGCCACCATTTTGCGCAAAGAGTACCGTGCACATATTGTACATATTGGCAAGTGTCAGCATGTGCGGACACAGAAACTAAAAAAAACTGGGTTTCCAATTGCACATAATGGAAGGTTATTGCCCTATTCTAGGGTTGCCAATCCTGGTGTTGTCCAGAGATCTCCCACTATTACAACTTGTTGTCAGGTGAAAGAAATGGCTGCTTTGGGAGGTAGACTGTATGGCACCTCCCCAAACCCCCCTCTGTAGGCTCCATCCCCCAAATCTCCAGGTATTTCCCAACCTGGAGCTGGCAACCCTACCCCATTTACACAGAATGGGGATCCAGAAGATGGCAGGTAGCACACTTGGCTGGTGTGGGAAGTTGGAGTGCCACCCAATGCTCCCTCTAAGCTATGGAGTCCTGTGAGCAAAGATTCTACTTTCTGAGCTACTGGCATTAAAGTTGTGAGTGAGCAATTTGGCTGCTGCATAAATCAATTGGCTCTGGAGCCATCCTTCCTGAGCCAAGACAAAAATGTGTGAGCCAGAGGCTAAGAAATGGTGTGCTAGCTCACACTGACTCAGCTTAGAGGGAACACTGGCGCCATCATCGCAGTGGCTGAACGGAGCTCTTCAGCCATGTTTGAGTGAATCAGCTTGTACTCTCTGGGGAAGGAGCTCGCAAGGCCACGTACGGGTGCCGCTGTTCTCGAGCAGGTCATGCAAACCAGCTGTATCCCATGCTGCATTTTGCCAGCTTAACACATTTTGCTCCTCCCACGGCCTCAAGTCTGTTCATTCACTCCACTGTGCCTTTGAATGGGTCTCCAAGGGAACCAGTTGCCCCTCATGTGTCTCTGAGCCGCGGTTCCCTCTGTGTGGGATGGAGGTGGCTTTGTGCTGTGACTTGGCACCGAGGCCAGTAATGTGATGGAGGTGTGACTAATATCAGTCATGCTTCGGAGAAGTGTTTTATAAATATGAAGGGCTCGAGGCCTTTCACGTGAAGCTGCCAGACTTTCAGTCCGGTACACTTAAGGCAAGCAGCAGCTTTCCAGGGTCTCTGGAAAAGAAGTCTTTCTCTGCTTCAAGTCTTTTAGCCAGAGATACCAACTGGCTGAACCTGGGGCTTGGTGCATGTTAGCTCATACCAAATGCTCCCAGGCCAAGATGTGAAGCACATCAAATGGACTCAGTCGACTCTTGGTGGAAAGTCAGTTTCCCCATAAATTCAGAGGTGGTCTGACTGATTTTGATCTAGCTCCCTAGAAGCTAAAATGCCCAAACTGAGGCCATCATAACTTTGGTCCCATTATGAGAAGACAAGAGTCACTGGTAGGGTTGCCAGTCTCAGGTGGTGGCTGGAGATCCCCCGGAATCACAACTGGCCTCCAGGTTACAGAGATCAGTTTCCACAGAGAAAATGGCTGCTTAGGGGGATGGATTCTATGGCATTGTACCCTACTGACGTCCCTCCCCAGATTCCACCCCCCAAAATCTCCATATGTTTCCCAATTCAGAGCAGGCAACCCTAGTCACTGGAAAAGACAATAATGCTAGGAAAAGCTGAAGGCAGAAGAAAAAGAGAAAGACCCAACATGAGATGGACTGACTCAATCAAGGAAGCCACGAAGGCCCTCAGTTTGCAAGACCTGAGGCAAGGCTGTTAATGAGAGGAGGTTTTGGAGATCATTAATCCATAGGTTCGCCATAAGTTGGAAGTGATTTGACAAACTTAACACGCACACACACAGTCAAAAGTCTGGGAGGGTGTGAGATTCCCTAGAACCACGAGGTTGGCTTCAGGGCAGGGGCTGGCAGAAAGCCACCAAAGCCCCCTCCCACTGCTCTGTAGGCCCCTGGGAACCTTATTGCTTATTGCCCCAGCTGCTGCCTTAGAGCTGCTTCAGCTCCAGAGGCGGCCAGAGACTGCAACAGTGGGAGGGCTTCTAGTGTCCTGGCCTCACTGCTGGACCTTCTGAGGGCACCAGGTGTTTTTGGCCACTGTGTGACAGAGTGTTGGACTGGATGGGCCATTGGCCCAATCCAACATTGGCTTCTCTTATGTTCTTATGAAGGGTCCATCCCCACCGCCCTGCCCCCCTCCACTTGCTGGGGCACCCCAACCATAGGGTGGCCTCAAGAAAGAAGAGCAGTGGGAGCCACCGGAGCCACAAGCACGTGGCCCATCCCTCCTGTATGGCAGGCAGGCAAGAGCTGCTGTGGGTCAGTGGCACCTAAGGTTTCCAAGTCCCTCCTGGCCACCAGCAGAAGATGGGGGGTTAGGGTTGCCAGATCCAGGTTGGGAAACTCCTGGGGACTTGGAGATGGAGCCTGGGGAGGACAGGGACCTCAGTGGGGTACACTGTCATAGAGTCCACCCTCCAAAGCATCCATTTTCTCCAGAGGAACTGATCTGATCTCTGTAGTCTGGCAATCAAGCTGTAATTCTGGGGGATCCCCAGGTCCCACCTGGAGGCTGGCATCCCTAGTGGTACCAGCCTCCCTCCTGTAGAATACATTGGCAGGCAGGAGCTTCATTGCTGGAAATGAGCTCCCCCCAAAAGGCCAGCAGGCAAGAGGAGGCAGCCCCAGCTTTACACAGATTAGGTGGCAGCTGCCAGAAGCCTGCTTTTCTTCTTCTCCTCTTCATGGGGTAGGTTGAGGCCCTTTTCTGGGGCTGTTTTGGCCTCCCAGTCTGCCCTGGCTGGAGGGCAGCTGGAGGGTCCCTCACTGTTGTTGTTGGCAGCGGTGCCAGTGTAGCAGCTCTCTGGGGCCCACCAGCATGGGGGCCCTTCAGCATAATCCTGGGGCAAGTGCCCCAGTTGCCACATGGCTAAGTCTCCCCAGCATAGGAATGCCAGCCTCCAGATGGGGGTCTCCTGGAATGACAGCTCATCTCCAGACTACAGAGATCAGTTCAGCTGGAGAACATGGATGCTTTGGAGGGTGGACTCTATGCCATTGTACCCCACTGAGGTCCCTGTCCTCTCCAGGCTCCACCGCCAAATTCCCAACCTGGAGATGGGAACCCAGTCCCCCAGTCCCTGCTGATTGTCTGGGGGGACCAGGCCACCCGAGGTCCCTGCATGAAGTTCTAGGGCTAAATCCCTCAAGGACAAATTGCACATTACATTCAGGACTTAATCCTTTAATGGCCAATGACAGTTCATGTGTATTGCTGCCAGATGTGGTCTGGGAGTTCTGAGCTTAGAGTTTAATTCTGAGGCATGTGAGGACTGCTTCAGATCAGGACCAGTTTATGGGGTAGAGAGGGATTTACTCCCGTGCTGTTTTTCTTACTTGAAATGGCCCTTGGAACCACTGTTTGTCCCATTGGAAAATGGGCAATAGAAGCTCCTGGGGCCATTTCAGATCAGGAAACTGACAGAGAGAGAGGGGGAAAGTCTTAAGCTTCATCTCCCTGTGTGCTGCTGTCTCAGTCAGTTCTAACAACAGAGCCTCCAGAGCCAGTTTGGTGTAGTGGTTAAGTGCGTGGACTCTAATCTGGGAGGACCGGGTTTGATTCCCCACTCCTCCACTTGCACCTGGCTGGATGACCTTGGGCAAGCCATAGCTTTGTACCAGCTGTTCCCTCAAGGACAGCTTGGGAAAGAGCTCTCTCAGCCCCACCTACCTCACAGGGTGTCTGTTGTGGGGAGGGAAAGGGAAAAGGAGTTTGTAAGCCGCTCTGAGACTCTTAAGTGAGTGAAGGGTGGGGTATAAATCCAATCTCTTCTTCTTCTTCTTCTTCTTCAGAATAAGCATGATCAAAAGCCATCACAGTGGCCACATGGCCCACATGACGACTTTGTAATGTATGAACCAGCCTTTAGATAATAGAATTTTTTACAACAACCTTGTAAGGCAACTCAGTATCATTAATACTGTATTACATCTGAGATGGGAGAGGGCTAAGACTGAGACAGTGGAGACCCAACAAATACATGGTTAAGCTCTGTTACAAGTGCGATGTAGTGGTTAAAGCACTGGTCTGGAGAGGTCTGTGTTCAAATTCCTCTTTGTCATGAAGCTCACTTGGTCCATTTCTTTTAGCCTACCCCCCCTGCCCTGATCTCTCTGGAGCAAGGATAAGAGTCAGATGAATAGATTCAAATCAAGGACCAAACTGTTTGTTCCAAAGGAGGCCGATGACTCTGCCTTTTTCTTTTAACCTTGAAATGCTGCTTTCGGATTTCACTTTTTATTTTAATTACTGTATTTATAGTCTGCCATTCTCAACGAGGCTCAAAGTGGATTATAAAATTTCAATAAACAATGGGATAACAAAGATAGCATAAGATATGCCATAAGCAATGCAGCAACTGGACAACAAAAATTCAGGATCAATGCAGTACATAAGCAGCACAATTAACTAGAAAGGTAGTCCCTATCATTCTAGTTAATTGTACAGTCCGAGCCACGGTGGCTCAGAGGTTAAGACCAGAAGGTCAGTAGCTCAGCAGTTCGAGACCTGAGTGCTGTGTTACGGAGTGAGCTCCCATCTCTGGCCCCAGCTCCTGCCAACCTAGCAGTTCGAAAGCAAAAAATTGCAAGTAGATAAATAGGTACTGCTTCGATGGGAAGGTAACAGCATTCCGTGCGCCTCAGTGTTTAGTCATGGCGGCCACATGACCATGGAGAAGTCTTCAGACAGCGCTGGCTCTTTGGCTTGGAAACGAAGATGAGCACTACCCCTAGAGTCAGATTCGACTGGCTTTCGAGCAAGGGAAACCTTTGCCTTTTAACCTTCTAGTCGCTATCAAGTGGCAGAGAGGGGAGAGGTTAAGCATCTCTCTCACACACCCCTTTTTCCTGTTCCAAGTTGCATCCCCACAACTTTCCTCCCTGAGAGGCTTTCCCTTGTAAAGGATGGAAGCAGATGATGACCAAGCCTCGGATCCTAAGAAGCACAAACAGACGCAGCGTTGTGGAAAGCACCTGCCTTGCCTCCCCACTCCCACTGTAGCCTTCTGAACCCCCTCAAATGAGGGTCAGTAGACTCTCAGGAAGGGGGTGAATGGAGAGTCTGTCGCAGGAGGAAGATATCTGCAGAAATCACCCTCCCCTCTTCCGCAAACAGAAATGCCATCTTTCAGAGGAACGGCTGCTACACTGATGGAACGGCACCTTAGACTCCAAGCCCATGTGTTCTCCATTGAAAAACCTCCCACAGATTTTAAAAGGGCAGCTAAAACGATCAAGGCTTTGCAGCATCTTCCCTTCAAGGAAAGGCTAACAGTATCAGTACTTTTTACTTTAGAAAAAAGGCAACAATCTGGGGGGGGGGGGAGCGGAGAGGATACTATAGTAGTTTATGGAATTATGAACAGTGTACAGAAATCAGAAAGGATTTTATCATTCTGTCCCGTTTTCTGGCTACACGGTGTGGGTAAAATATGCCAAACCTGTGCATTGAACAATCTATGGGAAATCTATTAGGGAGAAGCATTTTCACCTCGGAGAAGCCCCTGTGAAATAGGCTTCATAATTTTAAACTAATTTGCTAGGGGAAAGATCTTCTGTTGTAGATTTCTCCATCACTGGGAACTGACCTTATTATAATTAAGACCAGGACTCTTGGCCTATTCAGTGTAGGCATAGGAGGCTTGCTATCAAACCTCAATACTTTACACCTGATGTGTCTAAAATTGCTATAGGTGGCTGCTGGTGTTATGTACAGACCTTCTACGGGGAGTATAATGTATCACCAAGATGCATTGCATATCTGGACGTACACTGGAACATCAAGACTACTGTGTTGTTGTTTTTAAAAAAAACCCTTAAAAACTTAGCCATTTGTGGCAGCAACATGTCTTACAGTGAGTGTTCAGAATCTGGTAAATGTTGACAGACACAGATGAATGTTGTAAACACTTGCAGAAACATCAGATATGTTCCCCCTCCCCTCCACTTTTGGGAATATACTTCATTGACTGATGGTCATCACATTTAGCTGACTGTCAACATTCACCAGCGTGTCTCTCAGTTTTCACACATCTATCACATTTGTCTGTGACTGACACCATTCGCATGTGAATGTTGGTATGTACAGTCACCGGAACATTAGAAGCAGAAAATGATTCAGTAGTCATTCCCTCTCCCCAGGAACCTTTAGGGGGGCGTGCAAACACACATACAAATCAGGGCTAACTGTTTGAGTCTGGCTCCCCAACACCACCGCCAGCTTCACAGCAGAATTGACAGACATGTTGGCCACTGAATGAAACACTGATTCAGAAGTCGGCATAGTCCTCCCCCCCACACCCCGTGCAACAGGAGATCTAAATGCCACATGTTCAATTAAATGTACATTTGTCTCTATTTTTTTTAAGGCAGAATCTTTTTTAAAAACACCAAAAAACTGCTTGAGGGAGGATAGTTTCAGGGGGGTAGCCATGTTGGTCTGAGAGTTAGATTCCAGTCCAGTAGAGACCAACAAGATTGAAGGGGGGGGGGTGAGCTTTCAAGAGGCACAGACCCCTTTGTCAGATACAGGGAGGAAACGTTAGTGACCTTCCTGGTTTCCAGCCCCAAAGCACTATACGTACAGCCAGCTTCTGTTCTAAAACGCATTGTTTCCCTCTGAGACCAGTTCAGGAGGGAAGATTGCACATCAAAACAAAACATGGTGAGTATGGTACTACAGTGGCTCACAGCTCAAATCATGTACATGTAGGATTTCCAATCTCAAGGTCTGGAGTCCCCCAGTAACTACAGTTGATCTCCAGACTACAGCGATCAGCTCCCCTGGAAGAAATGGCGGCCTCAGAACACAGACTGTATAGTATACCATAGAGTCTGGGAGAAACAGAAGGCCTAAAGTGACATCACATCACATGCCCATTGAGCTCCCTCTCCTCCCCAGGCCCTGCCTCCTCAGTCTCCAGGAATTCCCTGAGGCACAGCTGGCAACCCTATCTATATATCTAATTCCGAGAGGGTTTTTTTTCTGTGTGGATGCTTATTTCTGCCAAAAGAGAGCTCACTCTCCCCCAACAGCTTTTACTATGTAGTCAGGCCCCTTTCTCGGTCTGCAGAAAAATCCAAAAAGTTAAAATTTTCAAGGACTGTTGAATTCCCCAAAATACTTTTTGAAATGGCATCATCTCCAGACGTCAACTGTGAGGAGATTAGAATGTTCAGGGCAGGTTCTAACTGTTTCTGTCAGTAAAAGGAAGGGTTTTTACTGGCAGCAGTCTAGGGTTGCCAAGTACCCCCACCCACCCCAGCCACCTCCAGCAGATCCAGATCCAGGCTGGGAAACTCCTGGAGATTTGGGGGTGGAGCCTGAGGAGGACAGGGACCTCAGTGAGGTACAATGCCATAAACTCCCCCCTCCAAAGCATCCATTTTCTCCATGGAAAGTTATCTCTGTAGTCTGGAGATGAGCAGTAACTCCAGGGGATTCCCCAGGTCCCACCCGGACGCTGGCATCCCTAGGCAGCACCTTCTGTGTGACTTGATACCACCTGATTTGCATGACTTAATTAGGCTTTGATACTGTTCATCAGCAGCCACCCTATGAAAGCCATTGTGATGTAACAGCTAGAGCTTCAGATTGGGATCTGCGAGACCCAGGTTCAGATCCCCGTCTTGCGGTGGAAACTGACTGGGAAATTTTGGACCAGTCACATACTTTCAGCCTAACCAACCTCACAGGGTTGTTGTGCAGACAACAAGGAGGAAATAATAATGTAAGCTTCTTTAGTCCCCACTGTGGAGAAAGACTGTAATTTTCCTAGGTAGAGGCTGCGGGGAAGGGGGTGGAGATGGAAAGCTGAAGACAGATAAAGGTAGGTTGGCTGTTGGGTGGGAAGTAAATAGGGTTGGGGAACTCCAGGTTGGGAAATTCCTGGACATTTAAGAGGTGGAGCCTGGGGAGGGTGGGATTTGAAGTGGGAGGCAGAAAGAGTGGTGAGGTGGGGAGGCAGAAAAACAAAGAGAATGACGACAGGTCAGAAAGAGAGAGGAAGTAACATACATGGAGGAGAGAGAGAGAGTAAGAAAGGGGGGGCAGAAGGGAGAAAGAGTGTGAGAGAGATAGGGGGAGAAGGGAGGAAGCAAAGGTGTGAGGAATGGGATAACCACCCACAAGTTTCTTGCGGGTCTCCACTTGTCAATGTATCTAATTCTCAACAGGGCCAAACATGATATGATCCCCAAAGGTCCTTGCGACTTGCTCACTTGTGTTCATCTATACCCTGAACAGAGAATTCTCATCCTTCCCCAAATTATGATCCACAGAATTCCTTGGGGAAGCTCTGGCAGTTAAAGGTGCATCACAAAACCAACCAATAACAGGTTTGCAGTATAGATATACCCATAATGTTGCAAAAGTGGATCTGATCCTATCCTTTCAGCATCCTGGTTACAGCTTCCTCTCTTCTGATTCCTTGATCTCTGCTTTAATCGGGGAGCACAGACATGGGATTCCCCCCCCCCAAGGCAGTGTTTCCTGACATGGGTTGGGACCCAAAAGTGGGTCACAAACCCTCTGAGAGTGAATTGCAGGCCAATGGCTGCCCCTGCCTTTTCTACTGTTCTCTTTTGCAATTCGGACACCAAGATCTGACCCAGGAAACAATATCTTCCATGTCATACATCAGTTGGTATTTTTTCTTCACTTCATGTACACGTTGATCAGATGAAATGTGTCCTGATGGCTACTCAAATGAGTTGCTTAGAATCTTAAAGGGGATTAGAGGGAGTAACGGAGGAGGAGAGGGTGGTCAAAGGCTGGGATATAACCAGGATAGCCACTTCTTCCCCGGCCACCAGCAGGGGATGGGGGAGTAGGACTGCCAGATCCAACTTGGGAAACTCCTGGAGATTGGGGATGGAGCCTGGGGAGGACAGGGACCTCAGCGGGGTACTCCACCCTCCAAAGCATCCATTTTCTCCAGAGGAACTGATTTGTGTAGGCTGGTGATGATCTGAAATTCCGGGTGATCCCCAGGTCCCACCTGGAGACTGGCATCCCGCGATATAACCTCCATTTTCAGAGACTGTGTATGTCAGAATGCCAGTTGCTTGGGGTTCATAGTGGGGGCAGCTGCACCCTTTGAGAAATGTCTGTTGGTTTATCAAAAACATCTGGTTGGGCATTATAGAAAATGGAATTAAAAGGGCCATAGCAACCAGTGGGGTGCTGCAGGGCTTGGTTTTGGGCCCAGTAGTTTTATCAATGATCTGGATGAAGGGGTAGAAGGGCTACTCATTACATTTGCTGATGATACCAAATTGGGAGGAGTAGCAAACACCTAAGAAGATAGTTAAAATTCAACAAGACCTAAATACTCTGGAGAAGTGGGCAGTTGCAAACAGGATGCAATTCAACAAAGATAAATGCACATTATTACGTCTGGGCAACAAGAATGTCAAGCACAAATACTGGATGGGGGATACATTTCTGGGGAGTAGTGCATGCGAAAGAGATCTTGGGGTAAGAGTGTACTGTAAACTAAATATGAGCAGTCAGTGTGATACGGTGGCAAAAAAGGCAAATTCAGACTTGGGTTGTATCAAAAGGGCCATAGCATTGAAATTGCAGGAGGTCATAGCCCCTCTGTATACTGCCTTGGTCAGGCCGCACCTTTATTTTATTTATTTATATTTATTTGGAGTATTTATAGGCCACTCTCCCCGCAAGCAGGCTCAGAGCGGCTCACACCCTTGGCACAAAGTGCCAAGAATCATAAAACAGATAAAAAGCAATACAATTAAAACACTTAAAACAATCAATAAATAATCAGCAATCAACAATTTCAGTTAAAGTGCTCACAGTCGTAGTAAAGCAGATGGCGTGCTATGTATTACAGACTCAAAAATGCCCCACTCCGCAGTCTCCGGTTCTGCAGGATGCCACCAATTTTAGTAGTGGCCATAGATGATGCTACAGGCTATAGATGGTAATACTGTAATACGGGTTGTAGATGGTAATGGGGGGGGGGGCTTCTAGTTGAAAGCCTGTTAGAAGAACTCCGTCTTGCAGGCCCTGCGTAACTGCACAAGGTCCCACAGGGCCCTGATCTCCTCTGGGAGCTCATTCCACCAGTGAGGAGCCGCCACCAAAAAGGCCCTAGCTCTGGTGGCAGCGAGCCTGGCCTCCCTGGGGCCTGGGATCACTAGGTGATGTTGCATCCCTGATCGTAGTGCCCTCTGGGGTATATACAGGGAAAGGCGGTCCCTCAGGTATGTCAGACCCAGGCCATTTAGGGCTTTAAAGGTGAGTATCAGCACCTTGAAGCGAATTCGGTATGCTATTGGCAGCCAGTGCAGTGCCTTCAGCGCCGGCCAGATGTGCTCCCATTTAGGACCATGGTCTTATTGTTGATAGATCTGGCATTGCACAGCACCAATGTCAAAGGGGGGTTATCTATCCTAGCCCCGCTGCCAGCAACCTTTGGAATGGGTTGCAGGCTGGAAGGGTGCCGAGCGATCCTATTTCTCCGCACCCTTCCCTTTTCTCCCTGCCTGGACCCACCTTGAGTACTGTGTGCAGTTCTGGAGGCCTCACTTCAAGAAGGATGTGGACAAAATCGAGAGGGTGCAGAAGAGAGCAACGAGGATGATCAGGGGTCTGGAGACTGAGACCTACGAGGAAAGGCTAAAGGCCTTGGGAATGTTTAGTTTGGAGAAGAGGAGATTGAGGGGGGCCATGATTGCTCTCTTTAAATATTTGAAAGACTATCATTTGGAGGAGGGCAAGGAGCTGTTCCAGTTGGCAGCAGAGGATAGGACCCGAAGCAATCGGTTTAAATCACATGCAGAAAGGTATCGGCTGGATATTAGGAAAAACTTTTTCACGGTCAGAATGGTTCAAAGGTGGAATCAGCTGCCTAGGGAGATGGTACGCTCCCCTTCACTGGCAGCTTTCAAGAAGAGGCTGGACGAATATTTGTCAGAGATGCTTTTTAGGCCGGTCCTGCATTAGACAGGGGGTTGGACCAGATGGTCTGTGTGGCCCCTTCCAACTCTATGATTCTAATAGAAGTCATATTTTGCTTAGGGCACCAAAAAAGCCTTGGGCCAGCCCTGGATAGGTCACCCTACCAAGTCAATTTGGACCTGTGGGTCACCATATCAAAAAGACTGGGAGCTGTTGCTCTAAGGCGTCTCCAGTCCCATCTCAGAGGTCATCATGCCTCACCGAATGCTCCAAAAGGCCACTCTTATACACTATAGCACGCATAATGACACCCAGACTCTCTGTCCCCCATGGGAAGAGGCTGGGAGGCCTTTATAGCCTGACATGCATCCTTCATGCTCTAAGTTCTTCAGCGCAAGGAGGCACAAGGAATTCTGTGAGCCAGTTCCTTGGCAAAACTCAGCGAGGCTGTTCTCAGCACTTCATTCTGGCCTGCTGTCTAATGAGATATTATTTCAATCTCTCTCTCAGAACAACTGTTGGAGATAATTGCAGTGATGTGGAGCTAGTACAGGGTAGGCAGGTCGGAACAGTACATCTTCAGCAGTTGCCAACTATAGATGTCACATTTCTGGAAACATCGAAGGCACAAGGAAAAAAACAAAATAAATAGAAACAGGTCTGCCCTGAGATGATTATGCAAACCCAAAAGAGTCCTGAGTTTGTAGAGGAGAGGTAAAGAAAGCAATGAAATGAAGAAAAACACCCTTGCGCGTGCGCACACACAAGTTCTCTCTACTCAAGCCACATTGGACTTGTTCACATGTTACAGTGAGTGTACATGAGGAATGCCAGTCTCCAGGCGGGACCTGGGGATCCCCCGGAATTATACCTCATCTCCAAACTACAGAGATCAGTTCCCCTGAAAAAATGGAGGTTTTAGAGAGTGGACTCCATGCCCTTGTACGCCGTTGAGGTCCCTGTCCTCCCCAGGCTCCATCCCCAAATCTCCAGGCATTCTAACTTGGATTTGGCAACCATCCCCTGCTGGTGGCCAGGGAGGTTTTAATATACTATCTGTTCAGCTGATATCCTGTGACCCACCCTTTGCTCGCTTGCGTGGGAGGGTGGGATATCAATCCAATCAATCAATCAATCAATCATATATTTATTTGCCAATGCACGTTCACTTCACCAATGGAACTAGGGACCAGCACCTGGATAAATATAGGGTTTAAAATTACACTTTGAGCTATACATGTGTTGAATGTAACATGAGGATTACTCAGTACATAAAGAAAAATCAAGTGGATGCGGTAGACAGATTGTACTTGTATTTACTGTAACTTATGAACAAAGCTAATGAAGTAAATGGGAATTGGGTAAGAGCAGCTCCATGCAACACCACTGGATTGTCCCAATAGTGAAAATTGTCTTTCCTTGGTTTTTTCCCCACTAAGAGTGACATCATGGCATTTTGAAAGGAAAAAATGACATTTTAAATGCTTCTACCCTGGATTTTAACACATGTTCTTGTTGCTGGTTGTGAACGCTGTCTTCTAAGGGTCAGACATGGACTCTCTAAGGACTCTTAACATTCCCCTAGCTCCCTTCCACCATGCCCATATTTTAACAGGGCATAAGCATAGACCAAAAGTCTGACTCTGTATAAGGCAACCAGACTTTTCACAAGACAGGCAGTATCTCCTTGCCTGCCTTTGAGACTCTCTCTTGTGTAAAGTCTAGCTACACATTACAAGGTCTTCATATCCTCCCTCCCAAAAAAGTCCTCACCCTGTGTGTCTGCCTTGGTCTTAGGGTTGCCAGGTCCTACCTCCAATCCAGTGGGGGGCTCCTAGATACTTTTGGGATCTTCCCAGAAGTTATATCATTGCATTGCTGACATCAGGATGGGGTGACGCTCTAGTTTTTGGGCAGAAGTCTTGTGTTTTTTGCCTTCAGAACCATAGAGTTTGCCCCAAAACTAGAGCATCATCCCCCTGACGTCAGCAATGCAATGACATCACTACCAGGTGACATCATTGCGCCAGCGATGCAGACATGGGAGGAGGCTGTTCGAGGCTGGGCTTCCCCCGCAGGCCAGCTGGCTGGTGGTGGACTGGAGCCCCTGGAACCAAGGAAACTCCCACCCTGATGGGGGGGGGGATGGCAACCCGTTGGTCCCATTGAACAGATGTGCTCTGAGAGTTCTACACTGAGAACTTAATTCTCAGGCATGAGCAGGCTCAGCTCTGGTTGGGACTGCCGCATGCAGGGAAAGGGGCTTAAGCTCCCTCCCAGCACTATTTGCCCAGCCTGACCCCAAAGACTTCCTGTTTGCTCCACTAGGGAAACTTGTGTGTGCCCCATGTGTGCACATGTAGCCCATCCGTACATGTAAATGTTCCCAGTGGGGCAAATAGTGGCTCCCCAGGCCATTCCAAGTCAGGAAAATGGTTCAGGGGGCTGGAGGCTGAAACCCCCTCTCCATGTTCACTACAGTCCTGATCCAAATCAGAGCCTCACATGCTTTGGAATTAAGATCCAGAACTGCTGGAGCTCGTCTAGTAAACAGGACCAGAGTGAATACACGGGATGGGGGCAAGGACTCTGTAACTGCTCTCTTCCAGGGTGATAAACAGCTGGGAGACGGGGGTGTCAGTTTCAGCAGACAAAATTCTTGGGCAGGGGGAATTAAAACCCCTCTCCCCATACTACAGCCCTGATCCAAACTTCCTCCCCCCGGCTTCAGTTGCAGTTTGAAGAAGAAAGGTTGTTTTTTGTACCCCTCTTTCCTCTACCCTAAGCGGTCTCAAAGGGGCTTACAATTGTGAGGCAGGTGGGGCTGCGAGAGAGCTCTGAGAGAGAGAACAGTGACTGGCCCCCAGGTCACCCAGCAGGCTTCATGTGGAGGAGGAGTGGGGAATCAAACACAGCTCTCTAGATTAGAGTCTGCCGCTCTTAACCACTGCACCACACTGGGATGCTCTGATATTCTAGGATTTTAAAACAAAGGTCCAGTAGCACCTTACAGACTCACATTCATTTCCGTGTGAGCTTTCGTGAGTCATATGGAAACAAACATTGCCAGTCTTTAAGGTGCCACTGGACTTCTGTTTTATTTTGCTCCAACAGAGTGACATGGCTACCCCTTTGCAGTCTCCTAGGATTTTCTCTGGCCTGGCCCCTAGAGCGGCGATTATAATGCACCTTGGTGACTGTGAGTCTCAGACGAAGAGACAGTAAAATTATTAATGAATGTGGAATACCAAAGAGTGATTCTGCAAACACCTCCGCAGATCCACCACGCTCCGATAACACCTGCAGGCAGTTCCGTTTTAGGTACGCAAGTCGGCAGAGAGGGGTTCCTATTTTTGTGGTTCCCACATTACCTCAGCAGTGACTCAGAAGGGGAAGAGGCAAGTCAGCAAGGCTCAGATACCGAACTGTTTCTGGAACTTGTACAAGCTTGCCAGAACCGCTCACTCCTCTCCTGAAACCAAATGCAATGAGCAAAACAACAACAACAGAAAGAGAGAGATTAATGGAGCCCACTCTTGTGTTACATATTAGGGGAACAGTGTTTGCTTAGTAACTACACTATACCCCGCTTGTCTCTACCCTAAGGAGTCTCAAAGTGGCTTACAATTGTCTTCCCTTCCTCTCCCTGCAACAGATGCCCTGTGATGTTGGTGGGGCTGAGAGAGTTCTGTGCCCAAGGTCGCCCAGCTGGCTTCCTATGGAGGAGTGGGGAATCAGACCCAGTTCCCCAGATTAGAGTGTGCCACTATTCACTATTACCCCATGCTGGCTCTCAGTGTGTCCCTGCCACAGTTCCATAGTAGCAGGGTGGGGGTAGGCAAGAACAATTGGGCACTGGAAACTCATTTTTAAAAAGAAAGCAAGTTTCTAGTGCTTGTGGAGGCAAAGATATGCTTGGAAAATGTACAGGAAGTACCTGGTTGACTACTCAGAAGCCAGAGAGGTGGAGGGGAGATGATGATGTAAATCGCTTTAGATTCCCATTGAGGAGGAAAATGGAGTAAGTTTTCATTGATTGGGTTTTGTACAGAACAATCCTAGCCCTACCTTGCAGAAGGCTCTGTCGAAAGCCAGCGTGGTACCGCATGTGCCTTGCTGAACTAGGGCTCAGGAGACTGGGCTGCAAGTCTCCAATCAGATATGAAGTTTATAAACTGATCTTGGGCCACTCTCCCACTTTCTCAGCCTCTCCTGTCCAGAAGGCTATGATGCTACAGTGAAGGAGGGGGAAACCATGTCAAGTCACCCAGAACTCCTTAGAGCACTGTGATCCCCAGCACTCCGGGGATCTTGCTAACAAATTTGTTGGTGCCCACTTCTTCTTCTCCAGAGTGAAGACACATCCTGGCTTCTTTATTAGAACAAGAAGAGCTTCAGAAGAGCTCAGGAAACATCACTTAGAGCCAGTTTGGTGTAGTGGTTAAGTGCGCAGAGATATAAGTGAAAAGGCATATGTCTGTCTGGTGTAGTGGTTAAGTGCGCTAACTCCAATCTGGGAGAATCGGGTTTGATTCCCCACTCCTCCTCTTACACCTGCTGGATAACCTTGGGCAAGCCATAGTTCTGGCACAGCTGTTCTTGAAAAAGAGCAGTTTCTGTCAGAGCTCTCTCAGCCCCACCTACCTCACAGGGTGTCTGTTGTGGGGAGGCAAAGGGAAAGGGGTTTGTAAGCCGCTCTGAGACTCTCCAAGTGAGTGAAGGGCGGGATATAAATCCAATCTCTTCTCTTCTTCTTCTGTGAAGGAACTGGCTAGAGACTTTTTAAAAAAATATGACAAATATAGATAAAGTCGTGTGACTATCTATGAAAATTGAGAAATAAACTTGGGAAAAAATATGAAAGCTGGGAATGCAGACATCTTGCTTGTCCTATCATTAGAGTGGTATATTGACTATTTAAGGCATTTCTGGAAGACAGTGAACTGACTCCACAGTTGTGAAAATGCAGAGGGAAGGGCAGACATGCAGAACAATCAGGCCCAAACTGATTCCAGTGCTTGTGGATTTACTGCCAAGAGAACCAGGAGTAAGTTGAGTGTACAGAAAAGCCCTAAGATGAGTTCCAAGTGAGCCTCAAGCTGGAGGGCATTCCGAAGGCATGGTACTACCATTGTAGAACCCAGTTTCTGGTCACCACTTGCCTCATCTCTGCAGGTGGCGGACCAGAGAGCAGAAATTGTGAAAAGGGACAACTGGAATGCTGGCAGTAAGACAGTCTCATTTGGACTATGTCGCTCTCATCATCCATCGGATCATATTGCTGAATTTCATCTTAGCCCCCCCACCCACCCACCCACACACACACACACTTGTTCAAAGGCAGCCCTTCTGTGAAATGCTGGAGAGTATGCCTTTTGTTCAAACACCCAGTTTGGGGTCGGTCATTTTATCTGTGAGAACAGATTCAGACAGTTGACTGGACAAATAGTGTCGATTATTGCATAAATATTTCTGAAGCACTAACTTTATGAGGAGTCATCTCTAGTACGGTGTCCAGTTTTGGGTGGACAAATTAGAACAGGTTCAGAGGAGGGCAACAGAGATGGTCGGAGGTCTGGAAAACAAGTCTGGTGAGGAATGGAAGGAACTGAGGATGTTTGGCCTGGAGAAGAGAAAATCGAGAAGAGTCATGACTGTATCTTTCAAATGCCTGGAGGGCTGGAAAATGGCAGAGGGCAAAGACTTATTCTTGCAAGACTTGGGCTTAAGTAACAATAGGGCACTTCTCACATGAATATTGGGAAATCTTCCTAAGGTCAAGAGCAGTTTGGCAATGGAACCAGTTACCTGGGGGCAGTGGATGTTTTCCCCTTCACCAGATGTTTTCAGGCAGAGACTGGACAGGCATCTGTCAGGGATGCTCAAACTTTGGATTTGCTGCATTGAACTGGGGCAAGTGATACACTGTATTCTTGGTGCTTGGGGGGGACAACAGTGGGAGGGCTTCTAGTGTCCTGGCCCTACTGGTGGACCTCCTGAGGGCACCTGGTATTTTGTGTGACAGTGTGTTGGACTGGATGGGCCATTGGCCTGATCCATCATTGGCTTCTCTTATGTTCTTATGAACAGAGGGTTGAACTGGACGTTCTGTAAGGCCCTTTCCAGCTCTTAAGATTCCATTATTGCCTTTAACTCCCTTTGGTAAGGTTCCTAAAAAGGTGGATGATTCAGTGAACGCTTTTGTGTGATTTTTACTTTGGAGCACCCGGGCGAGCTTAACATTCCATTAAAAAAATAAATAAATAAAAAGGCAAAAATGAAGCAGAATAATAGCAGCTATTCCAAACCAAAGGTGGTGGTAAGAGGGCAAGAAGAGGTCTAACCTTCCACTCCAGAGGGGCATGCCCACAAATACATGAAGCTACCTTCTACTGAGTCAGACCCTTGGTTTAGAGCCAGTCTGGTGTAGTGGTTAAGTGCGCGGACTCTAATCTGGGAGAACCAGGTTTGATTCCCCACGCCTCCACTTGCACCTGCTGAATTACCTTGGGCAAGCCATAGCTCTGTACCAGCTGTTCTCTCAAGGAAAGCTTGGGAAAGAGCTCTCTCAGTCCCACCTACCTCACAGGGTGTCTGTTGTGGGGAGGGGAAGGGAAAGGGAAAGGAGTTGGTAAGCCGCTCTGAGACTCCGAGCGAGTGAAGGGAGGGAGATGAATCCAATCTCTTCTCTTCTTCTTCTTTTCTTTCTTATCATGGTCAGTGTTGTCTGCTCTGGTGGGCAGTGGCTCTCCATAGTCTCCGACAGAGAGGTCTTTCATATCAGCTGTACTTCATTCTTTTGGCTGGACATGCTGGGACTTGAACCTGGGAGCTTCATGCAAAGCAGATGCTCTAACACTGAGCTATTACCTCTCTCTGCCAAAGCAGATGCTCTAACACTGAGCTATTACCTCTCTCTGCCAAAGCAGATGCTCTAACACTGAGCTATTACCTCTCTCTGCCATGTTTGCTCTGCACCTGGATTTGTCCTGGAATGCTGCAGGACTATGGGCAAGGCTATTTTTTTGGCTGGAACGCCCTGGAACGGTGTTCCAACTGGCTTCCTAGGCCGCCCCACCCCTCCTTGCTCCGCCCCTCCCTGCCGCCCGGCTCCTACCTCCTCCTCAGCTGCTGCTTCTCCCAGGGCCGGCTGAGCCTGAAGGAGGTGGGGGCTATGTTTGCTGCCTCCTCTTCTCCCGTCTGCCAGCTGGAAAGGTAAGTGGGGGAGTTCCAGTCCACTCTTGGCTGGGTATTAGTTGGCTTCGTTGGGGAGGGGTCCAAGCATGCTCAGGTCGCCTGTGACCTGCCCAAGCTGGCTGCCCAGCTTGGAGAGGTTGCAGGCGATTGAGCCACTCCAAGGCATGTGCGTGTGCACGTGCAAGCTGGGGTGGGGGGGAGGCCATTCACACCCTCCTTCCCCCCTCAGCGATGTGGCCCAGCAGCCCTTGTGGGTCTGTTGTGGCCAGCGCTGTTGGGGTAGGCAGGAGAGAGAGAGAGTGCATGTTTGTGTGTGTGCGTACGTGCAAGCTGGGGTGGGGGGAGGCCATTCACGGCATCCTTCCCCCCTTGGTGACGCAGCCCAGCAGCCCTTGTGGGTCTGCTGTGGCCAGTGCCGTGTATGTGTGCACGCAAGTGAGCTGGGGTTGTGGTGGGAAGGACGTGGGCGCCGTCCTCCCTGTCTTTCTCTCTCACTGTCTTTATATCTCTTTCTGTCCCCTGCCGCCTCTCCCCCCTTCTCTCTCTCTCTTCTTCTGTCTCCCCCCCCCCCCGACTGATTTCACACAAGCTGCTGCTCCACCCTGGCTTTTCCCTTCCCCCCCCCCCCCCGATTTCACGCATCAATTTCCTACTATGTGCTGTGTGGCCGCATTTTGGCCCACAGCTTCGCGATCCTGTTTTTTTGAAATCGGGCGAAGCTGTGGGTCAAAATGCAGCCATGCAGCACATAGTAGGAAATTGACGCCTGAGATCAGGAGGAAAGGGAAGAGCCGGGGCGGAGCAGTGTCCTGTCTTCCCCCCTTCTGTCTCTCTCTCTCTTTTCTCCCCTCTCTTCCTCTCTGTCTCTTCCACACACACACACAGTCTCTCTCTCTCTTCCCCTGTCTCTCCCCCCCCTTTATTTCTCTCTGCATCTCTCCCCCTTCTCTGCCTCTCTCAGTCTCCCCCCGTCTTTCTCTGTCACTACTTTGTCACATAGGACTGAAAGAAAGCCACACTGACATCCACCTTTCTACACAACTAAAAAAATGCACAAAAAGCCACTGACTCTGGTGCCTGAATTTGGCCTTCCTCAAACTTAAGTGGCTCTTTCTGTTGGAGGAAGGTTGCAACTTTTGCTCAGTGGAGTTCTAGGATAAGAGGTACATCCACCCCAGAGTCTGGCTGAGCTACATGATAATGTAAGAGAAGCCAATGTTGGATCGGACCGATGGGACCGTCCAGTCCAACACTCTGTCACACAGTAGCCAAAAATACCAGGTGCCATCAGGAGGTCCAGCAGCGGGGCCAGGACACTAGAAGCTCTCCCACTGTTGCTGCCCCCAAGCACCAAGAATACAGTGCATCACTGGCCCCAGACTGAGAGTTCCTAGCTATACCTTGTGGCTAATAGCCACTGATGGACCTCTGCTCCATATATTTATCCAATTCCCTCTTGAAGCCGTCCGTACTTGTAGCAGCTCCTGTGGCAGTGAATTCCATGTGATAATCATTCTTTGGGTGAAGAAGTACTTCCTTTTATCCGTTCTAACCTGACTGCTCAGCAATTTAATTGAGCACCCACGAGTTCTTGTATTGTGAGAAAGGGAGAAGAGGACTTCTTTCTCTACCTGCTCTATCCCATATATAATCTTATAAACCTTGATCATGTCACCCCTCAGTCATCCTTTCTCCAAGCTAAAGAGCCCCAAGCACTTCAACCTTTCTTCACAGGGAAAGTGTTCCAACCCTTTAATCATTCTAGTTGCCCTTTTCTGCACTTTTTCCAATGCTATAATATCCTTTTTGAGGAGTGGTGACCAGAACTGTACACAGTACTCCAGATGAGTTTGCACCACTGATTCATACAGGGGCATTATGATACTGGCTGATTTGTTTTCAGTTCCCTTCCTAATAACCCCCAGCATAGCGTTGGCTCTTTTTATTGCAGTCGCACACTGTCTCAACATTTTCAGTGAGTTATCTACTGTGTCTCCAAGATCTCTCTCTTGGTCACTCTTTGCCAGTTCGGACCCCACCAACGTGTATTTATAGTTAGGATTTTAGCTCCAATGTGCATCACTTTGCACTTGGTCACACTGAACCCCAGTGGCCATGTTGACGTCCACTCGCCCATCCTTGACAGTTCCTTTTGGAGTGATGGGAAAGACCTCTGCCTGAGATCTGCTGCCAGTCTGAATGGAAAATAGCGAGTTTGATTCACCAATCACCTGATTCAGTAGAAAAGGCAGCTTCATGTATCCAAGGGCAGCATGCCTAGGAAAGTGCACCTGATGAATGTATCCAAGGGCAGCATGCCTAGGAAAGTGCACCTGATGAATGTGTCTGAGCCAAGGTGTTGTCTTCTTGAGGGACTCCTCTCCTCTCTGGCAAGCAGCACATCTGAACTCAGAAAAAGGCAGGAGTTCCCCAGGTGCATCACAGTTATGCTGGGGAGGGGAAGGAGGGGAACCGCAGAAAGCATTCAAGAGGGCAGGAGCAGGTGTGATTAAGTGAGCTCTGACTCATGGAAGTTTAATCTAGAATAAATTGGAGGAGGAGTGGGGAATCAAACCTGGGTCTCCGGGTTAGAGTCTGCCACTCTTAACCATACACCATGCTGGCTCTATGTGTGAGTGGAGGTGGGCACCATCTTCCAAGTAGCAATTCCTCCTGTAGAGACAGGAGAGATGCCTCAAACAAGGTAAACAGAATAAGAAGCAAAAGGTGGGTGTGGCTGGATGACCACACTTCTGGTAACATGGGGATGTGGCCTAATATGCTAATGAGCTGTGCTGTTGGGGTGTGGCCTAATATGCTAATGAGTTTCTGATGTTGGGTGGGGGCTATTATGCTAATGAGTTCCTGCTGGGCTTTTTCTACAGAAAGAGCCCTGGCTATGTGATAAGCAGTTCTCATGCTTGCCCTTCCTAACAAGTGACAGCAGAATAAAATAAAAAGGGAAAGTCATGCAGTTGTAAGGGCGGCCTAAAAATCTAATCAAATGAATATATATTGGCACCAGGGCATATTTGACAGTGGTCTGTCAACTGAGCAGCACGTACCTTAGGCCTGGTCTTCAGCCATTAACAACAGGAAAGACTCAACACAAGTAATTATATTGGCTCACATTTACTTTCTTCCCCATCCTCCAGGTGGGGCCTGGAGATCTCCTGGAATTAGATCTGCGCTCCAGTCAATGGAGATTAATTCCCCTAGAGCAAATGGTTGTCTGGGATGGTGGACTCAATGGCATTATACCCAATTGAGATCCCACCCCTCCCCAGGCTCCACCTCCCAAATACCCCTGCCCCACTCTGCCTGTTCCATTCCTCACTTTCCTCTGTTTTTTCTTCCCCTCAGATTGCAAGTTCCTTGGGGGCAGAATATGTAGCGCCATGTGCACTATTTTCATCGTGTTATTAACAGTATTGATTAGAACTGCACCAAGCCTCTGTGCTGTAAACACAACCAAGCTATCCTCAGCTGCATGGCTCTGGAGGCTTCAAGCCACAACTGTTTCTAACCACTTTCTTTTTCTAACCCTTAGACAACTGCTTTTGCAAGTGTCTGGAAAGCTTTTGGGCTGTGTGTGATGAAAAGTATTGGAGTCGGGAGGCTGGTAATGGTGAAATCAGCATTGTGGTTTATTGCGGGTCAAGATGGAGCATGGGGACAAAGGGATGGGAATAGGGTTGCCAAGTGCCCCTTACTTACCAGCGGGGGGGGGGAGTCCTTTGCACGCGTGCCCAGCGACGTTGCCCGGAAGTGATGTCATCACGTTGGGGGTGTTGCCAGGGCGACGCTCTGGCAATTGCCCCAAAATTCAGTGGTATCATAGAGTTTTGGGGTGATTGCCAGAGCGTTGCCCTGGCAACGCCCCCAACGTAATGACGTCACTTCCGGGCGACGTCATTACGTTGGGGAAGGGGGATGGCGTTCCCCCCGCCAGCAGAATGCTGGCCGGCGGATCGGGAACCCCTGTAGCGGGGGATCCCCCGCCCCCTGGGCTGACTTGGCAGCCCTAGATGGGGAAGCCACTTATATTTACAGGTAAACCACACCTTGACCATGTCCCCCCTTAAGGGGATTGGTCCAACAGGGATTAGTCTCCCGCCAGAAGCTGTCATAGGTCCATTCAAATATCCTCAGTCTCTGATAGGGGGACCGGCAGGATCCCTAGGTCCATTGTTTTCTGGGGAAGAAGCTCTGTTGTTATCACATCCCATTACAGGTGAACATGCCCAGACATGTTCCCTGGCTGCAGACAAAGAGTCAAGAATCGGACATAACATGTGGCCAGGAACATTCGGCCCATTCTGAGGCTTGTGGTTCTCACGCTTTCTCCATGTTTAACATGCAAGTCCACAAGGCACATGGGGTATAGAGAAATGGCTGACACTGCGGGGAAGTTCCAGTTGTTCAGTGGTGAGAGAACATGCATTGCATGCAGAAAAAAAAATGGAAATACCTTCTCTGCCTGAGACCTGGAGAGCCCTGCCAGTCAGAGTAGACCGCAGTGTAGGGCTGCCAAGTCAGCCCGGGGGGCGGGGGATCCCCCGCTATAGGGGTTCCCAATCCGCCGGCCAGCATTCAGCCGGCGGGGGGAACCCTGCCCCAGAAGTCGTCCGGTGAGGACGACTTCCCCCGTGTAATGACGTCACCCAGAGGTGACGTCATTACGTCGCCTTGCTTCAGAAGAGCTCCCGGGGGGAGAACAACTTCCCCCCGCCAGTAAGTCGCCGGCACTTGGCAGCCCTACCGCAGTGGGCCAGATAGACTGACAGTCTGATTTGATATAAGGCAGGTCTAGAGGAGAGAGTTATGGTAGCAAAATTGTGGAGTTTCCTTCCCATGGAGATTGGCCTGTCTCCTTCTGTCTCCATCTGAGAAGGACAGCCAGAAGGGCAGCAAGAATGGAAGGAGACAGAAGAAGGAGAGCAGATTGGGGTGGCGGGGAAATGAAGCACAGCCTAAGCCAGTTGGGTGGAATGGAAAGAAGCAGAACTGAAGGGATGGGGAAGAACCGGGGGAAACAAAAGCAAAAGTGTTGCAAGTTGCAGCCAACGGGGGTGGGGTGAGGGAGCATGGGAGGGGGAAAGGGACTGAGATTTCCCCTCCCCCAGAGTCCAGCAGGCCCCTGCTTGAGATTATTGTACTGTTAAGAAGCAGGCAGTATGGTGGGGTGGCCATGGCTGAGATCTGAAAAATGTGATTGAAACTCCCACATACCCGGGAAACAGGTGCTGTGGTTCTAGGGTAGAGTCCCTTCTTTGCATGTAGAAGGTCCCAGCTGCAGTCTCCGGCATCTCCAGCGTGGGGATTTCAAATGGCACACTTTCAGTCACGTGGTGCAGCGTGGGGATTTCAAATGGCACACTTTCAGTTTCACGTGGTGGCACATGTCAGGGGAAGACCTTTCTCCCCTAGACCCTGAACAGCTGCAAGGTGGGGTGTGTGTTTTGGGCTAGCCTTTGATTCAGTCAACAGCAATATGTACACAGTGTACTGGGGAGGGACAACTGCTCCACGGTAGCACTCTAGATTTGCATGTGGGAAATCCTAAATTCAGTCCATTGTCAAGGTTCAGTCCTTGACATTGGAAGGATCTCACGTAGCAGTTTCTGAGAAAGACCTTTCTTTGCCCAAGAGCTGTTGCCAGTCTAAGTAGACAAGACTCAGCTGGGTAGACTCAGAAGCCTGACTCAGGATACAGCCACTTCATATGTTTCTGTGAAGCTCACTGGGGGAGACCTTGAGCAAGTTGCTGTTTGTGACAACAGAGAATCTCACACATGCTGCTTTGAGCTCGTCATAGGAGGGGCACAGACGGGACCACTCTACAAAGTCTACGCGTGGACAGCTTTTCTCTCTGCTGTGCTGTTCAGAGGAGAGATGCTGAACTTGGTGAAATTCTCCTTCCTGAGTGCTAGAAAAGGTACCCTGCCCAGACCTGAACTTATCCCTCAGTTAGCACACTGTATAAATCTTCTGAAGGCAGGAAAGAACCACTTTCCCACTGAAAGTTAAGAAGGAGAAGGGGAGATGCTCTGTCTCCTCTCTGTGCTTCAGCTAAGAGGCCTGATAAACAGCACTGAGCTTGGGTACCACCAGATGGAGAGTAGAAATTGGCATCGAGCTGTGGCAAAGCAGCAGGTTGGAGGAGCCAGCCAAGACCGTCTCTCTCAGGAAGTGCCTGTACGTGTGAGAATCACGCTCTCTCCGGATCAACTGTCTCCACTATGGGGTGGAATGCGCTGGCCCGATATGCACAGCTCTGTTGCCCCCTTGTGCCCAATTGTAGTCGGAGCAGCACTCAAAACTCACATATCCAAAAATGCAATGAATATTAATAGCAGTGGCCAGTGCTTTTATTAGCTGCTTCCAGGTGGGACCTGGGGATCTCCTGACATTACAGCTCATCTCCAGACTACAGTGATCAGTTCCCCTGGGAGAAAACAGATGCTTTGGAGGGTGGACTCTATGGTATTTGCTGGGGTCATTTCATTAAAAAAAGAGGTGCAGGAGCTTATTAGCATAACTTATTTGCATGTGCCACACCCCCTGGCATCACCAGAGGTGTGTCAGAAGGCAACACCCACTGCTTTGGCTGCATCCCAAAAATCTCCAGGTATTTCCCAACTCAGAGCTGGCAAGCCAGCTTTGCACTTTGACTAAAGACACTTTAGGTTTCCTTTGCTCTTGCAGGGAAGCTACCCTACAACAAGCATGAAAATACAGATCAGGTTAGTATGCTTTTGCTTTTTTCTACAGCGCATCACCATAGGTGCCCATTCTTGGGCTTGTTACTCCCGGAACGGCGTTCCTGTACGTTACTGCTCAAAATGACCCCTGGTATTTACCCCACTGAAGTCTCTGCCTTCCCCAGGCTCCATCCCCAAATCTCCAGGAGTTTCCCAACCTGGATTTAACAGCCCTATCCCCATCTCCCACTGGTAACCAGGGGGGACCCGGGAACCCTAGCTGCTTAATCGGCAGAAATTCAACAGATGCAGCTTTCTCCACCACAGACCGAAGCACTGACGGAAAATGTCATTATGTTTCTTTATTCTTGAGAGGCTGATTTAGTACAATTGCACAAAATTTGTCCCAAGAACGAATAAACAAAAAAACACGCTTTAAACCTGATGTTAAGGGGAAGGTTGTGCAAAACCTTGTAGAGTTCCACCTTGCACTGCCTTGTCCCGAGGGTTCCTACTAGCGTGGAGAAAGAGGTCCTGGCTCTTTAATAGAGGCTCCTCCCCATGAGGCCCTGAGTGGTTCCAAACAAGCCAATTAATATTCCTATGCTTGAAACATGGGACTGGCACAAACAGGGTTCCTTACAGCCTAGAGAAAAGTGTTCTGCCCCTTTAATCTGTGGCAATGGGAAGCTGAAGCCCTTCCTGGCATGGAGGTAAATAACAGCTCCTGGTTAACAAGGGGGGGGGGGGGAATTCCTACAAGTCTAGGGTTGCCAGCTCTGGGTTGGGGAATACCTAGAGGTTTTGGGGGTTGGAGCCTGAGGAGGATGGGGTTTAGGGAGGGGAAGGACTTCAGTGGGGTACAATGCCATACAGTCCACCTTCCAAAGCAGCCATTTTCTCCAGGTGAACTGATCTCTGTTGCCTGGAGATCAGTTGTAATAGCAGGAGATCTCCAGCCACCACCTGGAGTTTGGGAACCCTAAAGCCACAGGTGACTTGTAGCAGCTAGGGTAGCCAGCTCTGGGATGAGAAACACCTGGAGATTTGGGGGGTAGAGACTGAGGAGGACAGGGTTTAGGGAGGGGAGGGACTTCAATGGGGCCACCTTCCAAAGCAGCCACTTTCTCCTGGTGAACTGATCTCTGTCACCTGGAGATCAGTTGTAATAGTGGGAGATCTCCAGCCTCTACCTGGAGGTTGGAACCCTAGTGGCAACACCATAGAGTTTTCAAGGCAAGAGATGTCTTGCCAGGTCCTTCCTGGCCACCAGCACAGATAAAGGGGGGGGGGGTAGGGTTGCCAGCTCCAGGTTGCGAAATTCCTGGAGGTTTGAGGGTGGAGTTTGGGGAGGTCAGGGACCTCAGTGGGGTACAATGCCATAGAGTCCAGCCTCCAAAGCATCCATTTTCTCCAGTGTAGAGATGAGCTGTAATTCCAGGGGATCTCTGGAGAAAATGGAGTCTAGCATCTCTAAGAAACGAACAGAGGTGGTTTGCCATTACCCCCCTCTGCATAGCATCTCTGTACTTCTTTGGTGGCCTCCCCTCCATGTACTAACTGTTGGAAAAATGAGTATGTAACACAAGGCCTGAGAAATTTAGTCATTATAGGGTTAACCTATGCAACTTGTTTGTTTACCTTTGTTAGCCTGGAAGTGATACCTGGTGGCTGATCAATTAACTCTAAGCCCGGGAAACCTAGCAGGCTACTATTGTGCTAATTGGTTACTGATATCAGGTGTTTCCTTTCAGGGGTCAAGAAGAAGGAGAGATCCTCCACTGTAATCTCTCTCTCTCTGTAGTAGGATGTCTTAGTGTGCAGACGCAGTACAATGCTGCTTAGGAAGCATGTTTTGTTTATTTGTAGCTAATCCCGTTTCCCTTTTTCCTTTAGTAATAAAGTTCTTTTAAACTAAAAGAAGCAATCTTTTCATTCCAGAAAAGCAAGATCCATTACCCTGAATATTCTTGATTATTGGACAAAAGTCCTAACACTAACCAGAGACAACCAGGCTTTCCTTCAAAGATTTGATGAGATTGGGCTAGCTTGGGCCATCCAGGTTAATAACACTCATTAACCCACTGTTAAAAGGGAAGGACATTTTCCGCCAGGACCTTTGGCAGTCCTGCTTGCCCCTTCCAATCAGCCAACACCAGCAGCAGGGAATTCCACTGTACTTCTGTACAAGGCCTGATAGCCGCACTCAGAGGAGGATTCCACACACAGTAACTCACACAGAAACAAGGGGAGACTCCTCTGAGGGTTGAAAGCTATAATCAGGCCTATGAGTTTAGTTTGGAAAATAAAGGTATGCCTCACATCTGGGGGATGCTGGGCTGGATCTCTGGGCATCAGCATGGGTTATTCAGCCAGAAGAATCTCTCATCACTCTATCTCCTGAACCCTGTGCTTGCTTTGGAAGACACAAAAATGGGTGTATCTGTTGGCCGGACATAAGATTTCAAGAGCCACTGCGCTTTGCTCACCCTGTGTTTCTAGGGTTTCAGCTTTAAGGAGTGGTGTTAAGCATGAAAAAAAAAATTGCATCCAGCCTGTCATTTGTTGCTTCCTGGAAGACTGTCTTTATGACAGACAAAGCAGTTTCTTTCAGGAAGGAAAGCCACCAGACATGGTCAGCTGTATTTTAATACCTGTCACAGTAGCTTCCTGACCACAAAGAAGCCACAATTGCTTTGCTCTGAGGGAGATAATGAACCTGTGGGTTGTATCACCACTGAGGTGATGCTCCACCACCCAAGATAAATCCTGCATGCAATAATCTAGCGAGGCAAGGAGAAAAGTAGGCCAAAACCTTTAGCATCTAGTTTTCTATGTAGAAGTAATTGTTTTGAAGGGAGGCTTATTCTATCATGTGAGTGCCCCCCCCCCCCCGGGCAGGGTCAAGTGATATAGCCCAGATGTGTGTTTTATTTATTACTTCTTTATTTAGGAAATCCTAGGGTTGCCAGCCTCAAGGTGAGGTCTGAAGATCTCTTGGAATGATAACTGATCTCCAGGCAACAGAGATCAGTTTCCCAGGAGGAAATGGCAGGTTCAGAGAACAGACGCTGTGCAATCACATCCCTGTTGAACTTCCATACACCCCAGGCACCACCCCGAATCTCCAGGAATTCCCTGCGCAGAGTTGGCAACCCTAACAATAATGCCACCACATTTTACATAACAATAAAGCCCATAATTGTGTATTGAAAAGCTCCAAAGCTGCAAAAATTTACAACAAAATATCTGGTACCTAGGGTTGTCAACCTTCAGGAGGCAGCTGGAGATCGCCCTCTATACCAACAGATCTTCAGGCGACAGATCAGTTCACTGGGAGAAAATGGCTGCTTTGGAAGGTAGACTCTGTGGCATTATACCCCACTGGAGTCTCTCCCCTCCCTAAACCCCACTTTCCTTAGGCTCCACCCTCCAAAATCTCCAGGTATTTCCCAACCCGGAGCTGGCCACCCTACCAGTGATATCTCTCAGGCCTTGTCCTGCTGCTGGGAGGGGGTGAGGCAGCCACCTGCCCCTGTGGCTTTCCAGCAAGTCAGCAACACAGTTGTGTGGCAGCAATGGCTATAGATGTGGAAGCCAGCTGATCAGTTTTGTGGTGGAATCCTAAAAGACAGATATGCTCATAAACACACTAACTTCAGTGGAATTAGGAGGGTGTAACTTCATTGGAAAAGTCTTCAGACAGTGCTGGCTCTTTGGCTTGGAAATGGGGATGAGCACCGCCCCCTGGAGTCAGATTCGACTGGCTTTCAAGCAAGGGAAACCTTTACCTTTAATTGCATTGAACTCCCCTGTAAGTGATGATTACTTTTTGAGCTGTAGTTGTTGTGTTACCCTCTTTGGGGTCCTGAGCATGTCAGGAGAAAGACAAGGGTATATAAATTCCCAATTTTTTTTAAAAAAAATCCTATAAAGGTTGTTGTTGTTGTTGTTGTTAATCTTCACAAGGGGTCAGAAAAGCTCAGTTCCCCTATATCTCAGAGAAAATGACTTCTTCGGAGGCTGGAGTTTATGGCATTATACCCTGTGGAGGTTCCCAAATCCTGCCCTCCCTAGGCTCCATCCGCACAGTTTAATGCTGCAGAGTCTCTCCTGTGAAGCGGCTAGTTTCTCCAGGGGGTGTGGTGGCTACAGTCTGGAGAGCAGCTGTAATTCCAGGAGATCTCCAGGCCCAACCTGAAGCCTGGCCACCCTATTCAGAACTCAGTGCCCAGGTGGGGGCCTGGTTTGGACTGGGAGGATGCCTTCCCCTGGTGCCATTTTCATGACTTGAAACAGCCCTAGGGAGCTGCTGTTTGCCCTGTTGGGGAAAATTACATGTAGCCCGTCAGCACACGTTTCCACAAGCTGGAGGGGACACCGGAACTTTGTCACGTGCAAATCGACCCTCAGTTTGTTGGGTGTGTCTTAGTTTATTTTTTCATGTTAATCTATTAAATTGCACTTTGTGATTTTGACTTTTGATTTTCATTTATTTATTTATTTATTTATTTATTTATCAGTTTGATTTGTATCCCGCCCTCCCTGCCGAGGCAGGCTCAGGGCGGCTTACATTAAAAATTGAAATACATTAAACCACAATAATTATACAATAAAATTCATAACATGAGCAATCAAAGTTTCAGATAAAATACAAATAAAGTGTTGGTGACAATAATGTCCTACTAGGCCATGAAAGAATATTAATTATGGCTATAAATTATACCGTAATTTAATCATAAGCTATTCAAGTACTGAAAAGCAGGCTAAAATATGTGTATAAAGCTTAATAAACAATATGTGAGAGATTTATATAAATTCCCACCATTCATAGAACCTGGCTTTTCTTGGCACATAACTCAAGTGATCTTGGCAAAAAAAAAATATGACTTTTATTTTGCATTTTAAGCCCGTGGTATACTCATCATGGGCTAGGGTTCCTTGGGAGTTGTGTCTTGTTGACATAGCTTAATTTGTCTTCTCTTTCCTTTCCTTCCCTTCCCTTCTTCCTGCTCTTCCCAGGAAGTGATGCTGTAGCTCTAGGACCCCATTTTTCACCATGCTGTCCGGACTGCCAGAGGCCCTGAGCCGGCTGAGGGCAAATTCACTCCGCAGCTGCTTCAGCCTGGCAGGGCCCTCTGAGTCCACCATGGTGGCTGTGCCTATCGACTTCGATAAAGACGAAGTGAGGATCCTCAAGGTTTGCTTCTACAGCAACAGCTTCAACATGGGCAAGAACTTCAAGCTAGTAAAATGCACCGTCACCACCGAGATCCGGGTGAGTGAAGCAGGCTGTTAACCATTTATTCGGAACTGGGGGAAATTAAGCTGGGAGAACTGAGGCCAGTGACTGGGGGATTATTTCTCCTGCAAAATAGGCAGAGTGCAGAGATCTAAGGAGGAGTGTGGTGTGTCTCTGCGTGCTCTCCATACACATGGCACCCCAGCTTCCTGAAATCTCTGCGAATGAGGGTGGAGCATACATTGTCTTGCCTCCAGTGGCATACATGAGGGTTCCCAAAAAGTCTGATAGTAGGGATGCCAGCCTCCAGGTGGGACTACAGAGCTTAGTTTCAGAATCTCAGTTGCAATCTCAGCCTGGCAATTTCATAACTTGGCTGAAGGATTTAGGAAGAACTCCCAAGATGGCTTGCATAAAATGAGAATGTACAGGTGGTGCCTAGCGCTGCATGAGAGCATCTGGAAACATCTTGCCAAAAGAGGCATGTGACAGAACAGCCTCAAAGCATATGTGTGGAAAGTGCTGTAGTGGAAAGTGCTGTCATGTCACAGCTGAATTATGATGACCTTGTAGGGTTTTCAAGGCAAGAGATATTCAGAAGTGGTTTGCCATTGCCTGCCTCTGCGCTTCCTTGGTGTTCTCCCATCCAAATACTAGCCAGAGCTGAGCCTGCTTACATTCCAAGATCTAACAAGATTAGGCTAGCCTGGACTATCCAGCTCAAGGCAAGGTATATCAAACCCAAACTGATATCAAGAAAAATGAATTCTTGAACACATTACTCCACTGAGCTAGCTGTGCATTCTCTCCAGAGTCCCTCCTTCAAAATTCACAAGGCTTTTCTTCCAGATTTTTGTTGTCTTCTCCCACTCAGACCTCATCCTTAGTCCATCACCATTCCATTGCAATTGTGTTTTACAGGAAGTGATCGAATCCATCCTGCTGAGCGGGAGAATTGGTCCGGACATCCAGCTAGCTGAATGCTACGGACTACGCCTGAAACATGTGAAATCTGATGAGATCCATTGGCTTCACCCAGACTTGACGGTTGGCGAAGTCCAGGAGAAGTATGAATGCCTACACATTGAGGCTGAGTGGAGGTAATGGAGCCTTCAGTCCCCATGGGCAATAAGAGAACAGTCCCTAGGGTTGCCAGGTCTGGGTTAGAAAATACCTGGGGACTTTGGGGGTGGAGCCAGGAGAAGGTGGGATTTGGGGAGGGGAGGGGCCTCAGCATGGCACAATGCCATAGAGTCCACCCTCCAAAGCAGCCATTTTCTCCAGGGGAGCTGATCTCTGTCAGCTGGGGATCAGTTGTAAAAGCGGGAGATCTTCAGGCCCCACCTGGAGGTTGGCAGCCCTAACAGTACCTGACTGGCCTCTCTTACAAGATCTAAGAATTACTGTGTGTGAAGCTATTTCAACAATGGAGGCTAAATGTGATGAGTAAATGCTAAGTAATGATTTGTGTTAATGATGGAGGACACAAGAAGCCCATGAAGGTCAGGCAGAGCTTGTGGGTTTCCCGTTGCTTTTCTTTAAGGCTGTGTATGTGCTGTGATTTGGCAGGAGCATCAAAGAAGGGCATATAATGTGGCATTTGGTGCAGAACCCCCCTTTTTAAGAACTGTAGCTTTTATTTGAAATGGCTGAATACAATTTCCAGTTGTTACGGAAGAGACTTCAGTGGCCTACAGGTGTCCATGTGTTTGTCCCCGGCTAATAAAATGAAATAAATTTGCGAAAGAGAAAAATGCAAAATAAATGAGGCAAATAACAGGGATTAGGCACAGGTGCATAATATACTCAAGCTGCAGAATCTCGTTTTTCTTTGGATAGAATTTGCATTACAGAGAGTTTCAGTTTAGTTGTAAAACTTAATTTTTTAGAGTATCGTATCCAGGCCCTGTTTTCTCCCACCAGATTACTTACTAAATACCCTTGTTCCAGTTCAGAGTTAGTATTGCACTGGGGGTGGGGGGAGCCTAGAATCACACCTCCTTTGCATTGTTATTGGCAATTCCAGTCTAATACTGAACTAGTTTTTCACTCTTAACTCTTGAAACAAAATATATAGGGATGGGGGGGGGGTGACCATAGATGTGCTGGCCTAGAGTGGTAGCACCCTTCACCACAGAGATCTGTGGCCTATTATGACTTTCAGTTTTGATTGGATATTCAAGCTGTGGGCTCGCCCTAGGCTTCCTCTGTATCTATGGAAGTCACCCTAAATAACTTTTTGTGTTCTCTCAGGTATGACCTCCAGATTCGCTACCTCCCTGAAGACTACATGGAGCGCTTCCAAGAGGACCGGACAACACTCCTGTACTTCTACCAGCAGGTATGGGGCCCTTGTGTTCATAGCCACCTCCCTCCACTGCCCTCAGATCCATCCCAACCAGATGGAGCACCGTTGACTTCTCTAGGTCTTTGCCCTCTTTCATGTACAGTTAGGAGTCAACTGTTCTTCTGCATGCACAGCAGCTCCTGTTCATTTCAGTGATGTTTCATTGGGTTGTACCCCTTGGGTCTTATCTGACTGCTATACGCACTTTAATGACACTGCTAGTCTTCCAGCTACTTCCAGGCTTGGAAAATACTCCTTGCTTGTTTTTTGCTTCATAACCATGATGACATGCAATGAGGGCTTTTGAGAAAAGGCCGGACTAGATGTTTAACATGAAAGTCAACACGTGAATGTCTGTTATTTCAGATGTATAGGGTTGGATCCGACCAGTGTTTCTGTTTGATCTTGCCTGATTCCCCCCCCCCCCCCGGGTGCTTTTGTCCACATGAGTTCCACAGTTCCTGGTTTATCCTTGTCTATATTCAATAAGGTTCCCCTCCTCCCTCATTCATCAAGTGGAAAAACTTGCAGGATCCAATCCATCATTCTTTCCATTACATGTCACCCTGCCTTCAAAGGGCTCAGAGTCTTACATATGGTTATTCCCTCCCCCATTTTATTCTCACAGTAAAACCTGTGTGGCAGATAGGGTTTCCATCCTTCAGGTGGGGCCTGGAGATCTCATGGAATTACAACTGATCCCCAGATGACAGAGATCAGTTCCACTAGACAAAATGGCTGCTTTGGAGGGCGGACTCTATGGCATTATATGCTGCTGAGGTCCCTCCCTCCCCAAACTCCACCTCTCCAGGCTCCACCACCAAACCTCCAGAAATTTCCTAACCCAGAGTTGGCAACCCAAGTGGCAGATTAGACTGAGAAAGAGAATGGCTGGGCCAAGGTCATCCAGTGACATTCCATGACACAGTGCAAATCTGAACTGAGTTTGTTCTAGCCCTAGTCTGGTGCTAATGGAGAGAAACAGGGAAGAGGAATGTTCAGCTGCCCTCACTCATCCCCAGGGTTGCCAGGTCTTACCTGGCTTGCAGTGGAGGGGGGGGTGTCCCGGTTTCTTCCTGGGGTTTCTTCAGTGCATGCGCTTTGCGTGCACGCCACAATAACATCACCCGGAAGTGATGTCATTGCGTCAGACACGTTGGGGGTGGGTGGGACACTGACATTTGAGGGGAAACCATAGAGTTTTCCCTCAAATGCTAGAGTGTCCCACGCAACATGCCCGGCATGATGACAGCACCTCCGGGTGACGTCATCACTCCAGGGCACGTTGCTGTGATGCCGACACTTTGGGGGTGGAGTTCCCCCCGGCAGCTGGTTCCAGGCTGGTGGGTAAACAGCCCATCAGGTGGGCAAACCCCCTCCTGTCTGGGGAACCTGGCAGCCCTACTCATCCCGCCCCCCAATGCTGTAAAAAAAATTTAGACCTCTCCCCTCCTTATCCCACAGATACATGACCAACAGACTTGGTTACCCACATAAGGTCTCGTTTTTGTCCTAAACCCTTCTTTGTGTCTCAGTTCCAAATATGCTCAAAAACCGGATTCTAAGCCACTGAGACAGCTGAACTCGCATTTGGGGCCCTGACATTTCGAAACCTTTCTAGTGCCTCTCTCTGCAACTTTCAGTTTTGGTTCCTTCTTCCCTTCTCTCTGCCCCTAAAGGGAACTTGGTTGCTCAGAATTTTTGCAATTGTCTGTATGCTGTGCAAAAGGACACAGGTCCCGTGCAGGGAGAAGCTGACGGAGCAAAAAGTGGAGTGGAATTGCTTTGGTGTAATGGTTTGGTGTAGTGATTAGGAGCCAGTTTGATGTAGTGGTTAGGAGTGCGGACTCTAATCTGGGAGAACTGGGTTTGATTCCCCACTCCTCCAAATGCAGCTGCTGGTGTGACCTTGGGTCAATCACAAGTTCTTTCAGAGCTGTTCTCTCAGGAGCAGTTCTCAAGAGAGCTCTCTCAGCCTCACCTACCTCACAGGGTGTCTGTTGTGGGGAGGGGAAGGGAATGGAGTAAGTTGCTCTGAGATTCCTTTGGGTAGTGAAGGACGGGGTATAAATCCAGTCTCTTCTTCTTCTTAGGAGCCAGTTTGGTGTAGTGGTTAAGTGCGTGGACTCTAATCTGGGAGAACCGGGTTTGATTCCCCACTCCTCCACTTGCACCTGGCTGGATGACCTTGGGCAAGCCATAGCTCTGGACCAGCTGTTCCCTCAAGGACAGCTTGGAAAAGAGCTCTCTTAGCCCCACCTACCTCACAGGGTGTCTGTTGTGGGGAGGGGAAGGGAAAAGGAGTTTGTAAGCCGCTCTGAGACTCCCTTGGGGAGTGGAGGGCGGGGTATAAATCCAATCTCTTCTTCTTCTTCTTCTTCTTAGACCTCCAGACTCCTTTCTCTCTCTTCTGTGCGTGTTCAGTGAGGACCGTTTGTCCAGTTCATCCAAAACTTTGCCTGCCCTGCACTCACAATTGAAGCATCATCTGTTTTGCGCAGGTGGCCTGGTGCCAGAATCTGGTCTCAGGCCTTGCAATCCAGAAAGCCTCTAACAGCTTGGATAAAACAAGAGGAAGAAGAATTAGATTGGATAGATACCCCACCCTTCACTACCCGAGGGAGTCTCAGAACGGCTTACAAACTCCTTTCCCTTCCCTTCCCCACCACAGACACCCTGTGAGGTAGGTGGGGCTGAGAGAGCTCTCCCAAGAACAGTCCTTGAGAGAACAGGTCTGAGAGAACTTACCCAAGGTCACACCAGCAGCTGCATGTGGAGGAGTGGGGAATCAAACCTGCCTCGCCCAGATTAGAGTCCGCACTCTTAACCATGACACCAAACTGGCTCTCTAGGAAGACTCTAGTTCCTGTGACTACAAAGCATAGAAGGACATCGAAAATGGCTGAGGATGGCTCTGAACACATTAGATAATGGTGGATTTGGGGGTGGATCTTTTCCTTGTCCCTCTTCCTAATTAACCTCTCTCTTCTCCTTGTCATAGCAGGGGAAGTGAATACCAGAAAGAGTTTTGTCTCTTATTTTTTTATATTTTTCTCTTCGTTATTGACCTTTCAGCTCCGGAGCGAGTACATGCAGCGTTACGCTAGCAAAGTGAGTGAGGGCATGGCCCTTCAGCTAGGCTGCCTGGAGCTCAGGTATGTACTTGCTGTGTGCCTGGTTGTATCCTGCACAAAGATGTAGGAAAGCAAATGCGTGGGCTCTTGCATAGTAAACCTCCACTCAAGCAAAGGCACAAAACTAAAACTGGAATGGAAAGACTGGCAAAATGCAATATGGACTAGAAGCCAGGTCTGGGTAAAGCCAGGAGCTGTTAAAGGAGCTATTAAAGGCGCCCAGGTTAGCCTGATCTCATCCGATTTTGGAAGCTAAGCAGGGTCAGTCCTGGTCAGTATTTGGATGGGAGACCACCAAGGAAGTCCAGTGTTGCTGTGCAGAGGCAGGCAACGACAAACCACCTCTGTTCATTCCTTGCCTTGAAAACCCTACGGGGTTGCCATAAATTGGCTGTGACTTGGTGGCACTTTCCACCACCATTAAAGGAGCCGCAAATCAATCCAATCTGAAGGAGCACAAGTATCTGAGTCTGGAACCCATCTTAAATAGAAAAAATTGCAATGCTGCCATCATCTGGCAGGCTGGGTTTCCAGTGAGGCAGTTCTCGCTCTGCTACTGCAGCCGACGACCCTTCACTCACTTCCTATCTGATTTTCGTCTCATTTACTTTCTGTTGATGGTCTGATCTGTGGCTGAGTGTATAAACTCTTGAGCTGCTGGAGGATGACAGACCAGTGGCCAACTCACTATAACACAGTGTTATATGTTCATGGAGCATTTGGATCATCATCCAGTTGGCACCCATCGTTTCCAAAAGCAAATATATCAAAAATACTCCACAAACTGACATTTAATTTGGAGTGCGGTTTGCATTTAAGGCAACAGATTGCAAAGTGGTTGCAGGAGAAGGCATTTGCACTTAAAGCCACCCTGAGCCCGTTTGCAGGGAGGGCGGGGTATAAATATGAATTAATAAATAAATAATAAATAAATAAAGAGGGCCTTGAACAGTGTATGCCTCCCAGGGTTTGTTCCTGCAGGACTTCCTCCACTCCCCCACCCCTGCCTGGGCTGTGCTTTGTTTTTTATATTCTCTCACTTTAAGCCTGAAGCTTTCCAGGAGCAGCACTGCCTGGGCTGGTTCTCTTTTGAGGAGAGAACACTGGAGCGCCAAATGTTTTTTGTAATATTGATTTTATTTACAAGTATACAAAGCAGAGCCGCAGGTGGCTGGCCAGGGAGAAAAAGAGACATCCTACACCCCAAGTTTATTAATTCATTAATTAATTTTATTTAAAACATTTGGTTCTCTTTCAGCCAAGCCACTATTTTTCTCTTTGCTTTCTCTTTCTGTTTGTCCCCAAACACAGATATTTTTGTCCTAGTCTCTGCCTCCCACTGTGTATCGCTGTGGGCTAAACTTGTAGTGAGAAACCTATTCAAAGGCATCAGTTTTACAGCACCATCTATCTGTTTTTTGTAGGAGGTTCTACAAGGACATGCCGCACAACGCCCTAGACAAGAAGTCCAACTTTGAATTTTTAGAGTACGTAGAATAACATTCTTATATTTGTTTGCCGTTTATTTTTTTCCTCAGGTTCCTTTGTTCACATCTTGGGAGGGGAGTGTGTGAGAGAAACTTCTGTAACCTGGACGAGTATGACAGGCAGTGACTTCTAGACTGTGTGAATGAAGCCTGTTATCCCACCCATCTTCCAAAGATCTCAGGGCAGCAAACATGATTCTCTCTTCCTCCGTTTTGTCTTCACAGCAACCCAGTGGGGTAGGTCATGCTGAGAGAGCATGACTGGCCCAAGGTCACCCAGTGAGTTTCATGGGGCTGTGGCAGAGTATCTGTTTGGCGAACAGAAAGTCCCAGGTTCAGTCCCTAGCGTCTCCAGCTGAGGCAGGAAGTGATGGGAAGGACCTCCACCTGAATCCCCAGAAAACCACTGCCATTTTGAGTAAACAATCCTGTCCTTGAGGGACCCATGATCTGATTCAGTAGAAGGCAGCTTCATATGTTCACATGAATCTAGGTCTCCGTAGTTTCTCTAGATTGCAGCTGATCAAAATTTGATTCCAAGACCTATATATAAGCACTTGCTTTCTTGCTCATCTTCTAAAAACCACTTTATCTTTCAGAGCAGCTAGTCTCTCCATTTTCCTTACTCTTATAGCTCTTCCTTTGGAAGATATCTGGGTGAACTGCATTCAAATCCTGCCTTGGGCATGGACTTGCTGTAGACACCAAATTAGTGTTTGTCAGCCTTGGTCCCCACTTGGGAACATACATCACAGCAAACAAGCTGCATTCACAGGATGTCACAAGGGCATATCATTTTAAGACAGATCAAATGTGCTAAGGAAATGGAAGATAATGGGTTGGATCCTGTGGAACATTTCTGCTAATGAAAAGGGTGGGAATTTTCACTGATTTTCCCCCTCCTGGTGTCCCCTCATGCTGTTCCTGAATATCACCTGTTCCCAGGAGCGACAGACTGTGGATCAGTTTGGGCTACAGTGGGAAAGAGTTGAGGAAGTCCTGTCCCTTCCACCAGGAGAGACTGAGCATGGGATTCAACCCATTACTTCTCACCACCTCTCCTGTCACCCTGTATGCACTAAAGGCCAAATTAGACATGATGGCAGCATCCATTTTTGCTTCATCAAATGTATTTTTGGTCCAGCTGAAGTCTAAGATTTTTTTGGGGGGGGGGGGAGGTAACTTCAAAGAAATCCCTTCTATGTCCTTTCCTGCCATGGAACCAAGGAGACTCAATTTCCCATGATTCCTAGCATCTCTGTGCTGCCTTACCTGCTCACAGCAGCATCCGAGTCCTAATGCCAGCTGTTCTTCGGTGCCTGTCACAAGTCCTTCCTGCCCACTCTTTTCTCTCAGTAGGAAGGATTTACACTGGGCAATATGGTGGAGGCAGTGGGAAGAATTTGATTCAGATTGTCCTCGGGCTGTGTGGTAGGTTCTGTGGAATGGAGGGAATCTGACTTAGGATTTCACACTCTCATGATACGATGGTATCTCTTTGTAAAAGAATCTCAAGTATCAGGGCTAAGGGAGACGTATTTCTGGCTCAGGCCTTGGAAAGCCACTGCTAGTCAGAGTAAAACCATGGTGGACTGATGGAGACTGAATCAGGACCGTGGAGGTTCAGATGTTTACAGATAAGAACTTCTGTTTTGCTTCACGCCACCTTAAACGCCATGCTTTGCGGTTCACATGTTCATCTGCTAGTCATCTAGTGTGCAGAATTTGAGGGATGTGCATGTCATGTGTGAACCAGGCCTCAGTGACCTCTGCTTTCTCTTTCAGGAAGGAAGTGGGGCTTGATCTCTTCTTCCCAAGGCAGATGCAGGAGAACTTGAAGGTGGGGGAATTATTTGCACTGCTGTGTATATAATATTATAGAAAAAGCACATGGAGCCTATTAGCCTTTTGAAAAGCCCTTGGTCTGTGGTGTTCCTAGGGCTCTAGATGGTGTTTGACTTTTGGTGGTATTTAGAGCGCTTTTAACAAGGGATTAGACTAATTGACGGCATAAACCTGTGGATGGCTGTTACCCATGAGATCTCTCAAGATCAGAGGCAGTGTACATCTGAACACATGCTGTAGGTGTGGGGTGGGGGAAACAATGTGGGGAGGCCTTGGCCTCGGTAGCCAGTTCGTAGACTTCCTGCATGCATTTGACTGGCCCCTGTGGGAAACAGGATACTGAACTAGGTGTGATACTGAACCAGTCTGGTTCGGCATGGCCATAACTGACAGCCAGTCTGTGTGGCACATTACCTGACTCTGAAGGAACTTGGTTTATGATTGACACACACCATGGCCAGTGCAGAGAAAGAAATCCATTTGAATGCCACTGGGCATGATCAAATGCTATGGGCTGTGCCCAGTAGCAATAACGGTGTCCTTTCATTGCCCACAACTGGAATCAGCGGACAAGCAGACACTTCTTTTGCTGCAGTGGCCTATTAGTGCTGTGCCAATCTGGCTTCTCTTTGAAAAGTGGAGAGTGGAGAAGAGTCTTCCCAAGTGTGGGGTTCCCAGCCTCCAGTGGGGTCCTACAGATCTCCTGGCATTACAACTGATCTCTGGGCTACAGATACTGGTTCCTCTGGAGGAAATGGATGCTTTGGAGGGTGGCCTCTATGGGACTATAGGTCCATCCCCTCCCCAGACCTCCAGGAATTTCCCAATGGAATTGGCATCCCCACCCAAGCAGAACCTGTGTTGCACCTCCTTCATTCATGCTTTCACAGTTGTGCTGAAATTACTCAGACAACTTGGGGGGGGGTGTCTTCATACCACCCACATTAAACAGGGGTTTACTAACTGTCTGTTTTGCTCTACCCTCCCTGTTCTCCTTGCACAGCCCAAGCAATTCCGCAAGATGATTCAGCAGACATTCCAGCAGTACGCCCTTCTGCGGGAGGAAGAGTGCATCATGAAGTTCCTTGGGACCCTCTCCACTTTTGCCAACATTGACCAGGAAACCTACCGCTGCGAGCTAATTGTGAGTATCCGGCAGCCTAGCTGTTTCCAGCACTGTGGAGTCTGCACTGGCTCTTCTTCTAGCCTTCCTGGCATGATTCAAGGTGCAGTTTTAGATCTCATCCCTGACCTGGATAGCCCAGGCTACCCCACTCTTGTCAGATCTTGGAAGCTAAGCAGAGTCGGCCTTGGCGAGTATTTGGAAGGGTGACATCCAAGAAATAACAGGGTTGTGGCGCAGAGGCAGGCAGTGGCAAAACCACCTCTGAAACGTCTCTTGCCTTAAAAGCAAGTCTAGCTCGCCACCCAGTGGTGCATAACGCTAGAAGAGCTAGAACTTCTGGCTGCCAGACAATCTTAGGATCTCCTGGCTATTCTACATATAATGCCATATGATAATAATAATAATAATAATAATTTAAATCTCATAAACTGCTACCAGTCTCAAAGACTGTCACCTCTTCTGGGTGTCATAACAATCCCTAACTGGGCAACATCCTCAACCAGGCATCCCTGACCTTGTGGAAGCCACCACAAAATGGCTGCCATGAGTTGGAATGGCCAATCAGAAAATGTTGGGAGGTTGCAAACTAAGCCTGCTTTGGAGGTTTTCAGACAGAGGCTAGTTGGCCATCTGACAGCAATGCTGACTCTGTGAGCTTAGGCAGATTGTGAGAGGGACAGCAGGAAGGGACACATCAGTACTTATTTCTCGTGGCCCTTTCTTATGTGCCCAGGGAAATGCTGATAGCCACTTTGAGATCAGGAAGCAATTTTTCTCCAGGCCAGTTTGGCTGGGGATCCCAGAGGGTTTTTGTCATCTTCTGGGCATGGAACAGCAGTCACTGTGGGTGTGGGAGGTATTTGTGAATGTCCTGCATTGTGCAGGGGTTTGGACTAGATGACCCTGGAGGTCGCTTCCAACTCTATGATTCTATGTAGGCAGCTGCTTCTGTATGGGCAGCCCCTACAGACACAAAGTTGATGCCTCTTGGGCTTTTCTGACGCACCGTCTGCTCCAGTGAGATGCAGAAAAGCCAGCAGGGGCCATTTGCTTTGGGGAAGAGATGCCTTGCAAAATAAGCAAGTGGGCACTAGGGAAAACCCTTCAGTGGGCACCATGGTACCCCTGGACACACCATGTTGTGAATCACTGCCCTAGGCCTGCTGTCTGCCTCTCTGATGGATTTATTTCTCTTCCCTTTGCAGCAAGGATGGAACATTACAGTAGATCTGGTGATTGGGCCCAAGGGCATCCGGCAGTTGACCAGCAAGGAAGCCAAGGTAAGCTCTTCAGATTCATTCCTAAAGGACAGCATTTATTTATCAGTGCCTTTCTTACTGAGTCTCAAGGCAGATAACACAGTGTAGGACAAGGCAGTCAAATAGCCTCAGAGATCTAATCAGCAGTGTGATAGGAGTAGGATTACGAAAATCAGAAATAATGCAGGAATGTATCAGATGCAATACGTTAAACAATGCAAAAAAAGAATGGAATAGGAAAAGTAGAAGATGGTGCAGTAAAAGCAGGGTAATGCATACCATATACAGTTTTTTGCCTATTTTAGTAAATGTCAAGAGCAGTTGAACTTGTAGAGTTGAAGCAAAATGAGGGGCAGGTGTTGCTGTGGTTGGTCTAGGACTGTGGAAACCTGGGTTCAGATCCCCACTCAGCCATGAAGCTCATTGCACAGCTTTGAGTGAGTCAGTCTCGTGGGAGTAAAGTTGGGGAGGGAGAACGATGGGTATTACCCTGAGCTCTTTGGAGGAAGGGCAGGACTGAAGAGAGAAGGGTAGATCATTCGCAGGAGTTCCGCCAAGGGACAGGAGACTGTAAATTTAAATGTTGGTTTTATCCTTTTAAATGTTTCTCTGTGCATTGTATTAATATTGTAAGCCATCTTGAGCTCCCATCGGAAGACAGGAGGCCAATGAATATTTTCAATAAACAAATAAATGCCAGAGTTTCAAAAATTAGGAGATCTCAATCAGGATGCTCTCGGTCTGTCATGCATAGATCTTGCACAGTATCCCCAAAGACCTTTAAGAAACAGCAAGTCAGCAAGTTGATCACTGCGTGAAACTTTCTTTGTCCATCACCATTGATCCTTTGCAGCCCACCTGTCTGGCTGAGTTCAAACAGATCAAGTCCATAAAGTGTTCACCTGCGGAGGAAGGCAGAGCCCTGCTGCAGCTTGTACTTACCGGGAACCCCCAGGTAAGATGGAAATACACCTTACAAGACAAGAGATATGGTCTGGTGCTTCTTATGCCTTATTTGGAAACGTAAGATATAAACCTAGCAATCACAGGAGGGGGTGAGGGTTTTTCCCCTGACAATAGTCAGTTGATTGGGGGTGGGGGAGTTAATTCATCACCTACCTTTTAACCAATTAACAAACTGGTTTATTAAAGGGAATGGCTGTAGTTCATTAGCGGAATTCATGTTTTTCATGCCAAAGGCCTGATTGAAATCTGAGCAACTCTTGCTCAGCAGAAGAGCTGCTGAAATCATCTTTCATATATTTCTTTTCTGTTTCCCAACAAAAACAAAGGTTTGCTCTTAACTAGGGATGTGCACTCGGTTCATTCGAACCAAATGCGCCCCCAAAAATGGCCCTTTCAGGCAGCCACGGGCCGAATCAGATTCTCTGATCTGATTCAGCGGTGGCTTAAAAAGCAGCTGGAGGGGAGGGGGTTTGAGGGAGAGGCTCCAAACTCGCAGGGTAGCTGCTGGAGCCTCTCCCCCAAATACTCACTGACATGCAGGGGTCATTCAGCGGCCGGAACAGATGCGGCCTGATTATTATTATTTTTTGCACACCCCTACTCTTAACTCAAAGCCTTACCTGAAGCCTTAGCATTTTAAAATTCGACTTGGTGGACTGATCAGATAAAAATTTAGTTAAGTAATGTACTCATGATAAAACAAACCAGTGAAAGGTTGCAACCCTCGTTATTGTTATTATTGAAACCCCACCTTTCAGTTATAAATAACCATTCAAAATAACTGACTATTGTAAGGACTGATAAGAGGTTACAACAATTAAAAACTTAACAGAACACTGCAGCAGTGACAGCTTTAAAAAACACACTAAAACAACAGCCAATAGATAAAACTGCTATTAGTAAAACCATAAGATCAGCTCTATGTCAGAAACAATAAAAGCCTTAGAACAGATTAAAAATAATCAGGGAAGAGAAAAGCATGGAGGGATTTCCGGACATTCCTCTGAAGGCACAAGGGCTAGAAACTTGTCCTCAAGTGTCCTCCAGAATGAGAAAGTATTAAATGGGCCAAAGTAAAAAGGACAGGAAACTGAAAAATCTGGGCGCTGCCACTGAAAAAGCCCTGCTCCTTGTGCTTGCCAAGTATACTCTCCGCTTTCTCATCATAGGCAGACAAAGCTAAGCACCAGCAAATGACCTTAGTTCATGAGCATTCCCCCAAGCATGGAGGCAGCCCATCAAGTACTCTAGTTTTGAGTAGTTTAGTGCTTTAAGGGTCAACACCACTGCTTTGAATTAGGTCCAGAAGCAAAAACAGCAACTGGTGCAGCTTGCGTAGCATTTGACTGTGGCTATTTGGTCACCACGGTAGGTGCCACCTGGAACCCTCACTGCCAGATTTTTTAAGCAGTTGCAGTTAACTTCCCCAGGAGAGCCGAGGAATGTACATCTACTCTGCCTAATCGTCATCTTCAATAAAATGTGTAAATTTAATATGATTATTGTGGGACACTATTGTTCATTTTTCAGCAGGGTGGAATGGAACAGAAAGGCACAGAGATATTTTCAGACTTTCCTCTGAAGCCACAAGGGTTAGAAGTGCGTGTGTTTTTTTAAACAGTAAAGGAAAGCTAACGAGGTTTGAACATCAAGCTTTGTGTCAACAAGCCACCCATGCTGAATAAGCATAGTGTGCCCTTTGCAGTTTAATCTGTAGGATACGGATCTTCTTCTTCAGTTGACTGATGTTTAGAACAATAGAGTATCTGGTCCTTTAGGTTTTCTGCAAGTCTCTGAGATTTCTTACATTCTCACTCATAGGACTGATAGGGATAAGCAGTGTGTTCTTTCTAGGCTTGACCTGCAGGCCATGGCTGCAAAAGGGAGTTGGGGGGCTTATCAAGCACCAGTTTAAACTGAGAGGGGGGGCAGAATACATGCCTGGTGTGCTCCCCATGGTCAACAGGGACAGTTTGAACAGGTATCATCTTGGGAACTTAACCCATGTGCTCGCTCCATTCTGAAAAATCACACATTCCTTCCTTTTGCTGCCGGGCAGTCCCTGACAATCAAGACGTGCTCCCTTGCCGAGGCGGAGAACATGGCTGACTTGATAGATGGCTACTGCAGGTTGCAGGGTGGCTTGGAGGACGGCTCCCTCATCATCCGCCCCAACAGAGGTGAGCAGCCTTCAGCCTTTGTTTATTTATATCCCACTTTCCCCCCTCCCCAAAGAAGCTAACAAGGCAGGGAGAAAGATACAACAGAAACAAACTGGAAAAGGGAAGGGAGAGGCTTCTGAGTGCCAGTCAGGCTGAACAAATTTGGGCTGGAAGTTCTTGAATGTTTCTTCTGTTTCCAACCTGCAGGCCAAACTTCATGTTTTCTGGGAGGGGCTGTGGCTCTGTGGTAGAGCATCTGCTTGGCATGCAGAAGGTCTCAGGTTCAATCCCTGGCGTCTCCAGCTAAAGGGATCATGTACTAAGTGACGTGAAAGACCTCTGCCGGAGGCCCTGGAGAGCTGCTGCCAGTCTGAGTAGACAATACTGACTTTGATGGACCAAGGGTCTGATGTCAATAGAAGGCTGCTTCATGTGTTCATTTGCTGTAGATCAGTGTATATACAGGGGAAGTTAATGGATGCCATTGAGTTGAGGGATTTTAGAAAAACAGTGGTCAAGAATCAAATTTTGGCAACGGGTAACACAGTTTCCAAAAAAAAACCTAGTGCATACGGTTTAAGGAATAGCAAAGGCTTTCCCTGCATTAAATTTTACAATGGAGATAAGGGGGGAAATAATAAAATTCAAACATTTCAAATCTGGCCAAAATGTTGAATTCTTTGGCAGTTATGTTTCAGTTATTGGTAATTACAGGCAACTATCTAGGACAGCAATTTTATGGTTAATGGTTCATTTGTAATAGTGGTTAATGGGGAGGGGACACATGTGCATCCACTGTTCAGCCCAGGAAAGGAGGGGAAGGTGGTGAAAATTAGCCAGATTATAGGCAGGGCGTCCTGTCAGCAACCACTTGGGACTGAAGGTGCTGTGACCGCAGAAGCCTCCTGAGAATGAAAGTGATTTTCTAAGTGCTCTTCTGACATGCTTTTTCTTCCTCCTCCACAGAGAATGACAAGAGGATCAGCCTGCCCCAAGTCCCAATACAGTAAGTCAAATGGGTACCGCTCAGATCCATTCGGTGTTTCTACATGTGCCCGGAGAAGAGTCCGTGAGTGGGGAAGGAGGAAGACAATCCTTCCCCTGGCCACCAAATCACTTTCCCGGATGAACTCAGCTAAGAGCCTGTGCTTTGAGTCCCTGGAAATATTATTAGTAGAAAAATGGACATCTCTTACTGTGGAAGACAAGCCTGGCATCTCAAGCATCATAAGCCACAGTAACCAAGTGGAACCTCTGAGGTCCACATGCTGGTGGCAAACCAGAGAGGATTGCTGTTACCTTCAGGCCTTATTTGGACTTCTGGGAGGCATCTGATTGGCCACCAGTGGAAACAGGGTCCTGGGCTAATCTTTTTTCTCCTCCCAGGGCAGGGTGGGGGCAGTTCTTACATAGCCCAGACTTGCCCAAACTGTCTGCTTTAGTATTCTTCTATAGGGAAAACCCCTGGAGAAATACCCACAGCTGTAAAAAAGTGATGAAAGGTTCCCTTATTTTGCACCAATCTGCACAGGAGAGGGGCCATCAGCTTCTCCTTTTTGCAGTGGTTGGAAATTATGGAATAGGGGAGGAGATGGGCAAATCCATATCCGTATTCCTATTTCTCCTTCTGCCCTTAGGCACATAGAAGAGAGAAGAACCACACTGACAGAGAGCATGAGTGGAGGTGAGTTGGGGGGCCTCTCAGCATATGCCATCAGCTTAATGGAATCCAGGGAGATGGTATTTGAAATGAATTTCAAACTGGAGAGAGTTTTCATCTGTCTTAGTAACTAGACTGGGAGGTTGGTGAAAGAATGCAGAGCCATTTTTGCCTGTGGTCTGCATACACACTTCTGAGGTCCCATTAACATTTCCATATGCATATAGGGTTTTTTAAAAATATCCTGCAAACAGTTTTTGAACAGAGAAAGCACAGAAAAATGTTTGTACCTTCACTCTCTGGGGAAAACAGACCAGCACATTAAAATGTCCCAGAGGGGCACAGCAGAATAGCTAGCATTGCCTTGAGTTTCAAGCATGAGCTATTTGGATACAGATTAAGCCCTGTTTCTCATTGGTGAGGGATACCAGCGTATGTAATGGTAGTGGAAAGCTGGTATCATAGTGAACCTGTGGTATCATAAAGTGTACTTAATATGAGTCAAAACATTGAAAGTGCCATTTGAAGTTTGTCCCTAGTGAAAGGGAACTGAAATGGTGCTCTTTCTCCCCCCCCTCCCCCCAGATTCAGATATTTACGCAGAGATTCCAGATGAAGCTTCCCGGCCCAAATCTGGAGGTAGGTGCAGCCCCCTTTTAATATCACCCTGCACCACGGTGGTATCAGTATAAACAGACATGATGCCAGAGATCCACAGTCAGCATAGTCCATGTGTTTTTAAAAAGCTGCTTACAAGCCTCAAGCTGCTTCTGTGACAACTGGGGAGAGATATTTCTGGCTTTGGGATGGTGGTATGGAACTCCACTGCCCCATGAGGGGTTTAAAGTGCCCAGCCCAAGCTGCAGTTCTCATTGGAGGGGGGGGGGATACAGCTCCAAGAGCCAGTTACAGCTTTGAAGAGACACTTTAAATTGTAGCCATACCTGAAAGGGACTCAGAACATCTCTATGTGGGTTAAAGTAGTTTTTTTAATGGCCGATCAACAACAGGTAAAAACTGCCCTAATTTTCAGGCTGAGTTGCTGCTAACAAAACGGCTGCTAGCATTTTAGGTACCAAACGCGTCTGTAAACAATGCCAAGAGGGGTTCACTTAGTCTCCCTCCGGCAGTGTGCCACTCCAGCAACTATGGGCCTGGTTGACCACTGTTCAGCACCAAGGACAGCCCCTCCCACCACTCCAGCAAATGATGGGCTGTTTTAAGGAACAGCCCTTCATCTTTAGATGTCTCAGGGTGTTTACTAATTAGCCCTATGCTGTAGCAAATCACACTATTCCTGTCTTCATTAGGCATGGTCTCACCAGGCCTATTTGGAGTAGGTAACACCACTGCTTGAAGTCATTTGCAAGAGGTCAGCAAAGGTTTCTTCTAGGCCGATCTGAAGGAAATCCAAAAAAGAGTCTGCTCGGCCCCTACAGGTGGCTAGCAAACCTCATGTTATTTCAGGGGAAAGGTGGACCAGCCAGCTTTCAACAAAAGATTGAGATACACAACATGGGAAGTGGCTGGATAAGCCACGCACAGCAACCTGCTTCATTGGCTCCTCTCCATGAGGCTTTCAGTGGTTCCAAACAAGCCAGTAATGTCCCCATGCCTTGTTGAAAATGTGGACTGGCACAAACAGAGTTGCCAACAGCCTGTAAGGAAAAAAAATGTTCTGCCCAATAACTGAATGACTTAATGAATGGAAGTGGGCAACTGATACTTTTCATGGCATGGAGGGAAATAACACCCCCAGGTTAATAACACACCCCATTAAATCTCCATTAAAGAGGAAGAACACTTTTTTCTCCAGGCTGTTGGCAACCCTAGGTACAAAGCAGTAGCCCAGCTTTGAAAGGCTGGGAAACAAATTGTGGGAGGAAAGGCTTAAATGCTCCCCCAACCTTGGAAGCCGTTTCCTGGGGTTGCTAATGAATATTTCTTTTCAAAACCACAACAAAATCCCAGTGATGGATGTGTTGATTTGCTTTTGTTTTGGCTGCACAGTGGAATTAGAACTCACTATAGGGTTGCCAACCCCAGGTTGGAAAATTCCTGGAGGTTTGGGGGGTGGGGCCTAGGCAGGGCAGAGTTTGGAGATGGGAGGGAGCTCAGCAGGGTGTAATATCATACAGTCCACTCTCCAAACCAGCCATTTGCTCCAGAGGAACTGTTCTCTATTGTCTGGAGATGAATTGTAATTCTGAGAGATCTCCAGGCCCTATCTGGACGTTGGCAGCCCTAGACCCATGTGGTCTTCAAGAGGAACCCACACTATAGTGTAAAAAGATACTTCTTACCAGCTTTTCACAGGGGCAGCTTTTGATTTTGCTGCAAGTATGGGCCAAATCCAGTAATCCCCTAGAAAATCTTGTGTGGTACTGTAGCTGAGGTGTTGACCTCAGAATGAGGAGAACCAGACTCAGACCCCTACCTGTCCTCTAAGCTAATATTTGTCTCAGCCTGGCCTAACCTACGTTGCAGGGATTGGGGGGTGGAGACATGTATGCTACCGTAACCTCTCTGTAAGAAGGGCAGCAGAAAGTATCCATCGAGTGGCCATAATGACTTAGGGAATGATACCAAGGTTTTAAAAGCTAGTGCAGCAAAAATGCAGAATCTGTTTCTGGGCTCAGAAGGAGCCCCGTTGACTCCTTTTCTTACACAGCAACGCAGTACGTGATCTCTCGGGAAGATGTGGTGCTGGGCCGGATCCTGGGAGAAGGCTTCTTTGGAGAGGTCTATGAAGGCATTTACACTAATGAGGTGAGTTAGGAGCAGATGGCCTGCAGTACCAGACAGTCCTGAGAAGGGGGAGGGGAAGTTAGACATTGCAGCCAGAGGTGGAGAGTCATCCTTTAGGCCTACCAAGGAAGAACAGCTAGGAAGTAGCTTTTAAGTCTTAGACTGTCTGTTTTCCTGTCCCCTTTATCTGGTGGGAGAGGGGCTGAGCTTTGCATGCAGGTTCAACCCACTCGCCCGAGGAGAAGATCATTTCACATCAGGGTGGAAGGCTGAAACCCCTCTCTACCCCGGGACAACAAAATGCTAGGAGCTCCATGTAGGAGACTCTCAGCCCCTCCTCTGGTTTGGCTCTCAGGTGGCTGGTTTTGTGAAGGACACCACTCTGACTGAGGCTTTAGAGTACTTTTGACCATCAGGCTGCTAGCCTCTATGGAGCCAGCAGTACAAAAGATGAGATGAGACAAGCAGCTTTGTACATTGCCATGAACAAAAGACTCTGCAGCCAAAGGCACCAGGAGGGCTTTTGCTGAACTCTGGAACACCTTTTTTTCCCTTTGAACCATTCATACTTTTCATGGTTGATGCTCTGCAGTCCTCAGTGGGCTCAGCTGATTTCCACCAGCACTGAAGAGGCGTGGGAAGACGGTGGCTGACTGCTGATGGGTGGGACAGCCAATCCGCTCCCTGAGGTGACGGCTTCAGGTTGCCTTGTAATAGAGCCAGCTGTGGGTAAGCTTTGAAGAGGCTGACTGTGCCATCCTAGGCAGAGAAGAAGAAGAAGAAGAGATTGGATTTATACCCCGCCCTCCACTCCCCAAGGGAGTCTCAGAGCGGCTTACAAACTCCTTTTCCCTTCCCCTCCCCACAACAGACACCCTGTGAGGTAGGTGGGGCTGAGAGAGCTCTTTCCCAAGCTGTCCTTGAGGGAACAGCTGGCACAGAGCTATGGCTTGCCCAAGGTCATCCAGCCAGGTGCAAGTGGAGGAGTGGGGAATCAAACCCGGTTCTCCCAGATTAGAGTCCACGCACTTAACCACTACACCAAACTGGCTCTCTGAGGAGAGGAGAGACCCAACTCAGTGAGCTCAGAAAGCTGTAACTCTGCTTAGGATTGCACAGTAAAAGAAATGTTCCCTTTTAGCTGTGGAGACTTGTGAGCAAAAATTCTACCTTGTGAGCTACTGACATTAAAGTTATGAGTGAGCGATTTAGCTGCTGCATACATTAGTTTGCTCTGGAGCCATCCTTCCTGAGCTAAGACAAAAATGTGTGAGCCAGAGGCTAAAAAACTGTGAGCTAGCTCACACTCATTCAGCTTAGAGGGAACACTTGCTATAAGCTAGAAAGTCTAAAGTCCAACACTTATGGTAGCCATGCACTTATTAGGAAGACAGTATAACACAAAGAAATGGGAGGAAACCTTTAACCCACGTGTCACCTGAAATATGGGAACAATAATGCTGGTTTATCTTGTACACCTGCTGTAAGAGTAAAACTCATGTACAGAAAGCGTGGAGCTCTTCAGATGTGCTCCATATATGCCAAGTATTAATAGCGAGGCAGTCCTGAGTCTGGGACATTTTTCTGGTGCAAAAGAGCCTGACTGAAATGATTAATGGTTTGGAGACCTAGGAGGAAAGTCCACAAGACTGGAGCTTTTAGCTGCTCAGGAAAAAAAAGATAACTAAGGTGGGGGGAGGCAGTTTTGGAAAATGATGCACAATACAGAGGAAGTGGACAGAGGGAGATTTTTTTCCTCCTCTCCAAATACTAAAACTCAAGTTTGTTTAATAAAATTGATAGAAGAGCCACATAATAAGCTTCTGGAACGTGCTACCATAAAAAAAATATGGTGATGACTGCTGGCCTAAAGGGATTAAACAGATTCAGGGAAGATAAGATTTATCAGCAGCTGTTAGCCATGATAGCTAAAGGGATTCCCCATGTTTAGAGGCAGTATACCTCTGAAGTCCAGTTGCAAGAAAAGGGAATGTTGAGGGTTTCATGGAGGTATCTGGTGGGCCTGTGTTGGCAATGGGGTGGCTGTCCTAGATGGAATTTTGATTTGATCCTGTTCCTGTGCACCTGAAAATGAGCCTCTGCACTATCAGCTGAACAAAGGATTCCTCATCTTTCTGCATTCTCCAAAAAAAGGGCTGAATTTGAACAGAGACTAGCAAAATGTGTGATGTCTCCAGTTCAGCACTGGTTGACCACATCTCCTTGGGTCTGCTTTGTGTTTCAGAATGGGGAGCGGATGGGCGTGGCGGTGAAGACCTGCAAGAAGGACTGCACTGCGGAAAACAAGGAGAAGTTCATGAGTGAAGCTAGTACGTAGGTGCCCTTCTAAAACTGTGGCATGAGACAGCTGTATCTTGTCCCATGGGTGGCCCAGATAAGACGCCCCAGGCTATGGAATGCCTTGGTGGTGGCTAAAGGAAGCTGTCGCTTAGAGGTAGGAAAGTTATGCCCCGGGGTCGAGATCAGGAAAAGAGTAAACTCACCCCTCCTCCAAAAAAACCACAGATGCGCATCAACACTAACCAGGTATACCTAAGCAGAGTTAACACTCATCTAAGTCCATTGAAGTCAGTGTAACTCTGCTTAGGATGACACTGTAAGACACTTGGCAGGGCACGGCCTGACATATTGCACACTGCACATTGCACCACTCACTGAAGTACGCCTTGAGCTATCAGTAACATTTTGTTTATTTATTTATCATTGTATTTGTACCCTGCCCTCCCCGCGAAGCAGGCTCAGGGTGGCTCACATGCTTAAAACACCTTTACAAAGTACATAAATAGTTAATAACAGTTTAAAACCAATAAAACATCATAAAAATTCAAGCATACTAACAATAATAGTGCTGTTGATGTTCTTATTTCAAAGATGGCCCAAAATTTCACAGATTTCTGCAGTCAGGCTGATTGTCTGGGCCACAGTTCGATAATAATACAGTGTCTAGCACGGCAGAGCGTGTCTGGCACAAACGGAGTTATAAAAGATGAAGGGGAACTCTCCTGTCTCCCCCATTTTTGCAGCAGCTTGCTGGGGTCGGGGTGTCTGTGGGGTGGGGAGGTCAGTGGATCCTCATAAACATCATAGGGCATATTGCAGGGGGTTGCAAATTATTAGAAATCATCCTCCTGTCTTCTGCAAGTGGAAAAACAAGATAGGATCCAAACAATTGCAGACAATTACCTTCCTAAAAGATATCTGTAGCCCGAAGAAAAGAAGTGGAAGACTTCCTGACGCAGAGAAATGAATACAACATATAGGAAACAGAATAGAGACTTCGTTAATGTATAGTAAGAATAATAATAAGGGGGAGCCCTTGGACAATGACCCATGGGCGTATACTACAAGTGTTACGCAAGCATGTCCTTTATGTGCCTCCGTGAACAATTGGAAGGGATTTTGTTTATTTATTTATTAGGTTTTTCAGTCGCCGGTCACCCGGAGGGTCTTGTGGCGACTTACAAATAAGGTAAAATGATGTAAAAATAAATAAATATAAAATATGAACATTGAAATATTAAGTTATTAAAATACGTGGCTTATCACCACACCACTGTTAAAACAGCCCAAACATGGTTAAGCTTCTAAAGCCCAACCGAAACAATTTAACCGTGCCTACCTTGCAGAAACTAAACAAGTCTGATGGTACCGGTGTCATCCAGAAGTTCATTTCATGGGGCAGGGGCCACAACTGAGAAGGCCCTTCCCCTGGTGACAGCAAACTGAGCCATCTTGGGGCCCAACAGATTATTGGCCATGTCAGGTTTAGTATTATTTAGGAATGTGCGCTTTTTCCTTGTTTTGTTCCATTTCCCCCCAGAAATTAGCTCTGTGCCATGTTTTTCTCCTCCCCTAATTCTTTCCTAGCTAGGAGGATTTCTAAAATTAACTCTGGAAACGCAACACCTGCATGTTGCCATGCTTTTCTATTCTTTCCGTTCATTTGCATATTTTTTTCTTTCTGTGTTAATAATGTGCTTGTGTGAATTAATGGTAGAATGCAAAAAAAAAAAAGCAATCTTGATGTGATTGTCTGTAGGATAGCATCAATGTGCATGTGTACATTTTGAGGCTATCCCACACATGATCACATCAAGATAGATAAAAAAAAATCATACACCACACAAAAGAGAATATATAGTCATGTGTATAGTCACATTGAGGCTGCTTTTTTGACAGTGTTCTAACAATAGGTTACTCTATCAGTGATGGAGAGGAGGGGACAGACGCAGATGGACTGAAGAAAATGAAGACAGCAGAACATCCTGTGTTCTGTTAGAAACTGGGGATTTTTTTAAAAAACAGTGATAATCAAAAAGCCCTAATGCTCTTCAGAAACAAGCCCCTGGTAACATGGAGCTCCGAAATCCAGGGAGCAAGTCAGATGAAGAGAGCATTCCTAGCCTAAAGAAATGCCGTGGAAGGATGTAGATGTAGGCATGCCCATAAGAATGGGGCAGGGGACATGGGGCACAAGACCTTAAGGGCTAGATTTACTCCGGAAAGGGTAGTGTTCTGAAATTAAATGTGTTTTCTCAGTGCTGATGAAGAAGATGGACCATCCCCACATTGTGAAGCTCATTGGGATCACAGAAGATGACCCAACATGGATTGTGATGGAGCTGTATCCTTATGGCGAGGTGAGGCACACAGCTTTCATTGTGCACACACAGGTGTCAGAATTTGCTAGAATGGGGATGGAATCCAGGTAGGATATTGCCTGGAGGGGCAGGGGAGAGGGTGGAAAGGGGGTTCCCTGAACAGAATCAGGTACCTGCTTTCTCCCTTTGCATAACAAATGCTCTGCACTTTTAAACCTGACAGGGCCAGTAACCTGTTTGGCAGCAGGCAGGGCAAGAGCCCCATATGTACACCTCAGGTGCCTCCCTTCCCTCTGCAGCCTTTTTTGTTTCTAAAATGGCAGATTTCTGCACAGAAGCTCTGAGTTATTTTCCTGCACATGGATATCTCTTGCTGAATCAGGCTAAATGGCTGCTAAATCTAATCGACACTGTTAACACTTGCAATCATACACAGTTACTCTGGTCTAAATCCACCAGAGTCAACGGGCGTGGAGTGGACTAACTCTGCCTAAGACTGCAGTGCCGCTATGTCCAGGGTTGGCACCCCACCCCCACACATCCCCCAGGGGACTGCACACTCCACCGAAGGCATGCTGCACCAGGAAGCCTTGAAGCTGGGGAAGATGTCCTGCCCAGTTGCAGCAGGGGGTGGCTTTGACGGAGTCTGCTTGGGTGTCAGCCAGCTCGAAGGAGCCCAGCCAGCTCTGAGGGACATGCTCTGCAGCAGAAGCCAACCCAGCCCAGTTTCTACCAGAAGGGACTCTGGCATTGAGATGCAGGGACAGCAGGCAACACTTAACCTCCTTTGGCTGGGCAGGACAGCCAGCTCTTTAAAGAAGCTCAGGGGGAAGAACCAAGGAGCTCACTAATTCAAGGGAAGTGTCCATTGGCCCAGGGGCCTGTCACTCCCTAGGACTCGGTTGGGGAAGGCGGATTGGCTGAGCCCAGCGTTGGCCCTCCCTTGGAAAGCATTTAAAAGGTGTGCCCAGGAGCAACCAGGGAAGAGAAGAGAAGGTCTGTTCTCTAGTAGGTGGGAATAGGTACTTGGCAGAGCAGTGGGGGGGGAACTGGATGAAAGGGAACTTCCTCCTGCTCCATTCTGAGGCACTATCCGGGGGCATTTGCCCAACAAAAAGCAACTCTGGAGAGTGAGATCCAGTGGATCCTGACATGCTTATGTTGAGTTTCCTATCTGTAGAACTATTGTGGTTTTCTCCCCAGAAATCTTTAGAATTGCAGTTTAATGAGAGTCCTGTTACTGATCTCTTCCTTGCCTCCCCCAATGGAACTACTATTGCCCCCATTCCCAGGAGAAAGCAAATTGCTCTTTAAACCATTGTTCTTTATTTTATTTTTTTAACTATAGTATTTAGTGGGGGGAAGATCAGTAAACTGGATGCTGCCTATCCCTGCCTTGGGCAGGTTGTCTCAATTCCATTATTTGGGTTTTCAAACAGTTGGGTCATCTTTTTGGCTTCTGTCGGAGGAGACCAGAAGAGAAACTTCCTTGAATTTGAGGTTCTGTAGGGAGAAGAACTGGGAGTCTGAGCTATTCCTGACATGAGCTTTCCTCTCCCCATTGCAGCTGGGACACTACCTCGAGCAGAACAAGGCTTCCCTGAAAGTCCTCACCCTCATCCTGTACACCTTGCAGGTTGGCAAGGCCATGGCATACCTGGAGGCCATCAACTGTGTGCACAGGTACAAGAGGGACTCAGATGAAGTGGGGCTCTGTGGGGTGGTATGTGGAGGCGCCTTTCCATGGTTCCAAACAAGTGAAGACTCCCCCGTAAACACCTCTGCACTGTCACGGTGCTCCCAGTGCTATACAGAATCCCATGAGGGCTATAGAGACCCTGCGTTGTGTGACGTGAACAGACTTCAGGGTACCAGGAAATATGTTGGCAGTGCTTGGGGAACTGAGACAGTTGTGTAGTCTGGAGCATTGCAAGGTTAACATCTGAATGTTGGATTGGAGGGCAGGATGAATAGCTTTTCTAGCGCTATGTACTTAAAGAGCAGTGGGAAATGGACCTGAATTTACCCAAACCATCCCACCTGTGTGTGCATGCATGCACACACGGACAGATCTAATGCCCCAGCTCTAGCTTCAATTCCCAGCATTACATTGAGGGGGGACAAAATGGGTGCAACACTACTGGAGCACAAAGGCAGCCGGTGTGTTTATGCAAATCTAGAACCTCAGCGTGGATGGGTGGCGATACAGGCAGTGGGCAGTCATGCTCAAGTACCCTTACTGCCACTCGCATCCCTGCCCATATGCTCATGTCTCTTGTCCTAGAGTTAGCCATCTCCCCAAGGGAGGACATGACCAGCTCAATTTGTTATCTGCAGGGATATCGCTGTCAGAAATGTACTGGTAGCTTCTCCCGAATGCGTCAAGCTGGGAGATTTTGGCCTCTCCCGATACATTGAAGACGATGAGTATTACAAAGGTAAGGCTCTGGTGGGGTGGGGGGCCAGAGCTACATTTGAACACAGTATATGGGGAAAGTCCCCGGCTCAGTCCTTGGAACCTTCAATTAACAGGATCCCAGACAGGTAATCTAGGAATCTGGAGAGCCACTGCCAGTCAGAGTAGGCTCTGCTAAGTCAGATGGTTTGATTCAGTAGCATCACACGTTTGTAACAGCTAAAGGCTCTCATGAAGCTCAAGTGTACTTTGCAACCAAGTCTGGAAATGTAACACTGCATTTATTTAAGTGTTTAGCAGACAGTAGTGGGTTAGTTGGGCCAATATGCTGACTCACTGTAAGGCAGGTCCATGTGTTTAGTCTGCATTGTTCTGAAGTAAGATTTCTCGGACCTAGACGTGGAAGCAGGGAGGAGGGTTGCTGTGAAATGATTTGATACAGCCAGAAGTGAAAAATCTCAGCTCTTGGTTGACTCACTCTGATCTCTTCTCCCCAGCTTCAGTGACTCGCCTGCCCATCAAGTGGATGGCGCCTGAGTCGATCAACTTCCGCCGCTTCACCTCTGCCAGTGACGTGTGGATGTTTGGTGAGTGGAAACTCAGAGGTGGGGAGAGGCATTTGCCTTTGCCTCTCAGTCACACTCAGTTCTTGAAAGGGAATCAGCCAGAGACAAATGCAGAAGTAGAACCCAAGCGCAGGTCTGAGATGCTGGGTCATTTTTTGGACTCAGCTGAGGAACAGAGCCCTGTGCAGGCTGGAGATTACAGGCTTCAGCTGGAGAGCTTGAGGGGGCTCAGATAACCCAGTCTATAGCTGTTGCCCCTCATTCTCCCTGACAGTGGGAAAGGAGTCACTATGGGAAGGGAATGCCTCTTGCTCTTGGCTTCTACAGGTCCTTTGGGACTGCCTCTCCTGGTATACCCCATGAAATACACTGGGTTCAGACTCATAGAGTGATCAGCTTATAGTTGATTAGTGATTCAGCTTAACTCTAAGACAACTCTAGCAGGGCTGAAGCCCTGACTAGATGCATGCAAAACACCCTACCCCCCCCCCACACACTCCCTGTGATAGGCTATTTACAAAACATTCCTACTCTACTGGTTTATTCCAGAATCCTGGTCTGCTGTTGTTCACTAACTGGCTTAATAGCAGGTTCACATGGTGTTTTTGTTATTGTCTGTGCATATCTCCACACCATGGTCCTTAGTTTTGGTTTGTCTAACATATTACAATGACAGCTGCATGTGGTGCTACAGGAATGGCAGCAGTAGTTGAGGGGCAGTCCATACGTTACATTCAGACATGACAAGTGGTGGCTCCAGATAGCTACATTTTGCAGGCTACTGCCCCCCTAAAAGTTCCAAAGGTGTGTGGGGGGAATATGTGCAGCTTGAACCTAAAAAGACTACATGGGCAGGATTTCAGGAGATAAATAAGCCCTGAAGGCTGAATGTAGACGCCAGTCCTTAGGGAGGGGATACTGTCAGGGTATCATGGAACAAACCAACTCCTGGGCCTCCAATCTGAGTAACTCCACCACCACCACCACCCCCACCACCCGTCTGAAACTTTTGCCTGCTTTGATTTCTTCCTGATTTCCTCCACCACAGCCGTTTGCATGTGGGAAATCCTCAGCTATGGCAAGCAGCCCTTCTTCTGGCTGGAGAACAAAGATGTGATTGGGGTGCTGGAGAAGGGGGACCGCCTGCCCAAGCCTGACGCCTGCCCGCCCGTCCTCTACACCCTGATGACACGCTGCTGGGACTACGACCCCAGTGACAGGCCCAAGTTCAAGGAGCTGGTCTGCAGTTTAAGGTAAGTGAGAGGCTGGCCCTGACGACCCCCTGCTCTTGGTTTCACAGGCCAAAGTCTGCGGCACAAAAACACTGGATTCTGTCGCTTGCACATATAGTGGGCATGATGTCAAGATTACCTCTTATTCTGCATAATTCTGCAGTGGCTTTCAGTTTTGCATCATTTAGGGTATGGCTTTGTTTATTTATTTTAAAAACAGCCATTCCCCCTTTTAGCCCCCATGGGTGCCTTCAAGGTATCTTGCATTAAATAAAAACAAGGTAAGCAGCAGCAACAAAAAGAGTAGCAAAGCAAACTCCCAGCTAGTAAGAACAAGAGTGGCAGGGAGATAAGCAGGGCACTTAAACCCTCCTTTTGAGAGTTATTCAGCCAGAATCCAGATGGATACTGCAGTTTCTTCAGGGCGTTGTTCACACAGTTTGAAATGCACTATGTGCACTCGAAAGCTGAGGGCTTCTCCCCCCCCCCCCATCAACTCTGAAATCCTCATACAGCTGCACTCTGCACCCAGCGTTGCACTCCACACCTTTGTCCTCCAGCCATGGCCTTGCCCAGTTGTCCTGGTGCCCTTGGAGGCAGCAAGGCTCAACCCCTGGCATCCCCAGTTAAAAGGATCAGGCAGTAGGTAAAAGGAAACACCTCTGCCTGAGACCCTGGAGAGCTGCTGCCAGTCGGAATAGACCTGACTGACCGTTGTGGGCCCAGGGTCTGATTCAGTATAAGGCACCTTCATGGTCTATGTGTTGTTTCCCTGGAATCCTATGTTGGATCAGGAGGTTTTGAACCTGATGTCCATTTAGCTGTGTTCAACAATAGCCGAGGCGTGGAGGTCTCTATGCTTTGGATAACAACTGTTGCGAGCTCAGAGGCAGTCTTAGGCTGGTTTTACATCTGCCTTTCCTGCTGGAATCATTCTACTTCCAAAAAAACTCACCCACATCTCTTTCAAGTGTGAATCTGCATTCCTTCTCAACTGTCCAGATCTGCTAATTGCCCTCTAGCTCTCAAGCTGGCTTCACACCTCTGTAAACAAATCCTGTTCTTAACAGCACTTCAAAAGAATGACCCCTTTCACTCCAGTTCAGTCAGATGTGGGCATTCCCCTACAACAGCTTTGACACCAATGTGTTACCGGTGCAGGGAGCGCTGGAATGAAGCTGTTACAAAAATGCACATGTAAAATCAGCCTTAGTGATTCTCTGGCCCCAGGCGAAACTTGAAGATACTGGTCCAGAATAGTCAGGCAAGGGGGGGGGGGGTAATCAGCTGTAGGGCAGTGTCCCCATAAACTACAGTGGACTCCGCCCCCAACACTGCCTGAGCCTTGGCCACCCCTGACCACCCTACAGCTGGTCGATAGCCTCCCCATGCTGTCTGAATCTCAGGAAGCACCGGGGATCAGTCACAGTGGTGGCTTCCAGGCAGTGGCTGGGGCAGCTGCTTGCAGGGTGGTGGGACCCCCCCCCCCCCCGTGCAGGACCCAGGGCAGCAGCCCCAGATGCCCTCTTGCTCAGACTGCCCCCTTTAGGAGCTTTGCAAAGCAGCAGATGGTGCTGTTCCGTAAAGCTGAACTGATTTGTTCCCTTTTCTTCCCTGTTTGATAAAAGTGACGTTTACCAGATGGAGAAGGACATCGTCCGGGAACAAGAGAGGAACAACCGCCACCGTCCCCCCAAAATCATGGAGCCCACCTCTTTCCAGGAGCCCCCACCAAAGGTAAGAGGAACACAGTGGCAGTGCTGGCCAGTTTGTTGTGATTTCACTGTTTGGTTTCAAAGGGAAAAAGTCCATACAAATGTGACAGAGAGAGGGGTGGACCCTGAGCACCTTCAGAATTTAGCAATGTCTAAATCTCACAACAATTTATGCTGTAGAGAGAATAACACACCTGATCTTCCGTTTTATCCAATTTAAACTGATTAAATCAAAGAAATAAGATCTTGAAATGATTCCCTAGGATTTAACACATGGGTTGTCTTAAATCAGCATTTTCAAAACAAACACTGTATCAACACGCATGCATGCACACACACACACACACACACTTATTCATAATCTTAGTTCTTTTTCACTGATCCAAAAAAAGCAACAGCCAATTTCTGCAAACATAGCACTTCTTAACTAAACTGAGTGGTATGTTTGGTGGTGGAAAGTGCTGTCGAGTTGTAGCTGATTCATGGCAACCCTATACAGTTTTCAAGAAATTCAGAGGTGGCTTGCCATTGCCTGCCTTTGTGTAGCAACCCTGGGCTTCTTTGGTAGTCTCCCATCCAAATGCTAATCAGGGCTAGCCTGGGCCATCCAGGTCAGGGCCGAGTGGTGCATTGACCCGTATTCATAAACCATATTCAGCTTTTGATTCTTGAGCAGCTGTCTTAGCAAGTCTTGGTTATCGTCTCCAGATCCCGTTTCCACACCAATAAAATCTAAAATCATTAAGTTGGATCCTGCAAAGTGTGAACACAATTGCCGAGTTGATACAGTTGTGCCCACCTCCTTCTTTTCCCAGCAGCCCCATTTGGGAAACAGGCTGTGGGTCATGGGAGCCCTGTAAACAAAATGCCATGGAGTTGCAGGAAGGAGGGGGAATCTAGCGAAGTTGCCCCTCCTTGCTCTTTTGCCAGGCAAGTTTCCACTAGCGTAAGAGTGTCCATTGGTAGAAGTGGGGGTGATTTTTACCCAATTTCCCTCCTTCCCTGCATCTTCCATGCCTTGTGGTGTTTTGGTTATGAGACTCCTGTAACTTTTAGCCTCGGTGTGATGGGATTAAAGAAAAAAAACCCACCTATGACGAGCAGAGTGTGTTCATAGAACCCTGCTGAGTCACATGACAGAGGGAGGAGGGGGCCGTTTGGGCTCAGAGCTCTCGGTTATGGTCGGTTAACAGACTCAGAAGGGAAGCACTGAGGGAGTGAAGCGACTTTCGCCTTCTGAAGAGACTGTGTGAATTCTGTTTCTAGGAAGGAACAGACTCAATTATAGTGAACTAAGCGAACTCAGACACTAACATACATCAATCCTGGCAAGCCTGTGAGATGTAGTTGTGGGAGGGCTGAATTCTGGCAGGGTCTAGACAGCTGTGTAGAGGCCAGCTGTGACTCAAAGAGGCCAGTAAGACACAGCTATAGAGGAACCACAAAGCAGGACAGGAAAGAGTATAATAGAAGAGTTGAGTGAACGTGTAACCATCTGTATGCAACAACAACAACAACCCCCCCATAAGCATATGGCCTGAACGTAGTCTGAGGACCAGTGCCAGTCCTTTCAGCAACAAAGAGTCCTCTGTACAAACAACTGATATTCCCCTGTTGTGTTCTGCTAATAAATTACAGTTTTATTTTATCTTGAGAAAACCTTGGTGCCTGACTCATACTTTAAAAACCAATCCCCAAAGAGACTAGTTAAGAAGAGAGGGTCCTGAGTAGTATTCATAGACGGCTGGGCTGATCTGATCCCTCAGAGGGAAAGTTCGAACTACAGCTTGTAAAGAGGAGTAGGGTCAGAGGTCGTAGAGGCAGGAAGGATCCATGTTTGTGAACATCTTCTGTTTGCAGTTAGTAGGAGGCTCCCCTCCTTTCAGCCTCTGCCATCACATTTTGAAAGATGCACATAGTAGAATGTCTCTAAGCATGGACTCATTAGTCTAGGAACAAAATAATTATAACTGCATTATTGTGTCTCACCAAAGAACATTTTAACTATAACTGACAATTTATACCCACATTAATTTTGTTTAGCACCAGGATATCTTAAAAACCTGCAAAGTGATTTCCAAATATTGCTTGATTTCTTGCTTTGTTTTTCCAGCCCAGCAGGCCCAAGTACAAACCACCCCCTCAGACTAACCTACTGGCTCCCAAGCTCCAGTTCCAGGTAAGGACTTCAGGTTTCCTTTAGCCAGAGAGGCTGATGGTTTCCCTTCCTTGAGCTCCAGTTGACGCCATATGCTGTTCTGATAGGAAGAGGAGTCCCTTGTGCTTTTATCATTCTTGCCAGTGGTACAGACATTACTCCACAGTTGTGGATCTTTCTTCACCTTGGTGTTTTCTGCTGAGTTTGTAGCCGCTGCTTGACGCTTCTCAGGATTTCTACGACAGCCAAAGCAATGTGGTCAGTCTGCCCCGTAATGGTTTCAAGTGCCACACTGGAAACTTGGTTTGAGACCTTATGCTTGTCATTGAACAGGTAAAGGTTTAATGGCCAGATGTAACCACGTAGAGGTGTTGCTGCAGGCTCATTCGCTCTTTGACTGCAACTTTCGCAAGACTGCTTTGTTTCAAGTGCTTCTTGGAATTCCTATATCTCTGCAATGGTGTTGCAGCACCAGGCATTGCGTGTGACGTTCAAATGCTAAATGCTTTGGTCTCTAAAGAAATACATTCCCTCCGTGTTGTAAGGCAGAGCAGAACCTCACTACGCTTCTCTGTTGTCAGTCAGCCCCTGAAAACACACTTCTCTAATGCTGCTATGTACAAGCGATCGTCTCTTTCAATAATAAGGACAACTTTATTATCCATTTTCTCCTCCCTTGAAACGAGATTTACAACTTCTGTTTAAATCTGCCCTCCCAGCCCAGTGCCTCTATTACTGGAGGGAATGGTGAGTTTGGAAAGGATGTTTAATAAATCATGTGCACCTCTTGGCTATTCATCGGTCATGACGTGATTGTTGACAAAGGACATCTGCCTTCCTAACAATTCCCCCAGTGCAGTTTTCTAAATTTCTAGTGCTTCTAATTTTTTAAAAAACTCTTTTCAGCCATATTGCTTAAGTACTCGTGTGGCCTTTCTAGAACAAGGAACCCAAATTGTGCCATCCATGTCATGATACACCCTGTCCTGAGCTTCTGTGTGATGCAGAAGGGCAAAACAAAAATTGGTATAAAAGTCTGGAAACTAGAGCCCTGGTCACTGTCATTGGTGACTTCTAGATTAGGTTGTGATGCCTGGTGCTGTATAGAATACAAGAAGGCAAGGTTCCTGTTCACAAGTAGAAAATAATAAAGGACAAAAATGGGTTCTTTGTAGGTCTTGCGTTGGACTATTAAAATTTCCATGTAATTAGGATTACAAAGTGGCTTTCACCCTGCAGGTAATTGATTAAATTGGCTTTTTTTTTTGGTAATCAAATAAAAGCATAATGCTTCATGATTGCAGCTTTGTATCAAGCTGTTTTCTGGTATTGAGCACGGCCACCCCTAACAGGGTTTCTAAATGCCAGTGCAAAAACCATAAAATGTCTCTGGTTTAAACACCCAGTGCCTCTCATTAAAGGATAAAACCTAGCCTGAATGCAAGCAGGCAAGCTCTTTCCTATCGTCCAGATGCTGTGTGAAAGTCTCCTTCCAAAGTGTGTTCTCTTTGCTCCTCCGTGTGTGTCTACTGCCTAGCCGTGTCTAGTTCTGTGTCCGTTGCCTTTGCTTCCCCCTCCCCAGGTGCCCGAGGGTCTGTGTGCCAGCTCGCCAACGCTCACCAGCCCCATCGAGTACCCATCACCCGTCAACTCCCTGCACACCCCACCACTCAACAGGCACAATGTCTTCAAGCGCCACAGCATGAGGGTAAGATGTGGCTGGCAGGTCGGCTTGGCATGCATTCCCAATGCTAAGAGGAAGATGGTGGCTAGTGAGATGCATGTGGGTCGATTTTGGTACATTACCAGCATCAAAGGGTGTTTTGCTGCCCTCTCTGTAAGCTGTTTCAGATTTTTGTTCTCCATAGGCAGGTGGGGGGAAATTCTGAATGTTAATTTTTTGAATGATTGAATACCTGGGAATGATGAAGAAGAGTCATGTTTGTGAAAGGGTTCCTGACTGCAAGAGAAGGAGGATCTGTAATTGCTGGAGCCTACCTGGGTTTATTTTTACTCCCATTGGGTTTTCAGGTGTCCAGATGGATTGCATGAATGCTGGTGTGGTTCAGGGATGTAAGGATGGAGGTTCCTGATTCAAATGTCGCTTCAGTCATGAACTCAGTAGATGCCCATTAGCAAGCCACTTCTTTTCCACAATCAGTTTTCCCCACTGCCACATTAGTAATACAGGCCTGCTTTAGAGGGTTGTTGTTAATACTTCATATTTGAAACATTTGAGCACTCCATAGGATTTTATGGTGAATATATGGTTACATCCCATTTTTGAAGGTATTGCAGGGTTACAGTAGTTGTGACTAGGAAACCAAGGTGCCTTTACACACTAATTAGAGTACACAGGTTGGGTCCAGAAACCCTACCCGGTGTGAGGCATAACGCAATTACATGTGAACTGGGGAATCTTCTCAGTTCCTGCGCATGCAATGCCCACTTAGGATCAGGACTGCAGTTCACAGGGAGAAGGGGCTTCAGCCTTCCCTCCTGTGCCATTTTCCAGGCTGAAACAATCTTGGGGGCATGTTCTTGGGCCTGCTGAGGAAACCTAAAGGTATCCCAGGGAACATGTGGCTTTCCCCAGAGAGTACCCTGGACCCAACCTGTGTCTTTGGTAATGTGTGATCTGGCCTGGTGTCACAGAATCTCATGAGGAAGTAACATCTTAGGGTGATAGGCCAGAACCAAAGTGGGCCAGACTTTTCCCAGTCTGTCTTGGTGAAAGATTTTGCTGTTGGATTAGGGTTGTCAACTCTGTGGAAGAAATTTCCTGGAAATTTGGGAGAAGACCCAAGGAAGGGTGGAGTTTGGAGAGGGAAGGTTGCTCAGTAGGGTATAATGTCATAGAGGTTATCCTCTGAAGCTGCCATTTTCTCTTAGAGAACTGATCTTTATAGTCTGGAGATTAGTTATAATTCCAGGAGCTCTCCAGGCCCTACCTGGAGATTGGCAACCCTATTTAGCCCCATCTGCCCTGTGCTCTGGAGTTTTGACCCTTGAAGCATCAATCATAGCCAGGCTTTGTCCTAGGGTTGCCAGGCATAGTCATCAGTAGATGTGGGTATTTACCAAAGGGGCCATAATTGTTGTCCCCATGCAATGACACAACTTCTGGCACAACCTGGAAGCGATGGTGTCACATTGGGACAATGCTCTAGTGCTCACTCAAAAACTGTACTATGGAGTTTTAGGCTGAGTGCTAGAGCATCACCCCTGGCATGAGACTGGCCACTTCTGCAATGTCATTTTTGTCACTCATTTGTCCCTATTGCTTTGGGTCCCCCTCCCCCTTTTCCACATGTGTTTTGCTCCCTTTGGGACTCCTAGAGAGAGCAAAACACATTGGGGGGAACAATGTGGGGAGGGGAGCAATAGGGACAAACGAGTGACAAAAATGACAGTGCGGAAGTGGCCACTGTTGCTTCCGGTTCATGCCAGAAGTTGCATCATTGCCCAGGGATGTTGATTACGGCCTCCCCTTGCTTGGCTGACCTGTATCCGCCGTTGCACAGCTGAACATTGGTGGGCAATGGCTAGAATTCCTACCATAAGTAGGCAAAGGGCAAGCCTACTCTGCCACTCAACTTGCTAGCTGCTATTTCTGGCAGCTGCTGCCAGGTTCTGGCACCTAATTGTGTAGGTACCACCCAGTATCTCCTGGACTCTTTCCTTGGAGTCTCAGGCCAGCAGCTCCAGAAACATGGAGCCCCCCTCAAACACAGCCAGTCATGAGACAAGTGCAACATACACAGTCTTACAAGAAAAAAACAATAATCTAGGTGGCCTTCAGCTCTTAAAAGTAATTAACCATGTGAAGTGGCCCAGAAGCTTACCTTTTGGCAGAGCCTCAGACTTATGAAGACAAACACTCACGCAATTAGGGGATCATATTCTAGAGGCCTTCTGCCCCTTTTAAGAAGAAGCTTTGTTTCCTCCCATCACTATAGCTTTGTAACAGAGAAAGCTTCTCCTCTGAAAAACAGGGGAATTCTGTGACCCTTTTCTAAGCCTTTGGCCTACTCTGTTGCTAGGCAACATAGAGCCTGCAGCATTTCATCCTATTGTGGTGGAATAAGTGGGCCCTAAAATGTCTGTTGTGTTCACTACACTTACACTGATAGCTGCAAAAAAAAGGGGTGGTGGTGTTCCATTCCCTCTCCCCCTTCAATGCTGATTTCTAAATGACCCCTCTAGCTGAGGCTTTTTGCCTCTTACAGCAACAATGTGCCAGGCTCCAAAGGGTATGTGGAGTGCCTTCCTCTTCTAATAGAGTAGTGACGGTTGATCCAGTTGTACAAGGGCCCCACTTGAAAGCCGTGTCTCTTGGTAGGTTTGGAGTATTCTATAGGCCTTTTCAAGCAGGTTGCCATTCACCAGGTGGAATTTTACCCATTACTGGAGGCAAAGTGATAGGTACAGCATCATCTGTAGAAGAAATCAATGCTGCCTAACCATGATGAAGCTCATTACCTTTCTCTGCTCCACTGTCTCTGCAGTGTATACTAATTCCCTACCTTAACATAGTCCCTGACTGCCACTGACCCGCATTGTCTTTCTGCCTCATCTTGCTCTTCCTTCTCTTGCAGCGTTACATGTTTGAAGATCTAGAAGGTGCTGCATGTGACTCCATTAGTCAGGGTCTTCATCATTTGGGGCGGGGGGGGGGGGGAGGTAATAGAAAGATTTATAACATATGGGAGCAGCCCAATAAGTGATTCTCCCAGTTTTACTTGTTAGATTTATGATGCAAATCCTAGCCAAAGACCTCAAAGTGGCAGAGGAGATTCTTGGAGAGATGTGAGATCCTCTGGCCCATTTTTGTTTTACAGCCAAGATAAAGGGGCTTTGATCAGGAAAAATACAAAACAGCAAAGCCAAACAGGAGATAAAAAGGAGATATAACACTGATAACTCTGTAACCATTGGAAAATATCTATGGGGAAAGGTATTCAAAACACAATGGGGGGTTATTTATTTGGTGAACTGTCTGTCGTGTTCCACCCCACCCACTTCGGAGCATAGATGAATTGTGGGACTCTTTAAGACAAAGCTGCATTCTAGTTTCATTTTGGCTTAACCTGGTAGTCACTCTGGAGTTGATTTGGAATGATTCTGGATCTATGAGGCCTTGAATGTATCCTTTGATGTTCCCTCAGGTCATCTTTGAAGCCTTTTGGAATCGCTACAATATGAGTGTTATTTGCGGCCATTTTAATGGTGGGAGAGAGATGAAAAGGAAGGAAAGCAGTTGTGGTTGCCTGGCAAATGCTGGACACACCCTGCAGTCCCTCCTCTGTCTTCCCTCAGTCGGGAAGCAGGCCAACTGGAGGTGAAGTATAGCAGAACTACCACCGCAGGTCCAACTCTCTGAAAGGAAAGGCTTATTTTTTGTCTGTGAGGAGCCACATCTGGGACTCTTGGGACATATGCTTCTGACTCCTTTGTATCTTAGTTGTGCCCAAACCAGTCCCATTTCAAAGCTTTCTAGCCAGCCAGATCAGCCGAATCAACCCTGGCGATCAATGGGGTGACAGATGTCGCAGCCAGATCGCCCTCACATCCAGGGAAAATCAATGAACTGGGTCTCTCCTTGGAAACCCTGTCCATGATGCCTTTTGCTGCCACATTTCATCAAATTAAAACCAGGCTGTTAGATTCGGAGCGACAAAATTTATACAGCATAGCTAATAGAACTTGCTCCCCTCTGAATTTTGAGATTCCCCTTCCAATAGGGCCGATAGCCTCATACCTAACATCTCTGCAGGTACCCCAGCAACGCAGAGCGTTTACCCTGGCCAGATGCAATGCTATGCCATCAGCCATCTTATATGGCAGATTTAACAAGGTTTCGCATTTGGCCAGTTATTGCCCATGTACAAAGAGCTGTGTGGAATCAATTACTCATGTGCTTTTGCTCTATGACTTGTATGTAGATCTAAGGAGCACACATTTACATTCTCTGTTAACTAGTATGGGTGCTTGTTCTGATGCACTCAAGGTACATAGACTTCTAAGAGATTCCAGTCCGGACACCACAGAGAAGGTGGCCAAGTTTCTTTGTCTGGTCTTAAAGTTGCGCCAAAGGTTCTTTTAGAATTTTTTATATATGTGTTTATAACGGGTTTTAACATGCAGAAATTGTTTTTCTAATTTATGCCAATAAAGGCTGACTTGACTTGACTTGACTTGACTTCAAAGCTTTCTCCCCTCCCTGGCAAATATCTAGTTAAGTGAGACCAATGTGATCTAGTGGTCAAAGTGTTCGACTAGGAGTGGGAAGTCCCAGATTCAAATCCCAACACAACCCTGAAGCTTGCTGGGTGACCTAGCCCAGCTCTCAGAGTTGTTGTGAGGATAAAATGGAGGAAGGGATTATCATGGTAAGTTTCTCTGAGCTCCTTGGAAAAAGGGTAAAATAAAAATGTGATAAATCACCCGTCACCTAGAAAACACATTGGAGGACTTAAACCATCAGTCTAATGCACCTCGTGGGGTTGTTGTGAGGATAAAATGTGTGCCACTCTGAGCTCTTTGGAGGAAGGTTGGGCTGAAAATACAGACGAGAGAGAGAACATGAGACATGACATTACTTCGTGCTGTGTATTTCCCTGTCCGTGTGTCACATCGTTGTGGAAAGGACTATAAGAAGGGGGCTATATGCAGTGGGCGATGATGCCTTGTCACACATTGTGTTATATTGGAGTGACTGGGAGACACAAAAACGGCAGCAGCTCTGGCTTTCGTGTAATATTTAACTCCACCCTTGGGACTCGATAATGGAGGCAACATTTAGCAGTTATCCTGAGATGTCAAGCCCTTGCCTGCACTGCCAGGGACTTCTACAGTGCTGCAGCTGCATCTCCCTACTTGTTCACAGATTGCTGTGGAACGGCAATGCACACACCAGTCACTAACTGGAAAAGGCAGCCCTTCTGTTGTCTGTATGATCTCTGATCCTGGGATGAAAGAGAAATGAGGCAAGACCCCCGGATCTTGTTGATGCTGTTTAAGAATGGGGAAATAGTCTTGCTGGATTACACCCAAGGTCCATCTAGTCCAGCAGTGGTTTCCAGCAGGGCAAGTAAGAAACAGCTAGCCTGTTGATTGTCAATCAGAGGTATACTGCCTCTGAACATGGAAGTTCAGCTTCCTCACCTCATTTCCAGTACTCTGCAAGGAGAATCAAACTTGTCAATAGAGCAGCCTCAGAAACAGACTGAAGCGAAATAGTTATCCCGGGATAGCTGCTCTTGTGAACAAAGTTAACATGGGTGTTGTTCTTTTCCCCACAAGGAGGAGGACTTCCTCAGGCCCAGCAGCCGGGAAGAGGCCCAGAAACTTTGGGAGATGGAGCGGGCCAAGATGAGGCAGCTTCTTGACAAGCAGCAGAAGCAGATGGCCGAGGATTACCAGTGGCTGAGGCAGGAGGAGAAAGCTCTGGTGAGTTAGCAGCAGAGATGGGCGGGCAAGAACCAGGGTGCTCTCCAGCCTTTTTCCTGCTAGAGTCTCTTCAGCAGGGTCATATGAACTGGTTTGACTGCGAGGATTTCAGAGGAGTCACCCTCTAGGAAATATCGTGCTCCTGATCACAATTTTGTTCAGGTTCTTGATATCAATCGAGATCCCTCAGAGGAAGAGATTTGTCAGCCAAACCCGATGTTGTCTGGGAGATTTGGGGTTAGGATCTTCTGCAGGGATGACGTGGTGTTCCCAAAAACACCCATTTGGAAACTAAACTTGCCTTGCTTGCACTGCTTGTTGGTGTATACATTGCTCAAGTCGAGCGCCGGCTGTGATCGTTTCAACAATTCGTTTGCAGTTTTTTTAAAAAAGCATTTTGAATGATTTTCCATTTGTGCAGCGGCAGCATTCAGTCACTGTTCACAGTTCTGCTGGGATTATATATGCCCCCGCATCATGCATGGGCTGCGCCTCCTTTAAGAACAGCTACATTTATTTATTTGTTTGTTTCTCAGATTTATATTCCGCCCTCCCTGCGAATGGGCTCAGGGCGGATCACAACAAATAATTAGGCCCTTTGGCATCACAAAAACACAATAATAAATGGCTCATTAAAACAAGGAAATTAAAAACAGATTGCACCAAGTATTGCACCGTTTCCAATACTGGTGCCACTGGCAGCACAGAAGTGGTGTCTTCAGCAGGAGAGGCCGACTATTTTACTGGACGCCTCCCACCTTAACCAAAGGTTTAGCGGAACAGCTCCATTTTTCAGGCTCTGTGGAACAATAGAAAGTCCTGCAGGGCCCTGATCTCACATGGGAGCATGTTCCACCAGGCTTGGGCCAGAACAGAGAAAGCCCTGGTCTTGGTTGAGGCTAGATGGATGTCCCTTGGGCTGGGATAACCAGCAGATCTCGATCAGCAGAGTGCAAGGCTCCCTGGGTCACGTATGGGGAGAGGCAGTCCCTTAGGTATGTTGGTCCCAGGCCATGCAAGTCTTTAAAGGTCAATACCAGTACCTTGAAGCGCATCCGGTATTCAATCAGGAGCCAGTGCAATTGGCATAGTGCCAGCTGAATATATGCTTGCACAGGTAATGCAGTCAGCAGATGCGCCGCTGCCTTTTGCGCCAGCTGGAGTTTTCAGATCAACCACAAGGGCAAGCCCACGTAAAGCAAGTTACAGTAATCAAGCCTGTAAGTGACCATTGCATGAGTCACTGTAGCCAAGTCCTGGGGAAAGAGGTAAGGGGCCAGCTGCCTGAGATCCTGCTCTGTTTTTTGTGCCTGTGCAGTTGGTGGAATTCATCCTATTGCAACATAGTCAGAACGTGCTGGATCAAACTGCAGCTCCCCGGTGACAGTCATGAGCACATATGAAATGTTTTTCAGTTGAGTATGCTTGATATTGGTAAGCAGGCGGAAGGAAAGTGACTAGACTATGAGACAGAGAAGCCATGCAGCTATGGCAAAGCACTTGCAAGAACATACATGCATAGAATATTTGTGCTCTGAACCCAGACACCCATGAATGAACACAGGCAGGCAGTGCTGCTCAAACATGCCAAGCGACAGCCCGCCCCACTCCTGCAGGACTGAAACACATCTTTTTATTTTATTAATTTTGAAGCTGTAACAATGATACCAAAGGGGGGGGGGGGAATGGAAAAGGCAAGCATTAAAAAATATGATCTATGTGAAAGCATGCATGCACAAAGCAGTTACAATCCAATTTCAAATATTCAGAAAAGTGAAAATTGCTGAAATATTTGAGGGTGAGTGGGTGTCCTTTATTTTCAGTTTGTTTGTTTCCAATTCTTGTAAACCCTGCATGGTTGCCATGTGTCGGCTGCAACTTGACTGCACTTTGCATGGGTGTGTGTGCACACACGACACACAAGGTTAACAGCCATGTGAGGGCAGGGGCAGCGTCTGTACCTGTTTTTCTCCCACAGCAGAGAAGATTGGCTTTGGAAGGGAGTGTATGAACCACAGCTGAGAAACAGTATGAAGGAAAAAAATTAAGCTCTCTCTTTCCAATCTTCAAAGCTGCTGCTAAATAACCAAAAAAAATTTAATTTACCATTCTCTTCTTCCAAGGAGTATCAGCTGGAGGCGGACAATTCTGCAACACCATTCTCAGTCACACCTGAGATGCAGCAGAATTACTTTGACCTCAGAGAAGGTCGCCCTAATGTGCCTGTATGAATCACTGTTCTAGCCTCCTTCCACCCACCTCCCAACTGCTCCAGTTGGGAGAAACACCTGGAATAGTGTTTCAACCATTATGAATCAACAAACCGATACTAATACAAAACCAGGGCTTGGATCCTATGACATTGTTCCTCTTGCACTTCTCCCCTGCTGCTGTGGAGCCTGTCCTCTGCTGTGGTACTTACCTCTTCTGCTGCTTGGACTTCCATGTGCACAAAGGATCCTTGCAAAAAAAATTGGCCCCGTACACACAGATGTGCCGGGGCAGACACAGAGAGCTCTGCAGTGGAATACAGCCTCTGCAGAGTCTAGTCAGAAGCACGAGGGGAATGGGGCCATAAGATCCAAGGCCATGGGTCAGGGCTGTTTTTGTGGCTCCCTTTTTGAGAGACTAGAATCCTACGTATCAGCTGACCATCCAGCCCCCCTCCCGTTTTCCCTTCCAAATATAGCTCTTCAGCAATATCTGAGCTTTTTCAAAATGATTTTAGGACCCCTTTGCATATGCAATAGGGAGGGGAGGCAACAAGGTATAGCCCAATCTCAGAAGCTAAGCAGGGTCAGTACTTGGAAGGGAGACCACCAAGGAAGGCTCTGCAAAGGAAGGCCATGGCAGACCGCCTCTGCTTCTCACTTGCCCTGAAAGGCCCTTGCTGGGGTCACCATAAGTTGGTTGCAGCTGGACAGCACAAATATATATATGTTGCCCATGCAACTCTTCACCTGGCTAGAAATAATCCTGCAACTGAGACCTCAAGTTGGCTTATATCGCAGTGTAAATTTAGAAATTCAGACTTTGACATCCGTAGTGTGAGAATTTGAACTGCAAGTTTGTAGATGCATTTCCACCTTAGATTAAAGCTGGTGCCTAACTGCTGTTTGCACTTCTTCTCCACCACAGGACCCCATAGCCTCTGTGAACAGTGACTCCTCCCCCCCAGTAAGTGTCCACAAAGGGCAACATTTCTGGCCTTGCAGTCCTTAAAAGCCGTCCTCTGCTCCCTTTCTAAAACTTTATCCCTTCTTTCTTCTTCTGATGGTTCAAAAAATACTAGCTTACAAGTAGATTTCCAGAAGGTCGATTCCTTGCCATAAATCAGGGCCATGTCTCCTTCCCAGCCTGCGGGCTCCAGTTTGTTAGAGAACTGATGCACTGCAGAGACCCTTGTGGAAATCGCTGAAGATGATTTCAGAGCAAGTGACCTGATGACTCCATTCAGACAACATGAAAACATGGTTAGTTAGGATGATCCTGTGAACATGGGCCGCCCACTTCACTGAGGTCTGTCAAACCAGGATCTGAACTTGATTCATTAACCACAGTTATTACCTGTTTAGAGTGAAGATGACAAACCAGCATCTGTTGAAGGAAGCCAGGACCTAAATGATTTTCTACGAGACAAATCCTTGTTTCCCAAGCCTACAATAGTTACAGTATACCATGATTTTGCATCATGTCTGAATCAAGACAATGTATTTCATGTAAACAGAAGCCACTCTGAAAATCTATAGATATAGGTGTTATGCCAGAATATGCCCCTTTGTCCAGTCTAGCCCCAGGACATTAACCAAAACAGCAAAATAATCTGAAAGGATGGAATTCCCCACCACCACCACTTAAATTAAAAAGGGGAAGGGCTTCAATTGCACATTCACCTTTCATGGGATTATTTGTGCTATGTCCTGAGCATTTGCTCCCCAGACAAAATGTGATGATTTGAGGAAAGATGCCTGCCAAAAGCCCTACCCTCTCTGTTTCATAATTCTCTCTGCCCCAAAACACACGTCCCTTCCAAGCATCTGATCAGATTTTCAGAGAATGTACACATGCATACACAGATACACCAACATCTTTTCTGCAACTTCGTAATCCTTGTATCCCCAGCCTTGGCAGACCTTCCTTGCCAATCCCAAACCTCAGTAGGGCTTCCCCACATTCCCACAACCACACAGCTAGCTGTCTCCCTCTAGGGTTCCTGTATTACCCTCTTGTAGTCCCTGGGAGTCCCCCCCCCCTGGGGGGGGGCGTTTCCTGCTGATAGCTCTCAAGATCTTTCATTGTTACTTGGCACCTAAATGTTAGTACCAAGCAGACATCCCTGGGGAGGGCATTCTAAAGGTATGTAGTGACTACTGGAATGGCCTTTGACCAGTTACCACCCACCTCATTTCTGACACTGGTGGAGTCTCTGACAGGCAGGGGCATTGATAATTACCTGTGTAAATGGGCATGTTTACATGGGAGCCCTTCCTGGCCTGAGCCCAGCTTCTTTGGAGGTTTCTTGGACAAAACCATCACTTTAAATTGTACCAGGAAAGAGGTTTTCACTCTTAAGCCTTTCTGCTCTTGCCTTATTTTTTGCCTCCCCTCTTGAATATCTGGGTCGCTGCTGTCTACTTCCTCTGCTGTTCCTGAGCATCAGAAGAAGGAACACACCAAAATGGGGTGGGAAAGGTCCCTTTGATTAGCTGCTACAGCTGCAAATATATATATATATATATATATATACCCCTGATAAAATATTGCCCTCAATAGCTGTCTGAGATCACATGATTTCTGTCTCTTTTGCTGCGTAGCTCCAGCTTGCTTGCCACCCCACTTTCTGCATTGTGTTAAAATCTCAGTTTTCAGGGGATTTCTTTTCCTTTTTCAGAAACTTCCCGAGAAAGAGATGGGCTACAGTGAGTATTTTTGCCAATCCATCTCACTGTTATCTTGCATGCAGGAGTTCTAGTGCCACAGTCACATTGTTGTCTTAGCTGCACAAGATACTGTTTGTTTTTAAATCGCTGTTATCTATCCCCCTTCCAATACATTTCACAAATTAAAAAAACTTGTTTTCTGTTGCAATTATCTACAAAAACTACAGTGTGCTTTTTTAAAAAAAATCTGTAAATATATTGAAATGCCATCTGTTAACCCATTGACTAGCCAGGTAGTTATCAGATTTTGTTTTCAAATCCGCCATTTGAGTAGTAATATTTGTGTGTTTGTGTGTTGATATATATAACTATAATAAAAAGCTCTTTGTTTCCTTTTATTGATGGCTTAGCTGAGTTTACAGGGCCTCCCAAGAAGCCACCCAGATTTGTACCACAGGTATGTACTTATATGTCAACCCGTAGCATGTTGCTTCCTTTCCAGTGCGGTGTTGCTCTCTGGCCTGATGCAAATATTCAGGGAGGGGGCAGGTGAGGTAGATGTCTACAATATTACTATAAATGCCCTGGGAAACTGTGGAAATTGGGGGCTGAGTGAGCTACTATCTCAAGATGTGTTGGAGCACTGGGCTAAGAGGAATTTTGAACATGGGGTTTCCACAGCCACTGTGGGCCTGCCTCTCACCAAGGTAGTCATGTATCTCTGCCATTCCACTTACCCTTCACATAAGGGCAAGGCAGGACTAGAACCCATCTCCCAGGTATCCCAGCTGTGTTCAGACAGTTTTTTATATGGATAGCAATTTCATCTTGTGAGGGGCCCCCCACCCCCACCCCAAGATGAAATGGTACAGCCTGCATACACCACCATGAGAATGGAGGCTGTGAGAATGGAAGGCACAGTGTTCACCAGAAATTTCCAGACCGTACATGCCTTGGCATATAAATTGGCCACTAGAGAAGTCCTGCCATGGCTTCGAGTTGGCCCAAAGTCCATATCCCCAGAAGAAGGCACTTCCTTAATCTCTAAGGACATACAAACATAAGAGATGTCCTGCTGGATCAGACCAGTGGTCCGTCTAGTCCATCATCCTCTCTCACACAGTGGCCAGCCAGTTCCTTGGAACATGGTTCCCTGTGCTGGCCATGCACACCTTTTTCTATTTGGCCTCTTTGCGGGGCAAGTAATTCTGCTGTTTGTCTGCATCAGGTTAGTCTGGATCATTCACTCACTCCCCATGTGGAAGCTATGATTGCTAACTCCAGTTTAGAAAATTCCTGGAGATTTGGGGGCAGTGCCTGGGAAAGATGGCGCTTACAGAGGGGAGAGACCTCATCGAGGATATGATGTCATAGTCTGCCCTCCAAAGCTACCACTTCATTCAGGGGAACTGATCTGTGTAGTCTGAAGATCCGTTGTAATTTCAGGAGGACTCCAGGCCCAATCTGGAGTTTGGTAATCCTAGCAGAAACACAGCAGAATTGACTCCTTTTGGAGGAGGTTCACCTAGAATCCTGATTCATGCAGAAGCATAGAGTATGGGCTCCTCTGAGGGCAGATGGCACACCTTTTTACATGCTTAGTGTGCTTCTGATTTTCATTTTCTAAAAAAAAAAGGTCTCTGGTATATGGAGTTTGGGAAAGCCTATTCTAAATGATCCTATCCTTTTCAGATGTCACTTCAGCCAACTCCTACAGCCAACTTTGACCGGACGGACGATGCTGTATACAGTGATGTCATGGACCTGGTGAAGGCCGTTTTGCAGCTTAAGAATGAAGTCAGCAACCATCCACCGGAGCGGTACATCCTAGTTGTGAAGGTAACAGGAAGCTTGCCACCACCTGTCTGGGGGGGGTGCGGTATTTATTACCCCTGCGTATGGGATCCTGAGGATGAACAGTGGGGCCAGCCTTGAGGTGCTTGTGAGCTTCCCAGAAGTGTCTTTTTGGCTGGGTTATGCAAAGACAGAACTCTGGACTAGAAGCATCTGCTCTGACTCAGCACCGGCAGACCTTCATGTGCTTAAGGCAACCGTGCAGCAAATTAGTCAGAGAGCTGCTGCCATGAACATAGGCCAATTATATCTAGTATTTATAGAATTTATTATGTTATCTATTATTGATCTCCGATCATTCTTTGTTACTAGAGGAGCAAGCTGCTTTCTTCTAGTTACATCCAGTCTGTAAACTATGCTGCCAGTGTACGTTCCTGTACAGCCCTGTAATCTCTCAGAAAGGTGAGCATAATGTGCACTGCCCTTGAAGACAATTCAGATGCTCCAGCTAGTGCAAAATGCCAATCTATGCGTAATACGTAACCATATATAACACATGTAGTACTGATGTGCTTCTCAGCAAGATTCAGATGCTGATTCTTCACTTTAAAGCCATTCACAACCTGGGGTCCGCATGATGGAAGAACTCCTTTTATAGACCTGCACTGAAGCTCAGAGCTGTAGAGGTTTTGCTTTTGACTGTCCTTGCTCTGCACTTAGTGTGATGATCCCCAGCTAGGAATTGGGCATTTTCAGATATTGCACTGACATGATGGAACGTCTTGCCTGTTGTTGTTTTTCTAAGCCCCCTCCTTGGTGACACTTTAGAAAGGCCTGAAAGACTTTTCTTTCTCAAAGAGTATCTTGACAAATAATTAAGCAAGTAGAAGAACCGATCCTGGATTCAGGCATGTGGTGATGAACTGGGTGAAGGATGAGCGGACTGATCATCCTGGTAGCAAAGCCTCATGTCCATGACTGTGTACTTTTTGTTCCCCCCTGGCAGAATGTAGGTCTCTCTCTTCGGAAGCTCATTGGGAGTGTAGATGACATCCTTCCGGCTTTGCCCGCATCTTCGCGCCATGAGGTAGGTCTCAGCAGCAAGGCCTCTTTCTTGCCATTGGGTGAAACTGCCCCACTGGAGCCTTAGAAAGCTATCTCAGATGGCCTGTGCTTGCTGTGAATCCTTCTGAGATATCTCTCGAAGGATAATAATAAAGTGCTATCAAGTTACAATTGACTTGTGGTGTTTTCAGTGCGAGAGATGAGCAGAGGTGGTTTGCCATTGCCTTCCTCTGCGTAGCAACCCAGGACTTCCTTTGTGATCTCTTACCCAAATACTAATCAAGGCCAACTCTGCTTAGCTTGAGGAGCTCAGGCTAGTCTGGGCTCTTCAGTCTGCTTATATCAAAGGATACACATGGCAAAGCCTGTGTGCATTAATATTCTTTGTGGACTCCCTACCTCTAAGGCCATAGCTCAGTAGTGGTAGACTTGCTTTGCACGGATAAATCCTCAGCCTCAGCCCAGGCATCTTCCGCTAAAAGGAGCCTGGGTTTCAGGCTCTCTGTGTGGTCGCCTGGAGGCCCACTGCCAAACAGAGTGGACAATTGTGAGCCAAAAGGGCCAATATCTGACTCAATGTGGTAGCTTCCTATGTTCATCCATTAGCGACAGCGGTGAAAAGTTTTGTCAAGTTGCAGCCAATTTATGGTGGCTGCACAAGGTTTTCAAGGTAAGAGGTGAACAGAGGTGGCTCGCCACGGTCTGTCTCTGTGTACCAGGCCTGGTCTTCCTTAGTGGTCACCCATCCAAGTACTAACCAGGGCTGACCCTGCTTAGGTTCTGAGATCTGAAAAGAATGGGCTAGCAATAAGTGGCTGATAATTCATGAACGAAGAAAGGTGCGTACGGATTTCAAATCCTGTCACAGCATCTTCTACACATGTTCATTCCTAGACGATAATCCCAAACCACTCTCGTGGATCAGGGTGATACACTGCTGAGGCAGAAGGCTTGTCTCCAAGTGCCTTGCTAGAAAAAAGGAAGGGGACTTGCTCTGAGGTGTCCTTTGAGCTAACCTGCTGCTTATGTGTGCTGTATTTCCCCCTTTGGCAGATCGAGGGGACTCAGAAACTCCTCAACAAGGACCTCGCTGAGCTGATCAACAAGATGCGCTTGGCTCAGCAGAATGCCATGACCTCTCTGAGCGATGAGTGCAAGCGCCAGATGCTGACGGCCTCCCACACCCTGGCCGTGGATGCAAAGAATCTCCTGGACGCTGTAGACCAAGCCAAGGTGCGAGCCAACCTGGTGAAGGTCTCTTTTGAGTGACTGAGAGAGCTGGCCTTTAAAAAAAACACACACAAACACACACATATATATTTATATATATATAAACCCCTCCAGCTCCCCTGACCCCTCCCGTGCCACAAAAACTCTCGTGTCTTTGATTTTGTCACGTCTGTCTTCTGAGAACAAAGGAGGAGACTCCTGAGGGAAGCCATGCTCAGGGCAGGGAAGAGACTTTTGTCTTCTTGCATCCCATAGAACGTGCTGCTAAGGGCAGGGGGAGGTACGTGCATTGAAGACCCCTGTCCTCTGGTGGGGGACACTTAAGGCCATTCATTGGGGCTTTCTGAACCTGCACCACTGGTGTTTTCACAGAAAGTGGGTTCCTGTGTTATGATCTGCTTCCTTGTGGGTACCTGTGACAGTGAGAGGTATCATCCGTCTGGCTGGCGAAGCAGATCAAAGGCCGGTGTGGGTGGGGCGGCTCGTGGGCCCCACACTGTTCTCAGGGTCAGGCCAGAGAAGAGGGGGTCAGGTTGCTCCTTGGTTGTTCCAAGGGTTTTAATGGCCAGGTGGGAAAAGAAAGTCTCTTGACTGGAGCTTCGCAAGTCTCTTGGCTGGAGAAATTTCCCATTGGAGATATAGTGGTTTGTTGGAAGAGACTATTTTGCTTCTTTGTACATTGTATAGAACAATTTATTTAACAACTATCAACTGATTTGTGAAGCCCCCTCTCCTCCCTCCCCTAATCCTTTCTTTCTCCCTCCTGCTTCCCAGACTTTAATTTGAGATGAACCAATGTAGGGGGAATAAATGGATCTCTGAATGATGTAGATCCAAAAGGAATACAGAAAAGAAAACATACTAAGATATGGAGTTTCAAATACAAATGTAAATTGGTGAAAACACACACAAGCACCCCTGCTCCCCCCCCCCCCCCATGCTTTCAACGAAGCTTGAATCTGGACATTGATTTAGAATTTAAAATATGAGTTGAATGCCCCGGAAGGGTTTTTTTAGAAATGAAATAGGGCTCACAGCCTTGAGACTCAGGTTTCACTATGAAACAGAAATTTCATGGAAATCATTCAGGTTTTTGAAGCTTTGAAGCCATTCATTCTTTTTAAAACATCAGTTGTTTTGAATGCAGGATCCCTCCCCAAAATCCAGAATCCGTGTGCTTTTTTCTCTTGTGCCTGAGAAGTCCGGTTGCTTTTCTTTTCTTAAAGGAAAGGCCCAGAGTGAGGTCAGCTGCTGACCTTGAACTTCTTTGTAATATTATCTTGTGTGTTTAGAAACAGGCAACTATACCAGAAACCTTTCTGTTTGATATGATTTGTTGGTTTTAAACTGAACATTGTATGTTTTTCCGGGCTCTTGCCACACTCATCTTAACAAAGCTGTTATTTTTTGCTTGAGATAAACGAGGTAACCCAATTCTCTGGCTGATCTTTCTCTTTCTTTGTTGAGGATTAAAATGGCTTCTTGGCACAGTCATGTTATCAGTGTACACACGTAGCTACTTATGGTTCCTCTTCCTCCACCTCCGTTTTTATCCTCACAGCAGTGTCAGTTCACTTGGCTGTAGGCGAAGGAATCATCCGCTGAGGTAAATTAGGCCGCGCGAGAGAATATCACTCAAAAGAGCCTCCTGGGCTCCTCTGTTCTAGCTTTACCATCAAACTAGTGCTAGGCTGGCTCTGAGAGAAAGTAACTTAGTTTGAGAGCCTGTGATTTGCATGAAGAAAGTCCTGGGAAGCCCATCTTCAGTGAGGAAAAGGCCATAGCTGCACGGTAGAGCATATGTTTTGTAGGCTGGAGGTCCAAGATTCAGTTTCCCATTAAAAAGATTACAAGTGCTGGGTCTTGGGGAAGGTCTCTGACGCTCTGCTGCCAGTTGGAAGAGATGGTACTTGGAGTGATGGTTATAAAGCTGCTTCATGTATTCTTGAGCCATCCCCAAGACTACAGTGTTATGTAAGGTAAGATGGGAGAAAGTTCCACTGAACTCAGAGGCACTGCTGAAATCTTAACTGTGCCAGAGTTTGGGGTAGTGGTTAGGAATGCAGACTCTAATCTGGGAGAACTGGGTTTGATTCCCTGCTCCTCCACATGCAGCTGTTGGTGTGACCTTGGGTCAGTTACAAGTTCTCTCAGAGCTGTTCTCTCAAGGGCAGTTCCCGAGAGAGCTTTCTCAGCCCCACCTACCTCACAGAGTGTCTGTTGTGGGGAGGGGAAGGGAAACGGATTGTAAGCCGCTCTGAGACTCCTTCGGGTAGTGAATGACGGGGTATAAATCCAATCTCCTCTTCTTCTACTACTACTTAGGAAAGCTTCTCTCTCAGCCTCAGCATCCCCCCGCTCCCCCCGCCATTTACAACATGGCACTAATCATATTGGTCTACCTTTCAGGACTATTGCAAGTATTGCAACAGGATAATGTGAGTGAAGTCTTTTGAATGCTGAAAGCACTGCAAAGATACTGACTGTATTTTTTATTTCCTTTCAATGATTCCCCCCCCCCCCCATCCTTCATCTCTTCTCGGGGCCTGATTGCTCTGTGATCTGACAGCCTTTTATGTATGTTTTTAAAATTTTGAACCCATTGAGGAAAGGACAAATCTTTCCATTTGTATATTTTTTTTCTTCTTCATTGTGTTTGGATGTGTCGATTCACTTTGCTGTGGGAGAAGGACCCAACTTCATGAGTATTGTGCACTTCCAGTGTACTAGGTAGATAGAAAGCTTTAACTTCTGGGTAGTTTTGAGCCCCAGCACCTCTTGGGGCTGAAATTCAGTGGGCTGAATCTGCCTGGGGCATGCGTGGGCTCCCTGGGGCGGGAGTGGGCTGGCTTTGCCAGGGGCATGGCACCATGCCCGGAGAGGGGCTAGCGTGGCCCAGTGGTGGTGCAAGCCAACGATGTGATCAGACTGCCCTGGTCTCTCCAGCCACAGAGTATGTGCCACTGGTCTGCCACTGCCAAGCAACACCACAGCAGGATGTGCTTGCGCATGTACACACCTCAGCACTGGCCAGCCAAGCCCGAGAGGTACGTTCAGTCTGGCACAACATCAGTTCTCCATGTGTGTGGGAGTCCAGTCCAGTGTAGGTGATGCTGGATACTTCTTCCTGAAGGTTGCCAGGGTGTTATAAGTACTGGAGTGTGGAGCAACTGCTTCTTGTGTCCCCCCCACAATGAAATACATCAGTCTCTTGGATTCACTGCATAAGGCACTGCATAGGGAAAGAATCCCTAGCGTGCACCATAAGGAAAAAAGCAGTTGAATGGTACCAGTAGTATAACAGAAGCAAAGCGGTTGCTATGGAAATGACCACAGAAATCAAATCAGATGTAATTACGCTGCGGACGGAGGAGTAGATGTGAAAAGGCCTTATTATTATTTTTTAACAAATGCAACATTTTATAAGTACGATGAAAGGGGGGAGGGATTATGTATTCCCCATGCTGTTCTACAGTGGATGGATAATAGTTTGCAACTCAACCTTGCCCTCAGCAACCTGGCAGTTTCCCTCTGCGGCCATCTTTTTGAGGTGATGTCACAGGATGACTGGCCACATCAAAGACAAACAATATGAGGAAATCTGCCTGGAAGACCATCAGAAGGGAGCCTCAGCAGTCCAAAGCAGGGTTAGAACACTGGACTGGAGTCTGGGAGATCTGGGATCAAGTCCCCACTCTGCCATCAAGATCTCTGGGGTGGCCTAGGGATAAAAATGGGGAGAAGACAACAATGCATCCCACCCTGAGCTCCTTGAAGGAAATGGGGTGGTGGTGGACAGAAATGTACCAGGTAGATAGAAAAAGAGGGAGGAACCACAATAATCCAAAGGGGTCAGGAATAGTGGCTACTTTCCCGCCACTACCTCCTTGAGGTTTTTATTGGGGCTAAGTGAAAAGATAGAGCCTGTTCCAGAAATGTTTTTGAGCCCCCCATTTCAACCATTGTTTTGAGCACTTTGATGCAAAACCATTCTCCAGGAAGTGGCAGCAGCAGTGCCACAAAGATGAGGCAACCAGTCCACCACCACCACCCCCTTGCACAGAGGAAGGAGCATCCCATGCAAAGGAAGGATCCATGTTCCGATACACATCTAAACTTTGCATTATTTTTAGTGGGACTTGTTTTTGGATGTGCACCACCATGCGAGGGAGCGCTGGCCCAGCTGGCTTAGCAATGGGACCCAGCTTCCTCTTCTCTAGCCCTGAACACCGGTGGCAGATCAGGAGAAGGGCAGCTGGAAGCTGGCATGATTAATGTGGGGGAGGGGCAGGGCTATTTTGGGGCAGGAATGCACCAGAACGGAATTCTGGCGGGCTTCCGAGTTGGCTACACCTCCCCATGATTTCCCCGCTCCACCCGCCAAAGTGGGCAAGCTGGGGAAAGCCTGCAGAGGGCCCCGAACTACCCGCTGAGGCGAGCAAGCCAGGAAAGGCCCAGGAGGGTGCGGGGAGGGGTGTGGCCTAATATGTGAATGAGCTGTGCTGTCGGGGGTGTGGCCTAATATGTGAATGAGCTGTGCTGTCGGGTGTGGCCTATTATGCTAATGAATTCCTGCTAAGCTTTTTCTACAAAAAAAAGCCCTGGGGAGGGTTCCCCCCCCCCTGCAGAGCTGTGCCCTCCACCCACTGGCAACTTTCATGGCACAGAACTAATAGATATACAAAGCTTTCTTTCCTTTTTTCCATTTCAAAGGAGACATCTTTTTCTTCAAAATTTGTCTGTGCCATTTGGAATCCTCAGTGGTCTGTAATCAGAGAGCTCTGTGTGTTTTGTAAACATACATTGCTTATTCAGATTCTTGGGATGGATCTCAGCTCTTTAAAAAAAAAAAAAAGCACCATGCAGTCTTGGGATTCTGAGAATACAGTAAAATGGTGTAGGCAGCATTTGACCAAACCTTAAAAGCAAGAGGAGAGCTTTGCCTCTCAGGATACTTGGAGCATACAAGCCTCACCCTGCTCTTCCTTGGACAGCACAGAGCGGTTCGCATGGATTCCCATGGGAGTTTTTCCAGTGTAGACTGTAGGTTGTGGATGCACATCAGAGCTCACCCAGTGTGGCTCCAGCCCTGGAACGAGCAGATCTCGATTCACTGCTGCAACACATGATATGGGAGTATATTGGATGTGCTGAAGATATATCAATAAGCAAGCTGGTTTCCGAAACTCAGTCACACTTTGCCGTAACCCGGAAATGGAACCTAGGATGGGGCTATGCAGATGAAGGGGCAGGTCTATGCAAATAAGAAGGGGCGTAATGCTAAGTGGCTAGGGTTTCTGGAGATACGGAGCACATGGTTGCTCCACTGCCACTGCAAGTGCCTCTCCTCCCAGTGCAGCACAGGGAGAATTGTCATCGTTTGGAAGCAATCTAAGATCTGGGAGACCCAAGTCCATCTCCTGACTCTGCCACGGAAGCTCACTGGGTGACCTTGGGCTGGTCACTCGCTCTCAGCCTAACGTACCTCAAAGGGCGAGGATAAAGTAGAGGAGAATTATGTATGTTGCCTGAGCTCCTTGGAAGAAGGGCAGGATTTTAAAAAATGTAATGAATACACACATCATCAGTAGCAGCTCATAAAAGGTTTTCTTAGCAAGCCCAGGCTCTTCACCAGTCTGCACATTTCCCTCCCTGCACCACCAGCTACAGTAGCAGTAACACCAGGCAAGTTTTAAAGATTATTCAAGTTCCCAGTCCCTATTATTGTTACAATTTAAAAAAAAAAATGCCTAGCTCCTCTAGCTGAGAAAGGATCCAGCTCCAGGTTAAGGAGGAGCCTCAGGTAAGAGACTGGGATCTGGGATCCTCTTGGTGATGACAGCTTAGTGGGGAGCCATCGGGCCGGAGGAGGAGAGTTTGTGCGGCAGATGCTGTGGATGCTCGTGGGGTCGCCCTCTGTGAGGGAGCGGCTCTGCTCCTCAGCTACCCGGGATGCTAGATCATGCCGGCCAGGAAAGGTGGGAGGAAAAGTCCAATTGTCCCCAGCAAGCAGACGATGATGAACATCCAGAGGAAGATGCGGTCTATCACCATTGCAACGTACTTCCAGTCTTCCTTCACCTGCGAACACATGATGAGCGCTCATTGTATTATGCAGGTTGTGGAAACAGGAGACCTCCCCTAAACTATCTGCTCTCCTAAACTTCCTGCTTTTGCCTAGGCTGGAATGCTCCCAGGACTCCACTTGGGCCTTGCCAAGTCCCTATATGCTGGTGTGTGTGTGTGGGGTTGCAAGCTCCAGGGTGAGAAATTTTAGAGATTTTAGCCTGGAGAGGACAGAGGAGGGGAGGGACCTCAGCAGGGTATAATGCCATAGAGTCCATCCTCCAACGCAGAGTATAAAATGCTGTTGAAAAGTTAAAAGGGAATCCACACAGGTGAGGTGCCACACTGTTCCAGACAAGGAGCCAATGGCTTGTGAAGAGGGCGTGGGAATTAGCTGCCGCTGCAGAGACTCCCTGTCTCTTCCCTCCTCCCCCAAACTCCTCATGCTGCTCCTCAGAAGAACAAACTGCCAGACGACCCGGATCACATCTGCTGCACTGCTGCGTCTTTCCCTGCTGTCTTCCTCCCTCCCATACGAATCTGCATGCAGGCGCAGCAGGGGATGGAAGTTCACAAGTGCCTAAAATAAAACTTGCACGCCTTGTGTTATGCCACAGCCACACCAGGTCTGAACAGCTGTGCTGAATCCATGCAAGGGGGCACAGGAAAGCACACCAGCAGAGGCCCTTTTTGTAAATCTGATTGGCACAGAAGGTACAGCTGGCCTCTTACTCTGAGCAGAAGGTCTCTCTTCCCCGGCCAGTTGCAAAATATTCTTGTTACACTCTGCTGTCAGACCACCTGTCTTAAGTCCCTGTGCTGGTTCCATGCCACGTGCTGCAAGAATCCAGAAATCTGCCTCTCTTTAGATCTTTTCAGGGAGCATCCCACCAGGTGTATCAGGAACCTGTGCTACCTGTGGTCCTCCCTCATACGTGCGGTTGCTGTTTCATCAGATATGCATAGTGCCAGTTTCCGACAAAATGGCAGACATGCATATTGGGAGCATCAGAAGTAGTATAAACACCTGAAAAAGTCTCTTTCCTACTATGTAACCTTTTAAAAAAATATAGGGGTCAGTGTGGCGTGAAAGGGGTCTGAGTTCAATCTCTAGCGCCTTCCGTTGAAAAGATCTCATGGAAGACCGGGAAAAACATGTGGAGAGCCATTATTGGTCACGGCAGATACCACTGGGCCAGCAATCTGATTCTGTGTAAGACAGTTACATAGGCTTGTAGGAACTGCTTTGCTGGGAAGTCCGAGATGCAATCTAGTCCAGTGTTCTGTTTTCAAGAGCAGCTGGCCAGATGCAATTACAGGAAGGCAGGAAAGCAATTTTTCTCCAGGCCAACTTGCCCAAGGATCCTGGAGGGTTTTTTTTTTTTTTGGTCATCTTCTGGGCATGGAACAGGGGTCAGTGGGAGGGGGAGGTATCTGTGAATTTCCTGCATTGTGCAGGGGGTTGGACTAGACGACCCTGGGGGTACCTTCCAACTCTATGATTCTATTCCATTATGGCTTGCTTCTGTTTCTTGATCTCTTTCCACTTACATCCCTTCTTGAACACACATGGACCTGCCTTATGCAGAATCAGATTTGGCCTATCCCAGTAAAGTTTACTCTAACCTGCAGTGGTTCACTAGGCTCTCAAGCCAAGATCTTTCATATCACCTTCTACCTGAATATTTCAATGGGAGATGCTGGTGGTTGAACCTGGGGCCTTCAGCATGCAAAGCAGATTAGACAAGTCCTTGAAGGACTGCTCTTCACCAAGGTGGAACTGCCATAGACAGTGACAGTACACCTCAAGAGTCTCAGATGCTGGGGACCACCAATAGAGGAAGGCCATTTCCATCCCGTTATGACTGAATGGTTCTGGAGATGTCTGGCTGGTCTCTGTTGGGAACAAAAGGTTGGAATGGATGCGCCACGATTCCAATCCAGTGAGGCAGTTCTGAAAGCCAGCTACTCACCGAAAAGTCTGCGTCCTCAGCCCGCAGGTGGTTGGCAATGTAGTGCACCCCTTCCAGGGCCTTCAGGATACTTGGCGAGAGCTGCAACCCTTGGTCAGATGACGGCAGATTCTCTGTTTTGGTGGACGGACGCTGCACCACTTCCACAAACCCCCTTCCCAGGTGACGGGCACAGGTGTAGCGGTAATGGAGGCAATGGTGGCGACAAGCGCCTTGGAGGGGCAGCCGGCCAGCAGGCGCCCCCTCCTCGTTGCTGTCCTCTTCATCGTCCCACTTATCATCAACATCTGTCTCCAGCCAACACCGGGATGTGCTGAGGTTGGCAGGAGGCATGTCGTACTGCCCGATCACCTCCTCGCTGGCCACCCTCAGTGCCGGGGCGAGCACCGGTGGCCGTTTCATGAAAAGCCAGCGGGGGATGAAATCCAGGAAGACGGAACGGACCCACCGCGGCATCTTGTGGGTGCTGGGCGAGCGGTGGTGGACATTGAGGACAAAGACAGTGATGACGATGGAGAGGGTGACGAAGATCATGGTGAAGAGCAAATACTCGCCTATCAACGGGATGACCAGAGAGGTGGATGGGATGATCTCGGTGATGAGGAGGAGGAAGACGGTCAGGGACAACAGGACGGAGATGCAGAGGGTGATCTTCTCCCCGCAGTCGGAGGGCAGGTAGAAAACCAGCACAGTCAAGCAGGAAATGAGAAGGCAGGGGATAATGAGGTTGATGGTATAGAACAGCGGCAGCCGGCGGATAATGAAACTGTACGTGATGTCGGGGTAGATTTCAGTACAGCAATCGTACTTCTTGGTGTTGTAGGTGCCCACGGCATTGATAATGGCCCACTCCCCGCTTTCCCAGTAGTCTTTCAGGTCCACATGGCGCTCCATGCTCTCCAGGTCAATCTTGGCCTTGTCATAGGTCCATGACCCAAATTTCATTTTGCAGTTCTGCTGATCAAAGGGGAAGAAGGTGACGTCGATGCTGCAGGAGCTCTTGTAGATGGCCGGCGGCACCCACTTTACGCTGCCGTTAGAGAAAAGGTGCGCCTTGGTCATGTGGGTCACTGCGAATTCCCCATCTGCACTAAAAGGGAGAGGCAGACTGTTAGCGGGAGGAGAGGGCGTGGCTGAAAAGGAACCCAAAGGCTTGTGTCCCTCCAGACCTGCAGAGTTATGGTGGCAGAAGCTTTGGGGGGGGGGGGGGCTAGAATCCACTTCTTTGGATGCATGATACAGTCTCCTAAATAAAATCATAGGATCATAGAGTTGGAAGGGATCTTTAGGGTCACCTAGTCCAACCCCCTGCACAATGCAAGATAATTCACAAATATCTCCCCTCCAGGATCCCTGGCCAAAGTGGCCGGGAGAAAAATTGCTGCCTGACTCCAAAGTGGCGATCAGCTTTTCCCTGGGTGTAAAGAAGGGCCATGAGAACTAAGCACTGATGCAACCCTTCCTGCCCTCCCTTCTCATGATCTGCCTAAGTTCACAGAATCCGCATTGCTGTCAGATGGCCATCTGCTTAAAAACCTCCAAACCCACCACCTCCTGAGGAAGACTGTTCCACTGAGGAACTGCTCTAACTGTCAGGAAGTTATTCCTAATGTTTATCCAAAAACTCTCCTGATTTAGTTTCAGCCTGTTGGTTCTGGTCCGCCCTCTGGGGCAACAGAAAACAACTCTGCACCATAGATAGGTATGGACAAAGCAAGAAAAGGGGAAAAATCACATTTGTGCTTTACAAAGTGTGGTTAAGCAATGCAAGCCATAGCAGCAATCCATCAATGTAAGGTGCTCTCAGCATTCATCTCCCCCTGTCCTCTTGCATATTATGAATTCCCCTTCCCCCAATCTACAGTGAATAGAGTGGCTATATGGTGCTTTCGGGGGGGGGGGGTTGCACCCTGCGAGGGATCTGTGTTCCTTATTTGGCATATGGGCAATTTGGGATAGATTCTGTATTTCTGTGAAAGTACAAAGAATGAATGGAATTCAGTTTCCCAGATAAATGTGCTAGAAGGTGACACCATGCCAGCAATAAAGTGAAGCTAAATTGCTGGCTCACATCCCTCAGATGATGCACACAAGATCCAAACATAAACATAACACCATGTTCTGAAGAAAATGCCTGATTTGGACATCTTTGGAGCTCCAAAAGCTTGCACAGAGTTTTGTGTCAATTTGTTTGGTTCTAACGAAAGCTTTATGTGGATTTAGTTCTTGTTTTCAAATCGATAGAGCTTCGTCCAGAACTGGAGAAACGGTGTAATTACCCACAGGTACCACTTGATGGCAGCAAAAGTGCAAGGAATGGGGGGAGGCACCCACCATAACCTGTGCTCTAGCCAGTCGAGAATCTTGCAGGGAAATGGCCCAGCTAAGCACTCCGTTGCTGAGTCTATGCATTGCTCTTTCTTCAAGGCAGCGTTCTGCAGCTGTTCCCCAAAAACGTGATACTGTCTCTTGGGACCGCTATACGGAATGTGACTGTGCCAGGCACGTACTGGATGTTGCCAGTGGCACACTAGTCCTTCTTCCCCTTCTCTAGTTTCCCCTTTTTGAACCAGTCCTCATACTCAAGAATACGCCCAAATCAGAAGGGGAAAAGTGGCGCAGGCAAGGTCACAGGCCTTGCTCAAGGCCACTTCTTTGTGATGCGCAAGATCATAAGAAGAGCCCTGCTGGAACAGGCCCGCAGCCCATCATGCCTTGTACCCAGTTGCCAACAGCCTGATGCTTCTGGGAAGCCCACAATTAGGGTTGCCAGCTCTGGGTTGGGAAATACCTGGAGATTGGGGGGGGTGGAGTCTGGGGAGGGTGGAGTTTGGGGACGGGAGGGACCTCAGCAGGGTACGATTCCACAGAGTCCACTCTCCAAAGCAGCCATTCTCTCCAGGGGAGCCGATCTTGGTTGTCTAGAGACAACTGCAACAGCAGGAGATTTCCAGTTGCCACCTAGAGGTTGGCAACCCTACCCCAAATCAAGGCATGAAGGCGTCTTGGTCCTCAGCACTGTATGCACAGAGATACACTGCTTCTGAACTTGGAGATACCATGTCCACATCTGATCAGACTGCTTGCATGTCATGTCTTTGTCCAAAATGTTCTTAAAACGTTCACAGGCTGGATAAATACACCTTCACACACACACACACACACACACACACACACACTTTCAGCAAATAACTGCCTTGACTCTGCAAGCGATCCAGTTCACCCAAGCACATTATCAGTTTTCAATATGAGAGGGGATATAGCTATTTAAACAATTTGTATGCTGCCTTTCCACCCAAGGCAGCGAACATCAAAATACTGGTGGTGAAAAGTGCCATCGAGCTGCAGCTGACTAAACCGGCAAGCCCTTGAGGTTTTCAAGGCAAGAGACAGAACAGAGCTGGTTTGCCATTGCCTGCCTCTTTGGGGCAATCCTGGACTTCCTCAGGGGTCCCCCATCCAAGGACCACCCCAGGCCGACCCTGCTTAAGCGTCTGAGGTCTGGTGAGACCGGGCTAGCCTGGGCCATCCACGTCAGGGCATCAAAACATGTAATATATATTTTTAAATTAAAGCAGGATTTAACGCAAGGCATATAGAAAATATTTAAACAAATATGAAATTGCCTTGTGTTGAATTCAGCCATTGGCCCATGGGGCGTGGTGTAGCCTGCCCTGTGGCATGGGCTCTCCCAAGCCTCCAGCAGGAAGAAGTCTTTCCCAGCACTCATTCACTGAGACCCTTTAATTGGAGATGCTGGGAGGGGAACCTGAGAAATTTCGATCTACCACTTTTCTCCCTTTGAATTTATATATTGGCACCATCCTGCTATATACTTGTTCTTTGTTCGTTTTGCTGACGTGGCCAAGCCCATAGAGTTTTCAAAACAACAGCCCTGCAGAGGTGGTTTGCCATTGCCTGCCTCCCTATCACGACCCTGGTCTTCCTTGGCGGCCTCCCTTCCAAACACTTGCCAGGGCTGACCCTGTGGAACTTCTGAAATCTGGCGAGCCTGAGCTATCAGGGCATCCTTGTTATATACCTACTTGTTATAGAGTACGATGTCCGGGATCCAGATCATCTCCGATGGCACCCGGATTGAAGTGACGTTGTCAAAATCAGCTGGATTCCACTGCAGTTTGTAGTCATTCCATTCCTGGTGGTCAAGAAAATATTCTTAATGGTTCGTGGATTCAGATGGTTCACCTGGACTTTCTGAGGGTATTCAGCCTAAGGTAAACCTTGCAGCTCACTCGTCCTATGTATGTTGACTCAAGGTTACACTCCACTCACTTTAGTATGATAATCTATTGAAAGATTTTATAACCCTGCACTTTCAGCCTTGCTCACCAAGTGGCCCCAGCTATTAAATGTAGAAAAGTTAAAATGCAAAAATAATTATAAGAAGAAAAGAAGAGGTTGGATTTATACCCCGCCCTTCACTACTTGAAGGCATCTCAGAGCAGCTTACAATCTCCTTTCCCTTCCCTTCCCCACAACAGACACCCTGTGAGGTAGGTGGGGCTGAGAGAGCTCTCTTGAGAACTGCTCCTGAGAGAACAGCTCAGAAAGGACTTGAGACTGACCCAAGGTCACACCAGCTGCTGCATGTGGAGGAGTGGGGAATCAAACCCAGTTCTCCCAGTCCATGCTCCTAACTACTACACCAAAAGACAGACGTACATAACAAAACCCTGTTTTTGGGGGGGAGGGCCTGTTAGAAACACTCTAAATTGCCTGAGTTCTCAAAAGGACAATTTTAGACGTGGTATGTACAATTGGAGGAAGAGACCGCCAGTCAGGGGGGTAGAACAGAAGAGATCTATGGCAACAGATCAACAGAAAGCTTCAGGGCATAGCAGTGTGTTTTCCTGGCATCTGCTCAGCGAGCCTGGCACCAGGCAAATCGCTCAGTCAGTTTTGCCTGCAGGTTAAGTGTGCCCGGGGTTGCAAGCTGAAGCTCTTGTTTTCTCTGACCGCAAACAACACTGAAGATTTTAGGGGGTTGGTGCTAAGTTTTTAAGAAGAAAATATTCGAAACGGAGTGCATACCTGGGATCTTCGTTATTGTACAACTCCTAATTGTATAACTCCTCTCAGAATGCACTTTGTATAAATCTTGCCAGTGATGGTTTGCATTGTACTATCATACCTTTTGAATTTGCTTTACAATATATATATTTGGATTCTTCTTTATATTGATTATAATGTTGGTTTAGCATCTCATTCCACAGCTTTTTTGCTCTGGTTATTGTTACTGCTGAGAAGTCTCCTTTTCTGTTTATAAAAAGGTGGGAGACATCTCGGCAATCCCCACTGTTGCCTGCCAGTTATTGAAAGGCTAGTGGGAGGGGAACTGAAGGCAAATTCTGTGGATGTGCCACCACTGCACTGGCACACAACATCACTTCCTGCAAAAACAGATGTCATACCATCAGGGGCACTGTAGGATTTGCCAAAAACTCTGTGTTTTAACCACTGAGTTTTTGCAAATCCTAGAGCGTTCTTGTCTGAAATCATGACATCACTTTCAGTTTTAACCTGTCAGTCACATTGTGCACTGGTGCGATGCTGGCACACCTGTCCTCAACCCACCCACCCCAAATGCTCCCCAGGGGTTCCAGGCTGCAGCCTGGCAGCCCTATCCCAGCCTCCAACTTTGCTTGAATGCATCCTTCCCCTTTCACTCACCTGTTTCAACCAAACATTGGTGGTCATCATTTGGTTCTTTTCATCCTTGATTGGTGGAGAAGCAGAAGAAAAAGCTTTGATCAGCACAGAAGGTTACCGATTCAGACAGTTCTTAGTGCAACATTCAGGCCTCAAAAGGGGAAAGAAGAGAGTTGGGTTGCACTGGAACTCCAGGTTCAATGGCATCCTTCCACAAGCTGGGGACCCAAATGCTTGTGCCATGACATCTGAGAAGGGCTTCCACAGTCAGCGTGCAGCACTTTCCATAGTACCTAGAGAGAAAGCATGTCCTCTGACTGCTTTCTGCAGGGTGCAGCTGGTTTTATCTTCTGGGCTGCATTCAGCAACAAAATACAGATGTGCAATGGGACAAGCATAGTATGAGAATACAATTGTGACATCCCATTGATGAGGCACTAACCTTCCTGCATTGTCATTCAGATTATTCTGAACACATTGGATATGTGAATATTTATTTATGACAAAATCCATGAAATATGCCCAAGCATAAGAGCAACCATGCTGTATCAGACCCATGGCCCAACCAGCACCCTGTCTCACACACTGGCCCACGAGGTACTCTTGGACACAGAGACCAAGACCTCCCCCTCTTGTTGCTCCCTAAGTCCTGAGGTTTACTGCTTCTGAACATGGAGGTTCCACTGATAGACCTATCCTCCATTAACTTGTCTGATCCCCTTTTCAAGCCAGCCACTCTAGTGGCAGTGAATTTCCCAAGTCAATAATGACATTACTAAAGCAGCGACAAAGCAAGAAAAGCAGCAGGTAAAAAGGGAGGGAATAAAGTTGTAAAAGGACTCTGTTAACAAAATGCCTGGGCAAATGGCAAAGTGTTCACTGGGCATCTAAGAGCGGATAAGCCAAGTGCTGAGCAAACCATTTTGGGGGGTGGGAGAACTCAAGGCATCCCAGAAAAAGACTTTAAGAAGTTGCTTGAATCAGACCATTGGCTGATTTAGCATTTTTTGTTCAGACTGGAGAAATTCAAAGTGTGTGTTTGTGTAAAGTATTTATTGAGGACACGCCCATAAATTTCCTGAATGGTCAGTTCATTTGCTGTCTGTTCAACATGCTGCTCTCCCAGAACCAATATATGTATCTCTTTATTTACTGGCCAGTACCTGGCCACTCAACTGAGCAAAAGTCTGGTGACTTCCTTTAGCCTTAAGTAAACTTCCTTCAACTTCAGTGGTTCTTTCTTCAACAGAAGGGCCACTTAAAGTAGGGTTGCCAACTCTGGGTTGGGAAATACCTGGAGATTTTGGGGGATGGAGCCTGGGGAGGGCAGAATTTGGGGAGGGATCTCAGCAGGGTACAATGCCACAGAATCCATCAGCCAAAGGAGATATTTTCACCAGGAGAACTCATCTTTGTCGTTTGGAAATCAGTTGTAAGACTGAGAGATCTCCAGGCCCCACCTGGAGGTTGGCATCCCTAGGTTGAAAGAATGCTCCAGCCTAAGGCAGGATGCCTGCCATTGTCTTTTTTCTTCCAGAGCATGCAGAAATCATATGATGATGTCATGACAATATGCAACCAATCAGATTTAGCAACAAACAGCATCAAACTGCCCTTAATATGTGAACACTTTCACTTGTTTTTGCCCTGCCCCCCCACTAGTTTGGAGGAGGTGCTTTCAGTTGTAACTGCAAAAAAACACCACCCCCTTTTGGCTCAGCCCTCAGGAGGACTAGTGTCAAATGATATACATACCACATCGATCAGCTGAGCAATGGCTAACCCAAACCTGACGATAACCACATCTGAGGTATTGGGGACTGGCCTGGACCACTTGTTGTAGGCTGTGAAAAGGTATTTGAAGAGCCGTTCTTCTGCTTGGGTTTGTGTGCGGCCTAGGGCAAATCCTGAAATAGATGGAGAGCACAACAAGAGGGGAAATTGGAGAGGGGTTTTACCTAGAATACCATAGAGTTTGCCCTCTGAAGCTGCCATTTTCTCCCTAGGAACTAATCTCTGTAGTCTTGAAATCAGCTGTAATTCCAGGAGAACAACAGCGCCCCCCCCCCCACCTAGAGGCTGGTATGACAACACTGATTCCATGTTTGATGGTAAGAGATACTTTTGCTTAAAGAGGCAGGATGGGTGTGCTCCTCTGAAAGGCTGGGCCTGGGCTGTTTTCCAGGATAGATGCTTGGCTGAGGCCTTGTGAACTGAAACAAAAATAAACACTGTTATACTTTTACAGCCCTAGTGTGGCTTCTTAATTTCGCAGTAGGGCCATTTAGTCATATGGCCCTTAAGTTGTACACCACCTCCCACGAGTCCTGAATGGCTGATGGACCCTTCGTTTTGGAACTCACCTGGAAAGCCATAACATAGAGCCATAATATATAGTCCCACAGCAAGGCATGAGTGTCAGTGTGCAGTCCCCCCTACACATATTAGGGTTGCCAAGCCTTACCTTTAAAAAAGTGGAGGAGTCCTGGTCCCTCTCCAGGAGTCCGGCGTGCGCTGCGATGACATCACCCGGAAGTGACGACAGCATGCTGGGCATGTTGCCAGGGCGATGCTCTGGTAATTGCCCTAAAATTCTATGGTACCATAGAGTTTTTCAGGGTGGTTGCTAGAGTGTCACCCCAGCAATGTGCCCAGTGTGATGACGTCACTTCCGAGTGACATCATCACACTGGGCACGTCGGCCTGATCGGGCCATTTCAGGGGTGGGGTTCCCCCCGCTGGCCGAATCCGGAACGGCGGATTGGGGAGCCGTTTAGCGGGGGACTCCCCGCCCTCCCGGGGGGACTTGGCAGCCCTCACAAACCTCCACAGCATCTGGGAAATAGATCAGCAGGCCACAGAAGATCCCTGCTGCATCAAGTATGTAGAAGAAAAAGGAAGAAGAGATTGGATTTATACCCCACCCTTCACTTGTAGTCTCAGAGCAGCTTACAAACTCCTTTCCCTTCCCCTCCCCACAACAGACACCCTGTGAGGTAGGTGGGGTTGAGAGAGCTCTGAGACAACTGTCCTTGAGAGAACAGCTGGTACAGAGCTATGGCTTGCTCAAGGTCATCCAGCAGGTGCAAGTGGAGGAGTGGGGGATCAAACCCAGTTCTCCCAGATCAGAGTCTGCACACTTACCCACTACACCAAACTGGCTCCCTTTGTAGGTGGCCAGTTGTTCTGGAACTGTGAGGTAAAATCACAGACTCCCACCCTGGCACAGAATGCTGGCAGCTGAGGAAGTGCAAGTCCAAATCCGCAGTAGAGGACTCCACTAAGTCCAAAACTCTTGGCCAAATTACGATTAGTGATGCTGCCAGTTTAGAATATACGGAGCCTCTTTAGCTAATAAGATGGCTGTTTCGCCAACTTGGCTGTTTCTGTTCCAGGCCGTATATTTTATGGGCCTTCAAAGATTTGCTTTGAGCTATGAAAGGAGCTCCTGTTTGCAGTCTTTGTAGTGAACAGCACTCTCCATATTTTCAGTTCCTTGTTCTTGTTTGATAGTCTCTCTTTCTAGATACAATACTGAGTTTCAGTTGGTAGAACTTATTGTCAGGGGACCAGAGACTGGAACTGGGGACCTTTTGGTCTGAAATGTGGCCTAGAGGGACAGTTCTCAAACTCTTTGAAGTGGGACCCACTTCTAAACTCACTCGTTTTCAGGGCCCACTTGCAAAGATGGTTCCATGACACTTTCCCCTACCCAACGTAGGAGTGCCAGCCTCCTGGGACCTGGAGATCCCCCAATGATAGCTTATCTCCAGATTACAGAGACCAGTTCCCTCAGTGAGAAAATGGGTGCTTTGCAAGGTGGACTGGAGATCAATTGTAATGGTGGGGGGTCTCCAGGTGGTAACCTGGAGGGTGACAATCCTAGCCATGGTGCCAGGTAAGGGTCCTGCCGGCTCTGCTGCTGTTCCCCTGCTCCAGCTGCATCGATCCCGATACTATTTCCAGGGCCCATGTTTCTGCCCAGGAAGCTGCCAGGCTCTCTGTCAGTGGGAGTTGCGTCTCACACAGTGGTTACGGAGGGTCTGGGGGTCTTGAGCCTAGCGGCCTCTCCAAACACAATTATCTGATTTTCTGTGGAGCTCTCTGGGTGAAATCTCTCTCAGCCTAACCTCCCTCAGGGTTGCTGTGAGGATGAATCGGAGAACACCAGAATGATGTTGGAAGCCACTTTTGAGCCTCCACTGAGGTGAAAAGTGGGGTATAAATATCTGAACAAAATAAATACGGCTAGTGAGAGAATCACTCTGGCACCTTTCTAGCAGCTGATATGGCCTGATAACCTCTCCTAAGTCCTAACAACGTTCTTTTCTGCTCCCAAAGACAGTTCTGCCCAGGGAGAGAAAGGGCAGTGTCTATTGACACGACAAATCTTCTCCTCAAACAGGGTTCATGAAAACAAATGAGGCTGGGCAAGCAAAGGCTTCCTTTGGGCTGTGAGGAGCCCGACTCTAATTTGCACAGAACTGTTGTTCTCATACAGAGCAGCTTGTCTGGAGATCAACTGTAATAGGGGGGGACCTCCAGGTGCCACCTGGAAGTTGGCAACTATTGTGTACTGGGTTCATTGCATTGAAAGCCAGACTACTACGTGGTGATGAGCATTGGTTTATTAGATACACAACTGGAATGAAATCCCGGCCGAGATGGCCAACTATATAGAGTCCCTAGGACACACCCAAGAGTCCTATTGGCAGGTTTGAATTTCCCGCCAGAGTTCTTATTGGAGGGCTATAGGTGGTCTAGGATCCTTGACTCCTATTGTTTCCAGGAGTCAAGCTCTGGCTGTATGTTGCTTACGCCCATGGCGGTCAGCGGACATAACAGCAACCATACACCAGAGTTCACCACAGGTCTTGAGCTTGTACCTGAGGATCCTATCTGTACTCCAACTACTCTGTTATGCATAAAGTGAAGAACTGCAGAGGCACCAGTTTGAAACCTCTACTCCAATAGGCCAGAGTAGGTCTGGTGGTACTCCCTGCTTCCTATGATTGTAGAAGATTTAGTTTCCACCGTCCGTGGTTTGCTTTTTGCCTCTCATTCTGCCTTGGGTTCATCCCACTGAGCCTGTGGCTGAGCAGTGTGGATCAAATAGTAATTAATGGCTTGTATTCAACAACATCTGTTAGTAAAGCAGAGATCATGGGTGTTCTACCTCCCACTACTGCCTGCTGAAGTCCCTGAAACTTTGTTCCTGGGGTGGGCTCAGAGGACCTCATGAAAAATTTAGGGGCCTGCAATGCTAGGCGGAACTGGTAGAAAGCACCCCTTCCCTTTTCCCAACCAAAGTAGCATCCCTACATCATAGGGAAGAAGGTATAAGGTGAGTAGTAATAGGGTATACCCTTCTTTTAGTCATCACAACCGGGGTGTGGCGGGGAAGCTTGAATGTGAATTTGCTTTTGAATGTTAAAATTTGTGCTCTCTCTGCTGCAAAACCTGGCTCTGTTGGTGGGTTTGAAACTCACACAGTGGGAGGAAAAGGAGTCTTTTTGGGAAGGGGGTGGGTGGGGTGGGTGGAGAGGGCTGAGTGCTCTCTCTCTTTCTCTCTCACCCCTGTCCATTTTGGACACGCATTCTGTGGCTGCTTCTGTTTAAAACTCTGCTGGGATGACTGTACGCTTGAGGGGAAAATGCTCTGCTGTGGCTTGGCTTTTTAAAGGGGACATTGCTTTTCCTTTGCTGGAAACCAGCTGGCGGGGCGGGGGGTGGGGGTGGTCTCAGACTGCAGGGAAGCCTGCACGAAACACAGCTAGCCCAACCCAAAGTGGGGGGACCCCTTCTTGCCGGCCTGAGCCTCTAGCATGAGAGAGCAGGCAAGTTTTTGAAACCTCCATGGGCTTGAACTTACACCACACTTTTCAGCACATTTTTAAAAATAAAATAAACCGCACACATGCTTTACTCTCTCCCAGTTTGCACCAAACACAATCATTCTATTTTAACCTTCCCTCCTTTCTCTGTACAAAAATACAAAACTCACAGAGTATTGCTGTTTCTCTGATTCAAAAAAATAAATACAGTAGGGTTCCCAACCTCCAGGTGGGGCCTGGGGTCTCCTGCTTTTACAATGGATCTCCAGCTGACAGAGATCAGCTCCCCTGGAGAAAATGGTTGCTTTGGAGGGTGGAGTCTATGGCATTGTACCATGCTGAGGCCTCTCCCCTCCCCAAACCCCACCTTCTCCTGGATCCATCCCCAAAGTCTCCAGGTATTTCCCAACCCAGACCTGGCAACCCTGGATTGCAGTATGCATACACACACACACACACACACACACACACACAAACTCACATTCAAGCTTCCCCGCCACACCTCACTGTACAAATCAGCTGCAGCCATTTTTTCCACATCCCCTCATTCTTCCCAGCAACCCACACTCTCACCCCTCCTCCATTCCAGCCAATAACTGGGGGGGGGGGGGCTTCCCCTCCCCAATGCGGGGGGGGGGGGGGAGCTGTCAATGGTTTCTGGTTGTGATGACTAAAAGAAGGGTATACCCTATTACTACTAAGGTACAAAGCAAAGGATGCCAGTGAAGCAGTATGTGATCCAAGGCCTGAGGCCTAAGATATCTTGCATTGTCAAACAGATTTCTGGGACGTGAATCTCAGATCACATGTGGCTATGAGGTGACCTATAACTCACCATCCTGTGTGACACTGCAAGGGATCCTGGGTTATGGGGTGCCACACAATGTCTTCATTCACTACTGTTTAAAGTTTACCTCTCCTGCACTTCTTGGATACCTTACACTTGAAGTCTGGCTTGAAGGGTGGGTCACACAGGGTTTGTCCTTACTTGCTTAACTTCCTGTGAATGAGCCCTCACGAATTAGCTACCACAGACAGATACTTTGAATCACCCAGGGCATCATCTCAACTCAGAGAGAAGGTGGTTGGTTTGTCAAACCATCAGACTGCTTGCAAACACTCATTCACAACCTGTTGGGCCTTGGCAATTTTTTGTTTCATTGATAATGGAGACTGCAGAAGAGAGGTGGTGAAAGGAGAGAAAAGCTTGATTTTTGAGCCACTCTAGCCAGCCAGAGGCATCTCTGTGACCAGGTAATCTGCAAGGGCAGCACCTTGCAGTGGTTTGTAAACCAACTTCAAATTATTGTTTCAGATTCTGGTTTGATACAGAACAACTGGATTCAAGTCTAGTAGCATATCAGATATAACATTCCAGGGTATATGCTTTAGAGAGGTAAAGCTCCCTTCGTCAGATACAAGAGCGTTGACTCTTGAAAGTTTGTACCCCAAAATCTTGTTGGTCTCTAAAGTGCTGCTGGACTAAAATCTAGTTGTTTTACTGCAGGCCAGCAAGGCTGCCCTCTGAAGCTACATGGTTTGATATACTTAACCATAGTTCACAGAGTGGCCTGCACTCAAAAGATCACATTCGTCATAGCTAGATGAATAATATACTTTTGTGTGACATCTAAACCGAACAGATGAGTTTAATTGCATTCCCTCTTTCCATTTTCAGAGTCTTGAGTGTAATGAACGTGTCTTTAATTCACCTCATGGTTTCTGTGTCTTACTTTGCATCCCAAATCACTCTGTCAATCTTTCACTAGAAAGCAACTGTCTTCATTATTGTTACTGTTCAGCTCAGATCATGTGAGATTGGACATACTCATAAAGACAGACACAAAGTCATAAGATTTTGCTAATAGCTCCCGGCATTGAAAGCAGGAACTACACAGTTGTGAATGAGAAATGATTCCTGAGAAAAGACAGGGAAAGAAGGCCAAGTCCTCTATGGTGCCTTTCCAAATCAGGCACTGATCTTGTCAAACTGCACTCCCAAACACCAAAGGCTGTCAACTTGGAGAGCACATCTCCTCAGAACAGGCAGTATTTCCATCATGTCACAGCTAAAATAGTCAATGGCATTGTGGATGGATGGATCCAACCCGAAGGGGTAAACTAAACATACATCCAGTTTAATGTCTCTGATTTTCCTCGAGTTTTGTCTGGAATCACAACTCAGACACAGGGAACAACCAGACAATATGGTGACCCTACAATACAGGGAGGCCACAGCCATTTACCACAGGAGTTCTCTTACTTTAAAAATGCTTCAGGGGCCTGATCCTACTCAGGACTGTGGCATGGGGGAGGAGGGGCTCTCGGCCCCTGGGGTATTTGGACTCTCGAAAAATGACTGGGGGCGGGGGGAGACAGGATCAGTCCTCCCTCTGTGGAGTCTTGTGAGCAAAAGTTCTGCTTTGCGAGTTCCTGGCATTAAAGTAGTGAGTGAGTGATTTGGCTGCTGCATAAGTTAGTTTGCTCTGGAGCCATCCTTCATGAGCCAAGACAAAAAAATGTGTGAGCTGGAGGCTAAAAAACTGTGAGCTAGCTCACACTCACTCAGCTTAGAGGGAACACTGGGCAGGACCCCCTTTTCCTCCTTGCACCACAGTCTTAAGACGGCTTGGGCTCCCACTGCATCTTTAAAGCAAGAGAATTCCTGCAGTAAAATGGCTGCGGTGTCCCCAGGTTGTCCCTGCAGATGTCGTATCATCTAGTTTACGACTTTAAAAAAAAATCTGCCTTTATCCTATTAGAGTAAAGGCAGTAGTACAAATGGCAATGAAAACCTAAGAGATACCAAAAGCATAGATGGAAAGTAGATCAGGCGGTGGCTATTGCAGCTGATCTGTTCACTAGCCAAGAGTCAAAAGCCATACTTCTAGAGTTGACACCACACCCAGGCCCAATCCAGAAGCTTCATACGATTTGCCTCTTGCAGTTATTCCTTTCAGTGCCTGAGGAGTTCTGTGAGACCTCAGCCCCCACTGTCTCAGGTAGTTCCCTGACAAAACCGGCCTCAAAATCTCCCAATAGAGCCCTTTACTGAGGCAGTGAGAACATCTTGCTATGATTTGCAGTGAAAAATTGCAGCTCTGGTATAAGCCGGTGGTCCAAATGTCTTCTGATTTCAGCAAGAGGAAGCCCCTGTTCTAATTTGCAGGCCATGCCCCGAAGGGATGTCAGCCTCCAGGTGGATCCTGGGGATTTCCAAGAATCACAACTTACTGCCAGACTACAGATATCAGTACCTCTGGAGAAAAGGGATGCTAGGGTGGACTCTATGGTATTGTACCCCACCAAGATCCCTGTCATCCCCAAGCTCTACCCACAAATCTCCAGGAGTTCCCCAGCTTGGTTCTGGAAGTGGCGGCTGTGGGAACCTTGCAACCCTAGCCATGTAAGTAAAAATCCACTCTCTGCTTTTAAGTTGCATTTATTTGCTATCTGCTTTTGTCCCCAGTGGAGACCCAAATCAGCTTACACCATCCCTCCCTCCATTTTATGCTTAACAACAAGCTTCTGAAATAGGTTAGGCTGAGAGAGAGTGACTGACCCAAGGTCACCCAGCAAGCCTCCACAACAGAGTGGAGATTCGAACTCAGATACTAGTCTGAGACCCACCACACCATGCTGGCTCTGCCTCTGTCACCACTCAGGCAAGCTAGTGTGTTATATGTTGTGGACTGAGCTGTTGTATCACACAGGCCTTTCAAAATCTATGCACATTGATGGTAGCCATGATTTTGTTCTAAAAAAGAAGAAAGAATTCCATGCTCATAAAGCATACTCAAAGAGTGAATTCAGATAATAAGCCACAGAAAACGGAGTGAGCCCAGATTTCCCAGTATTGGTCCAAGAAAGTGCTACGGCACCTTAATAGGCAATTACTGGTAACACTCAGAGCTGCAACAGAAGCCCTTTACACTGGCAAATTACATTTCCTTTGACCCTTGAAGGCATTTCCCGCTCTTCAAAATGGTTTTCCCTCCGTAAAACAACCTCTTTTTGGTTAACTCGCATCACTTCCAATTCATTTTTGTTTTGTGCCTTCTCTTGTAGATTCACACTAATTACTTTTCACATTAATTTGCATAATAAGGCACTTTGAATTTGATTAGACAATAGGGTGGCTAATTTCAAAATTGGGGAAAACAGAGCCATCCGTTACCTGACAAGGACACCAGGAAATAGCAGGCGATGACGTTTTTCAAGGCTAGGGATCCACTGGCAGGCTGATCCATCTTCTGAGAGACGGCTGCTGAGACTTTCTCCCCCCACTGGAATACTTTCTCCAAAGACAGAAAAATCCAGAACGTCTCTTTTCATTTGCAGAGTCTGTGCTGAGTAGCAACATGGGAACTGCATGTACCGGTGTGTTCACTTCCTGGCAGGGCAGTGCTGCAGGCAGCAATCTCCATTGGGGGCTGACAGCTGAGCATCACTTTGGTCTGTTCTTGGAGAGTCATGTTTGAGGCACCATAGGAGAAGCTGTCTGTCCAGTGCAGAAGTCATGTGCTCTAACAAGATTCCTTCCAGGTACGATTCACCCTGAACATGCTCTCTCTTCCTCACACAGGATGACAAGCAAAGAAGATGTCTGACTGTAGATCAAAACGGGTCCCTCCATAGGCACAGATTTTGCACCGAGAAGAAGGAAATGGTCCCCGGAGAAGCCTGCAAAAAACAAATACCATGAGAGGGCAGCTCAGCATTAGTGGCACAAGTGGTCTTTCAACAGAGGAGATGCAGGGGTGGGGTGGAGGGGGGAAGAACGACGAATCTTCACTTTTCTTTAGAATTAATATGCACACCGTTACGTAAGTGTGCATGTATTAATTATTAATATTGTACAGTGTTGTGTGTAGAATAGACAGGAGATTCTGAGATCGTCCGGCAGCCAGAAGTGCTAGTTCTTTAGCATTATGCACCACCATGTGGTGAACTAGACTTGTTTTTAAGGCAAGAGATGTTTCAAAGGGGGTTTGCTATTGCCTGCCTCTGCATCAAACCCTGGTATTCCTTGGAGGTCGCCCTTCCAAATACGTTTGTTTGCTTGCTTGTTTGTTTGATTTATACCCTCCCTTCCCCGCCGAAGCAGACTCAGGGCGGCTTACATAAAAACTAAAACAAATAAAACAGAACATTTATAAAACATTAATAAAGTGCTAGTGTACAATATTGCATAAGCGATGGCGGAACACAGTATAGTGTCATAGTGGGAGTACAGTCAGCAGTGATTATAGGACCATTATCTCGGACCCATGCTAATTTCAGTTTATGCCAGTGAGGCACAGGCTGTCGATGATGGTTCCAGGGCATAGGCTAGTCTGGGCTATCCAGCTCAGGATGGTGCATGCATATACTTTCACATATACATCCATGAAAATCCCTCTTTGTGTATATGTGCATGTGCACATAGCTAATGGAAAAGGAACCCTCCTTTTTGCCTTCTTGCATACATAGGGGAATCCTTGCTATCTGGACTCCTATTATTTTTCTGCAAAGTCTTTTTCTGCTGGCTTAAGATGATCTTCCATGGCAGAGTGAGGGATTCAAACCTGGGTCTCCCAGATTCTAGTCCAGCACTCTAACCACCACACCACACATGGGATAGAGCAGGTAGAGAAAGAACTCATGGGCACTCAATGAAATTGCTGAGCAGTCGGGTTAGAACGGATAAAAGGAAGTACTTCTTTACCCAAAGAGTGATTAACACATGAAATTCACTGCCACAGGAAGTGGTAGCGGCTACAAGCGTGGACAGCTTCAAGAGGGAATTAGATAAACACATGAAGCAGAGGTCCATCAGTGGCTATTAGCCACAAGGTATAGATAGGAACTCTCAGTCTGGGGCAAGTGATGCTCTGTATTCTTGGTGCTTGATGGGGGGGGGGGCAACAGTGGGAGGGCTTCTAGTGTCCTGGCCCCACTGCTGGACCTCCTGAGGGCACCTGGTATTTTTGGCCACTATGTGACACAGAGTGTTGGACTGGATGGGCCACTGGCCTGATCCAACATTGGCTTCTCTTATGTTCTTATGACTCTGATATATAAATGTTCACTCTGGAAGTGGTACACTGAGTGCAAGAAGAAGAAAGGTTTCTTCCGATGCTAGTTTGGAAGACTTGGACCGGGTTTGCCCAGGAAAAAGGGGGCTTATTAGATAGGATATGACAGGATGGCAGGACCGTGTAACATCAATGAACTGGTGCCTGCAATAAGAACATCTTTAACTCATCACTGCAGTCCTTCCCAAACATCCAGGGTTCGTGGTGAAGCATGGCCAGGTCATACGGCTTGGGCAGAGGCATGACGAAGCCCGAACCCATCTTATATTTTGGACTGAGCTGGAGCCATTGGGCAAAAACAGCAGCCCTCCCTAACTAGTAGATCCAAGATGCTTTGATTCTACTTTCCACTCTGAAGTGCTTCTCTTTAAGTTGGGGGAGGATGTGATTAGAACTCTTGAAGAAAAGGCCAAAGGAACGCCATTTGCATGCAGAACAGTCACTTTCCAGTCTATAAATCCTTTACAATTGGAATCAGAAACCAAATGGAGAAGTGACTGTGATATTTCATCTTGGCATGTGCATCACCCCTTGGCTGGCTTTTTTAAAATTAAAAGCCTCCTGCTTCAGTCTGCAGGCAGAGCATACTATCCTGCATGAAGCTTTGTTGTCATTTGATGCTTCCCCCCACGTCCATCTATCTTGTCATTTTAATTTAGACTACAAGGCAGGAATGATATCGCCTCTCTCAATAGCACTTGGATATAATGAATAAAGTTAGGAGTAGCAATCTTATGGGCCACTGCAGTTGTTCAGTTTCCTTATTGATCAGAAGACGCACACAAAAGCTTATGCCTTCAGTAAAACTTTGTTTAGCTGCCCTGAGCCTGCCCTGGTGGGGAGGGTGGGGTACAAATCTAATACATAAATAAATAACTTTTGTTGGTTTTAAAGGTGTCACAGGACTCAGACTTTGTTCTTATTTATCCTCTATTCATCCTCTCCTTCCCAGGATAGCATACGTGCTTCTCCCTTCTTCCATTTTGCCTTCAAAACAATCTGGTGAGGTAGGTTAACATAAGAGAGGATGAGAGATCCAAGGCTTTCTAGTGGGTTCCATGGCTGAATTGTCTTTTTGAAGCTAGATCTCCCCAGCTGTAGTCTAATAGAGCTGGCTAATGCTGGCTAGGTGGGATATAAATCCCAATAAATAAATATAAATAAATAAATAATACCAAGGCACATATGGTCTCATACACAAAAAGCTTGTGTTGGCTCATTCTGGAGCACCCGACATTTAACCCTTCCCTCTGTTTTCCCATCACTCAGGAACCTTTAACTAGTTCAGAAAAGAGATTGGCTGTAGGGGGTCAAGCCTGTCTTTAAACATGGCACAGTTATTCAGTGATGACAGAAAGGCATTTCTTCTTCATCACCATCGGTTATAATAATTCATAATAATAATGAAGTGCCGTTAAGTCGCAACAGTCTTATGGCAACCCCTCGTGGGGTTCTCAAGGTGAGGGATGTGCAGAGGTGGTTTGCCATTGCCTTCCTCCTCGGAGAGACCCTGAGCAAGGTGCAAGGTGAGTAGTACCTCAAAGACCAATGAGATTTCTAGGGCATAAGCTTTTGAGAGTTAAAGCTTCCTTTTATCAGTTACTTGAAACCTGCTCTTCTTCTGCTGACTATCACAGCTACCTGCCTGCAACACAAAAGACTCGGTCATCCTAGGTGGCTTCCCATCCAAATACTAGCCTTGGCCAATCCTGCTTAGCTTCTGAGCTCTGAGTAGCTCAGGCTAGCCTGGGCTGTTCATAAACTATCTGGAATCATGGGTGAGGAGGCCAAGTTTGTGGATGACATTCAGTTATTCCAGATGCTGACAATCAAAACAGATTGTGAAGAGCTCTAAAGGGATCTCTCTAAATGGTGAGGCAAATGAGGTTCAGTGTGATTGCAAAGTGATACACATTAGGGTACATTAATCATCATCATCATTCCAAGTGGTGTGATCTGAAGTGGTGGTGACCAGTCAGGAAAGAGATCTTGAGACTTGCCCTGGATAAATTCAGTGAAAATACTGACTCATTGTATTCCACTGCTACAGATTACTGGGAAAGAGACTTAAAACAAAATGGTCAATATTGCAATGCCTTTGAATAGGTCTATGATGCAGAACGGTGCACAGTTCTGGTCACTGTATTCGCCACATGGATATTCCAGAGCTAGGAAAGGTTAGACCAAAGGTGCAACCAAACTACTCAAGAGGTTGGAGCACCTTCCCTGTGAGAAAAGGGCAGGCGAAAGAGTTTGGGACTTTACCGCTTACAAAAAAGGTGACTTAAGGTGGACAAAATAGAGGTTTATAAAAATTTTGTATGGTGCAGAAAAAGAACTTCCTATCTCTCTATATTTATATATTTCCTGTAATATTAGAAGTTGGGGTAGCCCAGTGAAACTGATGGGCAGCAGATTCAGGACAGACAAAAAGAAACAATTTATCACATGGAGTATAGGTAATGCATGGAATTCATATAATGATGACCACTAACTCTGATGGTGTTAAAAAGATACAAGACGAACTCATGCAGGATAAATCTATCAGCCATTAGCCATGATGGTTCCATGGGATCTTTGCATATAGACACTGCGTGCTGCTGAAGACAAGCTGATGGAGCGGACAGAAATCACACAGGGTAGCTTTGCCCGGCATTCCCTGTTCGAGAGTTTCCCGGGAGCATCTGGTTGTTGAACTGTAGGGTTCAGGATACTGGACCTCTTGGTCTGATCCAGCAAGGCAAGTCTTACGTTCTTGACATTTCATTTGTTCCAAAGCCTTGGAAAGGCAAATAGGACCGACATCTATCGCCCATACAAAATGACTGCTCAGTACCCTTTGACTCATTAGAGGGCAGGACTACAGCAGGTCTTGAATTGGAGACCAGCAAGTTGTCAGACAGAAATTCAACATGCTGTCAGATAAGGATTCAACTTGGGCATCACCACCCAACTAGCTAGAGGAGACTAGCTGAAGAGGCCTTTTTGTACCTTAGGCCTGAACAGGCCAGGCCAGGTAGGGTTGCCAGCCTCCTGGTGGGGCCTGGGGATCTCCCACTTTTACAACTGATCTCCAGCTGACAGAGATCAGCTCTCCTGGAGAAAATGGCTGCTTTGAAGGGTGGACTCTATGGCATTGTACCATGCTGAGGCCCCTCCCCTCCTCAAACCCCACCTTCTCCTGGCTCCACCCCCAAAGTCCCCAGGTATTTTCCAACCCAGACTTGGCAACCCTAAGGCCAGGCAATATCCCCCAATGCCTAAACAGACTTCTGGGTCTGGTTTTCTCTGCCACCTGAGCAACCAGAAGCCTTGCTCATGCTGACTATAGATTTTCTTTGCCCCACCCACAACTGTGCAGCAGCTGTGACTCTCCGGACCACACTGGTTGTACACTGCCATTCTCTAAATGAAGCAGGAATCCACAAAGGATTTTTTTTTAAGTACACAAATCTCTGCTTGAGCACCTTTTCTTCACCCTGAAATGAAGGAACTGTTTCATTTTGAACAGGCATGTATCAAGCGCAAATACCCCAAATGATCTTTCATACATTTGTCGACTGGCAGCTTGCACGCTGTTCAAAGAGCTGATGGCAGCTAAGGCAGGAGACAAAGGAGGGAATCTTATTGTGGCTCACACCACAAAGCTGCTTCGAGGTTCCCAGCTGCGGGACATAAGCATAATCAAAGCATACTGGCAGCTGTGCACACACAGGACTCTGCCCACTTTGGCTGTATTGGTTTAGGCACAACTGCTGTGTGCTCCATGAGCGAAAAGTGGTAGTTGTCCTATTGCCATCGGGTAAAGAGGGGTCTGTAGCAATAAACAATAGAAGGGCTTTGAAGTTTTTCCAGTGGTAGGACCTTTAACATGAGCCACAAGCATAGGCAGCTTTAAGGGGATTAGACAGATTCATGGAGGATAGGTCCATCAGTGGCTTCTAGCCATGGTGACTAAATGGAGCCTCCACATTCTGAGGCAGTCAGCCTCTGAAACCCAGAGTCAGGAGGCAACATCAGGGGAAGGCCTTGGCCTCTATGCCCTGTTGTTGGCCGTCCAGAGGAACTAGTTGGCCACTGTGTGAGAGAGGATGCTGGACTAGATGGACCACTGGTCTGATCCAGCAGGGCTCTTCTTCTGTTCATATTATATCAAAGTGCTTTGGGAGCTTGATGTTTGAGGGATTGCCTTCTTGCATGTTAGTCAGTTCATGTGTTCATACTGTCTATGGCGACCTCACTCAGGGAGGCCCCATCACTGGAAGACAGGCTGACGGCTTATCAGTGCTGGGGCCGAGGCTTTGGAACTCCCACTCCAATACCTTGAGACTTTCTCCTGTATCTTTTGGTTACCAAGCAATCACTATTATTCAGGAGGAGAGTTTTTAAAACCTTTGATTAAAACCTTTCTTCTCTTAGGTTTTATTTTATATTTTAAGTTTTGATGTGTTTTTTTTAATTATTTTAATCGATAGCATTAGCTGCTTCAGATACGTAGACAGAAATGCTTTAAATAAATAAAAATGAATAAATCCACGGATGGAGGCAATAAACCTAGCTTGTGCAAAGAATATTGACTTCATTGTCAGTCTCACAGCATTATTCATTCAACTCCTGCAAACAAGCTGATTCTACTTGATGCCCGGAGTTGGAGTGACTGCAATGAATACATAGCGGAACAACACTATTTTTCTGGATCCATCTTGGTTACACTATTATACTGAGTGTCGACTCTGAAGCGATGCTGAGAGTCTGGTGAATGAGCTCCTAAGCGGTTCTTTGTCTTTTAAGAGGTGGGTGTGGTGGCCCCGATTCAGACCATGATGTGGAAAGTGACATCAGTGTTCCCTCTAAGCTGAGTTAGTGTGAGCTAGCTCACAGTTTTTTAGCCTCTGGCTCACATATTTTTGTCTTAGCTCAGGAAGGTTGAAACCAGAGCAAACTAATTTATGGAGTAGCCAAATTGCTTGCTCACAGCTTTAATGCCAGTAGCTCACAATGTAGAATTTTTGCTCACAAGACTTCACAGCTTAGCGGGAGCATTGGTTGACATTTCCCGCTGGGGTGTTTTGCTGGCTGCAAATGACCTCAAAGAGATGCCATTTGCCTCCGCTGGGGTAAACCTACAGCTATTTATTCAGGGGGCGGATCCAAACATCTTCCAGGGAGCCTTCCAGCATAAGTGGCTCCTCTGTTTGAGGAAGAGCCACTGAAACAGGAAGCTGTCTTCAAACTTTGCTCAGTGGAGTGGTGGGATAAGTGCAGGATCCACCTCCATGTCCTGATCTGGACCAGTGTTCTTGCCCCCGTGGATTATGCACACCAGTGGAATGTTGTGGTTGTTGTGAGATAGATGAAGATCATTCAGGGGACTGAAGCGTTTTGAATGTTTGATATACTCTAGGTAAATGAAGGACATTATTTTCTTTGCTAGGAGAACATGCATGCAGGGTACATGGATGGGGGCTTGTGCCTCGGTTTACCTAAAGTAGGGTATCTATAATATGGAATCCCCTATGGGATGTAGCCCTTTCTGCCTTAATTGCCTAACACCAGGGCACCATTGTAATAGTTGTGGTGTAGTTTGATTGCCATCGTTTAAGGGTTAAGTTTATAGTTTTAATCTTGATTTTATTGTTTGATATTAATGTTGTAACCTGCCCTGAGCCCACATGTGAGAAGGGCGGGATAGGAACTGAACCAAATAAATAAATAAATTATTGCAACAATATAATGTAAATCCATGCTAGGCTACCTGTTCTGAGCACCCTGTTACCACGTGGTTCCCAAGTATAGGGCACTGTTTCTCCCTACATAGTAAAGGTAAAGGTTTCCCTTGCATGAAAGCCAGTCAAATCCGACTCTAGGGTTGCAGTGCTCATCTCCGTTTCCAAGTCATGTGGCTGGCATCCCTAGACACCAAGGCATACGGAACACTGTTACCTTCCCTCCGAAGCGGTACCTATTTATCTACTTGCAATTTCTTGCTTTCGAACTGTTAGGTTGGCAGGAGCTGGGGCCAGAAACAAGAGCTCACTCCATCATGCAGCACTCAGGTCTCGAACTGCTGAGCTACTGACCTTCCAGTTTGGTGTTTCGTGTAGTGGTTAAGTGCACAGACTCTAATCTGGGAGAACCGGGTTTGATCCCCCACTCCTCCACTTGCACCTGCTGGATGACCTTGGGCAAGCCATAGCTCTGTACCAGCTGTTCTCTCAAGGACAGTTGTCTCAGAGCTCTCTCAGCCCCACCTACCTCACAGGGTGCTTGTTGTGGGGAGGGGAGGGGAAGGGAAAGGAGTTTGTAAGCCGCTCTGAGACTCCAAGTGAGTGAAGGGCGGGATATAAATCCAATCTCCTCTTCTTCCAGTCTGCAGTTCAGTGTCTTTACCACTGAGCCGCCAAGGCCCTTTCCCCCATATAGGGGAATATAAAAGGGGTGGATGCAGGGACACCTTAGGGAGTAGGGGGCTGTTTCGTCCCCCTCGTGACTTCTAGACCAGACAGTCGGACCTCAATTGGCATCAGCTGGACAAACAGAACTGCCTCATACTGAATGAGACCCTTGCTCCATCAGGGTCAGTGTTGTCTATGCAGACTGGCAATGGCTCTCCAGGGTCTCAAGCAGAGGTCTTTCCCATTACCTGAAACCGGATCCTTTCAACTGGAGATGCCAGGGACTGACCCTAGGACCTTTTGCCTGTGGAGCCAGATGCTCTGCCCCTCCCCAGGATCTCAGGCCAAGACTCCCTCCCAGCCCTGCAGCCTGAGACCCTTTGAACTGAAGATGGGAGGAACTGACTCTGGGACCTTTGGCATGCAAAGCATGTGCTCGGCCACTTGGCATTGGCTCGGAGAGAGCAACCACGCTGACACATGCACTTCGCTCTATCAGTACATCACACAGAAACCAGCCCTGAGGGTACCATTATAGCTTTACTTAACTGATTAATTTTATGCAGATCCCTATTAATTTGACCTCTCAGGAATTCCTCCCGCAACATGCATACAAATCAGTGGGTGAGCTTGCAGTGCCGTGCCCTGCATAAAGCACAGGCTCGCTCCAGAAGTTCAGCATCCCTCTTGCAGAGGCAGCGGGGCTGGCTCGGTGCACCTTTTCCCCTTGGCTGTCCAGCAGTCAGAGCAGCTGCATGTGGTTCAGCCTGGCTTTCTAGCTACCTAAGGCAATCATATCCCAGCTTTCCAGCAGCATCTGTGGTGCTGTCTTCGCCCATTTGACCCTCATCCTGTGATGCAGGGGAACACTGCAAGAGACTGAATGGCTCACGATCACCCCAGGGAACTTCATAGTAGAGCAGGGATTCAAACCCAGGTCTCTCAGATCCTAGCCTAGCCAGGAAATCCCACGTTGGCTCTCTTTTAGCCTCTCTACCCCCTCCAGACTAGTCTCAGGTGCTGCTTTTTCACCACCAACAAAGGTAGAGCAGTTGAGAGGCTGGGCAAATACGATTCCTACCGACCCAAAACTCTGTATTCACACACTACAGACAGACACAGTGTGGGTTTTCAGCTCTTCTTGGGCACTTGCTAATGGCAGTCCTTTGTTTTACTGAAAAATATATAGCCTGCCTTCTCTCAGGAAGAGGATTGTAGTGCACAGAGGGAGGAAACAAACCATGACAATCACATTTTGGGGGGGGGGGGGGTGAAAGTAAAAATTAGAATGCCCACAGTGAAAAATAAATGTTAAAACCCTGAACAAGAGCGATCAAAAGCCAGAACGAACTGGAAAGTTTCCAGCAGGTGCCTGAAGCAAAAGGGTCAGTCCCAGGGGAGCGGCTGCGGGGAGGAAGTTCTTACAACTATTCAGGTTGCCAGAAGGCCTGGAGGAAGATGTCCTGTCCCTTTGTATGTGTGTGAAGGTGTGAAAGGTGCCATCAAGTCATACTTGACTTATGGTGACCCCTTAGGGTTTTCAAGGCAAGTGATCAGGCAGAGGAGGTTGGCCATTCATTTCCTCTGCAAAATCTTCCTTTGTAGTAGTCTCCCTTCCAAGAACTTAGCTTCTGAGACCAGATGCGATCAGGCTATACTACACGATTCCACATCCCCCTGTCCCTTTAACAGAGGCTTAAGGTGTGGAAATGGGCAGGCAAAGCTTTTTAGGGCAGGAGGTCAGTAACATGACCTGGTAAACCACATCCCACTAAGCCTCAGTTTAAAGGGACCGGTCATTTTCTTCCTCCAGGCAGCTGGCCACACTCGGCAACACCCCTGCAAAATAGGCTTGTATCATAACCTCCACCGAGGACAAACCGAGAGGACAGTTGTGGTGCTGTGGCTGCCTTGTGAGTTGAGGACTGGGACCGGAACTAGGGATCTGCCAGCTCGCGCTCTGAAGTTTGCTAGGCTAGAGCATCACCCTTCTTGGGCCCAAACTCACCATCCCCATAGCAGCTTATCTTTAGAGTTTCCCCGCCAGTCCTCCCTTGACTTCCCCAGGAATCAGCAATCTCATCCCAGGCTTATTTAAAATCCTTGAGTCTTCTTTAAAAGGATGGTGGAGCATACGATGCTAGGGAAGTGCCCTGCGCAAGTCTTTGAGCCGCCCAAGAGAACATCAGCACTCTTATATAGCTCCTTTCCTTTCAAGACAGCTTGTACAAATGCACTCCTCTAGGGCTGAGCCCTGAGAAAACTTTGCCTCCTTTGGTTGTTTTGCCTGAGCCCACTTTGTCAAACAAGCATGACTTTGTTGCCGAAGCACTGATAAGCACGTGCAACTGGAAGCCGGGGCAATCTTGGAGCATCTTCCTCCGGCAGGCATTTTTGTAGCTATGCTGCAAAGATCTAAAACAGAACCACTTACCTGTTGGGACACCTGGGACAAGAGCCTCTACTCAGGACTGGCCACTCCGACAGAAGAGCATGTTTTTCCCGGTCCTCGGCTTGCTTCCTTTACCCCAGCCTCCTTCTTCTCAACAGCCTTACGTGGTCTGAGCACTGGAGCTGAGGCACAGCAGCTTAAAAGCAAGAAGCGCACATAGTGCGTGAAAACACACACATCCTTTTTTGCTGCTGCTGCTGCTGGCTGGCTGCGAGTTCAGTGAAAAGTCGCCAAATGAGCTTCAGTTTCCCCTGCTCTGCAAGCTAAGTGATCTCAGGAAGGTGCCACTCTGAACGCGGCGGCTCTGCTCGCACTAGACAAGACGGAGCTTCGCCAAAGGTTCCCACTCTTTTGTGACGACAGAGGCTGAGAAGAGGGAGGGAGGCTCTCAGCTGTGACATCCCTCTGGGTGACCAGAGGGAGGAGAGGGAGGTTCAGTGCAGCCACAAGACCAGTGTGAAAAGGGTTCGGGGTTTCTGGGCTCCTTAATCATCATACAGATTTCCAGATCTGCTTACTGTCTGATCCTTTGCAGCAAACATTAGAAAATGTGTGTTGTCGAACAGAGAGTGAGACTGATGGAATGAATGAGAGGGAGAGTGAATGAATTTGGGCGGGGAGGAGCCTGAAAGAGAGGCAGGGTGCCGTAAATGTTCAGCGCTCAGGTCCAAAGCTCAACCCAGCTATGAGTGGACGTGGCCACCTCTTGTCCTCTTAGCCTCAGTTTCCCTAGCTGAAAAATGGGCATAAGAGCTCCCCCTTCACTGACTTGCACGGAAAAAGAATTTGGCACTTCAGAAGTGTTGGGTGTGTGATCAGTTAAGGCCTTCAGGGTCAGTACTAGTTAACTACAGGCTGGGCCAAAAAGGCCTCACAAGGCATCTCTGAGGAGGGTCCAGCTCCCTTGGAGCTTTGCAGCTGAAAGGACAGATCTCTAATCCAACAAACTGAAGGGGCTAAGCCAACCGTCAGTTTGGTCCTTCCCATCGTGCATCAGGTGGATTGTTGGCCCCTTCAATATTTAAAGTGCCGCACAACCATTCATTGGTTCCTTTGCCAATTTTTTAAAAGAAGAAATATTTTAAAGTGCAAAATTACTCCAGAGGCTGAGTGGAAAAGGTTTCTCGTGGCTGTTATGGAAGGCAGCCAACCAGCGCCAGCCTCTCTTTCAAATATGCAAAGCAATCTCCCCCCCCCCCCCTTCCCGGCCAGGTACTCCTGGGACGGAATGCTTGCAGAGTGATCCCACCATTCTAAAAATTCAGCATCTGCCTTCAGCCATAGGCTAGTGCTTAATGGACTCAGACCTTCCCCCAGCCAAGCCCAAGGCCCCTAGCCACCTTCCCCGCACAGCCTCTCAAGATACAGCAGAATTAGCACCCCATGAGAGAAGGACCCATACTCATAGCAGGAATGTCCGTGTGCTTAGCAAATCTCTCCTAAAATGTGCAGAAAGCGCTGTGATCTTAATGGTATTCATCCTCCTAGAGACGCCAGTGGGGGTAATTCAGTACAAATCATATTGTAAACAATGCCATCACTGTACATGGCATTTAAAAACATAAGGGGAAACAATAGGTGCTTGCCCCAAAGACTTTACAATCTAAAACATGACAACAAGGAGACGGTCTGGAAACAGAACAGTGATTATAATTCCTTGGCTAGCTCTTTAGTGCAGCCACTTTTAGAATACGGTGTCTCTTTCAGTTGCTCCGTTAAAAAAAAAAAAACCCAATACCCTAGAGCAGTGGTTCTTAACCTGGGTTTGATCGAACCCTAGGGGTTCGGTGAGTCAGTCTCAGGGGTTCGGTGGGGCCTCCAACTTAGTACTATTACTAAGTACTAAGAATTATTTTTCACTAAAGAAGGGTTCGGTGAATGCGCATATGAAACTGGTGGGGTTCGGTACCTCCAACAAGGTTAAGAACCACTGCCCTAGAGCTAGTTGAAGGTGCAGAAAGGGGCAAGCCAAATGAACAAGGGGTTGGAACAGCCTCCTTGTGAGGAAAGGCTGAAGAGACAGGGTGGTCAAGGAAAGACACCAAAGAGGGTCAGAAAATGGTGCACAGTGTGGAGAAAGTCACTAGTTCTTAGGGTTGCCAAGTCCAGGTTGGAAAATACCTGGGGACTTTGGGGGTGGAGCCAGGAGAAGGTGGTGTTTGGGGAGGGGAGGGGCCTCTGCATGGTACAATGCCATAGAATCCACCCTTCAAAGCAGCCATTTTCTCCAGGGGAGCTGATCTCTGTCAGCTGCAGATCAGTTGTGAAAGAGGGAGATCCCCAGGCCCCACCTGGAGGCTGGCAACTCTACTAGTTCTGGTGTCACCAATTGAAGTTGATAGGCAGTAGATAGACAGCAGACTAACAAGAACACACAATACACAAACAGCTTGGAGACCTTCCTGCCACAAGATGTAATGGCCACTAACTTAGATCACTTTCAGAGGGAACTGGACACAGTCATGGAGGAAGAGAGGTCTTATCAATGGCTATTGGCAGAGATCTCTGAAGGCCAGCTGCTAGGGGATAAAACAGGAGGCTGGCTTTGGTCTCTCTGTACTCCTGCACATAGGCCTGCCAGGGTATCTGGTTGACCGCGGTGGGAAACAGACTGTTGGCCCAGATGGATCTGCAGGTTTCATATGTTCTCAGGAGAGAAGGAAGGAGACAGGACAGATAAGGGATGGAGATGAGCCAGTGTCTACTTAAACTTTGAGGTGATGGCTCCTTTGAGGTGATGGCTCTGCAGAAAGGTGTGTTTGGAGCTCAGGTTTGAACTGAGAGAGATATGGCTCCACATAGGTGTTGGGGGAAGAAGTTCCAGGCTTAAGGGCAACTAAGCAGAAAGAAATAAAAGCTTGCCAAATGGCATCCATTCTGGTTCTTGAACAATGGGGAACCTTTTTGTCAAACTTCTCCTTTTAATGCTGCCCACAGCACCAATGATCAAGTATGCAGTGGTTTCAATTTGCATGGAGCTTCATGTTTGTCCTGAGGACATCTCACAGATAGGGAACTGAAGCTGGCTTAGTACTGAGTCAATGGCAGATACAAGGGACCCCCCCCCTCCAGTTTTCATGGTCCAAATTCTGCGCTTTAGTTTATTCATTTCAATGGGAGTGGTGCATCAGAAGTCCCTGGTGGAAGATGTCTGAAATGTTGTAATCAGTGCGTGGCTCAGTGGCAGACCAAATGCTTCGTGTGCTGAAGGTCCTGGGTTCAGTCCATGGCATCTCCAGTCTCCAGAACTCACAGCATGTATTAGGAAAGACCTTTCTGTACTTGAGGCTCTGGAGAGCAGTTGCCCTTCAGAGCAGACAGCGCCAACCCACCTGAGTCAATCGTGTAACTCAGTATAAGGCAGGTTTTCATGTCCATATACAAAGTGTCACAGCATACTCCTGGTCCTTTGACCTAATTTTATTAGCATTTCAGTATGAAGTAAAGAGATTAAAACAAGCAGCCGAGTGTAAGGAGCTGCTTTTGTTGACTAGCACGCTTTAGGCGGCTTCCTCTACAAAATAACCACAGTTGAAAGGAGCCACAAACAAAATGTGGCCACTAGGGGGCACAGGATTCAGCAAAACACCTTTGTGTTCATGCCTGCGAGAGAAGAGAGGTGTCCCGTTATGTTCTGAAGCCGGGTATTGATTCATCTTTATCATTCTGATGGAGCACAAAGAGAGAATGTACGACGAACTACAAGGGAGAGATGATACACTGAATCCTTGGGAAATTAATTAGGGGGGGGAAGCCCCCCTCAAACTCCAAATTGATTTTGAGAAGTGTAAAAGGGGGCTGATTTTTACTAGAGACTGGGCCAGCTTTGAAGAGGATTGACAAGAGAGTCCAAAGAAGCCTTGGAATGGACATACACACAAGATACCGACGTTACAGCTCACATCCAATTCTACCTCCCCCTTCAATTCTCCATGTTGTCATCGCACCCACCCACCCACCCGCCACTGCCCCAGTAATAGTTGGCTAAGGGGAATGTGTGGGGCTCCACATTTCCTAGGTTGCTGTAGAAAGGCACCTTGGGTTTCCACCCAGTTTTTGCACTGGGCAAGATCCCTGGTGCCCTGTCTGAACTGGACTCCAATATTCCATTTGTTGAATGGTTCTTGGCTCCTCATCATGTTGACAATGCCAGTTTGGTGCAGTGGTTAAGTGCGCGGACTCTAATCTGGGAGAACCGGGTTTGATTCCCCACTCCTCCACTTGCACCTGGCTGGATGACCTTGGGCAAGCCATAGCTCTGTACCAGCTGTTCCCTCAAGGACAGCTTGGGAAAGAGCTCTCTCAGCCCCACCTACCTCACAGGGTGTCTGTTGTGGGGAGGGGAAGGGAAAAGGAGTTTGTAAGCCGCTCTGAGACTCCCTTGGGGAGTGGAGGGTGGGGTATAAATCCAATCTCTTCTTCTTCTTCTTCTTCTTCTTCTTCACTATAATAGCCCCACGTATGGGGTGGACTGGGAAGCTGAAATGGCTCAGGAGAAAGCCAGGCTCACTGGCACCCGAAGCTCTGTGATCCAATACTGTGCAGGGGCCAATCAGCACAGATTAGGCCCACAGCACCAACAAAGAGTGAGGCTCACCCACTACCTCCTCCTGCACTGCTAAGAATTAGCAGTGGTGGTGCCAAAAGAGACAACTGCTGATTGTAGTTGTGACTACTGGGCTTGAGCTAAGCCACCCTTGCACTGCTGGCAGAGCTACTCGGCTGTTTTATTTTCTTTAACAAGTAACTGACATATGTACCAGTATATTCATTGTATCTCTGGGGAGCCAATGTCCAGCCCTGAAGATAGCTGGGGGGCCTGACTCACCCCTGCAAGGAAGGCCAGGGGAGGGAAATGGCTGGGAGGACCCAGGCAGGTTGTTCCAATACAGCTAAGGACAAGGCCAGGAACCAGGCAGGAATAGGGAGGGGTATGGTCAGAAGGCAAGTTTGAGCCAGGACTTGGGGTAGACCAGGACTGGGAAAGGCTAAGAGACAGCCCTTTGCAACCAGGAGAAAGACCAGGACAGGGAGATGGGCAGTAGGGGGGCTTCACTTTCCTTTTATAGCCTGCCAGGTGGAGCAGGGTGAAGGGGATTGGATACAGGCCAGGTGGGGGCGGGGCCAGGAAATCCCTTAAAAGGAAAGGCACCACACCCAGCCAAGGAAGAAAAGAAGGGCTGAGCAACATAGGGATATGGGGGCAGGTGGAGAAGAGCTAAGAGGATGCTAGTCCTGGTCAGGAAGGAGTTGAGTGGTATAAGCTCTTCTCCTTCCCTTTTTGAGGCCTCAAGGGAGGTGGCCTGGCCTCAGACAGAATGGCAGGAGGGTGGCAAGCCTAATGCAGGGTAGGAGGAGGCTCACAATATCCATACCATTATATTGATATGTCAATTACAGTTTTGTTTTAGAAACTTCAAAAACTCCTTCCCAGTGCCACAGATGGGAAATGGCTGTGATGGGGCAGGACTGGAAGACTCCTGAGTTTCCCACTCACATGGCAGCCAGCCTGGCTTTGCTGCAATGCTTGCCAAAATTTCGCAACAAAGCAGTTTTGGGAAGATTGCAGAAGAGATGAGGAAAATGTAGGTAGACTGACGCTGCAGGAAAAGGCGGCGAGGGGGACGCTTCCCCAAAACATCAAAGCTGGGCCAAATAACACACGTGTAAGTGACCCAAATCACAGGCCTTCCACCACCTTATCTAGTCGCACTGAGATGCACTTAACTTTCTCTCCTTGAACTCTACGAGGAAAAAGTGCTCAATTTTGGGTACACTGTACCCATCCCCCCCAAAAAAGGAGTAGCTGTTTTGAAAGTGATAACCATGGGAGCTGTGGAAGGAAAGACTTGAAAAATGCAGCTGATTCCCTTGTATTGTCTGAGCTTGATCTTGCAACATCTCTCCCAGTGTGCAGCTCAGCAAAGTTCCATGTTCAGAAGCATGAAGTCTCTGAATTCCACTGCCCAGAGGCAACATCAGGGGAAGGCCTTGGTCTCTATGCCCTTTTGTTGGCCCTCCAGAGGAACTGGTTGGCCACTGTTAGATTTGTGTCTAGTAACACCATAGATACCAACAAGATTTTGGGAGTACAAGCTTTTGAAAGTCAAAGCTCCCAACCCCACTAACTCCTCGCCATCTTGTCCAAAGGTGTCATAAGCCTGGTCTGACATTCCATGTAGAATTCTCTGATGCACAGAATTTCAAAAGAGTGAACAAGCAATTTTCCAACAAAATCTTGCTGGTCTCTAAGGTGCTACTGGACTGAAATCTAACTGTTCTACTGTGGACCAACGTGGCCACCCTCTGAAACTGTCTTCATGGCTGACTGCTGTGTGAGACAGAATGCTGGACTAGATGGACCACTGGTCTGATAGCAGGGCTCCTCTTCTCTCCCATGGATGAAGGGATCCAAGAAGGTCCATGTCTCTAAGCATGGGTCTTCCTAAATCATGTAGGAAGAGGAAGGGAAGGGACCATGAAGCCCCCCCCCCCGCCCCTGACATTTACTTCTCCACAGGCCTTCTCCCAAAGCAGTCTCATCTTGGACAAGGTCATTGGCTCCAGTATCAGAGCTGAGCTGAAGAGAAAAGCACCAACAGAGCAGAAAGCCCAGAGAGCTATACCATGGGCAAGTGGGTGCATAGGCGTCAACAACGGGGGGGCTCGAGGGCTTGAGCCACCCCTGAAATTTCCCGGGGGGGACTGAGCCCCCCCCCCCCGGGAAAACAGAGTGCCCTCCGCCACGCCTCCCCGGGCCCTTCCTAGGGCCGCCACCGTCTCTCTCTCTCCCGACCCCTCCTGGTCCCTCCCTCCGTCTGTCCAGGGGCCAGCTAAGCAAATGCCCAGCTGACCCCTGGACGGACAGAGGAAGTGACGGAAGCAGGAGTGGTCAGGCGGGGGGGGAGGTGGCGGGGACATGGTCCCGGCGGGCGCGCGTACACAGAAGTGCCCCCGCCCCCCCCCCCCCCGATTTTTAAAACTCGACGCCCCTGGGTGGGTGGTTTAGTGCCCCTCTCCCCCCTGCCTTTTTACTGTTCAAACAGGACTCCTACCTTCTCTTGCTATGCAACTGGGGATGATCCATGTATAGACCACACACAGATATGTCACACAATAATGTTGTGCTTGGTTCTCTGCCTTAGGGACCATGCTAAATATTCTAAAGAACTTTCATTCAGTCTCCAGTTCAAAGAGTCCTTATTAGGAAAGATCCTTGCTTGAGACTTTAGAGATCCACTGCTGGCTAGTCTGCTCCTAGATGGACTTGGTTCAGTTTCCCACTGGGGGAAGCTACCTAAGATCATAAGAAAAAGGGAGTGCGGGCAACTGCACTTCCTGCCCCACTAACTTCTCGCCATCTTATCCAAAGGTGTCCTAAGCCTGGCCTGACATTCCATGTAGAATTCTCTGATGCACAGAACTGCAAAAGAGAGGCAGCAATTTTTCTACAAAAGAAGCTTCTGTGCATGCTAAACTGCACACGCTGTGGCAAAGGAGCAAGGTGCATGCATGGAAATGCTCGAACATGGTGGCAGCTGAATCCATGAGAGCTTTTGGCGCCTTCACAGTGGAACATGGTTAAGAGGGCTGCAGGACACTCCTGTACAAAATGGAAGTGATTTCCTCCAGGGGTTTAGTGAGTGTCACCAAGAGATTTTGGGATACTTGATCCAACTGCTCTGCAAGGCGGCCAGTGACTTGAAGCAGATGATCCATCATCCGTAAGTGTTCCTGTAATCTAAGCAGATGAAGAAGGGCACACGTTATCTTTGCTGAAAGGTCAATTTACCTGCAAAATTCTAAGCACGGACATTGGCTTATAAAGCTACAGATTTTTTTTTTTAGTGTATATCCCAAAGTGATTTCTCTTACAGCATTCTCAGTTATAGACAATGCTGAATTATAAAGGCTGTGGTAGAAGGGAGAGGAGGAAAAATTGTTTCAAAGGATTGAATCTGACGAAGGAATGCTTGCCAAAATCTCGAACAGCAAGTTTTCATTGGCAAAAGTAATCTCAAAACGTTACAGAAACATTAGAACAGCACCTACATGTCTTCATAAATAAACAAGTTCAAAACTCATCAGCACCAGGGAAGTCAGGGCTTCAGGGCCGGCTCTCTCACTAGGCCAACTAGGCACCCGCCTAGAGGTGCAGCTGGCAAATGGGGCGGCGGAGTGAGAGAGAGAGAGACTCCAACAAGTCTGCCCCTGCCTTCCCCGCATGCAACTTGGGCACCTGGGCAGGTACAGCAGCGCCCCAGAATGGAAAGTTGCCTGCAGAGCACGGCCAGGCACCGACTCCCCCCCCCCCCAAAAAAAACACTTGTACTCGCAGCTAGGTGGCTGGCTGGGGTCCCGCCTGGAGGGTGCCATGCTTGGCCCGGTCACCGAGCCCTGCCAAGCAGTGCTGCCTTCTCAACTCAGCTTACAAGGCAGCACCTCCCCCCCAATCTCCTGGAATTCCCCAGCCCAGAGTTGGCAACCCTAACTAAGCATGTGCTTGAGTGGAGACTAGTAGTCTGCATGGGGTTTTTAAAATGCATTTATGTTTGAAAATTGGGGGAGCGCACTGGGGGGGGGGGGGCGCCAGAAGATATTCTCGCCTAATGTGTAAAAAAACTTGGGGCCAGCCCTGCAGGGGTTAGTGATACAATGATTCATTTCTCCCTAATACTAGGCTGGTTCAAACACATGTGAACTGATTGCTCATTTTCCCTACCATGGGGTTGGCAGTTCCGGGTTGGGAAATACCTGGAGTTTTGGGGGGGTGGAGCCAGGGGAGGGCAGAGTTTGGGGAGGGGAGGGAAGGGGAGGAACCTCAGCAGAGTGCAATGCCCTAGAGTCCACCCTCCAAAACAGCCATTTTCTCCAAGGGAACTGATCTCGGTCATCTGGAGATCAATTGTAATAGCAGGTGATTTCTAGGTACCACCTGGAGGTTGGCAACCTCAGGAGCCATCCTGTGTCCACATACCTCTGCAACTGGTAGGAGGATTGCTATACTAGGATGGTTGCCAACTTTTCAGCAGGAGTCTTGACTGATCTTTGGCCAGTGGTCAAACAAAAGCGAGGGAAAGCTATATGGGCTGGTTCATTCATTTTTGTTTAAATGTTAAGGTTATTTTAATCGTGATTATTTTGAACATGTGTGCATTGGCACATACACATGTGCTGGGCGATGCCTGCAGGCTGTTATGAGTGCATGCACATGGAGTTCCCTTGAGGGTTTTCTATGACATCACACTCTTTCCATAGTGGCATTGTCCGGAAGGCAGCATCAGTGGCCGGTGAGGAGGGGTCTGCTATGGTCAGGCCTCAGCATTACCCATGGGCTAGCTTTGGATTTGAACAGGGAAATCCAAGCCATTTTCAAGTTGCTTCTTTATCAGATTTGGGCAGGACAGAAAGAATAGGCAGGGCACACGGGGGGTAATTTAATCATGGTGGCAGGGCCCTCTAAAGTTTCAGAACCCGTGCTTAACCTTTTTTGCCGTAATTCATGTTTTCATTGCTTAATTGCACACGTTGATTAATGCTGGCAGCCCTACCAAGAACCACACTAACAAGGATTAAAGTTAACTACTATCATTGCCCTGTTTACTGCGTTAGATAACTTACCTCGTGCAATATATAGCCAAAAGGAAGGACAATGTAGGTTGGAATTACACAGTAGCATTTACTTTCCAAAGAGGTAGCTGCATTAGTCTGCTGTAGCCAAAATAATAAGAAACACATTTATTAAGGCAGAAGCTGTTGTGAGCCAAAGCTCACTTTGCTGGATGCAAATGCAGCCACCAGGGCTGCTTTTACACGGGACAGAGGGGATCTTTGACCTGTTTTTTTGGTTGAAAAAAAGCTACCCCGAAGCTGCCTTTACCACCACTTTTATAGGTACCCATAAAAGCAACCTTGGTGACTGTAGTTGGAGAAGTATTTTTCAAAGACTACAGAACTAGCATGCGGTTCTGCCCCTCAGCGTTGGAGCGCTTCATAAACTGTGATGAAAACAAACAGAACGAGGGTAAGTGGAGGGAGGAGGGGAATGCTGCCCTCAATTGTAGGTTTTAGTAGTATCAGGGGGGGAAATATGAACTGTGTTTTCAACACGCTGTTGGAGGAGTCTTCACTACTGCTTACGTTATAAAACTAAAGGTGCTGGGGACTGTGCTTGTAGGGGGGGGGGGTCCTTGCCATGGGCTGATGGTAATGGTTGCCAGCCTCCTGGTGGGACCTGTAGGCCTCCCAGAATTACAGCTGATCTCCACAGAGATCCATTCCCCTGGATGAAGTGGCTGTTCTGGAAGCTGGACTCTACAGCATCACATCCAGCTGAGGTACTTCCCTTCCCCAAACCCCACCCTCCCCAGGTCCCCACCCCCCATATCTGCAGGGATTTCCCAGTCCAGAGTTGGCAGCCCTACGATAGGCCCTGGAAGGCGATCTTCCTCCTTTACATTGAGCATACAGGGGCACAGGCTGCAGTTGGTCAGTGGCCAGGGAAAAGCCACCCTGAAAATGCTCAGAGAAGAGCCAGTAGGGAGGGCCCACTCATAGGGGCCCAGGGCCGGAATAGGTACCCTTTGCTACAGAGGGTGCAACAGGCCCCATTCCAGGCTGAAAGCCTATTGTAATGCTATAACCTGGTGGAACCCTCTGCAAAATACCATCAGGGCCCTGCGGGACCTTATGCAATTCTGCAGGGCCTGTAAGGCGGAGATGTTCCACCAGGCCTTAGGTTGAGGACAGCAACGGTTTCCATCCTAACTGGCACCCTTTGCCCAAGCTGCTTTCCATATCTGTTTTAGCCTCTTCCCCCCGCCCGCAAAGGGGCCAGCAGTCTGAAATGGGATAAATTAGCACATGTAATCTTTTTGTCTGAAACATCTTATTAATGTTTTATCGTGATGTTTTTATGAATGACTTACATCGCTCAGAACCCTGCACTTCAGGGATTGGGCGATTAACAAATTTAATATATAAATTAATATTTGTTTATTTACAAAGGATATTTTTGCCTTGCCTTTCCTCCAAGGAGCTTAGGACATTGTATGTGATTCTCTCCCCTTCTCCATTTTATCCTCACAACAACCCTGTGAGGTGGGAGAGGGAGAAGAAGGGGGAGTTGCGGGGGGAGGGAAATAGAGAGAGCAAAACTGGCCCAAGGGTTACCCAGTGCTTTTCATGGCAGAGAGGGGGTTGGACCCGAGATATCTCTCCCAAATCTAATACTGTAACCACTATACTATACACTGGTTTCATGTATTTCTTTTCAGAAATAAAATATATCTTTTCCTTTCATGACATTGTATCATGGGATGAGACAGTGAGGCACATGACAAGTTTATACTAGGCCCACAGAAATGCTTCTTAGGGTCCTGAGGTCAGTATGATTAGAAACACGGATCGGATCTGGAGGGATCCTGGTTTCAGTCACCATTTTGCTTTGAATCTCACTGGCAGACCATGAATCTTTCACTCTCTCACACAGCCTAACTCACTTCCCCTAACTTGCTACCACACTGGGGTGGGAAAGGAGGCAGTTACTCGGCATATTTTTCATTACTCAGAAGTAGCTCTCATTAAAGAAAATGCTGGTAAACCCTGAACTTATTCAAATCCTGAGGATTTCTTTTGGAAGCAAGGAAGAATTTAGACAAAAAGGGACCTAAAGTAGCAGAAAGGATATCCCAGGAGAAAGGGGATGGGACAGCAGTGGTAGAGGCTTCAGGAATAATGTAGTGTTACGGTGGAGCTTTTGGGGGCCCTGACCTCTTTCTTAAAGACACAGCCCCACAAGAATTTCTCCTGTAAATGCTTTTTTCAATAATTTTAAAACATTTTTAAAAGGGCATGAGCTCCTTTAAGCAGTGGACTAATTCCTGCACTGAGCAAGGGGGTTGGAGTAGGTGACCTCTAGGATCCCTTCTAACTGTGTCAAGAAACTGGTCTCCTTTAACAGAGTTTTTCTGCCTAAGTGTTAGCTTTCTTGACTACAGAAGCCATCACCCCCACTTGCTGGCTTGTTGTCAGACTTGTTGCTTAGGCTGGCAGAAGTTATTAACTTGCAACAGCTGAGAAGTGTCATCTAAAGTGGTTGACAGCTTGCAGTTCAGAGATCTGTCCTGGCAACAGCTTTCTGTTGGCTAAATGGCATTTCTTTCTGCACTGAGAACTTCAGCCCCACCAGAAAAAAAATTGCCTCACAAGCCACAGAATCCTGGCTATCGGCCTGGTGCTATGAATCAAATGAGGGAATTCTGCTGCCTGCGAAAATTCCTGCACAAGAGGCTTTGAGCCAGAAATGGGATTCATGCAGATGCTGCAGGTCTAGAAACACATCAGGTTCTAAGTGCAGCATTATGCTAAAGCATAGTGGCCCTGAAGATCTCCTGCCCAAGCTTCATAGACAGTGAAGGGGGTGAAAGGAGTGTACCCTCTTCCTTCCCAGAGCACTGCAGATGAGTGAGGCCCTCTGCAATGAGCATCCCCCCCCCCCCCCCCGGCGCACTGTTCTCTCCTGCAAGCTGAGCAGCAAAATGTGACAATTACGTGTTGCAAGGAGAGAAAAATGTACACTAAGCCTGCAGTGTCAATGCTGGGATCAGTGGAGTGGATTATTGCTGATACCGAGGGGTTTCTCCTGGGAAAATCACATTGCTCAGCTTCAGTTTCACATCTGAGTAGTAATTTGGCTGGTGTTCTTCGGGTTGTGCAACCCAGCCACTAACTGTTTGTGTTTTAAAATTGCTGTGTCCTAGGGAGGAGAAAGCCTGTTAATTCATTGCCTTCTGGCCCTGTTCCTGGCCCTCTTTCTCCTGCACCTCCTGTCCTTGAAAACCAGGCCTGCCAACCTCCAGATGGTGGCTGGAGATCTCCTGGGATTACAACTGATCTTCAGGCAACAGAGATCAGTTCTGCTGGAAAAAAATGGCTACTTTGGAAGGTAAACTCTATGCCATTATACCCCATTGAAGTCCCTCCCCAAACTCTACCCTCCCCAGACTCCACCCCCCCAAATCTCCCAGTATTTCCCAACCTGGACCTGGCAAGCTTTTCAGTAAAAACCTCTTTTTTCAATAATCCTAGAACTTTGAGTTCATCCAGTGAAATAGGTTGGCAGTAGGTTCAGGTAACCCTGACGTGGATAGCCTAGGCTAGTATGATCTTGTCAGACCTCAGAAGCTAAGCTGGGTTAGCCTTGGTCAGTATTTAAATGAGAGACCACCAAGGAAATCCAGAGGTGCTATGCAGAGGCAGGCAGTGGCAAGCCACCACTAAATGCCTTGAAAACCCCGCCAAGGTCACCATAAGTCAGCAGTGAGTTGTCCACAAAAAAAAAAGGTTCAGGTGACTGGCAAACAAAAATGCTGCTCCTACACAACATCATTGGAGCTCCTTGCCACAAGACGTGGAAGACTACAGTTTGAATGGTTTCTTTAAAAATCAGATAGGAGAGGTCTGTTCATGATCAAGAGCCATAATGGTAAAATGGGATCTTCCTATTTAAAGGTAGCGTACCCCCTATTTAAAGGCAGAGTACTGACCAATGCTGGGGGCAAACAGCGAATGTCAAGATACTTCACTGCCCCAGTTGCCAAGGGGTCCCCAAGGTATTCCCCAGGGGCACCACAGTGTCTGCTAATACGTTTTTTGGCACCAACTTGCATTTGCCTCAAAACATCTCTTCCTCAAAGTAAAGAGCCAAACCTGGCTTTCTTCTGCTAGGAAGAGCCCAGGAGACATCATCTTTGTGTCTACAGGGAATGCCCATTTGGAAACAGCGGCTTGTGTCATAGGAGGATTTGAAACTCCTAACCTTTTGTGGGGAATATATAGTAAACCCACTGATGCAAATTCTTTTCTGGCAGAGGACAGTTTCCACCCGTATCACCTAAGAAGAAAATTTCCCTATTCACAAATGCTCAGAATATGAAGCAACTGCAGTCAGAACATGGATTTTGTCAAACAAGCCAAACTGCTGATGAGACAGTGTATGGACAGGGGTTACTCCTCTAAAGTTGTCGAACAGGCTTTCTATAAAGCAAAAAAACTCCACCACCAGATCTTCATTATTGACACCTAGAATGAGAGAGGGCAATGCAGACAGGATGATTATTCCATTGACTTATGGTGGGAGAAATGCACAAGTTAAAAATATCATTACTAAACACTGGCACCTTTTATCCAATATTCCAAGATGCCATTCTATCCCACTCTTTACTTATGGGAGATCCAGAAATGTGAAGGACATGTTGTTCAGAAGTTGATTGAAATCCTCCCCTACAGATAAAGATTGGAATTGATGGCAAAGCTAAGCCAGTTGGCGATTACCCTTGCGGGAACTAATCTGTTTGTTGACTTTGTTTTCGCACTAGGGGTGTACAAAAAAATCGGTATTTTGGGGAGTTCAAGTAGATTGGTAATTTCCTGACATTCCTGAATCCCAATACCAGTATGGTATTTGGATTCAGTAAATATTCAGAACTGCTGAATTTTTCAGTTCCACTATATCCTATGGGAACCATTATAATCAATGGTCCCCATAGACTATAATGGAGAATCAATCTAGCGGTATCTAGGGCTCAAGGGGGCTGGTTTTTCAGGCACCAAATTGGCAGCATAGCTGCTGGTGCCTCTCCTCAATCCCCTCCCCAAAGTTTCAAAAACATTGGACTTGGGGGTCCAATTCTTTGGGCCTCAGAAGGAGATGTCCCCTTTCTCCATTGTTTCCAATAGAAGAAAAAAAGGCATTTAAAGGGATTATGGTGACTTTAAATGCCTTCTTCAAGCTGCGCAATTCCTCAGTGAGTGAACTCCGAAAGCATTTAAAGGGCTTGCAGTCCCTTTAAAGGCTTTCTCCAAGCTGAGTTCACTCTGAAGGCCTTTAAAGGGACTGAGCCCTTTAAATGCCCTTTAACTATGGCTATCTGGTGGCCATTTTTGGATAGCTGAATCAGTAGCTCACTCGGTAATGGGCTGAGAAAATACCTGAAAAATACTGTGGCTCGGTTTATACCAAGTGCACACTCCTACCTTGCGCTGACTTTTTAAATGACTCTTCCAAACAGAGTAGGTATTCCATAAAATCATTTGTTAATTGTAACTCTAAATCTGTGATTTATGCAATCCAGTGTCCTTATGATTTGATGTATGTAGATTTTACTACAAGAGCTATAAAGTAATGGATTTGTGAACACAAGTTGCATTAGGTTACAAAGAAGCAACACTTCTTTGATTCAACATTTCAAGACCTTTGGACACACAGATAAGCAGCTACACTTCTGGGTGTTGGAAAAGATCCAAGCTCCCAATGTACAACTCCTTCAGCATTTGAGATAACTGTATTATTTTATTCTGATTTGAGGCTACTATTTGGGCCTACATTTGTTTTTATCTAATTTGAAATAAATACATGTATTTCTGTACATATGGTAATATTTATGTTTTAAGTTTAGATATAGAACTATTGGGCCTTTACATTCTGACTGCTTTAACCTTTTGGTTCTTAATTCAACAAGGCCGAGGACCCTGGCTCAGATCATTTGATGCTCCTCATCCAGCTTACTATCTACAGTTGCCAGGTCCACCCTGGCCATGGGCAGGGTAGGGGGGTAGGGTTGCCAGATTCAGGTTGGGAAACTCCTAGAGATTTGTGGGTGGAGCCTGAGGAGGACAGGAATGTCAGTGATGTACAATGCGGTAACGAAATAGCTGCCAGGCAGCCATCTTATTTTAAAATGGCTGCCAGTCTGGTAGTCCTCTGGAGGAGGGAGGTGCTCCATAGGGAACAATGGAACTGCCATATTTCCCTGCCTGCATTTCCCAGAAGCTTTGGGGGGAAAGTGCGGGAAAGTATGGACCCACCCCAGGGGTGGAGCCAGCCAGATAAAGGCCCATCAGGGGAGTTTTTAGTCTTGGCCTTCACCTGAGTCTTGGACAGGAGCTTCAAGGGACAGCATAGAGGTGGGATTCCTGCTACCTCAAACTCCGTGAGCAATCCAGGCCACCATAAATCGTGGTGGAGAGCCAGGAGGGTGGCATTAGTGGTTACCAGTCCTGAGGAGGGGCTGGAGTTTCTCTCCAACAACAGGAGGGGAAAGCAAATCCCATCCTGAGCCCACAACCTCCAGAGGTAGAGAGTGTGTGTAGGGACAGAGGAATGGTGTTTTTGATCCTGTTTATGCCCGGTTGTGTTGAAGTGCCTGTTATTTTCTGTATAACTGTGTACATAGTTTAAACAAACTGTGTATATAGTTTAAACAAACCTGCTTTTTGAGCTATAAGACCTGGTAGTGCCTTGACCATATAGTCCTTCCTGCTCAGCACATTACCAGAGGCAAAGGGAGGCCAGGGAACCCAAACAGGCCCAAATTGGAGGGGTTGCCAACTCTCCAGGGATGCCCAAAGATTGAGGAATCCACTTTCCCAGGTTGGGGAATCAGCCAGAGGGGTCTCACTAGGCAGGAGGTGTAAATCCAGTGAGTGGTGGCAGTGACTGAGGAAGGGAAATAGTCCCACCAGGCAGGGCGGGCAGGTGAAAACAGGGGCTTGCGAGCCACAGAACGGCTGCTTAGTCTCCCAGGGCTGAGGGTGGGTCCCCATTTTGTCACAAATGCCATAGAATCCACCCTCCAATTTTCTCCAGGGGAAAAGATCTCTGCAGTCTGGAGATGAGCTATAATTCTGGCAGATCCCCAGGTCCCACCTGGAGGCTGGCATCCCTATTCCCATCACCTTCTGTGTCCATCTCAAATCCCTTGTTCTTATTTTTAAATCTTCCCATATTACCTTGTTTGAGATGAACCACTGGACTGACTCTAGCTTTAAGCAGATGAGATGCCAGAGAATTATGATCAAATCTCCTGACATCTTTAACTTCCATTTCAAAGAACCCATAGGAGGAGGGCAATTTGGACAGGGACTGAGACAGATGGCATTTATAGATAGAAATCACACACATAAAACCCAGTTAGCTTCCTTTGTCTACTACAGTCACTTGAGAGGGGCCCCCCCACCCTTTTTTTGGGGGGAAGGGGTTAATGTCTTTTCTTGTACTTTAAGAAATATAAAGCTTGGGAGAAAGTGGTAGTGGCTATATTGCTATAGTGTTATAACTATTGATTTTTTTTTTGAAGCCCACTGGTGATAGGTAGGGGTAAGTGGGAAATGGAAGATGTGAGGGGACAGGGAGAGAAAATGGCTCGTTCGTTCTTCGGGGTGGAGAGGTCTGGAAATCCATACCCTCTCGTCCAGCCGATGGCTAAATTCCTCTGCCTACAATTTTACCAGAAAAATAACACCAAAGCGGATCTGGAAAGCACTGGAGAAAAGCAGGGGAAAGCATGAAAGTAGACATATTGGAGGATGACGATGTGCGAATGCTTTCAAAAACCCACTCCAGGTTGAGAGCAAGGGTGGAGCAGAACAACCACGTGGAAGCAGCCTGAGGCGGTCGTCTACCAAGCACCATATTGTCTACTCTGAGCTGCAGCAGCTGTCCAAGGACGCGGGCTGAGCAAGGTCTCGCTCAGTACCTGCTACCTGAAATCCTTTTAATTGGGGATAACCAGAGATTGAACCTTCTGTTTAAAAAGCGAGGGCTCTACCACTCAGCCATGGCCCTTCTCCATACACTCCCCACTGTGAAGCTCCAGCCTTTGCCTTCATCAGCAAGTCCTGCAAACAGCAGTTCCTCTAGGAAAGCACCTACTTCTTTTTCTCATCTGCCACATGAAGATGATCGTCTTCTTGGATGTGGTCTTCAAGTTCCCGTAAGAACTTCTGCAGGATCTCATGAAACTCCGAGTTGGCCTCTCTTATACCTGGCAGCAGCTCGGAAACAATGTCCTGATACCTGGACTGACTGGCCTCTACAGCAGCAGCAGCTTGCAGGTTCATCAGGATGCTGCCAGCATCTTCCAACAGGGTCTTCAGGTGGTCCAGGTCTTCCTGAGAGGCTAGTGGGGATGCCGGGACAGTTGGTGTGCACACACTGCCAGACCAGGGGATGTGGAAGCTAAGGTCACAAAAGTTTGGGTTCACTGCTGGTGCTCCATGTTCATCCGGGGTTTCCCCTGCTTCGTCCATCCTAAGCTCTGAAGTGGCATCTTCTGTCACCTCCTTTGCCTTGCTTTGAGCCAAATGGAAGGGCATAAAAACACCCAGGCCGACCAGGAAAGGCCAGGCACGGAGCTGTCTTGTGACAAGCTAGAAGAAAACAAATATGAGTTAATAGAGCAGTTGCTAGCAATGTTCCCTTTAAGCTGTGGAGTCTTGTGAGCAAAAATTCTACTTTGTGAGCTACTAACATTAAAGCTGTGAGTGAGCGATTTGGCTACTGCATAAATTAGTTTGCTCTGGAGCCATCCTTCCTGAGCTGAGACAAAAATCTGTGAGCCAGAGGCTACAAAACTGTGAGCTAGCTCACACTAACTCAGCTTAGAGGGAACACTGGCTAGTCCCTAAGCTTTCCAGGGCCAAGCCTGGTTGTGGGTGGGGGGAGCTATATCCAAAGACAGACCAGAAGAGGATGTTTTCAAAACCAGGGTCTCTGCTGTTTATTCTAGGACAGGAGGCTGAAGATAAAGTGGAGAGGCCAAATGGCAGTGGGCAAAATATGCTACTCTGCCTGCAGTGCAGCTCACCCTATCTCCCAAGGACAATCCCCCCCTCTTTTTTTTTTTTTGGTCTTTCTGCTTTCTGGGAGCTGCTAAAATATTTATTTGCTATGTATTTTACCATATGCTGCTTTTGTCAAAAGGTCTCGTTAATAGGGTTGCCAGGTTCCTAACTCTTTCAGGCGGGGGGAGAAGCTCCTGGTCCGGGACTTTCGCATGCGTGCTGCGATGACATCACCCAGAAGTGATGTCATCACATTAGGCATTTTGCCAGGCCTCCAGGTGACATCATCGCACTGAGCACATCGGCCCCATACAGGCACTTTGGGGGCAGGGTTCTGCCAGCCGGATTTGGGCTGGTGGTTTTGGGCCCCTAGAGCGGGCAAACCCCCACTTCCCCGGGGAATCTGGCAGCCCTACTCATTAAGGGTGACAGGCAATACAAGAGCCAAATGCCAAAAAGCTGGGGAGTGGATCCTTACAACCCCAGAGTAACAAGCCACCACCAGCCCCCTTCCTAACCTGCCAGCCAGAGACCAAGGAACAGAGTCTCCAGCCCTCCCAGGTTTAAATCGAGAAGTCAACACAGCGATGGGACACTTGCAAGTTGACTTTCCAAAACAATAACTCTGGTAGCTCTAGCCAATGAAGGCCCAAAGTACTAGATTCAGATTGAAGTCCCAAAACTTCCCAAACACCACAGAATATAATTAATAAGGTTTGTTAAAAGGAATGCACAGGGATATGCCAATATAAGAACAGCAAGGATAAAATAATACAAGCTAAATACCTAACTTAAAAGATACCTATATAAGTTTAGGTTCTCTAATCTAGATGTTACCTGACCAGACAGAGACACAGAATCCAGGATTGCCCAGACCTCTCCACCCTCAAGCATGAATGAGCTATTTCCTCTCCCTGTCCCCTCACATCTTCCATTTTCCACTTACCCCTACCTATCCCTAGAGCAGGGGTGTCCAACATGCCGCCCGGGGGCCGAATCAGGCCCCCGGAGGGCTTCTATCAGGCCCGCACTGGAACTGGCCATCTCCTGCTTCCAGTTCTATTGCTGCTGCTGCATCATAGCTTGCTTCGCCAGACTCTCTCAATCGCTCAGCCATTTCATGTTTTCCCCCTGGGTTCTAGACTCAAAACTCTGAGCACGAGATTTCTGTGGTGAATGTCAGTAAATCAAAAGTAGGGTTGCAGCTTACAGATACACACTTGAACAGCATACTCAAGATTGCAAGAGCACAGACATGTGCACAGACATTTCATGTTTTCCCCCTGGGTTCTAGACTCAAAACTCTGAGCACGAGATTTCTGTGGTGAATGTCAGTAAATCAAAAGTAGGGTTGCAGCTTACAGATACACACTTGAACAGCATACTCAAGATTGCAAGAGCACAGACATGATGCAATAATTCAGAGCAAGAGGTGTCAGTGATCAGAGACTCTTAAATAAACAAAATATTGCAAGAGTGCTAATGTTTTAAGCATGTTTTTATTTTAAGTAAAAAGAAAACTTTGTGTTTGTGTCCTTTATAAAGTTTATATCTCTGCTACCTGGCATTAGATGACACACATGGCCCGGCCCAACAAGGTCTCATTTATCTCAGATCCGGCCCTCATAACAAATGAGTTCGACACCCCTGCTCTAGAGGGCTTCAAACTAGCAACTAGCAACCCTTGTGGCATTAAATTCCCACTGAGCGACCTCTTCTCTCCCCAGCTCCACTTTCCCCAAGCACCTCCTTCAAATCTCTAGAGATTTCCCAACCTGGAGGTGGCAAGTCTACATTGCAGCCAGGCCCATAGCTACAGTGGGGCATCTTGCCCCCCCCCCCCGACTTACTGCTAAGGCCCCCTGACTTCCCATCCAGCCCAGGTGCCCCGACTTCCAATTTTTTCATTTTATTTGAGGTGCTCCCTTGGGGGGGGGTGTGTGTGTGTGCAGGGTGTCCCCCCAACTTATTTAAAGGCCCCCTGAATTTAAAAATCCTGGCTACAGGCCTGATTGCAGCAGTAGCAAACAACACTGGTAACCAGTGGGAACAGCATCCACATACCCCTGCTCATGTGCTGTTTGCTGCCGCCACTTCCCTGCCTCCTGCTTCTCCCCTCTCCACCCCCACTGAGCTTGCACAAAAGTGCAGTCATGACAACTGTCTTGCCAAGGGTCCCACATCTCCCAACCCAGCTTCACCTTCACTACAGAGTTGTGTTGTCAGATGAGAGCTCTTTTGAGGAACACGAAATATCCTGAGCTAGCTACTCGCCCCACCCAAATCTTGTAGGGTAAGGGTTACGCAGGCCTCAACGCCCAGGCTCGGCATTCCACAAATCAGTTTCATCACTCTCATTAACACTACTTTACTTTCACATGCCTGAGTTGCATTATTTTCACTAGCAGTAATAACCACCCACAGACACTACTGCTTGTTATGGCTAGTTTTTGCAGGCTCATCACTCACAGGCTGCTGTAACGTCTACGAAAAGCCAACTTCCATGTGGGTGACATGAGGCATCTCCAGTCCAAAGGCTGTGGAAAGAACTTGTACTGTTACCTCCCACCTGCCCCCTCCCAAGTGATGTGATGTCCACTGGCCATTACTAAACTGGTTAATGTGAAAATCCCTGCTTTAACAGAAAGGGTTGCCAGTCCTGGGTTGGAAAAACCTGGAGACTTTGGGGGTGGATCCGGGAGAGGGCGGGGTTTGGGAAGGAGAGGGGACTCAGCATGGAACAATGCCATAGAGTCCACTCTTCAAAGCAGCCATTTTCTCCAGCGGAACTGATCTCTTTCAGTTGGAGATCAGTTGTAAAAGCAGGAGATCTCCAAGCCCCACCTGGAGGCTGGTAACCCTATTTACAGATATGCCTTCATTGGGATGCAGAGAGGAAATCTGCCACTTTACCATTCTTTAGCTACCCTGAATACTACAGAAGGAGAGAGTAGAACAAATCTTGAGTCCAGTGGCACCTTTTAAGACCAACAAAGTTTAATTCTGGACATAAGCTTTTGTGTGCATGCACGTTTATTCTATAGAAGTAGATTGTGAAATTGTGGTTTCCCACAAATAATAACCCCCACCCCAACAGCCGCACTTCTTCTCCTGGAAAAACTGCTAATAATAATTCACACTCAAGATCCATTCTGGCCCACAAAGCAGTTGTTTTAGATGCACTGCTGCTGCTTGGAGGGGCAGTGACAACTTTGGCAAAATATCCCCTAGTTGCCCTGGGCCATCTCTTGCCCAGCTGGACTGCGATTAATTCAGTTCAGCAATCTTGCTAACTGGACATCATCCATAAATCTATACTTCTGGTGCTTGGTCAGGGAAATCTAGTGTTAAACTCAAAATGTGTCTCCTCTGGGGGCACCCAATCATCTTTCTTGGGGGTTGCTTCAAACTCCTGTCTCTGAGCACCAGCCAGAGAGACTGAGCATTTCTTCCTTCCTTCACTGGTCGGATCTTCGGAGGGCTGGCTGTTTTGGCACTGGTCAATAAGCAGCCTGGCCAGCCCCTATTGCTGCAGCTCAGAGCCCCCTCCAGCAGAATATTCCAAGGCAGCTTTCAGAGGCCAAATTCATTTCTGCTCTAATTAATCCATGAGACCAGACAGAACCACCAAAATCAAATTATATTTCGCTCTATTTTAAACTCTTCCCCCCCCCCCCTTAAACACAAATTTTCATTTTGCCAAGAACAGAGAAGGCAAACTTTTGAACAACATAGAACCAGACCTGTAGCTAGGATTTTGTGGCTTGTGGGGCAAAAAATTTTCTGGTGGGGCTGCCTTTATTTGCCATAATGAAGGGGGGGGGGTGCATACCTGTCTCCCTCTCCTTCTTCAAGATTTAAAGGGCCCTCCAGCTGATTGGTGGGGAGCACATAGCCCGCCAATCAGCAGAAAGGCCCTTTAAATCTTGCAGGGAGGGAGGGGGTGTGCCACCCCCCCTTATTCTGAAAAGCATTTTTAAAGGATCCCTTTAAATGCTTTTGGGAAGAAGCAGGGGTCCTTTAAGGAAGGGGGCGGGGGCCCCAATAGCCCCACTGTGGCTATGGCCAGCACAGAACTCTCTGTGAGGTAAAATAGTACAGTTGTGAATTGGATGTCCACCGGACTCGTTCCCCAAGAGAGCAGGTTTTCATAAATAAAGCCTGCCAATGTCCAGGCACAAGAAGATGCAGGGCCAGCCAGAAGATGCTGTCCATTTGCTTAATCAGGAAGTCTTCCACTGCCAGCTTGAGTGATGTCTTCATTGTTAATCCAAATGAGTGGGATTTGGCAGTCTGAGGCTGGGCCCATTTGGCACGGTCTCTTTTGATCTGCTGAGAACATCCATCGACATCCCTCCAGAGCCAGTTATCTGAGCTGATAATCTAGAGGCAAAGGAATGAACCAGCTGCTTGAAGCAGAGAGCTAGGCATCAGCAGGAGATAATTAAACTACTGTACATACCAAAAAAGGGGACACCCCTGAATGTTGGTGTCCCCCACCCCAAGGTTATTATACACAAAACATTTTTAATATCATATACAACTGTATGAGAATTTAAAGTGACCACCTATTTTTCTTTCACATGAATTTAATTTTCCCCCTTGTTTCTCTCACTATCCTCAACTCATAGCTGGCTTTCCTCATCATTAGGTGGGGCTGCCCCAATTCCTTGATAGCACTCCTAAGTGAAAACCTAGTCTTCCTCTCACGTGAATGTAATTTTCCCCCTCGTCTCTCTCACTACCCTCAACCCATAGCTGTTTTTCCGCGTCATTAGGTGGGGCTGCCCAGGGGTCATTTTGTAGAAAAAGAGGTGCAGGAGCTCATTAGCATAACTCATTAGCATAATTTATTTGCATTTGCTACACCAGAAGTGTGTCAGAAGGAAGGAAGGAAGGAAGGAAGGAAGGAAGGAAGGAAGGAAGGAAGGAAGGAAGGAAGGAAGGAAGGAAGGAAGGGCGAGCTGGCAGAGAGGGGACAGCTACTAATCCAAGCCTCAGAAATACCACTATTCTGGGAGGATAGCTTCAGTGGTGGCTGAAGCTGTCAGAAGGCTGGTTGGAGGAACAAGGACCTTTCCAGGGGATGGGGTCATTTTGCTGCAGCCATGACACAAGCAGGCATTCCCCCGCAGGGACAGGAGGCTGGCACCAACTCCTGGAGGTGCGCTCCCCCAAGCTCCTGCTCGAAATGACCCCTGTTCCTACCAGATAATGTATCCTTTGTTATGTTCTGAATTAATTCTAAGCTGTTTGGTTATGGTTTGTGCTGAGGTATCCTAGCTCCTTGGATGACTAATAAAGACCTTCTATTGGTCCTAAAACCATACGGAGTATCCTATCGTGAAGCGCCGCTTAGGTCCAATCAGACCTCATGAATATAGTTATCTTTCCTATGTACTAAAGCCGTTTTCAAGATTCCATGGGCCAAGATTCCGTGGGGCGCCAAAATCAGTTGGCTGGACAGACTGCCACTCAAAAGGGGTTTCCTGGCCACTGGCTGCATTCTCTCCCTGCTTTGCCTCAGTCTCGCCCACAGAGCCACCAATCAGCATCTCGGCCTCAGTCTGGAGGGAGCCAGTGAAGGGGAAGGACTGACTGGGTGCTGGGTCCACTCTTCTCCTCCGCCCACTGTCAGGTGGGTCTAACTGTCTCCTCAGGGGGCTGCTTCTGTTAGTGAAAAGACAATGGACTTTCAGCATAACCCCCTCCCCCGCACACTGCTAGCATGCCCAGAATAAACTGTCAGAATAAACTGTGAAACAGGCATTTCACACAGCACCCCATAGCGCTTCAGGACCGGTACAAGAACTGAAGAATGCTTGGGAGGAGGTTTCAAGGTAAACCGGCTCAGGAACACTTCCCCAATGGGAGAGGCACGTTTCTGTGTGAAAGGGCCAATATGTTCCGTTAGGGAATTGGTACTAATATGGTTTTGTGTGAAATGCCTGACAGAAACCATTACTGAAGAGTTCCTGAAATGGAACATATTGGCTGTGTGAAATTCCTCAGGCTCTTTCTCTTGCTTAGCTCCACCATGGCTGGCTGGCTAATGAGGTGGGCCAGCAACCATCAAACCACTCTCTTCAACCCCCTGCTGTGTGGCTGACTTTCCCCCCAGGGTTGCCAATCTCCAGGTGGGACCTGGAGATCTCCCACTGTTACAATTGATCTCCAGATGACAGAGATCAGTTCCCCTGGAGAAAATGGCTGCTTTGGAGGGTAGACCTTATGGCATTATACCTTGCTGAGTCCTTCCATCCCCCCCAAAAAATGTTGCCCTCCACAGGATCCACCCCCCAAATCTTCAGGTATTTCCATCATAGGGTTGCCAGGTCTGGGTTGGAAAATCCCTGGAAACTTTGGGGGTGGATCCAGGAGAGGGTGGGGTTTGGGGAGGGGACAGCAGTCAGGGCTTCAGAGCATGGTGGAGGAATGGGGGGGAGGAATGGAAACTTAGAGTGAGGTTGATGATTGGCTGGGAAGGAGACAGGGTTGCCAACTCCAGGTGGAAAATTACTGGAGACGAGGGATGGAGCCTGGAGACAGTGAGTTTTGAGGAGGAGTGGGACCTCAGGTACAATGCCATAGACTCCATCCTCCAAGCCAGTGAGTCCCTCATGGGGAACCATTGTAGCCAGTCTCCAGGTGGAGGTTGGAGATCACTCAGAATTACAACTGCTCTCTAGGGGGGAGAGGGAGAAGATGGAAAGCTGAAGCCAAGGGGCAGATAACGATACATTGATGGTTGGCTGGGAGGTAGGGTTGCCAACTCCAGGTGGGGAAATTCCTGGAGATTTGAGGGGTGGACCCTGGAGAGGGTGAGGTTTCAGCAGGGGTGGGACCTCAGACAGGTTCAGTGCCATCAACTCCACCCTTCAAACCACTTGTTCCCTCATGGGGAACCATTGTTGCCAATCTCCAGGGGAGGAATAGAGATCATGCTGAATTACAACTGCTCTTCAGATGGCAGAGATCTTCCCCTTGAGAAAATGGTGGACTCTGTGTCATTATACCCTGCTGAGGCCACCACAGCAAATTGACACTGAGTGCCCAAGGCCAGGGCACTCTCCCAGAGCCTCTTTCTAGAGCCCGTTGTATTTATTTCCACAAGGGGCCTTATTCCTAGAATTGTATATAGTTCAGTTATGGAACAGTATAAGTTTGGGTGCGCTCTTAGCAGAGCTGTTCAGAGCTAAGTAATGTCTTGAATAAAAGCCTTGTTATTGATGATCGTCTCCTGCCTCTCAATACATTCAACCCTTGACCTCAGTTTGTGGGGAAATTTGCAGGGCTGCGGAGGCTTCTTTGGGCTGGCCTTCCTTCCTTCCGTGATTGATTCAATGTGTCTGTTTTTCAAAGACTTGTTTTCAACATCTCAAGTTTCCTTGCTGTGCAAAATTCAGGACTCCTCTCCCACTCCCCACTCTGTCTCTCAGAGAGAGAGAGAGAGAGAATCACAGCCAGCTGCAAATAAAGGCAGAGTTTTCTTTCTTTGTGTTGCAATTAGGTGGTGCACACAGGGAGTGTGCAGGGGCAGAGGCTTCCAACTCAAATCTTTGAGAATTTCAGCCTTCAAGGAAACAAACATTGCAAAGGCAGGCAAGCAAAGATAAACTTAGGCACGTAGTTCAGTGGTGCTGGAGAGGTTATGAGCAAGAACCTAAGAACAGCCCTGCTGGATCAGACCAGTGGTGCATCTAGTCCAGCATCCTGTCTCACGCAGTGACTGACCAGTTCCCTCAGGAGGGCCAACAGGGCATAGAGGATAAGGATTTTGCCTCCTGGCACTGCTGTCCAGAGGTTTACTGCCTCAGAATGTGGATGTTCCCCTTTAGACACCATGGCTAGTAGCCAGAGATAGATCTGTCCTCCAAGTTGAGACCTTCAGAGAGGAAAGTACTGAGGGGCATAAAGCATAGTGGCATTCTTCATGAAGAGAGGCGCAAGGATAGAGCTCCGATCTCACCTTGGCAGGGAACCATTCTTCTGCATAGCCCATGTCGAAGCACGAGCGTCACAGATGTCTCGCTTACAGCAAAGGTCTGCAACTTATGACTGCAGAGCCAGCCATGGCTCAGTACGGAGCCAAATATGGCTCTTAAAAATTGAAAATAGAAATTTTAAGTTAAGGTATGTTGGAGGGGTAGGTAGGATGTTAAAATAACCAGTATGCAGGCAAAGATTTTTATGGGTCTAAAGCGCTTCTTAGAGATGCTTTGCAAAAAGGGAAGTAAGAGAGCTGAACAGTTGCCAGTAATCCAAGGGCATCCAATGCACAAGTCTATGCCAATGTCCATTACTGATAATATTAAGTTGTACACTTTCAGTTATGCAGATATATATGCAAATATACTGCATCTTACCTGTCCTGCTTCCTGTTCACCCTTCAGTCTTGCTCTAGAGCTAACACACAGGAGACCCTGACAAATTCAACAGCAGGTCTCTTTCTTGCTCTCAAATGGGAAAGAGCACTTACAGATGGAGAACACTGAGGAACTAAATTTCAGCACCATTCACAAAACCCCTGAGGCCCCTCCTATACAGGCCTTGACTGGGAAACAGAAACTAGTTCTTGTGGACTCTTTTCAAAGAAAGCAGTGTGATTGTCACTTCTCTTGCATCAATGCCCTGCCATTACAGAAGTCTTTTTCTCGTCTCTGAGTACAAACTATTACAAAACATTGAAATAGGTGAGGGAAACAGCATACAACCCCCCACACACACCTGTAGGCTAGGGATGCCAGCCTCCAGGTGAGACTTGGGAATCTCCTGGACTTACAGCTCATTACAGAGATCAGTTCCTTTGGGGAAAATGAATGCTTTGGAGAGTATTTTTTCTACTGCATTGGACCCCACCAAGGTCCCTGTCTTCCCTTGGCTCTGTCCCCAAATCTTCAGAAGTTTCCCAACCTGGATCCGGTAATCCTACCCCCCATCCCCCACTGGTGGCCAGGGAAGACCTGGCAACCCTACGTCTGAAGTCCATAAACAAGTTTACCATTCATGAGCATTTGTGAAGGCCTGGTGGCCAACTAGTGAAACAGGAATCCAGTGGCACCTTAAAGACTAAGGACATTTATTCCATCATGAGTCTTCATGAGTCAAAGGGCAACTCCATGGCATGACCAAGGATGACCAAGGGGTAAAAAGAGTACTGAAGGATGATAGGGAAATGGCTGAGAAGCTGAATGCATTTTTTTGCCTCTGTCTTCACTGTGGAAGATGAGACGTGCCTGCCCACTCCGAAACTGCTGATTTCGGGAGGGGTGTTGAAAGATCTGAGTCAGATTGAGGTGACAAGAGAGATGTTTCAGGAATGCTCTTTTTTTAAAATCTAGGGTCCCATCTATATCCAACAGCCAGGCCTGCAAGCCTCTGTCTGTTTATTTGCTTCCTGCACCATACAGCTGTCCACACCTCACTGTTTCATCACATGCTTTAGAAATTCTGTGTTTTGTAAGGTGGAACATATGATACCAGACAATGGGCCCTTTTGAAAACAAACTTATAAATGCTCAGTACAGGCCTGACCGCAGACAGCGGTATCCTGTGCTCAGAGTTGGCTTTGACATGGGACATTTTTCAGCTAAAATAGGCATAAAATCACTGGCCAGCATTTTTTGGGAATTACAGTTATTACCCACACACTATCATGTTTCCATGGACGTCTCCTGCATTGCTGGCACCCTAATGTCTCTCTCATCCTCTACCAGACAGTGCCACTGGCTGAAACTAAGAAGAAGGGAAAAAGAACAAACAGGAAAGAATAACAGTAGGTTTTTATACCCCACTTTTCTCTACCTTCAGGAGTGTCAAAATGGTTTACAGTAGCATTCCTTTCCTCTCCCCACCACAGGCACCTTGTACGGTAGGTGGGGCTGAGAGAGTTCGGAGAGAATTGTGACTGGCTCAAGGTCACTCAGCTGGCTTTGGCTTTGTGTGGAAGAGTGGGGAATCAGACCCGGCCACTCTTAACTACTATACCACTCTGGCCTAGTTATGTTCCAAACAGCAGATGAGGTGAGCCATGGGAGCTCACACAACTGAATACCTCTAAATATAAGGAGGAAGAAAAACTCTCTCTTTGTACAGAAAACTAGCCTGTCAGACTAGGATCTAGGAGACTCAAGTTCAGATCCCCACTCTGCCATGGAAGCTTTCTGGATGACCTTGGACCAGTCACACACTCTCAGCCTGATCTACCTCACAGGGTGGTTGTGATGATAAAACAGAGGAGAACAATGTAAGCTGCTTTGAGACCCCACTGGGGAGAAAGGCGGAGTATAAATGAAGTAAATAAAAAATAGTTACATAAATATCAGAGCGCAGGGTTCTAAGCCTAGCCTTCTCCCTGAGACAGTGGTCTTCTCTGTGCATGGAATTTTTCGAGTGGAGGTGCATTGAGCCCTGCAGTGAATTCATGGAAATACATATTAAGTGTGGCTCTCACTTTCCCCTGTGTACCTTGAAACAAAACAAAACAAATTTCAGCCCCAGGGGCCACGGAAGAGTAAATGACTTAACGTCTTTTCCCTGTTGAGAATCCCCACCCCCAGGGAGCTACTTTTATCCTTGCTGGGAAGATTTGTACAGTATCTATATTTGTCTCCCTCAAGCTGAGGTAAAAACAATTTGTTGGGTGGTCATTTTCACAGGGAGAAAGGTGCTGGGGCAAGAGATGAAAGGGCATTGCTCTTCACTGCCCCTCCCTTGATGGCTACCCTTATAAAATGCAAAGTCTACGGCTGCATTCATTTTTTAAGGGTGGGGAAAATCACCACAGAATCATAAGCAGCATGTGGGCCTTCCTCTGGATGATAAATCCTGGTACTGGTTTATCACCTTATCTGCTGTTTCAGAGAACTCTCTCTCTCTCTCTCTCTCTGGCTGAGGACAGACTGGCAATCTGGAGCAGGATGAATGTGGAGGCAACTGCTGCGGGGGAAAAACTCCTCGGGGCTGGCCGTTCACACTGGCCAGTGTATTGCACAAGGATGCCGTTACGGAGCGTTCAGACTGCTGCGGAGTGGTCTCAGGTGGGCCGGCCTCCGCAGCTCGTGATAGGGCTGTTTCGGCAATTTGCGCACGTGCGCATGCGCTTATGTGCGCATGAGTGCTCATGCACAAACTGGCAAAACGCCGTGTTCGCACTGCTGCCTCCGCTTGCCTCCCGCCTTCTTCCAGTTCACACTGCCTGGAAGCGGGAGGCAAGCGCAAGATGGCCTCCGGACACCGGTTTCTCCCGGTGTCCTTCTAAAGCGCAAGAAACCCGGCTTCAAAGTGAGTAAGTGCAGAAGGGAGCCGAGGGACAGCTGCGCATGTCTGAATGGGCTCCCTTCCCCTGCTTCCCAAATGGAACTGTCCCGGGGCAGATTGCCAGTCTGTCCTCAGCCTCTGTGTGTGTGTGTGTGTGTGTGTGTGTGTGTGTGTGTGTATGTGTGTGTGTGTGAAATGTGCCATCAAGTCACTTTCATCTTACAGTAACCCTATGGATTAATATCCTCCATAATGTCCTATCACTAACAGTCTTGCTCAGTTTTTGCAAACTAATGGTCAGGGCTTCCTTTATGGAGTCAATACATTTCATATGGGGTTTTCCTCCTTTTCTGCTGCCTTCCACTTTTCCTAGCATTACTGACTTTTCAAGCAAGTCTTGTCTTGTCACAATGTGACCATAGTACAATAGACTCAGTTTAGTCATTTTAGTATCTAGGAAGAATTCAGGCTTGATTTGATCTAGAACCCACGGATTTGTCTTTTTAACAGTCCATGGTATCCATAGAACTCTCCTTCAAACACCACATCTTAAATGAATCGATTTTCTTCCTGTCAGCTTTCTTCACTGTCCAACTTTCATGTCCATACATAGTAATGGGGAATACCATAGTACTCGACCACAGCTTTGGGGGATAGCTCAGTTCCTCCTGTTTATTAGAGCTGCAATACACTTACTCGGTTTCTGAAGCTACCAGTTTTCTTTGGAATTCTTAGAAATCACTTCAAGGTGATTTAACGTGCTCATTTCAAAAGCTGGATATGCAAGACACATGTTTTCCCCATGTCATTTCAGTTAAATTTGAGATGCTGCACGGTTTAAGAGTGGTGAGAAAACAGTGTAGTATAGAATCATGGGCTGAGGCTTGGTGATACAGCATTTGCTTCCCATGCAGAAGGACCCAGATTCAATCCCAGCATCCTCAATAAAAAAAAGATCTGGTAATACATACAAAAGACCTTGAGAACTGCTGCCAGCCAAAACAGAGCAGACGACATTGCTAGACAGATGGTCTGACTCAGTATAAGGCAGCTTCATGTATATCTTCAGTTACAGGATCACAGGTACTGGCAAGAACCTTTACTGCTAGAGAGCCATCACCACTCAAGGTAGTCAGTAATGACAATCTAGTACCTAGATGGGCCAATTATCTGACTCACGATGTTACACGGATGAGCCTCTTCAGCTTGTACTGGACGACTGGCTCTTTCTCTCACGTGAATCGACCTCAGCCATTTACCCCAGTGTGATAAACTCCTCTCCTCAGGTTCAATGAAAGTATGAATTAGTGAACCCCCAACATGGCTGTGATCACTCAAATCAGCCAGGACAAACCTGAGCACACAAGCAGCCCAGGTAGTCGATGTTGCGTTGGACCACTGCAGATTTTTTGAGCTGTCCTGGCAACTAACAAATCGCAGTTATTTGGAATTAATTAATCCAAAATTAAAGATTAGTTTGTAGAAGGGGGGTTGGTTGTTTATTCCAGTTGTTTTCAATGCTCCCTCTAAGCTGTGGAGTCTCGTGAGCAAAAATTTTACTTCGTGAGCTACTGGCATTAAAGTTGAGAGCAAGCGATTTGGCTGCTGCCTAAATTAGTTTGCTCTGGAGCCATCCTGCCTGAGCTGAGACAAAAAATGTGTGAGCTGGAGGCTAAAAAACTGTGAGCTAGCTCACTCTAACTCAGCTCAGAGGGAACACTGGTTGTTTTCTAGCTTTCTACCTTAAGGCAATACATTCCACAGGAGGAGCGCCAAGAAATCTCTGAGCATCACTTATGACCAAAACCCAGGAAAACTGCAAAGAATTCTAGGGGATCTTAGAAGCTAAAGCCACAGCAGAGACAAAAGGTACATTGTTCTGCTTGATCTTTTTCTATGGGACAGATTCATGACATAGCAGTTTCCCTTTAAAGACCAAGAGCCTGTTTTTCTGGCAGAAAGAAAATCTAGTTAAGAAACCAACATCCTTCTTTAGTTAGTACAACTGCATAGCAAAGTGCTTAAAAGGGTAAGGGGTCACTTAATGCAGAGGCAAGCAATATCTTTGGACTGGGAGATAAACCCTCCCCACTCATTGCTCCCCCTCACAATGTGTGGAGTTGCCAACAGGCCTGGAGAAAAATGTCCTGTCTCTTTAACAGAGAATTAATGGGAAGTTATTTACCAGGTGATGTTATTTACCTCCATGCCATGGAAAGCTTCAAAGGCCTATTTCCACACATTAAATTTCTATTAAAGGAACAAGACATTTTTCTCCAGACCTGTTGGCAACCCTACCCCAAAATCATATGCCAATGGGCTGGGGAGAGTCTAGACCCCCCCCCTGAAATGCAGCAGCCCCACCTAGAGAGGAAGGTTAGACTGGGGATATTTCAAGGGGCATATTCAGAAACCTTCTCTTTCCCCAGGATATGTATGGAAAACCACTAGCATGCCATTCCAGACCATCAGATAGCAGACAGTCCATGTTCCTCATTCAGTTTTGCCTATTTTAACATTTCCTAGGTTTCAGTGAGAATAGTCATGTTAGCCCATAGCAGCAAAAAGCAAAAGAAGAGTCCTGTGACATCTTAAAAGACTAACAAAAACATGTTAGTCATTAAGGCATCCTAACAGAAATCACAGCATGAACCAAGCCTCCAACTCACCATGGCAAAGATCTCGCTGCAGAGTCCAACCCAGCCTCCAGCAGAAGCACAAGATGTGCCTTTCTCCAGAGCCCACTATGTGCAATCAGGTGCAATTTAATCCAGTTCAGCAGACCCCCTGCCCTAAAGTTTCTCTGGGCTTCCCTTCATGCCAATCGTCGGAACAATCCCAGTCAATCTGCCCGAGTCAATGGGACGATCTACTTGCATGCTGGATGGATGTCAGATTCTCAGTGTGCACAAATTGTTGGAAGGGCTGCTTCCTTTCCGGCATTGTGGCAATGTGTGTTTTCAATTTACTTAACTTCTGTGGAATGCTAATGACTGACCGAGAGAGAGGGAGAAAAATAGATCTGGACACACGTGCAGAAAGCTGAGAGGGAACGCGCTGTTCTCTCTGCTGTCACCAACGGGGCCCCGCACTGGCTAGAAAGCGGCAATGTGCAACTTTTAGCCAAGGGGTCTACTGGATAAGCAGTTGTCCAGCTTGGCAGATGTGCGGAGCATCTGGAGAAGAAAGAAGATCCACTGGGGCCTCTCTTTGCCCTGTTTCATAGATAAAGAAGCAACAGGCTGAAATGACAGGGACAGAGTTTGGAGTGATGGTCCTCCCTGGGGGAAAATAAAATCAACGCATTTATTTAAAACATTTTAATGCCATCTTTCTGTCATAACCTGGGTCACCAACAGGGCTGGGAAAATGTGTCCTGCTCCTTTAATAGAAGATCATGTTTGGAAGTGGGCAGTTGAATCATTTCATGGCATGGCAACCTCCCATCAAACCTCCGTTTTGCGTGCCTACGTGTTAAGTGCTGTCAAGCTGCTCCCAACTTATGGTGACCCTGTTCATTCCTCCAAAGCATCCTGTCATTAACAGTCTTGTTCAGGTGTTGAAATAAGGATGCCAGCCTCCAGGGGGGACCTGGGGACCCCCCAGAATTATTATCTTATTTCCAGACTACAGATCAGTTCAACTGAAGAAAATAGATGCTTTGGAGGGTGGACTCTTTGGCATTGCACCCAGCTGGGTTCCCTGTCTTCCCAAGGTTCCATCTCCAAATCTCCAAGAGTTTCCTGACCTAATTTGGATTATTTCAGTCCGCTCTGTCTGGAGGAGGTTGACAAGTTGCTCTCACTGGTCCGCCCAACCACCTGTAGACTCGATCCATGCCCATCACGGCTAATTAAAGCAAGCCATGAAGGGGTGCGAGGGGCACTTAAGGAGATAATCTGTTATGTATTGACCATGTGGTCGCCATGTGCTCCCATAATTGCGACCGCATGGCCAGAGCACATGGCCAGAGCACATGGCCAAGAAACTACCTGAGCTTCAGCCAGGTAGAACAAAGGCCAGGTGGATTCAAACCGGCCACCAATCCTGTACCTAGGTTTCTCCCAGGGAACCTATGAAATGTAAATAGACTTCTAATAGTCTATCAGGCCAGTTGGGTGAGGTCAGGGGATTGTCCCTGACCAGCATAAAAGGAGGGCTTCGAGCCCTGAGTTGTATGCTTCATCCGGACCAGCAATAAAGATCTAGCTGTTTCACTATTCCATGGACTCCCGACTCCAGTACTTATCAGTGGCGACGAAGGTGGGATCCTGATGAGCGACTCTCCAGCCGACCACAGCAGCACAGCGAGCTCCGTCCCGCCGGCTGCAGGCATCTCCGAGCTCCAGCGCTCCCCGCAAGCCGCTCTGAGCCCAATCCTCCGGCACTAGCCAGCGCTGAGCCTCAGCGCTCCCCGGCACTGCCGCAAGACACGAGGACATCGCTCAAACAGCCGTTGCCGCTCCTGCTCTGGTAAATATGGCAAACGCTCCGGGACCAATTACCCCTTTTGATACATCTCGCACCGAGACGTGGGAGTCCTGGCTCAAGACGCTGGGTTGCGCCTTTAAGGTCCGTGGAATCACAGATGCAGACCTGAAGAGCGCCTGGCTCTTGAGTTCCGGAGGGGTGGAGGTCATGCGGGTGGCCCAGAACCTACTAGCCCCACAAGACCCCACCGAGGTGTCTTACGATGTGCTCACCAAGACCCACGGTGATTACTTTGCCCCGAAGCCATCAAAACTGGCCAGGCGCTGGGAGTTCATACAGCGCCAGCAGCAGCCGGGGGAGTCGGCCGCCACTTTCCTGGCTGAACTCCGTCGACTAGCCATGGGCTGCGAATTCCACCATGTGGATGACCACGTGAAGACCGCCTTCATGGGAGGGGTCCGGGAAGCCAAGCTCCGCCGGCGCCTCATCGCAATGCTGGAACCTACCTTGGAAAAGATGCACCAAACGGCAGCAGCCTTTGAGACAACGCAAAAGGACAAGGCAGCCACCAAAGTCCACCAGGCGGCTCCTCCCGAACCCGACTCAAGCGAAGAAGAGGACGTCCACCGGATGCAACCACGCTCGAAGAAGGGTGAGCCCGGCGTCCCCAGGCCCAAGGGCCGGCGCCCAGCATCTGTCTCTGTTCCCTCTTCTGCTTCCCTCAACAGGCAGGCCCCAACGTGCGCCAGCTGCGGGGACCCCCACGACAGACGGACATGCTGCTTCCGTGATGCCATCTGCCACACCTGCGGGAATGCAGGACATCTCGCCCGGGCCTGCCACCTGAGGAACAGCCACCATGCCCCAGCAGCGAACTTCGAAGAAGTGGGTAGTGTCGTTCCCACGGCCACGGTAATGAACTTGCCCCAGCCCATCCCGGGCGCAATTTCTGTGTCTCTCCGAATAGAGGGAGTTTCTTGCTCCATGGAACTGGACTCAGGGTCAGCATATTCAATTGTGTCCGCAGCTACGTTCCGCTGCCTCTGCCCGAAGGGGGCACGCTGGCTGCGGCTGCCGGCTGGGTTGGTCCTCCGGGACTTCCAGAAAAACCCAGTGGCTATTAAGGGGCTAGCCAGGGTCCGGGTCCAGTACCATGCCTTTAACGGCCTGCTGGACCTTCTCGTGGTGGAGCGCAATCTAACCAGTCTCCTAGGTCACGCCTGGTTCAAGCTGCTCGGAGTGCAGTGGACTGGAATACACCGCATGGGCTCTACTGACTTCTCATCCATCTGCGAGGAATTTCCTGCCGTTTTCGACGGCTCATTGGGCTGCTACAACGGCCGAAGGTTTCCTTCGACCTGGACCCGGCAGTCCGGCCCATCCACATGGCCGTCCGCTGGCCACCACTCGCCTTCTAGCCCAAAGTGGAGGCGGAGTTGGAAAAGCTTGTGGCACAAGGGGTGCTCGAGCCGGTCTCCCATGCCAAGTGGGAGACTCCCATTGTGACCCCCCTCAAAGCTAACGGGGAAGTCCACATCTGCGCGGATTACAAATGTACTATTAATAAGGCATTACAGGACCACGCGTACCCGGTACCGGTGGTCAGCCATGTCCTGGCCTCCCTCGCGGGTGCCAAAATATTTGGAAAACTAGACCTGGCCCAAGCCTATCAGCAGCTTCCCGTAGACGAGGCAACGGCCGAGGCACAAATGATTGTGACTCACAAGGGAGCGTTCAAGGTAAAACGCCTCCAATTCGGAGTCAGCATAGCACCAGGGATCTTTCAAAATCTGATGGATTCTCTCCTCAAAGATGTTCCAGGGGTGAAGCCGTTCTTCGACGACGTCCTCATCGCCGCCCCGGACGTCGACACGTTCGTGGCTCGCCTACGGATGGTGCTGCAAAGGTTCCAAGACGTGGGTCTCAAGGTCCGAAAAGACAAGTGTACCCTGGGAGTCTCCTCGGTGACCTTCTTGGGGTTCGAAGTGACTGCAGACGGCATTCACCCGACAAAGGAGAAGGTAGCGGCAATTACAGGTGCACCCCGTCCGTCCTCAAAGGCGGAACTCCAGGCGTTCTTGGGACTTTTGAACTTCTACCATGCCTTCCTTCCGCAGAAGGCGGCGGTCGCTGAACCCCTGCATCATCTCCTGGACAAGGGAGCGGCTTGGGCCTGGGGTCCCAAGCATGACGCAGCCTTCCGGGCCGTCAAAGACTTACTAGTTTCAAATGCGGTCTTAGCGCATTTCGATGAGAGGCTCCCTGTCATCCTGGCCTGCGATGTGTCCCCCCTACGGCGTTGGGGCAGTCTTGGGACACCGGCTACCCAACAGAAAGGAGGTACCGGTTGCCTACTACTCCAGGACCCTGTCATTGGCGGAACGGAACTACGCCCAGATCGACAAGGAGGCCCTAGCGATAGTAGCCGGCATCAGGAAATTCCATGACTATCTCTACGGATGGTCATTCACCGTAGCCACAGATCACAAGCCTCTGCTGGGTCTCCTTGCCCCCCACCGGCAGACCCCTCACATGCTGTCCCCGCGGGTCCTGCGGTGGTCAATTTTTTTGTCAGGCTACTCCTACGAATTGGTGCATCGCCCGGGGAAGGCGATGGGACACGCCGACGCCCTCAGCCATCTTCCCCTCCCGTCCTGCGACCCTGATCCGGCTCCCGCTTTCCACGTAGCGCTCCTGGAGGACCTACCGGAGTGCCCCATACAGGTATCGGATGTGGCCCGTCGCACGCGGCGGGACCGCATCCTTTCCCGTGTCTCAGACTGGGTGGGAAGGGGGTGGCCGGAAAAACCGGGACCGGATTTCGCCGCTTTCACGGCACGCAGGCACGAACTATCGGCCCACAAGGGGTGCCTGCTATGGGGATCTCGAGTGGTGATCCCTGGGCCCCTGCGGCCCTGAGTGCTAGAGGCACTACATGAGGCCCACCTGGGAATTGTATGCATGAAAGCCCTGGCCCGTAGTTACGTGTGGTGGCCAGGCCTGGACAAAGACATTGAGGGGCAGGTCCAGAAGTGTACCAAATGCCAGGAGTCACGGCCAGATCCGCCACACGCTCCTGTCCGATCCTGGGAATCCACTAACAAGCCCTGGTCCTGTCTGCACCTAGACTTCGCGAGACCGGTCCAGGGGCGGTTGTTTCTTATCATTGTAGACAGCTACAGCAAGTGGCTTGAGGTAGTGCCAGTAGCATCGACCTCCACCAACGCTGCCTTAAGAAGTCTCTGGCCGGTCTTCGCGACACACGGAATGCCAGACACTCTCGTGACCGACAACGGGACCGCATTCACCTCCGGCGAGTTTCAACAGTTTGTGGAAGCCTGCGGTCTTCGCCACATCCGCTCCGCTCAGTTCCACCCTGCAACCAACAGCCAGGCCGAGCGCATGGTGAGGACAACGAAGGACGCATTAAAGAAGATGGAGCACGGTGACTGGGAAGAGCAGCTGTACAAGTTCCTGTTCTGCCAACGGAACACTCCCCACTCAGGGACCGGGCGCCGGCCAGCCAAACTTCTGATGGGAAGATGACTGGGAACCGTCCTGGACCGCCTACATCCCGACCGAGCAATCGAGGGGAACCCGACAACGCAGGACCGGCCAGCCGCCCGAGGATTTGCTCCCGAAGACCCCGTATACGCGAAGAACTTCGCGCGGGGTCCGACATGGTTCCCCGCAAGGATCGTCCGAGTCACCGGGCCTTACTCCTACGAGGTCCTTACGGAAGATGGCGTAGTCTGGAGACGGCACATCGACCGGATTCGACGCCGCACACCAAACCACGACGTGACCCAGACCCCTGAACTCCCTGCACCAACGGACCATGACATCGACACGACTCCAGAAGCAGTGCCAGACCCTGATCCGGAGACTGCGGAGATGCCGCTCCTGCCCGTGGACGAAGCAGCTGCACCATCCACACTGGAACAACCCCCGAGCAGACAGGCCCCACCAGCAGAACAACTACCCACACTGCAACCTGCCGACACAAGCAACACGCCCCGCTTTACAACCCCCCGGCGCTCTGGACGTGAGCGCAGACACCCAGACTATCTCAAAGACTATGTGTGCAGAGGGGTTCTGGATTATGGGGGGAGGGGTGTTATGTATTGACCATGCGGTCGCCATGTGCTCCCATAATTGCGACCGCATGGCCAGAGCACATGGCCAGAGCATGGCCAGAGCACATGGCCAAGAAACTACCTGAGCTTCAGCCAGGTAGAACAAAGGCCAGGTGGATTCAAACCGGCCACCAATCCTGTACCTAGGTTTCTCCCAGGGAACCCATGAAATGTAAATAGACTTCTAATAGCCTATCAGGCCAGTTGGGTGAGGTCAGGGGATTGTCCCTGACCAGCATAAAAGGAGGGCTTCGAGCCCTGAGTTGTATGCTTCATCCAGACCAGCAATAAAGATCTAGCTGTTTCACTATTCCATGGACTCCCGACTCCAATACTTATCATCATCAATACATCCCTTGCAAAAGGGGTGTTCCCTAGTGCCCTGAAGGAGGCTGTGGTATGTCCCCTCCTAAAGAAACCATCATTAGATCCGGCCGAATTGGCTAACTACTGGCCGGTATCTAACTTACCCTATTTGGGTAAGTTAATCGAGAAGGCGGTGGTGGACCAGTTGCAGAGCTTCTTGGATGACACCTCTGTGTTAGATCCATTCCATTCCGGTTTCCGACCAGGCCATGGGACGGAGACGGTGCTGGTCGCCCTTACAGACGACCTCCGGAGGCATCTGGATTGAGGCGGTACGGCGGTGCTGATGCTGTTGGGCCTGTCGGCAGCATTTGACACGGTCGACCATCAGCTATTAGCCCACTGCCTCACCGATACGGGGATTAGGGCTGGCCTTACAGTGGCTTTCCTCTTTTCTCTAAAATCGGGGACAGAGGGTGGCGGTTGGGGAACAGCTCTCCCAAAGGCACCCGCTGGTATGAAAAAACAATGGCTTTTTTTTTTTTTTTAAAGTAGGTTATAATATAAGTGCGTGTCCACAGATTGTTTAACAGAGAATCGATCTGAATGCATCATGATTGGTCAACTGGTGGTTTGGGTGCCATGCACAGCAACAGGTGCTGTTCCATGGGAGAGGAAGCAAGGGGAGGGGCCAGGCTCAGTGGGAGAGCATTTGTTAGGCATGCAGAAAGTAGCAGGTTCAATCCCTGGAATCTCCAGTGAACAAAGATCAGGTAGCAGGTAATGTGAAAGACCTCTATCGTAGACCCTGGAGAGCTGCTGCCAGTTTGAGTAGACAATACTGACCTTGATGGTCCAGTGGTCTGACTCAGCATGAGGCAGCTTCATATGTTCATGTGTTCAAGGTTCATGCGCCAGAGGTTCATGTGATACAGCCAAGCGATTTCCTTCAGTGCTGGGCTATATTTTTGCCTCCTCAATTGCCTCAACTGGAGACAAAACCACAATGAGCCCATGGTGTTGTAGGTGCACAAGAGGCTACATGGGAGAGTCTTCCGGGCAGGGGTTGTCAACTTTATGTTAATAACACATGAAGAACCCTGCTGAATCAGACCGGGGCTCTACCAAGTCCAGCATAGTTTCCAGCGTGTGTATGTGTGTGTGTGGGGGGAGAGATGCTTCCTAAAAGCTGTTGTGGTTTACAGCCACTGAATTTATCTAGTCCCCCTTTATAACCAGTGGCCATCAGCACCTGTTTGTGGCAATGGATGCCATAGGTTCATTGTGATGCATCATAGCACAGAAATATGTCCTGAATCTATTTTCATGGGTGATATTTTCAAGATATAATATTTGGGGGTGGGGTAGGGTTGCCAACCTCCAGGTGAGGCCTGGAGATCTCCCACTTTCACAACTGAGTTCCAGGCTATAGAGATCTGTTCCCCTGGAGAAAATGGCTGCTTTGTAAGGTAGACTCTATGGCATTGTACCCTGTTGAGGTCCCTCCCTTCCCTCCTGATGGAAGGCAAAGTTCTCTCTAGCCACTTTCTTCACCTTATGACAGGGCAGAGCAGCCATTTCATTAGGAGGAAAATTTTTCAGTTGGGCCCTGGCAGATGGGTGCAAGAAGAGCTAAGCGTCAGGAGTAGACTTACCAATGTCAAGATGGGGCCTGGAGTTCTCCCGGAATGACTACTAACCACCAGACTAGAGAGGTCTGTTCCCCAGGAGGAAATGGCAGCTTTAGAGGGTGGACTCTATGGTATACCATAGCCTTTAGAAGAACCAGAAGTCCTAGACTGATATCGCATCCCTGCCCCCCCCCATTACACCTGCCCTGGGCACTGCCCCCAAATCTCCAAATAAGCCAAAGTTTGCAACTCTGCTTAGTAACTCTGCAGGGACCCCTCAATTCAGGCCAGGCCAGGCCAGCACTGCCAGCATCCTGTAGTGGTTAAGAGAGGCAGATTCTAATCTGGAGAACCGGGTTTGATTCCCCACTGCTCCACATGAAGCCTGCTGGGTCAGTCACAATCCTCTCAGAGCTCTCTCAGCCCCACCAACCTTACAAGCTGCCTGGTGCCGGGAGAAGAAGGGAAAGAGATTATAAAACGCGTTGAGACTCTTTGCAGTGTTCCCTCTAAGCTTACTTAGTGTGAGCTAGCTCAGTTTTTTAGCCTCCAGCTCACAGATGTTTGCCTTAGCTCAGGAAGGATGGCTCCAGAGCAAACTAATGTATTCAGTAGCAAAACGGCTAGCTCACAACTTTAATGCCAGTAGCTCACAAAATAGAATTTTTGCTCACAAGACTCCACAGCTTAAAAGGGAACATTGCTTGGGAGTAGAAAAAAGTGTGTCATTGTGTCTGACAAATTGTGCTTGCACACAAAACCTTATACTTTGAATAAAACTTCGTTGGTCTTAAAGGTGCCACTGGACACCCGCCCGTAGTGGATTATGGTAATGTCTGCAGGTCTGCTTGTAACACTGCAGGGACTATTCCGTGTGGCTTGCTCCGGGATCAGCCGACTATGTTATTTCATGCCCCTCTCCATTATACCTGCACCACCTTCACACCAAAGGCACCACGTCTTCCCTCTGCGGCAAATGCTCAGTATCCCTAAGTGCCAGATGATGAAGACAAAAAGGGTGGGAGACACAGAAACTAGAAAAGATTCCGCTTTCCCCGTGCCCTGAATGCGGGTCTTCCGCGGGCACCCGGCCAAGCGCCGTTTTGGACTTCAACCATTTCTTGAGCAATAAACCCGGTCGCACTAAGACCCAGAGGATTTGGCGGGGGGGGGGGAAGGCGGGACTTACACAATACGTACGGAGGAGAGTTGTCCGGCGGGTTTAAACGAAGGGGGCGTGGCCGACGAGATTGGGGGCGTGGCAGTGTGGTATTTTGCTAAAGTGAAAGCCGCTGCCGCCTCCTGCTCCGAGGTGTTGTAGGCTTGTCCCGCGATGGCAGCGAAGCGGCGCTTTGTGCTGTTCGACCTGGGCGGTGTTCTTTTCGGCTCCGGTGTACAGGGAGCCTTCCGGCGCCTCGAGGGGCCTCTGGGCCTCCCCGGGTGGGTAGCCCAAGGGGTGGGGAGGCGAGTCAGTGGCTCTCCCGCCCGCCCGAGCTTCCCCCCCCGCCTTCTTGACCCCCGTGAAACATAGAATCGCGCGGAGGTTGTTCATGGTACCTGTTGTGTCCGCCCGTTAGCGATTCTGCCCAGAGTTCTGTGTGGTAAAGGTGGGGCGGGAAAAGTTTGTGGGGCTTTAGGTACGCCCTCCGTTCTTGAAGTTTTGCTGCAGGCTGGGGGGAGAAGGAGCATTTTATTGCTGCTTTTGATCAGGCGGAAGGGTGCCGTCTGGTACTCTCTACACATGCTCAGAGGCGTTGTGATCTTTGACTCTGTGTAGTCCAGACGCTGGACCTCAAGCTATACCGTTGTATAGACAGTGAAGAGGCGGGACTTTTATTAGTGTTCAAAGCAAAGGAAGATCCTGTGGTGTCAGGCTGGGGTTTTGAGTTTAAGTGGGGGAGAGTCAGGAAGGACGCTGTCCCCCTTGAATTCAGGCTGCACCTTTGCTTTGCAATACTTTTATAATGTTCAGTGTATACATATGCCCCCTTATAATCCTCACAACAACCCTGTAAAGTAGGTCAGTATTTCCTTACAATAGGTATGGGTTGAGTTGGTGAGGCTGGAGAGGGCACAAATGCTGGCGAATGGTGCATAAACTCTTTAAACAGATGAAAATGGTGGAAACCAGCCTGGTAAATCTATTCGTTTAATTGCTTCTGTGGTTTTTTGAAATAGGTTGAAGCTCTTGCGAAAGATCTCTCCCAGTCAACTCTTTGTTATTGAAATCTAGGCTAGCTGCTGCTTCTGGTTCTGTACAGAAAATTTGCTTTGATAAATTAATTAAAGTTAAAGAAATCTGTCCATTGGCTAATCACAACCTACCTAGTTTCGGTTAAGTATCTTTCAAGCATCAGTTTAGAACAAAAAAAAGATACTTATTAAATTATGCTAAACTAAAGGTACTTGTAAAATCTGATGTTTATGCTAATCTCAAGGAAGTTCAGTGAAGTGCTTTTCCAGTTCCTTTGCATCCTTCTTGGTGTTTTTCATGCCTTGGGATTCACATATTGGATAGCGTCGTAATCCAGCCTGTAATTAGCCATCTTTTGTAGCGGTTTCTATCTACAGCTTGTTCTGGCTGCTCCTGGGGTTTTAATCTTGCGAGACTAAAAGTGTCATGAATGTTTGGCCTGCAGGAGCAGTGGTTGGAATGGCTGGTAGTCACCCAGAAATGTGGTTGGGCCCCCTTTTGCCCCTTCTTGCATGTGGGGGTTGCACAGACATCCTTGGTGACGCTCTGCCAGGGTGCTTTCAGGGACTCCCCCATACTGTGTGTACCTGCCTATATGGGGGACACTGATAACACCTGTTGAAAGAAGAGTTGCCGAGCCCACTGCACAGTTGGTATGTGTTGTATGCAGGGGTCATTTCGAGCAGGAGCTCGGGGGAGCTCAGCTCCGGGAGTTGGTGCCAGCCCCCCCCCCCCCCCCGCAGGGGAATGCCTGCTTGTGTCATGGCTGCAGCAAAATGACCCCGTCCCCTGGAAAGGTCCTTGTTCCTCCAACCAGCCTTCTGAAGGCTTCAGCCACCACTGAAGCTATCCTCCCAGAATAGTGGTATTTCTGAGGCTTGGACTAGTAGCTGTCCCCTCTCTGCCAGTTCTTTCTTTCTCTTTCTCTCTCTTCTTTCTTTCTTGCCTTCTGACATACTTCCGGTGATGTCAGGTGGTGTAGCATATGCAAATAAGTTATGCTAATGAGCTCCTGCACTTCTTATTCTACGAAATGACCCCTGGTTGTCTGTATGGTGATGTTTGTAGCAGTGGGTCCCTCTCCCTTGCTTACCTGTATGGAATACATTATCCTTGCATTCCTAGGTGGAGGAGTGGAGGCTCCAGTTCACTTTTGGTGTCTAGAGGTGGAGCACCTGTAAGGGTTTGGAGCAGAGCACTGTTAGCAGTATAGTTAAATAACCTTGGCCTCCCTGGCTGTTGTGCAGATGGCTCCCATTTTGTGCAAGGTGTTTTTTCTCTAGAGTGCCCATCACTCTATGTGTGATTTCATGTTCTAATTATGACTGTCATGAGGCCAGAGAAGTACAGCTCTTTGCTATACAACTGTCATGAGAGATGGGTATATAGTGCGTAGGAGAGCCAGCATTGGCAACAAATTTAGTATGTATCCTGAGCTGTGTAGTGTATGCATGGTGTGTGTGTGTGTGTGTGTGTGTGTGTTGGAGGGAAATCTTGTTTATCGCTCCTCTTGTTTGTACTTTGCCAGTGTTTCTGCTGGTGGGGCATGAACTGAGAGGGTTTAGCACATCCACTAAGCCCCACTGGTACTGTCTAACTTCTGGTCGCTATGGTGCTGGGCCTGCTGGATTTGCACCACTGTGGTGCCACCATGTTAAGCAATTTACAGGCTCACTTTAGGACTCTGTTGTAAATGGGATTTCTATACTGTTTCCCAGCAAAGCAATTTAAATCTTTTGAGCTGGACCGCAGTAACATTTTCAAGACTTCTAGCCCCCCCTTTGTCAAATGCACCTGCTGGGGCCGCTGTTTTGATGGGCAGGATATTGTGGGCAGAGGTTCTCATTTAATTCTTCTCTTTTATGCTGTTTTGCTACAGACAATGCTGCTTCTAAAAATCCTAATCCTACTACACTGCTTTTAAGGTTCCAAAGCGGTATATAAATACTGAAAACAAATTTGGCTTGTATTGACTCACTGTTTCTAACTTGGATCACCATGCGTTTGTGCCAAAAGTGTGATAGGGTGTGATTCGGAAGATTCGCTACAAGAGCTTTGAATCTGAGAGGACTGAATTTTGGCTTTGCTTGTTCATCACATAATTCACTTACCTTGCAGATCACAATGGGTAGCCCTGTTAGTCTGTCTATTTCTAGCTGAATCTGAAGAAGTGAACGGTGACTCATGAAAACTCATATCCTGCCACAAATTTTGTTAGTCTTTAAGGTACTGCTGGACTCTGGCTCTTTTCTACTGCTTGCTGATCAGTTTATGATAGCTGTTTAATTTTTTTGGGGGGGTGGGGGTGGTAACAGGATAGTTTTTACATGCTTGTCAGACTTTTTTACACGTACCACAGTGGAGGGGATCCAACAGCATGTTTCTGCAGACATAAGGAGTTTTCCCTGTGGAGGGTGAGTTTGTAGCTCCCCTGTTCTGTGGTAGCCCAAAAGGGCCACTAAAATCCTGCTCTTGGGTGTTCCTGCTCTCCAGGAGTAGGATTTTAGTGGGCCATTTCAGGATGCTCCAGAAGGTGCAGTATGTGGGCAGAAGTCCTTGTGCCTGCAGAAACCTGGCACCAGTCCATCCTGTTACATTTGGGTGCTTTGAACTTGTTGATCCCCTTAAAGTACTGCATTCATCTCTTTCTTTCCATGCTTTGTCTTCTTTAACCTTCTCCTACCAAGTCCTCTCCTCAAGTTCATTATATTCCATCTGTCCAGTTTCTGCCTAACTCATTTCTTGCAGAATCCCTCTCTACCATCCTTGCAGTGCTGCTGTATTACATCTCTGCAGTTTAGAAAGGGCTGTCACAATGGCATCCTGTTTGCTAAATGAGAGGGTGTTAACGTGGCCTTTGTAAGCTCATGTATTTCATGCAGTCGATCAAAGTGTGTTGTAACCTGGCCCATTGCTTCATAAGATGTGGGAGCATGTAACAAGTAGCTCCTGTTAGCAGTGCAACTTTTGCAGGAGTGTTTTGCAACCAAAACTGTGAAGATGATGTGTGAGCTTCTTGGGGGGAAATTGGCTGGTAGGCCTCCAGTTGTAGGTTGAAGGATATGGAAGCTTCCAGGCACTGGGTTGGGCAAGGTGGGGCCAGCGGGACTTGAAAAGTCTGCAAGTTCCTGCTCACAGTTTTTCTCCTCTCCTTTACTAACCTCCCTGTTCCCACATGCTGTTTACTACTATATCAAGAGCAATCCATTGTGCTGAGGAGAGGCTGCAGCTCAGTGAGAAAGCTTTTGCTTTGCATGCAGAAGGTCCCAGGTTCAGTCCCTGCTTTCTCCAGGTCAGAGGACTACACAGTCGGTGATGTGAAAGATCTCTGCCTGAGACCCCGGAGAGCTGCTTGCAGTCTGAGTAAACGATTACACTGATCTTGACAGCGTGAAGGTCTGATTCAGTGCAGCTTCCTGAGTGTTTATGTGTTGGAAGAAGCAGGTTAAGCAGTCTTTGAAAATACAACTTGTAACAGTTGTGTCCAGAAGGGAAGACACATTTTGTTGTTGTTCAGTTGCACAGTCAAGTCCGACTCTTCATGACCTTCACACCACGCCAGGCCCTCCTGTCCTCCGCGGCCCCCCGGAGTCCGCTCAACTCCATGCTTGTCGCATCAATAACACTGTCTAACCATCTCATCATTTGCCATCCCCTTCTTCTTTTACCTTCAGTCATTCCCAGCATCAGGGTCTTTTCCAGTGAGCGCTCCCTTCTCATTTGGTGGCCAAAGTATTTGAGCTTCAGTATCTGGCTTTCCAGCAAACAGTCAAGGTTGATTTGTTTAAAATTGACTGATTCAATCTCCTTGCAGTCCAAGGGACTCTCAAGAGTCTTCTCCAGCGCCGTATTTCAAGTGCATCTATTCTTCGACGCTCGGCCTTCCTTATGATCCAGCTCTCACAGCTATACATTACTACTGGGAATACCATCGCTTTGACCATATGGACTTTTGTTGGCAGGGTGATGTCTCTACTTTTTATTATGCTGTCTAGGTTTGCCATTGCTTTCCTCCCAAGGAGCAGATGTCTTTTAATTTCATGGCTGCAGTCACCATCTGCAGTGATCTTGGATCCCAGTAATGTGAATTCTGTCACTGCTTCCATGACTTCCTCTTCTGTTTGCCAAGAAGACACATTACCTTTGGATTAAAAAGACTTTTGAAAATATTGGTCATTGAGAAATAAGATGGATCCTTTTACATCTTTATTAACTTAATCAAAAAAATAGAAAAAGACAGAATCAGTATTGCAGCAGCAGCAGAAGATGAGCTGGTTTTACACCCCTCCCTTAACTACCTGAAGGAGTCTCAGAGGGGCTTACAATCTCCTTCCCCTCCTCTCCCCACAACAGACACCCTGTGAGGTAGGTGGGGCTGAGAGAGCTGTCTAGTATTCCCTCTAAGTTGAGGTAGTGTGAGCTAGCTCACAGTTTTTTTAGCCTCTGGCTGCACATTTTTGTGTTGGCTCAGGAAGGATGGCTCCAGAGCAACTAATTCATGCAGCAGCCAAATTGCTCACTCACAACTTTCATGCCAGTAGCTCACAAAGTAGAATTTTTGCGCACAAGACTCCACAGCTGAGAGGAACCATGTGATTGGCCCCAGGTCACCCAGCTGGCTTCATGTGGAGAAGTGGGGAATCAAACCCTGTTCTTCAGATTAGAGTCTGCCGCTCTTAACCACTACACCACAGCCAGAGCCGGCCCACCCGCTAGGCAAACTAGTCAATGGCCTAGGGTGACCCCTGCTGGTGAGCGCCTGAACTGGCCTCCCATCTGACTCCCCCACACCCTGTTAAGATAAGTGACTACCTGGCATTGAAAGTGTCAGAGGAAGTGGTGTGCGGGGAAGAGAAGGAGCGGCGGTGTCCCCCCAACCTGTATCAGAGAGAGAGAGCGCCCATCGGTCGCTGAGGGGGGTGGCGGCGGGCTAGTCCCTAGACTTAAGGGAGGGAGGGGAAGTGAAGGAGCCCCCCCAATCTCCTGCATGAGAGCGGCGGTGCCCGGCCCCCTCCCCTGTCTCCCAAACCTCCTGTATGTGTGTGTGACCATAGCCTAGGATGTGGGGTTACCCTAGGCCAAATCACAGCTTTCCCTGCCCAATAAGGCTCCGGTTTGTTTTTTGCTGCCTAACAAGATCACCCAAAGAGGCTGGGATGAAAATCCAGATTCCCTGGTTCTGAAGACTTCTCTAGAATGCCAGCCGGCCCTCGTGGGTATCGAGACAGGCTGTCCCATCTCCCTGGGAACGGACTGTGTCCGTCTGTTTGCAGATGACACACCTTGGTCTGTCCCGGTCCTGGCTGCTGCCCTTGGAGGAACTGCGAAGAATACAGGCTGCACTTTGGGCTGCAGTTGTGTCCCTGAAACCTTAATCCCTCTCCTGATAACCCAGCGCTTGTGCTTAACTGCTATGGGGACGGCCAGCTGCTTCTCGTGGGTCTTCGTGTTCTCAGTCCAGAGGAACATGGTGTCAAAATGCAGTTGATTCTCTGGCTTGAGGGCTTTTGAGTTTTCATTAAAGAGCTTTCTCTGTAAGGGAGTGTGGCAGTGTATTGATGGTTCTGGCCAGGCCTTTTCAGCGATATCAACTTGTTGACAAGGCAAATAGGATGGAGTGGAAGAAGTTAACAGCTCATGTAGGAATTGTGCCCTGATCTTTAGAGATGAGATGCCTATGCTGAAGTCTGTGCTGTTGTTTCCTCTAGGTTTTCATTCCATTCTACAATACAGGAGTTGAGCACTTTTAGGATATCCAGGCAAATCATAGAATAGAATCGTAGAGTTGGAAGGGGCCATACAGACGATCTGTTCCAGCCCCCTGCCCAATGCAGGACCAGCCTAAAGTATCTCTGACAAATATTCATCCAGCCTCTTCTTGAAAGCTGCCAATGAAGGGGAGCTAACCACCTCCCTAGGCAGCTGATTCCACCTTTGAACCACTCTGACCGTGAAAAAGTTTTTCCTAATATCCAGCCGATATCTTTCTGCATGTAATTTAAACCCATTGCTTCAGGTTGGATTTAAATTACATACCTGTAGGGCTGTGCATGTTCTGCTGAAACCCCTTTAGCCCTTGAGAGTAGGCATTGGTAGCTTCTGTGCCTGCAAGCCCTGGTGGCATAAAAGATTGTGCTGTCTAGGGTTTGCAACTGTCAGAGGTGGCGTGTATGCGAATAACAATTGCTGGAGGCCGAAAGGAGCAGGCTTTTCTTGCCCGTGGGCTTCCGGGAAGCATCTGCCTGCCTAGTGGTAGAAAGAGGATACTGGGCTATGTGAGCCTTTGCTTTGATCGCCAGGGCTGCCTTATGGTGAACTTCACCCTTGTCTGTTCTCCTTCCCTGATACACCTTGTCTCTTGAGTCTGTAGCCCTACAGGCAGGTGTCTGTCTCCCTTGATTGATATGGGCTCCCTTGATTGATATGGGCAAGCAATTCTTATCTGAATAGCAGGATATAAATAAAACAAGATCAGGCAGTTAATTTTCCTCCTCTTCCGCTGGAAAAAAGTACAGAAGAGGGCAACCAAGGTGATATGAGGGTTTGGAGCACCTTCTTTATAAGGCTGAAGAGTCTGGGAATTTTCAGTTTAGAGAAGAGACAACTAAGTGGGGGGGGCATGATAGAGGTTTATAAAATTATGCACGGGGTGGAGAGAGTTAACAAGGAGAAATTTTTCTCCCTCTCCCAAAGTACTAGAACTTGAGGGCATTCAGTGAAGCTGATGGGCAGTAGGTTCAGGACAGACAAATGGAACAACTACTTTACACAGAGTGATGAAAATGTGGAATTTGCTGCTAGAGGATGTAGTGATGGCCACAGGCATGGACAGCTTTAAAAGAGGTTTAGATAGACCTATCCTCCATCAATCTATCAGTGGCTACTAGCCATGGTGACTGAGGGAGAACCTCCATGCTCAGAAGCAGTCAGCCTCTAAATCTTAGTGCCAGGAGGCAACACCAGGAGAAGGCCTTGGCCTCTATGCCCTGTTGCTGGCCCTCCAGTGTGTGAGACAGGATGCTGGACTAGATGAATCACTGGTTTGATCCAGCAGGGCCTTTCTTATGTTCTTATGCTTTTATAGAATTCACAAAAATCTGGGCAGCTCCAAGTTGCAAAACATTCCTACAGGGGTAAGGAATTAAATGCCAGGAGAAAGGGCTAGAAACTTGTACAAGTTTTATGGTTTTGTTGTGTTTGCTCTTACACTGTGAGCTCCCTTGAGCAAGTTTGTGGAGAGATGGCAGCTACTTTTTATAAGAATAAATGTAGCCAAGATGCACCCAGGAGCAGATCTTGGGTCAAACTGATAGTGATACTGCCTTAATTACAAAGAATTAGAAAGTATTATCTTTTTTAGAAGATGGTGTGTGAGCCCATTCAATGTATAGCCCATTTTCCCCTTTATATTAGGGCACTTGATGATGGAAACTTTTCACAGTGGCTTAGTCTTAGAAGAAAATGTGGGGTGAAGGAGTGAGACTGTCATTTTTTTTTGTTTTACCTCAGAAACGAGCCAATCTTGTGCTTCCAGGAAGATTTTAGAACTCTTCTAGCTAATATGCTCTTGACAAAAGGTTTTGTTGCAGACTTGCAGTTGTGGTTCAGTGTAAATTGGCATAAAGTAATCCACAACAGGGCCCAAAATCCTAACTTCATGAGGATGCTTCATGGGATTTGAAGTGGCAGTAAACGACCAGGGGAAGGAATTTGGAGGTTGCAGGAGATAAATTAGTAAAGCGTGGTCTCAGTGTTTGGCTGTAGCTAGAGATAAATCCTATTCTTGCATTTATTCGCATTGGAAGAGATGACAACGGATATTGTAATGCTGTTGTATAAACCTATGATGGAATTGCATTCAAAATACTGCATACATTTTCTGGTCACCCCGTCTCAAATCACAGAGCTGGAAAGGGGGCAGTACAAAGTCAACCAAGTCAACTTCCAGTGAAGAAAGGCACAGTGTGGGGGAGGCCAGGGCCCTTTTTTCTGGGGGAACGCGCCAGAACGGAGTTCAGGAGCGCTTTGACAAAACTCTTTTAAAGATGTTTAAAAGTTCATGAGTTTTCAGTATACAGATTGAAAACTTCGTTTCCCTCTTTTGAGTTCTGGCACCTCTTTTTCAAAAAGAAAGAAAGAAAGAAGAAGCTCTGAGGGGAGGCAATTCCCTTCATGCTCTGTTTGGACTTCTTGGAGTTCCCTAGTTGGTCACTGTGAGAAATGAAATAGTCTGATCAAGCTGGGGTGTTTTTATGTGTGTGCTAATTTTGCTGCTTATTACTCCGGTTTCAAAAAACGGTAAAGACAATAAATAAATATGTGTGCAGTGAAGTATTTATGATTAGATTAGTGATGCCACAGATCTTTGCAGCTTTAAAGTTTGAACTTGGTTCACAGTACAAAGTTGGTTGGTACTGCTTTGATTGGCACATAAATAGTCTGACCCCTTTCGCTGGCTGTTTCTTTGCTCCACACTCAGAGTTCAAACCTCTTATTGCCCACTGCTTTCCTGCCAACTGCATACAGCTCCTCCCATCTCAAGGCCTTGTGTGAGGTTTTCCCTAGCCTTTCACCTCTTCTGGTTGAAGAGGAATGGCCTCTGGGAGTCCTTTATTCATCGTTCTTCCTCGCATAGCAAGATAGTCATATTTCCCCCAATCTCTTTATTTCTCAGCTTTGTGCCTTGATAGGTCTGTGTACAGAGTTCCCATATATAGGCACAGAAAGATGGAGGCATGTTGCCCACATATAACTTGCCTGCTTTGGAAAATGCTGGTTGTATCCTGGTGTCCCTGCAGTTGTGTACTACATGAAATGTGGGAATGCTTCCACCCTCACTCCCTGCACAGTTTTCAGGAAATTAGTTTTGTCCACTGGGCTCAAGCAGCAATTGAAGCGTGTCCACCTCCAATCCTAACTTTGTTTTTCAACTTTCATCTTCTAGTAACTTTTTCCAAGATGTCTTTGTGCAAGGAGGCCAGGATGGGCCTTTCTTCAGAGCAATGCTGGGTCAAATTGGACTGACTCAGGTAAGACTCTTAGGGGGGTGGGGGGAGGTCAGTTGTAGAGTTGCTGCTGTCCATGCCCGTGGTGGTTCCAGCTTTAATCCCTGAGCTCTCCAGTTTCACAGAATCTTTGATGGCAAGGCTGGGATTTGGTGCAGATTTGGGGGCAGGATGGTTACTGGATTGCGTTGGGCAGGGCCTGCAAGATGGAGCTCTTCCACCAGGGTTTCAACCAAGGAGCCGCCTAAAAACTAAAAACTGAACACTGGCCAAGGCCCTGTCCTCTGAAACCATCACTGGAATCCTGTGTCCTGCCAGCATACATGGATTGAAGCAATGGCTTTAACATCAATGTTTAAAGCAATGGCTTTAACAACTATAGTCCACTATGATCTGCCACTATGTTCCGCCATCGTTATGCAATATTGATACTGATGCTAGCACTTTATGAACTGGTTTCATAATTGTTTTGTTTTATGTATCTTAATTTTTTATGTAAGCCCGCCCTGAGCCTGCTTTGGTGGGGAGGGTGGGGTATAAATCGAACAAGTAGATAAATAAATAAATTTATACTACTCATGGTGTCACACACAACCATGTGGCAGGAGGAGCCGAAAGACATTTCAGCCACTTTGCGTCTGTATATGTCAGTTTAGAATGATTTAACTCTCCCTTAATTTTATTATTTCACTAATTGTGTGTAGAACATAACCTCACCCTTCCCAGATCAGCCTGGGTGGCACAATACTGACCCAAGAAGATACAGGCCATTCTCAGGAAGCATATCAGGCTTGGTGGACCATCATTCTTTGACTCAGTGGTCTGTCTGGAGTCGTGGGAATTGAAAAAGCTCCAGAGAGACTTAAGCCTCCACTGTGAGGCAGGCCCACCCCCCTGCCAGTCAGCCCCTCTCCAGGCCAGACTATACGATAGCAGTAATACAGCTGTTAGATCTGTGCCAGTAATAGAAATGGTACAGTATGTTCGACAGGGATCAGTTGCTGGGGGGCAAGCTGGGAGACCTGGGTTCAGATCTCAACTTTCCTATCAACCTCACTGCGTAACCATGAGCAAGTCACATTCTCCCTATGTAACCATTTTTTAAAATCTGATTTTGCAGAATGCAATTTCATAAAAACAAAACATAATATATAAATTGCAAACACACTGGGTGCTCTCTGGGGTAGAGGAACTTCTTCCAGCCTAAGGAGCCATCCTGCCAACCTAAGTGCTTCCTTCCATTAGAGGAAGAGACACTTAAGCTAGGGCGGGGCGGGGGGTCTTCAGACTTTGCTTAGTGGAGTGGTAGAGTGCAAACCATTTACAAATTAAGGGAAAACCTGTTGTAAACATCCGTATTTAGACAAAGTGTTCAATTTCTAGAGTTCAGTAAAAGGATTCAGAATCTAAATGGAAGATGGTCTAGATTGTTCTCTCTCTTTTTTATACTCAGAACAATGCTGTGAAATAGATTAGGCTTACAGACACCATTCTGAGCTCTCTGGAGAAACATACAAGATAGGTTGTCCTTGAGAGAAGTCCCTGTCCCAGTCTTTCATCAGTATTCCGAATCTGGCAATTCCTTACCTTTCTTAGAGTCTGCTGGGTGACCTTGGGCCAGTCACAGTTCTCTCAGAGCTCTCTCAGCTCCACCTACCTCACAAGGGGCCTGTTGTGGGGAGAAGAAAGGAAGACAATTGTAAGCCACTTTGAGACTCGTTATGGTAGAGGAAAGCAGGGTATAAAAACCAGCTCTTCTTCTTAATATATCTGAAAACGGGCCTCCCTATATTTCTCCCCCATCTCTTTGGTTTTTTGTTTTAATTCTAATGCATTTTAACTTGATGTGCCTAATTCAGCTTGTGGCAGAGTTAGACGAAGATTGCAAGAAGAAGGCGGCTGCCTCTGGACTCTCCCTCCCAGACAAGTTCTCTGTTGCTCAGACTCTTGAGGCAATGTCAGATGAAGAACTACTGGACACACCTCTGTTGCGGGCTGCCCTGACTCTGCAAAACAATGGTAACTGTGGCTTCCATTGTTGAAAGGGATATTCAGGGGGCAAGCTGGGGGAACATCTGCTGTTTTGTCCCTTATAAATCTCTGAGTGAAGACATAATAGTGCTAGGAAGTCTGGGTTTTTGGGGGGGAGCTGGTGTTTGCCTTGTAGGAGTCTAGGGCAAGAGGCATATAAACTCTTCTTCATTCAGTCTTTTCCAGTTGTTGATGCACCCTCTTATGATCAGGATGCGCACTGAATTTTGAATTATGGGTCGGAGAGATAACCTAGTCCTTCCTGTAACTTTTCATTCTAGTATTCTGCAACTTAATTCTATTAAAGCTAGCAAAACTTTTTTTGGTAAAATGTAGGAGTATAAAAATAAATGGTGTGATACGCCTATACTTGGAAAGGTAAGAAATGAGGGACAAATTCAAGGAAATGAAAAAAATTACCTTATGCTTGACCATATATATATGTTCACTTAAGAATGGAAGTAGTCAGTGTGTTTCCAATGAGTTTATAATGAAGAACTCCTGAGAATGTCAAAGCAGGACTGGGTAAGACCACATTGCGAGAGAACGTGGCCCATTTCTAACCTAAGTGACCAGATTAATTGTTTTCATGTATCTTTCAATGAGTAAAGTTCCCAGCCCACCTATATGTATGTACATACAAAATGTGCCATTGGAACATACAAGAACCAATGCACATTCTGTGCCTAACTTTGGGGGCAGAACGGACATTCTCCTTGCCATGCAGACGGCACAAAAATCCTGGGTCTACTTGCCCCTGCCTTCATTTTTATTGAATTGCCAGCTGATCCCCCTCCACCCAACATTTCAGGTTTCAAGGTTGCTGTCCTTACGAACAACTGGGTTGACGACAGCCCCCAGCGACACAGAACAGCACTCATCCTCTGTCTGCTGCGGAAGTACTTCGATGCGGTGATTGAATCCTGTCGAATTGGCCTGCAGAAACCAGATCCCAAGATCTATGAGTATACCCTGGAGGTGCTGAAGGCAAAGCCTCAGGAGGCAAGTTGCACGCTGCTTTCTCAGTTTGTTCATTCTTGTGGAAGTGGGCTGGTTTATTCCTTTCTGAGTGACACAGAGATATGGAGTTGCTTCTTATGAGGGACAGTGGGAGTGAGACCACCAGAGATGGCTTGAGATAGTGAGTGAAGCCAATGTGGGCAGAGAACTGGGCTTACATATGTGAAATCTGTGTTCAGATCCTCACGTCAAGTATGTGTCCTGATTGTAAGTTGGCTCATTTCCAGGATGTTCATAGGCTTTCCCATTAAATTTCTGTTGCAGCTTCCCTGGAAGAATTGGAGTGCAACATTTGCACATCCCTTTTGCCAAAAGAACATAGGAGAATTACTAGTTTGGTGTAGTGGTTCAGTGCACGGACTCCAATCTGGGAGAACCGGGTTTGATTCCCCACTTCTCCACTTGCAGCTGGTGGATGACCTCAGGCAAGCCATAGTTCTGTCAGAGCTGTTCTTGAAAAAGAGCAGTTTCTGTCAGAGCACTCTCAGCCCCACCTACCTCACAGGGTGTCTGTTGTGGGGAGGGGAAGAGAAAGGAGTTTGTAAGCTGCTCTGGGACTCCAAGTCAAGGGTGGGGTATAAATCTAATCTCCTCCTCCTCCTCCTCCTCCTCCTCCTCTTCCTCTGCTCCCTCCAAGGAGTTGGAGATCTTGTACTTTGTTTCCCCAACTCCCATTAGGAATTTTTCCCATTGGGAAATGGTGGAGTCACCCAGTGCTTGTGGTCAGGGCCCTCTGCCAGGCTGTGGACTTCCAGCCCTGCCAATCTCCAGTGCCAGCTTTACCTGTTCCCCTTTTACAAATTGGGATAGTAATGGCTGACCGCGAAACATTCCAAGACACCGGACTATGTGAAATGGTCTGTTGCAAGGTGATCTTACCAGTTTCATGTTGAGAGAATTAGCTGACTGTTGCCAGCTATATTCATTCATTCTGGTGGTGGAAAGTACCATCAAGTCACAGCTGACTTACGGCGACCCCATAGGGGTTTTCCTGGCAAGAGGTGTTCGGAGGTGGTTTGTCGTTGCCTGCCTCTGTATAGTAACCCTAGATTTCCTTGGGAGTCTCCCATCCAAATATTAACCAAGGCCGGCCCTCCTTAGCTTCCAAGATCTGACAAGTTTGGGCTAGTTTGAGCGATCCAGGTCAGGACAAAAAAGGCTGGGTATCTGTTTCAATCTCCTGACAAATTTGAGTTGATATTCTGAAACAGTGAGTTTCTAGTCCTCGTGGCTGACAGCATATGCTTGGAATCATGTGGGCAATGTCCACTTCCTTCTCACGCTCAAAGGACACCTGAAACAGGTTCAGAGGAGGAAGGTCTGAATACCTGCAGGACTCCTTCTCATCATTTTAATTTCTCTTCTTTTCCTCATAGAAGACTCGGTCATAATGAATCACAATGAATTGTTACTTATACAGGTTAGGAAGGCAGGTTTTCCTAAGTGCGATATTTGGATTACATGAGTGCTTGAATGAAGTATGGTAAGGGTGCAGGGAGCCCTCTGAGCAAGCTGCCCCAAAAGGATTGTTAGCTGATGCCTGGGTTCAACTGTTTCTTCAATCTAGGTGATTTTCCTGGATGACATTGGCGCCAACTTGAAGCCTGCCCGGGAGATGGGAATGGCCACCATCCTTGTGAGAGATGCTGACTCTGCGGTAAAGGAGCTGCAGGATTTGACAGGGATTCAGGTGAGTGGGTGGAGTGCCTAGCCCTGAAAACGGAGAGGTTCTCTGCTGGCCCAGTGGTGGGGTGCTGTGGGCAGCGCCCCCTATGGAATTTGCAGCACCCCCATGGCTCGCTCTCCGCAGCCACCCCTCGCCACCACATGCACCTGTTCCTTACTCTCCGCTCGCTGCAGCTGCTCAGGATTTGCTGGGCAGGCTCCTTGTCTTCGCTGTGCCACAGCAACTTCCCCGCTGCGCTGCACAGCTCATGCAGGCAGAGCCACTGCCAGCTTGCCACCACCTCTTCCTCGCCCCATCTGGCTTGCCCTCACCTGCTTCCACTACTAAGGGGCCCGTTCCTCCTGCTTGCTTTCCCTTTTTTTCTCCAGCCTGAGCACAGGGTTCAGTGCACTCCTCTGGGTTCTGCTCCGGGGAAAAGGTGCTCCCAGAGGAACGGGCCAAAATGGCGGGGGGGGGGAGGGAGATTTAATTGGCACCTGCCACCCCCCTCCTTGAAAAAATTCCTGGCTACGGTGCTGGTTCTCTAGATTTCATGCACGGTTGGTTCCTGTAGTAGCTTAAGGGGGAGAAAAAACCCTTTGCAGATCCTGAAGGAATGGAGGAAAGGAGCAATGGCAGTAATCAAGAAACTGCAACACTAGGCAGCCAAGGAGTAGTCCATAATGGTTAAAAGAAACGCCCAGGTTCAGGGGCAGTATATCTCTTTGCATTGGTTGATGTGCAGGGAAATAGCAGAAGCAGGTTATTGGCTCCTAGGCGTCCAGAAACCTCCTTCTGGCCATCATGGGAAACGGGATGGTGGGCTGAATTGAGGTGTGATCTTCTGGTGCAGCTCTTGCATTTGTAAGTAGATGTATTTGAGTAGCAATGCAACAGCCGTGGCCTTTAATTATTTGAAGGGAAAATGCCTGTCCCCACCTGGCTAATGAAGAGTTCTGTGTAGCTTGCTCATCTTTTGCCTGTTCCTTGTGGGTAATGCTTCGAGCGCCGTGTGACAAAGAATGTCATGAGCCTGGGAAGAGGCTGATGGTAGCGCACCCTGTACAGGGTAAGGGGTAAACTGCTTCAAGGGGCTGGATGGGACTGCTGATTGCAGCAGCGTCTGGCACCTTCACTTTGCTAGTGTTCCTCTCTGGCTGGTTTGTTTTTGGCTTTCCCTGGATAACTCACTTCGTGGCTAATGGTTCACTCAGCAGTGTCAATGTTTGCTCTATTGCAAAGAGCAGCAGACTTGTACCTTTGCACTCTGAGAAATGCAGGGGTTCATGCTGCGTTCTTTAAAACTAATTCAGAAGGCGCTGTCAGAGGGCAGCCTTCCTGGATCACTCGCCCAGCATCCCGTCTCCCGCAGTGGCCAGTCAGATGCGTCCCAAAAGCAGTCTGTCAACAGAAAATGAAGGTGATGGGTATTCACAGGTATACTGCTTCTGAACTAAGAAGTTTTTGTTTGTTCCTGCTGGTTAATAGCCATTGATAGAGCGATATTCAGTGAAAAGCAGGGAATTCAGTCTAGCCCATTTGGATCATCTTAACTACACTGTTTTATCTTCCAGTCTGGGCATTTTAATGTGGAAATTCAATGGATTCTTGATCTTTTTTTAAAGAAAAAAGTGTAAGCTTCCAAACTGCACAGCTGTGTATATGTTTACGAAAATGCATTAGTGGGGGAAGTGTACATGGGACTGGAACATGTATGTTCTGTATGATTGAAGCTTCTTGAGTATATTTTTAAAGCCCTTCTAACCCACCTTTGCTGAAGCTCCTGGTTTCTAGTCTCTTTCCCCTCCCTGCAGGCCCTGTTACTCATTACTGAACAATGCCTGTTCTGAAACAGCATTCTATGCCAATCATTAACCACTGCAACGCTACATTCCAAAGTCAACAGAAATCGTGTGCATTGAATTGAGATCAAAGCATACACATGGAATAATGTATGTGGAGGAAGCTAAGCTGTTTAGTCTGTATTGATGCACACCGTTCCAAAAACTGGATTGGAATTGTGCTTTTTAGTGTGTGAGCATGTTACGAACAATCTCTGCCCCAGCACAGAAGACTGATTTGAATCGTGTCCTAAATGGGGGGCTAGAATGAACAAGCAGAGCTACATGAAGAGACCCAAGAACAAGGAGTTTTGGATACCAGAGGAGAAATTAAAGGGGAGAACATCAAAAGGAACCGTGTCATATTTTATTTTATAGAAATCCTTTTTTTAGACTGCTTTTCCAAGGTGCTAGAGAGAGGCTTTAAAATGCCAGTGAAAGAAAGTGCCCCAGCTATCCATGTGGAGATGGATGTCAGGGTGATATAATGAAGGCACTGATGGACTCTGGGTAGAGGATGCAGACCATGGCTGAGTGGTATAGCATCTGCTTTACATGCAGAAGGTCCCAGGTTCATCCCCTGGCATCTCCAGTTAAAGGGATCAGGTTGTACATTATATGAATGACCTTTAGACTCCGTATAAGGCAGCTTTGTCCATGTGGATCCTGAGTTCACATGTCTGCTTTGGAGCTGCGACTGCTGCCATTACTTAGAAACACTTCTGTACCATACAGTCAGTTAAAATGTGTCGCAAACCGCCTGAAGCAGTTGATAGCGGATCATAACACAATCTAAAACCAGCAGTAACAGCACAGAGTTTAACTTAAGTTAAAACAGTTTTCCGAAAGAGCAACTGATGAAACAACTTACACCTTGAAGAGAGCTGAGGTAAGTATAGGAAAGAGAAGTCACCAGTGCCTGTTAGAAGAACCAGATTCTCATCTGGCACCCAGAGCCTTAACCAAGCTTGCTGCCAGAAGGGCCCACTGACAGAAGGGCCCTCCAAAGCAGAGGTGCCACTGCCGAGAAGACCCTGGCTTTGGCCTCCAGCCACTTTACCTCTTAAGGTGGTGGCATACACTCTGTAGAAGACCCTTCGCGGAAGTGAGCTATTTCCCCTTCCCTGTGGGTGTTCAGCTTTCCGTTGGAAGTTGGAAGTTTGAGCTTTGAAGCACACTGAATTTGCAGCATTGGGAAAAGTCTGTGCTTGAGACCAGGGTGGGGTGGGGGAGTAACTGTCGGTCACAGCAGGCAAGCACAGACCAGGATCTGGGTGAATGACGCTCTGCCATGGAAGCTTGCTGGGTGGAACAAATCCAGCTAGATGTTCTTCAGCTGCTGTTACCCAGCTAGCAGGTTCTTCCTTGCTTCCTCCCCTTGCCTTCTAGCTTGGCCAGTGTGCTTATCAGGCAGTGCCCTAGGTTCATAACTTGCAGTTCCCCCTCTGCCCTGCTTCCAGTTGTGTTCCAAAAAGCAAACCATGTGCTGAATCTATCTGCAAGAAGTTACTTAGAGTCATAGAGTTGGAAGGGACCTCCAGGGTCATCTAGTCCAACCCCCTGCGCAGTGCAGGAGCATTGAGCAGAGCACTGAATGACCCATGCCATCTGGGAGAGACAGAACCCAAGGAGGAAACCCTTCTCTTTCTTGAGTGCAAATGACTCCAGGTGTCAGTAGCTAAATACCGTATCTCCCACAGTATGTGAATGACATCTGAAATGTGTCTCCCTCTCTTTAAACTTTCTACCACATAGCTTCTTGGCCAGGAAAATTTGCCACCCCCCTGTGATCCGAAAAATGTAACCCATGGCTACATTACTATCAAGGTAAGAGCAGTTCAGTCTTGTTAAACTGGATCCTAACAGCCGGTTGATGGGGAAAGAATTCTGTGTACTGATGTGGTCCAAACCGGAGATGTGTTTTTGCTGCATAAGTAAACAAAGGAGGCAGAAAGCTGAGTTCCCTTGTCTCCTCTGCTGTGCTCTAAAGGATGCTGATGGGTGGGAAATGATTCTGAACATCCTCCTTAGTGAGAGATGTGGTTCTGTGACAGCAGCCCACATCGTTTGGTGCATTTAAAAGGGGCGAAGGGGAAAGGGATGTATTTGTAGTGTGCCTGTCTTTGCCTCCTCCTCTTTCCCAGGCCTTGCAGCCAGTTTTGTGACTGGTCGGTGCTACCTGTGTTTGATGGCTTTCATGCTACCTAGAAACAACTGAAATCTGAAGTTTGGGGCTGTTTCTGGTTCACCAAAGGGCCCAGTGTTTTCTGGGTTTTGAGAAGGGATTGTCATAATGTGACACAGCCTTTGAACCGGGAGGCTTTTCGTATGTTCTGTGATCCTCATGTCGTAATGAACTTGGAGACCTGTAGACATGTGGCATCGCACAGGTATAACCTAAACCTTCTGTTTCCCCCTTAGCCTGGTACCCAGTTGCACTTCGTAGAGCTGGGTAATGGCCCTCCAGTTTGTCTCTGCCATGGCTTCCCAGAATCCTGGTTTTCTTGGCGTCACCAGGTAAGACCGCTTGCACCTTTGCAGAGACGAGGATGTCATCCTTACACACAACAGGATCTCTCTGTAGTCTCTCCCTTGCCCCTGCCCTGTGTACCTACCAGGTATGTGGTTGGGCATCAGAGTTACCAATGGAACAGACTGGATCATCCTTACATGTAGCTGATGGGGTCAAGCAGCATGGCTATGTCCTGGGGCGGGGGGGCTGCTGATGTTCCCACAAAGCTTCTCCCAGCTCAGTGCACCAGAGATTGAGAGTTCTACCACTCCTGTGTCCTTCTGAGCAAGACTTGGAAAGGTATTGATTTTGAGGGGGAGGGGGGAGGGAGGGGAGTGGCATATTCTCTGTTGCAAACAGAGAAACCTGGGAAGAATAAAAATGTGGATGTGGTGTAGCGGTAGAACATCTGCTTTGCACGTCCAGTCTCTGACAACCTGCCGTTTAAGAGGACGAAGAAGTAGATGATATCGAACTGCTCTTGGAGAGCCAACACCATTCTGAGCAGATGGTACTTTCCTTGAGAGCCCAGATCTGACTTGGTATATGGCAGCTTCATGTGTGTTCAAGGAGAGGCTGATCAGGAGGCCAAAGAAAGCATGGACATGTAAGGGGAGGGGGAATCAGCAGCTCTGCAGCTAAGGAGCGTCCTCTTTTTTGGGGGAGAGGGTAGTCATTATTCTATTGTAGCTGTGCCTCTTGTTCGTGGCATGGCAGGGGTAGAATTGTTCCTGAAAGAAGAATGGAATTACATTGAAAGCTCTTTTGCAAGGACATGTTCAGGGGCAATTGAATGTCCAGGTGCCCCAGTCCCAGAATAAGAACATCCCACCTATCAGCCTGCCCTCCTTTCTGCTGCTGATCTGGTTGGCCCTTCCTGTGCACAGCCAGGCATTTGCTCCCCTTATGGAGTTTACAGGTGTCTACATAATGGCTAGCTTTGGACATTCCTAGCAGCTAATGTCAGGGTGAAAGGAGAGACATCCTCATGCCAACTTAAGAAGCTTCGTAGTGAGAGGGAGGCTGGTAGCAAAACTAGGGAGTTGCGTGATCTGAGAAAGATCGTTTGGGGATGCTGGGGTGGGCATAGTTCAGCCAACGCACCTAGATAACAGTTTGTGTCTTGCGATGAGACTTTTGCATGCTTCCCCCCCCCCACCCCCAGTGAGAGGGTTTCAGATTAAGCCACTAGTGCAGGGGTCCCTAACCTTTTTGAACCTGTGGGCATCTTTGGAACTTTGAGACGGGGTGGTGAGTGCCACTGCAAAATGGCCGCTGCATGAGGCAGCGCCAAAGACAATACCTCCTTCTCTGCTTTGCAAACCGATTGCAGAAGGGGAATAGAAATAAATGAAGGAAAGCTCAAAGAAGAATAAACAGGAAAGCCTGAAGGGGGGAATGAAACCACATGCTGACTAAGGAAAGCCCTGGTGTTCTCACAGGTCCTTCTGATCCTCTAGTGGCTGTGGCTGCTATTGTGGAAAACCCTTTCCTTTGAATCAGGGCAGTTGATGAGAAGATGGGCCTTGCAGTGCCACCCCCCCCCCCTTTCTGAAGTACTGGTGGGCACCATAGTATCCATAGATGCCACATTGAGAAGGGAGGAATACTTGAAAGAGCTGGTAGGAGATGAAGAGAGCATCTTAGGATGCCTGCATGGGGGGGTGGGGCTGGAGAACCTGTGAGAGCGATCTTGCTGTCATTTGGCGTTCTGTGCTATAAATGTCCAGGACTTGCTATATCTGTCTTGATAGAAGTGACTGTACAGTGATTAGAGTCTGGAATGAGCCTTGTGACCCTGCTAACCAGTTAATAGTGCTAAGTTGGGTTTGGAGACGGAGGCCAAACTGCCCACAATTGTGGGGGAAAGCTTATTGTGACTTGGGGGGAAACCAGGCAGTGAGTGGCAGGAGAAGAATAAGTGTTTTAATATTGAATATAAATTTAATATCTTCTGTGGCAACTCTCATACTGTTGTTCTGCCTTAGATCCCAGCGCTTGCAGATGCCGGTTTCCGTGTCCTAGCCTTGGAAATGAAAGGCTATGGGGTCTCCACAGCTCCACCAGGTGATGTGACGTTTTGGTCCTGAAACAGGCTTTTGCTGATTCGTGTGTGAAGCTGCCTCTTACAGAGTTGGACCACTGATCCAGTTAGTGATCCAGTGTTGTCTGGAAGTGGCTCACCAACAGCTGCCTGATACAGTTTTGCTTGGACAGCGTTCAGTCCACAACCAGTTCAAGGCATATTTGGCATAAGCAATCTGAAAGGTATGTTCTTGGATCCCTTGCAGCATCAGGAAGATCCTTGAGAGTGCTTCTTGCTTTGTGCACTGCATTTGTTGGCTGTTTGTAATATTGTAGTGTGACTGCCCGTGAGCTGCCAGTTTCCAAAAACACATCTGGATCTGGGCACAATTGCTATTCAATTTTCTCTTCATCTCTGAGATCATCTTGTTCCTGTTTTCTTTTGCTAGGGCATAATAATGAATATGGAACGAAGTTAAAAAAAACTTGAGGTTCTGATGGGCAGAGACCTCAAGGGCTTGATTCCTGTATCTTTTTTCCTCCTCCTGATTACATTTCTCTTTGTTCTCTGTGGAGGCAGTCCTCTGGCACTAGGCGCTTTCCCCCTCTTTAAAAGATGTGGGTCCTGCCCAGGACCATAAGAATGCCTTCACTTGGGACCTAAACCTCAAAAGAGGAGTTGCCACTTGTGAGGTCCAGGAAGGGAAATCCACAGATGGGGGTGTGAAACAGAACAAATTATCCTGGAGATCCTGCCTAAAAGTTCCATGGATGAAAGAGTGGGATTCTCCCCCGCCTGATTTCTCTCATCCTGCGGCATTTCTCTCGTCCTGTGGCATACCTCCAACTCCCCCTTGTAGTTGCTAAGAACATAAGAAGAGCCCTGCAGGATCAGGCCAGTGGTCCATCTAGTCCAGCATCCCATCTCATGCAGTGGCCAGCCAGTTCCTCTGGACAGCCAACAACAAGGCATAGAGGCCGAGGCCTTCCCCTGATGTTGCCTCCTGGTTCTGGGTTTCTGAGGCTTAGTGCCTCTGAATGTGGAGGCTTGCCTCAACCATAACCATTGATACTTATCCTCCATGAGTCTATCTAATCCACTTTTAAAGTTGTTTATTCCTGTGGCCATCACTACATCCTCTGGCAGCGAATTTCACATTTTAATCACTCTATGTAAAGCAGTATTTCCTACTACTTTGGGGGGGGGGAGTTCAGGAGCAGCATTTCATGGGGCATTTTGGCCTGCAAGGAGGCAGGAAAGCCATGCTCTACAGACTGAAATCCTTCTGTCTGGAAATTGTAGGCAGGATCCACACCCGTGTCTCTGATGGTCACTTGTACTGTGCTCTGTGTTCAAATTTAATTTCAGCCACGAGGCTCACTTAGGAGACCTTGGGACAACCTCTCTCTTTTGTGTCTTCTTTCTCTGTCAGCTTTGTCTACTTTGCAGGGCTGTTAGGCTAACTCCTGATATCTGGTGACCTCGAAGTTCCTGGTGAGATACAAAATTATAAGCTGTCTTGAGCAGGACTCTGAAGAGGCAGCACAGAAATATTCTAAATAAGTAAAAGTGAGCATTTTCTTCCACCCATGCTTAGAACACAGTGGCAACCTCTGAAATCCAAGCTAGCCTTATCAGTGATGTCTGCACTGGATAAAGGTGTCCAGTTGTGACATGCAGCAGACTCCCAGTGCCTTTGCTTGCTGCTCCTGGGAGCCAAGCCCAGTTTTGAGTTACACTTTGCGGCAAACGAAGTCATTTCCAAGCTCTGCCTCCCACTTCTGCCCTCTGCATTTGGTTCCACCTCGGTTTGCAAGAGTCAGTTCTGACACCAGTTGCTTGCACACAGCTCACAAATGGATCAGAGCTGAAAGAAGCCTGGAGCATTTGGGGCATGGCTCAAAGACAGATGGATCCCGGTTCAGAATCCCCAGGCTTGCCATAGGGACCCATCTCCAAATAGAAACTTAATCTAAAGGGTGTTGCCTCAAGATCTAACTTCCCTGGGTTGTAGCTGAGTGACAGAAAGCTCCTTCCAGGTGGTGCAGAAAATGCTTGCTAAAACAGTTGCTGTAAAAACCTTGGTGTCTTCAGCTACTGCCTCCTTGGATAAGGCTCGTGAGCATGTGTGCGTGTATACAGAAAAAGAGCTGACTGAGGAGAGGGTGTTTAAAATTGCAGATTGACTCATAATATATGATGACTCTCGGCTTGCCTGCCTAGGGCAAGTTACACTTTGCATACCGATGCAAAGAAAAAGCTTCCAGAAGCTGCAGTTACAGAGCGGGGTTGCAGGAAAGGAGGGGATGTTTAACCCTTTCGTTGCAGGTAGCTTTTCTGCTCAAAATCTGCCCTGCCCCTGCCTGCCTTCTCTCTCTTTGGGGCTTCTTGGTGTGGGTTTACCCAAGGGTCATTTCGAGCAGGAGCTCGGGGGAGCTCAGCTCTGGGAGTTGGTGCCAGGCCCCCCCCCTTGCGTGGGGGAATGCCTGCTTGTGTCATGGCTACAGCAAAATGTCCCCGTCCCCCAGAAAGGTCCTTGTTCCTCCGACCAGCCTTCTGAAGGCTTCAGCCACCACTGAAGCTATCCTCCCAGAATAGTGGTATTTCTGAGGCTTGGATTAGTAGCTGTCCCCTCTCTGCCAGCACTCTCTCTCTCTCCCCCTCTCTTCCTTTCTTGCCTTCTGACATAACTTCCGGTGATGTCAGGTGGTGTGGCATATGCAAATAAGTTATACTAATGAGTTATGCTAATGAGCTCCTGCACCTCTTTTTCTACAAAATGACCACTGGGTTTACCCAACTGCACCTTGGAACCCTGCTGGAGGAAAAGCACTTGGGAGGAGTTGGAGAACAAATAAGCAGCAGAAACTCCCCCCTCCCCGCTGCAGATTTTAATGGTTTAGCTTGGCTTGTGTGGTACACGTAGCTGGCTTTGATAAAGAAGTGAGGATTGCCAGCACTGACAAAAGGCTTTGACCTGACCTAGACAATGGCCACCTCTGCACTGTCATTTTTGTCACTCGTTTGTCCCTATTGCTTCAGGGCATAGGTGTCAACTACAGGGGGGCTCGAGGGCTCGAGCCACCCCCAAAATTTCCCGGGGGGGACTGAGCCCCCCCCGGCAAAATGGAGTGCCCGCTGCTGCGCCTCCCCGCCACGCCTCCCTGGGCCCATCCTAGGCCTGCCTGCCGCTGCCGTCTCTCCTTCCCCCCCCAGCCTGGCCACTCCTGCCTCCATCCCTCTCTCCATCTGTCCAGGGGCCAGCTGGGCAAACTCTATGAGTTTCGGGGCGATTGCCAGAGCGTCGCCCCGGCAACGTGCCCAGCGTGATGGCGTCACTTCCGGGTGACGCCAGCATGCTGGGCATTTGCCCAGCTGGCCCCTGGACGGACAGAGGGAGGGACGGAGGCAGGAGTGGCCAGGCCAGGGGGGGAGAGGCGGTGGCGGCGGGGACATGGTCCCGGCATATGCAAGCAAGAGCCCCCCCCCCCGGATTTTTAAAACTCGACGCCCCTGCTTCAGGGCTCTCCCCCCAATGTGTTGTGCTCTCTCTAGTCGTCCCAGAGGGAGAAAAACAGATGTGGGAAAGGGGGACGATGACCTAAAGCAATAAGGACAAACAAGTGACAAAAATGACAGTGCAGAAGTGGCTAGGCTGTCTAAAACACGTAATCCTAGGATGTTAGAAGGACCAGATGCATTTACAGTACAGATCAGATGCTCTGTAGCATGGGTGGCCTAACTCATTTAACGTTGGAGCCACATAGAATAATTGTCAGATGTTTGAGAGCCACAAAACATGAACAAATATTACACATACAGTTTCATTGAAAAATATGCAAACTTGCTTTTTATTAACATTAAATGAGACTGCCAAAAATAAAAACAAAAAGATTAAAAACATATATTGATAATTATTTTTTTTGTCCAATGATATTTATTTGTCTGAGAGAGAAAAAGACAGAGAGGTGGAAAGAATGAAAGAGGTGGAAAGAGAGAAACAAAGAAAGCAAATAGATGGAAGAAGGAGGGGGAGGAAGGAAGAGAGAGAAATAGAGAAAGGAAGGAAGGGAGAAAAGAATAAGAGGTGGAAAGAAAGTATATAGATGGAGAGGGAGAAAGGAAAGGGAAAAGGGGAGAGGGGGGGGAGAGAGAGAGAGATGTGGAAAGCAAATAAATGGGGGGGGGAGAGGTGGACAGAGAGCAGCTTTAACTTTAACTTTAAATTTCTCTAACACCCACCCACCCCATTCCTCTACACCAGCTGGCTTGGCTTGGAGAAGGGGTTTAAAGAAACAAATGCCTTCACCAAGCCAGCCGGCTGGTGTGGCAGGGGTTGGAGAACATATTTAACTTTAGATGGGGAGGGAGGGGAGAAAAAGCAAGAGAAAGAAAGGTGGAAAGAAAGCAAATAGATGGGGAGAGAGAGGGAGGGAGGGAGAGGCGGAAATAAATCAACTTTAAATGTGTCCTCCAAGCCCCCCCCCCCCCCCCCCGGGCTGGCTGGACTTGGGGAAGGGATTTAAAGAGACAATGTTTTCTCCAAACCGGCCGGGGGGTGGGCTTTGAGAATGTATTTAAAGTTAAAGTTGCTTTCTTTCTCTGCTCCCCCCCCCCCCCTCAAGCCTACCCAGCGTGGGGAACACTGGCTGGGGAAGGGAAGACTGCTCAGGGAGGCATGCCTCCCCTTTGCTTCCCTAGCCACCCTGCCAGGAGCCGCACAATATGTGTGAAAGAGCCACATGTGGCTCCCAAGCCGCAGTTTGGCCATCCCTGCTCTGTAGGGAGCAGGGCTGCCTGTGAATAAGGGCTACCTGGAGCCTCTGCTTTCGGGGGCATCATACTTTGGAATTTTGTAGCCGCCTTATGGAAGGACCAGGGTTGCAGCTTCCTTATGCACAAGGTCGCACGTGTTCAATGGAAAGCGGCAAAACCAGCTGCATAGGAAGCTCCTTTCCAGCCTGGAAGGTGTGGTGTTGATGCAAAGAGGCATGTGGCAGCTTTCGAACATTAAAAATAAATTTAAGGACACTACAATGACTTAAATAATTCATTTTTTTGTTGCAGACATAGAAGCATACTCCCAGCAAGAAATATGCAAGGTAGGTCAATCATGTTCTGAATGTGTTCTGTGCTGCTTATGCCCGACGTGTTTTCTCTCACTTTGGTCCTGTGCAAACATTTTAAGTGACCAAGAGCTTGGGGGTGGGAGCGCGATGAGATGAGGGGAGAAAGGGGAGGGTTGTTAAGAATACGTCAGTGAAGTTTAGCTTTTTAAAAATGTATTGGGCAGATAACCTCGTCAGCATGCTCCATCTCAACAACGCAACCATTGAATGAGTACCTCTGAGGGCCAAACTGGACAAAATGCATTTTAAAGAGCCAGGTCCAACTCACACGCTACTGCAAAAATGGGGAAATAATTCCCACTGGGCCTGTTTCGGCTTGGGGAAATGGCGGGGGTGAGGGGAAGCAAGAGCCCCTCCTCCTCCTCCTCCTCCCCCCCCATGCCCAATAAGGTTCCCACTAATGACATTCCTAGTCACTGCTGTGTGGCTGTGGGGAAAGGAAGTTGGGTCCGGAGAGCAGTAGCTGCTGACTCTACTTTCCTTTGGTGCCAGCAGTGAGCCAGGTGCTGTATACTACCTGAAGTGACTTAAGGATGAACTGCCAAGTTGGTGGGTGAGTCAGGGTGATGGTGAAGGAGGAAGAAAGGGAGGCTTGGGTGGCTGAGGGAAAGAGCTTTCCAGAAGAACACTTTGAAAGGGGGAAGGGGGACTATTTCAGCCTTGATTAGTCAGGAAGGAAGTATCCAAGAACAAGCATGACAGGCTGAGGAACTGGTGGCCACTGGATGAAATGTGATCTTAGTCTCCCCCTGCCCCCCCCCCCCCCGGTGTGTGTGTGTGTGTTTCCCCTAAGGAGCTCAAGAAGCCCAGTCTTTCCCCGATGGGGAAATTGTTCAGATAACAATTCAATGTAGCCCTAGTCGGTTTGATACCAGTCGCGACTGATGTTGACCTGTACAAAGCTACCAGAGTGGCTGCAGAGTGCAGGAGGCATTGGTTGCTAGAAAAGACCTTGGAGGGCTGACCTTCTTCTGTTGTTTTTTTCCCCTTTCCTTAGGATCTGGTGGTCTTCCTGGACAAACTGGTAAGGGTTTAGAAAATTTTTAAGCATGTCTATTTGTATTCTGGGCAGTGTCATGTTTGTCAGGATCTTGTTTTAAGAACCTGAGGGGCTTGCGTGGATCATCCCCGCTGTACTGGTCACACGTGCCAACTTGCCCTTCTTTCCTGTGAGGCACAGCGGAATGGAATGCCGAGGGGACAAAGATGGACTGGACTCAATGGTCAGTACATTTCAGAATGGCAGCTGTTTTTTTTCCAGTGCTGTAGTGGAGGCTGCTTTACCCAGGCCTTTGGTTTGGGGCTAAGCAGCAGAAGAAGCCTTTGCAAAAGAACTTTGTTAGGTAGTTAGTTCTTGGTGTGTCCCATATTCTGCGACTCAAATCAATTCCATTGTTTGCATCCTTTTTTCTCTCCCCCCCCCCCCCCCCCGTAGCAGTGTGGCACGTTCTTCCTTTATCCTCGGATCAGAACAATCTAGGAAGGGATGTTAAATGAAATGGAAACGCTGTTAATTCAGCCTTGTAATTTTTGAGTGTATCTTGGTTGGGGGGCAGGAGGAATAGTAAAGGAAGATACCCAGTGACTTCACCAAGCAATGGGAATGAATGTTTTAATCAATTCTCTCTCTTGGCTAAAGATTTAATATCAGAAGTGTCCTCTATCGGGAGATGGATGGGTTGTTAGAGACGGAAGAGTGAATTCAGGCATCCAAAAACACCCTCTCCCTCTGCTTTTCCTACACCCTGTTGTAACTAAATCTTAAGTCTGTTTCGAGTTACAAATTTGGATTACTTCTGAGGTTCCTGGTTTCAATTTCATCCCAATATACATAATGATGGGGCAAGGAGGAGAGCTTACTTATGACCACCTCTCCTTGTGGCAGCTCTGATTTTCAGAGTGTGTTAACTTCACTCTGCATCCCCCCTTGCTTTTCAGTACACTTATATATTTTGCTCCGTTCCCCAGAATCAGCTGTTTGCTCAAAAGGCCGTCTCTTAAAAGAGGTGTATTCTGTCGGTGCTTGTGATAGGGCCTTCTCAACAGCGCTGTGAAATAGGATGGCTTGAGATAGAGTGGATTGGATCCAACCAGCTTTTTCTGCAAGTGAGAAAAGGAAGAGGTCCCCTTTCACTGTCAAAAAAGACTCTGTGGGGTGGGGGCTAGAGCAAAGAGGAATCGAGATAGCAGTCCTAAGCAGGTCTACTCAGAATCCTATTCGGGTCTATCCAAGGATTTTAGGATTGCACTGTAAGCAAGCTGGATCCAACTCGGTGACTAGCATGAAGCTTCCTCTGTGACCTCAGCCAAAAGCAGGGATTCAGATTCATTTATTTAGGAGATTTGTATGCTGTCTGTCAAGAGACCTACCTGTCAAGAGGCAGTAAGAAACAATACAATAAAATAATAAAAGCAACAGTTTAATCTCTGCCGTCTTACTCCAGTGTTCTAAGTAGTACACCGCACTGGCTGCTTTGATATACGGCTCCATTCTCAGCAGAGCTGAATTAACTCTGATAAGGGTGACTGGAATGGGAATGTCTAGTCGTGTGCTGGCTCTTCGCATTGATGATTATTGGCTGTGCCTCGGTGGCTTTGATGCTGATGTTTTTACAGAAGGGCGGCTAGGAAAATAAAATATTAGAAAGCAGAAGGGAAATGATGCCTGGCGCTAAATCTTTCAGCTGCCATTGGGAGAGGCAGTGGGCACTAAAAATGCAGATGCTAACTGTCCTTTCAGATGGGCTGGGCTTCCTCCTCCTCTCTTATGGGGAGCAAAGTCTGCCTTGCATGCCCCCCCACTGTATGTTCAGCAGCATTCCCCCTTCCCATTCATTTCAGCCTGTGAATGCCTTGGAAGAAGACGTTCACATTTGTGGGTTCCGTCTTTTTTTGTAAAGCTTTAACCGAAGGGGTGATGCATGCCACCTCCATTGCCATGTTTGGTAGAGTCAGTAAAACCATTTTGTCTCAAAGCCTTTGGAACAGTCAGACTGGCTTTATGGATGTAGAGCGTTCCGTCTATGGGTTCTGTGGTTGTTTGACTAGGTGTAGTGCTGAGGTGTCAAACTCATTTGTTATGAGGGCCGAATTTGACATAAATGTCACTTTGTCAGGCTGGGCCATGTATTCCGTAAAATGTAATGTCAGGTACTGGAGATATGAACTTTATAAAGGACACTGGCAAATCCAATTAACAATATTTTTTTACTCAAAATACAAACAGAAGCAATTGATTCCTCGGGGTATAAACTATTGGTTTATTGGGGAGCCCACAAAAGCCCCAATGAATGTATTTAATCATATGCAAGACTATGTTTTTCCAAGGGATACCATAAAATACCGTATTTTTTGCTCCATAAGACTCACTTTTTCTCCCAAAAGAAGTGAGGGGGAAAGTGTGTGCGTCTTAAACCCCCCTCACCTTTCCCAAGCCACGGCACCAGGCAGAGCGAGGTGCGTCTTATGGTCAGGTGCGTCTTATGGAGCGAAAAATACAATACCTTATATTTCCATACATACCAGTTGCTTGTGTGCTCGGTAAGAACCCTGGATGACCTGGTTCTGGCCCCCTGGGCCTTATGTTTGACACCACTGAAGTAGTGTGTATAAATAGGGGCTGTTGGTTTTGCCATTTTGGTTATTAGATATTGCTGTACCTTATGTAAAGTACTTTGAGTGAACAGGAAAACTGGTAGATGAACGATCTAAATTTGATCCATGTCTTGATGTCAAATTGCTCCAAGGTTTTTTTTTTATTGGTTCTCCTTTTCATGGTCTTTTCCTGTGGTAAGAACTGGTTCTTGAGTGGCCTTTTTTGCCACAAAAAAACTGGGCCTCGTTTATCTCCCTCAATTTGCTTGAGTAGTGCCTTCCTAATCTGAGATGTTGATCAAACTAGTGGATTTCATCCAAGGATCAGTTTTGATTCATTTTCTACTGAGGGGCAGAATTATATCTCCTCCTTCCTTTGGCTGAAATGTGCCAGTCCCGCTTTCCCCGACCTTCCCTGACAAAATGGGTTCCCTTTCTCTCTTCTGATAAATGGTCAAGTCCCGAGCAGAGAGCCAGAAAGAGAGGTCACCAGATCATCACCTCTCTATGTTAAATAACAATTCCTCCTTTAACCTTTCTGGGGACATTAGTCTGCCGTGACAATATAATTAGAATTGCATTTGAGTTTGTCTAACCCAGTGAAAGGGAGGGAATCAATTCAGGATTTATTAAAATGAAGTCAGTATATAGAAAATGAGCTGTGGAAGGGTTGGTGTGGGGAGGGGAAAAAGAAGCTGCAGTGTCAGCACTAGCAGATTTTGCTTGTATCCCCCTTGAAGCATAAAACCCTGTAAAAGACTTAAAACACCCTTTTTTTTTGATGTTCTGATCCAAGGAGTGGTTCAGTTTTTCTAAAAGAAGAAGAAGAAGAAGAGATTGGATTTATACCCCGCCCTCCACTCCCCAAGGGAGTCTCAGAGCGGCTTACAAACTCCTTTCCCTTCCCCTTCCCACAACAGACACCCTGTGAGGTAGGTGGGGCTGAGAGAGCTCTTTCCCAAGCTGTCCTTGAGGGAACAGCTGGTACAGAGCTATGGCTTGCCCAAGGTCATCCAGCTAGGTGCAAGTGGAGGAGTGGGGAATCAAACCCGGTTCTCCCAGATTAGAGTCCGCGCACTTAGCCACAAGCAATCCACATACTATATAATATCCCACTGCAAATATCTCTCAGCTGTACTGTCTCAAGTAAGTTCTTCACCTCTGAGTGAAAATCTGGGTTCAAAAAGCCCTGACAGATGGGAACTGAAGAAGAGAAGAGATTGGATTTATATCCTGCCCTTCACTCGAATTTTCAGCGCGGCTTATAATCTCCTTTCTCACAACAGATACTCTCTGAGGTAGACAGGGCTGAGAGCGCTCTTTCTAGAACTGTCCTTGAGAGAACAGCTCTGATAGAACTATGGCTTGCTCAAGGTCATCCAGCAGCTGCAAGTGGAGGAGTGGGGAATCAAACCTGGTTCTCCCAGATTACAGGCTGCACACTTAATTATACATATTGGTTGGAACTAACCAGCCCATTCTTTTTCTGCTGCTCTTCCAGCGTTGTATTTAGGTTTGGGGAACTTTTGAATGCCAGAAAACAAAACAAAACATGGAAAGAGTATAGAGGCAGGAGTACCCCACAGCTGGTGAATATCATTTACTTCCCTTCAATTCTTGAGGAGTGAGCCCTCAAAACCGGCACCCCTTAGAGTGCCCCATATTTTCTCTTCTTCCAGTGTGAAGTAAAGGAATCTTCTGAACTTTGACCACTGTTAGGGAGGTGAAGAATGAGACCTTCTCTCTCGGAAAGGAATCTCATTAAAGCCAGGTAAAACCTTGCTGGCTCCCCTCTGTCACACCCACCCACACATACTGCAATGTTTTCTGAAGCCCCCCTTCTTCTCTACCGTCCTTTGACTACAAAGCAATAACCGCATTTATGAAGAGAGGCTCTGCCCTCTCTGGGGTTCGTGAGGCAAGTGTGGGGGTGGAGGGAGAAGGAGCGAAAACGTGTGAATTTCCGGCTGAGCAGCTCCAAGTTGTTGGAGAAAGAGGTCATGTGCCTCTATCTAGCAGTGGGATCTTCTCAGAGAGGGCTTCACACTGTGCCCACACTGGAGCAATGACTAAACCACTGAAGCTAGGGTTTTTTGGTGTGGCACATTGTCTGTATTGCAAAAGCTGATCGGAGGTGGGTAGATCCTGTGCCCTCAGACCCTTCTGATTCCAGGAATGCCGAGCTTGTCGTTCTCTCACCTGCCTACATCCCTTCACTCTCAGTGACTGCAGCCACAGCTTGGCTCAAGGAGTAGGAGGTGGGTGCAAGGCATCCTTTCTCTGCCCCTCAGCTCTCTCTCTCTTTTTTTTTTTGCCATCAAGTCAAGCTGACTTCTTGCAACCCTGAGTGGGGCTTGAAGGCAAGGGATGTTCAGAGATGGCTTGCCATCACTTGCCTCTGCAATCACAGTCCTGATATTCCTTGGAGGCCTCCCATCCAAATGCCAGCCAGGGCCGGCGCTGCTTAGCTTCCGAGATCTGACGAGATTGGGTTTGCCTGGGCTATCCAGGCCAGGACCCCCTGAGCTCTTTATAATGGGCCGAAACTCCTCCAGGCAGCAAGTCAGGGAAACTGCTTGATAACCCAGAAGAGCTGGTTTGGTTTTTGTTTCACCACAGTGATGTAGCACAAGTGGCTAAATGCAGAACTTGATGAGATTTTGGGGGTTTTCAATGCCTGGAGCTCCCAGCATATATATATATACAAGATGGGGCACCTGCGATACTCGTGGGGGGGGAGTACCCTAGTCCTCCTGCCCCCCCCCCGGGGCAAGTGGCGGCGAGCCTCGCTCTCCTCCACCCCCCTCCCCAGGGCAAGTGGCGGCGGCGAGCCCCGCCGCTCTTCCAGCCACCCCCCCCCATCGGCAACAGTGAGCCCTGAGCAGCTCACAGTCACCGGACCCGCTGAGCCTCCCCCGCTGCTTCCCTCCCACCCTGTTCTCATTTGGGCTCAAGTGGCGCTAAGCCACTCGGGCCCAGTGTTTCGGCCCCCCCACCCTGGTGCTTCTCCCTCCCTCTCGGCTCGTTCAGGCCTGAGTAGCGCTAAGCCACTCGGACGCGGCGTCCCCCCCCCCCCCGCGCTTCCCTCTCTCCCACTCCCTCGGCCCGTTCTCATTGGGCCCGAGTGGCGCGAAGCCACTCAAGCCCGGCGTTTTGGCCCCTCCTGCCCCGGCGCTTCCCTCCCTCCCTCCCTCCTGGCCCATTCTTGTTCCCTCCCCCCAACCCCCTCCCCCGTTCTCCAGACGGCGAGCCTCTTCCCCTCCCTCCCCCTGCCCTCTTCAACGGCGGCAGCGGCGGCGAGGTCCGCTGCACGCCGAGCCTCTTCCCCTCCCTCCCCCTGCCCTCTTCAACGGCGGCGGCGGCGAGGCCCGCTGCACGCCGAGCTTCTTCCCCTCCCTCCCCCTGCCCTCTTCAGCGGCGGTGGCGGCGGCGAGGCCCGCTGCACGCCGAGCTTCTTCCCCTCCCTCCCCCTGCCCTCTTCAACGGCGGTGGCGGCGGCGAGGCCTGCCGCGCGCCAACCCCCCCACAGCTGAAGCGTTTTCTGTGCGTTCGCAGAGAACGCTTTAACTTTTTGGGGGATTTAACTATACCCCGAGACGTTTTTTAAAGTTTTAGGATTTTCCTGCAAGTGGGGGGGTTACCCCCCACCTGCAGAACCCCCCCTCTGCCCTCCAAGTGCCCCCCCGCGTGGATTTAAGTATCCGCACGCGTGGGGGGGCACTTGGGAATTTATATATATATATATATATATATATATGAGAGAGATTACTGAATAGCTTGCACATGAGGCTCAGTTTGGGCTGGGACTGGTGGAAGAAGAGATGAGCTCCTCTGTCCAACCTCTGAAATTTTCCAAACCTGAAACAACTGCACAGGAATGTTGTTTGCCAACTGGGCACTCTGGAGTTACGAATCTTCATTTTTTTAATTAACCATTTTTTGTGAAAACAATAAAAATCTTAAAACCAGCCCTGTGTAGCCGACCCCTCTCTCTTCCCTACCCCCCCTTCCCAAATGTGTCCTATTAGCAGAGAAGGAAAAGGGGGGAAGCAGGGCAAGAGTGTAGGTTAGGAAAGTAAGGGGCAACGCTGGGGGTTCAACAGGGAATGAAGGTGAGGAGGCATCACTGCCCAAATAGGTACCAGCATTCATGCCAAGTGAAGGTGAAGGTTCTGGGAGCTCGGAGTTCTGAGTCCTGCAGTGACCCTCGGGCAAAGGTACGAGACCTCCATACACAGCTCCCAGTCTCTCTTTTTGGCTTGGCCCTAAGGCTGCAGACTGGGGAAAGTCCTTGGACTGGCAGTAGGTCTCCAAGGTGCAGTCAGGGCCCCTGGGCCCTTGATCACAGCCTGGACTGAGGGGCCACAGAAGCAGGGGCCAGCCCAGCCCAGCCCAGTGGGGTTTGCTTCAGAGTGAATAAGACTAGAGTCATCATGAGTGTCCTTATCTGTGGAGATGGTTAGATGGACTGAGGTGAGCGTGGCTGAATCTTTATTCCATGCTTAGTTTTTGAGGCATGCATTGCCATCTGGAGGGGGTGGGGGGTGTCATAAGAACCTGAAGTTCTGAGTCTGCCATTGGCTAACCGGTGGACTGTTGCAAAACAAGGCCAACTTCATTTGTGCTGTTTGTGGCTGGCAAATGAGCTAGTAGGCAGTTTTGAGAAACCAGCACAAAAGTGTTTTGACTTCCTGTTTCTCAAGCTGATCCATGACCCTGAACTTTTGGGAACCAGGGAAGGTCCAAAATTTGTGGGAATTCTCCATTCCCCCCCAATGGACCTGTGGTTTTCCTTACTTGCACCCATCTTCCTCCGCCTCTGGCCACCTCGTAGCTCGCCCTTGTAATGGCAGGGAACTGTTTTCTTCAGTTTTAGGTTCTCTCCCCTGTCATGGCCAATGTTTGTGGAGCTCTCTTTGTGCGCCTCCTTGTGAAGGTCAGTGGCTGTTCAGCGCCTCTTGGAGAACGGGACTTGCTGGTGTGACCGGATGCCGGAATAATTTGTTTAGAGGAGTGAAAGTTCAGCAATTGCGCTTCAAGGACTTTGAGATGTCTGCTTTTTTTTAATGCTGGGGGGGGGGGGAGGCAGTAACAGAATTAACAAACAAACAAAAAATGATCTCCATGTTAAATGTTTAATTCATGCTGTGACCTTGAATCTGTTGAGAAGCTGTTCCCGTTGCTCTGATGTGTGGCTTAGAGAGAAATATTTGGAGAAAGTGGAGAAGTTGATTTGTTGTTACAGTTCCTCGGGGAATGTGCTGGTTACTGTATGTATAAAGTTTGGCTTGTGCTGCAATTACAGGGCTCCCCAGCCTTTTCTGAACCCAGGAAACCCCCGTCCCCCCTTTAACTCAGCAGTTTAGGACCTACTGAGCTGCAAGCATGTGAAGTCACATGATAGGAAGAGGCGGAACCGCTTAACCAGCATCAAGGGTGGCAGCAGTGTAGCCAGCAGTCCAAGTGAGCAGAAGAGAGGAAATTCAAATGGAGCTCCCAGCGGTGTATTATAGGGAAGAGCCATAACATCAGTGGTGGAGCATCTGCTTGGCATGTAGAAGATCCCTGATTCAGTCCCCAGCATCTCAAATTTAAAGGACCAAGTAGCAGGCGATGTGAAAGACCCTGGAGATCTGCCAGTCTGAGTGGACCAGTGGTCTGACTTGGTGTAAGGCAGCTTCATGTGTCCGTGCATAGGGAGGAACACAGCTGGCACCGGCAGGTACAGTGATTTTCCCTTTTGCTTGCCTTCTCTCTCTCTCGCCTTACCCAGCCTGGCCATCCCACACCTCCGTCAGTTGTGTAGCGTTGAGAACCTCACTAGTGGCATGAAGCCTCTCCCCCTAATTGCAGCCCCTCAGCTTCCTTGGGTAGAGGGCGCCTGTACCACCAGCACATGCATGGATCTTGGAGGACTGACTGGTGGGGTGGGGCAAGGCCGTGCCTAGGCCGAACGGAGAGAAGGCAAGAGAGCTTTTGCACGGATGAGCAGGGGAAGGTCTAGAACAAAGTTGGGAGTCCAGTGGCACCTTTCAGACCAGCAGAGTTTTATTCAAGGTGTGCAACTTGCCTCTGCGAAAGCGGAACCCTGTGCCCTGCAGAGTGACCTCGCCTTGCTGTCCTGCTTCTCCTTGCACTCTTTGTGTGTGCTCAAGGAGAGGCAGGAGGCATCACAGCCTTGCTCTCTAGCAGCAGTCCTTCCTCAAAGTAGCTGTTTGTTTATTTCCTGTGCTTTATAGTCCAGCTCTCACTGAGACTCAAAAGTGAATTATGCAATTAAAAACCATGCAACCAGGGCAGTATACATGCAATGCAAAAAATGGGACTTCAAAATGAGAGTAATGCCTTGGGTAATACACTCTGTAGAGTAATACTTAAAACAGTGTGGGATTATAGAATGAGAGAAACAGTGCAATGGTAGGTTTTAAGCAGCTCTGCATGGTCTTACAACACAGTAGATGGCCCCCCTGGGCCACCTGAGGATCCTGGTCTGTGTGCTGAAGGCTGCTGCTTGCATGTGGCCAAGAAACAGAACCTAAGATGGGCCGTTGCAAAGGAAGAGGCAGAACTAGACTGATTGGAGCAGGTTTGATACTCAGGGACTGGGGGCGGGTTGCCAGCAATACTCCCTCTAAGCTGTGGAGACTTGTGAGCAAAAATTCTACTTTGTGAGCCACTGGCATTAAAGTTGTGAGTGAGTGATTTGGCTACAGCCTAAATTGGTTTGCTCTGGAGCCATTCTTTCTGAGCTAAGATGAAAATGTGTGACCCGGCGGCTAAAAAACTGTGAGCTAGCTCACACTAACTCAGCTTAGAGGGAACACTGTTTGCCAGCCTCCAGGTCCAGGTGGGGGTTCCCCCTTTTCCTGGGGTCTCCAGTCCATTGCTGGCCAGTGGGGGAAGCCCCACCCTCAAGCCGTGGCCACCCCTCTCCCTCCCTACTAAAAGATTTAAAAGGCTTCATCTGATCAGTGGGGAGCTGTGTCGCAGGCCACAGCCCCTCTCCCTCCCTGCTAAAAGACTTAAAGGGCCCTCCAGCTTGTCGGCAGGCGCCGATCAGCTGAAGCCCTTTAAACACTGCAGATGCCTGTGGCCCAGCCAAGCTTTGAAGTGGCTCTTGATTCTCCAAATGCACAGTTAGATACTCCTAATGGAGTGCCAGGTAACAGGCAAAGGTTCAGAAGCTGAGGAAGACTTGACATGTTTCTGATAAAAGTAACATCATCATGCCTGCAAAACTGCCTCCCGCCATGTCCCCATCCTCAACCCACAGTCTGAGCTTGGCAACTGAAAACCCTAAAAAAAGAAATCACACTAACTAGTATGTAAGGCAATCCGTTCGTCATGGCTGATGTCACACCGACTTGCGATCTGGGCTAGGAACAGTTTGCAGAAACTCTGATGCTGGTCTGAACGTCAACCAACACGACATTTTAAGAGTTCTAGTCACGTTGCTTTGCTGTTCCTCTCTCCACCCCAGTTGGGCAGGCAGGGAAGCATGCTCGCTGTGTCGCTGTTGGCCTCCATATGTGTAGCTGTAGCAGCTTCCAGCTCTGCTGAGTTTGGGTTGATTTGAATTTTTCCGACCTCGAACATGAAAAGTTCTGAGGTGCCTTTGTTCTTGACCTGCAACCTCAATTCTGCTGAGTTCTGCTGGTCTGACTGATAGCAGCATAATGCATTCTGTTTTGGTGCTGAACAAGTTGGCCTCCTTTTCTAAGCAGCTGGGTAGATGTTGGGAGGTATGGAGGAATAGCAGAGAATCTTGGCTTACCTGGAAGTGTAAAGCAAAGACCAAGGGAGGGCTGGAGAATATTTCTGTGTCTTGAATTTGCTTCAGCATTATCCCAGGATGCCAAGGGACAGGGAATAGAAGAAAACCCAGAAATGGGGTACGGAAGGGGCTTTTAACCTCATCCCCTTGTGGTCCTCTGACCTTTGCTTCTCAGGTGGTGCCCTGATCTTTCTCGGTGAGTAAAAGCTAAAGTAATGAAGGCTTTCTAGTTTAGGCAAATGCAAGGGTTGTTTTGTTGTTGTTTTTTTGCAAGAACCTGTGGCAGGTAGCACATATTCATTCCCTAAAATTGGGGCGGGGGGGGGGGGGGAGTTTCATCTACATGTATCTCAAGATTATTGTTGGTTGTTTTTATTGCCAACAGCCTTGTAAGCCACCTTGCACCTGCTTCGGCGGGGAGCTGTCGTTGTTCAGTTGCACAGTCGAGTCCGACTCTTCGTGACCCCATGGACCACATCACGCCAGGCCCTCCTGTCTTCCGCCGTGCTCCAGCGGGGAGGGCGGGGTATAAATCAAATCAAGATATTTCTAAAAACTTGGGTTTTCCCCCAGCTTTGCAGGAAGATCTCACTTACCCATCCATTCCAAGTTCGGAACCAGGTGTATGATGCTACAAACATAAGGGTCTTCCTGGATCAGACTAGTGGTTCATATAATCTGCGTGTTCCTGACAATGGCCCATCAATAGCCCAAGCGCTAAACGAATGAAGGGACATAGTATCAGCTGGGATTATTTGGGATTAGGGTTGCCAGCTCTAGGTTGGGAAATATTTGGAGATTTGGGGGGGGGGGTGGAGCCTGAGGAGGGGAGGGACTTCATTGGGGTATAATGCCCTAGAGTCCACCTTCCAAAGCATCCATTTTCTCCATGTGAACTGGTCTTTGTTGCCTGAAGATCAGTTAGAATCTCAAGCCACCACCTGGAGGTTCGAGCCAGAAATGGACCACAGTGACTAACCAAAGGTTGTACCCAACCAATGATCACTGTTCAAAAATGATTCTAGTCCAATTACAGTCCACAAATATACTTCTTCTTTTTTTGTTTTTTATTTTATGTCATACAGTGCTGCTGCTGCTTCCAAACAATTGCCATTTGACTACAGATTTCCCGGGTAAACAGTTTGTTTCCCTCAATGCTTTGTCAGGTCACTTTGTACTTGGAGCCAGTGCTCTACGTTTCCTACTTAGAATTACTCTTGTATTTTCTTGGCATCTCTTGCAGATGTTGCCTAGATGTCTTTCAACACTATAGAAGGCAGCTGGGATCTTGCAGTCAGCTGTGTTCTGAAAAGCATCTGTTTTGATGCTAGAGGAAGGGATGGAAATAGTGCCCTTGAAAGCTCTCTGCACACTTGTGGGATCATCATCTAAATGGATGCACCATCGGCTCTGAAAATGGCATTTCTTCAGTTTAGGAATAACTAAATTCAGGAAGCAGGTGTGCGTTGGGGTTTTTTTTGTTGTCACATTTTCAGTGTTCCGCTCCCTGCAAACACAAAGTTAGTGTGTCATGGACAGACATGCCCTCTTCTGCTGCTTTTGGCTTTCAGGAAGTTTGTTTATATACATGAGTTTTATAGATACATATTTTCAAATGCTAGCATAAGAAGAGCCCTTCTGGAGCAGACCAGTGGTCCATCTAGTCCTGTATCCTGTCTCACACAGTGGCCAACCAGTTCCTCTGGACAGCCAACAACAGGGCTGAGACCTCCTGATATTGCCTCCTGGCTCCAGGATTCAGAGGTGTACTGCCTCTGAATGCGGAGGTTCCCCTCAGTCACCATGCCCAGTAGCCACTGATACCAAAGTTCATTCTACCTCATTCTGTTGCATGTGTTCACCAGGTGTTTGCAGAGAAAGCAAGTCTGATTGGGAAGCTTTAACTTCTTTGTTTTTGGCTGTTATTCTCCCTTGAATTTGAAAATCATTCCATATCTTCAGTGTGGTTTAAAACAGCTCATGGCTGTTGACTCAGACTTTGGCATGGTTGGTATATTGATGATCTGTTGTTGTTTTGCCTTCAGCTACTGGGTGTATGTGAATTTTTTCCCCTGGTGTAAGAACTGCAGATTTCTGTTTTTAGCAGCAGGCATCTAAAACTGGTTCTTAAGAATACTGCACAGCTTAGCTTGGTTGTGTGCCCATGTGTTGGGCCCCCAACTTCTGACGTTTTCCCATTTGCAAATCTAAACTGTGAAAGAGCTCTCGGTGGCAGCATTCCCACCTCTTCCTCCAGCATCAAATTGCTTTTTTGGAACAGAGCTGCTTGTATGTCCTAGTTGAGAGAATCATACCTATGACCATTTCCATGTGACATTCCAAGACAACCTGAGAGGCAGGCCAATAAACATATGACGTTCTCTTATACACAGTTGGGCCTTTGGCTCCCCTAACTCAGTATCTCCCTGATCAGCCGCATTATCTTCAGGGGTGGGAAAAGACCTCCTCTGACACCTGCCATTGATGACCCTTTAGAGCTGTAAGTGACTAAAACTAGGATCTGGTTCACGCAAAACACATTCTGGTGCCCCAAGCCTTTTGCAAGACACACTTAAATAGTTAAATATTCCATATTTCCATTAAAGAAGTTACTATTCAATTGTCTTTTTTGGGGGGCTCTTTAGTAATACCATCCCTGCCAAGTTCTAATGTGGGGAAGTGGGGCTTCTTTACTGCATACTCAGGATGCAGCTGTGCCCTTGCCAACTCCTTACTGTGTTGCTGTTTTAAAAAATTACGGTTTGGAGGGATAGATCAGGTTCCCCTTGTGCAGCCTCTCTAAGGCTGGAGACTTGGCTGCATTGAGCATCTGTGTATAATAAACCACGGTCTGTGTGTTTGTACTCTGTGCCCTGATGGGGCTTCCTTTGCATTCCAGTGTTCAGGGTCCTCCAGTGCATGATGGGCATCGCCCTCTCCCTTTTCTCAGGAGCCAGCTTTTAAATTAAATTAACTTTTCAGGGCAAGGTGTCAGAACGTGGCAAGCGCTTTATAAGTGCAAACGAGAAAAATTCGTGCGAGTGACCCACGGGCAGAGAGGTGTGCTCGCCTCTGTGGCTTAATTTGCTTGCTGATTAAATGTCCCACGCACCATCTGCCGCCCGGCAATAATTATGGAAGGATGCCAGGAACTATGACCCTGGTCTTGGGAGAGGATTAATTGAGAACAATGCGTTCAGGATCAGCTTTAAATCTAACTTTCTGGTGAGATGCAAGGTTTTAAAGCTGTTAAATAGCATAGATACTTCTTTTGCTTGTTAACTAACACTGTCTTGAAAAATACAACAATAATTTTTTGTGTGTATCTCTCTGTGTATAATAATTAGTCTGCTAATTAATTTGGCCTGTTTTTGCTCATCTCCCAGAGCCCAGTGAGCAAATCCTTTTTTCTTTTTATGAGCAATTCTGAACCGTTTACAAATGCCATTTGCCACTTTTTAATTAGGAGGGTGTGATGCATCTCTAAGGATTTCTGCTGCCCTCTCCTACATTCTTCTCTGCCTTGTTATAGATGAGCATGACTTATTGCAGGATGTTTATATTCTGCCTTCTGCTCAGGCTCAGCTCTCTGGTGTAGAGGGCCAGCTTTTTTTTGCCTGTCTTCCAAAATTTCTGGATGGTGGTTCCTGTGTGGAGGGCAGAGATTTCTGCTTGTTTCGTAGGAAGCTTCAACCTGCATCCTTCTGCACGGTCTGCTTGTGCCTTGCTGTTTCTTAGTTGCTATTAAACTCTTAAATTCCTACCAAGTGTTACACAAAACCAAAATGTAAGTTCTTGCCCCAAAGGCTTACACATCACTCTCTTTACCTACCTGTTCCATTACATTTTTATCTGGCCCTTCCTTCACGGAACTTGGGGCAGCATATGCACTTGCCCTGCTGGTGCCTTAGCAACAACCTTGAGTGGTAGGTTAGGCTAAAAGTAGCTGATACAGAATACCCCAGGGAAGTGTAGGGATTGGACCCAGACCTCTGCAGTCCAAGTCTGGCATTCTAACCTCTACATTACGTTGCACAAGTTGTATCTTCTTGCTGTGTGCTAATGGTTCAGTTGTAGGCTGCATTGCGGAGCTAAACTCATGGGGGGGGGGCAGAGCGATGGCCTCTTTGCTCCTCTGTCCCTTTTGCTCTCTCAGGGACATCACCCTGCACCTTCCTAATACCTGTGGTTTCAGATTTAATTGGAGTAAAAGGTACAAAGCTGTTCAGTGCAGCTTTGTCTCCCCCAGACTTGGAAAGGGAGGAACTGAGTTTGTCACGCAACTGATACAGAAGCGCTTTAATCCCAGCCCTTTTGTATCACCACAGCAGCCAAGGAGAAAACCATTTAGCATCTCTCTTCAGCTGCTACTGGGTACATAACTCTGTACACAGCTTGTGAAAGCAAAATGTTCCTGGGAGATTTGGTCACTCCTCCCCCCCCCCCCCCCACTCCTTTTGAGGTTATTGACGTTGGTGGCTGGATCACCTTCACTGTGGTGGACCAACAGTCTGCACTCTGATGCTACGCTGGGTCACAACTGTAGGCGATGCTTCCCATTGACTTTTTAAACTGCATCTGTGTGAATTAATTGGCTGGGTTGACCAATGCAAGTTGCCTGCCTCTGTCTGGGGTGATGTGTCCATCAAGTGCCATGGCCTGATGCTTAGCCAATGGCCATTGGGCCAGGGCGGGAAATGAAAGGCCTCCATGGTATGCTCTGGTGTTCCAGAAAATCCTTGGCTTAGATACCTCGTCTCTGGACTCTACTCCTAAGACACTTATTATGGATCAGGCACTACCCTATACTTTGTTTTATCTGCTTAGAGACACCGATCCTGCGATTACTTTGGCAGGAGCAAAATTTGCTTCAGTCCTTTTATCCCTTGCGTCCCAAAAAAGAAGACTTCTCTTTCTGCTGTTCAAGATTCATAAATCAATGAGCTTCTGAGGGAATAAAAGGAATGGAAAGGACTCTACTGCACCAAAACTTTAGCCTGGGATAAAAAGGTGTCAGCCTTTATGGTGCCGCAAAAATTTTTTCCCCCTCCTGTTTTTGCCAGATATGTGGGTGCAGAGAAGCAATTTGAAGGAGAAAATGGAGATTGCTTGAGTGAAAGGGAAGCAGCAGCAGAGAGTGTAAAGGAAGAGTGGAGAAAGAAGCATTAGAAGAGCATTTAGGGTGGGGGTGGGAAATAGCATCTCCTTAACACTTCCCCCCCCCAAAAAACCTCTCACTCTGTCTCAGTCCATGCTGTCTGTTCCAAGTTTGTTCTGGCCCATGTGTGTTTCAGAGCAGCTCTTTGGGTGCGGTTAGGTAGCCACTGGCTTTAGATCAGTGCAGAAATGCCTTGGGCCATGAGCCCAGGAAGAATGTGGTGTGTGAAGCAAGCTAAGAGGGCCAATTTGGGCTTGTCTTTTTCAAGTGACCTTTTAAATGGCAGACTGTACGCCTTGCTCATGGTGGCCTGTGAGGAAAGTAGGACGCTCGCTTAAGTGTGTTCTTAGGTTTTTCATCCAGTGAATTTATCTTCTCTCTCCCTCGCAAAGGAGGCTGGAATAAATCTTGGCAGCCCTCCCTGCTTCATATTCTGGGCTGGACTTAACTGATACTGATGTGCCTCTTGGCAACGAGAGCCCCTGTCTCTCAGGCATAAATTTCCCATGGTGTAGCTCAGGGCGCTGCAAAGATGGGCCCTCCTCCCTTAGAAATATAGCCAGTTGCGAAGTGAGGTTTGCGGTTGGCACTAACCGTTTATGGAAGCATTGCACCAAATGAGACACGATTGGAGGGGTGCTTCTCCTTATTCAAAGAATTTAAAGGAATTTCCAGAGGATATTTTGCAGGCAAGGTATTGTGGCAAAATGCTTAGAGCTCCAGTTTAGCATCGGAGTGTGCTTGTAGCTCTGACTTTACCTCCCCACTCTGTCCTTGGACTTCTTGCTGGGTAAATTTGCTTGATGTGTTCTCCCGTCCTTAAAACTGTTTCCAGAACGATCTGTCCCGTTTTTATCCTGCAATTCCTGCAGAGATCTCAGTGTGGCTTGTATCATTCCCCTCTCCCCACGTTATCCTCATTAAGAGGCGCAGATAGAGAGAGATCTATCCCAAGGTCACCCAGCGAGTGTGGTGGTAGCTCCTTGTCTGGGTAGATGGATGCATTTAGATCTACTGGATCTTCTGCATTTGTTTGCCAGTGGTGTGCAAAGTGGGTTTAAGCTGCAGGTTTTATGCCAGACGTAAATCAACATAACATTGAAAGGAGCAGTAGAGGGAGCAAAACACGTGTGGAACAGAAGCACACGACCAAAGCAAATGAGAATCCAGTGAAGCCCAAAATTTTGTGAGTGAAAATGAAACCTCCTTATGCCAAGGTAGCATACCTTTGATTCCCAGTTGCTGTGGACTGGGGCAGTCTGGCAGGCCGCTGTGTGGAATAGGATGCTGGACTACATAGACCTTTGGTATGACCCTGCAGGGTTGCTCTTACATTCTTATGACCTTCACACGTTTGGCTACCTTCTAGAGGAGGCAGAGCTACAGCCTTTGTCCAGTGTTGTGACTTCAGCTATGGTCCCAGAAGCTGTTGGTGCTGGCCTTTTAGCCCTTTCCCCTCAGCCAAGTTTATTCAGTTGCGAGTTTAGACTTGTCATCTTGCTGACAAAGACAGGGTCAAAAGGCCCATGTAACAAACCCACAATCTTGGCTCTCGAATCAGCCTTTCTTAAGAAGGCATGGATGGGGATGGGGAGGAGTGTTGGCTCAGCTCCCTGTTTCTTTGTTGAAGGGGGGGAAAAGTAAATGTGTTTTGCTGGGAGGGAGCCTAGTGACTTGGGTGATTAACTGAAACGCTTCCTTTAAAAAAAATGCGGTTTGAGCTTTAAATCAATTAAGTGGTGTGATTAATCAGCTAAAGCTTACAACCCTTCTCACATAATTGTGGGCCAGGTAGATTTACCCCTAAGGAAACTGGATATAGCACTGAGAAGTAGTTGGAAAAATTTGTGTATGTGTGTGAGGTAGGCACTGGGGTTTGCCCTCCAATGGGTATAGTTAAGGCTCTTTCGTTACAATTACCACTCTATATTGTTGTGTTTATGTTTGCCCTTGCTATATAAAACATGTGTGAGTGGACTGTATTCTAGCATCAGCTTTCATGGGCTTGAAGGCTTGTTAGTCCAGCGATATATGCATGCAGGAAATACAGAATGTAATTACAAAAAATTCAAATGTAATCAAGAAAAGTGCAGAGAGCGTTCACAATAGCAGTGATTGCTAATCTTCCTAGTTCTGCTAAACTAGCTAACACCTGTAATGACTGAATAATCCCAAATCCTTTTTAAGTCCTCAGGAGACCAATTTCTTGATGAATTCTAATGCATCTGTTTCCCACTGGAGTTTCCCTTTGATGTTCTTTTGCTGAAGAACAGTGATTGGAAAGGGGAAACTGCAGGTATTGTTATAGCAGGATGTCTTGGCCTTCACAAGTGTTTGGGAATGTGTAGCCATGTTGTATTGTGGCTTTCAGTACCATCAATCATGGTATCTTTCTGGACTGCCTATCTGGGCTGGGATTTGGGAGACACCATTCTGTGTTGGCTTCAGTCCTACCTGTAGGGCAGGTTTCAGAAGGTTGTACTGGGCAACTGCTGCTTAATCCCTTGGCCTTTGGGGTCCTACAAGGTTCCATTTTGTCCTCTGTGCTCTTTAACATCTGCATGAACCAGCTGGGTATGGTCATATGGAGATCTGGGCTGCGTTGTCACCAATATGCGGTTGCATCTCAGCTCTATCTCGCACTTCTGGCTGTTCCCAGGGAGGCAGTAGAAAACCCTGAACCTGGCCCCGGAGGCAGATTTAGAATGAATGCAGACTAATAGACTGAAGCCTATTCCCTACAAGACAGGAGAGCCACTGGTGGTGGAAGGTCTGACCAAGGATTCTGGATGGGGTTGCACTCCCCTTGAAGGAAGTCTGGGGATGCTCTTGAACCCAGGTCTACTGCTGGATAAGCAGGTGGCAGCTGAGGCCAGGAGTGCCTTTTACCCTGTTCTAGTGGTTAGTCAGCTGTGACCTTTCCTGGGCAGAAAAGATCTGGCCACTCTGGTGCATGCCCTGGTTACATCTAGATTAATTACTGCATTGTGTGGGGCTGCCCTTGAGAAGTGTTCAGAAACTCCAGTTGGTACAGAATGCTGCAGCCAGGATGTTGGCTGGAATCAGTCGTAGGGACCATATAACTCTAGTCTTGGCCCATCTATCCTGGCTCCTAATTTGTTGGCACAATTCAGAGATCTTCATTCGGCTACTGAAATAGCTGCGCCCAAATAAAAGATGATATTATCCAGCTTTTATTTGTTCACAGCTAGAAGGCATTTAAAGAGACTGTGGTGGCATGACTTGGTGAGTAAACTCAGCAAGCATTTAAAAGTTTAAATCCCTTCTTCATTATTCTGTGTGGGGATGGTCCCCAGAGGGTATAATGGAGCCAAATAAATTCGAGTTTCCTGAATATTTACCCCAATCCCAATACAAAATCGATATTGGTATTCAGAAGTATTCAGGAATACAGATATTTTCCGGGTCCAATAGACCCAAATCGGAATTATTATTTTTTTGCAGACCCCTAGTCATGGTTTTGACCTTCAATGGGATGGGACCAACATACCTGAAGCGCAGCATACTTTCTTATGAACCCAACCTAACCACTGTGGTCATCTTTGGAGACCCTGCTTTTGGTGCCCTCTCCTTCTGAGATCAGGCAGGGGGCAACCCAGAAGAGTGCCTTCTCACTTGTGGCACCAAAGCTCTGCAGCACTCTCCCCAGGAAGGTTTGTCTGTCCCATTCTGTTGCTGTCTTCTGCTGGTGATGACACTTTATTTCGTTTGGCGCTCCCTCAATGATCCCTCCTTCCTGACTAGTTGCTGTTCTTTGTGTGTGTTTTAGCCCTGTCTTTAGTTGTTTAATGATGTGGTTGGGGGGGCTGGTTTTGATGGTTTTAAAATGTAATTGTATAATGTATGTTTTGTTAGCCACCTTGGTGGCCCTTGTCGGGGCAGAACAGTAGGTTATAAATTTTAAAAAATAAATAACATAAACATTGTGCTGAACTTTGGAGATGCCAGAAGCATTTGGACTTCCTTGCAGTTCTTCTGCCTGGCTCAGATCCCTCAGCTAAGAAGGGTGCTTGCCTGGGCCCTTGGCAGAGGCTGGGGGACTTTGTCCTGGGGACTAGTTATGGCAAAGGCTGGCTGGAAGTGTTTATCCAGAGCATTAGGATTAGACTGCAAGAGCTGATGGCACCTGACTGGGTTGAATTATCTCAGTCAGGACTAAATCAGCACCAAATGGAAGAGTGTGAACCAGCTGCAGATGATGAATCAAGGCAAGATAGAATGATGCTGGGTGGAGGGTGTTGGGAGAAGGGGGTTTATCTGTTATCGATGGAGAATGCATAGCGCTACTGGGACAGGTAGATGGTGTGAGGGTGCTCCTGGATCTGCTGGACAAAACCGATGACCGTGATAGACTGCAGTGCTTTCTGTCTGATGCAGTGGATGTATCTTTTTGTAGGGGGTAAGGATGTAACAGTCAATTGTGCTTTTTTATAACCTCTCAGATGATCTACCGCATCGTATTCCATATAGGGTTGCCCTTAAAGACGGCATGTACTCCTGCTTGCCTGAACCTATCAACTGCCTTGCCTTATCTTTCTGGACAATCCATTCTGTACTTTCTGGGCCCGGTTATAAGGTGCTGGTGCTGCACTTTAAAGCCCATATGTCTCTAGCACCTGATGTACTTGATGTGCAGAAGAGCATGGGCTTCATGTGCAGAAGATCTCAGGCTCCTTGGCATCTCCAAAGGTGTTCAAATGCCAGTTGCCCTTTGCCTAGGGTCCCTGAAGAACCACTGCTCATCAGATGAGATTGTGCTCAAGCAGTTTTTCTGCCCATGCATAAGGCAGGTTGATATATTTGTGTCTTTGAGAGCGTCTCTCCTGCTGTTGAGGGTCACGTGTTTGCTAAACCTGAGGGCTTTGCTAACAAGTTCTTTTAACAAAGCTCTATGGGAGGAGGGTCCAAATAGAAGTGGGTAAGTTTTCGTGTTGGTGTTACGCAGTTTGGTTAATGGTGATGTTATCTTTTTTATGATTGCAGAGAACATATTTGGAAAGGCAGGTTATGAATGCTCTAACAATAACATGCCTTTTCAGTTTCCATTATGAAGAAAATTTGAAGGGGGGGGGTTTCCCCTGCAATTGCAGTTTCTTGATATGCTGTCTATCTGATGCAGTCACTGGGTGTTCTGATATAAAGCAACTCTGAGACAAACATTTTAAATAAAACATTAAACATAATAGGCCAGGGGAGCGTTCAAGGCTGTCTGCTTTCAGAGACCCAAGAAACAGCACGCAGGCAGGATCTTCTCTGATTTCAGTGAAGAAGAAAAAAAAAACACCTTGTTCCCATTTTCCAGTATTCTTGCTGAGTGCAAAGCCAGTGGGATGATTGACAGGCATGGGGCACTGTCCAATTAAAATAGTTATTGCATTAAGCCTAATCAAATGTGTTTGGAACTATTGGTCTTTTTGTATATTTGTTTTTTGTTTTTGTTTTCTGTTTCTGGGTGTTCTATTGCTCTTTAGCCTCCCTAATTTTATACCCATTTGCTCTTACACACAGACTCCCCAAGTATATTGCTAAGGGTGTGGTAGTAACCTGTGTTGACCTTTTACAGTATCTTTTAAGACCTGGAAGTGGCTTAGGCCCCATTTCAAATACTAGCAAACTTTCAGCAGAAGCTTCTAGGGTTCTTCTGGTGGCAACCTTGCCTGTATGTGCAGACCTAAGCAGGCTAAATCCAAGCTATGGAGCTGGATCCAGAGGTGCCTTTTTGCTCACCGAAGGGGCCCTGTTGTGAGTGGAAGGGTGCCTTTTCAAACCAGTTCCATGGTTGGATCCATCTTAATAATGGCAGCTCCCAGTTTAGGGTCCCTGTTGAGCAGCTGACTTTTCAGTGACTTGAAGTTGATTACATGGGTTAGCAGAACCAGTGCTGTTAAACTAGCAGTTGGTCAACTTTATACTGTAAGAGGACAATCTGGTATTGAATGCAGACTTGCAACATTGTAACATGTCAGTTCTCAGATGGAAATTCCATTTGTGTCTTTTTTTTCAAAAAGTCGTTAAATATTTGAGAACCTTCTTCTGGAAGGACATCTACTGTGCAAACTCGTTCGCTGAAAACTGGCCTTGAGAAACTTCTGGGATACAGTCCTTGAAGGAAGGCAGTGTTTGCTTTGTCTTCCCCCTTTGTGAAGCTCTCCATCTTCCTGAGCCTGCTTCCTGTTGCTTCTCTTCTCCCCCAGTTGTTCTTGAACTTCATTTTTATCGATACACCTGCAGGAGCCAGAGTTGTCTCACTTGTGGCTGACACCTTGGGCAAACTACTAAGCAAAGGAGCCCATTTGGTCAAAAACTTGCTGGGAAAGCAGTTGCTAAGGAGGCATTTCCTGGGGTCTGGTGCCCAGAGAGGAGGCTGTGATGCCTAGATGCAGGGAGCTAGAAGCTGATGCAAGCTGGGTGTATGGCAGCTTATGTCCTCGGAGTGTTGTGTAGCATATACTGCACATCAGACGCAAAGGAAAATGTAGCCTGTGCTTCAAGAGCCACAGCACAATAGCAGGATTGTACTTGAGCACAAATGTATCTCACCCTTCCCCAGTGAAGTGGCAGGGTGCTGTTCTTCATCATGACCTCTTGGTAAGGTTGCTAACTCCAGGTTGAGAAGTTCCTGGAGATTTGGGGGGTGGAGCCTAGGGAGGATGAGAGATAATACCATCTTGGTATTATCAGGGCTCATTTCATAGCAGGAGCTCCTCTGCATATTAGGCCACACACCCCTGATGTAGCCAATCCTCCAAGAGCTTACAGTAGCCCCTGTAAGAAGAGCTCTGTAAACTCTTGGAGGACTGGCTACATTAGGGGTGTGTGGCCTAATATGCAAAGGAGCTCCTGCTACGAAATGAGCCCTGGGTATTATTATAATCACTACCATGTAGTCCACTCTTCAAAGCAGCCTTTTTATCCGGGGGTAATTACTCTCTGCTGTCTGCAGATCAGTTGTAATTCTGGGAGGTCTCCAGACCTCAGCTGGAGGTTGGCAGCCCTATCTGTTGGTCTGTTTGCCTTGAAAGTGTATTGAGGAAATCATTCCAGTTCCTGTTGGGGTGGTTAATTTCAAACCCTCATGTACCCATGTCTTCAAAAGCCTAAGCGGCTTAAGGTAGAAATGCTGGGGGGGGTTTTCCTGGTTTTGCTGACCGGAATGCTAAAAGGTGGGTTGGCCCAGGGGGCCTAAGGGTGGAAGGCTGGGGGACTGGCATTCTGTGGAGCTGACTACCTGAACAGGAAGAATTGCACAAGGAAGGAATTGCTGGTGCCAGAAAAGAAAAGGTGTTCAGTGATTTGGGCTTAAAACCATAGGTCTACAGGGAGGTTTTCTGTCTGTTATTTTGGATCAACCCTTAGAAAAGAAGCTTTAACATCGTGCTAGTCCATGGAGGACTGCTCTAGACTTGGGCCTACCTGTTGAAGATGGCCATTCAGCTGGGACCTATCTCAGCTTTTCCCCAGCAGCCAGACTTTTTGGAGAAAGTCCCATATTGGTCTAGGCGGTGTGGGAGCATGTCCACTTCCCCGTGGTTTTTTGGAAGAGGCAAGGTCAGAGGCTGGAGGAGGGAGTTCTGGAAACGGAGCCCTATCTTGTGCGAACAGATGGCACTTGAAAGAGACAGTCTGGTTTTTTTAAAAAGTTATGCACGTGTGGTGCTGCTTGGAATTAATTTCCCCCACACAGACACCTTTCCTCCCCCTTTTCAAGATACCTTGGCATAGAGTCCTCTTGCAAATGGAGTGGCTGTGTCAGGATGGGAAGGGATCCTGCTCAGTAGTCTTAAACCAGTGGTGGGGGGGTGTCACTTTTTAGGAAGCTGTGCTCAAGATCAAGACTGCCCACCCCCTCCATTCAGCTACAGTGCCACAGAAACACCAGTTCAGTTATGCAACTTCAGTACCATCTGCAATCTAAGTTGGGCATCTCCATAATACTTATTTTTCAGATAGGGGAGTATTCTGTCATGTACCCCCACCAGAAATCTGAACAGGAGCAGTCCCAGAACAGGTTACCAGGCCTAGAAATCTCCTGGAATTACAACTGGCCTCCAGAGTGCAGAGGTCAGATCCCCTGGAGAAAATGGCTGCTTTGGAGGGTACCCTGCTAAGAACATAAGAGAAGCCAATGCTGGATCAGGCCAATGGCCCATCCAGTCCAACATTTTGTCATGCAGTGGCCAAAAATAGCAGGTGCCATCAGGAAGTCCACCAGTGGGGCTAAGGTGGACTTCCCCAAATCCTATCTTTCCCAGGCTTCACCCCCAACATCTCCAGTTATTTCCCAGCCCGGCGTTAGCAACTCTACACAGAGATCTGTTTTTGTCTTGAATGTAACCCACGTCTATGCTTTTCTCTAAGAGACTATTGTGATGCTACTGGCACAATCCTCCTTCAGCAAGGTTGCAGCAACTGGCTAGCCAAAGGCCAGCACTCTAGACAAAATGCTATTTGCTTAACATAAAGCTCCTCAGACTACCTTTTAAATTACTCACTCTCTTCCAGGGCATTTCCCAGGCAGTGTTCATTGGCCATGACTGGGGTGGGGCCACCGTGTGGAACATGGCACTCTTTTACCCTGAAAGAGTTAGGTAGGTTGGTTGTTCTTCTTGGATTAACTCCTGGCTGTTTTATGGAATGGACATGTCAGCTTTATGGTGTCCATGGAATCTGTTAACTGGGCACTGGGGTTTCAGCTGATCAGGCAAAACCAAAGTAAAGTGAAATGCTTAGCTACAAATAAACTCACAGGATCTGGCTGCCTTGTGTATCTGAGTGCCTTTTCCAGTTTAAATAACTCATTGTCAAGCTTTTTTCAGACCTGGAACCAGTGCTCCCTCTAAGCTATGGAGTCCTGTGAGCAAAACTTCTACTTTGTGAGCTACTGGCATTAAAGTTGTGAGCTGAAGATTTGGCTCCTGCATCAGTTAGTTTGCTCTGGAGCCATCCTTCCTGAGCTAACACAAAAATGTGTGAGCTGGAAGCTAAAAAACTGTGAGCTAACTCACGCTGACTCAGAGGGAACACTGCCTGGAACTCATTTTTTTTATTCCAGTTTGGCATCCACTGTGTAATTGTGTGTGGTTAGTTTTCTATCTCTTTCTCTTATTTCCCTGTCTTGAAATTAAAACATACCATTTGTGTCCATGTGGCCCACCTTAGGTCACAGTATGACCCACTGGCAAGCCATGACCTGCTGAAGTCCCATGGTTGAAATATTTTTCTGCTTTTGTTCAGTTTGTCATACAAAATGTTTTGCATCCAGCTGAAGAGTAGCAGTACTGGATCATAGAAATGGTCTATATCTCTTGGAATTCCCTCTTTCTCACAATAGCCAATGGAAGCTCACAGACCCCAAGACTCCATCCTTAGCCTTCTTGGCATCTCTAAGCTATTATCTCTGAACATGGGGGTTGCCCCTCTTGGCTGCCATGCCTCCTGATCGTCACTGATGACTAACTTTTCTACCATGTACTCCTAATCTGTTTTTAAAAGTTATTTGTGCTCATGGCTGTTGCCGTGTCCTACAGCAGGGAAGACCGCAGATTATTTGTGTCATGTAAAGAAGTACTTCCTCTTATCCACTGCAAACCATTCCTGAATTTATTCACACTTCCCACCATTCATCACTTTCATTTTTGTTTGCTTCTCCTTTTGTCTATTTAAAAATATTTTGAGTGCTGGGTAACCAGGACAGTTCATAATGCTTCCTAAATTTGGCACACTGTAGATTTCGGCTGAGGGCTGTTCTTTTTTGACAGCGCTTGCCTCTTGAGGCCCTCAGCCTGCCAGGTCAAGAAGACTCTTCACCAGACTTTTTTTTTACATGTGATCTAGGGTTTTCCCAGTGTGCTCTTAATTTGGCAGTGACCTCCATTGATTTTTGATACATGGCAGAAACTTACATACTGCATAGCTTGCCTTTCTCACTGAGACGCAAGGCAAAAAATATGGTGTAAATCAGTGCAGTCAAAATAGCATAAGACATCCAGTTAATAATGCAATAGGGCTAGGACAACAAAAAAATATTTGGACGTATGTCATGATGTGAAAAAAAGGCATTACAAAAGTAGAAAACAATACAGTAAGAGCAGGATAATGTATAAGTAGAAAGGGGAATGGACTACAATGCTGTTCCTTTTATAAAAGTGTCCTCCTGAACCAGTGTGTTATTCTGCACCCTTCTTCCCTAATCAATCTAATTTAATAAATAAATAAAAATGGCATATTACTCTGAAATTATTTTCCTTTTTGTATTTTTTTGGATGGTCCATTCTGCACATCTCATCCCCTCCTCTTGATTTTTTCCCCCTCTTGCTGTGGTGTTTTAGGGCAGTGGCCAGTCTAAATACACCCTTCAAGCCTGCAAATCCTAAGGTGGATGTAATGGAAGTGATCAGATCTATTCCAGTCTTCGATTATCAGCTCTATTTCCAAGAACCAGTGAGTACTTAAAGCCAATCCATTTGTATTGTGTGGTACCCAGGTTAAGCCATGCCAGAATCCAAACCTGGGAAGAGAATTTCCAGGCCAGGATCCCATCTGCCCATTGCTGGATCTACACTTTTTAAGCAGGAACCTAAAGAGGAGGCAGTGGAAGAGACTAGTCTGTTGCCCAAGCAAGGACAAAGGGCCACACACAAAGCATGTAGAACCAGCCTGGCCAAAGCGGAGGCTTCTTATGGCCTGCCAGTTGCAGGAGCCAATGGTATAGAATGTTGTTCCCCTCCAAGCCTGAAGGGGGCTCTGCAGGATAGTTCTTTGAGCTATGGACCAGCTGCAGCCAATGAGATACCTGGTTCAAGCCTCAGACTCTCTGCCATATTGGGTAAAAAGAAGCTTTCTTCCTGCCAGTTACAGGGTACTGGTAGTCCATAAATACTGTTCCTTGGTCTTAACTGGTTTGAATCTTTTTTGTTTGTATGTGTACAAAATTGGAAAGCATCTAGGGAAGTCATTCGACTGAGCACAGAGGACATAAATGTGTAGAAACATTTCAAGTCGTAACATGAAATAAAGGTACTGCTGGCAGAGTAACTTTTGAACCTTGCCATGCGACAAGGTCCTGGATTTCAAAGAGGCATTACTGGGACAGAGAAGCAAACAGAAACATCAATGGCCCTTTTAGAAGCATAAAACCCAAATGTGGTCTTAATTGGTTCCTGGCGTGGATGGTAACTTGCAGCCCCTTTTTTCCCCTTCAAGGCAGCAAACTTAAAAGGAGTCCTAAGCAAAGCCGGAGATGTTTGAAAGATGCGAAGCAGATGCTCTGCCACTGAACCCTGTCTCCCCCTCCTTCCTCCAGCCACTAGGCAAATGTTTCCTTTGCAGAATATTACCTCTTGATGCACAGCAGGGATGTTTAAAAAATTGTATTTCAGAGTGTACAGAGCTGTACTTTGCTTCTGAACCCCAGCCTTATAAATCTCTCTGAGCCAGCACAAGAGTTGTTTTCTTTGCCATGGGTTGGGAAGGAGGCTATAACTTGGGATGCCAGCTTCCAGATGAGACCTGGGGATCCCCTGGAACTACGGCTCATCTCCAGACTACAGAGATCAGTTCTTCTGGAGAAAATGGCTGCTTTGAAGGGTGATCTCTATAGCATTGAACCCCACTGATCATCCCTCCCCTCCCCTGGCTCCATTTCCAAATCTTCAAGAAGAAGAAGAGATTAGATTTATACCCCGCCCTTCACTACCCAAAGGAGTCTCGGAGCGGCTTACAATCCCCTTCTCTTCCCCTCCCTACAACAGGCACTCTGTGAGGTAGGTGGGGCTGAGAGAGCTCTCTTGAGAACTGTCCTTGAAATAACAGCACTGGAAGAATTTATGACTCACCCAAGGTCACAGCAGCAGCTGCATGTGGAGGAGTGGGGAATCAAACCCGGTTCACCCAGATTAGAGTCCTCCTAGATTAGAGTCCACACTCCTAACCACTACACCAAACTGGAGATTCCCAAGCTGGATCTGGCAGTCCTATCGCCCATCCCCCGCCTGTGGCCAGGGGGGACCTGGCAACCCTAGCAATACCAAGGTATTTGCCAGTGGATACGCCTTCTGCCTGTGGGGGGCTTTGCCCAGTCTAGCAGCGAGGAAAACAACTTCACACTATCCAGACACCAGGACTTGAGGCTTTCTCATACTAGGCAGGGAATAGCTGGCTGCTTCAGTGTGTAGAGCAAAAAGCCTGCCCAACTGAAAAGGATTTCTGGGCCTACAGAGTGCCTTTCCTTGTTGTTCTCCTGCCAGGCTCGTAGTTCCAATTAAAGGGATGAATTATTGAAATCGCCCAATTGCCGCTCAAGGTTATTGCTTTCCAGGGCTTGTTTTGGCAGGCGTTGATTATGCAAATGCATTTCTTCCTGAAATTACCCTCCATCTTAGTTTTAGCTCTGATTTGGGGGGGGGGGGGGGGCAGAAGAGGCATTTCACTGTTAGGAAAGCTGAGAGTTGCCTTTAAAATAATTCCGCTGCTTACTCTAGCTAAGGGCACCGGAGAAAGCTGACCTGACTACACAGGGAGTCTTAAGTGGCCATTTGGGGTCATGGTATTTTTCACTGGGATGGACAGCTGCAACCCAGAACCTGACCCCCTGAGACCTTACCAGAGGGGGAGATAAAAACTTTTTCCCATAGCCATAATTGTAGGGATCCATTAAAATTTATTTCCCAGAGTTAAGAGATTTCAACATTTTAGTATTCTCTTTCTCTTTAAAGGGTACACATGTCAGGCTGCACAGGCTGTAGACATCCCAGGTCCAAAACCCTCCTCTGTCTCATAACTTTAGCGTGCACGAACAAGCAACAAGACACAGTGTGTATTTATGAAGCACCAAACTGGCATGTGTGTTCTGTAACTGTGGTGTCCTCACTGCTAGGCGAGAGCACCCTTATATCAGAACCTGACCACGGTGTGACAAAATACTGTAGTGTTCACTCCTGTTTCCCCACGCACTGAAAAGTTTCTAGGGCAGTGCTCCTGTGTTTATCTTTCTTGGGTTGAAAGAACACTGGAAGCTTCGTGTCTTTGTAATACTTGTTTAACCTAAGGGGCTCTGCAAGCAGAAGATATCGGAAGCAAATAGATTCTGCTATAACAGATCCCCGAGAGCAGCTCATACATAAGCAGTGCCTCCTTTCTTCAAGCTGAACCCCATTCTGGTTAACAGCTCTCTGTCCCCATCCTTTTCTGGCTGTGCAGGGCCCTCAGCCTCCATCTTTGTACATGAACATCTGTTCAAGGGATCATAGCACTTAAGAAACAGTAACATTCTTTCAGCAAGAAGTTGACTTGCTTATTTTGATCTTGTATTTCTAATGATCTAGCTAGTCAGATTTTCCCCCACCACACTGCTGTTCCCTAAATAAGTTGCATGGAGAAGACAAGACCATGGTCTCTCTATCAATATGGGAGTTGACCATTCTTTGCCCGGGGGGGGGGGGGTATCAAGGGATCAGTGCCTAGTGATCGTATGAGAACTGAACCACTGACATCTTCTGTGAAAGACCAAGAGGTTCATGGTGCTTTTCTTTTTTTTAAAAAATGTGACAACATGCCAGGCCTCTCACCTCTGGGGGGGGAAATTACTTTGGACATGGTACGCGCCCATTCAAAATCTCCTTCCCAGAGTACAGTCGATTGATCTTTCCATAAGTCAAGAAGGGTTGTCCAGTGATCATCCAAGCCTGCAATCCCAGCTGATCAGCAGTTTGGCTTCCGAGGGCTTAGTGCTGCAGCAGCATAGAGCAGTAATCCAATCTAGCTTTACAAAGAAGGACTCCCATTTTTCAACCAAGAGCAGGGAAGGGCAGTCCTGAAAATTCAATGGAACTGAAACAATTGGAAATTGGAGCTGGCTGGCTTGGTCAGCCTAGAGCGATGAGGGGCTGTAAAATTTGCTCCTCACGTACTCTGACTTCTTTGAGGTATGCACATGTTTGCCTCCTCGTTGTGAACTTCTCTCTTTATTGTATTCTGCCTTCCCTGCACCCCTAGTGGCTGCAGCGCAGGACTGTATTAGGGGGGAAAATAAATCAAGATGAATTCTGCATGCAGCATGGGGCTATTTCTGGGCCCCTCGTCGTGAGATTTTTACTTAAGAACTTAAGAAGACCCTGCTGGATCAGACCAATGGTCCACCTAGTCCAGCATCCTGTCTCACACAGCAGCCAACCAGTTCCTCTGGAGGGCCAACAACAGGGCACAGAGGTTGAGGCCTTCCCTGATGTTGCCTCCTGGCTCTGGGATTCAGAGGCGTAGTGCCTCTAAATGTGGAGGTTCCCCTCAATCACCATGACTAGTAGTATTCCTACAGTTTGCTTCCCGTCATTTAGCCAATTTTTAATCCATGAGAGAACCCATCCTCTTATCCCATGACTGCTACATTTACTCTGGAGTCTTTGGCGAGGTGTCTTGTCAAAAAGCCTTTTGAAAAATCAAGTAGGCCACTGTTGGTCTTGCATGCTTACTTGAAAGCAAGTCCCACTGTGATCAATGGGGCTTACAATTAAATCTCCATTGGACTGCAGCTTTAACCAAAGTATTTAGAAGTACTTTTTGAAAAGGGAAAAAAATAATAACCCAACTTGCTCCCGATGTGGGGAAGGAATATCTGCCCATTAACATGTCAAAATTATCTTGGGGGGGGGGGGAGGGACAAGCTTGTGGTGCTCCTCTACAGGGGAAATGAAACAAACAAAAACCCCTCGCTCCAGTGTACGAATTGGAAAGCATAGCTCCGTGTGGCTAAATGAGTGCCAGGGCCGAGAGCAACTTCTGGGCTGCATTATGGAGACATTTGTATCTCCGGAAGCACACATTTTTCTTCTTTTGTTTCCTTTTCTCCTTGGTCGCTTATAAGGAGAAACGGCATCAGCAGAGCAGTTTAATTGCAGGAAGACAAAATGCCCCTTTCCCCTCAGATGGCAGCTGAACAAAGCCCCAGTGAAAAGAGACAGGGCCGCAGAGCCTCTTGCTGCTCAAACTGTAGGCCCTGCATGCAGGGGTCGTGGTGCTGGTTGACAATCAGAACCCATTAAGAAGACAGAAAGGCAGGCCAGTCATTCAGCGTTTTAGCTCTGCTTTAATCTGTTTAATAGGTGTAATTAATCAAGCTTTGGCTGCATATTAATTCCCCCCTCCCCCAAAAAAACGTTACAGCTCACAGTAAGCAAAATTGGGTTCCAGGAGGAGGTCTGAACAGTGAGAATGGCCTGGCAAACGTAAGGCAGAATTTGGCTTGGCTCATGTTGGGGATGCCGGTTGGCCCTCAGTGGAAGGAAAGAGGATCTTACTGTAATGGATTCAGAAATTGGCATTGGGGGGGGGGGCATGCCTCAGTGGTAGAGGGCCTGTTTTGCGAGTGAAAAGTCCCAGGTTCAGCCCCCAGCACCTGCAGTTAAAAGGACCATGTAGTAGGTGATGTCTAAAAGACCTCTATCTGAGACCCTGGAGAAGCCACTGCTGGTCCGAGCAGACAGTATTGACCTTGATAGACCAATGGTCTGATTCAGTATAAGGCAGCTTCGTGTATTCAACAGCACTCTCTCATTACCCCCCTCCACCCCCGGGTGACTTCCAGCCAGCTTGGAGAACAGCCTTTTGAGTTCTTTGTATTTGACTTTCCTCCTAACAGGGTGTGGCAGAGGCTGAACTGGAAAAGAACCTGAGAAGGACTTTCACAGTCATGATCCGGACTACTAAGAAAGAGGTCAGTGGGCCCTGTGGATGGCTGTGGCTAGAGATGAAAGGGAGAGGCATGATGGTAGCCAATGTGAAAGTTCTGAAGGGGGCGCTGCAGCAGATATCTGTCTGGGAGGCACGGATAGCCCTACCCAGTTTCTGTAGGAGATGGCTGTAGCTACCATGCAGGAGGATTTCTCGGTTGCCTGACACACACTGTCTTTCTGCACACCTGACCCCTTGGAATAAAGTTCAGGATGTACAGCTTCTTCGAAGGTTGAATGAAGATATTAAGTTTTGCAAAGAAGAACTTTGGCTTTAAGAAAAAGAAGAGAGAGAGAGAGAACCAAAGTGAGTTTCTTGCCCTTATGGGTATAGAGATGGGCTTTGAAGCACATGGACAATATCAGATAACATCTGCGAAACTGCAGTGAGGGCGCCATAGGATTTCCTGAGGGAAGAACCCTTCTCTTTGACTAGTGGAAGCAGACCACATTACTCGGTCTAAGAAAGTGTATGCAAACTGACTTAATGGTTTTTGCTGGCTGGAGAATGGTCCCCAACTTGGCAAAAATGTGGGTTATCTCCCCCCCCCCCCCCGTTTTTATTTATTATAGCTGGGTTCCATACAGCTGCAACAACACTGAACTAGCTGGGCTGTTGGTCTGATGTCTTGTAGCAATTTATGGATTCTTTAGAGAGTTAACTTCCCAGGTTGCCAGAGCTTTTTCCTGATCTGAAGGAAGTCCCCATCTTCCCTGTTCCCTTGGATATTTGACTACCTTATGACCTTCAGTTTTCAGCTGCTGAGCTTAGCAACTCCAAAGCCCTGAGATTCTCTAAACAATCTGCAGAGCTACGTGGCTTTTCTCTCCCCCCCCCCCCCCCCATGCTGACCTGGCTGCTAATCCCACTTTCTTCACTCAGTTTGCTTTCCTTACAGGATCAGTTGCCAGGAGTTTCACTTAATGTCAGCAATGTACGAGAACGAGGTAAGAGCATAAACCAGAGACTGGAAAAAAGTTCTGGCCCCATCACCATGGGGTTAAATTTGGTCCTTAACCAGAGAGTTCTACTGTTTCATCTGTTTTGAGAAGAGTGTATCTTCCCTATGCTGATCAGCATACTCAGCCTGCAGTTCCTATGGATTGGTGGTGGGTTGTGCCCTCAAGTCACAGCTGACTTACGGCGACCCCTTGGGGTTTTCAAGGCAAGAGATGAGCAGAGGTGGATTGCCGTTGCCTGCCCCTGAGTAGCAACCCTGGGCTTCCTTGGGGGTCTCCCATCTGAGTACTAACCAGGGCTGGCTCTGCTTAGCTTCCAAGATCTGTGTATAAAATAACTTACAAATAATATTCAAACCTTTAACAATAATTGTTATTATCGAGCATCTGAATCAACTTGAGATTGTGAGCTGTATGCCATACTTTGGCCACCAAATGAGAGGGGAGCCCACACTGGAGAAGACCCTGATGCTGGGAAATATCGAAGATCAAAGAAGAAGGGGACGGCAAAGGATGAGGTGGCTAGACAGTGTTATTGATGTGGCGGACATGAAATTAAGCAAACTCTGGAGCACCACGGAAGACAGGAGGGCCCGGCATGATGTGGTCCATGGGGTCGCAAAGAGTCAGATTCAACTGTGTGACTGAACGACAACAGCAAAAATGCCATGTTGTGAATATTGTTTGAGTCTTTTTCCTGATGCAATCGATTGTATGGTTCTACTCTGGAAGACGCTTGAGCAGAATGCGATAAACCACAGCTAGCCATTGCTTAAAGGAAAGCAACTGGGATCTTTGTTATCATTCTTCTTGTGTTTTGCATTATGGTTTATCAGGTATATCCTGAGCGAACACCAGATATTTAATGTTATCAGCTGCATACACATTCAACTCCATCCTTTGTGGTTTTCTGTATTACAACAGCGGATAAATAGTTTTGATACTATAATAATACGTAAACATAAAAATTGTTTTCACATTATTGTTAAAGGTTTGAATGTTATTTGTAAGTTATTTTGTGCACTGTTTTGTTTGATTGTAGCTTCCTCACTATGTATCTCTGGTTTTAGTGTTTTGATTAGCTTCCAAGATCTGACAAGATTGGGCTAGCCTGGGCCATCCAGGTCGGGGCTCCTATACATTAATGTAGTGCCATTTAAAAAAATTATTCAGAGCAATGCAACAGTTTTCAGCTAGTGCTGTGCTGACAGATTGCAAACAGATGCAAATGAAATTTGTGAGTCGACAGGAGCTGGTAGGCAGACGTGCAGCTGCGTTCCCGTTCTGAAACATTCTTGCTCAAAGCTCTGGGCCCTGCCATTTGCAGTTGATTATGGCATCAGCAGCGCATTCATTACAACCCAGGGCTGAGGTTGGTTTGGGGGCACTTCACAGACAACTCCCATCAGAATAAGGATAAGCATTTTTTTAGGGTGATGATGCCAAAGGGATGCAAAACCTTTTTGTTTTGTGGTCGACTAAGATCACCCATGGGGATACGTACAGCGGAGCCCTGGCCGCATTATAAATAGGCTTCCTTTACCCTTAGTGATGTCAGCAGTTGGCCAAAACTGATTGGCTGTATAGCTTTGCAACAGCACATCCAGTGCATGATCCCTGATCGGTTGGAATCATGTGAAGAATGAAATAAAAAATTGAGAGGAACTAGCCATTTACACAATAACAAGGACAAAAAAGGGGGTAGGAAGAAGCTATGAATTTTCATAAAAAGGATTTAAGTTGAGTGGCTGGTACCTCAGACTCACTTAGTCGTGGTGGTGGAAAGTGCTGTCAAGTCCCAAGCAACTTACGACAACCCTGTAGTGTTTTTCAAGGAAAGAGGAGTTTAGAGGGGGCTCACCATTGGCTGCCTCTTCTTTGGTGGTCTCCCATCCAAATACTGACCAGGGCTGACCCTGCTTAGCTTCTGAGATCTGATGAGCCTGGGCCATCCCTGTAAGGTCCACAAATCTCTACTGGGGAGCTAAAAGGTAAACATGTTGATCTCAGCTGAAACTGTCTTCCTTGTGTTACAGGAGGACTTCTGGTGGGGCTTCCGGAAGATCCACCCCCAAGTTCCCTGTTGCCAGAGCCTGTACTCCAGTACTACATCCAGCAGTATCAGAAGTCTGGATTCAGGTAAGTGCAAAAATGACCTTCCTTTGAGTCTTCTGGGAAAATGTGAAAGCGACTTCATTGATTCCAGGTGGCCCTTGATGTTTTTATTCCCTGGAGTGGTTTCATTCCATAGATTTGATTGCTGGTTTTCGATTTTATGTCTCCCTTTTTATCTCTCAAATCTTTTGAGTGCTGCATTTTTCCTGATGTTTTTAGGGTTTTTTAGCATTTATAGTTTGCATAAAGTTTGATTCTTATGTTTTGAACTATCCTTGGGTCAGATTGCAGTAGGCAGGATATATTATATGGGGAAAATGCTATGCGTCCTCCCCAGGGAACCCGGCCCAAGGTAGCAAACAAAATAAAGCATTATAGAAACATAGAACATTAAAGGTTATTAAAATCCAGTCTTAAAAACCCTCCCGGGGCATAAAAACATAGATCATTGAGCAGCTTAAAATAAGAGATTTCAGACTAAAAGCATGCTATAAAATAACGCTAAAAGATTATTCCCCCCAATTAAATATAAATTAAATAAAATATATGCAGTACATTTTCTAAGCGATGAAGAAGAGGAGATTGGATTTATACCCCTTCCTTCACTCGGGAGTCTCAGAGCGGCTTACAATCTCCCTTTCCTTCCCCTCCCCACGACAAACACCCTGTCAGGTAGGTGGGGCTGAGAGAGCTCTCTCGAAAACTGCCCTTAAGCGAACAGCTCTGAAAGAACTGTGACTGACCCAAAGTCACAATAGCAGCTGCATGTGGAGGAGTGGGGAATCAAACCCGGTTCTCCCAGATCAGAGTCTGCGCTCTTAACCACTACACCAAGCTGGCTCTCACAAGCTGGTGCACCTGTTGCTGTTGGGCTAGGCCAGTGTCCAGGAAAGGTTACAGTTGCCCCTTTCTTGGGATTACCACTGGAGCTATAGGCCTGTGAAGCACATGGTCTTATAGGCCTGTGAAGCACGTAGTTAACCAAATGGCATTTACCACCATAAGACAGTATCTTTGGATGCTTGGGGCAAATGTGGGATGTCTATTCCTTTTGTGCTATACCTGTGATGACTTCTAGATAGATCTGGCTAACCACTGCTGAAAACAAAGATGCTAGGCAAGGAAGAGATGCCCCCCCCCCAGCTAATCCAGCAGGGCTGTATTATGCTCGGGGACAGCAAAGCTTGTACTGAGAGGGCAACATAACTGTGCATTGGACATGGGCATTAAGGGGGTATAGCAGCAGCAAGAACTTCTAATAAGTCTGACCCTTTTTGTCTTTCAGGGGCCCACTGAACTGGTACCGGAACATGCAGGCAAACTGGAAGTGGAACGCCTCTGCACAAGGCAGAAAGGTATTGGGCGTGGGGGAAAGAAATGGTGCCTTCTCCTTGGAGTTCTAGAAGTTCGTGTTTTCTGTGGATTTTCATCCTGCCCTTTTCCCAAGGGCAGCGTACAGGATTCTTCTTCCTCCTGAGGCTGCAGTGGGAGGTGAGATGGTTCTGTTCTGCTGACGGAATCCCCGGTCTGTCAGCAGAGATGCACTCAGGGATCCGAGCTGATGAGCCCCAGGTTCAACTTCCTACTTGAGTCGTGAAGGTCACTGAGTAAACGTGAGATGGTCACTCTGCCTCAGCTTAACTTACTCTTCCGGGTGGATCAAATGGGGACGGGACAACTTAGTGTTCAGTCCAGAGCTGCTTGGAGGAAGAGGGAGATAAACATTTGATAAATGGGTGGGAAGGAGGTGGGATTGTTGCTGTCTTAAAATGGTTCTGACTAGAGGTCCCTGTCCTCATACATTCCAGTTATATCCCAGCCTCCTTCTGTGGAATTCAAGGGCGTGTACCTAGTGACTCTCCAGAACAGGACGGGAGGTTATGCCCAGACTTAGCTTTTTAGGAAGGTTACTTTTTTTTGTCTCTGATCCAATGCTCTGCTTCGGTCTCAGGCATCTGAGCAAAAATCCTGTTCTTTAGTTATCGCTCTTATATGCCACCCTTCCTCACGGTAGCCTTTTGGGGGTGGGATCATTTTTATCCTCACTAAAGACCTGTGATATAGGCTGGGCTGAGTTCTAGTGACTGGCCCAAGGTAAGTGTTACATGAATGTGGTGATTTGAACCCCAGATTTCCCTGTCCAGAGGTCAGCATCCTATCCGCTGCTCTGCAGTGGCTCTGTTGTGAATATCCTGTTCTCTCTCTGTCCTAGAGCAAGAGCCAGGTGGTTTTTTGCTCTAAATAATCCAGATTCTGTACCTTAAGGGTAAGGGTTAAGTGCCATCAAGTTGCTTCTGACTTGGGTGACCCTATGAATTAATGACCTCCAAAACATCCTATTATTAACAGCCTTGCTCAGGTCTTGCAAACTGAAAGCCTTGATTGGGTCCGTCCATCTCATGTTGGGTCTTCCTCTCTTCCTGCTGCCTTCCACTTTTCCTAGCATTGTTGTCATTTCCAGTGACTCTTGTCTTCTCATAATGTGACCATACGATAGTCTCCATTTAGTCATTTTAGCTTTGAGGGAGAGTTCAGGCTCCATTGGATCTAGAACCCACTTATTTGTCTTTTTGGCAGTATCCAGAAAACTCTCCTCCAACATCACATCATCAACTTTCTTCAAGTTAGCCCAGTCAAATTAAGTGGCTGGACAGGCCCCTGCCCCTACAGAAGGCAACCATCCCTCTGAACAACTCTCTGGAGTACCAAGATATCATGACTGAGATGCTTTGGAGCTCGCCTTGCGACCGTGGGGTCCAGTGAAACCTTGCTCTGTTTTCATTAGGTTCTCGACTTTTGTTTAAGACTCTAACCCTAAAAGTCTTGTCACACCTTAAAGGCTAGCTGTGGCAGAGGGGTTAGCTCCAGCTGCCAGCGGCTTGTATTACAGTGGCACAGAGGACAGCAAGAACAAATTGTAAACTTTGAGACCAGAATGACGTGACATGTAAGGAGCGGCAGTAGCTCTGCAGAGTGACACGTAACCAGGTATAAGGAGGATGATCTTTGTCAGGTGGATCTTGTCCAGTGAAAGAAGTGCTGCCCTAGATGGAGGAGAGCTTGCCGACTGCAGCATGTTGGTCTTCCCGAAATCAGGCCCCCTCCCCGGGATCAGTGGATGCCCAGGAACACCAGGGGGAATGCAGTGGGGATCTGCAGTAGGTGTGGGAAACTGCTAATAATTGCCCTCCCTCTCTTCCCAGGTCAAAAGAACCATCCACAAGTGAAGTTCCAGATCCAGAAGCACCTTGCAGACCAACAAGATTTTCCGAGGTTTGAGCTTTTGAGAGTCAAGGCTGATGAAGGCTGCTTTGTACCCCCAAAATCACGTTCGTCTCTAAGGTGCTACTGGACCTGAATCCAGCTGAGCAGGGGGATAGGATCTATGCCTAAATACAGAACGGTGGTCTTATCACTAATCCATGAATACTTTTTTTGGGAGGGGGATGTCTACAAAAGGCTCCTATACTTTGTGGCCTTTTACCCTTCATGCATCTGACAAAAAATGCCTCTACGCTAAATGAGGCAGATTTTTGGAACAAGAGACTAGCATAGCTAATCCTCTGAGATTTGTCTCTGTAGTTCCAGCACCACTGCTGCCTGGTCAGTTTAGCTCCATACATGCAGCTTCATTTCTATCCCCAGGGGATGGTTGCTCTCACAAAAGATTTAGCAGCTTCACGTGAGCTTTCTCTGCCCTGCATGTCTCCAGCGCAATTATTCCTGACCTGAGTGGGCAGCTCTTACAATAATGGATGGCTTTTCCCTGCTGCAAATGATCTTTGTTCTCGTTGCCTCCTTAAATCCACAGATCAGAGTGCCTGCTTTGATGGTCACCGCTGGGAAAGACAAAGTTCTGCATCCAAATATGAGCAAGCACATGGAAGAATGGGTGAGCAAACCATGCTGTTTTCTCATGTAGCAGGCCGCTGACACTCACCTGGGATACACAAATCGGTTGTGATTTGAACCAAACTTTGCCTTTCCATTGGTCATCTTGGAAGATAATCGCCACTGAAAGTTCAGGGTCTAACTGGGCAGGATGCTAGAAAATCCATGAACTGATTGTCCCAGTGTTTTTAGCACAGAAGTAGCAGCCACCTGTTCTCATAAACCCAAATCAACTCTTTCTTCTTATCTCCTCCTCACCTAGCAGTGGTCTTCAAAGAAAGAATACGGCTACCTGTACTGTGTGCTTGTCATTTTCGTTCCAAGGCTAACAGTGTGTGTGTGGGGGGGGGATTCTTTTCCCAAAACTATGGGAGGGGGGATAGTTAAACATCTTCCTTTAGCTCCAGTGTGACCAGAGTCCAACTTAGGGCACCACGTGTCTGCTATGTATGTTTAAAACAAAAACTGGTGTTGTCTACTCAGACCAGCAGTGGCTCTCCAAAGTTTTTTGGTAAAGGCCTTTCCCAGCCTTGGGCTAAAGACTAAACCTTTTTATGCATGTAGAACATTCCCTCCACTCCTGAGATTTGGCCCCCTGGTGGACGCACCTCTAAAGTGATTGTGGTGCAGTTGTGCCTTGGACTGGATCTGGCTTTATGTATTCCTTTCTAGATCCCTCAGCTGACCCGTGGCCACATTGAGGAATGTGGACACTTCACACAAATGGAGAGGTAAGTGGTATTGAGAGCTGGAAAAGGATGGGAGCGGTACAGGGAGACATTAGAAGAGAATTACCTGAAGTTTGCTGAGGAGGAGTTGGGGGGGGGGTGAAAGGGTCTAGTAAACACACAGGGAAGATAATTCATATTCTTTGCTAAAAGTTCTGTACCAAGAAATAAAAATATTTCAGTAGTCCAGATGTCCTCAGTCCAAAGCAATAAACCATCAAAAAGCCTGGACAAAACTAAAATAGAATACTTTTTGTCTGGCACCTGAAGCTCAATATGATAAGGCAAATTTCAGGAGCTCTGTAGTCCAGGTGCCAAAACATAAGAGGCCCTGCAACAAATGAATGCTATTAGTGCTTCAGTGTAGTTCCATGACAGAGTCCAGCTATAGAGACACTACTTACGTATGGATAAAATTCATGGCTACAGATTATGGGATGCACATCTGAGTAACAATTCAGTCTGTCTTGGCTGCATGGCTTTTGGATGGCCTACACATTTTCTGACACATATGTATATGCAAATTGGCATTCTCACACACAGTTGAATATCAGCACCTTCTTCACATTCACCCAGAACTGGTTCAGGCCTGTATACATAACACTTTCATGCCTAATTATTTTCAACAGCACTATACAATTTTCTACTAATCTTATTTTATAAAGAATTTAAAAAAGAAGACCCTAGAAATATGGTACACAAAAAGTGGCTCAAGAATCTTGAATAATTCTCAGAACTCAGTAAGTATCCCCCCCAAAAAACCCTCCCCAAAACCAAGAGAATCAGACAAGGTCTTAATGCTGAAAATTGCCAAGGATTGTGTCTTAGGATGGAGATGGGGGCTGCTTTTTTAAAAAGTGAGTTCCACAATTATGGCAGCAAATCAGAACAGTCTTGAATGGAAATAACTTCCCAGAGAGAGAGAGAGAATCTAAGACAGGACACCCGAGAAGAAGTAAATAATCAGGGGGGTTCATTTATTCTCATTTACTTGAGGGGTATGGGGTCAGCAAGTCATTGGTGTACAGAATTGTACATTGCCATGTCACCGTGGTGTAGCTGTGTGCCTGTGTTAAGTGCCGTCAAGTCACCTCTAACTTACGGTGACTCTATGAATTAACGTTCTCCAAAACGTCCTATCATTAGCAGCCATTCTCACATCTTGCAAACTTCCTTGATTGAGTCACTCCATCTCACGTTGGGTTTTTCTCTTTTCCTGCTGATCTCAACTTTTCCTAGCATTATTGTCTTTTCCGGTGATTCCTGTCTTTTCATAATGTGACAACAGTATGATAGCCTCAGTTTCACCATTTTAGCTTCTAGGGACAGTTCAGGCTTGATTTGGTCTAGGACCCAATTATTTGTCTTTTTGGCAGTCTTTTTGGTGTAGTTAGAGCATCAGAGTCCATCTACGCATTACAAAGTCCTCTAGCTTTTAGGGGAGACAGCACAAGTGCTTTGTATTGCATATGGGGTGTGAGTTTTGTGCCTCTCAAATGTCCACTGGCTCTGAGAAGGGGGAGGGGCATTAAAGGCATGTCTCTCCCTGTATGCTGTGCGCACAAACAGCAAACTGCCGACATACATCTGGGAGGCACAAAACTTCCATTGTATCTCTGATACGAACATCTTGCCATGTTCCCCAGCAAACCCAAGTTCTGTGATGTGTGTCGACAGAGCCTCATGTTCAACTCCCAGCTCAGCCATGAAGCTCACCAGGTATCTTTGTGCCAGCTGTTTTCTCCTTGCCTAACTGGGGCTCTGCATTCGGTTTCCCCAAACCGGGGAAAAAAATACCGAATAAATATCTGATTGGTATTTATCGGAAATTCTAAAGCTGAATGCAAAGTCAGGAAACTTTTCGGCTACCGAATACAGTTTCCCGAATTTATTTGGCTTTTTCAGCTTTCCGGTAGCTGAATGCCGACTGCCCTCCCCCTGTGGCTTCCCTGGTCAGTTTTACTGCCAGCAAATCAGCTGTGGGAGTGAACCTGACCAGGAAAAGCCTCCTCTCTCTGCCTTCCCTTCTCCAGCTGCCCCAGGGCAGTGGAGGCAGAGAGCCCAGCCATGCTTAAATGCCTTTCTTTCCCTTTCCCAGTTCAGGGAGGGAAAGAAAGACATCTAAACATGCCTGACCTGTCTGCCTGCCCTTCTCTAGCCACCCCATGGCTGTGAGGCAGCTGGAGGAGAGCAGGCAGAGGGAGCCCAGGCATGTTTCCATGCCTGCCCTTGGCTTCCTCAGCCAGCTGCTGCTGGGGTCCGCTGGGGGAGCCAAGGGAAGGCATAGAAACATGCCTCTTTCCCTCCCTGAGCCTCTCCACTGCTGCAGAGAAACTGAGGGAATGGGGGGGGGGGAAGAAGGCATGTATAAATGCCTTTCTTTCTCTCCTCAATCTCAGGGAGGGAAAGAAAGGCATTTAAACATGCATGGGTTGCCTGCCTGCCCTTCTCCAGGGGCCCTGTGGCTGCAGGGAACTAGAAAAGAGCAAGCAAGGAGCCCAGGCTTGCCTGCCTTTCGCTTCCCCAGCCACCGCCCCATACAGCTTATTGACTGGAGAAGCAAAGGGCAGACATGGAAACATGCCTCCTTCCCTCCCTGAGCTGCTCTGCTACTGCAAAGAGGCTCAGGGAGGGAAGGGGGGGAAAAGAAGGCATGTTTAAATGCCTTTCTCCCACCCCCGATCTCATGGAGGGAAAGAAAGGCATTTAAACATGCCTGGGTTCCCTGCCTGCTGTTCTCCAGGGCCCCCGCGGCTGTGGGGCAACTGGAGAAAAGCAGGCATGGAGCCCAGGCATGTTTCCGTGCCTGCTGTTCACTTTCCCAGCTGATTTGGGGGGCTGGGGAAGCGAAGGGCAGTCATGGAAACACGCCTGGGCCTCCCTGCCTTCCCTTCTCCAGCTATAGAAGGGAAGGCAGAGAGAGGAGGCTTTCCCTGGTCAGTTCTGCTGTTAGGTTTAAATGGATTAAACATAAGAGCTGACTGGGGTGGAGTGAAATTGACTGTCAGGTATATCAGACCCAAAAATATATTCGGCAATACTGAATATTTCCCCAGTCCTGATACTTTACCAGTATTGGTCTGGGGATATTCGGCATTTACTGATTGGGGGGGGGGGGGGGGTGTCTGATATACCCGAAGCTGAAAAATACCAACTTTTTTTTTTTTTTTGCACACCCCTAAACCTAACTCACTGGGTAGTCATGAAGACACCATGGCCAGGAGAATCCTGTATCTTCCCCTGAGCTCCTTGGGAAAAGGGCAGGACAAAAATGTATAGATAAAAGAGAGGCACCCGTGAAAACCGTACCAAGACTTCTTTAGCTCCCCACCTATAGACATTTCTGCACACCGAGCTCTTCCCTGTCTGCCTGTGCAAATGTGAGGAGCACATCATTTTCTCCATTAAGCTGCCAGCCTCGTTGCCTCCACCTTCTCTCTGCCCTATCATTCATCTGTGTTTCTCAAAATTGCCGTCTTGTTCTAATGTCACAGCAGCCATTAAAAACAAAACCAGAGATATGCACAAAGGCAGTTAAATGAGCCGCTGTGTGTGGAATTGCATTTCGGCACCAATCCCACACAAGGCGTGATAGATTCTAATGGAGAAATAAATAAACCCTACTGGCAGGGAGACAATAGGGCTCCTGGTAAAGACTCAAACCCACACTCACAAAACTCCTGTTTTACAAGGAAGAATTAAACCTTGCCGGTTAAACTACCAGGTGGAACATCGTCCTGGATTTATGGCACAGGAACGGAAGGGATCAGGATGAGCATAACTGAACCAAAGCCCAAGTTACCATCGGGAGTGGGTGGAAGCAGCACTAAGAACTGAGTCATACCTGTAAGCGAAGGGAATCTAGAGGCGGGGGGGGGGGGGCTCTCTTGGGGTCCTTTTGTGCAGATGTGGACTGCAGGGTTGTCAGCATGCTGATGACCACCCAGGTCCTTTCCCTTCAACTGTGCAACTCCTATCCTTATTCCATGCATGAAGCAAGCAAAGAAAAAAATCCCTTTGCAACCACTGGAGGAAGGTTAAAGGGATGCTGCCACCCAAACTTAGTCTGTCAGACTCATGGAATGAGAGGTGTGAGACTATCCCCTGGGGAAATCAGACCAAAGATCTGCTCAGCCCCACTTCCTTTTTCCAGCAGTGGCCAACCAGATGCTCTCCGGAATGCCGCTAGCAGGCTTGAGGGCAGCAGCCCTCCCTCGTCATTCATCTCCAGCGCCTGCAGTTCAGAGGTACACTGCCTCTGAACATGGAGGTTCCATTTAGTTGCCTCAACTAATAGCTGGTTGATAAATACATCCTTCTCGATAAAGTTGTCTTTAATAGGGAAGTGGGCCTATTAAACTTTGTAACAGCCAGTGGTCCTCACTGCATGTTGAAGCAGCCAATTCCGTTTGCTCATGATGTGCTGTGTGAAGAAGTGCCTTGCAGAGGAAGGGGATGAGATCAAGGCAGTCTGTAGTCAGCCAGACCAGGTGGGATGCCTGCTTTGCTCGGACTAGCAGGCAAACCTGACCTGGAACCTTTTAATGGGGATCGGGGTATGTTGCCTGACCTGCTGCGACCCGTTGTTGGTGAGAGACCGACCTCCTTTTGGCCAGCGGGGTGTATGTGGGGTGGTGCGCATTGGCTGTCCTTGCCTGGTGGCACCATTTATTTCTGCCAGTGCAACACCCACTGCAGGCTCCTGGGGCTTCGCTTGGCATGTAGGCTGCAGCCGTGATCTGTATTGGTTTTTTGCCACATGCTCTTCCCAGCCTGAGGATTTCAAAGGAGGTTCAGGGAACTGGAAGCTGTTTCCTGCACAGACTGCCCAGGCAAATGTTTCTTATGAAGCCGCTCCTCCTCCTCTCCTTCTCCCTCTTCCCCTGATGTCTCTGGGAGGGGCACCAGTTTGCCACCCAGGTGCGAGTAGGAAAGGAAGTCCATCTCACCCTCTTGCTTGCCTCCAACCTCAGGTGCTTTTCTGGCCAGAGTTTGGATCTGAAGGTAGCAAGACCCCTTTCTGATTCAGTGAATCAGTCTCTAAAGAAGTCTTTCCGTCTCTGCTCCAGATCCCAGTCGTCAAACTTGTCTCTTACCACGGATGTGGAGCTAAGCTGAGAATTGTGGTCAGAATTCTTCCACTTACGAAGAGGTTTTTTAAAGCCACGTCCTAGGTACCAAGCCCATAGCCACAGTGGGGCATCTTGGGGCCACGCCCCCTTAATTGACTGCCTTGCCCCACAAAAATGCACTCTCCAAAACTATAATGCTTCTTTTAAAATCTAAATTTAGCTGTGGTTCACCACATTGTTCTGTCTTATTTCTCTCTCCCACCCCTCTCATCCCCCATGCTCCCCCGCCCCACTGGATTTCCCCATGCCCCACCTCCCCACATTTTCTGGATACACCCCTGCTAGGCACTTATGATTGAGAAAGGCACCCACAATGGAGGTGCAGAACTTTCCAGGTCTTTGTGATTTACTTGGCCTTCAGCACCATCTCTGCTCTTACCGCTATACTGTTCTGTGCAAAATTTTAAGTTTTTTTTAAAAAATGTCCAAATTCAATAAAACTGCTAATGGCGAGTTCAGAATAGAATGTGCAAATCACATCTTTTGTACGCATTTCAGACTGCCAAATATATCTCTTCTCGGAATATAAATTGGGGGGGGGGGGGCCTAGTAGCGTAGATGCTTCTAATGAGCTCATTGTACTTAGTAACAAACACCCAGTCATTTACATAATATTTACTATGTAGTTGTTGATGACTCCCATGATAATTATGATGAAATGTGTAGCTAATATTTATGTAGCATTTTAAAGCATTCCAACAGTTTGGTCTGTCTTATTAGAAATTCTTACATCAGAACTGTAATGTACAAACAGCAGTTCTGTTCCACATATTCCAGCCGGAGTGGCTGAGGCTGGAGGCTACTTGACTATGGAGCTCAGAGCAGGGCAGGGATTTGGTCTGTGGACTTACGAGATTCTTGCTTTCTTAGCGGCTGAGCTCTTAATGTAGTGTATAAATGTACTTTTTAAATAAAAGGACACGGTTCAAAATGAGAAATGGAGCATAAAACCAGGTACACAGCATGAAATAAATTTGCATCACATGCCTTAGAATAAGGGTGCGCACAGAGGTTAGGTCTTTCTGTCTGCAGCAACGTACTTCCTTTGCCAATGGTGTGTTTTCCCCACAGGCCTGCAGCTCTGAACAAAATCCTTATTGAATGGCTGAGAGAAGTTCACAAGAACGCTCCTCTGCAAACAGCTGCCAAGCTTTAAGCAAGACTCCCAGCGCCCATCCTGCTTGAGTCCTCAGTGGCTGACGCTGGAGACTGCACCGTGTGTGTGTGTGTGTGAGAGAGAGAGAGAATTGTTTTGTGAAAACACTGGAAGTTGAATTGTATTTTTGCATAGATGGTATGCACAGATCTGCCTATTTAGTGCCTTTTAATCCCTCCCTCCAAGGAGCTCGGGTGGCATGAACAGTTCTCCTTTTCCTCTTTTATCCTCCTTATCCCAGCAGCCCTGGGAAGCAGGTGAAGCTGAGACAGAGTTGCTGGCCAAATTTGCCCAGCAGGGTCCATGGCGGGCAGAGGAGCCGAAACTGGGAATTCCAGATCCTAGGCTGGTAACTGACTGCTGCACCACACCAGCACTCAAAACAAGGCAAAGGGTGCTTGACCCCTCCATGACGGCAAAGAACAACAGCACTGGATCCCCTCACAGATCTCCAGATAGCACATCTAGTTTACACTGGTCTACCCAGGCCAGGATTTTATTTCTTCCCATGTGGGGAGGAACTCAGAGTGGATGTCTTTCCCAGCCCTTTCACCAATGACACTTTAGGCAGGGCTACCACTAAGCTACAAAGCTCACTGGGTGACATTGGGCCTGTCACTTTCTCTCTGCTTGTCCTACCTCACAGAGTTGTCGTAGGGACAAAATCTAAGATGGGAGAATCATGAGCTCCTTGAAGCAGCAAAGGTGGGATAGAAAAAATGTGCAAAAAGAGGCTGGATCTCTGTAAGCATGAGGGGGAACCGAGAACCATGGGTATTAAATGCAGACTTGAGCTTCTGGCAAATCTCAGCTCTTAGCACTTTCTAGCACTTAATGGCTGCAGGGAATCTTTGTGTTTGATATCTCAGGAGTCAAAGGAGTTCCCAAAGAAGGTTTCTAATAACTGGGAAAACTTGCGGTTCCTGAAGAATCAAAACATGTACACAGTGAGTATGACTATGTAGATAGTAGAATTCAGCTTTTCCTTGGCCCAGAATTTGGATTTCATGATCTTTATGTACCATCCAGCTTTAAAGGGAAATGCCAGGGCTTCAGTCTGGGGCCCTCCTTATATATGCCTAAAGCGAATAGGTCTCACTGTGCCATAGCATCCCTCTGTGCGGCTGTTCCCAAGTGCCTGCAGAATCCGGCACTTTCTGGGCGTCTGGGTTTTTCATTACAGGCAAGTTCCTGCTAACTGCTTTTATTGCTAATAAAGTATTTTTCTTCAGAAAACTGGTAACTGGAATAAAAGTTTATGAACAGTATTTTTATAGTACTTGGAAGCCTTTTGCTGGGACATAGGAAGAGACAGGAAAGTGTTGTTTGGGGGAAATAGTTGCTTTTCCTTATTGGGGGCTGTGGCAGGGATCTTTTCCATGGTTCCTGTGAGTGGCTGCTGGTACAGATGGAGTCGCCCTGTCCGATGTCAGAAGAACATTGGCCTGTCTACTGCTGTGTCCTCTGACCGGCAGCAGCTCTCCAGGATCTCATGCAGAGGAAGGTTATTCCCGACATCTGCAGTTTGGGTTGCAGGCTCTGGTTTGAGAAAATCCTGGGGACTGGGAGACAGTGCCTGGACTTTGTGGAGTGGAGGGAGCTTAGCAAGGATGTGACATTATGTTCTGTGATGTCACATCCAGGTCAAAAGTTAGCCTCTCTAACCACCTCTTCCTTCCTGTGAAATCACTTCCCACCAGAGTCCAGTTTTTAAATTTCCTTTCTCAAATAGTTTCCTTCTGATTTTTTTCTCTCACCTTATATCAGTTGTAGGCTTTGAACGTATTCTACATGTCATACGAACTGTTTGGTCCGAAATATTTGTCTTGGTATAACTAGCTGCTATCCAGTACTCAACCTACAAAATCTCTCAAAATCCCCTTCAGGTTCTTCTCAATGTTAGGCAGAAACACCCGTTCTGAAGACCAAGAGAATGATGTCAACCAACACAAGTCCCACCCCTCTCTCTGTTCCCAACTGGCCTTTGGTATCTTTACAGGCAACAGTCAGTTTCTTTCAGTCTTTATGCTGTCCTGTAGGAGAAGAGCATTCACCATCTCTGTAAACCACTCTTGGACTTCCATTTCTCCTAGACTCTACATCACAGCACCGAGTCTGCCCTCCTGACTGGCTATTTCCTTGGGGGAAACTGATCTCTGCAGACTGGAGATTAGTTGTAATTTAGGAAGAACTCCAGGACCCACCTTGAGATTGTGTGAAACCTGAAGCATTTCTAACTAGAGGGCATGGCAAGACTTGACATGGGGCCTTCTGTGTGCAAAGCCAGTGCTCTGCTACGGAGCCACAAACCCTCCCTTGCCGCATCAGGCACCTCTGATGTTCAGGCTAGTCATGTTGCTCAGCAGCTGTGCCTGTGCAGTGGGTAGAAGGAAGGTGTGTGTGTGTGTGGGGGGCGGGGTGATGAAGGTTATCCCTCCTTGAGGGAGCATTGCTCTTGCATAGCTGCAGCTCAGAATGGTGTGAATGCTCAGTAAACACACACCTTCCCCATGCATTAATACAAGGCTAAAGCAGCAACGGTCCTGTTTAGTGGGGAGAGGGAGGCCCTAGTGCCGCACCTAATCCTTGGGTCTGTTGTTGGAAGAGGTGGTGGAAGGAGAAATGCAGCAAGGGCATCTGGTGCAGCTTTGGGGGCTGCTGCTCCTCCCACCCCCATACCCTCTGGCCCCTCCTGCCTTGCTAATTGGGGCTTCTCTAGAGCTGGAAACATACTTGGTGATTTCCCCCAAATTTCTGGATGGCGACTCCACTCCTTGAGAGTCATCCTTTGCATCCCGAGAGTCATCTTTGCAGCAGGTGCAAAGAGCCCTAGAAAGTGGATGTAAAATGTGGGAGAGGAGCTAGTGGAGCTTCCTTGCATCAATTAACCTGCAAGACTGTGGGTTTTTTTTCCTGGCACTTGTTTTTGGCTAGCAGCTTGGATCACTCTTGTGTACAGATGCTTTTTTCATCCAAGGGTAGTAAAAGCTTAACATTGTGAGATTCAGCTTTTAATGCAATTGGAGTCATGCTGATGGAACATTAGAGGGGGAGGACAGTTCAGGTGGGTAGCCATGTTCGTCTGTCCTAGTGGACAAAATTCAAGTCCAGTGGCGGGGAGGAGAGCATACTCAAGAAGTGATGGCGTCACTATGCCCTGAACAAACCACAGCAATTTTTTGGCTGCAGGAATGGGAGCCTTAACAGCAGCAATACTCTTTATGAATTTTCTTGGCCTCCAACACAGCCACAGCATTGTGTGGATTAGCTGAAGGCTGTAAACTGAATTTCAGGCTTTATTCACTCTAAGAACAGTGGTAGAAAAGAGCAAGAGCCCAGTAGGGCCTTAAGGACTAACAACATCTCTGGCAGGTATGAACTTTCATGCCACAAATTTGTTAGTCTGTAAGGTGATATGCAGACAATACTCTAATGGCAGAAAGTGAAGAGGACCTCAAGAGCCTCTTGCTAAAGATGAGAGAGGAGAGCACAAAAGTTGGCTTGAAAATCAACATCAAAAAAACTAAAATCATGGCATCCGGCCCCATCAATCCTTGGCAAATAAAAGGGGAAGTTGTGGAAGCAGTGACAGACTTCACGTTCCTGGGATCCAAGATCACTGCAGATGGTGACTGCAGCCATGAAATGAAAAGATGCCTGCTCCTTGGGAGGAAAGCGATGGCAAACCTAGACAGCATAATAAAAAGCAGAGACATCACCCTGCCAACAAAAGTCCGTATGGTCAAAGCCATGGTATTACTAGTAGTAATGTATGGCTGTGAGAGGTGGACTATAAGGAAGGCCGAGCACCGAAGAATAGATGCTTTTGAATTATGGTGCTGGAGAAGACTCTCGAGAGTCCCTTGGACTGCAAGGAGATCAGATCAGTCAATCCTAAAAGACATCAACCCTTACTGTTCCCTGGAACAGTGTCATTGATGCAACAAACATGATATTAAGCAAACTCCGGAGCATGGCAGAAGACAGGAGGGTCTGGTGTGATGTGGTCCATAGGGTTGCAAAGAGTCGGACTTGACTGCGCAACTGAACAACAACAACAAGGTGCTACTGGACTCTTGCTCTTTTCTCGTGCTACAGACAGATTAGCACAGCTACCCATCTTGATCTAAGAACAGTGATGCCAGTCACTGATGATGTTGGGTTTTCAAGAGTAAGGTGGGGAACCCCAATTGCCTCTTAAGCCAGGATTGCGTGGGATTGAACCACATGTTCTATTCTGCCCTTTTTGAAATTAAAGCCAGGCTCATCTCAGTGGAATATTACCTTTGCCACTGAACAGAAATGAGATGTACCTTTTGTTTCCAACTGGCTTCTGTGAGTGCATTAGTCAAAGGGAGCTTTGGGCTCTGGGGTGGGAGGAAGGTGGATGCTGGCAGCATCAGCATACTTTTCCAGTGCCAAGTTGCATTGTATCACTGGCAGTCTTTAAGCAGCCTCTGGACAAAACGCTTGTCAGGGATGCTCTAGGTTGAGCCTGCATTGAGCAGAGGGTTGGACTAGATGGCCTGGATGGCCCCTTCCAACTCTGTGATTCTATGATTCTGTTCTGTGAGTCCATGAAGGGCCCCAGCTATGCTTTTTCAGATTCCAGATGCTCAAGACTAATGTGTGCAGGGCTTTTTTTAAAAAATGTAGCCAGAGTTGATAGTGCCCTGAGCTTTCTCATTAGGGGTCCTAACCATTCTGGCCCCAATTTTCATTTTCCTGGACTATATTCCAAATGACACAGATGGGAACAGGCAGCTAAAGGTTGGCTCTACCATTCTGCCTGGAGGGACTGTTTATGGCAACTGGCCTTTTGACACCTGGCATTTGAGCGAGCTCCGCTCTCCCATCAAACACGGGGTGGAAACAGACATGTTCACAAACGTTGAGGAGATACTGATTGAAGACCAAAGTTTATGTGCACGAGGAGGGAGGCAGAGAATACCTACATCACTTATGCCACACAAAATGCAGTGTGAGCAAGCCAGGACACTCATCCTTCGCTTCAGCCCACCTGCCCTGCCACTTCTTTACAACCCAGAGCAGGATATGAAGGGTGAGGTCACACTCATGGATTGCGACTGTAAGTGAGGACTGGTGCATCAAAAGACCACAGGCGGAACTTTAATAGCAGCTGTCATCACCTCAGAGTAGTTCTCTAAGCAGCCGCCACAAGATGTAAAGATAAGAGCCTGCATCAGTGATTCTGGGACGCATCAGAACTCCTGACCTTGGAAGACGACAAAGCTGAGAGAGGTGCAAAGTTTTGCATTCATCTGTGTATCCTTCTGCTGATTCCCTTACATTCTTTGCTCTTGGCCAGGAGAGAGGCCTAGGCAAGCCTGATCTCATCAGATCACAGAAGCTAAGCAGGGTCAGCCCTGGTTAGTACTTGGATGGGAAACTCAACCAAAGAAGTCCAGGACTGCTGCACAGAGGCAGGCAATGGCAAACCATCTCTGTTCAGCTCTTGCCCTGGAAACCTTATGGAGTCATCATAAATTGGATGCGCCTTGACTCCACTTCCCACCACCATCACCAGAAGAGAGAGGGGCTGCTTCTCACTCTGCCAAGACAGAGCTGTAAGTCTCCTTCCTCTGCCTTTTGGGTCTTTCCAGTCCCTGTTTCTTGCTTGTCTTGCTTGGCGGTAGGCCTTTTCTCACCAGCTGCTCTCTGCCACGGAATGACACGTGCCACTCAACCTTGCCCCTTCTTTCGCCGGTGAATAAACACTCTGCAGCTGGGAGCCTTGGCCAAAAAAACAACAGGTGGCTCGGTGGTTGAGCATCTTTTTTTCTGTGCGGCAGGTCTCAGTTTCAATCCTCACCATGACCATTATTATTTTTAAAGGACCAGGTTGTAGGTAATATAAAAGACCAGGCAGAGAACCTGGAAAGCAGCTGCCGGTCAGAGCAGACAGTACTGACAATAATAGACCAATGCTCTGGCTCAGTATAAGGCAGACTCACCTGTCCTTGTTCAAGGGAGGGGCCATGGCTCAGTAGTACAGCATCAGCTTAGCAGGCGGAGGGCCCTAGGTTCAGTCGTCAGGTAGAAGGAGCCAGGAGTGGGTAGTGTGAAAGAAGTCTGAGACTGCTGACGGTCACTGTCAGAATGGACATTACTGACCTTGACAGACTGGTTCACAGTAAGGCAGCTTCATGTGTTCACCTGCATGTATTATCCCCCATTCTTGGACCCCAGACCGAAGTACTGTATACTTTAGGAGAAGAACCATGAGTCCATGGTAGAGCATTTTGCTTTGCGTTCTGAAGGTCCCAAGTTCTACCCACAGCACCTTCAGCTAGAAAAATCAAGTAGCAGGTGATAAGAAAGACCTCTGCCTGACAACTGATGCCAGCCAGGGTAGACCATTGCGACTGTGATAGACCAATAGTCTGACTTCGGCAGCTTCATGGGCTGCGTGCTCCCTGTACCCAGCCACTGTCCTGTTTTCGCCTGCAAGCACAGAGTTGAGCATGGACCTTGAGAACACAAGAACAGGCTGCTGGGTCAGCCCAGTGTACTGTTTCACACAGCTGGCAAATAGTTGCTGTAGAAAGCCAAACAACCTGAGCGCAGAGGCTCAGGCCCTCCCCTGCTGCTGCTGTCCAGCACTGATATTCAGAAGTTTGCTGCCTCTGTATATGGGAACTTCTTTTATTCACCATGCCTAGTAGACATTGATGGATCTCTCCACACACATGCATGCACAAAGTTGCCTTATACTGAACGAGACCATCAGTTCACCAAGTCAGTATTTTCTATTCAGATTAGCAGCAGCTGTACAGGTCTCAGGTAGAGGTTTTTCACATCCCCTACTGCCTAGTCCTTGGAGATGCCAGGGATGAGACCTGGGAGCTTCTGCATGCAAAGCAGAGGCTCTTCCATTGAGCCACATTACATTGAGCCCCTCCTCCACGAACCTGTCTAACCCCTTTTAAAGGTATATACGCTCATGGCAGCGAGTTCCTCGTTTAATTACTGAGTTGAAGAAAAGAGCAAGAGTCCAGTAGCACCTTAAAGACCAGCAAAATATGTGTCAGGGTATGTACTTTTGTGAATCGCTTCTTCAGAAGAAGTGAGCAGTAACTCAACAAAAGCTCATATCCTGACACAAAGTCTTTAAGGTGCTACTGGACGCTTGCTCTTTTCTACTGCTGCAGACAGACTAACATGGCTACCCATCTTGAGTGAAAGAAGTATTTCCTTTTTTCTCTCTCCTGGACCTATCTGCCAACAATTTATTTGGATGCCCCCTGAGTTCTACTAGGCTGCGGTTACATGGCACCCTAATCGCGATTTTCTCCCGCTGTACACACATCCCTCCCCAAACCACAGCATTGCTGGATGAGGCTTATAGGGGGGGTTGTTTTGGGTTGCTCGCTCCTGCCGCTGCTGGCTGATGCTCTCCCCCCCCCCTTCCCCTATCCTGGGCAGACCACCTTTGCACTTTGTACTGTTTTCCACAGTACTCAGCAAGCTGTTGGGACTAGGAGTCTGGGAGAGGCGGCGGTGGCTGGGGGAGGCAAGGCGAGGGCCACCCGCGCACTGCTGCCTTCCTCCGAACATCGCATGGAGGAACTGGCTGGCTGGCTGGCTTGACCCATGCTCCACTCCGGGCCCCAAGCCCCACCGGCTGCTGCCTGATGGAAAGTAGGGAGAAGCATGCTGGGTGGGAGGGGGGGGGTGCCAGCAGGGCTCGGGGCCCGGAGTGGAGCACAGCGGTTCCGGGGAACCAGGGTCGCCAGGCACTTGAGTGCCCATGCACTCAAATGTAGAAGGAAGAAAAAACAGTAAGAACGATCAGATGGCCCTAGTCGCAGTCATTGCGAGACAGGGCTGTCCAGATGGGGGAAATCGCGGACTTAAAGCACAACTACTGGGAAAGTACTTGATTTTCCCAGGGTCAGAAAATGTGCTAGGGACCCGGGAGTGAGCCCGCTTCGGCATGGGAGGTGGATCGGCCGGTCTGATCACCAAATTTAAATCCATGAGGGAACAGCAGTGAATCTGGATTTAAAGGACCGTGTAACCGCAGCCCTAGTGTCATGGGAGAAGGAGAGAAATCTCCCTCTGTCTACAAGCTGTCTTCCACTCCTCTCGCATCCAGCAGTGCCTCAGAGACCTTTGCCGAGAAGCTAGCATGGTATAGAGGTTAGGGTTGTCAATCTAGGATCTGAGAGACCCAGGCATGAATCCCCACTATGCCATGGGGCTTGCTGGGTGACCAGTAACCTGGTCTGGGTTCCCATTGGGGAGGAAACCAGGATATAAGACTCTACATACATAAATTGCTGTTGAGTCCAATTGCCTAAAGGAGGATAACCTTATTACACATATTTCTCCACTAATTTCAGAGCTTTCTACTCCAAAGGGTATGAGACACCATGTATACCTCTGTGAAGTTTCTTGGTGTCACATGCTAGGGCGAGGGCGGGGGGGACAGGACCTTCCTTTCAAATCACAATTCTTTGTCTAATGAAAACAGAATGGAATTAATGCTGAAGAGAAACAGCTAAAGAGACCCAGAACAACAACCCCCCCAAAGCTATAAAGCAGCTGCTGTGAAGTTGATACAGACTAAATCGCACCTGACAGAACTGATAGCTGTTTCTTTTGATAGGATTACAAAGTTGGCTTTCATGAGATGGACTTTGTTGGGGATATTATTGAAGAATTGGATACAGGAGCGTGTGAAATCCATCTTGGAAAACGAATGAATTCAAATGGGCTTAAATAGGAGTGCAGCCGGCCTGGGCTGAAATGGGACTTGTATAGGCCTGAGCCTCCGCTGTTGACAAAAGGGTTGAGGGAGGGAGACTGTGGTTTACATGGAATACCAGTTATCTGAGGAAAGAAGTGATGAGATTTGTTAGCACGACGACACCTGACGGTGTTGTGGATTTGAATCTATTTGAATCTCTCACATCCTGGACATGTATTCTATGGTCATCCACAGTATCCAAAAAGAGCAGTAGGATAATGTTTACAATTAAAAGTGAGTTATGCGATTAAACCAGAACCGTAGCTATTCCCCTGATGTCTGATTGTCACTGGTGAGACTAGAAAGAGATGGAACATCCTGGTGGAGAGGTGGCCCCTGGTCCCATGGATTGACCGACTTTCTCCTCAGAGACTGAAGGAGCCCAGAGCACCTCTCTGTCCAGCAAAGGAAGGGCATATTCCATGTGCCAATTTTGCTCATAAAGCAGGGGCTCTACTTTGAGTCATGCAAAACAAGGTTCTCCAGCCAGGGTTGCCAGCCTCCAAGTAGGGCCCGGAGATCTCCCAGAATTAGAACTGATCTCCAGGTGAAAGATATCAGCTCCCCTGGAGAAAACAGCTGCGTACGAAGGTGGACTCTATGGCATTGTAGCTATGGTTGCCAACTCCAGGCTGGTTCAGTCCTGGAGATATGGGGGGGTGAAGCCTGCTGCGGGTGGGGTTTGGGGAAGGACCTCAGAAGGGTATAATGCCAAAGCAGCCATTTTCTCCAGGGGAACTGACCTATGTTGATGGGGAAATCAGTTGAAATTCTGGATCTCCAGTCCCTGCCTGGAGGTTGGCAACCTAATTATACCCCCTATTGAAACCCTTCCCCTCCCCAAACCCTGCCCTCTCCAGGTCCCGCCCCCCAAATCTCCAGGTTTTTCCCAACCCAGATCTGGCAGCCCCTAAATTCCAGCGCCTCTCCTTCTGTTCTGCCACCCTATAATGAAGCATTGCTTTCTCCTTCTCATTCTGGGCCCAGTTTATGGAGGGGAGCAATGCAGCAGCCAGTCAGTTGCTCACCTTCTGGATTTGGAGGAGCCCAGCCCTAGACTTTGTGCACCAAGGAGAATGGTGGGAAGAGACCCTCGGCTGGCTGGCAGAAGAGATAGCTGGCCTGGCTGAGCAATTTCATTTTACACCTCTGTCATGTGATGTACGGCAACTGGCTTTGAGGCTATAATTCCCACTTTTTATATCTGTCTTTGAGGGAGTAAAATGTGATTGAAACAGACATAAAATGGCCTCCATAAAATTTGCCTTTTACACAGTGATCTGGGACATAAAATATATTCCTTAATAGAGTTGCCTGTGATGGATCCCCACAAGTCTTCTTTCTGTCTTCACAGTGCTGAGAATAATAAATTAGAATCGGGGCAATAGGAAGCTTTTTGATGAGCCCTAAGGTTTTTGGTGTGTGATAGTGCCACGGTGTGGGGGTAGACTGGCTTTGGTTCCTGTGCTTTGGATAAGGGTTCAGAACCAAAAGGAATATATAGCTGGGTCAAGAGTAGAGATGTAAAATTTTTGAAAATTTTGAAGCTTGGAAAAAACCAGAAATTTTTAGAAAAATTGGGGGGGGGGGGAAGCTACATTAGCACTTTTTTTTCTTTTCCAGATTGAAAGTCATTCTGTTACTTTAGGAACATAAAATACAACTATGGACAATTTTACTTGGCATGAAATTATCACAACTAGTGTATCCAAACAATTATTTCAAACAGAATTTACTTTTTAAATAATATTTATCTGTAATTGTAACAAATAGAGCAACAATCTCCTGAACTGTTTACAAAAAAACCTTCACAAAACAATTTTTAAAAATCCAGAAGTAACAATTATTCATATTTCCTCTCCACAGTATTAAATAAAAATAAAAACCCATTCTCATAAAAAGAATTGAAGAGGGGGGAAGTGTATAGAAGGGAGTGTGGGACTAAGTTTCAATGAATGGGCATGAAATTTCATCAGAATCATTTTCTGAGCTGTAATTATCAGTTTCAGTCTCTGCCTCTGCAGCTACTCTGTTGTGTCTGTCATTATCACAGTTATTATGGACCTCTAAAAACGATGTTTGCCTGGATTGAAACAGAAATTAGGTTAATCTGATACCATACATATTTTTTAGAAATGATTTGGAAGATATTTGAACACCTTGTCTTAAAATATTTTATTCATCATGTTGAAATAAAATATTCCATAATCAATTTATTTTATTTTATTTTTCCAATTTTTCCAATTTTTCAGAAAGAAACAAAAGCTTCAGGGGAAAAAAATGGGGGGAAAACAGTTTTTTCTGAATTTTTCTGGTTTTTTTCTGGGCTTTCACATCTCTAGTCAAGAGACATGCCAAAGTTAATATGCAGAACAAAGCAGAGATTAGTTTTCACCATGTTGACCCCACACAATTCCATACTACCTTGGACAGGTGCTGCGTCCGTCCATGGTGTATAGCAAGAAAATGTCCTTGCTGCAATTGTTCCCTAGCTTTACCACCAATGCCCCCTCTAAGCTGTGGAGTCTTGTGAGCAAAAATTCTGCTTTGTGAACTACTGGCATTAAAGTTGTGAGCGAGCAATTTGGCTGCTGCATAAATTAGTTTGCTCTGGAGCCACCTGAGCAAAGACAAAAATGTGTGAGCTGGAGGCTAAAAAAACTGCGAGCTAGCTCACACTCACTCAGCTCGGAGGGAGCACTGTACCACTGCTGGGTTGTTGTCCCCTGTGGTTTCCAAGTTTGAGGTACTTCTAGAGCATGTTTTTCTAAATTTCTATATTAGGATAAAAAAAGAGAAACATAAAACAACTGCCAAGCCAAACTGGGGAGCCCCATTTTCATGAAACCTCTCAGTCTTGATGGCTGTGCCCCCTGCGTCAATGATTTTTCCTGGCAGGCATGAAGAAGGGGAGGAAACATTCCCTTAAAAAAAAAAAGCAGCACGATTCTCTTAGCAAGCACAAGGAGGAAGAGGAAATTGGATTTATATCCCGCCCTTCACTTCGAGTCTCAGAGTGGCTTACAAACTCCTTTCCCTTCCCCTCTCAATAGCAGACACCTTGTGAGGTAGGTGGGGGTTGAGAGAGCTCTTTTCCAGAACTGTCCTTGAGAGAACAGCTCTGAACGAATTATGACTTGCCCAAGGTCATCTAGCAGCTGCAGGTGGAGGAGTGGGAAATCAAACCTGGTTCTCCCAGATTAGAGTCCACGCACTTAACCACTACACCAAACTGGTCCCACTTGTGGAGTGCCTCCTATAAAGTGGCAGCAGCTACTTCAAAGGGGGGCATCCCCAACATGGAGCACAATCAGATTCCTTCCCCTCTCTTTGCAAAGTCCTTGGCAAAAGAGGGGGAAAGGATCACACTGCAAATTATTCTGCACAAAAAGTGATGATGATGATGGTGATTATTTTTGCACAGGAAGATTTGCCCTTTGGCAGTGCCTTCACCAAAATGGCACCTTTTATACCACAAATCAATGGTCCCAAACATTTAGAGAAGCACTAACGGACACCATGTGCATTGCTCAGAGTTGTTACAGCCCTGAGCCAAACAGCAGATGGGGAAGTCTCCTCATGAGCCAGTGAGGGGAAAGGGTTACAGTCCTGGACTGTGGCTAAGAAGGATTAGGTCTAGTGTTGCCAACCTCCAGGTGGTGGCTGGAGATCTCCAGTTTCAGTTCTCCTGGTGGAAATGGCAGTTTGGGAAAGTGGATCCTACGGCATTATAGACTGCTGAGCTCTCTACTCTTCCTTACCCTTCCCAGACTCCAACCCCAAAATCTCCAGGAATTTCCCAACCCAGAGCTGACAACCCTGCCTAGGCCTGAACTCTTGCTTATGTCATGAAGCTCATTGGGGGGCCTATTACTGTCTCTCTTTCAGCCTAACCTACCTCATAGAGTTGCTAAAGTGAAGGAGGGAAGAACAATGCAATCAGCCTTGAGTTCCTTGGAGAAAAGATGGGATAAAAATATGAAGAGAATAGTTGATTGCTCCCTCACATGGTGAACACCCTGCATGAAGAAAGCTAGCATGCCAAGGGTGATACCAGCACTACCTTCTTGCAGGCAATGCTATTTTTACATCTACCAGGTTGAGGGACTTTTCTTTCTTTCACAGCTAGTCAGAGGTCCAGGCAGCAGATTTTTACACCATTCTTCCCACTAAAGGCAGCCAAATGCAGTGCCCCCAAGTGGTGCTCAAGGATTAAATATCTTGTTGAGAAATTCAGAACAGTCATTCAACACCTGTTTGGCTGGCAGGCGTCCCGGTTGCCATCAAAGCTCACTTCAATGACCGGGGCAGGTTGGATGCCAGGAGATAACCTTGATTTTGGCTTTTTAATCACATTAGAAGCTAATGCCCTGGCCCTGCATGTGTTCCATCTGTTTTACAAGAAGACAACATTAAGCAAACACAATGGCCAGAAAAGAGTAACTGCCCTCCGGTCTGGCACAGTGAGGGAGGAAGATTCTCCACACTTGGAGAGTTTACCAGAGCCAATGAATTTCTGAAAAGCTGACACCACAGACTCCAGATTTGGTTCTGCAGTCATTAATCCATAACCAGTTCCTCTTCCCTGCTTCTGCATATGCAGTTACTAAAGCGGATTACAAATCCCCATTTTACCCACAAGAATGAATGAAAAGGGGAAGGAATAGTTCACCTTTGGGGGGCTGTAGAACAGGGCATTAAAAGCATGTGGGAAATGTAACAAATCAATATAAAAAGATCTTCAGCAGGCCAGCATACCCGGTGTGACCCCAACCCAAAACAATGGCTCAAAAATAGATTGTTCCCGCACCATCACCTGCTTGTGATCAGAACAACAATCCTGCAGACCATAAAGCACATCTGTCAAATTCTATTTAGTTTGGCAGGTGAGTGTTTCGTTTGTCTCAAAGGAAGGAGGCAGCACTTGATACAGTGCAACAGTAGTTTCTATATTTATTTTTATTTGCATCTTACTATCTCCCCCCCACAACGGTTTGTAAGTAAAACAATATGTTCAAACGCACATTATCGTATCGTATCGTATAGTAGGAGCCAGTGTGATATCTTGAGTAGAACGTCAAACTCTGAAGACCTGGATCCAAATTCCCACACCACCATGGAAAAATTCTGGATGACCTTGGACTAATCACACTTTCTCAGACTTCTCAATTGCCTGGGCCTGGTGAGGAATTCCCCAGGAAGAGAGGGGAAGAAACCAACCAAGCAAAAACCTCTAAAGGAAGTATAGAAAACTAGTAAAGGGTCTGAAAATAAAAACATCAATAGGTATAGACAATAGTACACATGTTTATTTCAAAAACGTATAAAAACCATATATGACCTGACGCATTTTGGCCTACAAGAGCCTTATTTGATCTCTGAAGAAGGCTTTTGTGGGCCAAAACACGTCAGGTCATTTTTGTGCGTTTGTCAATTTGATTATTTAATGCAGCTTTGTTTGGGCCCCTACAAGATGTTTATGTGTTTTTGAAATAAACGTGTACTTTTGTCTAGAACTATTGATGTTTTTAACTTTTGGCCCTTTACTAGTTTTCTAAACTTCCTTTGGAGGAATTCCTCAGCCCTGCCCTCAAGAAACTGAGAAGAAATGGGAGGGAAAAAATGGCCTTCATAGCGATGTTCTAGGAATTTCCCCTAGTCTCTTTACCATAGAGAGTAGGGGAAATTCCTAGAATGTCATCTAGAAGTGACATCACATCCTCCTTCACTTTTCCTTTCCCTGTTGAGTGCCATTACAATATAGTTTGGCAGGAAAAGGAGGGGGAAAGCCCTTTGAAGGTCTAAGGGGGGAGAATGGTACATAGCAGCAAGCTATCTAGCATTATTTTGAAAGTGGAACCCTAGCTCTGCTCTTCCCATGGTGGGTGGGAGTATCCCAACTTATGCTCCCCCCTCCCAGAGTTCTCCCTTTAAACTGGAGAGAAACAGGCTTTGTTTTTCTCCAGCTTAATGTGGAACGCCTCAGTGATTCAATGTCTGGTGGATGTTCCTCTTAAGTCTGGGGGCTTTCTGTGGGGAAAGATCCCTGTGTGGAAGCAGACATGGTCTTATGGGAAATGACCATGATCAGATTTTGTGATGTCTCTAATAGAAGGGAAGTTGCTGAAGGGAAGAAGGGAAGACTACATGGACCACTTGCCCCACTCCAGCAGAGCATCTCTTAAATTCTTCTGTGGGGGCTCTAGCTCCTAACTCTTGCTGGGGAGAACCCGAAGAAACCTCTGTGCCCCCTCACCAAGAATATTTGCAATGCTTTTAGAGGTCCAGTATTATGACATCAAAGGATGTAAACTTTTGTGCAAGGATGTTCAACTAAACACGTTTCTTTACAGTTTTCCAACCCCTGGGGCAGGAGATATCCTCCCCCTTCCCCCAAATTACAAGCTTACAAAAATTCTGGGAAATACATCTCTACACTGGGAAATGTAAAAAAGAAAATGAGTTTTTTCTGTGTCAGTTTTTAGTACCGGTGCCTACAGCTCCTTTTTCTGATCAGCCCATTTGCATGCCATTTCTCAAAGGTCAGCGAGGCATAAATTGAGAATTCCTGATCTGTTTGCTTCCCACCAACCCAGCCGATTAAAGCCATTGCGGTTGCTGGAAACAGCTGGCAACATTCTGCCGGCAGTTAATTCGCCGGGAGTGGAGGTGGAAATAAAGTGACAGCTCTGAGCATGGCGAACGATTTATCCTGGCACTAAACCTTAGATGCAGAAATAAACAGCTTCATTTGCCCATTTATTTATACTCCAATTTAGTTTATTGGGTAAAAGGGAGGGGAGCACAGACGTTGCAGCTGCTAAGTCTGGTGCTCTGGCTCCCTGTAAAGGGTGCTCAGGCAGAAATGATTTTTTTAAACTGAGTGGGTTCCTTCCTTTATTTATTTACTTCATTTCTACCTGGCCTGTCTCCCCATGTAATGGAGACCCAAAATGGCTTACTTCATTGATCCTCTCCTCCATTTTATCCTCACAACAACCCTGTGAGGTAGGTTAGGCTGAAAGTGTGTGATTGGCCCAAGGTAACCCAGCAACCTTCCATGGTACCTAGTGAAGGGAAATTAGAGATGTTTATATACAAAAGGTAGACATTTCTGAGTTAAAATGGAGGAGCTGGAATGCTTAGTGTCAGAGGAGAACGTAGACATTGTGGGCATTTCAGAAACTTGGTGGAATGAGAATATTCAGAGAGAGACAGTGATTCCTGGATATAAATTATATTGGAAGGATAGGGAGGGAAGGGTCAGAGGTGGAATGGCTCTGTATGTCAGAGAGGGTAAACCAACCAGTAAAATTGAGAATGTGAGAGAGGTTTGCTTACAGAAATGCTATGGATGGAAATAGTGGGCCCAAAAGGAAGCTTAACTCTGAGAGGTTGTTATTGCCCAGCAGGTCAAAGGATAGAGGATGATTTAAAAACAGCAAAAGAATTAAGGAAAGCAGCTAGACAAAATAACTATGTCATAACAGATGATTTTTAACTACCCACACATCGACTGGGTCAACAACATGTATTCAAGTCAGGAGAAAGAGTTTGGGTTTCTAGATACTCTCAATGACTGTGCCATGGAGCAGATGGCCTCAGAACCTACCGGGGGGAGGCGATTCTGGACTCGGTTCTAACTAAGTAATGCTCAAAACCTGGTGAGAGATGTAAACGTGATAGTACCAGTTGTGATCAGTGGCCATAATGCTATTAAGTTTAGCATTTATGTGAATAGGGAATTGCCCCAAACGACCAACACAACCTCATTCAACTTTAGAAGGGAAGGGGTAACTTCTCTCAAATGAGGGGGCTTATGAGGAAGAAATTGAAAGGAAAAGTAAGTAGGATCAAATCCCTTTGGGAAGCTTGGAGACTATTTAAAACAATACTGGAAGCTCAGATACATTGTATACTGCAGGTTAAGAAAGGTACAAACAGGTATTTTTAAAGGCCTGCACGGTTAATAAAGTAATAGAAGCAGTAAAAAGTAAAAAGGATTCCTTTAAGTAGTGGAAGGCTACTCTGAGTGAGGTAAGTAAAAGGAAGCATAGGCTGTGGCAAATAAAATGCAAGTCGGTGGTCAGACAGGCAAAAGGGACTAGAAACCTCTATAGTTAACATGTGGAATTAACTGCCGCAGGAAGTGGTGGCGGCTACAAGCATAAGCTTCAAGCGTGGATTGGATAAATATCTGGAGCAGAGGTACCACCAGGTATTGATGGAATACTATGTCTGGGGCAGTGAAGCTCTGTATTCTTGGTGTTGGGGGGGGGGGCAACAGTGGGAGGGCTTCTGGAGTTCTGGTCCTGCTGGTGGACCTCCTGATGGCATCTAGGTTTGGGCCACAGAGTGTTGGACTCGATGGGCCATTGGCCTGATCCAACATGGCTTGTCTTATGTTCAAATGAGGATAAAATGGAGGAGGGGGAACTACCACTTGCACTGCCCTGAGGTCCTTGGAGGACGAGCAGGGTAAAGATGTACTAAGTAAACAAAAAATGCAGCACAATCCTAGGTGTGTTTACTCAGAAGTAAGTTCCACTGTTCAGTGCAGTTTACTCCCAGGGAAATATACACAGGATAGAAGCCATACATAGATGGCAACATGTATATGCGTATGCAACAGTCCTGATCTTAATAGTCTGGCTAAAGTCTAACCAGCATGACCAATGCTCCCTCTAAAGCTGTGGAATCTTGTGAGCAAAAATCCTATTTTGTGAGCTACTGGCATTAAAGTTGTGAGCAAGCGATGCATAAATTAGTTTGCTCTGGAGCCATCCTTCCTTAGCAAAGACAAAAATGCATGAGCTGGAGGCTAAAAAACTGTGAGCTAGCTCACACTAACTCAGCTTAGAGGGAACACTGTGCAGCATCTATTACACAGGTAGGCTCAGAGATTATTCTGATCCACCATCTCTCAAGTATCCAAAAAAGCTTTGCAATTCCTCATTATTCAAATAATACCAATCTTCAGCAATGAAAACAAAAGGCACAGATGCTCTGAGAGCAGAGCGAATGCTGGAGAGGACAGCTGAGCTCCAGTACCTTTTAGTAATTGCACATCAGTGGGGATATTGGCAGGTCATGTCTGAGTGCCACAGAGGCGCTGGTCTCTCACAGCGTTCAGAGGGGTCATGCGCTGAAGTTGATTTGTGATAGATTCAGGACAGGCAAAGGTCTGAATACAATTACAGGAAGGACAATTTCAATAATTAACTTATGAAATCCAAGCTGTAACAAAGACCATGAGCTTCAAGGGCTTTTAAAAATGACTTCATTCTTGGAAGAAACATCTCACAACTTTCTTTTTTGGTGCTGCCCTCCTGCCGAAGTTTAGGGGGAGATAACCTCAATCTCCCCCTCTTCTCTTCTTCCCGATATTCCTGGGAGGTAGCTCAGAGAGTCACTTTGTGGCTGAGTGAGGATTCAAACTCAGATCTTTCCCTCATGTGCCACACTAATCACTAGTTACACTGGCCATTTATCATAAAACCTAAGTAGAGCAAGGAGGCTGAAAGTGGAGGAGAAGACACAGCTAGCTGCCAGGGATAGGGTTGCCAGCTCCAGATGGGGAAACATCTGGAGATTCTGGAGGAGGAGCCTGAGGAGGGCAGGGTTTGGGGAGGGGAGGGGCCTCAGTGGGGTATAATGCCATACAGTCCACCCTCCAAAGCAGCCATTTTCTTCAGGTAAACTAGTATCTGTCACCTGGAGATCAGTTGTACTTCCGGGATGCACAAGTTATATCCCCACAAAAGACCATACACGTGGTCGAATTTACACGTGGCTGGGAGAAGCTACTGAGCATTGCTCCAAAGAACAATAGACACCCAGGATCCTGGCGGCACCCTATCAGGGGAGCAGGATCCTGGGAGGACACCAATCGGGTGTCATACACATTATAGAACCTATCACGGATGCTATGTGTGTGTGTTGGTGTGGTCTGGAAAGGGGATATAAGTGGACCTGCGAGTTCGGCAAGTAAGCTTGTTCTGACTTCTTAACAAATTATGAGCTGTTTTCACTCAACGTGTCTTCGACCTCAGTACTTTTCACGATGCTTCTGCATGGAGACAGACTGACATAGAAAATGAGTGGAATGTTCCCTCCTGAATTTTGATACAGATTGGAATGTTGGTTCTTCTTTGAAAAAGCTTCAGTGCGAAACGAGACAGCCGTTAGCTAGCACACTCATTAGAGAATTTAATGTGAATCTTCAAGATCTTTTCATCTGGCACCGTCCTTCTGGAGCAACAATTTAAACGCTTATTGGACTTTTTGCACCATTCCTTTGATAGTTATCTGTACAATTATGACTGCATGTTTATATGATTATGATGTCCTTTTGGTATACAGTTTTGTTATTTTTTTCTGTTCGTTGACTGGAGATCAGTTGCAATAGGAGGAGATCTCCAGGCCCCACCTGGAGAGTGACCACCCTATCCATTTCCCTTCTGTTGGGGGGGGGGGGGGGGGAAATTGCACAAACTTAGCAAGAAGCTGAGTCAAAGCCAGCAGGTTTGTTTATGATCTCAGAATGCTGCCCTTTGTGTATTCGAATACTTTAATCAAAGTTGCCTTTATTTATGCCACAGTGGCACATGTTTAAATTCTCCACCACTCCCCAGGTAATTCATTAAGATGTTTCCAAGTGCCAGGAAAGATGCTGCTTGTCAAAGACGAAGAAGAATCGGGCGGTGAGGAGGTAAATGCATTGAGACAGGCAAGGCCCTCCAATATCAGAAGGGTCCTCTTGCCATGATTCCAATTTGTTTGAGCATCACTGGGTTCAGCTTGCTCGCTTGCCTGTTTGTTTATTCTGCAACAAAACAATGCTCACATTCAAAAGGGTAAGAGAACGTTGTGTGGGTCATCTTCTGCTAAACCGGGGCAGTTCATACTTGGTTTTTTCCCCCCCGATTCTCTAATTGGATGACCTTTTATAGCTATTGTGCCGAACAAAGCAACAACATGGGTTTTTTTTGAAACAGAACAAACAGTCCTACAGCCCCACACTTTTGGGGGTATTAGAATACCACTGGTAGGAATGCCAACTATATAGAGGCTTCTGAATGTTGAATGAAAGAGATGGGAGCTCAGGCTGTGAAGTTCTAAGTGGAAGTCCTTATAGCTCAGCAACAAAAAGGGCTACTAGAGGCTTTTTTAAAAAGAAAAAGAATATGGGAACCAGTACGTTGTTACAGGCTGCCCATTTCAACTCAGCAATAAAAAGGGCCAGAGAGGGTTTTTTTTAAAAAAAAAGAAAGCTGGGAACTAGCTCAGTGTTATGGGCTACCATTTTCCCTTATAACTAAGCAATAAAAAGGGATAGAGACTTAAAAAAAAAGAAAGCTGGTAATTAGTCCATTGTTGCAACAGATCATTATAACATTATTTTATATTTTATTTATTTTGCCATCAAGTCACACCCGGTGGGGTTTTCAAGGCAAGAGATGTTCAGAAGTGGCTTGCCACTTTCTGCCTCTGCATCATAACCCTAGAATTCCTTGCTAGTCTCCCTTCCAAATACTGAACAGGGCCAACCGTGCTTAGCTTCTGAGATCTGATGAGATCGCACTAGCCTGGGCTATCCAGATGAAAGTTATAAGTAATCTAGCAATTCCTGTTGTGTGGGTTTTTGTTTTGTTTTGTTTAAAAACAAAGTTCTTCACTGGAGAGAAAGGAAATGGTGGCCATGGGGAAGACAATGCAAGGAAAGTGCAGGGAAAATAGCTATATTAATGGTCCATCGCCATTGTGAATGCCTCTGCATTTACCAGAGCCAGTTTGGTGTAGTGGTTAAGTGCGTAGAATCTAATCTGGGAGAACCAGGTTTGATTCCCCACTCCTCCACTTGCACCTGCTGGATGACCTTGCGCAAGCCATAGCTCTGGCACAGCTGTTCGTGAAAAAGAGCAGTTTCTGTCAGAGCACTCTCAGCCTCACCTACCTCACAGGGTGTCTGTTGTGGGAAGGGAAAGGAGTTTGTAAGCCGCTCTGAGACTCCTTTGATTAGTGAAGGGCGGGGTATAAATCCAATCTCTTCTTCTTCTTACCCCAGTAGCAAGAGGAAAACTGTCTCCCTGATAGCAGCCTAGAGGTCAGAGCATCAAGCCTGAGAGAGGCAGGAAAAAGAGGACTGCTACATCAAGGAGTCAAAAGAGTTTCCTGCCATTCTATCTCCCCACCCCCACCCCCACCCAGAGCAGTGACTTAGAGCAGCAGAGTGTTTGTGCCAATAATGCACTAAAAATGATGGGCAACAATTTCCTGAAAAGAGAACTTCTTCCCATCTTCTTTTTAAGGCAGGGAGTGGATCCTTCTGGCCCGTATGGCACAAATAAGGAAGGAGGCAGAACAAAGAAAGTGGATCCTCAGTCATCACTGTGGATTAATAATTGACACAGCGATTCGTTAATAAGTCCCTCTTATGTAGCAGAATGCAGGATCTGGCTGTGGGAATAGTTAGCCTACAAAAATGATTAACACTGGAAAGGGGGGATGAAAGAAAGAGAGAACAACAGTGTTCACCCTATTGAAGACAGAACAAGAAGCGACGAACTGCACAGAAAAACAGAGTTAAATTAAGGATTAAAAAGCCTTTTCTAACTCAGAACCAATCCAGATGATATCTCCGCCTGCTCGCTCTTGCAGATCTGTTCACATGAATAATCCATTCATGTGAGCAGCGTTACATCAGAGAAGAGCTTTTTTCTCCTTTAATCATAGAGAAAGAGCCACGTTCTCCCCCCAAAGTCACATGGCTGTATGAGGCTGCTAGGCACCAACAGCAGACCAGAGAAGCGAGAAGAAGTGAAAAGGCAAAATCAGGATGGTTGGTCCCGGGGGACTGCCAGGAATATTAAAAAATGGAGTAGGAGAGAAAGGGCCAGCTGATCCCTCACAGCACAGTCACTGGGAATGACCCCCTCCCCACCTCTCTCTGAAGGGAAAGAAGGCAAGGCAGGTAGAGTTAGGGCTCCCAGGCCTGGCCTGGCAACCAGCAGGAGACCATGGACATGGGGGGTGGCCACTGGCATGACACCCCTTCTTGGGAAACCCAGAAGCAACATCACACCTCTCTGGGAATTGGCCAAAATTCTGTGGTAAAACCAGAGAGTTTTCAGCACTTCCTAGAGAGGTCTGGCATCACACTGATGGCCATTTTTATTTTATTTTTATTTTGCCGCCGCTCTGAGCAGTGGCAGGAAATGCCAGCTGGTGGCAGGGGATCCCCCACCCAGGGGCTGACCACCCCAGGTAAAGTCTTTGGCTGCCAACAGCATCACCCTAACAGCCACTGCCGCTGGCCATCAGCAGGGTTGCCAGCCTCCAGATAGTAATGCAAAACTCAGAAAACCGCTGGCTGAAATCACTTGAAGCCAGCGGTTTTCTGTGTTTTGCATTTCTCCTGTACTCTGGTTCCCCTGTTGTTTTTTCTGGTAACCTCCAGATAGTGGCTGGAGATCTCCTGGGATTACAACAAATCTCTAGGTGAAAGAGACCAGTTCACCCGGAGAAAATGGCTGCTTTGGAGGGTGGACTTTATGGTATTATACCCCACAGAGGTCCCTCCTCTCCCCAAGGCTCCACCCTCCAAAAGTCCCGGTATTTCCCAGCCCTGAGCAGGCAACTTTAGCCATCAACTACCTGCAGTCACAGCTAGATAAGCACCTGTGGGAGGCATTCCCCTTCCCTGCACTGCTGCAAAATATCCACCCCTGCCTGGGGTAGCTGCTATGTGGGTAGCCAGGCACTTACAGACCCCCCCCCCCATGCAGCTTTGCCAGCCCAGCTGCCCGCCCTTCTGGGATCAGCTGCCAGGTCCGTGACCCATGACCCAATACTGCTTCCTGCTGGTGGGTAGATAGACCACACACTCTCCTGCTGCCCAGATGACACCCATGTAAGGTCCCACGACCATGAGCATCAACTTTCTTAGGGTCAGGAATGACTGCTGGGAAGAGGGCAAGTCAGGGGAGCTCCGTGGCCTGTCAACGGCAGGCAGTGAATCCAACTGTATGTTTGCTATTATTGCATTGTTTATCATACGTATTACACTGATTTTTTATTGTGTTGCCTTCCATTTCTGCCATCTGCCTTGAGCTTCAGCAAGAAAGGCAGGCTGTAAATGAAGCGAACGAGTAAGTAAAAATGCACCGCACAATAGAAACGGGCATCATCTTCCCATTGTAGTATACAGTATAAGTGTACATGGATTTGTCATGCGCCCAGGTAGAGAAAAGGGCACGTTCAGTGAATCAGTCCTCCTGGTGCACTAGGTTCTCCTTTCCTCATGTCAGATTGCCTTCTCTTCTTAATAACCCCTCTTTTGTTTTGTTCTACAGCTTTTGGACTCTTATTCCCTGGCTGAACGGATTAACACAGGTTAAATCGACAAGAATGAGCCTGCCCGACACTGAGCCAAGCCTTTTGTCTGTGCTGAAGCTGACAAGGAAGGCAGTTTCTTTACAATCAGGGGTGTGTGTGTGTGTGTGTGTGTGTGTGTAACTAATCGCTCTGAAGCAACAATATTGGCCACTGAGGCCACACAAGCCAAGCCTGCAAGGTCTGAGCTGCTGCTGCCCAAATGCCAACCGATAACAGTTTAATAGATGATTTAATTTACTAGGTAGTTCGTGACCTTATTCTATTATCTGCGGATTTAAAAATCCCCGTTATAGTCCGTGCTTTGGAAAGACCTTGATCGCTTTAGGAGCTGACATGACAGGTTTTACAGAGATGCAGGATTTATGGTTTACTTTCAGAGGGGAATGAGAGGCATAATATTTTACGCTTTGCTCTTTGAACACCTCCCAGCTACACAGGAAAACCGACTGCATCCCTTTGGCTTTGAGAGAAGATCAAGGGGGATATGTGGGTCAGGCTGCCAGGCAAAGTGGAACCCAAGAAGAGGGACAGCCAGGGCAGACTGGGAGGAAAAAAACCAACCCTATGAGGACAAAATGGGGAAGCATTATGCCCCGCCCACCCAATGGAAGTTTCCTGGGTTTCATGTGAGATTTCTGTCTGTTGGCATGTACACTGGTCACCCTTTTCAGACTGGAATTTTATGTCTCTTGGAGCCCAATATCTTGGAGCTAATTCTATTTTCTTACTCTTTTTGAATGATAGTTATTCTCCACTTTTCTCCCCAATAGGGACCCAAAATAGCTTACGGCATTGTCTCCCCTACTCCATTTTTACCTCACAGCAACAACCTTGTGAGGTAGGGCAGCCTGGAAGAGAATGACTGGCTTAAGGCCACCCACTAAATTTCCATGGCCAAGCAGGGATTCAAATCCAAGTTTCTCGGGTCCAAATCCAACACTGTAATCACTGCATTACTCTGGCTAGCATGCATGCATTCAAGCTCATATGTGAGCCAGTGTATGCTGTAAGGTAGGAATGGATGCACCGGTATGTATTTTTAACTGTATCAGGTGCTGTTGGATGAACATGAAACCAAAAATTACTACATGGTACAGCATCATACAGATCACTGCAAACGGTGACTGCAGCCATGAAATGAAAAGACGCCTGCTCCTTGGGAGGAAAGCGATGGCAAACCTAGACAGCATGATAAAAAGTAGAGACATCACCCTGCCAACAAAAGTCCGTATGGTCAAAGCAATGGTATTCCCAGTCAGGGGCGTAGACTTTTTAAATCCTGGGGGGGGGGCTCTCTTGTGCATGCGTGCTCGGGACCATGTCCCCGCCGCTCTCCCCCCCCCCGCCCCAGGGAGCCGCCGCCGCCGCCGCTTCCCTCCCCCGGGCCGTGCCTGCCCGCCGCGCTCCCCGCCCCCCTCCCTCCCTCTCCCCGCTCACCTTGGGTGCCGGCAGCGGCGTAGGGGCGTGCGGGGGTGGCGCAGATGAGCGCCGCCTCTCTCCCCCCCCCCCGCCCCAGGGAGGCAGGAGGGCAGGCCGGGGGTGGGGGGGAAGGAGAGGCGGCGACGACTGGCTGACTGGCCACCGGGCGCTCCATTTTCCCGGGGATGGCTGAGCCCTCCCCGGGAAATTTCGGGGGGGGGGCTCGAGCCCTCGAGCCCCCCCGTAGTTGACGCCCATGTTCCCAGTAGTGATGTATGGCTGCGAGAGTTGGACTATAAGAAAGGCCGAGCACCAAAAAATAGATTCTTTTGAATTATGGTGCTGGAGAAGACTCTTGAGAGTCCCTTGGTTGGCAAGGAGATCAAATCAGTCAATCCTAAAAGAAATCAACCCTGACTGTTCCCTAGAAGGCCAGATCCTGAAACTGAAGCTCAAATACTCTGGCCACCAAATGAGAAGGGAGCCCTCACTGGAGAAGACCCTGATGCTGGGAAAGACTGATGGTCAAAGAAGAAGGGGACAGCAAAGGATGAGTTGGTTAAACAGTGTTATCGATGCAATGAGCAGGGAGTTCGGCAATCTCTGGAGGACGATGGAGGACAGGAGGGCCTGGCGTGATGTGGCCCATGGGGTCACAAAGAGTCAGCCTCAACTGTGCGACTGAACAACAACACAGCATCATAAAACCTGGCTTTACTGGCATCAGTACATCTGCTGGCATGCAGAAAGTCCCAGGTTCAGTCCCAGCATTTCCAGGTACAAGGGGTAGGTGATGTGAGAGACCAATGACCTACCTGAGACCCTGGAGAGCGTGGTCACTCTGAGTAGACAGTCCTGACCTTCAGTAAGAGTCTGCTTCAGTATAAGGCAGCTTCATATGTTCGTATTCATATAGCATATGAGTTTATTGGTGAACCTAGTCATGCATTTTTAGTTCTTAATCATAACAAACAATGCTTGTACAATTCTGCCTTCCAGTGGGAGACAGAGATGAGCTGTGCGTATGTGCAATTAACAGATCATTTGTTGTAAAGAAGAACTGCGATGATAACCCAAATGGTGCTCCACAATTACCAGATTTAATTCTATCTGCTCCAACAAAAGCAGGACTCCCAGGGAGGGAGGGTGTGTCATTAAGTCTGTTTATTCTTCATATCATCTGGAGGGGGAAAGCTTCAGACAAAATAGGAAATGTTACTAGACATGTGAACTGCTACTAGACATGCGGCGACGAACATATTTTGGTATTACCAATCCCCTTGTCAGATTGCATAAAGATCCTCGTTGCATTTTTAGTGCTGTGATGGACAGCTTGCAGACAGCTTGGGCCCCTATGAAATCAACCAACATGTTTTGGGAATTTTTTGCATTGCTTTGCGAAGGGGTGTGAAACTTTTGCAAAGAGGAAAGGGCCCGTTGCTGCTCCTTCCCTCGGCATTCTGCTGGGTGGCTTCCACCCAGTGATGATTCTCCATGGAGCTCTCATCACAAGGAAAGGGTGGGCAAACTGCCACGTGCCACTGCTGATAGTGGTCTTCTGCTCCCCATTGCTCCCAGCTTAACCCCAGTGGAATCACCATTGCAACCACAAGGGATTTCCTTCACCTGAAGCTGCCTTAGTAGTGGTCATCAGATCTAGATTCATAGTATCCAGTTTTACGGATGTTAGAAATGGCTGATCATTATTCCATTTTGGGTATCCAAAGGAAGTGCTCTGAACAAAGCTGAACGGACTTTACTCATAGCATCCTCTGGTCTGTGATTCAGGTCCCCTAAGCTCCCTACCTGGCAAAGAGTCTCCATTTCCTGTCATTGCTGCCATGAATGCAGAGGATTTCTCACTGGCATCGGAGCATCTGCATGGGAGTTCTGTGCACACGTTGCTCCATCAGCCTCCATTTCCCCTGCATGTTCCCTTCACCACATCGCTTCTGAAGGTCATTTAAAAGAATCTGCAGTTGCTGTTTAGCAGTAGGGGAATAGGGGAGAGCCAGTTTGGTATAGTGGTTAGGAGTGCAGACTCGAATCTGGGAGAACTGGGTTTGATTCCCCACTCCTCCACATGCAGCTGCTGGTGTGACTTTGGGTCAGTCACAAGTTCTTTCAGAGCTGTTCTCTCAAGGGCAGTTCTCAGAAGAGCTCTCTCAGGGTGTCTGCTGTGTGGAGGAGGAGGAGGGAAAGGAGATTGTTAGCCACTCTGAGACTCCTGAGCCAGTTTGGTGTAGTGATTAAGTGCACGGACTCTAATCTGGGAGAACCGGGTTTGATTCCCCACTCCTCCACTTGCACCTGCTGGATGACCTTGGAAAAGCCATAGCTCTGTACCAGCTGTTCTCTCAAGGACAGTTGTCTCAGAGCTCTCTCAGCCCCACCTATACCTCACAGGGGAGGTCTGTTGTGGGGAGGGGAAGGGAAAGGAGTTTGTAAGCCGCTCTGAGACTCCCTTGGGGAGTGAAGGGCGGGGTATAAATCCAATCTCTTCTTCTTCTCTCTTCTCTTCTTCCTTCAGGTAGTGAAGGGTGGGGTATAAATCCAATCTCTTCCTCTTCTTCTTCCTTCTCCTCCTTCTATAGCACAATAATATTATAAGAACTGAAGGTGTGAAGCAGCCTTCTCCTGAATTAGTCCATCCAATCAGTCCATCAGAGTCAGTCCTGTCTACACAGGTAGGCAGCAGCTCTCCAGAGTCTCAGGCAGAGGGCTTTCACATCACCTACTACCTGATCCTTCTAGCTGGCAATGCCAGGGATAGAACCCAGGGTCTTTTGCATGCCAAGCAGATGCTCTGCCACTGAACCAGAGTCCTGCCACAGCCAATATAACAATTCATTGCCACAGTGTACCAATTGCCCTGGATTCCCAGGGTTTTTTTTTACAGTTTCTAGCCTTTTTCATTGTGTAGGTATAAGATATAGTCACTACCACTCAATAACAATAATGATTTGTTTAAAAGCTCTCAAAAAGCCCTCTGGCAGTGCAATAGGGTAAGTGGGAGCTGCAAAGACCTGATGGAAGGAAAAGGGTTAATAATTATTATTGTTTGGCATTGGGTGTAGTATAGCCAGGAGATCCTAAGATTGTCTGGCAGCCTTAAGTTCTAACTCTTTTTGTGTTATGCACCACTAGGTGGTGAGCTAGACTTATTTTTTGGCTGAGAGAGCTCTGAGAGCTGTGACTGACCCAAGGCTACCCAGCTGGCTTCATGTGGAGGAGTGCAGAACTGAACCCCGTTCTCCAAATCAGAGTCTGCCACTCTTAACCTCTACACCATGCTGATGTACTGTAGTTGCTGGAAAGAAAATGTGTCTTTGAAATGCACACCTTCCCTCCAGATGCAGCTGGACTGTGTTCTTTCTGGAAAGATTGTACCAAACCCAGAAAAAAATCCACTGCAGTTGAAGAAAAAGAAGAAAGAGGAGGAGGAGGAGACAACTGGATTTATACCCCGCCCTCCACTACCCGAAGGAGTCTCAGAGCGGCTTACCCTTTCCCTTCCCCTCCCCACAACAGACACCCCGTAGGGTAGATGGGGCTGAGAGAGCTCTTTCGAGGACTGCTCCTGAGAGAACAGCTCTGAAAGAACTTATAACTGACCTAAGGTCACTCCAGCAGCTGCATGTGGATGAATGGGGAAATCAAACCCAGCTCTCCCATATTAGAGTCCGCACTTCTAACCACTACACAAAACTGGCTCTCCAAGGTGGAGAGCAGCTTCCTTGTGGATGAAGCACACACCTCCCTGCATCTGGATTTTCTGTAAGAAAGGACTCTGGTACCATGTCTAACAGCTCTGTACCCTACATCACAAGAATATGAATGCTTCCCCTAACCCCCACAGCAAGGAGTACCTTACAAGAAAGGGGAGCTGCCCTTTCAGAAACATCCTTGTTCCGTCTGCTGCAGGACGTACTGACATTTCCTTATCTTCAAGGCTGTCCTATCCCTGAGCAAATCTGGACATGCTTATTTATTTATCTTCCTACAAGGGAGCAGCCAAATGCAGGGGAGAAAAAAGGAGGAGGTGGCAGGGGATATATCTGGGGGGGTGGGGAGGAAATCAGACAAAGGGAGACTGTCTCTTGGGGGGGGTCAATGCAATAAAAATATTCCAAAGGAAATGTGCCCCAATATGGGTGGACTCTGCCTTGCTGGACAGCTCATAAATCCCGGACAGCACCGTGGCAAACGGTGCCCTTTGCAGTGTTTCTTATCTGACGGATGGCAACACTCCTTAATTAGTTCCGGGGGCTGCTGGAGCCCTTTCTATTAGGCTGGCAGATTGTCGCAGGGGAAAAAAAGATTCATCCACCTAACAGTGACATTTGTTTCTCAAGCCTTTTGCAATGTGTGATGGGTGGCCTGGTTTCATAAAACACTTCCTTTGTTAACAAAACACAAAGAAAGATGGGCCTAGAAGGCGAAGTTGTCTTGAACAAAGTTATGATATGAATGCAGGAACTTTGTTCTAGGCTCTCTCTTTCTCTGGACCAGAGGCATCAAGTTTTAAAAATCGGGGGGGGGGGGGGGGGGGGCTCTTCAGTGCGCGCACGTTTCGCGCACACACCCACTGGGACTATGTCCTTGCTGCCGCTTCCCCCCCGCCTGACCACTCCTGCTTCTGTCCCTCCCGCCGTCTATCCAAGGGCCAGCTGGGCATTTGCTTAGCTGGCCTCTGGATGGAGGGAGGGAGGGATGGAGTGGCCAGGCGGGGGGGGGGAGAGAGAGATGGCGGTGGCCCAAGGAAGGGCCCGGGGAGGCGCAGCGAAGGGCGCTCCGTTTTCCCGGGGGGGCTCAGTCCCCCCCCCCCGAAAAATTTTGGGGGTGGCTCAAGCCCCCCCGTAGTTGACGCCTATGCTCTGGACTTTCTTTGGGAGAGTTTGTTTAACTTTGCAAGGAGAGCAGTGCCTTCAAGGTATTAGGGAGCAGCCATACCTCATTCAGAGAGGTCTGGGGGGGGGGGGGGACGGGGACACACTGTATGCTGTCCGTACGGTTATGCAGTCCACACAAACAACTTTCCATACTCAATGCTGAGGTCATTTGAGAAGAGGAAATAGCTCGTGACTTTTCCAGTTACAGAAGACATGACTTTTTAAATTCAAATTGTATTGGACATAATTTGTAGTGAAACTTTTGCTGTAGTTGCAGTTAAGTCACAGCTGACTTGTGGCACCCCCTTGGGGTTTTCAAGGCAACAGATGTTCCGAGGTGGTTTGCCATTGCTTGCCTCCATGGCATGACCCGGGTATTCCCTGGAGGTGTCCCATCCAAAGACTTGTGAGGGCTGATCCTGCTTAGCTTCCAAGAACTAATGAGATTGGGCTACCCAGATCAGGGTGAAACTAACTTTACGGGGATCCAAGACTGGGAAAAGGCAGCACTGCTTCACGCAAGTAGTTGCCTCGTGAAGCTCGCTGCCACAAGATATGGTAATGGCCACTAGTGCGGATGGATTCAAAAGGGAGATGGACAAATCAAGGTATGGAAGATCAATCTGTTGCTGGCTATTAGACAAAATAGCCGAATGATACCTATGGAATGATACCTATGGATACCTTGGACCAGTCACCCTAACCTCTCTCACCATGTTATTGTGAAGATACAAGGGAGGAAGGAAAAGATAAAAATATACTAAATAAAATGCATCCTAAATCATTGGGAGAAGCTTCCCACATGACTAAAAGCTAGGATTGCCAGCCTCCAGGTAGAGCCAGGAGATCTCTTGGAATTACAACTAAACTCCAGTGTACATAGGTATATCAGTTTCCCCGGAGAAAATGGCTGCTTTGGAGGAAGGACTCTATGGCATCATGCCCTGCTAACCTCCCTCCCTCTCCTAAACCCTGCCCTCCCCAGGCGTCACCCCCAAATCTCCAGGAATTTCCCAGCCTGGAGCTGGCAACTACACTAAAAGCCAATTCCCCAGAGTTGTCATAAGGAGAATCAGATTTGCACGGTGAAGCACGGCACTGTTACAGGTCCCAAACTGGGGGCTTGGCGATTGTCAGGTGAGGGCTTGGCCATTGTGCTGCTGCCACCCAGTTGTGGCCAGAGAAGCAAACTTCAGGGAGACCTGCCACACCAGCCCAAGAACACCACAGGCCCAGATGAACACTGCCTGACCATTCTGAAACCGTTCCAGGTCAGGCTCGCTCCGCAAGGAGCCCCAGTTCTCCCTCTGGCATCTGTGCACTGCACTCCCCGTGAATATTCAGTAGATCAGCCTCTGACCAATGTATGCAAGTCGCTCACTTTGCATAGATTCAGTCAGTTTCATCCTTTTAATTACAATACGCATTCAGAATCTTAACGGCAGTCACAATCATCAAGTCATTCATGTCGTCATGCATTCACAATCAATGGGTTGCAAGAGGTTGGCTAAAAAAAATACTTTTTTGCACATTCTCATGCAAATTTCCATTTGCAATCATGATATGTATTATCCAGCTGCATAAATGTACAGAATTTGCATGTTCCCCATTTCTTAAACCAGTATATGCATACCTTCCCGCTATACCTATTTAATAGGTACTTTACTCTTACATATGGTGACTGACAGGCCCTTTGTTAAACTGATTGCTGGCTAATGGGCCCAAGTGATGAGATGATGTCTCTTCTATGGGAGACGCTCTCGGTAGCAGCTGGTAATCACTTTTGGAGTGACATACCCATCAGGGCGTGGAGAAGGTGACACCATTTCAGTTAAGATACATGAAAAGAGGCAGCAAAAAAGACTTTGACCGGAGAAAACAGATGAGAATTTTCTACTGGAGTTAGCTGAAAAGGGGATGTGTGTGTGTGTGTGTGTGTGTGTGTGTGTGTGTGTGTGTGTGTGCACACTGTGCCAGCCACTATCTGAATTTTTTTTGCCTGCAGTAGGAGAGTGTGTTTGCTTCCCTTTGTGCTCTGCTTCTGTATTTGTACACAAGGCAAAGACCCTGTAAGTCTCCAGTGCTGTTCCATCCAAAGGAAACTGAGGTCTGACTGTTCTCTACATAGAATATCGCTCCTAATTCATCCCTACCCTGGCTAACAGAAGGAATACCATACTCTCTGCCTTATAAAGGACTTATATGTTCCAACCAGTGCCGAGGAGAGCCAATGTGGTGTTACAGTTCCCAGTTCTGTCTTAAAACTTATTGTGCACCCGGCACATTCCAATGCAATTGAATTTACAACCAGATCCTATATTCTATGCCAAAACTTCAAAGACTAGACATGCCCCAGATGCCCCAAAACACATCTCCCCCCACACTAATGCTCAAAGTGAGGGGGAATGACATCGCATTGTATTCAGGCAGACCTAAACCACCCACAGCTAAAAACCCTTCAAGGACAGCGCAGGAACACATCAATATTGTAAAAGGTGATTTTAAGAAAAATGTCCCCTGCTGACTCCTGTCACATGAACACACACTGAACTTGGTCCATCAAGGTCAGTCTTGCCTGCTCAGACTGGCAGCAGCTCCCCAAGATTCTCAGGCGAAGGTCTTTCACATTACTTGCCACCTGGGCCTTTTAACTGGAGACACTGGAGACTGAACCTGGGACCTTCTGCACACCAAGCAGATGCTCTACCACTGAGCCACAGCCTCTATCCTGCCTGGAGAAAGCTATCTGAGAATAGGCTGTGCTGAGCTAGGATGCTTCCCCTGCTACCTCTCCATTCCTTCCCTCCCTCTTTTCACAAGGAAGATTGTAAGTTCCATGGGGACAGGAGCCTCTTTGCTTTGTTGACAGGGTTGCCAGCTCTGGGTTGGGAAATACCTGGAGGCTTTGGGGGTGGAGCCTGAGGAGGGTGGGGTTTGGGGAGGGGAGGGCCCTTTTCATACTACCATTCTAAACCGGATGTTATCCATTGTTGGCCTGGCTCCGAGTAAAGCGATATACAGGGATGGAGGTTTCATACAGATAATTTCATTCTATTAATGTCTCTGAAGTGATCTGACCAGGGGTCATTTTGTAGAAAAAGAGGTGCAGGAGCTCATTAGCATACCTATTAGCATAACGCATTAGCACTGACGGCCGAATGTCAGTTTCAGCCCCATTATACCCTATGGGCCATTGAAGTCAATGGCAAAAGCTCATAGGGTATATGAGGGGCTGGAGGAGAGGGAGTTTGAGGGAGAGGCTCCAAACTTGCAGGGTAGTTTCTGGGACCTCTCCCCAAAATACCCACCAAGTTTGAAGAAGATTACTTTTTCCCACTATAGAGAACAATGGAGGGAATGGGGGCAACCTGTTTGGGGACCCGTAGAATTGGACCCCCTGATCCAATCTTCTTGAAACTTGGTGTGTATTTGGGGGAGAGGCCCCAGCAGCTACCCTGTAAGTTTGGAGCCTCTCCCTCAAACCCCCTCCTCTCCAGCCGCTTTTAAAGCCACCACCAAATTTCAATGGCAATTCGGCAGCGGGCAGAGAATCTGATTCAGCCCATGGCTGCCCTAGTGTCCAGTCCTGGGCTCGCTCCAATCCCAAAGGACCCCTGGATCTGACTATTTCAAACAGTGGCACGCTTTCCCTCCACTCTTTTTTGCTGCACAATCTTTCTCAAAAAAAATTTAAAACATTCTAAGTTGAACACTATAGTGCTAGACCAATATAGCCTTTCAGTGCTACAGTAGCACCATTGAGATGCTTTGGCACCATTTTGTTTTATTAGACATTGAGATACATTGAGATCACGGCTGTTGTTAGCAACTTTGGTAACCAACCTATCGCTAACGCCCTGTGCACCCACTGCTCAATGCACTACTTTCTCTCCTCCTGTAACCATGTAACAACAGCTGCTATCTCAATGGTGCTGCTATAGCACTGAAGTGCTATATTGGCATAACACTATGGTACTCATTAGTTGTTGTAGATTTTCCAGGCTTTATAGCTGTGGTCTTGGCATTGTAGTACCTGATGTTTTGCCAGCAGCTGTGACTGGCATCCTTGGAGGTATAACGCAGAAAGATGGACACAGTTCTTCTCACATTGACAGAGGGAGTACTCCATCTTTCTGTGTTATACCTCTGAGGATGCCAGTCACAGCTGCTGGCGAAACATCAGGTACTACAATGCCAAGACCATGGCCATACAGCCCAGAAAATCTACAACAATGAATGAACTCTGGCTGTGAAAGCCTTCGACAACATACTCTAGTGCTCAACTTAGAAGAAGAACTTAGAATATTTTTTTTTTAAAGTTCAAGGAAGATCTCACAGCAAAAAAAAGGGCGGGGAAAGCATAGCGCTGTTGGAAGTGCTGCAGACATTTTAAACAGCACACTATCGCAATTCAGAAGCACAAAGAAGAGGTGAAAATGGGGGGAAAGTAGTTTTACATCAAGAACAGTTCAACTATGCTTTGTTAACTGGACACAAGCGGCTTTTTATAAAAAGGTAAATAAAATCCATTAGCAGCCAGTTGCTAAAACAGTTGTGTTTGAAATGACACCAAAAATCTGCTGGCAACCAGCTACCAAAATGGATTACAAAGGCTATCTGAAAGGGGCCACAGTGTCCAACTTCCAAAGTGGCCATTTTCTCCAGGTGAACTGATCTTTGTTGCCTGGATATCAGTTGTAATTCCATAAGTTCTCCAGCTACCACCTGGAGGTTGGCAACCCTCTAATTGTTGATGAGAATCTGTTAACAAATGAATCAAACCCTTCACACCCCTTCCTCAACCATAACCACATGTAAAGTAATGAGTTCATCTTTGTCCCCTTCCTACCCTGGTCCCTCCCTCCACTCCCCATATTATTTTTCCAGTCTGAGATTGGAAGCTCCTTGAGGGCAGGGATATCTTTTACCTATGAATCTCCACTATGTGCCATGCACATGAATGGTGCTAAGTAATTAATAATTGCAAGGACTTGAGTTCTGCAGCTGCATCACCAGTCCATTTTTCTTGAATGTCTTCAAAGCACCCAGGCCTGTAGCCAGGGTTGTGTGAGTGTATGTGTTTAGGGACGATGCTCCCCGTGGATGTTCCCCCAGCCCTCCCCGAGAGGATGCCAGATGCCCCTGACCCCTGGGAGCCCCATCAGCAAAGATATGCACCTGCCTGCCTCCTCGGCTCTCCCTGTGCCTTTGCCAGCCACCATGCTGCTGCTGAGGGAGAGCCAAGGAGGCAGAATCTCCCTCAGCCACCCACTGCCCTGCCTGCCTGCCTGCCTGCCTGCCTCATCAGCTCTCTTTCTCCCTCTCCATTCCCGGCATGCAGGAGGCTCCTGAGCCTCTGCGAACAGGAAAGGAGGAGGAGAGCCCACCTGCTGGCTGATCACTTCCTGGTGATGTCACAAGTGACATCACCATGTCAGGGGCACACACCCATAAGCCCCTGTCCACTCCCCCCCCCTTCCGAAAATTTTCTGGCTATGGGGTTGAAAGCACCACATTCTGTTGATTAGCAGTAAAGTAATTTTGAAGGAAGGGGGTGGTTGGGAACCATCCTCCCCAGAGAATTCTGAGAACCGAAATGTCCCTGAAAATGTGCCTTTTAAGTTTAGGAGAACCAGACAATAGTTAACTTGTTGAATAATGGACCGCTGTTATTATTAACCTTTCTATAACAATGTCATTGGACTTTGTCCTCCAGGCTGGAGCCGGAGAAGGTGAAAGGGCAAGGCTGGGGTGTATTCTGCAGCTTGGCTCTGTGTTTGGACTTAAAAGCAGGGGTGCAAAACAAGAGCTCTGCTATGTCAGGAATGCATGGCTGACCCATTGCTCTTCAACAGCACTGACTGGGCGGGTATTTCACAGCAATCCTCTGCTCTAGAATCTCCCCCAGATTCCAGCCTCCAGGTGGGACCTGGAGATTCCCCTGGAATTACAGCTCTTCTCCAGATAGGGTTGCCAGGTCCCCCTTGGCTGTTGGCTGGGGATGGGTGGGGGAGGGTTGCCAGATCCAACTTGGACAACTCCTGGAGATTTGGGGATGGAGCCTGGGGAGGACAGGAACCTCAGTGGGGTACAATACCTCAGACTCCACCCTCCAAAGCATCCATTTTCCCCAGGTGAACTGATCTCTATAGTCTGGAGATGAGCTGTAATTCCAGGGGATCCCCAGGTCCCACCTGTAGGCTGGCAACCCTATCTCCAGACTACAGAAATCAGTTCCCCCTTGGGAGAATGGCTGCTCTGGAGGGTGGACTCTATGGCATTGTACCCCACTGTGGTCCCTGTCCTCCCCAGGCTACTTCCCCAAATCTCCAGGAATTTCCCTGCCTGGATCTGGCAACCCTAGTCCCCCATCACCTGCTGGAGGCCAAGGGGGAACCTGGCAACACTCCCAGAGACTTGATCCTGTTACTAGAAGCTTTGGCACAGGGCTTTGAATTAGCAGGGAAGAGAAGAGAGGGAGCAGAACACAATTCTGGGCCCAGGGCAGGTATATTCCCATGGGGTTTGTGCCAGTGGGTTTCTGTACAATTAAATGTCTGGGAGAGGACGTGACTTAAAGGGTGGGGCAGTAAGATTTATGAATCCTTTCTCTTTTGGAAAATAAACCATATGGTGCTGTGGTCAAAGTACGGTCTCTGCATTTGGGACGGCCACAGACTTCTCTCTTAGCCGTGCCCTAGGATTATTGAACCAGTTGCAAAACCAGCATATCGCTGAGGTGAGAGAGCCCAGCTAGTCAGAGGCTGAAATGATCCAAGGACATCTGCTTTTAATCCCAGGATCTGCACCATTGCAAGTGCAGGAGTATTGAGCCAGCTCCTGTCCAGTGCATGATTAAGGGGGCTGTATTGCAGCAATGTGTGGTGGATTGGGCCCCTCCAACAGCTTGCCTGTTTACACATGCTGAAGAATTAGGTAATAGAATGGACTGCACCCTTTCACACCACAGGCAGAGAATGTGTTGTGTGTGTGTGTGTGTGTGTGTGTGTGTGTGTGTGTGTGCAGTGCCATCAAGTCGCTTCCAATTTAACAGTGACTCTATCAATTAATGTCCTCCAAAATGTCCTATCGTTAACAGCCTTGCCTCAGGTCTTGCAAAAGGAGGGCCGTGGCTTCCTCAGTCTGTTGAGTCAATCCATCTCATGTTGGGGTTTCCTCTTTTCCTGCTGCCTTCAGCTTTTCCTAGCATTACTGTTTTTTCCAGTTGAGTATTTTGTTCTCACAATGTAAGCAAAGTACATGAGAAGTACTGGACTTGGGAGGCCATTGGAGTGATTTCAATCATAGCTCTTTTATTAGGGAGTTAGGATCATATATACAGCATGGTGGTTTGTTGCAGGTCAGGATAGAGCATGGGGACAAAGGAATGGGGAAGCCACTTATATTTACAGGTAAACCACACCTTAACCATTCCCTCCCTTACGGGGGATTGGTCCAACAGGGATTATTCTCCCGCCAGGGGCTATCATAGGTCCATTCAAATATCCTCAGCCTCTGATAGGGGGACCGGCAGGATCCCTAGGTCCATTGTTCTCTGGGGAAGGAAGCTCTTTTGTTATCACATCCCATTACAGGCGAACATGCCCAGACATGTTCCCTGGCTGCAGACAAAGAGTCAAGCACCGGACATAACAGTACAATAGCCTCAGTTTAGTAATTTTAGCTTCTAGGGAGGGTTCAGGCTTGATTTGATCTAGAACCCACTGACTAGTCTTTCTGAAGGTCCACAGCATCTGTAAAACTCTCCTCCAGTGCCATATAGGCAATATCTTATTTTAATGTTCTTCCTCCTCTAGTAGAAGACTAGCACACTGTTTATAAAAGTTCCAGCTGTCTTCCTTGCTGGGCAAGTTTTCTACTTCCTGGGGTCTTTTTAAATGCAAAGGGAGCATTTGTTCCTGTAGTTCCCTACCTGCAGTGGTGCAGCCCACTTTACTGCCTCAGCTTGCTGCACGTGTAGACCTGGTCTAAAACACCGTGGTGCTTTGGACATGCTCAAGTCCTGGTTGTGAAATTCTTGAAGATTTGGTGGTGGAGCCTGTGGAGGCAGAGTTTGGGGGAGGTGGGGAGCTTAGCAGGATGTGACAATGCAGAGTCCACCCTCTGCAAGGGAACTGATTTTTGTCATTTGGAAATCAGCTGTGATTTCAGAAGAACTCCAGCCTGGACTGCCAGTCTCCAGGTGGGGTCTGGAGATCTCCTGGAATTACAACTGGTCTCTGGAGTCCACAGATTTATTTATATGTTTATATTTACATTTATATCCCGCTGAGATCCCCCAACCCTGTACTCCCCATGGTCTACCCTCAGATTTCCAGGAATTTCCCAACCCAGAGTTGGCAACTCTATAACTACAGTTCCCACCCGGAGGTTAGCTACGGTACAGATACCACATATTGCCCCACTAAATAATGTATAGTAAGACTGAACTGGAAGTTCTCCTGTATAAGCCTTATTGAAATGCATGGGAACTGTGCAAGGATAATGCCGCTTTGGCTTGTCAACACTGATTTAGAAAATTCCTGGAGGTTTTGTGTATGGAGTTTGGGGAGGGAGTTTAGAGGAGATGCGATGCCATAGAGTCCACCCCCGCTGTTTCATCTAGACGAAAAGATCTTTGTAGCCTGGAGAGTTATTCTAATTCCAGGAGAGCGCTAGGCCCTACCTAAAGGTCACAACCCTACATTCCAAGGGATTGGGCCTGTAGCTTAGATGTGCCTGTCTCCTGCTTTGCCTCATCTTCTTAGAGCCTCTAATCCAACACCCAAGGCCTCTTGTGAAAGGTCTCTCCATTAAAGGCAATTTACCAGTGAATTTACCAGTGAAGCTGATGGGCAATAGATTCAGAAGAAGTGTGCGTGCACGTGAAAACTTATACCCAGAATAAAAGTTTGTTGGTCTTAAAGGTGCCACTGAACTCAACCATTATTCTGCCACTTCGGACTAACACCTGAATCTAATTTCTTTACACAGAGAGTGATCAAAACATGGAGTTTGCTGCCAGAGGATGTAGTGATGGCTACAGGAATAAACAGCTTTAAAAGAGAATGAGAGATTCATGGAGGATAGGTCTATCAATGGCTACTAGCCACGGTGGCTGAGGGAAACCTCTAAATTCAGAGGCACTAAACCTCTGAATCCCAGGAGGCAAAGTCAGGGGAAGGCCTCGACCTCTGTCCCTTGTTGCTGGCCTTACAGAGGAACTGGTTGACCACTATGTGAGACAGGATGCTGGACTAGATGGACCACTGGTCTGATCCAGCACGGTTCTTTATTATGTTCTTATGACAGCAATAATCCCTGAATTCCCAGAGTCCTCAGCATCAGCGCAGGCCTCTAAATCTGGCCATTTGATTCAGAACAATTCACGGAACTGTGCCCTGTTTCAGCCGAAAAGATGATCAAGAGGAAACATGTCAGCAACTTAAGAAGCTCATACAGTAGATCTTTCAGGACAAGCCAAGCCGCGTTCATGAGCAGCAACATTTCAAGGATATCAGAAAGGACTTCTGCGCTTTCTCTGAGATGGTAAAATGAGATAGTGAGATGCAGAAAGGTTTCAACGCAGAACGGGACAGGACTGGTCCTTTCATCCATCAGAAAGATAGCCCATCTCTTGGTAGTGACAGGTATCTCAGACCAGGGCTGTAGGCAGGAGATCATCCAGTGGGTATATCTGCCCACCTAGAGCAATTGTTTGCCCCTCCAAAGAATTCTTTTGGTCCCAGTTCTTAGACAGAATCCTGATTCAAACACAATACTGTCAAGGCAAGAGAAATTACATCATTTCTTTTTATTATTTTTAGTAGTTTATTTCAGTTCATATGACCAATGGTCTCAAGCACAACCACAACATACAACATACATATAAAATCCCAAAGCGAGAGTTTAAAACTACATTTCAAATCTTTTATTATTTAGCAAAGCTGGTTTTAAAAAAGACTGTTTTAATATCTCTCTGTCACACCCGTCCAAATCTAAAAGGGAACAGATTTGGCCTCTGGCCCCAATCTGGCATTCCAAAACTCCAATCTAATTTTACTCATGTTACTCATTAACCCTTGCTTTCCTGGAGAGAAGCCATCAAGAAGTTACAACACAGAAAGGTCAGGAGTGAGAGATCCCCCCACCCCAGCCTTGGAAGCTGATTCAGCAATTGCGGGTCAAGACCCACCTTGGGACACTGCTCTGACTTTTGTAGGCTGTTCCAAGCTTCTCTCTTCACTTTGAGTGTCTTTCAAAGGAAGATTTCCGCTGTTCTGCACAGGTTTTCTCTTCGGTGATAAAAAGGAAGCCCATCACAATGGTAAGAAAATCCAATTTAACTTCAGAGAGAAACAGTTCTTGAGTCTGAAGTGGGGAGGTGTTTTTTCATGAGAAGACACAAATTGCACTTTTGAAGTACCCAGAGCTAATTAATTGATGAGAAGAGGGGAGCGAATTGATAGGAATTGGAGGACTGAGCTATTCCATTGGGTCAAATATGGCATAAGTTGCCATGGCTGGACTGTTCCTTCGTTAGGTTTGTAGCCCAAAACGGCTCATTAATGGGAGCTAATAATAGTTTAAGATGGTGTTCTGATAGCTGGATAGATCTCTTGAATGTGTTGGAGGAGATCAGCATCATGGAAGACGGCACAGAAGAGAGAGAGGAGCAGACACAGTTGTCAGTTGCCTGAATCACTTTGGGTTCTCTCTCTCTCTCTCTCTCTCAAGATCTAATGTAGGTTCATGGATTTTCTGCCCTGTAGAGGTGTTTCTTGGCCTCTACTCACACTGTTTGTTCATATTCATGTTCTGTTTGCTGACTGAGTAAATATTGTCAAAGATGCCACAAGCCATCGCGCGCTCTTGTCCAAAGAATACAAAATCGAGCAGTATTACCCCTTACAGCTTAGCGGTAGGGAGTTTTGAGTTTTGTTGGCTTCATCATTGTGACTAAGTGGTCAGGGCAATGGGTGGGGGGAGGGAAGAAGGTGCTATTCGATTTTGAGAAGAATTTCTAGCTGGAGTTAGCTGAAACTGGGATGCACCCAGAGCTTTTTTTCTGGGGGAACAGAGTTCTGGAACCTCGTCAACAAAATTCTTTTAAAAATGTTTAAAAGTTCATGAGTTTTCAGTATACAGATTGAAATCTGCATTTCCCTCTTGAGAGTTCTGGCACCTCTTTTCTCAGAAATAAAGCCCTGGATGTACCTTTGTGGGAGCATGACAACTTGCTCTCTGGGGATCAGCTACCAGTTGTAGGAGCGTTTGCTTGCTTCCATTGTGCTCTGCTTTCTGTATTTGGTATTACAAAGATGCCATAAGCCTCCCATGCTGCCTCAGCAAAAGGAAATGCAGCCCCATACCATCAACCCTGGAAATTCTCATCATCTCAGGACAAACATCCCTGTGACGGCAGCTGTCCCTGAATATACCTCTACTTTGTGTCTTAGGTACATGGCCAAGGAGGTGTAAAATTCCAGAACTGGGCTAAGACTTATGGTTGCTCTCCAGAACTGTATTTCCAGCCAACCACGGTGGAAGAGCTCAAAGAGGTAAACAGAGGAAGTTATGCTAGTGCAAGTTTCCAGATGGAGTGATCCTTCTTCAGGATGAAGTGCTAGAGGGCACAGAATGCCTCCTCCTGAGCATCCAATTAGTAGCTTTGATGCTTCAGCATGACACAGGAGCTATAAACTTTTAAAGTGTAAAGACCATTTGTTGCTGTTCAGAGTGGAGTTTAACATGTAAAGACAGATGCCTGCATGGCAGCTCAGCCAACCTGCCATCCATGTTAATTCTAAACATGTGGGCAGAGGCTATATTTCCTCAGCAGAATAACAGTTCATGCATGCTCAGTTGATATTACTTCATATCTGCTGAATGTTATGATTGTTGGAATGGTGGTGTTTTTTTATTCTGTTATGGGGGTGTCCAACTGAATGCTTTGGACTAGGGTTGCCAACTTCAGGTTGGGAATTTTCTGGACATTTGGGGGCAGAGCCTGAGAATGGTGGGGTTTGGAGAGGGATCACATCAAAGATATGATATCATAAGGTTGGCCCCCTGAAGCAGCCATTTCCTCTGGGGGAACTGATCTCTGTAGACAGGATATCGGTTGTAATTCCAGGAGAGCTACAGGTCCCACCTGGAGGTTGGCACTCCTACTTTGTACTTTTGCCGCTTTTCACATGCTTTATTTATTGGATGAGTGCTTTTTGTGTTGTTGGTTTTTGTGGTTTTAATATGTTTTGTGATAGTATTAGGAAGACATATTTGGAGTTTTTTAATTTAAATAAACTGTTTTATTAGTGTACTTAGAAGTCATATTTTAGTGTTTTGGTATGCTGCTTTGAAAATATTTTTGCACGCACATATGCACACACACACACACACAAATAGGGATTGAATATAGTATTAAAGGAAGAGAGGTATAGGCTATATAATATCAGAGGTCGTATCACCAATGCAAGGGTATAACTGTATCATTTGAAACACAATTCATAAACCCACAGCCTGACATCCATCTTGGAAACTCGCTCCACAAGTCCTCCCTCCCCAGCATGCCAAGTCTGCCTTCTAAACAACAATCCCTTCAACTTGGCCACTAGGTGGCAAGAAACACAAACACACATTACAGAGCTGGTGCTAATGAGCATGGTTATAGGAGAGGTGGGGCTATAAAGCCAATAGCACTTTTTAAAATTATATCACTGACTGACTGAATTAATGATACTTATTAAGTGGACTTTGATTTTACTTAATTGATTTTTGTATTATTCACATCCATAAATTGTGGACTGTAAATTATTGAGGGCTGCTTGTGGGGGTGGGGGTGGGGGTGGGGGACCCAACACCATTTAGAGCTTTGTCAAATCTGAATTACGAGCCATGAAATTCTGCTGTAACAGAATACAGCTTGAATTTTGAGTAGGGTTTTAATGTTGCTAGATTTGTACTTTGTGGTATAGAGGTTGGACTGGGATCTAGGAGACCTGAGTTTCAATCTCCAGTCTGCCATGGACACTTGCTGTGTGACCATGGGCAAATCACTTTCTCTCAGCCTAACCTACCTCACAGGCTTGTTGTTGTGAGGATAAAGGTTGTGGTCACACAGTCATTTTGATCAAGTTTCACCGCTTCCTCTCACATTTAAAATTGCTGATCAGACACCCGCTTCCATCTCCCGCACCTGTGGGCTCACTCGCACAATCCTCCTGGTTCCCAAGCAAGTTTTCCTACACCTGGAAAATCAAGTACATTCCTGTTATTTGCACTCTGAATCTGCAATTTCACCGATCTGGACAGCCATCTCTTGCAATTATCACGATTAGGTCATCTGAACGTCCTTCTTGTGATGGTTTTTTCCCCAAGCTTCTGTCATTGTGCTCATGAGCAATCCTGTGCTGAATAAATTCAATTTATAAACATTCAAGTGCACATATAGACTTCAGCACTCAGTTGTACATCGTCAGTTAATTTTGTTTGCTGGGGGGGGGGGACGTGCAAGAACAAGGGAGTATGGCAATTCCCAGTGGGAGCAGTGATTTGGCTATGTGCATATGTGCATGTACAAAGCCATTTAAAAAACAAAAAACCCAAGCCGTGCCACCCAAGTGCTGGTGCAACAATTTGGACGGTGCCTTTAGCCTTGTCCCACAATGCAAACGGTTCAGGAAGGGATGTGTGGTCATCCCAACCTGGAAAAAAAAAATTTCCAATCAAATCTATAGTGGGAACAAATCGGGATAAACTTGCCGTGTGACCACAGCCAAAATGGCAGAGAAGTGAATGACATTGTAAGCTGATCTGGTTCTCCATTGGGGAGAAACAGAGTATATTAAATGAATTCTTTCCTGTAACACCCTGTGATGTTATAGAAATATTTAATTATTCAAATACACCCAAAGGGTCTTGCAGAGACTTACAACATTAAAACCATATAAATAAGTTAAAAACTATATAAAAGCAGATAACAAATATGAAATATTAACATTAAAATATAAACTATTAAAAGGTCTAGCTAACACCATACCCCTAATAAAAACAGCTCAAACATGTGGATTACAATCCAAAGGCCAACCTAAACAATTTGGCCTTGCGTGCCCAGCAGAAACTCAATAAGTTCGGCAGGGCACAGGTCTCATTAGAGAGTGTATTTTACAGGATTGGGGGCCACAACTAAGAAGGTCCTTCCCCTAGTGGCAGCTAACCAAGCCATCCTGGGGCTGGGCACCTGCATGAGGCCCCTAGAGGATGACTGTAGGGAGCGAAGGGATTGTAATGGGAGAGGTAGTCCTTTAGGCATGAGGATCCCATTTAAAGGTTTTTAAAGGGCTTTAAAGGTTAACACCGACAACTTGAATTGGATTCGGATAGCCAGTGCAACTGCCCCCAAATTGGGGTAATATGAGCTGAATGTTCTGGACAGCAACCTGGAAGTCACATTCTGGACCCCCTGCAGTCTCCGAAGGGTTTTCAAGGGTAGCCCTATGTAGAGTGAATTACAGTAGTCCAGTCTGGAGGTGACCATTGCATGGATCAATGTGGCAAGGTCCGACCCAGACAAATAAGAAGCAAGTTGGTGGTCCTGGCGGAGGTGAAAAAATGCCAACAGTGCTACCATGGACACCCTGAGGCTCTCTACAGTGTCTACTGCTGTCAACTGGACACCGTTAAGTCTCAGGAGTAACCCTCCAGCTAGCATCTCAGTCTTTCCCAGCCACATGATCTCTGCCTTGGATAGATTCAACTTCAGCCAACTCTCCCTTAATCATTGTATCATCAGATCCAGGCACTGGGATAGTGCTGAGAGCTCTGCCGCCCGCTGCTTATCCAGCAGGAGGAATCAGCATATTGATGGCACCCAACTCCAAACTTCCTGATGATCTCAGCATGTATATGCTAGATAACATTGGAGAAAGGATTGAACCCTTTGGGACCCCACAGTTCAGGTCTTGTTGGGAAGACCTCTCCTCTGCAATAGCCACCCTCTGAGAGCATCCCTGGAGGAACGAGGAGAACCAACTAAGGGCAGTACTCCTCCTCACACCCAGGGAGGCAAAGCAGTCAATCAGGACCAAATGGTCAACTATATCCAAGGCTGCTGATAGATCCAGAAGGATCAGCAGCACTGGCATGCCTTTATCCAGAGGTAAAACCAATGCAATTAATTTAAACAGAAAGGGATTAACTGTCACTTAGTGAGAGCTAGAGGTTGGTGTACATTCTGTGTTACTTTCCTTGAAGAAGGGCCTAGGAGTGAGGAAGTCTCCTGGCTGTTGAATGTTTTTTGAAATGTTTCCGGTGGTATCTTCAGTGTCTGAAGGGGAAGAAGAAAGTTCAACAAATGTAGCTCACCAAGGGCGTAACTGAGGGGAAATGCTATGGCTAAGGAAGCTGTTGATTCAAATCTCCCCTCAGCTATTAATCTCCCTCTCAGATCTGAGGAAAGTCTTTACAACATGGAGGGGAGACTATTACTTTTCCTTTCAAGGTTGTTACTGTGGTAATGTTTGTGAAGCACTGAACGTGCTGTCCAAATGCTGCAAGAGATTAGATAGCTGAACCTGTGAACATTTCTTCTTAAAATAATAAATATTCAAAGAATCAAGACCTCCCTGTCAGGCTATGACTGGAGAGGAGATATTACTATGACAGTGACAAGGTGGCCCAGCATGAAAGAGCCCGTAGTGGACTCCACTCTCCTCATCCATGGGCCTTTTTTCATGTTAATATAAAGTGCAAATGGTGATCTGTCACATTTTTATCCCACCTCCAAAGAACTCAGAGCAGCATAAATTATTCTTTCCTCTTCCATTTCATCCTCATAAAAATTCTGTGAGATAGGTCAGACTGTGAGGGAGGGAGTGACTCAAAGTCACCCAGTGAGTTTCACGGTGAACAGAAATTTGAACCCAGTTCTCTCAAGTGCTAGAAGAGTAGGAGAGTAGGTTTTTATATCCCACTTTTCTCAAAAGGAGTCTCAGAGCAGCTTACAATCTCTTTCCCTTCCTCTCCCCCAACAGACACCCTGTGAGGTAGGTGGGGCTGAGAGAGTTCTGAGAGAACTGTGACTGGGCCAAGATCGCCCATCTGCCTCCATGTGAAGGAGTGAGAAATGAAACCCAGTTCTCCAGATTAGAATCCATTTCGCTTAACCACTATATCACACTGGCTCTTTAGTCAGCCACACTAACTGCTACTCTACACTGGCTGTCCTCTGCTTGATATCTGAACGGTGCAGATGTGGGACTAAAGCAATGAGACAATTGCTATCACATCTAGTTGTGACTTGAGATTCCCAGCCTTCGTTGGCTCCTCCTTCCCAGCAGCCCATGCGAAAGGAAGCAGAACTGCTGCTTGTGCCTCTGTTCCTGAATGGACCTGTTTGTTTTCCTCTTGCCTCATGTTGTTTCTTCTTTTCCTGATCCCATTTTTTAAAAACTTTATTCAGTCTGACTTACCTGTCTAGTGTGACTGTCTTTACCACTGTCGTCTGCCAGCAGGTGAAAACTTTTCTGTTTTGTTTGGTGTTCCCTCACTTTCTATTTATGTTTGGTTTAATTGTTTTTAGATGTGTGTGTGTGTGTGTTTCAAAGCTTACTTGAATGTTTTGCATTGTTCGTCACCTTAAGGACCCTAAATTGGATGCAATCCTCCTCAAGTTTACCACCTTCTCCAGATATTACCCATCCCCTTGCTTCTACCTTGTAAGCAAATTTGGGACCATGGTACTAACCATGATAACAAAAACTACCACGGTAGAATAACAAACAATATTTATAAATAAAGTGAAAATTTTACTTTATTTATAAAAAAAAAATTAGTATTCCACCACCATAGTTTTTTCTTTGTTTTTTGCTTGCCTCTACCTTGACACATAAATCACAAGAGCAGTCCAAGAAGCCATCAGTTGCTTTGTTTGTTGAATGCGGTCTCAGAGATCTGGATGAGGGGAACTAGCAAGTGGCAGTAAAAGAGGGCCTAGATCCTTCAGAGGTAAAGAGGAGAGAATGGGAAATGGAAATGAGGGATGGTGTAATACGGGCCTCAAACTATCAAAGGGTCCGTCTCCGTAAAAATGTGTGGTTATCTCTGCAGATCTTGGATCTGGCCAGGCAGAGAAGTAAGAAGGTGAAAGTGGTTGGGGGTGGACACTCCCCTTCGGATATTGCCTGCACGGATGACTTCATGATCCACATGGGAAGGATGAACAAAATCCTGAAGGTAGGAGAGATGCTGAACGTCTGGACTGCCACAGTGGGTTAGGCCTCTGGCCCACATAGCTCAGATTCAACCTGACAGTGGCCAGCGAGCTTTTCAGAAGGTCCACAATTTAAGATACGATGGCCTTCTCTGTTGTTAGTCTCTGGGATCTTAGATCTATATGTTTATACTCAGGGAGATGATTTATTGTATAGTTTCTTTCTTTTTTTAAAATCCCACCCTTTCAATAACTTATCCCACCCTTCCAATAACTTAGCTGACTTAAAACAAAAAATAATAGGAAGTAGGGACAACAAACAAACCAAACAAACAAACCTAACCAGAGAATAAATTGGGGAAAAAATCAGTTGGTTTAAAATCTGTGGTTGGCAAGACCTTTTAAAGGCCAGAGAAAAATATTTAAACCAACTCAGATTTATTTAGAAACACAGAATTTCAATTCAGGCATATAAAAAAGAAATGCAAAATAGCACTCTAATCATTGCATGCTCTTCTTTCGTGCAGAAACTTGAGTTCAAGACTTTTGGTTTACCTAGATGGCCTCACATTGTATTTACAGGTCTGAATGTAGTTTTTTTTTCTGGAACAAATGGACTGTATCAGTTCTTCTATCCCAATAGTAGTAAGTTGGAGGCTGGTGGAGAACCACATTTACAATTCAACAAAAAAAAGAGCTACATTTACTTCCATTCCAAGCATGAGGCCTGTACCTCAGGGAGGCTTGTAGCTTACCCTTTCCTTCAGCAGTGGTTGGTTCAAGGGGGAGATTCAGTGGCTAACCCTAAGCCACACTAGGCAAGGGCCTTCCTTTACTGAAACACACGGCAGCTCACATTGGGGAATACCACTCACAAGAGCCACGTGTGGCTCCTGAGTCACTGCATATCACTGTTCTAGCCTAAAACTTAGAGAAGACAGCTTCTCTAAGGGCTGGGCCTCTAATCTTTATAAAAGCCTGTCTCACCACTTGCAGGTAGACAGAGAGAAGAAGCAGGTGACAGTGGAAGCTGGGATCCTTCTCTCCGATTTGAATGTGGCGTTAAACAAAGATGGCCTGGCTTTGCCCATGTAAGTACCAGATGTGTTTGCTGAGATGTTGAATGTAAACTTTCCAAGGGTTGTTCCCTGTCTTTTTGTAACGTAGAGGCTCCACATGGTTTGTGGCTTAAAGAGAAGCTTAACTTTTTCACAAAGTCCTGATGGGTACTGATCCTATAGACTGTTGTAGCAAAATAAAAAGGAGCATGGCATCTTAAAGATTAACATATTTGGCATGGTATAATAACCAGAGCCTCCTTCTGGTGTGTCTGCATTTTGCAGATACATATGCATGCACATAAGGAAAATATGGGTTAAAATGTAATGCAATATATACATATTATGGGGGGTGGGTTTTTGCAAAGAGATACCATCTTCTGCCTTTTACTGCATTTTGACTCTACTGCTTCCTCTGTGAGCTGTACGTATAATTTGTCTGCCCAAGGTGTAATTCTTGAGCTGGGGGGTGTCTCCAGGCCCCAGATGGAGGTTGGAAACCCTGTTTTAGGACTTCCATTTTCAGCTATCTCAAAGGCGGGTGCGTCTCGTCGGAGCTCTGATAGAGATGGCCCACAGCCCAGCGGTTAGGGGGGGTACCGGACAATTCCACACACACCCGGAGCCCTCGTAGGGGGCTCCTAGCCTGAGGAATGAGGGGTGCCTCTCCCAAAATGGCAGCTAAGGGATTGAGGCTCCCCTTTGCCTCTATAGGTCCTGCTGCAGTGGCGCCCCCATGGCTCCAAGAGGTGCACACCTGATGGGTGTTCAAGGAACTAAGTGATTTAAAGCCTTCCTTACCTACACTGCCACGATGAGGGAAGCATGAAGCGTGAGTCATTTTACCTTTAAACTGGAACCTTTCTAAGTGATTTAAAGCCCTGATTAAAGCTGTGGGGGAAGGGACTGTGTTACCCCCCCACACTCCTTTCTCTTTTTAAGCGTTTGAAACTGTTCCAGAGGGCTAGGATCATAGACCTTTGCAGGACTATATCAAGTGAAGGCAGATCACCTTAAAGCGGATTTTAAACTGACTTTCTGGGACTTTCTGTGGCTCTTCTAAACTTTCTAGAAACTTAAACAATGACTGACAGAGGGGATAAAATGGAGCCCAAAGTGAAGCCCTCTCCTGAAACTGCAAATTCAACATTTCCGGCTAAACTGGATGCAACTACTGACTTTCCTAACATGCTAGCTGTAGCATTGCACCCTCTGCTGGATCAAATGACAACCCTTAATAACAGCTTTGAAGTACTTCAAAGACAACTCAAAGAAACTACTTCTAAAACAGAAGACACAGCAAAAGCTGTTTAAAAAGTTGAAGCCAAGACAAAAATCATGGACCAGAGATTGGAGATGGTGGAAAAAGAGAGAATCTCTGATAAAGACCAACTTTTAAGACTATAAATGCATAAATCAGCTTATGTTCTGAGATTTCAGGGTGTCCCAGAACAGAAAGGTGAGAATCTGAAGCAGCTCCTATCTGAAGTGTTGTTCCCCATGACAGGTTCTCAGACAGACCTACTACAAAGTGATATGGATATGGTCTATAGTCATAGATCATATCCAGAATTCATTAAGAAAAAAAAAACCTGCCTGGAGAGATATTGTGTTCAAGGCCACAAATGGGATAATACTGAAAATCAAAGACAAGGAAATTAAAGTCTTAAAGGATATACCATTTGAAATAAGGAAAAAGAGAAAACAGTTTAAAAGCTTAACTAACTTTTTACAGAAACACTCCAACCCCTATAGATGGATAATACCTGAAGGACTTGTCTTCGACTACAATGAGAAGAAGGAAAAGATAGAATCACTTGCAAAAGGAAAGCAGTTTTTGGAGTGACAACAAAGCCCAGCGAAGGACACAAAACCAGCAGAGGAAGAGGAGGAGGAAGGAGAAATCAGCATGCGTGAAATGGAAAGCACAGGAAATGTATCAAGCAGTACCCCAGAAGAGGACTCTGAATCAGACAAGGGAGCTGCGGCTCCCAAACCACTGAAAGTCAAATGGAACTTTGAATAAGGGAAACCTAAGAGAAAGAAGAAGAACTAATCCAACTTAGCTATAATAGTAAATTCAGAAATGCCTTAATGCACTCACTTAAACTATTTACTTAAACTCCAGCTTATAACTGAAAGATAACCAAATAACCATGCTTTGCCGTAACTAACTGTATTTTAAAGGAAAACTTTGTTTGAACTAAACCAAAGCTTATTTTATGTTCCTTGTATAACCTTTTTAGTGTAGTGTTTAGTGTTTGTAGTCTTTTAAAGAATTTTTGTATTGTCTAGTGTTTAGTGTTGTAGAAGGAAAATAAAAAATTATAAAGACCAAAAAGAAAGAAAACCCGGTTTTAGGGACAGAGATGGGTTCTTGGTGTTGTAAGCAAATTATTTTACTTTCCCTGACATCAGAACAAAAGAAGCTCTTTAATCACAGGAAAACTTAATAAGACTGATCTTTTTTGTTAAATTGGAGGTTATCTTAGAGTAATTACAGACTCTAAAGCATTCTGGGCTATTATTCCATGGGCCTTGGAATGAAATGGGGGTGGGGTGCCTTGATTTTGAGAGAATATGCTGGTGGGGTGGTTTGAAAAACCAGATGTATGTGCTAATTTTATATAGACAGTTGTTCTGGTTCCACAAAACTGTGAGTGCACACAAATCTTTATTATGCCCCCTTTAAGCAGGCCCATAGGAACCTCCCCATTATCTGGAACGTGCATCACTGTCTAAGTTTCCTTCTTTTTTTATTCAGTGTGCTCTGTCTGCGACTTGATGGGCTATGTCATGTGCTGGATCCAGAGCAGGTGGCAATCAGTCGCCTTTTGTTCGGAATGTCACATACATTAATATCATCTTGTCAACAATGACCCTTGGGAATCCTAGCAATGAAAGCCCTTTTCTTAGGATTGGAAACTGTGTTTAATGAATGCATGGAACAGTGAGAAGGATCACACCTACTGCCCTGCTCCTGATTTCCATGTGCATAATTTACAGAGCCTGCAGACGTTCCTTGTTCAAATTTTCCGGCTGTGTGAAAAGAGTGCCAAGACCCCTTTCTTTTAGTCAGGAATAAGTCCAAAATACTATGTTGTTCTTGTAGCTACTCAGGCATTGTTGTGCTTTCTTTTCTTTTTTTTTCATTGTCCCTTGTTCGGTTCAGTCTAGGTGCCGTTTCGGATGTGGCAGCTGCCGGAGTCATTGGCACCGGCACACACAACACTGGCATCAGACATGGCATATTTGCTACTCAGGTGAGACTTGGTGGACCATTTCCAAAGCTGTCTCAGGGCTTGCTCTGCTGTTGCACAGTTGCAGCTAGGGAAGCTGCAAATCTTGACACAAATATGGTCAATAATCAGACTTACTGTTTTCAAAGATATCGATCAGATAGATGTGAGCCTGTCAGCCTCTTTTCCAGTCCATGGTCAGTGTATAACCACCTCTTCAACTGTCAATTCCCAACAGTCATTCTTTAACTGACTCAGCAGAATTCCATTTGAACAACCTGCACTCAAAAGTTCTCAGACTCTGCTAGGCATTAACTCTTCACAGTCTATCAGAGGAGTGTTTCAGTTCCCTCCCAAAAGGACAGAGTATATTTCTAGCGCTCAAGACTGCAAGGAAAAGTCTGGCACCCTGAGTGCTATCTGCTGAAGGATGTTTGGCAATTCCCAGCAGCCAGAATCCAATCATTGTCAGCCTTGTTTATCTCCTCTCACGCCCAAATAGAGTTCTCATGTCATCTTGCCCTGTTACAGTTTTACTCCAGCACTTTGCGTTCATGTCCAGTCCCAAAGCTGTGAGAAGTCTTACTGGCACATCTACAGAGCTCTCCCAGTACAGTCCCCCCTCCTGCTGCAGCCTAAAATGCCCCCTTAAATGCTGTTACTAGGGGACAGCATTTTGGGAAGCATTTGAGGCAACTGCAGGTAGGGAGGAAATGAGAAAATCATGTTCGGCAAATGGAAAGTCTTCCGTCCATCAAAACTCTCCGGTGGATCCAACCCTATGCTTGGTTTGCAACCACAAAATAATTCTTGCCCAGCTAAATCCTGCAAATGCAGCCTAAATTCTGGCTGGGGAGGGATTTGGAGGCACCCAGTAGGGCAACTGGTAGTTAAAGGTGGGAGTATAAATGAACAAATATCATGCTCTACTGTTCTAAAAGTTAGTTTTTTGTGATAACATTTTTGTTGCTTTAGGACAAATTAAAGATTTGTCACTAGCATGTGTGTTTTTACTTAAACGCGGGAGGTGGGGGAACCCTATAAGATCATTGATATGAGAGAAAAAAGAGTAAACCAGATGGTAATTTGACAGGTAGCAGGCTCATTAGAAGAGTCTCTTGGATTTACAGTGATGGGAAATGCAGAAAATATAGGACATTTTAAAAATCATTTGTCTTGCTTCAATTGCTCACAGTGAATATTTGTGCAATGTATGCAGGGGAGACTGTCATATTTCATAGCACCAGGCAGATATTCCCAGAAATCAAGAACTGTGAGCTGATAAGGTACAAAACAGTGCAGACTCAGCGGACAGTAACTTGGCATTCATGGGCTGCATTCAAAAACAATGAAAAATAGGGTTGTTTGCTAAGTGCTGTGGTGCAGCACTTCACAGCTTATTGTTTGGTGTTCAGCATAGAGGCATTACACCAGTTGCCCTTGCCATTGGGAAGCTGCTGAAAACAGCAAACTCACAACCCATCTCTTGCTAGAGCACTTTGAATCACTTCTTGCATAGTTTGACCTCACCAAGATGCAGATACCCCTGATCCTACCAACTGATCCCATCCACATGAAGAGGGGTTCTGGCTGCTCTAGAATTGTAGCTGTGCAGGGCCTGCAGAGCAGCAGCCCTGGCATGGGGGTCCTGGTCCCATCCCTGAATTTTCAGCTTTCATTTTTTGTTCAAAGTAAGTTGCCAGCTCTCTTACTTATGGGGAAAACATGCAGCCAGTCATCATCCAATGGCTCAGGAGGAAGTAAGCCAGCGCCTCCCTTCCATTGTTTTGGCCAACGTGTGCAAAGCCAGTGGGAGACTGACAGACCTTTGAGGCTTTCTGAAAATTAAGTTTTCATTAAATGCCTTTGACCTTGTTTTGCCATTTCACATAGACTTACGGTGATTCTCTTCTACAGCATTTATGGTTCTGGTCATTTATGGTTATGGCCAGAACATACACCATGATAGAACCAACTGACCCTATACTAACTTGGAGCCATTTAAACCCCTGCTTTCTGTTCCCTGTGAAAAGTGGCAGGGAGCAGAAAGCAGAGGTCACGAACTGATATGAACTGTTTTGATTTGTGAACCAGCCTCCTGGTTCGTATTGGTTCATGGTTTGGTTTGTGGTTTGACCATGAACCTCAAACTAAAGTGCAAAAATGGGGTTCGTGCCCATCCCTACACAGAATACTGATCAAGATCAGGGTCCAGTCAATTTTACTGCTTTTACAATCCTTGCTGGGCTGTTTCTTTAAAAAAAAAAAAAAGGAGGAAGGAATGATGAATAAAGATACTGAGTGTATGTTTGCTTACCTGACATACACTCTCTAGCATATTCCTGGACAGAACTGTGGAATAGAGTAAAGGATGTCTGTGATATGAAAGACCTCACTGCCAGTCTGAGTAGACATTAGTGACCTTGATGGAATGACAGTCTTGAAGGTGGCTCCAATATGAATGCCTTCAGTGCCATCTTAAGCAGTGTTATACTCTTCTATGCCCACTGACTGCAGTGGACTCCAAATGGTGTCATTCTCCTTAGGATTTAATGGGTTGCATCTCACAGTGAGCTGTCAAACAGAAAGTCTATTTTCACCATCATCTGCTCTAAGTCTTGATCCATTAAATGGTGTGATAAGTTTTATGGTGCATTGAGAGCCTCTTCTGCCTGGATGGGTGAGAGAGAGTCGAGTGTCTCCCACACTTAATGTGCTGCATCACATTCTTTACGGCTCACTGCAGGTATCTCAGGTGGCATGAGTATGTTGAACGTGGGACGCTGGAAGATGTAGCAAGGCCTGTTGTTGAATTAACCATTGCACATACTATGGCAGTGGTGCGGTTATCCCGCCTTCCATTTCTCCACTATGATAGTGGTCCTCTGTTGGTAATGCCATCATGTAAGTGGAGTAGTAGATCACAAGCTTTGACTGCACAGACCACAGGTTCAAACCCAGGCACCTCCAGTGAAAATGTATGATGTAGCAGAGCAGGGAAAGACTTCTCATTGCCTGGATGCTGGAGAGCTGCTAACAGAGTGCAAAGCTTGATGTATCAATGATCAGACTCCTGAGCTGGGGAGGGGGTCACATTTTGGTGGTGAAGCATCTGCTTTGCATTCAGATGGTCCTGAGTTCAATTCCCACCCCCCGCAGTTCAAAGGGGTCATTTATTAGGTGGTGTGGAAAATGTCTGCCTGACACCTTGGAGAGCCACTGCCAGTCAAAGTGGACTATATTGACTTTGATAGACCAAGGCTCTGTCTCACTTAAAGGAAGCTTTATGTGTTCATGAAACTCTTCAGTTGGAAATCCCACCCCAGCCCACCCTGCCACTGCCTACAGCTTTCTCTGTTAGATTGGTACCCATATGGACATGATGCTGGCAACCCTATGCAGCATCTGTGCTCTCGGGGTAGAAATAAATGCCATGGAAACCAAGCGTCTGGTTTCCTGGAAACATGAAATGAACTAAATGTTACCTCTGCAATTTGCAAGTTTATGGGCTGAGATAACATTGGTGCACTCGTGAGGGGGGCAAAAAAGGATGGAGAATGTGTTCGGGCTTTCCTGTGCTTGTCTGTTCTGTCCTACAAGTGTCCCATGTTGTCCCCTCCCCAGGGGTTCGTATCAGTCTCTGAACCTGGCTGAGGGGGGGGGGGACAGTTTTAATACTGTGGGGGTCATTTTGAAGGGAGGGCTCAAAGGGCACTAGAAGGACTACCCATCTGCTGGTTCTTCCCCACAAATGCCAGCCCTAAATTAGTGAGGCTTGTTCTTCAACATGTGGTTACCTCTTGGCATATATTTCCACCCTAAGGGCCAAAGTAGGCCTAATGGCAGGAGATCTATAAAGGGTTCTCCAGCATGGCTTCAATTTTTAGGCTTGAAAGAAGGGGGGGGGGGACACAGATTAAGCTCTTCTCCTTTTCCTGAAACTGAATGGACAGTACCCAGCTACTAACAGGTCTGTGGTGAGGGATAATTCGTAATAGGGAAATGGTATGAGGGAAACATTGGCTTTTCCCACATGATTGGAATTCCATCCCTGCCCCCATATTATCTATTCACTGATCTCCCATGGTCACTTCTCAGTTTCGCCCTCAGGTAACCCATAAAGAGTGAGGGTGGGGTGCCTTCTATACCATGCTGGCTCACATAGCTGTCTAGATCTGTGCCCCTCCTCACTGGGTCAGTGGGGGAAATAAAAGCATTGTGCCTAAATTTGCATACTCCCCCCGAATCCCCACACATTATAGGGGCAAAACAAATCCAGATTCTCCCGGTCACTTGTGAATCCAGTGAATGCAGGGGGGATGTACCAGAACAGGCTTCCAGAACCTCTTTGACAAAATTCTTTTTAAAATGTTAAAAAGTTCACGAGCTTTCAGTATACAGATTGAAAACTTCATTTCCCTCTTGAGTGTTCTGGCACCTGTGTTTTTTTTTTTTAAGCCCCTGAGTGTAAGCATACACTGCATTGCTGAATAACCTTGGGCCAGTCACAGTTCCCTCAGAGCTCTCTCAGCCCCACCTGCCTCACAAGGTGTCTGTAGTGGGGAGAGGAAGGGAAGGGGATTGTAAGCCACTCTGAGACTCCTTGGTGGCTACAAGCGCAGACGGCTTCAAGAGGGAGTTAGATAAACATATGGAGCAGAGGTCCATCAGTGGCTTTTAGCCACAAGGTATAAATAGGAACTCTCGGTCTGGGGCAAGTGATGCTCTGTATTCTTGGTGCTTGGAAGGGAGGCAACAGTGGGAGGGCTTCTAGTATCCTGGCCCCACTGCTGGACCTCCTGAGGGCACCTGGTATTTTGGGCCACTGTGTGACAAGAGTGTTGGACTGGATGGGCCACTGCCCTGATCCAACATTGGCTTCTCTTGTGTCCTTATGTCCTTAGGGTAGTGAAAAGCAGGGTATAAAAACCAACTCCTCTTCTTCTGAATGGGGCAGGATCCTCCTTCACAGTGTTGTACACATGTGGGCTTTTGCCGGTGGGCGTTGGGGGCTTTGTGCTTTGGTGGAACTCAGAGCTGCCTCCTCCTCCCTTGAAATTATTTATGATGTCATTAATATCCTCTCCCGGACTGTTTGCAAAATGAACAGCTCTTCCCGGCTGGGATTGCGGCTGCAAAATGGATTTATCTGGCTTTCAACACGATTGATAGATTTCTCCCCCTGCGAAATTCAGTGAATTAAAAGAAATGACAACAGGAGGCAGTAAAAAAGAGAGAGAGAAAGAGATGGCTAATAAAAGGGGGCGGGAGATCGATAGAGAGACAAAGGAGCTGGCGGTTCTCCCTTTCGGGAATTGACATTACTTAACATTCATGAGCAGCCATCAAAAACAAGCCTGTGAAATAACTTAACAGAGAAAATCCTAAGAAATGGGGGGTGGCGGTGGAAAGGGCGAGCTGTCATTCTGTTGTTGTGCTTGCCGCTGAGCCAACAAGAACGCCATGATTCTCGCTAAGGGGGATAGAAATGGGAGAGCAGAACCATCGCTTTCCTCTCTCCTGCTGAATTGGTTCTTGAACACATTAACATGCGAAGCTTCCTTACACTGAGTCAGACCACCATTTGGTCTGTCGTGGTCAGTCTTTACACTTGCGGTGGTTCACCCAAGTCCCACGCAGAGGTCTTTTGTGTCATCTACTAACTTGATACTTTCTAACTGGAGGAAGCAGGGATTAAACCTGGGACCTTCTGTATGCAAAGCAGATGCTCTACCACTGAGCTATGGCCCAGCTATCAAACTGAATTCTACTCAGACCATTGTGGGGTCTAGCTCAACACTGTCTGCTCAGTAGCAGCAGTTCTCAGGGTCTCAGGTAGAGAAAGGTCTGTCTTTACCAACAACTGGTTCTGAGAGCCAGTTTGGTGTAGTGGTTAAGTGAGCAGACTCTAATCTGGGAGAACCGGGTTTGATTCCCCACTCCTCCACTTGCACCTGCTGCATGACCTTCAGCAAGCCATAGCTCTGTACCAGATGTTCTCTCAAGGACAGTTGTCTCAGAGCTCTCTCAGCCCCACCTACCTCACAGGGTGTATGTTGTGGGAAGGGGAAGGGAAAGGAGTTTGTAAGCCGCTCTGAGACTTCTGAGTGAAGGGCGGGGTATAAATCCAATCTCTTCTCTTCTTCTTCTTGAGATTTTTTAAACTACAAATGTTACATATTAAGCCTAGGATTCTCTGCCTGCAAGAGAATATTACTGAGGTACAGCACCTACCAAATAGGCCATCACTTAAAGCTGTATCATATGTGTAGCAGTGCCACCCAACTTCTTACGCACCAGTGGAAGAAACAGTGTATACTGAAACTCACGTGTACCCTGATCCAATGCAAGGACATTAGAAGTGCCCTGCCAGATCAAACTAGAAATCCATCTAGTCCAGTATACAGTATTCTGTATCCCATAGTACCTAAACAAATGGTCAGGAAGGCACACAACAGAGGTACAGAATTCAAAGTCGCTGGTAGTTCAGAAGTATACTTCCTCTGAACTTGGAAGCTCCATTTATCTGTCATGGCTTTTAGCTGCCTAATTCCCTTTTAAAGCCATCTTAGCGTGTGGGCGCTACTGCATCCTAAAGCAGTGAATCCCACAAGTTAATGATGCATTGTTCTTGATGCTACAAGATTCAAACAGGTTTGCTGTAATGGATGTCTCCCAGCCAACTCTAATGGTTTCTGTGTTTGTGGGCTTTAGGCTATATTTGGTATGATTAGTACCTTACAGGCAGAATTCTTTACTTCTTGAATTATCCTTGGTAAGGTATGTCCGTTTACAAATGACAAATAAGGAGGGCACTAGGGAGGTTTATAACATTTTGAATAGTTGGAGAAAATAAGCAGAGAAATTCTTCTCTCTCTCCCATAAGGTAAAAATATGGGGCCACCCGTCAAACCTGATTGGCATGAGGTTAAGGACTAAAAAAAGCTAGTACTTCTTATTAAGCTAGTACTTCTTATTCCCTTCCACAAGAGAAGGTGATGGTGACTAGCTGACAGAGTAATTCTCTGATCAAGGAGCAAAGCTCAGCTATCTGTTTTCTTCTAAAGTAACAATCAGTTTCAAATGGCTGGGATATGAATGGTAGAGTGATAGGAGAGAGATGGGAGTGCTAAGCCTTTGGCGTGCCAATTTTCTTTCTTTCTTCCCTCCCCCCTGAAACATAAAAAGAGCCCTGCTGGATCAGACCAGTGGTCCATCTCATCCAGCATACTGTTTCCACAGTGGCCAACCAGTTGCCTAGGAGAACCAACAAACAAGGCATGGAGGTAGAGGCCTCCTAGCCCTTTTATTCTGAGGTTTGCTACCACTGCCTGTGGAAGTTCTGTTTAGTAACCACGGGTGGACCTCTCCTTCATGAATCCCAAGCCAGAGTTGGCAACCCTGTTTATGGGCCCAAATTAGTATTGGTGGGGAAGGTACAAAGATCTTTGACAAGTAAGACATAGGAAAAACTTTACACTAAGCAGAGACAGCTTCAGTTAAGCAGAAGGCTGGGGGGATGACATTGCATTACCGGCCTTGCATCTCCTTTCCGTGGAGGCGAGCAACTGTCTATGCCACGCAAGCAGAACAGTAAATAGCTACATAAGGAAACGACAAAAACCACAGCTGCAAACTTTGCAGAGTGACAGACCAGCTTCTATTGCTTTTCCCTCGAGCTTGTTTTCTAGTCTGAACCTCTTTGACCTTAGAAAATTACCTGTGGGGGAGGCAAGAAATAAAGGCTCAGCACCTTGTCCAAGGTCGCTCAGCTCTGCATTCTTCCCTGTCCCCTTTTATGCTTTCTCTTCCTCCCCTTCCCAAACTGAAAAAGCCACAGCTGGAGCTAAAACGGTTCTGGAGGAATTCAGTCAAACTAACACTCGGCTTCACCTTGAGCTTCCAAACGCAGCAGTCAGGAGAGTAGAAAGTAATTTTCATCCAAGGAGGCAGGAGGATGTGTAGAATATAAGCAGGGAGGGTATGGAGACGGGAAGAAATTTGGGTTGCAGCTTCAGTGGAAGGGTTGGGGGGAAAGTTAGCCTGATGGCGTCATCTGCTGGAGACAGCTTTGTAAGCAAGCAAGAGTATGAAAGATGACTGGAAGATTTCTTGCATTTCAAACGAGGAGCACTTCAAGTCCTAAGGTTGGGCTCTAGGTTGTTGCTGAATATGAAAAGAGAACTATTGTCCAGAGTCACACAAAGGATTGGAAACAGAAATGCCACCCAGCATTTCCCAGAGAGGTAACCATCACAGAAAATATGGTGCAGTGGTTAGAGTTTCAGACTACAATTTGGGAAACCCAGGTTCGAATCCACACTTTGCCATGGAAGCTTCCTGGGTGACCTTGGTTCAGTTATACACTCTCAGTCTAACCTACCTCACAAGGTTGTTGCGAGGATAAAATGGAGGAGAGAATGGTATAAGTCACTTTGGGTCTTCACTGGGGAGAAAGGCAGGGTGTAAATGAGTCCTCAATAGTCTCTTTCTGTCTCTTCTGTCAGTGCAGCTTTGCTGATGGGAGAAAAGAGGGATTGTACCCCGTTCCCCCTCCTCACTGCACTTTACTGATCCATGTAGCTATTACTCCACATAGATCCTGTCACCCTGGGAATAAACTTTCCTGAAATCAGAAAGGATTGCTGTGAGGCGGGTAAATGCAGGAAAGATCTGTGATCCTATGGAATGCTGGATCCAACCCAATGTTTGTCAGTAGACCCTGTTTGATTCACATGTTCAACTACTGCTAGGGTGTCCAGGTCTCCTGCCCTGCAGGCCTGGTTGACCTCTGCTCAGTGCCACAACATCGCTTCTCACGCAAACCCAGACGTGACATCATTCCTTTAGCATGACACCGGCCCCCCAAAAAACCACTCTATGGTAAAACCACAGTGTTTCAGGGGAATCTTAGAACATTGCACCAACACAATGGCATCCCTTCTGAATTCATGCTTGAAGTGATGCTGTGGCATCAGCACGATGCCTGTTTGCATATCCCTGCCCCCTAAACCTCCTGCTGGATGCCTAGCTGCCACTCCTCAAGTTGGCAGTGATTAAGCATCAAGAAAAGATCCAGAGGCTTCTATGTATGCAGAACAGCTCCATGGAAAAGCATTGCACCTGAGGTGTTATGGAAATTCTAAGGCATTACATCTGTATGGTTGCATTATATCCATGATTGCCCATTTGGAGATACTGCAAGCAGTGGGCACACACATTCCAACCTGCGCACAGCTGAACTTCAAGGCAAAACTGAATTTGGCAAATGTAATGATTTGCCTGACTCTGAGACTAAAATATGTTCTCTTTCCTTCTGTCTTCCCATGGCAGGTAGTAGCTTTGACATTGTTGACAGCTTCTGGGGAAATCCTGGAGTCCTCCGAATCCGTGAATTCTGAACTTCTCCAAGCTGCCCGTGTACACCTGGGTTGTTTGGGTGTCATCCTCACCGTTACGTTCCAGTGTGTGACGGAGTTCTACCTGCAAGAGACCACCTTCCCGTCCACACTCAAGGAGGTACCTCGTGTGAAAATAATAGCATCAGGAAATCTATCTATTACATTTTCTATCCTGTCCCCCCCACCCCCCGGGAGCTCAGGGTGGCATAGACAGCTTTCCTTTCTTCCATTTTGTCTGCAGAACAACCCTATGAGGTAGGCTGAGAGAATGACTGGCCCAACACCATACAGTGAGGGTAAAAACAGAGGAGACAAACATCATGTCTGTGTCCATCCCTAAAATGTTCCTGCAGCCACAATTTGCCTTGGGAAGGGAGAGAGGGATTAACCTTTCGACTTCCACTCCTTTTTTGTTAATTGAAATCAGGTTTCCTGCTTTGTTATTAGCTTTTTAAGGGGGGGAAAGATTATACATCTCTCCCCCTTTAAAATGCTAATAAGCATTGCTGTGTGTCAATTTCAATTAGCTAAACAGAAGAGTTAATCCTCCTCTTTCTTTCCCACATAGCTCCAAGGCCGAGCCTACAATTTGCATTTTGTAGAAGAACAGAGGTGCATGATCTTCATCTCTTCTGGTTGAACACTTGAGTCAGGGCACAGTGGTGAAGCTGGGTCTTCCCAGTCCTTGTCCAGTGCTCCAAATGTGCGACAGGGGGTCCCAATCAGACTGACCCTGCTTGAAAGGCATGTGTCTATATTATAAATACAGGTTTCAGGAACAGCTCTTGGCAGGACAAATGGTTCTAGATCACTTCAGACAGCATGCAATTGCAATTAGTTAATGAACATTCTTTTCATACACCCACAGGCTCTAAGCGCCTCATTTGTTAGGAAATCTTTTAAGATGAGGGCTTTAACTAAGAAGATTAAGTGACTTGGAGGGAGTATCTGTTCCTTGGAAACAGATTTTTCAGTTCCTCTAGCGTTTATATTCCTCTCCTTTCCGTGTGCCTCTGCTGTTCAGCAGGGCAAAGCAACATCTATGTTAAGTTTGTTATTTTCACACTGTATGGAGTTTGGTATGTGGTTCCCAGATACAGAATTCTGAAAATCATCATGCTCACTTTATTTTACATCCAGGTTCTAGCTCTTATTGTTTCTGAGATAAATAAATAAATGAATTGGATACATTTGAAGGAGCCTCAGAACCCAGCAAGGGACTGAGCACCCAGACAGAGAGATTCCAGTAGCCTATCTTCTGAACTTGCAGAGATGCTGGTACACTGTTATTTTTCACAATTCTGTCTTGCCTTTCTTCTGTTATGGACCATTACACAGGCAGACAGGATGGGAGCTCAGTGTCCCCACCCTGAAATCTGCCACTTGAGGTCATTGCCTCAGTTGGCCTCATGGTAGAGCCAGCCCTCTTAGTCCCTTCCCCACCAATCTATTGGGCAGAATAAAGAGACCAGCTGAGGCAGAAGATATGGAGCAGAGGTCCATCCGTGGCTATTAGCCACAAGCTATAGATAGGATCTCTCAGTCTGGGGCAAGTGATGCTCTGTATTCTTGGTGCTTGGTGGGGGGGGGGGGCAACAGTGGAAGGGCTTCTAGTGTCCTGGCCCCACTGGTGGACCTTCTGAGGGCACCTGGTGTTTTTGGCCACTTTGTGACAGAGTGTTGGACGGGATGGCCTATTGGCCTTATCCAACATTTGGCTTCTCTTATGTTCTTATATATTTGGGGAGTTTTACTGATCCCAACTGAAACATGCCAGCCTCTGGTAATCAACGAAGGGTGGGGGTGGAACAAAGGCCAAAGAGCCTGTTGCTCTTAAGTGTGCATGCATTTTTATTTTATTTTATTCTCTTCTCAGTGCAGCAGATGAACAGTGCTAAATACTGCCTCATTTGGCAATAACAATGTGAAAAGTCTTTACAGCATAACTTTGAACATAACAAAGCTTCTGTCTTGTGAGTGGAACTGTTGGACTGCCTAGCCTGGTATGATCTGTTCTGACTGGCAGAAGTTCTCCCGCATCTGACACAGAGATCAGTCCCAGACTGGCTGTAGGAGACCCATTTCACTGGAGATCAAAGAGACTGACCTCCTATACAAGAGGCTATGGAGCCTCTACCCTCGTTAAGACCAAAGCCATAGATCTGCATTCAGTTGGCAGTAATGAATTGGGTTTGCATTGCAATTCACCTTTAGGGGCAATCCCTGGTACAAACAGAGGAAAACAACCTCTGAAAGAAAGTTGGCATGGGTGGAGGAAAACACAATGGAGAGGTGAGAGGAGGGCTATTTATGGGCAGTACTAAAGCTAGTACTTTGACATTGTGTGCATAGAAGGGAAGTGGAGAGAACAGGTAAAAAGAGTACCCAGGTGCACCATCATGAAAAGCATATCCAAGATGTGGGAAAGGTGCCAGAATGGACAACCGGAATGATGAGTGGCTTCTGCCAACTTCCCTACAATTAAAGGCTAAAGAGTTTGCAACTTTTCAGTTTACAAGAAAGAAGATGATTGGGTTTCCCACTTGAGGCTGAGGTCCAGGAGTCAGTCAAGACAAAGTTCTTAGAGCTGGAGCCAAATGTCATAGATGTTGTTCCAGCTAAAGCCTGGGGGTGAACTGAGGCCTTAAATACCCTTGCAAGGAGGTGAAGATGCAAGTTCCACCTCTCCAAGGGCAGGCTCTTAGTTTTTAAAGGTGCCACATCTGGTTACAGCAGCAAGTACTCTGATGGGGTTGGGGTGAGTCTTGCCTTTTTGGGTTCAAGGGGTCATTTGGGGGGAAGAACCTGAGGTGCTGTAGTGAGTTCTAGGGTAGAGGGTTCAGAGTCCAGCTTTAAGTCAGGAGGCAGAGCTGTATCCCAGGGTGAGAGGGTTGACTCAGATTCCTTGGGTGCCTTTTGCATATCAAAGGGGGTTCTTAGAGATGTCTCTACCACCTCCTTCTGCAGTGGTGTTATTATTATTATTTATTATTTTTTATTTATAACCCACCTTTCCTGCACAGGCAGGCTTGTAAGGTGGTGTTAGGTGTTCACCCTGCCCCATCTGAGCCTTCGGTCTCTTTGCCTGATGAGGTGGAGTCTGTGCTCTGGTTGATGACACACAGAGAGGGGAATGACAGAAAATGCACATGATTACAAAATTATGGTCTTCATAATTGTTCTCCTTTTCCTTGTGTACAAATGTCAAATTTACCCAGCCTTTTCCTAGTCTTCAAGAACCACTTTAGTCTCAGACATGGTTTATATTTAGAACCTTTGATGCTCTCAAGACACCCCGTATGGGGGAAATTAAGCAAATTAATTTTGATTATCTAATTTGCAGAGTTAACCCCACTTCTGATTATTTTGGTCTCTGGAGTCCCAACACATATCTGCTATAGATCAGCGCTCAACAGCTTCAAAATGCAGCCCCAGGTGCGCATCTATGGCATGCTGTGTGCTTATCTTAACTAGTTAGAAAGGGTTTGGAATCAGTCATTTGTGATGAAGGCTAGACAAAAACCCACTTCTGCACAGCAGGTAGACAGGTTTTCATTGCCAAACCATCACTGTTCATCTACTTTCCCCCCTTATTTTCTTTGGGATGGGGCTGTTATTCGTCTGCAAACACTTCAGAATGCTTCTGTTAAATTATCCTGTTTTCTCATCTGTTGCTCTCTACTACTAACTTCAAGCTGCTAGTCCTGGCTGAGGGGACTTAGTCCTGAATTGCCTAATGGAATTGCTGAGAGAATACACATGTGAGTGATGCAGGGAACAAGTCTGAGAGCCAAGCTAGACATGATGCAAGGGATTAATGAGTAGGATTTCTCTTCATTAAGAAATAATTAGCAGCCCCATGTGGGCAAGGGTGCTGAGGGAGGGGGGGGGTTAACTTTTCTCTCCCATGTCTTTCCCTAGAGGATGTTGTATCACATTTTGTGATTTAGTCTGGTTTATAAATTCATTTTTGGGAAGACAGCTGGACCCCCAAAATAGACCTTGAGCCATAGGTGTCAACTACGGGGGGGGGGGCTCGAGGGCTCGAGCCACCCCTGAAATTTCCCGGGGGGGACTGAGCCCCCCACCCAGGAAAATGGTGCACCCTCCGCCGCACCTCCTCGGGCCCTTCCAAGGGCTGCTGCCACCGTCTCTCTCTCCCCCCCTGCCTGACCACACCGTCCCTCCCTCTGTCCATCCAGGGGCCAGCTAAGCAAATGCCCAGCTGGCCCCTGGACAGATGGAGGGAAGGACGGAAGCAGGAGAGGTCAGGCCGGGGGGGGGAGGCTGTGGCGGGAACATGGTCCTGGCGGGTGCACGCACTTCGCGCGTGTGCACAGAAGAGCTCCCACCCACCCCCGGGATTTTGAAAACTTGACGCCCCTGCCTTGAGCAGGTGCCACTAAAGCATCTTTTGCTGCCACAGCTGGCTTGTCCCTCTCCACATGCTAGCTAAAGGAGGATGGTATCCTCTGTAGCTTGCAGTGTGGCATCCCAAAAAAAGTCCCAAACTTTATCTGAGTAGCTCAATTATGTGTCTGTCTTGGATGGGCGCAGCTGGCACACAGGGGAAATTCAGCCAGAATCCCAGCTCAAAGTGATGCATCTACATCTTCTTGGGAAGGGAGCAAATTTGTGGATTAATTCTTTCCCATGGCAAGCTCAAAAGCTGTTTTGCAGGTGATCCTTTCAGACTGGAGTGTCTCACTTCCAAGTATTATTGATAAGAGGGGGAAAGTGGTAGAAACAGCAATTCCTAAATTGAATGCTGGTTATCAGTCAATGTGATGCTTTCCTTCCATTCTGCAGGCACTGAGACATTCCATAACTGTTCTTAGAGTTTTCCATAGGGGAAGCATCCAAAGGCAAGAACTTTGTGCAATGGCTAGAACCAGGGCCAAATCTGCCAGTTGCCAGGAACCTCCTTGGGGCTACAATTGGATATCATCCTCCTAAAACATGGATTATAAACTGCCATTTAATTAAAACCCAGTTTAATGTGACCTCTGAATGCTTGGCCACCCTACTATAGTTAGTGGGACAGTCATAAACCACGGTTTGTAACCAAGTGACATTACAGCTCGTGAAAGCTGGTTTGTAGTATCTCTGGTTGGTTCTTAGGTCCCAGTACAGTAAAGAGTAGATAAAGGTTTATTTAGGTACTAACGTATTTGATAGAAAAGAGGGGAGGCCAAGATAGGTTCCTAACTACATCTCTAGCTGAGAGAGAGAGGGTAAGACGAAGTGTGGAACTTCCAAGAAGGAGGAGGAAATTGTCCTAAGAGGAGCAACGTGGAGACAGACAAGGAATGACACTTAAAAGGAGAGAAGGTGCTGACCTCACTATCCTATCTGTCTTCTTGCTGCCCCCTTCTTGCCTTTTCCAGTGCTTGGTACATGATGCCTTTCTCTTAGATTCTGCCTGTGCTACAGCTGTCCCTTTAACACACTGCATCATCATTTCTCCCAGGGAGATGTCCAGAAGCACTTCCTTTTACCATTTTTCCACCACTTACATAAATGCTCTTAAATATTAAATCCTTTTCCCCCAAGCTTTTCTGCTGTAGCTGGATGGAACAGAGTTAGGAGGAGAGGGTTTTTAAAAAAAATCCTGTCCCTGCTTCCTTTGTGTGTGATTCCCTTTGGCACTAATGCATTATGTGTTTCATTACTCCCGATTTTGCGCATGGGCCTCAGGAAGGGGTTGTGCAAACAGATGCTCTTTTTGCGTTCAGCAGAATCGCTGCGTTCCACTGGCTGTTTGCCCTCGCAGTTCCTCTCCCTGGACCGCTGTTCTCCAATGTGTGTTTTTTGCTTCTTCTTCATTGGCTTTATCTAATTTGTGCTTGTTCGCTTTCCTGTTCCCATAGCCCCAAGCACAGGGTGATGATGGCGATAATGAGGATTTCAGGAAAAAAACTGGGGTTATTTCATCCTTCAGTTGAGACAATCTCTTTTCTTCCTGTGATGCGAAACAGGAAAACACTGTGACAAACTGACTGCAAAAACCAAACTGGTTCAGACACATTAAGATGGAATAATTATTTTAAAAGATGCATTCAGATGATTTGGATCACTAGGCCTGCTCTGAGATGGAAGAGACCTCACAGCTTCATCTAGCCTAGCGGTGGCTAACTGGCAGGCTGCAGGCCAAACCTAGCTTGGGAAAGCAGTTATAGTTAGTCCTCCCAAATTCTAGTCAAAGGTTAGGAAGACATTTTGCCTACAGCTTGACTCATGAAAGGAAAATCTCTTTCCGAAGTTGTGTGGGAGCATGAGATATTCCCAGTTTCAGTGTTGCTTCTCTCTCTCTGGGTTTTGGATGCAATGGCTTTACACACCTGGACCAATGTGTCTCATAACTGCGAAGTCCTTCTTGAATACCAGACTGCAGACATTAGTTCCCTTGACTCTATTTCCCTAATGGCAGAATATTCATTTGGTGCAGGGAAACCTGCATCACAGACTCTTGCATCCGCGAAGGCTCCTTGTGCTGGGTGTCATTAGCAGAACAGAATCACAGGACCCAGGACAGGTCTTACCTAGCTGTTAAGACTACTACAACATAACATACATGAAACACTTTGGAACATAGTAAGTGAACACTGGAAGCATTTACAACAATGATAATAATAAAACAATTTTAATCCTTGGTAAATAGGACTGCACAGATTAAAATCCAGCAAACACCCATTCAACAGAGGCAGATAGCACAGTGAGGTGAGAAATGGGTGTTTAAATCCCCAGCTGCACAGCCTATCATAGCACCTTCAGCTCTTTTATTAAGCAATATCTGTCTTGAGCTGAGAACTGAGTAGGCGAGCACATGGCTCAGAATGAATGAGATGAGGAGAAGTATAAAGGTTTCCAAGAAAGAACAAGAGAGGATACAGAGGTGAGCGGCTGAAAAGCAATAACTGGAGGAGAAGAAAGATCTCTCCTGTCTTGGAAACAATGCTTGTGAAATAGAAGCTGAAGGCCACTGGCCCTGCATAGGCACATCCATAGACAGCCAAATGCACATAGATGGGGAAATGGATCATCCACACTGGCCCACCTCCCATGGGGCAAGCCACAAACAATGCAGTGCCCTGAGGTCCCTTACCCAGAGAGGGAGGCACCAGGGAACCCAGTAGCAGTGGCCAGCCAGGTGGGGAAGGCAGTGAGAGGCCCCCAATAGCCAGTGATGGACTTCTGCTCCATATGTTTATCTAATTCCCTCTTGAAGCCGTCCATGCTTGTAGCTGCCACCACCTTCTGTGGCAGTGAATTCCACGTGTTAATCACGCTTTGGGTGAAGAAGTACTTCTTTTTATCTGCTCTAACCCGACTGCTCAGCAATTTCATGGAGTACCCACGAGTTCTTGTATTGTGAGAAAGGGAGAAAAGGACTTCTTTCTCTACCTGCTCTATCCCATGCATAATCTTATAAACCTCGATCATGTCACCCCTCAGCCATCGTTTCTCCAGGCTAAAGAGCCCCAAGTGCTTCAACCTTTCTTCATAGGGAAAGTGTTCCAGCCCTTTTATCATTTTAGTTGCCCTTTTCTCCACTTTTTCCAATGCTATATCTTTTTTGTGGTGTGGCGACCAGAACTGTACACAGTACTCCAAATGAGGTTGCACCATCAATTTATACAGGGGCATTATGATACTGGCTGATTTGTTATCTATTCCCTTCCTAATAACCCCCAGCATAGCATTGGCCTTTTTCATTGCAGTCGCACACTGTCTCAACATTTACATTGGGGGGGCGGAGCCAAGAGGCCAGCACTGCCACTGCCACACCAAATGGTGACTGTGAGGGGGGTTAGCAAGAGGAGGTGCATGGAGCAGTGGTTTACCAATGAAGGGACAGGACCAGCAAGGGAGAGAGGAGGAGGAGGAGGAGAAGGAGGGTTGGCATGTGTATTTGAAGGCAACTGGACTGTCTTTCAGCAACTCTCATAGTTGAATATCAACAAGCAGGAAGAGAATTCCTCCAAGTGTGACATCTCCCTCTTTGACTTCTCAGACATCATACTATAAATGTCGGATGGCTTTCCATTCAAAAGTTTGTGTTCGAATTAGAATGAGTAACTCTGAGGAACAAGATGACTAACAGACTTCATAGAGATCTTTGTTTCCTGTGTCATTATACATTACTGCTGCCCTAATGGTGAAAATTCACTCATGAGTCACCACCAAGGCCCAGAGTCCCTGATGGGGTGATTTTGAATTCTGGCAATTGATTTGCTTTCTGTGGCAGAGAATGCCCTTTAGTCTTGTTGTTCGAGCCAAATTGCCACTTAATTCCCATGTTGTAATCTTGCTGAATCTATTCAGAATACAAAAAGGGGGCCAGGGATGCTCATCTGTCTAGAACATTTTTAGTCTTTGTTTCTTTCAAGAAGCTCAGGGCAGCCTACATAGCTTTCCCTTCCTCATAGCAACCCTATAAAGTGGGTCAGGATGAGAGAGAGAGCACGCAACTGAATCAAGATCACCCAGTGAGGTTCATTGTAGAGTGATCTCCCAAATCCTAATCCAGTACTCTGAACACCATATTAGATAAGCTGTCAGTGTATCTCACTTCCACCTCGGGGTAACTTTCAGAAACAAGGTCCTCTGGAACTGCTGGTTCTTTGCAGCTACTTTGGCTTTCACCTTCAAATGGTGGAGCAACATCTATTACAGTTGATAACAACTGCATGATAAATAGATGCAGTAATTTCTCAATTTATCTTCCTTGGGAGCCTGCCTCTCAAGTGCTTCATGTTGTCAGGAACATCCTTGACTCAAATCTAATTTTTTTAAAAGCTTTTCTTTATCTTCACAAGGTGAGTATCCAGGTCTCACCGCAGGTGTTCTGTTCTGGCTGGGCAGAAAGTATTGGGTGCTAGGCAAGATCTAAATAGGGAACCAGCCTGAAGCAGAAGGCAATTATCTGCAGTCAGGTGAAGGGAACAAGACTTGAACATCAGAACAAGTACAGACAGCTGTTCAGAGTCAGGCTTTGCAGGACCTTGGAGAGCTCCTAGGGTCAGCAGGAGTTGCTCCAGTGACTTCCAGTGCTCACTGCAAAAGCAAGAACAAAATCCATGTAATAAAGCTAAGCCAATTGCATTTAGATTGTAGTTGATCTAGTTCAGATAGTTCAGACCTAAGTCAATTCCCTGATCACTACACTCTTTTTGCAGATGTTTCAGCTTTTAATTCATGCTATGTAATGAAAAGTGAGGCTGAAGTGAGCTCCAGGGGCTCTGGCTGAGTTTGAAAGCAGTTCCAAAACTCTTTACTTGGAAACAAACAAATTTAATAAATGAACTAAATAAAACCCATTTTCTAAAGTTCGGTTTCCTGGCAATTTTTCTCAAGCCAAGGTACTGTAGGGGTATAAAGGTTGCTGATCTTTCCAGCTTCTAATGGGTTGTACAAACACTGAGACCAAATTCACTTCTGTTTGAGGAGGGACACCATCATGTAAATGCTAATCTCCCCATTAATCTCGTGCATCAGGGGCTGTTTCCCAGTCTCTGGGCTCCATGTTGGAGGGCCAGTGAACTGGAAGGAAACAAGCAAACAAGAAGGTGCTTGAAATATTCATGACAAGCGAGGCAATATCTTCTGCTGTGGAGGGGAATATATATGTGGTTGGAGGGCCCAGTCTTTTTGTTGGCAGTGATTCATAGTTACATAAGGTTTTTCCTCTCATGCCTATGGCTGCTGCTGCTGGAGCTTACTGCAATAATATTTGGCTGTTTGGGATATCTGTTGGGACAGCAAAAGATCTCCCCTGGAAGAATTTTCTGCTTGGGGCAAGAGAAGTCCCCCCCTCCCCGCCCGGGCAGCTTGCAAAGTGAGCATCTGTTCTACCACCTGCACTGAAGCATCCCTTGGAGAAAAGAGCAAGAACATAGCACCTGCACTTTTTATTATAATTACTTATTTCTGCAGTATTTTTTCTAGAAGAGGTACAAAGCAGTGGGACAAGTTATTTTGATTAGATCTTTTATTTCAGAAATTCATTTCTTGGTTATTTATTGGCGCATTGAGTAGGTGGTATATAAAGCCTTTATAACAAATCTGTGAGGCGTGCTAGGTGAAATAGTGTTTCTATTGTCATTTCCCCCCAAAAGTGCTGCTTGTGGTTGTATGTTGGATTGCAGAATAGCTCTACTAGTTTGAGGTAGCACTAGGGAATGCCAACCATTGCTGTTAGATCAGCTATTAAGTCTCTAATGAATTCCAAGACATCACTAAAAGAAAATTAGTGCTTCTGTCCTCCTGCTGTTCTCCTTCCAAAGGCTAATCCTGTGTCAGTAATGCTTACCTCAATTCTTTACCCACTTTCTGCACAATGTGGAGAGCAACTGGCTCCCCAAATGCTATCTCCTCTGTATGTACCTGAGTTTATGACGCTCTGCTCCTGGATATGTTTAGTGCCACCAACAAAGCAAAGCAGTAATTGTCCAGTTTTGGCGCTCACTTGGCAAGTATGCTTTCATTGGAGCTCCGATGATAGCAGCCCGTGCCCACAGCGGCTGGGAGGAGTACCAGCTGGATCTGGTCCCCCCTTGAGCCCTTGTAGGGGACTCTCAGCCTGGGGCACAAAAGGTGCCTCTCCCAAGTCGAATGCCAAGGGATTGAGGCCCCTCTTTGCCCCGATAGGTCTTGCTGCCACACAACCAGAAATGGCGACAGAGATGCACACCGGGACGAGTGAGCAGGCAGTCAAAAGCGTTTCTCTTACCTGGTGGAAGACGTCTGATGAAGCATGAGTGTTTCGTATGTTAATCCAGAGGGCCAGATAAGCATTTAAGCCCCCAATCCTCAACTTTAAAGTGGCGATGGGGGGAGTTAACACCACCCCACAAAGATAAGAACTCTTTAAAATTCATCGAAGAGGAGGAGGGGTGCAACCAAAGCATTCTCGGCTGAAATAAGAGCCAGATAACCTAAAGCGCTTTCTCTAACGGGCTCCAGAGACTTTTTAAGAACTTTCCCCAAATGTAAACAACCCGTCTCTGACTACGAAAATCATGGCGCCTTCTCCAGGAACTGCGAGCTCAAATACGTCATCTAAAGTGAAAGCAACAGTAGACTTTCCAAATATGTTAAATGCTGCATTGCGCCCTCTGCTGGACCAGATGACAACTCTTAACATGAAATTTGATACTCTTCAAAAAAGGATTGAAGAAACCAATCTGAGATCAGAGGAAACTGCCAAATCAGTTAAAAAAGTGGATGCCAAGACTAAAAAACTTAAGCAGCGACTGGAGGCAGTGGAAAAAAAGAGAACCTCGGATGAACATCAATTGCTACAACTGCAAATGGAAAGATCAACTTATGTACTGAGATTCCAGGAAGTCCCAGAATGCAGTGGAGAAGATCTGAAGAAGCTTTTACGCAATGCTTTGGCACTGGTTGCAGATACTACAGTGAAACTTTTACAATTGGATATGGATATGGTTTATTGGACTATCCAGATTACATCAAGAAAAATAATCTGCTCGGAGAGGTTTTTGTGAGATTCTCCAAAAGATCAAGCAGAGATCAAGTACTTAAAGCGACTAGTGGGACTACCCTAAAAATCGAAGGTACAGACATAAAAGTCTTAAAAGATATTCCATTTGAAATCAGGAAAAAGAGGAAACAATATAAAAATCTGACAACTTTTCTACAGAAAATTCCACGTCCTACAAATGGCTCTTTCCTGAAGGGCTCACTTTTAAATTTAAGGACAAAAAAGAAAGAGTGGACTCTGTTACAAAAGCCATAGCCTTCTTGGAGCAGTGTCAAACAATGGACAAACCGAAAGGAACAGCACAGGATGAGAAGACATCAGATCACAGCGACTATGATTTGGGAAGACATGGAAACACACCGAGCAGCTCCTCTGAGGAGGACTCTGAATCTGAGTTAGGAGCTGCTGCCCCTAAATTACTTAAAGTCAGATGGGACTTTGATAAAAAATAAGCCTATGAGGAAGAAACCGAAAAAATAAGAAACATGAATCCAGTTATATGTTTAGAACCATAAATTGCCTGACGTACCTATTTCAGCCTTTAAAAAAAATCCTTCTGTATTACTAAATAGTATATAAACGTAGCTCTTATGTATTGTGAGTGAAATCTCAACCAAGCTATGAAACACTGAAAATGACCCCTGCCACTTGGGCTTTTAGTGGCCTTCTTTTCTTTCTCCTATAGTTTGTCGTTCCCCCTTCCTATTTTCTGTTGTAGTTTTAGAGAAAAGCAATAATTTTTTTAATAAAAAACACACAAAGCAAAGCAGTAATTGGCTGAGGTAAATTCATTAATCCTTCAAAAGATACAGGCAAACAACAACAAGAACAAAGAGAGAGGTCCCAGAATGATGTAACGGAGAGCAGTCATATGCGATGGGGTATTTTGTCTTCCTAAATTAGGCAGCTCTGTTGTTAATTTGCTGAATGTAATAAGCTTACACTTCCTAGCACAGACGACTAAATCACATCATTATGCTGTTCTCCCTCTGAATTGGTACTTTCCCTTCTGCCTTTTAAAATGGAGGGACTGTATATGACCAGCCAGAGTTGAGATGGAAAGATGGCTGTCCACAGTCAAACTGGGAATACAGGAGGACCCCTCCCTCACCCCCTTGTAGGCTGAAGTTTGTTTTAGCCCCTGAATGCCAGGAATAAAAGAGCTTCAGTCCTGGGATTTCTTGGTGACTGTATCCCTGAACACAGTAGGGGCTGCACCCCAGGTCCTGCCCAGATACCAAAAAGTTTTACTGCAGCCCAGCTCCGTATGGGGAGGGAGAATGCCCCCTGAAGGGCTGCTTTGAAGAGAACTTATCTGATTCCCCATTGACAGTGTGGTGTAGTGATTAAGTGCGCAGACTCTAATCTGGGAGAACCAGGTTTGATTCCCCACTCCTCCACTTGCAGCTGCTGGATGACCTTAGGCAAGCCATAGTTGACATAGCTGTTCCCTCAAGGACAGTTCTGGAAAGAGCTCTCTCAGCCCCACCTACCTCACAGGGTGTCTGCTGTGAGGAGGGGAAAGGAGTCTGTAAGCCGCTCTGGGACAAAGCTTCAGATTAGGGTCTGTGAGACCCAGGTTCAGATCCGTTTCTTGCTATGGAAGCTGACTGGGTGACTTTGGACCAGTCAGATACTTTCAGCCTAATCTACTTCACAGGGTTGCTGTGTGGATGAAAAGGAGGAAAAAAGAATAATGTATGCTGCTTTGTTCCCTACTTTGGAGAAAGGCTGGGTATAAATTAAATAAATAAAGAATATAGCTGAAGATGGGAGGCAGATAAAAGTGAATGGCTTAGAAGGAGAGGATACAGGAATTGTCAAAAGGAGGGAAAGAAGTTAGGAAATTCCTAGATTTTTTTTGGGGAGGGGGAGCCTGGGGAGGGTGGGGTTTGAGGAGGGGTGGGACCTCAGAAGAGTATAATGCCATAGACTCCACCCTCCAAAGCAGCCGTTTCCTCCAGGGGAACTAGGGTTGTCAACCTCCAAGTGGGAGCTGGAGATCCCCCAGCTTTCTAGATTACAAAGATCAGTTTCCTTGGAGGAAATGGCTACTTTGGAGAGTGGACTCTATTGCATTGTCCCCCACTGAGTTCCCTGTCTTCCCGAGGCTTCACCCCTAAATCTCCAGGAGTTTCTCAACCTGGCAACCCTAAGGGGAACTGATCTCTGTAGTTGGGAGAGCTGTTGTGATTCCAGGAGATCTCCAGCCACCACCCAGAGGCTGGCAACCCTCAAAGGACAGAAGGAAGCAGGAAAAGGGGAGATACTATAAGAGCTTTGAGGAAAGGGAAAGAGGAAATAGTCGGAGAGGGGGGAATGAGATGCTTCCCACAAGTCCTTGCAAGTTTCCACTTGTAAATACAAATAAATCTCATTCTTCCTCTAACAAACTGGGACCGTGTACATGGTACTTTTTATCCTCACAACAACCATGTGATGTAGGTAAGGCTGTGTTGTGAGCAGCCCTGAAAGCAAAACAGCTGAGAAAGAATGACTGGTCCAGGATCACCCAGTGGCAGAGTGAGAATCTGAACCCAGCATCCTAGTCAGGCATTCTTAAACAGTGTTCCCTCTAATCCCCCCCACACACACACACACAACTGAGCGGAGCCGTTCACGTCCTGAGCAGAATATAACTGCTGTAATCTTAAAATGGGCAAAGGGCAGTGCAAGACCCTGTGCGGCTCCAGTTTGCTGCTGAGTGGGGCTCCCTGTCGCACACAGCCTAGAGGGAACACCAATAAGCCCGCCCCCTCCATAAGAATGTATGGAAGGCATACTCCAATTAGCTAAAAACCATCTTGTTCTGGTTGGTTCCTTCTTTCTGTAATTACGGGCTGTTGCTGATTGGCCCATCAGTTGGGCCAACATCCATTTTGTGGCTCTTTCCAAATTATTCTTTACCTGTGCTCCTGCTTTGTCTACAGTATGCAAGGAGTAAAACTGTACAGAGTTAAATTAGAAGGCAAGTGATATTCCTGAAGTGTGATAGAAGCCAGAAGGAAATATTTCTTTTTAATCATAGGTATTATTTTATCTCTCCCTAAGCAGCCAACAGCAGTTATTCTACTAGTCCTCTGGGACACAAAGGATCAAATATTGATGTCCCCCACAGCCTTTTGTCAATCAAAGTGAGGTGGGGCTGTTAAACCTACCAGGGGTGACCCACCATAAGTCAAGTGGGAGCTGCTGCCCCTGCTTGCATCCCCTACCTCTCTAGAGGCAGAGGAGGCACCACAGCCACGAGTCAGCATTCCAAGTTCCATGCAAGTTGTGTGGGTATGAGCTGTGTGGGACCCCCAGCAAATGTGCTCTTTCCCTCCTGCTTCCATTCCCTTTTCCAGGGCTGTTTTTGCCTCCCAGTCTGCCCCTGTTTGCACCCCTTCCTAGAAATAATAACCTACCTAACATCCAACTATCTGTTGGCATATTAATGCCACTGACTCAATTTCCCTCTTCTCCAAAGTAATCTGGGAATAGGGTTGTTGCCAACACTGGGTTGGGAAATTCTTGGAGATAGGTAGATACAAGCTGATCCCTCTTTTTCTTGACAACACACATGGGGAAAAAAGAACCCGTCAGCTGCATGGGAGGCAATATTGCCTGTCCAGTGGCCTGGGTAGGCAGGACATTTTACTTACTGGCTACTGTATGAGAGGACCACTGGCAGCCACAAACAAGCAGAGTCCCAGCAGCTCCACCAGCACGGCAGGAGTCACTTAACTCAGACCCGTAGGCAGCAAGAAGGATCAGTGTCAGCTCACTAGCTGCCTCCTCCTGCACCATTACCAGAGGCACTGGATGAGCCAATGCTCATCATAGCTGCTGGCCAGGTCTAACCTGAATGGCAGGGCTGCCACTTACCCAGTTCAGGTAGAGAACCCCCGACAACACTCCCTGCCCCCCCACCTGTGCTCAAAGGAGCAACAGGAGTGGTGGGAAACGGGGAGTGGAAACAGCATCCATCAGTGCAGGGGTATCACTTCAGAACAGTGATGTCATGATGCTCCAAGTATTTTGATAAAAACCACAGAGATTCGGAAATCACTAGAGCATTGTGATGTCATGTCCTGGAGGACCAGCAACCCTTCTGAGTGGTCTCTGCAGCTCCAGTTTGCTACTCAGCAAGATGTAAATGCAATAGCATAAAATGTGTATCACACTTAAGGATCGCTGTGTCTTGCCACCATAAAGTCAAGGGAAAACTTTTGACCTGTGTACAATGAAGAGATCTATGTTCGATTGGAGTCTTTGTCTGTGATGACTCTATAATCCATTTGGGATAGCAAAGGACTGGCAAAGACCATGACTCGGAACTATGAATGCCCTCTGTGCATGCTAGATAGTCTCTACTGTGGAGAGTGTTTCTACTTCTGTTGAAACTTTCATTTGCACAAGCGCCCACTGAACGCCATTGATCTTGTGCAAACAGAAGGCTTAGGGAAGTGTGCTCCGTGGCAGAAACCTATCTAGCATGCACAGAAGTCATTCATAGGATCCAAGTCCATGACTGGAGGAGCAAGTTTCTCTTTTACTGCTACTTCTGACCTGTCAGCTTCAGGAGGTAAGGTGGGAGGAAGTCAGCCCCTCTGGGTGAAAGACGGTCTCCCTGCTTGCTGGCTTCTTTGGTTCCTGCTTGATGGGATGGAAGCTGGGAGAACAGGGAGAAGGAAGGAAACATGATTGATCTCTTTAAGTGTTTGAAGGGCTGTCCCTCAGTGTTCCTGCTGGCAGCAGAGGATAGGACTCGCAATAGTGGGTTTGAATTAAGGGTGGGAAGGTGCCGGCTGGATTTTAGGAAGAACTCTTTTGCAGTCAGAGTAGTTCAACAGTGGAATCAGACATCTAGGAAGCTGGTGAGCTCCCCCTCACTGGCAGTCTTTAAGCAGCAGCTGGACAAACACTTGTCAGGGATACTGTAGGCTGATCCTGCATTGAGCAGGGGGTTGGACTAGATGGCCTGGATGGCCCCTTCCAGCTCTGTGATTCCATGATTTTTCATTTAAAACAACATGAACATTTTAATTTTTTTTAAAAAAAATTGTACTTTTACTGTGGTAAATGGTAATTTACTGTGACTGCCTGACAATTTTCTGTAATGCCTGAAGCTAGGCTTTTTTGGTCAGGTGTGAGGGGAACAGCAGAAGGAGTAGCAGGAGAAGTAACCCCAGACCTTGCCACACCTTGGACTTGAGAGCCAGTTTGGTGGAGTGGTTAAGTGCGCGGACTCTAATCTGGGAGAACCGGGTTTGATTCCCCACTCCTCCACTTGCACCTGCTGCATGACCTTGGGCAAGCCATAGCTCTGTACCAGCCGTTCTTGAAAAAGAGCAGTTTCTGTCAGAGCTCTCTCAGCCCCACCTACCTCCCAGGGTGTCTGTTGTGGGGAGGGGAGGGGAAAAGAGTTTGTAAGCCGCTCTGAGACTCCAAGTGAGTGAAGGGCGGGATATAAATCCAGTCTCTTCTTCTCTTCTCTTCTTCTTCTCCTTATTACCTGTTCAGCTTTTGGCTTGTTGACTGGGTGCCATTTTCAGAAAAGTTTTACTGGCCCCGTTTGGCATTGCTTCAGGTCTAGAATACCAGGTGGAACTGAGTGGGGGGGGGGAACTTTTACACAGATATAAACTTAAATCTTATTAATTTAAAAGACTAGCATGAAAATCTGCCCGATTCAGTGTTATTCAGCATTTGCGGGGAGTTTCCACCATAAAACTCCCAGGTGAACTGGCTTTCATAATTGCAAGTGCTGAATGGAATTCCACTAAGAATATAAACTGGAATTTTTGCTAGCACATTTCTATAAGGAGAATTTCACCTGGGGTGGACTCCTTGATCCATTGTCTCTCTTGTTACCTCTGCCTTTTTTTTTAACCACAATGTCTCTGTAAGTGAGAATTGGGGTCTCTGATTCTTGGGTTATCAGAGGCAAACTAGCTAAGTACCCATTTGTTTTGTCTATAGAGGCAGGAGGAGGGGTAAGCAAGAGAAAGAATAGATCACGGCGAGGTTGGCAAATCCATCAGGGAGCCTTCCAACTGTGGCTGGAGGTGATGCATGAAAAATGGAGCAGGCATGATTTAAACAGCTCCATCTTCTTAATGATGCTCATTCAGGCAGTGGCAGTCAAAAACAACCACCCAAGGACAATTTCTCAAAATGAAAAAGCTCCATTGCTCACATAACCCGTCTCCACGCATCGTCCCCCATCCGATAAATGTAGTCTTGGAAAGAGAACAGAGGTGCAGAACTTTGGGCCTTTGCATAAGTTTCAGATCAGGCCAGAATCCTTGTTTCATCAAGGTGCCAGACGGAGACAACAGCCTTCATCTCCTTGAACTGGGGTTGCCAAATGCAACTGATTCCTTATTTTTTATGAATGCTTCAGATTTCATAGTACAGAAGGTGTCAATTATGGATTGTCCATATTTTATTTTAGAGCCAGTATGTTGCACTGGTTGGACCAGAACTTGAGAACCCCAGGTTCAAGGGCCCATCACTCTCTCAGCCCAACATACTTTACAGGGTTGTTATGGAGATAAAATGGAGGAAGGGAGAACAGTATACATTGCCCTGAGCTCCGTGAAGAAAGGGTAAAGTAAAAATATATTTGGATGTTGTTGAGAGTTCTTTCTCAACAGAGTGAAATGCCAGGGAGAAGAGGTTCATTTCACATTCAGGATTAATCACATCTGATGTGCCATTTCCCCTCCTGCTTGCCATCTCAAAAGCTGCCTTCCTTTTCATTGTATTTATGATTACTCCTGTTAATTTTTCATTACTGCATTCATTTTGTTTCCATAGAGTTCAGTGGAATATATTTCTTGGTTTCCACATCCTTGTCACCTCTTCTGATCCCTCCTGACTCTGTCCCCCTTTCTCTTGACCTCTCCGGGACTGATTGCCAGGGATCACTGACACTAATGAAAAGGATGGCACTTTTTTGTTTAATATTTTCACTTGGTTTCATTGCAGCATGACAAAATCATGGAGAGGTTGCTTGGTTTTGTCATATGTTTCCAATGGACTGTACACCACTTTTGTTGAATTCGTTGCTCTACCCTCTGCTGAGTCCATATTAATGAAATGTTTTCCAGCTCTGTAATAACTTTAATGATCTTCCTGTTTATAGTATGCACACAGTAAGCCCCTTGCAGTCTCACTCATTTAGTACCAGGGTCATGATAAATGGCTGGGCTGACTATTTGACAGTCAAAGCTACCAAGACCCCCAGCGTGGTCTCCAGTCAAAGATTCCTGTTTCCCTCTACACTGGCCTGACCCAACCCGAATGTCCTATGAAAACAAATCACATTGTTTATTTACCTCTGCGGGCCCCATAAGAACGTAAGAAGAGCCCTGCTGGATCAGACCAGTGGTCCATTTAGTCTAGTATCTTGTTTCACACAGTGGCCAACCAGTTGGTCTTATGGGGCAACAAATAGAACACAGAGACCAAGGCCTCCCAGAAGTGGTATTCAGAGGTTTGCTGCCTGTGTATATGGAGGTTCCCTTTACTTACCATGGCTAGTAGCCACTGATGGACCTCTCCTCCCTGAATGTGTCTGATCCGCTTTGTAAGCTATGTATGCCAATGGCCCACCATCACTGGCAGTAAATTCCACAATGTAATTACTCATTGAGTGGAGAAGTACTTCCTTCTGTCTATTCTGAAACTATCACCCATCAAGTTAATCAGTGCCCTAATATTATGACAAAGGAATAAAAAGTTATTTTTCTCTAGTTTTGCCACCCCATGCATAATTTTATCCCCTCCCTGGAATATTCCCTCCTCCCACCCTATCAGCACCCTCCTAACCAAGCTTAAAAGTAGCAGGCCCTCCCAGGCAACCTTTCCCCTAAACTGCCCTTCATTTCTGGCCATTCTTGCAGCAGAATCTGGCTGCAGAAGGTAAGGAAAGGGAGATGCTGGCAGGGGCAGTCAAGGTAATTCTGGAGCCCTGGGCAAAAGTCCAGGAGGGAGACCCAGTATCATGGACACACCCATGACCTGCCCCAGTCTCAAAAGGGTGTTGCCAAAGCGCCAGAGGGGGCATGGGTCAGCTGCCACCCACCTGTCCAAACTCTGGAGGGGTTAGGCGAACGGGTATGGCCACCGCCTGCTCTTCTTCTTTCCCTCTCCATCAGAGGAGGGGCAAGACCATGGGCGGCAGTTGGGACCCATCCAACCTGGGGCCTGGAGCAGCATACTCCATGGCTAAGACCTCCTCAGATGCTGGGGGTTTTGGTATGGAAGTCTTAGTATTTTATTTTGGTTTTCTTAAATAGCTGGTGCACAGTTCATAGAGGCTCTGCTCCAGCCCATGCCCTCGCTCAGTGGACCAGCCAGAACATAAGAGAAGCCAGTGTTGGATCAGGCCAATGGCCCATCCAGTCCAACACTCTGTCACACAGGGGCCAAAATGCCAGGTGTCAAACGGGGGTGGGTTGAGGACGCACATTACACAACATCATTTCTGTATTCCCTGCCACCCAAATGGTCCCACCTGCAAAAGTTTCCTTAATAGAGCCTCGGTTTGGTTTGGATTCTAGAGATGCCAGCCTCCAGGTGGGGCCTGGGGATCTCCCAGAATTTCAACTCATCTCCAGACTACAGGGATCAGTTCCCCTGGAGAAAATGGATGCTTTGGAGGGTGGACTCTATAGCCTATTGGCATTGCACCCCTTTGAGGTTCCTGTCCTTCCCAGGCTCCACCCCCAAATCTCCAGGAGTTTTACATCTTGGAGATGACAGCCCTACCCCCTCACCCCCACCAGTGGCCAGGGGGCACCTGGCAACCCGAAGAAGGACTGTGGCTCAAAGGGAGAGATGATTTAAGCTTTCCTCAGTCATTTACCCAACCCAAATCAACACTGCAGGGCTGCTGTTTGCCTCACTGGGCCAAAGGGCTACCAACTCTGGGTTGGAAAATACCTGGAGATTTGAGGATGGACCTTGAGTAGAGGTGAGTTTGGGGAGCAGAAGCACCGCAGTGGGGTATAGTGCCATAGAATCCATTCTTCAAAGGAGCCATTTTCTCTGGGGGAATTGATCTGTGTGGTATGGAGACTGGTTGTAAGATCTCCAGGCCCCACCTAGGGATTGGCAATCCAAGGCCTAAAAGACCGGTTCTGTATGTTTAATGGCCCTGCATCATAGTCCCCAGTTGTGGGCAGGGGATCCCCCAGTCTGAAGCTCCTCCCTCCACTTCAGGACTATCAGAAAGCAGGGAGGGAATAGCTGCTGGGCGCTCCATTATACCCTATGGAGACTGGTCCCCATAGGGTATAATGGAGAATCGATCCATGGGTATCTGGGGCTCTGGGGGGAATGTGTTTTGAGTGAGAGGCACCACATTTTCAGCATAGCTGCTGATACCTCTCCTCAACCCCTCCAAGTTTCAAAAAGATTGGACTAGGGGGTCCAATTCTGTGAGCCCTAATCCTATGCACAATGCTCTTGAAGCTAGTTTTGTTTTTTCCCTTTCTGTCAACAAACCTGTGGCTGAATGGTAGGGTAGACCTCTGTTGTCTCCCCACAGATATTTAAAAACCCACAAAATTTCTGCTTTACTGTTCACTAAACATATGTACACAGTGGTTTCTAGCCTCCTTACACATACTCTTAATAGAACTGCCAACCTCCAGGTGGGGCCTGGAGATCACCCAGTATTACAACTGATCTCCAGGCAACAGAGATCAGTTTCTCTGGAGAAAATGGTTACTTTGGAGGGTCATCTCTATGGCATCGTAGCTTACTGAGGTCCCACCCCTCCCCAAAACCTGCCTTCCCCAGTCTCCTCCCTCAAAATATCCAGGAATTTCCCAACCCAGAGATGGCAATCGTAACTCTTAACCCCATTCAAGCTATTCTGAGCTCCAACTATAGATCTCTTTAGCAATCAGGAAACTGCGCCCGTTTTTCCTCTGAAGCTGAATTTTTGAACACAGTTGAATTTTCCTCAGGACTTGAGCAATATCATCTTTTTAAAAATAACTATTGGTTTTTGTCTCTCCCAGGTCCTGGAGAACTTAGATAGTCACCTGAAGAAATCTGAGTATTTCCGTTTCCTGTGGTTCCCCCACAGTGAAAATGTCAGTGTCATATACCAGGATCACACCAACAAGGTACAACCTACCATGTGATGGGTAACAGAAAGAAGGGGGGGTAGGGTAAAAAGGTAGATATCCTCTCCCCACAACTGACTAAAAAAATGAGTATTACAGATCAGAACTAGAGGGGCATGATTCCTTCCTTTCCTTGTGTCACTAAAGGTGTCACATAAATGAAGGAAATTGTATCTGCCATTGTAACTGCAGTTCCCACAGCTAATAAGGGAAGCCGCTTAGGTAAAGAGAGGGTTGCTTAATTGTCTGTGGGAGCTAAGGTTGCCAGGTCCCCCCTGGCCACTGGTGGGGGATGGGGGGGGTGGGCTGAGTGGCTGCAATATGAAAACTTTTAGAGAAAGCTTTGCACATGCTTTCCTAAATACACATGTTTCGAGGCTCCTTTGAGATCATGGCCAGGGCTGATAGTACTTGGTGCTGAATCAAATTTGGCAACCTCAATTATTTCTGCAGATTAACTACTTGTGAATATATTTCTTACATATTAAGAGCCGTGTTGTGTTTGATTTGTATGGCAATCCAGGGCACAGATGCCATGAAATCCTGGTTAGGCTCCCCTCCCCAAGCTCTTTCCCCGTGGGCTGTCTACATATTTTGCAAGCCTATCAGTTTTCCTGCAAAGTTTCTTTTTCTCCAAGGAAGGGGTAGAATGACTGTGAAGTTTGTATTTCTGTCTGCTCTGTAGCATTGTGCTTTGTAGTACCGAATGTTTGTGTGTAAGTGGATGGGAGGATTCTGCCTTTTATTTTGTCTATTTATTTAATTTCATTTATAACCCACTGTCCCCAAAACCAACTCAGAGTGGGTGACAACAATCTAGAAAAACAAACATTGTTAAAACCTTCTAAACATTACAAAAGTTAATTAATGAATTCCAATAAATACAATAAAAACAATAAAAACAGCTACTATACAATTTAAGACGGCATAAAAGTCATATGGAGGGCAATATATAAGTATCTGATAAGAAGGGGAAAGGGGGGAGACAGAGCGGTTCCTCAGTGGAACAGGCTTCCTCGGGAGGTGGTGGGCTCTCCTTCTTTGGAGGTTTTCAAACAGAGGCTAGATGGCCATCTGACAGCAATGTGGATTCTGGGAACTTAGGCAGGTCATGAGAGGGAGGGCATGGAGGGTTGCCTCAGTGCTTAGTTCTTGTGGCCCTTTCTTACACACCCAGGGAAATGCTGATGGCCACTTTGGGGTCAGGAAACAATTTTTCTCCAGGCCGGTTTGGCGAGGGATCTGGGAGGTTTTTTGTCATCTTCTGGGCATGGAACAGCAGTCACTGCGGGTGTGGAGGGGGAGGTATTTGTGAATTTCCTGCACTGTGCAGGGGGTTGGACTAGATCATCCTGGAGGTCCCTTCCAACACTATGATTCTACAATTCTAGTGGGGAGAGAGGTGAAGGATTCTCCCATCTGCACAGGAGCTTCTGCCCCATGATCAGCTTCCACGTGGCTGGTAGAATATCTAAATAACCCAGGCACATTGGAGGGAGCCAAGCACATGGGTCTCCCATGGAGTCAGTGCCACGCTGGGAAGGGAGAAGCACAATTTCAAGAGGCAGGTGCACACAATCGCATTACAGGGTTTGCCCAGCCGTGCAATAACCTCTCACAGATCTGCTATGGCTGGGAGACTGAGTTTGTAGCTGTGGAGTGGGCATGGAGTCACAGGGGGAGCCACTGAGCCTCAAATGGGTGGTACGGGAGCAGGTTGGCCCTTTAATATCCCAGGGAAATTCCTGAAGAGATGGGTCCCCTAGAGGGCCACTGCCATCACTGCAGGGTTCCTTTGCGATTGAACCTAGACGGCTGGGGGGGGCCATTTTAACAGCCGGCTCCACCCTGGCTTGAAACCTCTGACGGGGAAAAGGGAAGGAAGTTTAGAAGGCTGCTCCCACAGAGCAGTGAGAGGGGCCTCACGGGGGCAGGCCAGGAGGCAGAAGAACGACTCCTTACGAGAGCAGATAATGCAGCACTTGCACGATCAACGCACATTACTGGTTTGTTTCCGGGCTAAATTCAAGATGTCACTTTGGAACTTTAAAGCTGGATTTGGGCAAGGCGGTTACAAGGGGAGTACAAAGTTCCAGGGACCAGGGCTCCCAAGGAGCCCCGGAGGGGGGCTGGCAAGGGGCCACAGGTAACAGTAGCAATGTACCTGTTTTCCTCAAGCGTCCTGCATATGTTCTTCTGAAACAGGGGCGGGGGCTGAGGGAATCTTTGTGTGGTGTCCCTGGGGGTTCATGACAGCCCTGAATTCAATAGAGCTTAAGAGACATCTACCCCATGCCCTCCTTGGCCATACATTGCACTAATCAGGTGCCACTGCTTTCCTCAGCGAGGCTGTCCTACTAAGAACTGGGCCTTTTCAGCAATGGCACCAATCATTGTGTGGGCCCCACTTCCGGCCAGGGATTCTCGAGGAGATTTACAGTGGAAATTGAACAATCCCAGATGTGCTGAGGTTGGCTGTGGTTACTGGGCAATGAGGGAATCCAAGTCCACATATCAAGCACTAGTATTGTGGTCAGTCTGGTTCACGATCCATCTCCTGATTTTGTGGCCCACCACCGCTCACTGGTGATCTGTTTTAGAGAGTAATGAAAGAAAGAAGAGTGATCTGACAAGTACCATGCATTTCCACCAGTGTTGTGTTTTAAGTTCTTTACAGGGTTGTTGTTATAAGGCTGACTGATGGATGTGATATAGGGGTGCCAACTCCAGGTTGGAAAATTCCAGGATATTTGGGGGTGGAGCCTGGGGAAGGCGGGATTTGGGGAGGACCTCAGCATGGTACAATGCCATAGAGTCCACCCTCCAAATTTTCTCCAGGGGAACTGAGCTCTGCTGTCTGTCAATTGTCATTCTGGGGGATCTCCAGGCTCCACCTGAAGGTTGGCAACCGCAGCATGTGAAGCCCATTGAACACTTGTGGAAAATGCTGTGCAAATACAAAGTATTCATAGTAGTATGACGGATACAATATATCCTAGACTTGCTGGGCTGTGGGTACAATCCATTCCTCTTCTTTCATGCCTCTTTGCAGCCTCCCTCTTCCTCAGCTAGCTGGTTCTGGGACTACGCCATTGGCTATTACCTGCTGGAGCTCCTTCTCTGGATCAGGTAACTCTCACCTCGGATTCACAACACAGTCCAGTGGGTTTCAAGAGAACAAACCTCCATGTGGAATATATGTATTTATTCTGGCCTGGGGGCTGTCTCTGTTCCATCGATAATGTGGAGTTTTGCACGGGTGAAAGGAGATTATGCTGGCAGAGAGCCCCTCCTGCTGATGAGTAGCTCTGCCGCCAATGGAATGGAGTTGTAGAATCCAAGTGCCTCATTCTGGCCAGGCCTTCCTCTAAAGGACTCAGAAAGGCTTATAATCAGTTCCCCGTTTGTCTACCATCCAGGCGCTGCTCAGCATTGTGCCTTTTGCATTTTGAACTGACCTCTATCTTGCAATTGAACTTTTATCATGTACCTTCAGAAGGTTACAGATGGTTGCATCGGTCCCTAAAAGAAGCAGTATATCTTTTATTAAGACCAGTCAGAATAATACAATAATGTGTATGAGCATTCAAGTTCTGCAGCAGGCTGTGGGTGTTCAAAAGAAGGAAGGGATAAAAAAGCAGAAGAAATTTCGGGCCACTGTCTTTTGGCCTCCCTCTGCCTCTTGGGTAGACTGCTCTGTTGCAGACTCCAGTAGGCACAGGGTGTGGCTTGTATCGAGAAAGGCGTGCAACCCAATTGAAAACACAAAAACCAGCAGTGGATCAAAGCAGTGGTGCCTTGAAGGCAGAGGAGATTGGATTTAAATGTTCCTTAAATAAGCCTACAAACAAACCAGCCATTCTCTGAGCCTCTTCATACTGTAATCTGAATGAAATAAAACTCTGACTAAAAAACACCAATATTATAAATACTCTTGAAGCAGCTTAAAAGACTAAAAAAAAAAGTTATAGCATAAGGAGGAGGAGGAGATTGGATTTATACCCTGCCCTTCACTACCCAAAGGATTCTCAGAGCAGTTTACAATCCCTTTCCCTTCCCCTCCCCCTCCCCCTAACAGACACCCTGTGAGATAGGTGAGGCTGAGAGAGCTCTTCCAAGAACTGCCCTTGAGAGAACAACTCTGAAAGAATTTATGACTGACCCAAGCTCACACCAGCAGCTGTATGTGGAGGAGTGGGGAATCAAACCCAGTTCTCCCAGATTAGAGTCTGTGCTGCTAACCACTACACCAACCTGGCTCTCTGCTGTTTACTTTACTGTGACTGGATCTGTCTCTGAAATGGATATTCTGAATTATTTTCACTCCCTGAGGACAAGGGGTTCCCTGGATCAACCAGATTTGCACATAGACACATGCATACTAAGCTAAATTAATTTTGTTATTTAGAACATAAGAAGAGCCCTGCTGGATCCGACCAATAGTCCATCTAGTCCAGCATCCTGTCTCACAGAGTGGCCAACTAGTTCCTCTGGACGGCCAACAAGAGGGCACAGAGGCCGAGGCCGAGGCCTTCACCTGATGTTGCCTCCTGGCTCTGAGATTTGTTAAAACATTTATATCCCACCTTTCCTCTTGGTTCAAGGTGGTATTTATTTATTAAAACTTTGTCTTGGTTTGTTGTCTGACCCCCCCTTACTCCACTACAGGTGATAGCTGCAGTTGTGCTGCCACCTAGTGGGCAGCAATTGAAAACTTGTGAAGTGGAGAAAAACACGCACCCACACATTTCAGAGAATAGCAGCCAAAGGATTCTTCAGTATGACTGGTTCCCCGATTGGGCCCCTAGAAATACTTAACAGGAAGAAGCACCAGGGGCCATTTAATCAAACTTTTCTTGCAAGTTTTAAAAACTGTGTGATACCCAGCTACATTACCTAATCAACTGTATGGGTGTGATATCGGGACTGCATATCTTTGTGCGACTCTAAGGATTCGCCCCCTCTCTTCCAGGAAAAAAACCCCCTGCAGTGTCATCTCCCTAGCCTACTCCTGGTACCATCTTGTAATAGCCTGTCATTGCAAACACCCCCCCAAAAAGAAACCTCTTGTAAATTACCCTTATTACTATATACTGATGCAATTAATTGCAAAGTTATTCTGTCTGCACATAAAGAATTTTGTATATGGTTTGCCTTCTTGAACTAGAGCACCAGCTCAGTGATCCCAGTTATGTGCAGTATGGCAGGAGAGTTGTGTGGGAGTAAGGCGTTCCTTCGGCATCCCAATGCAGTGCTCTGGCAAAGTTTTTACCGCTTGCTGAAGAAGGAGGTTTCCCCAGTATGTTCTTCTTCACTGCTAGGGAGCTCTTGCAGGGGAGATAGTGTCACTGCTTTGCATCCAGACAGCAGCCTCTTTCCTACTTAAATGCATTGCTCACATCACTTCCATTCAAGCATGATCTATATCTCCCCATTCCTGCTGCTTGGCCAAGGCTAGATTGACAGACTTTCCTGTCCCCAGGATGGCTGCTGTGTGCCAGATTTCCAAATATATCCATCTTTGAACTTACCTCTTTCTTCCTCTCCTGCAGCACGTTTCTGCCCTGCCTGCTGCCCTGGATCAACCACTTTTTCTTCTGGCTCCTCTTCACTGGCAAAGTGGAAAATGTCAACTTGAGCTACAAGATCTTCAACTACGAGTGTCGCTTCAAGCAACATGTGCAGGACTGGGCCATCCCCATGTAAGCCAGTTGGGTCCTGCATGCAGAGCTGCAGCGGGAGATGACAGAGAGAGAGAGAGAGGAACTGGATGATTTGCACGCTATTAAGCATTTGAACTTCAAGTTCCTATCCTGCACATTTGAATATATTTACCGGTGTAATCGGTTTCTTGTCCTATGGGACACAGAGCAAGGTTTGAAGCAGACTGACCTGAAGCGATGAGCTGTCTGGCAGCAAGGAGTATGGCCCAGGTTCCAAGAGGCAGGGCAAAAATGAGGCTCTTCAGGACCTCGGAGAGCTCCCAGGGAATGCAGATGTTGTTTCAGCTGTGGTCAGAGCCCAGCTGAGCTTTGAGAGGTAGAGGAGCAGGCCAACATTTGTCCTGTAGCTGAGGGCTATTAGGAATCTAGTTTTGGCTTCAAACTGTGCCCTACAATATAATTGGGGGGATTCCAGCTTGATTTACCAGCTGGAACTTTTACGGCAAGAGTGGGGGACCTTGGGTGGTTGGCAAAGTATTTGGAGCTGCATATTTGTATCTTGCACTTGATAGCTGGCACCATGCTGTCTTCTGTGGGGAGGGGCACATAGAGTGCTTTCTTTTTTTCTTTTGTAGGATTGCACAAAGTGACACCTCTGAGGAAAATTCTTGCTGACCTGTATCTACATAGGGCCCTTCCTCCCTGAAGTCATTGGACTGGATTCAGCCACTGTGCCCAGCAGAATTTGAAGCTTTTCTCCAGCCTAAGGAGCCTTCCTCCAACTTACTGTTCTTCTACTTTGCTCAGCACAGTGGCTGGATCCACCCCAGTGTCAGAAATGTTCAAGGACCAGTACCCACAGGGAGAGAAAAGGGGGTCATTATGCTACCGGCAGCAAGGAATTGCCAGAGGCTTGCTCCTGAAAAGAGAGGTGTGGGATCTTAAACCCCATCCCCTGGCTTAGAAAACTCTTCTCCAAGCCACAGATGTGTGGAGTTAGGCCGTGGCTACTCAGCAGTGAGGGAACACTGGTCCACATGTCAAGCCTTCCATCAGATATAGCTCAAAGACTTCATGCAGTTTTCTAAGCTGTGTATTGTCACCATCTGGGTGCAAACAAACTCTCCTGGCTTTGTGGCCTGTCTTGGCGGGGGAGGGGGCACTGTTGTCGGCAGTGATCTAATAAATAGCATGCACAGGCACATCTGTCAGAAGCCTTGAGATGGCAAGCTGTCACCGTGCCATTGGGGATACATATGGATTCCAAGTGTTTTTTGCCTCCAAAGATTGCAGTGTACATATGAAGCCGACTTGCTGAATCTGACCATTGGTCTTTTTAACTGGCAACATCTACTCTGACTGGCAGAAGGTTTCTCATGTTGGGTCATTCCTTGCCTAGCTAAGAGAGCTCCCAAAACTGGAGATGCTGGGGATTAAACCTGCGCATGTGCTTTGATCACCAAGCTGTGGCCCAAATTATTATTTAACTTTTTGCACCCTTCATTGGCTGTAGCCTGATTTTGTCAGATCCTGGAAGCAAAGCAGGGTCAGCCCTGCTTAGTACTTGGAAGGGAGACCTCCAAGGAAGTCCAGGGTTTGCTATGCAGAGGCAGGCAATGGCAAACCACCTCTGAACATCTCTTGCCTTGAAACCCCTACAGGGTCACCCATAAGACAGCTGTGACTTGCTGGGTTTTTCCACCACCCCAGAGTTTCTAGGATAAAAACACTGTTTTAGTCTTAAAGTGCTTCATATTGTTTGGCCGGTGGTGTTTGTGTCATCCTCTTGCAGTGAAAAAACAAGAGAGGCTCTTTTGGAGCTGAAGGGGATACTGGAGAGCAACCCCAAAGTGGTCGCCCACTACCCAGTGGAAGTGCGCTTCACCCGAGGGGATGATATTCTGCTGAGTCCCTGTTTCCAGAGGGACAGCTGCTACATGAACATCATCATGTACAGGTAAAGAAGGGGAGGCCAGGATCAAGGCTGTTTGGGCTGTGTGATAGGTGAGGTTCCATTCAGCACCCGCCAGAACAAAAGGCTTCCACTGTTTGCACTAAATTTCCCACAAATAGAAAGGGAGGTAAAATTTCCACCAATTTCTCCTTCCAGCTGCAGACCCCCCCCCCCCGCATTTGTCTCTCATTCCATTCTTAAGGGTCCTCTGTCCCCCAGGATCAGCATTTGGGGGAGATCGGTAGACTGCAGGGGGAGGCAGGGAAGCAGAAATGTCCTGTTCCACTGATGGAAGTACCATCTGTTAGTGAATGTTTAGTCTGGACAAAGCACTTTACAATCCAGAGGACACCGGTGGCGGGTCTCTCCGGGGACATTACATTACCTTTGTCTTCTATGGTGGTGGCTTTTGAACTGACATTGTGGTTTTCCTCAAAAGCTTATCTGGGATTCTTTACTGAAAAGACCATAGGTAGGAGTCAGAATGTCCTGAAAGCAATGTGATGCTCCTTGTCTTCCCCTCCAGTCTGGATCTGCAGGAGCCTGTTGGGTGGGCTTTAAAGAAAGGTCTCAAGTAATGTGGGGGACCTGTGAAGCCCACCAAGCATGGCTAGTTTCCTGGATGTAGACTGTGCCCCAGAATGCCTTGCAATAACCTGGGTTTCTGTGTAGTCATGTGCCTGGTAGTGAAACTGATGTGTCTGGTAGGATGAATGGATTTCCTCTCTCGGTTCCTTTACTGTCCCAAAATTTCTCTCTGTGCTGTTTTTTGCCCTTCTTTGGCTTAACTAGGAGAATTCCTACAGTTAATTTTGAAATTGCATCATGCATATTTTGCCACAGATCCTTTAGGTGATTTCCATCTTTTTCTTTTCTTTTCTGTGCTACTGTGCGTTGCTAAAACATTGGGAAGATCGGGAGGTAGCAGAGAATATCAATGAATTCTTTGCACCTGTGTTCACTGCGGGAAGTTTGGAGCATGTATCCAGGCCACAGGCTTGTTTTTCAGGAAATCAGAAGAACTGAGTCAAATTGAAGTGACAAGAGATGAGGTTCTAGACCTATTGGGAAAATTAAAAACCAATAAGTCTCCAGGTTCTGATGGTGTACACCCATGCTTTCTCAAGGAACTCAGATGTAAGATTGCAGCTCTGCTTACCAGTATATGAAACCTGTCACTAAAATCAGCCACTGTACTGGAGAGCAGCAGATGTGACACCAATTTTTTAAGAGGGATCCAGAGGGGAACTAGAAAATTACAGGCCAGTTAGGCAAATGTCTGCCCCAGGCAACTTAGTAGAAACTATAATCAAAGACAGAATTACTAGAATTAGTATGCAAAAAGAGTAATAAATCCTGCTAAGGGAAAATCAGCATGGCTTCCGAGAAAAGAATTAGTTAATTAATTTATTATCATATGGCAGTGGGTGTAGTATAGCCAGTAGATCCAAAGATTGTCTGGCAGCCTGAAACTCTAGCTCTTTTTGTAGTGAGCTAGGTTTATTTTTTTGGGCTGAGAGAACTGTGACTGACCCCAGGTCACCCAGCTGGCTTCAAGTGGAGGGAAGAGAAAGTCCCGCCTCACCAGCTTTTTGGAATTCTTTGAGAAAGTGAACAAACATGTAAATAACAGTGACCCGGTAGAAATTATATGCTTGGGTTTTCAAAAGGCTTTTGACAAAGGACTTCACCAAACAGTCCTAAATAAATGCAGCAGTCATGTGGTAAGAATACACATCCTCTTTTGGATTAAAAACTGGTTAAACGACAAGAAGCAGAGGATAGGAATAAACTGGCAGTTCTTGCAATGGAGGGAAGTCAGAACTGAGGTCCCACAATGATTGGTCGTGGGGGTGGCGCTATTTAATTCGTTCTAGAACTGGGGATGAGTACTGTAGTGGCCAGCTTTGCAGATAACAAAAAATTGTTCAGGATGTTGAAAACCAAGGCCAACCGTGAAGAGCTCCAGGAGGCTCTCCACAAGTTGGGTGAGTGCGCAACAATGTGGCGCATTAAGTTTCAAAATATGCAATGTATTGTGATGCACATTGGAACAAAAAGATGCTAACTTAAAAGTACAGGTTATGGATAGCTTAATGAAAATGTTAGCCCAATGCGCCACTGCAGTGGCAAGGGGGAATGTGTGCTGGGGGTTCTTAAGAAAGGGACTGAAAATAAAACTGCCAATATCATGATGTCTCCAGGGGACATTATAATATCGGCCATTTCATTTTCAACACCATTCCTAATAATCCCCAGCACAGAGTTTGCCTTTTTCACTGCTGCAGCACACTGGGTTGACATAGATCTATGGCGTAGCCTCATTCGGAATACTGTATGCAGTTCTGGTCACCTCCATATCTCAAAAAGGACATTGCAGAACTGGAAAGTATACAGAAGTGGTCAACCAAGATGATTAAGGGGTTGAAGCACCTTCCTATGCGGAAAGGCTGAAGAGTCAGGGACATTTTAGTTTAGAGAAGAGATGGCTAAGAGGGGAAATAATAGAAGTTTAGATGATTATGAGTGGGGTAGAAAGAGTAGACAGAAAGAACTGAGAAAAAAATGAGCTGGTATTTCAGAGGACTTGACAGAGAGATTGTTATAATGCTTTAGCAATATTTCAGTTGCTGATTTTAAAGAAGACCCCCCCCCTCAAGTGGCTTAAGAGGAATGGCCAGGGCAGGGAAAATGTGGGCAAACCTGCCACGTGGAATCCCCGTTGCCACTATGCTGTGTCAGCAGCTGTGTGCAGCAGCAAGGGGAAACCACACAACCACCCGATCCCATGTGAAAAATACCTTTGTTATCTGCATTGATCAATTGGGAGCCAACTAGCAATGGATTGGAATGTTTTGCATATCTGTAAGCGCTGCAACTGTGCGTGTGATCTCCCCGAATTCTAGTGTGCCGCATAATTCAGGTTATCCTTGCATTGTTTTCCAGGCCCTATGGGAAGGATGTCCCACGTCTTGACTACTGGCTCGCCTATGAGGGAATCATGAAGAAGTGTGGAGGGAGACCACATTGGGCAAAGGTATTGAGGCAGAGTGGTCCTGTTTTGCCCCTAGGCTGAGCTAGATTCTGCCTTTAGAACATAAGAGAAGCCAATGTTGGATCAGGCCAGTGGCCCATCCAATCCAACATTCTGTCACACAGTGGCCAAAAACCCCAGGTGCCCTCAGGAGGTCCACCAGTGGGGCCAGGACACTAGAAGCCCTCCCACTGTTGACTCCCCTCCAGGCACCAAGAATATAAACACAAACACAAACAGAGATGTTCTGACACATAAACAGGGTCACTCACTCTAGGGTTAACTCATTTTAGCCCTCCAGCACACCTACAATGAACTGCCCCTCTTGGCTCTGTTTGGCAAGCAAAACAGAACAAAACAAAACACCTGGGAGCATCTGAGCAGGCAAGGAGCGAAGACGGCATCCACTTCTCAGCATCTAAGTTGTTGGAAGTGAAGGCTTCCAATGGAATCTGTGAAAAGGGCTGTCACGGTTACTCCAGGAAGGACAGGGGAAATCAAGAGGCTGAGGATCCTGATCCCCCTTGCCTCCATGAAGCTTGTGATACACACACATCACAAAGCCCTTTGGCTATTGTTTGGCCCTCAAACAATACCCCTCACACCCTTGCTGGGTAGCTGCCACCACCTGTCCCTTTCAGACTGACAGGCCCATCTCCCTCTCCCCCGTGCCCCCCCCCAGCCAGCTGTGTGCATGCAGCTTGGCTCACTTGAGAGCTGGCATGCACATAACCCAGTGGGCGACACAGACTCCTTTACATTAAAAAAGGCTGACTTTATTTGGTAAGCAGAGGAAGGAGGGAAATTGTCTGTTAACTACTTGCACGGGGAAAGGGGAGCAGGGAAGAATTTCAGACACAGATGCAAAACAGCGTTAAAATGATACAGTAAGCTAATGTAGCCTGACTAAACTGGTTCCTGAGTTTAATGGCTTCCAGTTCTCCTTAGATCTCAAGCCATGTCAGCCTAACATGGTCTGTTCCTACAGGGGGCTCCTCTTCTCTTGCTTGTTCCTGCAAAAGGCATGTGTAACTCTCCCTCCAGGGGTTCGCCCATCTTGTTCCACTTCGTACATGGGTCTGTTTCAATTGTTATGGAGTGTTTCATTTGCAAGATGCAAAAGTTCAAAATCAGCATGCGCTTTAAAAAACTGCAACATCAAGTGGAAAATACTGTGCTAGAAAATGTAGGTCCAGTTGGCAGGAAAATCCTGGAATACATATTTAATTGATATACAGGCAACTTGTGGTGAATTTCTGCCCTCCATCTGCACCATGATTTACCTACCATACAGGGCTGTTGTGTAGGCTATAAAAAGTTACTGGCCCTTTTCAGGCATCCAGAAAGGTGTACATTGTACACATCCAAAGGGGAGCAGGCCTGCTGGCCCTGTCTCGGAACATCCACATGTGTCACTGAATTCCTGTATAACACTTTGAGGGATTTTAATCCCTTTGCTCAAGTGTTCAAAATCACACACACTGTGCATGCATCCACTGCCCTGTGAACATCCATGCATACAAATGAATACCTGTTGCACATGGACAAGTGGAATCAAATAACTGGTCTATTACAGTCAGTATTGTCTACTTGGGCTGGCAGCGGCTCTCCAAAGTCTCAGACAGAGGTCTTTCACATCACCGGCTACCCAGTCCTTTTAACTGGAGATCTTGTGGGGACTGAAGCTGGGACTTTCTGCATACAAAGCAAATGCTCTGCCACTGAGCCACGGCCCTTTCCCAGCCTTTTACACGCATACAAGGGTATGTACAAAGGCTTGTCTGTACTATTGGGAACACTATAGTGATATCAAATGTTTATTATTAACAGTGAGAAGTCCGGTCTTGTTGGCAGATTCCCAGGGCCAGCTTTGTGTCCAGTGGTGGATTTAGGGTGTGGCAGCTTTTGCTGCCCCCACCCCTGCCTTGCTCCCACTTGCCCCTGGGCCCTGCCTTTGCTACCTTCTCCCCCTCCACCCCAGAGCAGCTCTGGGATCCTTTCTTCCTCACCCCCCCCCCCGCATCTTTTTGAACACCATGTGGCCAGCCACATGCCTCTTGTGAGACTTTGGAGGCCCCCTTGGGCATGCACAGCTTGCTGTACTGTGTCGAAAGGCACCTAGAAGATGAGGAAGGAAGGAGCTGCTCCATGTAGAGGTATGGAGCACTGGGGGCCTTGGCCGCAGGCAGGCAGGGCAGTGGCCTCAGGTCTAAACAATCCCTGGAAGATTCCATCCCTGCATGATGCTTCTGTCTCTTCCCCAACAGCAAGGGAAGCGAAGGAGACAATAGCATTAAATCTGTTTCTTTGGCACCAGGCCCACACGTGCACCCGGAGGGACTTTGAGAAGATGTATCCTGAGTTCCTGAAGTTCTGTGCCATCAGGGAGAAACTGGACCCCCGGGGAATGTTCCTGAATGCCTACCTGGAGAAGGTCTTCTATTGACAGCTGGACAGGAGAAGGTGGCAACAAAGACATCTCTCCAATGGCCATTTGCAGGATCAAGTGGCAACACTCCCTTAGTGAGATCAGACACCGAGCCAAACTAACAGAAGGTGTATGATGCTATACAGCACCCCCTCCCACAATTTTAACTGCCCCTACTTTTCTTATAATCCCCAGTGAAGAGTGAACTCATTTGTTGAAACACATCATGAGAGCTTGGCTTTCTGTTCCTATTAAACTGCTTCTGTATCTGCATTGCAAGTGTTTGTCGTGATTCGGAGGACATTTTATTCATTAAAATATACATTAGTCAGTACATCCAGAATTAACCTAAACTGGGCTGTGATGGAACTGTACTGAGATTGTTTGGCCACAGGAGGTCGGGCATGTCTCAATGTAAATTGCAGCAGTAATTCTGCCAAGCCAAGTAAGAGCCAGGAGCAAAAGAAACTTGAAGAAAGGCATAGTGATAAATTCAGTTTAAATTGAAGAATGGATTTGGAAATGCCAGCAAATCAGATAGAGCAAGATTGGGGGGGCTTCCCCCCTCCCAGACTTTTATCCTTGTTTCCATCTGGGCCATTGTGCTTTGTCATTGATTCCATGGTCCCCAAATGCCTTTGTGCATGTGGGGCATTGCCCTAAACCACACTGAATCATGGGTTTTGTAGTCTCTAAAGCTGCTGCATCTTGTAGCTTTTATATATGTATAGAAGCATATGTAGCTTTTGTGGCCATGCAAGGACTGAATGAAGTGGGGCTCTGTACATTTGTGAAAACATCAAGGTTTGTGGAAGACAAGACTGAAAATTCGGCAGGCCAGCTGGATGTCCTACAGAAAGCAGCAATGCATCACAAGGTCAGAAAAATTCTTGGCAGAATCCCACCAGGGAAGAGGGAGGCATCTATCCCTAGCTGATGATAGCAAAGCAGAGATGGGGTTGGTGGTAAAATGGAAACTCCTCTGATAATATCGTTACATAATCTAAAGGTATAGAATGTAGTGAAGGGAGACCTTGTTTAAGGCATGCCTTGGTGTGTGTTTTTCACAAGATTCTGCAGTGGAAAATATGGACTTACACCGATAAATCTTCATTTGATTGGATATATGTGGGGCTATTTCATTATTGTTCTTGAACAGAGTACCCACCATAGCCCGGGCTAGCCAGATCTTGGAAGCTAAGCAGGACCCACCCTGGCTAGTATTTGGATGGGAGACCTCCAAGGAATACCAGGGTTGTGACGCGGAGGCAGGAACGTCAAACCACCTCTGAATGTCTCTTGCCTTGAAAACCCTGCCATAAATCAGCTGTCACTTCCACCACTGCCCACCATTATGCTATGCCCAGTGGGGGTAGCTGTGAAAGTGGAGCTTGTATATTGCAAGGAGTTTGGGCAGAAGGGTTTGCCTCTGGGCCTTCTGTGCAGAGACTCAGTGCATCCTCCATGGGCTCCCTATCGTTGAGGATCAAGCCATCCATTGCTCAGGCAGACAGCAGAGAGTATATTCACTGCAGCTGTGCAGTTTTCTCCCTGGGAGTGAACGGCAGCCATTCATTTATATGGAAGAAAGGGGTGCCCTTGTTCTCTAACCATTCTGAACCCAATAGTTGAGTCCAGCCTGGCCCTATCTGCATAGTCCTGCCCAGGGGTCATTTGGAGCCGGGACAAGCTGGAACGGTGTTCTGGCAGCCAGGGGTGGGGACATACGGCAGCGACGGCAAGCCCCGCCCCCAGCTCCCAACGGGCTGGCGGGGGAAGCAAAGAGAGAAGGGTTTTTCAGTTCAAAACCCTTCTCTCTAGAGTTGCGCTGCTGCAGCAGCATGATCTCCTATTGTATCCGATGGCCTCACAGAATACAGTGGAAAGACTGTGCCACTGCTGTGGCACAACTCCAGGGAGAAGGGGTTTAAAGTTTAAATCTCTTCTCTCTGGGTCATGCCGCAGCAGCAGCATGATCTCCTATTGTATCCTATGCAGTGGCACGACTCTAGAGAGAAGGAGTTTAAACTTTAAAACCCTTCTCTCTTTGCCTCCCCCACCAGACCACCTTGGCAGGCTGCCTGGGGAAGGGAAGGAGAGGCTCTTAAAGAGGCCTCCCCAACCTTTCTTTGCTTCTCCAGCCAGCCTTCCAAGGTGGGTTGGCTGAGGAAGCTAAAAAAGGTTGGGGAATCATCTTTAAGAGCCTCCCCTTTGCGTCCCCAACCAGTGCGCCATGTCAGGCTGGCTGGGGAAGAAGAAGAAGAAGAAGAAGAAGAAGAAGAGATTAGATTTATACCCCGCCCTTCACTCACTTGGAGTCTCAAAGCAGCTTACAAACTCCTTTCCCCTCCCCTCCCCACAACAGACACCCTGTGAGGTAGGTGGGGCTGAGAGAGCTTTTTCCCAAGCTGTCCTTGAGAGAACAGCTGGTCCAGAGCTATGGCTTGCCCAAGGCCATCCAGCCAGGTGCAAGTGGAGGAGTGGGGAATCAAACCCGGTTCTTCCAGATTAGAGTCCGCGCACTTAACCACTACACCAAACTGGAAACGAAGGAGAGGTACTCAAAGATGCCTTTCAGCCGTATAGCTTCCTTTCAGAAGGCAACACCCACCGCTCAGGCTCCACTCCACTAACTTTTTAGCATAAGTGATGCTAATAATGAGTTATGCTAATGAGCTCCTGCACCTCTTCTTCTACGAAATGACCCCCCGGATCCTGCCCCTTCATCTGCATGCCTCCATCCTCAGTTCAGTTTCTTGCTCATGCCAGTGTGACAGATTTGGGGGGAACTGGCTTATATATGTAATGTATACATCATCATTACCACTGTACATGGTACTTCATAAAGAAGCACAGGCAGGAGACTGGTCCCTGCCCCCAAGAATATGACCTAAATTTCAACAACAGGGTACACAAGAAAGGGGTGGACAGAAGGAAGGAAGGAAAGAGGAAACCGTGAGCATGGCATTATTGTTATCAGTCATTTTGTTTATTTAAGTTAATAGTCACCATCCTTTACATTTCTGCCAGGTGCTGGAAACGAAACGCCCATACCTGTTGTTGACATAATTTTGCATCCAAAATAAGTCCAATCATAATTACAAAATTTCTGAGAGCGCAAACCTAAGAAAGACTACTCAGAATCCTACTCAGGCCTAATCAGTGGGGTTTACTCCCAGGGAATTGTTCTTAGGACTGCACTGTTAGAATCCTTATAGCATTCACCACCCTACAGTAACTCTGAGGGGTAGGACACTGCCCTGTACCCATTTTACAGCTTAGAAACTGAGGCGAAGAGTTTATGGCTTGTCCAAGGCCATGGGGCAAGGTCATGGTGGAGTAGGTGTTCCAGAGGTGCGGCCCCTGTGCTTTATCACTAGGTCCATCACTGAAGTGCAGACATGCTGTGTCCATGGATTATCCACTGGACTCTTAATCTCATCGCAGCAAGCCTGGTTTGTGGTTCTGGGGTGCTGAGCAAAAGCAGCATTTCCTCTTCAGAGGTGAATTCAGCTGGGATAAATGTCCCTTTCTGCCTCATCCTAGTCTGAATCAGAAACATGGCTGGATGGTGGAACTTCCCAAGGTTGGCTTTCGAAGAGCGGTGATGCTGTAATGGGCAGACAGAACAATGAACCATGAGAACGGAAGGGAAAGTAACCATTTCAGCAATAAAAGCTCGGTCATTCAATTCTCTCCACAGTCTTCCCCATGTATACATTAACAGTGTGTTTGTCTTAAGCTGTGGGGCTGCCCCCTAGCTAGAGCAGCCTGTGTCTTATGCTCCCAAACAACAGACCACTGTCCACTTTGCTTGTGCTTCTCCCTCTAGACCCCAGCCTGGCCATGCTTCTGAGTCAAGGAAAGAGCTCACCCCCACTATCATGCTCCCAATCAAGATCAGGGCCCTGCAAGACCTGGTACAGTTTCACAGGGCCTGCAAAAGGGAGCAGTTCCACCAGGCCTTTGGGTCAGGCAATGGGCGTCCATTAATTGGCCTCCCTGCCGCGGTTGCTGCAGTTTCTGCTACTGACAGGCTGCTACTGATAAGATCTTTATAGCTCAGCCACGGCCCAATTGTTCCCAATTGTAGGATTGCTGAATATTTAATTGCTGCTATCTCCATCTTTTAACTGTTTCAACTGTTTTTATTGCTTAATATTGACTCTTAATCACTTATTGATTGTGATTCATTATTGTACTCCATCCTGAACCCACTCATGGGAAGGGCGGGAGATAGATCTAGATAAATAAATAAAATGTCACTCAACAGACTGTATTTAATTTGAAGTTGGGCCAGATTTCAAATATTTGGCCAGCCCTGCAAGCAAACTCATGGGATGCAGTGCATTGAAAGGAACATTACAGGGCGATCCTGCACAGAGCTACTCCAGACTAAGACCATGGAATGTTGGAGCAACTCTGCATAGGATTCCACTGGCAATCTGTTGCGGAAGAAGAGGAAGAGATTGGATTTATATTCTGCCCTTCACTTCCCAAGGGAGTCTCAGAGCAGCTTACAATCTCCTTTCCCTTCCCCTCCCCACAACAGACAACCTGTGAGGTAGGTGGGGCTGAGAGAGCTCTGACTAAGAACTGCTCCTGAGAGAACAGCTCTGAAAGAACTTGTGACTGACCCAAGGTCACACCAGCAGCTGCATGTGGAAAAGTGAGGAATCAAACCCAGCTCTCCCAGATTAGAGTCCATGCTCCTAACCACTACACCAAACTAGTGCCTTAACGATGAATGAGATTTTATTCCAGCATACTACAGCCAAGATAGTTCTGACAACATTCATGAAAGCATATGCTAGAATAAAATCTCTTTAAGATGCTACCAGACTCCTGTCTGGTTCACCTGGCTTTCCCCAACTGACCCACCTCCCCTTTGATTTGTCTTTCTTTCATAATGTATGCTTTTAATTTTTAAAAAAATGCTGAACAATTTTAGGAACAAAATTAATATAATCATGCAACAAATACATGCATCATACAGGGAGCACTTCTCCGCAGGCATACTTAGAAGTAAACTGCATTTCATTCAGCAGGTCTTACTCCCATGAAAATGTTCTTAGGATTGCAGTCAGTGGCACACTTTTCAGGGAGCTTTCATCAGCTGCCCCACCTTGTTAAGTGTGCCTTCTTTGCCAAGTACAGATGGATCCTGCTTAATGAGTGAAATAGACTTCACCTGTGTTCCACCCAATTTTTTTTTTTGGCCTGGGCTTCCTTACAGCACTGCTGCTTTGGGGGAACATCTGCACGACATGGTCCTCTATTTGTCTGTCTTCTGTCCCACTTCCACCTCACCCTCTGCTTTGCTGTGATCTTTCCCAAACAGTTTGGTACAATCTTTTGGGAAAGATTTCAGTCAAAACATCTTTGAATACCCCATGAATGGGGAGGTGGGCATTTTTTCCGGGCCTACCCATGTTGGTGCCATTTGCAGAGCCTCAGCCCCTGCGGCCATCATTTCCTTTCTATACTCAAAGCCCAAAGGGCTTTCTCTGGGCTTTTTTTTTAAACTCAGAGCTGGATTGCTAAATTGTAAGGGGAAACCAGGAATTCCTTGACTCCTGATTTCTCTTTTTAAAAGCCTCTGGGTAGTAGGGAAAGAGAGGGAATCTGTGTGTGGTGGAAGCAGTTTGCATTGATAGCTAGTAATGGACAGCTTACTGACTTGGTGAGCTTCTGGCAGTTCTTGCAAAGGCCTTCTTCCCCTTCTTGCTCAGCTTTGGGACTGGACCCCGAACAGGTGCTGGTCGTATCCCAGCATTCCACTGGGCACTTTGGGCAAGGAGCTTTGCCGTTGTTTTGGTAACAGGATAGCCAGTGGACTGCTGGATAGCCCAGCTTGGGCGACCTGGAACTTTCGGGTGTGAGTCAAGGTCTACTGAGAGGGACATCTAAAAAATAAAGGAGATGAATGTAAATTCACAGTAAAGCAAGGAAGAGGATTTTTTCTGAAAGAACATAAACAGTAGTTTTGTTCTGATATGTAGGGTACTTATTATTACAAATCAGGAACTGAAATCTCCTGTTATTCTAGTTTCTCAGCCAAACCAAACCCAAGCCAAACCAAACACACCATTTCAACATCAAAATTCCAAGTGAAAACATGCAAGAGGGCTAAGGCTGTAATCCCGCTTACTTGGGAGTAAATCTACTGAACTCCATAGGGCTTCCAAATAATCACGCATTAGATTTTGTCATCAAGTACACATTTTTTTAAAAATTATCTTTGTGGAACGGAAAGCATGGAAATGGTCCAGCATGCAAGTTGGAAACGATTGGGACAACAACCTATACTTATGCAGAATCTGAATTACAACTGTCACACTGAATATTGTTATAATCCTTCAAATACATATTGCTGGGTTCTGGGGGAGGAAGAAACTTTGGTTTGGAGAAGAAAATCTCCCATAGAAGCAATTGATAATAAGCATAGATTTAGGATTACCATTCTAGGTGAATGGCTGATTTACACTGGCTCCGCTGCACAGCTGATCAAAACCACTTAGCTCCACCCCCTCATTCTGCCCCATAATCCAGATGGCTGAGTTTCCAGGTTCCTATCAAGTACCAGGAATTTTTATTTTTATTTTTATTATTAGGAATTGTTACAGTCTTATATTTGACTGGTAGATGGTGTTCTACAATTCAAGGTCTTGCCAAGTTCTTGGGAATTTCAGAGGTATCTTCACAGGATTCTTCCTGTTTCAAGCAACACTGTCTTCTGAAGCTGAGCTGGTGTTACTTGCTCAATGCCCAGAATATCCAGGTATTTCTTTAGACTTCTAGGCACTTCTCTAAAGGCTCCAATGACAGTACAATGGTTACCTTCTTCTCCCAGAGGTGCTCTAACTCTATTCGTAGGACTTGTTATTTCATGCTCTTCTCCTGCTCTTTTTTTCCTATTCGGCTGTCTACTGGGATTGCAGTGTCGATGATCCAAACCCTATTTCTCATTTTTTCTACAATTGTGATATCAGGGGTGTTGTGCTCCAGGTGCTTATCTGTTTGTAACTGGAAGTTCCAAACAATCTTTGTTTCATCATTCTCCATGATCTTGTCCGGTTTGTAGTCACATGAATTTCTGTCTGATGGTAAGCCATACTTCTTGCAAAGATTCCAGTGCAACATAGCTGCAATTCTATCGTGGTGTTCTTTATAGTCAGTCTGAGCAATTTTACTGCAGGCACTGACCATGTGGTCAACTGTTTCATCATTTCTCTTGCAAAGTCAACATTTGCTGTCATCACTGGTCTTCTGAACCTTGGCTTTCATACTTTCCATTTCAGGTGTCTGCTCTTGAGCAGCTAGAATTAGTCCTTCCATTTCTTTCTTCAAGTGTCCATTTTGGAGCCACTTCCAGCTGTTTTATCAACTTTGTTCTCTATGTCTTTCAAATATTGCTCATACAAGTGCTTCTCCTTCCAGTTGTCAAAGTGAATTTTTATTGCAACCTATTTGTACTCTTTTTTGGTTTCTACAGCCTTAAATAAGTCTGCCTTGTGTACTTCAACTAGACTTTGCTTTGCTTGGTGTAGACATTTTTCTTCTTCAACTGCTTGCTTAACTTTCAGGAGACTTCTTCCAGCTATCTTGGTAAGTAAAGACAATCAACATCACTTCTAGCATGTAGTGAGTGATGCATCGTCACTGTCTTGCGAGTTTCGCGATCTATTGCTTCTGGTTCTGCTTGTTTCCAATCGACAATGCCAGCTGTGTGCCTTAGAACTGGGACTGCCCAGATGTTAATTTACCATGCTGCCCCTATTTAATTTTGTTTGCAAAATCTTTGTAACTATTTGGTACTACTCCTTGGTTGTATTTTTCTTAACAGCAGTATGTTTGATTTTGTCAGCTTCCAAAATGCCAAGATATTTATAATTTTCTTCAAAGCCCAGTGTTTTGATGTTGTTGTTGCTGGGCAACAATATTTCCTCTATTCGATGCTAATGCTGCCACATTTGTCGAAGTCAAATTCCACTGCTATATCTTTGCTGAATATTAGAATTGTATTTAGTAGAGAATCAATCTCTGATGATGACTTTCCATACATTTCCAAGTAATCTATATACAATGTGTGAAATATTTGGGCCTGTCTTTGAAAGCTGGTATGCTAGGCCGGTGCTGTTGAGACTGATTGCAAGTGGTATTAGGACGACAGAGAGCAATAGTGATAGCGAGTCCCTTTGGAAAATTCCTCGTTTGAGATTAACTGTTCCGTTTTCTTCTCCATTCACTATCAACCTGGTGTTCCATTTGTTACTACCTGAACTTTCCACTGCAGATGCTGGGGACTGAACTGAGGAATTTCTCCATGCAAAGCAGATACAGTACCACCAAGCCATGGCCCCTCCTGCTTTTGCCCTTTCCATCTTGCTGCCCTTACGCCTGAAACTGGCACCTGCAACACCACTGCCTTCATTTCCCCCCCTCACAACCCATTTTTTCCTGTAAAATCTTTGGCAAAACCCCTCACGTTTTCCTCACCAGGGGCTGAAGGAATGGAGAAGAAAACAGGAATACTCATTGTGCCATCTTCACACAAGATAGTTGGATAACACAACAGCCACTGTCTCAGATTTTAGATTGTAAATTCCTCAGGGCAGGGACACTGGATTTTGTAAAGGGCCACATACATTTATGATGCTATATTAACTAACAAGGGCTCAGAGGTTAAGACGCTGAGCTGCAGACCAGAAGGTCGGTAGCTCGGCAGTTCGAGACCCGAGTGCCACGTGACGGAGTGAGCGCCCCTCTCTGGCCCCAGCTCCTGCCAACCTAGCAGTTCGAAAGCAAGAAATTGCAAGTAGATAAATAGGCACCGCTTCAGTGGGAAGGTAACAGCGTTCTGTGCGCCTCGGCGTCTAATCATGCTGGCCACATGACCATGGAGCAGTCTTCAGACAGCACTAGCTCTTTGGCTTGGAAACGGAGATGAGCACTGCCCACTAGAGTCGGATTCGACTGGCTTTCGAGCAAGGGAAACCTTTACCTTCACTATAAACTAACAAAGAACACTAGCATGAATGAGGATCAAAAATTAACCTCTATGCTGCTTCTAGGCAGCAGTTTCCCACAGTCTCCTGGTCACACTAGTTGGAGCAGAACATGTCAGAGTGAACCAGCTGGGTCTGCTGGCAATGAATGTGATAAACCACAAACTTGTCCCACTCACACCTTTCTCCCTGAAATGCTGAATTTCTAGGGGTGGTGGTGGTATTTGGGGTTTGTACAGGAAGCTTTCAGTCCCCACCTGCAGCGGAGACACTGACCACCTCAGTGAGAACTAGGCCTTGGGCCTTTAGATCTGTTTGCTTAATCTCTAGGAAAAGCTAGAGGTAGTAAAACACTTTCTCGGAAATCCATTCAGAAGCAATAAAGGCAGATAACAGCACAACTGTCAACAGTCAAATGTCAGCCTGGAAAGGCTAGAACCACTTTCTGTTTTCCTAACAGGCGGCTGGTGGTGGCTGGGAGACACAGACAATGCGAGAAAGGCAGGGCTTAATCCTTACATTTAGAAAGAAGCTGCTAATGACTGGCAGGGATCAACCTAAAGAGACATAGGTGGGCATGCAAGAGCTTAAAATGTCAGGAAGGGATGCTGATGGTGCGGAACATACAAACGAATGGCAGGATGTGGCAGGCATGGTACAGGTCCCCACCCCATCCTCCAGGAATGAGACTAGAATGCACAGGACTGTAGGCAGCAAATGTTTCTCATATACCTGATTTCCACCCTCCTGCATTCTTGGCAACTCAGCACTAGGCTGCTGGAGGACAAGGAAGCAAAACAGGTTAAACCACAAGATCGAGATCCTTCCTACAGTGACAGAAGTACGTCGCTGGAAGCACTCATGTCTGTAGCCAGATATGCCTGGGTAAAAGGTTCCTATAGTGTTCAAATCCAACTATCTACACAAGGAACTTCTACTCCAGTGAATGCCATGGCCCCTGCTCATACGTTTCCTGCTCCCCGAAGCAAAGAGTGAACCCTTGCGTTCCTTATCGGAGCAGGAGGTGCTTCAAAAAATCCGAAGCAGCAGCATTTTTGTGTCTGAAAGGAGCACCCACTCAGAAACAGCAGCCCCATTATAGGATGATGTTTGGCTTGAAATTTCCCGATGTTTTATGAGTGGACCTACTCCTCAAGGCAGCCTTTTTATGGCTGATGACACCCCCCTCCCACAGCAGCCATTTTGCGATGGCACTCACTCTCCACTTTCTCATGATTCCAAAAGTGCCCACACACTCAGCATGGCTGGGGACCTTGTTCTACCCTGTATGAGGGGGCTGCCTAATGAAACTGTAGTGCAAGGCCAAATGTGTTACACATCAGCATCAGAGACCCTGGAAGCAGCACACTGGCCTCGGACCTTGGCCACAATTCCAGGTCAGCCTATGGTGCCAAGCTGTGCGCAGAAGCATTGTGTGCACTGTTCGAAAAATGAGTATGTAAGACAAGACCTGACCATTTTAGTCATTATAGGGTTAACCTATGTAACTGGTTGTTTCTCAGGCTAACCTGGAAGAAGTACCTGGCAGCTGGCCAATTAAGTGCAAGCCTGGGAAACCTAGAGGGGTATTGTTGTACTGATTGGTGACTGATATCAGGTGTTTCCTTTCGGGGTCAAGAAGGAGAGATCCTCCATTGTAATCCCTCACTTTGTTGTAGAATGTCTTAGTGTGCAGACCGGAGCAATGCTGCTCTTAAGAAAGCATGTTTTGTTTCTTTTGTAGCTAATCCCGTTTCCCTTTATCCTTTAGTAATAAATATTTTAAACTAGAGGAAGCAGCCTCTTCTTTCCAGAAAGCAAGATCCATAACTCTAAATTATTACTAATATTGGACAAAAAGTCCTAACATGCACATCTTTGCCAGCATTGCAAGAGGTCCTGTGGTCACCTCTCAGACTTCGTGCTTGCTGCTTTATGGCACCTCAAAATATTACTATCCTCATTGTAGAAGTGGCTGAGATAGGAAGACAGGTCCTTGATACCAAAAGGAGGCGCTAGAAAACTAGTTTAGGTAGCCATTGTGCTGGAAAGGTAACATCTGGCTTAGAAATCTCCATTCTGGGAGATCAGGAAAGAGGAAACTCTATTACCATCTTTTTGATTCTGCTGTACCCCATCTCTGCTACTCATATGTCATCTTTTTCTCCCCTCCCCCCATGTGTGTATGTGTGTGTGAGTGTGTGTGTGTGCACCTGGAAGTCAAGGCAACCTCTGACTGTGGGCACCTGGAAGTCATGGTAACCTCTGCTGACTGACACTTACTGGGGGCCTGGAGGATATGCAGAGAGGTGGTTGGATAAAGCCTGTCCCTGCCTCCCGACTGCTGGTATTCCAAGGAGATCTCCCATCCAAGTACTTGCCAGAGTCAACCCTGCTTAACTTCTGGGATCTGACGAGATTAGACTTGCCTGGGCTATCCGGGTCAGGGCTCATATGTCAAGTCCTGATGCTCTCCCTCACCCTAATCTCATTTGTCTGTCCAACAGATCTCATAAGTCCTCTGGGGCCCTGGGCAGGGACACTGTTGGTATGTTAAGCAAGAGGAGATTGAACACTGACAACTGAAGTTCAAGGAATCCAAGCGTCACGGTTGGCTAGCTTAGATTAATACTTTCCCATCTCTATGAGAATCAGTCATCTAGCCTGGCAAAAGAATGGGAAGAGCATCCCTGCCCCATGCCTACAACAGCTGATTGCTGGGATTCCTTTCTGAGTCTCAGTCACTTTCATCCAAATGCTGCAATTGGCAAAGATGCTCCCTTCTTTGTCAATCTTTGCAGTGCCCGAGGGCTGCACACACCACTGAGGTTGCTGATAAACTGAACAGGTCAACCAGTAGCGATACTTGCCAGTGACTTTGCTTTCCGGAGTCTGTATGTTCCACTGCTTGGTTTCCTTTGTTTCTGAAAAGCTTGCTGGCTGATGTCTGGGGTTAGCCCCCCTCCTTTTTTTCTACTGCAAGAGTGGGGGAAAGCGTAACACTGTGAGGCATGTCCAGCACCTGGCCCAAGCCCCAGCTCTCGGCCATGGCTCCCCCACCCGTGAAGATGCTTCCCAGGCCTCAGAATGGGTGCCAGAGCCCAAACTGCTTCTTTCCCCTGGCTGTATGTCCCCCCCCCCATGAACCTAGCAACCCACTTCCTCCTTGGCCTTTCAGCAGGGTCCATCTTCTATAGAGGGGTTACCATACTTCCCTCCCCTACTTACCCAACCAGGTCTGCTCTGCCCCACTGTGCTTCCCAGCCCTGCCGGACTTGGTGCTGCTCCTGCCCATCCACCCCTGTCACCACCTGCCCCATGTTTGCCCCAGTGGGCGCTTGCCTGCTGGGAGGTCGACCCATACAGCCACACTCCTGTTTCCCCAGCCTTCAGGCTTGTTGTTTGGCACCATCCTGCCTTCCTTGAAGCCACTGCCCACCCCTGGAGAGGCAGTCCGTCTTCAAGGTTCCAGCTGTGTGGGAACCTCTTTGCTGGCCTGCTTCTCCACTTTGCTGCTGGCCCTTGAGCTGGGGCTTGAACTGGGTTTGCTGGCATTCTCCTGCACTTTGGGGGGGTCCCTTCACCACCTCACCCTGGTGTGTTCATATGGGGACAGTTTGCTTGAGGTTGCCATGCAAGGTGGCTGCTGTGGCTGGGGAGGGGCTGCCGCCACCAGAAAGTCTGGGACACCATGCACTCCTGGACGCATGCTTAAGACAGATGTACACAGCTTGAGCACTGATCCTTCTGTAGATCTGCACTCACTCCTTTGGGGACAGATGTACAAACTTTAAAAAACTGAAATGAGCCCAGCAGAAATTGTTCCATTCTGTTCCAAGAAGAACCTGGCTGTGCAGAGCACTGATTGGCTGGCCTTTTTGTCAGTCACTTCCCTTCTGCTTTCCCACTGGCTTGGGTTGTGCACTGTGCTTGAACGTCACAAAAGCCAGCCAATCACAAAAACCACTCCTATGCCTCACCCAAAACAATGCTTTGGGTTGTTTTGTTTTCAAATTGCTTTTAAAAAGCACTAAACAAACATTTTAATGGACTGATATACCAACTGTGTTTTTAAAAAAATGATTTTAAAAGCCAAATGCCTACCCATAGCATAGGGGGTGGGGAGAAATTGATTCCATGCTGGAGTCAAACCAGGTTCAGATCCTTGCTGTGCCATGAAGCTTACTGGGTGATCTTGGGCCAGTCCCTCTTTCTTGGCTTAATTTACCTGACAGATTTGTTATGAGGATCAAATGGAGGAGGGAAGAACAACAACAAATAGAGGGGATTCTGCAAACTGAATCCTCACCTTGGTCCTATCACTAACTATGAAGGCAGGGACTGGTATGGCTTACTGTCTTCCCCATTCTGCAAATATGGGACCAGTTATGAACCATAACAGACTACTATACCACTGCTGTCTCGGGGATGTATGAGACACTTGTCACTTGCCCCATTCTGTTAATAATTTAGTTTGACAAAAAGAAAGAAGTAGGATGTGACAGTATGTCTTACGCTTGTCTCGCTAGCTCAATAGGATCATAGTTGTCCAAGTAATTGAATCTGATGATGTCCATCGGATGCTTATCTGAAGAACGCCATGGGGGGAGCCCTCTCTTCTCCTTGTCTATCTTCTTTCCTAATTGCAGGATTGAGGATAAGGACAGTTTCGCCTCAGGGGTCTCTTTAGCTACTGGCTGAACATCAGACACCACAAAGTCATGTTTTGGGATGGTCTAAAGGAGAAAAGACAGGTAGGAATAAGAAAGCCTGAGCTGTTGTAGAACCTCCCTAGTCCCTTAGCTGTGACAAATCTTTTTTCTCCGGCCACTACAGTGAGTTCACCCATGGCCAGAAAACCAATGGAGCAACCCTCCAAAAGCTAACAAAGCTAATTGCTCTTTGTTGCTATTTTAGACAACCTACAGTGCACACCACAAAACCAAGGAAGACTAGCTATTTGGCACCATGAGTTTAAGATATTAGAGTTTGCCACATCCACTAGGAAACCCTTAAAAATGTGAGCCCTCCTGGATCAGACAAAAGGTCCATTTAGTCCAGCATCCTGTTCCCAACACTGGCCAAACAGATGCCTCTGGGAAGCCCATAAGTAGGGTTGCCAGACCCCTCTGGTGGAGACGGGGGTGTCCTGCCGCCAGGCCCCAGCTCCCCACTGCTGATCCGCTGGCTGGTGGAGGGGGACTTACCCTGAAAAATAGGGAGATCCATACGACATACAGCGACATGTCTCTGTCACTGCCCATGTGATCCGGAAGTGCTGTCCTCACTTCCAGGACATTGGGGTGATGCTCTGGTATTTGGGCAAAAACTCGCTGGTAGAAGCCAAATTTACCATGGATGTTTTCACCCAAATACTAGAGCATCGCCCCAACATCCCAGACATGATGATGTCACTTCCGGGTCACGTGGGCAGTGACATGGACACATCGCTGTATGGCAGGTAGGCCTCCCTGCTGCTCCCAGTGTCCCCCCCCATCCCCCCACATTTGTCAGGAGCAACCCGGCAACCCTACTCATAAGTGGGGTATGAAGACAACAGCTCTCCATTGTGGCCTGTACTTCAGATTTAGATTATCTCTGAACAAAGAGTTCCATTTAGCCATCATGGCCAATAGCAATCAATGCAGCTATCATCCACAATGTTGTCTAAACTCCTTTCAAATATTTTTAAGCTAGTGGCCATCACCACATCTTGCTGCAGTGAGTTCCACTTACTAATGCTTTGCAGTGAAATTAACTGCATTGGGTGACTTCAGGTTCTAATGTTATAAGAAATTTCTTTTTGCCATGCCACGTATAACTTTATAATGTTTTATCTTATCCCTCCATAGTTGTCTTTATTTGTAACTAAAAAGACTCAGACGCTTTCGCATTATTTCTTAGAAACTGCTCCAACCCTTGCATCATTTTTGTCTGTTCCTTTTTGCACCATTTTGAGATGGAGCAACCGGAAGTCCACAAAGGATTACAAATGTGGCAGCATTGTGATGGAATGTGGTATTAATCAAATATGCTGTGCGGTTCATATAGGGGATTTATAGATATGTTTGACATACAAGGCTTGACTGCATCTTGCTTACATAAGTTACTCTTCCTTTCTCCTTGAAGGAACAGGCCACCCATAATGAAAAGACACATTGTTTATTGTTAGAATTTGTTATGAAAGACTGATCTTTCACCAGACTAGCTCTCATCACAAAGAGTAAAGTCACAGAGTTGACTGAATGCCCAGGAAAAAAATCTCACTGTGAAAACAGCATCTATTAGACCATGCTCAGAACAGCATCCTATCACACCTTAAGAGAGCACAAATCAGAAGATTCAGTAAAGTCATGTGTTGGCCTCTATAATAGTTCCCTATATAAGCTGGTCACACCTATGACTCCTGAATCTCTCAGATTTGGAATTCAATGCAACCTGCTTTCCCCTTTTTTTGGCAAAGCTCTGGGTTAGAAGTACTGCAACCTAACTCAACTGTTTATTGGCTTGGGAAATACAAGGTTTCACTTTGAACTTGGAACAAACAAATAAAGAAACCTCAACATCTCCCTTAGGGATTGAGAACTGTGCCCAGAAAGACTGAAGGTTTTAAGAGAGCATTCAATTATCAGACACTGCTGTAATGTAGTGGTTTGTGCATTGCTTCAATTCAGTCAAAGAGGTTTTAATCTCTATGGGACTGTTTAAGGTAATGCCCCCGCACAGCTGGGTCCAAGTGACCACCACACCACCATACAGATATTACAATATGGCACTGCAGAGTGAGCTCCTGCGGCTTACCTGTCCTCGGCTGTTTGACACTTTGAAGGGACAGTTCAGCATCATGTCTGCATAGAACTTTTAGCTGGGTACCTTGAGAGCAAATGCAAACACATACAACTGCCCTATACTCCATCAGACCATTGCTTATTAAGGTCAGTATTGTCTACTCTGACTGGCAGCAGCTCTCGAGTCTCAGGGTGGGGACTTTCACACCACCTCCTACCTGGGCCTTTTAACTGGAGATCCTGGGGGCGGAACCTGAGACCTTCTGCACACCAAGCACCTGCGCTACCCCAAACCACAACTCCAGCCTAAAACTTCTAGGGAAAGCATGTGTTACAGCTTCCTAAGACTAGACCGCTTCAGAATGCTAGTGTGGGGGGGATCATGCAAGTTTGAATGATCTCCATGGCAGAAACACCCTGTGTTTGGAAAGTTATAAAGCTAGGCCAGAAGCTTTTGGCTGATCTCCCACAATTATCTTTCAAGGATTACTGGAGTACCATGGGCCTGGTAACGAGGAACTCTTTCACCATTTCAGTGTAATGTCTCTTCCAGATTCCCTGCTCAAATGGGGTTGGAGAGAAGTTGATATACCACCCAAAACGCAGACATTTCCGCATCCATAGCTGATCCAACTCTGTCAAGTATTTCCATTGCCAGCTCACCTGTGAATACCAAATGAACCATAATTATTCAAGGACGCTATCGAGCACATCATCTAAATGGAAAATCTGCCTCAAGGCCCTCAGACAATAATGCAATTTAATGTTGCTAGTGACTGCAGTTAATTTGGAGGCAATGCTTACACGGATGATTGTATCTTCTTCCTTCTAGCCAAAATCACAGGTTGAGTCAAACATATGGCAGTGGAGCACAGTGCATAAACGCAAGTCCTTGGGCTTATGCTTGCCTACAATTCATATGGATACGATAATATCTAAAATGGAAACCCTCACATATTCAGTCACGAGCAATTGCTGTGATTCCTGTGCTCATGGCAAACCCAAAACGGGATCCAGTGCTTGCAATAAGAAGAAAAAGAAGAAGAAGAAGAGACTGGATTTATACCCCGCTCTTCACTTGTAGTCTCAGAGCAGCTTACAAACTCCTTTCCCTTCCCCTCCCCACAACAGACACCCTGTGAGGTAGGTGGGGCTGAGAGAGCTCTTTTGAGAACTGCTCTTTCAAAAACAGCTCTGACAGAACTATGGATTGCCCAAGGTCATCCAGCAGGTGCAAGTGGAGGAGTGGGGAATCAAACCCGGTTCTCCCAGATTAGAGTCCGCGCACTTAACCACTACACCAAACTGGCTCTTTGTCAGGGCAACTGTATGTCAACTGTACATCACTGGGCACATGTATGCTTCTGGTTCACCCACTATGCAAACACAATTTTGAGGGTGTCTGTATGGCAGAAAAACTATAATGCCACCTCATGTGTGAATTGGCCTTCTGCATAGGTTGGTGTTGTGGACAGCCTCTCCCTGCCCTACACCACATCCAATGATGCAGCACTCTGTAACTCAAGTCTTTTCCAACAGAAATTTGTTCAGTGGAAGAAATTCCCAACAGGAAGAACAACTCGCCAGTTGAGAGTCTAGGGAGTTTCATTCATTGGACAAGTTCCTATCAGGAAAGCCTGCGTTGATCCAACTGAAGCCATTGCTTTTTGCCTCAGTTGATAAATCCTACCCTGCCTTGACTCCCTTATCAGAAGACACCATATCCCCTTTAAGCTCCTTTTCTCTAGGCTAAACATACCCAGTTGATTTGTCTCTCTGCGCTGACTCCTTCCACACGTCAACTTCGTGTCTGCTGAGTTTTACCTGGGCGCATCGACAAAGGCTCCGAGGGTCCAGGAAAGAAAAGATGTACAGGGACAATGCCCTGGGGAGCTTTGTGGTGAAATCCAGAGCTTCAACTGGCACACGATCATGCAGCTGCTTGACACAGAACTTCAACTGTGACAGAGAACAGCGCTCTAGCAGATCCATCAGGACTCTTCGCCTCTGAATGTCTGTCCATTTATCAAACTGGGGCAGCAGGAGAGAGGGGGAAAGGTGAGCTGCACGTTTTGTAGCAGAAGGACAGCCTCAAGCAAATGACTTTTCCCAGTATATAAATTTGTACAAACACTGGACCATAGAACCCACAGGACACTCTAAATGTTTGGTTCCCTAGTTACTAACAAAACATGAATGGGTAGATCAGATCATGGGTCTGTCTAGTCCACCATCCTATCTCCAACACAGGCCATCTAGAAGCCTCTGAGAAGCTCACAGGCAAGGCATGGAGGTGATGGCCCTCCCCCTAATAACCTCCATCATCTAGTATACAGAGATATGCTGCCTCTAGTCATGGAATTTCCATCATGGTTAATGCCTTTTGTAGACGTAAGAACTGCCCTGTTGGAACAAAGGTCCATCTAGTCCAGATTCCCTTTCCAAAAGTGACCAGCCAGATCTGTTGGGAAGCTACAGCTGGGGAATGAAGTAATAGTGACTATGCACCTACTCATAGTAACCTACCCATGATTTTGAACCTTGGAACGCACACCCATCATATAACAGATTTCTCAATGCAGTCTACTCATCTATCAGTAAGTATGGAAACCCACAGAGATTTGGGGCTCAATTAAGAGAGAAAAAAATTACCCATTTCCCCAGCAAAGTTCTTCTTTCTTCATATACCTGTAAAGAACATATACAAGGAGGAAGAAAAATAGGACATTAAGAAATGAGACTGGAGCAGCAATTCCTATGTAGACAATTACCTACCTTCGGAATGTTTGGGTCTTCAACATAAGGCATTAATTGGTCCATTTTAGGACCAATTTGTACAACCATTTTGGTGTGTATGGAAGGCCTATAGCAAGGTGACTTTTCTCAGTTTCATTAGCTTCCAAAGGGATCCCACATGATCAAAAGAACAAGAGTTCTGCCTTATTACACCAAGAATTCATCCTATCTAGCAACTGATTGTCAGATGCTTCCCGGAAACTCAGCAGCAGGCAACAACCCATCCCTGGCTATTTGCTCCCAGCATCTGGTACCCTGCCTTTGAACCTGGAGCCTTCATTTAGTTATTGTGGCTAACAGAGGTTAAGAGACCTCTAGTGCATGATTTTGTCAACGACTCCCTTTAAAGACAGCAACCATCACCACATGTATTAGCAGCAAATTCCATATATTTGTTATGTGTTGGTGACAGCCTCCTGTTGTCTTTCCTGAATTATCTTCTCTGGGTGGGTCTGAGTTCCAGTGTTACAAGTGACAGAAAAATTCCTCTCTGTCCACAAAATCACAACAGTGGGGCATTATGTTTGGCGAAGGAGCAGAACGTTACAACTGATGTAATTTTAGATTACATCATTTTCTTTCACTTTGTTGTTCCTAACAGATCCATGTAGAACCATTTCTTCTTTTTCCCTTTTCCAGAAGACTGCTGCCAGCCACAGCTGACTCAACACAGGCTATGCTTATGCCTCTGCCTTTGTGTGGAGAAATGAAAACCTAAAACTAAATGCTTTAATTGGCTTCCCCCCTCCATGTATCCTCAAGACTCTTGTCTGAATGAGCCATCGCCCATGCCAGCCTGCAGCCTCTGTTGTGGTGGCGTTTCACAATCTTTTTTTGTTACAAGGAATGATAAATGGCCCAAGGATCATGTTTTGGTTCAGGTATTTTAAGTAGGAAAGTGAGGGAGTTGTTTGCATTGCTCAAAGCCAGGCTCGGGGGCTTTGATCACAGAAATATACAGTGTTTGCTTTCCAAGCTCTTATGAATCCACCTGGAGCCCCTCTTGTCATGGCATTCTTCATTAGGAAACAAAGCTCATGTAAGTTAATCCCTTATGAAATGACCAGATGCCAGTAAAGCCACTCCAAGGTTTCTTTTTAGCACAACAGGTTCAAACTTTTATCCCTTTGGGTGAAACTGGGCTCAGGGTTTACCAAAGGTTATTCAGTACAGTGGTCTTCAGCCTGTGGGATAGAAGAAGAAGAAGAAGAAGAAGAGATTGGATTTATATCCCGCCCTTCACTCACTTAAGAGACTCAGAGCGGCTTACAAACTCCTTTCCCTTCCCCTCCCCACAACAGACACCCTGTGAGGTAGGTGGGTCAGAAAGGTAGGTGGGTCTGACCCCCAGGTGGGTCAGAAAGCTCAATCCGCTGGCTTTGAGTTCCCGTATAAACGGCATATAATTTCTCACTGCTTTTTGGAGGGACCTGTTGCTCATGCGCACTGTCAAGAGACCAAGGGCACCACATCGCCTTCCCACCAAGCACCCACAGAGAGGTGCAGCAGGATAGCAAGCTGAGTTTGCTCAGCCACTGCCATTTTACAGGTTCTGCTAGTGAAAGAAGGTATCATTTCATAATTTTCTATGAACGTTCAAAGACCAGGAGCTGGAGGCGAAAAACAATATTCACAGATTTAAAGTTAGAAATCATTCACAGGTTTAAAGTGAGAAATCTTTTTTTAAGATTTCTAATTTGGGGTTATAATATTCTGAAATATTCTCTCCTGAATATTTGCAAAAGGAAAGAATCTCATTGGATTTGAAATAGCTAGGGAAGATATTTTGCTATTTCTGTTCTGATTCCTCGGTCAGGACCCTATCCACCCTAATTGTTTTCATTTCCTGATGGTATCAGACATTGGGGTGAGTCCTACCCCTGTTCGATCACTCCACTGAGCAAAGTTTATTCATTTATCTATCAGAATATTTCTACCCTACCTTTCCTTTTGGCTTAGGTTTGAAGTCTTCCTCCACTCTAAGGTGGCTTCCTTCAACTTAAGCACCTCTTCAGTTGGAGAAAGAGCCACTTAAATTGGAGAAAGGCTACTTAGAAGTGGGTTGGATCTGCACCACTCTCACTGCCAGAGCTGTGCCCAAACTATTCATATCTTGTCACTCTTTGTGTAGTTTTTTTACACTCATTCATTTACATTGCCCTCACACTCAAACATCCTCACTATACATCAATGATATCATCACTAATCCAACCTAATTGTGTATGGGGCATTGTGATGCCATCCTTTTCAGTAATTAATCTTTGACTAGGTGGGATCATCTTACTAACTCATCCAGAAAAAAGAAAGTCAGGAGTCAGGAAAAAGGTGAATGTTGGGGTTTTTCTGTTTCCTCTCTCTTTTTTAAAGCTAGTCCACTAAAATTCTTTATAATTCATTAGTCTCCCACTCTTCCCAAGAAGCTCAGAAAGGCATGTTCTGTCCTCCTCTTCACATTTTATCCTCAAAAGAACTGCAAGGTGGGCTAAACACTGAGAGAATGACACGGTTGAATCTAGATTCAAACCCAAGGCTACACAGTCCTAGTCCAACAGTCTAACCATTATACTGGCTAGTTTCCATCTGAAAATCCAAACTGGAGCTTAGGTACAGATAATCATAATTCAGAATTTGCTTTATCTACCAAAAATGGTACAAAACAAAGAACTCTCGGAATGTTCACCAGGAACACAGTCTGTAGCAGCAAAAGAAAAGCTAGAGCCCAATGTCATCTCAAAGGCTAACTTGAAGTGCCATACTAAACCAAGTTATATCCCTCTAAGGCCATTGACTTCAGTGGACTTGAAAATTTATTCCAGCGTGAGTCAGACCTCACTTCATCAGACGCACTGGAGTGTATATCCACCAGTTCGATGCTTTTCTATTCACCTTTATTTCAGAACTGTGCCAAAAACACTCCAAACACGTAGCTGCTTGATATCTTAGCAACATCATCTCTGAATTCTCCTTTAAAGGTGTAATTTCCACAGTGTATTATATTAAACCAGGAAGCCTTAAGAACATAAGAAGACGAGATCCCTGCTGGATCAGACCAATGGTCCACCTAGGCCGATTCCGCACTAGTTGTTGCCCCGGCTTCACTCCCCAATAAAATCCGGGGCAGAGCAACAGTTCCACAGTGGCCAGAGGAACTGGTTGGCTTAGGGCATAGAGGCTGAGACCTTCCCCTGATGTTGCCTCCTGGTTTAGTGCCTCTGAATTAGGAGGTTCCTCTAAATTGCCATGGCTAGTAGCCATGTCTAGGAATCAAAGCCTTGGTTGGGGCAGACTTATGGGAATTGTCCTTTTCTTTGTAGAACAGGGTCCATGATGGACGATCATGACCAAAGATGAGTACTCTCCAGGACAGAACTCAAAGTGGAATTCAGAAATTCCTTGTGAACCAGAATTTGGTCTAAGAATTCTGGTTGGGGCAAAATGTCCTCAAAACAGAACTGAGATTTTCCTGAAACTGTCAAAAGGCCAAAAAGTTCCAACAAGTCTAGTTGCACATGAATAGAGTTTTCTAATGTGCTACATGAAATGACATCACCACATAACACTGCTGTACAGCATACCAGAATCCTCTGTGTTTGCAGAATTAAGGGAGCTGAATGACACTATGGCCCATTCTTATACAACTGTATGGTGCTTACCTTGTCATTCATGAGTTGATGATTCAGGGGGGTCCAGGCACTCATCTTGGTTTGCATCTTGGGGCCCTCCAGGTTTTTGGGAGGTGCAAATGCCATTACTTTTCTGCAGAAGATGTTTGTTAGATCTGAGGATCAATATTACTTTTTAAACATAATCTCTGTGAAAGCTTAAATGGTATGCTAGAAACTGCAATTGACCCTTGAAGAAGAGTAAGCATTTTATATTGGGAGAAACATTATGAATGGTTCAAGAGGCTAAACAACCTTTTCCCCAATGAACCTTCCCCATCTTCAATGCAACCACACAGGGTTAGTAAATTAGCATTTTAAAAACTGTGGAAGACCAGGGTCAAGTCTGGTTTGGTCCTAATACCACATTTTGAATGTCCTAGGTCTGCATGTTCTGATGATCCCATAGACATTAGTAACACTGGCGTTCCTTATCAATTTAACTAAAGTTTACTAAACAGAGAAAGATAAAACACATTCCTCCTGATATTTTTTTAAGATAATGGGCCATGGAGCAAGTAGCCATGTAACTGAAAGAAATGGCTGTTTGTGCACCATGTATAATCTCTCTGATAAATTTTTACCAAGAGTACACATAAGAACATAAGAGAAGCCAATGTTGGATCAGGCCAGTGGCCCATCAAGTCCAACACTCTGTCACACAGGGGCCAAAAACACCAGGTGCCCTCAGGAGGTCCACCAGTGGGGCCAGGACACTGGAAGCCCTCCCACTGTTGCCCCCCAAGCACCAAGAATACAGAGCATCACTTGCCCCAGACTGAGAGTTCCTATCTATGGCTGAGGACAGACTGGCATTTCGCCCCGGGACAGCTGCGGGGGCAGAAGCTGCGCGGGGAAATGGGTGTGGGGCGTCCCGTTCGCACTGGTTACAGTGCTGCGGGACCCTACCGGAGAGGAGGCGGAGCGGCGCGTCCACACCGCCAGCCGTCCTCTGGAGCCTCCTCTGCTTCTGCCTGGTCCGGCGCGCAGCTTCCAGCTGGTCCTGTTTGCAGGGCGTCCAGACTTCCGCCACCGCTTCCTGTGCGCCGTGAGAGCCGTCCAGACCGGCAGGAAGCGGCAGCAACATGCGCCCAGACAGCCGGAGACCAGTTCCAAGAGGTCTCCGGCTGCAGCGCGTGGAGAGCGGCCCCCATGCGGGTAAGTGTGGGCCGCCGATGGGGGACAGCTGCGGCAATCTGGCCGCCCTCTCTGCCTCCGCTTTAGAAGCGGAGGCAAAGCAGGCCAGATTGCCAATCTGTCCTCGGCCTATGCTTTATGGCTAATAGCTACTGATGGACCTCTGCTCCATATATTTATCTAATTCCCTCTTGAAGCTGTCCATACGTGTAGCCACCATCACCTCCTGTGGCAGTGAATTCCATGTGTTAATCACTCTTTGGGTGAAGAAGTCCTTCCTTTTATCCGTTCTAACCCGACTGCTCAGCAATTTCCTGGCATGCCCACGAGTTCTTGTATTGTGAGAAAGGGAGAAAAGGACTTCTTTCTCTACCTGCTCTATCCCATGCATAATCTTATAAACCTCGATCATGTCATCCCTCAGCCATCGTTTCTCCAAGCTAAAGAGCCCCAAGCACTTCAACCTTTCTTCATAGGGAAAGTGTTCCAACCCTTTTACCATTCTAGTTGCCCTTTTCGGCACTTTTTCCAATGCTATAATATCTTTTTTTGAGGTGTGGCAACCAGAACTGTACACAGTACTCCAAACGAGGTCGCACCATCGATTTATACAGGGGCATTATGATACTGGCTGATTTGTTTTCAGTTCCCTTCCTAATAACCCCCAGCATAGTGTTGGCCTTTTTCATTGCAGTCACACACTGTCTCGACATTTTCATTGAGTTATCTACTACGACTCCAAGATCTCTTTCTTAGGCTGCGGTCACACATGCTAAATAATCCACTTTCAATCAACTTTCAGTGCACTTTCCAACTGGAATTTTACTGTGTGAACTGGCAAAATCCAGTTGGAAAGTGCATTGAAAGTGGATTATTTCGTGTGTGTGACCGCAGCCTTAGTCAGTCTCCACCAGTTTGGACCCCATCAACGTGTATTTATAGTTAGGATTTTTGGCTCCAATGTGCATCACTTTGCACTTGGCCACACTGAACCCCATTTGCCATGCTGATGCCCACTCACCCATCCTCGACAGATCCCTTTGGAGTGCCTCACAATCCTCCCTAGTTCTCGCCACCCTGAACAACTTCATGTCATCTGCAAATTTAGCCACTTCACTGCTTACTCCCAACTCCAAATAATTTATAAACAAGTTTAAAAGCACTGGACCGACCCCACTGCTTACCTCCCTCCACTGAGAAAATTGCCCATTTATACTCACTCTCTGTTTCCTTTTAATTAGCCAGTTTTTGATCCACAAAAGGACTTGTCCTTTTATCCCATGACTATTGAGCTTACTTTTGATGAGGAACTTTATCAAAAGCTTTCTGGAAGTCAAGGTAAACAACATCTATTGGGTCCCCCTTGTTTGTTTACTTTCTCAAAGAACACTAACAGGTTAGTGAGACAAGATCTTCCCTTACAGAACCCATGCTGAGTCTTCCTCGATAGATTTTGTTCATCAATGTGCCTACTAATTTTTTCCTTAATAACAGTTTCCACCAACTTACCCAGTATCGACGTCAGACTGACTGGCCTGTAATTTCCCAGATCTCCTCTGGAACCCTTTTTAAAGATGGGAGTGACATTCACTACCTTCCAGTCCTCAGGAATGGAGGCAGATTTTAAGGAAAGATTACATATTTTTGTCAGGAGATCTACAAGTTCACATTTGAGTTCTTTCAGATCTCTCGAATGTATGCCATCTGGGCCTGGTGATTTATTAGTTTTTAAATTGTCTATCAGTTGTAGGACCTCCTCTCTCGTCACCTCAGACTAACTCAGGTCTTTCAACACCCCTCCCAAAATCAGTGGTTCTGGAGTGGGCAAACACTTCTCATCTTCCATAGTGAAGACCGAGGCAAAAAATGCATTCAGCTTCTCAGCCATTTCCCTATCATCCTTCAGTACACCTTTTACCCCTTGCTCATCCAAGGGCACCACTGCTTTCCTGGCTGGTTTCCAGTTCTAATGTAACACATGAGAGATATACAAGCTTACAAGGAAACAAAATATCATAACTAACATTGGTTAACCCAGGTTTTGTTTCCTTAGAATATAAACCTTGTAGTGTTCCCAAACAACACCTGAGTCCCTCTGCCCCCGAGTTAGGGTTGCTCTAAGCATTTAGGCACAATCCTCCAAGAATGGACTGTACCAGAGTGGAGGTGACAGAATGCAGTACTGAAGGTTCACTCAGATTAGACAAAAAGTCCTCCATGCCTGTAAAAAGTTAGGGAGTCGGGAAGAAGGAATACAGTAGATGCTTTTACCAGCTGTGCTACTTTTCTGTGGGGTGGGGAGAGATTCAAACATGCAGTGCCAGAACTATATCCTGAAGCGCCACCACCTGAGGAGCAAACATGTGCATCATACAGGCATATCTGCCATGCAGTTGCAATTGACCTCCCTTCAATGCCAAAGCAATATTGTAATGTATGACATGATCCTGAGAGAGGAGGAGCTCAATATGGCCCAAACTTTTATACCTCAGGGAAAGTGGATATGACAGGATCTCTGACATATAATCAGTCGGGGGGGCCATCCTGGTTCTTGCCAAAATCTGCCACTTCTTCTACATCCTTTCCAAAATCAGGCCCTCTTTCTATTTATTTGGATCTCCCTAGTAGGACATATAGCCCCCCCCCCCGCCCCCCGGAACTATCCAAGGTCTAGAAAATGGTGAGGGGGCAAAGACTGAAGCTCCTTCTCCACAGGCTCCGCAGCTGTGATCCAAACTGGCCACCATACATCCAGTAATAGAAGAGAACCCACAAATCACATTTGACTGTTGCAGACAACAAAGGCTGGGGATCCTAGACCTATCCAGTGTATTCCATAATGTGTAAATCAGCCCATGTGTATACAGAAGCTATGGGAGCAATCCTAAACAGTATTCTTCAGAAGTCTCATTTTATTCAATGGGACTTACTCCAAGGAAAGTGTTCCTAGGATTGCAGCCTATGTTTCTTTCCTCACAGGTCTATGTACCTAGCATGTATTTCAAAACAGGAACCTGTTTCTCTAAATGCCATCTCATATATGACACAGTAACAAATCAGGGTTTGCCACCAAGGGTATACTCACACAGAACAAGTGTTCAAGAGGGCATTTTAAAAATGAGACTAGAACTGTAATAGAATGGAACAGTCCAGGAGGGCACCTTTATAATGGAATAGGATTGTAGTTAATAGAAATGATTATTGTATTATGGATATTGATTTTGGATGTTTAATTTTATATATTGTTAAAAACCTAATAAAGTATCAAAAAAAAGAAAAGAAAATAAATGATTATTGTAGGCATGACCTTGCTTTTACTTCATTGCCTTATACCTTGTGATCTACTCTCTGTATTGTTTACATTTCAGTATACCTTGCCAGTATACCTTCCGCCTTGAGTCTCAGCAAGAAGGGTGAAATATAAAGAAAACCAACAAAAAGGCAGCCACAGACTTTCCCAACTCTCTTGTGTACATGCCTTACTAAAGATTTCAAATTTACAGTTGGACCATAGTTGCAGAGGTAGCCCTGTTGGTCTGTAGTAGAACAGCTAGATTCAAGACAAGTAGCACCTTAAGAGACCAACAAGATTTGGTGGGGGGATGAGGTTTTGAGAGTCAAAGCTCTGACGAAAGGATCTTTGCCTCTCGAAACCTCATACCCACCAAATTTTGTTGGTCTCTTAAGGTGCTATTGGACTTGAATTTCAGACCATTGCACTCATTACATTTTTGGTAGGCATTTAAAAATAATCTTGTATCACCTAAAAATCACATCGGATGAAAATACCCTAAACCCTAAATAAAATCTGAAGCCTTTCTTATCTTATGAGGCAGCTAATCTTTAGAAGTAGACATACATGTTTGTTTTACAGCTTTCATGAAGCCAGGTGACTGATAATTTTGGTAGCAAGAAAAAAAGTTATTCTGAAACAGGTTAAATGGCTGTCCTGCCACACCTACAAATGCAACAGCAGCTGGCACCGGAAGAAAATACAATAATACTGCAATCCTAAACAGATATATCAAGTTCATAGAAGGCTTAGAAGAGTGCACTTCTGCTTAAATAAATTATAAGCAAACTCATGATGCTCTTGTACTTTCTTTAACCACTCAGTTGCTGAGCCATTATGGATTCACTGTTATGATCACCTGTATTTCATCACAGAACATATTGTGCCAAATGCAGTGAAGACTGAGAATTGCACCCATGATTCCTTTTTCTTAAAAAGAACCTGTTAACATGGTTTGCACATCATAAAGCCCACATGAACACTGCTCTTATTGTTTATAACGATTATGCTACTGAACAGCTTTGGACTGCAGTCTTTAAACTGTTTGTTTTGTTGTACACTTACTGACTTGCCACTAAGAAAGTGGCTTCCGTATTTCAGTCAACCAAGGCAAACTTAAGCACTTCCAGATCCCACTGCTTAATCCTTTCCAACAGAACCAGCTGGAATAGATAGTACATTCCCTTTTCCTGGACTTTATCTTTTGACTTCTAGAGATACATTAGGACACGTGCTTCTTTGGTTAAACAAAACATAAAGCAGCCAGAACATTGGTTATGATAACTGTTAAAATCCTGCAATTCGAAAGAGAATCACACTCTTCTAAGTCATTGAAGTCAATGGGCTTAGAAGAATGTAATTCTGTTTAGGACTGCATTGGTAACCTTGCTGATCTAAGTGGATAGGATCACTCAGTTTGATCAGCAAATGCCATCAACTTCGTAGGACAATAGGACATCACAGATGGATAATATCAGTGTAAGCTGGCATAATATGTTCTTTGCTGAGGAACTTTCTGGCCACTTGTTTAACCAGAGGAATGCTCCCCATCATGGGAAATCTATACCACTTATATACATGTGAAAGAAGGAAGAAATGATAGCATGTTTTAGGGCTGGCCCAACTCTTTTAATGCCATTGCTTGTCTGTGATAAAAGTTTTAGATCTGAAGTCTGGCCAGCTGCCAGCAGATTTGGTGAAAAGGAACTATTTCAATGGGAATTCAAGCCAGCTGTTAGTCTATAGACATAATTTGATACTATTTTAAAAAGATTAATACACTCTAATACTCGTATCATATTAACTAAGGGCATTAGAGTGATTCCCTGGATTGTGCTAATCCAGGTTTAACCCTGCAAAAATGTTAAACCAGGGGCCTCTGACAAAGACAAGGCCTGTTTTATGGAAGGGACAAAAGCTTTAGTAGGAACAAGTTCAATAAAGTATTGTTTGGAAAAGCTGTAAGACATACATAAGCACTTAACCTAGTGACCATAATCCAAATGTTGGCAATGACAGATAATGCTAAATTCCCCATTTATTTTTTTAAAAAACCCTTGATCTTACAGGATTCTAAACACTCATTGGCTGGAGTTCAACCAAGAACATCATCTTAGATTTGTGCCATCTGTGTTCCAGATCAGGACAGCCAGGACACACAGAAAGTTGCTCTTGCTAGTTATCACACAGTTTGTGAAACTCCTATTCTCAGGACATTCATTATGTGATTCCACAAAACTTTCTTGTTTAGACTTCCTTTTGGTGACATGAATAAAGCAGACTAATGAGCTAGACCAGTGAGTCAGACCATTGGTCCATCTAACATAAAAAATGTCTATTCTATCTGGCAGTAGTTCTCCAAAGCCTCAGGCAGAGCTTGCTACCTGAGAGCCATTTAACTGGAGATGCAAAGGAGCTGAATCTGGGATATTCTGCATGAGCAGGTGCTCTCCGCCACTGAGCTATGGTCCATGTGGCCATATTGACTTTGAGCCAATGAGGTAGGGTAGGTTAGATATCTGAAAAAAATCTCTGAACAACATGCTATTTCATAATAAAGAAATTAGCCAAATTTCCCCTTGTTGTGCATAAAATACTGTTTTCTTCTGCCTCCAGCAGCACATTCTCCCCATCCCACCAAGAAGCAAGAGGCCAAGGCATCCTTGCTTACTGTTCAGTCCTAAGCCGGTCTACTCAGACTCTTACTCAAGTCTATTTAATGGGGCTTACTCCCAGGAAAGCATTCTCGCCTTGTTAGTTCAGTGGTAATGACTCTATGCAGTAGCGCAACATGTCTATATAACAGATGGACAGGTTACTTTGACTCTTTAAAAATAACTTTATTGTACAATACTACCTTCCTTACTGTTTTGAATGGTTTTAAGGTTGTTTGTATATGGTTTTAACAAAAATAAAAAATGTTAAATAAAAAAACAAAACAGATGCAGATGGCAGGGAGGCTCCAGCACTGGGCAAAAGTTCTTTACAGATCAGCAACTGGTATACAGTGGGGTGTATGAAGAGGCGAAACTGTGTACTTGTGATGATGTGCTGATACAAGAAATCTGATCCCTTGCCCACCCAGCACTAATCATTTTCCCCCCAATATCCCAAATAGCAGACAGATAAACCATCAAGCCAGACTACATGTTGCAGTCCAGGTAGAGGGAACATATGCAAGGCCTTTGTATAATGGGGTACCTTGTGAGGAAGAAGAAAGCAGTCCTGTTTTATAGTTTCTGCACGGAAAAGAAGAACCAGGTACTGTACCAATTAATGTATTTTAAAGATATAGACGGAGGGCATGTGTCCACATTCTGAGGCAAAATCAGAAATGAACCAAGAAAAAAGTCTTGAGATTACCCTAAGAAAATGCTTCTAGACCTCCAAGTATAATTTTAAATTTAAAAGGGTACCCTGCTTCTTGGCCTTCCAGGGGCCCTGTGTATTACAAAAAAAAAGAAACCCTACATTAAAAGCAATACAACATGCTGCCACATACGTTTTTGTTTAATTAAGATGACCCTTCAGGCTGATACCTTTTGACATCAATGTTGCCCAAATACTTTTCCAGCATTCTGAGGCACAGATATTCCCACAATGTTTCAGAAAGTGAGTCTATCGATTGATCCGCTTCCAATCAGTGCCCAGAATAGCAGTAAATCAGATGACAGCTAGATATTGAATGACAGAAAATGCAGAGTAGACACACATATATAATACTGCATCCATCCGTACCTACGTAATCTTAGATCCCTGCAAACGCTCACCTGCTCTCCTTGTTTCTTTATCCACAGGACGTCAACCGAGTAGCTGCTTAGTTGGGGGGCCCCTCCCAGCCACCCCCACCAATCTCCCTCTTCCCCCAACGGACAGCGGCCTAGGCCGCCCTCTCCTCGCCACCTCCCGCCAGTTGATTCCGTTCTCCATGGAAACCGTTGCCTAGATGCAGCGACCAATCAGAAAAGAGAACTGGCTGTTCTCGTTCTACCTAGCAACCAGCCGGGCTGCCTGAGAGGAGATTGGCTGCGGTTTTTTATCCCCGTTCCCCCTTGTTGGGGCTCACGAGGGGGCGGGGCGAAGCGCGAGGCAAGAAGGCGCGGCGGCCGTTGAGGTTGTGAGTGTGCTTCGCAACCTGAGGAGAGAGGGAGAGGGAGAGAGAGATTCTAGGGCCGGAGCGTCCAGCTAGCAGGTAACCGGGAGAGAAGGCCGGCACAGCTGGGATAATCTTGGGTCGGGGAGGGGGGAAGAGGCAGGGGCGTCTCCAGTCACACACGGACCACCTCACGGTGGCTGAGGTAACCCACCGCTTTCATTGAGGGGAGCGGGGGAGAGAGGCTATCAGGGGGCCGGGCTCCTCCTTGCGCTCCCCTACAATAAGGCGGGGGGGGGGGGGGAGGTTGCAGCCCTCTTTTCTAATCCCTGCCTCCGTGAAGGGGGATCCATTCCCGCCCCCTTCGCCAGCCCCTGCGTGTCGAAAAAGCTGAAGAAATAAAAGAGGGAAACGTTAAAATTACGCCTCAGTGGACCGGGGGGGGGGGGGGGGGGGCGTTTCACATCTCTCCGTCTTTCGGCTCTCCTTCTCCCGGTGTTCGAGGGGGGAGAACCAGGGTGGGTGGGTGAGTAGCCGTTGTTCTGCCTGAGAGAGTTGTGCTTCTTCCTTTCTTCCTTTCCACTCCCTCGGCTCCTTGCAGGTTGAAATGGAGAGCTTTTCTTTCATCTCCAGGTTTGTGTTTGAGTAGGAGAGAGGGAGGGGAGCTTGGAAGTGTTGAGAGGCTCTTTGGGTGGGAAAGGGACCAGGGTGGATGAATGGCCCCGGGGGGGGGGGGGGGCGGCGGCTGTCAGTTTCCACACACACGAGTTTCCCAGAGTTGTCTGTTCTCTTTCTTTGTCTCTGGATGGACAAATCCTAGTAAAGACAGTGATGGGAAGTGTTCCTCTGTATCATTTTACCTAAACTGGGATCATAGCGGTGATATGTAAATACTCAAATATAATGAGTTTGCCTGTCTTCTTGCTGATATTTTGAAAGGAACGGTTAAAAGTGTTCTCTTTGCTAACCTTTTGGTAGGGAAACTAGGGTGGGGAGGGGGGATGGGGAAGGTTTTGTATTTCAGTAAAGTGCTTCTTCATATATGAGGTGGAGAGGAACTTTTCCCCAGGAAAAACAACCTCCACTGCAGAAAGGAGATTTTAATCTGGATTGCTTCTTCACTCCCATTTACAAGGCCTAGGGTGAAAGATGCCTGGCTTGTATGATGTTTTACAAAAGATCATGCTCCCTCCTTGCCCACACTGTTGTTTTCAAAATTTGCAAGGAGTTGAAGAATATACTAAAATATTCAGCGGCAATGGGTGCTTTATAGCACCTTTTACTTTTTTTTTCTATGGGATTCAGGCTGGTGGGGGCATTAGAAACGGTCATGGATGATGTGAGCTGAAAATTCAAAGGAATACGATTTGTCCCTCCTGCTGATAGCCACTGGAGTATAGTCATGAGATTGTTCATTTTTCTTTCGCACTGTGACTAAATAATTAATTACCGCAGATAGTATTTCGCCATTCTGCTACCAAAATACTACAATACTTAACAACTGCCTTAGGTAAGCATAACTTCCTGTGAGGCATATCTGTTCTCTTCATAAATTCTAGTGATTGAATTGTTCTCTCTGTGTTAACTGTGACACGCTAGGGTTTAAATCATTTGCACATAAGGTTCCTTTCCTAAGGTATGTTCTGCATTTAATTTATGTAAGTGGTTGCCTTGAATTTGAATTTCATAACATGTGTGGATATATGGATGGTTAGCCTTTTTGCAATCCTAAATTCAAAATGTGAACTAAATCTTGTAGATTGAGATGGGTTAATATATGCAAAGATGTTGGTACAGTAAAAATTTTTTGGGAATATGACTATATATCCACACGTGATGTTTTTATGTTTAAAAATAGGAAGAACTCAAATGAGAGAGACTGAAATGGCACCTTAGGAAGTTGAAGTATTTTATAACACAGCCATGAGTTACCTAAGTTTCTTTACTACAATGAAGACCATTCTGTGGCCAGACTCAGCTCAAGTCTGGATTTTGACCACTGTATGACAGAGTGTTGGATTAGTTGGGCCATTGACCTGATCCAACCATGGCTTCTCTTATGTTCTATGTCCTTATCAGGCAACTTCCTCTCCTGTTCTTCCCCTTCTTGGCCTTCTGCCTTTCATTTGGAATTTAAAAGTGGTGAATCAGTCAGAGTATCAATAATGAGCTTTGTCTCGTCTTTCCTCCATTATTTGAATTCAGTCTTGGATGCTGAGAATTCTTAGCAAATGTTTGTATGCATGCAAAATGCTTGTGGCCATAAAAACTACCACCTTTGGATTGGAAAAAAATCCAAAGTTCCTATTCACATAGGCACTTAATCATTTCATATACAAACCCAAGGATTTTCACATTTGTCACATTGTTACATAGGCTTGATGTGATGCTACTGTCCTAAGCCAATTGCATTTCATGTGCTGAGGAGGAGTTCTCCATATGATCAGGTACAGTGCTGTATAGAATGTCTTTGAGAGACTGGACTCAAGTCTTCTAGAAGGGAGTTGTTTCTTTAATTCTGTAATTAGTGTAATTCTCTCTGGAGTAATTATTCCTGCTCTAAATCACTAGTACTTTAAATAGTTGATGATTAATTATTTTACCTGTTAATTGATCAGGTTTGGGGTTTTTTGTTTCTTTGGACTAACCAAATGTCTATGATATTGTGAATGTCTTATACTATAGTTTTACTAACTGGGCACTTGAAAGATGATTAGGGACTTAACAAAAGGTGCTTAATCAGTCTTCATGAATGGAAACTTTTTTCTGTCCTTTGGAATGCCACAACCAGTTCGACAGTTTTAATTTAGACTGGAACAGTTAGGGTAAGGAAGGTTGCCAACCAATCAGGAGAAAAACTGACCTGGATGGGATTTGACTTCTGCAGTTGCCAGAATTTTTTGTATAAAAGCCAAACAATTGTTCTACTTGCCAAATTTTTAAAAATAAAGCTGTTATTCATTGACATCATTTATACCCCACCTTTCTCCCTAACTGGGGGACCCCAAGCATATTACATCAGTCTCCTCTCCTCCATCTTCACAACAACCTTGTGAGATAGGTTAGATTGACTGGCCCAAAGTCATCCAGGAAGCTTCCAAGTCATAGTGGGGATTCGATCCTGGAGTCTTCCAGATCACAGTCCAATACTCTAGCCACTGCACCACACTGATTGAAAGCCTGATTTTCTTTTGGTGCACAGATGTAAAATGTGTAAGGCTGGTGCTTGTAAGACTGAGCAAACCATCATACAAGCACCAGCTTTACACACTTCAAATCTGCGCACCAAAAGAAAATTGGGCTTTGGTTTGCTCAGCATTCCAGTTTCTACTGTTTATGTGTGCAATTATGCCTTTTGACCACTAGGGACACTACAAAATTTCAATGACTGCAGTTAAAGCTTGTGGTCTCCAGGATGCATTATGGAAGAGTGCATACATGTTCTTCCATAGTAGTAAGAACTGGAAGCTATTTATTTCATTTATACCCCACCTTTCTCTCCTATGGGGACCCAAAGTAGCTTATGTTGTTCTCCTCTCTTCCATTTTACCCTCAAACAACACTGTGAGGTGGTTTAGGCTTGAGAGTATGAGATTTTCCCAAGGTGAGAGCTTCATTGGCAGAGTGGAGATTCAAACTTGAGTCTTACAGATCCTTGTCCAACACTCTAGCCACTATACCACACTAGTGAGAGTTAGCCTGAGGGAGGGAAGAGTCAGTAATTGTGCTGTTTGGAAATTTCATGAAGTATTGACAGTTTAGAAATCTACTGGTTCTCAATATGTGTGTTTGTATTTTTGTAAAAAGATTTTAGAAAGACCTCTTAAACACACTGTTTTGTTACAAAGAGACAAACCCTGTAAAGAGAGATGCCCTGGAGCTCTAACTGTGCAAAGTGTAGTGAGTGTTCAATTATTAAACGAAGAGCATTGTCCCATACCAGAACATAATCCTGACTGATTCTTCCCCCTTTTCTGTCACACTTTCCCTGTGCTATTCTGGTCATATATGGTTGTCTATTTCCTTTATAGGAAGATCCCAGCCACTCTGTATTTGAGGTCTGTCCATCTGAATAGAATGTTGACTGTAAGGCACTTGAGGGAGATATGCTATAATTCCAAAGTTTTATAAACTTACAGCAAGAATTCAGCAATATCAGTTATACTTAGGTTTTAAAGATTTTATGTGCTATCTTTTCACTTTAAAAAGTTTTCAAAACTGCATGCAGCTGAGTTACAATAAACAAAAAGTAATATGAGAACAGCAGCAATCATATTAAAAACTGATATAAGCCAGTAAAACAGCAGCAAGACCAGTCCATGGTGAAAGGTCTAGAGAATCAAATAATAGCAAAATAAAAATCAGGGCAAATAAAAATAAAAATCAGTCTAGGACTGGGGTGTCAAACATGCGGCCCATGGGCCAGATCAGATTGCCAGATTGCTCAGCCATTTCACGTTTTCCCCTGGGTCCTAAACTCAGAACTCTGAGCATGAGATTTCTGTGGTGAATGTCAATAAATCAGAAGTAGGTTTGCAGCTTACAGATACACACCTGAACACAGCTTAGGTACATAGCTTACAGATACATACTCAAGATTGCAACAGTACAGACATTTTGATGCAATAATTCAGAGCAAGATGTGTCAGTTATCAGATACTGTTAAATAAACAAAATATTGCAAGAGTGCTAATGTTTTAAGCATGTTTTTATTTTAAATAAAAATAATTTTTGTGTTTGTGTCCTTTATAAAGTTTTTATCTTCGCTACCTGGCGTTATATTTTATGACACACATGGCTTGGCCCAGCTAGGTCTCATTTATGTCAGATCCGGCCCTCATAACAAATGAGTTCGACACCCCTGGTCTAGGATATAGTTAGAAGCTTCTGGACCTTGTAGACATAGAGGAATTTGAAGATGTGACAGCCAAAATAATACAGTGTCATCAAGCCACAACAGACTTATAGTGACCCCCTCATAGGGTTTTCAAGGCAAGAGATGAACAGAGGTGGTTTGCTATTGTCTTCCTCTGCATAGCAACCCACATCTTCCCTGGTGGTGAGAAATCAAAAGTTTATAACCCTCTGTTTTCCTAAATCTGAGGGGAATAGAAGAATTGAATGTAATTTATATCTTTGTTGTATATAAGGTCTTTTACGCAGACAGGAGCAGTTGTCAGTCCCGTTTATCACTGATAGATCAGTAGCAAAAGTATCTACTGATATATGCCAGTCAGCCATAGCTTTCATGTTAGTTGTGTTTCTTATGTGTCCAGTAAACAGAAAAAGTTTTCAGCCTCTGGTCTATAGCACACTTAATGAATGGAATTTTAACTTCTGAGAAGGCTAACTAATGGCTAGAATCTAGCCAAGTGTTTCTGCATGCAGAAGGATTTCCGCCCACAGAAATATTGAGCTGAATCAAAGTGAATTATCTGCAGATTCTTGTTTTTCTCTGAACTTTAAAATAAGGATGATACAGTATTCAAGGTTTTTGTGAGCCAAAACTTGCAATAATATTTATGAAAATGTGACTGACAGTCACTGCTGGCTTGCTTATGCATCTGGACTCTAAATAGGTATGTCATGGTATAAACAGCACTGACTATTAATGAAGGCTGCAAATTTTAATTGCTGTAATGAGAGATGTTAATCACCAAAAATTTTAGTCACAGGTGAAAATTTTTCCCTGCCCCATTTAATTACTAGTCCCCAGGCTAAAGGGCACCCTGGCAAACAGACTACACAGATGTACCTTCTCCTTGCATCATATTTGTTTTCCACGGTGTAATTATTATGACTGTTCTTCAAGACGGAAAGCTACTTGAATTTTATGGTGAAAAATGCAGGTGAAGAAAGTGAGCACCAGACTTGTTAAGATTTTAGAGGAAACTAAAGAATTTACTGATCAGTGGAAATCAATTGGTGTGTGTAACCTTTTAAAATAGATTTTTATGTTTAATTACACTCTACAGTTTAAGTTGTCTTGAAAGTAGTGCCTGAATCAAGCAGTCAGCTGTTTAATGGCTGGAGTTCCTAGTTAATTTTTAAAGTGAACGTATGTGAACACATGACTGCCTTATACTAAATCAGACCCTTGGTCCATGAAGTCAGTATTGTCTACTCAGACTATCAGTGGCTCTTTGGGGTCTCAGGCAGAGGTCTTTCACATCCTGTACTGCAAGATCTTTTAACTGGAGATACCAGTGATTAATCTGGGAGCTTCTGCATGCCACTGAACCACTGCCCCTCCCTAAGTGCTAGCCCTGACTTGGATGGTCAAGGCTAGCCCAATCTCATCAGATCTGGGAAGCTAAGCAGGGTCAGCCCTGGTTAATACTTGGATGGGAGACCACCAAGGAAGTCTATAGTTGCTATGCAGAGGCAGGCAATAGTAAACCACCTCTGAATGTCTCTTGCCTTGAAAACCCTACAGGGCACCATAAGTTGACTGCAACTTGACAACAGTTTCCACCACCACCAGTTCTGCTTGATGAGCAAACCATTGTGTTATGCCCTTTTTTCTTGAACTCTGAGAATATTCTTTACCATATTTCTGTAGCCTCGCCTAGGGTTGTTCTAGTGTATGTACAGTTGTACAGTATGTACATATCCTTCAGTTGTGGTAAATAAATACTCATAGTTCTAGAGTGGACTGATTTATGGAACATAATACGGAGAACAGCGGAGAAGTGAACTATGTTAAAGCAGCTTGGGACTAATCTGACAATAGTTACTTATTAAAATATACTTTTGAAAATAAAAGCTAACAACACTAAAAAGTTACCAAAATGGTACTAGGAAAAAAATTCAGCACTATTGACTCCTGTTCTGTTGACTTCTGTTATATCCTCATATTTTAAGCAGCAACTGAGGATGGCTAAATGGGAATAAGTAAGGTTTGGTTGGCAGAATATGAATGAAGGGGGTCCAGGACTATGGGTTTGCAGGGAGGAGCCCATTAGATCCAGCTCTGAGTCCTATTTAACTGTTAAGTGTATAGTTAAACTGTAATATTACTATGTTTTATTTATTTTTTAGGTTGCTTTTTGAATGAAAGAAGAGAACCTGTTGACATGGGAGCCGTTGTCTGGGAATGTGGTTAAGTGGTTGGTTAAATGGCTTGATGCAACTTTTAGCTCAATATGAAGCGAAGGCCACGATGAAGTACCTTATCAGTGCCTCAGGAATAAGAACCTTCTACTGGACTATGCTGAGTGGTACAAATACAAAATGTTGTTTGGTCTCTGAAGAACCTTAAAGAGAAAAGTTGAAATGCTAACTATGTGGGTATGTCCCAGTCTCTGCTGAATAAGCTCTGGAGATTCACAGAATTACCGTGAGAGGATGGCTGCAAACTGGATGTTCCATTTTCTTTGGCCTCTGGCTGTTCTGGTAAGATGCACAGGTGGCCACAGCCTGTTCTCATGTGAACCCATCATCCTGAGGATGTGCCAGGACCTTCCTTACAATACCACATTCATGCCTAATCTTCTGAACCATTATGATCAGCAAACAGCAGCTCTAGCAATGGAGGTAAGTGTTAATCTCAAATTCATATATGGCTTTAATTGCTGAGTGAATTGCTTGTATCATTAGGGAATGGTCTAATAAATATTTTTGCTGCATATTACTGTAATAAAGCACAAAAGGGCAGATTGGGTAGCTTTATGGTTTTAGTGGCACTTTACACATGCATTGGAAGTTTCCCGTAGCCAGCGTGAAATAATGTTTAGAGTGTCATCCTAGGATATAGGAGACCCCAGTTTGAATCTCCATTCGGCCATGGGTGACTTTGCTGGGTGACTTTCAACCAGTTGCACACTCTCAGTCTAACCTATCTTTCATGGCTGTGAAGAGTAGAATGATGTAAGCTGCTTTGGGGTCCCCACTAGGGAGGCAGGCAGGGTATAAATGAAGTAAATATACAGAAGCTCTTCTGTGAACTAAAAACAAAGGATACACGTTGAGACATCATGTGTGTTTAAGTATGCAGGCTACCTAGCTTATACTAAATGGTGTTCCATGTAACATGCATAATATTTTAATCAGTCTTGAGTTTTTAAACTAAATACATGAAAGTTCATGGTTTGTCAAATATCATAGCAGAGGTGTGTGTCAGACCAGTTATGTATCTTACTTTATATGATAGAACTATATTGTCCCCTAGATAGACCTATATTGCCCCCCAGTATTTCAAAAGCAGTATACAAAAAAATAAAAATCATAGTACACTAAAATAAAGAACTAGCAATAAAAAATGTGTCTAAACCAACAAAATAGTAAGCAGAGCAGAAAAACATTTTAGTGTCTCAACTTCCAAAGTCACAAAAATGAAGGGTCTTCACTAAACAAGGGAGCCATATGTGCCCACCATTGAAGAAAACTGCAGAATTCTAAGGCAGGGGTGGGCAATTGTTTTGGCTCAAGGGCCACTTTGTGGGAGCGGAGGTTAGCGGAGGGCCGCACCTTTTAAAATGATTGCATTCATTAGTTAACTTTGCATTTCAGAAAAGGTATAAATTGTATCATAAAAATCAATAAATATAAATTAAATAAAATAGTGGTAGTGTTATTCAATTTATTTATTGTGCTAATTTCATATCATCTATAGCTGCAAGTACATTTAATTTTAGAATCAGTTTAATGAGACAAATGTACCCTATCACACTTTTCTACAATTTTTTTTAAATCAGGAGTGAGATTGCTTGTTGAGATTCTCATCACAGCCTGCAAGTTAATGTCTGTCAAATGTCTGTTAATGTCTATATTTACACTTGTTGATCTTCATGCAAAAAAATATTTGCTCACAAATATACGTAGACCCAAATACAGAGAACATTTTCCCAGCAAATTTCTTCATACATGGAAACTTTTCAGCAGACAAAGATTTGTAAAAGTCAACTAATGTCACAGCGTTAAACATTTTTTTCACAGTGTGATTTGACTGCATGTAAATAAGTTCAAGCTGCAGTTCCTCAGGTGCTGACAGTAGCCAACTGTCTTGGTGGGCCGCAAAAAACTCTGTGGCGGACCACATGTGGCCCCCGGGCCGCCATTTGCCCACCCCTGTTCTAAGGTAACAAATGAAAAGGCCTTTTGTCTCATGGGGACCAGTCTAGCTTCTGCATAGGATGGTACTTTAAGCAGAGCTTCCTTAGTAGATCTCAAATACCAGGGAGGTTTTTATGGGAGGAGAAGTTTCCTGAGCTCATCAGGGCTCAGGCTTTTAACAGCTTCACAGACTTCACAGCTTAACAGCTTCACAGCATTTTAAATCAAGCTCCAGAACCAACTTCGTCATTGCAGATTTTTCAAAAACAGGCTGATTGCCTTCTTTTGAGTGCAGTAACTATTCCTGAGCCCTTCATCACATGCAAATTGTGTATCTTCCTTTTTGTACTTAGGGGAAAGTCAGTGCACTCTCAATTAGTTAAAACCACATGTGTGAACAGCGAGGTAGCATTGTCCTCACTATAAGAGCCAAACTGTGCATTATATCTGCCAAATGATCACCACTTGCAACAGGAAGCCAGTTGTGAGTTCCTAGTGGAAACTCAGTTTAGAAACATCCCAGGGACCCAATTCTTGTTGGGACCAACCTGAAGCTTTGCCAGGGGTGTTATTTACTGGAGGCTGCATATGCAAGTATTCAATGCACAAATATTCCCCAAGGCTGTTTGGGGACTGTAAAACATTGGGTGGAGCCCCTTCTCCCCCTGTGTTGTGGTCCAGACCAGAATCAGCCCACTGCAGCGCTTCTAAAGTGAGTTTGCACAGGAAACTTGCAATTGTCATATAGCTGCAAATCCCTGCGGTGATCATGTGCCAGATGTAATATGCACTTTTGTCCTGAGTCTGGCTCATTTGACCTTAGTGGAATCCAATGAACAGTCAACTCTGAATGGCTACAAAATGCTGTGATATCACAATCACTACTTTATCTGTACATAGTTGAGATCCTGTCAGGAAGACAGGGTTTTTAAAAAAAGAACAAGGGGGTTTGCAAAAATAAATAGCAAAGGGGGTCTTGCAAAAAGATAGCAAGAAAGGCTATAAGGGATTTAGGGACACAATTTTATCTCATCAAAAATCATGGCTTTTGCCCAAGCAGTATTTGCAGGCTATTTTTTGGCATAGCTTCAGTTAAAATGAAGATGTGAAAGATTCAACATATGCTTTCTTTTACATATGTAAATTCTGAAGAATCTTGGATCATCACCCAGATTGCTCAAATACTCAGTATAAAGAAAAGGGAAAAGCTATGCTGACTGAGCTGGAACAATATAATGCTGACTGACTTCTTTCACTTATTTTTTCTTTAGGTATAAAGTCTCTTGCTTTTACAGTAGTAATACTAAATTTGAGTCAAGTAGCAGATTAGGATCCAGTAGCAAATTAAAGACCTACATATTTTCCCGAATGTAAATTTTCAGATACAAATAGGAATGAAGATCCATCAGCCCTTATATTCATGTCAGGAGATGGAGGGGTGTGACAGAGAAAGGCCTGCTGGAGTCAGAATACAGAGGCACAGTGCAAAAAAAAAAATTTTTCCCATTGTTTTTTTCAGAAAAAAAAATGGAAATCTTGGGGGGAAATTGAAATATATGCAATCTTACTATCCTGCCAAACCTAAACTAAGTTTATTGCTTTAACAGCATAAAATGCTTCATTTATAACTTACTGAGCATATAAAATAGCCATATGTGATATATTTATGGAATTTAAAATTCATAAATGCCTTAGCTTTGGACAAGCAAAAATATAACCAATACTTGATAGAAAACTGCAAGATGATACACCCTCTGCCATCTTAGCACATCTACCTTAATTTTTGCTATCTGATTAGAGAGAACTAAGTTCTCAATGAAACTTTCAATTTTCCTGTGAGGCTTTGGTGCAGTTTCTGCGGCACCCCTTTCTGATCCTTTTTTCCCTCCCTCCTCCTGCAAGGTAGGGCAGTGGGCTACTTTTTACCAAGTTTGTGGGTAAATGTTTTGCAGTGCTTTGAGGAAGAGGTGAAAAGGTCAACCATATCAAGTCAAAGGGACAACAGAAGGCATGCAACTATTGAGAAGCAGCAAAAGCAGTGCATGCTCCCCAGTTGAAGATTAGGTATCCTTCTAGGTGTAGAAATGCAACTTGGATTTAAGAGCTGCCTTTAAAAATGTTTCACTCATTCTAAAATAGAAATTACTTCATAGGAATTTTTTTTGGTAGTCCTCAAAACTCAATTTTTCTGTTGGAATTTTTTTTTAAAGACATAGGGTGAAACAAACCAAAAAAAACACCATTTTTTTTCTGACTGTTTCTAGGTTTTGCCCCCCAGGCGTTCACATCTCCATTCAGGTTCAGCAACCCTACATTGTAGTTTCCCTTTGAAGCTTCTTTGTCACTCTTAGGTCAGCAATCGAATGTCCTAGAAGATTAAAATGTTCTCCCACTGGTTTCTGTGCTGTGATAATTAATGTCAGATTGATGCCCATTTATTCTGGGCTATTTGTCTGATGTAGAGTGTAGAAGGTGTTGACACTTGATGGCATATGTAACTTTGAAAGATGAACAAATGTATGACCTTGATATGGTATGGTTGGTGGTGTTTAGGGCTGATGATTGTGGTGTTAGTGCTTATGGTGACAAAGTTGGCATCTTGGTTTATTACAGGGCCTGGACCCAGAGTCCATGTTAGGTAGTGCATTATTGTAAGTTAGAATATGCTTAAGATTGGGGAGCTTTCTGTGGGCAAGAAAAGACCCACTTCCAATGCCTGTGAGAAAAGAAAATATTATCCACATAGATTGTAGGTTATCAATGTTGAACTGGCTTGAGCTGTATGTGATCACCTGTGATATTCTGTTGTTTTATTTGGGCTTCCCTTGTAGGAGGTTATCCTGGTACCATTCTGGCCCTGTCAGTCTGTTTCCTGACTATATCAGATATGAACCGTAATTCCAGAAATGTCTGTTGTAGATCCCTGAAGTGAGAATCTCTGTCAGAGGCGTTGGAATGGGTGCAATTGTAGCAAAGAACTTGGCTGTAGAATTGTTTGGTCATATTTAGGATGGTAACTGGAGGCATGTAGATATGATCAGCATGTTTCCGGTGTAAGGCATCTGTCATGTATTTGTACAGTAGTGTCTAGCAAGTGTACATCTTTTATAGATTGACTCATAGGTTGATGGTGAGTGACAGTTGCTTAAAGACTGGTGAACTTTCTTTAGAGCTTCTTTCCCATTTGACCAAATGACAAAAATGTCATCAATAAATCTCAAGCATAAGAAAGATATTAATGTAAGCTGTCTTGAGCTCCTGTAAAGTTAAAAGGTGGCTAACAAATGTTTTTAAATAATTTTTTTACAAGGATAGGTGTTAAGGAACACTGCTCTGAGTAAGCCTGGAAATGTTGACATATGGTGGTACTATGCCTATGGCTGTGCCATTGATCTGAAGGAATAAATCATTACCAGATTTGAACCCATGGTGGGTGGGGCAAAATGGCAGGGAGTGGTGGCAAGGTTACCTATCATATTGTCAGAGAGAGTGTTCCTAATGGCTTAAAGTCTGTCTTTGGGGGTGGTGTGGGATGTTGGTATATAGAGACAACATTCATAGCAGGCAAAATAGTGTTTTGGGGAAGATTGTCAATGGGTTTTATTTTTCTCACAGTTCATGATATACACCTAACTGGGGTGTTGATGGCATAAGGTCTGAGAATGGAGTTCAGGTATCCTACAGTGATGTTGCCTATGCCTGAGACAATAGGGTGTCCCAGGTTGCCAGGCTTGAGTATTTGGGGCTGAAGATAGAAATGGCCTGGTTGATGTGTCTGTGGTATGTCCCTATAGATTTGTTTCTGTATATGTGTGGGCAGTTCCTTTTATAATCCTATTTAAATCCTTTTGGTTTTCCTGGGTCAGGTCTGAGGATAGTCATTTGTAAAAAGTAGTATTTGAGAATAGTAGTAGCCCTAACCTGGATGGCGCAGGCTAATCTGATCTCATCCAATTTTGGATGCTAAGCACGGTTAGTTCTGGTTAGTACTTGGATGGGAGACCACCAAGGAAGTCCAGAGTTGTTACAGAAATGGATGATGGCAAACCACCTCTGTTCGTCTCTGGCCTTGGAAATCTGAGTTTGCTGGCACTTTCCACCACCAATAGTGTATCCTATAGGTACAAACTTTCCTAATCTTTATGGAAAGAGAGGACTTTTAGTTCACTCAGGGGCTAATTAGGAAACTCTTACCTTTAGATTCTGCAAGTTCAAAAATGCCGAGTATTCTACCTCTGTACCTTTTTCATGCATTTAGCTAGCATAGACATATATTTTCTCAAAAGCATGATATATTGAACTTGGAGAACCAGCTTTGTTCCTAATATGGAAATATGTAGTACAGAAATGATTTGGGAGATATTTTATACGACAGTGGTAAGAGCCAATGTAGTGTAGTGATTAGTGTCAGACTAAGATCTGGGAGATTCAGGTTCACATCCCCACCTAGCCATGGAAACTTGCTGGGTGACCTTGGGTTAGTCATACAGTCTAAGTTACCTCACAGGGATATTGTGATAATAAAATGAAGAAAACAAATGATACAAGTTGCTTGGGGTTCCCCATTGATGACAAATGTAGGGTATACATGAAGTAAACTAATAGGAACTTGTTATTATTTATTTTGCTCTTTTCTGTTGGTTGGTTATAAAAACTCTCACTGTACTTTTAGAAGAGCATATCACTCACAAGCCAGTTAAGGGTGTCTTGCAGTTACCATCGCTGTAGAACTTTGCACAGCATGATAGTATCTTGTCATGCAGAATACAACAAGGGTTTTAGAATTTCAGCCAGCAGAACCTGCATGCTAGACTTCTGGCAGCAAGCTTTATTCCCACAGGCATTTGACATAATTCTATCCTGTTACGTAGGTGGGGGCTGCTTCTGTAAGCATTAGGACTGTATCTGCTAGCTCTTTTGCTACAAATTCCAGTCATGTGGATTGATGTAGATGCATCTGTTTTGAAGTCTTTTTTTCTCTTTGTCTCAAAAATTGTTTCTGCATTTATTGCAGGTGAAAAAAGAATCTTTGGTCTTGAACTTCTTTGCATAACTTTTAGTATACTATAAAATTTGGACAGCTCAGCTCAGCCAATGTAAGTTAAAGTAACCAGGAGCTGTCCAGCATAGGTCAGTATTATGTAGATGAGTACCACCTTTGAAATAAAAATGTTTAAATAGAAATGTTCATGAAATTCTAGGTGTTAGTATATAGTTGGGTCTGTTGAAATAATTTGCTGAAGGTATCTGTCGTTAATTTACATGACCTTGTTTCCTGTGTGATTGCAGTATGAATTAGTTATTGCAAATCAACTATCATAGACAAAACTTTCCTAACCAACAAATCTTGAACCTAAATGAGATAAACTTATTGCTCTAACTACTTTAATTTGTTGACAAGCTGTAAAACTATCACGAGGAGAGTTCTGGTAAGGAATCTGGAACGTCGTTCATACAAGCAAAGGCTGTAGGAGCTTTTAAAATTCTTAAATTAATTTTTTAATTTAAATTTTAAATCTCCTTTTTAAACCACTGTATCTTCAATAGTTTTTGCACATAATTATTTGAAGTATTCTTTCTTCCTATCCAAATATTTTTGGCAGCTTTTCCCCTCTTAAACCACACGTTGCAAGAAATTACATGAGAAGAGACTACTCAAGCAGTAAGCAAAGTGACAATTGAGAACTGCAGTAAACAAGTTCAGACTTGAGGGGAAGGAAAGCAGAAAATAGGATTGTCTTATCCGTGGTCTCTTGAAAATGCCACACACAACTATTGAAAGTACATACTATACATTAAAACTCAATTAGCTAAAAACCATCTGCCGAGGCTATTCTAATATGCAAATAATGTGTGTTTTTATTAAAAATATGGGTTGGATCCTATCTAAATTTCATCCACAGAAGCACAGCATCCACCCCTTCAGAAGCAGCCCAAATTTCCCCCTGAAATGGTACCTTTAGGGGCCAGGGGATTCCTGGGAGTTATATGGGAAGGGGAGTTGACCCTTTGCACATGATGAGGCCCACCTCTTTATGTCTGTATGCAGGGCAGATCACTGTGCTGGAAAAGATGACATATACAATACATGCATACTCACTTTAAGTAGCCTGATCGATCCTTTCATAAAAAAATTTAGTTGATAAAATGTTTGATTTTTCTAGTGCTGCATCTAAAATTACAAAAATGTGTGTAGGTGGTATCCTGAAGTATTTCTGCCAACTTGGAACAGATGGTGTACCCAGCAAGCATTTTTTTACAAATTTTCACCTCTTTCTATTTTAACAAGGAAATTTATTCCACCCATGATAACTGCAAAATAAGTAAGTGGAAAGAGGAAATCATCCCAGATGATCAGAAATAATCTGGGAAAACTTGAAGGGTAATAAAATAATGATATTGTTGTTGGCAAAAATTTAACTTAATATGCCAGTCTTCAGTTCCTGGCAGCTTTAATAAGAACAAATAGTCATCTGATGGAGTTAACCTCTGTAACATCACAGATGGGAAACACTAGGTGTAATCCTAAATATGGTTATGCCTTTCTTAGTACATGGAAGCCCGTAGGTTTAGAAGAGTTAACTTTGCTTAGAATTAAACTGCAAGAACCTATAAAAGAAAGTTGCTTACCTTGATAAGCGCTATGCCGGCAGTCAGGTTTCTAAATATTATATTCTGTGGGAAAGAAATTGTGAAAGGATTGTTTAACTGTTTCAGTGAAGGAAATTCAACCAGAGCTAACTTGTGGCATGTAGGTTAGATCTGGTTTTATTTGGCCCTACCAAATTTTAGTCTGCATGTTGGAGAAGCATACCTGCAGTTTCATTTGTAAGGAGAACGGAGAACGCTTCCAAGTCGGAGTGTGTTAAAAAGAGAAAGGTGAACATTGTTTATTTCTCTGGGTTTATGTTCAGTGTCTTGTTATGCCTTAGTTCATGTGTAACTGTAGAAATCCTTCCTACTAAATAGCAGCAACTTTAGAGTTCAGTCGCGTTTTGGGAGGTCATTTTGCATGCTTTTTCCCCCTCAAGACCACTGTCTAGAAAACAGTATCTCCCAAGAGAACAAAAGCTAGCCTTCCCTGATGAACACGAAATCAAAGTTGACAGTTCAGGTCTTCATTAAACATTGCTCTTTTACTAGTAGAGGGCTTTTCAGGGTTTTAAGAATGCATAAGACTTTGTAGTCATTCCAGCAGATGTTTAACCTTTTGTCCTTTCAGAAGCAGCCTTCATATTGAAAAGACACCTAAATGAATTTAAAGGAAGCAAAAATGGGAAATGTGTTGCTCCAGGGACAGAAAGGGAGAGAAAGTAAAAGAGCATTGGAGGCTTGAGGCTGGTAGGCAAGAGGATATATAGAGGTATCAGTTCTCATCCTCAGGAAGGATCCTATAACTTTTTAAAAAGTTGCATAGAGGAGCAATTTCCACCTGGTGTACTTTCTGTAGCATGGCATAGATAGTATTGAAACATAAATTCTTGATTGTTCATGACAAGAATGAGCCTGCTTTTCTCTTCTGACTTGTGCTCGAAGCTTCCTGGTTCAAAGAAATCTCAGTTTGTTATGACATTTCTCACAATACAAGAACTCATAGGCACTCAATGCAATTAATGAGCAATAGAACAGATAAAAGGAAGTACTTCTTCACCCCAAAAGTAATTAACACATGGAATTCACTGCCACAGGAAGTGGTGGCAGCTACAAGCATAGACAGCTTCAAGAGAGGATTGGATAAACATATGGAGCAGAGGTTTGTCAGTGGCTATTAGCCACAAGGTATAGATGGAATACTGTGTCTGGAGCAGTGATGCTCGGTATTCTTGGTGCTTGGGTGGCCACAGTGGGAGGGCTTCTGGAGTTCTGGCCCTGCTGGTGGACCTCCTGATGGCACCTGGGTTTTGCAAACTGTGTGACACAGAGTGTTGGACTGGATGGGCCATTGGCCTGATCCAACATGGCTTCTCTTGTGTTTTTATGACATTAAAATCTGGATACTTCAGTAAAGAAAACTGTTTCTACAAACTAAGATTCTAAACCATTGCTATGTTTTGGTTTGTAGGCAAAAAGCAGGCCACAATATATTAAAATGCCACAATTCAGAAATCACAGCCAAGTGTAGTTTCTTTTTAAATTTATTCATGACATCTGAATGCAGCTACTATGGCCTAGCAAACATAAGAGGTGAGTGAGGGCCCAGACAAAAATCTGAGTGGGAAGTGGCTTGCAGGTTTCCAGAGGTTTAAGTTTGCCTTTTTAAAAAGTACATTGAATTTTATCTTCTGCCTTTCAATCCACCACAGTCCTTTAGGGGCACCTTGAACAACTTGCCTGCATGTGAATTTAAGTAATATTTTTCTGTAAAGCTGCATCCATGTGGCTTGTTAGAGTGGCTTAACAATTCTCCTCATCAACATCAAGATTAGCCACTGATCAAAAAAGAAAAAGATTAGCCACTGATGCAGGTTTCTTTATAACACTTTTATGCCACCTTCCCACCCAGTCATGGTCCCCAAGGCAACAAACATTAAAACACTTGAATAATTTAAAAGAACATTTAAAATTATAAAATAATTCAGTTAAGTTGTGAAATGTTATAACTTTTGGTTTACTTTACTATAGAATATTGATTGCATTGCTGTTTTTCATATTTAATAAAATATTTTTTTAAATGATAAAATAGTAAAAAGCACAAACTGCCATCTGTACAACTCATATGAGCGCTGTGAAGCAGCAAACATTTATATATATATATATATATTTTACAAGTATCCTGGAACACTTTCTCCTAAAGTAAATGTATTTATTTGCACACTGTGTGTTCCATGGCACCTTTGCCTCTGTTTTCCTGTATCATTTCCCAGTCCATGATAGTCCTAAGGTCCTTTCTCTGTTTGGCACAGAACTGTTCCTATGGATACTCAGTCTTTTGTGGTGTGACAAAGGTTGGCATTCTGATTCTCATGAGCCAAATTGTACCCTTTGACTCTCTCCCCTTTTCACACCCTTTGCTAAGCTTGGTCTATTGCTATGCTTGAAGGCCTCTGGGTGCAGGGTTCCCATGGTAATAGGAATGAAACTCTGAAGGGGTGGGGAAGTATCTGAACTGCACTCAGCCTTATTAATTTGAATGTGAATGCAGAGGGAGGGCTCTTTTGAGTGTTGCCTTTGTGTGTTTCAGAAACCTATAATTTGTCACTATAAAGCAACTTTTTTATTTGTGAACTTTGTTTATGTTAACTGTTACTTGATTTTTATGAAACAGCTATTTGTGGTGGAGCAGTGAACAACCAAAAGCATCTTGTGTTACACAAAATCTACCAAATAATTATGAGATTTTTGCTTGTTTACTTCTCTCATACACAACCAGGATACTACTTTAGTGGTTTGTGTGATAGTCTGACTATATAGCTATCATTTTTAGATTAAAATGTCTTGACTCTGAGCTCAAGTCTGCTGCTCATGTCTTTTTTTCTTCAAAGAAGTTTTCACCTCTTGTTCAAAATCCATAAGCCCAGTGGAGGAGGAAAGAATAGAAGTGGGTGGGGAGCCAGAGGGAAAGAATCCTATTTAATGTGTATGCCTCATCCCTTGCTGACCATCTAGGGGTTTTGCTTGTTTAGACATGAGCAGCACTAGTGCTGTTCAAGAACTGTCTGTAAGCGAACTTAAGTTTTATCATGTATCTTTAACCTTAGCCAAAGAGGTACGGGGGAGGGGGCAGATTTCTGATGCTGTGTTTGTATGACATGGAATTTTTTGGCTTGCTGAGAGGATAAGACTTAGAGCTAATGACTCAGAATGCTGGGTTTAGCAGTCTGCCCAGAATTCTCCCCCCCCCCCCCCCCGTTTTGTTGAGTGGATTACACACAAGAAAGAAACTTGCTCTGAAATTAAGGTTGACAGCAACCTGGAGAAAAAAGTCATTTCGCATTTAGCCTCTCTTAAAGGGTGGAAATGAGCAGGTGAAGCTTTTCATGGCATAGGGAAACCTTTACCTTTAAGCCTCTATTAAAGGGTGACTTTTTCTCCATGTTGTTGGCAGCCCTATCTAAAATGATCACATCGTTTTTAATAAAAGAGCAAAGAATTTCACCCTGTCACTAATTGTAATGGAGGCTGTAAATTAAAAATAAGAGGAAGCTTTTCTACTCTGAACAATTCCCTTTATTATCCCACAGTTCACTTTACTATCCCATAGATGCATGTTACACACACATTTTTTCTGCCTCACTGCTACCCTTGCAGTTAAGCTTTGTGTTGTAGAATGTGCTGAAAGATCTTCAAGACAATAAAAATTTGGTTACCTCTCAGATCTCACAAATAGCTCTCCCCTGCCATTAATTTTGTTAGTCATTAAGGTGCTACTGGACTCTTTTCCACTGCCATCTTGAAATACACAAATGAGAGACATGATCTTGAGTTTAAGGCAAAAAGCAGTTTGGTGTAGTGGTTAAGAGAGTGGATTCTTATCTGGGAGAACTGGGTTTGATTCCCCACTTCTCCACATGTATCTGCTGGTGTGATCTTGGGTCAGTCACAAGCTCTCTCAGAGCTGTTCTCTCAAGGGTAGTCCTCGAAAGAGCTCTCTCAGCCCCACCTACCTCACAGGGTGTCTGTTGTGGGGAGGAGAAGGGGAAGGAGTTTGTAAGCTGCTCTGAGACTCCTTCTGGTAGTGTAGGGCGGGGTATAAAATCCAATCTCATCTTCTTCTTCTTGTGGCACCTTAGATGTAACTGAAGCATTAACATCTATGGGCTACAGTTTGCTTTTTCACATGCATTAAATGAGAAGTTTGTAGACCACGGCTGCTTCAGTAGATTTTCTGCCAATTATTTACTAGAATTACCTTCACTGATATTAAACCTTGAACCAATTTTATAACTGGCCACTTTATTGTCTCTAGAAAGTAAAGTGATTCCAGACAGGTAATGATTCTCCCATCTAGAGATGTAAAATGTTTGGAAATTTTGAACAAGAAAAAGGTTTTTTTAACCCATAGATATGGAGGAAATTTAAATATGTGCAATACTCTGTTATCAAATCCCCACTTTTTTTACTGATTGAACAACATAAAATGTGTCATTTATAACAGCATAGAAAAGTGTACTACTTGGCATAATTATAGAATTAAAAAATATAAATCTGTATTTTCTGTAAGAAAAATTGCAAGTATACGCAGCATTTGAGAAAGAGTTGGACGTTGCACATGCATCTTAAATTTTGACATCTGAGAGGTAGGAAAAAGTAAAAGTTGAAGATAGACAACAAATTCTGTAGTAAACAAAGGGAAAACAGTCAAAATACAAATGTTAACTGTATAACTGGATGTTAAGTTGAACTTAACAATAAACTCTTTGTATATTGTTGCTAAAATTTGCATTTAGACAAAGAAATAATTGAAAATTATGTATGCGTACAGTAGGTATAGCAAATAACATTATGTAATTGTTGGTTGTTTTACATTAAAATTTTCATATTAACACATTTTGTGTAAACCTTGACCAATTTCGCACAAGCCACCACTCTGCCCCCACTCTTCCCTTTTTCCCAACTGGATGCATCAATTTCCCACTATGTGCTGCATGGCCGCATTTTGACCCGCAGCTTTGCCCAATTTCCCCCGCGTCTTCTAGATCTTCAAAAAAACAGGATCAAGAATACACGGGGGAAACCGGGCAAAGCTGCCAGTCAGAATGTGGAAGCACAGCTTATAGTGGGAAATTGACGCTTGTATTTCATTTTACTCATTTGAAGGGGGGAGGAATCCAATGATCCCACAAATTACCCAATTTTTCTATTGGAAAAGTCAAACTTTTTCATGCTATACTTTTTGAGTAAGAAAACCGTTGCCATAATAAGCATTTCACTCAAAGGAGGAAATATTTCACAGGAGGGCTTTTTCCAGCACTCTGCCGAATATCCCAATTTCAGTGGGAAAAATTTAAAAGATGCTTGGGGAAAAATCAATTTTGTTTTTATCAGCTTTTCCTATTTCTGACATCGCCTCTTTACTCCCATCCAACCTTAAAGTATTGCAATATATTATTTTGATTAGTTGTAATAAAAGGTAGTATGTGGCTTTTGTTTTTGACTTTTGCTTTGAACCAATGCAGCTATTTGAGCCTCTAAGCTCAGTGGACGCCTAATGTAGACCTTTCATAGTTGAACCTAAGCAACTATGTTTTAGAAAAACTGCTTTCTCTTTTGTAGACTTAAAAATACATTTAGTAGAGGTAATGTGAAGGATGGACTTGCCCGTAGATGATTACAAAGAACATGCTCCATCTTTTTCAAAGAAAAGTGTGGAATGGATTTTTCTGTGCACTTTTGGGGGTAGTATATAATGGCCAGTTTAAAATCTGCATATATTATAGCACTGGCTCCTTTGCACATTCTTTGGGAGCCCTGGCAACTCTAGTGTTTGCTGACAGCTTTCCTTCCACTCCTCGTTATGGCTAGCCAGTTTATTGGGGAGTAGAGACGTGTGTTATCTCATCACATTTGCAGCACACCCTTCCTCCAAGGAATTCGGAGTGGCATACATTATTTCACTGTATGCTCATAAGAAGTCTGTGAGATGGTCTTAAGGCCACCCAGTGAGCTTTACAGCTAAACGGAGATTTGAACTCCAGGGTTTTGTGGTTCAAATCAGCACTGTATCCACTACACCATTTTGGCCCTGAGTTATAGCATTATTTCCTACACCGGAGGACAGCACTGCCATTAGCAGAACAGATCCATGGAATCCAGTAGTAAGTGTGTTGTTAGAGAAAACTGACACACTGTTGGTAGTTGGCACAAACACAAGAGGTGTAATGTCTTTGGGTTTTTGCTGAAGCTAATTACAAGGAAGCGCAAGCTAAAGTTTCGGCTGCCTGAACATTTTGACAAAATGCAAAGTACAGAATAGAGGGTAAATATATTTATCTCTAAATTATAATGGCAAAACAGGCAATGTTTTAATTTTACAAATTGCTTTTATGCTGTTTTAATGATAGGAGATGGTATACACATTTTCCTAATACTCCTCTAATACTGAGGAAAGCAGGAACAGATTATAAAGAAATCTGGGTTGCAGTCACACGCGCCAGATAAAATGGGGGGAAGCGAGGCTATTTCCTCTGGTGGAATTTGACCTGCAATTGCGCGATCACACAGACTTTTGAAGCTGTGGGCACAGCCCACCACTGCGCGATCAGACGCAACCACAGGTGAATGGGGGGGGGGGTATTCTTTGTTTCTGAGGCGCTTGCATGAATTCATGACTCGCATCTCCACACTGGGGTCTCCCTATGGAGGGTGCAGGAGTGTGCAGTGATGTGCATACTACGAAGAGGGGGAACCAACGGCACGGAATCAGGATGGCCTGATCTGACCATCCCAATGCCATGAGAGCACGCTGGAGCGATCAGACGCAGGAAAGTCATTCTGTAGCTCTTAGCAACCCGTTTGCTACTGGACTTTCTGAGGTGTCTTTTAACTCCACTTCTGTGGCAGAGCAAACCAGGTTGCCGACGGCTGTGAGGCGCTTCCCAGGTGTTGTTGTCTGATCACGCTCCTTTAATCTGCCCAGCATTCGCACCTATGTCAGGGCTAATTGTGCGTGTAATTGCAGCCCTTGTTCAGCTAGATTTTCATGACTTGCTGCCCACCAAACTCTACACAGAAGCATCATAGGCATCTTCAAGGTTTGGCAGTTTAAATGAAAGAAATTAGAAAGTTGCCACAATGCATGATGCTCATTCTTACAAATATTTGTTGTCACTGTGTTCAAGTCCGTTACCTCCACTTTCTGCATTAGTGTCTGTGTTCAGTTTTGGGGAGAAAAGTGGATGTTAGATTGTGATAACCACCCAGATTGTTTCACAAGACTTGAGTATGCCTTATTGTTTTAAATGATAGCCTGGAAGTACTTAGTTCGTTTGTTTTTACTCTTTTTATAGCCGTTCCATCCAATGGTGAACCTGGAATGCTCCCGTGATTTTCGGCCATTTTTGTGTGCTCTATACGCTCCCGTTTGCATGGAGTATGGCAGAGTTACCCTCCCTTGTCGCAGGATTTGTCAACGAGCTTATACAGAATGTTCAAAACTCATGGAGATGTTTGGTGTGTCTTGGCCAGAGGATATGGAATGCAATAGGTGAGCCATTTTTACTTTGTTTAATTGCCAGCTACTTTTAAGGAAGCCATGGCCCTCAGTTTGCAAGATCTGCTCTTGGCTGTTACCAATAGGACGTTTTGGAGGTCATTAATTCATAAGGAAGCGACTTGATGGCACATAACACTCGCAGGCACCTTTTCTGTATTTTCAAGGATGTATAAAATAAGTTTGTTTTCAGACTAGACGTGCGTTTCTGCTGAGGCACTAGTGTGACTTACTTGCACCCCATCACAGTTAACATCCTTTTAAATATTTGTGCCAAGCCATGGCTCCAAAGAGCTCAGAGTGGCATACACAGATGAAATTATCCATTTTTTCCACTTGCAGCAGGTTAGGCTATGTGGGAGCATGAGGAGGGAGTTGAAGCTACCTCTCTTTGGTCCAAAATGAACATTCTGACCACACTGGCACTCAGACTGTCCTTTTTCTCCCTACTTGTGTTTGACCCTGGTGACTTAGAAAGCATTTTTTAACCTAGCATTTGCAAGGTCTTATTCCCACACAGCCTGTGGAGCAATGTGGTGGCGCTGGTTACCTTGTGAGTGGTTTTTTGTTTTTGTTTTTTGTCTTAGTTATTACAAATCCTTTAGGTTGTCGAACTATGACAGACTTTAAAACTTCCATTCCTCCCCGGCCCCAAGTCAAATTGGCATGCAAGTTCCATTCTAAGCATTTCTCTCCTGTTCTCTCTGAGTGGGTGGTGTGAATGACCGAGTTTAGTTAACCATTGAATTACAAGAAGTTGAACTTCCTTTCAATCAGCTTTGCAAAATTCTGTCTTATCTTGAGTAATCCTAAGCCTTTCCCTGTTTTAGAAAAAATAAATCAATGTGCCCAGCAATGGTTTTTGTAGGAGCTAAAGTTCACAAATGAAACACATGCAGGCCAGTTGAGACAGACTGGCTAGGAAAGCCTTATAAGCTTTTAATGATGAGAGTAATCACTCAACCATTAGGATGAATTAACTTTTGTTAATTTCTTGATGAGTGGACGCTTTCCTCTTTTCTTCTAGCTTAGCCAAATGAGGAGAGACTGAGAGAAATGGTCTGGCTTGTGTTAGAAGAGGTCAGGAAAGTCTGTCATAATAAATTGACAGGAAATCAGACAGCTAGTGTTCTGCTGTGCTTGGCACTCAGCTCAAGTTGTCTCTGTCCCAAGTACAGCTCCAGTTCTCTAATAAGAAATGTTTTCTTTCTCTCTCTGTGTGTGTCTGTCTCTGTCTCTCAGTGCATTACATCTATTTGTGTGTGTGGGGGGGGGAGGTGAACACTTCCTTGTCCCATTTGTTGTACTCACAAAGTCCTGCATTTTTTTCATATTATGACTGACATCAAAGCCTGTGTGGTTTTCTAGGGTTAGGACAAGGAGATGAGAATGAGTAGAAAGGAGAAGTTCGCATCACCAGGACTTGAAAGAGAAGTGGTTTGAAGTTCTTACAACAATTAGAAATGATCAGATAGATCTTGGTCTGCATGCCCCCAGTAGATGTTAGTAAAAACCAGAGTTCCTTAGTAAAGATTAAAGTCTAAGATTGCACAGGGCTTGGTTGATCATTTAAATAGTAAGTAGAGTGTGCCCAATAGCTTGACATGTCATTATTACTATCCAGTATTCCAGTACTCCTCTGAAAATATTCTCACTTGAGAGAGCCAGGCAAGAAAGCTGCTTGATTGCTTTGTAGTCATCAATAAATGTGTATGTAAATTTGCTTTAAGAGGCTGTATTTTTTTCCCTATTATAGGTTCCCAGATTGTGATGAGCCTTACCCCCGTCCTGTCGATCTCAGTGTAGTTGGAGAGCCAACAGAAGAGGTGCCAGTAGCAGTGCAAAGGGACTATGGCTTCTGGTGCCCCCGAGAGTTAAAAATAGATCCTGATTTGGGTTACACATTCCTGAGGGTACGAGACTGCTCCCCCCCATGTCCAAATATGTATTTTAGGCGTGAAGAGCTCTCTTTTGCACGATACTTCATTGGTGTGATCTCCATTGTCTGCCTTTCAGCCACCTTATTTACTTTCTTGACTTTTCTGATCGACGTCACGAGATTTCGCTACCCAGAAAGGCCTATAATATTCTATGCTGTCTGCTACATGATGGTATCTCTCATTTTCTTCATTGGCTTTTTGCTAGAAGACAGCGTTTCCTGCAATCCCTCTAGCCCCAATGCGTACAAGGCTTCCACAGTGACACAGGGCTCTCACAACAAAGCTTGCACCATGCTTTTTATGGTGCTCTATTTCTTTACCATGGCTGGGAGTGTCTGGTGGGTGATTCTTACTATAACTTGGTTCTTGGCAGCTGTGCCAAAGTGGGGCAGTGAAGCCATTGAGAAGAAAGCCCTGCTTTTCCATGCTAGTGCATGGGGTATCCCAGGAACCCTAACCATCATCCTTCTAGCAATGAATAAAATCGAAGGTGACAACATTAGTGGTGTATGTTTTGTTGGCCTCTATGACGTGGATGCTTTGAGATACTTTGTTCTTGCTCCCCTCTGCCTGTATGTGGTGGTTGGAGTCTCTCTGTTACTAGCTGGCATTATCTCCTTAAATCGGGTACGCATTGAAATTCCTTTAGAGAAGGAGAACCAAGACAAGTTGGTGAAATTCATGATCCGGATTGGCATCTTCAGTGTTCTCTACCTGGTACCACTCTTGGTTGTGATTGGCTGCTATTTCTATGAGCAGGCTTACAGAGGTGTGTGGGAGACGACATGGATCCAAGAACGGTGCAAAGAATATCATATACCCTGCCCCTACCAGGTAAGGAAGCTTATATTTTCATGCATCTACACCCCAGTCCCTATCCACCTAGTCCCCCAAACGCCAAACTTATAGGTAGGTGGTTCTTGGCATCACTTTCCAGTAATGTACAGCTTTTGAAGAATCACGCTATGGAGTTATAGTTACATTATCTACTGTGACTTTTAACACTCGGAATAGAAATCCAGCAGAATGTCAAACTGCAAAATAAGAGCCCATAGAAAACAGATACTTAAAGAAGATATTTATGCATCATAAAACTACCTAGGCTATAAAAACAATCAGCAATTTAAAATAACCAAGATTCATTAGATCATAAAAATGACTCCGCACCAGAACAACAGCAAACTCAAAACACAACAAAAGTCAGCACGGAATTTGAAGAAGCAGGGCCTGCAGTGTAACACTGTTGGATGTTATGGGCTGTAAAATAAAGAATAAAATAGCCAGGGCAATAGAACAGTTTAAGATAGGGAAGAAACTCAAAAGCCTGGCAAGGAACATTGTCTTAATTGGGCACCTAAAATAAAACAGAGTAGACAACAGAAATTTCCTGAAAGAGAGAGCATTCCGCAAATGGTACAGCTATTGAAAAGGCCCTGTCTCTAAATATGAACAATAAGGGGTTTTTTACCTCTGTGTAAAGGCAAATTGTTAAGACAATATAGACTAAGAAGAGAGCTCTAATTTAATCCTGTGGCAGGGAATATATTATAAATGTGGAGTTCTCTTGTGGAACAGATTACACTGAATCAACTGGTATAACTGTTTAGCTTGTTACGACTCTCTGTGGTTTTAAGCAAATAAATTGAATGTTTCTGGTGCTGCTTACTAAAAGTCGAGGGCTTGCTGTTACCATGGTGAGGCTGTTTCTTGGTTTAAGTCCTTGCTTTTTCCTCCTTAAAAAGAAATTGTGTACCATTCAAATACCACGTTAAATGCACTAGCAGCTACATTTGGAAAAGAAGAAAAAGGATCATGTTGGAACCTTAAGTTCAAAGCTTGTTCACAGTGTTAGGCTGAGACGGTGTCTTGGCCAGTGTATTTCACAATGAGCCCAGTATGGTGCAGTGGCTAGTTTTGGACTCAGGAAGCTCATGATCAAGGCCCCATTCAGACCTAAAGCTCCCTGGCAATTTCAGGCCAGTCACACACTCATGCAAATCTGTATCTTAATCTCTTAAGGATGTTGAGGGGTTAACATGGTGGAAGGAAGGACATTGTACATCTCCCTGATTTCTTTAGAGGAAGAGTCTGATAAAAATGGGTTGGGGAAAATAGTTGATAATTCTTTATAAATTGCCTTGGAGACTTTAAGGCAAAAAAATTTAATAGGTTCTTCGCTGTGATAAAAACAGCAGTGCTAATTGTCAAAAAGGCCAGGTCTGCCTTAGGTCAAACCACAGTTTTAGTGGAACAAATCTGAGCATTATAAAAACCTAAAAACAGTAAGGGGCAGTGCCAATTGTGCTTCAGAGGGGAGCACATATCATAGTCTTTGTACCTACCTCCCATAATCTTTATCATGTAAAACACTTGTAAAACATCTGACATTGCTAATGTGCAAAGCAGAGCCTCACCAGGCAGTACCTGTATCTGAGAAGGTGTTCCTCAGGGACAGAGCAAAGTTCAAAAATGTAACAAACAAGTAGAGTGTATAACATGTAGCCTGCTGTGGTCTTCTACTCTCAAGTGGATGGAATCTGCCTGAGGTATAGCCACCAATGCACAACAAGCCAGGGAAAAGTATACAGACAATAGTGGTAAACAAGAGGTGGGACCCGCGATACTCGCAGGGATGGAGAAGGAGCTCCACACAGTGGAGGAAGCTGCTGCAGGTGAGTCTTCTCCCCCACCCCACTCAGCACCCCCGGCAAGGCCTGGGCCCGCCAATCCTCCCCCCCCCCGCACCAACGGTGAGGCCTGAGGCTTCTAGCTGCTAGGCCTACCGATTCCACACACCCCCCCATGGGCACCGTTGAGGCCTGAGCAGCTCTCAGCCGGCAGGCCCGCCGATTCCCTCCCCCACACACTCTCTGGCACCGGCGGCAAGGCCCGAGCGGCTCTCAGCCGCCGGGCCTCTGATTTCCCCCCCACCGGCAGCAAGGCCCTCAGCACCTCTCAACCTCCGGGCCACCGCAGAGTTCCCAGAGCATTCCCTGCGCATGCGCAGGGAACACTCTAACTTTTGGGGTGATTTAAATATCCCCCCAAAGTTTTTTTAACTTTTAGGATTTTTCGGCAGACCTGGGGAGTCCCCCAAGTGTGCAGAAAAATCTCTCTGCCCCCCAAGTTCCCTTGATGTGCAGATTTAGATATCCACACGGAGGGAGCTCCTTGGGAATTAGTATATAGACAAGAAGGGCCCACGATACGGGAGGAGGGAGTATTCCAATCCTTCTCCCACCCCCCTCAGCAGGGACAGTGGCGGTGGCGAGGCCCACCGAGCCTCCCACCATCCCCCTCAGCAGTGCAGCAGGCCTGCCAATCTCTCCCCCTGCCCCCGCTTGCCCAGCAAGGCCCATGCAGCACAGCCGCGGGCCTCGCCAACCTCTCCCCCCCCTGCCCCCACTTGCCCCAGCAGTTCCCAGAACGTTCCCTGCACATGTGCAGGGAACACTCTTTAACTTTTGGGGGGATTTAAATATCCCCTCAAAAGTTTTTTTTACTTTTCAGATATTTCTGCAGACGTGGGGAGTACCCCACGTGGGGAGTACCCCACGTGTGCAGAAAAATCTCCCTGCCCCCCAAGTGCTCCTCCCTGCACGGATTTAGATATCCACATGGAAGGGGCGACTTAGCTATTAGATACATAGATTGCTCCCTCTTTCTGTAGGGACTTCTGTGTTCACTGGCTGCCAGCTGAAACTTTGTACATAGCTAACATAGTGGTAAATGATACCACTGATCATTTGCACACTCCTTGTTTACTATGGGACTTTCCCCTGACTTAACTGGTTTCCTCTGCTTTCCTGAGCTGCTGCAAGATGGGAGCTATTACTGAGGAAGACTGCTAACAAGCATATATGCATATCCATTTTCTGTTTGTTTTGTTTTTTAAATTGCAGCAGTGGTATTTTATCCTTGTCATGCTGTTCGTAGAGAACTGTTGTATTCCTCCCCAGGTAACTCCTGGTCTAGCTCCAAGCAGTTTGATGGAAGTAATTTTTTATATAAGTGAGCAAGAGTGTGCTAGCTGTTAATTGCAGCTGGCAACTCTCCTGAGTCAAACTAATTTACATGAGGGGAATGCTAGGAAAATGAAAGTGTGCATAACTTTACATCTTAGTCAAAGTCTGAACTCATTAGACTTGTCTAGATATTTCACTTCCCTAGAAGAGGCTAGGAATGGATTTTAGGTCCTCTTCTGCTCTCTCCCCCGTACCTTGTGCCACAGTAAACAACAGAAGGTACTTTATGTGGGAGGCTCCTTTAATCTTGGGAAATTTAAGCTTTTAGTTTCCCCAGTTAAGTAGAGATCCTAGTGCCAGATAATTATGGAACCTTTCAGTTTGGATAGTCTCCCTGTTGTGAGTAGAGTGGGACCCAGGCAGAACAGAAAGCATGAATTAAAGGTCCACTTCTTGTCCCTAGAGGGGGGGAATGTTCAGATCTATTTGTATGTTAAAATTTTATTCTGCGAGTGAAATTGCCTAGATGAGAAACTATTTGTTGTCTGCTCAGTTGCAATATTATTACTATGGAACTGGGAAAATCCCAACGTTAGGTTCTGTGATTGCTACTGCTTTATGGACATGTTCACAGCATCCACTAAGAATGTGAGGCTGGGAGAGAGCAAACTATGTGTATATTTTTACAAGGCTTTCTTTCTCTGCATTCCAGTCCTGTAAAGTGGGGTCAACCATTTCTCCATTGTCCACCCTTTGTATGTCATTTCTCTAATCCCATTACTACCAATTTTCTGCCCTAGAACCTTAATTGATGCTGATGACTTTTGACAGTGACTCTGTTTCTTTCTTGTCTGATTAATCATGCAGAGCTGCTCTGAAAGTTTCCTAAGGGTAATATTTGCAGGAGAACCAGTTCCATTTCATTTCAAAAATAGGGCTGATGATTATCAAGATGACCACTGTCATTTGTACGCAAGAACTGTGCTGCATAACAGTTCAAAGGCTGTACACAGATATTTCTGGATAATCACAGAAGCATTCATATGAAAAAAACCTGCATAAATAAATAAATTAGCACAGGCAAGGAGAAAGTTCTGCTCCCTCTCTCTGCTTGCCGTAATCCTCTACCTGGACTCAGACGTGGTCATAGTCTTTTTTTTTTTTTTTTTTTTTACTACGCACATGAAGCTGCCTTATACCAGGTCAGACCCACTGGTCTACCAAGGTCAGTACTTTAACTGTCAGTGGCTCTCTGGGGTCCAGCTTTTTTACATTACATATTACTAAATCCTATTAACTGGAGATGCCAGAGATTGAACCTGGGTCCTTCTGTATGCAAAGCTGTGCCCCGGCCAGTCTGTTGCCCCATTCCTGCCTTACTCCTGTTAAGTCAGGCCTAATTTTTGTGTCCCAAAGTCAGGATACTGTATTGCCCACTCCTGGGTTCGCAACACTGACTGTTGCTGACAAGATGAAGGGAGACTGAGAATGCTTATGACTTTGGATGCAGCAAAAATGGCACTAGGTGTTAAAAAGGATCCACAGATGCAGCTTGTCACATTTAGCATGCAATCTGGTTTGGGCCTTGTGATCACTGGCCAGATATTCTTTCATCTATTGGCGCAGGTTTGAACCTTTGTTAATACAAGGCCCAAAGGATATTTTAAGATTAATCTGAGATAGCTGCTTTCTACATGAACAAGGAATTCCAGTGTTTCCACAAGGTAGTCAGTGAAAGGGGTGTGTCAGAATTATTTTTGTATTAATATGTTGCAGTTATATCCCACCATATCCCATGATGGACTCAAGGCACCTTACAACAGAAATAAAATTCAGTGAATATATAATTTAAAACCAGTTAAATAAAACAGGATGGCAGCTAAGAAGCATAACATTACTCCAGAGTGGCCCAATATGCTTCCTGGCAGACATTAGCAGGATTGTAGGCATCTGTAGACCTACTATGTGCAGGGGAAGCCGAGATGATGGAAACATCCACTGCCTCAACAAAGGCCTGGCGGAACAGCTCCATTTTGCAGGTCCTGAGGAATTGTAGCAAGGGGCCTGATCTCAACTGGGAGTGTGTGCTTTTTCTGCCATGGACCCATGCATTTTATAGAGATGATAACCCTGCAGTTGTTCTCATGGTTGCTTTGCTTTGGTTCATGCCTTCTGAACAGGCCAGGAGCTGCTTCTAGATGACTATTCTGCATGCCACTCCAGTATGTTCTGTAAGAAGCCCTCATGTGAGATTGTGGCACGTAGTTACTTTCCACGGCAATATTACTAGCTTGCTCTAATGTTTGTATTCTCTTATTTAGGAAGTATCTAAATTGCAAATCAGAAATGTGCTTAAATGCATTTCTGGTTAACTTTAAATGACTTCAGTTTAAATCCAGACTGATTCAGCTTTCTTCATATTTGCCTAGTTTTAAGCGCACTGACTCTAATCTGGGAGAACTGGATTTGATTCACCACTCCTCCACTTGCACCTGCTGGATGACCTTGGGCAAGCCATAGCTCTGTACCAGCTGTTCTCTCAAGGACAGCTTGGGAAAGAGCTCTCTCAGCCCCACCTACCTCACAGGGTGTCTCTTGTGGGGAGGGGAAGGGAAAGGAGTTTGTAAGCCGCTCTGAGACTCCCTTGGGTAGTGAAGGGCAGGGTATAAATCCAATCTATTCTCTTCTTCTATAAGAGGGAAATCAAGGGATTTAGCTGAGACTGGTCTAGCCTTTCCCCCCATAACATCTACTTTAAATGAGTTAACAAATGAAACAGTGTACGTCAGTTGTTTGTATCAAGTTCTTTCTTCTCATCCTTCTGCAGGTCACCCAGATGAGTCGCCCAGACCTGATCCTCTTTCTGATGAAATATCTGATGGCTCTTATAGTAGGGATCCCATCAGTCTTCTGGGTTGGAAGTAAAAAGACCTGTTTTGAGTGGGCCAGCTTTTTTCATGGTCGCAGGAAAAAAGAGTGAGTTCTAATATGTAAAAGGGGGCAAAGCGGCAGATGGGGACTGCTAGAACTTACGACTTTCTAATTCTAATAAAGCAGTTCTTCATAGTTCAGGGACAGTATTCCTAATACTGGTCAAAAGGTACCCAAAGTTCTAATATCCAGAATCCCCTGCCTGCCCCCCCCCCCCGCCCCCAGCTAGGATGCAGAGGGAGAGGTGACAACAGCAGAACACTGTGGTTGCTACCAATCTGGATTCGTTTTTGTCTTGCTCCAGATAATTAGGCCCAGAGGCACTAGCAGCTTGTAAGACTTCCCTGTTTCCTCAACCAAGGAAATGTCGTGAAGTACTATGGCTGCCACCAGTCTGAGTGCCCTTATGCATTCTATGGCAGGAAAGGTCATGTGCAGCCACAGTCCTGTGCTAGGATCAGAAGTGTTATAACTAGGGAGACTAGTGAAATATCCCGGCAGGTACATCTACTTACTACTGAACTTGCTTACCCATGGGCAATTGCTGTTCATTCTGGTTGGTAGATAACATGGTTTGAATAAGTGGCATCTTTTGTTCATGATAGGGCTGCTTTCTTTTATTCCTTAGTTATAGCAGATAATTTGAGTAGAGAGGAGATTGTTCTACAGTCATTCTACAGGCATGAGAAGCCTGCAACCAAAGAATGTGCTAGCTGGCACATGTGAATTTCAAGCCTTGTCCCACTTCACACTGTCTTTCGGCTCTTGTCGACTCATTAGGGTTGCCAGACCACTGTGTAGTTGTGGCAGTAGAAGCTACAGCTGACAATATTTTTCTTTGCAAATGTTAAAAGTACAACAGTCCAGTTATGCTCCAGACTCCAGTGTTCATAGGCCTCAATAGTTCATTCACTATTTTCATGCCAGTATTGAGTAGCCCTCTGTCAATGTTTTGCTGTAATTAAGCTACTTGATTTCTCCTTATCTTCATCTCTACTACCCAGGAGCTCTTTAGCGCCATGCCTGCTTTGTTTTGCTTTCTTTAGTACTCGTGTCCTTTGGGGAGATGATTTAACTCTCCTACTTAGTTCTTCCTTCACTATACTATATAGCTCATTCTCACCTTAACTGCAGTTCTTTGGAGTCCCCTTTTTCATTAGTCCTTCTTGCCTCTATCACCTGTCTCCTCCTGCCTTTTTCCTCATGCAGCCTTCATGTAGCTTTCCTTTCAAGTTCTTGCTTCTCAGTCCATTGTCTGTTCTTCATCATCTTTTCAGCTGCCATCTTACTGGGCTTCTTCTACCTTTTTGCTTCTTTGCCTACCTTGAGCTTCTTCCCAGCGATCTGCCAACAGCACAAAACTTCTCCTCTCCCTCTCTCCTCTCTCTGTACGGGGTTTTAATCCCACTGACTGCTTCCCCTTTACTCACAGACAGTGGAACACAAGTATTCCGATATCCGTTTCCTGAACAACTGGAATATTTGTGGCCCAGCTCTGCCAGTTAGTGTCTGAAACTTCACTAAGTTCAATACAGCATAGCTTTTTTGTTTTTGTTTGTTTGTTCTGGTAGTACTTCTTGTGGTCTGGTGTTCTACCAAGAAACTTTCATATCAGTTCAACAGTATCTCTGAGGAGGAACCACTTTTCAGTTTAGATTGTGATTTGTTGTACACAACAACCTGCTTGTGCTATCTCAAGGATGTTCTTCTGGTAGTGTCCCTAAAGAGCAGGAATATAGGGTTTGGGGAGGAGATGACATATGTCTTTTTCTAGTTTTTAGATGATGCTCTTCAGGATGCACTGGACCTTTATAGAGGAGGGTGGTTATGAAGATCAGTTGAAACCTTGAAACCTTGCTGCGGTCTGCCTCCTGCATATACCTATGGAGCCTGAGCACTGGCAGAGATGATCACTTAAATTCATGACTACACAGGCGTTCTGGTTTCTTTTTCTGCTCTTGTTGAGGTTTAGACTTTCTTCTCTTAACTGTAGCACATGCAGAGGATAAATGACCTCAGTGAAAGGCCTCTTTTCACTCTAGTAGCACCTAGGCTAGAGCTGGTTAGATACATCCAGGGCCCAATCACCACAGTGCAGCAGACGTGAAATTGTCACAGTTCTCTCTGCCTAATTGATAAAAGGCTATCCCTGTAAATCACTGTGAACATGTCAAGGGCTAATGGGAAGCTTTGGACAGGTTTAAGTATAAGGACACAACTGATTCTGCCTGCTGTGAGAATCACAATGTCCCTATTCTGGGTTTTAGTTTAGAGTTTCTCATTGAACAGGTTTCTTGGCCTTCAACTGCTGGTGAAAATTTTGCTCTTCTGCTTTAAAATTAGGGACAGAGAAAATAGAATAGGTCCTACCCATGTAATACAGGTGCTGGAGGTGAAAAGAATATAAAATAGCTTTTTCTTCTTCTCCCACTCCCCCTACAATACTGGCCTAGACTTCCATGACGGACACAACATTTTCCCATCTAAACCTTATAGGTATAGGTACAGTAAAACCTGGCACATCTGATTTGTGTAGTGTGTTAACTGGACTGTTTTTGGCTACCGTCTCTATATACTGTTGTGTGTCTTCCTGACATCGAACTAATCTGATTTTACTATTCCCCAGAGTTGTGAATGAAAGCCGGCAAGTGCTGCAGGAGCCTGACTTTGCCCAGTCTCTGTTGCGAGACCCCAATACACCCATAATTCGCAAATCCAGAGGCACCTCCACTCAAGGGACCTCTACTCATGCTTCCTCTACCCAGCTGGCTATGATGGATGACCAGCGAAGCAAAGCAGGCAGCGTCCATAGCAAAGTCAGTAGCTACCATGGCAGCTTGCATAGGTCACGAGATGGCAGGTGAGATTAAAATCTTGTAATACAGATGTGACATGCATCAGCAGAGTGTTTGTTTATACTGAAACAGAAGTTAGCCAGTGGTTATAGGAATTCAGGGGAGGTGTGGTGACACTACCCATAATCATTAGGTGCAATGCTACCAACTCCCCAAATAATTGAAACCTCTTGTTATCCAAATATCTTTGGAATTGCAGGATGTTATTGGAATTCACATTGCTATTGCCTTTCTGAGGCTCAAGTTATACTTTTCACAGGGTATTAACTTCCCCTTTTCAAACTAGAGACGTCCAGACTATGTGAGAGCCTCCAGCCCCATATGGAGATGCAACTATGCTTTCAAAGAACTTAGGGGTCATTAGGCCTCTAGTATAAATAAGGAAGTACAGTTGCCATTCCCAAACTTACCCTTAAAGTATTATGTATTCCCCCCCTCCCCAAATTCAGCCGCTAAATATAATACGTCAAGTATTTTGCACTATTTTCTGCATGTAAAATATGGTAATAAAAGTAAAGACGCTTCCATCGAAACATGTCTCTTCTGTACCAACCCAAATCATTAACGTATCTGGCCCAGGTCTGACTCACTAGCTCTCCAGTGTCTTAGGCAGAAGCCTGTTTCAGGTCTGCTACTCAGGGTCTTTTTAACTAGAGATGCCAAGTGTTGAACCCAGGACATTATGCAAGTAAAGTAAATGAGCTGTGATCCATTCCCTAACCAGGCTTTACTAAGCTGTGTTGCATGTATTTGGGTAAAAATGTTAGTCCCTGTACTTATATGGATGTGTGTACATGCACTGTTGTCTGTCCTGTTACTGAAACAGATTAGTTTTTATGATTTAGATATACCCCCTGCAGTTACCGAGGGCTTGAAGATAGACTACCTCACGGCAGTATGTCCCGACTGACTGACCACTCCAGGCACAGCAGTTCCCACCGGCTCAACGATCAGTCACGTCACAGCAGCACCAGGGACCTCACTGGCAATCCAGTGACTCACATAACACATGGCACAAGTATGAACCGGGTTCTAGAAGAGGATGGCACTAGTGCTTGATCTCTTTCCCTCCACTTTCCCCAAATGCTCATGTATTGGCATAACCCTGAGCTGACTTCAAAAGGGCCAAATGCTCAGCATTCTCAGTCCTATCAGGTGCTAACTTTGTGGAAAGGAACCAAACTGGATGCTGCCTTTTTCTCTTTCTGTATCCAGCTCTTTGGCAGAAGGTTTGCCTCACAATGAGGATGCTGCTTGATGGAGTCTTGAAGCTAACATTTGATGGTACTTGTATTTTAGACTCCTTTGTGGATTTTATTTATTTGATGACATTTCCCCATCTTGCTTGACAATTGACTTTTTTTTTTAATTGTGTTTATGCCTCTGCCGAAGACATACCATGAAGGTCTTATGAAAAGTTCCCAAGAGCAGAGGACTACGGCTTTCTTGTTTGAAGAAACTCCTCCCTGTGGTTTTTTTTTGTCTCTTGATTAGATAATAAACTGGTTACTTGTTCCCTTGCAGCACAGAGGGTGGGCTGCATATTAACAACTGTACAAAAGACATCTGTAGGGAACCAGCAGGAGATTTTAAGCAGTTACACTGGAAATGCAACAGAAGGATAATGAACATTCAGTAAGAAGAATAAAAGCTCTGCGTAAGGGTGTCGGCTCTTAACTGAAATTGCTAGTCTCAGTTGCGGGGGGTGGGAGGGGAGGCAGGATAGGAATAAGGGGGTATAGCTTTTTGTAGTCTCGTTTTTATAGAAAATGTTCTGATTTCCTACTTGTTTACAATTTTTACACAGGGAAAGGAGAAAAGTGGAGTTGAATGTCAAGTTATCCAAGCTGAATTCAGCATCCCAAATCCCTTCACTGGCAATCGATGGATGAGAGGCAAATAGAATTGTCAATTCAACTATCTGTTTGCTCTCCATATGAAACACACCCATTACCAGTCTCTGCTAGCCTCAGTGCCTTGGTCAGTTCTTGCTGTATCTGGGGCACTGGGCGGGGGAGCTTGTGTAGTCTGTAAAAGAGGAGGAAAGTGGGGATGTCTTTGTGGGAGGAGAAGCAAAGGAAAAGTGGATCTGTTAGTATATTAGATAATCTTTTGGCTTGTTTGATAACAAGTCATCTGCCAAGGCTTACATGCAGTCATTAAGAAGATGTTGCAGAATTTCCTAATAGCTTCCTATCTCAGGGTCCCAAGATATGCAGGTGGAGATTAGAAGGCAGTTTCCTCCATCCAGGTCCTTACAAAGGTTTCCCCAAGGAACGTCTTTGGTGTACTTCAGTTCACCATTGTTAAATTTTGTATTGGGGTATAATATATCTTTATGGATACAGCAGGCAATGTCAAACCATGTTTTAGTTCAGGAATGGACAACTGTATGGCTGATACCTAAAGCACTTCTTTGTCATATATGGTCTGACAGCTTTCATCTGTGGGAGATGGGAAGGGAGAAATTCATAGCTCTTACTGTATTGTTAAGTCTCCTAATTTTAGAATGGCACTATGCTCTGAAGACTTTGAAACCGGAAGCATCTCTAGGACAGCGGTTGAAAAAATTCATACAAATAATTTTGTGGGCTGAAAGGAATTATGCAGCATGGCAAACTGCTTTTGAAAATAATCTGTTCTTAAAAGAAGAATTAGATCCTACTGTGCTTGCCACATTCTTGGGCACATCTAAAGTAGCTCTTTGAATCCCATACTTGTGGATGGGAAACCAAAGTTTGTTCTCAACTTTACTCTAAATGCTTCAAGATTTATTTAAGGAGCTGCTGGTAGTTGACATAAGTAGGTGTTTACTGTTGCAAAATAATGCTCGCAATGTTTAATAGGGACTAAGATCCCTTCCGCATGGGAACAGGTTGGAAATGCGAAATATCTAAGTGGCCCTCAATGTAGTCTTGTAAATGATATGCAAATGCATGCCTCAGAAATGCAAATGATCACCCCTTGCTGGAGATATTGCCCACACTCCTTGGCAGTACATTTGATATTGGAACGCAACTACTGACAAGTGCTTCGTGTTGCCGTCTGGAAACACTGGCTCATATTTAAACCTACCTCACCTGCTGCTGCTGATGCTACTACTGGGAATTGTTTTCTCATGCTTTTAACATGCACCCCTTTTTTGAATCTGTATTCATATGGAAGGTAGGCAACATCCCACTCACCTAAAAATTTGTGCTGGTGTTTAAAGATTGAAGGAAACCTCGTTTCATCCTACTGGAGAGCTCCTGGGTTCTGAAATTTTAGTACTGTTCCCCCCCCCCCCCCCCATGCTTGAATAGCATAACCTCAAACATTCTTTAAAAATCAGCAAGGAGGCTGCCATTTCCTGTGTCTATGCAGTGTCTATGCAGATGCCTGTTGGAGGAGCAGGAACTGGGGCAAACATCACTATTTCAAACTGAGGTTTCTCTTGGTCAGACATGGTGAACCTGCCGAAGTTACAAAACATGGTTGGGACTGCACTACAATTAATCAGCTGACACCACTTTCATCTGGCTCTAAGCAGGAGCAATGTAGAAGGGTTGTCATACAACCTGCCCTAAGGCAGCATTAGTGATTAAGCTGGAGCTATTCCACTTGGGCAGCACAAAAGGAAGCATTTCAAGAAAGCATTTCAATAAGACCACCAAAACGTCTCAGGAATTTTCCTCATCTTTACAATGTGTACTGTGGGAAAAGGAAATAAGGACTTCACATTGGTCTAATGTGCACTTCAAAGGAGGAACTGCATTTTGTCCTTAGCATTTTTTCAGTTCAAACAGTGCCCTCTAAGATGGAAGCAGCAGAACCACACTTTACCTTGTGACATAGCCAAAGACATTTGTTAACAGTAGGTTACAGCGGAGAGTGGAAGAAGACGTCAAGTACATTTCTAGAAACTTCAAGTGAGAGAGCCTGCCTCGGAAAGCCTTGAATTTAAATTATACCACCTAACAACGCCCTTTGCTACCAGCTTTTTGAAAATCTGAACTAGCTCAGGGCTTCTTTACTCCTCAGATATAATTGTTGGCCCAGATCAGACTTGCAAATAGGAGCATAGACGAGACTTTCTGCTGTGCAGTGATCTCTGCTTACATATGAGAGCACACGCTTGCTTCCCTTTGCTCCTCAAATAATGCATGACCAGCTTCCAAATCGAATGATGATAGCCTCTTTGCACGGCTCTCATGCTTCAAAGGGGCAGCCTGCCTTTTTAAGGATAAAATATTTTTCTCAAATGTTACTGGAACCAATTTAGCCACTTTAAACACACTTGTACACTGCCTTGTTTTTGAAATAATGAGTTGATGTTTTTTAAGTTCAAAAGCTGACGTAGGAGGAATAGAAGCATGTGCAGATCAGAGGCACCACTTTCTCCCAGTTTCTTTATTCATTTCAGTATCCATGTAAGGTCCAAGTGTCCTGCTGGAATGCCTGTGTTGAAACAGAGTCAGCTGTTACTTGAAATGATCTCTATCAGATTTTACTGCATTGCTCTGGGAAAGTGGATGAATCAGATCATCTCTGGGTTGTTTGTTGTAAAAACCAACATGTTTTAAATATATTGGCTCAATGAGCCCAAAAGCTTGCAACAGGGCCTTGAAATGGCAAATCACAGAAGAGTTTGTTTTACAGAGATATTTCTTTTCCCTATCCTGGCTTTTGCAGATCATCACTGAGCAAAAACTGGAACATAAAGCGGGACTGACTTAAATATACACACTCTTTCGGCCTTAGCACCAGTTCTTTCTTTTTATTATGGCATGTTTTGTTGAGTTAGATAAGTGAAGCTGGAGCAGTTCTCATGCAAGATCTTGTACTGTGTGTCCTTAATGCCAGTGTTAACCGGTGTTAACAATGCTGGCTGATATTCTTAGTGAGTCTGATGAGGAGTACTGGCTATATTTCCCCCTCATCCCTATTCTAGTCATTGGATCATAAAATAATGATGCTGAAGAAAGCTGGAAGTCATCTCACCCAACCCCTACCAGATGGCTCTTCATACTGTTTCATTCTATATATCCCTAACAACATATTACAAATTAAACACTGTGGTGTATGTGAACCTGCTGGGTGTTCTTTTGGAGTTGGCTCTCTGAAGGGTGCTGGTTAGAGGACTTGCCATTACTACTGAATAATCCCTCACCACCCAAGGTCAATAAACTACTGGGCCTTGCCTCTACTCTTAAACATGTCTGCTCACTGTCCTGATCGGCAATTCTGCCTGTTTTTGCATATGTATTTTTTTGTACCAGACACCATCAGCCAGCTAGTCCACTCATCTCCCCATTCTGAACACCTTTTCTGCCTTTGTGCTTACCTTCCAAACACACACCCAGAACCGTTTGGTCATCCACTAGCAACACGGAGTGGGAGATATGCATTCTTGTTGCAGATGGGGTTCCTCTGTGTTGCTGCCATGGATTGATGAGGGTCTGAAGACTCAAGTGCCATTCTCACCTCCCCCACCGTTCTTCCTCTGTTTTTAGTACCTTTTTGCCATGTCTTTTCTAATGAAGTGCTCAGGTACACAGCATTCCACTCCATTTTATGCCAGCTGTGACAGGCTTAATGCCACCAAGACAGCTTCATGGCAGAATGGGAGTTCCAGAGAACTTCATGGCAGAATTTATTTACTTTGTTTATGCTGCAACTTCCTTCCCAGCGGGGACCCAAAGAGGCTTACATTGTTCCCCTCTTTTATCCTTACAGCAACCCTGTGAGTTAGGTTAGGTTGAGAGTGTGTGAGTGGCCCAAGTCACCCAGTGAGCTTCCATGGCTTGGAGGGAAGTTGAACCAGGGCTTCCCAGATCCTAGCGTAACACTCTAACTGTGACACAACTTTGCGTTTGGAACCTAGAGCCCTGGTCTCCCCAGTCCAACACTTAAAACTGCTGAACTACACTGGCCATCATGTCTCTCTTATCTAGACTGGTTCTCCATTGGAGGCCTGCATAGGTCCTCCCAGCAAGCTTAAGACTTGCCTTGCTTGAGCTGCCTGAGAGCCAGACGCTCTGTTAGATCCTGTCGCATCCACTGCACTTTTTTATTTTAAAAGAAGCTAGATCAGTCTTCTGCATACAGGTCCCTTATTGTTAACATTTATTTCTCAAAGACCGCTTTGAATGCTGTGACCAGGTGAGTGTGAGCTGGGGCTGTTCCTTGGGCAGTATAAAAGATGCCCAAAGAAGTAACGTGTAGCCCAAGCCCTTTTTTCAAACTCCGTCATCCCCACCTTTTCTTCAAGGAGCTCCGGACTTTATCCTCACAGCCACTTTGTGAATTTGATAAAGCTGAGAGAGAATGAATGATCCAAGGTCACCCCGTGTGTTGAGTGGATTTGAACCCAAGTCTAGTTTGGCGCCCTAACCACTGCGCGACCATGGAAATTAATGATGTTCTTTGTTCCTTTATGGCAATTGTTTCACAACTGTTATCTTTAATCAATTCTACTGCTACTTTGTTCTCCTAATTTGGATCTACTGTATTCATAAACTTCAAACTTTGCCATCTGTAGTTGAATGAGGAATGCTTTAATGTGTATGGGGTGTGCGTATAGCAGACACTTTTGAATTATTAGCATTGTACCTTCTCTCCATTGTTAGCTGGTACAACTTGCACTAAGCTCCTTGTAGATTTGATCTCGTTTACAGTATGCCAGTAAACTATTCAGTTTTGTGTTTTTAGCACCTTAACTGAGAGTGTACAAATAGATTACCGTAGCATTGAGAAACATTTTGGGGTATGTGCTTGTTTTTTAAAGACCATTTGGAATTTTTAATAAAGTGAACAACAGTAAAGCCAACTCTGCTCTCTTTTTGAAAATAGGTTTCCTTTTAAAATGTGTGTCCCACACTCCCCAGCTGTGACAGGCTTTTGAGGTGGCTTGCAAAGCACCACATCATGTACAATGAACGCAGAAATATACAAAGATCACTCAGTAGCTTTTAAATACCTGTTGGCAAAGATCACTCAAAAGCTTTTGGCACTCAGCGGCTGAAAGATAGAGCACTAAAGTCTTACAAAATATCTTTACCCCAGCAACCTCATTAAGGTAACAAAAAACCCCTCTTAACAATAACTTAATTTTTACCCAAAAAACCCCCCAACCCTATAAATTTTTCAGCCAGCATTTCTGTCTTAGCAAGAAAATACATATTTTTAAACAGCATACTTACTCTGGACATACTTATTTGGTGACTTGATCAAATGAATGATTAACAAAATGTCTACTGGGCTAGCAAGGTTCCTACTTTTGTTTAACAGTTTTCATCATGTGTGAGACTTGAGACTGCATTGTGTTTTACAAATTGGTCTCATGTTTCCATTTACCTGAAAAAGAGTGAGCTTTCTGATTCATTTTTCTAGTAGGCCCTGTTTTCCATTCTTTGATCAGTTTACTGCCCTGAATAAACATAACAGTATATCCTGGAAATATCTGTCAACTACTGACTGTGAGTACTTTATAAATCTGTTATGAGGCTTTTTGATGAAGAGAGAACAGCTCTTTACTTGCCAAATTGCTTCAGGACTCGATATGTTGCTGGTCAACATAACAGCCATTTCCCCTGAGCAGTAATTCCTGCTACTGTATGGGCAGCAACAGGCCCTGAATTCAAACCTGTCAAATCATTGTCTCGTTCCCGCTCACTTTCTTGTGCAGTGTATAGATCCTTCAAGCCGTGGCAGTTCAGCATCACCTTTTTCTCTACATTGCAAGACCCAGGCTGTTATGGAAGGGCATTTCTTGCTTCAGCTGAAATGATCCAGGCAGATTAGCAGCTTCCCTCAGCTTGATGTGTTACCAATACTTTTCTTGGGACCTGGCAAGGGCAGCACTGTCCCTGCCTGTACTGCGTTTCGTTCACGTACGGCTTAAAACCCATAATTCTGGGTACAAATGCAACAATGCAACAAAGTTAAACACTACAATTAAGTAGTTGTTAATGATTTAAAAGTACACATCAGTATAAAATAGTATAAACCCAGGGCCATTTTTTTGGCAAAGATATTGACAGCCCTATACCCCCTGTCTGCTTATGATAATAAGATGGCCTTTATGCTCTCAGATGAGGACCCCTTCATTTCTTCAAGACTGGCTCTCTGCCTTGGCTGCTAGAAAAATTAGAGCAAAGAAATCAAATAGTGCCATTGCAACCAAGTGAGTGATTTTAAAAGGTCTTATCGGTTTTAGAGACCAGAGGTCGAGCTAATTTTAACAGGTCTTTTATATGTTTTAATAGAGGTTGAACCATTCTATCATATGTTAATGTATAAACTTTCTGAGAGTGTTTTGATATTGTGAAGGCTTATGGCCGTATACAATAAAACCCTACCTACCTATAAAATAAGTAAGGGGAGGGAGAGAAGAACAAAATACATGAGGAATTCAGGCAACTGTACAGACATTTTACCTGGTGTCCAAAATGTTAAAAAGGATGATGCCAGGCAACCAATAGAAACAGAGTTCCGCAACTGACAAGGCCCCTTGTGGCAACCTGCTTTGCTACAGAAAATGCTGGCATGCAATCAAGCCTTAGTGCTGCTCTTAAGGTTCAAGCTGCTCCACATTCAATATGTTGTTACTTCCTGGAGCGACTGCAGAACTCAGCAAGTGGCTGGAGCAAAAGTGGCTCTCGAGATAAACAACCCTAACCAAAAATGTCTTTGGCTCTGAGCAGTGTTCCCTCTAAGCTGAGTTAGTGTGAGCTACCTCACAGTTTTTTAGCCTCTGGCTCTCAAATTTTTGTCTCAGCTCAGGAAGGATGGCTCCAGAACCAACTAATTTATGTAGCCAAATTGTTCGCTCATAGCATTAATGCCAGTAGCTCAGAAACTAGGATTTTTGCTCACAAGACTCCACCGCTTAGAGGGAGCATTGGTTCTGAGGGGACATGCCTGGGCAGAGGGTTTTTGTTGTCTTCTCCATGCACTAGCTATTTGCAAGTTCTTTCACTCCCAGATGTCATCTACTTGGTGGAGAGAGCAAGAGCAGTTCTTGCTGCTAAAACTGGGGAGAAGGTGAGATGGAGAACAGGCCTTGGTTCTTCTTTCTTTCCTCTTTGGCTACGACCCAGCTGCTTCTCGCCAAAGCTCTCCTGATTCACAGAGCATGAAATGGTTCTGGAACATGGGGGCTTAATTCTCTCTGTGCCATTTAATACACCCCACATACTATTTTCCTCAATCTTAATCGCACCTCCAAAGATGCTCTTAGTCCCATTCATTGGGCTGCGGGAGGAGATGAGACACTCTTTCCCTCCTCAAATATTCTTTTCTTTCTCACTCAGTGTGCAACTGGCCTCCACCCACCCACTTTCCATTAGAAAAACCTTGTTCATTTGGCTCACTTGAGCTTCTCTTGCTCTTGCTTGGCTTGGCTTCATTTTTTGAATTAGCTTCGGTGTTCTCACGGATTCCCTAATATCCCTTAAGGCTTTGAATTGCAACGTAATCCGGCAGCAAATCCTACCTGGAAGCAGCCAAACCCAACGAGTCCTGACATCCCTCTTCTGAATTCTTCTGATGCTTTTGAAAACCATCAAGCTGCTTCTTGGGAGACACTCCGATATGTGTAAGTTCTCTTTGACAGAATGCATCAAAACAGCAGTCTGTTGGGGACAAAATGCACGTAGATTTAGATTCTCTGCTTTCGTGTAGAACATTTTAAAAATCTAGTTTTGTTATAGGTGGTGGTTCTTCACTAATTTCCACACAAAATTAAACAGCCTTAGATGACTGTTAAATTCAACTGAAAACTTTAGTTTCATGGATCCTGCTCAGGTGTAAAAGGTTATGGGGTTCTACCTCACAGACTTGTTGTGAAAATAAAGTAGGGGAGCCCCATGGAGGAGGGCAGGATATTATCATTTTACCATTATCATCATTATGCACCCAAATTCACATTTTTTAAATTATAAACACAACCTTATTACAGGGTCAACACTTTCACTGTAGTTTCACACATGTTCTTGCTAACACTTTTTAAGCTGAACATTTTTCATTATACATTGAGACAAACAATATATTTTTAACACAAGCTGAAGATGGCATGATGGGGGCATCATTTCCCAGAGCAGGCCCATATCTCTTTTGCCCCAGTTGTCTGTAGTCCCAACCAGTTTTATAGGTTTTTGAGGTTTCACAAAACAATTTATGAAACTTGTCAACAGGAAGGATGCTCATTGTGGGGAAACTGATGCCTTCGTCATACTCCCAGTCCATTCCAGACCTATTATTGAGTGCTCTGGCTAAGCATTTCATGGAACCTGCATCTTACAAAGAACTGGTTCCCAGTTTGACTATGGTGCCTTCCACACAGATCTTTTGCTTCACCTTCCCTCCCCAATTGGCGTGAGAGTGTGTGGGGTTTTTCAGCAGTTTTTGTATTGCTTCAATTTAACGCAATAATTATTTTCAGCATAACCTCTGTGGCTCCCAGAGCTTTCCCCTTTTTAACTGGAGCAATCAAAACACAGTGAGCTGGTTGCAGGCGGGCATCCATGTGAACATTGGGAGCCCATCTAATCTGGGGGCGGAATTAAGCTCTGCCTTCAAAATGGCAAAGATCTTCCTCCACTTCATCCCTTTAAGGTTAGGGTTAGCAGCAGCCACAGATCAGCTACCAAAAGAGAAAGGAAGGGGGAACTGCCAGGCTGAAGGGGGAGGCAATGAAGGGAGGGACAGAGCATGCAGATGTCATCTCTGCATGCCTCGACCCTGCTTGTTTCTGCTTTCCCAGCAGGGGTGACTTTTCCATGCCAGTGTGTGGAAATGGTCGACATCTGTTAACTGTGTTGGTGTGAAATGTAAAGTCATCATAAAGTTTCACCTAATTTTAAGTTTTGAGATGAACTTGTAGATTCCCTGTCTGGTGTAAGAACTGGGGGACTTGTGTGGGAATCAAGTATTTCTGAACTATTTCTCAGGGTACGGGTCTGCTCCATCTGTAAGACAACATGGCCAAGTGAAATGACACCTTTGGGTAATTCACCTGTTTGGCTCTCCATGTATTTGCAAGTTTGCAACACGATATCTCTGCAGTAATGCCAGAATGAATTTTGGGACTCATCATCAGGACAGCATTTTATGTTTCAGGTCTAAATACAGCATCAGACCCTGCACCTGTTTTCAAAGGGAAGAAAATGGCAAAATATGTTCTGTTTGCCAGTACTTAAATATCAAGGTTGTTACAACTGTGCATTTTTAGTATGAATGTTCCCTTGACCTGTGGGCCTGTTTTCAAGTGTGCTAGAAAAGATATAAAATGCACCAAATACTTAGCGATCAAAATTAAACATGGCATTATGCTCTGAAGATGCCCCCAGCTCCTGTTTTGTGAAGTCAAGAGGAGAGGGTAAGGTGTACGTTCTCTGAAGCAATGCTTCCACCTCATTAGTATATTTAGAGCCCCAACCTAAGCAAGTCCACCTTGAGTCTCAGTGAGAGAGACAGGCTGTAAATAAAGTACATTTTATTCAATGGGACTTATGCCCAAGAAAGCAATTGTATGTATGTGATTTATTGAGCGAATCTGTTATCCTGCCCTTCAGTGCCAAGAGGAGAACCTAAAACAACACCATCTTCCTTGTTTTAAGATCACAGTAATGTCCAAGCTGCACCATACCCTAGAAACAACTCTTGTGTTCTCTTTGTGGGCTCTGAGCTGGCCCAGCATTTCTAACACAAAATGGTCAGCTCCGAGAGCTTTGGCCAAAGATGCAGGGGGCAGTCCTCCTTGCTGACCTCTTTAGCTACAGCACAGCATCAGTCCAGCCAAACCCAATTAGCAAACGAATGGAGAGGAAATGAAGTGTCTATAATCAAAATGACACATTTTCCCCCCAACGGCTACCCATCAAACTGTGAGAAAGTATTAGCAAAAGAGCCTTCAAGGTGATGTGATTAGTAGCGATGAATAGGTGGTTACCATGAGAAACGTCAGTGGCCCAGGACTCTGGGTCATTCTGCCAAGCACCTCACAGATCTGTAAGTCAAGGCCCTGTGACTGGATCATCATGACCGTGAGCTAGAAGCCTAATATTAATGACCCAAAGGCTCGTTTGTTGATCTGTATTTGGAACCTGGCCTACCCATGTTTTCTGAATTACCTAAGAAACCTGTAAAACCCATGAACAAAGCATAATGCTGTTAATCAGATGGCCAAATATCAGTTCTGTGCAAAGTCTCAGAGTCTAAGTAGCTATAGTTTGATAGCAGTTCCCCAGATTCCATCAGGATCACACAACAAAATGGAGCTCTTTAGATGATGGGGCTGTGCTTGTAAACAGGACCAAGTTTGATTCCTACTCTCATATCCTTGTCCTGCCCTTCCTTCAAGCGATTCCAGGCAGCATCGATGGTTGCCCCCTCCATTTTATCCTCACAACAATCCTATGAGCTAGGTTAGACAAAGAGAGCAACTGGCCTAAGGTCATCCTGTTAGCTTCATGGCCAAGCAGGGATCTGAACCCAGGTGTCCCTGATCCTAACCCAGCATTCTAGCCACTACATCTCACTGTCTCTCCCAGTGGTTGGGACCACTGCAAGTAGATTCAAACCCATCCACAATGGGTGGGTTCTGCTTTGCTTCTCCTTATGACTAACATTCTCTTTCGCCTCTGCCATCCACCACAGTTCTTTTAAAAAATTCCTTAGGACCTCTAACTTGCAGACTCTTTTGACCTTTATGGACTGTATCTTCAAGAATTCAAGACTGCTTGCCAGGAAGTCAGTGGTTCTTTCTTTTGGATTTATGAAGTGCCTGAGGACAAATGCCACTAGGTCAAGAAGACAAGGAGCAAACAGCTTTCATGTATTCACTTAGATTTGATCCACTTTAATGCCGCCACCTCAGGAATCCAGCCTTTGAAGTGTGGTGACCTTTTGCTCAACTGGATCCACACATTATCAAATACTCAGAATGGGACGCCCCTGTTTAACAGCCAGGCATGAGTGGTGGGTTCTCCTCAATAACATAAATAAATAACATAAATAAAAAATAACCATGCCTAAGGAGAGTGGAGTCTGGGGAGGTGAGGGAGTTCACTGGGGATCTGATGCCAAAAAAAAAATCTGTCCTCCAAAGCTGTCCTCTCCCACAGGGAAATTAATCTCTATAGTCCAGAGAGCCCCTGTAATCCTGGGAGAACTCCAGGCCCCATAGGGTTTCCAGGTCCTCCCTGGCCACCTATGGGGTTGGGGGGGTACTGTTGCCAGATCCAGGCTGAGAAACTCATGGAGATTTGGGAGTTGAGCCTAGGGAGGACAGGGACCTCAGTGGGATACAATGCCACAAAGACCACCCTCCAAAGCATCTGTTTTCTCCAGGGAAACTGATCTCCATAGTCTGGAGATGAGCTGCAATTCCAAGGGATCCTCAGGTCCCGCCTGGAGGTTGACAGCCCTAATGAGAACTGGGAGTGCCACCTCAGAGCATTGTTATGTGAGAGAAGGAACCCCCAAGTTCCCCTCCACATCTATATACTAATTCCGAGAGTTTTTTTTCTGGATGCTTATTTCTGCCAAAAGAGAGCTCACTCTCTCCCAACAGCTTTTCCTACATAGTCAGGCCCTTTTCTTGGTCTGCAGAAAAATCCGAAAAATTAAAAAAAAAACTTCATGGACCATTGAATCCCCCCAGTACCTTTTGAAATGGCATCAGCTCCAGGCATCAGCTGTGAGAGATTAGAATGTTCGGGGGAGGGGGGAGGTTCTAACTGTTTCTGTCAGTAAAAGGCAGGGTTTTTACTGGCAGCAGTCTAGGGTTGCCAAGTACCCACCCTGGCCACCAGCAGCAGATCCACCAGGCTGGGAAACTCCTGGAGATTTGGGGGTGGAACCTGGGGAGGACAGGGACCTCAGTGTGGTACAATGCCATAAACTCTACCCTCCAAAGCATCCATTTTCTCCATGGAAACTTATCTCTGTAGTCTGGAGATGAGCAGTAACTCCAGGGGATCCCCAGGTCCCACCCTGGAGGCTGGCATCCCTAGGCAGCACCCTCTGTATGACTTGATACCACCTGATTTGCATGACTTAATTAGGCCCAGCTGCTTTGCTACTGAAAGCCATTGCAATGTAACAGTTAGAACTTCAAATTGGGATCTGCGAGACCCAGATTCAGATCCCCATCTTTCGGTGGAAGCGGACTGGGAGATTTTGGACCAGTCACATACTTTCAGCCTAACCAACCTCACAGGGCTGTTGTGCAGACAACAAGGAGGAAATAATAATGTAAGCTGCTTTAGTCCCCACTGTGGAGAAAGACTGCAATTTTCCTAGGTAGAGGCTGCGGGGAAGGGGGTGGAGATGGAAAGCTGAAGTCAGAGAAAGGTAGGTTGGCTGTTGGGTGGGAAGGAAATAGGGTTGCCAACTCCAGGTTGGGAAATTCCTGAACATTTGAGGTGGAGCCTGGGGAGGGTGGGATTTGGGGTGGGAGGCAGAAAGAGAGAGAAAAAGTGATGAGGTGGGGAGGCAGAAAAACAAAGAGAATGATGACGGGTCAGAAAGAGAGAGGAAGTAACATACATGGAGGAGAGAGAGAGAGTAAGAAGGGGGGGCAGAAGGGAGAGAGAGTGTGAGAGAGGTAGGGGAAGAAGGGAGGAAGCAAAGGTGTGAGGAATGGGATAGCCATCCCACAAGTTTCTTGCAGGTCTCCACTTATTAAATATAAGATGAATTGGGATCCATTGGGGTCAACAAGAGGAGGAGAAATCAAATAAATATTGAGAGCATTTGCAAGTCAGACAAGGAGTGGGGAAAGGGAGGAGAGAGAAAACAGAAGGGGAGATGCAGGGATGGGGGTGGAATTTCCAAATTGTCCCCCTCCCGTAGTTCCCTGCAGGCCCCTAGTTTGCTCCATAATCTATTCCCAGACTCAGCGTCCCATTAATTTCTGATCTGTCTGCATACCCTGCTGGCCATATGGTGTTGCCTCTTCCAGTGAAAAGGGGGGAGGGGGGTAAGAGCTCCTTTGTGTGCATCAGAACATGTATGCAGCTACGGGGGCGTTGCATGCAAATAGCCATGAATCACTCAGGAAGGAAGGCAAGCCTTGTTGTCAGCGTAGTGCCGAAGAAATGGGTGTTGCCATGGTATCGAGCACACAGTCTATTATTTTGCACATGTCCCTCGTGAATTGTGAAAGACCTCTCCGAGCAGGTTACCTCTGGGTGTAGTGTTACCTTTCCACTTACAAAAGGCAAATGGGATTTGTCTTCCTGAGCCATTTTGCTATCAAGCTCCCCACATCAATTTTTCATATTCGGCTCTGCTGTTGCCAACTACATAGAATCACTGCATAAAACAGAAGCCAATCCATGAGAGCAGGAAAAACAACTTTAACATGTTTTTAAAATTAATAATGCATTGACTAACACAACCCAAGTCTTATTTTGTTTTTCAAATAAGCAGGAGTCTTGTAGGGCCTTACTTTGGTGTAAGTGGACTAGAGGCCACTTCTTCAGGTACAAGCAGTAGTCCCTCACTGGGCTATTTATTACCTTTTTTCCACGCCTCCTTCTTGAAATGTTTGCATAGTTTCCCTCCCTTGGTAAATCTACTCTGACAGATGGAATTTCCTTGGCTCCCCCTTTCTACTACATCCCCAAATGCCCTTTGACATGCTGTTCCTGGAGGGGACCTAGGGTTGCCAGCCTCCAGGTGAGGCCTGGAGACCTTCCGCTTTAACAATTAATCTCCAGCTGACATAAATCAGCTCCCCTGGAGAAAATGGTTGCTTTGAAGGGTGAACTCTATGGCATTGTACTATGCTGAGGCTTCTCCCCTCCCCAAACCCTGCCCTCTCCCAGCCCCACCCCCAAAGTTTCCAGCTATTTTCCAACGCAGATCTGGCAACCCTAAGAGAACCCCAAACAATAGCATGAGAAGGGAGTGAGACCTCCCCCGTCTTCAGTCAGCAGAAATTTTCTGTGGCATGCACTCACATAATCTGAAGAAGTGCACTACATACTGGAATAAAATTGTTCTTTAAGATGCCGTAAGACCTCTGTTTATATTTGCTGCCACAATTATGGTTACTTCTCCAAGGTAATCCAGCATTTAAGGAACACTCAATCAGGAACACTTCTTAAGCATTAAACTTGGGGCAAAAGCTTTGAGATTTCATTGGGCTCAAGAAGTACATCTTTCTGGAACATTCCAAAACATCTTATATCTGATGGTTGGAAAGTCCATCAGGTCATCGAGTCACAGCCGACTTACAGTGACCCCATAATGTTTCAGGCTAACCTGGCCATCCAGGCCAAGGCATCTTACATCGAGCAAAATGAAAAGTTCCGGGGGGTGTAAAAGCTGGTACTTCCTGCCTTGTGACACTCCTGTGAATCCTGCTAAAAAGATATTACGTTTTAATCATTTGTGGAGATTTTTCTGTGGACCAACACATGATGGTCACAAACTTTGGATCCAACCAGCTTTTCAAGTGGTGAAAAGGGGAAGACCACCAAAAAGGCTATGCTGAGAATCATGAGACCTGCATGGACAAAAGCCACGTGGGACAGGAGCTATAGTAAGGAGGGTGATGAGGTGAAACTGAGTGAAGTTGGCTGCTGGATCCAACTTTTGTCCAGTTCAACTTTAAATCTCTTTTTCAGAGCATTCAAGGACCCCCACACACCTTTTTATAGAATTAGCTATATCATCTATGTCCCATTCACCAAATTCTCACAAAGAAGAGCAGTCTGTTATCCAGAAGGAGGTAAACTAGGAAGTGCTGCTGGTTGGGGGAGTGGGGCACGCGCACGAATATGTTCTTTGCCACTGAATTTGTGATTCTCCTCCATCTATCTTTGAGTGACAGTTACGTGATAGATTTCTGGGCTTCTCATCCAAAGCACAGTTCTGAGCTTCTCATCTAAAGCACATCAAGGCACAGTTCACATGACCATGCTCTCTAAGGATCCTGCAGCAGCTGAAACAGAGCTTCCACATAAACCTGTAATGTAAAAAGGAAGAGAGGAATAAGCTGTAGATAATATGGCCTGTTTTATATGGAAAACTTTCTGGGGCATCCTATATTTCTTGTATATAAATGCAATTGTGGGAAATGTTGTCGTTCTCCTGCTCTTCAAGCTTCCCATCTCTGGCAATCACAGTTTGAAAGAACATATTGTTGACAAAGTCTGCTACAAACACATCAAGGTCAGAATGGATTTCTGTGTATCTTAAATCCATTCCTTAATTCCCCACCCCCCTTTCTTGTTAGAAATGTGGGTTTGTAATCCCAACGAATGGGAAAGCTGAGTTCTCCTTTTCTGTAATGGTCAGATCCTACAGAAACTGTCATCCTAATAGAAGGAGGTGTAATTTTTGCCAATTCTCTCTCTTCCCCTCTCCCCCACACACACTGCAGACATCAAACTCCCTTTTCATGCTGTTCCTGGATGTCTTCTGTCCCCAAGGAGCAGCATTTTGGGGTTGATTTTTGGGCTGCAGCGAGGGAGGGGTGAAGAAGCTTTGTTCTGCTGATGGAAATTCCTTTTGTCCTCAGAGATCCACGGTAGGATCCAAGATATTCATTCTTACACAGCTACCATGACATCCTAAACAGATTATGCACTTCTAAATCCAGGGGTCCGTTGGAGCAGGAGCACACAGGAGCACAGCTCCGAGAGTGAGGAGCCCAGGGGGCGGGCACATGACCAAGCCCTGCCCCCTCCTCGGCTTCCCGAGCAGTGCAGAGGCGCAGCGCCCCGGGGAAAGCCCTGCTAGGGTCTTTATTGTTTTTAATGTGTTTTTTTTAATATTGATAATTTTATCATTGTTCCTTTTATGACTGTGTGCTGATTTTCCAGAGACTTGCTCAAGGTGACATATAAATTTTCTAAGTATACCATTTTTTATCTGGGCACATGGCACATAAGTACTGGAGAGATTTCACCAACCCTACAGCAGCTTTCACCCCATCAGTTTGGTGTAGTGGTCAGGAGTTGTACTCTAATCTGGGAGAACCGGGTTTGATTCCCCACTCCTCTACATGCAGCTGCTGGTGTGACCTTGGGCCAGTCACAAGTTCTCTCAGAGCTGTTCTCTCATGAGCAGTTCTCAAAAGACCTCTCTCAGCCCCACCTACCTCACAGGGTGTCTTGTTGTGGGAAGGGAAGGGGAAGAGAAAGGGGTGGTGCACATGTCCTGGGTATCTCAAGTCTACTTGAAACCTGGTGGTTTCAAGGGAGCAGGAAGAGAATGAGGGTGTGTTCTTTACGCTTATTTTTATTGCACAAAGTATTGGATGGGGAAGGGAATGGAGGAAGAGCAGGTCAGTTTCACTCACCTGTGGAGTGGAGCCTGAGGGGTGGGTGTTGCCTTCTGACACACTTCCGGTATGTTAGGGGGTGTGGCATATGCAAATGAGTTATGCAAATGAGTTGTGCTACTGAGCTCCTGCACCTCTTTTTCTACGAAATGACCCGTCTAAATCCATTGAAATAAATGGGCTTAGAAGGATGTAACGATGCCTAGGATAGCACTGCTTGTTCCTGGGGACTGACTGTCATTGCTATGTATAACTAAATACGCACAGTTGATTTGCATTTGTTTTGTCATCCAAAAATGGAGCATTATTTCCCAAGAGCCATTTCTTTCAATGCAATCGTAGCTGAAGGCTGAAACACAAAACATATTATACTCCTGGATTATTTATTTATTTGCTAACATGGTTGCCCAGCCATTCAGTATGCCAGATTGTGGTGGGGTTAAGTATATCTTTCCCCCTTCATTTCTGAATACAGTTCTTGTAAATGATAGCGGACTGGATGCCAGGCAGTAAAATATTCCAGTTCCACAAAGACGAAAGTCAGTGGAAAGCATTGGCTGAAAGGTAGAATCTGTAACAGCCATCTTTCCATTGTTTTCACTTTGTTCTCTGTTCCGTGAAATAAGTAACTGGTCCTCATCATGATGAGAAGTACTTGAAAGCTGTTTTTTCTATCAAACGAACTGTGGCACTGTGCAAAAAAAATAATCATATGACCATGTTTTCTTTACCCTGCTGTTCTTGCGTCAGTTTTTTTTTTAAGCATCAACATCCCTTAGATCAGGGTTCCCCAATGTGGGGCCAATGGGCACCATTGCGCCTACCAAACTTTTCAGAAAGGGGGCAGGGACATGGCAAGGCAAGGCTTGCTATTGGCTACCCTCCTTCAAATGAAAGGGTTTTCTGTAGGAATTCTGTAGTTATCTTAAGGCACTGGCAAACCATGTCTATAGATAGCTAAGACACTTATAGAATGTTTGGCACACCAACATCTGAAGGTCATAAAGAATTCCTCTCTCATCTCTCTCTGAGCATAATAGAAATGTAACCATTAGATTAAGCCGGCTCAGCTTTCTCACAGCAGAAACGCTTTTCCCCGGGAACTGTATCTTGTAGCAACATTGTTTATGTATCATGTACTGCATGCATGTCCTCCCGATGTCCTCCTGCTGACTGAACAAATAACTAACTACTGATGTAGCAAATATAGCCAATAAAAGCAGGGGCCTCACAGCCCTAACTTGATGCCTCAATCATACCTCTGACTCCGTGTGTCTCTGTTTCACCACCTCTCACCTGAGGAGGTGATCTATCGTTACCTTACCTAGGTAAGGTAAGGTAACCCCATCATCATCACAGGTGATTGCTCACCGCTTCATCTGGTGACCCCGACGTGATCCAGGATGTGATCCGTGATCTACAGGACATGGTCCGTGATCTGAGACGGAGCGATCCAGGCCGTCATTCGCCTCAATCATACCTCTGACTCTGCGTGTGTCTGTTTTCATCACTCTCTCTCTTTGGAGAGGTGATCCCTATCATCACCTTGCTGGGTAAGGTGATCTCATCATTATCACCAGTGATCGCTCACCGCATCAGTTTTCTACAGCCGCAGCAGCAGTAGCAGTGACCGCAGAATTAGGACCACTGGTAAGCATCCAGGCTTGTAGTTCTAATCCCCCTTCTGGCTTTCCTTTTATTTACTCCCTCTTCTCTTGCTCCCTCCCCTATCCAGTATTTCCTTCACTGTGTTTTATTCCCAAATCTCCCCTCCCCCACCGCCGCCTAGCTTTCTGTTGTTTAGTGTAGTGAGAGCTTCAAATGAACAAACATTGTTAGAGAGGCTCCAAGCAGCTATATTCAGATTGGCCGCCCTTGCAGAGCAGGCCAATCAGGTAACAGAAGTGTAAGTGATGCCATGCAAATGAAGACTCCTAGCTACTGTGTTCTTATTGGTTTATTTGTGTTTTGTGGGTGTGTTCAGGACTGGGGGGTTCTGTATATAGTTGTGGCTGGCTTTGGGTGTTGTTGTTCTTCTTAACATTCCAATAAAGAGTTATGCTGAAACTGAGATGGTTTCATGAACCCACTACTTAACAATTCCCTTCTTTTTATTCCCTTTTGTGATCCTTTTGCAAAGTGAGGAGGAAGTTATTGTTTGGCTCCACACCCTGCAGCTGCTGCTTGGGGTTCAGCTCTGCCCCCAGTGGCAGCCATTTGGGGTTGGCACTCACCACCTCTTCTCAAAACTCCAATGGCATCTGCAGCTCAAAAAGGTTGTGGACCACTGACTTAGATCAAAAGCAGAAGAAGAAGAAGAAGAAGAAGAAGAGACTGGATTTATATCCCACTCTTCACTCACTTGGAGTCTCAGAGCGGTTTATAATCTCCCCTTCCCCTCCCCACAACAGACACCCTGTGAGGTCGGTGGGGCTCAGAGAGCTCTGAGACAATTGTCCTTGAGAGAACAGCTGGTACAGAGCTATGGCTTGCCCAAGGTCATCAAAAGCAAGTCCACCCCCTTTTCTTTTCTGTACCCTCACTGTTTTTCCTATGATATTTTTTTTAAAAAGCAAGGTCTACATGTTCATTACCCATGGTTTGTTTCTCCTTAGGAAACCTAATATTCTCTCTGGTGTCATTTGCTGGGCAAAACCATGGCGACAGACAGGCAGTTACCACCAGTGGACTGATAACCTAATTACCTTAAATGAAACCTGTCTCTGCGTTGGTCAGAACGGACAAATAAATGTGAATCTTCACATGGACACAATATGTTTTTAGTGCTTGGATCTTACGTCTCGTGCTCTGCAGGCAAGCCCAGTCAGGTCTCTTCTGGAACAGTACCCACAGGAGCAGTACTCAGGCCTTCTGTCACCACTGTTCCTGCTGAGGGGGGACAGGTCCTGGGGGCTATGGACCTGGATTCGAGACCTGTGCAGTAGAGGCATGGTGACTATCTCAGGGGCTGGTGGTGAGGTTCCACTTGCAGGTTCTGACAAGGTTAGGGTTACCAGATCCAGTTTGGGAAACTCCTGGAAATTTGGGGAAGAAGCTGGGGGAGGACAGGGACCTCAGTGGGGTACAATGCCACAGAATCCACCCTCCAAAGCATCCGTTTTCTCCAGGGGAACTGATCTCTGTAGTCTGGAGATGAGCCATAATTCCAGGGGATCCCCAAGTCCCACTTGGAGACTGGCATTCCTAACATCTGCCACAGCATCTGCTGGCACCTCTGCCATGTCAAGCCCTTCCTGGTTCCACTGGTCCTCCTCAGCCAGCAGCCATGGCCCCTCAAGCTCTTTCCCTGAGAACTCCAAGTCACTGGGCTGGTTGGGGGGGGGGGGGTCATGGCATCTTAACTCATAGTTTTCATTCTCAGGCATCGTATCTGTGAAATTTTATTTGCCGTGTGCCTCAAAGAGATGTAGTCTTTTGGTACCCTTCTTTCTGAAGGCACAGCTGGTGTTCTGGGGATGTTTTTAAAGATATGCTGAGAGTTTGCATCACCCAGCATGTTATTTTAACAGTGCAATCCTATGCAAGAACTGCTCCATTCTGAGCCTGTGGACATAAAGTGGAGTAAATCTAGCTAGGATGGCACTGTTGGTCATAGTCATAACCTCCCTAAAGTGATATGTGCATGGGAGAAGTATCACTGTATTGTGACAATTATTGCCATGCAGGCAGAGAGCCAGGTTTATCCTCCCTCTCTTTTTTCCAAGACAAAAGCTTTCTTCCCAGAATAAAGTTGGCTAACATTGCCCTCTGCTGGAACTGTGAAAGCCTCACAGCAAAAGAAAAAAAACAAGAAGAAAGCTTTTCCTTATTAAGCAGCCTCCATATTTTGGCATGACTGACATACTTTATATATTAAGCTGCCTCAGGCAGTGACAGACAAGTGCCTGAGCTTGGGATCATCAGTCCTCCACTTGCTTTGTGGATGTTTGACAATGACCCACATTTCAAATCAGAAATTGCACACAGTTCTGTCCGCACATCAGAGACCTGTGTCACTTTAATAGAGAGATTCTCGTTGCGTAGATAGCAGGGAGCCCCAATGATAAAAGACAGCATAATCTCTGACCTGCAAAATTACTCATCTGGCTCTGGTTTGTCTCGCTTTGGTCTGGAGAAAATATAAAGCTCACTTCTCCCTTTTAAACGGGGGGAAACTACAGGGTAGCTGTGGCTGGAGCGATTATCTGGATATGCCCCCATAGCCACAGTTAGGAAGAGTGGAACTCAGTTCCCTCTGCTTCTCAGCCCCTTAAGTCTTCCCCCCCCCCCAATTTCTTTACTAAGCCACATTACAACAGTAAAGCATGGCTGTGGAAAAGAGTGGTTACTGGTTGAGGGGGGGCGCGCTGGGCAATGTGTGGAAGTGGCTGCTGCTGTGCAGGCATGTATGTGTGTGTTTCAGGCGACTGCCTGGAAGCAGCCTTAAAATGCCTTTGAGCTTCTCTTGCCCCGTTGATATGAATATCTGATGTTATATGGTGGAAAAAGTAGAACAATTCTATTTGTAATGCAAATAAGCATTCTGGCCAGTAGAAGTTTTACGTTCACATTAAAAACTTCAGTCAACACAGTTTTGCGACCCTGTTGCTGAAGCAAGGACTATTATCCTAATGCTATCTATGAAATTTCAAGGAGATAAATATGATTGTGTAATACAGCAATAAATAAATATTTTTTAAAAAAATCCTGATTATCTGTAAATGTTTTGTATATGATAAAAAAAAGATTGCTGCCCATTAACAAGAGGGAATCAGGAACTGAGGAGACAGAGATGGCTTCACATTAACAAGTATTTATTAACCAACATGTACAAAGATTCCCATAGAACAAGGTTTGAGTCCCGTGGCACCTTTAAGACCAACAGAGTTTTATTCAAGGTATGAGCTTTTGTGTGCATGCACACTTCTTCAGATACAGTGAAACAAACAAAAAAGACTCCTATAGTATTGGAGCTTTGACTCCAGTTTTGCTCAGGTCAACTGTGCCATCCACCCGCTTCTGTTAGTTACTACCAGGTTTGGGGTCCGACTCTAACTCCAATGTGCATTACTTTGCACTTACCCACACTGAACCTCATTTAGCATGTTGATGTCCACTCGCCCGGCCTCGTAAGATGCCTCCGTAGCACCTCAGAGTCCTCCCTGATTCTCACCACCCTGAACAACTTAGTATCATCTGCAGACTTAGCCACTTCACTGCTTACTCTCCAACTCCAGATCATTAATGAACAAGTTAAAAAGCACCAAACCTAGTACCAAGCTCTGCAGTACCACTGCTTGTCATACTGCTTGCCCATTTATACTCACTCTCTATTTCCTGTTAATTATCCAGTTTTTAATCCTCAAGAGGACTTGTCCTCTTATCCTGTGATTGCTGAGTTTCCTTAGGAGCTGTAAGGCTGGGCAGCATCCTTATGGACTTTTCTGATTTATAAGGGCAGCATACGGACTATGATATCAGTTATGTGGGACATGAGAGTACACTAGGTGACCAGTGGGAAGATAGGAATAGATGCCTACACTACAGGATCAGAGTACCATTTTCTGAGGTTGCCATCTCCAGGCGGGAGGTTAACACAGAGAACAAAGACACTCTCTCACACAAAGCCATGAGGTTACAGACTTACACCAGCAACTCCATACAGATATACACCCCTTGCACATATGGCTGCTTGTGCCCCCTCCTGCCAGCCTTCATCTCCATTTGCTACATCAAAGGACTTCACACCTGGGTGCGAAGACACCAGGATGCTTCCTGAAGATCAGTTCCCATGGCCAGCGTTCCTGTGATCCAGAAGATCGGCGCCAGATCCCGCTGACAGCGACATCCTGCCCTGGCCATTAGATAGATTTGAATATTGACCACTCCTTTAGCACCCCCTTAGTGGCTAGAGATAGCAAATGGACCTTATATAGGTTTTCTAGGGATGGCATCATATCTGTCCATCCTCCTAGGTACCACCTCCCAATACAAGCTGCTCCCCAAGATTCCAGTTAGGTTCCAGTTTAGTTCCGAGTCCCAGTTCCTGCTCTAGTTCCTTCCTTGTCTCCCATTCTCCCTCATGGACCCCTGGGTGCACGACTGGGGTCTGCCACGTGGTCTTCTGCTGGTTCAGAGCCACGATCCCTTATCTTCTTCCCAAGGACTTCTCATCCTCGTTTTCCAGCCGGATTCCACTGCTTCTATAGAGGTAAATATCACCCTCGACAGAAACCATCAATAACCTGCTCATGCACACGTCTCTGTAATGTCTAATTTCCTAGTACTGTATGCTTGTATGAATGACAGAACAACATTGTTTTGTACAACCTTTTATTATATTTCAGTAAACAAACTATCTTATACTTTTTAAATTGAGTCTGTGTCAGTTTCTCAGAAGTATTGGTTAGTGCGGCCTCTGTATACACTGGTGAAGGTCCCATAAGCCTACTGCATATTGATAAGAGCTGTTATTCCCCAAAAAATTGATAAATAAGAAAGCAGTCAGGCTAACAGAGCCTCTGATGAGGAACTTTATCAAAAGCCTTCTGGAAGTCTAGGTAAACAACATCTACTGAGTCACCATTGTCCATGTATTTGTTAACCCTCTCAGAGAACTTGAAAAGGTTAGTGAGACAAGATCTTCTCTTACAGAATCCATGCTGATTCTTCCTCAATAGCTTTTGTTCATCCATGTGCCTACTAATTCTATTTTTAATAACAGATTCCACCAATCTAGCAGAAGGCATGGTCAAACCCCAATCTGATCTTTCTGGGACATTTTTATCCCTCATTGATCTGAAGCTCAGAACAACATAAACAGTTCTCCTTTCCTCAGTTTATTCTTACAACTATCCTAGGCTGAGAGAGTGACTATCATTCCAAGAGCATCCTGGCAGTGACTAGATCAGAGCCTGGATCCTGGCTGAACTGAAATGTCAATTGATTACAAAATGAGAACGTAAATACAATCTGAAAGGGGACTGGTACACAGAGCAGGACCCCTTTTGTAGTTCTCAGGTAGGCCTGTAGCAAAATAAATGACCCTTCAAGTACCCTGGTCCCAAACCATAGAGTTTTAATGGTAGGAGACAGCACTTTGAATTTTACCCAGAAACAAATTGGCAACCAATGTAGTTCTTTTTGAAATAACAGGATGTGATAAGGAATGGTCATGTGATATAGCCAGAAGCTGGTGCCGCAAGAAGTGGTGGTGGTTACAAGCATAGACAGCCTCAAGAGGGGATTGGATAAGCATCTGGAGCAGAGGTCCATGAGTGGCTAATTAGCCACAAGATACAGATGGAACACTATGTCTGGGGCAGTGATGCTCTGTATTCTTGGTGCTTAGGGGGCAACAGTGGGAGAGCTTCTGTAGTTCTGGCCCTGCTGGTGGGCCTCCTGATGGCACCTGGGTTTTGACCACTGTGTGACACAGAGTGTTGGACTGGATGGGCCATTGGCCTGATCCAACATCGTTTCTTCTATGTTCTTAAGGTCATATAGAAGGTGGTGAGATATTCCTACCTCCTTCTTTAGTATCACCTATCCTGAGTCTGCCCACGATGTGGTTCAGTGGCTCAGTGATTGACCATCTGCCTGGCATGCAGAAGGTCCCAGGTTGAGTCCCCAGCATCTCCAGCTAAGGGATCTGGCAGAGGGGGATGTGAAATACCTCTGCTTGAGTCTCTGGAGAGCTGCTGCCAGTCTGGGTGGACAATACTGCTTTGATGGACCAATGGTCTGATTCAGTATAAGGTCGCTTCATGTGTTGAGATGCGAAATGGTATCTCATCAGATCTCAGTAACTAAACAGGGTTGTTACTTGGATGGGGGAACACCAAGGAAGACTCTGCAGAGGAAAACAATGGCAAACCACCTCCACTTCTCGCTTGGCTTGATAACCACTTGCTGGGGTTGCCTTAAGTCAGTGGCAGCTTGGAGGCACATACATAAGTCTTCTCCTTGTGCAAATGGCATTTCAAGCAGGAGAAATTCAGCTTCTCACAGTCAAACTTTTTTTTTTTTGCCGACTCAAAAAGGTCATTTGGAGCTCAAAGGAATATTCTGGGATACCACTGAGCAAAGAACCTGAATGGAAATTGTGCTGGGCCCTCTGTGAGAAAGCACCTGCGTGAGGGGTTTTGTACCTTCTCTTCACCCTAAGCATCCAATTCCTCTGTACTAAATGTGCAGATGGGACACCAGTCATGAAACACTCTGTTATTCTATTAAAACTGGGTGGAAAGGACAAGGAGAATGTGGAAAGAGATTAAAGTTGCTTTTCTTCTTAGAAGTTTTTTTATTATTTCCAGAAGGAAAAGAAAGATGATACAATGAACAATACACAAAACAGAAAAACAAACAAACAAACATACAATAACAGTGGAGCATATACTTTTGTTTATAATTAAATTAACCTCTATGTAATTGAATAAAGTTCTGATACACCTAGCATGTTGGTTATATCTGTTAAAGCACATTCTTTAGCTTTAATATTTAATTGATAGTTTTCCAAGCTAGTTCTCAATCCATTTATATTGTCTCGACCAGTTATTCACAGATACTTCTTCTTTATTATCTCTTAGTTACAAAGCTAATTTTTCCATTTATGCCGTGTCTAACATTTATATATTATTTCTTCTTTTATTGGTGTTTCTTCCTTCTTCCAATATTTTGCGTACAATATCCTAGCAGTTGTTACATGTATAATCATATACATATCTTTCCCCATAAAATTCTATGGTACAATATTTAATAAAAAGAGTTCTGGTATAAATGGTACAGTCATGCCTAACATTTTTTGTAATATCTCATGTATCCATATTCAATATGTTTTAGCAATCTTACAAGTCCACCACATGTGATAAAAGGAACCAGTTTTTAGCTTACATTTCCAACATAAATTTGACATATTGGGGTACCATTTAGCTAGATTTTCAGGAGTCATATACCATCTATAATACATTTTTATATATTTTCTTTGTAAGAAACTGCTTTAGTGAATTTCACATTTATTTTCCAAATCTTAGACCATTGGTCCAGTTGAATATTATGCCCTATATTTTGTGCCCATTTTACCATTGGTCCAGTTGAATATTATGCCCTATATTTTGTGCCCATTTTACCATTGAGTCATAAACAAATTCATCTTGCATTTTCATATCTAGTAAAAAAATTATAAAAAAGCTTTATAGATTTCCCTTCTACACAAACCAAAATTTTATTCAAGTCTACAGGTGTATCATAAAATCCTATGGCCTGATCTTTTGTATATCTGGAATCTAATTGTGCCCTTTCCCACCAATTCAAATGAATATCTTTTTACTTAAGGTACTCTTGACACAATATTTTATTTTGATTGTCTAGTGAATCCTCATATCTCCAAAAAAGTTCTTTTGTAAATATTGTGAGATTTATGAAGGCCTCTAATGGTGAAACCCATTTAGGTATTTTAGTATAGCACAAATTTTGTACTTCTTCCCATGCCTTTAGTAATGTTGCTCTCAACATATGTTGTTTGAAGTATTTATGGTTACTACTTTTCCTGTACCATACAAATGCGTACCAGCCTAGTTTCAAATCATGTCCTACCAGTTTTAATAATCTTGTATTCGCCAGCAAAATCCATTATTTCATCCATGTCAAAGCAGCAGCTTATGGTACAATTGCCAGTCTGGTAATGCAAAGCCTCCTCTTTCTTTTGAATCTTGTAACATCTTCATCTTGATTCTGGGTTTTTTCCCCTGCCAAATAAATTATCGTACAAGTTTATCTATTTCTTTGAAGCATTGTTGGTTTTTTTAATGATCGGTATTATTTGAAATAAGAAAATAAGTCTTGGTAACATTCTTCTTCACAGTAGCTATCCTTCCTAGAAAGGATAGTTGCAAATGCTTCCAGTTTTCTAGGTCTTTTTTGAATGCCAATAAAAGTTTTGAATAATTATCCTGAAATAAAGAGCTACATCTGTTGGGGGTTTTTTTTATTTATTTTCTTCTGGACTTCAATTCCTGAACAATCTTGGAGTATTTGTATTTGTTCCCTAGTGCAATTTTTAACTAATATTTTAGTTTTTTTAAGGTTAATTTTTAATTCTGCATATTGTCCACATTCATATTGAGAGTAAAAGTTGATCAATAGATAGTTGGGGATCTTCAAGTATAAAAACCAAATCATCTGCAAATGCTTGTAGTTTATATTCTTCTTCAAACACAAGACTCCCTTCTTTCTCAGCAAACCCCTCTGAATTCAGAGAGGCTATGGATGGAAATCCAGGGTTGCTATGCTAAGGCTGGCAGTGGCAAACCACCTACAAACGCCTCTTGCCTTGGAAACACTATTGGGTTCGCCATAAGTCATTTGTGACTTCATGGCACTTTTCACCACCACCACCACAAATGATGAAGCTGCAGTTGTGTCACTATTGTAACCCATCAGACCAATTCTTCATCTGCTCTCATTCTAAAATTCCTCATGAGCCTAGGGTATCCCCTCAGTCTCCTGACGCTTGCACTTGATGCTAAACTAATGAAACTGCTTTTTAAAAGGGGGTGGAAGAATTCCTCTGGGATGGGAGGAAAGGGATGAGAAGAATGGAAGGGGATGCCACTATCAACTTGTCTGGAAGGAGAAATGAACGCTCAGATCCATTCTTGGTTGTGGTCGGAGCAGGGAGTCACACTCTGCAGGCAAAAATCCATCTGCAGAAGTGCTCTGGTGGACCCAAGCTGAAGTTTCACCAGTATGATCAATAGTTCCCACATTCCCTGTTTGTGGCTACATTGGGGTCAGCTGAAGCACCAGCCCTTCTCATCAAGAAACACATCCCACGTACCTTTTAATTTAATCTGTTTACATTCTGACAGCATTACTTCAGTTGCACATCTTCTACTGTCTTCCCAAAAGACTTGCCCTTTGAATTCTTTTGAATCTGATTACAGCACATTTATGCCAAGCTTTAATTAACCTGACATCAATAATTGCAGGATGAATCGCACTCAACCCAGCTGAACAGACTGAGTCAAAATGATCCCATTTACAAAGTTCCATTGCTATCACAGTGATATATTTATCCCATCAGTTCACCCTGACTTTGTTTCTTTCTCTGGGTGACTTCATGAAAGTTTAAAACATCAGCATCCACCTTCTGTCACCAAGGACAGCAGCAGGTTTTTGTGGGCCCATGGTGTGTCCAAAGGCTTCTCCATCAAAGGTCTCTTCAGTAGCTATGCTAGAAGGAATGGAAAACAACTTTTTTGCCCCACTGTTACTGACAAGTCTAGTAGAAGCAAGAAAAAGTCAGGTACACCTTTCAGTGGGGGGAAGGCACCACTCTCAACAAATACAAGAAACGAAGTAGGGTTGGTGCTTGGAAGGGAGACCACCATGGAAGGCTCTGCAGAGAATGACAGCCCACCTCTCCTTCTCACTTGCGTTAAAAGCCTCTTGCTGGGGTTGCCTTTAAGTCAATTGTGACTTGATGACACTTCACACACACACACAAATTATAGTGTACATAAACATATCCTTCATAGACATCTGTTTGCAAGAAAAAGTTAAATAAAACTGGGAGCAACACTTGGCTAACTGTAGGGTATAAATCACACATTCAGCTGTACTGCTCAATGCATATACAAAAAAAAGTCACCTGCACACTGAATGTATTGAGGAGAAAAGTGGGGTATAAACTGAGTGAATAGTATTCACTGCAACAGGGGCACAGGGCTTAGCAGGTGCGTTCAGCGCCAAGGAGGTTTGTCGCGTGATTCTCCACATATCCTCACAGGTAACCCTTCTGGAGCTCGATGGAATTTACTTCCAAGTAAATACACCTCAGATCGGAGTTGTACGGCTGCAGCCCATTAGGTTGGGGTCATCATGGCTCAGTCGCAAAGCACCTATTTTGCACGCAGGAGGTCCTAGGTACAATAACCAGCACCTCCAACTGCAAGGATCAGGTAGGAAGTGAGAGCCTGGAGAACTGCTGCCCATAGACAAGCCTGGCTTTGCTCGACCAGTGGACCGACACAGCCGACGATGGGCCTTACTTCCGAGTAACGAACATTCTGAGCGAAGAACAAGCCTGATGCGGGGCGCTCACACCCGCAAACTCCAAAACACCGCCCCCCCGGATGGCACGGCACGGCACGGCACGGCACGCTAAGAAAGCGGCGCGTTACGGCAGTGACGTCAGTACTGTAACCTCGCTCCCTTCTTCCGCCCTTCTCTTTTGCGACGGTGTTGTGAAGAGGTGGTCGAGGCTCGTGGCTGGGGTCGCGCTTGACGACTAAGCCGAGGAGGGGGTTGTTTTGCGTTGGCTGTGCGGTAGGAGACGTTCGAGGGAGGTGTGCAGCCCTGAGAGAAGCGGCAGGATCAGGGCCTCCGCCATGAAGCAGAAGAAGAAAGGTGAGGAGAGGGCATGCGTGGCCCCGAGGGTGGCGCCCTCTTCCGCAGTCCCGAGCTGGGGGGCTCTCGTGTCAGGCTCCTTTTGGTTGTGGCTTTTGATTTGTTTAAAACTTTGCAATGAATCTGCTTCGAGTATAGATTTCCCTTGAATAAACCGGTATTATTTTTTTTAACGAGGAAACAACTCACAAGAACGTAATTGGATGTCTCTGCTTACCTATCCCCCAATTTTGTATGTATTGATTATTTCACTTACAGGCTGTCATTCTCCCAAAGACCCATGGCGGGTTTACTTCTGGACGCTTCTCTCTCTCTTGCTCCCTTACTGATACACTTTGTGGACCGTCTGTCACTCCCCTTGAAATTTTAAAAGAAGAACCACCCAAAGGGATGCGACATGTTTCACTCTCTGCTTTATCTCCTTTGCTTCCCGGATAAGTTTAGTGATGGGAGGGGAGGAGTGTATAGGTTGTTTCTGGTGATTTATGGACATCCTGACTTGGGTCCTCCTGTTTGCTCCATCTCTCTTGCGTTTGTTTATTTTTCTGTCCTTCAGGATGTTTGAGGTAAACATCCCCCACCCCAGTTAAAAACTCAGTTTGTATCCAACTTCTTTTTCATTCCTCCCCCCCCCCCCCCCAAATTCATGAATTCTGTCACAGTGTCACCCTTTTTCCCTGCCCATTAACCAAGGTAGGATCTCTTCCAGGACCATGCCTAGTTCAGCATCATAAAATCAACATGCTGCCACACTGCTTTCTGCAAGTTGGGAAAGTTTTCTTGACTAATTCAGCATCATGAAACTTTCAAAATCGTTTCAAGATGGAGACCTTCCTAAAGTGCACAGGAAGGCCACTCTGAAAAAAGCCCAAGAGTGGGCTGAAACTGTCCAACTCTGTTTGCAGGCAGGGATGATCAAGAAATCCTGATGAGACAGGTGTATTGTTACACCTGAGGGAAATGAAACATTGGAAGGGGGCAGTAGAATGATTCATGTGCTACAAGGGATGTCGCTTATCAGTAAAGGTGACTGAGACCATTCTGGAGCTCATGAAATTGAGCTAAACTCTGCATTAAGCTACCTCACAGGATTGTTCCAATCCATTGATTGGCAGATGCAAGGCTCATGGATCTTTCCTTTGTTCTCCTCTATGCAACAGTGCTTTCCAAACCTGGAAAAGTTTATTCCTGGGCTACTGATGTAAATTAATAGTCCCATAGGACAGGAGGCTGCAGAGATGGGCAGGAGGAAGTACCCACTATTCCATTAGTGCTTTTGGGCCCCTTCCCCTCACTGCTGCAGCCTCCCAGCCCTTGTGGTTGATGCGATAGTCCATATGGGTCCCGCAAACCCAGGAAGTAAGTTTTCCCAGAGTCAAAAAGAACTGCTGGGAGGAGGCAAACACTGGAGAGATCCACAACTGTCAGCACCTTCTGATGATGGATCACAGGCTCCAACCCTGTGTCTGCTGCCCTGAACTCCTGGGGGGGGGGGGGGGGGGGGAAGGGTAGGATAAAAATGGGATGTGTATAGCCTGCTTAGGCCCTGTGGTAAGGGGAAGTTGTGCACTGTATGTTTGTTCAAGAGCAGTAACTTCGTGTACAGCCTTCTGATGCCTTTGCATTTCTCTTTCAGCCGATCTCAGCCGGGCTGAGCTCATGATGATGACGATAGCTGATGTCATCAAACAGCTGATTGAAGCCCATGAACAGGGCAAAGATGTGAACTTAAACAAGTAAGCGCTGCCAGCTGTTATATCTCAATGTTTTCTTTCCCCTGTGATGTCCCTGCATGTGCCTCTTCAGCGAAGTGAAGTATTTCTAGTGTTAACTCCTGCAGATTCACTCTATCTGTTGTAGCAACAGCTAGGGATGGTTTGGAGGGATAAGATGGTCTTTTGTTTAATTTATATAGCAATATTAGTGTGCCCAGTAATGTAAGCAGATGACCTGCTCTTGCCCCCAAAGAGCTTATGATCTGTGCTATCTATCTATCTTTATTCCATTGCAATTTTACTCTGTCTTTCCTCCAAGGAGTTCAGGGTGGCATATATAATTTTCTCCTTGTTGTATTATAAAAGATTAGCAGGGTTGTTTGGCTTCTGTCTACATCAATAAAAGGAAGACTTTTTGAAAAATTAGGTTTTGAACATGTTAGTAGAATGTAATGAATTCTAGCAAATACATTTATTTTATTTTTCCCCTTAAACTTTTGTGGTTTTATCTGAACTGAACCACTGCTTGGAAGAATAGTGTAGTGACTGCTGGGCAGTCCAAACATTCATCTGTATTGTGTTAAAAGTCTGGTGGCCGAGCAGTCCTGTCCTGCTGTGTTTGTTGTGGGGGTGACTATGGGACTGTCTCCCATCATCATTCATAGTTGCAGGTTCTGTGTGATGTTTTTTTGTGTGTGTGAGAGAGAGAAAGAGAGAGAGACTGATTCAGTTACCATGAGCAGTGGAGCTGCCGAATAGAGTAGGCCAGAAAAATACTGGTCACTCCTAAGGAAAGACCCAGGTTGAACTAAATTGTGTTGCTTCCCATTTCAGGATAAAAACAAAGACTGCCGCTAAATATGGCCTTTCAGCGCAGCCCCGTCTGGTTGACATCATTGCTGCTGTGCCGCTTCAGTACCGCAAGGTGCTGGTTCCGAAGCTGAAAGCCAAGCCCATCCGCACTGCTAGTGGGGTAAGTCTTCTATTTGCTTAGTCAGTCAGTGTGGCAAATGCAGTATTCTTGAGGCTGAAGCCAGGATATCAGGTTATGAAGGATAATGGTCTGCTCTATCCACTAAGAGCAAGATACAGTGAATATGTGTGTATGCAAAGTGCCATAAAATCACTCAGGACCTATGGCGACCCTATGAATTAATGTCCCCCAAAACGTCCTGTCGTTAACTGCCTTGCTCAGATCTTGCAAACTGAGGGGTGTAGCTTCCTTTACTGAGTCAATCCATCTCATGTTGGGTCTTCCTCTCTTCCTGCTGCCTTCAGCTTTTCCTAGCATCATTGTCTTTTCCAGTGAGTCTTCTTTTCTCATAATGTGACCAAAACATGAATGTAGATGATGAGAATGTAGATGGAATTAAAATATTACCTGTAAGAAAAGTTTAGCAATGGAATTAAACTAGCAAGGGCCTGTTAACTCTTCTCCCTTTAATGTATTCAATAGCAAACTGGATGTGGGCATGCTGAGGGTGGAGAATATCCTCTGTATTTGTCTCCTCTTATAATAAAACACACAAACTGTAATGATTTCTCTGAAATTCTCCGTTTTTTAGATAGCTGTTGTGGCAGTGATGTGCAAGCCACACAGGTGTCCGCACATTAACTTCACAGGAAACATATGCGTGTAAGTATGATCGAGCGTGTGTAAGTATGACCATGCTTGGCATGCAGAAGGTGCCAGGTTCAATCCCCAGCATCTCCAGTTAGGAAGACTAGGCAGTAGGTGATGTGAAAGACCTCTGCCCGAGACACTGGAGAGCCACTGCCAGTCTGAGTAGACAGCTCTGACGCTGGTGGACCAAGGGTCTGATTCAGTGTCAGGCAGCTTCATGTGTGTGTTCAGTACTTAGGAAAAAGTTGCAAGCTACTACTGCACGCTATTCAGTTTCAGCACACGGATCTTAATTTTTGCCATCTAAGAGGCAGGAAAAATAGACATTGGAGATAGAAAGCAAATTCTGTAGCAAAGCAAAGAAATTTTATTATTTGGACAGAAACCCTTCCATACTGTCACAATAGGCAGGACTACTGGCAATGAATGTAGAGTTATTTGAATGTGTCATTATATTTGGATATAAAGTTAAATTTTATAGCACTGAATTCTTGAGAAAGTTCTGACTTTTTCATGTGAAGCATTTTGCATAAGTGAGATGCTTTGTAAAACAATGGTTTTCTCACTCAAAAAGGAAAATATTTTGTAGGAGTTTCAGTTTGGAAAAATGGGGAAAGTCCTCAGACTTCTTCACGCTATATGTTTTCGTTGTGAAAAACTTGGCCTTAAGAAGCGTTTCACTCATTCTAAAAGAAAAAAAAATTCATAAGAGGGTTTTTTTCAGTGCTCCCCAAACTTACTCTTTTTTCCATCAGAAAACTGAAAAAAGTTCTTTAAACTATTTCTTGTTGTTTCTCTGAATGATACAGATACTGTCCTGGAGGTCCCGATTCTGACTTTGAATATTCAACACAGTCCTACACAGGATATGAGGTAATTCTTTGAAAGATTCTATTGTTGCTGTTTCAGAGGAAGTGCATTTGTTCAGACTTCATAAACATGGAAGTATCAGTAGGAACAACTACTGACATACTGGAGGCCTTGATGATTTGTGTCGCTGTTCCATCAGAAACACATGTGGCAGCAATATCCTCTTATTTGGAAATTATTCTTTTCAAATGTGAAGGAGAAAACTGAAGACTGCTTCTGCAAATGTGTGTGGATTTCAAAACAGCTGACCTGTGTTCTGCAGGCCAGCCGGTCGGGTCTCCTCTGGAGCAGTGTCCTCAGATCTACATAGCAATCTGTTTAAAAGCTCCCCTTTCTTTCCCCAGATGTTTAAATGACATGAATGTCACTATATAGAATGTCACCAAGACTGTTTGCCAGTCAGAGAAGAGACAGTTCTGACCTTGACAGACCAGTGGTCTCAACTCAGGCTGTTTCATGGGTTTTTTGTGAAATGCAATGGAGGGTGGTGGAGTGGGAAGGGGAAGGAAGGAGGGGGTGGGAGTGATGGCAGGGAGGTTGGGACCTGACCGACTGCTGCCGTGAGGTTCTTTTGCAAAGCAAACAGGGAGCTTTGTTCTGCTTCAAGAGTTTAGGGAGCTGGGCTGTTGCACGAGGAGAGATAAGTTTTCAGGAGTAGAAGCCCACCCCTTCCTTCTTCAGGGTTGCTATCCTCCCAGGGGTGGATAATACTAACTTCGACAGACAGACTGGACTCTGAATAAAGCATCTTTGTAAGAACGTAAGAGAAGCCAATGTTGGATCAGGCCAATGGCCCATCCAGTCTAGCACTCTGTCATACAGTGGCCAAAAATACCAAGTGCCATCAGTGGGGCCAGGACACTAGAAGCCCTCCCACCGTTGCCCCCCCTCAAGCACCAAGAATACAGAGCATCACTTGCCCCAGACTGAGAGTTCATATGTATACCTTGTGGCTAATAGCCACTGATGGATCTCTGCTCCATATGTTTATCGTATTCCCTCTTATTTATTTATTTACTGGATTTTTATCCCGCCCTCTCCACAGAGCAAGCTCAGGGCGGCTTGAAGCCATCCATGCTTGTAGCCGCAACCACCTCCTGTGGCAGTGAATTCCATGTGTTTCATGTGTTCAGTGTGGCTGCCTTGCAATTATTTTCCAAAGCAAGGTGCGTGGTATTGTGTTTGGCTCCGCCTCCTGGGGCAGCCATCTTGACCTATGCTCCACCTCCTGTGGCAACAGTATTTCTGAAAAAAGTAGTCCTATTTTTACATTTGGTAATCAGGGTACGATAGAAAATTGTTTAACTGCTTATATTTAAATTATCCTTGTTACCTCTATATTTGCTTACTGTCTGCATGGATAACTTGATATATTCCAGTAAAGGCTTTTTGTATATTGTGTTGTGTTGGCAACAATATTTGGATGGTGCTCACCGCCACCTCTCCAAATCCCAAAGGTGTGTGCAGGCTATGAAAGGTTGGGTACCCCTGGTCTAGATGTTGCTGCCCTAACACCCCTAGCTGACTCCCACAGCTTTCCAGAACTGGCTGCTTAATTGGCAGAGCTGAAAACTGTACTTTAAACATGTTTAAATTGCTTTTTTGTAATTTTGTTGGGCAAGAATAACCAGAATGGTTTTTTAAAAAAACAAAATAAAAAATGATCTCCACTAGATGGAGACACCTTTGCAATAGCCGTTAGATATTATCTGTGAAATATAGGGATATTTCCAGGCATGTGGCTTGTGCTCACCCTTTTCAAAGTAATTCACCATTTCATACTTTTTAGGTCATGGCAGTATAAGACATGATGTTGATGGGCCGTTTGCGTGCTGCTTGCTTCCGTTATGTTGAAGAATAAATTTTATTTTATGTCTGTTTCTTCTAGCCAACATCAATGAGGGCCATTCGTGCCAGGTATGACCCGTATCTCCAGACCAGGCATCGAGTGGAACAGGTAAAGGTTTGCTTTGACAGGAGTGTGCAGTCATGGCTGGTTCGAGAGAAGAACATTTTGTGAGCTCTCTTACCACTTTGTGAAAATGAATGTTTTTTCCGCAGATGTCAGTGATCTTGAAAACATAAGTGGGCTATGCTGCTGCTCTCCAAAGGCGCTACAGTTGAAGGCTCCTTAATGGCATGTAGCGCTTTTTATCAGTTCCAGCTGGTTCACCAGCTGTGGCCATTCCTCATCTAGTTCTGGTGTTTCATTCTGTGATCTCTTCCAAGTCAGATCACTGTAATGCGCTCTGTGTGGGATTGCCTTGGAAAATGGTTTGGAAATTTCATTTGGACTAAAATATGGCAGCCAGGCTACTGCTAGGGGTTGGATACCGGAATGGTATCACCCTGCAGTGGCTACCCATCTGCTTCTGGGCACAATTCAACATGCTGGTTCTTCCCTTTTAGACTAGGGGCCAGCCGAAAGGACCGTCTCCTCCCATGCTATCCAGCCCACCAGTTATGATCTGCCTCTCAGTCCCCATCCTCTGTGTCTTCAGAGGTGAAGTGGGTGGCAACTAGAGAGAGGGCATCTTCCGTGGTAGCATCTTGCTTTTGGATTGCCTTTCCCCTTGCAGCTCACCTGACTCCTACTTTACTTTCTTTTATGCCCCAAACTATATCTTTTAAATTGGGGCTTTGTTGGCTGGTTTGTTTGTTTTTTTAATTTTACCAGCTTTTTAATAGTCTGCTTCTGTTAATGGATGGTGCTTATGCTGCTTAAGTTCAGCAGTTTGTTTTAATGGCTTGTTTTTAATACTATGGTGATTTTAATGGTAAGCCACCTCAAGCAGGACTCTGAAGAGGTAGCATAGAAATATCCTAAATAAGTAGATGCTGCCTCCAGTATCACATTAGGGCATAAAGGGAGGATGTGCTCTCTTAACTTTGGATTGCTTCCAGCACTGGCCTTCATAGATCAGTAGCTAATTAAATCTTTCCCAGAAGCCATTGCAATAGAAGCATTGATATAAGTTGATACGATACATCACATGCTCTTACCAGCAGGTGAGGTGAATGGTTTTTGTGGCAGAATTCAGAACACAAGTGAGAGGGCTGAGAGGTGACAACCAGAGGTGAGGAGATTGACAGCTGTGGTTTGCCATTGTCAAAGCAAGCAATGACCAGAATACCCTTTGGTTTTGCCAAAGGGTAGGGTGAAGTGGAGAGTGAAGGCCTCATTTTTGCTATGTTGTACAGAACAAAGCAACTGTATTTAATTAAACCATTAGTATACCACCTTTCTGCTCAATTAAGGCCTTTGAGATGGCAAACAGTTAAAATATATTAAAAATTAATTTTAAAAACAATGCATATGTGTAAAACAGCCATTGTTAAAAACATAAACAGGATGGAGCATCAGTAAGAAAACACCAAACAAAACAGAAGCCTTCACCAGCTGGCAAAAAGACAGTGATCGAGGGGAATGCATAATTTTCCTTGGGGCGGGAATGCCACAGTTTTAGTGCTGAATATTGGGGGCAGAAAGGAGAGAGGAAATGGAGAGCAAGCCAAGGTTTTGTGAATTGCCCAGCTCTGCAAGAACATGAACTTTCTGATTCATAGCCAGTTTACTTATCATGTTGTTTTCCATGCATTGCATCACTGATTTATTAAGCGACTATTTCTTGGAAAGTCGGTGTTGAAAGTAGCTGTCTTCATGGTGATAAGCCTCATTATGAAAACATTGGGCAGGATTTCCAGGGGGAAGTGTCCAAGATGCAGGCAAAATCCAGGCTCTTAATCTTTGCAATCTGGTAGGATTTGGGAGCCTTGTTTTTAGTTAACATTTTATTGTAGCTTTTTTCCCAGTGTGTGGCATAAGAATTGTACTTCCATATTTAATCAAATGTCAGGTAGTATGAATTTTTTTTAAAAAAAAGAATGCTGTATTCAAGAAATCTAAAATTGTTTCCCTCTATATATTTCCTTCTTTCACCCAAAATCTTTATAACCCCCCAAAACAGTCATAAAAACGTAGATCATTGTTCAAAGAATTTAGGTTAGATCAGTACGGCATGGATACATAAAGCTGGATCCTGTGAGCCATAATAAGGAAGGAATGGGTTGGCTGAGTGGACCTCCTTCCCTTTCCTTTGCAGCCTTCTGTATCACCTGGAAAGTTGCTCTTGATGGTCAGGGATCTCCCAGGAAAAGGGTGAGATGTGCCATGTTGGACTGCTGCAAGAAGAGGAAATTGGTAGAAATTGCTATCTCTTGCTATACTCTTGCTCCGAGCATGCACGGGGATGTGTATGTGATTTCTGCCAGTTTTTCCACAAGCTGCAGTCCCCACATCACATTCTACTCCATCTCACAGGGTCCCTCAGCCCCCACAAACAGGTTTTCTGGAGCTTATGGAGTTACAGGAGGGAAAAGGGGAGCGATCCATTCTGTGGGCTAGTCTTGGTCATTTTTTTTCATGCAACCCAATGTAAAATCTTTAGCACCCTAACTATTCATAAATAATTGTCCTAAAAGAAGTTCCTGGTGTGTATGGAAATCCCTGCTAAACGTATGTTGTGAGTGTGGCAGAACCTATAGATAGATAGGACTTCTTCACGCAAATAGCAGGTAAGGTGTTCATCCTGTTTCTGAACTTTCTTACTACAGTTTGACTGGCAGGTGAGAGATCATATGACAGAATGTTCCTCTGTTAAAAAAAAATCTTGTTCAGATAAACCCATTGTATCAATATATGGGATTCTGACCTAGCATTCTTGACATGCTAATTGGCTATGTGGTGGTAGTGGAAAGTACCGTCAAGGCACAGGTGACTTATGGCGACCCCATAGGGTTTTCAAGGCAAGAGACGTTCAGAGGTGGTTTTCCATTCCCTGCCTCTGCATTGCAACCCTTGACTTCCCTGGAGGTCTCCTATCCAGATAGTAGCCAGAGCCGAACTTGCTTAAATTCCAAGATCTGACAAGATCAGGCTAGCCTGAGCTATCCAGGTCAGGGCAGTTGGCTATGTACAGGGCACTTTTTACATGCAAAAGCATTCAATCATGCAATTTCCCACCTACTTGTAAGCTGAAGTAATGGCATCAAGACATGGATTTACCACTTTGTATGTCTCCAAGGTCCATTATAGCTAGCAATTTAAGCCCAATTGGTTTGAGCAGTTTGCTGTTACTGGGCCAGTTGAGCCTCAGAATGGTTATCTTTCCTCTGTCCATTGTGTGTGAGTATTGCTCAGTATTGTGTGTTTTAATTATTGAATGTGGACTGCCTTGAGTGTTCTGGAAAAGGGTTAAAATATTTAAATATAGACATGCACCCTAATGTGAATGTTTTGTCTCCCCCGCCCTTAACTTTCCACTGTGATGATAAAAGAATGTTATCAGACATTATTTACGCTGCGCTCACATTTAAGATGATCAAAATGTGCATAAAAAAGGAGATAAACATAACCTGTCATTGAGATATATGGAGGTTATTCAGCTTTGATAAGTAGATGCCCATGAGGAATCACAAGAGAGAGAAAAACCAATAGGAAAATTTCTTCTGACCAAGAACTACCCCTCCAGGCCACTGTACACTCTTAAAATGTCTGCCTTGCCTCAACAAGGGCCAGGGCTTTCTCGGGCATGGCCCCAGCCTGGTGGAATGAGCTCCCAATGGAGATCAAGGCCCTGTGGGACCTATTACAGTTCCACAGGGCCTGTAAAACAGAGCTATTCCGCTGGGCCTTTGGTTAAGGCAGTGGATGCCCATTGATCTGGCCCCTCCAGCTTCAGTGGCTCCCTGAGTTCTGACGGTGACTATTCTACCACCCAGGGAACCCAGACCATATGTATTTCTAACCTTGTGTGAATGCCATAAGTTTTGGAAATGCCATCTTGTGATTGAGTTGAAATTTAGAAAAGTTGTTTCAGGGCTTTTAACCTGTTTTATTCACTGTTCAGTATATTCTATGTTGTAGTAACCTGCCCTGAGCCCACTTTCGGGGAGGGCGGGATAAAAATGAAACTAAATAAATAAAGTGGTCCACACAAGCCCTTTATTTATCTCCCCCCCCCCCACCGGCTTTAGCTTAATTGAGTCACGGAGGCCACCATCTCATGGGCTGATCTTGTTCTTGTAGTTGAAGCAGCTCGGCCACAGTGTGGACAAAGTGGAATTCATAGTGATGGGTGGAACTTTCATGGCACTTCCTGAAGAATACCGGGATTATTTTATCCGTAACTTGCATGATGCTTTATCGGGTCACACTTCCAACAACGCGGCAGAGGCTGTCAGGTAGGCAACATGTGAATACGTTCTCCTCCTCCCCTCCCCCTGCCCACTTGGCTTGGCATCTTTGCTTCTTTTAAATCCAGCGATGCAAAGGATTGAACTCTGGAGCTCTTGTTCTAATACTGAGCCTCCCTATTGCCTTTTAAAGAGCTCCCCCTACTTTCCCCAGTTGCATCAGCTTGTCTACTTTCTTACAAAATGCACCAAAATTCTAGATGCTGTAATGTGCACGTCTAAACCTTGTGTGGTTGCAGTCAGACTTGAGGGAAAGGTTCTTCAGCCCTCTGCTTTGATTGTCCTGAAGGGCACCATCTGGCCTGTAAACAAGAAATGAGCATACTTCAGGTGTGTGGACATCTCTGCTCCTATTCAGTTTCTTGTGCAGCTGGGCAAACTGGGACTGAAGGTGAAAGGAGACACAGAAAAATATGCCAGGACCCTTAGAAGAGGTGGGGAGTTCCTGGGTGCAGGGCCTTATGTCAACGAGCAACTTTTCCCAGCAGTGAATCTCTCTTCATAAGCTGCAATCTTGAGAGCCAGTTTGGTGTAGTGGTTAAGTGCGTGGACTCCAATCTGGGAGAACCGGGTCTGATTCCCCACTCCTCCAGCTCTGTCAGAGCTGTTCTTGAAAGAGCAGTTCTGGAAAGAGTTCTCTCAGCCCCACCTATCTCACAGGGTGTCTGTTGTGGGGAGGGGAAGGGAAAGGAGTTTGCAAGCTGCTCTTGAGACTCCGAGTGAAAGGTGGGGTATAAATCCAATCTCTTCTTCTTTTTTCATCAGGCAGTGTTCTTGCTTTGGGAAGGTGTGTTGGCAACCAGCAGGGTTGGTGTATTGGCAACCAGTAGGTTGGTTGGGCCAGAAATTAGCCTGTGATGTGTCACATTTGTGTGTGTGTTTTTAACTTTTTATCCAGTAATTAAGGTTTGATGGTGTACACTAGGATTCTTCCATTCTGCCCTCACAAGAACTTTTAGGTCTTTGAATAATTTTGCAGTTGAATAAACACCTTAGCAGGGTATCGGGGATGGCCCTAACTGGTGTATTACACAGTGTGTCAGCTTCAGCCTGCTGGACAATCAGTGACTAGTACAGATTGTCAGGTGGGGAGTGCCTACCATTCAGGCTAAGGTGGCTGATCTGGAGAACCCCAGACAAGGAGAGAAACATGTGGATGAGACTTCAGGGGCCCCCACTAAAAGGATCCTGCTCCCATGCTTTACAGCTCCTCTGCTGACAAGGAGATTAAGGATCTCGGGTTAGGAGAACATATCAGGCAGAGGAGGAAGGGAACCTGTCGGTAGATGGTGTAATATCCTCTTGCACTGAGGATATTCTTTTTGGGGGGGGAGTTTTGGTAGGGAGAGATTCAGAAAGGAGGAGTGCAGGTTAGGTGGGTTTTGTGGTAGGTGTTTTGGCAATGTGGTTTTCATGTCTGGCGTGATGGTGGCAGACTTCACGTACTGCCTGAATAGCCTGGTAGGTAGCACATTGGAGGAGTCGATGGTCATAGTGCGCTTTGGCTCCAGCAGCATTGGGAAATGAGAAGAAGAGTTTGGATTTATACCCCGCCTTTCACTACCCAAGGGAGTCTCAGAGCGGCTTACAAACTCCTTTCCCTTCCCCTCCCCATAACAGAAACCCTGTGAGGTGGGTGGGGCTGAGAGAGCTCTGAGACAACTGTCCTTGAGAGAACAGCTGGTACAGAGCTATGGCTTGCCCAAGGTCATCCAGCAGGTGCAAATGGAGGCGTGGGGAGTCAAACCCTGGTCTCCCAGATTAGAGTGCGTGCACTTAACCACTACACCAAACTGGCTCTACCGGGTGTGATCCCAGAAGAGCAACTTAGGCCCCGTCTACACTGTCACTTTTGTTGCTCATTTCTCCCTATTGCTTTGGGTTCCTCCCCCTTTTCCACATGTGTTTTGCTCCCTCTGGGACTACTAGAGAGAACAAAACATATGGGGGGTGGGGGAACCTGAAGCAATAGGGAGAAATGAGTGACAAAAGTGACAGTGTGGACGGGGCCATAGATTGCTAGGCCAGACTTCAGAGTCCATGATACCCAGTTCCCGGCATTTTCAGAAATATACTACTTTGCACAGTGCATAATAAATCTGTGAAACTTGCAGCAACACTGGTTGTAATAACCACCACTACCTTAGACTACTTAAACAATCAGGGTTAGGTAAATTCTTGGAGAATCTATCCATCCGTGGCTGTTAACCATTATGGCTAAATAGAACCTCTGTACTTAGAGGCTTGGGTATCTTGGAAGACCAATCGCTGGGGGTTTAATAATGGGAGGAGGTATCAGTCTCTGTGTCCTGCTTGCAGACGGTTCAGGGCTTTCTGGTTGGCCACTGTCAGACATAGCGTGCAGGACTAGATGGCTTCCTTCAGCATGGCTGTGCTCTAGACTTTGCTCAAAGTCATGAGCTTCATTGCCAAGTGGGAGTTTGAATCCATACCTTCCTTCTCTCCTTACTGCTTCCCCTCCCTCCATATCCAATACTTACCACACTAACTCACATGGCCGTACAGCTTTCTGTAAAATATTTGAAAGGCTGTCATTTGGAGGAGGGCAAGGAGCTGTTCCAGTTGGCAGCAGAGGATAGGACCCGAAGCAACGGGTTTAAATTACATGGGAAAAGGTATCGGCTGGATATTAGGAAAAACTTTTTCACGGTCAGAATGGTTCAAAAGTAGAATCAGCTGCCTAGGGAGGTGGTTAGCTCCCTTTCACTGGCAGCTTTCAAGAAGAGGCTGGACGAATATTTGTCAGAGATTCTTTGGGCTGGTCCTGCATTGGGAGGGGGTTGGACTAGATGGTCTGTCTGGCCCCTTCCAACTCTATGATTCTATAAAACACCTAGACCCAGCAGATTGGATACATTTTTTTCATTCTGGGCACAGGTTTTTGTTTTTTCTCCCCTCAATCTGGGCTTTAATAAGTCCTTTCCTCTGGAGGGCAGCAGATACTCAAAATATTTTGTTCATGTTTTTCTGCTTGGGCAAGAACACAGAAGTTCCTTGCCTGAAGTCGCTTCTCAACACGCACCTCTCTTCATGTGTGGGGCAATGCCCATGAGTCATTCCTGTGTCTCAAAACGTGCAAAAAGCAGTGCCAGGAGAGTGAATTCACACTGTCATCTCTTTGGTCCATCGGAAGAACGCTCTGTAGAGGTGGCTGTGCAGTTCGCAGGCCTTTCTGTGAAGCCCCTGCGTGAAAGGTTCAGTTCAGTAGCCCTCTTGTACCTGTACAGTGCAAGATAATATAATGCAAAAAGAGGCTAAGAACAATAAAACATGTAATCATAGCACTTAGTGTTTATGTATTACGAGCACATTTCATTTACTTGTGGCTGCATGGAGCTTGTTGCTCAGCTCTCCTCCTCTGCGTGTGTGGGCTGCCACTGACGGTTTCAGAAGCCTTGAATAAAACTGTAGTTCGCCATGGTGTCTGGATTCTGGTGCCTTGACAAACTGGAATTCATCCCTGCCCCTTGGATTTGTTTTAGTTTGACTCAAGGATTCCCAAACCCGGAAGCCTTCTGTTGCACTTGGCTTCTGAAACGAGGGAGGAGTATGTGAGCATGCAAAAAGCTGTGTTCATGCCCACTGTTGACAAAATTCCATTTGTTTGTGACAGTTGAATACAGCTGTTGCTTCATAGCAGTCTGTCGGAAACAAACTCTCTCCTGGCCCTCCGCTGTGAAGCAGAGACCAACTTCATTCCCTTCTTTGAGTGACAGGCTTGCTGGATCATGGAAATGCCATCACTGTTGTTCACCTGGGTTTCAGTAAAGCTTTCGACAGGGATTCCCCATGATGTTCTGATGGGTAAACTGGAGGACTGAGGGCTGGACTCTAGGATATTTAGGTGGATGGGGAACTGGTTGGAGAACTGCATCCGAAGAATAGTTGTTGATTGGGAGGAGGTGCCACAGGGCTCGGTTCTGGGCCCAGTGCTTTTCAGTATTTTTATAAATGATCTGGATGAGGGGGTGGAGGGACTATTTGAAGTTGGGAGGCGGAGTGAACACACCAGAAGATAGAGATTCAGCGAGATCTGAACAATCTGGAAAAGCGGGTGGATGTGAACAAGATGCAGTTCAGCAAGGACAAGGGCAAAGTTCTGCATCTGGGTCACAAAAATGAGTTGCACGCATACTGGAATGGGGGATACACTTCTGGGTAGCAGTGCTGTTACACGGATGTGCAAGGGTTCTTTATGCTCTATGTATACAAGGGTCAAATTGCGAGAAATACCAGTGGAATGAAGAGACCTTTTGATTTAATATGTGGAGTTTTATTAAATAAGTGCAAAGTTCACACTGCTCACTCTTGCAAAGTAATAACAGTAGATCAACACACACAGAGCTAAGAAACAGAGAGGTGATCGATAGTGACAAGCAGGAGGTTGATTTTAGCTAGGGCAATACTCACCAATCCTGGAGTCTGGAATCCACCTGGCAGAAGGCGGGCATGGCCAACCAGCGGTTCGTGTCAAAGGCGCAGAGGGAATCTGTGGGTACACTGTTATGGGCCCCAAGAGCTGTACAAAAAAAATTAAGGTGCAGAATGCCAGTTTAAATGTGGTTTGGGGAGCCGGGGGGGGGGGCTGGCCTGGAGTGTAATGAGTATCCAGATTAAAATTGAGTAGGTGCAGGATGCTCGGTTTAGACTTCTGAGGTTGGGAAGGTGACTTGTGTTTGCGTTTCTATGTGTCAGTGGCTCAGTGTTGAATGGGAAAGGGCGCTAGACTCTCAAAATTACTTTGAAGGAGACAGTGCAGTTTATTAAGGTGGTGCCAGGATCACGGAAGATGGGATTAGTATGGCTAGGCTGACTGTCTCTGTTCATTGTGTCATCCATGAGATCCTGTATACGTGCTTGCTCACCATGCTCCTGTTTGGCTCGGTTCCTCCTCAGCCTGTCAGGCTGGTTCAAAATGGAGTATTTTCTGGCTCTATGTTGCGTGCCCGTGACAGACCAATGTGAGGCGTGGGACCCTTGTCTTACTGCCTTTCTGGCTGCCAGGTTCCTCTGAGGTTTTTGGGGAGAGCAAGTTTAATGGGTATATCAGGGGAGGTAACACTGTGTGTGAACAAGATCTTGGGGTACAGGTGGATTGTAAGCTAAATATGAGCAATCAGTGTGATACAGCAGCAAAAAAGGCTAATGTGGACCTAGAGTGTATCAACAGAGGCATAGCATTCAAATTACAAGATGTCATGGTCCTGCTGTACACTGCATTGGTCAGGCCTTACCTGGAGTCCCGCATGCAGTTCTGGAGGCCTCACTTCAAAAAGGATGTGGACAGAATGGAGCGGGTGCAGAGGAGAGTGACGAGGGTGATCGGGGGCCTGGAGACCAAGCCCTGTGAGGAAAACTTGGGAATGTTCAGTCCGGAGAAGAGGAGGTTGAGTGGGGACATGATTGCTCTCTTTGAAAGGCTGTCATTTAGAGGAGAGCAGGGAGCTGTCCCTGTTGGCAGCAGAAGATAAGACTCAAAATAATGGGTTTAAATAATGGGCAGAAAGATACCAGCTGGATATTAGGATTTATTTATATATTTATTACCATTAGAGGAGTTCAGCAGTGGAATTAGCTGCCCAGGGAGGTGGTGAAATCTCGCTCATGGGAAGTCTTCAAGCAGTAGCTGAACAAACACTAGTCAGGGATGCTCTAGAGTCTAGGCTGATCCTTCATTGAGTGGAGGGTTAAAATAGATGGCCTGTATGGCCCCTTGCAACTCTGTGATTCTAAGTACCAACCTTGGTTTGCTATGATGTCTAAATTATATGTAACATTTCTGGTAATCTATTTACTTTTGCGCTGGCCTTGGACCATAAGAAATTATTCCTTTGTGATGTCTGGGTTGGCAACCTCTGTTGAGCGCTTGTTCTCCCAACTAGAATCAGTAACTGTCTTCAGACTGGTTTATAGGCATCCCAGCAAACTGCGGTTAGCATTAGATTAGAAACCGAGAGGGCAGCTGTGGGCACCAGGAGGAAAGGGAGGAAGTAGTGGCCCTGTCACAGACCTCTCCGGCTCATGGGGTCAGGGACTGTTTGTGCTGAACCATGATAGCTTGGTGCCAGTATAATGCTCGCTCTGTGCAAACCGTGCCTAGCAAGTCAGGACACGAGTTACTTTGGGGGATGTGTGCTTCTGCTTCTCCTCCCACCCTTCTCTGTTCCTATTCCCTTCATTATTTATTAATTTATTTTTGCCTTAACCGTGTTTTGCCCTCTGTCTCCACCATGTGCAAAACCTGGCTCTGGTCTTTGATCTAAATCTTAAGAGGACATTGGAGAGAAAGGATGCAATAGCTTCTCTTTTCTGGTCAGCAAGAAGGAAGATTTGCTTGACCCTTAAGAAAAAAAGACCATTCACATGGTGCATTAACATTATGCAGGAATCCCTTGAAAATCTAAATAGTAGTTAACATTTAGCATCCAGTAGTGGCGTGTGAGTCATTGGAAACGGTGGCCTCTTACCCCTCAGGCAAATGACCTGAAATGTGATTAATGGTAGCAGTGTGGACGTGTGAACCCATCCAAAGAAATAACTGCTCTTCAAAGCTATTACTAATGTGACCTTGGTATGATTTGTAGCTGAAAGTAAAAACCTATTTGCAGTCCTAATTTTCTTCTGTTTTGACTAATGATGATTATAATTGGAGGGGTACATGAATTTGTGGATTTGTGTGTACATAATAACCACTCTCTATCAACTTCTTTGTTTTCTCACACACACACACATAGTTTCCCCAGTCTGTTTCTGTCATCTGTACTTTAAGGCTGTATTTCTACATCACGGATCTCATTTGGTTTGTGATGGGTGCATAACACAGGTAAATCTTGGACTTGCGTGTTTCCTGCCTCTTCCCCTTGCATGGTTTTTTTTCAGAATTGAAGTCTGAACACAGTAGCTATAGAAACCTCAGTTGCCTGAGTTTACCTCTGTGATGGAACAGGCCTGCTTTGACTTGCTGGCCCTGCTCTGTCTACCTACTCCTGGGCGTTGCCAACTCCTGGAGGGGTTTACCACTTCCTTCCACTAGGGTACTCAATGCCACCGCCTGTTCATTTTAGGGATTTCCCACTGGTATGGACAGGAATCCCAGTTTCCTTTCCTGATTCTGAGTCCTGGCCTCAGGGGCTCCTGCTACCCAGACACTGGTTACCACAGGGACCAATTCCAACTTTACTGTTAACAGCTAGTTGCTCTCTTTTGTTTTTGTTGGTCTGTGTGGTAAAATTTTATTCTTATTGGTTTTGCATAAAATTTGCATAAAATGAAAAAGTCTGTAAAACATCAAAGTATAACAAATGAACCTGGTGCCTCCAGAGTTTCATAAGCCAAGATGGGTCTCTGCCCTGAAGTGCTTGAAAACTAACATCAGTTGGATTTACAATCATGTTCGACATCTGTTAATTTGTCACATGATCACATTAACCCCATTTCTGGATATTGGGGAGGAAGTTAAGAGAATTGGCAGAATCCTATCTAATTTTCAACCTCTGCCATATGCAAGGATATCCTGCATATAAAGTGTTTCCAGGGGCGTAGACTTTCCATTCTCCCGGGGGGGGGGGCTCTGTCTCGCACGCACAAAGCATGCGCACTGGGACGATGTCCTGGCTGCCACCGCCTCTCCCCCCTGCCTGGCTCCCACGCACCCCTCAGAGGAAGGAAGTGGGTGCGGGGGAGCTGGGCAGGGGGGCTCTTGCAGCGGTGGCGGCCGGGGAGGCTTGCGGCAGGTGGGGAGGCGCAGCGGTGGTGTCCCCTCTGCCACCACCAGAGCCGCCACCGCTGCACTGCTGCCGTTGGGATGATGTCCCCGCCGCCAGAGCCACCACGCCACCACTCTCCGGGAAGGAGGAGTGGGTGGGGAGAGCGGCTCTGGCGGCGGCGCAGCAGTGGGAAGGTGTGGCAGCGGGTGCTCCATTTTGCCGGGGGGAGCTCAGTCTCCCCCGGGAAATTTTGGGGGTGGCTTGAGCCCTCGAGCCCCCCCCCCCCGTAGTTTACGCCTATGAGTGTTCCCTGTGGACACCTCTGTCTTCTTGTAGCCAAAGTCTATAGCTGTACACTCTGTGTTCTGAGGAGATCTTTTCTGCCCTGTCCATTAATAGCCCAAGAAACAGGTACCTTAAATCTCAAGGAGTTAAACTTCATTTGCACCCTGTGAGCCAATTCTGTGTATGTAGGGAGGGGCTGGGGCTTTGTGGTTGCACGTTGTGCGTGGAGAAGGCCCCAGAATCAGTCCTTGGTACCTCCAGTTAAAGGACCTCAGACAGGAAATGTTGGGAGAGACTTTTCTCCACGGAGCTCCTAGAGAGCCTCTGCCTGTCAAACCATCCTGAGCTGACTGGACTAATGAACTGACCTGGTATAAGATGGCATCATATGTTGAATTCTCTGTGGTCAAATCTGTAGTAGGAGACCTGCCCAGATGGTTGTGAAAGCATTTTTCTTAGATGTTCTCAACTGCAAGCATTTACTGGGGATGCTTCAGGCACAGGACAGATGCCCAGAGGGTAAGGCTGTAATTACTAGCCAAGCCTCTCTAGGGACCTGTGCTGTGCTGTAGTTTGAGCCGCTTTGTCCCCAAAGCAGGATGCCATTGAATTTTGAAAAAGGAAGCAGACTGATCTTCTTTTCTGTATTACCTGTTACCTGTATGGTGCTACAAGTTCAAATGCCTGTGGGGAGGGTGGGGTATAAATTGAATAAAATAAATAAATGCATCCGTATATTGCCAAGACCTCTGCAGCTCTTACTTATATTACTCCAAGGTTTCAAACCATTTTAAAGAAACGTTATTTTGGAAAGAATTTGAGGTGTCGGATGCCAATGAAGAGAGGCAAAGGGTGTGTGCTTTGGAAGTGAGAAAGCATGTGGAGCTAGGCAGAGAATAGAGCCACCAGGTGCATTCTTCTGCTAAGGCCCCAGTTGCTCTCCTTTTGCAAATTCTGCCTGGCTCCACTCTGGTTTCTTACCCTGCAAGAGAGACCACCTCCAGCTTTATCAGATGGTTGTCTTGCAACTTTTTCACAGAGGCAGAGGTCCTCCCAGTGGCAAATTCAGAACTGAATTTGGGCTCTGCCTTTGGGAAGTGAACTTTGCCACATGAAGCTAGCTGCCATGGTGTGGGAAGTTCTGGTGAAAGCCCATTCCTCCAAGGGCATTGCCTCGGGTCGCATCAGGGGTGGCCGCGGGGGATGATTGAGCAGCTTGAGGGATTTTCCCTTCTAAAGAACGCCTGACAAGCTGATGAGAAGTGTTAATTTTATCTCTTGAGAACACAAGGTATTAAGGGGATTTCGGCACCTCTCCTGGATCTCTATCAAGCCATGATGGGGATTTAGCGATAAGGCAAAGGGCGCCCCTTCTGTGGGAGGACAGCTTTCGGTGGGTGCCAGAGAATCGTTATTCTGCTGTCAGCTTTTCTTTGTTCTCTAGAGAAATGCTTTCACCTCTAGGAGAAAGGAGAATCTAAGCGGGAGCCCACAGATGAGCTTAAATTATAGGTGCAAATAAAAACAGGTTTTTTTCCCCTGTCTTTACTTTCTTAACTCTCCCTGTGACTCATTGGAGGTACGGGAGGGGGGAGGGAGATACTGTCCAAAGCCTCTCCAGTTGTGTGACTCACTATCTGGAGAAAAAAATGAATGAAGTCCAAGAAAGTCTCAACTGGCTCTGAAGTTAGTGGTAACTTTTGGCGGGGGGGGGGGGGGGGGGGGGAGATAAGACCTTTAATTATGCACCATACCGAAAGGCTTAAGGAATGCTAAACAAATTGGACTGCAACCCGACTGGCGTAGAGCCGCTCTCCTGGCTCGGTTGGGTTTATCTGGCGGATGCGAAGAGCGTGGCCGCTTGCTTACCTGCCAAAGATTTAGTTCTGCATTGTTAGACCCAGGATCCCCCTGTACTTTTATGGGGGGGGGGGGAGATAAGCTGTAGGTTTCATGTAGTTTGGCTGCAATTTTAGTACTTGCATTCATATTCTGTTGATGGCGGCACAGTGCTGATGACTCCCTAAAACAGTTTTCGTTCTGCAAGTGAAACCATTTTCATTTTATGATAGTTCTGAAATGGCAGGGAGATGCTGCTGCGGTGGAGCAAGATCCAATATCCTCTGAACACTCCCTATAGATGAAGCAGCTTATTATTCCCTCAGTGTTTCCCAGACTTTGGATACCCGAGGCACAGATCATCCCCGGATTGAAATTGGAGGCACATCTTTTATACTTGAAAGGTGTATTTATATCTTTTTGATCAGATCCTAGAACATTGGGCAGGCATCGTCCTTGAAAGGGCATAAGAGCAGAAGAAGAGCCCTGGTGAATAAGACCAGTGGTCCAGCTAGTCCAGCATCCTGTCTCACACAGTGGCCACCCAGTTCTTCTGGATGGCCAGCAACAGGGCATAGGGGCTAAGGCCTTCCCCTGATATTGCCTCTTGGCTCTGGGATTCTGGCTCTGAATGTGGAGGTTCCCCTCAGTCACCATGGCTAGTAGCCATTGATAGACCTATCCTCTATGAATCTATCTAATCTCCCTTTAAAGTGGTTTATTCCTGTGGCCATCACTACATCCTCTGGCAGTGAATTCCACATTTTAATCACTCTCTGTGTAAAGTAGTATTTCCTTTTGTCTGTCCTGAACCTACTGCCCATCAGTTTCATTGGATGCCCTTGAGTTCTAGTATTTTGGGAGAGGGAGAAAAATTTCTCTTTGTCAATTCTCTCTATCCCATGCATAATGTCATAAACCTCTAGTCGTCTCTTTTCTAAACTGAAATGTCCCAGACTCTTCAGCCTTGCCACATAGGCAAGGTGCTCCAACCCCCTAATCATCTTGTTTACCCTCCTCTGCACTTTTTCCAGCTCTGCAATGTCCTTTCAGAGATACAGGGGCCAGAACTGTACACAGTATTCCAAATGAGGCCGCACCATTACGATATCAGCCATTTTATTCTCAGTCTCTTTCCTAATAATTCCTAACAAAGAGTTTGCTTTTTTCACCCCTGCAGTACATGGGGTGAAAGGGTTGACCCTTTCATTTAGTTATCCACTACGACCCCAAGATCTTTTTCCCTCTCAGTCTCAGCAAATTCACACCTCATTAGCCTATACTTGAAGTTGGGATTTTTTTTTTGTCCCAGTGTGCCTAACTTTACTCTTACCAATACTGAACTTCATTTGCCACATTGTTGCCCACTCACCCAGTTTGTGGAGATCCTCTTAGAGTTCTTCACAGTCAGCCTTAGTTTTCACCATCCTGAATAATTTGGTGTCATCTGCAAACTTGGCCACTACACTACTCACCTCCAGTTCCCGATCATTGATAAATAAATTAAATAGTACCAGCCCCAGTGCCCATCCTTGTGGGAACCCATTGCTTACTTCTCTCCATTTTGAGAACTGTCCATTGATTCCTACTCTTTGCTTCCTGTCATTTAACCAGTTTTTGATTCATAAGAGAATGGTAGCCAAGGCAAATTGTCCCACTGGCTACCCTAGGGAGTTCTGGCACATCCGAACTTCCTCAAGAGAAGAACTCCAGCATCAGTGCACAGTGCAAGGTGGGGTGGGATCGGGGCTGTGTGGTAGGACACAGCAGTGAATGCATTCAAGATGGTGGCTACCTTGTCCAGGGCTCACCTCGAGGCCTTCATGCACAGTCTACAAATTGCTGTAGTCTCTGTGTCAGCCTGTCTGACCATCTGTCCAGTCTCCAGCGTTGCTCAGATCCATTTCAGCAGAGTTAACTTGGCCACGAATGTACCAGTTAGCTTCGGCCATGTCACTTTCTCTAAGCCTCTTTGTACATAAGCAGTTAATCTGAAGCAGCAGCAACTCCTGAAATAATTTCTTTGTCTGAATGCTTAACATATCCAGTGGGGTATATTGGAAGTAGAGAAAGAGGGTCAGCCATTCCTGAAAGGGTTAGGGGCTTTTGATGCTCTTGTTCTCCCCCCACCCCAGAAAAAAATCACATTGTTTTTTAAAAGCAGCACTTTTATCACTAACAAATGAAATTCTGTTTTCTAGAGAAAGCTGGTGATCTGTATTTAATGCAGGATAGTTTGCAAAGAGGAGTCTCTGAAATGCCCTGTTCTCGAAGACATGGTTTATCCTGGAGCATAAGACAGCAGTCCCTGAAGCTTATTGATGTCATCATGCCTTAAGCCACTTTCTCATCTGTATAAAGGGATAACAGATGATTGTACAAAATTGTTGGTTCTTCCTAACTGTGGGGATTGGGCGGACTATAAATAGCCTCTCTGTTTGTGATTTCGGTGGTCATGACTCACTGTAAATATTTGCAGCAGAGACATATTCATTGACATGCACCTGAAGAAGCACAGATAGGGCGGCATGAGTTTTGCAGTCTAAGTGTGGAAATCAAGGCCTGACCTCTGAATTTAAGAGCCTTGGCTTGTATTTTGAAGAACAGTGGGTTTTTGTGCCCCACTTTTCTCTACCGAGGAGTCTCAGAGCAGCTTACCATCAGCCTTCCCTTCCTCTCCTCACAACAGGCACCCTGTGAGGTAGGTGGGGCTGAGAAGAAGAGAAGAAGAGATTGGATTTATATCCCGCCCTTCACTACCCAAGGGAGTCTCAGAGCGGCTTACAAACTCCTTTCCCCTCCCCTCCCCACAACAGACACCCCATGAGGTAGGTGGGGCTGAGAGAGCTCTGACAGAAACTGCTCTTTTTCAAGAACAGCGTGGAGGAGTGGAGAATCAAACCTGGTTCTCCCAGATTAGAGTCTGTGCACTTAACCACTACACCAAACTGGCTCTTTGAGCATGGAGTGTTCTGAGAGAACTGTGACTGGCCCAAGCAGCCTTCATGTGAGGAGCAGGGAATCAAACCTGGTTCTCCAGATTAGAGTGCACTGCTTTCAACCACCAAGCCAGCTTGGTGTAGTGCAGGGGTGGGCAAATAGCGGCCCGGGGGCCACATGCGGCCCGCCACAGAGTTTTTTGCGGCCCGCCACGTGGTGTGATAGGGTACATTTGTCTCATTAAACTGATTCTAAAATTAAATATGCTTGCAGCTATAGATGATATGAAATTAGCACAATAAATAAATTGAATAAAACGACCACTATTTTATTTAATTTATACTTATTGATTTTTATTATACAATTTATACCTTTTCTGAAATGCAAAGTTAACTAATGAATGCAATCATTTTAAAAGGTGCGGCCCTCCACTAACCTCCACTCCCACAAAGTGGCCCCCGAGCCAAAACAATTGCCCACCCCTGGTGTAGTGGTTAAATGCGTGGACTCTAATCTGGGAGAACCGGGTTTGATTCCCCACTCTTCCACTTGCACCTGCTGGATGACCTTGGGCAAGCCATAGTTCTGGCACAGCTTTTCTTGAAAAAGAGCAGTTTCTGTCAAAACTCTCTCAGCCCCACCTACCTCACAGGCTGTCTGTTGTTTGGAGGAGAAGGGAAAGGAGATTGTAAACCACTCTGAGACTCCCTTAAGTAGTGAAGGGTGGGGTATAAATCCAATCTCTTCTTCTTCTTCTACACCACGCTGGGTCTCTATTCTGAAGTCTTTAACAGAGCAGTGTTTAGTTTTTTTTTAAACAAGATGTTTTATTTAATTGTCCTGCATGTTATATACACACATATTTCTATATTTCTGTAATGCAATTTGCCTTTGGGCTCCAGAGGATTTTGCATTCATTAAAATGAGTACCTTAAAGGAGTATATCTGTTGTGCCCAAACTTTCAGTTTAAAAAAGAATGTAACCACCTTGTGATGAGGTCAGACCAAGGTCCACCACCCTGTTTTTAGTTGTGGCTGGCCAGATGGCAAGAAGCTAATGACCTCCACTGTCTCCCCCCCAAACATCTGGCATCTAGAAATATGCTGCCTCTCAGTAAGTTTAACTGTTGTGCTTGATGGCTGTTGCTAGACCATGTCAGAGCATAATGAGCCCAGGCCCTGTGCAAATGAGCTGAAAGGGTGATCAGTCCTCTGCCCAAATCCACTCTGACCCCACAGGACTTTTCCCCAGAGATGAGGGAGGGAGGAAGACAGAAAGCCTGGCATTAAGTTCTTAAATACAGAAGTAATGTCTAGTAAACTCATACCAAGGAAATTCAAAAGCACCCCATCATATTCCAGTGATACACAAGTGCTCCTCTGTGCAGCTGATAGAATTCCACTTGGCGACAGGTTCTCCTTTTCCTCTTATCAGAAGGTTTCAGACAGGCTGATGCAGGGATATCTTCAGTATCTTGCCCAGAGGTTGGCAGCTCAGTAGCTAAGATTCCACTGTAGAATGGCTGAGGTGGGGAAACAGTCATGTATACAGTGTCCCTTCCTGTTCCCTTAAAATGGGGAAATGGGAAAGTCTGCTTTCGTAGCTTGTGTTTGCCAAGAACAATACAAAAGGCTCACCTGCTTGTTGCAGCTTGTCTTTGCAAGGCCTTCAAGTGGACACAGTCATGCATAGACACATTCACTCCGACACTTATGCCTTCAGCCTAGCATTCCATTAAAACACAGTTCAGTTAAAAATAAGAAACACAAAAATTAAATTACACTGGGTCCAAGCTGTCATTGCATGGTGGTTAGAAGGAAGCATAATTAAATTGAGCATGGATCATTTCAAAAGGGCATAAATTCAGCAAGCCATAAGTTCAAGACTCCTAGGTTCTCACAGCCTTTTCTATTAATCTTTTTTATGGTATCTAGTGGCATTGCTCTTTTAGTGTCTGACAAAGCTCAATTGTACATACGTCAAGAGGATATATATATTCCAGGATTCTGCAGGTTTATGGAGCTGCATGTGATGGGAGGTGCTTTATTGAATCTACCAAAGCTTCTGAGAAGAATCACCATAGAGCATCTTTAGGTAATGATGATCAAGATGGCCGGTCTCCATTTTTGATCCCTCTGATATGGGTGACACTTAAAACCAGTGCTGCCCCAGAGGCCTCATCTAAAAGCTGGCTTCTCTGCATTCCGTCACCAAATAAAAACTCATATGCCTTTTACATGTTAAAACTGGCTTTTAGTTACAGTGAAGGGAGTGTCTGCTGGGGCGGGGGCCGGGGGTGCTGGCTTCCTCCAGTGGGGACTCATTCTCCCATGCTAACCCAAGACAGTCCATGGTAGTGCTAACCCAAGGCAGTGTTCTGTCTGCCAAGAGCATCCGGAATCAGAGCACAGGTCCTGCTAGATGTGTCAAAGCCAACCAAAGGCAGCATAAGCAGTTGAGAATGTGTTGTCCAGTTGCATTGCCTATTTCATCTGTGTCCATCCTGGCTGAGTATGACTGGATGGGAGAAGATGGGAGAAGATGCTAGATAACATTCATGGAGGAAGGAAAACAAAGCAGCTACTATTGAAGCAGCTACCATCCATGCATGGGAAGAAGAGAACTGTGTTTCTCGAAAGGTTATGCTACATTAAATTTTATTAGTCTTCAAGGCGCTACTGGGCTTTTTATTGTTAAGCAGCTACTGTGCTATGGGCACCAACTCTTGTATAGGTTAGTTGGTAGAAAGATGTCTGGATGCAGTTACACAGCAACATAGAGCTGGAAGGGATCCCAAGGATCATCTAGTCCAACCCCCTGCACAACGCAAAATATTTACAGCTACCTCCCACTCCCCCAGTCATCCCTGCTCTTGTGCCTGTTTAGCTGTGGGTTGAAGAGACATTTCTAATGCACATTTCAGCACACAATCAGTTTTATACTGGTGGTTTCTCAAAACAGGACATTAGAGATGCTCCACGAAGTCTTAGACCAAGGCCTGCCAGGCGAGAAGATCCCAAATGGCTGCATTTTGTCTCAGGTCTGCATCGTTAAATTATTTTTTGTCAAAAGTCATGAGGTATGAAGCTGATTTGTAATTTTATTTCATTTTGGTAGCATTTCAATATGTTTTTCAAGTCCTGAAACAGATGGTGACTGCAGGGCTGTTTGCTGAGATCAGCGGAATGGTAGCTTAGACTCATAAAATAAGATTTCTAATGTATAGTAGTTGTTTCAGTGTTTGAAAACGGATGCTTTTGGAAACCAGACTTCCTTTTTGTACAAGAGAGAGTAATGTAGTATGCGGAAGAAAATGTGTACAGTTCTGAGCTATCTGCTGTCATTAAAGGAATGCAGGCTTCAGTTTGCGCTCAGCACAAAGTACCCTTCTTTTAAAATAATTTATTCACTTATCTTACCGTAGGATAAGGGAATTCGTATGCTTAAATTAAAAATCCTGTAAAACACAGTAGATATTAAATACAATGCTGTCCTTTTAAAAACCTGTTACTGTTTGAATTCTTTTTGCTTAACTATGTGGTGTCAGAAGGAAGATTCTGCAGAGGAAGGCAATGGCAAACCACCTCTGCTTCTCACTTGCCTTGAAATCCCCTTGCTGGGGTAGCCATAAGTCAGCTGGGACTTGAAGGCACCTCCCCCTCCCCTACTTTGTGCATCATAATCGCTGATAGATTAGTACTTGCTAAGATATAGAAACCAGAAAATAAATTCCAACAAAAAGATATTTTGTGGACAAAATTAAAGCGTTTTATTTAAGGGTGAAATTATCATATTTTCAATTAAATGAAATGTATAGATTCAACTTGTCAAGGTGTTACAATCACATGGGGTCAGTGCTGTAAAGCTCATACTCTAATTCAAACCTATGTAGAAAGACAGTTGAAAAATGGGCACTGATGACGAAGTCGCACAGCTATTTTGGGACAGGGAGCCACTGGCCTGAATTCTGGAAGGCGGTGCTGTTTTCTTAATTAATTACCCTAGCTTTCGCTGGTAGGGTCTTCTTTTTTCCCTAACATGCCAAGGCACCTCCCTCAAGAATCTAATCTCTTCTCCTTGTGCGACGGCTTTGTTCTCATATGACGCTCGAATAATCTTGTCCCTTGTTTCTCTTTTATTATTTTATTATTTATTATTGTTTCTCTTTTATTAAGTTCCCTAGGAGCATTGAATTTTCTTGCAAATGCCGTGCCTCTTCTAAACACTCCATCAATTTCAGTCATTACCTCTTGTTTGGTGCCGATGTTCAATTGAGTTGCTATGATTTCAGCCATTTCTTCTTTCAAATTCGTGCCAATATTTTCCGGAACATTTTGACACCTGACAATTTGTGCTGCTTTGTCCAGTTCTAGATTGATGAGCGATTCTTCCAGTCTTTCATTTTTCGCCTTCAATTCTTGTACGTCCAGATCTAAATCTCGTACTCTTACGTGAGTTTGTCTACCTTTTGTGGCCAGCTCTTGTATCTCTGCTTTATTCGTTGCCAAGCATTCAAAAGGTAGCCGAGAGCCGCTGTGTTGTAAGAGTGTCGGACTAAGATTTGGGAGAATCTCCATTCTGCCATGAAAGTTTGCTGGATAAGCTTGGGCCACTCATACACCCTCAGGTTAACCTATCAGGGTTGTTGTGAAGATAAAATGGAGGAGAGAAGAATGATGTGAGCTGCTTTGGGTCCCATAAATGAAAGTGTTTGCTTGTAGTGCAGTCAGTAGAATCCTCCATTACTTTAGTGACCTAGCCTGTATTTTGTTGCCATAAGCTTTTGTGGACTAGAGGATCTGATCAAGCTGGCTGTAGCTCTCAGAGGCTATACTGTGGTATATTTGTTAATCTTTAAGGTGTCACAGCATTCTTTGTTGTTCCTATATAGGTAGGTTTCCTGAGAGAGTCTTACCCAGTGAGTTTCATGGCGGGGTCTCCACTGAACAAGCCTGGCTGTTCCTTTACAGTTCTGAGCTTGTCTTCACAGCATTAGGTTATCGGGTTTATCAGTACACCTGCAATGGCACTGGAATGGAATAAATTCTGCCATCTGCTCTAGGAATGGCCAGTGTATTCACAAAGGTCATTCATGTGCCTTTTCTGACTGCAGCTTACGCCTGAGTTTTAATTAAACATCAGATGCTCAGTGAGTTAGCAGTATGAATTTTGGGGACTGGATTAATGTGTTTTAATTGCCAGTGCATTTGCGCAAAACATGACGCATGTCTTATTATTTTTTTGGCTGACTCCTTTCAGTCCAGCAAGTCTGGGAACCAATTGTGAAGGGGAGGGTGTACAAAGGGAAAGGTGGACTGTGCCGAAGTAGTTTATACAACTTATGATTGCAGCAAAAATTTCCAAGAACTCTTCTGGAGAATATCTCTAACATTATACATACAGCATGCGCTCCCAACTTTACCGTGTTTAGTATATACCATGTCTGACTAAGCTGCAGAATTTGTGGCGTTCCTGTTGATGATGTCTGGGGCATAAGGCCCAAAGGTATGGCTGTGGCATAGAGTCAGACCTGCAGTTCTGCTTGCCTCTCTAGCCCTGCTGCCCAGTTTAGTAGATTAGGAGAAATTCCATACCAAACAGTACAGAGCCAGAGTCCCTGTTTTTTGTTCCAAGTTCCAGACTTGCTCTGGCATTTAAGAGCCACCAACAAAGCACATGCCAGTTTGGTGTAGTGGTTAAGTGCACAGACTCTAATCTGGGAGAACTGGGTTTGATTCCCCACTACTCCACTTGCAGCTGCTGGATGACCTTGGGCAAGCCATAGCTCTGTACCAGCTGTTCTCTCGAGGACAGTTGTCTCAGATCTCATAGGCGTAGACTACGGGGGGGCTCGAGCCACCCCCGAAATCTCCCGGGGGGGACTGACACCCCCCCCCCCCGGGGAAACATAGTGCCTGCCGCCATGCCTCCCTGGGCTCTTCCGAGGCCCGGCAGCCGCTGCTGCTGGTGACTCTCACCCCCCCCCCCCAGCCTGGCCACTCCTCCGTCCTTCCCTCTCCCTCCCTCTTTTCCGGGCGAAATGCCCAGCGTGGTGGCGTCACCCGGAAGTGACACCATCATGCTGGGCATGTTTCTAGGTGACGCTCTAGCAATCGCCCTGGAACTCTATGGCACCATAGAGTTTCAGGGCGATTGCCAGAGTGTTGCCCTGGCAATGTGCCCAACGTGATGGCGTCACTTCCGGGTAACGTCACCACACTGGGCATTTCACCCAGAAAAGAGGGAGGGAGAGGGAAAGAGTGGCCAGGGTGGGCGGGCGAGGGAGAGAGGCACCGGCAGCAACTGGTGGGCCTCAGAAGGGCCCGGGGAGGCGCGGCAGTTTTCCAGGGGGGGACATCGCCCCAGTGAGCGTGTGCGCAAAGTGCGCACGCACTAAAGAGCCCCCCCCCAAGAATTTACAAAACTATGCCCCTGTCAGAGCTCTCTCAGCCCCCCCTACCTCACAGGGTGTCTGTTGTGGGGAGGGGAAGGGAAAGGAGTTTGTAAGCCGCTCTGAGACTCCAGGTGAGTGAAGGGTGGGATATAAATCCATTCTCTTCCTCTTCTCTTTCACAAGTCCCAGATTTGATCCACTGACACCACCAGTTAAGACAGGGATCCCCAATCTTTTCAAGCCTGCAGATACTTCTGGAATTCTGGTATAGGGTAGTGGGCACAACTACAAAATGGCTCCTGCAGGAAGTGGAGACAACCACAAAATAGCTGCCACAGGAAGTGGAGCCAGCCACACAATGTCAGGGAGTGGGGTAGGGTTGCCAGCCTCCAGGTGTGCCCTGGAAATCTCCTGCTATTACAGCTGTTCTCCAGACCGTAGAGCTGTAGATAAGTTCTTCTGGAGAAAATGGCTGCTTTGGAGGGTGGACTCTGCGGCATTGTACTCTGCTGAGGCTTCTCCGCTCCCCAAACCCCCCCCCCCCCGGTTCCACCCCCAAAACTCCATGTATTTCCCAACCCAGAGCTGGCAAACCTAGAGTGAGGTTATGCACAAATCGAATTATGTGCGGTTATGCACAAGTCAACATTTCAGGTTCAAGCTCTGTTTAACAGGATTACTTTTAATATGAATGCACACTGTAGCACAGTGAAGATCCTTGTGCTTTAGTGGCAGCTGTTACTGAAGCAGCTTTTTAAAAAAACATGTGCACAGCCAATCAGATTTCCACTGGCCAATCAGAAGTCCTATTGGGCAAAAGCCCCTCCTGGCTCCACCCACTTTCTAAAAACACTTGGCAAGTGCCAGGAAAGGTGTTGGTGGGTGCCATGGCAACCGCAGACACTACATTGGGGGCCCTGAGTTAAGAAATGTCTTGGGACTTCTGAGATCTGCTGTTAGCCAGAGTAGATGATATTGAGCTATAGTATTTACTCAAATGCAAGACTAGGTTTTTTTCCAGATATGCCATTAAAAAAAGAGAGGGGATCATCTTAATTTTCCATACAAGTTACAGTTATGTCAAATTATAACATCTGTTTGTGTGTATAACATTTTTAGAGGGGGTCATCTTCCTTTCAAGTAAATACGGTAGATAGACTGACTTTACAAGGTAGCTTCATATGTCCACCCCTGAAATATAAAATGAGAAATGTCTTGAGTCCTACAAAAGTCTGAAAACAGGACATGTTTACATCTTTGCCAAAACTCACAACTTGGCATCCATTTTATAGTCTTATATCAATGCCTTTAAATAAATATTTTGAAATACCAAATGAGTGTATAGTCTTAGGCTGAGGACAGACTGGCAGTCTGGCCCGCTCTGCCTCCGCTCCGTCCAGACTGCCACATCTGCCTGGAGGAGGCGGTCCAGCACCACGTTCCTCTCGCAGCAGCCGGGCACCACTTAAAAGTGGTGTCCCGGCTGCTGCGGCGCGCGTTCCACCCACTTCCAGCGGGTGTGAACGCGCGCCAGCCGGGGGAGCCGCGCAGCGTTCTCATGCCACCGGAAGCCACCCGCAGTCTGGACGCCGCGGGTGGTTTCCTTGCGACAGCGTGTGAACGCTGCACAGCGGGGGCAATTCCCCCCCGCCTTGTTCTGCTGCGCCACGGAGGCATGGCAGAACACACGTCTGTTCGCAGCCTTAATGTATATTCAGTTAACAAAGTTTTCTTATACCAACTCCAAAAGTATTTAATACAAAGTCAGAAGCTCCAAGCCAGAGGACTGATATGCTGTACTGGATCGCTTGATGGTCGGGAGGCAAATGGCTGAAAGAGATTTCCTAGAGCAGGGGTGGCCAAACTGTGGCTTGGGAGCCACATGCAGCTCTTTCACACACATTGTGCGGCTGGCTACCAGGAGGCTTCTTATCTATTTGCTCTCTCTCTTTCTTTCTGTCTTTCTTCCTTCATCCCTCCCCCATTTATTTCCTTTCTTTGTTGCTCTCTCTCTTTCTCTCCACCTCCTCCATTCTTTCTTTCCACCTCTCTCTCTCTTTTTCTGTCTCTTAGACAAATATCATTAGCAAACAAATAAATATCACTGGACAAATAAATATGATTATCAATATCTGTTTTCCCCCTTTAGTTTTTATTTTTGGCTGTCTCATTTAATGTTAATAAAAAGTAAATTTGCCTATTTTTCAATAAAAATGTTTGTGTGATATTTTTTCATCTCTTGTGGCTCTCAAACATTTGATCTTTATTCTGTGTGGCTCTTATGTTAAGCAAATTTGGCCACACCTGTCCTAGAGCATTGGTTTCAACTTGAATTTTGATCTCCACAATGGAAGGGAGATGCGGCTTTGAAAAAGAGGACAGGAACATGTTTATATGCCTAGGACACATGTCGCTGCATAACTTCCAGTTGTTGATCCTTTATATAAATTTGTCATATTGAGAACTTCCAAACTAGTAGTGTTACATTGTAAGTTAACCTTGATTTATAGCTCATGATTGTTGCATTTTGAGAGTCTGGGAACTTTATGTGTTACATTGTAACTCTGGCTTGGAGCTTTTGACTTTCTATTAAATACTTTTGGAGTTGGTATAAGAAAACTTTGATAACTGAATATATATTAAGACTATACACTTGTTTGGTATTTCAAAATATTTATTTAAAGGCATTGATAGGAGACTTGTGAATTGCATTTGCAATGTTCATTTGTTTTTGATAACTGGCACACACTGGGTTTTCCCCTTGTTTTGTCTACATATCCATTTTATAGTTGCAGACAGTGAGCCAGGCTCTGTATGTGATGGGATGCAGAGTTGTGTGAGTTCACGCTTCAGCAGTTCTCAAATTTAGGGGCAGAAACAAGGGAATGTGTGCAAGATCACAGACCATAAATTGAATTTACCAGTTTGCAAAAAAAATACTGTGTATAATTAAAGAAGAATATTTTTAAGTGTGTCATGTTGGTTTCCAACTCCTGACTTTCTGAATCTGTTCTATGTCCATTGTATGGTGCCAACTGTTTTGTTCCAAACCGTGGTTATGTGACTGCAGTTCATGAGACAGAGTGAAGATATGAATCCAAATAAATACTTCCTGCCTTCTAACTAGACTTTATTAATCGTTCACATACAATACAGTCGCCAGGTATGCAGCGACTGACTTGGGCCTTTTTAACAAATGGAATCCTGGAACTTAATTTGTTCTCAGAGTAACATACTGCATTATATTGTCGTGACAGTGACTGCAGTGCAGTGTTTCAGCTGTGAGTAAATGGACCCCTGAATATAAGTAGGAAATGTGATTATTCACACAAACGCTTTGCCTTCTTAAAAGCTCCATCATGTTTCTTCTCCTAAAGTGCCTCTCTTCGAACTTCCAAGCGTTGTGATTAGTCTCGAATCAAATTAAGTTACCTTTTCGCCTCGAGCTTGCCAGGCTGCGTTTTGCGACAACGCACAGTATATTAGTCATCAGTGGAAGGTGGCGTGGCGTCAGTCATTCACTGGGAAACCAAGAGGAGGCTAAAGTCTGCCTCTGTGGTGTTGGAATGGAATGGGGTCGACGGTGAAAACGTGCTTTGTATCTTGTGGAGAGCGGGCAGGCACACACAGGGCTGGGGGAGTGTTTGTATGGAGACTAGGAGTGAGTGCGTCCCTCTTGAAATGTTTCAGCTAGAACTAAATGTTCTGTTCCTAAAACTCAGCAGCGGGTCTGAGAAGGCAAAAGAAGTATTGTCTGCAGTGCAGTTCTATAGAAACCTGGATTGTGGGACCATTTGGAGTTTACTAGTCCTGACCTGGATGGCCCAGGCTAGCCCGAGCTTGGCAGATCTCAGAAGCTAAGCAGGGTTGGCCCTGGTTAGTGTTTGGATGGGAGACCTTCAACAAATATGAGGATCATGACTCAGAGGCAGGCAATGGCAAACCACCTCTGAATGTCTCTTGCTCTGAAAACCCTACAGGGTGGCCATAAGTGGGGTGTTTACTTGCCGGCACTTTCCGCCACCACAGTGCAGTGAAGTTTATAGCTGATGATGATGACACATAACAAAACGCAAGGAGGTCCCATTACGTGTATTGCACTTCCCTGTCATGCTGTATTCAGAATCTGGAGGCAGACTGCAAAACCTGTGTGATATAAAAATGAATCAAAAGCCTTAAAAATATAGTTTTAAAGTATATTGACTTGAACAGCAAGATTGCTGGGGTTTTTTTAAAAAAAAAAATTATAGCTCATTTTTTCAATGTAGTGCAGAGCGCTTTATGGCAGTTATCAGAACAGATTTTGTTAAAACGGCAGCAGGAAGAAGTAGTAGCAGTCTCAGCAGCAGCAAGCAAAAAGAAAAAAGCTCAGGGGCTGCATCGAAATAAAGTGCATGCGGTAAAGCAGCACAGTTCCCTGAAACAAGGCTCAAATGCTGAGCTTTGTGCTTTAAAAGAAAGGCTCCCCCCCTCCCCCCAAAGTTGCCAAGTCCCAGTGCAGGTCATTATGAGGCAGGAGCAAGTGTTTTTTAACTTTCCCCAGAAAACAAAGGATCTTCTCAGGCCCCAGTCTTGGGGTTTTCAAGCTAACATGAAATAGGCTGTCAGGCTAGAAAGGAGAAGTTTTGGGGGGACATATAGGCCATTTCCCATGTTGTTTTTTCCAGCGGAGAGCTGCAAAGTGTCTTTTACAACAGTCAAATGTATTGTAAGGGTGCAGATTATTCATCTGCCTCCTATCTCATATAGTCAGGCTGAAAAATACATTTGTGCTACCATTCCTACCAGTATGTCAAGGACTCTTTTGGCAGGGCGCTTATTCCCACATGAGAGAAACCTTTGCAGCTGTTAATATTACAGAATAACGCAGTGTTTTCAGTGACATCGGTCAATTCCTTGCTTGATGTGCTGCCAGATTATCCTTCAGCAAACACTTAGTGTTTAGAGAATGAATAGAAGGCAGGCTTTAGGGATCCATATTTTGCAGACAGTTTTGAATGCAGGATTATTATGAGCATGATTTTTTCAACATATGCTGTAAACTCCAGGTGGTATAGTGGTTAAGAGCAGCAAATTCTAATCTGAAGAACTGGGTTCCCTCAGTCCTTCACGTGAAGCCTGCTGGTTGATCTTGGACCAGTCACAGTTTTTTCAGAACTCTCTCAGTCCCAACTACTTCACAGGTTGATTGCTATGGGAAGAGGAAACAAAGGTGATTGTAAGCCGCTTTGAGACTCCTTAAGGTAGAGAGAAGTGTGGTATAAAACCCAACTCTTCTTCTTCAAACCTTACCCAGCCCATCTTCTTGCCAGTCAGATCTTGGCTGACGTTTGGGCTCTGGATTGATTTAGACCATGATGTGAACTTGGCTGAACAGAAATTCCACTCCCTCCCCCCTTATCTTCCACAGGTACTCGGAGCGTAGCCTTACAAAGTGCATTGGGATCACCATAGAGACCAGGCCAGACTATTGCCTGAAACGACACCTTAGTGACATGCTGTCGTATGGGTGCACGAGGCTAGAGATTGGAGTGCAGAGTGTCTATGAAGATGTGGCCAGAGATACTAACAGGTAAGGCCTTGCAAGATGGAGGTGTGGGAGGATATTGTTTTAAAGGGAGGTTAGACACATTTGTTGGAGGAGAGACCTGACAATAGTTTGTTAGCCATGATGGCTGGATGGAACCTCCATGTGCAGAGGTGGTATGGCTCTGAAGTTTAGGTTGCTGGGGCATAAACAGTTGGGGAGGGTGACGTTGTTGATGCTTCACATATTCATCAAAACACTGAATTGAGCTCCAGTCGGCTGTGGTGTCAAATGCAGGAACCTGGGCACATTGGAGTTTGCATCTACAGACTTGAGTTCAACTGTGGTTTAAAATCATGGTTTCTGAGGAGGAAATAAATTCTGATTTTTCCTAGGTGTTTGGATATTATAGCAAATTGGAGCCTGATGCCAGACTTCCCAAGACAGGAAACCTTCGGTTAGGCTCTGCATGTGAGAGGAGCTGAAATGGGAACATATGAGCATAATAACAAGCTGCATTCATGCTCATCATAGACAAATTTAAGTTCACTATGATGTCAGAATGCAGCTTTGGTTCCTTGGATATAGTGTTTAGGGGATGCATAGCCTTATTATTTTGGATTACATAGCCCAAACGTTCTGCCTCCTCGTTTAATTGCTGTTGGAACTGGGAGGAGAGCATTGAATTCTATTTTCAGTTTTATAGCTGTAAAAATGAAACTCGATAGCTCCTTTGTATGCTGACAAGTGCTGGAATGAAATGGATGTGATCCTTCTGTTTTTACACATGCAGCTTCAAATATTGTGTTTCTAAGCTACAGACATTTTAATTTGCCACCTTCCTAGGAGGCTACTGAAACAGCTGTGTATGTAAATGCACTTGGTGTCACCAGCTCGTGTGTGTGTGTGTGTGTGTGTGTGTGTTCTGCCTACAGAGTTAAGCCCCACAGGAGCCAGGAGTGTGGCTTATAATAAGGGACTGTACTCCAGGAGCATTGTTGTTGTTGTTGTTGTTGTTGTTGTCATAATAATATTCATAGCCCACCTTTCTCAATAAACTCCAGGTGGACACAAGGTGAAAAGCGATTCAATCAGTAAGCAAAGTAGTAGACCTGGGGTTGCAGAACTGGAAAACAATAGAAGTGGAAAAACCGATCCTTCCAAGAGAGTGACTGGGCTGAAGATCAACCAATAACTGTGGGGATTTCAACCCAAGCCTCTCCAGTCCTGTACTTGAGTCATTCTGTTATACTGGCTCTCACACATGTATTAAAACAACAGTTTGTGGTCCACTTAATGCCTATATCAGGTGTTGCTGAATTTATGCTATTCTGCTGAGTCGTAATTCTGGTGGGGCCGAGCTCAGGGAAGGGTGTGGGAGGCTCATCACTTCCGTTCCTCATGCTGTGTTGAGTATTGTTGGATTTGTGCCTGTCTTCTGAGTCAGAATTTCAATGATGGCAAGCTCTAAAATGTTCCTGGGTGCAGCTCAGCACCATCAGCCCCCTCCCCCAAATACTGTAGGATGGGTAATGAACTAGATATAACTTCCCCACCAATTGTGGTTACTGGATTAATTCACTGTTACAGAAACAAGGGTTTCTTGGAATACTTGGCAAGCAGAAGGCCCTGGCATCTCCAGCTAAAGGCAGTAGGTCTGAGAACCGCTGCTGGTCAAAGTTGACTGTGCTGGGCGAGGTGGATGAATGCTCTGTATGTTAGTATAAGGTAACCTCTTTCATGAATGGATTTGTGTGCAGCCAAATGGGTGCTGGTCTTTCTTCATGAATGGGAAGTCTAGGGTTGCTTGTTGTGCTGCATAGTCTCCCAATTTCCTAGGCTAAAACTTTCAGCAGACCAGTTATGAGCTGATTAGTTCAGCAAGCCATGAAGGATTGATTTGGCCTTCCTCAATTGCACCAGCCAACACAGGCAGGACTTCAAGATGCACTGTGGAAACACAGAAGTGATTGTGTTCACCTTTTCCAAAGGCAAGAATGAAACTGTATGTTTGGTCATGTGGAAGTGCTTCCTTCTCCTGGATGATAACCTGTTGATTGGTATGGGGGAAGGTGCAGAGAAAATTCCTTGGTAGACAAATCCAGTGAACAAGTCCATTGAACTGCAGGGAGTGTTCTCTATTCCAGTAAGGGTCTCCTGGCTCTTTAGCAGAGAACTGGCCCAAGCTGGGCACACTTTTCTGGAAGAGCTGCCTTGCTGGACTGATGTAGAGGGAAAATAAAGAGATTCTGCCCAAAGCAGCTCTTTCCCTAGGAGAAAAGGAAGAGTCTGAGATGCTTTTATCTTTTTATCCATAAGCAAAGTAAGTAAGTAAGTGCAGATGCTTGCAATAAGTAAGTGCAGTTGCTGGATACAGAACTTAGGACCTTCTGCATGCAAAATGATTGTTCTGCCTCTAGGCTATGGCCCATGCCACAGGAGAGAGCTAGATGTACCTTGACTAATAGAAAGCAGCCCCTGTGTCCCAGAAACTGCTATGATGGGTATAGAGGCATTTTAAGGCTTGTGCAGATTTAAAAACTACATTTTCCATTCTCCCCCCCCCCAGGGGCCATACAGTGAAGGCTGTGTGTGAATCATTTCACTTGGCTAAAGATGCTGGCTTCAAAGTGGTGGCGCATATGATGCCAGATTTGCCGAACATGGGGCTTGAAAGAGACATCGACCAGTTTGTGGTAAGTATGATCCCAACTTCAGTTGAAACTCCTTTTTGGCCTTTGGTTTTCTCAGCAGGAGTAATGAGACAATCTGACTTGAGTCTGGAAAAGAAACTCAGTTCCGAGTTGAGTGGAAGGTGCAAGGGGGCAGTGAAAGACTCGGCTGCTTCTTTATGGCTCTCTGAATAGCCAGGCCACTTATCAGGAACTTGGCTGATAGGCAGGTGCTGTTTCAGGTGTGGGCTTGAGCAGGGTCAGGACAATTAGGTTGCTGGAGAGAAGATGGGGCCAGATAAGCCATGCAGAAGTCAAAGTCTTGAAAAGCAGAGTGTAGGAGACCTGAAAGAGAACAGGAAGTTTTTGAAGTTCCAGAGAGGGGGATGGACATTCAAATGTTGCTGGGAGACAGACAAATGTTTTCCCCACAAAATTAGAATTCTGTCCTCCCGTAAAGATGATTTGGTAGTAGACTCAGGGAAATGCCGCTTCACAAAGTGCCTAATGAATTTAAGGAAGTCTTTAGCTGTGATAGTCACTGATTGCACCAATTCATGGCAGATACATTTACCAAAGACCAAAAGCTGGAATGAATCTTCCATGCTGAAGGTCAGTCAGTGTATCTTGGATTCTCAAATGCTGGGGGCAAATGCAGTGGCCATTGCAATTATGCCGTTTGGAAGCTCCAAGAGGCATTGAACTGGCTGCTGTTAAAACATGGGGTGAGGGCTGTTCCGGCCAGTCCGCTCCTACATCCAGGTGTACCTATGAAGGCCCTGAGTTTAGATTGGTGAAAACCAACAAGCTATTTTTAGATCAGGCTGATCATCAATCTCCTGATAATAGAACAGGCTGCTCAGATGCCCACCATTTTGTGTGAAGCTTCATTTGATTTATCATATCGTTTGGAGATAATGAGAGTCTAAATATGGAGCTCCTCAATAATCTCTCTCCAGACTTATCAAACAGATCAGTAGCCAAATGAGTGATTTCACTGCGGCATGAGCTCTTTGAAGGGTGCACCATAAGGAATATTGTATTGTTCCTTTGAGCTGCATTTAGCCTAGCGAAGGTACCGTTATTCCATCACTTCTTAAGTTATGGGGTCTCAGTTGCTGTGGTGATTGTCGAGACCTAATTTGTCTGCCCAACTTAGGGTTCTCAGGCAGGGTGCTGTCTTCCAGTCTCCCAGGGTCTCCCTCTTCTGAAAGGACACCCAGACTTCAGCTGGTAATAATTGCTTTTATTTAACGTAAGCCGCTCCAGTAACTGATCCATAAGCTAGCCCATCTCTTATTCCATGAATCTTTTATTTGCTTTACTTCACTTATAGCCTACCTTTCTCACTGACACTGCTGTGGCGTACAAAATATCTTTTAAAATTGATCAGACAGCATAACACCTCCAATAAACAATGCAGCAGGATAGGTTTACAGAATTGGAAAGCAATACAAACAAACAAAAGAAACCTGTCTAAGGCCATGACATACCATAATGTCCTCTCTCAGTCATCTTGCCGAGAAAGATTAGATTACAGACTGGGAGATAATTGGCCACATAATTCTCTTCTGTCACTGGTTTTTAAAGTAGCAGACAGATGTCGGTCTGTGTTAAAGACCAAGAAAGGTGCCCTGAGTCAGTGACAGATTTATAATAGATATTAGGGACTCATTGTTGTGATCCTTTCATGATTTCAGTAGCTAGGACAGATAAGGATCCAGAGTACAAGTGGTGACCTCCACAGGTCTCAGGTTCCTGTTGGCATCCATCACCATAGCCGGATCAAAATGATCCACAAACACACCAGATGGTGTACTAGTGTTCTGATGTCTCGGCTACATTACAACCTAATTAAAACACATTTGAGAGATTTTCTCTGTAAAGAAAAAAAAAACTTTGCAAAATTAGCATAGCTAATCATCACTTTCTGGGAATTCAAAGGCTTAGACTTTGGAGCCAATAAGTGCCAAAATCCTTTAAAAAAAACGAGCGAGGCATAAACTAGCTGGTGCAATGGTAGCAGCGAAACAGGATTTTTTTGCCGCTGTCACCACCTCCTCATAGGTCTTCCAGTGAGCTCTGTAGTGCATTCTGATTTATTTGGGTTTTGTGCCAGTGCTGCTCTAGATAAGACATCTACCAGCCATCTTCAAGTCCCCAAGCTCTGTAGTATACCAGAGTACTAGTGTTCACCTCAAGAGTGGGATAGGTTGATGGGGGCAACCATGTTGATAGCTTCCAGGAGCTTCTCATTCCAGGTTTGCTCCGCAGTTTCAACAGACAGCATAAGAAGAGCCCTACTGAATCAAACCAGTGGTCCATCTAGTCCAGCGTTCTGTATCACCCAGTGGCCAACCAGTTCCTCCGGAGGGCCAACAACAGGGCAAAGAGGCCTAGACCTTCCCCTGATGTTGTTTCCTGGCTCTGGGATTCAGAGGTTTAGTGCCTCTGAAAAGGGAGGTCCCCTCAGTCACCATGGCTAGTAGCCACTGATAGGCTATCCTCCATGAGCTGTTATATGGGACCATAAAATCTCTCAGGGCATTCCAGAAACCAGTTGGATCCATCAGTCTCTGCAGATGGACCATCTTAACTGACCATTGCTGCAGAGCATCAGTGCCACATTCACCTGTGCCTTGAGAGGCAGTGGTCAGATGAGAGCACAGACTGGACTTTGAATCCCCAAAGCAGACTTTCCCCCAAAGATTCAGTGCAAAAAATTAAGTCTAAGGTATGTCTTTTGTTATTTGTGGGGCCTCTCACAAGTTGAGAGAGACCCCTTGAGACCAGCAAGGCTCTGAAATCCTGAGCAAGCCCGGACAAGGTACGATCAGTTGGGAATGTTGCAGTCATCCAGAACAATCAGCCTGGGTGTCTCCAGCACCAGTGCCAAGATTACCTCTGCCAGGTGAGACACAAGGGACTAGGCAGCTGGTAATGAAGCAGAATGCCCAGTCTGTCTCTGGAACCTGACATCTGAAATGGACCAGGGGGTCCCCCACCTTCTTGAGCCTACAGGCACCTCTGGAATTCCGACACAGCATAGTGGACACAGCCGCAAAACAGTTGCCCCAGCTGACCTTCAGTCACACAGCGAAGATCCAGGTGGTGGCAGCTGATGCCAAAGTAACATTTTTGTAAAAGTCGGCACAGCCAATCAGAAGCCTTGAAGGGCAAAAGCCCTACCTGGACCTGCCCATTTTGTAAAAACACTTGGCAGGTGCCATGAAAGGTATTGGCAGGAACCAGTACACAGGTACCACATTAGGGACCCTTGGGACAGACCATCAATGCCAGCTATAGTTTGCCTAGAAGAAAAGAAAAAGAGTTGGTTTTATACCCCGCCCTTCACTACCCGAAGAAGTCTCAGAGCAGGTTACAATGTCCTTCCCTTCCTCTCCGCAAAACAGACACCCTGTGAGGTAGGTGGGGCTGAGAGAGCTCTGAGAGAACTGTGACTGACCCAAGGTCATCCGGCAGGCTTCATGTGGAGGAGTAGGGAATCCAACCCGTTTCTCCAGATTAGAGTCCATTTCTGTTAACCACTACACCAAGCTGACTCTCAGTGGCTCACAGATAATCTGTGAATGCAGAAAGACTCACAGAGGATGATGGCCACCTCATCCCTGAACCTCCTCTGTGACCAGGCTATGTTAACAGAGACTGATGCACCCTATCGTTTTCTTCCAACCAGATCTCTGTCACACAAGCAAGATGATTTTTCCCTTTTACAGCAACCCAGATAGGTGTGCAGCTTTATTCCTCACTCGTCTGGTGTTACACAATATTAGTGAAGAAGCAGAGGCAGTAGGTGCTCTTGGGCCAACATCTGTCAGGGTGGGAAAGTGGTTAGATAGGCAGTGCGCTCGCTTATGTCTCAGCATCAGCTTTTACCCTTCCAGCTCCCAGGTGCATGGGAATGGCATCCTCCCCAAATGTCCTACCAGTACAGCTGGAAAGCCCACAGCACTCAACGTCTTGTCAAACCCAAAGAAGCCATAAATCAGCCCACAAATTAATTAGTGAAGAGTCAAAGCTTGGTGGCTTTGTCCATTCTTGTGCCTGCGCTGTTCATGGGTTCCAGGTGTACCATTGGTGGGCAAGTGCGTGTGAGTCAGAATCCTTATGATAGTGCAAGTCTGCAGTTGTCTACTATATCACCTCATACGTATGTTAGTATACCCTCAAAGAATTCTCGAAAGTGGGTGAAACACAACTAACTTTGTGTGATGCAATCTTGAGTATGTTCTATTCAGAAGACGAAGAGTCTCAGAGTGGTTTACAATCACCTTCCCTTCCTCTCCCCACAACAGTCATCTTGTGAGGTAAGTGGGGCTGAGAGAGTTCAGAGAGAACTGTGACTGGCCCAAGGTCACCCAGCAGGCTTCATGTGGAGGAATGGCGAATCAAACTTGGCTCTCCAGATTAGAGTCCTCCACTCTTAGCCACTACATTACATGAAGCTGCCTTATACGGAATCAGACCATTGGACCATCAAGGTCAGTACTATCTATTCAGACTGGCAGTGGCTCTCCAGGGTCTGGGGCGGAGGACTTTCACATTGCGTACCACCTGATCCCTTTAACTGGAGATGGCAGGATGCCAAGCAGATGCTCTGCCACTGAGCCACGGCCCTTCCCCTCTTCATGTTAGCTCAAGCTTAAGGACAGTTTATTGTGGATAATCCAGAAAACAGCCCAGTGGGGGAATCCCAAGCGCGTATTTCCCGGTTTTAGCACTTGCCGTAGTTCTGAGCTGGCAGCATGTATGATTCATGACTCCTGCTTGCCTGTTGTGTTCCCCCCTCCCTGCAGGTCACCTCATTTTTCTTGTGCGCTGACAACACTCAAGTTGTCTTATGTTGCCTAATGCAGTGTTGAGGTGATGGCTCAGTTAGAAACCTCATTAATCCTACTGAGCACTTGATTTATGCCGACTATTAATCCGATCGTTTTATAAACTCCCCTGCTGGATTCGAGGCACTGGCATCCAGGATGGTTTTAGCTCCCTAGTTTTGTCCTGTCACCATGAATTGCCTTGAAGGCCTGGAAAGGCAACCTGAATTGTGCATAGCTGCAATACATGCAATAAATAGCGTTCTTAGTGTGAAAACGTGCTTTTCCAGTCTTTGTTCACTCTCGCACTTGATGCACTCCTGCCGGTAATGGCAATTCTATACTGGTTACTCCCTCCCTCTCCTGAAAGGGTTAAGCACACTTATTGTTTACTTATTTGCTCTACTTATGTCCTACTTTTCTCCCCAGTGGGAACCCAAAGAGTCCTACAACATTCTCAACAACAACCCTGTAAGGTAGGTTAGGCTGAGAGAGTATGACTGGCCCAACATAACTCAACAAGTTTCAGTGGCACAGTGGAGGTTTGAACCTGGGGCTCCAGCTCCTAGTCTAATCACTACACCACACTGCAGATTAGCTATTTACTTTGCTGGTGAAAATCCCAGTGGGCTGTTACCTTAAGACTCCCTTACAGCGGGGTCAACAAAGAGGGAATGCAGGTGCTGCTGGCATGGGCGAAGTCAGGAGCTGCTGGGCCTCTGCTCCTCTTCCCCCAGACCAACAAAGAGGACCACAGGAACAGTAGTGCCTGGCTTCACCCTCTTGACATGGGTATGTTGTGGCCAGCAAGGAGGAGCATGGCATTACCCGTCCTCCTTTTTGCCAACCCAACCATGCTCAGGCTGGTGAAGAGGAGTAGAGGCACAGCAGTACCTGGCTTCACCCTGTGCCAGTTAGCGTGTCTGGAGTGGAGGAGCAGAGCAGCGCCCTGGAGGAGCTCAGTGGCACCTCCTTTTCTCTCCAGCTGGTTCTTTGTCTTTCCATGTGATGGGGGGGATGTAGTGGCAGGAGGGACGTAGCCATTTTCCAGGGTCATTTTGTCCTCCTAATCTGCCCCCGCCTGTTTGTTTGGGTTGTTTTTCTCTCTCCAGACAGCAATGTGATGCGAGGGTGACAAAATATACTGCATGGTAATGCTGCAACAAAGGCAAAGGCGCCCAAACAAACAAAGGCGCCCAAATCTGACTGGGGAGAACAGCGTATAAGTGGGCATGGAGTGGCATTGTTGAGCATAACTTCTTATACTGCTCTGATATGCCTGTTTTTAAAGAAGGGAACTATGGCAGAGATGCAGTGACTTTCCCCAAGGCCATCTACAAGGCAAAGGAGTCAGAGAAAGCAGTGACTCAAGAAGAAGGTGGATAGAGGCAACAGAGGGAGCTCATAGGTCTTCATTCCAGGAAGACTCCGTGTGGTTTTGGTAAAGGAAAAACGAAAGACAACAAGCTGGCAGGAGCTGAGTTGTCAGAGACCTTCTAGCAGCAGGGTGTGCCTAAATTTCCCATTCTGAATGTAAAACACCCAGCTGCACTTGTACTGTGTATCTCTAGTAGCAGAATTCTCAAGGTGCTCACTTGAGTCCTGTTTGTGCTGTTCCTCCTGAAGACTTTTTTAAAAAAATGCTGTGCTAAATGTCCCTTCATTTGAAAGGCTACTGTTCTTTGCAGACAGGTTATGGTGAGTCCATGCCAAAAGCTTCTTGTGCCTTTCCCTGAAGCCCATTAGCAAAGACCCTAAGGAGTTTGCAGATTACCACCTTCAGGTGTACTTTCAAGCGCTTTGTTCCAAGCTCTCTAAACACCAGGAAAAAATCACTTTAAATTGCAAGCAAATTGTAGTCAGATGAACTATGGACAACTTAATGGCTGCTTTTAAAAATCCCCCTCTTAATAATAAACAAGAACTGTGGCAGTAAGCCGCTACATGTTTTCACAATATGGTATCATCGCTATCAGAGCTTGTGTTTTGTTTTGGGTTATTAATGTACAATCCTGTAAGAAAGTTTTTATTTTTCAAAACATTAAAATTAATACATTTGTTTTATACAAATCCTTTTTTCCATATTATATAACATTTTGTTCTATTTGTATAGTCTTGCTTTTATCTTGTATTGGTGGTTTCCCACCACATCTGAAGCATAACACATTTTCCACTTTATCCAAAATAGTAATATTTATCTCTATGTTTACATTTCTGGTAACGGTTATATATCTTTAAAATACTTATATACCAATTCTTATTTTCTATATTCTTATATAATTCTAAAAAACAAGTTCATTATCTAATTATCCTTAGTACATTCATATACTCAATTTCTATTCCTTTATGCTATTATAACCATGTATAAATGTAGTTTTTCATGTCCCAATATTTTTCAACATATTCTTTCAAATCCTCCCAATCTTCTAAAAAAGTCTCTGAGTACAGATTATTCAACTTTCTAGTCCATTTATCCATTTCAGCCATATATAACAATTTTTTCAACCATTCCCACACTTCTGGTATTTTTTCATTTTTCCAATTTTGTGCATACACCATTCTTGCTGTTGTAATCATATACCATATTATTGTCCTTTTCTTTACATTTATCTCTTCTAGTTTAAGTCCAAGCAGTAACATTTCAGGCAACTTCTTAAATGTACATTTCAAAAAATTTTCCATTTCTGCATGTATTATAGACCAATAAGTCTTCGCTTTATCACAAGTTCACCACATATGATAAAGAGAACCTTCTTTCTTTTTACATTTCCAACATTTGTTAGACATATTTTGATTAATATTTGCAAATTTTTTTGGTGTCATATACCATCTGTACATCATTTTAAAACAGTTCTCTTTTAGATTATAACATGTAGAAATACTCATTGCATTTTTCCATAAAAATTCCCAAGATTCCATTTCAATGTCTTTGTTTAGGTTTATCGCCCATTTTATCATTTGTTCCTTTACCATTTCATCAGCATTAAACAATACTTTATACATTTTAGAAATCATTTTTTTCCCATCTTCCTCCCAAATTTGTTCTGTTTCATTGTTTTTTTCTCTAAAACCAGATTTTTTATCACTTCTGTACATATCATATGTTTGTCTGTACCTTAACCAGCCATAATCAAAGTCCATCTGCTGCTGCTCCTTCAATTTAAAGTCTTTACCATGTCTTGTTAACAGGTCTCTATATTTCAACCAGTCTTGTCCTTTGTAGTGAGATGATGGATTTAAAACTTCTGCAGGTACAATCCACATAGGTATTTCTTCTGGAAAAAAGTTTTTATATCTTGTCCACGTATCGATTAATGTTCTTCTCAAATAATGATGCTTAAACATATTGTCCATTTTTGGTTTACCATAATACAGATATGCGTGCCACCCAAACCTACAGTCATGACCTTCCAGGGACAATAACTTTCTGTCTTGTAACATAGTCCATGTCCCTATCCAAGTCAAACATACTGCATCATGATATAGCCTTAAGTTTGGTAACTGAAACCCACCTCTCTCTTTAGCATCACACATTATTTTCATCTTAATTCTTGGTTTTTTCCCTCCCCACACAAACTTAGTCAATTCCTTCTGCCAGCATTTGAATGTTTTTACATCTTTCACAATTGGAATAGTTTGAAACAGAAACATTATTCTTGGTAACACATTCATTTTAACCACTGCAATTCTACCCAGCAGTGACAAATTTAATACATTCCACCTTTTAATATCTTGCATAACTTGCTGCCATAATTTCTCATAATTATTCTTATACAAATCAATGTTTTTCATTGTTAGGTTTACACCTAGATATTTTGTCTTTTTCACCACTTCACATTCTATAAGATTTTGTAATTCAATTTGCTTATTATTTGGCATATTTTTACACATCACTTTCAATTTGTTCTTATTTACATAAAACCCAGCCAAATCACCAAACTCTCTTACTTTCTGCAACAAATATGGTAGTGTAGTCATAGGGTCTTCAGCTATAAACATCACGTCATCTGCAAAGGCTCTATATTTAAAAGAGAAACCTTTTATTGTTAAGCCTTTAATTTCTTTATCTTCTTTCAAATTTAGTAACAAGACTTCCAAAATCCAAATAAATAGCAACGGCGAGAGTGGGCATCCTTGTCGTGTTCCTTTTTCCACTTTAAAGTAATCCATTTTTTCAGTATTAATTATTAAAGAGGATTTCTGTTCTCTATATATTGACTTAATAAGATTAAGCATATACTCTCCAATTTCAAGATGTTCCAACACTTCAAACATAAAATCCCAATTTAAATTGTCAAACGCTTTTTCTGCGTCTAAAAAAAGAAAGCCCACTTCCTTCTCCGGATGTTTATCATAGTACTCTATAGCATCCACTACTACTCTTATATTGTCTCTTATTTGGCGATTAGGTAAAAATCCTGCTTGTTCTGTCTGTATAGTCTCTTTAAGATGTTCCTTAAACCTATCAGCTATAATCTTGGCAAAAATCTTATAGTCATTGTTTAACAAAGAAATTGGTCTATAATTTTTAACATTGGTTAAATCTTGACCTTCTTTCGGAATGAGTGAAATGGTTGCTTCTTTCCAAGTCTCCGGGACCTCACCTGTCACTCCTATGTCATTCATTAATAGCAATAACACTGGTGAGATCGAATCCTGTAGTGATTTATAAAACTTAGCTGTAAATCCATCTGATCCAGGTGCTTTCCCTAATTTTGAATCATTTATTGCATTTTTAATCTCTTGTAGTGATATTGGGCAGTTAAGTAGTTCTTTGATTTTCTCCGTTGGTTTTGGTAATTTCAATGACTGTAGGTATTCTTTAATCCTTCTTCTGTCTTTATTTTCCTTCTTAAAAAGCTTTGCATAATATTTAAAAAATTCTCTTTTTATTCCCTTATTGTCTATTATCTCAATATTGTCCCGTATCACTTTAGTAATAAATTTATTTTCACGTTTTTTCTTTAATTGCCATGCTAAGTACTTTCCAGGTTTATTTGCACCTTCAAATGCTTTTTGTTGCAATTTTTTCAGGTTCCAGTAAGTCTCTTGATTCAAAATAGCTTTTGCTTGGTCTTGTAACATCCAAATTTCCTTTTGCAGTTTCTTTTTTCCTGGTCTGTTCTTCAGTTCCTTTTCTTTTATTTTAATGGCTTGTACAATGTTTTCATATTGTTCTCTTTTCTTTTTATTGTCTTTAGCGTTCAATGATATCAATAATCCTCTCATAACTGCTTTGTACGCATCCCACACAGTTTGAATTTTTACTTCTTTTTGTATGTTCGCTTGAAAATATAAATCTGTCTCTTCATGTAATTTTTTAACTATTTCTTGGTTGTCTAATAAGTCCTCATTTATTCTCCATCTCCCTTGCCTTTTTATTTGCCCAGAAGTCCATAGACAAGGATTGTGGTCTGATATTATTCTAGGTAGAATTTCAACTTTTTTTGTCTTAAATGTTAGATTAATAGACATCCAGATCATATCAATTCTTGAATGTGAATCATGTCTGTTAGAGTAAAAAGTATAGTCTTTCCCTTGTGGGTTAACCTTCCTCCAAATATCCTCCAGCTTTTCCTGTTTTATCAGTTCAAAAAATTTTTTGGGAAGTTTCCCTAGTGTGTCGTCTTTTCTCTTTGAGCGCCTATCTATTTTATTATTCACAGTCCCATTAAAGTCTCCCAACATTATGATTTGTTCATAGTTTACACTGTCCAGTTCCATTTGTAGTTCTTTAAAAAAGATTTCTTTAGCTCCGTTGGGGGCGTAAATATTTACAACCAAAGTCTTCTGTCCGTGTAACAGAATTTCAATAGCTAAGTATCTTCCTTCTTTATCTTTAAATATTAGTTTAGGTTCCAAGTCTTTTTTGGCATATGTTACCACTCCATTCTTTTTATTACTTGCCAATGAAAAAAATTCTTCTCCCAACTTTTTTCTTATTAAATATTTGTAGTCTTGTTTCTTAAGATGGGCCTCTTGTATACAAACTATACTACATTTTTGTTTCTCCAGCCAGTGTCCTACCATTCTACGTTTTTGGGGTGAATTAAGTCCATTTACATTCCATGAGAGTACTTTGTAATCCATCTTGTTGTAGTCTTAAATATCACCAAATTCTTCCTTGTTCTCACCAACAAAGGCGTACATTTCTGCTGAATTTTTAATCACCATTCTGTTGTTACCATAATAAAAACTCAGTCCTTGTGGTATTTCCCAACGAAATCTTATTTTTTTCTCTTTCAGTTTGTCTGTCAGACGCTTGAATTTTTTCCTGTCTTGCAAAATTGCTCTGGGCAATTCTTTCATTACGATAACTTTTTTTCCACCTATTTCAAAAGAGTCTGTAAAACATTTCTTGTAGATTTGTTCTTTTGTTCTCTTCATTGTAAATTGAACTACCACGTCCCTTGGTATATTTTTGTCTCTCGCGTATGTAGAATTGACTCTGTAAACAAGATCCATATGTTCTTTAACAACTTCCTCTTCCTCTTGTAAAAAATCTGCTAATGTTTCTTGCATTCTTGTAAAAATGTCTTCACCTAATTTTTCCTCTATACCTCTAAATCTCAGATGGTTTTGCATGTCTCTATAGTGCATCATCTTTTCCATTCTGTCATTTTCCTTCATTGTTTTTTGAGTATTTCCTTCCAGTTCTTTTACTTTAATTTCTATGTCTTGTGTTCTAGTGGTTAACTTTTGTAATTCAGCTTTTAAATCTATAAAATTTTTGTCTGCTTGTGCAGCTATACCATTCATTTTAACATTTACTTCTCCTATAGCGTCTAACATTTTTTTTCCCATTGCTTCCATAACAGCTAGTAATTCTTTTTTTTTTTTGCTGCCATTGTAGGAGAGGACCATGTAGCTGCTCTCGATCTTAGCCCGCGATCCGTCTTGTCTCTTTAAAAAAGATCGATTTTATTTTATTTTCCAAATCAAACACCGTTTAGTGTAATCACACAAGCTAGTCTTGCCAAGTCAAATTTCGTTGGTTTCAGCCTTCTAAGTTATATAGTTTATGAGATATTACTGTTTAAAAATTTTATAAATCCAAAATGGCGGGCGCAACTTCTCTATGGTTTGTGTCAAAGGTTATAGTCTTTTTACCTTGCTTCTGGCTTGCCATAGTTTCCTTTTGTCCCTTCCTCTTGCTTACTTGTCTGCTCTCCGCACGTCACTTCCTGTTGTAGTCCTTTTGGTCCGGCAGTTTTTACAGTCCCCTTTGCTCTCTTCCGGTTCTTCTCCGCTTCCCTTCTCGTCTACTCCTCAAGCCGTCACTTCCTGTCTCAGTCCTCACAGCTTGGTCTTGCGATGCTTGGTTTCCTCCTCCCCTCTTTGTCTCGCGATGCTTGGCTCCCCCTCCCGACTCTTCTTAACCGCAGGAATGTTAAACAACTTGTTTTTTTGGCTTTTTAAGTTCAAATTCAGCTTTTTAACGTTTCAAAACTGCACTCATCCAATCTGCAACAGTCTATTGCTTCACCAGATCTGCTTTTCGTCTTTCAAAACACGGTAATGGTAAGGCAAAACGTTTTTTTCCGTTACCTTATGTTGTTACTTCTCTTCAGATGTGGTCCCAACGTTTAAACTTTGTCTTCTTTGTTAAGGAATCAGGGGAATTGGAGATTTTATGCTGATTAATCAGCCCAGCTCGGCTCCTTAGAGATACTTGCAAAAATCTTCTTCGGCTGCAGTGCTCAAGGTGTTGTAAAAGTCTCCTCTGAGGCTTTTCCTTCACCGAGCTTGCTCAAACCTGGATTATATTGCTTGCTGGTCCTCACACTACCTGTGTGAGGTTGCGTCAGGTGGATTTATCCACCCAAGCTGTCAAGAAGAGCCGTTGTCCGCCCTGCGCATTTGCAAAGCATGTCAGACCTCCATTCCTCCGACTGGAAACTCCATTAATGTACAATCATGTTGCTGGGCTGAGAACGCAGGATGCTGTGAACATGCTGAATTGGCTGTCCTACAGCTCTGGTGGATGCTCCTTTCAAAATTACAAAGCCCGTTATGATGAAGATGTAGTTCTCTCCGCATTATCAGACCTCAGCAGACAATAGTTACTGGGGGGGCGGGGAGTGTGTGGACTGTCCTCTTCTGTGGAATAGGCTATTCTGCTGACTGTCCCATGCATCTTACGTGCCTAGAGGAGAGGAGAGGTATCAATGTTTTAATCAATAAATTTGTCACGCATTCTCAATTTTATTGACTCGCCCATTCTACTGTACAGTGACATCAAACAGCATTTGTGTGTGCGCACTTTTAGTGTTGCACAGCTTCTCTGTAGGGCAAGGGCTTCCCACTGACTGCTCTGGCCAAACCAGAACCTCGTAACACCATGAAAGGTAATTTTATTTACTTGTTTACTTAATTTATAGTTTGCCTTTGCTCCATTGTGATTGTAAACAAAGTTAGAGAACCTCGCACTGAAAATGCAGTACAGACAGTAACAATGTTAGCCGAATTGCTTTAATTTAAGATGAGCAATTGGCAAAATACCGGGTTACAGCCAACTATACCAGGATCCCACCCCTCCCGGGAGTTCTCAAGGAAAGAGGCACATGAGGCACATGGCAAATTAAATGCTGTTTACTGAATGATGTTGTTCAAGCATACACAAAACAGAATCTCTCTCACACACACACAGACCTAAGGAAATTTAGATAGAAAATAGCACTGTTGCAATTTGCAGGAATTTCATTGATGGGTGATACTTTACCTATCCTGGAGATGGATCCTTGTTCCAACAGAAGATTAGAGGGACTGGAAAGGAAAAATGGGGGAGCGTGATCTAAACCTGCAGATACATGCTTCTTTCTGGCTGCGCAAACCAGGGATTAAAGATGGAGGCAAGGTAGTGGGATAGCAAGCTGGACATAAGGGGGGGGTAAAGCAGATAGGGGACGATGGCTCAAGAGACCGATTGCCTCTGTGCAAGATCTTTTATTAGGTGGTCTTGGGGGTGGGCTGCGCAGACCACATCCCCCTAACACACCTACTAGGCGGTCCGTCCCTTTCTGACACTACCATAAGTTAAAGGTAAACAAAAGGAGGAGGGCCGGGGAGTGGACAATATTGCAGAAACTATGATCTCACCAGGAACTGACACTTTGGGCGAGGTCCGATGACTCACCGGGGCCACTGCATTGTCTTTTAATGGCCCTAGCTCGCTGGATGATAGACCGACCATTAGTTGCCAGGTAACCATGTTAGCATAATCTGCTCAGGTATGTTGGAGGGGGCAGGGGTTGACCAGCGTAGTGTGACAGAAAGAAACCTCATGGCAGAAGGAGTCTTTGTCTCTGTCTTTGTGAACTATTGAGGGTGCCAGCCTCCTGGCATGGACTGGAGCTTTCCCCTGCAATGGAGAATGCACATGGCCCTTCCAATACTAGCAACCCAAGTTCAAGCTTATGAATCTTAAAACCCATAAGAGCACTAACAGTGCCTTGCTGGCCAACAACAAGTTCAAATCAGCACTGGAAAACAGTGCAACAGAGTACATACAATAGATGGTGTAACACAGCCGAATAACAAAGTTAGAAGATAATTCAGTAAACAATGCAATGATAAGCTGTTGAAACTCCCATGTTTGCCTTGTTGCTGCTATCCGATACCATGCAGAAGAACACTTTCATGTCCATGATATAGACTATATTTATTTTACTTATTTATTTTTATTATCAAATTTGTATCCCGCCCTCCCCGCCGTGGCAGGCTCAGGGTGGCTTTAAACTCCATTACATGCTGGTCATAAACATAGCAAATCTGGCTGCTCACTGTAAGAAACTGAAAACTAGATTTAATGAACCCCCAAGATTGATGAGCCTGTCAGCATTTTGGGGATTTGGAGAGAGGATAGTGTGCACCACCACAAAATGGCTTCCATGAGGGGCAATTACAAAATGTTGGGAGGGCACAAGCTAAGCATCCTCCTATGAGGAGGGCAGCTATTTCTGAATGGGTGTTCCCTGACGACCCAGAGGTAATGTCTCCTGGGTTGTTCTGCAGCATTTCCTGTTTCGTCAAAGTAGAGGGAAGTCAGAGTGGTTCTTTACTTTGGTGAAGAATTGTTTAGGGGAAGGAGCAAGTGGGTGCCAGGCAACAGGTAGGTATATACCACTGCACCCATAGGCATCAGTTTGGGGATCACTGATGTAGAATATTTTCATACATTTAGAATTCCTCACATAAGCTATAAAGAACAGACAGTAATATAAAAGAATGTGTACGCTCCTCCACCCCATCCTAAACTCCAGCAAGGTTTAAGCAGATTTCCTTAGCACTGGGCAGGGAGTTCCACAGTACAGGGGACAGGGAGAGCCTTGCTTATAGCCCTGCCTGGATACACTTTCTCAGAGAGGAAATACAGACCTGGGCCTTTCCTGTGGATCTGAAGGGGCTAGCAGACTCCAGTGGGCAAGAGACTCAAGGAAACTGGGCCTCGGTGGTTTGGGTTTCAGCATCCTTGAATGTGGGAGCGTCTTGGAGAAAGGTGGTATTTCTGACTCCATCCCCTAAAACTTGTTGTGTTTTGCTTCCAAACACCTTTCAGGGTTCTCCCACCAGTGAGATCATCTCACAACTCTGGGCAGCATATGCTCCTTTGTGCCTGAAACTTGGAAGCATTTTGTGGCTGTGCCCTGTGTAGGAGTAAGCCCCTGGAAGATGATTACTGCTTTCTTTCACAGTTCATTTCCCATCATTTGAAAGATTTCTTCCACTAATCTCCAGGTTGTTTCATTGCATAGTCCTGATCGCTGAAAAAGAGAATGAGCTGCTTTGTAGGTCTCTTTAAATGGGGGGGGGGGGGGGGGGGGGAGAGGCAGTCATAGCATTAGAAGAAAGAAAAAGAGGACTCCTAATCTCCGGCAGCCTTGAATGCCAAAGCCCCCAAAGGCAAGTGACAGAATTTATTACATTTGTATGTATAAGCAGCCCTGCAACTGTTTCGCACCCTGCGGATTTGGAGCCAAATCAGCAAAAGCAGCCATGGCTTTGAAGTGTTACTCTTGGGCACTGTTGTTCATTATCCTGCCGGGAATGCAAGAATAGATAAGGAAGGCTGTTGCACAGAGTTTAAAATCATTGACAATTTCAAGCTCCTGGATTAGGAGCGCAAAATTAATTTGCTGCCTGTTGCGGATAACCTGTAAAATCCACCATATTAGGAGTGTTTTTTCTAGGCAGATCCTGTATCGATTAGGGCTAAATCCTGCTCTCCCCTCCAGCTATTATTTTCTGATGCAGAAATATTTTGTCAGTGCTGTCAAACTGCTTTGCCTTGCACCAGGTTTGTTTTCCATCAGTGATATGGTTTAGCCAAGCTGCAGGCCGTTCCATAGTGTATTGGCATGTTCCCTTTCATTGTGGTGCTCCTGGTTGGCTGGCATCACCCCATGTGATTAGCCCAGGAAGGGGAAAGATGCTGTAAGTAACACAGGTGTAAAAAGACACCACAACAGAAGCTAAGGGGAAATCTGGCATTAAACAGCATCAGAAAAGTCAAGTATTCATGCAAGTCAAGGGAGGGGGGGGCTGGATTAGATTTTTTTGTTGTTGTTCTGGTGCCACCTGCACAATTACTGTTTCCACCCAGAAACCAAATTTGGAAGATATTGAGCAAAGTCCAGTCTTCATGTATAGAGTGTTTTTTAGAATTAAATTTAGAATTTAGAATAATAAAAAAGTTCACTGAAACAACCTTAACATTATCAATAGAAGGAACAGACATTTACATATTGAATGCAGTGAGAATCACCTAAAACGAAGTACCCAGGAATAAACACATTTCATTCTCCGGGGGACGATGGAAGGTATACCAGCTTCACAGGAAAAAACAATCAAAGAAAGAACCAAAGTCTATAATCATCTTTCCATGCTAGGATGCCTTTGATTTCTAAATAGTCAAAGACAGGATTCCAGGTGTCTTCATAGTTACTTTGTCATGCAGTATGTTGCGAACTACAGAAAAAGGGAGGAATGCAGTGCCTTGGAGATGGCTTCTCAAGTCCAGCAAGTCTTATCCTTCACGTATGTGAAGTAACTGAGGGCCATGCTAGCTGCAGTGCTTGAGAGATCCATGATTGGATCCTTCCAAAGGCATTTAGCCCTGACTTGAAAAGAGACTTAAGCATTTCTCTCTGGGTGATTTTGCTGAATGACCTCCCTCCTGCATGCTCTCGCTAGTAAAGAGAGGCCGTTATTCCCCCATCCGCCCATTGCTAATAACTACCATGGCAGGGTGATTTTGATGAACAAAACTGCAAAGGGGGTAAGTGTTAAACCTCTTCTCCCCCCCCCCCCCCGGTTGCTCAGATTGGATGTTCCCTACAACTCCAGTTGACTTTTAAAAACCTTGGGGAAGATCTGATCATGGTTTTCCCAGCACTGCAACAGGTATGATCCTATGAAGGTACTGGGTATGACTTTTTTCTAGGCTGAAGTATAACAGAAGACAAGCCAGTTTTAATAAGATCAAAATCCTGATGAGCATGTTAGTCCAGCAGAGCAAAAAGCACAGTGGGAAAAAATGCTTTTGTCCCCCATTTCACTTTAAACATACAGCGTTTCACCATGAATTTTACTGTTCTCTGTGTTTCAAAAGAAAAATAACAAAACAGAACATGTATTTATAAAGGTACTTAACTATTGTGTTGGAGATAAGTGGTTAATTAACAAAGAACTGTTTCCACAGTATACGTTGTGGAAACGACTTGAGTTTTATTTGTACTCTTAATGGGATATGAGGCTATTTTTAACAGCCTTATAAAGGTGAATGCAGTCTTGCTGGCCTTTTACAAAACATCTGGAGGAATCCAAAAAGAACAGAAAGTGCGCCCATTTAAGCTCTCTCTATAGGAAGGGGAGGCTTCCCTTTGAGCCAAGAAGAGATTTTGTGCATTAAGATTTCCCATTGAGTTTTGTGCCGGCTCCTCTTAGAAGGGGGTTTCTTATGTTTTCTATGGCGCTGCTGTTTGGAATTTTGCAGTGATGAGTAACAGAAGGGTCAGTTCCCTTTTTATTTGAGAGAAATGAGTGGCATCTTGCTTTCCTGACAGTATAACTAAGAAATAACAGGGTTGATTGAGGCTCCTCCTTTTCTGGACTCACCAGCTTTTTTCCTTGGCCATCTTGCCAAGTCCTCCAGGGTCTTCCCACACCTCAGAATGGGAAGAGGAGGGGACAGAACCACCTTGTTTCTTGCTATTCCTGGGACATCAGCTCTCACAGACACACAGCAGTGTCCATCAATCATGGGTTTAAATTAAGGGTGGGAAGATATCAGACTGGATCTTAGGAAAAACTTTTTGACAGTAAGAGTTGTGCAGCAGTGGGATCAGCTGTCTAGGGAGGTGGTGATGTCAGGGATGCTCTTGGCTGATCCTGTATTGAGCAGGGGGTTGGACTAGATGGCCTGGATGGCCCCTCCCAACTCTATGATTCTATAATCTAACCCACTCCCTTGTTCAACCTCCCACAGTCTCTGTCCCCTCCCTTGCCTCCTAGTTAGTGTGGCCTGTCATCTGAGGGGGGGGGGTGATTACTCCCTTCCCCTTCTCCCTGTCTGGTTTTAAGCTGTTCCCCCCTGCTCCAGCCATGTTCCCATTGGCTACCAATGTAGGCCAGCTGGAGCAGGCCACAAGCCCGCCAAGCCCGATCTTGTTTCTCCTGGGCCTGCCCTCCCTGAGAACTCTCCTCCTGGGTTGTTGCTGAGCCAGCCCTGGCTGATGATGTCACCCCCTCCTTGCAAGGCTAACATTGCCTCCCCCTTAGCCTCAATGTGCCATGTTCTCTCTTGGCCAGTTTTGCTGCTGGCTCCCTTTGCTCCTGGGTTTGGCCCCAGGGCAGCAGGTCCTGCCATGGTGGATAAAGTCCTAACACCGTCACCTCCCCTCTTGGACTCTGTGCCTCCAGGACCAGCTCTGACAGCTATGGATGCAACAGCCCTGAGTTGAGGGACAGTGCTGATCCTGGACAGTTATCAGTCGTCTGAAATTCCTACCCTAATGCACTGAGATTTGGGGGCAAGCCATGTGGAGATAAGGATCTATTTTGCCTCATTTTTTCCAAGACTGGGTGGTTTGGCAAAAACTCTGTATTGTGTTTTTGAGACACAAAACTCTTCCTCAGTTTTGATGGACTTCTTCAGGAAAAGATATGTGCAACTAAGAAGGTTGTACACGGCAGCTAGCATTGCAAGCTGATCCTAATAAAATTCAACAGGGAAAGATCTAAATGTAACGGGTGTGGAGGAAAAGGTCTTCATGTGGGGGGGGGGGGTAAAATGTGAATGCACTGTATATTTCAAACCCTGTTGGAGCATTATAGCAACATGAACTGAAACACATTGTTGAAGGACTACCTTCCATGTGTCTCTGTGTGCCAACTATTGTCTTCAGGCAGCTGTTTGCTGGGTATCCCATCACTTAGAGTGGCCTGTCTAGAATCGATCAGCCCTTGGGCCTTTTCCATCATGGCTCCTGCTCTATGGAATGGGCTCCCTGATGAGGTGGGGAGGGGGCCTCTTTGGAGATCTTCAGGAGGTGCTGCAAGGATTGCTTGTTGGCCAGGGCTTTTGAGGTGGTTTGAATTTGCAGGCATCTTTTTTTTTGAGGGGGGGGGGAGAGATTTAGGGTATTTTGTTTGTTTGTTTTAATGAGCATTGCTTTTAACTCATAAACTGCTTTGGACCACAATGAAAGGTGGGGTATAAATGTATTAAAGAAATAAATAAAACAGTTCTCTTTGCCCAAGCCTTTAATAGAGAAGTTCCGTCTTTCTTTAGCTGTTTGTATGATCAGCTTCTAGCCTGAGGACAGTTTTATGGATTTCATTTTAAACTGCTGTTCTTTATGCCCCTGGCTTTTAAAAATATTATTGTTTTTATTATTTTATTGTATTTTAACTTCATGAGCTGTTATAAGCAGGTCTTTGGAGAGGTGGGCATAGTACCTTTTCTGAATCAGTAATAAAATCTAATTTGGTGGACAGATTTATGATAGGAGTGGAAGTCCCTCAGATATGTAGTCCCCAGGTCTTGAAGGTGTGATTTAGGTACAAACTAGCACTTTGAATTGAGCCCAGAAGCAAAGTTGATAGCCAGTGTAGCCATTTCAGCACAGGTATAATGTGCTTAAAATGCGCCACACCTGTGAGCTGATGAGTTGCCACATTTTGCACTAGCTGATGCTTCTACAAAAGTAGCTCATGTTTAGCTTTATTTATTTATTTAGAATATTTCTGTGCCACCACATCAAGAGTCCTGCTTAAGGCAGCCTACAATTAAAAGCTGCAGTATAAAAAACAAGCCATTAAAAATTATTAACGTGGCCAAGATATTATGGTAGCATTTTTTCCATTTTAGATCAGCTGAGTCTAGAAGGGAGGCTCGCTTCCAGATCACATCATTCTTTACTACTGCTTCAACCTTTTGGTCAAAGGTTTTAGATGGTCGATAGCAAAAGCCTAACTTTTGTCTAGGATAAGCATCACTCCCCTTTTAAGCACTAACTTTCCTATCCAGCACAACCACTGTCATGTCTACAATTTGCAGTGAAAACCATCCGAAATCCTTATTCAAATCCTAAGGATCGATATCAGTATGCATTTTTTTGCATCGTATTTTAGTGTCTGTCCTTTTGCAACATTTTTATATAGGTATAGTGAGAATAAGGTCAGTGGGAGAATATTCAAAAAGATGACCCCAAAGGATGTTGTCTCCTATTAGACCAGCGGTATAAGCAATTTCATATGCTCAGTTGTTTAGTATTTATTCTCCAGTTCAGTTTTCATCTTGTTTTCACATTTAAAAATCCATCAAGATGTGCTCTCAGCATAATTTCTCACTTTGCTAATATGCTTTGTGCGTCAACCCACCATTTTATCTTACTATTCCAGCCTTGTCAGGATCAGCCAGAGCTCCAACTAAGAGCCTTCTGGTTTACATGCTGATTACCTCTTGTGGTGAACCACTAGAGTCTGCTGAGTGGAGAAGGCCATGGGACAGGGTTGTCCTCCCAGATCCAAGTTTGTCTCCATCAGCCAAGCAGCCCACTGGTTCCACCTGGCCTAGCTTTAAGTATTTCTTGGTCAGATCTGAATTTTCATCTGGGCAGCAGCCAGGTTTTGGTTTTGGAGAAGAAGGGATTTGGTACAGGAAACACCTGCTATCTAGTTTGGCACTTTGCCTCTAAAGTTTCTGTTTTTGAGTGGACTCCCACGTGCTCCTCCTGCTAGTCCCCAAGCTGCAAATTGAACTAGCCTCAAATGGGTAGTAGGTATATTGAATCACCTCTTCTGAGAGCACCCTTACTACTGCAGGCACTGTGGGAGTCTGCCCTGCTAGCTGCAACAAGCTAAGGAAGTTACTCTGGAATTTATCATTTTCTCATGCATTCCTGTTTTCTGTGCTTGATTGTTGTTGTTGTTTTCCATTGACTTAGCTTTCAGAGAGTCTTTTCTCCTCTCTGACACCTGTTAAGTTGGCCGGCAGTAGGGGCAACCAATTCAATTTATTCTACTAAGGCAAGATAATCACCTGTTTGTAAAGCAACTGATTAGGACTGGGTGAATGGCAGCTGCATAGTTGACTAACAGTCCTCTCCACGTTGGTGGAAAATCAGCAGTTTCCTCGCACCGAAATGACTAATTTGTACCAATCCCATCCTGATTATTTATGCTAGCAGCGGGTTTATAAGAGCGTGAATGAATGGAGCCCATCAACGCTATTAGCAATAATAACAGTGGGGGAACTTTTTTAAAAAAGTGTTTACTGGTGAAATCAATTATTGTCTCCATAGAATACATGCATTGGCTCGCTTGTCCGGCTTTTATGCTGATGGGGTTGTATTGACATTTGGTAGTCTACAATTCATAGAGCAGCAGCCGCCCATTCTGATAAAACCAAGCCCCTTGGAATGCTGCCAAACCTGCAGCGTTTTGAACAGCTGGTCGCCCTGATGACTTTGTTTTGCTTGCTGCAAAAAGTCGTGCTCTGATACGCAGGGGCTGCGTTTTCGTGAACAAAGGCAAATATCAGTAGGTGGTTCTGGAGGGGTTATTCAAGCGCAAGAGATCATGGCTGTGTACTTGTAGCCATTATATACAGGAGGAGTACTTTCCCCACTGTTTGGCATCACGGCATGGAGAGGAAATAGCCACACTCTCAGGAGTTTTACTCAGGCAGTGTTTTCACAAATGAACAGCTGAGGAGATGGGACGCATGTTCTATTCCACTTTTCTTAGGAATGAACCTCTATGGCACATAGACTAGGCAATGCAGAGTGTGGGCACAGGCTCCCACTTGTCCTGCACTGTCTGAAACAATCGGGACCTGTTGGACATTCAAGTATGGATGTAACGTTCCCATTGGCCATTGAATCTAAAGCCCTGGGCTCATGGGGCGTATGGTTTTTTGTTGATTCGGGGCAGTTATCCCCAACCTTTTTGAGCCTGTGAGCCCTGATATTCTGACACCGGGTGGTGGGCACAACTACAAAGCAGGTATCCCAAGAGGTGGAGACAACCACAAAATGGCTGCTGCAGGAGCTGCAGCCACACACGAGGAAGACCACGTGCAGGGAAGAAAGGGGGTGATTTTAAAAGTACACTGGGAAAGAGGAGTGGGAGAGAATAAAACCAACACTGTGGTAGCTGCCACCCCTGAAACGACATTATTTTAATCTGCTCAGCCGATTGGATCTCCAGTGGCCAATCGAAAGCCCTGCTGGGGAAGCGCCACACCTAACCCCATCCACTTTTTAAAAAACATGTGGTGGGCACCAAGAAGGGTGTTAGCGGGCACCACAGCACCACACTGGGGACCCCTGCTTTAGGGAGTGTATTAGGTGTCAGCTGTGATGGTCCTGTTGAGGAGATATGACATGCATACCAAAGTACAAAAATGTCCCAGGGGACAGGGAGGATTGATTCAACTTTACTCCTTTACCCCTCTACACAGTAAGAACTGTGCATCTTTGTGTTTTTAATTTTCCCTCACACTTCTTTCGAGTTTTCCCTTTGTAGCCATCAGAGCTGGAAATTTGCCTATATTTATTTTTAAAAGGAAGAGCCTCAGAATGACAAATCTGGTGTCAAATTATTACAGGTGCATGGAATGCACACAGCCTTGTATGTTCCTAGCATTAACATGCTTCATAGACAACAGGGTAAACCCTCATAAAATATGGTTTGCATTTCATAAAGCAGCCACCGCCATGCATTCAATTAAGATGCAGCTCTCACATCTGAAACATGACAATTCTAATTCATTAGGTGTTACAGGGAACAGTTAGCTGAAAACATACTCTTGAACATTAATTGGTAAATGTTGTTAACTGCCATCCATACCGGCACACAAAAGTTCTGAATCCACCCTCTCAAGATTTGTAGATTGCCCAGGATAGGACAAAGTTACCTTGGAAATCCCGAGTTTCCTGTTAACCAGGTATGTTCGGGATGTCTGGAACCAGAGAATTGGGAACCAGCTCTCCATAGTAAGAATGCATTCCCCAATGACCTTTTCTTTACATGCTGAAAGCCAGTCTGAGTGCCTGCTAAAGCCTTCACAAGGCCAATTCAATACAGCCATATTCTTGTCCACAGAATATGTGGAAAAGCCTTTGTGTTGAATTTCAGCACATGGTATGAACATTTCTGGTAACCTGCCCTTTTTAATCTTGTGAAGGAAAAGCAATCCATGTTTGCCCATGCCAGTAGGAGCTGACGAAAAGTTACCCTGTCATCCGCAACCATGCAAAACCCAACAGGGATTAGGCTCCTGGAGATAAAAAAACAGTGAGAAAAGTTCTGTATTCCAAGTCAAATGATGATGCATGGATGAATTCTTATTTACAGACTGGAATGTTTAAATTGTTGGTCTGCCATTCTCCACTCTAGGACTTGCTGACGTGGGCTGTTGGCTATCCCATCTTCCTGCTGCTTCTGATGGCCACTCTCAGCTGCATTCATTATTGAACGACAAACATGGTGGCCTATTTGAAGGGCAGGGCTCTAGTGGGCCTGTGCCCTTTGTTCTGATCTTTGGCTTGTCTTTCCTTTTCCACAGGAGTTTTTTGAGAATCCTGCCTTTCGTCCAGATGGAATGAAGCTCTATCCAACTCTCGTGATTCGTGGCACAGGCTTGTATGAGCTCTGGAAGTCTGGGAGATATAAGAGTTATCCTCCGAGCACCCTAGTCGATTTGGTGGCAAGAATTCTAGCTCTTGTCCCCCCATGGACCCGAGTGTACCGAGTGCAAAGGTAACTTTGCTTTACAGTTGTTCCACTCCACTGTCTAAAATATATCAATATGACAACTGAGACATAAGCACCAAGATCGTTATAGTTGCTCATCTACTGCTACCTATTTCCCAGAACCCTAGAAAGATGGGTTCTCATGATATCTTACTCAAACCTATTCCAGATTAACTATTTATTCAGAATAAATACCGGGGGTGGGGGGGATAAACTCTATTCTCAAACTGTCCTTGGCTCCCTGTATGTCGCTGGCTCTTCTGTGCTGTCTTGTACTTACAATTCTTGTTAGGAAATCCTACCACTTCATGTGATTTCAGGCTAAGTTCACACAGTAGGTTAATCACATGGTAGCTGCAGGGCCAATCACACTTGACAAAGAGTTCTTTTCCTACTATATGTCACCCCTAGATGAGTCACTCTAGATTATAGTCTTTTGCCATTTTGGGTAACTCTGCCCAAATTGGGAAGTGAAGTTGGAGGAGGTATGTGGTAATGGTCTTCTGTATCTACTCAGCCTTTTGATCGTTGGCACAAACACTGCTTTGCAATAAGGATTGATGGGACTGGCATACATGCAGACAGCAGTTCAAGTGGTGGGGCATTGGGTTGGTGGGAGGGGTAGTCCTGATGGTATTGAAGGAATGGGGAGTTGACAAGAGGGCTGAATGAGCACTTCCTTCCAGACTGGAGCGGTTTATTGGAAGAGCATACCACCACAGAACAGACCCACATAACCTGTGATCTGCCAAGGCAGATGCAACCCACCAGCTGTATATCATACCCTTCCAGGAATCTGGTATCTCCACTCTTTTTTTTTTTTTTTTTGCAGTCCTGGCCATGTAGCAAAAGTGCAAGATTTATTGGTTGGCAGGTTGGCTGCCATTAATGGCTGGTGGGCATCATTTGGCTGCTAGGTCACGCATTGTGCAGGTGTGCTTAAGTGAGAATGGGGTTCTCGTTAACATTCATATTGCCAGCAGTGTTCAAGAAGGCAGCTGTGATGTTTGTTCAAATTTATCACACGTAGCCGTTTCAGTAACCATCAGTGTGTTAAATTAGGGGAAGAGTGTATGTGTGTATAGGTAGCTCATGGACTGATTCAGTGTATCTGTACTGAGCCTTTTGGAAGATGGAAAGCACACATGATACCCTGTCTTTCTTCCAAAGAGATCAAGAGTGAGTACATGGTTCTTCGTCCCCTGCCTCTCCCTTTTGTCCTCTTTGTCCTCACAATTTTCCATGTGGAATACATTAGGCAGCGAGGAAGTGACTGGTCTGAAGTCCCCCAGTGACCTTCATGGCTTAGTAGCAACTTGATGCCATATTTCCTGGTTCGAGCATTCAGTGACTGAGAGACATTGCATCCTCACAATAGGAGTATATCTTTGAAGGGACACTTGTGAACTGTTCACAGCAAAGGGAGGATGTCTGCCACAGATAGTGTTAAAAATCTAGTCATTGAGAAAGTCTCCATTTCCTCTGTATAGTTAATGGCAGGTTGCATTCTTTTTTTCTTTTTTTTTTGGTAGAGCAGAATAAATGCTTTTTCAATTACACTTCTTAACAGCTGAGAATGAAAGAATGAACATGTGACTAAAATGTAAATTTCAGGTCAGTAAGATATGCTTTGCTGATAGCTAGACATAGTTTCTGCCCTTTCCTCTTGCTGATGGTAGCACAGAAGCTCAGAGCTTTAACTTCCCAGGAAAAGAGTCTCAGTTTGACCTCTCGCCCTTGTTCCTCCCAGAATTGGGAACATGCCTTTTATCAAAACCAGGCCCTCCTGTGCTGTACTGTCCTGAATAAATATTTATAATTAAAATAAATATGGAGGTAGGTGGAGCCCTACTCCATGTCCATCCAGGACCCGGGATGCAGGCGATCACAAGGCTTTCTTATCGGTGGCACTTGGGCTCAGGCCTTCCTCCCTAGAGAGATTCACCTGTCTTCTTCTCTGCTGAGTTTTAGAGACAGGTTAAGACTTAAATGAGGCAGGTGTATAGCTCTCTTTTCACTCCCTGCTACTGCTGTTTGGTACTTTGTTGTTGTTGGCTGGGGTTATTGTGGGGTTTTTATCTCTTTATATTTTGTCTTTTGACCAAAGGGAACTTCCAGAGGCAGGCAGTGAATCTCTGAATGCCAGGACCAAGAGGCAACATCTGTGCCCTGCTGTTGGCCCTCCAGAGTAACTGCCAGCAGGATGACCTTGAGTCAGTCACGACTCTCTCGGAGCTCTCTCAGCCCCACCTACCTCACAGGGTGTCTGTTGTGGGGAGAGAAAGGGAAGGTGATTGTAAGCTGCTCCAAGACTCCTTCAGGTAGTAAAGGGTGGGGTATAAAACCAGCTCTTCTTCTTGGCCACTGTGTGAGACAGGATGCTGAACTAGACAGACCCCTGGTCTGATCCATCAGGGCTCTTCTTATATTCTTATGTCTACATTGAAAAGTGGCATACAAATATGTTAAATAAGGGCAAAACGAATCTCTAATGGAATTTCCAGTTGACCACCCTTTTCTGGCTGAGGTGAAATCCTGACACCACAAACATTGCCAAGAATTAGTGTTCACTGAATGCCACCTCCTTCACTGCCAGATCCCAAAAGCTGTGGAAAAAGGGCCATTTACAAATATCTCTCAATAGACTCTTTTCAATAGGTGTAGGTAATATTCACTTAAATTCGTCCTCTCATCTCTGCCAATACCTTAGTGGTCAGCTAAGGATATTACCCAATATTAAATCATTCCCTTTATCAGCTATCCAGGGTTTTCTTCCCCAGTGGGGGAAGGATATCATATTTGTAATTGTCAAAGCAGAACATTTTTAATAACAGCTGGGCCTGCTCAAGGGTGGGAGTTAATAATAAAAAAAAAAACCCGAAAAGTAATTTATCTCAGCTTGCCAGGTAAACTAATACAGACGGTTTTACTTTGATTTAATAACAGCACAAAAAGTTTTTTCAGGTGTATGCCTTGCACCTCAGCCATTGCTGAGGCACAAAGTGTGGTGCTGAGTTTCCTTCTGTTGGTCTTCTGAAGTGACGGTTTTCTAAGCTACTTCTTAGAAGTAGTTCCACTCTATTCTGCTATGGTCAGGCCTCACCTGGAGTACTGTGACCAGTTTGGGGCATCACATTTTAGGAAGGATGTTGACAAGCTTGAGTGTGTCCAGAAGAGGGCATCCAGGATGGTGAAAGGGTTGGAAGCCAAGTCTTATGAGGAAAGGCTGAAAGAGTTGGGTATGTTTAGCCTGGGAAAGAGAAGGCTTAGAGGGGACATGATTGCAGTCTTCAAATGTTTGAAGGGCCATCATGTAGAAGATGGAGCCGATCTATTCTTTCCTGCTCAGGATTGCAAGGCTAGATCTAATGGGTGGAAATTACAAGGGAGTCGATACCGGCTAAATATCAGGGGAAACTTCCTAACTGTAAGAGTGGTTGAGCAGTGGAGCAGACTGCCTTGGGAGGTGGTGGATGCTCCTTCACTGGACGTTTTCAAGTAGAGGCTGGATGACCATCTTTCAATTATGCTGTAGGGCTATCTTTTGGCTATGCTCCTGCAAAGTGCAGGGGGTTGGACTAGATGACCTGCAAGGTCCCTTCCAACTCTATGATTCTATGATTCTGCTAAGAAAAACCCTGCTGAACCAGCCCAAAGGTCCATCCAGTCCAAGGTGCTGTCACAAAGAGCCCTCCCAGATCAGGTCAGTGGTCCATCTAGTCCAGCATTCTGTTTCACATGCTGGACAACCAGTTGTCCTGGACAGCCCAAAGTGCAGTGCAGAAGCCAAGGTCTTCCCCTGATTCTGCCCCCTAGCACTGAGGTTTTGAGGTCTGCTGACTCTGTCTGTGGAGGTTCCTTTTAGTCACCATGGCTAGTAGCCATTGATGGACCTGTCCTCCATGAATCTGTCTAATCTCCTTGAAAGCCATCTATACTCACAGCCATCACTATGTCTACTGGCAGTGAATTCCACAGTTTAGTGACTCACTGAGTAGACAAGCAGAGCATGGAATCCATAACCACCCAAAGTAGCTGATGTTCAGGGACACACCTGGAGGCTTCATCTTCCCACTGACAGACCTACTCATCATGAGTTTATGTTGCCTCCACCCCCAGTAAATCCATCGTGTGGGAATGAATTCCATAAGTTAATTATGTGCTGTGCGATAAAGCATTTTCTTTGATCTGTCCTGTATCTATTGTGTTAGGGTGTGAAGATGGATCTGTCTTTGGTGAGTCCCTTTAAAGGTTAATTTGTAGCATTCCCCAGCCCTTCGCACCACATGACTGCTGTCATGCTTTTGAGTTCGTGAAAAGCATAAATGAAATGATTTATGTCTGGGAGCATAAACTTAGCCGCCATTTCAGCGTCTTGACATCTGACGTCCTAATGTGTTTTTACCCTTGGGGAATCCAAAAATGGGATCTTAAACATCACCCGGATACGGGAAGAGCAGGCCTTGCCTCCTCTAGGTGCTGCAAATGGCGTGCATTTGCATATATGAATATGCTAATGAACTGTGCGTCACATGCCCTCCCTATGTAGACGGAGGGACTCAGATACATTTCACAGCAGATGGCTACTCTTGAGTGCCTTCGGGCGCTCCAGTATGCCGTGCCGCAGTTCCAGAGACGGCGAACTCACCATGCTAGATATTGCTATCTAGACCTCGTGGAGGGTGCCAGAGTGGTTTTATCGTCGTCCCCGTTGTGAAGCACGCAACAGCCTGACCCTCTGGAGTTCTCCAGTAATTGGAAAGAAGCGGCTGTCTCTGGCGGTGGCCTCTGCTCTAACGTGCCCAAATGAAAATTGCATCCTCTTCCAGAGCATCCTTTTAGACCAAACAGCAAAATACTTATTTCCTCTAATTGCTGCTGTTTGGGGACTGTGTTAGTGTCTGTCGGCTCAATGATGTTATATTTACTCTAAGAGGTCCCTTCCAAACTCTGTGATTCTGGGATTCTATGAATAAGCCAGCAGAAGAATAAACTAACTGGCGAGCTGATGGTTGTTGTATGGAGGCGGGGATAGTGAAGTTGATGGGGAGGAGAGCAAGAGGTGAGGGAATTAAAGCCCAGTTGGGCCTTGTGAAAAGGAAAAAAAAGAAATCAGATATGTTATGTCGTGCTGCCTCCTTGAAAACCCAGTCAAGATAGCTCAGCCTCTTCCCACTTGTATTTTGGACCATCAGCTAGATGAACTTTGGGTTCTCTAATTTCCACTTCTGCTTTTAACAGCAAATTTTACTTGGATAGTTGGCGCTTCAGGAGATATCTGCAGAAGTGGCTCCATCTGTTCCCCCATGTGGCTCCTCATCTATATATCTAATTCCCAAGTACCCTCCCCCGTGCGGTGGGGTTTCTACACACGGTGGGCACTCCCCCCATGTGCAGAAAAATCCTAAATGTTTAAAAAACTTTTCGGGGGATCTTTAAATCCCCCGAAAAGTTAAAGTGTTCTCCGCGTGTGCGCAGAGAACGCTGTGGCCGCTGTAGGGGAGGGGGTGGGAAGCGGCGTGACGAGGACTCGCCGCCGCTGTTTGCGGGGGGGAGGGAGGGAAGAGCCTCGGTGGGTGGCAGGTCTCTATGCCCCCGCCGCCGTTTTGAAAGCAGGGAGGGAGGGGGGGAAGCCTCAGTGGATGGCGGGTGTCCCTGCCGCCGCCGCCGGTTTGAAGGCGGGGGGAAGCCTCGGCAGGCAGCGGTCTCCCTGCCGCCACCGCCTTACAGGGGGGGAGCCTCGGCGGGTGGCTGTCTCCCTGCCGCCGCTGTCGTTTTGAAGGCGGGGGGGAAGCTGCCTGGAGGGGGGACGGGGTAGAGGCTCAGCACATGGGGCCAGAGGAGGGGGAAGAGGCTCACCTACCCCCCCCCCCGTGAGTATCGCGGTCCTCCGGCTTGTATCCCTGAAACACCTTCAGGTGGGGGTGGGGGATAGAATGTAGCATGTGGGAGGGATAGTATGTAGGGATGCCAACTCTGGAGTGGGAAATACCTGGTGATTTGAGGGGGTGGAGCCTGTGGAGAGAGGGGCAGGACCTCAGTGGGATCTACTGCCATAAAGTGCACTCTCCGAAGCAGTCATCTTCTCCAGGGGAACTGATCTATGTGGCCTGGAGATAAGTTCTAATTCTGTGAGACCTCCAGGCCCCACCTGGAAGCTGGCATCTCTAATCCCACATCAAGGAGAAAGCTAGGGTTGAATGCATTCCTGACATGTTACTTTTCATGTCAAGCATCCCTCCATGTGCCTGTAACGTAAAGCGGAAGCAATCCAGGAATTTTTCCCCCCCAACTAATGCTGGTTTGTGTAAACCTGAAGATGCCCCAGTCCCAGTGCAATGTGCAATGCAATGTGATTGCCCAGTGCAATGTGATTGCCCATCTTGGATTAAGTTCAAACACAGCCATTTTAAGAGAGCATATACAGAGATGTGGGACGGAGCTATCGTCTGCTGTCTGGACTGTGGTCCTGTAGCTGTTAAATGTGGTATTGAAAGTGAAGACTGCGTTATCATTCTAGAGAGATTCAAGAGACACAAAAGAAAGCCCTTCACTTTTAATTTGATAAACTCATGGGATGCACTGCTCTAGATTCAGTGGTGACCCACAGGGTTCAATGGCTTTAAACAAGGGTTAGATAAATCCATAGATAGATCTATGGATTACTATCTGTGACAGCGGCAGAAAGAAACAGTCATGTGCAAAGTTGATCTGCTTCTCAAGACCAGGTTCTGAGGACAGGGAGAGGGCTGTTGTTTTCATACCCGGCTTATGGCCTTCCAGGAGGCCTCTGGTTCACCTCTGTTGGAAACAGGACGCTGGATTGCTGCAGCAGGTTTTGGCTAGCCTTGTGTCATGTTTTAAAACTCTGTGGTCTACACTAGCCGTAGTTGTCATGCTTGTTGTATAAAATAATGCAGAAAAATAGCTGCCACCACATAAAAGGAGGAGAAGAGATTGGATTTATAGCCTGCCCTTCACTACCTGAAGGAATCTCAGAGCGGCTTACAAACTCCTTCCCCTTCCCCTTCCCCTTCCCCTTCCCACAACAGACACCCTGTGAGGTAGGTGGGGCTGAGAGAGCTCTGACTTGCAATGCTCCCTCTAAGCTGCGGAGTCTTGTGAGCAAAAATCCTACTTTGTGAGCTACTGGCATTAAAGCTGTGAGCAATCAATTTAGCATAAACTGCGTAAATCAGTTTGCTCTGGAGCCATCCTTCCTGAGCTAAGACAAAAAATGTATGAGCCGGAGGCTAAAAAACTGTGAGCTAGCTCACACTCAGCTCAGAGGGAACACTGGCTCTGAGACAACTGTCCTTGAGAGAACAGCTGGTACAGAGCTATGGCTTGCCCAAGGTCATCCAGCAGGTGCAAGTGGAGGAGTGGAGAATCAAACCTGGTTCTCCCAGATCAGAGTCCGCACACTTAGCCACTACACCAAACTGGCACAAGTGTGACGCAATATCCTTAAGGAATCCTGGTCACTGAGACTGCGGCAGAGAAGGACCAAGGGCAGCAACTCGGCAAGCTGTACAAGAGAGGCTTGTTGAGTCTGCTCTGCTCTGTAGGCGAGCTGCTGAAAATTGGCACTTAGTGCTTTCTTTTCATGCAGAGCAGTGTCCTGCCCTTCTTTACTGTTTTGAAGGGTTTCTCTGGTTTACCTTCTTGTCTGTCTGTTTGCAGGGATATCCCAATGCCTTTAGTCAGTTCTGGAGTAGAGCATGGCAACTTGAGAGAACTAGCTCTTGCCAGGATGAAGGACCTGGGGACAGAGGTAAGACCTATTATTTTGATTGAGTTTTTTGTGTGTGGCGTTTCCTTCCTTCTTATCCATGTTTCCATGTTTGTGTTTCCATGTTTCCCCCAGGCCCTGCCATTCAACATAGCTGCCTGCTCCTTCTTAAGGGTGGAAGGGAAGGGCTGTTCCTTCTGACTAAATCAAGGCGCATACAAAAGTGGTGGGTGGGTGGGTGCGTCAGAAGAGCCTGCTGCACAGAACAAGAAACTGCCTGCTCTTGGGTCCAGGGGGATTTGGTTAAAGTGCTGTTCTCTTCACTACAAGTGATAGGTAATGCGAGCGTCTCTTTCTGGACGCAGACTCTCCAAATGCAGTCGCCAGGTAACCATTTAGCGATTAGACATTTGAATGTGGCACCCATAATGCTTCACAGCACAAAGAAGGAACAGCAGCAGAGGAGAAAGAGAGAGGACAAACAACTCTGAGCATGCCGACAGAAAGGCAACTCTGCCTTCTGCGTGCTCCAAGAAGTGCCTGAGGAGCATGCACAGATGCATCTGTAGTGGCCAGCGCAGGACAGTCTGCAGCCGTTTTTGCAATGCCTACAGTAGCATGAATAGCTAGAAATTTAAGTGAGGACACTGGATACCGGATTTCTTCACACACACCCCCCCGCCATGAAGCTTCCTGGGCAATGTGGGGCCAACCATATACTCTCATCCTAACTTATCTCACAGGATGATTGTGAGGAGAAAGCAGAAGAGGAGAGAACCAGATATACAGCCTTAAGTTCCTTGAAAGAACTTAACATAACACTATTTATTTAAAATACTCCTCTGAGGGCACGATCATACACACCCATTAGCCACGGAAGAGGGACGATTCACCACTGGATCAAAGCAGCGCGATCACACCAGCATATCTGGGAAGCGTCCCGCAACCATCGTCAAACCGTTGCAAACCGTTTTGATCCGGTGGGGAATCGTAGTAAAAAACTACTAGTGAAACTCCAGTAGCAAATGGTTTGCTGCAGCTCACAGCCAGAGTTTCCCTGTGTGATCGTGCCAGCGTGGAAGTGTGGCGTCGTGGACACGCTATCCTGACATGACACTCTTCCCCCCCCCCCTTCTCCGTGTGCGCATCATCGAAAGCCCTTGGGGGGGAGAAGCAAAGCATTGATTCCCCCTTCCCCCCTTGCAGCGATTCATCGATCTCCCATTTAAGCGCCTTGGAAACCCACCACCAAAAAAAGTTCACTTGCCCGTGGTTGCGTCTGATCACGCAGTGGCAGTTTGCCCTGGCAGGTCCATGGAGCTGTGTGATCATGCAACTGCGGGGCAAATTGCTCCAGAGCAAAAAAGCCTTGATTCCCCTCCAGATTATCTCACTTGTGTGGCTGCGATCTGAGACTGCCTTTGGGAGGGAAGGCTGCATGGTATAGCCTAATCTTGTCATTTCTTGGAAGCCAGGTAGCGTCAGTGCTTGGATGAGAGACCAACCAAGGACAGCTCTGCCAAGAAGAGCAGAGGCGAAACCACCTCTGCTTCTCACTTGCCTTGAAAGCCCCTTGCTGGGGTTGCTGTGAGTCAGCTGTGACTTGTAGAACTCTACACGCACACACATAAGGCTGCCTTTCTTTCAGTAAGGCTGGAATCTAAGGCAGGTAGCAGTGTCTAAAACAACAATCAAATAGCAAGGCGATGTAGTACATATAGGCATTAAAAAGATAGCTGTGAAAGATAGCCAGCAAACCAGTGCTTCCTGCATGCCAGCAGCACCCCAAACACTGCTGAGTTTGCCCCCGATATGCCCTCCCAAATAACTTGGTCTTATAGCCCCCTCCAGAAGCCCAGCAGGATGGGATCTGTCCACACCTCTTCAGGGAGGCTGGCCCAGAGAAGTGGGGCAGAGACTGAAAAAACCCTGTGCTCAGCTAGTAGCCAGTGGCACCCTAGCCAGGGAAGGGATGGTGGGAAGACACTGTTGGGAACAAGAGAGTTGCCACACGGGTACAGACAGGGAAAGGTGTTCCTTCAAGTAGGTGAGTCCCAGGTCATGAAGGGCTTCCAGGGTCAGCAGCCAGCATCTTGAATTGGACCCAGAAACAAACCAGAAGCCAGAGAAGAGATTGTAGAATGGTTGTATTTTGCACACAACAATAAGCCCTCCCGCATGGCAGGTGAGCAGCCGCATTTTGCACCAACTGAAGTTTCTGATTTGTCTTCAAAGGCAGCCCCACACAAGAGTGTGGTCCAGTAGCCACATCTTGAGATCACTGTATCATATATCAGAATGGCCAGGTCCTGCATCTGCAAAAAAGGAGCAACCTTCTGAGCCATGTGCAGCTGTTTCTTTTCCTCCCCCCCCTCACCTGCAGCTGTGTTCAGTTCCTTCTCCAGCAGGAGATCAGGATCCAGCAAGACTCCGGAGCTCTTCACCAGTCTTTCAGACAAAGTTGTACTCCATCTGTTGTACAGCCTTACCTAAAAGCAGCAGCTTTTCCATCCAGCATCCTCTCTGTTTTATCTAAAATCAGTGTCAGCATTTTGCCACATGACAGAGTGAGCTCCCGCCTCTGGCCCCAGCTCCTGCCAACCTAGCAGTTTGAAAGCAAGAAATTGCAAGTAGATAAATAGGTACCGCTTTGGTGGGAAGGTAACAGCGTTCCATGCGCCTCGGCGTTTAGTCATGCCGGCCATATGACCATGGAAACGTCTTCGGGCAGCGCTGGCTCTTTGGCTTGGAAACGGAGATGACCCCTGCATCCCTAGAGTTGGATTTGACTGGCTTTCGAGCAAGGGAAACCTTTTTTACCTTTGACCACAGTGTTCAGGCACTGGCCCAGAACAGAGATGGCATCATCCGGAGCCTTTTTGGACACAGTATTGCATGTCAAGTCAAAACCATTGCAGCGTATCGATGTGTATGTTCCCAGCCCCGCAACGATACAATTCCTTTCTCTTGGAGACTGACTAAGAAAGTCAAAGGAGCCTTTGTAGTTGAGGATTTGTTAGGTGTCCTGGTAGTTTTAAATGGATCTTTAACTGAATAGCTTATATTCACTTTGTAATCGATCATTAACCACCCTGTGTCTTCAGAATGAGTCAGGCAGGAAATGTTTCCATCTCCCCCTGCATTTTTATGACAATCAATTTGGAAAGATACAGAAGTATTTTATGCAAGAGGAGAAAATGGAATCAGCCCGCAGCCCATCTTGGTTATACCTGGGAGAAAAGACCTGAGCATCTACATCTGAGTCCCCCGGCGTTTGTTTTCTGTCTCCATCAGCCATAGGTCCCACCCATCTCTTAGTTTTCCATCTAATTATCGGCAGGAGATCTCAGCAAATTTCATCTTGCATTCTCATTTGCAAACATAGAATTTCTGAACCAATTTTTTAATCATTAAAAGTTTCTTCTCGCGTTTTGAAACAACCTGATCAGGAGTTTGTTCGCAGAACTTTAGATTAGCCCCCCTCCTTGCAATTTTGTATCTTTCCAAATCAGAACACAGTATGGGTTAGCATTTCATTACTGAGGAATTCCTTTGAGCCTTGTTGTTTGTAAATCAAATGCTATATTCTCTCCTGAGACCCAGACTCTTCAGTGAAACTGATTCTGTATCAGTCTGTCCCTCGTATTTAAACATCCTGGCTTTTTACCCCCCTCAAAGTGTATTAGGGATGGATCAGTGAGCGTTTTTATTTTGAAGGTTCCCTATTTGAAATCTATCAGCTTAAAGTCTATTCCAACTTCATTTTAGGCTCTGAGGGAGGTAGTGGAAAATGTAATGTACCTTAGCCATGGTGTGTCTCACTATGTAATTGTTGTTTTTGTCGCTCTCTCCTTTTCTTTTTCCATTTTCCCACCTAGTGCCGTGATGTGAGGACGAGAGAAGTCGGAATACAAGAGATTCATCACAAAGTGAGACCGTATCAGGTGGGACTCATGGCTTCTCAGCAAGGCTTGCTCCTTGTGTTTAAATTCCATTGGGTGGACAGAGATGGGGAGTCTCAGCTCTTGTGACTGCCAGGAGGAACTGGAATTCTGTGCCAAGCCAAGGCCCGTTCTCCTTGCCTTGGTGATCCTGGCGACTGGCACTGTCGCTTGTACACTAGAGGGCTGAGGGATTTAACTGCTGCCTCCCCCCACCCCCCCCCCCCTTGGGTCTCTCTCTGGATAAACACGATCAGCTGTGGTAAATGGTGGGACACAGAACAAGGATAAAAAGAAACAGTTGCAAACACACAGTCTTGTAAATGCTAAGTTCTGTGCTTATCCTAATGACGTTGTTGCTAGGGCAGGCTAGTAATTCTTGAAGTTTCAGATTTTAAAAGTCCATCTTTCTTTACCTTAATTTTCAGAGCTAGGGCTTCTCTCATTGTCCCTTGACAGGAGGTCAGGATGGCGTCCCTGAATGTCTCGGAGAAGAGGCTGTGGCTCAGTGATAGCGCATCTGCTAGGCATGCCGAAGGTCCCACATTCAACCCCTGGCATCTTCAGTTAAATGATCTGGCAGAAGGTGATGTGAATGATCTCTGCCTGGGATCCTGGAGAGCTGCTGCCAGTCTGAGCAGACAATACTGACTTGGATGGACTGATGATCTGATTCAGTATAAGGCAGTTCAAGATGGGTAGCCGTGTTAGTCTGTCTGTAGCAGTAGAAAAGACCCCTGAGTCCAGTAGCCTCTGAAAGACTAACAAAATATATGGCAGGGTGTGAGTTTTCATGAGTCACTGCTCATGAAAGAAGTGAGCTGAAGAAGTGAGCAGTGACTCATCAAAGCTCATACTCTGCCACAAGTTTTGTTACTTTAAGGTGCTACTGGACTCTTGCTCTTTTATACAGTATCAGGCGCCTTCATGTATTCCCTAGATTAAGACTTATTCCTTCATGGCTTGAGTACAGAAGAACCCAAGAGATAAGGACAAGACAGCTGCTTCTTCATGTCCTGAAAATTTATAATATCTTGTCTGACCCTCCTCTTGTAGGACTCTTTGCAGGGGCGTCGACTTTCTAAATCCCCGGGGGGGGCAGGGGCTCTCTCGTGCGCGCGCACACGGGACCATGTCTCTGCCGCTCCCCCCCCCCGGCCCAGGGAGGCAGACCCGCGGCGGCAGCCAGCTGGCCGGGACTGCCGCCCGCGCGAAGTGCGTGTGCGCGACTATGTCCCGGCCGCTCTGTCCCCCCCCCCGGCCCAGGGAGGCAGACCTGCGGCGGCGGCAGCCAGCTGGCCGGGACTGCCGCCGCGTGAAGGGCGCGCGCGACTATGTCCCCGCCGCCTCTCTCCCCCCCCCCCCGCCTCAGGGAGGCAGGGCAGGTCGGGGGTGAAGGAGAGACGGCGACGGCCAGCTGGGCGAGCATTTTGCCGGGGGTGGCTGAGCCCCCCCCGGGAAATTTCGGGAGAGGCTCGAGCCCTCGAGCCCCCCCATAGTTGACGCCCATGACTCTTTGCATGCAGTGTCAATCAATGAAACCTCCATCCAGAGACATCTGCCCTGTGCCTGTGAGACAACTCATTTCCCTATAGCTTTTCCATTGCTATCTCTCAACTTGTAGAAAGGCACTTAGGGCATGTCAAGAGTGCAGACCCAATTATTGCAGTGCAGATGTGAGTCCTAGGTGTAGGTCATGTCTTCACATTGACTTTTGCACCTGGTGTCTGAAGTGGTGCAGGCACATAACTGGGGAAGTGGAGATAGGCCCTGGATTTGGAAGCAATCTCAGTGACTTGGTTTCCCCAGCTCAGCCGGAAGATCTCAGATCTCTTGGAGAAATAAGAGTCGAGCCTCTGCCACCCTGCAGAATATCCCACACCTGAATCATGCCAAACAGACAGTTTTGCAAGAAAATCTCCCCAGAACACTGCAGTATTGCCTAAGATTTTCTCAGGAGTTTAGCCTTTAAATCTGTCTTTGTGTTGTTTATAACTGTTGCTGCTGAGTTCCCCTCCCCCCCCCCAATTAATCCCTGTTCTCTGTCATCCTTTTAAAATTAAACACAAGTGTTGTGGGGGCAAGACCCAGTTTACCCTCCTGTTAGAATGAGCTGAGTGCCTGGTTGTATTTTTAAAAGTATGCTTTGGTCTCAAAATACAGATGTTGCTATGGCTGTCGTAAGTTGGCTGGAGTCCATCACCCAACTTTCAGATGCAGTAATTACAAGCCCAGAGTGGTACCGGTGTCTAAAATAGTCCTCAGTGTTATTTGAGATGATTCACTGATACAGTGTTAATGCCCGTGTTCCCTGGCGTGGTGCCCATGAACACTGGGGCTTCTACCAGAGTGTTCCCTGGCACCTGCATGCTTCTTCCTCGAACCATCTCTTCCCCAAAGTAAAGACCAAACCCTGCCTTTCTTTCAGTTCACTGGAGGAGGAGGAAGTGTTTCAGAAGAGCCTAGGAGGCATTCCCTCTGTGTCTAGAGGGGGAGCATCCATTCAAAAATAGCTGCTAAGGAAGAAGCTTAGCTTGGAACCTTTTAATGTTTTTGTTGAACCTCCAGTGTTCTGTGATCGGACCCACCTCCCCATGTTGGACATTTTGTGCTTGGCCAGGTGCCCAAAGGCAGCCATTTTGTTCTCCAAAATTTGAAAGTGCTCACAGGTTTAACCATGTTGAGAATCCCTGAAATAAGCAGTCTCAGTAGAAGAAGAAGAAGAAGAGACTGGATTTATACACCGCCCTTCACTCGGAGTCTCAGAGCGGCTTACAGTCTCCTTCCCTTCCTCTCCCCTCAACAGAAACTCTGTGAGGTAGGTGGAGCTGAGAGAGCTCTTTCAAGAACTGCTCTTGAGAGAACAGCTCTGAGAGAACTGTGACTGACCCAAGGTCACCCAGAAGCTGCATGTGGAGGAGTGGAGAATCAAACCCGGTTCTCCCAGGTTAGAGTCTGCACTCCGAACCACTACACCAAACTGGACTTAACCAGTAGCTGCAACTACAGCTTTATAAACTTACTTGAAAGGGTGATGGTGCTAATCTCAGTGTTAACAGAGTTTAGTATATGGCACTGTATGGATAATGAGACTGAAACTGAGAGCCAGCTTACAGTTTTACCACACAGGAGCATCACGGCCATGCATGGACCTCCTGTTCCCGTGTGTTACTCAGGGCTACATGTGTAAAGAAGGGAGGAGTCATGAGGCTTCCTCACATGCGCTGAGTAATGGCATGCAGCAGTGCATGAGGTCCGGATCATTCCAGCCTGGAGAGGGGGTGGGAACAATCCCCATCTCCTCTTCTACTTAGATATCATAAGTGCTGCTGAGTATTCAATATGTTCCTTCTCGCAGGTTAGAAGGCGCTAAGATTTGTAGAAACTGTGCCTCCTCATTAAAGTTCTGCACCTGTTACGGCTTGTGTGAAAAATACAATAATCACGCCTTTGGCTCTTATCTGATGCCACTAAAACTCTTGTCTGCAATCGGATGGACTTTGTGAAACCATTTCTCACCCTTCCCCTCATATAAACAAGCAGCGGCATTGCTGTGAAATTGACTCTGGTCTCTTAAGGTTGTCACACCATTATTTTTTATTGTCGCCGCTGCCATCTGATGATTTTCGTCTCGGCTTTTTGTCCATTTGAACAGGTTGAACTGATTCGGAGAGACTATGTGGCCAACGGGGGTTGGGAAACCTTCTTGTCCTATGAGGATCCGGAGCAGGACATCCTCATTGGCCTCCTGCGTTTGCGGAAGTGTTCAGAGGAGACATTCAGACCAGAACTGAAGGGAGGCGTTTCTATTGTCAGAGAGCTCCATGTGTATGGAAGTGTGGTTCCTGTGAACAGTCGAGATCCCTCCAAATTCCAGCATCAGGTATCCACAGCTACATCAACACACATTTTTTAAAAACAGTATATCCCTCTGGGTGGTGATGGAAAGTTCCATCAAGTTGCAACCAACTAATCGCGACCCACAGGATTTTCAAGTCAAGACAGGAACAGAGGTGGTTCGCCATTGTCTCCCTTTGCATAGCAACCCTGGACTTCCTCGGAGGTCTCCCATCCAAGTACTAACCAGGGCTGACCTTGCTTATCTTCCGAGATCTGACAAGATCAGGCTGGCCCGGGCCATCTGGATTAGGGCTGATTATATTTCCTGAGCCTTAAAGGGAAACCTGCTTACTAATGTACCTCAAAGAACTGTTTCATCTCCTCCTCCTTCTCCTCCTCCTCTTTGTTGCAATATGAGGAATAGTTGGTTTTTATATACCACTTTTCTCTACCCTAAGGAGTCTCAAGACGGCTTACAGTCACCTTCCCTTCCTCTCCCCACCACAGGCACCTTGTGAGGCAGGTGGGGCTGAGAGAGTTCTGAGAGAACTGTGTCTGGCCCAAAGTCACCCAGCAGGCTTCATGTGGAGGAGTGGGGAATCAAACCCAGTTTTCCAGATTAGAATCTACCCCTCTTAACCATTCCACCCCGCTGGCTATGTACAATGGCCCTGTAATGCAGATCTGCAGTATTGTAGATTTGGGAACAGCGGTGCTTGAGGCTGAGAGCAAGAGGCTTGCTAGAACCACCTGAAAGGTTCATGGCTGAGGGGATGTTCAAACAGGGGACTTCCTGCCTAGTAGCGTATTTTTTGCTATACTGACCCACAAGTCCAGCTTTACTTGGTTTGGAGACCTATTTTAAAAGAGAGAGGGGGAGAGAGAGAGTGTGCCCAATCAGTAACCCACTCTCACAGGCTTCGTGACTCACAGGGTTGGAGGAGGCTTCTCTGAACCACTGGTGAGGATCGGGAAGTGGCTACACCCTGATCTAAGGAGGGTTGCACCTATACCGTTTTTCTGTTGTTGTTAGTTTTATGTTTTGTTTTGTTTTGTTTTTGTAAGAAAATAGTAAGTCAAGTGGGAGACTAGGAGAAAAGCATGAGGAAATGAGGCACAAAGGAGAAAATTAAACACATGTAGTTAAAAAGAAGAGGAGGTCAGTTTGGTTGTTGGGTCTCAACAAGCTAAATTGCTCTTCTGGTCTCATATCTCAAAAAAGATATTGCAGAGCAGGACACGGTAGAGGTTTACAAACTTACCACACAGGTTAGTGGCTGTGAGGATAAAATGGAGAAGAGGAGAGAGATGTGGTAAGCCGCTTTGGGTCCTCATTGGGGAGAAAAGTGAGGTGTAAATAGCTACATAAATGCATCAAAATAGTGTTTATGGATTGTCACCATCAGCAGCACGTAACTCAAATAGTAACCATTATAAGTCTGGGAACATTTACGCTGTTTAAGAACACCTTTATTTCTTACAGCTACAGGCTCTTCTTCTGTCATTTGGGGAGGTTAACCCCCTCCCAGTGCTTTGTAGTTTTGTTTTTAGATTTCAGATTTTTTTTTACACATCTGGGACTTTTCTCAAGTTTGTAAAAAGATTTTGTCTGTCCATGGACCCAATTTCTGGATTTAAGTATCCAGAGATTTGGCCACGTTAAGAATTATATTACGGTATTTCACAATTCATAGGTCCCCAAGTTGGCTCCACATGTAGCTGCTGGTGTGACCTTGGGCAAGCCGTAGTTCTCTCGGAGCTGTTCTCTTAATAGCAGTCCTCAAAAGAGCTCTCTCAGCCCACCTACCGCACAGGGTGTCTGTTGTGGGGAGGGGCAGGGAAAGGAGTTTGTAAGCCGCTCTGAGACTCCAAGTGAAGGGCAGGGTCTAAATTGAATCTCTTCTCTTCCGTACAATTAAAGATCCCAGCTCATAAAAAACTAGCCTCTCAGAGAGGGGGGTGGGGTGCCAGTCTGGCTTCCTTCCTGACAAGCTGGTTTCCCAAATGCAGGATTTAGAGAGTGAGAGTGTTTCATCATTTGAGCCCCTACCTTACCATGTGAGCTCCCACAACCCCTAGATACCCAGTTGACCTCTGGGGTGAGAACCAGTCCCTGTTATGACAAAATTAGACCTGATGAAGTGCACGGACTCATAGCATCCATAATATACATCTGATGCACAAGCTCTCACCCAAATAGATCCGTTAAGTCGTTCAGGTGGTTAGTTGTGGGGTTTTTTTAAATATAATGCATTTCAAGCATTCAAAGCACTTCACATACTTCATCTCAATAACCTACAATGGGAGTTGTGCACATCTCCCTGCTGTTGCTGCTGGGATCAAAATAAGCACATCAGATATAAACAGGATCCTCAATTTGGGCTGTCTTTGGCCTTTGGGGAGGGGATAAAGAAACTACCGATGTCTGCTTTATACCTGAAACCATCAGGACTGATAAGTTCGGTGAGCTTCACTGCTGTCATTTTTTTTTAAAACCACCTTTCTTCAAAGCCAGCTCTCTCCGCATTAGAATGCAGCTTAGGTTTGATAGTAATGACCCTAGTCAGTGAGGCAGCAGTGGTAAATAAGGGGCGGGGGGGAAGGTGGGGGGGAAAGAGCAACGGAATATGAATGCTTACCTCCTGAAAGTGAAATTTTAAAAGCCGGGAAAGCGGCTGACGCACGTGAAAGGCAAAAGGGGAGGAAAATCAATTGAATGGAGCCAGCACTAACAAATTGAAATAGATTGAAAACGGAGACTTGGGTGTATGACGCACAAATACAGGCTGAAAAAATGTTTACTAGGGCATCTGAGAATATCCCAGAATTGAATACATTGCTGCACACACACACACACCCCATATCTCAGAGCACGGTGTTGTTACGTACCCCCTGCTTCCCCAAGCGGTGAGAAGTTCCAGCGGAAGAGCTGCTAGGCTTAGGTTTGATTGGATGAGAGAGCACAGAAGTTTTATGACGTCTTGCTAATATCTGCTTTAGTTACAAACAATGCTCCCTCTAAGCTGTAGAGTCTTGTGAGCAAAAATTCTACTTGGTGAGCTAGTTGGCATTAAAGTTGTGAGCGAGCAATTTGGCTGCGGCATAAATTGGTTTGCTCTGGAGACATCCTTCCTGAGCTAAGACAAAAATGTGTGAGCTGGAGGCTAAAGAACCGTGAGCTAGCTCACACTAACTCAGCTTAGAGGGAACACTGGTTACAAACATACAGATAGGAGCAAAGAGGCATCCCTTTAAAGGAGTAGATCCAGTACCCCATTTCCAGTCCCCAAAGGAAGATCATGCAACCCCAGGCATTTCAGGGGGTTTGGACAATTCGCAGCCTTGTCTCTTTTCCAGAGCGGTCTCTTCCAAACTCCAAAATTGTCATTTCCTTTCCATTTACACTCCTGCCCTTGGTTAGGGCTGTGGGGGTGTCATTTTCGGTAAGCTCTTTTCAGGTGGGTAGGCATTTTGGTTTGCAGTAGAAGAGCAGGATTTGAGTCCTTAAAGATTTGGTCCTTACAGACCAACAAGATCTCCAGGGTGTGAGCTTTCAAAAGTCAAAGATCCTTTCATCAGAGATTTGATTGGGTATCTGAGGAAGGGAACTGTGACTCCCAAAAGTGTATACCTTGGAAATGGGATTGGTTTTTAAGGACTCAAGTCTTTCTCTTCTGAGCAAGTTGCACATCGCTCAAGAACCCGATCTCCTAGCCTGTATTTCTCATTAATAAAGCACCAGCTAACCATTTTGGGCTCTTAGTTTAAGAAAGCAATGGTCAGCCAGCATAGTTATAATGTGAGAATAATGCTAGATTGCCCTATAGCTACAATCCTTCTGTTTAGGGCTGAGTGACTGTCTCTTCCCCAAAACCCTTCCTTCCTAACCAGACCACCCTGCTGATATAATATAAACAACCAGTAGAAAGAGTAATTTGTTTCAGTTGTGGTCAGGAGACTTACAGTACCATCCTAGAGCTGTACCCTTCTAAGCCAAGTGACTTCAGTGCCCTTAGAAAGCAGTGGCCTCTGCTTAGGATGATGGCCTTTGTTTGGGAGCTGACACTTCTAGGGGATTTTGGCATGCTCAGCTGGTCCAATGAAAGCTCCAGGCAGCACTCTGCCGCATCCTAATCTTTGTAAAGCCAGCCGAATCAGGAGGCCGCAAGTCCACATCTGGATGCTTGTTGGACCATTTGCAAGACTTGGCTCGGTTTAAAATAAATAAATAAAAGCATTGTGAAGTGAGCAGCACTCTGCTCTGTAAACGTAGTGAGCTGTCCTGGGTGGAATTTTGCCACCCTGTATTACCAGGTGAGTGGAACAATCCAGCTATCTTATCTGAAGCATTTCCAGTTCAATCGGAGCTTGAAATGAAGAAGAAGCAGTTTGTGGTTCCTTCCCCCCCCCGCCCTCCCCCCCCCAAAAAAACCTGTTGTATTCCCACATGTTTACTTTTGCTGCACAGACTAAGGCATCAGGGATCAGCTGGGATTCCATGCACAATTCCTAGCTTCTAGGAGAGGGAGCTGGGTGGCTGCCTCTGCTCATGTGTACATAACAGAGCAGAGGCTGCCTCTGCTCATGTGTACATACATCATTGCACTTGGAACTTCCCTGCACCCACCTCTGCTCCACTTCAGCCCTCCTCCCTGCCCTCCTCTAAGGGACAGCCCTTCAGATACATCAAGAGAGCCATCATGTCCCCCCTCAACCTCCTCTTCTCCAGACTAAACATTCCCAAGTCCCTCAGCCTTTCCTCACAGGGCTTAGTCTCCAGGCCCCCGATCATCCTCGTCGCTCTTCTCAGCACCTGCTCCATGCTGTCCACATCCTTTTTGAAGTGAGGCCTCCAGAACTGCACACAATACTCCAGGTGCGTCCTGACCAATGCAATGTACAGCGGGACTATGGCATCTTGCAGTTTGGATGTCTATAGGTCTGTGTAGTTTCACCCTGAAAGTGCATCTTTCCGGGCCAGTGCTGCCTTCTTCACTAATACCTTTTCATGTGCCATATGCAGTCATTGTAATTAATTATCACGTTCACACTGGGGTATGCATTGAGAGCAAGCATAAGGTCCGAAGGTACATAGCAGAGCAGCACTGCTGAAGTTAAGCAGATTTGGTTCTGGTTAGTGCCTGGATGGAAGACCTCCTGGGAATCCTCTATAATACCGCCTTGGATTTTCTGTTAGAAGAATGCTGGAAATAAAAATATACTAAATAGCCTCTAGAAGATTTTTTTTACTGCTGGCACAGTGTGTCTATCTGGGAAATGCATCAAGTGAATAGAAACAGGAGTTATTGACTCAGACCAGACGTGCACATTTCTGCAACTGCTCCTGGCATTTTTTTAACCATACTTAATTATCAGTCTTGCAGGGACTCAATTCATATTCAGGGCACTCTCATGCACACTAAATAACGCACTTTCAATTCACTTTACAACTGAATTTTACTGTGTGAAGTGGCAAAACCCACTTGCAAATGGTCACTGAAGTGGATTGAAGCTGCGTTATTTAGCATTTATTTATTTTTATTTATTTATTTATTCCATTTATTTTCCGCCTTGCGTGTGTGAAAGCACCCTCAGACTGGCTCTAGGAGAGGGGGTGTTAATCTCCTCGCATACCATTCTCCCCATAGGAAACGGCTCCAGGCTCCACTATTTGTCCCACTGGGGAAACATACACCTGCATGTGCATTTCCCCAATGAGGCAAGTATTTACTTAATTAGGCAATTCATTATCCTGCTTTCCTCCCTGGTGGTGGTCCAAAGCACCTTGAAAACATAGTGGTGGTAGAAAGTACCCATCAAGTCACAGCTGACTTATGGGTGACCCTGTAGGGTTTTCAAGACAAGAGATGTTTCAGAGGTAGTTTGCTGTTGCCTGCCTCTGCAACACAGCCCTGGTATTCCTTGGAGGTCTTCCATCCAAACACGAGCCAGGGCTGACCTTGCTTAGCTTCCGAGATCTGACAAAATCAGGCTAGTCTGGGCTATCCAAGACTTTTTCCTGGCTATTCCTAAGTGTAACTGAAACAAATAAAATGCAATTTGTATTATTTTTTTTAAAAAAGCAAAAGCACAAAACCCATCCTTGGCGGATTCTGTATCCAGTAGGCTGATTCATTTAGTGGTGATGAGCTGCGAGCCAAGAGTCAAGAGCCCTTTGACTCTTGCCCTTCATCTTGTGCTTCTGGCCATGTCCAGGATACCTGCAAGGAGTTCAGCCTCGAAGTTATCAAGCTGACAGCCTTGGTCCCGGATTCCCTTCCCCGCCACAGGCTCTCTGAGCCCCTTTCAGGGCAGGAAAACAGCGTGGTGGGGGTGGGAAGGCAGGGCTTTAAAGCCTCCCCTGGGACTACAGTCTTGATCCCAAACAGGGTCCCCATGTGCCTGCTAATTAGTTTGGGGGGGGGGGAATGCTGGGAGCTGCAGAAGCACACACATTTGGGTTGAGCCTTTTATTATAACGGCTGTGCTTAGGAACAAGAGCGATTTCGACAGCACTTTTGGATGCAGCCCTTTTTGTTTTTGGAGTGGATTTGCGCAGCTCTCCTCTCTGAATGGTTGCTACTAGTCAGAAAAGAGAAAAGGGCTCTGAGTGTTTTATGCACTTGCGCTACGGTGCTGGGGGGTTCCCCCCCCCCCAAGCATTCAAGCTGTTACTCTACTCCGTCTGCAGTAGTTTTTCCTCTCCCCTGCCCACCCACCAAGACATAAAAAGCTTCTGCCTACTAATCCCTAAATTACAAATCCTCCGTATTCGCTTAGTTTCCTTTGTATTCTTCTCTCTTTTGCAGGGATTTGGGATGTTGCTTATGGAGGAGGCAGAAAGAATAGCCAGAGAAGAGCACGGGTCGTGGAAGATTGCTGTTATTTCAGGTATAACAGACAAATTTGCTTTCCAGGTATAATCTGCTGATCTGCTGGGGCCAGGGCAGGCAAGAGAAAGGGATGAGCCAGCAGAGTGTTTGAAAAGTGCACAGATGCCAGAAACGAAGAGAGAAAGAGTCCTTCAGGGCAAAGATTCCTAGTCTCTGTCAAAGACAGTTTCCTGCCACAAAGCAAACAATCAGCAGCACAAGTGAACAGGTCAAAGTAATTACGGAGTGTCTCATAACATTTAGTGGTGGGGCTGAGTCTACATGCTATAAAAAGGAAAACACACGTTCCCTCCCAAACTGGGCCAGCGTCTCAAAAGGTTGACACAGGCAGTGCTTCGATCTGAGAGTTCTCTCAGAATTCTCTCTCTCTCTCTCTCTCAGCGCCACCGACCTCACAAGGTGTCTCTTGTGGGGAGAAGAAGGGAATGGTGAATTGTAAGCTGCTCAGCAACTCCTTGGGGTCGAGAAAAGCGGGGTATAAAAACCTACTCTTCTTCTAATATAGAAGGACAATAGTCTGGAGAAACCTCAGACGTTCCTTATTGAGAGGACAGAATTCTGTCTTGCTTCCTCTCGGCGTCTGGAATCCCCATAGCCATGTCCAGTGGCTTCGGAGAGCAATCTTTCCCTTCCTTCCAACCCATTTTCTTAAGGAGCTGCTTGGGGGGAGGGGGGGTAATCCATTTCCCTCAGCTAAAAGGCACACTGTGACAATGTAAGAGGAGGTGGTTGTAAAAGAGCTCATTTCATTGCTGATGTTACCAGTTTAAAGACTCTCTAAATACATTGGGTAGTTCTTCTCTGTGCTAAATACTAAGGGGCTCATTCTAATGCTAATATCATCGATTTATGGATGTATCTGGGTGAATGGAGATGCTGATCCCTATGGAATGGGCATGCTGAAGCAGAGATGCGGGCGATGTTGAATGGGTACCTTGTGTGGTGTGTTTCTTCTGTTCCATATAGAATGAGCACGAAATACAGTCAGAATTGTGCTCCTCTGTCTTTGTAGGCATCAGAATTCAAAGCAAGAATCTAAGACCGCAAAAGAAGAGGCTGTTTCAAAAACCCTGCAAAGAACAGGTGGTTTCAAGCTGTTTCCTGAGAAATACAATCTAACAAAGCTCAGCTTCCTCTTTAGGTTTTTAATCTTAAATAAAAATGCAGCTAGAATTGGCTTCTGCAGTAGAGAACATTAATCCTGCTTGGTTAGTTTTGAGAAGAGTAACATCTTCTGAGAACTGGTTGTATAGTGAAATTATCACCAGCTCTCTAACAGGAGGAGTTAATTTTCTCCCCCATCATGTAGGAAGCAATGTTAAGCCACATTCTGCCTTCTTTGGAAACAGCAAAATCTGCTTCTTTATCATAAGGGTCCCCAAACTTGTTGAGTCTAAGGGCACTTTTGGAATTTTGATGAAGGGTAATGGACACAACCACAAAATGGCTGCTACGGGAGGCAGGACCAGCCGCAAAATGGCTGCCCTGGGGACCATTAAAAAACAATGAGAGATTCTAAGCCAAGCATCCTCATATGCTATTTCCGAATGGGTGCTCCCTGCAGACCCAAAAATGATAACCTCCTGGGATAGGGTTGCCAAGTGGGCGGGGGGGGGGGGGGGGCAGGGTTGCCGGATGCAGGTTGGGAAACTCCTGAAGATTTGAGGATGGAACCTGGAGAGGACAGGGACCTTGGTGCCATAGAATCCACCCTCCAAAGCATCCATTTTTTTCAGGGGACCTGATCTCTGTAGTCCGGAGATGAGCTGTAATTCTGGGGGATCCCCAGATCCCACCTGGAGGCCCAGCATCCCTATCTTGGGATCTTCTGAAATACCTCTTACTCTAATAAAGTGGAGAAAAGCCAGGATTGATTCTTTGCTTTGGAGGCAAGATGCTTAGAAGAAGAAGAAGAAGCACATGGATACCAATAAATAGATCAACCGGTAGCACAGCACCCATGGGTACCAATCAGTGTTCCCTCTAAGCTGAGTTAGTGTGAGCTAGCTCACAGTTTTCTAGCCTCTGGCTCACACATTTTTTGTCTTTGCTCAGGAAGGATGGCTCCAGAGCCAACTAATTTATGCAGTAGCCACATCACCTGCCCACAGCTTTAATGCCAGGAGCTCACAAAGTAGAATTTTTGCTCGCAAGACTCCACAGCTTAGGGGGATACCATATTAGGGAATCATTACTCTCAATGATGGTGTGATGTTAATCTCCTCTGTTCAAGGGTGGCCTTACCAGGAGGGTAGTGTGAGTCGGCTGCCTTGGGCAGCAGATTTGGGCATGCCGTTTGCAATGTTACCTAAAAAGGTCTTGTAAGAGTAATTGTTTGTTACTACCGAGTAAGTAGGCTTTGAGCATTCGAGCAAGCAGTTGCTAAGAGCAGGGCCTTCTCATCAACGCCTTCCATCCTGTGGAATAGGTCCCCTGGAGAAGTGCACCCCTAACTTTTTATTCTGTATTCCAGTGTTGGACTATAAACATTTCTCAGTTGGGGCTTTGCTGGCTAATCTGCTGCTGGAAGACTTTTGAGACAGCTTTTGTTTTAGTTGACTGTTGCTTTGTGGCTTTTATGAAGCTGCAGTGAGCCTTGGGAAAGTAAGGCAACCTTCATCCTGAACTTTTCCTGGGTGAGTCTTTCCCCCCCCCCCTCCTCCTCCTTTCATTTTCCTCCAAGATAGTGGTTATTTCGAGTAATTGTTGCTCATTTGCACCATGAAAGCAGCAGAGAAAAGGAGGCACTTAAAGAAAGCTTAAGTGCACATCTTGAACCAGCTTGAAATGCGTGGGCTGGCATTGTGGAGGAAAAGCTGGGTTGCTGGCTTGACTTAGCTGTACATTAGGAGGCACATGCTTTCCCTCTGTCTCTCCTAGCAGGGAATCATTACAGCCGCGCCAAGGGCCATAGCATCATCATTCTCCGCAGTGGTTGGGCCTTGCAGGGGGGGCTTTGTGTACGCATTTACCTGTTTGCAAGAGGCAGAGGGGTGCCGGTTTTCCCCCTTCATTTGTTTCTAAAACTATATTCTTCCAAAAAAAATTAGAGTCATTAGCAGGGATTCTCTAGATTGATTTCTCTCTAAAACACAGTACCACGTGGCAACACCAGAAGACGTCTGTCTTTTTCTAGGGAAAAAAGAATCTGAAAAGTGCGATCGACAAGCCTGCAGAAGCAGCGGTTATTTATGGCACTTGAATCTCACCCTTTCTTCCATCATAGAATTGGGGGGGGGGGTTTTTTCCCATCCAGCTACTGACCAGTCCTAGACCTGCTTAGCTTCAGCAAGCTCGATAAGTCATATACCTCCGAACATACTCTCAGCTACTGTCATTGTTGGGAGTAAGGATCAATAGATCAACCTAGAAGGGAGACTCTGTGACTAATCAGCTGTCTAACTGGATGGCACCTGAAACAATGAATGCCAACCAACGGTAACCTGCCAGTCTTGAAGGCTCTGTCCAGAGGCACCAGCTTGGGCCTGCATGATGGAGATTGGGCTTTTCATGGGGATAATGGATATGGGGTCTTCGTCACAGGGGTATGGGTAGATGAGTCCAAGCGGACTTCCAGAAGACTCAGCTTTCTGAGCATGGGCTATATTTTAATCCTTGAAGCCTCTCCATGTTCAGAAGAGAGGCAGAGAAGAAGAGATTAGATTTATACCCCGCCCTTCACTTGTAGTCTCAGAACGGCTTACAATCTTTCCCTTCCCCTCCCCACAACTGATGCCCTTTGAGTTAGGTGGGGCTGAGAGAGCTCTTCTGAGAAAAGCTCTGAGAGAACTTGTGACTGACCCTAGGTCACTCCGGCGGCTGCATGTGGAAGCATGGGGAATCAAACCTGGTTCTCCCATGCACTACACCAAACTGGCTGTGTCCCTCAGCAGGCTTGTCCTGGTGGCATCTTTCTTCTTTTTTGCATACTGCCAGAAACAATAATTTTTTTTTCAAGTCAGCCCAGTCACACTGACTCCAAATGAAAGATAATATATTTCATACGTAGATAAATTAAATTGGTACAAGAGATTTTTTTAAAAAAATCTGTTTGAACTCCAGCTGCCGGCAGATGAACCCTTGTCACTAAATGCCAGACTAAATAAATATGGAAAACTTGCCCCCACCAAGAATTCTTTTCATCATCTCTCAATGAGTATCTTCCAAGAGCAGTGAAGGTTGAAGGAAGAACCCAGGACCAGCAGGTGGCTTTCCTCTGCCTCCTCAGTCGCCCTGCAGAGCCTCCCACTGAGCTCCAGTCATTCTTCCTTTGCCCATATCTGTGTACGTGTCTGCTCTCATCTTCTCTCCCATGAGAAACCCCTTCCCCTAAATTCTGGGAGAATTCTGGGAGGATTCTCATAAACTGCTCATCTGCCCAGAAACATTTTGGAATCCTGTCTGATATTTCAGAGAGGGCTAAGGAAGATAGTAGGACCAGATTTTCTGAAATTCTACCATGAAGAAATTGAGTGGATTTACCTAGGGTGCCGTGCCACATCTTAGCCAATCCTTTCCTTACCGTGGGTTCAGCACTTTCCACCCTTGCAATGATTAGCATTTCACAATAGTAAAACGTTAAATTGGCTCTTGCTCTGCTTACAAAGGATTTGTCTCCCTTTCTGTTTCCCTTCTATTTTGTATATTGTTTATTTAAAGTATTTCTATGTTGCCTCAGTTTTCAAGGCAGGCTATTGGCTAGAGCATCAAATGCATAAAATCAGCAATGCTAATCCTGAAACAGCAGTAGTAAACCCTCCCCCCCCCCAAAAAAGCAGTATCTCTAAAAGCAAAAACCATTCAACAGCAGACTATTCACAGCAGAAATAATGAACTGAATCAGCAGCAGCGGATAAAACCAAGTTTGTTATTTAAAACGATCCAACATACACTCCCAAACCATAATTATTGCCAAAGGCTTGGGAGAACAGAAATGCCATCTTCCCCTGCTGTCCAAGATTTCACAAGTGTAGGAACCAGTCAAACTCCAGCAGGGAGGGAGTTCCATGCATTGCAGTGCCAACTGCAGAAACAATACCATGAGTGAACTGATAATGAGACATAGTAATGAGTCTGTCGGCTTCTGAGATGGCATGTTAACTTTGCACAGGGCTGGCTGGTTTCCTGGCAACTTCAGCCTGAAGAAGAGGCTCCTGTTTTAAAAGGATACCATTTGTAAAACAGTGAATGGGGTATTCGGTGAGGCATTGGCAAGAATTCTGGAAGAAGAGAAGAAAAGATTGGATTTATACCCAGTCCTTCACTACCCAATCTCCTTTCCCTTCCCCTCCCCACAACAGACACCCTGTGAGGTAGGTGGGGCTGAGAGAGCTCTTTCAAGAACTGCTGTTTCCAGAACAGCTCTGAGAGAACTGTAACTGACCAAAGGTTACCCAGCTGGCTGCATGTGAAGGAGTGGGGTTCTTCCAGATTAGAGTCTGGCTGCTCTTAACCACTACACCAAACTGGCTCAGAAGGATGAAGTTGTTCATCCACTAGAGTTAGAAGGGAGAGAGGAAGGAGGAGCTCAAACAAGAGGAAATGTGAGGTTGACATGGTCTGTTCTAGAGCTGGCCTTGCACTGCACTGAGGCTTCCCTCTCAGTTGATGGATTTCTGTGATCTCGGCCGAGCTGCCTCACCTGACCTTGGTCAACAAATTGGTCCGTTCAGTTTCTGGTCAGTGGTTAATGAATTCAAGCCGCATGCTGCAAACCGGAAAAATGCATCTGTCGAATAATTCCAGAGAGCATATTTACAATTCCCACACTGAGCTCAATAACAAGGCACGGGTTTGACACCTGATAAAAGTTCAGGCCAGACGTTGCAGGAAGTTTCCTTCTGGTTTACCCCAAGTGTCCCTGGAGATGCAATCCGACAAACTCTGTAAATGGTCCTCTGAACCCTCCACAGATGCAGCCACAGTTTCTTCACTGTGGTTCTCTAATTGGGGTGGCACATTTTTCATCCGCCTCAGTTAGCTTTAATTGTTGGTCTGGCTGCCTGGATGTTGTATTGTTATCTGTACAGGGTTCAGGTCACTCACTGCACTGCTTTAAATGGGTGCATTTCCAAGAACATTTTAGGTACATACATGAAGCTCATTGGGATAAGCCTCACCAGCTCCACTCATTTTGAGAACTTGTTCACGGTCAAATAGAAATTTCCTTAACCCAGCTTTGTGGGAGGATACCTAGTTGGACAGAAAATGGGAACCGGTTCCCCAAAATAATTGTTGTTATTGTATGGCAGTGTGTGTAGTATAGCTAGGAGATCCTAAGATTGTCTGGCAGCTAGAAGTTCTAGGTCTTTTAGCATTATGTGCCACTAGGTGGTGAGCTAGACTTATGTTTTTTTTAAGGTCCCAGATACACAAAATCACTAGGAGAAACATCATCAGACATTGCCAAAATATAAACTGTATTTAACAAATATAAAGTTGGTGGTGTCATCACAACAACAAAATATTGTGCATACTGTAACTAATAAGGCATAAGATACAATGTTTCCTCCCTAGAAGATAAGACATAGTCCATGTCATCAGTTCAACTTGATAGGAGGAGTCCACATAGTCAAAACTTTTTCCAAACAGCCTTCGCAAAGACGCCCATTCCGGATACTTAAAAGAGGCGTTTCCTTCAACTTCTTCAATTTGCCGGCTGTGTAGGTAGAACCCGATTTCAACAGTTTCTACAGACCACAAGGCTCATAGTGTAAAGAGCAAATCATAGGCTTATATTTTGGCAATTTCTGATGGTGTTTCTCCTAGTGGATTTTGTGTATCTGGGACCTTTGTGGCACTAGTTTTTTCCCCTGTTTTTGGATTTGTTGTGTTTTTTTTTAAAGGCAAGAGATGTTTCAGAGGTGGTTTGCTATTGTCTGGCACTGTGTCACACCCATGGTATTCTTTGGAGGTTGCCCTTCGTAATACTAGCCAAGGCCGGCCCTGCTTAGCTTCTGAGATCTGATGAGACTGGGCTAGCCTGGGCCATCCAGGTCTTCCCCAGAACATTTGTAATGCATCCCTCAGAGACTGGGCTTTATGGAATCTAATCTCTCGCTGAAGTCTAGGGTTGCTGTGGCTCCTCCCTTCTCTGTGACTGAAGTCTGGTAGAATGAAGTGTAATGGGGGGGGGGGGATTCCTGATGTTTTTTGCAATAGTAGGCAACTCTGTAAAAACTGAAAGCTGGAGAAGGGTTATTTTCTTGCTTTAGGTCGACTTCTGTTTATGTTTCTACTGTGGCATTTATCAGGATACTCAGACAGCTTGGATAATATATGAAAACATCTGGTTGAGGGTTGCTGGAGTGAAGGTCTGAACACCATCAATTTTGCAAGAGGGGAAGAGGCATTATTTATTTTATACCCAACTATTTATTTGTATACCCTAGTGTTACATTGGGAAAGAAATGGTGGGAATGAAGCCCTGGAAGGAGAGCCTAAAGTATTTGAGGCTTTTAGTTAAGAATAGAAGAAGAGCCCTGCTGGATCAGACAAATAGTCCATCTAGTCCAGCATCCTGTCTCACACAGTGACCAACCAGTTCCTCTGGAGGGCCAACAACAGGGCATAGAGGCCAAGGCCTTCCCCGCACATTGCCTCCTGGCTCTGGGATTTAGAGGATTAGTGTCTCTGAACGTGGCAGTTCCCTTCAGTCACCATGGCTAATAGCCACTGATGGACCTCTCCTTCATGAATCTATCCAATTCCCTTTTAAAGCTTTTTATTCCTGTGGCCATCACTACATCCTCTGGCAGCGAATTCTACATTTTAATCACTCTCTATGTGAAGAAGTATTTCCTTTTGTCCATCCTGAATCTAGTTCTCATCAGCTTTATTGGATGCCCTCAAATTCTAGTATCTTGGGAGAGGGATAAAAAGTTCTCTTTGTCAACTCTGTCCACCCCACGCATAATTTTATAAACCTCTGTCATATCCCCCCCCCCCCCCCCCACTTAGTCATCTCTTTTCTAAACTGAAAAGTCCCAGACTCTTCAGCCTTTCCTTATAAGGAAGGTGCTTCAACCCCCTAATCATCTTGGTTGTATTTAGAATACTGATGACTAGGAGAAGACATAATAGAGGCTTATAAAATTCTGCATAGTATATAGGAAGAATTTTTAGTTGCGACTAACTGTCTGTCATGGTCAGCACTGTCTTCTCTAACTGGCCATGGCTCACTACTAGCCTCTCAGCAGCGTTCTTTCACCTCACCTACTACATGATTCCTTTTCTAACCAAGGATGCCAGGGACTGAACCTGGGACTTTTAAGCATGCTATGCAGATAATCCCCCAGAATCCCTCTTCCATAATACTAGATTTTGGGGGCACCTCATAAAGTTGATTGCCAGTAGATTCAGGACACACATAAAAGAAAGCACCTGTTCACACAGTACATAATTAATTTGTGGAATTCACTGTCACAAGGTATAGTGCTGGCTGTTTGCTTAAATAAATTAGGTAAGTTCTTGGAAATCAGGTCTGTCAATGGCAGCTAGTCATTTTGGTCAAACAGAACTTGCGTGTTCAGAGGCAGTCATCTCTGGATAGCATTTACTGGGGAACAGTAAAAGGGAGCCTACATAGATTTTTGGCCGCAGTGAGGGATGCTCCCCCTGCATGTGGAACATAAAACGAGACATTTTAGTGGAGACTTTGGGAATCAGCAGCCGCTAGAAGAAGCAGGTGATATACAGGGAATGGCTAAAGGAAGGAAGGCAACCAGACTGGCTGGAGAGGCCTGGGGACTGCCTACTTAAATGGTTTAAAAGAGAGAGAGAGAGAGCTGCTTTCAGTTTTGTACTGGAGGTGCTCTGTGCAGCCATACTTAACCTCACTCGTTTAGAAAATCAGGCCTCCATTGTTCCTGCTTGGAAGATTTGCTTTTGGGAGCCGGAGGTGGGCTGCCAGCCCATAGCAACAGAACAGGGAGCGAGCCCCCCCCCCCCCCCCCGGCTCTCCAGCCCTCTCAGCAAGCCAAGCATAAATTGAACAACTTGTTTATCAAAAAGCCAATGCTCATTTAAGGTAATTTTCTGCTCCTCCGATGTGAATGGCATATTAGCATGCTGGTGTCCACATGTGAGACCCCAAGGCATCCGCCCTGTTGTTCAGAGCACAGAGGAGGTTTGACCCAAATTCCTGTCTTCGTCTGATGTTTCTGATGTTGGGGTATATGTGTGTATAATTTCTCTTTTCCTTTGCAGTCAAGAATCTAGACAATATTTAGACCTTTCCCGGATTGGGTTTGCAGACATGCATTTGGTTTTAACTGTGTGCCCCCCCCCCCCCAAATTTTAAAGCAGAAAACTGATTGCAGTCTTTGAAGTCACTGTGGGCAGAAGCCTCCAGCATTTTATGCCATGCCTTCTGGGAATAGAAAGATGGGCAGTAGTGTTTTTCTGCTGCACAGGATTTTTCCACATCGAACTCGACATGGTTAAAGCAGATAATTGGATATGCTGCGCAAAAACCAGAAACAAAGCTCCGAGCTCATAATCCCCAGAGTGAGGACCCATTCCTGTGTCTGATAATTAGAGGTGGAATGCTTGTGTGGGACCGTGGGACCTTAGATTTTGTGTGCGTGGAGCCATGTCTCCAGTACTGTTCGCACCGAATCTGTCAAGGTGACATGTCAAAGCTGCCCTGAAACATTTTGCTGCCCCAGTCAGCTGCATAACCCCAACACACAAGCTGCAGCATTTCCTGCAACGCTGGAAGAGAGCGGTGGCTGTCCCTCTTGGCTACTTGACTAGTGACTGTGAGAAACAAAATTGCTGCTCCAAGTATTGCTTAGGTTCCTCATGCTGTTTCCTGCCTCTGTGGTATGGTGACTGTTAGTTGGTGCTATTTAAAATAACTAGCAAATCAGAAGTGCAGCTAGACATTTGCTTGGCCCAAGCAGCAGTTGTCTCTAGGTGAATGGCAAGACGACTCCCTTGTTCTTGGCCATGACTGCTTGGTGGCATGGTCCTGGTTTCCTCTCTCTGTATTTTAAAGCTTGGGGGGGGGGGGGATTATAACTGCAGTGTTGCTGTTGTCTCTCTCTGGCAGCAGAATTGCTGCAGCTGATGGATAAAAGGCATCCTTCGGATAAAGCTTTAAAGAAAACCGTGGCTAGGACAAGAGGGGATGGATGCCATTTAAACAGTGGGGTTTAAAGAGGCTGGGTGGGTTCTTAAAAAAATTATTTTTGGAATGAATTGTGAGTGCGCCCTGCAAATGTAAACACACAAAAAAAGAGAAGGAAGGAAGGAAGGAAGGAAATGGCCTCAAGAATTTATGTCTAGCATGCATTTAGCGGTAGGGAAATTGGAAGAGAAGGACAAGTAATTTGGAGAGGAGGGGAGCTAAACAGAGAAGCTGCATACCACTTTATACTACCAGAAACTAGCCCAGGTCTGCCACTCAGTATGTACTCAAAGGAAAGAGCCGTCAATAACTGTTTTGAACCCCTCTTAGCGATACGTTTACCGTATCTTGAATGTACACCTAAACAATGTAGTAATATGTGAAGTAGCCCAGCTTTTTTCCATCCGTCCACAAGGACACGGATTTTCAAAGTCTGCTTTTTTCCAGAACCTTTTGAACTGGATTTTCTCTGAGAGCTTATTCCACCCCCACCCCATTCATTCAAAAGGACTTTTAACCCTGGATTCATAGCATTTGTGACTGCTTTGTCATTGGGGGGCTTCATTTTTCTTCATCTCCTTGTTAACACAGCTTCACACACATACACACACACCCCGTAGCTTATAGGGTGTCCCCCCCCTATGGGAACTGAAAGAAATGGCCATCCCACACCAGGCTCAGCAAGTCCCCCCATTCCGCCATTTTCCAGTAAGCTCAGGTGTGCCTCTTTTCTGCGTGCTTCACGCAAGGCTTCTAGCCACCTCGTAAAGCACGGTCACTGCTTTGTAAGAACTCAAAGTCCAGCAGCCTTTGTGCAAAGGGGTTTTTTTGTTTTGTTTTGGAGTTTTTTTCATGGGGAGGTGTAGATAGATGCCTGACTTTTTGTTTGTTTGATATCTGACGAGGAGGGGGAGCTTGAAGAACTGCCGGTCTGTGCCATGAATTAATTACCACGTAGCAGCGTTGATCAGCTTTTCCCCAGACCAGATTTCGATTTGTGTGCCGTCAAGTAGAAAATTAACATGGACACAGGCCAGAAACGTGCCATGCCTGAGTGCATACTGCAGCTGAGGAGGCGCAAAAGGAGTGATGACGTCCGAGGCCACTAGCCCTCTGCTAGCCAGCCTCTTTAAAAATTGGCCTCTGGCAAGGACAGCAACTCTCAGCCCCAAAATGTCCCTTTCCCCCCTTTTTTTGAAAGAGGTCTTGATGCACAGCCCCCCGCCCCCCCGAAGGCAGCACAGGTTCCTTGTGTTAAGTGTAGATTCATAGAACACCAGTTTCTTTCCAGCAGCGTAACCTAGGAATATTTAGTGGTGATGGTGCACAGTGCTGAGTAGAGTCATTGGTCGGTTCTCCTCTTTGGGGCTGGTCGCAGGACCAAATGCTCTTTGTTAACAATCCTGAGCTTTAGGGATTCATCAGGTTGCAAATTTAGGCAAAATGCATAAGGGGGCTGGGGATTTTGTTCTGATACAATATGGTCTTTTGGTTGGTCTCCAGAGAGGCAGCATATAAATCCTGTAGTTATCACTGCAACTAACTTCACTTATAGCACACCTTTCTCAGTAAGACTCGAGGCAGATCGTAAAATACAACAAGCAGTTCAGACGGAGGAGGCCTCTAATAAACCATGCAGTAGGACCAGGTTTACAAAAACTGGAAAACACTCTAAATCCAGACTGCCTAAAGCAAGAAAAACTGTCCCATTTGTTTCAGAGAAATGTGAGCCTAGAAATATTTTATGGAAATAATTATCTCAGAGAGTCCCCAGTTCTCCAGAGGCTCTTTGTGAATTATCCTTAAGACTATATGAAGATTAGACGAGTCTTGCTGGGTCAAGCCCAGGATCTGTCCAGTCTACTCTCCTGTTTCCCTCCATGGCCACTCAGCTGCCTCAAGGAGGCCTGCAAGCAGTGCAGGGGGGCCAAAGCCTCCCCTTTCTGCTGACTTCCAGCAACCAACATTCAGAAGTATTCTGAAGATAGAGGTTCCATTTAGCCATCGTGGCTGATAGCCACTGGTAAGCCTATTCTCCATGAAGTCATCTAATCGCCTTTGAAAGCCGTCTGATCGAGTGACCATGGCTGCCTCTTCTGGCAGTGAGAGAGAGAGATTGAATTTATACACCGCCCTTTACTTGGAGTCTCAGAGCGGCTTACAGACTCCTTTCCCTTCCCTTCCCCACAAAAGACACCCTGTGAGGTAGGTGGGGCTGAGAGAGCTCTTTTGAGAACAGCTCTGACAGAACTATGGCTTGCCCAAGGTCATCCAGCAGCTGCAAGTGGAGGAGTGGGGAATCAAACCTGGTTGTCCCAGATTAGAGTCTGTGCAATAAACCACTACACCAAAGCTTCTTCTCATATTGTACCCCCAGGATGCCTCCTGCAAGTTCCTCTTGTTTCAGGAGTATGGGTGAAAAGTAATGTATAGGCCCCCAAGCATTCCAAGAACTGCCACTCTGAGAGTTCACAGATCCATCAGGGGGCCCACCATATGGGTTTTCGTTTTATGTTTCCACACTTTGTGCTGGCCCTTGGAGAACTTCCCGGAACCATCTTGCGACTGCCAAAGATAATGGGGGAACGCATCCCTAAGATCTATGGCGGGGTACGTCAAGTGCTGACGAGAAGCTTGTAATAGCGGAAGAGCTTATTATACTTCACAGGGAAGTGGGGAGAATAGGGAGTTAAGGTTTGCCAACATGCCAGGAAGGAATCGGCATGTCCCTTTAATGGCAGCTAAATGTGTGGAAATGGGCAACGGACACTTTTTGTGGCATGGAGCTAAATAACATCACCTGGTATTTGCAGCAGATCAAACTGACACTAAAGGACAGCTAAACATGGCTGAGGTGTCCATTATATTTCTCTTCTTGCCTTTGAAAATAGTCGAAGAGCCTCCACGGAGGCTCCAGATGGAGTGATTACATCTCATTGATCTCCTAGAGAGATGGTGATATTTCATTAATGACGCTGCAGCTCCGCCCCATCCCCTGCTGCACTGAGCCTCTGGACGGGAGACGCTTTCTGCGGGGGGGGGGGGGGGGGGGACTTGTGCAGAAGAGCTTTTTTTAAAAAAAGATTTTAAACGAATCGAGTGTTTTTAGTGCTTGTAAAACTTTTCAACAACTAATGTGGGCTTAATTTGAACCCAGGTATCTTTTCAGTTCCAGCACAGAGGTCTAGAATATGTAATGTTAATACCTGAAGAACAGTGCCTCTAAGCATCTACTGCCTGCCTGTTCTTCATTACTGAATAAGCACAGTGGACTATGTGCATGCCCAAAGATTGGGGGTGGGGGTGGGAGTGGGAAAAGGGCTTTCCAGGTAGTCATGTGGCTTTTGCCGTCTCTTACTTAAGAAGCTGAGTGCTGGATTTCATTGTTTTAAATATACACACCCCTCATTTCTTTTGCAAGAAAAGGAGATCAGGTACTTGACCTTTGTTTTTGGAAAGGTTAAGCAAAGCAATTACAACAGCTGAGATAATAATTTACCTGCCAGCCTCAGTATCAGACTGGAAATGGGTAATTGGTTGTAGAGCTGGGCCTGGGTCTTGTTAGGTACTGGAAGTAATAATAATTGCACACCAGGAATTCGCAAGTGACTCATGGCGGCACCAAGACCGTGGGGTTTACAAGGCAAGAGATGAGCAGAGGTGGCTCACCATTGTCTTCCTTTGCATAGCAACCCAGGACTTCCTTGGTGGTCTCCCATCCATGTGCTAACCAGGGCCAACCCTACGTAGCTTCTGAGCCCCTACAAGCTCAGACCAGGCTGGCCTATCAGGCTCCTGGATAATGGCGCAGGTATCATCATTGTCCTTAATAAATGAACCTTCTCCCGTCCCCCAATTGGGTATAGCAGTCGTAACACTGAATTTAACATAACTGATATAACTTTACAACATACGGTGAACCAAAAAAAAAAAGGACCGCATTAGTGTAATCAGATGTGCTAGAGGAGTCATCCTCTGTGGGACTGGTACGTGGGTGTCATTGCCGGTCAACTACCCAGTTCAGCAGGTGACCTTGGGAAAGTCACTGGCTCAGATCCAAGACAGCATTTCTGTAGGGTATTCTGGGTAAAAATATATATATAGTTAAGCAGAGATTAAATCAGCAGAGCCATGGGTGAGAGATTGAGTCCAGGTGTATGTTTGTAAAAATATAAAAGTTTACTAGGAAACTAACATGGGGAAAAGGTAAACAGGATGCAAAATAAAGCACCAGATCCCTACATCTTTACTGCTAAGAAGATGCCACAGGAATGGGAAATGGCGTATCTTCTCCTCCAACACAAAAAGGCAGTTAAAAAGGAACCTGAGTGTGCTAAATAGCCAATACATTGATTTCCAATCACAGAGCTAAAGTTCAGGTCATTATAATAAGACCTCCTACAAGATTCCCCGGGGCTTTTCTACTTAGTAAACAGATTGGGTACAATAAACATGTGACTTCCTGTTGGCTAATACAAACAAAGTTAACTCTGTAATTACTGAAGTGTTTTTAACTTGCTAAAGTCAACAATTTCCAAGGATGGAAGGATTTCTGTCCATGGAGTGTGACTTTCTCCCCTCCCCTGCTGCAGCCATAAATCCTCCCCAAAGTGCTATTCCAGGGGAGGGAGATCCTCTGTCCCATAGCAACAGCATTTGGGGGGGGGGGGGATTTTGAGCTGCCATAGGAAGCAGGAGGTCCCTTCTGTCCATAGAAGCACCCCATTGGGCCTAAGCCACTGTCTTGCCCCCAGGAATGTTAGAGTAAAATGCAGCGCTTCTTGTACCTCACTTTTGTGCCCTGAACTGCTGAAGGCACCAGTTCAGCGATTCCACTGCAGGTGTGGAGTTTTTACCCACATAAAGAGCGCTTGTCTTTGCAAAAGCTCTCCATTCTCTTTTTTCGGGCAGGGGAATATACTGTTCGTACTCCTTCAGGAAAGGGGGGGAAACAGGTTCCATCACAGGAGATAACAGGATCTCTCCTCCCCCCCCCCTCCTTCTGGCAAGGCTTGTAAAAATTGGTAAGATGCTCTTTCGGTTATAAGCCTCTGTGCTTATAACTTCCGAGGGACTCAACTTTTTATCAGGCCAGATAGAAATAACAGCTAAATCTCAGCTTTATGAAAAGCAGAGTTCCATCAGTCACAAACTTTTAAGCCCCTGAATGATGAAAGCAGTTCCCGGTGTCAATACAGCTCAAGGCAGGTTTAGTTTAAACTTTCCAGGGGTATGTGCACTTGGAAGTGACATAGGTACCTTGATCTTGACTGCACCTTTTTCCTGGGGTCAGTTTGCTAACAGTCTGCTACACAGAACTGCAAGTCCCATCCTCACTTGACCTTGCAGAGCCCAAAGAATGGACTAAAGACATGGGATGCTGCTATTTTGTTAAAGCTAAGCAGACTCAAACCTTCTCAGGACCTAAATCTTCAGCTGCTTGGAAGCCCCATTCAGGCTGCTTCCAGCTTTCCAGTACCTAGCTGTTTGATAAGTCAAGGCTGTGATGAAAAACACCTCTTTGGTTAGAAGCGTGGACTCTATTTTGGGAGAGCTGGGTTTGATTCCCCGTGCCTCCAAATGCAGCTGCTGGGTGACCTTGGGTCAGTCAAAGTTCTCTCAGAGCTGTTCTCTCATGAGCAGTTCTCAAAAGAACTCTCAGCCCCATCTACCTCACAGGCAGTGTTTCCTCTAAGCTGAGTTAGTGTGAGCTCACTCACAGTTTTTTAGCCTCCAGCTCACACATTTTTGTCTTAGCTCAGGAAGGATGGCTCCAGAGCAGATTAATTTATGCAGTAGCCAAATCGCTCATTCACATCTCTAATGCCAGTAGCTCACGAAGTAGAATTTTTGCTCACAAGACTCCACAGCTTAGAGGGAGCATTGCTCACAAGGTGTCTGTTGTGGGGAGGGAAAGGAGATCGTAAGCCGCTCTGAGATACCTTCAGATAGTGGAGGATAGGGTATGACTCCAATCTCCTCCTCCTCCCTCTCTTGGCTTCCATTTGACCATGATGTTCTTGAGTGCTCTTGGGCTAGTCACCATCACTCAGGCTAATTTAAGCAGGATAAAATGGAGTCACTCTCCATGTGCCCCCTAAGCTCTGCAAAGGAGAAGGGCAGGGTCAAAAACATGATCATGTCCCTGGAAGCGTATTTGTTTAAAGGTCATCTGAGGGGGCCCTTCTGTCTGAGTGCTTCTGTCTTCCAAGGGGAGGAAGGGGCGACTACCAAAAATGGGTTCTGTCTGGGTATTGCCCCTCTGCTGTGAGACTCCCTCCCCAAAGAGGCCCACCAGGCTCCTTCATTGGAAAAGCAGTGAATCCGAGGGCATCACCGGGACTGTAGAGGATGCTGTTTTAGTGTTGATTTTCGCTAGTAGTCGGCTGCGGTGGCTGCTTGTCTGTCTGTGAAGGTACAGCTTTCAGACTGCGCTCTGTGATGGGCTAGAAGCCTTCAGTGAATACGTTTCTGGTGATAGGCAAGGGAGCCCTGTTATCTTTGGGCAGTTTAGAGCTTGGGGGGGGGGGGCTGCAGCTGTTGTTGTTTTCCCTGTAATGGCTCTGCCTCTCCCACCCTTCCTCTGCAGATCGGGGTTTATCCGAGATTTGAGCTCTGCGGGATCTGATTAGGGAGCGGGGGGGGGGGAGGGGGGGAATAGGTGCCTTTTTGAAGAACAATTGTCTTCCGAATCCTCTTCCTGCTTGATGTGAAAATTTATTTGTGGCCGCAGAGCCCACTTGGACTTTATGAAAATGGAGGTCAAGAAAGATTTGGAGATCAGTCAGCACTCCGGCAATATCGGGGCACTTCTGTGTGTGGTGGTGATGTCTGTAGATGGGTCGCTTTTTCTTCACATTTTGGTAGCTCAAGGTCAGGCTGCGTTCAGGCCTTGAACTGGGCATGTGCCTTCACAGTAAGAAACTGGGCGGCTTTTCTGTCCACCGTGTGTTGCATCTCTCTCCCCCTGATTTGGAAGCCTGGAGTGCTAACTGCGTCTTTAAGACAGTGATTTAGGAGGTGCCTCAGACTGGGGTTTAATAAAATCCAGAGGGTCCTCTTTTCTTATGCAAATATAAGACTCTCTTAACCTACACAGCCCTAAACTACTTGGCTCCTAGCTCAGTGGTCGAACTCAGCCTTTCTGTTCAGAAAGTTCAGTCCCCGATTATTGCTACTTAAAGGCTCTCAGGTGACAAGGCTGGGTCAAGGTAACGGTGCTTGAGGCCCTGGTGAGCCATGGTCACTTGGAGTTGACGGCACTGAATTGGGGGGGGGGGGGGACCAGTGTTCCCACTTTGTATGCTCATGCAGTCCTCCTAACAGTAGATCCTTACTGCAGCTTCTAAAATTGACTGCAAAGTACACTTTTGAGTATACCGTCCATATTCGGAGTCAGAATATTGGGAGATCTATGATGAGATTCTCCCAAGGTTTACACTGTGATGTTATCAGCCCTTGATTCGTCTTCGGGTTGGAAGATCAAACTAATCAAAACAGACACTGTTGTTAGCCCTAAAGAGGGAAAAGACTTGGGTCTTTTTAAAGGCTAATTACTGCACCCAGAACTGGAGAGGGTGATCCGTGAAACTGCACGACAAGTCGGTTTTAAAACCCTTCTGTCTTTCCCCTCTCTGAATCAGGGCCCTGTGTACTTGATAGTCGCTTTTTAGAAAACTGGGAGGGTCTCTCACACACTGGATGAGCATTTGAGTTTTCACAGGAGCAGCTTTTCAATCCAGCACCACCACAATTTAGTGGTAAAGTGTTGGAGATGGGAAGCATAAGTGGATGTCCCCTGCTCAGTCATGAACTTATGGGATAGCCTTGGGCCACAAAGTCTCCCTCAGCCTGATGTATTCCACATTTGGGGGTGGGGGAAAAATTGGAAATACCTGCCTGCCACTTACCTATAATCTCCACCCTTTCTCTTTCATTTGAGGTGCTGTGATATACAATGGAATGTTCAGAGATGTTTTTGGTGAGGGAAAAGGTTGCTTATAGAAAGCACTGGCGCTGCTGTGAGATGCAGATGGTTGCTTTGAGTGGGGAAACATGCCCCAGAGAGTTTAAGGGATGGAGTGATGTGTGGCTCGAGGACAGGCAGTTCGTTGGTCAATGCAGAAAGAGAGATGGGAAAGGACCTCCTCTGGTAGAGATAGCAAGAGGGTCTGTGTGCTGCTTGAGGCTAACAGATAAGAAATCCTGAAGGACCCAGTGACAGAAAATAAATCTGTTTATGTATTTATTTATTTATTTTATTCAGTTTTTTAATATATTGCCCGTTCCCTGAAACGGGGCTCAGATTTAATCTTTGGAAGTAGGGAATCAATTTGAATTCTCTTGTACAGCACATCACTTGCTAGACTTGATCTTTCTTTTCTTTTCTTTTTTGGAACCTTAATATCCACTGCTAATACATTCACTGATCAATCAACTGAACTGTCCTTTTGGTTTTCACTTGCAGGTGTGGGCACCAGGGATTACTACCGGAAGATCGGCTACGAGCTGGAAGGACCCTATATGGTGAAAAGATTGGATTGAAGGATTTAACCAGAAATGTTTTGAAGGCCTGTCTTTGCACCATTAACTCTGCTCGGGTGCAGTGCTCGGAGGAGACAGCATCTTCCCACTTGGGGCACAACCATTGTTCCCCAGTCAAGACCATTAGACTGCAAAGATCTCTGATCTTCTTGAGGTCCCTGTTGGAGTCCCAGAATCTTTGCAGGGACTCACCTAAATGACCTGCCCTTTGCCTTTGACTGCAGGCCCCATTGTATTCAGTGTCCAGCACCAGCAATGAAGTGGAGATCACCCTCTGCAGCAGCTTACTGCCCAGTCTGAAACGTCCATATTCATGTCCTGTTTTCATCTCTATTGTACATCGACCTACTTGGTTTTTACTCGATAAATCCTGGTTTCATTTAGGGGTTGGGGGGGGGGGGGTGCCTAACACTCTGCTTTTATCTGTAAGGCCCTTGAAAAGGCCTAGATCCTTTCTATTTAGATATTTAACAGCTTGCACTGAGCTAGCCAATTGTTTTTCCATTGAGAACTTGTGGGGAGGGGTAATCTTTTGAAGTTATTTATATCTGACAGGCATCCTTCCAAGATAGGAGTTTTTGTTTGGGCTCTTGGCCAGGCTTCTCCTCCCTAGATTGTGAGGAATCCTGACACACTTGCTTTTTCTGCAACATGGGAACTGTGATGTAATAAAGGACTGTGTTGGAATTTTGTACTTTTCTCTTCTCTGTTAAGAAACTGCGGATTAGAATCCCGTTGCCAGACATTAGCCATGTTCTCCTGTAGCCAGGGGGAATCTGCTTGAAATCTCAGTGCAGAATTCTTTGGGAATCTTTTTCCAGCGGTGAACAGTAAACAACAAAAGTGAACAACAATTATAAATACCTTTATTAACCAGAATGTTGCACTGACAGGTATTGTCCCACAATCTCTGCCTAGAGCTTTTTTCTTTTAAGCGAAAGAAGAAGATGCACTATCACTCCTGGTTGAATTAACTGAGGTCTGCATTTGGAGAAATCTCTGACCACAGTATTGTCCAGAATGCTTCTGTGATCAGAAGCAAAGGCTTCTTGGAGATCTTCATGCAGGCAACTAAATTGAGGGTTATATGGACAGCCTTCTGAAATAGGTATCCTGTCCTGTATAGGCCTGCTTGTAGTAATAAAGCATGGCTTTCACAATCCACTTGTGATTAGTGTCTAATGGAATGGGGCATTGGGATCTCAGCTGCAGAGGCAAGAGTTTCACAGTCATCTGTACATGAATCACAATGATTCTCTTCTGTGTTCTTGAAAATTCTTTCCACCATGTGTTTTGGAGATGCTGAAGCCCTTGTGGATCCGTTGCATCTGCATCAGATTTCTTTTTTAAAGGTACAGTGGAGTGTGTTAAGGCATCCTTCTCTCTCCCAAGGAGGTTTGCAGCTGTGCTGACTTTCTGTGGCTTAGCAGAACCACAGATTTCACAAGCGAGAATGAGAACCAAGCAGCATTTTCCTTTGGACCCAGAAGCAGAACCTTGGATGAGGCTTACAGCCCAAATGGTACGGTATGTGGTCGCTTTTCTTCCAGTCCCTGGCATCTCCAGCTTTAGAAGGGTCAGTGGCCTGACATGCTCTAAAGCGGCCTCATATGCATTTTGACAAGCATTCTTGCTTTTATCTGCTGGGAAGTGGCCCTGCGCTAAAGCCATCTCTTCCATTTTCGAAGGGCTGGGTAAATTATAGTCTTTAGTAGCTGCCATAGATCCTTACAATAATTGGCTTGTCTCTTAAAGACTGATCTCTCTTAAATCACCAATTGTCACTGCCCACCCCCACCCACCCCATTTCTCTTCAGAGCCAGTCCCCTTGTGACTTTCTATCTGTGCCTCCTAACAAAGGGGAAGAAAGCTTTTGCCTGGACAAAAGTCAACAGGGAGGTTTGACCCACTCGGCATCAGGGAGGCAACGGAAGGGGAAGCGTCCTCTTCCTTCCCCCGTGAAATGTCAAGGCTGCTGTTAGGGCCAAAGCGCTGGAGCGTGGCCGCTCATTTTAGTGGGGGTCAAAGGCGACCGTTTCTTTCACTGCTGCTCCAGTTCACTCTTGATGGGTTCTAATGTGTGGCCAAAAAAAAAAAGAATTGTAGCTCTTGGCACAGTTGCTGGAATAACTCTCCTTTTGTTTTCCTGAGAGTGGAACGTGACGGGAGAGACCCCCATTGCTGTAGAAGGTGCTCAGGGCGCTTTGACATGGTGACACTTTCTCAGGTATTAAGGCGTGCGGCAAAGCACGTGCACCCCTCTCATTTCAGTGGGTCCAGCACAGAATGTCCCCAAGTGGGAATATCAATAGAGGGCTTTTTATATACTGTGTGAAATAGTCTTGGCGCCATTTGAAAAGCCCTTGTCCTTCAACCTCAGCCAGGAATGCTGAAGGGGTCGGGATGTCATGTGAGAAATCCACATTAATGTTGGCATCTAGTTGTTCCAGCTTTACAGCTGGACTGGATGTACCTCAAAATGTGCCAGCCTCAAGAAGTCCAAAATAAGACCGGATGGAGATGTTTTAAATAAATCCGTAAATCATTAGCTTCTATTAGTTTTGCAGGTGTCCAAAGGAGTACAGATCCGGGGTAGTCAAAAGCAATGCTCCCTCTAAGCTGTGGAGTCTTGTGAGCAAAACTTCTGCTTTGTGAGCTACTGGCATTCATGTTGTGAGCAAAATCTGAGCTGGAGGCTGAAAAACTGAGCTACCACACTAACTCAGCTTAGAGGGAACACTGGCCAGGAGGTCACTCAGGAGTGACCAGTCACTCTCCAGGCAATTAAAAGTAGTTCTCCACCCTTCTGCCAGTGCTGGTGCAGTCGCTTTCTTGTCCTTCCCATTAGAGCTACCCCAGCAGCTTCTCACCTCTTCATGCAGAGGAGAAGCAGGCACACACATATATGCTCTGGATGGGGAAATGATCGTGCCAGTATCCTTTCCTATCTGCCAGTTTGGTTTAGTGGTTGTTGTGGGGAGGGGAAAGGAAAGGAGATTGTAAGCTGCTGTGAGACTCCTTTAGGTAGTGAAGGGGAGGGTATAAATCCAAACTCCTTTTCCTCCATGCACACACTCACACACACTCTTGCTCTGGGCTGGAAAGGAGCGCACTCGATTGACTCTTTCCCTCTGCATGAAAGCTGCTATCTGGTTTTTTCCACGGAAAACAGAGATAACTGTCTTATTTTCCTAGCTGGGGCAAGGTTTAGGTGGGTGGTCTGGAAACAGTAGATGAAAGATTTCCCCATCCAAGCACTGCAGGCCTACTCTGTAATGCTGTGATTTTTGTACAAGTTGCCATTTTGTGACTGCTGGCTCCCAAGGGTTGTTTGTTCGTTGGTTGGTTGGTTGGTTGGTTGGATTTCTACCCCACCCTTCCTGCCGAGGCAGGCTCAGGGTGGCATACTTAAATTTTTTAAAAACAGAATAAAAACATAGAACAAATTCCAAAGTGCTATACATCAATATTGCATATCAGGCGGGGAATAACAGTATTATCCTTCACAGGTGTCAGTCAATAGTAATCAATGATGGTAAAAAATTCCAGGGTAAGGCTCTGATTTTCAGTTAAGATGTTATATGTGGCTCCCCACGAATGCCTGGTGGAAGAGCTCCGTCTTGCAGGCCCTGTGGAATTGTAATAAATTCCGCAGGGCCCTGATGTCCTCAAGGAGCTCATTCCACCAGTGCGGAGCTGCCACTGAAAATGCCCTAGCCCTAGTGGTGGCCAGTCTGGCCTCTTAAAGAATATTATTTCGCTTCCAGATACACAAAGCCTCTCCTCCCCATGGTGTGGATTATATCCAGAGCTTTGAGATACAAAATTACAGCTCAGCCAGCTTTCGGTATCCTAAGCACCAAACAGGTTAGAACACTCTTTCTTGGTATCCCGGCCAAAAGAGTTCCTTAAGCAACAAGTTAACAAACAACCGCAGGATTGTAATGAAGGACATAGGCACGGTTCTAGCTTCATGTGCGTGGCGAAGCTGTTAGAGTAGATAGTTTATATATTAAGTTAGTATTTATTTATTTATTTATTTCTATTTATATTCCGCCTCGCCAGCGAGCCGGCTCTAGTACAAATGATCCATGGCAACCCCCAAAAAAAGCAATGGTTTGTGTCAGTGACTTGTGTTTCCCTGCCTTTACAGCAGAAAATATAGCCAGGAATCCAGGAAGCGTGATTTCTGTTAGCAGTATATTTAGGAAGATTCAGCTGAAAAGATGAGTGGAAGGCATAACCTTACACGGTTCCTTGGTTTATGACAAAGCAGAACAAGCCTTGGCTCTGTCGTATCCATTCAGCATCTGGCACGAAACAAGGATTTTAAAAAACAGTCACAACAGGTAGTCTTTCCCCTGTAGAAAAGAAGGCAAATGGGCTCAGCTAGGCAAAACTGAAGGGCATTACGTGGAAATTATTTTGCCAGGTGTTTTATTGCTGCCTCTGTATGACACCGTTTTGTGCTTTTTTTGTGAGAGGGCTTCTCACCCCTTCATTAGACCCTGTCTGTGTTCATGATTTGAACACATGAACTCATGCAGCTGCCTGATATCATTGGTTCACCTAGCCAAGTCTGGTTGCAGTGGAGTATTTCAGGAAGGGGGGGGCTGACTTTTGCTGATTGCTGCCTGCCCCCGAACACCTCTGATTGCCTTCTCCTGCTGCTCCTAGCGGGGGTCCCTGTTCCTCAGAAACAACAGAAGGAGGGGAGGAAGCAGAGAAGTCCCACTCTTAGGGTTACCAGGTGTCCTCTTTGTGTGTGTGTGTGTGTGTGTGTGTGTGTGTCCATCCTCTTTTGGGCTCTTTTTAAAAAACTGAAGATAATGTCCTCTTTGCGAGTTGGAAGGTTAAGAACATTCCTAGTTAGCAATTATCACAGTGTAAATAGTAGGGGTATTTAAAATGAGATTTGTCATATCGATCACTCATTTGAAGTAGTTAGTAGGGAAATATGTTCTCTTTTTTGCTTTTCAAAATACGGTAACCCTAAGCCACTCTGCTGAGAGATATTGCAGTGGAATTTACTGTCGGATTCCAGCTATGGGCCCACTCGGACCGGCAGGGGCTTTCCAGCGTCTCAGAAAAATGGTTTCTCCATCACCTGCTCCGTGTGTTTTTTTAATGGGAGAAGAAAGAAGAGATTGGATTTATACCCCGCCCTCCACTCCCAAAGGGAGTCTCAGAGCGGCTTACAAACTCCTTTCCCTTCCCCTCCCCGCAACAGACACTCTGTGAGGTAGGTGGGGCTGAGAGAGCTCTCCCTTGAGAGAACAGCTCTGAGAGAACTTATGACTTGAGAGAACAGCTCTGAGAGAACAGCTCTGAGAAAACTTATGACTGAGGTGACAGGGATTGAAGCTGAGACCTTTTGCATGACAAGCAGGTGCCCTTCCCCTTTGAGTCTCTTTCACTTGCTTGTGCAACAATGTCCTGCAAAATGTCTTAATGCACTGGGCATTTCACTGGTGTTAGGATCAACCTTTGGTGTTCATCTGGCCCTTTGACACCTCCATCCATTTTGCCTTCTCTTCAGACACCTGAACATATTTTTCATTCTTTAGCAAGTTTTAGGGAAAACCACTCTAGAGCAGTGTTCCCTCTAAGGTGAGTTAGTGTGAGCTAGCTCACAGTTTCTTAGCCTCCGGCTCACACATTTTTGCCTTAGGTCAGGGAGGATGGTTCCAGAGCAAACTGCTTGCTCACAAATTTAATGCCAGGAGCTCACAAAGTGGAATTTTTGCTCACAAGACTCCACAGCTTAGAGGGAGCATTGCTCTAGAGCAGGGGTGGCCAACCTGTGGCTCGGGAGCCACATGCGGCTCTTTCACACATATTTTGCGGCTCCTGGCAGGGCGGCTGGGGAAGCAAAGGGGAGGCATGCTTTTTCTCTCTTTCTCCCTTCCTTCCTTCCTTCCTTCCTTCCCTCCTCCCTCCCATCTATTTGCTTTCCTAGTTTCTCTCTCTCTCTTTCTTATAACTGGTTTTCCTCGTTTGTTTTTATTTTTGGCAGTCCCATTTAACGTTAATAAAAAGCAAATTTGCATATTTTTAAAAATAAAAACGTGTGTGTGATATTTGTTCCTGTCTTGCGGCTCTCAGACATCTCTATGTGGCTCTTACGTTTATTCTATGTGGCTCTTACGTTAAGCAAGGTTGGCCACCCCTGCTCTAGAGTAATGTGAGTGTGTCTTCACTTTCTTAAAAGAATTTTTGAAATGAATTTTTTCAGTGTGGGTTTGATCATATTGTTATGCAAAGCACCTTTAAAGCACACTCCTGTGCATATTTATTGGGAAGCCTCTTATTGAATGGGACTTGCTCCCTAAGTATGTATAGGATTGTGGCCTTAGCCTGCTGTGTGGTTGGGTTGCATTTGATACAGGACAGCTTGACTTTGGGAGTGGAGTACAGAGAACTGGGCCATTTAAGGTTTTTCTTGAGGGTGGGGGTTTGAACAGAGACCATGGATCACCAAATAGAATTGGGTCTAGATCAAGCCAAGCCTGAACTCTCCCTAAAAGCTAAAATGACTAAACTGAGGCTTTTGTACTTTGGTCACATTATGAGAAGGCAAGAGTCACTGGAAAAGACAATAATGCTAGGAAAAGTTGGAGGCAGCAGGAAAAGAGAAAGACCCAAAATGGGATGGGTTGACATAGTCAAGGAAGCTACAAAGGCCTGTTTCCTAGACTTCAGCAAGGCTGTTAACGATTGGACATTTTGGAGGTCATTAATTGATAGGGTCACCATTAAGTCGGAAGCAGCTCAATGGCATTTAACACACATGGGAAGTGGTTGGAAAAGAGACCAGTGTTTGAATGCAGATTTTGTTTCTGTGGTTTCTGCACAAAGTTAAACTTCCCAATATCTTTTCTCTGTTTATCACAATTAAGGTTTGCAAATATAGACATGGCCATGGACTGTGTGTGTTGATTCTGGAAGAATGCAGAAATATAGCAGAATTGTGGACAGAACTCAGGTTCCTGGGAGAGAGAGAGGAAGGGAGGGAGGGCTAACTGGAACCTCCATGTTCAGAGGGAGTGCACCTTTGAATAACAAGTTCCTGTAGGGCAAACAGAGCTGGTTCTCTTGCTTGTATCTTGCTGGACTAGCTGAACCTTTGGTGTGTTCCAGCCCTTAAAACTTTTTTGCGTAGAGTGCACATTATAAATAGACACAAAACCTGAATCACAGACTTGAGGTAAATTCCGTTGCAGAATCTTTCAGCTCAGGCTTCTGGACTCTGCCACTGCTGAAACTGAGCCCTGACCACATGAACTGTGTCTTCCCCCTCTACAAAGCCATTTATTTCTTCCAGTGGTGTCAGTAAACAGCAGGATCTGCTTCTGCCTGGCCACGTAATAAGCACCTTCGGCAGGGACAGAGGGGTCTCAGCAGGCCCGGCCGAGAAAAGGGGAAATTAGAGCACATTCCAACCCCTTTTCCAAAATAGTAGCACTGATTGGTGGATATGTATTGGCCTTGGAGTAAGGAGAAGCAGGCCTGCGGTATCATTTCAAAGGGCCACCCACCAAGTTTCCCAGCCTGAATCTGGCAACCCTACCTGCCATCTCCTGCCAGTAGCCAGCATGCCTGAAATCTACCTTACCGTCTTTAGTTTGTGTGAATACACCTTTACCTAAATGCTTGGCATGATGTCATAAATCAATATGTATAGTTCTGGTCACTCTGTCTTAATTAGCGTATTGTGGAGTAGGAAGAGGTAGGAAGAGGTGCAAGTCATCCAGGGGATGGAACAGCTTCTCTGAAAGGAAAAGCTAAAGTATTTTCAGTTTTGATAAAAAGACAATCTGGAGGAAGGCAGAAACATGAATAATGTGAAAATGGAAAATAATGTGCATTAATGGTGAGTGGGTTCAAGACTCAACACATAATTAAATCCTGAACTCAGTGCACCAATCCGCAGTGATGGCTGCTAAGTTAGACGGCAATAAAGTAGGGCTGGAAAGAATAATGGAAGATAGGGCTATCTGTATCTTTTAAACATGATAGGTTAATGAAACCTCCATGTTTAGTGAGAGTTCCTCTGAATACCAGTTGCTGGTGGACAGACAAGTTGAAGGGACTTATTGTGTTGCTTTTCAGCTTCCCAGAACCTTCTAGCTGGCCAGTATTAAGAATTAAGAGGACAAGAAGAGCCCTGCTCTATCAGACCAGTGCTCCATCTCATCCAGCATCCTGGAGGGCCAATAAATGGGGTATAGAGAGAAGAAGAGATTGGATTTATATCCCGCCCTTCACTCACTTGGAGTCTCAGAGTGGCTTACAAACTCCTTTCCCTTCCCCTCCCCACAACAGACACCCTGTGAGGTAGGTGGAGCTGAGAGAGCTCTGAGACAACTGTCCTTGAGAGAACAGCTGGGACAGAGCTATGGCTTGCCTAAGGTCATCCAGCAGGTGCAAGTGGAGGAGTGGGGAATCAAACCCGGTTCTCCCACATTACAGTCCGCACACTTAACCACTACACCAAACTGGCTCTCCATTGTGGTCAGACTAGGATCTGGGAGACTCAAGTTCAAATGCCATGAAGGCTTGCTGAAGAATCCTAGGCTGGTCACACACTCTCAGCCTAACCTACCTCACAGGGATGTTTCTGTGAGGGTAAAATGGAGGAGAGAAGAATGATGCAAGCTGCTTTGGGTCCCCACCAGGGAAAAAGGTAGACTATAAAGGAATAAATACACATCCCCCTAATTTTGCCTTCTCGGACTGGTATTTAGAGGTATGTAGGTTCCCTTTGGTCACAATGGCTAGTATTCGTTGATGGACCTCTCCCTCCACGAACCTGTCCAGCACAATGTTGGGATAGTTTGTGTATCTTGCTGCTCCCACACCCATAAGAAATCACTAGTTTGCAAGTTACACACATTAAATTGTCCTGAGTAATATTTGGTCCACAAAACTGTCTGCTGTGAGCATCTCTGTCAATCAGTGGCGCTCCCCTGCTCAGTCAGCCTAGGAAATCCAGCAAGGGAAGAGCGGGAGGGTGTGTTCTGCCTAAATGGCTCCAAAGAACTGCAGGATCTTTATTTGCTCAGGTGGTTAATTCAAACATTATCTGACAGAACAAAGATGTTAGACACCATTACCCCGTTGCTGACCTCCAGTATTCGTCGAAAGGAAAGAGATGCAAATGAGCTCCCGCCAATCAAAACGTCAACACAAAGGTTTATTCAAATCCTTAAGAAGAGCCCAGATAATTAGGAACTGTTTGATTCAGTCAAATCACTCCAACCCAGCAAGAAATCGTTTTTGTCAACGAAAGTGATGATCAGACTACGGAAGTGGTTGGGGGATGCTGCTGGAACTCTTATCTCACGGTGGCAGGTGCTAGCGAAATTATCTTTTAATGAAGTCAGCTCACCTCACAGTCCTGGGTCCACGGTGAGTTCCATTATTTTGTGCAGGTCTCCCTACAACTTAACTCTTAAATCCACCGTTTGGTGGTATGAGCGGGGATTAGCTTTGGTTTTCGTTTTGTTTGTTTTTTTTTCAATTTCCATCCAGTTTTGAAAATAGCAAAAGGCAGTGTAGCTGCAACATAGAAATACGGCATATTTCTTAGACAGTTTTGAGGTGGTAGATGGAAAAACAGATTACCTTAGAGATAGGGTTGCCAGGGTCCAGGTTGTGGCTGGAGATCTCCCACTATTATGACTGATCTCCAAGCGACAGATCAGATGACCTGGAGAAAATGGCCCCTTAGGAAGGTAGATTCTATGGCATTATACCCATTGAGGTCCCTACCCTCCCCAAACCCCATCATCTTCAGGCTCCACCCCCCAAAATCTGCAGGTATTTCCCGAGCTAGCAACCCTGCTTAGCAGTCTAGTCAGATCAGCATCTTGTTGGCCCTGCACCTGACATTTAATTAACACAACTTAAGTACATTCAGCCATCAAACAGAAGTGGTGGTGGAAGATAAATTCAGAGAGTTGCGATTCTGGTTAGGGATTGCTGATTGGGAAGGAACAATCAACATGTTGGCTTCCCCCCTTTGACTCACTCTGTTGAGTCCCAGAGAGAAATGGAGACTATAAATAATATAGATCCAGGTGGGTAGCCATGTTGGTCTGAAGCAGAAGAACAAAGTTTGAGTCCGGTGGCACCTTTAAGACCAACAAACTATTAATGCCTCGAATAAAGCTTTGTTGGTCTTAAAGGTGCCACTGGACTCAAACTTTGTTCTATAAATAACATAAGTAAATGAAAAAGAGCATGAAGAGTCCAGTAGCACCTTAAAGACTAACAAAATTTGTGGCAGGGTAGTGAGCAGTGACTCACGAAAACTCATACCCTGCTACAAATGTTGTTAGTCTTTAAGGTGCTACTGGACTCTCGCTCTTTTCTACTACAACAGACAAACTAACATGGCTACCCATCTTGATCTATAAGTAAATAAATAAAATAACCTCAGGTTGCAGTCACATACACGAGATAAAGCACGGGGGGGGGCTGTTTCCTCCAGCAAAAGTTGACCCACAGTTGCGTGATCACACAGTCTTTTGAAGCTGCGGGCACAGCCCACCACTGAGTGATCAGACACAACCACAGGTGGGTTTTTTTGCCATTTGTTTCCGATGCGTTTAAACAAGGGATTAATGATTTGCACCTCAGCCCTGAGGGCTCCCTATGGAGTGTGTGATACTGCGCATATGGAGAAGGGGGAAAAAACAACGACCTGGAGTCGGGATAGCCTGATCGGACCATCCTGACACCATGAGAGCACGCTGGAGCAATCAGACATGGGAATGTCCGCCCATGGCCCATAGCAGCCCGTTTGCTACTGGACTTTCCCCGGTGCCTGTTCACTCTGCTTCTGTGGCGGAGCAACACAGGTTGCTGCCAGCTGTGGGACGCTTCCCAGATGTGCGTGTCTGATCGTGCACCTTAAATCCGCCCAGCAGTCATGCCTATGTCGGGGCTAATTGTGTGTGTGAACGCAGCCTCATTGTAGAGGAGTAAGCAGAAGGCGCAATCAACTTCAACTGTGGAACTTCAGGATGTCAGAGTAGCACCTTTTATAAATGCACACCTCCATCCAGATTTTATCTATCACTCCCCACAGAGGCAGTCCCCTCCATAACATATTTCATTCACTTCTCCTTTTTTAAAAAAGTTTTTCAGCACTGATTTTGTTACTGATGGTAGGCCCTGTGAGTGTTTTATTGCTTGGAGCCCTTCATGAGCACCAACTAGAACTATCTAAACAGATAATTATTTATTAGAACCAGAATGAATCCTGCAACACTTACATGCAATTGTAATTTAAAAGGATCACAAAATCTAGTTTTTCTCAGGAGCTGGATTGAATTGGCGTAAGAGAAAATTATTATTTTAATGTTTTTGTACAAAAAATTGCAATGCATCTCACTCATAGTCCATCTTCCAGGGTGGTTTAAGAACAACTGAAATAGGACAATACTGTTTGTCCAGGGATCTCAGGATACGGCCAGCTTGAAATCCTAAATCTAAAAATGAGAATCTTTCACAAGATGGCAGCCAGACTTTACTTCACTGTGATGTTTCAGCTAGAGGCAGAGAAGGATGACAAACCAAGCGGTTGACGATGCCAAGCCTACAGTAAACAAAGAGAAAAAAACAGTATATAAGTTCATACAGGGAGAAGATCAAAATAACAGCAGGTATGAAATCTTGACAGGGTGTCAGACACATGTGTCTTGACAGATGGGGCCTTATGAAATTCACAGGGGAAGATGAATTGTAGAGGGTAGAAGGACAGGAAGGAATGAGTTTGTTCTGTCTCCCCTGCAAAGATCTGTTGACAGATAGGAAGGGAGGGGCAAATGAAATAAGAGCCCTGCCCCTCCCATTTTATTATATTTTAGCCTTTCTCCAAGAAGTGCAGGGTTAGTATGCCTCGTTCTTCCCTCCTCCCCTCCTCCCCTTTTCCTCACAACATCCCTCTGAGGTAGACTAGAGCAAGTGTAACTTGTTTTTTTGCATGCCGAAATTCAATCCCGGTCCTCCAGCTAACAGGATCAGATAATACTATACTCAGTAACAGCTGTGAGATGTATCTTTGAGGGGAAAGTCAAAATCCTGTTCAGAATCTTCTAAAAAGGATGTGAGTTTAATATCTGCCCAAATACTTGTTTTCACTGGGGGGGGGATGTGACCCCCCCCGGGAGACAAAAAGTTCAAGAAGGTCAAAGTGTGCCACGCTCCTCTGTATTATAATGGTGAAGTTTTGCAATGCAGAATGTGTGATTGCTTGAAACACACCGACTGTGCTTTTACACACACTAAATAATGCACTTTCAATCCATTTTCAGTGCACTTTCCAACTGGATTTTCGGCCACTTCTGCACTGTCATTTTTGTCACTCGTTTGTCACTATTGCTTTGGGTTCCCCCCCCACACTTTTCCACATATGTTTTGCTCCAGTTTGGTGTAGTGGTTAAGTGCGCGGACTCTAATCTGGGAGAACCGGGTTTGATTCCCCACTCCTCCACTTGCACCTGCTGGATGACCTTGGGCAAGCCATAGCTCTGTCCCAGCTGTTCTCTCAAGGACAGTTGTCTCAGTCCTCTCTCAGCCCCACCTACCTCACAGGGTGTCTGTTGTGGGGAGGGGAAGGTGAAGGAGTTTGTAAGCCGCTCTGAGACTACAAGTGAAGGGCGGGGTATAAATCCAATCTCTTCTTCTTCTCCCTCTGGGACTACTAGAGAGAACAAAACACATTGGGGTGTGGGGAAAACCCTGAAGCAATAGGGACAAATGTTAGTGTGTGAATGCAGGAGTAAGAGAGGGGAAAGCATTTTGCTCTGCCAACTAGAGACAGTGGGGTGAATCCATTCACCCTGCTTGACAAGGCCTGAAGCCTTCCTTCAGCCTGAGGATCCTCCCTCTACCTTAAGGGTGCCTGAAGTTTTTGTACTCCTGCTAAATGTAAAAGGAGGGAAAAGCCCTAACTTTTCAAACAGTGCAATCCTATGCAGCTGTACACCCTTAAAAGAACCCGGGCCGGTAGCAGGTAATATGAACCACTGTCAGAAAAGACAATACTGACCTTTCTCCAGAGAATCCTCTTGGTAGGAGGCAGCTTCATGAACCCATTTAGAAGAAGAGAAAGAGGAGGAGATTGGATTTATACCCCGCCCTTCACTACCCAAAGGAGTCTCAGAGCGGCTTACAAACTCCTTTCCCTTCCCCTCCCCACAACAGACACCCTGTGAGGTAGGTGGGGCTGAGAGAGCTCTGGCAGAAGACCACCAAGGAAGTCCAGGGTTGCAACACAGGAGCAGGCAATGGCAAACCACCTCCAAAGGCCTCTTGCCTTGATAACCCCCTTGGGGGGGGTCGCCATAAATCAGCTGTGGCTTGATGGCAAAAAAAATTCCTTATAGATTAGTAGAATATATAACAATAATGCTTTTCTGATTGCTATGCTTAAACATGTTTGGAGATATTCATTATAAACATAAATGTAGGAGGTCTCTTTTTTTAACACAAAGACTCAGCGGGATTTTTTTTTTTAACGCAAAGACAAAGTGGGATTTTTAGAGATCTAAGCAGCCCCTCTGTTGACCTCCCCGCCTTGTTTCCACTTTGCTGTGCATCTGCCACTGGCCCCGAATCCATTTCTTCCCTTCAGGGTCAACCCGATTGCCGGAACCTTCTGCAGGGGCTGTGCCTTGTTGACTGCATTAACCGTCAAGGGGGTGGGAGTCAGTGGTGCCCCGATCAAAGGAAGAAAAAAAGAGGAGGCCGAGAGAACACTTAGCTTGAACTGGCTGCCTTTTGTTTGTTGGACAGGGGTGTGGTCGTAATTCTGCACGCACAGAAATATGATGATGAAAGCGCGTCAGGAAATGAGGGCAGGGGCCTGACATTGGAAAGTGAGCTTTGGAACGCTCCTGCTGCATCTACAAACAGGCTAATTTGCAAATGGGGAACAGCATGACGGAGTCATCGTGGAAATCAAATGCAGATCCTATTAAAACCCGATAAAGGTGAACAGAGATGACGATGTTGCACAGCTACCTGGAACGTCACCTAAAATTATACGCCAACATCACTAATGTGACTGCCACATGATCGCTTTTCCTGCTGCTATCTGAGAGGCCAGGGAATTCCGGAAGATGCTGAGTGAATTCTGATGAACTGCTGCTTTTTATGTGTTCAGAGGGAGAGACTTGATTCCTTTTGTTTATTGTCTGCTTCTCTGTCCCAGGAGTCTCTGGGGTGTCTTGAAACCAGTTTTCCAGAGAGAGCCAGTCTGGTGTAGTGGTTAAGAGCAGTGGACTCTAATCTGGAGAACCGGGTTTGATTCCCCACTCTTCCGCATGCAGCCAGCTGGGTGACTTTGGGCCAGTCACTGTTCTCTCTCTCAGAACTCTCTCAGCCCCATCTGCCTCACAGGGTGCCTGTTGTGGGGAGAGGAAGGGAATGTGACTGTAAGCCATTTTGAGACTCCTGAAGGTAGAAAAAAGAGTATAAAAACCAACTGTCCTCCACCACCACTAATCCTTAATTTGGATTAAGATGTTTTTCCTCAGAGTAGAGGCTTCTGTGGTATGCCTGTTGCTCCTGCTAATGCAGCATGGTGGCAACAGAGCTTCCACAAGCAGGTTTTCCCTGCCCTTTATCTCCTGCAGCAGCCGTTCTCCTCCCTCCACACCACCAGAAGACCTTTTCAAAGTTTTTTTTTTAAAAAAAAATCAGCAATTGAGCATCATTATAGTGTTATAGCGATCTATCAGGTTCTTTGCATTCTCAGCATTCATTTAAAAAAAGCAAGTCACTAGTCCTTGTCATGATGGAGATATAAGGGGAAAGGTTCACCTCTGCAACAAAAGGGGCTAAAAACTTGCATATGTAAGTACCATCAAGTCACAACTGACTTCTAGCAGCCCCAGCAAGGGGCGTTCAAGGCCAAAGAGGAAAGGAGGTGGTTTGCGATTGCCTTCCTCCACTGTTTTTCTTGGTGGTCCCCCATCCAAGTATGAACCCTGCCTAGCTTCTAAGAGCGGACAAGATCAGGCTATACAATGATGCCTTCCCTCCCAAGCCAGTGGTTTACTTCTTAAAAAATGAAAGCTAGGAATATAGAGAGCTTGATCTTGATGGGCAGTTCGTTATAACACTATAACAATATGCCAGTTGCCTTTTAAAAAAAAGTCCTACAGTGGGCATGGTGAAAGAGACTGGAGCAGACAAAAGAGCACTCCTGTGGGTGGGATTGGGAAAGTCAGACTTTCCTGTCCACATGGGTACAGCACCATCTTTGCTGTGACCTTTCCCAAAACATTGCAGCAAAGCAGATTTGCTAAAGATTGCAGGAAAGATGGGGAAAACCCAGGAGGCGCACAGAAGCACCATGAGACTATGGGGGAAAGGGGGGTGGGAACCACTTCCCAATAGCATCATAACCAGGGCAAAACAACCTGGCCTAAATCTGCAGCGTGTCCTGGTCTCCATTTTAAGCAAGCTACAAACGGCAGACTTTGGGTTCCTCTGTCACCTCTGTTGAGTGTTTCTTATCATGTTACCAATGGAGGAATTATTGAAAGGACAAATGGTTCTTGTTTACCTGTCACAGTGCAGCCAATCATTAGCATTGCAAGAATGTCGTGGGGGGGATGGCAAAGCCTTTGACGTGGTCGGAAAGCCACACGTGGTTTTAGAAATGGCCTCTTCTGAGTGGTGAGTTCAACTTGTCGGCACCTAGCTAGTTTTCAAAGTATAAATTGTTTGAGTTCCAGATAGGAATAAGGAATATACATTTCATCTTCAGGCTGAAATGAAGTTTCTCAGAAAATCCAAAAATCCAGTGAATTCACAGGAGGTGGTGGCGGCTACAAGCATGGACAGCTTCAAGTGGGAATTGAATAAACATATAGAGCAGAGGTCCATCAGTGGCTATTAGCTACAAGGTATAGATAGGATCTCTTGGTCTTGGTGCTTGGGGGGGGGGGGCAACAGCAGGAGGGCTTCTTGTGTCCTGGCCCCACTGCTGGACCTCCTGATGGCACCTGCTATTTTTGGCCACTGTGTGACAGAGTGTTGGACTGAATGGGCCACTGGCCTGATCCAACATTGGCTTCTCTTATGTTCTTATGTTACATTCTTAGTAGTCCAAAACCGACAACTGTGTAAACACCTTATTATTTGGAGCAACCGAAATATCATAAAATAGTGAGCACAACTTTTCAAGTTCCACAGAACTCTTTCATCAGGTCATTTGTTGAGTACAAATAAAAGGAGGAGGGAGGAGAGGAAAAGGTGATATTTCAAGGCATAATAAAAAAAATGAAGGTGACAACCCTCCCTTGCTATTTGCTCCCTGACTTGTACATTCAGACACAGACTGCCTCTGTGGGTGAACGTTCCATGTAACAACAGCCATTTATACATTTCCAGTAATCTAATCCCCTTTTAAGCCTTTTAATACAGCTGCTAGCCTATAGACCTGTGAATTAGATACGATAATCATAACAAAAGAGTCTTGTGGTCCCTTAAAGATTGATACCTTCATGATGACACGAACTTCTGTGAGGCAGAAATCATTTTATGAAGGGTTTTTTGTGAAGGGTTTTTTCTTTTTTTGTGTGAAGGGTTTTTCTTTTTTTGTGAAGGGTTTTTCTTTTTTTTACTGTCAGGAATTCACTACCAGAATTTTCTTGGTTGATCCCAAGTTACTTGAGAAGGAGGGGAAAATTTTGTCCATCTTCTCCACATCCTCAACCCACATCACTTCCAGTGAAAATGATCTTGAGTAGCTGGGCCTGGAAAACTCTCTGCTGAAGACCTAGAAGAGCAACTCCAGGCGGAATAGAGAAAGCATTGGGCTAGAAGGAGCCGTGATCAGACCCAGGGCCAAACTATGCTATGCTTTTTTTAATGTCGGATTTGTCTGGGACTCACTTTCCCCACTGCCACACAAAGGGGCTGTGGGGAACATTGTTTTTAAAGCCTGTGGTTACCCAATTCAGCTCAGACCATTAGTGTGGGGGGGGGGGGACTGAGGCTTCTGCCTTCCCCTCTGCGCCATTTCCCAAATGAAACAGCCCAGTAGAGGTGTTATTTCCTAAGTTAATTGCATAACTTTGGAGCTTGTGTAGTTTGACCCTGAGTACAAGGCCGCATCCTGTGTTCCTGGATGGACCGTGATCCAGCAAGTAAATCTTTGGTTCTTAAAATTCCCTCTTCAATACACCCGTTAAATGTACTTTGCTAATTATGCAAGTGACTCACCCATCCTCGGGCCACTTTTCCAAACTCATTTCGCTAGTTAATAATAATGCACTCAGACTGATAGATTGTCATACAAACTGAAAAAAGTTTCCTTCGTTGGTGATAGTTCACAAAGGCCAAAGCCTTATTCTACACTGAGAAAATTATTCTACACTGAGAAAATTAGAATTCGAAACATAAACTGAATTATGTGCGCAGCAAGCTTTCTACAACCAGGACTGGGTCTCAGTGTTCAAGGGCACTCTGACTCCCCTGCGGAAAAGGTCAGCTTCAGAATGTGGATAGTTGCCACAACATCCGTGGGCAGAAGAGCAGTTACGATGGGGATTGCTGCAGAGGGCATTGCTGCTCGGTCACATGAATATGTTTGGCAGGAGCTAAGAACATTGGTGGTGCACCACTGTATCTATTTCTTAATTTCTCACTTTTCGCCCTAATCTAGACCCTTCTCTCTCTCCCCACCTACATTTTCCACCCAGCTCTAGGCTAAGAGCTGAAGGACAGGAGGAGGAGGAGAGGAGAGAAAGGAGATTGGATTTATACCCCACCATTCGGAGTCTAAGAGCGGCTTACAATCTCTTTTCCCTTCCCCTCCCCACAACAGACACTCTGTGAGGTAGGCGGGGCTAGAGAGCTCTCTCGAGAACTGCTCTGACAGAACTATGGCTTACCCAAGGTCATCCAGCTGTTGCAAGTGGAGGAGTGGGGAGTCGAGCCCAGTTCTCCCAGATTGGAGTCCGCACACTTAACCACTACACCAAACTGGCTCAGCCCTGGCTTCAGGACTTGTCCTTTGTCTCATGCCTCTAGGCATGGCCAGTCCTTAAGTTCGGGTTGCCAGGTCTCCCCCCCCCCCCCCCCAGCCACTAGTAGGGGTTAGGAGCAATGCTCCCTCTCAGCTGTGGAGTCTTGTGAGCAAAAATTCTACTTGGTGAGCTGCTGGCATTACAGTTGTGAGTGAGCAATTTACCTACTGCATAAATTAGTTTGCTCTGGAGCCATCCTTCCTGAACTAAGACAAAAAAAGGGGGAGCCGGAGGCTAAAAAACTGTGAGCTAGCTCACACTAACTCAGCTTAGAGGGAACACTGGTTAGGCGGTAAGGTTGCCAGATCCAGGATGGGAAATTCCTGGAGATTTGGGGGTGGAGCCTGGGGAGGAGAGGGACCTCAGTGGGGTACAATGCCATACAGGCCACCCTCCAAAGTATCCATTTTCTCCATTTTTCCTGTAGTCTGGAGATGAGGTATAATTCTAGAGGATCCCCAGGTCCCACCTGGAGGCTGGAATCCCTACCTTAAACACCTGTGAGCAGATGAGAACAAATTCAGTCAGCTTTTGTTCCGCTGCTGGTAGGCAGATCTAAGCCTGTCTGGGTCTTCGTAGAGCCCAGATGGGAATCTTCCTGGGAATCCCCTATATGCTGTCTTGAGTTCCAGGGTGGAAGAAAGGTAGGGTATAAGCGTGCTAAATATAAGGGCTGCTGCTTCCACCTGACAAAGTTTCCCTGTTTGGATTTTTGGAGCTGTTGTCTCCAATGTGGCACTCACTGATGTGCTTCCAAAAGTGATCAGTTGCTTTCCCCCCTAGAGTGCCTCTTTTCTAAAGTTGTCCTGCCTTTCTTCCACGCACCTCACTGGAGCAGGATGTGCTCTGGAAGACCCCCGCAGGCATCACCTTTGGGCCTGCAGAGATTGTGTGTGTGTGTGTGTGTGTGTGTGTGTGTGTGTTTAGTACTGTCAAGCGGCAGCCGACTTATGGCAACCCCCATAGGGTTTTCAAGGCAAGTTATCAAGCAGAGGGGGTGTGCCGTTGCCTGCCTCTGCAAAGTCTTCCTTGGTGGTCTTTCATCCAAGTACCCACATTGCTTAGCTTCTGAGATCTGAGATCATGCTATATACCATTCCGCATCCCACTGGCAGGGATGTCGGTTCAGAAACAGCTACCTCGATCATAGGTTTAGAACTGTCCAATATTTTATAAGTGCTGCCCATAGCAACCATTTTATGGTTGGTCCTGCCTCTCACGGCAGCCATTTTGTGGTTGATTCTCCCATTTGTAGCCATTTTGTGGTTGGTCCTGCCTCCTATGGCAGCCATTTTGTGGTTGGTCCTGCCTCCCATGGCAGCCATTCTGTGGTTGGTTCTCCCATGGCAGTCATTTTATAGTTGGTCCTGCCTCCCACAGCAGCCATTTTGCAGTTGGTTCTTCCTTCCATGGCAACCACTGTGGTGTCCTCTACACTTTCTCAAAATTCCAGAAGTACCCACACATCCTGTGGGCAATTAGAGATATCCTTTTCTATTGGGTTAGTTCTATCAGTCCAATGATCTATGCACATAGGTGCTAGGGATGCCAACGCAGGGTAGGGAAATTCCTGGAAAATCAGAGGGAGTGGAGCCTGGGGGTGGCAGTAATCTCAATAGGGCATAATGCCATAGAGTCCACCCTCTAAAGCAGCCATTCACTCCAGGGGAACTGGTCTCTGTCATCTGGAGATCAGTTGTAATTCTGGGAGATCTCCAGGCCCCACCTGGAGGTTGGCAGCCACAACAGCACAAATATAAACTGCATGAAAGGAGGTCTGCATGCTTACTGTGATGTGTGTATGTGTGCATATAAAATGGAGAGAAGAACCCTTTGGGTCCCCACTGGGCAGAAATGCAGGGTATAAATGAAGTCAATAAATACCTTTCAGTGAAGCCCTCAAGAACTAGTTTCTGTTTTCTCCTCCAGGCCTGAACTGGAGGGGCTGTACTTCTTCTCTGTTGGCTGCAGTCTCCCAGACAGTGTGTGTGTATTAGTGTTTTCCATTAGTAAGTGCTCTTTCCCAGTTGGGAGCAATAATGAGTCCTGTTGAACCTACCAGAGTCTCCTGTGTGGTGGCTACAGAGTGACCTGAAGCAAGTAGATAAATTCAGTCTTACTCACCACACCCTAACCTGGATAGCTCAGGCTAGCCCAATCTTGTCAGATCTTGGAAGCTAAGCAGGGTCGACCCCGGATAGTATTTGGATGGGTGACTTCTAAGGAATACCAGGGGCATGACACAGAGCCAGGCAATGGCAAAGAACCTCTGAAATGTCTCTTGCCTTAAAAACAAGTCTAGCTTGCCACCTAGTGGTTCACAACACTAAAAGAGCTAGAACTCCTGGCTGCCAGACAATCTTAGGATCTCCTGGCTTCACTACACACACACTGCCATATGATAATTAATTAATTAACAACACCCTAGAGGATACTAGGGTTGCCAGCTTCCAAGTGGGGCCTGAGGATCTCTCCAGGCTACCAGAGGTCAGTTCCCCTGGAGAAAATGGCTGCTTCGGGAAGTGGACTCTATGGTATCATGTTCCTGTTGAGCTCCCGTCTCCAGGAATTTTTCAAGCCAGTGTTGGCAACCCAAAAACTATGTGGTGTCAGAAGTGGCCTTCTCTCCTTCCAGAACAGCTTGTAAAGAGGCTTCCAGTTTCAGAATCCTGCTCTAAATGGAAACTATGGAACAGTTTAACCCCCATCCCCTTACCTGAGCTTCACTGGGAATTTAGGAGGAAAATGGGGACACAAGAATTAGACTACACCTAGCAGTCACAAATACTGAGGATGAATCAGAGGTCATTAGCACTCAATTCCCCACTGGGGATTAGTCTCCCTCACCTCTGGAGCAGATGATTCACACTGGGTGCAGAGGGGGGCTGAGCGCAGAATGTTTCAGAAATGTTGCTTAGATGGGTATCTGTCTGCCCCTGCCTTGAATGCTGGAATTTGCATTGACAGCTCATGCACAGACGGCAGGGCCAAGATACCCCTTCCTTTGCACTGGCAGGTCAGCTGGACTTACTCAAAGCTAATGATCGGTCTCCTGCTGGGGATTCATCAGGTTGCTTGGTAACCTGCCACTTCTGGAGGAGACAGGGGCAACCAGGTGCTTCTACGAGGTGGCAGGATGGAATGAGAGCCTGTAGCACTTTGGTGTCCAATTGTGGTGGAACCCCACAAGGCTGGAGAAGGGCAAGCTGCTTGGATCCAATTGCAAAAGGGAGAGATGGTTTGAGTATATGTGAAAAATGTGAAAGGAAGACGAACTGCAAAAATATGAGCACTACATCCTGTGCGTACCTAAATGCCGACTGCCCAATGTACAAATCAGCTGTAAGATTCATTGCTACAGAGTTGATCGATGTCTCTGCATACTGGAGCACACAACAGAGGGACCAAAGAAACAAGAAACAGTCTTGTGGCATCTTCAAGATGGACAACTGGTGGTAACCAGTTCCCCAGGGGTAGTCCAGGAATCAACTGTACAGTTTCCAACTGGCCTGGAGAAAATGTCCTGTCCCTTTAATATATGGAAAAGGGAAATATATCACCTGGTAAACAAATTCCCATTAAACCTCTATGAAAGGGACAAGTAATTTTTCTCCAGAGAAGTTGGCATCAACTTGAAGCAGAAACTATACTCTTCCCCGTGCGGTTGTACAAAGGAAAGCATGTGTGGGGGAAATGAAGCTTTATACTTAGTGGCAACCTGAAATTTTGGGGGAGGACCATGGCTCAGTAGTGGAGAATTTGCCTGACATTCAGGAGATTGCAAGTTCAGTCCTTGGCACCTCAAGTTAAAAGGATCAGGTGGTAGATGATATAAAACGCCTCTGTTTGAGATCCTGGAGAGCCACTGCCATCAGAGTTGACAATGCTGACCTTGAGAGTCCAACGCTCTGACATGTGAGACAAACAACTCAGCTATCAGCCTTGGGGTTCAAAGTTTCCTGACATCACCCAGAAATGACATCATCACTCAGGAAACATCACACAGGGGTGCTCTAGTATTTGAGGGGAAACTCTTTGGTTACCATAGATTCCCCCCCCCCCCCCGAAATGCTACAGCGTCCCCCAAGCAACATGCCCTGTGCAACTGACGTCACCTCTGGGTGATGTCACCTCGGGGGGATTATGTCATTGTGTCAGTCGCGGGTTGGGCTGCTCAGGGGAGGGCTCCCCCAACTGTCCAGCTGGCCGGCGGCAGGTTGGGCCCCCCGAAAGCAGGGATGGCAACCCCAGCTGGTGCCTGGGGAGGGCAGTGTTTGGGGAGGATAGGGACCTCAATAAGATATAATGCCATAGAGTCCACCCTCCAAAGCAGCAATTTTCTCCAGGGGAACAGATCTCTGTTGTCTGGAGATCAGTTGTAATACTGGGAGGTCAATGGGTCCATCCTGGAGGCTAGCAGCCCTAGCTTAGAGAGAGGAGGAGGGGTTCAGCTTGGAGCTGCCGATTTGGGGGATGGAGCCTGGAGATGGAGGAGTTTGGGTAGAGCAGGACCTCAGCGGGTTATAATGCCACAGAGTCTACTCTCCAAAGCAGCCATTTCCTCCAGGGAAACTGTCACCTTGGAGACCAGTTCTAATTCCAGGAGGCCTCCAGGCTCTACTTGGAGACTGGCAACCCTAGTTCAGCTGTATCCTGATCACTCTGCCTCCAGCCTTGTCCCTAGGCTTGCCAACTCCCAAGTGGCACCTGGAATTTCCTGCTGTTACTGTTGATCTCCAGACAACCAAGATCACTTCCCCTGGAGAAAATGGCAGCATTGGAGGGTGGGCTCTATGGCATTGTACCCTGTTGAGGTCCCTCCCACCCCAAACCCTGCCCTGCCCAGGCTCCACCTTCAAAATCTCCAGGTATTTCTCAACCTGGAGCTGGCAGTCCTGCTGGTACCAGTCCTTTGGCTGCAAAGACATGGTCTGGACCATCCTCCAGTCCTCAGTACTCCCTGGGCCAGCCTTGTTACAAGGATTGTCCAGGGGCAGGCTGACCCTGGACTCCTCCAATGCCCTCTCCTTAGGGGCAGCTCCTCAGTGAGGGAAGGGAATCTGGGCTCGTGGCCTCCCTGGCTGGTCCCTGCCTGGCCTTCCCTGAAATTTTGAGAGGCTGCTCTTCTGGCTTGCCAGGAAGTCCCAGGAAGCCCCAGCTGCTGCCAGCCTCCTCCTCTGCCCTGTTCCTGGGTGCAGTCTGCTGCCTGAGCCCTGCCTCCATTCTGAGGTGCACACTGGACCTGCCAGGCTTTGAGGCTGCTGCTGGACATTTCTTGGCATTTCCTTGCTCCTTTCACTGCAGCCCCTGGCCAGGTTGCCTGACTCAGAGGTGCCTGGGCAATGCTGTCTCCCCCCCCCCCCCCCCCGCAAGCAGATGAGTGCAGGACCACCGCCCACAGACACCCGGTTTGCCCATATGATTGGATTTACAAAAAGGGCTCAAGTCCATATGCAAGTACAACAAAAACAACAATGACAAAAGGGAGGACAGGAGAATGAAACAAGCTGCTTTGGGCCCCCGTTGGGGCAACAGGATGTGTATAAACAAAATGAAGCAGCCAAAGTCGCCTTGACAGTCAAAACTTGAGAGAACTCTCAAGCCGTCCCTGCTAACTAGAATGAGTCCTCTTAAAGGGACTTCTTGGGTATCCACAACACACGAACGCACACATTCCTTGCTCTTTTTGCTGCAGCATCAGCGGAACTGCAGAAGAGTAAATAGGATTCTGATTGTCATCTAATCAGTTCCTAAAATACTAATGGAAAAGGAGACTGGTGGGGGGGAATCCAACCCTCTAATAAGAAGGTTGATTTATGTTCTTTGGTAGGTTATTCTAATCATTGGCTCCCATTAACTGCAGCCCCTGATGTTTATTGAAATGGGTATGACTCACCCCACTATCGGGGATAGAGATGAATGGGAAATAAATCAGATGGGACGGGAGTTAGCTGAGAAATCTGGCAAAAGTGTCGGAATCTAGTAGTTGCTTGACACTGTCGGGGATGTTTTTTCCTCCCCCCTTTTTAGCATCCTTAATTTTAAAAAATATATTTTCCAGACTATCAAATAGGCAAACACTTTACAGTCATTTTTAGGGCAGGTTGGGGCCAGCCAGGTCAGCCACTCCCATCTTTAGAGCAGGAAAGAAGAAGAAGAAGAGATTGGATTTATACCCCGCCCTTCACTACCCAAAGGAGTCTCAGAGCGGCTTACAAACTTCTTTCCCTTCCCCTCCCCACAACAGACACCCTTTGAGGTAGGTGGGGCTGAGAGAGCTCTGACAGAAACTGCTTTTTTTTTCAAGAATAGCTGTGCCAGAACTATGGCTTGCCCAAGGTCATCCAGCAGGTGCAAGTGGAGGAGTCTGCGAACTTAACCACTACACCAAACTGGCTCTCTGTGGCAAACGTAACCGGGGGAAGTATGTGCTGCTCTTAGTCAGCTTGTTCCCAGAAATAGAGCACTACCAAACTGCCTCTAGAAGTACATAAGAACATAAGAGAAGCCAATGTTGGATCAGGCCAATGGCCCATCCAGTCCAACACTCTGTTATACAGTGGCCAAAAACACCAGGTGCCAACAGGAGGTTCAGCAGCGGGGCCAGGACACTAGAAGCCCTCCCACTGTTGCTCCCCTCCCCAAGCACCAAGAATATAGAGCATCACTTGCCCCATAGTCTCTATCTATACCTTGTGGCTAATAGCCCCTGATGGACCTCTGCTCCATATGTTTATCCAATTCCCTCTTGAAGCCGTCCATGCTTGTAGCCACCACCACCTCCCGTAATGTTTCATATTGTGACAGCCAGTGCTCCCTAGTGGTCCCTGGCCCTAAAGAGGCCAGACTGGCCATCACCAGGGCTAGGGCCTTCTCCATGGCAGCTCCACGCTGGTGGAACAAACTCCCTGAGGACATCAGGGCTCTGCAAAACTTACTTCAGTTCCGCAGGGCCGGCAAGATGGAGTTCTTCCACTAGGAATTTGACCACATTGAACATCTTGACATAACTTGGAAGCCTCCCTGGGATTGTGTTCATCACCTAAGCCTGTACTAACTGACTCCTGTTATGAAAACATTGGATTACGATTGCTGTCACATGGGAATGAGTGTATGGATGGATGGATGGATGGATATATGTATCGCACTTTAGATTTTATATGTTTTAAATTGTTTTAACAATTTCACGTAAGCCGCCCTGAGCCTGCTTCAGTGGGGAGGGCTGGGTATAAATCCAATAAATAAATAAATAAGCCAGGCTCCAAGAATTTATGCTAAGTCTAACTGACCACAGAGCCCAGTATTGCAGGTCCAGTTCATACCTCCTTTTATAATTTGCAAGTTATTGTATATCTATCTGGCTTAGTCTGACTTTGTTTAGTCTGCCCTGTCACTAAAGTCCGGGGGGGGGGGGGGGGGCGGGGAAATCATTCATCTCCCTGACCTGCTTTGTAGGGCTGGAGTACTCCCAGAATGGCAGCTGATCTCCAGGCTACAGAGATCAGTCCCCCTGGAGAAAATGGCAGGTTTGGAGGGAGGACTCTCACACACCCATGAGTACCCTCCCCTCCCCATATTCTGCTCTTCCCAGGCTCTGCCCCCAAATCTCCAAGAATTTCCCAATTCAGGTTGCAGTCACACGTGCCAGTTGAAGCAAAGGGGAAGAGAGGCTATTTGCTCCAGAGGAATTTGACATGCAGCTGTGAGATCTCACAGCCCTTTGAAGCTGCGGGTGCAGCCTGTCACTGTGTGATCAGACACAACTGTGGGTGAGTCTCTTTTTTTGCCATTTGTTTCCCTTATGCATAAACGAGCAATTGAGGAATCACACCTTCGCGCTGAGGGCGCATACTGTGAAGGGGGGGGGACATGGCACAAAGTCGGGAGAGCCTGATCAGACCATCCCGATCGCATGAGAGCATGCTTGAGTGATCAGACGGTGAAAGTCTGCCCGTGGCCCGCCTTATCCGGATAACACCAACTTTCCCCGGTGTCTTTTAACTCTGCTTCCATGGTGGAACAGCACGGGTTGCCGATGACTGCAGGACGCTTCCCAGATGTTGCTGTCTGATCGCTCCCTTTAGATCCGTCAGGCATTCACATCCTTACCTACTTGGTTCCTGTGTGATCTAAATCATTTTGTAAGGAGGAGTATTTGATACAGTGAAACAGTATGTGCTCAAGAGCATAAAGTCACCCCAAGAACTAGGCACAGGAGCAGTTAGCTCATTTTTGCAACGCTGCTATATTCCTGGCCTTTTGCACCTTTTTCACCATCAGCCTTTGGGGGTAGTCTCTGAAGTAGGGTGGCCAACTCCAGGCTGAGCAACTAGAATAAGAAGGTAGGCCATATTATTAAGCAGCTTCTCATATTGGCCCTTCTCTGACATCCTTGACAATATTTTTTAAGTAGTGCGGCATGCGTCCTGGGTTGGGAAATTCCGGAGGAAGTGGAGAGTGGAGCCTGCAAAGGGTGGGTTTTGTGGAGGGGAGGGGAGGGACCTCAGTGGAATAATGTCACAGAATCCAAAGCAACCATTTTCTGTGGGGGGAGTGGTCTCTGCCTGCCCCTCCCTGTGCCACTGATGTGGCATTCTGGCCCTAAAAGAAGCAGGGCCCTGTTCCAGTTTCCTCTCCTAGCTGGGTCTTTTTCAGCAACTGCAAAACTGTGAGTCTATAGAGACAGACTGCTTGCAGTTCACGCCAGCTGTTGCAACTTGAAGGTTCTCTGAAGTGTGTTAAGCCCAGATAAAGGTTCTGTTTTCTAACATATTCTAAGTATTTGCTTGGATCTCAAAGACAGAGGAATTCATGGATGGTTGAGAATGAGTCAACGAAAGCTTATAGTCTAATCACGGAAGTGTCGTTGTGTTGTACACACAACACAGTACTCCTCCTAATTGTGCCGGTCTCTCCTGTTAAAGCCATGACTGGCTGAAATGGCTGGCAAAGGGGCCTTTGATGAGCTACATAGCTTGTATGTTCTTGAGACTAGAAAAACGTTGTATTGTGTGGGTGCACAGTTGTGGTATTATGGTTATATTCTGCCAGAGTTTTTGTTTATTATTAGTTTGTATTTAAAACTATTGTTTTAAATATTTATTATTATCCATGTTGCATACTAAGTTGTGCTGGTAGAAAGGGAGGTGACAAATATTTTAATACCTAAAATACATATATATTTAAAAATGCAACATCTCCCCTCTCCCTGCCCTGAGTTCCTTCTTTTATTGTGCTTTAAGCTCAAAGGGCTGAAGGAGGGCATCTGGGATCTTCACGCGCGCACACACACACACCATCCCCTGCTGGCTGGCCGGGGGGGGGGGGGGGGGGAGGACCTGGCAACTCTACACCCTGTAGAACTCCCATCCTCAGGAAATTCAGATGGCCTCTTTCACATATCATTTCTATCAGTAGCAGAATTTGCTTTTATGTTTGTTGATGGTCTGATTCTCAGATTATAGCCTTTGTTTGTTTTCACAGTCTTTGTAGGAATTCACAAAACTTCTGAAAGCTTTTAACAGTACATGGTGTCCATTTTGACATTTTCATTGGGCCACAAGAAAAATCAAATTGCCTAAAACCAGATCACGCTCCTCATGTATAGTCCTTGCGAGTAGCAGAGGAAGATCTGGCCAACTCTCTTTCATGGCCTGTTCTAATACTTGGTCAGTGTTTCCTCTAGGGTTGCCATGCCTAACAACCAACAGGAGGTTTGGGGGCAAGCACATGGGGGGGATGTGCCATTGCATGTGCTGTCATATAACTTCCGATGAAAACCCAGAAGTGACAGAGGGTAGCTCTAGGAATTGCCAGAAACTCTGGTAACATCTTGAGCTACCTCCTGTCACTTCTGGGTTTTTACTGCAAGTGACGTAATGGCACATGTGACCCTACCGGGTTTATAAAAACACTCCTCCTCCTGCCACTTGGAGCAGCCGCTGCCAGCAAGAGGACCTGGGGGCAGGGGATTCCCCACTCCAATCAGGGGACAGGCAAGCCTCGTTTCCTCCCCAGCTATTGATACGGAGTTGTGAATGAAGCTTCATTAAATTGCAATTAAAAAAAAACAACTATAGGAGCAAATATTGGAGATGTTTCTGTAACAAAAGCAGCAATGCTATTTTTAAATGGTTTTTTTGTAGAGGACCATCAGAGGAAATGTATAATGTGTTTATTTAATATAGTTATTTAATTAATACATTTATATACCTTTCCGGCAAGACATTCAATTATGTTACAGTGAAAACAACTTGTGCCTTTGTGCACAACATGCTTGAGTGCGCACACATGCGCGCGCACAGTCTGGTCTGGCTTATGCATCTACACCTTTCCTTGGTATCGTTCCAAGAAATTACAAAGATAAAATCTTATTGCTGCTGGGGATTTTATTGTCTAATCTCACACTCGGAGCTAAGGAAGCCATTCCCCATCCATCTGCTAGTCTCTTAGAACCTAATCATGAGCCCATTGGAGTTTAGACACTGATTTATTGAGAATAAGGCTATTGGTTCTTTTTAGGCAGTTAATTCATTGCAACACTTTGTGGACACAGTTATTGACAACAGCAAAAAAAAAACCAGGATACATGACCATTCCTTCCAGTGAACTGCTATACTGAAGGCCCTGCAGAGGATGGAGTGCCAACATTACTGGTGCAAAATCAAGGCTGGCCCAAGATGTTTTCCTACCTTAAGGAGTCATGTTGCATGATTCAAGAGACCTGCCCAAGAGGATCCCTTGAAATATTGCAGAGCATGCTGAGGATCAACAAAACATATGCAGGTTCTAGGGCACAGAATGAATCTGTGTTAAAATAATAATGATTGTTATTATATGACATTGTGTGTAGTATAGCCAAGAGATCCTAAGATTGTCTGGCAGCCTAAAGTTCTAGCTCATTTAGTGTTATGCACCACTAGGTGGCGAGCTAGACTTATTTTTGAGAATTGACTGAGAGAATTCTGAAAGAGCTGTGACTGACCCAAGGTCACCCAGGTAGCTTAATGTGGAGGAGTACAGAATTGAACCCGGTTCTCCAGGTTAGAGTCCATCTCTCTTAACCATTATACCATGCTGGTTCCCTCTGTGGGGTTTTTTCCATGTTAAAAAATTATACTTTAATCTCAGTCATCTCAGAGCCGTACAACTACACAGTATTCTCTTTTTGATGGGTCTGAAGGAAACAAATACTAATGCTCTTAGAACAGCTGCTAAACCTGCTACTAATGGCAGAAATGAACGTTTATAATGTACAACATTACAACATGGCAGAAATGAAGGTTTGTAATGTACAACATTTACAGATTTTTTCCCCTATTTATTTGCAATAGTTCACTTCTCTGGGCCGGCTGATTTAAAAGCCAGACTATAGGTCTATTGTTGGCCCCCAAGCCTCCCCAGCTTTGTTAGTTTCACAGGCCACATTTCTTACAGGATATAGGAGCCATGATGATTGTTTGGGCAAGTATGGTGCAAGCATCCTGCTCTTTGTCACATTAATCACAGGACTGGGCCATAGACTACAGACAGTGGGAGAAATCTGGTTTTGACTTGTATGAGTATTTTTATTGGGTTTTTTATTTTTTTTGGAAAACATTTATACACTCACAACACCCATTAAAAACAAATAAAGAGGGACATTAAAAAATAACAACCAGCAGTCTGCAAGCGATACAAAACAGCAATAAGATCATTAACAAAAGTGACTCCATTTTTTTTAGAAAATAGGTAAACACAGCCATACTCTAATGTAACACCAGCAATAAAAATGAAAACAACCGAGAAACTAAAAGAGATAATTCAGGATAATGCTCTTGTTTCAGTAGTAAGAGTCATAGCAGGACCTAGAAAATTAACTTCCCAAAAGATTTTGGGAAATAAGTGTCAGAAAAGAGAGCAAATTTTGTGCAAGGCACAGATCTGAGAAGGGAAATCAGTCCAAAGTCGCAGTGCAGCAAAAGCAAAGCTCTGATCTTGGGGCTTAGGCTTGCTTCTGAAAGTGGGTGTGGGTGTGGCGGCACAGGGGTCTCTGAAGCAGATCCTCACTGTCAAGCAGTTTCACGTGGCAGAAAAAGTTCCTTCAAACAGCTTGGCCCCCGGCTCTACTGGTGTAGCTGTGTTAGTCTGCAAACACAAAAAGGAGTCACCAAGCATCTTAAAGACTAATTGATTCATTACAGCTTAAGTACAGCATCTGATGATGAGGGCTCACATAAGGGATTTGAGGGGTGGAGACAAAAGAGCACAAAAACAGCATAAAACAAAGGCAAGAAAAACTCTTTAAACGAACCAAAAAGGGGGTCCTCCCCCACTACAACCCATCCCCCCAAAACCCCAAAACCCAGAAACACTTGAAATAATATTGTAAAACAAACACATTAGAAAACCAGTCCTGGAGGTGTCCAGCAGGCGGACACAGAACCAAAAGGTCTTCCAAGGCAGGCATCACTCCAGAGCAGAGACCAGAGCAGCAGCTGCAGCACCCTCCAGAAGATCTAGCAAAGAAAGGGAGTCTAGCTGTGTGCCTTTTATCCTCTTTGCCCACGCTCAGACAACTGTTGATTTACTTATTAAAACATTTCTATCCCACCTTTCCTTGTGGTTCAAGGCAGCTTACAATAATAGTTAATGTGATTTCCAGTTTAAAATCAAAAATAAAATAAAATAACAACCCTCACAGAGGGATGAGAGAATCATCTTGATTGGGCAAACAGTCTGTGCTTCCCCAGGGGTCTGATGATCCCATAGCCTGGAAGAGCTGCGTCCCTCTCCCCTCCCTCCTGTTGCCCAGCTGCCACCTGTAAATTGGAAGGAAAGCCCAAGAAAAATTGCCCTCGGAGCCTTAAAGCAGAGGCCCTGAATATTCCAGGATATACTCAAATATACTCAAATATTTCCATATTTGGAGGGAACTGGTTAATTGGTATCCCAAAAAATCTGTGGTACTGTCAGGATACCCGAATACACCTGGAAAATACTGGTAAGGTATTTTGGGGGTATATATTCATATCAGATACATTCAAGAGCATATGCCTAGATGGCAGGCATGATGGCTTTAGGATCCCACTCGTGCCCTGGAAGCTCACTGGGTGACCCTGGGCCAGTCACACTCTCAGCCTGACCTACCTCAGAGGGTTGTTGTGAGGATAAAATGGAGGAGAGGAGAACATTGTAGGCCATTTTGTGTCCCCCTTGGGAAGAAAGCTGAGACAGAAATGAAGTCAATAAATACATAGGAAGGAAATCCACAGTAGGTGTGAATCCAGGATGGGGAATTGTCCCTTTGTGGAAGCAGACTGTGTCAGTCTGTGAAAGTGCTGCATTTACCTGGTAAAGGTAGGCAACCTCCCAGTGGTTCTCTTTATGCCCTGTTCTCATTCAATGGAGTGTTGGGGAGAGGAATGTTGTTGCACAATGGTAAAAACCTAGAAATGACCTTACTGGGACACGCTAGGAATTCTAGAGTTTTCACCTGGAAATAGGGTTCCCAGCCTCCAGGGGGTAGCTGGAGATCTCCTGGGATAACAACTGATCTACAGGCGATAGAGATCAGTTCACCTGAAGAAAATGGCTGCTTTGGAGGGTGGACTCTATGGCATTATATCCCCCAAATCTCCAGGTATTTCCCAACCTGGAGCAATTCTACCTGGAAGTGACATAGATGTGACCTGTGACATCAGCCCTCCCCATGCTCTTTAGCTTGGAGAAACGACGGCTGAGGGGTGACATGATCGAGGTTTATAAGATTATGCATGGGATAGAGCAGGTAGAGAAAGAAGTCCTTTTCTCCCTTTCTCACAATACAAGAACTCGTGGGCACTCCATGAAATTGCTGAGCAGTCGGGTTAGAACAGATAAAAGGAAGTACTTCTTCACCCAAAGAGGGATTAACACATGGAATTCACTGCCACAGGAGGTGGAGGTGGCTACAAGCATGGACGGCGTCAAGAGGGAATTAGATAAACATATGGAGCAGAGGTCCATCAGTGGCTATTAGCTGCAAAGTATAGATAGGAACTCTCAGTCTGCGGCAAGTGATGCTCTGTATTCTTGATTTTTTTTGGGGGGGGGGCAACAGAGGGAGGGCTTCTAGTGTCCTGGCCCCACTGCTGGACCTCCTGAGGGCACCTGGTGTTTTTGACCACTGTGTGACAGAGTGTTGGACTGGATGGGCCACTGGCCTGATCCAACATTGGCTTCTCTTATGTTCTTGTGTTCATGCCCCACCCCCAAAAGCTCCCAAGAGTGCCAAGGAAAGGCACCCCACAGGAATCTTCTTTTGTTTCTCTGCAGCTTACCACTGTTTATATACGATATGTTAGTCCATTTCTTCATTTGTTTCTGTCTTTATTGACGATCCTAAAATACAATTAATTAAATTGCAGTCTAAGATTAAATGCCTAAGGAAAAGGAGTCAAAGGATACAAATCGGAAGAAGAGTTAAAAGGGAGGTTAATCAGGTTTTCTGAAACTTTTAAACCAAGCCATAATAATGGTTTAGAATAGATTTATAGAACTTCAGCGGCAAAATTGAAAGTTATCTTAAAAGAGAGTCACTGCAGCTAAATGGTAGCATGAAAGCAGCAAATAAAATGAAAATGGTACGTGCTTCAAAAAGAAAAGTGGAAGACTACTCCCAGTGCAGTGCAGGCAACGGCAGGCTTTATGTATGTGTTCTGGTTAAATATAGAACAAAAGGAAGAGTTGGTTTTTATACTCCACTTTTCTCTACCTTAAGGAGTCTCAAAGCGGCTTAAAGTTGCCTTTCCTTCCTCTCCCACTACAGGCACCTCGTGAGGCAGGGTGGGGCTGAGAGAGTTCTGAGAGAACTGTGACTGGTCCATGGCCACCCAGCAGAAGGAATGGGGAATCAAACCAGGTTCTCCAGATTAGAATCCGCTGCTCTTAACCACTACACCACACTGGCTCTAAGGGCTGAACAGAGGAGGCCCAGAAGGCACATTTATTGGCTAAAGAGAGTCACCATTAATGGCAGGCACACTCCTGGAGGAACTTCTCCTGCCCCAAAAGGAAGTTTTTCCCTTCTGAGATAGAGGGGACCCAGTCATATTGATATCCTCAAGCTGGAAAAGGACCCTTTCATGTGTTCGTGTTACAAATACTGTGAAATAAATTCTCTTTTATTGGTCTCCCCAAACAGTGATGTTGCGAGATCTCCAAATTGTCCTCGTCTGAAGTACCAAGTACCATCATAAGCATTTATATAGAGCGTGCAATGCTCCCCTAACATGTTTGTTTTATTTTAATAGATCATTTCTATCCTGTACTCGCATGAATAAAATGGACTCTTTAGGGCAGGGTATAGAGCATTAAAAATACAAACTTTTCTGTTACAGTAGAATATAACAAAGCTGGCACTATACAAATGGGAGCATTAAAAACAATATTGCTAAAACAAAATCAGTTAAAAAACAATGTCAGTTCACCAATAACAGTTAAAAGTCAGCATCAAAACAACTGGCACAAACCCTAATCAATTACACAACAGTGTCAACGTGCAAAACCCCTGGTTAAAAGATCCCTCTTGAGCTTTTGGTGTAACAGTCCCAAAATCAGACAGGGTGGACTTCCCACACCTCAGAAGGGAATGCCCAAACACTGGGTTGTTGACAGGAGACAGGAAGAAGGGTGCTGCAATCCACTTTGGGTCACCATCGGGAGAAAAAGTGGAATATAAATAAACAAGCAAGCAGGACAAGATTCTGCCATAGAGAAGGCCCTCTCCCTTATAACTACCACCATAATTGGGAGGGGAGACACACACAGACAGGGCTACCCATGTAACAAAATGTCATCGGTTTATGTTTTGGTCGATGACCGTGAATAAGGACACAGACAGGGCCTTTAATGGTGATCTCAGTTCCTCGAGTAGGCCTGTACAGAAACAGATGGCCCTTGAGATGGCTCTCAGTCGGTCTCGATCAGTCTTGGTCTCTGTGTGTCTGTCTCCCTCCCCACCCCTCTCTCTCAGCTGCCTCTGTAGCTCAGTCCTTCTATTTCCTCCTCAGCTGGGTGTGGTGAGTTCCCTTTTATGGGATTCCCTGGCCCTGCCCCCCACGTGGCCCGTATCCAACCCCCTTCCCCCTGCTTCATTTGGCAGGCTATAAAAGCAAAATGAAGCCTCCCCTGCCTCTTCCACCGGCTGCCTGTGTCCCTGCTCTGCTTTGTCTCCTGGCTGGTCAGGGCTGCCTCAAGTCCAGGCTTGACCAGGCCTTCTGACCACACCCCTCCCTGCTCCTGCCTGGCTCCTGGCAGCTGTACTGGAGCAATCTGCCTGGGTCCCAGCAACCTCCCTCTCCCAGCCTTCCTTGCATGGGTGTCAGGCCCCCAGCTGTCCTCAGCTTGTACAGCTGGGATGGGGTTGGGTCGGGGTCAAGTGTCCACTATGGACAGCTGGCATTATTATCTCTATGTTGCTGAGGCTGAGATTTGCCTTTCTCTGGCCAAGTACCTGGAGAGTCACTTCCACAACCAGTAGTGGTAGATATGTGTGCCATCAGGAAAGAGATTTTAAAGTTCCTTGGATTATCATACCTAAACCTGAGAATCTACTGTTCCCTTCTATATGAATCATTCTCCGTGCTGATGAATAGCAAAGGGAAAATTCTGTTCTTCCTCTCCTCTCCATTTTTCTCCTGTCCTGGAAAAAGTTTTCTTCAAACCAAAAATCAGTTAACAGATAGCAGAACAGAATTGTTGGCACCTTGTTGCATTGACCAGCTCTTGCAGGGTGAAACTCTGGAAGATAACTGACTCTTTGGTCTATTGATCAGCTTCAGTGCATGAACTCTGCTATGGTACAAAAGGAAATGCAATGATCTCCCTGCCATTAAAAGAAGGAAATAGGTGGACCCAAAGCCTCGCTTGATATAAGGCAGCTTTTCCAAAACAAATAAGCCCCCAAACCAAACTGGAATAGAACTAAAACAATTCCTTGAATGTGTCAAATCTGGAATGGAACAGATTTTTTTTTAAATCCAGGTTACCATTTCAAAATGAAGTTTTCACCAAAACAAACAACCCCCTCTCATGCACCCACACTTTAGGATGGTCCCTTCAGTGTCTCTAAATTCAGTGAGTGGAAGACAACTACAGTAGATTTTTACATGTTTTGTCACAAGGCTGGCTCATGCTTATTTTAGCTAGGCCAAAACCAAAATCAGATTTAACCTCACCCTCATAATTAGGGTTGCCAATTTCCAAGTGGGACCTAGAGAGCTCATGGAATTACGACTGACCTCCAGATGACAGAGATCAGTTGGAGGAAAGGGGCATTCACTCCATCCACACATGGAATGAAGGGAAAGGGGTTGGTGAATTGCCCCACACCCTGGATAAGGATCTAGGGTAAGATAGTGGTGTCTGAATTCCTTGTAGAGGATTTTCTTGTTAACCTGGTATCCCTAGAATGTGGAAGCACCAAGCAGCCTACACTCTGGATCCTGCCTCTCGCTAGCCTGCATTTCTAAAATAATCTGTTACATACATAATTATATCCTCCGCTTGCCTCAGCTTTCCCAATGCCAGCCACAGGGTTCATCTGAACACCCCCACCCATGAGATGCATGTACAAAGTTGTAAAGGAACAGCACTTTGCACATGCTCAAGGTCATTGTTCCTTATCTTTCATTCTTACATTTAAGGACTATTCCTTAGTCCTTAACACTATTAGTAGAAACTGGTTTGGGGGGCTAATCTCTGGTGAGCTCTGTCCCCTCACCTATCTCTCTCCTGATCTCTTTCACCATTCACTTTCCATTTTTACTCTTTCATTTCACTTTTCACCTCCTTTTCTTATGACTGTATTTAGTCTTTCTTTATTTCTTGTACAATTCTCTTCATGGATCATGACTGATGATGGTAAGCGATAACACCCTTTGGCTTGTAACACTAAGACAAATAATAGCTTTTTCCCCTGTACATGTCAAACCTGAGTCTGATATAAGACTCCACAAACCAGTTCTGGAAACTTCATGGGTTTAAACTGGAACCCAAGGGCAAAAATGTCTGTTGCCACTGAACCCAAACCACAAGCCCAACCAAAGGTTTTCTCTATTGGTTTAGAGGCAGATTAATTTATGATTAAGGCAACAAGCTTTCATTTGCTTAACTGTTCAGTTAATCAACAAATTGTTTCACTGAATAAGGGCAAGTGGTGCTGAGAACTATAGGCTTGTCTTGTTTATTCTTTGAAAGCATTTTGCCTGTCATCTGCAAACCCCCTCAGACACCTCTGGGTAATATGCTGCGATGCCATGGAACACTCGACATTCTAACAGCTTGGGAAAGCTGACAGCCACGGAACGTTGATAGACAGAGTTGGTTGTGTGAAAGAGCAAAAAGGCTCACAATTTAAGGGGGAAATCAGACTGGATGCTGAACCCTCAAGCAGTCTCCTGGGCCAGATTCACCACTCAGCATTGCCTCTTCCAGATTACACCCCTGCATCTACTTGCCCTCTTTGGGGGTGGTCTCTGGAGTTTGCTAATTTTGCACTGCACAGGAGTCAGGACAGGGCAGCTGGGAGAACAGCAACTCAGTCGCTGTCCTTAGTACTGAATCCAGGTTCCCTGCGATCTGTCCGTGGAGTTCACACTTAGCACTGTGGAGTATGTCTCTGGGAAATCTCCCTCCACAAGGTAGCAGTAGTTCCTCCCTGGCCCTTGGCCACGAGCCACACATTTTCTTTCTGGGTGCCCTTGTGACAAGCAGGGGTTATAAATCAAAGCCAGCCCTAAACAAACAAATGAACAAACAAACAAAGACTTGACGTATACCTCCTGAAATCTCCTGCCTGACATTTGCAAGCCCACTCAAACACCTTTGGATAATATGCTGTGATGTCATGGAACACTCGACATTCTAACTGCTTGGGAAAGGTGACAGCCACCGAATGTTGATGGATGGTTCTCTGAAAGAGCGAGAAGGAAGTCTGCCTAAGGAAAGCCACCCAGAGTTCCTTGGGACAGGAGAGGACGGCTGCACAGGAAAGGCAGCAGAAAGGGGTCGGGAAGGTCACAGAAATGTGTGCAGGTAGAGTGGCTGAGTTTCATATATTGAAATATTTAGCCTCAGGTCTCTGGTAAATGAAAGAATCAAGGAAATAAAGGAACCACCAGAATGGGCAAGAATGGCTTTATTAAGGGATTTTCAGTGTTGTACTGGAAGAGTAAATCACTCTTTTGTAGCAAGAGTCGGTCAACTGGGAATACTGTTGGTCCAAACAAGGCAAATGGCTGTGGAGTAAGGGTCAGGACAGTCGCTTTCTCCTTCCCTGGGGCAGTTCAATTTGGAAATCCTTAAACAGAAAAAAACAACCTCAGTTCCCCTGGTCTTCTTCCCTATCTGGAAATGCACTTAGACCATTAATTATTATTAATAAAAATTACCATTAATGAGAAATATTGAATAATTGATTGCATCATTTATAAACACCAGTGTTCATGTACATTACCTTAGTAATCTTACAACATCCTTGGAAGGTAGGCCAGTACTGTTATCCTCATTTGCAAGTGGGAGACTGAGTTTCGGTATCTTGCCAAAGGCCACCAAGCGAGCGTGTTGCAGAGGAGAGATTCAAATTGGGGCCTTCATGCCACCACTATCAAGGTTTTCACTGAGGGCTGGAAAACTTTCTTCTTCCGCCCGCCCAGGACTCTCATCAGCGATTCCTGCTCTCCCATTATACCCTTGGGCCGGAGATCTGAGCTTGTTATCTTGAGAGCCAGTCATACCGCAGAAGCCCGGCTTGAGGGCTGCTTGTCGGATGGAGGCACGGAGTGGTGTTGGGGCCAGGAGTTCCAGTAGCTCAATGTGCAAGATACCCTTTCTGGAAAGGTTTCGCTGGAGGATGCCCAAGGGGTGCCCAGCTGTTAGTGTGTAAGTTAGGTGGCTTCTTAAGGGGGTTGGACTCACTGATGTTAATGAGCTGGGGAGAGTGTGTGTGTGTGTGTCTATGCCTACCGTGTACATATATAGGGGCCATGCTGACAGACACACAGAGCAAGACTCAAACATCAGAGGAAACCTCAGGACTCACAGCACACAGGCAGGTAGGCGACCACTTGATCTCTTTGCCGGCAAGCTGCTTGATTCTCTTTGTCTTGGGAAAGTCTGCCTCTGCTCGGATAACTGAGTTTCTAATGCGGTGGCTGTTTAACCAACCCAGAGCTTTGAAACTGGGGGGAAATTGGGTAGGATGGAATTGGGTAGGAGGGTGACTATGTGCTTTTTCTAGTAACCTTTCTCCCCCACCCTCCTTTGAAATAGATAAGCCACTTAAAGATGTCTTGATCTGTGAAAAGAGTTTAATAAGGATGTGTTTGGGATGGTTTTACACATGGAGAATTTCTATTTGACAATGCAGCTACTTTTTAAATGTATATAAGCAAGAAGCCACCAGAAAACAGATCAGATTTCAGAAAGGTGATGATTTCTTGGTGTATTGGCTGGGTGGAGGTGGCAATTTGCTAGTTGTGTGTGTGTGTGTGTGTACATCTGTATTGATTTTGTAACATTTGTATTTATTTGGCTTCAAAACACTTCTTCTTTTGCCTTTCTGTCGATATTTACCACAAACTACCTTAGCTTTAGAACTAATACCTAGAAAACCTGTTCCTTTTTGTCAAATAAAATGTCATAGCTTTGGTGTGGTTTTTTTTTCTGTTTCATTCTCATCTAAGAGAATAATCCCCGGAAGATGTTAGTGTCAATTTGTTAGGACAAAAATCCCTCCAATATAGGTTCAAAGTTCCTTTAGCCTGTCTGGATCATTAATTGCCCACAATGGCTACTTCAATACACATCCCATTTATAAACAGGGTGGGGGGGAAACCCTTTGGAACTTTATTCCGTGCAGTTAAAGATTGATTTCCCAGTGTGACTGAAGCAATACTTTAAAAACCATCTATAGAGAAAGAATTATATGTAGTCCTGTTCGGAGAGCTAAGAGCAAACTGCAGCGGCAAACGCTAACGGGCTCATACTGGGGGAGACAAAACTTCTTGCCCCTACACTTCTCTGCTTCTCCAGAAATGCATTTCAGTGGCTGAAGGCTTCAGGTCTTTGTTTGGCGCTTTTCACTGCACCGTGTAATTTAGCCAATTATGGTCAATTTTACGATCGGCTGCACATCGTGTACATGCGTTTCTGTGGGCATCTGATCAACCGGATAAATCTATAGCAAATGCCGCTCCAGAGTGTTTTTTCCTGGCTCTTTCACAAAAATGCAGAGAGGGAGGATTGTCCGCTTGCCAATGTTGCGACAGGAGGATGAGGATGAAACCTTTGAAAACTGCTTTTAAACACTGCAAGCATTCGAGGTACCCTAATTATGAACTAACATTCCGCGTATATGTATGCAAACAGACTCTTTTTTTCTCAAATTGGAATAATTTTCAGAAAGCCAGCGAAGGGGATCTGAGCTTTTCCTCTTTGACATCTTGTTCTCCACAATTAAATTCTATTGAAATCAACGACAACTACTTCGAAGTAGATCCATTGAGAAGGCATAGGCAAGTTTGTAGCCTGGATCAGAGGTTTACTAATGCACAAAAAAGCCCTAATTGTAGCTTTTCAGCAAACTGAGAGAAAGAGAGAGAACAGTGATATTATACACACCATGGGTTTAACCCTAGCCTCTGGAGAAAGCTGTTTGACAATGCCTGCCTGTCTAAAACTGTCTGTTTGATTGTTTTAAATGCCTGCTACTCCCCTAGTGAGATGGTGTTCAAATGAAATCAGTGTGGCACTGAGCAAAACCTTTGCAGGTTTTGAACTGGGGATGATTTCACATGTGTGCATATAGGTATGTGTAACTGAGAATAGAAGGTGTGTTTTTAAATCACAGGAATAGTTTCCTAAGGCTGTATTCCAGTCTAGAGACCCAGTCCCATTGAAATAATCAGGGTTTATTTCTGAATGGGTTTAGAATCCAGCTACACATACCTTCTGTGGTGTCAATCAGAGCTATCACAATACAGCCAAAATCAAGTCCTTTGCTGTCCTATCAGTCTCTACGAGAAAGTGTTAAGAATATTCTTAACAGTCGCGCTGAAATCCGTTCATATGGATTGCATCCTGGGTGAACATAGATGAGCACAAACCAAATATTAAATTAATCACAGTACATGTGTGCTTGGATACCAGTGGTCTCTATTGTCCCACTAAGGGAGGAGGAAAATTGTAATGCACAGCTGCACCTGATCGGAAATCCAGGGAAGCAGAAGGTGGGCATGATGAGACACAGGATGATGCAAATGCCTGGTTTACCAAAGTGGTCACATGCACACTGTGGAAAGTTACCAGATGCTAAATCCAGGCAGATTTGTTGAAACAAAGGCTTTCATGGACTAGAGCCCACTTCATCAGATGTATGAGGTGTATTCTCAAGTTGGCAGACAAATATACACATTGTGATAGTGAACAAAAATGTAAACAAGTGGAGGTCAAATGAAGGAGGACCAAGCTGTGAAGTGTCTATAGCTTGTATCCAAGGTAAGTGCTTATCTCAGAAGTGCACTGGCTGGCCCCGGGGCCAGTCACTCTCTCTCAGCCTAGCCTACCTCAGAGGTTGGTGGTCGTGGAGAAAAACAGAGGTGGAGAGAAGGATGTTGTAAGCTGCTGTGTGTTTCCAGTTGGAGAGAAAAGTGGGGGTATAAATGTCTAAAATAAACAATGATGCTCACCCTCGGTACAGTAAGCAGTAGCCTTATTTGGATATGTGACCAAACCCCTCATCCTCACCTCCTCACGGCCTCACTGCCCGATAGCCCTCTCATCCCATCTATCTTTATTGTCCCCTTCTTCCTTCAGGGAGCACATTCAGCACACATTATTCTCCCTTCTCCCATTTAATTCTCAGCACCGTCCTGTGAGGTGACTGAAGGTGTGTGCATCTGACTGGCCAAGTGAGCTTCCAAGGCAGAGTGGGGATCCAAGACTGGCTTTCCCAGGTGATGCTTGACTTGCTGTGCCACGCTGGCTCATCCTGCCCAAGATTTTTGCACCTCCAGTTCTGCTACTGCCCAGAAGCCTCCTGCTCCCTCCCACCATAATCTCCCTTGCTACCCCTTTAGACGCTAGGCAGAGGCTGCCTCCCTCTCTTTCTTCAAATTCCTCCTGATTGATGGATTGATTTATATACTGCCCACCCCAGACCAGCTCAGGGCGGTGTACAACAATTAAATAATACAATTAAAATAACATTAAAATAACAATTTGCATAGAATAATATCATAAAATACCGTGTAAAAGCAGAGAGATCAGATGTTAGATCAAATCCAATGTCTCAGGCAGATCATGAGAGGGAAGGCAGGAAGGGTTGCCTCAGTGCTTATTTCTTGTGGCCCTTTCTTACATGCTGATTGCCACTTTGGGGTCAGGAAGCAATTTTCTCCAGGCCGGTTTGGCCAGGGATCCTGGCGGTTTTTGTCATCATCTAGGTGTGGAACAGTGGTCTCTGTAGGTGTGGAGGGGGAGGTATTTGTGAATTTCCTGCATTGTGCAGGGGGTTGGACTAGATGGCCCTGGAGGTTTCTTCCAATTCTATGATCCAAATCAGATGTCCAGTCAGATCCAGGCCACTGATGAGTGATTGGCTAAAAGCTTCTCCCCGCCCCCTTCTCTGTCTGTCTTGTACCAATCTGAAGTGCAGTTTGAAAGAAGAAGAAAGATAGTCACGATGGGTTGTATCCTATGGACTTTGGACAGAGTCCCATTCACAGAATAATCCCCCACACACACTGCAACCCACCACAGTATCCCCTGACAGTGTCCCTGTGGTTCAGGGGATGCCTAGGAATAGTTGTGGGTGTATTGGGAGGGGGAATCAGCAAAAATCACCCCCACCTCCACTGGCAAAAGTGCTGCTGCGAAGAAATTGTCATATGCAACCCATAATCTTTTCAGAAAACTTCTGCACAGGCGCCAGACTGTGTGATATGTTAGCTTTCAACAACTGAAAGACAAAATAAAAAGCATTAAATTTACTTGCAAAATAACAGCACTTCTGAAAATGATTTTCCCCTCAGGAATTAAAGGTTTTTATATCTTGAATTAATGGGATGGTAGAGGGAGAACAATGCTGCAAATCAAACTGGGTGAGTGGGCAACAATGTGGCAGATGAAGTTCAGTGTTGGTAAGCGTAAGGTGATGCCCACTGGGACAAAAAGATTCCCAGCTTCACATATAGGCTAATGGGGTCTGAACTTGCTGAGACTGAGAGGGGAAAAGATCATGGAGTCACAGTAGACAACTGAATGAAAGTGTCAGCTCAGTGTGTTTGCAGCAGTGAAAAGGGCAAACTCTGTGTTTGGAATTATTAGGAAAGGGATTGAAAACAAATGGCCAATACTATAATCCCCCTGTACAGAGGAGGGCGACTAAGATGATTAGGGGGTTGGAGAACCTTCCCTACAAGGAAAGGCTGAAGAGCCTGGAACTTTTCAGTTTAGAAAAGAGACGACTAAGGGTGGACATAATAAGAGGTTTATGAAATTATGCATGGGGTGGAGAGAGTTGACAAAGAGAAATTTCTCCCCCTCTCTCAATATCAAGAGCATCCAGTGAAGATGATGGGCAGTAGATTCAGGATGGACAAAAGGATATACTTCTTTACGCAGCAAATGATTAAAATATAGAATCCGCTGCCAGAGGATGTGGTGAATGTCTTCAGACATAGACAGCTTTAAAAGGGGATTCGATATATTCATGGAGGACAGTGGCTGCTAGCCACAGTGACTAAAGGGAGCCTCTTCATTCTGAGGCAGTCAGCCACGGAATACCAGCACCAGGGGAAGGCCTCAGCCTCTGTACCCTGCTGTTGAACCTCCATAGTTACTGGTTGGCCACTATGTGAGACAGGATGCTGGCCTAGACGGACCACTGGCCTGATGTAGCAGGGCTCTTCCTATGTTCATATCAGCCGCTTGAGCTATGCCAGGAAACATTCCTTTTTGCTGTTGACTGAGATGATGATTACATTGCCTCTCCTTCTGGCTAGGATATCAGTTAGGCTATTGGTCTGTTGGGGAGAGGCAGAAGAAATATATTAATTGGCTATATTTTGGTTACCTTTGCAGTTCAAGGAAGACAACATTTAGAATATTTACAAGCAGGGTCCCACAAGGACTAGCATGGGGCTTCTAATCCCCCCCCCCCCACACACACACACAATTTTCTCCTTCCCTTCCCTGACAGCTCCCATAGATTCTCCCCTCTTCCTGCTTCCTATTTACCTTCCCAAACAGCAGCCAACCTACCTCTATCTGCCTCCCTGTCTTCAGCTTTTCCAGCTTCCCTCATCTTGCAGCTTTTCCTGGGGGAAACTCTGGCTGAGGTGCATGGTTACAATCACCAGGCCAAGCCCAGTTGTATGCTGCTGGCCAGAGACAGGCTCAGTTGCAAGGTGCCAGTCTGGCTGGGCCCCCTTGTGCAGTTGAGAACCTTCAAGGACTTGGAGGGAGCACCTCACTTTCCTCTATATTCCCCTCCCCATACTATATCCTTTTCCCCATCTCCTGGCACCCCCCCCCCCACCATATCCTCAAGTTTTCCTCCTTCCTTCTGTCCTTCCCACTCACCAACTATCCTACACTTTACCTCTCCTTCCCATCTTCAGATATATTTATTATTTATTTACTTCATTTATACCCCACCTTTCTCCATACAGAGGGGACAAAATGTCATATATCATATTCCTCTCCTCCATTTTATCTTCACAACAACCCTGTGAGGTAGATTAGGCTGAGTGTGTGTGACTGGCTCAGTGTCAACCAGTGATTTTCCATGGCAGAGTGGTGATTCAGACCTAGGTGTCCCAAATTCTAGTCTTAAGCTCTGCCTCTACTCCATACTGGCTTTCATGAGCTGGCTGCTTTGAACAGCAACAAGCAGCCAGGGATGGATGAATCATGCAAGTCATCAGGTAACACGTCCCCTGGCCTAAGGTTGCCAACTTCCATGTGGAGCCTGGTGACCTCCCAGAATTACAACTAACCTCCAGACTACGGGCATCAGTTACCTTGGAGAAAATGGCAGCTAAGGAGGCTGGATACTATGGCATTATACCCCGCTGAGGTCCCTTCCCTCCCCAACCTTCCTAGGTTCCATGCCCAGATCTCCAGGAATTTATCAACCCAGAGTTGGCAACCCTCGAAGAGCCTGGGCCTGATTAATCCTTCCTCAGAGGCCAACATGGGCCTTGAAGGGACCCTGCCTTCCCCCACCTTTTACTGACAAAATCAAGTCTTGAAGGCTGGTAACACTGTTAAAGCTATAGGTGTTGCTTCCATCATTTTAGAGGGTTTTAACCCACCCACCCCCTGTATTTTTTTAAAGATTTCAGATTTTTCTGCATACAGATTTTTCTGCAGACAGTTACAGACCTGTCTTATCTGTCCTTGGCTCCAGTCTCTGGCTTCCAGTATCCACAGAGAGGGCCAACATTGAGAATTATTTATTTATTTATTTAATTTATACCCACCCCCCACCCCTCCCCGCAAGCAGGCTCAGGGGAGCTTACATAATTGGCCATAAATGGCCATTAAAATCACATAAAAACATTTAAAAACAATTCAGGTACAATAAATCATACATCATTAAGTGCTAGTAAAAATACATTAGTTGCTTAAGATGGCGAGCTGAAAATGCTTGTAGCAGACAGTTTACCAACTCAATAGTCTTCCTGAGTCACACACTTGTAGAGACCAGATGTTGAAACTTGTGGGCCAGGCTTGTTGGTGGTCATAGTGGAGCAGCTCCTTAGTTGAAAGCTTGGTGGAAAAGTTCCGTCTTGCAGGCCCTGCGGAACTGTAAAAGATCCCACAGAGCCCTGATCTCTTCCAGGAGCTCATTCCACCAGTGAGCCACCACTGAGAAAGCCCTGTTCCTGGTAGCGGCTAGCCTGGCATCCTTGGAGCCCAGGCGGGTCAGTTGGTTCTGAGACCCCAGCCTCAGCGCTCTCTGGGGTATATATGGGGAAAGGCGGTCCCTCAGGTATGTCGGACCCTGGCCATACAGGGCTTTAAAGGTAAGTAGCAGCACCTTGAAGCGAATTCAGTATGCTATTGGCAGCCAGTGCAGTGCCTTCAGTACAGGTTGAATGTGCTCCCATCTGGGAAGGCCAATCAAAAGCCTGGCCACAGCATTCTGCACTAGCTGCAGCTTCCAAATTTGTAGCAAGGGCAGCCCCATGTAGAGAGCATTACAGTAGTCTAGTCTTGAGGTGACCATTGCGTGGATCACTGTAGCCAGGTTGTCACAGCTGAGGAAGGAAACCAACTGCCTAATCAGCCGGAGATTATAAAAGGCCAACTTGGCAGTGGCTGCTACCTGGGACTCCATTGTTAAGGAAGAATCCAGGAGCACTCCCAAACTCCTAACCTCCGGCGCTGACACCAATGGTGCTCCACTGAAGGTCAGGAGTAGGGTCCCCACTCCCAAACCACCCTGACCCACGCACAGGACCTCCATCTTTGCCGGATTCAGCTTCAGCCAGCTCAGCCTAAGCCAACCAGCCTCGGCTTGTAGTGTCTAGTCCAGATCATCCGATCTTGAGTCCAACTGGCAGCCCAACATCAAATAGAGTTGGGTGTCATCAGCATATTATATATATCGATGATATCCTAACAATTCATAAGAACATAAGAAGAGGCCTGTTGGATCAAACCAGTGGTCCATCTGCTCCAGTATCCTGGAGGTCCAAAAACAGGCACTGAGGCCAAGGCCTTCCCCGATGTTGCCTCCTAGCACTGGTATTCAGAGGCTGTCTGCCTCAGAATGTGGAGGTTCCTCTCAGTCACCATGACTAATAGCCACTGATAGACCTATCCTCCATGAATCTACTAATCCCCCTTTAAAGCTGCCTATGCTTTTGGCCATTCACAAGTCCCCTTGGTGACTAGTGCTTCAAAATTTTAAAAAATAACACAAAACTGAGTTAGAATAACTCAAAACAGCAACAAATTTCAGACTAAAACTAGCAGTCATTCAACTTAATTCAGAAATGGGAATGCCTTCTTTTTTGGTTCAGACAGCCAAGAGGAACAGCACCAATGTCGCCTCCTGAGGAAGAGTTTCACAGTTCACTGGTAGTCACCAAAACAGGCTTCTAGCAAGTTAGCAGATCCCACCACTGAAGTCAGTAGCTCAGGAAATGCAGCAAAGGACATACTTAGGGATGCCAGCCTCCAGGTGGAAACTGGGGATTTCCTTGGAGTTTCAGCATCTCCAAACTACAGAGATCAGTTCCCCTGCAGAAAACAGAGGCTTTGGAGGGTGGGCTCTATGGCATTGTACCACATTGAAGTCCCTGTCCTCCCTAAGATCCATCCCCAAATCTCCAGGAGTTTCCCACCCTGGATCTGGCAACCCTAGGTGCTGAAATAACTGCCCATCCTTGGCTTCCATTTTCACTTTTCAAAGACCGTTCTTTTTGTCAATGCTGATATGATTGCTCCAATCCTCTGCCTGGCCTTTAAAAGTGCTTGCCTTTTATATTCTTGGCTGTCCTTCTGACTCAGAACCAGAGGAGTTGAAAGACTCCTAAAAGGGTAGCTTGTCTCTGCCTTTTCAAAGCATTCAGATATCAACTGAGTGGAAATTGAATTGGTTTGTTGAAAACCAACTGGATCCCCTTGGGGTACTCATCAAAGTCCAAAACTGAGTATCTTCTGGAAGTAGCACGACGTTTTTCTTCAAGGTGGCTTTTGCGTGATCAGGGACAAGATGAAATGAAGGTTTAATAATTATAATTGAATTTTAATATTGACTTCAGAGTCCATGTAAATAGGGCTGAGCTGCAGCTCAGCATGCCAATGCAGAAGGAAATCCTGTTGAACTCAGTGGGGTTTACTCCAAAGTAAATGTTTATAGGATTGCAGCCTTACTGTGCAGTCCTGGGAACACTGGAAGTAAGCCTTGCTAAATAAACCTGAGAAGGATTCTGAGTAAACCTGCTTAGAACAATCCTAAGTAGCAAATGTAATTCAGAATCTTGCTCAGGTCTATTCCTTGGCATTTACTCCCAGGAAAGCGTTTGTAGGATTGCGCAGCCAGTCACTTTAATTTTCTCTTCTAGGCTGAGCACTTAGAATGACCTCATATAAGCAATGTTATCAACACAATGTTATCAGCTCTTTTTTGTATTAAGTAAAAGGGACATGAGCTGTAGGAAAGCACATCTGGTACATTGGCCCACTGAATTGTTTCTATAATAGCAGTCACTCAGAGTATGGAGCCACCGCAGTGGCCAGACATCACCTGTGGTTGATAGGGTTGCCAGCTGCTTGGAGGAGAAAAAATATTGTGCCCCTTTCATAGAGTCTTAATAATATGTTATTTACCTCCATTGCTTGAAAGCTTTAGCTGTCCGTTTCTGCACATGTAGCCTCTATTAAATGAACATGACAGTCTTCTCCAGGGCTGTTGGCAACACTAGGTTTGAGATATATGTGTTGGCAGTGCAGAGAGGGGGAAAGATACTTTTGTTGCCCTCGCTAAATATCTGCCCTGCACAACATCCCCAGTCAATTTATATGGAATTCCATTCATGTAAATGTCTGTCCCCCTAAGTATGCAGTCCTATGCACATTTACCAATGAGTAAACCCCATTCAAGTCGGTGGCACTTACTTCTACACAAGGGACTGCATCTGAGTCTTGGGAAAATTTACTTGGAAATAAATTCTCCTTTGTCCAGTAGGACATATTCTCAAGCAAGTCTGGATAGGATTACAGCCTTACAGCTGGAACTTATGCAGGTTTACTCCTAAGTAAGTCCCGCAGATCAGAATGGGGCTTACTCCCATGTAAGAAGGCACAGCACAGTCTTTTTCTCTGTCTATACCAAGCATTTGCAACAAAACCCGTTTGCTGTTATGGAGAGCCTCGTTTCCCCCACCCCCACCTTAAAATCCTTCTCAGCATGTTAATACACTTCTTGGGATATGATGTCTAGGAAAGTAATCTCCCCATTGCAGCGTTATCCCTCTGGCACTGCAATTCCTGGGGTCTTAAGTAGCTGGCAGAGGGAGTGGTATACAACTTCAAGGTTTTCCTAGTTAGCCACCTTGGTCCAGCTGAAAAAAAAGATGAATTTCCCCTCAATTATCTTTCTTAAATGGGGAGGGGGGGGGATCCCCACCCTTAATCTTGCTGTTTTTTCTGCTTTGCATCAGCTTGGCTGGCAAAATGGCTTTAAAATATGACTGTGAGGGGCAAGCAGCAGTGCCTTTTATGGGGTTTTAAAAAATGTTTTAAGAAAAGCCCTGTTCTATTTCACGGTGCATTATCCAAAATGCATCTCTTTCAGGCGCTGTCATGAAAATATTTATGCATCTAGGAAAAACAGCTTGCACAGCACTGGGCAGATTTCATGTGCATCAGTGAGAACAGGAGCAGGGGCTTGTGTGTGAGTGCTACCATGAGTACCGTGGCCCCGTTAATTTCATTGAGGCTCACACAGGAGAACTTCCACATGACCTGTGGTTTTATACCAGCCATGTGGTTTACAGTGTTCATAGCAAAGTGCTCCTTAAAAATCACTTTAACTGTATCTTATTATTAGATCTGAGCACCTTTGGGAGTATTTTTGAACCAGCAAGCTGGGTTAAAAGGTTTGAATTAATAAACATTATACAGCACCTGTAATTTTTCTCCGGCTACACATTCTTATATTGTACTTCGAATCTTGCAGATTTTGTTTATTGAAAAATTTTAGAAGCTGCCTTTCTATAGTACAAGACAAGGGGAGGCAACCTTTTGGGCCCAAAGTGCCAAAAAATGCAATGTCCACCTGGAAGATGTTGGCATGCCGGAGTAAACCGGAGGGGCAGTATTTGGCCAGACTCTCTTGGAGTGAGGCAAATCCCAGCAGTGTTGCCAGCATCTCATGGATCTGCTTTGGACTCCCCTGGTGGCAATGCAGCTTTGGAGGTGATGACAGACATAAGCCATGCCCACTCTTTCTCCCATGCCACTGGCTCCAGCAGTGCTGCCAGAGCCTTGGTTGGTGGGAAGATCTGGCCCCGGGTGCCAAGCAAAAGGGTTTGGTGTGCCACTGCTAGCGCATCTGCCTGGGATTGCCAACTCTGTGTCCAAGGTACCTATAATCAATTATGTTTTATTTGGCTTTTGTTCATTTAATTACTTATGTCCTGCTTTTCTGCCCCCAGAGGGAGCCCAAAGCAGCTTATATCAGTCTCCTCTTCTCCATTTTATGGTACAATGTAAAACACATTGACTACTACCAAAAAAAAAAATCAAAAATCATCATCAACACAGAACTAGCTTTGCCAGCCTCCTGGTTGAGCCTGGAGTTCTCCCAGAACTACAACTGATCTCCAGACTACAGAGATCAGTTCCCCTGGAGAAAATGGCAGGTTTGAAGGGTAGGCATCACAACACTTTGCCATAAATTTGCCAGCACAGGGCTAGCAACCAGACAAAGACTCATAAGTTGTGCAGGGCCCTAGCCAGCTACAGAGGGATTTTGCTGGCAATGCTCTAGTATTCAGCCAAAACCACAGAAGGTTGGGGTGAATTCTAGAGTATCATCAGCAGTGTCAACCAGCCCCATTTTCCTCTTCCAATTCTCCCTAACTGTTGCACAGCCAGTGTGGTAGTGGTTACAGTGTCAGACTAGGGTCTGGGAGACCTAGGTTCAAATACCTATTCAGCCATGGAACCTTAGAATAACAAAATCATACAGTTGGAAGGGACCTCCAGAGTCATCTAGTCCAACCCCCTGCACAATGCAGGAAATTCACAAATACCTCCCCCACACACACCCCAAGTGACCCCTGTTCCATGGCCAGAAGATGACAAAAAAACCTCCAGGATCCCTGGCCAAACTGGCCCGGAGAAAAATTGCTTCCTGACCCGAAAGTGGTGATCATAGAGTTTCGCCCAAACACCAGAGCATCCCTGCGCATTGTCCCTAGTTGTGTTTTCCCAACCCAATTTGGGAAACACACAAAAACAGTCCTGCAGAGAAACACTAAATATATATATTAATTAATAAGAGAAGCACATAGATAAACAATGTTTTGGGACCCTTGGATACGCACTAGCTCCTCCAAAGTTACAATGGATGACATAGAATTTTATACTCCACTAGGAATAAGGCCCGTTGTGGAAATAAATACAACGGGCTCTAGAAAGAGGCTCTGGGAGAATGCCCCGGCCTTGGGCATTCAGCGTCAATTTGCTGTGGCGACCTCAGCAGGGTATAATGACACAGAGTCCAAACCAAGCACAGAAAAGTGTAGGAACTGGCACATTGCCCCCAAATCTAATCCACTTACCTGGTCCTGTAATGTGCAGTGTGTCTGTTCACAGTGGTCTCAGGAGAAAATGGCTGCTTTGGAGGGTGGACTCTATGGCATTGTACCATGCTGAGGCCCTTCCCTCCCCAAACCCCACCCTCTCCTGGATCCACCCCCAAAGTCTCCAGGAATTTTCCAACCTAGACCTGGCAACCCTATGATGGAAATACCTAAAGATTTTGGGGGGTGGATCCTGTGGAGGGCAGCTTTTTTGTGGGGGGGGGAATGGAAGGACTCAGCAAGCTGTAATGCCATAAGATCTACCCTCCAAAGCAGCCATTTTCTCCAGGGGAACTGATCACTGTCATCTGGAGATCAATTGTAAGATCGGCAACCCTAGGGGGAATGTCAGCCACACCACAGGGGGTTGAAGGGAATGGTTTGATGGTTGCTGGCCCACCTCATTAGCCAGCCAGCCATGGTGGAGCTAAGCAGGAGAAAGAGCCTGAGGAATTTCACACAGCCAATATGTTCTGTTTCAGGAACTCTTCAGTAACGGTTTCTTGTCAGGCATTTTACACAGAACTGTATTAGTACCAGTTCCCTAACGGAACATATTGGCCCTTTCATACAGAAACGTGCCTCTCCCGTTGGGGAAGCGTTCCTGAGCCAGTTTAGCTTGAAACCTCCTCCCAAGCGTTCTTCAGTTCCTGAAGCGCTAAGGGGTGCTGTGTGAAATGCCCCCTGTTTCTGACAGTTTATTCTGACAGTTTATTCTGGGCATGTTGGCAGTGTACAGGGGAGGGGGTTATGCTGATAGTCTGTTGTCTTTTCACTGACAGAAGAAGGTAGGGTTGCCAAGTCCAGGTTGGAAAATACCTGGAGACTTTGGGGGTGGGGCCAGGAGAAGGTGGGGTTTGGGGAGGGGAGGGGCCTCAGCATGGTACAATGCCACAGAGTCCACCCTTCAAAGCAGCCATTTTCTCCAGGGGAGCTGATTTCTGTCAGCTGGAGATCAGTTATAAAAGCGGGAGATCCCCAGGCCCCACCTGGAGGCTGGCAACCCTAGAAGAGGGCACAGTTAGACCCACCTGGCAGTGGGCGAAGGAGAAGAGTGGACCCAGCACCCAGTCAGTCCTTCCCCTTCGCTGGCTCCCTCCAGAATGAGGCCGGGATGCTGGCTGGTGGCTCTGTGGGCGGGACTGAGGCAAAGCAGGGAGAGAATGAAGCCAGTGGCCAGGGACCCCCTTTTGAGTGGCAGTCCATCCAGCCTACTGATTTTGGCGCCCCATGGAATCTTGCCCCTTGGAATCTTGAAAAGGGCTTCATATAATAGGAAAGATATGACACAAACAAGCAAAGCATAACTATTGGTTCCATCTGACTTCATCACATATTTCTGATTATGCTAAGACCTGTGGATTGGGTCTTCCCAAACAAAGTTTTTTCCTATTAGCTAAAGAATAGGTGCTTCTTCCTCTTAGACTATGAAACTCTAAAAGTATCTATATAGCAGATAATAATTATAGGGTGCTATTGTTCTCCAGTTAGCTAGGTGGACCGAAATCAGAGACATGTGCAGCTATAGCTTAGATAATCAAGGCCGTAAGCCTTAGCAGAATTATTCTCCCAGCATGCATTTAAGCCAGAGGTGGGCAAATTGCGGCCCGGGGGCCACATGCAGCCCGCCACAGAGTTTTTTGTGGCCCGCCAAGACAGTTGGCCATGTGGTTTCAGTCAGGCCTCCGTTGGGCCCAGAGCGCAGAGAAGTGGCGCTCCAGGAGTGAAGTGTCCAAGCCCCACCCCCTGCTCCCAGCAGCCCTGTTGGGTGACAAGGAGGCAGAAGAAGGAAGGTAAGTTACCTTCCCTCCCCCACCCTCGCCTTCACCAGGCCGCGCCAAAGCAAGGGTTAACTAATGAATGCAATCATTTTAAAAGGCGCTGCCCTCCACTAACCTCCACTCCCAAAAAGTGACCCCCGAGCCAAAACAATTGCCCACCCCTGATTTAAGCAATAGCCATAAATGAACCAAAGTTAATATCTGAAATCATGGTTGATTTTCTGTTTATATGGTTAGAATTATAAATGGCACTTAGTGTGTGTGTGTGTGTGTGCGCGCGCACGTGTGTATCTCTCTCAAGGAAGTGCTAAGTGTACCTACTAAGTTAACCTGTTAGTCAGCGGCAGTGTACAAAGTGTATAGCAGTGTTTCTTAAACTGTGCGTGCAACATCATTTCGGAGTAATGTCATCGCAACATCCCAGCCCACCCCCAGAATGCCCCCCAAATCCCCCCACTGGAGCAACCCTACTTACAAGTCTGGAAGGTGCAGGAAGATTTAAACAGAATATTTGGGGTCTGTAGACATAAACAATGAAGAAGTAATAGGCTGGAGAGATACAGGAGCAGAAGTCACCTTAATAAAGCCTAACTTAGCAAAGAAAGAACAATATTTACCGAGAAGAACATAGAGGATTAAGTGAATCAGTGGGCCAGAGTTTGAAATGAACTTTGCAGAACTCCCAATTAAATGTAAAGGATTCCAGGGAAAATGGATCATGGGAGTGTGGGGGAAATTGGATGTTCCAATTTTATTGGGGAATGACCTGGCCTCACAACCTAAAGTAATTAAAGTAGTGGCCAGGAGTAGGCCTCAGAATCAGGCTTCAGGGCAGCAGACTAGGCCTGAGATTCAAGTGGTTGCTACGGATACCAGTTGTAGCCACCTAGCAGGAAACTGACTAACTGAGCCTAGCGGGCAGCTAGTTTCAGGGAATCCATGCTGCAGAATTCCTTAAGAAGCAAAGGCAAGATGAAACTTTGCAAGATTTGTGGCAAAGGCCTGAAACTTCTCAGGAAGTGACAACTGAACATCCTTGAATGTTCAGGATCCCAGAACACAGACTGTACAGAGTGTCTATGAGGTGTAAATGTGCTGCTATCTGGGAGAAGTGCAAATAGCTAGTGATCCTAATACTAGAGATAGTATTAGGTAGTAGTAATAGTAGAGTAGTAATAGTAATAGTAGATAGTAATAGTAGGGATCCTAAGACTAGAGATAGGTTGCAAGCAAGATTCTATTGGCCTAGTATGGGAAAAGACATCAGGCCATTTTGCAAGTCTTGTGAAACATGTCAGCTAGTGGGCAAGGCACAAGACAAAACAAAGGGACTCTTACAACCTATACTGCTTGTCTCAGAAGCATTCCCTACAATCAGAGTGGACATTGTAGGGCCAATCTCCAGAGCAACCCAGAACTTTGTTGCATAGTCCACTATGGTCAAAATATATTTATTTCCCTGTTGGGTTGCTCTGGAGATTGGCCCTACAATGTCCACTCTTCCCTTGAGTGTGTTTCTGATTTATAATCGTGTACCCAATGACAGGAAGATGTCTCACAGATGTACAGATCAGTTAAGCATTGATACATTGAAAACTACTGCAAGAGAAAGACTGGAAGTAGATAGAGTGGAGGTTATTATGGTTTTAAATATACGTACAACACAATGACTGTATAACACAATCGCCATCAAAGGAATTGAAGATTACAGTAAATTAATACCATTGCAAAAAATTAGCATCCAGTTCATATTCTTCTCTGTATATGGAATTATCAGTCTCCAAACAAGAATTGCATTTTGTAACTGAAATTTAATTCTTTCAAAGGTTGTTAATTTTACTAATTGTGCTGCCTGCTGAACTGTCAGTAACCACAGCTTTTTAGAAGATTCTGAGTACAGATTCCAACATGCCCCAGAAGGAAGTTGTGCAGATGTTAACCAGTGTAGCAGTAGATTTGTGGTATTCCAGGTAATATTTCACATTAATCGAAAGGAATGATTACCAGGTCTATTGGTATGTGGCAATGTGGAGTTTCAGAGATTAGCCATGCAGTCCTAAGAACACTTTCCTGGGTGTAAGCCCCATTAAGTAGGCCTGAGGAGAATTCTGAGTAGACTTGCTTAGGATTGCTCTGTAAATCTGAAATCATATTCTGGAATCTTTCACCTCTTAAACAACTCCATTAAACATGAAGAAAACCATGATTTTTTTTTTAAATGTGGGTTCAGTTGTAGGTAGGGTTGCCAGGTCTCCCCTGGCCACCACCACCAGATGGGTGTGTGTGCCAAATCCAGGTTAGGGAGCTCCTGGAGATTTGGGGATGGAGCCTGGGAAGGACAGGCACAAAGCCATAGAGTCCACCCTCCAATGCATCCATTTTCTCCAGGGGAACTGACCTCTGTAGTCTGGAGATGAGCCAGTTTGGTATAGTGGTTAAGAGCACAGACTAATCTGGGAGAACCGAGTTTGATTCCCCACTTCTCCACATGTAGCTGCTGGTGTGACCTTGGGTAAGTCACACATTCTCTCAGAGATGTTCTCTTAAGAGCAGTTCTCAAAGAGCTCTCTCAGCCCCACCTACCTCACGGGGTGTCTATTGTGGGGAGAGGAAGGGAAAGGAGATGTAAGCCACTCTGAGACGCCAAGTGAAGGGCAGGGTATAAATCCAGCCTCCTCCTCCTCCATCTTCTTCATTCTTGGGGATCCACCCAGCATATGGCATCCCTAGTTGTAGGGTGGGCAGGCACAAACGGCTGGCAAAAGATTCTGTCTAGCAAATTACATAGTTTTCCTTCCTCAACTAAAGCAATTTCTTCCAACTGCCATTTCAGCCCTTTGTATTAACGGTTGGGAATATCCTACATGCATCACCATTACCACTACAAGATCTCCTTTCCTATAACCTCTAATCAATTGCTAATTGTGATTATAGATATAATACTCCCCTTCAAGAGCAGGTGGCTTTTTCTTTTGTTCTGGTTTTTCTCTCCTGTTCATCTACTGACATGCATATCTGGCTCTCATTTCAAATGTGTTTTGGGTAATCTTTTGATTTTTTTTATTAAATTGAAGCTCTTGGAAAGGGGTGGTGGCAACTTCAGGACTAACCCAAAGCCTAGCAGGCCAGTATTCTACTCAGCTAGATGGGGAGCTAAGAGGAATTGTTTTTGTGACTGCCACAATGGCCAGCCAATCAGCACTCTGCACAACTGGAGAGGGAGATGGGAGGAAGGTGGCTTATAGACTCACCTAAATAAGCTGCTTGGGATGGCATGTGCAGACTTCCCAAGAGGTTTGTGTGTGTTTGTGTTTTTAATATCAGGCATGCAGGGTCTCGATTCATATTGGGACTGCATCACAGAAGAAAGGGTTAAGCCTTTCCCTCTACACTGTTTCTCTGGCCCAAAATGGATCCTGTGGCGCTACTATTTGTCCCACTGGGATAAACATACAGGCCCGGATACAGATCCTGATGCAGAACCTGTGTGTTTGTCCCAACAAAATGATGCCACGGGACTCCCCTGCAAAGGGGACCCCCATTTTGGATCCTGTAGGCTTGGACATCTTAGCTTGGGCCTAGCAATGAAAAATGGAGTCTGGATCCAACTAACGACAGTGAGTCATGCTGAGAGCATGCAAGGAATGTGAAGCAACTCCTCTATTAATCATGTGAAAGCTAGATCTGGTGGGTGTCAACCAAAGGTCCTTTTCCCCAAGGACCTAAGGGGTTCCCTCCCTGATAATCTGGCCATAATAATGATGCCCCAGATAATCAAGACAATAAGCAACAGGCCAGCCCCAGCCATTTCCTCCTTATCTTAAGGGCTGAACAGGAACGTCAAGTGCTGAACAGGAAAAGGAAGTACTGAACGGGAACATCATGTAAAGTACTCAGCCATCTACTTGCCTATCTAAACTCTCAGTCTCCCTAAAAGAACACTTTTCCACCTGTAATGCAAAAGAAGAAAAACTTCCCTCCACAATGTACACACACAAAAAAAACCCTTTTCAAATTAGCTCATCTCCGGAGAGATGGACTTTTCATCCCTCCCTCATTCCAATGCCAACACCTTTTCCCTTCCTCAGTTTTAGCAAAAATGTATAAAAAGTCATCCTTCAGTTTATCCAGTTCACAGCAGGTTTTGGATCTCACTCTGTTACCCCAAGTGTATGGCTGGTTTCTCTACTTTTCCACCCCATTCTGCTACGCATCTCCAGAGCTGTCCAGCCTATCTTCAGGAAGCAGGCTTGTATGTCTTTCATTCTCCCCTATTTTTTTTCTCCCTTAGAGGCAGGTAGTTTGCTAGGGAAAGGGTTTAAACTGTGTTTGTACTTCACATGCACATTTATTTCCTTTCTGTAGCACCTCTATTTTTTACTTTACCTCACTTAATTCTCTTTCTATTAATTTAAGAAATTTATTTCCTTGTTTAAGAGCTTATCCCCCTTTCATTTCTTTGAGTGTTGGCATGTATCTCGACCTCCGTATACACAGATTACAGTCTTGGCAATTAATACCCCACAACACATGTGTTTTCTTTTTGCTAGCGGAAGGATGCTTTTGCAAGTTACAGAGGCTGCACATGTATGGATGATTTGCATAACAAAGGCAATAAGCATCTCCAAAGGTTAGATATTATTTGCTCCCTGAGGCTGAAGGGAAAACCTACCAGAACCATGCCCGGTTTATTTGAGCCAAAGTCTTTCTTGCGTCTTTAGCATTGTGTTCTTGATGGTGTCTTACAAATTTTCTTCCTCCCTACTACTCTTGCATCAGGAGGATTTAGACTTTGCGCTTCCCCTTCCAGAAATATGTACAAGTGCAGTTCATGTTTCATCATTCCAGTTAACTAGGTTGTAACTCAGATTTGTCTTGATCTGATTCAGGGCACGAACTCCATTTTCCAGGATCCCCAATCCTGTCTCTTTGCTTCCAATTTCTGCATTCCAGCCCCCTGCAATACTTCTGGGATTGTTATAGGTGTGCTGATGTCTCCTAGTTTAGGTAGAAAAGAGATTAGACAAGTTAGAGAAGATGGGGGACATGAAATCTGAAACAGAGGAAGCAGGATAACCGGATTCCTGACACCGGAATGAGTGGTTATTAAATATAATGGCAGAGAATACTATCTCCATTTTTGAATGCAGATTTACTTCTGAATGTGCAGTGCTTGGGATGTGCACTGTGAGATGTCTGTCATTTTCATGTCTCACTTGTGATCTTCCAGGGGTACCAAGCCGGGTACTGTTACAGAGCGTGAGAATGGAGGAACCTTGGTGATCCAACAAAACAATGCTTATGTCCTTCCCTGCCAGAGCATACGTTTGTAAAGGGCTAGGAGAGTATTTCTAGGACACACTACTGAGGACAGCGAATGGCATCTGTCATATGAATTGATTCCTTAAATAATATATCATTGTTCGTTTGTATTGCCTGCTAGGGATTTGAAGGGAAAGAGGTGTCATCTGTCGGGTATTTTGGAAGGCAGTTCCAGGCCAGAGGGGCAGCAGGGAAGAATGGGAGCAGTCAGCTAAGAAGAGAGCAGATCTTTGGACAGCTGGTGGTAGTGGAGGAAAAACTACAGGTGAAGGACAGAGCGGCCCCTGCGAGGCGTGGTTCAAACCAGGGTCACAGCTTCAAAAATGGGGTTACCAGCTTCAAGGTGGGGCCTGGCAATCTCCCAGATTCACAACTGATTTCCGAACAGCAGAGATCAGTTCCCCTGGAGAAATTGGCAGCCCTGGAGAGTGGACTCTATGGCACTGTACCCCCACTGAGTTCCCTCCCTTCCGCAAACTCCACCCTCCCCAGTTCCACTTCCAAATCTCCAGGAATTTCCCAACCCAGAGTTGGCAATCCTTTCCAACAGAGGATAATTAATAATCATTATCATATGGCCCTGTGTGTAGAATAGCCAGGAGATCCTCAGGTTGTCTGGCAGCCAGAAGTTCTAGCTCTTTTACCATTATGCACCACTAGGTGGCAAGCTAGACTTGTTTTTAAAAGATATTTCATAGTTGGGTTGCCATTGCCTGCCTCTGTGTCATGACCCTGGTATTCTTTGGAGGTTGCCGTTCTACATACTAGTCAAGGGCAACCCTGCTTAGCTTCCGAGATCTGACGGGATTGGGCTAGCTTGGGCAATCCAGGTCAGGCGAGGTCTCCAAGAGGAGAATTTACTCTTCACCCAGGTAGGGCTACCAACCTCCAGATGGGGCCTGAGATCTCCCATATTTACAACGGATCTCCAGTTGACAGAGATCAGTTCCCATGGAGCAAATGGCACCTTCAGAGGGCAGACTCTATGGCATCGCATCCCAGCTGAGCTCCCTTTCTTCCCTAGACTCCACTCCCAAATCTCCAGGAAGTTCCCAACCTGGAGCTGGCAATGCTGCTTCATGTGCCCAATGCAACCTTCCTCCACTCCTGCCCAGACCTTTTACAAGTCCTGGTACATACACATATTGTGTGAAGACAGAGTTTGAAGGCCATGGACCTGCTGTAGCTAATTCGCTCCTTTCCATTGGGATCTGTAGCTGAAGGGGAACACAACAGGCAGTTGGCTCACGTCCCTTCAGCCAGACTTCCAAGCCTCACAAGCACTTATACTCTGCTCTCTACTGGCCCCTTTTGCTTACAGCACAAAGACAGGACAGAGTTTGAGTCCAGTGGAACATTTAAGAGTTTAATTCTGTTTAATTCTGGGTATAAGTTTTCGTGTGCAAGCACACTTCTTCAAATACAGTGAAACAAGTCCGCCAACCATTACATTGTTAGCCAAATTGCCCTGATTTCTTATTAATATTGGGGAATTATAGATTATTAAATAATTGGCAATAGGCAAAATGGGTCACCACCAGTTTATACAGAGGTCCCGCCCCTTCCAGACAAACCAGAAAGTAAGCAAGGAGGCTAGTTTTAGTAATAAAGTAATTTCTTTACAGAAGGAATTAATTCTCAGTCAAACAATACAGATGCATACACACACTCAGGGCTTTTTTTGTAGAAAAATCCCAGCAGGAACTCGTTAGCATAATAGGCCACACCCAACAGCAGAAACTCATTAGTATATTAGGCCACACCACTGACAGCACAGCTTATTAGCATATTAGGCCACACTCCCATGTTACCAGAGGAGTGGTCATCCAGCCAAACCCACCCTTTGCTTCTTATTCTGTTTAGCTTGTTTGTTGTCAAAACCCAGGGCTTTTTTTTGTAGCAGGAATTAATTTGCATGTTAGGCCACATACCCCTAATGTAGCCAGTCCTAATGAGTTTCTGCTGTTGGGTGTGGCCTATTATGCTAATGAGTTCCTGCTGGGTGTGGCCAACTCAGGAACTAGCCGGAACTCTGTTCCTGTGCGTTCCTGCCCAAAATAGCCCTGCACACACTTATACAGATTCTAAGAAATTAGATAGATCAAGAGACATTTGCATGAGCAGGGAATCATTTGTATCCATTGGGGGGAATAATTACTTGTCCAGAGTGCTGGTGTGGTCCTGCCAGAAAAATAAGGGAAGACTAGTGTAGACTCTGGCTGCACAACCAAGGGTCGTGGAGGTGAGGTAGGGTACAAAATAGTAAAGACTAGAGAGAGAGCTGGTCGCTGGAAGCTCTCTTTTATTAGGGGCCTCTGGGGGGCAGCTTGGCCAGACACCTCCCCCGAGACCACCTCTTGGATGGTCCGCCCTAAGCATCCTGTCCATACAGAGAAGGGCTAAAGGGGGTTGGGCAATGTTACATTCTATCTGGTGGTGACAGAGATACCTGGCAGGAGGAATATGACACATCGGCTAGAGTCTTTGTCTTGCTGATGTGTTTAATCTCTCTGAGCAGCCAAAACCGGTTTCTAGCTGGCCAAGTCCATTGTCTAGGTAGAAGCGGGAATAGTCCTTTTATTGCTCTGGAACAAGGAATGTGGGGGGGCGGGGAGAAGATTTGCCTGCAACAAGAAGGAGAACTTGTGTTTAATGGCATCTGAAAGCACATGGTCAAGCCACAATGGGGAGTGGCTATTTCTGTGTAAGTAACTTTTTGTTAAGGGAAGTCTCTGGGAGCTGGTGACCTCGGGAATTGCTGGCACATCCTCTCACGCATTGGCTGACCTGTGTTTGCAGCTGGCATCGCAATCTGGTCAATTGCATCTCAGTCCCTTTTACACATTCAACAACACAGTCCAGTGTTAACACTTATAGACTTTATGTCTATAAGTGCCTTGCAGGGCAACAACATTTAGGTAGAGAGAGAGTGGGAGTGGGGGGTGAGTTGCCAGGAGGGGCTAATTGGAGTCAAGACAGTTTGTGGGGCCCTTGGTTTGAGGAGGTTTGACTGGGTATTGGCTTAAAACACACATGCTCTCTCTCTCTCTCTCTCTCTATCTCTCTCTCCCTCTCTCTCTCTCTCTATATATATATATATATCCCTGCATACTTTATGGTCATTCCATACCATCACCATTATGCAAAATACCCTCTTGGCATTTCTTTTCCTTAGTTCACTGGACATCATATCTGCAGGCAGGACACCATGCTTGAATATAAAGTGATGCTGGCTGTTATTCATATTAAGAGACAAGGTGCTGCCTGTTGTGAACTTGGGGAAACATCAGCGAGAGACAGAGAAACTGGAGGGCGCACTAAGGGAAAACAGGGTTCCAACCTGTCAGAACTCTGTCAGAACTGGTCTGTCTGCATCTGGTGTTAGCTGTGTTGGTGAGAGGTTGTTGAGCTGACTAGTTAAATAGGGGGGCCTGCCTGGAATGGAGGGAAAGAGGGAATGGTTGGCTCCGCATGGGTTGTGTCTTCAGCAGAGATGTGCAAATATGCCCTCCTTTCTTTTGTTTCCCTGTGTCATCCATACGAGTCTTCCCCCCAATTACATTGCCAGAGTTAGGAGTCATTTTATTATTTTACGCCCAGAATAATGCAGTGAAATATGTTCATTTCCACAGAACAATAAGCACACAGAAATAGAAATGTCACAAAAACACACACAAAATGTATGGATTCAATTTGTCTAAAAGTGACTCAGAATTGAAATGTGGGACTTTTGAGTAGAACAAGCGGGCTGCAGAAGCATTGCCTCAATGTATGGAGCGACCTTATAACCACTGGTTTATCAGAGTGGGTATTGTTTACTCTGGCTGGCAGCAACTGTTCAGACACTCAGAGGTCTTTCACAGCACCTTCTACCTGATCCTTTTAACTGGAAATGCCAGGAATTGAACCTGGGACCTTCTGCATGCAAAGCAGATGCATCACCGAGTCATGGGTCCTCCCCTCCTAAGCATCCCTGGTCTCCAGGGTAAGTCCTTCTTGCCTACATACAGGTGACCTACTTGGGGGCTGAGGTGATGCAAGTAAACCACCACCACTCCTTTTGAAGCCCACCTGTCCAAGGGCAGATACCCTGTTAAGTACAGATGGGACTCTTTTCTCACACTGTAGGTAGTGGCTAAAGCATTCACTGAGCTGCATACTGGGGGAAAAATAGAGGAAAACCAGTGTACTGTTGTAGTTGGAGAGTCAGACTAGTATCTGGATTCAAATTCTCATCCTGCCAAGAAGAAGAAGAGATTGGATTTATACCCCACCCTTCACTACCCAAGGGAGTCTCAGAGCAGCTCACAAACTCCTTTCCTCTCCCCTCCCCACAACAGACACCCTGTGAGGTAAGTGGGGCTGAGAGAGCTCTGAAAGAAACTGCTCTTTTTCAAGAACAGCTGTGCCAGAACTATGACTTCCCCAAGGTCATCCAGGAGGTACAAGTGGAGGAGTGGGGAATCAAACCCAGTTCTCCCAGATTAGAGTCCACGCTCTTAACCACTACACCAAACTGGCTCACAAGCTAATGACTCTCTTTCTATATATAACCTACCTTACAAAGTTGTTGTAAGGACAAAATGAGGGAAGAACAATGTATACTGCCCTGAGTTCCTTGGAGGAAGGATGAAATAAAATTTATAGATAGATTACTAGTATCAGCATCTAATTTAGGGGGGCTAGGCTGTCCATTTGGGCAGGCAACATCCTGCCCTTCACCTTGGTCCCCACTGCAGCTTAACAGGGCAGGAATGGGGAAATGGGGGGCCAATATGATATCCCACAATGGCACTCCTGGCTGCACAACTGGAAGTGATGCCAACACATCATGGGACATTCTAAGATTCCCCCAAAGCTCTATGGCTTTTACCATAGAGTTTGGGGAGATCCTAGAGTTTTGTGCAACACAGTGACATCACATCTGTTTACATGGCTGACAGTGAGATGCAGTGTTGCAGGATGCCATCTTGGTAAGCCTGCACCGCCACCCCAAGTCCCCCAGGCTGGCAATCCTAACAATACATTCCATTAGTACCATGAGTACTTTTGATCAGATGTGTCCTGAGTTCCATACTTGCAACTCAGTTCCTAACTGTGCACAGATCTGATTCAGAACAAAGAAGAAGAGACTGGATTTATACCCTGCCCTTCACTACCCAAGGGAGTCTCAGAGCGGCTTACAATCTCCTTTCCCTTCCCCTCCCCTCAACAGACACCCTGTGAGGTAGGCAGGGCTGAGAGAGCTCTTTCGAGAACTGTCCTTGAGAGAACAGCTCTGAAAGAACTTGTGACTGACTCAAGGCCACACTAGCAGCTGCATGTGGAGGAATGGGGAATCAAAGTTGGTTCTCCCAGATTAGAGTCCACGGTCCTAACCACTACACCAAACTGGCTCTCGCAAGGCTACGGAGCACAACAATAAGGGTCTTCAGCTTCCTCCCTCCCTGATCTACAGTGACTGCAGTGAGCTGCTCTTGGCCCCCTTGAGGAAACTTATAAGTAATGATACTAAACACAGGTTTCCCAAGGAGGCAAATAGTAGTTCTCTGGGGCCATTTCAGATCAGGAACTCAGTACTGGGGGAGGCTTATGCGTCATCGCCGTGCACTCCTCAGTCCCAGTCAACACCAGGCTCCTTTACGCATAGAACTGAGTTCCCTCCATGGAACTCGCAGCACATATCTGATCCAAAGTCCTTATACCAGACCCAGGGGGGTAGGGGTCATGTAATGCCTAGCTGGGTCCTAAAGAAGCCACCCAAATTCTTCCCACTTGGAACGAGAAAGAGGGCTATGGACATTGCCTGCAGTAAGATGGAGAGCCGTCTGTTAAGATAAAATGCACAGCAAACTGTGCAAACAGTTTCCCTCTACAGCTGGTGTTGTGCAGTGACTCATGTACTGGAAGCCCCTCAGTTCACCGTTACAGCCCAGCCATCACCTCCCCAGGTGGCCAGACGCAAGCCACAGTGCCTCATCTGCAATAAGTGATTTTTCAGATGACTCTCCCATGCTTTGTTTTTCCTCTGTGGAGCTGGCTGTGGCATTCCACAAGGGGCTACTTGATCCCATTTTATGCTCACACAGAGGCACGGCGGTAAACAACATCACAGTAAGCCTCTGTGTAAAGGGATGGGCCATTTTCTCTCCAAGTTGCCGACAAACCTACACTGCTCACAAAGGTAATAGTGGCCTACTTTAGATGACTGCTGTAACAAGGGGCGAGTTCATGCACTGAAATGCTTTGAGAGCCTGGGGGACAGGTTATGTCACTCCATCTAATAGTAAATTGACTGACCCCTGAATGGATGAGAGAAGTCCAAAAAACCGGGCCACCCACAGACTCTACCTACTCTGGAGTCTCCCCAGGTATGCAGAGAAGTATTGTTTTGAAAAATAACCAAAAGAGAAAAGGAGGGGGGGACTTTCAAAACTTGGCTTAATGAAGAGTAAAGACGCTCCAAAAAGGATAAAAATGTTGAGAATAGTTGAGTGGCAGAGAAGAAAAAAAAGGAGGGAGCTGAAATCACTGGTTCCTGTCCTAAGAGCTTGGAGAATCCTGGAGGGAGAAAGGATTAGGCGGATGGGATTTCCAAATTGCCCTTGCCCCACGATTCCTTGGGGGCCTCTAGATATTCTCTCTCTTCTCCCAGAACCCATTCTGACCCTTGGCTAGATGAGGAAGTCAGTTGTCTCAAGTGACTGGGGTACAAGTGGAAGAAAACTTTAAATTAGCAGGACCAAACTCATTTTCATTGGATCTAGCAGGAAACTTTTCTGTTTCAGCTCATTTTCTGGGGTATTTACTGAATAAGCTTTGACAAGTCACTTGACGTCATTGAATTCAAGAGAAAGTCAATCTTGAGTGGTAATCTGAGTGGGGGGGTTTCACTGCTTGTTTTATTTTATTTATATCCTGCTCCCCCTCTCCAATGATGACTCAAAGCACCTTACATTGTTCTCTCCTCCATTTTAACCTCACAAGAACCCTGTGAGGTAGGTTAGGCTGACAGCCTGTGACTGGCTCAAGGTCACCCAGCGACCCAAGGTCAAACCTAGGTCATCCACATCTCTGAGAAATGCAGCTAGCCATAATTGGCAAGACCCGATCCCTCTTCAAGTGACAGAATCACACAAATCCCACAGTGGACCTTCTGAATCTGACACTCCCTAGCCCAAAACTTAAATAGCTGCCATCTTGCAGGGACCCTTGTTTATTATTTGATTTTCATGTTTGCCCTCCCTGTCGCAAGAGCTATGGGTGAGTGAAAATCACAAATGACACCTTTCTTTCAGAATGCAACAATGCATTTGCATTTCTTTATTTATGTCCTGCTTTTGTTCCCACTGGGGACTCAAACCTGTTTAGAACATCATTCCTCCATTATCTCACAACAACAACCCTGAGAGGCAGGCTAGGCTGGGGACAGGCCCAAGGTCACCCAGAGAAGCAGAATTGGGGATTCGTACCCAGGACTTCGTGGATCCTAGTCTGATGCTGTATCCACTGTGCCATACCACCTCTCAGGGTACATAAGTTTCCAGAATGGTCTCCCATTGAAACCCAGCCCTGCTTAGCTCAAGAAAGGGTTACGGCCATGGCAATCCTAAATAGAGTTACAGCCTTCCAAGCCCCTTGGCTTCAATGGACTTAGAAGGGTGTAACTGCACACAGGATATCACTATGCTCCATGCACCTTGCAACCATATCCTGGGATCAAGAAGAAGAGAAGAGAAGAGATTGGATTTATATCCCGCCCTTCACTCACTTAAGAGTCTCAGAGCGGCTTACAAACTCCTTTCTCCTCCCCTCAATCAAGATTAACACTTACCCTTACTTAACTGACATCTTACCCTGTTAGTCCTTCTTCCTGGCCACCAAAAGCCAATTTCAATAAAGATGGCTTAGACCAGGGGTGGGCAAATTGCGGCCCGGGGGCCACATGCGGCCCGCCATAGAGTTTTTTGCAGCCCGCCAAGACAGTCGGCCACGTGGTTTCTCAACAAGCAATCTCCTGATTTCAAAAAAATTGTAGAAAAGTGGGATAGGGTACATTTCTCTCATTAAACTGATTCTAAACTTAAATGTACTTGCAGCTATAGATTATATGAAATTAGCACAATAAATAAATTGAATAAAACTACCACTATTTTATTTAATTTATATTTATTGATTTTTATGATACAATTTATACCTTTTCTGAAATGCAAAGTTAACTAATGAATGCAATCATTTTAAAAAGTGCGGCCCTCCGCTAACCTCCACTCCCACAAAGTGGCCCCCAAGCCAAAACAATTGCCCACCCCTGGCTTAGACCACTCAGAAGATGCTCGGACTTTGATAAGACCAGTTGTTATACAGTTTTTGGGAGTGCTATGGGGGGAGAGAAATCCGACATGGGGAATCAAATAGTTTGTCCGTTGGGACCCTTCTGTGACTCTGCTAAAAAAATACAGTTTTATTTAATAATTTATCTGTGGTAATATTTCTCTTTTATTATGATCAGTTTGTATGGCGGGGTTGCCATTAAAGGGAACAGTGAGTTTTTACGGCTTTATTTTTTATTGTTCCCCATTTTAAAATTACCATTTGATATTGCAGAGATTTAGGAAGACTATCGGTTGTTGTTATGATGACAGTAGATATAAGCTTTTAACAGTTTTTACATGATGTTGATTGCAAGCAGTTAATATACTAATTGTCGATATTCTCAGGTACAAATGTCCTTAATTTGATACACTCTTCCTGTTTTATTAGTCTCTATTGTTTTTCCTCTCTGTTCTTTCCCAGTTACTGCCAATACAATTAGATTTCTCACCTTCTAAGCATGTGGTGCCACTTTGTTCAAAAAAGATTAAATCTGTGAGTTTTACGAAACTGAAGAAGAAAGATGACTGGGAAGAGGGGGGGGGTAAGGAAGAGAGGTATAAAATTATGCCCAGTTTGGTAAAAGTGCACAAACAAAACGTTCTTCGAGTCTCACAGCCCTACAAGTTGAGCGCCACCCAATGAAATTGATCTGTAGTAAATTCATGACAGGCAGAAGACATGACTTCTTCACTCAGCGCATAATTAACTTATGAACCTGAGAGGTAGCATGGTGCAGTGATCAGAGTGTCGAACTAAGAAAACCATTTTTTTAAAAATCGGACATTGGTATCATATAGAACTACCAACTAGACCAGGGGTGGCCAACCTGTGGCTCGGGAGCCACATGCGGCTCTTTCACACATATTGTGCGGCTCCTGGCAGGGCGGCTGGGGAAGCAAAGGGGAGGCATGCTTTTTCTCTCTTTCTCCCTTCCTTCCTTCCTTCCTTCCCTCCTCCCTCCCATCTATTTGCTTTCCTAGTTTCTCTCTCTCTCTTTCTTATAACTGGTTTTCCTCGTTTGTTTTTATTTTTGGCAGTCCCATTTAATGTTAATAAAAAGCAAATTTGCATATTTTTAAAAATAAAAACATGTGTGTGATATTTGTTCCTGTCTTGCGGCTCTCAGACATCTCTATGTGGCTCTTACGTTTATTCTATGTGGCTCTTACATTAAGCAAGGTTGGCCACCCCTGAACTAGACAAATAAAAGCCAGGAATAAAAGCAGTAGTTCTGCTCCAAGGCTTACCTGAATATCATGGATCTTGACATCAGAAGGCCTGTTGTGAAGAGGCCAAGCGAAGCTGTTGGGAAAGAAGTTCCACAGTGTTGGATCAGCTGCCTTTGCAGGGTCCCCAGTAAATAAACCTGTGATAACCAAGCCCGGGTGAAGACCTTTGCCTTGATCTTCTAAAGCGAGCAGTGCCGGATCTCAGGCTGGCCTTTTCCATGGAAATCCTTGCCCCTTACTGCATACAAGTGTGATCGCTAAAGGGCATGTGCTCCTCCACTGTTTATGTTATGCACCTCTTCTAACAGAAAGCTCCAAGCAGCTTACAGGGTTTGTCCCCAATTCTGTACCAACAATTAGCATCCATAATGCAACAGCAGCAAATGCTGCAAACAATTTACACATGCATAGTACTAAAGCTAGATTCTGTGCTAGACCAAAACTTACACATAACTTGTAAAAGAATAGGAAGGTAGGAATGCAATTGTGATCCTGCCTGCCTATAGGTTGGCTTGCCTCCTGTTCCTTCAAGGAAAAGTTCCTTATTGGGCCATAAATGTGCCATAAATGCAAAAGGCAGATATTGCAAGGATGGTATATTCTAATAAAATACATTGCTTTCTTGCAGTCTCACAGTGCCGTATGTATCTGGGGGCTGTTCAGGTGGCAGCCCCACTTATTTAGCTTTCAGTCTATCCAGAAAGCTGCAAGAAATAACATTCGAAACCACTCCTCTCTTTCTCGTACAACAGTAGGATAGATTCTAAGAGAAGCCCTTCAAGAATGCTCTTCTCTCACTCATAAGAACATAAGAAGAGCCCTGCTGGATCAGACCAGTGGTCCATCTAGCCTAGCATCCTGTCTCACACAGTGGCCAACCAGTTTTTCTGGAGGGCCAACAACAGGCAATCAAGAAACTCTTGAGGAACAAGAGGGTCTCTTCTTCCTGAGCGGGTAAGCTCAGTATGCCATTCATCAGGCTATGGCTTGTCCTCTTGACCTAAAGTTCTCAACATGCCATCATCCACTTTCCCAAGATTTCTCCCCTTTCTGATGATAAGATGAAATTTGATTAGATGAACGCCAAGCAATTTTCTCTGAAAATGAGAGGCAGGCAATCCTGGGCATGTAACTCAGTCCTCTTATATCAGGCGTGGGAACAACACAGGGTCCTGAGGAAGAGACTCCCAGAGTCGGTGAGGAGGGCACCTCCACTCGCTCCATTCAGGAAGACGTGTAAGACGGTTCATGCCAAAGGACCTTTAGTGGAAGATGAACTGTTTTTGGCAAATCTGGCTACATTTTTAACCTGTGTGCTATTTCTGTTTGGTTAATGGACTTGTTACCATTTCAGCTTCTTGTTGCTTTGGCAGCCACCTTGCGTCTAAGAAGATAAGGCAAGATAAAAACATGATAAATAAAGAAGTCGAATGGAATTCAAGAGTGATTACTGTAAAGTATGATATACAGGAAATAAAACAGAATCCAGAGCAGAAGCATATAATTTGAGGTTAACTGGCCAGGCAGCAGCACTGCAGAAAAGTGGTTTAGGGATTACAGCAGGTAATAAACAGAGCCTGTGACCTGGCCATTATGTAGTGTGAGTTGTACAAGGAGGTGTATCTTATCCATACCTCAGGAGAAAACAGACTAATACTCCCAAAGTGGCAGGGCATCACTGCAGAGGAAACAGGAAGAATGGCTGTCAGTAGTCGCTTTCATTTTGAAAAAGCTACAGGAGCTGGAATGACACAAGAAGGGAAGACTCATTCTTTAGTGCCATAGAAAATGTGAGCAAATGGATACGAATTCTTGAATCTCTCCCACTGAGATTGCTGGGACTTCAATGGGCTTAACGTTGATGGGGCTAGGCTGAGCATTTTAAGGCGGGGAGTAAGTTATCTGATGTCTATCACAGTGATGCCAATTGCTCTCTGGTAGGTGCCCGTGGCACTTACAAAGCCACAAACAGCACAGCCTTCAGAATGACAATGGCTCCGCTTCCTAGGTTTGTGTGCAGGTGGGCGAGGGGGTGTCGCATTTCCCCAGCAAAAAAATATTCTCTGTAACAGAAGCAGGGACCAGGGGGAAGTTATCCAGATCCTTTGCAACAAATGGACAGTTAGTGAGATGAAGCATTAAATGTCAAATGCTAAATTTCATGTCAATTTCAGCTCCCCCCCCCCCCAAAAAAAGCAGGCACAAATCAAGGCCAAATTCCACATGACATTAAAGTTCCTTTATTGGGATTCCAAACATGTCATTTGGACCTAGAAAGCAACCACAGGGGCCACTGATTGATTCCCACCATGCTGATGGCATTGCTCTGTTGGTCGGAGGTGGGCTCCCTGGGCTGCCTTAAACCCTGGCAAGGAAAACAGATTGGCCTCTTGACTGTCTTTTCCTAACTACAGCTTACAGCAGGCAGGGGAAGGAGTATTTATGACTGGGAAAATAGTGTGTGGGGGGGAGTTAAACCGTCTTTTCCCCAGCACCACGGCCCTGATTCAGGGTCCATACCCACAACTGCTTTTTATATCTCTAGAGTTCCAGTCATGGAACACCAGTGTCACAAGTTGTGGAATTGGCAATGGGCTGACAATCAGCCAAGCATGCCAAAGCGACATAGATGTGGAGCTTCAGATGCAATCTTTCTTTTTGTAAAAAAACCCCAAAAACAGCTTTTTAAAATGGCAATCGGATAAGGAGAGATCAGCTGGAGCAGCCTTCAAAGAAGTTATGGGGAAGCAATTATCTTTTGCAGCTCTTCTATGATAAGAGCAAGGAAGGTTGCTTTTGCACAGGGATGATTCTCCATTCTGCTCTGATTGCCTCTGCAAATGCAAGACATTCACAGCCACAACAGAGCTTCTGCGTAGAGATTTACTCTGTACTTTCCCCTCCCACCCACCATTCCCCCTACTACTGCCTAAAGGATGTTGACTATTATTATTATTATTATTATTATTATTATTATTATTATTATTAATCTGAGATATCACTATAGTGTTTGCACACTATGGTGACATCCCAACTACTGATCATTTCAAGAAATGGCAGAGTAGTGGTGGTGGTGGTGGTGTCAAATGGTGCACAGGATATAGGTGGAAAAATGCAGAAAATCCAGACTGAACTTTTCACACTTTCTAAATCTACTTTGAGTTCATTCTTCCAGAAAAGCTAGCCAGTTTGGGAGTAATCCCAATGGATATTGGGAAAACACAGAAGGTTAGCAAAAGCACCAAAGGGAAACCCACAGTGATAGGTGTCCACACAGAGCTCTTTGTGTCACAGCAACCTACACCTGTAAAAACGAGGAAACTGCTGTGATCCATTTGTTAACTGACACTGCTTCAGAAGCAAATCCCAGACAGGCTAGTGAAAAGCAAATGAAAACTGAGTTCACCAGGCCAAGCTTTCAGTTATGTTTTCTAGTGGGAGGGATAAGTATGTTCAGGAAGTGATCGGTGTTGGGGAACTGAGCATTTAGAACAGTATCCCTATGACAATTGGGAGCTGTAGAATCTGTTTAACACTAGAGGAAGGCCAATGGCCATCTGCAGTGACGCCACTGAAGCCACCACATCAGATATGCACCAATGTGCTCAGCCTCGCAAAGGGGTGCAATCGCCAACTTGGTTTTTGCCAAGCAGCATCTGTTTGCCCCATGCTGGGCTGCCGCCAATGCAAAAGCTGTGGTGCGCTTTGGCTCTGATTGCACACTGCCCTGTCAGAGGCACAGTGTCTCGCAGGTCCCTTAATGCGATCCTGCATTGTGCTCGTTGTGGGGGTGGCGCTGCTCCCAATGTGTCATCTCTGTGCCTCACTAAATTGCCAGTGCTGTGATTGAAAGAATGATAAGTACACCAATCACGCACTCGCTTCCTTGATTGCGCATCTCGATTGGGGGCCATCTGCCCTTTGGGAACACACGAGTCCATCTCCCAAACGACAGCCATCCTCACTCACTCACATGCAAGCACACAGGCACACCGACACCTTTATTATATCTGTCAGTCACCTGCTATTGTCACCCTAATCGAGCTATTAATTAACCCTCAACGATAACACTTTACTTCTAAAATGGTGACCAAAGAGTCTTTGGCCTGAGGTAATTACACGTCTTTTTGTGTCTTTGGAACAGGGGTGGGCGGGAGGGAGTTCAGCTGAGTTTGAAGGAGTGGAGACTTTGCTCCTAATCAGAAACGTGCAGTTTTTAATCCTATTTTGTATCTTTCTCTGTACATCTGCAGAGAGCCAGTGTGGTGTAGTGGTTATGAGTGTCGGACTAGTATCTAGGAGATCAGGTTCAAATCCCCATTTATGCCATGAGAACTTGCTGGGAGTCCTCAGGCCAGTCACACTCTCTCAGCCTAACCTACCTCACAGGGTTGTGGTGAAGATAAAATGGGGAGACAGGCAGGGTATAAATGATTCAAATAAATAGATAACTAATCAGCAGCAGTAGCAAAGATGATTGAGAAGCGGCTCTTGGAGGAAATGGAGCAACAGCCAGCCAACGTTGTTTTACTTAAATCAAATCCTAAACAGATTTATGCCCTTTTAAGTCAACTGTGGGGCCATGGTGGCTCAACGGTTAAGATGCTGAACTGCAGACTGGAAGGTCGGTAGTTTGGCAGTTCGAGACCTGAGTGCCACATGACGGAGTGAGTTCCCGTCTCTGGCCCCACCTCCTGCCAACCTAGCAGTTTGAAAGCAAGAAATTGCCAGTAGATAAATAGGTGCCACTTCAGTGGGAAGGTAACAGCGTTCCGTGCACCTCAGCATTTAAGTCATGCCAGCCGCATGACCACAGAGAAGTCTTTGGACAGTGCTGACTCTTCAGCTTGGAAACGGAGATGAGCACCGCCCCCTAAAGTTGGATTCGACTGGCTTTCAAGCAAGGGAAAAATTTACCTTTGAATAAATTGCAATCAATAGGCTTATAAGAGCCTAACCCTGTTTAGGATTACAGCCCCTACTTGTTTACATATTTTGCTGTGTTTATGGATTGCTTTTCAGCCATAATGAACCCAAGCTGATTTACCAAAAACGCTCACATTTAAAATGATAAAGGAAATCTGTTGTGACAGAAGGAGGCGCTAGATATGGGTGAGGTGAGTTAGGCTGAAAGACTGGCCTAAGGTCCCCCAGAAGGCTTCATGGTAAAGTGGGGGCTTGGACCTAGGACTTGGAGATCAACTTTTGACCCATTAGACCCCACTCGCAGGATCTTTGTTAGAGGTGGAGACAACTGGGCCCTCTGCCAACTGGGCTCCACTTGCAGCTGCTGGATGACCTTGGGCAAGCCATAGTTCTGTCAGAGCTGTCATTAAAAGAGCAGTTCTTGAAACAGCTCTCTCAGCCCCACCTACCTCAAAGGGTGTCTGTTGTGGGGAGGGGAAGGGAAAGGAGCTTGTAAACCACTCTGAGACTCCTTTGGGTAGTGAAGGGCAGGGTATAAATCCAATCTCTTCTTCTTCTTCTTCTTCTTCAGCCAGTTTGGTGTAGTGGTTAAGTGCGCGGACTCTAATCTGGGAGAACCGGGTTTGATTCCCCACTCCTCCACTTGCACCTGGCTGGATGACCTTGGGCAAGCCATAGCTCTGTACCAGCTGTTCCCTCAAGGACAGATTGGGAAAGAGCTCTCTCAGCCCCACCTACCTCACAGGGTGTCTGTTGTGGGGAGGGGAAGGGAAAAGGAGTTTGTAAGCCGCTCTGAGACTTCCTTGGGGAGTGGAGGGCGGGGTATAAATGCAATCTCTTCTTCTTCTTCTTCTTCTTCTTCTTCTTCTTCTTCTCGTACTATTGGCTCCTGCCAAGGCCCCATGTCTCACCAATCACTCTCTCGATAGTTCGTTTAACGTTTTCATACAAGTGTAAGAAAGGTGAGTTAGCTGATGATGAATCTCAACATGTCCTTGAAACAAAACAGGACTCATCCCCCAATTAGGGCTGCCAGGTCTGGGTTGGAAAATACCTGGAGACTTTGGGGGTGGAGCCGGGAGAGGGTGGAGTTTGGGGAGGGGAGGGGCCTCCGCATGGTACAATGCCACAGAGTCCACCCTTCAAAGCAGCCATTTTCTCCAGGGGAGCTGATCTCTGTCAGCTGGGGATCAGTTGTAAAAGCAGGAGATCCCCAGGCCCCACCTGGAAGCTGGCAACCCTACCCCCAGTCCACACCACAGGGAGGTAGAAAGACATCACCTACCTTCCTCTCTCTCAGCAGCTGGTGCAGATCCTTCTTTTCTACCATTGTGCAGGTGGGACCAAGGCTCCCTGCAGCCAGCTGTCCACTGGGGCTGAGGACATGACCCAGATGCCTCAGGTGGGCAGGGGGCTAGGAGGGCAGCTAGTCTGTTTGGCATCCCTTTTGGCTGGTGCCCTAGGCAGTCACCTAGAGCTTCCTAGTGGATGGGCCACCACCCCCGTTCTGGAATCCCTTTGCATGCCTGGAGTTTTCTGCCTATGCAACCTGTCCACTTCTGTGCTGCCAATTAAGGCCTGCTGAAGGATCGAGCTGCACGTTATGTGGGAAAGCTGACATCAGGGTTGCCAACTACCTGTGGGGGGCGGGATGCCCTGTCCCTTTAAGAGAGGCTTTATGGGATGTTGTTTACCAGGTGATGCTATTTACCCATTTTACACATAAACCTTTATTAAAGGGACAGGATGTTTTTCTCTAGGCCCATTGGCAGCCCACTCCCAAAATGTATTTCTAGCCCTGAAAAGGAGCTGCATGCAGTTGCCTGTGCTGATCTGATTTGACACATGATATTGGGATGGAGTGTTCCCCACCTCCCCACCCACACTGTTTCCTTGATAGAAATCCCACTTCCCTCACTAACCTGGTGATAACCCTACTAGTCTTTGGTTGTTTTTCCCATCTGCCTCAGGAGATAGCAACTGTGAAGAAGGGGGGGGGGGGAATGGAGTCCAACGGCACCTGAAAATACTGAGGACATTTATTCTGCAAAAACCTTTGTGAGTCAGAGCTCATTTCCTCCAAAGCACGAAGTTGCTTGCAGCTTTTACTATAAAAGCATCTAACTAATGTATACGTCACACGTCTGATGAAGGGAGCTCTGACTCACAAAAGCCGATGCTGGAATAAATTTTATTAGTCCTTCAAGAACCACTGGACTCCTGTCTTGTTTTGCTACTCCAGATTAACAGGGCTACCCGCCTGGAATTATCGTCTTGGAAGGAGGGAGTGATGTTTATCAAGCAGTGGGAGTGGAGAGCTAACCCTCACACTGTGACACAGAGGCAAATGGCTTCCACCCCCACATGGCTGTATTTTTAACATTAAAGAAATACACCAACGAGCTCTGACCTCATGGTATGTATTTTAGGATTCAAACGAGTCACTGTCTCCTAAGGTTGCCTGGTCTGGGTTGGAAAATACCTGGAGACTTCGGGGGTGGATCCAGGAGATGGCGGGTGTTAAATACTGGGTTCCATGGATAGTCCAACCCCCAGCCTAGTGATCAGCTCTGCTTTATTAGCAATTCAGCAAGAACAAGACAAAAAACCCAGGGCAATGGCCCTGTTTAAATAGCATGCAACTCCACCCACTTCCCAAACAACTACCAACAATAGGCTGTTGTCAGAACCATTAATTCCTCAGTGGCCACCTCCAGAGTCCTGGTGAGCTATTGTTCTTGAGCACCAAGCTCAGCCAGGCTCTGGTAAAACCAGTTCTGTAATGTTCCAGTCCCAGTACATAACAGCGAGGTTTGGGGAGGAGAGGGACCTCAGCATGGTTTAATGCCATAGAGTCCACCCTTCAAAGCAGCCATTTTCTCTGGGGAAGCTGATCTCTGTCAGCTGGAGATCAGTTGTAAAAGTGGGAGGTCTCTAGGCCCCACCTGGAGGCTGGCAACCGTATTGTCTCTCACCGAGCTGATGATGCTTTTGTTCCTGAGCTGATGCTTTTGCTGCTGTTGTGGCCCTGATCCTGTTAGCAGGTGGGTGGGGTGCTGACCCGGACTGATGATGAGTGCTCTCTTCTGCCCAGCTACCAGGTCTCGTATTTGCAGCCACCTGTGCTGTTTTCACAGTGCTGAGAATCCATGAGCTTTAAATGGTGGTTAATGGACAGAAGCGATGGAGAGGTCCCCTGGGCTCCAAGGTACTTAGTAACTTCTCTACCAGCAGCAAATCTGAGAATATCCCCTGCTAGATGAAATTTGCATATAAGGACATAAGGAGTGCTGACTGGATCACACAAGTGGTCCCTCTCATCCAATACACTGTTTCATACAGTGGCCAACCAGTTGCCTTGGTGGGTCAAACACAGAGCAGAGGGGCCGAGGCGCTCCCTTGCTGCTGCCTCCCAGCACCAGTCTTCAGAGATTTGCTGCCTCTGTAGATGGAGGCTCCATTCAGTCATCATGGCTAGTAGTCTTAGGTGAACCTCTCCTCCATGAAGCTTCCTAATCCCCCTTTTCAAGCTCTCTGAGCTCATGGCCCTCATTCCCTCTGCTAGCAGGGAACCCCACGGTTTAATTACTCATTGAGTTAAAGAAGTATTACCTTTTGTCTGAACCGAACTAATTTCCCAACAAGTTCATCGAGTGCTCCCAAGTTCTAATATTATAGAAGAGGGATATCCATTTTCTCCACTCCATGCATAAACCTCTGTCACGTCTCCCCTTAGCCATCTTTATTCTAGACTTAAAAGTCCCAGGGTGTCCAGCCTTTCCTCATGGGAAAGGTGCTCCGACCCCCTACTCATCTTGGTTGCCCCTTCCCTTCCTTATACCTTTTTCCAGTTCAGCAATATCCTTTCTAAAATATGGCAACCAGAACTTCACACAGTATTCCAAATGAGGCCGCACCACAGCTTTACATAAGGGCTTTACAATATGGAGCATTCTGTCTCTGCGTTGCCATCTAGAGGCTCCGCTCAGGGGCAGTCTTAGCCACTGGGCATCCAGGGCAGCTGCCCTGGGCCCCACCACCCTGAAGCCGACTTCCCCAGCCATTGCCGTTACCACTGGTCCCCACTGCCTGAGACTCAGACAGGGGAAAGGCAATCAAGTGTAGGGCAATTAGATTCAGGCAGCACAGGGTGGGGGGGAGGTGACCAAATTGCAGCACACTGGGGAAGGACCTCCTTACAACTGATTGGCTTTCCCCTACCTGAGTGATTCTGAATCCCCATCCTTGAGTTTTGCCTGGGGCCAATGACCACCTGCGGCTCCACCTAATTCCTGCATCTCCCACTGTACTCTTACAAGCTGGCACAGGGATGATCTATCACATTTTCGAGGTTATTGCAGTCAAGGGGTGGCAAGCTTACCCACTGACCCTCTGGTTTACCACTCTTTGGATAACAAGACAGAAGAGGCATGGTATGTTCTCAGAGATCAGGCTTCTGTCATTCAAAATATAAGAAAGTTTAATGAACAAAAATAAAGAAGAAGAGGAGGAGGAGGAGGAAGAGGAGGAGGAGGAGATTGTATTCATACCCCCACCCTTCACTACCCAAGGGAGTCTCAGAGAGGCTTACAATCTCCTTTCCCTTCCCCTCCCCACAACAGACACCCTGTGAGGTAGGTGGGGCTGAGGGAGCTCTTTCCAGAACTGCTCTTTCAAGAACAACTCTGACAGAACTATGGCTTGCCCAAGGTCATACCAGCAGCTGCATGTGGAGGAGTGGGGAATCAAACCCGGTTCTCCCAGATTGGAGTCTGCGCACTTAACCACAACACCAAACTGGCTCTCTAAAAAGGATACTCATAGTCCATTCAAGCATCAGGCTGAACGAGGATGTAAAGAAGAGGTGAAAACATTCAGTTCCTCTGTTCTTTGCTCATGAAGAGTACTAGACTCAGGCAACCAGGAACGGTGAAATCATGAAGCCTTTATTGAGTGATTCAGCATGTCCAGTAGATGGTCAGATCAAGCATGCTTACATGGCTCCAGGGCCCTCATTATATGCTGGCCAGAGCCACACCTCCGGCCGCACCCAAAAGACCTAATAGGGGCTTAACATATGTGCATGTTTGTCATAGATTCCCTGGAGGAGCCTTTGGCCACATTGGCTCCCCAGGGAGAACCTAGGTCCCACATTGGTGGAGGCTTAGAATCCGGACGTCTATTGTTCCTCCAGATTCAAGCTCCCCTCTCTGCCTGACCATGTGCTCTGGCCATGTGGAGGGTGCCATTACCTGGGAGCACATGGCAGGCTGATTGCTACACAGAACATACTACATTACAGCTCAGTACTTACCTGAAGTGACGTTTAACTATGATAGGCTAATAATTGTTGAAGTTGCAACATTTAAAAGGCCATCATCACCTTAGTTCTCCGAGTTGGAACATCTCACCACTGATACGTGGTCAAGACGGAAGGTAATGAATTAATCCCTTGTGGTTTGTGATTATCCAAGCAGAAGATGGAGGAGATCTTTCTAATTGGAAGAAATTATCATCTTGCCATTTGGTTTTCCAAACCCCTGTCTCTTTAGGTGTGACACTGTAGAAAGGTATAAGCACTGGGATATTTGGTTAATATCACAGAGTTTGCCCAGTCATAGAAGCATGATATTGAGTGCACTAAATAAATCTCCAAAGAAGTATATTACAATAAGTGACATGTTTTATTCAAGTTGATTCCATTCCCATTCAGTTTGCGTCCAAAAGGAGAGAGAGAAGATTAATTTAAAGAGTACTTTCCCTAATATGAGAGGCCAGCTTGTGTACAGAGGCCATCATGTTTCAACAGGAGAGACTTGTACAGATGTGTGACTCCATATAGAGAAATGGGAAGAACAAAGAACACACACAGAGAGAGAAGGGGTCAGAGGGCATCTCCCAGGTTAAAACAAAGAGAGGCATCCCATTAAAGGTAATAACATTTATACACACTTAGAGTGATGTAGTGTCCCTCCCCCAATGTCCAGGCATGCTGAGTCACTCCAGCCAACAGTAAGATGGTAAACCTCTTCTTCCTACTTCAGCCAGAGTCATTTGCATTTGTAACTGTTGAAGTACTGCTGCTGGGGGGGGGGGGGGGGGGGGATGAATCATTCCTTGTATTTTTCCTCTGTGCCAGCTTCAGTTTTGCAGAGGGGCTCCTGAAACATGGAAACAGCATAAATTCAATTATTGAATTAATACAGTGAATTCTAGGAAGGAGGGCCTTTGTCCACAGTCTGTGTTATTATACCTGGTAGAGCTTGAATGTGCAAACTCAAGGGAGGCTGTTTTAATACAGCATTGGTTGGCACAGAATTCCACATTTATTGAATCAGAATATATTTATTCAAAAAACTCCACAAGACAGAAATGCTGGCTTATTTTAAAAAAAATCAAAAGAAAGCATTTGAGAGTAAATGTATAGAGGATTTGTAAGCAGTTTTTGCCCCCCTTGTGGTTGATAGGGCTTTGATCGGGACCAGTCTTGCCAAGACTTTGCCAGGAAATCCTCTCTATGGTGCCATGTAGAAGAATGCTTCTGAGCCTGGACCAAGTGCTCTCCCCTGATAACTGAGGAAGGCTGACCATATTTAGGTGTTTGGGGAACATGTTAAGGATATCATGCTCGAGAAGAAGAACAAGAAGAGGAGGAGGAGGAGATTGGATTTATACCCCGCCCTTCAGTACCCAAAGGAGTCTCAAAGCAGCTTACAAACTCCTTTCCTTTCCCATCCCCACAACAGACACCCTGTGAGGTAGGTGGGGCTGAAAGAGCTCTGAGACAACTGTCCTTGAGAGGACAGCTGGTACAGAGCTATGGCTTGCCCAAGGTCATCCAGCAGGTGCAAGTGGAGGAGTGGGGAATCAAACCTGGTTCTCCCAGATTAGAGTCCGCACACTTAATCACTACCCCAAACTGGCTCTTCACCTGATACATTGGGTCTCCTAAAATCCCATGAATGATCTAAAGATTTTCTTCTCCAACTGTACTTTTAGGATATCATCACCTGCCATTGGATACTATAAGGCAGGAAAATGGCTATTGGTCACAATAACTTAATGGAACCCTCATGTTCAATGATCTCATACCTCTGAATGCCAGATGCTGGGGACAGACAACAGGGGATTGCTGTCGCCCTCCTGCCTGTTGGCAAGTGATCTGTGGGTATCTAGGTGGCCACTGCTGGAAATAGGAAGTCTGTGCTAGGGTGATACATGGGTGTGTGCATTATGGAGCCCTGGCCCTTGGCTTGGGCAGCTAGCCTGTGCCTCAGGAAGATTGTGAGCTGCAGGAAGATCAGGAGCAGGATGACACTTAGCACTTGAAAATATGCTCTGAAAACATGTTTGGAAAGAAAGCCATCTTGAATAATTAACTAACCAACACCGGCACTTTATGATACTTTATGATTCTGTATCTGCTATAGTCAAATTGTTTTACAGTTTTTGTGCTGTTTTAATTGTTTTATGCACTTATGCACTGATTGTGAGCCACCCTGAGCCTGCATTGCGGGGAGGGCGGGGCACAAATGAGATAGATAGATAGATAGATAGATAGATAGATAGATAGATAGATAGATAGATAGATAGATAGATATGGCTCAAAGGATTATACAAACAGACAGAGCATCAGTCTGCCAGTGAAACCCCTGTATTCAGAGGCAGTCTGTCTCTCAGTACAAGCTAAGAAGGTGCAAGCAGCAGAGCAGGGCTGCTGCCCAAAGGCCTCTGGCTGACCACTGGAGATGGACCTAGCTTGCTCTGATCCTGTAGCCGATCCTTGTTTTCACAAAGGGCAGTGCATAGCATGGCTTAATCCCTTCTGCAAGCCATTTCAAAACTGTTTGTTCTCTAAATATGCTTCCTGCAGTGTGGTCCTGCACTATTCTAGCAGTGTACTATGAAGACTAATTTGTTGGGGGCAGAAGGTCGCACTGGATGGCCTCTGTGACTGTAGAATTATGGGAAGACTGTGCTTCCTCTGGACTCTTTAACAGAAGGAAGCCATGTGACGCCTGAATGTTTCCCCCACATCTACTAAAAAGTCTTGCATATAGAAAACTATCTTATAATGGTTCAACCTAACTTTCCAGTTCTAAACATGCAACAGGATGGTGGGAAATAAGCAGTATAGTGAACTGGGTTATTTGAAACTGCGGACTGCCATTTTTTGGCCCCTGAGTTGCCAACATGTCTTACGTACAGAAGTCCCTACAAGTAGAAATTGAGCAAAGCAAGTAGATGATTGTGAGGCATGATCTGGCCAGAGTTATCTATGGTCTTAGCACCTATAGGTTAGACTACTACAATACAATCATTATGGGGTAGCCTTTGAAGACTGTCCAGAAGCACCATGATATTCTAGTTTTGTGCTCACTAGGAGTTGTTACGTAGTGGAGACATTTGAAAACTATGGTTTGAAACAGCACCGTCTGCTCTACCACCCTGTTCCGTTGCATGTGTAGACTCAAGCTACTTTTCCATATGTAGGAGAAGCATTCAGACTTGCAACCACAGTTCCATGCGTTGTATGCCTAGCAAAAACACATCTCCATTTGGCTCTGCTGACTGTATTGACAGGCCCTTTGAGCAAAGGAATTCTAATGGCAGACCTAATTAAACAGGAGTCCAGTGGCTACTGCTGGAATAAAGGTTTTTGGGCTTTAAGTGATACAGGGACCACTGCTGAATTGTGCAGGAACAGATTAACACACAGCTACCCTTCTGGAATTACCAAGGCAGACTCAAGGCCTTAATTCATATGCCCCAGAGCTCCTCTAGTGATTTAGGCTTTCAGTGCCATTGGAACCATAAGCCATCAATTTTTATTACAACACATTCTATGGTATCAAGGGAGAACAAGGCCCCCTTCCTCCCACCCACCCACCCTCGGGATGAGCAAGCTGAGTTACTTTCTGAAGCGTGTCAGCTTCACACGACATTTGCATCAATCCCTTGGCAGAGAAATAGGCAACAGTGAGTCACATGGAGAACTCCCCTCTGGCCAAGAACCCAAATCCAGCCCATCTGTCACTGGGCTCCAAAAGTGGTCGGGAGCCGTCTCCCTCCTGTGTGAGAGGAAAGGCAAAGCAGGAGTTCTGCGAAGAGAGACGAACCGAACAGGCCCCAGGTTGCAGAACAGATCTCGCCGCCAGAGGAGTGGAAACCTGGGGCAGATCTCTTGGGTTTAATTAATGAGTTAACTGCACATCACATTTCTTCTTGGACTGTCACATAAATGAGGAAAAACTGGTGTTTCAGCAGGACCGGGCAGATCAATCATCTTGCTCTAGCTTGACAACAAACTTACAGGCCTTTCTGTACTCTCCGTTAAAATGTCTGTGCTATATTCTAACCTTTGTCAGAGTCTCCCTGCAGGGGCAATTCTGACAATATTCTCACCTTTCAGATCTATTCAAGCCACTGTCTTGATCAAGGGATCATGAACCGGAGGCCCCTCTGTCAAACCTGGCTCTTTACCATGGTGCTGCCTGACCTCCCACTTACCAGCTCGGAGGCAACCCAGGCATAAAAGAACTGACCTCTCTCGCAACACAACTTCCAGGCTTTCCCCATTAGAGCTCTGGGGTGTGGTGCCATGGACCCCTACTTCTCCCTGTAAGGTTTCCACCCCCACCCACCAGTTGGCCCTCACTCCTGGCTCCAGCAATCAGCCCTCAAGCAACTAAGCAAGCAAGAGCCAGCGCTACTCAATCCTGAGCATCTCTGCTTAAAAGGATCAGGCAGTAGGTGATGGGGCTGACTCAAAGTCAAGTAGCTGCTTGCCTGTTCGGAGGGAGCAGAAGGTGTGCTGGAAGAGAGTGCTTCCCAGAGCCGGCATTGCCAGACCACAGGCATGACGGAGTAAAACACTTTGGGAAGGCAGCGAAAGCAAGGAGAGACCCCAAAGCAGAGGCCAAAGAGAGCCTGTCAAAATTGTTCAGGATGCATAGCCACCAAGCACAAAGACTACCTCTGGTGTCTGAGCCTTGGCCAGGCACTGTTTGTGTCAATGAGGATTAGAAACTTACCAACTGAACCAAACCTCAGGGAACAGCCATGTCGGTCTGCAGGTGAACAGTTAGAGTCGAGTCCAGTAGCACCTTCGAGACCAACGACATTTTCAGAGTGTAAGCTTTCGAGACCCAACGCTCCTAAGGTGCTACTAGACTCAGATCTAACTGAACAAAATGTGAATTACTAGAAAAACAAATAACAAATGAATAGAACACTCTGAGTTTGGTGGAGGGGGGCATTTCTTGCCAAATCTACTCATTTCAAAGAGTGGTCCTCCAGTTCTCAGGGGCTCAGGCTGGAGAATTTGGCACCAAGTGGGAATACTGATCCACCTCCTTACCCCTCTCTCCCTGTTTCTTCTACAGGATTTTGTTTTGAGACTGACACCATGAGGATCCTACTATGGGGTGTCTGGTTGTTCAGCCTGCTTGCCTACGCGCTCAGCGACTGCCGGAGGGACTGCCTGAATTGCCACAGACACTTGTACAGTCATCAGGATGACTTCAGTCTTCTTGTGAGTAATCCTAGCAGGCTCTCTGGCTTGCAGGCCTGGCTGGTTCTTCTCCGTGGCGTAAGCTGGGGGATACTCCTTTCATCACACCTCTTTAGTGCCACCCCTCCCATTTTGCAAGGGGCCTTCCTTTTAGCAAGGCAATTCAATTTCAGTAGAATCTATCTTAATACATTGTCATACTATGAACACTGCCGCTGGGAAATGGTCCCTGGCAGGAGCAGGCTGGGATGTTGCTGGAGTTTTCCTGGAGAGAGAGAAAAAAATGTCCTTTCCCCTTTAACAGAGCCTTAATGTGTATGCAGATGAGCAGCAGAAGCTTTCCATGGGACGGAGGTAAATAACATCACCATCCTGTGAAGTCTCGGTTAATAGGAGAGGACACTTTTCTCTCCCAGCCATTTGGCAGTTCTGCAGGGGCTGCTCAGCAGGCTACAGTGTCCAGGACCAGGAGACCTGGGAGCCTGTACCCACCAGCCCCATACCCAGGAATTTTGTCATCGGGGGCCATTTAAAGTCCTTAGTGGGCAGTAGCTAATTAAATCAAAGTTAATTTGATTAAATTTATACTTAATTGAATTGCTGTTGGGGGAGCCAGGCTACAGGCCTGCCAGTGCCTGACACTCCCCCCCACACACACACACGCCCTTACCCCAGCCTATCCTCACCCTTCTCTTTCTCTTGGCTTCCCTCAAGGACTCCCTCCCTCCTTGACCCACTCAGAGCTGCCAACTGACCCTCCTGGCACAAGAGCTGAGCTCCTCCATCACCCTTGGTTTAGCTGCGCTCAGGTCCGGGCGGGCACCTGAAGCCACCTTTATCATCCTCTGGCTCACTGCCTTCCCGCCGTCACTGCCACGCCCCCCACAAAGTTTGCAGGAAGTGCCCGGCCAGCCATCTCCGGGTGCACACTGCTGAGTACCGCTGTCATGGGGGTACTCACCCAGCACCGGACTGGGGGTGCTCTTCACCATCCAACTCTCACAGCCATACATAGTAATGGGGAATATTATGGCATGAATTAACTTGATCTTGGTCACCAGCAACACATCATTATAATTAAGAGTCTTTTCCAGCGCCTTCATGGCTGCCCATCCCAATCTCAATCTCCTTCTGATTTCTTGTTTGCAGTCTTCTTTTTGGTTGATGATGGAGCCAAGGAACAGAAAACCCTGAACAAGTTTATTCATTACCGACCTTAAAGTTGTGTAATTCCCCAGTAGTCATTAATTTTGTCTTCTTGGTATTCAGCTGTAATCCTGTTTTCTGCCAGTAATGTGGCGTCATCTGCACATCTCCCACAGCCAATTTATAGTAACCTCATAGGGTTTTCAAGGCAAGAAATGAACACAGGTGGCTTGTCATTGGCAGCCTCTACATAGCAGCTGTGAACTTCCCCGGTGGTCTCCCATCCAAGTACTAACCAGGGCCAACCCTGCTCAGCTTCTGAGAGCTGACGAGATCACGCTAGCCTGAGCCATCCAAGTCAGGGCTAAAAGTGGAGTATAAATATCAAAATAATAATAAGTTAAATAAAACAGTGCAGCAGCTACACTCCGTCTCAGGGCCATCGCTATTTATCTCTGGACAAGGACCTTTAAGCCCATGTCATTTTCCTGATACACTTGAAAGTGTCTCGAATTGATCTCAGCCTTCTTCCAAGGAAAAGACATGGCTGCTAACACAAAAAAAGCTTAGAGATAAAGAGAGGAACACAAACAACATTCTCTTTATCACAACCTTTCTTCCTCTCCTATTGATCACACTTGTGAGGGACAATTTCTTCTGTTATTCTGCCCGTTTGGAGGAGTATTGATTTCCCACCCTTTTCCCTTCCTCTCTTTTTCCTGTTGAATGGAGCCGGGCAGACAAATCTGCTTTCATTCATCAAGGTTGCCTTGCCACATGACCTGCCTTGGGAATGAACGTAGCCACGTCTATCAGTACTCCCACTGAACAAAAAAGAGTTTGTGTGCCTCCTTAAGCAGACGTCAGTGGCTTACCCAGCCTATTTGGCGCCCGGAGCTGATAAGTTTTTAACATTCCCCTCCTTTTTTTTTTTGCCATCAAATCACAATGGATTTATGGTGACCTTGTAAGGATATAAAAGGTAAGAGACGTTCAGAGGTGGTTTGTCATTGGCTGCCTCCACGTCAGCCCTGCTCAGCTTCTGAGATCTGACGAGATCAGGCTAGGCTGGGGCTATCCAGCTAGCTCTGGGCCTCTCCTCTATATGACAAAATTATTTCAGTAACAATTATGAAATAAAATGAATAATAATCATGGCCAGAAAATACATTCAGATGGGTAACCATGTTGGTCTGAAGCAGCAGGAAAAAAAATGGGTCTTAAACTTGCCGCTGGGCCCAAACTTTTTTCAATGACCAGAAAAGAAATGCAGACAGTGAAAAATTTATTTTATTTAATTTCATATATATCAGAGGTGACAAGCTCATTTGTTACGAGGGCCGGATCTGACATAAATGTTATTTTGGGGGGGCCAGGCCATGTGTACCATAAAATGTAATGCCATTAGTGGAGATATAAACTTTATAAAGGACACAGGCAAACCCAATTAACAATATTAGTTTTTACTCAAAATGCAAACATGCACATACATTAACTCTTTTACAGTATTTCCTTACAGTATCTCCCTGATGCCCACCCTCCCACTTCCACTGCCCATTACATTTTAGCCCTGGGACAGTATTCAGGGGCATAATGCACAGCCTCTGTTGTCTGATAATAAAGGTAATCAGTTGCTCGTGGGCTGCATAAGAACCCTGGATGGGCTGGTTCCAGACCATGGGCCGTATGTTTAACACCCCTGGGCTAGACTATTGGAGAAAATTACCTGCAGGCTGGCAATTACTGTAGCAGATTTCAGTGTGCTGGCTTGGTTGTACAACCTGTTAAGGAAGTTTGCTTCAGTCTTGAAGAAAGGGATGTCTAGCCAATCCTAGAATGCTTTTTGTTATGCTCAGACTTCCCTGCACCAGAACTGCATTTTAAAAATAAAAGGAAAGACATTTTGCTGGATGCAGCATGACACTGGTGTAAAGGGCCCCTCCAAGGGCTTTCCTCAAGCTGTGCCTGGGGTGGACGGCACCCCCACCCTGCCTTGGTATGCCACTGGCAGACGTCACTCCCTTCTAAGCCCATTGACTTGATAGACCTGGAAGGGTGCCAAAACTGCTTAGTCTGGCACTGGTTGAATAGTATTGTCAGGGTATAAAAACCGTCAGATGTCTAGACTTGTTGCGCCTATGAGCATTCATATGTCATAAGTCCAGGGGTCCGTTCGTAAAAAAACAGGTGCAGGAGCTCATTAGCATAACTTATTTGCATATGCCACACCCCCTGATGTCACCGGAAGTGTCAGAAGGCCACACACCTAGGGCTGCCAAGTCCAACTTGGGAAATATCTGGGGACTTTGGGGGTGGAGCCAGGAGACTTTGGGGGTGGAGCCAGGAGAAAGGAAGTGACATCATTTTGTGATGTCACATCCTGTGATGTTGCTTCCACATGCTGACACATGAACTCATGAAGTTTCCTAATACTGAATCAGGCCATTGGTCCATCAAGGTCAGTATTGACTACTCAGACTGGTAGTGGCTCTCCAGGGTCTCAGGCTGAGATCTTTAATGTCACCTATTACCTGATCCTTTTTTAGCTGAAGAGGCTGATACCTCCTGCATGGCAAGCAGATGCTCTATCACTGAGCAACGGCCCTACTGAATCCTTCCTCATCTCGGCAGAATATGAAGCACTAAGTGCTACACAAGTGCTAAATATGATTTTCATATCATAAGAACAGGAGAGAAGCCACAGTGGATCGGCCCATCCAGTACAGCCCATCCAGTCCAACACTCTGTGTCACAACAGTGGCCAAAAATACCAGGTGCCCTCAGGAGGTCCAGCAGCGGGGCCAGAACTCCAGAAGCCCTCCCACTGTTGCCCCCCAAGCACCAAGAATTCAGAGCATCACTGCCCCAGACAAAGGGCTCCATTTAGACCTTGTGGCTAATAATAGCCACTGATAGACCTCTGCTGGATGGGGACAGAGAGAGAGAGATAGACAGACAGACAGACAGACAGACGGACAGAAAAAAGAAAGAAAGAGGGAGAGAGAGAGAAGGAAAAAAACTGGCAGAGGCACTTACTTCCATTTAGACCTTGTGGCTATAATAGCCACTGATAGACCTCTGCTGGATGGGGACAGAGAGAGAGAGAGACAGACAGACAGACAGACAGAAAAAAGAAAGAGGGAGAGAGAATGAAAAGAGCTGGAAGAGAAACTCACCTTGCCAGCCACATGCAAAAGCAGCTCCTTCAGTCCCTCTGGGCGGACCTCTCTTGCTGTGGAAGCTCTCTTGCTGACTTCTTAAAGGGGAAATGTCTGGCGAGGCTTTTTACTGCAGGGCAGGCTCTCTGCAGACATTTCCCTTTTAAGGCAGCCGTTTTGTCCCCCCGGTGGGCAACTTTGGAAAAGCGGGAGGGAAGGACTAAAAATCAGTGTTTCCCCCGCCCTATCGGGGGACTTGGCAGCCCTACACACACCCCTGACATCACTGGAAGTGTGTTAGAAGAAAGGAAGGAAGGAAGGGGGGGGAGGAATGAAAGGAACAGGAAGGAAGGTAGGTAGGTGGGGGAGAGAGAGAAGAAAGAAAGAAAGAAAAAGAAAGGAAGGAAGGAAGGAAGGAAGGTAAGTAGGTGGGGGACAGAGAGAGAGAAGAAAAGGAATGAAGGAAGGAAGGAACAGGAAGGTAGGTAGGTAGGTGGGGGAGAGAGAGAGAGAAGAAAAGGAAGGAAGGAAGGAACAGGAAGGTAGGTAGGTAGGTGGGGGGAGATAGATAGATAGATAGATAGATAGATAGATAGATAGATAGATAGATAGAAAGAAAGAAAGAAAGAAAGAAAGAAAGAAAGAAAGAAAGAAAGAAAGAAAGGCTCCAGTCTTGTTTTAAAAGTTTCTTGATAATCAGCACTCTTTGCTTCTCTACCAAGGAGGCCAGAGACCTCAGAGGAGCCAGTTGTGAAATTCTGAAATCTAGTTTTATTCCACCAAGACCCAGCAGCGCTTATGAGCCACCAATCGAGTAAGCACTGGAAGGTTCTGAGCATAGAACTATGTGTAGCCCTGGCATAGGTTGGCTGCCCAGGTTCATGCTGCCTAGAAACAGCACGACTGAAGTGAGCCTGGAACCCGGGTATGATGCCATAGAGTCCAGCATCCAAAGCAGCCATTTTCTACAGGGGAGTTGATCTATATAACCTGGAGACCAGTTGCAATGTCAGAATATCTCCAGCCGCCACCTGGAGACTGGCAACCTGAACTACTCCTGGCCCACCACGTTTTAAAGCACAGGATGAAAAGGCAGACATAGAAACTGAAGCCAAGAATGAATAACTTTCAGAATGCTTCTGTTTGCAAGAAGCAGAAAATGTATATCCCACTAACCAATCCTAGACTGCAGCAGCGTTTTCTCTCACAAAAGCTCCTCCCCTGCCACCATTTTTGTTAAGTCTTTAAGGTGCTGCTGGGCTCTGGCTCTTTTCTACTAACCAACCCAATAAGGTTTTTTTGTACAGAACTCTGAAAAGCTTCACTCACCAGCCCCATTTCTGTCCATCTGTAACTTGAATTGACTGGTTTTTACATTGGAGTCGCCCTACATTTTCTTTCCATTCCTTAGTAAGCCCCGTTCACACTACAAACTGAGATGTAAAAGTTTCCTGGAGTGCCACATTGCCCTTGAATTCATTCACCTGTGAAAACGGCCACCACCATATTTTTAATGCTGTTTTGCCGTGTTAATTATCAGATAACCTCCCAGAGCGAGCAATGAAGGGACATGCTTTGTACATGCCCAGAGGCCCCCTGTTCTTTCCTATTCCCCACCTCCTGAGCAATGCTCCCTCTAAGCTGGGGAGTCTTGCGAGCAAACTTTCTACTTTGTGAGCTCCTGGCGTTAAAGTTGTGAGCGAGCCATTTGACTATTGCATAAATTAATTTGCTCTGGAGCCAACCTTCCTGAGAGAAAACAGAAGCTAAAAAACTGTGAGTTAGCTCACACTAACTCAGCTTAGAGGGAACTCTGCTCTTAAGGCACACCTCTTGTGTCAGGAGGCTGGAACAAGGCTGCAGTCTTACGCAGCCGGACTTGGGAAGAACTGGGAGGACCCTGGCTCCAGAGCAAATGCACATTACATTCCCCCCCCCCCCCAAAAAAGAAAGGTTCTTAAGGGATCCTTTAAATTCAGGTTTGTAGCAAACCGTTTGACAAACTGATTGAGGCTTGTGTCAGTTTGTGCAAATGAAGACACTTTATGCAAGTGAAACTATAGAGCATCTTGGCAAAAAAAAAAAAGTGAAGAGGTCACAGGAAAGAAGAAAAACAACTGAAAGGCTGTGGGGGGGGGAGGAAGGGGAGGGAGAGATTTAACCATCATGCTGCCAGCCCTCATGCCGTCCCTTCAAGCCATCCTTTCGTATCATTCAAACTGCTCTCCTCTAGCCAGCAAAGAATGCCAGTATGTGGGGGAAGGGCGTGGGGGGGGGGAGAGCTTGGAGGGTTGAGGAGTAGTTGTGAGTTGACAGACCAGTCATGAGAGATCAACAAATGAAGGCAAGAGATCAGAGATGATAGCAAGGCAGGAGCTGTAGACATCGCCGGATCATATTCCTTAGGAGAGCAGAAATATGTTGGAACCTCCCTCCCTCCCTCCCCCCCCCCCATGATGGATCAGGAGTCCTGCCTGCCGCCCCCACCCCGTCCACAAAAGAATCCCTTAGCCTGCAAAGCTGGGATCTGCCCCAAGGCATAAAGGACTGCTAGCTTCAGCGCTGCTGTCTTCCAGCCTGCAGCCAGCTGTTGACCACTAAGCGCCCCCCCCCATGCGTGCAATTGAGCAATTGAATACCACCGAGGCTGGGCTGGAGCGGCCGGAGAAAGGGCTAAAGTCGGCAAAGCGCTCCTCCAGCAGGCTGTCGCCGGGGTTCAGGTGGTGGTGGCTGCACAAGTCGAGGTCCAGCGAGCTCTCGACATTGAGCGGGGGTGGGCTGGAGGGTTTTTCTTTCCCCGGCCGGCGGCCTGCCGCCAGCTTGGGGACATTGAGCGGGGTGGGTGGGAGGGAGGGAGGGAGTTTCTTTGCGTGGGGATGGGGGGTGGGAGAGGGTTTTTTCCCCGGCCAGCGGCATGCCGCCGGCTCGGGGACATTGAGCCGGGGGGGGGGGTCTGATCCAGCCACGGCCATGCTGGGGGCGGGGCTTTGTAATGTGCCCGCCCCCCAGCATCTTCACTGGCGGAGTGGTGCTCCACCTGGCTCCGGCCCCAACGGAGCCCTCAATAAGTCTATCATTATACTATACTTTATCTAGGTATTTTATGTTACTGGTTTGGTTTGCGTTTTTTTCATCTATGTCTAAGCACCCTAAGTGTTAGGGAAAGGAGATTTAGTTATACACATTTTAAAAGATAAATATAATCTGTCACCTTGGGTGATACACATTTCCTTCCTCCTAATGTCATTACTGGGCAGCTTGGCTCCAGGACTGAATGAATGAGTGAGTGAAGGAGTGAATGAACATCAGCTTCAGTTAACAGGGCCAAGTTCTGCACGGCACTGGCAAGAGCTCTCCTGAACAATTAAATAATGCAATGGATGGGTCATTAAGATTCATTTGGAGAGCCTCTTCACTCCGTGCCGAGCCGCACGGCCTCCTCATTTCAGCCATTTGATGAATTGGGCTCCACCTTGAAGGTACTGCCAAGGACACTGCAGAAAGAGCAGGCCTTCTGCAAGCTGCCCAGCACCCCAGTGCCGAAGAGAAGAGACATGCGATGGCCACACCAGGAGGGAGGGAGGGTCAAAAGCAGCCTGTAGCTTTCTCAATTGATGGTCCTGATTGTTGTCCTGGGGAACAATGCATAGGGTGCACGCACCGGATGAGTCATGTTAGCCCGGCAGATTCTTGGACGGCTTTCCTGATTCAACTGTTGCTCTGTAATTGCTGGGCCCTAGAACGTTTCTGACCTACCCTAGAATGAAAGACGGTCCAGCAAATATTGATTCATCCTCCCTACTTTTACAAGCAGCCATTAGAGGTTCAGTTTCGTGGAAGGAAGAAGTGCTGATAGACTGCCACTCCACAAAGAAACAGCAACACCCATGGGTGCTGGGGGGGGGGACAGTTGCCCCCTCCAAATCCTAAATTTCCTGGTATAAAAGACTGCAAGCAGTCAGGTGATCTGCACTTAACAATTGACCTTGCCCTTCTCCCAATTACTTATGCAGATGCTCTTGGCACAGCCCCCAATGGAGTGTCTTGCCAGCCAGCTGCAGATACTCAGATTTTCTCTGGCTTCTTCTTCTGTCCCCCACTCTAACAGGCAGCGGTGACCTGCGTTCCAATTTAACCTTGATCGTCCATTCATTGGTATTCATTCATTCCTAACAGCCAATTAACTGGGCAGAACGGCATATGGCTTGTAATGCTGTCCTCTTATCGAGGAATTAAAAAGCATCTCATCACTTTGAAGCGGCAAGATGTTTCAGGGAGGGAGCTGTTTGTAAGCAGCAGTTGCTGTCAAAGAGGATAAAAAGGTCAAGGAAACTAGGATGCCATGCAAGGTGTGCAATAATATGTATGGAGGTTTCTCTGAAATCAAGGGAGTCTCTCTGCTTGCAGTGAATTTGTAGACATTGCTGTGAACTGATCTCCTGGTTCCAAAAGATATAACCACATGCACCTGAGTGGGGTGTGTGCAATTTTTATTGATTTCCAACAGCTCTGCAGTTAAAATGCTCGATGTTTCTCTCACCCTTCACTTTTGGAAGAGAAAGCACGACAGAATTCTGACTTCATAGAAATCTGCCTGTTTACACATGCAGTTCTCATTTCAAAGTTCTTTTAATCTCCCCAAGAACCAGGGGTCATTTCGTAGAAAAAGAGGTGCAGGAGCTCATTAGCATAACTCATTAGTATAACTTATTTGCATATGCCATACCACCTGACATCACCGGAAGTATGTCAGAAAGCAAGAAAGCAAGAAAGCAAGCAAGAAAGAAAGAGCTGGCAGAGAGGGGACAGCTATCAATCCAAGCCTCAAAAATACCACTCTTCTGGGAGGATAGCTTCAGTGGTGGCTGAAGCCTTCAGAAGGTTGGTCGGAGGAACAAGGACCTTTCCAGGGGACGGGGTCATTTTGCTGCAGCCATGACACAAGCAGGCATTCCCTCACGTGAGGGGGGGGGGCTGGCACCAACTCCCGGAGCTGTGCTCCCCCAAGCTCCTGCTCAAAGTGACCCCTGCCAAGAACTAACAAAGCAAATTCACAAAAGGGTTCTTCCACCCACCTCCTTTTTAGCAATTCTGGAGTCAGGTAAAGATCAATTCCAGATAGCTTGGGATAAGGAGACTGAGGTCAAGGGAGGGGGTGACATCTTGCTGTGCCCTTAAACAGGGGTAAGAAAACTTTTCCACCCCAGTGCAGAATGGGGGGGAGTGATGTCTAGTTGTGAAGATGTTGGTGTGCCAAGGGAATGGTGCAGTTAGGGTTGTTTTTGGCCAGACGTGGTTGGGAGCAAGCCAAGCTCCAGTGGCGTTGCCAGCATCTCAGGGATTTGCCTTAGATTTGGCTGGTGACTGTGCAGAGGCTTTTCCACATTCTTGATTCGATATTGCGTCAGTTTCTGTCCGACATATCTCCCTGCAGATTTTTATGTTGGGACATAATATTGAATCAGCCACTAGAGGGAGCAAAACACATGCAGAACAGACCTCCCTCCAAACAACAGGGACACAGAAGCAAGGAAAATGAGAATGCAGTGAAGCTCCAGCCTGAGGGGTAATGATGACCAGCACAAGCCATTCCCCTTGCCTTCTCCCACACCACTGGTCCCATGCCTTGGGTGATTGGGTGAACATCTGGCCCTGGATGACAAAACAGAATGAACCTGTGTGTTCCTGTCAGCGCACATAGAGGGAGTTGCCTATCCTTGATCTAGAAGATCCCGGGATCTATAAACCAGGACCATTTTAATTCTTATACTGATGGGAAGGAGGATTTTTTTTAACAAGTTCATCTCTTCTCACACACACACACACACACACACACCCGGTTAATTTATGACCAATAGACACTGAGAGAAGATCGCTGACTTCCTCCAGATTCTGTTGTGAGACAGTAACTGTGGCTCCCACTTTACTTTCTTCTTCAGGCTAAACAGAAATGAATTCTCAGCAAGGGGTCATTAAAAGTCAGACATTCTGGACCCCCGTCTTTTTTTTTTCAGGCTCAGATTGCTAAACCATTCACTTTTCAATCACATTGTTAAAGGTAATTGTTTTCTTTTGCCTGAGCTGGAGCAAAACCCTTTGAACCAGCTGCCTCTGTGCAGATTAAACATACAGGTCTACAAATTCAACCCTGCACGGATCTAGCTATACTGATCCGCTCTAGCTCACGCCCGGCACAATTATTTAGAACGATTCGGTCTATAACTGTGCTGCCGCAGGGCAAACCAAACAGTAGGGAATTGGAGATTGGCTGTGAGGCTTTTGCGAGCTATTTCGCGGATAAAGTCTTGGCACTCCGCCACGACCTCCCCGCCACGATTGAGACAATGAGCGAACTCGAGGCCCCTTGCACGTTGACTAGTATGGGTTTGGATTCCTTCAGCCTAGAAGAAGTTGACAGGTTGCTCTTGACTGTACACCCAACCACATGCATCCTTGACCCATGCCCTTCCTGGCTCGTGAAAGCGGGTCATGAGGGGTTACGAGGTGCACTGAGGGAGATTATCAATCAGTCCCTCTTGCAGGGACGGTTCCCGAGTGCACTCAAGGAGGTGATGGTCCGCCCTCTCTTTAAAAAACCATCTTTAGACCCGGCCAAATTGGCCAACTATCGGCCGGTGTCCAATTTGCCGTATTTGGGCAAATTAATCGAGAGGGCAGTGGCGGTACAGTTACAGAGTTTCCTGAATGATGCTTCTGTGTTAGATCCCTTCCAGTCAGGTTTTCACCCGGGGTTCAGAACGGAGACTGCTCTGGTCGCTCTGACGGATGACCTCCGGAGACACCTGGATCGGGGCGGCAGGGTGGTTTTGCTGCTGCTCGACCTGTCAGCGGCATTCGACACGGTCGATCATCAGCTGCTGACCCATCGCCTCGTCAACGTGGGAATACAGGGGCTTGCTTTACAGTGGCTTGCTTCTTTTCTCCAAGGTCGGGGACAGAGGGTGGCGCTTGAGGATCAGCAGTCCATGAGGCATCCGGTGGAATGTGGAGTGCCTCAGGGGGCTGTTTTGTCCATGATGCTTTTTAACATCTATATGCGCCCCCTTGCCCAGTTGGTACAGAGGGAGGGTTTGGGATGTCACCAGTACGCTGATGACACCCAGCTCTATTTGATGTTAGGCGGCCAGTCTGGCTTTGGACCAGATGATCTTGACTGGGCATTGCACGCTGTGGCTGGATGGCTCAGGCTGAGCAGGCTGAAGCTGAACCCGGCGAAGATGGGGGTCCTGTGCCTGGGCAAGGGCGGACCATGGTCGGGGCTCCCGCTCCTGGCATTCGATGGGGCGCCGTTGGTGCCTGCACCATTGGTGAGGAGCTTGGGAGTGCTCCTGGATCCCTCCTTAACTATGGAGGCCCAGGTAGCAGCCGCTGCCAAGTCGGCCTTTTTTCATCTGAGGCTGGTGCGGCAGTTGGTTCCCTTCCTGGACCGCGCTGACCTGGCTACAGTGATCCATGCAATGGTCACCTCGAGGCTAGACTATTGCAATGCTCTCTACATGGGGCTGCCCTTCTCGCTGATCCGGAGGCTGCAGCTGGTGCAGAATGCCGCAGCGAGGCTGCTGATGGGTCTCCCGAGACGGGAGCACATCTGGCCTGTGCTGGCAGCGCTGCACTGGCTGCCAATAGCGTACCGAATCCACTTCAAGGTGCTGGTGCTTGCCTTTAAAACCCTAAATGGCCTGGGTCCAACCTACCTGAGGGACCGCCTTTCCCCGTATGTACCCGGAGAGCACTACGGTCTGGGGCCCAACATCGGCTGACTATACTTGGCCCCAGAGAAGCCAGGCTCGCTACCATGAGGGGGAGGGCTTTTTCAGTGGCGGCCCCGACCTGGTGGAATGAGCTCCCGGAAGAGATCAGGGCCCCGCGGGACCTGGTGCAGTTCCACAGGGCCTGTAAGACGGAGCTCTTCCACCAGGCATATGAATAGGGGCCGCTACCCTTGCCTCCCCCCCCTTACCTCCATAGTACATCCACTAATGTCTGACCGCTGATTGTACCATCTGCCGCTGGGAAAATGGCACCGGTGTGATCAGACAGTCGCCATCTGAGCTTTGAGTTTAGACTGTTGAGCACTTTAAATTGTGGTTGTTTTAATGAAATGTTTTATATTGTTTTAAATATTTATTATGTTTATTGAATCCTGGTGCGCCAGGTCTTGTATGCCGCTCTGAGCCTGCGAATGAGGGGAGAGCGGCTTAGAAATTAAATAAATAAATAAATAAAATATACTTATTTATTCTGCACCATGTGCCCCAAGGAAGGACAAAGATGGAAACTTGCTGAATTATAAGGACCATCCCATTCTTGTATCTTCAGAGCAGTACTTAACATAAGAAGAGTCCTGCTGGGTCAAAGCAGTGGTCCTTCTAGTCTAGAATTTCTGTTTTACACAGTGACTATCCAGTTGCTATGGAAGGCCGACAAATAGGGTATAGAGGCCAAGACCTTTCTCCTAGCACTGGTATTCAGGGGCTTCCTGCCTCTGACTTATAGAGGTTCCCTTTACTCACCATGGATAGTAGCCATTGATGGACCTATCCCCCATAAATCTGTCTAATCCCCTTTTAAGGCCAATTTTGTGTCTTGGAATGGCGGATTGCTGACTGTCACTTTTAGAGCCCTTAGTGACATGGGACCTACATATCTCAGGGACTGCCTCACCTGGCATGCACCCGGGTGCCATTTTAGATCTGCCCAGCATTGTCTGCCATCCAGTCCTTCCCTTTTTTCTAGAAACCAGGACCTTTCTTGTGTAGCACCAGACCTGTGGAATAGGTCACCTGAGACTGTACGACAGGCTTTATCCTTATTGTCTTTCAGAAGGGGCTGTAGGGCTTGGGCTTCCTATTAATACTGAGGGTAATTAGCTTTGTTTTTCTGTTCAGTGAAAACGCTGAGGGGGTGGTGGACAGTTTTTTCTGGGTTTGTGGATTAGATCCTACAAGCTTTCCCATTGATGATGGCCACAGAAGCAGGGGAGGTGGCACGGCATGGGAATTCTGGGAGGAAGTTCTGGGCAGAAGAGTGTTCTATCATTCCTGAGCCATGGATTCTTAGGGCCAAACTACATTTTTTTAGTGAGTTGTTCCCAGGACCCGACTTGCTTTCTCTGCAGTCCCACAGTAGATGTGGGGAAAGGCATTGGTAAACACCCCATGAGCCCAGTTCTATGCCATTTTCCTGAAACAAAACAGCCCCCGCAGGGAGTTACTCGCATAACTTTGGAGCTCCATGTAGAGCATCCCAAGCTCACGCACCTCCAAAGTGAATAACTTCCTATCGGGGCTACTTTGGCTTCAGGAAACAGCATGAAGGAGAAGGGAGAAGCCCCTCCTCCATCCACATCATAGTTCTGAACAGAAATGGGTTGCTGGAAGGTTTCAGAATGCCTTTCCCCACAGCTGCTGTGTGACAACAGGAAAAGTGAGTAGAGTCCAAGGGATCCCAACCAGGCCCGTAGCTATAATGGGCATTTTGGGGCCTGCCCCCCCCTCTTTTCCATCCAGGCTCCAGGCCCCCAGCTCTCTGGGCCGCCCAGAGGACTCTTGACTCTCTGGGACGCCTGGAGGACTCCCCATCACTGCCCCTTCCCCAAGTGCAGCTTGCTTCTCCACATAGGCAGGCAGAATGCGAATGCTGCAAAAATGAGTTTTTAACAATTTTATTTTAATTTTATTTTAATTTTGTGACATCAGTGCCCCCTGACTTATTTAAAGGCCCCCCAAATTACAAAATTCTGGCTACAGGCCTGATCCCAACCAAATTCAGCAAAGAACATAACTTGTAGTTTGTCCCTTAGACCCCCCCCCTTCTTTCTTTTACTTAAACTGCTAGCCTAAAAGAAACAAAGATTCATTTTAAAATAGCCTGCAGGTGAAAAATGCACTTTCTTATATTTTCTTCACCAAAGAGAAAGCAGATTAATTTTACTCTGGCCACCCTGTAATGAAAGATCTCCTTAACTATGGTTTCCTCTCTGCAGATCTGTGTCATGGAATGTGAAGGGAAGCTCTTTTCTAGCGCCACCTGGGGATTCTGCAGCAAAGCAACTGGGAAGGCCTCCTTGCCACTGGGTCTCGACAGTCTAGAAGCAGCCGCTAACCGGCCCTTGGAGATGTGGGATGGCAGCCTGCTCAGAGGCAGAGGCAACATCAAACACCTGGGTGACCTGACGAGAATGGTGGATCTCAGCAAGGCGGAAGACGAGAAGCAGGTTTCCAAGGTGAGCAGTCTCATCCGCCAACCGGAGGCTGAAGAAGGTGCCAGCGACGGAAGCCAAGCACCACTGGGGGACTTACAAGACCAGCTTGAGATTCCCAAGCGGTTGGGTGGTTTTCTGAGTGGACCGTTTGGTTACGGGCAGATGGCGGAGCCTGCCGTGCAAGAGCTTCAGAAACGGTATGGAGGCTTCATCGGCGTCCGAAAGTCGGCCCGGAAGTGGCATAACCAGAAAAGGTTCAGTGAGTTCCTGAAGCAGTACCTCGGGATGTCCCCACGATCTGTTGAATACGATGGCTTTGAAGATGACCTGAAGGAACAGAATGAGATCTAGATGGATGGACTTCCTCTGGATTTTTTTCTCCATGACATCAACTTGTAGTGAATCAGTTTCAGATCTGCCAGAACCAAAAAAGTCAACCCTTGGTCCCAGCCTTGCCCTCTTGGCTGCCTGCATTTCAGTCAGCCAGCCCTTACCATCAAAGTAAAAGGGCAGCATTTCTTCTGAATAATCCAAATGATACAGTAATTTTTCTGCAATCCTAAAAACCTGATGTGACACATGTTTCCTTGCAAGTGGGACTGATGGGACAGAATGAGACTGAGGCCTGATTTAAATGTTGAAATGAAAGAACTCTCCTGTGGGACTTTTCAGTTAAGTGGAACACTTTGCATAGCTAGGAGTCCAGTTTGCATAAAATGCTATGCAAGTGCGGAGTCCTGTGGAAGTGTGCTTGGACCTAGCTAGTGTCCCATGTACCCATATTTATTGAAAGGGAAGGTGACTCCCTAAAAAAGTTATATACTCCAAACTCCAGTCCCCACCCTCCGTGACCCACACTTGCTTCTTAGAGCAGCAGGAGGAAAATGGAGAGGGAACAGCACTACTGTCTCTTTAACGACAAAGCTTCCTCCCATGCAGATGACGCTCTAGGAAGTGGCCAAATCTCTATGGTATTTACCACAGAGTTCGAGAGGACACTTAGAGCATTGTGATGTCACTTCTTTATCCAGAAGCAACATCAAAGCATCAGCAAAGCTTTCCCTTCCCAGGCCCTGTGCCCAAACAGCTCCTGGGGAGCAAGGGCCTGGTGTCTCTAACATACTTGTGACTTGTATGTAAATGTAAAATGGCCCCCTCTTTTTCTTGATGGCTCACCTGGGGGAAAAACTAGTCTTCCTTTCTGGGTAAATACAACAAATTAAATCTAAGATTTGGACTATTCATTGTTGCAGATGGAGGCATATTAGTCTAAAATGGTAGACTCCTCAACTGTACCATCACAGATTCCAAGGGTTGGTTTTTTTAATACTCCCCCACATTAAAAAAATCTCCTTGCACATTTCAAAGTTGCACATCTCTCTTATGTGCTAGTTTACCGCTTGCGGGGCCATTTTTTGTACACGGGGGAGCATTTGTAAATGGAACCCTTACCCCTACAATCTGAAGCAGTTCAGTCCAGAAATCTGCCATCTCATTCCAAGTACTGAGCTGATCAGCTTTTTCTTCTTAATTATGCTTGGGGAGGTGAAAATATAAGCAGCGCTGCTGGATCAGATCAAAGGACTGTCTAGTCCAGTACCTTGTTTCCCATAGTGGCCAACCTGATGCCTCCAAGAACCTGAGGTACAGGACACGATGGCCTCCCCTGCCACTACCTCCCAGCACCCAATATTAACAGCAGGCTGTCCGTGAACATGGAGGCCGCAGTTAACTAATGGGGTTAGAGATAACTAGACATTGTGCCAGACTTTGTTTAAGGTTTACAACCTCAGTTTGATTAGAACTGAGGTTTAATTAGGACAGAATCAAGAATTGTCTGGGGAGGGAAGGTCTTTAGGCTATCTTACCAAAGGGGGTTGACTTCTTTTGTATGGCAGTACAATGGTGTTTGTGCATTTTTGTTCCATGTTTCCCAACCACCTCCACCTCCTCTCTCTCTCTCTCTCTCTCTCTCTCTTGTTCTCTCCCATGGCATGCATTTTGCCAAAGCCCATGTCTCGGGCTGTCACTTTCAGCGGTGTGTTTTTTGTAATTACCAACCAGGACAAGGAGCCGGAGTGGTGCCCGTTGCTCCCCTCTTCTCCGCCCTGCCTGATAACGATGCTCAGACAAGACGCATGACCGATGTAGCTGGGTCGACAACCCAATCCTGTTAACTGTCAAAAATGTTAAAGATCAAAAAAGCCCAGAAATGAGACACAAACCCTCTTCTTTTTAACTGTTTTCATAGGCAAAAGATTTCTCCATTAAACTTGTACATAGCAAAAAGAAAAAAAAGAGAAAAGATTAATAAATTAGTTTTCTATTTCTACTGTCGCACTGTGATCGGCACACCGTCAACGACATTACCATGCAAACCCCCTGCACCAGTCACCACCCTGTCAGCACATATGAAGCTGCCTTATACTGAGTCAGGCAATTGGTCCATTAAGGTCAATATTGCCGACTCTGACTGGCAGCTGCTCTCCAGTGCCTCAGACAGAGGTCTCTCACATCACCTCCTATGTGATCCTTTTAAGTAGAGATGCCAGGGACTGAACCTGGGACCTTCTGCATGCCAAGCAGATGTTCTCCCTCTGAGCCGCAGCTCCTCGTCCACCCTCTCACTCAGGTTGCAGAAGCTTTAACTGGAGATATGACTGGCCCTGGCATTTCTGCTGAAACCTGGGGCATAGTATGAGAAGGTATGCACTCCCACTTCCTTGGGTAGTAGGAAGTTTCAAGGCAACTTTCTCTAGGGATTGTTTTCAAGGGAAGAGAACATACCAGAAAGGTAATTGTGTCTTTGCAATGTTTATTTAATTTCTTAAGTTATTTCTCTTGTTCCTTGTTATCATAGGGCTCTGAGGACAGTGTTTAGGAGCAGTTATACACATTTAGTAAGGGCGAGGAGTGAGCAGGCCGGCCAGCAAAGCACTTCTGGTTTTCAGACAATGGCAAGCATCCAACCTAACTCCAAAGTCATAAGAGTTTGAACATAAGAGAAGTCAATGTTAGATCAGGCCAGTGGCCGGTTCCAGTCCAACACTCTGCCACACAGTGGCCAAAAATACCAGGTGCCATCAGGAGGTCCACCAGTGGGGCCAGGACACTAGAAGCCCTCCCACTGTTGCCCCCCCCCCCCAAGCACCAAGAATTAAGTGCATCTCTTGCCCCAGACTGAGAGTTTTTATCTATACCTTGTGGCTAATAGCCCCTGATGGACCTCTGCTCCATATGTTTATCCAATTCCCTCTTGAAGCTGTCCATGCTTGTAGCTGCCACCACCTCCTGTGGCAGTGAATTCCACATGTTAATCACTCTTTGGGTGAAGAAGTACTTCCTTTTATCTGTTTTAACCCGACTGCTCAGCAATTTCATTGAGTGCCCATGAGTTCTTGTATTGTGAGAAAAGGGGAAAAGTACTTCGTTCTCTACCTGCTCTATCCCATGCATGATCTTGTAAACCTCTATCATGTAACCCTCAGTTGTTGAGCCCCAAGCACTTCAACCTTTCTTCATAGGGAAAGTGTTCCAGCCCTTTTATCATTCTAGTTGCACTTTTTCCATTGCTATAAGATCCTTCCTGAGGAGTGGAGCTTCACTGTATGGTTGGATACAGCCCCCCAAAGCGATGCTTAAACCCCAGGTTAGTCCATTTCTAGCCTATGATCTTTCCAAGAAGCTCTGGATGGTGTATGTGATTCTTCCCCACCTTTATTCTTACAGCAACAATTCTTCGGAGTCAGTTAGGCAGAAAGAAAGTGATCCAAGGTTACCCATGAAGCCTCTTGGCAGAGTAAGGATACAAACATGGGTTTCCCAACCTTCAAGCCATTACACCAGTCTGGCTCTCTGGAATCCCAGCTTGTGGGAGGTGAACAGATTCTATTTTCCCAAGGCACCATGGTGAATGGGAGCTTGATCAAACTGGTAAGGTTTGAATGAAGGTCTGTGCATGAAGAGAGGAAGGAGGTGGGAGGAGCTAGGAGGCAGGCAACCAAATCAACAAGCTGGGTTCGGGCCTAGTCTCTGTTGAATGGTTGAACTGCAGCTTGCAATGTCTGAATGCAAGCAATATCTCCCCCCTCCCAACAACAACAATCACCATATCCTGGCATTTCCCCAAGTTTGCCTGTTGTAAGCCAGCTGCAAAACTCTGGTCAAATACAAAACTGCAAAAATGTTTCCTCCCTTCCCCCTCTCACCCTGTGCTCCTCCCCATAGTCTCAGGACAGAAATCCCACATCCAGCATACCTTGCTTCTATGGCCCTTGTCTCTCTCCCCCCCCCCCCCCCCAAATTCCTGCATACTTCTTGCTACGTTTCCTGATTTTCACCCCCTCTTGTTTTTCCCTTGTGTCCTGGAAAGATGATTCATTCTTCCCCTGAAGAAGCGTTCCATGTTACAAAAGGCAGATAAAGCACAAGGTGAAATTAAGGAACAGGTTAAAAAGAGAGAGCCCATTCCCATCTCAGACATTTATTAAAGTTGTCTCCTCCAGGCAGTCATTGTGGGATTATAACAAGATGGGTTAATGGTTAATGGCTGGCTTTCTCACAGCCAGCTCCTAGCTTCTTGGGGAAAGTTATAGCTATCATGGTGGCTATAGGATGAGAGTGGGGTGAGAGAGGGGAAAGCTCAGAGGCACCTGCCTTCAGGACTGAAGAATATCCAGTCCCCTCCACTCCAGCCTCTCCTATAGATTCTTTATAACCCAACAGCCCACAATCAAAAAGGGGGACGCAAGTTTTAAAGACTGGTAGTATGTACACTATGTGCTCCCTAAAGCTCTCTAATTTGGAAACCTGCTAGACCAAGGCTGTACTTATATGTCAGGTAAACAGAGATCACGTTTCTTAGATTTTTGACTTGACAGACAAGACACAGATGGAGATGATCAACAAAGGTTCATTTAACAGAAAATATAAAGTATTTAATAAGGTAAATAGGATGTGTGGATAACTTCAATACATGAAGTAAAGCTGGCTCTCAAATGAAGTAAATAACCCCTGAAGGGAGATTTGATTCGCCTTTCTCTGGACAGGATACGTCAGCAGGTTCAAGGCTGCTTTTTTCCCTCACAGTGCACCTTCCCACAGAACCTACACACCCCAGTTAGGAATGACGGGCTCTTAACAGAACGTTTATTAGTAGTAAGCTTTCTTTTCCTAAGCCGACCTCCCAAACCCTAACTAAAAGCCACATAAAAGCCAGGACATCCCCACCCAAAGGAAAGAAATTTTTCTTCCCCCATTTTAGCTGATGCTGGCTCACCCCCTCCCATCCAGTGGAGTTCCATGGACTCTGATTGGCTGACAATCACTTGGATTTGTGTGAAGCCAAAATCACAAGGATTGGTTCACAGCCCTGGAGGAGAGGCAGGACTTTTAGGGATGATTGCCAGAGTATCTACATAGCAATGCAGAAGAAAGGCCACCCCACTCCATACATAAATTCTTTCCCCATTCTCCAACCAAGGGATGGATGGATGGAGCAATCAATGGACTGATGAGTGATCTATCAGTGGTCAAGTGTGCAGTCCACACGCCATTCAAGTCAATAGCAAAGCTCCCATGGATAAGGTTGTCAAGAGTTTGGCCATCCTTTAAAAAGCCAGTCTTGGTGTTGGACCTTGTGGGTCTGTCCATACCTCTAATGGTGGCACCTTTACCTGGACAAGAAGCCTTCCCCTGATACAGGAGATGAACCTCTTGCAACAGGAGAATGCTTCCTATACAGCAGAAAGTTGCCACCAATAGTGGTTCATGGGGCCCAAGCGTTCAACTGCAGGCCCTGTAGTAGATGTCACAAGTAGGTGGGTCGTGTGTGACCTGAGGTGCTGATTCTGAGGCTCATATCTGTTCTGCAGCTGTAGGAGATGCTTCTACTGTATTTCCGATCCTTCCTCTAAAGAAATCAGAGTAGTATACATAGTTTCCCTCCTCTTTTTTCCCCTCAGAACAACTCTGTGAGGATAATTAGATTGACAAATTAGATTGCGTGTGAACAAGATCTGGGGGTAGGGGTAGACCGTAAGTTAAATATGAGCAGCCAGTGTGATGCAGTGGCAAAAAAAGGCTAATGTGGTCTTGGGGTCTATCAACAGAGGCAGAACATCCAAAACGCAAGATGTGATAGTCTCGCTGTACATTGCATTGGTCAGGCCACACCTGGAGTATTGTGTGCAGTGCTGGGGGCCTCACTTCAAAAAGGGTGTGGACAGAATGGAGCGGGTGCAGAGGAGAGCAACAAGGATGATCGAGGGCCTGGAGACCAAGCCCTGTGAGGAAAGGCTGAGCGACTTGGAAATGTTTAGTCTGGAGATGAGGAGGTTGAGGGGGGACATTATTACTCTCTTTTAGGGCTGTCACTTGGAGGAGGGCAGGGACCTGTTCCTGTTGCCAGCAGAGGGTAGGACTCACAACAACAGGTTTAAATTAAGGGCGGGAAGGTCCCAGCTGGATCTTAGGAAAAACTTTTTTACAGTAAGAGTTATTCAACAGTGAAATCAGACACCTAGGGAGGTGGTGAACTCCCCTTCACTGGCAGTCTTTAAGCAGGGGCTGGACAAATACTTTTCAGGGATGCTCTAGGCTGTTCCTGCATTGAGCAGGGGGTTGGCTTAGATGGCCTGTGTGGCCCCTTTCAACTCTATGGTTCTAGGATTCTATGACAAAGAGACTGGCCAAAGGTCATCTAGTGAGCTTCATAGTTGAATGCAGATTTGGGCATAGTTGCCTCTTAGTCCAACAACCTAACCACTATTCTACCCTATTCTGCCTGAAAAAGCTCCTTAAGAATAGGATTCCAAATTGAAAATGTATTGGAATGGATCCATTCAATTTAATCCATACATAAGTTGGGGTGCATAGTGGTATATCTAGGCTTGTGGGTGACATCAAATTATACTGAAATCCACAGCAGGTGGCAAGGACTCTGCAATGATCTCTCCAGGCTATAAAAATGAGCAAACACAAAGGCTAATAAAATGTAATGTTAAAAGATGCTCAGGGATGCCACTGAAGAGCTGGCCACTTCAAGAGATTGCTTGAGTAGAAGTCACACAGTCGAGCCAGCCCTGAAGCGCAGGGGGAAATATGTGGCCCACAAGGAAGGTGATGTCAATTGTCCATGCAAGCTACAGCAACTCCACCCACTGAATTCTGCTGACATTTACCAACACAAAACAACCTGGTCAACAAAGAGGACTGGCAACTTGTTTGAAACAAAAATAAATGAAGGATGCATTTCTCTGCAGTCCAAATTCTGCCCTAGGTTGTGTGCATGTGGAATGGCGTTGGTGTGAGTGTTTTGTCCCGCACCTGTCCTTCCATTTTCTATTTTCAAACTCCCTTATGCTCACTCCTGGTCAAGTAATTAGCACTTTCCGGGGCGGGGGGGGGGGGGGGGATCAAGACATAGCTTTTTGCTGAAGACACGAATAATAGCTCCAGGGCTGTTTTGAAAAGTGAAGCCATGTGGGAGTTGAAGGGTTAAACCTCACTGACTTTATTTATAACCCGCCTTTCTCCCCACTGGGGACCCACAGTGATGTACGATGTTGTCCTCTTTTGTGTCTACCTCACAACAACCCTCTAAGGGAGGTTAGTCTGGCAGTGCACAACTGGCCCAAGATCACCGAGCAAACTTCCATGGCAGAGTGACGATTCGAACCTGGGTTTCCCAGATCCCAGTGCAACACGTTAACCCCTACACTATGCTGGCTCTCCCTCTCCCATCCCTGCACGGCCCCAATCTGAACTGAGGCTCAGTGACCCTTTACATCTTTATTTTGCACCGGGGGGGCTAATTCTGCAATGGATGCACATGCTTTAGTGACTCCCCTCCCCCAACTGAATGTGCAAATGGTACCCATTGCAAAGGGTTGTGCTGGCGGGGGACGGAGGGAGGTCTCAACAAAAGTTAGCTATGAACACCAGCACCAAAGTGCTCTGTCAGGTCACTGTTCCTGTCAATCCTGTGCTAGAATGTTGGACTTGAGCTGGCTTTAACACAAGCAAGTCAAGGCTCGTGCCTTGTGAGGAAAACGTGCTCATGCAGACACAGCCTCACAGTTGCACTGCTTTCAGAGGGGGCTGAATACTGAAACATCAGGCTGCATCCAGTGGGGGAGGTGTTTACGTCATAATAAGCCCTAAGCAGGCACAGGCTGGGAAAGTGTGATTCAGCTGCAGGGGAATGACATCACAATGCAGGTAATGGGGTTAATGAAGCCTCCTCCATCTGCCCTGGGGCCCCTGCTTCACACAATCCAGGCTGCCTGCCTCCCTACAAACATCCGGCTCCAGGGCATTCCAGCATATCTGCCTTGTCTACAACTGCAAGGTGGGAGAGGCACCAACCCACCCGTGTTTATTCAAAGGGAGACCTGCCTTACGTCACCCAGGTAAGTGTACAAAAGACATAAAAGGACCCCAGCTGGATCAGAGGAAGGGTCCACCTAATCCAGCATTCTCCGGTTAGAGGGCCAAAGTTCCCAGAATGGATGATAAGTCTACTGATTAGCCGTGATGGCTCAATGGGGCCTCCAGGTTCAGGAGGTGTATACCTCTGAATACTGGCAGCTGAGGAACAAGCATCAGGGGAGAGTTCAATACCTCTTGGCCTTCGCTAGTCACTGCTAGAATCACAGAATCATAGAATCACTCTAGTGAGTTTTAGTTCATTTGAATTGAAAACATGTTTCTCCAGGCCAGTTGGCAACCTTGATGGAGAGGGGGGTAGTTGAGCCTCTTGATACAACAGTATCACTATGAAGGAGTGTCCTTTCAAGACTCCACCACTTCATTTTAGGAGACTCAAAAACTCCAGTCCTCACCTCGGCCAAGCTATTGGGCAATCTGCCTTTTTCATTCTTAGTGAGAGGGGGCGGCGGGGAAGCAGCTTGCTACCCACTTCCCCCATCACCCTGCAAAAGGTGCCATAATGACCAGTTTCCCAGCAAGCCACTGGCCATCAATGGACAGAGAGAGGCCTTGCTATCACTCTCTGCTGTCACATCGCCTGGCTCCCATGGCAACAAGAGCTAGCCTAAACTACCGGCCCACAGTCTTTCTTCTCCCTTTTTTTCTCTCTTGGGCCATCCCCTCCCATACACAAAACCATCTCTCAGCTTGAGTGGTGGTTCCATTATAAGAGCTCTGCAGAACTGGACCAAAGATCCACCTAGTACAGCATCCTTCATCATGGTCAGGCTCCTGAGAATCCCGCAAGCAGGGCTTGAAGGCAAAAGCCTTCACTTTTCGTTTGTCCCCGATCGACTGGCATTCAGAGGTGCATTGTCTCTGAGCATGGAAGTTCCATTTGGTTATCAGCTAGTTGCTTCCAAGAGATTTTATCCTCCAAGTATTTATCTCATTCTTTTTCAAATGATCTAAGCCCATCGTCATATCACTCCATCTTGTGACAGTGAGTCCCATCATTTAATTATGCATTTCATAAAGAAATATATTTATGTCTGTCCTGAATTTATTACACACTAGTTTCTCTACATAAATCCCAGTTCTAGCTATGCGGGAGAGGAAAAAATAGTTTGCTCTATACGATGTCTCTCTGTACCATACATCATTTTATTAATGTCTCGCCTCACTCATAAACTTTCCCCCCCTAAACTATAACACATTAAATACTTTAGCCTTCCCCCCCCCACATGGCTTGTTCCGCCACCCCCTTCCCCATTTTGGTATCCCTTTCCCCACTCTACAATAACCCTGTGTTTATTTTATTTGCATTTATTTATTTATATCCTGTTTTTCTCCCCAGCCAGATTTAACACAGCTTTGACCATTGCTGTCCCCTCCTCCATGGTCTCATAACAACCCTGTATGGTAGGCCAAGCGGAGAGTTTGTGAGAGGCCCAAGGTCACCCAGCAAACTTCCCTGAAAAAAATAAGGATTCAAACCCAGGTTTCCCGGGGTCCTACTCTACCACTGTATCTACTAAGGCATGTTGGCTCTCCTTGTTTGAGATAAGATGAACAGAACCGTACATAGTATGCCAAATGCACCACAGATTTCCACAAAGACATCCTAGTGCTGGCCACGTTCCTTTGCCCAATAATCCCTAGTCCAGAAATTTTCATGGTTGACACACACTGAGTTGAACTTGTCCTTGAACTATCTCCCATGATTTCTTTTCTGACCAATCACCACCACTTCAGACCCCTTTAGCTGACTCAGTCGGGGTTCTGGAGAGGAAGCGTATAAAGGTAAAGGTTTCCCTTGCTCGAAAGCCAGTCGAATCCAACTCTAGAGGGTGGTGCTCATCTCTGTTTCCAAGCCGAAGAGCCAGTGCTGTCCAAAGATGTCTCCATGGTCATGTGGCTGGCATGTTTAGACACCAAGGCACACGGAAGACTGTTACCTTCCCACCGAAACGGTACCTATTGATCTACTTGCAATTTCTTGCTTTCGAACGGCTAGGTTGGCAGGAGCTGGGATCAGAGACGGGAACTCACTCCATCATGCGGCACTCAGGTCCTGAACTGTCGAACTACCGATCTTCCAGTCTGCAATTAAGATGCTGAGCCACCGCGTTGGCGAGCCACCGCGTTGGCGAGGCAGCGTATACATTTCCAATAAATAATTCATTATATATGTGAAATTAGGGGGGAAATTTGTCTGAAAGAGCACCATTTTTCTCTTGCATAGAGCTTACCATGCTGTTCCATAGCCCATTCATAACCCATTCCGAAGGATTCCTTTTGGAGTTCTTTGCAACCTGCATACATTTTGTTATGCAGCATAAACTTGATGCCATCCATAAACTTGGCCACTTCACTGCTCGCCCTGACTGTAGACCACTGATGAATGCTAAGTATTATCCAGTTCCAGTACTGATCCATGGGGACTCCAGAACTGCACCCCTATCCTGATAATAAACCTGTTTTGTTACCCAGAGTGGAGTAACATTTGCCAAGGCCAAAGAATTGAGAAGGGATTCGATCCTTGGTTTGCCACACAGACTTCATTCCACAGGATCTCAGAGGCCTCTGACATTATTGATGGATTGATGTACTTCACTTACAGCCACCTTTCCTGCTGAGACTCAAGGCAGATTACAGAATATAAAAATCGGTTCAGCCAAACAGACAAGACCTCCAACAACAAACCAGTAGGGCTAGGATCACAGAATGGAAAGCCGCGCAAATCTAAGCCAGTGGTGGCGAACCTATGGCACGCGTGCCAGAGGTGGCACTCAGAGCCCTCTCTGTGGGCATGCACGCCATCGCCCCAGCACATAGTTCGCAAGATTGGACAGCAAAAATCACATTAATTGTTCAAAAGCATGCCAAATGCAAACTTTTACCTTTCAATAAAAAGTTGTTTGTATCATTGAAAGCTCTGTTATTGTGTTGTTGTTTTTTAAGACAAAAGATGTTAATGTATGAGTTGTTTTTTCTAAAACGAAAACTTCAGTATTCAGGTTAAATTGCCGTGTTGGCACTTTGTGATAAATAAGTGGATTTTGGGTGGCAGTTTGGGCACTTGGTCTCTAAAAGGTTCACCATCACTCATCGAAGCCAACACTGATTAAGGCAACTAAGATTATAGGGTATTCCAAATGTATTTCTCACTTAATCAGACAATTTAAGCTATGTTTCCGATAGATGTAATTTTTCTCTTCCCTCCTAGGCATGAGAGGGTTGTTCTACAGTGAGCTGAACACTGTCACTAGAGGCATAACACTTCCCGGAGCAGGAGGAGATGTTCATACTGTGAAAAGGACCTTCCTTCGACGATACGCAGGTATGGTGTGAGGCCCATGATTAGGGTTGACAGCTCTGGGCTGGGAAATACCTGGAGATTTGGGGGGTGCAGCCTGGGGAAGGTGGGGTTTGGGGAGGAGAGGGACCTCTGCACGGTAGAATGCCATAGAGTCCACCCTCTAAAGCAGCCATTTTCTCCAGGGGAACTGATCTCTATCGTATGGAAATCAGTTGTAACAGTGGGAGATCTCCAGGCCCTACCTGGAAGTTAGCAACCTTAGGCCCATGCCTCAGATTTTTTTGTAGCTCATATATGTCTTATATGGAACACGAACCTTAAGAGCAAATCCACTGTCCCTTAAGTCTAAGACTGATTTCCCACTAGTGCTGCCCCGGCGCCAGATTCTCTGTTTGCCCTGATTGCCTGCTTGAATTTCCCACTATTTGCCGCGGGGCGCATTTTGACCCGGGGTTTGCGAAATTTCCTCCGCAGCTTCGGTGATCCTGTTTTTTGAGGATCACCAAAGCTGCGGAGAAATTGCGCGAAGCCCAGGGTCAAAATGTGCCCCACGGCAAATAGTGGGAAATTCAATCAGGGCAAACGGAGGACCCAACGCCGGGGCAGCTCTAATGGGAAATCGGTCTAAATCTCTCCGCCCCCACACACATTAGGTTGTGGTAATGATTATGGTCTGATAAACTCAGAGATTAGATTCATGCTTTTAACTGTGAGCAGTTACATATTATAAAGATTTTATCATTTCCCCAATATTAGCAGAGCCAGCATTAAGTCTCAGAGAATCTGGGAGATGCAGGACCTTAAAAACTACACACCCATTTCTGTGCAGTTAACAGCACTTTTAGACTTGCCTGTCTTGAACAGCTGGAGAAGAGCCACAAAGCGCGGATACCTAGGGAACTTTCATTCTGAAGTATGAACAAAACAGGGTATGTTTGTGTCTGCACAGAAGGAAACAGGTTAAAATTCTACTATGCTTACACAAGCCTTTGACTGTAGCTAAAGTCACTCCGTTATTCCAGCTATTGTGTGGACACACTTTAAAAGTCAGGATGACAGCCTGAACAGACTTTGCTCAAAGAATACCTGAATGTATGAGTTAAGGAGGGTAATGTTCAGATCAGCAGATTACAGCTCCTGGCTAGTTTTCCCAGGCAGGCAAGTCAGGCCTAGAATCAACAAGTCAGCTCAGCATTGAACACACTGTGTGCCCCATAAACCCTTGGTTGCTTAACATGTGCTTAACATGCCCCACTTTGAAAATGCATTAATAATTACACAACCACATTATTAAACAATAAATTAAAAATCAATGAGCAAACATACTAGTAGACTAACATTCTGCTGCTCACGCTATGCCTTGTGCAAGTGGAAATAGGTCGTGAAGGTTTTCCTTGTGTAAATGCTTGTGCTGCTGGTGGAAACGGCCATCAAGCCACAGCCGACTTATGGCAACCCCTTAGGGTTTTCAAGGCGAGAAATGTTCAGATGTGATTTGCCGTTGCCTGCCTCTGCATAGCAATCCTGGTGGCTTCTCATTCAGGAACTAACCAGGACCGACCCTGCTTAGCAGCTGAGCTCTGATGAGATTGGGCTAGCATGGGCCATCCAGGCTGTGGCATGTAGTAGCTTACCACATCTTTTAAAAAGAGCACTTCTACTAACTTAATGGCCTTCCTGTTAGTGGAAGTAGATCATAGGATACATGCCAATGAGACTAGAGAGATCCATAATCAGATTGTCCCTGCATTTTTAATAGAAATAGGAACATACAGGACCTCCAACTGAAGAGAAGAAAAGACTGGATTTATGCCCTGCCCTTCACTACCTGAAGGAGTCTCAGGGTGGCTTACAATCTCCTTTCACTTCCCCTCCCCACAACACATACACTGTGAGACAGGTAGGGCTGAGAGAGCTCTTTCAAGAACTGCCCTTGAGAGAACAGCTCTGAGAGAATGTGTGATTGACCCAAGGTCACACCAGCAGCTGCATGTGGAGGAGTGGGGAATCAAACCCGGTCCTCTCAGATTAGAGTCTGCACTCCTAACGATTACACACAATTAGAGCCTTGAGAAGGAACCAGAGGGAGGGTTAATTCTTCAACCACTGCATAATTTTGAAAGTTGAATCCACTCTCTTGTTGCATGATGTTTTCCAAGTAAAAGGACTACGGCAGACAAGGGGGACCTGCTGTTAGGCACAACAGACAGTATACTAGGTGAGATGGAGCTACATATTCCAAAAGCGCCCTTATATATTCAAGTAGTCTATAACTGTCCATTAATCTGTCAGGAACACAGTGCGTACTAGATTATGATGTATTCCTTAAAAATAAAAGGTTCCTTAAGGCCAAATGATAGATATTACCAGTTAGTCCAGATCCACATATGAACAAGTTGTATTTTCTTTGGAACCTTCCATGTTACTAACTTCAACTGGTTCGGCTGCTCTGTCTTTCCTCTAAGCGTTGTCAGAAATGTTAATCCATGAGATCAAAGATTTAACAGAAAATACTCATCAGCTCCTCCCAGAACTGCAATTCCCAGAATTCCTGTGGAAAGCTATGACTAATCAATGGCCTAAAGCCAGTTTGGCTGCTATAGATATGGTCTCCTTGCTATTGGAAAAACATGGTTTCTTGCCACTGACTGTCTGAGTCGGTGCCATTTTGCTTGCAGGTGGCTCAGTGGTGAAGTCTTCTCATGCATCTCATCCAGTTCGCGATTTCACTTCTGTAGCCCAACATCCAGTCCAAAGAACTCTGCAACAGTATCTTGGAAATGGAGAATACCCGTTGTTTCAGTCTATCGCAATGTTTGAGAGCAGTTTTATCCAGGTAAGTGAAAAAGAGGAGAGGCTATCTCGCAATTACATAATGTACTCTAGAACAGAGATGGTCTGAATTTCATAGTGAAGAATTCTTGTCACTGTAAGGATCAGCCTCCAGGTGGGACCTGGGGATCCCCCAGAATTACAGCTCATCTCCAGACTACAGAGATCAAGTTCCCCTGGAGAAAATGGATGCTTTGGAGGGTGGACTCTGTGGCATTGTATCCCACTGAGGTCCCTGTCCTCCCCAGGCTCCATCCTCAAATCTCCAGGAGTTTCCCAAGCTGGATCTGGCTACCCTATGGTCTTTACACACACACACACACACACACACACACACACACACACACGCCGCTGATGGCCGGGGGAGGGGGGGAACCTGGGAACTGTATCACCGGCAACCCTCTATCACTGCCAGGACATTCCTGATGTCTATTCAATATAAACACACATGAGGTGCTCCCCTTCCTCTATGTTATATTTTCAGATTGCAGATAGGAGATTTCATGGTATTAAAAACTCCCTGAACACAGAAAGTGTCAGCCTAGCCTAACCTTCTTCCTAACAAGCTAGTTTTCTGCTTGTGGAGTTTTTATTTGTTTTTTTGGAACAGGGAAGTGTTCAAACACCCCCACAAACACAGCCTACAGTGTGAAGCAGTAAAAGACAAGAACAGTTCTATCACATCTCATCTGGTTTGTGTAGACTAGGCAGGTGGCATTTTGCCAAGTGGTTACGTATCAAAATATGTGTGTAAGCCAGTCACAGGTACCATGGCTGCCAAAGGAGTGACCAGCAAGAATCATATCGATCCTCTGCTTCTCTGAATTTCTGAACCAAAGCAGTAGGGTAGCATAATTCTTCTCACTTCTGGCAAAACAAGAGAGTTAAAATGGGTTGAAAATCAAATAACCAGTATCTATCTATCTATCTATCTATCTATCTATCTATCTATCTATCTATCTATCTGTCTGTCTGTCTGTCTGTCTGTCTGTCTGTCTGTCTGTCTGTCTGTCTACATTGTAGGGGACAAGTTTTCTACAGTATGCCATTTGCCTTGTGGGACTCCACAAGGCTCAGTTTATTCCCCCAGGCAATTCAACCTCTGTACAAAAGCCTTGGGAGAAATCATTCATGGCTTTGAAACTGGGTGCTATCAATATGCTGACAACACCCAGCTATACATTTATACATTTCTTTATCCATTAGCTAGCCATCTTTTAGCCATTAGTTGAATGGTTAAGACTAAGAAACTGAAACTGGATCCTGACAAAACAGAGGTAATGTTGACTGGGAAGGCTAAGGCCCTGAAGGACACTTTTGATGCTGTCCAGTTCTCTCTCACTGACTCAGTTAAGAGCCTTGGGGCGATTCTAGATCCAGTGTTATTGCTGGAGAAGCAAAGCTGATGCAGCTGCAAAAAAGGTGTTTTGCCCACTCCACTTAGCTCAAAAGATGGTCTCATAGCTTGATTCTGCTGACCTGGCCATGTGAATCCATATGGTTACCTCAAAGCTAAACTACTGCAATACACTCCATGTGGGTCTGCTCTTAAAGACAACTCAGAAACTCTGTTTGGTACAGAATGACACATCCCAGCTACTATCAGGTGCTATACAGAATCTGCAAATCATTCCCACCTTGCAGACACTGCGCTGATTACCAAGCAAAAACTGGGCTCCATTCAATATTCTGACTGTCACCTACAAAGCCCTTAATGGCACTTGGACCCACTTACCTGCAGGACCACCTCTGCCATTATGTTCTCCTGTGAGAGCTTTTCTCATCTGAGCAAAGCCTTCTGAATGTGCCACTCTGCAAACAGGTAAAATGGGCAGCGACCGATTCATGTGCATTCTCCATGGTGGCTCTCACATTATGAAACAGTCTGCCTGAGGCTATTAGGAAGCCCCCCCCCCCCCAATGCTTCTAAAATGTGCAAAACAGAACTGCTCAGCAGGGGATTCTTGTAGAGGCAGTCGAGCAGCGGTGCAATGGATCGGCTCGGAAGGGGACCTCTAATAGGAAAAATGGGTTTCTTCCAGTTCTTCAGTCCCAGCCCTGCTTCATTATATAGTTTGAGTAGGAATTTTTGCCATTAGACTTAAATGTTCTTATCATGTTTTGTAATCCGCTTACTAATTAACTAAATGGCTTTGTTTTATAAGGAATCTTTGCTGTTAAATCCAAATGTTGCTATTGTACTAACGTTATTTTATTTTGTAATCGGCTTGCTGATTGACTGAATAGTTCTATTGTACTTGTAGTCCACCTTGAGGCCCAGTGAGAAAGGTGGACTATTAATGAAAATAAATTTAAAAATCTATCTATCTATCTATCTATCTATCTATCTATCTATCTATCTATCTATCTATCTATCTATCTATCTATCTGCCACAATTTAAATGTTATCTACAGTTCTAAAAAATTGTAGATACTATAGAACTGGACAATGTACAGGAAAGGGCAACCCAAACAATCAAGGACCTGGAATACTTTCCCCAGTAGGAAAAGCTAAACTATTTGAAACATGTTAGTTGTTGTTATTGTTGTTGTTTTTTGTTGTTGTTGTTTTAAAGGAGCACACAAGAGAGGTAAGTAAAATGATTCACAGCATGAAGAAAGTGGGCAACGAGAACTGTTTCTCCCTCTTCCATAGTACTCAAACTGAAATTGATGGGCAGTTGATTTCAAAAGAAAGTACTTCTTTACCTTCCCAGTGCATAATTTGCTAGTGGAATTTGCTGCCACAAGATAGGGTGATGGCCTTTGGTTAAGGTGTCTTTAAAACCCATGGAGGAGAGGTCTGTCAGAGTCTGTTATCCAAGAGGAATGCCCATGTTCTGAGATAGTATGATGGCCACTGCAGGAGGGAAACAGTGAAGGATAGCTCTTGCCTTTTCTGCCCTGACTGTGGGTTTCCTGGAAGCCTTTGGCTGGCCACTGCTGGAAATACAGCTAGATTTCGAGCCCAGTAGCCTCTTAGAGATTTGGAGGGAGGGGTGTAAGCTTGGTCCCTTGGTTAGAAGCTTTGACTTTCAAAAGCTTACATTCCGAAAATCTTGTTGGTCTTGGAGGTGCTACTGGACTCAAATCTAGCTGTTCAAATGCACATGGCTAGTTTCTGAAACTGTCAGAAATGTGATACTGGACAAGACCAACTCTTGGTTTCATCTAGCAGGGCTCTTCTTGTGTTCTCCAGTATCAGAGCTGTGTCACCTAGGGGCAGGGGCATGGTTCAGTGGTAGAACATCTGCTTTGCATCTAGAATGTCCAAGGTTCAATCACTGGCACCTCCAGCTAAAAAGAATTAGGCCGTAAGTGATGTGACAGATCTTGCCATGAGACCCTGGAGAGCTGCTGCCAGTCAAAGAAGACGATACTAACCCTGACAGATCAGCTGTCTGACTCAGTATAAGGCAGCTCCATGTGTCCAGATTGCCAAGCTAGAGACAGACATCTTGTGTTTCTTGATCCCTACACTGGGTAACCAAAAGCACAATGCCAAAGCAATATCAGTTGTTTGCAGTTCTTGGTTTTCTCTTCTTGAAGGTCACACGGAAGGGCAAGCAAGTATTTATCCACAATCACTGCAACCAGGCCATCGTGGGCATTGCCACCACCAACCCCAAACTGCCCTTGCCCAATATAATGTTCATTGCTCGTCCAGGCGTTAGCCGGGTCTCTTCAGGACAACACAGAGAAGAGTCAATGCTCACCAGGTGAGTTGACCATAGAACTGTACAAAACTATTGCTGTGCAGTCCTCTGCACTGAAGACATTTTAAGAAACAAGCAAACACAAGATGTGAAGGTGTTGGTAACATCTAGCAAGATAGAATTTTGCTCTACCACTCCATTAATTAGTTCCTGAACAGCACAACACAGGTTCATGAAAAATAACCCTTGGTTCTCTGAGATATATTTTTCTTTCTGTTTTTAATGTCCTTAACATTAGGAGTTGGATCATATGACTCTGTCACAAATACCTCCCCCCACACACACACCCAGTGACCCCTGCTCCATGCCCAGAAGATGGGGGGGGGGGGGAAAAAGAACCCTCCAGGATTCCTGGCCAAACTGGCCTTGAGAAAAATTGCTTCCTGGCCCCAAAGTGGTGATCAGCATTTCCCTGGGAATGTAAGAAAGGGCCACAATAACTAAGCACTGAAGCAAACCTTCCTGCCCTTCCTTCTCATAGTCTGCCGAAGTTCATAGAATCAGCATTGCTGTCAGTTGGCCATCTAGCCTCTGTTTGAAAACCTCCAAAGGAGAGCCCACCACCTCCCGAGGAAGCCTGTTCCACTGAGGAACTGCTCGAACTGTCAAGAAATTCTTCCTAATGTTTAGCTGAAAACTCTTCTGATTTAATTTCAACCTGTTGGTTCTGGTCCCACCTTCTGAAGCAACAGAAAACAACTCCATACTATTCTCTATATGACAGCCCTTCAAGTACTTGAAGATGGTGATCATATCACCTCTTAGTCATCTCTTCTCCAGGCTAAACATGCCCAGCTCCTTCAACCTTTCCTCATAGGACTTGGTCTCCAGACCCCTCACCATCTTCATTGCCCTCCTTTGAACATGTTCCAGCTTATCTATATCCATTTTAAATTGTAGTGCCCAAAACTGAACACAATACTCTAGGCGAAATCTAACGAGAGCAGAGTAAAGTGATACCATCACTTTGTGTGATCTGGACACTATACTTCTGCTGCCCAAAACCACATTTGCCTTTTTAGCTACCATGTCACACTGCTGACTCATGTTCAGTGTATGGTCTACTAAGACCATACTATTAAGAGAGCCAGTTTGGTGTAGTGGTTAAGTGCGCAGACTCTAATCTGGGATCCAAACCACATTTTACCAACTTGTCAACAAGAATATTATGTGGAATCTTATCAAAAGCCTTACTGAAATCAAAACTATGTCTACAGAAATAAGGTTCGTCTGACATGACTTGTTCTTGAGAAACCCATGCTGGCGCTCACTAATCACAGCCATCCTTTCTAAATGCTCAAGGACTGACTGTTTCCTTATTTGTTCTGAAACTTTTCCAGGTATAGATGTCAAGCTGACGGGTCGATAGTTATCCAAATTCTCCTTTTTGATGTGATATCACATCTTCCATGCAGTTCTAGGAATTTCCCAAATATTTATATTAATGACAATAGAGTCTGGGGGAATTCCTAAAGCATTATGGAGGATGTGACTGACACCCATTCCAGGTGGAGATTTGGAGGATGTAACAACACTTCTGGGTGATGCTCTATGCCTTCACATTTGAAACTGAGGAAATTCCTATAACGTCACCATTGATGCTACTATCCCCACCTCCATGTTTCCTTCTGCTCCTCAAATCATCAAGGGTTGAGGATTTAGGGCTGGGGATTATCCACTGCCCGTGGGCACATGGTGAGACTTAATGGAAAAGGGGGGCAGGATATAAGGAGGTCCACTGGAGGCATAGATGAGTCCTCCCATCTGGCTCAATAGCTAGCTTCCAATGGTGGGGGGAAAGGACCAACAATGAGAAAGGCAGCTGGGCTTGTGCCTATTGTCATGGTGCCCCAAGCAGCTGCCTATCTTGCTTGAGCACAGAAACCAGCCCTGAGAACACTTCCCCATGGCCAGGTGGACACCTTCCACCATTTGAACTTCAGTTACTCTGCTGGATGGAACATGAAAGAAGAGAAGGAGGAGCCAGTCTGTTAGATATGTTGGACCTTGTTTGGTTGCCCCAGGTGCTCTGCATTTTCATCCTCTTGGCTTTCATAACAGGCTCATCCCTTTGAAGTTTGTGCGAATCTCCATCCATGACTCCGAGAAGCAGCTCATCAAGATCAAGCTGATCAACAGACGTTCTTATTACCTTCAGCTGTATTCCTCCACCGAGGATGGAAAGGGCTTGTTTGACTGCTGGCTGTCACTCATCCATCTCCTCCATCATCCGCCACGGAGCTATATGCAGCCCTATTTCAAATCCCGCGCAAGAAGAAAGACCCTTAATGTTCCAGTTGGCCCAAGTGAAATAGACACAAAACTAGACCATGACTCTTTAAATAGAGAGGTGAGGGCCCATGGCAAAAATCTGGGGGGACTTTTTTCCAAAGAACTTTTTTCAATATTTCCAATGGAAAAATTGAGAAATTTGGGGGAGCACTGAAAACTAAACTCCTATCAGATTTTTTCTTCTTGAAGAAGTGAAATGGGCCAAGGCAGCTCAAAGTGCAACAGTATGCCACTCTCTCTCACTTTAGTATTGGGCATATTTATAATTTTGCTTATAAAAAAACTAACGCAGTTAGACTCTAAAATGTGATAATTATTCTAATTAATACAATTTTATATGAAGTTATGAAGGATACATGTTATGTCATCGAAGGAGCAAAATATATTTTGATTAAATAAGGAATATGTTTTAATATATTTCAAGTTTCACCCAAATTTCCATTTTTGGAAGAAGAAAAAAAGCCCCATGTTTCCATGGTTTCAAAATTTCTGGAAACTTTACATCTCTATTTTTAGCGTATAAATACCTGCTGGAGAAGTAGCGTTGCCATATTTCCCAGTCCCCAGTGGGCATTGCCTGCTGGCACTCCAAGAAGCTGGCAAGAGAAAAAAAATGTTAAAAACCATTGTTAGTGACATCATGATGTCACTTGGGGAAAAGCCTGGAAATGACATCATGCCTCTCTAGGAACTGGAGCCTCTAGGAATGAAACCATAGAGTTTCCAGTGAGTCCTACAGAGATGTGACATCCCTTCTGGATTTTTCCTGAAGTGATGTCATGCTGTTGCTGACAGCCATACCCTCATGTTACGGCCCCCCTGGTCTCCTGCTGGTTGTCAGGATGGGCCTGGCAACACTAATCAAGAGAGAAACATTCAGCCTAGATCTTGCAAGCTGGCAGCCATCTTCCCACAATTTCCCCTCCCGTGCTTAGATTAGTCAGTTAGTGCAGTTGAGTCTGGTGCCCTCTAGGCCCCCCAAAGCCCCAGCCTTTTCTGCAGCGTGTGCTTGGCTCCCATTCAAGGAATCCAGTTCTTTCTGGCTGGCTTGCTCCTAACCTCCCCTTCTTTCCCTTTCCTTTTCTTGCTTGCTACTTTTGTCCCACAGTATTCTGCCCATCTTCCCATCATCTCCTGGGACCTGAACTAAGGGGAGAAGCCAGATCCATGCCATTAAGATGCTGAAGGGTATTTAGTTTCCATTTGTGACCAGTCAGTGCTTTCTAGTAGCTGCACATGATGGCCATCTCTCTGCTTGAGTCTTCTCCTCCTCTTTATCCAATTTGTTTCTCACATTGTGGCACCCATTTCTTTCTCTCCAAACCTCACCCCTTCTGAAATTGCTACTCCACCACCTCAAAATACTGTCTCTCTCAATGACTTTTTCAGTTCCATTTGCCTGGCTGATATTTTTGCTCAGATGCCTCACCCCCATCTCAAATTCTTTACATATCAGGCTGAATTCTCATCCTTTTTCTACCGCCTTCCTCTCTTCATACATTCTCTATATGCATTGGCAATGACACCCTCCAGCCTGTAAGAAGCCTCAGACCGATTTCCCACAAGCACTGCACCGGCGTCGTTCCTCTGTTTGCCCCATTGCCTACTTAAATTTCCCACTATTTGCTGCAGGGCACATTTTGACCTGCGGCTTCGCGCGATTTCCTCCGTGGCTTCAGTGATCCTGTATTTTGAGGATCACTGAAGCCGCGGAGGAAATTGTGCGAAGCCCCAGGTCAAAATGTGCCCCGTGGCAAATAGTGGGAAATTCAAGCAGGCAATTGGGGCAAATGGAGGAATGACGCCGGTGCAGCGCTTGTGGGAAATCAGTCTCAGTGTAGTCTGTAACCTCTTTTCTCTGCACTTTGGCTTCTCTATGCTATCTGTCATGAATTCATGTTGCTTTTCTCTTTATGGCTCCTTGATGGAAACTTTGCCTCATGCACTGGTCAGAGCTAGCTTTGGCTGTTGCAACCACCTCCTGCCTGGTCATGGCCTCCCCTCTTCCTCCCCTTCACCGTTATCCAGAACTCTGACACAGTCATTCACCTGACCGCATGACCTCTCTGGCTTCCTGTATGCTCTAGAATCCAACACAAACTCCTTGCCTCCAAAGCCTTCCTTCCCCTTATCTCTCTGCCCTCATGGTCAGCTGCACCCCATCCTGCTTTTCCAGTTCTACCACTCATGCAAAAGTCTCCCTTACCACCTATTTTGTCTTGAGCTGCCACTCATAACACTCCCCCCTAAATTCCTTTGAGTTCCTCCTTTTCTGTAGGCACGACCCCTCTACCCTGCAGAAACGAAGCCTAGGCATTTGTAAGTGGAACGCTTGCATATTCTCTCCCTGTTTATCCTCACTGATGCCCTCCTTTCTCCTTCTCTTGCTATCCCCTTGTGTCAGATTTTAGACTTGGAAGTTCCTTGGGGCAGAAACCCTTAATTTACTTATTGATGGTGAGATATAAATGCATGAATTATAGTAACCATTTCTTTTTCTTTTCTTTTTTTTTTTGACATTAATTATTTCTTACAGGATGAAGTCTTGGAAGACAAGATGGGTTCCTTAGAGAAGAAGGCAACCAAAGCAGAGCTTCAAAGTGAGGACAACAGCATCGCAGAAACTTACACAAAATCAGAGGATTATATAATCCGCATGAGATCTAGGCTGTTGACAAGTAGCCGGCGAAGCCTGCCCTCTGAATTTGAGAGCTTTGAAAGTTACCAAGTGAGCCCGTCTGCAACAGAAGAGACATCCAAGTAAGCCCGGGGGGGGGGGGGGGGAAGCATTTTTGTCTCCAGAAGACATGCCCTATTGTTGTTGCTGTTCAGTTGCACAGTTGAGTCCAACTCTTCGCGACCCCATGGACCATATCGTGCCAGGCCCTACTGCCCGTTGCATCAATAACACTGTCTAACCATCTCATCCTTTGCCACTCCCTTCTTCTTTTACCCTCAATCTTTCCTAGCATCAGGGTCTTCTCCAGTGAGGGCTCCCTTCTCATTTGGTGGCCAAAGTATTTGAGCTTCAGCTTCAGTATCTGGCCTTCCAGGGAACAGTTAGGGTTAATTTCCTTTAGGATTGACTGATTTGATCTCCTTGCAGTCCAAGGGACTCTCAAGAGTCATCTCCTGCACCATAATTCAAATGTATCTATTCTGTGGCGTTCAGCCATTGAGGGCAAGACAAAATGGCTTCAGCTTTAAGCACAGCATACATACAGGGTGGCGCTTGCCCAGCTGGTCTGGAGTTTCAGGCTTGGGTGTCACCAGTATGCTGATGACACCCAGCTGTATCTGTTATTGGATGGCTGTCCCACATAATTTGGCCGTTGGTTTGGAGGCTGTGGTCGAGTGGTTGAAACAGAGTGGGCTGAAACTGAGTCCAACTAAGATGGAGGTTCTGTGGCTGGGGAGGGGGCTTCAGGATTAGGGCACAGATTACCAGCTCTTGGAGTGCCACTGACACTGGCACAATCTGTCAGGAGCTTAGGAGTGATTTTGGATTGCCAGTTTGGTGCAGTGGTTAAGTGCACGGACTCTAATCTGGGAGAACCGGGTTTGATTCCCCACTCCTCCACTTGCACCTGGATGGATGACCTTGGACAAACCATAGCTCTGTACCAGCTGTTCTCTCAAGGACAGTTGTCTCAGAGCTCTCTCAGCCACAGGGTGTCTGTTGTGGGGAGGGGAAGGGAAAGGAGTTTGTAAACTGCTCTGAGACTCCAAGTGAAGGGTGGGGTATAAATCCAATCTCCTCCTCCTCTTAAATGTGGAGGCCCTGGTTCCAAAGACTGCCAAGCTAGTGTTTTTTCATCTATACCAAGTTAGGCAACTGGCTCCTTTTCTGTCATGCCCTGATCTGGCCACAGTAAGCCATACAATGGTCACCTCCAGATTAGACTATTGTAACTCACTCTGTGCTGACCTGTCCTTGAGACTGACCCAGAAGCTCCAACTGATCCAGGATGTGGTGGTACAAGTCCTGATGGGAATGTCATGGACGGCACATCTACATCCAGTGCTGCACCAGCTACACTGGCTCCCAGTGGAATACTGAGTCAAGTTCAAGGTTTTGGTACTGAAGTATAAGGCCTTGAATGGTCAGGGGCCGATGTATCTATGGGACCATCTCCTCCGCTATGTCCCAGGAGAGCCTTCCACTCCTTAGACAGCAATCTGCTGGTGATGCCTAGCCTTAAAGGCATCTGGCTGTCCTCAACCAGGGCCAGGGTCTTTTCGTTCCTGGCCCCAACTTGGTGGAACTCTCTGCCAAATTCCATCAGGGCCCTGTGAGATCTGATGCAATTCCATAGGGCCTACAAGGCAGAGATGTTCCGCCAGGCTTTTGGTTGAGCACATCTTGGCTGGCACTCTTTCCTGTTCTCTGTTGTTTACATCTATTTTGCCCTCTTCCCCCTGTCCACGGAGTAGCCAGCAGTGGGAACTGAGATTGAGATTGGATATTCACCATTTGATTGCCTCTAATGTTTTCTTAACGTTTTAACTGATTTTATCTTGTTCTATCTGTGGTTTGGACATTGCCCAGAGCCCTGCAGTAACAGGGGTTGGGCAATTCATAAACAGAATAAATAAATAATGAATAAGACGGCTATCCACCAAGTGGTGACTTATCACAGTGGGGGTGTCACCACTCAGCAAGCTGATCTTCTGTCAGATCCTGCCAAGTGATGAGAATCTTAACACACGTTGGCACCTGATTAGAAATCCAGGAAAGCAGAGGAGCAACAAAAAACCCTTCTTACCACTTGGCATGATGACACAGAGAACTGAAACACAAATAATCCAGGATAGACTCTCTCATCCTGGGGTGCTTTGGTCATCTGTTATTGTACTACCAAGTGAAAGGTGCAGATATCTATTAAATTGGTCAGAGACAGCTGGCTTATTCTGACGCTGTGTGTCAAAACCTGCCAGCTCAGGAGAAGAGCTCATTGCAGACCCTGCAGGCCCTGGAGGACACAGCACCCCATAGTGGGCTCTACAGACCAGGATGCCACTCTTTTTTGGACCCTGTTGAATTCTGGGATCCCTTTGACACAGGCTACCAGCCCCCTAATCAACCTTTCAATCCTAGGAATGGACAGCCTGAACGCAGGCCATCCTTAGAGAGAAGAACGGTCGCTGGGCAGCACAATGCCTCCCTTTCCCGTTTGGTTGAACCCATGCAAGTGTCTTCCACCAGGGGTCCCCGCCAACACCCCCCACTAGCCATTGCTAGAAAGTGGGTGGGGCCAGGTGGGGCATTTGCCCAGCAGAGCTTCTGGAGACTCAATTGGCTGGGCAGATAAAACCAACACTGTTTCAGTGGCAACTGCCACCACAGCCTTAAAATTATCCCTCTTCTCCCATGAACTTAGACTTCCTCTGTGTGGTTGCACCTGCCTCCTGTGGCAGCCGTTTGGTGGTTGCACCCACCACCCTGTGTCAGAATTCCAAAAGTGCCCACAGGTTCAAAAAGGTTGGGTATCCCCCGCCTTGCACTGAGTCACACCACTGCTCTATCAAGGTCAGTACTGTGTACTCTGACTGGCAGAGGCTCTCCAGGGTCTCAGGATCTTTCATACCACCTCATCCTTTTAAAGTGGAGATGTCAGGGACTGAACCTGGGACCTTCTGTATGCCAAGCAAATGCTCTACCACTGAGCCACAGCACCCTGCCCACTGTTCCCGGAGATGCTGATGTGGTATCACAGTGTCCAGCGTTTCATCAGGAAGGGTAGGTGGCCAAGACTACTGTAAAACCCCTCAGTAATCAGTTGCTACCTGGAAGCAGTTGATGTAACATCTAAACAGCTGAGCTCTGTAGTCCCAGTTCTCTTATGAACAGCTGACCTGATTTTTTTTTTTAGCAGGCTTGGGCTTAGCTCAGCCCCTGGCTGCCTCTACCTGCTAGAAACCTCCATGTTCCTCCACCCTTATGATGGCAAGAAAGGGACACTGTGGCAAGCTACGAATTGGCTAGAGTCTGTCTTTTCCCCCACCATAGTTTCTGCAAACAGCTGGATTTCAAAGCTGCCCTGATTTTTTTAGCAGGCTTGGGCTTAGCTCAGCGAAAGGGAAATGATTCATTAGTTTTCAGCAGCTGCTGTGCCCATGGTGACTTGGTCAGCCTTCAGAACAGAAAGTTGGCCTTGGACATTGATGCTCACTCCTAAATGTTCCCTTCCACTGCTCCATTGACATGTGTTGCCTAAGAATGATAAAAAAAGGGGTGACTGCAAATGGGTGGGATGGGAGGGAAGGTGATTAAAATGTAAGAGGCACTGAAGCCAAAGCTCAATCTAGACATTCACTCTGTTTGCCTTACAAAGCAGTGGTGAAAGTCCATAAACTGAAAGTTAGATGAGTTCACTTTTGAAAGTTAGATGAGTTCCTGCGGGGGCGAGGGCATTTGTCTGTAGTTATGCTCTGCTTATGCAACACCCCCCTCCCCGATAACTATTTGCTAGGCATCATTCTGGTCCTCTTTTGCAGCAGCTGTTAAGAGTTAAACCAATTTAGTTTGGTAGTGTTAAAAATGGCAGAATATGAAAAGCATAATAAATTAATTTAGAAGCCGTATAACCCATGTAATTAGAGGAAGCAAAACAAATTACCTAAAAACTAACCCATAAAAGACCAGGAGGGCAAAGGGTTTTACCAGACACCTGGAGCTTAAGTGGCAGGGAGGGAGTTCCGCTAATGAGGAGAGCCACAGAAAAGGCCCTGTCCTTAGTGGTCAGCCCATCTTGCATCAGAAAAGGGGGCATACCCGACCGGGCCTCTGTGTTCTGATCTTAGTGTTTTGCAGGTTCATGGGGTGGGAAAGCAGTCCTCAACAGTGCAGTCTTAAGCAGAGTTACACCCTTCTAAGTCTACTGAAATCATTCCACTTCGGGTGTAACTATGCTTAGGACTACACTATAAGATGCTCGGGTTTCAATCTGCCTGTGGTTTTAAAAGAGAGCTCCAGCATTTTGAATGGTGCCTGGAACTGAATTGGCAGGGCATTCAGGACTTGGTGAGATGCCTTCTTGCAGTTGTGTTGGCAGAGTTAGTAACCTTGCTCTTGCATTCTGCACTAACTGACATTCCCAAAGTCTTCAAATACAAAAACCCAATTCAAATTCAAAAATCCAATATCAAACACTAACTAGGATAAATTATAAAAGCCACCAACATAACTCAATGGCCTAGCAAAAACAGAGACAATTTCATAAATGTTGTGTCACCACAGAAAAGGCCCTGGTCCTAAATGGGCACCAAAAGGCCCTGGTCCTAAACGGGCACCAATCTCGCCCCAGGCAAGAAAAAAACTCAGAGCATGAGACACTGTTCACTTCAAGGCACTCTGGGCTCAAACATCTGGGGTTTTCAAAGGTCAGTTGCAGCACCTTGCATTTAGCTTGGACACCAACTAGCATCCACCAATGTAATTTGGCTGATACAACTTGCAGCAGTTAAGAATCTTTCTTCCAACTTTTAGACCAGCTGAAATTTTTGAACAGTCTTCAAAGGCAACCCTACACAGTATGTTACAGTAGTCTAATCTGGATATTACCAAGGCATATGCAGATAGTCCTGTGCATATCATTCTAAGTTAACTCTAAAACAGGGTTGGATACAAATGGTTTCAGTTAGTTTTTGACAAGATACTCAAGATACTAGTTTGCATTAAAGGAGGCTCAGGGAACAATCCTAAGTGGGTCTACCTGAAGTTAAGTCCTACTTTATTCAATGGGGCTTACTCCCAGGAAAGCATTCCTAGGATAACAGCCTTAAGCCTGTCTGCCTCAAGACTATACTGTCCTGAAGCCACTTTATTTTTTTTATGTCTACATATTTACATATTCCTGATTTTGGCCTGTGGAAGTTCTCTCAACAGCATGATCATCTAGGACCAGCAATTGCTCTGTAATATTTTTAGCTAGACCACTTGACAAAATTAACAATTGCTACCCTCCGTGAGTGTAATAGCTAGCATGCTTTACAGTATTTCCTTAAGCATGGCCCTTCAGGAGTTTTACAACTGCTAATCTGAGTGTTTCTCTCCCCCCCCCCCCAGGAGACACAGCACATTATCTAGCATCTTATCAGACGAGTCAGACTTAACTCTCAGCAGGTGTTCCCTGCCACCAACACGATTTCCAGGTGAGCAGCAAAACATCCCCTGGTTGCACGTTTTCTTCCCTTTGTACAAAATGGCTCTAAGTTGCACAAGGACCTACGGAACCGCTGTTTTGGGTCAGTCAAGTGCAGGGCTAGTCTCAGTGATTCTGGTACCCTGGGCATAAGTTCAGCATGGGGCCTGAAGCCTGGGATAGAATAAAAGAAAGCAAATGGAGGGAATTCATGGGGTTCTGTAAAGACTCCCTGTCTCCTCACCATATAACAGTCTTCCACAAGTAAACCCACTACATTTGAAAAGTACTATAAGCAAACGGAAACCAGAATTTCCTTTAGCTGTTCATATTTAGGATAATAACAAGAAGGGGGACCCACGATACTTGTGGGGGGGAATATCCCAATACTTCTCCCAGCCCCCCCTCCCAAGCGGCAGCGGCGGCTGCAAGGCCCGCCGATCCTCCTCCCACCCACCCCCTCCCCAGTGGCAACAGCAGCAGCAAGGCCCATCGATCCTTCTCCCACCCCACCCCCAGTGACGGCAGTGGCAGCGAGGCCCACCAATCCTTCTTCCTCCTCCCCCCCCCCCCCTGCACCGGCGAGGCCTGAGCGGCTCACGGCCACTGGCTGCCAAGCCTTCTCCCGTCCCCTCCCCCTCCCCGGTGGCAACGGCAGTAGCAAGGCCTGCCAAGCCTTCTTCCTTCCCCCCACCCCCGCAATGGAAAGGCTTGAACAGCTCACAGCCACCAGACCCACCAAGCCTCCCCCCCCAACAGCCAGAGCGTTCCTTGTGCAGAGAATACTTTTACTTTTGGGGGGATCCCCCAACATTTTTTTTTACTTTTCAGATTTTTCTGCACATCTGGGGAGTCCTCCAAGTGTGCAGAAAAATCTCTCTGCCCCCCAAGTGCCCCCTCCACACGGATTTAGATATCTGCACGGAGGGGGCAACTTGGGAATTAGTATATAGATGTTATTCAGGTAAAGTTTTGTTGGTTGATAAGCCAATTATTGGACGAGGCTTGGTGGTTACGTGGATATATGCCATACACTCACTTATCTGATCTATATTTCTTGGTTAATATGATAATTATTGGAATATGACTGATGGTTATATTAATGTATTTGCTATATACCTGTTTACTTGGTTTATATAATGAAAATTGGAGGGCAGGGAGACAGTGGGTTGGTGAGCAAGCGGTGCCGACTACAGCTGGGAAATCTGAGGGAGTCCTGGTTCCCTTGACCAACCAAGAATGCAGGATGCTGCAGCTTTTGACATTCCCACCAGACATGGGCCTGCCTTGGGTTGCTTCGGGCATGCCCTGCAGGAAGCTTTCCATATTAATCTGGGGAAAGGAGCTACACAGATAATTGTCACCATGTAAAAGCAGACTGAGCCCGGGTATAACTTAGTAGTTGTTGCTCAGAGTTTGGAATGAGGGAGGGGGGAGAAGTGCATCAAAGCGCATTATTTAAAAACAACACTTCTCCTGTCACTGGCACTGCTGGGTACGACAACCAAGGAATAAGTACTATGCTAGCTCTGTGTGTTTGTCCATTCTCGCTCACATTTATGTGTTTGTGTTTGGTTTCCAGAAAAAGGAGAAAGCGGCAGTGTCAATATCGTCACCATCTTTTCCGTTGTCTCCAAACATGCTGATACAGGATGCGCCTGCAAAAGCTAACCCCGGATGAGGAAGGATCTAGGACTGATCATGGTAGAGGCAGAAAAGGGGAGCCAAAGGTGCATGGAGGAAGGCCTTTGCTTGGATTAATTTCTGCCCAGAAACCGGGGAGGGGGAGGGGCTGCTGTGAAGTAGAGAGGCCAGCCTCCAGGTGGGGCCATGAGTTCTCCCAGAATTACAGCTGATCTCCAGACTACAGAGATCAAGCTCCCCTGGAGGAAATGGTAGCTTCAAAAGGCAGACTCGACAGCATGACATAGCCACTAGGGATGCCAGCCTCCAGGTGGGACCTGGGGATCATCCCCTGGAATTACAGCTCATCTCCAGACTCAAGAGATCAGTTACCCTGGGAGAAAATGGATGCTTTGGCGGGTGGACTCCTGCGACACTGTCCCCCACTAAGGTCCCTATTCTCCTCAGGCTCCATCCTCAAATCTCCAGGAGTTTCCCAACCTGGATCTGGCAACTCTGCCCCCCATCCCCCTGCCGGTGTCCAGGGGGGACCTGGCATACCCTAATCCCTGCTGAGCTCCCTCCACAGTAAAAACTTCCCCTCAGTGCAGTTGCCAACCTCCAGGTGGGGCCTGGAGATCCCCTGGAATTACAGCTGTGCTGACAAAGATTAGATCCCCTGGATCCGGATGACAAAGATTAGATCCCCTGGAGAAAATGGCTGCTTTGCTATGGCATAATACCCCACTGTGGTCCTTCCCCTCCCCAAATACCACCCTCCTCAGACTTCACCAAAATATCCAGGTATTTCCCAAGCCAGAGTTGGCAACCCTACCCAGGTACTGCCCCCCAAATCTCCAGGTATTTCCCAAGCCAGAGCTGGTAGCCGTAGCTGTGAGGAGGAGATTAGGAGGCAAAATTCCAGGGGCCCTGACTGCCCAGGAAGTTCAGTGGCCCCTTTACTCAAGTGGAGGGAAGGAGGAAGGTCACCTCAGGCCTGTTACTCTAAGCCAAGCCTACCTCCATAAGGCGGCTGTGAGGCTAGAATGGGCAGAAAGTAACCTTGTTGCCCTGAGCTTCTTGGAGGAAGAGTGGGCTAACATGTGAGGAGAGGGACAGTGAAAGAAAAAGTTGTGGCGTCCCTAGCCTATTTGTGCTGACAGCAAGTCCTGTGATTTGGTTTGGCATGAGGCAGAGGTTGGGTCTGGGTGGTATGGAGAGGGAAAGAGGAAATCTTTCTCTGGAAGTCTGTGGCAGCACTCATTGGTAAGGGAAGGAGGGAACAGTTGTGAGCTCAGTCACACTGGTCCATGTGGACTGATGTATTCATTTTCCTTCTTTTGCTTTTTCTGAAGAAACAGAGGCATATCAATTTCTCAAGTTCCTGCATTCTGCCTCTTATTTCATTTAATTCAGTTACTACTTTGTTATGGCGTTGGTTGCACTAAGCTACTCCATGTTGTTAATGTTTAACTTTTGGTTCTCGGTTTGTTCATCACGTCATTAAGTACCCAATCTACTAGTGTCACTTCATCTAGAGAGTCTTGTGGCATTTTAAAAAGACATAGTGTTGTTTGTGGGTTTCTCTCGCAGTTTTTCTTCAGGGAGAAAGTTGCAAATAGTCCTGCGTGTAAGGAAGTGGAAAGCTCAGTGCAGTTAAGAATCCCAGCTGGAACAAAAGCCATTACCTTCAGGTGAAAAAAGATATACATAGACTGCCAATACTTTTTTTTTTCGAATGGGGACCAGCACACACACCCCCCCGCCCCAACGTAATGGGAGCTTCCAAACTGTGAGCATTATTGCCTCTTTAAGACATAACCAAAGGGCATGCTGGGAAAAGGGAGGGATGAAGCAGACTCCAGGACTGATTTTAGCTCTGATGGTGTTGTTAGTTTGTGCTTGGTGCATTTTGAGGAATAAAATCAATTTACTACATTCCCTGCCTTTCCCCCTGACTGGAATGTGAGGCAGGCAGAGTTTCCATGTGAGGGTGGACCTAACCTCTTCCTTCAAAATGGCATCATCTGAGCTCTGCATTCATAGACTCTCTTTTAGCTGTTTAACAGGCTTTCTAAGAAATGGAAACAAGCTCCAGGCAAAAGACTAAATGACCCAATCAGTAGAAACTGTGCCAGAAAATCTAAACTCTGAAGTTTTTCTTAGTTTGATTCATGTACCAATAAGCCTTCTGTCCACACACCAGATCAGTGATCTCATTGTGCCCAGTGATGTGTTTCTAGGCACTCACAGCCTTCTTCCCCAAAGCATCTCCTTCCCAAAGCTAAGAGCCATTTCCAGCATTCCTCCACCTCACTGGAGCCTCAGAACACCATTGGAGGCATCATTTTTTAGTCTGCAGGGAGCACCCATTCGGGAACGGCTGCCTCCATCGCAGGAGGAGGATGCTTGGCTTGGGACCCCCATATTTTGTGGTGGGTTCCTGCTTTCCAAGCAGTCACTTTGTAGTGGTGTCCACGACCTGTTCTCAGAATGCCAGTGGTGCCCACAAGATCAACGAGCTATAGGACCTTTCTACTAGCCACTGTGAGAGACTCTTGAGATTAGAGGAAGGTGTATATATACCATTGCATAGGAGTGTACTATTACTCCCTGTCATGACCCTTGCGGGTTGCCCACTGTCTTTATACCAGGCTTGTGCCTGCACTTACTCTGCCCCAAGTGAGGGATCTTTCTCCCAGACCAGATTGTCCCCTCAGCTTGACTCTGTGCAAGGAAAGGCCGCAGAAGAGAAAAGAATGCAATTTTACATTTCACACAGCTGAAGTTCAGTCTCCTCACACATTCCCCAAACTCCCATTGGCTACCGCCGCTGCCAAGCATCATGGGAATTGTAGGCTGTCAGCCCTCTACCCCTGCACAGGTCTCTCCTCTACCCCTGCACAGGTCTCTCCTGTCAGCCCTCTACCCCTGCACAGGTCTCTCCCAGGAAAGCCAGTTTGGTGTAGTGGTTAAGTGCATGGACTCTAATCTGGGAGAACCAGGTTTGATTCCCCACTCCTCCACTTGCACCTACTGGATGACCTTGGGCAAGCCATAGCTCTGTACCAGCTGTTCCCTCAAGGACAGCTTGGGAAAGAGCTCTCTCAGCCTCACCTACCTCACAGGGTGTCTGTTGTGGGGAGGGGAAGGGAAAGGAGTTTGTAAGCCACTCTGAGACTCTTAAGTGAGTGAAGGGTGGGATACAAATCCAATTTCTTCTTCTTCTTCTTCTTCCTGTGCCTAGGCCGCACTAGGCCTGTCTCCCTGAGCAGGCACAGATCATGACACTCCCCATTACTGAACTGTTAGCTCAATGCTCTTAGAGTTTAAGGGAGGCTTATCTTCAAAAAGGCACTTTGGAAGATGAGTTCAAGTCCAAGGTAGAACAGAAAGAGATGTATTTATCGGCACTTAATTTCTGTTTTCAAGTTTGTCCTTCAAAAATGACTTTTAAAAGAATACAGCTCAGAAAGAAAATCCTTAAAGCGTTTCAGATTTTCAGAACCGTTCTTGTTATGGGAAAATTCCCCATGACTCCACGTGTCTGCCATTTCAGGAGCAATCCCAATCAGATCAATCTGAGTAAGCCCCATGGAATAACTTTGGACTTCCCTGGTATTGTAATTTTTAAGTATTGAGCAGGAGGCGATAAATCCAAACAAACAGGCTTTTATTCAGTGACACTGTTCAGCTCAAAAGACAGCTCTATGAGAGCAGCACTTTCATTTATACTGTTCCAACACATAACTTTCAACAATGTAACTATATACAAGCAATACTATTGGACCCAAGCAGGGCTCAGCGATTGGGTATCTAGATTGGCTTTAGGACCAATGGGAGTCTTTATTAATCAGCCAATAGGAATTGGAGCTTTAGGATACCAGAGCCCTTTTCAAGCTATTACTGCTTCATATTCTAAACACAAACACAACAGTAATAAATAAGAACATACATAAGAACATAAGAGAAGCCAATGCTGGATCAAGCCAGAGGCCCATCCAGTCCAACACTCTGTCACACAGTAGCCAAAAATACCAGGAGTCATCAGGAGGTCCACCAGTGGGGCCAGGACATTAGAAGCCCTCCCAACTGTTGCCCCCCCTTCAAGCACTAAGAATACAGTGCATCACTTGCCCCAGACTGAGAGTTCCTATCCATACCTTGTGGCTAATAGCCACTGATGGACTTTACTCCATATCTATATATCTAATTGCCAATTCACCCCCTTCATGCGGATATCTAAATCCGCGCGGAGGGGCACTTGGGGGGCAGGGAGATTATTCTGCACTCGTGGGGGAGTCCCCACATGTGCAGAAAAATCTAAAATGTTTCAAAAAATATTCGGTGGATATTTAAATCCCCCGAAAAGTTACAGAGCGTGGGAACTGCCGGGGCAAGCGGGGGGAGAGAGATTGGTGAGGCCCACAGCTCTGTGCCGTGTGGGCCCCGCCAGGGCAAGCAGGGGTGGGGGGGAGAAAGGTTGGCGAGCCCTGTATGGCGCAGAGCCGCAGGACTCGCTGGGGTGGGGGGGGGAGAAAGGTTGGCAAGGCCCACAGAGCCACAGGCCTCACTGGGGCAAGCCAGGGCAGGGGGGAAGGTTGGCGAGGCCTGCGCAGTGCATAGCCGCGGGCCTTGCCAGGGTAGGGGGTGGAGAAAGGTTAGCGAGGCCCATGGCTCTGCACCGCACAGGCCTCGCTAGGGCAACCGGAGGTGGGGGGGAGGGGAGAGGAAGCCTTACCTTGGGCTGGTGCTCCTTCTCTCCTCCCCCCTGCGGGTCCCGCCTCTTGTTTTTATCTAATTCCCTCTTGAAGCCATCCATGCTTATAGCCGCCACCACAACCTCCTGTGGCAGTGAATTCCATGTGTTAATCACTCTTTGGGTGAAGAAGTACTTCCTTTTATCCATTCTTCTAACCCGGCTGCTCAGCAATTTCACTGAGTGTCCACGAGTTCTTGTGTTGTGAGAAAGGGAGACAATTACTTCTTTCTTGACCTGCTCTATCCCATGCATAATCTTGTAAACCTCGATCATGTCACCCCTCAGTCATCATTTCTCCAAGCTAAAGAGCCCCAAGTAGGGAAAGTGTTCCAACACTTTTATCATTCTAGTTGCCCTTTTCTGCACTTTTTCCAATACTATAATATCCTTTTTGAGGTGTGGTGACCAGAACTGCACACAGTATTCAAAATGAGGTCACACCATCGATTTATACAGGGGCATTATGTTACTGGCTGATTTGTTTTCAGTTCCCTTCCTAATAACCTCCAGCATAGCATTGGCCTTTTTTAATTGCAGTCACACACTGTTCTGGCATTTTCAGTGAGTTATCCACTTTAAGATCTCTCTCTTGGTCAGTCTCCACCAGTTTGGACACCATCAACGTGTATTTATAGTTAGGATTTTTGGCCCCAATGGGCATCACTTTGCACTTGGCCACACTGAACCCCATTTGCCACACTGATTCACCTGTCCTTGACAGATCCCTTTGGAGTGCCTCACAATCCTCCCTGGTTTTCACCACCCTGAACAATTTCGTGTCATCCGCAAATTTAGTCACTTCACTGCTTACTCCCAACCAACGCTCTTTCTAAGCTGTGGAGTCTTGTGAGCAAAAATTCTACTTTGTGAGGTACTGGCATCAAAATAGTGAGTGAGTGATTTGGCTACTGCATAAGTTAGTTTGCTCTGGAGCCATCCTTCCTGAGCTAAGACAAAAAATGTGTGAGCTGGAGGTTAAAAAAACTGTGAGCTAGCTAGCTCACACTAACTCAGAGGGAACACTGCTCCCAATTCCAAATCATTAATGAACAAGTTAAAAAGCATAGGACCCAGTACTGAGCACTGCAGTACTCCACTGTTTACCACCCTCCACTATGAAAATTGCCAATTTATACTCACTCTGTTTCCTATTAATCAGCCAGGTTTTGATCCACAAGAGGACTTGTCCTTTTATCCCATGACTATTGAGCTTGCTTAGGAGCCTGTGATGAGGAGCTTTATCAAAAGCTTTCTGGAAGTCAAGGTAAACAACATCCAGGGCTATTTTTGGGCTTCCAAGTTGGCCACACCTACAGCCTCCCCCCCCCTCGGGTTCCCCAGGCACCTCGCAAGCCACGGGGCGCCTGGGAAAGCCAAGCCGATCTAGGGAGGGAAGGCAGTTTAAACTGCCTCCTCTCCTCAGGCTCCCCAGGTGCTCCACAGCTGCGGGGCACCTGGGGAAGCCGATCCAGAAACTGCCTTCCTTCCCTCGGGTTTCCCATGCACCCTGCAAGCTGCGGGGCACCTGGGGAAGCTGATCCTGGGAGGGAGCTGTGCTGTCAAGGGTGTGGCCTAATAAGCTAATGAGTTTTTGCTGTTGGATGTGGCCTATTATGCTAATGAGCTGGGTGAAGTACAGCTTGGAAAGTCCTGCTGGAGGACGGAGGAGGACCACAGACTATCCCACGTTCCTTCATGATGAGCACAGATCTGGTTTATGTTTGGGCTTGCTTGTTCCTTCTCTTCTCCCTTCATACATGGAGCATGACTGAAGACTTCTTAAATTCCGCAGTCTACAATCAACCCTTCCCCCCTTTTTTTCTCGGTTTTTGTCTACAATCAAACTTCAGTTTGCTGTGAAGTCTGAATATTTGGTGTCTTAAGAAACTCAGAGATCATTTCTTTCACACACTCCAGGATGCTAAATCAGGATTACATCATGGTTTAGAATAGCACTTTTTATGGAAGAGACATATTGCACAGTGAAGCAACAATGACCACCCAGCTTCTTCAATGGTTCATTTTTTAACACTGAAAACTTCAGAGCAGACGACATGAGAGGGAATATGGTATAACAGTACTTAACTAAAAGCTTTTCTGTTTCTTGTCCATCTACGATGAGAAAAGTAGGAGACAATGGGTTGTATGTATCCAGACTAAATTTTTCCGCTAATGGAAGGCATTTCCATCATTGGAACAGAACTTTCCTACCTTCCTTCTGCAGCTCACTGATCTTCCCATATTTTTTCTCCAAGGGGGGCAGAGGACTCTCACAAATGGCATGAGGGGTCTTATAAAGAAGGGAGAATTGGCAGAAATTATGTCTTCCATTTGCAGAAAATTTGGTCTGTATCCGATCTTGTCAGGCTATGATTGTGTCAATTTACTACAACTATTGCGGTGTTTTATAGGGTGCAAACCACCTTGGGCTTTTGTGTGTGTGTGTGTGTGTGTGTGTGTGAGTGGAGAGGCAGCTTTTAAATATTACAAAAATTAAGTAGGCTTTAGTCCATGAAAGCTGATGCCGCCATAAATCTGTCAGGTGCCACAAGACTCCTTTTTGTTTTCCCCCCAATACCTGATGTGCTTGGATTCAGTGAAGAACCTCTGGCAGAAAATGTTCATGATCTCTGTGCATCACATCTTGGCACTTCCAGTCCTCCAGAATGCCAGGATATTGATCTTGTCTTTCTCTCCTCCAGCTGACTGCCTCCTTCAGAGCAGAAAATCAGACAGGGGAAAGATGACTTGGTTTGTTTCGTTCCAAACATCTAAGAAGACTGAAACTTGGAAGGAACATAACAAGGGGAAAAAGGGGAAGAAACACAAGGAGTGATGGAAGACTGTACAAGCAAGGGTTGAAAAAGAAAATGGGAGCTTTTTTTTTTTTTTTTTAAAAAGGAAATGTCTTATCTGTCTTCCCTTCACTGTGCACAATAGCGCATTCTGTGTTTTCTTGCACAGAATTTCAACAGGCTCAGCTGGATTCAAAGGTAATGTACTTCAGTCCAGTGATTACCTGATTCTCCCCTCACCTGGATATCCCAGTCTCATCAGATCGCAGAAGCTGAGCAGGGTCAGTCCTGGTTAGTATTTGGGTGGGAGACCACCAAGGAATACCAAGGTTGCTATGCAGAGGCAGGCAAATGGCAAACCACCTCTGAATGTCTCTTGCCTTGAAAACCCTATGGGGTTGCCATAAATTGGTTGCGACTTGACAGCAAGAAAGAACAGCATATTTGGCTGTCTCATGAAGGAGAACTTTTAAATCTGTAGATTACTCTGTGCTGTATTTTGGGCTCATCATAATCAAAACAGTAACCCACCAACTGTCCATGGATCCCCTCGACATGCACAGTTGCTGTGTTGTGTGAACAGGGGCAATGGGCATGTTAGTCATATGCATACGAGAACACGAACCTGAAAACTCCAGGGCTCAGTTTGTGCATAGTAGAGCTGTACCTTCCATGTTAAATGCAAACGTTACTCCTGTCCGTACATCAGTAGGATCTACACAATGTGCATGTGACTGTATCATCTGCAAGGGGCTAATGCGTGTGCTCTGTGTGTAGCAAGCTGTCAGAGGCCGCTGTGGCTCAGAGGTTAAGACACTGAGCTGCAGACCAGAAGATCTGTAGATTGGCAGTTCGAGACACAAGTGCTGCGTGACATCTCTGGCCCCAGCTCCTGCCAACCTAGCAGTTTGAAAGCAAGAAACTGCAGGTAGATAAATAGGTACTGCTTCAGTGGGAAGGTAACATCATGCTGTGGGCCTTGGCATTTAGTCATGCTGGCCACATGATCATGTAAATGTCTTTGGACAGTGCTGGCTCTTCGGCTTGGAAACAGAGATGAGCCCCACCCCCTAGAATTGGATTTGACTGGCTTTCGAGCAAGGGGAACCTTTCCCTTTAGCAAGGCATCACGTCAAAAGCAGCAATGCTTACTTGCACTGCAATCCTAAAGATACTTTCCTGGGAGTAAGTCCCACTGAGTACTACGGAACTTACTTCTCAGTAGATCCACCTAGGATTCCTTCATTAAAGTGCTCTTCTCTTTTCCTCCGCAGGTAAGGAAGCAGTTTGGAGGGGGTGTAAAAATGGCAGGAAGGGAAAGGACTGAGCAGTCTGCCTTCGGTCATCCTGTTCCTGCTACTCAACTGTAGTTTAAGAGGTCTGCTTTCAGCCACAACAACCAAAACCTGAGAGAGGAATGTGCAGAGTTTGGTTCTCGATGCATGGAACAAATGGTTTGAAAAGCATTGTGATTGAAGTGATTTGAAGAGATGTATATGCTCTTCCTATCATATTTTTTATCTCAGCCTTCCTCCCAAGGAGCTCAGGGCAGCAGCATACCCTAGCTGATCCTTACAACAACCCTGTGAGGGTGGTTCATGAGAGAGAGAATGAGAATGGCTGGCCCAAGTTCAACAAGTGAGTTTGGTCACTCAGGTGACCAAAAGGCCTGGAGAATCAGAGAGGCTTAGTGGGTGGAAATGGTCAGGTGAAGGCTTTTCATGGCATGGAGGCAAATAATATTACCTGGTAAATAACCCATTAAGCTTCTGTTAAAAGGGACAGGACATTTTTCTCCAGGCTAGCTGGCAACCACATATAGAGTCTGAATGGGAATTTAAGCCCTGGACTCTACAGCCATAGTATGGCATGCTAGCCACTGAACCACACTGTCTGAGGGTCAATTTGTGTCCAGAAGCCATTGCTTCAATCAAGTGTAGTAGGATTGGGAAGAGCTGTGCCCATGTCCCTCACAGCCATGAAGTTTAGTGGTTATCCTTGGGCCAGTCACTGGCTGCGCTCACACGAGCAGTTCGTGCTTATATGGTTGTGTGACCTTTGCTGATTTAAAGAGCACGATCAGACAACAAAATCAGCCTTCTGTGCCCCAGTCGTCAGCACCCAGGTCTGGCCCGTCCTGGAAGCAGAGTTTGCTGACACTGGGAACAGACCAGCCTTTACCTATGCCAGCGATTCCATTCCATTTTTCCCGATGTCTGACCCCCCTGTCACGAACAGCTGCTGGATGGGAAGTGGGAACAGTCATTTCAGTCATGGGGTTTTTTTCCCACCCAGTAGGGACATAAGCACATAGGTGCATGAGCAACCCCCATTGCCAGCAAGGGCCACGCTCTCTGGTTGAGGCATCAGTAATTTGGATGCTTCAGTGCAGAACCAGCACACAGAGGAGCCACTTCAGGGTGTGCTGTCTGGTCATCCCTTCCTGCGACAATGTAAACCGCTGCAAACAGAGGTGCTGCCAGATCGTGCCAAGCCTCCAGTGTGACCGCAGCCACTGTCTCTTCAGCCTAACCCTTCATACAGGGTTGTTAGGCTCTCCTCTCCCCTATTCTATCCTCCTATATTCTGTGGAAGTACATATACGCGTGCCGTCAAGTTGCAACTGGTTTCCGGTGACTCCAGCATGGGGCTTTCAAGGCCAGCAAGAAGCAGAGGTGGTTTGCCTTCGCCTTCCTCTGCAGAGTCTTCTTTGGTGGTCTTCCATCCGAGTACCAGACCAGTGTTCCCTCTAAGCTGAGTTAGTGTGAGCTAGCTCACAGTCTTTTAGCCTCCGGCCCACAGATTTTTGTCTCAGCTCAGGAAGGATGGCTCCAGAGCAAACTAATTTATGCAGCAGCCAAACTGTTTGCTCACAACTTTAATACCAGTAGCTCACAAAGTAGAATTTTTGCTCACAAGACTCCACAGCTTAGAGGGAGCACTGGCTGCCAACCCTGCTTAGCTTCTGAGCTCTGATGAGATTGGGTTATACCATGCCACCTTCCCTCTTCTGTGGAAGCAGGCTGGGAGAATTAGACGTTATAGCCCTAAGGAACAACTGGACTAGCCTTTTGCGTTGAAGCATAAGGAAGGGATCAAGTTGGTCGATATTTGTGCATCCATGAGTGTATAATGAATGTAGCTCCTTTCTGAGGTAAAATAGTTAGATTCACCTCCAGAAGCACCTTGGAGACCAACCAGTTTCAGGGTATAAGCTTTCAAGAGCCAAAACTCCCTTCATCAGGGACTCAAATCTGTTTTAGTGCAGACTGTCATGGATACACTCTGAAACTATCCTTTTTGAGGGCTGGTCTGCCAGCAGCATCCTCTGCCTCACGTCTCAGTGCTTTAAACTGCCACATGCACACGCACACACACACACCTTCAATTAACCTAGGTCCCACCTCTGAGCTCCTGCTTACAACCTCATTAGCAATGAAGCCAATAGGTAATGGAGTTGTCGTTTAATTGGATGGAGGGGAAAACAATCCAGCTCTCCTTTTCCAGCACATTGAGCATAAAGAGGCAATCAGATGGGTTTAAATTCTATTGTGTTGGCAAGATGAGCGGGGGGGGGGGGGGGGGGGAATGGCACCAATTAATATTTCTGCCTGTTCAGCAGGAAGGAGACAGTGGCAGGTATATTTTGCTTTACTGATTCTTGTCAATCCAATTTAGTGCAAAGACAAGCGCAACATCCCAAGGATGGTAGAAATGGTTTTGAATGCATGTTGGCTGTCTGGAAAACATGACTTCAGATGGCACAGCTGTTTTCACACTTAGCCATTTCAGAACTAGGAGAAGGGCCAGAGATCTATAAAGACCATGGGGCACACTAGGTTGTCATGGATTGATGCTTTTTTCCAGAAATCTTTGCTGTAAGGCCATCTTGAAGCCTCAAAACTGCTTGCTCTTTCTGCAGGGCTTTCAAGGAAATAATAATTGTATTAAAGGTTGTTGTTTTTTTTAAGAAAAGCATATAGCTCAGGGGTGTCAAACATATGGCCCACAGCCAGAACCAGCTCCTGCAGGGCTCTTATCTGGCCCATGAGCAACTGGCTCCCTCCTGCTTCCTGCATTGCAGCTCGCTTTTGCCCAGCTCTCTCCTGCTTCCTGCTTTCAGAAGAGAGAAAGAAAGCCAAGCCCTTGATTGGCTGAGGGCTCCTTCCTCTCCTCCTCCTTTGGGGAGAAAGGGAGGGGGAGGGAAAGAGACAGAGAGAGAGAGAGAGAGAGAGAGAGAGACAGAGACAGTCCCATGGCACCTTTAGGGCCAACATTTTATTCCAGGTATAAGCATTTGTGTGCATGCACACTTCTTCAGAGAGAGATGAGGAGGGAGTGGGAGAGAGGGAGGAACAGAAAGAAAGAGCCAGGGGGGGGGGAGGTGGAGTCCCATGGCACTTGGAGAGATCCCCATTTCCAGTTCTAATAGATATGGAGAGAAACCTTACAGCACAGTTTGCATTCTTTATTAGTGTAAGGGAGCAAGAGTCCAGTAGCACCTTAACAACTAACAAAATTTGTGGCAGGACATGAGCTTTCATGAGTCACTGCTCACTTCTTCGGATCCAGCTAGAAAGTGTTGTGAAGTGCTGCATCCAAGAAGGGAACCAACTTCCTCCTAGAATTTCCTTTAGACCTTCTAGTTCACTCTAAGTCCTGGATTGGATTTGTACAGGGTTAAACCAGGGCAGGCTAAATTAGAGGCCTCCACATTGAGAAGCATTAAAAATATGATATATACACCTAATAGTCTGAAGGGTTTTTTTTTTTTTTTACCATCAAGTCACAGCTGACTTATGGCAACTTTGTAGGTTTTTCAAGGCAAGAGGTGTTCAGAGGTGGTTTGTCATTGCCTGCCTCCACATCAGATCCCCAGTTTTCCTTGGAGATCTCTCATACACACCCACACACACACACAGAATACAGGAGGGAAGGTTGAAGCTCTTCCTTCCCTTGTGCTCACAGAAACCAGCCACCTCATTCTGTTGCATAGCAAGATCAGGCTGTGGGGTCTGGGAAAGGCCTTCCTTGGCCTGAGATCAGAGAACCACTTTCATGTGAATACATGAAGCTGCCTTATACTGAGTTAGATCATTGCAAACACTGAACTATTGAATAAAGTCTAGGGTTCCAATGGGTACAACATAAATGATTAAACGATTGGCTGAGAAATTCAGAAGGTAAGGACAATAAGCGGGAAGGCTTAAGATCTAAAAATAAAATAATTGGATATGATCACTTCCCAGAAAATCGCCCACTTCCACAGCCTTTACAAAGGGAGCCACTCTGGTTGATAAGACAAACTTGCACCATTTCCACCAGTATAGCTGTAATTTCCTGTGACAGACAGCCCTTAAAACAGGCTTCAAAATGCTGCACTATCAGAGTACCAGGAGGTGAAGAGTGAAATCTCCTCAAGAATGGAGAGCTTTGAGTGACAGGCTACTCCACACATTCTGATTGGCCAGCTCCAGCTAAGAGCAGAATTTTTTATTGGCTGGGTGCTGAGGGTGGAAGGGCATTCTGACAAATTTCTGATTTGGGAAAAGAGAGAGGATTCTGTACCTTAACTGCTGAAAATTTGCTCTGAGGAAGAATTCAGTAGAAGAACTGAAAGAGTGAGTCTCAGCCTGTGCTGAAAGCAGTTTTACACAGACACAAGAACTGGGAATGAAATTCGGCAAGGTGGTTGTGTAGTGAGATAAGACTCCCATTCAGGCCAAAGGAAAGGGGGTATCTTTTCTAGAGAAATAAGAAGAATCGCTGCCCAGTTAAACAGGGAAAGTTATCTTCCGGAGGAGGAGATCCCCGGTCTGTTGTGAAAGGAAACTGAGACACCTCAAGAGCTAGATAGAAATTAGGGATTAAAAGGAAGGCCGTTAGGTGCTGAAAGAAGGTACCAGCCTCAAGGAAATAAGAGGAGAAATAGAAAACTCTATTAAGAAACATTGTAGTGTTTGGAAAACATGGGAAAAGCTTCTCAATATTAAGATCTCAATAACTAAGAAATAATCTTCAACAACCCTCATTTGCCTGTATAAAGAATTACAGTCTGTATAACTACTGATTTTTGCCTCAAAGTTAAACAACTCCTGATTACACCTGAACTTCCCCTGTCTTTCAAATAAAATCTTTTGTTCTGTTTCACTTTTACGTCATTTTAAGTGCCATTCGAAAGGGTTCAACACAAGAGGGCTCCTTGTTCTTCCCTCAGGTTCCAGGGCTGGGCTAATTATATAATCAGCCAAATTATATCTCTGTGACAGGGTGGGACAGTCTTTTAAAGACAAAGACGAAAACCACATTACTTGGGGATGCTCAGTCACAGAAGGGAACAAAACTTTTGTGTGAAAATCTACCTCTGAGGGAGGGCAGTGTGAGGTGCTGCCATTATCTCCCTTGGAGTGGAGACCTACTCGACCATTAATTGGAATTAAATTTCTCTGAATACAAAGATTCGCCAGATCTAGGCTGTTCAATTTAATAACTATATCCCTAGAAACTCTGTCAAACCAATAAGGACTGAGAAGGTCTTCATTGTCTGGGCCAATTAACTTCTGTGTCAACACATTATCATCAGGCTCCAATCTAGCATTATAATCTCTGGCCAAAATAAGATGGCTAAATGGAAGACTGGCTCAGATATTTCCAATTCAATTTTCGTATTGGACTAAACCCTGACATTATTCAGGGCCTGGAACCCGCAGTTGTTAAGTCAAGAAGAATATCGAAGAAAGAGATTACTTCAGCACATGATCACATGACCGCAGGATTTCCTCTTCTTTATTTTTTTGTTATTCCTCCACCTAAATGGCTTCCTTCCTATGCTTTTTATATAACCGTCCCAAATTATTTTAAAGCTTTCTTATTACCTCGATTGAATGCATAGCCCACTCCGGTTATGAAGAGACAATTAAGATTCCTTACTCAGACGACCATTGTGATTGTTCCTTTAATACATATCTTACTGGAGTGTTCTCTTTATATTAGCTTTAGAAATAGGTTTTTAACACTGGACCCAGGCAATTTTTCATCTTTGTCTCATCACAAGCTAGTTTTACTCTTTTATGTGACAAATTCCCTAACCTTACCCTTGCTATTGCAAGGTTTTTCTGTTGGTTTAGTGTTGAGTCCAGATGATGCTACTTAACAGAAGGGTTTTTGACCACTCAAGATTTTTAGTCAAGGAGCTTTAATCAGATTAAAGGAAAGGAAAGGATCACTGCAGTGCCATCCAGAGAAGAGTCCATCCTTCTGAGTCCACTGAAGTCAACCAGCTTAGAAGGATGTTACTCTTCTTAGGCAAGGTCTTTCACTGTCCTTAAGTGGAAATGCCAGGGATTGAACCTGGGACCTTCTGCATACAAAGCAGATGCTCTGCCCCTGAGCCACAGGCCCCTCCCCAGACAAAGTAGACAAAATTGACCTGGCTACTTTGCAGTCCCCCACCCCCAAGTGCTGATAGTGGAAGTGGAAGTGGCAGAGCTAAGTAACCGGTGCTGACATTACAGGAAAGGCGGGAGCAGATGAATGGCCTGGAAAAAACAATCATTCCTCTGTTTTGCACAGCCCCAGCCACCTCTCGCTCATACATATGCATGCTTAAATAGAGTGCTGATGGTATTGTTTTCCAGTATGGTGCTTGGGGATGGAAAATGAATTTGGGGACCACAGACTGAAACAAATGAAGCCCTGGTGTTATAGGTAAACAAAGGGAAAGGAGTCATATAGTATTTGCTGCCTTCTCAATGAGTCACAAGCGTATCAACTGCCTGTGATCCAATTCTTATCCAAAAGCCTTTTAAAGAGAAAAAAATTATTTCCTGCTGCGCTCGCTGGAAGGGAAACAGAGCAGCCAGGAGAGATGAGCTCAATATAATCAGAAGAGACCAGTGGTCCAGAACGGTTTGATTGTCCCAAACCAGAATCTTCTTACACCGGCATTCATAAAACAAGCCCAGGGAACTACTTAGTGCTCTCAAAGGCACGGCAAGCCTTCGCCGAGCTGTGCTGAGGAACGAAATGGACTCTCGTAAAACTCAATGTCATGGAAAGAGATCAGAGAGACACATGCACAAAAATGAAAATGCTTCATTGTAGTTTGGGGAAAATTTATGTTTCCTGCAGGCTGAGAGATGAGCATGCTGTTGCCAGGTTGGAGGTTAAATTATTTTTCCATAACAAATGTCCATTTTTATTTATTTAACTGAGCAGAACCCATTTCAAACTGAGATACTGCAGCAATTCATTTCTTTTTTCAAAAAATGGTTGGGTTCTAGTGTTCCAGCATGCCTGAAAGTCACATGGTGTGGGGGGGCAGAAAACCTTTTTCTCCCTACATCCAGGTGGTTGCAGGGCACCTGGGGGTGGTGGGGACCTCAAATGAAGAAGAGTTGTTTTTTTGTACCCCTCTTTTCTCTACTCTGAGGAGTCTCAGAGCGACTTACAATCTCCTTCCCTTCCTCTCCCCACAACCGGCACCCTGTGAGGTAGGTGGGGCTGCGAGAGCTCTGAGAGAACTGTGACTAGTCCAAGGTCACCCAGCTGGCTTCATCTGGAGGAGTGGGGAATCAAACTCGGCTCTCCAGATTAGAGTCTGCCACTCTTAACCACTACACCAAACTGTCTCTCTGGAGCGCTGCTGCCAGTCAGAATAGACAGCACTCACCTAGACAGACCAAGGGTCTGACTCAGTGTAAGACAGGTTCATGTATATGCACATGGATGTCTGTTGAAAAATATTAAATTGTGGGTTGGATCCAACCATCTTTTTCTCGCGATTTCCCCTCACGACAGCCCCACATGCGCGTGCCTGTTGTCCATGCAGGTCCTGTGATCCTGAACATAGACTTATTGGTCATCAAATGGGACCCTTTCTTTCCTTTTCACCAGTGGAAAAGCAGGTTGGGTCCAATCTAATATAAATGTTCACTTTTTACAGTGCTGCTCTATGCCGTTGCATCTCTGACTGGAGCAGCTATACCTTTTTCACCTAGTTGTGGCTTATTCCTCCTTCCTGGATTAGTCACATAGGTAATGCTATCAAATCAGTGATCACACATTACACAGATGGATGCTTCATAACCTGTCAGATATGGCCACACAACAATGCCCCCAAGGGCGCAAAAGGGAAATATGGACAACATAGTGCCGAAACATCATTGAGAAAAAACGTTCTTATCACTGCTGATTTTTTTTTTAATTGAGTAATTTGGGCTTGCCCTGTTGGTGAGCAACAAGGTCCACCAGTAAAACCTATGAACAGCATCTAGCCATGTTGCCTTGGCAAGGTTGCCAGCAACTTGGAGGGAAAAAATGTCCTATCCCTTTAACAGAGGCTTAACAGGATGTTATATATCAAGTGATCTTATTTACCTCCCAGCCATGAAAAGTACTGCCTGGCCATTTCCATCCATTAAGCCTCTGTTAAAGGGGCAAGACATTTTTTTCCTCCAGTTTGCTGGCAACCATATTCATTGGCTGGAAAATAAGCAAGATTATACCAGGCTGAGGAGGAAGCTGAGATAGACTGCTGCAGAGGGGAAGAAGCACTGTACAGAGCCATTGCAGAGGGGGGACTTTAACAAGCGTTAGATCCAAGCCTATTGTGATGGGGTAGGAGAGAAAAGCCGCCGTCACTCATCCATACTCCCATTTTCTCTTAGCGCAGCTATTCAAGATCATTTTGCAGTCATCGCTCATTAACTTTCATGACACTCCTAGGAAAAGGGATATTAGTATTCTTCCCATTTCAAAGGGGAAAAAGTGAGAATCAGAACAAAAATTTGGAGAAGCTGTGATTTCATGCCTTTTCGGCTTCTAGGATATGAAAGTCAGGGCATCCAACTGGAACAGATCATTTCTGATGGTCGCACGGAATGTTAGCTGGCATTGCTATTCCTGCTACTAAAAGAAGCCACACCTGTTGAGACATTCTCCACCTGCCTAGTATGCTTTTGTCTCATCTTTCCTCCAAAGAACTTGGAGCGGCCTATGTTGGCTCTCCCTGTCTCATTTTACCGTCACTGCAACACTTAGATTACATTAAGAGGAAGTGATTTCTCCAAGGTCAGGCACAGAATTTCATGAATGAGTGGGGACTGAAGCCCGGCTCTGTCCAACTGTGATACTACACTAACTCTCATTCTGAGGATTGCTACTCCCCCCCCCCCCCCCATTACAGCATAGGGCTAGGCAAGATTCCAGAAGGGCAGCCATGTTATTGCAGCAGCTGATTAGAAAGTTAATTCTGGAAGAATGCTGGAATAAACTCCCTTAGTCTTTAAAGTGTCACTGGACTCCTGTTTTATCTAACAACGAACAGCAGGCTGCTCTGACCTGGGCAGCCCAGGCAAGCCAAGTCTCATCTGATCTTGGAAGCTAAGCAGGGCCAACCCTGGCAAGTACTTGGAAGGGAGACCTCCAAGGAATACCAGGGCTGGGATGCAGAAGCAGACAGTATTAACCTACTTCTCTGAGACATCCAAGCCCCCATAGGGGTTGCCAGAATTCAACCATGACTTCCAGGCACACACACACATACACACACACACACACATAAATATTCCCCCCCCCCAAAAAAAACCCAGCAGGCCCCTTCAGCAAGGCAGAAGTCCTAGGGTTGCCAACAGGCCAGGTGAAAAGTGTCTTGCCCTTTCAGTAGAGGTTTCATGGGTAGGTGAAAGTTTTGCAAGGAGGTATAAAACATCACCCAGTAAATAACACCCTCCTATGTCTCCATTAAAGTGACAGAACAATTTTCCTCCAGGCCTGTTGTTAACCTTAGAATACCACATCAGAGGTGACAAACAGTGCTTTTTCAGTGTTTGAAATGATCAGATCATTTTTCCTTTCAAAACAGTTCACACTGGAGTAATGTCAGTAACCAGGATTTGTATGGTGCGCCACCTACTGGGCTGTTGGCTTCAGCAGTGGAATTGGGTCTTACTGTCTGTCCTTGGCCTGCCAATGGAATCAACATCTCGCCCATTTGCTCCTTTCTTTCACCTCCTCTTCCCCACACCTAGGGTTGCCAACTCCAGGTTGGGAAATTCCTAAATATTTGGGGTGGAGCCTGAGGAAGGCAGGGATTGGGGAGGGACCTCAGTGGGGTATAATGCCATAGATCCCACCCTCCAAAACTGCCATTTTATCCAGGGGAACTGATCTCTGTAGTCTGAGAGTGTAATTCTGGGAGATCTTCAGGCTCTACCTGGAGGCTGACAACCCAAATGACATTGACACCCAAGGGCTTGAGACCAAGATCTTGGCTGATGATAGAAGAAGAGGTTTATAAAGATATCACTTCTGCCAATGACAGCAAGGCCTGGCTCATTTCAAGTCCCTGATAAAATGTTACTTGCAGGGGGGAGGGAAGTATTCCCCACAGTTCAGGGCCTGCTGAAGCCGGAGCTCTGGAGGAGGAGGAGGAAACGGCAGCAGGCGAGCCCTTCTCCCTCCCCTTCCCCAGTGGCAGCAGCAGCGAGGCCAGCCCGCCAAGCCTTCTCCCTCCCCCCCCCCCCGCCAAGGCTGGCCTGCCAAGCCTTCTCCCTCTCCCCCCAACAGCGGCGGCGAGGCCGGCCTGCCAAGCCTTCTCCCCACCCTGGTGGCAGCGGCAAGACTTCTCCCCCCCCCAGCGGCAGTGGCAACAGACAGTTTCCAGAGCATTCTCTGCGCATGCGTGGGGAATACTCTTTTACTTTTGGGGGGATTTAAGTATCCCCGAATAAATTTTTTAACTTTTCAGATTAGACAAAACTGTTTCTCCAGACTCAGAAACTAAGGATAAAAATTTCACGCCCTACAAATTCCTTTTCAAAAATACTTTTATTTTCATAATTGAGGCTTTTGCGACCACTGAGTCATCTAATCCTCAAAAAGTGCAGTGTCTGGACACAGGGTGCCCACTTGGACTATCTATTATGAGGCGATTATTGGCTTGAAGGAACCAGACAGTAAAGTAGGTCAAAGCAACTAAGAAACAGGTTTATTTCAGTGGTCTTAGTTATTTCTTTTTTCTCCAGCCTTCTGGGTATTAAAATAACGAAGTTACTGGAGAGCTGGGGCCTGAGAAAGTGTAACTGTTACCTAAGCAGGATTCTTGTTTAGCTATTTCAGCCATAACATAGAACAGAAAAGCTTTTCTTCCATTCACAATTTATTAATTTTTGTAGTCCACAATAATATAAAACATTAAACAATCCTACAATTATTTATTAACAGAAAGGTATTCTCAAATTAATAGCTTCACTTCTATACTACCCAATCACTATCTGAGAATTACTTCCTATTCCAAATCATATTTTCTTATATCACCTGCTAAACGTACTTCCATAAAGTTTCCAGAAGTCTTTCCCCATGTACGCTTAAAACTTCTTACCTATATCTACTTATTAAACTACATTGGACATTCTTCAATTTACTATTTACTATAACATAATTCTAGTTAACTTTGTTCTTCAGCAAAACCTGCATCACCTAAAAAAAAACAAAGAAAACCAAATGGAGATGCCTCTCATTCCTGGAGCTAAAAATCTCAGCAGGAAGAAAGCCTTCCCCCCACTGAACAGAAAGGCTTTTGACTTTTAAAATGTTTTTGATAGAAACATCTCCCAAACTTTTATAACACAGGGCAGATAGGCTTCCTCTTTTTAACTTTTTTGATGGGAACAGGACCCCAAACCCTACCAGTCTTCAAAATACCGGAAGTCCCTAATGGACTCCCTGCCTAATCAGCAGACCTGCTAACTCTTCTCCCACCAAAATTCAACAACTCCCAACCCTGGCAGCTGGCCAGTAGTTAAGCAACAACATTTCTCTGTTTTTTCTGTACCAGTCCACAGCCTGAAAGTGACTGGCTGAGGCTCCTAGAGGGCAGAACTAGAAACAGTCCACCACAGGGGGTTTCTGGGCTGCTGCTGGTGGGGGACACACCAAAATTGCCATTGTGTCTGCATTTTTGTGCAGGTGCAACAAAGAATGGGGGCAGGGGTTGGGGCATGGTTAGAAAAAGGACAGCATCATTCAAAAGTTGAACTTCGGGTATTCATTTGAAAACTATAATTGGCTAAATACTGTCTATGGGGAAAGTGTCATCTTTCTATCTCTATGGTAAAATCCTTTGCCTGGAAAAATGGAGGGAAAGCTAGTTCTATTTTAAACCGAAGCTAATTGTAATAACTGTACTGAGATTCTTTCTCCTTGATGCCATTCAGCTAGTTAGAGCTCCTACAGTTGGTCTATAAGAACCCAGCAACCGATTGACACATTTTCTAATTCATGCTCTGAGGTGATTTGGAAGCTAAATGCCTAAGTAGTGGCAGCTCTAAGAACCCTTGCTTTTCAAAAGGGGGGGAAGAAACTAAGGGTCCATGCCCCCATTCCCAGAAAAAAGAGAGGGCTCTTGTTTTGCTTTTCCAAGTAAGGCATGACAGGAACATACCCCCTGTCCATACAAAGGGCTTGAACTCCTCTGGAATATCCTTGTAGGTAGCCAGGATGTTCCCTAGACTTTAATGGGAGAAACACTGACTTAATATTTAAACAACTAGCCAACTTGAATGACTTATTTTCCTTGCTTTCATTTGTGACAAACTTACCAATCACGGCGTCAAAAAGGCCTTTGTCCAGCAAGCTTGCTCTCTATTGAAAGACTAATAAGACGCCCCCTCAACCTTGTGGAGCCAACAACAGTTTGCTCCCCCACGCACCAAACCCCTGTTTATGGATATGATTTTAGGCCCAGTGACATGGCTGGAAAACTTGGAGAATGGGCACTGCCATCTAGTGGGCTAAACCTGTATTACGTTATAGTAAGCACTCGAGGCGAAAAATTGAAATCTTTGGTAGACATTTCCCTCTAGCGGGTGTGGAACGGAAGGACATACACTAGCAGAAACAAACAGGAAAACAAGGCAGACATTTTTGGTAGAAAAAGGTTCGTAAGAGAATTAAAAGAGGCTGGAGAGACACATTGTTTCCCATGGTGTTATAACCACATCTCCTAGTACGCTCCCAAATGCCAACTGCATTTTTCTGACAGCTTTCTCCTGGTGGTGCCCTCTCCTAAAACGGTCAATATAGTAATAGCTAGATCGTTGCCTTGTTCTGTGGTAGGTCCCACCCTCTAGAACAGCCTACCAGAGCAGGTACAGACTGGGAAGCATAAAAGTCCTTGGAAAGGGCCCTGCCCCTGGCTTACTCATGGCCCTGCTCCCCCAACAGGGGAGGAGGAAGAAGAGCAGGCTCCCATGGAGTTGGAAATGGGGACAGCTGCTCATGCATGCATGCCCACTCATGATGGCTCTTTGTGCCTGCCTAGCATGGGGTGAGGGCCACTTCCAGCTTGGGACAGGCATGGCCCAATGGGGCAGCAGCACCCCAGGACATTGGACCTCCCCCCCCCCAACTTTTCCTGGTGATCTTAATGGCCAATCTGCCCCTGCAGCAGGGGGTCTCCATTGTTCATTGGCTGCATTTAGGAAGGCATGAAGTACAGTTGCCTTTCAAAGTGCAAATGGGAAACTGTTTTGGGAGCTCTAGCTGCATTTTTAACCCCTGAATTTTTAACCTGGATTCTTTTTTTTTAATCTAGATAATGGACTGCTGTTTTGGTGTCCTTGCTCCTGCTCTCTTAGCGGCCTTGAGTCTAAAGAGATAAGGTGAGATAAAAATAATTTAAATTTAAAAAAACCCAGTAAACACATTCCTAGCTTTTTTTGTCCTATTGCTGCTCTCGGTCAGAGAGATTTTGCATGGTATTAAAACAGCACACACAGACCCAACCTTTATTCCAGAGGTACAAATTGGATTAGAACACACACCTGTCATCTGTCTTCAGCTTGGATTAACTTCCTGCTCAAAATGCAACAGATCAGTGTAATCAATCTAAACGGCTGAGTACTGCAAGATAAGAAGACAGCAGGACTCGCAATTCCATGGTAAAGGACAACTTTGTATAAGATTATGGGAGTCTTGTCCCTCCTAAATACACACTGGCCCTCCTCTGCTTACAACCTCAGCATGCAGGGAGACTCAGTTTCAGCCATTGTGCAGGCACCATTTCCACATCTTCACACTCCCTTGTGGAGCTCATATTGTGAAAATCACATTACCGTACTTACATGGCCACATGTAATTTTGCAATGGATCCAAAAACAGATGCAAAAATGGTCCAGGCTGGAAGAGTGAAGATGCTTCTACCTATATGCTGCGGCTGCATACAGAAAGGGGTCGGTGTGTATCAGGGAAGCACAAAACTCATCTGCACGTTTGGGATGTCATCCCCCAACAAACAACAAAGACATGGGAAAATAAGCCCAGATATATAGGAACTCCTATCAGTACTTGTATGTTTGCCCCAACAGGATAACTAGTGACTCCCTGGAGCTGTTTCGGGTCAGGAAAATGGTGCAGGGACAGGGCTTCATCCCATTCCCTTGCAGAGTGCCATGGGCTGGATTTAAACCCCCTTGCACTTAGGATTGCCTGGAGAGGTGTAATGGGATGTTATTTACCAGGTGATGTTATTTACCTGCATGCCGTGAAAAGCATCAATTGCCCTCTTCTACAAATTGCAGTTCTGTTGGCAACCCTGCAGCGATGTGATTTTTAGGAGGGGTGTGAAGGTGCAGGGAGCCCTATTTGCAGTACCTCATACAGCTGAGCCTTCAGCTAGAGGCTCTTGCCACACCCTACATTCATAGAGAGTTTGTAAACATGATCTTACAGGGGAAGTATGTATTCCAGTGCCAGGCAATCAGGCCCTGCATTTAGGAGAACACCAGTCTATGGCAACAGCATTGCATTTGGGTGTGGGGCTGTGGCTTGGTGGTGAAGCATCTGCTTTGGCATGCAGAAGGTCCCAGATTAAATCCTCGGCATCTTCAGTTAAAAGGATCAAGCAGAATATGATGTGAAAGATCTTGGCCCCACAGGTGGACCTTCTGATGGCATCTGCTATTTTTGGCCACTGTATGACAGAGTGTTGGACTGGATGGGCCTCTGGCCTGATCCAACATTGGCTTCTCTTATGTTCTTATGTTCTTAAGATCTCTGCCTGAGACCCTGGAGAGCTGCTGCCAGTCAGAGTAGACAGTACGGACCTTGATAGACCAATGGCCTGACTCAGTAGAAGGAAGGCAACTTCAACACTCTTGTGCACATCTGCAACAAGAAAAGCTGATCTTGGGACTGAGCCCAAAAGAATGGCTCGTTAAAGAAAATGCCAAAAAGCACACCTACTTTGCTTTGTGCCTTCCAGCCCTTGAGGGTGCTGGCTTTGCCTTTGATTTCTAGTTACTCTTTGAAGTTCCCATTGGCAGCAATTCATTATTTTAGGGCAAGGCAACAAAAAAATGGGCTGAAAACTCTTCCAAGCACAATGCCTGAATTAAGACACAAACTTGCCGGCATATTCGGATTTTAATCCGAGGGCCTGAATACGGGATCATGAAGTCAAAAACGTGCTGGATCTGGATTAGGGTTGCCAATTCTGGGTAGGAAAATTCCTGGAGATTTGGGGGTGGAGGGTGGCGTTTGGGAGGGGAGGGTCCTCAGCAGGATGTAGTGCTACAGAGGCTATCTTCCAAAGCAGCCATTTTCTCCAGAGGAACTGATTTCTGACGTCTGGAGTTCAGTTGTAATTCTAGGATATCTCCAGGCTGCACCTGGAGGCTGGCAGCCCTAATCTGGATTGCATTTATTTGCTGAATGCCTTTCAGGTAGATCCTAGTCAGAAATAAATCCCATTGATTTCAATTAATAGGGTTTGTTGCAGCCTCTAGCTCAGGGGTCCCCAACATGGTACCCGTGGGAATCATGGAACCTGCCAACACCTTCCCTGGCACCCACCAAGTGTTTTTGGAAAGTGGGAGTAACCTTCTTGCCCAGAAGGCTTATGATTGGCCACTGAAGATTTTATTGGCTGTGCAGAATAAAATAACATAATTTTAGTTGAACAAAGTTCAAGTCCAGTAGCACCTTTAAGACCAACAAAGTTTTTTTTATTCAAGGTATAAGCTTTCATGTGCAGAGCTCAGTTCTTCAGATACATTGAAATGGAATTTACTAGTCCATACATGTAGGTAGAGGGTGAGCAGCCAATTAGCATACAGCATAATGAAGGTGTTTAACAGATGCAAGGACCAAACAGGAATAACAAGCTTAGTTTTTATGGTCACCGTTTGTTTGGGTTCAATTCTGGCGGGAAACATAGTGAAGAAAATAAATATATCAAAATCAGAGATTGATGAGCAGATGTACTCTTCTTGCTTGTGGAAAGCTGAGAGTAATTAACTGAGATTCTGCTTTTATGCTCCATCCGTCCCCATTCTTTTGTTGCCTTGCCCTTGGATAATGAATCAAGCAAGGAGGCCAACCTTACAGCATCCTCTTCTTTGAGGTGGGGTGATTTGCCTATATAGTATATCTCCTCTATCCCCACCCCAGAGAAATACAGTCCAGTCTACCAATAAACTAAAGAGGATGTATAGCCCTTCTGGGGGATTGGTGAGAATACAGGTGAAAGGACTGAATGAGGTTAGTGTATGAGGTTAGTGTTTGAAGACTGCGTGGAAACTTCAGTAGGTTCAAAACTCAGCAGCAGAATTGTTTGCTAGTATATCTTGCCAGTTCATTGGGTGCTGATTTGCTTCAAGACATGTTTGATGAAATGGAACTTAAAGGGGCAGAGTAGAATGCCTGGAAAGTCACATGACTTGAAAAGGTGGGGGCCCAAGGGCTCAGAACCCTCTGTTGATAGACAGATAACTGTCAGAGTGGTCAGTTAGGAACGGACAGCCAGAGAACTGCGAAGTGGAGAGGAAGTCCAGCCTGGGACGTCAGAGAGAGCAGAAGGGCAGTCTGTGTCCCTCGGTGCTCTGTGGGAGCGAACAGCGTGTGAAAGCTCAGTGAGAAGAGCTAAGGTGTCTGACTTGCCAGAGTGGGAGCAGACAAGTGAACTTAAGAATACACATCAACGCTATTCAGTACTGTCAACCAAAGGAACCTGACTGAAAGGGAGATTAGGGAGGCTGAGGGGCAGGACGGTCAAGAGCCCACTGGGGCTAGTGTGAGACCGGGGTGCCAAGCCAAGAAACTGTACATCTCCACTCAGCAGGACAGGAGGGTGAAGTCTGAGTGTTTAGCGAGTGTGTGCAAAGTGTATCAAAACATACCATCTGCAACAAAGTAACAATGAGTCTGTAAAACAGTAAAGCTTAATGTGACATCAGAAACAGTAATATCGTGACAATATAAGCAATCTCCGCAATATCCCCCCCACTTATACTCAATTGTACCAATAAAGTTGTATTCAATAAGAGAAAAGCTGTGGTGCCTTTTGAAAAGGGATTTCAGACTAAGGTACACAGGGTCCCAAATATTTGCCTCAGATACTAAACACAGAGACCAAATATCAACAAACCCTGGAGAGACTATATTGTAAAACTGTAGCTACTTTAATTGGAGGAAACTGGTCAGCGGGTTTATTATTATTTAGAGAGAGGCTGATCCAGGTTACCTCAGGGACCCTGTCACCCAAAGTAGGACAGGAGATCCACTCGCTCGCTGTCGGTCAGAGTTAGGGGACTGGTTGGTAAATAGGGGAGGGGTCGACTTCGTTATGACATGGTTCAAAATGCTGGTTATTACCTAGGCAGTCCTGTTAAATCTGTGACAACTCCTAAAAGTTTGTTTACTGTTTGTTTACTGTTATTTAACAAAATATCTAGTTCCTTCTCTGAGACACTTTGTTGGTATCAAATGCCAACATATATAAACTAATACAATAGTGTATTTGGCTTTATCGACCTCAAAAACATATATTTTGACACCAAGATGAGCATCCAACGTGAATTTTAAATATTGCAATAACCATATCCACCATCTTGACAAACGGCAGCTTCAGAAAAAAACATTCCAAAATTGGGATGTCTACCCAAGAAAATTTTAAAGCAGTAGTGCCCTGAAACACACATGAACAATAAAAATCTCTGTACATATATATATATATTTGTGAGAGTATATGGTGGATCCAGGACTACCAGAGGCTGCTCTGTGCTCGGAATGTCTAGAGAAGTTGCTGGGGTGGAATTCCTATGCAGATTAGGCATTTATCAGATTTGGACTCAGTAGAGACTGGGGTGGTTTACCTCACTGGAGAAAATAACCGTACCTCCTTCCAGGTTTATGTACACTATTCAGGTTCATCCTACTTTATTAGTTCATCAAGGTTTGGGAGTGGTCCATACCCAATCTGACTGGATCATTTATTCTTTAGGCTAGATCTTGTTTAACGTGCCTATATACTGGGAAATGGGAAATGGGCTCTTGGTGTAATAATTCTCCCTTTCCATCCTTCTTTTGTTTGTAGCTTTAGTTTGTACATGTAGATATCCCTGCTGAGTGAATGTGACACTCCATGCATCTGATGAAGGATGCTCTAGCTCACAAAAACTTATGCCATCATAAACATTTTATATTGTAAACCCGCGAGGGTATTTTATGTGTGTTAGCCGCCTTGAGCTGGTTCGCTGGCAAGGCGGGATATAAATATAATAAACAAACAAACAAACAAACAAACATGTTCACTTTTTGGTGGCATAGGACACTTTATTGTTTTGGCTACAGCAGACTAGCTACCTTTCTAGAGTCTTTAGTTTTTTCGGAATAGAGGAAAGGGCAGAAATATTCAAGCATATTGCAGAAATATTTGAGAGGCCCTACAAAGCAGGGGTGGACTGGGTTTTGTCCGTTTTGTTTGACTGGTCTTTGGTGCCAGTTTGGTGTAGTGGTTAAGTGTGCAGACTCTAATCTGGGAGAACTAGGTTTGATTCCCCACTCCTCCACTTGCACCTGCTGGATGACCTTGGGCAAGCCATAGTTCTGGCAGAGCAGTTTCTGTCAGAGCTCTCTCAGCCCCACCTACCTCACAGGGTGTTTGCTATGGGGAGGGAAGGGAAAGGAGTTTGTAAGCCGCTCTGAGACTTCTTTGGGTAGTGAAGGGTGGGGTATAAATCCAGTCTCCTCCTCCTCCTCCTCCTCTTCTTCTTCTTCCACAGATGTGGACAAAGCAAGAAGGTACTCACAATCTGTTATCAGCTAAAGCATCTCTCATCTAACTTAAATTATTCTGAAAAATGTACCTACATTCCACTGAATCCAACATTTTTGACAAAAATCTCTTCAACCAGTAAGTTCTTTGTGGTTTATTGAAAATCACTGTGTGGCTTCACTGGTGGACCCATTGCCTCTTTTCTGCACACCTCTGCTGTAGAAGATTCTAGAATGTAATTCTTTTAGGATTTTTTTAAAAATCTCAAATGTATTCCACTTACAGGGCCAAATGTGCCCTTCCCCGCATGATTAGAATGTTTGAGAACATTCTGTGATGTCAGAATTGGGGCTGACGTGCAAAAAACAGACAGATACTGGGCAGTCTTTAGTTCATTTTACATAATATTTTACCTTACATAGGATGATAATTTGAGTCTGAAACTTGTGTCTTGTTTTGTTTTGCTCAAAGATGAATTATCATGATTGTGATGCATGTTATCAACATCTCTCAGTGCCCTTTGATTTATTTCTTCAATGAGCTCCATTCCCACAAGTTTTTTTTAGGAATACTGTGGTCTGTTCTGTATTATATTTATTCTCTACTTTCAAGTTCAGATGATAAGTTATTTGGGGGCTTTCTTATTTATCTAGAAGCCAAAGTCCAGGTGTCCAAAGCTGATGGGGAGAAATATGTGCCAGCAGATTCAGAACCAGGGAAACCATGGGTGACATCAGCCTGAAAAGCAGAATATTCTGAACAGGAAAACATCTTGGCGAGTCCAAAATGCTAGCAGAAAACCCACCCAATGGCGAAAGGAGATGAACCCGTTCTTTGTGAGGGAGGTCGGAAGATCCTCCATGAAACCAGATAGGAATTGACGCTGGTAAGGAACAAAATACCCACAGTGCTTATGGAGAAGGCTTCAGGCAGAACTTGGGCATTCCTGAGGGAACTTGCAGAGGAGGAAAAGTATGTGTGGAAGATATCTGTCTCTTATCTATCTGATCTGTTACACAGAAAGCAATTCCAGCAACCATCTGAAGCAGAGGGCCTTTCTTGGAGAGATGCCTATTCAGGATGCTTTGATGAAGCAAAGAGGAGTATTTGGGGCAAACAATTCCTGGAAGTTCTCCAATCTCTATTCCTTGGTTATAAATGTTTAGTGTTCAGGCTTTCCTCCATCTTGGGATACAGGAGTTATACAATGAAGATGTCACTTTTCAAAGGGGACATTCTAATCTATTGCTGCCCCAAATGACAAAAAGTCTTGTGGCACTTCAGCCAAATGTAATAAATGGATAATAACACTGGCCTACATGATAGGGCTTTTGTCAGCTTTCTCCAAGACAATGTATGGTTTGACACTTTAGAAGAGATATAAATGTGAAGTGTTAATATAGTGGGGAGGAAGAACCATGTATTCCTTGGGGGGGGGGGATAGAGAGCAACAAATATATTATGCCAGAAGTTTTTCTGACCTGGATTCTGTTTTGTCAGATTCTGTTTTTCACTTTATTTGCATAATTACATCCTAACATGTTCCTTTGGCTTTCTTGGTAACTAAGTAACTTGAACTAAGACTAGGAGCTGTACAGAGCAGGGAGTTCTCAATAGTAAATCTAAGACTTCTTCCCTGTATTGTCTGTGCTGATTAGCAGCAGTTCTCCAAAGTCTCCACCTCAGGTCTTGAACCCACAAAGCTCCTTTCTGTGGAATCTGATTGTGAGTCTATCAAAGTCAGTATTGTCCACTTGACAGTCAGTGGTTCCCCAGGTTCTCAGAGAGGGCTTTCATGTGGCATTCTACAAGATCCTTTCAGCTGAAGATGCCAGGGACTGAACAGGAATTTTTTGGGAAAATTGAAAAAATGCAATATTAGTACTCTTGGGCCTGGCGTGATGTGATCCATGGGATCGCGAAGAGTCAGACTCGACTGTGCGACTGAACAACAACTGATTGAAAATCACTTTGTTACTTTGGGAACATAAAATGCAGTGTACATAAACTGGCTTGGCATAAAAGTATCGTGTTTGATATATTAAGAGTACAACTTATTCATAAAGTAATAACAAATTGAATTTAATTTTTAATTTTTTTTATTACAAATGGAACGACAAGGTCCTGAAATGGAAAGAACATCTGAACTATAAGGAACTTCTTTTGCCAGTTTATGAGAGAAGGCAAAACAACAACAACCCAATTAAAAATTGAAGGAACCATCAATATAACAAAACTAGGAACGTTATTTTATCTCCTCTAATCCTCCTACTCCTCCATAGTACAGACGTAAAGCACTCATTGTTCAATTTTCTGAATTCAAATTAATTTAAACTCTCACCTTTCAATTAAGTGTAGTTTTAGCTCCTTTGGTTGCTCTGTAGTACTTTCTAGCCGTTTTTTGAGGCCTAGCTGAGAGGATAGGAACGGAGCTATACCAACAAGATGAAGCCCACAAGCAAAGAGGAAATGGAAACCTTCTTCCTTCTCTTGTGCTAACTGCAGTGCTCCCTAGTGACAGAAATGCACCTTTCTCTTGCATTTGAGAACTGTACCCTCAGAATTTGAATTATATTCCAGCATTTGCTTATTCTCAGTGTACAGGAATTGCAATGATTTGATACTTTACATAGTCTTACATAAAAGTCTTCATGTTACATAGTTTTTAGAAATAATATTGAAAGATTAAATATATGAACACCTTGTCCTTGTAAAAGAAAACATTCCATAATTCATTTTTTTCAATGGGGGAACAGTTTTAGGAAAAAATGGGGGAAATATCCCCCACCCTGATTTTTCTGGTTTTTTCCCAGGCCTTTCAATCTTTATATAGATTAGAATTATGTTGCTGGAAAAGAGAAAGAATAATTCTTTTCCCCTCTCCTTGGTGTTTCCCTGATCAAAAGTACCCCTCCACATGCACAAACACATCATTTTGGCAGCTGTATTAAACACGGGAATGTGAAGTGTTTCCCAGCATCATGTATTAGTTTGGCCACAATATTAACATTTAAATTGAAATTCCAACACAAAAAAGAAGAGGAAGAAAAGAGACTCCACAGCTGACTGGTTATCTGGCCAAGGAAAAGGTATGACCAGCTGCTTGCTGTGGAGGTGGCAGGGTGGGGAGCAGTTCAGAGGAAGGGAGGCACTAATCTGAGAATTTGTTCATCCTTCAAGTTTTTACTGTTTTGTTTTTTCATCGAGGATGTGATAGATTGGAAAATAAAAGGCAGATCATGGGCGTCAACTACGGGGGGGCTCGAGGGCTCGAGCCTCCCCCGAAATTTCCCAGGGGGGGCTCAGCCACCCCCGGCAAAAGGGAGTGCCTGCCGGTGGCCAGTCAGCTGGCCAGCTGGCCATTGCCGTCTCTCCTTCCCCCCCACCCCCACCCCCGGCCTGCCCTCCTGCCTCCCTGGGGCGGGGGGGGGAGAGAAAGGCTGCGGGGACATCCCTTTGCGCAAGCCAAGAGTGGGTCCCCTTTGCGCAGAAGCGCAGCCGGCGCTCAGCTCACAGCACCCTCCCTGCCGAGGCCGCCATCCAGGAGCCTCGGCAAGGCGAACCAGGGCAGGAAACACAGCTCGTCGCTGAGTGGGGACCTGGCCTTTTCCTCCCGGGCTGCCTCCTCCCCCTCCTCCTCCCCCCCGAAGTGCCACTGACCCGAGGCCCCGAAGACCTTGGCGAAGGCGCACTGGAAGGGGTGGCAGGGGACCAGTGCCAGGAGTTCCACGTCGTGGCACTCCAGGCTGCCGGGGGCCTCCTCCGGGTCTGCCTCCCTGGGGCGGGGGGGGAGGAGCAGCGGGTCTGCCTCCCTGGGGCCGGGGGGGAGGAGTGGCGGGGACATGGTCCCGTGTGCGCGTGTGCGCGTGCGCGCTTTGCGCGCGCGCACGAGAGAGCCCCCCCCCCGGGGATTTTCAAAGTCTATGCCCCTGAGGCAGATAGAACCCCTAGTGCTATCATCAGAAGAAGAGTAGCCTGAGGTGCTGAAAGAGAACACTAGGGAGCCAGATAGACCAAAGAGGCAAGGGGAAAACCATATAGAAAAGAAAATGGATAAATCCATCCTTTGTCAGGATGAAAATTTCTGTGAAATCCCTATCAAGCAAAAAAAAAGGAAATGGAAAACAGAATGAACAAATATCGTCGTGTTCACACAGGAGAGAAACCAACTAACACTTAAAGTTTGGGAAGAGCTTCAGTTGGAGCAGAAACCGTAGTGTGTGCCAAATGCTCCTCAAAGGGGAGAAACTATATAAATGCTTAGAGTGTGGAGGGAAAGTTTCAGCTGCAGCACAAGCCCTAATGCCTGGAGTATGGGAAGAGCTTTAATCAGAGCACAAGCCTTACACTGCATCAAAGAACCCACACTGTGGACAGACCATACAGCTGTTCAGACTATTAACAACAGCTTTTGTGATCAATCCAGTCATATTAAACATAAGAGAATCCACGCAAATAAAAACAGTATGGTTGCTCTGACTGTGGCATGAGCTTCAGCACACAGTCGAGTCTTATTCGACATCAGAGGATCCATACAGGAGAGAATCCATATCAATGTTCAGAGTGTGAAAAGCACTTCAGTCAAAGCACCAACCTTACTTTACATGAAAGAACCCACACAGGAGAGAAACCATATAAATACTTGGAGCATGGGAAGAGTTCAGTCAGAGCACTAGCCTTACTTCACATCAGAGGATTCACACTGGGGAGAGACCATACAGTTGTTCAGTCTACCACAAGACTTTCTGTGATCAATCAAGCCTTATTAAGTATAAGAGAATCCACACAGGAGGAAAACCCAATACCTGCTTCAACTGTGGAAAGGACTTTAGTCAGAGGACAAACCTCACTTCACATCAAAGAATGCACATAGAAACACCTGAATGAACCTTCTCATACTCCTTGGTTGACAAACAGAGCTCTGACTTAAGTGCTTCACATTTTTTAGTCTTAGAAGGTAGAAAACAGAGCCTTTTCAGTAGTTGTTCTTTCCTTGTGAAACTTGTTGCTGCAGGTTTTGTATCTTGTTGGTTTTCATTCTGTGTGCTTATCTGAATAGTTCAAAGGCTGGAAAAGTTTGATTGTTTTTATATAACCTGCACTGGTAATCCACGTTGAAAACAGAGTAGAAACTAGAAAGAAAAATAAATTATAAAACTGTATAATGCTTGATATGTGGAAAGTATTCCACTGAAAGAAAGAATCAGCATGGGAGGAAACAGATAATGAAGCTTTCCCCACTAACAGAGCTGTTACCTTTCAAGATGTCATGGCATTCTCGGAAGTTCCGGTTCCGCCCACCTCTAAGGCAGACGCAAAGAGCGAGAGCTCTGTGTTTGTCTTGAAACTCCACTAGAATTTCCAGGCAAAAAGATTTGCCTTTCTTTCTTCTTGTAGGGCAGAGAGAAGCAGAGAACTTGGGTACTGTCCTTGGGGGTAGGCATCCCCCGGGGCAGGGGGGTTTTTCCCCTTTTTCCTTGAACTTTATGCGGAGCTCTAGGTGGAACGCCGGTGTCGTGGGAACGGTCTCGGCTGCAAGGTGGAAGAGGAATCAAATAGAACCAGCGAAAAGACCAGACTGGAGTTACAGAGCAAATATCAAAAGTTGAGTAGGACTGAGTTTTGTTTATTATATGTTTGTTAAGCCCAAACGGTTTATATAAGGGTATAAAGAGAGTTTTCTTTTTTTTTCTTTCCCGGTGGGAACGGCCAAGTGCTAAAAGGTCGGATAGAGGGACCGGGAATCAGAAGCGGTATTAACATAAAAAGTAAAGAATATGCTGCACTAACCATTTCTTTGTTTGTTTTGTTTCTTTTTTGTTCCCGAGGTTGAGCCTTCATTGCGCAGGTGGCGTCTGAAAACGGGTCTCCAGGAGAGGAAGGTAGTGTGGCGTTGGGTGCGGCAGCAGTGGAGACGGAGCATGCGCAGAGACAGAGCTGACGTGAGGAGAATTTAGAAACATCGCGAGGTTTTGGGAGCCAAGGAAGAAAGCGTAGCGCTACGGAAACGGCGGCTGCCACCTACGGAAAGAACGGAAGAGGAGCGACAGACGTCGGAAAAGCATTGGGAGAACTGGAGAGTCAGAGGAAAGGAGAAGTAGAGAACACTGATGGAAGGGGTAATAGAACGGTAGTTTGAAGAAGAACTAGGAAGGCAATTGCAGGACTGGATTGGGGACATTAAGTGATTGAAATAAATAAAGATTGAAATATAAAAAAGGGCTGATTAGTGATATAAGAGTAAAGTAAATTGTGTTGGTTGAAGGGGGGAAGTGGTTAATATAAGTTTGTAAGTTGGTGGATTGTTTTGGTGGGATTATTGTAAAGCTATAAGACTCCTAGATTAATTTATATTAGCTGTGTTGATAGGTGTGTGTTTGATTGCAATTAATTAATTAATCATACTGATTGGATAACTTTGTTCAGTACTGTAAGAGGGGGAGAAGGAGCTTTCTGTTTTTCCTCTACCCTATTAGTGGGAAGGGACATTGATTGGATAACCTGAACAGAGAACTGATCATTTGTAAGTCATCCAGCAATCTTGGCATAGTTAAAGCTCAATCAATCAATTAATTAATAATAATTAAATAAATAAATAAATTGACTAGAACAATTAAAACATAAGAATAAATAATATACTCAATTCAGGTAAATAGTTATTCATCTGATTGGAAAGATATTTAAGAAATTAATTTATTAATTTGAGAGGAAAGATTTATAGAGATAATTTAAATTAATACATATCTATATTAAAAACATAAACACAAAAGGACAGAGTAAGTACATGGCATCTGGCAGTTCAGGCATTCCAAGGAAAGGCTCTCTACCGTCGCCCGCACACCTGAGCATGATGAGTCAAATGAAGTCAACAAGCAGTAATCCGGCCCAAGGCAATAAGGAAATCAAGAATATGATCAACGAATCCATTGCAGCAGCTGTTAAAGCAGTACTAGAAAATACGCTACCGGTGTTGATGGGGAAGGTAGAAGAGAGGATCCCAGTCATCATTCAAAAAGAGATGGGAAAAGTCGAAGAAAGGATCCCGGCTATTATGCAAAAAGAACTTGCACCGATGTATGAGAAGATAGATGATTTAGCTACACAAATCAAAATGGAAATAGACGAAGTAAAGACTCAAGCGGCGGCAAATAAAATAGACATTCAAGGGTTGATGACAAGGGAGAAACAGACACACGCAAAAATGAGAGACTTTCATCTGGATGTTCAGGAGTTGAAGGCCAAAAATGAAATCTTGGAAGAAGCATTTATTGGTCTGGAGATGGACAGAGCGGCTCTAATAATAAGATGCCAAAATGTACCTGAGAACTTGACGGATTGGAAGACAGAAATAATTGCAGCGATAGCAGACCAACTTAAAGTTGGCACGGAACAAGAGATAAATTTGGAAATTGAGACAATGTTTAGAAGGAACACTGCCTACGCTAAAAAATTCAAGACCCCAAGGGAAGTTCACATAAGATTTAATAAACGGAATATCAAAGATAAAATCCTAAAAGCGACACTCGAAAAGAAAGTTCAAATCCAAGGTGCTGAAATAAAATTTTTGAGGGAAATCCATGGAGAGTACGGGAAAAAAGGAAGACCTACCAACAATTAGCGGCCGTATTACGCGATAAAAATATACTTTATAGATGGAACGTTCCAGAAGGATTAATTTTCAAATACAAAGGGAGAAGATTTAAGCTGGAGTCTGTCTTCAAATTGGACAACTTTCTGGAATCGTATGGACTGGAGTTGGGGATGGAAGAGGAAGAGGAAGAGTCACAATCAGATAAAGAAGAGGAAGAGGAGGAAGAAAAGGAAGAGGAAAGAACGGAAAGAAAAGAAGAGAAGAGGTAAGAAGAAAGAGGGTACCAGAACACCATCACAGATCCAAACTAGAAACCAGATAAAGAATAAGACAAAAGGAACAAAGAATGGAACAGAGCTCTAAGGACTTCAAACTGGTATCCATTAATGTGAACGGCTTGAACTCACCCCCAAAAAGGAAAAGGATATTCCACCAGCTAATCAAACTTAAAGTAGAAGTAATTTGCCTTCAGGAAACACACATCAAACAGGAACACATAAAATATATTAATAATAAGAAATTGGGTACCACATTTGTATCAGCAGAAAAGGAAAAAAAAAAGAGGGGAGTGGTAATATATGTTAAAAGTCATTTACACCCTAAGTTGATATATGCTTCAGAAGACGGGAGAATTGTTGCAGTGTCAATAATTAGGCAAGATAAGGAGTATACCATCATAAATATTTATGCACCCAATGCCAACCAACAATCCTTTTTTAAGGAGGTTGCAGAGGTGTTGAAGAAATCAAATAATAATAATATCTGCTTGATTGGAGACTTTAATGCAGTAGTAGATGCAAAGAAAGATAGGAAAAGCACAAACAAAACCAGGAAAAAGTGTAAAATCTTACCAAATACCTTCTATCAAATAGCAGAAGAACATGATATATTAGACGTATGGAGAACTAAGTATAAAGATCAAAATGCTTATACATTTTACTCAGGAAGACACAAATCCTGGTCACGGATAGATATGGCCTGGACTTCAAGAGATATATTAATGGAGCTGAACGATATAGAAATATTACTGCTAAGTTTTGCGGATCATAACCCTGTATTATTATCACTTAGAGAAGTAAAGAAAAGCCCTAGATGGTCAATGAATAAATATATTCTAAAAGACTCCACTTTTGTGGATAATTTGAGGAAAGACATTAAAGAATTTTTCAAAATAAACTTACAACCCAATATGTCTATTAATATAGTATGGGATGCATTTAAGGCATATGTGAGAGGCAAACTAATTAGTTACTTAGCATGGAAGAAAAAAACAAGAAAACAAAGAATATAATTATTTAATAAAACAAATCAAATTAGAAGAAGAACTTAGATTTAAAAATCAGGGAGACTTAAAAAGTAAACAAAGATTGCTATATAAACAACATAAACTAAATTTACTCCTAAGTAAAGAAGTAGGGAAGAAAATACAGCTAAATAAGCTATTTTTTTTTGAAAATGCCAATAAACCATCTAAGTGGCTGGCATATAGACTGAAAAGAGAAAGGGCAAAAAGAACAATTATTTCCTTAAAGGATGACCAAGGAGAGAATAAACATCTTCAATCAGAATTAAAGGCTATAGCAGAAAGGTATTTTGGTAGAATTTATAAACAAAAAGAGGAAAATATTGAGGATATTGAAAATTATGTGAAAAGCAAAGATAACGGTAAGAGATTTTCAGAAGATAAAAAAATAAGACTAAGTGAACCAATTTCGATTTTTGAAGTTGTGGAGGCCATTAAAAAGCAGAAGAAAAATAAAGCTCCGGGTCTAGACGGTCTCCCAGGTGAATTTTACCAGGTTTTTGAAGGCCAGATTTCAACTATCTATAAAGATCTATTAAAATACGTAGGTCAGACCAGAGTAATACCAGAATCTTGGAATTCAGCCTTAATCACACTAATTCCAAAAGATAAAGGAAATTTGGACATAATTGACAATTACAGACCCATATCCCTTCTGAATGCTGATTATAAAATATTTGCTACTATACTAACAGAAAGATTCAAGAAGGTCTTAAATCAGATAATAAATAGAGATCAAGTGGGTTTTCTCCCAAGGAGACAACTAAGGGAGAATATTCGAACACTAATCAACGCTTTGGAATATTATGAGTCCCACCCAGAAAAAGCGGTAGCATTGATGTTTATGGACGCTGAGAAGGCCTTCGATAATGTTTCATGGAAATTTTTATTGACTAAATTAAGGCACTATGAGCCAGGAGATCATTTCATAACAATGATAGAAGCAATATATAAAAAACAATCGGCTAAAATTAGTATTAATGGAGATGTCTCGAGGGAATTCCAAATAGAAAAGGGCACAAGACAGGGATGTCCTCTTTCCCCATTGTTGTTTATTTTTGCCCTAGAAACATTATGTGATCAAATTAGAGAGGATGGGTTAATTAAAGGAATTAGATGTAAAGGCAATGAATTTAAATTATGCGCATACGCAGACGATTTAATGTTTATCCTAGAAGATCCCGTAGAGTCAGTAGGTAGAGCGTTAGAAGTCATATCTAATTATGGTAACATTGCGGGCCTCAGAATCAACATCAAAAAAACTAAATTCATGGTTAAAAACTGCTCTGAGCATGTAAAAACAGAAATTCAATGTATATCAGAAATTGAAGTAGTTAAAAAAATAAAATACTTAGGAATAGTTTGCTCTAACAAAACCAGTACATTAATAGAAGATAACTATACCGTATTGTTAAAAAAGATCAAAGGCGACCTGGTAAAATGGAAAGATCTTAATTTGTCATGGCTGGGAAGGGTAGCAGCAGTTAAAATGAATATTTTGCCGAAGTTTCTATTCCTAGCACAATCCATCCCCATCCTGAAAAAAAATGCTCAGTTTTACAAAGAATTAAATCAGGCTACAAGAAAATTTCTGTGGCTTTCTAAGAAACCAAGAGTAAGATGGAAGTTGCTGCAAGATGCAAAAGAAAGAGGTGGTATAGGTTTACCAAAGTGGGAACTATATGGTAAAGCAGCAGCAATGATATGGCTAAAAGACTGGTTGACATTAAATAACCGAAGAGTGCTCGCCTTGGAGGGACACGACCTATACATGGTCTGGCATGTCTATGTGTGGTACGGGAAATATAAAATTCATGCAAACTTTAACACGCATATGTTGAGGAAAGCATTGTTAGCTATATAGCTAGAAGTGAAGGAAAGATATTACACTAAAATTTCCAGGTGGGTCTCCCCGTTAGAAGCATTTATTAAACCAACATTAGTGATTCCCCAAAATATAGTGAATTATAATAATCTACTGGATAGTAAAGGAAACCTTAAAAGCGAAGTTAAATTAAAGGAGGAGGTAGGATTGCAGTTATCCTGGTGGGAAAACATGCAACTTAATTCTAGATATCAAAAAGATCGAAAAGATGGAATTAACAATAATCCCTGTGAATTAGACGAGATTTGGCTAAAAAATAAAGATAAAGAAATTAACAAACTGTATAAATACCTATTAAACCAAGATATGCAGGAAGAGATAGTTAAGCCAACAATGATTGCCTGGATGAAGGACCTAGGAAAGAACATCAATATTGAGCACTGGAATAAGATTTGGAGGTCAATCAAATATTTAAAGGTAGTGAATTATAAAGAGAATATTTATAAGATGTTCTACCGATGGCATTGGCCTCCAGATAAATTATATAAATGTTATAAGGTTTCAGACAAATATTGGGCCTGTGAGAAAGACAGAGGAACATATTGGCATATGTGGTGGGCTTGTGGGAAAGTAGAGAAATATTGGTTGATGGTTAAAAGTATGGCGGAAAAGATAATGGAGGTGGAGATCCCATGGGATCCGACTCTTTTTTTGTTGAATATGATGCCAGAAGGGATGGAAAAGGTGAATCAAAAATGGTTATCATACTTTGTAACAGCAGCACGTATTTTAAGGGCTAAGTTGTGGAAATCAGTGGAGATGCCAACTCAAGAAGAATTGATTAGGACATTACTGAATTGGGCCGAATTGGATAAGTTAGGATATCTATTAAACCCAAATGCGAAAAGAGACTCTAATGCAGTTTGGTCAAAGTTTTATGAATGGATGAACTAATAGGATTAGATGTAAGGTTCTTGTGATCTAAAGAATTGGATGTTTAAGTTGCTAAAAGCTGTTGTAATATGGAAACAAATATGTTATATATGTATGAAGTTATCAATAATTTTGCTAAAAAAAATAAAAATTATAATAATAATAAAAAAAAAGATGTCATGGCATTCTCATAGAAGAGAAGCCACTGAAATATTCCAATTGTAGAGGAAGCTTTTGTGATCATCTGGATGGATTGCATATCAGCCAGACCAGTACATGCAATTGTTAAAGAAATTTGAATCAACGTTTCCTATGAGGCAAGGCTAAAGAAGTCTATGACTTGACAGAAGTTTATAAAATTACACATGGGATAGAGAAAGTGGATGAAGAGAGTTTTTCTCCCTCTCCCATCACACTAGAATTTGGGGGTGCCAGCTGCCAGTGGATATAGTGATAGCTGCAAGCATACATGACATGAAAAAGAAATTTGATGGTTTCATGGAGGATATGTCTATGGCTCTTAGCCATGGTGATCAAAGGGAACATCAGTGTTCAGAGGCAGTACACCTCTGAATAGCAGTGCTAGGAGGCCGCATCAGGGAAAGGCCTTGGCCTCTGTTCCCTGTTTCTTGGATCTCTGGGCTGTTGGTTGGCCACTATGTGATACAAGACTAGATGAACCACTGGTCTGATCCAGCAGAGAACCCCTTATGTTCTTATGGCCCACTTCCCTGGATTGTTGTGTGACTAAAAGGAAAAAGAGGGGAGAATAATGTACACTAGCCTGAACACCATGGATGGAGTGGTGGGTTTAAATTTAATAGATAGCTTTAAACTTTTCTGCTTGGAAAACTTCTCCAAAATGAACAGACTTGTTCCAATGAAGACCACTGTTTCTCAATTATGCAGTTATCTTTGGCTTTCCTGAAAGGATGTAGATTTCTGTCTTTCTGGCAGGACAATCCAATGGTACTGCTATGCTGCACAGCCACTATTTTAATTTGATTAAAATATACATTTCCTTTCTTCCCCTGCACGGTTTTGGCCCAGTTCATTTATAAAGATTTGCGCTGTTTCAGAATTATCATGTGCACTCATCATTGGGGTTGAGGAGAAGAGTAGAAGCAGTGAAGTTCCCTTGGCTGAAGAAAGGGAACAAAGTAAAGTTCTTTCTGGAGACTTAGCTAAATCTTCCCTTGAAGAAAACATTATTTCCTTTTTACAAAGAGACCCCAAAACAATACAGTAACCCACAAATGGGAAGGGGAAACGGTATTTCTGGGCTCACCCCATCTCCAAATTCAGTTCTTTATTCTCTTCTGGATTCTGGATATAAACAAGTTATTTGAGAATTACAATGATTTTGAGAAACTGACCTTTAAATACATGGGGAAAGGGTAGTGTTTCACTTCAATTACATTTTAAATTACTTAACATATTGCTTTTTATTTATGTTCATTAATAAAGATCATACTATATAAAGTGAGGAACATTCTCCCATCATTTATAGTCTGAAGCAGGGAAGAATATTTATTTAAATGTTTATTTTGCGTAGCTAGATTTGAGTCCTAGAGACCAACAAGATTTTGAGGGGAATAAGCTTTCGGGAGTCAGAGTTCCCTTCATCAAGTATCTGCAGATCAATATGGCTACCTTCTGACACTTATTTTATTTTGTTGTTGTTGTTTTTAAGTCGCACAGTTGAGTCTGACTCTTCACAACCCCATGGACCACATCACGCCAGGCCATCCTGTCCTCTGCCGTCCTCCAGAGCTTGCTCAACTTCATGTTCATTGCATCAATAACACTATCTAACCATCTCATCCTTTGCCATCCCCTTCTTCTTTTACCTTCAATCATTCCCAGCATCAGGCTATTCTCCAGTGAGTGCTCCCCTATCACTTGGTGGCCAAAGTATTTGAGCTTCAGCTTCAGTATCTGGCCTTCCAAGGAACAGTCAGGGTTGATTTCCTTTAGGATTGACTGATTCAATCTCCTTGCATTCCAAGGGACTCTCAAGAATCTTCTCCAGCACCATAATTTGAACGCATCTATTATTCAGCACGCAGCCTTCCTTATGGTCCAACTTTTGCAGCCATACATTACTACTGGGAATACCATTGCTTTGATCATATGGACTTTTGTTGGCAGGGTGATGTCTCTACTTTTATTATTTCTGTCTAGGTTTGCCATTGCTTTCCTTCTAAGGAGCAGGTGTCTTCTAATTTCATGGCTGCAGTCAACGTCTGCAGTGATCTTGGATCCCAGAAACATAAAGTCTGTCACTACTTCCATGACTTTTCCTTCTATTTGCCAAGGAGTGATGGGGCCGGATGCCATGATCTTAGTTTTTTTGATGTTGAGTTTCAAGCCAACTTTTACACTCTCCTCTTTCATCCTTAGCAAGAGGCTCTTTAGGTCGTCTTCACTAGATATGCATAAATATTCATATCCTGCTTTTCTCCTCGATGAAGGCCCTATGCAACTGACATTATTCTCTCCTCTTTTATTTTATCCTCATAACAACAACCATGAGGAAGTTAAGCTGAGGACATGTGACTGGCCCAAAGTCATGCAGCAAGCTTCTGTGGCAGGGTGGGGATTCAAACCTGGATCTCCCAGATTCTAGTCTGCCTCTCCAACCATTGGTTTTAAGTGCTCGTGCCACCTAAAGTATAACGCCTGAGCCTGGCCTATTTGATGCTTTATCATGTCCTTATTACTGTTAATAAATGCAACATCTGGGTTCCTCATGTACGCCACTTAGCTTTGGAGCTGTTTGGTTTTCTCAAATGGTATTGTAATATTTATCATTTGTCTCTGGACTTGGAAGCAAAACTGAGTAATCTGGGGCCAGTGGAACCTTTAAGACCAACACAGTTTTATTCACAGTGTAAGCTTCCGTGTGCAAACACACTTCATATCTGATGAAGTGTGCTTGCACACGGAAGCTTACACTGTGAATAAAACTGTGTTGGTCTTAAAGGTGCCACTGGACTCAAACTTCATTCTGCTGCTTCAGACCAACATGGCTACTCCACCTGAGTAATTTGGGTTCATTGTACTCCTCTTTTGGGTGGGCCTGGCCATGTTAAGACTTACTAAGTTGGACACAACATTTCAGTAGTGGATTAGGACCTGTCAGGTTGAAATTCTCTCTTCTGTACAGCACTGCACAAGCTAAGCTGTTTCTGTTTATATCTTTTCATTAAAAAAAGAGACCACTTACATTGTTTGCAGCCCCTAAGAAGTCCTACATAGCTCAATGGGAGAGCACCTATTGTGCACGAATACATGAAGCTGCCTTATAACCGAATCAGACCCTTGGCCAATCAAAGTCAGTATTGTCTACTCAAACCGGCAGTGGCTCTCCAGAGTCTCAGGCTGAGGGCTTTTACATCACCTCCTACCTGATCCTTTTAACTGGAGATGCCGGGGATTGAACCTGGGACCTTCTGCATGCCAAGCAGATGTTCTGCCAGTGAGTCACAGCCCCTCCCCCCAAAGGTCCAGGGTTCAGTTTATAGCCTCTCTAAAGACTGTAGGAAATATATCCAGAAAAGACCTCCTGGGGGAGAGGCAGTGATTCAGTGCTAAATCACCTGTGTTATGTGTACAGAGTCCCTAGCATGACACTGAGGAAGATTTCTTTTTTGCTTGAGACTTAAACTGTGTCAGAGACCATCTGTCCATCACTCTTAAGACTGCTTCATATGTGCTCAGAAAACAAAAAGATGGTCAGCTTCCACACTTCATTTAGCTGCACCCAGGGTATTGAAGGAGGTACCTTCCTCTCTATCCCTCCCCTCTGTGAGTCTGAGAACAGGGAATGAAATGCACCTAGTAAAAATGCTCTGTCCCAGAAGCAGGGGTTTGAATAAAGCCATTTTATCAAGCCATGACAACAATCAAACCAATTTGTGAGCCACCCAGGTCTCTCTTTAATTACTTTCTTGGGAAGTTGGGAGGCGGGAAATCACTAATACTGCAGGCATTTCATCTTTATCCAGAGAAAGCTGCAGTCGGCAAGACTGACAGATGATGGTGAAGTCATAATTCATAGCAATCGAAAGTGAGGGGGTGGGAAATTCCTTTTTGGAAACATCCAATTACTTATTGCCCCACCCAATTATTATCTCATCCAGGCAGGTCTCTTATCTCATTTTCCCCCCCCATATCAGACCCAGCCCAGAAGCCTGAGACATGTTATAAAATGTACCTCTTTATCTCACTGCACGCTGAAACCTCTCCGGTTTCGTCCTCAGGGATCTAAATCTGGTTCACCCAAACCCCACACAGATTCCTGGAGTGACTTGTGTAAGACCAAATAAAAATCACCCAGCATTAAATAGCCCAAGGTTTGAAGATAGTCACCATTTCTTGGATGTTGATAGGGTTACTCCTGTTCATTTCCATGAAGCATATGTATAAAACTCTGGCTGGGATCCCAAGCATCCCAGGTGACATTCTGTATACACACAGACACGCAACCGCACTCCCAGGAACAAAGTCCTGTGTCTCCCCCAAAAGGCCTCCACGATTGCCCCCCCAGCTCCTCATGAGACACAAAAACTGAACATTTGTGAGCTTTGAATCAGTGGTATTGAATCCAAACCATTGGGAACCTTAGTAATAAAAGATTGGTCGCAGTTTTGCCAAACCTGAGGCATTAATTTTCTTGAAGCGGGATTGTACAGTGTCCAAAATTTGCTTCGATTTGTTTTTGGGTATTGTGAATTCTTCTTTTTACCGTATATTTTTAATGAAATGTTGTACTCCACCATGGATATTGGCCTGAGATGGAAGGCCCAGGCTAGCCAGATTTCAGAAGCTAAGCAGGGTCAGCCCTAGTTAGTACATGGATGGAAGCCCACCAAGAAAAGTTGTTTTTATACCCCACTTTTCTCTACCCAAAGGAGTCTCAGAGAAGCTTATAATCACCTCCTCTTCCTACAACAGTTACCTTGTGAGGCAGATGGGGCTGAGAGAGAGTTCTGAGGGAAATATTACTGGCCCAAGGTCACCCAGCAGGCTTCTTGTGGAGGAGAGAGGAATCAAACCAGATTATCTCAATTAGAGTCCATTGTTCTTAACCACTACACCATGCTGGCTCCCTCTGACAGCAAGGAACTCCAGGGTCACCGTGCAGAGACAAGCAATGGCAAACCACCTCTGAATGTCTCTTGCCTTGAAGACCCCACGAGGAGTCACCATAAGTTGGCTGCAACTTTACAGCAATTTCCACTAGCACCACAGATATTACTTACAATAGAAAGATAACATAAAAGTTTGATAAGTACATTCTTCGGAGTTGTTTAGGGAAATTTCTACTTCCTGACATCGGTCCCCAAGTCTTTAACTTTGATATATGCACACACTGTTACACTGGAACTGCAGCTCAGCTGGTTCATCTACATTGTACTGTGTGTGTTTTGCAGAACAAGAAACAAAATCACGCAGCCTAAAGCCAGTTTGGTGTAGTGGTTAAGTGTGCGGACTCTAATCTGGGAGAACCGGGTTTGATTCCCCACTCCTCCACTTGCACCTGGCTGGATGACCTTGGGCAAGCCATAGCTCTGTACCAGCTGTTCTCTCAAGGACAGCTTGGGAAAAAGCTCTCTCAGCCCCACCTACCTCACAGGGTGTCTGTTGTGGGGAGGGGAAGGGAAAGGAGTTTGTAAGCCACTCTGAGACTCTTAAGTGAGTGAAGGGCGGGATATAAATCCAATCTCTTCTTCTCTTCTTCTTCTAAAGCACTACTGCTTGGCTCTTACTACCTAAAATGGCAGTGGCGTTTTGCATTTCCACAGAAGCTGATTTGGCTTTGTCTGCTTCATGAAGAATCATATCACATAGATGGGCTTAAGCTCATGCATGTGGTGGTCTCTAGGGCTCCTTTTCCAGCTATCTTTCTTACTGCGGGTGTCAGTGTAGCTGCTTCCATGTTGGTCCAGCACCTGTTGTTTTAAAGTATTTCCATTCTGACCATTCAGACTTCCTGGCATATTTACAACCCATTCAAATGATGACAAGCCACGGAGCTGACCTGCACAGCTAGAATCTTTACACTTAGGTCCTATCCACATGGGGACAATTCCCCATTTTGTTTTGAGGTAGCTGTCAATTTCTTGTGTTGTGCAGGGGGTCAGACTAGATGACCCTAGGGATCCCTCCCAGCTCTTATGTTTCGATGTGAATGGTACTTCTGCATGGAGATTTATTCCATGCTTTCTTCTCCTGCCTGCTTCATTGTCCTTCACCACCAGTGAGTTTTTTACTGCACAATCAATTAATTTTTTTTAAAAATGGGCAAAAATCTTACCAACATGAGACAGTAATGGTGTGCAGGAGGAGAAATGTGTCAGTTGTGGGTGGGGAGGCATGAGAATCCACACCTCCCCTTCCACATTTTCCCAAGCTTGCTTTACCACCCCCCAGGAAAGTTGTGCTATAGCAGGTCTGGGGGAAATTACAGTACAGCCAGGGAAACCAAGAAAGTGGAAATATGACAATGACATGCAGAAGTCCAAATTAATCCACTGCTGGGGGGGAGAGGCACAGAGTAAGAGCCCCATGAAAGTCAAGTTGCAGATCAGCATGGGAGCAATTGTGCTGGGGGAGGTGTGTGTGAAGTGCGTCAGAAGCAGACATTCCATTTCCTGATTTTCTACAGACAGAGCGGAGGTGGGGAAAAAGCACAAACGAGTATTAGGCCATATCATTTTATTATAAAATATATTTTATATTGCTGTTGTAAAAATTACATTTCACATTTTTTTTTGTTTACAATAAAAAATAATACTTGGAAGACAATTGAAAAGCAAAGCTCCTATTAGACAGTAATTCACCAGTACGATATATTCCCCCGTTAGGCTTGATAGCGGATCACCATCCAAAAGAGTGGCTGTTAGCGCATTAAAGCATCCCATCCTTTACCCCACTCAAAATGTCTCCGAACTGAAAGGGCCAGTTGTTTCTCACCACATTCCCTAACTACCAAGCCCACAAAATAGTTAAGCCGGTATAACTTGGATTTTATGGAGATCTGAAGTTAAACTGGACTAGGAGCTTTATCCTCCAAGGTGCCTAAAAGTGAATCTCCGTGGGACTAATGTGGAGTGACTTGGCTCTTCCTTACCCCCCCCCCCCTTTAACTTTTGAAGGGAAAAGGGCTGGTGTTCTGCCTGGCTCCCTTTTTCATTGCATACACAGCTTCCTGCACCAGAGATGGAAGAGTGTAAGGGCTTGAAACTGCATATAGCTGTCTTTGGGTAGAGATCGATGTCAATCCCAGAGCCTGAGTTGGCAAATATTGTGTGCATGTGTATGCATACATGTACACACAATGTGCATACCCACGCACCAACATCCCATTGTGCAACTATTCAGCCATTCAATGGGATTTGGCCATTAAATCTAGAAGCAGGGGCTGTGACTGAGTTACAAACTGGACTATACTTTGTCTAATGGCTTCCTGTCCAGCTACCCACAGACTGGTAGGTATCAAAGGTGCTGAGTTTCTCCACAGTAGTTGTCTCTTTCACTCTCACATCTGGAGTCAAAAACAGGGTTTCACAGTGCATAGGAAGAACAGAAAGGTCCTCCAATTAGTGCCACTGAGAAAGATTCCTATGGTATATACGCATGCATAAAATCTCTCTGCTCTCCCTTCTGAAAAGAAATCAGCCCAAAGTGTTTGTATTGGGGGGGGGGGGGGGGGGGGAAGCACAGCCTTGCAGGAAATCTATCTATCTTGGATCTTCAAAACAGATGCACAGTCACAAGACCTTGAAAACAGGATGTGAAATGACAAGGTGTGCCAAGGAAAGGAGAGCCATGGTGTGTTTTCTTTAAATCCTCCAAAAATAGAAATGCACCTGCATCCTTAAAATATAGCAAGACAAGGCTTCAGTTAGGACTACCAGCAGGGCAGGTCAGCTGCTCCTATCCAGTATGTTGAGGTGGGCAGAGGAATGTATGGCTTGGGGGCAGGGCAGTTCTTCTCACTACATCAGGTCTTCATTTCTATGAAGAACGGGACAGAGAAAACAACCACATTTCAAGAAGAAACCTGGCCTGAGAAATACTCATAACTTTTTTTTCTTTTTTTCCAAAAAATAAGATAAAAGATGTAAGATTTGTAGAATAACTGAAGATTTGGGGGGGGGGGGGGGGAGAGAATTACCTTTGGGAGGGGGTTCAAATTGATCCCTGCAAAGGAAAAACTGGAATATTTGTTTGGGGTGGTTTTTAGTCCCACCAGGAAGCTCAGGGTAGTCCTTCCTCCACTGGCTGGATCATCAATATCAAAGTTGACTCTGCCTTTTGAGCTCAGAACTGGTATCTAAAACAGACCTCCCACAAGAGCTTTTACAAAAGCCACCACAACATTGGGATGTGCTCTGGCTTCTGCTAGGATAGGACTGAACAGAAGGGGGGGGATGCAGTCACGGGAGGGGCCATGGCTCAGTGTTTTGCCGGTCACAGGTTCAATCCCCAGCATCTCCAGTTCAAAAAGGGTGGGGGGAGAACAAGATTTGCACCTATTCAGCGCAGATGTAAAAACTACAACTGAGGAAAGAAGAATCTCCTAGAACAACCCCCCACCCATTTTCACACAGATCTCCTTTTCCTCTTCCCGACCTTCACATTACTAAAAAAAGCAAGATTATTAACTTCTTTAAAAAAAAACATTCTCAATGCACACAAAAAATCACTGACATATCATCCAGTCAAATGTGTACCGCACAGCTCAAAAAATAAAATGGAAAGGAAAAGAAAAAAAACCCTTATCCCATTTTTAAAAAAATACTGATAACAAATATACTCCTATGTAAGATAACCCCGCCCCCCCCCGCTCCAAACGTTAAGTGCTATAAATTTTGGAATGAGGCATTGGAGAAAGGTTGATGTGCTGAAAGGTACAGAACAGCCCCTAGTGAGCTTTGGCAGTAGCTGATCTCCACCAACAGCACACACTCCTATGGTATCTTGGGAACAAGAGAACCATTTTACACCCAAGTGTCTGCGTAGCTTAGCAAGGGAATACCGTACACCACATGCTTCAACATTTGACTGCTTATTTGGAATCCTTTACAATTTCCCTCTCTTTCCCAACTCCACCTTAATCAAAATAAAAACAAGCAAAAGAAGATTATCTTTTAAAATGCAGGGCCCAGGCTTCTGACAGTGAGGAAACTGATCTTCAGACATAATCTGGAACTTCTCCCCGAGTCCCAGTGACATGAACAAGAACAGAGTGCTTTCACAACTGCCCTCCCTTTTAACTGGAGGATTTTTTTTCAAAAAATCATTTATTGCCCAGTGTTACTTTAAACCAGGGATGGAAGCCCACTAAAATAAAACCCCTCCTTCCAGAGAGATGGGAGTTGCTTCAACCTGAGAACCATCAGAGATTATTTCATACAATCCAGAGCAGAAGCAGCAAACGTTCTTAAATTTGAATGTTGACTTTTGACACACTGGTGCGAGCTGTGTGTGTGTGTGTGTGTGTGTGTGTCAGAGAGAGGTGTGTGTGTGTCAGAGAGAGGGGTTGGAACTGGCAGGGGTGGGGGAGAGATGCCAGTACTCTGCTTGAAATGACAAACCTGTGTACCAAAGCCTGGGTTCAGAGGAGAAATAAAATGGGAAATGGCAAGAAAAACAACTGCTGAAACACTTGACAGAAACAACATTTGGCTCATTTGATACAGGTGTCACCCTGCTGAACCTCCAGAAGCCTGTGTTGGACCCCGATATATCACTGATTTGTGCCCAATAAGAGGCCTCAAGACAAACAAAGGCACAGCTATGCCTGCTCCAAGAGAGTCAAACCTTTTTTTTAATCTCCTACCAAGCCACAAGTCAGCACTGGAAACTGGCACAGCTGTTAGCCTTCCTCTCATCTGACAAGAGAGGCTTCAGAGGGGATGGAGACCCTTCCACCATCATACAAAGGTGGGCTGCCAAAAAGATCAGTTGCCACAGCAGCAGAGCATCTCTCTATCGCCTCACAGCTGAAAAAGCCAATTGGTACTGGGGAGGGCTCAATTTGATTTGGGAGCCTCTGGTTGCTGATCCCTACCGCAATCAATTTTCGGCCATATACAGAGGGAGGGGCTATGGTTCAACAACATCTGCAGTGAAAGGATCTCTGAAAAGAGGTGCCGGGAAAGACTTTTCTCTGCCCAAGACCCCAGAGAACTGCTGCCAGGCACAGTGGGCTATCTTGCCCTAGATGCACCAGTGGTCTGACTCAGAGCAAGGCAGCTTTCATTTTGGCACTGGTGGCACAAGCAACAGCATCCAGACAGCCACTAGTGGCATAACTGAGAAAACAGTGGAAAGGAATGGGAGTCAGGTACAGGGCGGCTGTGCTGCTGTCTTAGGACACAAGAAGAGCCCGGCTGGATCTGATCAGTGGATTCATCCAGTCCAGCATCCTGTTTCACAAAGTAGCCAACTAGTTGCCCTGAAGGGCCAATAACAGGGTACAGAGGCCCTGGTATAGAGGCTTCTGGTATTTAGGAGTCTACTGCTTCTGAATGGGGAGGTTCCCATCAGTCATCATGGGTAGTGGCCACTGACAGACCTATCGTCCAAGAAGAGGTCTGAAAACTGAACTAAAATGAAAACTACCTGGTTCAGCATCCTACAACAGTCCACTGCAAGGGAGGGAAGTAGCAACATTCACTGAGTATCTGAGGCTAGGGCCAGGAAGAAAGGAACAGGAGGGGCCTGCTAGAGCTGAAATGAATGGTTTTGATCCAGCTGAAAATGTAAATTTACGAAAGTCAGTATTCAAATTTAGGGGGAGGGATATTGGGATTTCAAAAGCCAAACTCCACATTTTGAAAACACTGAGCGAAATCCAGATTCTGTGATCAAAACTTCACATTTGTAGGAAGACTCTAATGTTTCCTCATCGTCAAGTGACAATTTCAGATTTTTTCAAAAATTCTCAAGCCCTGGCTAGAATCTGAAGTTCATATATTCTTAAATTTCCATGTTCAAAATTTGAAAAGCATCCAGATGGGATCAAATTTTAGCATTCTGATTCAACTGGCCTCTAGTTCCTTACAAGGCCATTTTGGCATCCACCAGTTTAGCACTGAACAGAAGCCCGGGCTAGGAAAACAACCCCTCCCCCCAACATACTGTGTATATTATGCACAAAATTACAAACAAAAGAGCACAAAAATATCAACAAGCACCAATAATGTACAGAAACTCCTTTTTAAACTGCCCCACCCGACCCCATCCCGGTACCCTTAAAGCAACAGGGCTCACATTTTTGTAAAGAAATAATAGTTCTCCAAATCATATGGTTCAGTCTTTATTATACAAGAGATTAGCAGGGGGGAGAAAATGGTCCTTCCCCATTAAAGTAGCAGGCTTGTTCCTGCCACAGAACCTGCCCAGGGTTTGCATCTTTAGTTTATGGCTCCTGATTATCAAAACGCTGGTGCGGGGGATCCCCCACAAACAGTCCAAATTCTTATCACTGCCACCCACACCCTCACCCACCTCTTCTGAGGCACTGTGCACTGTACAGGTCACATAATGGTTGCAGCTGCCATTTTACATTAGCCGAACAAAAGCAAATGGTACAGCATGGCTTTTGAGATGAAGGATGCCATATCCCCATTAGAAGAAACCATGGCTTCTTAAGAACTGGTGTGGGGGGGGGAGTAGTCATGATGACAGCCATCGTGACGAACAACAGCACTGAGGTCCAATGCTCCCTCTAAGCTGTAGAGTCTTGTGAGCAAAAATTCTACTTTGTGAGCTACTGGCATTAAAGTTGTGAGCGAGCAATTTGGCTGCTGCATCAATTGGTTTGCTCTAGAGCCATCCTTCCTGAGCGAAGATAAAAATGTGTGAGCCAGAGGCTAAATAACTGTGAGCGTGCTCACACTAACTCAGCTTAGAGGGAACCCTGCTGAGGTCCTCTGCTTGAGCAGTGCTACACCCGCCATTGTGTGGTGTGCACTTGAGTGTTTGCCACAAACTCCTGGCAATAGGTTCCACGGTGTGCTCCAATGGAGGTCCAGTGTACTGAATATACCTGACCCTTTGGGATGCTGCATGTCCATACGCTGGACGGATCACTTGCCCATGGCCTGTGCAGATAGATGCCTATGTCCCTAGACCCCTGAAGTGTCTTTAACCCACACAAAATCCAGTGAACTGTTTTTACAGTTTGGTCCTTTTCCACATGATGATTTGTACGCTCATAAAACCCTTCAGCAAACGTTACAACCAAACACACCAGTATTCAGTGGGCATGGAGCAGGAGGCGTGGCCCACTGGGGAAGTCTAATCCCTCACCCCTGTCTGCACACAGAATGAGCTGGATGAGCGGCTTATGAAGCCCCCATTGGAAAAAACAGAAAATGTTGCATTTTTTCTGAAGCTCAAAAGGGGGGGGGGGGAATGGAAATCTGGGGAGGATATTTTAAGCCCACTTTCTACCTCCTCAATCCCTGGCATACAAGAAGCAGGCCTGAGGCCTGTTTACCTCTCAACATGAAACAAGCACAGGATCGCAGCCTTACTATGTAGGTTATGATAAACAATTTAGAAGTACAATGTTGTTATAAGGTTTGTCAGTGTCCACAGTTGTTAGCAGTGTTCCCTCTAAGCTGAGTTAGTGTGAGCTAGCTCACAGTTTTTTAGCCTCCGGCTCACACATTTCTGTCTCAGCTCAGGAAGGATGGCTCCAGAGCAAACTAATTTATGCAGCAGCCAAATCGCTCGCTCACAACTTTAATGCCAGTAGCTCACAAAGCAGAATTTTTGCTCACAAGACTCCACAGTTTAGAGGGAGCATTGGTTGTTAGTAGTCTACACCTGTATTACAGGGATGTTTTCCCCAAGTGTTTTCCTATTTAAACAAACTGATAGGGGAGAGACTGTGGCTCAGTGGTAGAGCATCTGCGTGGCACCCAGGAATTCTCAGGTTCAATCCCTGGCATCTCCAGTTGAAAGGACCAGGTAGTAGGTGATGTGAAACGCCTTTCTCTGCCTGAGACCCTGGAGAGCTGCTGCCAGTCTGAGTAGATAATACTTGATGATCTGATGTGCTGTAAGGCAGCTTCATGCATTCATGTGGAATTTATCTGTTTCTTGCTTGATGATACTTAAATCTATGCACTGGACAATGTCTTATTTTTGTTTACTACAATGCCACTGGTTTCTACTTTTATTTTATTCTTTTCTCTCAGCTGGCAAAAAAAGTTCAGATAGGCACTGCTACCCTAGGATGCAGCAGTCTGCAGCTTCTTCTCTAACTCTGGGTGTATTAGGTGGTCATCCATGTTGGTCTGTAGAACAAATTTAGCGTCCAGTGGCATCTTTAACACCAACAAAGGTATGAGCTTTCGTGTGCATGTATACAAAATCTTATACCTTGAATAAACCTTTGTTGATCTTAAAGATGCCACTGGATGCTAAATTTTTTCTGGGTGTATTGTTAATTATGGTTTGAATAACAGAGTATTTATATTTTTAAAATTTCATAAATATACCAAACAGGGTCATTGTATGAGCTAAGGTGTACCTGACCCAGTTCACATGCTTCAAACGGTAATGAGTTAGCTTAGATAAAAAGTAAGCATTGCATATATTTCCATTTTTCTCCAGATTTCCATTTTTTCCAAAATAATATCCCCCCAGTCCATAAAACAATAAGATTCCCCCCCTGCCCACCATGGCTTCAAAAATTCTGGAAATGTCCTCTCAGTGTCAAGGAGCAAGGCCTCCGCGTCAGCTGGATTTTCTAACAATCATGTGACAACCCTACTAACTTGTTTTTGGCTGCATTCAGATGCAGGAAAGATTCCTGTACTCAGGACCAAAAAGGCTTTGGGACTGAACTAGCTCAAAAAGAACAGCAGAGCCAGCCCAAGACAGTTTGCCACCCACAAAGTTCTCTGCATAACCCAAGAGTTGTGCTCCAGCATGCTTCGAGAAACTGCAAGGAATTTTGGGATGCAGCACTTGAATTGCTTGTTGCTTTGCTCGCGCTCAACAGTTTGGGTGGCTTGTGCAACTGGGCTGCACCTGCCAAGGAAGGGAGGAGAACAGGGAACACTAGACTGGCTCTGCATCTTGGCACCCCTGGCTGGTTTGCTCCGACTGCAACTGGAGCAACTACACAGCTGCCAAACAGTGAGACCTTTGCTAGTCGAATGACAGCTTCACACATTATGTTTTATCTGTACACTTATATAAAAAAACCCCAAATCTGCAACTTCAATGTGTGAATAATTCATGTGCATGTTTCGAGACTAATTCATGTGCATCATACTAGAAGACCAATCAGGGAGCCAGGATTTCTTGCAGCTCCCAGTCAAACATGCATTCAGCAGGAACCTCCAGTTTGCTGTCATGTAATGTGCCAAATGGCCCAGAAAGGGTCAAACCAGGACTGCAGGAACAAAACCTCAAGAAAAAGAGGACCCCACGCTCTCACTGCCCCTCTACAGGTGCAAGCAGCACCACAAACACCAAACTTTTCTAGCACTCTTTGCTTTTCAGCAATCAGATCCCCCACTGGAGAGGGGGGTGGAATGGGCATCTAAACCCTCCCTGCCCCACAACTGTGGCATGTAGGAGACCTGCCAAAGTCACCTTTCAAGCCAGTTCAAGTGTTTTTGCTTTCCCCATCAAAGTGACCAAAAAGCATTGGTGGAGAAAAGACAGCTAAGTATTTGCAAATTTTTTCTACTTCATGGTGTTTCTAGGTTTGATTGTAATTTGATTGTAATTTAATGCAACACTGATTGTTTTTCCAACTGCGTCTATTTCCCAAAAGCCACACACGCTTCCGAGTGCAATCTATTCATTCTCCTGGAGGAGGAGGAGGGGGGCAGACCAGCAGATAGGAGCAAGTCAGCTGCTCCCCTCTGCCAACATGCTCTGTTCCCTTTTGTGCCCATTAAGTAAATTCAGGGAGGCAGGAAGGGCAGACTTAATGCTCCATACTGCAACCTGGCCAACCTCATCCACCTATTGGGGAGCAGTTCAAAATTCTTTGGTCCCTGGGCCCACCAAGAAAGAAATCTGTATGATCTACCAAGCCAGCCGTTTTCTGCTCCCCCTTCTTTGCCCCTCTTATTTACAAATAGAAATGGAGACTCTGCGTGTGTGTGTGTTTTAAAAAAGGACAATGTGTAAAAAACATCCCCACAAAACATTGAAAAATAGAAAACCTGGCAGACATAGACTGTACAGAGCTCAGGATGAGCATGCGGCTCTCAAGATCTCCTCCAACGAAGCACTAGGATCCACTTCTGGGCCACCGAGCCCCCAGATGCAGCAACACACACTGAGGTGTGGCCGGTTGTTTCTGGCCAGTGGCGAGAGGGAGATCTCCAAACCTTCCCACTTCAAAGTGTGTGTGTGTGTGTACATGTGTGCTCTCAGTCCAGAAATCGCTGGCAGGCCTTTTTCCACCGACAGGCTGTGCACCACTGGTCACGGTGCTCGATGCCATAAACTTTGCGACACTTCTTGGCTTCACCACGGACTTTCCTGCAGGTGAACAACCAAGGTTTGTTTTGTTTAATCACAATGCTTTTAGCTCTACTAACACAGTGTCCCCAAAGCACCTTACCTAAGTATGAACAAACATCCAGACAATAATTAAAAGCATAATACACAATAATGATATAGGAAGGGGCACATCAACAGTGGATCTATGAAGATGGGTAGCCATGTTAGTCTGTCCGTAGCAGCAGAAAAGAGCAAGAGTCCAGTAGCACCTTAAAGATTAACAAAATTTGTAGCAGATACCTGAAGAAGTGAGCAGTAACTCACGAAAGTGGGTATACGAACACATGTTGAGATAGACCATTGATCAGACTGACCCAAGCACCAGTTAACTTTCAACAGATCTCCAGAAACAGACCTTTTAAGGCAAAGGGACTGTGGCTCAGCTGTACAGCAGGGGGTCCCAAACCTTTCTGAGCCTGTGGGCATCACTGGGATTCCGACAGAGGGGTATGATGCAACCACAAAACAGCTGCCATGGGAGACAGAACCAGGCACATAATGACAGCTGTAGGAGGCAAAGTCTTACATATAGAGAAAGCCTAACTGCAAGGGAAAGGGGGAGTAATTTGAAAAATACACTGGGAAAGAAGACTGAGATAGAATAAAAGCAACACTGAAATAACGTCATTTTAATCTGTCCAGCCAATCAGATCTCCAGTGGCCAATAAGAAGCCCTGCTGGGCAAGTGTCACACCTGGCCCCACCTACTTTCTAAAAACATTGGGGGGGGGCAACCAAGGAAGGTGTCATCAGGCACCATGTTGGGGACCCCTGTTGCAGAGTCTCTGCTTTGTATGTAGAAGGTTCTGCTTTCAATCCCTGACATCTACAGTCAAAAGGATCAGATAAGAAGAAATGTGAAAGGCCTCCACCTGGGACCATGAAGAGCTGCTGCCGGTCTGTCCTTGAGAGACCTAATGGCCTGACTCAGGATGAGGTAGATTCATAAAAGTTCTCTTCAGCCCTGCTACTTGAGATCCTTTTACCTAGAGATGCTACAGGCAGAACCAGGGACCTTCTACATGTCAAACATGAGCTCCCCCAGTAAACCATGGCTCCTCCCCAAAGGCAGAAGAGCACTCTGTTAATCTCATAGCTTGCAACGGGGCCTACTCTTAAGATGTGTTTTGAACACACAGAAGTACCTTATATAGGGTGAAACCACTGGCCCATCTAGTCTGATGTCGTCTTCTCTGACTGACACTGGGTTGGGGGGGGGGGGGGGGTCCTCAGCTTTTTCCCAGCCCTGCCTCCTGAGCCAAAAGTCAACCATGGCTTCCAGGCATACACACACACACACACACACAAAATACTTACCAGAAAAAATCCCTGTATAAATCAATGCCCTTTTTCCCCCCAAGGCAAGAAAGCAAGCAGAATTGCTACAAAAAAATTATTTGCAGCCCCACTGAGAATATCGTTGCCAGCCCCTCTTGGCAGCTTCTTACCTGGTGCCACTGGGTGCCCGAGGAGGAGACGCAACAATCAGGTGGGATTTCAGAACGGGTGGTGGCTGTTGCTGCTGCTGCTGCTCACTGAAACTCAGGGACCGGCTTCGAACCTGCAACCAAGAAACCTGGGGGTCAGTTCTAATTTTATTATTATTTCACCATTATATCTGTTTTACTTCCTTGGTGTTGTAAACTGATTCAGAGTTGGCGGGGGCTGGGGAAATCATATATAAATCAATAAATGAAATAATAAGAAACGATTCCAGATCATTATCAGGACCCACTTAGAGCCATACTGGGTGGGAAATTAGTGTTCGTCAAATCTCCTGACATCTTCTATAAGTTAAAAGCAGTTGAGGGTGGACAGGATTTGAAATCAGGACTGCTACACAGAGGAAGCACACTGCGTTATTCTTCTTGTAGAAATCCCACCCCTATCCTCCAACTAGCACCTTGGGGTGGGGAGACAATGGCTTGGATCCAGTGGAACATTTACCTGGGCAGAAGAGTTTTCACCTGTGGACCACAACGGTATCACTTTTCCTCTCTCACTGCAGCTCAAAATGCTCCCCAGCCAGCTGTTCCTGGGTTACAGGGGGCCCCCAAGGATAGCATTTATGTATGTATGTATGTATGTATTAGATTTTTATCCTGCCCTTCCCTGCATGCAGGGCTCAGGGCAGCTCACAACAATTAAAAACACAGATAAAACAATAAAAATGGGCTACAATTTTACAGTTTTGCAAAATCAAGCACACTAAGGTGGTCCATAAACCTTGGAGCATGCTCCAATGGGTCTATAAAGTGCCCAAGATTAAGAAGGGCTGTGGGCAGTCACCCACAGCATTCGCTGAACAAGGGGTGAAGCAGGGGAGGCCAGAATAATGAGACACCCGTCGCCTCAACCAAAGGCCTGGTTCACTCGGGAGAGAGTTCCACTAGACCAGAGCCAGAGCCGAAAAGGCCCTGGCTCCAGTCAAAGCTAAACGGGGACCACCGGCAGCTGTTGTTCTGATGAATGTAGCACTCCTTGAGAGACATAGTGGGAGAGGCAGTCCTGTAGATATGTATGTCCCAGATGGCTCAGGGCTTTGAAGGTTAATACCAAAAACCTTGAACTGGATTCAGCATTCCAATGGAAGCTAATGCAGCTGGCGGAGCGCTGGTTGGATATGTGCTCCAATAGGTGCCCCCGTTAAGGACATGCACTGCTGCATTTTGAACCAGATCAAGTTTCCAAGTCAACCTCAAGGGCAGTCCAGCATAGAGCGAGTTAGTTATCCACATTGCATGGATCACTGTGGCTAGGTTGTGAGGAGACAGAGACAGAGAACCAGTTGCATGACCAGCCAGAGAAGGTAAGATACTGTTCTGGCAATGGCCATGACCTGAGCCTCCATCGAAAGCAAGGAATCTAAGATCACGCCCAGACTCCTTATCGTTGGCGTCTGTGTCAGTGGCACCCCAATGAGGGCTGGGAGCTGGATCCCTAAATTCACCCCTCCACGACTCAGGCACAGGATTTGATCAATTTAATTTCTTCGACAGATTTAATTTCAGGCAGCTCTGCTGCAACTTGCTAGACACAGTTTCTAATGCTCTGACCAGAACCTCTGGGGCAACATCCAGTCCATTAACAGATATAGCCGGGTGTTATCAGCATACTGGTGACAACCCAATCCAAACCTCCAGACCAAATGAGCCAGGGGGCGCATGTAGATGTTAAATAACATAGGGGAGAGGATCGTCCCCTGTGGGAGGCTGCCACCAAAGAGTAGCGCAGTGAAACCCTCTCCCCATTCGTCACCCTCTGCCCCTGTCTGTGGAGAAATGAGGTGAGCCACAGCACAGTCCCTCGTATCCCCACCTCGGCAAGGATCCAAAGACGACTTTTCAAGAGCAGTCTCACCACTGCCTCCTTCAAAGCCTCTGGGAAGGTCCCAGAACTCAGGGACAAGTTGATAATATCACCGAGGGGGGCCTGTATTCCGTCACCACTGGTCTTCACCAGCCATGATGAACATGGGTCAAGGGGGCAAATGGTGGGCTTCACAGCATCCAAGATCCTGTCCATCTCATCACAAGTGAGCCAACTGAAAGGGTCCAAAATGGGACCCAAAGACAGCCAAGGGGCCTCCAGTTCCCTTACTGTATCAGTCATGGCCAGAAAGTCCTGATGGAGTGACAAGGCTTTATCTGCAAAATAGCTCGCCAATAGCCAATTTACTATCTTTTTGATTCCCCTGAGAAAGGGAAGTTAATTACTTGATTATTTTCAACAATTGAACTGGGCATGATCTTGCAGTTGCAGTGGAAGATGCACGGAATTCTCTCTTAGCGGCTTTAACTGACATCTCATAGGCTTTCATAAACATCCTATAAGATGGTCTTGCACCTCCGTCACAAGCACACCACCACACTCGCTCTAGCCATCTAAGTTCCCAGTTCATCTTCCTTAAAAGATAAAGGTTTTCCTTGCTCAAAAGCCAGTTGAATCTGACTCTAGGGGGTGGTGCTCATCTCAGTTTCCAAGCTGAAGAGCCAGCTCTGTCCGAAGACTTCTCCGTGGTCATGCGGCCAGCATGACTAAAAGCCAAGGCACACAGAACGCTGTTACCTTCCCACCTATGTGGTACCTATTTATCTACTTGCAATTTTTTGCTTTCAAACTGCTAAGTTGGCAGGAGCTGGGTCCAGAGACGGGAGCTCACTCCGTTACGCAGCACTAGGGTCTTAAACTGCTGAACTACCTATCTTCCGGTCTGCAACTCAGCGCCTTAATCCCTGAGCCACCGCAGCCCCTTCTCATCCTCCTTAGCTCCGCGGTATACCAGGGGCTAGTTTGAAGCAGGGGCGAAGAAGGCATCAGGGGGGCTATTTTGTCAGTGGCTTCAGAGAGTCAGCACTGCCAGTCCTCTACCAGCTCATCCAATGAATCGTCAGGGGGCATCGGATCCCACAGAGTTGCCTGGAAACCAGTTGGATCCATTTGTCTCCATAGGCAAGCATAAATCCGCTCACCACCTAAATAAGGAGGAGTTGGGAAGAGGAGGAGATTGGATTTATACCCCGCCCTTCACTCAGTCTCAGAGTGGCTTACAAACTCTTTTCCCTTCCCCTCCCCACAACAGACACCCTGTGAGGTAGGTGGGGCTGAGAGAGCTCTTTCAAGAACAGCTCTGAAAGAACTATGGCTTGCCCAAGGTTATCCAGCAGCTGCAAGTGGAGGAGTGGGGAATCAATCTGGGAATTCTTCCAGATTAGAGTCCACTCACTTAACCACTACACCAAACTGGCTGTTGAAGCCTTGAAGGCAAAGTGGTCTGGACCAAGGCACTGCGCCTTCATTGGCTTCCAGATCCACATTAATCCCTATCTCAAAAATCAGATCCAGAGTGAAACCTGCTTGATGCATGGGAGTGGATACAAACTGGGAGAGTCCCAGTGCTGTCATGGAAGACACCATTTAGGGGTTGCAACAAGGGGGGAATGTGAGAAAGCTGGCAGCAGAACTTCTTCCATCCACAGAAACACTCCACTGGATCCAACCATAATATGGGTAGTCGTCTTTTTCCACCCAACTAGAGCAAATAGCAGTTGGCGGTGGGTGGGTGATGGGATTCCTATCAAAGAAATAGCATCTGTGCACTGCAGCCCTAAAACCAGGGTCTTCCAATTAACCAGTAGTTCAGCCCTTCGCAACCAAAACACGTACACTTGCTGCCTTTCACCAGCCCTCCCAATGCATTTCTGAACTTGGTCTCTGCATTACAAACTGGAGCTCTGCAGCGACACTCTTGCCCCCATCAACATGAAAAGCCAGACTCACCGGTGAGAGGGTTGGAATGGTGGATGTGGCAGCAGCCCAGCTGATGCTAGTGAATATGTGTGGGGAGACAGGGATCTGAATGGATGGCAAAGCCTGCGAAGAAAACAAAAGCAAGTGGTCCATTAAAGCAACCACATGGACTTCCTTATTGCTGCCATCTTGAGCAAAATCCTAACCAGGTCTACACAGAATCCTATTCAAGGCTATTCAATAGGGCTTACTCCCAAGAAACGGATCTCTCTGTTTGCATATTAAGTTTACAAGACATACAGCTCTTTTATTTTTAACACTTTGAGATCTTTATTTTCACCCAGTTGAAGAGGTTTAGGGTGGGAGGCAATATGTACTTTAAGGCTGAAAAGTTTAATATCTTGCCTCAGATGTACGGACTAACCAAACCACAGTTTAAAGTTTCCGCTTTCAGCATTAAAATATCAGAAGGCAAGTTTATTGCCGCTAACATGTGCACAGAGTTTTATAAAAGAGTCCTGACAGGCTAAGAAAAGCAGTGTATTCGAGGCATTTGAGAGGTTCTTATAATGCAGAAAAACAATGGCTAAGCACTTCTGTGCATCTCATGCCTTGAAAACCCCCACGAGGTGGATCATCACAGGGTTTCCATGAGTCGGTTGTGACTTGGTGGCAGACTTCACAATGCAGAAAAGTTGACTTTTTAGCTACGCAGACAAACACGGAACACGTTTATTTAAAATACTGATGTGTGGCCTCCCTGTTCTCATGCTTGGGATGATTTATTACCCAAGTTTATTTATAGTTTTACATAAAAAGTTGCATATGTGCATGAACAAGAACATAATTTTGAGTCTATACAGGGTTAACACTTAGCCACTTATACACCCTTGACCATTTCTCTTCGAACAGAGCCATATCCTGGCCATTTAATATCATATTAAGTCTATCCATTTCGGCCAGTTCCAGAAACTTATAAATTATTTCTCTCCTCAAAGGAATTTTATACAATTTCCAAATTTTAGCCAACATAAATACCAGCAATCTAACATGATTTCCTGTAAATCTATCTGGGATTATATTTAAGAGGTAAATCTCAGGATTCAGTTCAAGATTTATCTCTAGATCTACAACAAGTTTCTGTATCTTCCTCCAATACGATTGAATTTGGGATGATTTATAACAAATAAATACAATTCACAACCAGACGAAGTAAAACACAGCTTACTCAAATAACAAATAAGCAGGGAGAAAAATGACAAAAGCATCTCATAAAAGCACTAATAATTAGAGCACCAAACTTCCAGAATTTGTAGAAACAATGAAAATTCAGACACCGTAAAACAGTTCGGATTCCAATTTGCTGGTGCCAACAATTCCCCAAGGGAATAATAAACAAAGAAAAGAAAAGAAAAGAAAAAAAAGAAATTAAATTTTTTTTACTTATTTATATGGTAACTAGACAAAAATATCTTGGCCTTAAGCTACGTTCTACTGAGTCAGACTCTTGATCTAACAAGGCCCAGTGTTGTCGGCTCTAACTAGCAGCAGCTCTCCAGGGACTCAGACGGAGGTTGTTCACATCACCCAACACTTTTTGAATGGAGATGCCGGGGACTGAACCTGGGAAATTCTGCATGCAAAGCAGAGGCTCTGCCTCCGAGACAGCCCCAATTTTTGATCTTACTTCCATTGATGCATAAATGTTGTTTGTGAAATTCATTATAATTCTGAGGAGTTTTGTAGATCACTGGTTTTCAAAAATTCCCAATATCCTATATTTTCACACTGATACAACAAATGTATGATACAAATGCATGTTAAAGGCCAGCAGATTAATAAACCAGACGTACAGCTACCATGCAGGTCATAAAGACATTGGTGTTGTAAAAAACAACAACAACAACCCGTCTTCACATGATTTTCTAAACAACTATAGAGAGAAAGCCACAGGCATGAGATGTTGCAATGACTGTAAAGGCCTAACCAATGGTAAGACTCATGTGGGCTTTGGAGGTATTATTACAAACACAGAAGACATCATTTGCTCACATCTGAGGCACAAAGACACTGTGGGGTATCGAGAAAATATGCAACCCCCTCCAAACCCCGCCCCCCACTCCAGCCATGGTGGTAAAACAGAGTGCAAAGAATTACACTACTGACTGTTTGCTGCCTTTTACTAAACCCACTGAAATGGTGGGTGCAGTCCTGTATAAGTCCCTGTGTGCAGTCTGGGTTGAATATGAGTGAGTAAAATGGAACCGTTCAGGACAGCACATTAATAAAGGGAATAGGATTGAAGCTTATTGTGTGGTTTATCTTGGTTTTACTGCATTGTTTTCTAATTGTGTAATCTTATCTTTTGATATTGTCTAAGGCATGTCTTAGACAGTTTTGCTGCACTGTTTTCCTATTTTGTAATCCAAGTGGAGTCTCGGTGAGAAAGGCAGACTGTAAATAGAGTACACAAACTCTGAAAGTTACAACACACAATCAGGAGCTGCACCTGGTAGAGTGTTTTTTTTTCCCTTGGGCTGTACCATACAGCCAGTGACTAGTACCTGGCAAGAACAGGGGGGAACAACGTGCAGTGCCATCAGCATGGTGGCATGGTGTCACAGAGAAAACTGGAAGTGATATCATGCCAATCTATGAATCACCCAAAACTCTATGGTAAAACCATAGAGTTTCTAATGATTTCTAGGTGGTGTGATGTCACTTCCGGGTTTTCCCCAGAAGTGACCTCATGCTGCTGCACCAACTGTGATTTTTTTTAATCAACTCTTCTCCCGTCAGCTGACAGAACAGTGGTAGGAAGTGGAGATTGCTGGTTGGAAGTTTCCCACCATAGCAGGAGACCTGTCAACCCTATAATCAGATCCCTTCTCCATTTTATCATCACACTACCATGAGGTAGGTTACACTCAGTGTGCGTGACTGGCACAAGGTCACCCAACAAGCATCTATGACAGAGTGGGGACTCGAACCTGTGTTTCCTAGATCTTAGTTGAACACTCTACCCACTATACCATGCTGGCACCCTTGTAATGTCCCAGTTCCCCTACAACAGACCACGGCCCAATCCTCAGTTGCCCCCTTATACAGAGCTGAATGTTTTACTCCACTAACTGTGCTGATTTACAGCATTTTTCTCTCTGCTGTTTTAAAAGCTGGAGGGGGGTGTAATTTTGCATAAAGATATACTCGAAAACCATAATTATCCTACAATATGTTATCAGCAGTTCAAAATGTGCTGCGTGAAATGGCAGACTGGGCTCCACATGGTGTCTAACACTACGATTCTAGACAGAGTTACTCTAGTCTTCAACTCGCTGAAAATCAGTGAGCTTAAGACCGGAGTAACTCCGCACAGGATGGCACTGTTAGTGTTCACATGAGCACAATGACGTGCATCTAACTAGAAACGAGACGCGTCCTCCACCCATGCAGAGCTTTAATGTTGGGAGGGGAATGGAACCCTGAAGTAAGACAATGTCAGCAACAGACATTTACAAAATTACCACAAATCATTCCCCCACCCCACCTACCCCAAAGGCAAAAGCAGGGACACTGGATGTACCAGGGATGGGAATTTCTGGGAAAGGGGGGCAATTGGAACGTAGGCAACCCATCACTGTACTCGGAAGCAGCTTAGGCTGCATTTAGGAAGAAGACATCCACGGTAACATACTATTAAAAATAGTAATGAATATGATTAACAGGAAAGCTGCCCATCTCCAGATGGGAAGAGGTGCAGAGAGGAAAGGACTGAGATTTCAACTAGAGTTCAAGCACACTGGGTGGCCCATGCAGGGTCCTAACGTACGCAGACATTCTGCCCCCTCCCCACGCAAATAGCATGCTACTCTCTGTACCCACCTGGTATGCATGGTCAGCCTGGATATGCCAAAAAGAACTGGGGGCAGACTGGCTGAGGGCACTGCTGGCCATGGGAGGCTCCAAAGGGGTGGCCTGTTCCAGAACGAGGGTCTCAGGCTTGGATGGAGCCTGCTGGATGATAATGGGGGAGGAATCCAAAGGGGGGCTGGCAACAGCCCCCGTGGGCTCAGGTGGTGCCTCCTCCTTCACTTGCATTTCGGTGTAGTAGAAGTCTTCTTCCCTCTTCCTCTGGTCAGAATTGGCCCCATCCCTGCAGCAGATGGAGGAAGAAAGACATGCTTAAGGTATAAAGTTCAGGCAACAATACCGTCCTTGGGTTAGCTTTCCAAAATTTGGGATACTCAGCACAGAGATTTCTCTTTCCTGTATTAAAAAGACAGGTGCTCTTAGCTCAGCACCAGTGTTCCCTCTAAGCTGAGTTGTGAGAGCTAGCTCACAGTTTTTTAGCCTCCAGCTCACACATTTTTGTCTCGGCTCAGGAAGGATGACTCCAGAGCGAACTGATTGAGGCAGCAGCCAAATCGCTCACTCCCAACTTTAATGCCAGCAGCAAACAAAGTAGAATTTTTGCTCTCCACAGACTCCGGCAAGACTTGCGATCATGGCGGACGTGCTCCTCCGCATCTGCGGGGAGCGCGATCCGTACCCGGCGGGAAGAAGGAGCTCCGGACTGGTGCCGAGCCCCCAGAGACCCCAGTGAGGGGGCTCTGCCTGGGGTGGCCCGAAGTGGATCTCTCCCTACGGTGGCGACCGAGGGATCGAGGTCCCTTTTCATCACCCCCATAGGTTCCCCCGTCCGTGGGAGCCGTATGGCTAGAAGCGCAAATCCGTGAAGCAGCAGAGAGTGCGAAGCTTTGAAGCTCGAACTTATAGTTACGCGTGGAGAAAACGTGAGTCTGAAGTAAAAACAAACAGAACACAGCGGGAAAGGCGGGTGGAGTGAAACCCCCCCCCCCCTCGAGATCGGCGTACTTACGAGACTCTTTATGTGGCGTTACTGCATGAAAAAAAGTACGTTCGGCTTGCTAGATGGCAGCATCGCGCTTTAGAGGATATGAACTTTAAAAAGTTATAAGCGCAGTCATAGAATTTGCTTCTTTCGTCCATCTTATCTAACTATCAACAAAAAGCGTAGCCTCAACAATGGCAGGGAAACCGAAACCTTCCCCCAAACTAGGAAGTACAGCTCCGAGTTCAAAGGTTGATACCACAGAGATGAGCACTGTGTTCTCCTCGTTATTGCGACCTCTAGTGGACCAAATGACAGCTCTCAACGTTAAGATGGACAAAATGCAGCTGGAACTGAAGGAGTCGAATAAAACCACAGAGAAGCTGCAGCGAGAACTTCTGGAAGTTAAGACTTCAGTAAAAAATCATGATTCAAGGCTACAAAAAGCGGAGAAAGAAAAGGCCTTCCATTCTGATCAGCTCTTGAAACTACAGATGGAAAGATCGAATTTTTTCCTAAGACTTCAGAATGTGCCAGAGGATAAAGGAGAAGACCTTAAAAATCTACTAAGTGAAGCGCTTGAACCAGTAACAGGCTTAAAAGCAGCGGAAATAAAAAGCGACATGGATATGGTTTACAGAATCTATCCAGAATATACCAAAAAGAATAGCCTGCCTGGTGAGATTTTGATAAGGTTCTCCAAAAAGTCAACAAGGGATGTGGTGCTTAGGACCACAAATAAAGCGGTTCTGAAGATCAAAGGAAAAGAAGTTAAAGTGATGAAAGATATTCCATTCGAAATAAGGAAAAGAAGGAAAGCCTATGGAAAACTGACATCTTGGCTACAGTCTGAATCTATTATCTACAGGTGGAACGTTCCGGAAGGACTGAGCTTCAGCATCAAAGATAAAAAATATAAGATTGACTCTGTTCAACAGGCAAAAAGTTTTTCGGAAAAAAGCAAAGAAAAGAAAAAAGAGAGAGACTCAGATGGTTCGCTGGCATCGCAAGAAAGTATGTATGGATTTGATAGCTCAAAGAGTGAAGAAGAGATTTCTGACTCGGAAAAAGGAGCAGCAGCTCCAAAGGTACAAGAAGAGACTGTTAAGACAAGAAGAGGACGAAAGAAGAAATAAGGGCTGAATTGTTTTTGTTGAAAATTGCACTTATATATTTTATATAATTTGTATAATTAAGCATTCCTCCAAAAGAGCATGTCTGTCAAATAGCTTTTTTATTTTTCTTATATCATCAGTAACAATGTTAATTGAAAATCAACCAAGGTTTAAAATGCTTCATATGTGTTAGTGGTAAGGTAATATTAAGCAAATGCTAAAGCACACTCTGTATAAGGTAAATGTAGCTTAGAGAGTAGCGATGTAGAGGTAGTAATAGAGAAAATCAATAAAAATCTTAAAAAAAAAAAGACTCCACAGCTTAGAGGGTACATTGCTCAGCACTCAAAAAATAATAAATGCACAGGCATTCTCCTTACTGCTGCAGGACAACCAACAGATCAGGGGTCCCCAGTCTTTCTGACATAGTGGTGGGCGCAACCATTTAATGACAAAATGATTGCCGCAGGAGACAGAGACAGCCACAAAATGTCAGGGAGTGAGGTTATGCATAGCTCTAACTAGTCAACATTTCAGGCAGAAGTTTTGCTTAAGAGGAGGCCTTTTTAAAGGGACAATTAAAAAAAAATCTGCCCAACCAGTCAGATCTCCAATGGCCAATCAGAAGCCCTGCTGAGCAAAAGCCCCGCCAGACCCCGCCCGCTTTCTAATAATGCTTCGCAGGCACCAGGATCCCTGTGATAGATGGTAAGATCCCCAGTGACCCATCCTCCCTGTTTCCCAACCAGTTGGGGCTGAGAGATGGGGCTGTGTTCTCTGATGTTTCTGAGACATGGCTGCATCAGGGCACTTCCACACGAGCCGCAGAAGGGAAGCCCACAAAACCAAAATAGGACCCACAGTAAGAAGGGAATACCAAAAATCAGAAAATACCGTGCTGTAGACAATTTACAAATATATATATATTAATTTTTAAAATATTTTATATATTTTATTTCATTTTTAAATAAATAATTCACTATCATATTAATTATCACAAACACATAGAAAGAGTTATAAATCCCAAAATACTAAGTATCATCCAATTATATAATTAAAGATATTTCACAACCCCTATATTAGTATCAGTCCTCATAAAAGTTTTTTTGAAGGAGGACTCCTTTAAGTCCAATAAGTATTCATTCTTCCTCCTCCACCAGCAGAGGTCCAGATATCCTCCTGTTTCCAGGTCTTTCTCAGGGAGTTCAATGGATTTTTTCAAGTATAAGGTTGCCAAATACCAAAATATTTATCCAAATTACACCATTGAACGCTGCAAAAAGTCGCTCTTAGTGAGCTCAAGGCTTCCTCCAAAGTGAAAAGCACGTTTGTGATTGTCTACAGCACGGTATTTTCTGATTTTTACAGAAGGGAAGCCAGCAAGGGGTGGACGAAGAGATATATCAAAAAAGATTTGTATGTGGGGGGGAGTCAGTGGTTCTAAAGAGCCAGGAAACCATCAAAGCATCAAAGAAGAAAAAGGAATATGGGGGAACTCCCGGACCAAGTCCCTGAGACAAAAGGGGCTGTGTCTTTGCAGGTAAAAGGGTAAAACAAAACATCTGATTTTTGGCTGCATTATGTCTAGTCAGCCAAAACAGAGCTTCATTCTAGCGCCTGAAAGGAAATTAATGCATCCTCCCCACCAGAGGGCCCCCCTCTACATCACACCAAAGGCATAACTTGAAAAAGCAGCTCTGACAACTCAAACTGTATCAGCAATCACACTGGAAAGTAAAACCTTTAAGAACTCATGAACACAGATCAAAATGTCAGCACAATAGAAGCCTTTTGCATACAACAGAAGCATGTCTAGGCAATGGGTGTAAACAGGGAGCAGGGTCACACCCACTGACCCTACATCCCACCTATGTGCAAATGCACACAGACTCTCTCCTTCCAAGCCCTGGAAAAAACGATGTAAGGTTGCACCTATGTAGGCTCTATGGGGATGGCAGGCTGAGAGTCAGAGAGGAGCAGGATGGTGGGGCACTATCTGGCTCCCTTTTATGGAGAAGAAGAGAAGAGATTGGATTTATACCCCGCCCTTCACTTGTAGTCTCAGAGCGGCTTACAAACTCCTTTCCCTTCCCCTCCCCACAACAGACACCCTGTGAGGTAGGAGGAGCTGAGAGAGCTCTGACAGAAACTGCTCTTTTCAAGAAGAGCTGCACCAGCACTACGGCTTGCCCAAGGTTATCCAGCAGGTGCAAGTGGAGGAGTGGGGAATCAAACCTGGTTCTCCCAAATTAGAGTCCGCGCACTTAACCACTACACCAAACTGGCTCTCAGTGACTGCATGCTTATGTCACGTGTGCACAGGGATGCTGTCAAAACCATGTCAGGGATGCCGGCAGCTATCCCCAAATCCAGATCTACGAGTACGTGTCCTGCAGCCTATGGTGCAGCCTAGAGTGCCTGAGGTCAGTTACTGGGCTACAGCTGGTAAAAAAGCCAAAACATAAGGCCTATATATTTTATTTATATACCCCGCTTTTCTCCAAAGCAGTTTTAAGGATAAAATGGAGAAGGGCAGCCTTGTGGCATAGGTTAGGCTGAAAGAGCAGAAGAGTGACTGGTCCAAGGTCTCCCAGTAAGCTTCCATAGCAGAGTGGGGGATTCAAACCTGGGTCTCCCAGATCTGACCACTCTAACCACTGACCCAAAGTTCTGCCTCTTTCCACCAGAAAGAGGACTATTTCCTTGCAAGAAAGCAGAGCAGCGGATCCTGGGACATCCACAGAATATGACCTTCCTTGTAAGGAAAAAGCAAAGCATTTATCTCCTGTTCACAATTCAAAGGCCTGAACCAAAAACTTTGTGGCCTGGTTTCAAGCTTGGGACCTGGGTGTTCTTCTAGCCTCAGAGCTCTCTTCAGGCCCGCAAAAGAGACCTGCAGTTTTTAACACAGGCCCCTGCAACTGGCAAACAGTACGAAGCTTCTGGATTGGCCAGGTGCAGAATAAACATATATGAGGAGCTTGGGCTTCCTCCATTCTTTAGTTAACAGTCTTCTGGTCCCTCCCCTTCAGCCTCCACCTTAAGCCCTCTCCTCTATAGTCCTCACTCAAGTTACAGCAACTAAATTTAAATTCAGGAGAAAGAGACTGGGTTTCTAGATACTCTCGATTACTGTACTATGGAGCAGATGATTAACGGAACCTGCCGGGGGGAAGCAATCCTGGGCTTGGTCCAAAGTAAGGCTCAAAACTTGGTGAGAGATGTGAACATGATAGCACCAGTTGAGAGCAGTGACTATAATCTTATAGCATTTATGTAAATAGGGTGTTGCCCAAAAAGTCCAGCACAACCACATTTAACTTTAGAATTGTTGCTCACAAGACTCCACGGCTCAGAGAGAGCATTGACTGTGAGGCACCTGGGTTTTGGCCACTGTGTGACACAGAATGTTGGACTGGATGGGCCATTGACCTGATCTAACATGGCTTCTGTTATGTTCTTAAATTTCAGTTTTATGTATTTTTGGGTGCCCTGATGTGGATAGCCCAGAATAGCCTGATCTCATTAGATCTCAGAAGCTAAGCAGGGTCAGCCCTGGTTTGTGCTTAGATGGGAGACCAACAAGGAAGTCTTGGGTTGCTACACAGAAGCAAGAAATGGCAAACCACCCCTGAACATCTCTTGCCTTGATACCCCTACAGGGCTACCCTAAATCTGCTGAGACTTGATGGCACTTTCCCACCACCATTTTTTGTGCGCTCTATTTTATGTTTTTTATTTATATTATAAGACGTCTCAAGCTCCATAAGGAAGAAAGGCAGCTAATAAAAGTTTTAAATAAATAAAATAACTCACAATGTGGAGTGGAGCAAGTGCACAATCTAGGACTGGAGGAGGGTAAGACCACCCACTGCTTCAGCTTGGCTGTGATGGGTTGGACCAATACCAAAGTCCCGCCCCCCTGAATAAAAACTTGCAGGCATTTATCCAGTGTGGCTTTTGTGAATGCAGCTTAAACTGGAATTGGAGGCCTTACCCCAAGTGCTGAGTCTTCACATGTCTCTTGATCCCAACAATGGAGCGAAGGACTTTGCCACAGCTGGGCCACAAACACTTGTACATCACCTTCACGGAATTCTAGGGGAAACATAGATCAAGGTCAGCCTGTGGCCAAGCCCTCAAGTTACCCCAACCATCTGTGCAATTAACAGCTTCAGAACTTCCCTTCATACTCTTCCCCTTTAATTTCTGCCTCCCAAAACTTTTTTTCTTACATTATTCCTAGGGAAATTCAAATTGGGGCAACAAGGACTCCTCATTTTTTAATTAATTGCAGGATTTATTAATTTATTAACCTCTTCAAAAGATCTAGAAGCCAAAAAAGAATTCAACGTTCTTGTCTCCCACTCCCGTCTCTACTCTGATTCTTTATTTTTTATTAATTGTAAAATTTATTAATATATTAACCTCTCCAAAAGATCTAGGGGCCAAAAAGAATTCAACATTCCTATCTCCCACTCCCGGTCTCTACTCTCCACATGACTCTTTATTCTTTTATTAATTGTAAAATTTATCAATTTATTAACCTTTCCAAAAGATCTAAGGGACAAAACAGAATTCAACATGCCCCCCTCCCGCTCTGGTTTCTACTCTCCATACCTTTCTTTTCCTCGGAGCAGGCTCCTCAAAGACAAAAGGATCCGAGTCCGTCTCAAAGCCATCATCAGCCCGAGGGGAACTGAAGGCCTCACTCGTGTACTTGGGGCTAGCCTCAGAGTGGGGGGGTGAAGGGGTGGAGATGCCACTGCCACCACTCCAGTGCCCACTGGTGGTGCTGCTGCCGCCATCTGACATATCGCCACTCTCTTTCCATACGTCGCACGCTGCTTGGGATGCTGAGGCACAGAGAGAGACAGTAACAGGCATGAACAATTACATCACACTCACAGGGTACTGGGGCACGAAGGGGGTGATTAAGCTCCAGGCCACATCCATAGCAGTATGTGTCATATCTGCCAGTTCTTACAGTCCTTTTGTGGAGATACATGAAAACATGTGGACATCACCAGATAAAGTCTCAAGGAGGGGATGAGCTGAATTTCCAGAGGCTATGAAGGTGGGGATACAGCTACCTGCTCCAGGCTGTGTGGACATGAAGCCAACAAGATGAGCAGGGACAGGGTACCTGTGACCCCTCTCCCTTCTCGATTTGAGACCATCAAGGACACTAGGGGTTAGGCCCATCAGAAGGGTAGGACCCCCACTTCTCACAAGCCAAATCTACTGGATAATGATATTTAGGGGCATGTTTACTGGGGAAAGGGCAGAACCCTGTGGCAGTCCACAAGTGAGATCCCACACTGGCATCCCCAAGGGCAACTCTCTGAATCTGCAGCAGACATCAAATGATTAAAACCACCAAAGCCACCTTCTTTTGTGGGAGAAACGCCGGTTACAAATATTTTCAGTAAACAAAATGCTGTTCCCTTCTCATCAGCTCTATTTTCTAACTGCTCCAGCGAGATAAGATTGGCCAACTGTGTCAAAGGCCATAGATAAACTCAGCGGGACCAAAGGAGATGCATTACCCATTGCCAATTGTAACCGGAGAACCTCCACCAGAACAACCAATGTTGTCTCAGTCCCAACACCTGGCCAGAGACCAGAACAACAGGCCAAAAGCAAGCTCTTCTAAGTTCAACTTATGTTAGAAACGCAAGTTTGGTTTGAGATTCTAAACGTACAACAGGTAAATGGAGCTTAGAGCTGCATGCCAGCTTTCCTTTTCTACTCGCTCAGCTTTAGAACTTCCCTCCCAGTTCACCAGTTCAGACATGACAGCTGAGAGACTGAGCTGCAATCTGGGAGGCTGCCAGTTCAAATGTCATCTCAGCCACGAATACTCTCAGTGATCTCAGGCAAGTTTCTCTCTCTCTCTCTCTCTCTCTCTCTCTCTCTCTCAGACCTCACCATCGGCAATAGGACAATTATAATACTGGACTACCTCACAAGGCTGTCGCAAGGATTGCTGCGATAATATATGTGACATGCTACAAATACTGAAACAGCTGTACAAACATACTAGGCACTATTATCGTGCCAAATCTTACTCAGCAAAACTATGGGCTGCAAACCCATTTCATATCACGGTTTCCAATTTGGGGCTTTCCAGCCAATCACGGTCAGTTCAGACAGCATGCCAGACCAGAGTTATACTTCCTTAGTCCCACTAGAGGAGACGTGATAGAAGCTGGCGTCTTTTTTCGTCAAACTGATTGGTGCAATTAAAGCATGCAGCTGGAAACAAGAGAGCAAAATGTGTCCGTCCCCCCCCCCCCCATTTCCATTGTGTTTTCCCGTCTGTCACTGACAACGCAGTTTGCAGCTGATCAACAGGCCTGGCTTCCACACTTGGCTGCAAGACTCCTACATTTCCCACGCTGGCAGGATCCTATTTTTACGCTCTCAGATCCAAGGCGACTCTCCCGAGAAACGGGCCTCTAAATAAAGGCACCGGCTCCTCAGTGCTCCCGTGCCCACTGCTCCCGTAATAGGTCTGAGCATCTGACTGGAAAGCAGCAGTGGGTCAGGTTTCTTGTCTCTCACTCTCTCTGGGAATGCAGACGGCATCCCTCATTCAGCCAGCTGCCTTTCTAGGCAGCTGTCTGGCGGCTACAGAGGGGACAGAACGGATTGCCACAAACAGCAACCTTGAGGGATTTGACTCACAGGTTCCTCACAGATTGGAAGGGGGTGGTGGTTTCCCCTCTAAAGAAAATGTTCTACCTTCCCTGCTTGCAACTGCTCTCCTACCTTGCTTGAAATTAGGCCAGAAGGAGACATTCCAAGGCACAGAGTCCCTAATCCTAAATCCACCTCCCACAGCTAATGTGGGGGTTATTTGCAGAGAAGAATCAGAAGCCCAAGGAAGGTAGGAGGCAAAGACTTTGCCCCATCTGACAATTTCTGCAAAGATCCTTACTCCCTCCTGGCTATTTTTCTTATCCCTTCCCCCAATGGTTCTGAGATGAAAGATAAGTCTGGTGGCAGCTGGGGTCGGGAAGGCCCAAAGAGAGGAATTATGAGGGAAGGGTTAAGCAAAGAAACACCCCCCCCCCCAATTTGCATTGCTATGACCTAATATGTTGACATTCACCACTATTCCAGGTCACTCCATCCAAACTGTCTCTCAGCGTGTTGGGCTGACAGCCAGCGTGCAATACCATGCACAGTGTCAGATTAGGTCCAGAAATCATAGGTTCAGATTCTCCATTTAGGAGTTAAGTTTACTAGGAAACCACTGGGCCACTCCGTATTTCTTGTTCTAAGCTCCCTCACAGAATTGTTGTAAGGATATAAGAGGAAGAGCCGTACATACTTCCCTGGGAGGAAGGGCAGGATAGATAGATACATGAGGCCAGCTTGGGGTGGAGAAGAGGAGGAAGCCATACAGAGCCAATCTGTGGCTAGAGGTGGAAAACCTGGATAGCATCCTCCTTCCCACCGAGCAACATGGGTCACAAATGCTCTAGGTAAGACCTCTCCTGAACAAGCCCTGCTGAAATCTTGCATAGCTCCTATTCATTTCAGTGGGGCTTGCACAGGAGAGCTTCCCCAGTGCATTGTATCCTGTGGGTGACAGCTGCCTGCTTCCTGGTCTGCTGCCTTTAAGGGCACCCAAAGCCTGTCCCCAAGGCAATTGCCTCAATTTGCATCACAGCAAGAGAGGAAAGAGAGGCTAGGGGAGTGGGACAAGGAGCTTTGAGGTCAGAGCCTAGGTAGCTTAAGGAAGAGAAGAAGAGTAGCCACTGGCTGGGGCAAGTGGTAGAAAGGGGCTGAGGGGAAATATAGGAGAGCTTGAAACGTAACAGGCCAAGGATGGGACTCAGCCTACTCACTCCCCTTCTTCAGCTGCAAAAAGAAACAGATGTTTGCAACATGGGCTCCAGTGATTGGCTGGCAGTACAAAACCTGTGTATTGGTCAGGGAGTCTGGCTTTCTTCTGCCCTTACCTCAGGGCAGGCAGTATCTACTGCTCACTGCATTTTTGGCTCCAGCAGTGTGTGATTTGTCCACAGGAAGGAAGGAACTCAACAGGCAAGAGGGCTGTGGACTACCAGAGCTGGGAACGATGTCAAGAGAGAGCAGGGCGGGGCTGAAATTTCCCAAATCAGTTTTGAGTTAAGCAGCCAGGGTATTTTGCTGACATCTCTAGAATTTGTGTCACTGCACTGTTTGTTGCGCGTGCAGACAGAGGCTCTCCCTGGCTGAACAGCTGCTGCAGCAAACTCACCGGGGATGCTGGTGTCGCTGTTAGGGGGGCTCTGGACAACTGGACTGCAGGATAAGCTGGTCAAGACCATTGCTGCCATCATCTCATCCATGTCCACTGCAGCATCCGATTTCCTGCAGTGGGAGGAAGAAAAAACAGTAAGCTCTCCAGATCAAGGGGCCAATGTCTTCTGGTGGATAGAGCATTGGGCTTGGGAGAGCTGAGTTCAAGTCCCAACACAGCGTCCTGTGCAGCTTCTGTTTATTTCAATGGGCTCATATAGGAAGTATTCGGAGTAGATTGGACCACATAACTACTGCAACCATTAACACTCCCCAATGCAGGAATTTACTGTTGAAAATCAAACACTCTTCCAATAAAGCATCTTGATTTTTTAAAAAACCCTCTTCTACTTTCAACACCCATTTAGGAACAAGCTTTAAGGGAGAGCACTAAAATCACCAAGGTCAAACCAAGTCCAGGACCCTTTTTAAATACAGGCAGAAAAATGTATACAGTTTGGATTTTTGTACTAAGACAGCAGTGCCTCCTTAAGCAGAGTTTGACTGTTCTAATCCCACGGAAGTCAGTGGATTTAGAAGGGAATAACTCTGTTTAGGATGGAGCTATAGGAGTTCCATTCTCTTGCTTCTCCAGGAGGGCTAAAAAAGATCTATAAAACATGCTCTTAGCATAATGAATTATTCAAGCAGTTAGTCCAAACAGCCCTCAAGAGCAGATCTTTGGAACACTGAGTACCTGGAAATCAGTCGACAGCATGCATGGTCTTTTCACTGTCAATTTTAAATATAAAGCATTAGTTGGGTCAGAGAGTTAAGAGATTTCTTGGGGGATTCCACGTTTGTACATCAGAATTAACTAACAGGCCTTAACCAAGGACGTTTTAAGTAAATCTGTATATACACTGGGGAGAAAAAAAGAAAATAGACAAACAGAAATTTCACTTCAAAGTAATAATCCCAGATTGGCACCAAGAGAGAAGCAGAACTGTCTGACCTGTAAAAATTGAGCAATGTTTTTTTTAAAGAAAAACTGTGTTCCAAGGTACCCTGAGATTCCTCAGATACTTATCCGGGATCTCAATGAACATTCCTACAAAGATCTTCCCGCTGCAACCCAAAGGCAGAGAAGACTGTTGGGTCCTCTTCTCGGTTTCCGAAGGGAAGCTGGTTTTCACTTACTGTACACTGCATTGAGTTGGACTGGTTTTTGCTTTTAGCAAAGAGGCAGTTAATAATCTTTATAAAAGCCTGTCATCTACAGATGAAAAAAACCTTCTTGCAGGAACCTGCCTTAGGCAAAATTGGCAGGAGCCTATGGGAGGGCCCTTCCTACCACTGCCCCCTGTGGAACTCGCTCCCTCACTAGACTACACTGGCTACTGTCATGCTTGCTCCTGACCCAGCCCCTGCTGACCAGGACCAGGCTCCTTTAACTGGCTTGGACGTAAGTCCTGAGGAGTCAAGCCAGCAGCAGGATCCACCTGCTCTGCCTGGCCCAAGCTCATCCCCTCCTGGATCTCCCCCACCTGTTAGTCGGCTCCGTGAAAGACGGCGGCAGGAATTAAAGGAGAGACGAAGCACGGCACGACAACGAAGAATGAGGGATATCAGTCCAGAGTTTTAGCAGCAGTAGGGCCACGTCCGGTACGCTGCTAATTGCTGACAGCCAGCACAGGTTAAAAACAGAGGGCTTGTTCAGAGCCAATTGTGCTGGCAAAGATTTACTGTCTTTAACAGACCCCCCTTGCTGGACACCTTTCTGTCTCCGTGCTTTCCTGTGGACCCTTGACCCGGCTTTGGACCTTGGACCTCTGACTCTGGACCCTGGACTTTGCTTTGCGGACTTTGACTTCAGCGTTCTGGCTCTGTTTCGGTTGCTCTCTCCGGCTATCTGACTCTTGGCATTCCTTGTGACGACGTCTCCCTGCTCTGCCCTTCGGCTATAAGGGTGATTTATGGTTTGACCACTGGACTGTTTGAGATAATGCGCTGCTCTCAGAACTGCTAACTCCCTGCCTGCTGTGAACTTCTGACTGTCAGCTTGGGCTGGTGTTTATGCTGCCTCGACCCAGAGGCTCTGTCGTGACAGCTACCAGGCCTTCCAAAGCAAGGCAAAGATATTTTTATTCTAGTAGGCCTTTGTACGACTTCGTGAAAGGGGCAATCACCCTTCTTGTTCAAGTGTAATTTGCTTGCTATTTTCATCATATTTGACTCTTTTTTTTTTACGAGGCTCTCCCCTCTCTGGCTCCTTTGGCCAGCCCTCAGCAATCCTATTGGGTCTGCCTGGCAGGTCTCCCATAGCCTTAGAAATGGGCTGAGGAGGGTGGGGTAGGTTCACATGATTTCATCTCTATCCCAGGACAGCAGCTCTTCTCAGGCCCAGAGCTGTGCCCTTCCTTTCTTCCTGGCCTCTTACAGGAGCCCATTTTAAAGAGTCTGTCGAGCCCTGCCTACCAGTCCCCACCTGGCCTATTCCTGGGGATTGGTGATTGCCCCCTCCTCTCCCTTTCCTCCTGCAGGGCTGCCAGTCTTCCTTCTTGACCAGCCCCCTCCCCCAATCGGCTGTGCCCTGGGCTGGCTGGGATAGGCCAGCAAGCAATGAGCTAGGCCTGACCCTCAGTTCATGAAAGTAACTCTGAAAGCAACGCTGAAAGTAAATTAAAAGCATGCACATTAAGTAGGCATTTATTCAGGATGAGGAAGTTCTGTTTTCCTGATGTTTCCCCTCTTCTTATCTAAGCAGATAATATGAAGTCTTCTCTCAGAAATAATACAGCTGTGCTGCTGAACATCTTCAGAAAGAAAGACAGCAAAGGTTCTCTAATCCAGCAATTCTGCTGGCCCAACAAAAGAAGACCATAATGATAACAGACCATCCCAGACATACCTTTTTGGTACATCAATATTCCTAGAAACCGATCTTGGAGCAGATGCTGTGGCAATAGGTGCTGTGGTCGGACACTGTTCCATCGCCACAGGGACAGGGCTGTAGCCCATCGTTGTGGGAGTTGCATGGTCCATCTCAAGAGTTGGGAGAGGCGGAACCTGGACCTCAGCTAGCCGCACTTCCTTGGCTTTCCTGCAGATGTGAAAGCCCTGCTCCAAGAGCAACACCTTCACTTCATTATTCATGGGGTCATGGTGGTCCACCAGACCCGCATTTTCTTGCCCATTGTAGAAGACATAAACCTACAAAGGGAAAACTGACTATCAGTTAAAGGTAATCATTCATCCCCCAACATAGGTGTTATTTTGCAGTTCCCCAGCACATCTCCCACTTTCCTTTTTTGTGCAATGCCCCTTCTGGACAGCTACACAAAGAATGGGGGGTAGCCATCACTTCATACCCTGCTTTCCAAAAACAACATCTGACTAGTTATCATTAGAGGCAAGAATACTGGACAAGATGGATTGTTGGTCTGATCCAACCAGGCATTCTTGGGGTTTTAATTTGTCATGTCATTATCACATGTAAAGGAAGATTTTGTTTTTGATTCAAAATCAATTTTCAGAAGCCTGAAAGGCAGGAAAGGATCAAGTTGCCAGACATGGGGATGTTACAGGGAGCCATGGACATTTCATACCTACGATTTTTATGCCTAACAAGGTACACATGCATTTACACTCAGGTTGTATGAATCAAGCAGCAACAGGTACTGTAAGAAGCACGTGGCTTCCAGTTGGTTTTTACACTATCTTCAAACCAAATTCAGAACAAGCTTTAAGGGCCCTGATTATACCATTCCTTATCCAACGTGCTCATAATCAAGCAAATGAAAAGAGTGCATTTGGCAAGGATGGGATGCATTCTTCTAACAGCAAAACCATGTGTCCCCGTCCATCCCCCCCACTACTCCATGGAGAGGCACTATTCAAGCTCCACACGGGTCTTCCCTCTCCAATATGACCTAATTGGAGATAGCTGTTGCCTAACTTCCCGAAGTCTATTTTTATGAACGTAATTATATCTATGCTGAGATGTGCACACTTGTGTAAGCTATTCTTGGAGCCTATTTATAGGGGGAAACTCCAATTACCGTGTGGAAAGATCAAGGATGCAGCAGCAACCGGTTCTGTGATAAAGAGGTGCAGAAAATGGCAGGCACAGCAAATTTTGGAGATCTCTCTGCTGAGGTCCGGAATGCTTCACACAAAACAGAATCCCAAGAGATCGCCTCACAAAATGCATCCTTTTTTGCACGTACCCGTAACAAACAGGAAAAGAGGCTCCCCATGCTCAAGTTATTTTTTTGCCTTAAATGGTTCCCTCTTCTTCGTCTTCTTTTTTTGCATAAGACTCTCAAGGAAATGGGGCCGTGGGAGGAGCTGAATGACCATCAAAAGATAAAACCAGGCCTGATTCACCATGGCACTTGCCTAGGGTTGCCAGGTCTGGTCTGGGAAATACCAGATTTTGGGGGTGGAACCTGAGGAAGGCGGGGTTTGGGGAGGGGGGTCTTCAATGGGGCATAATGCCATAGAGTCTGCCTTCCAAAGTGCCCATTTTCTCCAGATGAACGGATCTTTGCTACCTAGAGTTCAGTTGTAATCCCAGGAGATCTCCAGCCACCACCTGAGCCCGATATGCTAGCAAACAGAACAGGAACCAGTGGGTGGCCAGTGGACCAAGTATTGGGACTTGACCTGGAGAAACACAGGTTGAAATCCCCACTTGGTTGTGAAACTCCAAGACCTTAACCAGCTACCCTCTTTTAACCCAACCTACCTCACAAGGTTGATGTGATAATGAAGTGTGGAAACCCCCAAGAACACTATTTATTGGAAGAGTAGACTACAAAGTGGAGATGAAATGGGGGGGGGGGGGTTTGACACCTGCCAAAATGCACCCACCCACTTCCCCCAGCAAGTACTGCCATGGGATTTCTGCTGAACATGCAGGGGAGTTACAAGAGGCATAATTCTGTTAGTTTTAATTAGGAGCCCCATCCCTATCTCTGACTTTACATTGGGAGCTTTGGCTTTTTGCTATTTGGTTTTTCTTGCAGATATATCCAATGGCCTCACTGAATCCAGTGCTTCCAATTCCAAAATTGGTACTGGCATCTTCTGAAAAGAGGCTGCTCATCTAAACCAAACACTGTAGACATTAAAAAGACGGGGGATTATTTTATTTTGGCCAGGCTTTCAGGACATAGCTCTGTTTTGTAGAGTTCCCAATGATTTTATTCATTGCTTTTCCTCAGTGTAGGTATGATTACTTCCGAGTGGCTTGTTTTTGTAGACAGTCAGCTCCAGCCAAAGGCAAAGAAGCCAAAGGTGTCTTGTCATAAAATCCAGCAATACAGGCTCTTGCAGTCTATCCCTTCCTGACGCCACCTAATTTCAACATTAAACATAAAATCTGCAGAAACTAAGAGAATAAACTACAAATGTGAAATGCTAATCTTGCTTAACCTGCACTTTTCTCCTGTGGTGTTACATGCCTCAGTTTACAGCAACAGACAGAAGTACAAAAGAACCAGCAACAGAATTTTGGATCCCTTATGCAGTGTCAGGTCACCAAGGCTACAATACATCCATAAGCAGAAACCACTTTGATACCTTTTGTCCTGGTTGCAACGCCAGCCAGTTTTGGTTCTGATTGTTGGACTCTTCAGCCTGCTCCTTTGAGTGGCTATCCTCATATGAAGCAAGGGGAGAAGACGCTTTGCTAAGTTCTGGTTGCAAAGATGAAACTTGCGTTGTCACAAGAACCCCGTCCCCCAGCAAAGGGGGAGCAGAAATGCGAGCACCCAGCAGGGACCGCTTACCCAGCCGCCTGGACAGCACACTCGCCATCTCGGACACACTGCCAACAACAAAGATAAGGATATAACAATATTAGCTCATGGAAGATGGATCACATACACCATGAACAACCATGAACAACCATGTCTCAGAGAATTGCCTCCCTAGTTCTCAAAGCAAGAGTCAGCACTTCCTAGGGAAGTCTAGGCAGATGCCCAGCTAGGTATAAAAGCTTTCATAATTTCATCATACAAGTTGAGGTGTGTATTGACAGGACCTAAATGTGCGCGACCTACTGCAGAGATCCTCAGCATGGTGCCCGTTGGTACTATGTGCCAACCAGCTCCTTTTCTGGTGTCCGCCAAGTGTTTTTAGAAAATAGACAGGGCTTTGCCTAACAGGGCTTCTGAATGCCTGTGCAGGTTTTTGAGAGAAGAGATTGGATTTATACCCCACCCTTCACTACCCAAAGGAGGCTCAGAGTGGCTTACAAAGTCCTTTCCCTCCCCCTCCCCACAAGAGAGCTCTGAGAGAACTGAGAGAGCTCTGAGAGAACTGCTCACGGGACAACAGCTCTGAGAAAACTGTGACTGACCCAAGGCCACGCCAGCAGCTGCAAGTGGAGGAGCAGGGAATCAAACCTGGTTCTCCCAGGTGAGTCTGCACTCCTAACCACTACAACAACAGATACCACCACAGTGCAAGGATCTTCACGGCATTACCATGTGCATATGCAAGAAAATATTTTTTAAACAATATGTTCATTTTGAAACGCATCCTGTCAAATAGAACTTCTGCCTAAAAAATGTTAAAGCGTTACTATTAGAGTTAAGCATGACCTAACTCCCTGACATTTTCTGGTTAGCTCTATCTCCCGTGGCTGCCATTTTGTAGTTGGCTGCACCCATTCAGGCAGCCATTTTGTACTTCCACCTACCACCCTGTATCAGAATTTTAAAGCTGCCTGCAGGCTCAGCAAGGCCAGGGATCTACAGCATCCAAGTCCTCCAACCAGTACTTGTCAGGATCAGCCAGACAATGAAGTGGGAGTTTCCACATTGACTTTCTGGGGGTCTTTACAGTGAGCCACTCAAGTCTACAGAGAGGCAAAGAAAGGGGGCAGTACTGTTTGTCCAAACTGTGGCTGGCTTCTCTTTCTAGCTTGCCAGCATACCCCGTTCCAGGTGTTCATTCTAGCCCCCTTCTCAGCTCAAATTTTGGACTGCAATTGACCCCATCCTTGGAGTAACCCTCATGGGGATCTAAGCTCAGTGCTCCAACCCCTATCTCCAGCCGCAATCCTACTGAGACATGTTCACTAAGTGATCTCACAACAGCCCTGTGCTCGCAGTATTAACAATCCCACCTTCTCTTCTCTGGCTCCCTTACTCTTCTGTCTTTGAGATTTTAACTTGAATGGCTCTGATCCCTCCCCCTTTTCTCAGATCAGATTAATCTTCCTCAGGCCATATTAAAAAAAAAGGTGAGCCTAAAAATGCCTTTCATTGCAGACAACAGAGGATAATTGTTTTAAAATCCAGTGTGTATCCAGCCTCAATGTTGATTTTTCTTCAATTCAAAGGTAAGGGAAAGGCAAACAACGTGACTTGAAAAAATATTCAACAATTGCTATCTTACACTCTCTCTCTCTCTCTCTCTCTCACACACACACACACACTCACTACGGATCCCACTGAGGTTGCCAATCTCCATGTGGGGCCTGGAGATCTCCTGGAGTTACAACTGTTCTCCATACTGCAGAGATCAGTTCCAAGGAGGGGGAGCTGTTTCTGGAGGGTAGACTCTATGGAATTATAGCCTGCTGAGGTCTCTCCCTTCACCAGTCGCCAGTCTCACCAGGATCCACCTCCAAATCTTCAGGAATTTCCCAACCAAGAGTTGGCAACCCCACTACTACTCCTGCCATTTACCAACCTCATGTTAGCAACCCCAGATCTCACTCCCTGGACTGCAATGGAGCCACTTCCCAAACAAACATACATAAGATCATTCAGTACTACTTTCATCAAGATGAACCAAAACATCACAAAGGAGTCAGCAAACTTTAACATTCAACAAAATACTTTGACATTCAGCCTGAAGAAGAGTTCTGCTTAGCTAAAAAGCTGCTCACTACTTAATGAAGTTCTTAATAAAAGGAACTGTCCTAATATTGCCGGTGGGGTCCTAACGGCTACCTGTAATTTCTATATTACTCGGAAAGATTATTACTAACCACAGTTACTAAGATGTGAATTCCATTTGTAATAAATGGGAATTACTTTCAAGTAAACATGCATAGGGTTGGAGGAATGAAATGCCATCAGCTAATCTAACTTCCCTTTGCATCGGGGGAGGCTCAAGTTTGCTATTGGACTACGGAAGCTTCAAGAGAATTCTAATGAGTAAGCAGAAGGGATGACTGAGGTGGTGAAGCTACCCAAGGGAAATTATTTTAGAATGGTGGACTTCAATGCAAATGCTTCAGCACATCACAGACAATTGGAGGAACCAGAAATCGCCACCTCCTGGCTAAGAAGTTCTGCCAAGAACAGCCCAAATCACCAGTTTTGGTGAATTTGAACAGTGTCAAATGGAAGTCACAGCCATCCCAAAACCTTATGGATCTTTTTAATTTCCGCTTTCTTGGGCAGGTTTAATTTCTTCTAGAGAAACCCAGAGTTCTAACAGTGTGGACACCTATCTCAAGCCAACATTTTTCTAATTCCATCCAATAAAGTTGCTGCTGCATACAGCAGCTATTTACACAAACACGGGCACATGCTAGTCAGGGAGTTAATGGATGTGCAGACAGGACAGCGAACCTTGAACAATGGGCGGCAACCACCTGTGAATGTCCATCCCATTTTAGCCTACAGCTCCTAAATGCAGACATATATAAGACACTTGGTGAACTTTCCACACATACACAAGGCAGCAGAGAAGACTCTCTTGCATTATTAAGCAATGCCCAGCTGAACTTCCCTGAAAATTAAAAAATTCTCATTAGAAAAAAAAACGCTATGGAAGCAGAAGTACAAGGATGAACTAAAAATATGCCTACAGAAACTGTCGATTTAGACAAACAGCAAGGAGGAGCAGGATTTTTTTTTTAAAAAAAAGAATGATTAACTAAAATAATGCTGTTTTTTTGTCTCTGCTGCAATTGGAGAAAGTTTAGTACTATATATATATATCACATCTGTTTTTTGTAGAGACTCTACACCACGAATGAAAGCTCCAGTTTCAGCATCATATCCTCTACTACCCCACATCCCAGACAATTCTGGATGCCCCTGTGCTGCAAGAAAGGTCAATCGGGCCCTTGGACAGGACCCCCAGCGGCAGGCAAAGAAGCTCTAATAAAGTCTGGAAAGAACTGCCAAGAGCCATCGCAGGAGGAGGGAAGGTCTAGTGTCCATGGACAACAGTTGCATGACAAAAACGGGGTGGATGAAAAACAAGACAAAAACAGAAGCACTGCCCAGGGCTATGCCTGGATTTGGAGGCTTGCAGAGAAAACCCCAAATGGCAACAGACAAACCATTCCCACTAATATGAAATAAGAGGTATCCCATATCAGGGCATTCTCCTGCAGAGACCCCAGTAAAACGAAAAAAAGAAACTCCAGACACGATTGTGACTCATGGGACAGATCGACCCATCTCTCACTCCGTGTCCTTCACAGAGCTGCCATCTGAGGTCTGCCACTTCTCTTTGCTTCGTGATAGTCATCTCGCAAATACATTTCAAGACCAAAGATCCTTTGCAGCCTTGCAATTGTTAGCAGCGGCATCTAACTTCTACACACTCAGCAGTGCCAGCCTGGAAGTCATACGTGTCAACAGAAAGTCCTGCCCCCTTACCCAGATGTGTGTGGGCACAAGCAGCAGGTTCTCAAGGGAACGTACGTTCCACTAGGCTTCACCAAAGAGAGGCAGAGTGTTCCCTGTGCACATTTCCAGCACGGATTTGTGCAACTGAATGAAGAGGTATTCATTATTTTGCATTTCCCAGTGAACATTTACACACACACACAACTTTAAAAAAGAACTGTCTGGGAGGAAGGTACACAAACAAAACTGATGCCCACGCATCCCCAAGGGACAATGTTGGCAGAAAACAAGTCACTAAGCTAAGGGATGGTTTTCTCAAAGCCGGATAAGCTTCCTCTGTGTAAACAGGGGGTTCATTTCTAATTCACCAACAACATAGTCTGTTCAGCCCTGACCTGGATGGCCCACGCTAGCCTGATGTCATGAGATCTCAGAAGCCAAGCAGGGACAGCCCTGGTTAGTACTTGGATGGAAGACCACCATGGAAGTCCAGGGCTGCTAGGCAATAGCAAACCACTTCTGTTTGTCTCTTGCCTCCAAAACCCTATAAGGTTGCCATAAATCAGGTGCAACTTGAGGGCACTTTCCACCACTGCAGTCTGTTTTTTGGTTGTTGTTGTTTTTTTAAGAAACACCTATCAACCATCATTGGGTCAGCATGATCTACAGAAAACCAGGGATGAATCCAAGTCCAAGACTCAAGCCTGCAGACTTGTAAAGTAACATACTCAAGTGGTTCTGAATATGTACAAATTATTTTTATGAATACTCCGCCGACATTTTGCACGGCACATCACCACTAAATATTATCTGCTCAGTTTAAAAGCCCTTCATGAGGACTAAGGATAACAAGAGCCTTACCCTCTGGCCAACTTGACGGTATTTCATCTTCAGTGAAGACACTGCAACACCACAAAGTCTTGCCACTGTTCATACTTACAAAGCATCCCAAATACCTCAGGCTTGATCACTGGTTTTCCTTAAATATACTTCTACTCATTTTTTTTTTAAAAAATGATCCTCTGACTGGCACAAAAGTTTAATGAGTAATACACACATACAGCATTAATTCAATAGACCCAGGTTCAAGTAAGATCCATGGCTCAGTGGTCAAGTATCTGCTTTGCATGCCAAAGATCCCAGCTTCTCTTCCAAGCATCTCCAGTTAAAAGACTTCAGGTGCTGTGAAAGACTGCACCTTGACCCCGGGAAACAGCTGTCAAGCCAAAATAGACAAAAATTCCTTTTCTTCCAGCCAGGATGAACGCACTCCCATCAGCAATTCTGAGGGGTCATTATACAAAAACCACATTCCAGGACAGATATTGAGGGTGTGGATGGGGAGAGCTTGAAACACATGTTCTTGTATTGCCCACATTATGACCTATACAGAGCATAAGGGTTGGATCCAGTCCCGAGGAATTGTCTGTTGACATCAATTGTGTCCTGTTCTTAATCCTGTGGTGATGGAAAGTACCATCAAGTCAGAGCTGAACTTATGGCAAGACCAAAGGGTTTTCAAGGCAAGAGATGTTCAGAGGTGGTTTGCCATTGACTGCCTCTGCATCACAACCCTGGATTTCCTTGGTGGTATCCAATCCAAATACTAACTGGGGACAACTTTGCTTAGGTTCTGAGATCTGACCAGATCAGGCTAGCCTGGGCTATCAAAGTCAGGGCTCTAATTCTGTAGACGACAAACTCAGTATTGTGAGAAAAGAACTGAGACTTCAGTTCCTCCAAAATTTGTGCCATTCACTGTCTGTATGGTCACAGCAGCTTCTTCTGAGACGTCCCTGGGCCCTGAACCTCAGGTTGTAAGCCCACAGGCAAGAAAAGGCCTGCTTACCAGAAGGGGTTCTACTCATGAGCAAAACAAAGAAGGCAGGAACTAGGCATGGCTGAGGAGCCAAATACTAGAGGAAAGAAGGGGAGAAAGAACCAACACAATATATAAATCAGAGAGAATTGGGGGGGGGGGGGGAATAGAGCCAGTGCAGTATAGTGGTTAGTGAGCTGGACTATCAGCATATGGGAAGTGTAGGGTAAAATCCCCACTCAGCTCTCTGGATGGACTTCAGCCTGTAATTCTCCTAGCCTGACATATCCCACAGGGTTGTCATGACGACATAATGTGGGCAGGAAAACTACACAAGCCGCCCTGAGCTCCTTGGAGAAAGGGTGAGATAACAATATATAAATTGGGAGTGTCATGGTACTTGAAGCCCTAAAATTGATTTTTTTTAAAAAAAGGAAATAGGCAAGGAAATGACATATGGAGATTTAACTTCTGGTCCAAGAGACTATCAAAATGCACATTTAAAAATCTGTCTTGGCGCCCAAGTTTGATTCCTGTCAGCAAATACTGAGTTTTGTCATCCACACGCTGCTGCCAAAGACTGAAATCTCCTGCTGAGTATAAAGTTTCATGTCACGACATGTATTTCGAGATTCGTTTTTGAATTACCATGTCAAAATTCAAAATCCCAAAATGTGAGGCCTGGAGGATTCGGTTGGCAAATTAAACTCTGCCATTTACGAACATTTTAATGTTTTCACATGCCTTCTTTACCACTTTACCCAACCTGAACAAGAGATATTTCTGGCTGAATACCCAAAATGTGAGAGACAAAAGCCAAGGTATCTTATCTTCTCAGTTTTCAAACTTAGGGATGAAAGGCCCCAGCTGGGGGATAGAAAGGGAGCACTTTTTAAGTGGACAACGAACTACAGTGATCACCATAATCATAATAGCAACATTAAACAATGACTGAGTGCTGAAAGCATTTAGTCATCCCCACAAGAGCCCTGCAAGATAGGCCAGCACAATTTAGCCTGAAGAGGAGACATCTGAGGTGATATGATAGCCATCTTCAAGTACTTGAAGGGTTGTCATATAGAGGATAGAGCCGTTCTCTTTTGCCCCCGAAAGGTCAGACCAGAACCAATGGACTGAAATTAAAACAAAAGAGTGTTTGACTAAACATTAGGAAGAACTTCCTGACAGAGCAGTTCCTCAGTGGAACAGGCTTCCTCAGGAGGTGGTGGGCTCTCCTTCTTTAGAGGCTTTTAAGCAGAAGCCAAGATGACCATCTGACAGCAATGCTGATTCTGTGAACATAGGCAGATCATGACAGGGCAGGACAGGATGAGTCAGCGCTCGGCTATTATGGCTCTTTTTTACATGCCCAGGATCATCACTTTTGGTTCAGGAAGGGATTTTCCTCCATACCAGATTGGCCAGGAATCCCTGGAGGTTTCTGGCCTTCCTCTGGGCATAGAGCAGGGGTCATTGTGGAAGGGAGGAGGATAGTTATGAATTTCCTCTATTGTGCAAGGAGTTGGACTAGATGACCCCTGAGGTCTTTTCCAGCTCTATGTTTCTATTATCCCCATAACGCAGATAGGAGGACAGAGGCTGCAATAATTGTCATAGACAGATAAGGATTGTCATAGACTTCGGTCACACACACTAAATAGTCCACTTTCAATCCACTTTCAGTGTCCTTTCCAGCAGGATTTTACTGTGCGAACTGGCAAGGAGAAATGAAATAAAGAAATAAATTTGCCCTGCAGTGAATTCACAGCTGATGTGATATCTGAACCACTGACTCTAGATATCAGACTGTAGATATGTACACGCTGACTGTAGATATCAGACTTCTCAATACAACAGTGGGCAATAAAACTTCTGAGTATGTGTGTACAACACCACGAGCATACAAGACACTCTGCTGTACATTTACTTGGAAGTAAGTCCTACTGTCCCTGGCCTGGACAGCCCAATCTTGTCAGATCTCAGAAGCTCAGCAGGGTCCACCCTGGCTAGTATTTGGAAGGGAGACTTTCAAGGAATACGAGGGTCGTGACTTGGAGGCAGGCTATGGCAAACCACCTCTGAACATCTTGTGCCTTGAAAATCCTAAATTAGCGGTGACTTGATGGCAACAACAAAAACAAGAAGTCCTACTGTGTCCAATGGGGGGAAATCAATATATAGTCCTACTGCGTCCAATGGGGCTTAGCTACAGATAAGTGTACTTTCACTCAATATCTACCAAAACAGTATGAGAAGCATCACACACAATGTTATTATGCCAGAGGTCTTGGAATGATAACATTTGGCCCTACAGACTTCAATTAAATTGACCAGTCTCTGGATTAATTAGAACACGGATCACACTCACTTCTACCTGTGCTTTCCTAGCCCCAGTACTGAAGAGGAGCAAAGGGTGGCCGGCTGGGCAGCACATTAATGGGTTAACAGATCAGAGACAGGCGGAAGGGGGGAGGAGCTAGAGCTGGCAGCTTTCTTAGAAGGCAAGCCTGCAGCTTGTAAACTTAGATCTGATATTCTCAGCATATTCCTGCAAAGCAGCAGGGAGGAGATTGTTACATGGGGGTGTGGCATTTTTGCCCAGGGGCAGAAGCGAAGGGCATAAGGGTGCAACAAGGGGGAAAAGAGAGAGCAAAGACTGCAGAACTGAGCATGCAAAGCACAACTTGAGGGGGGTCTGTTTTATTCCTCATTTTTACGTCTCTTTCTGAAAGGCAATGGTAGCCTGCCACACTTGGAAGTCGCCTTTACAATGCCTTCCAATCCCTCCCCGCTCTTCTTCATCATCACAGCAACAGGCCTGAGCTATGGGAAGCTGATCTTACCAAGGAAGGGAGAACAGGATAGAGTGCTTTGCCCAAGGCATGTGCACAGGGGGCGTGTGAGGATGGGCCCAAAAGCAGAAGTTGAGCAGTTTTTTATTCCCAGCATGACAATTCCCTCTGCGCTGCAAATGACAGGAATACTCGCTGCTCAAGTTAATGCTGATTTACTGCTCAGTTCTGCCCTCTTCTCTCATGCTTCTGATGGACTGTCCTTTTATTTTATTTTACTTTAAAGAGCAACTTGTATGTTTGTCCATTCAGAAATTCATTTGACAGCCCTTACCAAAAAAATAAAATAAAATCAGCTTTTCTAAAGTACAAAAACTGATCCAGAAAGTGCGGCAGTTTTTGTGACGACACAAGAATGAGCCAATCAGTGCTGTGCACAACTGGCTTCTGCTGCAAACAAATCCATTTCTGCTGAAATCAGGCCCAAATATAGTTTTGTATATATGAACAAATCACGGTGAGCGCACTACCACAATGGTCCCATCACACAAATTATGTGTTATGTATGTACCTCAAGCATTCTTAATTGTCTATGTTTAAACCCCAAGTACTTCTCATATACAAGAGAGTTTTAGTGCAAACTCAGAAAAACAGGAGTAATAGGCAGGAGAGGGGTATGTCTGAAGCATTCTTTTTTGGATCAAAGGTACTAGCCACTTTGAAAGTGACTCAGACTTATTCTCCAAGCCCACAACATGAGCTACCAACCAGCAAAAGCTATATACAGATACTTTGGTGCATGGGCAAAGTAGCATATGACAGCCCCAAAGAGAAAAACTTCAGTAAGCATTCTGTAGCAGTCCAATCCTACCCAGTGTTAACTCCAGTTAAACCCATGGAAATCAAGGCGCACAGCCTAGAGTAACTCTGCACAGAACTGCACTTTTAATTAATCTCTCAGGTTCAAGCCAATATGTTGATTGCTGGTCCATTTCACTAAAGAGGAGAACAAAAGCCATAGAGACAACACGCCCAGTGGAACGAATGTCCAGCACTTAATGGTAAGGATGGCCACACAAGACTGCAGAGAGGAGAATTCAATGGCAACAGCAATAGGCGTACCAGAAGGAACAGATATACACACACCACATAATCAGATGTTGCAGCTTTCCTTTGATTGTCTTCCTTGAACCTGCAGGTAAGATTATTTCAAGCATGAATGCTCCACTATAGGAAGGAGGAAAAAACCTCTCCCTGCACAGTGGTAACCAATGCTCCCTCCATGCTGTGGAGTCTTGCGAGCAAAAATTCTACTTTGTGAGCTACTGGCGTTAAAGTTGTGAGCGAGCAATTTGGCTGCTGCATAAATTAGTTTGCTCTGGAGCCATCCTTCCTGGGCTGAGATAAAAATGTGTGAGCTGGAGGCTAAAAAATGGTGAGCTAGCTCACACTAACTCAGCTCACTGGTGGTAACCCTCTACCTGATATGCTAGTTTTTGACATGCAGGGAATTTTATTTTTCTTGGAGGAAAATTTAGTCATGAGATATCCTCAACATCTGCTGGCTACACTGGTGCAAGCAGGGGAAAAAGGAAATTTCCTCCAAGAAAAATACAATTCCCTGCATGTTAAAAACTAGCATCTCAAGAAGAGTGGGTCTATATCTGCAAAATGCATAAACAGCCCCCAATTTTGCCCCTAATTCATCTGTTCCTCATATGCCTGTACCAGTTTGTACACATCCTCAAAGGGTAGGCAACCAACTTTTGTAAACTTACCCTCCTGTGAGCCAGTTTGGTGGAGTGGTTAAGTGCACAGACTCTAATCTGGGAGAACCGGGTTTGATTCCCCACTCCTCCACTTGCACCTGACTGGATGACCTTGGGCAAGCCATAGCTCTGTACCAGCTGTTCTCTCAAGGACAGTTGTCTCAGAGCTCTCTCAGCCCCACCTACCTCACAGGGTATCTGTTGTGGGAGGGGAAGGGAAAGGAGTTTGTAAGCCGCTCTGAGACTACAAGTGAAGGACGGGGTATAAATCCAATCTCTTCTCTTCTTCTTCTCCTGGTCTCCTGTATAGGATTCTTCTATGCCTTAGGCAATCAGGCAACAGTGACTTAGGAGCCTGAGCCACGGCCAGCATATCAGGAGGGAGCATAAGGAAACAGCTGAGCAGGAAAAGAAATGACAGGGCCGCTACCTCCCAGGGATGGTAACAAGGTATGCTGACTGCCACTTAACAATGTTGGGTGAGAAAGGGAGCAATTGCATCACACGTCTCAAGGAATGGGATATGACTCACAGGGGGTGCGGCTCACACGCAGCAGAATCGAGATAAAATCCACGTCTGCGCTATGGTTTCGTGGGACAGGGAGGCAAGAGCCAATTAGCTGGGGGCGGGTTGGCCTGTGTGAAAAACAGAAACATGGGCATGCACTGGAGTCAGGCATGGTATTCAACAAGACTGCAATCTTTTCCATTAAAGTGAGGTCAGCCAGTAAGAAGGGAGCAAACAGGCTGCAGCAACAAGTGAGCACGCTGCTCCCTAGCTCTGGAATTACTCCTCCAGCCACTATAATCGGAAGCCTGAACTGGCATCTAGGAAGGTTGCCTTAGACTAGGGATCAGCAACTGGAAGCTCAAATCCAGTCCACTGACAGGTGTCATCTGCTGCCCCCAGGACAATTTGAGAGGTCAGACAAGTATAAAGGCATGGCATCTGGGGCCACCAAGGGCAGTTTAGGGGGTGGGGGATAAGGCTTGGGAATAAGTGGATACAATTCTACACGTTCAATGCTACGCTTTGCTGCTGCCCATTCCCCTAAACCAATTTCTTCTACATCCAGGGCAGAATTTCTAAAATGAAAGATGCCACAGCTGAAGCCCGCACAGAGGGCCCGAACTCAGAAGCTAGGCTTACAGTCTTTCACCTGACTGCTTAAAATACCAATCCCTTTGTGGGGACTGATTTCAGTTACCAAACAGTAGTATTAATAGGCGCAACCATCAGGCTGTAAAGCACAGGGTTAAGTCCCATTGTACGGGGGAGGACTTACTGCTGAGTAAATGCACTTAGGATGGGGGGGGGGGGGGCAATAGACAAAGGAAGGTGCCTGCCAACTAAGGTTGCCACCTGGACATGGGAGAGTAGCAAATGTCTTATCCCTTTAGTAGAGGTTTAATATGCACAATTTGGCAGTTGAAGCTTTTCAAGGCATTGCCCTATATAACACTACCTGATAGTTGCTGCAAAGCAAAATGATGTTTAAAAGTTGGCAGCACAGGCAAGAAGGGGCAGAGGGTGGCCCTCTGCAGCTATGGTAGGGCCGTGTGAAAAGTAACACAAACGAAGCTGCAGGAAAACACAACAAGGTCAGTTACATAAGAGGGTAACTCTTTGCTGGATCCAAAAATTGCAACACGAGGAGGGGAGAGGGGGGAGGTGTAACAGAGAAACCAGCGCGTCCCACTGTTGCAAAGAGGGGCAGCGGTGCGGTTAGCGCCACAGGAAGACGCACGGCAAATGAACACGAAGAGGCGTGGCCTGGGCGCCAAGCGGAGGCAGCATGACATGGCCGCGAGAAGGAGGGGGCGTGGCGACTGTGCCGAGCCCGGCTGCCAGAGGAGTGGGCGTGCCATGTGCAGAAAGGGGGCAAGGCGCGGCTGCAAGCAAAGAGGGAGCGACGCGGCTGGAGGGCTGGAGCAGGAGCCGGGCGGGCTCCAGAAGGGGGTGTGACGGCGGGGCTCGGCAGAGCGGCAGAAGCCGAACCAAGCAAGAGGGTGTTTACTCTTTGCGCGCTGCCGGCCTGTGCGGAACTGACACTGAAGGAAGAGCGAGGAGGAGGCGTGGCAATCACGCGTGGATCAAAACACAACTCCGTCCACGCACACACACCCCCTCCCACACACCCCCAGGGGATACTGCACCCAGCGGGACCATACGGACTAGTAACGGCGGACAATGGGTTGGGGAAGCCTGTAGGGCTCTCGCGGAACAACTAGACAGGGCTATAGGGAGAAATTGGGGGGGGGGGGGGGGGGCACGCATGCAAACCTCCAGTCCTGAGGCTACAGGGGAGTTTGCACAGAGAGGGAAGGAAATGAAAAGGGCTCCAATCGCGCAGAGGGAAGACGGCAAACCAGGGGAACCGGCTACATATGTAGGGTGATCGAGGGACAAACGGAAGGGTCGGCTACTCGGAACGGGGAGGAAAGGGCTCTGTAAGGGCCCGCGACCGATCTCTGCAGACGGGAAAGAGATTTGGAGGGAGCCGTTGCTTGCCCAAGATCTGAGCGGCTGGGGGGAAAGGCAGGCAGAAGGGCGCGGAAAGGGGCTCCTTGTGCCAGTCGAGCCCATGAATCGTGGCCCGGGAGGGGCAGCAGGGGCGAAGAGCGCAAACCGGATTTGCACGAGGGGGGCGGCGATTGTGCCCAAGGCGAGGAAGGCAGCCAGCCGGCCGGCCAGTGGCTGCAGAACTCCGCCGTTAAGCGTTCCCCCGTCCGCCCGCCAGTCCCCCTGGGCTTGCAACAACGTCAGCGGGCCGCTTTCCCGATCACGGCGCGCAAGGAGGACTTCCCTTCCCCAGGCGCCCCTCCGCTTACCTCCTGCCGCTCGCCAGCTCCGCTCCCTCCTTCCCTCCCGAAGCTTGTTTTGAAATTCACCTTCCCCTTGCAGCTCCCCCCGCCCCGCTCCGCGCCCGCGTCCCCTCCTCCCCGCCAGTCCCCTCCCCTCCGCTGTCCCCGGCACAGGCAGCCTCACGTACGCGGCTGCAGGCAGCCCCCGGCCTGGAGTACCGCCTGGGAAGGGAGGCGCTCGCAAGCCGGCCCTACAGCAACGCTGGGAGAGGGCGCGGGAAGGCAGACGGCGGGCTGGGAGAGGGCGCGGGCGGCTCTGCTCCAACCAGAGGCCGCTTGCCGCTGGCAGACGGCGGCACGACGCTCTTCCGAGGCAGAGAACCGGCGGCGGCAAGCCATCACCCCTTGCTGCCTCGCTCTCCCGGAGACGGAACGCTGGACTAGGGCTACTTTTGGTATGTAAGGTTTAGCAACGGCCTGGAGCAGTCGTCGCTAACTGGATCCTCCATGAACAGATGCAGTCTACCCCGAAGATCACCGCCTTCGCGCCTAGCTTGCAAGCTTCACAGAGGCATCGCACTGGCCTCCGTGGGAAACGGTGTTCGACTCGATATTTGGTCTAATGCTGCAGAGTCGTTCTTGTAATTCCCAAGTATGAAACATAAATAAAGACTAGGGAATGGCCATGGTGACTGACAGAGTAGGCTAACATGGTGGAAAGGAGGGAGGCAGCTTTACAGTCACAGAGTTCAGAACAAACCAGACCCATTCCTCACAAACAGAGGCCAGGAGGCCAATCACACAATGCCCGTTTTTATGCTGCCCTTTCTCCAAGGATCTCAAGTTAGCACACATGGTTTCCCCCTCCATTTTGTCTTCCAACAACAACCCTGTGAGGCAGGTTAGGCTGAGACACTGACTGGCAGAAATCTACCCCCCAGATAGGCATAGCCAGCTGACACATTTAAAGACAAATTGCCTGGTAAAGCCAACCTGGCATCAAGACAGTTTTGGAAGAGGTGGTGCTCTCCCTGAAAAAGCAGGTTAGGAGTGGCGGGGGTGGCCATATAAGGTTAGAAGGAAACCCTGGTTTCCTCTGTGGCATGCAGACATTCTGCCCTACCTTCAGTGGGTACACCAACCATGCCTGTTTCTTGAGAAGGATGACTAGGCCATGCTATTCTAGGTTTGTATGGCACCCAGCTTTGATTGGTGTAATACACTGTATAGAAGACTGAAAGACTATTGAGATCCTTCAGTTAGTGCAAAAGGCTACTGTCAGGTTGAATATAGAGACTGTACCACTTTGAAAGATGAGCACTGGCTGCCTTTTTGCTTCCAGCCACAGTTCCAAGTGTAGGTCTTGCATATAAAGCCCCAAAGAGCAGGGAATCGGAAGGATCACTTCCTTCCACACTGTCCCACCTGCCAGTTAAGACATTCATCCCAAGTCCTTCTTTCTGCACCTCTGCCCGTGGAGGTGAAGCAGGTGGTAGTCAGAGATGGGTTTCTCAGTAGAGACACCTTGTTTAATCAACCAGTCGATCAGTTAATGGAACGTTCCCGCCATCCTCAGAAGTTCATCTGGCAGCAGCCCTTCCAGCTTTTAGACACCTAGTTAAGACATTTTTATTTGCCTGGTCTTTTTATTGGAGGCCTCACCCACTTTCTAGGTAACTTCTTTGGCTGTTTTATCGTTTTTATCATCCATTTTATTAGCTGTCCATCATGTGTGTGTGTGAGTTAAGTGCTGTCAAGTTACTTCCAAATTAATTACCTTCAAAACACCCTATTGTTAACAGCCTTGCCTCTGGTCTTCCAAAATGAGAGCTGTAGCTTCCTTTTTTTGAGTTAGTCCATCCCATGTTGGGTCTTACTCTTTTCCTCCAGCCTTCAACTTTTCCTAGCATTATTGTCTTTTCCAGGGGCTCTCATTGTAACTGAAGTACAGTAGCCTCAGTTTAGTCATTTTAGCTTCCAGGGAGAGTTCAGGCTTGATTTGATCTAGAACCCACTTATTTATCTTTCGGGTAGTCCACGGTATCCATAAAACTCTCCTCCAGCACCACATTTCAACTGAATCGACTTTCTTCTTTTCAACTTTCTTCATTGTCCAGCTCTCACACCCATACATAGTGATGGGGAATACAATGGCCTGAATTATCTTGGTTGCTAATGACACAAGCCCCTCCATGGCTACTCTTCCCAGTCTCAATCTTCTGATTTCTTGGTTGCCGTCTCCCTTTTGGTTGTCTATCATATTATGTGCTTTTGTCTGACGTGTTGTTCCTCTGATGATCTTAATTACACTTTATTTGTTATGGATGTTCTATGAAGTTCTAATTGCTAGTTTTAGTTGTATATTATATTGCTACTAGACTGGGTTGCAAATATTGCTGATTGGGTGGGTATTTTCATGACTAGTTGATTTGTTTGTTTCTGACTTTGCCATGGGCCCCTTCAAGCAATTCAAGAGGCAGCATCAAAGTGTAGCCAATAAACCCATAAATGTTTATAAAAGATGCATACAGAGACCACAGGTTCTCCATCACAGTCATGAATCACAAACAGTTAACAATGCATTCCTGTGCTGAGTTACTCCAGTCTAAGTCCATTGATTTCAATGTAAATATCCTTGACTTTTTACCCCGATATCTTAGAATTGCTCTATACGTATAGTTATGCCCTTCCAATCACATTTGCAATGGATTTAGAGTAGTCCAACTCTGCTTAGGAATTGCAGTGTTAGTATCACAGCATTACAGCCCCACAAAAATTGGCAAGCATGGTAAAAGAATGTATACAAACATCTTGAGCGTGTGTGTATATCAATTCCAAGGTGTTTTTCTGGGCGCAGAGGTATACAAGCCTTTCATGAAATATGCCATATTTCCACCAAATACACCCGGTACTCTGCAGTTAACCCCTGGAAGTGAGAGGCTTCCTGTCCTTGCAATCAAACTAACACTTCTGCTGCGTTTCACCAATGATGGAATACATGTTTTCCCTATACAGAGTGCAACTGTCTGACTGTACATGTGGTGACTGGCAGCTGAATGTGTGAACTGACTCCCTTGAGAAGTATGAAAAGCTTTGCTTGCAGGATTAGATCTGGCCCCTCCACATCACTTGCAGTGCCATCCTAAGCAGAGTTACACCTTTCAATTCCCATTGGCTTGGAAGAGTGTAACTCTGTTTAGGACTGCATGCTCAATGTTGCCGAGATGCCTGTATGCTTTACGCTATGGAGTTTTATGCATGCATGCAGTGGCTGCAGCTCTGGACAGGCACAGGGAACGTGGCTTAGTTTTAACGAGAGCCAAGGGCCTCCCTCCCTCCCTCCTGCTTGCTTTGCATGTTTGCAGAGATTTGTTTGGAGATAGATTCAGGTGGGTAACCGTGCTGGTCTGAAGCAGCAGCATAAAATTGGAGTCCAGTGGCACCTTTAAGACCAACAAGAGTATTACTCAAGGTATAAGCTTTCGTGTGCAGGCTGAAGAAGTGTGCATGCACATGAAAGCTTATACCTTGCATAAAGCTCTGTTGGTCTTAAAGGTGCCACTGGACTCCAACGGTGTTCATTTATTTGGAGAGACACACCTACAGGGCAAACAGAAGGCTGGGCTGTTTGTAGGAAGGGGTGTAGGAATGCCGTTTTATTGAGGCTCCTCTAATAACAAGGAAAACACAGGCTTGCCATGACATCAGTCGCAGCTACTCTCGTGACCTCCTGATATCTTTTAAAGCTCAGCCTTCATTTTTAAGGAAGTTCCCTCACATACACACCCACCCACCCGTTATTCCTGAACACAAGACAGAAACTTGACAGCACATCAAAAATGTAGCGAAAACTGGAACACAGTTTGAAAGAGAAAGAAACTCATTTGTATGTGCTTTTTAACCCCCTAAGTACAATCCAAAATTAATCCAAGATTTGATTGTGGGTGGGGGCAGGGAGATGACAGACCTGGACAAGATTTCAAATGTAAAGGAAACTACCCCAAGCACAGGGTGTAAATATCCTATAAATGAGTCTCTGTGTGTGTCTAGCGCTCTTGTACGTATTAACCAATACAACTGAGGTAGGTGTGATTTTTAAAACTTAACCCAACTGGATTAGGATTGTCCTTTTCCCATATTTCTGGGTTGAAAAGAGATTTTGCTAAAGAGGTATAACTAGGGTTACCAACCTCCAGCTGGCACCTGGAGATCTCCCACTATTACAGTTGATTTCCAGACAACAGAAATCAGTTCCCCTGGAGAAAATGGCTCCTTTAGAGCATAGACTCTGTGGGATTATACTCTGCTGAAGTCCCCCCCACCCCAGGTTCCACCCACATAATCTCCAGATGGCTCCCACCCTAGAACTGGCAATCCTAGGTTTAACTTAATGAGTTGTTAACTTGGACTGGGATTTTAAAAGGCCCACAAAGTGGACCAGCCTGCTGTTCCTCCCATCCAACCTCCTTCTCCTTGTTGACTTAAGAGTAAATTATGATAATAAAAATACACACAAGGTAGCGTCTCTTTCCCACTCTCCTTTGAGCAATCTGTCTTCAGAGATGGGATACAAAAATTATCATTGCTAACCACCTCATTCTTTGTTTTCCTGTACACGATAGACATGAACATAGGAAGATGTCGTCTCAAAGGACAGTCACAGCACACCTATTTCATGTTTGTCTACCCCAATCGATACTTCGTTTATGCAATATAATGGCTTCACCCATTTATTTAAAACTTTTGTTAGCCTCCTTTCTCCCTTGTGGGATTCAAGGCGGTTTACAATATAAATAAAACATTACAAAAACACATTAAAAACAACAATTATAAAACCCATAACAGTCACAATTTAAAAACTCCCAATTAGGACTGCCAATAATAAAAGCTAAACAATCAAATGTAGTCCTAAATAAAAACTGTCTTCAACTGTCTCCTGAAGAGTGACAGTGAGGGGGCCAGGTATGCCTCCTTGGGGAAGTTGATCCATAACTGAGGGGCTGCCACGGAAGAGGCAGGCCCTCTCTCATGTAACCACCAAACAAGCATCTAATTGGTGAGACAGTAAGGAGGGCCTCTCCCTGAGATTTTAATTCATTGGCAGGAACATATGGGAGAAGATGGTCCTTCTGATACCCAGTCTCAAGCCATGTAGGGCTTTAAAAGACAAAAACAGCACCCTGAACTGGGCTCAGGAGCGGATCACTAGCCAGTGTAATTGCTGTAGTATCAGGGTCATGTGCTCCCAACCAGCAGTCTGCATTAGCTGCAGTTTCCAACACTCTTCAAGGGTAGCTAGGGTTGCCAGATCCATTCCTGGTTGGAAGCTGGGGTCCCCTGCAGCCAGGCCCTGCCCTCCCCAAGCCAATGATCAGCTGGCTGGTGAGGGGACTTACCAGTAGAAAGAAGGCCTAGGCCACGTTGCTGGGTGATGCTCTGGTATTTGGGCAAAAGCTATGGTAGAAGCCAGTTTTACCATAGAGATTTTGCCCAAATACCGGAGTGTCACCCAGAAGTCACTGGCATGATGTCACTTCCTGTGCAACACCAGCAACGTGGCCTAGACCTTCTTTCTATTGGTAAGTCGTCCCCCCCCCCCCAATCCCGCACTGGTTGCCAGGAGGGACCTGGCAAATCTAAGGGTAGCCCATGATGCCTGGCCTGTAAGAAACATTTCACACAGCCAAGCTAGTACACACAATAATTGCAAGACATTCTTCGAATATGAATCCCAACTGATTTGCATTTGGGAAGGTTCAAATGTGGATTTTTTTTTCTTAACAAGACTACCAATGTCTAACTTTAGGAAATTCTGGTCTAACAGAATATCTGGAAAATTTAAGATGACCAACGTGGGGACAGCTGACTACGCATTTTGTAGACATGAACCATTAAATTTTAATTCTGCAGGGGGGCGAGGTACTCTTTGGTTAAAGAATGTCATATTCCAGCTCTTAGAGACCCCAAAGGGCTGGGCTAAAGAAATACATCAGGAGAGTTAGTGCATACTCTTTAATTAGAAACCGTTTATGCCACCTTTCCACCCAAGCTAGGGTCCCCAAGATGGCCAACAATCAGAATATTAAATGCTTTAAAATATACACATATACATAAAATGATTAAAAACAACCATTAATGAAACACATGCATGGGAAGCAGGGCCAGTGAGGGAGCATCAAACGAAACAGAAGAGGGTCCACCCTCGGGAGGAAAACAATGACAGAGGGACAGAGGAATCTTCCTGGGGAGGTAATTCCACAATTTGTCACATGTCTAGATGAGCCCTGACCTGAGTAGCCCAGGCTAGCCCAATCTCAAAAGCTAAACAGAGTTAACACTAGCTAGTGCTTGGATAGGAGACTGCGAAGGAAGCAGGCCCATAGCTACAGTGGGGTTTATCAGGGCCCGGCCCCCCAACTTACTGCCAAGGCCCCCTGACTTCCCATCCAGCTCAGGCCCCAACTTCCAATTTTTAATTTTATTTCTGGCACTCCCTTGGGGGTATGTGGGGGGGTCTATGCAAGGTGCCACCTGACTTATTTAAAGCCCCCACCCCCAATTTAAAAAATCCTGACTATGAGCTTGGACGGAAGGCCAGGGCTGCTACTCAGAGGCAGGCAATGGCAAGCCACATCTGTTCATTACTTGCCTTGAAAACCAACAGGATCACGTTAAGTGCGACTTGATGGCACTTTCCACCACCGCTTAGATGGGGCTTGGCTGAACGTTTATTCAACCTAGGTAGAATGCAAAGTGGATCTCTCTGCCACTGCTTCACTTGCATGTGGCACAGATCCATACAAGGGGGGGGGGGGGGAAGTACATGAACTGGGGGCAACAGAATCTGCTGTTCTTTCGTTATGCCACAAGGATGTATTATTTCCATGCAGAAATCTGTGGAGACTGTGACATTCTTTTCTAACCCTACACAAAACACACACAGTCACGGTTTGTAGACCGCAGGGAAGGGATATGTGGTGTCTCTTACACAGAGTTCGCCCATACCCATTCGCTGCCTAGAGACTCCTGTTACCCTGCAAACGTACACACAACTGTGCACACACCCTTCCAGACCCTCAACAGAGCTGTTCACACAGCCAAGGCCACAACTGTGCTGCATTCTGCAGAATTAAATTCATTCAGAAAGTGCACGGACAGCAAAATGCCTCCAAGTGACTGAAGCAAATGAGCGTCGCTTCACTCTACAACCTCTTTGGGAGCCATAGTGGCAGCAGGGGAAAATGTTGACAAAGGAAAATAACACAGAAAACTGGGGGAGGCGAGTCACTAACTAATCTAGCTGGAGTTAAAGCAGTTCAGTTCCCTACTGACACCAGAGGCAGCAAGATCCCAGACATGTACACTGACTATCTGCCAAGAGTCATAAAGGTGGACAGTGTCCTGAAAAGGACAACATAAGCTTTCCTGAGTCACAGCGCACTCCTTCAGAAAATACCCAGGGAGGCTGGAGAACCTGAACTATAAAGGAAAGACAACGCTTTTTAGGGAGGTTTTGGGGTTGGGAGCAGTGTTCCCTCTAAGCTAAGTTACTGTGAGCTAGCTCACAATTTTTTAGCCTCCGCTTACACACTTTTGTCTTAGCTCAGGAACAATGGCTCCAGAGCAAACTAATCCATGCATTAGCCAAATCACTCGCTTGCAGTTTTAATACCAATAGCTCACAAGGTACAATTTTTGCTCACAAGACTCCACAGCTTAGAGGGCGCATTGGTTGGAAGGGAAGGAAATTAGGGAGGGGACATAGTGGAGGTTCATATAATGATGAACAATGCAGAGAATACAAGAACTTTTCACCCTATATCATAATTCTAGAATTCAGGACCGCTTAGTGACGTTGATTGACAGGTGGGTTCAGGACGGGAAAAAGTCACTTGTGGGATTCCCTGACGCAAGATGCAGTGGTCAGCCAGCGGCTTAGATTTGCTATTAACAAAAACAGATAATTTGATGGAGGATCAGACTCTAAACCTGCCGCTGCCTGAAAGCAACTAAAGTTGCTAACTTTCAGGTGGGGCCTGGAGCTCCCCTGAAATTACAACTGATCCCCAGGCTACACAGATCAGTTTCCCTGGAGAAAATGGTTGCTTTGGAAGGTGAACTTTACGGCATTATACCCTGTTGAGGTTCTTCCCCTTTCCAAACCCCACCTTCCATCCCCAAATCTCCAGGAATTGCTCAACCCAGAGCTGGCAGCCCTTAAAGGAATCCTTTTCTTATCAGGCATGCAAAGAAAGTCCATCAACGGCTGTTAGCCTGGCACCATGCAGGCTGTCTACCTCTGTGTCAAATACTGGGGGCAACCTACAAGAGCGGGCAGTTCCGCTGCTGGGGAGCCAAATGCCAGGCTACGTGGCCCCTGCCCGTCTAATCCAGCCCCTTTTAGGTTCTTCTGCGAGACCAGCCCACCCTCTCAATGCCCAGCCACAATCTCCTCTTTATTTTATTCTCTTACCTCGAGCCGCTGAACGATGCTTTCTAGCAGTGGCTCTTCAGGGCCGCGACTCCCACCGCTGCGCTTGGCCGCCCGGGCGAAAAAGCCGCCTCCAGTGCCACGCGGCTCCACATGCTCCCGGCGCCGGGCTTTGCTTCTCGCCTTTCTCTTGCCGGCCGGGTTAAAGCTCCTCGGGAAGGTCTGTTGTAAACAAGCTGCCCACATGGGCCAGCCCCTCGGCGCGCATTGGTTGCGTGGCTTCATTTAAATACACGCCCCCAGCCGGAGCACAGCAAAAAATAAACATTGAAGCCAAAGCTTCAGCCCTCCCACAACCGCGCACCCACACACCGCTTGCACCTCCGCCTCCTTTTTCTGATTTGCTTCCAGGGCTGGTGTTTTTAGCGCATTCAAACGCGCAATGTGTTGCCTCCGCGAAGCATTCTATGAACCTTCCACTCCCAAATGCTCATGTTTCCCCTCCCGGCCTGTGAAGGAATTCCTGCCCCCCCCTCCTCTCCCAAGAGGAGGGAGATCAAAGAGAAAGTCTGCCTCATTTTATTAATTGTTCTCCGACGCATCCGGGCCTCCGCTCCTGAACTTGCTTTTCCATGCCAATGGCTGTAGGCGGATGATTTGCTTCAGAGCTCTGTAGCGACTCAACAGTTTGAGGGGGCCAGCCGCGGGGATGCTGGGAGGAAAGAGGTGCGGCCCGGACGGCTCCGGGTTCAAATCTTTTCTCCCGTCATCAATTTGCCAGACGGCCGCAGGCAAGGTTTCTGTCGGCCTCCCCAGCTGCGATATGGGCATAAGAAGGCTGACCTACTTTCTAATGATTGGTGTAAGGCTTGCAGAGAAAATTTATGGAAAGCCCTCTGGACCTTCCAAAGCAGTGGTCTTTCAACCCCCCCCCCCCCGGGGGCTGGAGGGGCTCAGTGATAGAGCATCTGCTTTGCATGCAGAAGGCCCCAATAAAATCCGTCTCCAAGGATTCAGGATGAGGTAGTAGGTGAGGTGAAAATCCTCAACTGGAAGATCTGGAGAGGTGCTGCCTCTGGATAGGCCAATGGTCTGTAGAAGGCAGGGACATGTGTGACCCTCAGGTGCATCACAGGTTTGCTGAGGCATGTGTCTAGAGAGCAAGGGTACAAAGCACCTCCTGAGTCCTACCTTTCTTTACATGCCTGCTGTTGAGAATCAGAGGATTCATTTTAAACACCAGCTGCTCCTCTTCCTGTCATGTGACTCTTTTGCGCCTCTGATGTCTCATGGTTGTCGTTCAAGGGATCCCTGATGACACCTAAGCTTCCTGGGTCTGCGAAGACCTCGGATCTAAAGTGTGACAGTATTTAAAGTCTGAGTTTTCATAGGTAAGAGTCTTTTTCAGCAAACACACAGTGCAGTAAGTTCTTGGTTAGGTAAGTTCACAATATCACAATACAGATTTTGCATCAATGAAATGCAATAATAAACCAGCCATTCTTGATGTTGCTGAACTAAAACAGCTAGGCAGCCCAGATTTAGGCATGATTAGAAATGAATAGACTCAAGCATCTCTAGTTCTGTGGCTGGATTGTGGCCTAAATCTTTGAGAATTATTTAAAAAGGGCATCTGAGAATGTGCTGGGTGCATCCCCTTCACTACAACCAGTCACTCCATAGGGCAACTAGACTTATAGGTCAGAAATAATGATTTCCAGGCATCAAGAAACTCAGTTCCTGAGTCAAAGTCTGTTCCTAAAATCAGCAAAGGCTAATCAAGGGGACTCCCACTGTTGTGTCTGCTGACTGCCACATGGTGACAGCAAGAGGAGTCTGAGCTTGGCCCAGAGAACAATAGGGGCCAAGGATCCTAAGATTCATGCAGCCTGCCAATGAGATCTAGGCGGGAGATTCAAGCCCCCCAATAGGACTATAGGTGGGACTAGGGGTGTGTCCTGGTGTGTGTATATATGTTGGCCTTTTGGCCCGTTAAGCCATGCTTGTTCTCTCTAAATAAACTTGAGCTAATCACTGCACCAACTTCGTCTTCGTCAATGCTGCCGAAAACTCAGTACTTTTCACCTACTTTCATTCATTTTTTTTCCTGGAAAATTAGGGGGCGTGCCTAAGGATGCCATCAATCAACATTTACATCATGCCAAACAGTGTGCTAGATGCAAAACAGAACACAGAAATGGTGCCTCAGCTATAAGACAGCACATGAGAGAGAACAGGGACTGCTTTATGAACAGACAAACTCGAAAAAATGCTCTATATAAGTCACAAATTAAATACTCATTGTTATGGTTGGTAAAGATGGATGGAGAAACCATATATTGCAGGGATACTTGGCAGCAATGTTTGGGATGGTCAGATTCTCCTGCCCAGCATTAGTCGGATCACTTAACTTTTTCGTGCTTGCTGCCTCTTTTCTATGTTGCTGCACCCATTCATCTGAATATACCTGCTTGGGATTCCTTTTCTTTGTCAAACACACACACATATCTATGCAATATAGGAAGATCCCATATGAAGACAGATGTTGTCCTTGTTCTATTGGAGAAGTGGAATCGGTGGTTCGTGTGGTCTTTTGGTGTCCGTTCCATCAAGTTTATAGGGATAAGTTTATATTCCCATTTTTAGACAGTCCATCAGTAGATGCAGATAAGACCTGCTTGGAGAGACTTGAAATTCCAACTATCTCCAGCCAAATAGCCAAATTCTGCTTCTACTTGGTAAAATTCCACAATAAGAAGCATGATTATGTATGACTGTATTTGTATGACCTGTAATCATTTTACATATACTAGACATTTTAAATGTATCTTAGATTCTTTCTTGGATTATTATATTTTATAAATATTTTATGGTTTTTATGACCTAACATATTTTCTGTACTGGAAGGAATTTCTTTGGCTGTTATAAGAATGTATTCCTATGAATAATGGTCTTTGACCACAAATAAACATTCACTCATTCATTCATTCACAAATCCATGCATATGGAAATCTAGATATCAAGGAGATCAGGATTCCAGCCTAGCCTTCTCCCTGAGAAGCTAGTTTTCCATGTACAGGGAATTCATTTTTGTATGGCGTACCGTTCAGTCTAAAGTTACTGTATCCTATCTAGGGCGTATGCACAGGTTTTAGGAAATGCCCCCTCTTTCAGAGCATGCCTAATCAGATATCCCTAGCTCCATGATGAAATAAACAGTCACACTTTTTATCTTTACAGCTTGCACAAAGAGCAAGAACTCTCCATAAAGCATTCCTGTTGTAGCTTCGTGAATGAACATGTGAGAGTACTGAAAGCATATTGCAGCCTGGCCATAAACTCACTTTATTTGATTTATTTACATTGTTTATAGTCCACCTTTCTCACTTGGACTCAAGGCTCTGTGGCCTTACACAAGCCGCTGTCTCTCACCTCAGTGGTTTAGCTATAATATGGGAACAATGATACTAGTTTACCTGTGTGGTAGAATGGGCCTGCTCTGGCATCCAGGCCCTGTTCCACCTTGTCCTCCAAGGTTTTTACAACACCAGGAGAGGCTTTTTCTCTCTGGTAATCCACCACCACCACCTGACCTTGGTAGGAATTGCCCGCTGGGAGGGTCAGGACTCCCAGTTTCCCTTCCAAGTTCTGAGGCCTTGACTCTGTGTCTACCACTGCCCAGCACCTGGTCACCATGGGGACCGTTCACAGCTTTGTGTGCCCCTGGGGGAATAGCCACTTGCCAACTGCCTTCCCCCTTGCTCTCCTTTTAAAATAATGTGTCCAAGACAGTGGAGGTCTATGTGGTACAGACAGCCACTGCCAGCATCCAAAGTTATAAAGTATTTATTAAAAAGAAAATGTTCAAAAGCACACTTTTAGCACAGTATCAGATTGAGCAAGGGAATCAAAAAAATGGGTAAAACACAGTTCCTCTGCCCTTCTGTCTACACATGCTTTATCTGATGTTAAAATATTGGACAGGCCCCTTAGCTTAGGAAGTTACAGATTTCTACAGAGTTATCATTACCTTGAAGCTTTCTCCAGCTCTTCAAGCCAGCACATGTTTAATGGATGCCTCCTCCAGACCTCAGTTAAGAGTTCTGTCTGCTGTTATGGACTCAGCATCATAAGAGAGCTTCCTCCCTGCTTCCAGGAGTTTTATCTTCTCTCTTTTCCCCACCCACTGACCAGGTCAGACCAGGTTAGGTCAGAGAAGCTTTTACTGAAGTCTCAAGAATTTCCTTCCTGAAGTCTCTCTAGTATTTAACACCTCCAAATCTCTGTTCCCTGCTTGAAGAGGGTGGGGACAGCTTGACTATCCCATTGTTTCAAGCAAGACATATTAGCATTTCTTAAGAGGTAGCCAAGGTGAGCCTGGAAAGCCATTGACTGACTTCCTTTTCCCTGCCTGTTCTCTGCCCAGAGAGAAAAAAAACTTTTAAAACTCAGAGTGAAGGTTTTGCTCATTTCAGACCTCCAAAGAAATAACGAACTTCTTCACACCTGTTATCTCTATGATAAGGATTACTGAGATAACGTATGCATAAAACTTCATGTCTTATATTAGCCCTCACTGATCTTAGCGAATGGCAGCAGGATAAAAAATGGGGCAATCAATCCCAGTTTTTTTGCATTCTGCCTGTCACTGAACTACATGTTATGAATCAAACAAGGAGCTCCTAAACCACATGCTTGCCTAGTAACATATGGAGGGATGAACATTTGGGAAAGAAAGTGCTTAACCCTTTCCCCACTGGTAGATTTTCCGTGCATTCCTCCCACGGGCTATATCCTTTTAGCTGGTCTTATTTCCAGTAGGAAATCAACAGGGAAGGAGGGGGAAACCACAGAGATTACAAGGAGGGAATAGTAGTTGGGGAAAAGGTTAGCAACCCCTGCCCTCCCATCAGTTCCTTCCTGGACAGGTTTTCTGCCCTGCATTAGCATTACCTTACATACACCCATTTGGGAAGCCTGTATTGTCCTGTAAAAGGCAGCTGCAGGATGCGCAGCTAGGGACAGAAACAGAGCCCCTGCCGGATACTACCAAAGGCTCATCCAGTCAATTTTCACATATCCCACAATGGCTAGCCAGGTGCCCCTAGGAAGCCCTCTCCCACTGTTGCCCCCTAGCAAGTGGCATTCAAAGGTAGATTGCCTCTAAACATGGAGGGTTTTTTTTCAGCCACCATGGCTAATAGCCACTGATGGACCCGGTCCTCCCACCCCTGCTTTTCAAGCCATCCGAGTGAGTGGCTGTCTCCCCAGAATCCCATGAAGTGCTGCCCACAGTTTTTGCAGACCTCAGACATGTATCCTTCCCCCACTTTCTTCCATACACCCATGAGAATTAGAGAAGGCTGTTCCCTTAATTTAAAGACCAGGCACTGAGGCAAGACTGAAACAAGCTCCAAGACGGCTTAATTCAGGCACACATATACACACTCTCTCTCCCTCCTCCTTCCCACTTGACGGCCTCTCAGCCTGGGATGTAGCCAAGCCAGCTGCACACTGTGCCAGCACTAGGAGCACATGGAGTGTCTTTGGCTGGGGCTCTGAATTGCCCGTTCACAAGCGCCATGTGCTTCTCAAACGTGCAGCAGAAGGAAAAGCTCTGCATTTGTCCCAGTGTCTCTGGTTGCACGGGAAAGCGATGGACAGAGAGAGGGAGGCAGGGAGCAGTCTCTGGCAGCAGTCCATAGGTGATGTTTGTCTTTCCTGTTTCCGAAAGTGCACTGGCTGAGGAGGGCTCTTTGCCTGGCACCTGGAGAAATTTTGTGCAGCTTTAAGGGGAAAGGGAAGAGAAGATGCATATCGTGAGCCTGTCACTAACCCTGGCCAGTATGTGATGAAAGCCAGCCAGCCAGCCAGCCAGCCAGCCTTCCTTCCTTCAAGGTAAAATTAGATCGACACACCACAAGAACTGATAATAAAACCTTGCATCTTGGAAATCTTGATCCTTGAATCAGATCCTAGTCTGATACCCTAACCGCTACACCGCACTGGCATCCTTTAAGTGCACTGAATCTAGTATTGCCCTCTGGAGCAGCTGTGAAGCCTTTGCCCTGGTTATTGTAAGGTTTCCCCCGTAAGGTAAATAGAAGCTGCAGGGCGAGCAACTGCGATCAGAAAATGGCACAGAAAATGGCACAGAGATCCCAATTACACACACACACACACACACACACACACACACACACACACACACACATGGTTGCTGCTGTCAGCTTACAAAACTGAATGGGTAACGAGCAGGAACAGCGTTCCAGGAGTAACAAGCACAGGAGTAGGGAACCCAGGCATGCTTGCATGCCTGCCCTTTGCTTCCCCGGGTAGCCCGCCGTGGCAGGTTGGCTGGGAAAGGGCAGGCAGGCAGGCAGACATGCCCCCTTTTTTTCCTGAGCCTCTCCGCTTTTGCGGAGAAACGCGGGGAATGGGGGGGAGGTTTTTAAATGCCATCTGGGGAAGGGAAAGAAAGCCATTTTAAACATGCTTGGGTTCCCTGCCTGATCTTCTCCAGGTGCGCCACAGCCACGGGGTATCTGGAGAAGATCAGGCAGGGAACTCAGGCATGCTTGCATGCCTGCCCTTTGCTTCTCCAGCCAGTCCACTGCAGCAGGCTGGCTGGGGAAGGGAAGGGAAGGGCAGGCATGGAAGTATGCCTTCTCCTCCTCCCTTCCCTATCTGAGCTTCTCCGCCACTGCAGAGAAACTCGGAGAGTGGAGGGAAAGTGAGGGAGGGGATGTTTCAATGGCTTTCTTCAAAGCCATTTTAAACATGCCTGGGTTCCCTGCCCAATCTTCTCCAGGTGCCCCGCAGCCACGGGGCACCTGGAGAAGATCAGGCAGGGAACCCGGGCATGCTTGCATGCCTGTCCTTTGTCAGGGGCTGTGACATATGCAAATAAGGTATGCTAATGAGTTATGCTAATGAGCCCCTGCACCTCTTTTTCTATGAAATGACCCCTGCTCACAAGACTCCACAGCTTAGAAGGAGACCATAAGAACATAAGAGAAGCCAATGTTGGGTCAGGCCAGTGGCCCATCCAGTCCAACACTCTGTCACACAGTGGCCAAAAACACCAGGTGCCCTCAGGAGGTCCACCAGTGGGGCCAGGACACTAGAAGCCCTCCCACTGTTGCCCCCCCAAGCACCAAGAATACAGAGCATGACTTGCCCCAGACTGAGAGTTCCTATCTATACCTTGTGGCTAATAGCCACTGATGGACCTCTGCTCCATATGTTTATTTAGCATTGGTTCCATAGAAGCAAACCAGAAATTCAGGGTGAATCCTCAATATTTTGTTTGTTTCATTCATACCCTGCCTTTCTCCCCAGTGAAGACCCTGATTGGCTTACTTCATGCTCCTCCCCACTCCCTTTAATCTTCACAACAACACTGTGAGGTAGGTTAGACTGAGAGAGCATGACTGGCCTGAGGTCACTCAGCAAGTTTCCGTGGCAGAGTAGGCACTCAAACCTGGGTCTCCCAGATCCTTGTCTGACACTCCCGCATCCCCACACATTTCAAAGAGGTCACAAAAGGAAGACCAGGCATGGCTAGACATTTGTCAGATGCTTCATGCCTGTAAAAAAAAGCAATTGTCTCGCTGTAGCTGGATGAGGGACCATGCTTTTGCAATTGGTAGCAGTATGGAGAGAATGAATAGGAAAAATATTTGCTGAAGTTTTGTTTTGTTTTGCTTTAATGCAGGGCCATCTAATTAAATTCACATATTTAGTCTGATACAGCTGTTGACTTGAGAGCCTATGGCTTCTTGCAAACACGCCAGGTGGGGCTTCCTGCAGTCTCCTTGACATGTGTTATACAGCATACCCAAACCACAGACCCTTTGCTCAAGGTTCATGCAGGTGCTGAGCTGAACTCCCTTGCTGAACTTGAATCTCAGCTTCTGTTCTCTGGAAGCAGAGAACTTACTTAACCTGATCAGAAGATAGACACAATAAGAGTGCACCTTTCCTTTTATATCTCCACAATGAAAAGGATTGGAGATTCCCTACCTTTTTGAACCAGTGGGCACTACTGGAAAACATGTACTGGATACCATGACATAAATGGCAGTGATGGGAGCTAGGGCCAATTACAAAACATAGGGAAGTTTTCACAAAATATTAGGAGGTTCCAAGCCAAGCATCCTCCTATGATGGACAAAAAGGTGATGCCTCCTAGACTCTTCTGAAGCACCTCCTCCTCCACAGAAGCGGAGGAAAGTTAGGGCTGACTCTTTGCTTACAGAAAAAGATGTTTTGGGAAAGGAGTAAGGGGATGCCAGAAAACACATTGGCAGGGCCCGTGATGCCCACCGGCACCATGTAGTGTACCAGTGGATTAGAGACTTTTAAAAAATGAAAGTTGGGAATTCAGAGGAACTAGAAGATCCTGGCAATCATTATAATGCAGCAATCTAGCGACTGCTAATTTTTTCAAAAAACTGGAAGAAAGCAATGCGGTGGCAGGGAGAAATGGGGTTCTTGTGAGGCTAAGAATTTGGTGCCAGCTTAGCAGGACCTTCAGAACTGGGCATGTTCCCGTCCAGATAGCATCTAAAGGAACTTTGACTGCAATCATTCCCAAGAGATTAGGAAAGTTCTCATCAAAGCAGGAGAAAAAACAGAAAGTGGACAATTGGGGTGGGTGCCACCTCCCCTCAGAAGTTCTGCTTCAATTTGGATCCCAAAGCTCCATGTGGAAGCAGCCTGAGGAAGTGGTTCAAGAGAAACATCACCTATTGCTTTTTTCTCACTTTCACCTCTGGTTAATCAGGCTCAGTAGACGTAGATTTTTGAACCAACACAAGACGTCTTTGGCAGAGGCCAAAGTGAGATGAGTACACTTCCCACAAGCACAGATTCCCTCTGTCAAACACTTTCTACGGCAGCTTTGGAGAGACTTCATATCAATTTCAGCAATGGCATCAACTGCTGTTAATCGCCATCTGGAGGGAGGGCCATGGTCCTGAAAAACTGTTTGTGAACTGCAAGCAGATTCCACTTGTGAGATCCCCACACTGATCATTGTTTTACTTGAATTATGGACAAGGAGGAGAACATGAGCTCACATGGCTGAGCAACGCATGCCGAAACCACAAAGATCCACAGGTGGGTGTCAGACCAGCAGATGCTTCCTCGTGGCTACAGTCAAAGATCAAAACAGCTGCAGGATTCTACAGGACTGCGTCAATAGTAGGAGTCAAAGCTGAAGTCTCCTTCTGTTCCACAGGGTGGCTGAAGCTTTACCAGAGCAGAGTTATGTCCTTCTAAACCCATTGACTTCAATGGAGTTCAAAGGGTGTAACTCCATAGGACAAAACAGTGTGTTTCTTCAGTGAAGGTGAAAGTCATTATGAATGGCACAGGGGTGGACTAGATGGCATTCAAGGTTCCTTCCAGCTTATTCAGGTCCGAAGTTCTTGTCAAAGGACAACAAATCCCATGAACATCATGAATTTAGGGCCTGTTCAAACAGCAGAATCCAGGAGTCATGATTTGTCCAGATGGTTGCATTTGTGAATGCTCCTCTCTGGGTAAAAATTCTTTCCTGCACATAGCCTAGACTTCTCCACTGACATGCTGTTTTTTAAAAAGAAGAGATGTAAAAGTTGCAGAAAGTTTGCAGTTTCTGTGTTGGGGTGGGGGCTGGGTAAGAAACTTACCTAAACTTACTGTACTGCTTTAACAAAATAAAAGGCATCATTTATATCTTAGCACATTAAATTGTACTATTTGGGATTTTCATGAAATTTGTAAGTATAAATGCCTTCATTTTCTACAAGCAAAACAGTACACACAACCAGCACTCAGGAAACAGCAAGCTGCAAAACTGTACACACAATCAACACTCAAGAAACAGCAAGCTGCTAACTGCATATATATATTCGCTTTTGCCCTCAGAGGAGGAGGAAATAAAAGTTGGAAAAAAGAGTAATTTTGAAGTAAACTAAAAAAGCATGTTATTTAGATAGAAACATGTAGTCATTATAGGGCTAACAGCACATCTGAACACTTAATTAAACTTTATATTGTTGAAAACTTTCATGTATTGAAAAGTATATCTGGCAAAACGGCAATGAAGCAATTACCTTCAGAGGCTTTTGGCAAAGGGATTTATTTTATTTATTTAGTTAGTTAGTTTATTTATACCCCACCCTCCCCGCGAACAGGCTCAGGGCGGATCCATGGAATTCCCCAATGTGTATAATTTGCCACTGCATTTGAAGATGACATGCTTTGTGTTCCAACACACACACAAACTGGGATCTCAAGAAATAAAATAAAGGTTTACAAGGTTTTTTAAAAAATTCTAGCATAAGCCTTCATGATCTTATTGCCAACTCTCACTTGGGAAATTCCTGAGAGATTTTGGAGTGGAACCTGGTAAGGGCAGAGGGAAATGATGCCATGAAGTCCGTCATCCAAAGCAGCCATATTTTTTTTAGGGGCACTGATCCTGCCTGGAAATCAATTGTATTTCTGGTTGATCTCCAGGCCCCACATGGAGGTTAGCAACCCTAGATTCAAATTTGTCAAATTCACAGGTGTATGTAATATAAAAAGTTATAAAAGCCAAAAAGCCAAGTAAGGCATAATGTAAACTGTGAGATATTATATGTAAAATTCAAATCTAACCAAGGAAATACATTCACAACATCAATACTCAGTGGCAAGTTTGATGTAGTGGTTAAGAGTGGCAGACTCTAATCTGGAGAACCAGGTTTGATTCCCCACTCCTCCACACGAAGCCAGCTGGGTGACTTTGGGTCAGTCTGTTGAGAGAACTGCTCTTGAGAGGTTTTCTCAGAACTCTCTCAGCCCTGTCTACCTCACAGGGTGTCTGTTGTGAGGAAAGGAAGGGAAGGAAATTGTAAGCTGCTCTGAGTGAAGGGCAAGGTATAAATCCAACTCTTATTAATATTACTCCTCAGTTTTGGTAAAATGGTTAACACCTAGAATAAATGAGGAATCCCTTTTTCTTGCTGTCCTTAGGAGGTGGTTATCGGACTTCTTGAGGAATTCTGAGCAGTTTCATTTAGGAGTCTGCCTATGAAATTCTTTTGCTGGAGAATACTGACTGCTAGATTAGCAACAGTGTCCTGGGTAGGGTTGCCTGTTCGGTGCTGGGAAATACCTGGAGATTTTGGGGGTGGAGCCTGAGGAGGGTGGGGTTTGGGGAGGGGAGGGACTTCAGTGGGGTATATAATGCCATAGAGGCTACCTTCCAAGGTGGCCATTTTCTCCAGGGGAACCGATCTCCGTCACTGGGAGATCAGTTGTAATAGCAGGAGATCTCCGGCCTTTACCTGGAGAGAGACTGAAATCTTTATATCAGATGTATACGTAGTTATTCTTTCCCTGGAGACTGACCAGTTTGTTGTATGTAGGGAGAAGAAGGGCATTGCTGGCTCTTGATAGCATGCATCACATTGAGAATTTCACAAATTATAGCAGTAAACCCAACTTTTGAAGCTGCAGTGGCTCAAGTGGTTAAGACACTGAACTGCAGACCGGTAGTTCAGCAGTTTGAGGTCCAAGTGCTGCATGACGGAGTGAGCTTCCATCTCTGGTCCAGACTCCTGCCAACCTAGCAGTTCGAAAGCAAGAAATTGCAAGTAGATAAATAAGGTACTGCATCGGTGGGAAGGTAACGGCATTCCGTGTGCCTCGGCATCTAGTCATGCTAGTCACATGACCATGGAAACATCTTTAGACAGCGCTGGCTCTTCAGCTTGGAAACAGAGATGAGCACCGCATCCCTAGAGTTGGATTCAACTGGCTTTCGAGCAAGGGAAACCTTTACCTTTACCTAAACCCAACTTTACCTCTGAGCCTCTTTGAGCTTTCTTCTCTTCCTTACTCTCCCTGACCTACCTCCTGGCTCTCTGACTCCCCAATAAGAGAGTCACAATCCAATTTGGGGGACCCAAGTTTGGGAAGGATGGACCTATGGAGTAAAAAAAAATGAGCTGTCGTTCCATTCTCCTTAATGAAACATTTTGTGAAAATCAAACTGTGTTCACGCTTATCTCCAGAGAAAGCAAGTTAACTGAAGGATATCACTGTGATCCTCCACCAGTATTACCGCTTTTATGAAATTATTAAGATCCTGTTTTGCTCTGTGAGGATGTAATTCCATATCAGAGATGAAACTAATGAATTGTACCCAAAATTAAAAAGCATGGAGACACGCTGCCATTCAATCAAGCGAGGCAACCACTCCGAGCCAAGTCTCAGTCCAAGACAGCTTTCATTAGTGCCCTGTTATCTAAACTTTAATAATAACTTAATTACAGATCCCATATTACTCGTACACATACTTCCTCGTTTTTAATGATTTAGCATTGTGGCTCGGGGCACATTTGCGTGTAACTCTTTTCAGAATTTATTACATACCAATTTACACCCATGGAAGCATCACGGGTAACATGTTTAGTGCTCTCTCGCTCTCTCTGTTTGTTCCAAGTTGTTCCTTCTTGAGTAGTGAAAGATTTTTGCTCTTCCTTGCATTTTGTGCTGGGATTGACTGTCTAAAATGACCCTGGCACAAACCAGACATGGCATGTCGTCACACTGGTATATTTTCCCCTGTATCGTTAAGGGGTGAGTTGTTTGGAGTTTTTTAAAAAACCTAATCCTCCAGAGTTCAAATGAAGGAACACTGGTGGGAGGGGGCCGGTTAATCCTTTCTCTTCTGTGGTCACTTTTCCCTAGCCCCGCCTCTTTTCTCCCTTAAAAGAAAAAACTATCAAAAGCTTGTAACGTTTAGCCTTTCTATAGACTTTTTCCTGAATATTCACCACTTGCCACATTCTCCCCCCCCCCCCCCCCCCAAATCTGGAAAACAATTGTACCTATGGTTTGCCCAGGGCAGAAAAACCCTCACAGATTCTTGCCAGTTTCAATAATAATTCACACAATTGTATTTGCTCCATTATTAGCCTTACCTACCTATCCTCGGATTATCTCATCTACTTATCTATCACTGATTGTTCTGTTCATTTGATGAGATCTACATCGTGGGGAGAGTCCTGCATGCACTAAGCTTGATATACCAAAACTGTGCATGTTTGTGTGCCACCAAGAAGCACCAATCCTATCAATTCATGACCTCCAAAATGATCTACTATCATTAACATCCTTGCTCAGGTCTTGCATACTGAACGGTGTGGCTACCTTTCTGGAGTCAATCCATCTCATATTGGGTCTTCCTCTCTTCCTGCAGCCTTCAACTTTTCCTAGCGTTATTATCTTTTCCAGTAACTCATTTTTTTATGATGTGGCCAAACTACGACAGCCCCAGTATAGTCATTTTAGCTTCTAGGTGAATTCAGGCTTGATTTGATCTGAAACTCACTTGTCTTTTGGTGGTCCATGATATTCCTAAAACTACTCTAGCACCATATTTCAAATGAATCTATTTTCTCTACTCCTCCTTTTATTACTATTTATTTAAGCATTTTAAAACTTTAATAATATATCCCCCCAAGAAAAAAAAATACAGCACTTACATATCAGAAAAGGGGAGAAAAAGGAGAGTCTTACCTATATCTCTCTAAACTCCAGAAAGATTTTTAAAAGGTCTGGACAACAATGAAAAATATGGGTAACCTTACAAAGAGATTTAGAGGTGTGCAACGTTGATTTTAATCATTTCATACCGTAATCTATATGCATTTTAAAATTGCAGGCACAAAACATTACAACTCAGAGCAAGTAAAATACAAAAACGCAGTTTTCCATGATTTGTGCAATACAGCATGCACCAGCTGGGGGAAGAGCATAGGGGGGAAGGGAAGACACAAAAATCAAATAGTTCCTGGCAGAGAAGACAGCTTATTTTCTGAACACAGCTCTGATTGTGAGGAACCCTTAACAGCTAGGGGGGCTACAAATGAATCCATGTTCATTGGGTCAGCTTTCTTCACTGTCCTACTGTCACAGCCAAGCGGAATATTCACTAGTAACAATATCCTAGCACATATACAGAAGTTTACTGCCTCTGAATATGGAGGTTCCTTTTAGTTACCGCAGCTAACAGCCACTGATAGACCAATTCTCCATGAATCTGTTTAATCCTCCTTTAAAGGAGTTTATGCTTCTAGTCATCACAACATCCTCTGGCAGTGAATTCCAGAGTTTACCAAGTTATGTTGTTCCATATTTCCCAGAGATATTCTGGATGACTGAAGTAGAATTGTTTGGTGGTGAGCCGCTGTGTGTTAATTTGGTAGTCAAAAATTGTGGACATTGGAACTGAGCCTGATCTCAAACATAAATAATCCTGATTTGATTGTCATGTGGAAACACATAATGACATCTGGTAAATAAGTTCAGCAAATAAGCAGGGACACTGATAACTGCCATTATTACCCCAAGCAATTGTGAGACAACAGAAAAGAGAGGACCCTGAAGAACTGATTACTCAGGCACTCAACTGAATATGCCAAGTGAGGGCTGAGGCTCAAACCAAACTGGACGGGAGACTCTGCAGTCTTCCCATTCACTTTTAAAAGTGGGGTAAGGGAGTTCTGTTTTTACAGCACCTGGAGATAGAGTTGCCAAGTCCAGGTTGGAAAATACCTGGGAACTTTGGGGGTGGAGCCAGGAGAAGGTGAGGTTTGGGGAGGGGAAGGGCCTCAGCATGGTACAATGCCATAGAGTCCACCCTTCAAAGCAGCCATTTTCTCCAGGGGAGCTGATCTCAGTCAGCTGGAGATCAGTTGTAAAAGCGGGAGATCCCCAGGCCCCACCTGGAGGCTGGCAACCCTACCTGGAGACAGAGGAACAATTTCACCAGAGAAATGCTGAAAGGAACAGGATGCTGCAAGTTGAAGTGGGGAATGGGCAGGGTTTTGTTCTCCTTCCCTATGTACAAGATCTCCAGATTTTTTTTGGGGGGGGGGAATCCCCTCCCCCATTGAACACATGAACAGGTAGACACACAAAGACACATGGATCCTCTCAAACTTTGCTACAGTTGTTTTTAGACTTGTGGTTAGTTCTACAACCCCAGTCTTATTTTATTGTTTACTGAATGTCTCATCATGTTGATTGTATTGGCTCACCTTAAGTTCATGTGAGAAAGATGGACTATAAATAATGTAAATAAAATAATCATGTATTTATTTACTTAATAAATCCCCAGTGGGGACTCAATGAGGTTTAGTTCAATCCTTTACTAAAGCAGAAATTTTGAAGTTTTCTTTCCCAAAAGTTGCCTTTGTTCAGTAGTGTTTTCTTTCTCCTAGGTGCATTTTTAAAGGAAAGCATGCCTCTATTTTCTAGTCAATGTCAGCTTGTAGATACTTGCATATATATATTACATGTTTCGTGGTTTAATTTAAACCTGTAGATTTATTGTGGCATAAAAATGTTTTAAGTAAAAAAATGTATTTTCTGCATTTTTGACATGTATCTCATAAGTTTTGCACTGTTTCTAACTGGCAATCCTAGTCTTGTAGCTTTGTTCATTAGATGTCTCATGCTATTGGGCTGCTTTGATTTGCACCATGTAATTCACCTTGAACCCCAATGAAAAAGACAAAAAATAAATAAATCTCCTTCATTGGGCCAAAGAGGTGGCGAGAGGTTTTGAACAACACAGAACACTTTTTGAGGTTTTGCCACAGAATATTAAAGATATTACAAATATAGTTGGCTTGACAAATTTTAGTACCTCATGCACTTCTTCCTCACACTGCTGTCACAGTAGACACTACAACAGGAGTGGCCAAACTTCGGCTCGGGAGCCACATGCAGCTCTTTCACACATATTGTGCAGCTCCCAGCAGGGCAGCTGGGGAAGCAAAGAGGAGGCATACTTTTTCTCCCTCTCTCCCATCAATTTGTTTCCTTGTTTCTCTCTGTCTGTCTGTCTCTATCTTTCCATCTCTTTCATTCTTTTTTTCCACCTCTCTCTCTTAAGACAAATATCATTAGCAAACAAATAAATATCATTGGACAAATAAACATCATTATCAATATCTGTTTTTACCCCTTTTGTTTTTATTTTGGCAATCTCATTTAATGTTAATAAACAGCAAATTTGCATATTTTAAAATTAAAACGTGTGTAATATTTGTTCATATCTTGCAGCTCTCAAACATCTGACATTTATTCCATGTGGCTCTTACACTGAGCAAGTTTGGCCACCCCTGCACTACAGCATAACCCTTGGGTCTCTCTGGAGCATGAGGTATGTTTTAGGTCACGGTGGTTCATTAATGCTTCTTAAAATATTGTTGCTGCTCTTGGGTAGCTGCTGACCTTTTGAAGATGGAACTTAAGAAGGTAATTATGGAACTCACTGCCATAAGATGTCGGTATGGCCACTAACTTAGAAAGCACAAATTAATAGAATTTGGGTCTATCCACAGCTATCAGCCACGGTGGAGAATGTTATAGCCATACCACCATGAGCTGCCTGGGAGGGACAGCAACAAAGGGGAAGGTGTTTCCGTTGTACTTTACCAGTGGGCTTCCCAGCTTGGGGTTATCTAGTTAGCCACGGTGGGGAAAAGGATGCTGAACCAGGTGGGCCATTGGTCAGATCCAGCAGGGCTCTTCTTATGTTAGGTGGCAGAGGCTGAAGAAAGTGACCTGTACACAGAAGGTTCCTTAAGGCAATTTAAAAATGTAAATTTAGGTCGGTAACCGTGTTGGTCTAATAAACTTACATTTTACTAAAACCTCAGCATAGATGCTTTTTTGACAATATGTGGGTAATTTCCAATGTAACAAACCTCAGCTTCCATTAACACAACCGTTCATGATATGTGTGTGTGTGTGTAAAGTGCTGTCAAATCACAGACAACTGACAGCAAACCCAGCAAGGGGCTTTCAAGGCAAGTGAGGACCAGAAACGGTTTGCCATTGCCTTCCTCTGCAGTGTCTTCCTCGGTGGTCTCCCTTCCAAGTACTGACCCTGCTTAGCTTCCAGGATCTGAAAAGATCAGACTATACCATGCAGCCTTCCCTCCCTAATAATACCTCTCAAAAATATCAATCTGCTGTCACCAAAACAACACAGAATCCTGCGGCACCTTAACCACTACTGAATGTATCAAGCTTGTCCACTGCTTGCCGCCAAACATTTCTCACCCGATCCTCAGAATATCACAGTTCAACAGAATGTAGCGCTTGTATTTTAGATTCACCTCCCACTGAATACTTCCCCCCCCCCCCAACAAAATTCCGTTCAGATTTGGGCTCCTTGTTCTGGCAAGCCGTGTGGGGCGGTTGGGGGAAGCCTGCATTTCGTATCTGCCAGTTTATACGTTTAAACCAGACACAGAGGACAAGAAGCACGTGCAGCAGCCACAAGGTTAAGACATATGGGGGTGAGCAGGAGGCAGATGGGCTTGCAACGGACAGGAGCAGGGGGAGAGGAGGGGAACGGACGTGCGTTGGAGTCTCCCTCGCCCCCCCTTCCGTTTGCACTATGCAATACGTTCATCCAATTGAGAAATCTCAGAGTAACCCCACTAAGATTTGCTCTGGGTTTTCCCCAGCCCACACGATGGCGAGAGCCCACTTCCCCCACCCCCCACCCCCGGTGCCACACACACACACATTCGAGGCTCCCTCCCTCTCTAGGCTGGGTTAAAAATGACTACGTGCGGCTTCCCACGTGGAACCTGCGCACCCACTGCCATCCACAGAGAACAGCCAGAGCTGCACGTTCGCGCAAACGAACGGGAGGGAGTGGCAGCCAATCAGAGAGCGAAGCGCCTGGAGCGCGCACCCAATCGGAACACACAGCAATAGGTTGGGAGGCGAAGTAGCCTATCCGAACACAAACCGGGAAAAGGTTTTGCTCTGGTGGGCTACAAGCGAGGGAGGGGCCGGAGAGAAACAGAGCGAAGTAGAATGGAGGGAGGGAGGAGGGATATGACAGGCAAGGAGACCGAGAACCAACCAGCAAAGAGAATCGCGCAGCGAGGAAAGTATAAAGAACCAACCAAAAGCAAAAAGAGGCGGGGATTAGAAGGCGGGCAGGTCCCACTGCGAAAGCGCGCTCTCTCGTCAAAGCTGCTGAGGCGGCAGTAATGGCACCCGCCCTTTTCTCAGCGGAGGGGGTTGGGTTTGTTGTTGTTGCCACAGCGCGAGCCTTAGCGGCGTTGCTCGCTCCGCCCCCCTGGAAATCCTCCTGAGGGAAGGTGGAAGTTGTTGTTCCTCTTCCCTGCTCTCCCTCACACGCGCCTAGCAGAGCTTTACAATTTCAGGCGCTCCTCGCTGTTTCGCACACATTAAGCCGGCTGACGGACTGGTTGTTTATACAGGAGTAAATCTACATGACATGTAGTGCATGTAGGTCTGTTCCTTACTGGGAGGGTGCTGTGGTTGGTGGGGTGGCTGAGGGAAGGGGAAAATAGAGGGAGGGAAGCCATGTTTATTTCCTTTTGCTTAGCTATAATGCAGGGCTGTCTCTCAAGTCCTTTTGCTGCCCCAAGTGGGTAGCATGGGAGGACAGCCTCATGGTATGGTTCTCTCCACCCCTGACTTATGTTGATTTGGGGAGATGCAGTGGCAGCTAAGGTAGAAAAGCACCTCCTCCTCCTATGCCATGTCTTCTGGGTTCCAAGGGTCTGGAAAGGGGTTCCATAGCCAGTGACAGGGTTGTCAACTCTGGGTTGGGAAATACCTGTAGATTTGAGGGGTAGAGCCTGGGGAGGGCGGCTTTGGGGTGCGGAGGGGCTTCAGCAGGGTATAAAGCAGCCATTGTCTCCAGGAGAACTGATCTTGGTCATCTGGAGATCAGTTGTAATAGCTGGGAAATTTTCTGTAGGGGAAATGATGTGGTATGGCTGCAGAACATGGTGATTGGCAACTCCAGTGACTTTTGAAGGGAAGAATGGGAGATGTTTTTACTTCAGAACACATTCAATGACTCCTAACAGCAACAGCAAACAGTTTAGAATGTTAGAGGCAAAGGTCAATCAGCCCGCATATGCAAACGACCCGTGTTCCGAACAGCAAACTGTCTAGAATGTTGGAGGTGGGACTCAGGCAACGCAGCCATAGGGACATCATGGAGACAGCTGATTTAGGAGTGTGTGGAATGTTCATGACCAAAACACAATTATTATAGAGAGATTGACTGTGCCTGCCAATTGATTTGCAAGCAATCAGATTGACAAAGGATGGTCATCCAGTAACTGTAATGTTTTGATTGCATACCCTTTTCTTCAAGGAGTTGGAGGTGAACACAAGAAGCGGCTTTACATGGAGTCAAACTATTGGTCTATCAAAATCAGTATTGTCTACCCTGACTGATAGAAGCTCTGCAGGTTTTCAGTTCAAGGTTTTTCACACTTCTTGCTACCTGATGCCTTTCACTGGAGATGCTGGAAAATTGAACCTTGGGCCTACTGCATGAAAACCAGGTGATCTACCACTGAGCCATAGTCACAAAAAGGTGGCATATATGCCCCCCCCCATCTCTTAATAACCCTGAGAGGTTGGGTGGTATTGATAAAGTCACTGTTCCAAGATCACCCAGTGAGTTTTGTGGCCGATAAGGATTTCAGTTCAGATTTCCTCAACCCTAGTCCTACAACCTAGCCACTTTCAGAAAGTTTAAGAAAACCTTAAGATCCTACAGATCTTATGCATTTTAAGGTTCATTATTTTATGTATAAAGATTATACCTCAAACTTTTTCAAATGTCAACATTCTCCAGAGACTTGAGTTTATACTTCTAAAGAATCGCTGGTGGAACGCATGAAGCTGCCTTATGCTGAGTCAAACCACAAGTCTATCAAGGTCTATATTGGTGACCCAGCTGAGCTCTGAGAAGGAGCAGGAGACAAAGCTGCTAGAGGGGTGAGTGTTTTTTATTTGCTTTCAACTGAGGTGATTTAGCTGAGGGTATTGTGTGGGAGGACTGTGTCTGGGAGTATTTGGGTAAGTTTTGAGTTGTTGAAATGTCCTGGCTGCCTGAGATAGGGTGAGAAAGGGTCATTGTTCGACTATAATTGGATTGCCTGGGTGAATTTGAATAGCTGCTGGCCCCATGCTCTGCTGGGTGAGGCTTCTAATTAAGGCAGCACCTCGCCAGAGGCATGAGCCTAGGGACTCTTAGACTAGGGGCTCTGTAAGAAGCCCTGGAAGAGCCAGAAAGCCAGGGCCCTGGTCTCCTTGTGTTCCCAGTAAGGTAAGTAGACTCTCCACAAAGAAAATTGCACCCAAAAAAAGTTTTTAAAAAGGGGATTATATATAATCATTATTTTAAAAGCAATTATGAAGCTAGAATGCCAGCAGGGGGTTGGGGGCTATCTAGTGTTGCATGGAGTATCACATGTATGAGTATCTGCCCACTGGACAGAAGTCTTGGGTATGTGCCTGGTACAAGGAGCTCCTGGTTCTCAGGGAACAAGTTTGCTCCCTTGAGGCCAAGATGGCTGAGCTGGAGAAGCAGAGACAGTCAGTTAGGCGCATGGAGAAGACTCTCTGGGATTTGTTAGATGTGTCCCACTCTGAATCTGGCAGCCCCACCGCTGCCAGGGAACATGATGGTCAAAAGGAAAGAGGGCACCGTGCTGAGGATAAGGGGACTATGCCCTTAGAAGGGACCTCTTCTTCAGCTGGTGAATGGGTATCCTTTCACACCAAGACACCATCTCTTAGCAGGGAGCAGGGGGGCTCTTGATAGTTGGTGATTCGATCCTTAGGCAGGTAGACAACGGTGGGTGGCGAACCCGCGTACTGATGGTATGGTGACTTGCCTGCCTGGTGCAAAGGTAGTGGACATTACGCATGTTTTAGATAGGCTGGTAGATAGTGCTGGGGAGGAGCCAGTGGTCGTGGTACATGTTAGCGCCAACAATGTGGGGAAATGCAGTCGTGAGGTCCTGGAGGGAAAATTTAGGCTGCTAGGCAGGAGACTCAAGGCCAGGACTTCCAAGGTAGCCTTCTCGGAAGTGCTACCTGTTCCATGTGCAGGGCTGGAGAAACAGGCACAGATCAGGAGTCTCAATGCGTGAATGAGACAATGGTGTAGGGGGGAAGGGTTCAAGTTTGTTAGGCACTGGGATGCATTTTGGAACAAGAGGGAGCTGTACAAAAGAGACAGTCTCCTCTTGTCCCGGGCGGGAACCAGGCTGCTGGCGCTTAAAATCAAAAAGGGTTTTAAACTGAATATTGGGGAAAAGCTCACAGAAGATGAAAAGTCTCTGGTTCGGGATGGCTCATCTCAAAGAGATGAAGGGATAGCTGTTACTTTCCTACAAGGAAATGGATTAGAATTGTCCACTGAGACTGTGGCTAACAATAGGGACTGCTTGGCAAGGTCTCGAGGCAGCAAGAGGAAGGTTGTGGGCTTAACATGTATGGGAAATTATAGGTGTTTATTTACAAATGCTAGAAGTGTCCAAGGTAAAGTCGGGGAGTTAGAATGCTTGGTGTTGGGGGGGAAATAGACATTGTGGGTAATTCAGAAATTGGTGGGATTAGGAAAATCAGTGGGATATGGTGATTCCTGGTTATAAATTATATTGGAAGGATGGGCGGGAAGGGTTGGAGGTGGGGTGGCTCTGTTTGTCAGAGAAGGTATACAGTCCAGTAAGATTGAGAGGGTAAGAGAATTGGATTCGCTTCTGGAAATGCTATGGGTTGAAATAGTGGGCCCAAAAGGAAGCTTAACACTGGGAGTTTGTTATCGCCCACCCGATCAAAAGATAGAGGAAGGTTATAATATGATGAATGAATTAAAGATAGTGGCTAGATGAAATAACTGTGTCGTAATAGGTGATTTAACTACCCACACATTGATTGCATGTGTTCAAGTCGGGAAAAAGAGATTGAGTTTCTAGACATGCTTAATGACTGTGCTCTGGAGCAGATGGTCACAGAACCTACGAGGGGAGAGGCGATCCTGGATTTGGTCCTAAGTAATGCCTAAGACCTGGTGAGAGATGTAGAAGTGATTGCACCTAGGGCTGCCAAGTCAGCCTGGGGGGCGGGGGATCCCCCGCTATAGGGGTTCCTGATCTGCCGGCCAGCATTCGGCCGGCGGGGGGAACCCCACCCCTGAAGTCGTCCAGCCAGGACGACTTCCCCAACGTAATGATGTCACCTGGAAGTGACGTCATCACGTTGGGGGCGTTGCCAGGGCAATGCTCTGGCAATTGCCCCAAAACTCTATGATACCATAGAGTTTTGGGGCGATTGCCAGAGCATCGCCCTGGCAACGCCCCCCAACGTGCTGATGTCACTTCCGGGTGACGTCACCAGGGGGAAGCTCCTGGATGACAGAGGACTCCCCCCCCCCACCGGTAAGTAAGGAAGACTTAGCAACCCTAATTGCACTGCTTGGGAACAGTGACCATAATGTTAATGAGTTCAACATTTGTATAAATAGAGAATTGCCCCAAAAGACTGACACAACCACTTTTAACTTTAAAAGGGGTAACTTCTCTGATATGAGGAGGAAACTGAAAGGAAAAGTAGAAAGGGTCAAAACGGTTGGGGAAGCTTGGAGACTATTTAAAACTACAATCCTAGAAGCTTAGAAAAAATATATTCTGCAGTTTAGGAAAGGCACAAATAGGTATAGAAAAAATCCTGCATGGTTAACAAACAAAGTGATGGAAGCTGTAAAAGGTAAGAAGGATTCCTTTGAGCGGTGGAAAGCTAGTCTCAGTGAGGTTGATAAAAGGGAACACAGGCTGTGGCAAATAAAATGCAAGTCTGTGATCATGCAGGCAAAAAGAGAATATGAGGAGCATATCGCAAAAAACATAAAGACCAACAGTGAAACTTTTTTCAAATACACTAGAAGCAGGAAACCAGCCAGAGGCGATGGGGCCCTTGGGTGACGAAGGGGTAAAAAGAATACTGAAGGATGATAGAGAAATGGCTGAGAAGCCAAATGTATTTTTTGCCTCTGTCTTCACTGTGGAAGATGAGAAGTGCTTGCCCACTTCAGAACCACTAATTTTGGGAAGGGTGTTGAAAAACCTGGGTCAGATTGAGGTGACGCGAGAGGATGTCCTACAACTGATAGACAACTTAAAAACTGATAAATCACCGGGCCCAGATGGCATACATCTGAGAGTTCTGAAATAACTCAAATGTGAACTTGTGGATCTCCTGGGGAAAAAAATGAATCTTTCATTAAAATCTGCCTCCGTTCCTGAGGACTGGAAGGTAGCAAATGTCACTCCCATCTTTAAAAAGGGTTCCAGAGGAGATCTGGGAAATTACAGGCCAGTCAGTCTGACGTCAATACCAGGTAAGTTGGTGGAAACTGTTATTAAGGACAGAATTAGTAGGCACATTGATGAACAAAATCTATTGAGGAAGACTCAGCATGGGTTCTGTAAGGGAAGATCTTGTCTCACTAACCTGTTAGTGTTCTTTGAGGGAGTAAACAAACATGTGGACAAGGGGGACCCGATAGATGTTGTTTACCTTGACTTCCGGAAAGCTGTAGATAAAGTTTCCTTTAGATAATCTTTTGATAATCTTTCCTAAGTAAGTTCAATAGTCATGGAATAAAAGGACAAGTCCTTTTGTGGATCAAAAACTGGCTAATTAAAAGGAAACAGAGAGTGAGTATAAATGGGCAATTTTCTCAGTGGAGGGTGGTAAGCAGTGGGGTACTGCAGTAACACATGGAATTCACTGCCACAGGAGGTGGTGGCGGCTACAAGCATGGACGGCTTCAAGAAGGAATTAGATAAACATATAGGGTAGAGGTCCATCAGTGGCTATTAGCCACAAGGTATAGATAGGAACTCTCAGTCTGGGGCAAGTGATGCACTATTCTTGGTGCTCGGGGGGGGGTGTGGCAACAGTGGGAGGGCTTCTAATGTTCAGACCTCACTGCTGGACCTCATGATGGCACCTGGTATTTTTGGCTATTGTGTGATAGAGTGTTGGACTGGATGGGCCATTGGCCTGATCCAACATTGGCTTTTCTTGTGTTCTTATGTCTACTCTGACTGGCAGTGGCTCTCAAGTATCTCAGGCTAAAGTCACCTGTTTTTAGGTGGAGATGCCAGGGACTAAATCTGGAACCTCCTGCATGCATAACAGGTGGTTTACCCTCAGTGATAGGGATGTCTCTGATTAAACATCCCACAACATTGCTTTCTAAATGCCTCAAGTCCATCTGAAGCTCAGCTTCTGGACCTCCAAGGGTTCCTCTCAACCCTCTTATGTAATGCATGTGGAGTTGGAACTGTCTCAGTTGGTGGCCTCTTGTCACCCCTGGTCAGTGCATGGTGACTACCTGAAAGTCCTATCTGTCTCTAGGCTACTTCCCTAGCCATGTCTAGTAGTCTTGTGCACTTAATCATCCTGAACAGAATTAGGCTTTATCACACATTAATTTGGCAAAGCATCAGAAATCTGCAGAATCACATACATGATTCACATATGCAGAATCACATATGTGATGTGTTTCCATCACATATGTAATAGAAATCAGCCTTAGAAGCAGTTGGACCTTTGGATAACAAAGGAATAAAGAGATTTCTAAAAGAAGATGGGGAGATGGCAGAGAAACTCAATTAATTTGTTCACTGCGGGAGGTGTGGGGCATGTAGAAGAAGAAGAGATTGGATTTATATCCCGCCCTTCACTCCCCAAGGGAATCTCAGAGCGGCTTACAAACTCCTTTCCCTTCCCCTCCCCACAACAGACACCCTGGGAGGTAGGTGGGGCTGAGAGAGCTCTTTCCCAAGCTGTCCTTGAGGGAACAGCTGGTACAGAGCTATGGCTTGCCTAAGGTCATCCAGCCAGATGCAAGTGGAGGAGTGGGGAATCAAACCCGGTTCTCCCAGATTAGAGGCCGTGCACTTAACCACTACACCAAACTGTACCCATGCTACAGCCAGTATTTTCAGGAAGAGAGTGAAGAACTGAGCCAAATTGAGGTGACCAGAGATGAAGTTCTAGATCTGTTGGGGAAATGAAAAACTGATGTCTCCAGGTCCTGATGGCATACACCTGAGAGTTCTTAGAGAACTTGGAGATAGTTGATTTACTAACTCGTATATGTAGTCTATCACTAAATTCAGCTGCTGTACCAGAAGACTGGGGAGTAGCAAATGTTGCACCAATTTTTAAAAAGGGATCCAGAGGGGAATGAAGAAATTACAGGCCAGTCAGCCTAAAGTCTGTCCCAGGAAAATTAGTAGAAATTGTAATCAAAGATAGAATGGTTAGGCACACAGAAGGACAAAGCCTGCTGAGGGAAAATCAGCATGGTTTCTGCAAAGAGAAGTCCTGCCTCACCAGCCTTTTGGAATTCTTTGAGAAAATGAACAGGCATGTAGACAATGGTTACCTGGTAGCTGTTATATAGTTGGACTTTCAAAAGGCTTTTGATAAAGTACCTCACCAAAGACTCCTGAGTATACTTAGAAGTCATGGAATGAGGATGGGTTCTCTTATGGATTAAAAATTAATTAAATGACAGGATGCAAAGAGTAGGAATTGATGGACAGTTCTCACAATGGAGGGATGTAAGCATTAGGGTCCTACAAAGATCACTATTGGGGGCAGTACTATTTGTCAGTGATCTGGAACTAGGGGAGGGAACTGTAGTAGCCAAGTTTGCAGATGACAAAAAATTATTCAGGAGGGTGAAAAACAAGGCTGACTGTGAAGAGCTCCATGAGGATCTCCACAAACTGGGTGAGTGGGTGACAATGTGGCAAATGAAGTTCAGTGTTGGTAAGTGTAAGGTGATGCACACTGGGACAAAAAATCTCAAATACAAGTATAAGCTCATGGAGTCTGAGCCTGCTGAGACTGATAGGGGAAAAAACCTTGGGGTCGTAGTGGATAGCTCTATGAAAGTGTCAACCCAGCAGTGAAAAAGGCAAACTGAGTTAGCGATTATTAGGAAAGGGACTGAAAATAAAATGGCCGATATTATAATGCCCCTGTATAGATCTATGGTGTGGCCTCAATTGGAATACTGTGTGAAGTTCTGGTAACCGTATCTCCAAAAAGATATCACAGAGCTGGAAATACTACAGAGGAGGGCGACCAAGGTGATTAGAGGGTTGGAGCACCTTCCCTATGAGGAAAGGCTGAAGAGTGGGGGACTTTTCAGTTTAGAAAAGAGATGTCTCAGCTGGGAGGTAATAGAGGTTTATAAAATTATCCATAGGATAGAAAGAGTTGACAAAGAGAAGTTTTTCTCCCTCATCCAAAATACTAGAACTTGTACGCAGTCAATGAAGCTGATGGGCTGTAGATTCAGGATGGACAAAAGAAAATATTTCTTTACACAGATAATGATTAAAATGTGGAATTCACTGACAGAGGATGTGTTGATAGCCACAGGAATAAACAGCTTTAAAGGGGGATTAGATAGATTCATGGATTCATGGTGGATAGGGGAAGGTCTTGGCCTCTATTGCCTGCTGTTGGCTCTCCAGAGGAACTGTTTGGCCACTGTGAGACAGGATTCTGGACTAGATGGACCACTGGTCTAATCCAGCAGGGCTCTTCTTATTTTCTCATGTACATGACTGCCTGGCCAATGGGAGAGAGCTAGTACATGCAAGAATTTCAAGCACTCTTCCATTTACCCACGAATCACCCGAGATGTAAGTCAATCAGTAAAAACAGCCAAACAAAAGAATTAAGCAGAAGCTCTCTTCTTTATTATTACGTCATATTCACAGGATGAGGCCTGACATTTTCGAGCACACCATGATGAATGCAGTTAACTTATAACTTAAACAAAATTGCTTCAAAGTGTAGGAAAACCACACAAAAAACCCCAGAAAAAAATGCTATGTAAAAACCAACCCTGCTGAATTTGAGAAGGGCAAAAATCTTACAAATTTTAAAGAGACCTGGAAGGTATATTATTATACTTTAAAAGGGGGAAAGTTTAGCCAAATCTGAGGATTAGATGCATGGGCATTTTAAAATTGAACTTGTAAGTATAATTACAGCATTCACTGTGGAGTGGAGAGGTTGCCTATAGAAGTCATCTTCAACCATTCCAGATGTGGGACCCACCCTTAAACCCCAGGTGGCAGCATGAAACTCAGTGAGCTGCAATCGTGTGACAGGTAGTCATGTGAATTTAATCATATGTTATCATGAAGCATAGGGGTCACATGACAGGAGCTGGATCCTGGGTCAAGGCCAGGACCACAGGCAGTAGACCAATAGAGCTGTGGACAGGAAACAAAAACTGAGGACAGGAGATAACTTTAGGAGGAACAAATGTATGAGCAGTTTCATAGACCACTCCCTCTCCAAAAGCAATCCCTTCTCTCTTCATACTGGGCCCAGCTATCCCACCAGTTCCCCAATATTCCTTGCTTGTGAATTCCCCTACCCACAAAATATCAACTTTTTGAGGGAAAGCAGGCTCCATACAAAATATGTGTGTGTGTAGCATTGGAAGACCAACAGGGAGGGGTGGCTGTGCTCTGTTGGGCTGGAGGAAGAGAGAGAAGGCAAGCGAGAGCTTTTGCAGGGGCCGGGGGGCACTGTATGGACATGCCTAGGCTAAAAAGGAATCCTTCTCACTGATGAATAACCTCATCTTGCCATCTTGTTCTTTCTGTCACTGTGCATGCAAGGAGAGCTTGAGATCTGGTGCCCTTGCCGTCTATACATTGTCCACTAGCAGCCAGCTCCTTCCAAAAGGCAATAAAAATGGCAGCTCTACACAAGGTTGCACCCAAGAGGTCAAGCTCCAACAACCCACCTGAGGGTCCTTCTGACCCATAGGTCAAAGACTATTGGCCTATGGGCAACACCAGATCTCCACAGCATCTCCATGCTCCCATGTAAACCCATCCTCAGGTGACAAAGGTGTTTACTTCTGTTTAAACCTTTGTTTGGTTTTTTTCTTTAAACATACCTGCACTTTAATGCTGAATATCACTGACATAAGCAAACAAGTGATTCTTAGCCCTACCAATCCTGGTGGTTAGGCACCATTACCAAAAAATTAACAATTCTTAAAACATGATCAAAATTGATAGTTCAAATAGATCCATGAACCAATTCATATAAATATCAAGAAAGTTTTACCTGCAATGCAGGAGCCAAAAGAAATCTCACCTACAACAACCGAAATATTTTGGTTCAGGTTGTACAGGACCCAGGATCAGGATCAGGAACAGACCCAGGATCAGGAACAGACCCAAAATGAGCGTTCTGGAGCAAGTCACTGTGGGTTCTTCCACATAAGGAACATTAAGGTGATGGACATGCTGAGTTGCTGTTCATCCACAACCTCACATTTAGGTGACAATCTGTGTTTTCACCACAGCTATATGACACCGAATAGGAGGATTTGCATGAGAGACAGATAGTATTGCACCAAACCAATAATGGCATCACTTCAGCCGCTAGCTTTTACCCCCAGGTAGTCTATCAGTATCTTATACACAAAACCACACCATTTGCTCTGTGTTATTTTATCAGGAATAACTGACATGCTCCATAATGCTTTTGCATGGTGCTCCTGGGTGGTGTCTGGAAGAAAACATTGCCTGTGGGACTCGCTTTTCACCACTTTACATTCAAGACTCCAACACAGAAGTCCGTCTCTTGGTAAAGTGTATGGCTAAGCATGGCTGGACATATGATGAAGCCCAATGCCTGACAGAGGTCCCACCCTGAACTGGAGATCTGCTTTTTCCCAATGGGAGAAGTACCCAAATGCAGTTCTCTTGCAGCTTACCTCTTCTTCCTGGCATGCCTCCCATTCATTCCAAAAGCCTCAATAAAACTGCAAAGTTTCTTGCTGCTTTTAGCCTGGGATTGCCAGCCCTCTGCTGGCAACCCACAAGAGTATTACAGAAACAGACACTGTGGTGGTGTGTGTGATGCCATGACGTCACTTCCAGTTGCATACTAGAAGTGATTCACAGCATCAGCAAAACTCTAGGGATTTCCTAAATCTCTATGATAAAAACCCACTGCTTAATTGAAAGGCAGTGGGAGCACTGAGAGGGCTAAAATAAGTGCAAAGGAGTCATATTCCAGAACCCCCAGCATAGCCACAATTGGCAAATGGAGGAAGGAGGTGTGATTTAGGGAAGGTTGCTACAATGGCAGAACAGAGCCACAACTGGAGAAAAGGTGGCCAGGATTAAAATGAGAAAAGGAGCTGCAAGTGAGAGAAGGAGGGGTCAACTGGCTTTGCCCAGTGGTCATGCAACCTAGGGATGTTTGTAGATCTGCCATTTAGGTTCACATCTTATTCGCCAGTCATGAACAGGGAGCCAATTTTTCGATTGACTATTTGTCAGCCTGAGAAGAGAGAATGGAGAGTTATCAGTTTACTTCCCACAATTAGAAAAGATACCTTTACACATTTATCTGCTATTTTGACATATTTATTGCTTTACAACTGTTGACCTTATAACCTTAGCTTGTTATTTAGTTTTGCCTTTGCACATTTTCATCATGTTACATGTTAATTTGCTGTTCAGCCCCTGTATTAGTTTGGACCTTACCTACCATTCCAATGTATTTGAAAAAGTGTGCATGCACATGAAAGCTCATACCTTGAATAAAACTTTGTTGGTCTTAAAGGTGCCACTGGACTCCAGATTTGTTCTACTGCTTCAGACCAACATGGCTGACCACCTGGATCTACTTGTCAGCCAGTTCATAGCTATTTGGCAGAGTGCAATTGGCTTTTCTGTGCACATGCATTCTCACATAGCCCCACATCGCCGCCCCTTTGCTGCTCTGCTGTTCCACTTGGATATAACAGTTTAAAGAAATAATGAAATCAATTAGAAATCATATAAATCAGTGATAATTTAATACTGAGTTTTTAAAATATCCTATCATTTGGTATTTTATCTAAGACAGCCTTAGCAATAGTAATGCATGTTGACCTGTTTGGACTGGCAGCGTTTTTGTACAGTTTTGAAAAAAAAAAAAAGATCCAATGCAAACCTGTTCAGCAGGCATTTGAGTTGTTTGGTGCTGAATCGAACAGACTCGGTGATCACCTGACACCTTTTTTTCATCGTAGTGAGAAGGATTTTGAACAGAAAGACAATCAACCCAGTGCTGCTCTGTACTTCTTTACAAGACAGCTAATTTGGGACTAGTTTTGCAACATCTGAAAATAGGAAAAAGTGATCCAAGCCTCCCTTTTTGTTCAAGAATCATCACATTCTAGTACCAGTTCAACAATCAGCCTCCCCTTGTGCTTTTCATTGAGACACTGCTTCTCTGCCAACATTCTGTGCTCTGAAGTAACAAAGCCAGCACGTGCAATGCATCTCAGTCACAACTTGTGTATAACCTATGGCAAAAAAAAATTAAAGACCACTGATAAACAGAGCACTGGACATTGTTGGCTGGAATATGAGTGTGGAGTCAAACTTCTACTAGTAGCCCCCAATGCCAACCCAACAGGACTAAGGTCAAATCTGAGAATCTCTGAAGTAGAAACTGAGGGGGGAGGGGGATTTCTGCAAGGACAACAGAACCAGTGCAATGTAGCAGTGCATTGCAGCAGAACCCAGTGCCAACCTAATAGTACCCAGCAGTAGAACCTACAACGCTGGAGGTGGCTGAAGGATGACTCACCTCGTGGCTGGCTGGTGGTGCCTGCTTGGGCACCCCAGCAGCAGCTACTCTCTCCCCAAAGAAGCACCGCCGTGTGGTACTTCTTCAGATGGTTCTACGGGCCGGTAGTCGAGGGATGATTGAGGTCTCTCCCTCGACTGATCCAGGCCGTACACAGTTGGTGCTGTGCAAAGCGAGGATTCTCCATCATCTGGAAGTGCTTCCAGACTTCGGAGGTGTAGGGGCACCCACGCTGACCAGCAAATGCAGGCACCCCTGGAGCCACCTCCTGAGAAGAGCTCCACATAAAGCCAGCTGGGTGACCTTGGGTCAGTCAGTCACAGTTCTCTCAGAGCCCCACCTACCTCACAGATTGTCTGTTGTGGGGAGAGAAAGGCAAGACAATTGTAAGCCACTTTGAGACTCCTTCAGGTAGTGAAAGGTGAGGTATAAAAATCAACTCTTCTTCTTCCTCTCATTCCACATGTCATAGTTCCAATCTGAATCAGGCACACACATACGAGTTCTGAGTACTTGTCTAATTCAAAGTCTCCATTGTAACACTGGAACCATTTCCTGTCTTTCAGTCAGGGTATGTGCGTTCAAGAAGCAGAAAGGGATGCTACACTGGCTGCTTAGCATTAATCCTGCTTTAAGTTGGATGTTAGATGTTTTAATAAAACATTATGTACTACCTTTAATGCTGTTCATTGAATCACAGCTTTTGGTTTTATTGCTGTCTAATTGGTTTCATGTTTTTTAGCTATTAGTATTTGCTTTAATTTGTGTGAGTGACCTCAAACATTTTTAATGGGGAGAGAGAGAGAACATCTATTTTAAACAGTAATAATAAATACTTCACGCATACACGAGTGAAACAGAAATAGTTACCAATTTGATCCGCAGTAATCATCAGGTGATGTTATTTAGTTCCGGGCCGTGACAAGCAACAGCTACGCATTTCAGCATATCAAACCTCAGTTAAAGGTATAGGACATTTTCCCCTGGCCAGCTAGCAACCTTAGTTCAGTACGTGTAAACAGATGGAGAAATTCTTTCATTTTAACCTGCTTAACCACCTGAGGGTCATAAGGAAGGCAAAGTTATTTCACAGGGATGGCTAATCCGTGTCAATTGATCTCGGTCCCCAATTTACCCAACCCGTATTCCCTGCGGTATGTCATAACAACACACTTATTGACAACACAAGAGGCAGTTTGGAGAGGATGTGGCTGCAGCCAGTTACATAACGGCTGTTTGCAGCATTCTCCAAAACACCGGAGGCTCCCTTCCATTCCACATGACAGACAGAAAAGCCTTCGATGTTTCATTCAAAAAAAGACTAAGGCATAAATTTGTACAGGCGGGCGGGGTGTGTTTGCCTGTGCAGACAAAATGTTCTGGGTCACGGTTTTCTGTTTGTGCTTTTCAGCCAATGCACTCTGCATTTTGCAGAGCAGATGTCCTGTTACATGAAGTCCCGGGTAGCCCCCTTCCCCTTTTAACCCCAGCTAACAAGAGGAAGGGGTTTTTTAAAAAGGGAAAGCAGCCACTTGTTTTGATGGTTGTTTCAGAATCCTTAAAAGGCCTGAATAGCTGTCTCTATGCACATTTAGCTCAAAGATGTTCCTTTAGATGCTTTGACAGCACCAGACCAACTCACAGTTAAAGCATGTTTCAGATCATCTCCTGCTATTGCTGTGCTTGTGTGAAAAGAAAGGAGGTTTTCAGTGTGCGTTAGGCGGGAGACTGATTGACAGTAACAAGTACTTTAACATTTGGATGGTGCACTCACATCTCAACTTTCCTGAGTCAATGTGGTGTAGTTATTTAGACTATTTGACTGGAACTAGAGAAATCCACATTCAAATCCCACTCTGACAAGCAGTTAAATGGGTAACCTTGGGTTAGACCTTGGGCGGGGGGGCACGGCTCAGTGGAAGGGCACTTGCCTTGCATGCAGAAGGTCCCAGGTTCAATCCCCATGCACCAGCACTTAAAAGAAGTCTGTGATGTGTGAAAGACTTCCGCTTGAGGCTCTGGACAGCCGCTGCCAGTCAGAGTAGACAATATTGACCTTGACAGTTTACTCACTAGAAGGCAGTTTTGTGTGTTTAAGTCTCTCTCTCCCTTGACATCAATACGTCATAGGCTTGTTGTGAAGACAAAATTGAGGAGGGAAGAACTATGTATGCAACCCTTGGATTCCTTGGAGGAGGAAGTGTGGGATAAAAGTACAGTGAGTGTCTGTTAAATGCCATCAAGTTGCTTTCGACTTATGGCGACCCTATGAATTAATGTCCTCCAAAACGTCCTATCGTTAACAGCCTTGCTCAGGTCTTGCAAACTGAGGGCCTTTGTGGCTTCCTCAATTGAGTCAGTCCATCTCAAGTTGGGTCTTCCTCTTTTCCTGCTGCCTTAAGCTTTTCCTAGCATTATTGTCTTTTCCAGCGACTCTTGTCTTCTCGTCATGCGACCAAAGTAAGATAGCCTCAGTGTAGTCATTTTAGCTTTCAGGGAGATGTCAGGCATGATTTGATCTAGAGTCAAACCTATCCTCTGACACCGCATTTCAAAAAGTACATTTGGTAAATATGATACATGTGTGAGTCTGTTCTGAGGTTGCCAGCTTTTGACATAAAATACTGGTTCCTGGGGCTTCACTATGGGTGGGGTAGGATGGGACCAGGGTGGAACATGCATGTCAAGAACAGAGCTTGGCGGGTCTTTGGGGTAGACTCAATAGCACAAAAAGTCTTCATCAGGGTGGTTTAGAAAATGACTGATTTTTCAGACCCACATCTATGATGCATCGATGTTTTGGGCAGATATTTTGGGTAGGTCTCAAGGGCACATTTTACATTACTATAGCTGTCTTGATGTAGACTATCCTAGAAACAGCTTCCTAGAAGCAAGGAGGGGGCGTGGCTCAATGGCAGAGCATCTGCTTAGCATGCAGAATGTTCCAGGTTAAATCCCCAGCATCTCCAGTTAAAAAGATCAGGCAGTAGGCGGTGAGAAAGACCTCCACCTCAGATACTAGAGAGCTACTGCCAGTCCGAGTAGACAATACTGACCTTGATGGATCAACGTTCTGATTCAGTATAAGGCACTGTCATGTGTGAGGAATAGGCATGGCCTATATTATTTACATGTTCTTTGCAGTGCTAGGCACACTGTTGGTGCTAGGGTTGCCAGGTCCATCTCAAACACCAGCAAGGGGATGGGGGGATGTTCGGGGGCAACGCTCTGGTTCGGTGTAGTGGTTAAGTGCTTGGACTCTAATCTGGGAGAACCGGGTTTGCTTCCCGACTCCTCCACTTGCAGCTGCTGGATGACCTTGGGCAAGCCATAGTTCTGTCAGAGCTGTTCTCTCAAGGACAGTTCTGAAAACAGCTCTCCCTCAGCCCCACCTACTTCACAGGGTGTCTGTTGTGGGGAGGGGAAGGGAAAAGAGTTTGTAAGCCGCTCTGAGACTCCAAGTGAAGGGCAGGGTATAAATCCAATCTCCTCCTCGTTCTTCTAACTCTGTGGTAAAATCAGCTTTAAACTATAGAGTTTTGCCCAAAAACCAGAGTGTTGCCCCCGACATCACTGATGTGCCCATGTCACATCTGGGTGATTTAGGCACATCACATTTATTTCCGGCGACATCGCTTTTTAGGGGGGAGGGGTTTCCTCCCACTGGCCAGATGACCAGTGGCAGGCAGGAGCCCAAAAAAATGGGTAGTCCCCCACTCCCAGTTGGGGAATGGCAACCCTACTTGGTGCATATTAGAAATTAGTAGACGTGGCTAGTTTGCATGCACCTATTCCTTATCCATTGACTGTAGCATCTTTATGTGCCTCAGGCATTCCAAATTAACTGCTATAGCTCAAAGATTCATACAAACTCAGTATTTTTCATTGGAGACAATTCACATGTTAGGGTGAAAGTTGTCAAGATAGTTTTGATTCCTAAGTGAACTAGCCCAAGACAAATGGATCCCAAGTGCATACTGAGAGGGAAATGTTGTAGCTGCCTTATCAAAGCTAAGCATGTATACATGAGTTCAGTGTCTGCCTAGGCAATCTCCTGGGAAACCGCATCTATACCATCCTGAGTTCCAGGATGAAAAATACAAGCAGACAAATAAGGGTCTTCTGTAAGCAGCTGAGTCCAGGCCCACAAAAGCTTATGCTAGCATATAGAAAACTGGCCACCGGGATCCATGCCACAGTAACATCCCGACTGGACTGCCTGTAATGCAGTGTACATTGGTCTCCCCTCAAAATCAACCCAGAAACTCCAGCTGGTCCAGAATGCTGCAGCTCAGCTATTACTGGGAGCTAGATGGAGCATGCCTATTACTCCCATTCTGCAGATACTCCATTGGCTGCCCATCTGTTACTGGGCTCAGTTTAAGGTATTGGCTATCACATACATAGCCTTGGCCCATTGTATTTGCAAGACCACCTCTCTCCCTATACTCTGCCATGACAAATCATGTCAGCAGGGGCTTCTGCAGGTGTCAGCCTGCAGATGGGTAAAATCAACAACTGCCTGTACACATATTTTTTCTGTTGTGACCCCCCACCTTGTGGAATGGCCTGACCAAGGAGGTCAGGAAATCTCCCTCTCTCCTGGCTTTCCACAAACTATGCCAAACTGAGCTATTCAAGAGGGCTTATCTACGCAGGTAATAGAGTCATACTGTACAAAATGGATTCAGGTGGGTACTCGTGTCGGTCTGAAGCAGCAGAACAAAGTTTGAGTCCAGTGGCACCTTTAAGACCAACGCGGTTTTATTCAAGGTACAAGCTTTTGTGTGCTTCTTCAGATACAATGAAATGGAAATTACCTGTCCATACATTTAGGTAGAGAGAAGGTGAGCAGTAAGTTAGCATACAGCATAATGGAGATGTTTAACAGATTCAAGGACCAAACAGGAATAACAAGCTTAGTTTATATGGTTACATTTGTTTGGGTTTAATTTCAGGGGAAAACATAGTGAAGGAAATAAATATGTCAGAATTGGAGACTGATGGGCAGATGTATTCTTAATTGTGGAATGCTGAGAGTAATTGACTGAGACCCTGCTATTATGTTCAAACAAATGGTAACCATATAAATTAAGCTTGTTATTCCTGTTTGGTCCTTGAATCTGTTAAGCATCTTAATTATGCTGTATGCTAAGTTACTGCTCACCCTCTCTCTACCTATATATAAGGACTGGTGATTTCCATTTCATTGTATCTGAAGAAGTGCGTGTGCACACAAAAGTTTATACCTTGAATAAAACTTCATTAGTCTTAAAGATGGTACTGGACTCAACTGTACAAAATGGTTCACAGACTTAACTTTGAAAACTGACTGGGGACTGCGGTTTACACTGCCGTCTATTGCTTATTGTAAGTAGGATCCTATGATGTAATTTCTGTGCCATTTAATGTATCATGTGAATATTTCATTGTGCTTCAGTTCTTTCTGGTGGTTCCAGACTTCTAAAATCCTAATGTATTGGTTATTGAATGTTCCATTTTGTTGATTGTACTGACTCACCATGAGTAATCTGCCTTGAGACCGGTAAGAAAACCTTGAGACTTGTAAGAAAAGTGGACTATATAAGCAAGGTAAATAAATAAAATAAATAAGGTGTTGCAAGATTAGTGATCCTCCCCATTTGTTCATAGCCCATCCGTCTCTAAAGAGCTCAGGCATTTTTGTGTGAGTGTGTAAAGTGCTGTCAACTTGCAGCCATCTTATGGTGACCCCAGCAAGGGGTTCTCAAGGCAAGCGAGAAACGTGGGTGGTTTGCCATTGCCTTCCTCTGTGGAATCTTCCTTGGTGGTCTTGCTTCCAAGCACCAACCCTGCTTAGCTTCCAAGATCGGACAAGATTGGGCTATATATTGTGCATCCTGAGGCATTTTTACCATCCTCCAAATTTGGTGAGGTAAATTAGCCTACAAGACAATGCTTTACCAGGGCTAGCTTGACAGCTGAGCAGAGATTTCAACCTTGGTCTCGCCCTAGCTCAACCTCCCTGCCCTGCACCACACTCTCTCTAGTATTTACAAACACCACTGTCCCTAATTGGACACTTCGGATACCTCATCTCACTAACACATTTTTATTTATGATTAGTTACCTCATGATGAGATGGAGCAGCTTGTAAGAGTCCATCCAGTCGAATATACTTAAATCAGGGAGGCCGGCCCAGCCCGAAGGCCAGGCAATTTAAAGAAACTGCAGTAGTCAAGCATGTGTGTGTGCGCGCAAGAGAAAAGAATGTTATTAGAGATTAAGATGGTTCTTTTTTCTTTAATAATCTTTAAATTGCCTTTCTTTTTTTGCGAGTGCCGTTCTCTTAAAAAGGCAAGTGTTCTGTAATGTGTCTTGAGAACTTTCACCACCACTGCGGTTAACAAGGGGAATAGGAACCAAGCCCACACCGCCCGCCCCCCCTTTTTTTCTTTCTCCACAGCTGCCAAATATTTCCTGAGCCAGAGAGATCCAGTCTCAGCAGGCTAGATATATAAATGTGATGAGGGAGAGAAGGGAGGGGGGTCTGGGTTGTTTGACTTGGCTCTCTCCGCGGCAAAGACGCACACAAGGAAGCCAAAAGAGAGACCGGAGTTTTCTTCCCTTAAAGAGACAGTGCCCTGAACCTGTGAAGGGAAGCTGGGAAAAGGGATCTTTGTAAACACAGGCCCGACTTCAGGATGATGTCAAGGGCTGAGCCATGTTTAGCTGGAAGCATTCACATTTTCAAGCCTTCATCACATCCCACGGCTTTGCTTTTGAACCAGGAAAGCTGGCCTGAATCACAGTCGTCAGGTCGTGTTTCCTGACAATAACAGCCCCATTAAGACTTAAGAGCTTCCTTGATTCAAGAAGCCAAGCAAGAAACCAGGACTCCAGTGCTCTCATCTCCTCCAGCGTTTGGAAGGAGGAACTATGTTTCGTATTAAGTGAACAAGCAGCTGTTTGTATGGCACTGAGAAAGCCAAACTGTGCAAACCTCTTCAAGGGTGACATGCTTTTTGGTGAGCGTTTGGGTCCCAGTGGTCACATTTAGGGGAGCATAACTGGGATCTTTTCTAGTTTGTACAGCAGCTCAGCTATTGCATTTGATCTGTCTGTTGTTTAAAATGTTATACATCCACAGGAAGGATATTTTATGGGGCATCTTTATTTCTTGATGAGAAAAAAGGAGATGTGATAGTGGCTCACAGCATAATTTAGTAGCAGTGCCATAACTAAGCATGGGGCAGGTACCCCATCTATACGCTCATCCCAAAAGCCAATATGAAACCAATTCAAAAAGATCCACTGGGACAGTAGCCTGTAATCATGCCATGCTCCGGATTCACATTTATTTCCAACTTAGACTGCTTCCACATGGAGGTTTTCCTCCATTTTGGATTCCAAACTGGAGTGCTTTTTCTTTGAATCTTCCACATGATGTTGTGCTGCGATCACCGTCTTTCTAGGTTTTACCTGTCCTCAATACAATTTTCCCTAGACTTCCTTTACGCTGATCTTTTTGAAAATAACACAATCCAAATGCATTTTTAAACTGCCTGGAAAGAATGGTGTTTATTTTCCCGCCCTGCAAAGATCCTACTAGCATTGGCAGGAAAACAATGCCAACAGACCCTCACAGGCACCATTTTCCTTGTTTTTCTTTTCCTGACTTGCCACCAGAAGGCTTTTTGAGTTTTTGAATCAGTAATTGCTATAGTGCTATAACAGTATAACCAGATATTGCTGTAATGATTTGATGAAAGTATAAAATAGATAAGTGGCAACAGATCATTATAGCAATATAGTACTATAACCATCTATTGCTTTAACTCTATAAAAGCTCTATTAACTTTTGAAATATGTATTTATTTATTTATTATTACTTTAGATTTATATCCCGCCTAGCCAGCATAGCCGGGTAAATAGCAGTAGCATGTCATAGCAGTATTGCACTGTAACAATAAATTGCCACTTATTTATTTCTAAGTTTAATAGAACAATTATAGTGCTGTAACACATCTGGGAAGACCCCCCCCCCCCGAAAAGTGTCATTGAGTTGCCACGATAGCCATAATGAGCACATCCTCAAGAACAAGTACAAAGTCACTGCAAAGCACATGTGGGGAGAGAAAAACTGGAGAGAATGTAGAGGAAAGCATGCAGGAAGCTCCATCGCCAATGTGCCTGCTCTTCATTTGCAGCACCAATGAAATAAAACCCTGTGGAGCAACTCTACAGTGCCTCTGGACCAAGATGACACCTGCATTGCTCTATAATCTATCATACTGGAAAACAGATCATGCATTCTGAAAAGTAACATTTATTTTAGTCCATTGTATATGTATAGCTTGCTTTATTTCATCATCACACCAAAAAATTTTTTTAAAACAGACAGTAGATCAATCAGGAAAAGACTGGCCCTCCAGCAGAAACTTCATAAGGAACTATAGCAAGCATCTTAGGAAGCTAGTTCCATGTGAGAATTGCCTTGTCAACATAATTAAACAGACCATCTGAAGTTGCCTTATGCCAAGTCAGACTGCTGGTCCATGTAGCTCAGTGCTGCCTTCCCTGACACGGCAGCAACAGTTATTATTCAACACGAGCTCCCTTTTGAATCTAGCGACAGCAGGGATTGAGCTCAGGATGCTGCACATGCATGCCATGCCATGTGCTTTACCACTAAGCCATGACCCCTCATCACTAACTTACTTCTAGTAGTAATTTCTAACTACTGCCTGTTTGGTGGTTTAGCGCAAAACCAGAAATGGAGGAACCAGAGTCTGCCCAGAGAACTACTGGATTGGCCGAAGTTTTCCATCTCTCTCTCTCTCTTTTACACACACACACACACACACACACGGAATTTATGTGCTGTATGCAGATACTTGCCCTGACCTGGATAGTCCAGGCTAGCCCAGTCTCATCAGATCACAGAAGCTGAGCAGGGTCAGCCCTGGTTAGTATTTGGATGGGAGACCACCAAGGAAGACCAGAGTTGCTATGCAGAGGCAGGCAATGGCGAGCCACCTCTGAACCCCTCTTGCCTTGAAAACCTGATGGGGTCACACCATAAATCGGTTGCAACTTGCAGAGCCAGGCAATGGCAAACCACCTCTGAATGTGTCTTGTCTTGAAAACCCTATGGGGTCGCCATAAGTTAGTTTCAACTTGATGTAAAAAAAAAAAAAAACCTACACAGATACTTTGCGGCATGTAAGGATTCGAGGCACTAGACTGGAGCATACATTCCTCTCTCCCCTCACCCAACAGAGCCTCTGTGCTGGGCGTTCCGTTTCCAAATGCTGAGTGTGCAGGAAACCTCCCTGCGTTGAAGGGCCGGGTGTGCTCCACTTTTTGTGTCGCTGAAGAGCCCAGCACTGGCAGCGTAAGGGTGGACGTGCTAACTCCTCCCTGCCCATCCCCCCACCCTTCTTTGGCTGTCCCAGCTTGAGCTATCTTGGTGTAGTTCCCCCCCATCCCAGTTTCCTGGCCTCCTTCCCAAATCTTGCCTTGTGGTTCTTGCTTGGGGACATTTGTTTGCCACATGCTAAATAGATCTCTCTCCAGAGGCTAAATTAACCCACAGTCACTGACTCAGTTTTACAAACACACACAAACACTCGCACACTCACACCCCTGAGTGTGTCTTGGATTTCAGAAACACAGCCAATTAAGTTGTTGAATGGAGGCCCTCCCCTATGGCCCAGGAACTGCATTCCTTCCTTCCTTCCTTTGGATTGCTAGCAACAGGGAGTGAAAAACGAGCCCTGGCTTCCCAGTCTCTCTTCTGTGAGTGCAAAGTCCGCTCCGTGGCACTGGAAGCGTTCCCTCTGGCCCTGTTCCTGGAATGCTACACTACCAGTCCAGCGACCTCCCTCATCTACTACTTTTTGCCTGAGCTTGGAAGAGTCCCTGCAGAATAGTTGTGGGAGGCAAGAGCCATGCAGGTTTCGAGACGAGTTAAATAGCGAGCACAAAGATGCTGAACAGAGTTTCTTTCTTGTACTGCTGCAACTGGGCACATTTCAGGAAAGGGAGCCCCCCCCCCCCCCCAGCCCCCCCTGCGCACACTTCTTATGATAGGTTTTGTACTCTCGTCTTGAAGTACAAAACAAGCACCTATACTATTTACTATCATTAGCTGCACAAGCATTTCCCCCCTTTAAAATACACACAAGTGGGGTAGGGATGCCAGCCTCCAGGTGGAACCTGGGGATTCCCTGGAATTACAACTCAACTCCAGACTACAGAGATCAGTTCCCCTGCAGAAAAGGCATACTTTGGAGGGTGGACTCTGTGGCATTGTGCCCCACTGAGGTCCTTGTCCTTCCTAAAGCACCACCCCCAAATCTCCAGAAGTTTCCCAACCTGGATCTGGCAACCTGGGAGGACCTGGCTACCCAAGAGTGGGGCCCAATTGGCCTGTGGCCACCCATAAGGCTCCATCTTTGTCCCCTGTGGTTTTCAACACCTATGTAAAACCACTGGGTGAGGTCATCTGGAGATATGGGCTGAGTTGCCACAAATATGCGAATGATGCTCAGCTCTGCCTGCTAGGTTTGCCAACTCCAGCCAGAGGAGTTCTTGGAGATTGGGGGTGGGGCCTGTGGAGGGGGAATTAGGGGAGGGGTTTCACCTAGAATCTACGGTGTACCATAGAATCTGCCTTCTGAAGCTTGCCGTTTTGGATCTCGGTAGGCTAGAGATCTGTTGTAATTCCGGAAGAATTCTAGCTCCCACCCAGAGATTGGCAACTGAATATCATGCTTCTGACCAATCCCAGGAAGGTTGTAGACACCTGAACTGATGCCTGGAGGCACTTTTGGAGTGAATGCAGGCTAATAAACTGAAGCTTAATCTTGAGGAAGGAGAAGTGCTACTGGTGAGTTTCTAACCCAGGACTTAAGCTGTCACCAGTGTTCCCTTTAAGCTGAGTAAGTGAGAGCTAGCTCAGTTTTTTAGCCTCTGGCTCACACATTTTTGTCTTAGCTCACGAAGGATGGCTCCAGAGCAAACTAATTTATGCAGTAGACAAATCGCTGGCTCACAGCTGCCAGCAGCTCACAAAGTAGAATTTCTGCTCAGAAGACTCCACAGCTTAGAGGGAGCATTGCTCCAGAGCAAACTAATTTATGCAATAGCCAAATTGCTTGCTCACAATTTTGATGCCACTAGCTCAGAAAGTAGAATTTTTGCTCACAAGACTCCACAGCTTAGAGGGAGCATTCCATTCTGGATGGGATTGTGCAATGCCCTTGAAGGAACAGGCCTGTGGTTTGGGGGCCCAGCCCTACTGCTGGATAAGCAGGTGGCAGCTGTAGCCAGCAGTGCCCTTTACCAGCTTCAGCAAGTTAGCCAGCTGCAGCCTTTCCTGGGCAGAAAAGATCTGGCCACTGTAGTACATGCCCTGGTTATAGCTAGATCAGATTACTGCAAGGTACTCTGTGGGGCTGTTATTGAAAAGTGGACATTTCAGTTGGTACAGAATTCTGCAGGCCAGCATTGTGTAGTGGTTAAGAGCGACGGACTCTAATCTGGAGAACCAGGTTCGATTCCACAGTCCTCCACATGAAGCCAGCTGGGTGACCTTGGGTCAGTTACAGCTTTTTCAGAGCTCTCTCAGCTCAAAAATAAGTCTAGCTTGCCACTAAAAGAGCTGGAACTTTAGGCTGCCAGACAATCTTAGGATCTCCTGGCTATACTACACACAATGCCAAACAATAATTTATTTATTTATTTTAATTGCAGGCAGGATGTTGACTGGTATAGGTTGTAGGGACCATGTCATAGGTTGTAGGGATTAACCCGTTTCTGGGCTCAATTCAAGCTGTCAGTGTTAACCTTTAAAGCTTTACATGGGTTGGAACCAGCATATCAGAAGAACGGCCTATTCCCTTACGAATCTACCCAACCGCTACAATCATTTTCCGAGGCTGTGCTTCAGGTGCCCCCACCCTCTGAGATTATGAGGGTGGCAACCCGGGAGAGGGCCTTCTTAGTCATGGCACCCAAACTCGAACTCTCTCCCCAGAGATACTCACCTGTCCCCTTCTGGTGAAGACTTTTTTTGTTTTGTCTGACTCCCCCTCAGTAATCCCTTCTTCCTGTGTTTTAATTGTTGTTTTTATGTATGTGTATTTTATTGTACAGTATGTGCATTTTAGTTTTAATTGTTTTAATGATGTTTTTGTATGGTTTAAATAGTTTTTAAATTGTGTTTTTGTTATGTATGTTTTTGATCTGCTAACCCTCCTGATGGCTCTGGTAAGGGCAGAAAGGCAGGGCATAAATGTTGTAAATAAATTGCAGGTGAGCGACATATCCTTCCTATTAATTTTAAGAATAATCTTAGATTTTAAGTAATGCTTTCCTTGATTTCTATATGTGTGTGGCTTTAGGTGGCTTTTACCATGAGCTGCTTAGAACTTCGGGCAAGTTGAAACTTTTATGTGTTATCTGATGATTGAAATATAGGTGTTATTTAAAAGAGATTAACATGAGCTCTCAGAATCCTCTCCCCAGCCAGTTTAGCTTTAGTTATCAAGAGCTGGCACGTGTAGCAAATGCCTCAACCTGTCTTGGACTGAACACCAAGGACAGAACAATTGTGGGAGCTGCCACCCTGCACACCTCTCTGAGCACATGATGAGGGTTGCCAACCTCCAGGTGGTAGCTGGAGATATCCCTGAACTACAACTGCTCTACAGGCTACAGAGATCAGTTCACCTGGAGAAAATGGCCACTTCGGAAGGTGGATTCTATGACATTATACCCCAAACCCCATCCTCCTCAGGCTCCATCCCCCAATCTCCAAGTATTATTATTTATCGTATGGCAGAGTTACACACAGGAAGCATATAATAATATAAAATATTTAACCAAGTAGATACAACGGTTATGCAGACAGATTGGGCAATCTCCCTAAATGCTAATATCTAAATTTTCAGTTCACTCAGTCACAACTGGGGAGAGCACAAAGAGCTCCATCACATCTCCAGGTATTTCCCAACCTAGCACTGGCAACCCTATGTAGAGAAAATAGATGCTTTGGAGGGTGGACTCTATGGCATTGTACCTCACTGAGGTCCTCATCCATTCCAGGATCCACCACCAAACCTCCTGGAGTTTCCCAATCTGGAGCTGGCAACCCTACCCTCCCACCCCTGCCGGTGGCCAAGAGACAACTGGCAACCTTGCATGATACCACACTACAACAGTGTGGTTGTAGTGGTTAGAACAGGTTTGAATCCCCACACATCTATGGAAGTTTGCTGGGTAACCTTGGGCCAATCACATTCTCTCAGCATAATCTACGTCACAGGGCTGTTGGGAGGATAAAATGGAGGAAAGGAGAACTACGTAAACTACTTTTTGGTCTCCATTGAGGAAGAAGGCAGGGTACATGTGAAGTAAGTAATTAAAATAAGTAATGGAGTGCTATCAGTTGGAAGCAGGATTTCAGTGGGGCACAGGTGCTTATTGGATTGATATGACTGGGTTTCTCATGTCCCTTCATCCAGACTGATTGGGTGCAGGATATGTCTCATGATTTCTGTGACAGTGCATCTTCCTTGGAACTCATTTAACAAATTCTCCTGCGGTGTATGTGGGGAAGAGGGCATGAAGCTCTCAAATTACATCACTCTTTGCCGGCTTGCAACTTGTCACGTTAGTCCAGTGCTCAGAAGTGGTCAACTGAAGGAACATCTTCAAATTGGCAGCCATGACGTTTTCTGTCTTTTTTTGGTTTTATTTTGCTGACTCAAGATCCCAGCATCCTCTCATGACTATGAAACATCCCAGAATGTCTGTGTGTGTGTGAGGGCGCAAGTTCCCTCTATGCAGAGAATTGCAATACATTGAGGGTTACTCTAATGGCTGCTGTGGAGGCTGAGACATGCATTCAGGCCTAGTAGCAGCTGAGCAACTGATAATATCAGGATGAGGGATCAGGGAAGTGGCCAGCCAACTGGCTCCCATTTGCTTGTGCCATGCTGAGGGCCAGCGTGGTGTAGTGATTAAGGGCGGTGGACTCTAATCTGGAGAACCCGGTTTGATTCCCCACTCCTCCTCCACATGAAGCCAGCTGGGTGACCTTGGGTCAGTCACAGTTCTCTCAGAGATCTCTCAGCCCCACCTACTTCACAAGGTAACTGTTGTGGGGAGAGGAAGGGAAGGTGATTGTAAGCCGCTCTGAGACTCCTTGGGGTAGTGAAGAACAGGTTATAAAATCAACTTTTCTCCATCTCCTTCTTTGCAGGTACATGCCTTTTGGCTGATCGGCAGCCAGGCTCTCAAAAGTCAGGGGCTGCTAAGGGGATTCTCTGTGAAACTTTCCTGTCTTTTAGCCGCTATGGCCATGAGGCTCTGGGTTCCCAACCAGACAGAGTAACCTAGAAGCCACTTATGCTGTGAACTAGGGAGATAACAGCCAAAGAGGGGAGGTTGATTTACGGAAGCCATTTGTCATGAAAGCTCAAGACCAGTGTTCCCTCTAAGCTGAGTAAGTGTGAGCTATCTCACAGTTTTTTAGCTTCCAGCTCACCAATTTTTGTCTTAGCTCAGGAAGGATGGCTCCAGAGTAAACTAATTTATGCAGTAGCCAGATCGCTCACTCACAACTTTAATGCCGGTAGCTCACAAAGTAGGATTTTTGCTCACGAGACTCCACAGCTTAAGACCCAAAGATGACAATGACCAAATCAGAGAACAAACAAAATACAGTGACACACAGCCACAAACTCCAGCAGCAGCAACAGAAAAATTTGACTCAGTGGCCAAAAAAGGGGTCAATTTGAAATCTTCCCTGGAAGGTTAAAAAGAAAAAGAGGAACTACTCCAAACCTCAAGAGGGAAGTTGTTCTACAGCTTGGGGCAGGGTAGGAGGGGGGACTGCAGTTAAGGCCCTTCTGGCTGCAATTTCCCTCCTTTCCTACGGTGCAAGCGTCTACAGCAGAAAGGCCAAGCCTACAGAACATAAACAGGGCACAAAAAAATCAAAGCCTTGCCTTTTAACCAGTTAATTAAATCAGTTAGCATTAGAGTTACCACAGGTCCCCCCTGGCCACAACAGTGGGATTGGGGGAGTAGGGTTGCCAGCTCCAGGTTGGGAAACTCCTGGAGATTTGGGGATGTAGCCTGGGGAGGACAGGGACCTCAGTGGTGACAGTGCCATAAGAGTCCACCCTCCAAAGCGTCCATTTTCTCCAGGGGAACTGATCTCTATAGTCAGCAGATAAGCTATAATTCCAAGGTATCCCCAGGTCCGACATGGAGGCTGACATCCCTAATTTGCACATGACCCAAATGATCATTCCAGAAGGGATGCCACTTACAGGGTTGCCAACTCCAGGCTGAGGAAATCATGGATATTTGGGAGTGGATCTTGGCAAGGGTCGAGCATGGAGAGGGGAGGGACCTCAGTGGATACAGGGCCATACAGTCCACCCTCCAAAGCAGCCATTTCCTCCAGGGGAACTGATCCCTGCTGTCTGGAAATCAGTTGTAATTCTGGAAGATCTCCAGGCCCCACCTGGAGTTTGGCAACTTTGTTTTATTGCTGTGACATTGAACAGGAGTCCAGTGGCAATTCAAAGACTAACAAAATTTATTCTAGCAAAAGCTTTTGTCAAACAGAGCTTGCTTCTTCAGATGTGGTGAGAACCAATATGCTATCACAGTTGCCAGTCTCCAGGAGGGTCCTGGAGATCCCCTGAAATTATAACTCATCTCTAGACTATGGAGATCAGTTTCCCAGGAGAAAATGGCAGCTTTGGAGGGCTGACTCTATGATACCCCATCCCTGCTGAGCTCCCTCCCCTCCTGTCCTCCCCAGGCACCAGCCCCAAATCTCCAGGAATTCCCGAACCTGGAGTTTGCAACCCTAATGTGGTGTAGTGGTTAGAATGTCAGACTAGGCCCTGGGAGAGTCAGGCTCAAATCCCTGCTCTGCCATGGAAGCTTGCTGGGGGATCTTCGGTCAGTCATTCTCTCCCTCTAAACTACCTCGCAAGGTTGTTGTTGTGAGGATAAAATGGAAGAGGGGAGAATGACATTGTAAGCTGCTTTGGATCCCTGTTAAAGACAAAAGGAGGGTATAAATGACTAAATTACTCATATTAAAAACATAAACACATCAAAAGAACATTAGAAAAGCATAGGAGCTTAAGAACTACCCACTAATAAGGGCCATGAGGCATGAAAGATCCTAACTAGCACATTGAATTGGGCTTCAAAAACGAACTAGAAAATGATAGATTGGATGGATGGATGGATGGATAAATGGATGGACGGACGGACAGACAGGTAGACAGACAGGTAGATAGATATGAGGAGGGGGGAGATTGGATTTAGACCCTGCTCTTCACTACCCGAAGGAGTCTCAGAGCAGTTTACAATCTCCTTTCCCTTCCCCTCTCCTCAACAGTTCTCCCAGATTACAGTCTGTGCTCCTAACCACTTGTTGTGTCCGGTGCTTGACTCTTTGTCTGCAGCCAGGGAACATGTCTGGGCATGTTCGCCTGTAATGGGATGTGATAACAACAGAGCTTCCTTCCCCAGAGAACAATGGACCTAGGGATCCTGCCGGTCCCCCTATCAGAGGCTGAGGATATTTGAATGGACCTATGACAGCCTCTGGCGGGAGACTAATCCCTGTTGGACCAATCCCCTTAAGGGGGGACACGGTCAAGGTGTGGTTTACCTGTAAATATAGGTGGCTTCCCCATCCCTTTGTCCCCATGCTCCATCTTGACCCGCAATAAACCACAATGCTGATTTCACCATTACCAGCCTCCCGACTCCAGTACTTTTCACCACTACAGCAAACTGGCTCTGGATGATACGATACTGGAATTAAATATTCCCCAATAGCAGGCCCTCTGTTAAGATTTTTGTTGCTGCATTCTGAAACAACTGCAAATTCCACAACCTTTTTCAAAGCTGGCCTCATCTAGAAAACAGTGCAGTAGTCTAATCCGGATGTCACTGAGACTTGGGCCAGATCTGCCCCCACACTTCAAGCATTACCTTCACCATGGCTAGACAAAAATGTGTTTTCATGGAAGGGGGGGAGGAAGCAACATTTTGTGGCTAGCACTGTGCAACTTTTTTGCGATCCTGTAGAATCACAGGATTGCATCCAAAATAAGTGGTCTCATCATGTAGCTCCTGAGGGAAACGAGAGAACTTGCAACATAACTCCCGCTTGGGAGGAAAGGCCATATTTTTAAATTTTCAAGGCAAACTAATTTCAGTCCCAGAATCTGGACTGTGTCCTAATTCTATTTTTTTTTTTACAATTGTTTCCCTGGGTTGGCAGCAGTACCTTCCTTGGATGCAGTAGCTGCTGATCTTGGAAATGGAGAAACTGGTTTGCCTCGGGGGTAACACTCCTCTTCTAGGGGCCAACAGCAAATCTTAATGATTTTTATTGCTGCTTCAGCCCATTTCCAATGAATAACCTGCTAACAACAAATACAAGCAAAATGGCACCCTTTGAAAGAGGAAGTGTGAAACACAGAAGGCATTTTGTTCTCATCATGCCACATTTCCCACTACCTCTAACTGGTATGTAATGCATTAAATAGATTTTCAAAAATATGGGTCTTCATGTGATCAGAGCCTGGTACCCCGAGGGGTTTGTAACTTCCAAAAGTGATAAAATCTATATGATACAATGGTCTTACTGTAAATAGGAACATGTGCTATATGTTCTTATATGTGTGTTTTTTCCTTCTTGCTGACAATATACACTTGCAGACAGGCAGGCACCAAACAACATCATGCATATTTGCGCCCAGAAGCTCTTAATAGGCCACTCCAGCACAGTTTCTCCCTATTTCCCACCATCTCTCTAAGCAATGGCTGCAGAAGAAAAATTAAAAATGGCCATTGGCCCAGCAGCATGGGGAAAACATGGAAATTACATCAGTCCTCTCTAGGAATCACCAGAAACCATATGGTTTTACTAAAGAACTTCCAGCAATTCCTGGGGGGAACGGGACATCCCAGTTTCCCCCTGGAAGTGGCATCACGATGTCACTACTGGCAACCCCCATGTCTCCCTCCATCTCCTGCTGGTTGCCTGGCATCCCTATGAAGTTTGCAATGATGGCTTGTTTTAAGTTGCAGACTTGATCAGGGTGGAGACAAACGTACCTCTAAATAAGGGTTGCTGCACCCTGTAAACACATTGCAATGCTGTTATAAAATATCTTTCTCTTCAGTATGGAGTCAGAGAAAACCACATCAGATGGGTGGCTGCAGAAGCCATCTATGCATAGTACTGGTTGGCTGGTGACTATAATGTCATGATCAGCTGCCACAAGCATCCCTAAATGGCAGGTATGGAAGCTCCTAGAGCCATTATAAGGGTGAATGCTCTACACTTCCCATGGAAAAGCTATTATGGGCCTTTCAGTAGACCATGTAGCACTTCCTGTGGAATCTCCAAGATCTAGATGTCTTAATAATAATAACATTAAGGGTGCCATCTTGCATCTTTTATTTTGTACTGTAATTTTTATTAAGTTGTATATTGAATGTTAGGGCCATGGTGGCTCAGAGATTAAGATGCTGAGCTGCAGACTGGAAGGTCAGTAGCTCGGCAGTTCGAGACCCTAATGCCGCGTGACGGAGTGAGCTCCCGTCTCTGGCCCCAGCTCCTGCCACCCTAGCCGTTTGAAAGCAAGAAACTGCAAGTAGATAAATAGTTAAATAGCTTTGGTGGGAAGGTAACAGCGTTCCATGCACCTCGGCCTTTAGTCATGCCGGCCACATGGCCACGAAGAAGTCTTTGGACAGCGCTGGCTCTTCAACTTGGAAACAGAGATGAGCACCGTCCCCTAGAGTCAGATTCGACTGGCTTTCGAGCAAGGGAAACTTTAAATTGAATGTTAATTTTTTTGTATCTTTTATGGCATCATGCCTTTTGTACATCGCCCGGAGCCCAGTGTAAGCTGGGACAGGGCGATTAATAAATCTAATAAATAATAATAATAATTACCCAAGTTTAATTCAAAATGCCGTAGAGTTTACTGAGCAGCTGCAGTATGCACTTTTTTTGGCACTCAAGGCAAACTATGACCTTGGCGCACACATACACATTCAACAAAGTCTGGAATGAATGTTTTACTTACCGGGCATTCAAAACAAACATTATAAAAATCCAAACAGATAAACTCTGGAAAAGCCCTCTGTGTTCCATCAGTCCAGCTACAGAAGATCAGAGTCAACAGATATGGAGATTGTAGAAGCCAGTGAACGCCAAGCTTTCCTTGGAGGTGGCTCTTCTTGCACTTTTGGCGCCTCTCAAAATCTGGTGGCCTAGGCAACTGCCTAGATTTGACTAGTGGTCAGGCCAGCCCCACTGCGGGCCTGCAGTGAGATGGGGAACTGGCAAAAATCTTGCCACCCCCGTTAGTGGGAAATTAACATTAGATTTAACCTATTGTCAGCAGATGATGACATTTATTTACTTAACCCGACTAGATGGATTTCTCTGGTTAAACACAGGGTGACTAGTGAAAGTCCTGGAAATATAGGGACTGTTGTTTAGCTAAGCATGGTGCACCCTGAGTAAAACACGCACACTTTCTGGCAGCACTGCTCACGCTTTCCAGCACTGCTGATCAATGCATTCTCTCATTGTTTTCCAGCTTACAGAAACAACAGGAGAACCCAAACTTGGCTGTTCAAGTAAATGCACACATTTTCAGACAGCTCTGCTGTGCTTATTTCCCACTGTTTGTTCATCAGGAAGGAAGTAACTAGGCTTGCCAACCTCCAGGTGGTGGCTGGAGATCTCCTGCTATTACAACTCCCAGTGATAGAGACCGGTTCCCCTGGAGAAAATGGCCACACTATGGCATTATGTACCCCACTGAAGTCCCTCCCCTCCCCAAACCCCACCCTCCTCAGGCTTCACCCACAAAATCTCCGGGTATTTCCCAGGAGGGAACAGGAGTGGTATGACAGACTTCCAGTCAGCATTGCATAGTGATTAGAGTAGATGGATTACTATGGGGAGACCACCATTCATCCTAGCTCTGCCAATATGGCTCTTCCAGTGATTCTTGTTCAGCCTAAGGGCCAAACTATACAGTCTGCTTTCCCCCGGTCCCTCCTAGTTTCCACATGATCAGACATGCATTTGGAGTTTCATGCTGGGAACTCAGTTCCCCCCTAGGCATGTTGGAGCATCAGGGCCACAGTGCTTGAGGAGAAGGGGCATTAGCCTTCCCCTTTGCTCTGTTTTTCTGGTCCCAAAGAGCCCCTAGGAACTGCTGTTTGTCCAGGGGGGGGGGGGAACGACACCTAGGCATACCCCATCACTTGTGCAAATAGCACATCCTGGGGTCATTTCATGTAAGAAAAGTGGCATGGGAGAAAATGTGGTGTTAGTTAAGCCTTAACTTGCTCTGTGGGGTTGTTGTAGGGTTAAATGGAGAAAGGGAAGGATCATGTTTGCTGCCCAGAGCTCTGGAAAAAGGCAGAATAAAGCAAGATTGATACTCCCTCCAGTAAAATCTGGAGTTTCTTATTGACTACCCTTATCAGACGTTATTCATTTACAGCTGAGCTGCCACAGTGAAGGTTTGGAGTTTCAGTTCCATTCAGGTTGCCCACGGACACTGACATGCTGGACATGCTGCTGGCAGAAAGCCCCTGACCAGAGATTCCAAAAATGCCTCCCACTCGAAGCAAATTCAGGGCTCTAAGGGGAAGCGGGAGCGTTTTGAAAGACCTTGGGCAGTTGTGCACATAGAAGAATTTTGCTGGGGGACAGGTTTTCCAGCTCAATGGGTGATCCACGGCTAGGGCAAAGCTTCTGATTTCAGGTCAGTGGAAGCATAACAGTTCCTGATCTCCCACATTTGGCAGGCAATACATGAACAGGATAGGGCTGTGGCTCAGTGGTAGAGCATCTGCTTTGCATGCCAAAGGTTTCAGGTTCAACCACCAGTGCACAGCGGCTTTAGTAATCCCAGTAATAATTCCAATGCGTCAGCTGTGTTTGTCTGTCACGGCAAAATAAAACAGAAGTCAAGCAGTACTTCAGGGACTAACGAAATTTATCCCAGCATAAGCAGGGTGATGTGATGGGCCTCTACCTGAGACCTTGGAGAGCCACTGCCAATAGACAGTACTGACCTTGGTAGATCAATACTACGACTCAGAATAAGGCTGAACACATGAAGCTGCCTTATACTGACTCAGACCATTGGTCCGTCCACCTCAGTATCATCTACCCTGACTGGCTAAAATAAACAGAAGTCTGAAAAATTAACCATGTTTTATTTCAGCATAAGCTTTTTCGGGCTAGAGATCACTTCTTCAGATGCTATGCAAAAAGTGACGTAGGAGGTATGACCCCCCCCCCCCCAAAAAAAACAGCAACACAGGATCAAGGGGCCAGGGAATGCAGGATGTACAAAGTAAAATATAGTTATGTAATCTTCAGATCTAACCAAGAAAACAGAGAGACCATTAACAAGAACACCAGTAACTGGTGGGGAATCAAGAACCAACTGCTCCTGAATCACAACCCCACACACATATGGGTTGCCAACTCCAGATTGGGAAATTCCTGGAGGTTTGGGGGTGGTGCCTAGGGAAGGCGGAATTTCAGAAGGGGAGGAAGCTCAGCAGCAATATAAGGCTGAAAGAGAGCCAGTTTGGTGTAGTGGTTAAGTGTGCGGACCAATGCTCCCTCTAAGCTGTGGAGTCTTGTGAGCAAAAATTCTACTTTGGGAGCTACTGGCATTAAAGTTGTAAGCGAGCGATTTGGCTACAGCATAAATTAGTTTGCTCCGGAGCCATCCTTCCTGAGCAAAGACAAGAATGTGTGAGCCGGAGGCAATGTTCCCTCTAAGCTGAGTTAGTGTGAGCTAGCTCATAGTTTCTTAGCCTCCAGCTCAAACGTTTTTGTCTTAGCTCAGGAAGGAGGGCTCCAGAACAAACTAACTTATGCAGTAGCCAAATCGCTCGCTCACAACTTTAATGCCAGTAGCTCACAAAGTAGAATTTTTGCTCACACGACTCCACAGCTTAGAGGGAACATTGGCCGGAGGCTAAAAAACTGGGAGCTTGCTCACACTAACTCAGCTTAAGAGGGAACACTGGGACTCTAATCTGAGAGAACCAGGTTTGATTCCCCACAGCTCCACTTGAAGCTGTTGGATGGCCATGGGCAAGCCATAGTTCTGACAGAGCTGTCCTTGAAAGAGCAGTTCTGGAAAGATCTCTCTCAGCCCCACCTGCCTCACAGGGTGTCTGTTGTGGGTAGGGGAAGGGAAAGAGATTGTAAATCACTTTGAGATTCCAAGTGAAGGGTGGGGTATTACTCCTCCTCCTCCTCTTCTTCCTCTGCCATAGAGTCAGCCTTCCAAAGCTGCTGTTTTTCTCCAGGGAAATTGAGCTCTGTAGTCTGGAGGCCAGTTGTAAATTCCAGGAGAACTCCAGGACCCACTTGGAGGTTGGTAAAGGTTGGGCAGTCCCCAGTAGGCTTGTTAGGTTTTATAGTGTCTGCCCATCTGCCTTTTCAAGAGCACTGCAGTCTCCATCATCTGAAGTGGCAGGGCCTGCCATGCGGAAAGGCAGCATGGCACATATGCTCAGCATCATTAAAAATACACACACATCCCTCAGGTGGGAATATAATTTAGCACTAATTGACAATAATCCCAACAATCTAATCCAGCCAAGTAATAAAGCACAACAGAGCACATTTGGGCTGGAGTTCAAGGCAGTGAACTGTGGAGGGAATTGCTGAGGGCTTCTGTCAGCAACGGCTGTCACAGCCTTGCCATGTGGCTGCTTCTCAGAGGCAAAGAGGCTGCATTTGGCACCACTGTCCAGTCACCAGTGACATATAGGTCAGCATTTCAAATGTTCAAAAAGCAGGGGCATGCTTCCCCCCCCCCCCCGAGAGATCATTATAGCCTCCCCATTTTACTTTTAAAGGAGAAGAGGAGAAGATGATATTGCATTTATACCCTGCCCTTCACTACCCAAAGGCATCTCAGAGCAGCTTACAATCGCTTTCCCCTTCCCCTCCCCACAACAGACACCCTGTGAGGTAGGTGGGGTGAGAGAGCTCTCTCAAGAACTGCTTGTGAGAGAACAGCTCTGAAAGAACTTGTGACTGACCCAAGGTCACACCAGCAGCTGCATGTGGAGGAGTGGGGAATCAAGCCCGGTTCTCCCAGATTAGAGTCCGCCGCTCTTAACCACTACACCAAACTGGCTGAATGTATAACCTGCCCTCAGAGGAGCTCACTCTCTGCATTTCTACATGATTTGGACACATTTCCTGATTGAAAGGTGGCAAGGCTAGAGTAGGGATTCATATAGAGACACAACAGGGAGCCTCCCCTGGGGATAAGTATTGCTACTGTCTCTCTGCTTAATGATAGAAATATGCCCATGAAAACTCTCAGAGCTAATTTCTCATCTCTGGCAGATTGCAGCAGGCCGCCTCCTTGGTAGATGGGTACTTTGGGCTCACAGAAGTCTTTGATGGATCACCTGGAAATAAATAACTAGTAATAATCATACTATTGTTATATCATCATCATTTGTGGGTGTTTCGAGCACTTCACATAACTTACCTTCATCCTAACAACCCCCTGTAAGGTATGTGTTATTGTACAAGCAGAATCCCGCCCCCCTCCGTTTCAGTGGGGCTTGCTAGATTTCTTTTGGGGGGGTCTACTTTATCTATTTCCAGGCCCCCCTCTCCTGCTGCCTTCCTGCAATTAGAGCCCCAAGGTAACCCATAAGTATGGCTGCCAGCCTACAGGTGGTGGCTGGCAGGGGTCCTTTTGTAAAAAAAGAGGTGCAGGAGCTCATTAGCATAACTTATTTGCATATGCCACACCCCCTGACATCACCGAAAGTGTCATGAGGCCACACATCCCTGACGTCAGGTGTGTCAGTAGGCAAGAAGGGAGGGAGGGGGAAGGAAGGAAAGGAACAGGAAGGAAAGGTAGGTAGGTGGGGGAGAGAGTACCACCGGCCCCGGGAGCATTGACGGGGGGGAGGCCGCGGGGGGGGGGGCTTTGTTAAGTGCTCGCCCCCCGCCTCCTCTCTCCCGGAGCGGTGTTCCGGCGCGCCCCAGCCCCAACGGAGCCCTGGTGGCTGGAGATCTCCTGAGATTACAACTGATCTCCAGGCGATACCTGGGGGAAATGGCCGCTTTGGAAAGTGGACTCTAATGGCATTATACTGTACTAAAGCCCCTCCCCTGCCCAAACTCCACCCTACTCAGGCCCCACCCCCAAAATCTCCAGGTACTTCCCAACCCAGAGCTGGCAACCCTACCCATAAATTGCAATGCCTGTGGATACTTCCCCCCACCCCCTCGTGAGCCCTCTCACCACCTGCACTCATAGATGCCTGCACTGCACTCTACTGGGCAGTGCGTACGGCTGGCAACATGGACAGCAGTGTGCTAGCCAGCATGCAGTTAGGAAGGCAGCCAGGTGGGCAGCAGGGGAGTTGTGTCGTTAGTGGCAGTGGACCCCACCAGAAGCCCTGGGGCCCCAGCAGCTGCCCCACCTCAGGGGATCGTAATACCTACACTGGTTGTGTCCCCACTGTGGTCCCAGACAGAAGCAGCTGTCTGACCACCGCTCAGGACTATGCCAAGCCCAAGACAGACATTTAGAATGTCCGCGAGGAGGCAGAGGCCTACTGGCCTGTGGCTTGAACCCCAGCTCACCATTGTTCCTGGTTAAAAAAAAACTGGGTAAGGATATCCCAGTTGTTGAATAGTTTCAAAACCCTCCTTATCCCGAGGCAACAGCAGGACAAAAGACCCCCTATTGATTACACCAAAAGGAAACCATCCACTATTCGCTTTTACTTTTCTCATAACCTGTCTGGTCTCTAGCTGCCATATCCTCTGCTCCAGGGCAGCCAAGCTCCCAGGGAGGATTGCAACCGATGGGCTACCCTGGGGCTCTAACTCTGAATGGTCTTCTTTTGTTTCCAGTCCCAAGGCCCAGCCAACAGCGCATTAGCATAGCTTCCCCTCTTTGTTTCTGTACCAGAGAGATAGTAGCCAGCATTCAGCAAAGTGTGCAGTTGTGCGCACGGGAAAACTGGGGCAGAAGACAATGCCCTCATTGAGATTTCGGGCGATGGGGGAAGGGCAACGCAGGGGGTAAGAACCGATCTGCAACTTAATGGGTTTATATTTGATTTCTAAAAGGCACTCATTGCAACATCTGGAACTGATTTTTTTTTTAATTATGAGAAGGGATAACATTGAACCCCAAAATGTTAAGAGTCTCATACACATTTCATCTCAGTGCGCTAACATGAGGCAGCTTTAATAATGCCTTCTTCAGAATGACCAGTATAATTCCGCTTATGGCTGATAGCAGAAGCAACAGCAAGGAAAGATCATCACCATGCGGAAAGGACGATTGGGTGGGAAGTAGTTTGCAGAGGTCCACAAGCTCAGACCCTCTTGTAATATCTATTTTCTCACCATTGGCAAAATCCACCAGGAAGTTCTCTTCAGCCAGAGTCACTGAAAACAAATGACAGATGTGCAGGGTCAAAGCCATGCGCGTCCGGAACAGTGCTGCAAGGCAGGTTTTCAGACTGGCCGTTTTACAGATGGGAGTAGAGGTTAAGAGCGTTGCTTCAAATGAGATGAGAGTTCAGATCTCCAGCACTGTATCACATATGGCCGCACCAACTCTATTATTTTTTTGTAGTCACTTCATACAAAACGTAGCGATTAAAAGTAATCTAGATATATTAGGTAAATGCATACCAATAATGTTGCTGATAATCAGTTTCTTTTAAATGGAAAATGTGCACACCTTGTGACTGTGAGATAAAATTTGAGAGTGTGGCAACAGAATATGGAATAGGACTCCCAGTGGACAAAACTCACGGACTCCGAATCCTTCGCATGCCTCCCCTCTTGACAAGAAAGACACTTCATTGCTTGGATCACTTTAGTGGCCAATGTTTCTTCGTTCTCCACTTTCTCCATTTTTATCTTATTTTTCCCCCTCGGGTGGTGGACCAAACAGAATTGCACATACAGAAAAAAAATCTGAAAATGTACTGTATACTTACATAAGGCCATTACTGTTTTCAGTTCTTCTATCACTTCATTTGCTATTTTTATGGCAAGATAAGGAGCTGATGTCTTCAGTGCTTTCCACCTCCTGAGGATCTCTTTCGTGACTTAGTCACAACTCTAAATTGTAGCTAGAATCACTTTCCCCAAATGTGCATGAATCTTATTGGCCATTCTCCAGTGTAGGCACCCAGGCGAAGGGAGTGAAACCTTGTGGAATTCAGTCTGCTTTACATTTTACTTTCCTGAATACTTCAACACTATCCCTGAACGTCAACACTTCTAAATTTACAAAGCATTCTGCAATGATCTATTTGAGTCAAGTTCAAAAGCGGATCCCGCAAAGGGAATTTGTTCCAAATCCACTGCAGGAAAGAGAGAAAGAGGACAAGGGAAATCTGGCAGATATGAAAGTCTCCTATTAATAAGTCACAACTTTCAGAAATCAATGGAGTTACAGGTGCCAGGAGACAGTGTACTCCAGCGATCCCAGCAGGTCAAAAAGTCAGGTTTCTTCTTGCTTTCCCTAATGCACTTCAGATGTGCTGCTTTTTCAAGGACTTGCTGCACAGCCGGCCCCTGACTGCAGCCAGGAATAGCCTCGGCCCCCTCAAGGCTGTAGCAGAATCCACTGGTTTGCCCCATCACTTGCTAGGTGTGTATTTGACTCTAGCAGAAGAGGGGGGGGGGCCATTGCTGGAAGCACAGAAGAGCCACTAATGTTGCATCATTTTGCAGAACTGCCAGGATCCAATGCACTGCCTCCCTTCCAGAGTGGCTACTGAAGGCCCTCAGGGACCAGCAACAGAAGAGAGTCTGGCTCCTGGAATACCCTTTTTTTTTTTGGCACCAAATAAGGTTCTGTGCCTCTCCTGCAAGGCCTAGGAAAAGCCTTGACGTAGGCAAGTATGGGTTGAACTCTCTGTTTCTCCATGCCTTTGTTCATGCATCCGGTGAGGTTATGATGCTTGGCATTTCACTTCCCTGTGGACAGAGAGCAAGAAAGGCAATGAGAAAAGTCTGGTGTGAAGCTTCCTATCATGCCTGCTGATGGTTCTCCACTGGGGCCCTGCAGACTCCCCCCCCCCCCCCCGGCTTTTGCTGCTACTCCATTGAGCAGCAGGAATAAAAGGGGGGGGGAGGATGGCATTGCAGCAATGCCACGACCTCACTTCCAGGTTGCACATGAATCCTAAAGCATCACACTGATGCACTGACATCACTTCCGGGTTTATTCCAGAAGTGACATCACAGCACTCCCATGACACCGAACATCAGGACCCTGCAGTTGTCGGTACTTGGCTGGCAACTCAATTCTCCACCCCACCCTTTCCTTGTGGGTGAACCTATGAATCTCCCTTATATCGACTGTGGGTCCCATCTAGCCTAGTGCCTCTTTCCAGGATCTCCAGTGCCGGGTGTCTCTCAGCCCTGCTCCCCAAGATCCTTTTGAGAGTCCAACTGGAGATTTGAGTCTTGTTTCTTTGGCACACGAAGCAGGTGCTCTGCCCACTGAGTTCTTCCTTGCGCCTTTATCCCTCCATGTGCTGTTACATGGGCCCATCACAATGACAACTTCCCCACACTCATAAGGTTGCCACTGTGGAACAGATGGAGCTAAGCAGACACTAGCACGTTGATTTACAAATGGCGTTCTGGAAACCTCAGGCAAGTGGCCCAGAAAGATCACTACTGATTGTCTTTGCAGTATGTAGCGATTTGGCATATTATACATTATCACACTTTTCAGTTCACAAGGAACAATGCTCAGCCCAGTATACCTAGCCAGCGTCCAGCTTAAACCAATGTATGACTTAGAACTGTAGTTCTCAATCTTCTGTATCTGAAGTCCCACAAATCACTCTGTCAAAGAATCTGTCCCACAAATCACTCTCTCAAAGAGCCATACTACAATAGAAACAAAATACGCACTTTCCCCGAAAAAGACATTTATATGTTTACAGGCGTTCTGTTGTTATTACTAGCTGCTAGTAACTAGCATGCCAAAAGATTGCAGATGGACAATCCATGGCAGGTAGTAGGGTTGGCAAGAGATAGCACATTACTCTTGTAGGTAGACTTAGGGATGGAGGCACAGGAAATTCCTGGCAATTATTATGAAAATCCTGCATCCCACCTAGGCTATTTCTATGTCACACCAGTGGCACATGTACCTAGGGTTGCCAACCTCCAGGTGGGGGACTGGAGACCTCCTGGAATTACAATTGATCTTCAGATTATAAAAATAACTTATTTATTCATTTTTTTTGTTTCTTTAAAACATGTATTCCACTTCTCCTGGGGAAAATGGCTACTTTGGAAGGTGGACTGCATGGCATTATACTTCGATGGCCTATTGAAACTTTGAAAAATGCTCCTTGAATGGGTATAGAGTTGTTCGTGGACACCAAAATCTTTACACTTGGTGGACCTTTGTATTTTGGTATGGGGGTGTTCTAGAGTTGCCAGCTAGCAGGAGGGTTTTTAGCAAGGAGCTGGAGGGAGGGGAAAGACGCCAGCAGTGTCACCATGTCACTTCTGGCAAATAAATGGAAGTAACATAGACAGCTCTAGGAATTATTATGGCACCACAGAGTTTCTGGTGATTCCTAGAACTACACTATATCACTTCCAGTTCCCCCCCCCCCCCAAAGAAGTGATGAAGCACTACTCACAATGCTGCAGGGTTTTTAAAAACTTTATCCTGCTGCTGCTTGGAGTGGAGGCAGGCAATGGGAGTGGGGTATCTTCAGCTTCCATTGGGGGAATGGGACCTCTAGGATGTTCATTTGAATACGTTGAGCCAGTTTGGTGTAGTCACAGAGGTTCCCAAACTTATTTGGCCTACTGCCCCCTTTTCAGAAAAAAATTACTCAGTGCCCCTCTGGACATCTATCTTCAAGAAGTGGACAAAAAAATGCAGTTTGTGGATCTGCACCTGGATCGTTCCAGCGCCCCTGAGGGGGCGGTATTGCCCACTTTGGGAACCAGTGGGTAGTGGTTCGGAATGCAGACTCTAATCTGGGAGAACTTGGTTTGATTCCCTACTCCTCCACATGCAGCTGCTGCTGTGACCTTGGGTCACTCACAGTTCTCTCATGAGCAGTGCTCTCAGATCCCTCTCAGCCCCACCTACCTCACAGGGTGTCTGTTGTGGGGAGGGGAAGGGAAAGGAGATTGTAAGCTGCTCTGAGACTCCTTTGGGTAGTGAAGGGCAGAGTATAAATCCAATATATCCTCCTCCTCCTCTTCTTATTCTCCTTCTTCTTTTGGTGCTCTCTTAATGTTAATGCTCAAAGTACGTGCCTGGGACCAAGTTAGACAAGACCTTGATCTCTCTTCCCCACTCCCTCCCTCCAAGCAGCTGCCTGGAGCTTGATTAAAAATGGTATTGGGGAAAGAAGTAATTTTCCCAGTTAAATCATGGCCTTTCCTACTCTAGTATTACCCCATGTGCCCCCATAGTTAAAAGATGGCACAGTGTCTAGTTAGGCTTTATTTGTTTGTGTTTTTCTGCTTCTCTTTCCCCCCCAGTGTGTGTGTGGGAACCCAGTAACGCTTAGAACATCATTCTTCCCTCCTCCATTTTATCTCATAACAACCGTTACCTGGCCCAGGGTCACCCAGCAAGCTTTCATGGCAGAGTGGCAATTCAAACCTGGGCCTCCTAGATCCTAGCACAACACTAACTATCATGCCATGCTTTAACTGGGAACTGTACAGCAGCTTGTCTTATAAGTATGTTTCCCTCACTTTGTCTGTTGGGTGTCCTGGGAATCGAGCCACATGGACTGTATAACCAGTTTTGGCTTCTATGCAAGTGTACAGACACAAACTGAAACATGAACTCAATGTTGAAGGAAGGTCCTGGGTTCAATTGCTGTTGCCGCCAATCAAAAGGATCTTAGAGATAGATGCTGAGCTGCAGAGCAGAAAGTCTGTAGTTCAGCAGTTCAAGAAAGACCCTAATGCTGCGTGATGGAGTGAGCTCCCATCTCTGGCCCCGGCTCCTGCCAACCTAGCAGTTTGAAAGCAAGAAATTGCAAGTAGATAAATAGGTACCGTACCACTTTGGTGGGAAGGTAACAGCATTCTGTGCGCCTCAGCATTTAATCATGCCGGCCACATGACCACGGAGAAGTCTTCAGACAGTGCTAGCTCTTCAGCTTGAAAACGGAGATGAGCACCACCCCCTAGAGTTGGATTCAACTGGCTTTCAAGCAAGGGAAACCTTTACCTTTTTACTCTATGTTGGAGACTCACAACCATCCTTGAAAGGACTGAACTAGATGGATCCGCAGTCTAGCACCTTTTTATCTTGCCTTTCCTCCAAGGAGCTCATGGGTAGTGCACGTGCAATACGTTTGGCTGAGAGAAAGCGAATTGCCCAACACCACCCAGTGAGCTTCAAACTAAAATCTGAACCCGGGTCTCCCCAGACTCTAACCACCAAAAGCAAACACAAGAAAGTTCCCAACCATCCCAGTCATGTGAAGGGTGGGGACAGGCTTCTGTCCTTCACAGCTCACTGGGCTGATGAGCCCTATCCAGCACAGGTAACAATCCCCCTTCTACTTCCTCAATAATCACTTAATTCTAAAATGAAAGACAGGTGATGAATGAAGAGCTCCTGATTGCAACACTTTACTTTAACCCCTTCGGTTCACTTTAACCTTCGGATCGCATACTACATATCAATCAAATGAGAAGTTGAAATGAGTTCAGGGATTGCTCTCCAAAGACAAAGCGGGTATACATGCACACTACAACCATAAACTGGTTTAAATAGTCTCCCCTCTTTCCCACAAAACTGGAGTTCAAGGGAAGAAGTGAAGAATCCCTAACAGAATGTTCAATCCTTAGTGAAACTAGATGGTGCAAGCTAGCCCAATCCTCATCAGATCTCCAAAGCTAAGCACGGTCAACTCTAGTTTTTATTTGGATAGGAGACCACTAAGGAAGTCCATGGTTGCAACACAGTGGCAGGCAATAGCAAACCATCTCTGAATACCTCTTGCCTTGAAAACCCTAAGGGGTCACCCTAAGTCGGTTGTGACTTGATGGCACTTTCCACCACCACCACCACCACTAGTGAAACTACAGTGCTCACTGTTATTCCCAGGGAAATGGTGATAGCTAAAAGTTTATAATACACGTGGGGCCTTGTTAAATAGCAATGACCAAATTCACACATGTATTTACATCATCTGGCTTCTCTACACTAAATCAGTGGAAGCTGAATGTGTGAACTGTCTCCCCCGAAAAGCATTGCATTTTGACCTAGTGTAAAAAGATAAAAAAGTTTCCTGTCTGTGATGGCTATTTACATAAATAACGGATTGCCTGATGATGCACCTTCTCCCTGGTAATGAACGTACATGTGTGAACCAGCTCCCTTGGGGGGCCCAGTATGGCACATGCCAGCTAATCATCCTACCTGCATCTCTGGATCAATGCTTTCATAGATATCAAAATGCTTTTCTGGGATAGGTGGTGGTTCTTCCTCTCCCTCTTCCACAGGCCTGTCATGGTTTGCAGGCTGAAACTGCTGCTCTGTCTTGGGTTTTTTGCACACTCGAGCATACATTGCCCGTAGCTTCTTCTCCACATCAGATGTGGACTCAGTGGGAGCCTCTCGTCCATGGGTCAGTTCCTGCAGCTGCAGATGCGACTCCTTCAGCTCGAGGGTCACCGTCAATAGCACTGGTGCCTGACCAGACTCTGGATACCGGCCCACTACCGTGCTCTCCTTCCCACCAGATCCCACAGACCCCACTGTAGCACAGCTTGAGCTCTTGGATTGCAAGCCAGAGTTTTCCTGCCCTTTCGACCAGTCTTCATCCTTGATGCTTTCATAAACTTGGCCATCCATGCATGGATTCAGAGGCTCTGTTCTAGATACGTCCTCCTCCCTTGGAGTCATGGGGAGCTTTCTGAGCTGCAAGGAACCCAGGTTGGTTGCATTCGGACATAATGCCTCTGGACCAAAGCTTATGGGATGCTCTAAATCTGTCATTTCAGACTTCCCTCTCTTTTGTTGGTTTGGGTTTGTCGTGCCTGGATAGTTCAGAGAGTTTGCTGGCAGAGGGTGTGCAACGCAGCCATTTGTTTGGCTCTCACCTAGGTTACTGGACAAAGAACTACCTGTTGAGAAAGAGTTCATTTTAATTGTATGTTAGTTTGAGCTCTCTCGGTGGGGGAAAACAGACTCGGGAAATACAACTCCAATTTTATAAACATTAAAGGTATTTTATAAATAAAATATAGGTCTTGAAGAAATATGCTTCTGCAAGAAATCATATTTATTTCCCAGGATAGAATGATAGCCAGCAATACACTACTGAAGCCTTCCAAAACCAGGGCACAAGGGCCAACCCTGCTCTTACAGCTATGGTCAAGAACTGGTTCCGAACCACAGACCACCAGCTCCCAAGGGCCTTGTCATATAGAGCTGTCTAGCAACCAGCAGGAGACTGAGTTGGGTGGGGAAGTGGCTTTCAATGACAGTGTGATGTCACTTCTGGGGAAACCCCGAAGGGATCTTATGCCTCTCTAAGAATCAGTGGAAATTCTATGGTAAAAAAAAAAAGTTTTATAGGCATGGGGATTCATTATAAGATAGTGTCCATCTGAAGTAGCACAGTCCTCTCTTACCACCTCTGAATTCTACCACTGTTTCAAGCACACCAAGAAACAGAACCAGGCAGAAATCCAGTGGCACTTTTAAGATGTACCAAATTTTAAGTTTTTAATTAAGTGTAAGTTTTTGTGAGTCAGAACTCACTTCATCAGATACATGAAGCACACATTCATAGCAGATATATTTATATTTATATTCAAGTTTGCAAGCAACAGAAAGTCAGGAGTGAGGAGGAGACTGTATAGAGAGGCCAGTTTGAAACAATAACTAAAGAGAATCCAATCCATTCAGAGTGGGTGAGGATGGGCAAAGCAGGATAAACATAGAACAAGATGTAATTGAGGAAGGTGCTGTGGGGGACAATGAGCAGAACTACTTAACATCTGTAAAGGATGGGTCCTGATTAATGATAGGAGTTCAGGCTATGCTTGGGTTGCCAGCCCAAGTCTAGCAACCCAGGGAGATGGGTGGTGGTGGAGTCTTTACAATCGGCATCATGCAGACACTTCAGCATCACTTCTGGCATGATTCTGGAAGTGATGTCACCATGTCAAGGCAATGCTCTCGCCTTTAACATAAAGTTTCAAGTGAACTCTAGAGCATCGCCTCAGTGTGGTGACATCACTTCCAGGTTCTTACCAGAAGTGACATTGGCCCAGTAGTGAAATGCTGATTCCCTCCCCTCCTCCCCATTTTTCTTCTGTTACTTCCACTGAGCAGCAGGAGTGGCAAGACTCAAGGTAGGAGGTCTGGCCATCCAAATGCAAACAGGCTCTGTTCTCAAATGGCCCTTACTGAATTTTTAAGGGTAAGGAAGGGTAAGCAACCAAAGATCACAGGTTTAGCTCCACTCCAACAATGACTCCATCCAGCTCTGCTTTCTCCTATTGTAAATGGATGGCTGCCATCCTCATTCTGGTGAGGAAAAATAAGACATGACCTGAGCATGTAGAAGAAGCAGGTGGTAGAATGGACTCTTCCAGTTCAGCCTGGAAGATCATCCTTGCTCCCCAGAAGAGAAAAAGGAAATGCTAGAACCCCCCTTTACAATACGCTACGGCTTAAACTTGTAGGGTTGTTTTTAGACCATGCAGCATTCACTTGTGGTATCCACTTCCTGCCACCTTTAGAGGTGCCTCCAAACTCCTCCACTTCATTCTGCTGCAAGACCAGACCAGACGCCAGAATCGTTCTTGAGACAGGAAATCTAGGAGCTTTGATTTATTTATTTATTTGTTTGTTTGTTTGTTTCATTTATATCCCGCCTTGCCAGTAATTCAACTGGCTCAAGGCGGCTGCCCCACACTCTTCCAGATTTGAAGTGCGAGGCTAGGTGAGAACATGGCATGGATTTAGAAGACAGCAAACACAACTAAAAAAATAGAGCAAGACTGGTTTAGGGTGGGGTGGGGGACAAGACCAGCCTTACCATGAAATTAAAAAGCAGGCAGTAGGGTTTTTTTGGGGGGTGCCCTTTTCTTGACTCTCCCAAGGTCCATCTCAACATGCTGCCTTCGAATCTTGAGCTGCAGTTCAGAATGATGTGTGTGTGTGTGTTGTTCTGATTTTCTGTAGCTGTGCAGCTACCTCAGGCTGGCGTTAAAGAGGGAGGAGGTGCATGCGGGGGATCCTGGGGAAAAGTCTATATAAGCATTGTGGCAGCAATCTGAATGGCTACAGCAGGGGTGGGCAATTGTTTTGGCTCGAGGGCCACTTTGTGGGAGCAGAGGTTAGCGGAGGGCCGCACCTTTTAAAATGATTGCATGCATTAGTTAACTTTTGCATTTCAGAAAAGGTATAAACTGTATCATAAAAATCAATAAATACAAATTAAATAAAATAGTGGTAGTTTTATTCAATTTATTTATTGTGCTACTTTCATATCATCTATAGCTGCAAGCACATTTAATTTTAGAATCAGTTTACTGAGACAAATGTACCCTATCACACTTTTCTACAATTTTTTTGAACTCAGGAGTGAGATTGCTTGTTGAGATTCTCATCACAGCCTGCAAGTTAATGTCTGTCAAAGATCATCTATATTTACTCTTGTTAATCTTCATGTCTTGGCGGGCCACAAAAAACTCTGTGGCGGGCCGCATGTGGCCCGCAGGCCGCCATTTGCCCACCCCTGGGCTACAGTGATCACTAGAATGGCTAGGAGGCAGAAAGAGAGGGGACGTAGTTGTGGGAAAGGGAGGGACGGAAGATCAGCTGGTGTCTGCAAAAATAGCCATCTCCAGCCATCACAAGAGGGAAAGCTGCTTTTGATCCCCTTGGTCACCATTCTCGTTTTCTGCAAGAGAAACTATTGTAAGCAGATTCCATCAAGTGACAGGAGACCTGCCCCTCCCAGATTAGACAGGGTTCTCACACCCTGTTTGTTTCCTTGCCTGGTAATTCATGCTGCATGCAGCACAGGTAAGATTTACTTATGGGACTGAGTTTAGGGCCTTTATGTAGCTCCCAGCTCCCCAGCATCCAGGTGCATTTGGTCAAGTGCCAATTCACGCAATAAAGTTGCTGTTTCTTTTGTTAAGCATTTAAGCTAAGCAGGTTCCAGTTCTGTTTGCAGAAAAGCCGTCAGTTGTCTGGCCTGCCAAAGATACCTGTCAAGCAAGTTCTTGCTCCTAATGATCAAATAAAAGCACCACTGTGGTCTAGCGCAGCAGTCTCCAAGCTTTCTAGACACACCTTTAACACCCAGGCGGCAACACGGGACCTAGTGACCTTCCAAACAGCAATAATAATAAAAAAGTTAACTCTATAGGAACCCATGATCCAGAAAGTAGTACGATCTGGCTCCTCCTCTTCCTGTCGCATGTCATGTGGTAGCCCCCCCCCCGCCCCTTTCCTGCATGGATCCTATGCTGCTGTCTGAAGTTACAGGTAGGTCTGGGGTCTGGAAAGTTTGAAGACCACTGTGGTATAGCAATCAGAGCATGTCGCATCAGCCTCTGCCTAAACAAAGCCTGATTTATCGTGATGTCTTTGTATTATTTACTTTTCTTATAAATATTATTTCAGTAAGCATAGAACAGTGGAAACAAAACAGGCACTCCTAAAGCAAGCAGTAGATGCCTGGAGAGCAATTCCTGCAGCATCCTAAGGGTGAACCCCAGTTTCAATGTGGAATAGCTGTTAAACTAGAGCTAAGGAGACCCACGTTCAAACCCCTAATTACCATGAAATGTACCAGGTCACCTTGGGCCAGGCATTCACTCTTATCCTAGCCTTCCTCACAGGGTTGTTGTGAAGATAAAAGGGAGGGAGGAAGACCCATATATGCCTTGAAGGAAGGGCAGGATAGAAATATATTGAATAAATAAAATTGCACATAGCTACAGTGTGCTCTCTACAATCAATTGATGCAAGGCACTGCACAACATTTTGGTACATTGGCTCTGATTTGATTGTATCTTCTGGACCAAAATAGGAAGGCTTACAGTAGTAATACTATATACCTGACCATGACACAAGGCGATACTCTCTGAGGCTTCACCAATATTCTCAGGCCTTTCATCAATTGATTGATCAAGATGGGTGGACATGTTAGTCTGTCTATAGCTGTAGAGAAGAGCGAGAACAGTAGCACCTTAAAGACTAACAAAATATGTGGCAGGGTGTGAACTTTCGTGAGTCACTCACTGCTTACTTCTTCAGAATATAAACTGGCATACAACCATATGAAAGCTCATACCCTGCCGCATATTTTGTTAGTCTTTTAGGTGCTACTGGACTCTCGCTCTTCTCTACTGCATCAATTGATTTAACTATAAAACTCCTTTTTTTGGTCCTACGTTGATTAACTTATCGTCTTATTATTGTATCGAGTCTATATGTACAAATATGGCTTGACCACCGAAGAAGGCCACTTTGGCTGAAACGTGTCTGATTGCAATAGGTCCCACTTGTGTATATTGTTCACTTTTATTCTGTATTGAGGCTATAATCAGTCCCATAGTCATTTTTGAATAATTGCTAATAATTACATTATTTTTTGATAATATTTTAGTTATAGTTTTTCTATATTGGTCCTTTACTTTGTATGCAACCAACCTTTCAGATACTTGATTCATTTATTTGGGTTAAGTTCCCCCCCCCCTTTTTTCCCCCTTTGTCTCTTAGTCTTTAAGGTGCCACAGGCCTACTTTTGTTGTGACAGACTAACCAGGCTGCCCTGACCTAGATGGCCTGGGGCTAGCTTGATCTCATCAAATCTCAGAAGCTAAGCTTAGTACTTGGATGGGAGACCACCAAGGAAGTCCAGGGTTGCTCTGCAGAGGCAGTCAATGGCAAACCATCTCTGCTCCTCTCTTGAAAATCCTACAGACTTGCTATAAGTCAGCTGCAACTTGATGGCACTTTCCACCAACACATGGCTGCCCCTGTTAACTAGGCTTGCCAACCCCCATGTGTCAGCTGGACGGAGATCAGTTCACCTGGAGAAAATGGCCACTTTGGAAGGTGGGCTCTATGACATTATACTCGATTGAAGTCGCTCCCATCCCCAAACCCTGCCGTCCTCAGGCTTCACCCCCAATTTCTCCAGGTATTTCCCAACCCGGAACTGGCAACACTACTGGTCACACTCTGGGAAAAGGGCAGGATATGGAGAAAATGTTGGCTGTTATTTCTTAGAATACATCAAACATCAACTACAACAATTTAAAAACCAAAATCAGTTCAGCACAGAGGTCTCCTAATTGTCACCTCCATTTTCCCAGAATGCCACATGGTTCAGTCTTAAAGGGGCCCTGGCATATAAACAATCAACTATTATATCAGCTCTTATTGTCACATCCCCGGTTGTGGGTACTGGCTCTGCTGAGGCCGACTACTACACAGAGAAGGACGAAGCATGGCGCAACCCAGCCTCCTCTGGAGTCTGCCCAGCAGAGGAACCCTTAACAGCACCCGAGGGAGAAGAGGCCCCAGCAGCTGCACAGGAGGTGCACCCAGAGGGAGAGATTGATCCAGAGCCTGGCCCAGCACCCCCACGTGGAGACACCCCGAGGCCAGAATCCCCACCTAGTTCTCCTGAGTATCCCAGACGCAAGGCACACCAGCAGCTGGATGTGCAAGAGCGAAGGAAGAGTGCCAGACTGCAGCTCTTGCAAAGGCAACATGAGGGGCTGTGAGACTTGGCAGACTGACTCCCAGGGAAGGGAGGATCTAGTTATAAACACCCCCACGCACCTGCCTCAGTGCAGAAGCAACAGTGCATGATGATTGTGGTGACTGGCTGAGCCAGTACATCCCCTCTGGCAGTTTCATAGGTTCTGGAAGCAACTGGCAGTTGAGCTGGAAAGCAGGCAGGAAGAGACATAGAAGTGGAAGGGCAGCCCCATCAACTGCAAGACTTAGGGCTAACCTTACAAGTCTGGGAAATAATCCCCCCTCCCAGTACTGTCTCCATGTGGGAAAACAGCTTTGGGGGACAGGAGCTCTACTTACCCCGCAGTGGCATTCCTAGTTTTTTTTAAAAAGCCATTCCCAGCAGTTGCTAAGTGGCTGTAGGAAATGACACAAAGGTGTAGTTTGGCCCTAAGCAACCAGCCCAGACCCAAGCCTTGTGGGGCCTTCTATAGTACCTCTTGCTGTAGTGAAGTGGAAGAAAGCCAAGATTGCTTTGGGGGAGCATTTATTTTTGGGTGTTTCTGTATTTATATCTCACTTTTCTCCCCAGCTGAGACTCACACCAGCTTAGAACATCATCCTCCCCCTCCTCAATTTTCTCACAATGATAACCCTGTGAGGGAGGCCATGGGCCCCAAGGTCACACAATGAGCTTTCATGGTAGAAGTGATTCCCTCCTCTATCCACTACACCACACTGACTCTCAAGTGGACGCAGCAAGCGGATACCCGGGAGACACATTCCTGGATGTTGTGCTGGTGCTCTGCTGGGACCACTGCTTTAAGAGGACGATCACTGGATGGTGTGTTCCACACAACTGGGAAACCAACCTGGATCACAGGGGTGCATAACTTCCATACAGAAACATAACAGTGATACTATCCATCACCAACTATCTGACTATAGCCCAGACAAAGACCTTCAATTCTCTGCCCCAGAACTTCAGCCTTCCCTGCAAGTGCAAAGTGCTCCAGAGGCAACCAGAGGTCTTCAAGAGAACTGTCAGCAGGCAAGATGGGGCCTGTCAGTCAGAGGACCCACAGCCTCATTTCTGCTTGTTACTGGAGCAGCTGGGATGTGTGGGGAGCTTCAGGAAAGCAGAGAGGCTCTCCCCCTTGGGATACTGCATAAATCAATGGAGAGCTTTATACGTAAAGCAGCTGTGGAACATATGAAGCTGCCTTATATGGAGCCAGACTCTTCTAGGGCTCATGAAGGCTGGGAAACAAATGGCTACTGCTCTGAAAAGCCTTTCTTTACTCCTTGAAATAGGAAAGACTCTCTGTGGTTAACTCAGCAGTGAAGGAAGCATACCCTGCACCTCTTTCAGGGACAATTTTTGTCTGTTCTGTCTTGATAGGTGTTATTTCTTGAGAGGCGGTGTGGTGCAGCGGTTAGAGTGTCAGATTAGGATCTGGGAGACCAAGATCCACATTCCCACTCTGTCACAGGAGCACACCAGGTGATCTTGAGTGTCACTCCCTCTTCACCCATCACTTTTTCACAGCACTGGCTGGCTCCTTACTGGGACACCGAAAACCCAGACAGTGCAGTAAAAAAATTAACCTTTGAATTGAAGGCCCCTGCCAGCATACGTATTTTATTTATTTATTTACTTCATTGATACTTTGCCTTTCTAACCGAAGTGGCTTCCATTGTTCTTGACTCCTCCATTTTACCCTCACAATAACCCTGTGAAGTAGGTTGGCTGAGTGTGTCTAACTGGCCCAAAGTCACCCAGCAAGTTTCCATGGCAGAGTGCAGATTCAAACTGGGGTCTCCCAGATCCTAGTCCAACTCTCTAACCTCTACACCACACTGGCTCTCAAATAATGCAGTGTGTGTGCACGGGGGACGGGAGAATCTGTTGCAGTGATGTGCACAGAGCACAGCAGTATGTACTGTTTTGAAATGGCTTAACAGTTTGAGCTGGCTTTGACTGTGTTGCATCCAGGAAGGAAGCAGTAGCCTGCCAACACTTTGAGGAGGGATGTGCACTTAGATATCTCCAGTACAAATTTATATGTGTCTGGGGGGGAAAACCCTACTCTCATATTTCAAATATATTTGGATGTCCAGAAAATATTCAGGATTTCTCAGAATACCAAAAACTGAGCACCCCCCCCCCCCAATTCCAGAAATATTTGGGAACATCCAAGAATATTTGAAGCTAGCACTTTAAGATCCTCCCTCCCCCCCCCCCCGCCATTTCTTTTTCCTCAATTTTACAGTGTGTTTCTGTCAGTGTTTTGTCAGGTCTAGCTGGCTGCTTTAGTACTGGCTTGCCAGATTGGCTTGGCTTGGATTCTCACTTTGACATTGGTTCTGTTGGTCTTGCAACACCATCCCTTGGCTAAATCGGTTTGGCTTGAATATTGGTTGTATCGGGCTTGTTGGTTCTGTTTGCATTTGGCGGCTTTTGGCCAGTAGTTGTTCCTGTGTGTTTGGTTATTTGGCTGCTTTTTCCTGGAGAACGCATGGCATTTTTTCCCATAGGAAAAAATAGAGAGACAAGCAGAATGGCAGGGAGCACCCTGCTTGGGGGCCTATAGATCCAGTCCAATCATCTTGAAACTTGAGGTCTTTAGTGGACACGCAGGAGTCGGTTCTCTGAAAATTTGGTGTCATTGCTAGAAAAACAGCTGCTCCAGTCCTCTGGAAATAATCCCCCAGAGGGAATAAGGGACCCAAACATTTCAGAATTCCCTCCTAAAAAACCAAAACAGATTCAGAATTCTGAAACAGTATCAGGGGACCTGAATCATTGGGAATACCTGTATTGATGCCCTTTGTAATATTTGATTTAAAAAAAAATATTGATTTTTTTTTCAAGGGCACTTTTCTAGTTTTGAGGAGGTGTAAGACATGAGCATATGAAGCCGACTTCTACTGAATCACATCCTTGGTCCATCGAAGTCAGTATTGTCTACTCAGACTGGAAGCAGCTCTCCAGAGTCTCAGGCAGAGTTCTTTCACAGAGCCTACTGTCTGGTCCTTTCAACTGGAGATGCTGGGGACTGAACCTGGGGCCTTCGGGGGCCTTCTGCATGCCAGGTAGATGCTCTGCCACTGAGCCATAGCCCCTCCTCAGCTCTACCACAGGCCCACACGAAGGGTCCACCAGAGCCTTTAGAACATCTCCAACTTTGCTGTTCTTGATCACCTTGCTGCTTCTGTTCATATTAAAAAAAATGTTCTCCCAGTGCTTGGGAACACCCTGCCAGAACAGAACACCCACATGTTCTCTCCAGCCTATATGACACACTGCTCCCGAATCCATCCCCACCAGCACACATAAGTTTCCCCAGTGGGGCAAACAGTAGTTCCCTGGGGTTCTGGCTGAAGCCCCTTCTTCCTGCGTGCCACAATCCCAGTCAGAATTGGCTCACATAGTACCAGAGAATCTTCCACGTCTCAGCCTGGAATACCCAAACTCCTCCCTTTTCTGCAAAGCCTTTAGCTCCTCCATCTTTATGCTCTACTACAACTGAAATGAAACCTAATCCCATACACATGCATTTGCTCCCATCTATCCCTTGGCGTCCTTACCTCTCCCTTCCACTCTCTTCTCCATTCCCTCCCCATCAAAAGTTATACTGTAAGCTCCTTAGGAAGAAACATCACTCTTGCACTTCTACTGCTCTATATATGTTGAAGTGGGTGAATCAGACAAGAAGAACAATTACTACTGCCTCTGTTGGAACAAGAAACAGAAACCATAGAGTTAGAAAGGTCTAGTCCAACTCCCTGCACAACACAGGAAGTTCAGTTACCTCCCCACTCTTCCCCCAGTGACCTCTGCTCTATGCCCAGAGGAAGGCAAAAAACCTCCAGGATCCCTGGACCTATCTGGCCTGGAGGAAAATTCCTTCTTAACCCCAAAGTGTGTGCCCCCCTGCCAAAGGACCATGGTTTTTGCAGAAGGAAAGGGCTGTTTTTCTCCAGCCCTAAAACAATAATTGCTCAGAGTTTTCAGTCTTGCCCTGCAGCCAGAGTGGGAAAGTCACATCAACACACAGGGCCCTGTCCTAGCCAGAGTAGTTTGCCGTGAACTGGCTGCTGTTGTAACTCTCAAACTGTCCTGGCACCTTCTCAGCTGCTCAGGCCGATCACAAGGAAACCACAGTGACTCATCTGATTCAGCAGAACTCTGCTGTTTGGGTGCCCAAATCTGCACACAGCCCATGTCTGTGCACACACACACCCTTCCTGCCCCAAGCAAACACCACAACCCCAGCTTTGCAGGTCACAAAAGTCACCCATTTCCTCTTCTATTCTCTGCTGTGGCTCACATTCCCAAGGAGCTGGGGGAGTAAACCAGGGTGCTAAGTGTGTGTTTACACACCACCAGTTTAGTGCTGGAAATACAGCTGGCCATGACCCTGCTGTTGCAGCAGGGCTCACTCTTGGCCAACAGCGGTTTGGTGTTAAGTTACTGCCGGAATAATCCAGTGCCCCAAGGGAAAAATCAGCTGCAAAGAAAGAAATGTGGTCAGTACTGGAGAACAGTTAACTCTTCATGTCTGCTGCTACAGCAAACTCCACAACAGAATGAGCCAGGCAAAGCGCTCTTTTTCGAAGCAATGGCTATCACCTGCTTTTGCTGAATGCAAGATCAGGCAAGGGTCACAAGCAGAACCAGGTCTTAAGAGTCTCCTCTCCCAGGGTTATTGTGGAAGATCTATGAAGCAAAGGCAAGGTTAAGGTAAGCCTCCTGAGAGCGGACAGAAACACAGCTGAAACACTGGCCAAAGCCAGTAGGACAATCCAGTGTCCAGAGATAAAAGAAGAGGGCCATTCCAAGAGCTGGAAAGGAAGACCCAACTATCTCCTGAGCACAGCTTGAGACATACTGTGCCATCACTACACTTGGGACTGAGCTCTGATTTGTGTTGTATTCAGTTGCCTGAAAAGCCCAGATTAGCCTCAAGTGTGGAAACTAAGGATGGGGGACCATCAAGGAAAACCAGGGTTGCTCTGCAGAGGAAGGCAATGGCAAACCACCTCTGCTCACATCTTTCTTTGATAACCTTATGTGGGATCGGCCTAAACTGGATGCAACTTGATGGCACTTTATTGTTATTATAAATTATTACCAATTAGACTGTGAAGCCCTTGGAGGACAGAAATTCCTTTGGGGGGGGGGGGAAACTGCTGTGAACACACTCTGGGGCACTGGGACAGAAAGGGATATAATAAGCAAGCAAATCAGTTACTAAAAAACCTGGCAGGGCAAAAAGAATTAGAATGTGGAGACACTAAGGCTGGGGAAGGGGGAAAGCCAAGAACCAAGGAGACGTGAAACTCCTTCGCAAGGAAAATGAAACTCAAGTTGGGATCTTGAGACTTTCAGAGAGTACTGCTCTTTGGGGGCTTTTCTGCATTTTTTTTGTCAGTTCTGTCCCCATATTGCTTTAATTTATTCCCTGATTTTTGCACACTTTTTTGCACCTTTCATTTTTACCTTGGGGTTTTTTTTTCAACCCAGTTTTTTCCTGGTTCTTTTGAGACTACTTTTAGCCCAGTGTTTTTTTGGAAGCCGATCCTGAATCACCTTTTTCCTTGAGTGGAATGTTTCTGTTGATTTTCTTTGCCCACTCGCCTCCAGCCCACTCTCTGATGATTGGACTGTCCTGATCAAACCACTCCGTCTTCTCCACCCCACCCTGAAGACGAGTGATTACTTTTTCTTTTAAACAGCCCTGAAATATAGATATATATATTGCTGAAGTTTTGTAACAATAGGCTTAGGTGGTTCTCTGAATTCCCAGCTTTCATTAAAAGAAAAAAGTAAGTCTCCAATTCTTCCTTTGCAGTGTTGTGTATTGATGCTGCGGTTGCCATGTGCTCCTGCAATGGTGACCACCATGTGGACCTTCGCACATGGTCCGAACCTACCTGAGCTTAGGCCAGGTAGGACAATAGGGATCGAATCCTGAACGTCCACCAATCCTGTGCCTAGGTTCCCCCCGGGGGACCTATGAACTGCAACTGCGAATTTAAGGTCCTATCTGGACATTTGGGCGAGGTCAGGGGATTATCTCCAACCGGGATAAAAGCGGGCACGAAGCCCGGGGTTTTCAAGTACCATCTGAACCCGCAATAAACGACTATGCTGTTTTCACCCTTACCGGCCTCCCGACTCCAGGACTTCTCAGCAGAGATATGCTTTTTTTCTTTATATTTCTGTGATGGAGGAGACTAGAGACTTACTTTTTTAAAAATGAAAGCTGGGAACTCAGAGAACCTTCTAAGCCTTTTGTTACAAAGCTCCAGCAATACAGTGATATTGTAGTGCTTTAAAAAAAAAAGAGGTGGGGTGCTGTAATGCCACCAATAATACCATCAACGATGAAAATCCTCATTACTTGAAGGCATGCGTAGATGAATATAAACTGACTCCACAACTGTGAAAATGCACAGGGAGGGCAGACATGCAGAACAACTGTGCCCATACTGATTCCAGTGCTTGTAGATCAACTCCCAAGAAAATCAGCAGTAAGTCGAGCATGCAGAAAAGCCCTTGATCAGGAAGGGCAAGACGGGGGGGGGGTGGTGGTGGTTCCTGGTATTTATAACAAGCATGGCCTATCTCTGGGTTGATATTGGAAATGTGCACCCAAAGGAGGTTCTGACAGGGTCTAGCTAAACATTACATTATCCTTGTGTCCTTGCTGGGTCAACCACAAGGACTTTCGAGCAGGTGAACCTCGTGAGTCCTATGCCCAGACCTCAATTCCCAAAGGCACAGAGGACCAGTTCAGGCTGAGACCATGGCTTGGGGGGGGGGGGGGGGAGGGTTTAAGCCTTCTCCAGTGCTTCCTTCCTGACCTGACATTTCCCCAAAGACCTGCTATTTGCCCCACTGTGGAAATGTATGTGTAGCAATACGTACTTGTAAGATTCCTAGTGGGGCAAATAATGGCTTCCCAGGGCAGGGATCTTCAGGTCAGGAAACCCTTGCAGGTGGGAAGACTTAGACCCCTTCTGTGCACACGCCATAGTCCCAGTCTGAATTAGGCCCCCGCATACATGGGAACTGCACAGAACTTGACAAGCCCCATCTGTTCAAAAGTCCTTGCGGTGAACTCAAGGAAGGCACAAGGATGAGATAATGTATAGTTAGGCCCCAAGTCCTGAGCACAAAGAGACGGGACAACCAGTTTTTATCTACATTCTGATGACGTTGCTGTGCTTGGGTTGGAGAGCTAACTGCTAAGAAATAGGTACCTGTATTTCTCTGGTGCGTTCCTGACTACAGGGATTGGTTCCCCTGGACAAAATGGCTGCTTTGGAGAGTGGAGCGTGATACCCTGCTGAGGTCCCTCCCCTCACTTAAACTCTGCCTTCCCCAAGCTCCACTTCCCAAATCTCCAGGAATTTCCCAACCGGGAGCTGGGAACCCTAAAAGCTGCAGATCAACAAATAATAACACCGTATAAGACACACCTCAAGTTGGAACTGAATTCTGCCTGACAAGGCCTAGAGGGGATTGCATGAGCCCGCCCCATCCTCCATAGACACCAAAGCCTTTTGTGGCTTTGTGCAGCAGAGGAGTTAAGTGATCTCCCCCCCCCCCCCCCCGACTTTCTCTGCAAACTGAGGGATAAAGATCATCCAAGTCTGAAAATTCTACAGGGAGGGGAGGGGAAGAGGAAATATGAAAAGAAATCCCTTTCTCCATTTGAGGGACCTCCTTCCCCACCCCCAAGCCCTGAAGCCTGTAGCTGCTGCAACAAAACCAGCAGAGCTAGAAATCCGACAGATGTCACCTTTAAACCCGCTTCTCCATCTAGAGGATAATCCATGTTAAATAGACACCAATCGCCTTATGGAAGTGGCGGACAGTGGTATTTCAGGACTTAGACTAGGGAGACCCTTGGAGAGGGGGGAACCCTTTCTGTCCCTAGCATTAATGTTGTTCAAAAGGCCATTAACTCGGCGGGGAACACCACATTTGGCTTGGTGCCATCAGCGCTGTGTCAGCAGACTCTCAGAAAGGAACAATCACTGAAATTACCAGGATGGACTGAAGATCTCAAAGGGCCTAATGGGCAATGTATAGTGTTGGACTCGGATCTGGGAGACCCGGAGCTGGATGCCTATTCTGCCATGGAAGCTTACTGGGTATTCTTGTGACGGTCATTCTCTCAGCCTCACCCACCTTGCAGGGTTTCTGATGTGAGGACAAAATGGAGAGAGTAGAGCAATGTTGTAAGCTGCCAGGAAAAAGCAGGGTATAAATAAATATAAACAATAAATACTAGTCAGCCTCAGGACTACACAGGAGTCATCATCACCCCAGCATTCCTGGCACCTACATCACACTTCGTAGATAATGCAGGGCTGCAGTTTGCCCTGGAATCCTTCCCATGGTCAAATCCAGTCTTATGGGGCAGGCAGAACTGAGCAGTTGCCTCTGGCATCTAATTCTGAGTACCAGTAAAGGGCAGCAAATGGTCAGTTATTTAATTACAGCTGCAGTTCTGTGGCTAATGCCTCAATGGCAGTACGCCTGATATGCATGCCAAAGGTCCCAGGTTCAGTTCCCAGCATCTCCAGTTAAAAGGATCCAGTAGAAGGTGATATGAAAGACCTTGACTTGAGACCTTGGAGAGCCGTTGCCAGTCAGGGTAGACAATAGAAACCTTGATAAACCAATGGCAAAGCTCAACATCAGGCAGCTTCATTTGTAGATGCCCTGGTAACATCTAGATTAGATTACTGCAGTGTACTCTACGTGTAGCTGTCCTTGAAGACTGACCAGAAGCTTCAGTTGGTACGAAATGCTACAGGACGCTATTTGGGTGGAAAGGCGGAATACAAATGTTTTAAATAAAATATGTTCTACGGCCAGAGCTGGTCCTGCCATAGGACAGTTTCTTCAGCCTGTCTGAGGAGTCTGCTTATGGGGGCACCAGAAAGCCCCCCAAAAGGTAAGGGTGCTTGCCCTTATCTATATGCTGGTGAAAGATGAAAACAGCAGCGGCATGCGAGAGGAAAGAATGTGCAAATGGCACTGCCAGGGCACAGTGCCATCAGGGATCTCAGGATACAAATGGCAGGAGGCGACAGCAGTGCAGGGGGAACTGCTAGAAAGGAAGCCACGCCAGCCCTTTTGTGTAAGACCTCCCAGATACGATCTAAGGAGCTACCCACCGGCTCGATCACTCCACAGAATATGTAACACACAACTGTTCAACAGGGCATTTTTATTAAAGGGATGGGATTGTACTTTATTGCAAGGTATAACCCTGTTTTACCTGCACTATTTCCTAATTTTGCAATCCAGTTTTACTGCGCTGTGAGTAACTAAATATCACAGTGCTGTGATTCTCAGAGCTGGGCTGGAAGCAACAGGAGCAGACTGAGGGAACTGACGGCCAGCATTGCTAATGCATTGCAGGGACAGTTTGTCAGAAGTGCAAAATGTCGTACAGGAAGGTCACCCACTGGCCAGAATCAAAGCCAGGGCAACTGTTCAAGCAAATGCTGATGGTCTGTCGCGGCCAGTGTTTTTTTACTCTGACTGGCAGCAACTGTCGAGGGTTTCTGGTTAATATCTTTTGCATCACAAGGAGAAAGGGGTAGGATGCAAGAAAGCAATGTTCAGAAGGGCAGACGGAAAGGAAATGGGCTGGAGACAAATGTACTGCTGAACCTGAGCTGCTTGGTAGCTCAGATCTGTTTATTGGTATGATTTTATACATTTGTAACTCTTTTGCTGGCTTTACTTAGGCTCCACTGAGTTATTCCTAGATTTAAAGCAGCCATTCAGCTTTTACATTGCCATATAAATTGTCGCGATGTGTTGGCTTTTGTGATCTATTAAAAGTGTCTAAATTAACATGTATTAAAACACAGTTCTTAGTTTTTTTTGTCTTCACTTTACTCCTGGGCCAAGAAGTAGACTCAGGGGCATAATCTAAATCTAATTTTTCCCCCAGTTGTCCAGAGTTGGCCCAGTTGCACTTTGCACACCCACTCTGGAGCTGGAAAGGAAGTATATATATCCACAGAGCACTGCCTGCAAGGCACAAAACTATTCACAGATGGGAATCTATTGTTCCAACAGGAAAGCAGGCTTTCCCCTTTATTGCTGCCCTGGAGTCTTGGCCGAAGGCTAAGGGAAAAGCCATGCCACTTTCTCACGCTCTGGGGGGTGGGGGTGGGGAGAGCAAGCTACTCCAAGATGACTGAGCTCAGTTCAGGACCCTACAAAAATCCAGTCTCTTTGGGGCCAGCACTGGGCGCTCCTCTAGATCACCAGACATTTGTGCAACACCAGACAGGAACATGCAAAGCTGTTTTATGTCTCGTCAGCAGACCACTGGTCCACTTAACTCAATACAGTATGGGAAATTCTGCACAAGCCCCGGTGAAATGAACAAGAGCCATCCACAGCTTCTTTCAATGAAGCTTGTGCAGGGGAGGAAAAAACCTTATACTGCCTTATACTGAATCAGACCATTCATCCATCAAAGTCAATACTGTCTACTCAAACTGGCAGTGGCTCTCCAAGGTCTCTGGCTGAAGTCATTCACATTGCCCACTACCTGGTCCTTTCAACTAGAGATGTCAGGGATAGAACCTAGGACCTTCTGCATGCCAAGCAGATGCTCTACCTCTCCTCTATGGGTTGAGCCCCATGTAGAAATATCAGTTCGGATCCTGCCGTACATAACTTTCTCATGTTCCGTCACCCCACAGCAGTCCAAAATGCCCCCTGAAATGCTGCTCCTGGAAGTAGAGGGGATCCTCAGGATTAACAGGGAGGGGGGAGGGAGTCAGAGGGCTGCAGTGGGGTGGGAAAATCGGCAACCCCCCCCCATCTCGCACGCATAGTAATTATAGGTGGAACCCACTCCACTATTTGGATTTTTCACCTCAAGCACTAAAATGTCCTTGGAAAAGAAAGAGGCCCTGGGAGGCCTTTGCTCAGATTTAAACTCTGGAACAGCAACCAAAGAAAGAAGGAAAGAACAAAAATGGTCCATTACTTTAGACAACTCAAGCAAGCCAGCCAAGCCAGAGAATGAAAACAAATATAATAATCTCCCCCCCCCCCCCCCAAAAAAACAGGAACAGTTTTTGTTTGGCGATCACAAACAAATGCTGCCTGAGCCATCTCGCACTCAAGGCCAAAAGATCACACTTTGCTCTTTCCTTCCCCTCTCCTCATGGCCTTCTACTCCGGAGTTCATTTGGAGGAAGTCCTAATTACAGCAAAATGCAAACAGAAGCCACAAGCAGTATGAATGTTTATAGTGCCTTTCTAAAGGGATTATGCAAGCTTAGTAGTAGGAGAGGTCAGGTGCTTCCCAAGCGACAGGCTGATATGATAAATCCTGACCCGCTGGCCTAGCCCGGTTACCCTCCGCTTGGCAGTGTGCGGAATAAAAGGCTCACCCGGTCACACAACCTGCTAGCTACACAGTCAGGCTCTTGTTGTCACCCTTTCGAGAGATTCATCTCAACGTGAAAATAAAAGAGGCTCTGCCAGGAAACACTTGGGAGAAATGGAGCAATTGCATGGATAAGAACATAAGAGAAGCCAATGTTGGATTAGGCCAATGACCATCACACAGTGGCCAAAAACACCAGGTGCCATCAGAAGGTCCACCAGTGGGGCCAGGACACTAGAAGCCCTCCCACTGCTGGAGCAATCTCTACAAGCAGAAAATTAAGGAGTGGCTTTCATTATAGATAGACAGATGACCCCTTGAAGGCTAACACTGCCTATGTTCTGGGGTATCTGGAAGACAAGACAAGAGCTTTCATCCAACCCCTAACGATGACAGCCAGTGTGGTTCAGTGGTTAGTGTGCCAGATTAGGGTATGGGAGACACAAGTATGAATCCCCACTTAGCCATGGAAGCTGGCTGGGTGACCTTGGGGCACTTTCATGCCCTCAGTTTAACCTACCTCACAGGGTTGTTGTGAGGATAAATGGTGGAGAGCAGAATGTTGTAAACCGCTTTGGGTCCCCTTGGGGAGACAGGAGGGGTATGGATTTATTTTAATTATTTCAGTAAAGAATAATGAATGCCGAGAAACGTGATGATTTTACTGATCTTGTTTGTATCGATGTAGAATACATGAATTCTGTATGAGGGCACTGTAGAATTTCTAGAGGCTGGAGTGGTTGCATTCACAAATAGATGATTAAGGGAGGGCATAATAGAGATACATAAAATTACAAGCTTCATCATTGTGATGGGTGGAGCATGGAGGGACAGCTTGCACATGTCCTGGCAGAGGTGCAGGGGATCTCTGTATGCTCAGCACCCAGAGACACACCATCCCACTCCCAACCCACAGAATCTTTTATCCACATTTCCATTTTAAAAACATTCCCAACCTGCCTTTCCTTGTCAAACCCAAGACAGCTAACGATAACAAAGTAAAATGTGTTGCTAAAATATCATATTCAAACAATAAAAGAGCAACAGCCCAGAAAGCAGTTATTCAGTTAATAAAAACACAAGGAAAACCTCTTTCCAAAGCAGAATTTTTTTACAGCCCTACTGAAAGAGAACAATGAGGAGCTTTTAAAATGAATGTGTTCCATTACCGATTGCTTGGAATAGATAGCAAGTTTTTACTTTAACCTGGTAAATATTTTACAAAATGTTCCCCACCCCCAGCCCAGGAAGGTATGACAGCAAGATGTCAGCCAGTACTGAAGGTAGGGAGCTGACCTTGCTCCCTGCAGCCATTAAGAACCAAACTTGCTCCTATCTGCATATCCCCGCCTCTTCATTTGCATAACCCCATCCTGGGCTCCCTTTCTTGGGTATGCTAAGGTGTGATGCAAGCTGGGAATTCCCATAGACTGACAACCCCGTGAAGAAAGTTCAGTCCCTTTAAAAGACCTACATAGTTGGCACAGGGTGAAAAAGATAAAGAGAAGGTGGCACGGTCCTTAAGCATTAGCTGCAACATGGAAGCCTGGGAACCTCAGGTAGTTATGGGATCTCCCTTGGCATCAAACACTGCAGAAAGAGGCCATTTATAAGTAGCACACTTAGATCAGATGGCATATTTTCCAGGCATTTTAATGCCTTACAGATAGCGTTGACCCACCTTTGTGCAATGTTCCATCTTCAAGATGTTTCTCCTGCAGACTCTGTCCATCTTCTAATTTAGTCTGCGTAAGAAATCAAAAAGATAAAACACGAGGCTGCCTTACACTGTCGGACCATTGGTCCCCATAACTCTGACTGGCAGTGGCACTCCAGGATCTCAGACAGAGAAGGATCTTTCTTAACCCGGACTACCTTAAACCATTTAACGAGAAATGTTAGGAACTGAACCTGGGACTGTCTCCATGCAATGCACAGAGTCTAGGAACAGAACCTGGGACTGTCTCCATGCAATGCACAGAGTCTACCGCTGAGCCATGGGCCTTGCTTTGAATGTCAAAGTAAGGTACCTCAGTGAAGACACACACACATCCCACATGAACTGTTCAGAATGTTATTATTTCATTCAAGCAATACAGATCCGGACATGCTTTCCTTTCCTTCAAGGAAGGCAGCTAGGATATATATTTTTTTAAGGATATAATAAACCGCAAGAGCCAGTGATGGCCCCAGGTTTTTCCGCCCACTAGGCAAGGATATATTCTGCCCCTCCCCTGTGCGGGGCAGGCGCCGGAGCCACAGCAGGTGGGCCGAGGGGGTGAGCTACAAATGTATGTGAGGGGCGGGATAGCTCGAGGGGAGGGGGAGGGAGCCTGTGCCAGGCTGCAAAAGGAGCTCCAAAGAGACCACGGGGTCGGGGGCAGCAGAGGACGAGCGGCCCTTTCCCATCTTCCCGGGCTGTTCCCTGAGCCTGTCTGCCCCCCCCCCGACTTCTCTTTCTGTCTGGGGGGCTGCAAAGAGGGGAGTCTCTTGCAGGGGATGGAGCAAGAAGCCAGCAAGGGAGGCTTCCCGTTCGGGGCAAGAAGGGGACAAGGCCAGCCAGAATGGTGCCCTCGTTGAGCCGTCGCCCTAGGCAACGGTCTAAAATTTAACAATAATGGGCCGGCCCTGACCAGAGCTTCACATTAGACATCTTCCTGGAGTTCCACAGAAAGACCAAGCAAAAATAAATTAAACTAAATTACCCCAAACTGCCCCTTGGTTTGGGCTACCACTTGAGGCAAAGTGTCTCAGAGCCAAACTAGATGTGATGGTGTCCACAGGCCCGACCTATGGACACTGCCGCCATTTTAAACCCTGATGAGGTTGTTTAAAAATGCTGTGAGGGCCTGCAGCATGGTGGGATGAGGCACTCCTATGTATCCCCCCCAAAAAAACCCAGTGACTTTTCAAGTGCTAAAGAGCCATGGCATTTTAAAATCGCCTAATTAGGCTTTAAAATGGCAGTGGCATCTGCAGGTTGGACCCATGGACCCCATCATCATGTCTAGTTTGGCCCTCAATTGTCTGTTCATAGAGGAAACTTCTTTGCCACAAATGGAATGTTCACAATATCCAATGTTAACTCAAACATAATTGAGCCAGTTTACATATTTGGTTCTGTGGTAAAGGGATATCCATACGTTTGTTAATTAGTGCTTCAGTCAGCTGCCTTCTCCAGCAGTGGCAGTATGGGGAAAAGTCTCTAAGATGCTCCAAGGCAGATATGTGGCCCAAGAGCAGATGTCCATCTTCTCAGGGTGGTGGCCACTCTCCAACAAAGCCAACTTCTCCAGGAAACCTGCAAAAAGTCTATTCCCTTCCTCCAAGAAGCTTGAGGCTGCATCTATAGTTTTTTGTACCCTATTTTTATCTTCTGACAACAGCCCCGTGAGGAAGGATTGTCCAGGAGTAAAAGGGCCGAGTTTACCCACGGAACTTCCAGGACTGAATGGGGATTCGAACCAGGCCTCCTATTCTAATACTCTAACCACTATATCATACTGACCGTATAATGCATATTATTGTCACCATCTTGGATGTGTTTCCCTTCTCTGGGCACTGCCATCCTAAAAGGCTAGGTCAAATGGGGGGGGGGGGGGGGATTTCAAGCTCTGTCATTCTAGAAGCATGGTTAGTGCTAGAAGACCCCGCATATATGTAAAGACAATACACATATACATACACACATATGTAAAGACCATATGCCTAAAGCTTGGTTTTTTATATCCCACTTTTTGTTTCGCATTTAAATACATCTAAGTTGACATGGCCCTGACCTGTATAGTACAGGCTAGCCCAATCTGGTCAGATCTTAGAAGCTAAGCAGGGCCGGCCCTGGCTGGTACTTGGATGGGAGACCTCCAAGGAATACCAGGGATGTGATGCGGAGGCAGGCCATAAGTTAGCTGTGACTTGAGGGCACTTTCCACCACCACCAAGTTGACATGTTCTCAATAAAAAGGAAAATACTATTGAGTATCTGCTGCCACCTAGAGATAGAAAATATTTTAACACTTTCTCAGGAATAAAAGAAACTATTGTTCCAAAGAATTGCCTGTTTGCTGTTGCAGGAACAGGAAGCTTGTGGTGGTACAATGAAGACTAACAGATTTTTACTAGAGCATAAGGCTTCGTGGATTGGGGCCGGCTTTATCGGATGCCTGTAGTGGTTCCTCATTAGGCAGGCATCTATACCCGGAAAAAATTGTAAACACCAAACAACTATTAAATCCAGGAATACATCTCAGCCTGCATTTCATGCGCCTTTTGATACTGCTGTTTACATTTGTTGCCCTTTCATAGCCTCGGATATGCCTGGTGAGCTTCTCACAACCATCTGACAAACTTGGCTCTGGCCCACCAAAGGCTGTGCCGGCATGAAACCTGTTGGTCATTATCGTTCCACAGGTCCCCTGTGTACCTGATGAAGTGATCTGGAGCATTTGAAAACTGCACAATGCACTGTATTATTTTGATTGGTCTTTGGAAAAAATATTACACGGCTTTTGTGTACAGAATCATAGTGAACTACAGCTTTTACCAGTGGATTACTTCCCACACTGGAAGGCGCAGGAGGCCAAGCACAGCCACCGTGTGTGTGTGTGTGTGTGTGTGTGTGTGTGTGTGTGTTCAGACAGCTGCTTCCCAGCTTCCTATCGGACACTGCAAGGGATTCTGGGAAATATCTCTTGGTCCCTGACTGTGCAGGGAGTAGAACAGATGGAAACATTCCCTGCTGGGGCAAAGGACGGTGTGCAGCGCCCTTAGTATATGACCTGCTATTTTGGAAAGGTTGAGTGAATCAGCCCCTCACAATTAAGTACATCGAACAAATTCCATGGAGATCCAACTATGAGTAGATAACAAGTTTGTAAGAAGCTATGTCAATGCTCTAGAACACACACACACACACTGCCCAAAAAAAAGCAGTAAAATTTCTTTTTGTCCCAAACTGTCCCAAAGGAGGGAGCAAGCTTTCAAGTTCCCCAGAACTCTTCATTAGGCTAGATGTAGAAAGAAAGAAAGAGAGAGAGAGAGAGAGGAAGGAAGGAAGGAAGGAAGAAAGGAAGGAAGGAAGGAAGGAAGGAAGGAAGGAAGGAAGGAAGGAAGGAAGGAGTTTCAAGGCATAGAAGAGCCAAAGCCTGTAATGTGCAGCTTTCTCAAAATAAAGACCAGAAGATGATACCCAATTAATCACAAGGGGAGCTGCTATTTATACCACTGAAGAAACTTGGCTAAATGGATACTGACAAGCTACTCGTAAGTTTCCCCAGTGGACCAGTTGATATTACCCAGAGTGGACTCAAGAACAGTGTATGGGGTAATTAGGCCCCCAGAAGTGCATGTCAGGAAGCGGGCAGCAGTATTATATACCGGCTGAAATATCTGAATCCTCCGCTGGAAAAACTTACTATACTGAGGAGCTCCGATGAAGCTGAGTCCTTCTTGAGAGTTCTGGTTGATAATTGCCTTTTTTTCCTGGAAAGAAGAGAGAAAGGCATTTATTTGCCTTTGAATTCCAGGGACTTCACCATTCACCCTGTTCAATTCCATCTTGCACCACCTTGCAAGCTGACCAGAAATCACCAGGGATATATAGCAACCAGACAAGAGGCTAATTGTAAGTGTGGTCTAGTGTGACAAACAGTATCTGGAGTCTCCCAGAAGTGTTCAGCCATGTCACCTAATGCAGAATTCAAAAGGATAGCCATGTAAGGTGGTTGCAGAAAACACAACAGTTTTGTGGCACTTTAAGCAGGAACTGATGTTGTTAAATCCTGGGTCCTGGACACATTGCAGTGATCAACTCTAGTTTATTTAGTGATTTCAGGAACTCTACAAGGACGAAATCCTGGGCATGTTGCCCTGTTTATAAAGCATGCAAAGACCACACCCTCACTCACCCCACTTCCAATGATAGACTATTTACATAATACTACATCTCTGTTGGCCCTCTCCAAGATCCTGGCAAGCTATTGTTCTGGGGTAATAAGCTCAACTAGTTTCAGGCACTAGCTCAGGGATGACTCATGGCTCAGTACACAACAGATGTATTTAAACATAGGTTTTTGTGAAAGAGGGCCCATCATGCATCAGATGAAGTGTGCAGCCGTGAGTGTGGATGCCATAATACATTTATTTGTCTTTAGATGCCACAAGATTCTATGTTGTTTCTAACAAGGAACTATGCTGGGGATCTTTTGCTGCAAGCAAACTGCGCCAATACCTGAGGTTTGCATTGGGTGTCAAAGTGTTTCTGGGCACATGCTTGGTATCTGGAGTGGACTGGCCATTTAATTTACAGGGACATCTCCTGGTGGTCTAGTGCCTTGGAGGGCTGCTGGAGGCCAGAAGCGAGCGGACCCAAGCCCAGCAACTCTGCCAGAGCCTCGGGGAGCACTTGGCTCAGACCCTCACCAGCCATGGCAGTTGGTGTCACCAGTTGTCTCCTCCTGTACTGCAAAGAGTAAGGAAAAAGTCCATTGCTGGCCCCACTGAGCTGAGTGGCCCTGCAGTGCTGACTTGTAGCTCCACAGCGCCCACTTAGATTGACCTGGTCCCGGGCCATCTTCACTTCCACTCTTGCTTGGTATTACCTATAAAGACCTACAGCTGAAGAAATAATCCCTCTCATACATCCTGCCAAAGTCTTTCAGATCTAGCAGGGATACTCTGATGGAGAAGCCACTTTTGTGCCAAGGCAAAAAGTCAAGGGCATGAGAAGAGAAAGTACCACTAGCAGGCCCCATATGACAAGAACGCCTGCCCCACAGAAGCCTAGTTAAGCCTGAGCTAAGGTTTTGGAGGCAGTACAAAAAAAGGGAGAAGACTTATTTTCACATGCTGTTCCTTAAGCGTAATCTGCCCTGAAACTCATATGCAATGCCACGTCTTGGTCTCTTCTTTCAAATGCCACTTAAAAACCCACCATTCCAATTACAGTCAGGCTGCGGTCACATGGCCCTTTAAATCCGGGACTCCTCCTGGATTTAAAGGAGCCGCCCCCCCCCCCCCCTGGTTTGGGAGGATTACACATCCCAACCTCCAGCGGTGAAGGAGGCTGTGTGTGGTGGTGGCAGCTGGGGGAGGCTTCCCTGAGCCCCAGTGGTGGCGGGAGGCAGGCAGCGGAGGCGGCGGCGTGCAGCGGAGGCCATGAAGGCGGCTGGCAGCAGCGACAGCCAGGGGAGGCACCCTTCCCTGAGCCCTGCCGGCCGCCTGGTAAGTTTGGGGAAAAGGGGGGAAGGCAGCGCCCAAGTGCAAAAGGGGGGGGGAACCCGGGAGGGCCAATCTGGACATCCCTCTCTCGCAATCATTGCGAGAGAGGGATGTCCAGATCGGCCCAGTGCGGGTTCAAAGCACGACTCCCAGGAAAATATTTGATTTTCCCAGGTTCGGAAAAAGCACTTTGCACCCGCGCTGGAGCCCACTTCGCCTTGGGAGTAGCTGCGGCTGGTCTGATCGGCCCCTTTAAATGCGGGAGGAAACAGCAGTTCCTCCTGCATTAAAGGGCCGTGTGGCCGCACTCTCAGGGTGATCTAATGGGTAGTGTGTCAGGGCAGGACTAGTAAAACTTTTGTTCGAATTCCCCACTCAGACATGACACTCACTGGGATACCTCAGGCTACTCATTCTCTCTTGGGCATTCCAATTCATACATTACAGAGCGTATGAGTACATATTACAACGTTAATTCAAAGCAGCTCACAGCAATAAATTAAAGCAAATAATTGGCTTGAAAACATCAATCAATAAAACGTAGAGTAGTGAGTGAAAACAATTTCACTGCAAACTTGTCCAGGCAAGGATCTGTTTTATACGATCCTATAAAGTTCTGTGCGCGTTCATGGTGGTATATTCATCATCATCATAAAAGTGACAATAAAATCCAGATTTTGCTGCCTCTGTTTGTTTTTAAATTGGTTGCATTGTGATATTTTATGGCTGTATTTTATAATAGCAGTGCATTGGCTTGATTTCTGTACAATAACCTGAGAGATGCGAATCTGCAGTTCAAAATACTACTAGTAGGGGTGTTATAAACATATCTGGCTCCAGCACTGCTTTTAGAAGGCAAAAGAAAACAACAGAGCAGTCTTGAGGAGATCTGTGCCAAAAGGAAATGAAATACCTGACAATGCAGTCCTAAACAGAGCTACAGCCTTCCAAGCCCAGTGACTTCAATGGCATTAGAAGGCTGTAGGTCTGCTTAGTATTGCACTGTAAGCATCTATGGTTTCATTCAAGAAATCACAAGAATGGAAATAAAGTCTTTGAAGCTTATTTAGTGGAGTTATGTGTGCACATGCACACACTGCAACAGGCTGTAAGCACTGTATTCCAAAATCTGTCTGGAAGCCATGAAGCCTTTTTACTGTGACAGCTGATAAGTCCTCGTGGAAGATCCTAGAAAACCAGTGGCATAATCAGCAATCACCTCAAGAACCATAGACCAGGGTCCCTCAATGTGGTGCCTGCCAAGTCTTTTTGGAAGGTAGAGTCTGCAGCATTACATCCCATTGAAGCCCCTCCCCAAACCCTGTCCCTCCATAGGCTCTCCCCCCCAAACAAAATCTCCAGGTATTTCCCAATCCAGAACTGGTAACCCTAGCAGGTCCAAATGAGGTTTTTACCCAGAAAGGATTTTGATTGGCTGTGCAGATGTCTTAAAAATGTTGCTTCAACAGCAGCTTCCACCACAGCACAAGAATCTTCACTACACCACTGAAGGTAGACTGCATCTATACATAGGGTTGCTAGCCAGGTGCCACTGGCAGGGGATTGGGGGGTTAGGTTGCCAGATGCCGGTTGGGAAACTCCTGGAGAGTTGGGGGTGGAGCCTGGGGAGGACAGGGACCTCAGTGTGGGGAGGACAGGGACCTCAGTGGGGTAGAATGCCATAGAGTCCACCCTCCAAAGCATCTGTTTTCTCCAGGGGAATTGATCTCTGTAGTCTGAAGATAAGATGTAATTCCAGGGGATCCCCAGGTCCCACCTGGAGGCTGGCATCCCTAACATAAGAAAATATTTTTAAAACAATATGTTCATTTTAAAAGGCATTCTGTTAAACAGAGTTTCCGGTAACGGCATTACTGAGGAACTCCCCCCCCCCAACTCTGACGCAACTACAGTTCCCTTTTTCCTGAGGGGAGGAGGGAGAGGGCAGAGAGGTACTCACCTCGTTAAACTTCTTGTGGCTGTTAACTGCGTGTCCCTGAAATTGCTGGAACCCACCAGGGTTGGTAAGAGAAGTCCCAGCCCAGAGACAGCTTCTGCACATGCCTCAAAGCTTATTTACCTAGGCACACTACTAGTTTGTATCGATACTGATATTACATTCTGCGTGAAACGCTGAACCGTTTTGTTATCGGCTCCCCCTTCTGCGGCAACCAGTTTGTTTTTGGCACAGGCTCCTGTGGCAGCCATTTTGTGGCTGCACCCACCATCCTGTGTCAGAATTCCAAAGGTGCCCTCAGGCTCAAAATGGCTGAAGACCCCCGCCACAGACCACAGTGTCAAATGCAGCCAGCCTGGTATAGTAGTTATAATGCTGGTCTAGGATCTGGGTAGAATCCTAACTCTGCCATGGAAGCTCACTGGATGATCTTGAGTCTCACTGTCTCTCAGCCCTGCCTAACACACAGGGTCATTGTGAGAAGAAAACAGAAGAGAGGCGAACGATGCTGTAAGCAGCCGTGGGTGCTCACCAGGGAAGGAAGCAGGACATACATATCTAAATAGCCAGTTTAGTATAGTGGTTAAGAGTGCGGACTCTAATCTGGGAGAACCGGGTTTGATTCCCCACTCCTCCATATGCAGCGGCTGGTGTGACATTTCATAAGTTCTTTCAGAGCTGTTGTCTCAAGGGCAGCTCTCGAGAGAGAACTCTCTCAGCCCCACCTACCTCACAGGGTGTCTGTTGTGGGGAGGGGAAGGGAAAGGAGATTGTAAGCCACTCTGAGATTCCTTCGGGTAGTGAAGGGCAGGGTATAAATCCAATCTCTTCTTCTTCTAAATAAAAAAAGTTGAGCACTTTTAATAACTGTCATCTCTACTTTAAAGAGCTGGGAAGTATCCATGCCCAAGATCTTAAGAATTTGCTCTGTCAGTTAGAGTAGGCAGTTACATAACCAGATGGACCAATGATCCTATTCTGTATAATACTGTTTCACAGAATAACTTCTTTAATATCTTATTGTTTAAGATCCTGAACTTTGCCTTTTTGGTGGTTCATTCTCTACTTCAGCAGAGACTGTGTCCACACATTGCTGGACATTTTGCTATTGTTGCACTACAGCAATCATCTGCCACTGGATTGTCTTGTCCACACTGGAACATTCAGCTGTGAATGACTGCTATAGAGTACCAATAGCACAGTATCCACTGACGTGAATGCAGCCACAGATTGTCCAAACGCATCGAGGCATCTATTTTTATTTGTTTAGTACATTTCTATCCCACCCATCCTACAAGAAGCTCAGTGTGGTGTGCATCATTCTTGCCTCCCATTATATCGTCACAACAACCCTGCAAGGTAGGTTCAGCCGAGAAAGAGTGGCTGGTCCAAGGGCACCCAGTGAACTTCCTAGCAGAGAGGGGATTTTGACCCAGGTCTCCTAAATACTGGTACAACACCCTAACCACTAGTCCACTCTGGTTCTCATATTGGAAGGGATCACTGAAGGAAACTGGCTGCTAAAGAGCAAGTTAAAAGTGGAACAGTACACGTAGTGAAATATGCTTAAGTCCTTCCACACATACCAATTTCCCCCACCAAGATATCCCAAAATAAGTCTTGCACCTTCTGAAGGGGAAGCAGAGAAGCAGCAGAATGATCATGATGACGATGGGGACCAGAGATCCTAAACTCCCCATAACTGGGGTAGAGAATCCCAGGGAGGAGAGAGTCTTGGCTCTCACTGCTAGTGGGGGTGCCATCGATCCACAGTGACACGGGTGGAAGAGAAGCCAAGCTGAAACAGACAAGCAAAAAGAAGAAGATAATAGTATAAAAATACAGGCTAGAGAAAGCCTTTAAATCCACACAAATGTGTACCTTCTGTGATTTCACAGGTGAAAACTGAGACATTCTTGTGTACTTGACACTCCTATTCTTCCAGGGAGGACTCTTGTTACACACAGCTGAAGGCTTTTCTCTGCATACTGTAATGTCTGGCCGTATTCATTTATCCTGCGCTGATATAAAAGCAAAGCAGGATCCTTGTTCTTTCTGGTAACAGTATATTAGAAAAGCATAATTGTTCTACAATATGAAAATGAACCGCACCAGCTGCAGAACATGATATGGAACCCTGACCAATATGGGGAACCTTAAGACTAAAAGACACCTGCTGCTGGGAACCTTTGTTTGGGTTCCCAGACACGTAGCTGAGCAGCACGGAGGGCCTGATATGAATTGGAACCAGGGCATGAGGAAAAGGGGGTGGGGGCTAATTCCCTGCTCAGAACATACACACACTTATTAAGCTGGGGGGCGGGGGAGAGATGGAAGACCCATATTTTGGAAAAGTCAGGTTACCAGAAGGCAGTTTTGGAGTGTGGGGGGCAGGAGACAAAGTAGCACACCCTTTCCAAATGCTCTGGCTCTAATCTACTCCCCCCATGGTTGTTTTTGGCAGCAAAAGTACACATATGGGGGATCCAAACTTAAATACAATTTGGTCCTAATGTTCGTGCATGTGCATTTTTGCACATGTGCACTAGAGACAACGTGCTACTATCCCACCTCCCAGTCCCCTCTCAAAGAGTTAAATCCTAAAGATCTGAGGAGCAAGGCACCAAACACTAGCAACTCACAGCACTGTTTTTAATGTTCATCCCCCTTCAATAATCTCCCCACAAAGGAGAACTAAAAGGTACAGATGATTTACCAGGGACTGGCACTGGAAAATCAGGATGGACCTTGGAGACTCTTGGAACCATATGCAAATGATATAAAGCATATGTATTTTTTTTGTAACAACCATTCACTGGACTCTGTTTTTGCCAAAAGAATCTTGTGCACACCTTCAAACCTAAGGGGTTTTTTTTGGGGGGGGGGGGGGGCGGGGGGGGGGCGGGAAATGACGACATGAACAAAATCAAATGGAGAACTTGGGATAGCTGGAACAGCTCAGGTGAGACATCTTATCATCGTACAATATTATTATCAGGGATTTGGAGGCAGAAGATCTCTAAGCCTGGGAAGGAGCAATGGCTTAGAGACTGAACACATGCTTGGAATGCAGAAGGTCCCAGGTTTAGTTACTACCACCTGCAGCAAAAAGATCTCAAGAACCAGTTGTTGGGAAAGATCCTTGCTGGCCCAAGATGTCAGAGAACTGCAGCCACCAGGCCAAGAACTAACCACTAGAGGGCACATGGTCCTCTTCCGAGAAAGAAGTCAATACTCTGGGTGACTGTTGAATTTATCTTTAAAGATGACAGGCAATTACGAACATTGGCAAAGGAGAACTATCAGAGGCAAGGGGACACAGATGCAACAGATTAATACAAGCAGAATCCTTGGGAGACCATCCATGATTAAAAGAGAAAATGCATCTATTCTTCCATATGCCCCAAGCCAGCAAGGCGGGTGATGCAGAGTCAGTAAGAAGAAGCCATTGTAGTCACTCAAGTGGTGCAGCTACAAACAACAAACAGGATGATCCGGTTTGGGTGAGCCAGAGGAGGCGAGAGCCTTGATTTGTTATAACCCCTCCCACTTTTGGCTTGCAGGCAAGCTGTACTTTAAACAGGAAGGAAAGAGCAAAGTAAAGAACCTTAAAGAATTTACTGGCATGAGTGTGATCTTGAGATGATTAGATTTCTAGCCTGCCCTCCTCTCAGGGCAGATAACCTGGCTTAAAACAACTACCCTATCCCTCCCTCTGTTAAGAAAGTTAACATCCTGTATGTGGGGACACACACACACACACCCACACACACGTGAAGTGCCAAAACTGGAGGAAAAACAGGCCTGGAGAGTGTCCCAGCAGATGTGAGGTATCCCAGAGACATAAAGGAACATTCATTTTTTGGGAAGGGGAAGCCCTGTCACCCAAAAACTCTGCCCAAAGCATAGAGGCCCAAGGCCCGCACACTGCCTGCCTATTGCCAGTGTACCTGGTAGCAGAAGACAGGGCTTAGGTACCAGCTCTGGGACAGAGGCTTAAGGAAAGCAAGCTGTTTCCTTTCCTTCAGAAAGGCCAAGGAGACACTGATCTCCATTCTGCTCTCTGGGATCCCTTAAGCTCCGCCCCCTTGGTTAAAGGGACATACCTAGGGTTGCCAGCCTCCAGGTGGGGCCTGGGGATCTCTTGCTTTTACAACTGATCTCCAGCTGACAGAGATCAGCTCCCCTGGAGAAAATGGCTGCTTTGAAGGGGGGACTCTATGGCATTGTACCATGCTGAGGCCCTTCCCCTCCCCAAACCCCACCCTCTCCTGGATCCACCCCCAAAGTCTCCAGGTATTTTCCAACCCAGACTTGGCAACCCTAGACATACCTCAGGGCCCCAGTGCATTGCAGGCAGTGTGCATCTCTGTGTTGGGATGCAACACTTGCATACTTCACTGAAAGGAACATAATATGGATAGACCATGGTGTTTTCCACCCAGGGACAGGCTTGTGTATAGGGCTGCCAAGTCCCCCCGGATACCAGCAGGGGATGGGGGTTAGGATTGCCAGATCCAGATTGGGAAACTCCTGGAGATTTGGGGGTGGAGCCTGGGGAGGACAGTGCCGTAGAGCCTTCCCTCCAAAGCATCCATTTTCCCAGAGGGATTGATCTCTGAAGTCTGGAGATGAGCTGTAATTCTGGGAGATCCCAAGGTCCCACCTGGAAACTGGCACCCCTACTTGTGTAGCTTCCCTGTTGCTGCAGCAGCTGCCAATATGGCAGAGTAGCAGCAAGACTTCCACATTGCAGATTTCCCAGGTAATTTTTAAAAAACCAGAGATTTTAATAGCATTTTATTGATATATCATCATATTGAAAAATGCATCAGGGTCTCTGAATTTTCAGCCTTAGTTTTGTTTGTTTTTTAAAGTAAGTCTCTAGCCTATTTCACAAGGAAAAAGACTAGACTGATTTTTTAATTAAATGAAAGCTGGGAATTCAGAGAACCCGGTGCACATTTTGGTATAGTGGTATATAGATATAACTCAACTAAAGGACCATTTAAAAGAAAAACTGCAGTAGGAAGAAGGAATGGCTACTGTGGGGAAGATGGCAGCTGTGTGGGCAGGATCCGGAAAATCCAAACTTTCCACTCAAATATGAAAATCAAAACTTTCCCACCCACCCACGCTTTGGTCTGTTTCCCCCCCCCCCCAAAAAAAACTTCAGAGCCAAGCAGATTTGAGAAAAGTCAGAGGAAACTCAAAAGGTGTACAAATGCACTATAGTGCTGTGAGGAAGGAGAGAAAAAAAACACTTCCCAACACATCAAACCTGAGACATAATAACCCATGTGGAAATCCCCCCCCCCCCCCCACACACACACAACTGCATCTGTTGGGTGTGTATCTGACAGAGGCCTGCGGTTTGTGATCTGGAAAGCAGTAGGCGATAAAAAGCTGCCTCTGCATACGGATTTCTTTAACTGGATCAGGCAAAGAAGTGTGGGCAGAGAAGGGTAACAGGAAGAAAAATGAGCACACGTGTCTGGAGGAAGCCAGAGTTAGGTAGCCACAGCACTTTGCCAGAGGTACAAACAGCAGAATACACACATTTGACTCCACCATGCAACAAACTGACCCCATTTCCCTGCCAAATTGCAAGCTGCATCCTGCAGAGGTAACAACACTTGCAAAAGTATAGGTTATGACATATCCAGAGATGAAAGAGAGGTAAATTAAAAGGTGGAAGGAATTTGGTGGGGGTGTTTTCCCCCTTGAGGACTCTATATTTCATTTTTTCCCTAGCAGAAAAATTGGGAAATGTAGGAAGCACTGGGGGGAAGGGAACCTGAAATGTTTTCTCTTTTAGAATGAGTGAAATGCTTCTTCAGATTAGACTTTACTCAAAACGTACAGCATGAAAAGTTTTATGTAAGATAATCTACAGTATAGGCTAATGACAGTTCCTTTGTATACTTATTTATATACTCACTTCATTTTCCTTTCTTGTTGAGACTCAAGGCGAATTAAAGAATTATTTAAAAATTCTATACACACCACTATGACAAATACAATAAACAAGGCAATAAAAAACTGACCATGCAATTGGAGAACAATGGTATGATGACAGAATAATATGTCTATTAAGGAATGCTGTATGGGGGAGGGGAGAAAAGAAAACCATTTAAAATTTTTCACAAATTCAAACTACAACCTTTTTTCCTTTGTAAAAGTGCCCTCTTGAACAGTTCTGACTTACCACATCCAAATCAGACATATACAACGTGGTTCACGACAATTTGTTGTTTAAATGTTATTACATTTCTCCACAGTCAACTAAATATTGTATATGATGATCCTGTTTCTATCCAAATAATATACTATCTTAAAATACAAAATGTTTCTGTCTTCAATTCTCACCCTGTATTGAACTTTTCTTTTTCCTACCTCTCAGATAGCAGATGCACTCAGGGAGCAACAGTATATTGTATACTAGCTTGATAACTGTGCTTCGCTACGGTATTTAAGCTCTGTAAATCCAGTTATAATACTGATGATGTGAAGTTTGAAATGTAACATTTGTTGTAGGAATTCTAATGGAGAAGATTGTAGTGTAAAAAATGAAGTGAGACATACATACTATTTTCTCTCTCTCTACTGAAGGACCTCTCTGTAGACCACATTGGTGGTTCTGCCCTCAGGTGCTAGGATCACCAGGGTGCTTGGTGAGCTCACTCTGGAGCAGGCAACATAGAACTGCCCATTTAAGAAGCATTTGTGTGTTCAGTCAACTCCTGCCACCTTCCACAAAAGTGATGGCCTCTCTACTGGTGTTCCTGGATTGTTTTGCTCATATGGAGACTGTGTTGTTCTGAGCGCCTCAGGGTGATCTTGCTGGTTCTTGGCCTGCACAGCTCAGTGCCCCCCAGGAGTACTATGTACAAATGTCTTTGCTGCATTCCTAAGTTGCCTCCTCCTTGTAACGTTAAAGTACCCTGGCCCTGCTTCGACACCTGACAGACACCTGCCTGTCTGGTGTGTGTAGGGGTTATGTTTAAAGGCATCTGGGAGGCTGGGCCAGCAGCAGGGCTAAGGCAATCCTGCTGAGCAAACCTCCCCAGTGGCTGTAAGCATCCCACCTCCTCTCCTACACCTGACAGGCAGCTGCCTGTCCAGTGTAGAAGGGGGAGGGGGAGGAGTATTAGAAACCACTGTGGAGGTGGGGCCAGCAGGATCACTGATAAGTATTGGAGTCGGGAGTCCATGGAGTAGTGAAACAGCTAGATCTTTATTGCTGGTCTGGATGAAGCATACAACCCAGGGCTCCAAGCCCTCCTTTTATGCTGGTCAGGGACAATCCCCTGACCTCACCCAACTGGCCTGATAGGCTATTAGAAGTCTATTTACATTTCATAGGTTCCCTGGGAGAAACCTAGGTACAGGATTGGTGGCCGGTTTGAATCCACCTGGCCTTTGTTCTCCCTGGCTGAAGCTCAGGTAGTTTCTTGGCCATGTGCTCTGGCCATGCTCTGGCCATGTGCTCTGGCCATGCGGTCGCAATGAAGAGAGCACATGGCGACCGCATGGTCAATACATAACACCCCTCCCCCCATAGTCCAGAACCCCTCTGCACACATAGTCTTTGAGATAGTCCGGGCGTCTGCGCTCACGTCCAGAGCGCCGGGGGGTTGTAAGGCGGGGTGTGTTGCTAGTGTCGGCAGGTTGCGGTGTGGGTAGTTGTTCTGCTGGCGGGGCCTGTCTGCTCGGGGGTTGTTCAGGTGTGGATGGTGCGACTGCTTCGTCCGCGGGCAGGAGCGGCATCTCCGCAGTCTCCGGATCAGGGTCTGGCGCTGCTTCTGGAGTCGTGTCGATGTCACGGTCTGTTGGTGCAGGGAGTTCGGGGGCCTGGGTATCCTCGTGGTTCTGGGTACGGCGTCGAATCTGGTCAATGTGCCGTTTCCAGACTACGCCATCTTCCGTAAGGACCTCATAGGAATAAGGCCCTGTGACTCGGACGATCCTCGCGGGGAGCCATGTTGGACCCCGCGTGAAGTTCTTTGCGTATACGGGGTCTTCGGGAGCAAATCCTCGGGCAGCTGGCCGGTCCTCCATTGTCGGGTTCCCCTCGATTGCTCGGTCGGGATGTAGGCGGTCCAAGACGGTTCCCAGTCGTCTTCCCATCAGAAGTTCGGCTGGCCGGCGCCCGGTCCCTGAGTGGGGTGTGTTCCGTTGGCAGAACAGGAACTTGTACAGCTGCTCTTCCCAGTCGCCATGCTCCATCTTCTTTAACGCGTCCTTCGTTGTCCTCACCATGCGCTCGGCCTGGCCATTGGTTGCGGGGTGGAACGGAGCGGAGCGGATGTGGCGCAGACCGCAGGCTTCCACAAACCGTTGAAACTCGCCGGAGGTGAAGGCGGTCCCGTTGTCGGTCACGAGAGTTTCTGGCATTCCGTGTGTCGCGAAGATCGGCCAGAGACTTCTTAAGGCAGCGTTGGTGGAGGTCGAAGCTACCGGCACTACCTCAAGCCACTTGCTGTAGCTGTCAACAACGATAAGAAACAACCGGCCCTGGACTGGTCCCGCGAAGTCTAGGTGCAGGCGGGACCAGGGCTTGTTAGTAGATTCCCAGGATCGGACAGGAGCATGTGGCGGATCTGGCCGTGACTCCTGGCATTTGGTACACTTCTGGACCCGCCCCTCAATGTCTTTGTCCAGGCCTGGCCACCATACGTAACTCCGGGCCAGAGCTTTCATGCGCACAATTCCCGGGTGAGCCTCATGGAGGGCCTCTAGCACTCGGGGCCGCAGGGGCCCGGGGATCACCACTCGAGATCCCCATAGCAGGCATCCCTTGTGGGCCGATAGTTCGTGCCTGCGTGCCGTGAAAGCGGCAAAATCTGGTCCCGGTTTTTCCGGCCACCCCCTTCCCACCCAGTCCGAGACACGGGAAAGGATGCGGTCCCGCCGCGTGCGACGGGCCACATCTGATACCTGTACGGGGCGCTCCGGTAGATCCTCTAGGAGCGCGACGTGGAAAGCGGGAGCCGGATCAGGGTCGCAGGACGGGAGGGGAAGACGGCTGAGGGCGTCTGCATGACCCATCGCCTTCCCCGGGCGATGTACCAATTCGTAGGAGTAGCCTGACAAAAAAATTGACCACCGCAGGACCCGCGGGGACAGCATGTGAGGGGTCTGCCTGTGGGGGGCAAGGAGACCCAGCAGCGGCTTGTGATCTGTGGCCACGGTGAACGACCGTCCGTAGAGATAGTCGTGAAATTTCCTGACGCCAGCTACGATTGCTAGGGCCTCCTTGTCGATCTGGGCGTAGTTCCGTTCTGCCGACGACAGGGTCCTGGAGTAGTAGGCAACCGGTACCTCCTTTCCGTTGGGTAGCCGGTGTCCCAAGACCGCCCCAACGCCGTAGGGGGATGCGTCGCAGGCCAGGATGACAGGGAGCCTCTCATCGAAATGCGCTAAGACCGCATTTGAAATTAATAAGTCTTTGACGGCCCGGAAGGCTGCATCATGCTTGGGACCCCAGGCCCAAGCCGCTCCCTTGTCCAGGAGACGATGCAGGGGTTCAGCGACCGCCGCCTTGTGCGGAAGGAAGGCGTGGTAGAAGTTCACAAGTCCCAAGAACGCCTGGAGTTCCGCCTTTGAGGACGGGCGGGGTGCACCTGTAATTGCCACTACCTTCTCCTTTGTAGGGTGAATGCCGTCTGCGGTGACTTGGAACCCCAAGAAGGTCACCGAGGAGACTCCCAGGGTGCACTTGTCTTTTCGAACCTTGAGACCCGCGTCCTGGAACCTTTGCAGCACCATCCGGAGGCGAGCTGCGAACGTGTCGGCGTCCGGGGCGGCGATGAGGACGTCGTCGAAGAACGGCTTCACTCCTGGAACATCTTTTAGGAGAGAATCCATTAGATTTTGAAAGATTCCGGGTGCTACGCTGACCCCAAATTGGAGGCGTTTTACCTTGAACGCTCCCTTGTGAGTCACAATCGTTTGTGCCTCGGCCGTTGCTTCGTCTACGGGAAGCTGCTGATAGGCTTGGGCCAAGTCTAATTTTCCAAATATTTTGGCACCCGCGAGGGAGGCCAGAACATGGCTGACCACCGGTACCGGGTACGCGTGGTCCTGTAATGCCTTATTAATTGTACATTTGTAATCCGCGCAGATGCGGACTTCCCCGTTAGCTTTGAGGGGGGTCACAATGGGAGTCTCCCACTTGGCGTGGGAGACCGGCTCGAGCACCCCTTGTGCCACGAGCTTTTCCAACTCTGCCTCCACTTTGGGCTGGAAGGCGAGTGGTGGCCGGCGGACGGCCACGCGGATGGGCCGGACTGCCGGGTCCAGGTCGAAGGAAACCGGGGGTCCTTTGTAGCAGCCCAATGAGCCATCGAAAACGGCGGGAAATTCCTCGCAGATGGATGAGAAGTCAGTAGAGCCCATGCGGTGTATTCCGGTCCACTGCACTCCGAGCGGCTTGAACCAGGCGCGACCTAGGAGACTGGTTAGATTGCGCTCCACCACGAGAAGGTCCAGCAGGCCATTAAAGGCATGGTACTGGACCCGGACCCTGGCTAGCCCCTTAATAGCCACTGGGTTTTTCTGGAAGTCCCGGAGGACCAACCCAGCCGGCAGCCGCAGCCAGCGTGCCCCCTTCGGGCAGAGGCGGCGGAACGTAGCTGCGGACACAATTGAATATGCTGACCCTGAGTCCAGTTCCATGGAGCAAGGAACTCCCTCTATTCGGAGAGACACGGAAATTGCGCCCGGGATGGGCTGAGGCAAGTTCATTACCGTGGCCGTGGGAACGACACTACCCACTTCTTCGAAGTTCACTGCTGGGGCACGGTGGCTGTTCCTCAGGCGGCAGGCCCGGGCGAGATGTCCTGCTTTCCTGCAGGCGCAGCAGATGGCCTCACGGAAGCGGCATGTCCGTCTGTCGTGGGGGTCCCCACAGCTGGCGCACGTTGGGGCCTGCCTGTTGAGGGAAGCAGGAGAGGGAACAGAGACAGATGCTGGGCGCCGGCCCTTGGGCCTGGGGACGCCGGGCTCACCCTTCTTCGAGCGTGGTTGCATCCGGTGGACGTCCTCTTCTTCGCTTGAGTCGGGTTCGGGAGGAGCCGCCTGGTGGACTTTGGTGGCTGCCTTGTCCTTTTGCGTTGTCTCGAAGGCTGCCGCAGTTTCGAGCATCTTCTCCAAGGTTGGCTCCGGCATTGCAATGAGGCGCCGGCGGAGCTTGGCTTCCCGGACCCCTCCACGTGGTCATCCATGTGGCGGAATTCGCAGCCCACGGCTAGTCGACGGAGTTCAGCCAGGAAAGTGGCGGCTGACTCCCCCGGCTGCTGCTGGCGCTGTATGAACTCCCAGCGCCTGGCCAGTTTTGATGGCTTCGGGGCGAAGTAATCGCCGAGGGTCTTGGTGAGCACGTCGTAAGACACCTCGGTGGGGTCTTGCGGGGCTAGTAGGTTCTGGGCCACCTGCATGACCTCCACCCCTCCGGAACTCAAGAGCCAGGCACTCTTCAGGTCCGCATCTGTGATTCCGCGGACCTTAAAGGCACAACCCAGCGTCTTGAGCCAGGACTCCCACGTCTCGGGGCGAGACGTATTGAAAGGGGTAATTGGTCCCGGAGCGTTTGCCATATTTACCAGAGCAGGAGCGGCGGCGGCTGTTTGAGCGATGTCCTCGTGTCTTGCGGCGGTGCCGGGGAGCGCTGAGGCTTGGCGCTGGCTAGTGCCGGAGGATTGGGCTCAGAGCGGCTTGCGGCGAGGCGTTGGAGCGCTGGAGCTCGGAGATGCCTGCAGCCGGCGGGACGGAGCTCGCTGTGCTGCTGTGGTCTGCTGGAGAGTCGCTCATCGGGATCCCATCCTCGTCGCCACTGATAAGTATTGGAGTCGGGAGTCCATGGAGTAGTGAAACAGCTAGATCTTTATTGCTGGTCTGGATGAAGCATACAACCCAGGGCTCCAAGCCCTCCTTTTATGCTGGTCAGGGACAATCCCCTGACCTCACCCAACTGGCCTGATAGGCTATTAGAAGTCTATTTACATTTCATAGGTTCCCTGGGAGAAACCTAGGTACAGGATTGGTGGCCGGTTTGAATCCACCTGGCCTTTGTTCTCCCTGGCTGAAGCTCAGGTAGTTTCTTGGCCATGTGCTCTGGCCATGCTCTGGCCATGTGCTCTGGCCATGCGGTCGCAATGAAGAGAGCACATGGCGACCGCATGGTCAATACATAACAATCACTAAGGCATTACTGCTGAGGTGGGCTTCCTTGCGGCTTTAAGCACCTTGCAACCACTGCTGCACCTGACAGACAACCTCCTGTTAGGTGTAGGAGGTGAGGCGGAGTGTGTTGGAAGCCATTGGAGAGGCTGGGCCAGCAGTATCACTGCACCTCACAGGTGGTTGTTGGCCATTCCTGATTTCCTCAACTGCAGTTAGCTCTCTGCAGTTTCCTGTAAGTTTTTTTTTTACCTCAGAATGCTGAGCTCTGCAGCTGACCAATCAGAGAGTGGGGGTTCCAAGGAGGCAGCCACATAGGAATCAATGGGGGGAGCGCATTTTTCCCCATTTGACCCCTTTAGGAGTTGAATTTCTTTAAAAAGTCCCTTCTTAGTGAGCACCTACGCCATGGTCGGAGCGCTCTCCCCAAATTTGGTGTGTCTAGGACCAGCGGTTTGGCCTGGGCATTGATTTTACGGTGAAGGGACTTTCTTTTATATGTATAGATTTGCAGTTTTGCTTGTAGAAAGACTGAAATCCTATGCACTTACTCCAGTTTAAGCCCACTGAAGTACTTATGTTTCTTAATTTAATAATTACACCAAATAGTACTTATGCATATGGACTAATTAATTAATAATTTTGTTAGAATATACAATTGAGCATACCAGGAAGTCCTTAATCTGACTATGCTAGCTACTTAACCCCTCTGATGTCCCCTGTAGGATATTCTTGTTACCCTTCTTGCATCATCCAACACATGTTGAAAATGTAAAAACAATGTAGGCACCTTCTTTCATATGTGGTGGAGGTGCCACAGAATACAAAAATATTGAACTAAAATACACAAAATCATACTAGAAATATTGAATATTAATTTACCAATTATCCCAGAAATCTTCTTGTTGAACATAATCCCTGATAGCGGTTATCGTTCAGACTATTATCTTATAACATACATATTAACTTCTGCTAGAATCCTGGTAGCAAAAAATTCGCAAACTGAAAGGATACCCTCAAGAGAAGAAGTAATAAGTAAGCTAATGTACTTAGTGAAAATGGACAGGTTGAATATGACTTGGAAAGGCACTAAAGAAGAAATTTATAGAAAAAGATGGAACAGAGTATACGACTGGTTAAGGAAAGAATTAGAAAGATAGACTGATATCCTTATTATATGCATTGTATAACAACACTATACTCACATTGTTGCTAACAAACTGTAATGCATGAACAAAATTCTTTTCTGTTAATGGAAACATATAAATTAAAAATTTAAAAAAAAGATATTAGTATTGTCTACTTAGACTGGCACTGGCTCTCCAGGGTCTCGGGCTCATCCTTTTAACTAGAGATGCTGAGAATTGTACCTGTGACCTTCTGCATGCCAAACAGATGCTCTACCACTGAGCCATGGCTCTTTCTAGGAAAGGATAGGCCGTAGTCCACCTCTCCATGGTACCTGGATTCAGACCCAGCTGAAAGCTTCCGCCCCCATTCCCAAGGGAGGGAGGGAGCAACCAAGGATGGACTTGACTGTTAACACAGCCAATGTTCCCTCTAAGCTGTGGAGTCTAGTGAGCAACAATTCTACTTTGTGAGCTACCGGCATTAAAGTTGTGAGTGAGCAATTTGGCTCCTGAATAAATTAGTTTGCTCTGGAGCCCATCCTTCCTGAGCTAGGACAACAATCTGTGAGCCAGAGGCTAAAAATCAGTGAGCTAGTTCACACTAACTCAGCTTAGAGGGAACACTGAACACAGCCCAGGTGGAAGTAGAATCAAATGGCCACTCATATTTCACAAATGGTCAGGTGAGAAATTGGAAAGCCTTCACTGCTGGTCAGTGCCACCAGCTAGATCCAATGCCAACAACCCCAGGAGGTGTTGTCCACACTGCTAGGCCTCAGGTGGATCCTGATTGCCTGTTGCTGTCCAGGGCAGTTAATTTTTGGCTTAAAAGGGGGTTAAATAGTCAAATGTTCTGGTTGTTGAGAGTCGGTAAGGAGACGTCCATGAAAATAAGGAAGTATATTACTAATAACATTTTACAGACACCTCCACACTCTGATTTTGCCCAAGAGAGACTCCCCAAAGGGAATAAAGGAGCCAAATAATATCAGAATCGGGGGCGGGGGGGGCGGCTGGGTAACCAGTAATACTGATATTTTTTGACTCCCTGATATCCAGATCTGGAAAATACTGATTTTTTAAAAAGATGCAAACCCTTTGCTGTGGCTCCCCTTCACTGGCTTCAAGGGGCAGCCTGGGTTTCCGAGCATTCAGTGCTTTCACACTGGGGTTGTGGCTCCCCCCAACACTGGGGATAGAGGAGCAAGCCAGTAATACTACAGGAGGAAAAGGAGGGGGGGGGGAATGATAAAAAGAAGAAAAGAATGCGCGAAAGAACTACAAAAGGATAGTAAGAAGCAATGACAGGAAAAGGGAGGAGGAGGAAATTCTCATCTATATTTGAACCATTAATATTTCAGATATTAAACTGGTACAAACAGATTGACTTTTATTCTCAAAATATGTTTCGTCTTAACTTCATTTAGTTTTATTTTTTCATATTTTGAGAATAAAAGTCAATCTGTTCCTACCACCTAAATATCTGAGATCGATAAAGAAGCTGCCTGGAAAAAATTATTTTGTATCGACTTGATATACTTGAAGGGTTAAGAGAGCAACACCACAGCCTGAGGTGCCCAGTGCCACAGCCAGCACTGCCTGGGTCACAAGACCTACCATTGCATCGCAAAATTGCTGTTCTTTCTACCACCCAGGTAATCAGCTTCCTGAAAGGTAGTTTGATGTCTGAATTTGTAGATTCTCTTCCCTTTGTCAGTCTCACAATTTTGAGTGCCAAGGCTCGGACAGACATTGGCTAGTGATCTGCATATGCCCACCTCCTTTCCCATGATGCCCTGCAGTTGTTAAGCATTTAGATTCATGGCCGATGCTCAGATGTTTCCCCTTCAACTTTCTTGTGTCTCGCTCTCCAGCTTTTAGAGCAATTGCTCAAAACAGAACGTTTCAGACTATGAAGAAAGGATTAGGGAGAAATACCACAAGGGAAAGAGCAAGAATGCTCTTCTTACTGTTTGTAATAAACAACAGCTTATGTGAACATACATCATGCCTCCCGCCTCCTACAGATGCGTATTTTCTTCCTCTTCCTTTTTATTTCCTCCTTGCTTTCTCTCGTACTGGCCACCCACCGCTTTCCACAATCCAGATCTTATGCTTCTGTACTAATCTTCAGGACCAGAGCAGTCACAGACTTCCTAAGAAGGATTCAAGCTGACATTTTTTTAAAAAGGCAGACCCATGAGTTAAAATAAAATTGCTGGCAATATTCCTAAGTACAACTCTTGAAAAATCACTGTATTTTTCCCCCAAAAAAACATCTGCAAAAGTTTGAGTGAATGGTTTTTCAGACAAAATTCTGCCTTGCTGTGGGACACTGCCAGCGCAATCTGTCAGCTGTTGGAAGGAAAGTGGCTGGTAAAAGAACGGTGCCAGTCTGTGGCAAAACAACCAAGCATTTGGTGGCATCCTTAAGAGTGACTGCCACACTGCTGGGAGCTTAGTGTGAACCAGAGGACAGCTGCATCCAGCCAAAAGGCTTCCAATGCACTTCAAAGGAGAATGTCCCACTGCATCCCAATTAGTTTGTCTGTGGCAGCAGAAAAGAAGAAGAAGAAGAAGAAGAAGAGGTTGGATTTATATCCCACCCTTCACTCACTTGGAGTCTCAGAGCGGCTTACAAACTCCTTTTCCCTTCCCCTCCCCACAACAGACACCCTGTGAGGTAGGTGGGGCTGAGAGAGCTCTGAGACAACTGTCCATGAGAGAACAGCTGGTACAGAGCTATGGCTTGCCCAAGGTCATCCAGCAGGTGCAAGTGGAGGAGTGGGGAATCAAACCCGGTTCTCCCAGATTAGAGTCTGCGCACTTAACCACTACACCAAACTGGCTCTCAAAGAGTCCAGCAGCACCCCAAAGAGCAACAAAATCTGTGGCAGGGGACAAAACCCCGTGAGTTACTGCTCACCTCCCCAGGTATCTGAAGAAGTGAGCAGCAGTGACCTATGAAAGCCCAAACCAAGGCGGTTAAATTACCTTGTCTAACAGCAGGAGCTGGAGACAAATTGCTGAACAGCAAACAAGGATTACAATTCCCTCCAACTACCTGTTTTATCGCCATATGCCTCACCTTCAGGCGAGTCCCAAATTTGTATCTGCTATGTTTGAACATCCCACCCAGCTCTGCCTTGAATAAATACCAGCTGCCTTCCTTTGCTGCCAGAGCAATTTTATTAAAGTTGGGTGGGTCTTCCTCGTGCCTTCCCACACCCCAGAAGAAGAAGAAGAAAAATGTGCCATCAAACTTAGGGCAACTGCAGCCATGGGCTGTTCAAGGCAAAAGAGGGGGAGAGGCCATTGCCTGCCTTTTTGTAGCAACAGTCTTCCTTGGTTAATCTCCCATCCCATCCAAATACTGTCTGTGGCTGAGCCTACTGTCCTCCCAAGCTCTAACAAGCTCAGGCTAATCAGGAGGCTGGCTTGGAACTTTATCACTATATCAACATGGAGGTTCAGATTTAGACACTGTTCAGACATCATGAGCAAGCGTGATTTGTTCAACATTGTGACAGATCTCGCCAGATGGCACCAGAGGAGGCCAAGGGAGAGAGCAGCAGAAGTCCTTCCCATGGGAAATGCTATCCAAGACCAAGGGATTCCCTACAGAAGCCACCCTAGAGGCCTACAGCCTATGTGGCCAGGATCCAACTAACTTGGCCACAGATGGAAAGCCTTTATAACTGCTTTTTCAGCCCTGGCTCCTACCTGGTGGAACTCTCTGCAGGAGAACATCTGTGCCCTGCAAGATTTGTTACCTTTCTGCAGGGCATGTAAGGCAGAGATGTTCCACCAGGCACAGTGACGGGACAGCATGTAGTCTGGCACCCTCATACCCTCCGTTCTCTGCAAGCCCCCCCCCCCCGCCAAGGCATGTGAAATCTGAAATTTTCTAGCCATCTTGGAATGGATTGAATTATTGCTGATCATAGAATCATAGAGTTGGAAGGGTCTTTGGGCTGTCTCCAGCCTGTGCAGCCTGACAGTTCGCATCCAGGTTGCTTGCACCCTTTCCCTGGGTGGTTGGTGGAGGTGGAGGTGACTAGCTGTTAGGGAAACAGGAGACTGGATTGCCTGGGGTGCAGCCAGGCTAGAGTGAAGCTCAGAGCTTTTCCACTTTGCATGGGGCTGGATCCCAAGTCCAATACCCAGACAAGATTTTAACATAGGGTTGCTAGGCGCCCTGGTGGAGGTGGGGGTCCCCCATACCAGACCCTACCCCCCTCCACTGATCAGCTGGATGACGGGGGGACTTACCAGGAGAGGGAGGGAGGCCCAGGTGATGTTGCTAGCAATGTCACCACTGGTGTGCATGACATCATCGCCCAGGCGACCACTGGTCGATGCTCTGGTATTTGGACAAAAACTCTTATGGTAGAAGCCATTTTTACCGTAGAGTTTTTGCTCAAATACCAGAATGTCAGTGTGATGTCACAGTGTGATAGTGTCACTTCCCAGTACATGCCGGAAGTGACATAACCCGTTGCTAGCTACGTCGCCTGGGTCTCCCTCCTGCTCCTGAGATAGGGTTGCCAAGTCCAGGTTGGAAAATACCTGGGGACTTTGGGGGTGGAGCCAGGAGAAGATGGGGTTTGGGGAGGGGAGGGGCCTCAGCATGGTACAATGCCATAGAGTCCACCCTTCAAAGCAGCCATTTTCTCCAGAGGAACTGATCTCTGTCAGCTGGAGAGCAGTTGTAAAAGCAGGAGATCCCCAGGACCCACCTGGAGGATGGCAACCCTATCCTGAGAAGTCACCCATCCCCTGCCAGTTGCCAAGAGGGACACGGTGACCCTACTTTACCAGTATGGCTTTGTCTGTGCAGAAGTGGACCTCTTGTAGGTCGTTTGCTTAGGCCTCACAAAAGCCAAGATCCAGCCTTATTTTTCTCTCCTTGAGGGACTCAATATGATTATGCATCGTGAGGCCCCAAGGCTGAGCTAGGCTTGCCCACATGGTGTGGCGGCTGGAATGTTAAACTAGGATTGTGGAAACCCAGATTCAAATCTCCACTCTTCCATGGAGTTCACTGGGTGACACTGGGCTAGTCATTCTCCTTTAGCCTAACCTAAAATGAAGGGGAAACACCACACATACTCCACTGTGCTCATTTGGGGATGGGCAGGGAAACCCCCAAAATGGAGGGATAGATTTCCTCTGCTCTTCTTGCCACCAAATGAGAAGGGAGTACTCACTGGAGAAGACCCTGATGCTGGGAAAGATTCAAGGTCAAAGAAGAAGGGGACGGCAAAGAATGAGATGGTTAGACAGTGTTATCAATACAACGAACATAAAATTAAGCAAACTCTGGAGCACAACGAAAGACAGGAGGGCCTGGCGTGATGTGGTCCATGGGGTCACTAAGAGTCAGACTCGACTGTGCAACTGAACAACAAGGTAGAAATTTAGCAGGTGACATTTTCTACATTTACACTTTTAGTCCTGCCCTTCCTCCAAAGAGCTCATGGTTCTCTCTCACTCTCTCTCTCCTTTTTATCCTCTTTAAAATATTTTCACTGGAGTCATGTCCGGTACAGAAAGTTTTAGCATGGGAATCTTTCCCATCACGCTATCTTGGGGTTTCTGGCTTCCCGGTAGTGTCTGGAGAGCCCCCAGAATTACAACTGGTCTCCAGACCACAGAGATCAGTTCCCCTGGAGAACATTACTGCTTTGGAGAGGAGAGTTTATCACTTTGTACCCTACTGAGGTCCCTCCCCTCCCCAAAACTCACTCTTCCCAGGCTGCACCCCCCCAAAAAAAATCTCCAGGTATTTCTCAACCCATACTGGACAACCCTGTCCTATCTCCACGCCAGGAAAAACTTCTACTGAGAGCCAGTGTGCTGTAGTGGTTAGAGTGTCAAACTAGGATCTGGGAGGTAAAGGTTTCCCTCTAGGGGGCGGTGCTCATCTCCGTTTCCAAGCCGAAGAGCCAGTGCTGTCCAAAGACTTTGTCCGTGGTCATGTAGCCAGCATGACTAGACGCTGAGATACACGAAATGCTGTTACCTTCCCACCAAAGCAGTACCTATTTATCTACTTGCAATTTCTTGCTTTCAAACTGCTAGGTTGGCAGGAGCTGGGGCCGGAGACGGGAGCTCACTCCGGCACTCCGGCACTCGGGTCTCGAACTGCCGAGCTACAGACCTTCCAATCTGCAGCTCAGCATCTTAACCTCTGAGCCACTGCGGCCCCAGGATCTGGGAGACCCAGGTTCAAATCCCCACTCTGCTGCAGGAATTTTTTTGAGCCAGTCACACACACTCAGCCCAACCTACCCTTACAAGGTTGCTGTGAGCAGGGCTCATTTCGTAGCAGGAGCTCCTTTGCATATTAGGCCACACACCCCTAAGGTAGTCAATCCTCCAAGAGCTTATAGAGCGCTTCTTACAGGGGCTACTGTAAGCTCTTGGAGGACTGGCTACATCAGGGGTATGTGGCCTAATATGCAGAGGAGCTCCTGCTACGAAATAAGCCCTGCCTGTGAGGATAAAAACAGAGGAGAGGAGAATGGTGTAAACTGCTTTGAGTCTCAGGGATAGTCTTAGTGATCTTGGGGTCCTGGGGGAAAGATCCAGGATGGGGCCCCAGAATCACTGCTACCCCCCACCGACCCCCCCCCACTGGGACCAAGCAAGGGGGGGTGTCACCTTTCCCCTGTGTGGGGTGGTGGGAACTGCTGTCACTAGCCTACAGCCCAGGCCCCAGATGGGCCATGCACAAGAGTCAATGGGAGCCTGCAGTCCTTCAGTCCTTCAGCCTCTTCATTCCAGGGATACCCACGAGGAAGAGCAAACATTCTGCACACTTTTCTTTAAAAATTTCTTTTAAAGTCTAAGCTGTAATTTTAAGTTAAACATGCAAAATTTGTGGTATTGTAGCCAACTGAGCCAATCAGATGAACATGAGAACATAAGAGAAACCGTGCTGGATGAGGTCAGTGGCCCGTCCAGTCCAACACTCTGTGTCACACAGTGGCCAAAAACCAGGTGCCATCAGGAGGTCCACCAGCAGGGCCAGAACTCCAGAAGCCCTCCCACTGTTGCCCCCCCCCAAGCACCAAGAATAGGGAACATCACCATCCCCAAAACACTGTTCCATCTATACCTTGTAGCTAATAGCCACTGATGGACCTCTGCTCCATGTTTCTCTAATCCATTCTTGAATCTGTCTATGATTGTAGCCACCTCCACTTCTTGCAGCAGTGAATTCCACATGCTAATTACTCTTTGGGTGAAGAAGTACTTCCTTTTATCTGCTCTAAGCTTACCCCTCATTAATTTCATTGAGTGCCCATGAATTCTTGTATTGTGAGAAAGGGAGAAAAGTACTTCTTTCTCTACCTTCTCTATCCCATGCAAAATTCTGTAAACCTCTACCATGTCACCCCTCAATTGTCGTTTCTAGAAGAAGAGGAAGAGGAGGAGGAGGAGATTGGATTTATACCCCGCCCTTCACTACCTGAAGGAGTCTCAGAGCGGCTTACAAACTCCTTTCCCTTCCCCACCCCACAGCAGGCAGCCTGTGAGGTAGGTGGGGCTGAGAGAGCTCTGACAGAAACTGCTCTTTTTCAAGAACAGCTGTGCCAGAACTATGACTTGCCCAAGGTCATCCAGCAGGTGCAAGTGGAGGAATGGGGAATCAGACCCCCAGGTTCTCCCAGATTAGAGTCCGCGCACTTAACCACTACACCAAACTGGCTCCAAGGTAAAGAGCCCTAACCTCTTTAAATTTTCTTCTTAAGGAAGGTGTTCCATCCCCCCCCCTTTAATCATTTTAGTTGCCCTTTTCTGTACCTTTTCCAATGCTATAGTATCTTTCTTGAGGTGCGGTGACTAGAGCTGTACATAATATTCCAAATGAGGCTGCCCCATAGATTTGTACAGGGAGTCATTGCAATCCCTGCCCCAGCAAACAATATCTGAATTAACTGTATTTCTGTTCTGCCCAGAAATCACACTGAGCTTGAAAAAAATTAATATATTTTTATTGTTACCCAACAGTTTCTTCTTTCAAGAATAAGGCTGCAGTCCTAACAGCACTTTCCTGGAAGTATGAAACGGGACCTCCGCGTCCACACTTATGATGACTTCCTAAAGCTATTTCCATTTGGTGGCGGCGGAAAGTGCTATCAAGGCACAGGTGACTTATGGTGACCCTGTGGGGTTTTCAAGGCAAGAGACGTTCAGAGGTGGTTTGCCATGGCCTGCCTCCGTGTCTCCCATTCAAACACCTGCCAGGGCCGACCTTGCTCAGCTTCTGAGATTTGACGAGACTGGACTATTCAGTTCAGGGCATTCCATACATTATTTATTCATTATTGTTCATTTATATCTCACCTTCTCACAAATGGGGACCCAAGGTGGCTTGTATCATTCTCCTTTCCTCCATTTTGTCCTCTGTAGGTAGGTTAGGCTGGGAAAGAGTGACTGGCCCAAGGTTTTCCAGAAAACTTCCTTGGAAGAGAAGGGATCCTAAGCTAGGTCTCACAGATTCCAGTCTGATACTAACTACTACGTCACACTGGCTTATGTTCAGTAAGCATGTGCAGCAAGGGAGATGCCTCAGGGCTGTAACCTCTTGTTCTGCTCTGGACTCTTGCCCAATCTTCTGATAAGATCCTGTGTGTTTAGGGTCTTATCACAACATCAGATGACCATGGAAGCAGAGACAGCGGACAAAAACCATGAGGGCCCCTCTACCCGTTAACACACAAGAAGGGCTTACAATTTTCTAAATTCACTAAAATTGGTACAGTTTTTTCCCTTTGGAGTGCTGTAGTTGTTGGGCAAAAATTCAACCGGTTTTGCTCTCCAGTCATTACATTTCCATGCTGGCTGAAGAGGTAACCCAAATTCAGACTTTTGGTTATGCCCCTGGCTGAATGAGCCATAATACTCTGTAAGCATGACAATAATAATGGATGATTAAGTGCATAATTAAGTTCAAATGCATAATTAATTCTCTACCACGTGATGGCCACTGTCTTAAGTGTCTTTTTTTTTTAAAAAGCAATTCAACAGATTTATCAATGGCTATGACAGAGCCTCCAAGTTCAGGTGTTTGACGTCCAAGTTTGCCAGTGGTTTGGCTTAACAGTTGCAGAACCCCCATGTCTCACAGTCTGCTTGTGATACTCTCACTGTAGGGAGCAGAACCCCTGACTAGGAAGCCCATTGATCTAATCTTGCAGACCACTGGAAATCGCAGATGTAACCTGCAATAAAATGTGCACACTGGATAAAACAACAAAATGCAGAACAGACCGCAACAATCTGCCAGGAACTGGAGTAACAAAGCAGGAGAACACATAGAGTGCCTACCCAATAAGAGCCCTTGAAGGATTCCTAGAGGAGGTGGGAGGAAGGCTACAGCGACAGAGAATTTACGCCTGGAAAATCAAAGCGTCTCACCACCCACCTGATTCTCTAGGGAGAGGCCAAGGCTGAGGTTCCATTCATTCCAACCTGAAGAAAATTTCCAGGCAGGTAAGTAAAGAAAAATGACAGCCAACACCACTCACCACAAAGAAGGAGACAAATTCTTCAGGCTGCTGGGTTTCTTTAGCGGGGCTGCCTCCTCACCTGGCTAGGAATAAAAGCAAAGAAAGTGCCTCCCCCCCCCCCCAAAGGGCAGAAGGTTCCGAGCTCTCCGGTGCAAGCTGTAAGCAGAAGTGTGGGCGGCAGCTACTGCTGCCTGCTCAGCCCGGCAGGTACTTCCTGGTTGCATCTAACTCTGAGCAGCTTCAGATCCACCTCTCTCCAGGCAGGTGGAAAAAGAGCCCCTGGCTGAACTTTCTTGTACTGTAGATAGAAGAAATGAGCCTCTGCAAAGGAAACTGGAGGCAGTCAAACCCTCTCAAAGGCATAAAGAGAGAGCTTTTAAGTCTTTATTCCCCCTCCCCTTCTTAACATTTATTTTATAACACAGAAAATAGAACAGAAAATAGTACAGCAGTTTGTTCTAGTGTTGATCATGCTTGATGAGCAGTTTGGCAGATTTCCTATTTCTCTAACTTAGTTTATCTATTTACTGCTGCTATACCCGAGCTTTCTCCCTAATGGGGACCCAAAGGGGCTTATGTCATTATCCTCGCCTCCATTTTATCCTCACAAGAGCCCTGCGAAGTAGGTTGGGCTGAGAATGTGTGACTGGGCCAAAGTCATCCAGCAAAGTTCCAAGGAAGAGTGGTTGGGCTGCCAGGTCTGGGTTGGAAAATACCTGGAGACTTTGTGGGTGGATCTGGGAGAGGGTGGGGTTTGGGGAGGGGAGGGAACAAGGCCATAGAGTCCACCCTTCAAAGCAGCCATTTCCTCCAGGGGTAATGTCAGAGAAGGAGAGATCATGGGACAGACTGTAGCTTGTTAAAACCACCGTGATGTGATAACAAAGTCATGGTTTAAACAATTAGAATATCTATATATTAAATGTGTCCAGTGTATAACAAGTCATTAAAGTTGTTTCCTTTGAAGCAAAATGGTCTATCTTATGATGGTGCAGCGCTCATTGGACCGTTTCACTTTAAAGTTTCATCAGATGAGACCTTTCACCCTTCATATTTTCACTGCAACTTAATACTCCCTCTTTCGGACTAGCTCACAATGTTTTGCTGAGCGCTGCACCGTCATATGAAGGGTGAAAGGCTGGCAACCCTGAAGAGACTTGGCAACCCTGAAGAGTGGCAACTCACACCTGGGTCTCCTAGATCTTAGTCTGACACTCTAAGCACTACATCACGCTAGTGTTTCTGATGATCTCTCACTGATGTGAATGAAAGCTAGTGTGGTGAAGTGGTTAAGAGTGCCACACTAGAATCAGGGTCACCTCTTAGTTTCAAGTCCAGCTCAGCTATGAAGCTCCCTGGGTGGTCCTGGACTAGTCTTCATAACTGACCTCACAACAAGATTGCCACGAGGAGGGAGGGAGAGCTGTGTGATGTCAGTACATGCAGTAGTTAAGAGTACCAGACCAGACTTGGGGGGATCTGAAATCAGGTGTCAGTCTTGATCTCATGACCACCAATTCCAGTGATAACTGCATCAGAAGGTACATGTAGTGTGGCTGTGCACCAAACACATTATACTGGGTGTGAGCTTATAATTATGTCATGTTTGCAGGTGGTGATGTAACATGCTTAGATATACCCGAATAAACAGTAAGCAGTTTCGTGTTCTCTGTAACATGGCACGAGAGACGAGAAGTGTTGATAATGTCACTTTATTCGCTGAACATAAGAGGCACCACACCCATGAAACTGTCAAACCAAGTCAGACTGGTATAAGGAAATGCCAGAAGGGGCTGGGGAAGCAGATGCAGAGGGCTCTATCCTGCATCTTTTACACCAGAGCAATAGAGGAAATTCTGACAAATGCAGCTTGTTGTATGAGGCTGGAGAAAGCTGCACCTGCCAAAACTCTCTGGTCTGTGCACCTATCAAAGCTCCATTCTTCTGTGTCTCTGGTCACCTTGGTATGAGCCCTGCTGGATCTCTCCAAGGGTCCATCCACTCCAGCATTCTGTTTCCAACACTGGCCAGCTAGAGTTCTCAAAGTAACCCACATGCATGGAAAGGCAGTACAGCCACAAACAGAGCCTATCGGTATACAAAGTGTATGGAAAGTGCATGACGAAGGGGTGGACAGTGATGCCAGACCATACTTGGAAACGGGGGGACGACGACGGGGGAGCAGGCACATGGAGGACTCCAGGGCCAACTGCATGATGTCACTTCTGGGCAGTAAACGGAAATTACATCAGTCCTCCTAGGAATCATCAGAAATTCTGTCGTTTTACCAGAGTTTCCAGTGATTTCTATAAAGGACTTATGTCACTCCCAGGTTTTCCTTGCAAGTGACATCGCACATCTAGGTTTTACCATCGAGTTTCAGGCAATTCCTAGAAAGGACTGATGTTGCAATTGCAAACAGCAATTTTGTCTTTTCCTCCTGCTGGCTGCCGGAGTGCCAGCAGGTAACAGCCACTGAGGCCAGGAGATCTCCCACCCCCAGCAGGCATATGGCAACCCTAGGGGTGGGGCGCACCCAGCCATTACATTTCCCCACCATGCAACTTCAGTCTCCCTGCATTCATTATCAGAAAATGCTTCTCTTTGCTAACATCTATAGCACACTGAGCTGATACCAAATTTTCCATTCCCACTCATTATTTTCTGCTCCCGTCAGTATAGGCGTGGTTCCACAGTAGCTGGTTAGTCTAGTATTGATATTGTTTATTCATTCAGTTTTAATGCAAAATACAAGTGATGTTGTTGGCAACCAGCTGCATTTTAGTGTTTCTGTGTTATTTAACAGTTCTCTTTTTCAGGAAAGGTTTAAGTATTTATTACTACTTTGTAGCCAGCCAAAGTCACTAACTCATTATTTTACTGTTGATGGTTATTTATGTTAGGTACAGTCTGCCTTTCTCATTGGGACTCAAGGTGGATTATGCAGAGTAAGTCAACAGAATCAACAGGATGGGACAGCCAATGAACAATGCAATGGGATGGGAGAAAACTGGAACCAACCAGAAATCTGAAACAGAACTGACCTGACATGTTAATCAATGCAAAAATTACATAGTGGGATCCTACTTACACCAACAGACATGATTTTATAGTTAAGCTATTAAAGGTAAAGGTTCCCCTTGCTTGAAAGCCAGTTGAATCCAACTCTAGGGGGCAGTGCTCACCTCAAGCCAAAGAGCCAGCGCTGTCTGAAGACATTTCTGTGGGCATGTGGCCGGCATGACTAAACACCGAGGCACACCGAATGCTGTTACCTTCCCACCTAAGTGGTACCTATTTATCTACTTGCAATTTCTTGCTTTCGAACTGCTAGGTTGGCAGGAGCTGGGGCCAGAGATGGGAGCTCACTCCGTCACATGGCACTCGGGTTTCAAACTGCCAAACTACAGACCTTCCGGTCTGCAGCTCAATGTCTTAACCTCTGAGCCACTGTGGCCCTAGTTAAGCTATTACAATAATAATTTAAAAAAAAAATGAGCTGTAACTTTGGCTGACTTAGAGTTCAAGGTCTGGGTTGGAAAATACCTGGAGACTTTGGGGGTGGATCCAGGAGAGGGTGGGGTTTGGGGAGGAGAGGGGCCTCAGCATGGTACAATGCCATAGAGTACACCCTACAAAGCAGCCATTCTCTCCAGGGGAGCTGATCTCTATCAGCTGGAGATCCCCAGGCCTCACCTGGAGGCTGGCAAACCTAGGCTGACTACAAAATAAAAAAGCAGTTGTTCAGCCTTCCCTCCCCACTTCCCCACGGGAACAATAACTGATGACTGACCCACTGAATCATAAATGCTGCCAGAGAACAGGAAATAATTAATTAGGTTGAACACAAAGGAACAGAAGGAAAATTGTTGGGAGAAGTGGAACCTTTGCTGAAGGGGGCTTACTAAACAAGTAGTTTAGTTTAGGTGCTTCCCCATGGGGACATACTTATAGGGGCAATATTTTAGCACTGTATTAAGTGCTGTGCAAAACCCTCATTCAATTCCACTAACAGTTTGATACAGAAGAGGGATCCTTTAGAAGTGCAAAAAGGTCATAGTGCAGAAGTATCCTAGAAGTGAACAATGTTCCTCTAGTACAGGGGTGGCCAAACTTGCTTAACGTAAGAGCCACATAGAATAAACATCAGATGTTAGAGAGCCGCAAGACATGAACAAATATTGCCAGTTTTTATTGGAAAATATGCAGGTTTGCTTTTTATTAACATTAAATGAGACTGCCAAAAATAATGACAAAAGGGGTAGAAGCAGGTATTGATAATATTTATTCGTCTAATGATATTTGTTTGCTAATGGTACTTAGCTTCCCCAGCCGCACTGCCGGGAGCCGCACAATATGTGTGAAAGAGCCGCATGCGGCTCCCGAGCCACAGTTTGGCCACCCCTGCTCTAGTAGACAGGAGCGTAGCAGCGAAAGTGAGTCCAATTGAATAGACCCTATTCTCAGGATTCTGAATCAGGGTAACCAAAAAAAAAACCCTGTCTCTTAAATAGAGGCTGAATGGCATGCTATTTACCGTATTTTTCGCTCCATAAGACGCACCTGACCATAAGACGCACCTAGCTCTGCTCGGTGCCGTGGCTTGGGAAAGGTGAGGGGAGTTTAAGACGCACAGACTTTTCCCCCCATTTTTTTTGGGAGAAAAAGTGAGTCTTATGGAGCAAAAAATACGGTACTTCATGCCATTAAAAGCTTCCTCTGCCTAGTTCCACACATGAAACCTCTGTTAGAGGGACAGGACATCTTTTCCCCAGGTTGTTGGCAACCCACTTCTAAAAAGACTTGATTAGGATTGCCCTCTTAAACTTATTTTTTAAATGTTTCAATTAGGTTATGACATTTCTTCTGGACTGGATTGTTTCCCCTCCAATATTAGCTCAAAGAGTAGGGATAGCTAACAATTCGAAGAACAAAGTTGGAGTCCAGTGGCACCTTTAAGACCAACAAAGTTTTATTCAAGTGTGTACATGAAAGCTTACACTTTGAAACTCTGTTTTGTACTGCTGCTTCAGACCAACATGGCTACCCACCTGAATTTAACAATCCAAAGGCATTGTTTGAAGTCCTTGGTGTGTGTGTGTGGGGGGGGAGATATTAATTTCTGCCAGGCCTATATTATTGTACTCACTATGGCCTCCTCCTCCTTCTCTGTCACTGGTCCCTGATCCGCCCAGGAGAGGGAGCAAACTGCACTTTAAGCCATCAATTAATGTGATTGATTTTCTTGGTGATTTGTAAACAATTTATTGTATATTTTAACCTGTTGTTCAGCACTCTGAGCCCTTCAGGGAAGAACGGTCTATAAATGAAATAAATAAATAAATACTATTAGCTGCAATTTCACCGAATAGAGTTACCAGCCTCGAGGTAGGGCCTGGAGATCTCATCAAATTACAACTGAGCTATGGAGATCAGTTCTGCTGGAGAAAATGGCTGCAAATCTACAGCATTACACACTGCTAAGGTCCCTTCCCTCCCCACACCCTGCCCTCCCAATATTCCACTTCCAGATCTTCAGGAACTTCCCAATCCAGAATTGGCAAACCTCTTACCAAACCATGTCAACACTCTTCCCTCCTTTGGGGAGGAGTTGTGGCTCAATGTCAGAGCCTCTCCTTGGGATGTAGAAGTCCCGGGTTCAATCCCCGGCATCTCCAGCTAAGACCAGGCAGTAAATTATGTGAACGCCATCTACCTGAGACCCTGGAGAGCTGCTGCTACTCTGAATGGACAATACAGACCTTGATGGACCAATGATCTGATTCAGTAAAAGGCAGCTTCATGTGTTCTCTTTTCCTTTATCTGTCCTATTGGTGGTCTGAGATCTCTTCCAGTTATGCGGTGATATTCATCCATAATTGTTTCCAGAGACCAAGCATATGTGTGCATTGGAGATTTTCCTCCCCTGTGACCAGAATCGTAGCCTTGGAACAGGTGAGATAATCATATCTAAAGTTTTTATACTTGCTTTTGGATATCAGTACTAAATATATTTGTTAGTTTTGTCAGGAGCAGGGCTCTGTTGGGGCCGGGGCGCGCCAGAGCGCCGCTCCGGGAGAGAGGAGCGCGGGGGGCGGGGACTTAACAAAGCCCCACCCCCCGCTCACTCCTCTCGGCAGTGGCAGGCCGCCGCCGGCCCAGAAAAAATTCACTCCCCTCCCCCCTTCACTCTTCCTGGGTCGTGGCAGGCCGCTGCGGGCCCAGGGAGAACCCGCTTCCCTCCTACCCCCACTCACACTCCCGGGGCCGCGGCAAGCGCCGCCGGCCCCGGAACAAGCCTCCTCCTTCCCTCCCCCGCCCTCAAACCTCCCGGGGCCACGGCGAGCGCCGCCGGCCCCGGGACCAGCCTCCCCCCGCCCTCGCCACCCTCCCCCCGCCCTCAAACCTCCCGGGGCCCCCCCTTCCTTCCTTCCTTCTCTCTCTCTCTCTCTCTCCCCACCTACCTACCTACCTTCCTGTTCCTTCCTTTCCCCCTTCCTTCCTCTCTCCCTTCCTTTCTTCTCTCTCTCTCCCCCACCTACCTACCTTCCTGTTCCTTCCTTTCCCCCTTCTTTCCTTCTTTCCTTCCTTCTCTCTCTCTCCCCCCACCTACCTACCTTCCTGTCCGTTCCTTCCTCTCTCCCTTCCTTTCTTCTCTCTCTCTCCCCCACCTACCTATCTTCCTGTTCCTTCCTTCCTTCCTTCCTTCTCTCTCTCTCCCCCACCTACCTACCTACCTTCCTGTTCCTTCCTTTCCCCCTTCCTTCCTTCCTTCCTTCCTTCTCTCCCCCACCTACCTACCTACCTTCCTGTCCCTTCCTTCCTTCCTTCTCTCTCTCTCCCCCACCTACCTACCTTCCTTCCTTCCTGTTCCTTTCCTTCCTTCCCCCTCCCTCCCTCCCTCCCTTCTTGCCTTCTGACACACTGCCGATGACGTCAGGGATGTGTGGCCTTTTGACACTTCCGGTGACGTCAGGGGGTGTGGCATATGCAAATGTTATGCTAATGAGCTCCTGCACCTCTTTTTTTACGAAAGGACCCCTGAGGGTTGCCAGTTCTTCCTTGGAGATTTTGGGGGTGGAGCCTGAGGAGGGTGGGGTTGGGGAGGGGCTTCAGTGGGGTATAATACCATTGAATTCACCTTCCAAAGGGGCCATTTTCTCCAGGGGATCTCTGTCACCTGGAGATCTAGTTGTATTCTCAGGAGAGCGGCAGCCACCATCTGGAGGTTAGCAATTCTCGTCAGTAATGTCCCATTAAGTCCCTGTTAGAGGGAGGGCACACTTTTTCTCCGGGCTGTTGGCAACCCCAGCTGTTCAGATCATTGGGTCAGAGGCTGGCTCACCTACTAGGCACCTGTAGGGAGTTGCTTAGGGTAGTGGTTTGGAATGGGCAGCATAAGGGGTGGTGGAAAGTGCTGACTTCTGGCAACCCCGTTGGGCTTTCAAGGCAAGAGACATTGAGGGGCGATTTGGCATTGCCTGCCTCTGTATCAGGAGCCTGGTATTCCGTTGGGGGGTCTCCCATCCAAATGCTAACCAGGGCCGACCCTGCTTGGCTTCTGAGATCTGAGGAGATCGGGCTAAGCCTGGGGCGTCCAGGTCAGGGTGGCAGCAAAATTACCCTGGCCAAAATGCCTCCCCAAGCTATTGCTATTCCCAAGAGTAGAAGCCCTATGTGGAGGAGGAGGAGAAGAGAAGAGATTGGATTTGTACCCCGCCCTTCACTACTCAAAGGAATCTCAGAGTGGCTTACAAACTCCTTTTCCTTCCCCCTCCCCACAAACTCCTCCTTCCCCCTGTGAGGGAGGTGGGGCTGAGAGAGCTCTTAAGAGAACTGCCCTTGAGAGCACAGCTCTGAGAGAACTGTGACTGACCCAAGGTCACACCAGCAGCTGCATGTGGAGAAGTGGGGAATCAAACCCGGTTCTCCCAGATTAGAGTCCGTGTTCCTAACCACTACACTAAACTGGGACTCTTCCCCAGTGGACTTCTTTCAATTTTCAGATTAAAACGGGGGAGCCCTCCAATGAAATATTACCTTTTTTTTGGAATGAGTTGTACGTTATTGAAGAGTTCAGTGTTTTCAGTGTTGGAAAGTTTAATTCCGTATACAAATCTGCTGCTCGTTGAATTGTTACTGTTTTGCTGCTGTCCAACAATACCATTTGTTTTGTTGACCACCAAATTTGTGGTCTCCATTTTCCATTTTTATTCTTTCCTGCCTCGTGGGGAGTTAAATCTATGTATGTGTGCTATGGGAGCAGAGCAGTTTGCAGCTCTCTTTCTCACTCCGAAGAAGTGTGCTTTGCACACGAATGCTTACACTTTGAATAAACCTTTTTTCAGTCCTAAAGGTGCCACCGTGCTAACTTCATTCGGCTGCTTCAGACCAATGTGGCTCCCCACCCGAATGTCTCTTTCTAGTGTTGGCTATATTTGCCCCTTTCCCTGTCAAAAGCCAGACATTTATATTTTTCAGTTTCACAAGCATGCCAGCTACTTTGTGGTATCCTTTTAGTATTTGCTGTATTAAGGGTTCATTTCGAACAGAAGCTCGGGGGAGCGCAGCTCTGGGAGTTGGTGCCAGCCCCCCCGCCCCCCGCGGGGGATTCCCTGCTTGTGTCATGGCTGCAGCAAAATGACCCCGCCCCTGGAAAGGTCCTTGTTCCTCCGACCAGCCTTCTGAAGGCTTCAGCCACCACTGGGAGCTATCCCCCCAGAATAGTGGTATTTCTGAGGCTTGGATTAGTAGCTGTCCCCTCTCTGCCAGCTTTCTTTCTTTCTTTCTTTCTTTCTTTCTTTTCTTTCTTTCTTTCTTTCTTTCTTTCTTTCTTTCTCTCTCTCTCTCTCTTTCTTTCTCTCTCTCTCTCTCTCTCTCTCTCGCTCGCCTTCTGACACACTTCAGGTGATGTCAGATGGTGCAGCATATGCAAATAAGATATGCTAATGGTTATGCTAATGAGCTCCTGCACCTCTTTTTCTATGACATGACCCTTGGTCAGGAGCCATACATCCTTGCAAGTCTTTTTGGTCTCCAGATTGGGAAATTGCTGGAGATTTGGGGTGGATCCGGGGAAAGGTGGGGTTTGGGGAAGGGAGGGACTTTGCTTTGCTTGCAAAAAGGTCTAGGCTCAGTTCGGCAGCATTTATGACTCAAGGGACCTCGGATATCAGGGCTGGGAGCTCTGGCCTGCACGCTCAGAGAGTACTGCCCATCAAAGGAGAAAACACTGGGGAAGATGGGACCACTATTTTGACTTGGTATAAGACAGCTTCATTTGTGCAATGTTATGCAGAAAACCCAAGTGCATTTGTGCAATGTTATGCAGAAAATCCTTGCCAGCTCCAGTTAAAAAGATCTCTGGAAGCAGGTATTTTCTAAGATCCTTCTCTTCAAAACACTGACTTAGGGTTCCCAGTCCTATATTGGCAAATGCCAGGAGATTTTGAATGGAAGTTGACAAATAGAAGTTCAGAGTGACTATATGGACAGTTATTTGACCCAAGCACTTTGTTCATCATGGAGGAATTACATGTATTGTGAAAATCTATTAATGTTAAAAATCTTTAGAGTAAATACATAAAAATTTCCATAAAATAATAGCTTAGTAATTATTTCACAGTGGTTTGCATTGGCTGTTCAGCTTCTTCTGTGATCTCTCCTAATTTGTAACCACCTGGAGGTTGGCAACCCTAATGGTAGGCCATACATAACTTTTGCTGACTGCAACTCTGAGTGATGTCCTCTGAAACATTGCAAGGAATTCTGGGGCACACCTCTCTGATCAACACTTGGGTACTCATAGTAATGTGGCTGCTTAGTTACATGTAGAGTCAGGCTGGCCCTTAATCCGGCGAGCCCCCTTTTGGGAATATTTCATTCTGTAAATGGGAACAATGCCAATTGGGTGTGATTCTTTTATTCCTTCTCCCTGTTCTCTCCTTTAAAAAGCAAGGCACGTTTGCTTCTTTTCAGTCATCCTTGCCCTGCCAAAAGAGGATCAATCAAAAATACGTTGGAAAGGTAGAGGAGAAATGAGACAAGCAACAACTGAGTGTAACTCTCATTTATAATCATTTGCAGAACCTTCCCTGACAAGAGCTGTGAAGGATTTGGGAGCATCAGTGTGACAGCACTTAATCCAGTTTGGTTCTAATCAAAGTGTGAATGAAAGACCACATAGAGCCTCATGAAAACTTGTGGAGCTTTCTCTTTAGAAAAATAAAAGAGAATGCATAATAAATATTTTTTAAGTAAGCTATGATGGTCCCATCCACTTTCCTCCCTCAGAGGCACGATTTTCGCTCTGTTTTTCTTTCCTTTTACTGACCACCCTAGTAATGTGTTTTCTTCTTTGCTGAAGAACTCTGGCTGTCCCACCCTTTCTGCACAGACAGCTTGCTCCGGAGAATCCGAGGAGTCAAGCCTTAAGGGTTGACTTCGCAGTTGCACACATTCCCTCTGCACTGGTTTTTCCCCCTCCAGTTTATTTATTTGTGTATTCTGTGTGCATTCTGCATCTACAAGCAAAACCCACATTTTTGAGATAACTGGCTGCTTTGTCTAAGAGGAAGAGAAAGGCAAACATCCTTCAGAACTCTTAACTGCAGACCCAACTCCTCCCTCCCTCCCTCCCTCCCTCCCTCTGTGATTCAGCCTAAAGAAAGGGAAGGAAAGGGGAAATCCAGGCCCACACACACAAAACTGACACATTTGGGAGCAGGGAATCCCCTAGTTTTTTATATTTACTGATTCCTTTTTATGCTCTCTCTGGCTTTTTAAAAGTTTGCCTGAATGGGAGGACACATCCTCTTTTGTCTTTGGAGAAGAAGGGAAAGAAAACAGAATGGGGAGAGAGCATCAACCTAAAGAGAGAGAGAGGTGAAACCAGGGGAGGGTAGTGGGCAGCACTTAAATACCTGCAGAAACAATTCTACTTTAGAAAGGATTAGTAATTCAAAAGTGGATGAGAACAAAGAATCACTACAAAAGGAGTTTTGGTAACTGCGGGGCAACAGTGTGCTGGAAGTGGTCTGAATGTAGATTCCTATTTAAAAAATGCAGAAACAAGAACAGGCCCCAACACAAACTGGAAGTGAAAGAGGGAGGGAATGCAGAATGGAAGAATAGGATGTGCTCAGAAATTAAGGCAAAATACAGGTGCAGAAAGGTCCAAAGTACAATATTTTGGCTGTTGGCTCAGCCCAGGAACCTGAAGGAAGGATCAGGAGCCCACAGTAACATAAGCAATTTAAATGGCACTCAAGGTGTTTTGAAATTCAAAAATAACAAAATATTTTATTTAACATAGAGGGGAAAGGTCAGGTGAATCTGAGGTTGAAAATTTCTGAGATAAAATCAGTACAAGCACAGACTTTAGTTCTTATGTTTCAGGATCATGAGAGTTTGTTTCTTCAGCTTTTCACAGTAACTTAAATCTTTATGTTGAGAGGCTTTTGTTCCAGTGTTTTCCCCAAACACTCCAGTATACTTTCTTTGAGAATTCTCTGACTCCTTTGTTTTCCAGAAAGCTGGTACATTCTTTCCAGTACCCAACCCCCTTTTCTTGAAACACCAGTACTCATCTTGAGTTTTTAACTGACTCTTAAGGTCTCTAAAGGCAGTTTCTAACCACACCAGGCCAAGGATCTCTTCATTCTTCAGAGTTCTCCCTGTTTAACTGGGTAGAGAAATTCTCCTCTCCCTAGAAGATATATCCCCTTTCTTTAGCACAAATGGGAGTCTTGGCCTACTTCCCAAACTTCCTTGCCAACTTTCTTCCAGTTTTCCATCTTTGTTTAAACTGCCCTCCACTAAGACTGAAATCAGACTCAACTCACTCAAGGCAGAAGTCTGACTGACTGTCTCCTCAGCATGCAGCTCTCAAGTCTTTCTGTGCTCAGCTGATGCTAACCAATCAGATCTCTTGGAGCAGCCTGTCACTCAAGGTTCTCTGTTTCTGTGAAGAATTAACCCTTCACAGTCCTTTACTCTGTTTGTACAGCAAAAAAGTACAGTCCATCACATAAGCCTTGTTTTGTATTACTGCACGATCACCACTTCCATGCTTGGCAGGTTCTATAAGTATTCTATGTTCCATCAACACAACCACTTTTCAGCTGTCTTTGATTGATTGATTTGACATATTACACTGCCTTATATTGAATACCCTTGGTCCATCAAGGTCAATACTGTCTACTCAGACTGGCGGGGGCTCTCCAGGGTCTCAGGGTCTCAGGCAGAGGTCTTTTTTATCACCTACTGCCTGGTCCTTTCAGCTGGAGATGCCAGAGATTGAACCACGGCCTCCTCCCATTTATGCCCTGCCTTTCTTCCCAATGGGGACGCAAATCAGCTTATATCATTCTGCTGTCCTCCATTTTACCTTCACAACAACCCTGTGAGATAGGTTAGGCTTGAGAGTTTGTAACTTGCCCAAAGTCACCCAGCAAACTTTCATGGCAGAGTGGGGATTTGAACCTAGGTTTCCCATATCCTGTTCTGACACTCTAACCGCTACAGCACCTTGGCTCTTACTGAGTCAGACCATTGGTCTATCACAGTCACAGCAGTATTGTCTATTCTGTCTGGCAGCACCTCTCCACACTCACAGGCAGAGGGTCTTTCACATCACCTGGTATCTGAACCAAGGAGAAGGAGAAGAGAAGAGGAAAAGAGATTGCCCTTCACTCTGAGTCTCAGAGCGGCTTACAAATTCCTCCCCCTCCCCCTCCCCACAACAGACACCCAGTGAGGTAGGTGGAGCTGAGAGAGCTCTTTCTAAAACTGTCCTTGAGAGAACAGCTCTGACAGAACTATGGCTTGCCCAAGGTCATCCAGCAGCTGGATATGGAGGAGTGGGGAATCAAACCCAGTTCTCCCAGATTAGAGTCTGTGCACTTAACCACTACACCAAACTGGCTCTCCTGGAGATGCCGGGAATTGGACCTGAGGGCTCTGCAGTCTCTCCCTAAGTCGCGGTCCCTCCCTAAGCTTCCTGCTCAAGGGAGATGCTAGCAAAAGCTGCTGAGCCAGCATTCATATGCACATCCCACCCTTTCTCCAAGGATCTCATGGCAGTGTACAGGGCTCTCCCTTCCCCCTCTTTGCTTCAGGAAATCTTGTGGCACACCTTGAAAAGAAGCAGCCTTGGCATTTGCTCATAGCTCTGTGTATTTTTATCGTAACGCCTTTAAAAAGCATTATGTAAGGGGGTGGAAAGCACAGCAGTTGCCCGCCCCCCACAGTGAGGCTTGTGCCTCCCATTGCATACAGATAGCAGAGCGTGCTACTGAAGTTTACACAAGGGGCAAATGATAAAAATGCAACGGAGGCACAATTTCTCTCATTCTGCAGACACACACACACACACCCGATTCCATCCCAACCCAGGTCCTCTAACGGCAGAGCAGTTTCTGTTTGGACAAGGAAAGGCCTCCAGTCTTTTCCCCAAACAACACTTAATTTTTACCTAGGCCAACATTGTGATTTCTCTCATGAGGAAGAGGAGAGGGAGGGAAGGGGATGGAGGGAAATACTGTTGACTCCAAACTGCATCTGAAACAGATTTGCCCAGATCCATTTGCAGCTGAAGAGAGAAGGAAGTATTTCCAGATGTGCTAATGAACCACAGAGCCAAGAAGAAGAAAGAGCTGTCCCCTCCATCCACCTCTTCTTGCCCTTTGCTGAGAGCGAGAGAGAGAGAGAGCGAGAGAGAGTTATTTCTTCCCACAAGCACCTACTATATTAGAAACTCTACATACCATCTGATATTGGATCAGGCCATTGGATGCATGATGTTCTTCAGGGATTCATTTGGTTTAACTTTGGCTGTTTTAAAAGGAGTGATCAAATTCTTGATTTTCTTCCCCCACAAGCAGCCTTTTAGCCTTGTTTTTTCCTCCATTAGCTTTCATGAGAAAAGTCTTGCTGGACCAGACCAAAGGTCCATCTAATCCAGCATTCTGTTCCCACAATGGCCAACCAGATGCCTTTAAGAATTCCAAAAGCAAAGATCAAAAGCCCAAGCTACTTATTTTTATCCCTCCCCCACTACTTTAATTCATAGGGTTTCCATAAGTCAGAAGCACAAAACACAGCTGGACCTCTGGACACAGAGATTTCATTTATCTATCGTAGCTCCATGAATAGCTTCCATGAATTTGGCCAATCACTTTTGAAAGCAATATCATTGAACAATGACTGGGACAGGCAGTAAAACCTATTTGAATGAAATGAGCCACAGGTAGGTGGTACTTTTTGGATTTTGCCTTTAAATATCAGAAATCGTTGATATTTTCCTCTTATTTCAATAATATATAATGTGTGTGCTCTTTATGAGATTAAAAAATATTATATATTTCATCAGTGATTCAAGTTGTATCCCAGGAGAGTTATTTTCTAGACAACCAAACATTAGGCTGATGCATAGCAAAGATGCTATGCTGATCTAGACATTCCAAAACCGGGTCAATTGTGAGCCTCTGTTTCAAAACCAGGGATTCAGAGAATGCCCCCAAATGACTAAGCTATAATCAGATGAGCTAGGAAGCTGAAATTTGGCTCAAGTGTATCACTTTTGATTGCTACAAAAGTCTGAAAGAGACACATCTGTAAGCCTCTCCCTATAGTCTGCAGATGCAGACTGTTGTGTATCAAGACCACGGTCGCCAGGGACTCTCGTAATGGCGACCGCCACGTGGTCATCGCACATGGCCAGAATCTACCTGAGCTTCAGCCAGGTAGAACAATAGCCGGTCGGATCCTAAACGACCACCAGTCATGAGCCTAGGGCCCCCACAGGGGACCTATGAACTACAACCACTGACTTAAGATCCTATCAGGGCATTTGGGTGAGGTCGGGGGATTATCTTCGACCAGCATAAAAGAGGGCTCTGGGCCCGGGGTTTCTCATGTTCCATCTTGACCCGCAATAAACTACTATGCTGATTTCACTGTTACCGGCCTCCCAACTCCAATAGTTTCCACAGACCTTTCCCACTATGCCCTGTTAACACCTTGTTTTCTCAAATGCACCCCTCCTCCTTCTTTGCACTGAATATCCAACCTGGTAAGGAATGCTAGGGAACACAAAAGCTTGTATTGTGTTTCCTGATATTGTAGCTGAACTTAACAAAAAGATGTTTTTGGATTATTCCCCCCCCCCCCCGACCACTGCAATAGTCTAAAATCTTTCCCAGAAAATATAATATAAAAGCAGATTTGAGATACTGGTTGTTGATGGGAAAACAGAAGAAGCGTGAAATGCTTCCTCTCCCAGTGTAATCTTAAACAGAGTTTACACCCTTTTATATCTATTGACTTTAGTGGACTTAGAAGGGTGTAACTCTGGCTAGGATGGCATTGCACACTGGGGGATGGAAGAAAGTTTAAATAATAAAAAAAACCCTCTCAATTAGACTTAAACATATATATATATATATATATCAGGGGGGAGGGGTTCACATAACTGCATGTAATCTCTTGTTTCGCCCTTAAGACTTTTTAAAAATACATGCGAAGAAGTGACACACATCTGACCATCTTTGGTTTTCTTCCGACCAAGTCCCTGTTTCCATCTGACACCAGAGCACCTGGAGACACTCATTTTGATGTGTTTTTATTTTTACAGTTCTCTAAAGAACAGCTAGAATGACAGACTGGAATAAATTAATAATAAGGGTAATAATTAATTATGGACTCTGCAACTGTTGGCCTAAGGCTGAGTTAATGACACCTGGATGTTGCCAAACTAATGAACTTCAGGGAGCCAGAGAGCAAGCCCTGTCCAAAGAGTGACTAACACATGGAATTCACTGCCACAGGAGGTGGCGGCAGCTACAAGCGTGGACGGCTTCAAGAGGAAATTAGATAAACACAAGAGGCGGGGACTGTATCGCAGCGGGGGGAGGATTCCTAAAGGCTGCAGCCCCAAGTCCTCTCCCCCCCCCCACCCCCCGCGGCGATTTCCCCCCCACACCCCGCTCCAATATAATCTACTAGGTCTACCAATATAGTGGACTGGGGTGGGTAGACCTGTTCTCCGGAGGCCTCCGGAGGACAGGTCTACCCAGCCCTCTCCACTCTATTGGTAGACCTGGCCTCCAGAGAACAGGTCTACCCAGCCCTTGCCACTCTATTGGTAGACATGTCATTTGTAGGAAAGAGCTCTGGAGGCCAGGTCTACCCAGCCGTTTCCACTCTGTTGGTAGACCTGGCCTCTGGAGAACAGGTCTACCCAGCCCTTTCCACTGTATTGGTAGACCTGGCCTCCAAATGACAGGTCTACCAATAGAGTGGAGTGGGCTGGGTAGACCTGTTCTCCGGAGGCCAGGTCTACTAATATAGTGGAAAGGGCTGGGTAGACCTTTTCTCCAGAGGACAGGTCTACCCGCCCCTTTCCATTCTTGGGCGCTCAGGCCTGCCGTTGCTCTCCCCCCCACCCACCCCCCCGGCTGCTGCGGCGGGCCTGAGAGCCCAAGAGGTGCTCAGCCCACCGCTTCTCTCCCCCCTGGCTACCGCAGCGCGCCTGAGCACCCAAGAGGTGTTCTGGCCCGCACCTTCTCTCCCCCCCACCCACCCCCAGCTACCGCGGCAAGCCTGAGCGCCCAAGAGCTGCTTGGCCTGCCGCTTCCCCCCCATGGGCACCGGCAAGGCCTGAGCGGCTCTTGTCAGGCCCACCAATTCCCCCCCCCCCCCCGTGGCTCTGGTGGCGAGGCTTGGACATCTCCCAACCACCAGCTGCTGCACAGTTCCAAGAGCATTCCCTGCACTCTAACTTTTGGGGGGATTTAACAACCCCCCCCCCAAGTTTTTTTACTTTTAGGATTTTTCTGCACACGGGGGGAGTTTCCCCCGTGTGCAGAAAAATTTCCCTGCCCCCCAGGTGACCCCCCCCCCCCACATATGCACCTGCTATGTGGGGAGAGCGGCATAGAAGCCGAATTAAATAAATAAATGCAGGGGGTGCCTAGGGAATTAGATATATAGATATGGAGCACAGGTCCATCAGTGGCTATTAGCCACAAAGCATAGATAGGAAGTCTCATTCTGGGGCAAGGAATGCTCTGTATTCTTGGTGCTTGGGGTGGGGGGGCAACAGTGGGAGGGCTTCTAGTGTTCTGGCCCCACTGCTGGACCTCCTGAGGGCACCTGGTGTTTTTGGCCACTGTGTGACAGAGTATTGGACTGGATGGGCCACTGGCCTGATCCAACATTGGCTTCTCTTATGTTCTTATGTGCTAACTCTGCTGAGGAATTTTTTAAGAAGCAAACTGGATTTCTTTCCTTCCCTGTCCAAGTTTCGAAAAGCACCAGACTGAAAAGCTAATGCTTTGAGAGGAAAAATGACCCGGGTATCTTTGCTGGGGGTTTTACAGAACATATAAAGTTAAGAGAGCTGCTCTACATCAAAGGACCACGAAGCTGCAAAAGTATTCTGGTCCCACATGTTGAACTACTCATTTCCTGGTCTCCTGTACAATAAGCTCAAATGCCAGCAGTTGTATATCAGGCCTCTTTTACAGTAAAATTTAATACCTTGGCATATCTCTGGTTTTGTTTTCTCATGTTTAGATTATCAGGCTTTACCACAGTTATGAAGAAGGGTGTGAGTGATTGCTCTCGGAAGCAGCTTCACAACCAAAGTTTCCCAAGGTCATGGGCCCAGTTCCAGTATTATTTTTGAGAGAGAAAGTGTCATCAGTCGGTTCATTCTGATTGGACCACTGGTGTATGTGGTGCTTTACAGAGCAGCGTGAGCAAAACTAAGGTCCCTGCCCCAAGCAGCTTGCAATGCCAGAGTTACAGAGTGACATCAGGGAGAAGCAAGAGTAATAAGAGATGAATGCATGTCCTTAAGGACCATTCCATTTGGGGGATGATCCACAGGAGAAATGAAGAAGAAGCAGACACTGAACTGGGGGATTAAGCGCCTGGTGGTGGTATATGCACGGAGGAGTTCTTGGGAATGGAGTTATAGCTTTTGCTTCCAAGCAGTCAATAAGCAGAATATCAGACCTGGGCCTGGTTTCATATCCCCACTCAGCCATGAAGATCACTAGACAGCCTTGGGCCACTCATTCTCTCTTAGCCTAACCTACCTCACAGGGTTGTTGTAAGCATAAAATGGGGACAAATAGTATCATGCATTGTGCTTCTTAGAGCAGGGAACCCCAATGTGGTGCCCGTAGGCACTCTGGAACCCTAGAGTTGCCAGTTCTGGGTTGGAAAATACCTGGAGACTTTGGGGGTGGAGCCGGGAGAGGGTGGGGTTTGGGGAGGGGAGGGGCCTCAGCAAGGGACAATGCCATAGAGTCCACCCTTCAAAGCAGCCATTTTCTCAAGGGAAACTGATCTCTGTCAGCTGGTATGTTGGATCCAGCCGGTTGCCACAGGTACCCTGCACTGAAAGCTGGATACGCAGTCCCAAAGCAAGCCGAGAAACAGAGCCAAAGGTCAGAAAGCCGGGAAATGAGTCAGAGGTTTCCGGAGTGAGGAGTGGAGGCTGACAGCAGGAATTAGGTCCGAGGACGCACGATTCCGCACCAAGGCAGGTGAGCAGGGGTGTTTATGATCAGGTCCTCTCTTCCCGGGGAGTCACTCTTCAAAGACTCACAGCCCCTCACGTTGCCTTTGCAACAGCTACAGTCTGGCACTTCTCTCTTGCACATCCAGATGCTGGCGTACCCTGCGTCTGGGACACTCAAGTGAGCTAAGTGGGGATTCTGGCCTCTCCAGCTGGGGGTGCTAGGCCAGGCTCTGGGTCAGTCTCTCCCTCTGGCTGCACATCAGTCTCTTTGCCTTGTTGCTCCTCCTGTGCAGCTGCTGGGGCCTCTTCTCCCTCAGGTGCTGGTAGAGGTTCCTCTTCTGGGCTGACTCCAGAGGAGGCTGGGTTGCTCCGTGCCTCTTCCTCATCTGAAGAATAGTCAGCCTCAGCAGAGCCAGGGCCTATGACAGCTGGGGATCAGTTGTAAAAGCAGGAGATCTCCAGGCTCTTCCTGGAGCAATCCTATGCTCCAGACTTCACTTGGCAATCCTATGCAGCCTGCCAACACATTTCCTGGCACCCCAGAAAGTGGGCGGGGCCAGGTGGAGCTTCTGGCCAGCAAGGCTTCTGATTGACCACTGGAAATTTGATTGGCTGTGCAGACTTTTAAAAACGTTGCTTTGGCAGCAGCTGCCATCACAGTTCAAGGATTATCACTGTGTGACTGAAGGTAAGCTGATGCAGCCATTTTGTGGCTGGCTCTGCCTTCTGTGAAAGCCACTCTGAAGCAGCCATTTTGTGGCTGTGCCCAGCATGCTATAATCACGGTTCCAAAGGAGCCTGCGGGCTCAAAAGGCCTTTGAGAAAGGGTGGGATAAAAACTAACAGATAAAACCTCTTCTTCTAAGAAAATCTAGGAATGCCAGCCGCCAGAGCCCATGGAGGCAGCTGAGATATAACACCCTAACATGAGTTTTGCCTATTTCCATCCAACAAGCACTTCCACATTTTTCAGAAGCCACAAACACAAACAAGTCTGAAGGCATTGGTTAGATCAAACACCGCTGGCGAGGCACAACACCTCTGATAAAAGGGGATCCAGAACCATTATTCTTCTTTGCTTTTTGGAAATTTGCAAAGCAAGACTTTTAAGTATTGAAGTCGGGAGACGATGAATCAAAATGCAAGTTTTATTTCAAACATCATTCAGCTCTGGGACAGATCTGGCAAGAGCGACTCTCAATTTATAGGGTTTCAACAGTTAACTATAAACATTGTAACTATTTACACACAGTCTCATTGGACCCAAGCAAGGCTCTAGGATTGGTTCCCTAGGTTGGCTTTAGGACCAATGAGGGGTCTTTATTAGGCAGCCAATAGGGATGAGGGAGTTAGGATACCAGAGCCCATAATGCGAAGCAACATAACAAGACATAACAAAGACCTTATCTGCTTATTCTGGCGAGCTGCATTGGAAGCAGCAAGTGCAGTTAAGGGTGCTTTGCTAATTGGACAGATTAACGTGTTGTTACAGATATTTTGTTCCTAGACAAGAGAAATAAGTTTTCAGCACGCAATGGGATCTGTTGTTACAGAAGCCATTGCAAAATTCCAGTGGGATTGCCAGTTTAGGTATTAGAAGAAGAGACTGGATTTATATCCCGCCCTTCACTCACTTGGCCTCAGAGGGGAAGGGAAAGGAGTTTGTAAGCCACATACAAACTCCTTTCCCTTCCCCTCCCTGCAACAGGCACCCTGTGACATAGGTGGGGCTGAGAGAGCTCTGAGACAACTGTCCTTGAGAGAACAGCTAGTACAGAGCTATGGCTTGCCCAATGTCATCCAGCAGGTGCAAGTGGGGAATCAAACCCGGTTCTCCCAGATTAGAGTCCACACACTTAACCACTACACCAAACTGGCTATTACAGCAACACCCGATTCCCCAGAGTTTTTAGTGGCAACTTAAAGACTAATATATTCATTATAGCAGAAGTGTTTCTGTGCTAGAGACTATTTCATCAACGGCATGAAGGGAAAACTAATTAAGCAGAAATATATACACAGCAAGGGGGAAACTGTGAATAGTAGAAGAGGAGGAGATTGGCTTTATACCCTGCCCTTCACTACCTGAGCGAGTCTCAAAGCATCTTACAATCTTCTTTCACTTCCTCTCCCTACAACAGACACCCTGTGTGAGGTAGGTGGGGCTGTTTATTTTTGTATTGAAAAAAAGGTAGGTGTGGCTGAGAGAGCTCTTTTGGGGACTGCTTGTGAGGGAACAGCTCTGAGAGAACTTGTGACTGACCCAAGGTCACACCAGCATGTGGAGGAGTGGGGAATCAAACACGGTTCTCCCAGATTAAAGTCTGTGCTCCTAACCACTACACCAAACTGGCTCTCCTACACCAAAGTGGCTCTCAGTAGAGTTGCCAGCCCCCCAGTGGGGGTGGGGAATCCCCCGATTTGAGATCCCCACCCCTGCTTTTTAAGAATCGGCCAGCCAGGGGACAAAATGGTGGCCACATTGTGATGCTCTAGCGTTAGTCTCTATGGAAGCCACAGGCGGAGGCCTCCAAGGAGCTACACCACATGCCGAGTTCTTCCTAAGGTACGCTAGCATACGGTGTTGATTTCCCTGGCTAGCACTACCCCCAGCCAGGGCACAGGTGTCCGACTGGCGGGTGCTCCGAGGACTGGGCTCCGCTGAGCTTGCTCCACCTCACCTCCTTATAAGGGCACCCCGCCTGCTCCTAGCAGCCCTCATTTCATGCTGGGCAACCTGCTTGCTGGTCAGCTGTTGCCCATGTCCCTCCCGAGCTGACCCGAGCCCAACCAGAGGTCTCAGACCAAGGTGAGCAGCAGCTATGCAGCTGCTAGGGTTGCCAAAACCCCAGTCCAGACACTGGTTCCCCCAATTTTTGAGGCTTTAATCTGCCAACGGCCAGCTGGCCACTGGGGGAAGCCCCACCCCTGAACAGGGACATCACTCAGAAGTGATGTCATCACGTCGCTGATGTCAGGGGGTTCAGCTCTGGTTTTTGGGCAAACTCTATGGTTTTGAGAGCAAAAACTAGAGCAGCACCCTCCAACATCGGCATCATGATGACATCACTTCCCAGACACCAGCTGGGAGCCCCCCGCTGGCAGCTGGTAAGAACCTGGCAACCCTAGCTACTGCACTGCCACGCCAAAGAGGTAAGGTCTTTTTTTCTCTTGCTGGAGACAGTGAGGTTAAAAGGCTATGAAATGCAATAGGTAGATACTCTGTGACATTTCTCTGTAAAACCTGTATATAAGATAAGCACAGGGACCTCAACAGCTGCATTGGTGATAACACAGGCCGATTCTGCACTAGCTGTTGTCCCGGCATCACTCCCCGATAAAATCCGGGGTAGAGCAACAGTTCCCTACTTGTTGCTCCAGGTCTGCAGTTGGCTTGAATGTAATCCTCGGTTCCCCCAGATCTTCCGTTTCTGGGATTTTTGGGGGGGGTTGCCACGGGAGTGAAGTCGGGACATTCAAGTGGGGAACTCCGAAATCGGGGTTTCTTGCTCCACCCCTTTAACACCCCTCTGCTTCTTTCCCTCCCCTTTCCCGCCTACCCTCTCCCTTTCCCGCCCTGGCACGAGTGGGGGTTTTTTTGTTCCCCCCTTTGTTGTATTACAACAACATGACACAACATTGATCTGTCACGGGCTGGGTGCCAACAGGCCAGGAGTCAGGCAGAACAGTCTGAGGTCAAACCAAAGCAGGAACCAATTGCCAAGTCCGGGACAGTCTGAGGTCAAACCAAAGCAGGAACCAATTGCCAAGTCCAAAACACTGAGCCAGAAGCAGAGTCAGTCCAAGCCAGGGTCAAAGCGGGAAAACTCACAAGTAAACCAGTCCAAGGAGTCAACAGAGCCGAAGTCAAGCAGGTCCAGAGTCAAAAGCCAGAGGTTCCAGAAACAGGTCAAGTCACAAGCCGAATGGGTGCACAGCTTAGCCAAGAAGACTTGTTGCTAGCACAAGTTGATAGTCTCTGTGCTGTGCCTAAAATACCCAGCCACTTCCTGTGCTAGTTAGCAGCTGGCAGTGAGGTCCCGGCTCCTACTAAAACTCAGGGCTTAGTGATCTGCGACCACGCAGGCGTGCCTCTTTCCTTCTCACAGCTAAGTCTTGCCTGCATCGGGATCTTAAACGTTCCACCCGAGGAGGTGAATCAGGTGGGCTTGAACTTAGCTGTGGCTGAGCTGCTGCTGGTGCTGGGGCAAAAGCCTGGGAGGTGCTCACTTGAGCCTCATCTGGCTCAGGTGGAGGCTCCTCTGGAGCTGGGAGTTGATCCTCCACCTCACTTAGATCCACAGAAGGCAGATCCCCAGAGGCACTCATGACATTGATCCATCGTTGTGTGGTTAACATTTTTTGCGGGGCCAATGTATTGCGGGTGGCGTGGTGGTGTGGACACAATTTGTGCAGGGGTTACATGTGTTGTTGATGTCTCCACATTTCTGTGTTGCATTGTTTGCACAAAAGTCGTGCCTGAGTCATGGCACTATAAAAATATGTATTGATGGCTTTGAGGCGCAGCGCGAGCTGTTTTTTTTTTGTCCCCCCCTGTTGCATTACAACAACACGACACGACACTGATCCATCATTGTGTGGTTAACATTTTTTGCGGGGCCAATGTATTGTGGGTGGCGTGGTGGTGTGGACACAATTTTTGCAGGGGTTACATGTGATGTGTTGCATGTTCCCCCTCCATTTCCCATCCCTTTCTCCCCCTCCATTTCCCCTCCAACCCTGGCGCAAGCTTTTTTTCTTTTCGCGGGCATTTCCAAATGGCAAAAGTGATAACATGAAGCAGTAATGGCAGCACTGAGGTCCGCTTACGTTAAACTCCACCTACGTTAAAAAAGGGGGGGAAGGGGGGGGGTGCATGATGTACTTTCCCGGGAATTATGAAAAACCTTGGCCAATCATTACTTCGTTGCATCACGATGTCATAACAAAACTCCGCCTACATTTTTTTTAAAAAGAGAGGGGGGAGATGGGCGGGGGCTCAGGATTCGGGGCAAGGACAGATGCGGAAATGAAGAACCGGCATCAACCCGGGTCAGATTCCTGTAATGTGGAAACGCGCACACTGATTCAGACCAATTAAACCTGGGAGGAAAGGGAAGCAAAGCACTTGTGCGGAATCAGCCACAGCCTACTTACTTAAGAAGAAAAAGAAGAGAATACTTACATTATTACTGGAACTCACTCTGCATAGGTCTGCCTTTAAAAACACAGCAGAAACTCCAGCTGATACAAAATGTGGCAACCACGCTACCTCACCCCCCAGGAGTGGGATACAGGGATGGTATCACCCAGGGGCTGAAAGATCCATAGTGGCTCCCCACCTGCTTCCAGGTGCAATTTAAAGTGCTGTTTCTTACCCTGAAGGTACTAAATGGTTTGGAGCTATAGTACTTGACGGGCTGTCTCCCCCTGTACTGTCCAGCCCACCAGTTAAGATCCGCCTCTCAAGCCCTGCTCACTATATCCCTGCCTTCAGAGGTGAAGGCAGGTAGCAGCCAGAGACAGGGCTTTTTCAGTAGTGGCACCTAATCTGTGGAATGCCTTCCCCCTTGAGGCTAGGGATGCCAGGCTTCAGGTGGGACCTAGGGATGCCCTGGAATTACAGCTCATCTCCTGACTACAGAGATCAGTCTCTCCGGAGAAAATGGATGCTTTGGAGGGCAGAGTCTATGGCATTGTACCCCACTCAGGTCCCTGTCCTGCCCAGCCTCCATCCCCAAATCTCCAGGAGTTTCCCAACCTGGATCTGGCAACCTATTCTGCCCCCAACCCCATCTCCTGCAGGCTGCCAGGGGGGACCTGGCAACTTTACTTGAGGCTGACCTGGCACTTACATTCCTTTCTTTTGCTTGCAAGGCCAAAACATGTTTGTTCAACCCAGGCTTTTAATTAAATGACTGATGTTTTAAAATAATTGCGTAGTATACTTTTAGTCTGAAATTGTTAAAGTCATTTTAAGCTGTTCAACATTGTTGTTTTTAATTCTCTGGCTGGGTTTTTTGAAGGCTGGGTTTTAATTTATAACTTAATTTTTTTAATTTTGTAAGTTGCCTCGGGCTAGTTCCCTAGGAGAGGTGGCACAGAAATTTTCTAAATTTGGTGTGAGAGCCAGTTAAGAGTGCAGACGCTAATCTGGGAGAACCGGGTTTGATTCCCCATTCCTCCACATGCAGCTGCTGGTGTGACCTTGGGTCAGTCATAAGTTCTGTCAAAGCTGTTCTCTCAAGGGCAGTTCTGGAGAGAGCTCTCTCAGCCCCACCTACCTCACAGGGTGTCTGTTGTGGGAAGGGGAAGGGAAAGGAGATTGTAAACCGCCCTGAGACTCCTTCAGGTAGTGAAGGGCGGGGTATAAATCCAATCTCCTCCTCTTTCTCTTCTTCTTCTTCCTCCTCCTCCTCTTCTTCTTTTAAATAAATAAACAACACATCAAGCAATAGCTAAGGGAAAGTGCCAGAACGGTTTGTGTGTGCGTAAAGTATTGTCAAGTTGCAGCCAACTTATGGCAACCCCAGCTAAGGGGCTTTCAAGGCAAGTGAGAAGCAGAGGTGGTTTGCCATTGCCCTGGTCTGCAGAGTCTTCCCTGGCAGTCTCCTGTCCAAGTACCAATCCTGCTTTGCTTCCAAGATCTGATCAGATCAGGCTATGCCATGCCACCTCCCCCCCCCCCCAAGACTTGTTTAAATTCTGATTAATACAATTCAACCTATTGATGCATTCTAATTCGGCAGTTTCTCACAGGAGACCCACTGCTCAGAATGTTTGCAGTGTACATACACTGACGGAGCATTCACTTAATCCATCTGATTAAGTGGATTCTAGCCTATGAAAAGTTTATGCTTCAGTAAATCTGTTCAATAAACCACACAACACAAGACTCCGATTTTCGCCTTTGCAGAGCATAATGGTTGCAGTGACTTCTCTCTGCAGACAAACCCACAACTCAAGCCAACAGGTAAGAATAGACCTGGCTGTGATGATCTCAGGGCTGGTGACTGGAAATAAACAACAGGAACCTTTCAACTGACTCAAGAGGGCAAATATTATGTTCAGAGATTAGATGGCATATTGTTACAAATCACCGGCACGTGCTTGGCACATTCAGAAGGTCTTGGGTTCAGTGACTAGCAACAGGGTGACTCAGGATGTAATTTCTTGCCCTATTTCTCTCTCTCTTTCTCTCTCTCTCTCACACACACACACACACACACATACAACTACTGATTTTGCACAGGCCATTTTATTATATATCTTAAGGCCCAAAATTCTGCTTGGACCCTATATGAATAGCAAATGTCCTAATGAAATACATACAAAATGTTTTGCAGATGGTTTACTCAAATTACAGTAGTTGTAGCTCCCTCTAGAGGTGCTATGGAAGACAGACTTTTCATTCCACATACCCAGCAGAATCTCATTTAAAGAGTGGCCCTCAAACCCCAATCCTTGGGCCCCTAAGGCAAATAAGGGCTGCCCTAAGTAGCACCCTGGACAGGACCCAAACTGAAACAACTACCTTTGTAGATTCAATAACACAAGATGTGCAGATGGTGAAGGCAGAGGCTTTCAGAAGCAAGAAAGGGGGGAGGGGGGAACCCTACCAAAATTGCATTCCATGCCCGTTTGTTCAATTCACTGTGGGGAAGACTATGGAAATTTCTCCAGTTCAGTGGAGAATTGGCTATTTAATGGACTGGGAAAGTTCCTGAATGGAAACTGGCAGCCATCACTGCAGGAGGTTTGGACCTGGCAGTGGCAACAGAGGTCAGTGTCAGCTCAGCCGTCGACACCCTGCAGGAGGAGGAGGAAGTGGGTGAGCTGCTTCCTGTCATTGGCTCAGGTCTCATCTGAGTGGTCTCTGCTGTGCCCCTCATCACAATGTGGAGGCCACTCAGCTTGGCTTTCTCGTAGGCCATTTGATCTTCAGCTGTCCACCTTTGTTGTTCCATAATCTGGAACCTGTATATGGGCTGGTTCCCCTCAAGGGAGGGGGGTCTAATCCCTTTTGGAAACAAACAAGAATCTACAATCCAAAGGGAGATGGCATACTATGGTGGCTAAGCGTATGACCCAGGAGGCCTCCAGTTAAAAATCTGCCTCTGCCACAAGCTCACTAGATGGTCTTAAGTAAGCTACTATCCGTTATCGCCTCCTCAGCTGCAATATGGGGGTATGAATGGTAGCATACCAGTTTACACGGCTGTTGTACGAATTACAAGGTAATGTTCATTAAGTTCTTTGAGGTACGTGTCGATGATTAGTCTCTCTGTATTATTTATTTAGATATTTACACCCTGGTTTTCTCCCCAGTGGGGACCTAGAGCAGCTTACAACATTGTCCTCCTGCCTTACCACAATAACCCTAAGAGGTAGGCTTAGGCTGAGAGACAGTAAGTGATCCAAGGGCATCCAGTGAGATTCCATGACAGAGTGGGGATTCTAACCAGGGTTTGGCAGATCCTTGTCTCAGACTCTGATCACTACACCCTGCTGACTTCATATAATGTAATCCCTATTTCAAATCACTTCATCCGTGGGCTTACTAGGTGGATTTAGATAAGTCACCATTACCTTAGGCTCAGAAGTTCCCATTCCCATCTGCCACTTGGAGCTAATAATACTGGCCTACCTTTCAGGGTAGTGAAAAGATTACTTACTTAAAACACTTGAAATGCAATACATAGATGATGATTATTGCTGCAGTTGTTGTTAGCAATTCAGTCATGTTCGATTCTTGGTGATTCTATGGGCCAGCTCTCTCCATGTTTTCTGATCTTGTACTGTTTCTTTGAGTCATTCCATGCTCAGGCTGGTGTCGACTTTTATGGTGTCTAGCCACCATGTTCTTTGGCAGCCCAGTTTCCTTTTGCCACTAACCAATCCAAGCATATCTGCTCTTTCTAGTGAGTTCTTCCGCATGACATGGCCAAAATAAGTCAGTCACAGTTTTATGATTTTTCCTGCCAGTGACATGTCTGGTTGTTTGTCACCTTTGCTGTCCAAGGAATGCTGTCCAGGAGCCTTCTCTAGCACCACAGCTCAAATGAGTCGATTTTCATCCTACCTTGCTTCTTCGTGGTCCAACTTTGCTATCAGTTTCATAAATTTCAGCTTCAAAATATTTGTTTGCTTGTTATTTCTAGGGTACCACTGGATCCCAGAGGATCCCAGTGAACGTAAAGTTTGCAAAATACAATCAAGTTCATTTGTGAATCAATCAAAATACAGAGTGGATATTTCAGAAAGCATACTGAAAACAACTCTAATCAGGATCCACTGTTCTCCCTTTCGGGTCTTATGACGTTTTCCAGTAGTGTGCTTTACGGTAGAATCATTCATACCAGCACTACGGAAGCAGAGCAATACACATTGCTTTCAGGAGTCAGAGGGAATTGGATAAACATATGAAGCAGAGGTCCATCAGTGGCTATTGGCCACAAGGTACAGATAGGAACTCTCAGTCTGGGGCAAGTGATGCTCTGTATTCTTGGTGCTTGGGGGGAACAGTGGGTTGGCTTCTAGTGTCCTGGTCCCACTGCTGGACCTCTTGATGGCATCTGGTATTTTTGGCCACTGTGTGACAGAGTGTTGGACTGGATGAGCTATTAGCCTGATCCAACTTTGGCTTCTCTTATGTTATGTTGAGTCATTTCTTTTCATCAAAAGGACATAGCAGGAGCTAGGCCCGAAAGAGAAGCAGAATAAGTGTTTTGTGATTTTGGCTGGATCTTACAGATAGTATTTGTAGTTCCCACAGCTCAAAACTCCCCAGACCCAGGCCAACCTCCACTTTACTCAAGTAGCATTTACTGTTAGGTTGGCTCAAGCCAGGAATTACTCAAAAAGTTAAGGAAAAATTGCAAGCCATTCTAAAGTATAGCACCTACCAAGGTGGCTAATTTTCCTACAGTGTCTGGAATGGACCAGCCTGTGACTGGCAGCTCTCTCTTCAACCCTTATGGAAAAGTTTATCTAGCAGTTCACTTTCAGCATTCTGCTAATGTTGAGAAATGGGTAAAAATGGCTATGTTCTTAATGGCCAGTTCATATCCTTGAGTTTATATTAGTTACAACAGTTCATGCATTCATACACCCATCATGGAACTCATCCTTGGGCTTCCAGGTTTCTGGCTTGCCAACTTCCTGGTGGGTCCTAGTGATCTGGAGTTACCACTGATTTCCAGACTAGAGATCAGTTCCCTTGGGAAAAGTGGCTGCTTTGGAGGGTGGACTCTATGGTGTGATACCCTGCTGAGGTCCGTCCCCTTCCCCAGACCCTGCCCTCTGCAGGCTCCACCCCCACATCTCCAGGAATTTCCCAACCCAGAGATGGCAGCCCTGTCTCAGGCACTGAACACATCCCCATATCTGCTTAGCTTCTACAAGGATGCTGCATCACGTGCCATCCAACCATATCCAACATGCAGCCATACCCCCATGGGACAATCTTATTGGTTGCCTCCACTAATGAGCTGGATTTAATAGGCCCATTGCAAAAAGTAAGCTGGAATAGGAGGCAGTAGCATCACTGCTACATCAATGGTACTACAGTACTTTAAAACAAAAGAATTTCACACAATGAAAAATTGGAATTCACTGCTACAACATGCTACTGCATCAGTCAGTCTAGATTCCTGCACTCCTGAACCACAGCTGCAGCACCCTCCTTGGAAATATCTAGCAGTCATGAGCATCTCTCCATCTGTTTCCCCTAAGAGTAGCCTGTGCTCCAGGGCTTGGAAAAGACCAAGTTGCTAAAGAATGCTAAAGAGGTGCAGAAGGGCCTCGCTTGACTTGACTGTCAGGCTGTGTTATAGCACATTCACAAGGTTATCAAGAGGCCTGGAGAAAAAATGCCCTACCCCTTTAATATGGGCTTAATGGGATGTTATTTGCCAGATGATGCTATTTTAGCCCCATGCCTTGAAAAGATTCAGCTGCCCATTTCCTCACATTAAGGGAATTCTTTTCCTCCAGCAGCTGGCAAACCTAAATGGTGATCTTAAGGAAGCACTTTGTACCCTATTGTGTTCTGTGCATAGCTGCAGGCTATGACTTTTCCATCCATTCACCTGAAAATGTATTACAGGAAAAAGAGAAAATATGAGGGCTACAACACAGAAAGCTGGATCCAACCAGCTTTTCAGCTAGTGAAAACAGAAAGAGGTAATGTTACCATGGAGTTCTGGTGACTGCTAGAGCGACCCTTGTAACTTCCTTGGCAGCCTCCCATCCAAGTACCAATGCTGCTTAGTACCAATGGCCAAATACCAAGTACCAAGTACCAATGCTGATCTGAGCAGATCAGGCTATAATGCCATTTTCCTTCCCTCACCCACCACTTGGCAACTGGTAAACTGTTGTTTATCTGCCTCCTTCCTGTGCTGTAGCTCCAACACGGCAAAATGGTGGTACTACAGTAATCAACCTAGCAAGGATCAGGTGACACTAGAAACCAATGGGGCTTTATCTGTTCATATAAAACTGCAGATTCTGGCCTGACTCCTCTGTCTGAATAACTGCTTATCACTGTTTGCCTCTCTTTACATAAGAAGAGCCCTCCTGGATCAGAACAATGGTCCATCTAGTCCAGCATCCCATCTCACACAGTGGCCAACCAGTTCCTCTGGAGGACCAACAATGGGGCGTAGAGGCCGAGGCCTTCCCCTGGTGTTGCCTCCCAGCTCTGGGATTCAGAGGTTTAGGACCTCTGAATGTGGAGGTTCCCTTCAGTCACCATGGCTAGTAGCCACCGATAGACCTATCCTCCACGAAACTATCTAATCCCTTTTAAAGCTGTTTATTTTTCTTTCTGGATGATTCCATTCTCTCCCCGCCCCCCAACTTTGACACTTCTTTTTCAAGTCTTCTTCTTAATTTGGATTTCTATTTGAATTATTTTCTTTTTAATCATATGTTCTGCAGTTCTTTTTTATCTGTATATTCTTGTTCACAGAGATGTTTAAACTACAAAAATAAAACAGGCTCCCCCCAAAAAAGGTTAATTTTTTGTGTGTGTCATTGTTCTTCCCTTAAACATTTTTGGACATTTGGAACATAAATAACACCAACAGGTTTGGTGGAGGTGGAAAAACACATGCAAAATGTATCCTTCCCAAAGTGTTCTTTTGTACACGCACCCAAGAGAGAGAGACGGATGGGGGAGTATGTGATGTGAGTGGGATTTCAGGACTGGAAAGAGCTGTTCCAGTACAGCTCAGTTCAGCACAAGAAAGAATCTTGACAAGAGCAGGGGTTTGTCTAGAAATAAAACCAGTAAGCAACTGAACCAAACTCAGCTCTGAGACCCGTGGCCCTCAAATACAAGGCAGAGTCTTTAGTATTTCACTGAAGAAAACAGGGACTCAGCTGGAGTGGATGCAAGCTAATAAACTGAAGCTTAATCTGGACAAGATGGAAGAGCTACTGGTGGGCTGGTCTGACTGGGATATAAAGTTTCACCTTTTCTGAATGCGTTTACACTCTCCTTGAAGGAACAGGTCCATAGTTCTGGATAATTCTGGACCCAGGCTTTCAGCTGAATATGAAAGTGTCAGCTGTAGCCAAGAGTCCCTTTTATCACCTTCAGCTGGTTAGCCAGCTGCAGCCTTTCCTGGACAGAAAAGATCTGGTTGCTGTGATGCATGGTCTGGTTACATTTAGATTAGATTACTGCAATGTACTCTGTATGGGTCTGTTCTTGAAAAATGTTTGGAAACTTCAATTGGCACACAAGGCTGCAACCCAGATGTTGACTGGAGTAAGTTGCAGGAACCATATTTCTCTAATGTTGGTCCATCTAACACTGGCTTCTGGACTGTTTCCAGAGGTAATTCTAGATGCTAGTGTTGACTTTTATAGCCCTATATGGCTTGGCTCCAGCATACCTAAAGGACTGCCTATACCCTTATGAACCTACCTGGCTGCTATGGTCATCTTCAGGGATTGTACTTCGAGTGCCCCCACATCCTCAGATTAGGCAGGCGGCAATCCAGGAGAGGGTCTTCTCAGTCATGGCACTAAAACTAGGGTGCCTGTCCCCTTCTGGTGATGAGATTTCTGTTTTGTCTGGCTTTCCCTCAGTGATCCCTCCTTCCTGCCCCATGTTGTTGTTTTTTAATGTGTGCTTTGTACACGTATTTTACCTTAGTTTTAATTGTTTGAATGATATGCTTTTGTTTGGTTTTAATGATTTTTAAGATGTGCTTGGCCTTTTACTATGTATGTTTTTAAATCTATAAACTCCTCTGGTGGCCCTGATGAGGGGAGAAAGGGGGGGCTATACATTTTTGTAAATAAATAGAGAACACCTCTATGCCCATGTCAAGGACTGCTGGTGGATGCTTGAAGGTTGTACTCTGCTTAATAGAAATTTTATTTATTTATTTATTTAGGTAAAAACAAGTAGGGCTCAGGATGGCTTACAACAGAGTGATAACAAAAAAAATTGGTTTTAAACAGCATTAAAACAATTTAAAACAGATTAATAAATAGAAACAAAGTACATATACCAGATGGCAGAGAAATTGGCTCCCCTAGCCTCCTTGTGGGGAGAGGCCGCAAGGGATGGGGAAGTGCGTCAAAGTGCCGGATATCAAAATTAAACAAGTTTAAAAGTGTAAAATTAAACAAGTTTAAAAGTGTAAAATTAAACAAGTTTGAATACTGCCATAAAATGTATGTAACAGGCTAGGGCAAGTGCTTTGCGTGCACCCAGCTATAATTTAGCTAGTCTCTATATACTCTTTTCTTCAAGGTTTAAAAAAGAATATGCTTCTTTGTCCAAAGAATGCATATCTCAAAGCATTATTTGCACAAGAAATTAAATCAAGGTCAATGATTCACAGCAGTGCTATAGGCAAAGATATGCTTTAAAAAAACTTAATCGTACTTTAATCGGTTATCAGTCCTTCAAGATTAGCCTCATGTGAACCTCAGAACATGAAACTGCAGGTTTATTATTGACTTAGACCTAGTCACGGCAAATCACAACAATACAACTGTTAGGGGAGTTTTTAAAACTCTAGAATGACCCCACTTTTCCTGAATTCTATCTGGGAGAACAAAAGATTCACTCAAGGGTTTAGGCTATCAGAGCATGCAGTTTTAATAGAATGATAATTCTGATGTTAGCAAGAGGGTAAGGTGGCATACTGAACAAGATTCAAAGTTCTCATTTTATAGGATAAAACAAGACAAAAGGTCAGGGTCTAGAATTCCGAAAGAAAGTTCACCAATTCACTTCACCCCCTTTCTGAGTACATTTTGCATTCCTTCTATGGAGAAAAGGGAAATAAACCCTTTACACATTTTTCATGAGAGAGAAGGATGGAACTACCCTTGATCGAGGTAAGGTTGCTTAGCGATCAGCGGGTCAAAGAAAAGGTTTTTAAGCAAGGATAGGAGGAAGGAAGAAGCACTGTAAAATATGTAAGATCAACCTTAGGCTCTCAAATCAAAAGTCAGTGTAAGAATCTTAAATCTTTGCTTAACTCTTACTAGTGTAATAAAATACTTTTAACATCCCCCCGCTTTGAGCTTAAGGTTGGCTCATAAAAATCACAGATCACAACATGCATCTTCTTTGCTAAGGGCCTTCATGTACATCTGATTTGTGAGGTGGCTGGGTGTTTGAGTAATAATGTTGGTGTAGGTTTTACACAATATAGAGAGGCAGCAAACAGAAAGAAACAACAGGTGAGCACACACCTCCTGAGTCTCTGGCTCAGTCATTTGTATTGGGTTTCAAAATGATGCATGTGGATATAAAGTCTTTGACTTGTCAGTTCTGGTCTCTGGAGGCAGGAACCTGCATACTCCAAGGAGGATTCTGGGAATTTTGAGCTCCTTGTCCCCCTCCCCCAGGCCTGGTGTGAAGGGCAGGAATCCATCTGGATCAGGTTGCTCTGTTTCCCTTGTTGCAGCTTCCCACTCCTGCGTTCACCTTGGGTGTTGGTCTTCTGGTTCTGTGACAGGTGCCTTTCATGTGTGGGATGTGTGGATCCAGGAACTTCTCTCTGCCACTCAGACAGCTGTGTTGGTGACAAGCAGGACCTGGTATGGGCCTTCCCACTTGGCCTCCAAGGCTGCTTTCTTTCTGTAGACCAGGGCTGCGGTCACACACGCTAAATAATCCACTTTCAATCCACTTTCAGTGCACTTCCCAAGTGGATTTTTACTATGTGAACTGGCAAAATCCAGTTGGAAAGTGCATTGAAAGTGGATTGAAAGTGAATTGTTTATTGTGTGTGACCGCAGCCCAGGGGTGTCAAACATGTGGTCCGCAGGCCGGAAGAGGCCCTCGGAGGACCTCAATCCGGCCCCCAAGGCCCTAGCTGTTTCCTACTTCCTTTTCCAGTTCTCTCGCTGCTGCCTTATCACAGCTTGCTTTACCAGTTTCTCTCAATCGCACAGGAGAGATAGATAGGCAAACCTCTCCTGTGCGATTGAGAGTGCCTGGTAAAGAACTTGCTGTGTCCTTTGTAAAGTTTATATCTCTGCTACCTGGAATTACATTTTATGGCACACATGACCTGGCCCAAAAAGGTCTCATTTATTTCAGATCCGGCCCTCATAACAAATGAGTTTGACACCCCTGCTGTAGACCTTTCTTTCTGTATACCTTCGCCCATAGGTAGTCTCCAGGGCGGATGTCCTGGCATGTGACGTCTGTGGGAACAGTCTGAGGCTGTAAAACCTGACCATGCCATGCTTTCAATACTCTGCTGAGTGGTAACAAATATTTAGTGTAACCAGTTGAAAATTCTGAGATAGTCTTTCTGTGGGGGTTTTCATTCCCTGTAGGCAAGGCCTTTCAAAAAGGGTGTCAGCTGGTGTAAACCCTCTGTATGACGGCAGTTCAATTATATCAAGTTGCAATTGTTGAAATGGAACATAAACCCATGGAAGTGCATTGAGAGGTTGTGTGGGGGCTGGTGCATATTTTTGACCATGATTTTAACATTTGACTAGCTATCTCCCTCCCCCATGGGCAGACTGTTCACCCATCAGGCAACAGATACAAGAGAACAGATACAAGAGAGCATGGAAAGGAATGTAGGGCTGCACCAGCGTGGGCCCACACATCCTTTTCCCAGGTGTGGATGTAGTCCAGAGGTGCTGCCTTACTTGCGGGTAGTCCTAAATAATGGGGCTCGCCACTTCTAACCTGATCCAGAGACCCACAAAGTCAGGCCAAGGAACGCACTGTTGGCCTGAAGCACACAGCTAGCCACAGCTCTGCGAAAGGGTTTCCATTTTCAGGTTGCACAAGGCGGCCCTCAAAACAATCTTCAGTCTTCCCCTTTCACCCAGTAAGGTATGCATATGAAACAATGCTGAGTTCCACCAGGTACAATATCTACATTTCTAAAAGCTATTCAAAGGCCACCTGGCGAATAGCCCTTCTGTCCCCAGAACTTCACATAACCCTTTTGTGTAATACCTATATCTATGTGGAAATCCTTTGTCTCCACAACTGTTCTTCCTGCTCCATCCCTCAGGATACCGAGATAAACCAATCAAACATTCAAATTATTAGCGATACTTTCTGACGCTAATCAGAGACCTTTTCCCACCTTTTGTCTGAACCTGGGAACCTATTCAACCTGCCTGGGCAGAACAATCAATGTTCATCAAACCCATTCAACCAGTTCCAGTAGAGCCATCCAGCACCTGGCTAATCTCATCAATGCTGTTGTGAATCCAGACTCTGCCCCTCTGGAACCTCATTGGTCACACCGAGGTTTTGCTCCTCCTGGTGGCACACCTCTTGGGACACCTCATTGATCCAGGTAATCTATTGTCTTTACCTGAGACAAGCCCCTCAAGACCTCCCATTGGTTCACATTGTTCTCCAGTGTCTATATCCATCCAAGCACTTAGCCATCAAGGTGTGAGGATGGCACCTATACACCCCCAAAGTCTCTCTTTTGGGCCTTCTCCATAGCACATAACACTGGCCTTTGGTGCTATTCTCTTCAAGGACCTCTGCACGTCTGGACAGGTCATATAACCCCATAACTGACCCCTCTGAGAGACAGTTTAGTGTAGTAATTAGGAGCACGGACTCTAGTCTGGGAGAACCGGGTTTGATTCCCCACTCCTCCACATGCAGCTGCAAGTGTGACCTTGGGTCAGTCACAAGTTATTTCAGAGCTGTTCTCTCCAGAGCCATCCTTGAAAGAGCTCCACCTACCCTGTGTCTGTTGCGGGGAGGGGAAGGAAAAGGAGATTGTAAGCCACTCTGAGACTCCAAGTGAAGGGCGGGGTATAAATCCAGCCTCTTCTTTCTTCTCTCTCTTCTCTCTCTATTTGCTATCATCACCTCTGCTTTCTAAATTCTGAATTGCTTGCTCTTTCTTGAATGCTTAATGTGGCTGTAATTAGTGACATTCTTCAATAAAAGCTATTTAATTTACTCTTCAGATTTGGAGTCTGCCTACTGTACTGGACATTGGTATAAACAGGTGTGTGATCCCTGGTGCCCCTCTGGCCTCCCCTGCTGCATAGCTAATTTCCCCCAATAACGAGGCAGGTCATTGGCAGCAACAGGGGCTCGCTGTTGCAGTTCAGAGAGAGATGCATGAAGATCAAGGGAAGGTGGTGTGACAAATCAATGCAGGAGCAGAGGTGAGGGAGGCCACAGGAGTATTACAGGCAGACCCACGAGGTAGGTCAATCAGTATTCCCTGGTATAACAACACTTTGATGACCAGAGTGATCCCCCCAGTCTGTTCTTTGGATAAAGAATATTGGGCACTTCAGGGGAAATTCACATTGGGCCAGATTATGATTTTGACAGAGTCTGCTGCTCACAAGCTTCCAGTATCATGAGGTTTGGAAGCCCACAAGGAGGCCAGCAAGGTACTCAGAAGACCCTTTGCAGGTTCCTCTGAAGCCTCTGCTTCTGCTGCAGTCAGCATAAAAGAAATCTGAGCAAAATCTGATCGTGGCAGGGTCACATTGAGCAAACCATCAAATCCTGGCATCAAATTTACACAACAAATCCTGACCTAACAAATCAACAGGGGAAATTAAGACATGGTTTGTTACCTTGTATGGTCCCCAGTGCCTGAATAAGTTCACGTGGGAGCAAGAGATCCTGAAAGTATCCTAGCCCCAAACCACTGAGTGCTTTCACTGACCAAAACAATACTTTGTATTGGTCCTAGAAACCAAATGAGAGGGTATTCTGGGTGCCTGTATTAGAATATAGGACGGGTAAAATGCCATTCCTCTACAGATACCCAAAGCAGAAGTTTTGCCTCCGCCCAAGTTCTGTGAGGTGTTTTGTTCTCTCCAAAACCATTGGGATTTTTGTCTGATGTTTGGGTTAGGACTGAAGATTCTGTAATGGTATTCAGCCACAGCAAGCTGGCTCCGGTTCAACGGTATTGCCAGGTAGAGAGCATGAGTAGGAGCTGTAGGAGGGGCAGGTAGAAAGGGGCAGCAAAAAAAGAGGTGCTGTGTTAATGAAACTACTTCCAAAAGTTAAAATGCCTGCTGTTCAGGTACTTAAGTCCCCCCAGGATCTGTGGACAAGGAGGTGTTTTTAATTTCTCTCAAAGTGTTACCTTGGATCCTTTCCAGGGCCTAATCAATCACCACTGTCCTAGAGCTGGGAGGGTCCAAGTATTAAGAACAGGTTTCTCAAGCGAAGGTTTTTTCAAAGACAAGTAACCCATTATAGAAAGAGAGGGAAGGAACATGTAGAACTTAGAGCACAGGGATGATACAGGACAAAGAGGGGAGGGGGGAGGTCACATTAAAAAACAAACAAACCTATATGAACCTAGAAACAGTATCCATTTAAAATGTGACTTCTTTTCTCTCTTTCTTTGGATATTGGGCTCAAACAATATCCCCAATAGCGGTATTGAAAAAACATTATTTTAAACTATTAAAAAACATTTTAAAGATTAGCAGAATTCATAAATAACACATTCCCATTTATCTATGCAAATTACAGTTTTCTACAGCCTCAATTGGCATCAGCGCCATGCTGGGAAAGGAGAGGAGGCTTAACCCTTTAACCTCCACTCTTGTTTTGCTGATCCAAATCAGCCACCCTGATATGCTTCTTGTTGTTGTTCAGTCGCACAGTTGAGTCCGACTCTTCGCGACCCCATGGACCACATCACAGCAAGCCCTCCTGTCTTCCGTCGTACTCCAGAGTTTGCATAATTTCATGTTTGTTGCATCGATAACACTGTCTAACCATCTCATCCTTCCCTGACGTGCTACTGCATGACAAAACATGTAAAGAGGTATATAAAGCTGCCATATACCAAGTCAGATTGTTGGTCCCTCTAGCCCAGTATTGTCTGCTCTGACCAGCAGCAATTTTCCAGGGTCTCAGCTAGACAGAGGTCTTCACAGCTGTTAGCTGGAGGAGCATGTGTACTTGTTCTACTACTGTACCATGGCCTCTCCTGGCTGGTTTTAACCTCTGTGCACTTTTTCTCTAAGTACGTGTTCTATACGTGAAGCACTACCATTGGTCTTCCATTTACCTTTACTTATAAAAGATAACCTCCAGATTATTTCATTGTTCAAAATTATATTCAGCGTTTTGACCCCACCTTCAAGGTGATTCAGTAATTTAAGTATTCATAGAATGTTAACACTGAAATGGGGGGACAAATCATACAAACAGCCACCAATTGTCATGCATGAACATGAAGAGTATGCGTTGTCCTTTACAGAGGTTGAAGCTTCAGTGATCTGAATGTAGGTGATGCAAATCAGATAGAGTGGTTATCAAAGCTTTGCGGAAAACAATTTTTAAAGTGATTTTGAGGTTGTTTGTGAAAAACACCTTTCAGAAATTGCTGACTTAGAAACAATTTACTTGAGGTCAACAAATGCTTTGTTTCCCCTTTGCGTCTTTCTTTCCCATTTTATTATTCTAATTGATTTACTGGTCTTATTGTTCTTGGTGGATTCTTTTTTTGCCTGCTACTATACTCTTTGCTATTCAATTATTTTATTGCCGGGGCTATTGTTATCTATCTAGAGCCTTTTTATCCTACCCTATCTCCAAGGAGCTCAGAGGAACATACCTTTCTCATTTTATCTTCTTTTTATTGTATAATACTTCGAATGGTTTCTATTCGTTGTATGGATTGGGAAGTCCCTTGAGACCCTTGGGCTGAAGTGTAGCATGTAACTATATAAAATCAAATATGAGCACAGGAAGATGTTTTCATATGTTCCACTGACTCATCAAGCCCAGCTAATATCACATATTTATCCACCCCTTCACCCAACAAACTGGCATATATAGTTCTCCCCTCCTCCGTCTTATCCTCACAAAGCCCATTAGCCTGGGAGGGAAGGTCACCTATGGAGCTCTATGGCAAAGTAAGAATTTGTACCCTAATCTGGATGACCCTGGCTAGCCCAATCTCATCAGATCTCATTAGCTAAGCAGGGTCAGTTCTGGTTAGTACTTGGATGGAAGCAGGGGTCCTTTGGGGCAGGAGCGAGGCGGAGCACTGCTCCACCAGCCCAGGAGTGGGCAGTAGGGCAGCCACGGGCTGAATCAGGTTCGCTGATCTGATTTGGCCTGCTGCCGAATTGCCGCCGAAATTTGGCAGCGGCTTTAAAAGCAGCTGGAGGGGAGGGGTTTGAGGGAGAGGCTCCAAACCTGCAGGGTATCTTCTGGGACCTCTTCCCCAAATACCCACCAAGTTTCAAGAAGATTGGACCAGGGGGTCCAATTCTACGGGCCTCCAAACGTAACGTTTTTTCCCACCATAGAGAACAATGGAGGGAATGGGGGCAACCTGTTTGGGGGCCCGTAGAATTGGACCCCCTGGTCCAATCTTCTTGAAACTAGGTGGGTATTTGGGGGAGAGGCTCCAGCAGCTACCCTGCAAGTTTGGAGCCTCTCCCTCAAACCCCGTCTCCTCCAGCCTCTCATATATCCTATGAGTTTTTGCCATTGACTTCAATGGCCCATAGGGTATAATAGGGCTGAAACTGACATTCGGCTGGTTATGCTAATAGGTATGCTAATGAGCTCCTGCACCTCTTTTTTTATGAAAGGACCCCTGGATGGAAGGTGTAATGACTTGCAGGCTCCAAGTATAAGGTCCCAGGGGTCAGGCAAGGTGAGGTCGTTCAGTCCAGATCAGGGTTCCAAGAATCAGGCAAGGCAGAGTCGGCGGCTTAGCAGCAATCATATGTGTTGCATCCATGCCTACCAGCCTCTCTGGACTGGTTTTATAGCCACACATCTAAGGATCAGGCTTGTAACTAGCTGCTCAGAAGCAATCCTGCAACTACTCTTCTTTGTTATCAGCAAGTAACTGATGTCAGGCCAGGCGACATGCACTTTGCCATCTTGTCTGTGCTCTGTTCTCAGCCTTTGTCTGCAGTGCTCTAAGGGTGTAGGTGATACTAGTGAGCTGGGAACAGCCAACTGTGGTTCACCTGCTGAACCAGGGCGGGAGGGTGTCGGTGGCTCTGCACCAGCTGTTGGCTATGAATCCTGACAAGCCTGCAGCTCATTTTCCCGCTAGTCAGCTTCTGTTCACTCAGTGTTCGCTACGCAGGGCTCCTCTTCTCCTGAGGAGTCCTCGCTACCACTGAGCCCAGGCTGACTCATGCCAGAAAGATTGCTGCACAAACACAGGCAACAGCAAGCCCACCTCTATTTGTCTCTTGCCTTGAAAACCCTGTGAGGTTACCATAAGTTGTCTGTGACTTGACTGCTCTTTCTACCACCATCAAGGATATGAATCTAGACCTCCCTGGCCACTGTATCACAGCAGCAATACTAGTTAGTAGTGGTCTCAGGGTGGAGTCTAGTGCTCACAAAGATCCTTTTTAATCTTGGCTAGCTAAAAATTTAACCTGGAAATTGAGGGTAAATTTACCAGTTACAAAGTCCTCATGATCCCCATATGTCCTCCATGCATCCTGTTAACAGATGTGCTCAGTGTCCCCCATGCATCCTATTGACAGATGTGCATTCCATGCTTGGAACTTAAATTCCCAGAGCCATAGGAGTCTGATCCAGAATGGATCATCTGCACATGCCTGGGATTGAAGTTCCAACCACAGAACTCCCATTGTACATTTGTTCTCAGGACACATGGGGGACACAAAGACCTTGTAATGTGTAAAAATTGACCCTTCAGCAAAAAGTGTGTGCAGTCTTCAACTGAACTACCACTCCTTCCTTGCAGGATTCCTACACTGTAATTTCTAAAAAATGCTTTTGGTGTACAATTATGTCAGGTGTACAACAAACACACAGTTTCAGACCTGTGCATCATGAAAGCATTCTCATCAAGGATTGACTGTCGTTTCCAGCAGTTGCAGGCAACCTGGATTTGCTGCCATGGAACCAGAGTCACAGATCCTCTGCTGCCTTGCCCCCTTTCCTCTAGGGTGTTCTCACCATAGGGAGACAAAGAAGTGAGGCCCCACATGTTGGAGCAGAAGAGCAAGGGCAACTGGATCCCTTTTCCTTCCTAAGCTGGCTCCTTTCTCTTTAGAATTCAGCCACTGCAAAGAGGGACTCCTGTTATTGGATATTCCAAGCACAACAGATGGTTCTGCCTTTGCTGAATCCTAAGTACAAATTGCTAAGCCAGCAAGAAAAACAATTCCCCATTTTTCATTGTTCTCGGACTTGCCGGGGTTCCTCCAGAGGAGAGATCAGAGTCTCCTGGGGAAGGCCCGGTTGCCTCACTGTTGGACAAAGGAGTGCTGCAGGCAGCTAGAGAGACAGAAAGGAAAGACGGGAAATACAAAGGTATTTCAGAGATGCGAAGTGTTAGATTAACTTGTCATATGCGCAGAGTTGACAGATCTGAGCGGCTGCAACAGGAGTGCCTTTCTGAAGAGGGAGATCAAGTGGAAGGACGGGGAAGGGAGGGGAGGGCTGGAATCTTTGGAGCAAGTCCAAACATTTGAGAAGGCTGGAAGGGAGAGGAGTTTTTGCACAAAATGTGAGCTGGGGAAAGAGGGTCTGCGGGCCTCCCATGCCCAGAAAGGGAAACTATAATTTCTTGCTTTCTGATGCCAACAAAGAGCACCCACGCAGTGCAAACTGGGACCCCAATCCTAAAAAAAACTAATTTGGAATGGCATCCTATTAGTGTTTAATGCCAGCAAGGAAAGCAACAGGCTGGGTAGTTCCCGGCTGCCACTCTCCAGGGGCAGCTAAGAGGAGGGGGATGGGAAGCCAAGTTGCAGTCAGTGACTCCAGGAAGCTGAGTTACCCTCCTGTATAGGGTGCAGTCTGGAGGAGCTTCCCCCTTCACACAGGGCCAGTTCTCTGTGCAAGCCACACCAGCAACTGCTTGGAGTGATAAGATAGAAGGCGCTGGCAGCTATAGGGCTGCCACCTCTGGGTTGGAAAATACCTGGAGACTTTGGGGGTGGATCTGAGAGAGGGCAGGGTTTGGGGAGAGGAGGGACCTCAGCAGAGTGCAACGTCATAGAGTCCACCCTCCAAAGCAGCCATTTTCTCGAGGGGAGCTAATCTCTGTCAGCTGGAGATCAGTTGTAAAAGAGATCCCCAGGCCCCACCTGGAGGCTGGCAACCCTAGGCAGCTACCCTATAGCATATTTTACCAGCTGTTTTCAGAGCAGCGATGCTATAAGACCCCCAGAAACTCCAGCAATGAGGTCCATGCAACTTTTGCACCTCTGTGGTAGCTCACCAGGGACAGGCCGGCTTGCCTGTTCTCTTCTGTCCTTCATCTGTCCTTCACTGCAGGTAGGATTGCCATCCTACAGCTGCTTAGGGAGAAGAAGAAGAAGAGGAGGAGGAGGAGACTGGATTTATACCCTGCCCTTCACTACCCAAAGGAGTCTCAGAACGGCTTACAAAGTCCTTTCCCTTCCCTTCCTCTCCCCACAACAAAGACCCTGTGAGGTAGGTGAGGCTGAGGGAGCTCTGAGACTTGAGAGAACGGATCTGAACGAACCTGTGACTGACCCAAGGTCACACTAGCAGGTACAAGTGGAGGAGTGGGGAATCAAACCCGGTTCTCCCAGATTAGAGTCCGCGCTCCTAACCATTACACCAAACTGACTCCCCTGGAGAGCCAGGACTCTACAGTATTATACCCTGCTGAAGTCTCTCCCCACCCCAAACCCCACCTTCCCCAGGCTCCACTCCTTGATCTCCAGGAATTTTCCAACCTAGAGGTGACAACCCTAAATCAGAGGGTAGTACTGCATCTGGCAGCTTATATGACACGAGGAGCCATGAAGTCCCAACTGGTCCTATAAATCAGAATGACGGCCATGCTGAATTGACTCCTGCATGTAAACAACTTGTAGATGAGGGTACACCCTGGGTAGCTGCTCTGAGCTAGCCTGGCCCTCTCCCCTTTACGGGTTGGATGGTCTGACTATCTGCCTGCGTAGCACCTCATTTTCAGACAGCCGGTTCTACCCTAGCTAACTGCCACCAAACTATGAATTAATCATGGAGTAATTAATTGTCTAATGATTAATTACAGAGTAATAAAAAAGCCAGCAAGTCCCGGCAACACCAGTACGAGCTTTCCCATCATCGGTGATGGAATGACTCTGAGCACACAGGCCTCTGTTTGCCATGGGTAAGCACTGAGAACCAGTTGGGCATGATCTTTGCTGGCTCCCAGCCACTGAGGTCAGAAGGACCCGACCCTCAATGGCTGTAAAGTCCGCTCCCTGCAGTTTTGGGATTCTTCTGAAATCCTGAAAGACAAATGCATGCTAATCCTGTTGCTATGTTTCTTGCAAGTCTCGGTTGTCTCCAAGACAAAGAAAGATAAAGATGTTTCCTCCATATTGTAGACTTGGCCTACAGCCCTGTGCCTTTAATTAATGGAGATAAAATTAATTACGGAGACAAACTCCACACTACCGTGCCACAAATGCTCCACCGTTTTGGATTCGGTCTGTTGCCAGATTAGAAGGCGAAATCCGAATTGACATCTGGGAGCGTCATCTGTTGCTCGCATTTCTTTACCCTAGTGGGAGTGGGGGCGGGGAGGAAGCAACCATTAGGAGAAGCAAGCTATGTTTTCATGTTGCATCATAATAATCTTCTTGCAGTGAAATGTGAATGGTACTGCTCAGGTTGCTTTGGGCACTGTAAGAAAAAAAATACAGCAACAACTACTATGGAATATGGTAGCCCATGAAACAGGCATGGGTCATACCTGCAGATGGAGGCCAGCTTTTGGAACAGTGGCCGCATTTCCACTGAGCTGCTGCTCTGTTTTTAAGCCACGTCTGCACTGCTAATATATGGATGTTGTCAAGAACCTCAGCCCTGGGGGGATTTGAAGGGAAGCCTTGCTGGGAGGGGTGCCTCAGTGCTTCTCCTTGGAGTACGGCCCCTCTGGGAATTCTTGAGCGTGTGCAGCTTTGTGGTCTTCTGGCCTTGCTCCACCAGTCCACACAATGATTGGTTCTTGCCTTTGCCATTCCCTGTTGCCTTTGCGATACCAGACTTTGGTCTGCATAACAGAACAGTCCTCCCGACCCGACAGCTGTGCAGCCCACTAGCATGTGACAAATGTACATCGGTGCATAGATACAAATTTGTGCACGCTTGACCCCATGTGGCAAATGGTAGCACACCAGGGTCATTTCAAGGTAATGGCATGGGAAGGGGTTAATCTTAGAGTGCAATCCTAAACAGAGGTACATCCTTCTAAAACCATTGACTACAGTAGATTTACTTAAATAAAAGGATTTGGGGGGGGGGACACTACAGTGGAGCAATGCTCCCTCTAAGCTGTGGAGTCTTGTGAGCAAAAATTCTGCTTTGTGAGCTACTGGCATTAAAGTTGTGAACGAGTGATTTGGCTACTGCATAAATTAGTTTGCTCTGGAGCCATCCTTCCTGAGATAAGACAAAAATGTGTGAGCCGGAGGCTAAAAAACTGTGAGCTAGCTCACACTAACTCAGCTTAGAGGGAACACTGCTCAGTGGAGTTAGAAGGGTGTAACTCTCCTTAGGGCTTCTCACAGTTAAGCCCTCTCTCTCCTTTCATCCCATGGCCCCATTCCAAATCAGATCCCAAACAACTTGCTATTGAAAGTGGGGGTGGGGAGAGCTAGCGTTTGTCAGTACCTGCCATGGGGTGCCTGTTGTGACCTCTGTTTGATCTACCTGCTATGCCTTAATACACAAGTGCCTAAGGAGTTACTCTTCCTTTCTGTAAGCCATATGTGCCTAATGAGTTACTCTTCCTTTCTGTAAGCCATATGCATTATTATACAAATGCTTAATGAGTTACTATACACATGCATAATGAGCTACTCTTGTGTCATGTAAGTGTTTATCCATTCTTAATCCCTTTTCATTCCCAGGACCCCGACCGGGAGTTTGCAACAGCTAATCAACCCGCCCCGCAGGAATGCGGAGTCTCTCTCGCTGAACGCTTAGCCCCCGCTTAGCCCCGCCTGCTTGCTTTTGCTCGCATTTGCTTGCTCCATTCTGCTTAGACTGTTACGAGCGTGCGCACTGAGTGTCAAATTATCTCCTCCTGTGTCCTTGAACAGGGGGAGGAAGAAATACTCTGTGAAGTGCATACTTGTTATGTTAACAGGTTTTGAGAAACTGAATTCTAGACTCAGCAACAACTTTTTGCCATGAGAATAAGTACTCCCATTTCCCTTCCCCTGGGAACTAGCTTTCCCGCGTCCTCTGTGGGAATTAGTGTTACTGTTAGAAGCGCACCAAAACTGTAGCACACTGATTGGTAGCATACCTGTAACTATGTAACAGGTTTAGTATATCTATGCATGTAACCTATAGCACTTCATTACTAACAGAACAAGTGTATGACTCCAGTGATCTTTCTACAAGTAAAGGACTTTTTACCCAAAGACTTGTTGTGGACTATATTCATTGGGACATTCTCACAGCGTTCACCATTAAAGCCCGAAACAGTCTGGATCCTAATTAGCTCTGGGAGCATCTTCCCTTGTATGATCCTTCCCACTCAACTTTAAGATCATCCACTGATGCTATGTTACAGATTCTTTTTTTTTGGGGGGGGGGGGGGATGTTGGTTTGTCATCTGTTATGAGTGGGCCTTTTCTGTGGTGGTCCCAAAATTTCTGGAATGTCTTCTCTGGGAGTTTTTCTTGTCTTTTTCTCATTTCCATTTGGTAAAGGTGAAAGCCTTTTTATTCAGGCAAGCATCTGGAAGTTAAATCTTCAGAATGTCTTTTCATCTGGTTCTTTTACGCAGGGGTCATTTCGTAGAAAAAGAGGTGCAGGAGTTCATTAGCATAACCTATTAGTATAACTTATTTGTATATGCTAAACCACCTGACATCACCAGAAGTATGTCAGAAGGCAAGAAAGAGAGGGAGGGAGAAAGGGAGGGAGAAAGGGAGGGAGGGAGGGAGGGAGGGAGGGAGAAAGAAAAAGAAAGAAAGAAAGAAAGAAAGAAAGAAAGAAAGAAAGAAAGAAAGAAAGAGCTAGCAGAGAGGGGACAGTTACTAATCCAAGCCTCAGAAATATCACTATAATAGCAGGATAGCTTCAGTGGTGGCTGAAGCCTTCAGAAGGCTGGTCGGAGGAACAAGGACCTTTCCAGGGGATGGGGTTGTTTTGCTGCAGCCGTGACACAAGCAGGCATTCCCCCACTGGGGGTGGGGGGGAGAGGCTGGCACCAACTCCTGGAGCTGAGCTCCCCTGAGCTCCTGCTCAAAATGACCCCTGCTTTTATGTGATTTAAGTCCTCAGTGGTTGAAACAGCACAGCAGGCATTTCTGTGCTTCACTGTAAAATATTTAAGAACAAACAACACAATTTACAAGAAGATCCAGGCAGAACATGTCAAGAAAACACAAACTTATTTATGTCCTGGTTTGGGGCCTGGCTCTAACTCTTTGGGTGTCCAGATGAATTGTATCCAGAGTGAAAAACACAGTCTGGGGTTTGCCGAATCACAATTCCAAAAATGCTAGGAAGCTATTATAAGGCATTAGCTGAAATTTGCAACAGGACACATCATTAAATATCTAGATGTAAGAATGTTTTTGTTCCTTTTAGTATGGATTTTTTAAAAAATAACTTGAGAACCTTTTCTGCTGAGAACCAGCATGTAAACATCGCAAGTAAGTGATCTGATAAAACTTCACAAACCTCTAAGTTCAACTTACATTTCAGCATATCCGAGACTGTGGCAGCTGCTGCTGTTCATTGTTTCTGTTGCCAACTGTTTTGTTCCTCATTTGCTGTTCACTGCCCTGGTTTCATTTGTGCCAAACTGAATCTGAAACCATAAGAAGTCAAAATGCTCTGAAATGCCTCATTTTTACTTGACTAATTTTATCAAGAATCTTTACACAAGTCCTTTTTTTCCTTCTCCAAAATCCCCGTTTTATAGAGTTCCTAATTATATGTGCTTCTCCTTTCATTGCCACTGATTTAGGTCAGGATTTAAAAGGTGCTGTACCTTTAAATATTTTTTCACTGCCAATCCCAGATTATGATGAGGTTATGTAACTCTTTAGTCAAGAGGCTGTCCATTCTGTCTAAAGACACAAGAGGGCGCCGCATCTGACTTTTCCCTCCTATCCTCTGCCAGCGTTGCTTGACATGCAATTTTATGAAAAGCTGCGAGAACCATTTTAGGAAAGGATTTATTCAAATGTAGACAGCTACTTTCCCGTAAATCGTGCAAGTCTTAAAAATCCCTAGCGCTGCCAAAAACGCGCATGAATTATCACAGGATAAGTAGCTGTCGGAATGTAAAACAACTAATTAACCTTAATGGAATTATATATTAATCTTGGCTAAAAGAATATTTGCACACTGTAAAAATAAGAAAAGACATAAAAGAGATTGAATCAATGCATTAAAATTCTGTTGCAAACGACTCTGCAAGTCTGCACGCTTTTCAAATGCATAATCTTTTTAAAGATGCCAAACCAATGTGCAGGAAACTATGTACAGCTGTTTATACTGGACAAAAAGATGAACGCATGAAACGACCTCGATCTGAGTCAGACAGACCATTGATCTAATTAGAGTCATCAGGCAATCCTGGGAACTTTTGGAGGGGAGGCCTGAGGAGTGGGAGTCTCTGCACTTTGTTCCCCCTCCCTCCCTTTTTTCTCCTGCTGTCCCAGTGCTCAAGTACTTATGTGCTGTGGGTGGGCAAATAGTAAGCCTAAATCTAGTGAGCTCACTGGAGAAGACCCTGATGCTTGGAAAGATGGAAGGTAAAAGAAGGGGACAGCAAAGGATGACATGGTTAGACAGTGTTATCAATGCAACAAACATGAAGTTGAGCAAACTCCAGAAGATGGTGGAAGACAGGAGGGCCTGGCGTGATGTGGTCCATGGAGTTGCAAAGAGTCGGACTCGACTGTGTGACTGAACAACAACAACAAAAAGTGAGATCAACATTCTCTGCTCTGACTGGCAGCTGCTCTCCAGAGTCTAAGTCTTTCCTGTCACCTATTAGCACCACCTGATCATTAAAAAAAACAAAAACCCAGAGATGACAAGAGACTGAACCTCAAACCTTCTACATGTAAAGCAAACACTCTGCTGCTAAGCAACAAACCTTTGCCTGAACTCTCTGCCACTGATGCAGGGCTTATGAAGCATCAACTAGAAACTTCCAGGAAGGTACAGCAGACAGAGAAAGGGCCTGTGGCCCTTTGGCAGAGCTCATTCATTGTATACAGAAGGTTCCAAGTTTGATCCCTGGCATTTCAAGTTAAGAGGGAGAGACTCCTGAGACTGTACGGAAAGGCAGTGTGTGTTAAGTGCTCTCAAGTCACCTCTATCTTATGGCAACCCCATGAATTAATGATTTCCAAAACATCCTATCTTAACAGCCTTGCTCAGGTCCTGTAAACTGAGGACCATGGCTTCCTTCATTGAGTCAATCCATCTCATGTTGGGTCTTCCTCTTCTCCTGCTATATTCATTTTTTTCTTGCATTCTTGTCTTTTCCAGTGAGTCTTGTCTTCTCATATGTGACCAAAGTCTGGTCATTTCAGCTTCTAGGCGGAGTTCAGGCTTGATGTGGTCTAGATTATAGGTAGGATTGCCATCCCCCCAATGGGGGTGGGTTTTTCCCTGCTTTCAGGGGGCCCAATCTGCTGATGGCCAACTGGCCGGTGGGGGGAGCCCCGCCCCTGAAGAGCCCCATCATGCCCGATGTGCCCAGCACGATGATATCACCCAGAGGCGATGTTGTCATACCGGGCATGTCATGTGGGGGACACTCTGGCCTTAGGGTTAAAACTCTATGGTGACTATAGAGTTTTTTCCCCCTGAAATACTAGAGCATCTCCTGCATGATGTGCCTGGCATGATGACATCACTTCCAGGTGATGTCACTGTGGCATGTGCACAAAGCGCATGCACAGAAGGTCTTACTTGGCTGAGGACCAGGCAGAAGCACCCCTGCTGGCAGCCAAGTAAGACCTGTCAACTTTAATTTATAAGGGTGGCAAAACATATGGCGGGGGGGGGGCGAACTAGCCTGTCCAGGGCTCTTAGCCATTCCGCAAGCAACTGGTACACGGGAGGGAAAGCAGGAGATTGCTCGGGGGGGGGGGGGGGGTGAGCGGGTGCATGTGATGAAGTGTGTATGGTTGAACCTGTCAAGACATAGAAAGGAAATGGCGAGGGGGGCAGGGCTAATATGCTGAACTACATTAGTGTGGGGAGAATGGAGGCTGTGAAGAAAGGCATTTTTCCTGGGAGGTTAGAGCTGAGCAAAACCTCCACTGTGCATTTTAAGAGTTTTTTCCCCTCTGGGCAGAGAACAAGGGTTTGGGGGTGGGGGAGTCAGTGCAATTGCATTCCAGCTTACCGTCATACAAATGCTAAATAGATCTATCAGGAGAAATAATGGGTGGGTCAAGCTCTCCTCCTTCCCCAAACAGGAAACAAGAGATTTGGAGGTGTTAAATACTAGAGAGTCTTCAAGAAGGAGATTCATGGGGATCTCCAGGAAAAGCTTCTTTGACCTTCATCTGGAAGGAGGTCTCTTTTCTTTGGGTGTTGATTCCATGAGAACACGCAGTCCTCTTGACTGACAATGCAGCCACTGACCAGGTGCTTGCCTAAAGAGCTGAAGCAAGCTTTAAGGTAATGGCCACTCTGGAGAGATCAGTAACTTCCTAAGCTAAGGAGCCTGTCCTGTATTTTAACGTCTGAAAGGGCATGTATACAGAAAAGGACAGAGGATTGAGTTTTTACCTATTTCTTTTTTATCCATTGCTCAGTCTGGTGCTTTGCTAAAAGTATGCTTGTAAACATTTTATCTTTAATAAATACAATGGTTCTCTGTACCACATAGACCTCCACTGTCTTGGACATGCTGTTTTGAAAGGAGTGCTGGGGAAGGCAGGCAGTTGGCAAGTGGCTATTCCTCCAGGGACGCACAACGTAGTAAACTGTCCCCATGTGACCAGTTGCTGAGCAGCAGGAGACACTGAGGCAAGGCCTCAGAACTACAAAGGGAAGCTGGGACCCCTGCCTCACCCAGCGGGCTAGTCGTACAAAGGTCAGGTGGTGACGGTGAGCTACCTGAGACAAAAGAAAAGCCTTTCCAGGTGCTGAGAAAAACCTTGGAAGGCAGGCCGGAGCAGGCCCATTCTACCACAGAGGCAAAGGCAGAGAAAGAGGAGGCATGGTGTTTTTTTCCCTCCTACCACAGCTCAGCGAGGATTGGTAAATCCATTACATGGGGAGGGGGGAGCCAAGTGGCTGGCACTGTCCAGAGGAGGGCAATGAAGATAATGAGGGGTAGGGTTGCCAACCTCCAGGTGGGGCCTGGGGATCCCCTGCTTTTACAACTGATCTCCAGCTGATAGAGATCAGTTCCCCTGGAGAAAATGGCTGCTTTGAAGGGTGGCCTCTATGGCATTGTACTATGCTGAAGCCCCTCTCCTCCCCAAACCCCGGCCTCTCCTGGCTCCACCCCCAAAGTCCCCAGGTATTTTCCAACCCAGACTTGGCAACCCTAGTGAGGGGTCTGGAGAGCAAGTCCTATGAGGAAAGGTTGAAAGAGCTGGGTATGTTTAGCCTGGAGGGTAGACGACTGAGAGTTGATATGATAACCACAAGCAGGGCTTTTTTTGTAGAAAAAGCCCAGCAGGAACTCGTTAGCATAATAGACCACACCCAACAGCAGAAACTCATTAGCATATTAGGCCACACCACTGACAGCACAGCTTATTAGCATATTAGGCGACACCCCCATGTTACCAGAAGAGTGGTCATCCAGCCACACCCACCTTTTGCTTCTTATTCTGTTCACCTTGTTTGTTGTCAAAACCCAGGGCTTTTTTGTAGCAGGAATTAATTTGCATGTTAGGCCACATACCCCAAATGTAGCCAATCCTAATGAGTTTCTGCTGTTGGGTGTGGCCTGTTATACTAATGAGTTCCTGCTGGGTGTGGCCAACTCAGGAGCCAGCCGGAACTCCGTTCCTGTGCATTCCTGCCCAAAAATAGCCCTGACCACAAGTATTTGAAGGGCTGTCATATAGAGGATGGTGTGGAGTTGTTCTCTGTTGCCCCAGAAGGTCAGACCAGAACCAATGGGTTGAAATTAAATCAAAAGAGTTTTTGGCTAAACATTAGGAAGAACTTCCTGACAGAGCAGTTCCTCAGTGAAACAGGCTTCCTCAGAAGGTGGTGTACTCTCCTTCTTTGGACGTTTTTAGACAGCGGCTAGATGGCCATCTGAACAATGCTGATGGTGTGAACTTAGGCAGCTCATGAGATGGGAGGGCAGGAAGAGTTGCATCATTGCTTAGTTCTTGTGGCCCTTTCTCACATGCCCAGGGAAATGCTGATTGCCACTTTGGGGTCAGGAAGCAGTTTTTCTCCAGACCAGTTTGGCCAGGGATCCTGGAGGTTTTTTGCCATCTTCTGGATGTGGAACAGCAGTCACTGCAGGTGTAGAGGGGAAGAGATTTGTGAATTTCCTGCATTGTGCAGGGAGTTGGACTAGATGACCCTGGAGGTCCCTTCCAGCTCTATGATTCGATGATTCTGTGCACCAAATGGCAACTGTGAGGGGGGCTGGCAATAGCAGGCATGCAGAGTGGTGGTTAGCCAATGGGGGGATGGGGCCAGCAGGGGAGAGAGGGGGAGGAGGGGCCAGCACATGGGTTGGGAGGCACCAGGGCTGTCTTATGCACGCTGTGACTTCTCTTTTCCCCCGACCTGTTCTCAGCCCATGAGAGAAAAGGGGTCATGGGGAAGACAAAGAGAGAAAAGGGGTAGCGGGAAGACAAAAAGCACCTCTTGGAGGTTTTGGCAACAGCCTCTCCATTAGGCGTTCCCCTCAGCCCTGCCACTTCTTTGGGAAATGCAGGAGGGATGAGAACTGGGCAAGGGGGGAGCTGGGAGAGCCAGGTTCAGACACCCCCCTCTTCCTGAGCCAGGACCCTGTCATCTAGGTCACCTGGGGCTAGTCACTCAGCCTGGGCCACCTCACAAGGTTAGTGGTAGTGGTGGGGATGGGGCAGTGTAGGGGGAGGTCCAGTGTGCCTCCTTGAGATCCTCTAAGGCAGGATGGGGGAAGTGAGGAAACAAAGCAAGAGACAGATCACAGCCATGCTTGGCTGCTGAGGCTGGGCATATGGGAGGTGCTGAAAAAACGACCTTATTTAATTGACTCATCTGCTAAAAGTGCTATATGTACAAAAAGTAACTAATTTGTATGGGACTGTAAAATAATCCCCCCTTTTATGGTATCCCTTGGGAGAAAAAACTAGTCTTGCATATGATTAAATACACTTATTGGGGCTTTTGTGGGTTCCCCAGTAAATAAATTGCTTTCACTCCTCGGAATCCATTGAATAAAAATAATATTGTTAATTGGGTTTGCCTGTGTCCTTTATAAAGTTTTTATCTCCGATACCCAAAATTACATTTTATGGCGCACATGGCCCAGCTTGACAAAACAGAATTTATGTCAGATCCAGCCCTCATAACAAATGAGTTCGACACCTGTGGAGAATCCACTTATTTGTCTTCTTGGTGGTCCACAGTATCGGTAAATCTCTCCTACAACACCACGTTTCAAATGAATCAATTTTCTCCCTCTCAGCTTTCTTTATTATGATGACAGCCGGGGTTACCCCATATTTATATATATATGTATATGCTACAACATTTTTCTTATAGCTTAAAAGATGACAAGAACCTGTTAAGAGTTTAGGTTTTTTTCATAACAATAATGATGAAGTGTGGTCATTAAAATATAAAACCCCAAAGGCTGAAAAATAAAACTGACTCCTACATTTTTGGGACAGCTCCAAAAGCTGAAGAAAATTTGTCAAGGCCTGAAATAGTAGTTGATGCGAAAGACCTCTGCCTGAGACCCTGAAAAGCTGCTGCCAGTCTGAGTAGACAAAACCAAACTTGATGGACCAATGGTCTGTTTCAGTATAAGGCAGCTTCATGTGTTCATGTGTCCTCCTTCAAGAAAATCTGAAGCTGGCCATATCCTGTACTGTGCATGCTACTTCTTTTGGACATTCTGGGGGTTACTAACTAGGGTTCCCATCCCATCCCTGCACCAGAAAATGCTGAGAGTGTTGGAGGACAGTGCCCAGGGAGGATGGAGTTCCAGAAGAATGTGATGTCATGTCTAGGTGACATTCTAGGAACTTCCTTTAATCTCTATGATAAAAAGACCATAAAGACTTGGGAAATACCTAGAGCAGGGGTGGCCAACCTGTGGCTCGGGAGCCACACGCGGCTCTTTCACACATATTGTGCGGCTCCTGGCAGGGCGGCTGGGGAAGCAAAGGGGAGGCATGCTTTTTCTCTCTTCCTTCCTTCCTTCCTTCCCTCCTCCCTCCCATCTATTTGCTTTCCTAGTTTCTCTCTCTCTCTTTCTTATAACTGGTTTTCCTCATTTGTTTTTATTTTTGGCAGTCCCATTTAACGTTAATAAAAAGCAAATCTGCATATTTTTAAAAATAAAAACGTGTGTGTGATATTTGTTCCTGTCTTGCGGCTCTCAGACATCTCTATGTGGCTCTTACGTTTATTCTATGTGGCTCTTACGTTAAGCAAGGTTGGCCACCCCTGACCTAGAGCATCACCGCTGACCCTCCTCATTTTCCCCTCACTTCTCATATTACCAAGGGCAGGGGATTGCCTGCTGCAAGCAGGCAAGTGGAAAACCTACTACTAATGGAGTAATCGTTTAGCATCTACCTGTTGCTAGCCAGAAATGAGACCTGCAGCAGCAGAAACACATCTGACTAAAGCTCACTAAATGACCAAAGTTAATGCTCTCATACATTATGAGTATGACGGCCCATCCAAAGCTAAGCACTTTTAAGTCCTATTAATTTTAATGGGAGAGATTTAGATGTTTACTTCATTCTTCCTTTGAAATCAATGGGATTTAAAGGAGCATAATTCTGGCGCTGGTCTTTACTATCAGGCAGTGCTGAGTCAAATTTCATATAACCAGCAACTGTTTTACAATAGAAACTGTCTGTTTACTTGAATCATAACTTGAATTTTAAATAGCAGGCTTTAAAGTTACTTTTTAATCTATTGTTTCCTCCCCCATCCCAAAAGATTTGTGGGTGGATAACAATAGATTTAAAAAACCCAGTTTTTAAGCCTTCTGTTAAAATTCACAATATGACTCAACCGAACAGCTGAAACTTTATAAATAGTACCCCCACCCCCTCAGACCCCCTACTTGCTTAAATCTAGGTCCTCAAATCAGTCCAAACTGAACAACACTCCAGAAGGCTGTTTGGACTTGGCGTCTTCAAGGGGAAGCGGTTCTCTAGCAGCGGGTCACCTGCCGAGTGTTAGCTTGAGCTGGCCATGTGCAGGCGGAGTAGACACTGCCTTAAAATAAAGTTCACCGTGAGGCTTGGTAATTTAGGAAAGAAAAGGGTTTTTTTTAAAAAAAAAATTGGGTCATTTCATAAAAACGGTGCAGGGGCTCATTAGCATAACTTATTTGTATATGCCATGCCCCCTGACATCACTGGAAGTGTGTCAGAAGGCAACACCCACTGCTCAGGCTCCAGCCCAAAAATCTCCAGGTATTTCCCAACTCAGAGCTGGCGAGCTGGCTTTACACTTTGACTAAAGACACTTTAGGTTTCCTTTGCTCTTGCAGGGAAGTTACCCTACAACAAGCATGAAAACACAGAAGAAATTAGTATGCTTTTGCTTTTTTCCACAGTGTATCACCATATGTGCCTGCTCCCGGAACGGTGTTCCTGCTCAAAATGACCCGTTTTTGATTAATAAAGAAATCTATACTGTGACCAGCATTCCGGCTAGGAGAAACAGAAAGCACACCTGACCCACCTGGAGGCTGGGGGGAGAGAGAAAGAGAGAGGAGGGGCAGCCAGAAGAAAGTCCCTGAATTAGCAATCTGACTAACGAAAAGGTAGCAGCAGACCAGACAAGAGGAAAGTGGACAGAAGGATTTGCCCGGTCCACATAGCTAGATGTACTGCTTCTGCCCTCCAACCTTATTTGGAGCTCACTTCATCAGATGCATGGCATGTACATCTATAGAAGTTATTTATAGTTACAAGCAGATAGAGATGTGTGAGGAAATCTTAGGAAGACGGGCCTGGTGTAACTGATCAAAGAGAAATCAGTCTGGATGATAGATACACAACTTTTCCCCCCATTGAGGTTGATGGATTTCCACTTCTGATGGCTAAATTGAGTGTGGCATTTTCAGGTCACAGGTAAGCATCTTTAGTTGGAAGTAATGCCCCTAGCATGAGACAAGGTGAGTCAGGAGGTAGATCCAGGGTGCCATGAAGTGACACTGAAAGAGCAATGGGTAGATTTGATACATAGAGAACAACTCCTGGCTTCATTCTCCTACTTACACTGAAAAAAAACAAGATGTGCAGGAGCATGGTCTGGGGTTTGTGCTAGGGTTGCCAAGTCTGGGTTGGAAAATACCTGGAGACTTTGGGGGTGGATCCAGGAGAGGGCGGGGTTTGGGGGGAGGAGCCTCAGCATGGTACAGTGCCATAGAGTCCACCCTTCAAAGCAGCCATTTTCTCCAGGGGAGCTGATCTCTGTCAGCTGGAGATCAGCTGTAAAGCAGGAGATCCCCAGGCCCCACCTGGAGGCTGGCAACCCACGTTTGTGCAGAGCCCACTTTGATTAGCAAAGATGGTGGGCGACACTTGGATTTTACACTTCAGGCTCTATCCGGCTGTTCTAAACCAAAGCCAGGGCCTTTTCTGACCTGACTCCAACCTGGTGGAACTCTCCGTCAGGGGCGTAAAGTGCGCACGCACGCCAGAACTTTGTCGCCGCTGCCGCCACCGCCCCCCCCCCCCCGCCTGGTCACTCCTGCCACCCTCCCTCCATCCGGGGGCCAGCTGAGCAAATGTCCAGTGTGATGGCATCACCCGGAAGTGACGCTATCATGCTGGGCACGTTGCCAGGGTGACGCTCTGGCAATCACCCTGAAACTCTATGGTGCCATAGAGTTTTGGGGCGATTGCTAGAGCATCACCCCGGCAACATTCCTAGCGTGATAGCATCACTTCCGGGTGATGCCATCATACTGGGCATTTGCCCAGCTGGCCCTCAGATAGAGGGAGGGAGGGAGGGAGGGAGGGAGGGAGAGAGAAGGAGGCAGCAGTGCCCAGGCGGGGGAGGGGGAGAGAGGCGGCGGCGGGTGGGCCTAGGAAGGGCCCGGGGAGGTGCAGCAGCGGGGACTCCGTTTTGCCAGGGGGGCTCAGTCCCCCCCCCCGGGAAATTTCAGGGGTGGCTCGAGCCCCCCCCCCCCATAGTTGACACCTATGCTCTGTACCCTGCAGGACTTGCTACAGGACTTGCTACAGTTCCCGCAAGGTCTGTAAGGCAGAGCTGTTCCGCCAGGCATTTGGTTGAGGACAGTGACAGTTCTATCCTGGTACTCCCACCCCCCTGAAATAGTGGTATTACTGGCTTTTCTTGTGCCATTTCCAGCTACATTTCTCTGTTATTGGTTTTAACTTGTTTTTAATTGATATTTTATGACCATGTTGTATACCGCTCTGAGCCCAGCTTGTCGGGGAAAGGTGGTTGAAGAAAAAAACCCTAAATAGTAAATAAATACATAAATAAACTGTGTTTGGCCCACCTTAGAATTTGCTGTCAAATGCCTTACGACTGGGTGCTTCCATTTCCCCTCATCTAGGAAAAGGCCCCTAATGCTGGTGATGCAGCTTTTTAAAACACCTGAAGACACTCTGATAAAACATAATCCTGCTGTTTTTTTCAAAAGCACTCTGCAAGTTGAAAAGTTCAGCTATAACATCAACCGCCCCCCAGCCTCAGCAGGTAGGAGCCTCCCTTGTTTTGAAATAAATTTTACCCAGCTCTAAAGAGTCTTTGACTATTATGATGGATTTCCTTTGGCTTCCTGTGTTCCAGCATTTCTCAGATTTCATTTAAACTCTCCTTCATTCAATTGCTTACAGTTTGACACCCTTGCAATGTACTTTAAAATCATGGCGTTGTTTATACCAGCAATCCTTTTTAAAAAATCTGTCTTGCAGATTCATGCTGTAACATAGGTTTCCTACCTTTCCTTCATAAACTCTGCGGCAAATGTTAAAAGTACCTTTTTAATTATTTTTTATAGGTCCATACATATTGTTATTCCATACAAACTTTCAGTGAATTGGATGTACTAGTTGTAGTGCTGAATGGCCATGTGCAAAATAATTCTAAAAGGTCTCCGTTTCTGAATCACACATACCTGTGGGACAAGTGATGACTTGCATGTGTGATCCACCAAGCACCATCCATCACAGACAGAACACCAGAAACTGAACTTTGGTATCATCCAACATGCAGTTCTTTCCCCTGAAGACAGTTCATACATTCAGCTTTTCTACAGGGTCTGCTCATTTGTGGAAATGCACTGTAGCTCAGTGGTAGAACACACAGGTTTGTCTGCACAAGGATCCAGGTTCACTGACTCCAACCCTGCCTGAGTTCCTGGAGGGCCATTACCGTTCAAAGATGGCGGTACTGGATAGGTCTGGTTTAAGGTAGTAGCTTCATACGTACCAGTCATCAAAAGTACAATAACTGCAATGTAATGATTTGGGGAAGGGCTGTGTTCAGTGGAAGAGCCTGCACTTTGCATGCAGAAGGTCTCAGGTTCATTCCCTGGTATCTTCAGTTAAAAGGGCCAGCCAATAGGTGATATGGAGGACCTCTGCTACTGCCAGTCTGAGTAGACAATACTGATCTTGATGATGGTCTGATTCAGTATAAGGCAGCTTTATGTGCAGTCAGATGTGTGTTCATGTGATGTTAGAGGTGAGAGCCTTAAGTCCAGGTGGTGACTGGAAATCGAGAGGGTCAAGCTAACAAAAGAATTATTATTAAAAAAATAAACATTTATTAGGGTGTACACATAAATAAAACATAATAAAATTAAAAGAGACAGTCTAAATATCACAGGCTTAAAGCTTGGTTCATTATCTATCATTATCATATCTATTTGTAACAAATTAGTAAAATGAACCTGTGGTAGCTGTACAAATTCTCCAAATTAATCTGGTATCAAATGTCCCATTCGTCAGGATGTGTGTCACTCCCATCAAGTGTAATAGTCAAAGACTAGCATTTAAGAAAGCAAGAGCGCCACTGCCGCTCAGGCTCCAGCCCAAAAATCTCCAGGTATTTCCCAACTCAGAGCTGGTGAGCCAGCTTCACACTTTGACCAAAGACACTTTAGGTTTCCTTTGCTCAGGCAGGGAGGTTACCCTACAACAAGCATGGAAACACAGATCAAGTTAGTATGCTTTTGCTTTTTTCCGCAGTGTATCACCATGTGCCCGCTCCTGGGCTTGTTACTCCCGGAACAGTGTTCCTGTGCGTTCCTGCTCGAAATGACCCCTGGGTATTGGGAAGACGTTGAATTAATGCCTCCCACCTGCAGGAGTGTGTTTGTGGGGTGTGACCCAGGTCCAAAGCCACATGCACAGTGGGACTCAGGCCAAGCAAAGCCAGAGATGCCCTTATGTCAGCAGCTGTCTCTGACCAAGGCTGCTGGGCAATCCATGGTGGGGCAATGCTGGGGATTCCTGACAGAGATCTTTGGTAAGCTATGTCATCCCCATGCGGTGGTAGCCGCCCTAGGCCAAAGGCTGCCAGATCATCTGATTTGGGAGCGGGACCACCCGCACAAGGCCACCAGGTGGTCCGTGGGGGAGAAGGCCCAGCCATTGAGTTGTGTGCTTGGTGGCAGGACAGGGCCCCCGGTGTGTGGAAGACACTGCCAAAGAATGCCCCCCCATGGGCCAAAGTACAGCTGCTGCATAGGGGGTGTGAATATGGCAGTGGTGCTGGCTGCCAGCAGGTCCCAGCAGTGGACTGTCTACATGCATATGCTGATCCCTGTGGCCATCTGGGACAGCATCCCTGGAGCTGCAGGCTGAGTAGAGAGGCGTGCGACCACAACTTGGAACCCAGAGCTGGCATGAATGCAGCTGTAGTGGCTCAAAATTTACCAGTGAGGCTGCCAGTGAAGTGAAGGAGTTCTTTTTGATTGCTGCAGACAAGGTTGTTCCACCACTGCTGAAGCCACAATCAGAGTGGCTCCGCCCACTCCGCCTGACTCTAATCTGGGAGAACCTGGTTCAATTCCCCACACCTCCACTTGCAGCTGCTGGATGACCTTGGGTCAGTCACAAGTTCTCCCAGAGCTGTTCTTGAAAGAGCAGTCCTTGAAAGAGCTCTCTCAGCCCCACCTACCTCACAGGATGTCTGTTGTAGAGAGAGGAAAGGAAAGGAAATTGTACACCACTGAGTGAAGGGTGGAGTATAAATCCAATCTCCTCTTCCTCCTCTTCTTCCCTCACACCAATTCTTTGCGGGCCTGAAAAAAGCCCTAGATGGGCCAGTTCCAGCCCCTGGGCCTTATGTCTGACACCCCTGCTAGGTAGTTATATCAAAATGGGGGAGTTCAGGCAGGAGCAACTTGTCACGCCCAGCAGGAAAACTGCGTGGATTGAAATTTCCTTCTACACAACTCTTAAAGCTGTAGGAACCCTGGCTTCCTTTGTCTCCTTTTTAGCATTGACTAGTAACTACTGGAGAAACTGGCTCAGGGGCAGGCTGCTGGTCATCACGTGAGGACAAGTCCATATGGGCAGCATGCCACCACCACCTGGAATGCTGACCCGAGGAGGTCCTAGCATAACACAAGTATTATGGTGATTGTGTGGGTTAGACTGTGCATACAGTCCACACTCACAACCTCCACATATTCATAGGCACAGATGTTCCCTATCAAAGTTTGTAGGATTTGCCTTTTAACTGAAATTGATTTATCTGCTCTGCACTTAGTACCTGGCTGTACTGTGAATGCATGTTCACACTTGACGGACAAAACAGTTAGGTGTCTTTGCCCCATAGCAGAACATCTGTGGATTTTTGATGTGTGCCAGTTTGCTGGAATTTCTTCCAACTTCTGTCACAATCACCGGCAGTATGCAGAACAAAAAGAAGTCCATAGGGTTATGCACCATTCACTGTCATTTATTTCCAGCTGCCTTTTCCTCCTGTAACTTTAATTCCCTGCAGCATCTTTTGACACTTATTTTGCTAGCTTTCACATTAAAAAGCAAAAACAAAGGCAGAACTCTAGAAAGAACAGTTTAGTTGCAAAACAGAACCTCCTCTGTTTTTAGGCTTTAGGCCTCAAGCCGGGGTCTTTGGGGAATAAACATGTATCAGTGTAGTTCTACTTTCTCCTGTTTTTTGTCAAATTGTTTTCTGACTACAGTAGTGCTAATGGATGTACTGCCTGACACAGAGTTGCAGTAACTTTTCTTCACCGTCAGTTGCGACAGGCAAGTCTCTCTGATGAAACCATTTTTTTTTGTCTTTTTTGTCTTTCTTCTTCTTCTTCTTCTTCTCCTACTTCCCTAATCAGCTCATTGCCGGCCTGCAGAAAGCCCTTTTCTGTTCTGGAAAACAACAACAATAGAGGATTGGTCCTCTTTAGTTTCTTTTTGTTCCCCTTGCTTCACCACCTTATATTTCTGTCTGCCTGATTTGTATTTATACCTATATATGGCAATTGTGGTTTTGCAGGAGTTGCCGACTGACCTGGAGAAAAATGTCTTGTCCCTTTCACAGAGGCTGAGTGTGTGGGAATGGGCAGTTGATGCTTGTCATGGCATGGAAGTAGATAACAACTCACTTTTAAAAATTTCTTTATCTCTGTCAGGATGCTGCTGGCATATGGAGACCCCACAGGGTTTTCAAGGCAAGAGACATCCAGGGGTGGTTTGCCAATGCCTGCCTCCATGTCATGACCCTGGTATTCCTTAGAGGTCTCCCATCCAAATACTAGCCCTGGTTAGCTTCTGAGGGCTGATGAGATGGGGCTATCTTTGGCTATCCAGGTCAGTAACCAACTCCTTAAGCCTCTATTAAAGGCACAGAACATTGTTCTCCAGGCATATAGTGTTGGAGTGAGCAACTCAGCATGCCAGGACATTGGGGGGCGCTACATCACTCAAAGTGTGCATAGGCGTTATCTCCAGGGGTCATTTCGAGCAGGAGCTCAGTGGAGCTCAGCTCCGGGAGTTGGTGCCAGCCTACCCCCCTCCCCTGCAGGGGAATGCCTGCTTGTGTCATGGCTGCAGCAAAATGGCCCCGTCCCCTGGAAAGGTCCTTGTTCCTCTGAACAGCCTTCTGAAGGCTTCAGCCACCACTGAAGCTATCCTCCCAGAATAGTGGTATTTCTGAGGCTTGGATTGGTAGCTGTCCCCTCTCTGCCAGCTCTCTCTCTCTCCCTCTCTTCCTTTCTTGCCTTCTGACATACTTCCGGTGATATCAGATGGTGTGGCATATGCAAATAAGTTATGCTAATGAGCTCCTGCACCTCTTTTTCTATGAAATGACCCCTGGTTATCTCCTTGAATGAGATGCCTCTCTGTCTTAACCTGGGAGCTGCCCCTCTGACCCCTCCTCTCTCTCTCTCGCCCTTTGTCCTCTCCTACTCTTGTACATGGCTTTCCATGTCTCTGCAGGTCTCTCTTGTAGAGGCAATGTCCTCATTTGTGATAGGCCCTTTGTGCGAGGGCAAGTACTCTTTAGATTAGGCTTCTCTCGCTCCTTTCAACTGCAACCTGAATGTGAACTGAATCTACTTGCATAAATGCTAAATTACCTTTTTCTGCAATATTCTTCTTGGGAGATTTATTTACTGCACTCAGTATCACATTTCTATGACTGGACAAAACTCTGCTATGTTAACCAAATCTCCCAACACATTACCACTAGTAGTACCAACTAGAAGAAGAAGAGATTGGATTTATACTTTGCCCTTCGCTCCCTGAAGGAGTCTCAGAGCGGCTTACAATCTCCTTCCTCTCCCACAACAGACACCCTGTGAGGTAGGTGGGGCTGAGAGAGCTCTCTCAAGGACTGCCCTTGAGACAACAGCTCTGAAAGAACTTATGACTGACTCAACTAGAATTGCCAACTTTTTAAAGCTGTCCCTCTAGCTGTCCCTTTGATATCAGTTTGATCGGCAGCAAATAGGAAGTGATGTTTTTCATCTTCATGCTATAAAAAGCTTCCTCTGTCCATTTCTACACATTAAGCCTCTGTTAAGAAAATAAGTACATTCAGATTCAAAATTAGACCTCAAAGCTGTATCCTGACTCAGACCATTGATCTGCCAGTTCAGTTTAGTACTGTCTTCCCTGACTGGTAGCAGCTCCCCCCCTCCCCGGGGGCCTCAGGCAGAGAAAGGGCTTTTCCCAGCCCCCCTTTCCTGAGATCTTTTTTACAGGAGATACAAGGGATTAAGCTTGGGACTTTTGGCATGCAAAGCATGTGTTCCGCTGAGCCACAGTCTTCACAGAAAATATGAGCACATTCTGTCCATAGTATATTATCTAATTATAATGGGCAGAGCCCCTGCACTGTGTACAGTCCATCCATAACCTCTAGGACCTGAGAACATACAGTCCTAGGCAGTGATGGAGTTAGGTAGTCTTAGACTTTCATCCACCCCTTCCCCCTCTGGATAAAAATGTTGACTTCAAATGCAAAGCACAGAATGAACATTCAACAAGCTTGACTCATCCCCTCCCACTATATCCAAAGAGAGAGCAATGCCCACAGTTGTTGACATGTCTAAGATCTGGGAGACCCAGGTTCAAATCCCCACTCTGCCATGAAAGCTTGCTGGGTAAGTTTGGCCTAGTTTCTCCCCCCCCCCCCAACATACCTCACAGCAGGGTTGCCAGGTCAGGATTGGGAAATACCTGGAGATTTTGGAGGTGGAGCCTGAGGAGGGTGGAGTTTGGGGAGGGAAGGACTTCAATGGGGTATAATCCCATAGAATCCGCCTACCAAAGTGGCCATTTTCCCCGGAACTGCGCTCTATTGCCTGAAGATCAGTTGTAATGGGGGAGATCTCCAGCCAGCGCCTGGGGGTTGGTGATCCTACCTCACAGGGTTGTTGTGGAGATAAAAATAGAGGAGGGGAGAACAACATATGCTACACTGGGTCCCAATTTTGGAGAAAAGTGGGGCATAAACACCTACAGAAATAACTGAACATGGGATAAACCTGGTTCTATGCATATTTACTCGGAAGTCAGTCCCACTGGGTTCAGCAAGGTCTGCAAGTTGCAGCCTGCATTTAGAAGCCTCCTACCCTGTGGGCCAGGGCACCGGGCTTTCTGCCTGAGTGTCCAGCCCTGATGGTCCCTCTGCTCATGGGCCAACCTCAGGCCACGGCGCCGATCTCAACCCATTAAGATAGCTGGAGTAATCAAAAGTGTGTCCTGCTGCCTTCTCCCACTTTGTCATTTAATAATGAAGACTGGTGAAAACACATTTTCAGTAAAAGAAGATGTTTAAGGTCAAGTTAAAGCTACAGTTGCCAGGTCCAGGTTGGGAAATTCTGGAGATCTGGGGGGTGGAGCCTGGGCAGGGTTTTGGGGAGGGGAGAGACCTTGGCAGAGAGTCCACCCTCCAAAGCAGCCATTTCCTCCAGGACATCTGTAGTCTGGAGATAGGGTTGCCAGCCTCCAGGTGGGGCCTGGGGATCTCCTGCTTTTACAACTGACAGAGATCAGCTCCCTTGGAGAAAATGGCCGCTTTGAAGGGTGGATTCTGTGACACTGTACCATGCTGAGGCCCCTCCCCTCCCCAAACCCCACCCTCTCCTGGCTCCACTCCCAAAGTCTCCAGGTATTTTCCAACCCAGACTTGGCAACCCTATCTGGAGATGAGTTGTGATTCCAGGAGGCCTCCAGGTAATACTTGGAGGTTGTCAACATAGGGCGTTTTCATACATACTAAACACATTTTCAATCCATTTTCAATCCACTTTGCAACTGGAATTTACTGTGTTAAATGGCAAGATCCACTTGCAAATGGTCATTGACATTTTGCCTGAATGGGTAGGGTGGAGAGATTAGAAGTGTTATTGGCTATGGTCACAAATAGGGCTACTACCACCATGATGTAGCCTTTTGTCGTGCCTAGATTTGGTTCCCCCCCACCTCCTCACTCTTAAATCATCTTCTCAGGAATGGCCTTGAGCATAGAAGAACAGTTGTTGGTCTTGACTTTAAAAAGATCACGGAGGATTTTTCTGCAGGTCACAAAAGTAGTCTGGGTAGGTGTGTCTCTCAGCTAAACATGCCAAATAATGAGTCCAGAAATCCAGAGCAAAACAACCTTGGATGGTGTAAAGAACAAAGGAGTGATAGACCAATATGCCCTCTAGTATATTAGAAATAGTGTAATTAATATCAATAGATAATACTGTGCTTTGGTGCCCAGGTGCAAGAAGCATCTGAGAATGGCAAGAATTTCCAAGTAAATACAGAAATATAGTTCCAATATGGGGTATATTGGTTGAGGGCCAACTAGGGTTGCCAACCTTCAGGTGGTGGTGGGAGATGTCCCGATATCCTCCAGGCTACAGAGATCAGCTCACATGGCCACTTTGGAAGGTAGGCTTTATGGCACCAGACCTGTAGCCAGGATTTTTTTTGCTTGTGGGGCATTTTTTTTTAATTTCACTCCCCTCTGATTAGCTGTTAGACTAAACAGCTATTGGTCAAGGGGTGAAACCGACCAGAAGCAGCAGGGTGGCTTCCCTTTCTTTCCCCATCCTCTGCTGGTGTTGGGCTAGGCACACGGGTGGGGGGGCGGGGTGTCTGGAGGCATCTGGTATCCTCAGCTGGGGGGGCTCTGCCCCCAAATATTCCACCGTGGCTACGGGCCAGTATGGCACTGAAGTCCCTCCCCTCCCCCTGCACTCCTCAGGCTCCACCCCCAAAATCTCCAGGAATTTCCCAACCCAGAGCTGGCAACCCCAGGGCCAGCAGATAGTCCTAGATGTATATTAAAACTGTTATCTCTATCAGATGGGACAGCTAGCTGTTGTTGGAAGATTATTTTTAAAACCTATAAATATGGGAGACTGAACTGATCTGGAGTATCTTCAAAGATGATGCTCCTTGCATTGTGAAACCCAACTTATTTTGGGATAAGATAAAAGAATTGGGATTTATGTAATTGCTCTCATTTAATTAGCTAAATAAAACCAAAAGGATTATCAAATTCTTCTAAGCTGTTTCATGTTGTAGGTGTAAATAATTATGTTTTAATAAAAAAAGATAATGATGGAAACCAGAGTTCTTTAGTGATATTTTTACTTGTATACTATACCTAAAATTAACCCCCCAAAATAGTTGAGGTGTACAACTTGCCAGGAGATTAATGTTATGATATAGGAAAGCTATCAACCTGCCTAGATATCACAAACAGCAGCTGCTAGTTCATGGTCAAAGCTCTTGAGTAAATACACAGCAGGGCCTGATTTGGATCAGGACCACCATGCAGGAGAAGGAGGACCTGTGCTACTTTGCGTGGCTGAAACAGTCCAGGGGCTTATGGGGGGGGGGGAGCAATCTGCTCTGCTGGGAGCCAGCATGTACACTGAATGCTTGCACCTGCTGGCTCCCCACAGCGAAAACCATACTCTCACCTGCAGCCTCTAGGCTGTTTCAGCTGCCAAAAACAGCACAGGGGAGAAGGCAGGAGTTTCTCCTTCTCCTGCATAGTAGTTCTGATCCAAATCAGATGCCACAGTGCATTTAATTAGAAGTTGCCACTGGGAACTAGCAGCCACAGTATAGCTGCTAGTCCTTGTGGAGAACTTGTGCAGTTTGTGACATCTAGTTGGGCTCTACCTAGATGCCTAAGGCTTCTTAAGTGCATACCTGTATCTGAAACAGGCCTGATCAGAGTCATCTGGAACAGCCTGAAAGGGCTTGTCAAGGCCAGGCTATCACACTCAACATGCTGCTTTACCCACTCTGCCCCCTTGTTACTCTAAGCCACAACTTGGTTGCCTGGAGCACAGCCCTGTCTATAGGATTTCTAGAACTCCACACAACCATCTTCACCTGCCTCTTTTGCAGCACATAAGCTAATACTGCCAACAGCTGAGAGGAAATCTTTGATTACAAGAAGCTACTCTTCTCTATCACTCAATCAAAATGCAAGGGTGTGGTTTCGAGACAACCTTGTTAAAGCTAAACTGGTTCTGATCTGGTCATAGGCTTGATTGACATTCTCCTGGAAAGCTTGTGTAGGCTGCCTTGAGCTTCCTTGCTAAAAGAAAAGAAAGAAAGACTTCAGAATGTCACTGAAATAAATCACCTTTCTTGATTTTCTGACCCACCTATCCCATGCCTGGGAAACTGGGACAATGCACTTCTTTGTTTCCATTTCCAAAGCATTCGCTAATTACAAAATCAGCCTCTTGGTATTTGTAATTAACAAGTTACTGGGAGAGGAGCACCCTACCACCTGTATGTTCAGCTCTCGCTAATTCTATTTCTTACCTCTGGCCGAAGGTTCCAGTAAGTACTTTACTGCAGAGGGATAAAATCCTAGCCTCAGCGAACAAACCTGCTCTGGAGCTGGGGTTGCCAACAGGCCTGGTGAAAAATGTCCTATCCCTTTTCATGGCAAGGCAGGAAGTAACATTGCTTGGTGAGTAACAGCCCATTAAGCCTCTTTCAAAGGGTCAAGGCTTTTTCCCCCTCTAGGTAGTTGTCAGTCCTCATACAGGGGTCCACAATGTGTTTCCTGTGGCTGCCACAGCTCCCACCAAACACCTTTCCTGGTGCCCACTAAGTGTTTATAGAAAGTGGGAGGAGCCAGGTGGAGCTTCTGCCCAGCAGGCCTTCTGATTGGCCATTGTAGATTTGATTGACTATGCAATTTTTTGAAAATGTTGCTTTGCAGCAGCTACCATCATAGCACAAGGATCTTCACTGTGTGACTGAAGGTAAGCAATAGCAGCTATTTTGTGGTAGAGCTCACCACCCCGTGTCAGAATTCCAGATGTTGCCAAATCCTCTTCTTCAACATGGGACCTGAGCAGTAGTACTTGTGCAACTCTATAGTGCCTGCCGAGAGGCAGGGAGGGAGGTATATAAATCTAAAAATAATAAATAAATAAATAGAGGGCTGGCTAGGGGGAGGGCATTTCAATCCTAGTTCAGACTCAGCTTTCAAAACAAATGTCACCTTGGTTATCCTAATGGGTAAACTTTGGTAGGAGAAACTGGAGGAACAGGGATCATGGGACCTTTCTGGACCACCTGGCTAAGCTGGGTATTGTGACCAATTTCCCACAAGCAACTGTGCTGCCCTGGCTCTTCCATTTCCCTTGGTTGCATTCATCAATTTCACACTCTTTGCTGCATGGCCGCACTTTGACCCACATCTCCCTCCAATTTCTCCCACATCTTCTTGATCTCAAAAAACAAAGATCGAGGAGACACGGAGGAAATTGGGGGGAGATGTGGGTCAAAATGTGGCGGAGCAGTGAAGATTGTGAAATTGACCAATGCAACCGGGGCAAGTGGAAGAGCGAGGGTGGCACAGCTGCTTGTGGGAAATAGGAGTGTAATTCCAGTCCTATCTAGCTGCTTGGTTCCAAAAGGTGGTGGCAGAAAACTGTGGCTCAACTCCATAGGGCCCTAGCAGGTTTCATATTGTCTTTCATGTCACTTAACATCTCCGCAAACTCAGTGGGAAAGGTTATTACAGCAATTTGGAGTGAAGAGCCAGCAGTACACCGAGCTCTGTTTCTCCTTTTCAGCAGAGTCAGGTGAGACAGGACATTCTGAACAGATAATAGGATGGATGAAGGCCAAAGTGCTGAAGCTCCATCTAGATTAGAGTGAGGTTCTATTGGTTCATAATGGGGCTAATTGAGGAGTTGGGTTTCAGCATGGTTGGGATGTGATTGCTTTGCTCCAAAAGGAGTTTTGCAAGTGGGGGTGCGGAATGGTTAGAACAGCGACTGCAGTTGGATATTCAAGTCTTCTGTATAATGTGTAATGCCATTAACCAGCTTTGGCTAGTATGCCAGCTGTACAGCTGCCCTGAAATTACTGATTTGGCCAGGGCTATTCATGCTCTAGTTACATCCAGGATAGATTACTACAATATTCCCTGTGTAGAACTGCATTTTAAAATGGTTCAGAAAGTTCAGCTGATTCAAAAGGAAGCTGCAAGACTGCTAAGAGGCACTGATGACAACAAAGACATCTTACCAGTGTTGAAAGAGCTCCACTGGTTGCCAATTTGCTTCCAGGTCCAATTTGAAGTGCTGTTTTGTCCCTTTAAAATGCTAAACCATGTAGCCATCAGTACATACAAGTTTCTCTAACAGGACAAATAGCAGCTTCCTGGGGCCATTTCAGGTCAAGGAAAATGGCAGGGGTGGGGGAATCTGTACCAGACCTTGTATGTTCCTGGGAAGTAAGCTCCCAGCATAGAACTCTTGAAGAATGCCTGATCAACAGGACCCAAGGTAGCCGTATGGGAGACACATGAACATTATTTTGTGTGAATTGGTCCCTTGGGGAGGGGGGTAAGCTAGAGGTGTGAAGGCCATGGGGGTGGGCTATACTGGGATACAGAACAGAAAGATAAGCATGGCAAGGCCATGGATTGGGTTGCCAGGTCCCCCCTGGCCACTGGTGGGGGGTGGGATGGGGTAGGGTTACCAGATCCAGGTTGGGAAACTCCTTGAGATTTGGGGATGAAGCCTGGGGTCCTCAGTGGGATACAATACCATACAGCCCATCCTCCAGCATATCAGTTTCCCCCAGGGGAACTCTCTGTAGTCTGGAGACAAGCTGTAATTCTCTGTAGTCTGGAGATGAGCTGTAATTCTGGGGGATCCCCAGGTCCCACCTGGAGGCTGGCATCCCTAGGATGGAGGGCTTTGGATATAAGGAGAGGATATTTGTGCTCGATGGAGGAGCAGGTGGGAAGCCAGTGAAGGGATGTCATGTAGTCAGAACAACAAGAGAGGTGAACAATTTTTGTGGCTGAGTACTGGGTAGAGATAAAGAGTGACCATGGCAGACTGGAGAAGTTTGAGGATGACCAGAACATGACCCAGAGTTTTTGCTGAATAGGTAGAGAGGAAGGGCTATATTTTTGCCATGTTGTAAAAGAAGAGGATCACCTTGTTTCATATGAACCTACTCTCCCACTCCAGTGATCTGCACAGGACCTGTTTTGTGTACCCTCACCATCTGAGGCTAGATGGGTGAAAACCCAAGAAAGGGCCTTCTCGTTTGTGTGGTGCCAAGACTTTGGAACTCCCTCGTCAGGCAGATTTCTCTCTCTCCCTCTTTCCTCTGCCATCCACCAACAGGTGAAGGATTTTATGTTTTGTTTGGCATACCTGCCATGGTCATAGGAGCTGCTGGTGTTGTTTATATGTCTATATTTTTAGTTAATTGTTTAAATATTCTATATATACCTTGTTTAAAATACTGTTGTAATTTTTTTTAATGTTTTGATGATTGCCTCCCTGGGGACCCTGTTTGGGTGGAAAGGCAGCAGAAAGGTTTTGAATGAATGAATAAATAATTTGGTGACAGGCAGAATAAGAGGGCCAAAGAGAGAGAAGAGGACAAAAGGAAACCTGTTTCTTCCAGGTTGTGTAATAGTGTTATTAGCAAAGAAACAGTGTCTGGTTGGAGGGAGGTGGAGATACTATCTTTCAGTGATCTTTATTAACAGCTATAAAAGAAGTGAAACTCCCCCCCCCCCACCACCACACACTATATCTGCATTCTGGGAAATAACCTGCTTGTTAAATGTCTATCTAGCCTGCATCTATTTAAAGGCCCAACCGGGGGGGGGGGGGGGGGGGGGTAGCAATCCTAATGGAATGTGGTATTGAAATAGGTATAATGGATACCTGTGTGTAGCTTTCAAATCGTTACCCACACGTTCATGATCAAGCGCTAATTAGCACATGCTCTTCTATTCTTCCAAACTTTTGCCTTTGGCTATAGGACAACCAAAATAGCTGGCTCTGATCTTGCAGTATAGAATGTTAATGTTCCATTCTTGGGGTATTAAATCAAAATGTGTTTATTACAGCTGTCAATAGCCATAGCAGCACAGCAGCAAAGCACATTGCTTTGGATTTGAAAGGCATCTTACAGGGAGTTCTTCCCTGGCTGGGCTCACTCCCCTTTGCCAGGAGCCTGCATTTGCTTAGAATAGTCTGTGGCTGGTCTCAGCATCACTGTCATATTCTGTTAACATGTTGTCTTCAAGAATTGGTGCACACTTCAGCTCTCCTAGTATCACAGGCTTAGGTAGCTGTAACAGACTGTCTCCTCACTCATCTTCTCCCATGTCCTGAGAAACAGTATCCAGAGCTCAGTTCAAGGACTAGTTTTAATTCCCAAAACTCATCCTTGGATCATAGGAATCAGGAAGGCAGTATTCCAAAACATGTAGAGTGCACTTTAAGACACTGAACTGCAGACTGGTAGTTCAGCAGTTCAAGACCTGAGTGCCGCATGACGGAGTGAGCTCCCGTCTCTGGTTCCCAGCTCCTGCCAACCTAGCAGTTCAAAAGCAAGAAATTGCAAGTAGATAAATAGGTACTACTTTGGTGGGAAGATAACAGTGTTCCATGTGCCTCAGTGTCTGGTCATGCCAGCCACGTGACCATGGAAATGTCTTTGGACAGTGCTGGCTCTTCGGCTTGGAAACGTAGATGAGCACCGCATCCCTAGAGTTGTACAACTGGCTTTTGAGCAAGGGAAACCTAATCAGAGCAGCCTTCCATCACACATTCTATATGGGATGACTTGGTAAAAGGACTTCCAGGATGTAGTGGATAACTTTTGCTCCAGTCTCTTTCATTTCAAGACATTAAATACAGTTTCATATTCATTATGTTTGCTGGATTCTGCCAAGGCCCTGACCTGGATGGCCCAGGCAAGCCCAGTTTTGTGAGATCTCCAAAGCTAAGAAGGGTTGACCCTGGTTAGTACTTGGAAGGGAGACCACCAAGGAAATCCAGGTTTGCTATGCAGAGGCCAGCAATGGTAAGCCTCTGTTGGTCTCTTGTCTTGGAATCCCTACAGGGTCATCATAACTCATCTGTGACTTGATGGCATTTTCCAAGGGAACAAACATACAGCTAGCTGCCCTCAAAGGTCTTGCCCAGTTTTGCTACCCTGCCATTTCCCCCAAGATCCCCTTTATTTTTCAATGGGAGAGACAGAGCAGATCACTCTTCCCTCTGGGTAAACGTATTTGTAGCTGTACAGAAATACGGTGTCATCGTCTCCCCCCAGATTTCCCCTTTATTTGTTACCCCTGACTTTATTATAAGCATTTAAGAATGCTGATAGACATGACAAGATTAAACTAACCTCAACGTATCTATTGGCAAGACCAAATCTCTTCTCCCAGGGCCAAAATGTGCACAACCCGCCCCTTAGTACAGATCTATGCTTCTTCTCTAACCATGTCAGTTGTACTCCTTGTTTTTGTAATGTCACCTCTGATTTCAGTTCATTATTTTTTTCTAGTAATTTTTCGTAAGTTTCCATATTACTTCTTGTAAGCAAGGTAGGTCTGACAAATACCTCTAACGGTGACACCCATTTCGGGGTTGCATTATAAAATTTCTTCTTTAAATTCATCCAAATTTTAATAAGTGGACCCCTTATACTATTTTCATGAAAACTTTTGTGAACTTTCTCTTTATCATACCATATGTATGCGTGCCAACCCATCTTCAAATCAAAGCCCTCTAATCTTAACATTCTTATATCTGTTAAAGTTACCCAGTCTCGAATCCAGCCAAAAGCTCTTACAGTATAATACAATTGCCAATTGGGCAGTGCCAGACCTCCTCTATCTTTCTTATCTTGGAGTATTTTCCATTTAATTCTGGCCTTTCTAGATTGCCAAATAAATTTCCTCGTAATTTGGTCAAGCTCTTTAAAATATTGAGATTTTTAAATAATTGGCAGGTTCTGGGATAAAAATAAAAACCTTGGCAAGATAAAAAGCATTGGACCCAGTACTGGCTACCACTGGCTTTTGAAGTTCTTTGAGAAAATTAACAAGCATGTAGACAGTGGTGACCTGGTAGACATTATATATTTGTATTTTCAAAGGGCTTTTGACAAGGGACCTCACACAAAGAGAAGAAGATCTTGGGATTGTGGTAGATAGCTCAATGAAAGTGTCAACCCAGTGTGCAGCCGCAGGTTGAAAAGGCAAACTCTATGCTAGGCATTATCGGGAAAAGGACTGAAAATAAAATGGCCAATATTATAATGCTCCTGCATAGAACTATGGTGCAGCCTCATTTGGAATACTATGTGCAGTTCTGGTTACCATGTCTCAAAAAGGGCATCACAAAACTGGAAAAAGTACAGAAGTTGGAAACCAAGAGGATTAGGGGGCTGGAGCACCTTTCCTATGAGGAAAGGCTGAAGAGTGTGAGACTTCTCAGTGTAGAAAAGAAATTACTAAGGGGGGACTTGACAGAGATTTATAAAATTATGCACAGAATGGAAAGAGTTGACAAAGATAACTTTTTCTCTCTCTCCCCAAAAATATTAGAAGTCAGGAGCATCCAGTTAAGGTGATGGACAGTAGATTCAGGTCAGAAACATGGAATACTAATTTACACAGCATGTTATTAAAATGTGGAATTCATTGCCAGAGGAGGTAGTGACCAAAGGTATAGGCAGGTTCCAATGGGTATTAGACAATAGGCATTAAGTCTATCGGTGGCTAGCTACTATACATGGTGACTAAAGGTAAGCTCCATGTTCAGAGGCAGTAATCCTCTGAATACCAGTGCCAGGAGGCAACATCAGGGGAAGGCCTTGGCCTCATCCTCTATGCCCTGCTGCTGGACCTCCAGGAGTACTGGCTGGCCACTGTGTGAAACAGGATGCTGGACTAGATAGACCAGCAGGTCTCTTCTTATGTTCTCATCTCTGATGAGGCAAACTGATATTGCTGCCCTGTGGGAGGGGTGGGAATTTCCCCATTAGTAAGGGCAGGGCTCTCTCACTCAGGGAGTTTCCCAAGTAATATCATTTGCATTGAGTTGGGGGCTGGCTCTAGGCCTACACCATTGCAGGGTGGAAACTCTTCAAAGGGAGCACAGTCAGCCACAGAGGTGGTGGGTAGTTGGATATTTTCTAACAGCTAAGAGTCACCAGCTAGGGGGAAAGCCACAAAGAGAGTAAACGGGAATTACTGAAACTCTTCCCTCAAGCTTGCTCTGCCTGCACTGAGACTGTCTCTCTTAGGGGAAAAGAATTATGAAGGGCACTGACTTGGCCCCCCCCCCCCGGCTCATCACAACCTCCCAGGGCTCTACCGTAACAGAGTAGTTAAGGATTTATATAGGGATACAGGTTAATACCACTGTATAGGACGTATTATCAGTTTGCTGTATGTATTTACCATGTTGTTGTTTCATTATTTTCTACTGATGTAATACCATTTTATTTATTAAATTCACACACTGTTATCATGTCCAATAAGCTATACTCATTCACATTTTGGTAACCTCAGTCCTAATATAATGCTAATTTGATGTCTCCTTATATTGATTGTATTGACCTACATTGTGTTTATTAGATGTCTGTTTCTAGGTGGGAAAAATGGGCTACAAATATAGTAAATAAAAATTTGCCTTAAAGCGAAGGTCCAATTGCATCTTAAAGACTAAAAAAAAAAATTCAATATGAGCTTTCATGAGTCACAACCCACTTTGTCAGATTATATTGAAATAAGTTGTACTCTTTAAGGTTCCACTGGACTCTTTTTTTTTATTTTACTACAACAGACTAGCACAGCTACTTCCTTTGCCTTGTTTTCAGATCCCAAAGAGGGGAAGGCCATATGCCTGTCTTGTTTTATCTAAATCCAATTGGATATGTGTGTGTTTTGCTCAATACAGAGGTTTATATAGGCAGGGAAGCACCAAGATTGTTAAACAATTTGAATCACTGTATTGCTCACTCCCCAAAAATCATGGGGGGGAGAGGGGAAAATCAGAGTAAGCAGCTAAAGTCAGGGAAGAGCAACAGGTGGTAGCTGAATGTTTTCTCTGTGGGGGAAGTGATATATTTATTATAACTTTCAACTTAGCTAATGAGGTCTTATTTGTGGATTTGATGCTGCTGGAAAGGCAGCAAAGGAAACACTTGCACCTGTTGGAAATCAGGGGAAGAACAACATGTGGTTTTGATTCAGTGGAAGGAGGAGGAATTGCCTGAGCTGCTAAAGATACAGCAGAATATCCCACTTTATGGTTATTTCCCATTTGAGTATGGAGATACATGCCCAACTCACAGGAAAAAGTAAGGGCGGGGGGGACGGGACGGGGACGACCACAACAGGGATAGGAGGTGAATTAACATTTTTAAACCTTGAGCAAAAGTGGGGGAGGAGTGATGGAGAAACACTGGTGGGTGGGTGGAATGAAAGTTTTCTTGGCAACTGTTATTTGTCTTTCCATCATGCTGGATTGAAACTTTTTGGTTGCCTGCTCTTGTATACTTAACTGTAGATATATCATGGAAATAGTGTGAGAAGTTTTGTCTAAACTTCTAGGTGTTGGAATGTTCTTAAAGGGATATGAATAGTAAATAGTAAAAAGCTGGCAAGAATGGTTTCTGCTTTATATTGGTCTGCAATTTCCTATACGTTTAGGGCAGTGGTTCTCAACCTTTCTAATGCCGTGACCCTTTAATACAGTTCCTCATGTTGTGGTGACCACCAACCATAAAATTCTGCCAACATACACAACAATGAAGCTACTTTTTCAGATGTTTTCTCTTGCATGGCAGTTAGCACCAAACAACTTTAATACAGACTTTAAACACACATATATTTGCAAGCTATTCCCAACAAGACACAACAAACACTTAGGCTTCAGACTTACTTTTCTTCAGCAAAAGATGCCATGAGAAAACGAAGGTAGGTGGGGGGGGGGGAGAGGCTGTTGCAGGTGGGGGGGGGGAGAAAGAAAGGTAGGGGGAGAGAGAGAGAAAGGGGGAAGAGAGGGGGGGAGAGAGAGAGAGAGAGAGAAAGGGGGAAGAGAGAGAGAGACAGAGGGAGAGAGAAAGAGAAAGGTGGGGGGAGAAGGAAGGTAGGTAGGGGGGCGGCTTTTGCCACCTTTCTTGGGCTCTGTGCTTCGGCGTGGAGCCCAGGGAAGGTGATGGCGGAGAGCCCTAAAGGCAGCGGCAGGGAGGGGAAAGCGGCCATTGACTTACCTGCTGGCTTCTTCCTCCTCGTGGCCCCTGCTGGAAGGGCTGCTGGAAGCAGGGGGCGGGGCTCTGGCCCCAACCAACCCCTGCTCTTTGCCCTTAAAGGGAAAGCTCCCTTCGAGGGCAAAGAGCCGGGAGGCCAGACCTTGCACTCAATCAAGCGCGGGGCCCTTTCCTGCTGGAGGGCAAGGGCGGGGTGGGCTTGGATGCCAGCCGGCAATCCCTGTGAAATGGTCGTTCGACCCCAAAAGGGGTTGCGACCCACAGGTTGAGAACCACTGGTTTAGGGCTTAAATTTTTCTGTGTATGCATGCTGGTAATAATGGTATTAAGATGGTAAGATGCACTGGTAGCTATATATGATGTGGCTACATATGATATATCTGTCTGCAAGTGCATGATAGTTGGTTTTATGTTACAAGTAGAGTTCTGAACATGCACCAGATGTCATTGTCCCAAAGCAGCCTTGGAAAAATATTATAAAGGTAGTAACACCTAGTTTAAAGAATATATCGCATACGATATTGCATATATCACATGTGGTCCTGCACTTAGTTTCTGAATTTGCTCATTTGCATCTTCACCTTTTATATTATGTATTTTAAGTGTTGTTTTGAGCAGTAAACTGTCTTGAATGCAGTGGCAGAACAGGTGGAATATAAATGTGTAAAATGTATTACAGAAGGCCAGGACTGGAGAAAAATCACTAAACTTTCCAGATAAGAGTGACGAAACAAAATGTGTGAAACTAGCATGTGAGCGATCAAAAGAAGGTTGTCCGTGATGTACAGGCTTGGCAGTGGGATTCTACGCATTTATGCTCAGGGCTGTATTTATAGAAAAAGCCCAGCAGGAACTCATTAGCATAATAGGCCACACCCAACAGCAGAAATGTATTAGCATATTAAGCCACACCCCTGACAGCGCAGCTCCCTCCCAGGATCGACTTCCCCAGGTGCCCTGTGGCTTGCAGGGCACATGGGGAACCCAAGGGAAGGAAGGCAGTTTCTGGCAGTTTAAACTGCCTTCCCTCCCTGGATTGGCTTGACTTCCCCAGGCGCCCCACAACTTGCAAGGTGCCTGGGGAACTCGAGTGGGGGGAGAGGCTGTAGGCGTGGCCAACTCAGAAGCCAGCCGGAACTCCGTTCCTGTGAGTCCTTGCTCAAAAATAGCCCTGTTTATGCTCATTAATTTCAGTGAGCATGACTGCATTGCATCAGCATAGCTACAGGCTGTGTATGGTTTATTGTAGGCTGGACTAGTTTGGTATAATGTGGCTCTTCTGTTTTTGCCTTAAAACAGACACCAACATAGTAAGAAACCATGTAGGTGTTAAAACTGTAGTTAGCTGTGCTGCTCCATGGAAAGAACCACAGTCATTAAATACCTTTTTATTAGGACAAACCAAAATATCAAAAATTAGTGAGTGCAAGCTTTTGAGTTCCCCAGAACTCAATTAGAAGTGTAAAAAGATGGGAGGGGAGAGATGTTTCAGGTTAGATGTCAGTATAAAAAAAGTGGGGTGGGGAAAGATAAAATAGGTGTTTCAGAATATATTAGTGGGGCCTAAAATCAGTAATGTGGAGTTTTGTGGCCTACTTATACTTATTTTTCTGGCAGTAATAACTTCCTAATAAGAACCAACTGCATACAACTTTGCCAGCATGCTCTGAATTTGAACAGCCTGGTTACTGATATTTTTGGGAGGGGGCAGGGAGTAAAAGTAAAAATGTATTTTAAAAACTGGAAACTGGTTTGAAGACATTTACGATCAAAAAGCTGGATATAAGCATAACGCAAATATGTATTATATATCTGTAGTTTATGTTTCAGGAATGAATTATGATGATAAAAGTACATTAATGATAAACTTGGAAACTTTTATTAGATAAGGATAATTTTGGATTTAGTATTTTAAAAATCATCTTTGACACCAAATGCCACTGGGTCTCACATGGAAAAAGGCTGGGTACATGTGAGGTAATATAATGTGTATGTATTATTTCCCATTAATTATTAGTGAGGTAATATAAACATTGTGAAATGTATTTCACACTGACTTGTTGGTAATGTGTCATTAAAACAGGCACTGCATCCATGAACTGGTACATGTGAGGAAGAGTGCCCCATAAAAACCTGGACTTCTAGTAAGGTAAATGCATAAAGTTTCCTTGCTCAAAAACCAGTCAAATCCAACTCTAGGGGGTGGTGCTCATCTCCGTTTCCAATCCGAAGAGCCAGTGCTGTCTAAAGACCGTGGTCATATGGCCGGCATGACTAGACACCGAGGCACATGGAACACTGTTACCTTCCCAACCAAAGTGGTGCCTATTTACCTAATAGCAATTTCTTGCTTTTGAACTGCTTGGTTGACAGGAGCTGCGACCAGAGATGGGAGTTCATTCCGTCACGCAGCACTAGGGTCTCAAACTGCTGAACTACCGACCTTCCGGTCTACTGTTCAGTGTCTTAACCTCTGAGCCACCGCAGCCCTTGGGTAAATGCATGCATAAAGTAATTTCAGCCTAACTTATATATACTGAGAAAAATAGAATATCCACGTGGGCTGAGTTGTGCCTTGAGAACAGATCAGCCTCCAATGGCAAAGTGGACTGAGTGATGGCATGGGTGTAAATGTGGGTGTATCTGTCGTAAAGTGACTTCACAAGTCCAATGCTACCATGCAATTTGTCTCACAGCTGACTCACACCTAATGTGGCAAGGGTGTTTGATGCATCAAACACCTTGAAGTGTGAAGTGGAAAGGCATGTTTGTGATATAATCACTAGATTCATATAAGAAAGCTACAGCCAATTCAGGGCTATAACAGATGTTAAAGCAGCCAGAGGTAGTTTGTGTATTGTGCATTGTCTCCACTACATGTAAACGTATTTAGCACGTGTGATATTTCCTATTAGCTGATTTGTATTAACGTGATAGTGATTGATAGCTAGAGCAGAAACTGCGCTTATATGTGAATGGACTGATATATATAGCATGTTTGGTGTAGTGGTTAAGTGCGCAGGCTCTAATCTGGGAGAACTGGGTTTCATTCCCCACTTCTCCACATGTAGCTGCTGAATGACCTTGGGTCAGTCACCAAATTCTTTCAGAGCTGTTCTCTCAATAGCCGTTCTCAAGAGAGCTCTCTCAGCCCCACCTACCTCACAGGCTGTCTGTTGTGGGGAGAGGAGATGTAATGATGGCCACGAGCTTAGTTTGCTTTAAAAGGGGATTAGATAATATCATGGAAGATAGCCATGATGACTAAATGAATCCTCCATGGAGGTAGAAACCACCTGAATACCAGTGCTAGGGTAGGGCAAGAATTTGGGGAAGGGTTGGTCTTCCACGCCCTGCTAGTAGGCCTTCAGGAACATCTGGTTGGCTACTGAGCAGAACAGTAAGCTGGACTAGATGGACCAGGCTGCTTTTATGTTTTTCTGAGATGTTGCTGATGAGGGGGAACAACACTTGAACCAAAAAGTGGTTGCAGGTCTCAAGTCTGTTTAATGATCAGCCCCTTGCCCAGGAGATGAAGTGGTCAAATTTTCAGGTGGCTCCTCATCTTTGAAGGAAACAAAGCTGTAAGAGGTTTAACTGAACCTTGCTCACTCAGTTAAGAGTTTAGGAATTATAGTGGACCTACCTTCTGTCACACCGCGGCTCCTCTGGGGCCAAGAGCAGAGGGTTGGGCTGATCCAGGGCTTGATTTCTTTCCTGGAACCAGCTGACACAGCCTCAGAACTTTTAATATCACCCAGGTCCCTCTCTCTCACTCCTGCACTCTATATTTGGAGATCCTTTTCTCTGGAACCTGCTGGACTGCGTAGAGTTGTGGGCTCTTCCTCCCTGGCTGGTTGATCTGCTTCCTTTTAAATATCTTGCCTCCAGCCCAGCTTCCCTTTCCTGGACCAGTCCTGTCCCTCCTCACCAGAGGGAGGCCAATGAGCCAGCCTGGCTCCTAATCCCAACACCTGTTCCCAGCTCCTCTTCCCACCTGCTACCTTGGCATCAGGTGGGGTGGGTGGCTCATCCGCCCCTACCACCCTTCGTGGCCCTGATGCCTCGGGAACACCAGGGCGATCGCAGTGCTTGATGACCTTTCCCATTTCCAGCCACTCGATCCTCCTGTTGCCCTTTCTGCCAGGGATGTCTGCTTCTTTCTCTCTCTGGCTTTGTGGTGGTTGTGTGTCTGAGCGTGACCCTTGATGCCACCCCTTCCTTCTGGCTCCATGCCTTGGACGGAGAGTTGAGCTGCCTCTTTGGGCCCTGTGGCTTCAGTGAGTCCCTAAGGCAAGTCTGGTGACCCCTGGGCAGCCTCCTTCTGCCTGTTTAGCCTGGATCCATGGCTATTTGCAATGCACTCTACATGGGTCTGCCTTGGAGTCAACTCAGAAACTTCAGTAGTATAGAATGCTGCATCTTGGTTACTTTAAAAAACAACAACAGATTACTGGGAGGTAGGCAGAGTGTGCATATTACAACCAACCTAGGTTCAATTTAAGGCACTAACTATCACATACAAAGCACTTCATCCCTTGTATCTGCAGGATCCCCTCTTCTATTATGGTCAACAGCATTGTCTTTGTTCATCTGAGCAAAGACTTCTGAAGATGCCACCCTGCAAATGGGTAAAATCAACAGTTACCCATGCATGGGAGCCAGTTTGGTGTAGTGGTTAAGTGTGTGGACTGTAATCTGGGAGAGCCGGGTTTGATTCCCCACTCCTCCTCTTGCACCTGCTGGATGACCTCGGGCAAGCCCTAGTTCTGGCACAGCTGTTCTTGAAAAAGAGCCGTTTCTGTCAGAGCTCTCTCAACTCCACCTATCTCACAGGGTGTCTGTTGTGGGAAGGGGAAGTGGAAGGAGTTTGTAAGCTGCTCTGAGACTCCTTTGGGTAGTGAAGGCCAGGGTATAAATCCAATCTTTTCTCTTCTCTATTGTGGCTCCCATAGGGTGACCATATTTTGAAAAACAATAAAGGACATATTTCCTTCAAACAAGGGATCACTACTTCAAACAAGGGATCACTATGAAAAATCTAATTTTAAATATTCCTATTATTTAAGCTGTGATAATTGCTACTAACTAGGAATATTCCCAACCTTCCAACTCCAAAACAGGACTTTTCATCAGTTTTTTAAAGAGCCTAAAAGAGGACAAACATAAAAAGAGGGCATGTCATCATCTAAAAAGATGACATCTAGTAACTCTTGGCTCTCATTTTTTGGAATGGCTTGGCTGAGGTCAGGAAAGCTCCTGCACTTGTGTAAAGCCTGTGTATATTTATGGTATTTTATTTTATTATTTCATGTATTTTAAACAGTTTTAATGTTTGTGCCTTGGGGACTCCAACAGGGTAAAAAGGAAGCATAAAACTATTTTAAATAAATAAAACAGATTTGTTTAATAGGGCATTTTAATAAACGGAATAAGGCTGTAGTATAAAGACTGGAGGGTGCTTTTCATAAAGGCAACAAGGCTAGTGTTTTCTACTTTTGTAGTTCGATTTTCTCTCTGCTGATGCCGTATCTGGTAATATTTTGGCATTGTTTCTAATTTTTGTTACCTTAGTCATATTTAATTGGTCGTTGGATGACTCCTGTAATTTGACTGCATTGTCTTAACACTGTGTAATCTGCCTTGGGCCCCGTAAACAAGTGAATAAACAGTGCCTGTTTCCTTTGGAAGCAGCTCTTCCAGCACAGGACCCGCTCTTCTCCTCCCGCTCCAACAAGACTGAGTTGACAACTCTGCATATGCTCAGAGGTACTCTTGGGCACGTTGCCTGAGGAACTGCGGAGTCGGCAATAAAACCGGATCGCGGCTCTTCTAAGCCTGGGCGCCGCCGCCGCGAGTTGCTCTGCCCCCCTCTCCTCCGCCCGGCCCTGCGCCTTCCCGCCCTCACCAGCTCGCCTCAGTCACCATCGGCCAGCCCGCCAGCCCAAGATGGCGGCCGCGCGAGGCTGAGGAGAGGAGGGGGGCAAAAAGCGCTTCGGCGGCGGCGGCAGCAGCCTCCATTCCCTCCCCCCCCCCCCCCCGCCGCCTTCGTCCTGCTGGGTCCCGCCTCCCGCTCCTCCCTGTCCCCGCCCGAGCCAGCCATCCGAGGAGGAGCTGCCGGAGAGCGCGAGCGAGCGAGCGCGCAGCCAGGGGGGCCCCGGGCGCCCAGGAGCCCCAGAGCGGGAGCCGGGGCCCCAGCATCACAGCCAGCGCCAGCGCAGCCCCGGGCCGGCGGCCGCCACGTCGTGCGCTCCGCTCGCTCCTTCACGACGGCCCCACAGCGGCCTTGGCCCGGCCCGAGGGAAGGAGGCGTGCGAGAGAAAGGCAGGCCGGTGGCTGTCAGCCCGCCTGCCCGGCCGGCCGGCCGAAGAGGAGGCGGTGGCGGCGGCGGCGGCAGCAGCAGCAGCGGCAGGTGAGTGGAGGCTGCGAGGGGCGCCTGGCGCTGCAGCTGTCACGGGGAGGGAGGGAAGGAAGGAGGGGGGCAGGACTGTGATTGAGGATCGGGGTGGGGGGGCGTTGGTGAGAGAGGGGCGGGGCTGAAAAGCGATGGAGGGCAGCCGAGGGAGGGAGGGAGGGAGGGGCGCGCGGGAGGGCTCTGCTGGGGGGCAGAAGGCGAAGCGTAGGCAGGAGGAGCCGGGGGGGGGGGGCAGGAGGGAGCGACCTGGGGGGGGGGCACCTGTTTTGGAGGAGTCTCTCGGGCTGGTAAGGAGCGGCGTGCGCGAAGAGTGGGTTGGGGGCGTGCAAGGAAGGGGGCGGGGTGCGCAGAAGGTATTTAGGGCTGAGAAACTACTTGGCGAGAAGTGTCATTTGAAGGAAGGCGGGGGGTGGGGTGCGGGTGAGGGGGAAGCGCGTTTCTCTGGCGCGGGGTGCTGCAAGGAAGGGCGCCGGACAAAGGGGGCGGGGTGCAAGTGTTTGGGGCGGGGTGCAGAAGTGGCTGGGGGAGCCCAGGAGGGGAGGGGATTATATAACGTGGTGGGCAGAGAAGGGAGGAGGATGCAGAAGAGCTGGAGGGGCAGGGGGGGCGGGAGGAGGGCTCCAGCGCCGTGATTCCGAAGGGGAGGAGCGGTGCGAAAGTGAGACTCTTTTCGGGAGCGGGGGGGGGGGGCGGGGAGCGGAGGAGAAGGTTTGCACTGTGGGCTTTGTGAATCCTGGGAATGTGCAAGTGTCAAATAGACGTTGTGCTAGGAAATGGGGATTGTTTGGGATGGGGAGAGGAAAAGTGTGCGGAACGCTGAAAGCAATGGGATATTTGGAGAAAAGGAGATAGGTGAGTGGTACTGTCACTGACCATCACGATCGAGATCCCTGTTCCCTTGGGAAAAGAACTCCGTGCCGTCTGTCAAATGCAACACCTTAACAAGAAAGGGGTGTGTGCTGGACCTGGCTTGGGGAGGTGGTACCCCTTAGAGAAGGTTATGGGCAAATGGTAACACTTTAGCGGCTTGAGAAGTTTGAAGCTGAACAGATTGGAACCCTTCCCCAATAAAAAGGTAAAGGAAAAGGTGGGAAATGAAGAGAAAGGTTAGAGAATCCTAAAACTAGGAAAACTAGGTCTAAGAATGTCACATGGTTAGTCATGGGTAGCTCCCAGGGAAGGTGAGGAGTAGACCAGAGGATGGGACAGGATGATTGTTCTAGTGTTTGGTGATATAAGTGTTTCAAAAACTGAGTGGGATGCCTGGGTCAAGGAATTGTAGGACAGTGTTAAGGAGTCTGTTCCATATTGAGATAAATGAAAGCAGTCCTTGGGCTGCCTTATCCCTTTTTCACAACAGAGAAAGAAGCAGGACTGGAGGTGCAATACAGTTACCTTCCTCTGAATCACTAGATTTGATCCCCCCTGCCAACATGCTGGGGTGTGTGTGTGTGACCTTCATTATGAGATGCTTCCCTTGCAAAGTAGGAAGGGAACTGTGGTGGAGCTTCCAGTGAGTGCCACTGTCATCTGGGCACTCTTTCTCCCTCCTGAGCTGGGGGATGGAGGGGAGGAACCTACAAGGTATAAGGGCAGAGACTAGTGGAGTTTTTGGAGACCAGGGGGTAGGTGGTCTGGGAGTAGAGTGTGCTTGGAGGGTGAAGGGACAGCAGCTTGGGAGGAAGTTTGTAATAGTTTTTGACAGCTGGACATCAATGCCCTCAAAGTAACAAAATCTATACATGAAGGTGCTGCTCCTCCTCCTGCTCAAATAGGAGTCCTGTGGCGCCTTAAAAATTGACACATTTTTATTGTAGTATAGTGTTTTGTGCAACACTTTCTATGTGTGCCGACTTTTGTCAAATGCCACCACCCTATTCCCTTATATTTGAGGTGAATAACAATGATATTAGATTTCCCCTCCCCCAATTCAATCAGGTTCCTTAACTTCTGAAATGTCTGTATTTTTAAAAATCTGGTTTAGTGATTTTTTTTTTGTTCTCCACTGAGACTCAAGTATGCTGTGACTGTAAACATGGCTTGGGGAGAGAGGGGGAATACAGTGGGTGTGTTTTGGGTGAAGCTGTGCAGGGGGTGGGTGGTTACACAGTGACATGAATCTGCACATCGAAGTCACCATTGCTCAGAGCTGGGGGTGGATTTATGGGAGGAATATTTAAGATTGCAGCAGCAGCAAACAGTTTTGTGCACATTAATTGTTTGCATGTCCCCTTTTCTGCGGGCTGAGGAAGAGTAAGTAACACAGTCATGCAGCTTTACTGGTTTAAAGGAAATCAAGATGGTAATGAGGTATCAAATGGCCTCTAGGGTAATTTGAGCTCAAGAGATGGCTTGGTGCTTGAGACTGAAGATAGACGTCTCTGAATGGAGCCCACGCACGATAGGGGCTCATCTAACTCAGGGCTCTGTTAGTTAGTTGTTGAGAAACTGTCCAATTTGTGTTGGCCTCTAAATGACTTGGCGTTGTATAAATGGCTTTTCCAAGCATTCGGCGAACCTGTGGATTATCAAATTAGTTTAGTGAATATGTTTCTGTTTAATACAGTCTAATGTGTTGTACTTGGAGGCATACTATGGCATCACTAACCGGTATTAAATTTATGTCCCTTAATTGTACATTTGTGTATCATTTTCGGACAAACAAACTTCTTCTGTAAAAAATGTGGAAGTTTCTTAAACCCTCATTCTGGAAGTATGGTCACTGCCCCCAACCTCTTTAGAAATTAATCCTAAAGGCAGGAACCCAGGAGAACTTCCTGTGTAAAGAGCTTGGAAAGGGATGTTGGTTGAAAGTGGACATTGTGGGCTAATATAAATGTATCTGACAGTGGGAGTTCTGTACATGCAGTTGTTTTGGTAACTAAGTTGTTGTCTTAATCATTATTATGTATTCCTGTGATTTACTGATTTGTGCCACAGTGACAGGAACGGCTGCTATGGTTAAGAACAAAGATATTTCTCATACTGCAGCAAGTGGCAGGAGCTTTCAGTTCTTTGAAGGCCTTATGGGGTAATTCGTAGCCCTGATCTGCTTGGAGGGAAGGACAAGAGTGTGTGTGAGAGAAATAAATTTTGGTTTGGCATCATTTGACATCAGTTCAGTCCTGCTGAGTTCAGTATTTATTCATTCATTAATTTGCTTCCATTTATAAGATGAAGTGACTAGCAATGCAAAATCAGTTAGAAAGCACAAAACACAATGAGATACATTAAAATTGTCTCCTAAAAAATACAGCAGCAAAAGAAAGAGTGGAGGCCAGTTGGACAGACTTGGCTTCAAGCCAAGTAATTTCATTAAAGTGGATTAAAGCTGTGTGCGAGTTTAAACAAAAGGAAGGACTGGGGAAAGAAAGCAGAAGAAAACTGGAAACAGTTGTCTTTTGGCATGTTCTTCAGTTTTAGGGATTCTGTTGAGATGCAAAAGCTTCAACCTGGAGGTTCAGATTTTATCACAAATCTAGCGGTAGGTTTAGCAAAATAAGAGACATAAATGGAATTCTTAAAGAATAGACTTACAATGCATTATGGACTATTTCTTGAGTCGTCTTATATAAGAGTTCAGTAATTGAATGCATTTCATGTTTTTCCTTCTGCATGTTTTCTCATCTAAATTGTATAGGTTGATAAGTGGTGGTAGGTGGATAGGTATGCCTGTGCTTTCCAGTTATGATTATGTGTACAGGACCGATAACAATATAGGCAGGTGGATTTGCTTACAATAGAAGGCCTTTTTTTTGCCCAACAGCAAAGAAGAAAACAGTTTAGCATGGTGAGGAATGTCGCTAAATGTTGCTGAAATGCTTTACTTTTTTAAAAAGGAATTAGTAGTTGAAGCTGACATTCCTTTTGAACTAATGTTATTGATTATATATGACAGAAGAATGTATTCTTGAAACCTTTGGCAGCTGTCTGTGAAAAAATATGTATTTGGTTTGATCAGAGAGATCTCTCGGGCTGTGTGGAAACACGTTAGCAAACGTTGCAGTAGTGACCTTGTCTGATGCTTCCCAAGAACTCAGCATGGTGTTTGAAGATTAATTAATGAGTAGAGATCTTAGGCACATTGGTTGAGCTGCTTCTTCTTCTTTTTGGTTGCAACTTGTTTTTTGAGCAAACTGATGACTATTCATAAGTGTGACTAATTCACAGATTCTTATGCAAATGTGAGCTGTGACTTATAGGAATAATTTTGTGTTTTAACACTGTTTCCAAAACGTGTATATTGCCCTATTTCCAGGATGTAATGCATTTTAGAAACAGAGGTTTAAGGAAGTGTGTGTGAATTTTTAGGATGCTTGTTACAAAATTACAGTTTAGTCTTAGGGCGATTTGGAGATAATGTTGTTTGCTTCTTCTTGGAAGAGTTAATATGGATAGAATCGCAGGGTTTTGTTGGAATTTAAGGTGCAAAAATGAACCACTTTCATAGCTCTTGTATAAGCAATGTATCAATTGCAAATAAAACAACTTTGTTATGTATAAAAAATAAAAATAAAACAACTTTGTTATATATAAAAAATAAAAATAAAACAACTTTGTTATATATATAAAAAAACCTTTGTTATATATATATAAAAAAGAAAGATGTGAACTTTACAAGCTATTCTTGTCTTGCTTAATGTACCATGTTTCCTTGACATTGTGATACTTTCCTATTTGATTATGAAAAAGTTGCCCTGAAATCCTTCTATCTTGAAGTGAAGGGAAGGCTAAAAATATTAGCTAAGCAATACATTAAAGAAGGTGCCTTTGATTGGTACTTTAGGGGTCACTGTTTCCATTTAGCTTGAATTGGCAGGGCAGAAAAGTCTAGGAGCCTGATTTCATTAATGCTAAGCTGAAGTGAGAAGTTTTGATTAAAACACTGCAGAAACATATTGTTGGTGTTAAAGGGAAAAAAGGAAATTGGGTGGTGAGAGATTGGGCTGTTCAAGACCATAAGAGCTTTATAGTATTTTGGAAGGGACCACCTGTTCCCATATACTCCTGTTCATGATCAGTTAGTTAAGGTTAACCTTAGTTAGTTAACCTTTGGTGCTGGTGTTTGCTGTCGGTGTTAGAGTGATACTAGAAAGCAGGGCCTTTTCTGTTGTGGCACCCCAGTTACAGAATGCACTCCCTCCAGCTGCTCACCTGATATTTGATTTAGTTGAATTTGTTCATTTTGGTGTTTTATTGAATATTTGTTTGTTTTATTTGTTTTGACTTGCTGATAACTTATTTTGCATTTATTTTAATTTAATCCTGTTGTGCTGTGTTAACACTTAATTTTTAATTGTTCTCCTTTATGATGATTTGTGGTTTTTAGTTTGTGGAAGATGAAAAATTTGGACTGAAAGGGGAAATTCCTCTTTTGTTTGTCCCTTTTTCTACCCTCAAGGGCCCCCAGTTTGTATTTTTATTAGATTAATGCTGTTAGATACATTTTTATTGACATAAAATATATATGAAATGTCACAAAAGACAAAATGTGTAATTGAAGTTTGAGAAGAGGGTTACTGGCTCAGTCGTAATCAGGAGGCGCTGCTAGGAAGAGGGATTTCAGATCAGTTTTGTGCACACATAGTCCCTTGCTTTAAATGCCTACTCAAGATTAAACTGTTTAAAGTAATTTCAGGCCTCTCCTGTGAGTTACTCTTAGCTGGGCAACTGCGTCAGTCTTATCAGTGTCCTTGTACTGTGCGGTTCTGCTGGTTAGCGTAGTTTCAAGAGCTACCAAATGTTTATTTCTTCATAGATGTTTCCTAAACTGTGGTATTGGGAAATGAAAAGCAAATGTGAAGTCTAAAAGAAGGGAGCTGCTGTAGTAAACCAATGCTTCCTGTAAGAATTCGGTTTAGTGTTGTGTGTCTAGTAAAATATTGTCAAATATGCCAAAAGTGCCCTTTGTACCCTGATGTCATCTGTCTTTTCAGTTGCACCCTGGTGCAAACTATGAATTAGGGCTCCTTGCTTTTGAACCTAGCTATTTCTTTATTTTTGTTATTGTTACTTCTTTCTTTTGGAAACTCAGGGTGGGTTACACAAAATGTAAGCCAATACAATCAACAGGATGGGACATCCAGTATACAATGCAACAGGGCATTAACAGGAAACAGAGAGTGAGTATAAATGGGCAATTTTCTCAGTGGAGGGTGGTAAGCAGTGGGGTATTGCAGGGCTCAGTACTGGGTCCAGTGCTTTTTAACTTGTTCATTAATGATTTGGAATTAGGAGTAAGCAGTGAAGTGGCTAAATTTGCGGATGACACAAAATTGTTCAGGTTGGTGAAAACCAGGGAGGATTGTGAGGCACTCCAAAGGGATCTGTTGAGGATGGGCGAGTAGGCATCAACATGGCAAATAGGGTCAGTGTGGCCAAGTGCAAAGTGATGCACATTGATTGGGGCCAAAAATCCTAACTATAAATACAGGTTGGTGGGGTCCAAACTGGTGGAGAGTGACCAAGAAAGAGATCGTGGAGTCGTAGTGCATAGCTCAATGAAAATGTCAAGACAGTGTGCGACTGCAAATGAAAAAGGCCAACGCTATGGCAGGGATTATTAGGAAGGAAATTGAAAACAAATCAGCCAGTATCATAATGCCCCTATATAAATCGATGGTGCGGCCTCATTTGGAATACTGTGTACAGTCACCACATCTCAAAAAGGATATTATAGCATTGGAAAAAGTGCAGAAAAGGGCAACTAGAATGATAAAAGGGTTGGAACACTTTCCCTATGAAGAAAGGTTGAAGCGCTTGGGGCTCTTTAGCTTGGAGAAACGATGGCTGAGGGGTGGCATGATCGAGGTTTACAAAATTATGCATTGGATAGAGCAGGTAGAGAAAGAAGTCCTTTTCTCCCTTTCTCACAATACAAGAACTCGTGGGTACTCCATGAAATTGCTGAGCAGTCAGGTTAGAATGGATAAAAGGAAGTACTTCTTCACCCAAAGAGTGATTAACACATGGAATTCACTGCCACAGAAGCTGGTGGCGGTGGCTACAAGCATGGACGGCTTCAAGAGGGATTGGATAAACATATGGAGCAGAAGTTCATCAGTGGCTATTAGCCACAAGGTATAGATAAGATCTCTTGATCTGGGCACCTGGTATTTTTGTCCACTGTGTAGCAGAGTGTTAGACTTGATGGGCCATTGGCCTTATCCAACACTGGCTTCTCTTATGTTCTTAAGTCTGAAACAGATCTGAAACAAAGCATAATTGTTAACATGACATGCTAAATGATGAAAAATTACATAGTAGGATCATACTTACATCAGCACATAGTCAAGTCACAGCTGACTTATGACATCCCCTTGGATTTTTCAAGGCAAGAGACATTCAGAGGTGGTTTGCCATTGCCTGCCCCCGTGTCACAACCCTGGTATTCCTTGGAGGTCTCCCATCCAAATACTAGCCAGGGCTGACCCTACTTAGCTTCTGTGATCTGACGGAGACTGGGCTTCCCTGGGCTAGTCCACGGTCCCTATTGCTCCACTAAAGCAACTTTCTGATCCATTTTGTTACAGTATCATAGCCCTATTCCCTGTGTAAAAATGTCCTCCCGAATGATTCAGTTTTGCATAGCTTGCAGAAAGCCAGGAGAGTGGGAGTCTTTCTGACCTTATCAGGCAGGCGATTCCAAAAATAAGGGGCAACAATAGAGAATGTATGTGTATGAGAAGTTGGTGTTGCCTGTGTGCAGGATCACACCTGTGTGCAGGATCACAGGCCCTGCTCAAGTGGATGATGCTGTTTTGGTGGCGCATAGGAGGAGAGGCAGTCCTGCAGATATGAGGGATCAAGGCCATAAAGGGCTTTGTATGTGAAAGTCGGTATATCTTGAATTGAGCCCGGTAACTGGTGACAGCCAATGGAGTGGTTGCCCTTTTCACCTTTGAGGCTGCTGCTAAAGTTTTCATGAGTTGTGGGAGCAACGTATCCTGCAGCACGGAGCACTTCCTGAAAAAGGCTTTACTCAGGAGTCATGAAGCTTCGGATCAGGGCGCAAGTAAATGACAGCCACCTGAAGCTCTCCTTCTTCTTCTTCTTCTTTTTTGCAATGACAACAGCGAAATGAACTAGTCTGCAAACCAGGGAAGCAACACAATTGATTTCTGGACATCTCTATGTAAATTCAGATAGTTTTCCCAGTACATTCCAGCTTTTGCATTTTTTAAGATCACCAGCCTGATCACAGTGTTGTAGTTGGCGCTCAACTTTTCAGCAAATTACATTCCGAAGCTCATCAAAAGTCTACCAGCCTTACAGTCGAATCAGAAATTGGACTGCTTCAGGTTTTATTTATTGACAGCATTTATAGTCTGCCTTTCTCAAGATAAGGCAGGCGAACAGCCTGCGTGCGAATGCAATGCTGGGTAATTAACCAAAGATTGCTAATAATACTCTTGCTTTGAGATTACAGGACACACATTTTCTTGCCTTTTGAATTGCCAGAGAATAACACAAAAGAACCCATCTTTCCACAGTTAGCTCCTGTGTAACGTTGGAACAGAGCCCCCCCATGCACACTGAGTTTACATTAAGGCTGCATTAGGAATGGTAACTGGTAAATCAGGAGTATTCAGTAATTTAAAGATCTTGTATGAATTTCTGTGCACCAGTTGGAGTGGAGTGCTTTCCATAAAAGCAGCAAGAATGTTCTTCAGTGTTAGCGGTGTGTTTTCATTTTGACTTTAGCTCAAAGTATACACATTTCTTACACAGAAAACCCATTATGTGTAGGCAGAAATCGGAAAGTAATGTATGGCTGGATCACAGACACTATCTGTTTCCCATTATTTAAATAAAAACCTCTCTACTTCGATATTACAGCTCCATATAAACAAATGAATAAATAGAATGACAATTAACTTTACAATTAATGAAATTATTTTTAATTATTTTTATGCTGCCTCCCCACCCAAGTAGGGCCCACAAGTTGGCAAACATTCAAACCGTTAAAGATAAAATTGAATTAAAACACATAAACAACCTAAGAAGGAGGGCCAATAACTGTTACTGGGGTTATGCCAGAGAGAACGAGGTCTTCCCCTCCCGGCAGAAGACACCGATAGAGGGAGACAGACCACTCTCCCTAGGGAGGGAGTTTAAGTGCCACAATGGAGAAGTCAGTTTGAGGATGACTGGAGTAAGTGGGTAGGTTCACATGGGTGGTGGTGGTCCCAGGCGTTAAAGGTCAATACCAGCACCATGGATTCAGCCCAGAAGCAAATTACAAACCAATGTAGGTGGAACAAGACTGGAATGATCTAGTCCTTATGATCCACTCCAGTCAGCACTCTGGCTGGAGCATTCGGTACCCACTGTAGCTTCCAGACAGACTTCAAGGGCAGCCCCGTGTAGAGCAGGTTGCAATAATCTATTCTAGATGTTACCAGGGTGTGTATCATAGTGGTAAGATCTTTTCTGTCTTGGAAGGGCCATAGCTGACTCTCCAGCCGAAGCTGCTGAAAGACACCCCGGCCACTGCTGCCACCTGTTTATCCAACAGGAGGCCTGGGTCCAGGAGCACCCCCAAGCTATCAGCCAGCTCCTTTTCGGGGAGTGCAGTTGTAATTGTATGAGTCAGTCCCAATAGTTTTAATGGGTATCACACTTAGGATGAGAGAAACTGTACTAGCTTTTAAAACTTTTTAGTACATTTGAGTAGTAGGTTCATGGTATATTAGTTGTGTAAACAGACAGGAAAAAACAAACTAAACCCTTTCACCTCCCCCTGACATTTTAAATTAAGAACATGAAATAAAGTGCCTTTTAAAACCTTTGTTGTATAGTATGAGTTGTTATCGTAAGACAATAATAGTATTTTAAAAATAATAACAGAGGTTTTTTGTCATTTTCTGGGCATGGCAAAACATTAGATATTCCAAAACTGTGTGGTGCACATAAATATATTTCAAAAAACTTATATGTGATCTTGATATAAAAAACTACAAAATTGCTAAGGTCCTTCTGAACTGTAGATATTATAAGATGCTGTTGACGAAGGCTATTAGAGAATCTTAGAATGATGGTTTAGCCTTCATGATACTGAGAAGGTTTTGTAACCAGTTATGATTGTTCACTAAGAAGACAGTGTTATGCCTGGATGAGGTTTTGTACATTCTCTATGTATCTTTTAAGATATTCTGATTCAAGTCATCCAATTCTCGTATGGTCCAGTTCAGAAGGAGAACTTCGAAACGGAAGTTTATTCCGAAAAATTTCATCAACAGCATCTTATAATATCTACAGTCCAGAAAGACCTTAGCAATTTTGTAGTTTTGTATATCAAGATCATGTATAAGTTTTTTGAAATCTGTGCACCACACAGTTTTGGAGTATCTGATGTTTTGTCCTGTTGAGGCTGTGATTCTCTTGTTTGTGTCTTCTGGGCATGGAACAGCAGTCACTGTGGGTGTGGAGGGGGAGGTATTTATGAATTTCTTGCATTGTGCAGGGGGTTGGACTAGATGACCCTGGAAGTCCCTTCCAGCTCTATGATTCTATGATCTCTAGCTTGTCTGTGCGTTTGAAAGAGAAATCTGAGTATATGTAAGTAATGCTATATTCTGGAAAAACATAAAATAGCCAGAGTCAAAGTTGCTTGTTTTATTTTAGAATTTTTAAAGTTCTGCTGTAGGCACGGGCATAAACTGGCTCACGAGCCAAAATTCCGCCTGAACTTGGCCCGGTTTCGAGTTCAGGAATCAATGTTCGGGTAAGGCTCTGGGCTTTTGGCTGGTTTAGTTTGGCTGTTTGGGGCCAGCCATTTAACCTAACAATGGAGCGATGTGGGGTCTGCTGCTCAGCTGTTACGTTTAAATGGTTGTGATCCATTTAATCCTTTGGTTTTTGTTCCACTCTTTGAAGCGGTGGGGAGCAAAACTGAATGGTCAAATGGCTGCTGGCCATTTAACTCTTCCCAGGCAATGCCACCCTCTTTTTGAAGTGCGCTATCTGAAGAAATGAGCAGTGACTCATGAAAACTCATACCCTTCCACAAATTTTGTTAAAGGTGCTACTGGACGCATCCATGTTACAGAGGATTCTGGCAAGTGTTCTAGGGTGGGCGCAATTTCAGCCAGATGCTGGCCAGGGCTGATGGGCCTCTTTTCTCACTATGTGAACTAATAATAGAAGAAGAGATTGGATTTATACCCCGCCCTTCACTTGTAGTCTCAGAGCGGCTTACAAACTCCTTTCCCTTCTCCTCCCCACAACAGACACCCTGTGAGGTAGGTGGGGCTGAGAGAGTTCTTTCCCAAGCTGTCCTTGAGAGAACAGCTGGTACAGAGCTATGACTTGCCCAAGGTCATCCAGCCAGGTGCAAGTGGAGGAGTGGGGAATCAAACCCAGCTCTCCCAGATTAGAGTCCGTGCACTTAACCACTACACCGAACTGGCTCTCAAACATCCCCCTCCAGCTGTTTGTGGTAAGCTTTCTCAGAACCACCAGTTGCCCAGATGGCTCGAGTTTCTCTTTACAATTGGCATGTGCTTTTAATAGTCTTCATTCTGTGGACTAGCTCACCTAAGTTGTATTTAAGTGAATGCTTTATTTGGTGTTAGCACTGTACCAGGTGCTAATGAACTCACTATGCATTATGCCGGTATTGTTGCATAGGGCATGATGATGACGGTGCTGCTGTGTCGGGGATGGATAGTTGCATATTTATTGGAACCTCCACATTTGGAGAATTTACAACCAGGGCCTTTGTGGCAGCTGGGCTGAGCTCTTAGCCACTACATTTCTCACACAGAAGATGTGCCACCTAAAACTATCTTTGTGCACTTACCCAGGGCCCCGCCAAGGATTTTTTCCCTTTTTTTCACAGCATCAGCAAATTAAAATCTCTTTCCTGTTTTTATTGTCTATCGAGCAGTGTTACAATAGCACATTAAAGACTTCGCCTAGGATATTATTTTCTCATTTTCAGTTTTAAAGTCTGTAATTTCTTTACTCGTTCCCCTTTACAGCGTGTGTTTATCTCCTTGGCTGCTAGTGGATATTGGAAGGCTGTGATTGCACTGCTTGGAATGCAGGGGAAGTTACACAGCCAACAAGCGACCTCTGTGAGTCTCCTTCAGAAGTGTGGGTAGTGTTTCTCCAAGATGCTTAGCTGAGGCAGCGCCCCTGGAGTTGTGACAGTTGCTCTAGTTTCCGAATGTTCTCTTTCTTGTTTGGGTGCCCCTGCACCCACCCATATTTGCACTGCTTGCCCCCAGCCCCAGTCTAACTTCCTTGTCTTAGTCTCATGTTGCCTTGATGCAACTAAGGTCTACCTAGTATCATTAGTTGCAGGCCCCAATGTCTCTCTTTCCGGAGGAAATCACACATGTGTTTTAAAGTGTGTGTGCGGGGAATGTGATTGTAAATTCCTGTACCTCCAGTATTTGATTCAGAAACATGCATTTAAAACTCTCTTTTTCACTCTTGGACAATAACAGCAGAGGGACTGAAGAGTGAGGTATGAAGAATGTGTGAATTCAGTCCTAGCTTGCTTCCTCACATTGACCCGTCTCTGCTTCTCACCCTTGCTCATTCCGATGCTGCAGATCACTATGCTTGTTTGGACTGCATCTGTGGAAATGATCTCTGTCATACTGGTCCTCCACAAGGCTCAATTGTCCCTTGACAAACATGGCCCTTTCCCAAAAGACCAACCCTTGAAGAAGACCCCTCATCAGAAGCCCTGATGCTGCAGAGAAATGCTGAACCATGCCAGTACTTCTCTGAACAAAGATAATTATCCTATGGTTTCATTGATTCCATTCCTTAATATACCACAAGAAAAATTAATTTCCCATTGTGGTGGCAAGCTCAAGCCTGTTATTACTATAACTAATATAAACTGGTCAATACATACATGTTAAGAAAAAGTGCAGACTGGAAAATAACTGCATTAAACAAGATTAAACCTGATCAGCATACATCTGCTGTCCTGGATCCACTGTAACGTATATTATGTGCTCTTTTGAACGTTTGAATATAGAGAGCTTCCTTGTTCTGAACCAGAACTTTTGGTCCATGAAGGTCAGTATTGTCTACTCAAACAGGCAGCAGCTCTCTCTGGGTTTTAGGTTGATCTTGGGTTTTTCACATCACCTTTTACTTGATCCTTCAAACTGGAGATGCCAGGAGTAACCCTGGGACCTTCTACATGCCAAGCAGATATTCTGCCACTAAGCCTCAGCCTCAGATTCTCTCCATTTATGAAGTCATAAGACTGGATGTACTTGATGTCTGCCTTCAGAAGTGTTATTGTGTTCTTCTTATGTGTTCTCATCAACTGTTGTTTCAGATGAGTGATCATTCTGAAGGCCCTGGATTTACTCATGCAGGAAACTTTTGGGGGTTCTGTACCTAACGAAGGGAGATGTTTTTGCAATAGTGATAAATGTTGTCTCTGTTAAAGGCCAGACTGTTCTGCAGAGGTAAAATTGATTGGAACCTGCTAGGGAATTGCCAGAAATCACCAGTGTTGGCCATCTGTACTCTTCAGTTCTTCACGGCTGACTTTAAGGAAAGCATAAGGATTGAAATGGAAGCCAGGATTGATAGGAGGGAAGGTGGCAAGACTGTTTCAACCAGACCTAGACATCAGTGTAAATCAACAAGAGTTTATTTTGGTTCATAACCAGCACAAATCAGTTAGAAACATAGTTGGATCATACTGTAGGTATACAGCCGTTAAATTGGAAATAATTAGATAAAGATTTTAAAAATACAGATTTTTTTTAAAAAATCAGAATTTTTAGTCTTTCAAAAATTAAGATGTTCAAAAGGTTCAAGGATTGTCTGTGTGACTCCTTAACATATTCTTTGCAGATTTTATAGGCTGTGGCCAAGAATCTGGTGCAAGCAAGAATAACCTGGGGGTTGGAATCCAGCAAGAGCATATTAATTCTGAATCCAGGAGACCTGAAAATCTCTCCAGTATAGGTTGGATGTACTTAGCACATATTGCTTTATAGTACCCACAGTCTAACAAAGTAGGCTCAGTTGTTTCCACTTTACCAGCTCCACAAGGTCAGAGACACTCGGCCATTGGGACCTTTTTGTAATGGCCCTCTAAAACCGCAGATGGGAAAATATTGCATCGGGCCATAGAAAAGAAGATGAGGTTGGATTTATAACCCACCCTTCACTATCTGAAGGAGTCTCTGAGTGGTTGACAATCCCTTTCCCTTCCCCTCCCCACAACAGACATCCTGTGAGGTAGGTGGGGCTCAGAGAGCTCACTTGAGAACTGCCCTTGAGAGAACAGCTCTGAAAAAATTTATGACTGACCCAAGATCACAGCACCAGCTGCGTGTGAAGGAGTGAGGAATCAAACTTGGTTCTCCCAGATTAGAGTCTGCACTCCTAACTACTACACCAAAAGGCCCTTGGATAGGATGGGATTTCCAAGCATGACAAGTAAGAAGCTGGAGAAACCACATATCTCTTTTGAGAGGGGCTTAAAAATTGGAAACCCTGGCAATAGCATTCTGTCTTTCAGCATCTAGCGTTTGCTGCTTGACTATGGCCCTTGCCTGGTTATAAATCAGTAAATCACTCTCTGCCATTTAATACACCAGTTCAGTTGAAGTCTTCAGCTTTCAGCTGTGGATATGTATTCTGCTTTTTTGAGGTAAAGCTAGCTTTAACCATAGACAGGCTTTGCTTGTATCCTGAAATTGAACCATACACATGCTTTGCTTGTATCCTGAAGCTGAATGGTAAATCCAAATTGCAGTTTTAGAACAGATGCACAGCCATGGGAGAAAACAAGAGGAGCACTTTATTATTGCGCATGAGTTAAGGCTCACTAATGCTTGTCAAACAGGCTCTGCAACTCAGTTACAAAGGTCAGATGCCAGTGTCTGTGGCTGTTGGTTGTTAAGAGTCCACGTTCCAGCTCTATTGCTTTCTTTTGTGGCCTTTAGCCTTTTCACGTTCAGGATCTACCTTAAACCCTAACCTGCAAGACTGAACCCACCTTTAACTTCTTATTTTACATGCCGTTCTTACCATTCTTGCATTTTCTTGATCTGTCATTCTCAAGTTCTTTTGACCTGCCTCCTTTCCTCTGTTCTCTCCAAATTAATGACTGTACTTGTCGGACACATTTTAGGTAAAGTTATCTATGTGGCCCATCAGTTGGACAACAGTGGCTTAAAATGTGCTGTCTAGACTCGGTTACTGGCCTGTTTAAAGGCAGCTATCTAATCAAAGTAACATGTTGACAGCCCCTTCCAGCTATAAGTTTTGTCAACCCTGTTCTTCCTTTTCAGTGCAAACACTGCTTTTGTTATGAGCTGCTTATCTTCACTGGCAGGATGATGATAAACATGTAGGAGGGTTATTTCACCTTCCACTTTCAGGTGCTTGCCTGAGGTGCTAATTGTTCTACATATTCAGATAATGGATAAATGCAGTCATCACAAGGCAAACGACTGTATGAACTTGCATTCCTGCCCATCTTGTGTAAGGATCAAAAGTGGCGGAACAGATCTATTAAGCTTTTTCTTAATGAACTGTTTATTGATTTATGCATAAAATAATTACAGATGTCAAAACAAGTTACATTTGTCTATCAGCCAAGATGAATCTATGAGGACTTCTTTCTTTTTTTGGTTATGTTTAAGGTGACACAATACTATGCAACCAGAGCTAGAGGGTTTTTTCCCTTGCTAGCAGGCAAAAATTTTATAAACCTACCCATTCACTATGGTCATCTGCAGGGCTCATTTCGTAGCAGGAGCTCCTCTGCATATTAGGCCACACACCCCTGATGAAGCCAATCCTCCAAGAGCTTACAGTAGCCCCTGTAAGAAGAGCTCTGTAAGCGCTTGGAGGATTGGCTACATTAGGGGTGTGTGGCCTAATATGCAAAGGAGCTCCTGCTATGAAATGAGCCCTGGTCATCTGCTTCAGTTGACCCCGCCATCTGAGGCTAAGACAGGTGGCAACCCAAGAAGGGGCTGCCTCAGTCACGGCACGAAAACTTTGGAACTCCCTCTCCAGGGAAATTAATATGTCTCCCTCTAACAGTGTTTTCCACCAGTGGGTGAGACTTTTTTGTTTTGTTTCGCATACTGCCAGCAATGGTTACTGGCCCTCCTCCTTGGTTCTGGTGTTGTATACTTGTGCTTTTATTGAATAATTTTAAGTGTTTTTAATTGTTCAGATGTTTTCATGTTCGCTGCCTTGGAGATCCTGGTTGGTTAGGAAGGCAGCATTAAAATGCTTCATATAATAAATAATAATAAATCAAAATATCTTTAGACACTTAATGCACACAACCAAACCCAACTCCTTTTTTCTCCTCCTCCATTCCAATCTAATGATGCTTCATGTATGGTTCTCTAGTTAGAGATGCTTTGGATTTTTTTAGACCTTCTGGGTTTTAGACCTTTTAGACCTGCTGGGTATGTGACCTTCAAATTCTGGAGAAAAACCACTATGGGAATAGACCTCCTGTAGGAAATGGTTGATGAAGGTTCTCAAGGTCTCTTCCTGAATGTTCTAAAAGCAGAAGAGTAGCCACTACACTAACTTCCTTTCAGTGCCATCATAATCTCTCATGGCAACCAGTCTTTGGGCTTTGATGTTCCAAGTGAGTAAATGCAGAAGTAATAAATGCAGTGTGTGGTGTGTACACGAGGCAATATTTGTGTCCCACAGATTCTCCTTGGAGTCTGCAAGCACCCGCTAGATTCTGAGGTGGCCTGCGCTCTTGTGGTCCCATTCATGGAAAAAATAATACCAACGGTTGGGTAAAAAAAGGAGACATAAACTTACAGCTTTAATTTGTGGATAAAGAATGATGGTGACACATCCTCCGTGTCTGCCAGTGTGATGATTTCTGGTCCAAGAATGCAAAATGAATAGTAGCCCTCTTGCTTGTGTTGTGGTATGTATGTGTTGTGCCATTCAATGCTGAACACCTGAGTTAACATGGCAAAGTTTAGTAGACCAACTTTTGTTTCAGGTGTGAGGATGAAGTGTGTATAAAGAAAGTGTTGAATATATAAATGCTTTCATTGCTGAGCCTTGTGTTCTTAAGAGCAAATATATGACCGATGTGGTGTAGTGCTTAAGAGTGGTGGATTCTAATCTGGAGAACCGGGCTTGATTCTCCTTTCCTCCACATGAAGCCTGCTGGGTGACCTTAGGCCAGTCAGTGCTCCTAGAAAACTCTCATCCCCACCTACAGTACAATGTGCCTGTTGTGGGGAGAGGAAGGGAAGGTGATTGTAAGCTGCTTTGAGACTCCTTAGGGCAGAGAAAAGCAGGGTATAAAAACCAACTCTCCTTCTGTTTCTCTTCCCCTGCCCTTTGCTAGTCCTCATTAAAGCACCACAGTTTATTAAAGGTGCTATGAAATCTTTTCCAGGCAGCAGTCTGTTTTGCTGATGTTCACATGTTGAATTGCCATCTGCTGAAGCAGTAGTCTCATTTACGCAGAGCGCAGCTTATGGATCAGCATCATCTAGCCCACTTCTAAGAATTTTGAGGTAGTGCTTTGGGGTGTGCCTTCTACGCTCACAGTAATTACAGCTCTTGTTTTCCTGAAGCTCAGGGGTGGGACTGCAGGGGGGTAGTCACACCCTTGGCTCTTACTGGGTAGTCCATAGTGTTAAGTAGTTTCGGGTGAGAGAGGTGGTGACCAGGGTTTGTTGTCATCCTCTGTATACCTAACTGGTGGTAACAGGTTTTGGTTGTCACTTAGGTCCTTTGCTGGTTACCAGCTTCAAATCAAGTACTTCTCTCAAATAGTGATGGTGTCTGAGTTTTTGATGCAGTCCTTGGAAGAGATTATTTTATGCCCAAGAAGAAAGCAACCAATACAATTATACCAAGCAGACTAGTAGGAGCAGTGTGTCCAAACTTACCCCATCTGGACGCATTCAAGTTCTTACATTTATGTGCAAGGTCTATTCTTGAAGAAAACAAACAAACTGTAGCCTAATATTTGCTTTCTCTTGTTTTTTGTCCACTGGCTCTCAATTCTTGTCAGTATAATGTAACTGCTATATTATAATATACTTTTGACCTTTTTTGTTACTGTTCTGTTTTTTTTTAATATAGACACCATCCTTAACCTACCAATTGTCTTACTCTCTGTAATCTTCGCAGCTTTCTTTTATTAAGTTGCGTAGAGAACAACCTACACTCCTCTAGCTGGTTTTCACTTGCATATAGATCCCACCTCCATCTCAGCACCACACAAGTTCCCATTTCCAAGAGCAGGAATGGGCAAGCCCCAAAGCTGTGGGCTGCTCTGTTGATGTGAATAGATATTGCCTGATGAGTTCTACATTTATCTCCTTAACTGAATAAATTATTTTTATGTGTGTATTAATGTGAGCCTGCCAATGAGGGCAACTTTTGTTGGTGCTTTGCTGGAAACCCAGTCTAAATACGTCTCTTTGACGACTACAGATGTATTCATAACTCTAGTGGCTCATTCCATTCATGCTTTGGTTTTTGAAGGTTAATTGTAGTCGGATGTTCTAGCACTTGGATCTTCAACAATGCTCAAATCTCTTATTTTGCTTCTTTGTATGGATTTGTGAATGGTGATCTATTATAATTTTCATAAATTAGCTCTGTGCCTGCAATAATATATAGACAGTGGCCAAAAACACCAGGTGCCCTCAGGAGGTCCACCAGTGGGGCCAGGACACCAGAAGCCCTCCCACTGTTGCCCCCCTCCCAAGCACCAAGAACACAGAGCATCACTTGCCCCAGATAAAGTGTTGATTCTGACTCTGGATTGCCAAGCTCTTGCTCAAAAATGATGAGTAAGGCGTCCCAGGAGGATGAATGGACTTGCTGCTGCTGAGGAATCTTTGTCCTGCTTGTCGTATTCTGCACAGCAGGACAACTTGTTTGCTTTGCAGTGCCATTTTTGCCATCATGTGTTCAGTGTTTGGGTCTGCAACAAAAGGCTTAGAAATGTTGCTCATTTCAAGCAACAGAAAAGCATGTTTCTGCTGTCAGGGAATATGTATTTGGCAGCTGTGAGCTATAGTTGTAGTTGGTGAATGTCCTGAAGGAGGAAACTGGGAAGGAAATACATCTGAGGCTGAGAAAACACACAAATGGCTTTTAGCCTCTTCACCAGCCACTACCAGAATTGCAGTGTAAAACTCTGTTACTAGTTATTTAGTTTGGAAATTGTCATGATTTCTTCACCTACCTACTTACTTGTTTAATTTATACCCCTCTCCCCACAGGGGCTTGGGATGACTTACAACATTTAACACACAATAAATATAAATACAATACACATAAACACAAGAAGAATAAAGCAAAAAAAAAACAATTAAAACATCAACTTGATGAGCCGATCTGCAGGCCAGCTCCCTGGCTTGTAACGCTAACCAAAGGCTGCAAAAAACAAAGCAGCTGTGCATGCTCTGTGGAATGCTGGAAGGTCCCACAGGGCATGAACTTCCCCAGGGAGCTAGTTCTAGCCACTGAAGGTGCCCTTGGCCTGGTGGTTGATAGGCAGTTTGCAGGCCGGCACCTGTAGAAGGTCCTACAATGATGATCTAAGGAGGTGTGTGTGGGGGTCATACTGGGAGAGGCAGTCACGCCAGTAGGTTGGTCTCAGATTGTTTATGGCTTTATAGGTCAAAACCAGCATTTTGAATTGGCATTGGAAGCCAGTGCGGGTGTTATATATGCAGACCTGTTATATGTGCAGCCCAGGGAGACCCAGTCCGCAATCTAGCAGCTGTGTACTGGACTTCCGAAGTGTCTTTAAAGGCAGCCCTATGTACTGCGCGTCACAGTAGTCTGGAAGCAACGGTTGCGTGGATCACACAAGAGTAGACTCAATCCAAGTGATCTCATTGGCAGCCTGTTTGTTTGTGTTTCCCCCATTGCCTTTCTCTTTTTCCAGGACTGAGGGGCTGTTGTTTGGTGGTGGAACACCTCCTTGGCATACAGACGGTCCTCAATTCAATCCTCAGCATCTTCAGTGGAAAAGATCACTTAGTAGGTGATGTGAAAGACCTCAGTCTGAGACTCTGGAGAGCTGCTGCCACTCTGAGTAGATGGTACTGACCTTGATAGACCAGTGGTCTGATTCAGTATAAGGCAGCTTCATGTGTTCACTTTTAAAAAATCTAAAATGCATTTGAAGCACCGGGTTGCATAGTATGCAAAACTAGAGCCCTATTGAGGTTTCTTATGGCTGTGTTGTTGCTCTAAAATTTCCTCTCTTTTTTTGCTTTGAGCTTTTTTGCTTCAAGTTCTTTACCGCATGGTTAGCTGTAGCATTCATGAAGGAGCCTTTTTCAAGTCTTGGTTTTTTTGGGGGGGGGGGGGCTTCCCCCCTTGTTTTACTTTTATTATTTATTAAAATTATTATTTCTTGTCTTCCTCCGCCTAAGGGGTTCAAGCAAGGAAAGCCACTCTTGTTATTTTCCAAGCACTACTATGAAATTATGGTAATAAAAAGCAAGCAGTGGCCTTGCATGCAAAGTGAAAAAGCAGCATTTAATTACCAGGGTGTGCTTTTTTTTTGGGTAGGGGATTAACAGTTAATATTACGGTTGGTCATGCAGGAGACAGAAAGTAATTAGGCTACAAAACAGACTGCAGAACTTTCAAATGGGGCTTAACTTTTGAGTGAACATTCAGTGAAGATGGGCATTGCTGGATTTTTTGTGTGAAATGTAGTACAGTATTAAATGATGAGGGGTTTCCCAGTGTAAATTTTGCTTCCGGCTGATTGCAGAAGAGTAATCAAGAGTTGGACTTGACTGTGCGACTGAACAACAACAACAACAACAATCATCTTCCAGTAGTGCAAAACAACCTTGTGTTTTTATAGTTCCAGTAACTCTGACTTCTGGTATCCTATCTCATGAAAGCTGTCACAGTTTGTGTTTTTTAACAAACAGCTTTGGCACCCAGTTGAGGTCATGCTTTCACATTTCTCTCTAGGCATGAAGATTAAGGGGGCAAAGTGAAACTTGAGTCTCTTGAGAGTGTCTTAATCACTCTCCAGGTATGGGTGCATCTATGAACTGTGCTTCACCACGTAATGCTGTCTTGGTTTAAGGTCCTAGCCAGATACTCCGAACAGTCTCTGGTGTGTGAACGAAAGCAGAGCAGTTGATGGCCCATTTATGTTGCAAGACAGACAGGGCTTTGGAACTCTCTGCACAACTCTGGATTTTGTCATAACAGGGACTTCTGAGAACGGACACTGTATGGAAATATCAGCCTTGTGTGGAGACTGTGGTTCAAGCAGCATTTGCTGGTTTGAATGAGCTAATGGGGCACAGGATAGCAGAGGATCCTGAATGTTTCTTTTGCCGACTGGGTTTTTCATTCCATGTTCCAACTGTGCTTGATTAGAATAAAAAGATTTGTGTAAAAGTTCAGGCTAGTGAAACCGCTAGATAATGGCAACCTGAAGGCCTAAATACATGTTAGGTTTTCTTTTGCATCCTCCCTGGGCCCACTTGATCAGACGTGTGTTGTGAGTTCTGTGCTATAAGCCTAATTCCTAGATCGGTGCAAGCCTGGTCTGGATCAGAAGAAGAGATTGGATTTATACCCCGCCCTCCACTCCCCAAGGGAGTCTCAGAGCGGCTTACAAACTCCTTTTCCCTTCCCCTCCCCACAACAGACACCCTGTGAGGTAGGTGGGGCTGAGAGAGCTCTTTCCCAAGCTGTCCTTGAGGGGACAGCTGGTACAGAGCTATGGCTTGCCCAAGGTCATCCAGCCAGGTGCAAATGGAGGAGTGGGGAATCAAACCCGCTTCTCCCAGATTAGAGTCCGCGCACTTAACCACTAGACCAAACTGGCTCTCATCAGGTCTACAGTGCATAGGAAGGGGATGCTAAAGGTGCCTTCCTCCATATAATTTTCCCAACCTGAAAGTACCATTGGGGGCACTATTTGTCCAACTGGAGAAACCTAAGTGTACCATGTCGGTACATGTAGAGCCTCCCAGCAAGGCATATAGAGTCCTCAAGGCCTTTTCAGGTCAGGAAAACAGTGTACCCTTTCTCCATGCACTGCAGTCCTGATTGGAATTGGGCCCCATACACCTGGGAAAAACTCTCAACATGGATCTCATAAAGCACATCTGATTGTGTGTAGTTAACTAATGTGTAGTTAAATTTTGGGATTACGGGTATTTGAAGAACAGTGCAAGCTATGCATTTTCCCTTCTCCATCGTGTTATCTTAAAGCAAGAGAGTTTGTGCTTCGTTGTAGTCTGATATTATTATTTTTTATTTATTAAATTTTTTATCCCGCCCTCCCAGCCAAGGCCAGTTTAGGGCGGCATACAAACAAAGTTAAAATCCGATGACACGTAAAACAACAGCAGCAGTTAAAATAGATACATTGTTAAAAACCAAACAATCATAAAGCACTAGTTCAAATCCTTCGCTTTTGGCATCATCTCAATTGGTCTGCTTATTTTGGAGGATTGGCTCAGGCAATAATTGAGGCACACACGGATCAGGGCACTTCCACCAAAGATGTCAGTTGTTGCTCGTGGTGATACTAATAATCGTGGTGGTAGCAGTAGTGGCGGCAGCCCCCAAATCCTGGCGGAAGAGCTCTGTTTTATAGGCCCTGTGGAATCTTTCTGATCCAGTTAATTTTTGTTGTTCCTAAGGTTGCCTTGTGTGCAGTGGTCCTAAGGCAGGATTGTGGCAGGGAAAGGATACCAAGGCTAGGGGAAAAACACAGCAGAGCAAGAGGCCGGGAGAGAACGGAGGGGGATAGTCCTTCTCCTCCAGGTCTGCCTGAGGCACTTTTGCTTGATGCCGTGTGACAGTGAGAGTAAGTTGTCTTGAGGAGTGCTGTGAGGTGAGGCACTCACGGATAATTGAGGCACTCACTGAGGTGAGGGGTAGGGAAGCAAGCCGGGCTGGAAGTTGCTGCTCTGGGCAGCCATCTCCCCACTCCTGTGGCTGACCAAGTCCTCCTTGAGGGCAGAGGCAGGTTCATGCTGAGGGGAGCTGAAGGTGGCGGTAGTTGTCAGTGTGGAAGGAAATGAGAGAGGGGAGAAAATACATATCATCACCTCTGTCCCCCCCCTCCGCATACCAGTTCCTTGGGATAGGGTGGGGAGGGGGGTAGCCTGACCCTTCTTCCTCCTGTTTGGGCTGCTGAGGTGCTGCTGCTACAGCACTAGGAGTTGCCACCACTCATGTGGGGTCAGTTGGAGCTCTTTCTCTGTGCACCTGGATGGGGCTTCTGGGCGTAGAGGAGGAGGGCAGTGGGAATGCTTTGGCAGCCTCGGCAAGGAGTGGAGTTGCTTTCTGCAGGGCTGGGACCTTGGCTTGGCTCCCAAGGTCTTCCAGCTGCAGAGCCACAGGGCTTCTGTTAAAGGTCCCTTCTTGCTGTCCTTACTGGCTGAGATGAACCTGTTAATCTGTAGGCTGTCATTTTATACCTGGTTCTGAGGGAAAGCTTGACACCTGGATTCTTTTCTGCCTTGGCTTCTCTTGTTGTGTGGTGCAAGTAGAAGAGTGCTCAGATATGTAAGGAGAAAAACAGCTGGATGGGAGTGGCCTTTTCAATACCCTAACATGTCTGCACTATTTAAACAATATGGTTTTGCTAGTTTAAACGTTTGCCCTCAAAAATGAATTTTACATCCCTGCTCTTTAAGCTCCTATTTTAATTGATGGTAGTGTATTGCTCTGGGCTTTGTGTTGTTGGTTTTCTACTGCTGCCAGGGGTTTTAATCCGTATTTTTATTTACTCCTTTTATAGTCCACCTTTCCCACTGAGTTTCAAGGTGTATCACAGAGTTAAAAACATACAATTAACAGCTGCAATAAAATGGCATTACAAAACACTCACAGCAGTGTATTGCATCCAGTAAAAACTGCATAGTGCATACAGCAAACAAGGCAACAAAACTGGACTACTGTGACATAAGTTTTTGTAAGCTACCCTGTGAGCTTTTAAACACAGAGTGGGCTGGAAATATTTTAGATATAGTGGTGGCGTTAAAGGCGAGCCTTGCACCCGGAGGTCACAAACCTGGAGCCAGCCCCCTTGGATGCCTTGGCACAGGGCCAGATTTAAAAAATTGCCTTTCCAGTGCAGGCTGGGAACTTTTAACGAGCTACCATGTGGCCAATGCTAATTTGAATCTTCCTTAGCTTGGTTTGTTAATTATAAACTTTTGTGGAGGGGGAAATGGCCATGTCTGCTCATTTTACCAAAACCCTTTTGCTGCGTTCTCTGGGAACACCCCCCCCCCCCAATATTTGGCAGGTTGACATCTTTTGGATCATATGACCTCCAGCAACTGGTACTTGTGAGTGAGAATGTGCCATTGCCCCCCTGTACCCTGCCAACTTCAAACACTGGTGGAAAATGTGCAGTTTAATTATCAAATTAAGGATCTTGTGCTCATGCAGCATTCTCACTATAATATATAGATGTTGGAGCTGGAAATCTGCCGAAGACAGAGAGATATGTTTCAATACCCTTTGAAAGCAAATGCCCAAGGAAAGTTCAAGGGATTAAATGGAACAAATTCATAACAGATGCTAAGATTTGTCAATAGACCCTTCTCTTAGCAGTCATCCAGAAAAAAGAGAGAGCACTGTAGCATGTGCTGCAAATGGCACCGGATCTGTCACGAAGGGTGTGTCTTCTGGGCATTACATGAAATATGTGGAAAGGCTGATAGAATCCCACTTGTATAGTGCTTAGAAGGCAGAGATGTGGGGCTTTTGCAGCCTACAGCAGGCAGCCCAGGATAGACAGATATTGACGATATCTGGGAGAAAAAATATTTTAGTTGGCAAGTATGCTAGGCAGACTGTGTAGCTCTGTCTAACTGATGCCAAGGATGGAGTTGCTGCTTAAGGCGGGTGGGTTTGCTCCAAAAATTGCCGTGTGTGTGCGTGTGTGTGTAGCCCCATCTACTTTAGGCAGTAAACCTTGCTGTGTTCTGGCAGGGATGTATGACTGGTGGCTTTTGATCCAGCCTCAAATCAATTTCATCCAGTCCCTGAGGTTTGTTACCAAATATTAATCATCTTCAATAAGGGTGATCTCTGATTCCAATACTGGCCTTTACATCTGTTTTGCTCATAAGTTACTACTCCAGTGCCTTTGGCTGAGGGAGACTAGGAACTGAAATAAACTTAGATGGGCTTGCCACTCACTATGAGGGCTGCTAGTTTATAGATGAATGCAAGTCATTTGGTCATTGAAAGAAATATGTGGAAGGGGCTTTCTGGATAATGGTCGCAAGGGGAGAACTGCCACTTTTTATACAGAACTGATGTTGCAACACTCATATTGCAGTCTCTGGTTTTCTGTAAACAAAGTCGAAGCTAGAGTGACAGATTCTGAATGAAACTCTAAAAGTTGCTTTGTAAGTAACAGAAACTATATAAATTGTTTTTAGTGTTGTTTGGCTAAGTGATTTTGCTGTGCCTAGAGCCCTGTTTTGAGTAATCTTTTCTTGTTCGGTATACTTCTTCCCCAAATTATACACAGGTAAAAAAAACTCAGCACAATAATCTTGTGCCTTTCTTCTGAGAAGCTGTAGGGTAGATTAAAGGGGAATTGCCCAAGATCCAATCCAGTGAACTTCACGGCTGAAACTAGGTTTCTCTCATCTACACTCTCTGCTCTCTGCTCATCAGCTTTCTGAGAGTACATTTGATATATACACAGTACTGTGTATATCACTGTCTTTGTTTTGTAAATGCTGGTGGTGAAAAGTGCCATCAAGTCACAGCTGATTTAAGGCGACCCCATGGGATTTTCAAGGCAAGGGGCATTCAGAGGTGGTTTGCCATTGCCTGCCTCCACATCATGACCCTGATATTCCTTGGAGGTCTCCCACCCAAATTCTAGCCAGAGTGACCCTGCTTAGCTTCCAAGATCTGATAAGATTGGGCAATCCTGGGCTATCCAGGTCAGGGTTTTTGTAAATGTTCTGAATTATTTTAGAAAAACTGAAAAGTTGCTTAAGGGGCCAAGAATAAGAGAAATCTGCTTGTGGTTGAGTTGTTCTGTGGACATACGTACCTCCTTGTAGAACTGGATGGGTCTGGGGAATGCACAGGCCTGTTCTCCCAGGACTCGGAAGAAGCCAAGCTTGCACTAGGCTGTAGCTAATAGTCCTAGCAGCAGACTCTAAAATAGTTTTTTAGTAGAAAAACCTCTGCAAGAGAAACTGCTTATACCTCTGAAAGCAAAGTTAGAATCTCAGCAGGCGGAAGGGTGTGAAAAGCCTGGAGAAATAGAATCCTAGCTTCCGTGGCTGCTGAGTCATGGTAACACATGAAGTACTGTGTTTAAATGACGCTCTGAACATTTTACACCTCGTCTCTCCAAGGTGAAGGAGCTTTAGCAGGCTGTCAGAAGTGTGATTTTCTTTCCTCTTTAGTTGTGTATAGAAAAATAATTTACTTGTTTTTTCCTGAAGGATAGGTAGGATAGATAAATATGTACCTTGCAAGCAATTATATGTTTTAAAAATAATGTTACAGTCTGCTTTTTGTAAGTGAGTGAATGCATGAGACCTGGAGTAATAAGAAACATATCCTCTTGCAGTGGCTGTACAATAAAATATTTTATTTATTTATTTATTTATTTATTTATTTATTTATTTGTTCAATTTATACCCCGCCTAGCCAGCGAACCGGCTCTAGGCGGCTAACAAAAGTCAATTACCACAAGGGTTTACATATAAAACCGTTAAAACATTTCAATAAATTACAATAAAAAGTCTCAAAAACTTTCAATAAACTAAACTTTCCAAAAAACTAAACTTTCAAGATGGCGACCTCCGAGTTATCTGTTTAGCGGAGGCCGTAGGGGTACCTTCCCCAAGACCAAGGCGATGTTAACGGCCGGGGGTGCCCTCCCCCGGACCAGGACGATGTTAATTTCCAGTTCTCCACCCGATGGCGGCTCCTATTTGAAAGCCTGGCGGAAGAGCTCCGTCTTACAGGCCCTGCGGAATTGCAATAAGTCCCGCAGGGCCCTGATGTCAACCGGGAGCTCATTCCACCAGTAAGGAGCCGCCACCGAAAAAGCCCTGGCCCTGGTACAGGTCAAGCGGGCTTCTTTTGGACCGGGGCAAGTCAGGCGATTCTGGGTGCCTGACCTCAGTAACCTCTGGGGCTGGTATGGGGAAAGGCGGTCCCTCAAGTAGGCAGGCCCCTGACCATAAAGGGCTTTAAAGGTTAACACCAGCACCTTGAACCTGACCCGGTATGCTATAGGCAGCCAGTGCAGCACTCTCAGCACAGGCTGGACACGGTCCCTCACAGAGAGACCTGTCAACAACCTGGCCGCAGCATTCTGCACCAGCTGCAGCCTCCGGATCTGGAACAAGGGCAGCCCTAAGTAGAGAGCGTTACAGTGGTCAAGACGTGAGGTGACCATAGCATGGATCACTGTGGCTAGGTCTTCGCGTTCGAGGAAGGGGGCCAACTGCCTAGTCAGCCGTAGATGGAAAAAGGCTGCTTTGGCAGTGGCTGCTACCTGGGCCTCCATCGTCAAGGCAGAGTCCAGGAGCACACCCAAACTCCTGACCCTCGGAGCTGGCACCAATGGCGCCCCACCGAAGGATGGGAGTGGATGCCCCAACCCCGATCCGGTCCGACTCAGGCACAGGACCTCCGTCTTCTGAGGATTCAATTTCAGTCGGCTCAGTTGGAGCCAGCCCGCAACCTCCTGCAACGCCCGCTCCAGGTCATCTGGGGTAGAGCCAGACCGGCCGCCCAACAACAGATAGAGCTGGGTGTCATCCGCATATTGATGACACCCCAGCCCATGCCTCCTGACAATCTGGGCGAGGGAGCGCATATAGATGTTAAACAACATCGGGGACAGAACCGCCCCTTGAGGAACACCACACACCAGTGGGTGCCTCTGGGAGGTCTGTTCCCCGAGCGCAACCCTCTGTCCCCGATCTTGGAGAAAGGAGGCAAGCCATTGTAAAGCAAGCCCCCGTATCCCCGCATCGGCAAGGCGGTGGGTCAGCAACTGGTGGTCGACCACATCAAAAGCCGCCGACAGATCTAACAACACCAGTGCCGCCGTACCGCCTCGATCCAGATGTCTTCGGAGGTCATCCGTGAGGGCGACCAGAACCGACTCCGTCCCATGACCCGGTCGGAAGCCAGATTGATACGGGTCTAGCATGGAGGTGTCATCCATGAAGCTCTGCAACTGGATCGCCACCGCCCTCTCCAATACCTTGCCCAAATAGGGCAGGTTAGACACCGGCCGATAGTTGGCCAATACAGCCGGGTCCAAGGATGGTTTTTTGAGGAGGGGACGGACCATCGCAACCTTGAGCGCCTCTGGGAAAAGCCCTTCCAAGAAGGACTTGTTAATAATCTCCCGAAGCGCACCACACAACCCCTCGCGACAGGATTTTATAAGCCACGAGGGGCAGGGGTCAAGGCTGCACGAGGTTGGACGTACAGTCAAGAGCAACCTGTCAACCTCCTCCAGACTGAGGGGGCTGAAATGATCCAAGATGGAACCAGAAGACGTGCATGGAGCCTCAAGTTCACGCACTGTTTCAACTGTGGCTGGGAGATCGTGGCGGAGCCGCAAGATTTTATCTGCAAAATAGCTCGCAAATGCCTCACTGCCGATTTCCAATTCCCTATCATTTAGTGTGCACTGAGGCACTTTAGTTAGAGATCTAATAGTTCTAAATAATTGGGCCGGGCGAGAGCTAGCAGATGCAACCTCAGCCGCAAAGAATCTCCTCTTAGCGGCCTTGATTGCCATCTCATAGGATCTCATAAACGTCCTATAAGATGCTCTTGATACTTCGTCGCGAGATCGCCGCCACCGTCTCTCTAGCCGTCTGAGTTCCCGCTTCATCAGCCTCAGCTCCCCGGTAAACCAGGGAGCCAGCTTAGAGCGGGGGCGCAGAGGGCGTCGGGGAGCGATCTCATCGATGGCCGCCGAGAGCCGGTTATTCCAGTCCTCGACCAATCCATCTAGTGAGTCGCTGGAAGGCATAGGATCCCGCAAAGCTGTCAGAAACCGCTGAGGGTCCATCAGGCTTCGCGGGCGAGCTAAAATACGCTCGCTACCCAAACGGAGTTGGGGGGACACCATCAGACGAGCCTTCAGGGCATAGTGGTCAGACCATGGCACTGCCGTAGCAGTCAACTGGCCCACCGTAACCCCCGCCGCGAAGATCAAGTCGAGCGTATGCCCGGCCTGGTGTGTAGGATTTTGATGGGCCAGCTCTAGGAAATGGAGAGAATGATCCCACTAGTATGATGTTGCTGAATACAGTGGTTTTCCCATTGAGTTGGGTCCAGTTGATCCAATTGTATTGTGAATAACATCTCTGTTATGAATTACTCAGGACCCTAAGGTAAGTCGGCAAAGCATATGGTAGTATTTTCGACACTAGTCTTTCAGCTGTTCTTGGTGTGGAAAGAGGCAGCAGAATTAACCTTGGATAACTTTCTTGTACAGAATGGAAGTGTTTTTTTGGGAATTGTGGAAAATTTCAGTACGGCTGTTAGAAATTTTTGAGCCAGACTTGCGAACTGTTGTAACTGCAATGTTTGACCTCACATTCTCTTTATTTGTGGCAACTCTAATTATTCTTCTGTATTAGCTCTATCGAGCATGACCCATGCTGCCAACCTTAGGGCTTCCCCATGCCTAGCTCTTTCTTTCAGCAAAGGAAGATAATAGCAAAGCAGCATAAAACCATTCTTTGCTGGAAGCCCGTAGATGACACTGCTGTGCATTACAGTAAGGAGTGTTGTATTTTCTCATAACATGTGTTATTTGTGCATTATTTAACACTTCCTTGTTTAGTATCTCCTGTTTTCACCAATGTTTGTCATTTCAGGTGTAGTCTAGAGCAAAATATGCATGCTTGACCAGCAGAATAATTAAGTACCCCAAAGGCTGCAGAAACAACAATCCCAAGTGAGATATCAAGACTGCTGATAACGGATGGAAGGAAAATGGCATGAAGCTGGCTGAAATTTGAATGGACAGGGTTTTCCTTTGTATCATTCTGCTACCTAGGGCTCTGGAAAGTGAATTGAAAAGGAATGTTTTGCACATCATATATTCAAACAGTGGGGGTTACTTACCTGGCCATTGCAACCGCTTCTGCAAACTTTTATTTGCTGTATCTGTATGTAGCACAGTTAATTTTCCATTTTTGTCTTTGAGTAATAATTATTTTTTAGATAATACCAGTTAGTTGAGAGGCAAAAGGATTCAGTTGTTGATGCTATATTTTGGACTTCGGGGACAAGGATTAGAATCCTGATTTAACCAAGAAGTACCATTGACAAGTTGCTGTCTTAGTGCCGGCACTCCCCTGCTGTGAAATGAAAGGGCCAGTGATCACAGGATGCCCATTTGTTATTCACAACCTGCATTCAGTTTCTCACAAAATAGTACCAAAGCATGTTTTCCTTATGGGAGCTTTCCCCCTGTGCACTAAAGAAGTGGTTGCTTCTGCTGTCTTCCTGGTGGCCCTTATTCTGCTGACTCTCTATGTGTGGAAAGCTGAGACAGCATAAGAAAGAAAAAGTGTGGAGTGCCCTTCACTATGAAGGATGCTTGAGTGGCATTCAATTGCCAATAACGGCCATAGCACTTGTCATATAAACATGCTCAACTACAGTCACTCACATCCCTGTCATACAAAAACCTGTCATACAGATGTACCACTTTTGATGGCAGTTGTGTGACAGATCTTCTCACACTCACTTTCTGTTGTTCATTGGCTTTTTCCTTGTAGAATTTAATATCTGTGTGCCACTCACCTAAATGGGTGATGATGCAATATTCTCTCATTTCACGCAAGGATAGTGTGTTGAAGGCATGATTGCTGCAGTCGTGCTTTTAAGACCGGTGGAATACACTTGCATCAGTCCCTACACAGAATAACACAGGTAGCTCAAACATGACTTGAAGATTAGTTTTATTTTGGCCTTTTTATTTGCCTGTGAAAAAATCAGGGAGGAAAAAAGTTAAAATATAAATAAACAACTACAGAGAATGTAATGGACATGAAAAATGTCAACATGAAATCATACAAATGTAAAACATGTGCAAAAGGCTCTGACCTGACAGCTGCGTTTAATCTTACTAGAATGAAGTAAAGATGCTGTAACCACGCAAGCTTTGGTTTGTTTGGGGTGTCTCTTTAGGGGGATGTGTGCAGTGTGCAATAAATTCACAAGAGAGGCTTATCTTTTTGTGTGAAATTGAAAAGCATTCGTAAAGTAAAACCCTTGTGCAGAAGAGCATGCACTGAGCAGCCATGCTATGTCCCTCCCCCCCCCCCCCCATCTCAATTCTGTTTTGGGCAGTAGAGTGCGGGAATAAATCTCCCCTCATGCCTCAACCAGCTGCTGGCATTTAACTTCTCAGAAATGGCACTGTATGCAAAGGGAGAAATGTATATCCTGAATTGGGGCAGAAGTGTTTAACGGTGCAGTGGAGTCTGTGTAATTTCCATTTCATCAAAAGGGGAGACGTCAACAAGGCACAACTCCAGGAGTAAAGGTAGTTTTCCAGAGAGAACAATCCTTTATCTTCTGGTTAGAATGGGATTATTATTATTACACCATTTCTGAGATGAAGTCCAAGTCCCAAAGGCCGCAGTTTCGGTCTTCTGGTAGCTAATCATTAAGCGTCCTTTTGTGCAGGATTTACCCAGGCATCCTTATAACTAGAAGACTGATAGGGATTTGGAAAAAAGGATCACGTCAGCATGAAGCAATATTTGATTTTCCTTCCTTAGTACTTTGTAATTTTTTATTCTACCTTTTATTTCTGAAAAAAAAGAACATGACAAACAACCCACAAAATAGAAAAGCTAGATGTACATGTGTACTTTATGCTTTTTTATTGTATAACTTTCAGAACAACAACAAAAACCAAGGTCAGTTCACTGTGTGCACTGAAAGTAGGATTCATGTGATGTTGGCTCACAATCCCTTTTAGTTGTGTATTTCTCATACAATTGTGTGTGTGTGTGGATTATATTTAGTTCTTACTGATCATAACGTAGGCTTATTCCCCAAAGGACCAGGTGTAGTGAATATCACCGAGTACTTTAAAGTTGTGAAAGCTGATATCCAAAGTGATGTAATCTTGCAGAGGGGGTCCAGGGAATCTGAAGGGTTGGAGTTTGCAATATAGAGTCTTTCCAGTTGCCCCCCACTGGCTACAGTGCCTGCATTCTCTGCCTCACTCTTCCAGTGGTTTGCTTGCTTATTGCTAGCTGTGGTTCCCCCTGATTTATTTTTAACAGCATGCATACCATGAGGTGGGAGAAAGCTCTGAGTAGATAAAGGAGGGGAAAGAGCTTGAGTGCAGTGTTAGCGTTTTTTTGGCTTTGTGCGTGTTGTGAGTTTAGTGTAATAAATGGTAGCTTTTATTTTTTACCTGAATTATTGTACTCTTAATTCTTGCACAATAGGAGAGATGGTAAGGTGGTTAGAGTGTTGTACTAGGATCTCAGAGACCTGGATTCAGGGCCCCACTTTGCCACATAGCTTGCTCAATGCCAGTCATGCTTTCTCAGACTAACCTACCTTATGGGACTGTTGTGGGGATAAATTGGAGGAGGGGACAGCAATGTACAGTGCCTTCCTTGAAGGAAAGGCAAGGTGAAATGTACTAAATAAATCAAGCCAGTTACTTATGATTTTTCACAGGGATTGCTGCTTTGGCTAGCTATATATATATGATATATGAAATTAGAAATTCCCTGGGCTGTGTATCCCCAGATCTTAGGCTTCAGTCTGAGATCATTGACTTTTATAGGCTGGGCTTTTAATGCTGGCTTTTAGAATGTTTTACCTAAGAGAAATTTAGGCACATTTTGTTTGATCAGGGACATTTAAAAACAAAATAGGACACCACCAGCTGATCTGCTTTTTGTAGCTGTCACTTTAAGTAGATGCATCTTGAGGTTAAATTTCAATCTTTATTGCTCTGTGTAACTTGACCCAGTAGTCCCTTTCAAGCAAAGCTAAACCAGTTAGGGCACTTTTTTTTTTAAGAAACTGCAAGGGGTGTGTGTATAGCTTTAGTGTGAAGTTAACACTTTTTCTTTTTCTTTTTTTTTGCAGTCTTAGATTTTATAAACTGGGGTTCAGATGCAGTGGTATTTGTGCACGTTTGAAAAAAGACTTCTTGATTCTTGTTATAGATTTCTTGATCATGCAATCAAAACAGGAAACAAGGAAATTTAGAGATGAATGAAGGATAGTTATGTTGCATACTGGTTGTTCGTCAAGAGCCTGGGTGGTGTAGTGGCTAGAGTGCTGGAGTAGGATCTTTGAGAGCAGGTTCAAATTTCTGTTTTGCCACGGAAGCTTGCCGGATGACCTTGGGCTGTGGTGCACTGTCAACCTAATCTACCTCACAGGGTTGTAGTGAAGGTAAAATGGACTAGAGGAGAATGATGTAAGCTGCTTTCTGTCCCCATTGGGGAGAAAGGCAAGGATGTAAATGAAGTGAATAAAATAAAACTTGAGGATTATAAGGAAATGGTTCCAAGGGAACATTTTCAATGCTTGTTTTTATGGCATTTCAAAATTACTGGGGGTTTTTAATTGTAAGCCATCTGGAGCAGAATTCTGAAGATCTGGTATAGGAATTTGTTTAATAAATAATGGGTAGGTGAAAAGGGGGTACTATTGAAAACTGCCATTGGGTTCTGTGAATCAGAGTAAGCTGTCTGCACTAGATAATAGTGTTGGGGTGGGGAATACCAGGGTAGAGGGCATGATATGCCAGTAGTGTTCTTTCTTGACCGCCAGCACCAATGAATAGCTGCCATTCATTTCCATGAAGCGCTGGGTCATTATTTATGGTTTCTTCCAAAGGGATCTTTGCAGTTACACTTCGCATGAGTGGTGGCTCTTTCCAGTGGCTCTCATGCTGGGGCAAATACATTTTAATAGACATCACTATGCAAGATAACCAAAGCAGGTCCTATTATATAAATGCAGTCTTCATTCTACAGTCACTACTTTATTGCACTAAAGTGGACAGGAAAAATAAAACCACTTTTAAAAAGTTCTATCACTAAGGCATAATGGGATGTTATTTACCAGGTGACTTTTTTTACTTCTGTGCCAAGAAAAGCTTCAGCTGCCCATTTCCCCACATTAAGCCTCTATTGAAGGAACAGAGGACTTTTCTCCAGGCCTGCAGACAACCCTATGTGGGCCTCAGCAAGTGCTTGACCATACAAAACCTGCCCTTTACTGCAAAGGTTTTTAAATATATATAGAGAGAAGGGAGGTAGGGAAGGTAGGCAAGTAGAAGAAGAAGAAGAGAAGAGATTGGATTTATACCCCGCCCTTCACTTGGGAGTCTCAGAGCGGCTTACAAACTCCTTTCCCTTCTCCTCCCAACAACAGACACCCTGTGAGGTAGGTGGGGCTGAGAGAGCTCTGACAGAAACTGCTCTTTTTCAAGAACAGCTGGTACAGAGCTACGGCTTGCCCAAGGTCATCCAGCCGGTGCAAGTGGAGGAGTGGGGAATCAAACCCAGTTCTCCCAGATTAGAGTCTGCGCACTTAGCCACTACACCAGACTGGCTAGATATGGTAGGTAGGTAGTAGGCTTTGCTCTCTTGTTAAGAGATAAGAAGCAGCAAACAGCTTAAACCTAGTAAGCCAGTGCTCTTCTCTGGATAGTTATTTTGCTTATTTATCAGGTTTTTATCCTGCCTTTTATCCAGAGAGGTCTGGGCTACATATGTAGTTTTCCCTTCCTCTATTTTATCCTTAGATAAACGCCATGAGTTAGGTTAGAGGGCATCCAAAGGATTTAAAGCTCTGCCCTGAATGATATTGCCTTCAATTTAGGAATTATGGTTTGCAATGGCAGAATGAGTGTTAACTTTGCTGCCTGCCTCAAGCCGGAAGTTACTGCTTGCTATGTAAAATGAAGTTAGAGTCCAGTGTCACCTTTAAGACCAATGAAGTTTTATTCAAGGTATGAGCTTTCATTTGCACACACACTTCTTCAGATACATTTCAGTGTATCTGAGGAAGTGTGCGTGCACACGAAAGCTCATGCCTTGAATAAAACTTTCTTGGTCGTAAAGGTGCCACTGGTCACCAATTTTGTTCTACTGCTTCAGATCAACATTGGCTGCCCACCGGATCTGTTTACTGTGTAAAAACACTATATGCACTACCCAGCTGGGTTCCCCAGCATGGTGTCCATGGGCGCCATAGCACCTGCCAGCTCCTTTCCTGGCGCCTTCTAGGTATTTTTGGAAGCAGGAGCCAGATGGGGCTCCTGTCCATCAGGGCTTCTGATTGGCTATACTGGTTAAAGTAATACTGCTTTAGTGGCAGCTGCTACTACACTGCTGGTTTTATTCTCTCTCACTCTTTCCCGGTGTATTTTTAATTCTCTTGTCACCTGCGCTTGGATATCCTCTGTATGTTGTGTGTGTGGTTGGCTCTGACTCCCATGGGCAAGCCATTTTGTGGTTGGCTCCCCTTCCCATGGTGGCAGTGTTGTTTTTGCGCCCATCACCCTGTGTTAGAATTTCAAAGATGCCCACATAGACAAAAAGGTTGGCGACCCTTGCCCCATGCCATAAGATGTTCTCCTTTGGCCCAGCAAGTTTCTATTGCATGATAAGACTGTTGAACTAGCTATATTGGCTACTACTAGAAACCTGCTTTTTAAAAAAAGTAGTGGCAAAAGTAGCCATCTTTTTCATCGGAAATTGGATAACCATGGCTTCCTTTTTAAAGAACTGTGACTGTAGCCCCCTTGAAATTATGATTACTTACCTGCAATACTAAGTATAATAAAATGCTTCTCACACCCAGATATTGGAAAGGGTAACCATTACCTTTGCAAGTTCATCTCAGGAGGTCGTTGTGTCTTTCAACTTCCTCATGAAGCTAAAATGATAGATGAATCAGCTATTTTGTGTGTTGCTGCAGAGCCTAGGGCCTCCATGCCAATTGCTATAAATGGGAATATCTACTCAAGATCAATACAACTGGCTAGGGTGACTTTTTTTTCTACAACGTGGTGTCCTTGTTTCAATATCAGGACTTTATCTACAAGGAGAACAAAGGAAGGCTCACCAGTAAAGTTACTCAGTCCACCCCCCCCCCCTTCTAGTAGTATAGTGCTCATGTCCAGTTGACGCTGGGAGGGGGAGGCACATAGGGATGGGTGTATCTTCATTACAACTGCTGGGTCCCGCATGATTTGCTCCTTGTATGCGTTCCTGCACTGACAGATTACGGCAATGCAGATTGGCTGTGCCAGCCAGGCAGTTACATAATTGTTACATTGGTTCTCTGATAGCTTAAAGAAATGAAGAGAGGATTGTCCTATTAACCTAGTTAAAAAGGCTAACTGCAGGTACAGCAGCTGTGGTCCAGTCTGTTTCTGAAGTTGTGCAGAATATCACTGAGGAATGTTTTTCTTCATTGCAGGTTCTTTGCTGCCTACTAAAGTAGCTGAGATTGGTTGCTAGGGAAAGGCAATTTCCTTAAAATTACACTGAGCATCTTTTCTTCACTATATTTTCTGCTGTGTTCTGTTCCCTTCTAGCTCATTTTCCTTGTCTCAAGACTCTTTCTCTGGCTTCCGTTTTTTTTTCTCAGGTGCTATGCAGAGAAATATAGGCCTAAGAATTTCAGTATTCCTTTTCAGCTAGCAATGATTTCAGGTGGATTTCAGTAGCTGCCTTTGCTTCTTGCCCAGGTCTTGGCTGCATGGTTGGGGTCATATCTCCACATGCAGTCTTCCCATGTGGATGGCCTTTTGTCATGCAGACTTATGGAGGCTGCTAAGCCTACCATGTAGGTACAATCAAAATGTGGTTGCGGGATAAATGCAGAGACAAATCTACGAACTGGACACATCACAGTCTCTTTGTTTTGATAACATATCTCAAATGGCTTTTGAGGCAACTTGCATTGACCCCCCCCCCCCTCCCCAGGTATAAACAGCCAACTAAACATAGAAATTAATTACTGTTTATTCAGTAAAATAATACAGAACTGAAAGGGGGGAAGCCCAAACGCATTAAAGGGCATCCTGAAGAGAGAGCTTACTTCCTCCATGTTCTTCCACAACAGTTCAGTGTTCAAGACAGTGAAGGTTAAGCATTACCCAATGCCACTCACACAGTAGAAAACTTTAAAGTTTGAGCCTTTCTGTTGCATTGACACCCCCCCCCCCCGATCCCTTCTTCCTCTATTGAGAGGACACTCTTCTCTCCTTCCTATACTTGTACTCCAAAATACACATTTGGGGTTTTGTTTTTTTTTAAAAAAGAGGGTCATTTCTGCAAATGTTTGTCACAGGGTCAAAAGCTACTTGGCACCAACTTTCTAGCTCCATATACATATAACTATCTCATAAATAGTGTGCAGCACAGAAACATCTGGGCCTATTGCCACAAACATCAAATGAGCCTCGAAAATTTTATGTTAAATTCAAGTGCGTCCACATCTCAGCCTTGCAGTACCAAATGTAATACTACCCTCTCGCATCTCTGGACACATTCAAGCGCTGAGGCGTGTTCTCTCTTATATACTAACAAAAAATGGGGGCAGTGCTCCAAAAAAGTTCTCCAGTGTTCATCTGAGGCCAGCAGCTGTAAGATAAAAGGGGCTTTGATGCTTAAGGATTACTTTCCTTGATGGCATTAAGAGGCAGCCCACCCTCAATTACAGAAGACAGGGATCCTGCCTTTCTTCTGATGAGAACAAATGCTTTGATGCACTCCTAGCCCTAAAGCAGAAACTGTACTATGTCATACACGGGCTCCTTTAAAGCCTGGAAGCGGTATTACTTCCTTTGCAAGTTTCACAGCTCCAAGAGGAGCCTTCAAAAGGTTGGCCCTGCATGTGCCACTGCTTAAGATTGCTTGATACAAGCCTTGATAGGTTAGATCCATCCCATAGATTCTGTTTTGGAGACCTGTCAAAACCCAAGCATCTTCTGAAAATACTACAGGTGAACTTCAGGCTTTACAGTGAGTAAGGAAGGATCTCAGTCTCCTTCTTGGTGTTCTCAGGGTTCATTTGATTTTGTTCCCTGCTGGGCTTCTTGTGTAGGGTAGGATAAAAATCCTAGCAGTAACTATATGAATTGTCTGTGACACAAGACAAGGTGAGACAACGATGTGTGTGTTTATGGTGTGTGTGTGTAAACCCTTCCTTGGCAAAATAACATGGGGAGTGGAAACAGTTACAGAGCAACTCTAGGCCTTCCTGGATAAACCATCTGCCCTAGACCTCTTTCCGTCTAATTTCAGGCTGGGCTATGTAATGGAGATAGAGTTGGTAGCCATAGTGGATAACCTCCATCTAAATGTAGACAAAGGTTATGCCTTCCTGCTGCTATTACTAGACTTATCAGCAGCCTTTGACACAGTGGACTATGCCCCCCAATTGAGACACAGAAGTAGGGATTAAAGGATGTGCTCTAGATTGGTTTCATTAATTCCTTATGAATAGGACTTGGAAAGTTGCTGAAAGTTGTATGGGACCTGCCCTGTGAGGTTCCACAAGGTTTAATCTTGTTTCCCATGCTATTCAATCTCTACATGAAGCCCTTAGAAGAGATCATTTTTGGTTTTGGTGTAGGATACCATAAATATACTGTTAATACCTGTTTCTGCATCCAAATCACCTGGTGATCCTGTGGTCTCTGAACCAATGCCTGGCTGATGTAGTTGGGTGGCTAAGAATAAGAAAGCTGAAACTGGATCCAAACAAGACAGGAGTAATGTTGATTGGGAAGGTCAAGACCCTGAAGGACACTTTTGGTGCTGTCCAACTGGCTCAGTTAAGAGCCTTGTCTTCCCCACTGGAAGGCTCTGCTGAGGAGAATTTTTGATTTCATGTATTTATTTACGTCATTTATAGTCTGCCTTTCTCACAGGAAGAGGTTTCTTACCTCACTTTAGCTCTCTTTCTTCCCGGGTTATAAAACTTCTTTTATTACAGTTTGCATATGCATTATTTCTCTGGTAAGTTGATTGGCTGTTTTACTATCTGTAGCTTTCTGCCTTCCAAGCCTGATCTCAGTTAGAGTAAACGTAAAGTAGTAAGGCAGCTTAATGGGTTTGTTAAGATACCACATAGAATCCTGGAAGCCAAGAGGACTAATTAAAAAGAAGAAGAGACACTGGGAAAGAGTGAGAGAGAATAAAACTAATACTGTGGTGACAGCTGCCACTGAAGCAACGTTATTTTAACCTGCACAGCCAATCAGAAGCCCTGATGGGTAGAAACCCCATGTGGCCCACCCACCCACTTTCCACCCATGGGCACCATGTTGGGGAACCTAGGCATGGGGGAAATGTGTATGGTCTTTTTACATAGCAACCGTGACTTCCAGCTTGAGGTGGGGAGGTCAGTGCAATAAATAGGTGCAAGCTTTAGAGTTTTCTAGCAGTGTGAGTTGCTTTGGGTAATTTTTAACTTTCACTACTTGAACACTGAGCAGTTGTGGTAGAACATGGAGGAAGTATGCTCTCTCTTCAGGATGCACTTTAATGTGTTGCATTTTGGTTCCCTCCTCTTTCAGTTCTGCATTATTTTGTTGAATAAACAGTAGTTGATTTTTCTGTGTATCAGTTTAAATGTAGCTGGCTATTTATACTGAGTCTTATTGACTAGTGATTTACATCATGATTTAAATTGATTGATTAAATTCAAGACTATCCTGTAAAATACTTTTCTTAATAGTTTTAAGAATGACAAGAAATTGTGAAGAGTTTAGGATTGCGTTTCGTGGTAGCAATAATGTAATGGCCAGCGGCTAAATACAATAAATTCTACTACCACTACCACTGGTAGGAATAATTAGAAAGTAAGTTCATTAAGAAAATATATAAAAACCGGAATGCTGAAAAATAAGTCTGGCTCCTGAACTTTTAAGATGGCTCGTAAAGAAAATTTGTCAGTGCCTGGTGTAGTTTATAAAGGTAAGCTGGAATTCATGTTTTAAGTTCTGTGCTTTGTTTTGATTATGTCCCCAAAAGGCATGAGTATACCATGCTTGCTGATAACCCCCCAAATGCTACCTTTAGGGAACAGACATTTACCTGTGGAGAGGAAAATCTATGTCTTTGAACTCCTTGCCTAGTTTACTTTTTGGTTATCAGCAACTGTTGCAGAGATCTGACCGGTCTGTCTGGCTAGCTTCTCTTTTTCTCTCGTTAATAACATGTCTATATGTACCTTTTGGAAGTGTGCTTTTATTTGCTTCTTGGTGTTTTGGTATGGAGAAACTAGGTCATAGTGGTGGCCATTCTGCACCCAGGGACCAGAGCTGTTGATAGTAGCCAGAAAACTGTTAGTGGGACGAATACCAGCTTTCATTTTAGTCTCTTGACTTGAAAATGCATTTCTTCCACAGGAGTCAACAGGGCTTAACAACCATTATATAAAAGTAAGTTAACTGAGTTTTATATAGTTCATGGACATTTTGAAGTAAGTGAGTACCTTCCTCACCTCTTTAGGGAAGTGTCTCCATAAAACAATGGCAGCCACAAAAAAAGCCCTACATTGGGCGGAAACAATTTGTATGGCCTTGAGTATGTGGAACAGCATCAAGTCTGGATGAAAAATGGAACTAGCATTCAAACACATATGGGCAGAGACCATCCCTTAGACTTAATGGTCCCAAGTTGTGAAGGGCTTTGAAGGTTAATAGCTTCTTAAATTGAATGGAAAAGCAAGTCAGCCACCAGTGCAATGATTTTAAGTTTGCGGTAATATACATGGAGTGTGGGACTTCAGTTCACAGTACTGGCATATGATGCTGCTGTGCCTTCAAGGGCAGTCCTTTGTAGATTGTATTGCAGTAGTTCAGTTTTAAGATTACTATAGCATGGAATAATGCTACAGTGATGCTTCAAGGGCAGCCCTTTGTAGAGTGGATGAGCCTTTAAAGGCTGTTTCTGTGCCAGATGAAAATAGGAGGGAAGCATTTTTTTGCCTTCTGACCCCTGTCTTTTCCAGTGGAAAAGTTGGATGTAATAAGTCCTAAGCTCTTAGCAAAACATTTTATTTATTTTTTTATAGCCCACCTTTCCCACTGAGAAAGAAGGTAAATTTCACAGTGTAAATTTATTTTATTTTACAAAATCCAGCCTTTTTATCTTTATAAGGTTAACCAAGGCTGCTAACAAATTAAAAATGTATAATTACATCTTAAAAACCATTGAAACAATTAAAAACCATTGAAGCTGTTAAAATGAGAGCTAAAACACATACAAAAACATAAAAATGACATTAAATTAAAACATGCAGGAAGGAGGGATCACCGAGAGAACACCAGGCTTCATCTATTTGCAGAAGATGGCAGCAGAAAGAGACAAGATTTCAAGAGTTTTGGTGCTACAACTAAGAAGGTCCTTTCCTGGCCTGCCACTCACCTAATCTCAGATGGCAGGTGCACCTAAAGTAGGGCATCAGGAGATGACCATTGCGGTTGGGTAGGTTCATAAGGGAATAGCTAGTCCTTCAGGCATGTTGGACCCAAATCATATAGACCTTTAAAGTTCAGGTCCTTGAATTGTGCCCAGAAATAGTTTGGGAGTGGGGATGGGCACAAACCAGCTGACAAACCAAAGTTTGTCATGAATTTTGGCCTGTTTGGGGTTCTCAGACCAGAGTTTGTGAACTGAAGAACTGGGAGAAACTGCCATTAATTTTGGTGCCGTTTGTGGCAGTTCATAACAGTATGTGAAGAGCAGAAAGCAGGGGTTTATCCAATTAAGCCACTGCTGATTTCTGTTCCCTGTGGCTATCTGCTGGGAGAAGAAAACAGGTGTTTAAATTGCCCTGCTTTCTGCTCCCTAGGAAAAGCTGCAGGGAGCAGAAGGAGGGTTTAAACTGAAGGGGTGAAGTGCCTTCCCGGGGGCCCTTCACCCCCACACTGCTGGGCATGGCCAGGTGAAAGATGGAAGGGAAGTCCCTTCCCAGGGGATCCCCCCTCTTTCTGCTGGCTGCAGCCAGGAGAAAGGTGGAAGGGAGAACCTTCCTGGGAGATACCCTCCCGACTTTCTCACTGCCACCAGATAGGGGTTAAGTTGCCCTTCTAGAGGACATTTCACCCCCTTCTTTCTGCTGGCCATGGCAAGCAAGCAGGAGGGGGTGAAGTGCCCCCTTGGAGACACTTCACCCTTTCCTTTTCGCTGGCTGGGGAAAGCTGCAGCCAGCAGAAAGGATGGGGTAAAATGCCTCCAAGGGGGCACTTCACCCCATATTTAACCCTCTGGTTTCTCCCCCCTGCTTTAAACCTGCGGAGAGCAGAACCAGAGGATTAAAATGGTTTGGTTCATGGTTAAGTCACGAACCATGAACTGAACTGCAGAAATGAGGTTCATACTCATCCCTATTCGGGAACCAGTGTAGATGGACAAGACTAGTGATATAGTCCCTACAGCTCAGTCCAGCCAACATCCTGGCTGCAGCATTTTATACCAGTTGAAGTTTTCAAGGGCAGCCCCACATAGATCGCATTGCAGTAATCTAATCTGGACATAAGCAGAGCATACACCATAGTGGCCAGATCTTCTCTGCCCAGTAAAGGCCACAATTGAGTAGCTAATGAAAGGCACTCCAGCCCACGGCTGTGACTTGCTTATCAAGCAGCAGGCCTACGTCTGTCAGCTCCCCAGAACTTACAGACCTGTTCCTTCAAGGGCAAATGCAACCCCATCCAGAACAGGTGACACCCTTAATCCTGTGTCACACTTTCTGCTCACCAGTAGGCACATTTGTCTTGTTGGGATTAAACTTTGGTTTATTAGCCTGCATCCACTGCAAAACTGCCTTCAGGCAGTGGTTCAGAGTTGCTGCAGCCTCCGTGGGGATCAGTTGAAAGCATGAGATGGAGCCGAGTGTCATCTGTGTAGTGGGGACAATCCAGCCCAAATCTCTGGATGACCTCACCCAGCAGTTTCATGTTAAAAAAGCATAAGGGATCATGGAGCCTTGTGGGTCTCCGCAGACCAAGGAACTGAGCAGCAACATCTGAAACCTGCACTTCAGGTAGTATTGGCACCACCGCAAAACTCTGCCTCCCAGTGCCATTCTGGAAAGGTGGTCCAAAAGGATACTGTGGACTATGGTATCAAAAGCCACTGAGAGGTGCAGGAGAATCAACAGAGTCTTATTTCCTCTCTCCATCTCCTGGCACCGATCATCCACCAGGGTGACTGAGGCTGTTTCAGCCCCACAACCAGGCCTAAAAACAGATTGCAAAGGATTTAAACAATTTGCTTCATTCAGGAAAAGTTGAAATCATTGTCCTGGTTCAATCGCTGTGATTTTTAAAAAAGGAATATCTGAGACTCATAGATGGTTATTGAGATCTCCTGGGTTCATGGTCGGCTTCTTTATAAGTGGATGTACCGCAGTCTGTTTCAAGGCTGGGGCTACCACCCCCTTCTCAAGGTGGCATTAACTACCTCTTGGACCCACTCAGCCAGCCCTCCTTCTGGCAGATTTAAGTATTCAGGAAGGGCAAGGGTAGTCGGTGTTAGGGCTGAAGTGTCCAAGGACCGTTTGGCCACCTCCTCAGACCGGATAAGCTGAAAAAGTTGAAGCAATCAATAGAAGGAGATGTCTAATAAGCAGTGTGATAGGACTAGGATCACAGAAATGTCACTTTCTAGCTCTTGAGGCTTACTGTGATAGTTTTTTTAACCATTTTTTATGTTTTGAGTTCAAAAGGAAGTGACCACCTATAAACCTGCTGATCTCTATCTGTGGTTCTGTGTCTACATTTTAGTGACAATTGCTGTTTTATTGTCTAATTAGTTGTTACAAAAATCTTACAGCCTGACCATGCTATAAAATAACAATTGCTTGCAACATCATTTGGGAACATTAAAATAATCAAGTACTGAAGATAATGCTGAAAGCGTTTTTTGTTCAGGAAAACCAAAAACATCAGTACTACTGCTAGTATTTTTTTATGTGAATGACTACCCTGCATTTATCTTGACCTCTTGTGGTTAATCCATTTTTTTAAAAAATTGTTTACATTGGAGCAGATTCAGTTTGATGCTCTCTTTTTAGTCCTTGCTCTAGGATTAAGAGTTCTGTGGCACCGACTGCCCTGCTGATACTATGGCTTCATAGGTAGCAACGTGAAGGAAATCTCAGTCACGTGATGACTATCAAAGGAAAATTGTCACTCAGGATGACAGCATCATTTTTAATTGCAGGTGTTATGTAAGGATTTATAAGTGCTTTAAACAAATACTTCCGCGGCTTGTTTCTTCGAGTGTTGAGAGAGATCATTGTTGTAATGGGTCGAGAGAGGATTAGCTGTCAGTTGGCTTCTTAAAGGTTGTAGAGTGAATCTGCATGCTAGTACAGGAGTATGCTACCTGGGGTGCTGCGCGTAGTGTTTACATGCTAGTATGCTGCTGCTCATAATGTCCAGTAAGACATTTGTAGTTTGAGGGTCAACCTGACCAAACTGTGAAATAAACAGTTAAGGCAGAAAGGGAAGTATATGTAGGAGGCCTGTGTTTGTCTGTGTGTGTGGAGAACTGGTGTTGGATACCAGATTGCCAGAAGGTGTGGATGAAAATAAATAATGTGGGGGAAGATGGGTTGGTTGGTTTCCCTGGTAATCATTTTAACTCCATGTGCAATAGTTTTAATGAGCCTACACTAGAGGCTTACATCCTTTGGACCTTTACGCAGGTCACCTAGTCATTTTTTGTTCATTGTTTTCATGACCCCCCCCCCCCCCCCCGCTGACCAGCTCAGCAGCTCACAGTCGGTGTCCTCAGAATAGGAGCCCAAGGAGCTGAGGCTACCAGCTGAAGAGGACCAGCAGGACTAGGGAGAGGTTAATTTGGCCAAGATGTCTGCTGACAGTGGTCCAGCTGCACCAGAAGCCATCCTGCCTGAGTCTGCAATGGAGGCCGTACTAATCAGCCCCTAAAATAGTCACCACTCACCAGGGCTCTGCTGGGCAGGACTTGGGTATATACCTCTCCACGGGACACTCTCACTCTGCTGGAATGGTAACGGCAGAGGTCCTGTGTCAGCATGGCCCAGAGGTGGTAAAGCGCTCAACTGGCTGTACATAATCCTGTCTCGGAGGCAAAAAATAAGAACAATAATTCTTTGCAAGATCCTGCTATAACCATTTAAATTGGAATTGTTTATATTCAGTTAACTCACGGCACAGGGAGAGGATGTGAACGCCTGGAGTAAAGGTTTTTAGACCTTGGCTTTGAGTACCTGATTGTGCTACCCTAATAAGCCCAATGCCTGGGTGGGGGGGAAAAAGGGCTCCTTAAGGGAATATCCGTCTTCCCTGTTATGAAATGGATCTGTCTCTGACGGTTAGTTTTACATAATATCTGATCAGAGATGCTGAAGGACTTTTGTAAATATGCTAAGATGCTTAGTAAGCAGCTTGCCTCTGCTGTGAAAGCAGACGGGCTCGAAAATGCTTTGCTGTGCATGCAAGAGCAGGAAGGAGTGTGGGTGTAGGGAAGGTTTGTTGGATGCAGCTTGCCTACTAGGCTGCGAGCTCCTGGTTGGAGGGCGGCTTCAGCTCTTGGTGTGTTCTCAGTTGAGAGGCTGTTTTGTAATGCGCCGTTACAATTTGCATATTTCAAACCTAAAATAGATTCTGACTTGAAGCCTTTTATTGATTGTGTCGAGCGTCTTGCTTCTGGAGATCCTTCACTTCCATTACACGTCTTCTCATCGGTCAAGTGAAATGGCCTTTTCAGAACTGTTTTGGCTGAATGGGCAAGCAACAGACTGAGAAGAATGGAGTGATAATAGTCGAGAAATGCAGGACAGAGTTTCCCTTTGGACACATCCAATCAGCTGACATGTGTGTGTGTGGTCTGTGTGGTCCAGTTTCAAGATTTAATTCATTTCTTTAGCCTCCTTCCAGAACCATGTGCTGTTAGTTGCAAGGGTCTGTTGAGAACTGCATTGTGCTAGTTTTTTTAAAGTGAGCTTTCTTAACTTTGCTTTGCTCATGGGGGCACCAAAGGGGGAAACTTAGAAAGCTATATAAAAAAATCTAGACTTTTCAGTGTATTCTTGTCACAGCAACTGATAACAACTGGTTTTAAAGCAGGTTCTGCGAGCCAGAAATGATTAGCTCCTCAGTTCTTTCCTTTTTCTTTTTGTTCTCTCTCTCTCTCCTTAGCTTGCTTTTAACTCTCCTGGCAATGCTGCCGACTTCTGCTGACTCATGCCAGGCCCTTCCTTCCTTACAATTTGTTGCTGTAGGATGACAGCCTTTCAAAAATGAATTCTAGCTCTCCCATAAGAGTTGTTTTTCAAATGTTCCTCATGTTTGGCCTCTGTGAGTAATTTTTTTTAAAAAAGCAGAGCCGAAGCCTGCATAAAAGTAATTTATTGCTGGAAATTAAATCAAGGCTAACTGCAGTGATCGGTCTTCAGAAATTAAAATCCCTGATTGCTGACTCAGTTAAAATGCCAGTGGGTAAGTACGTTCAAGTTTCTGGCATTTACAGGGGGGGGGGGGAATTGCCACTCTTCTGTTGTATGCTTCTGAGCATAAAAGCACATATTGGTGAAATACAGTACAAACTCCCCCCCCCCCCCCACTGTCTTGTATGCAAGCTTTTGAAACTTCTGGGTGCCTGTGGACTTGTGTTACCTGCTGAACCACTTCACTTTGCCAGTGGCCTTGAGACTTTATTTAGCGTCAGTGCTCTGTATAGGGATATTGTTTTGGGTGGGTTTTTTTGGTAATTTTAATTTTAAAACTTGCTGATTTTCTTGTTAAAATGGCATGTTTTGGTGCTTCTTGCTTTGTGGTTAGGGCGGTAGAGCTATTGCTGTGTACCTGGTCCCCTTCAAGATTTCGATCTACAGGTAATCAATTCCTTTAGAACTCAGATACAAAAATTGGTAAAAATATTTGTCACTGTGAGCCACAAGAACTAAAAAGTGACATTTCTGTTACTGAGGGTCTTTTTAGAGGACACTTGCCCGGAATTTCTGCATTACTGCCGTTTTCTTGTTTTGCTTCCACGCTTTGTGTTTCTTGTCGAAAATACTGGTGTAAGGTGTAATTCTACCCTAAGGGAGGAGATGTATTATGTGTGTCGGGATAGGATTGTGGTTTCTGTTGAAGAGAGCATTGTGCAGATGTTTAAAATATAAACCATTCTCTTAAATTACAAATATGCAAGTATCTTCTTCTTGAGAGTGTTTTGCTCTCATTGTGTAATCTTTGTAGCTGGTGACAATGCGCTAATAAGGTTGTTCTTATTTAGGCACTTAGAAAAATATTTGTGTATTTTTAAACTGGGAGGCTGAGAGCAAATAGCATGGTTGTGAACGAAGTTTTTGGAGTGTTTTGAAGCTTTGGATCAATTTTCCTTATGTACTGGTGGATGGCCTTTTTATGGATTCCTGTCAAGTATATTTTAAGGCCTGTTTGCTCCAATGGCTGCACGGGGATTTAACTTCCATTAGCATTAATAGACACTAACTGTTCTACGTATAAATCTTGCTGACATGCAGTGGGAAGGATCTCTTGCTATGCATGCACTGGAGCAGGATTATAGCCATAGATCGAAGTCTCCTGTGCTGATCAAATACAATACTTTTTTTTTTTTTAAAGCAACCTAGTAACAAAACTGTCTCTCTTTCAGGGCAGTGGTAGACAGGCAAATTAGGCTGCTCAGACCTTTCAAGAGCACTCTCCTGCACCCAGTATATATTTCGCCGATTCTTGAGGTGGGCCATCTATTAAAATCTCTGGCTCTTATGCTTAGACATGCCACTGTGACTTGAAGGCTTAGCAGAACCCAGTGTCATCATTAGCTGGGATATGGACTGGGTCTCCTCCTTCCTGCTTTTCCCTCTCCAACACTTTCCACTCTCACATCTTCACAGTTTGGCTAGTGCTGAAAACCATCAGTGGGCATAGAGGATATATGCTTCCTCTTGTTACTTCTGTTCCTGCCCATGAACACAAGTGTAGGCAGTTACCAAGCAATCACTTAGGCTTTCTGAAGTTGCTTCCTTAGAGCAGACTTCATACCATAGCAAAAGGAAGTAAAATATAACTCTGCATGTAGTACAAATGTACAAAGCATTAATAATACAACCAGAAGTGCTAAAATATAATTTAAAAACAACAATTCTGTGTTTCATCTTATAAGTACCTAATCCCAATATAAAGACAAATGTCTATTTACATAAATACAGGTTTAAAGGTACATATTGTCTCTATATGCAAGAACCAATATCAAATGCATTTCGGCACCTGGCCTTCCTCAGTGGTGTAAGTCAAATTGAGCACTCTATTAATCTAACAACAAAATACAGAAAACTGACCATACACAGAATGGACCTAAAATCAATGTAGAAGAAGAAATTGGATTTATACCCCGTCCTTCACTACCCAAGGGAGTCTCAGAGCAGCTCACAAACTCCTTTCCCTTCTCCTCCCCACAACAGACACCCTGTGAGGTAGGTGGGGCTGAGAAAGCTCTGAGACAACTGTCCTTGAGAGAACAGCTGGTACAGAGCTATGGCTTGCCCAAGGTCATCCAGCCAGGCACAAGTGGAGGAGTGGGGAATCAAACCCGGTTCTCCCAGATTAGAGTCCGCGCACTTAACCACTACACCAAACTGGCTCTGTTTTTTGTATTCCAAAATTCTTCAAAGACCAGAAGTTACTATATTAGATCTTCTGTTAATTGTAACTCTAGAAGGCTCATCTGTGGTATACAGTGCCCGTGTAATTTGTTGTATGTGGGAATGACAACGCGACTGGTTAAAGTGAGAATATCTGAACACAGAAGCTGCACCAGACAGCAAAGATCGCTGGCTCCACTCATGAAGCACTTCATGTCCTTGGGACATAACAGATAAGGACCTTAAGTTTTGGGTCATAGCAAAACTCCACAACAAATTTAGCTTTTGAAGAAAAGGGAGTCCTTCTGATTTTTATATTGGATACTTGCGGTGCCAAGAGGTTTGAATGAAGAAATTGATTGACTGTGTATCTGATGGACTTGGCTGCTTTTTGAGATTGAGGTGTGCAAATAGGCTGATGCAATTTTCCTCTCTCAGACGCTGCTGATTACCTCTGTGTCATGTTTTTCCTGTTGCATCACATTTTCCCCACCCCCACACTTTCCATATATTTAGGGGGGTGGATTACTATGATGCTGATTGCAGGTGCAGGGCTTAGTAAGAAGTCCTGCAGAGGTCCACAAAAAACATACCACACAACAATTTTGGAATAAAAACCAGGCCACAGCTTTTATTGAATACAGACCAAGGAGCATTGGCAAAGTATGGGGGTGAATCCTGGAAATTCGAGTAATCTGCCTGCCACCCGATAACCACGCCCCTCAGCTTGTCTGATCCAATGAAAATCTCACTGCCAGACCTCACTGGCAGTGCTGCTTAAATATTCCCAGGCAGGCTCAATGTCACCACTGCATAGAGCCCATCAAATTCAAGGTGACCAATCAGCTGTCCCCACCCATCTAATATGGAGCCAGCCAATGTGGTTGCCCCAGGCTCCCGCATGCCGGGGGTGGGGGGAGACCTCCTCCAGCTCTCTTCTGCCCACTCAGCAATCCAGCCTTTTCAGGTTTGTCTGGGTCGCGTTTCTTTTTCAGTTGTACCTGAGCACTCTGTTGGAGTGTTGAGCATTTCTGATTGGATCTAAGAAGGTAAATATTATGCTATTTAGTTTTTTTCCAGTAGGCTACTGCTGAGTTACATGCTTTATGCGCATTTTATATCCATTGGTTAAGGAAGTATTTTGCATCTTAATGAGTTGCCCGTGTTCAGTTCAGTTTAATTTATTGTAATTGGCCATTGGCTGTTATAAAGTTGCAAAACTCTCAGCAGTAAAAATAGATGAGTTGCCCATGTTGTATCACAGGAAAATTTGATACCACTTACTCCACGGGTGTACATCCTAGTGTGAGTAAGGTAGCTATCCCAGTTCCATTTCAAAAATTTAAATTAATTTTGTTTCTCATCAAACATACGTTTTCTTATTTCCCCCTTCATTTTAGGTCCATTCTGTGTATGGTCAGTTTTCTGTATGTTATTGTTAAATTAACAGAGTGCTCAGTTTGGCTTGTACCATGAAGGAAGGCCACGTTCGAAATGCATTTGGTATTGGTTCTTGCATATGGAGATAATATGTACCTTTACACTTGTATTTATATAAATGGACATTTGTCTTTGTATTGGGATTAAGTATTTACATGCTGAACCACAGGTTTGTTGTTTTTAAATTATATTTTAGCACTTCTGATTGTATTATTAAATTATAATGCTTTGTACTGCTTTGTACATTTGTACTACATGCTTTGTACATTTGTACTACATGCATAGTTACATTTAACTTTCTTTTTCTTTGTTCCAACCTTTTTGGTTACCTTTCTCATGCAGGGTTGTGTTTTTCTCCCCCTTTCTTTGGGTGTAGGGTTCATGCCAACCTGCATGTGTTATACTTCCCCTACCTTCTGGAAGCCCTAATTCTGGGGGTGGGGGGGTGGGTTGGTGAGGGAGGGTCAGCAAAAAGTACTCGGTGACTCCAGTAGCAATGCTTACTTCTAGCCCCATTAGTATAGCTTGCTGGTTAAAAGACTTGAAAAGGGGCCATCACCCAGTGGTACAGAGAACTTGACTTTCGCAGGCACAGGACCTTGAGTTCAGTCTGTGGGCTCTCCAGTTGAAAGGCTTTTGGGTAGCAATGTTGAGAAGACTTTCTGTGCCTGATGTTTTTGGGAGCAGAAGTCATTTGGAATAGATGGCAGTAAGATAGGTGAAGCATTAGTCTGTGTCTTCCTCATTTGTAATCCCAAAGCAGCACATACTTAGAGTGAGGGTGACTTGTATTCACTCAGTGCCATTCTCATTACCTGGTGGCATTCTGTGGTTGACATTGTGCTAATGTCATTCTGTTTCACACAGCAGTGACTGCACTATCTGGGGGAAGAACCAAACTTTCCTAGGTACAAACACTGTGCTTTACATGCTTGGAAGATATGATATCTTTACAAAAGCAGTGCTGCCCTGAGGGAAGACATCTGGATCCCACACACTGAATAACAACCGTGTGTTTGTTGCACAGGAAGAGCTTGTGTGGGAAATCTTTGAATCGCACTTTTTTTCTGGAGGGGTTGAGTTAATGTGAATTTCTTGACTGAGCTGTATTGCATACATTGGTCACTTAGCTGTTGGACATCTCAGCTGGCACTGTGAGGGTGTTTCTCAATGTGTAAAGCATTGATACCTGCTGGAAAACTCTCTGTTTGGAATGGTATGTTATGTGTGCTTGTAAGAGAGTGCTTTCACTTCCAGTTCTCTTAATAAAAGGCATACTTTGAGACTTCAGCAAACTGCTCATTGGGCCTGGATCTCATTGAAAAGTGGCAGAAATGGCATTGCAGGTGCAGCCTGAGAGTTACAGGATCATGCAAGCTTAGTTTGAATTCTTCATTTTAGTGTACTGATCATCTCATTTGAAGATCTTCGACATGGTCTCTGTGCTTCACACCCATGGGTTTCTGCACCTGCGGCATGGGTGTGAATGCACAGATGACCACTCGAAGATCATCAGTTACAGGTAAGCAACCTGTCTATCTTCGACATGGTCTCTGTGCTTCACACCCATGGCGCAGGTGTAGAAACCCATGGGTGTGAATGCACAGATGACCACTCGAAGATCATCAGTTACAGGTAAGCAACCTGTCTTTCCTTTATAGGCTTAACGTGGACCAACACAGTCTGTTTTTAGGCAATTTATTGTGTAGTATAGGATGGAGAGAGAGGTGGTCATTGAGTGTTATGTAATTTTTCATCCTTAGCATGATCCTTTCAACAAGAATTAGCTTCCAGTTGTTGTTATTGTTGAGTTTAAGGGACTTGGAGCAGGGGTCAGGGATCACTAATCTTTTGTATTCAACAGGAATCCAGAAATTTTTGCATTGTCTTAATATCTGACTATGGCTGGTAGTTGCCATGACCACCTTCCCCCACTGTTCAGTTCTCTGGTTTCCACAGAGTGCTCAAGGGATGGGAACAGGTTGGTCCTGCATTTTGTACCAAATATTCTGGGAATGGAACTTTGAAGAGAGAAGAAGAAGAAGAGATTGGATTTATATCCCGCCCTTCACTCACTTGGAGTCTCAGGGTAGTTTACAAACTCCTTTCCTTTCTTCTTCCCACATCAGACACCCTGTGAGGTAGGTGGGGCTGAGAGAGCTCTGAGACAACTGTCCTTGAGAGGACAGCTGGTACAGAGCTATGGCTTGCCCAAGGTCATCCAGCAGGTGCAAGTGGAGGAGTGGGGAATCAAGCCCGGTTCTCCCAGATTAGAGTCCGCGCACTTAGCCACTACACCAAACTGGCTGCAAAGTGAAACAAGATCTTCAGTTGTCTGAATATTCTGAGCAAACTAGAGGGTTGGAAGGCGGTTGGGGAGTTTATCCTCCCTGGCATTGTGAAAAGGCCCTTGCTTTCTGCAGTTTGTTGACCATGTGATGGAGGGGATCTTTATGCTGGACATCCAGGCCAAGAGTGTTTGTGAGTGGTGACCAAGGATCAGATTTGTGGGCTTTGAATATTAACATTTTATACCATAATATTATGCTGAAGTTCAGTTCTTAATTGATTTAATTTGTCTTGGATTAATGCCTACAACATTAAATGAATTTACCTTAAAAAAAAAGTAGAGCTGGAAAATGAAGTTGTGTGTGTTTTGAGGTGGAGAGTCTTTTAGTAAAACAGTACAGCTGTCAGGAAGGGAACCAGCTTTGCTTGCAGTGTTTTTAGCTAAAGCATTTCTTTAATTCTAATTAAAGAAATTGATAAAAAGCGATATGGATATGGTTTACAGAACCTATCCAGACTATACTAAAAAGAAAAGCCTGCCTGGTGAGATTCAGATAAGGTTCTCCAAAAAGTCAACAAGAGATGTGGTGCTTAGGACCACAAATAAAGCGGTTCTGAAGATCAAAGGAAAAGAAGTTAAAGTGATGAAAGATATCCCATTTGAAATAAGGAAAAGAAGGAAAGCCTATGGAAAACTGACATCTTGGCTACAGTCTGAATCTATTATCTACAGGTGGAATGTTCCGGAAGGACTGAGCTTCAGCATCAAAAACAAAAAATACAAGATTGACTCTGTTCAACAGGCAAAAAGTTTTTTGGAAAAAAGCAAAGAAAAGAAAAAAGAGAGAGACTCAGATGGTTCGCTGGCATCGCAAGAAAGTATGTATGGATTTGATAGCTCAAAGAGTGAAGAAGAAATTTCTGACTCGGAAAAAGAAGCAGCAGCTCCAAAGGTACAAGAAGAGACTGTTAAGACAAGAAGAGGCCGAAAGAAGAAATAAAGGCTGAAATGTTTTTTGAAATCGCACTTATATATTATATATAATTTGTATAATTAAGCATTCCTTCAAAAGAACATGTCTGTCAAACAGCTTTTTTATTTTTCATATATCATCAGTAACAATTTTAATTGAATATTAACGAAGGTTTAAAATGCTTCATATGTATTAATGGTAAGGTAATATTAAGCAAATGTTAAAGCACACTCTGTACAAGGTAAATATAGCTTAGAAAAGTAGCGATGTAGTAGAAATAGATAAAATCAATAAAAATCTTTAAAAAAAAAAGAAATTGAAAACACATTTTGTTTCATGATCATGTAAAGAAATTGCTTTTTCTGGTTGTTGTTTCTTTGCTCAGAGTTTACCTACTCTGGCATTCACCACATCTGCATAGCCCTTTCTTTATGTCTGTTTTGATAATTAGTGCGTTGTCTATTAACAGCATAAGCTCTTACTGATTTAATTCCATTTAAAATTAAGCCTGTTTCAGGGACTGACCTACCCATGTATTGCCTTGTTGTATCACTTCTTGGAGGCAGCATCTTGTGAATTACTGTACAAGAGAGGCACTGTGACTTACTGACAGTGATTAATAACTCATTCAGGGCTGTTTTCTTAATTCAGTACAGAAATCTTGGCGTCTGCACCAACCCACTGCGTTAATGGCTGTCTTCACTATGGGCTACTTTGCTTCTTCTGCTCTGTTCCCTTTTGATTTCAAAGGGTTTGCATTTGTCTGGCTGTTCTTTTCTAGTGGGTTTGCAATACAAGCTGTATTTCCTGTGAATTTGGTTGTTGGGGGGGCAGGTACACTCTCTGTAAGAATGTTTGCGGCAAGCCCCCTTTGTACATTGTTTTCCTGAATTCCCAGTAGTTGATCTGTTAGTAGCGTGCATACCGAAGCAGCGAGGCTTTGTTATGGAGTACTTGCAGCCTGGGAAAATGTGAAGATGTCTCTAGTGCTCAGTGCTATCGGCCCCATTCTTTTTAAGACATCATCTTCCCTGACAGAGGTGATGCCAAACTAGAAGGTGAATAGGAAGTACCTTATAAAAGTAGTACAGGCAATGCTAGGACCACTGTCGCTGGTTTGTGATGATAGCTCCGTCATCTCAACATTCAGGTCCAAGGTCACCCAGTGAACTTCATGATGCTCACTCTCTCTTAGCCCAACCAACTTCACAGGGTTGCTAGAGTAAAATGAAGGAGGAGAACCATGTTTGCTGCCCTGGGCTCCATGGATAAAAGGTGGGATTAAAAAAATCTAATAAATGTTCTTTTTGTTCTTCTCTCCACTCCCCCCATCATTCTTTCTGATGCCCCAGTACATTTTGTACTAACACAATCAACACCATGGGCTCTTGGATTGTAGATATCCATCAAACTTAAGTCATACTGGTAATTTGCAAGAGCAGTATGATCACAAGAAAAGGCCAACATCTGGAAATGCCTCACAACCAGATGCTGAGACCAAGAGAGGATGGAGTGGAGGTAGAAGTAATGCTTCTCTTGAGGCTGTGAACCCATGTAAACATACAGAGTTGCCTTGTAGAACTTGCAGTAGAAAAATGGTATGTGTTCCAAACAAAAATAAAATTGAGGCTTTTGCTGCATCTAGTCAGCTCTGGCTAGGACCAGCTTTTGCAAGGTATCAAGCATAGAAAAGTCTTTGAAGAAGCTAGGGATGAGTAAATAGGGTTTGTGCCTGGGTTTCTTGCATCTAAACATGCTGTCCATTATACCACAGTACAGTTTTACATATTTGAGTTCAGTTTTTCGTAAAGAACTGCTTTGCAACTTAATTTTTATTGCCCCACCTTTTCAGCAGCTGTTTGCCTGTAGTTCAAAAGTGTTTTCCTTTAGTGCCAGCAAGACATCAGCCAGAGACAGGGCAGATCAATTCACATCAAAATATGAACCACCCCTGGTCTTTCTCAGGTTACTTGTCCATAATCATTTAACTTCAAACCTGCCTACCAGCAGGACACATCTCCCCTGCAAGACTTCTCACTCTATGAGATTTCTCAGCCTGCTCTTATTGTCCTTTCCCCTTGCTCCAGTAATATCCCTCCTACAGTTAAGATCCTCTTTCAGCTTCTTAAGGTAGAACTACATGTTATTTGTAGTTCTGTGTTTCTTAGTGATTTAAAAAAAATAGCAGAATACAATAGCTGGGGCAGCAGAATAAAATAGCTGGGATTGCTGCAATATACAGGGAGAGACTGGCAGGAGGAGTGGGACTGTTTCACACTTTATGAGTGGGGTGTTTTCCTACTGAACGTTACTGCCCTCCGAGCTGCTTTTCCCCCATTGCATCAAACTTTTTCTTCCTCCATTGATCCCTCCTCTAAATAACAGCCCCAGTGGTTCCACTGTCCTTAAAAAAATGAATCACAGAACCACGTTTTGTAGTTTCACTTATTAGCCCTTTCTCCTTGATTACTGCCCTGCCTCTGGGTTCCCTTCGACTCCTGTCCATCTTCTTGCTTTGCTTCTAGTCCTTGCTTCTGTTCTCACTTGCACCACTCTTACTTCTTGTAGGCATGAGGCTTTCTCCAAGTAACACACTTTCATTTCTCTCACGAAAGCTTCCCTGTTCATGAAATTTTAATGACGCATTTACCTTGAACAGTCAGAATGGTCGTGAAGATTCCGTGAGATCAAGCAGGCCTTCCAATATCTGGGGTAGGCGGTTGGTTCTTGCAGGTAGGCAGATGAAAGGCAACAGCTATGTTTTTCCTATTTGCAACTAATGTTACTTTGGGGGAAGGAACGGGTGTAGAAACCACAGTATGGTTTTGTATTTCTCCAGTAGTAAACTGGGTGGCCACCAGTGCCAATGAGACAAGCTGCGCAAGGCCAACCACAGACAAAGTAGCAGTTTCTATGTGGGAGTCCTCAGGTATGTAGAAATATGACACACACACACACACCCCACCTAAAAATCCCATATCTTCAGAAAACAGCCTGATGACTATTAGAAATGCTCCAGAATGGGCAGAATATTGAGAGCAGCTGAGCATTGGTTAAAGGAAAGAGAAGAAGAAGGTGATTCTTCAGAGCCTCCAGCTTATCATTTAGTATGCAATTAAGACTGTATATAAGATTACAACAAAATTATACAATAGAACAAAAAAAATGGATATAATAATGAAAAAGGGTTTGTATAAGAAAAATACGTTAGAATGTTTGAAAATAATAAAAAATTTTATATATAAAAAAAAAAAGACTGTAGAACTCTTGTATCAGTTGACTCAGTCCTTGTTTGGTACACTATTTGTATGGAAAGTGCATTACAGTCTTTGCCTCACTAATTCTGGCAACATCCATTTGAGAGTATCAGTATTTTGGTGAACAGAAAGTTAATAATTTGAATGTTTTGAAAGGTTTTTCTTCCTGAACATGTGGTTCTGGGTGAGGTGGTCTAGTAACAGCTTTCCGAAAAACAGGAGATCCTTTCAGAAGTCAAAGCAATTATCTAACAACTTTTCTCCCACCAGCTACAACATGGAGTAACATTTTTACAAGCACTTGTCCACTGATGTAGAAAAGTTTGTGTGCATGTGTGTGAGAGAGGTCAGGCAGGTCATGACTGTTTGAGCCTTATTTTAAAAAGTGAATAATTAGCATGCCAGCACTGGTTCTGCAGACAAGTGCATAAAATATTGAACCCATAGTAGCATATACATAAAATAGTAAAGTGGGTGGGCTATGCCAGTCAGAAAAGTAGCAAAACAGCACAATCCTAAACAGATGTGCTCCCTTCTAAGCCAATTGACTGATTTTAGGAGTGCTGTTATGAGTTTAGGAGTGCACTGAAAGCCACCTACAGTCAAGGTAGTAGTTTCTCATTCAGGGACTTCAGGGCTCCCATCTGATTGTCTTTAATATGGCTTGGGGCTTCATACCTTAAGGATCAGCTGCTTCTCTAGGAACCTGCTAGACAAAGGCCCCAAAACAGTGGAAATCCCTTCCCAAGAAGGTTTGTCTGTCCCCTGTTAATGACTTTTTTATTTTGTTCAGTATTCCTTTGTTGGTCCTCCTTCATGTTTAATTGCTGTTTTATATGTATTGTGTATATGTATTATATGTGTATTGATATTTAATGGCTTTTTAACTGTTTGGTACCTAGAGAGCCCTAACTGGATGGAAAGGTGGGATACAAGTATTTTAAATGCATTAAGTGAAAATAATTGAAAAGTATATGGTTAATTGCCTGTAAAAATTAAAATTTTACAAACTTAGACTGGAAAAGAAATAGAAAATATGACAAGAGTAAAAACGGCCCATGTGCAGACAAGTTTGGTGTTTCTGCAAACTTTAGAGTTTCCCTAGAAGAACAATAATTTGTATATTGACCCCCCTCGCCCACAGCACCCAAAGGAGGTCTGAGCATGCTTGCTGCCCTTGGAATGTCCAGAGTAGATATGAGTCAGTTAAAGGAGAAAACATAACTGGGAGAGATGGGGAAATTAGTGTGCTCAAGTTCCCAGAGAACTTATAATAACCTGGAGAAGCATTATTTGGAGATCGGTGAATGGAAACAGAACTTTCTTGGTTCTGATGTGTAAGCTGTACTTCAGTCCCGTGGCAGTTTAATTTAAAAAAGAATAATAAAAAGACATCTTTTTTGCGCATTTGTTTGTGGTGTTTCAGTATGGGTCCACAAATCAAACTAGCAATCCAAAATCAATGGTTGCCACTAGCACTATCCTTGGGGGTAGATTTCTCTGCTCTCAAAATCTGTCCTTTAGCGGGAGGCGGCAGCAGCAATGCCTTGATGCTGCTGACATCTTTTGTAAAAGCAAAGTGAAGGTTTTACACAGTTTGGTGCAGAGAAAAGGAGGAATGTTTTTGTGTTCTTGCTCTTGGCCTTGCTACCTCCTGCTACAAAAGCCCAGTGAGAAGAAGGGGGTCTTTATGATGGATCTGTGGGCAGAGATGCTCACCAGAGGGAGGAAGCAGCCTTGGCAAGTAGATTTAAACAAAGACGTTGCACAAGAAACAACCCTTAATTTGCAGAAATGTTGTTTCAGGTTCACAGAGAGCATTATTTTGATTCTTCTCCTCATGGTTGAATTTCATCCTTTCATTTTGGAATAGAATCCACACTTTTTGTTGTTTTTGTTGTTGTTTTTGTTAAGGGCTACTTAATCTCTTTTCATCACATATGTTGTCCGGTCACAAAGAACCCTGTTTTCCTTATTAAGAGTGAGCAGTCTGGAAATCATTTAAATGTTCAGGATGTACACAAGTTCCAACATGTAAAATATTAATTAAGTTCTGCTGCACTAAATCTTTAAAAAGAAGGTTCTGTAGCTTTTAAAGCAGGGGGGAAAGCCCCTGTTGTCTGAAAAGGATCATGTAGAAGTGAGTTTGCCTCATAGTGGAGAACTATAAAACACATGTTCTGGTTTATTTTTTTTAATAAACTTTTTATTAGATTAAGCACACCAAAGAACATCATAAAACGAATGCATGTCAAAAGAATATTGGCACAAGAAGGAAACCTCAGAACTCTTCCCCGCTTCCGCCTTCATCAGCACACATAAGAAACTAATAGCTTTGGGAAAAAGAGAATCCCACTGCATCTTTAAAGAACGAAACAAAATTATAAATTGGCTATTTGTTTAAATCCATCCAAGGTTTAGTGTCTGGGTTGTATATCTTAAACATTTATGGCCTTATCAATTTAACATCTTTTTTTTTTTTCAAATGGGGCCGTCTTCCCAGTTAGCTGTGTGTGCAGTTCAATTTCTCAGCACTGGCTTTGTTTTCTCCTTAGGCTTACTTTTGGAAAGTACCTGGCAGGTGAGTGACTACAAGAAACAACAGGTGCTCTATGTGTTCAGTAGATCTGAGATCAGAAAGTTGAAAGGCTCAAACTATTTTATTTTAAATGACTGACTTTGCTCATTTAGCACAAAACATTTATGCCCCCCTTTCTTTTTATAATAAACTGTTTCATAAGCTGATAAAAAAACATGTTCTTTCCTTCCTCCTTAAAGAAGTAACTGCATGTTTTAAAAAGATGGTGCATAAATTTGTCTTCTTTGGTTAATAATCTCTTTCCCACCAATCTTGCATGTTTTGCAACGGATGTTGCTTTGGTGCAGTTTTGGCAGAACTTTTGAACTTTCTATTGCTCCTCTTCACTGTATTTTTGGGGAATGGTCTGTATGGGCCTGTCTGAACTGGCAAAATTCCACTGAGGGATGTAGGACATGGCAACTGGTATTATGGCCAGTTATTATATGGCTAATTTTACAATCGCAGGTATGCTTGTAGTAGCTATTAATTAGGGTTGCCAGGTCCCTGCTGGCAATTAGCTGGGGATGGGGGGTTGGATTGCCAGATCCATGTTGGGAAACTCCTGGGATATCACCATAGGCGTCAACTTCAGGGGTGCTGGGGAGCTGGAGCCCCCCCCCCCAAACTTTTCCAGGACATGCTGAGCCTCCCCTGGAGACAATGGCCTGTAATGTCTCTGGCCTAGCCCCAGCGCGCTCCCCCCCAGAAACTGGAAAGTCTACGCTCTTGGATATCACCTGGGGAGAACTGAGACCTCAGTGGGGTACAATACCACGGAGTGCACCCTCCAAAACATCAATTTTCTCCAGGGAACTGATCTCTGTAGACTGGAGATGAGCTGTAATTCCGGGAGATCCCCAGGTCCCACCTGAAGGCTGGCATCCATACTGTTAATTGTGAATAACTAGTAGATTTGAGTCTTCTTAATGTGCTTCTGACTTTTGTTCATGGGATTGCATCCTGGGCCAGTATATGGTGTTAGGGGTGCCTCTTCATAATTTTTGCATTTGCTACTCTTCCTCAGGATTCTCTCATCTTCCCCAGTTCCCTTCCCCCAAACGTCACTTCAGTAATATGCAGAATTAGGGGCAAGTGTGCAGATTCTAATTTGAGGAAACAACCTAAGCGCCTTCTTTTGTGCTAAGAGGAAGGGCAAAGCTAATAGTCTTGATGTGGGATTTCCAGAATTTCCAAGCACTATTTTTAGTTGGAGGGAATTAGAAGGGGTTGGGTAATTTTTGTCCCTATATCAACATGGTGCAATTTACAGCATTGTAATGTTGGATTATCTTTATCTACTCCCTTATGCGCCCTGATCTGGCTATAGCACAGGCTAGCCCAATCTCTTCAGATACTGGAAACTAAGCAGGGTCAGCCCTGGTTAGTATTTGGATGGGAGACCTCCAAGAGATACCAGAGTTGAGGTGTGGAGGCAGGCAATGACAAAATCACCTCTGAATGTCTCCTGCCTTGAAAACCCTGTAGGGTTGCCATAAATGACCTGTGAATGATGGCAACATCAACAAATTCCCCTGTGTTCCCTTAAGTTACAGGGATGCCCTGCCCATTCTGTCTCAAGGGAGTGATTAGCCACCTAATCGAACACATTAGGATGCAGGAAAAAATAAACTTTAGAAGTTGAAGCAGTATTAGGTCAGATGGGAAAAAAATGTCCCTAGCATTGAAATACAATGCCAAAAACCAGTATGGTATTGTAAGTTGCATTGGAGACATGCCCTGAGATAGATGTTGCTTTTGCTCTGTGTCTGTGAAATGGGTGCTAGCTAACTGTGTAGTGATCATGCTCCCTCTAAGCTGTGGAGTCTTGTGAGCAAAAATTCTACTTCGTGAGCTACTGGCATTAAAGTTGTGAGCGAGCGATTTGGCTACTGCATAAATTAGTTTGCTCTAGGGCTATCCTTCCTGAGCTAAGACACAAAATGTGTGAGCCAGAGGTGAAAAAACTGTGAGCTCGCTCACACTAACTTAGCTTACAGAGAACACAGGTGATTAGTTTGTCAGTGTGGAGAAATGGCTTCCCAAGCAATGTTTTGGCATCTCCTTGAGGTTTAATTTTATGCCAAACGTGACTGTGGTTCAGCCCTGGAACTTGTTTGCAGTGTTGTAGCTGAGATGTGGAGCACGCATATCCAGACGGAATCTGAGCTGGCTGTGATTCTCTAGGAAGATCTTGGGGTTGTGGTGGATAGCTCGATGAAAACATTATCTCAGTAATGTGGTGGTAAGAGAGGGCGTTTCCTATCTGTGGACTGTTCAGAAAAGGACTGAAAATAAAACTGACAGTTTTGTAATGCCTTAATATAAATCCATCATAGTGGGGCTGCATTAAGATTATTGTGTACTGTTCTGGTCACCCCATTTGAAAGGATTTTTTAAGCTGGAAGAGGTGGAGAAAAGGGCAACCAAAATGACTGAGTAGTTGAATTGCTTTCCCTATGAGGAAAGGTTGACACATTTGGAGTTTAGAAAAATGGTGATGAGAGAGGTATCCAGTCCAATCCAAATACCTTTATTGGCATAAAGATGAGAGAGGTAGGAGAAGACATATCTGAGGCATCTAAATTTATGGATGGTGTAGTGAAAATGAATGTAGAATGGTGTAGTGAAAGTGGATATAGAAATGTTTAACTTTCTGCACTAGAACTTGGGGTCACACTGAAATTGAACAGTAGATGAAAGAGAGGCTGAAGATTATGCTTCACACAACATGAAATTAACTTACCATGAGATGTGATAGGTGCCACTGGTATAGACAATTTTGTAACAGGGTTACATAAATTCTGAAGGAAATGTCTATAAGCAAGGTAGTTAGATATAACCTCATTTTTCAGAGGCAGTGTACCTCTGAGTAACAGTAGCTTGCTTGTCGTGTGTATATAAAACAACACAAGGCTTACTGCCTTCATGTCCTGCTTGGGCCTCTGGATGGCAACCGTTGGAAATGGGGGACTGGATAGAATCCAGCAAGACTCTGCTTCAGTTCTTAACATGTTGTGAGCAATTCTGAGCATGTGAGTATCTCCTGCCCTTCACCACAAAGTAACCACATCAGATCTTTGCGCATCTGGATGGTGGGGGAGCAGAGCACTTTGGGGGTATAGAACGTATCTTTCAGACATGCTTCAGCTTCACAGTTTCTGTCATGAAAATCTACCTACTGCTTTCCCAGTTGTGTGTTTCTCAGAGTAAGAGGTAGGCTTCCAAAAGGAAATTTAGGTAGAGGGAAGCATGTGTTCAAGCCTCTCCAGGACTAATTTGCTTCCCCTTAATTTACAGCTGCCCTCTGTATAACATCCGCATGAGAGTTTTCTTCCTTAGCTGTTGGAACAAAGTGTTGTTTTGTAATATGGTGGTTTGCAATACACAGGTAACATTTTTCCCCTCCAAAATGTTGTTGGGTCTGTGTAAAATCTGTGTTATTTTTTTTGGGCTCATATTCATAAAGGGGAGCCCATCCCATCCCTTTTGTGCTGCTTCTGCAGGCATTTAAGCATCGACCTCTTGGCTGAGGCTGGAAATGGGACACAGCAGCGTAGCTGTAGGGATGCCACATCTACATGGAAAGGCGGGAGTGCAGAATTAGGACGCTGCAGCAGCCTGTTCTTATTACTGCAAGAGAAATTCCTTTCTTCAGAGAGGAAGAGACTGAATGCATGCAAATGGAGTAAGAGAACTGAGGAAGGAAGATGCAGGGGGAATGACTTCCAGACCATTAAAGTTAGTTTTTAAATTATTTTTATTACATTGTTTCTGATTTGTGTCCTTAGAACCCCTTAATTCAGTGTGGTACCTTTGTAAAGGAGCCCCAAGGCGGGAGGGGGAGAAGACGTGGTAGGAAAAACTGAACTGTGACTTTGTGTCACATTTTTGTCCCCCCTCCCTTAATTTTGTTTTCAAAACTGTTTTACCCAAGATCCTATTTCAAGATAATTTATAATTCCAGCCTCAGATTAAGTGGTATGATCCAAGCATAATTCTAGGATTGTAGTCAAATTCCCAGTGAGGAAATCTGTTTGGGAGGAATAATGGCTAGTGCGGGTTTAGCACAGGGACTAAGAGATTAAAGTGTGAACCAAGAAATCATTCCATGGCTCAGATCCTGCAGCTGCCATGAATTTATTAGGTTAGCATGTCTCTGAATCTGAGCCTCCCATCTGAAATATTGTATTTATTTCATACATTTTTATGCTATTCTTCCTTCAAGGATTTCAGAGATGCATGTCTGATCCCCCCCCCACCCCTCCCTCAGCGCTGTGTGAGGTTAGGCTGAGAGAGTGACTGATCCAAGGTCACCAAGCAAGTTTCATAGTGGGTATTTGAACCTGGGTCTCCCATATCGTAGTGTGACATTCAACTATACCATACTAGCTATCTATGGGGAAAATGCTACAAACTTGCCTTACAGGCATTCTGTAATGATTGCTGAGATAATGTGACGCTCTTTGAGCCTTTGAAACATGCTGTATATATGTACTAGATGCTGTTGTTATGAAAGTGTTGTTGACTTGCTTGTCTCAAGATATGAGGTGGCATAGACAGTAGCTAGCCTATTACCTATCTCAGCTGGTGACACCGGGCAGTTCTTTGTGTAAACACAGGGCTTGTTATTTCCAAACTGATAACAGAACAGCAAATCTGTGAATTTTAACTAGGGCCGATTCCGCACTAGTTGTTGCCCTGGCTTCACTCCCTGATAAAATCCGGGGCAGAGCAACAGTTCCACACTTGTTGCTCCGGGTCTGCAGTTGGCCCGAATGTAATCATTGTTTTCCCCGGATCTTCCGTTTCTGGGATTTTCAGGGGGGTTTTTTTGCCATGGGAGTGAGGGCATTCAGGTGGGGAACTCCGAAATCGGGGTTTTTTGCTCCACCCCTTTAATGCCCCTCTGATTCTTTCTCTCCCCTTTCCCTCCCCTTCCCCGCCTTGGTGCGAGCAGGATTTTTTTTTTGTTCCCCACTTTGTTGCGTTATAACCACACGACATGACATTGATCCACCATTGACTGGCATTTAAATGTCTTTTTAAAAATGTACTTTTGTTGTTGATGTCTGCACATTTCTATGTTGCATCTTTTGTTGCACAAAAGTTGTGCTGGAGTCATGCCACTATAAAAATATGTATTGATGGCTTTGAGGCACAGCGCAAGCTGTGTTGCATTACAACAACACGACATGACATTGATCCATCGTTGTGTGGTTAACATTTTTTGTGGGGCCAATGTATTGCAGGTGGCGTGGTGGTGTGGACACAATTTTTGCAGGGGCTACATGTGTTGTGTTGCATGTTCCCCCTCCATTTCCCATCCTTTTCCCACCTTCCATTTCCCCTCCAACTCTGGTGCAAGCTTTTTTTTTCCTTACACAGATAATTTTCGCGGGCTTGGAAGCTCAGATGGCCAATCACGGCTTTGTTGCGTCACGACGTCATAACGCAACTCCGCCTACATTTAAAAAAAAGGGGAGATGGGCGGGGGCTCAAGATTCGGGGCAAGGACAGATTCGGAAAGGAAGAACCGGCATCAACCCGGGTCAGATTCATGTACTGCAGAAACGCGCACACTGATTCGGACCAATTAAACCCGGGAGGAAAGGGAAGCAAAGCCCTTGTGCGGAATCGGCCTAGGTGAACTTTTGTCAAGAAATGGGTGAGAAATTACATCTTGCTGCTACTACAAGTTTCTTTACAATCTTCAAGACTGTGACGTGTCAGTATTGGGGCCTGATCCCCCCCCACCCCACCCCATCCCACAGCTATAGGATGTTCATTTAAAAATCGTCATTCTGTCTGTTGAGAATTTTCTCTAGCATTTTATACATGGAGCTCTGAGGTCGAGACAGAATGACCTTCCTAAGGATCTGTACTGATTGTGTGAATGAGGTGGAAGACTGGGAGTTAAGCCTGTGTTTCAGGTAAGTGCTCTGTTGAGTCACACTGTCACTTGGTAGACTTCAAGGGAAGGTAACAAAGCTGCACCTGTGCAGCTGGTGAATATTGTTATGACCTACCTGAGGGACCGCGTTTCCCCATATGTACCCCGGAGAGCACTACGGTCTGGGGCCCAACATCGGCTGACTATACCTGGCCCCAGAGAAGCCAGGCTCGCTACCACAAGGGGGAGGGCTTTCTCAGTGGTGGCCCCGACCTGGTGGAATGAGCTCCCAGAGGAGATCAGGGCCCTGCGGGACCTGGTGCAGTTCCGCAGGGCCTGCAAGACGGAGCTCTTCCGCCAGGCATATGAATAGGGGCAGCTACCCTTGCCTCCCCCCCCCCCTCCATAGTACATCTACCAATGTCTGACCACCGACTGTATCATCTTCTGCTGGGAAAATGGCTCCAGTGTTATTAGAGAGCCACCATCTGAGTTTTTGACTGCTGAGCACTTTAAATTGTTGTTGTTTTTAACTATATGTTTTATATTGTTTTAAATATTTATAATGTTAGTGAATCCTGGCATACCAGGTCCTGTAAGCCGCTGTGAGCCTGCAAATGAGGGGAGAGCGGCCTAGAAATCAAACAAACAAACAAACAAATAATAATGGTATTTTTCATGGGGGAGTGACAAACATGCACTATTTTGCTGGTGTCTTAATCGTCAGACTATACTGCAAGCTTTGTGTTGACAATATAAGTGTGGCATAATTGAAGAGCAAGTGAGAACACAGTTGCTGGATTATGATCTTATGTTATGGGGACTAAACATTCAGAGGCAGCAAACCTCTTGAGTACCAGTGCCAGGAGGAAACATTGGAGAAGGCCTTGGCCTCTACAGGCTGCTGTTGGCCTTCCAGAGTAACTGGCCGGCCACTGTGTGAAACAGGATGGTGGACTAAATGGACCACTGATCTAATGTAATCAATCTTCTTGATCTAGCTCAGCATCCTGTCGCCCTGCAAGAATGAATTCTGAGAAGTTCTGGAGCAGGGCATGATGGGGCATAGCCACGTTTATTCCAATCATGTAGTAGTCAGAGGTATTTTGAACCTGGAGGCTTCATTTTAGTTTTTCATGCCTGATAGGCCTAGTTGCGCATGATTTAGTCTAATTCTGCTTTAGAACTGTGCACCATGGGAACACAAGCAAGTATTTTGGATGCTCTGGAGTTCATGTAGCTGAGCTTGGGTCGTGTGTGTGTGTCTGTGTGCTGCATTCTCCTTTATGTTAATCAGCCTTGAAAAGCTTCCTCAGTGTTACATTGCTGAAAAACAATCTCCGCTGGGTGAAGGGAGTATTCTAGAGAAGATAAGAGAGAGAGCTCTTTAGATGCGCTTTGGTAATGTGCCGTGCTATACACTTAATTACATTCCCTCCTCACAAGACAAGAGTGAGCTCAGTTGGCGCAAGCTTTGGCTTGTATATGAATAAAAGGCAATTATGATGAATCCAGGTTACTTCAGACTTCAAACACTCGGGAGTTAATTTTCTGTAGCCTGACTGAAAACACAAATAAACCATTTGTAAATAGCCTGCCCTGGGATAGAGAGAATCCAGCCTGTGTGTAGGGCTCATTTTTAAAAAAAACATGCAAATGATCAGACAGAGTTTTCTTCAGCTTCAGGTATTTAACTAGGTAGAATTAATGTATTTAGACTGTCTAGGAGTAGCTGTTCACTGACTGGCTCACACATTCATCCGTTAGTCATCAGGGGTATAGACACACCCACCTGGGCAGGGATGTCATCTATATGGGGAGGAGCCAAAGTTGCACACCCACATAGTGCAGTCAAAGAAAGGCTGGGCTGCTGAACTAGTTGTGAGGGTAATGGTGCAAGTGATATGTAGAAGCCCAGGAAGAGGCTTGTCGCTCAGTAGGGAGGGAATTCCAAAGCATTCCAGGGAAGCCTGCTAGCAAGGGTCAGGAAGGCTGGCACTATTGGGCTCTCTTCCAAGTGAATCTTGTAGGATTTTGGTTAGATTTCTATCTTGCCCTTCCTTGAAGAATTTCAGAGTGGCATATAGCGCCCCCCTCATTTTGTCTTCATGACAACCTTTCAAAGTACGTTGTGCTAACTGGTGGCACTTATACTCAATAAATAAATGGTATGCGGTCTCTCCAGAAACCTTATGAAGTAATCTTAGTCACTCTACCCCACTATACTGTACTGCCTTTAGTGGTATCCATGCTAAAGACCAGTTTTGGAGGTCATGCTGGTCCACCTATGAGGATTCACAGAAGATGTTTTCAGAATCCCCAGTGCCTGATGCGCTTTGCTTGGTTGGGACTTGTAGCTCTACTTCCCCTGCTATTGTGATGCGGGACTTATCCCACTGGACGCATCCAGTCCTATGGATGCATGCGTGTGGGTAGGGGGAGTCACTGTGGGTCATCCATGCAACTCATTCAGCAGGTGTTCAATGAGTTTGACTAAACAGGTAAACAGTGTCTACGTTTTTCATTCCTAGAACCTGAATGAAGGGAAGATTAATGCAACAAGCATTGACGGGGCAGGGCAGGGGGGAATCAAGAAGCCTGCTGGGAAACCCCTCTCACTTCTCAAGGGCAGAGGGAGCTGTTGGCATCTTCCCATTGGTTTTAGAGCAACCCGTTTAGTCCAATGCCTGTTCAAGGCAGCCCAGGCCATGTTAGGTTTCCTTTCTTTGTAGCCTTTATTTCTCAGATTTAAGAGGTCTGCTGCTTTGCAAACTGAAGTTGGCATCGTTGCAAGTATTGGAAATTTGCAATTAAGCAGGCTGTTTCTAATGTAGTTGGCAGAATGCCAGGAAGTCTGAATGTTGTTAGTGTGTCTCGCTTTGATTGGATGCTTGATCAGAGCAGCTTTGTAGCTTAATGGTATAAAATGCTTTGAGATGGAAGCAGAAAGTTTTATTAGCGTCTTATGAAGTGGATCACGAAAGGAGCCCCAGCTGTCCTGTCATGTCGAGAGAGTCTGGAAATGATATCCAAGTTTGCTGGTAGATATTCCTAAAAGCTTTTAACAGTTGTAAAGCAGTGAAACATATAATAGTAGTCTTATCATGATACGAAAGGCTGGCCAGCCAGCTCTAAAGCCCATTCTCCCTGTTTTCTTGATGGTTTTTGCATATTTATTTATATTAATTGAAACACAAGTAATTTTCTTCTTAAATGGGACGCAGATGCCCTTATCTTTCTTCATTTGCATTTTGGAAATGCAAACAGATGTTTGTGCTGATCCACATTTCTGCTGGAGGAACAAATTCTAAGGGACTTGGACCTTTTACTGTACCAGAGTTTAATTCACTGGTACTTCCAGCTGACTGCCAGCCAAGGAAGTACCTCATGGAAGAGGGGCCAGCTTCCATGGTGGTTTGGCACTGCTGTGAACCTAGAGCTATTCCTACGAATGTTAACCAGCATGGGAATTGGGTTTATCCCTCTGGGGGCTGCTGTTGCTGGATGGGCAGAATCCCACTGAATCAGCATGCCTTCTGATAACCCCGCTTGGGAACCTCTGCACCCCATTCTTAGTACATAACCCCAGGAGTGTTGGGTAGAAAAGTAGCTCATTGACCTGGACCTCTTTGGAGGGAGCTATTTGCATAAACCCCATGCCTCTGATTAAAGCTGAACCTCCTCTTTCCTGTGGCATCTCTGAAATAGGGATTAGCAAGAAGGGGGGACCTTGGTCAGCATCTGGCTGCCTGTGCTGGTTTTACTGGCTTTCAGTTTGGAATTTCTGACTTACTTTGCAGACAAGGTGTAGCACCCAATAAACTCTTGTAAATTTTGAATCAGCCAGCAACTGCATTTTCTTTGTTTCTGTGTTCTTTCTTTGTCTTCTCCTCCATTGGTTTATCACTGTGTGTTTAGAATAAAGTCTGAGAAAGTTTCTGTGTTAGCTGTCCTTGAGGCTTCATTCACCTACTAGGGATATTGAGTTGGGGAGAAAGATACTTCAAGCCCCCTTCTCAAGCAAAAATGTATTTTCCCTGACATACCCACAGTTCATAAATGGAAACTCCAGACTCTTCTAAAGCAGTCCTTCAGTGTCTCCTGTAGTTGTCTGCAGGTGGACAAGCTACTGAGGATCAGCTGGATCCAAGAAAAGTGTATGTGCCTCAGTGAATCCAGTGCACCTATTTTAGAGCCTTGCTACTTGTGGTAATCTGATTACAGCTGCAGTCCAGCTCCTCCCATATTAGGGCTGCCAAGTCCAACTTGGGAAATATCTGGGGACTTTGGGGGTGGAGCCAGGAGACTTTGGGGGTGGAGCCAGGAGAAAGGAAGTGACATCATTTTGTGAAGTCACATCCTGTGATGTTGCTTCCACATGCTTCCACATGAACTCATGAAGTTTCCTAATACTGAATCAGGCCATTGGTCCATCAAGATCAGTACTGACTACTCAGACTGGTAGTGGCTCTCCAGGGTCTCAGGCTGAGATCTTTAATATCACCTATTACCTGATCCTTTTTTAGCTGAAGAGGCTGATACCTCCTGCATGTCAAGCAGATGCTCTATCACTGAGCAACGGCCCTACTGAATCCTTCCTCATCTCGGCAGAATATGATTTTCATATCATAAGAACAGGAGAGAAGCCACAGTGGATCGGCCCATCCAGTACAGCCCATCCAGTACAACACTCTGTGTCACAACAGTGGCCAAAAATACCAGGTGCCCTCAGGAGGTCCAGCAGCGGGGCCAGAACTCCAGAAGCCCTCCCACTGTTGCCCCCCAAGCACCAAGAATGCAGAGCATCACTGCCCCAGACAAAGTGTTCCATTTAGACCTTGTGGCTATAATAGACCTCTGCTGGATGGGGACAGAGAGAGACAGACAGACAGACAGGACAGACAGAAAAAAGAAAGGGAGAGAGAGAGAGAAGGAAAAAAACTGGCAGAGGCACTTATTTCCATTTAGACCTTGTGGCTAATAATAGCCACTGATAGACCTCTGCTGGATGGGGACAGAGAGAGAGAGACAGACAGACAGACAGACAGAAAAAAGAAAGAAAGGGGGAGGGGGAGAGAGAGAGAAGGAAAAGAGCTGGCAGATGCACTTACCCCAGGCCCAGCAGCAACCTTTCAATCTTACGCCAGCCGCATGCAAAAGCAGGCCCTTCAGTAAGAGCTTAGTCCCTCGTTAATCTCTGGGCAGGGCTCTCTTGCTAACTCTTAAAGGGGAAATGTCTGGTGAGGCTTTTCACTGCAGGCTCTTCAGACATTTCCCTTTTAAGAGGCCTGGAAGGGAGAGGGCCTGGCAGGCTCCGACGTTCCCCTCCTGTTGGCAGCCATTGCCTCCCGCCAGTTTTGAAAAAGCGGGGGTAAGTATGAAAAATCGGTGTTTCCCCTGCCCTACCGGGGGACTTGGCAGCCCTATCCCATATAGATGGTGCATGTGTGTGTGTGATTTTCTAGCCCAGCAAATATCAGGTGGTATACAAAGCCATCTTGCATTATAAAGCTGGGGACTCTAGTCTGGCATCACTGTTGGCCACTTAGTACAGTCTTAGTTGCTCATAGGCTGACTTCAGTGCACCATCCCAAGCAGTGTTTAATGGCTCCAGGCCTCTACCTAGAAGTACTCTGAGGATGTTAATACTAGGTTGTCTTGTTGTTGTGGTCTAGATGTTAGCAGCTAAAATTACTAGACCTAAAGTACTATTTTTGACTAAGGGCCTGTTGAATAGGCATTTCAAGATGGGACTAGTACGGGGAAAATCCCACAAACGTACTTGGCTAGGCAGAGAATGTCCCCAGGCATGGGATGAACTGCAACCAGAGTTGTCATTGTTACCTATGCTGGTAGGTGCAATTATCCTGACATAGTATATCCATTTAAATAGCACTTGTGTATTTAAAAACACACTCTTTGAGCTCAGGAGCCTTGAGTCATCTTTGAAATTCCTTCTAGGGATGGGCATGAACTGGCTCACGAGCCAAAATTCGGCATGAACTTGGGCTGGTTCGGAGCCCCTCAAGCTATGTTTGAGGAAGGTGCCTCCTGAACATTTACCAAACTATTTGGGGCCATTCAAACCTAACAGCTGAGTGGGGCAGGGTCCACAGCTGAACTGTTTGGCTGAAATGGCTGCGAGCCATTTCACTGGTTGGTTTGGAGCAGGGGGAAGTGGAACAGACCGGTTAAATGGCTGTGAGCCATTAAACCCATTGGTTTCACTCCTTCCTGCTTTAAAGCAGGGGGGAAGCGAAATGGACGGGTTAAATGGCTGCCAGCCATTTAACCCTTCCCGGGTGACCCCCCTCCTTTCTCTTGGCTGTGGTGAGCCACGGCCGGGAGAAAGGAGGAAATGAACTCACTGGACAGGCTCGGATTGCCTTGGTTTATTTATTTATTTATTTATATTTATTTTTCGGATTTATATCCCGCCCTCCCCGCGAACGGGCTCAGGGCGGCTTCCATGGGCCTAGGCCTAAATATTACATTAAAACACATAAACTCAATTAAAAACATTCCTAGATGAATACATAATTAATACATATTAAAGCTTCCAATAATATAACCTCTGGCAATCTAATGGCAGGTCCGAGTCCCGAGCCATCTTGCTTGGGCTGTGCTGAGTCAGCTAATTAGTATGATGGGTGGAATCACCGGCCTGACTGGTTTCTCTGGTGGCGGCTCCTATTCAAAGGCCTGGCGGAAGAGCTCCGTCTTACAGGCCCTGCGGAACTGCATAAGTTTGGTTTGGGAGCCACCCTGAACTGGTTTTTTTTAGGTTCATGCCCATACCTAATTCCTTCTGAGCTGTTCCATGTTGGGTTGTTTACCCAAAAGAGGTATTTGTATAGCAATTCTTTTTTTTTGTTGTTATTGCCCCCCCCCCCCCCCCCCCCCCGGTGCCACTGCCAAAAGTTTTCAGACTGGGTGTCTTCTTCACCTTCACTGTTTTTCAAAATTATATCTCACATTTCTACCTAAAGGTTGCGTTCAAGATGGCTTACAATGATTAAACAAAAAAGCCATAAAATCATACCAAGTCAAAAATACTAACAGCAAGTAAGAGCCGTGTGAGCAGCAATATTTTAAAAATGATATATGTAGCTGAATTTACATTCTGTTCTTTTCTCCAGACCCTTTTCCCCAGGAGGGGGAAGGGAGCCCCAAAACCAAACCGGTTTCAGAGACATTTTGAATATGTCATTGCTTGTATCTTCTATGTTTACCCTGCTCCTCCTCTTTAGTGCTAAGCTTCCTATCTTGAGTGCCTTGCACTGTCAGCTAAGCAAAGAGATTACTACAGGGCTGTTACCATTATTGCAACGTTAATTGTGACTAGGACTACCGTAGTTAGAACTAATGATTCAAGGAGGAGATGGCCCAGATAAGTATTTGCACATCTTTGGCTTGATTGCAGTGAGCTGAGGAACAGAGTGTGGTGACAGATGGCTAATATTTCATATTAAGTTTTTTTGCTGAATTTTCCATAACTTAATGGAAGTTAACTTTCCATTACTACTGAAGAGGAAGAAGAGCTGGTTTTTATACCCTGCTTTTCTGTATCCAAAGGAGTTTCAAAGCAGCTTTCAGCTTCCTTCCTTACCTCTCCCCACAACAGGCACCTTGCGAGGCAGGTAAGGCAGAGAGTTCTGAGAGAACTGTGACTGGCCCAGGGTTACCCAGTAGGTATGTGGAGGAGTGGGTAATCAGACCCAGTTCTCCGAATTAGAATGCACTGCTCTTAACCATTACACCATTCTGGCTGTCATGTTTGAGAGAATGTGTTGTTGTTTGTTCATGAAGAGCTGCAGCTAACCATCAGGGAAGATGATGATGACATTGTAAAGTGGGCAAATCTGCTTTGAGAAATAACCTTTTATTTCTCAATAAAATACATTTCTTTTGCTCTGCAAGGAAAAGAGAATCTATCTATAAAGGGTGCAGTTATGCAAGGGTAGAGACACATCTAGATACGCGAGGATAGAGACACATCTAGATAAGTGACAACAACAGTATATTTGCTTTTCTCTATTTACATAAAACAACTTCTACAGATACAGAAACATCACAAAATGAATTATAACCAATAATTTTAATAGCAAAAGCGCATATGAGTAAACTACTTATGCGGCAGCAGTGGCGCACATCAGTGTGGAATGGAATTGCTGGGGCTCTAATATAAAAGGCCAAACTGGTGGGAGGAGAGGAGCTATTACAAATATGCCCTTTTCCCACTGAAAGTCACCGTCTCCCAAGCTGATTCTGTTCCATTGCATAAAACCCTCTTTTTCCTACGTTGATCACTCACTGAGTCCATAAAAGCCTGGATAAACGTAAGCATTAAGCAGAAACGTAAGCAGACAAGGCAGAAGTATGATAGAGGGATATGGGAGGGTGAAGCTGATGTGGGAATAGGTGGTCAGCACGTACTGGGTGAGGTTGTACTCCCAAAAGGTTTGCAGTGGCGGGGTGGGAGGAACGCTCCTCTTCATCCTTGGATAAACAAGCTGGTGAGTGTTTCACCAGTCTGGATAGCTTGCCACCTGTGACCATTCTTGGATAAAGCTGATCTGGCTGCAGTCACACATTCCTTGGGAAAATCTAGGTTACATTACTGTAATGTGCTATGCACGGGACTGCTACAAAATCTCAATGTGGATGTGATGAACATTAAAGGTGTTGCTCCCACAGCTGCTGGCGGTGTACAGTAAGATTAATGGAAAATGTTTTCCCCACTGATTTATTTTTCCTTGTCCCCATTGTTGCATATTCCTGCATGAAGCAAACTTTACCCCTGCTGCTGTGCTGCTCCTACTGCCAAGTTGATCACTCTAGTTATATGACTCTGGGCCACCATCCTTTCCCCTCCCTGCTGTCACTTCTGATGGGTCTGTAAATCCTTTTCCTTGTCTTAAAGTGGGAAGGAAGAAGCCGTGTATACGCACCTCCAGGTTCATCTGGGAGTTGCTTCTTCTGTTGTGCTGCTGACCCCCGTCCCCCATGTTACAGGAAAGAATAATTCAAGTGCAAAGGCTATTTTTCTTTCATTGCTTATCAGCATGTTAAAAGGCTGAGGTTTATTTCTGTTTTTAACGCTTTTCTTCCTGGGCCTATTTGTGGGAGATGTTTAAAAGATGTGGGCTCATAGATACAAGTACAAAAATTGTTTGTTTCCCTGAATCTTGGCATTGTGGGGAAATTGTGCATAAATATTTTAAATACCATAAATAAAAATGAATCCTACATGCTGTAGATGAGTGTCATATTTGTAGTCATGCTGACCAGCCAGTTGTTGTGTTCTGCTCCACCATATGACAGGGAGAGGAAAAACTAGATGATGGGAAACAATCATTCAGTCTGATGACAGGAGCTTTGACTCTTGAAAGCTGATACCCCCAAAATCTTGTTAGTCTCTGAGATGCCCTGTGTGTGTAGTGCCATCCCATTGCTTCCAATTTATGATGACCCTATGAATTAATGACCTAAAAAATGTCCTGTCGTTAACAGCTGATAGTATGATAGCCTTAGTTTAGTCATTTTAGCTTCTACGGTGAATTCAGGCTTTAGTTGATCTAGAACCCACTTGTTTGTCTTTTTGGTTATCCATGGTATCTGTAAACCACTCCTTCACTATGACATTTCAGGTGAATCAACTTTCTTCCTGTCAGCTTTCTTCATTGTCCAACTTTCACGCCCATATAGTAATGAGGAATTCTAGAGTATGAATTATTGTGAACTCCGTTTGCCATTGACAGATCCTTATACTTAAGGATCTTTTCTAGTTCCTTCATGGCTGCCCTTCCCAGTCTGTCTCTTTCTGATTTCTTGGAGTCTTCCTTTTTGTTGATGATGGAGCCAAGGAATGGAAAATCTTTTAACAATTTCAGTTTCTTCATTGTCAGCCTTAAAGCAGTGTAATTACTTAGTTGCTTTTGTCTTTTTGAGATTCAGTTGTAATCCTGCTTTGGCAGTTTGTAACCTTCATCAGTTTCACATCTTCACTATTTTCTGGCAGAAGCATGGAGTCAGCCTTACCTGGATAGGCCAGGCTAGCCTAATCTTGTCAGATATTGGAAGCTGAGCAGAGTTCCACCAAGTTGGCCCTGGCTCTGGTTGAGGACAGCCGGACACTCTTTGGGCCAGGGACTTCCAGTAGGTGTTGGTCTCCTGAACATAATGCTCTCTGGGGGACATACTAGGAGAGGTGGTCGCTCTCTCTTTCATCTCTTTTGCATAGTTCTTCAGTGTATTTTTCCTATCTTTATTTTGTCCTGTTCAGTTAATGAATTTCCATGTCCATCTTTCAGCATTCCTAAGCATGCTTTAAATTGCCCCTTGATTTCTTTGGTCTTATGAAACAAATCTCTTGTTCATCCTCCCCCCCCCCCCCCCCGTTATTCTCTTCTGTTTCTTTATTCTGTTTATTTAAAAAGTTACTTTTGTCCCTTCATGCCATTTTCTGGAACATTGCATTTAGACTTCTGATTCTATGTCTGTCACCTTGTACTTTTGCTTCTCATCTGTCTTTAGCAATTTCAAGAGCTTTGTCAGTCATCCATTGAAGCTTTTAATTTCTGTTGGCTACAGGAGTAGTTCTTCCAGTTCCCATTCACTAGAATTTAGGAAAGCAAATCTTTACATGGCCTTTAAACTCTTCAGGAATTTTGTTTAGATTGCGTTTTGGCACTACAAATGTTTTGGTGTTTTTCTTCAGCTGTATTCTAATTTTTGCTATTAACAATTTGTGGTCTGTACCACAGTCAACTCCTGGTCTTGTTTCAGCGGAGAGGATAAAGCTTCTCCATCTTCTGCTTCCAATTTTGTAATCTATTTGATTTCTGTATCAGCCATGCATGTATACAGTCATCTGTTCAGTTGCCTGAAACATATATTCACAATGAACAATTTGTTGCCTTCACAGAATTCTCCTGCTTAGTTTTGTGCACCTAGCCCAAATTTTCTGACAATATTTAATTCTGCCTTGTGTCCTACTTGTGCATTCCAGTCACCTATGATTATCAGCACATATTGATTAGGTTTAGATCAGTTTCTTCCTGGACACTTGCATAAAAGCTTTCAGTTTCAGTGGGTGAAGGAACTGCTGTGTTTAGTATGATTATACCATCTCTCATTCCCTTTGGTGTGGCTGTAAAGATCAGGAGCCACATGTAATACTCCCACAGTGTATTTCTGTCCCATAGTATATATTTTGGAATGCCCCCACAATACTTTACATGGCTAACTATGATAAAGATTCCTTCACGTATTGTGTATGTGGTATTAAATTGGGACCACTGAAGAAAGCCTTTGTGGCTGAAATGCGTCTGGTCCGATTTTATTGTTTTATTGGTTCCAGTCAGTGCTAGTTAGAGTATACTGCATTGTGTGTGATGTGTACTTCGCAGTGTGTGACCTGTATGGCCTAAAGGCCTATTTTGTTTTTAATGAATTATTTAAGTGCACTGTGACATTTTACTTAATCTTTGTTTTATATATGCATTTATCCAATTGTGTCATTAAGAATAGTGGTACTCATACTTGTCCTCAGCTCTTCCCCAGTAGCTGATAGAGTGCTGTCAACCCGAGGGTCCTATCTTCCAGGACTATGTCTTTTTTTCATTTTGGATTGTTTCATCACAGGGCTTTTAAGGCATGAGATGAACAGAAGTGATTTACCATTGCCGCCTTCTGTGCAGTGGTAAGCAGGGTTGGTGGAAGTGTCACTGCTGTTGTCTAATAGATCCTCTACCAGTGTCACCTTCCGCTGCTGTTGCTGCCCAGTAGCTACCCTTTGAGGATTCATGCATCTAACTATGGTTTCTCAGCTATGACCATTCAGCCTTGAATGAGTCCACTAGGAGTTTAGTTTCTTGACAGTATAAACTCCTTATGGTATTGCTCTCAGCTTTGCTGACACACACAAACCTTCTCACCACATTACAGCGTGCGTCGGGGGCGGGGGGGGGGGGGGAGTGCTACTGGTCCTGAATCTAGCTCTTGCAGACCCAATGAAGCTGCCTTCTGAAATAGTCATTCAGCTTCTTAAACATGATGAAGTTGCCCGATACTGGTTTATGACACTGGCCCATCTAGCTTATCTGTTCTTATTGGCAGTGGCCCTCCAGGGACTTATATAGAGATCTTTTGTCTTCTTTTTAATCTGAGATCTTTTCATTGGAAATACTGGGGACTGAATCTGGGTCCATGTGCTCTGCCACTGAGCTTTGTATTCCCTTTCAAACAACTAGTCACTAAAGTTGTCAGTTCATGATTTTAAAATTTTGTGGTCAGTAGATAGAGCCAGGGATTTTGACTTTTCACAGGAGGAGCTTGGTGGGATTTTGATTAATCAGCCATGGCTGCAGCTTTTGGCACAGCTGGAATTGAGCTGAAAAGATTGACCAGTGGAGAAGCACATTAACCCTCCCTGGGTCAAAATTCCCTGTCTAGTCAAAAAATTATTTTGAGTGACAGGGGTGGGGGGAGTTTGGTTATGTGAGGTTTTATGGTATTTTTGTATTTTTAAATTTGAATTTCTAAGGCTCCATCAGCTATGGGAAGTATGGAGCATAACTGTTTTAATAACTAAATGTAATTCCAGATGCCAAATAGGTGACATGTCTAACAGCCACTCAGAAGACCTTCAGCACTAAACTCGGGAGGTGGGGGGGAGGCTACATCTTGAAGAAAGAGGAAGGCATATGCAGAGCTACCCTTAGAACAAGACAAGTATGTCTGCCCGTGAGACCACTGGATCCCTGTCCCTCATGGAAATAGTTAAAGCACAGCCCTTGTATGGTAAATGGTAAATTCCTGCCAGTAGCATCTGCTGATCTTATTTTATTGAATTTTCTTTATCCTGCTGCACCAGTCACTTGCTCAGAACAGCTAGCAACATATCAACCATGTAAAGTTCCATGAAGCTAATTTTGCATAAGAACTAAATAACTATGAAGTTAAATCCTGGGAAAAACCAAGTCTTGGCAGTTTGTGAAATGACTACCGAGTGAGCGCAGTTCTTCTAGGACCCCAGTCCCTTTATCTCCCTCTTCATTACAGGGACATATTTTAAAATCTTCTTCGTGGTCTCTGTGCATCACACCTCTGGGATAATGTGCGCCTGCGCCGATCCCGATCGGTAACTTCAAAGCCAAACGGATTTTCGCGCCAACTCCCCGATCGCACGCCGACTCCACTGCACATGACCGGGGAGGGGCACGAGGATCCCGCCAGTTCTCTTATGACCGCCGCGTCGTGAGGATCCTTTCTCTCCTGCTCTGGTCGGTAGTTTACTTTCCTATCTGAAAAAGCCTTCGGACTGATTTTTCTCCCCTATTTGAACTCGGACTGTTAACTGGACTTGATTTTGGAATTTCCCCCCCCCTTACTTCACCGCTCGGCCTATGGCCCAGCGGTGGGGGTTCTTTAAGAGGTGCCTGCAGTGCGGCAGTAAAATAGCCCCACCGGACAAGCACTCCTTGTGCCTTCTTTGTCTGGGCGAGTCCCACCGGGTCGACTCCTGCGCGAGTTGCGCAACTTTCTCGAAGCAAACTCGTAAAAATCGAGCTGCGAGGCTCCGGGTTGCCCTCCTCGAGTCGGCATTGTCCCCGAAGATGTCTTCTTCCGAAATTCCGGCGTCTTCACCGACGGGACCGACGCCGTCTCCATCCCGGAGCATCAGTACCAACAGACCGGCACCGAAGAGATCACTCCCCTTGCCCGATACTCCTGCTAAAAAGCGCAGAGAGGGCAAGGAGGAGAAGGGCAAGCTGCCCTCGAGTGCTCCTGCTAAAAAGCGCAGCTGCCCTCGAGTGCTCCTGCTAAAAAGCGCAGAGAGGGCAAGGAGGAGAAGGACAAGAAACCCTCGAGTGCTTCGTCGACGCGCGGCGCGCTCGACTCAGCCCAGTCCGGGCTCGACCAGCTTGACCCGAAAGATCGCGAGCGACCCAGGGGTAGATCGACCTCCCCGATGCCACGACCGATCACCTTGATGGACTCCGACCTCGACATAGACCTTACACAGGTCCCTCGAGACACCCCCGACGCCGAGGCGAAGCCACCATCGGCACCGAGACGGGACAAGGATTACCGCTCCCCGGCTCCACCAGTGCCGTGGGACGTTCAGCAGTGGAGATACCTTTACGGCTCCTACCCACCCCCACCCCAGTGGTACCCCACCGAATGGGATCGGCAATCCACCTCCTCTAGAGTGTCCTGGTACAGAGAACCGGCATCAGTACCAACACCGACACCGACACCGGCACCTCCGAAACGGACGCCCGACATCGATCCACGCCCGTTGCCGACATCTCAAGACCTTTCGAGCCCGACCCCCCTCTCTCCGTCCGAACACTCGGCACCGAGGTCTCCGGCATCTTCTGTGTCAGACGACGAATCGCTCCCGCACCCATTGCCTGACACGCAGGTCACCGAGAACCTTCCAATCTCCCCCTCCGAGGATGTAAAACCCTACGGGGAACTCATCAAGAGAATGGCACACTCGTTGGCCCTAGCCACGGCCCAGCCGACCCCAACGGCCACAGATTCCATCTTCGATATAGTGCAGATGGATACATCAACACCGGTTGCCCTCCCACTCATATTGGTCCTGATGACTACAGCCAAAGAATCTTGGCCGCATCCTTCATCTACACCCATCTCCAGCAAACGCCTAGACCATATGTATAGGATCCAGGAGCCTGGGGCAGAATTTTTATTTGTCCACCCTAAACCTAACTCAGTGGTTGTGACGCCCTCCTCCAAGGGCCGTAGTGGGCACTCTTCCCCTCTGGACAAGGAAGGACACAGAATAGACTCCTTCGGAAGACGCATTTATTCAGCGGGCGCATTGGGTTTAAAGATAGCAAACTACACAGCCTGCATGAGCAGGTACCAGTACTCGCTCTGGGAGCAGATGACCACGCTCATTGCCCATCTCCCAGAAGATAAGTTACGTAATGCCAGAAAGATCCAGAAGGAAGGTATGTCTCTGGCCAAGCTCCAACTTTCGGCCTCCAAGCATTCGGCAGAAGTAACCTCCAAGATGCTCACATCAGCAGTGTCCATTAGACGCCATGCCTGGTTGAGATCCACTTCTCTTCCTCAAGACACTAAGACCTTGGTGGAAGATCTTCCATTTGAAGGAGACGGACTCTTCAGCTCAACAACTGACACAGTGCTTCACGAGCTTGATAAAAGTATGAAAACATCCCACAACCTGGGAGTCTCTCAACCTAAACAACAAAAACAGAGAACATGGCAAAGATCATGGCCCAAGAAGCAATCACAAAGACCTCCCGCTGAACCCCAATGGCAGAGGTCACCGCCACCCACCTACCAGCATAAACCCTACAACAACAAACCTCGCTTCCCAACCGCTCCAGCGTCTAAGGCAAAACCCCCCAAACCAAGCAAACAGAGCTTTTGACTCCCACCCCCGCTCCGACACTCCCACCCGTCTATCACCCTTCCTGACAGCATGGCAATCCATCACTTCGGACAAGTGGGCGCTCTCGGTCATCTCCGAGGGATACAGAATAGAATTCTTCGAGATCCCTATGGAACCTTACTTCGTGGTCACTCCTCCATCCGATACCCTAACATCCGAGGTCGAGACTCTGCTGAGCAAAGATGCGATAGAACCGGTAGTAGTCCAGCAATCCCAACTGGGATTCTATTCCCGCTACTTTACAGTGCCAAAGAGGGACAGGGGCCTCCGACCCATCCTGGATCTCCGGAACCTCAATGCATTCATAACGTACAAGAAGTTCCGAATGACCACCCTCAGATCATCTTACCCTTGCTGGAAGAAGGCTCTTGGATGGTGACGCTGGACCTGAAGGATGCATATTTTCATGTGACCATCCATCCTTCCCACAGACCCTTTTTACGCTTTGCAGTCAGTCCGCGTCACTTCCAGTACAAGGCACTCCCATTCGGTCTCTCGACGGCACCTCGTGTCTTCACGAAATTAATGGCGACAGTAGCGGCCCACCTCCGCCTACACGGCATCCACCTATACCCTTACCTGGACGACTGGCTGCTGATTGCACGCTCAGCATCAGACCTACAAGACCACGTCTCCCTAACACTCCACACCCTGGAGACCCTGGGGTTGACGATAAATACAAAGAAGTCCATGCTCACCCCCTCCAGACGGGTACAGTTCATCGGAGCTCTTCTCGACTCCCTACAGTGCAGGGCATTTCTGCCTCCCAGCAGGGTCTCGGATATTGTTTCCCTCCTCAGTACTCTGAGAAGGCACCGGGAGGCGACAGTTCGTCAAATACTGCGCCTCTTGGGACTCATGGCGGCCACCACCATGGTCATTCCCTTCGCAAGGCTATACATGAGGCCCTTGCAACTGTGGTTCCTCCGTCGGTTCCGGCCAAGCCTACACCCTCTGTCCAAAAGATTCCACCTCTTGGATCCGGTGGTTCAAGCCCTGGAGTGGTGGCAGGTGCCACAAAATCTCCAGACAGGCGCTCCCTTTCGCCGCCCTCCTCTGTCAGTCACTATTACCACAGATGCCTCCCTATGGGGCTGAAGAGCCCATCTGGGCGATCTGTGCGTAGGCGACAAGTGGGATCCGTCAGTAGCCTCCAATCACATCAACTTTCTAGAGTTACTAGCGGTCCGCTACGCGATACGGTCTTTTCGACACCTCTTGTCGGGGAAGACAGTAGCCGTTTTCACAGACAACACGACCACAATGTACTATATCAACAGACAGGGTGGTACAGTTTCCCGCAGCTTATGCCGCTTAGTGATAGAACTCTGGACGGAATGTCAGTCGCTGGATATTTATCTGGTAGCGAACCATCTTCCGGGCCAGCTCAACACGCAAGCAGATTTCTTGAGCAGAGGGGGTGCATCCTTACACGATTGGGAACTCAATCCTCTGAACCTGACCCCGATCTTCAGCCTCTGGGGTCAACCTGCTGTGGACGTCTTTGCGTCAAGGGACAACAAGAAGTGTCCCCTCTTTTGCTCCAGGGCAGGCACGGATCCGATGTCCTTGGGAGACGGTCTCCTCCTCTCCTGGTCGGGGTTACACATTTATCTGTTTCCCCCGATCCCGCTCATACTGAGGGTAGTGCAGAAGTTACTAGTGGAACAACCACTAGCAATCTTGATCACACCCTGGTGGCCGAGGCAGCCGTGGTTCCCCACCCTTCTTTGCCTCTCCAAAGGGTCTTACACTCACCTCCCGATGAACCCAGACCACCTTTGGATGCACGAGGGTCTGGTGCTGCATCACGACATACCCAGACTGAAGCTAACAGCTTGGCTAATTCGTCCTCCGAAATAGACCCTCGTATAGCTGATGTCCTCCTCACTGCCCGTAAGCCGTCTACACGTCGTTCCTACAAGGCGAAATGGAGTAAGTTCCTGTCTTTCCTGGCTTCAATAGGACGACCTTCCATTCCATCCACGCTCAACGACATCTTTGGTTTTCTATTATCGTGCAAAGACAGAGGATTGTGCCATGCATCACTGCGTGTCTACCTCTCAGCTGTTTCGGTCAACCATCCTTCAATAGATGGTTACTCCGTGTTCCCCCACCCCACTACGAAGCAATTCCTAAAGGGAATGTCCCGTCTCTTCCCAACAGTCAAAACCCCTGCTCCGGCGTGGGACCTGCCAGTAGTACTGAACAAACGAATGGCTATACCGTTTGAGCCTATGGCTTCCTGTAGCCTGCAGCTTCTTTCGTGGAAAGTAGCGTTTCTTGTGGCTCTCACTTCAGTTCGTAGGGTGAGTGAGCTGTCGGCTCTCCGTTGTGACCCACCCTACCTCACCTTTCATCAGGATGCGGTAACCCTGTCTCCTGATATTACCTTCTTGCCGAAAATAGTTTCGGACTTCCACATTAAAGCGGACATCACCCTACCAGTGTTTTTTCCTGAACCCAAGGACCAGGCACAACGTTGCCTACATTCTCTCGATGTTAAGAGGGCCCTGTCTTTTTACTTGCATCGGACTAAATCCTTCCGCAAGTCCCCAGCTCTCTTCGTCGCGTATGCCTTGCCCAGACAGGGACAGAAACTGTCGTCTCAGAGACTGTCTAAATGGATCGTTGAGACGATAAAACTCGCCTACCTACTGACCAAGCGGCCATTGCCGGCGTCCCTGTGGGCTCACTCTACTCGAGCAGTGGCTGCCTCAACAGCTTTCCTCAAGGGCATTCCCCTGGGAGACATCTGCAATGCTGCTACATGGGCGTCTCCTCACACGTTCATGAGGCACTATGCTTTGGACGTCCGTGCCCATCAGTGGTCGGCGGTGGGCCGTGCAGTTCTACAGACAGCTCAGATGTGAGACCTCCAGCACCCACCTCCAGGTATGTGGTGTAATTATTGCTCGCTGTTCTCCCAGAGGTGTGATGCACAGAGACCACGAAGAAGATATACAGGTTGCTTACCTGTAATTGGAGATCTTCGAGTGGTCATCTGTGCATTCACACTACCTGCCCTCCTTCCCCTCTGCTTTCGGTCTCCCTTGTACTCTCTTGGAGGCTGCTTGCAGCGGTCAGAAGGAACTGGCGGGATCCTCGTGCCCCTCCCCGGTCATGCGCAGTGGAGCCGGCGTGCGATCAGGGAGTTGGCGCGAAAATCCGTTTGGCTTTGAAGTTACCGATCGGGATCGGCGCAGGCGCACATTATCCCAGAGGTGTGAATGCACAGATGACCACTCGAAGATCTCCAATTACAGGTAAGCAACCTGTATTTCTGTTTGGTTCTGCTCAAGCCCATGTGCCCTTCTTGGCTGATTTTGGATAACCCGATTAACTTTTAAACTTAGAAGAGGGGAAAAAAATTATTTAGTGTACAGTTTGCAGATATTGGCAGAAATCCCACTTGTATTGCAGGCAACTTACTAGGTACTTTGTCTTTTTTTCATTTCCCGTTTGAGTAGTTGGGTGTAATTATGTTTTCTGCTTACCTGCACTTTTAATTATACACTCAAGCCTTTCAATGTTGCTGTGGTCATGTCTTGGCTAACTATCTTTCTGCAATTGTGCAATATCATTGTTTGCTTTGGTCTGCTTAATGATCAACCTAGGATTATAGTAAACAAGCTTGGTTTGTATTCATATCTTTTCTGTTTGTATCTCTGATCCACAGAACTGCATTATCAACATATTTAAAATATAATTAAATTGCTCGGCAGGGGCAGAGGGCTGAACACTTGGAGCAAAAAATTTTACCACTCCTTATCTTGTTCTTAAACCAAATCTACTTCTGCACCAAATCTACTTCTGTGTTTGCTTTGTAGATCAAATGTATTGTTTTAGAGAGGAAAACATTTTCCCCATAATGCTTGGTATGGAGAGTGTTCTTTTTTAAGAAATCCTATTTACTGTCATTTGTTTTTCCTGTCTTTTGCTGCTCCATGTAAGTTTTTCCTCAGTTAGGTACTCTTCCTCTTTCCTAAAGTAACCCTGGCCAATTTGATTTCATTTAATGAATGGATGATGTCATTCTGCTACTCTGCCAAGTGGATTTGGCTATACGCTGACACTTAAGGGTAAGTGAAGTCCGTTCAGAGGGTGCTTCCTGGATTTTGTCAGCTTGAAAAGTAGTTGCCAGACTGACTGTCAGAAGCATGTGGGGGCGGTGGCACTTTAGTGCCAAGTAAACTTTTTCCAAAAAATTCCATACTTTCCCTTCTGCTCAGTCCTACATTATTCTGGAAATCTTGAACTTTACAGTGAGTTTAGGGGTCCGATCCCAACACCTTGCACTAATTCAAAGGCCACTGACATATAGTTTGATTTTTAACCCACCCTACCTTTTTACCTGTTTGTCTGAATTCCCCATGTAGGTAATAGCTTCATGTCCCTGTCTTTGGAAACAACATGTTTGTTTATCAAAATTTCTGATGATCTTAATGTTTTGAATTTCCTCTAGGCCATTCAAGTACAGAGGTTATATTATGACAAATCTTAATTACTGACAACAGTAATATTGAGCTAATATGGAGATACTAAAATAATATACCCTGAGAGACAAACTATCATAGAGGTTAGAGGTAGACACAATTTATACAGATTAACCTTTTTCCTTTCTGTTAGTCTTTATTGAATGGGCTAATCTCCAGTTCTAAGTGATCTTTGTATATTTACTAAACAAAATACTTTTGATATTTAAAGCGTCTTTGGGAGGAAGCAGAAGCTATGCCTCCTGGGTTCCCTGCTGCATCATCTTTATCAGCCACTGCTTTTTGTCATGGATTGCCTGGAGCCAGTGTAGTAACTAGGGCCAGTGTGATAAGCAGGAATCATTTTGATCATTGTTTACTATTCTGTTCCTTTTGTGTTAGTTCTTAAACTCTGTGTTATGATCTTGGAAGATTCTTCCTGAGTGTCTCACCTCATGTTCATGCCTTGATTCTCTCAGCTGAGTTATTTAGGAAATGCAGGCAAACATTTTTTAGGGGAGGGGATCAGAGTCTGCCAGAGTGAGGCTTTAGTACCCCATATGAGTTGCTCCTCAGTGACGTTTGGAATCCTACTGGCTTCGGCATGGATTAGGCTTAACAATGTCCATCTAGCCCCAGGGTACTAAAGTAATGAGAATGTGATTGATTCTGGCTGGACAAAAGCAAATACTTGTTTACTCAACAAGTAAATAAATTGTGGACTTCACTGCTCACAGATATAGTGATGGCAACTAGCAAAGATGACTTGAAAAGGGGATTGGACTCATGGAGGATAGGCCCATCAGTGCCTACTAGCCATGATGAGCAGAGACAGTAAATTTCTGAATAGCAGTGCTAGCAGACAACATAAGAGAAAGGCCTTGGCCTTGTTTGTTGTGTTGGCCCTTTAGGGCCACTGTGTGAAACAGCACCAAATGGAGGACTGGTCTGATCCTACAGGACTGGTCTGATTGTGCAGGATGTCCCACATATATAGGAGATTAACTTGGTGCATTGCTGGCATTTGTATCTCTAAATTCTTCAAGAAGATGGGAAATCATGTTCTTTTACCCATGGGCTGTACTTGAAATATGTAGGCATGAATTAAAGACATGAACGTGCAAGGTGCTTGCTTAATTTTAATTTTCATCCTTTTCCTTAGAAGATGAAGTCACAAAACAACCCCTGATGATTTGTCTGTTTGCAAGTACGATGAGCTCTTCACAGAAATACAGAGACCCTTGTCCTCCTTGTCCTCCTCTTCATGACTCAGGCCAAGAAAGTGACCAGGAACTAGCCTGTCCAATGCTGCAGCCTTGTAGTCCAGCTGTAGCCACACTCTGCATCATCTTATGGCACAATGGAGGTAGAGCTTGGACAGTGCTACATTAACGTAGCATGGGTTGTGCTGCCTAAGTTTCCTGTAGTGTTAGTCTCAGATTCTTGCAATGCAAGTGGGTCCTTTTGATGTAGCTTGTCAGTTGACAATGTAGCTTGTCAATTGCTTGGTATCAAGGTATTGCTTGACCTAATAAAGTAAATTACATTGCAGTGTTATAGCCAGGGCTATTTTGGGGCAGGAACGCACTGGAATGGAGTTCCGGCTGGCTTCCGAGTTGGCCACGCCTACAGCCTCCCCCCAGGTTCACCATGCAGCTCGCAAGCCGTGGGGCACCTGGGGAAGCCAAGCCGATTCAGGGAGAGAAGGCAGTTTAAACTGCCTACCCTCCTTGGGTTCCCCAGGCACCCTGCAAGCTGCGGGGAACCTGGGGAAGCCGATCCTGGGAGGGAGCTGTGCTGTCAGGGTGTGGCCTAATATGCTAATGAGTTTCTGTTGGGCTTCTCTACAAAAACAGCCCTGGTTATAGCTATGTACCATCTTGGTTGGAAAGTTTTCTCTTTCTGTCTTTGAGTTATGTCACTTATTTTGAGTTTTACTACCGAACTTGTCTTCCAAGGCTTTCTATGAGACAGGCAGCCCAGTACTAAATCGCATGATGCTGGTGCAATGCTGGCCTAGCTAGTCCATATCCTGTGCATTCTCAGTAGAGAAGAAATGCAAAAACAACGCCCAACCCAAGGAGCTGAGTGCATAATGACTGCACTGGAGTTCATCGCAACACAGTTGACAAGCATCAATCATGGAGCAACATACCAGTGATGCTCTTATGTCCTCCATATATAGAAGCAGCCAACCAATATATGGTGATGTCACTTTCTTCCACTCAGTCACAGAATAAGGAGAAAGGAATAAGGTAACACAGTGCTTTGTACTGCACAGAGGACTGTGGCATGCCTCATGTGGGGCTGTGTGCCCGCCATACTCCAAGGATCTCGGCAGACAAGGGTTAAAATGCAAACATGTACTCTTTTGACGGGGAAGGTTGCAGAGCCAGTCCAAAGCATTCCCGCTGCATGGTGAGATCAGAACTCTGTCCCCTTCTCTTTTTGTCGTGTGACTTCTTATATTGTGTTTGCAGCCCAGTGGGTCCCATTCTTTTGACTAAAGGTATGGAAAGGTTTAAGACCACTGATTTAAAGGCTCTTCCTATTCCTGTACCTCCCCAATCCCCCTTATTGTTTTCTGTTGGAACAGTTAGTGTAGTCCTTAGGCCAAAGCCCCTAATTACCTAGGTAGTTGCACTGGAAATCTGTCTGCAGATTATGTTTGAGCTTCTCCATGTGGCTCTGATTCTGCGAGGAAACAGGGGTTTGAGTGTTTGGCCAACAGCAACAAAAATTTGAATGAACTGGCTGGTACTTTCCAAGGAATGTGGGTGTGTTCCCTGTTTGGTCCACTTAACATAGGATTGAACCAGCATGACATCACACTGACATTGCAGTTGATATTCTGCCAGTATGAATTTTTTGGGGGAGGGGGGAGTTCTGTACTGTGCATCCTTCTCTTCTATAGGAGACACTGCTAGCAGCTGTTGAAGGAGGAAGGTTGAGGGCCAATACTTAGTTAGGGATATATTGTGGGTAGTGGGGAAAAGGAGATGTCTACAGACCTCTGTCTCTTATTTGCCTGTACAGAGTGTACTGTCCTTGCATCCTTAGTTGCAAGAGTCATGGATCCAGTTTGGTGTTTGTGTCTTCAGCTGAAGGGATCTAAGCAAAGCCATGCTGTAACAGTATTTCTTCCCTTCCATTGTTTTTATGAATTCCCCTTTCTCTAGATTTCCTATAATCACCTCCCCATCCTTCCTCATGTGCATTCTAATTGTTTATGCTGTGAAGCCCTAGAGATGCAGCCGAGGGCTGGGTGTCTTATCTAAGGTATGAGTGTCCTGGCCTGTTAATGATGTACAGGAAGCTTAGTTAGATTAGATGGGGCAAAACAGATTTTAAGTTGTGCTGAGGACCCTAGGCCAGAGAAGCAAAAAGTGGCCATTTTCCTTTGGAAGTATAAAAGCCAGTAGCAACTGGAAGACTGTGGCAGTCCTTAGTGGAAACTACATTGGGGTAGCATTACTTAGTAGTTGGAGGATATGAAAGCCCTCATAAGTCAGGTTGCATCAGTAGGTTTAGAAACTCATCCTCCTTCAGCTATAGCATCCCTCTTTTGAGACGAGTGATTTTCAGCTTGTATTTCAGATCCTTTTAATAAAAACATTTTTTCCCAATGTAGCTGGTGACTAGAAGTATGGCGCATGACTGAGTTAACATCAATAATGAATAATACGCATAATTCTTCAGAGTCTAAGCAAAGTACAATAATAATGCTTTCATTCTTTTGCTAGCTGTATTAAAAAAAAAGCTAGTACTTCCCGTCTAATGTTATGAGTTTTGGCAGAGGGAATGACAGCGACATCTGCTCCAGGCTGTTGGGATTCCTGTTAGAAAATGTCAGTTCTTAATTGTGGAGGGAGAGGGGAAAATTCCTCTTTGGAGTGCTGCGCTGCCATATTTGTAATACAAAATGCAGCTGTTCATATCCTTAGTTGGTTGAATTTCAGCATGCCATATGCAGAGGCTAGGGCTAATATTGCATGTTCCCCATACCTATTTTTTGGGGGGTATCTTCTCTCTCTCTTAAGTTCACAAAATCAGAATAGATTTCATATTTTCATTAAGTAGTTTTTATATCCTATTGATCTCAAAATGTTGGTTACATCATTTGGGACTTGATGACTTTATTCATCAGTGCTGTATAATCATGCACTGGGGTATTTTGTGCAAGTGTCGACTAATTTCTTTTAATAAATTGCTAAAATATACAAAGGCCATTGTGACCCACTGTATAGCAAATTCATTTGGAGAGAACGGATTTCAGATACCATAGACTGTATGACCTTGGACTAAGTCACTGCTTCTGACTTACCAGAATAATACAGTTGTGGTGAGTGCAATACATGATAAAGAAGATAGTATAGTACCTGCAAAATGCTGTACAGATTCTGTGCTACTAAGTAGTAGCAGGCTAAAGTTCAATTTCCATCGGCATTTTCCCTTTTTGAGCACATGGAAACAGCATTAAGATGGCTTTTAAAACCACTTGAATCCTTCCACGCTTGATCATCTCTGCTGAACTGCTTAAAGGCAGATGATTCTGGAAGCGGCAGTGACATGAAATAAGCAAAGACCTTGGCATCCCTTAGTGTGGTCTAGCAGCGGTATAAAGAGGAACCTGCAGATGACAAAAACAACTTACAGCAAATGTGAAGGCCTTGAGAAGGAAAGAGAAATCCTAGTACAATAGGTGGATTGCCTGGGAGAACTATTTGTGGGTGTTAATTAGCTTTGAATCACAGTTGCTCTTATGCAAAGGTATTTCTGGGCCATGGGTGAAGTATTCTTCAGTCTGATGTGTTGTTTACTGGTTTTAAGCTTTGCTAGTTGCTCTAACAATGGCAGAAAAGAGATGACCCTTTTCTGGGGAAGGAGTAGAAGATGGGATGCATATAAGTAGTCCCAGTCCAAGGTTGCTCCTTACTTTTGCAACACATGTATTCTCAGTGGTCAGTGATTAATTTTCCTTAAGTGGCTCTTCAGGAGTTTTCTGGTAGAGTTTTGTTTTGAAGAGCCAAATGGCCTTTGCCCATGCACTTGGAATAGGGGAGGGAGAGAAAAAGCATTTAAAATGAAATCTTTGAGAGAAGAAGTCTTTTTGGTTATGATTCCATGTGAATGGGCATCCGTATGGCTGGAGTCACTTTTATAAGCCATGTCCTTTAGCTGTTTTGCGTGGAATGCCCTCATGCCAGCATGGCTTTCTCTCTTCCAGGGGTTGGTGTCACAGATATAACAGTGCTCTGTGGAATAGCTCAAACCACATCATTTTAGAGGGGAGCCATGGTTTGCAATAGAAGGGCTAAATTTGAGTCCAGGAGCACCTTAGAAACCAGCAAGATCTTCAGGGTGAGAGCTTTGGCTCTCAAAATGCTTATACCATGAAAATTTTGTTGGTCTTCAAGGTGCTGCTGGACTCTAATCTGACTGTTTGTCAGATCTGACAAAGGGAGCATTGACTTTCGAAAACTTATACTCTGAAAATCTCATTGGTCTCTAAGGTGATGCTGGACACAAACCACAAAGTTCACTGTTTATGGATATGGTGCTAACTGTGAAGCTGAGCCCTAAACCATGTAAACTTGTACATTTCTGGCTACTGCATCACTAATGTCACATTTGAACAGAAGCTCAACTAAAACAAGGGCTGAAGGTTTGATCAAGCAGGGAGGATCTGATATGCATTATGGACTGGTTCATCAAACTCCTGCAATTTTGCATGTTAAAATTCATAAGAGTGGCCAACAGTGATTAGTAGTTGGACATTTCATTTTCCTACAAAACTCTTATTCTGAAGGTAATGCCCAAATCAGTACATTTTGAGTTAGTTCTTGGTAAATCTTAGTGGACAGTGAAAATAGTATTAACTGGGGATTCTTTTTTACTTCTCCTTTTTTGGTTGTCACATGCTTGCATCCACAAAACGATAGCAACTTAAAAGAAGAATAACAACAAAACAGCAGAGTGTAGCACAATTCTCACAAGTATTTCACATCTTTACCAACTGTGTCAGCATTTTCCAACCACTAGTCAAAAAGTACAAAATTGCTTTAAGAGCTTTCACAAGTAAATTTGATATCAGTAGGGTTGCCTAAAACCTGTGAAGGACAGCAGACGGACACTGGCTTCCTGATCAGTGAATCATTTTCCCATCTGTGTGTCAGGTGCCCTTTGGTGTAGTGGTTAAGAGTGTCAGACTCTAATCTGGGAGAACTGGGTTTGATTCCTCACTCTTCCTTATGAAGCCAGCTGGATGACATTGGGTCAGTCGCAGTTCTCTCAAGAGCAGTTCTCTCAGAGCTCTCTCAGTCCCACCTACCTTACAGGGTGACTGTTGTGGGGAAAGGAGGGGAAAGAGACTGTAAGCCACTCTGAGACTCCAGAATGAAGGGTGGAGTATAAATCCAACTCTTCTCATCCTCCTCTCCCCTCCCCTTTAACCTCTCCTTAGCAAGAGTGACTTGGTTTGACAATTGAAACTACACTGTCACACTTTGTAACCCTCCTGTTTTTCTTGTATCAGACCTTGTTTCTCCACAGTTGGAAACCAGTGGGTTAGTACTGAGTAAGGTGGATGGATAAGCGGTCTGGTTTAGTATAAGGTAGGGGCTTTATGTCCATAGTATGCAACAAAAAAGCCATTTAAGAAGCATCTTCCAGTTGGATCCAAGTTGTTGCAAAAAGCACTATGGTTGCCAGATGCACCAAAAGCTGGTTCAGGGAACCTTTGTCTCTCTTGTTGCCTCAGGAGCCACCAGTGTCTTTTGACATTCCGTCTGTGGCTCTTCTGAGCACTGTTTCCCACCCCATGTTCTGGGAAAGTGGGCAGTTTCTTTAGAAACCGGGATAATTTCATCGTTACTGTGGGCCCAAGATAAGACTCACAGTTTTATTTTTGAAACACTATAATTGTTCATGATTATATCAAGGTTTTGGAGACATAAGCGTTCTGTGTATGAGGCTGGGTCAACAAGGCTGGGACGAGATGGTAGAATGGGGCATACCACTGTTGAATGCTATAAAACAAAACTCCTTCCAAGTAGAAAACAGCATGGAGAAGGATTCTCACCCCTTTTCCCTGCAGAACTATATTAAAACTTGAAGAGAACTTTTAACATAGAGAAGCATTTTTTTTTAAGCATGCACCCTTTGAGTTTTGGAGTATTCAAAAGCTTACATAATGTTTTGTGTCAAAACTCTGAGCTGCAAGCCTGCCGCTTCACTCCAAATACACAAGGACTGGCTAAGATTCAGTAGTAGGTAAGGAGAGAGACAGTACTACATGTTCAGAGGTACGCTGGGTGAAGGCTTATGTGTTACAATTATATATAATTAGTGGTGTGCAATACACTGTAATGTGGCTCTTTTGATAGATGGGAATTGCAACTGTGGCTTTTCCACAATCTGTGGAGTGAGTACAGCTCCTGGAATGCAGAGGTGAATAACTTGGAAGGTGTGAAAACATGCGGTGTAATTTTTCTTAGTTTTCAGAAGTGGGAGGTTGCCCTTGGCCCAAGCAAGAGACTTTTTGCCTGACACAGCTAGCTGTTGCTAAGATTTTTCCTCGTCAGGCTCTCCCCATTTCTTGCACAAACCAAAGTTAGCCCTTGCTGTGACCCATCCAAAAGAACCGAGTGCAGGGAACTGCATTAAACCAAGTGAAGGGTTTTGCCTCTGTGGAATCTAACATGTGTGAGCCTGTGCGTGTTTTCCTTGATGATAAATTAGTGGTTGTGCTCAGCAGCTTGCCAACTTTTAGCTTCTGAACAATACTTACAACTGACTTTTAATTTAAAAAAAAAAAATCTGTAAAGCAGGAATATGTAATGGAAAGATTAATAGATACATCTGTGGGGCTGGCAGTTTAGTGTGCACAGGGAATACATTTTCAGAGGATTACGCAAACTCCTTAAGATTGCCATTTTCAGTAATAAGCTGCAAAATGGATGAGCCTGTTTATAATGAGGTGTAGAGCTTCACTTCAAAGGAGGGACCTTGGATGACTTGCATCTTGTCTTCACCTCTCTGGGACTTCAGAATGCCTAAGCTATTAGGCTTGGTCTGTTAGTATTCATCTTCTCATGAAAGTTCCAACTCACTCTTCCATGCTCCGCAGTAGCTTTCTCATAGTACAGCCTCTATATTAAGCCCCTGTTGTAGAACTTGTCATGGAAGAATGGGTGTGGGCAGGGTATGAACACATGAAGCTGCCTGTGAGTTGGACCAATGTCAGCATTGTCTGCTATGACTGACAGCATCTCTGCAGGGTCTCAGGTCTTTTGCATCACCTACTATTTGGTCCTTTTTAACTTGAGCAGATGGGGATTGAACCTGGGACCCTGTGAATAGAAAGCAGATGCTCTACCACTGAACCATGCCCCTTCCTCTTTGGCCCATTCTGCATCTAACATTCGCTCCTTTGTTTTACCAAACTGAAACCACATTGTTTTACCACACTGAAACAGAGAAAGATGTGGCTCAAAACCACATTCAAATACTCCGGCCGATGCCATATTGACTGCAGAGTCACCCCTGAACGGCCATTAAACAGCCATAAATCTATGCAGACGGTACCATAAAACAGAGATTACAGGAAGTGAAACTGGCATGCAGTGTGCAAGCAACCATAAAATCTGACAATCAAAGAAAGTGAAAGCAGCATGCAGTGTAGAGGGGAATTTCTGTTCCAACGTGGTTTTGGTAAAACAGTGGCACAAAGGCACTATGATGGACACCCATGTTGAAATCAAGGACCCTGCTGGCTTTAAAAGGGGGAGGCTTCTTGTCATTACTCTCTGTTCCATCTTGGAAAGAGTGAAGAAGACTTTAAAAATCCTTCTTGAGTGTACTATCCTTGTGTAAAGCTTAATCACACAGTTTGTACAGGGAAATGATGTTGCTTCACAACTGTTATGCTGGATTACTCTTAGACACTCACCAAAACCAAAACCAAAACCACCTTTCCTAAAGTATTAAGACTTTTTTGTGCATGTGGGCAGTTTTGGTGGTTAGGAATAATCTCATTTGATCGTGCTGTTTTTAGTAGGGATATATATTTACCTGATCTGAAACTATTCTGGATTAAAGTTGAATTGTGCTTTCTGCTTTGTCCTAGAGATGGTTGGTTTGGGTATTAGCAGTAGTATGCACATACAAGCCCTGCTTACGAAATTCTGAGCAAACTATTTTAGGTGCAAGTGAAATATGCCCAAAGTCACATGGGCATTATAAACATTAATCAGAGTATTATACTTTGTAGACAAGAGTCTCCCTCATCATATACATAAAATAGATAGTAGACATGTTGGCTATATATACTGAAAGGCAGAGACTCTTACTTTTGAAAAGCTTAAAATATGCAGTTCTGCTTTTAATGCCAAGAATCAATTAAAGGATGTTCTTAAAAAAAAACCAAAAACACCTCGGGTAGAACTGTCTTGAGTTTGGTTGACACTTCTGTTTGCTCTCGGTCCTTCACAAACACCCTTTTATCTCAAGCTCAAAGTGTATTCAAAATAGTAATGTTAGAATAGAGCAAACACTAAAAAAGTGCCCTTGTTTATTGTTTGGAGGCACTGTGGCAGAGAAACCAATCCGTTCACACTGCTTATAGCTCAGGGGAGAAGAGCCTGCAATGGGCAAAGTACAGAAATCCCATAAGGGTTGATTAGAAGGAATAGCACTTCAGAAGCTGGGGGTGTTTAGAATAGTCCTTCCTTCTTTGATCCTTCCTACAATTCTTTGATCTCTCAAGTATCTGTACAGAAGCACTTGCTATTTGCTGGCTGTTAACATGATGCAAACTTGCCTTCTGGATCCTGCAGTCTGTAAAGTGAAATGTCCAAGCTAGAGGAGACATGTTTCCTTGAATCAAACGGTACAATATGGTATATTTTTGGTGCATCCTTGTAGAATATAGCCTGACTTACAAATGAACTGGGTACAGTGAATGTGGTGTTGGAGAATCTTGTTTTCTGCCAGGAGGTGGTAATGTATGTTCCTTAATTCAATCTCATTCATGATCCAGAGCTAAGCCGTTGGCATTACATGAGAAGTTTTGGTCCTCCAGTTTGCGTTTAGTCTTGGGCAGAGCTTTTTTTGTTGAAAAAGCCCAGCAGGAACTCATTAGCATGACAGGCCACACCCAACAGCAGAAATGCATTAGCATATCAGGCCACACCCCTAACAGCGCAGCTCCCTCCCAGGATCAGCTTCCTCAGGTGCCCCACGGCTTTCAAGGTGCATGGGGAACCCGAGGGAAGGAAGGCAGTTTCTGGATCAGTTTCCCTAGGCTCCCTGGCAGCTGCAGGGCACCTGGGGAACCTGAGGAGGGGAGGCAGTTTAAACTGCCTTCCCTCCTGGGATCAGCTTGGCTTCCCCAGGCGCCCTGTGGCTTGAGAGGCATCTGGGGAACCCAAGGTGGGGGAGGCAGTTTAAACTGCCTTCCCTCCCTGGATTAGATTGGGTTCCCCAGGCGCCCCGTGGCTTGCAAGGCACCTGGAGAACCCAAGGGGGGGGGGAGGCTGTAGGCGTGGCCAACTCAGAAGCCAGCTGGAACTCTGTTCCTGTGCGTTCCTGCCCAAAAATAGCCCTGGTCTTGGGTGTATTAAACTTGGATTTTAAAGGCTTTTGGAGAGGGAAGTTAACATCCAATTTGATCAAAGGGCATTTCTGGTTTGTGGCTCGAAATTGCTGATCATTGTTGAAAACATTATAAAAACTTAAATTCTGAAAAGAATAAACTTGAAAAAAGGCAACATCATCACAAGACGGGAGAAAACTGGATTACATTATTGTGCCCCAGCAAACAAAACCCAAGATGCGGAATTGTTTAATGAGCCTTGTTGAATTCAACTTTGCCTTTAAGTTCAGCTTTAATCTCTGAGCCTTTGGCATAATGTGGGTGGCAGGTAATCCAAATAATTTATTAAAAGCAGTGCTTAGGTTTTGGTTGCCTGAAGGAACTGTCGTTTTACTAATGCGATCATTTGCTGAGGCTCCTCTGTAGAAAATCGATAAAATTCCAGGATTTTTCTTTTACTGCTTCATCTATGATGAAGTGTGCATGCACATGAAAGCTTATACCCAGAATGAAACTTTGTTGGTCTTAAAGGTGCCACTGGACTCAAACTTTGTTCTGTCACTTCATCCATGCAAGTCCCGATCCAGTGCAACAGTACAGCTTTGCCTCTGTGTCGTAAATGAAGGGGTCCCTGGCAGTGTTGTCCCTGTGAGACCTTCTCTACACCTCAGTGTTGCTGCTGTTTCCTGGTGTGTTCGATCCCCAGCTGATGCTTTGACTTTGCAGCACCCCTTCCCCAAAAGGGCATTTATTTGCGGGGATTTTTTCTTGAATTCGGATTTGACCCTCCCCATGTGTTTTACACTTCCTTTGGAAAAGGGGGTTGTGCCGCCGAGTCACCAAGTACTTTGTCAGCGACAGGGCTTCCCTTTTTTTGCACATCTGCATTAGCGTTACAATGTCATAACACTGTAAAAATAATGCTGGATGTTTCGTGGGGTTCCCCATTCAAAGGTTCCCCATTCTCCCTTAGTCATCAGCTAAGCAAATGGCTGGCAATTGTCGAACTGGATATACCAATTCATAACACTGTTATTCAATAATTATGAAGCATGCTAAATGTGTTGTCATATACTTCAACAGCGATGGCACCTCCTTTTTTGCATATGCAGTGATATTATAACATCATAACATTGGGAAAAAAAAGAAAACACTCCGGGAGCCTTAGGGGAAGAGGGAGGAGGGAGAATGAAGAAACAACACCAGTGTGTGGCGACAAAACCTACCTACCCACCCCAAAAAAGAAAGGAAAGGAACTTCATGGATGTGTAATTGTACCACGGAGAGGTATGGGGAGAGAAAGGAGGGGGGGAAATTATGACTGCAGCACAACAAGCAATCATATTTGTACAGCCTGTTTTGTCATGATGTTATAACATTGCTGTATTGTCATGGAGAACATTACATTGTAACACAATATTATGTTTTTTTTAAATGGTAGGGCAGTATCACACACATCACTGATGACACAAAATAGCTGTGCAGTGGGAAAATAAATTTGATTATGAGAATTCCTCACTGGAAAATTGCAAGTTAAGAGATGAAGGGGGGGAAATTGCTGAAAAGGTGGACTGAGAAAACGTGTGGTAAGAGGATGCAACAGTCAGAGGATGCAACATTTTGTCTCCTTGGGAGACAAAATGTTGTGCGGACACTTTTGCATAGTTCGATTATTTAAGAACGCCAGTGTGGGGGTTTGCTCTTTTTTCCAGAAATAGTCTAAGCTGAGAAATGGTGTCCTTTACTGTTCTTTAGTTTAGTAGGAGTGAGAAGGTAGAAAGTTCCACTCCTTTTATTTCTTCCTCTGACCCATTTCCAGTGCCAGGGCCAGTGGGAAGGTTGTTTCCTCTGCTTCTCAGCAGAGGAGTCCCAGGTTGCATTTTGTATACTTTCTTCCCATTCAATGGCTGACCTCTTACATAATTGTTGGAAATTCTTTGGATATAAGCATGCTACAAGAAAGTCTCATGTGTAATTTATCTGATAAAAATTTTTTCCCAGCTGATCAGTTGATTGTTCTACTTAGATATTTAGATGAAATTGAACAATGATGATAATGTTTTGTAATCTTCTGAATGTTGCTAAAATCTTAGTGAGGAAAAAATGACATTGACCAAGCTTTCTAGCTTTGAAAGACTTGATAACTGGTGGAAGATGCTAAGCTACCCACATATGTTCAGTTCATAGACAAGAAATGTATACAAGATACATTTGAAAGAACAGACTATTTATTGTGTTCATGGACTCATTTCGATATTGATATTAATGCATACAGGTCATTTTTGTTGAAAATATTCTTTTGTGGAAATATACATTTTTGTGCCATATTTAGTCAGCCGAGAGCCAGTGCTGTGATTTTCTGGGGAAATCTGAATTGGAAAATTTTCTGATTCACAGGTAAATACATTTTAAAAATACTTAAATAATGTTAGCAAAAGAAGGCAAATACTATACACACACACATATACACACATACACAGACAGACGCACAAATACATACTGGTGTTTGTCCATGCTTCATATCCCACAGCTAACCCATCTAACATAATTGCTTTGCAGCACAACTGCCCAGGCAGCTGTAGCTAAACAGACCAAATTTACATAGGTGAAGTTGCACATGTTCCGAAGAAAAATATAGCGCCGAAAAAATTTTGGAATTTTTTTTTGCCCCACATCATTGCTGGGAGGGAGTGTTAGCGATTAGAAAGTTGGGCTGAGATTTGGAAGATGCAGGTACCAATCCCCACTTGTGCCGTGGAATTTCTCTGGCTGACCTTGGGCCTGTCACACTCTCTCAGGCTAACCTACCTCACAGGATTATTGTTAGGACTGAAGAAGATGAAGATATTGGATTTATACCCCACCCTTCACTATCCAAAGGAGTCTCAGAGCAGTTTACAATCCCTTTCCCTTCTCCCGCAGCAGACACCCTATGAGGTTGGTGGGGCTGAGAGAGCTTTTTTGAGAACTGCTCTTGAGAAAACAGCTCTGAAAGAACTTGTGACTGACCCAAGGTCACACCAGCAGCTGCATGTGGAGGAGTGGGGAATCAAACCTGGTTCTCCAGATTAGAGTCCGCGCTCCTAACAACTACACCAAAATAAAATGGAGGGAGAAGAGAAGGGTGTTGTAAGCTGCTAGAATATAAGCAAGTAATACAGTAACCTGGACTTAATTTTTTGTGGAAGGATGAGAATGAAAGAATGTGTGCTCTGCAGTGTGGTGGCAAGGCAGTGTGTGACCTTCAAAAATTGAAAAAATATTGAAAATGGTCGCAAAGTGTGGGGGATTGCTGGAGGAAGGGGCTGCCTTGCTGGGGTATACACATGTTCTACACAGCACGGATTGTCATAGCTAAGGTGCTATGGCAACAGAAAATGTATTTCTCTAGAAATAAATATTGAAATCAGTGCTGGGAAAATGCAGTGTCTCTGCAACTAGTTTGGAGGGAGGCTTCCGAGTTCCCTATACATGGCAAGTTAATCATGTGATTGACTGCTTTTCCTGATCAGGTGAAGCCCTGAAAACCTGTTAGCTTTACATTTGATAGTGACATATTATACAGTCAGTTCTGCCATAACACAGTAGTTGCATTCCTGAAGACTGCTATAGCATGGCTTTTGTAATGCAAAATATGGTTGTTTTGTAAAATAGAATGGAAGAGGTGAAGGGAAAAGTTCCAGACCCTCACCTGGTTGAGATATATGTACTCCAACTACTGGATTATTGCAGTTTGTTGTATCACTAATTTCAGTCATTAATAGAAGTCAACTTACCTAATGTACAGGAAGTTGCTGTCAACAAGGGGGAGAGAGCGAGATTGTTCCATGTAGCATTCATGACAAGACGAGGAGGACTGCTTGCTGGGACTGGTGGAAAAAGAGCTGGAATTGCAGTGATGGAAGAAGAGAACGCTGAGGCTACTCGGGCACACTCATCATTTGCACCACGTGCTTCATAGTGATTGCTGACCTGCCTTGTGGCTCACTGTGAGGCTTGAAGCTGGGCAACTGCCCCCTGAGCTGGACATGCCACTAAATAGCTCGACCCCTCCAAGACCCCTTAAGGGGGTCCCCACCCAGGGATGCATGCATGCAGGGACAGCCTCCCTCCAGATGGATCTGGCCCAATGCCTAAAACTGCCATAAAGCTGTGACAATGAACATTTTGAACAGAAAACATGAGAAAACCACAAAATAAAGCGTTGTCTTAAGGGACTGAGCAGCATGGGCACTGGTGGCTGGGCTTTATATAGGGGAGGTGTGGGACTGAGTAGAAACTGACCACTCTCAGGCCTGCCCCTAGTCCTGCCCAGGGATGTAGCCAGCACACAGCCAGCAATTGTTCATCCAACCTGGTATCAGCCCAGTCTACCTGGAGACCCCCGGAAAACAGCCATAGCCTGGCCAGACCACAGCATGGCTGATGCACACGGAGCCCTTCCCCCCCAACAGGAGCTCCAGCCCTGCGGCTGTGAATGCTCTCTGGTGCGTTATAGCAATTTCCCCCCTATTCTTCCCTTGTGTTTGAACTGATTCATGTCCTACAGACGCGTGTTCTGGCAGAACTAAGCTGTATGGGTGTGCATTTGTAAAAGGCTTGTTAACTGACAAGCAATTTTAATGATTAGCTTTTAGCAAAACCGTCAGTTACATTGCTCACAAGTTCAATTTCACCTTCTAGAGAGTCCAACAAATTAAACTTGCTAATTAGACATCATCCACAAAATCATGGTAGATGGAAATTCCAGGCTTTTTTTCCTTTTTAAAGTAAGCTTGTATTAGAACATATACTTTTGCCCGACTTGACCCACAGCTTTGCTAAGTGAAGCTGAGAAAGCAGCCAAAATAGAAATCATAGAAATAACAGGTGAATGCAGTTACCCTCAAGCTTGTCCTGACATTTACCCAGGCAAGAGACAGGTTTTCTAGGTACAACAAATGATTGTGCCTTCAGACATTTAGGGAATGGAAGAGACTCAAGGTGATTCTTGAGGTAAACCTGAATGTTTAGGATCTGAAGCAACATGCAAGTGTTGAACTGCTTTGAAACAGGGCTTTCAAATTACACATTTGTGAGTGGAAATTTTTCTAGAAAGTTCAGCGCAGCTATATTTAATTTTAAAAATGGGGATTTCTCAAAAAGAAGGGATTAGGCTGATTTTTGCATGTTATAGCTCCCACAATCCCCCTTGGGTGCCTCATTCTTCAGCTGTTGCTGTGTTGGAAAGGGAACTCCAGCAGGATATAATCACAACCTTCGGAAGTCTTAGCTGCGAAGCAAAACAAGACGTTAAGGAAGGAGCCTTCAAAACACGTTGGATGAGTATTTTGTGGCTGTTAGCTACACCTCTGTTCTGTAGAGCTGCATGATGCACACCAGTAGGAACAATGGTATCTTAACCAATTTGTTTGGTGCATGATAGCAAGTTTTTGACTTATGCAAAACTTTTCATCAAGCAGGAGAGTGAAGGAGTTTTCTAGCTATTAAAAGCAAAATTGCTTTCCAAGGGCTTGTTTTTCTAAGTACAATGTTTTTATGATTAGGTAATTCATTTCTCCAGTAGAGATGTAAAATTTCTGGAAATTTTTTAAGATGTAGGGAAAACATTTTCTGTTTTATGCAGATACAGAAAAATTTGGGAAAAATTGAAATATATGCCATACTTTCTGAAAATCTAAACTTGTTTTTCTGCTATAACATAAAATGCATTGAGCTGGATCCGGCCAGCTTTTTCACTCAGCTTTTGTTCCACTTAACTTTTGGCCATGCTGGTCCTGTGATCCCCAAGATGGCTTTTTTTGATGATCAGAAGTTGAATTCCTTCCTCTTTTTTACCAGCAGAAAAACTGGGAAGCTGTTCCAGAGCTCAGAAAACTATATTGCCAGTAAGCAGAGAATACATTCAGGCAGGCTATCTGTATCTGAGCAGTTGCTTGGTATTTTGTCTGTACCTGTGCTGAGTAAAGCATGAAGTGTTGTCATCTTCATTTAATACACATAAATCCAATCGCAGTTTGAAGAGCAACAATTTTATTTTAGCATAAGCTTTTGCAGGCTATACCATTGTCTTTCGATGAGGCAAACCTTTTCTATAGCCCAGGGCTCCAAAAAAAAAAAAAAAAAAGTTCCAGGTGCCAGAAGCCATGGCAGCTAGAAATTTCATTGTGGTGCCTAGGATTTTCATCAGTTATTTATTCTGAGTGCCTCATTAGTAGAAGTACTAAGGTTATTTAGGTGAGGGATAGAGGTTTGATTTTTTGTTGTGCTAACTAGGGTTGCCCCATGTTTATATGCTGTACCACTTTTTTAAAAAAAAATGCCAAACGGTGAAGAATTTAAGATTAGGTTTTGTGGCAGCAATAATGACAAAGTATGGTCACGAAAATGTAAAATCGTGAAGGCTGAAAAATAAATCTCACTCCTAAATTTTGGGATGACCCCTAAAGCTGAATAAAATTTATAAATCCGGCAATAGACAACAGGGCCGTGAGTCCATGAAATGGAGGGATTATGGGGTAAAAATGTAATTCTGTAAAAACCTCATCTCAATCAAATATTTCTTTAGTTTTGCTGAGCAAGTTAACAATTATAATATATGGGGAGTCCCTATTTTGTTAATATAGGTTGGATGTATAGTGACTAAGAAATCCCACACACTTGTTCAGTGGGGAGCAGGGGTGGGGTGGAGGAGGAGATTGTCAAACTTCTTGTTGCACTCTAATTCAGCCATTTTACACTGGATTCTCTTTTTGTAGCTGGAGGGCCCTCTTGTTTTTTCTCTTGCTGGAGAATGGTGACTTAGGAATCAGCTGAGGTTGGATTTCAGCGAATGGCTGGTATAGTTATAGATCTTTCCTGCATTCTTTCCCCAATCCTGGGGAAATTGGTTCCTGGGGCCTGGAGAATGCCTGTGAATGGGGAGGGGTGGAATTTCCCTTTCTGCCTCTTTCTTGGTACAGTTCTGCCAATGGAAGAGGGAGGTAATGATTCCCGGCTTCCCACTATAGCCTCCCAACCCACATAGCCATTAGTCCACAAGGGTCCTGCAGTCCCAAGAATAAACTTCTCTAGTGTCAAAAAAAGGATTGCTGGTGGAAAGGGAATATGGGAAAGATCTGCAGTCCTTGTATTCATGGACTGCTGTGTCCAACCCTTAATTCTTCATTTGTATTCCACTCCAACTTTTGGTGGTGGGTGTGTGTGAGCCAAGGCACTTTTGTTTGTGGAGTGGGACCTCAGACTTCAGAAATCTCTGCCCCAGGTGCCCTCTCTTGCCTCTTTGGTTTTGACCTTCCAGAGATCTGTAAAAACTTTTTTATTTTGTACAATATTTGGTTATCTGACATGTTTTTGGGCAGGTGATTCTATGTTGCTGACTGTATTGTTTTATTAGTGTGTTGCTGTTTTTGATGGACTTGTCCTTATGGTTGCTTTTACCTCTTTCATTCTGTATTACTTTATACTTACATTTTTATCGTAAATCATCTTAATAGCTATTTTAGTAGAAAGATGGGATAGGCATTTTTGAATAATAATAATAGTTGAACCAAGCTTTGTGTGGTTTTTAGTAATTTCTGGGAAAATTCGTTGACCTCTTATGAAATAGAAAGCATCAGTATTATGTAGAAATTTAGAAGAAGAGTTGGGGGGAAAGCAGGTATCTGAGAACTGTTATTATTAAGGTTGTTTTGTGGCTTGAATGTCATCTTGAGGTCTAGCAAAACCATGTAGTTAGCAACTATTCTAGGAATCTAGAGAGGGAACCTCAAATGCTGTCAGTAAACAGTAGATATTTGTAGTGATGGACTGCTGTTGATTTTTATAATAGCCTTTCTTCATCTTAACCGAAGGTGAATTTATCCAGCTATTTAGACTTGAAGCTCCATTGAGTAGAATTTTATGGCTGCCAAAAAAAGAAGCTCAGTTACAGACTTCTGTTTGGCAAAGTAATTGGGGGACTCTGGGAGAGAGTATAAAATGGTTAAAAAAAACTACTGTTAGGCATATTTCAGGTTTAATTACTTGTGAGTTGGGAGAGCATGTGGTGGACAGCAATATGTTATCTGGTACCAGTGAATCTTTGGTTTCTGAGTTTTACCACTAAGGGTCAAGGATTTTCTCCTTCAGAGTATTTCTGATAGTCCATTTCCTATGAATGTATTGGTCTGTAACGAACTATTGATGGATGGAGCAAAAAATGCATACTGTTCTTCGTTCTGTCTTTTTTTCTGAAGGTGAAAGACTGGTATGTCTGGGAATTCACCTGTACTGGTTGGTTGGAAGTAAAACATGAAAGGCTTGCACATATCTGAAGGTGGTAGGAGAGGTTTGCCTACTTTGAACTTTCCGAATTCAACTAGTAATCAAACTATATTGTGGGATTCACTGGCCTTGAAATAGCAGGTGGCTTTACAGTTTATTGGTTGCAGAATACTGCTGCAATATTATCTTACTGAAATATTCTTTTGCATGTCTGCATCTTCTTCTTTGTCTCTGTCTCTGGAGTGTAGTTGGATGGGTATCTTGATTGTGTGATACTTGGGGCAGTGAACTATCCGATGCTAAAGGGGAAGTTGAGATCTTGATTAGTGTGTTGGGCTATCAGGTCTGTGAGCTCTGGGGAAAGGCAACATTTTTTAAAAGCTTGGGTTCACCACTCTTTTAAGGACATAGTAATATTGGGTATCAGCACAGGCAAATGTCCTTGCAGCCTGAAATCCTTGCCTCTTCATTCACTGTTCTTATGTGTTTATCCTTGGGTTTATCTGTGGCTCTCTGTGCTGCTATATGAGCAGCGTCATAAGAAAACGCTGCAACCAGGCACAAACTCCAAGTGAACAAACTCCAAGTGTACAGGATAAACTGCTGGGCTCAAATTACAGGAGAAGAGGGTGGGATTCAGACATGTCTCAGTTTTATTGTGTTGTTATTGCTGCTGCAGGCCCTTGGGGGGAGGGCTATGAATATTCAGCACCACAAAACTTAAAACATTATGCTGAAGTGATCCAGATTCTTTGTTAAGAAATGCTGTATTGACACAAATACTCTATACATACATACATATGTTAAGTAACAACATTGCATTTTTAAACTGTCCTGTACAGTTTACGTTGATTCTCATAGTCCTGGAATCTTAAAAAGACCCAATGAAATCTCACTGAAAATTCTGTTCAGCCATTCTTCTGACTACTTAGATTTCAGCAGTCACTGCTCACTAAGCTTATCTTTGTTGCCCAAAGGGCCAGAAATGTTCTTATCTGTATACATGGATACTTAGATTCTCAGGAAGTTTAATTCAATGTCCAGTACCATGTTATGCACTTAGAATCACATTTTGATTACGTTCCTTGGTGTCACATTATAAGTCATTGTTATCTATTTATCAACACATCCATCTCCAAGAATTTTTCTTGATTGTTAACGTCTCTGATTGCAGCTATAGTACCTTCTGGTCAGGGCTGAATGCACAGAGAGGAGCAGGAGAAACTGGAGGGCAGGACAGGTGCTTGTGGCATTCCCCCCATCAGGCAGCCTTACGTGTAACCTGAATTGCTCGTTGTGTAGAACGTACAAGGTTGGGTCCTATATCTCTTCCTGTAACGGTAGAGTTTCCGTCTCAAGAGACCTTTCTGGCATCATGAGAAGAGGTTCGTATGCTATGTTGGTCTGTAACTAGTACAGAAAAGAATACCACTGTGTTAAGAATAACATACCAAATATTTATAGTGGTTATCTAACATTCAGTAAACTTTCCAAATATTATTCTTACAAATATATACCATTCCTAAAGGGATAGCACAACACTCCAAAGGTAAGTACGGAAGATTGCTGAAGTCTCATTTTGCTATTTTGTAATTAAGTCACCTTTACTTTCGGAAGAATTTATTCTGCAGGGAGTGAATCAGTGTTAGGAAACAACATATAAAGTCTTTGGGTTCCATGTGACATTTTCACATTGTATGCGACTTTGAGGAAGTTTGCGAAAATGCACCCCTGCTGATAGCATGTTTGGTAGCTGGGAAGCTGGAGGATCTCGTCAGGACTCTGGAACAAAAGAACAAAAATAATAAGAGACTTCAGCAACCTTTCGTACTTACCTTTGGAGTGCTGTACTATCCCTTTAAGAACCTTATTGTCTTTGTAAGAATAATATTTGGAAAGATTACTGAATATTAGATAATCACTGTAAATATTTGGTATTGTATTCTTAACATGGTGGTATTCTTTTCTATACTAGCTAGGGATCACTGTGGTCCTTTTTTGTATATTTAGTGTTGGTCTTTAAAGCAGGGGCCAGTCTAGACTACGCTTCAGGAATCAGAAGCACTAAAGCTGCACTTTTGATTCACATGCTGTATCATAGCACAGAAGCTGTGCTTTTAATGCTCAAGTGATACCACAGTTTTATCTATCATCTGGCTAACAAAAGCAGTGCTTAAACTGGAATGTAAATCTTAGGTCTTTCAACTAACTGGGAAACATACCTTTTTTCCTTTCCAGAATTCAACAATTGACGCTGAGGCCCCCCCCCCCCCCCAAACTGGGGAAATTAATCTGACAGGCGCTCATTGAAGATTGATGCACATATTTGCTGAATTTCTAGGATTCCGCTGCTCTGCTTATTTACTTTACTGAAGAGTCTGAAGATTTTTTAAAATTTCCTCATGAATTATCTTTCACTTCTGGAAAGGTAGAGGTAAGTTTCTTTTTTCTCCCAGGTTATTCCTCCTCTCCATCTCCTTTCTCCACCTCTTTGACTGTAAGAATTGCTTCAACCTGTCAGAGATGCCTTCTGCATCTCTTCATGTGGAACTAATAGCTAGAACTGCCCTAAGCAGGAAAACTCTTTTTTCTGTGCTCTGCATTTGGCGGGTTTGTTCTTTCTGTGTGTTAATCTCAGAACCAGGCTATGCTACATCCTGGTGTTACAAAAGGTATGGCTGTATTTGGGTTTGGAAAGACCAGGACGGGTTCCTTTGCCACAGTGCATGTTACAGCCTGGAGCTGGGCTTGGGCAGACTGAGGTGACTTAACTTGATTACAGCAGTTAGAGCTTTTTGATAAGAACAGCTAGAAAATAGCCCTGGTAGAAAATGAGCATTTCATAGTAGGTGCTTTGATGATGTACCCTTTCCTTTCCATACTGACATCTCTCACATCAAATGCTGCAAACTCATCCATTCTCAGCCATCGTTACAAGGGAAGGATGGCATAGGGGTAGTACTTGCCCACTCCAGTGTTTTCAGACTGCACATGATTATGATGGATATTTCTCAAACCTTCCCCCTGTACTGCTTGCAAATTGTTAGTGATATGTTTTGGAAAAACTGGTGATGTCAGGAAGGCTGACAGATTACTGGGCAGCTCGGGTGAAGCTCCTATCTAATGCCTTCCTTATTAGCTGATATTTGGAAAGGCTAAGTTTAGGATTATCGATTGCAGAATCTGCATGTTGCTAATAAAAGACCTGCATTATGGGGCTGGCTTGTTTTGCCCTCATTGAAAACCCTCCCTCGCAAAGAAATCTCTCAGCAGGTGGTATTTTCTCACAGTGTAGAATCATTTGTTAGATATCCTTGCTTACCTGCCAGAACTTCAGAACCATATTTTTAAAAAAAAAATTGGAGACCTGCTACTGTTAAAACTGTCCCTACAAGCTAAAATGACAGAGCCAGTTTGGTGTCATGGTTAAGTGTGTGGACTCTAATATGGGAGAACTGGGTTTGATTCCCCACTCCTCCGCTTGCACCTGGCTGGATGACCTTGGGCAAGCCATAGTTCTGTCAGAGCTATTCTCTCAAGGACAGTTGTCTCAGAGCTGTTCTCTCAGCCCCACCTACCTCGCAGGGAGTCTGTTGTGGGGTGGGGAAGGGAAAGGAGATTGTAAGCCACTCTGAGTGAAGGGTGGGGTATAAATCCAATCTCCTCTTCTTCTGAACTGAGGCTATTGTACTTAGGTCACATTATGAGAAGTTGAGTCACTGGAAAAGACAGTAATGCTAGGGAAAGTTGAAGGCAGAAGGAAAAGAGGAACACCCAGAGGTCATTTTGAGCAGGAGCTCGGGGGAGCTCAGCTCCGGGAGTTTGTGCCAGCCCCCCCCCCCCCGCTTGTTTCATAGCTGCAGCAAAATGACCCCATCCCCTGGAAAGGTCCTTGTTCCTCCGACCAGCCTTCTGAAGGCTTCAGCCACCACTAAAGCTATCCTCCCAGAATAGTGGTATTTCTGAAGCTTGGATTAGTAGCTGTCCCTTCTCTGCAAGCTCTCCCTTCCTCCCTCCCTCCTTCCCTCCCTTCTTTCTTTCTCTCTCTCTTCTTTCTTGCCTTTTGACATCCTTCTGGTGATGTCAGGTGGTATAGCATATGCAAATAAGTTATGCTAATGAGCTCCTGCACCTCTTTTTCTACGAAATGACCCCTGGGAACACCCAACTTGAGATGGATTGATTCAGTCATGGAAGCCACAGTCTTCAGTCTGCAATACCTGAGTAAGCCTCTTAAAAATATTCATGATATTCATGGGGGTCCACTGATCCACAGATGCTCAGTTTTGTGGTGCACAGAATACTACAGTGGGAAGGAGCTAGAGATAGGATAGTTTTGAAATATATCACACACATGCATACTTCCTTGCTGGTGAGAGACTGGTCATTGTCTTTTTCTTTTTTAAATTTTATAAGTGGATAGTTTTTTGCTTTGGTTCATTTTTCTTGGTTTGGTTTACCACAGCATTCCTTTCTGTGCTCGTTCTCTCACAGTTGCAGTGGAACAGAGACAATTTTTTAAATTTCACCTTCAATAGGGTGAGTGCCCAATAATAGCTTTGTTGGAAAAAGCTGCCAAATGCAGAAGCGAAACAAAACAGGATAACCTACAAGATAAATTAATTACATGCCGCATCATATCAAAGATACGGCTTCAAGCTGTCATATATTAGCATTACTTAAACCACTGACTATCACCGGTTGTTTTGTAGCTTCATCAGTAGCAGGTTGGGCAACGGGGGGACAAAAGGAAAAATCAGATATAAGGTGGGGGGGGGGGGGGCTCAGCAGGATCATATCTGGGTCAAGAGCCTTACCAAGATTAGGTCTGAGGTGGGCAACTCTGCAGGAATTCAGGGAACAGATGCAAGTTCTGGGAATCCATTTTGAAGAAGAAGCCAGAGTTAACTCATGTCAAATGGCATCTGTCTTAGAGGAACAGGTGTCCTCATGGGCAGTTGTCAAGGGCATTTCTTTGGTCTTTTTTTTTTAATTGTGAAACTGCACAATTCAGAAACAATACTTTTTGTAAATTTAAAAATAATGGTGGAATTAAAGCCAAACTTGGACCTTGACTTGTCCATTGACTCAAGAGAGGAACAGCAGTGTGTCAGAACTTGCAGTCCCATATAAATTCATTCAGGGCTGCTTCTGCAGTACTGACCATGGCTTGGTTAGCACACCTTTGCATATATAACTGTTTTGGCCTGGAGTCTGTGTACAAAGGCAGCCAGAGGAGAGGGCAGAGTGTGAGAGAAAAGCTAGGCTGGGTCACTCAAACAACTCACCCATTTCCTTCCACTATCCCTACTCTTCTGAGTGCTCTGTGTGTGGTGATAGTGGTGGCTATAGCGCAGTCCTGCTTAGTCTTAGGTAAGGTATCACAGATTGGAGTGAGCATGTAAGTAAAAGGCTTGTCACATTGTTACCTACAATGTGAGAACAGAATAAATTGCTTGAAGGTTTTGTTTAGACAACATTAAGATGTGTTGTAAGGTAGCTAACAAGACACTTGCTTCTCGGAACAGTCTATAGCTCCATAGTGATAATAATTTGGTTAGCATTGAGAATAGCCTTCTCTTTCTTTTGAACATTCATGTCACATTTACAAGAACCAAAGGTGACTGCTCAGCTTATATCACAGTAAATACTGAGAGAGCTTTCAGGTTGGGTGGAGAAACAACTCCTGGGGGTTCAAATAATCTGACAGAGAAACCCAGCACATTATTAAACCCTTCACTCTCCAAAGAATGAGAACTGACTGCAAGAAATTGGATTGCAGTTGGGCGTTGTGTTCTCAGGTATGCAGACTTTCTACTTTAATGTGCAGTGTGAGAGTTTCTGTTGCTAATGCGTTTGCTGGACTGTGACTGTAATAAAGGTTCTGCTGTATGGTTCCACGAGATACACTCTCAGATTCTATTATCCAAAGTGTCAGAGAGGAGTTTCCTTTGAAACTTTACATTTGCAAGATGACTACGACAATGAGCAATAATATTTAAAATATTTGCTTAACTAGCATATAGGTATATTTTTTCCAAGTCCAGCCTTGACTAGACCATAGCAAAGCTTTTCTATGTTAGTTTATTTGACAACTTTCTCATATGAATGACTTATTCTTCATTTTAGCTGTGCCTTTAAACTACAGCAGCAAGCATATGAGAAGCACTGTGTTACCTAAGAATTAATTAACTGAATGGGAGCATCCTGTTTCATCAGGTGTATTAGAAACTAGAATGTATCTGATGAAGTAGGATGTCAGTCCATGAAAACTCATGCTTTAGTAAACCATTTATCATTTAGGGTGCCATTGTGGGGCTTTTCCTTCTATCTTATAGTCAGTGTGCATCTTATCATGAACTACGCAAAGCCTTAGGGCAAGGGAAAAGAAAGTAGCTTTTATTGATAATTTCAGTTTAGATATTTTTTGAGATATGGTCAAGTTGGAACAGGTTAAAATTTAGTAAAAACGTCTATTACTTTGGTAGGATTACAGTGGAATTAGTTTCCTATATAAAGAAATAATGAACAAGAATGTCTGGTATGTAACTTATTCTGTAGAAAATGGAGAGAAGTTCTGGGCCCTGTTCAGATGCCATAAGAAATCATTGTGAGGGGTATGAATGCAGCTTGTTTAATGACTGCATCTCTCCCTTCTTGCCTCCCCTTGCACATGGAGTGAGAGCTTCTTGGTTTTGGAAGTCTTTGAACCAAAGACCAGTTTGCTGTGACATCCAAGTGTAGGTGCCTGGGCAAACAGGAGTTTGTTCCGTATCCACAAACCAGGGATCTGAAACTCTGTTCAGTCCCAGTTTAGAAGCCCAGCTTGTGGGGAGGAAACAAGGTGCATGTGTTCAGGTGCCTTACTAACTTCCAGTTGGATTCAAGGCTTCCTAAACTAGGAGGGCTTCAGCCACACTGTATACATGAGGAAACACATAAGTACAAGAACAAAGAACTGCCTTTCCCATGACATCTGAATGTGGCTAGTGAGAGCATCCCAAACATTATAGAATTAAATTGAGCTGGAACCAAAGAGGTTATACCCACCAGTGCAAGTGCTTGTATGGAAACTGTTCCACAGTAGTGTGCATTACAAACTGTGCTACGTGTGAATGGCAGTGTTTTGAAGTGGGCTTTATGTGGTATCTATTTTGTGTGCAACAGGTTTTAATCTGAATGAAAATCAGTGGAACTTGTATCAGGGTAAATGTTTTTAGCTGAAGTCTGAGCAGAGTAAATACATCAGGTACTGTTGGTTGTGGTCTCACAAGCAAGTAAGATGGAAGAAAAATGGGCACTCTTTTGCATGTGTAGAGAACGCGGTTCCAAAGAACTTCAGAAAATTATTTTTCCTCCAACAGTAACCCCAGGCTTCCTAGGGATTTCTGTTTTTATATATTTTCAGGGGGAAGCCGTGTTTATCTGTAGTGGAAAAGTTCCCTGATGCTGGAAGCTTTGACTCCTGAACGCTAATAGCCTCCCCCCATCTTATTGGTCTCTAACGGGCTACAGGACTCGAATCAAGCTGTTTTTGTATGGCATCCTAGTCACAGGGTTCAGGATCAAGTAACCACATGTTTTAAGAAAACATGTGGCTTACAGCAATCTCCTTTGTGTTGGGCCTAACCTGTTTTAAGAATTTAGGGTTAAACCTAACACTGCATTCTGCTCAGAGGAATATAGGAAGGTACTGAAAACCCATGAACACTGAGGTGTGGTGTTTCTCATAGCCTACCCTTTCTTATGCCATGATTGAAAACTGGCTTAGCTTGTTCACTGCCTCTATTGGGGAAAAAATAGTTATATGACAAATAGGTGTCATCAGTGTGTGTTGCTTTGCTCATTAAAATGTTTAATGGTTTATGTTTCCCTTCCCTTGAAACCTGGGAAAGACCGTCTGCCAACAGACTGTTTATAATACAGGGTTTTAGAGAAGTTGTTGTCCAGCTGTTTCTCAGTAGCCGTAATATACGGGCATGGTTTTAATTCTCTGAATGGCTGGAGGGGCTTTTATGCAGATTTTCCCAAGGGTTGCTTTCCCTGGTTCGAAAACAAGCATGGGAAATTTTTCTAAGGCTGAGAAGCTGCTTGTTGTATTCATCTTTGGGTCTTTATGGCCTCTGGAGTCTAGTCGTGATTTTCTAGACCTGCAGTACAAATTGTACCAGAAAGCATACTTTGCACCTGCTTCACTCTTTTAGGTACAATTGCAGTGGTCATTGTGTTCCAGATGGCACAAATAAATTGATGAGCAAGACAGATAGATACTAGTTTTTCTTAGCGTAGGTAAACTTCAGGGCTTTATGGTGCTTGCTTCCCCCACCACCCCTGCTGGGCAGCAGCAGCAGCCTTACAAGGTGAAACTCTGCCAACGTGATCATAGCCAATAGCAGAGGCTTCATAACTTTTCAGATATCAGTAATATGTTAAACAGGATGCAGAAAAATCAGTAAAAGAAAAGCCATAACAAACATTTTAATCAAGAGTTTAAAAAATCCCCCTCATTTAAATGAAATATGAACTTAATACAAACACCTGTGTTAGAGTTACATATCCCTCTCCATCCAACGTGCTGAATTAAAACCTAGTCTTACTGTGGGATGGCCCACAGTAGCCCAATCTCAGCAGCTAGGCAGGGTCAGCCCTGGGCTAGTATTTGGATGGGAGGCCACCAAGGAAGTCTGGGTTTGCTATGCAGAGGCAGGCAATAGTTCTTCTCAGTAGTTATCAGTGCATCTAACCTTTGTCTTGAAGTGATCTTAAGCCTCCTTGTGCATAGAGAGAGCCAGGTGGAGATCTATTTACTTTTGAAATAAAATTAGATGTTGTAGAACTTTGTAGTTCAAAAGACAAAAGTATATCCAGTTTTGATTTGTTTTAAGGTAGTAAATGGAGACTGGTGGACCAACTGCCTGACTAGTTCTTTCTCACCATATGTTCATATGTTCAGTTTTCTTTCTCTCATTTAATAGATACAATTTTAGAGAATTCTTTTCCATTGTCTCTCTTTTATGTGTCCATATTGAATAGATTAAGATAACAGGGTCTACTGAGACTAAGAATCCAGTTTAACAACTTTTAGAAAGCAACTTTAAGAAGCTACACTGATAAATGGCTTACCAGATTTTAATTTTTAAAATATTTATATGCAGCCTAAATATATACATGCCAATGCCTAGCTTCTGAGATCCTGCAATAACAGCAACAACAACAATAGTAGTAGAAGTAGAAGTAGTAGTAGTAAACACTATGTAAACACTATATCTAAAAAGTTAAAAGGCAGACAGTGCTTACTTGGTAAAAGGAATTATGAAGGAACTTTGTGGGTGAGTTGAGAAAGGAGTCCCATTTAAGGTATGGGTCTGTTCCCAGAGTTTGTGTTCTCCAGACTTTTATGAGGGGAGTCTAATAGCTTGAAACAAAGAACTTTAGATTCCCCCTGAATCATAACTGAAATCTTTTTTAAAAGTGGTTTTATTTTTCCTGTCCACTTTAGTGCAATAAAGTAGTGACTTTAGAATGAAGAATGCATTTATATAATAGGACCTGCTTTGGTTATCTTGCATAGTAATGTCTATTAAAATGTATTTGCAGGAGTAATAAATGAATTTTAATATCGAGGAGAAATGCTTTCTTGCTTTCTGTAATTCACATCAAAATATCACCTTAGAGTGAGAGACATTCTTCTTAGAAAAGAAAGACGCTTGCTAAAAAGGTTTGGTTCTACCTTTTACCAGCCTGAGCTCAAATTGGGCTGAGTTAAGAGCAGACTAATTAGAGAGAGATTTAATAACAACATCACAGTATATCAGGCAGATGACACTTTTAACTGTACGATTTAGCTACAATTTTTTATGCATTCTGGAATGATTTCCATATCTTTGAATATAGCAACTCAAGTGGTTCCTTCACACTTTCTTTGGATAAGGCAGGAATACATTTTAAAAGATTTGCTTTTTAAAGAAAAAAGAAATAGCACATTTATCATGAAAATGGTAAGTGAGAAGCCAACTTTTTTTTCCCTAACGAAACACTGGTTCACAGCTGCAGAGAGCAGCAAAACAAAATTAGCAGGGCAAACAGTCCTTGTGCCAGAAAATGTTCAGGAATGTATAAATATGTCAAGGCTGCAGCATTGACTGTAAACTGGGAAAAGCAGCTGATGATGTGTGCCAGTTTTTATGAAGCCGCTGGAAAAGGCATCTCTGCACCATTTCTCCAGTCCTGCTTCATCAAGGGCTTGAGGAATGGGAGGGTGAGGGAAGAGGTGCAGCATGCTGGACCTGCCATCACAGGAGTGCAATAAAAATGTTTTGTTGCAGAACTGTATTGCAAACGAGCCCCATAAATCATTACCACCCCTGCACCTAAATGTCTCCTTTGTAGCAGTATAAAATATTATGTTAGTAATCATATAAGTGGACTGCAGCCTAGTTTAATTAAAAGAATTCCTACTGGAAAGGGTCTCTTGCTTCATTACATCATAAAGTGATCATGTAACTTCCATAGCCAACTATGAGCTGTTCAAAAGTTTTTGGAGGAAGTCTAAGCCATAGAGCGAGACCAGAGTGCTAGACGTGACTTGATGACTGTGCCTGGGTAGTCATATGGGAAGTCTGCCTTTTCTAAAAGCTACAGCAACATGTGTATGTTTTCCCTTCTGATGCTTTTCTTTGCAACTTCTCTAATATCTGCAGCTCTCAGCATGATAGGAAGGCACCTGATGCAGCAACCTTGCTAAAAGCAAGCAGATTTATTAAGCCCAAGTTTGCACTACCTGGGAACCCCATGTATATTGTGTCAGGGTCCATGATGGAAGGAAGGTGGGATAGAAACATGATAAATACCTTTGGCTTCCAGCATGTTTCATAGTAAACAAGGCTTTATCAAGAAGTGTTTACGTCACTATAGCTTTAGTGGTTACACAATGCAGACCATACAATGCATCTATTAAAACTGGAAGACCTGTTTGTTTGTTTTTAAGTCTTTGGTAGCTATGTACAATTTAGGCCTTTCTGTGCCCTGTTGACTTGTAGTTCATGTTAACCGATTTATTATTATCCCAGTTGAGTCTTGATAACTGTAGGGCAGCTTGAATTACATCTGAGGCAATTTTCTAGAATCCAATTACTTTTTCATCAGGGTGCTTCGAAACCAAGTTGTTCAGCTCTTGACTCCAACCAGAAAGTGAAGCCATGTTGCTGACCCCGTATGGTGGGCAAAACTGTTTCTCCAAGCCACGATACGTGAATAGGGATTGGGTGGAGAAGTCTACTTCCTGGTGACAACATAGTTTTGAGGGTTGGAGACCTAGTTAATTTTTCGAAATTTATTATTCTTTGTCTTTTCAGCTTAAACTGGCTCCCATGAATCTCAGTAATCGACATTTTAATATCTCTATCAAATAGAAGTTCAGTGCAAATTTTCATTTTTGAAGGAGAATGGTAGCAGAGTAATACCCCCCAGGCACGGTGAGAGGATGCCTGGCTGCTTCCTGTTCTCCTTTGGATAGCCCTGTTGATTGCAATCAGAAGCTGAAGGGAGGATGATGCTCAACTGAAGAGGGGTCCAGGCATGATGGAGTGGTGCCTAAGTGCTGCCTGCTCTTCCTCTCACGGGCAGCAGTTTGAAGCTGTAGGAGTTAGTTTATGGGTTAGTTCAGCAGGAAAATATTTCTTACTTACTGGAGACACATTCAAAATTATCTGTACAGAATCTCAAAGGTGCCATCAATGTGTTGCCAGGGTATCTTGGTTACTTATGCATGTGTCAGTCATGGGTTTTAAACGTATCTGTTTATAGTGGCAGTCTATTCAAGTTCTCAAGACCGACAACCATGTAGTAATGTGCCTGTACAGTGTGATAGTCTTGTAACTTAAAGATTTCCTATTATTATGTGGGCAGTTCATGGTGGATCATAGTACACTTGAGGTATGGTACGAAGAAGAGAGATGTTGTAGGTTTGAGAATGACCTGAATAATGGTATGGATCAACAACAGCATGTGACTGTGGTTCGTATTTAGGCTCCAGAGTGAAAGCTGATGGTCCTAATGTCATTTGAGAGTGTTGCAACTGGCTGCAGGTTAGTGTTAGCCTCTAGATAAACAACACACTCAAGAAAAGCCATGCCCCAAAAGCAGGATTGATATATTTTGGGAGGAAGGAGCTTTAACAGCTTGGTCGCCATATTTTCTACAGAGCTTTACTGGATTTGCTTTCCTCCCCAGTTGTTCATTTAATCAAAGGGTGGGAAACAACATGAAGTAATTGCTGGTTCTAGCATTACTTGAATCTGAGAACCTTGTCTAATTTTTACATGTATAATGGTGCAGCATATTACTGCATTCTTTTATCTAATCCTTTAAACTATTTTCTGTTTTGTTTTGGCTGGATCTCATTAAAAAATAAGTCCAGGTAAAAACCCTGATCAATAGGGCATTAGTACATTTTTCTGGAAGCAAAATAACTATGTAATACAAAATAAACTTCTGTTTGCTATCTGTTTTTGCTCCGCCAGCATTCAGCATGGCAGGGGAGGATCTGTTATGGACTTCCGGGTTCATGTCTATAACTTAAACTTCATGTCTATAACTTAAACTTCAGATGGGTCATGTCCTGGCCTGAAGTGGGTCACACCATTGACACTGCAACCATTTTTTAAATCTCAGGGTTTTTTGTAAGGGTGGGGAGGAGGAGGAAGAGAATAGTAGGCTTACAAGGTACAAAATTAAGGTTGCTGTCTTGTGTGCAGACGTTTAGGAGTAAACCCTGTTTAACCTCAGATTTATTTTCGGTCAAAAGCATGCTGACTTGGCTCTGTAAGTAGATCCTTAGTTGCAAATGGGCAAAATCAACAACTGCCTGTACGCATACTTCTTCCGTTGTGGTTCCTACCTTGTGGAATGCCCTGCCCAAGGAGGTCAGGAAAGCTCCCACTCTCCTGGCCTTCTGCAAACTATGCAAAACTGAACTATTTAAGAGGGCTTTTCTGCACGGGCGATAAGGCTGCAGAGTACAAAATGGTTTCACAAACTTTATTTGATAAATGATTGAGACTTGTGGTCTTTACTGCTTTATATATTGTATTGTAAGTAGGATCCTATTATGTAACTTCTGTACTGTTTAATGTGTCATGTTAGTACTTATCCTATGCTTCTGTCTCTTTTTGGTGGTTCCAGACTTCTAATATACTAATACATTAGTTATTGAATGTCCCATTTTGCTGACTGTAGTGATTCACTATGTGTAATCCACTATGTGAGAAAGAAGGACTGTTAATAAAGTAAATAAATAAAAATAAATTGGTGCAAGCTAGAGTTTAAGTGATGTCTTAAGGTCTAAAATGTTAAATGTCTTAAAGGTTGAGGGTGGTTGTAAGAGGGGTTTGGGATTGATGGCATTTCTCAGCACTCAGTTTTTATCCAGCTGACATCCTTGGAAGCCATAAACTGCTGCCTTCCTTCACATTCTGTCTCAAGTGTCAGAAGAAAGCCACAGCAGTAAACAATTACACTGGATTGTATTTGCTATAAATTACTGACTCATTATTTTATTCCTTTATTGACCCAGTAGTATTAATGCTGTATTCTGAAGTGAGCTACTTGACAAACATCTGTTATTAATGTGCAAATGTTTTGTGCATCTCTCTGTTTGCCCTGTCAATAAAATTTAAATCTCAAGAATCTCCAAACATTAAATCTCCAAACATTAGCCAATATTAGAGCATTGGCTGATGTGTCAAATAAATGAGACACTTAATTTTTTAAAAAGATCATTCAGCTCTGCCCATCTATTATCAGTTCCTGTCACTGAAAAGTAAATAATTCTAGGCTGTGATTTAAAGACTTTCTATTTAAACAATGTAACTACCTCATCAACCAATTAACAAATATTTATTGGCAGCTACCTAACTCTGTTTAGATTTCCATGAAACTGCTGTCCATAATTATCTATCAAACTTTAAAAAGGATTTAACGAAGATTTTAGTATCTTTAAAAAGTGTGAGTTCAGTTGTGGTATCTGGTTGTTGGACTCTTGCATTCCAGAGAAATAGCCAAGCACAGCCCATCTTAATATGCTGACTCCCTAAAAGCTTAAACCCAGTGTGGTTGTGGTTTGCGGTCTTCATGGAAGCCCCTTATGAGAATTTCTATGAGCCATAAGGAACCTCTAGTGCCATTCTGCTTAACTGTGTGTATGAGTGTTTAAGTGCACTCAAGTGGCTTCCAATTCATGGTGGACTTAAATGTTGTATTTTTGTTCTAATAATACTTTTTTTGTTAATTACATAATTTGTTTTCCACCTTCAGCATTTATTTTTTCCTGCCTCTAGGATGGCAAAAATTAAGACACGCACTATGGAGCTTTTTCTCAAATACTGGCTGTGCTTTCAATTCTTCTAATAAAAAATGAAGACATTTTAAAATATGTTTTCTGTTTTTCTAATAACACATTTGTAAATATTTTTCTAATAAAAATGAAGACATTTTAAAATATGACATCAATCAGTAGCTTATAAAATTGTAACTAAGTTATAAATGTTGCATTTTATGTAGTTACATCAGTAAAGGGCATTTAAGTTTGATAGGAAAGTAAATATTGCATATATTTTGATTATCTTCACTTTTTTTCTTAGGGAAATTTTTTCCCTTGCAGCTTCAAAATGTTGGAATAATTTACATATCTTGGAGTGGGCTATGAACAAGGGAATGTTTGATGGACATGAAGTGGCAGGCAGGAATAAATAGGTAGAGGTGGTACTTCATACATCGTAATCACCATTGCCAGAACTTCTGAGTGAAGATCTGTTTTTCTGTGTGAAAACGAAGATGTCTTTCTCCCCTTACACGTTCACTTTCACTTGTGCTCTTGAATCCTCATTCATGATAGCAAAATTGATGGTTAAGTGCCTCTCAACAGGACACTGAAACAGGGCTACCTACTGATAGTGTAGGAATTTCCACAGAAACCTAGAGACTTCCCAGAGAAGCAGAAAAATATAAAGAGGTGGAAGAAAAAATCCCAAATGGCCTCTGGGAACTATGCTCTTTGCTGTTTGGGAATATTAAGATGAATGTCCATTAAATAGAAAGAAGTAGAAAAATACTCTCCTGTCTCGTAGCTTACAGTACCGTGCAGGTAATGAAGTCTGATCTCACATTTCTCATGCAGTATAAGAAGAGGGAGCTAAAAATATTTTCCTTGTGCTTTTTGACTCTACTTTCGTACTCACCTAGGCCAGAACTTCAGCAGTCAAATGTGCTGCAGTTTTACCCTGCTGAGGTTCAGGTGAGCTGTGCACTCCTTTTGGGTGTGAAGCTCAGCATTTTTTACTGTTGCATTGCGATGGGAGAAGTACCGCAGTTGTTCCCCTACAGTTTTTTTTTCCAGTTTTCAGCTTGTGTGTTTGCTGATTTCTAAATGCTACTTTCCATAGGCATTTTAAAACTACTACATATTTCAAGTTTAGTTGCATCCCCTCAAGGGCAGAAATTTTAAAACAAAAAGGGAGCTTATATAACTTCACAAATCTTTGCTTAAAATGTCATGAACTTAAATACAAAGTTGAGTTGTTTAAAGCTCACCCAGACTGGTGGGCTCCCCCACTGGCCACACTCTTTACCTTAGTAGATAAAACAGGGACTATGCCCACTTCATGGACAAATGCAGTTGTTGTCCCAATTTTCAAAAAAAGGTGATCCCAACTAGCCAGGAAATTACTGTCTAGTCAGCTTGCTCACAATAGTAGGCAAGCTTTATGCAAGGCATTTGCTAGATAAACTCACCTCCTGGATCTCAGATCAAAATCTCTTAGGAGCTGAACAGATTGGGTTTTGTGTAGACAAATCAACATTAGATCACTGTATAACCCTTGCTCATTTGATGGAGAAATACTCTGGTACAGGTGGGGAAAAATTATTTTCTGTTTTCCTTGATCTAAAGGGGGCTTTTGATTTGATACCCAGGGACTTCCCGTGCATTAAACTGAATGTGATGGGAACAGATGAAAGATTACTTTTTCTTATCCGGAAACTGTACTCCTCTACCAGCTGTCAAGTAAGACTTGGGAATTCCGGTATATTAACACCAAAGATTTTAACAAGTCGATGAGTCAAGCAAAGCTGCATTTTGGCACCCTATTTATTTAATTTGTTTTTAAATGATTTAGATTCTTTTTTGTGTGCGGTCAATGGTCATTGTCCTAACCTGGGTTCTTAGTCCATCACTCTATTATTGTACACTGATGATGCTGTAGTACTATCTCGTACCCAGAAGGGCCTTAAGCGCTTTCTATCTGCTTTTACATCTTATTGTGAGAACAACTCTTTATCTATAAATTTTGAAAAATCTAAAATCGTGGTGTTCTCAAGGTCTTGGGAATGTTTCAATTGGCGTATAAATGGTAATGTCACCAAACAAGTCAAACATTTCAAATACCTGGGTGTCCCCTTTCAGTATAATAATAGTTGGACAGGCCAGAGGAAACAAGCAATAAACCTGACTAAGTGTAGCCTGTCTGCAATAGCTAGGTTTTTCTGTGTGAAGGGCAATCAATTTGTCCCTGCGGCCATGGGGAGTCTTCAGTGTCAAAATTGTATCCCCAGTACTTTATGGGATCCCTGTCTGGATTGGCTCCTTTCATCAACAGGTTGATCAGATCCAGGCAATGTTTCTGTGGCGTATCCTTGGAGTGCCTAATTGTGTAAATTATGCAGCCATGTGTCTGGAGACAGGACAGCACCTCCTAGTGACCAGAGCTTGGCTATCGATTTTTAAATATTGGTTACGCCTTTACTTTAGAACAGAACCTGAGAGCTATGTCTGTCTGCTACTGTCAGACTCATTTACATCTAATTGGTCAACCTCAGTACTGAGAAAAATACAATCCATTGGTATTCCCTTTGATTCCCTGCTCATGTCAGGTGAATCTCAAATATTTAGAACATTGAGGCAGAGAATCCTCGACATTAAAAAACAAACTCTCTGTTCCGGTATGTATGTATGTATGTATGTATGTATGTATTTATTTGATTTCTAAGCCGCTCTCCCCGCGATTGCGTATTACCTCCTCCCCTCTGAAGTTTAATATAACACCAAGGAATGGGGTTATAGCTGACTATTTTTTACAGCTTACAGCCCCACCATTAAGACGAGCTTTTATGCTTGTATATTTTGAGGCTTTACCATCTGTGGTCCTTTATGGTAGATCGGCAAATGCCACCTACCCTGAAAGGACCTCCTGTCTATGTAGTAGCAGGAAAACAGAATCAGTTACCCACCTCCAGAGCGTTCTTTGTAGAAAAAGCCCAGCAGGAACTCATATGCATAATATGCCACACCCAACTGCAGAAACTCATTAGCATATTAGGCCACACTCCTGAGAGCACAGCTCATTAGCATATTAGGTGGATGCTGGGAAAGCACAGGGCAGGCATGGAAGCGTGCCTCCCCCCCCCCCCGAGCTTCTCTGCCCTTCACTTCAGCAACACCTTTGTAGTCTCCTACCCCCCCCCCCCAAACCAGACAGCTGGGGAAAGGTGCTGCTGAAGTGTGGAGGGGGGCATGGTTAAATGCCTTTATCTCCCTCCCCCAGATTGGGAAGGGAAGGAAAGGCCTAGGTTCCCTGCCTGCCCTTTTCCAGCTGTGACATGTCAGCTAGAGAAGGAAAGGCAGAGAGAGGCTTTTCCTTGTCAATTTCACTCTCAGCTGACTGGCTGGGAGTGAAATTGACAAGGAAATCCCCAGGGGCTCCCCAGAGGGAAGGGGCATTTTAACATGCTGCCTTTCCCTCTTGTGTGTAATGTGGGGAGGGCAGCGTGCTCTGTAGCCATGCATGCCAGAGGTTTTGGTTGTAGGTGTGGCCAACTCAGGAGCTAGCCGGAACTCTGTTCCTGTGCCTTCCTGCCCAAAAATAGCCCTGCCCAGATCTTGCTTAGTTGTGAACTCTACAATAAACTACAGGATGTCCTTATCAGCCCACTTTTGATCAATAGGCACAGTTGTCCAGAAGGGAGACTAGTATCCTTCCTTCTATCAGATCTCCGCCCTCATATCACCTTTGCATTGGTGAGGTTTCTCTCTATTGCTATGAGGGTTCTAGAATATAAGGTTAAAGCTCTTGTGGAATGACTGTATATTTAAAATCTGTGGTTCCTATGTTGTTGTTTTTCTTTTTCAATCTATGCCAATAAAGGTTTTGACTGACTGACTGAATACAAAGTAATGGCTTAATTCATGCCTGTACACCTCAGTCTTTTATAAACTTTTGTATGTTTGAGTCCATCCTCCCAAAAATGCCTCTAGGTGACTATATTGTGTTACATTGGTGTATGGCTAGTACAGTCCAGGTGATGACCACTGTAGATTTTAAAGATTGTCCTGGGACTCTAGGGAGGCACTGGAAGCTTCCTAGGTTTGTAATGGCCAAACAATTGCAAATTCGAAAGTAGATCAGGCAGCTGAATCAAGTACTCCTTTGCAGACATTTAGGCAAAGAGGAGGCAGAGAAGAGGAGTTGATGGGCACATCTTCAGTTTTTGTCCACCTTCCAACAAAGGGTTTGTAGATTTGAGAGTCTAGGAGTGCCTTACGGAGCTTAGGTGCTAGCTAGCCACCCGAAGGGAACTTCTGTAATAAAAAAAACCCTGTCATTCTGACTCTGGCAGCCTTTGTGTTCTCTTGGCTAGCTTTGACAATCTGTATGAGGTTGTGTTGTGTTTTGTTTTTTATTTCACCTTTGGGCTTAAACAACAAAGAATCTTGTGTATGTTTGCTGCAGGAGACAAGCCTGATGGTTCCAGTGAGGTAACCACGTTAAATTCTTCGGTGTTGAATGACGTGTTCCTGGAGTTTGTATTCTCCTCCCATTATTACCTCTCCTTAGTGTGGGTTAGTGGAGAGGAGACAGCAAGAGGACATAAAACAAAGCTGCATTATACTTTCCTGCGGGGCACAGGTCATTTCCTTTCTTTCCATCTTCATCCCAGGGGGATTCTTCTGTTACCAGAATGGAAAAATTGCCATTGCATGGGGTTTTCAGTTGCCATAACTGCATGAGTCTTTGGAGTCTGCTTCAAGCAGGGAGCCTGTAAGAAGATGCAGGCAGGATTATATAATATTGAGGCAGATCAGACTTGATACTGTAAAGTGAAATGCAATAATGTGGGACTCTGCTTGCACGGATTGCTCTGAGGCTGCAGCCTCCAGTGCCTGCTTGCTCAACAAATGTGGTGTTAATTTACCCTTCTGATTTATTTCCTAACTAACAGAATAAACAACAATTTCATTATAGAATAAAGGCTGTTAAGGTTTGGCTGTAGGAGAAAGGCTGAGTGGCAGAAAGCCAGGCTGTGAGTCATAGACAGCATTTTACCCCTATGGTTATTGGCATATTTGGCTGAGGTTGCCAGGCACTGCAGAGGCTTTAAGCTTCAGGCAACATTTGGAAAGTGCCAAGGGATGGCTTTGGCGGGAGGAATCATCAGACAGTCAAGGGACTTAGTCTCAGGACCTGGATTCATGAGCTGCCTTGACTGCATGCGCTCGGATCTCAGAGTACTCTTTCAGGAAATGTTCCTAAAGGAATCAGGGTATGTCACATTGGTCTCCACAGCCGACAGATGTGATACTACCAGTTCGACTGGGCCTGGTATAACTACTAGATGCCAGTCCTCCTGGCCTTGCTTAGTTTACAGAACAGTATCTCCTGCCTGCTGCCCTCTGCTTTGTTTTCATGAGCAGTTCAAGCTCTGTCCAGCAACTGCGTAGGATGTCCAGGTTGAAAAACACATACTCCTGGTTCATGTTTAGGAATGGCGATCCCCTGTTTTGGGTCTGATGAGAATCTCCAAGTCCTTGCATTTTTTTAGGTCATTGGTCTTCAGCCTTTTTACACTTTGGACCTACCTTGTTAACTCTATCTTGAGCCACATCTTTAATTTTACTGCATGCATTTGATCTCTGGTGTTCCTCTTGTCTTTTGAGTAACCATTCATCTCTTTCTGGGACACTGCTGTTCCTTTGAGGGGGGAAATGCAAATCCTATTAATTTGAGAAAGAGGTCCGATATGGTTTTGAAATACAGCATGTTGATCCAGGGGTGCATGTCTGTTTAAAGGGAATGAAGAATGCAGAAAAGGTATTTGTTTTGTAGTGTTTGTTTAGGATGCAACACGTTTAAGTTCTGTGCTTTAGAATGTAAGAGCTATTGTGCTGTGGTCCATATTGTCTACTGTCTTGTCTTAGCATGCTGCTTCCCATCATTTGGCACTACTTAACTAAAAAAAAAAAATCAAAATAAAACATAGTTGGGACCAATGCTCCCTCTAAGCCCTGGAGTCTTGTGAACAAAAATTCTGCTTTGTGAGCAACTGGCATTAAAGTTGTGAGTGAGTGATTTGGCGGCTGCCTAAATTAGTTTGGTCTGGAGCCATCCTCCCTGAACTAAGACAAAAATGTGTGAGCTGGAGGCTAAAAACCTGTGAGCTAGCCCACACTAATTCAGCTTAGAGGGAACACTGGTTGGGACTATTAAGTTCTTTGCTTGGGCTAGTATATTTTGTCACATCTGAAGCATGTCTTGTGTTTTTCTGCTAGATCTCATGAATAGTAAGCTGTCTGTTTTTAATGTTGACTTAGACTTCCAACCAGGGTTAGAAGCTAAACCGCGATTACCAGTATAGAAATACTTTAAAAAGAACATTCAAATGCATTGTTAAAACAAGGCAACAGAGAGGACATTATATAACAAGGAGAGGTGATATAAGACTGGATTAATGTCAATAGAAATGCAGCTTTTGCGGAAGGCATCTGATGGGAATGAGTAGCATCTCTTCCTTCAGCTTCATCTGAGTTTCTACCTAATAGTGCTTTTGAAAGGAGTTTATTCATAGCCTGTTATTAATACTTCAAGTTAAGGCTAAGCCAAAAGCACTTATTCTTCTGCATTGTTGAGAAGCATCCTCTTTTAATGATACTTGGTGAATGTTTCAAAAATGTGTACAGCTGCTAATCTAATCACCACAAGACTATTTATTCTACTTTATTTATACCTCACCTTGCTCCTCAGTGTGGACCCAGAACAGCTTACATCTTTCTCCTCTCTCCCTCTGTTTTATCCTCACACCACACCCTTTAAGTTGTTGAATAAGAGGATGAGACCACTGAATATCTGAGACAATATTTAAATGTTCCTACAGTGGATGGTCACATGAGTATGAAGTAAATTTCTTAGTGGGAAGCCTGTGGCACTCACAAACCATTTAGGAAAAGGCCCTGTCTTTGCAGCACAAGCAAGACTGTTTCTTTGATTTCCCCAAACTAATTAATTTCCTACAAGTACTTTTGATAAATGTCTTTTCTCCAGCAAAACAGTTTGTGGACTTTCTAGTGCTTACAAAGTGTTGGAATTTCTATGCTTTATTCATGGTATGATCCTTGTCCTATGATTAAGAGGTTGTTGGCCTGAACAATAGTTTATAGCTGATAAGATCTGAAGAATGGGCCAGGCTAAAAAGAGCAAGTGCCTGACCATCAGGTTTATAGCTGGCACTATGTCAAGACGACTACTACCCCCTCCTGTGCTGTGAGGAATCCAGCTGGTGGTTTTGAGCATCAATTATTATTATGTATTAAAACAGTGTCACCACTATACTTAGTGCTATGCAGAATTATATACTCGGCAGCCATTGATGTATGCCTGGAGTTTTCCTCATTAATTTTGGTAAGTGTGGAGTCAAGGGGAGGTGAAGGAAGGAGGAGGAGGCTAGGGTAGCAAGGGATCGATCAAAGTTATATCCTGGTCCTTCTCCAAGGAGTTTGGGGGTAATGTACCTTGTTCCCCCCTCCCCCTTCAGTAAATACTTGCAACACCCCTGTGATGCAGGGTAAGTTCAGAGAGGATGTGTGACTGGGTCAAGGTCTCCCAACCACCTTCATGGCTTAATAGGGATTTGAACTTTAGTCTCCACAGGCTTGGCCTTGCACTCTTAACCGCTATACCACACTGGCTCTTGGGGTGTAGTCTTAAATGACTCAAAATAACTTTTGAACATATGCTCTTAAGCTTCATTGTAATTGCAAATGGGGGTCTCAGCCAAAGAGTTCACAGAAAAGGTGAGAGAATTCTAGGCCGAAAAGACAGTGTTAATGAAAAATAGCTTTGAAAAGATTAACTTGTCCTCTGGGGAGGCTGCCCAAGGACTTTATCCTGGGTGTGAAGTAAACAAGCATTAATGAGTTTACTCCTATGCCTCCTGTATTTTTGGCCTTTACTGTATTTCATTATCATAAAGACACTAACCTCTTACAGGTGACTCAACATAACATCTGTGGAAAAACTGACTGTCTAGGTTTCTCCCAAAATAGTTTTTTTTGTATAAATGGGGGTTGGAACTTCAGGGTAAGAGTAATTGAATAACAACCTCTGAATCTTTATTGCATGGACAAGCCTTCAGCTAGCCGCTTTGGCCCTTCATTGTTGGGATAAATGTGTTGTGAAGTACCTCTAGTTTTATTTACTTGTTCTTTTCACTCCTCTCCTTTGAGATTTTAGAGGATTAGCAAAAGCCCTTTTCCAGGTACCCATAGTACAACCTGGTACAGCTTCAAGTATCACCAGGATGTTTTCATATACCCTTGGAAAAATATACTGCCTATATGTGTGAATGAAGTGCTGTGTTAAGTAACTGGATGGGCTGGCTGGAGCATGCCTGGAAAGCTAAGTGAATGTAATATTTGCATAATCTCCTTTTTTGTGAAGTGCATATCTGAAGATGTATCTTTGTTAGGAAGTTGTTTTAAAGCCTTGGCTCTTGTCTCTGGGCTGTCCTTGTATAGTCTTCCTTAATTAGGTTTTGAAATAGAAGTTGCATTCCACAAACCTCGCATGAAGTGAAAACTTGGCTAGTCCACAGTGTATTTATCCATACCTGCTTTTTGCTAGCAATTACTCCAGGAATGTGTGGTATGGTATGAAAGCAGGGACTGGTTGGGATTGACGTGATTTCATAGGCTGGATGAATGTGTGTGTGAGTGTGTACAGAGAGAGAGAGAGAGGGAGGGAGGTTTCGAGTTGGACAAGATTCATATTGCAAAGAACTGTTGAGCTTCAACACAAAACCTCTCTGTATACTATCTCTTCCTGTCCAGCTGCCATATCTTAATGTGCAAAATTTAAGCTGAATCTCACAATGATCTCTTCCAGTGTTTTGCAGTGACAGGATGTCCTAGCTCAAACTCCCCCATGGACACCTTCATTCTTTCTTCAGACCTGCAGATGAGAAGGTATCTGCAGAGGTATCTGTAGATAGTTCCACTGTCTCACCAACCTGATGGTCTACCTAAAAGTCCATCTGTATGGATTTTTTTGCGAGTCAGAACTCCTCCAACCCATCTACTGCTTTCAAGTTTTCCTAGAGTCACATTTGATTCATATTGAACTAGGCATTCCAAAGAGTATAGGGTTACTCTGTTTGATTTCCCCTCTCACTCAATAATGTCAGCTTACCCTGTATCCTGAAGTCATTGTTCTGTATCCAGCTGCACATTCTAAAGGCACACAGAGATTTAAGTTTTTGGGAGAGTGTGTGGGACCCCCTTAGGGTCCCATTTTGGTCACTGTGCTGTTCCTGAGTGTCCACTGACCTCCAGGAACACAGTTTCAGGATTTCAGGAAGTTATTCCAGAAGTGCTGCTATTCCAGGAGCACCCTTGTCTCTGGAATGTGAACTTGGAAACAGGCCTTTGCAATACATGTTTTACTGTAATGGGCTGATGTTCTCTAAAATCTCAAATAGAGCATTTAAAATCACTATAAAGTAGAGGTACTTGGGATATCTAAGGATCTTCATGCAAAGCATATACAGTCTCATGAGGTGTGGATACAGGGTCGGTTGGCATTGTATAGCAGATTAAAGGGACTTCACAGATTTAGTTTACTGTTCTTTGAGCCAGAGAAACTGTGGACAGGGACATTTTACAACTCCAAGCGAGTTAAGTTTTGGCTGGTATCACTTCTAGTAGCACAGCAAGAACAGCAAGTGAGAACAGAGGGATGAAGTACATCTAGGAAGAGATGTGAAGTAGTGTGGAATATGTTGGTGATTTGCAAAATTGCTCTAGTTAGTTTGGGGTAACATCTAGGTTAGATTACTGCAATGTACTCTACATGGGGCTGTACTTGAAGATTGTCTGGAATCTGCAGTTGGTATAGAAAGCTGCAGCTAGGGTGTCGACTGGAATGAGTTATAGGGACCATATCACTCCAAGTCTTGTTCCATCTACACTGTATTCCTATTTGCTTCCAGGCTCAATTTAAAGTGCTGGTATTGACCTTTAAAGCTCTGTATGGCTTGAGACCATCATACCTTAAGGGACTGCCTTCTCCCATATGAGCCTACCCATTCACTTTAGTCATCTTTGGAGGCCAGGCTTCACTTGCCCCTGCTTTCTGAGGCTAGATGGATGGTGACCTGAGAAAAGGCTTTCTTGGTTGTGGCACCAAAACTTTGGAACTCCCTCCCCAGGGTGATTTTTTCTTTCTCTCTGGTGTCAGAGTCTTCTTCTGCCAGCGGGTGAAGACTTTTTTTTAGTTTAGCATACACCCCCCCCCCCCAATAACTGTTACTGCTACTCCTCCCTGGTTCTGATGTTGTATATTTATGTGTTTTTACTGAATTATTTTTATAATTTTAAATGTTGTTTTCAGTTGTTCAAATGTTTTAATGTTGTAATGTTTGCTGCCTTCGGGTCCCTGACTGGGTGGAAAGGCAGCATAAAATTATTTCAAATAAATAAACCTTCTTATGAATACATGACACTTTATTGTTGCCAGTGTAACAGAAAAATTAATTGAGAACATCTTTCTTTTATTATTGTGTGAATAAAAAAGAGAGAAAAAGAACGAGGCGCAAGGTAGAGCAGCTTATTAGATCTTTTAGATCCCAGGACATTTCACTATAGATTTCATCAGGGGATCTTACAAAGAAACTTCTCCAGTTCACACCTTGTACAAATGGAACTAATCTGCCTTGCACCTTGTTCTTTGCCCCCTCCTAACTCCTGTTGTGGCCTTATTTTCTTTATTAATAGAAATAAATATCTTTACTTCTCAGGAAATCCATGGACACTCCACCATGTGCAAAATGTTAGCCTTCCAAAGCAGACGTTGGTAACTTTCAAAACTTCCATGCTTAACCATATGGGAAGATCATATCAAAAGCAATACAATTACTTTTATTACTTCTTGGAAGGATACTTCCTGTGATCTATAACCTTGGATCATCATCTGGCATGATGCCTCTGTCGATTCTCTCCCTTATTCACCTTTAACATTTCTAATCTTGCCTTGAAACATGTAGTCAAATGTGGCAATAAAACTGCAGATACCACTTCAGGAGTAGAGCCAAATCTGTGGAGTAAGTTACTTGGCTAAATAATGGCTCTTTCCTTGGGATAAGGGCCCAGATTTCAGTGTTTAGGTGTTGGTGCTTTTCCACAGCTGGGTGTTTACTAGGGTTGCCAGCTTCTAGGTGGTGGCTGAAGATCTCCTGGGATTACAGCTGATCTCCAGGCATCAGAGATCAGTTCACCTGGAGAAAATGGCCACTTCGGAAGGTGGACTCTGTTGCATTATATCCAGGGCTTTTTTTGTAGAAAAAGCCCAGCAGGATCTCATTAGCATAATAGGCCACACCCAGCAGCAGAAACTCATTAGCATATTAGGCCACACCCCTGACAACACAGCTCCCTCCCAGGATTGGCTTCCCCAGGTGCGGGGCGCATGGGGAACCCAAGGGAAGGAAGGCAATTTTTAACTCCCTTCCTTCCCTGGATTGGCTTGGCTTCCCCAGGTGCCCTGCAGCTTGCGAGGCACCTGGGGAACCCGAGGGGAAGGCTGTAGGCGTGGCCAACTCGGAAGCCAGCTGGAACTCCATTCCTGTGCGCTCCTGCCCAAAAATAGCCCTGATTATATCCCTCTGAAGTCCCTTCCCTCCCCAATCCATGCCCTCCTCAGGCTCCACCCCCAAAGTATCCAGGTATTTCCCAACCTGGCAGTCTTCAGATATTTCCCAACCTAGTGTTTACCCCAACATAAAGTTTAAAAAAAAATTAGAGAGAGAAGAGAGTGCATGGCAGTAGGAGTCCTTTGTATTAACAAAGAAGAGGTTTCTTGGTGGAGAGAGCTTTCAGTTCTCCTTTCTCTGGCTCCTCTTGAGACTTCTGGGCAGAGGGAGTGTCACAGAACAGATCCGCTCTGGGATTCCGTGCACGTAGTATCCTCTTCTCTGGACATTGCAGAACAATGTTGTTTGGCAAAATATTGATACTAGAGCTTTCTGTGCTTCAGAAGTCCCTGCATATTTCTTGGGTTTGTTTCTGATCTTTCAGAAAGACAAGCTGCAAAAGAGAGGGGAGAAGGTAGGCCCTTGCAGAAAAGGACGTGTGTGGGTGGGAAATGCAGCTCTCTTTGGCTAATTTAAGACTCAGTGAAGCTACCCCTTCTGTGCAGTCTTGCTTCCTCTTTGTGATTGTAACCACTATCTTACCTTGCCTTTCAGCTAAGATCTGCATTCTTACAATTTCTCCTATTCCAAAGTGGAACAGTAGCAATACATCCAATGCCTCTGTTGTCATAGGATGTTCTGTTACATCAGGTTAAATATAACCAACAGGATATACCTTCACTCCAAATCATTACAATTATTTGTTTCCTGCACAAAATTGTGCCAAGAGGTGCTCGGCTAGTTGAGCCTGATTTGCTTTCTCACCAGGTCAGGAATGTTTCACCCATACAATAGCAGTATAAGCCAACTATAGTCCATCATATAGAAAGCTGGACCTAGACCTGTGAGGCTGAAATTCAGGTTTTCCTTCTAGCATGGTAGAGTTAGGACGCCAGACACTTGACTGGTCAGATATTGTCATTCCTTGAAATCAACACTGTGCTTTTATAAGTGGCGGCCTTTACTAATGGCTATAAAGTTGAGAGCAACAACAGGAGGAAGCACTGGTCTGTAAAGCTTCACCCTTTGGCTGTAGTCACACGGCAAGCTTATCCCAATTTGTTCCCACTATAGATTTGATCGGGATTATTTTTGTTTGGGTTGGGATGACCGCACATCCTTCCCTGAACCACCTGCATCGCAGGACAGGGCTCTGGGCACCTCCAAATAGCTGCACTGCCGCTTGGGCGGCACGGCTTGGTTTTTTTTTTTTAAAGTCTTTGCGCATGCGTATATGCACATGGCCAAAACACCGCTCCCACTGGGACTTGCCATATTCCCTAGTTCTTGCAGGTCCCCCCCCCCCCCCCCCGCGAACAAAATTAACTGGCAACGTACAACTGAGCGCTGGAGTCTATATGTGCACTTGAACGTTTATACTTTGAATTTATTCAGCACAGGATTGCTCATGCGCACAATGGGGGGAGGATCATCGCGAGAAGGACTTTCAGATGACCTAATTGCAATCATTGCGAGAGATGGCTGTCCAGATAGGTGAAATTGCAGATTCAAAGTGCAAGTAGCAGGAAAGTACTAGATAGATAGATATGTTTTATTCACCGTCATTGACCAAAACATAAACCGATGATATTTTGTTACATTGGTAAAAGATGTCACATTAAAATAGGAACAGAATTTTAAGACTGGTTATAAAAACACCATAAAAACCATAATGGTTAAAATTAGTAAAACTTGTTTTTAATTCTCCTCTTTTCGAGTTACTATAGATTTTCTAATTCTTAGGGCAAGCCATCCGAACCTAGCCACCCAATAGGTAACTTTCGCTCAGCTATCTGATAGCAAATTTCTTAAAGTGCAGATTCTTTGCCTGTGAGAGAGAGGGAGTGTCTTAGGGAAAGGCAGAGACTCACAAAAGTACTTGATTTTCCAGGTGTAGGAAAATTCCCTAGGGAACCAGGAGGATTGCGTGAGTGAGTCCACTTTGGTGCAGGAGACGGAAGCGGGCGTGTGATCAGCAATTTTGAATGTGAGAGGGAACAGCGGTAAAACCCGATCAAAATGACCATGTGACCACAGCCTTTGATAAGAGCTGGCCTGGCTGTACTGCAGAATGTGGTAGAATCCAGATTTGAATGTAGATTTTCAGTGCTGCTCAAGTTAAACAAAAAAAGACCTTAATGTAAGCAAAACCTAGCACAGTTTGGCAAAAAAAAGTTCTAATCTAGCCTGTCCCCTTTTGTACTTGTTTTCCATCTGAAGGGAGGTGATTTTTTTTTAATGTAGAAGAGAATTAAAAATGCATTGCAGTCTTAAGTGGCACAGTCCTTTCTTTCGCTTCTGGTATCTCCTCCTCCTGTGCCACCTCATCCTTCTGCATGTGTAAACTGAGCCCAAGACAGTGTCATGGAGGTCACTGGCACCAGTTCGTAGAGAAGCACTTGAAGAGACTGTACGCTTACGTGTTTTTGTGCGATCATGTTCAAGCGCTCCTTTGTTTACGTTATCCATTCATGTAAAGGTGGGCTGGTGTTACAGTGTTGTAGATGGGTTGAGACTGAAAGAATACCAGCTCGCCTAAGGCTAGTGGATGAATTAATGGCTAAGGGTTTTTCAGCCTCGCTGTCAGTACTCTTGGCCAGGACACTTGCGTTAATTCCACGTGAGCAATACGGAATTCATGCCATTCACTATCATGTAAACAGGCTAATAGATCAAATGCTTGCAGGAGATTTTTGTAGGAGAGTTCTGTGATAGTGATCTGGAGTCCCATTTACTTAGACTATGGGTTTTGTTCCCTCAGTGCCTTGACGCACTGCTGTAATTTGCTGCTCACCTGGCATGACCAGCAACTGCCCACAGGTCAGCACTTAAGCGACCAGTTGTGCAGCACTGTGGCAAATTCACCTATGGCATTTGTTCTCTCTGCTGGGTTTAAATGCTAGCTAGCTTTATAAAGATGCTAGAAAAAGGGGTAGCATTACTATATCAGGCTCTTCCCACAACTATCAATTACTCTTCATTTTACCTTCAAGTAGAGGGACTGTTGCTCACTGGAAGAGCCTCTGCTTGGCATGCAGAAAGTCCCAGGTTCAATCCCTGGCATCTCCAGTTAAAAGGACCAGATAGTAGATGATGTGAAAGACTTTTATCTTCCTGAGACCTTGGAGAGCTGCTGCCGGTCTGCATAAATAATACTGAACTTGATGGACTGATGGTCTGACTCAGTATAAGGCTGCTTCATGTGTGTGTTTGTGTGCCTTCAAAGGAGAAGCCACAAATTAAGCCTGATGTTACAGTGATGTGATGGCCACTTCCCAGTATTCAAAAAAAAGAGATGCAGTGCATGGTATGTTGCTGTCTTCTGCTTCTCACTAGGCAGCACTGGCAAGTGGGGTGAGGAAGGCATCCCAAGTGGGTGGAGGGAGTGCAACATGTCCCCCATTTATTTTTTAAAGGTTGCCTTAAGATATCTTCGTGCTGCTGTACATTACTTGAAGGCTAGCGTTCAACTCCATGGGAGCTCCACCAAAAGGGCCTACTATCCCAATCTCTTTGGCTTTAAAAGGGTGTAAAATTTATGGAGGGTACGTCCCTCAATGGCTGCTAGCCATGGTGAGTTAAGGCAGTGTTTTTCAACCTTTTTCGAGCTAAAGCACATTTCTTTCTTTGAAAAAATCCCGTGGCACACCTGACAATATCTCACGGCACAGTGGTTGAAAAACACTGAAATACAAGATAAATGGGTCATTAGTTGCCTCAGCTCAAGTATTAACTATGACAGTATTACAAATACACGTAATAGCCCTTCAACTTGAAATCGTAAGTTACAGATCCAAAGTGTAATGGCTCCTTCCCATAACATTGACCTGAGTTTCAGAAGAAATATAATGTGGATGTATTTTAACGTGTCCCGGAAGGTCAGCCCGGAAGGCACATTTCTTTCATTGAAAAAATCCCGCGGCACACCTGACAGTATCTCGCGGCACACCAGTGTGCCCCGGCACAGTGGTTGAAAAACACTGAGTTAAGAGAACCTTTGTATTCAGAGGCAGTAAACTTTTGAAACCCAGTGCTGGGAGGCAGCATGATGTGTAGGGCCTTGGTTGGCCCCTGAGTTCTGTTTGCTGGGTGGCCACTGTGTGAGACAGGATCCTGGACTGAATGAACCTCTGGTCTGATCCAGGAGGGCTTCTCTTATGTTCTTAATCTCAGTTTTCAAACAGGCAGAGGTGGTCCTCCAGTGGCTGGGTGGCAGTGCAGACATTTGTAGTGGGAGGAGAAGCAGTCTTACTGAGAAATGCATGAAACAGAAATCTAAAATAAGGGGAATACACTGCACAGCTCCTGTTAGGTTGGAATAGTTCAGAACAGCCTCCTGTCAGGAGCATTAAGAGTCTGTCTTTCTCCATGGTCTCTTCCCACTGCCCATCTAACTTTCCAGCTCTTTTTATTTTCCTTTTTTACAGTATTATAGCTGCTCTTAGAATGCCACACACTTAACACAGTACAGTAGGCTGTTGCTGATTTAGTACCTAAATATTGCTTGATACTTTTGCATTAGTAATACTTTCAAAAGTAAATGCTTTTTGGACAAGCAGAAAAACTGCAGACTTCAGGTTCTTGTTTCCACACATTTATGGAAGTCGCTTCCTGCTGATTCCAGAACCACTGGCTGAGTTGGTCAGGTGTGTGTCACAAAAGGCAAAAAAAAAAAGTATTGTCACTGGCTGACTTTTTTCAAGATTGGAGACCGCATGGACAGTTGTATCAGTAGAAAATTGTACAGTTCCTTTAGAAAAGATTCTCTCTCTCCTCCATACAAGCACACTCCAAAAGAGAAAACAGCTGTATAAATCAACAGAATTGATCCATAAAGTAGAATGCTTTCATAATAGCGATGGCCCTTTCCCCTCCGTATTTCATCAGTGCTGTCACTTTTATTTCTTACCCAAACAGCACCCCCAGGCTGATAAAGTAAGTCTGTTGAGCCAACTGCCTTGCTTTGTTTGCATAGACATGGGTTTGCCAAAGTACAGTAGGCTGGATATTTCGTTCTCCTTCCAAGTCCAGTATGGATTCAACATCACCTGCCTTTAAGGGAAAAGTAAAATATATTATCTTCCTGATGCCTTGGCTCACCATTTCACATTCTGAGCCTTACTCTACTGGCCGACATCCTGCTTCTCAGTTTCAAAAGCAGGCAGTAAAGCATGAACTCACAAGTCCAACGTCAATTACTTTGGTGAGTGGTTCCCCTAGTGGGATTCAGCTGTGAAGCACGAGAATTTGATGCGTTTGGGTGTAGCTAAAGGAATATTCCTCCCGCTCACATAATTTTCAGATATGATTGCACCCTTCCCTCCCCCCCCCTCCCCCCCGACTTGTTGCTTTTCAGGGAGCTTTGTTCATTTGGCAGTGTTTGAAATGGAGCAGCTCAGGAAGAATGCTATCCTGTGCTTTTGCTGAATTCGCAAATGCATAGCTTGGTAAAGACTCCGGACTCCTATTTCTCTTTTTCATATATACGGGAAGCCAGGCATTTGTCGGCCAAGGGATGGTGGTGAAATCAGCTGTGTGAACAGTGAGTTGCTTTTTTTTTTCCTTACCAAAAGCACATTGTAAAAGTTACACATTTTGTTTCTACTGGCTGTTACTTGGACTTTCTTTCTTTCTGTTTCTTTCCATCTGGTTAGATTAGATTTGCTTTCGTTTATCTTTTCCTTTTTGTGGAGAAAGTGGCACTTATGACCTTCCTATTTGTGGTGCTGAGTAAACCCCAAGGTGTTCCTGGGTCTGACTTCACATCATGATACATCTGACACAGCTTGAGCAACTGCTGCAGTTTTCACCATTCTTCGCTTTCTGTTTAGAGCTTCAAACTGTGGCAGGATCTTGCTCTGCTCTTTCCACTACATTAACCACAGAAAGTGTTTTAAAAAAACCCTTGTTGTTCCTGCCCTTTCTTCATATTAAGGAGCATTCATAAGTCATCCCCCTCCCTTGTTATTATCTGAGCAGCGTAATGTAACTTAACAAGCCAGCTAGAGCAGGAACTATCGGACTTGAGTGTCTTCCTGATTCTGAAAGTTACCAGTTCTGTGACTGCTTTGAGCAGACATCTTCTACTTCTGGGTATCATTTAGGCTTGCTATTTCCAAGCATGGCTTATGAAAGGAGTCGTGACTGTGCATCAGGTAAAAGAACTTGCTCTGGTTCTATTCCTACAAAGAAGAGTGAGCAAATACTGGGGACATCTCTTGGCAATGCAACTGTCTCAGGAAATTCACAATCCTGGTCCTTGTCTCTAGGGAGGGAATTGGGGCAAACGTACACAGAGACCATTGCTTTGCCAGGCTCTTAAGCAGTGAGAACTACTTAGGTAAGCATGTGTTATTTTTCTAGTGCCCAGGCTATCCTTATCTCATCAGATCTCAGAAGCTAAGCAGGGGTGGCCCTGGTTAGTACTTGGATGGGAGACCAACAAGGATGTTGCAAGGTTTGCAAGGATGTTGCAAGGATGAGCCCGTTCATGGGGAGGACAGGATATAAATTTGAAAAATAAAATAAAATAAAAATAAAGGTCGCCATGCAGAGGGAGGCAATGGCAAACCACCTCTGTTAGAATTTGCCTTGAAAACCCTATGGTGTCATCATGATTTGGCTGTGACTTAATGGCACTTTCCACCACTAATTCTTAGACTGGGGAGAAGTATTATATACCCAGTCACACATTTTCTACACAGGAATACGCTCTGGATATTTTCCACCCATGGTGGAAGGGTGCTTGCTGAAACCATGTGAAGGTTTCCCCAAATGCTCCTTTGTCATGTACTCTGTATAGGGAGCTGTTGCTAAGTTAGGCTGAGGCATGATGGAGCAAGCCCTGCAAAACACTTCAGGATGTGAGGGGTTTGCGGTGTTCGTCATCACCTGTTTTGAGCTCTGTCTGTGTCTGTCTCTGGGAACAGGCAAGAAAGCACAATAAAAACTTGCTATAGTTAAGCAGCTGTGTTTGTGGATGCGGCACACCACCATCTTCCTTTACTCTTTTTCCCCTTCTGGCTTCTCGTTCTCATCCAGTTCTACAACTCCATGTAGATCAGCCATCAGCCAGGCTGAATGCGGTCTGCCCGCCATGTTCAGGAGGGCTCTTGCTAACCACTGGCTTTTGCTACCTGAGACTGTAGAAATGGCATGGACTGGGGCTGTCAAGCAGCTGGTGTGCCACGCTTAGGTGGCTGCTGAGTTGTCTTTATCTAGCTGGTTCATGAGCTGTATGAGTTGGGAGTAGATTTTTAGGGTGGCAATTTTAATGCTTTTATGGGCTTTTTTTTTTTTTTTTGAAATGCTGTCCTAACCTAACTACAGTTTCAGTAGTGAAACAAGTATTGCCATTAAAAGGTTTCCTTTACAGGAAGAAATGGAAATCAGCAGAGATCTATTTCTAGGTGTGTTTTTTTAATAAACAAGTGTTTGTTTCCTTTCCCCAAACCCAAATGACAGTAATTTGGACTCCTTTTGTTTTGTGAATCTTTCAGAATTGTATCTACCTAACTGTGTTTGCATTTTTCCTTTCATTTTGCCACTGAGATAGCAGCAGCAGCAGCATAACCACTTCTGTGAGCTTTCTCCGAACCCTGCCCGACTGAAAAGTGTCTCCAGGGAGTATCAGTTTTGGTAAATAGACTTATTTAAGCTGAAAATGCCAGAAAGGATTTGCTCCAGTATATGTCATTCCCTTTTATGTTTTAACAGCCACTTAGCTTACCTATTTCCACTTACGCAGATCCTGGCTTTTGTCAGTCATATTTGAAAGCCCGCATGTTAGGTCACAATCACTAGAGAGCAGATCAAGGGTAAAAAAAAAATGACATGTCTAGAATCAGGGCTAGGCTGGCTTTTTTTGGTGCCCACAATGGTTTTTCTCTTGTGATTCTTTCCATTTGTGTGTCCGTGAGGGAGGATGGGAGAAGTCGTCCTAGAGTAGAACCCTGGAAATGTCAAGCTTTCAGTGTTTAAAAGCAAGATTCTAGCTGCATTGGCTACAGAAAAAAGATTGCAGGTCTCTGTTGCTTTGCATCCCTTTTTGCCCCCCTTCCCCCAGTCCTCACAAGAGTTTTCTTTCTCTGCCATTGTTCCAGAGGACCCAGCTGATTGCAAATTAAACTCCCTGAAATCTAAAAAGCGTCTTGGGAGGCTGGTGCAAGACAAGAGCTGCTGACAGGGGAAGAACCGGAAAAACAAGCATGTGTGAAGTGGCAGCAGCCTTATTTTATTTATTTATCAACTTTATATCCCTCTCCCTCTCCCTTGAATGGGACTTGGTGTAGTTAACTGCATATAAAATACACCCGATAAAAACAATACAAAAGATACAATAAATAAACTTTTAAAATATGAAACAATTAAAAATCTAGCCCGATTAAAATCTGTCTACTATCAAGCAGGGTAGGATGTGTGGATGCTGAAGACACAGCTGAAGCATACCAGCTGCCTGGTAGATCACCAAAAGGCCACCCAAAAAGAGCAACCTTGCATGCCCTGCGGAACCTAGGGAGGTCCCGCAAGGCATGCACCTCTTCAGGCAGCTGAATCCACAGGATGGGGGCCACTACTGAGAAGGCACTCGCCCTTGTTGACACAAGGTGGACAGTTGGTGGACCAGGGCCCCTCAAATGCTGAGCTGAAGATCAGAGAAGATGGGGATGATCATGCCGGGAGAGGTGGTCCTGAAGGTATGAGGGTCCCAGGCCATTTAGGGATTTAAAAGTAAGTACCAACAATTTGAATTGGCACTGGAAACTAATTGGGACTCAGTGCAGCTGCTGTAGGGTAGGTGTTATATACGCTGACCAGGATGCTTCTGTCAGCAATCTGGCAGCTGTGTTCTGGACCACTTGCAGTTTCCGAAGCATCTTCAAAGGTAGCCCTGTGTAGTGCTTCTTTTGCAGCTCTTGCAGATTCCCAAATGCCATTTTTACAGCCTTTTCAGGGTTTCAGTACAAGCAGTTCAGAGGAAACTGCTCAGGCATCAAGAAAGCTGGACATAGAAAGCATGGAATAGGGCAATTTTGAGGTCTAGATTAAGGAACGCCTGTCTCTTTCCTTGGCATGATGAAGAGTGCTCTAGCAAAAAGGCTCAAAAAGGGAGCAGGCAAGAACAGTTTATGACTGCATGTCTTCATATGCATGCTTTCACATACATAAAGGTAGCCTTGTTATATTTACTCCCCCCCCCCCTCCAAACTTCTGGCTTTCAGATTCTTTTCTAATATGGAGAAAAGATAAGGAACAGACAGTAGTCCAGTGCAGCAAAGGATGTGAACCAAAGGAAAGCAAGTTATGCTGCCTTGCAAACATGGCCTCAGATCTCCTTAGCAATGAATAGGGGGGAGGTGGATTGGTGCCTTTATAGCTGTTTGCCAGCAGGACTAGTGTATTCTCTGTTTCCTTTTAAAAATCTTCCTTCATCCCTTTTCTACCCACTGTGCCTGACACAGCCCATTGCCTTGCCAGGTTCTTAATCGGGGAGAGCTAATAACCACACAGATAAGCATGCACTATTTTCTAGTGCCAGTTTATTAGATCAGCAGATGCTGTGGGGAGTATTTATTAGAGCATGCCATGTTAGTAATCCCAAGGTGTAATTAGACTTGCAGATTTCTCCCACTTCCCTAGTGCTGATAACATGGCCCAGATGCTTTAGATGGAGTGTGTGTTCCTGGTGGTGGTTGCCATGTTAGACATTCCGTACAATCAAATCTTATCAGTGATATTTAAAATGCTGTTACGCTGCTAAGGCTTTGGGATTGGACTTTATGGAGTTTGCAAGGGGATAAATCTCTCTCTGTCTAAATGAGTATACCAACGATCTCCCCGGCCTTTGTTGTTATAATCAGTTGGCATTGACCTTTCATCCCCTGTAGTGTTTTCTCTTTAAAGTACTGTTCTAATTGCTCTCTGCTCAAACATCATTAAAATGTTAGGAAACATTATCCTGAATCCCCTCTTGAATTTGGAGTGTTTGCATTAAAGGCTATAACCCTAATTATTTTTTTTTCCTGTTGGAAAGAGTATGTTTATTAAATCATTTCTCTAGTATATTTCTGATTTCATAATGCTTTTATTTATTTATATGCTGGGCAAATATCCCACTGGGAGGTCAGAGGGGCTTACGAAGGGTCCCCAAGGGGTCTTTCATCTAGGCAGTGTACAGCATTAGACTTCCCTTAGCGTTCAGCAGTGTTACTACAGCACAACAATGTGTCTCTGCTGTCCTCTGTGGAAGTGGGCACCAGGAAAATCATGTGTGGTCTCCACGTTGAGATAAGCAGGCATAGAGATTAAACATTTCTGGAAACTTTGAAACCATAGGGAAAAACTGAGATTCTGGGACAAATTGGAACACATGCCAGTACTTACTTTCCAGACAAACCTAAACTACTTTTACTGAGTTAACTACATAAAATGCATCATTTATAGCAGTGTACAAAATTGTAGAATTTGGCATATTTATGGAATTTCACAAACATTTTCATTTTCTATTTTTAAAAAACCCTGCAGTTTTACCTAATACTTGATAAGAGAGTTGAAAACTCCTGCAGCCTATGCTACCATAGCACATATACCTTTAATGTTAGCCTTTGCGAGGTAGGAAAAAATAAAAACTTAAGGTAGAAGCAAATTCTATACTAAACCAAAGAAAAGTGTATTTGGGCAGAAGCATAGAAGAAGAGATTGGATTTATACCCCACCCTTCACTACCTGAAGGAGTCTCAGAGCGGCTTGCAATCTCCTTTCCCTTCCCACAACAGACACACTGTGAGGTAGGTGGGGCTGTGAGAGCTCTTTCGAGGACTGCTCTTGAGAGAAAACCTCTGAGAGAACTTGTGATTGACCCAAGGTCACACCAGCAGCTGCAAATGGAGGAGTGGGGAATCAAACCCGCTTCTCCCAGATTAGAGTCCACCTTGTAACCACTACACCCAGCTGGCTCGTAATAAGTGTAGGACTATCCACTTATTTGGATATTTAATATTATAGCATAATTGTTACCAAAACTATTTATACTGGAAATAAATTCTTGAAAATGCATGTCTACACTATATATAGGAATTATTTAGATCCTAATAGCCAAGTGTCCCCTGTGCATGCGGATATCTAAATCCACACATCGGGGGCATTTGGGGGGCAAAGAGATTTTCCTGCACACTTGGAGCAATCCCCAGGTGTGCAGAAAAATCTGAAAACTTTAAAAAACTATACAGGGGATATTTAAATCCCCCCAAAAGTAAAAGACTATTCCCTGTGCATGTGCAGAGAACACTCTGGGAACTGCAGCGGGCCAGTGGCTTGGAGCTGCTGAGGCCTCACTGCTGATGCCCAGGGTGGGGGAGAAGGATTGGCAGGCCTGGGCCTCACCATTGATGCCAGGGGATGGGGAAGAAGGCTCACCTGCAGATGTTTCCTCCTCCTCGACGTGGAGCTCCCCCCCATGAGTATCGCAGGTCCTCCTGCTTGTCATTATCTAATACTGTAGAGTGTTTTAAATTTAAAAAAAATCACACTACACATTTGCCCTTCATTTCACTTACTGCTAACAGAAAAAATAGAAATGTTCAGTGTTCCCCAACGCTTCCCAATTTTTAATTGAAAAAGCCCTCTGACCATTGTTCCCTCTAAGCTGAATTAGTGTGAGCTAGCTCACAGTTTTTTTAGCCTCCGGCTCACACATTTTTGCCTTAGCTCAGAAAGGATGGCTCCAGAGCAAACTAATTTATGCAGTAGCCAAATTGCCTGCTCGCAACTTTCATGCCAGTAGCTCATAAAGTAGAATTTTTGCTCACAAGACACAGCTTAGAGGAAGCATCGCCTCTGACCTTTTCATATTATACATTTTGAGTATGAAAAACCTTGCTTTAAGGAGCATTTCATTCATTTTAAAAAGGGAAACAGTTTATAGGCTGTTTTTCTCCCAGTGGGTTCCCCTAATTTCCCAGATTTTCCATTTACGACATTGGGAAAAAAGTCCTCAGCAAAAAATATCCACCTCATGTGGTGTCCCCCCCCCCCACCCCCCCCGCTGTTCCTTCACATCTCTAGATGGGCTGGATGGGCCAGCTGTCTACTGGTTAGATTCATGTGCTCATCCGACTCAGGAGGGTGTGTGTTCTGACATCAGCATCAAACTGTAGTGTTGTGAAGCATGGGGTGGTACCTGCCAATGCAAGCGTTTACAATTAGTTTGGTAGAGATGTTAAACACAGACTTTGCTAATTTCTAATGCATATGTTACATAAGTGCCTTGAGTGAGCAATCCTGTCAAATAATCCTTACAACCAATTAGGACTGTTGTTTCAAACCAGTTGAGCTCTTTAAAGGTCAAGTGCCCTGGAATGGAACCGAAGCATTAATAGTAGCTGAGTCTTAGCAGTTGCTAAGAGTAGTGATGTTAGTGTTGGTTTGAGAAAGAAGAAGAAGAAGAAGAATTAAAGGTTTGGACTGACTGCTTGTGAGAATATGATCTCATTAAAGAGTGGGAACCTTGACAAGCCAACATATTGAAGCTTCTGTGTTTTCTCCAAAAGGAGAAAAGGCGCCATATGCAGCATGTTATACCTCTAATTATCAGACGAGATGATTGCTAATTAACAGCTGAAACAGCATACTTTTAAAGTATATGTTTAAAACTCTTTTGGCAGATTCCAAAATTACTGCTGCTAACCATTTGTGAGGAACATTTAATGTATAAGCATTTCACAGGTTCTTTAAAAAAAAATCTCATTAATTTCTGTATCCACCTTGTGAAATTGACTGTGCAATTTGTACGTTACAGATGGAGAACTGAGGGCAAGTGATAATGATTTGCTTTAGGCCACCCAGGGAGTCCTAGATTTTAATCCATGGATACCGAGTCCTAGGCCAGTGTTCTGTTTATTCTTCCATCTTGACTATAATGCCATCTCCAGTCCTAATTTTTCTACATTCTCTATTCCTCAGAACTCAGTAACAAAACTGGCTAACTTCAGCTCTTGTCTGAAAATTCTGATTTTTCTTTGAAAACAATAAATAACAGTTACCATGGTTGCATGACTGGAAATGGGGAAGGAAGGGGAGAGACAGAGTTCATGTTGCACACCAAATTATATGCAAAAGCAGATTCATAACCATTTGCAATGCTGGAAGGAAGCTGTTACCCCCCCACCCCATTGCCTTCCTATGTGGGTCCTTGGAACCAGCTGTATGTACTGTAAGTTGTCCCAGCTGAGGGGGTACCGGAGATTTTGTTGTGGAAGTTTTTAAATGGATGGGTGAAGACTGAAAGGCTTGGCAGGAGAAAACTCCCTGGGTGTGAGATTGTCTGAATGCAGTGAGTGTACTGTACATTCCAGAGCCGGGCATAGATGAGGCATGGCGACCCTCCACTTTATGAAGCTCTTTCTTACAGCTTTTTGATGAATTTTTCAGTGAACAAATCATGTGTACATTTGGAAGCATTTTTTGTGAAATCAGATGTGGTATCTTAATCTTGATACACTTCTGTCCTTGGAGTAGAATAATGCAGGGGCGGGGAGCACAGGCGGTTGGAGAAAGAGTATCAATCTGGTGAAATTCTTCAGGGATCAGATGGTGCAATCATTGCGCCATTGGGCTCGGCTGCAATTTGTGAGTATCCAGCAGAGGGATATGGGTTTTCTCCTCCCACCCCTCCCCTAGTATGAAAAAGCACCTAGAAGGCAGAGGATTACAGTGCATGAGCTATGATAGAAAAATAGCTCAAGATTGCAGGTGGTGGGGAAAGCTTCAAAAATACAGTTGTGCAGCAACATGTTCTTCTGAGCTTGCCAGCAGTCCCAGGTTAGAGGACGGGACATGGTAATTCATGTAATTTAGTATAGGCTAATCTGTGTAATTTAATGCAAATTTAAAATAATACCTTTTGCAGCTAAAAATAGCACCCCCCCAGTGTGAGATAGGAGATGTTTACATAAAAGTCTCATGTACATCTTTCACAAGAATGAAAGACTGCTTTCTAATTTCCTCAGTGAGCTGAGACTGGCTTTGTGCCCAAGGCAAAAAAAAATCCAAAGGGGCTCCCTTGCATGCACTAAAGCATAATCTCCAACACAAGTCTCCTTGCTGTGAATGGGAACTGTCATGCAAGAATGCTACCTGCCTAGGGGTCATGCTTTATGTTGCTTCACTTTGTGATTTGGTCATCTCTGGTATAAACTGGCAAATAATTCAAGAAATGTGCTGCTAGTTTCACAGATAAAGGAAATTTCGCAAGTCAGTTTTTCCTTTTGCCACCAAAAAAGATGACAAACCTCCCCTAGTGAGCCCAATCGATCAGGTGTGCACTGAATATTCAAATCCACTATTCAAATAATGCTGATCAGTGTACTTTTTCAGTTTGTGTTTTTGATTGCAAACTGATTTATTTTATGGTATGAATGTATAACTGAAGGTCAAAACAAGTTGCTGGTTTAATAATATAAAAATGGATCAGACCAAAGGTCTGTTCAGCGTAGCATTCTGTTGCTAGCTGCAGTCAGACAGATTCCTCTGGGGAACTCACAAACAAGCCAGGAAGGGGTGGCATTAATGCACATTTCTTTGCAGTTAGATTGGAAGTTTGACTGATCTCTATGGTAGTCTAAATGAGTTGGCACTATTGGGGTAGGCAACAGTGAAGTGTAAGTAGCCTTTCCTTTCATTCTCTACCAACCAGTAAGACTGGGGCTTCAGTCCAAAGCACATTTACTATAAACTACCTCTCTTTAAACTGCGGTTGATTCACACATTACAGAGTCCATGTGTTCCCCACTTCTGACAGATGTGTTCTTGGAGTTCCCTGCAGGGAACTTAATTCTCAGGTCCATGGTGGCCAATTCAGATTGTGGCCACGTCATGCAAGGAAAAGGGAGCTTTATTTCTTTAAACATTTGTACCCCGCTTTTCCCCATGGCTCAAGGCTTAAGCTTTCTCCACTGCACCACTGTCCTGACCTGAAATGGCCCCAGTGAGCTAGTATTTGCCTTTGGAGAAAACGTACATGTCTTGATGACTACACATACATTTGCACAGCAGTGCCAATAGTGGTTTGCCTGGGCCCACTTCAGTCCATGAAAACTGCTTGGGGGGGTTAAGACCACTCTCCCCTTGGGTCCTGATCCATACTGGGTCTGCACATCCCTGAGAATTAACTTTCTGGTGACAAGCTCCCAGCACATGTGTGATCAAAACTTGGACATGAGGACTTTGTAACATGCAAACTGGTTAGGGGCTGGAGACCTGAGGGGGGGGGGGGGGAGTTATAGCAAGCAGGTGTCACTTTTGGCAGATAACCTGAAGTGACATCAACATGACACTGGACCAGATTTTACTGCCCATTTTTCCCACCCTGCTAAGCGGCAACCCTAAAATTGAACCAAAGTGAGGCTTCTTTCTCATCATATGCACTTTGGATTGCACTGCACAAGGTTTTATGTAAAGCAGAAAGAAACTGGAGACAGACAGTGGTTTTAAAGAGAGTTGAAAATGGGTTGAAAGAGGCATTGCTTGTCTTCCTGTGCGGTGTGTACATCTGTCTTGGCACACTGTCACCTCTGGTCAAGCAGGTATGACAGTATTTTTGTTTTAAATTGCTAAATCTGATTACCAAAGACAATTTAGGTTGAACTTGCACCCTACAAATAGTGATCCCACTTTCAAACTACTTTCCAACTCTGAAAAGACTGTTAGCTGTCACCCAGTTAAATTGAAATCAAAAGCAGGAAAGGAAATGAATCACAGCTAGAGGCAAAAGGAACAAATGTTTTACTTCTAGCGGGTGAATGAGGAGGAGGAGGAGGAGGAGGAGAAGGCTGAACAGTTGTGTGAGTCCAGGAGAGAACTCTTGGTAATGGAATGGACCTCGCTGGGGCTGGTGAGCAATGGGTCACGGTGTACTGGAGGCAGGAGACTGCAAGTTGAAGATCCTCACTATGCCAGTCTCAGCGAGAGCCTCCTGGTAGACGTGGGTGACAGATTTAAGAACACTGAATCAGAAATCAAAATTGAGTTGCTGTTCCTTTGCAAGTTTATGCCAAGTGGGTGAGGTGTACACAGGTCAAAGACAACGTCATGTTCATCCTGGATTTTTAGTGGGAGCTGTCAGCTGCATCCCTTTGACATTGCTGCAGGGAACAAAATAAACACCTTGATTCTCTTGTAGTCCGGTCTCAAACCACTTGAGTGCGCATTGTCTGGTTTATTAGAAAATAAGCCACCTCCTCACTGTACACAGTGCTGTTTTGTACTGTGCTTGTTGTTGTCGCTGAAAGTGCATAGAGAACAGTTAGATGACTAGCTGCAGGCTAATATGGAAAAAAAGAAATGGAACTAACTGGGGCTGACCACAGAATTGCCCTAGTTTTCAAACAGCATAAAATCAATCCAGGACACTTTTTGAAGAGCTTTGCAGTGTCTTGGCACATTGGTGCAGTGCCAAAGCAGACACTGTATGTTGGGACTGGTGGTCTCTTTCAGCTCTAGTCTTAATGGAATAAATATAACGTGTGTGACTAATGACACTTGTTCAATGAGTTGTGCAGCTGGCTATCCCTTTTGAATCCCTAATGTGCAAACATCCTGGTCTTTTACCTTCAATATCCTTAGTTCTTGGATCCTCAGGGCACAAAGTATTTTTCTTGTGGCTGACCTTACTGTATTTTTGTAAACTATGCAACACTATGCCTTTTAAGATAAATAAAAGATTTAAGAGCTCCCTCAGTTAATATCTGTTGATAGATTCTTGGGAGATTAGCAGAGTGGGTCCAGCATTGCTGCTGTTTCTCAAAAAGGCTGCTGGTATCTGCTTGCTCACAAATAAAGTTTGCAAGGAGTAATTGATGGCTTGTTAACTTGAGCATGGCCAACTTGGCCAGTTTGTGCTAGCAAGGTTGACCCCTGACATTTTACAGTTTCTGTGGTTGACACAACACTGTGTGGGCAAGTGCAGTTCAGCAGAGAGCTGGGAAAATGTTGTGAGGGGCCCTGTGGCCATGGAACCTAACCAGTTCCCACTCTTCTAGCATCATTAGTCCTTACAATGTGATTGTGTATAAGGCTTTGTTTCTCAATAGGGCCGCATGTTGACCACATCAGTGGGATACTTTGGGTTGACAGTTGATGGAGCCCTGTACTCCTGAGTGGCAATTCCAGGGTGAGTTGGTTGGCCTGGCAATTTGCTTAATACTGTAATAAAGCAGGGCTTTTTTTTCTGGGAGAACGTGCTGGAACGGACCTCTTCGACAAAATTCTTTTAAAAATGTTTAAAAGTTCATAAGTTTTTAGTATACAGATGGAAAACTTCATTTCCCTCTTGAGAGTTCCGGTACCTCTTTTTCAAACAAACAAACAAACTGTGACAAACCAATTGTCATCTCATCCAGGGTTTTGCATTTAGGGTACAACTTATCTGTATTTGCTTTTAACTGTTATGTGAATGTAAGACACGAGCTGCTATTTTTCTTGATAGCACACTTGGAAAAGAAACCTAATCTACCTTTTTGAGTAAATACAAAGTCCTTAAATTAATCACAGTTTTTTAAATTTTAATATATTCCTTTGAGAGTGCTGGACCTGAGATGACCAGGGTTGAAATCTCATAACTTGCAAGGATGGTTTTGGTTGAACCACTTACAGCCTCTGCTTCCCATTGTGAAAGAATAAGAAGTATATATCACCTAACACCATTAGGGGGGCAAGTATAGATGGAGAGTGTAAAGATCAAGAGTTCATTATAAGAGGCCCCCCCCCCCCGACCTTACCATGAAGCATTTTCTCATACCATAACCTTTTCATGTAATTAAGAAAACCCTTTGGCTTCACTTTTTAAAAAATGTTTCCACTATTTTAGTACACTTTCTGTATCACATGCTGCCTTGATTGGTTGCTAAATATGTGTAAACCTGCATGTGTTACGAGAATGATCCTGTATTTAGGAATCATTGATTACAATGTGAAATCAGTTTTTTTCCTTGGATTCTAACTTAAGGGTGTTTTTTTTGTTTTTGCCATGAATAAAATGTTTAATTAGAGCACAGACTCCCGACATTTCAGGATGTGTCAAACAGAAGTGTCATTGGTTATGTCATGTGTGTTTGCTCCAGAGTAGCCATCCCCAAGTTGTTACGTAAGGATACATAACTGCATTCAGTCAAGTGTCCGCTTGGCCAAAGCCAGCTGTTCAGCCTGTAGTTTTGGCACAAAGGAAGTAACAATTTAACAGTTACTGGATGTTGCTGAAAATAATTTAGCGCTGGGCCAGGCTTCCTGCTATGAATTTCAACGGCATCTAAAATAATCCTGCATTGGGGGGGGGGGGGGGGGGGATAACTGAAGGCATGATAGCAGACTTCAAGTAGCTTTAGAAGACCACTATTAAACGAAATGGCAGAGGGACTGTTCATGTAGTCCTGATGGAAAGTTAGAAGCAGTTATGTCAAGGGACTGCACTGCAGAACTACCAAGAATCCATTTCCTGATGAGGGGTAGGATGTGGGCGTGTTTCTGGAATGTTCATTTTTCGGGAGAATGCTGCAGTTCTGAGGCACTGCTGTTCCATGAGTGGCCTTTTGATAGGTAATCCTTGTGTTCTTTGATGCCTTTTACTCTTGAAATAGGACTTTACCTGTTAGCATATTCTGTTGTTGTAATTCAACCTCTGCCTTGCCTTGGGTGGGAGGGTGGGTTCTAGAACTGCTGGGGGCAGGTGGGAGTGTGACTGCTTGTAGATCCCTGCTCTTTCTTTTTCCTTTCAATCTGATGTATCTTTCCACCACCAAGCGATTCCCTGTTCCCATGGGCTGATAATGGAATAGAACCACATCTCTGCTGAAATACCTTCACCTGTCCTCATGCTGCATTGATAATTCTAATTTTAAAAGGTAGTAAGCTCCTGTCTGTCCTGTTATGGAAGGAAGGGGGTGTGTGCTTCTGTGAGTCTTCCCTTCTGTGCCAGAAGTAGTGATCAAACCTAAGAATTTAATCACAGGTTGCCTGATTGATGTATAAAGGAACTTATCAAATCGAAGTTGCTATGCCACCTGAGTGTCTGGAGTCTAAACTGTGGTGCTTTGTGGGTGCACCAGCATCTTGGCATCATTAAGACTGTCAATCAGATGTCAGATATTGAGCAAAAACTTTCTGTTCCATCTTCCAAAATGGAAAATCGACCTAAGAAGTAGATTGTGAATCCTCTCAGTAGCTGAGAGATATTTCTGGTTTTCTTGTGCAGTTTGAATAGCATCTGTAATGTCTGTAAAACAGATTAGTATTCACCATTATGCAGGTGGTGTGTATTATTGAAAACATGGCAGCTTGTAGCAGGTCGCTGCCTACCACTGCAAACAGCAGAGAAAGGTAGGTGTAGGAAGTGAGACAAGGAGGGCTTGTTAGCCAGCTTGGGAGCCCTTCTTGAGCTCCTGGACACTAAAACCAAGTTTTCAGACATTAATAAAACCAAACAGGAACATTATGGGTTCTGTACTTGGGTAATTTCCTTTGAAGGCAGAAAGCTGAACTTCCTTTTACATACATAAGTGCATATAGAATCTTATGCCCCTACTCTCCTTGCAAATACTAGGATCCAGCTATTAACAGTCACAAACTAATTTCAGTGTTTGCAGCTTTGTCTCTGCTGGATTCCTGCTCCCAACCATTGCTCTTGAAAAAGAACTGTTTTGTTCCTTTGTTTCCTGGAAATTTAAGATTATCATCGAGATGTAGGATGGTGTGGTGTAGCCTGATCTCATCAGATCTTGGAAGCTAAGCAGGACGGATACTTGGATGGGAGACCACCAAGGAATACACTGCAGAGGAGTGCAATGACAAACCACCTCTGCTTCTCACTTGCTTTGAAAGCCCCTTGCAGGGGTTGCCATAAGTTGGTTGTGACTTGATGGCACATGCATGCCTAAGATTATCATCACTGGGATCATAATACCTGACCCAACAGTGCTCTCAGTTTTGTGTTCCAAGTTGATGTAGCTGTTTTTCATACCTTCTATCTGTTGAAAGCGTCTGTAAGTTTTCCTCAATAAAGAAGCAGCAACTGAAGCAAGCAATTTTCTCATAGGTTTCTTAACTATGAAGGATTTACAGAGTATTGGTATGGCAAGGTGGGATGGGGTTAGCTATCCTCAGAACTGAACTCCTGGCTGCAGCATTGCCAACTGTCTTTGTACAAAAATTAATATTTGAAACTGCTGCAAGAGAGAGACTTCATAAAGCTGATGAGACGTGTAATATTTGTAGTGTAGTGTTCCGTAGACAAACACCACACTTAACAGAGTTGGTTTGCTGAGGAAGCATGCCCCCCCCCCCCCCCCGTTGAGTGGTGTAGCCAAAAAGATTGCAGAAGATGATTTCCAAGTAGCTGTTACCTCTTAGAGAGTCCATTCTGGCACCATGCATGGGTATTATCTATTTTAATAACTTGTCTCCTACCTTTTCTTTCCTTCCCCCTTTTGTCCTCACAGTAAGACCTGTCAGACTGGGAGAGAGAGAATGGAACAATGCCAATCTTTGTAGCTGAGCAAAAGACTTGTATCTGAATCTCTTCATATCCAGTTCAGTGCTCTAATCACTACGCCACCTTGGCATGCACACAAAAACCAGGAGGCCTGTGGTTTATTCCTCTGTTTTGTTCTTTTCCAAGTTCTTAGACCTGTTAGCTGTTAACAAAGGTCTGCCTTGTGTGTGGTTTGCAGGGTTTTATTGGCCTTATATTGGAGTATCTCTGCATAGGATTTCACTGTTCTGTTTCTGCTGTCCTGAAGAGAATCAATGAGTTCTGCAGGACACAAAAGCCCCAGCTTCAAACATTGGAGAAATCAGCCAGCTCTCTGATTTCTGAGATTTCAGCAAGTATTTGCATCTGTAAAAACTAGAAATTTGCTTTCAAACAAAATGCATGCTCTGATTCTTGGGAAGCTGAATGCCGAACCTAGCACCACATTCCATGCTCTTTCTGCTATCTTATGGACACACAACCATGAACATGTTTGACACACACTGTTTTTGACAATCTTCACACATAAACTCATGGAACTGCATTACACTGAATCAGACTGTTGGTCCATTGAAGTCAGTATTGGCTTGTCAGGCTGGCAGTGGCTCTCCAGGGTCTTAGGCTGAGGTCCTTCACATCAACTATCACCTGGTCCTTTTAAATGGAGGTGCCACAAATTGAACCTGGAACCTTCTGCATGTCAAGCAGATGCTCTACCACTGAGCCATATGGTCCCTCCTCTTCTAATATTCTTGTTCCAGTCAAGATGTTATACTTCCCAGCTGTCTTTCATTAGAAAGTATGTTAGTGGAGCTATCAGGTAGACTTTTAGGTGACCAGAGTCTTTGCATGTTCTTAGGCCTTCTAGTTAATTACGTTACAAATTGGAGTGCGCATATAAAGTGTACCAATTTTTTAAATCAGCTATAAAAGTAGTAATAATTGAGGCCTAACTTAGATAAGTGATACAGTGCATTTGAGTAGGGTGTATATGTGTTTTGTAAAAATGTTGGCTGTTACAGATCCTTTAAAAACAGTATTATTATCATTATTTTTGCTATCCAGCCCAAAGTAGCTTTGCTGCTACTTGCTTGCATTGTTTCATGCCCTTTCTTGGGGTGAATGTAAATAGTTGCATTTCCCCCTCCCCCCCCCCCCCGAAAACAGTGACATGGTTTTTTTTAAAATCCTGATAAAAATCAGCCCAGTTCTTTCAACTATTCTTTATAGAACATATTCCATATTTTGTTGTTTGAACTCTGTAGCTGTATAGACTTTTTCCCTGGGGGAAAACATAGTTGGAAAAGGTGAGTCAATATCATGTTCAATCCTCTTAATATACTGGAAAAAATGCCTTCCCACCTTTTGTCCTGAAAGCATCAAAGCAACTTACATCATAAACGCGCTGAAACCATTAAAAACTGTTAGTAAAACTGGATCAAGTAGAAACGCATGCACACACCCTTGACAAATATTAAAAACTTTTTGGAAGATGATAGCCTTGCATCATTTTAAAAAAATCCAAGATCTGGTCTATCAAGGTCAGTATTGTCTACTCTGAATGGCAGCTGCTCTTTAGAGTCTCAGAAATATTTCGCATCACCTGTTACCTGATCCTTTTAAGTGGAGATGCTAGCGGTTGTTCCTGGGACCTTCTGCATGAAAAGTAGATGCTCTACCACTGAGCCACAGCCCACCCCTTACATAATAAGGGACTATAGTACATTGCTGCAGAAGGGAGCCATAGGATATCAGGGCTACTATCACTATTCTGTAAACTGATCATATCAGTCTGAGCACCAAACCTTGGAGCAGCACCTTGCTATGAGAATATAAGAGATGAAAAGGTACACGAGGAAAGAGACAACCTAGTCCTACTGTTTTCTAAGTAAGATCATAACGTGCATATCGCATTTGGCTTGGAAGCTAATAAGCAAATAGTGCAGGCTATAGAAATGGTTGAATATGCTGATATCCTCCTATTCTCATAAGTAGGCAGGTGACTGCATTCAGCACTGGCTGTACTTTTGGAGTACTCTTCAAGGGAAGGTCCATAAAATGCTTTGTAGTAGTCAGTCTTTTTTAAAAAATTAGACTTTTCAAAATATGGCATGAATAACATAATGCATTTCATACTCCCAACTACAGAAGGAAACCAAGAGGCATTATAATAACTCATAAAACACATAAGGAAACACTTTCTCTTTTACCTTATTGTTCTGCAATGTAAACAATACCCAGTAAATAGATTCACCTGAACACTGAAAAGTATTTCTCTGGGCCCTTTGATAGTACATTCATTTACTTAATGATGCAATATTCCACATACGGTGGAACCATTCACCCTCCAAAGGAAGTTGTAAATTTTTCCATTTTGCTGCACTTGCCAATTTAGCAGCTGTAAGTAAGCCCGAGACTTAAGGGCAACGTGCCATTTTAAATAACCCAACAGAATAACTTTTGGATAAAGTGGTATATTACCACTCAACATTTCATTAACAAAGTGAATTACTAATTTCCAAAAAGAGTACATTTTTGAACATGGCCCAAAAATATGTTTTAAAGAATCTACTGTAGATGAGCCTTGCTATATATAGTGGCTAATCTAGGTGGTGTGAGATACCATTAAAACAATTTTTTTCCCATTGGAACACATAGACATAAGTTTCAGAAACCACACTCCCGTTCCTCTAAATCAGTACCGACCTGTCATTCCCTATTCCATTTACTCAAGTAACTTTAAAGAAGCACTTTCGTCAGCCACCATTTTGAGGGAACAAAGGGAGGGGGAACTGCCACTGCTCAAGCCAAATAGGTGGCACCAACACCATGTGGAGAGGGAAGAGCAGGAGCCAGCACTCCCCATGCTGCTGCGAGAGCTGCTCAGGGGGAAGGGGAGAGGAGTAGGAACTGTCACCATGTTAGCCAAGCAGGTGAAAGAGGCAGCCCTGCTGCAGGCAAGGGACGTGGGGGGGGGGGGGAGTACTGTTCGGCAAACCTGGGGGAAAACCCCAGTTTGCAGAATGATATGAAATATGTTTTTAAAAAAATCCAAAAATCATAGAAGCAATGTCTGCTTTTAAAAGAAAAGTGTGCCTCTAAGGCGTTGTGAGATGGTGTTGTGACATCTTGGTAGCCCTTTTGGGGATTGCTAGGATTCCAGACTTGTGTAAATGGGGGAGAGAGAGTGAGTCAGATGGACAAAACAAAAGGTGGGAGGGAGGGAAGATAAAGCTGGAAAGGGAAAAGGGGAACACTGACAGGGGAAGTGAACAGGAAAAAAAGGGGCAAATGAGTGAGTGTGGTTGAAGGCTGCCAAGGGAAAAACAGAAAAAGTAGGTAAGTGGGTGGGAAGAGGCTGCAAGCACTGCAGGAGAGGGGAGAGGAAAAGCAGGAGGGTGAGGGAGAATGGAGGCATGAGACTCCCCCCCCCCCCGGGGGGTTGCCTAGTCCCCCTCTAGTAATTATTGTGAACTAATTTTCAATGGTAAGAGGTGCTTTTTGCCACTGCCATCACTTGGAATTCTAGGAACCGGACACAAGATTCAAACTTCTGCACTTGGAAATGACCATCTAGCTGTCAAGGCCTTCTCACTGTTACCACATCAGATTGCACTGGTTTGGACTGCCTACTCCCACATGAATCTACCCAATTGTTATGGTCATCTTCAGGGGCCAGCTTTGGGTGCCTTCATTATCTGAGACTGTATGGGTACAGGACAGAAAAGGGCTTTTTCAAAACCATGGAATTCCCTCCCGAGAGAGATTTGTCTGTAACATCTATCACTGTCTGATGGCACCTGGTGTTTTTGGCCCCTGTGTGACAGTGTTGGACTGGATAGGCCACTGGCCTGATCCAACATTGGCTTCTCTTATGTTCCCCCAGCAGATGAATACCGTTTTGTTTCATTCAGCATTCCCTTTTTGACTCTTCAGACCGTTTGTTTTAGTTGTTGTTTTACATGTATTGTTTTTAAAATTGATTTCTAATGTATTTTTGTGTCTTCCTTTTGGGCTCTAATTAAGTGGAAAGGAGGGGCACACATTTTTAAAACGAATAAAAATATAATATCTACATCCTTGCCCGCTAACATTTTGCTTATTGTCTTTTGTTATCTATATGTAAAGTTTGGATTAAAATTGTTTGTGATGTCAGACTTCAGGATAATAAGGAGGGCTGAGCAGCAGTGTTGAAGCTTTGGAAAATCCTTCCAGTCAGTGCAGGAGGGAGCAAGGAACCCTATTGTTCTTCTCTGTCCTTTCCTTCCCTTGGAGATCTTTTGAAGCAGCAACATGGTTTTCCATGCTCGCACCATGAAGTACATTGTTCATTTTCTTCAGTTACCCTTCCAGAAAATCTGGAAAAGGCAGCTTTAAATTTGTCATTGATTTGATGTACGATTGCAGGGAACATTTTTTAAAACAAAAGTTTTTTACCCTGGATTTTTTTTTTAAAAAAAGAACGTTGTCAAGGTCAAGAAGGTAGAAAAACTCTCCAGCTGTGAAGCATCCTGTCTACTCATGCTGTGCATCTGACCTCTAATGTTATACACAGGTATTACTATCTGTGTCCATACTTTGGTTTTTCTGACTGATTGTTCCTTCCATATCTCAAAAAAATGAATTCAAAACCATGCACATACTGCTCTGTAAGCCAGGCTGTACGTGCAGTACAATGGCCCTAGTATATCCCAGTGTCATCGCTGGGTAAGAACCATCAGGGACCAGTACCTATTGTGACTGCAAAAGTTGTTGAATGCACTGGGTATTTACTTTTTCGTGCAACGAAGCAGAAGGGAAGTGTTGGCATATCTTTTGGCTACCATGTCCTCCTTTTTGCTTCTCTCCCTGCAAGTTGTCTCTGTTTGGAATATCATTGTAAGCAGGTCTCCAAGTAGAGGATGGTTTCTTAGATACCTGCTTGCAGTGATATTCCACATAGAGCTACTAAGAAAAGGCCAACCATAAATCAGACCAGATTGTGTTTTATATCCCTGTCTTATATGGCAGCAATTAAGAAGTGGTTAATCTTTCAGCATTTCCCTTGAGTCTGACAGAAATAGGTGGAGGTTAGGCAGCTGGAACAGTTCAGAGTAGCCATATCCTTCCATGCAGGGACATGGAATTTCTTCTCTGTGTCCCTCTTGGTGGTGGCTGCCTCTCACACCTGGTGCATGTTCTACTCAAGGTTGATGGTGTTTGCTTACCTGAGATGCAACAATTGCTCCCCCCCCCCTTCAGATACTTCAGAAATTGTATTCTTCTAGCACTCATTACCTCTCTTGTGTCCTGTGTAGTGGAAAAATTTTTTTGAGGGGGGAGATAACTCCTTCCTTCCTGATCCCAATTTGTGCCAAGCTGCTGAGGCAGGGGAATCAAAGGGCGAGTTCTAGGCCTTGGTATTTAGCTATGAAGCAGAGGCTTGCTGAACTTTTCTCTGGGTTTTTATTTTCTCCTTGGGCTGTGCAGTTATCCTAATATCAAATACTGAAATGAAAAGCACTTTTCTTGCAGGAGTATATCACTATAAATTTAGGTAGATCATGAGAGGGCAGGCGGGAAGGGATGAGCCAGTGCTCACCTCTTGTGGCCCTTTCCTGTATGACCAGGCTAATGCCACTCACCATTTTGGGGTCTGGAACGAATTTTCTTCTGGGTCAGATTGGCCCAGGGATCCTGGAGGTTTTTTGCCTTCCTCTGGGCAGAGAGCAGAGGTCACTAGGGTGTGTGTGTGTGTGTGAGGAATAGCTGTGGATTTCCTGCATTGTACATGGGATGGAGTAGGTGACCCTTGGGGTCCCTTCCAGCGCTGTGTTTTTGTTGTGGGATAGATTTCTTAAGACATGAAAGTGTTCAGATCTTCTGCAGCTTCCAAATTAGGGTTAGCACTAACCAGCAGTTAGATTTTTTTAGGTAGGAGCTCCTTCCAATCTGTGGGTGGCCTTGTACAAGTCATCATTTCTCATTCAAACAGAGACAGGGGTTGTGGTGATATGATACAAGAATTGCCCACTAAAAGTGCTGTAAAATTATTACTAATATAAAAAACAGAGGCATTGCATAATGTAGGTTCCAGTAACATTATGGCCAGTATAAATGTTGTTATCATAAATGACCTTGTTCAGTGGAAGTGGGAAATCTGTCCTTCTCAATACGTGGTGCTAATCCAGACCCACTTGGGACTCCTGAGACGTCAGGTTGGTAGCTCAGGCTGGGAAACATGGGGGTTAGATTCCTCCAGTGATCCTATTAACATAACTCCCCAAAAGCCTGATAGCTGCAGGAGCAGACTTTGCCTGGGCTTAAGTGGCCAGACCCAGGCATGTGTAGGTGCATGTTGCTGTGACATGCCGAGTTTCATTGGGGCTTTTTACACACCATCCCAGCGTGGGTGGTGGTGTGGAAGATTCATAATTTCTCAACAGATAATGTGATTTCATTGCCATAGGTAGATGCTGCTGGAACTGGGCAATGGCTGGGCATTTTCCTGCTATTGCGACTCATCAAGGTGATGATGTGTGGCAGGCACCTTGAACTGATAGTTATTCTGCGAAGTAGTTCTTAGTTCTAGGAAAAGCGTAACGAGGTCTCTTTTTGTGCTTCCGAGGGGCTGCTGACCTGCTTTCACGTGGAAGTGGGTTTACTGCACTAAATGCTGTGACACATGGTAAGGTGTTACATGCTCAGTTGACATCCCACAAGACCTGTCCACAGAAATGCAGCAGTGCCTATGTAAAATGGGGTATCTGTCGCCTGCAATCACCCTTCTCCATTTTTTTTTCTGAAACCCGTACATGGATGTTCACTAGTCAACCTATGAACATTTATACTTCTTCATCTTCACATATTACACACCGAGTCCAAGAACTCACATTCTCATCTTGGACTTCCCTGTCCTACCTTCTTCCTTTTTGGAACCTTGATGGTAGTTCTCTCTGATCCACTTTTGGTTATATTCCTACGATTTATATGCTGTTACTGCAGTGCAGACTACTGACCTCTCATTTCTCTAGATCTCAAAGAACATCGCCTTTTAAATTTTTGCTGCTTAACCGGTATATATGCTTACCTTTGTCCCTGCCATTATTCTCCCTACTCTGATACACATAGTTACTGGGACTGAACTCTTTGGATTGGAAAGATTGGGGGGAGGGGTTTCCTAAGCTAATCTTTTTCCAAAGACTGCCATTATTGAGGTTACAGTTCATGAAGACCAAACTGAGATGTGATCAGATCTCCTGTCTCTTCATATTAAGTCAATATCAGCAAGGGTGGGTGTGCAGGATTAGGATCACAGCCCTTTCCTTGGAAAGGTAGGAGTGCTTAAGCAAACAGTCACAGCAACTGCCTTCAGTTTTTTAAAAAGAAGAAAACTGCCTGCTTTTTGAATGGCAAGGATAGGATGGTGCACAAATTTTGTGTAGGTAATGCTGGGAAAGAAGCTGGGGGTGGAGAAGAGTTGGCTGAGGTCATTAAATGACTTCAGCAAAGTCCCTCCTTATGGCTAGAGGACAAAAGACTACAGTAGACCACATCAGTTATCCTGTGCTCCTATGTGTGTGTGTGTGTGTGTAACGTGCCATCAAGTCACAGCTGACTTATTGCAACCCCGTAGTGTTTTTAAGAGGTGATTAGAGGTGACTTGCTATTGCCTGCCTCAGAATGGCAACCTTGGAATTCCGTGGTGGTCTCCCATCCAAATACTAACCAGGGACAATGCTGCTTAGAAATCGGGCTAGCCTGGGCTATCCAGCTCAAGGTTGTAGCAGTTGATATTAAATAAACCAACACAAATTCTGTCCCGGGGAGGCGGGGGGAGAAGGGTTAGAACAAGGAATACAGTGAGTTGGGATGAATGTCCTCTGGCCTGTGATGAGTAATAGTAGAGTATCACAGTAGTGGGAAATAACCCTTGTATAGATTGAGCTTCTGTTTAGGTTCAGTAGCAGTGAGTTTCATGGGCTGATAATGCTGTGTATGGTTGAAATAGCACTGTTTCTGCTTTCAAGTGTGGAAGGTAAAGCCAGTCATAGGTGTTACGGAATTCAGTTAGGCAGCAGCTTTCATTTAATATGGTAAAGAAGTGTGAATATTCGTCCTTGTGTTTAACCAGCTGGATTGTAAAAAAACAACAACAAAAAACGTGTATAGATTGCGTTTAGCCTGTTCTTCCCTGGCTGTGAATGTATATGTATGCGCAAATGTGCGTGTGCGCGCACACACACTGTTCTGACTCTTTGCCTTTCTGTTTAGCTGAACCTGAGTTTTCTTTCAAAACAGATCATGCTACACTGGTGAATTTTTAAAATGCAGTCTCCTTTCCTCCTGTCAGTTTTTTGTAGTTAATATTTTTTTGAAACCTCCAGTTGTTTGATAGCCACTTCCAAAGATTCTAAAGATATTCCCAAACTCAAGAGCAGTTGTGGTAATCACTATATTTCAAAGATATTTTTCCTTGAAGAGGGAGGAGTCCTGTGTGACTCAGTGTAATCTAATGGCCCAAGTTTCCATAGTAATGCTGCTGGTGGTCTCATCCAGTTCAAGACAGTCTGAACTTTGCTTTCCAAGAAAGATCTGTCAGGTGTGCGTAATGTAAGGCCCCATGGGCCGGTGGCAGTCTCCTTCCAGGTGTATTTGCAGCCTCCTGGGGGAACTGTAAATGTTGCTGGCTTGCTGCCTTTTCCTCTTCTTTAAGAGAACATCCAGGGCCACCCAGACCCTTCAAAGATGGGGATGGGAGAATCGCAGTGTCTGCTGCATTGTTCTTTTTCTGGCCAGCCAATGCCTTGTATGCTGTGGAGCAAGGAGCAGAAATTAGGTTGCGGGAGGGGCGGGGACAACAGCAAAATTTAGAGATTGAAATGAGAAGTGTTGGAATGGAAAGGTTGGATGAGAAGAGAGGGCGGGAGGGAGGAAACAGTGAGGAGAAAATACTTGGAAGAGGTAAATAGAGAGCAGCAGGTACTGGCAGAGAGAGTGGAAAGTCCTTTGTGCTGCAGAGAGTTTTTTTGGGGGGGGGGGGGGACTGATGGCGGTATAGGGTTCTGAGGAGGGTGGGATTTGGGGAGGGGGAGGGACTTCAATGGGGTATAATGCCATAGAGTCCACCCTCCTAAGCAGCCATTTTCTCCAGGGAAACTGCTCTCTTTCACCTGGAGATCAGTTGTAATTTCCGGAAGTTGGCAACCCTATGAAGTTAAATAAAAGAAAAGGGGAGGGGGGGAGTTCAGATACTTGTGGTGCTCCAGAGAGAGTGCATTGTGGGCACAGAGAAGATTTTTTTAGATGAGATAATAGGTTAAAAACAAAACAGTTAATTGTAATGAAAACAGTTTCCTGAAGTTACAGGAACAATGTAGCCCCCTTAATATTTTTTTTCAGAGAAGTTTGTGTTGTGTACTCTTAATATAAGTGAATCTGTAGCTTCTCTAAGATCTGTTGTCAGAATAAAATGCTGTTTTACTTTTTTTTTGTTTGCTTAAGTGTTTCATGTTTTCATGACTGAAGATTTCATACTTTTAAATCGCTCTTTATTTTCCCCCAAGTGCTCAGTATGCTTGCCAACCACAAATCCTCAACAAGTGGCTTGAATCATGTTATCTTGATACGGAGATGGTAGGTTGGAAAACCACGTGAATTACTGTGGTTGTGTGTAAAAAAAAAAAATCCCAGAGCTTTGACAAATATGTGAGAACTCAGAGCAGTCTCTAAACTTGTATTATGAGTGGATAAGTATAATCTTATGGCCTAGAAAACCAACATGAATTTTTGTAGTGTGTCTAGCTCCTTAACAAATGGCCATATTCCCTGAACTGTCACTTTCAATACAGCTGAATGAGGATTTCTCTCAGTATTTCATGTTACAGTGACCTTCTTCCAGGATGGACTCCATATCAGTAGTTGTCCCCACAACTAGGGCTGTCCACTCCCAGCTCCAGTTTCTTGCTGTTGCTCAAAGAGATGGTGGGATTTTTTTTGAAAAAGGCCCTCAGGCAGATGGCATGATGTCACTTCCAGGGAATGACTGGAAATTGTATCAGCCCTCTGTAGGAATCACTGGCAACTCTATGGTTTGTTTATTTATTTAGATTGTTAGATTGCACTTCCCTGTGGAACAGGGCTCAGGGCGGTGTACATCAGTAAAAACATTTCAAATGCTAAATTCACAACTAAAAATAAATACAGTAATTAACCTATTAACCTAATAAGATGGTGTTAAGACTACCAAATATTCCACTGCCTCACCGGGGGGGGGGGGGGGGGGGGAGGCAGGAAAAACAGTGCCTGACATTTGGAAACCACCACTGTAGTGCTGTTGTGTTTTTCATACAATGTAGCATTCAGACAAGAATAAAAGAACATGAAAGACTCTGCAGACTAGGCCAACCTAAAAAATCAGCAGTGGCGGAACATACCCTAACTCAAACAGGACATAGTATCTTATTCCAAGACACTGAAATGCTGGACAACACATCCAATTACCATGTCAGATTACATAGCAAAGCCTTTGAAATTCATAAACATAAACACAATTTCAACAGGAAAGAAAAGAGTTTAAAAATAAATAGGGCATGGTTTCCAGTCCTGAAAAACACAAAATGCTCTTTCACACATATTGTGCGGCTCCTGGCAGGGCGGCTGGGGAAGCAAAGGGGAGGCATGCTTTTTCTCTCTTTCTCCCTTCCTTCCTTCCCTCCTCCCTCCCACCTATTTGCTTTCCTAGTTTCTCTCTCTCTCTTTCTTTCCACTTCTTTAATTCTTTCTTTCCATCTTTCTCTTTTTCTCTCTCTCTCTCAATATCATTAGCAAACAAGTAATATCATTATCAATAACCGGTTTTCCTCGTTTGTTTTTATTTTTGGCAGTCCCATTTAACGTTAATAAAAAGCAAATTTGCATATTTTTAAAAATAAAAACGTGTGTGTGATATTTGTTTCTGTCTTGCGGCTCTCAGACATCTCTATGTAGATCTTACGTTTATTCTATGTGGCTCTTACGTTAAGCAAGGTTGGCCACCCCTGTCCTACAAGATAATGACTCATCCCTACCCCACCTTCCTGAGTAGATATAAATTACCTGCCTACCATTTTTCTTCTCACATTGACACAGAGTACTCCATCTTTCTGTGCTATGCCTCTGAGCAGGGCTTTTTTGGTAAAAAAGCCCAGCAGGAACTTATTAGCATAATAGGCCACACCCAACAGCAGAAACTCATTAGCATATTAGGCCACACCACTGAAAGCACAGCTTATTAGCATATTAGGCCACACCCCCATGTTACCAGAAGAGTGGTCATGCAGCCACACCCACCTTTTGCTTCTTATTCTGTTTATCTTATTTGTTGTCAAAACCCAGGGCTTTTTTTGTAGCAGGAATTAATTTGCATGTTAGGCCACATACCTCATATGTAGCCAATCCTAATGAATTTCTGCTGTTGGGTGTGGCCTATTATGTTAATGAGTTCCTGCTGGGTGTCGCCAGCTTAGGAGCCAGCCGGAATTCCGTTCCTGTGCGTTCCTGCCCAAAAATAGCCCTGCCTCTGAGGATGCCAGTCACAGCTGCTGGCGAAATGTCAGGTACTACAATGCAAAGACCACAGCCATAAAGCCCAGAAAATCTACAACAACTAACAAACTGAAGTGCGGAAGGTTACAGTAAAGTTGATTTTGTAATAAGTATACAATTTATTCTGGATGGGTTGCTTTTCCCCTGAAGGGTCAGATTTTTAGCTTGGGGGTACTCCATCACTGCTGCTTGTTCAGTACATCGCAGAGGTGACCCAGTAGTGTATTTACCAGTTTAGACTGGTTTGTCAACTGTGGCCATTCCAGTAGAGAGCAGACCTGGCCACAGACCTGGTTACATCTAGATTAAACCGTTGTAATATATTCTAAGTGGGGCTACTCTTGCAAAATGTATGCAAACGTCACTTAACCCAAAAACTAGACATTTCATGATGATTGTATAAAACAAAATTTATTTACATTGCATTAGTTGTACGATTTATTTTGGGGCCAAATTAAAAATGCTGACTTCAGTCTTTAATGACCTAAATGATTATGAGCAAGACTGAAAAGACAGCCTCAATCCATAAACATCGGCTTGAGACCACAGATTGTCACGTGCAGGGCTCATTTTGTAGCAGGAGCTCCTTTGCATATTAGGCCACACACCCCTAATTTAGCCAATCCTCCAAGAGCTTACAGAGCTCTTCTTACAGGGGCTACTGTAAGCTCTTGGAGGATTGGCTACATCAGGGGTGTGTGGCCTAATATGCAGAGGAGCTCCTGCTACGAAATGAGCCCTGGTCACATGGTACCCTGCTTCAGGAGCCTGCGTTTCTAGAAATAAGTTTAGTCGGAACTTGTGGCAGTGCCTTTTTGGCAGTTGCCTTTACATTAGGAATTCATAACTTCCTGATATTGTGCTGCCTTTTTTCAGCTGGTCAACGTGCTTTTTCTGGAGGAACCTTTGGAACATTTCTATTGATATTTTTTATCTTAATGTTACTGACTGAGCTTTTAATCGTTTTAGTAGTTTTATTGTGTTTCTGACACCAAGTTGAAATTTTTTAATACAATGTTTATTTGCAAATAGTGTGAAGGTAGGATAAAGTAATTTAAATAAAAATAAATATCCTGTCTCAGTTGCAGAATGCAGCCTTTAATTTTGTACTTTGCCTTTAAGGATGAAATCTGGATTTCATTAGGCATGTTTTAGTTGAAAAATAATTGCAATTTTTAAAAAACAAAAGCCTGCTTTACATAGGAGAGTTCAGGAGGCGATCATGTTCTTCGTATGTGTGTCTTCATAAGCATAAATTAACTACATTCTTTTCTAAACCCCCCAGAGGCTTCATGTGTGTTCACCTCTTCAAAACATGCCTCTGCTTGCTGCCTTCTCCTGGCAAAAGTTCACTCTTCTTCTCTAATCCAACTCTTCATCAAGAGTGTGTTGCTTTTTGGCTCTGACTTGATGTAACTGTTGTTGGCAGAAGTGCAAACAAAAGGACATCAGTATGAATATGGATCTCAATAATAAAATGCCAACACCTGAGGCCAAATTGGGTACCGGGGAAGCAAGGCTGGGTGAACATGGGAGTATGAAGGTGCTTCTGCTAATGGGTTCCCCATATGGTCACATGAGAACTGATGAGCTCAGTTTAGCTGCCTCTGCTCTTTTGGCAGGAAGGGGCTGTCAGGTTATCCCCACATCGTTCCAACTACAGCAGTCTGCTTTAGTGGCCTGAGTTGCTCCTTTTGGATTTGAGAGTGAATTTCCTGCAGGGGTAATGAGCCCTGAGGAAATACCAAATATGAGACTCGTGGGATGCCCGGCAGGAATTTGGCCCACTACACTCTAGCCAAAGGAGGAAATTATAGCCAACTAGCCAGAGTAGGTCACATGCTTCTCTGTGGGTCCCTGTAGTGCTTTCAGGTCAGGCTTCTTCACCAGGATTCTGCTGCTGTGTTCCCTCTTGTTTCACCTATTCTTCAGTCTCGCCTTGCCTTTTGCCAAGGTTGAAAGAAGCCAGTTCTGATCATCTTCCTTTCTCCTGCCACAAAAGACAGCGTTTGTGCCTCTTTGGTTGTCGGAACAAAAGTTGGAGCAGTAAGGAAGTCCTTGTATAAATCGGTGGTGTGACCTCATTTGGAAGACTGTGTGCAATTCTGGTCACCACACCTAAGAAAAGATACCATAGCATTGGAAAAAGTGCAGAAAAGGGCAACTAGAATGATAAAAGGGTTGGAACACTTTCCCTATGAAGAAAGGTTAAAGCACTTGAGGCTCTTTAGCTTGGAGAAATGACGAATGAGGGGTGACATGATCGAGGTTTACAAGATTATGAATGGGATAGAGCAGGTCAAGAAAAAAGTATTTTTCTCCCTTTCTCACAATACAAGAACTTGTGGGCACCCAATGAAGTTGCTGAGCAGTCGGGTTAGAAGGGATAAAAGGAAGTACTTCTTCACCCAAAGAGTGATTAACACATGGAATTCACTGCCACAGGAGGTGGCGGCAGCTACAAGCATGGACAGCATCAAGAGGGAATTGGATAAACATATGGAGCAGAGGTCCATCAGTGGCTATTAGCTACAAGGTACAGATAGGAACTCTTGGTCTGGGGCAAGTGATGCTCTATTTGGTGGCTGGGGGGGGGCAACAGTGGGAGGGCTTCTAGTGTCCTGGCCCCACTGGTGGACCTCCTGAGGGCACCTGGTGTTTTTAGCCATGGTGTGACAGAGTGTTGGACTGGATGGGCCATTGGCCTGATCCAGCATTGGCTTCTCTTATGTTCTTAAGTCTCTTAATGGCCTTCATCCCTTGATGGGGACTTCTGCTATGAAGCACATTTCCACCTGAGTGAAAGCCTTAGGCCCCATCTGGGTGACAACAATTAAGTCTGGTTACCTAAGCTGTGGCACAGATAAAAATAACAAGCCAAGTGTGTTGTGGAGAGGGAGTGCAAACCCAGGGTACTATCTTTACTGTTTTCTCTTGTCACTTAATTGAACCCCGAGGTCTCCTGCGCTCTGTGGGAAGTAAGGAACTTTCATCACTAGCTTATAATTATTTCTGTTTTGAAACCTCACAAGAGGCATTAAAACAAATAATAAGGGCAGTGAGATATTGATCCCTTGGCAGGGATGGGGGGCGGGGGGGCTGGCATAGAATGGACTGCTGCTGCTTAGCTAGCTTTGTTTGTGAAGTGCCACAGAGACACTGAGTCCGTGCTAATGAGAATAATAACAATCATCATCACTGTGCAGCTTGTAGAATTATGCTGAGCAAAGGTTAAAAGAAGGCCTAATAGACTGAAACACCAATGTGGTGCTTGGAAGGCGGAAGGAAAGCAGATCCACAGAGCTCAAGCGGCTCCTGTAAGAACCCCACCCATCTCTTTGCTCAAAATATCAGTGGCAATAGCTACTGACACACAGTAGAATGCAGAAAGAAAGATTTGCCTGGTACTTTAATTTTGAAATAATGGGCAGTGTGCTTTGGCAGGTCACAGTGCTGATAACAGCTCCTGAAGCCACAACAGGCTTCAAGCACTTGCCCCATCTACTATGTTGGACTGCTCTCTGGATTCTGAATACCAATGACTGTTACCCAGGTGGTAGCACACTATGGTAGGGAGGAATGCAACCATATTGGAAGCTAGTCTGCTTACAGCATCAGCTTGTGTAGTATTTACCTTGCATCCACATCCTGATCAGAAATCCAGAGAAACAGCTGATTGCTAAATTTCTCCTTATGTGGGCAGATGCAAAAGATGCTTAATTTCTAACATGGCTGTAAACATCTCTTCCTGGATCGTATTTTTATCCCGCCTGTCCTCCAAGGATCTCAGAGCAGTGTACCAGATTCTCTGGTATGCAGTTTTATTCTCACATCATCCCTTTCTGGTTGGGTTACCTTGTTTTTATTCATTTATCCCCACCCCCATTTCTACCCAGTGGGAACCCAAAGCAGTTTACACTGTTCTTTTCTCCTCCATTTTACCCTCACAACAACCCCGTGAGATAGGTTAGGCTAAGAGTGTGTGACTGGCCCAAGGTCACCCTGCAAGCTTCCCTGGCACACTGGGGTTTGAACCTGGGGCTCTCAGATCCTAGTATGGCGCTCTGACCTCTTTATATTAATATCACCTAATATCAGCCCAAAGTCACACAGTGAGCCTCCTTTCCTGTGGTGCCAAACTGTAATATAGGCAAATACGTCACAAATTTGACTGCAGTGTGGAGGTGTGTTGCCTTTGCCTTTAGCTGCCTTTACCTGCAGTCCTGGAGATCAGCCAGCACAATCGCTGTTGCACCTGCATGCGAAGCCAGCTTAGCCAGAGGCTGTAGCCTCAAGCTGGGCAGAAGATCAGGAAGCAGGCTGGGTTGGCACTCAGAAGCCTTCCCTTCCCTTTTCCTGTTTCTCTTCATCACATTTCTTATAAGCATGTGGTGTGCTGCATGATGATGATTTGCATGTGATGATTTGCATGAATTCTGGTTTTCCTCTCCTTTTTCTATAGCAGTTTTTCAGCAGGACTTGGTGGTTGTTTAGAGGACACACTTTATTTTACAGTGGCCAGTAGACCTCTATCTCCTTGCACAAATTCAGGCCCTAGAGGGTAGACTTCCCGTTCTCAGGAAGAGTGCATTCTAACCTCCAGCTTCTGTTGAGTGAATGGAAAATTACCTTGCAACATAAGCAAATTACATAATTTTTCCACTTGCTGGTCTTTGTTAACTCAGAGTTGACCAACCTCACTTGTGAAACTGAGTTATTTTCCCTCTCTGCCAGACCTGTCTTCACAAAGTCAAAATTCCTCATTGATAAGCAGAAATTTGTGGCTGCTAGAGGGGGTATGCATTGGACACACAATCCCGTAGCTTTCAGCAGACTGTACAGACATATCCTCATTTTACACTCTCTGTTTTGACATAGCGTTACTTAGTGTCAGGGCATATCACTAAACATTCTGGTGAGGCTGGGAAAGAACTAATCATCATAATGATTACCTTGTGCCGGATAGCCATGGGTGCTCCCCTTGGGTGGTACAAGGAGTCCAGAGCTACAGTAGATGTTTCTGGGATTCTCTAAAATTGTAGAAAAATCCTAAAAAGTTAAAAAGAAAAAGATTTAAAGAAAAAGGCTAAGAATATGGTTGTCTCATGAGACTACATTGCAAGATCTTGGTTGCCATATTGGGTTGCCTAGGCAAGGACCCCTGTAAAATAAGAAGTGAGGAGTTGGGGGAACGGAGTAAAGCCAGCATGGGGAGGGAGGAATGTAAGGGATTCTGGGGTAATATGGGGACCAGAAAGTCGTCACTGGGCCCAGCAGCAGGGACAGGACAAACAGAAAGGGGGTGGGAAAACTGTGTGGGAGAAAGATCTGGAAGGGGACAAGAGGGAGAGGAAGGAAAAAGAATAACCAGATAGGGAGTAAGCAGAAAGGGAGCAGGAGGAGGTAATGTGGGGAACACTGGGGAGTGGAGAAGAGGGGACATTTACCCTCCCATCATATGTCCCCCTCTTGTTTTATCTAATGGTAAGGTGGGTGGCTCATGCAGATCATAAAAGCAGAAAACCTAGGTCATCACACATAACAAAGGGAGTTTCTACGCACTTGGAACTCCCAAATTAACCAAAATAAAAAGAACCCCCATCAGGATGTTCTGTTGAGAACTAAGCATGATCCATTGGACACAGAACCTTGAAAACAGTTGATAAGGGACAGGGAGACTGCAAGAGGGCAATTAGTCGGCTCAGGCTTCTGAGAAGTTTATAGAAACATGATGGGGGGAGGGATTTCCCAGTTTATATCCCTCCCCCTATTCCTCAAGGGCATTTTGTTCGTTCCCTGTAATAGGAGATTTTGCTTAGAGGGTTTTTAAGCTTGCAGAAAAGTATTTTGTACATTTTAAAAAGGCATACAGTCCTCTAGAAGGCATAAAGAAGACTAAGGATGTCCATTGCCCTCCACAAGGCATGGAATGTTATCAGCAGTTGTGCCCACAAGGAGGAGGAGAAGGAAAATGTGTAGGCATGGGGAGATTGGCCTGTTCAGTTCCCTAGAATATCTTGGAGGAGATGAGGAAGAAATTGGATTTATACCCCACCCTTCACTACTCGAAGGAGTCTCAGAGTGGCTTACAATCTCCTTTCCCTTCCCCTCAACAGACACCATGTGAGGTAGGTGGAGCTGAGAGAGCTCTTTCAAGGACTGCCCTTGATAGAACAGCTCTGAGAGAACTTGTAACTGATGAAACGGCACACCAGCAGCTGCATTTGGAGGGGTGGGGAATCAAACCCAGTTCTTCCAGATTAGAGTCCACACTCCTAACCATTACACTAAACTGGCAAGATTTGGGTTGGGTGGGGTTTTCCTTCACATCATTTATCCCCCCCCCCCAATACCTACAATTTCTTCTGTGCCCTCAACTTGTATGCCTGTATTACTTCTGGGCTGGGATCTGAGGTCCAAAGCCCCAGTTTACATATTGTTCCTTCCAGGGCTCTTTTTCTAGCAGGAACTCCTTTGCATATTAGGCTGTAAGAAGAGCTCTGTAAGCTCTTGGAGGATTGGCTACATTAGGAGTGTGTTGCCTAGTAGGCAAAGGAGTTCCTGCTATAAAAAGAGCCCTGGTCCTTCCCCTTTGAAGTCAGTCAGGAAGCCCTTGCTGGGAAGGTCTGAGAGCTCCCACACATGGTATGCAAGGAATCCTTGGCTCAGCACCTAGTATAAAAAGGCAAGGATGTTAGGTATTAATTACTCTTGTTCAAATGATCTGGGACTGAAGTCTGGGGATTCTGAAATGAATCAAAAGTAAGTCCTGTAAGTGCTGATTCTGCCATCTGAGTTTCAAAGCCTGTGTGACTTTCCAGGGTGTGGCCTCCAGGCAGCAACATTGAAAGCTTCCAGGTGCATTTTTTTAAAAAGCAAAGCAGAGGGGAAACTGACATTTTGATGCACCATCATTAATGCCTTCCACATAATCTATGGGCTCCAGAAACAGTTTCTTTCCAATTAAGAAGCCTTATTAGTCAGGGTGACTATAATTACTGAAAGTGCAATGATGCAATAAAGCTCAACCTTATTATTCCATCTGGGAAGACCTTGTTGACTTGCACCTTCTAGTCTCTAGGTGTTTTGTCACATGACGCTAAATTGGTATTTGCATTTTCCACGTATGTAATTCAGAAGTAACATCTATACTGGTTCGATTGTGTACTTAATCTTAAAAAAAAAAATTCTTCTCCACTTTCTATCCTTCCACAAAAATATGCACATAGATAGTATGAAGGAAGCTCAGTGGCATATATGACCTCTGTGTGGTCTCTCTTTGCATATTTTGATGGGATAAGGAAGTGAGCTTGTTGAATGTGATGGCATCAGAATTTACCTTCCCTTGATTTCTAGTTTGAGATTCAGCTGCTGTCAATGCTGAGAGAACACTACGGATAATGCCTTCAAGACAGAGGTGACCGGTTTGGCAGTTATGATGCTGGGCGCGACTCCTCGCAGCTCCGAGAGGGTCGGCCCATAACACCCCGGCTGGGAGGGGATCCAGTTGACCTGAACCCCCCCGGAGTCCTTGTAGGGGACTCCTAGCCAGGGGGCACAGAGGTAGCCGCTTCGGAGCCAGATTGCCAATGGATCAAGGCTTCCTGTGCCCCTATGGTCCCGCTGCAGCCGATCCATCAATGGAACATAGAAATGGCACCCAGAGAGCAAGGAGTCAGGCGTCTAAATGACCCCCATAAAGCGATTTACACATTGTGAAAAACAGTGAGTTAATGAAGGCTGGCTGAAAAGAACTTTTTGCCCAAAGCCCTATTTACAGCGTGGGAGGGGGAGGGAACTCAAACACACACACTGAAACTGAAAACAAGCAAACTAAGAAAACAACTTTCGGGACTGGGCACAGAACGCTTTCTCACCTCAATCAAATAAAAAGCATACTTGTCCAAAGCATTTGTGTCCATGGGCTTCCTTCGATGTTTTAAAAGTTTTTCCTGGAATGTAAACATGAGTCGGACCGAGAAAAGGGTGATGAGATCAAAACAATCACCAGGAACTACAAGATCAGTGCTTCCGGTCACAAGACCAGATTCTACTCCAGACCTCTCTAACATGTTGGCAGCAGCATTGCACCCTCTGATAAAACAAATGACTGACATAAAAAATAGGATGCAGTACAACAGCAGCTTAAGCATACCAATATACAATCCGAGAAGATTGCCAAAGATGTAAAGAAAATTGACATTAAGACCAAAAACATGGATCAAAGACAGCAAAAAGTAGAAAAAGAAAGGAATTCTGAAAAAGATAAACTCTTAAGACTTCAAATGGAAAAATCAGCTTATGCCCTGAGATTTCAAGGCGTACCTGAGCAGGAAAGTGAGGATCTTAAAGAGCTTCTGAGTCAAGCATTGTCTCCTATAGTGGATTTAAAAGCGGATTTTTTGAAAAATGATATGGATATTACCTATAGGGTATATCCTGAATACATTAAAAAAATAATCTGCCTGGGGAGATAGTAATAATCTGCCTGGAGAGATTCTCCAAAAGAACAAGAGATGTGGTGTTCAAGGCCACAAATCGGTCTGTTTTGAAAATCATGGACAAAAATGTTACAGTCTTAAAAGATGTCCCATCTGAAATTAGGAAAAGAAGTCCCTATAAGAACTTAACTGTATTCCTGCAAAAACAATCTGTTTCTTGCAGGTGGATATTCTCTGAAGGCCTAATGTTTAAATACAAAGATAAGAAATAAAAGATTGACTCTCTTCTTAAAGCAAAGGCTTTCTTGGACCTACAACAAAATCCAAAGAAGGAAACCAAGACAACAGAGGAGAAAGAAGAAGGAGAGACCAGCGAACATGATACAGAGAGTCTGGAATCAACAAGTTCCAGTGAGACAAGCGAAGAATCTATCTCTGAGATAGGGGCAGCTGCCCCTAAACAATCCAGGGTCCAAGAGACTATTCCCAAGAGAGGCAGAAGAGGAAAAAAAATGAGAAGATCTAGAAAATGGGAAGCCCTAGCAACATTTACTTATATACTGTTTTTATTATTTGATTCAAGTATTGATGTGTCAGCATATTATTAAGCTATGATAATAATCAGACAATATCTATTTTGTATTATTATGGGAAACATTTAACTATGAAACTTTATTTAGCAAATCTGGTCCTTGTATATTTTAGGTTAGTTTAGTTTTTTCTTTCGTAGTTGTAGATTAATTGTTAAATTCTGAAAAAAACCAATAAAATATGTTTTTTTTAAAAAAGACAGAAGTGACCTCTCTAGCTTGAATACTTACAACATGCTCCTACTGCTGTGTAGGCACTGGTAGTCCGTGGTATGTTACTTCTGTACATAGAAGTTCTATGGTTATTCTGGCTAATAGTAATTAATAGATACATTCTCCATGAATTTGTCCAATCTCTTTTTAAAACCATTTAAGTTACTAACCATTGCTTCACTTTAATTTAGTTATTAGAGTTTAAAAAGCTGAGATTATAAAATGGCAGCCATTTTCTTCTCTAGTGCTGCAATTTGTGAGGTTTTTCATCTGAAATGCAAATGATTGGGATGGGGAAAAAATCTAGGCTGGATCCTTACACAGAACATATAAATGAAACAAGGCTTTGATAGCAAATGCAAAGGTGCAAGCTCATACAAGGATCTGCCTAAGATTTTACAGAGAGAGGTGGTGAATGCCTCTTTATTGAGTTAATGTGTTTGATCTCCGTAGTGGGGTTCTTCAAGCCAAAACCCCCCCCCCAAAAAAAACAGAAGTCAGGACACTCTAAAAACTAACAACATTTTATTTCAGCATAAGCTTTTGTGTATTTGATCTTGCTTCGTGGAGGGGTGGGTAGGGAAGGTTCCCTGTTGTGTAAACACTCATGCTTAAGCCAGCCTGGGCTGCTCAGCTGTGTTCACTGTTACTCACTACAGTATTCCAGGTGATGGCAGTAACTACTGAAGAGGGGCTGAATCTAATTATTGCTGGATTGTATGCTTAGGCCCCTTAACATATGCATGCATAGTCAAGCTGGACTCTACCTCTTCCATCACATGAAAGAGCTCATTTTAGGGGCTTTAAGCTCACAGGCTAGCTATCCTGGGATCCAGCTCAGTAGTTACTGCTACCATGTAATACACCTTTAATGAGTGTAAGGAATGCAGCTGAACTGCCTCTGAGTATGTGAACATGGCATGACAGGGATGCTTCTTCTCATCTGAATTAGGGTAATGGCTTCTGTCAGGTAAGTTGTGCTCATCTAGAGCTTACACTCCGTATATCTAATGAAGTGAGATCTAACTCATGGAAGCTTATAGTGAGATAAAATTGTGTTGGTCTTTAAAGTGTCTGAAGACACTTGCTTATCCCACCCCCCGCAACAGACTAGCACAGCTGTCCCTTTGGAATTCTTCAAGCCACGGGTAGATTTTGACCAGGATCCATTTTATTTTGTCTTATTACAATATGATCTAATGATATAGAATTGGCTTCTCTGGGCAGTTGATTCTGAATTGCTTCCACAAATGACAATTTAGTCCTCCATGTCTGTAATTCAAATAATTTTTTCCACATATGGACTTATGAAACCACCTTATAGTAAGCCAAACCATTGATCCATTTGGCTCAGTTATTGTCTACTTTTAGTAGCTCTAGGGCAGGGGTGTCAAACTCATTTGTTATGAGGGCCGGATCTAACATAAATGAGACCTTGTTGGGCAAGGCCATGTGTGTCATAAAATGCAATGCCAGGTAGCAGAGATATAAACTTTATAAAGGACACAAACACAAAGATTTTTTAAAACTTAAAATAAAAACATGCTTAAAACATTAGTAAAACATTAGTACAATATTTTGTTTATTTAACAGTGTCTGATAACTGACACCTCTTGTTCTGAATTACTGCATCAAAATGTCTGTGCTGTTGCAATCCTGAGTATGCTATTCAAGCGTGTATTTGTAAGCTGCATACCTGCTTTTGATTTATGGACACTCACTATGGAATTCTCATGCTCAGGGTTCTGAGCCTACGGCCCAGGGGAAGACATGAAATGGCTGGGCATTGTGAGCTTTTGAACATAAATTGCTTTGTGTGCTGGTCAAGAACATGAGAAGGCACCATGACACAGACTGAGAGCTATGTGTTTGTCTACAAAACTATAGTCTTCCTCAGTGGTCAGTATCAGCCTACTATCTGGGAAGTCTAAGTTCAAAATCCCCAAAGGAAATGTGCTGGATGAACTTGGTCTGGACATACACTCTCAGCCTAATCCACCTCACCAGCTTGTTGTTATGCCTCATCTAAATAGTTCACATTGCTTTCCTACTGAGAAAGATTGGATCATGAGGTTGTGAATACAGTGAAAAGGGGGAGGGAACCCAGTTGCACCCAGGAGAGCCACAGCATAACAAGCCCAACAAAACACACACACTGTAGCAAGGCACACAAAAGCATATACATTGGATAAAACTTTGTTGGTTTTAAAGGTGCTTTCTATTTCTCCTGTGTGATAGAGGCAGCCAAGCAAGCTCTCCCTCCTTCCCTCCCTCCCCTTGGGGAGGAGCCTCAGCCAATGGAGGGGAAGAAAGGTTTGCCTTTGTCTCCTGTGCGATTGAGGCAGCCTGGTCAGGAGGCAAGCTCTGGCTCATTCCCTCTCTCCCCCTGGTAGGAGGAGGAGCCTCAGCCAGTGCAGAGAACAGAAGCTTGCCTATCTATCTTTCCTGAGCAATTGAGAGAGTCTGGCAAAGCAAGTTATGATGCATCAACAGCAGAACTGGAAGAAATAGCAGGAGACAGACAGTTCCATTGAGGACCTGATCCAGCCCGCGGCCCACATGTTTGACACCCCTGCTCTAGGGTTTTGGGTAAAGATGCTCGGTGTCTGAACCTGGAACTTTCTGCAAGTATAGTATGTGAGCAAAATGGCTGCTTTCTACTTTCTGTGCTATATTAATACTGACAAAGGATACAGTCTAGACTAAGAAGTACATGTCCTTCAGTGTTTCTTTTGAAAACTATGTTAAGAGTTACTCATGTGCCTCTAACTTCCAGAGCATTTGATGCATTTTTCTTTCCCTGGACAGGAAGTAATAGATTATGCTAAAAGATGGCTCAGACTTCAAAATTAATGCTGCTTGTTTCTACCTCTACAAGTTTAGTACATTTTTATGATGCTGGTCCTCCATTTTACTTTTACAATATCTTGGTGAGTAGGTTAGGCTGGTAACTGGCCCACCTCCCACCCCCCGGGGCGAAGTGGGGGTTTGAACCACCATACCATAATGTCTCTCTTGCAGATCATTAAATTTTGCCTTTTGTTTTGCAAAAACATTTTGCAATCTCTCATCTATCCTCAGGGCAAACATTATGATTCCCATTTTATATATGAGGAAATGAAAACTAAGGGTGATTCTTGTCTAAGGGTAGATGTGTGTATTTCCAGCTGATTGAAGGAGAAGAGTGGATGGCATCAGTTCAGAGTACAAGAAGAGAATATGTTTTAGTCCTCTTCCATTAAAAAAACAAATTATAACAGCTCCTGCAAGTAAAGAACGAGGTCAGCATGGAGCTCTTTGGGCCTGCCTGATTCCTTGCTGTGCTAATTATGTGAGGGGAATATTTGAAAATGTGCAGTCTGAAGTGCATTTTACCCCATCAGTGCTCTGCCATCTCATTTGGCTGCGTTTGTGGATTCAGCCTTCCATTTTCTAAAATAGAAGTGGCTGAACAGGGACCGGGTATCCTCTGAGTCACCTTCTTAAGGTTTCTAGCTGAGCAGTCCCCTGTAGAGTTACTCCAGTTTAAGTCCATTGTGCAGTTAGAAGGCACAAACTTCTAAAGTCACTCTTCCCATTCAGATCAAGTTCTGGCACTGAGCCTTGCCTCGGATTACTTCCAACCTGGCACTCAGCTCCATCTCAGAATCTTTCAAACACGATAGCTGATCCCTTAAACAGTTTGAAGTGGGGAAAATAGTGTCTGACCCTCATAACTAAGAGGATCTCCACCAAAGTATTTCTTACGAGGGCTTTCAAACAAGCATCATTCCCCACCCCCTTCTGATTTTAGAAAATAGCCTCTGGTTGGGAGGTCTCAAAACTATTACCAGAAGGTGTAGCACGAGGTAACTCTATGTATGAGACAAAATCCCAGGAGACATAAGCTATAGGTAGGTCAAGTGCAGAAAGGACAATTCCGTTGGGTTAATAAGACTTAAGAAGGAGGGCAAGAAGCTGAAGTGGAGAGCCTGGGTTTTGTACACGGGAGCGTTGTGCACATTCCCACCTTGGCTTATTGTGACAAAAACTAGCCTGGCTAGGCAAGAAGCCTCAGCAGTCTTATGGTCATTTCACAAGCAGTTATTGTTGACATCCTCTGTACAGTCCCTCCTTTTTGTCCCTCTTCAGCTCACCATTATCAGCTGGGTGGGTGATTGATGAGCAGTAAGTCAGTTTGGGGAGGGGGGAGCTTTGTTCTCATCTGTTGCTTTGGTTTTTGTACTCCTGGCCATTAATCATGATGCCTAGGAGAACAAGAGGGAGAATGAAATTTGAGCTGTCTGTGGCAATTCAGCCAGGGTGCCTTCTTCTATACCAATCCAGAGGTCCTGCGCTGTCACAGAAGAGCTCTGTGTTGGAAACTCGGCTTTTAATTTCTTCTAAAGAGCACTGCCAACTTGGACAACTTTTATTGCACATTTTGTGATGTTCTTTTCAGGATCTTGATGCATGACATTTCTGTTCTAGTATCTAAAGAAAGCCTGTGTTTCTAGAAGGGAGTAGCTTTCCTTGATGCCTGAAAATATTAACATGGAGTGGTTGGGGAAGAGGTTGATTTATCCCATTCTGATATGCCATAGTGTTGGCCATTTACACACTCTCAGCCTAACCTACCTCACAGGTTGTTGTGTGGATAAAATGGAGGAGAATTATGTAGGCCACTTTGAATCCTCACTGGGAAGAAAGGTGGGGTATATATGAAGTAAATAAGTAGAAATAGTGGTAAAGGATGTGAGTTTTGAAATGTGAAGTCCCCCCCCCCCCCCCAATTTGCAAGGTAGAGATAATACTCTCTTTACAGGGCTAGTTTAATGATTGCACTTTTGCTCTGTAAAGTGCTTTGAACACTCAAAATGCTATACAGTTGCTAAGCACTGTCACTATTAATTACATGTGAACAATTGGTAGGTTTTAGGAGTGAAATGGAGGGGGGTCACTCTTTCTCTAGTTTGTCTTATTATTCCAGATCCTGTCTCATCATCAGAATTCAAGAAGTCAATGCTCATTATACAAATATTGTGGTAGGCCTTTTCCGTATGGAGGAGAGGACATTCTGTCTATTCAGGATGCAGGGTCGTGTGTAGAAATATGTATACTGAAGCAAAGGAGAGGGAATAAAGATTGCATAGAATAAAGCAAGATTTCACTGTGTTCCACCAACTGAATTCAGCAGTTAAAACCAGGTTGTTGCTGCTGCTGCTCCTTGTGAAATGCTCTGTCTAAAGAGACAGCTATGATTCCTTTGGCATCTTCTTAGCTTTATCATAGAGGCAATAATAGTGTGTTTGGGACTGCAGCAAGACCAGTAAAAGGGAGCATTTTTGGCTTTTAAAAAAACCTCAGGCAATCAATTATATGCAAGTACCTGATAGCACTTTGGTTCCTTCAATTTGTTGGGGATCTTAAAGCAAACTAGAATTTTCTCTATCGATCTCCAACTCTTTTATACCAATCCTGTGTGAATCTAGGGCTGCCAAGTCCAACTTGGGAAATATCTGAGGACTTTGGGGGTGGAGCCAGGAGAAAGGAAGTGACATCATTTTGTGATGTCACATCCTGTGATGTTGCTTCCACATGCTGACACATGAACTCATGAAGTTTCCTAATACTGAGCTTCTGCTGCTGCCTTGAGCTTTATAGGCTTGCAAGCAGCATTACCCAGACTGTGACTTTTATGCCACTGTTTTTTGTCACTGAACAAGAGTCAGTGTTATGTAGCAGTCAGTTTGTTTGGCTGGGATCTGGGAGAGCCTGGCTCAAAACCCTGCAGTGCCATGGAATCATTTTATTTAATACTGAATCAGGCCATTGGTCCATCAAGGTCAGTATTGACTACTCAGACTGGTAGTGGCTCTCCAGGGTCTCAGGCTGAGATCTTTAATGTCACCTATTACCTGATCCTTTTTTAGCTGAAGAGGCTGATACCTCCTGCATGTCAAGCAGATGCTCTATCACTGAGCAATGGCCCTACTGAATCCTTCCTCATCTCGGCAGAATATGAAGCACTAAGTGCTGCACAAGTGCTAAATATGATTTTCATATCATAAGAACAGGAGAGAAGCCACAGTGGATCAGGCCAACAGCCCATCCAGTACAACACTGTGTCACACAGTGGCCAAAAATACCAGGTGCCCTCAGGAGGTCCAGCAGCAGGGCCAGAACTCCAGAAGCCCTCCCACTGTTGCCCCCCAAGCACCAAGAATTCAGAGCATCACTGCCCCAGACAAAGGGCTCCATTTAGACCTTGTGGCTATAATAGCCACTGATAGACCTCTGCTGGATGGGGACAGAGAGAGAGAGACACAGACAGACAGACAGAAAAAAGAAAGAAAGGGGAAGGGAGAGAGAGAGAGAAGGAAAAGAGCTGGCAGACCTCAGCAGCTTACCCCAAGCAGCTTACTCCAGCAGCAGGCCACATGCTAAAGCAGGCCCTTCAGCAGAAAGAGCCTCTCTGGGCGGGACTCTCTTCCTCTCTCTTAAAGGGGAAATGTCTGTTGAGGCTTTTTACTGCAGGGCAGGCTCTCTGCAGACATTTCCCTTTTAAGAGGCCAGTGCAGGCTCCGATGTTTCCCTGCTGGCAGCCATTGCCTCCCCCGGTGGCCAATTCTGAAAAAGCAGGGGAAAGCTTTAAAAATCGGTGCTTCCCCCGCCCTACCCGGGGACTTGGCAGCCCTATGTGAATCATTAATTTTAGTAGTCATATGAAGAGTGTCGGGGCAGAGTGGATCACATTTGAGGAAATTCTGCATCAGAAAAAATGGTGAGACTAGGTGAGCTGAGAGGTCTTGGCTTCCTTGCTTGTGTAAGTTTCAGTTAGCAAGTATCCAGGCACTGTCCCTCACACTTGCTATTTGTATCATTTAGTGCAGGGCTACTCAGTTTGTGATTCACAGAGAGCCATATTTGCAGTTATCGTCAACCAATATAGCCTGTTTGCTTTCATCTTTTGCATGACGCCTGCCCCTCAGGGAGGCTCACAGCTTACCTGTTCTTGTGGTGACGGCTGTTTCAAGGTGGGAACTGCCTACTAACCACAAGCCCCAGCAGGCATGGACCGTGACCACTTTCCTGAAATGTGGGGCAGGTGCTACATTGGGGGACAGTGTTCAGAAGAGCCACAAGTGGCATGTCAGAGAGTCACATGTGGTTCCCAAGTCACTCAATGAGTATTACTGATCTAGTGCTTCCCAGAGAAGCTTGAGAAACACTCCAAACTGTGTTGGGTTTTGCATAGCTATCTCTGGGCAAGTCTTCATTTGGCTTATGCAATTGTACCACCTTTCTGCTTTTTCTGTGTGTCATGTGTCACTTGAATGTATTTGCTTGGAATTGAGATGGCAAGCACCAAGTGTGCCTTAATTAGCCCTTTTGGTCACCTTCTGAGTGCTCTTTCACATTGAGCATAAGAACATAAGTCGATCCTGCTGGATCAGACCAGTAGTCCATCCAGTCCAGCCTTCTGTTTTATATAGTGGCCAACCAGTTGCCCTGGAGGGCTAACAAACAGAACACAGAGGCCAAGCTCCCCACCCCACCCTGGCAATTTTTCCTCCTGGCAGTTTGTTCCAGCGGTTTCCTTTAGTCTTTCCTGAAACTATTGGCCATCAGCTTCATTGTGTACCCATGAGTTCTAGTATTATGGGAGAGGGAGGAAAAGTTTTCTGTATTCATTTTCCCCCACCCGTAATTATATAAACCTCTATCACGTCCCCCTCTTAGTATTCTTTTTTTCTAAACTGAATAGTCCCAGACCTTTGAGCCTTTTCTCATAGGAAAGGTACCCTGCCACTTTACTCATCTTGTTTGCCCTTTTCTGTTCTTTTTCTAGCTCTATAATTCCCTTTTTGACATACGGAGATCAGAACTGTAGGCAATATTTCAGAGGTGGGCATTTGCCCTATACAAAGACCAATTTTATTCTCAAGCCCTTTCCTAATAATCTCCAGCATGGAGTTTTTGGTACTGCATTTTCATTGGGCTATCCACTACAGTGCCAAGATCTCTCTCAGTCTTGGTCTCAGGTAGTTCGGAAGCCATCAGCCATGAAGCCATGAAGTAAATAAGCCATCAGCAGGTAGGTAGGTAGGATTTGTTGTGTCATTGAGCGTCACCGTACACTTACCTACACTGAACTTCATTTGCCATGTTGTTGCCCACTTACCCAATTAAGATACATCCTCCTGTAGCTCTTCATGTTCTGTTGTTTTTGCCATCCTGAATAATTTTGTATCATATACAAACTTGGCCACTATACTGCTTACCCCCAAGTCCAAATAATTTATGAACAAATTAAATTGCATCAGTCCCAGCACTCCACTGCGAGAACTGCAGTTATTCCTACCCTCTGCTTTCTGTTCTTTAACCAATTTTTAATTCATAAGAGCACCCTCAAGTACAGGTCATGTAGTTTATGTAAGGCTGTTTACAAAGGGACTGCAAATGGTAAGGGGTGGGTGGGAAAAAAGAGTGCATGTTGGTAGTCCATCAATGGCTACCAGCTATGGTGGTTAAATAAATGCTTTATATCCTACTTACATGGTTCCTTGTGATAGCTGATTGGCCACTATGGAGGAATTGTATTGTATTCTGTGTATTGTAGGATAATATATTTGGTCTTTTATTGTGTATTGTAGGATAATATATTTGGTCTTTTAATATTGATTTGCTGTTCAGTTTTGAATTTATTGTGCAGTGTAAGCTGCTCTAAGTTTTGGAAAGGTGGAGTGAAAAACCACCTTGTAATGAGTAATTTTGAGATGAAGAACAGCTGGTTGGCTGGGAAATGATTAAGTGCCTCTTCCCACTCATCCAACCTCACTGGAGATTTCATTCTCCTGTGTCTTTGGGGGGGCTAGGGAGTGGGAGAAGTTGCAGGAAAGTCATGTAATGTATTGTTTGGAGAGAGTACGAGAAAGAGTCCTCAGAACTTGACCTCTCACTGCATCGGCAAGCTCAGTTGCCTTTTCTTTCAGTTCCCTTTCTGTTCCTTATTCATGCAAGATAAGGTCCACGTTCAGCAATAAATGCATCTCCCAGTTTTCTCAAACCCAGCACTGGCATCCATTGCTTGAAGTAAAAGCTTTCACTTTTTTTAAACTGCATCTGGAGCAGTCCTGGAACGTTCCTCAAACTTGCTTCAGTTTCATATTCATTTTTCCTTTTCCTCTCTTCATTGCTATTTTTGCCTCTACAGCCTGCAGTATTTAACTCTCTTTTCAGTATTTGGAGAAAAAGGAGGGGGAAATCTCTTAATTGTAGTAGGGAAAGGTTGTATATTTATGGTTTTGGTTACTGTTGGAAGTCTTAGAGAGGTGAAGTGCAACATAGCCAGTGATTCAAATTTAGTTAATTTATCCAAATATCAAGTTTAGATAACATATTCAGATTTTCTGTCTGTCTTGTTCTTGGGAACAAGAGGTTGCCAGCTTCCTGGTGAGGCCTGGAGTTCTGCCAGAATTATAGCTAATCTCCAGACCATAAAGGTCAGTTCTTCTAGAGAAAATGGCAGCTTCAGAGGGTGAATGCTATGGAATCATGTTCTTGCTGAGCTGCCTCTCCTTCCCAGACTGCATTGTTCCCAGGCTGTGCCCTCAAATCTCAAGGAGTTTCCCAGTCAGGAGTTTGCAACCCTAAACAAGATACTTATTTCCTCTCCCCATCTAATATTGGGATGTGCTTAGTGTTGCCAGCTCCAGGTTGGGAAATACTTGGAGATTTTGGGGGGTGGAGTCTGAGGTGGCCTAAGTTTGGGGAGGGGAGGGACTTCAATGGGGTATAATGCCATAGAGTCCGCCTTCCAAAAGAGCCATTTTCTCCAGGCGAGCTAATCTCTGTCACCCGGAAGTCAGTTTTATGAGCAGGTCTCCAGCCACCACCTGGAGGTTGACAACCCTAGATGTGCTGCTGTTTAATTTCCTGAAGCAGTTCAAGTTGTTGGAAGCTTGCTCTTTGTGTGTGGGGGGACCATAGGCTCTCAAGATCAGTATGGTCGACTCAGTCTAGCAGTGGTTCACATCACCTACTGCCTGGTACTTTTAACTGGAGATGCTGAGGATTGAACCTGGCACCTTTTGTATGCAAAGCAGAGGCTCTTCCACTGAACCCCTCCCCCTTCCTTCAGCCCTATGAAATTCCCTTAGTCCTATGAACTTTGAGGTTGAGTAATGTGGTTGTGTTTTGGTAAATGTTTCATGACATAAGGACCATCTAAAATGATCCATGGGATAGAACATCTGTCTTATGAAGAAAAGCTTGAGCAGCTGGGATTGTTATTTAGATCATTTGTAGATAATGGTCAATATTGAACTTTCCAAGCCCCCCTCCCACTGTTTTTCCAAAGCAAGCAACCCACACCTGAGTGAAATTACTACATGGCAACTGCGTAAGGTTGTCAAGGGAAATTTTGGTGTATCAGACACAAATATTCTTCATGGTGGAGACTTATTTAAAAAATAAAAGTGGTGGGGGTGAAAGTGAGTGGGAGAATGATTATTCTCACTATTGCTAAATTCAAAAAGTTGGTATCATTAGCTGAAATTGATAGGCAGCAAGCTAGAGGCCAAAGGAAGTACTTCTTGCTACAATAAATAATTAACCTGTGGAAGCCTGTTACCATGAGCTGTTGTGATGGCAACTACTATAAATGGCTATAAAAGGGGATTGGATGAATCCACAGGTCTGTTGTTAGCTACTTGCTGTGGTAGACTTATAATAAATAGCCCTCATCACCTGGTACTCCGAAGCCTTTTAATATTTATAATCCTGCCTTTCCTTTTCAAAAGAAAAAATTCAGAGCAGCTAGCAAACACAAATTAGAAAACCAGGCCAATGGAAGGGGTCTTCCTCTCTTCACTTTACTTCAGAGTAGCTGGGTGTTGATGTATTTATAGGGGGAAGTAGCTGGGTGAGAGTAAGCCAGGCAAGGGTGATTGAAAGTACTTTGTTCTGTGTTCCGCTCCTCCTAAAGGAGATCAATGTAGTCATTGTCCTTTATTGCTGTCAGTTGACAGGTTGCTGAGCTTGGTGAACCAACTTTTGCCCTGACCAAGTACAACAGTTCCTATGGTAGAATTGGAGGTGGATCAAAATGGGTAGCCATGTTAGTCTGTCTGTAGCACTAGAAGAGAGCAAGAGTCCAGTAGTACCTTAAAGACTAATAAATTTGTGGCAGGATATGAGCCTTCGTGAATCACTGCTAATTTCTTCTGATACCAAAGAAGTATGTGAAGAAGTGAGTAGTGACTCACAAACGATCATACCCTGCCACAAGTTTTGTTAGTCGTTTAGGTGCTACTGGACTCTTGCTCTGTTCTATGATAGAACTGTACTTTGATTGTGACCTGACCTGTTGGCTGAAAATGGCATCCCTGTTGTTAAGTTCTGCCCTGTACTGCGTGGTATGATGTTGCCATATTGTACATTGCCCTACCCCTACTGTGGAGAAGGAAGGGAAAACATTAGAAATGTGAAGGCCGGGGGGGGGGGGGGGGGAACGTGGAAAAAATTAGAGGACAGGGGCAGGCCTTATTTATAATTTTTCTAGTAGAAAAATTGGAAATTCTGGGGAGTACTGAACAAAAATCCTATGAAATATTTTCTCATTTGAACGAGTGAAATGATTTTAAAGAACAGGTGGGCATGCTGTAAACATTAGAAGCTCTTAAATCCACGATGCATTTCTGCACCTAGAAGGAGACCTAATCTTCACTAGAGGAGCATGCCGGGCTTTCATTGCTTCTCAACAGTTGCGTGCCTTCTGTTGATCTTTTGACCTGAAGTGGTTGACCTTTTCAACTCACCCTAAAACCACTGTGACACATTTAGCCACAGACCCGGTAAAAAGGAAGGAGAGAAAAGATCAGAAGGAGGTAAGGCAGAAACTACACCAAAACCTCAGAAGAAAACTGAAAGTTTCATTGAGAACTTAGCTCTCTCTAACTAGAGAGCAAAGTTTAGGAATACATATGCTAAGATAGCAGAAGGTGCATCAGCTTGCAGTATTCTCTCAAGTACTGGATATATAATCAGTTTTGCTTGTACAAAACTAAGGCATTTAAATTCCATAAATATGTCAAATATTGCAATTTTATATGCTAAGTAAGTTGTACATGATGCATTTTATGTTAAAGCAATAAAATTGTTTAGGCTTGATATGACAGTAAGTATTGTTTATATTTCAATTTCCCATCAAAAATGGTTTTCCCCCCATGGCTTCTTAAATTTCTGGAAATTTTACATCTCGGGGAAACACATCATGTCATGAGATCATGATGCAGGACAAGTGGTCTTACATGTTACAGGGAAACAGGAGAGAACTCAGCACAAATATTGTGTGCCATCCTTAGGCTGGAGGAAAATTTTCCATCCTAAGAAGATGTCTTCCAACTTAAATAGGATTCTGTTGGAGAAAGGATACAATTAAGTTGGAGGACGGTTTCAAAATTTGTGGATTGGTTCTGTTCTGGGCTGCATGCTGGCTGTAACACGTTACATGTAGCACTCAATGAAATTGCTGAGCAGTTGGGTTAGAACAGATAAAAGGAAGTACTTCTTCACCCAAAGGGTGATTAACACATGGAATTCACTGCCACAGGAGGTGGTGGCAGCTACAAGCATGGACAGCTTTGAGAGGGAATTAGATAAACATATGGAGCAGAAGTCCATCAGTGGCTATTAGCCACAAGGTATAGTTAGGAACTCTCAGTCTGGGGCAAGTGATGCTCTGTATTCTTGGTGCTTGGGGGGGCACAGTGGGGGGGGACTTCTAGTGTCCTGGCCCCACTGGTGGACCTCCTGCTGGCACTTGGTGTTTTTGGGCACTGTGTGACACTGTGTGACTGGATGGGCTATTGGCCTGATCCAACATTGGCTTCTCTTATCTTCTTATGTCCTAATGATCTCATCTTAGCCTCAACCCAACTGAAACTGAGCACCAGGAGAGGGTCTCCTAAGCAGCAGGAACCCATTTGAGACTAGCTGAATCTCTGCGGTAGGAATCTTCAAGCTAGTGTGATCAGTCAAATCTATAACCAGAAATGTGTTTTTATGGCAGGGCTAAGGAAAGCCAGTCATTCAGGAAGTAGAAGTAGGAGTTCCCTGGCAGAACTGGGAATGGTTGGATGTTGCTGGGGAGATTATGAAAGTTAGCTTGGTGTTAAAATGTCAGACTAGGAATGGGAAAACCTGGGTTTATAATCCCTACTCATCCATGAAGCTCACTTGGTGACACTGGACCAGTTACATTCTTTCGGATAAACCTACCCCACAGGATTGTTGTAGAAATAGAAAGGCGAGAACTATTTATGCTGCCCTGAATTCTTTGGCAAAAGGACAGGATACAAGAAAATCCTCAAGAAGTTTGGTGAGGAGTTTGATTTGAGGGCCAGTGTATGATATAAAAAGTAGATCTGACTGGAATGGTAAGGAAACAAACAGCCAGGAAGAAACAGATTGCCAGGATTTAGAGTAATAGGCACACTGGTGGCCTAGCACTAGCAGGGCCAAAGTCTGGCTGTTACCCATTCAAAGACTCAGGTGTCCTGACCCAGAAGCAGCTCTGTCCAAGTTAACTGATGAGGAACCAGTGGGCTGCCAAGTGGTGAGAGCGATGCTGCCATGTTGGGACTCGGGAGGACCATAATATCCCTTTCCTCTGTTTTGTAGCTGTAAAAGTTTGTCCCAAAGAGTAACAGCACCCATTTTGAGTCCTGCCTTGACACTGATTTAGAGTGACGCCATCATCAATAGGCTGGCTTTACATGTTGTTTTATTTTGTAGTGAATGGCATGATCTCAGAGATGTTTGGGGATTCCATATTATTTGAGGTCCAGTGACTCATGCCTAGAGAGCTACTGAAAGTCAGTACATAACACTAAAGTGATGTGCTCCCAGGTGGCTCAGCCTTAGCAGTCAAAAGCCAGACGGAAACATTTCATTCACTTGTATGTTCACCTCAGTTACTTGGTGTATGGTCCCTACATGTGTGGACACATCGGGAATTTCTGTTCTGCTTATGTTTCATCTGCTGTCTTCACCAGAATTATGAAAGCTGTTGGTGAGACCTACCTTATTCATAAGCAAAAAGAGCAAATCTGGATCAGACAAAGGAATTATGAGCTGTAATAGCTAGATGGGGACTCTCTGAATCCTAGTTGCTGGGAATGTCAAGTTGTCTTCATGTTCTGCTAGTGAGCTTCCTGCAGGCATCTAGCTGGCCATCATTGGAAACACAGTGTTGGACTAGATAAGCTCTTGTTCTGATCCAGTGGGGCTGGTCTCTTGATATATCTGAACTATCTTCCTGTTTTTAAGAGTGACAATGAGTATAGCATGTAGGCAGTCACCCTAACCTGCTGTTTGTCTCCCAGCAACTGATACCTGTTGAAATGCTATTTAAGAATATGGAGGTTTCCTTCAGCCGTCATGGCTAATAGTCATTGATAAACTCATCCAATGTGTTTATCCCTCTTTTAAAGCCAATTAAGTCAGTGCTCCTCCCCACATATTGAGGCAGCAAATTCTGTGCATTAAGTACATGTTTTATGAAGAAGTATATTGGTGGTAAAGAGAACACGTAGGGGAGGGGAGCAGCAATGCCACTTTTCCTGCAGGATTTGCATGATGATGTTGCACCAGTGTCATCCTGATAATCCTTTAATCTGTCATGTGGACAGGACGGAAATCGCATGGAGGGTGTGCATTTATGTGCATCTCTCTCTCTCTCTCTCTGTGTGATTATAGCTAATTATGAACTGGGCCCAACAGTGTGGATGACAGCTGGGGGGAATCCTGAAACCTGAGGGAATCTTTAAAAAGTTAAAAGTGGGGGAGGCTAATATTTAGAATCAATGTCTGTAGCTTTAATAGACAAATGACCTCTGAGATCTTGAGACTTCATTCTGATATCTCAGTGGCCATTTGGGGGGTTGCTAGGCAACCACCTTAACATTACCAAGCATTAGTTTCTGTCAGGTGAAGGAGTGGGAGGCAGACTAAAAAAGGTAAAATATAAGAGGGAGGGAAGAAAGTGGGGAAAAGGTGTGAGAAGTAGAAGAAGCAGAGGGGAGAACAGATTAAGGTAGGTGAATGGGGAAGAAGAAGAAGAGATTGGATTTATACCCCGCCCTTCACCTGGAGTCTCAGAGTGGCTTACAAAGTCCTTTCCCTTCCCCTCCCCACAACAGACACCCTGTGAGGTAGGTGGGGCTGAGAGAGCTCTTTCCAGAACTGTCCTTGAAAGAACAGCTGGTACAGAGCTATGGCTTGCCTAAGGTCATCCAGCAGCTGCATGTGAAGGAGTGGGGAATCAAACCCAGTTCTCCCAGATTGGAGTCTGCACATTTAACCACTACACCAAACTGGCTCCTAATCGAAAGCCTAATCGAAGAGGAGAGAGGCTGCTGGGGGTCGGGGGGGGGGGGAGTAAAACTGAATATTGGGGGAGCAAATAAAGGCAGTTTGATTGGTGGGTGGAAAGGAGAGAAGCAAGCTGGGACACAGGGAGAGGTTATAAGGGCTGCTAGTGGGGAGGAAGTGTGGGGAGGAGAGGTACATAGGTAAAAGCTGAGGAGCTGAGGCAGATGAAGCGAGGGCTTAGACAACTAGAGAGACAGTGGCAGCGTGTCCGTGACGGAGCATCAAGGGCATCCTTTAGGACGTTTATGAGATCCTATGAGATGGCAGTCAAAGCCCTGAAGAGACAATTCTACGCGGCCGAGGTTGCGTCAGCTAGCTCATGCCTGGCACAATTATTTAGAACTATTCGGCCATTAACTGAGCTGCCACAGGCAGGTTAAATGATAGGGAATTGGATATTGGCTGTGAGGCTTTTGTGAGCTATTTTGCAGATAAAGTCCTGCTACTCAGCTGCAATCTCTTGGCCACAGTTGAGACAGTGAGCAAACTTGAGGCTCCATGCACATCTTCTGGCTCTATTCTGGATTATTTCAGTCCACTCAGCCTTGAGGAAGTTGACAGATTGCTCTCAACGGTACGCCCAACCACGTGCAGCCTTGATCTGTGCCCTTCATTGCTTATAAAAGCTAGCCGTGAGGGGTTGCAAAGTGCCCTCTGGGAGATTATCAACAAGTCCTTTGATGAGGGGCTGTTCCCGGGGGCACTCAAAGAAGTGCCCCCCTCCTGAAAAAAACCATCTTTGGATCCAGCCGTATTGGCCAACTATCGGCCAGAGTCCAACTTGCCCTATTTAGGCAAAGTATTGGAGAGGGCTGCAGCGATTCAGTTGCAGAGCTTCATGGATGACACTTCCATGCTGGACCCATTTCAGTCCGGCTTCCAGCCAGGCCATGGGACGGAGACAGCACTGATCGCCCTCATAGACGACCTCCGGAGACATCTGGACCGAGGCGGTACGGCGGCACTGGGGCTGTTGGACCTGTTGGCGGCATTCAACATGGTCGACCACCAGTTGCTGATCCATTGCCTTGCCGCACAGGGATTCAGGGGCTTGCCCTACAGTGGCTTGTTTCTTTTCTCCAGGGTCGGGGGCAGAGGGTGGCGCTTGGGGAACAGACATCCCAGAGGTACCCACTGATATGTGGGGTTCCTCAAGGGGCAGTGCTGTCCCCGATATTATTTAACATCTATATGCGCCCCCTTGCCCAGATCGCCTGGAGGCATAGGCTTGGGTGTCATCAATATGCAGATGACACCCAGCTGTATCTGTTGCTAGGCGGCCAGTCCAACTCTACCCCCAGATGACCTGGAGTGAGTGCTCCAGGACGTAGTGGGCTGGCTTAGACTGAGTCGATTGAAACTGAATCCAACAAAGACGGAGGTCCTGTGCTTGAGTCGGAGCGGGTTGGGGGTAAGGATCCTACTACCAACCTTTGGTGGGGCACCACTGGTGCCAGCGCCGAGAGTCAGGAGCTTGGGAATATTCCTGGATGCCTCCTTAACAATGGAAGCCCAGGTAGCAGCCACTGTCAAGACAGCCTTTTATCATCTACAGCTGATTAGGCAGTTGGTTCCCTTCCTCAAACACAATGACTTAGCGGCAGTGAGGACAACTATGCCCCTGGAATTTGTTGGCTGAGACCCTGCTGGAGGTGGCTTGATCGGATGCTGCCCCCTTCACCGTTGCGACTCTGAATGCTGCCATCGTCCATCTGTTTGGTTCTATTTGTAAATTATGCAGTGTTTTAAATTCTGTCAATTATTGTTTTATGGTATTTTAATTGTTGGAAGCTGCCTTGAGCCAGCTTGTCTGGCAAGGTGGGGTAGAAATACAAGAGATAGATAGATGGATGGATGGATGGATGGATGGATGGATGGATGGATGGATGGATCGATAGATAGATAGATAGATAGATCGATAGATGGATGGATGGATGGATGGATGGATGCTCCCTGCAAGACTTCATGGGATATATTTCATTTCTGTGTTGCTCATGAGTTCCAAAGAGGACTTTCGAAATAGTTAAAGGTAGTCAACATTACAATAAAAACAAAATAAATTTAACTAAAGCACTTAAAATGAAGCCAGTGTCTCTAGTATGGTGATGCAGTTTCTGATGCTACTGTTTTAGTTATGCTGACCCAACAGCCCTCGGTTTTCAGAGGGCTTGCTGCATACAAGTTCTGTGCACTGAAGCAGCGTGGAAGCTGCCGTGTGGGCATTCATTCTCCAAATTAATAAACAGTACATGTGGCACATATATAACTGATCCTTGTATTATTCTTTTGACAAAATACTTTGCATCTCCATTTGGGAAATCTAAAACCCTGTGTAAGCATTAAGTGGATTTGAGTTTCCTGTTCTGCGGGGCACGGAGTGCATTGATTAGATGCTTTCTTATGGCACCGTGTTTCTGAGTGTTGTTTTCAGAGAGCTGTATTTGCCCAGTTCCCTTGCGCTTGGCCAGAGTCTGCCAGGTGGCACCAGGGATCCCAGGAGTGTTGCTGTATTTGAGTGGCTCTGGCGGCATGTGTTTAGTTTAATTATCCAGTCAGCTGGTGTGGGAATCAAGCAGGAGCTCTCAGCGCTGGTGCTGAATCCTTTGCCTGTCACAGCAGCGGCAGCGTGCAGTAAAGAGTACACATGCCAAATGGATTGCAAACAACCCAGAGCACATGGAGCAGAGAGTGGGCGACAGAGCCTTGCAGTGGCAGAATGCTAGTCATCAGGTTGCTGCTGCACACTCCAGGAGCCTGCTTGTTTAGCCGGAAACTACCTAGGTAAGGAGAGTATGCCCCATTATTTTGTGCTGCTTTTAGCCGTGAGTGCTGTTTTCAAGTCGGTGCGGCATTGAACCTTTTAGAAAATGCTTTCGCTCCCTCCTGCTTTTCTCTCTGCGTGTTGCGGCTTCAAGTGTTGGTGTCCTTCACCAAAGACCTCTGCTGTTTCTGTATACTTCACATCTGCTGAAGAATGGAGGAGAGAACCCTTTGGTGCCTGTTATCTCTGCTTATGTAACAGTGCAAAGAAAAGCCAGTGTCCAGCTGCATGAGTACATCTGGATTTTACACGCCAAGAGGCTGGCTTGGTTAGCTTCACTGTTTGAGCTCCAGTAGCTTGAACTTTTTTGGGTAGCTTGTTCCCTTCTTCTCTCTGCCTCCTTCCCTCCCCTCCCTTCCCCTTTGCATTCAGTAGCGCAGGGTAGCTTTTGGATAATGCAGTAAGTGAAAAATTATATATTCTCACAGTAACCTTGAAAACCAGTGTGCAAGTGTTTAAGTTGGTCATATTTGGCAAAGATCCTTTCAGCGGCTCACAGAAATACTGTGGTAGTGCAGGGAAGGTTCTTAAAGAAACAGAAAGTAAGAAAGAAAAGAGCTCTTGCTTAGTATAAACAAAATGCTGATTGCTTAACAGTTGGTAATCATTGACAAGTAGTAAAAGCAGCAGAAAAAGTTAATTATTTCAGATTGTTTTCACCTAACAAGCCATCATCCTTGCAAAGGAAGTCTGTCATCTCGTGGAAATTGATTTGCTGCTCTTGTTTCAGCAAGTTTTGAATGTCGTTGAGTTGGAATGGTGGACTTGTTAGTCTGACATGAGGCTCCAGAAATCTTAACAGGCACAGTTTGAAAGCATAGCAGACAAAAACGGAAGACCTATTGTTGACGGTTGCCTAAGTGGACTTGAGCAGTATACCGAGTGTGTTAACAGTACAGTGTCTTGTGGCTCAGGACAGCATGACATGGCATGGCTTAGAAGCTCTGAAGCATCTCTTTCTGTAACGACCAATACATGCCACTCGCATTATGCTACTGTGTCCCTGACAGAGTTCCACATGCTGGGAAAAGAGAATTGGCTCAACTAGCTGCATGCAACAGTTGCTACGCAGCATGCAGTTGGATAGACCTGCACTGTGGCAGTGACTCATTTCCAACTTGGAACTCTGTGCATCTGCAGTCTGATATGATGCATTACTGTGTGCACGTCATTTTGTGTAATAGTTTAAACTAGGGTGCAGGGAGAGTGACCATATGGTTGTTTCTCAGGCTTGCATTGTGATGATACACAGTGCATACCTTGAGGGACCACTGGTTTCTAGAGTGTCCGGTCAGCATGCGACTGATAAATGCTCAGGGAGGTGATGTAATCTCTAAAGTAACCTTTTGTTCCTGTGCATCTCTGCACTTCCATTTATTTTTGGCTTAAAAACCTGAACCATACTAAAGAGCTACAGACTTTCCTGTAATCAAACTCAGCATAAATGACACAGGAGCCCCTCTTCCTGGCCATGGTCTTCTTGCTACAGTTTTGTTGGTGGAGCTCTTTGTTTTTAATCTTAAAAAATAGTGAATTTCTATCACTGTATTTTTGATGGCTTGTGAATTTCTTTCACTTTCTTCTAGAAGAAGTTAAGTCCAGTACACTCAAGGTTTTCCTGCTACCTAAGTGCACAGAGACAGAGCATCATGCTTACTGTGATGCTTATGCATGCATGTGTTTCACTAATTCATTCAAAAAAAGCCTGTGATTATGATAGAGCTCATAGGTACAGGAAACACACACAAGTTAGTAGTAGGACTTCACGGGGCTAATGTGAAATTACCTTGAAGCTACCCTTATACTATCAGGTTCAGGTGGGTAGCCATGTTGGTCTGAAGCAGCAGAACAAAGTTTGAGTCCAGTGGCACCTTCAAGACCAACAAAGTTTAATTCAAGGTATAAGCTTATGTGTGCAAGCACACAAAAGCTTATACCTTGAATTAAACTCTGTTATTCTTATACTCTCAGATCGCTGATCAGTTTAGCCTACACTCCCTATTCTGACTGGCAGATTGCCCTTTTTAAACTGGAGACTGAACCTGACCAAATTCTTCATATAAAGCATGTATTCTGCCCCTGAAGTATGTCTTCCACCAGAATACTGAACACATGAAGTTGCCACATACGGCGTTCTCTAAGCCTGTCTCTGCTTTCCCTCAAATTGGTTGGCAGGGCCCTGTTCTGTGTTCCCTTACTTACCAAGTTGGAGAATTTAAGGTCTAGAACAGAACTACGTTGGCTGTGGAACTGTTGCTGTCTGGGGATATATATTCCCTGCCACTTCTTTCATTTTGCTGCCTAAACATAATGCTCTTGCATAAGAAGGCATTTTAAAATCGATCATGGGTTGTCAATTTTATATAGGTTTTTCTGTGGCTTTTAATGTTATTTGGCTTGTTTTTAAGGAACTGTCACATTAGCAATTAATAGTATAATTGAATATGTAATGTAATTTGGAATGGTAGATTTAAATGCAGTTCTTTGTTTTGGGGGACAAGGAAAATACTCTACACAGCCAAGATGCTGTAAAATTCACCTCCATGCTTGAAAGGAGATGGATGGAGTCTAAGGATGGGATTCTCACAAATTAGGACACATCAATCTCCAGTTCTAGCATATTACCTATGTTGTTTTTTCCCGAACCGAAACAGATGATAACCAGGAATTTGTCATTCTTTTGATCTGTTAAAAAAAGTGTCCTTACTATTTTACAGGCTAATTTAACAAACCACTCCTGTATATACAACAGTAACAGTAATACGTAATTCCATTTCATCATCTGACGAAGTGTGCATGCACATGAAAGCTCACACCTTGAATAAAACTTTGTTGGTCTTAAAGGTGCCATTGGATTCTAACTTTGTTCTGTTGCTTTGTCTTGTATGTTTTATGAATTATGTTTGCTTCTGGTATCTCTGACAGTGGGGAGCAAATTTTACGAAAAATATCAAGATGCTAAAATCAAGGTTGGAAGGAAGATAAAATATTTTCCAGCATCTGTGGAACAGACTGGGAATGTCCATCAATATGCATATTTCTAGCTAGATTTCTAGCATTAACTGCCCTGGAACAAAGGGAAAGTTTATGCTGCCATATTAAAATACTGGCGCATCTATGTTTGCTCAACAAACTTATTTAGTGAAAATACTAGGATTTTAAAGGAATTCTGGGCTCACAAAGTTATAGTTGTCAGGGTGCTTTGAGGGAAACTGTATGTCATACCTGTTTCAGACTAACTGAAGTTAGTTTGAACTGTAGTATAGACAATCTTAAGTAGTGTGCTTGTATCTCCGTGTCTAGCATGTGGCTTGGAAGTTCTCTTTATAGGAGGAGTCTGCCCTTGTGTATATTGTATGTAAAATACATAACTATATCTAGATTCTTTACATTACCAACTTCATTTTGGTCCTTATGAAGTACAGTGCTATGGACTCCCTTTTAAAAATTATCCTTGGCTGGTAAAACTCCCTCAAATTGGCTTTAGGGGAGTGAAGATGCAATTTTTCCCATTTGTTTTGTTTAATTACCTCTGTGCTCCAAAGAAGACATTACCAGCTCCTCATTTTATGTTTTTATTGTTCGTGACCACAGAGGCTGCTAATATTTTTTCTAGTTTTGAAAAGGTGGAACCATTTATCTCTGGTCCAGCATCACCAAAAGGATAACCTCAGAAGGATTCAGAAATGTTGAGGCCAGCTGAATGTTAGCAGATTACAGAATAAGCAATAAGAATGTTTGTAAGATGTACTCAGAGATTGAAAGCAGTTGTATTTTGTCACTGTTGCAAAAGAGGTTGATGCTTTGACCGCCATCTACTGATTTTGCTGTACAATCATGATCTGGTATTAGCTGAGGCCTTACTAAGCAGAAGCACTTGGGCTCTCCAATTTCCAAGCCCAGCACTGGCCTGCAGGCCCCCCCCCCCCCCAGCCTGGGTTGGCAATGTCTGTTACTCAAAGCAATGAGAACAGCTTCTAACTGTTCAGAGTGTGGTGCTGCACTGCAGGCTGGTGATGTAGTTCTCAAATGGCTTGCGCTCTATTTATAAGCATTTCAAGCCTCACACTAAATTCTTTTTTTCTGTTGAGTGAACTTTTACGTTTCTGTCCCACAATAGGGACAGTAATTGACTGTGGGACTCCAAAGAGTTTGCACATTGCAGAGGCATAGATGGATTTAAAAACAGGAGGCAGAAAGAATATAACATATGGAGGGAAAGGACCAAAGTTAACTAGCTAAGAATATGCAAGTTGTGAGGCTTGCTTGAGTCCAGGGTGTGTTCAGTATTGCATCTAGAAATAAGCATTCTATCCTTGCTGTCCCTTTCCCCCCATCAGGTTGCCAAATCAGGGTTGGAAAATACCTGGGGACTTTGGGGGTGGAGCCAGGAGACGGCGGGGTTTGGGGAAGGGAGGGGCCTCAGCATGGTACAATGCCTTAGAGTCCACCCTTCAAAGCAGCCATTTTCTCCAGGGGAGCTGAACTCTGTCAGCTGGGGATCAGTTGTAAAAGCGGGAGATCCCCAGGCTGGCAACCCTATTCCCCCATGAACCTAGTAATGGCCATGTTAGGGCAAATGTGTGATCTGTCTAGCCCAGTATCCTATCTGAGAGAGAAGCATCTGCTTTTGGTTGCTAGAAGTTTTAGCATTCCAGAGGTAACAGACTCTTCTTACTTTTCAGTCCAAGTTGGGATATTATTAGAAGCAGTAGGAACATCCTAAATTTTCCTGTTCATTTTTTTAAAAAGAATAGTCCCCGTAGATACCAACAGTGATATATAGCTGAAGGTTTAAAAAACTCATTGTGTATCACTTTGCAATAACACGTGCTTTCTATTATCTATTTTCTTATGAACTTACCCAGTTTGGATATATCCTGTTGGAACTGGGTGGGGAGACCCCAAAGGAAGGGGACTCAAAAAAGAAGCTGCTTATGGACAGATCTTAGCTATAGCATCACCGTTTTGACCTTGATCTTCAGTTCTTGTGAATGTAGAGCGAGTGTGTGGTGCCTGGTATTTGCTACAGTTTGCTGTTAGGAATGCATGCCTGCTGAATGTCTTCATGGTACACTGTATATGCTGCTGTGATGTGGGGCATTATGGTTTAATCCGCAGCCCTTTTGGTATGAAGTGATCCATATTATATTTGTGTTGTTTTTGTTGAATGCCACATGGCTATGTATGATCCACTCAGTTGCTCAGCGATATGATCACTTTGCTGATTATTGGGAGTCTGGTAAAATGTTGTGGCCACTGTATGAGGAGAGAGAGAGAGACAGAGAGAATATGAATTAGATGCTTGTCCAGAGAGCTACAGTTCTGAAGACTATCACTGAGTCAAGTGCCCTGACAGCTACAATCCAAAAAGTATTTTGATACACACTGGTTTCCATCCACCTTCTTGAATGGAAAAGCCCAGCGTCTTGTCCAGGGTGAAGAAGGTGAGCTCTGACACATAAAGACCTTCGGGGCAAGTTCTTTGTGCCATCTAGATTACTGCCAATGCAGCTGCCTTCTGGTTTCTTGGGAGTGATCCCGTTCAATGTATTGTAATAAATGAATGAACTGGTGTTACTTAGCGGATTACACTCATCGGGGGAGTGTAAAATCCACTTGTGGCTCATGGTTAGGAATCTACAGTTGAGCCATCTTTTTCTCCAGTGGGCTAAGAAAGCAGAGAGGCAGGAGGGGCAGTCCCAGAGCTCCATCCTTGGTCAGTTGTTGGCCTCATTTACACAACTTCCTGCATTTTGATGTTGCAGCTCAACAGCCGGAACACGAGAAGATAACCTTTCTCCTAGCAAACCTCTGAGCAAATGTGACAAAGTACCGTAACTATTCAGGTTGCATGTGTTGATCAAGAAGGTGGATGGAAACCAGTGTATGTCGCAATACTTTTTGGATTGTAGGAGTCAAGGCACTTGACTCCGTGCTGATAGTCTTCAGAACTCTAGCTCTCTGGACAAGCACCTAATACTTCATTTTTGTTGGAACTGTTTGCGGATATGAATAGTTTGTCCTCTCATCACAGCAGGCAAGGGAGAGCCTTTGCTATCAGACACACATTCACCTTGTGTAGGGATTAATTAATTTAGCTGAACTGTCATTTTTGCCCTGTATTGCCATAGCAAGACACTTGTTGTAGCAAAAATTAGTCCATCCCATATCAGCTTGCTGCGATCCACAGAGGTTGCTACATGCAATCCCTCCTGAGTCTGTTGAATTACTCTCTAAAGTGTCAACAGATAGGCCCAAGAACTCTCAGGTTGGCTGCTGAAGCCTGAGTTAATGCTTGTTTGGCTTTACTTATCATTTTTCCTGCACTATTCAGATGGCTTCCTAATTAGGGTCACTGTGTTGCCTCCTGGTTTCTCAGGAGTTTGAATGTTTCTTCACACACTGTACTGCAAGTGTGTTCTGTATTTAATGCTTCTAGCAATAGCATTAGAATCTAGAGATTGTCCTGAGGGCTCAAGGTGATGCAGTGCTGGGTTTCCTTTCGACTGTTTTGCACAGGAGTCTCTTTGCAGCATTATTATGATCCCAGGAGTCAGATATTCAAAGAGCTTCCCAGCTTCTGTTAGTATTTATGTTGCTTACATGTCCTGTGGCTTGTCATGGGAATAATGTTTACTTGGTATGCTGGCTCCCACAAGTGCAATAGTAGAGTTAATCTGTTACTGAACTGTGAAAGATAAAGCTGGTTGCTAGCTGGGCTACTTGTTTGTAATGATCCACCATTGTTTACTAGGTGTAACCTTCCTTGTCTCCTGTAAGCATTCTTTCAGGGACCCAGGGGTTTCATTAGCAGGCGATGCTTGGCGTCACTCTGTCCCACTGGATCTCACTTCCTTGGAGTGTGTGAAACCTGTTCCTTTGTTTCAACAGTGTTGCACTTTGCCTCCCCCTCCTTTCATCGTGGATATCCATGGAAAGTCTGCAACATTATTCGATCCTTGCTTTTCTGACCAAATTCTGTGTATCCCCCCCCCCCTCCACCCAGCTGCTCAAAAAACCAGTGATGCAAAACTGATATGCCTAGTGGTCCTTTTAATCTAGGGATACTAACGTTTAAATCTTGGACTAATTGTTTTGCAGTGCATGTGTTGTACCTCTTAACTTTGGTTCTTCAGCTGTGCTGTAGATGGACATTAAAACAATACCGGTAGAGGCCAGGGGCTTGAGCTTTCAGTGTCTTAAAACACCCCACACAAGTGAATAACTAGATGGTTGAAGAATGAGATAGGGAAATGATCTTCTTCGTGGTCTCTGTGCATCACACCTCTGGGATTAAGTGCGCCTGCGCCGATCCCGATCGGTAATCTTCAAAGCCTAACGGATTTTCGCGCCAGCTCCCCGGTCACGTGCACGTCCCACTGCGCATGACCCGGGGAGGGGCACAAGGATCCCGCCAGTTCTCTTCTGACCGCTGCGTCATGAGGATCCCCTCTCCGCTCCGGTCGGTAGCTAACCTTCGTTTTTCCAATTTGGAAAGGCCTTTCGGACTGATTTTCTTGTTTTCTTGACCTACGGACTGTTTTTTCTGGACTCGCTTTCGGATTCTCCTCCTCCTACTCCCCGCCCGGCCTATGGCCCAGCGGTGGGGTTTCTTTAAACGCTGCCTTAATTGCGGGAGTAAAATCGCTCCCCCAGACAAGCATTCCCTTTGCTTGTTGTGCCTAGGCGAGTCGCATCGTGTCGATTCCTGCTCGAGTTGCGCCGCGTTCTCCAAACAAACTCGTAAGAACCGGGCGGCCCGACTCAGAGTGGCTCTACTGGAAGCAGCGTTGTCACCGAAGATGTCCGCAGCCGACGCCTCGGTAACATCCCCATCGGCACCAACGGGCCCGACGTCGTCACCGGTGCGAAGCCCCTCCACTACCGAGAAGTCGGCACCGAAAAGACCCCTCTCACTGCCACGAACTCCCGCTAAGAAGCGTAAGGAGGGCAAAGAGGGTAAGGGCAAGCTGAAGCACAAAACCTCGGGTGCTTCGTCGATGCGTCCCGCGTCCGACCTGACCCAGCACGGGTCCCCGCAGCTTGACCCTCCAGGGCGCGAGCAACCCCGGGGCAGCCCCGCCTCCCCGATGCCGCGACCCATCCAGCTCACAGATTCAGAACCCGACATCGAGCTGACGCAGATTCCTCACAGCAGTCCCGAGACCGGACCCGACCCGCTGCCGACACCAAGAGGTGAGCGAGACTGGCGCCTCCATCTTCGGTGCCGTGGGACGTTCGTCAATGGCGATACCTGTATGGTTCCTCCTACCCTCCACCTCCACAGTGGTACCCGGCGAAGTGGGATCGCCAATCCACATTGTCAAGAGTCTCCCGATGCCGAGATCCCCCGGCTCCGAGACCGACACCGAAACCGATACCGACACCGAAACCACCGATGCCGATACCAACTTCGCCCGACATCGACCTCCCTCCTTACCAACCAGATCCGTCGACCCCTATGTCTCCCTCCGAACGTTCCGACCACTCGATACCTGAATCTCCCGATTCTTCCGATGATGAATCTCCCATCCAACCGTCACCATCCCCTGATGTGGCTGAAAATTTGCCAATCTCTCCCTCTGAGGACGTGAAATCCTATGGAGAGCTTATCAAACGAATGGCTCATTCCCTGGCACTTGCCACGGTCCAGCCAACCCCCACCGCTACCGATGCCATCTTCGACATCGTACAGATGGATACATCCACCGCGGTAGCGTTGCCACTAATTTCAGTGCTCTTGAGCACTGCCAAAGAATCGTGGGGCCACCCCACCTCAACACCAATCTCCAACAAGAGATTAGACCACATGTACAGGCTCCAAGAGCCAGGGGCAGAATTCCTATTCATCCACCCCAAGCCCAATTCGGTTGTAGTGACCCCCTCGGCCAGGGGCCGTAGCGGACATTCCTCCCCCTTAGATAAAGAGGGACGGAAATTAGATTCTTTCGGGAGACGGTTTTATTCAGCCGGCGCACTGGGCATAAAAACGGCAAACTATACAGCCTGCATGAGCAGATATCAGTACTCCCTCTGGGAGCAGATGACACCACTTCTGGCCCATCTTCCTGAGGATAAGCAACGCCTTGCTCGGAAGATCCAGAAGGAAGGCATGGTGCTAGCAAAACACCAGCTTAACGCATCGAAGCATGCTGCGGACGTCACGTCCAAGACGCTCACTTCAGCAGTTGCCCTTCGCCGCCACGCCTGGCTGAGGTCGACTTCGCTTCCACATGACACTAAATCCTTGGTGGAAGATCTCCCTTTTGAGGGTGAAGGACTATTCAGCTCCACCACGGACACAGTCCTTCATGATTTAGATAAGAGCATTAAGACGTCTCGTAACTTGGGTGTCTCACAATCGAGACAGCAGAAGCAGAAGACATGGCAGAGATCTTGGTCCAAACAGCAACTGCGAAGATCTCCCACTGAACCCCAATGGCAGAGATCGTCGTCTACTGCTTATCAACAGAAACCCTATGGCCACAAGCCACGATTTCCATCCGCTTCTGTTTCCAAGGCTAAGCCGCCCAGACCGAACAAGCAGAGTCTTTGACTCCCCCATTCGCTCCGGTCTCCCCACCCGTCTATCACCCTTTCTACCAGCATGGCAACGTATCACGTCAGACAAATGGGCACTGTCGGTCGTAGCAGAGGGCTACAGAATAGAATTCTTCCAGATACCACAAGAATCGTACTTCGTAACCACACACCCCTCCGACACCTTATCGTCGGAAGTCGAAGCCCTCCTCTCAAAAGACGCCATAGAACAGGTACCAACAAACCACCTACAGCGGGGGTTCTACTCCCGCTACTTCACGGTCCCAAAAAAGGATGGCGGACTTCGTCCCATATTGGATCTTCGGAACCTCAATGCGTTCATCACCTACAAGAAGTTCCGTATGACCACCCTCCAGACCATCCTACCGCTACTAGAAGCCAACGCGTGGATGGTGACGCTGGACTTAAAGGATGCATACTTCCTTGTGTTGATCCACCCGTCGCACAGACCGTACTTACACTTCGCGGTCAGTCCACGTCACTTCCAGTACAAGGCCCTACCCTTTGGCCTCTGTACAGCTCCTCGTGTCTTCACGAAGCTTATGGCAGTAGTAGCGGCACATCTGCGGCTTCAAGGTGTCCACCTTTATCCTTACCTAGACGACTGGCTTCTGGTCGCCCCCTCTACGACGGAACTACAGAGCCACATCTCTATTACCCTTCGAACCCTAGAGTTACTAGGGCTGACGATAAACCTCAAAAAGTCCATGCTTACCCCTTCCAGACGGGTACAGTTCATCAGAGCTATCCTGGACTCCCTGCAATGCAGAGCGTTCCTACCCCCCAACAGGGCAGCGGATATAGTTTCCCTTATCCTGTCCATCCGAGGGAACAAGGAGGCTACAGCCAAACAAATCCTTCGCTTGCTAGGCCTGATGGCCGCAACAACAGCAGTAATCCCCTTCGCCAAATTGCAGATGAGACCACTGCAGCTTTGGTTTTTGAGGCGTTTCCGCCCCAGCATCCATTTCCTCTCCAAACGCTTTCAGATATCGACCCAGGTCCTAGAGACCCTGAATTGGTGGTTTGTGCCCCAGAATTTACATTCGGGTGCACCCTTCCGGCTTCTACCCCCCTCGGCGACCGTCACTACGGACGCCTCCCTATGGGGCTGGGGAGCTCATTTGGACGGTGTAGGTGTGGGCGACAGGTGGCACCCCTCTGTGGCACACAACCATATCAACTTCCTGGAGCTGTTGGCAGTTCTCTATGCAGTGAGATCTTTCCGCCAATCCCTGTTGGGGAAGACGTTGGCTGTCCTTACAGACAACACCACCACCATGTTTTACATCAACCGTCAGGGTGGGACGGTCTCCCGTGGACTTTGCCGGTTAGCAATAGAGCTTTGGGACGAATGCCAGACACTAGATATTCACCTGGTAGCAACTCATCTCCCAGGACTACTCAACGTCCAAGCAGACTTCCTGAGCAGAGGAGGAGCGTCCCTGCACGAGTGGGAACTGAACCCCCTCTACCTGACTCCGATCTTCGACCGTTGGGGGCATCCATCCGTGGATGTATTCGCCTCTCGGGAGAACAAGAAGTGTCACCTATTTTGTTCCAGAGCAGGAATGGACCCGACCTCTCTCGGAGACGGTCTCCTTCTCCAGTGGACGGGGAGACGACTGTACCTATTCCCCCTGATTCCTCTCATACCAAGAGTAGTCCACAAACTGATGGCAGAGTGACCGTGGGCAATTCTCGTCACCCCATGGTGGCCAAGACAACCCTGGTTCCCCACACTCCTCAGTCTCTCACGAGGGATGTATCTCCACCTCCCGACGGACCCAGACCTCCTTGGGATGCACGGGGGCCGGGTACTGCACCACGATGTGCCCAGACTGAAACTGACAGCTTGGCTGATCCAAACTTAGGGTTGGAGTCACGCATTGCTCAAGTTCTACTGAACTCACGCAAACTCTCCACACGGCGTTCATATGAGTCAAAATGGACTAAGTTTTTAGCCTTTCTAGCGTCTGTTGGACGGCCCTCCGTCCCTGCCAGGCTCAAAGATGTTTTTGGTTTCCTCCTGTCATGTAAGGACAGGGGACTGTGTCACTCATCTATCCGAGTTTATTTGTCAGCCATCTCAGTCAATCATCCTAAGATTGATGGCTACTCGGTGTTTTCCCATCCAACAACGAAGCAATTCCTCAAGGGAATGAATCGCCTCTATCCCCCAGTGCGGACACCAGTCCCGGCATGGGATTTACCCTTGGTTCTCACTAAGCTGATGGGAAAACCCTTTGAACCCATGGCCTCATGCAGCCTTCAACTTTTGTCGTGGAAGGTTGCGTTTTTGGTGGCCATCATGTCTACTCGACGTGTGAGTGAGCTCTCGGCACTCCGTTGCGACCCACCGTACCTCACGTTTCATCATAATGCCGTTACTTTGGCTCCCGATATCGCTTTCCTGCCTAAGATAGTCTCGGACTTTCATATAGGGGCGGATATCACGTTGCCGGTGTTTTTTCCTGGTCCCCAGGACCCAACGCAACGTAGTCTACACACTTTAGATGTCAAGAGAGCCCTGTCCTTCTACTTGCACCGGACAAAATCTTTTCGCAAGTCTCCAGCTCTCTTCATTTCTTATGCCTTGCCCAGGCAGGGACAGAAACTGTCGTCTCAAAGACTCTCGAAGTGGATAGTTGAGACGATAAAACTCGCCTACCTTCTGGCCAAGGGGCCATTACCGGCGTCCCTCCGGGCACACTCCACTCGAGCCGTGGCTTCTTCCACAGCATTTCTCAAGGGCATTTCCCTGGGAGACATCTGCAATGCTGCAACGTGGGCGTCCCCTCACACGTTTGTGAAGCACTACGCCCTAGATGTCCGCGTCCATCAGCGTACTGTGGTGGGCCGTGCAGTTCTGCAAGCAGCTCAGATGTGAGACCTCCAGCACCCACCTCCAGGTATGTGGTGTGTTTATTGCTCGCTATTCTCCCAGAGGTGTGATGCACAGAGACCACGAAGAAGATATACAGGTTGCTTACCTGTAATTGGAGATCTTCGAGTGGTCATCTGTGCATTCACACCACCCGCCCTCCTTCCCCTCTGCTTTCGGTCTCCCTCATTTTTCTTGGGGGCTGTTAGCAGCGGTCAGAAGGAACTGGCGGGATCCTCGTGCCCCTCCCCGGGTCATGCGCAGTGGGACGTGCACGTGACCGGGGAGCTGGCGCGAAAATCCGTTAGGCTTTGAAGATTACCGATCGGGATTGGCGCAGGTGCACTTAATCCCAGAGGTGTGAATGCACAGATGACCACTCGAAGATCTCCAATTACAGGTAAGCAACCTGTATTTACTTGGTCTGATTAGAAGGTTGGTTGAATGAACATCTGCAGCTGTAATATGGTTTAAACTACAAAGACACTAGAGTTGCATGCCGTTTCTTCTCCCTGTGTTCCAGGTTGATTGTGAACATTAAGAGGAAACATAATCTGTAGAATCCTGTTTTACACACATTTTAAACTACATTCCATTGTGTGTTCATGCCCTAGGGAACCATACCTGGCTATGGACACAGCTAGGGGAACCAAGTCTGGTTGCTAGCTGGTCCTGCCTCCAAGTGATTCTTGATGAGCAGTGTAAGAAATTTGAGCAAAACAGTGACATTGTGGCAACACCATGATGTCACTTCCTGTTGCTGAAACACACTAGCAACCCCCCAAACTCTGTGCTAAACCATAGGATTTGGGGGGATTGCTGGAGCATCTGGCCATTTTCAATTATAGATTGGAAGACATGCGGCTCAGCATCTAGCCCCACCCCCAAAGCTCTCCACCTAGCTGCAGCTCTTGTAAGTACATTGAAATACAGGTGTATAAGTGCTCTGTGGTGCATGCAGTTGAATTGTCTATGGCATGTGAATCAGGCCTGAGTAACCTGTTGCTCTACACTCAGGGGTAGGCCTGGCTTCAGACTTAAGGTAGCCTCTTTCCAGATCCAACATTTCTTCTTTTCAAATGCTATTAGTGAGCTGTTTGCAACCAACTTTTGACATATGTTACTTTAAGCAGCACAGTTAGCCAGGTAACTATCAGATATGTTTCTCCTCGCAATAATGAGTTTAAATTAAGGGTGGAAAGGTATTGGCTGGATATTAGGAAAAGCTTTTTTATAGTAAGAGTTGTTCAACAGTGGAATCAGCTGCCTAGAGAGGTGGTGAGGTCCCCCTCCCTGGCAGTCTTTAAGCAGTGGCTGGATGAACACTTGTCAGGGATGCTCTAGGCTGATCCTGCATAGAGCAGGGGGTTGAACTAAATGGCCTGTATGGCCCCTTCCAACTCTGTGATTCTATGACTCCTCATTTACATGGGGTACATTTGGGAAAATTGGATTTTTTCCAAATAAAATCTACATGCATTTCTGTAATTGACTGTAATCGTGAGGGATATTGGTCCAAAAATCTGTGGATATAAAATAGCTAAACATAAAAGGTGCAATTCAACATAGGAAGACATAGGTAAATCACATTTATTTCACAAAATAAGGTATCCATATTAGGCAAAGAGATGTTGGAGGCTTGCTTTGCCAATTGCTAAAGACAGTTCTGATTAGCAAGGCATTTTGGCATTTAAATGGGTGTCTTTGTTGAGATTGAAAACAGATCTGTGATTTATTTACTTCTTTGGTCACTGTGGCTGCTGCTTGACATAATTTTTGAATATTTTTTGGCGACTTCCTGGCAGTTCTTGATTTCTGCCATTTGTGGATTTGGAACTTCAATGGACTGTCGCTTTCTGGTTTGCTTCTTGTACTTATGATTTTGCTATGGTAATTTTTACACTGTTTTGTTCTTGTGATTGTTCTAAAGGTTCTTGTAAATCACCCTGATGATCCTTTGGGTTGGGATGTAACTGTCTTGAATAAAAATCCAGGACTCTTAAAATGTCCTGCAATATGACAGTTACAGGTTAAAATCCTACATTCTCACATTTTTGTGTTTTGAAATAGATCTAGAAATTACTGTTAAGTTTGCTAATGTGCATGAATTGTCAATTAGCATGAATTGTGTTATAATATTAAAGAAACTGACTTAACTGTGTATAAATAGATGATCAATAGTTGTTTTATTCCATTAAGTGTTCACTTGCTTATTCAGCAATTTGATTCAAAAAGTTCTGCACCTGTATGTGTATCCCTTATACCAGGGGTGGGCAATTGTTTTGGCTGGGGGGCCACTTTGTGGGAGCGGAGGTTAGCGGAAGGCCGCACCTTTTAAAATGATTGCATTCATTAGTTAACTTTGCATTTCAGAAAAGGTATAAATCGTATCATAAAAATCAATAAGTATAAATTAAATAAAATAGTGGTAGTTTTATTCAATTTATTTATTGTGCTAATTTCATATCACCTATAGCTGCAAGCATATTTAATTTTAGAATCAGTTTAATGAGACAAATGTACCCTATCACACCACGTGGCCGACTGTCTTGGTGGGCCGCAAAAAACTGTGGCGGGCCGCATGTGGTCCCCGGGCCGCTATTTGCCCACCCCTGCCTTATACTCATCTTAGAGACTGGTTAAGTCAGACTCAGCTCATTATGGTTCCATCCCAGAGTGAGCATTTGAATGCCTGGCTGTAAATCTGGAAAATGGGAAGGGATAATAATAGAGAGCTTCTCTGAACTTGTGTGGAATGCTGTGGAACAGCAGCAAACCCCCATACATATAGGTTCAGGGGTGTGGCTTCCAGGACAGACTTTAGTGTCTGTGTCTTTAAGAACTAATAGTTACAGAAAGTGTCCCCTTTCCAGCGTTTAGGACAGATTTAATCTTTCTTACCAGTAACTAAGGAACCTGAGCAAATGGCAGACAAACCTGCTCAGCTTCATTCCGACTTCACTTACGCACACTCTTGCCTTACTGAGTTCTTACAGTAACATCAGCAAGCTTCCATGAGCCCATTCTTTCTCCTCCACTGTCTTTTAAAAAATAATATATCTTTATCTATTTGAAAATTAGAATAATTGCAGCAAGATAAAAACCATCAGTTCCACCTCCTGAGACTTTCTTAGGATGTGTAGCTGCAGAGTTGAAGTGAGCTCTTTCTTGAAGCCGTTGAGTACAGATAATTCTCTTTTCCACCCACCCAAGCTGTCACACTAGTTGAATGATGTTCTATCACAACACAGCTCAGATTTAAAATAATGGGATTCAAGTCACCTAAAATGGGCTTTGCTCAGAACTTCACAGCCAGTGCTTGAATCATGGTGTCTGACTATACCAGAGAATACCTGGATGCTGGTAACTAGCGGCTCTTTGTTTGTTTGTTTGTCCAACTGGTAGGTGTAGAAAGTTTGAAGCAAGCTAAAGTGCAAACAGGAAGAGATGCATTAATTTGGTCTCACCAGTCCTACGGCTTATAATGTGCAGATATAAATGTGTGTGTAAATATTGCAATTTTTAAAAAAATTAAAAGCCAGAATGTTAAGCAGTGGTTATGGAAGAGGTTGTGTACACGTCTTCATTTAACTTTCTGCTTCAGAAACACTTCCTGTGTTATTCCTGTTTGCATTTGCACTGTTCTCAGATCCCTCCTGATGGCATAGGTATTGAAGTTGCCCAAGGCTGTGAACTCCAACGTGAACCAACAGTCTTGAAATTTTTATCGAAATCTGCTAGACAAGGAATTGAACAGTTGAAACTTTACCAGTACTAATTCTGCAATTATAACCAATGCTTCTGTTTAAACTATATTCATGTTAGCTTCTTGCACATTAGTTGCCGCTGCTTCTCTTCCTCCTCCTCCTCCGACTTATGCTGGCCCCCATAGGGTTTTCAAGGCAAGAGATGAGCAGAGGTGGATTGCCTTCCTCTGCATAGCACACCTGGAATTCCTTGGTCTCCCATCCAAGTACTACCCAGGGCCGACCTTGCTTAGCTTCCAGGATCTGATGAAATCAAGCTATCCAGGTCACTAGCTTCTTGGTTTTATTTAAAAGTATTAAAGTGGAGACAGTGCTGCATTTTGAGTGGCCAAGGCTGGTTCTTCACCTGCCTTGTTAATTAAAACTACCTTTGCAGCTTGTGTTATGATTTGAATGAGTCAGCACTCAGGTTTGTCTTTCTCATGTGCATGAGGCAAGGGGCCTGTGCAACTTTAATATGTCTATCTTAGAAGCATCTCTTTGCTTCTCATATATAATTTCATATTCATTTCTCTTCATGCAAAAAAATTATTCCATTTTTTTTGGAGGGGGAGGGCAGGATGGTGAGTTTTTGTCATTGAGTCTGCCCCGTATCTGTATCAGCTTTCATGCAGCTGCTTCTTCTCTTGGTGGAATTTCCCCCCCTTCCTTCAGGGTAACAGAGCTAACAGCTCTGTGTTTACCTTGGTCTGCACACCTGCTTACTTCCTTTGCAGAGTTGACATCTAGCTTCTGATGTGTTGGTACGGCATACTGGGGTGGCAGGGCAGAAAGGAGCAAAAAGCAACACTTACGTAGACATTTGCAAAAAAAAAAATTGTCTCAGAAGGTAGAGTAAGGGGGGAGCCAGTGCTGTCTAGTCCCTAAAAACTCCTATCAGAATTTAAGTACTCTGATTATGCAACACTAGATCTGTAAAATAGTCTCAAGGGAAAATGTTTGGCATTTGTCAGTGGTTGCCATGGTTACATCCGATTCTCAACCAGGGATGAATGAGTGGGAATTCAGTTATCCCTACTTGGAATACTGTGTGGTACCACTTATTCAAATAGCCTGGAGGGCACAAAAAGGCATTTGGATAATTAGGAGTTCAAGTAATCAAGGGTTGGAATTAGGGTACATGGTGCTAGGAGTTAATGGACTGGAGTAACAAGGGGATTTTGCGCAGTGGAAGTTCTGTTTGTGGTCCTCAAAGGCCTGATTCCTAGGGCTAGATATATTTTGCTGTCCCAAGCAAGTACATTACAATACTCACCCCCCCAATCCCTTAACAAGGCTGTAAATGATCCTTTGGAGCGTCACAAGATATCCTGAGGCCCACCACTTTACATGTTCTGCTATTTCACCTAAAATTTTGCTGACCAAAGCAACCACTTGAATTGTTTTAACAGTTGAGCCAGCCCTGCAGGGCCCAAAATCTCTAAAAGGAAGAGCATTGTGCTAGACCAGGGGTAGCCAAACTCACTTAACGTAAGAGCCACATAGAAGAAACATCAGACGTCTGAGAGCCGCAAGACATGAACAAATCTTACACACATTTTTATTGGAAAATATGCAGATTTACTTTTTATTAACATTAAATAAGACTACCAGAAATAAAAACAAGGGGTAAAAACAGATATTGATAATGATACTTAAAGTGACAAATGCTTTCTCCAAACCGGCTGGGGAGGGGGTGCTTTGAGAATGCATTTAAAGTTTCTTTCTTTCTCTGCTCCCCCACACACACACACCTCAAGCCTACCCAGGGAGGGGAACACTGGCAGGGGAAGGGATCCCCAGCCACCCTGCTAGGAGCCTCACAATATGGGTGAAAAAGCCGCATGTGGCTCCCAAGCCACAGTTTGGCCACCCTGTGCTAGACTGTAGGCTGTTGTTATCAGAGCTATATTATTCACGCTTCCTGGATTTATTTCCAAGCTTAATACCTTGTCTGTTTGAAACTCCTTCTGGACTAACCCTGTCCGAGTGACTGTTCATGGGGTGACTTCAGTAATAATAATCACATTGGTCTCTTCTGCATCAGTGCAGGGTGTTGAGTTATCTACCTGGCAGCAATTGTGTATGAGATAGCAAGTACTGTATTTCTACAAGGGTTGCTATCTTGAAGGTGGCCAGGACACAGGTACTCCAATCAAGATTTGACAAGGGATCACTTGTACCTCTTTTTGAAAACATTGATTTTTCCCTTTTTGTAACTCAGAAGTTATAAACCCACTAAGCCAAATGCATTCTGTACTGGAGCAGGAGTTCAGGGATCCTCCAGAACTTAAGAGTCTGGTGGTAAAGAGGAATGACCTTGCAATATTTTGAGAACAGGCAGACAAGATAAAGGCACTTGAAAGGAAAAACAAGGGAAGAGAATGGAAGTATCATCCCTCCTTGCTTTAATTGCTTACAGCTATTCTTCACAATTAGTGATGGGAAAGCTGCTTCTGAGAAGAGTTACTGGGCGTGAGAAGAAGCCTTGATGTGGCCAGAATTGATGAGAGACAGAAGTGGGCAGGAAACTGATTCAGCCTTTGCCTAACTTTCAGGCTCTCTTTCTAGACTTCTAGGGGATGTGATTGTGGAATCTGTGATCCATTCTGAAGCTCCCGAGCGAACTTTAGTAGTAGCCTTTTATATGTAGACCAAGCCCTATGAAGAAAGGCTTAGGGACTTGGGAGTGTTGAGTCTGGAGAAGAGGAGGTTGAGGGGGGACATGATGGCTCCCTTAAAGTATTCGAAGGGCTGTCACTTAGAGGAGGGCAGGGAGCTGTTCCTGTTGGCAGCAGAGGATAGGACTCACAATAATGGATTTAAATTAAGGGCGAGAAGGTACCAGCTGGATATTAGAAAAACCATTTTTACAGTAAGAGTTGTGCAACAGTGGAATCAGCTGCCTAGGGAGGTGGTGAGCTCCCCCTCACTGGCAGTCTTTGGCTGTGGTCACACGGGCCCTTTAAATCTGGGAGCCCTCCCGAATGAAAGGGGCCATGTTTTTTTACCTCGGGTTGGGATGTACACACATCCCAACCCCTGTGGCGGCGGGTGGCGGAGGAGGCGGAGTCAGCCATGGCGGCAGAGGTGGAAGAAGTGGTGGCCGGCAGTGGTGGCCAGTAGCAGCAGCTGCCACCGGCATTCTCAGGCGTTTTGCGGAGGAGGAGGCGGCAGCTGGTGGCGGCGGCCGGGGGAGGCACCCTTCCCCGAGCCCCGCCAGCCGCCTGGTAAGTTTTTTGGGGGGGTTTCCCCCCTTTTACACTTAGGTGCTTGAGTGGCCAAACACCCAAGTGTAAAAGGGAGGGGGGGAAATGGCGGACGGGACCATCTGGACAGCCCTGCTCTTGCAATGATTGCGAGAGAGGGTTGTCCAGATGGCTCAAATGCGGGCTCCTTGCGCGACTCCCGGGAAAACACTTGATTTTCCTGGGGTCGGAAAATTTGGGAGGAACCCACATTTGAGCCTGCTTCGGCGCGGGAGTTGTCCTGGCCGTTTTGAATGGTCCCTTTAAATGCAGGAGGAAACAGCTCTTCCTCCCGCATTAAAGGGCTGTGTGACCACACACTTTAAGCAGCAGCTGGACAAACACTTGTCAGGGATGCTCTAAGCTGATCCTGCATTGAGCAGGGGGCTGGACTAGATGGCCTGTATGGCCCCTTCCAACTCTCTGATTCTATATGCTTAATGCTTGATAAATAACCGTGCTGCTGTTCTGCCTGTGTTTGAGATCCAGATGACTTTCATTTGGACCTTCTGCATCTAGATGCTAAAATGTGTGGAAAGTAGGGTTGCCAGCCTCCAGGTGGGGCCTGGGGATCTCCTGCTTTTACAACTGATCTCCAGCTGACAGAGATCAGCTGCCCTGGAGAAAATGACTGCTTTGAAGGGTGGACTCTGTGGCACTGTGCCATGCTGAGGCCCCTTGCCTCCCCATACTCCACCCTCTCCTGTATCCACCCCCGAAGTCCCCAGGTGTTTTCCAGCCCAGACCTGGCAACCCTAGTGGAAAGGGACATACATAAAACCATGTTGTTGGTGCAGGCTTGGACTTACAGTGACTGGCATATGGTAGAACCATTGCTCTTTCAGCTGGAATTCATTTCCACAGATGAGCAAAATGGGACAAATTTGCCAGTAGTGGAAAATTATAAAGAGTCAAAATGGCCTTGTTTAGCAGAATTCATGGAACAGGTATGTGTTGTGCCTCAAAGCCACTTTGGGTGCTATTTTGGGAGAAAAGCAGGTTATAGATAAAGAATGTTGCTTTCTAATTGTAGCCAGTAATGAGGAGATGGTTTCATGGCTGAGGCTATCATACATTATTATAGAATAGCAGGTACATTGCTGGCAACAAATTGTGTTTCAGGGGAGCTGGATGGGCAGCTTTAAATGCTGGGAAAGCCAGGTTGGATTTGGACATCAATTCAGGTTTGATTATTATCATCTACTGTGAGTCCTCAGTGAGAAAGGCAGACTGTAAATATAGAGTAAATAAATATTTGGTTTGATTATTCATGATTTGGGTGCTTTATCTAATGCAGAATTTTATTTTATTTTTGTTTTTTGTTTTGTTTGTGTGTGTGTGTGTGTGTGCACGCGTGCATGTGACTGTGCACCTGGAAGGTGATGGCAACCTCTGGTGACTGACCCCTACTGGGGGCCTGGAGGATATTCAGAGATGTGTCTGAATAATTCCTGCCCCTGTCCTCCTGACTGCTGGTATTCCAGGGAGGTCTCCCATCCAAGTACTTGCCAGGGTCAGTCCTGCTTAGCTTCCGTGATCTGACGAGATCGGGCTTGCCTGGGCTAGCCAGGTCAGTGCTAAAGCAGAATTTTAAAGATGGTAATCCTTCAGCACATTATGCCAGCAGATTGGCCTCGGAGGTAAGCAGGAATAATGCCAGTTGCATATAGGACTGAGCCAAAGCTACACATTGGGTCTAGAGAAAGGGGCTGGGCACTATTGGCGGGAAGCAAATGAGCAAGCCAGCCAAAAAGGACATCGGGTTGGCAGGCTGGGGTTTTAGAGCCTGAATGGGGAATTCATCACACTGTGGTGGCTGTGTAGTTGCAGCACTGTGACCTGGCAATCCTTAGAGGGGCAGATTTGCATTTACCGTTGACTGCGTGTTCTTTGTTAATCAATAAATCTATCAATCTTTATTACAGCCCACAAGCCATTTATACAATAAAACCCGTGAAACATTAATACTACAAATCACTCTCGCCTATACTGTACAATATAAATGCACGTGCATCTTCTTTGTTACAGGTTACAAAGCAGCATGCAACAGATGATGAGGCCATATGAACAAATCCTTCCTTATTCTAGGCAGGGCTTCTGAAGGACTAACTACATAGTGCATTTTTGACAAATTCCCCCCCCCCCCCCCCCAATGTAAAAACTGGTGCAGTTGATGGCTTCTCCATGGATACAGCCGTGTATTTCACAGACACCACCAGGTGATTTAATAGCATGACTTGCCATTCAGGTGCTTTATTTTGTTGTCAAAATGTCACCCTCACCATTTTGTTCTTTTGCAAGGCAACATAATAGAGATTTCTCCTTGGTCTCATACTCTGAGCTTCCAGAATAAATGATTTTTGCAAATGTACAAACTTGGCTTCATGGTGCTGCTGACCATTGTATGTGCAGTGACCTTAAAAGGGGGAGGTCAGTGGCACCGCTGTTATCACAAGCTGGGGCACTGGGGACAAGATAAAAATTAGTGGAGTGATATACTGTTCAAACTATATAGGCCTAACCTTGACTCACCTATTTGCAAGGGAATCTGTCTTACCTACAGTTCAGCTCTCAGACAGTGTATACATTTCTTGTAACCTTGCTACCAGCTTATCTTCTTCCTAGTATTATTTTTTTTAAGCCACGTGATGTAGCCTACAGGGAAACATAAAGGTAAAGAAGCTCTGGCTGCTTTTTTTGGTCCTGGTTGTTGCACGCGATAAGTGGAGCAGTTCAGAGAGAGCAGCAGATGCTTGCAGAGAGAGAGAGAGAGAGAGAGAGACTGGAGCAGCACCTTGGGGTCTAGTTCATTTGGTAGAAAAGCACTTTAATGTGATGTGATATTCCACCTGGAAAACATGAAGGCAGCACTGGGAAAACATCTGCAAGGTGTTGTTGGCATAGGTCAGCAAGGTTTTTCTTGTTGGTCAAGCCCCAAGAGAAGGCAGGAGATTTAAAAGACCTTTGTGTAGAATTTAACATGAGTCACCTGGCAAGGATATCCTGTGTCTGCCTGGCCCCTGTCACTCTGAAACTGGAATTGATGTTGTGGCATGGGCATGCCTTGCAGCTATGTTGAGCGGAGTGGTTAGTTGACTTGTCCATAATATTCAAGCCAAAAGACAGCTATAGAGTAGAATAAAAGGTTACTTCCTAAGGGATAATCCTTGTTCAGCAACATGCCTGTATAAACCTCGTGTTGTGCTTTGAGACACTATCTTGCAATTGTTTTTTTTTTAATTATTTACATATTATCATTAGGATGCATGGTGCATTACAAAGTATAAGTAGACAGGTGCTTGACCTCAAAGAACTATATAAAAGTTCAGACAAGGAAGACAACAAAGGGAGGAGAAGGGAAATGAGAGCAGGGATAAGCATAGGAAGACTCACACAGTAACAAATTCTTAGGGTTATTTTCACCAGAGAAAGGGGCATGATTCAGAGATTTCACATGAGATTTGGACTTTGAGGAGGGATTTGAAGGAAGAGAAGGAGGTTATTTCTTGCGGGGTTCTGGGAGACAATTTAATGCAGAAAGGTTGGAGCCGTTTAAGAGAACAGGAGACTTTTGGACAGTTTATGGTGATGGAGGAGGAGCAAAGGTCTCTGGCAGGGATTAAGATATGCAGGCATGGAGAGAGAAGCGGGGGCAAAGCCACGGCAGGCTCTGAAGCTAAAGACCAGGAGCTTGTGTTGGATAACAGAAAGGAATGGAGCCAGTGTGAGGGTATTTAGGAAAGGTGTTGTATAGAATAATCAGTGAATGATTTTGGTGTTGGATAGAGGTGAGAAGGATGAGATGTGATAGTCAAAGGCCAGAAAGGAGGAAGTGTCAGTGGTCAAGGCAAGACGTGACCAGAGCACAAAGCAAAGTTGTTTGTGAAGAGGAAGGGTTGTAGTCTTGCACTATTGTAAAGAGAGTTAGCAGCATGTCTTGGTGACAGACTGAATGTGGGGGGCAAAGGAGAGTGACGAGTCAAAGACGGAGCTTTGTGACTGTTCTTCAGGGAGGATGGTAACATTTTCAATGGTTATAGAAAGTATGCCGAAAGAGGAAGCCATGGGTTTTGATGAGGTCATCTGGGGCAGTTTGTACAGATAAAGCACAGGAGGGGCCAATGGTTGACCTAACCTTATTGTGGAAAAGCAGAGCAAGAGTATCTCCTGTGGGAAGATGGGATGAGCAGCAATAAAGCAGTTAGGAAGAGCAATAGATTATGTCTTTTCCCTTTTGCTACAGGCTTCACAGTCTCCCTTGGTCACACAAATTTTCTTGTATTCTTGTTTCAGGGGTTCAGTCCACCTATTGCCTGCTGTCCTGTGGGAAGTACACAATTCCCACCCGCCCCCAATTTGTAGCAAGTGGCATGCTAAGAAGCATTAACATAGCAGCATCTGTAGCAGAAGTGCCCTTTCCAAACTGGGTTCTTTATATCCGGTGGTCAAAAGAGAAATATCGTCCTTTGTTGCTTTGTGATTGCTTCTTCAGGCCCCTTACAGATGGGGAAAGGTAGCTACAGCATCCTACAGTGCTCTTTCATGTCCAAAAATGCTATTTAAGCTGCCAAGAGACAAAAGTAGCTTCTTCGCTATTTGGACTGCAGAGGTTTAGGCGCTGTGTTTAAAAAGCTGTTCTGGGGTTTCCAAAACTTTGGAGAATCAGAAGCTTATTGAGTATTGAGGGAGGATACCATTTCCCCCCCCCTGCACTGCGTCTGACCTAAGTCCCGCCTGCTCAGCTGCTATTCAAGGAGAAACTTGCAGGCTTCCTATAGGTTATCTAGAGGAGGAGGAGGCTTTATACCACACCCTTCACTACCCGAAGGCGTTTCAGAGTGGCTTACAATCACCTTCCCTTCCTCTCTCCACACCCTGTGAGGTAGGTGGGGCTGACAGAGCTCTGACTGAAGAAGAAGAAGAGATTGGATTTATACCCTGCCTTCACTACCCAAAGGAGTTTTACAATCTCCTTTTCATTCCCCTCTAAACAACAGACACCCTGTGAGGTAGCCCTGAGAGAGAGCTCTGACAGAAACTGCTCCTTTTCAAGAACAGCTGTGCCAGAACTATGGCTTGCCCAAGGTCATCCAGCACGTGCAAGTGGAGGAGTGTGGAATCAGACCCGTTTCTCCCAGATTAGAGTCTGCGCACTTAACTATTACACCAAGGTCATCCAGCTGGCTTTTTGTGGAGAAGTGGGGACCCGGTTCACCAGATTAGAGTCCGCTGCTCTTAACCACTCCACCAAACTGGCTGAATTTATGCTCGGGAATACTTGGGTCAGACTTCAAAGAAGGTGTGAAAATTGGAAAGAGTATACAGAGTAAACTCTAAGATAGCACTAGGGGTGTGCATTCAACTAAATCCGAGCTGAAAAAAATATTCAAAAACCATATCTCTCAGTATGCCTCCAGCAGAGCATTATCCTCCTGTAGTAAAAACCTCCTGGTGGTCCCCGGCCTGAGGGAGATCCAGCTATCCTCAACTAGGGCCAGGGCTTTTTCAGCCGTGGCCCCCACCTGGTGGAACTCCCTACCAGAGAAAATCCATGCTCTATTGGATCTACTACCTTTCCACAGGGCTTGTAAAGCAGAGATGTTTTGCCAGGCTTTTGGATGAGGACAGCAATGGGACAGCAACTAATCTGGCACTCTCATACCTCCCACCCCTCACCTACACCCTTAGGAGGCGCCAGAAAAGCTGCAATTCCCCCCTCCCAATTTTTGCCATCTTGGAACAGACTGGTTTTTATCTATTGATTTGTATAGTATTTTATTATGGTTTTAACTTAATCTAAATTATCTATTGTTCTTATCCTGTTGTAAATCACCCTGAGCCCTGCCCGCAGGGAAGGGTGGTCTAAAAGTCTAAATAAATAAATATTCAGGATTTTTGGGGGGAACTGCCAGATAGTCAAAATTAACGGGTGTTTAAAGGGATTGCATCCCTTTAAATGCCTTCTGGCTGAACTCGCTGCTTGGAGAAGAAGAGAAGAAGAAGAGAAGAGATTGGATTTATACCCCACCCTTTACTACCTAAGGGAGTCCCAGAGCGGCTTATAAACTCTTCCCCTCCCCTCCCCTCCCCTCCCCTCCCCACAACAGATACCCTGTGAGGTAGGTGGGGCTGAGAGAGGTCTTTCCACAACTGTCAGCTGGTACAGAGCTATGGCTTGCCCAAGGTCATCCAGCAGGAGCAAGTGGAGGAGTGGGGAATCTAACCCGGTTCTCCCAGATTAGAGTCCATGCACTTAACCACTACACCGAACTGACTCTCTGACTGTGAATCCTATGAACACCTTTTGAGTTCACTCACGGAGTTGCAGCTTGGAGAAGGCACTTAAAGAGGCAGTTATCCATTTAAATACCTTTTCACCCTCCATTGAAACCAATAGAATTGGACCCCCTGGTCCAATATTTTTGAAACTTTGGGAGGGGGGGAGGTGTAAGGAGAGGCACTAGCAACTATGCTGCAGATTTGGTACCTCTACCTCAAAAAACAGCCCCCCCCCCCCCCCCGAGCCCAATACCCTGGACCGATTCTCTATTATACCCTATGGGGACCATTGACTATAATGATTCCCATAGGGTATAATGGAGCTGAAAAATCCCAAATCTGAATACCATACCAGTATTAGGATTCAGGAATATAGAAAAATACCAATATTTTTCAAGTTCAGTATACTTGAACTTGAAAAATATCAATATTTTTTTGCATACCCCTAGATAGCACATAGTAGACACATTTGTCAGGACATTATAATATCTTTTGAATCTTTATCAACTAAAGAGTTAATAGTAAACAAATTAAGATGTGACCCTTTAGTTATATGTGATGAAACCATTCAAATGTTTTGAAACATCAGAAAAGATGTAGTTTTAGATTTTTTGACTGAAAGACTGAGAAATAACAGCATTGTGTAGAGGTGGGGTTTTGTATTTAGACTCACTTTTAAGCTGAAAGGAGTAACTCACCAGGTTAGGACAACTGATGAAGCAGCGGATGTTGTTTTTAAGTAGGTTTTCCCCAGCAGGACACATACCAGTTTAGGGAGGATGGTTAGAATCAGGGGGGGAAAGGGCATTGGTAAAACAGCTTCATGGTGGCTGCCTCCAACTATCTGCTTTATACCAACAAAAATGCTCTGGAGGTCTATCAGGGATCTGTGTCTCTTGTCTGGTTTTTCTCTTAGTTGAGTTGACCCTCTTCCTAGCAACATTTTGCTTTTATTCTTCAGTACTGGATACCTTTTATTTTAACCGTGATCTATTGTACCCATGCACTTGTTTATCTAGCCACCTTGTTAGTTCAGTTGCAGAAGGTAATAATCTGACTATTCCACAATCCCCAAACCCTGTTCCTTCATGACCCTACATCAAGGTTCTCTCTTTGTCTCCCACTCCACCCTTTTTTGGTACACTGCATCAACTTATTAGAGCGGGTATTGGTATATGCTGGTAGTTGTGCAAATTCAACATTTCTCAGCAGGGAAAACATCCCTGTGCCTGCAGTTCTCAGACGAAAAAATGCATATACCCAGGAAACAGGCAGAGATTCATTCTGGGACAGTGATGACCAAAGTGGAATGAGATTAAATGTGACAAAAGTACTGGTACACCTGTGTTAATTTATATAGATAGAACAATTTCCTAGTTGCCCATGTTTTACAGAATAGATTACTCTCATTATACCATGCTTTATTGCTACTTCAAACGTAAATCTTTCTAAATTTCAAATTATTTCTACTGAGGATGTTCAATGGCAATCTTGGGTTTGTAGGCAACAGACCAAAGCACATTTTGGCCAATTTAGAGATTTTTCAATCTCATCACCATATAAGAGGGAGGGATGGTGTGAACAAAGGACTCCTTGGTCATTTTTGACACAAACCTATGCTTGAACACAGTCAGCTTGTGAGTGGGGGATGTGTGTGAACAATTTGAATTTTATGCCTCAGGCACCAAGTCGTCTTGAACTAGTTCTGGCAACACAACAGGACATCATGGCCAGGAGTCTCTGGGTGGGTGGTCTAGCTAAGATACCATCAGACATGTCTACCAGCCCCTTTTTAATGAGCTGTTGCTGTTTTGTCTGGGCTGTAGTGGAAAGAATTAATGCGTGACATTGGAAAGGCATGTTGCTTTGTTAATCTGAGGGCCACAAATGAGATAACAAAATACGTCATATAGAACCAGCTTGTGTTGGTGAAAAAGTGTCTGCAGTGGGAAACAAATGCTGTGAAGGAGATTGGATTTGCATCTTGAAAAGCAACCAGGTGGGCAGTATCCTCTGTAAACAACAAACAACAAATTAATGCTGCTTTCCTATTTATAAAAAATCTAGTGTCATTTCCATTAGCACAACTTTATGGTAATGAAATCATGTGGCATGCTGAAGGGAAACAGATGCTGAAAAGATGTAGAATTGAATTCCCCATGATGTCTTTATGAGTAAAAAGGTGTGTTTTTTTCATTTACAGAGAGAACATGTTCACAATAGTTTAAAATACTTTGATTCTGCAAGATTAGATGTGTCAGGAAATGGTAGAACCCCCTCCCCCCAGATTTGAAACCAAGGTGTGCAGTTCTAAATCAAAGAAATTCAGTCTTTGATACCTCAATGGAAAGCTAAGCATAGCATTTATCATGTCAGTTGAAGTTACTTTGTGGTGTTCTTGTCAAAATTCTCTCCTACTGCATTAATATATGCAAGGGATGTTGCCAGTCCAGCTACTTTGCTCATTTATAGAACTTGGTAGCTCATCAAAATACAATTTTTGTTCTGTCCTTTTTTAAAAAAAACTCTGTGAATGACACCATGGCTGGATCAGTCTGGGCTCGGCTTATTGGATGCCCTTCTTTTGTGTTCCAGAATGTTAATGTGAAGTTTGATTATGTTGAATTGTCTGTATTTGGTAATGCTGACCCAAATTCAAGAACTTCCTTCTCCCAGGAAAATTGCCAGGTTCTGGTTTTTACAGCCCAAAATAGTTTCCAGTCTTTGGTTGCTAAGCAGGTCTCACAGGCCAGATCCTGTTAATGAGCAATAGAAACATCATAGTGAAATCACATGAAGGCCACAAGGCCATACAGTAGAACAAAGTGCCACTTACATCCATTAGACACCGTAGTCAGTGCCATCATTCACCACGTCTGGGGTGCTTACCTATGCAATTCTACCAATACTGTGTATTCAGCATTTTGCTGAAAAGAACTCAGCAGTCTATGTTGGGTCGAAGGTGCTGTGTTTGGGGGTGCGGAGAGATTAAATTGACATACATCAGACATAAAGAACAAAAATTCTAAAAAGCCTTTAGGGAATTGTCTTAGCCTTTCTGTTCGTTCCATCAGAGACCTCAGAGTAGCCATCTTCAAACAACAGTAACCTCAGCATGACAGAAAAGGGTTTTTTTTCCAGCAATTGACTGTCTGTCAAGGCCTGAATGGGGATTATGGTTTCTTCTCATACAGAAAGAGCTGACAGTAAGATTGCTTTTGTATCTATGACTTCTCCATGCATAATCCTTAATGGACCTCTAGTTTGAAGGCCACAAAGGGCGACTTCCAGTCACAGTAGACAGCACTAGGCTAGATGGACCAATATGGGTCTGGCTCTGTATAAAGGAAACCTTGTAACAGCCAAAGAAATTATTTGCTAAATGTTTTTACTAATTCACCTATTGGGGTTAATCGCTGCCCTGCCTTTCTCTCATCCCTTTTTGCATTTGAGCAATGGAAAAGATGAAATGAATGCAGCCTACAAAGAGAGGGGGGTGAGATGACAAAAGGCTTGTGCTGCCCCTGCATGGGGTTTATAGTCAGAATGAGTGAAGTTTAAACAAAGAACACAGTAGCTGGGGCTGTGAGTCAAGAATGCCTCTTAATAACAGAGGGATCTGTAAAGCAGCAGAAGCAAGAAAAGTCCTGGGTGCAAAATGTGGCGAACAAGTAACTGTCTTAGGTGAAAAAAACCAGGAAAAAAGATAAGAGCTCATCCACGGTTATCTTTTGCTCCTGACTTGTTCTCAGCAGTGCAAGTTCGGTTCAGTGCAGACTGTAATGTCCTTGTGGGTGGGAACCACTCTTGCTCTCTTTTTGTTTATACTACTCTGTAGAGCCCTGTGTACTGTGATGATGAAGAAGAAGAGATTGTGTTATAATTGTAATTAACATTGGAAAACCTGAAAAATAAAATACAAAAAAGAAGAAGAAGAAGAAGAGATTGGATTTATACCCCACCCTTCACTTCCCAAGGGAGTCTCAGAGCGGCTTACAAACCTCCTTTCCCTCCCCCTCCCCACAACAGACACCCTGTGAGGTAGGTGGGGCTGAGAGAGCTCTGAGACAACAGTCCTTGAGAGAACAGCTGTGCCAGAACTACGGCTTGCCCAAGGTCATCCAGCAGGTGCAAGTGGAGGAGTGGGGAATCAAACCCAGATCTCCCAGATAAGAATCCACACACTTAACCACTACACCAAACTGGCTTAATAGGATAAATAGGATAGGATAAATACCACACCTTCACTGTCAGTCAAAGTGGGCACTGGGAAAAAACAAAACAAAACTTGACTTGGTACTGTGAGCCGAATGATGCTTTGCTGTGGTGTAGAGATGGAGATGAGGACCAGCATCCCTGATGCCACACCGGAGGACTTTCTCATCCCTGCCTGCTGACTTCATTCTGACAGCCTTGGCCATTAGGGTAAATTTCTTGTCTCACTGCTGCAGCATTAATCTCTCTCTGCCTGGCTGGCTTTTATTGGACACCACTTGAAAGGAAGACTCCCAAAATTAAGATCTCAATATGCAGGACAAATATGTGTGAGCAGAACTGTTGTTAATGCTGAAGTTTTAAATTTGTTGCTGGGGGGTGGGGGTGGGAAGCCTCTTTTTTTCCTTTTTTTTGGGGGGGGGGGGCACTATCATTTCCAGCAACACTAGCTTAGTAGTCAGTCACTTCTGCTTATTTTTTTTGTTTTTCAGCCAGGGAGGTACATTTAATGTCATCACTTAGGATGGTGATTGTTTTTGATCCGTTGAGTCAGATATGAGAATCATCTTATGAACAGTTACCTTCTGGGGAAATGATAGGAGAGCCTACAAGACAGGGTGTTTTAGCAGGAAGCATTTGAGTTGACATACCATGTTGCTAATAATTAATCCTGAGTATTGCAGGGCTCCAGAAATGAATGTGGAGTGATACAGGTGGAAGAGAGGTTCTCTACAAGCCTTTTGGGGAGCACATGAACTCTTAAAAAAAAATCGAAGGTATCTCTTTCAGTGTGAAATTGGGAATGTGCAGTGGGATGGCCCTTGACTTAGAAGCACATGGTTTCTTAGTATGACTACATTCTTGGGTAGTAAAAGAGCAACAATCTCTTTTGTTAACTTGGTCAAAACTGCAAATCCTGTGCTTCTTCCATAATTCAGTAATTTAAAAACACCATAATTGCTGTGATGGATCTGACCCAGGGCCCATCTGTTTCATCAACGGTGGCTAGGCGGGTTCCTCATAAAGTAGGACATGAAAGCAATGGTCATAGCTTATGTTGCCCTTCCCAGTACCTGGCACTCGTTAGCATTAGTTGCATCTCGGATTGCATGTGCTGCTCCAAAATGGGATGGAAAACTTCCGCCAGCTCTGTTTTGGTGTGGAAAATCAGCATGGGAAGACAAGCAGGAGTTGTTCCTCCCCCCATGCTGTGGTCCACTCCCAAGCTAAATTAGGCTCCCACAGATTTGTAAAACAGTGTTCCCTGAAGCTGTTGTGTGACTTCAGGAAAAGTGAGTGGGGTCTGGAGAACCTGGACTTGACTTGTTAAAGAATATATATCTTGTAGTTTTCCCCTGAGCTAGGAGGCATCACCATATCTTGTGGTTATGAACTGCATAACTAAATTATGCTCTGTGTAAAGAAGTACCTTTTTCAGTAAATTGTGAGCCCACCACCAGTCATTTTCATCTGAGTAGTAGAACAAGAGAGGGAGAAGAATGTCATTGTGACCATTCTTCATATGCTATCTCTACCTAAGCCCCCTCCCCCCAAAGCCCTAATCTTTAACACTGTGTGTTGCTATTCTGTCATGGCTATGATTGTGGCCAGTTCAGCTCGGGAGCTTTATAGGTTGAAAACTTTGGATACTGGAGAGCTGACATTATATGCTTCAACTAACCTACTCCCATTGGGTAACAAGCTGTTGCATTCTGCCCAACAATGCCATGTCTACCGCCTCTGTATTGTCTAGGTCAGGGGTGGCCAACCTGTGGCTCGGGAGCCACATGCGGCTCTTTCACATATATTGTGCGGCTCCTGGCAGGGCGGCTGGGGAAGCAAAGGGGAGGCATGCTTTTTCTCTCTTCCTTCCTTCCTTCCTTCCTTCCTTCCTTCCTTCCTTCCTTCCTTCCTTCCTTCCTTCCTTCCTTCCTTCCTTCCTTCCTTCCTTCCTTCCCTCCTCCCTCCCATCTATTTGCTTTCCTAGTTTCTCTCACTCTCTTTCTTTCCACTTCTTTAATTCTTTCTTTCCATCTCTCTCAATATCATTAGCAAACACGTAATATCATTATCAATAACTGGTTTTCCTCGTTTGTTTTTATTTTTGGCAGTCCCATTTAACGTTAATAAAAAGCAAATTTGCATATTTTTAAAAATAAAAACGTGTGTGTGATATTTGTTCCTGTCTTGCGGCTCTCAGGCATCTGACGTTTATTCTATGTGGCTCTTACGTTAAGCAAGGTTGGCCACCCCTGGTCTAGGTCCATCAAAACACATACTGTTCATCTAGCAAAGGAATGGAGAGAAATTGTTCAGTATACTGGTAGATCTGGACATGCTTTTGCTTTTTAAAAAAAGCAACAATAAAACACATAATCTAAGGACTAGTTTTATGTTCAGTGGAACTGAGGCTGTTCCTGGGTTGTACAGTACAGGTGTTTCATGTGTATGTTGCAAATCTTAATGCTTCATTACATAACAAAACAAAAACTTCTGCACACAGAAAACAACATGTTAAGGAGATTACTAGGCTGAACCCATCTTAATGATGTGTTAATTTTTCTGTGCAGGGGGCTTTATAGATGAGAGGGCAGTCAAACATGGGTTCCCTCACCTGTAATCTGAACATGATACAGACCAGGAAAAAAACCCCAGACTTTCCCACTTGATTTCTGCTACAAGTTGTTAACTCATCTAGATACTCTTGAACCATTATGAGAATGAATGCTCCACCTCTGGGGAAATACCGGCCAGTGCTTTTCCTGTAACAATCCACTGCAGTTTATCACCATTTCTGCTTCTGCACCTTCCAGAAAAACAAACCTCAGAATAGTCATCATCCTAGCGTGACAGCTGGCCATGTCAGTTGTCACTGTCATGACCATTCTGGGTTGCTTTTTGTGTGCCTTACGTTCTTTTTGTTGGCTTTACTTGTTGCTCACATTACATTCACAGCTGCCGGACTCTTGCTGGAAAGAATTTCTGGGCCTTTACTTGCAGTGAAGGTGGTTGGTGGTCCCTCCAAATAATGGTGCATGTGTTTAAGAAGAGACTGTTCATAAACTGTTTTGTAACAAGGGATACTTGTCTGCTTTTCCTAGTTACCAAAAGTAGAGTGGCGGGTTGGTGAGGGAGGTACCATTTAGTAATAATCACTTCATTGTCCTCTGTTTTGAAAGTGCAAGATGCTTTACCTCTCTTGTCCTATAAAGGGGCAAAGCTTGTTCAAGTCCGCTGAGTGAAGTGGAAAGTAGCTGGGACCAAGCACTCACTGGTCGGGATATGGGTCAGAGTCCTGCATCATTAGTGGCTTTGCATCCTCAACATGTATGTGTGCCTTGACCATTTTGTGGTCTAAGAATGAGATGTTCCTATGGTAGATTTAGTGGTTGGTTTGAAGCAGTTTGATCATTCGCTGGACTATTTCTGCAGGCTTTCTTTCTCTCCCCCCCCCCCCCCCCACTTGACTGTTGCTGTCATCAAATGCATGTTATGGTCTCCTTTTGAACTGTGATCAAAATTTTGGAAGCAGGTGGCTATGCAGTGGATGGTTCATGGTGGTTTTCAATGCTTTGCTGCTGTTGTAGATTCTGCCACTTGGGCATGAAGGATAAAGAGTGTTGGATGGCAATGCCCAGAGAACAAATTGCTACATGGAATGAGTGATCACTGGTGGTGTTTCATAGGTACTTGTAATGTGTAAAATTTGAGCGACTTCCTGGCAAGTTGCTGAGCAGGACCTTGTCTTTCAGCACTAGCTTGGCAGCTAATAATTTTCATACTTCTCACTCCTGCAGCACCTTCCCCCAAGTGGATAATAAGTGCTTGGTAAATACCAGTCAATTAAGCCTCCAGGGCTGAAGCCAGATAGGCAGGCGTCTGTGCTAAGGGTTTGTTCATGGGATAGGGAAACATGAGGTTCCTATCAGAACTGTCTTTTGCATTCATTTAGCTTGCATTGATGGCTGTCATTGGACAAGTGTTGCATACTCTTTGGAGATCCTGGCCCTGGGCAAGGAATTTTTGAATGTGTAAACCAATAATAAAACCACTATTAATTTTCTTGGCTCCCAATTGCACTTTTCATTTCCTCTGAGCCCCAGTTTGCTGTCTATTGGTGATAAAGGTGTCTCATCCATTCAGGATATTTTTCAAAGGACGGAACCATCCTGGAATTGTAATATAGCATGATTGCTATTGGCAGCCTTGCATTTAAGCATTGTAAACAACAAGGGAATGGCTTCCAGGGAGGTTCTTCCAGGCGGTCATTTTCTGGAGGAGACAGCCTGTGCACAAGAGATTTTAGTGCCTGAGGCAAGAAACCTCCAATTCTCCCCCTCTGTTAAATATATAGGAATTTAATTTTATCCTAAAATGGCTGCCTCACCTTGCTTGCTGGTACTGTAAAGTATAACCTGCTGCTGATTGGTATCCATGAATGTGAAGTGGTCTTTGGGCATGTCTGCATGTGCTGTCTTGCAGAGGTCTGATATGGCCTTTTAGTGCAAGGCATGCTCCATTGTTACTGGGTCTCTGTTTCTCTCTTCCCTGGACATTGAGATCCCAGTGCTAGCATGTGGAAAGGTTTAGGGTTGGGGGTTGTCATGATCCTTGATTTTAGCTTTTTGGAGGGCTTCTCACTGCACATTTATTCGGAGCTTACAGTTGGCCACTTTCACACTCACTCCAAAGTTCCTGCCCTGGCCAAGTGATTTGTGTTGGCCCAAAGCACAAACTTAATTTTCTCACATATTGGGGCAGTTGGGATTTTTTTTTTAAAAAAAATGTATTACCTTTATGATTCTTTTAAAGTAGTTGCTATCAACTTGAGCCTGTAGGCACTTGTGAATTTTGAGAGAGCGTAGGGGGGCCATCATAAAATGCCTGCCATGGGTTGGGGGATAACGTCTACATGTTTGTTTCTCCAGAGACATAGAGAATGTGCCATTTTAAATATTTTGTGCTTATATTCACTGGAGGTGGATATTTGATATTTCCCAGTTCCCTTCCCCATAAAATAGTTAAATATTTGGGTGCTGGAAACTGTCTCAGTTTTTGAAGGGAGTAAAGAAAATCATCAGGCAATAGTGTAATTGCCTGAGCTTATTGATATGTGTGCAAGTGAAATTAATTATGGTGGGTTGTCTTAGTTATTCCTAAGTCTTTGTGGGATCTGGAACCCTAATAAGGGAGATTAGTTGCAACCAATATAATGTATGGAGGATTTTGCTTTGGGTATGTGAAAAGGTATTCTGCATGGGGCGGGTGTTAGGAAGGTGGGGGTGGGTTTCCCTTCCTGTGACTGAGGCAGTGTAAATACTCCATTCTTTCTGCCTTGTAGTCAGAGACCCTCTCATTCTCCCCCCCCCCCCCCTTCAGCTGGTGGCAGAATTGTTGATGCACAGTATTTTCAGTCAATACACCGCCACCACCCCCATGAAGACAATGAGTTACATGTGAACTCAGGCACCCATTACCCATTATGCTATAGCTTCTGGCCAGATTTTGTGGGAAGCGGCTGGAGCCTGGCACTTTCTTCCCCGTCGCCACCACCATCATAAGCTCGCCATCCTCCCCATTGCTTTTAGGCACCTCAAAACCAACTGGAGAAGTCCAGTAAGGTAAAGGATAGGAAGGCTCCAGGAAGAGGGGCAGATAAAGGGGAAAGGAAGGAGAGTGAAAAGTGACAGTAAAGAGTAGAAAGAGTGTGCAGGACAAAAAGCAGCAGGAAACTTGAAAAGAGCTGAGAAAGGAATGGAGAAGGAGTCAGAAAATGAGTCAGCAAGGAAGCGTAATACGAGGTGCCCTAGGGTGGCATGTTGGGGACTTGCTGTTCTGATGTGTGGAAAGATGCACAGCATAGGTGCTCCTTAAAAGTAGAACTGTAGGTTTGTGTTTGGTTCTTGATTAGTGCTGCTCTGAACCCTGAGAAGGAACGCTTTGGACAATGCAATTGCATATATACGATAGATTATTTTTCTCCCTAGGTGTTGTACAATATAACGGTGCCAGTAGCTCCATCTGTCAGCATCTCTGTAATGCTCAGCCTGGGGGAAGATAACAGCATTGTTGGTTTAGGGGATTATGGGAACCTGCTTTTGATTCTAATCAGGAAGCTGCTGTTAATGATCGTGCCATACCAAGGCAGCAGTTTGGGAACTGCCAGTCAGTGCCCTATTATGTGGAGGGAAACTTGCATTCACTGGTTGCTGGAATAGGTTGCATGAAACAGGTGAGATGGAAACAGGAGCAGAATTTGGCTTGGAAGCAGGTGTCCTTTGCTCATCCAGTGACAGATGGATCTGGATTCTCGCCCTTTCCCCACTTCACCCTTAGGCAGCCTCACGCTTGTTTTCTTTGGCTGGTAACTGATGTGGCTCATTTCACATGGGCTGTTGACGCTTTCCAGTTAATGGGAGGTCAAAAACAGAAAATTCCGCTTACAGACCCAAGTCTGAGCTCTGCCTTCTCTGGCTCACTGGAGTTGTTTACTTAATGGATTGTATATTGCCTCTTGTCTTACTACACCAACAGGTGGTTTCAGTTCTTGGTAACCTGCAGAAGTTGAGAAATTGAGATTTCTGTCCCAGGCGCTTTGGTTAGTGAACAATGAAGTGCTTGGGAGGGGAATTCTATAGATGTGTACTCTTGGCTTGCTAAGTGTGCTGTTAATTACTTTTAATTGAGACTCTGCATTTGCACAGATGGAAGCCATTTGGATGATGGCAAGCAGAACAATAAATCACAATTGCCCAAGTAGGAACTTCTCCAGCTTTTGACATTATTTTGGAAGCAGCTCCTTAATTTGACGTTTCACTACCTATGGATGTAAGAATAAGTGTTTGAAGTAACAGTGTCCTGGAACTAAGGATATGTCCCTCCTTGTGGCTGCAGAATTTCCACTTGACCACTAGTAATGGTTGGCCAGACTTCTACAGTAGTTTCAAGCATCCCAGGAGAAGTAGTGCCTAAGGGTCCCCACTGACAGTTGTGGGGTTCTCCGTAACTTCTTGTCTCCTCATGACAGAAACAGTTGGGTTGTTTGTCCGTTGCAAAGACAAACACTCTTCAACCTATAGTGGCAACTCTGGGCCAAGAAGAAGGAGGGAAATTAGATGGACAAAACCCAAACTGGAGCAAGGACAAGGTTTTCTTCTTGCTAGTATCTACCAGTCATTCCTTCCTTAATCAACTTTTTTTTGAAAGTAAGGCAGATCAGAGCACTAAGTGACAACAGAAGAGTTTTCTTTGACTAGAGCAACCTAGCCATTTCCTCCATATTCAGTCCATAAGCAGGATTGGGGAGCCCAGCATGGGAGGAAAGATCTGCTGAGGAAAGGGTTTCTTATTCATATCCCCTGTATACCCCTAATCAGATGATGGGTGGGTGCTGTACAACACCCCTATCCCTCACCCCACCTGGTCTATCCTTTGCCCATTTCTATGTATTTCCCATTGGTTGTGCCAGAACATGACCCATTGTATTCCTGTGAGGTTAGCTCTCTTTTCTCCTTTGCTCCTGAGGGGCTAAGACAGAGCAAGACTTTTCTGAGGCTGCCCAATAAATCTGTGGCTGATCCCAGGCCTTCCAGCTGTATGTACCATAAACACTGTGTGTACCATAAACACTGTGTTTCAAATTAGTAAGTATGGATATTGTTCCAAGCAAGTGGATGATAAACCATTTTAGCTATCTTCTTTCTTCCCCCCTTGAAAAAAAAATTCCCGCTGTTGTTCTTTGGAACTGGATATCTTGTCAGTTACAACCCCCATATCCTAAGAGTAGGGCATGTGGAGCAATGGAAGCACATGGATCATTTCGATGAACACCCCCTCCCCCGATGCCACACCATCAAGATTGAGTAATCATCACCTTCAGACTCAGAGGCCTCCTTTTGAGATCTCTGGGTCAAATAATTTTCCAGTGAGCCATCAGAGTTATTTTTAGGATAGTTTAAATTGTTTTTGGCTTGACAGCATTGGCAGGGGCTGTTGCAAAATAAACTGGATTTACAATTTAAAAAAAAAAAGCAGCAGCCCTGAATGTATTACATCAAGGGTCTGAATGGAGCCAAAGATTTCAGCTAAGCCTGCAGTTCTGTTCATAACTTCCCTGTATTTTATTATACTTACAGGCGGTAGTGTCAAGGTGAGGCTTCTTATCTTCTCTCGGAATTAGATGTGGGGGAGGGAAAGGACACTTATTTTGTAGACCTGATCCTGAAAAACCACTCCTTTTGAACAAAGGGGCCTTGCATTCATTAACAGTGTTTCAAGTCTTGTCTGAAGGATTTTGTGGCCTTTATGAGCACAGCCAAAAGTTTTCATCTTGGTGTAATAATTTCTGGTGTGAATTTAAATTTTCTTGAAGAGGAGCCAAGGATATAAACAAGCAGTGGGTTAAGCACAGTGGAAAGTTTTGAAGGAAATGGGTGAGCAGCAAGGGAAAGTTGGGTCTAAAATAAACGTGCAGCTCTTGTACCCAGAGCAGATGAGTTTTGCAGTCCTGGATTTCTAAAGAGCCAGAATTTCCCCCCTAGCTGCATTAGTTTTGGCATCATTTTCGAGTTCAAATATGCCAAATGAGAGAATAAAATTAGATTTGCAGTCATCCCACTGGGCTGCTGGTTCCTGACCAATGCTTCTCTTGTTCTTCGTTACATTGTCCCTTGTGAATTAGGACAGCTGACTGTGGTTTCCACTGCCACTGGAGCAAAAGGGAGGAGTATTGATTTGCAGTGGTACTACTGCTAGGAAGATCTCTGGCTCCGAACAAATGCTTTCAAGCGACTCTGAACAAGGCTTGCAGGTGACACAAGCACTGGCAAAAAATATGATGGGAAGCTGCATTAGGAATGGTTTCAGAACGACTGGGTGATTTGGAATGTTACATCTCAAAGCTGCAAGCCTGGATCCTTGAATGCAGCAAAAGTTGTCTTGAGTTAAAGGAGTGGTTTCCATCTGCCATTAGTAATGAGCACAGACTGTAATCCTGACCTCACTTAATTAGCGGAGGTTTCCATTGAGAGCACTGGGATTTCTTGCATGTTAAACATTCTTAGAATTGCCGTCTTAGTCTCTGTAGGGTCAGTTGCTAGGGATGTATTCACACCCGCACAAATGTCCTGCTGGCAAGGTGCTGGCAGGATCTCTCTGTGAAAATTGAAATAGAAAAGAGTATTCATGGGTAGTATTTCTGTTTAGTCTTTTTACCCCATCTTCTAAAAACAGTGTTGTTTGTTGAAGGCCTTGTCAGGGGATCTTCAGCAGACACTTCTCCAGCTCCCACCTTGGACAAATGGATAGGTTGGGGGTAAAGTTCAGTATAATGATTCTACCCAGTGTGGGAGCCAGAGAAGTTTCTGCTTAAGATCCCCTGAGAAAGCTGATGGGGAAACACGTTGGGATCTGTATCTTGCACCTTGTTGTTCTTTTTTCTCCTACCTGCTGGTGTGGCCTTATTGTCTCCCTGTTTGTTGAAGGCACCAACTTTTGAAAAGTTAGTTTGAGAATTTTTGTATGGTTGTAACTTGGGACAAGAGGGCAAAAGCCAGTGTCAAAATCCAAGCTGACGAAAAGTTCCTTTAGGGCTTTGTAGTGAGTGGTTTTTGCTCAGGATCTGACTGATTATTTGGGAGCCCCCCCCCCCCCCGCTTGATTGCACAATCTAGAACTATTTTCTCTGCAAGAACCTTATGGCAGCATACATCTTCGCTACCATTTTCTGCAAAGCGCTGCACTATAATCTGGATTTAACGGCCTGTTTCGGGGGGGCGGGGCTCAGATGAACCTTTTCCTGTTTTTCACATAGTGTTGAAGAAAGTATCTCTTCCAAGGCATGCTGCTGTGTTTAAGACCTTGGGAGAAGTGAGCCCAACTGCTCTGTGTGCTAGGTGCTAGAGTCACAGAAAGGATTACTATCTCCTGGGCAGCAGCTTGTATGTGTAGGGATTGGGTCCTGGCTGCCTTTCTTTTCTCCCTGGAAGTTCTGTGAAGCTGAGAGAATAAATAGTGAGTGACAGACATTTTGAGCCAAAGTTGCTGTGGAAAGAGAAACAACACTCCTGGACGGTGGCCTCCTCCCTCCCCCTGGGCTGGGTGACTTGAGTCACACTTCCTGAACCTGCTGGGGGGCAAGTTGCTTGTTATCTGGTTCCTGCCCCCTTTGTGGTCTTACGTTCTTTACTCATTTTTCTTCTTCTTGCTGTTTTTCAGGTGTGAACTGACTCAACATGAGTGGCCTTGGGAACAACCCGACGGACCCAGCTAACCCAGATTCCCAAAAAAGGAAGGGGTCACCGTGCGAAGGTATAGTCCAGAGGTATGTATGGTTTTGCAGCTTTGTTCCTTCCGGGTGTGTGTGTGGGGGGGGGGGTGTTGTTTTGTCCTTCTGACGCTCTCATTCTGCACAAGCAGATGGGAGCAGATTTCATCCACTCAAATAAGTTCACACTTCCCACCAGGGTTTGGCTCTGTGTGTTTTGAGTAGCTACTGTGGAAGATGGAACATAACTCCCCATCTGCTGCTCTGATTCCTGGGGAGCAACTGGTGGTTGCTTGCTGAAACTGTTTTAATTTATTTATCAATTCAGGCTTCTAACTCAGGCCATTATCTAGGGCTGCTCAGATTACAAAGCCAAAAACACACACGCACATACACACACACGCACCAATTACATATAATGCTTACATCACATCCTAAAGTCTCAGTGCTAATTAAAACCTTGGAGTTGGCTGTTTCTCTAGGGTTATAGCATTCTCCTTTTTTTCCAGGAAGTAGTAATAATTTTGCTTCCAACATAGACGGGTAGTGGAAATCTCTTAAAGCTCATTTCACCCAATAGCTAGATTTTAATGGGGGCTGTGATGTCTAGTCATTTAGAGAAATCAATTAAGCATCTTTTGATCAAAAAGCTATGTAGTCAATATGATATAGTGGTTAGAGTGTCAGACTAGGATCTAGGAGATCTAGGGAATTTTGGGGGGAATTTTTGATTAAAAATTTTTTTTACCTGATTTTCCACCGTCGGCCTTGGCCTTATTTTTTTTTCTAAATCCCCATTCTGCCATGGAGACTTGCTGGGCGACCTTTGGGCAATCACACACTCTCACCCTAATATGCCTCAAGGTTGGTTGTGAGGATAAAATGGAGGACAGTGTAAGCTGCTTTGGGTCCCCACTAGGGAGAAAGTTGTGGTAGGAATGAAGTAAATAAATATACTAATTAAGTGGCTTGTATCATCTTGAAAGTAGAGATGATTTTGAAATTCTACATACCCACTGGCAGTGATAGCTCAGAATCTACTTTCCTTTGGGATTTGATTTCAGGAGCTTGAACAGAATGCACATAGCAAATGCGTGCAGTTGTTTACTCCCCCCCAACTGTATTTATTAAGTACACTAACAAACCATGATTATGCACATGACTTGTTTGTATAACAGTTTATAACACAGAGCAAATGCACACAGTTTGCATCTCTGCACTTCTTTATGTTGGATATGGGTTTTTCCAACCTAAATACATGCTGGCATGCTTCTGCGCATTACTAATAACAACAACAAAAAATCTATGCAACCAGCTATGCAATCCTTTACAGAATAAGTCCAGTCTAAGTTTACTGATTTAGAATGAAGCAACTATACGTAGGATTGCATTGTACAGGCTGCTGCTTGTAAAATAAAGTACCATCTGATTTCTTTGCATTTACATACTCTCGTAAATGCCTTAGAAATCTTAAAGTAAGAAGCTCTGTGCATAAAAATCTCCAGGTTTGAAAAAAAACAAGTTTTTTCTTCCCCCAAGTGACCTCACAGAGTATGAGCCATTTATTGTGGACATAGCCTTCTTGTGAAGATGAGGTTGGTCTAGATTAGAGTATGACATGCAGATTTTCTCCAGCCACACCCATTCCACAGAATGAGAAAAGATAACTTTTGCAGGTAAGGTAGGACTCCTTTTCAGCAATGATGATTCCCATTTTTTCTGTCTACAGTGTTTAGAGTTCTGTAAAGTTATAGTAACACACAGGTCTCTGTCCCCTCCAGTTTGGTTGCTCTGCATATTCCTACAGCTGCAGCATAAACTAGAAGTAGGGCAACCTTGCGCTCATAGAAAAGATCCTGTCCAACACTCAAGCAAGTCCTAAAATGATTTTTCTATTCTTTAACTTTTTTGTCCAGCACCCTGTTGGGTTCTCAGGAGTAGATAACAATTTCTCACAGTCCTCCTGAAAATACAAATAGTGGAGAGAGATGAACTAGGCATACAGGATCCATTCCACCATGCCACACATTTTGGAAGGAGTGTGAGGAGTGTGTGTTCACTTCACTTTACTGTGGGGGAGTCATTTTGATCAGGGTTTATTAATTCAGGGAAAGGAACAAAAAGCAGGAAGGAGTGAGTTTGCTACATCAGTTGTAGTTTTTTGGCAGAATGCATAGCAAGTAGCTGTACAACTTTGTCCCCTTCAAACATTGTCCCCGGTACAGAAGTAAACAGTGCCCCCAAAATATAGCTGGCTATCACTTGCAGTTTGCTTTCTATAAACAAAAAATCTTCCGGGGTACAAAACAAGAAATCTGCATTTTTTCACTGAGGTACTTCTTCATCTCAAGCCCATTTAACATATTGGGTTAAAAAAACATACACCATGAGTTCATTAAAAGAAAACAAATTCAGAGAACCCTTTTAAATATTCTGAAGAGATATAGCCCTTCATGACAATCTGATGACGGCTCTTACTAATAACCAGGAAAATAGTTAGTTCACCCCAGAGAGGGATATTTGTGGGATAGAAAAATACCCAAAGATAAAAGTTAGAAATCGGTAATTTTAAAACACACCCCTTTCACATTCATGAAAGTTTGTTAGTTGTCTAATATCTTAGGTTCAAAATGGGGGTGGTGGTTTCCAAATAAAACAATAGCTTTGTAAAGGAACTATAAAAGTACGAGTTCTTCAGTATACTAAAAAGGAGGCAAAAGAAACATTCTCCCTCATGTCAAAGTCAGTTTTCAAGCTCTGGATGGTTTAGTACTGTGAAACACAATGATAGCTGCTGCACTTTTGTTTTTGTAAGAATGTTTCTACCCCTAGATACACAGGAATTTTTCTTGAGGGAGAAATAATACCCCATACGCAATATGTATAAAATATTTGTACAGGATTGCTAAGCATAGTCTGCCCCTGATATCCTCTGAATGCCAGTGCAATAATGAAATTTTAGGTTGCCAACTAATATTTGGGAAGCTAGTAGTATAATTTCTATGGTTCTATGGGGGGGGATTACTTGATGGCAGTGCCACGTGCCCTACTCCATATGCACATCTTTCACTCATTGTCCAGAATCAATAAAAAAGTTCAAGGGATTTTGCTATTATGTACTTGTTCATGCCTGTAACTGTTCTAGACTGCTTACGTGTGAAGTAATGTTTTAAAAAGGGCATGAAACAGAAGGAAGGAAGGGAAACTATGGCCACTAGCACATATTTTGCTGTTGTCATGTGTTTGTTGATGTTTCACTTTTGCACTTACGTGCAGGTACTCAGTGAACAGAAAATTATTTTACTCTGTACCACTGTGCTGGAGTTCTTATGCAAAAATAAAAATAAATAAAGTTGTGCAGGCAAAATGATGGGAGAAGAAATTTGCATGATCTGTGTGCTAATTCCAGAATTATTACTGGAATTCTCCATGCAGAATGAATGAAGGCATTGTGAAATTCATGGCAGAGCAGAACCAGGGAACTGTAGTGGAGCAGAAAGGAGGAAATCCACTTACACTTCCTTAGAAGAGGCGTTCTGCTTCTTACAGAAGAGGGAATGACTCTTTTACGATGGCTACAATGTCTGTGTATTTTTTTAAAAAAACAGTATGTTCTTCAGAATTATTTTTATGGATAGTTGTATTGATTTAATTGTTGAATTAAACTATCAACTAAAATGTATGTGACTAATTAGCCATTTTTAATCAGTTATCAGCTGCTGTTTTATATTTTGGCCTGCTTGTATACACTTTCTCCCCCTGCACTGAAGCCTAGAAAGTTTGAAGAATTGCTGATAATGGCATTTGGCATAGTAGAAAGTGTAACCTACTGAAGTCATGCCTGATGATGCTTTAATGTAAGGAAAACTGGCCTTCCCTCTCCTACGTTTGACTGTTGCCATAGCGACAGGGGCATTGAGTTGTGTGTGCGGGCTTTTAAATCCTGAAATGAATTCCATGCACAAGTTGCTCTTCTGCTTTGCTTCTTTTGATTTTGCTGCCATCAGAAGAATTGCACTGTTTTCCCCAAAAGTATTTACCTTCATAGAAAATCTACCCACCGAAGGGCTTTCCCAAATTTTAAAAAGGGGAATCCCCCCCCCCCCCCGCTGCAGTGTTTTGGCATTAGCCTATCAGGAAGTGCCAAGAAATTGAGGGGGTGGTTTGCTGTACTTACACTACTCTTTGGTGCTTTTAATTACCACCCTCAGTATTATTGGGCTAGATACGGCCTCCAGGGCCAGAGTGCAGAGTAGTGTACAGCCTTCAAAGGGCAACGTTTTAAAAAAGAATTATAGAGGGGATGTCTTTGTTAGTCTGCTGCATCCGAAATAGAATCTTGTGGAACCTTAAAGACAAAATGAATTTTGTGAACCTGACCTGACTTTGTCACTTTCAAGAAAAGCATTTTAAGAAAGGAAGAAAGGGAGGGAGGGAGGCAAACATTTTCAAACAATACCCAGATGTTATATAACAGGGTAGGCTTGCTATTGTTTGGGGCTGCATTTTTTTTTTTGTAACAGGATAAGAGCTTTAGTTACTTGACCAGGATAGAAATGGTGTGAGTAGATGGGAAAGCGGAGCTGAAAAATTATGTCATTCATCCACTGGTGATGTCACCAGCACTATCCAGTAATGGCCATGAAAATTGTGCAGCCACATAGCACTCACTATTGATAAACTGACAAGGGTGGGTATTACATTTTAGTAAAGTAAAGGTTTCCCTTGCTGAAAAGCCCGTCGAATCTGACGCTAGGGGGCTGTACTAATCTCCATTTCCAAGCCGAAGAGCCAGCGCTGCCCAAAGATGTTTCCGTGGTCAGGTGGCCAGCACACACTGTTACCTTCCCACCGAAGCAATTCTTGCTTTCGAACTGCTAGGTTGGCAGGAGCTGGGGCCAGAGACGGGAGCTCACTCCGTCATGTGGCACTCTGGTCTCAAAATGCCGAACTACAGACCTTCCAGTCTGCAGCTCAGTGTCTTAACCCCTGACCCATCGTGACTCCTTCTTTAGCCAGCAACAGAATTATTATAGCTGTGAAAATGAATGATCTCTCTCTCTCTCTCCCACCCCGCCATGCAGAGGCCTTAAGGAAAGGCCTCTGGATCCCACTGAGCAACTAACTGTAGCAGTCATTGCACTAGGAAGAAAAACAGCCTGGAAAGGCGCTGTAAGAACACTTTGCAAAGTGCAAGAAATGAGTAATGAAAGCCAAATGGAAGCTGCTCGCTCTTCATCTGCATAGTTGTGTGGCATATCGGATGTTTCTTAGACTTGCTTATAAAGCGATTGCTTTAGCAGCTTTTGCAAACAGATTGATTGCCCTTTTTTAATTCACTTCTGCCTTTTAGCTTATTAACTCAGTTTCTTGGCGTGTTGCCGTCACAATTTCTTCCCACTGGTCATTTGCCAATTTATTTTTGCCTTTACCGGCATCTTTATAATTTGATCAACTATGTGGTTGCTTTTGTGTTAATAATTGTCAAATTGACCATGGGGTGGTAAGGTGCAAAAAGAAGAACCACCCAGTCTGTTGAGAGAGATTCAATTGCATGCTCCTGTGCTGCAGCCAGAATGTACTAGATCTCAGTCAACATAAGAATTACCAGTGAAGTCTCATGCACAAAAATAATGGGATATGTTAATAAATACTTGGTAAATAATCTAAGCCGTAACACGTGAAAATGTGTCTGGTACAAAAAGATTATTTGCTGCTAATAATATGAAAGTATAAAGGCTACAACAATGTGATATCTACATAAACACGAGCATTATTTTTAGAGTATATTAACTATATGTACCCGGAATTCTTCTAAAGGTTGTTCTTCATGCTCATGCTTAAGCCCATATAAAACAAGTTGCTGACCAGCATTGATCAATGACCTATGCAGCAACTGGATAATTGAGCTGTTATATGTGGATTCTTTGCAAGATGCTGTTTATATTCTCAGGCTTAGTATCAGCGGATGGTATATTTGTACCACATAATCCATAAGAACATTGAAAGTCTGGCAACCCTGATCCAAAAATAAAAGTCATGTAATAGCTTTTATTAAGACCAAACAAGATAATACACGCCAGACATAAATAAATACAACAGTGTGCAAGCTTTCAAGTTCTCCATAACTATTTATCTGGCTGAATATTTTTAACGGGAAGTAGAGAAGGAAATGATCTTGAGGTATCTTTGTCAGAAGAATGCTTTGCTAACTGCAGTGGGCACAGGTTTAGCTGGTATCAGGTTGCACCTTGGCATGCTGGGAAAAAAAATTCATTCATTCACATTTATAGCCTGCCCTTCCCAGAAGTAGGCTCAGGGGGGGTAACAACATAACATTTATGCAATTTTTAAAAATAAAATAACATTAAAAATTTAAAATATCTTCATAAATATTAAAGTGGTGGTCACAGCAATAACAATAACAACAAAAAATTCCCCTGGTTATGGGAGGTTCCTGGCCATAGCCAGTAGTTGTTAACAGTAGTTGTTAACAGAAGCAAAAATTGGGATTCATTTGATTGAATCTATGATAATCAATAGTTGTCAGATGCACAGGATGGATCAGACAGGTCTCTTAAAATGCTGAGAATGAAGGACAAATGAGGTAGTCCTTATATTAACCATACTAGGCAGTAATTGTAGCCAGTAACCTCAGTGTAAGCTAAATTCCGATGATACTACCTAGTGAAGCTACCAAGGTTCTGTTTTCTCCAGATTCCTCTCTTTATCAGCTAAATTGTGTTATTTTTTAAAGGAGACGAAAAAAAGAAGGTAGACAATGTTGGTTGATAGTAAAACATTTATTTATTTATTTGTTTACGTTTTACTTGTCATCTTCCTTTTTCACAAAGGCTCGAATATCAAAACAAAAGCTGTGTAGCCCTTTTTATTAAGGTCAGCCAAAATGATACTATACAAGTGTGCAAACTTTCAAATTTTCTAGAGCCCTTCATCTGGCTGGATGTCAGGGAAAATAAGAACGGTCTCTCAGATCCTGATCTGAAAGCCTCTTCATCAGCACTGCATGCAGAATGGTCTGCCGACTTCGTAAGGAAAGGAAGGGGCTGGTATTGGGATGCACTCTTGGCATACTGGGAATAACAAACAATGAAATACATACGTGATTGACAGCCGACAATGTGTGGTCACCCTGGATGCAGCCCAGGCCTGACGACCAGGGAAGGTTGTTTCCGACCCTGATGCCGTCTGAATTTTAATGACTGGAAGCACTTTATTGAAATTTTATTGTTCTTATGACTTAATTTACGGGTTTTAAATTGATTTTAAATGTTATTGTATTGGATACAGCACATTGTGCCCTTGTAAGCCGCCCTGAGGCTGTTCGCGGGGAGGGCGGGGTATAAAATCGAATAAATAAATAAATAAATACATCCAGTTGAAAATATGACAACCAATAATGACACTGATCCGACAGTGTTGATTTTGCTGTTCCATCTGTAGTGGAGGAAGGCTGTGATATAGATGGAGTTAGATCAGATAATCTTGCAGAGCTGGTAACTGAAATCTACCACCGCCTCTAGCCATGTCAGTATTTGACTAGGTGGATAATAAGGGAGATGGTTGCTTTGGATAGTTTTTACAAAGAAACCCGCAAATACTAGGTAATCCAGCTGTTTGTGTATGGTAGCCCTGATGTGAAGTTAAGACTGATTTGGTATAAAGCAAGTTTAGGCTTTAGTTACGGATGGGCAGTAACTGGGGAATTGGTTTTTTATAACAGCAATGAGAAACGACGCAGGGAGCAAGAGAACAAGTACCTAGAAGAACTGGCAGAGCTGCTTTCAGCCAACATTGGAGAGATCGACAGCCTAAGCGTCAAACCTGACAAATGCAAGATTCTGAAAAAAACCGTGGACCAGATTCAGCAGATGAAGAGACTCGAGCAAGGTAAGTCAACAAAGTCCTTTGGTTTTTCATTGGTATCTGCTGTATTTGGGTAGGCGACTGTGTGATGTTCAAGAGAGGAATGGGATTCTGAGGCATGCATGTGAGCCTCCCCTCTCCCCCGTACACCCCAGCCAGAATGGATGTGAATGCCCCCCGGCAGAGGACCTTCGCTGATGCACACTGGACTTGTCAGTATGAATACTTCATCTTAACCTGCTTTATGAGGGGATCTTAGGAAGTTCAGTTGCTTTTTTTCTACTCGTAGTTCCTTGTGTTTAAGGAAGGGATCAGAGATATCCCGTCCCTTTTATAATGCCAGTGTTTAATTTGTACTCCAGTCCATGGATCCTCACTTACAGCAATAGATTGCACTTTGTTGTGCATGCAAATCTCTACATGCAGACCCATGAAAACAGGGCAGTGGGTTAGAGGCCCCAAAGGTAGCCAAAGTTCAGGTGGGAGGCACCAGTTCAACTGGCTTGAGAGATACTACCTTAATGGACAATGTGCAGGACAATACGTGCAACAAAGCCTTGCTTTACTTTTGTAAAGCAAAATGCCTTGGGGGTGGGGGGCAATTTTGAGTGGAGGGTAGAAGGAGGGAGAGATGCTGAACTCTTCCCTCGTCTGCCAGTTATCAGTGCCGGCTGCTTTCTCCTGGTAAGACTCTAGAAATGTAAATACCTTTTGGAACTTGGCAAGAGGGGGGGATGATTTGAACCAAGAATACTGCTAGAAGGCAAAGCAACGAGTACCCCTCCTATTGAAATACCCCACCACTGATTCATTGCTCAAAATAACTCCCTCCCCAAACTGCTTTTCTTTGCAAAAGCCAGTGTTCAGATACCTGGCCCAGGTGCCAGGATTCCTGCTTTCCCTTCTTGTTGTTTTTCTTAGTATATCAGTAATGGTAACAGGGAAAAGGTTCCTAAGGATAGAATTAAATGTTATAGGAGAAGGGCTAGAAGGGATTGCCTCCTCTCATGTTGAACTTGTCCATTTCTGAAAACATGTTCTGGCAGAGGGCCTTTTGTGTGGTGGCATTCCAGCTGTGCGTATCCTCCCCAGATACATTCCTATAGCACAGCTTTATTGCCTTACAGGTATCAAGTTAAAGCAATTTTATTTTTCTGAGTGTTTGGTTGGTGGTGATGGGACTCTGGCGATCCTTCCCTTTGTGTATAAGAATGTGATATACAATAAAAAATACACAGAAGTCAAGTAGCACCTTAAAGAGTGACAAAATTTATTTCAACATTAAGTTTTGTGAGTCAGAACTCTCTTCTTCAGATGCAAGAAGTGTACAGTTGGGGGGTGGAGGGCAGTGTATAACAAGATACAACCGAAGGAAAGTAATCCATTCATACAGAGTGGGTGTGTAACACTCCTGACTAGCAGCAACAGAGTCAAATACATAGCAAGTCAATTGCAGAATGAAATGAGAGAGTGGAACAAATTAGCACCTGTAAGGGTGGAATATATAAGATGAATAAGCAGCTATATTGAATTTGGAATCCAAAATCTGGCCCTGGGGAGAATAAGTTGTTTTGAATTTGTTAATGAACTCTAGTTGAACACTTTTGAGTTGGATCCTGTGAAATTCTATTTTAGGAGAACAGGAACGTATTAGGACCATTGTTATAAGTAATTGATGTATTTTTATTGTTTGTGTTGTGTTGCATTTGAATTCTGTTGTATTCTTTTAGGTAGACATAAGATGTTTTAAAGGTTTGATAGCAGAAAGATGGGATATAAATGTTTTCATGTAGTGCTGTTGTAGAAATGAGGGTCAGGCATAGTGAGTGGTAAATGGGAGGAAGTGTGTGACATTTCCCCTCCTGCTGATTCTCTACTTCCACCAGTCCTTTTCTATACCAGTCTCCCTGCCTTTGCATTCATATTAACTTTTGCAGTCAGGTTTGGGAACTTGCTTGCATAGATAGAACAAAGTTTGAGTCCAGTGGCACCTTGAAGTCCAACAAAGTTTGGTCTTGCTCACGAAAGCTTATACCTTGAATAAAACTTTGTTGGTCTTCAAGGTGCCACTAGACTCAGACTTTGTTCTGCTGCTTCAGACCAGCACAGCTTACCCAACTGAATCTATTTGCATAGGTAGGTAATTCATAGTTCTGTGGTAATGTTCTGTTATGGTGTGCAATGTAGCACTCTGGCTTTCTGTTGTATTTTGAAAGAGCCCAGGAATACTGCCTGTGTTTTTGTTAGGGTTGCCAAGTCTGGGTTGGAAAATACCTGGAGACTTTGGGGGTAGATCTGGGAGAGGGGAGGGTTTGGGGAGAGGAGGGGCTTCAGCATGGTACAGTGCCACAGAGTCCATCCTTTAAAGTAGCCATTTTCTCCAGAGGAGCTGATCTCCGTTAGCTGGAGATCAGTTATAAAAGCGGGAGACCTCCAGGCCCCTACCTGAGGCTGGCAACCTTAATTTGTGTATGTTGTGACAACATCGCTCTTGCAGAAGTACTCTATGGAGTTGAATTTTTTTTGTACCCAACATGGATCTACCTTTTGAATACTGGAATTGCATTTTCTGCTGTTTCTTCCATGGCTGCATCTGATACCCACTAACAGTAACTGCTTAACAGTATTCCACCTGTGCACCACGCTTCCCTCTCAGTTGTGCTGGGGTTTTTTTTGCCCTTTTGTATAAACTGAGGAAGTGTTGGGGGAGAGGTTGCTGTGTGTGTGAAAGAAATTCTGCCCAACTCTGGGTCATATCGTACACTGTTCTTAGATGCAGACTTAAAGCTTTAGAGAGAACTCTAAAATGTAAATTGTGAAGATAATAAAGATGCATCTGAGAAAATGTATGTTACTGCGGTGCATTCCTTTCTACGTCCCCTTGTTGAGTTTGCCTCTGTGTGATGTGTAAAATGACCCTCTGTCTGTACAGAACAAAATAGTAGTTATATCGCTATAATTGTTTATGATTTCCGTTTAAGGACCAAACTAGAGATGATGGTGGAAGGTCCATGGATGTATCTCCCATGGGCTTTTTCTATATTCAAAAAACAGTATGGGGAGGCAGACTGGGATTTAGTGCCTCTGGTGGGAAGTTAACCTGTTGCCCAATGCAAACTGCACCCCCACCTGACCTCCAAGAATAGAATTATCGGCCATAACTTTATGTTGCACAGAATCCTTTTTTAGGAAAGGGGGAGGGGGGAAGGCCAGGATGGGCATGAGGGGAGAGAGCATTCAGAATATCTGAATAGAATGGTTCTGTCAATAAATTTAACCAGCTTTTGTCTTCAGCACTTGAATTTCTTTGCTTTCACAGTTGTTCCAGGGAGAGCTCTGCCCCTCTTGTTTCTCCCCCCATCCTGTGGCTAAATTGTTAGCAGTTGGGAGCATGAGAAATTGTTGCTTGCCAGTGGCTTAAGTCCCTCTGTACTTAGAAGAGAGACGAGGACGCTTGCGTTTCTCCCTAAATAGAATGCTTGCCTGGTGGCATCAGCAGCCCTTTCAAAAGACAAAATGTGGGGCGTGTAACTTGTCAGTTTGCCAGGAGACGAAGGCTGTGCTTAGCATCTCAAGGAAATTTTCTGTGCTGGTGGAGGAAACCCTTTTTATCAAGAATGAGGGAGTGGAGAGGTTCATGACACCAAGGTTCCTTTTCCAAGAGTCACCCAAAATATATTTCTTGCATCTTTGATCTGTAACGTATATGTTCACATATTAACATGCTCTCAGTGTGTCCTATCATGAATGTCGCCTGGAGGTACCTACTATGCTCATCAAAAAGCACTGCTTTCAGCTTTAGATGCCCCTTTTAAGACTGAATGTTGGTAGCAAGTCCGCTTTATTTTAAAAATTAAATAGCCTAATTGTCCTAGGGATAAGGATTGAAAATGCAAGGGCTGTGAGACAGACTACATTTAAAATGTTGTTTTTCTAATGCAGCAAAACCAGAGAATGGAGGTAAATAGTTAACATTGCTCTAGAATGTTGAGCTTGAGTGACAGGCTGCTCCTTTTCTCTGATTGGCCAGTACTAGCTGAGGGAAATATGAAATCAGCTGTGTGCTGAGGAGAGAGGGGGTTGCTTTTGAGTTCAGCCATAGTTACTATTCAGTAAAGTAAAAGAGCCAGTTGGTGTAGTGGTTAGCAAGACAGTCTCTAATCTGGGAGAACTGGCACCACAGAGTTTCAGGGCGATTGCCAGAGCGTCACCCCAGCAACATGCCCAGCGTGATGATGTCACTTCTGGGTGACGTCATCATGCTGGGCAGTCGCCCAGATTGCCCCCAGAGAGGGAGGGAGGGAGGAGTGGGTGGGGAGAGGGGTGTGGGGGAGCCAGGTGGGGTGGGGGGAGAGGCTCTTGCAGCGGCATCATCCCAGCGCACGTGAGGAACTCCTGGTTTTTTATGTCGTTCTGCTTGTGGGTTATTGATAGCATTCTCCATTGTATCTTGCTTCTTGATAGCTGGATGGTGATGTGTTTTGTATTTATATTATAGAGGGGTTGGTTTCATTGTTTACTGTGCTCTATCGTTGAATATTTTAATTAAGATGTAAGCTGTTTGAGGGGTATAGTGTATGTGTTAGATGGAAAGACATTTTCTAGCAACATTTTACCCAAAATGTTCTGAGTCTGGTTTGAAAGGAGCTGACATGCATACATACTTCAAATGCAGAAGGTCATATGTTCAGTCCTTGGTGTCTCCAATTAAGAGGATCTCAAACAAAAGGGCTAAAAAGGGCTCTTTGAGAGATGGTGTTACTCAGTCAAAGTAAACCATTGGTCAGGTCTAGCTAGACACACCAATGGCTCGACTCACTGTTGAGGCAGCTTTGTATTTCATTAGTCAAATGGAGGTTGGAGGTCAGTGAGGTACACAATTTATATGCTGGCAGTTTCTGTGTCTGGCATCTCTAGTAGGTTGCCAAACCCCTGGCTCCTGCAGCAGGAGAAAACTAATCTAAATAATGGCCTTTGGGCAATAGCGTGGTCTCACTTCCGGGGAAATAATGGAAGTGATGCCCAGTACTCTCTAGGAATTGCCTGAAACTCTGTGGGTTTAACCAGAGGGTTTCCAGTGATTCCTAGAGAGCCATGACATCACTTTGGGGTTTTCCCCAGAAGCGTCCTCTCCTATTCTCCCCCGAGCCTAATCTCTAGTTAGAAGGATCTCACACCTTTGATGAGCTAGTTTTTACAGTTCTTTAAAAATGTGTCTATTAAGTCTTCTCATTGTGCATCAAAGTTGATCACAAGGAATTCTGCCTTCGCCTCTGTTACTGTCAGCTACTCTCGCACAGGCCACTAATGTTTGCCTCAGAGCATTCTGGATAAGACTGAAATATTCAATCATAGTTTCCTGCTTCCCCGCCCCCACAACGGTTCAGATTGGGCCAGCTCAAAGTATTGGGCACTGTTAAGTGTAGACAATGCTTTTACTTTTTAAGGATGGACAGTTTTGTTCACGGTTCTTCCAGTTCATTCTGCACAAACTCTTGATGCCAGTTTTGAAAACCTGAATAATGCTTCCACACATGTTGAAGGGATTAAGAATGAAACTTCTCCCCTCTATTCCTGTGTGGGTGTTTCGTGTTTCTGGAATAACATTAATGTACCATTTTAGGCTATATATGAAGGAGTCATTGGCACGAACCTCTGTAGTTTGCTATTATTTTAGGAATGATGATGCCAAACACAGATTCCGTACAGCATTGTCAGAAAGGGGGGTGGCATGGTAGTTTAGCAAGATCCATTCAGCTGTGATATATCAGATTTCATGCCCAATAGAGATGGAATCTGAAGAGGGTTTTCTAGCAGGTAAGTACTTAAGAGTTTCCTGCTTATTGGCACTCTTGCATTCATTAGTTTTCTTGGCACCACACAGCAAAGCTGAACATTAACTAGGACAAGCACTACTTTACTGCATAGTTCTCTTTGAGCTTTGCTCTCCATTACCATTTTAACTGCTTCTGCTGACCGTGTTGTTTGGGGTAGAGGGAAGGAATCATCACTCTTTTCCATTCTGTTTATCTCTGGACCATTGAGCATGAAAAGATGGCAGAGAAACTGTCCGTTGCAAATACCTTTGTGCTGGAGTCAAAAGATGCTGTTTACGCATCCATCTCTGTGCCCGCGTTGTGGTGTTTCTCACTTTCTAGCTTCTTTCTGTTTTCAGTCCTCAGCAACTAAAGACCTTCCCAAGAATTCTATGATCGGGAAAGGGCTGATGATAGTAGAATGTTGATTGGGGAAGAGTGGCAGATGGGAGTTGGGGGTGGGGGCTGAGCTCCATGTCTGGCAGTAGTCTGAGTGCCAGATTCTGGAGACAACTCACAGGTGAATGACATGCCCTCCTTGTGATCTTCTGAAACCGCAGCTCTGTCATATATAACAGCGGACCATGATTTATAGTTGCATGAATGAGTGAGTGTTTCAGCTTGTGCACTCCCTCCTTTACATCAGTGTATATTTAAAGTTAGGATACATCACCTTGTGCCTACTAACACATAACTTCTTTTCCCACTTGTGGCCCACTCACACCATTTAGAGAGAACTTCCTTTAGCTCTTCACAGTCCACCTTGGTTTTCACCATCCTGAGTAGATAGTGTCATCTGCAAACTTGGCCACTATACTACTTACCTCACACATGAAGCTGCCTTATATTGAATCAGACCATTGGTCCATCAGGGTCAGTATTATCTCCTCAGACTGGCAGTGACTTTCCAGAGTCTCAGAGAGAGGTGGTAGAACTGAGTCTGAAAAGCTTCTACCCTGAAAATTGTCTTGGTCTCTAAGGTGTTACTGTACTCAATTATAGCTGTTCTACTCTGGACCAGTACAGCTACCCTCTGAAAATATCAGGCAGAGGTCTTTCACATCACCTACTTCCTGGTCTTTTTAACTGGCGATTCTGTGGATTGAACCTGTGACCTTCTGCATGCCAAACAAATGCTCTGCCATTGATCCATGGCCCCTACCTTTGCCAATTCCAAATCATTTATGAACAAATTAAATATAAGAAGAATAAGAGATTGGATTTATACCCCGCCCTTCACTCGGAGTCTCAGAGCGGCTTACAAACTCCTTTCCCTTCCCCTCCCCTCCCCACAACAGACACCCTGTGAAGTAGGTGGGGCTGAGAAAGTTCTGAGACAACTGTCCTTGAGAGAACAGCTCTGACAGAACTATGGCTTTGTCAAGGTCATCCAACAGCTGTAATTGGAGGGGTGGGGAATCAAACCCGGTTCTCCCAGATTAGAGTCTGCTGCACACTTCACCACTACACCAAACTGGCTCTCCTTTAGCTCTTCACAATCCACCTTGGTTTTCACCATCCTGAGTAGCTGGTGGGACCCCTCTGCTCACTTCTGTCAATTGCAAGAACATTTATTCCTGCCCTCTGTATCCTGTCATTTAACCAGTTTTTAATCCATAAGAGGACTAATGAAGTATTCCAGTGGCTGGCTGCTGTTGGAAACAGAATGCTGGACAGAAGTTGTGTGGAACTTGATCTGACCAGCTTGGCAGCTCTTTTAAGGTTTGATCCAGCTGGGAACCCTGAAGAATCTGAGCTTAAGAGCATCTTATGTCTACATAATTAAGCCTGGGCCCCCTTGTGTAGGAGAGAGCAAAACGGCATAAAGATTTGGAGGAACAGTGAGCAACAGGGGCTGAGAATCATTGATTTGTCACCACAGGTGACAAAATTGTGTAAGTGCCACCTGTTTAGCTGGATTTTGATTTCTATGCTTTCATCTGACAGTGCCCTCTTCTTCCTAGGTAGTTCAAGGAGGGCTAGAATTCTGCATTTTCCCCTCAATAAAAGATTAATTTTTATTTATTTAAAGTTGAGATTTCAAGATAATGTTATTGCCATTAAATGCAGATTTGTGAGCTGTAACATAATTTGTTCATTGGCAGAAAAGTGAAATATTATTGTTTGCCCTACAGCTGAAACTTAGGGTTCTCTTCCTCCCACTCCTCAAGTGCTTCGTGTCCAGATGCTTCAGAAACCCACAAGGTGTGATGTTAATAGCTGGCACTGGGCACTTGAGATTCCACTAGATGGATAACACAGGAAATCATGATGCTAAATGCATTAGTACTTGCAAACTCTTTTTTTTTTCAGACAGAAAAAGCCATAACTGTGTTTAGTTATATTACATATTAATTTTTACTGTGTTCTAGCCTTCCTGGCTGGCTTCATCATAAAGAGCAGCAACAGGAATTAACCATGGCAAGATAACCTCAGGATATCTGACTTGCATACATCAGTATATCTTGACACTGTCTGATGATCATGTTTGCAAGGTCAGATTGAAGAGGAGTTAGAAAAGTTCTCATCTGGAAGTAAATGTTAACTCACCTGGATCAGATGTCCAAAAGTGAGACTTCTGTGTATGTGTGTTCTTTTATAGTTGTCTGTTCGGAAGAAAAATGCAGCTCTGCCAAGATGATGGCTGTATGGCTCAGTGGTGTTTGCCCATGCTCAGGGGTGTACAAAAATACTTTAAACTCTTAATTCTGTGAGAATGTTGACACAAGTTAACAGATGAGATACATCTGAGCTGTAATTTGACTCTGCATATGCTCAGAAACATTTAATGCTTCCTTTGTATTGGGAAGAAATTCCAAGGTTCAGCCCTTATTTGGATTATGTAGGTATCAGTCCTCCCCTGTTCCCAGCATGAGGTATTGCGAGGTATGCTATCTCTGTACATGGGAGGCTTCATTGAGCTACAATGGCAAATAGCTGTCAATAGGTCCACCCCTGTGTGAATGAACAAAAAGAGCCAGATAGGAAAAGGGGAGCCTGTTTGTTGCTATGAAACTTCCAGTGGATTGGGGAGAAGGGTTTTAAATCCAAAAGAGGCCGACTGAAGTCCCTTACCTTAAGCAAGTTTCTTTGGCACAAAGCATGTTAATTGGAGCTCTCTGCAAACAGCAAAGTTGTGGAGCAGCAGGTGGAAATGAGCAATGAATGGAAACAATCCACAGTTAAGCCGCCCCTTGCCAAGTCTTCACTAGGGGCAGTTCCTCCTGTTGACAGATTTCTAAGTTTGCTTCTCCTGAAGGTTTTAGAGGCCAGCTCTTCCTCCCCATCCCAAAGCATCTGATTTATTTCTGTACCTCAGAATAGCAGGAGGAGCCTGAGAGAACAGAGGAAGCATTCTAAGTCCAACCCGCATGCATACCTATACATCAGTTGAGGCCCTCTCCTCTGTCCCCTTTGCATGCTGGGCCGCTGTTGTTTAAAGTATCAAGCAAATGGTTTTAGAATAGATTCCCAGAGTTGGAGCCCTTCCAAGGCTAGTAATGTACAGTTGGCAGGACTTGTAGTTTGCGGCTGTGGCAGCAGTTTGAAGTTCATCTGCCAAGACAGCCATAAATGCAGCAAAGGAAGGGGGCCATGCAGTTAATTTTTCAGCACTCTGCCATCCCACAAAGGTTGTGCAATGATTTTGAGCCAGTGTAGCTCTGTGAATGCTGCTTTTCAAGCACTTGTGCCCTGGGAAGAAGGCTGGTTAGAAGAGGAGCAGCTCTTTGGATGTCATAATTTGTTTGGGGGGGAGGGGGAGTTGCAAGTGAGTGAGTAAAAGGGATTCGAAGCCTGCATCTTGGTGAAAGCCATGTTGACTTACTTTTGACCTCTTTTTATGGGACTTCTGAGAGCCTTGCTGGTCTTTTTAGGTCCTTTTAGTCCAGTTTCCTGTTCACAGTGTTGTTCAATCAGGTACTCCAAGTAAGCTCCCTAGCAAGCATGAAGGTAGTAGTCATCCCCTGTTCCCAGCATCTGATATTGAGAGGTATGCTACTTCTGTAAGTGGAGGCTTCATTTAGCTGCCGTGGTTTACAGCTGTCAGTAAGTAGCCCCTGTGTGAACAACAAAACTGATTTTTTAAATCTTGTTTACACAGCAGTCCCATGGCCCGGGATGACTTTTTGTTGCTATTCTGCAAATTGGGGGCAGCTGCTAAGAGAATACTGCCTTCCTCATGGGCACCCAGTAATGTCCATTCTATCCCCATGGGCAGCAACTAACTTGCATCCAAAAGTGAACCTATGTGGTATGGTATATGGACTTGGCCCAATTTTCCAAGGAAAGTTGCTTATGTGACACAGTGGTTAGAATATCAGACTATGATCTGGGAGGGCCAGGGTCAAATCCCCTGGAAGCTCACTGAGGGGAACTTGGGCTGGTCACATACTCTCAGCCTAACCTACCTCGCAGGATGGCTGTGATGATAAAAGTGGAGGAGAGAATGATGATGTGAGCTGTTTTGATCCCTCTTTGGGGAGAAAAGCAGGCTATAAATATTTAGATAAATAATCTAAGCTGATTGAAACGGAGAGTTCCAAACTATATTACATGTCCTGTTCTAAAGAAGAAGGGACACAGCAGGGAAATGCATCCTTGTCACTTGCAGTTGAAAAAGGGTCACGAGTAGAGGAGATGGAAAAGACCTAAGCTCTTTAGAGATCCCCTACCAACCAGAGTAGGCAGTGCTAGATTGGATGGGATGAAAAGTCTAGTGGTTTAAGGGACAGACTGGTTTGGCCCATGGAATAGCAGTTGCTAGCCACTACTCTGTTAGATTGTGCTGGCTTGGCTTGTTGCTGTGGATTAAAGTTCCAGGTTTGCTTTGGCTATTGGGGTGTGCAGGATAACAATCCAGAAGGATATAGGGGAAAGCACAAAAGATGTTCATGTTATAGATACAATGCTTACCCGGTCAAAATTTGAAATGCAACAATATCTGTTTGTAGAGCTCTGACTCTTCAGTGTCCTGAAATAAGGGGAATTCATTGAGTTCTTAAATTATGATTGTCTCCATGAGATAAGGGGTTTCCTTTAAGAGGAGGTCATTTTATGCATATGTAGCCCCCTGTGGTTTTCTAGTTAGAAACACAAGATTGGTACCATTTGTATGTTACAGTTTTGATGCAGGAACCCTCTTTCTCTTTGTTTATCCCGTGGTTCTGGCTTCAGTACTTAAAAGCCCAGTCATTGTGGGGCTGATCTCATGGATCTTTGCCCCAAAACTGGCATCCTTACCCACCAGTGGGGTTATAGTTTTTTCACAGAAGACCCATGTATTCAGTTCCACTCACTATAAAATCCATAATTTTTTTAGTCTCTTAGCCTGCTTTGGGCCGCCACATGACCAGCACATGAAAGAAGTCACACTGGACTTAATTTTTTGCACTGAGCAACTGAGGGAAGGCCTGGTTTCAGAGTTAGAGATTTGACCTGAAGCATGGTCTGACCACTACCTACTTAACGCCAAGGTGAATTTGGCTCTGTTGCCCTGCATAAGAGGGAACCTGCTTAAAATGGTCTGCCCACAGACACAGAGGCTCATGAATCCCACTGGATTCCAGAATGCTCTGTGGGATTTTAAGATTGCAAACACATGCTCAGCTGAGGCATGGTGACCACTCCCACCCCTGAAGTGTTATCTGGTCCCCTAGTTTACCACAAAGCTGGGTCACCTGAAGAAGGCTGGGAGATGTCTAGAACTATGTTGGTGGCAAATTTATACCCAATCTGATAGATTATGCGATACAGCCCTTCAGAAGACCTATGAAGCAACAGTGAAGGTGGCGAAGAAATTTCACTACTCTTCAAATATAACCATCCCAGCTGTTCAAGGCAGCTCAACAACTGCTTATGCCAAAATCTGATCCTTTGTTGTCTCAGGAAGAGACATTTAGCTGTGATACCTTTGCCAGGTTTTTGCTGACGAAATACTGAGAATATGCCTTGATCTGGATATCAGCTGTAATACAGGCACACCAGAAGAAAGACCTAATATACCATGATTTTGACCCAGTTTCCAGGAGGTAAGTCAACAAGATCCTGGGACTGGTGAAGGCCACTACTTGTACCCTAGATCCTTGCCCATCCTGGCTGCTAAAATAATGTAAGGACCACATCAACAAACCCTTAGTATCTATTATAAATCAGTCAGTTAACTCAGGGCCCCTCCCATCAGCCATTCAGAGGTGGCTATCCATCTGCTACTTAAAAAAATATCCCTATAGAAAAATGATATGGCCAATTATCACCTGGTCTCTAACTTGCTTGCAAAGTGATTGAGAGAGCAGTGGCAGACCAACTCCTGGTCTTTTTGGATATCTCAGCTGCTCTAGATCCTTTTCAGACTGGTTACAGGCTGGGCTATGGGACAGAAATGGCTCTGCCAGCTTTAGCTAATGACTTTGTTCTGAGTGTAGACAAAGGCCAGGCCTCTTGGTTGCTCTTATTGGACATCTGCAGCCTTTGATGCAGTAGATGATTCTGTCCTGTTGAGGAGCTTGGAGGCAGAAGTAGGTATTTGGATGCATGCTGAACTGGTTCAAATCATTTCCCATGGGTCAGACTCAAAGGGTTGCTACTGGAAACCAGTTATCATCAGTGTGGTAGCTACACCTGTGGAGTTTCTCAGGGTGCAATTCTATTCTCTGTGCTTTTCATCCTCTATATAAAGCCCTTAGGACAAATCATTCATAGCTTTGGGGTTGGTTGTCATCAATATGCTGATGATATTCATCTCTATATATCTTTATCCAAATCTTCTGGTGATGCAGCAGAGGTCCTCAGTTGCTGCCTGGCTGCTGCAGTAAAACAGCTAAGACTGAACAAATTGAAACTAAACCCTGAAAAGACAGATGTCATGTTAGTTGGGAAGCGCTCCCCACTTTTCATGGAGTTCAGCTGACCCTTGCTAACTTAGTTAAAAGCCTTGGGTTCATACTGGACCTGATGTCATTGCTAGAGAAACAAATCAACACAGCTGCAAGAAAGGCTGTCTCCCAACTCAGCCTAGCCCGTATGATGGTCCCTTACCTTGATTTGGCTGATCTGGCCACCTGGATCCAAGCCATGGTGACATCCAGACTACTAAAACACACCGTGCATTAGTCTGCCCTCAAAATCAATTCGGAAACTCCACTTGGTACAGAACTCTGCAGCTCAGCTATTATTGAAAGCTAGATGGAGCATGTATATTACTCCCATTCTACAGTCACTTCACTGGCCGCCTGTCCCGTCATGACAGCTTTGCTTATCTGAGCAAGGTCTTCTGCAGGCACCACCCTGCAAATAGGCAAATCAACAACTGCCTGCACGCATGCCCTCTCCATTGTTGCCCCCGCCTTATGGAATGGCCTATCTAAGAAGGTCAAGAAGACTCCCGCTCTCTTGCCTTTCCACAAACTACACAAAACAATTATTCAAGAGGGATTTTCTATGCAGCAATAGAGTAAATGATTAACAAAGTTACTTAGATTATTAAAGATTGTGGTCTATACTACTATGTTTATCTTGCTGAAAGTAGGATCCTACTGTGTAATTCTTGTATCATTTAATGTATCACGTTAAGACTTATGCTTGGCTTCAGTTCTGTTTTTAGATTGTGGAAGGGTTCTACAACTCGAATCCTATTGTATTGTTTATTGAATACCCCACCCTGTCAATTGTATTGACTCACGAGTCCACGTGAGAATGGCGGACTATAAATGTTGCAAATAAAATACAGTTGCAGACCTTTCAAAGTTACAGCTTCCTCCATGTAATAAAATGTTTTGGAGTGGGAGAGAGAAAAGGTCTTTTGATAACAGGTCAGATTGCTGCCAGGTAGCAGTAAATTGAACCAAGTGCACCAGATGGTGGAACTTGGAGTGCTTGGCTGAGGAAGCAACCTGGCCACTTTCCTGTTTCTTCTTTTTAAACACGCACACTTTCTTACCCCTCCCCTTCCCCAGGTTGTGGTATGTGGTGGGGGGGAAGACACATTGTTGATTCAGAGAACAAATCAGTGTGATATTTGCTCTTTGGCAGAATGTCAGGTTTTGTCAGTTGCAGGCCTTACAAAAGTAGCATGTAAGAGACTTGAAGCAATTGCACTTCAAAGGCACTGTCATTCCACTGAAGCATGTATTATACTTTACGTGAGAGGTTTGTTTTTCTCTCTGTATGCGTCATACCAAATGAGTTCCCATCATTGACCATATGTTGATGGCTGGAATGTGCAAAGGTATTATTGAACTATGGCTCCTCCCCAGCGTGGCTCATGCAGGGGAATATCCCAGTGGGTTATGTCCAGGTAAATCTGTGCATATGTGTAAGTAAAAGTATAAAAGGAGTACTGTTTAGATTTCCCCCTTCAGGCACCAGAACACACATGTAGGTCAACTGTGAGTTCCAAATTTAAAAGACGAGAAATCAATTTCTGCCCAGATCCATCCCTACATTTGTTGTGATCATGGCACATCTCTCATGCAGTACAGTGTTTGTTGCTACTTCTCTTGTCTGTTTGTGGCACTGGAAGAGAGGCAAAGCTGATGTTGCTTTGCCTTCGCAGAGCAGCATCAGTCAGTTTCCTCGCCTATGGAATAATCCACAGCCTCCTAATTAAAGTAGGCTGCAACTTGGTTTAATTACATTTCTAGGACTATTGACACATACACAATCAATCATAGCCAGGCTAAAATAATCCACACTAAAATCCCACCTCCCTAAAAGCTTAACTCTGACAGCAAAAAGGGAGCCCAAACAAAAAACGTTGTTGCAGCCCTGCTGGATCAGACCAAAAGTCTCTCTTAAGCCTACATTTCATTGCCAAGCATAGGCCTAGACTTTCCAGTTTCGGGGTGTGGGGGGGCTAGGGCTGGGCCAGAGCCATTCCTAGGTCATTCCTAAGAACTGGGACCCATCACACATGGCTGCCCAAGTAGAGCTGCCAAGTCCCCCGGTAGAGCGGGGGAAACACCGATTTTTAAAGCTTTCCCCCGCTTTTCCAAAATTGGCCACCGGGGGGACAAAATGGCTGCCAGCAGGGGAACCTCGGAGCCTGCCCTGCTGGCCTCTTGAACTTCTTAAAAGGGAAATTTCCCCTTTAAGAGCTGAGCAAGACAGCCCCGCCCAGAGATTAAGGAGGGACTAAGCTCTTTCTACTGAAGGGCTTCCGTGCAAGGTTGCTACTGAGTAAACTGCTGGGGTAAGTTGGTGTCTGCGAGCTCTTTTCCTTCTCTGTCTCTCCCCCTTCCCCTCTTTCTTTTTTCTGTCTGTGTGTCCACTGTGGTTTTGTCAAAGGAATAAATTCACTTCCAAAGAGGTAAACATCACAAGGAGAGGTTGCCTGTAGAAGGTCTGGGAGTGGGATTGTTTAAAATGTCTTGTCGTGACTGTTTGGGTCCCCCCAATCCTCATTTCCCTTCTGCAAATAAAAGTTGGGATTCCTCATTTTTATGCCAATTTGCTGTTTCTTTCAACCATGCCCCCCCCCCTCCAGCAGTAAAAATCTGCATTTTTAAAAGCATTTGTACATCAAGTAACCGGTATTTTAAGTTAGGGATGGATCCAACTAGCTTTTCTGCTGGCGAAAAGGGGAGGACAAAGGTCCTCTTTAGCCACCAAAAAGCCTATGCTGGGGGGTGGGGGGAGAAGTTATGGGACTTACATGGACAACAGCTGGGTGAAACAAGGGCCAGAAATAAAGCCTGGGAATTGGGCAAGAGTAAGTGAAAAAGCTGACTGTCTGTCTGTCTGTCTCTCTCTCTGTGTCCCCATCCAGCAGAGGTCTATCAGTGGCTATTATTAGCCACAAGGTCTAAATGGAACACTTTGTCTGGGGCAGTGAGGCTCTGAATTCTTGGTGCTTGGGGGGCAACAGTGGGAGGGCTTCTGGAGTTCTGGCCCCGCTGCTGGACCTCCTGAGGGCACCTGGTATTTTTGGCCACTGTTGTGACACAGTGTTGTACTGGATGGGCTGTACTGGATGGGCTGATCCACTGTGGCTTCTCTCCTGTTCTTATGATATGAAAATCATATTTAGCACTTGTGTAGCACTTAGGGCTTCATATTCTGCCGAGATGAGGAAGGATTCAGTAGGGCCGTTGCTCAGTGATAGAGCATCTGCTTGACATGCAGGAGGTATCAGCCTCTTCAGCTAAAAAAGGATCAGGTCATAGGTGACATTAAAGATCTCAGCCTGAGACCCTGGAGAGCCACTACCAGTCTGAGTAGTCAATACTGACCTTGATGGACCAATGGCCTGATTCAGGATTAGGAAACTTCATGAGTTCATGTGTCAGCATGTGGAAGCAACATCACAGGATGTGACATCACAAAATGATGTCACTTCCTTTCTCCTGGCTCCACCCCCAAAGTCTCCTGGCTCCACCCCCAAAGTCCCCAGATATTTCCCAAGTTGGACTTGGCAGCCCTATGCCCAAGGCAAACCTTGCAGGGAGGGAGCTGCGCGGGAAAAACAGGAGCAAAGCAACACGAGGCACCCAGCCACCCCAAGCCGGCAATCCTCCACAGACGCCGGCTCCCCCCCCCCCCACCTCCACGCATAGCTGCCCAACATCATGCAGGGAGGGAGCTGTACAGGAAAAACAACAACAAAGCAGCACGAGGCACCCAGCTACCCCAAAGCCAGCAATCCTCCATGGATGCCACCCTCCCCCACCTCCACGCATGGCTGCCCAAGGCAAACCTTGCAGGGAGGGAGCTGCGCAGGAAAAACAAGAACAAGGGTGGCACAAGGCACCCGGCCACCCCGAAGCCGGCGATCCTCCACGGACGCTGGCTTTCCCCACCACCACCAAGGCAAGCCCTAGACTGCCTGCGGCCTCCATAGCCCACAGGGGAAAGCATTCCAGCTACAAAGGCCACAGTCACCCTCAAAACACCTTCCCGTCCCCACTGAAGCCCAGGCCAGCAGCTTACCTTTCTGCGTGGGAAATCTGAATATAATGAAACCCTGTGCAGCCTGTAGCTCCACCACGCCCAACTGAGGCCTGCTGGGGGTGGGGCTTAGCTTTCAGGAAGCGAGCCCTGACTTTCCTCCCACCCCACCCTGCCATTCGCTTTCAAAATGGGTTGCGGGTGGCGTGGGTTTTTTTTTTTTGGCAAGGCTTTTGATCCTGGTTTCCTGGGGGCGGAGGGGCTCAGTCACCCCTGGAAATTTTCGGGCATAGCCTCAGCCCTCCAGCTCCCCTGAAGTTGACGCCTATGTTGCCAAGAGTGGTCAGTTGGAAGCATCCAGGTAGTCAAAAGCCGGTTATGAAAGCCACAGGTTGCCTCTGTTGTTGTGCCCCAGAAACTTCACTGAAGGTACTTCCAGAGAACACTCAGACTTCTTGAACTCAGGACAGGGCGTCGTCCCAAACTGATTCTGTCCTCCCAGTGCTGCTGCCCCTAAATGCAAACCATCGGGGTAAACGGTGACAGTTTTAATTTTTCTTTTCTCGTTTCATGGTTGTTGATGTGCTGCTACAGTTTGCGAATTTTACTGACCACCTTAAGTCTGGGGAAATAAGGCAGGATACAAATATTAAAGATAAACGTACCATCCCGTCCTTCCATGTGCCTGTGCCACAATTCAACAACCAAAGTCAGAAGGAGGTGATACAGTCTCAGGGCTCTTGCTGGAAATGCCCCTGTGTACGCCCTGACTGGGCACACAGATGGAATAAGCAGAAAGATGATCTCAGCTGATCTGAGAAATCAGAAAGACGGAATGGGAGAGGCAAACTCTGAAGGGTGTCTTCAGACTTAAATAGCCCCTGAGCCTTTTTATGTTGTACGTGTGTTGGAGTCAGTGTGGGGGTAATACAAAAGAGAAGGCAGAAGAACAGCATTTGTAAACCAGATTAGTGATCTGGGCATTTGTAGGTGTTGCATTCATATTCCAGACCTGCATGTGTAACATTCTCTATCTGGAAAAGTGTGCATGCACATGAAAGCTTATACCTTGAATAAAACTTTGTTAGTCTTAAAGGTGCCACTGAACTCAAACTTCGTTCTGCTGCTTCAGACCAACACGGCTACCCACCTGAATGCATTCTAAATTTTGTTCAGGGAACAGCCAGGCAATCCAGAAGTGGGTAAACTCAATTCCTAATGAGAGATGTGGTGAAGAATGGGGGGAGGCACCCTGAGGAAGGCACGTCTGCTGCATCCAAGGAATTCTACTGAAATCATTGAGGTTACTCAAGAAACACACGCAGTTGGGGCATAAATACACCTCAACAATTGGTGGTAATCCAGTTCAGCCAAAGAGAAGATTTCCCCTCAGCAGTCCAACATCTCCTCCCTATTTTTAAATTGACCTGGCAAGAACCCCTCACTTATGTGCTGTCATGGGAATTTTTCACGCAAAGTCCAGAAGAGGAATCGTAGAAGAGGAATCGTCAAAACTGTGGCCTTTGAGCCCGATTTCCAGACCCTCTTGTTCATACCGGCCCCTTCAAAAATTAATTTCACTGTCTTTCGTAATACAGGTTTACTTCTCTTTAAACCAGCAAACTGTACATAAATGTAACGTAGGGCTTCGCACTCACACCACTGAACATGCCCTCGTGAGCCGCCCTGAGCCCGTTCGTGGGGAGGGCAGGGTATAAAACTGAAAAATAATAATAATAACTAACGAGATTTGAATATATCAAATTTGAAAGGAATCATGTTTGGGTAACTAGATGACATCTGACAGTTATTCTTTAGAGTTGTGGATTTGCATATGATTGTTCAGCAGTGTTAATCCCTTTTAAATTCTCTGCTGGATCATAACTAAATTCTGAATTTCATACCTGATAATTTCTAAGAGCTCTTTTAGAAAGACTTTGCCTAGGATTAACTGAGGTTAGTAGCTTCAGATGATTATCATCTGTTTTTTTCCCCTCCCCAGTGCCAAGTCTCCTGGTACTTTGAATAGTATTACATGTCATGAAGAAGCAGTGGGGGGTTCTGAATCTGTACTTTCACACAAACACATGAAGCTGCTATATACTGAGTCAAGCCTTTGACATTTCAAGGTCAGCAGTGTCCACTCTGACTGGCAGTGACTCTCCAGCTTCTCAAGCAAAGTTCTTTCACATCACCTACTCCTGATCCTTTTAACTGGAGATGCCAGGATTGACTCAAGGACCTCGTGCATACACATCAGACGTTCCACCACTGAACCACTGCTCCTCCCTGTGGCCCCTTCCTTTTAAAGTGGGGCGGGGGTTGCAGCAAGAAGTGGCAGGTGGTAATTAACCATTCTGATTTTCCCTGTGATTGATCACATGATGCTTCTTTAAACCAAGATGCACCTAACTTCTCATTGTGTGTGGTGTGTCACTTCTGACTTCCATCAAGTCACTTCTGACTTACATTGACCCTATGAATTAATGACCTCCCAAACACCCTCTCATTAACAGTCCTGCTCAGATCCTGCAAACTGAAGGCTTGTGGCTTCCTTGACTGAGTCAATCCATCTCATGTTGGGTCTTCCTCTTTTCATAGTGCCTTCAGCTTTTCCTAGCTGTTCATTGCCTACTCTTGCCGACAGCATCTTTCCATGGTCACAGTGAGGCACCTCTACTAAGATTGTTTTTAATCGGAGGTGCCAGGAATTCAACCAAGGAAATTCTGCATGCTATGCGTGTGTTCTGTCACTGAGCTTCCTGTCCCCAGGTTTGTAATTCTCCATCCCTCTGAACCAAGTGGGCTCCAGAGCTAGACACAAGCCCACCTGTAGGGAAATGACTGGGAAAAGGGGTTTCGCAGGAGAAAATACTGAGCACTGCATGAAAATCAGATGAGTAAAGTTCTTCTAATGGACCTCTGAGTCATAAGTTAAAGTGGTTTAAAACAACACAGAGAATTTTAATAATTTTTTTTTTGCTGCCACGTTAAACGCTATGCTATATCTAAACTTAGATCATTGTCTCATCATGCCTTCACTCTTGGCACTAAATCTGATTCCCATCCATGGAGCCGCATTGAATTTTAATAGTGTTCCTCCCTTTCTCCATTGGTTTAAAGGACAGCAAAACTGTGAGCTAATCAGTGTGTTCTGTAAAAGGTACTCAGTAGTCTTGTGTGTTGGGAATGTTACCAGTAAGGAAGGCTGGATTGTTCAGGAATCTTTAGTCTCTGTTTCAAAGTGTCAGGACCTAAGAAGGCTTTCATCCGAGGATGGGGAGGTGGGGGTTGAAGGCTCATGATGTTCTGAGGTGTCTAGAGAGAGTCAATGTGTGTCTTCATTCAAATTTCTGGGACTCAACCAAACTGCTGGGCAAAACAAAGAGAAATAATTTATCATGTAGCCCTTACAGTTTCCCACACTCTGAGTCTCATACTTCATCAGCCAACCTTCCCTTTGTTACTGTATACTGGAGACACACAATAATGGATGGTTACCTCAACTTCCATGTTCTAGAACTACCCAGACTTGGGCCAGCAAGTATTAGAGATGGGGCACCAGGCTAGACAGTCTGCTAATCTGACTCAATTCCTTCTGCTCTCATTAAATTTGTCTAGCAAGCCCAAAGGGCACAGCATTACATAGTGCCTGAACATCGGCCTCTGTGTTCAATAATAGCCTCCCCACCCCCCGTACAGATCAGTTAACTGAGTCTAAGAGTGTGAGACTTCTACAATCTGACTCATGTTGTGTTTAATCTCACTCATCCCATATCTAAAGCCAACAAGCTGTTTGCAACTGATGCCCTGTCTTTTAGCAAAATTGTTTCAGCCCCTCCCCCACCCAGTATTGCCCAGCCTGCCTCTCAAAAACAGTGCTGGATAGTTGCAGTGGTGCTCTCTTTGGTTTTGTGTGTGCCCTTTACATCTTTTGCCCCTGCGTCTGATTAATGTGACTTACAGTGACTTTATTTAGCCCATAGTAGCTGCCTGCTTGATCAGAATCATACTGGTATTATAACATCCATTTGTTTGCCAGACAAATAGGCAAACAACACGGAGAATTTTACTGGTAAACCAGTAAAGGACCTGCTCAATCTGGGGAGGTGAAAAAAGCAGTTGCAGCTGTAATAGTTCTGTGTACATGGATCATTATGTAAAAAGAAACAGATCTCCTTCCCCCAATTTCTGTTTTTTGAAAGAGCATGGAGGAGACCGAAGAAGTGAAGCTGGCCTTACTGCGGCTTAACCCTGGAATCTTCGTAGCATTAAAGGCAGGTTTGCAACTGGACTTCAGAGAGCTTGGACTAGGCTTTAAAATTTTCTCTCTCCCCATCCTCCAGTTTATGAGCAAAAGCTCATAACTGTGTAGCTCTGTCCATCCTGGAGATCCTTTCCCACAAATAGTCGTGCTTGCCATCCTCCTCTGCCTGTGGCCCTAATAAAGGATGGGGAATTCAATCATGTGCCGAGTGCCTTTCCCTTGTCATTACTGTATCCTCAACCCAATCCTACATATCTTGAATCTACTGGAAAGAGTTTCCAAGGCAAGCTTGATCCAAAGGAGCTCTCGTTTTCAAAGATTAAACATCTGGGCTCATTTCGTAGCAGGAGCTCCTTTGCATATTAGGCCACACACCCCTAATGTAACCAATCCTCCAAGAGCTTACAGAGCTCTTCTTACAGGGGCTACTGTAAGCTCTTGGAGGATTGGCTACATCAAGGGGGTGTGGCCTGATATGCAAAGGAGCTCCTTTTACAAAATGAGCCCTGTTAAACACTAACCTCAATGGCTCTCCAGATGAAGCACTCACACAAACACTTTTGAGACCTGTCATTCACGGAAGACTTGGACTCCATGCAAGCACATTTCCACTAACCTGAAGCAGCAATACATGGAGACATGAGCCCTTCTCGCCCAGCTTGGTGCTTGCCAGGGATTGCTGTAGTTTATAAACTTGCCACCCACCCACCCACCTTCCTGAAGCAGTGTGTGATGTGAGAGATTTACACAGCAGGTTGCTGTAATCCCTCATAAACGAGTTGTAAAATTTTCCCTGGGTCATGAATTCCAGTAAACGGACAACTCCCACCACTCCCATATTTAAGTAGGACTGAGTTGCTGCCCTCATCTATAAAACCGATCTCCCTGTACCCTCCCTGTGAATCTGGTTTCTGTCAGGGATTGATTTCAGATACAGACCCTGGTCACTGCTATAAAAATCTGTCTGTGCAGTGGCACTGGGCAGTTTGCTCTACATGTGTTTATTTTATAGAGCCATGCTTCCTACGAAGCCAGTCAATAAAATTTTAATTCCTCTGCTGACAGTTTCAGTCTAGTTGACAGACAAATGCAGAACAAGGGGATGGGGAGGCTTCCGAGGAACAGTATAAACTCCCCCACACACATTTGCTTCTTACCAGCCCCATGAGACTTGCCTGTTTGCAATTCTGGCATGTAAATGTGGCATCTGGTAGGTGGCACAAAACATGGGTGTCTTTTCTAGTCCTTTTAGACCAGAAATTATGGTGTAGCATTTAGAGTAATGGGCTAGGACTTGGAAGACCTGAGTTCAGATCCTCGCTGTAAAGCTCATAGGCAGATCTTCGGCCAGGCATCCAATCTCAGTCTAACCTACCCCACAAGACTGCTGCATGAATAAAATGGAGGAGGGGGAAACCATGTGTACCACTCTGAACTCCTTAGAGGAAGGGCAGGATAAGAATGTGACAGATTGTGACTGTGGTGAAAATAATCAGAAGTCCCTGAGTAACGACGATAATTTTCTGTAGTGTGTTTCAAGTGTTCAAAGCACATTCTTAGTAATTCTTTGGCTATCCTTGTAAGGTAGGCCAGCAATATAAACCCTGAATTGCAAATGGAGAACTGAGGCATGGTGTCTCACCAAAAGTGCAGGGTTGTGGCCGGATTTGAACTCAGGACTTCACTGTTCACACCCTTAGCCATTACGCTGCTTTACATCAGTGCAGGAGACCAGCTACTAGATTGTAATTCCCGTATCATGTGGGCAGAGCGTTCAGCATCCTGCTCCTTTCCCGTAGTTACACAGAGTAATCCTATCCAATGTATGCACAGACACCACTTACTTTCAGTCTTTTCCTTTCTCAAACCTTGTCCCCTTTTGACCTCTTCCAACAAAATCCTTGGAAGAAGTTTTTTCCCCTACTGAATTAAAAACTGCATAAAACCTTTTAAGATTGGGGAAAGGCAGAGTATAAATATTTCAATTAAATAAAATACGTTTTTTTAAATGAATGCTGAACAAAAAATCTGACCAGGTAAAAATGAAAAGCACTTGTTGTGCATGCAAAGTGTGGGGAATCATACAGCCCTCCTTCGAAGCATTAAAGCAGGAGTGTCAAACATATGGCCCGTGGGTCAGAATCGACCCGTCCAGGGCTCTTATCCAGCCCGCATACAACTGGCCAGATGACAGAGGCTGTGCCTGTCCCCTGTCTCAGTGCTAATGCATAACAGGTGGTGGAAGCAGGAGGGTGGGCATCAGGGAGATACTTTAAGGAAATAAGGGTGTTAAGGTTTTAAGCAAGTGTGTATTTTGAGTAAAAAATAATACTATTAATTGGGTTTGCCTACATCCTTTATGAAGTTTATATCTCTGGTACCTGGCATTACATTTTATGGCACACATGGCCTGGCCCGACAAAGTGACATTTATGTCAGATCCGGCCCTCATAACAAATGAGTTCGACCAGGGCTTTTTTGGTAGAAAAAGCCCAGCAGGAACTCATTAGCATAGTAGGCCACACCCAACAGCAGAAACTCATTAACATATTAGGCCACACCCCTGACAGCGCAGCTCCCTCCCAGGATCAGCTTCCCCAGGTGCCCTGCGGCTTGCAGGGCGCATGGGGAACCCAAGGGAAGGAGGGCAGTTTTTGGATCGGCTTCCCCAGGCGCCCTGAAGCTGCGGGGTGCCTGGGAAACCCAAGGAGGGGAGGCAGTTTAAACTGCCTTCCCTCCCTGGACTGGCTTGTCTTCCCCGAGGTGCCTAGGGAAGCCGGGGGGGGGCGGGGGGGGGAGGCTGTAGGTGTGGCCAACCCAGAAGCCAGCCAGAACTCCGTTCCTGTGCGTTCCTGCCCAAAAATAGCCCTGAGTTCGACACCTCTGCCTTAAAGAGTCTGTGCAAAGAGGCCATAAACTTTCTGTCTTGAGGCTGGTGGCAAAGGCAGAAGTTTTGAGGAGTGAAGGCTGGTGGTGAAAGAAGAATTCACTCCCCAGCAGGAAAATCTACAGCCTGGCATCTTTGCAGGTACATCTGTTGTCGTCAGAAACTGCAGGCATTAAGTCCTTGTCTATAATGATCTGTTAGGCGAGAGAGCACCCTTGAACATCATACAAGCGTGTGAACAAAGCAGACTGATTTCAGTGTCCCAGCAACTCCTTTTTTCACAAAACTTAAAATATTTGCACGCCACCCTGTTAAAAATGCTTGAACCTACTTATAACAAAATGATTCCAGCTGGATATTAGGAAAAACTCTTTTACAGTAAGAGTTGTGCAACAGTGGAATTTGCTGCCTAGGGAGGTGGTGAGCTCTCCCTCACTGGCAGTCTTTAAGCAGCAGCTGGACATACACTTGTCAGAGGCGGATCCCTCACTGAGCAGGGGGTTGGAGTAGATGGCCTGTATGGCCCCTTCCAGCTCTGTGATTCTATGGTTCTATGATTAAAACCACATTTCAGTAGAACACTGAATACCCAGCATTAAAAAGAGAATGATTTTAGCAACAACAGATAATAAAATACAGAACTGTGTCATTTAAAATAGAATGAAAAGAGATCTAAAAATCAAACCAGATGCATTTAAAACTTGACAATGAAACCAGCGCTGGTATCATGGGAATACTTCCTAGGTTATTGAGCCATTCAAGGACATGACTGGATGAAGCTGCCTTAGACTGAGTCAAATCATTGATCCACTGTCCACTGTCATCTACTCCAGCTAGTAGCAGCTCGACAGGAACTCTTAAGTGCTGCCCCAGTTTGTGCTTTTTCCATCAGGAAAGAATGCTGTGGCACTCTCCTGCCTTTTACCTGCGGTCATTTGAAGCCAGAGAAGCAGCGTGGTACCTCCACCGTGCTCTTTTCCTTCCTGTTTCTTACCTGGGAAGAGCTCTTTAAAGTTGCCCATCTGCCTCTCCTGGCTTTTTTAAAGGGCCAATCTAGGAAAGCTGACTTCTTGTCTTGTATGCACAGCTTGGAACAGATCCCATTCAAGCCTAACAGTCTGACTGAGTGAAATGTGATGTGTCTTCTCTGTGCTCTGGGGCCTTTGCCTTGTTGCTCAGGTGCTGTTTGCTGGATAAAAACCCGAGGCCCCCCCTACTTACACCTTTTTTACTGTTACCAAGCAGGCATAAATTACAGTTACTGAGAATAGCATCAGTTCACTTACGGGAACTCTCTGCATTCCTGGGTAGAGCCTCTAACCTGAAATGTTGAATTGCATGTTTACATTACCCAAGTGGTTTCTTATCAGAGCCGGAAGCAATAATGAGAGAACAGATAACGCTGAAAGTGAAATGAAATGAGCTAATCTGCTCACTGACTAAAAGCCATGATGCCAGTTTAAATGAAGAAGGCTGGCAGGGGCCAGGCTGGGTCTCACTGAAAGGTAACTATAACTAAAACATCCCTTGCCATTAGTGGACCTTGTTCCTGGTTGGAAAGTGTGTAATCGCTTTGTGGAAGGCTGAATAAGGGGGTGAGAAGATGAATTAAACTTTAGTATAAATAAAAATGGCAGGGGCCTCGATGGCTCAGTGGTTAAGATGCTGAGCTGCAGACTGGAAGGTCAATAGTTCAGCAGTTTGAAACCCTAGTGCCACGTGATAGAGTGAGCTCCTGTCTCTGGCGCAGCTCCTGTCAATCTAGCAGTTTGAAAGCAAGAAATTGCAAGTAGATAAATAGATACCACTTCAGTGGGACGATAACAGTGTTTTGTGTGCCTCAGCATTTAGTCATGCCGGCCACGTGACTATGGAAACATCTTCGGACAGCGCTGGCTCTTCGTCTTGGAAACGGAGATGAGCACCGCCCCCCTAGAGTTGGATTCGAGCAAGGGAAACCTTTACCTTTATAAGTAAAACTAGCAGTAAAGCCCGTTATGAAAGCAATACAATGGACTCTAGAAAGATGTGATGTTGGGCAGGCAGGAATCGGGCAGGCAGGGGCTTCCAGCTGCGAGCCCACTGCCCAGAAGACCCTATCTGCCATCACACATATACCCCGCTGCCAGGCAAGTGGGAACAACTTGGGGGGGAGTCTCCTCTTGCGACGTGCCTGAAACCCAAAAGGAAAGCTGCCTACTTACCTCAGGGAATCGGGAATCGTCGGGGCTCTGGGAGGGGCCGGGACAGGCAGCAGCGTGGAGTGGTTATAGGTCTCAGAGTCAGGCCCAGAGTCTCCGTGTTGTCTTCTGAGGTGAATTTGTCTTCTGAGGTGAATTTTGGCGCATGCTGCCTCTGTGGGCGGGACTCAGGCAACGCAGCCAGTGCCTAGGGATATCTTCTGAGTGACAGTAGAGGGAGCCAACTGATTTTGGAGCATGTCGAATGTTCTGGAGAGTGCTACCACCAAAAGACAATTATATATAAGGAGAGATAGGGGCTGTGCTTTGGTGACTGATTTTAAGCATGTCTGTGTTGTTCCCGTACTGTGCTCTGTTAAAGTTCCTTGCCTGGTGGTGTCCCTTCCTGTATTTCAAGACATGGAGCAGTGGTCATGTCCTCCATATTGATGGGACCAAGTGACTAAGAGTTGTGTGAGTGCTTATGTCTGCCTTAGTGGGGGTTTGCCCTGTTGTGCAGATACTGAGAAAAAGGCATTGTTTCCTTATGGGAAGACCAGGGCAGTCTGCTTATTTACATAGATCAAGATGAGTAGCCATGTTAGTCTGTCTGTAGTCATAGAAAAGAGTAAGGAGGAGTTGCCACAAAATCAAGTAGCATAAAGCACAGAGCTGAGTTTTTATCTACTAATCAAGTGAGAGAAATGTGTAGATTTCAATTGCTTATCTTGGAAGGCCAACACAAGTATTGCTGCAGTTTTGAGGCTGATTTGTTGAAGCCACAGGGAAATGTTTTGGGAGACTTCGGGAAAAATTGAAATACGGTGGTACTTACCAAGCCTAAACTTACTGCTATAGCAACATAAAGTGTATCCTTTATAACTTGGGATATAAAATTGTACTATTTAGCATGTTTATGAATTTAAAATTTTAATTGGATGCATTTTTGCCAGCAAAATTGCCAGTACTAAAGGGAGAGAGAGAGAGAGAGATGAAAACTGCTTTGCCCTGTGAAACATATAAAGCTGTCTTGCACATGGTCAGACTATTATTGGTTCATCTAGTTCAGTATTGATTACTCAGACGAGGAGCAGCTCTCCAACATCCAGCATGGGGACTGTCCCAACCCAGTAACTGACTGAACCTGGGATTATTGTGCATATGAATTTATGTTCTACTGTTGAACCACAGCTCCTCCCTCCCCCAAACCAAATTGCTGCTCATGCTGCTGCTGCTGATTTTTCTGTACCACCTATAGTCAAAGCTCTCTGGGCAGTTTACAAGTATAAAAACATAAAATACAATATATAAAACATTAAGTGTTAAAAAAATAACATAAAAAATAATAAGACTGGTCCCCCCAAAAAGGCCTAACCCAGAGTGAAAAAACAGTATGTGTATGACCAGGGAGATCTTTAAAGGCTTCTGCAAAGAGGGCAGTCTTAATCTGTTACCAAAAAGATTGGCAAATTTGGTGCCAGGCAGGCCACAGCAGGGAGGTTGTTTCGAAGATGGGAGGGCCTCACCAAAAAGGCCCTTCCCCTAGTTGCCAACCACGATGCCTCTCGAGGGGTTGGCACCCAGCGGAAGGTCCCAGAGGTTGAGTGTAGCATCTGGGTAGATTGGGGTTGGGAGAGGTGCTCTGACAGATATTGTGGTCTGAAGCTGTGTAGGGCTTTATAGGATAAGACCAGTATCTTAAATTAGGACTGGTTAGGCAGAGTAGGTCTAAAGAGACAGGGGGAGTTATAAGGACAGAACACTGGAATCAGATTTGATGGGCGGTATAAGCATGTAGTAAGGGACGTGGAGAGGGACTGCAAATGGGATTGCAAGACTGCTGCTTCATATTTTTAGTATTCCATGCACATTAGAAAGCTAGCATGTCCGTGAAAGATATCTAATTTTCTCCCTGACATGCTAGTTTTCTATATGCAGAGAGTTTTTGTTTCATTGGAGACGCACATCCCTACCTGCAGTCTAAAGCAACACAGGTTTGCCACCTAATCTGTTGCTGAGAATTTCTTGCATTGTGCAGGGGGTTGGGCTAGATGATCCTTGAGGACCTTCCCACTCTATAATTCTATGATTCTAAGGCCAACCAGTATGCTACATTGGGCTTTCCAAGTCTCTCTGTGCCCCACTGTTGCCTTACATCTCCCTCTGTGACTCATGAGGCTGCTTCTGCCCAAACCTTTCCCCCAACCCAATTAAACCTCCAGGCTGATTTTTGCTCCCCTTTTAATTTGTTCACTTCTAGCCATGTAAAATATTAAATGCACATGTTTTTGATCCTCCAAACCTTCCAACAAATCCCCCCCCCCCCCCCACTGCTTGGTCTTTTCTGCTGTTTCTGCTGGGTTAACAAATTTTGTATTGTGTGTTAATTAATGGTGTGACTGTGTGTTGAGTTCTTGGTAGATGGTCACACCAGAGTGTATTACATCTGATTTTAATTAACTAAAAATCAAAGCTCTGCATCAAGGAAGCCGCAGCCCTGTGGGTTCTGTTGTCTCCCCGGTTGCTTGGTGAAACTCAAAACACCAGCCACAGATTGGGGCCTCTGATGCCTTGCTGCATTTTGGAGGGGGTAACGGCAGGGCTAGAGACTTCTCGTAGCCGAGTCTTGTTGCTGTCCTCATTTCTTTGAAAGCATCTCCTTCCGTGTCCGCTTTTACATTTTTCTTTATTTTCACTAGTATTCAGTCCATGCTTGCCAGCTTTCTTTGCTGTATGTCAGCTTACAGCCATTGGTTCTTTTCCGCCTTTCTTTGTCTCCTTTTCTCTTGCTGTGCCCTACTTCTTACAAACACTACAAATGAGATGGCAGAACCACTTGCGGCTGCAGGTGGGCTTTGATGTGATGGAATGTTCATTACAAAAAATATTCTTTGCATTGAGCAGAGTGGCGTATCACAGATCAAGTAGTACCATGGCTTTCTCCCTGCCGGGTTTTTTTTAAATGGCCAGTCATGTGGACTTGCGACTGCAGTCTAAGGGGGGCAGCCCAGTAATGGATTTACTGCCTCACCCTCTGTTTTCTGTGTGCTAAGAAGTACTAGCCTATTAGACTACCTACCCACCCACCTACCCTCATATACATGAAAGTAAATTGGCCAGTCCTGGGCTCCTGCTGACACTGTCTGAGACTAGACTGCTCACCATCAGCCCATCTCACCCATCCCTGTTGAACTTCCAGAACCTGTCATTTTTGGTGCCTCTGCTTGAGCGTGGCTTGGAGTTTGCACTTTCCTCAGTGAGCAAACCTGACTTGCTGCTATCTCACTTTCTTGTTGCCATATGCTTTACGGCAGAGGTGTCAAAATAATTTGTTATGAGGTCCGGATTTGACATAAATTGGATTTCATTGGGCTGGGCTGTGCATGTCATAAAATGTAATGCCAGGTAGCAGAGATAGAAACTTTATAAAGGACACAGAAAAATGCAATTAAAGATATTATAGCCGCTACTCCATTAGAGCCCCACATTAGGAGGGTGTGTGTGTGTGTTAAAACTAATATTTCTCTGCAAAACTGAAGTTCCTTGAGTTTGCAGAAGTCTACATTTTAACCCTGGCTGGTCCCAAACCTTCCCCCCTCTTATAAATGGTCTGAGCCTAGGACCTAGCGGGGAAGAAGAACATGAAATGGCTGAGCTTTGCAAGCTCTCTCTCTCTCTCTCCCCCCCCCCCCCCAACTATCCCCCAGCCAGTGGCTCCCCAGGGTCTCAAGGATTATTTTTTTTACAGGGTAGTTTGAAATAATAATTTTGGGTGTCCTCTTCAGCACTTGTTCTGCTATTATTCCATTGGAGCTCCACATTAGGAGGATGTATGTGTTAGAACTAATATTCCTTTGCAAAACTGGAGCCCCTTGAGTTTGCAGAACTCTATATTTTAACCCTGACTGGTCCCAACCCCCCTGCCCGCACTGCCCTTAAAACGTGCCTGCATAAATTGGAAAGGTGGGGGAATGGTGGGATTTTGCAAAGCAGTTTTTTAAAATAAAAAGCACAAAGATCACAGCAGAAGGACCCCCCCCCCCAGCTCCTACCTATGAGGAGGACTACGGAGGCTGGGAGCAGCGGCTGGGAAGTTTGGTAGCCCCGCCCTTTGCCTCTTGCTCTGAGGCAGCCCCATCCTGAGCTCTCTGCTCAGAGGCAGCCCTGCCCTCTACTTCCTGCTCTTAGAGGCAGTCCTGCCCTCTGTTCTTTCTACTCTCACACAGCTCAAGCAGAGAATAGCAAGGATGGGCAGGGGAGAGGGGGTAGAGAGCCCAACTCCCGGGCTGGATTAAAGGCCTAGGCAGGCTGGTTCTGGCCTGCAGGCTTTACGTTTGACACCCCTGCTTTACGGTTTAAGACTTTGTTGAGGAAACACAGCAAAGGATTGTGTGGGGTATTGTAAAGGTAGTGAGCAGACTGTTAGGAATGTTGTTGTTGCTGTTAGCCATTCAGTCGTGTCTGACTCTTGGTGAATCTATGGGCCATCTCTCTCCACGTTTTCCGATCTTGTACTGTTTCTTTGAGTTGTTCCATGCTCAGGCTGGTGTCGACATTTATGGTGTCTAGCCACCGTGTTCTTTGGTGGCCCGCTCTCCTTTTGCTGCTAACCAATCCAAACATAATTGCTTTTTCTAGTGAGTTCTTCTGCATGACATGGCTGAAATAAGTCCGTCGCAGTTTTATGATTTTTCCTTCCAATGACATGTCTGGTTTTATGCACTCCAAAAGTTGCTTGTTTGTCACCTTTGCTGTCCAAGGAATGCAGAGGAGCCTTCTCCAGCGCCACAGCTCAAATGTCCTGTCTTGCTTCTTCAGGGTCCAACTTTCACCACCTTAGGTTGCTATGGAGAACACAATAGCACAGACTAATCTGCATTTGCTAGGCTCATGTTCTTGCTCTTCCATATTCGATTCATGCTTATCATTACTGTGTGACCCAGCATGATTTGACGTTTTATTTCTCGACTGCATTTGCCATTTTGGTTGATCTGTGATCCTAAGAAAGTGAATTCTTTCACACATTCAATCTCTTCATTGTCAACTGCTATTCTGACATTTCTCTTCTTCTCGGTGGTCATGAACTTGGTCTTTTTGATGTTCAGGAAGAGGCCTAACTTCTTCTCACTTTCCTTCTTGATTTTCTTGATCAGGTCTTGATCGGGCCTTCTTTAGTTTCCGAGAGGAGGGTTGTGTCATCAGCATATCGAAGATTGTTGAGATTCCTTCCTCCAATCTGTACCCCAATTTTTGACTGTTCCAATTCTAACTTCCTCATGATAGTTTAGGTATACCGGTTGAATGGGAAAGGTGAAAGAATGTAACCTTGTCGTATTCCTTTTTCTATCTTGAACCAATCAGTACCTCTATATGATGTTCATGCAGTGGCTTCCTGGTTTGTGTGCAATGATTGCATCAACTTGACCAGATGTGCTGGCACCCCCAGGTCTTGTAGAGCTCTCCACAGTTTGTCATGATTCACACAATCAAAGGCTTTCTTGTAATCATTGAAGCATAAGTAGTCTTTTGATACTCATGAGATTTCTCCATGATCCAACGCAGATTTGCTATATGGTTGTGAGTGCCGTGCCCCCTTTGAATGCCAGCTTGGACATCTGGTAATTCCCTTTCAATGGTTGGTGTCAGGCGTTGTTGTACACTTTCAGGCAGAATTTTGCTAATGTGAGGGATGAAAGCGATTGTTCGATAATTGGAGCAGTCTTTGGAGTCTTCCTTTTTTGGTAGTGGAATGAAAACTGAGCCTTTCCAGTCCCTTAGTTAGCCATGGGTTGGTTTCCCAAATTTTATGACACAGTTTGTTTATTTGTTTATTTATTTATTTATTACATTTTTATCCCGCCTATCCAGCAAGCTTGCTCAAGGCGGCTACCAACCATAAAATACCATAAAATGGTTTACAAACTTAAATAAGCAACATCAACAATAAAACAATATAAGCAACAATCAATACTGGCAGCAACAGGGTTCTCATGGTGAGAGGCGATGGCAGAAGGTTCAGCAGATTGGACAATAATAGCCTACATCGCCCCAGTGGCGGCTCCTAAGGAAAGGCCTGGCGGAAGAGCTCCGTCTTACAGGCCCTGCGGAAATGCAATAAGTCCCACAGGGCCCTGATGTCATCCGGGAGCTCGTTCCACCAGTGTGGAGCCACCACTGAGAAAGCCCTGGCCCTGGTGCAGGCCAGCCGAACGTCTTTTGGACCGGGGCGAGTCAGGCGATGTTGAGTGCCTGACCTCAGTACTCTCTGGGGCACATATGGGGAAAGGCGGTCCCTCAAGTACGCAGGTCCCTGACCATATAGGGCTTTAAAGGTCAGCACCAGCACCTTGAACCGGATCCGGTATGCTATAGGCAGCCAGTGCAGCAACCGCAACACAGGCTGGATATGATGACTGTTCTCTGATGATTGCAGGTGGTACAGGCCTCAGCAATTCTGCGGAGATAATGTCAACACCTGGAGCCTTGTTGTTTGGTAGTTGGCTCATTGCCCACATGATCTCTTCCTCAAGGATGGCTCAACTTCTCAACTTCCCTTTCCTTGGTATCCTGAGGTTGGGCTTCTTTGCTACTAGTGCACAGCTCTTCTGTGTATTTTCACCATCTGTTTTTGACATCTTGTTGGTTGGACAGTTCTTTCCCTTGCTTGCTTTTGATAACGCCTTTAAGGGCAGTAAACGGTGTTCGAATCTTTTTGACTTGCATAAATGCAAGCTTGGTGTGGCCCTTTATGCAGTCCTCTTCTAGCTGTTTGCAATGCTCATGCAACAGAACTTCATTGTCTTTTCTTGCTGCCCTCTGGAAATCTGCATTGAGCCTTCTTGCTTCTTCCTATTTTCCTGCTGCTTTGGCTGCTTTTCTTCACTCTGCTATTTTTATGGTTCTGTCTGAGAGCCACTTGCACTTTTTCTATGGCTTCTTGTATATGTCCAGCTGCTATTTTGACGATTGTCAAATGAATTTCCTGCCACAGTTCGTCAGGCGTTTTCTCAGCCATGTCCAGCTGTTCAAACCTATTTTTTACCGCAATTGATTTGGGGGGGGGGCATTTTGGTGATGTCAAACTTCTTTAGTGGTGCTGTCCTTTTGATGTTGCATAGTTTGACTCTGATTTTAGCCACCAACAATTCATGGTTTGAACCACAGTCGGCACCTGGATATGCCTTGACAGCGAGTACTGAACTGGTCCATCTATGATTGCATAGAATATAGTCAGTCTGACCAGTGTACTTTGTTTGAAGAGGTCCAAGTGTATAAGCGATGTTTGTGCTATTTGAACCAAGTATTCATGATTCAAAAGCTGTTTTCTTGGCAAAATTGTACCAAACAATCGCCTGTATCATCCTTTCCCTAAGTCCAAATCTACCCGTGATGCCTGTCTCAGCTTGGGTGCCAACTTTTGCATTGAAATCTCCCAATATGTAGACAATGTCTTTTTTGGGCACTATTTTCAGAGTTTCTTGGACAATGGCATGGTAACCCTCTATGTCAAGTTCTGCTGCGTCAGTTGTTGGGGCATAGACTTGGACAACTGTGATGTTGAGGGGCTTGGCACGAATTCAGATGGTCATGATTCGATTGTTGACTGTTGAGAAGCCTTCCACTGCACAAGCAAATTTCTTGTTTACAATAAATGCTACTCCATTTGTTTTCTTGGTGTCATGTCCTGAAAAGTAGACAGTAAAATCCTCAGATTGGAAATAGCCATTGTCTATCATCAGATGACTTTCAGCCTGTTTTGCACTCTTAGCCTGAACTACCTCAAGAGGTGATTATGAAAATACAATAGGAGAGAAGACAGTTATGTACCCCACCTTGACTTTTTTGGAGTATGGACAGGATAAAAATGTGATGGATACAATAAAGTAACCTTTGAAAGACAAGCTCCTGCTCCGTGAGAACTTACAATCTAAATTCTAGCAGTATCTCAGACCAAGGAGGGAAGGAACATTGAAGTAACAGGGAATTAATGTGAGCAAATGTACTTCTGTGTACTTTAGCTTTCTTTCACTTGAGTGGTCAGAGGGACAAAGGACTCCTGCATGATGCCTTGAGGATGCTCAATGAATAGGGCTCAGCATTCACATAGCAAAGAAATGGGGTAAGTTTACATTGGCAACCAGCAACACAATACCTATTGATTTTCCTGAGGGCAAAATAAACTGTTGTGAGAAATAAGGGGGGGGGGGATTCCCTCCAAGTTCTTACCCTTCATAAAATGTGGTAAGATGAGTCCTAAGGGTGTGTTTCCCTGCCTCTGCCAGCCAAAAGGATTGTGGGTCAGGGAAATGTGCAATAGGAAGGCTTCAGGACAGGGGAGTTAAGTTGTGGAGAGGGAGACCTTGACATGGGGGGTGTTGTGTTCTCGTAACACACAGTTCTGCCCTGAAATCTCAGGTGGCCATTCCCTGATTACAAAGGAAAACTTGGGGCCACATTCTGGCATACGCAGCCCTGCGCGTCCTGGCAAGCTGCAGCCTGATCGTGCTGTCACATGCCATTGCTTTTCAGTATGTGATGGTTTATAGGGGGAGGAATCATTTTTATGGAACTCTCATTTGGGGTGCAAGACCCTTGCCCCACAGCCCGTGATGTGAAGTGAGGTGGGGCAGAGCATGCTAGAAGAGAAGGTGGTAGCTGCAGCAAGCATGGCACACCTCCTGCCTAATGGTGTGTTTGTGGGGCAGAAAGGCTGCTGTTGGGTATGTCATTTTTTCTGTTCTTGTTCCCTGGGAAGAATGTTCCAAGGCTGAGCTCTGAATTCTGTTGCTGGCTGTGTGTTATTGGTTTACGCTGCATGTCATGGGCAGGCAAGCCTCTTGACTTTTTTGGTCATAATTTGAAACTGTTTCTTCATAAAGAACTGTGAAAGCACCGTGCTGTGGTTTCGGCCACTTCAAAACAAGGCCGCTCTGAAACTGAGGCTTCCCCTCCACTGAAATGCTTTTTATATTTATATTTTTTCCTTTTCTCAAAAAGCCCAAGAGAAAGAGGCTCCCAGCTCTGGTCTGTTTCTGTGATCCTCTGTCTTTGGCACCACCGCGATTGTGTATCGCCATCCTCATCTTCTCCAGGGTACCCACCTTTGGCTAGGGATATTTGTCCCTCTCTTCCCCTCCTCATTTCCTGCTGGGAAGAGATTTCTTGATTAATCTCAACAAAGAGACTGTTTGGTAGCCTTAAGGCAACCATGCAAAAAGCTTTGTTCTTTTTCAAGGGGAAGTCTTGAGTATGGTGTTATTGACCTAGCTAACAGGAACCCCAAAAGAAATGACTGCCTTTGGGTGTCGTGGTGGCCAGCACTCTTACAAAAAGGAGGGCATTTCAAAAACTAACCAATTTATTGTGGCATAAACTTTTGGAAACTAGAACTTGCCTCATCAGATAACATACTAATTATGTTAATCTTAAAACCACCAATTCTGGGTTGGGAAATTCCTGGAAATAGGGAGCATAGGGAGGACAGGGTTTGTGGAGGAACCTTGGAGGGATATAATGCTGTAGAATCAACCAGCCCCATAGCCAGGAATTTGGGGGGCGTCAGAAGAGGCAGGTAGACAGGGCAGAATAGTCCACCTGCGCCAGACGGAGTCAAGTAGACTCCTCCTTTTCTTCTAATCATTCCCCCAACACACCCATACACTTTCCCCACTGCTCTCAGATCCCCCCCCCCAGCTTCCAAACAGGCAGGTGTAGGCACTGCCCTAGAACTCACAGTATTTCCCCCATTTGCAGACCTTATGAAACAGTGTAAAGCAGCTCAAACTGGAGGACAGGGGTGGGAGGGGAGGGCTTGAGGAACCCAATGCTTCACGTCCCCATCCATCCACCCCACATTATAGCAACAGCTAGAGCAATCCGTATCCAGTTAAGGCTGCAACGTAGCTTGAAGAAGAAGAATGTGCCACAGAGTCGACCCAACTGCAATTCGCTTGGGCTAAAGGGGGTGATTCAAGTTGCTCCAGAGCTTTTACCACTGTTGGCATACCCACAGTTAAGGTTTGCCTAGGAATCGAGACTCCCTATAGTTAACTCTTTCAGGCACAGGTATACCTTGCCTTTGAAACAATTGTGTCCCCCACCCCTTTTTGCTGTTGTGTTTGTTTCCCACTTCTGTCCCCTCGTCTGGGTGTTCTGTCCTGGCTCACCACAGCACTCAGCTGGGAGAGGAGCCACCCTCTCGTCTGACTCCCCGCCCTGGAAGAGGACCTGGGTGGGCAAAGAGAATGGTGGCTGGTGGGTGCTCAGGTGTGCAGCAGGCAGGGGAGCTGGGAGCACTGTGGCACCTTCAAGCATTCATCCCAGTGCCTGGAAGGAATGTCCACTGCTTCTGGGATGGGAGCACTGCAGAATCAAAAGGGGGTGCAGCCCTGTGCGCCCCACTGGTGGCTACAACCCTGGACTCAACCCTCCTACACAGATATTTTCTCCAGGGGAACTGATCTCTGTAGTCTGGAGATCAGTTGTGATTCTGGGTGATCCCCAGCTACCACCTGAATGTTGGCAACCCAGGAAAATCTTGTTACATGACTCCTTTTCTGTGCTGCAGCTGACATGGCTACCACTCCTGATTAGGGTAGCAAAACTGGGCAGTCAAGGAAGATAGAGAGGCAGTCTCAGCCCAGTCTTCTGATTGGGTACACCAAATCTTCTGCCTTCAATTTTAGACTAGTGTGCATTGAGAACTTTTTTTTAGAACTGCATGAGATTGTGGCTGCTGCTTCTTTTCCTTTTAGGACAAGTTGGAAAAGGCGGCAACTTTAGCCATTTGCTTTCCAGACTCTGTGGGTCATTGTAAGGGGCAAAACCCCCATCCTTCCATCAAAACTAAGGGGTAAACTACATGCAGCTGAAGCTCAAGGTGCATAGTTGAGCTCTAAAAACAGACACTTGTGGGCAGAGCTGATATGGATCATAGGGAAAAGGGAGGTTCCCTCCTGCACTGCTTCTTGAATTGGAAATTCCTCCCTATCCCAGGCTGCTTGAAGCCCCAGGAAAAAGAAAGATATCCTTAAAGTAGCTGGTAGAGAGGCATTTTCAGTGGGGAGCGGGTGAGTTCTCCTCCTTCCTCACTGCCACTATGCCGTTCCAGATTTGGGGTCCCTGCAGCTGCTTTTAGGATGAGCAGTTCTGTTTGGGGAATTCTGGCATCACATGTAGGTTGGCCCTTGGTTCTAAGTTTCCAGGCCTGAATTAAACTGAAACAAGAAACATTCTGTATTTTGGTAATCTATAGTATTTAAAGCTCTTAGTTTTTAATGAAAATTTTAAGCCTAGCGCTTTAGCTATTGCAATGTAGAAGAATTTAAAGAAGTATGTTAAATTAAAGCAGAGAGTTGTTTGGGGAGGGGGGTCAGGGGGAAGTTTCATTTTGGCTACTCCTGTTTATATTTCTGCTTGGGGGGGGGGGGGACACACCAACCCTTATGAAAGCCCCCACATTCCCAAAGCAAAGGGGTAGAAACTGCTCTCCAGCACAATAGCAAGGGCCATGGGGCCTCATTCTGCCAGCTAATCCTTTTGAATAATAGGCTTGGAACTGCCTGTATGCAACTATTTTGCTAAAGTTGGAGGAGGATTCCACAGCCCAATTAAAGGATTAGAACTGAAAGCTGTTGCATTACTCTTAAGTATGTGAATATAGGAACTTGGGGTGGGACCAAGAGAGAAATCAGTGTTCATTCTAATGCTGTATTATACCAGTATTATCTTGGCCCAAGGGCTGGCTGTTGGGGAGGAAATTTTCCGTATTGTGCACTGTGACTGCTCCGTAAGTGTGCTTTCCAGCTTTATCCCTTAGCATGTGCAACATGCTCTGTGGCTGGAAGGTAACAGTTTTAGACAGTTAGTTATGGTTTTCATGTGCTCACTCAGGAGGTGGAAGGAACCAAAAGGCTGTCTACATCATCCCTTGGATGCAGGCAGGGCTATCTACCCCACAGCTCCTCCCCCCCACCCCCTGCAGGTGAATCTGTGCCCCATGTGTCACAGGCAGAGAACAGCAGTGCCACAGAAGTTGCTAGAAGTCAGCTCATGCAGTAAAGCCCAACCACACATTGCAAGAGAAAAGCACACAAATCCGCCCCAAAAGTTGTTTGACCATCTAAACTGACGAAGGTTCCCAACACAGTGATCAGTCACAGTCATGCCTTTAAGCATGAGCAAAGTTCTTCTGACCAACTGCAGTTTTATTGGTTCATCTTCATGTTCTGCCTGTCCTTTGTAATCGGTGCCCAGTTTGTACCCACATGGCCATTGCTTCAAGCAGTGAAGACAGTAACTGAAAAGGGAAATAAAAACAATGGTGCAGTGGGGAAATTTTTTATTATGCTTCACTCAAAAATCCCTACTTTGGCCACTGCTTCCTCAGGGGATCTGTAAGGCAGCTGTCTCTCAGAATGTTCCAGCCATAATGGCTCCTGGCCAGACCCCCTTTCTTCTCCACTGTGACTGTGCTTTGGTGAAGCCTCTTTCTTGCACTCATGAAGTGGAAACCCATCTCACACAGTCTGATCCATCCCTGGACTGACATTTCAGCCAGCCCTCCAATTAATAATTGTGCATTGCTTTTCTCTCTACTTGTGGCTTCATCTACATGTTATGATACACTCATGTTTGCTGGTGAACTAGACTTGGTGTCACATGTGCAATGGGAGATTTGTACCTCCCAGATGTACATCAGTTGTTTTTTCTTTGTGACCACAGTACACAGGGAGAAGCAGCTTTAACCTCCCCACCCCCATGCTGCATTCTCTCCCTCGCTAAAAGCCCTGCTCGGAAGTGGCGAGCCCTGGCACAGGCCGGGCCGCCCGCATCGTCACCGCTCCAATTGAGGCTGCTGCTTCTGCCGCGGCGGCCGGCTCCTTCTTCCTCCTCCTCCTCCTGCAGGTCTCCTTCTCCACTGCCGGCGGCAACAGCAGCAGCGATGGGTGTACTGGAGACGGGGCGTCCGGCGGCTTTCGGCCCTCCCCTCCCTTGCCAAAAGCCCTGCTTCGAAGCGGCGAGCCTTGGCACAGCCAGGGCCGGCCGCATCGTCCCCGCTCCAATTGAGGTTGCTGCTGTTGAGGCCCTGGTGGCCAGCACCTTCTTTTTCCTCCTCCTCCACCTCTTCCTGCGGGTCTCCTTCTCCGCTGCCAGCGGCAACAGCAGCAACAGCAATGGGTGTATTGGGCACAGGCTCGTCCTGGGCGGCTCCCATTTCCCCAGGCTGGCGCCCCCGAGACCTTCTGCAGCTGCGGCTGCCACCCTCGTCTCAAGCATCCCCGGCCTCCGAGGTGAGCCGAAGGGGCCTGGGGGGAGGGACGCTGTAGAGGGCGGCCAGACAGATCCCCAGGAGGCCACGCCTGGCGACAATCGGGCCGCTCATCTTCCTCCTCCTTCGGGGTCCCTGAGGCAGCAGAGAGGGAGAGATCTACACAGAGATCTATACAGCTGACCACCTTGGTCTTCCTACTGAGAGCGTTCAATGAAGAGAGTCGATATGTGCGTGCACACACATGGGGGGGGGATCTGTTGAAGAGCTCTCTTTACCCCTCCGACCCCCCCTTCTTCCCGCACGACTTCTGGGGCGCAAGTGGGGGGGAGGAGCGCAGCCCTCAGGAACCCGCATCTGGGAAGGGAGGAGCCCTTTGGAGCAGCGCAACAAGAAACGCCAGACGCTGCAGAGGGAGGAGGGGCTGATTCAGCAAAAGGTGATGTCGTGCACGCACGCATACCCCCGCCATGGACTGGGCTCCATCTCACACTTCAGCGCCCCCTTCCCGCTTTGCATCGCTGCCTCCGCCACCCCCCCAAATCCACACTGGGAATATCAGGGCCCTGAGAGAGCAGGATCACTGTGGCTGCTTTCCCTGTTGAGTGGCTACCTAGTGCTCAGCCTCGGTCCAGAAGGCTCCCAAAGTAGCCCTTGCTCCCAATTGAAGAGTCTCAGCCTACTGTTCCCTCTAAGATGAGTCAGTGTGAGCAAGCTAGCTCACAGTTTTTTAGCCTCCGGCTCGCTCACACATTTTTTGTCTTTGCTCCGGAAGGGCGGCTCCAGAGCAAACTAACTTGGCTGCAGCTGCCTCTGGCTGCTGGGCAGCTCAGCCGCCTGGCTGGAGTAAGAACAGAGGCTGTTGCCTGCTGCGCCCGCCGGAGGGCTTCTTTATCTGGGCCGTGGGTGAGTCTGGGAGAGGGGGTGGGGCGCCGAGGAATAATCACAAAAGCTGTATTGTTTGAAGAGAGCTTATGGTTTGGTTTGTACACCTCTCCATCAATATTACCCAGCGGCCACTAGTAAGCATGGGAAAATCTTCACAACTCCACAAGGAAGGTTAAGCTAAGAGTCAGAAACTTGCTTAAAGCTGAGTAAGGCTGGTTTTTCTATACCATCCCAAGCCACTACACCAAGCTCTGCCCCTGGCATAATTCTTAACTAGCTCTAAACAGTATAATAAGGTTCTCCAACAACTCCAAGATAAACTGACTTTCTGCTTCCTTTACAGACTCTTTGCTGAACTGAAACATTCCATGAACTTTATTTCTCAGAAGGCAGAATCTTTGTGCACATTCTGTGGCCCTCTGGACCAATTGTGAGAGTGATTGCATTCAAATAGGCAACTGCTGGCTTTATACCATAAGAAAAATAACCAGAGTATAGTGGAATAGAGTTCACTTTCAAAATTCACATCAAAAATGAAGCAAATAACATTTTCTTTTCTCCTTAAACGAGTGAGTGTCTTAAGGAGAACAGTAAAAAGAGAAGAACAACCATTTATTTTATCCATTTGAAAGAGGCTAGCAAAAACTGCGAGACTGAGATTTCAACCTTTGATAACTATTGCATTATGGTAAAGAGGTAATTTTTCAGAGTGGCCATAAGTCCAGGATCTCATTATAAAAATAAAGTAGTGCTCTGATTTAAAACGAACAACCTGAGCAGGTCTCTTGAAAATATCCGTAATATAGCCATTGTTTTGGCAAATGGGTCCAGTTCTCATAAGGTTGGTCTTATATGTAAGAATCACAGCTGGGCTGCAGCAATATGGTGTCAGTCCTGCATTTACTGATGTGATCAGCATGTGTCCAGCAGAGAAAGTATAGTGCAGACCAATTTTTTTTTCTTTTTATTTAAAAATATTTACAGTCTCCATAGTAGTAAAGCAAACCATAGACTACTCAATTACCCTTCCCCCTTGTTTCCCCACTAGTTTAAAGACTCTAGTAAGCTTATATCCTGGAAATGTTGTCCAGGTATTACTGGATCGAATCCTATTGCAGACCAGCATGGCTACTCTCTGAAAATATTTTTTAAAGTCAATCAGGCAATCCATACTATGGAACAGAAATAATACTGGCTTTCCTCACAGGGCTGCTGTAGGGATCATTGTGTAAATGTAAGTGAAGGACTTAAGTGAGCTGTATAAATGCTAAGTTTTAACTCACAGTGTCAGTATTAACAAAAGAACAAAGTTCTAGTCCAGTAGCACCTTTAAGACCAACAAAAGCGACTTTACTGAGACTTTTAGAGGGTGTGTGTGTATTGGTCTGCAGTAGAATAGCTAGATTCAAGTCCAGTAGCACCTCAGAGACCCACAGAATTATTGTGGTCTAAGAATTCAGTGGTTAAAAAAAACCCTTTCTCATCCTCAGCTACCCAGATTTTAAGGCAGGCAGTGGATTTGTGGTTTGATTTATGCTTGTGATGGGAGAGGGGGGGTGTACCCTAGATGTTTTTTAATGTGCTTTCCCCCCAGCAAGTGGTGTCTACTGTAGCTAGAGTATATTGCTTGCCAAAATATGATATTCTCCTTTCTCTCTATCTTTCTCTGTATGTGTAATATATACAGGGAACACTGACTGAGGCGTTTTCATTAATTTGGATTTTTTTGAGTGCAGACTGTTAAAAAGCCTGCATTTTCTTGAACTAATAGAAACTTGTTCATCCCTCAAAACTAGCTTCACTACTAAAGTCTACTGTTTTTACTTATAATGTTTAAATCATTCTTAAAATATAGTTTAAAAGTTAATTATGAGATTCTTACAAGGTTATGGTTATATTTTATGTTTGAATGTTTGTAGGCTGAAATTAAGGGAATCAGTCAGGTCAAAAGAGAGAGCCAATAGTTAATGTTGAACTAGGATATGGGAGACTCTCCAGTTAAAACCCCCACTCTGTCGTGAAGCTTGCTTAGGGACTTTGGGCCAGTCACTCTCTTTCAGTCTAACCTCCCTCACAGTTGTTGTTGTGTGAAGATAAACTGGAGGAGAAACAGCATACAGCACACCCTGAACTCTCTGGAAAAAGGGTGAGAGGGGGGGAAATGGTGCTGAACAAATACAAGAGTAAGGGGTTAACTTGGTGGGTGTGGACCCCTCCGAACCTCTCATGAGTTAGCAACGTAATTCTCCCCTCCTCCAGTTTATCCTCTCAAAAACAGCCCTGTGAGGTAGGATAGACTGAAATAATGTGAGTGGCCCAAGGTCACCCAGAGAGTTTCCATTGCAGAGTAGTGATTTGAATTTAGATTTCCCAGATCTATCAGGGGTGTGTGGCCTAATATGCTAATGAGTTTCTGCTGTTAGGTGTGGCCTATTATGCTAATGAGTTCCTGCTGGGCTTTTTCTACAAAAAGAGCCCTGGGTGAAACTAACATGTAGCCATGGAAGTAACCTGAGCTACACCTGGCGAATGCCTCTTTGAGTGACTAGAAACTTTTCCATTTTTGTTTCTAAACTGAGACTGCCTCTGACAGTAAAAGCTGCTGTTCCTTCCTTCCTTCAGCCCTGTGATGTTCGTCTGGGTTTGTTTTCTCTTTTCCTTGGCATGTTCGTAGTCCCTGTCCTTACTGGCAAAAGCCATTGAAACATTTGTTCTACTTTTTGTATAGAGTCTTTGGAACAGGTCAGATGTAGTTAAAACTGGAAGCAAACTTTCTTTGGCTTAAAAAAAAATATTTTTGTGTGTGTTGCAGAAAAAACAGCTGATGACGATGTGCAGAAGTCGGATATCTCTTCCAGCAGCCAAGGAGTGATCAAAAAGGAATCCCTGGGGCCTCTCCTTCTGGAGGTACGTGCAGAAGAGGCAGTTGCTCCACGTAGTCTGGAAGGCTGCATTTTCTGTATTTGTAACGTCACGACCTTTTAAATATCTAAAAGCATTTTTCCTTTTAGCATTATCTGGGGAGCAGAAATCAAGATTCCTAAAAGAGGTTATTGTGGAGTCCCAGTCCTTGGAAAATAAACAAAATAGGTTGGGAAAAATCTATTAGGCAAATGAATTCAGTATGCCTAATTGTGTGTTAAATCTAGAGACAACTTCTGCAAAATACTGCCTTTGGCTGCTGTTGTTGTGTCGTTCCTGTTTGTAAATACCAAGATTCAAAGGCAGTTAAACCTCTGAATCCTAGTGCCAAAGGAAAGCTCAAAGGAAGGCCTCTGCCTTTATGCCCTGTTGTTGGTCCTCCAGAGAAACTGATTGGCGGCTTTGTGAAATGTAATGTTGGACTAGATGGACCTCTGGCTGCCTCTCAATAAAGCTAGAATTATTAACCCAATGGAAAAATAAGTCCTTTTGAGGAAAAATTGGCATGGCTTCTGCAGGGGGCCCTCCTCTAATCTTTTGAAGTTCTTTGGTAATGTCAGCAAGCTTCTGTCAAGTCTACACATAAGCGTCTAGAAAGGGTTTCCAAATATTTAAAAATATGTCCATATGGAATTGTCATCTATATGCCATACATCCACGTGTTCATAAGGTTGGAAGGTCATCTATCCACTGGATTATGGGAGGGGGATATTTATCTCTCTAAAGTCTTTTCATCATCATTAAGAGCACAAAGGGTCCATTACTTAGCCTCTAGGAGACAGGCAAATAGTATATAAGCATCCTCAAAGACTTCATATTCACTAATTGGTTAAAGAACAACAAATAGTTTGCAGGAATAGACAGATTTCACAATGGCAGGATGCAGGCAATGCAATTCTTCCAAGGGTCTATACAGTCGATGCTGCTATTAATAAAATGTCTAGAGTCACTGGTGAACAGTAATGTAGCTGTTTGTAGATAGCACCAAATCCAAACAGACTGCAAAGAGCTCTAAAATACATCTCCAAACTGGGTAAATAATGAACAGAATGGCAAATGTCATATATGCTGATGCAAAAAATAAATAAATTCCAACTTCACATTTATACTGGGGGGTCTGAATTGGTTGAGATTACTATTGAAAGAAAATGTGGAGGTTTGGTAGGCAGTTCATGGAAAACGTCCACTTACAGGGCGGTGGTGGTAAGAAAGCAGATTTTATGTTATGGATCATTAAGACCAAAACTGAAAGTAAAACATTTTGTATAGTCATGCCTTTATATAAATCTATGATGTGGCTACTTCTGAAATGTGGTCTACTATTCTGGTTGTCCAATCTCAAAAGGGAAATTGTGGAATTGGAAAAAGGTGTAGAAAAGGGCATCCAAATGGATAAAGAGGTTGGAGCATCTTCCATATGAGAAAAGGTTAATGTGTTTATGGCTTTTTAGCTTAGGAAAAGATAATAAACAGGTGAATTGGGGATGTGATGCTTGCTGCTTCTTTTGTGATGATCCACTATGAATTATCTCTCATGTCTGAAACTGAATCCAACGAAGACGGAGGTCCTATGCTTGATTCAGAATGGGTCGGGGGTAGGGATCCCACTCCTGACCTTTGGTGGGGTGTCACTGGTACCAGTGCCGAGGGTTAGGAGCTTGGGAGTGCTCCTGGATGCCTCCTTAACAATGGAGGCCCAGGTAGCAGCTACTGCCAAGGCAGTCTTTTACCACCTACAGCTGATTAGGCAGTTGGTTCCCTTCCTTGAACATGAAGACCTAGCTACAGTGATCCACGCAATGGTCACCTCAAGATTGGACTACTGTAACGCTCTCTACATAGGGCTGCCCTTGTCCCAGATCCGGAAGCTGCAGCTAGTGCAGAATGCTGCAGCCAGGCTGCTGATGGGTCTCTCTATGTGGGACCACATCCAGCCTGTGTTGAGGTCTCTGCACTGGCTGCCTATAGCGTACCGAATCCGGTTCAAGGTGCTGGTATTAACCTTTAAAGCCCTATATCGTGGGGGGCCTGCCTACTTGAGGGACCACCTTTCCTGATATGTGCCCCAAAGGGCACTGAGGTCAAGCTCACAACACCGCTTGACTCTCCCCTGTCCGAGAGATGTTCGGCTGTCCAGCACCAGGACCAGGGCCTTCTTGGTGGCAGCCCCATACTGGTGGAACGAGCTACCGGACGACATCAGGGCCCTGCGGGACCTATTATAGTTCTGCAGGGCCTGCAAGACGGAGCTCTTCCGCCAGGCTTTTGCTTAGGAGCCGCCACTTGGGGGGGGGGGGGAATACGGCCTTCACCATCCTGGAACCGCTGGTCCAGCCTTTGCCGCTGCTCTCACTGTGGGACTATGTTGTGCCGCCAGTATGTTGTGGTTTTATCTGTAACTTTTATGTTTTTAAAGTGTAAACCATTATTTATGGTATTTTACTGTTGGTAGCCGTCTTGAGCCGGTTCATCTGGAAAGGCGGGGTGTAAATACAAAAAATAAATTATAAATATAAATATCTCCTTTGTCCTCTTTCCCCCAGTATGGGCCCTGATTACATGTCACAGGACTATGGTGCTGTCACAAGTTACTAGCAGGCTATAATATAGATTAAGAATGTAAGAACATAAGAGGAACCCTGCTGGATCAGACCAGTGGTCCATCTAGTCCAGCACCCTGTCTCACACAGTGGCCAACCAGTTCTTCTGGCGGCCCAACAAGAAGGCACTGAGGCCAAGGCCTTCCCCTGATGTTGCCTCCTGGCACTGGGATTCAGAATTTGACTGCCTCTGAACGTGGAGGTTCCTTTTAGTCACCATGGCTACTAGTCACTGATAGACCTATCCTCCATGAATCTGTTTAATCTCCTTTTAAAACTGTCTATGCCAGTAGCCATCGCTACGTCCTCTGGCAGCAAATTCCACATTTTAATCAGTTTCTGTGTAAAGAAGTATTTCCTTTTTCCTGTCCTGAATCTACTGCCCATCAGCTTCAGATTAATGCAATGGGGAGTGGTATGGAAATTAATGCAATGGTGAATGATTAATGCATTGGTGAATGGTATGGAAAGAGTGAGCAGCAATTATTCTGCCTTTCTCTGACAATACTCTGATTCAAAGGTCACCCAATGACATACGTGTGGTGTTTGATTCCAAACAAACAAAAGAAAGTACTTTTTCCCAGAGCTCATTTCGTAGCAGGAGCTCCTTAGTATATTAGGCCACACACCCCTAATGTAGCCAATCATCCAAGAGCTTACAGAGCTCTTCTTACAGGGGCTACTGAAGGCTCTTGAAGGATTGGCTACATCAGGGGGGTGTGGCCTAATATTTTATTTTATTTATTTATTTTGCGATTTATATCCCGCCCTCCTCGCAAGCGGGCTCAGAGTGGCTTACATGGGCCAATGGCCAATCAAAACATTAAAACCTATAAAATCCATAAAACATTCATAATAAATACAATTAAAACATATAAAAGCTTCCATAGTATCACTTCTGATGGCGACTTAGTGAATAGCATAGACCCCCCCTCCCCCGTCCCTGTGCCAAGACCGTATAGGACCAGGGTCATCATAGATGTTAGAAATGATGGGTGGTATCTTTGGTGGCGGCTCCTATTCAAAAGCCTGGTGGAAGAGCTCCGTTTTGCAGGCCCTGCAGAACTGCATCAGGTCCCGCAGGGCCCTGATCTCCTCCGGGAGCTCCTTCCACCAGATAGGAGCTCTAATATGCAAAGGAGCTCCTGCTACGAAATGAGCCCTGCGTTTTTCCACATAATGAATAATTAACTTTTGGGGTTTGCTGCCACAGGACATGTTGATGGCCACTGGCATAGATGGATTTAGAAGGGGTTTTGACAAATTCATAGAAGATAAGTCTGTCAGCGGCTGTTAGTAATGATAGCTAATGGCACCTCCAGAATCAGGCAGGAAAACGACTTGTTGCTGGCCACAAACAGCGGGGGAGAGCTGTTGCCTTCGTGCCCTTCTCATGGACATTCTGGAAGTGTTTGCCTTGTCAACTGTTGAAAGCAGGATGGCGGACAAGAGAGACCCTTGACCTAATCCAGCAGAGCTGCTCTTACATTCATGTAGAAGCTCTACATTTTCATAACAGAGCATAGTGAAGGGAAGAAGAAGAGGTTTTATACCCCACTCTTCAATCAAAGGAGTCTCAGAGCAGCTTACAAACTCCTTCCCTTCCTCTCCCCACAACAGACACCCTGTGAGGTAGGTGGCGCTGAGAGAGCTCTTTGAGAACTGCTCTTGAGACAACAGCTCTGAGAGAACTGCGGCTTGCTCAAGGTCACCCAGCTGACTGTATGTGGAGGAGTGTGGAATCAAACTCGGTTCTCCCAGATTAGAGGCCGCGCTCCTAACCACTACACCAGACTGCAATGGAACATGGCTTTGACTCTTGCTTTCCTAGTGTTCTTACATTCACCGGCTTAAGCCAACGCCCTGGTTCTGTATACCCAGTCATCAAGGTAGACCAGAATCCACTTAGCACTTGAAAGCTTTCCTTGAAAGGTCATAACAACAATATGTTTTTGCAACAGTTGAGTTGCAGCTTGGTGGCTAGAGTGGTATAATGTATTCTATTACAGTGGTATGGTGACCCACAAGTCCAAATTTACTTGGTATGTATGTATGTATGTATGTATGTATGTATGTATGTATTTATTTATTTATTTATTTATTATATTTATATCCCGCCTTGCCAGTGAACCGGCTCAAGGCGGCTAACACACATAAAATACCCTTGCGGGTTTACAGTATAAAACACACAGTTAAAACTATTACCATATCCTACACATAATCTCTAAAAGATGGCGACTTCAATTTTGCAGAGTTCTCCTGGTGAGCAAGGCAATAGGGGGTGCGGCCAAGGCGATGTTAACAGACCATCCCCCCCCCCCCCCGGTGGCAGCCCCTAGATGAAAGCCTGGCGGAAGAGCTCCGTCTTGCAGGCCCTGCAGAACTGCAACAAGTCCCGCAGGGCCCTGATGTCCTCCGGGAGCTCATTCCACCAGTAAGGAGCCGCCACCGAGAAAGCCCTGGCCCTGGTACAGGCCAACCGAGCGTCTTTCGGACCGGGGAGAGTCAGGCGATGTTGGGTGCCTGACCTCAGTACCCTCTGGGGCCTATATGGGGAAAGGCGGTCCCTCAAGTATGGCAACTCATCCAGGGCTGGGCCAAAGTTTTTTTGGTGCTCTAGGCAAACTATGACTTCTGTTCCAGCGTTCCATTTTCTGTAGTTCCCAACCAGATGTTTTTGTGAAACCAACAGTCATCCCCCACTATGAACCCCAAACAAATGGTAGTTCATCTCCATAGAGAAGGCTGGCCTGCTGCTCACTTCCAGAGGCTTCATGACCCACTTTTGGGTCCTAGCCCACAAGTTGGGAAACATTGTTCTATTGCAAGCCTCTTTGAAAAGAATACTGCAGTCAAAGAAAATGTGTTTACTTCTTCGTCTCCCCAACGGCATAGGAGATACAGTAGACCTTCTCCATTTGAAGAGTTGTGATTCACAATTTCAATTATTCATTGTCTGTGACCCAATGACATGATGCAGCAAGTCCTAAACACGTGACTCCTCTTCATGTTGGGAGAGCAGGAGCAAATGCGCTGACCCCACCTCTGTATGATCACCCACTTCTCAGAACTATGTTTACATAGGGAGGAAGTGTATGCACTGGTTGAATGGCACAGCACCCACCTCACCTGCCTGGCAGCACCCATTTGCTGCATTGTGACTTAGCCAGGGAGGTAAGGTGGCCACTGCAACGTAACTCACTTGGCAGTGCTGCAGCCAAGCTGAGTGCTATTCGTGACCTGCCTGGGCCTCTCTCCATGGGGGGGTTGGAGCCCTTTCTGGGTCATTTTGGCCTTCTACTCCATCTCTGGAGGTGGCTGACCCCGTCTCCAGTAGTTACAGTTTTTTCCATTTGCATTGATCCCAGGAGCAGAACTTTCACAAATGGCATTCATAGTCCTTTGCCACCTTCTGCTCTTTCCTCTCCCTGCCCCTTCAGAGGTTGTACATTCGTCCTCTCTAGTGTTCAAGTGCACAGCACTGGCAATTTTAAAGACCTACTTTGTTCCCCTCCCAGTTTGAGGAGGTGTGGATATTGCTAGATATAGCAGACTCCCATAAAACACAATGTTACCCCTGCCCAAGGACTCACATCATCATCGCCTTCTGGAAAAGCCCCAGGGGCTCATAACCTTCTTGCCTGTGTGATCCACGAACCCTGCCTGCTTTCCTGCCTGCCTTTTCAAAACCAGTTTTCTTTCTTATATTCTTCTCCAAATCAGGACACTCTGGAGAGAGGCAGGGGCCCGGCTCCTAATTTCCGGAAATGGATTATTCAGTACCGGTTGCACGCTGGTTAGGCATCAGGTTGGCTGCGTTAAATGGAACTGTGATTGATTTACACCCGATACTGTTGGTTAGCTGCTGATTCACTGTGTTCCCTTTGCCCACTTCATTTCCTGCCTGACTTATTCATGCTGCTGTTTTCTTTTCTAAATACTTTAAAACACATGGCACTGGCTTTTCATCGGGAGGGCTGAGACAGGCAGAAAGTTAAGGGGAAAGATCTCTCTCTCTCTCTCTCTCTCTCTCTCTCTCACACACACACACACACACACACACACACACAGAAGAACCTGACTAACTCTTCTCCGCAAGGCCCATCTTTCCACCAGGGGGTGTGGTGCACAAGCTTCCAGTTGCTTAGCAACAGGCAGTAGCTTGTGACTAAGGGAAATGGGCAGGTCATGGGCCAGTGGCAGTAGTAATGCGAGGTGGGGGGGGGGGACGTGTTGGGGTTTAGTTTAATTTGAAATTGCTTCCTGTTTCCAGCAGCTAATGCAGAATGGGGAAAACACAATTTCCAGAAAACAGCACTCAGTGAAAAATAAAAGAGTGTGAAGCCAAGTAAATCGTGTCTGCCGGCTTTGCAAGGCAATCAATTACACAAGAGAGGGGAACCAAGGCTGGCATGGGGAACGTTGCCAGTCATGCACATGTGGCTGGCTGTGCCTGTGAATATATAATCGCAAATTATGAGCCCCAGAGGGATGGGACTTCATCAGTTCCTCTGCACTTAGGCAAGATTTAAGCATCCCTGGACCATAACTGAGGGAGGTCTCTCTGGCCCGCTTTGGTGAATATATAGTGATCAACTGTATCCACTTGCCTGTGGGCTGGATTTTGTTTGCCATACCAGTTCTCTCTCTGTTTCCAGTTGTTCCAGATCTTACATCTGAATCCAGAAGTGGGCTGTGTCGATGCTTATGCAAGGTGCTTTTTGGCTTGTTTTCCCTTCAGAGACCAAAATATTTTTAGTGTCTCTGTCCCCACCTTCCTTCCTGTTCAAAACTGAATTACACAAATTTATATCCTATACTTCAGTAAAAGCATTCTATTTAAATGCTCAGGTGAAGCAGAACATTTTAGCTTGGCTCCTAAACTCACTCGGGGACGTTTTTGAGGAACAGAGCCATCTCTCTTTTTCTAATGCAAGCTGAGAGGCTAAAAAAGGAATCAAAGTCTTGGTCTGAAATCCAAGGCACATAGTTCCAAATGAACCCAAATTCCCTGGGGCCAGTCTTGTGGGAATGGCTCAGCCTCTGCTGCTTTTCCTGGGTCATGGCTTCCAATCCAAGCAGCGATTTCCCCTCATTTATACTGGGTTTTCTCAGTGTTGTAAGGGAAGATAGCAGGTAGGAAAGCAGTGCTGGCACAGCCGCCTTGAGCTGTGGAGGGGATGACAGAGGGGCAATGGAAATGGCAGAAGGAAGAGTCAAAGGCACCGCAAGCAAGTTGGGTAGGCTCAGCAAAGTTGATGTGGCCTTCGGGGCCTCAAGTGAAGACCACTGCTGTACGTTTGTAAGTTTAAATGGTCAAGAACACAATCTCTGAGTTGGTTTGTGTTGGGGAGAATAGGACTATCCTAGAAAGAAGGCCCGTGTTCATCCTATGATGTTCTGTTGAAGCCATTGTGAGCCATTATGTCTTTGCTGGATCATGGCTGTGTTTAAGATTGAGTCACCCTGTGTCCTCCCCCACCCGGTGTTGGGCTCCCTTGGTGACATTGCAACAGACATTTCAGCATAGTGACTGCATTGTGAAGATTTGATCCTTTTTGTATTGGCACCTACACTGAAGAAAGTTCCATTGCTGCTGCTGACCTCATCTGGGGAAGAACATAAGTCTGCCCTTCAATAAACAAAAGTCCGCAAGATTGGCATTGCACCACTCAGCACTGGTTTTGATGGTATTTCTTGTTGTTCTTGGCCCCGCAGGCACTGGATGGCTTCTTCTTCGTTGTGAATCGTGAAGGGCGAATAGTGTTTGTGTCTGAGAATGTGACAAGCTACTTGGGCTACAATCAAGAAGAGCTCATGAACACAAGTGTCTACAGCATCTTGCACGTGGGAGACCATGCAGAATTTGTCAAGAACCTGCTGCCCAAGTCCCTAGGTAAGGAGCATGATTTTCCTTGCGCGCTCTCCTGTGAAAAATGCTGCAGAATCAATTAAGCAGCTTGTCAGATACAGGTAAAATCCAACCCAGATTGTCACTGTATTTTAACAGAATCTCTGTTCAATAAAGTTCAGTGCTTGCACGTGGGTTAAAAGCTGTTCTTAGCATACTCTTGCATACATGCCGTTTAGCTCATGTTTCTGAGATTTCATGCATGTATGGATCTGCTGATGATGATAATTTTAGCTTATTTTTATTATTAATGACTTGCTTTATTATTATTTTCTAAATTTTCTAGACTGCCTTGGCCCTTTTTTGGGTAGAAATTTGTTAGATTTAAAACCCTGGCTCATCACAGTGATCTAATGATTTGCCCGAATGAATACGGGAAGTCCTTGGACTTGCATATTCCCACTCTTCTCCCCATTTTCCTTTCACATGTGATGAAGCTATTGGAATACTTCCTGGATTGCAGCAAATCCTAGTTTGTTGTTAAATCTGAACCAGAAACTAGGGCTTGTTTCTTGCTTACAAATCAGGGTTCCAAATTAGGATTAAGCTGTAGCTTGGAATCCTGGCTTGTAGGAAGAAACCGACTATACTTTGTAGTTCAGCTATTACCACAAATAATAGCTTTCCAGTATGTAAGATAAACACTATGGCAAGGAAGGGGAGGGGACATAAATGCATAAACCTGAAACTTCCAAGGCTTGTTCTCATAACAAACCATGGTTTGTCATTGTGTCTGAACACAGCCAAGAAATAATAGTGCCTTGGAAAAGTTTGTCCTGGAGCAGGCCTGGTGACTCAGTAGTATCCTAAAGGGCTGTCAAGATCTAGTGCTAGACACAAGTGTTGTTGAACTTGTGGTGGAATAGGCCTGCTCTGGCCTGCAGGATGTGTACCACCCTGCCCTCCAAGATTTTCCCAACACCTGGAGAGGCTTTCCTTTCTCGGGTAACCACTGCTACCACCTGACCTTTGTAAGGAATTGCCCACTGGGAGGGTCAGGACTTCCAGCTTCCCTTCCCAGTTCTGAGGCCTTGCCTCTGTGTCTCCTCCTGGTCTGTGCCTGGTCACCATGGGGACCATTTACTGCCTTGTGCACCTTTGGAGGAATAGCCACTTGCCAAATGCCTGCCTTCCCCGGGTGCTCCTTTTAAAATAGTATATCCAAGATGGTGGATGTCTATGTGGTACAGAGAACCACTACCAGCATCAAAGGTTATAAAGTATTTATTAAAGAGAAAATGTTCACAAGCATACTTTTAGAACAGCACCAGATTGAGCAAGGGATTAAAAAGAAATGGGTAAAACAAATTCCTCTGTCCCTGTCTCTATACATGCCCTATCAGATGTTAAAATATAACACAGGCTCTTTAACTTAGGATATTATAGACCTCTACAGAGTGGCCATTACCTTGAAGCTTCCTCCAGCTCTCTAGGCCAGCACATGGTTAATGGCTGCCTCCTCCAGACCTCAGTTAAGAGTTCTGTCTGCTCTGATCGACTTTTCTGCATGCTCTGATGGACTTAGCGCAAAAGAGTGCTTTCTCCTCGCTCCCCTGTGTTTTATCACCTCTCTTTTTCCCACCCACTGACCAGGTCAGGCCAGGTGAGAGAAGCTTTTCCTGAAGTCTCCAGAATTTCCTTAGTGAAGTCTCGTTAGTATTTAACACGTCCAAATCGCTGTTCTCTGCTGGGGTGGGGGGGCTTGACCATCCGATTATCTAGACCTATTAGTATTTGTATGAAGGTGGGCTGAGGTAAGTCTGGAAAGCAATTGAACTGACTTCTTCCCTTCCTGCCTGTTCTCTGCCTAGAGAGAGAGAAAAACTTTTAAAACTCAAAGTGAAGATTTTGCTCATTTCAAACTTCCAAAGAAAAAAATTGCATTTCTTTACAGAACTGTTTTGCAAATTCTAAGCACGAGGCTATCAAACGTAGCATATGCATTAGTGGCAGATTGTTCTGATATGTTTATTTAATTTCAAGAAGCTGAATATCTCCAAAAAATATGAACTTCTACCAGAAGGAACCTGAAAAGTATAAATAAAGTGGTTGGTTTTCACACTGGAAGAAAACAAGCAGTGGGATTCCCCAAAGGAAGGCTCAAGAGGGTTGACTACAATCTGATTTGTGAACAAAGGCTACAGAAATTGGGTGGGGGGAATCATTTAGAAGCAAAGATGATTAAGGAGCTGCCTGGAAAGAAGTTAGTTATTTGTCTTGTAACACCAACTTGTGGGTCTACAACACACTCTGTATGTTAGTGTTTCCTCCCTTCCTGCTCTCTGGTTTGCCAGGGCTTTACCTTAGTTGATTTCACACTACTTGGAAGGTGCCAGGTTTAAGTAGGTGCAAACTGCACTTGAGAGCACAAGCAAGCAGTTCAGGAGATTAGGAGGCGGCTCTATTTTGCAAGCAGATCCAATTTAATCCTGTCTACGACTTGCTCGCTGCCTTTCAAAATGTGTGTCATTTAATCTGCATTTAAGCTCATTTTTTGAATAATATGCTTACTCAACGGAATCATAATGTAATTCCCAGTAAAAACCTCAGTTGACTACTCAGCCAGAAAACCCCAACAGATGTAAAGGCTTTGCTTTCTCCACTTTGGAGGCAGAATAGGCTGAAAACATGAACTGCTTGCTGAGGGCTAGACTGAAAACTAAGGCTACAGCTTTGCTACAGGAGGCCTCTGGCCAGACCCTTACTGTAGCGTGGCGTGCTGAGCACATGGCTGATTTCAATCAAGGGGATTGTTGCTTCTCTTGGATCAATGCCTTGTTCAAGGTAGGTCAGCTCCGAGGCCCGTCAATCTTGCTGGCGTTTATTTGACTCAGGGATGAGGCTCTTCTTGCTTAACACAGCTCTGCTTATGAAAGTTATGCCCTGTGAGTGAAAGTCCTTCTTGTTGATGAGCCACTGACCTAGCGAACTCCTCAGTGTTATTAATGGCAACTTTGGCCAGTCCAAGGAGCCTGCTTAAGATTACAGAGATGGACAATATAGTTGTTTGTAGAAGGAAGAACCGTAAGCAATTTTGTATAGAACAAGTCAAGACCTGAGATAATGTGCAATGAATAGAAGGGTGGGGGCAGATGGAAGGCAGTGAGTGTCCATTCCTTGCTTTTCTGTCCACTGTGCAGAGCCCCAGAAGAATGCTGTCAGGGTGACTCATGGGTGAGAGCAAAGGGAGGGATAAGAAGTCTCTTTCCTCTTGCTATGCAAATCCTCCTCCACAATCATCATTTACTCGCAGGGCTTTTTTTCTGGGGAACGTTCCAGAGCGGAGTTCCAGAACCTCTTTGACAAAATGCTTTTAAAAATGTTTAAAAGTTCATGAGTTTTCAGTATACAGATTAAAAACTTCATTTCCCTCTTGAGAGTTCTGGCACCTCTTTTTCTAAAAAAAGAAAGAAAGAAAAAAGCCCTGCATACTTGTATCACAATACGAAAACATCTGTCACATGGACATTTACATGTTACACCCATGGGTATTCACAAACATGCATGTATACCAGTACATGCGCCATTCACATACACTGCAGCCAGCTCCCAGCCAGTCACACTGCAGCCAGTGTGCACGCACACACAGAATAACTGTGTGAAGGTCGAGTTTTGCCAGGGCTGTGAGCTATGCCTGGTGGACAGAAGGATGAAGAGAGTCAGCATGTCGGACAGCAGGAATTTCCCCACAGGACTGGAATGCAGGAAGGATGATTAATCAGATGTGATGGTTGGAACCAGTCAGGAGCAGCAGGCAAGGCACGAAGACTGAGAACTTGCAGGACACCACCCTGAAAGCTTACCGGTGTTGTGTGTGCCCACATACGCACACACTCTCTGTCCATACAGCAGAGGTCTCCTTGAAGCAAGTAGGCAGCTTAGTGATCTCACTCCTTTTGCAGGGACACTCAGCTGGGCAGGATCTCAACAGCGCACAATTACGAATGCTGCCATTTTCAAAATCAGTTTAGTTAAGCCAGTGCCAGCTCCTGAGTGTACACTACCTTCACATTGATTGGAGCATGGCATGTATCAAATTAGCTCAATTGAATATGAGATCGACTTAAGGTAATTCAATATGAGGCAGGCTTAAATCAATGTTTCACTTAATAAGGACTTAACCTGATTTTAGCTTACTGCAATACATGCCTATGTGTGGACATGGGTTAATACTTTGTGGTTGTACTTCTTTTTCTTTTTTAAAGCTAGTTTCCCATAGAACGGTCTTAAAATCTTACATTTTGCTTAATGTGTAAAATCTGGATAGGGTTTTCCTTGAGCCATTTTTTCAACAGTGAGGCCAAAAACCCTGTCTCTTTTTGTCCTGAATATGGCTTTTCCCAATCCTGTGACTCTTGTTACCAAGAGAAATAATCACATTTGAATGATCAGCCAACTCTAAGGATGGAGGGAAATTGAGGCTGGCGGGAAATTGGGGAGGGAGGTATAACTGAAGCATATGCGTTGCATTCGATGGTTCAGGCTCAGTTCCTTGTATGTCCAGTGCTGAAAAGGATTTCATGTAGTAGAGCTTTAAGGTGGTAGGATGCTGTTGAATATAGAATGCTGTGGTAGGACAGTATTGCATGTGGGTGTTCCCAGTTCAGTCCTCAACACCTCTGGCTAAAAGAGTCTCATGTAACGAATTAATGCCATATAAGGTTCAAGGTGCTGGTATTAACCTTTAAAGCCCTATATGGTCAGAGGCCTGCCTACCTAAGGGACCACCTTTTCCCATATATACCCCAGAGAGCACTGCGGTCAGGCACTCAACGTCGCCTGACCCTCCCTGGCCCTAGGGAGGCTAGGTTGGCATCTACTAGGACCCGGGCCTTCTCAGTGGCAGCTCCGTCCTGGTGGAATGAGCTCCCGGAGAACATTAGGGCCCTGCGGGACCTTTTACAGTTCCACAGGGCCTGCAAAGCGGAGCTCTTCTGCCAGGCTTACATGTAGGAGCCACCACTGGGGGAAAAGGGGCCACTGGAGCCACAGGTCGGACGATCTTGGCTGGGAAATCAAACAAAGAAGAAGAAGAGATTGGATTTATACCCCGCCCTTCACTCCCCAAGGGAGTCTCAGAGCGGCTTACAAACTCCTTTTCCCTTCCCCTCCCCACAACAGACACCCTGTGAGGTAGGTGGGGCTGAGAGAGCTCTTTACCAAGCTGTCCTTGAGGGAACAGGTGGTACAGAGCTATGGCTTGCCCAAGGTCATCCAGCCAGGTGCAAGTGGAGGAGTGGGGAATCAAACCCGGTTCTCCCAGATTAGAGTCCGCGCACTTAACCACTACACCAGACTGGAAATGCCACCTGCCTAGGGGTACAGGGACTGCTCCTGTTGTGCAGGCTCTGCATCGGCGCCATCTGTTGGGTTTTTGTATCTGTATGTTTTTATGACTCGTGTTTTATGTTGACAAAGTTTAATAATTTGTAACTATTTTGTTATTGTTGATTTTATCGGTTGTTAGCCGCCTAGAGCCAGCCTTGCTGGCTAGATGGGGTATAAATCCAAATAAATAAAATAAAAAAATAAAATAAGGCAGTTTTGTGTGTTTATATGATCAGAACACATTGCCAAGTAATCTCCAGGGAAACTTAGTTGGGCGTGTCTCAGTGTTCTGCCTCCTATCCCTAGTTGTGTTAATTAATGGCTCTCCAGCTAAAGTGATGGAGAAAAGGCCCCAAGACCAAGATGGGGGGGGGGGGATTCCCTGATTTCAGTGGGCCACAATTAGCAGCATTAGAGAAGAAATCATGCAACAGTCTCAGGATACATGACAAGGTACTCAGTAGTGTGTTCATTAAATCCCAGTAGTACGATGTTTGGACACAATTTAGTGCCACTGCACAGTGACTTGAGAATTTATCTGGGAAGGCCATAAGCATCATTTATCGTTGCTCAGTTAAATAGGACCAGCTCATCTTTTGCCCTCATTTCTCCTGTACCACCTGTTGCTTAGGTTCACTGTCAGTGCCCTCATCTTTGGCATTGCATATATTCATATCTACATTACACTCACAGGATCTTAGAGAATCACAGAGGACTGGCACAGCCACTGTGGGCTGCACAAAGAGGCATGGGGGCCCAGAAGTCGGAAGAGGCTGGTTGGAGTCTTAACGGGTCTTATGGGACCTAGTCACACAGCCAGTGGTGGTGAAGGGGGTCTGGTGGTAACAACTGAGCAAGAGTCGTAAACATGATATGGAACCTGCAGCAACAAGAGAAATGGCAACACACACCCCTGGCTTTCATTAGCATGAGAGTTGCAACTAGCATGATCCTTAATATATTTAAAATATTTTAATGCTGCACTCACAGTCAGATCAATTCTCAAGGTGTCTTAAAGATCAAAAATGATTTTTTAATGTTCTGATATCCAAAGAGTCTAAAAATAATATTTTTTATTAAAACGGTGCTTTGCGTTTGGTGTTCGTATGTTCAAAGCTTGTCCCATACTTGGTAATCCTGAATGGTTCAAATATAGAGTTCAGGATTTCCTATTCACATGATAAGATATTGCTTAATGTATACCAGCGTCTGTATTATCAGTCATTCTTTTTGCAAAATTTAGGGGTTCCTTTCTGCTGAGGTTATGGTGGCAAGCTGTGTCATATGTGACTTAAACAACACAGTCAATAGATCAGAATGGTGTTGTGACCACAGGTCACAGCAACTCAAACAAGACAAGAGAGAAATTAGGGAAATCTCATGGCTTGGTTGTAGAACATGTAGTTTGCATGTAGTTTCAGTCCCTGGCATTTCTAGTAAAAAGGTCTGCATGTGGGAAGGCTGGGAAAGATTTCTGCCAGGATTCTGTTAGGTATGCCAATCCTCTGACATGCTACAAGGCATCTTCATGTAACCACAAGAGGGTTTGGGACCTCATTGTGATCCTGCTCCACAAGCAGAATGTGGATAAGTCCCTGACGCTGGTCATCTTCATATCCATTTCTTCAAAGTCTTCTTCAGTAGCCTTTCTCCAATCCCTTTCTCCTGGCAGTAAATGGAGTTCCTTGGCCCCAAGAATCCACCAGGCGCAACAGCCATACCTTCAACTGCAGAATGCTGATCCGTCCTCCAGACGAGCCAGGTGCAGAGAACCAGGAGGCCCGCCAGCGTTATGAGATCATGCAGTGCTTCACGGTGTCTCAGCCAAAACTGATCAAGGAGGAAGGTGAAGGTAAGACAAGAGGATTGCTTCTTTAGAGAGGAAAATAGTGCTAGCTTGCGCTACATTGCATTTCTCGGGGGGGGGGGGAGTTGTCTGCAAATCGTCCTTGATCGTCCTCTTGCAGGACGTTTCTTGCAAGGGGATTGCTCCTCTGCAAGGACTCAATTTCTCCCTGCGGCATTTTCTGCTGTCAGGACTCATGATGCCTGCAGCTCAGAAACCAGCCTGCAAGTTGCACTTTTTGGTTCCCAAGAGGAATCTTTTGATGTTGGTCCCATGGGGATTGTTTGGGGGATTTGCTTTAGTCACCCAGTTCCCTATTCTTGGATGTTTTGTTCTTGCTTGCTTGTACATGTGATATAACACTAATCCACCATCCTTTTTTTTTTTACTTGGGTTTCACAACCAATCTGCACAGTCTTCATCATAGATAACTAGCCTGTACTCGAGTCTCATGCAGGTTTAGGCATCTGGTTTTGTGTGCCACATCCCTCTTCAGAAACTGGGTATCTTCTGTGTTGAGTTGATTCTTCTGTTAACAGCTTCTTCCCCCGAGGGAGCAAACTAAGGACTGTTTCATACAATAAAAAGACCTTGCAGCTACCAAGGCTCAATTCTGACTGGGACCATGCTGTTTTCCTGGTCTGAAGCAGCCCTGAGGAGCTGCCATTTGCTTCATTAGGAAACTTCCATGTAATGTACATCTACGTTTCCCAGTACAGCAAACCGTGGCTGTACTGGGAATGAGAAAGGCTCGGGGAAGGCTGCAGCCCCTCCTCCACATGTGCTTTGGTCCTGACCAGAACCAGGGACCCCTGCGTACCTGGGAAGGACAAAACTGCCAGCACACCTGTGCTTCAATGTCTTCATGGTGTTAGTGAAGGTTGCGTATTGCCCTAAACCAGCAGAGTGAAAAGAAAGCAACTGAGCCTTTGTCCAAGCATCTCTCCTCATGATTTGGCACTAAGCATGACATTCAGGGGCATCCCACTGAAAACACTGTGTGACTTGGGAAAACCTCATCACCACTGTTGCAGAGGTGTGAACCGTCCTTCAGTTGCCCCTGAGGTTGCCTGCACTGAGCTTTCATGGGCCCATCTGTTCCAGAGAAGAAGTGAATGGCAAGTGAGGAGGTAGACACAGTTTCCACAGGACAAGGAGGAGGAGCAGCAGCAGCAGGGGGATGTTGTTGTGCCAATCTGGTGTTCCTTTAGAGGTAATACTGCTAGTGCTTGAAATGGAAATGAGGCCCAGGTTGCCAGAAGGCTGCTTACAGACATACACCTTCGTTTTGCTAAGTTGTGAGGGTAAGGCAATGCTGTCTTTCACATCATGGTACACCTCTGTGTTTCCTGATAATTGGAACACTCCTGTGGCAAGATTCTCTGTGCTTGTTTCTCTAGCAACAACCTAAAAGTGCCACAGTCCTTGGAATTATAGTGTGGCAAAGAGTTGTTTCCAGAGACAAGAGTATGAGCTGAGGTGGGTGAAAATGTATTGGAAAGTAGGAAGCACCATCCCTCAGATTCTAAATCTGGGGCATTCTAAACTGTTTTCCCTCTCCAGAGTCATCGCCCCTTATTTTCCTATGGGAGAGCGAGACAAAAATGCAAAAGTCCAGTATGATTCCACTAACTGGAGATAAGAACTCTAAAGTTTTGTGGGGAGTGGCACATATGCTAGGTAACATTAACTCACATGTAAGTGCATAAAACATGGGTTCCGATGTCTCTACGCTAATGGGCAGAGTATGGAAAAGAAGCAGGAGGAACTTGAAGTCCTAATATAGGAAGGGGACTGTGACCTAATAGGCATTACTGAAAGTTGGTGGGATGACACTCACAACTGGAATATTAGGATTGAGGGGTACAACTTATTTAAAAGGGACAGACAAATAAGGAAGGGGGGAGGAGTTGCATTATATGTAAAGGAGGTATATACTTGTGAGGAAATACATGAATCTGAGCATGAAAGTCCAGTTGAGAGTCTTTGGGTAAAAATAAAAGGAGTAAGAAATAATAGTGATATTATGGTGGGTATCTGCTCTAGACCACCAAGCCAGGCAGAGATACTCCTAGAACAAATTACAAAATTCTCAAAGAGATGGGACACAGTGGTCATAGGAGACTTCAATTACCCGGATATCTGTTGGAAGTCCAACTCTGCTAAAAATGAAAGGTCCAAGAAATTCTGACTTGTTTTGCTGAAAACATAATTTTCCAGAAAGTGGAGAGGGAAACAAGGGGATCTGCTATCTTGGACTTGATTCTTACACACAGGGAAGAACTAGTTGACGAGGTGAAAGTAGCAGGCACCCTGGGTAGTAGTGACCATGTAATTTTGGAATTTACAGTCTTGGGGAAGGTAAAAGCTGTGTGTAGTCAGACATATAGGTTGGACTTCAGGGAAATGAATTTTGACAAACTTAAAGTTATGCTGGGTAGAATCTCATGGTCAGAAATACTGAAGGGAAAGGGAGTTCTAGAGTGATGGGAGTTTCTAAAAAGTGAAATACTTAAGGCACAATCACAAATTATTCCTATGAGAAGGGAAAATGAGAGGAACCTAAAGAAGGCAAGGTGACTCCATGAACAGCTTTCTAAAGACTTGAGAAATAGAAAAGACTCATTTAGAAAGTGGAAGGAGGGCCTTATAGCCAAGGATGAATATAAACAAATAACCACTGCTTGTAGAGAGAAAATTAGGAAAGCTAAAGCTCAGTATGAGCTTAGGCTACTGAGAGATGCTAAAAACAACAAAAAGTTGTTCAAAGTAAGAAAAAGAGCAAGGACATGGTAGGCCCATCGAGGGGACAGGAAATTGATATTGTAACAGGTGATGAAGAGAGGGCAGAACTACTCAATTCCTACTTTTCCTCAGTCTTCTCTTGCAAGGGAAACGGTCCTCAACATGGCAAAAACAGAACACATGATGTGGGAAGGGAGTTGCAGCCTAGGATCGGCGTAGGGCTAGTACATAAACAACCTTGATTCTTTAAATGAAACTAAGTCCTCGGGGGGCCAGATGAACTGCATCCAGGGGTACTAAAAGAATTCACGGATGTAATTTCTGAGTCTCTTGTCCATTATTTTTGAGAATTCTTGGAGAATAGGTGAGGTGCCAGAACACTGGAGGCAGGCAAATGTTGTCCCCATCTTCAAGAAGGGGAAAAAGGAGGATCCGGGTAACTACTGACCTGTCAGCTTGACATCTGTACCTGGGAAAGTTTTAGAACAAATCATCAAACAGACAGTCCTTGAGCATTTAGAAAGGATGGCTGTGATTACTAAGAGCCAGCATGGGTTTCTCAGGAACAAGGCATGTCAGACTAACCTGATCTCTTTTTTTTGCGAAAGTTACTACCTTGCTGGATCAGGGGAATGCTCTGGACATAGTTTATCTTGATTTCCGTAAGGCTTTTGATAAGATTCTTATCAATGTTCTTGTTGACAAATTGGTAAAATGTGGTTTGGATCCTATGACAGTTAGGTGGATCAGTAACTGACTGATAGATCGCACCCAAAGAGTGCTTGTGAATGGTTCCTCATCCTCTTGGAGAGGAGTGACAAGTGGAGTGCCTCAAGGATCTCCTGGGTCCAGTTTTGTTCAGCATTTTTATAAATGATTTGGATGAAGGAATAGAGGGAATGCCTATCAAATTTGCAGATGATACTAAATTGGGAGGGTAGAAGGCAGAGGTCAGGTTACAGGATGATCTTGACAGGCTGGAAAACTGGGCTAAAACAAGTAAAATGAATTTCAGTGGGGATAAATGTAAAGTTTTTCATTTAGGGAGGAAAAATCTATGCATTTGATTATAGGATGGAGGAGACTTTTTCTTGGCAGTAGTATATGCAAAAAGGATCTAGGGGGGTCTTAGTAGACCATACACTGAATGTGAGTCAGGAGTGTGATGTGGTAGCTAAAAAGGCAAATGCCATTTGGGGCTGTATCAAGACAGAAAACAACTGTGTACAACAACGTTAATATAATCTAGAAAGTTTTCATAAAGTTAATAAAGATACAGTGCATAATACAAAATTGATTATTTATTTATTATATTTATACCCCGCCCTCCCCACGAACGGGCTCAGGGCAGCTTATGTCTAGTCTTCATTCATTCAACAAAGTCTCCGATTATCTTTGTTTTGGCTGTCTTCTTCCAGAATATCATAATATTGTAAAACATCAAGTTTAGACTATCTGAGTTCTTCCGTCAGCTTCTACATTCATTCCAAATTGTTGCAAAGTACTGAAAGAATGTTATAAAATGTCACAAAGTGGGCCACCAGTAACTCATTGCAGATGGAACTACTCTCTATAGTGCAAAAGGAGGCAACACCAGATTAGCACTATAGAGAGTAGTTCCGTGTACAATGAGTACTATGATTCTATCTCTCTGACATCCCCACTTGAAACTAGAAGCACCTGATACATACTGCAGATCGTTCTAGCAAGTGTGTTTCGGAATCTCGCATCTCAATAGGGTCTACATAACCTGCCTTGATGCCATTCACTTGTGCCTAGCAGATCTGGATTTTGGATTGAGGTCTTCATGCATATCTGTGCTCTGGCACAGCCCCATAATACAAGAGAGAGTTTTCCAGCAGAACACTTTGGGCTCATTTCTCCATAGCAGCCATTTCGTTCCAGTGCATTAGCTGAATTAATCCATTGCAGTTTACACAGGAGATCATGACTGGAAGAAATAAATCATGGAGGGGATCGGGGTTATGAGCAGATACTTCTCATGGTGCTGATAGTTGCTGGCTTTCGCTACAGCCATTATTTTGTAGTGCTGCCAGATCCAAATGGCCTCAGAATTAATTCTCCCAAACCGTAGAATGAACACAGACACCATGCCAGTCCCAGTCCCCCATCCCCAGGCAAAATTTCTATACACTCTAAACTAGCGCAAAGGGTTTAATTCATCTCAACAATGCTGCTTTTCATTACAGAATGTAGAAAGGCATAGGCCTAGACTTGGCTGTAGTTTTTCTCCCAAAGCTGTGGGGGGACAAGCTTGAGCTTCCTCCAAATTAACATAGATTGGGTAGCTCAGCTAGGCAGTCTAGTTTTCGCCCTAAACATGGAGTCAGGGGGCACAATTGACTGGCAAGTTCTCCTGTGCAAAACCCATCCTCATGCAGCAGTTTCCTCCCTCCTTCAGGCTCCAGTTCTCTAATGGTGCATTTTGCCCGTTTGTTAACTGTTTAGTGCCCAGCTTTTGGAGTGGGTTGTCAAGAAGGTGAATTTCACATTGCAGATGAGTCCAGAAACAACCTGTGCCTCCTTTGGCAACTGCCTTCAGCTCTTCTGGAGAGCCTGCTTCACTCTTGGAGACCTGTGATGAAGGGGGAGCAGTGTGGATGGCTAAGCAGTGGTGGAGGGAGAGTGGACGAAGGAGGTGGTATGAACCAGGAGCCAGGCAACACGGTGGTGGGGGAGCAGGGTAAAAAAGTTGAAGGCACAAAGTGGGAGAATTTTTCACAAGTTTCGTGAATCTGTGAGAAAAATAATCTCGCTACCTTATCCTTCTCACTTTCAACTTTCTCATTTATTTGATTGTGGCAGATTTGCAGTCCTGTCTGATATGCATCGCACGAAGATTACCTCGAGCCACAGCCTCCGCCACTTCAGAATCTTTCATGACCAAGCAAGATACTACAGGTATTATTCGGAAGAGCAACCAGATGCTTTATTCTAGAGAGCTGGGATGGGGATTCAAGTGTTCCTAGACAGTAATATGTATTTAGTGCAGAGGTGTCAAACTCATTTGTTATGAGGGCTGGATCTGACATAAATGTCACTTGGTCAGGCCAGGTCATGTGTGGCATAAAATGTAACACAAGGTACTGGAAATATAAACTTAATAAAGATGATTTCAGATGCTGAATGGCAGTAGCAGGCGTGACTGAATTAGGTGTGATATGCAGAGGGGTAGTAGGCATGGAGATATCAGCATTGGTAATGAGACAGGAAACCTAGGTCTCAATTTGTTCCAGGAGGATTCAGTCCAGGAGGATGCAGAGAATCTTAATATATAAAGATGAGCTGAGGTGGCAACATTCCATGGGGCGCCAAAATCAGTTGGCTGAAAGAACTGCCCATCATAGGTCTCCTTAGCCATTGGGTTGCTGTGTTGGCTAACGCCCGCCCACAAAGCCGGTGGCCAGCCTCTCACCCTCAGTTGGGATGGAGCTGGCGAAGGGGATGGACGCCTCGCAGGTGGAGGTTTAGGAGGAGCTGGGTTGCAGCCCTGGATGCGAGGGTGCCAGAGGAGGTGGGCTGCAGGGCCTTGCCTGGCGAGGCCGAGGCTGCTCTCCCTGGGCTGGGGGCCCTGACTCAGGGGGGAGGCCTGTGCCCAGCCTCACTGGGCTGGCAAGGCCTTGCTTGGTGAGGCCGAGGCCACTTTCCCTGGGCCGGCAGGCCCTGGCATGGGGGCGGGTAGGTAGCGACCATTCCGCCTGAGCCGCTGGGCCCTCATGGAGGGGAGAGCTGCAGCCAGCCAGCCTGGCCCAACAGGGCCTTGAAGGAGGGGGGGAAGAGGCCACATCTTTCTAGAGCCCATTGTATTGTTTCTACAACGGGCCTTATTCCTAGTAAATGGAAATAAGTCTAAAGAAGTGAGCAGTGACTCACAAAATCTCATAGCCTACCACAAATTTTGTTAATCTTTAAGGTGCTGCTGGACTCTTACTCTTTCTAATGCTACTTAAAAACACAACGTTCAAAAACCAGTGGGGGAACATTTTAACTTTCAAGAGCATTCAGTTGCTGACCTAAGAGTAGCAGTTCTCTTTCAAAGGCATTTCAAAGGGAAATTAGAAAGAGAGACTGCTGAATTGCAACTGATAATGAAGCTTGAGACAATGCATCCTCCTGGACTGAATTGAGACCTAGGTTTCTTCTCACGTTACCAATGCCTGCTACTGTCATTTGGCATCTGAAATCACTTCACTCTCCAAGATATGAAGACAGATGGACTCACATTCTAGTTGTATCTGAAGTGAGCAGTGACTCACGAAAGCTCATGCCTTGCCACAAATGTTGTTAGTTGTTAAGGTGCTACTGGACTCTTGCTCCCTTCCACTAATAAAGATTTCAGGCTGTGCTGTTAGGTTTCTCCCCCCCCCCCCCCCCCAATCTGTTAGAACTGGAAAGGGAGATCTCTCTGTCTCTCTCCCTCCCTTCCTCTTCCTTTGTCCCTAAAGGAGGGGGAGGGAACACTTTGCCAATCAAGGGAAAGGAGGCTTGGCTTGCTTTCTCTCCTCTGTGAACCAGGAAGCAGGAGAGGAGAGAGCTGGGCAGAAGTGAGCTGTGATGCTGGAAGCAGATGAGAGCCGGTTGCTCAGGGGCTGATTCCAGCCCATTGGCCATATGTTTGACACCCCTGATTTAGGGTTTCAGTTTTTAGGTTTGTCGGTTATGGGTGTGGACTAGAGATATGCATTCAGTTCATTTGAACCAAATGCACCCCTGAAAATAGCCCATTTGGCCCCCTTTCGGGCAGCCACAGGCCAAATCAGATTCTCTAACCTGATTCGGCTGGCCGAACAGGGATTCCCCGGATGGATGCCATATATTCGGCATCCATTCGGGGAATCCCTTTGCTGGGGGAAGGGAAGGCAAGGGGGAAGGCCCCCCCCGGGACTTTCCTAGCACGCCTGCCTTGGCGGGTGAGCTAGGAAAGGCAGAGGGGCTCTGCCGGGCTTCTCCGGCGGGGGAGGGCTAGCTTGGAGGGGCAGCGGGCTCCCTTCACTGAAGGGAAGGTAAATTGCATTCCCTTCAATGAAGGGAGTGTGCTGCTTCTGCGACGCGACTCCAGGGGATGGATTTAAACTTTAAAACTCAAGTCGTGCCGCAGAGGCGGTATGTTCCCTTCAGTGAGGAAACCCCCCCCCCCTTCAAGGGGGGGATTATTATGGAATAACTGAGTGGAATGTTATTTGGCCGGCCAAATGCCACCCCAATCGGCTTGCATTGCTGAAAGTAGCATTCAGGGGACATTTGGCTGGCCAAATCACATTCCGCCAGATTCGATCAAACCCTAATGGGCTGAATTGTTGGGTTTTTTTGCACATCCTTGGTGTGGACTAGAGAGTTCTCTGTAAAGACTTCATAGGAAAGGTGGGTTTTCAGCTGGAGCTTGACAAGGAAACATGATGGTACCATGGCAGTGTTCTAGGCATAGAGGAGATATTTTCTGAGCCAGAGGCAGTGAAGTGATAGAAGGGAACTCCTTGAAGTCCATTGTGAAGTAGTGGTTCGAGTGTCTGATTAGGATCTGGAAGGTTCAGATCCCCACTCTGCATGAAAGTCCGCTTGGTCACCTTGGTCCACTCCACACTCTCAGCCTAACCTACCTCACAGGGTTGTTGCAAGGATAAAGTGGAGGAGAGGAGAAGACCATAAGCTGCTTTAGGCTCCCATTGCAGAGAAAGGCTGGATATGGATCAAGAAAATAAAATTAAAATAAAGCCCTGACCTGTGACAAGGGTGGGGGACAGCGACATATGAAGGTCCTGTGTGGGAATTAATGGGAGTACAAGAGCAAAAAAAGAAAAAAAAATTGGGTTGGGGACTGAAAGGCGTTTGAGTTAGTTTGAAAAGTTTGAGTTAGTTATGAAAAGAGACAGGGTTTTTGCGTACAGGTTAGTAATATAAAAATGAATATATAGTTGATTTTTATTTATTTTTTTGCATTGATAACATGGCTCTTTTCCACTTCCCTCGATCAGGTAAAATCATCTCCATTGACACCAGTTCTCTGAGAGCAGCAGGCCGGACTGGCTGGGAAGATTTAGTGAGGAAATGCATCTACGCTTTCTTTCAGCCTCAGGGCAGAGAGCCATCTTACGCCAAGCAGTTATTTCAGGAAGGTAAAAAAAAAAAAAGCGCTCTTCTCTTTACATGCCCCTGCAATTGTTGCTGGGATAAGTGCTTTCCGGACTGAAATTTTAAAAACGAAACAAAAAACACCAATGAAGAAGACAAAGAATGTTAACAAAGAAGTCCAAAGGAAGTGGCTGAAATGTCTGAGTAGTGCCTGTGGCCCCTTCAGCTGGCCAGGGGAGCTTGCCCTGCACAGTCAATAGAATTCCAGCAGACTGCCAATCATCTCTCTGCAGTGCTGTGGCAACCTGGCCCGGAGGCAGCTGGCCTCCAGTCTGAGAGTAGTCTGCCAACCCAGAAGCTTTCTTACCGCTTTCGTTTTCAGGAAGCGAAAAAACCCTTAAAGTACACAATCCAAGTTGCTGAAGACTGTTATCCCCCAAGGAAGGGGGTGGTGAGGGCCTAAAGTTTCTTAAGCGACATGGTGATGATGTGGTTAGATCTTTGCACCAAGACCTGGTTCAGACATTCAGAACAGAGTGGTAATATGGTGGCAGAACCTGAAGGGAGTAATGTACTGCACCATTTCAGACCATAGTTTGGGGGGGGGGGGGTCTCCAGCTCTGAATATTCCTTTGCTGAAAATATTCTGGGTAAATAGGAAGCTCCCTGCAAATAGAAAAACAGGCTCTGTTCCCCTCTCTCTCCTTTCTCCACATGGTGCAAATTTTCTAAAATAGCGGCGCCATCCCCAAATGTGATCTTCCATCTGAAGTAGTGCAGTCTATTCCGTCATTTCCTGTTATGGGTGGACCGGGCCTTGGCCTGGGGAGATCCAGGTTCAAATTGTACCAACCAGAAAGTTCCCCGGGTGACCTTGGACCACTCTCTCTGACACTCTCAGCCTTTACCTACCTCATAGCACGGTTGTACTGGTAAAATGGGAAGGGAGAGAGAGCCATGTTCCCCCTTGTCTGCTGGTCTCACTATAACTTGTACCCTGAGATGGGAACCAGTGGTGGAAGGACTGATTTAGGTAACAGTGGCTGAGATCTACATCGCAGACAGCACACTGTGCTCCTCCTAGGACAGAGCTGAGGTGGGTTTGATCCTGTGTTATGGAGCTCCCTTGGCTCTTAAACACCAGTCTAAAGACTTATTTACTTCAGTCTTTTGTAAAAGTATGTGTCTTAAAATCACTCTTGTCTTCGTTTTATTGAGTATCTTGCCTTTCCTTTTTATGAAATGTTGCTGTCTGTTGTAGCATTTATTTGTTTTATTGATTGCCTGCTTTGAAAATCCACTGTCTCCTAAATGTTGTTATCTGGTGGTCTGTTTAATTTTAATTTGATTTTTATGTTTTCTTCTGCCCATTTTTAACCCGTTCTGTTATTGTTTTTACCATGCCTGCTGAGGTTGGTCCATTTTGCGAGTTTGTTAGTTTGAACTTAAATGTTTTATAGTTTTAAAATTATGTTGTAAGCTGCCTTGTGTATGTTTTAAGATAAAATGTTTGGGAAATAACTATCTTAAATAAATGTATGCTTCCCTTGTAGGAAAAGTGGGGTAAAAGTGCAATGACTAATAATTTGGGGTGGACTCTTTTTTTTTTTTGCATTTATATTGTACTTTTCCCAAGTGCTTGAAGCTATTCTCATACATCGTATCAGTAATACCTGCAAGAACCCTGCAAGATAGGCCAGTACTACTATACACCCATATGACAAGAGGTCATCTGAGGCTACGAAAACTGCAACCAACCTATCCTTCCTGGATTTTCCTTGAGTTCTTCTGGAATTTTGGAGGACTTTAATGTTCTTGCTCAGTACTTAACTCTTAAAAGTTTGAATCCTTATCTGCTTTATGTCTTCCCTACCCCCTCCCTGTGTCTCATGCAAAAGTGGTCCACGGAACATTGATTGGTTGGGGGGGGGGAATTATATCCTCCCCTTCCAAAGCTCAGAGTAGTCGATAACAGTATACTGCAGTTCAGCAACAGATGTGAACCCCTAAAAATATCAAAGCAACCCTTCAGGAAAATCTTGGTTAAAACTTGCTCAGCTACAAATTCACTTGGATAGGGATTAGGGATTAGGATAAGAGGGTGGGGGGGGTCAGGCTGTTTTCCCATTTGTAAGCTTGCAGGGTTGATGCAAGGACCCCTTCCCTCCAAAAGCCTCTGATTGCAAATCACTGTATATTAAATGCTCTGTAGAAATAATTACTAGTGATGGTATGGAGGGCAAAGCATCACAGTTTATGAAAGCACCTTCTCATCTCCTCCCTTCTTTCTCCAGTGATGACACGAGGCACAGCCTTCAGCCCACCCTACCGGTTCACACTAAGTGATGGAACTGTGTTGAACGCCCACACCAAGTGCAAACTCTGTTGCCCTCAAAGTCCAGAGATGCAGCCTTTCATCATGGGCATTCACATACTTGAGAGGATTGAGAGGTGAGTTTTCATACACACACACACACACACATACACACACCCGTTTTGTTCATTGCTACCTGATTACCCTTTGGGAGGACTGACTTCCCACATGACCATTTCCCTTTGCCGAAATCATCTCTTGGTAGGAAAATATGTAACACGTATGTTAAATGTGATACAAATCCTGATGGGAGGCAAGCTGTTGGTTCGTGTGCAGCATGAATGTGCAGACTGAGCCATTGTCTATATGCACTGTAAGGCCACCTGTAGCAAGCAGAGCACAAAACATGCTCCCTCTAAGCTGTGGAGTCTTCTGAGCAAAAATTCTACTTTGGGAACTACTGGCATTAAAGTTGGGAGTAAGCGATTTGGCTGCTGCATAAACTTTGAGTGAACGATTTGGCTACTGTATAAACTAGTTTGCTCTGGAGCCATCTGTCCTGAGCTAAGACAAAAATGTGTGACCCAGAGGCAATGCTTCTTCTAAGCTGTGGAGTCTTGTGAGCAAAAATTCTACTTTGGGAGCTACTGGCATTAGAGTTGTGAGGAAGCGATTTGGCCGCTGCCTAAACTAGTTTGCTCTGGAGCCATCCTTCCTGAGCTAAGATAGAAATCTGTGAACTGGAGGCTAAAAGACTGTGAGCTACCTCACAGTAACTCAGCTTAGAGGGAACAGTGCCCAGAGGCTAAAAGACTGTGAGCTAGCTCACACTAAATCAGCTTAGAGGGAACACTGCTCATGGTTTAGATCCATGTTGGGAGATTGTTAAGTGTTCAGTCTGAAGAACCTGGGTGATCCCTCTGAGTCTAGGTGCGTTGAGCCAATCTCTTCAGAGAACCTGACCATGGGCAAAAAGATCCACAATTACAATCACAAGGCCCACAAATACAATCACAAGTAGGAACAGAAAGACCTTAACTCTGAATGAAATCATGTGGACATCTCCAAAGAGGAGTGGAGAGAGGGTTTTTTTTAATGAGTTTGGCCTTTTCAGTATCTTCTACCTCCTCCCAACCCTTAAAGAATCCTTTCTCAACCCACTTCTTCAGCCTCTGTACCATGGAATATTTTCTCACAGTGTGGTCCATCGGGCCCCAGGAGAGGACGCAAGAGAGCCTGGTAGCTGCTTCTTCCTTCACTGTTGTTTCTAAACCTCCTGGGAGAGTGTGTAGTGCAAGTGGGAGACGGGAAGTAGTTCTTTGACGAGGTGGGGAGATTTGAAGGCAGTTTGGAAAAAGCGATTGTTCATAGTGTCTATTCAGAGCTTTTTTTTCTGGAGGAGCACGCCAGAACGGAGCTCCAGAATGTCTTTGACAAATTCTTTTTCAAATGTTTAAAAGTTCATGATTTTTCAGTATACAGATTGAAAACTTCCATTTCCCTCTTGAGAGTTCTGGCACCTCTTTTTCCAAAAAAGTTTTAAAAAAAAATCCCTGTCTGTGCCTGTCATGCTTTTATTTCCAGTAACCAGGTTTTGCAAACTTTTGGTACGGTTTTGAAACTTATGGTCAAGTGAGGAACAAATATATCTGAATACAATGACTGCTGTAGGTTTTGATGGAGGCTTTCCAGATAAGGTGGTCAACCTCCAGGTGGGGCCTGGAGATATCCCATAATTTTGGCATTATACACTACTGAGGTCCCTCCTTGAACCCCACCTTCCTCAGGCTCCACCCCCAAATCCCCAGGAATTTCCCAGCACAAAGCTGACAACCCTATTTCTGTCCCCTTGTGAAGAAAAGAAGACCTCGGGACCTTGAAACTCGGGGAACTTGGATAGTGTATTCATGGTTCCCTTGCTAATGTCTTTTAAGCCATTATCTTAAGCCAGCTTTTCCCCAGTCTTGTAAATGAACAGCTTCAAGGTCTCTGCTCTCTCCCTTTCAGACCCACTGCAACCAGTTTACTGGGTGGGTAAGAGGGGTTGTGCAGTTCTTGTGTCCAGCTGTACAAATTAGTCACTGTTTTAGAAAAAAACAAGAGAAGAAGACATGTTTGCATAAGAACACGCCAGAGGTAAGTGATGCCATAGAGAAGGGGAGATGTGAAATGAGAGTCCGGTCTCATCACCACCTTAAAGAGAGGCTTTAGCTGTTCTAGATTCAAGTCCCATCTGCATTTGATGAAACTTTGGGCTTAATGGAGAAGTTACAGGTAACCAGAATGACTCTTTGAACCCTCTCTGTGTCCAGCATTTAAGATTCCTTTTGCGTAGAACATTGCCCCCACTGAAGTGGCTGTGGAGTGATTCTTGCAGAGGCTTGCACAATATGTTGGAATTAGCCATCAGTTCAAATTTTCCAGGGTCAGGCCAGGAGCCAGCAAATATCTCAGGTCCTGCTCTCTGACCTTTCCCAGAAGTCCATGTGGATGGCCAGTTCCTTCATAATGTTTATCACAAGCATGCTTCCCCGCCCCCATAAGAAAGAGCCAGTTATAAGAGTCCGGAGCCTTCGAGCAGGCAAAGATCTGACCTACTCCTGCTGTTGCCCTACCAGTCACCTCTTTTTTTCTCTTCTTGATGCAGAGAACACAGTGCGCTGTCACCTCAAGACAACACTAACTCTGGAGTGCCGCTTTCCCGCGTCAGTCCCTCGCTGAATCCCAACATCTCTCCAGGACAAGGCATGGCCCTGCCCTCTACTCTCCCTCCCACCAATGGTAGCATGTTAACAACCAGCATGAACCACCTGCCTGGGTCTGGCCTGCATGGCAACAGCAACGTCGCCACCAGCCAGCCCAGTTTTGGATGTTCACCTGGGAGCCAGATGGGAGCTAACGTTGCCTTAAGCCAGGGACAGGCCGGTCCCCAGAACAGTAACCATCCACTGAATCTCAACAGCTCCCCCATGAACAGCCCAGGGGTCACCCCAACACAGTTCATGTCTCCCAGGCATCGGGTAAGCCCCGGACTGGTCCATAGGCCCAGAGTGCCAAGCAACCCTTTCTCCCCCACTATGCCTACCACGCACTCCCCGGTGGGCATGGTGGGCAACTATAGTGCCAGCAGTACAGTCAGCAGCAGGCCTTTCCCAGGAACCCCATTAAATTCCATGCAGGGGATGACCGAAGGGCCCAGTCCCCCCATGGGATATTCCACACCCCCTCCTGTCCTGCGGCAGCTGAGCAACCAGAACTCGCCCAGCCGAATGGGTATGCAGCCCATAAAGACTGAGCCAAAAGACAGCAAGGAGATCAACTCCATCCTGTGCGACATGATTCATTCCGACAGTGGTCCGAATGAGAACAAGCCCTTGGAACCGGGGTTGTTGCATAGCAGCGAGAGACACTCTGAGGGCGACAGCAAGTGCTCTCAGGCCCCGAGCCACAAGCTAGTTCAGCTCCTGGCTACCACGGCACAGGAGCAGTTACGGCATGCGGATGCAGACACCAGCTGCAAAGAACCCTTGTCTTGCACGGGGGCCTCCGGGAACCACGCGGGCAGTGCGTGCCCCTCCTCTCATAGCTCCCTCACAGAGCGGCACAAGATCTTGCACCGACTTCTCCAGGAGGGCAGCCCTTCTGATATCTCTAACCTCTCTATGGAGCACGACAAGAAGGACAATGCACCTGGTGGAGCCACCACTGCCGGCACACTGCAGACCCAGACCCCAGAGACCCCCGACATGAGACTGGAGTCAGATGCAGCAAAGAAGAAGGACAATCGGCTCCTTCGCTTCCTGCTCGACAAAGATGAGAAAGAGCTGGCAGCCAATCCCTCCCTGAGCCTGGACGATGTGAAGGTGAAGGAGCAAACAGACCAAATGGATCCCTGCGGTGCAGCTCCAGCCCCACTGACTAAGCCCCCTGCTCAGGAGGAGGTGAAGCTGCAGCAGCAAGGCCAGGTAGGTGTTCCTGTTGAGAGGCCCTTCCTTACAAGCAAAACACAGAAACATTGCTTTGGGGCTTGGGTTGTTGGTTCACGATACCCCCCGGTCGCAGTCGGGCAGCGTGACTTAGCTTTGATAAGTGTGCTCAAAATGCACTCCTGGGACAGTTCACACATTACCATTTGCATGCACAAGAGCCAGTTTTTCCATTCAAGTTAGCAAAAGTATTAAGTTAGCCCAAGGCTTGTGGACTGGCAGGGATATCTGAAAAGAAAGGCAAGAACAGTAATTTTCCCATTGCCTTGATCGTGCACAGTCCAGAGGTAGGCATTTCCCGGAGGGGGTGGTGGTGGTTTGATTGCTGAAAAATGACAGTGTCTGTCCCGTGGAAATATTTGTTCTTGGCCAGATACTCGAGAGCAACATGAGCCCTTGGCCTCATCCTGTTGGGCTTCCTTGTGTTCATTTTGGTGGGCTTAAATAGACTATAGTGAGCTGGGTGGTAAGTCCTGAAATGGGGGTGCAGGGGAAGGGGAGAGAATGTTTCATGAAACCTCCCTGGTTCCACCGGATAAAGTTATTTTCAGGAGCTCCTGGACTATTCATATTTCCTGGACTTGGGAGCCAATTCTGACACAAGCAGGCTAAGCATCTCAGAGGGCATGTTCAGTCTCCTTGCCATTTGTTGGCTGGGCACTGGTGGTTTTAAGGCGGCCTGATCTCTTGTAATGGAGTCGTTAAGTGGCAATAGATCCCCGCACGAGAGGTTTTGGTATATAAATATTCATTACCAGCATCTATGAATAGAAGAGTGCCTCCCCTTTAAAAGAAAGTCAGGGAGGATGACAGGACAGATAAAGGCTGTTCATCTTTTGTATGAAATAGACCAGAGAGAACTTGACATTCAAGAACAAGCCAGATAGCCCACTTAGAGATGTGTGTCAAAATGGGCTGCTGAGTTCAGGGGCTGCTGTGTGCGTGAATAGCCGCAATGTGCGCACACCCCTTCCATCCAGTTGTTTGGCTACTGCCCCTTGGTGATCGCATCGGCATTAGGACTTCAGCTCTCTTTGTATACTGTTGCATAAATACTTTACTTCTGATGGCATCCATTAGCCACCCTGCTCCCTCCTTGGACGCCCTGGTGAGTCTCCTCTCTCACTCCACCCTGTTGCCTGGCCACCTTGTCTTTAGGCTGCAAGAGACACAAAGCAAATCATTCCTGTTTGGAGGACACAGCTGCTGTGCCAAATACTGCTCTGGTGGGTAGTTTGTAAATTGTTCTCTTTGGACACAGCATAGGTTCGGTTTCCCTTGCTCCAAGATGGGTTGCAGCGCTAAACCAGGAAGCAAAGAGGTGTCTTTGGAAAGGACCGTGGGGAACTACCCATCTCACAGGTACACAGCAGGAAAGGCAGCCAAGCATACAGCATGGACTTCCTGGTCACTTCCAGCCGTGTGGACCAGAAGGGGCTGGGAGGTCTGAATGTGACCTTATCTGGGAGAGGAGTTACGAGCTTGCAAGGAGCTGTGCTTTGACTTAGCTGGTCATGTGCTTTGCAAAACCCATTTTGTGAATCCTAGAACTTGCAGAGTGGCTGAAGTCTTTTAGTGAACTTCAGATTGGTCTCTCAAGCTCAGCTATTGCACAACTAACCGTTACTTACAGCAACCTAATTTGGGGAATTTGAAGAGAAATGGCCACAAGGACAGAGTTAGGAAAAGTGGCTGTCATGTAAATGGGACAATCCGAAGTTTCCCACCCACTCAGCAGTCATCCAAGTGTTTACTGTGATTTTTCCTAAAACATCAGAACAAAACAGTTTTGAGAAACACTGGAGAAAAAGCCAGCAAAACCCCAGGAAGTGCACAATTGCACCACGATGCTGTGGGGAAGCGGGGGTGGGGGGTGGGGGGGAGCCCACTTCCCGAACGCATTGATCTGGGGCAGATAACCCTTGTGGAAGTGGCCTGAGATTTAAGGCAAATTACACAATAGGAAACGATGCAATAAAAACAATGTACAACATAGAACCAACAATACAGTAAAACTGGGTCATAGAATTAGAGCTTACTGCACTCAGAACACAATAGAATACAGACAATGACACAGGATTGCAAGACTGGAGGGACAGCACAGTGAAATACTACATTACATACAATAAACAGTCTATGAAAGCTGGGTGATAAAACAATACCATGTTTTCTTGCTGTATTTCCCTCTGATTGCCTTGTTGTTATCACATTCCTATCTGAAGTACATTTCTCAGTTTTTTTCCCTTTGTTGGGTGAGTTGCTAAATCGGGGATCTTGTGTCAGCGAAGAGATGGAGGGAGAAGGAGAAAGGATGAAGTAATCTAAGCAGACAGGGCTGTCTTTTGCAGTTTTCCCTGCCATACTTGAATAAATATGGAGAGAAGTATGAAAGCTCAATCTTTGGGGAGAGATCACCTTGAATGTGAGCAAATGAGATGTAGCAGTCCTAAATCAATGCCGGTTAAAGGGCACTTCTTTTGCTGGCAATTAAAGGACTAGTGCATCAAGTGGACCTGTCCTTCCCAGTAGCATCAAGGCACAAGCGCTCCTTTTGCTCAAGAACAACAGGAGGGCTTTAACTTCTCCGAAGGCAAGGAGGGGGCAGGCCATGGACTTCTGATCCCCAACAGTATTAGGGTGAGACTGGTTCAGGCGCACAAGTAAAGCAGTCCAGACATTTGCTTGGGGTGGCGAAATGGCGAGGGTGAGCAGCTGAAGTACCATGCAATCCAAGAGGTGCGCCCCAGAATCCCAAAGCAGCAAGTAAAACTGACACAGAGGAGGGTAACTGTGAAGGGACAGTAATCAGGCAGGAGTGGGCTGGAAGGGGTAGCAGCATCCTGCCGTGAACACACACACACACACACACCCGCGATCATGATGCAAAGAGTTCACCCAAGTAACAAAACAGTTTTGTCTGTATTTCAGAAGGTGACATACTGTATGTATTTTAAAAAGAAGTTTTGTGGTATCAGAAAGAAAAAATTAAAATTAAAAATTTTATTCCAGGATAAGCGTTTATGAACTATTAATTTTATTGGAGGGGGACCTTGAAAATTTAGGATTTTTGTGTGTGTGCACGTGTGTGTGCCTGCCTGGAAGTCATGATTGATTTCTGGCAACCCCTAGTGGAGCTTGGATGTTTCAGAGAAGTGGCTTGCTATTGCCTGCCTTTGTGTCCCATCCCTGGTATTCCTTGAAGGTCTCCCTTCCAAGTACTTGCCAGGGTTGGCCCTGCTTAACTTCCGAGATCTGACAAGATTGATCTTGTCTGAGCTATCCAGGTCAGGATCAGGTTTTTTAAAAAGCCCCCCCCCCCCCGGTTAATTATCACTATTAAAAATTAGTTATCACTTCAAAATACTGGCAGCTGGGTTTCTCTTTTTTCTCTCCTTTTTAAAAAATTAGTAATAGAAAGGGAACTCATACAAACATCAACCAGCATACAAAAACGTATACATTGAAAATGATCTGCAACTACAATTATTAATTATATAATGTTAACAACCTTAAGAAACATTACAAGAAAAAAATAGCAAAACAATAATACTCTAAAAAACTACGATACTGGAACAACAACACAAACCAACCATACTATGTCTATAAACATATTAAACCTTATTATACATTAACTTTACCATTATTAACTTTCCCTCCCTATATATAAAACTACATGATAAACGTATTCGTAAACATGAACGGATCAAAGTCAACACTACTTATATCAGAACCTACATGGATTAATAACCAACTTATCTGTGGTAGCAAAAGTGATTTAGGCAGCTGGGTTTTTATAGAACCCTACCCCATTACTCCAATCCTCATTTTCCCTTATTTTAGTTACCATTGATGGCCCAATAATTATTATACCGGCCCATAGGTGGGGTATCTCATTACACATCATAGTCCTAACTAAATATTAGGCACAAATGTTTAATGAAACCCAAACAACCCTGTTTTAGAGAGTGAAGCCAGCTTGGGTGAAAGCAGTTTAGAGCAGAGAAACAGCAGAAGTAGATGAGTGAAACTGCATTTTCGTTCCAAGTTGCTTCACTTTTCTCGCTATGGGGGTTCCAAACACATGTATACTTTTGAACACATGCCTTTGTATTGCCATGGGAGGAAAGTGGCCAGGTGAGAAATTGTTGGGAACAGAAACACAGCAAGTAGAGGAAAGAACCTCCTCCACGCTGTCTGCGGCTCCTCTGCTCGAAATTGCACCTCTAGATGCATCTTTCATTCTCTCTTTTTTATGTATAAAAAGGCCAGAGGGGTTTACGTGTATTTGCAGGTACTCTTTCGTTAGGCTCTGAAGGCCATAGCGGAAATGTCACGGTACAGAAGGAGCAACCGATTTCCCTGTTTTTGTCGCCCATCATTAACAGAATGCGCACATTTGTTTTCGCGAACACGGCAAATGCCAAACTACAGCTGGTGGACATGGCTATGCTAGCTCTGCAGGAGTCTGATTCTGAAACTGTTACCCTTGTGTGCCTGTACGACTGAGTCAGCCTTTGAAACATCTTGCTATGTGGGTGTGAGAGCTGAAACCTCTTGTTTCCAAACAGGGACTATGTCTGCTCAAAGTAAGCTCATCTCCCCTGGCAAATGTTTTCACTCCCAGGACATTTCTGGATGTTCACTTTCTCAAGTCCCGGAAGTAGGGCTGCCAAGTCCAACTTGGGAAATATCTGAGGACTTTGGGGGTGGAGCCAGGAGACTTTGGGGGTGGAGCCAGGAGAAAGGAAGTGACATCATTTTGTGATGTCACATCCTGTGATGTTGCTTCCACATGCTGACACATGAACTCATGAAGTTTCCTAATACTGAGCTTCTGCTGCTGCCTTGAGCTTTATAGGCTTGCAAGCAGCATTACCCAGACTGTGACTTTTATGCCACTGTTTTTTGTCGCTGAACAAGAGTCAGTGTTATGTAGCAGTCAGATTGTTTGGCTGGGATCTGGGAGAGCCTGGCTCAAAACCCTGCAGTGCCATGGAATCATTTTATTTAATACTGAATCAGGCCATTGGTCCATCAAGGTCAGTATTGACTACTCAGACTGGTAGTGGCTCTCCAGGGTCTCAGGCTGAGATCTTTAATGTCACCTATTACCTGATCCTTTTTTAGCTGAAGAGGCTGATACCTCCTGCATGTCAAGCAGATGCTCTATCACTGAGCAACGGCCCTACTAAATCCTTCCTCATCTCAGCAGAATATGAAGCACTAAGTGCTACACAAGTGCTAAATATGATTTTCATATCATAAGAACAGGAGAGAAGCCACAGTGGATCGGGCCAACAGCCCATCCAGTACAACACTCTGTGTCACACAGTGGCCAAAAATACCAGGTGCCCTCAGGAGGTCCAGCAGCGGGGCCAGAACTCCAGAAGCCCTCCCACTGTTGCCCCCCCAAGCACCAAGAATGCAGAGCCTCACTGCCCCAGACAAAGGGTTCCACTTAGACCTTGTGGCTAATAATAGCCACTGATAGACCTCTGCTGGATGGGGACAGAGAGAGAGACAGACAGACAGACAGAAGAAAGAAAGAAAGAAAGAAAGAAAGAAAGAAAGAAAGAAAGAAAGAAAGGGGGAGGGGGAGAGAGAGAGAGAAGGAAAAGAGCTGGCAGACCCCAGCAGCTTACCCAAAGCAGCTTACTCCAGCAGCAGGCCACATGCAAAAGCAGGCCCTTCAGCAGAAAGAGCCTCTCTGGGCAGGGCTCTCTTGTTCTCTCTTAAAGGGGAAATGTCTGTTGAGGCTTTTTACTGCAGGGCAGGCTCTCTGCAGACATTTCCCTTTTAAGAGGCCAGGGCAGCCTCCGATGTTTCCCTGCTGGCAGCCATTGCCTCCCCCCGGTGGCCAATTTTGAAAAGGCGGGGGAAAGCTTTAAAAATCGGTGTTTCCCCCGCCCTACCGGGGGACTTGGCAGCCCTACCCGGAAGTGCTATCGCTTTCAAGATCGTACTGTAATGAGTAGTTCTTCTGTACATTATTCTTTCTGTTACATTATTATAAAGGGCCTATCTGATCCCCCTGCCCCGATTCTTCCAAGCACTCTGTGTACTTTCATCAGTCTTTGCAAGTGCTAAAGTAGTCCTCTGTACTCTGATGTGGCGCTCTGGACACTGTGAATGTACTGGCGGGTCCCGGTTCCTTCTTGGCATCTCCTCCTCCCTTCTAGTGCCATGTGACACATCAAAGATTTTATTTATTTATTATTTCAACTTTTACCCCACCCTTCCTACCGGAGCAGGCTCAGGGCGGCTCACATAAAACCAACAAAACAATATTCATTACAAACTATATCTAAAACACTACATAATAACAATTTAAAACCATTAATATTGGTGGATATTAAAAACAATTTAAAACCATTAATATCGATGGATGTGAAAAAATCCATGTGAAAAACTAATAACCCATAAATGACTAGGTCTAATAATGATATATTAGTATAATAATATGTAAATAACCTATAACCGCAATGTAGGGCATAAATCAACATAATAAATACCCCATTCAGTATTTCTAAATCATATGCAATGTTCTTGCCAAATTATTCATATTTTATGAAAAGCACAATTCCCAGACTAAAGTCTCTAGAGTTGCTGTAAATAATACATGCGTGTTGGATTCCGAATGATTCCCCCCTGCCTCAGTTCTTCCAAGCACTCTGTGTACTTTCATCAGTCTAGTGCTCTGTACTCTGATGTAGGGCTGAACGTTGTGAACGTACTTGCGGGTCCCAGTTCTTTCATGGCTCTCCTTCTCCCTTCTAGTGCCACGCGTGACCCATCAGCACTGTTAGAGAAGTCACTTTTGTCAGGCAGACACCAGCTTATGCCTGGGTTTTTGGAGTTGCCTTGCAACTCCTGCAACCGCAAAACTTCCAAGATTGTTTCTAATTAAGCACTGCTTGCAATAAATGGTTACCTGTGGAGGAGAACAAAAGGTGAAAGTTAAGTTGAACTTTCTATACGATCTAGTATTCCTAAGCAACAGGATCAGTTCATAACAAGGAGCAGTAGCATGTAATAGTAACTCTGTTTAGATGGAACAACCCACTGGTATGTTGAGGGTGGAAACAAGCAATTGTTTTCCCCTCTGAGCATCAAGAAAAATGCAAGCACTGTCATTGTCTACAGTGTGTATATTTGACCCCCTCTCCGGGCATAACTGTATGTTTTTATAATGAATACACATGTGACACAAAATATGTCAGCCCCACATTAAGGTTTCCTCTTTCCATGACTGTGTTAGACAGCTTGCTTTAGACTAGTATACATAAACAGATAAGTTAGGGGGAAAATGTAGACCATTTAACTTTTGCAGGCCTCTTTGCCAAACTGACCTGCCTCAGTTTGTGCTGTTGGTAAGTTGAATGTTTCTCCAGTGATGGGGCATGAGGGTTGGAAAAAGCACCATTCAACAGGACTGAAACATGAGTCAGTAGTAGGTTTTGGAGAGGGCATCTTCTGGGGTGGCCCCAATTATATGTATAAATCATGCAGTTCTGCCTTCACCCATAATAAAGGGGTTTTGCTGTTTTTTCAGCAGTCCTGAAAAACTCTATTTGAAGAACTGGGTACCAGTTCTCTTGGTAGTGGCACTTGTGTGGGAGGGTTGCTGCATCCCCTCTCCCCTGTTCAAATGATGCATTTTTTGTTATGGGGGTAATCAGGGTCTTCCCCTTGAGGCAGTGCATCTGTTGTTCACTGTAAATACTATGTAGAACGTGCAGCCGTACCAGATTTCAAGAGGATGTTTTGGAGAGTGCTCCTCTGTGGCTCATCACTAGCAACGTCGCAGGCACAGTTCTGAGGCAGGTGTGGCACCAGACCAAGATGAAGGGATTAGCACTGGTCCCGGATTCGCCTTCTGGCCATGGCTCAAAGACTGACTTGTGTCCTTGCCTTCTTCCTTTAGTTTGCGTCCGACCTTGACCAGATCCTGCCCACACTGGAGAAAGCGGTGCAGCTGCCCCCAGGTCTATGTGGCCCAGAGACAACTGAAAGCAGTGGCCTTGCTGGCAAGCCAGAGATCATGCCCTCCTCCCTCCAGCCCAGTACGGCAGCAAGAACGCCCACTGGGATGAACGGTACGTACCAACACCTTTTTTTAAATTCCTGGGAACCGTTTCCTGTCTTTCTGCAATGCCAGAGCATTTGCTCGTCGTGCTGCAATTCTGTATCTGATAGAGCCTAGTTAGTTGTTGGTTGAGAACAAGATGGTGGTGGACACTTTCCTGTGAATCCCATCCCCATCCCCATCCCCACCTCCTTTCATACAATTTCATTTGACAAAAATTCTGAGCGGACCTTGTCAGCTGTGTTTCATGTGGGTTTAAAACGGCCACCAATGTGGCACCCACTGCTGCGTTTCCTGGTGCTCCCCTGCAACGTTGCTTCCTTCTCAAAATAAAACAGGAGTCCAGTGGCATCTTAAAGGCTAGCAAAATTTCTTTCAGCATAATCTGGTGCCACTGGGTTCCTACTTCTGTTTTTCTGCTCCAAGTTAATGCAGACTATTGTCTTTCTTGGATTCCCTTCTTTTCTTCATCTGGCTTCACCTCATTCACACGCCTTCCTTTTTTGCTGTTTCCTTTGTCACTTTCTCACTCCTTCCTTCTTTTACCTTTCTCTGCCTCTCTTGAGTCTCTTGAGTTGCTCTGTCTTTAACCCTACCCCAGACCACTTCTCCAGCCAGCTTTGAGATGTGTACTAAAGGGTGATGGGAGAATGGAGGGTTATGGGTGGCGGCCGAAGGAAGGAAGAGAGCCAAGTGATGGCCACCTTCCATGGAGTCCAGACACCAGCCAGAGCTTCAGGATTCACAAGTGCCTGGGCTTCCAGCTTGGCTCCTGTTTGTCCTCCTTACAGGCATGTGTTTCCCATGATAAGACTTCACCCCAGTGACAGCTCTACCACCAGCAGAAAGGAGGCTGGGGGGTGGGGGAGGTGAGAGTCATCACAAGTAGAGTGTGAAGGGACAAGGATAGGAAGAGAAGAATGGAGGATTTACGCTTCCCCAACCTCCGCCAGAGAATATTGGCTGCTCTCCTAGCGCCTGCCATGTCCTCAGTACCTTCAGACATAACACAGTGCACACACGCAGACATACACACCCAAAATAAAACTCGCTGTATATAAGCCTGGGGAGATTCTATTGGATTCTTCTATTAGAGTCCCCCACCCTGCAGAGACTTGCAAGTGGTGCATAAGTCCATCCAGCACAATTTATTTCAATCAGATAGATAGCAAGCTTGGGAAATTACACTGTTTTTATTAATTAATTAATTTAAAAGATTTATGGGCCATCTTTCTTCTTTATAGGAACTCAAGGTAGGAACTATTTACCTGAATGCTTTCTTGGGCCCCTTACACAAACTGAAATATCCACCGCCCCATCACTTCATTTAATCGAAATAGTGGGTTTTTTTTCTTAATATATGGGTAGAGAGTTAGGATTAGGATTTGTAAGGGCACCCACTCCCCCCTTCTCAGCATTCCAGGCGACTGCAGGCTCAGCTAGTCTGGGGACTCCTGGGTTAAGGTTTTTAGTTAATCAAATCACAGAATTGCCAGTTTGTGTGACAGATGGCCGGGTTTTTTTTTTCTAGAGTCTTTCCCACCACTTTAAGTTGAAAAAAATGTAATAGCATCCTAGGGGTTAACTAGTTTACTGCAGCAGGAGGGGAGAGTGTACCTGCTTCATCAGATGCATGAAATGGACAGTTTGACTAGGGAGAAGAGCTTTATGTACAGGACTTGTGCCCCACCCCACCCGCAGAAGCAGGTCCACATTATCTTCTCCTTCAGCTCTGTTGTAGGCAGTGCTGAGATGGGAGAAGCCCCCCCCCCCCCCCGCCCGGATACCTTGCCCTCTGCTCTCTTGGTCATAAAATCAAACTTCTCTGAAGATCCTGAGCTCCACATGAGTGCCAGTTCATGCAATCAAATGTGAGTGGTGGTTTGTGCTGTTCAGTTGGATTGGGCCTGAGTCTGGCATGTCAACAAGCAGCTAAAAGTTCCCTTTGCTGCGCAATTCATTTGCACCATGGCCTGCGTTGCCGTGTGCTACAGTGCAACCCATTTTATGGCTCTTCTGTCGTTGCATGGTCGACGTCTTTCTGCCTCTCTGCTGAATTCCCTGCCTGTAATCTCTCAGGCCTATTATTTTCTTGCCAGAGACAGACACTCCTCCTAAAGACTCAGAGTGTGGCAAGGAAATTGGAAGCTGAGCTACAAGCTGGATTTATGGCAAAGCAGCTATGTGAACATTTCACCAGACGTTGAGCCCACTTGCTCAGTGCCCCAGTCTGGCCACGAGCCCAAGTGCCGCTGGATTTGGCAGGGACACATTCCAAGTATAAACTCAGTAAATTAAGTCAGCCTTGTAAATAAGTCCAAGGAAGTTACTAGTCCAGTTAGTTAATTGTGGCCTTTGAAAGAGAAAGAAGAGTCAAGTTTGGCACAACTTCCTTACCCAGAGTCATCTTGCGTACCATAGATGACTGGAAAGTGACTCTTTGCAAATATGGCTTATGTATCATTTGTTCATAGCACAGAGGTTCTTATTTGGATTGGGTTTGGTATAAAGTTATCTCCCCCTCCCTCCCCATTCTGCCATCAACTTTTCCCCTGCAGCTCTAGACCACTAAAAGGACTCAGTAAGGGGGAGGAAGTATTTGCTGGGTTTTGTAATTGTTAGAAAGCACCTAAAGCGGAGGATCAAGAGCTTTAGACATTCCCACTGATAGCCGTGAATGGGAAAGCAGACCTTAAGTCAGGAGAGGAGATTTCTGAATCCCAGTGTGGTTTGTGAATGACAGCTATACAGACACAAGAAGCATTAAAGAGGCAGGCATAGAGGGTGTGAAAAGGGAGCTGTCAAATCCCTAATTGGACCAATTGACCACTTGTCCCATCACCTCTCTGCTGAGTCCCCCCCCCCCCCCAAAGAAGACATGAGACAGCGGCTTTTCACTCAAGGCTGTTATTTGCATTGTGAAGACGTTTATTCCCAAGCCTGAAATACCCGCTGCCTTCAGGAAACTTGGCATTAAGGCCATTCTGGAGTCAGTGACATGTTATGACAGGACTTAATTGCCTTGGGGGAGACAAGGGTGTATTAATAATGATACAGAAGATTTCTGACAATAGGCAGTCAACGTTGTGTTGATTACAGAAAACAAGGATTACAAGATGGGTAAGGTGATCACTTTCTCCTCCTCCTTCCAATTGGAGAGTCTCCTATTCAATAAGGCTCCGAGGTAACATGGAAACAACAAAGCCGCTGTTGGAGCTCAGCATGGGGTGAATCGGTGCAGCTAGTTCTGAGCAGAGGATGAGACCATCATCAGGGCATTCAGCTTTCATGTAGCACTGAACCCCTTAAGGCAATTCTGTTAAACTCGCAAATGTGGTAAAATTCTGAAATTCTGGTTTCTGACATTGTTCAAGATTGGTTTTCAATTGTGTGAGATGTTTATTTATTTATTTATTTTAAAAAACCCAGCCCGTAATTTGGGGTCATAATGATTTTCAAAGCAATGACGGCAAGCACTGGCATGACTGGTGGTTTGTGGTGGAAAGTGCCGTCTAGTCACAGCCAGCTTACGATGACCCCATTCAGGGGTGATTTGCTGTTGCCTGCCTCTGTGTAGGAGCCCAGGACTTCCATGGTGGTCTCCCATCCAAGTACTAACCAAGGCCAAGCCTGCTTAGCTTCCAAAATTGGACTAGCCTGTGCCATCCAGGTCAGAGCAACATGACTGATTAGGTGTGTTGTACGCTACTTTTTCTTGAACCCCTCAACAAAGAGTATCCGTCACTAGCAATATAAGCAAAATTAAGTTGAATTAGCATTTCTGTCCCAAATTGATTTCAGCTTGTACTCTGAAATCGGTTTCTATATTTTAGGCTCACAGTCTCTCTTGTACCTAAAAGTGGCAGCGGACCACTTGTGGTCGTTGTGTTAAGAAATCTTCGCTGATTGACTTTTGCTGACAGATTTCAGAGAGGAGTGCCCTCTGGTGGAGGTTCAGGCCATGGAGGAGTCTACTAACCAATCTGTAGTTTCTCTTCGGTCTACTGAAATTGTGCAGTTGTTAATTTGAGGCAATTTGTGGCTATTCAGTTCTTGCCTTTCCCCCCTTTATTAGAGGAAGGATTGGGGGGGATGACTAGGGACCAGGAGAACACTATGCTGTCTTGCATAGACATATTATTCTATAGTTGCAAACTTATGTATTCTGGCCAAATCCTTCTTGATCCTCCTCAGCATCATGGCTAATTGCCCTGACAAATGCCAAGGAAGTTACCATGATCCTTTTGCTATTCACTGAACTGTACTGTATTCTCTGTTATATTCACCATATTTCTAGCTGTTAACGGTGGGCAGGGAATGCAAGCAGGCCGGTCCTCATTTGACTTCTGTGACTCCATGGAGCCAGTTCAGCTCAGGACAGCACCTTTCCCTGCAACAAATGGCAACAGTCCCCATCCGGGGTTACCATCCGAGCAGACCAGGGGGGCAGTACCTGGACCAAACCCCTTCCAGCCTGACACAGGTACGTAGAGTCAACAGATGCACTTTTCCCCAGGACATGCTTATTTATTTAAAATACTTATATTTCCGACATTTCTTTAGATTCTGTGGAGCTAGCGAAGCAAGGCAAGTTGCGAGGTCACAAAAACATGAGAGTCCATTAACAAATAACACCTTGCAGGTTAAAACCGCAATCAAATCTGCCTTATCTGCCACCAAATATGCACTCTGAGGCTGTGGTCACATGGTCATTTTGATCGGGTTTCACCGCTGTTCTCTCTCGCATTTAAAATTGCTGATCAGACGGCTGCATCCGCCTCCTGCACCGAAGTGGGCTCACTCGTGCAATCTTCCCGGTTCCCTAGTGAGTTTTCTGACACCAGGAAAATCAAGTACTTTCCGGGTATTTGCACATTGAATCTGTGATTTCACCAATCTGGACAGCCACCTCTCGCAATGATTGTGATTAGGTCATCTGGCCATCCTTCGCGCTGTGAGATTCCCCCCCCCACACTTTCGCCTTTGTGTGCATGAACAATCCTGCGCTGAATAAATTCAATGTTTAAAAGTTCAAGCGCATATATAGACTCCAGCACTTGGTAGTATGTCACCGGTTCATTTTGTTCACTGTTTGGGGGGGGGGGGGCTATAAAAACAAGGGAGTACAGCGAGTCCAGGTGCGACGGTGATTTGGCTGTGAGCATATGCACTTGTGCAAAGCAAATATTAAAAAAACCTCATGCCGCACCGCTGCTTGGGTGTAGATGGTGCCCAGAGCCTCATTGTGCAATGCTTGCGGTTTGGAGAGGGATGTGTGGTTATTCCAACCCGAAAAAAAAGATTCCCGATCAAACTATAGTGAGAACAAATCGGGATAAACTTGTCATGTGACCACAGCCTGAAATAGAACTGCCTTGCACGCCTCTCAAAATGCAGCCAGTGAAGGTGCCTACTGCACCCACCATAGCAGGCCGATCCACAGCACTGGACCTACCAGAAAGAAAGCCTGTGACCCAGCTGTTGCCGTACAGACAATCCTAAGGGAGGGCACCACGAGGAGAAGGCTGAATGAGGAATGTCACTGGCATATCAGGAGTATATCAGAAGATTTCTGTAGTACTCTCAGTTCACAGAACTACGTATTATTCACTCAACAGTCCTTTGATGTACTTTGGCCTGAGAAATAATAACTTAGGCAAGTGAGCTTCATGGCTGAGCAAGCATTTTAACCTGGGATGAGAGCCAGTTTGGTGTAGTGGTTAAGTGCGCGGACTCTAATCTGGGAGAACCGGGTTTGATTCCCCACTCCTCCACTTGCACCTGCTGGATGACCTTGGGCATGCCATAGCTCTGGCACAGCTGTTCTCTCAAGGACAGCTTGGGAAAGAGCTCTCTCAGCCCCACCTACCTCACAGGGTGTCTGTTGTGGGGAGGGGAAGGGAAAGGAGTTTGTAAGCCGCTCTGAGACTCCCAAGTGAGTGAAGGGCAGGATATAAATCCAATCTCTTCTCTTCTTCCCATTTCCAAGAGAGACATCTTATCCACTGTGCTGTACCATACTTCCCAGTTTAACCCGTCACATGCTCAACCTACCAGGGAAGGAGTGCCCTGTCAGCCCAGCATTAGTTTTGACGTGCAAGTGATGCCTGCCAGCTCAACCTTTCACCCTAACAAAATGAAAGAAGACGACAGCTGTATTGAGAGGCAGCAAGGGAAGCCTCTTCAGTGCAGAAACTAGAAACATTACCTGCTTTCCAGTGGCACAGTAGATTTTGTCTTCAGTGCTGTGCAAGAATATTGCAAGAGGTTAGGAGCTTTATCTCAGTGCTGGCACTTCATATGCGCATTAAATCCACTAATATTAGTTTATTTGCTTATTTTGATATATTTATGCACTGCTTTCTGTAATGTCAGCTCAAAGCAGTTTCGGGACCTAAAAAGCATAGTAAATAAATGATTAAAACTCTCATTCTAAATGCCATTGAAAAAGCCAGTGTAAAAACCACATTCAGCCAAAGGCCCTTCTAAAACGCTGTCCCTTGCATTTTTTCTCCTTTGCATTCCCCCCCCCCCCCCAAATTGCAGAAGGGATGATAAACCCCTCACTTCACTTGTCAGCCAGTCCATAGGAAATGGAGCTGCTGCAGGAAGTTTTCTTAACTGGCTGAGGCCGTACAAACCTCTCTGAAGGAGGAAACAGAAAGCAGAACCAGGCAGAACAGTTGGAAGCTCCTCCTGGGCTCCTGTGGGGAGAGGCAGTCCTTTCAAGCCCCCTGATGTTGCCCATTACAGGAGGTCTGAGGCAGCGGCCTTCCTATTTTTCAGACGATGCAGCCGAAGGTTCCTTTGGCACCCTCCTAGCACCGCTGCTAAAATGTATAAATACCATAATGGAGGCTGTCCATACAGTCTGACCACTTGAAACCCTGCAAATCTCTTGCTGTGGTGGCACAAGCAACCATCGTGCCAGTTCACCATTCAGTTCTGGCACATTTTTTAATCACCACTTGGGCCTACATGCAAGCGTTATATAACAGTGAGCAATACACTCCGCTTCTGACAAATTCCACAGAAATTCCACAGAATGGACTTCTACATCTGGATGTACAGAACAGGGTTTTAAGAATTTGTCTTCTGCTCCCCCCCCCCCCCAATATCACACACAAGATGCTGGAACAAAGCCTTGTGTCCAGAACAAAAGATGGACTTGTCTGCAGAAGGCTGACAGGGATTGAGGCTTGTTCTCGCCTCTGGTTGGAAACTGGCCATGAAGGAAAGGGCTCTGGGACGGATAGAGCCAGTAGTTAAGGAGCAGGCCTGTCAGACTAGCCTATGAGCTTTGGCCTGCAAAATCTTTTCCCGCTAGACCTAATAAGGTGCTTTAGCAGCTCACAAGATGATTGCTTGTGGGAATAAGATAATTTCCCTTTCTGAGCATTTAGCTTGGCTTTTGCAACCAGTAAACTTTATAGTTCCACTTTTCCCTGGGAGAGAGAGCACAAGACACAGTGCTATCTGTGTGTACTAGGATGAAAGGGCCATCTAGCACAGCACTCTGTCTCCAGCTGTGGTCAGCCACATGCCCCTGGGATGCTCTCGAACAGTTTTCGGCCTCTCGCGGTGAGGAAATGAGCTGCGCTAGTATGTAGGTGCTCTGTTCACATGGTATGTGCCCTGTTGCCACAAATAGACATGGTCTCAGTATTGGGCAGTCCTCGAAACTCAAGGGGGACAGTGTTTGATCATGCCTGTTAAAATGATGGTCTTTGAGCAAGCATTAAAATAGAAAAAATCAGGATGTTTTTCATCTGAGATCTCTATATCTGGATTGGTTGTGGTTACGAATTCCACTTCACATAGTCAGCAGTAGCATAGAAGAACAACCACCTTCAGCAGCACTGAAGAACATGATTCCAGCTTTCCCATGTGCCACATTCCCATGCTCAGCTGGGATCGACAGTGTGGCTGCTTGCGCTTCCTTTATTTTCCTGTTGCCAGGCAACCTTAAGAATACTTCATTGCTGTTGCACAATCAATTCAAGAAGAAAACGGGGGGCTCTCGCACGTTGACCTTGTCATCTGGTCTATTAGCTGGGTTTAGGTTCTCTTAATCTAGTAAATGGGGCATCAGTGGGAGGACCCATCCAAGGGCCAATAAACTCAAACATAGGCTGTGGCTCTCAAACATGTCAAGCAATTAATTTTTTTGTCTGTGTACATAAATCCCTTACCACCAAGGAACCACTGCCACTCATTACTCATCTAAGAGTAATGAGCTGTAAGCTGTAAGTTTTTCTGAAACCCAAACAGGGCTTATTGTACAGCCAAGTAGATCTGCAAGGATGTGCCAGTGCCTCCAAATAATATTTTTAATAGACTTTGCCAGGGGAGTGTAATCAAATGAACAAAAAAACGATATTCTTTTTTTTCCTCAACTGATCTCTTTAAATACGTTGGCTCATTGCACACTTTAAATACGTTGTGCTCGTTTGTAACAATAACAATCACCTGTGAAGGACAATCATGGTGAAGGAACTGGGTATCCTGCTTTTTAGACTCTTCCTGAAAGTGTAACTCATAAGTAGAATTTCTTGTTGCCCTTACAAATCAGCTGTGGGGCAGATTCTGTCTGAGATGTTTTGCGTGAAAGGAACTATAGTGCCGGTAAGAGTTCTTATCAGTATTCTTACTATGAGGATGTATTGCCAGGTGTCCTTCAGTCACAAAGACTATAATATCTAAAAAAATTTTTTGCATCTCATCATATCGAAGGGTAAATTTTATAGATGGATGTAAAGGGTTCAGCCAATCAACAAAATCATTTAACTTTGAAAAACCATCATAAAGCAAAAACATCATCAGTGTATCTTCACCCTGTAGATAGACTTGGAAGAATGAGTCCTTTAGATGTGTAGATTTAAAACCTCTTCCTAAAAAAGGAGACCTTCAAAAGGTTTTGGGGCTCTTCACAAGTAACTGTTGTCCCACGCTACTTCCATAGCCCAGTCACTGTTGGTGCCAGAAAGCCAGACTGAAAGTATGATAGTGGGAAGTCCATTAATAGATCTTCTGTGATTTTTTAAAATAGTGTTGTAGCACTTATGGGATGAGAGTGCTCCTCACAATTGGGAAGTGGGGAGGCTTTCATGGATCCAGTGCAACAAAATGAGTATAGAAGAGGAAGAGAGAGGATTTATTCCCTTCCCCTCCCCACAGCTGACACACTGTGAGGTAGGTTAGGCTGAGAGAGCTCTGACAGAAACTGCTCCTGAGAGAACTCTGACTGACCAATGGTCACCCAGCTGGCTGCATGTTGAGGAGTGGAGAATCAAACCCAGTTCTCCAGATTAGAGCCCGCCGCTCTTAACCACTCCACCAAATTGGCTCTGTGGTCCACAGCATTCTTCACACAGGCATATCATTAATCAAAATACTCCTTTGTGAAAACACAACTAGCTGGGCCTGTGATCCCAATCCACCCATCTCCAGAAATTTAGAGAGAGAAGCCTTCAGGCTCCCTGCTTGGTATGCCTCTCTTGCTCCACTTAAGCAAATAGTGAATGTGTGGCTGCATGGGACACCCTTCAGTGCATGATCATGCTGTGCTTTGAGGGTTACCTGGAAGGGACAGAAGCTCAAGATCAGCCTGAACACTTCAGACAATCAAAACCACTGCAGGTGGGGGGGGGGGGGGTGGTCTGCAGTATCTTCAGGGATGCCAGAGGAGCAGCATGTGTGCTCTTTCCCCCCCTGTCCTGAGCTGAGAGTTGCACCACCTGCAGCATAAAGAATTCATGGATTGTGTGATGAGGTCTGCTCGGAGCAGAGAGAGAGAGACACACACACACAAACACACACACACACTGGTATAAGGGGGACCCCTTGTTGGTTGTTCATGCCCGGTGATAATGTTCCCCCATTGATTTCCCTCTTATTTTGATGTGTCTGAAAGTTGCCAGGGATGGCTGAAGGGCCTGGCTACCACTTGACTTTAGATCTGGTTCTGAATAGCAGGCTATCCTGACGTTTGAGCCAGCTTTGCTAGCCAGTCTCAGCCACAAACATCCATATCTCCTTGAGTGTTCTTGCATTCTCCCACTTTGCCCCCTGACTGACCGGGATCCCCTTCCTTGGATCTGCTTGCTCACAAACTGTGACATGTAACATTCTCTCCCCGCCCCCAGGATTACCTGAACTGGAACTGGGCGTCACAGATCATCAGTTTCGGCCACCAGAAATGGGGGAGCAGATCCCGTGGCCAGATAACTCCATGACCTCCATCAGCCGAGGACCTATGAGCAAACCAGATGAGTAAGTACAGAGCTCCGAGTGTTGTTGCTGCTGTGTTTGTTGTCATTGCTTAGTGATCCTGGGCAGCATTGCGGGCGCCGAGTACCACTAGAAAGAACAAGGTGTGACTCTTGATGGTGGAAAGTGCCCTCAAGTCGCAGCTGACTTGTGGCAGCCCCATAGAGTTTTCGAGGCCAGAGACATTCGGAGGTGGTTTCTCATTGCCTGACTCTGCATTGCAACCCTGGACTTCCTTGGTGGTCTCCTGTCCAAGTACTAACCAAAGCTGACCCTGCTTAGCTTACCAGAGAGATCAGTTCCACTGGAGAAAATGGCTGCTCTGGAAAGTATGCCCTGTGGCATTATACCCCACTGAGATCCCTCTGTTCCCCCAAACACTTGCCTTTCCATTCTTCACACCCAAATCTCTGGGAATTTCCCATCCTGGAGTACCTAGAAGTTGGTCATCCCTAGCTCAGGTCAGTTTTTTATTCATTTCATTTATTGTACAGGCCAGTACCAGCCCTGTCCCTGACTTTCAGGCCGGACTAATCCTGCCTGCAGGCTGCTTCTTGAGATCCCTGGAACCTCACTTCCCACTGCCATGTTTTCTTCCCACATTGCATATCATCAGTGATTTGAAACACGGCGGAAGCCTCTCAAGAACATGATTAAAAGCAAAAGGAAAGAGTGGGAAACATTTCACAGGCCAGTCAGGAAAGACTCTGTGACCTTGATGTCTTCCTGCTGAAGAACAGGGTGTGAGAGCTTTCTCAAGGAGGTTCTCAAATGGCCCACCAGTATGGGATGCCTCCTACTCGGGGCCTTAATTGGGCAAAGAAGGCAAGCATCGTGTATAGCTGCAGCTAGTCCACAGTGATGTAGATCAGTTGCCCAGGGCTCGTGGAGGGCTGAAGGGCCATCAAACCCCCAGCCTCATTCCATCTTGCCACCCTCCCCACCTTGCTCTGCTGGCCAAAGGAAACCAGTGGGGAAGGTTGGTTTGGGATCATGAAACATGTTCTCCCTTGGGGGAGCTCCAGGTCTCTTTCCCAGGGAGCTGGAGGGCCTGTTGCAAGTATCTTGCCTAAGGAACTACACAAAAAACTGGACTCAGCTGTGGTATCCAACCTTCTGGTTTCCAGACTGTATAACACAAATTGAGATTCCACTGATTATTTAATGGCAGGAAGGAGCAGCCTGATTTTTTATTTTACTCCTCAGGACACCAAGGCGGACCCCTGCCAAGACTTTCTATGCCCACCCATCCCACCTAGCATTAAAACATAAAAGAAGCCAGTGTTGGATCAGGCCAATGGCCCATCCAGTCCAACTCTCTGTCATACAGTGGCCAAAAACACCAGGTGCCCTCAGAAGGTCTAGCAGTGTGGGAGCAAGACACTAGAAGCCCTCCCACTGTTGCCCCCCCAAGCACCAAAAATACAGAGCATCACTTGCCCCCCAGACTGAACGTTCCTATCTATACCTTGTGGCTAATAGCCATTGATGGACCTCTGCTCCATATGTTTATCTAATTCTTGTGAATGAACCCATCTCTACCTTAGTATTTAACTTAGGCTGATGGGAGTGTTTTGATTTGTTTGTTTTATTAGGTTTATATCCCACCCTATCCCAGAATAAATAAATAATAATAACATATGATAAAAATCAAGTTAAAACAATAGAACAAGATGGCAGTACCCAGGGAAAACTCCAGGACAGTCCTGAATATCTCCTGTAGGGTGATTAATCTAATGATATATTTATGTAGTGTAATTCTGGGGGCAGGGGAGGCTGAGATGGACTCTTTTTTAGTGCTATTGCAGACAATAGGAACCGCTCACCGTCTGCTTGGTTTGGGTCCACACACTGCCACACGCAAACAGCTTTTATTTTTTTTGTAAGTAGACGCATGGACTGGCCCTTGCACTTGAAGAACTTTTCCAAAACGAGATCTGTGTCTGTCGGTTCGTCTGCTGAGTTAGGAGGCCTAGTTCATACAAATAGCGGATGGCAAAAGTGTTCCTGGACTTCAGCTTGAAGGCAAGAGCTGGCATGATGGAACATTCTTAGGTTTTGCTTTTAACTGGCTCCCCTCTCTGGGGCTTTCAAGAAACGTTGGGCATGCAGGCTTGCTGGAATGCTTAGATGCAGGGTGAGCAATCGCAGGGGTCCGCCTTGGCCTCCCGGCCCTGCTGCTTCAGGGGCCTTCCAGGGATAACTGGTGGGCCACCGTGTGAAACAGGAAGCTGGACCGCATGGGCCATTGATTGGAAACAGCACAGTTGTCCTTATGACTCTTATCAAAGCAAAACATCTTTGTTCGTTTGTTTAAAATCCTGCCATCTAGTGGCTAAAACAGTACCCCAAAAAATCTGGATAGCCCAGACTAGCCCAGTCGCCTAAGATTTGGGAAGCTGAGCAGAGTCAGCTCTGATCAGCAGTTGGATGGGAGACAAGCAAGCAGGGATCATTTCGCAGAAAAAGAGGTGCAGGGGCTCATTAGCATAACTTATTAGCATAACTTATTTGCATATGCTACACCACCTGACATCACTGGAAGTATGTCAGAAGGCAAGAGAGAGAGAGGAGGGAGGGAGGGAGGGAGGGCTGGCAGAGAGGGGACAGCTACTAATCCAAGCTTCAGAAATACCACTATTCTGGGAGGATAGCTTCAGTGGTGGCTGAAGCCTTCAGAAGGCTGGTCGCAGGAACAAGGACCTTTCCAGGGAACGGGGTCATTTTGCTGCAGCCATGACACAAGCAGGCATTTCCCCCGCGGGGGAGCTCCCCCAAACTCCTGCTCGAAATGACCCCTGCAAGCAAGGAAGTCCAGGATTACTTTGCAGAGCCAGGCAATGGCAAATCACCACTTTTTGTCTCTTGCCTTGGAAAACCCACCATAAGTCAGCTGCAACTTGACAGCAAAAAGAAAACTGCCTTTGAGCTGGACTGTGGTATTAAAGTAGGTTCTACACAGTACGTTACCTCCTCAGCTCCCAGTTTTTCCCCACGCCCTCCCATCCACCCTGATTCTTCTTCACTGTCCCACTTTTTACACAGTATCTTTCACTTCTTTCCTCATATAAATTTTGCAAAAACAATCCAGAGCGCCCAGCCCTTTTTTGTGACTGTAATGGGAAATTAAGGAGAGGATATTAGCACAGGCAGGGACACACAACATCTTGAGGTAGCAGGATTTAGTAGCCCGAAATCTCCCTTGCCCATCCCCTCCTGCTTAGCCAGACACAAGCCACGTAAGCTATTTTGGAATGGCTGAGGAGCTCAGGACACACAGAAGGAGCCCCAGTGCGTGAGCTTTTGAGCAGGAGAGGATCCAGTTACAGGTTCTTGGCCTCGTGCCCCAGTTTTCCATTTGGCAAGCCACCTTAAAACTAAAATGGAGAGTGATATGTAAAGCTTCTTCTGGTTCTATTGGTTACTACTCGAGCTTTCCCTAGAGAGCCCTGCGACTGCTGTTTGGTTCAGGATCCATGCTGAACAGGATCACAGGGAACTGCTCCCTTCCTTCTGCGAAGGATTCGTGCAAGGAGGGCCCACAGCAGGGACCAGCTGACGCAGCTCTCATGACAGTCCTCTGGAAGTCAGGAGGGGGCCTTTTTATTTCTCTTTCCACTCTGCCTTTTTTTTGTGTGTGGGGGGGTGCTTTTGAGGGAGGGTGATTGTGCTGCATGGAGGGGCAGGGTGGGATAATATAGCTCAAAGAAAGAAACATGAGTAGGTGAGGGAAAAAATGAGATTTCTTGGTCATATTTAACTTCCCTTTCTCTATAAAAATGTGCAGTTTTTAAAATATCATTTTGTTCAACCTCTTCTGCTTCCTTTAATTAAAACTTTTAATTTCTTTCATTCATTGTTTAGATTGTGCGCACGTGTGAAACAAAAATATATTTCGGGGGGGGCTATAAAAATGTCAGTTTACAAGTGGATTTTAATATCCTGGCTCCTCTGGGCTCTCAGGCATATGAGGGGTGGGAGGTTTCCTTGTGCTGGTGGACAGGAGTCCCTCTGGAGCTGTTGCCTCCATTGTTTTAAATGGGAAAACGTGCCCCAACCTGTAGTCATACGAAAAAGAACCTCACGTGCACATGTTTGAGACAGTGAAGATACAGGGAATGTCAGCCTTAACCTCTTCCAATTCACCCTGATTCCAACTGTTCCCCCTTTTTTGGCATCTTTATACAGTACTCTCCTTTTCTTTTACACCTGAAGTTTTTTTTTAAAGTGTACCTGTGTAAATGTAATGTGTGAATGTGGAAAAGGCATGTATCCAGAATGAAAGAGAATGCATGTGTCCTACACAAAAGAAGCCGCAATTGGCTGCAGCTCTTGCTGGAGTATGTGTTCCATGGCAAACCCAGGTGTGGTGTAATGCATGAACAGCCCTGGAGTCTCAGAGTGAGCTTTGTTCCTTCCAGAGCAACTGTAGATCTGTTAGTCCTTGGTGTGCCACAAGATTCTTTTCCGTGTGCGTTCCTTCCGTCTTGCAATTCCTGAATCTGTACATAAATGGGAGCCTGCTGGACGCTTGCACGCTTGTCTCTTTTTTGCCCATTATATTGAGCAGCAGCCAACAAAACTTGTCCTGTGACTTAACTGTACCCCACAAGCAGTGTTTTCTGTGGAAGCTGAGCCTTGTTACGAACTAGTTTTAAAGACCTCGTTGCGTTCTCTTTCACCCTTCTCCAGCCTCCTTGCGAACCTTGTCTCCCCACCCCCATTTAGACATATGCATTGGCAAGAGTGCGCGCAGCTAGATCAGTTCCAGTTACTTACATATGGTGCTCATCTGGGGCCGAGCGAGTAGACTTGCTGACTCCTCGGGAATTTTTGGCGCTGGAGAGTCCCTCTTCTCTGGTTCCTTTAGGCTTCCCAGTGAGTGTGGTGCGCCCACCCATGGCACTGCCAGACCCCAAAATCCCATTGACTTATATTAGACCTGTCATCAGGATGTGTCTCATTACACGTTCAAGCAAAGGAAATTGGAAACAGCTATTCGGGTTGGAGAGAGGAAAGGGGGAGGGGGGGGGGATGACAGAAGTATTCTTGTTTTCTGCCTGCTGTTCTTACTTTTCCCAAGCCAGATGAGGTTTTAGCTTCCAGGGGTTTCATAGTGTGTAAAATCTAACTACTGTTCCTAGTAACAACAACAGCAGTAATAATAATTATGCCGGTAACAAGCTATACAAAAGATAAAAGCAGCCGGAGAGACCACGCCCCCTTAATTTGAAGGGTAGGGACCTGGTGCAGGAAGGATGACAACAGGGTGCTGCAACGGAGAGAATGCTGCAGACTTCACAGCATCCTTGCAGAGGACGTGGGCAGGAAGGGGGTTGTTGCTCCATCTCTTGCCGAGTCAAATCAGCCACAGCAGAACGGTGGCCCTGGGCTCTCGTTTGGTGGGCTCTGGGAACTGCCTGGCCCTGTGGACCTCTGGTGCTGACCAAGTGGATCTTGAGACAAGAAGGAATAATATGAACATATGAAAATGCTGCATAAAGAATCATATTGATTATATGGCCTGTCATGGTATTGATTACAGTGGAGTGGCCATGGCCCTCCAGGGTTTCAGGCCAAGCAAGAGAGGTTTCTTTCCCAGTCCTAATTCCAGAGACCCCATTTTTTTAACTGGAGAATGTCAGGAATTGAATTTAGGACATTCCACAAACAAAATGTGTGCATGCCACAAGGATATTGCCTACTGACTAGCCAGAAAAAGTACAGTGAAAGAGACCAGAGTCCCCACAGACATACACACCATCTCTCTCATGCCCTCCTTTCATTTTTCACCATTTCCACACTAGCTTTCTTGGTTCCCTTCTCCTGATCCTGCTTCTGTTCTCTCCAGCAAACTCCTTTTCTTTCCTCCTTTTGAGATCTTCCTCAAAACCAAATCTAATTGTCCGCAGGTCCTCCCTTGTATCCCTTGAGCCTCAACTGTCCCGCACCTTGTGCAGTATCCACTCTGCCCTCCTCCTCTGTAGGCCTCTATTCAACCAAGTGTTGTCCCACCTTGAATTCTGCCCCTGTCTCAATTTTTATGAGCCCTCTGGGTGTGGAGCGTTCCACACAGGATGCAGCATGCCATCAGTGCAGAACAAACAGCACTATCAGCAGTAAAGGGATTTGAGCAGTGGAGTCATCTAACATGGCTATAAAAACCACACAGAGACTAACTTGGGACTGATGTTGTCCCTGGTGAGTGGTTCCTGCAAACCAGAAGCGATCAAAGACGGTGTGTGTGCATGTGTGTTCAATTTGGGGGCTTTTTTTTTTGTAGATTCAAAATAAAATTAGGCAGAAGGAATATTATAATCTCTGATGTGAAAAACAGGCTATTGTAGAGCTGGAAAAGATGCAGAAGAAGGGCAACCCAAATGTCTAAAGGGCTGGGTAGCACCTTTCCTGTGAGAAGGGGTTCAGATGTTTAGAAAAGGAATGGTAAAGTAGGAGTAGGGGGAGAGAGTTTTTTAAAATTAAGTTTTCTCCCTCTCACGTATTGTTAACACTCAAATCAGACTGGCAATAGACTCAGAAGGGATGAAAGGAATTACTGCTTTATGCACTATAAAACTCTTCACTATTGCAGTATGTGGTAAGTAGCTTAGATGGCTTTGAAAAAGAATGAACAAATTTATGACTATTAATGGTGAAGCCTCCATGTTCAGAGGCAGCTTACCTCTGAGGACTAGATGCGGGAGACAGACAGCAGGGGGAGCCAGGAATCCCTGCCAGCAAGCCACACCCCTGTCCCACTGCTGCTATCCGCTAGCCTACCCACATCAGTTTGTTGTATGTTTATGGAATACAGCGCAGATGTTCGTTGATAATGCTCCATTGTTATTCTGAAATGAGCATTGTCCTTGTGCCTTTGGAAATCCTGCTCCCAGTTTGTATACAAGAGCACTGATGGGGGTTTTTCCATTCAGAGAGAGAGAGAGGCTCTGTGTATCAAGATTGTCTTAAGGCAGAAAACAGGAGGCGTCCCAATGACTCACCTTTCCTGTGTTTGCATTGCTGTCCCTACAGCCAGTGTATTGCTTCTCAGCTGGATGAGCTCTTATGCCCTCCCACCACGCCAGAGGGACGAAATGACGAGAAAGCACTTCTTGAGCAGCTTGTGTCCTTCCTGAGTGGCAAAGATGAAAATGAGCTGGCAGAAATGGACAGAGCACTTGGCATTGAGAAACTGGTTCAGGTAGGGAGCTGACTCATGTATGTCACTGAGACCTGGTTTCAGTGGGCTTTGGAAGGATTTCTCAGTATCTGCAAGTCTTGGCCAAATGCCAGGAGGACTAGAAGCTCATTGGAAACTGACCAGAACACAGTAGCGACCTTGAACCACACCCTCCCAAAACTTGGGGAGAAAAATCTTTCCTACATCACACTTTTCTCCTGGAAACCTTCAGCTGGATCCTGATTCCTCTTCTGTTCATGGAGGTAGCATCTTTGCTAGGGAATTTCCTGCTGCCGTGTAGCATCCCCACGCTGTCCCTGGGATCCCCCAGTCCCTGGGATCTGTACGTGGGACAGCACAATAAGTTTCCCTGGTAGGTGATTTCCACTTGGCTACTGCTGCTGCGCTCAGAGTGCTTGGGATTTGACCCCATTAGCTTTTTAAAACGATTACACTCCCAGTTTCCTGTTCCGCCTTCCTTGTGGCTTGTAGTCTTCTAAGACTTTTGAAAATGAAATTTTGGCAGTCCAAAAAGCTGATATTCTATAGATACTCTTTATTTCATTTATTACATCAGCTTTGTGTTGATTTATTATATACTGAACATCATGTCAAATAGAAATAGATTGGGTTAGCAACTGTATCCTTTACAGGAAACAGTAATCAAAGGGGGTGGGGTGTGTGGAGAGGCTAAATGGATGCAAAGGAATTGGGGGTGAAACAGACACACGCTCACCCCCTCATGCCAGTTTCAGAGGCTTCTATAGACCCAGGGCACAATCCAGAGAAAGGTGCTTCAATTCAGCTGCCACTGAATTCAGCTGAACTGAAGCCCCTTTCTCTGGATTGTGCCCTGGGTCAGTAGAAGCCTCCGAAACCGGCATGCGGGGGTGAGTGTGTGTCTGCTTACAGAGCTAACTCAAATACCACTGATCTCAGTGGTAATTGAACCATTGGCTTGTGCTCGCTGCCTTCACCTTTAAAAGCTTGTTAAAATTGTGGGTTTTAGGGTCTTCCGGCATTTTGTTTCTTTCAGTAATCACCAAATGGGAAGAATCAAGTAGAACTAGATTATTTGAAGCTGTTTCAAGGGCCTGAGGATTGCTAAATTGTTCGGCTCTTTGGAAATGTGGCTTCAGCTATGATCTTCTTGGAAGGCTTTTTGCTTTTTCATCCTCATCTATTCAGGGGCTTTCATGGTAATAATGCTTTGCTGTCAAGACAGCGTGTTTCAGTGCTGGAAACATTCTGTGTAGATTACCTCAGTAACTCATACAGCGGCCTAGTAAATTGGGCCTGCACTATCTACTCCCCCCTCCCCCATATTGTTGGGGGGGGGGGTGGAGCTGAGATAGAAGAAACAGTGGGTTGATGAAGGCCACCTTGTAAGTCCATGGCCAAGGCAAGATTTGAACTGACAGCCGCTGAAATACCCCTGCTCAAAGCAGATTTCAAGAGTCTACTCATTACATTTCTTATTTTTAATTTCCTCAGAAGTAAATTTAAACTTAGCAGAGCACATAACTTCACAATTTCATGAGAAAAGCAACCTCAGGTTCTTCATTTCAGGCATCTGAGACTTAAACCTAAAATGTTACGTGTGAGTGTGAAGAATAAATTTTTAGTTGCACTTCTGGTACATTTATTATGGAGCCAAGGTTGGCTGTGGCCTCCTCTCCAGTGCCCATGTTGAACTATGCATGATTTGGTCCAGTTGATCAGCTGTGTTGGTCTGAAGCCGTACAACAGATTTAGAGTCCAATGGCACCTTTAAGACCAACAAAGGTTTATTCAAGGTATGAGCTTTCGTGTGCACGCGCACGAAAGCTCATACCTTGAATAAACTCTTGTTCATCTTAAAGGTGCCATTGGACTCTAAATTTGTTGTATGCATGATCTGGTCACTGATGAACAGCTCTGAAAAACATACCCTGAAGAGTTGCAGCTGTATCTGAGAGCCTTCAGGTGCAGTGCTCAAAAGGTGCTGCGTGTTTTTTAGTTCATTTAAGTTACTGTGTTGCGTCTCAGGGGACCTCATACCTCTTTCCCTCTTTGAACAGGGGGTTGGTCTGGAAACGCTGAGCGAGAGATTCCAGCCACAGCAAGCAACACCGCCGCCACCCCCTCTCGTGATGGATCAGAAGCCTGGCATGTATCCACAACCTTATTCCTCAGCCTCTCCCACCACCAACCTCCCCGGGCCTTTCCCGGGCATGGTGAGGCAGAAACAGCCTTTCAGTCCCATGCCCGTCCAGGTCCCGCCACCCCGTGGGGCCTTCCCCACCAACATGGGGATGCAGCCTCGACAGGCTCTCAGCAGACCTCCAACAGCACCCAACCTGCGGCTGCAGCTGCAGCAGCGGCTCCAGGGACAGCAGCAGGTGAGTGTCCACGACTGCTTGGCTGGTCCACAACCCAAGCTTTGCTTCCAGGGCCCCATTGCCCTTTGTGTGGCCAGGCAGAGGCCACAGTCCACCGTGCTTGGCAGCCTTCCAGTTTCACTTCCATGTACTGAAGGACACGTCCCCAAACACACACCCTTTTTAATGAGCAGGGGGCCGCCTGAGAAAGTGCTCCCAGGACCATTTTAACAGCTTTGCCTGGATGATGGGAAAACCCATAAGGTGTAGTCCATGCACACCTGGCCCCACTTAGCCACCTAAGATACACTGCAAACCTGTTTTTGACGCCAGATATTCTCTGACATGGAACGGGACCCTTCGGATATTTGTTCCTGTTATCTTCTGATATCACAGTTGTAGAGATAGAGGAAAAGATCTAGGGATTGCCAAGAACTGGGGGAAGATGGCAATCATTCTGTCCCCTGACCCTGCCTTCTCTTCATCCTCTCTAGACAAGAAGGTTCCCGAACTTTTCAAGTGTGAGGACCCCTTTTTTAGCATCCAAAAAATCCACACTTCCCTGCCATATGTTAGTAGTTGTAACATGAGTATTTGTTGATTGAAAAAAATACATCATGACAAAAAGTTCAAAATGACCATTCTTAGTGTGCATGTGGATTTGCGGATCCCTTGCAATTTCTCCATGGCCCCCTGTGCGTCCCCAGCTGCCCAGGTTGGGAACCACTGCTCTAGATGTTCTTCAGGGCTATGTAAACAACCAGCCCAACTGCTGTGGGGTCTTCCTGGCAATGCTATTCTACGGATCCCCTGACATGGCCTAGGAGAAGCATGCAGGGATTGTCAAGTGGAGTACATCTGGGGGGTTTTCCCTCATAGCACCAGTTGCTCTCGGGCTCTTTCCGGTTCTCGTTATTGGTGTGGCTCTCCTTTTTTGCACCTACATAAACCACAAGACCTCCCCCTTGGGTGCTGGAGAGGGGGCTTTACATGCAACTGCAGCAAAAGCGATCCAGCCTTCCAAACTGTAAGGTCTCCCTCATTGCCTCTTCTCTAGTTGATGCACCAGAATCGGCAGGCTATCCTGAACCAGTTTGCAGCGAATCCCCCAGGTGCCGTTGGCATGAGGGCAGGCATGCAGCAGCAGATCACGCCGCAGGTAAATGTTAAGGAAGAAATTGTTTGTTTGTTTGTTTGTTTATTCACATTTATATCCCACCCATCCTGTGTACCTGGGGCTTGGGGTGGGTTACATCATATTAACTCCTTCAGTCCCGGAGTTTCTCATTACTGAGGAAAGAGATGCATGGTCAGGAGGGCCAACCCTTCTGGTCTGTAAACGGTTTGTTCACGTGGCTGGGCCTCTCTCACTCTGGGTGCCTAATGTGTTCTTTGTGCAACCAGTTGGTGCTGTGGCTTGCTTTTCTAGCATGGTTTCGACCTGGTGAGTGGTGAACCCCTTTGCCATTTTGCTCCTTTTTACAGAACAGTGAGTGGTGTTTGCTTGTGCTTGGAGGGGGAAGGGATCAAGGCTGACAGAAGGGTCAGTTGATAAATTGTGAGATGCCTGGGCTTAGTGCTGTCTGTCAGGATGTCTCCCCTCCTCTGCTGCCACACACTGGGGAAGGAGGGGGGCAGGTGTTCGAGAGATGGGGCGTTGGCACATCAAGCTGAAAGGGGGAACTGAATGCTGATTCACTCCAGCCCAAAATTGGTCCTGCATCAGCAATGCGGCCCACAGTTCACCGGGTCTTGGAAGGTAAGCCCATCCGTGGGATGCTCTGCCTACAGGGGCTAGATTGATCTTTGAAGCACAGGAAGGTGAAGGGGATGGGAAGGGAAGGGCCTCATTGCAATTTCAAATCCATCTTGTTACAAGTGCTTTGGTAGCCCGTTTTTCCTGTTCTGAGACTGAACTGAGACTTGGAGAACAAGTTATTTCAGGGCTGAGAATAAGGGAACCCCATCCTAAGCACCGGTCAAAACCCTCTTATGTACTTGCGCTTTTTTCCTTTCCATTCCAGTCAGTGCAAACACAGACTGATTTGCTTAACCAGAGGAAAGAAATTTAAAAGTGTGAAAGCTTCACGATGACTTTGCAGTTGCTCCTACACCTAGTCACTGGGTATCTGCTCTGCCTATTTCTAGTGTGATTGCAAAAGGGTTTAACACGTGGAAGCTGATCTGCAAGAACTCGCTGGTGGCTGCAGTAAGTCCGATGGCCATTCCAGGAGCTTTGGACAAGCCTAAACATGTTTGGAAGCAGACCTGAGCCAGTGGTCTAAGTTTCGACTTCTGGGCAACTGCTGACAGGCAGGGGCCTTTACGAGAGAGAGTGCCCCTGTCTTGTGCCCAGGGAGGAAATCTCTATAGCCAAGATTTTCATCAGTCACATTAACTGCACATGATGGTGCAATCCTCCACGACAAGGTTCCCCAGTGTGGTGCCCGCAGGCACTATGGTAGCTACCCCCTGAGCTTTTCAGAAAGTGGGCGGGGCCATTGTAAGGTAGGGCTTAGTATTGGCTGTCTTCATTCAGATTAAAGGATTTTCCACTGGAGGATCAAGACTAGTAAGCAAGTGGGCTTTTCTTAGTCAGTATGTTGTTCCACTCAGGGCTTTTTTTGTAGAAAAAGCCTAGCAGGAACTCATTAACATAGTAGGCCACACCCAACAGCAGAAACTCATTAGCATATTAGGCCACAGCCCTGACAGTGCAGCTCCCTCCCAGGATCGGCTTCCCCAGGTGCTCTGCGGCTTGCGAGGCACGTGGGGAAGCCGAGGGAAGGAAGGCAGTTTCTGGATTGGCTTTCCCAGGCACCCCGCAGCTGCAGGACACCTAGGAAACCCAAGGAAGGGGAGGCAGTTTAAACTGCCTTCCTTCCCTGGATCGGCTTGGCTTCCCCAGGTGCCCCGTGGCTTGCAAGGCACCTGGGGAATGGGGGGGGGCTGTAGGTGTGGCCAACTTGGAAGCCAGCCGGAACTCCATTCCTGTACATTCCTGCCCAAAAATAGCCCTGGTTCCACTCCCCCTTCAAGCTTTCCTTCTTCCCAGGAGGTCTAAGTCTTAGCCCCCTGCCGAAGCCATTTGGGGTTTCGTGTTGCCTCTTGTGGTGCTTGTTTTTGGGGTAGTCCTCAAGAGCAGTGTTCCCTCTAAGCTGAGTCAGTGTGAGCTAGCTCACAGTTTTTTAGCCTCCAGCTCACACAGTTTTGTCTTAGCTCAGGAAGGATGGCTCCAGAGTAAACTAAATGTATGCAGCAGCCAAATGGCTCGCTCACAACTTTAATGCCTGTAGCTCACGAAGTAGAAATTTTGCTCACAAGACTCCACAGCTTAGAGGGAGCATTGCTTAAGATCCCTCTCAGAATTCCAGATGTGCCCACAGGCTCACAAAGGTTGTGAGATCCTGCTCCTTATCTCAAGGGAACAGCTTGATTTCCCAGTCTGTTTAGTGGGATCAGCTGAGTGTACCAACCCAATGTAGCAGCAGCAGCAGCAATGAAAAGGCAAATCCATTACTAGGAAAGGGATCATAAAACAAGACAGCCTTACCTAAAAAGTTGCAATGTTTTGGATTAGCAAAATAACAATGTAGGGACAAGAGCAAGGTTTATGAACTGTTGAATAGTGTGGAGAAAGTGAATAGTGAAGAAAAATGATAAATTCTCTTTCAGAGTGTAAAAAACAATACAGGAGATGGTGATCACTGTGTCATTGGTGTCTTTTTAAAAAAGTTTTAAATGCAGACGTGGCGGCTAATAGAGCTGTCCGTAAATGCAGATGTGATAGCCAGCAGGACAACACCCATATGCAGTGAGAATGTACATCTGGCAACCAAGATGCTGAAGATTAGCAATAATGGGTGCTCAAACGTCAGTGAAGCATCTGTCTGGCTGCTTCAGGATGGCAGATTGCTGAACTAGATGGGCCATCAGCTTGACCAAGCATCACATGTTTATGCTTGCAAAGGTTAACGAAACGTGTGAGCCGGACAAGTGGGAGAAGGAACAGACTTTGGGAGAGTTTCCAACTAGGCTGCTTTGGGGAGGGACACGTTTGTGGGCATAAGGGACTGGAACATAAAGGAATGAGTGTTCATAGGACTGTAGTCCAACAGCAGCTGTTCTTCAGCACAAGAGCTGGGGGAGGTGGGGAGGCTGCTGGCATTTCTCCACATTTTTTTTACAAGTTAACAGCTGCACTGAAGCCAGGAAGGTGGAATGTTTGTTAGGAGCTGTCGCCAGCACAGAGCTAGGCAAGTGAGACCCCTCCAGGTTGCATTTAGCTAGTTCTGAGAGGGCTGGGGTTTTGTGTGTGTGTGTTTATATTTTTAGGAGGGTGAGTTTTGTCAACTGACTGGCTAAATCAGCCTACAATTAATCTGCTTTGCCAAAAACTCTGTAGGGTTCTTGCAACGTGGGAGGTGGGTTTTTCATTCCTCTCTGGGCCAAATAAGTGGCATTTGCTGCTTTACTAGATCAGGCCAAGATCCGTCTATTCCATGTCTCCAGCAGCAACCATCTACTCACCTTTAGAAATCCCCTCTGCCAAGGAGGCCTGACAGTGTAGGCCGGAAATAAATATTTTTCCTTATCGCTCAGCAGACATGGCCCACCTTCTAGAACTGGATAGATTCTTTTATCATAAGCATAATTTACCAGGGTGTTTGCCAGAAACAAATATTAATGTTTGCCAGCTGCCATTCCATTGGTGTACACGATGTGATGTGCAATTTTAACAGTCGCTTAACTGAGCCTTCTTGCTTGCACGTCTGTGCATTATACTTTGGACGAAGGGGAAAGGAGCAAATTCTGTAGGGAGGCAGAATTACTCGGAGCTCTTGGTGGCTGGGTGGGAGGTGGTGGGGTTGCACCCGGTGCTGAGCAAAGTTATCAGCCGTGGCCCTGAGAGCTCTTGAGGTTTCACGACCCAAGCTTGGTGTAGGAAAGTTGGTCAGAGAGGGTGTGAGCCAACTGCAGTGGGAACAGGTCAGCAGGGGGCAGAACCATGGGGCTGCGGGGCCAGGAAAGTATTCAGGACTGAGAGGCTCCTGGGTGCAGGAAGGTGATGAATGGCCTTCGATCAGGCAAGAGACCAGATTTTCCCGGGGGGGGGGGGCTTAATGGGGGTTTATCCAGTTGTCGATTGCTTTAATTTAGAATTGCAAGCTGCCTTGAGCCACAAGGGAAAGGCTGGGTGTAAATACTTTATATAGAGAGAATTCTGCCTTGGGACCGAGAGCCGGTATAGATGAGCTTCCTTGTCCCTTCCTGCCCTGTCGCTCTCCAGATGACTCCTTGCCCATTTTTCAGCAAAACAGTTGATACCTCCATGCTCCAGTGGAGGACGCTAGCCCCTCCTTTACCTGAAGCTCACCGTTTTCCTCTGCGCTCTTCTTCTTCCTCTTCCACCTCAGCCCCCCCTGAATGCGCAGATGCTGGCCCAGCGCCAGCGTGAACTCTACAGCCAGCAGCACCGGCAGAGGCAGCTAATGCAGCAACGAACCATGCTAATGAGGCAGCAGCAGAGCTTCGGGAACAACCTCCCGCCCTCAGCCGGGGTCCCCGTGCAGCTGGGGGCTGGGCGCCTCCCCCAGGCTCCCCCGCAGCAGTTCCCCTTCCCCCCCAGCTATGGTACGAATCCAGGGAACCCCCCTACCTCCACCAGCCCATTCTCACAGCTGGCGTCGAACCCTGAGGCGGCATTGGCCAGCCGCAACAACATGGTGAACAGGGGGATTATGGGAAACGTCGGGGGACAGTTCGGCTCTGGGATGAACCCTCAGATGCAGCAGAACATCTTCCAGTACTCAGGCTCAGGTGAGTCTTGGGCCAGGCCCTACTGAGGGAGGTATTCTTACATCTTGCTGACAGAAAGGGATGGTGGGCTTAGAAGTACTGGCTTGGTTGTTCAAGACTTCGCCTCCAGAAAATAGGAGTTGTAGTTCTCTCTGGGAGATGTATTTGTTTTCTTACTCACATTTTTATCCCACCCTTCCTGCAAGGAATTTGAGACTGTAAACATTTTATCCTCGCTACAACCCTCTGAGGTGAATTCAGTTGAGATAGAGTAGTTTGTCCCAGGCACCTGAGCCTGCTGGCAGATTTGAACTCCGATCTCCCCAACAGTAGTCCAGCATGCCGACAACCATACATCATTGGATCTCAAAACTGCTGATGCCAGGCGTCGAGGCTGAGAGACAGTGGCTTCTCTAAGGCTGCCTAGTGAACTCTGGACCAAGGGCTTCCTCGTTCTAGCCTCGTCTGTGCTTCATCAGTGCTCTGTGCAAAGGTGGTCAGAGGCAGGAAAGGAGCTTGTTCAGGAGTTGCCAGTCATTCAGTCGGGTATCATTGCCTACAGTGTGTACACTCATCCCTCACATCCCTCTCTGAGCAGGGAGGGCTTGCAGGGATTTTGTGTTGTGGTTTAAAAACCCCAAATTTGTTGTGCCAGATATTCCTGTGGAGAGAAAGAAGTGACGACTGGGGAGGGGTTGTGGCTCAGTGGAAGAGCCTGTGCTTGGCACGCAGAAGGTTCAGTCCCCCAGCACCTCCAGTTACAAGGGCCGGGAAGTAGGTGCTGTGAAAGGCTTTTCTCGGCCTGAGATCTTGGAGAGCCACTGCCAGTCTGAATAGACAGTACTGACCTGGATGGACCCATGGTCTGATTCGGTATAAGGGAGCATCATGGGTGATTTCATACACTATTAGGATACAATGCAATAGGATCCTGAGGGGATGCCCTTCTGCGAGCAGAAAGCAGTTCCACTCACTCAAGGAGAGGTCCGTGATTTTTGTGAACATCCTTTGCATAAGTGTTGATGCCATGGATGCCGTCACATCTCGTTTGGCCCCGAGAAACAACTTTTCAAGCGGCAGGGGGCAGCAGAAGATACGAGAGCTAGGAATTCCCTTTGGATCCATGCTGAGCTCTCTGCTGTATACCACCTTCAACTGTATTCTCTCGTTAGTTGTTAGCAATTAAGTGATACTGTTCCAGGCTGGAGCTCTGGCATTTAAAACCAGTGCTGGGTAAGCCCTGAATGGCCCCATGGCCCAGATTCAGCCACAGAATCCTGCAGGTGGCAGTCACACCCCAGACTGCCTGTTGCATCGCCAGCATCCCCCGTCACTGGGTCACTGAACCACCAGGGTGGGGCAGGATTTCCAGCTGGTCTTGGCTACCATCCCCTGAAGATAAAGCAAAGCAATCGCCTTGTAGTCTGCTGTGCCAGAGGTCCAAGCTAAGGGTTGTTGCTCTCTTTCCCCCCAGGAATGGGTCAGCAAGGTGAGGCTGCTTTTGCCCCATCACTCAGTCCCAGCAGCCCCCTGATGTCACCGCAGCTCCCTCCTTCTCAGAGCCCTATGCTCCAGCCAGCTCCACCAACGCCCGGGTACCAGTCACCGGACATGAAGACCTGGCAGCAAGGAACCATGGGGAATAACAAGTAAGCACAATGCTAAGGTGTGGACGCTCCTCTGATTTTCACATTCTGGACTTTGGGGAAGCTTTCTCAGCAGTGGACTTATAGATCCCTGGAAACCAACCAAGTGGTTTTATAGGAGGTCACTTTCCAGTGGCAATGGAGGGTGGTGGGCTAGGGTCCCCCACCCTTCCATAGTGGCAAGTTCTGTGGCCACAGCTGCCCCTCCAGGCACTCTTGCTGTTTAGTGACAACCGGCAGCCCAAATGGCACCCTTTGGAGGACCAGTTAAGGCCCTGAGGTTGCCAGTGCTGATACCCACCTTATAGAAATGTCCAGCGTTCCAGCACTTGCGGTTTTGTTCAGCTTCTCCTTGAGTGTCAAACGCTGAGCTGTTCCTATTCTGCACCTCTTAAGACTTTCTCTCCTGGGTTTGTCAGAGCGCTGCCATTCAGAAACCTCGAGGCAGAATTGCAGTTTGCACAATCATCCTTCTTAACTCAAGCAGAATTTTTTGTAGTCAGTGTTCGTCAAGGCTGCTGTCGAGACAGTCGCCAAGGGGCTTCCTTCCCACTTCCTTCTCACGAGCACACGTGGGCAGCTGCTTTAGCCCCCAATCTACCTGGGAGTGTTTCCCAGTCAGTCATGGGAATCTGGGACTTGTGCAGGAGTTTGTAGGCGTATATTCTACACAGTGCAGTTCTGGGACTTAAACCGTGTAGACTCTTTCCCAATCTGTCATTCCCCTTTCTCATTTTTTTTTTGTCTACAGTGTGTTTGGCCAAGCTGGGCAGACCCAGCCCCCACCAAACCAGCAGGGAATGTACAACAACATGAGCATCACGGTCTCCATGGCTGGAGGGAATGCCAACGTCCAGAATATGAACCCAATGGCTGGACAGATGCCAATGAGCTCACTTCAGATGCCTGGCTTGAATCCGCTGTGCTCAGAGCAGGTTAGTGCAACCCACAGGGTCTCCCTTGTCCAGTTCCCAGCAGAAGGTGACACTTTCTTGACTCAGAGAGAGCATGAAACGCATGGTCATACCGAGGTGCCCACCTTGGGAATTGGCTGGCACCAAGGGAACAACTAGAGGCTGAAGAACTGTGACCTTAAATGTATCAAGTCACTGCAGTCCTAAACAGGAACCATCCTAGGTGTTCCATGGTAGGCCTGTAGCTGGGAACCATGATCTCTGCCAAAAAAAATTAAAAGGGGACAGTACGTGGAGGGGGGAGAAGCAGTGGGGGGGGGGGATGGAGGGCTGGAATCTTCCACCAAGCCCCACTCTTCTTATGTGTTTCTCTGCCCCAAACTCGGAAGGAGGAGCAGCAGCAGGCAGTTGGAATGGTTAAGAGCTTCTCCCCTCCAGATCACACCCTTCCACCACCATTTCTGTTTAAATGCTCCGTGTCAATCTGATCTCCAGACTGAGGCCTTCAGCCGAAAGTCTAATTGCAGAATACAAATAAAGTTTTGGTCTAAAGTTCTTTACCGGAATCTGGGAGGGATAGGAAGGCTCATTTTGCACACTGGAAGTTTTCAGGGTATCCTGTAGTATGATTTTAAAGACGGGTTTCACATGGAAGTCCTACAGTGTGAATGTAAGAATGCTCATGCCCATTCCAGATGCCTCTCCCCCCCGCCCAATTCTTTGGCATATCGCCTACAATGAGAGTAATTAAGAAGAGGGGGACTGAAAAGTGGAAATGGTGCCATGAGCTGTCAACTCCGCATTGTGTTGGTGACCCTGAGATTACTATCACACTTGGTATATAGATCAAGAGTCTGCATCTTTTTTGCCCATCTTCTTTTACAAACTGTTGTGGGTTGCTCAGGGAGAAGACTTGTAGCTCAGTGGTAGGGTATTATGTAAGCTGTATCCTTTGCATACTGAAGGTCCCAGTTCCAGTTCCTGGCACCTCCACGTTAAAGGATCCCAGGTAGCCCTGCAGTCAGGGACGAGGATGGCTGAAGAATCAGCTCATCCCATGCAGGCCTGCTTCTCAAGCGCTCTCTCAGCCCCACCTACCTCACAGGGTGTCTGTTGGGAGAGGAAGGGAAGGAGCTCGTAAGCTGCTCTGAGACTCCTTCGGGTAGTGAAAAGCAGGGTATAAAAACCAACTCTGCTTCTTCTGCTGCTGCTGCTGCTTCTTCATCACCCTGATCAGCCAGGCGAATGAGCACCAGAGATGTTCTTCTGTCAGCGCCACAGGGCCTTGGGATTCCCATCCATCAGGCTCCAGGAGGAGATGTCTCTTTATTTACCCAAGCTTTATAAGTTTTTAAAAATTCCACTTCCCAATCATAATATGTTACTGTTTCCTGTGACAGGATGTAAAGCTAAAAAATTGTGTTAGGCTTTTACAGGTTATTAATTGCTGTTTAAAATGCTCTTTACATTTTTGTGTACTGCCACAGATATAAAAAATGTTAAACAAATAGGTGTCTGAAAAGACCTTCCTCTGTATGAAATTTGCGAGAGCTGCTAGTCCAGAGCAGACAGACCAGGACTGGATGGAGAAATGGTGTACTTCAGCGTAAGGCAGCTTCATTTAGCCACATGGGCATAAGTCTTCCCGAGAAACCATAAATTGCCCCTTTTGAGTCACTCCTTGGAAGCACTAACAAATCCAATACTGGAGTTCAGGGTGCTTTTTACAGGATAATTGTTGATGGAAATGAGCCCAAAGGGAAAGACTGGCTTCCACTGATCCATAGATGCTGGGTTTCTGGCTCCAGGACTGGACCACTTTCCCTAATATTGCTAGGGGTTTATCTGTGCTATGCATGCATTGGTTTTATGCCAGTTCAGCTGTCCTGTCTTCCCCAAAAGAATAACTGAAACCATAGTTTGATGAGGGTGTTACGAAACATTCAGCCATCCCGAGGACCCTTGTCCGTCCCCCCAAACAATAGCTCTCAGGGCTGCTTAGGGACAACAACTATTACATCAGTTTAAGTAGGTGGTGTAGAAATGTGTTGAATGTTTCTGAATTATACTCCGGGAGGCGTTGTTCAGAAAGACAGGTCCTGCTATTTAGCAGTGTGGGATCACAATCCCTTCGATGCAATGGGGATATATTCTGATGGCCACACTGTGAACAGCAGCAGGGTCTCACTTTGGGACTCGGAATGCTTCTCTCTGAAAACATCTCCCATGTAGCAAAGCTCGTCTTGAGACGCCTTCACTTCATGTCTTTGTTCTCACTCCTCTGCCTGTACCAATGCTGAAAGAGTGTGGAGATGACCTCTGAATTCTCCATGTTGGCCCTTTTCAGGTAAATGATCCAGCTCTCAGACCCCAGGGCCTCTACTGCAACCAGCTCTCTTCCTCTGACCTTTTGAAAACGGAAGCAGATGGCGCACAGGTCAGTAACAGTCTCCTAAGCCCTGAACAAGGTACTCAGGGACAACCGGAATGGCTGCCTCGGTTGCTTTGGGAATCATAGCGTTGCCTTTCCCCTGCAAATGATGAACTTGTAACAAGAGCTTTAATGGGCCAATGAGCCTTTGGGAGCTGTCCTAGCAGGGACTAAAATTGGCTGGAGATGGCCAGATCTCAGATGTCATCTGGCCTTACGGTCCACACATTCATTTTGGCAGCAATTTCTAGTGTCCTCCACGATGCAAGACAAGTGCCAAAACAGCGCCTTCTGCCACTTCCCCATGGCGAGTAGAATTCCTTCTGGGTGACTAGTTTCAGAGTAACTCAGGCTGCCCTGTGACATCCAAGGAGGAGGGGCAGACTAGTAAAAAAAATGTTTTTTAAAAAAATAACGACAAGTAAATGTTGCATATTGCAATTCAAAAGTGGACCTGTGCTTCCCCTCCTCTTCGACCTGAAAAGAACCTCTGCCAGGCAGCGTGCGACTTTGTAGAAGATGTGACCCATGACAACCAGCATCATTATCAGCAAAAGAAGTGGGGCTGGAAAAAAAGATGCGGCACAGAGCCAGTCTTGCCAGTTCTTCTGGGTTCTTCTGCATTAACCATTTGGGTTAATAATGATAAACAGCAAGAGAGACCTCCCTAGTAAGTGCACAGATGGGACAGTAAAAGAGATCATGGAAAGCATCCTCCATTGCCTTCTGCCCTCAGATGCACAAACTGTTTACAGTCAGGTACAGGGAGGGCTTTGTCTCAAATATGAGGGTTAAAAAAGCCTTAAAGAAGCCAGGAAAATTGAATTGACACAGATAACTTTCTAACCCTTCTGTCTACTGGTCTTGGGACAAGACACCAAACCTTGAAACTTTTGCCATATCTTGGCATGGACTATGCTGTCTGAATTTATGTGGCGTTACAAAATCCACAGCCATTCAGCAAATAGGGCAGCAAGCCACAATGCGATGCGATGCGATGTGACATGACCATATCTTTGCAATCAGTCAGTTGGATCCAAACTAAATTGGCAATTTCTGCAGATTCCCCGTTATTGTGTCAGACCCTGCTCCTGTAACATGTCAGGGTCCCCTGTCTGTCAGGAGCAGCATGGAGGCAGAGGGCTGCAGTGGGAGAGGGGAGGCAGGAAAGTTCCATTCTGCTATAAGGAAATTTAGTCTGGATCCAACCCATAGATTAGTTCATGTGACCCCCACCCTCTTTCATCACTGGCAGACAGAGAAGAGTCTCCCAAAGCTTTGCTTGTTGCAGATTCTCAATATCGCAACACTTCAACCAATGACATGGTTGCATGAACTCATACCCTGAATGATTGTAATCCCAGCCCTGCTCATAGATATGAGGCAAGAATATGGCGGGGGAGAGAATGCAGGCAGTGCTCATAACTATTTTGAGTAGTTTTAAGCAAGCTGACTTCTGCAAGCCGAAGAATGATTCCTCCGTGAGGTAGCAGAAAAGAGCAAGAGTCCAGTAGCACCTTAAAGACGAACAGAATTTGTGACAGGGTATGAGCTTTCGTGAGTCACTGCTCACTTCTTCAGATACTTCTTGAAGAAGTGAGCAGTGACTCACAGAAGCTCGTGCCCTGCCACAAATTCTGTTAATCTTGCTCTTTTCTACTGCTACAGGCAAACGCAGCCACCCATCTTGATCTGTCTCCATGGGATAGCCATCCAAACTGGGTTCACTTTGCAGTACTCGCCTTCAGGAGAATTGAAGTCTGACAGCTGACACCAGGTGCAAATGCACTCCTTCTGAACCAAGATTCCAGCTTTTAGTGTTCCACATTTCCTTGCAGTGAGAGCAGAGTCTTTGACACCTTGGACACTCAAACAAGGAACACACAGAATCCAGAACAGAGGGGCCATGTACATGAAGGGAGTGTGTGTATATATATGTTTAATACCCCTGTCTAAAGAATTGTCTTGGGATACTGAGTATTTGTTGCTATGTGCGGAAGAGGCAAAGACTTGACGCGGTGGGAGCTGGGAGCTATCCAAGATGTGAAGGAATAGGGGAAATTCTAAATAAACTGTTACAAAACTGAAAGCAGACCAGAGCCGTGTGTTGAATGGTAGGTATAAAGAACACTGGATTGGATATTTTAGGCATCTCTCTGTAGCCTGTGACAGTCTAGGACAATGTGGAATGCTTTGAGTGAGTCATTTAGATGATGGGATATTGGTAATATTAGGAGCTGAACAAAAATGCTGAGGATCCTGGGAAAGCAAGAACTGAGAAAATGAAGAGTGAAAAGGAGGGCTCGCTGTTACTTTGTGGCCCCAGCATGAATTCTCTCCGTTATTGCCGAGACCTTCCTGCTACCCACCAAGTGTGTGGAAACAAATCCCAGGCTAAAGAATAGGCTTCAGCATCACGTAAAACCTCATCATTCCTGGCCCCAGAGAGATCAGCAGGCAAGTGTTGATAAGGGGGGTGGGGTGCTGAAAAAGTGGAAGTGAGAGAACCCAAGAGTTGGGCTACTTAGAACGCGGTTTCACAGAATCCCCTAAGGTTGCTTTCTTGCCTTCCTTCATCTTGCCTGCCTGACACTCGTCGTTGTCGGGCAATTCAGAGGGGTGTTGAGGGGCTCCCATTACCAATTCGGGCTGCTTTCCCTACCAGTGTCTGGAGACTCAGGAATGCTGCCGCTTTTCTTAATGCAAAACATGTGAACCTTTTCAGAGCTCCGATCCAAATGAGTGCAGCGGTTTTCTTTTTGTAGGGCAAGAAGACAGAAGAGTTCTACTCTGTGGTGACTACAGACTAGAGGAATTCTCTAGTGAGTTTCCACTTAACCGTAGTACCTGCTCAGCCAGCCAGGGGGCCCTTTCCCGTTGCCGGCTAAAAGCCTCTCTCCTTTCTTGTGTCCCGGCAGGTGCAGCAGGTCCAGGTGTTTGCTGACGTGCAGTGTACGGTCAACCTGGTGGGGGGAGACCCTTACCTGAACCAGCCAGGCCCGGTGGGCTCGCAGAAGAGCTCGGCAGGCCCCCAGACCCCACAAGCCCAGCAGAAAAGCCTCCTTCAGCAGCTACTGACTGAATAACCCGCTTTTCAAAGGAATGTGAAATTTAAATAATAAGACATACAGAGATATATAAATATATATATATTATATATTTTTCTGAGATTTTTGATATCTCAAACTTGCAGCCATTCTTCAGCTCTCGTAGTGTTTGGAGCAAAAAAAAAAAGTTTCTCTCTCCCCTCCCCCCTTTTTTTTAAGTGTTGGATGTCAGCGAAGTGACAAGACAGAACTTTTGAGCCAAAATGATAGATGATCCTTATTTTTGTAATCAGTTGCTGGCTTCTTATCCCAGATGGCAGGAACGTGCGAAAGGGGATTCCCAGAGTGAGGGCAGGCGGGGGGGGGGGGGGGGAGAGGAGGATCCAAGTTCTCAGTTTCAGCTGGATCTGTCACTGACCTGTGTCTTCGATGAAGCAGGGATTGGGGGGATGATGGCACTTGTCCTTTCTCTGAGAAGGAATGTTTTTAGCTGTTCTTTAATAAAGTACACCCTCACCTGCTGCGCCCCCCAAATATGTTTGTGCAATCAGCTTTTTCTAGCACTTGTGAGTATGTCGGTTTTAAAGAAAAATAATAATAATAATAACAGAGTATTTTGACCCACCATTTTTTTCCATGTTTTATGCTGGTATATAGAATGCCTCCTTAGTGAGAAAGAGGCCCCTCTGTGTATATGACAACTAGGTGGGAGGGAACATACAAAAAAACCCCTAATATAATAATTTTTGAAAACAAAAAACAAAGTATCATTTGGGGGATAATTGCAATATTTTTTAAAGGGGAAAGGAAGAGGCGGCTCTGGGAGCAATCCTCCCCATGTGCCACTGCTGTGAGTATCCCATTCGTTTCCGTGAGATCTGTGGGAGCGGGGGGGGGGGGGGGAGGTTTTTGCCCTGAAGTAGCCCTCACAGGGGCCTCATCAGAATGAAAAGGAGGATACCCAGCAGACACCTGTGGCGAGCCACGCCCTCTGTCAGTTATTGTAGATAAACATTTTTCTGATTAAAATTAAGCAGTCAGTTCTCTCTGCTTTGATTGTGTTTAACAGCTAAGGGTAGCTTGAAACTATTTAAAATAATATTGATTATGATGATTATAATAAAAAGGTGATTCTCTGTGAACGGGAGACAAGCTTATTCTTTGCCCCCTCAAACCTTTCATTGTAAATAGCTCAAAACCTCTTGTATAAATTGGTTTCTTTATCTTTTTAGTTGAGGATTGCACTTAAAATAGCATTGCTTTTGGAGGGGGGGTATTTCTTTCCTCTTCCTCTTTCTGAAATTTTGTTGATGTGTGAAAACAAAACTGTGTAGCTTTTGTTAATTGAATTTGCAAGAGTTTAAAAAAACAAAGAGACAAAGTTGGCGGCTACCGTTGCATTATTGTTTGAGAGGGCAACGGGGGGGGGGGAGTTTCCATGGGCTTGAGGAAGTGCATCCTCACTGGGAGGGGGCCGGGTGGGGAGTGAGAGTGGATGTTGTCAGGGCCCTGACCTGGATGGCCCAGGCTAGCCCGATCGTGGAAGCCAAGCGTGGTCAGTAGTGGTTAGTATTTGGATTGGGAGGGAATGACAAACCACCTCTGATGTCCCTTCTCTTGAAAACCCTTGATGGCACTTTCCACCACACAATGATCTTCACTAAGGCAGGATGACGAAGAGGATGTTCAAGGCCATTCTAAACAGCTGACACACAGGCCGGCATTCTTGAGTTCTCTCACCAGTATTCCATGGGCCTTTGGATGCTGTCAAAACCCAGGACAGAGAGAGCAGAGGGGGTGAGCCTTTGCTGGAGTCTGAACCAAGCAGCAAGCAGATTCCCCTCCCCACACACACCTCTGCCCTGATGACAAAATACGGAGAGGTCCTACAAGCACCAGGTTCCCCTTTCAAAGCTGTACAGAGTCAGCATGGACATGAAAGAAAGTAAAACTTCACTGTGCTGGTAGACTACCTAGGACTGGGTCACTCCTCAGTTCCAAGGAGAAGGCCAGCTCCTAGACAGCCCTCCACTTAGAAGGAGCATTTGTCACCTCTGACCATGGCGTTCATTCAAAATATCAGATGCCCAGCCTTCACCAGGAATATCAGAGGGGAGAAAGCATAGCACTAGAGTTTGGTCTCAGACTTAACTATCCCAAGCCTCTCCCTAGCTGATTGGCAGTCCACCCCAAACAGCCGTTTCAGGTGTATCAGGAATAACACAGCAGCCATTGAAACTATGGCTAAGGAGCTGTCATGTGTGCCACAAAAAGCCAGAGTAAAAACTCAATTCTGTTTCTGCACCCTTGGGTGCTACAGCACAGGGCAAATATTATGACCGCTTTACTTCACAAATATGCAGCCAGATGGCAAGTGAGTGCTGGATCTTTACAGTAAAGCTTCCTACCCCTTTTGGCAGGTCACAAAAGAGTTTCCTACCCCTTTTGGTGGGACACAGAAGAGTATTTTAAAGGAATTATCTTTCTTTAAGGTCTTGAAGGAAAAAATGTTCAGCTGCCCTTTGGGGGTCCAGATACAAGGTTTTCTACTTTAGAACTACCTGACACACTTGGATACTTGCCTCCCTCCTTTCTGACACACGGGTAGTCGTCGGAGAAGAAGCTTCTTTTGGGGGGGGGGATCGAACGGGAGCAACAGATGCAGAAAGCAAAGACCTGAAGGCCAGCTCAACAGCTGTTCCTGGCTAGGCTACCTCTTCTGTGAAATGCCTTGTTTTCAGTACTGTCCCTCTGCAACTGCCCTTCCCATGGATTGTTCTGCTTTACACTCTTTCGCTTTATCTATCCCCTAAAAATTACTCTACAAAATTCAGAACTAAATTTTAACACCACACCCCACAAGACTAGAACCTCCATATTCAAAAGCGCTGTATGAGTGTCAGTTACTAGGTGGGTGGGACGTAATGGTTGGTATTGCCTTCATGCCCTATTTTTGGTCTTCTGAGGTGGCCACTCTTAGGTGGGACCTAGCTTCGGTCAGATGCAGCTGAGCACGCAGCAAAAAATGACTTCTGCCCCAGCTCAAAAATCAGTACAGGCAGTCAAGTTTTATTCTCACCAGTGTTCCCTCTAAACTGAGTTAGTGTGAGCTACCTCAGTTTTTTAGCCTCTGGCTCACACATTTTTGTCTTAGGTCAGGAAGGATGGCTCCAGAGCAAACTGATTTACACAGCAGTCAAATGCTCGCTCACAACATCAATGCCAGTAGCTCACAATGTTGAATTTTTGCTCACAAGACTCCACGGCTAAGAAGGAGCAGTGATTCTCACCATCCATAAAACACCAGCAAAACAATCCAGAGGGCCATGGCCATTCCTTCAAGCCCTGCAGCACCTTCTCCCAATCCAGCTGTACCATCTGCAGTATAAAACGTACACTGAGAAGCTGGGGGGACCCACAAATACTTGCCAGTGCTTCACTTGTCTTGCTCCACCTGGCTTTGCTTCTCCCCACTCCAAACAGGCACATGCTCATTTTTTCCTCCAGTGACCTTACATTTTCTTCCCTTCCTTTCCTCTTGTCTAAATTCACCCATTTACTCTCCTTGCCCTCCCTTACCTCATGTATTTGCCCCCCCACCATAGCCCCCAAAGTCACCATCCTTTCCTAGCCTCTCTTCACTCCTCCTCCTCCCCTGTACTTCATTTTTCTTTTAAGCTTTTGGATTTTTCTGAAGATCTGAGGTTGCAGAAAACATCATCTTAACCCTGGGTACCTCCCCCACCCACCCCCGGCCAAGTATTTTTTGATTTGCATGCAGGGGCCACCCACCTCTGTGAGATGCATGATAGTGCTTACATAAGGAGTTACCACAAGCAGAGTTTTTTGTGTGTTGGAAACAAAGGTGCTATGCAGACTGCATTGAAAAGCAAAAGACCTTGAGCTCCCTGGCCACAAAACTCTTCTTAACAATGTAATATGTCTGTCAGATCTTCACCAAATCCCAAAGGGAATATTATGTACAACCACATGCCACTAAGGGCTCTGCCTCTGGGTTGTTGTTTGCACTTGCACATGAATGCCTCAGCCATACACCAAATGTTGATAAGCACATCTTTAATTCTCTACCGCAACACTCTGGGTGACAGAATATCGTTGCCAGCAACATGCAGTGAGATCGTGGTTCTCCGAGCAGTTCTCGTGCCTTCCAGTGGTCCTGCTGCACATCAAACTTCCAGAGAAAAGTCAACTCTCTTAGTCAAACCGGTACAACGGCCAAAGGCAAGGACGATCATTTCAACAGTTTGAATTTCTTCAGATGACTGTGCACATCTTCCTTAGGGTAGGGGCGGAGGGCAATGCAAGTGGGAATGTCTTCGGGCTGTTCTGTCCACACTTTATGATCGATGCCATTTTGCTGTAGGGTCTCTGCTAATGCTGTCAGAGCACTCTCATCTGGTGCCTTTGAAATGGAGGGGGGAGAGAATCAGATTGCACTCCAAGCAGACACTGGTGCACAAGCTCTAACAGTGAATGCTTTACATGAAATCACAGCAAAAAGGTGAGGAGAGCAGACCACTTCCACTTTTGTCAGCCAGAATGCACAGGAACCATAAAATATCTGAAATTTATTCAAACCTCTTCTGCAGCCGTGTTCTCAGAACCGGACTAAATCTATGGAGTGGGATCATTCCAGCCCTACGGGAGACATCTAAGCGCTCATGGCTGTAAGATTTCAACTTCCAGGTGGGGCCTGGACTTCTCCCAGAACTACAACTGATCATCAGATGACAGATCGGTACCCCTAGAGAAAATGGCTACTTTGGAGAGCAAACTCTGGCACTATTGCAGTTGGTTTTAATCTGAAATTTCATACTGTTTTTAACCTGTTGTAAATCGCCCAGAGCCTTGTGTACTCGGGGATTGGGTGATTCAGAAATTTAATTAATAACTATAATAATAATTATACCCTGCTCAGGTCCCTCCTGTCCCAAACCCTGCCCTCCCCAGGCTGCATCCCCCAAATCTCCAGGGATTTCCCAACCCAGAGCTGGCAATCCTATGTAGCTGAGCAGTTGCAGGGCTCCTGTGGCTCCCAGAGCTTCCTTGTAACACAGGCAGAAAAATTCTGGGCCAGGGAAGGAAGGGAGAATGATAGAGTTGCTTAGCAACCAGAGGCAAATCATCTCTGTTTCTCAGAAGAAGTGAAAAAAAAGGCTTCAGGAGTTACAAAGAAGGATATGGTAGGGGGAGAAAAGAACAATTTCTCCATTTATTAAGATGGGTAGCCATGTTAGTCTTTCTGTAGCAGTAGAAAAGAGTCCAGTAGCACCTTCAAGACTAACAAAATTTGTGGTAGGGTATGAGCTTTCGTGAGTCACTGCTCACTGTATTTGAAGCAGTGAGGCGTGACTTATGAAAGCTCATACCCTACCACAAATTTCAGGTGCTTCTGACTCTTTTCATATATTAAGTTTGGCTTTCCCTTGGATGTTACAACAGAGATAATGTGGACCACCAGGTGTACCAGGTTTTGTGCCTCTGCTCGGACTGTGCATTTTATATATGGTTAATATATGCTAGTTCAAATTTTACTTTGCCCATCCTTCACAAATGTACGAATGAGCACATGCTTCGCATGCAAAGGCTTCAGGCTCACTCCTGGATGAAAAGGCCTGAGCCCTTGGAGAGCCACTCTAAATCAGAGGTAGAGAGAACAGAGTAAAAGTAGCCAACACCCTGACAATGTTTTTATGTGCTGAGGGTCTGAAGCCCATAGCAGATTTCACCCGTTGCATACTAAAGGTACCATATTCAACCTCCCATTTAAAAGGATCTCAAACAGCATAGGAAAAGCACACAGACTCTGGGGCAGCTTTGGGCAGGGCAGGCACAGCAGACAATAGCAGGCAGATTCAGTTGGGGAATGGCTAAATCTCAGTGGTGACAAATATGCAGGGCATCTCCTGGATTCCAGCTCCAGCATCTCTTGTTTAAAGGGGTCAGAAGGAGCCAGGCTAAGAGAGACTGCAGCACTACTGCAAGTCGTAGGAGGGTGGACAGGCATGGCAAAGCAAAAGAGAAAAGAGCCTCCCCCTCTCCCCATACATATTGTTTTACATTAACATGGTTATACATGTTACAAACTAAAACAAAGCGTCCTGTGGCCCATTAAAGTGGGATTGCCAGGTCAGGGTTGGAAAATACCTGGAGACTTTGCGGGTGGAGCCTGGGGAGGGTGGGGTTTGGGGAGGAGAGGAGCCTCAGCATGGTACAATGCCCTAGAGTCCACCCTTCAAAGCAGCCGTTTTCTCCGGGGAAGCTGATCTCTGTCAGCTGGAGATCAGTTGTAAAAGCGGGAGATCCCCAGGCCCCCCCCTGGAAGCTGGCAACCCTGCCTTAAAGGTTAACAAAAATGTATTCCAGGATAAACTTCCATGAGTCAGAGCTCATTTCCTAAGACAGCTAATACTCAGATAACTGCACTGATATTAAAAACGGCACATACAATGTTCCTGTAAGGTGAGGAGAAAGAACCTGGCCGGCCCGAGAAGCTACTTTTGAACCTTGAAGCAAAGCATGCGATAATCGCCCGTATTCTTCACCGGCAACAGGCAAGCTTTCTGCCCAGGGCCAGGCCCATCTGTCTCCATAGCAACCAGACACGGAAAAGCCCCGCCTCCTAGCGCACCAAACTCCGCCCATCAAATGGCGGCATTCTGCCGTCGTTTTCTGTCCCCGGCCTCACCTCCAGCACGACGGTTCTCATGCTGCCGCCCTGGGCCAAGTAGGTGCCGGTGTCAGGATGGTCGTAGTAAGCATGTGTCACTGCCAGGGCGGCGTGACAGGCCTGAGCGACGAGGGCGCCCAACGGCCACGAGAGCGGTTCACGTCGGAGGTCCCCCCTGAGCACCACGTACTGCACTAGAGCGCGCGCCGCCATCTTGCCGTACGGAATACGCGGGGCACGCTGGGAAAGTGGCCGCTGTCTTGTGCGGCGCCGTACTCGGGAGCGGAGTCCGTCCTGGCGAAAGGGCCTTGTCACGTCACCATACTGGATGGTAAAGCGATGAGGGCGGCCATCTTGCTGTACGGAAGAATAAATCAAATCATTCCACAGATATGTAGAAATTTATTTGGCTACGCTGAGTCCCATGTCTGACCATAAACGATTTTTTTTTTAATGTTCCGTCTCTGGATTCCTTGTGCATCATATGAAGAGGGTTCGTTGAGCGCGAGGCGTGTCGGGAAAAAGTGGTGCTTATGTGGGCCGTTGCTGATGACGGTAATGGGAAGGAGGCGGGAATTTTGAGGCGTAGGGCGGCAGGTCGGGTTTTTCGGCGAGTCGAGGAACAGACTGGTCTCTAAGGCCGCCGGTGCTAGGGTTAGTCCCGGTGGGCGCCTCTTCGGAGCCCCCGCGCCTGGACCTCGGCTGCGTTTATGTGTTGCCTGTGTTTTATTTATATCCCACTTTTCTTCCCAGTCGGAGCCCAAAGCCGCTTATCATCACCGTGTTCTCCATTCTGTCCTTACAGCAACAACCTTGGGAGGTAGGCTTGGCTGGTAGATGTGGAGGGGCCCAAGGGGAGCCCACCACCTGGAGGGGAGCCCACCACCCTAGCCCTAGTCCAGCCCTCTAGCCACTATGGTAGGCCAGCCGGCCGAGTAGAAGCAGGTGCTGGGGGGCGGACTGCGGAGCCCAGATGAGCGACATGACTGCCAGGAGCCTATTCAGTTTAAGCAGTGGTCAACACCAGGCCCCTATAATTCTGGGTATACTTTACCACAGCCTTGTAAAATGGGTCTATGCTATAATTACCTTGTAGCGTGGGGGTAATGTTAAGAAACAGTGGCTTGTCAAAGGCTACCCACTCAGTTAATGGCAAAGACTTCTGGATTGTCTTCATTACTAATATCCTTCTGACATTTCCTTTAGTCAAACTTAACAGTCTGTCCAGAAGAATAAATGAACACAAACCGACCATTAAAACTGGGAGCATTCAGATCAGCTGGGGAGGGGTTTTTTTAACCTCCCTTTCCAACAAGGGGGCTACAATGGCTCAAGTGGTTGAGATGCTGAACTGCAGTCTGGAAGGTCAGTAGTCCAGCAGTTTGAGACCCAAGTGCTGCATGACGGAGCTCCCGTCTCTGGTCCCAGCTCCTGCCAACCTAGCAGTTTGAAAGCAAGAAATTACAAGTAGATAAATAGGTACCACTTCGGTGGGAAGGTAACAGCATTCTGTGCGCCTCAGCGTCTAGTCATGCCAGCCACATGACTACGGAAATGTCTTTGGGCAGTGCTGGCTCTTCGGCTTGGAAATGGAGATGAGCACCACCTCCCTAGAGTTGTATTTGACTGGCTTTCGAGCAAGGGAAACCTTTACCTTTACCTTCCAACAATAGTAATAAATGGCCAGTAGAAAAAATTCAAAGGGAGTCTCCAAGATGAAGTTAGTGAATTGGCATTTATACCTGATGCTATCCAACTTGGATGCAATAAGTAGTGGGATAGTTAGTACATGACAAAAAGGCATTGTTCCTCCTTAGTTATTTATGTTATTTGGATTCATAAGACCTTGCCAATTCATCAACAGTTGGGAGTGGTTTACTGTTAGAACTGGACACTGTTTTCATTGGTTAATATGTTTAATTTAATATGTTACTTACCTTGCTCTGGGCCTTCTGACCCCTCTGTAATTACTCCGGACAGCCCCCACACTTCTAATGTCTGTTGTTGTGGGTATAATTTTCTCTGGCCACTGAATGTGAAACTTATCTCAGTCAAACTGACTTGCAAAAGCTTATGCTGTAATACATTAGACTGGTTCCTTAAGCAGTCCCTTCTCTCAGTTTATAATTTTTCAGGAGCCCAGGAAGCTGTATATCTGGGTCTTGAACCAATTAGGGAGATCTTGTGGTTTCTACTTTCTCTCTTAGGAACTGGAACTGAAAAATGGGAGAATCTACAACTTCCTTGAGGGATGGTAAGTTTGCAGGTGTTGGAAATCAGGTGACATTCTGTTTTACTTAGGAGCAGTGTGACTTCTGGGTTTAATGAAAGGTGTTTACATTTACACTCTTCTTCCCTGAAAGGGAAATTTGGAGCAATGAGCACCTGAGCTGGTAAATAAGGAAGTGAGCATATGCCATGTGCAATATGCATAGCTGAAGAACAATCAGCACTTTCATTAACCGTTTGCAGGGTGACACCTTAAAAAGGCAAAGCTGTTGTGGCAGAGCATAGGAGGAAATGTGGTTCTGCAGATATGAGGGACCAAGGCCGCAAAGGGCTTCGTATGTGATAGCCAGTGTCTTGAATTGAGCCTGGTAACTGATGGGCAGCCAATGGAGTGAATGCAGAAATGGGAGTAATATGCATGTGTTGCCTAGCTCTTGGTAATAAAGCTGTGGCATTCTACACCAACTCCAAGGGCAGACTTGTAGACTACATTACAGTAGTCTAGCCTTAGTGTTACCATGGCATGGATCTAGATGGCCAGACTGGCCAAGTTGGGGGTGGGGGGACCATCTTCCAGGCCAGACAAGCTTGGAAGAAAGCCATTTTTGTAGTGTCAACTTGCTTCTCCAGTAGTAATATTGGATACATTATAACTGTGAGGTTCTTGCTATTTGGGGAAACAGTTTTTCTTTTAAACACTGTGTATATATAAACTTGGTAGTTTTCTACTGCCACCAGGAATTAAAAATTCCAAATCTCTCTCTTTTGGTAGTATGACCTGGGGTCTGGGCACTTCAGAGGACTATGTGGCCCTGAGGAAGTACTGTACTGATTCCTGGGATAAGTTTAAACAAAAATTGATTTATTTAATAAAGAACAAAATAGGTTTCTGGTTATTTTGAACAGTTGCTGGAGAAAGGAACTTTTAAATATAACTGGTAATGCTTGGTGCTACAAACAGTTTCTCAAACTCCACTCTGACAGGCTTATGTACACACAGAAAAGAATCGTCTCTCTTAGTCACACAGACTAAATTGTTGGTCTAAATCTCTCAGAAGAAGACTCAAAATCCCATAGTCACACAGACTATGCTCACTCTCCAAACTTCCCACATGCTCAGTCATCAGCCAGTCAAAATCACACTTGTCTCCCCCTATCATTCTCCTTACAATACTGCAGTCACACTAAACATTTAAAGAAACACACACACCAAAATATGAAATCATTACAATAATCCCTAGGCTCATGATAGGATCAGGAAGGGTCAGCTGAACCCTACTGAAGGAGAGAAACACAATGTTCTTCAAGATTTCTGCCTTCCCAATCAGCATCACTTTGTCTTGTCAGTGTTCAGTTTCAATACATTTACTGTTAACCATTTAACCACAGCAGTCAGGCATTGGCTCAAGACTTCTACCACATCACTGGGAGATTTGGATAAGGAGAAACAGAGCTGGGTGTCTCCATACTGATGACAGTGAATCCTGCCCATAACTACAAATGATTTGTCCTATGGGATTTATTTAGAGGCTGGATAGCGTGGGCCCGGGGGATAGGTTTGCATCCTGTGGAATGAATTAAATGATCATTGGTTGAGTATAGGACCTTAGCGTGGAGTAGGAAATGGGATTTAATCTTCCCACTGCAGCATCACGTCTTTCTGAGTAAGGGCATGTGATCTCCCAAATTGTGCTTATGCTAAATTCATTATGGAGCAAAGAGATGTTTGGTCAATATGGATAACTGCTCGTCACATTGTTTGCAACTTAAATGGGAATTGTTTCTTGCAATTTTTAATGGCAAGTCTTGAGTTTTTCGTCACGTTGTTGCAGAGATAGATCACTTGTACTCTCGGCAATGGAAAGCACCCCGGCTGCCCTTCTCTGTGTTTATCTTTTCTCCATAGGTGTCTTATCCCATCTGGAAAACCTGGAGGCGTCTAGCCGCCAAGTGGCACTAAGACAAGGGGAAGGGGAGCAGCATCAGGAAAAAATGGCCCGACTGAAAGCAAGAATCCAGGAGCTGAGATGCCAGAGAGACAAAATGAAGGCCAAACTGAGCATGAGTCACCCAGGGGTAAGGGCAAAGTGTACATTATTACCTTCTCTGCCCCGGGCATGCTTCTGTCCTAGATTAAAGCTTCATGCATCAGGAGTAACATGGTAGGGGGATGTTCAGGAAGATGGGGTGTGTGCACAGGTGCAAATTAGACACAGACAAATGTAAGGTGAAAGTAGTGTTTGTAGTAGCTGGATCTGAAAAACAGAGAGAGAATGTTTATCTGAAACAGCTGTGGAAGTAAAGAACCTGGTTGGATATGAGAAGGATACTGGTGATTCATAATCTGATGCCTCTGTTCCGTTGCTCTGCTGCAGTTGGGAAGGTGTTTTCTCTAATTCATTGCCATGGTTACTGAATTATCCAGGTTCTTCTTCCTGCCTGTCCCATAGTGCTCAGGATCTGTTTACTTATTTGCTTTATTTATAGCCCACGTGTCTTGCAGAGAAACAAGATGGGCTCCAGAATAAAAACAATGTATTCATACAGCATACGACATCCAGTGAACAGTGCGATAGTGTAGAATTAAAAGACAATGGGAACAACCGACCAACCCTTCCAGGCTCTTCCATTCTGCTAAAACATTCAGTGCTTAAGACTGTCTTAAAGCAAAATCTAGACTGGCAAAGCCTACAGATGGGTGATGAGTTGGAGCAATGGCTAGGGGGTATGTGTCCTCAGGATGGGTTGTAGTGGGACCCCCAGGGACTTGCCATATTAGAAGTCACAAAAGGAATTTTTCTATGCACAAGGCTGGTACGTGATGAGACCAGGTTGGGAGGAGTGGGGTGCATCCTTTCCCTTTCAGCGCAGCCTGACTCATTAACCATTTGGAGCTCTGTGCTTGTGGCCTGAAGTGTGCGGGGGCATGTGTGTTTCTGTTGAGGAGGGGACTTAATAGATTGATGGACGGGTCTGCCCCCAAAGCGATGGCTTGGCACCACTTTCCTCCTGGCCCCTGCCAGTTGTGAGTCAGGATTCTTTTGAGTGCCAGCCTGCAATTTCAGTGCCAGCCAACCCACGAAAGGCTTGTCATCGTCCTGCCTGGTTGCCATTGTTGGGTAATTGCCTGTAATTACAAGCGGTAACGATCTGTGATGCCTTGTCACATGAAAGCTGATGATAACAGCTTTTTGACTGTCACGCAATTATATTAGTCATATGAAAACTGCAGGAAAGTGTGAGTTCGCTTAACTGGGCTGGAGGAGCATGATGGGAATTTGGCTGAGGTGTTTAACTGAGCTGTGCATTCCAGGCTGTTCCAGTCCAACCGGAAGTAAAGAGATCTGATCTCCTGGTACGGGAAATCAGAAGTGACTGTGATATTTGACTTTTCCTTTCTCGGTCTTGCCCTTCAGTAGGCAAAAAGAGTGGGGCTTGGATCCACCAGAGTGTTTCTGTGGGTGAAAGGATTTCTGCCTGCGAAGCATGACTTTCTCCCATTGCAGCCCAAAATGCCCCCCCCCCAAAAAAAGTGCTTCTTCTTTGGTACAGACAACCTCTAAGAACAGGGGGTGGGGGTGGGGGCGCGGGGTTGGACTAGAGGGGAGGAAATCCCTCCCCTCAGGGAGAAATCCTTCCATCTGTGGAAATGCTCCTATGGATCCAAGCCTGTGTCTTCACCCTGGGTGGGCCAAATCTGTGGGCCATTTCACTCCATAAGAACTTGGAAAAACGAAGCAACTCTACTCAGCAGCCTGTATCTGACTTATGTGTGCAGCTGGTTGAGTCGTTCTCTTCTGGCCTCTTGGAAACTCCTCCTGCTGCCAACCTCCTCTTCTGGCTGCCTCATGAATCTCTGCCTCAGGCTTCTACTCCTTGTGTATAAAATTAACCAGTACTCAGGACTGCTTCTTTCCCCTTGCTCCTGTTATCACTCTCCCAATTGTGTCCTTCTGCTATAACTATACCCTGTGTCTGGAGCGGCCTTCCCATGGAGGAAGCAGTGTCAGCTGAACTATTTTCAGTAGGGAGTGTAGACACGACAATGAGTAAAGGCTGAGCTGAGCCCCTTCTTGTCTCTGTGTAGCTCATCAAGGGCAAAGCTTCCACCCAAAGTACTGTGACTCCCCAGGCTGCAGGCGCCAGCACACAGGCCATCCTGGAATGGAAGGTGAACAACATCAAGAATCTGCTGCAGATGTTTCGTCTGACAGGTACCTCTCTCTGATGCGCTGAACGCTCTGTTCCTGGCCTGGTGGTTAGTGGCCCTATTGTGCCTCCGCCCCCCCCCCCCACACACACACACTCATACGCCCCCAGGCAAGATCCAGCTCTGACATTCTGCCAATAGCTGTCAGCCACAATAGGTAGATGGGACCTCAGTGCTTGGGGAGGGTACCTCTGACTGCCAGTGGCTGTGGAGCAACAGCAGGAGGCATCTTTGCCTCCCTGCCCTGGGGTTGGGGTCGTTTCAGTGGCCACGATGGGAAACAGCGTGTTGAGTTAGATGGACCGTTGGTCTGATCCAGCAGGGCTGTGCTCGTGCTCTTGTGCTGCTTATTTGTTTTTTATAATCTCTAGTATTCATTTTTTTAATAATCTGAGGTGTGCTGTCATCATGAAAGGGAGCGTGGAACTGTCGTCAGTGTAATGTTCCTTCTCGTAGAGCAACAGCCAAATTTGGGAACATCTTCTCAGGGCATTGAATAAGGATGCCTTTCTGTCTCCAAGGCACCAGTGGGAAACTGACCAGAGAAGGAGCCTGTCTGTGCATTAGCACTGCTTTTGAAGGCACGTACCTGGACTCCTATTACCTGCACCTGCACATACGGCAACCTCTCCGGATCCAGCGCCACACAGTCCCAGCCTTCATCCCCTTGAAACAAATAGCTGACGAGTATTTGCAGACAGACGTCAAACGCTTCTTCTCTGTGCTTTCCAGTCACCTGAATGCTTACGTTGGGAGGAAGTTCCAGGCAGAGCAGTTACAGGTAGGAACATCCTAACTGGGTGTGATAGTTGATGTTTCTTGAGTGTGCTCCAAAGGAATGTGTGTGTGCACAGAAACAGGAGGCACATCTCTTATTTAGCTGCATCTGCTTTTGCCTATGCAGTTGTTGAATCCCTTCAGTTGAATGATCTTTCAGAACCCAGGCACTACTGAGGCCCAGTAGTGCAGTCGCTACACTCTGGGGCTCTCCAAGAGAAAGGCTCAGATGTCTGCATGTGGCTGCTTCAGGCATTAGAAACAAAGAGCAGCTGCTCCTGGTCGGCAGCCAACAGGGCATATTTTGAACTGAGCAAGAGAAGATCAGCCAGCCACAGAAGCTCAGTCTGTTGACTCACTTAGACCACGGGCAAAAGATCTCCTGCTCAAGACTGTGAGTTTTCCCTTTATGCACCTCAGCTCCTCACCCCCATTTGCCCACCAGTTTGGTGGGTCACAGGCCAGATTAGGCTGGCAAACTTCTGAATAAGGCAGTCTGGAATTCTAGACAAAGCAGAGCAGTCCACAAATCTAAGCTGACATCTGACATTCTGCAGTCTTTTGCCTGTTAAGAGTGCAAAGGCTTACGAGTTTTGTGCAAGTCTGAGGAGTGGGAAATGTGCACCCTGGACTGGCCCTGCCACAGTTCTCCCCTTCTTTGCAGGAGCATTTTGCTGCTTTCCTCGCAGGGCCCTTGCAGGGGAATTCTCTGTACAATCTGCTGGAGTTCAGCTATGGTGTGGAACCAGAAGGCAAGACTTTTCCCTTCTCAGCCAAGCTAGCATACAGAGACCCCATGTGCATCCTCCCAACAGAAGCCAGTGTGTCATGTAAAGGTAAGCGAACTGCAGGGTGGGGCTGACAAGACACCTGAATGGTTTAAAGAATGATAGTAGATTTGCAAACAACCGCTTTCGTGTTGACACTGTCCCCAAGTTTCTCCCAGACTTTCTGCCTGCTCTTGAAACACAGCCATGTGTAGCAAGCCATTGGTCTGAGCCCCTCTTTTTGCACTGGCTGAGACTTGGCAGCAATCCTGTTGATGAAAGGCCTTTATTCCCTGGAGTTGCTCCCAGCTGGCTTGAGCATTACAGGATCAGCACGTGTGTATGGGACCATGCACACCATACCGTTTTTTTCTGACAGTGAACAAGTTCAGTCCTTGGTCTTCATGGAAGAGAGACAGGGCTGTTAACTGTTTTTTAAACAACTTTCCTTCTTAGACATTGAAGGGTGTATTTTGGCAATCTATGAAAATATGTTTTACTATTTTAATAGATAGCCTCCCTTGCCCATCTCTCTGGCTCAGGAACAATAAAAAGAGCTGTCCAGCCAAAACAGTACAGGAAAGTGTGAAAGGGAGAAGAGAGTAAATTGTTTCTTGTGCATGGATTTGGTAACCCTCTCTCTCACACACATACGCAACACAACTCTTGTTCTTTTCCACAAACAGAAGATGCTGCGGCTTCAGAGGCAGAGATGGCAGCCAGTCATCAAGCTTTATTCTACAAGAAACCTCTTCATGAGGTCTTCAGATCCTTCGCAACAACAGAAAACCTGAGTCAAGCAGTTCCGCTGGAGTTGCCTGCTGCCTCCAAAGCTGTGCCTTCAGAACGTGGCAAGGCTACTGCTATGTGATTCTTTAAGATAGAGAGAACAGAGATCTCAGCTGGTGGCTCCTTCCTGCCCAGAAGGCCTTTCCGCTGTGTGTGTTGCTGAAGGGCTTTGTCTTTTCTTTGATTGCTGCCATCACTGGGAGGCTTAGTGATCCATTTCCCTCACGAACAAGCATGCACTTTCAAAGATGCACAGTGGATACTCGGACAAAAGAAAACAAGGAGTAGTCAGACCTGTGGGGGCTCAAGCAGTCTCTCCATCCAAATAAGGGTGGGGGAGGTCTAGCAGCCAGTTCCCACCGGCAGCCACTGTTGGTTACTGCAGGAGCCCCATTTGTGCCTGTGCTCTTCCTGTGACACATGCCAGCTCTTGCTTGCTGAAATTCCCATAAGAGAACCAAAATGTCTTCTGCAGGCATTAGGGGAGTGTTAGTACTTTCAGCATGGCTGTTGAGGCTGCCCCCCCCTTCCCCCCCCCCCCCCCCGTGTGTGCTCACAACTGTATGGTTAGGGATGGGTGGGAAGTCTTTGGGACTTGGGTTGGGTGGAGGCTTGCTCCCGAGTGGGTCACTGAAATGCCATCCAAAGTACACGTACTAAGTGAGCTGCTTTTATGCTGGCACAAACAATTTCAGAGAAATTACGAAACATTCAATGCCAGTGTTTTAATCAAATATTTCAGTTTGTAAATCATGATGATATGTTCAAGAACAAACTGTTCACATTGGGGTGGGAAGAGTAAAATGGAAAGGAGGCCACAGCTTTATGCTGTAGATTTTTGCAGAGCTCCTATTTACACTATAGCAGTTATTGCTACCTTTTATTTCAAAATTAATAAACAGTAACCAGTTTAGCTCAAAAGTCTGCCTTTTTCATTGTTCCTTCCCTTAATTGCATAGTATCCAATAATTCTGCCAATTCTCCTGTTTCTCCAAATGCTGCATAATGCTGGGCAGTGGCGCACCATTCTGAAACTATGCTGGTCTTCATTGAAGTTAAGAAGTTCCACGGTAGAGTTTTATGCTGTCTCTCCTGCTGTACAGTAAGGACTCTGAGTGACTGGCACAAATATTTTTAACTTTTTGTTTGTTTGTTTGGTTGGTTGGTTAAAAAGAGAACCCAGGAAACTGGACTTCCTCTTGCTGAGAGGAAGGGGGTGCAGCTTCCCAGCAGCCGTTTTCCCTTGGCCAGCAACTGAGACCAAAGGTGTCTTTCCTCTCCCCCCAGGACAGGAATAGTGTGACCTAAGATGGTAGATCTTTTGGCATTTTAAGACTTTCCCTGTTTTAATTTGGCTTAGTACATTTCACAAAAGCCGAGGCAAAAGCAATGCCTTTGTTCAAAGTGGATGGGAGCAAGATAGATGGTGACAAAAGAGAGCCTTGAAAGGGCAGGGGGCTCTCCGTTGTTGCGGCCCCTTTGGTCTCCAACAAGTGTAGTTAGCCTTGCACTGATTCTTCATTAGCTCTTCTCTGAAGCCTTGTGAAGCTCTTCTGTCATTCACCATTTGGTCAGGATTGAAACAGCAGGCCCGGTATGCATTGCAGAGACCCAGCTAGGTGAGGCAAGGATCCTGGCTGGGGCCAGCTGCAAATATAGGGACAGGGCTGTCGCTGTAGTGCTGTGCCTTCCTTGAACATCTTGCCAGCTGCACCCCCTTCTCAGCTGTGTGTTTTGTCTCCTTCCTTTCTGCAACTATGAAAGCCTGGGCGTGGCCACAGGTCGATGCTGAAGGGTGAGAACCAAAGGGGCTCTTACCCCACAGTTTGCTTTATGTGCCTTCGAATGAGCCAGCCACTAAACCCAGGCCTGTCCCCAAGACTGGACTGTAGCTTGTTAATTCTTTGTTTCTGGACATAAACACAAAATCATGTGTTATGTCCTGTTGTAAGTTGCTCTGGGGAGAAGAGCAGGATTTAAATAGATAGAAATATTTCTTGAAAACATTTCCTGAAAACATGGTGTGAGCTGCAGTACCTCCCTGTTAACTGACTAAATCAGATCCAACAGGCTGATTATAAAGTGTCCCTGCAGTCTGTCCAATCTGAGCCTATGCAGAGTTTAGCTTAGCAAAGGGAATGGAGTGTAGCAGCTGTTTTAGATCTGGTATTACAGGGCAGAGTTGCCTCACTCTTGTGTAGTCTAATTTTTCCCCTTTTTAAGCAAAGGCCTTATGGTCCAGCAGCTGATGTCCCAAGACTATGTAACCCAGAGTCTTAACATTTAAAGCATAATTAATCTGTGGTGGGCAATCCTGAGTTTGCACTGAGCATCAGGTGGCATCACCTCAAATCAAGCTCCACATACTCCAGGGTTCTGGTTAGAATATCAGTAACCCACTGGCAGTAGGTAGCCCCCCTCCTGCTGAATTAGCCCATAGTCCACTAATCACAACAATCTTCTCTCCCTAACCCCCCCCCCCATTACTGTTCACACGTCACAGTGAACATATGTTCAATATGTGAGCATTTTATTTATCTTTGCATTGGGTAATTCTCATGTCATAGTGTATGTACAGCTGTGTGACGCAAACTAGTTTATTTTGTAAAATGAACGCTTGTTGGTGCTGTCTTATGAAGAGAAGCAAGGTTACATGTACTGGTAGCATGTAAGTATGTTCACCGTAACGCATATATAGGACTTTATTAAAGGGTTTTTTTTTAAAGCATACCTCCTTTTTAATAACTCTGTGTCAGAGCCCTGTCCTTCAAATGAAATCTGGAATTCCCGAGGCTCATGTAGCTGCACTGTGCAAAAGGAAGCTAAAACCCATTCCTGAATCCTATTGTTTGCACTCCAGGGACCCTAACTCCATCCCCACCTCCACCCCATACAACATGGCCCCTTCCCACAAAGAGAACAAGACGAGACAGCATAACTCCTTAAAATCCAACTGGTTCTATTTGAGAAACTAGAGAAATAATTACAATTTGTGTGTGTGTGTGTATTCAACATAACAATTGGATGAAGGCAATAATAAAAACAGTCTTCGGGCTGGCCTTATAAATCTCTTCCTTTCAATCAAGGGCAGAGGTGAGAGCAGCAAAAAGGTGCAAAGTGCACTCCGAATGAGGCCCCCCTGCTTTTGGAATTTAAGACACGATTAAAAATATAAAGTTAATCTGTATCTTTTATATATATATATATATATATATTTATATATTTTAAATAGGACATCTTAGAGGCAAATAAAAGAGATTGCACTCTTCCTCCTCCCTACCTATGGTGATTTGGTGGCAAAGGTGAGCTCACTTTAAATCACTAAAAATAAATTCCGAGCGTGCCCTTGGTGTAGCTTCCTCTCCCACACAGCTGCTTGCTGTTAACACCCACCCTGAGTTTGCAATTTATTTCAGCAATAAGCTCTATGCCAAGGTTAGGTCTGTGACAACTTAAAAGCCACAACACCTGCCTCTCGTTTCGACTAAAAAGACAAGCTGCACAGCGGGGATCTTGGGCAAGGCAGTCCTACCTGAGCAATGCTGCACTGGGGATTCAGCCTCCCCTGCCTACATTCAGACCCAGACGTGCACAAGGCCATGTCCTTGTGCAAAAGACTGGAGTCTCTCCTGACAAGCTCTCTTTCCCCCTTCCCCACATCTACACCAAGATGCGAAGGCAAATGCCGAGAAGAGCCCCTTAACCTTCAGGAGAAAGGAGCAGGCAAAGGGGGTGGGGGGTGGGTTGGTTTCTCAGAAAGCTAAAAGTCTGTGGTCACGGTGTTTGTATCCGTCTCCCACCTGGAGTTATCGAGCACTGAAAACCATTTTGCCTTTGGGGCATCCTCACTTTGGTACCTGCTCCGATTTGTAACCTGCTTGCAGAGAGCCCGAGAGGCGTCATGAGCTGTCTACCACCTGGTGAGGCAAAGTCACGGAGGAGCCATTGACGAAAGAGCCTTGCTTGTCTCGCCCTTTCATGAAGTAGGTCAGCAGTTCTCCTTTGCCCTTAACATAGATGGGCCCTCGGCGCACAAAGCGGAAACCATATTCCTTCAGGACCAATTGGGTCTCTTCCACCACCTGCAGGGGGGCAAGACGATACACCTTTGCAACTACTGGGCAAGATGGGCTTTGTAACCAGTGGCCACCTTTTGGTCCAGTTTGTTTTGTTGACTGGCAGCACCTCTTCCTAATAGCCTGGCTCACAGAGGGGACCGTGGCGTTACAAAGCTCTTGCCATGTCCTGGAATGAAATCCGGGGGAGGGGGGGGGTTGTCATGTTTAGGTGATGTTTCCAAGATGGGGGGAGAGCCTGAGGTACATTTCTGCATGGGTGGGAACCAATGCTCCTAAACTGTGGAGTCCTGTGAGCAAAAATTCTACTTTGTGACCTCCTGGCATTAGAGTTGTAAGTGAGTGCTTTGGCTGCTGCATAAATTAGTTTGCTCTGGAGCCATCCGTCCTGAGCTAAGACAGAAATGTGTGAGCCGGAGGCTAAAAAACTGTGAGCTGGCTCACACTAACTCAGCTTAGGGGGAACACTGGTGGAAACCCCTGATGCAGAAAAGGTCCATTTAAGAATATTTTTACCCTGCTTTTTACCCTGCTTTTCTCCCATGCTAGGGACTCAACCCAACAGGCCCACAACATGGGTGATGAAGCACAAAGGCTGAGGCTGGTTCTCCTGATGGGGCTCACATGGTCACAGGCTAAGTGCCCAAGCCTCACCTAGGCCTGGATTCCCTGCAAAAAGGTTGCTAGATTGGAGTGCTTCCTGTTTAGGCCCTGAACTCCATCTTCTTCCACCCCACATGCAGCCACAGTATCCCAGCTACCTTACTTGTACCTGACAGGGGAAAAGATTATGTTCTTAATCACCACACCCCCAACTGTACAGCACTGATGTTCATGTGTAACATTTACCTTGCTGATGCCACCACCTTTTTCTTTACTTTTGTTCATCTACATCCGCTGAAACCCTTTTTTGCTGCCCCACCCCACAGGCTGGGAGGGTGCACCTCACCTGTATATTTCCCATGACTCCTGTGGACTCCATCCGGCTGGCCACGTTCACTGTGTTCCCCCAAATGTCGTAGTGAGGTTTGCGGGCACCAATGACTCCGGCCAGCACTCCTCCTTTGTTCATGCCTGTTGGTGCCACACAAATAAACTGTGTTCCATTTAAGTGCTCAAATATACCATCTTCATGACCAGTTTAAGGCAGGGGGGAGGAGCATGATTAAGAACTTGACAAGCCCTGCTGCATCAGACCAAAAGTCCATCTGGTCAACAAGGGCACTGTCTGTCCCTAGCATCTGATATGCAGGGGTACACTGCCTCTGAACATGGAAGATTCATTAGCTACCATGGCTAAGACATGTATATAAATGTATCCTCTGCAAATTTGTTCCTTTTTAAGCCAGCGGCCATCACCACATTACACCACAGTGAATTCCATACAGCCAGGGGTCCCCGGCCTTTTTGACCCTGCAGGCACCTATGGAATTGTGATACAGGGCGATGGGCACAATCACAAAATGGCTACTGCAGTAGCTGGAACCAATCACAAAATGCCAGGGAGTGAGGTTATATTCTAACTCTCTAAGTAACTATTCAGCACTTAAGGCAGAGGCTCTGTTTAACAAGATGCCCTATAATCTGCACAGCCAATCAGATGCCCCGCTTTGCAAACACCCACGTAGCCCCTCCCACTTTCTAAAAGCACTTAGTGAACATCCAGAAAGTTGCCAGAAGGTGCTATGATGCCCACAGGCACCGTTGGGGGCCCCCACATTGCATGCAGAAATGTTTTTGTTTTGTCCTTTTCCCGAACTTACTGCTCATCAATTTCATTGAGTGTCTCCAACTTCTACGATTAAAGGAATGATAAAAATGTCTTTCTATCCACTTCCTCCACCCCATGCACAAAGCTTCCAAGGAGCTCCCGCTGATTTCCTTTCAGAGGCAGTTTGAGCTCACAGTGAATCAGCTCGCATACATGTTTGCGCATGCACACACAACCCACGGGTCTGACTTGCCTATTCGCAGCATGAAGTTATTGAAGGACTGGTAGTTGATGTTCATCAACGTCTCTTTCATAGCTAAGGAAAAGTCAGCGAGATCTGCTAAGTGCTGCCAGCGCTCTTTATCAGAAAGATCTTCCTTCTGAGGACAGCGGGGGGGGGGGGGGGGTGGAGAGAGAACAGAACATCTAGACACCGAAGAGGGGCAGGGCACACCAAGTTTGAGCTGCAGGGGAATAAACTGGCAGCAAGTCCTGATTGAAGCCCGGGATATAGCCAGTGGTCACATGATGCAGCCACCTGGCTAAAGCAAACCTGCCCTGGTCTGCTCAGAGCCTGGCTGGGAGACCACCTGGTAACCCCTTGTCTGCTAACTTGAATTCCACAATGGAAAGAAGGTGGAATTCAAATGCAATACATTTTGAAAAAATTTGTAATCTGTACATTTGGGCACCCCCTCAGATCCCCGTCACTCTGTTCTTTCTTACCTTAACAGCATTATTGTATCCATTGGTGTTGACGTCTGGAGTCACCCCAGAAGCTGCCATGTACGTGCTGCCAATGGTTTTGATCTTGGTGATGCACCGGAATTGGGGCTCGTCCAGGAGCTGCGCACATCAGGAGGCAAAGGGACATCCCAGCCCCATCATTACTGTAGGCATCCACTGATTGATTACCTTACCTATACAAAAGGAAGGCTAGTCCCCCCACACCCCCAGGAGTGCCATTAGGAAAAATAAGGGGCATGCTTAGATTCACATACAAGCTACAGGTGTGTACAGTAGTAAAAAGACTTTATGCACATAACCTGTTTTTAAAAGGGGTTATTTTCAGAGTTGTCTTCTCAGGTAAGTACGGCAGATGAGGCAGTTGAAACTGCCGAGGAAACAAACGGGACACTGTGGACCGGTCCACATACTTCCCTAGCCACCTTCCTGTGGTGGAAAAACGGGTCCATGTACCCCATTCCAGGAGGCACGTGGCACACCATCGGTAGCCTGAGACAGTCTAGCTAAGATTAGTCCTTCCCCACTTTGCACAGGGATTATGTAAAAGGCTGTGTACCCTTACATAACAAGGCAAGGGAGGAGAAGCCCAGGTCGAGGACTTGATGCCATTAAATGGGTGCCCATCTGCTTCTTCAACAAAGCATCAATCTTATATTCTAACAGCAAGGTGTGTGTGTCTCTGGATACTTAAATCTGAGGACTGGAGCTGTGAACAGGCAAGACAGATGTTTCTACAATCCTGAAAAGGGCCCCAGGTTTGCAGAGAAATGTGAAATCTTTAAAAAAAAAAGACACTGGGTGATTGAAAAAAATCCAAAATTGATAAAAGGAGAGCCTGTAGATTTAATCAACAGGTTCCCTCAGCGGCTCTTGCTAGGCATCCACAGTACTCCAATATAGATTTATGTGAGGGGAAAAGGGCCTATTTTGGCTTTTGAGGGAGGACTCATCAGGGCCAGCCTTGCTAGGGTTGCCAGCTCCAAGTTGGTAAATTCCTGGTGGTTTTGTGGTAGAGTCTGAGGAGGGCAGGATTTGGGGAGGGGAGAGGAGAGGAGCGGTCTCAACTCGATAGTATGCCAGAGTCCACCCTCCAAAGCAGTCATTTCCTCCAGGGGGACAGATCTCTACAGTCTGGAGTTCAGTTCTGGGAGATCTCCAAGTCCTACCTGGAGGCTGGCAAACCTAGGAACCTCTGGATGACTTGATACCACCCAACTTGCATGACTCAGCTAGGCCTGGCTGCCTGTTCCTGGTCCACAGTAGCCACCCTATGAAAGCCAGTGTAGTGTAGCAGTTAGAGCATCAGAACACACCCTGGGAGACCCAAGTTTGAACCCCTATCTTGGGGGGGGGGGGTTGGACCAGTCACACACTTTCAGCCTAATCTACCTCACAGGGTTGTTGGGCAGATAAAAAGGAGGAGAGGAGAATAATGTAAGTTGCTTTGGTTCCCACTGTGGAGAAAGGTGGGGTATAAATGAAGTAAATAAATAATAAATGTAGCTGGAGATGGGAGGCAATGAAAATGTAGGTTGGTGAATGGCTGAAAAAGAGAGAATGAGGCAGATAAAGGGGAGAGGATATTGGGGGTTGCTGGTGGGAAAGGGGAATAGTGCGGGGACAGTGGAGGAACCCCTGCACAAGCCTATAAGGGTTCCTTACCATACAAGTGGGCCTGACCCAGTGGCTAGCATCACACAACTGGGCAATAGTTTACCTAGGTAGAGGCTGCAGGGGTGGGAGGACAGCTTAAGATAGAGGGGTAAATAAAGGTGGGTTGGCTGTTGGGTGGGAAGGAGATAGGGTTGCCCACTCCACATGAAATTCCTGGAAAGTTTGGGGGCATAGATTCCACCTTCCAAAGCAGCCATTTCCTCCAGGGGAACTAGTGTTGCCAACCTCCAGGTGAGGGCTAGAGATTACCTGGAATTACAACTGCTCTCCAGATGACAAGGATAAGTTCCCCTGGAGAAAATGGCTGCTTTGGAGGGTGGACTTTATAGCATTATATCCTGCTGAGGGTGCTTACCTCCTCAAACATCACCCTCCCAAACCTTCAGGATTCTCCCAACCTGGAGCTGGCAGCCCTAAGGGGAACTGATGTCTGTAGTTGAGAGATCCTTTGTGATTCCGCTGGGGAAGGGAAGCAGGCAGGAGGCCGGGAGAGTGATGGGGGCCAAAAATAGAGAATGATGGGGTGGGAGAAAGAAAGAAAGAAAGAAAGAAAGAAAGAAAGAAAGAAAGAAAGAAAGAAAGAAAGAAAGAAAGAAAGAAAGAAAGAAAGAAAGAAAGAAAGAAAGAAAGAAAGAAAGAAAGAGACAGACAGACAGACAGGCAGACAGACAGACAGACAGACAGACATGGAGGAGACAGGGAGAGTAAGAAAAGGTGGCAGAAGGGAGAAAGTGTGTGAGAGAAATAGGGGGAGAGGGAAGGAAGCAAATGTGAGGGAATGGGATAGCTGCTCTCAGAAGTTTCTTGCGAGTCCCCACTAGTATATTAAACTCTCCAACAGGCCAAATCTGTGGATACTTTAATCCAGGGATTAGAACTTTGAACAGACAAGATAGATCATTCTACAAACCTGAAAAGAATCCAGGTTTGCCAAAAAATCTGAAATCTAGAAAAATACATTCAAAGGTCAACCCCTTCCCAAAATAATAGAAGTAGCACATGTAGCTTTAAGAAGTGACTGCCCTCAGTGGCCATTGCTAGGCAAGCACACATTATCTTCAAGCCTTCAAGCCTTGGTTTCTACTAGTAAAAGGAAAGGGGAGGGGGAAAGGGCCCTTTCCAGGTCTGTTTTGGGCTTTGAGGGAAGACTCATCAGGACCAGACTCGCCAGATATGATCAGACAACTTCCTACCATGTGACTTGCATGATCCATCCAGGCCTAGCTGCTTGCTAGTGTTCACCAGCAATGAGTGTGGTGTCTTGTTAAGTATTTCAAAGTATGATTTGGGAGAGCCAATTCTGAATCACCATTCTGCTGTGGAAGCTCACTTGCTAACCTTGGACAGTTACACATTCTCACCTAACTTGTCTCAGTTTTGTTGTAAGGATTAAACAGAGGAGAGTAGAATGATGTAGGCACTTCGGGACCCCATTGTGGAGAAGGTGGGGCATAAATGAAAAAATAAATTTAGCTGAAGACTGGGGGCAGATAAAAGGTAGACTGGTTGGTGGGCGGGAAGGAGAGAAGGAAGCAAGGGAGGAAGAAGAAGAAGAGGAGGAGGAGGAGGAGATTGGATATTTACCCCGCCCTTCACTTACAAACTCCTTTCCCTTCCCCTCCCCACAAAAGACACCCCATGAGCTCTGAGAGAACTGCCCTTGAGAGAACAGCTCTGACAGAACTATGGCTTGCACAAGGTCATCCAGCAGCTGCAAGTGGAGGAGTGGGGAATCAAACCCAGTTTTCCCACATTAGAGTCTGCACACTTAACTACTACACCAAACTGGGTCTCACAGAGATATGGAGGTTGCCAAGTAGAGGAGAAAGAGGAAATAGTGTTGGGAAGGGGATACAGGGGGAAATGAGGTACTGCTCACAAGTCCACTGTAAAAATGGGCCTGGGCTTCCAGCCCAACCCAGCAACACACAACTGAGCCATAGTTTTCCCAGGTACAAGCTGCCAGGGAGAGAAAAGGAAGAAAAGATGAAGTTGGGGGGTAGAAAGAAAGGTAGGTTGCCTAGTGAGTGGAAAGGTATGAGGCAAAGCACCCTAATTTCCCTCAAGGGTTAACATGATTATTAGCAGGCCTGTTCCAGGTGTCCAGGGTTTGGACCTTCCTTCAGATACCATCCTTAATTTCTTTCAAGGCCAGATTCAAGAATGTGGCAATTGGTTAATCGTGAAAACCTGTGCTCAGCTGTGTAATCAGATGGGAGGGGGGAATTAGGAACGGACATTAATATCTTCTGGAAAGTTCCATCAAGGGAGATTCCTGATTGGCTCCAAAAAACCACCTGGTGCCAGAGGACAAAAGACTAGAATAAGGCTATAGGCCAGAGGGAAATGATGCTCACTTTATGCTTGTGCCATGCTGGTACGCTTTGATATGTTATGCTACATCATGACAAACTGCAATGTATAGAATGCTTTGGGCTACAGCTTGGATTCTTATGCTGCAAAAAGCTGTGCCATCTAATACAAGGTACTAAAAGGATTAGACAGAAAAGTTAGCTTTTTATATACCTCTGTTGCTAAGCTATATAGACTGTATTGCATAGTGATATCCTTTTTAAAACTTTTGAATAAACCTTTACATATTTTTTTTACAAAGGTCTGCTTTATTTATGTGCATTTAACCTTGAAGACCCACAGGGCTGGTAGCTGTTCAGGCAAGAAGGATGGTGACCCTGGAGCGGGGGGGGGGGGGCGGGGGATGACCCAGGCTGGGGTCTCTGACAGAAGGTGACAGGGAAGCAGGAACACACATGAACACACACGAAGCTGCCTTAGAATCAGCCTATTTGGCCCATCAAGTTCAGTATTTTCTATGCAAACTAGCAGCAGCTCTCCAGGGTCTCAGGCAGAGGTCTTTCTCATCACCTACTGACCGTTCCTTTTTAACTAGAGATACCAGGGATTGAACATGGGACCTTCTGCACGCAAAGCAGAGGCTCTTCTACTAAGCTGCAGCCTCTCCCCTAAAAGCACTTTCAGGGAAAGGAAAGTGGAGAGGGGAAATGAGATGCTCTCTGCAGATTCTCTAAAAGCTAAAAAAAACCTGCCAGTCCTGGCTCTCTCTTTGCCTCACTGGAGCAAGAAGCACTTCAGAAGACCCCACGACGAGGCATCACCTTTGGGTCTCCGGGAAGCACTTATTCAGAAACAGCTGCCTCCATCATAGAAGGGTGCTTGACAGCCATTTTGGAATTGGGTCCCCATTTTTTTAGTAGTGGTTGCTCCCAGTTCTCAACATTCATAAAGTTCTCACAGGTACAACAAAATCAGGGATCTCTGCAAACATGTCTCTCTGCAAAGATGCAAAAGAGCCACTGCGGTGAGGCTCTGGCTGACTTAGGGCCAACTGACCACTCTACCGCTTCTGCAGACAGGATGGACTCACTGCATCAAAATCTGAGATGATCTCATTGAGGAAGCGCAGGCACTCGATCCCACCATTGTTGATGCTCTCCTCCGTGTAGAAGTCAGCAAAGTTGGGGAGAGAGGCAAACATGACACCAATCTCATCGTAAGACTGGCTGTACAACTCCTGCAGAACAGAGGGAAGAGGGAGAAAAGAAAGAACAGGAGACACAGCTCGAATTCAGGGGCAGCACTTAACATCCTCTGGAAGTCCTACGATAGAAAGCTAACCTTTGCATTCCTCACTGGAATTCCCAGCCACAGGTAGATCCAGATCCCAAAACGAGAATATACATCTGACCCCCTGCATTATCTCTATTTTAGTTACTTAAAATATTTATGCCCTGGCTTATCCCCTTAGACTTAAGGTGCCTGACAAGAATCAAAAGGTTGCAAGCCTCAAAAACATGCCCACTGATGACATAAAAACAGCACCCAAGTTAAGAAACACAGCCAGATCAGCCAGAGCAGTTCAGTCTCTTCCAAATGCCCTCTGAAATTGAACTGTCTCACCCACCTCCCTGAATGCAGCCACTGAAGGTGCCCTCTGTGCCCACTCTGGCAGGCCATTTAAGAGGACCAGACCTGCCACAGAGAAGGCCTGTGACCTAACTGTTGACAAAGGGTCCAGCCTAAGGGAAAGGCACAACTAGGAGAAGGCTGCTTATGTCAGCTCCATTAGACATGAGAGTTGCATCTGGGATTCAGGTGCAGAAGTGAAATGCGCAATCCCTCCCATAAACCCACAAGAATCGCCTCGCAAAAGCCAACCAAAAGCCCAACATTCTGTGTCTCAACAGCTGCTAGCCACATGTGGGAAGATCACAAGCAGAATATCAAAGTGATATGTTACATGGTGGGGCTGACCCGTCTCTACTTAGATATCCTGCCTCTGCTCATGGAGATTCCATTGAGGTTCTTATCCAACAATTTTCCCCAAGAAAACCATCCCCACCATTGCTCCCTGTTTGGAAGTCCCGCTCTTCATCCCATCGTAAGAACATAAGAAGCGCCTTGCTGGATCAGACCAGTGGTCCATCTAGTCCAGCATCCTCTCTCACACAGTGGCCAACCAGTTCCTCTGGTGGGCCAATAACAGGGCATAGAGGCTGAGGCCTTCCCCTGATGTTGCCTCCTGGCTCTGGGGTTCAGAGGTTTAGTGCCTCTGAACATGGAGGTTCCCCTCAGTCACCATGCCTAGTAGCCACTGACAGACCTATCCTCCATGAATCAATGATTACCTCATCCCGTTTCTTGGAGCCAAGGAAATGTCGAGCCACATGCTCTGGCAGCATGTTGGCAACGAGAGCCTCATTCCAACGCCTCATCTCATAGACGCGCTCCTTCTGATCATGCACATCAATCTTCCACAAGAATAAAGTCCGAGCCAACTTCTCCACCTGCCATGGGAGAACAATGATGATGCAGATGTCTTTCTAGGCAGCACTTGAACACCTATGGAGCACATCAGGACGATCACACAGTCACAGCCCACTGTCAGACCCTGCCTTAGTCACACCACTGGTCCAGCTAGCCCTGTGCTCGGTCAGCTCCGACTGTCAGCTGCTCTCCAAGGTCTCACACCTATCACTCACATTTGTATCTCACTTGCACTCTAAGGAGCCCAGGGTGGTATGCAGGAGTCTCATTTCCCCCATTCAATCGTCAAAACAACCCTTGTGAGTTGGGGTAGGCTGAGAGTCAGAAACCCACCCAAGGTCACCCAGAAAGCTTCATGGCAGAGTGGGGATTTCAACCCAGGTCTCCCGCATCCTAGTCCACATCCTAAACACCCTGGGATTGCTCTTCCTGCCTCGTTTTCTTGCTATGTTAAGAATCTCCAGCAGGATTGTTGTTTTGTCTTTCCCTTTAGCCCTGATGTTCCCGTCCACAAGACTGAGAATTCACAAGTGCAGCATCCTTTTTGTCTCTAGTAATTTCACCCCAATCTCATATCATTCTATAGTAATGACACAGGACTACCAAGATGGGTAGCCGCATTAGTCTGTCTGTTGCAGTAGGAAAGAGCAAGAGTCCAGTAGCACCCTAAAGACTAACAGGACTTCCAAATCTATTTTGGAGCGAATACAGCACAAGCCACTCTCCTCCACCTCGGCTGCTTTCTCACTGAGAGAATCAGAGAGATAGAAACAATGGTCGGCTTGGATCCCATGGATCTGTTTCACTACCTGCAGCATTTCCCCCCAAATGCATGGAGCCTTCTTCAGCTGGAGGCTTCTTGCAAGGTGGAAGAGATCAACAGGATCCAGTTTGGATGACAACCACAAATCCAACAGCCTGCCTGAGTGGATTACTCACGTGGCGTGAAAAGTAATAGAAGCTCAGCATCATGATAAACACCATCACTGTCATGGAGTACTTGGAAGGAACCAGTGAGAACCTGCCGAGAGATGCAGAATTAAGGCCAGAGAACCAACTGTTCGGCAAAATCTCATGCCAGCAGAGCCCTTCCTGGAATGCCCAACTGTAGGTCTCACACATCTGACTGTGCTTGCAGGGGGGAGATGACCCTCCATGTAGAAAACAAGCACATCAAGGGGGGAAAGGATGCTCTTATTATCCTATACGCTGGTATTCTAGATGCATGCCGTTCTGGGGGTTTTTTGCATGGAAGAATCAATCCCAAAAAAAACCCAAATCCCACACCTGCAATCTTAAGTGTTACAGTCTAGGAAACGCTCTACCATGTGATTTGGATGAATTTATAACCTTGGTTCTAGCCATCCAGACACCTGAGAGGGAGAGAAGGCTTTGATTATGTTTTTTTTTAACAGCAACCCACCCATCAAGTAGGGTTGCCAAGTCCAGGTTGGAAATTACCTGGGGACTTTGGGGCTGGAGCCAGGAGAAGGTGGGGTTTCGGGAGGGGAGGGGCCTCAGCATTGTACAATGCCATAGAGTCCACCCTTCAAAGCAGCCATTTTCTCCCGGGGAGCTGATCTCTGTCAGCTGGGGATCAGTTGTAAAAGCGGGAAATCCCCAGGCCCCACCTGGAGGCTGGCAACCCTAACATCAAGCTGCCCTCTGGTGGCATTTAGAATTTGAGCACAACTCTGCCTTGCCTGCTACCCAGAGCCACCCAAAGGTCTCCCACTTCTGGAAACAGCTCCACCCTTTCATCCCTTGATATCCCTATGCATGGAACTGCCTTCCAAAACACCAGCCGGATGCCACCCTTCAAAGTCCAACTTTCTCCAGCCTTTCCTCACCCCCCATCCCCTCCCCCTCCCTTTGTTCCCTTCTTGGGTCAAATTTTAGACTGCAAGCTCCTTGGGGCAGGGACTAGCTGCAGCATTTTGAAAATAAAGGATTTTGTGATTTATTTCCTTCAGTTACACTCCCCTTTCTCCACAAAGGGGACCCGAAGTGGCTTATAATAATTCTCTTCTCCTCCAACCACCTCACAACCACCCTGTGAGGCAGATTAGGCTGAGAATGTATTGTTGCACAGCAGTGTGGGCATCCAGACCTGGGACTGTCGTATCCTAGTCTGACATTCTAACCCACTGCGCCACACAGGCTCTTGAGGATAAGAAATAAAAAGGACCATCCATATTTTAAGAAACGACACAGGCGATATAGCTTCATAATCAGACCCAGGAATCAACACTAGGGGGCACCGGCTGCTTAGCGAAGCTGTCTTTCCTTCCGGGAGGGAGACATTATTCTGAGCTCAGAGCTTCCCTGCCGGCTCTCCCAACTCGAAGGTGCTTACCTTTTCTCCCGGAATCTCTGCTCGTCATACTTGTCAAAGATGTGTCGCCAGGCGTAGATGTTCACCACCCCCACGGCCCCAGTGATCGTCAGCATGAGGGTGAGCTTGACCATGTGGCTGACTTGCACCAGCATAATGGTGGCGATGAGCGCCAGCACAGCGATGTAGCTGTAGTACTTGGGGTTCTCCACACAGGTCCCCACAGGCAGCTCCAATGCTGTAACGTTGCTGGCGGGGTAATTCTGCTGGCAGCTGAGCTGAGGAGGAACAAGAGAATACGGCATTGGGTTGATTTGGAGCTAACTGACCGAGTGCCCTGGTCTCCTGCTTCCAACGAGAAGGAACATGTTTCCAACACACATTTATGGAGACTGCAGATGAAATATGTTAGTTCTCAAGCATCCCTACTGTAGTTCATGGCCTCTGCTCTCTCCCCCACACCATCTCACACCTTACCCCACCCTTCATCCGAGGAGGTTATGCATTTCCCCACCCTTTCATCCCCACCGCCACCCTAGGAGATAGCTGAGGCTGAATGATAGCAACTGGCCACTGCCAAAGTCAAACAGGGAGCTTCCTGGCAGAGTGGGAGTTTGAACTCAGGTCTTCTTACACTGACATCCTAGCCCTCCCCTCATTGCTCAAGCATGAGCAGAGGACGGCACCCTGTTCTATGTCAGCCCATCAACTGGTCTGGGCTTTGTAACTGGAGATGCCAGGGGCTGAATTGAGAACCCTGAGCGTGCAGAGTGTACCTTCTGCCACTGAGCTACAGCTCCTCCCAGCCTGTTCAGGAGCAACAGATGTCAGACACACACGATGCCACCCACTCATCACCATGATCCTGCGACTCATTCCTCATGCAGAATCCTACCTCAGCTCTTGCATGCAGGATCAATCCTTCAGAATAGCTTGGCACAGCTGAAGCAGTTCATGTCTCATCCCCAGTCACTCCACTATCCTTAAACAGGAGAACAGTGGCCTCATATGACAGTGCAGCCTGATTCAAAAGAGCTGTGCTGGAAACAGGGTCAGTGCCAGCATACCCTGAGGTAAGACAGCTGCCAGGGCTTCTGGGGAAGACCCGCTGCTGCTGACTCCCGACTCACACATCTCTTCTACAGCCTGCACTCATGCCCTTCCATGGCCTCTTTGTGAGTGCTTTGTCACCTGTGCTCCCAGCTGCATGTGCCACCTAGTGCTGCTGGCAGTGGCACTCCTAGGTGCACCCACCACCATCAGGGAAAGGGCATGCGGGCAGGGTGGGCAGTTGTGACTGGAGGTGGTGGGAGAGCTTGTGAGCAGGCAAAAGAAGGATGCACAGGAAGGTGGGGGGGACACGTGGGTGGCCCAGAAGGGGGGCTTCCAAGTGGGCATAGGAAGCCCCTGAGCACTCTCTGCCCTGGGCCCCCCAAAACCTGGAACCGACTGCACGGTGGATCCACACTTTTTCTGCAGGAGAAAGAACTTCCAATCAATCTTCCCTGCTTCTCTCTCTCCCACAACATGTCCCCCCATGACTCCCAGAAACAGGATTTCCGGGGGCAATTCAGGCTGGGGAGGAATGAGGAGATGAGAAAATCAAGCTTCCCAGGTGGAAGTCCTCATGCATACAGAAACATCAGTCTGGATCCAAGCCACTGTCCCATTCCGCAATCCCACAATGCATGCAATGTAAATATGCCACAACCATCTCTCTTCCTCATGCTAACACTACACCAGTTTAAACAAGACCCTGGGGGGGTGTGGTGTCACCCAGGCAAATTCTTCTGCCCTGCCATCACTGCATTTAAAGGAGGCACTAAACTTCTCACGTTGCCATTTGATTAGGACTGAATACATGTTTCCCTGTACTTTGCATACTTGCGGTTCTTTTGCACAGTTTATTCTGCTTGTCCTCATCACTGGGAAGGGCAGAGAGCCACGCAGAACACAAAAGCACCCATTCCTCTCCCCCACTCCCATGCTCTTCAGCTGAATGGTGCCCACACATTTTCAAGCTGATTTTTGTAACTTTAAAGGTTATTCTATTTTTTTAATAATTGAAAAAGATAATAAAAGTCTGCACCCAGCACCACTTTTTACATTTGCTGGGACAAACTGCAAAATAAATGGAACAGACATGCTGCAGGCTAATGTATACAAGATCCCATTTTGAGGAGGTGGCTGGACGTAACAGACTTTCTGAATGTATTACATTTTTTATGCTGCCGTTTCTACAGGGGCCTCAGGGTGGCATCCCCTCTGGTGCTTTACCCCCTCCACAACCTTACGAGGCAGGATAGGCTGGGGGGCAAGGACTGGCCCAGGGTCATCCAGTTCGCTTCACAGCTTGAATGGGGATTTGAACTAGGACCAGTTTGGTGTAGTGGTTAAGTGAGCAGACTCTAATCTGGGAGAACTGGGTTTGAGCGGAGGATAGGACCCGAAGCAACGGGTTTAAATCACGTGCAGAAAGATATCGGCTGGAAACTTTGTTACGGTCAGAGTGGTTCAAAGGTGGAATCAGCTGCCTAGGGAGGTGGTACGCTCCCCTTCACGGGAGCTTTCAAGAGAAGGCTGGACAAATATTTGTCAGAGATGCTTTAGGCTGGTCCTGCTTTGGGCAGGGGGTTGGACTAGATGGTCTGTCTGGCCCCTTCCAACTCTATGAATCTATAATTCCCCACTCCTCCACTTGCAGCTGCTGGATAACCTTGGGCAAGCCATAGTTCTGTCAGAGCTGTTCTCTCAAGGACGTATCTGAAAAGAGCTCTCTCAGCCCTGCCTACCTTACAGGGTGTCTGTTGTGGGAAGGGAAAGGGAAAGGAGATTGTAAGCTGCTCTAAGACTCCTTCGGGTAGTGAAAGGTGGGGTATAAATCCAATCTCCTCCTCCTCCTCCTCCTCGTTTTTCTTCTGACATGCTAACCAGTATCCTACTCTTTGGGGTCCCCTTCAGGTATATGATCCTGGGTTGCCAGGGAGGAACACCTCACTTGCTAAAAACAACCGTATTAGAACCGAGTATCCTGGGAAACATGATCTCCATTCTTCTCCTGCTCATTAAAAGCCTGTAATTCCTTCCCTTTTTTGACTATCGGTGGGGAATGCTCAAACACACTGTGGAACGTGATCCTTGCGTCATGGTTTTTACAAGAAGCACTAAGCGACAGCCTCTTCTCACACACATGGGTAAAGTCAGGGCTACCCACCTCTTCTTCAAGCCGCCCAGAATGGAAATGGCAGCATTTTCATATCAGCGTTGGTAGACAAGGGTTCAAGGTCTGGCCAATTATTAACAGGTTCTAAAAATAATCTGCCGCAGCTGGCCTTTTGCTAATTTCACTTAATGCCCTGCACTGTACAGTTCTGTAAACAATTATCAGCTAGCCCAGAAGAAGAAGGGAGGTCATAATCGACGTCAGCGGCATGGCATGCTACAAAAGAGGACTTAGAAAAAGACACAGCGGGAAGACCCCTGAGGTTGCCTCACTCCAAATGGACCCACTGCATGGAGAGAACGCCCTATTAAATGTGACATGGAGATCCCTGTCACTTTCCCCTGGTGGTTATCATTTGAACAGAACCATAAAAGCTTACTGTTAGGAGCACTTGGCTAAAGGACCGCTTAACCCCTCCTCTTCTGCCATTGTCTAATAAACATTCTCACACACACACACACACACACACACACTCTATGGTTCCCCATACCTTTGTTCCAGACTAGGAAAGCAACGAAGAGAGATAATTTTTAGCCACAAACAGCAGGAAATGCAAAGGTTAAAGCAACTTCTCCTGGCTGCTGCTCTTCCATTCCAGATTACGCCTTCGGATGCTTCTTTTCATTACACAAAATGCCAGGGGGAAAAGATACAAACCAGTACGTCACGTGTAGTCTGGCCCACAGTTTTGCTAGAGATTAAAGGTGGCATGACTTGCTTACAGTTTGAATGCCCAATTTCTTTCATCCCACTGTATCCTCTGATCAAATGGGTGCTCCACCATCCTGCAAAATCTGTGTGAAATGGATCCAACCACCACATAAGAACATAAGAGAAGCCATGCTGGATCAGGTCAGTGGCCCATCCAGTCCAACACTCTGTGTCACACAGTGGCCAAAACCCAGGTGCCATCAGGAGGTCCAGCAGTGGGGCCAGAACTCCAGAATCCCTCCCACAGCACACAACACATGCAACAGCACTTCCATCATACTGTATTTTTAAAATTTATTTTCTCCAGCTCACTTTCTTTGAATTATCATTTCCCCACGAAGCTGGAGAAAGAAGACAACAAAGAAAAGAGATGCCAGGATTGCTGTTCTTAACACATTGCTCACCATGTCTACAATGTCTGCCATGGTGAGGATGAAAATAGCAGACATGGCCCACGTGTTCCTGGCCCATCGGGTCCGGTCAATCCAAGTGGAAAAAGCCACAAGCTTTTGGGGGAAAACCTGAACGAGAGGAAGACATTCAAGACACAAAGACCATTTCACTAGTTATCCATGTCTTGACACTGAGCAAATCAAAGGTGACCAGTTAGATGTGGTGTCTGTACCATTTGTGTGCCTCATCCATACAAGAGCGCACACAGAGGGAGTGGCCATAACCATTCAACAGAAGTCTATCACAAGACTCTTACATTTTGAATGACTTTCCATGGGTGGAATAAAACAGGAAGCTGAGTGAGAGAATCTGAGACACTAAATGCTGGCTTATCAACTTTGTAATTTAGGCTTATTATGATGATTAACTGTGCCATCCTCAACACAGTTACACCCATCTAAGTCCATGGAAGTCAGTGGGCTTAGAAGTGTATAACTCTACATAGGATGGCACTGTCAGTTCTTGATAGCACTGGAAGGAAAGAAGGATGCAAAGAGAGAGACCGACTAAGGTTCACATCACAGTTAGGTTGGAGACTGTTATGATAACACCATCACATTCTAAGCAAAACTTTGAAGACCAACAACATTTGTGGTAGGGTATTAGCTTTCATGAGTCACTTCTCACTTCTTCAGATACAGCTGTATCTTAAGAACACAAGTGGAAGAAGCACGTGGAGGGTAAAACCCCAGTTTCCCAGTGATGTAAATATTATAGGATGAAAGACAGGAAAATATACTATTGTCACAACCAAAGGACTGCCTTAAGAGAAAGCATCTGGGTTCATCCCTACAAATGGCTAGCAACTGGGCTTTTATTTGGGGAGAGCTACAGCAGGGAAAGGCCCTTACCCTGGGGAAGATGGCAGCCAGTGAGCAAAGGGTCAGAATTAGAAGAAGAACCTCGCCAACAACAAACGTCACATAATTTGCCAACAGCCTGTAAGGGAGAGGGGAGAGAAAGAAGAGAGAAAAAGGGGATGGGTGGGTAAAATGTTAGTGCTTTCAGCTGAATTTTTAGGCAGTCGAATGATTTGTTTTAAAATAACCTAACTGTATATTTGCATGCATTCCTTAACACATCACTGTTTAGCAAACGGCTCTGCCTCCCATGAACACAGGCTGAAAGAGGCCTGTTAACACAGATCTACATAATGCTCACCGTGGGTCAATGAAGATTTCCACCAGGGCGGTAAAGAAGAGGACGACGCATGAACAGCTGAAGGCTGCCCCACTCTGCTTCTCCTTTTCCACAGAGTAGCGTGTCTCCATCTCAGGGTCAATGAAGCGCATGGTCAGGCGGTATGTGGATTTTCCCTTTAGCCTGCCGGAAACAGAGAGTCGGCCCATCCATTAGGCAGACAGGATATTGCTGAGGGCACGGGGGGGGGGGGGCGGGGGGGGAGGAAGCACCAATAGACTCAGGGCAGGTCCTCGGCAGGGCCAGATCAGCTGTGGCAGCCTGGGCAGTGCTACTAGCTCCACTACTACCACCCAGGTGCAGCACATGTTCAGCTGCGGTGCGTGAAACCAGGGTGTGCTCACTTGGCTTGCCTTCCCCAACCCCCAGCTGGCCCCATCCCCAACAGAGGGAGGGAGGGAGGGAGGGAGGGAGGGAGGACAGGTAGCCACCCACTTTATGCCATGTGGTTAGTCGCAGCATCAGTAGCTTCTTGCCTGCCCAGCTCTGCATGACCTGCAGAGCAGTGAGGGGGGCACCCGAGTCACAGTGACTCCGCACATACCTGGGTGTCATAGTCAAGAGCCACCTGGGGACCAAACCTCTTAGGCCAGCCCTGCAGAAACATGGGCCTCCCCCACGCCAGGGGATATTTAGGTTTCTAAAGCCTCCATATCTAGAGGGACCTCAAATCCTATCTCATCAAGACTCCAAGCCACTACTCTTCATTCCTGCAAATGTTTCTTATTCTTGCCATGTTGACAAGGCACGAGTGTGGCATTCAAAATGTATTTGCTTAAAGACCACCTTTTAAAAAAAATTGTCTGGAGTGTGTTTTTTGTCACCGGTGAAACTGTGGCTGAAATGAAGGTTGGGCTATGCTGAAGGATGGGTTTATGCAGCAATTTTGAGCAAGCACCAGGGAGGGGGGCACAGAATAACTGATCTCCACTTTCTGGGTTCTAAGCCTTCCTACATTGGTTGCAGCAAATCATCCCTTGTACTTCAAAAGTGGTTGGCTTGATCACTGTAAATAAATAGGAAAGGTCTTCGACAAAAGAATGTTCATGTTTCCTAAGTGTGGATGGACCCTCAAATGGGCTGTTTACCTATAAGAGTGGAGTCTGGGGACCTAGCTACAACTCCCCTCATACCTTGGTTCCAGGAACTTTCCACCATTCTGAAGAGGGAAGCAGATAACACATGCAAAATGGCAAACTCAGGAGGAGGAGAGGAGGTAACCACGGGCAGCAGGTGCCTGAAAGTGAGTGAGTGAGCTGGGCATGAGGGGGAAGCTGTATGGGTAAAAAAGCAGCTAGACCAGTGAGGGAAGGGCTGGACCATACCCAGGTGAGGGAAAACTGCTGCCAGAGAAATATCTAGCTATCAGCTGCATGTTTGCCTTTTCTCCATGATGCTCAAGGTAGTGTACAACGTTCTCCCTTCCCATTTTATTCTCACAACTCCCATAAGAACAAGAAAAGCCCTGCTGGATCAGACCAGTGGTCCATCTGGTCCAGCATCCTCCCTCATACAGTGACCAAGCGGATCCTCTGGAGCTTCAACAACGGGGCATAGAGGCTGAGGCCTTCCCCTGATGTTGCTTCCTGGCACTGGGATTCAGAGGTTGACTGCCTCTGAACATGAAGGTTCCCTTTAGCCACCATGGCTAGTAGTCACTGAGAGACCAATCCTCCATGAATCTGTCTAATCCCCTTTTAAAGCCATCTTCGCCTGTGGCCATCACTACGTCCTCTGGCAGTGAATTTCACATTTTAATCACTCATTGTTTAAAGAAGTATTTCCTTTTGTCCTCCTCTCTGAGATCAGTTAGGATGAGGGAGAGTGAATGGTCCAGGGGCAAGTTTAATGACAGAATGGGGATTTGAACTCCAGTCTCCACAGGAAGCGCTTCAAACACACAGGTTCTCATGAGGAATCACACAAGGGGCTCCAAGGGACTTACGCCTGCACGGTCTCCCTCTCCAACAAGGCTTCATTGAGCAATTTGTTCAGCTCCTGTTCGTTCTGCGAAGCATCCACTACCCTCTCTGCCAGGTCCCGCAACCGCAGGCGTCTCCGAGGGTTGGGAAAGGAAGGGTTAACAACCTGGACAGAAAGGACGACAAATGGAAAATTTTCTAAGCTGCTTCCTACACTAGTACAGGAAGAAAAAATAATAATTTTGATTAAGCAACTCAAGTCTGGAGAAATTAAGCTAAGAAAACAAAGCATTGACAGTCTTTCAGTGTTGTATATTCACACTTCTAGCCTGTGTATTTGCTACACTTAGAGACCATTTTCTGCTTCAGTTCAGACTGAAGCTTGAGGGGTGAGTGGTCCTGGCCCCACTGGTGGACCTCCTGCTGGCACATGGTATTTTTGGCCACTGTGTGACTGAGTGTTGGACTGGATGGGCCATTGGTCTGTTCCAACATTGGCTTCTCTTATGTTCTTATGGATATGGGAGCAGCCATGGAAGGGGAAGGTTGGAGGCTCAATGGCAGAGCACTGGTTTTGCATGTAAAATCTCCCCCCCTCACTCGTTCACTCACAGAGAGAGAGAGAGAGAGCTTCTCCAGTTAAACAATCTCTGCTAGCAGGTTTCAGTAAAGACTTGTCTCTGCCTACCACCCTGGAGATCTGCTACCAGCCACAGCAGAGAATACTGAGCTAGGTGAACCAGTGGTATGTAGAAGGATGTTTCACATGTGTCCATAAGAAGAGACAGGTGGAGACTGAATGGTCCCTCTTTAAACTGACAATGAGGACTATACAGCCACTTGGTATAAAGCAATGTGCTCTAGAAACGATAGATTACAATGAACAATTAGCAAACTCTAAGAAGGTTAGTATATTGAAAGGAACTGGGAGTAGAGAGGGTGGGGAATGCAACACGTATTTATATGATCTATGGAGAAATATACCGAGTGCCCACCCCTGCCTCCTACCACAACCATAGGATCCTTGATCATGCTGCCCAGTATAGAGAGTATTTTGTACTCACTGTCCCCATGTTAACACTCCAGTATACACAAACTTGCCTTATACCAACTCAGGCCACTGGTCTATCAAGGTTAGTCTTGTTCCCCTCCCTGACAGCAGTTTTTCAGGTAGCCATCCGACACACCGCCTGATGTTCTTTTTAAAGTGAAGATGCTGGGGGTCGATCTGGGGACCTTCAGCATGCAAAGCTGCAGCCACAGCCCTATTCCCAGTGCAGCCACTCACTCCTAGCCCAACATGTACTTATAACAGGGTATACTTGGGAGACACTGCTGAGGTGGGGACTAAGCCTGCTCCCCGTCCTCAGTGACCTTGGGAATCAAACCTCTTCCTATCAGCATAGCCCCATCCTTTCATTTGCACTACCTCATCCTAGGTCTTCTTTAAGGTTCACACTAGGGTGTGATGGAATGTTTAGTATCATGATGATCATTGGTAATGATGGTACAGTCTGGACTGTGTTTGTTCTGCAATCCAAGTGATTGTACTGAGTTTGGTATTAGGTGCAGAGTTCAGTATAAAACACTCAGTTTCTAGTCCTTATGGCTAAGAATATAGATTTAGAGCATGTGATCATGGACCAGTGAAATCTCAGAAGACTGGGGGGGGGGGGGGGGACAGGTTGAGATAAATTTCCAATGATCAAGAAGATGGCTTTTCTGTGCCTTTCATACTTTTTTGCTCCCCCAAGGGCTAGCAAATTATACCAATTATATAAATTGGTTCACTTGCTTTAATATATACAGGCTGCAAAATTTGGGTAACTTCGGTGCAGGAGTTTGACAGGTGTTTTCTTAAAAGTTGTACAGCCCTCCACAACCCCCCCCCCCCATAACCTCATCCTTCTCCTTCCAATCCCTCCCTCCCCTCTTACCCGGGTGTCCAGGTCCTCCGCTTCATCAGGTGTGGTACAAGTGGTGTTAATACTCCCGTTGCATTCTTTGGTGTTGATCAGCTGTGGTGAGTTCCCGTGGGATGACGAGACAGACAGCTTCTGCAGCACGAAACATAGAAGGGGCAAAAGAAGTGAAGGCAAATGCTGGCCCCATCAAGACAGCAGTGCCAAGAATTGATGCCTTCTCAAACTGGGATGGGAACAGAGAGATTGGGCTTCAGGGGGAGGACAGCTCCCCATCAAAAGTGTACAATTTCCCTCTCCTCCCTCTTGCTACAGGCATACACAAGCTAGACTTATTTTAATATTTGGCTCCATTTTGATTCTGTCTCAAAGGAGCAGTCTAGCTTAACCATGGAAATGATGTTTACTTAACTGGATTTGATTTTTTCTTCCTCCTCCAACACTCTCCATGACATCCTATAGACAACAAATTCAACTTTCACCAAGGGGCAGTAGGAGTGGTGGGGTTTCCAAGTGGAAACCAAGTGGGGTTTGTTTGGGTGTGTGTGCTTTGGTTTGGTTTTATTTAAAAACTTTTCTTCAGGATGCAGAGTACCTGTATATTACACTCATGGGCAGTAAAAGCAATAACTTCTGATGTGTGTTTAGGTGCTAGGTATGTCTCTATTGAGTTGTTTTATACATTATTTTAGATGCTGTTTTAATGTTCAAATGATTTCATGTTTGCCACCTCTGGGACCTTACTTCGGTGGAAAGGCAGCACAAAAATGTTTTAAACAAATAAATAAATAGTACAAAAAGAGAGGCAAAGGCCAATCCAGACCTTGTGTCCAATTAGATTGCAGCAAAATCCCTACAAAGCAAGACAAGGCAAAATTCAAAACTACAGCCTTGAACCCTTCTTTCACCCATCCCCATCCCCTTGAAATTTCTTCTCTGAGGCTGTTCTTCTCTCCTAGGAAGTTCATGACCAGTGTCAGTGCCTGACATGAATCAATTTGTTATGAAGCCTGTTTGATCTATGCTTTAATATACAAGTATCTAATGAGTTGCTCTTCCTTTCTGTATTACACAATGCCTTAATACACAAATGCCTAATGAGTTGCTTTTCCTTTCTGTAAGCAGTATGAGTTACTATACAAATGCAGAATGAGTCACTATTCATTTGTATAAGTGTTTATCCTTCCTAATGTTTATCCTTATGTTCCTAATCCTTCTCTATTCTCAGATCCCTGACCAGGAGTTAGCAACCAGTAATCAACCCGCCCCGAAGGAATGCGGAGTCTCTCTCCCTTTCGCTTCCCCCCCTGGCTTTTGCTCGGCTTTGCTTTGCCTAATAGCTAACACGCTTGCGCACTGAACGGTGTGCCTTCTGGTATGTGTTATCTCCTCTTCTGTGTCCTTGGCGAGGGGAGGAAAGGATCCTCTGTGAACTGTGAATTTGTTATGTTTGCAGGTTTTGAGAAACTGGTTTTTAGACTCAGCAACAACTGAATAACAACTGTAATCCATGAGAACGCTTTTGGAGGTTCCTGGGAACTAACTTTCCCACGTCTTTCGTGAGAACCGGTAGTACTAGGAATAGCGTGGCAAAATGCAGGACACTGATTGGTGGTATATCTATAATCATGTACAGTTTAGTAATCAGGGAATGTAACCCATAGATTTCATTACTAACAGAACAAGTGTATGACTCCAGTGATCTTTCTATAAGTAAAGGACTTTTTACTCAAAGACCTGTTGTGGACTATATTCATTGGGACCTTCTCACAACCAGAAGCATCCACTGGGATGAAAACAGCAGTACAGAAGTGATTAAGTTTAGTGGGGGAGGGCACGGGTGTGGATTTGCCCCTCCCTCCCAGACTCCCATGCTGCATTTTAAAATACCTCTACAAGCCTCTGTGCTAGAGGAAATCAGCATGATTTGGGTAGGGTTGTGCTACCACCTCTGCTGCTGGGAAGGAAATGGCTTTGTCTGCTGCAAGGTAGTCTTCCCTGCAAAATAACCTTCATAGCCTCTACCTAGGAGTCTTGTGCCCTACAATTGTCCTAAGGAGAAACCACAAAGTCCCCTCCACACAGATGCTCATTATTATTGTCTACTCTTGAGTAGTTACTAATCCACTTCAGTCTCTTTACCATTATTGCAAAAATACTTTCTATAGTGAACTTGTCCTTGTCCACATTCATAACACAGAAGAGTACTCAGTGCTCACTATTCTGAGTGGGGCCATTGCTTTCCTCTGCATCCTCCTAAGGTGTCTGGACTGTACCACTTCTCAACAAGAATTCCTTACACATGGAAAACCAGCATGTCATCAAGAAAACCCTTAGAACTTCCTCTCTGATATCTATATTGTTATGGGTGGGGAATTCACCAACCATTACTGTGTGCAAAAACAAAAATGCCCTACATACACTAAAGAAGAAGTTAGGGAGAAGGGCGCCTAGGATTACAGCCTAAGCTTCTCTTGGATACGCTAGTTTTTTAGGAAGAGGGTAGGAAGGAGCATTCTATCATGTGAGCTCCCACTTGCAGACTAAAGTGGTACATTCCTCACATGGATTTAGCATTTCAGTGAGATCTGAGCTTGCCTCTGCATATTCCTGATAACCTTGACCCACACTGGAAACATTCCAAAATATTATAGCAGAACAAAGAACATTTATCCAAGAGAGAATGCTTTCTACTGCCTTCTCCATAACATTCATCACACAGGCTCAGAATCTAAATTACCTGCCCCAAGACCCCATTTGTCCCAGAAAGCCCGCAACCACTCAAGGGTCTGTACCTCCTTTATGACATAACTTCCCTATTACACTCATCCCCAGCTCTCTGTCCCTTCCCACCACCTGTAGTATTGATTTATATTTGCCCTGCCTCTGCATTCTATGCAGGATACCCAAGAATACTTAACATAAAACAAATAACAATATAAAATCATTGCAATGATTCTAAAATTATAATACAATGACCAAGCAACCCCTTACCCTAGCTACAAGGTCAACAGAATAAATTATAAGAGCCCAAACAATACAATAGTCATCCGCCAGCCAACTGAGCCCTTTCATCCCACCAGTATAGCCAACAAAAATTTGAAGAAAATTAAAGGACAACAGTTGTAGAGAAGGGACTAGGTGAATCTCCCTTGGCAGGGCATCTCAGAGTCATGAAGGCCCTTGACTCTGGCTACTCATCAGTGGTGGTGATGGGGCCACACAGAGAAAAAACTCAAGAGGATTCTCTAGGAGTTTAGGGAGGTCTATAAAGGACATGGTGATCTGTACTGTACTGTATATCTAATACAAATTGCAAAATCTCCAGGCAGGGATCATGACACTTCTATGCTCTGTACGGTTGCCTCTCTCTGGAAAAGGACACTGGACTAGACAGAACATGAGTCTGATCCAGCAGGGGTCTTACCATCCCTAACACATCACTGGTATTCAATGGAAGTTGAATAGTAGTAGCAGTGGGAACCGGGGTGACTTAAATCTGCTTAAAACAAGCATTACTCCAAGAATGAAAAACAACTGCGAATTCTGGATGATGACGTGTTAACACATGAACTGATGCTGACATACAACCCTTGACTGTTCTCTTGGAAGCCAAAAAATCCTGCTGACAATATTCATGCAACACAGCAAACCTTCAGAGTCGAAGCACAAGCCAGTGTCTGCCAATTTAAAAATGACAAATTGAAACAAAGAAGAAAGCATCCTCTTTAGCTTTGAATGATTAGTCCTTGGGACAGGCTACTTTAATTCTCGGCTGAATAAAGAATGGGGCTTATTAACTGACTCCATTGATTCCTGCTTCCCAAGAGACAGAAATGCAAATGTAATGACTAAAGACGCACACACATCCAGAGGCTGCATTCACCCTGCTGTTTTGCTCTGTCTTGGCTTCCCAACTGGAAGTTAGTAAAGGGGATAGGAACTGTGGCCTGTACTATATCACTGCCCATCAGTGTAAGTATGCTCTGACTAAGTAATTTCTACACCATTTAATGTATCATGTTTAAATGCTCGTGTTTCGTTTCAGGTTTGTTTCAGCTCTGTTCTAGATTTTTTTTTGGTTTTCAGATTTCTGTAGTCTAAACCCTATTGCCCTGTTCACTGGGTATCCCAATCTGTTGACTGCACTTGACCAACACTATGGGATCATTCACCCTGAGTCTCAGCAAGAGAGACAGACTATAAATAATGTAAATAAATACATAAATACATGTAAGATCTCACAGCCAGAACTTGTGGGAGTCTCTCAACTCAGAATATACATTTAGGAGGCAAAGGTAAATGGTTTGGTTTGGTTTGGGTTTAAATCTACTGTTCAGCCTCAAAACATGGCAGTCTGAAACTTCTTGGGGCCAGCTGCCTCCTCCCACCTCCTCCTCTCTCTCAGGGAAATCGCTAAGCCGCTGCAAAGGAGCCATGCAGTGTAAACTTGGTAATGTGAAGTTCTAAAGGCCTCCTCACATAACAAAATCATAAGAATGCACCCAAGGCATTTTTAAAGCTAAAAATAAAAAAGTGTGAATATGACAAACATAACAGAAGTCCAGTGGCATCTTAAAGACTAACAAAACTTGTTCTAACATAAGCCAGTCACTTAATCAGATTCAGAGTGTGCAAACACATACGTCAGTGGTAGTTCTGTTGTGTGTATACTCCATGGCAAAACTGGGTTTACCTCTGTGATGTGTGAAATGCTCCACAGCATTTTTGCTTGTAGTACATTTTAGGAAGGTGGTCAGACTGAACGTACTTATAAAGATGATGACCCTCAGATTTTTTTTCCAGATTTTTTTTCTTTCATTAGACAGTAGATGGGAGAAGTGTGGAGCTTTCAGAAGTCCAACCAATCTCCCTTCTTTGGATTTTGAGAAGTTGGCAAGTATGGAATCTGTTGAAGGGGAAGCTGGTTTATGCTACCATCACAGGGGTTCAGGGGGAGAAGAGCAGGGGAAAACCAGAGATGGAGGACCCTGCTTCCCCAGCCTCCCCTGAAACCATTGGCCATAATTTGCCCCTGAAACATTGAGTAGGTGCCAGTCACTTTAAGATCTGAAGCTGAAAGCAGAAATTCTGGCTGTCTCTGACACACACACTGTTCAGTCAGCTAAACACATGGCCGGACTCAAGTGAGACTTGGCATAGAAATATAAACCAGATCTTTTTCACCTAAGCAACCCAGTGATGACACACTTTTAAAAAGTTAACTGTATTTGGAAAACAGAGGAAGAAAAGAAATTGCCTATAACTACCTGTATAAGGAAAGGAAAGCGGGAAAGGGTTTAAGATGCAGATGCAAAACAGAGTTAAATAATACAGTAAGCTGACGCAGGAAAATTGGTTTCCTAGTTTAATGGTTTTTAATTCTCCTAAGATCCCGAGCGATGTCACTCTGACATGATGGCCTATCCTACGTGATGGCCTATCCTTCCCTTGCTTGCTTCTGGAAAAACCAAGTGTAATTCTCCCTCCAAAGCTTTGTGGATCTTGTTATAATCACATCCTCTTGCATAGGTAAGTGTTTTTTTTCCTCTCGGGCTGGTGTTAAGCCAAATGATTCCTTTTGGAAGAGAACCCCTGTCCTTCTCTCTAGGGCTTTATGATTTGCTGTACTGTTCTCGCCCCTATTGCCTACAGGTCTAGCCTGGTCTTGGAGCTTGACTCAAAACAGGAAAATCCTGGGGATCTCTCAGTCTGGGGCAAGTGATGCTCTGTATTCTTGGTGCTTGGTGGGGGGGGGGGCAACAGTGGGAGAGCTTCTAGAGTCCTGGCCCCACTGGTGGAACTCCTGATGGCACCTGGTATTTTTGGCCACTGTGTGACAGAGTGTTGGACTGGATGGGCCATTGGCCTGATCCAGCATTGGCTTCTCTTATGTTCTTATGAGCTTGACTAGAAACAGGAAAATCCTGGGGAATCTGGATGGGACTCGTGATGGTTACTGAAAGAAACCCTCCTTGGAATGCTTTGGTAGTGTGGAGAAACTTCCACAGAGGTGAAAATGAAATCATCTGCTCTACTGGAGGAAGGCGTTCTAGAGTTGGAAGGAATCTTGGAGTGTCCAGACTCTTATTAAAGGCCTGCAGTGAAGGATAGTCCATGAGGCACCCTTTCCACACCAGAACAGCTCTTGCCATTAGGAAGTTTCTCCTAATATTCAGCCAAATCTTCTCCCTTGTAAATTCCACTCATTTTTTCTAGCGCTACCACGTGAAGCAAGAGAGAGCAAGTCTGCTTCACCTTCTACATGACAGCCTTTCTCATATTTGAAGACAGCAATCACTTCTCCCCTTAGTTTTCCTTTCTCCAGGCTAAGCATGCCCAGATCTTTCCACCTTGCAGTCTTGCTACTACTGAAATAAACATCCATTATTTTCAGTGGATCCATACGGTGCCAGCCTAAACATTGGGTGAAAAGGAGTTCTGCATCAGCTGCCAGCTCTGCAAGTGGCAGTGGTTTCCTGGGTATGGGAGAACAGAAGGCAACAATTACCTAGCAACCACAACATCCTTAGTCTTCCTCCTCATAGTCAGGCACAATAACTAGTCCCCAAGGGAAGTTAATAGGCAGTAGAAATGGCAGAAGCAAAGAAAAGGAAAATGGAGGATTCTGGATGGTGGGTGGGGACAGGAGAACCATGCTAGAGGTCCCAATTCAACTCATGGCACTGCCTGTCCCAAGATTTGGTTTATTGAGATGGGGGGAGGACACTAACAGAATCATACAAAGAATTCAGGAGTATTAACAATAAGAAGCATACAGTTGCAATAATCAACTTTAAAATGGGAAAAGGTATAAGGCCTGTCATAATACAGTAGCATTAAGATTATTTTTTCTGCATATGGAGAAGGAAGTCCTAACTATAACTGCAGATATTCAGGTTTATCTTGCTTACTTTGAGCGAAACCGCAGCCACCACAGCCATTTTTTTAAAAAAAACAAACCTTGGTACTTGGATGGGAGACCACCAAGGAAGTCCAGGGTTGCTACGCAGAAGCAGGCAATGGCAAACCACCCGTTTGTCTCTTGTCTTGAAAAACCTATGGGGTCATCATAATTTGACTGTGACTTTACAGCACTTTCCACCACCACCATTCTATTGGAAAGGGACCTGGGAAATTTGGAGGTAATGTAACAGCCAGAAGACGATGCCCAGAGTGAATGAGCAGCAGCTGAGTAATGTTTCGGCGGTGTTAGAAGGACAGTACAAAAAGGTACTCTTGCCAGAGTGACTATGCCTGTGTGGTTCAGGGAAAGTTGAAACAATTGAACATATTTTACTCCACTTTGTATTTTATGAAACCTAAGGATTATTCGACCTATCCTAAGGAGGTATCATGGATACTTAGACAAGGAAATAAGTAGGAAACTACTATTTGATCCTGCTCCGCAGCTTATAACAAACTGCACTAAATTTGTAGCAATAGCTCAAAAACACGTGCTGCACACATAGAACAATTTTAGAAACAATTTAGAAGGTTTAGGAGATGGGGAGTAGAATTGTATAACCCCTATAACACTTACTCAACAGATGAATAACTCCTGTTTAACTCCTATTGAGAGCCAGTTTGGTGTAGTGGTTAAATGCACGGACTCTAATCTGGGAGAACCGGGTTTGATTCCCCACTCCTCCACTTGCACCTTGGGCAAGCCATAGCTCTGTACCAGCTGTTCTCTCAAGGACAATTATCTCAGAGCTCTCTCAGCCCCCCCACCTCACAGGGTGCCTGTTGTGGGGAGGGGAAGGGAAAGGAGTTTGTAAGCCGCTCTGAGACTCCAAGTGAGTGAAGGGCGGGATATAAATCCAATCTCTTCTTCTTCTTCTTAACAGTTGACAGAGTATTATAGAAAACCAGAATTTTAGCAATTATGTAATTAACATAGGCAGATTTAATGCAGTTTTATACTTAAATATTTGATACTTTATACATTTTATTGGTATCCTTCTTTGTATTGATATTATTGAGGTAACTGATTGTAACTGACTTGCGTTGGTTTTATACCGAATAAATGGAACTGAACTGAGTAACATTTTGAGGCGTTTGCTTTTCTCACATCTGCGCACAGCTACTGAAGGCCTAGGGATGCTGAGAGATGCAAACCTTTGGGCCCTTTTTCTTTGGGTCCTAGCCTGAGGGCTGGAGCCTAGCGCTGGGCATAAGATGAGCTGGTAGAGAGAGAAGACCTGCTGAGCAATCCAAAACTTCCCCCCACCCTTTATGTTTGTTGTTGTGTTTATTTTTCCTACCATTATATGCTTTTGGGTCCCCGTTGGGGACTAAATAAAATTAATATATTCATGGGAAAATGACAATGGCACACTCTCCTGCTTGTATAAGTGCAAGCTGAAAATGCTCAGCCAAAAAAAGAGGCAAACACTGTACTGGCAAGTCAAGAGTTTTCTGGAAGGGTCTGCGGTGACGCCAGGATATGTGTTCACTTCCAAATACGGGACTGTAAAGAGGACGTGAAGAAGGAACACTCACCACACCATTGATCCCGTTCTTGAGTGGCTGCTTGGGAACTATTACAAGGTAGGTTACAATCCCCTTCTCCTTCAAGTATTCGCACCGTGATCCACCATCTCCTGGCTCCACCTCAAACTCTCCCTTCAAGCAGTCCATGGTGCTCTGCGAAATGTGTACACGTCTGCAAGGGACACACACACACACACACACAAAAAGCAATCAGCTGTTACTGGTTGGCACTGATGTTGAAGGGAGAAGATTCCAGAGGTTCAGAGATCCAAAGAATATAAAGTGAGCACATGAGAAAGGGCCTTTTCAGTGACAGCCCTATGATTACAGAACAAAGTCCCCAGGGAGGTGCACCTGGCCCCCCTCACTTCTGATCGTCAGGAGGCAGCTGAAGACAGTTTTATTTACAACTGCATTTGACTAATATATTTTTTATTTATCAGTAGACCTAATTGAGTTGTGGTCTTTTATGTGTGTTTTTTATAATAGTTGTTTATTTACTTCGTAAGCCTGTGTTCTGGAAGGTAGAAAGATGGCAAACAAATGTTTTAAATAAATAAATAAAGCCCTTGCATGGTACTGCAAATGCCTGCAAAGCAAGAGTTCATGCAATTCTACCATATGTTGATTACACAGCAGTTCTTATGTTTCTTCTTGAGCAAGTGGGCTGCATGTGAAGGATCTGGTACACACTCAGAATCATTATATACAATTTATTATTGCATGGGAAAACACTTCCGTTATTCAACATTTTAGCACACCTTTTGGAGCAGATTGGTAACTTTCCTTTGGGGAAGGGCACCTTTAAAACCAACACATCTTTAAGCTATGAAACTCTTTGCCACACGATGTCTTGACAACCACTAGCCTTAATGAGAATCAGCCTAGGGACTGAAAATATGACCTAGGTTCAAATCCCACCAATGAGAACTTTTTAGGATTGAATGAGTTATTCATCATTAATTTAGGCTGCAACCTACACACACTTACTTGAGAATGTCCCATTGAAACCAATGGAGCTGGGTTCAGTAATACACATGGAACTGGACTCCATGTTATGTAAACTATCTCTGTTGCCCAATATACAGAGATTTTTGTACACATCCAACAAACAGGAGTATGTATGTATGTATGTATGTATGTATGTATGTATTTATTTATTTATTTATTTATTTCTTGAATTTATATCCTGCTCTCCCCGCCGAAAGGCAGGCTCAGCATCAGATTTATCGCTGCACCATCAATATTCTCAAGCATGTTAATTGATCTTATTCCGTACAGTGTAAGATCCTGGCCAAAAAAACCTATTCTAAGGTGATTTTCTTTCAGGAATAATGCAGGACAATCTCACAGGATGTTTACACTCCTTCCCCCATATATCTTCAGAAACAGAAGTACTAGTTATTTTTTTTCTCCCCAATTTATCTTACTGTTATTTCCAGACTCATTTCTCATTCCAGTAACACAGAATACGTGGTACACAAGTCTCTCTGTCATCTTAGCATTCTTCAGAATGGAAACTGTTGTGGGGTCAGTGATAACCATGAAAGGAAAAGGGACAGGTTGGGAACCAGGGTCAGGATTGCAAGGAACATGCCCAGTGCACAAAATCTGATTGATGACTTATTGTCAACCAGAGATGCTTGCTTGCTTATTTATTTATTTATTTTATTTGAATTGAATTGGTTTTATTTATATCCCACCCTCCCTGCCAAGCAATGCTTGGCTCACCTACTACCACCAGGACATGGGAGACTGCATTAGAGATTCTTGAGAGGTTCTAGTGGGATGATGTCCCATTTCCTGATAAAAAGGGGGTGGGGGTGGGGGGGAGGTTAGGAAAAACTGTGTGACAAAATTCCATTCCTCTTCCCTCCAGGCATCCCAACAGGAAATGGGAGATTCTCCCAGCAAGAACCTTGGAGTGATACACCTTTTCCTTGTGGCAGAGGGCACCTGGGGGCAGCAATGGCAGAGCACACCTCTCTTGCATTAGGCCTCTGATCCTCTATTTTCTGATGAGAGAGATACCTGGAAAAGGGAGTTGAACATGTCCAAAGCACTCCTTGAAGTCCCAGCCATGCTGATTGGGCTAGAAGTTAGGGTTTCCTACTCTCCCTTGCATTCCGCACAGCATGAACTCAGTCCAGAGGGGCCCACAGAAGGTTACCACCTGAGCCCTGGAATCCAGTGGAAGGTTTAGTAGGGTGGGGACATGCTGACGCCACTGATGTCCCTTCCAGATTGTTGTATCAGTACAATGCCTACTCCCCACCCACACCTTTCCCCTCCCCCCCTCTACAAGTAAGCAGGGCTGCAGGGCAGGAGGTCTCCCACTTATACCAAGCAACCTGGCCAGCCTCTAATATTGTAAGTTGATCAAAAAAGTGTTGGCAGGAATAGTGCAATAGCTCTCTCTGGCACCCTTTAGACCCGCTAGAATCAAAGCCAGAGAAGGAGAGTACACGGGAGTGGGACAGATGGAGAGGAGGATGCAGTGGTGGAGTACCAGTCGTGGCCCAGTCCAGCACCCCTTCAAAAGAAAACAACAACCCATGATGCCATCCCTGAAATGTAACAGTGGTGTTGATGTAGGCATGGGGTCGGCTCCTACGACTATGAAGATGAGCATGGCACAATCTTTTCCCCTTACCCTGACTGCCCACTGTACCACAAAAAAAAAGATGTTTCCAAAGCTTGGGTGCCCTAAAAAAAAAAGAATGAAATGTGGCACAAGTGGCTAGGGCAAGAAGAGGGAATAATGAGAAATCTCAAGTATGCACACATGCAAACACATTCGAGTAGGTACACGCTGAGTTTGTGGAAGAACAAGCAGAAGAGGATGGGGGGGTGGGCAGTTACAAAACCTCTCTTATTTGTCCCAATGGGGAAAGTGATATGTACTGATGGGCTACACCTTACTGACAGGCTACACATAAGGTTCCCCAATGAAGAAACTAGAGGCTCTCAGGGAACATTTCAGGTCAGAAAAAGAGCAGAGGGGAGGAAAGTTTGAGCCGCTTATCCCTGCATGCTGCAGTGCCCGAGAAATTTAAGTTTCAACAAGGAACTCTCAGCACATGTCTGATAGCACCTGGGGAGACAGGACGTGGGCGAACACATAAATAGTGACCTAAGTATTTACTATTGCACTTGATCACACCCATCTATGTTTCTCCTTGCTTCACCCTTCCCTCCCAATGCCTTTACCGTCTTTCTCCCACCTACCACCCCATCAAAATTTAGACTATAAGCTTGTTAAGGGACCTCTCTCTTGATTTGTTTATTGTGTAAAGCATCACCGTTATTGATGGAAGAAGATGAAGAAATCAAACTGGCTCACTCCCATAAATACACATTATTTTTGCTCTCAAACCATTAAATTGTGATTCTGGAATGAGATTTCTTAAATCTGGCCTTCCCTGAAGAAGAGAAAAAGAAGAGATTGGATTTATATCCCACCCTTCACTACCCAAAGGAGTCTCAGAGCAGCTTACAAACTCCTTTTCCTTCCCCTCCCCACAACAGACACCCTGTGAGGTAGGTGGGGCTGAGAGAGCTCTTTTCAGAACTGTTCTTTTTTAAGAGCAGCTGTGCCAGAACTATGGCTTGCCCAAGGTCATCCAGCAGGTACAAGTGGAGGAGTGGGGAATCAAACTCGGTTCTCCCAGACTAGAGTCCACGCACTTAACCACTACACCAAACTAGCTCTGAAGTTCCTTCTGGGTATAGAGTAGGGATCATTGGGGCAGTTGGGAGGGAAGGTATGTGAATCTCCTATATTGTGCTGGGGGTTGGACTGGATGACCAGTTGAGATCCCTTCCAGCTCTAAGTTTCTATGGGTGTCCTATGCTTTAAAACTTAGGGGTTTGTGTGGGGTGTCCAAAGCTCCCTCTAAGTGTGGAGTCTTGTGAGCAAAAATTCTACTTTGTGAGCTACTGGCATTAAAGTTGTGAGTGAACGATTTGGCTACTGCATCAATTAGTTAGCTCTGGAGCTATCCTTCCTGAGCTAAGACAAAAATCTGTGAGCCAGAGGCTAAAAAACTGCGAGCTAGCTCACACTAACTCAGCTTAGAAGGAACACTGATGGTGTCCTTGCTTCTTAATTAAGCATGGTTATCGCAATTAATAGTCAAGCCCTGTTGCCCAGAACCATGCAGAGTGAAAGCCCCGTCTTTGACCTGCTTAGAAGTATGCACATTTATTACCTTCCTTTGCTTCCTGGCTGGCTGTGCTTCACTCATTTGCTTGATCCTTGCCCTGAAGCTATCTTTTTTGACAGCTGACAGGACCAAGCATGCTCTAATTTATCTGTCCTTTGTTGTTGCTGCCAGGAAACAAGAGGAATCACCATTGCGTAGAAAATCCCCAGCACCACAAAAAGAGTGTCCTTCCAAGTGGCCTTCCTATTAAGGTCCCTACGTGCTTATTAGGGTACATGCAACATTCATCCTTCCAGTCACTCCTTGAAATAAATGCTATCTACCTTCAATGATTCTCCCATCACTTCTGAAACTGGGTTAGCTGGCCGCTGACTGAATCCTACTAGAATCTGATGGGTCACATCTGATTGGGCCGCTGTGGATTTGCTGGATTGGAAAAGCTGATTTTGTTCTTCTAGAAAACTACTATTTGGTCCTTTACTGTGCAATCTGCTTATTTATCATAGAAGCGAAGAAAAAAGAAAATCTTAAAGGTACCGAATCTTAACACCTGTAATCTGAACATGTAAAAGCCCATGTCTGGGGCAAACAGATAGAACTAAAGCTGAAATGGCTGAACTGGTCCCCTGCTCCCTGCTCCCTCCTTGTGATCCAGCTTTCGAGAGCTGCAACCTACTTTTGGGTGCCAACCATAGGCGTAGAGTACGGGGGGGCTCGAGGGCTTGAGCCACCCCCGAAATTTCCCGGGGGGGGCTCAGCTACCCCCGGGAAAACGGAGTGCCTGCCTCCGCGCCTCCCCGGGTCCTTCCGAGGCCTGGCAGCCGCTGCTGGAAAGGGAGAGGGAAAGGAGTGGCGGGGGGGGGAGAGGCACCGGCAGCAGCGGCTGGCGGGCCTCAGAAGGGCCCGGGGAGGCGGGGCGGTTTCCCAGAGGGGGGGGAGAACATCATCCCAGCCCCCGCCCCCCCCCAGGGTTTCCAAAATTCCCTGGTGCCAACCCACCCTTTGAGCACCACTGGTCTTTGCCCGCAGATAGCCTGCAAAGGGCTTCTACTTGGTTGTTTTGGTTTCATATCTGTGGGCTGAATAAAGCATGCCGAACTGCAAAGGGGAACTGGGTTCTCTGCCCTGCACCCTAAAGACTGCTATTCTCGCTGTATATTGCTTCATGCATCTAACAAACTGGGAGCAAGCCGCAAAAGCTTATGCCACAAACACAACTGTTTTTCAGATGCAATGAGGCTCCTAGTTGCATGACTGTGTACGTGCATGTTTTTAACAACAGAGTGACATTGTTAACTCTTTGCTACTTATATCACCTCCATTTCTGGAGCTGCCTGACTGTATTCAAAACACTGTCACAAACTACTCATTATTATTGTTGTTTTGATTAGTCATAATATAGCACCATCAATGTACACCACATTCCATAGAGTAGAAGACAAGTCCCTGCCCCGAGGAGCTTGCAATCACAAATATAAACATGGAAGACCACAAGGAGAGAGGAAGGAGGTGGAGGCATTGGGAATAGAGGAGTCTGCCCTGATTTCACTTACAGAGGCAGTGAAGAGGGCTTGTTCCAGTGGATAACAAGGGAACAAGGGAATAAGCAAAAGCTTATGCCACAAACACAACTGTTTTTCAGATGCAATGAGGCTCCTAGTTGCATGACTGTGTACGTGCATGTTTTTAACAACAGAGTGACATTGTTAACTCTTTGCTACTTATATCACCTCCATTTCTGGAGCTGCCTGACTGTATTCAAAACACTGTCACAAACTACTCATTATTATTGTTGTTTTGATTAGTCATAATATAGCACCATCAATGTACACCACATTCCATAGAGTAGAAGACAAGTCCCTGCCCCGAGGAGCTTGCAATCACAAATATAAACATGGAAGACCACAAGGAGAGAGGAAGGAGGTGGAGGCATTGGGAATAGAGGAGTCTGCCCTGATTTCACTTACAGAGGCAGTGAAGAGGGCTTGTTCCAGTGGATAACAAGGGAATTGAAGGAGTTGTGGGAAGTGGCAGCATACAGGTTTCTTTAGAGGTCATTGTGGTGTAGTGATTAAAGAGTGCTGGAGGACTATCTGGAGGACCCAGGTTTGAATCCACACTCATGCCATGGAAGCTCACCTTGGGCCAATCACCTTGAGCCTAGCCTACCTCACAGGGTTGTTGAGAGGATAAAATGGAAGAGAGGTGAATGATGTAAGTGGCTTTGAGTCCCCACTGGGGAGAAAGATGGGAGATATAAATGAATTAAGTAAATTCCGGACAAAAGAGGCAGCAAGAGAGAAAGGGCAAAAGCAGGACCACACTATGCATAACTTACCTACAAATCAACTTACCGTTTATAAATTACATAAATATATTCTGCTTGCTGTTGATCTTTGTGACCTCCAGACACTCAGTTTCCTCCCCACTCAAATTTGGCTTCTGAAGTTTGTTCAGGTAAATGATTCAGCCTTCCAAAATACACATTTACAAATTCTGTCCACAGATTTCTACTTTTAATGGATGACATTCCACTAACATGAAATATATGAAAATCGTAAGAAAATCACTAACCAGTCTGAAACCAACTTAACAACATGGTCACTATAGCACTGGGACAGCTGGAATTGCATAGAAACACAACAATGAACATGTCCAGGGCCAAAGGAAGAACTTACCCTGGGATGCCACCAGCTTCCATCTTGTTAGCCACTGTCACATCTGTGGACCACACATCATACTGCCAGCGCTTTTGTCCCAAGACCCCTCCCAGGACAGTGCCACTGTGTACGCCCACACGCATGTCCACATCTGTTTTGGTCTTCTCTCGCACATAGCTTTAGAGGAAAAGGTCATCAATAACAATGCTTATTCTACCTCTTGAGAAATAACCTGTCCCATCCACTCACAGACAGGAAAAACTTATTTGTTATGTACAGACATGAACATTTTGGTAGACCTGCTTTGTGACTTAAAGCATGTGACACAGGTTCTAGAAGATCACTGCAGTTAATATGGAAAGACACATATTACTCTTTTGTGCTTCAAAAGTCACTTTTTTTTATAGCCTGAGGAATATGGAACTTACGCAATGGGTCTGGGGGAAAACCCTTCCTGAGAGTTGACAGAATGCTGCCAGCTGGAATATGCAACACTAGGAAAGATGGACCACTGGTCTGTTGGACAAGTCACATATTACTGGAAAAGTACAGTTGTTACTACACTATGTCTAGATCCCATGTTGCTTGGATAATGTTTGAATAACAGTATCTTGTGGGACAAGAGATGAAGTTGGAAATCCCCATGTCAGGACTATGTGGTATCAGGGCATTAAACTGCAGTGGCTCGAGTGGTTAAGACACTGAACTGCAGACCGGAAGCTTGGTAATTCAGCAGTTCAAGACCTGAGTGCTGCATGACGGAGTGAGCTCCTGTCTCTGGCCCCAGCTCCTGCCAACCTAGCAGTTCAAAAGCAAGAAATGGCAAGATGATAAATTGGTACCACTATGGTGGTAACAGTGTTCCACGCACCCTGGCGTCTAGTTCTGCCAGCCACATGACCACGGAAATGTCTTTGGACAGTGCTGACTCTTTGGCTTAGAAACGGAGATCAGCACCGCATCCCTAGAGTTGTATTTGACTGGCTTTCGAGCAAGGGAAACCTTTACCTTTACCTATGGTTACCCTATAATGGTTACCCTTTTCGGCTCTGGCTCCAGCCTGGTGGAACACTCTCCCAAATAAGATCAGGGCCCGGAGGGATTTGTTGCAGTTCTGCAGGGCCTGTAAAATGGAGAGGTTTCACCAGGCCCATGGTTGAGGCAGCAGAGATCCAACTCCATCAGCCTCCCCTACCCCATTTTTGTACCATTTATGCAGCGCTGTCTATTCGTTGCTCTCTGCCACCTGCCGAATACCTGGCTCCATTTATGGGTATACATACTGAAAGTTCTCTGGAGCTACTTACTAACTGTCCTTGATTACCATCTCAATTCAATTCAATTCAATAAATAATGTGGCCTGCTTTGCCGGCATAATTTTGAGGAAGTAGCACCCATACTGCTCCAGTAATACATATGAATAAACATGCAGTTAGCACTTTCCATCTTACTTGCAAATACAATTTGTGTTCTGCGAGCATAGTTTTGTTCCTGGAAAATTTCCCTCTCCAACCTGGGGAAGTGTGAAAAAGGGATGTCCAAGACCTCTGTTATTGACTTTTGCTCCTAGATAACCACTGCAAATGCTTGTTTCCCAGGTCAAAGATTGCCTTGTATATATCAACACAGAACTGAATTCCTGTAGTCCAACACTTTGTCTAAACTGGGCCTTGGTTTAGAGCTTAACTAGGGAGTTGACATAGAAGTTAACTAGGAGCATGCTTCTGCCCCAAATTTCAAGCAAGAGAGGTAGAAATGTTCCATTTTCTCTCTCTCTCTCTTTTTCAATAATAATGGAGTCATGGATTACTCTGTACACTAAATTTCAACTCTTTCCTGTAGTACATTGATGATTTGGGGGAGGGATGATGTCATATCCATCACTGTGACAACTCATTTTCAGACTTTTCTGCCAACCGGGATGTCTTAATCTCTTATATGCCTGTTTTCCATGTGAATGTGTGCATGCCACACACCATGGAATAACCTTAATATAGATCTTGCCTGGCTCCTGGGCCTCACTTCCACAACACTCTTATCATTGGCTTAATACAGCCCTGTGGCTAAGGTAGGAGCACAATTTTTCTCTTCTGAATTTTCCTGCTGCTAGCTGTCCTGAGCAGGGAAAGGGCAGGACTCTCTAATGAGCTGACTAATGACTCTCTAATGAGCTGACTAATTAACTAACAAATTAATTAATACATGCAAAGTTGTCTGATTGGCCACATTTATTCCAGCATCAGTATATAGATTTGGGGGTGGCAGGTGGGAAGGGATGCTCATTTCTCGAGGTCAAAGAAAACAGTGGCAATTTCTTCAAGACAGAAGTGAGAAATCCAGGGACCAGCCTCCCTCTCTCTGTTTGCACCTCCATAATTGGAGCTTTAGCTCCTTGTTACTATAATGCAGCTGGCAATCAAAGCTTTTGTTGCTATCCCCTTAGTAATTTTCCATAAACAGCTCAATTCAGGGCCAAAATTTTCCATCCCTGAGACTCCAGCTCAGCATTAATTCTTGTTCTAGAAAACTGGAAGGCTAATTAGCTGAAGACATATTGTTTGGTTTTAACTCTGTGGGTAGATAGGAAACCAAGAGAGAAGCAGGATTCTCCATTAGCAAGACGTCACCACCCACCACAGTGTGCACTTCAAACCATGCTTTAAGGAAAGAATTTTAAACAATTAACCCTTGGAAGAGGAGAAGAGTCAACCATTACGTGTATGTAAAATGCTTAGTGCTTGTTCTGGGCAGAGCAGAAAAAGGACATGAGAACTGCCTGAAGGTCTCTGAAGCACAGCAATCCTACAGGGGTTTTCTTGCCTGTATAACATTCAGGGGCAGTAGATTAAACAGTCAGATCTTGGGCTGCATGGCTCCGTGTGTATAGTGTCGTCAAGTTGCAGCCAAATTATGGCAACCCCACAGGGTTTTCAAAGCAAATGATTAAACAGAGGTGATTTGCCATCCAAATATTGACCCTGTTTAGCTTCCAAAATCTGATGAAATTGGGCTATACTATTCTATTCCACATCCTCTGCATGGCTCTACTCCAATGCATTCAACAAAAGAGCACCAATCACAAAAAAATATGCGGGGTCATGGTGGTCTAAAATGGTTTTTCTTTATGATAGACAAGTTGTAGACAGACAATAACAGATTACGAAAACCGCAAAGAATAAGGGATACACAACTGAGATGGAGAGAATGCTTACGAAATAGCCTCCACCATGGCAAGGCCCATGAGGATGGAGCAGACAGCATGGTCCTCACGGTAGTCCGGCAGCCCGCAGATGCAGTAATAGCAGTCTCCCAGAATCTTGATACGCAGCTGGTGGTACCTCTGAACAAGAGTGGAGTTTTCAAAAAATGCAGAGCTCACTTTCTAGGGATGCCAAGTCATTACACGATGATCTGTGATGAACCTCTAAATCCACTGATAAATTGGGTCCTAATAACCCATTACAGGCCCTTGCTTCCTCCATGTGTCTGCTCCAGTTCCAACCCCCAAGCATGCAAGGGGCAGAATTGGATTGGAAAAGCTGTGCACAGGGAGAGAGAGTTTCACCCTTTCTCCTTCCATGCCATTTTCTTGTCCTGAAACAATTCTGGGGAGCTGCTATGTGCCGCACTGGGGAAATTTAAGTGTAGCCCATCAGTATATGTAGAATTTCACCCAAAAGGGCAAGCAGTAGCTGCCCAGGGCTGGTTCAGGGTGGGAAAATGGTACAGGGAGAACTCTTAAGTTCCTTTTCCCACATGTCAAGTTCCTGATTCATATTTGGCCCTGCATGCCTGGGAATTGTTCCAAGCATGGAATCCTGGAGCACACCTGGACCAAGTTAGACATATTATAACAGTGTGGTATAGTGGTTACAGTGATGGCCTGGGATCCAGGACAGTGTTTCCCTACCTGTGGGTCACAAAGCCTCTGAAAGTGGATTGGGGGACAGCCCTCTCTAATGGCTGCCCCTGCCCCTTGCTCTCTTTTCTATTCTGGAAACCTATATCTGACCCTAGAAATAGTATCTTCCATGCAATACATTAGCTGATATTTTTCACGGCATATACATTTGATCAAGTGAAACGTGTGCTGATGGTTACTAGAGTGAGTTTCTTAGAATCTATGGGGAGATTAGAGGGAGTAAAGGAGAAGGAAAGGATGGTCGAAGGCTAGAATGTAACCTTCATATGACAGGCTGTGTATGATAGAATGCCACTTGCTTGGGGTTCATAGTGGAGACAGTCGTGCTCTTTGGGTGATGTTTGTTCGTTTCTCAAACACAACTGGTTAGCGACTGCAGAAAATGGAAGGCTGAACTTGATGGGTGCCAAGGTCATAGCTTCCCTAGGGCACCAAAAAACCTTGGGCCAGCCCTCAATGGTTCACCATACCAAGTAAATTTGGACTTGCGGGTCACCATACCAAAAAGGTTGGGAACCGCTGATCTAAGAGACCCTGTTTTGAATCCTCATTCTGCCATCGAAGCTTACTGGGTGACCTTGGGCCACCCTCTTCACACTGTTACATGCTGGAAGAGTTACATGCTATTTCATCATTTGTTGGCAGTCTGACAACATAAACGCCCCCAACCCCTCACCAAATCTCACCTTTAGGGCAAATCCACAATATATATCAGTTTATCACAGCATCAGCAGCAACAGTATTTATTTAAACAATATTATTTAATCAGTGAGGAGTGATGTACTAGCAATATGTAATTTTATTGTGATTTTCTAATGTTAAATTAAAGCCATCAGATGCTTGTGAATCTTTTTTGAAATTTCAAGTCACACATCTTCCTGCAATACCTTTATTAGCTATTCTTTCAATTTAATCTAATTTATATCCTATTGAGTCTTCTGATTCTAGTAAGCACGAACATAGTCTTGACAAAAGACAGTTGCTTTGGCATTTGTTATGATAGTTCCAAATCTAGTCGATGTATATTTAGGACTATTTTTTTTATGATGGTTGAAATTAACAGTGCTATCCTAAGTAGCGTTATAGTAGTCTAAGCCCACTGACTTCAGTGGGTTTTAGGAGGACATAACTCTGTTTAGGATTGCACCGGAAGTCTCTTAGCTGAAAATCTTGGAAACAGAAAATGCTGTTATTAATCATCTGGAGTCTCAAGGCAAGCACTTTCCTCTCTGAATTATGTCCATGAATCTTACTAACCCATGTTTAAGCTAACTGTGTTTATTTCCCAACAGAACAAGGCCTTGATTAAACACAAAGGAAGTTAACAATGACATTTCAGGACTCAGTAATTTTTAATGCGTCCCAGAAAGATAATGTTGCTAGTATAAAAGGATTATCACATAAGTTTAAACAGGATTTAAATGATCCTCTGTAGAACCATGGGAGGTTCACAAGAGGGTAGCAGGGAGAATTCTTGCTTCAGTATTTGCCACAGCTGATTCATATCTAGCATGTCATAAAAATATGGATTTTAAAGAGCTTCTATTAGTTTTTAATATTGGGGACATTCAGCCCTCACAATACCCTAAATGGCAACTTATCAAGGAACTTCAAGTAGGGTTGCCAGCCCCCCCAGGTCCAGGCGGGGGTTCCCCCACTTCTGTGGGCTCCAATCCACCACCGGCCAGCTGGGAAATCAGCCCCACATGCTGCGGCCTCCAACCTGCTCACAAAAAGACCCTTTAAAGGGTCTTTTTGCAAATGAAGCTGCAGCCATTGACAGCCCTTCTCCCTCCCTGCTGAAAGATTTAAAGGGCCCTCCAGCTGATCGGCCTTTAAATCTCTGCAGGAGGGGAGGGAGAGGGGTGGCCATGGGTGGCTGTAGCTTGGGAGTGGGGCTTGGGGTTCCCCGCCCTCCCTCAGAATGCCCCCCCCCATCCCTCCGCCAGAGTGACAAAGGGACCTGGCAACCCTAACTTCAAGGCAGTCGGTCAGCTAGCACACTTACCTGTGCTAGTTTATCAAAGCGAGCAAAGAGCTCATTCAGAAGCTTCACCAATTCCTGGGCACTGCACGAGGATGACAGCTGTGTGAAACCAACAATGTCGGCAAAGAGAATGCTGGAGGGCGGGGAGAAAGCCATGAGAAGCAGAGGAAATAAGCAACCAACTGGATGCAGCAGAGAAACTGTTATACCTTCTTTCAGTCTATCACATTTTTATCCCACTGTTCTATCAAGGAGCTCATGGTGTGCACGGTTCTCTCCTTCACCTCCCCATTTCACAACAATCTGAGAGTTGGGCAAGGCTATGTTGAAAAAGACTCACTGGCCCACGTTCTCCCAATGAACTTCACAAATGAATGGGGATTTAAACCCAGGTATCTCATTCCTAAACTAACACTTAAATCTGTGCACCACAGTGAAACAAACAGATCCTTCTGACCACTCTTAACAAAAAACAGGGTATATGCTATCTAATGTCAAAACATCATTCTGAGGGTCTCTTCTTTCATGGTGAGTTTCTACCTCCTTTGAGGCCACTGAAAAGGCTGAGAACATGTGAGCAGTGCCAGATAAAAATCTCACAACGGCTGACCAAAAGGTTCTGACGCCGAAACAAGGGAAGGTCAGCAGCACTGTCAATGCACAGCAGCGTTTCTCATGGCTAGCAGAAGGAGAATGTGTTACACAAAATTTTAAAAATGCAAATAGGTTTAGCTTGCATAATCCTCTCGGCATCCATAAGCTAAAGCAATGACAAGACACCCAAGACTTTGTTGGTTAATGGCTCTGTTTTTTAGTGGATGAGTTTTAATGATTATTATATTATTCTCCTAGGTGTCAGCTACCTCTGGAGAGGAGGCATATACATTTTCTAAATAAATAAATAAAACAGAGAGTTTGGAATAATAGATTCACGGCCCATCTCTGCTATGGAAGCTCATTTGGTCACTTTGAGCCAATCAGATCTCCTTCTGTAACATGAAGCTGCCTTTTACTGAGTCAGGTCCTCGGTCTATCAAGGTCAGTATTGTCTACTCTGACTGGCAGCAGCTCTCCAGGGTCTCAGGAAGAGGTCATACACATCATCTACAACTCAGTCCTTCTGAAGGGAGGTGCTGAAGAGTGAGATTGTGACCTTCTGCATGCAAAGCTCCCACTGAGCCACAGCTCCTCTTATAACACTCTTCCAGGGATTGCTGACCTCTGCCTCTGAGCTCTGCTCTCTTGTTCACATCCTGCCTTCTCATAAAGCAAAATCTAACAAAGCACAGAACTCCCTTGGTAGTACCAGTGCATGTGTAATACTCCCTTCTATAAGAAGCCATGCATGTTACCTGACATTCTCGTGGCGGTACATGTACATGGTGTTAAACTGTTGCATCTCTTTTTGGCTTGGATCCTTCTTCATGTCCTTCAACATTTCATCAGCTACGTGCTTGGGCAAAATAGAAAGCATCAATCCTTCCTGGAGCGGAGAAAGAAAAATTCAGAAGAAATAATCTTAAAAGGACAAAGGAATAGTTACTGGCAAGACTAAAGGCATTCCATGTCAGATCATCTTGAAAATACATAATTCTTATCCTATCACCAGAATCACTGAAATGGACACCATAGCTGTGCAAACAGAAGGCACCTGCAGTGGAATCCCTTTCCTCTGCCTTCAGCACCCTTCTGCAACACTAAAAAAGGTACTCCTAGGCATAGCTGTCCCTTGGGTGGACCAAACTGTCAAGTTAGTAGGGGTTACAGTGGGATACTATGAGAAGGGGAAGGGGAAGCAAGATCCCACACACTGCAAGTGCCTTCCTCTCATATAACTGTAGGATCCAACACATTATTAGGATCTTTCTCCATCCTATGACAGAGTGTGTGACAAGATGTCTGATTACAGATGGACGGATGGATGAATGCTTAATAATATACATGCTCCTCGCTCCAAGTTCACAGGTTCAATTTTTTCTATCTCTTGTTAAAAGTTCTTGTGTAACATTGGTTGAGGAAAACCCCTGAAGTGTTGCTGCCCTCCCAGTAGCCTGGAAACAGACTGGGAGCCAGTGTAGATGGACCAATAATAGTGATCCAGGATAATCAACAGAGTTGTACTCCCTCTGTCCATCTCCTGGCACAAGGGTGGCCAAGGCTATTCCAGTCCCATAACCAGACCTAAAACCAAACTGGAAAGGATCCCAACTATTCATGTCATCCAGGAACGCTTGAAGTTTTCAGCCACCACCCATCCAATCACTTTGCTCAAGAATGGAACATTTGAGACTAGTCAGTACTTACTGAAATTCCAGAGTCCAGGGTTGGCTTCACACCAGAGCCTGTTACTAGGCTGAGGCAACCACTCCTCTCTCGAGAAGGCATTAACTACCTCTCAAACCCAGTCAGAAAGGCTAAGAAGGGCAACCATCATGCAAGCAGGTGATAGGCCTCAAACCTCCAAAGACTCCGTCCCCATCCTCAAATTGAATAAACTGAAAAGTATACCAAACAGTTAGACTAGACAGCACCCTGGTATCATCTGTCTCTGTCACTGCTAGTGTAGAGTGCAAGTTGGTATGACTGTAAGAGATTTTATCTCCAAAGTGTTGAGAGAAACAGTCAAAGCAGGCTCTCTCCTCCTGCAAGCCAGATCCCAACAAGCCTCTGGCCTCTCAGAGCAGCAACTCTGGCCTACACTGTGCAGATGCAATGGTGGCAGAAAAATATTTTTTCTGCTGCTGTCACCACCACAGAATATGTTTTAAATGAGCTTTAAAACAATTTAGCCCATGTCTGATTAAAGTTGTGAGCGAGCGATTTGGCTACTGCATAAATGAGTTTGCTTTGGAGCCATCCTTCCTGAGCTAAGACAAAAATGTGTGAGCTGGAGGCTAAAAGCTATGAGCTAGCTCACACTAACTCAGCTTAGAGAGAACACTAGCATGAACACATCAGTGGTGGCTGAGACTCCAGTAGACTTAGTTCCATCTTGCCTCCCCTTGCTTGATGCAGACCGGCTTGAATCTGAGGTGCAGCTGGCCTGAGATTTTTAGCTAATTTTTTTTGTAGTAGTACCAGGTCTTAATTTCATCATAGCATGATGAAACTTGTTAGACTCGAGCCTAGTAACGTGTTAGAGACCAACAAGGGTTTTTTGGGCTATAAGGTTTTAAGAGTCAAAGCTTCCTTCAGCTGCCACAGGACATGGTGGTGGCTACAAGCATAGACAGCTTCAGGAGAAGATTGGATAAACATATGGAGAAGAGGTCCATCAATGGCTATAAGCCACAAGGTATAGGTGGAACACTCTGTCTGGGGCCGTGATGCTCGGTATTCTTGGTGCTTGGAGGACAACAGTGGGAGCGCTTCTAGAGTTCTGGCCCTGCTGGTGGACCTCCCAATGGCACCTGGATTTTGGCCACTGTGTGACACAGAGTGTTGGACTGGATGGGCCATTGGCCTGATTCAACATGACTTCTCTTATGGTCTTATGGGATTCTTACTTGTAGCCTTCTTCCTTGTCTTTTTCATTGCCCACAATCTCTCAGTGAACCATTTCAAGAGCTGAAGTATTAACAGCTGGAATCCAGTCTACCTCTCCTCATTTTACTTCCCGACTTGGACACAGAGATGTAATGTACTGTTTCTAATGAACCCCACATGACCTTATTCAATCCCTGAGCAATGCAATTACATTTGATAATGAATTCCAACTTTGCAACGTCATAATGTAATTGTCCTGCAAAGCTGCTCTGTTTGGAATTGATTTGCTTGATCACATTTGTACCCATCACTGTTCCTCGAATGAGATTAGGGCAGCACATACAAGATTGTCTTGTTTTATCCATACAACAATGCAATAAGGAAACTTAGTCAGAAGGTGCTTCACATATTACACAGGAAGGTTTTAACAGTATTACATCCCTGAGGCCATCATTGGAAGGGTCCCATGATGGGTGAGGATCCGAGTTTGGAACAGGGGCTGAATTCAAATTACTTTAAAACAATTTTAAATTATTATTTTTAACTAAGCCTATTCTGATTCAGGCTGTGGCAGAGGGAGCAATGTACCTTCCTAGTACCAGCAAAAAGATTTGTATCAGTGGATATCGCACATAGGAAGAAATACCACCAAAAGTTGTGATGTTTCATTGAGTTCTCAGGTGGCATAAAACACCTGCTAGATTACCTTAGCATTTGGTTTTTAAAATGAAATGGGGGAAGTTTTCCCTTCTTCTCCTCTCTTTCTGCTGCTGCTTCTCTCCTTGTCCCTAGCTCACACAATGTGTGAAAATCTTCTTAGACAGGAAGCACACGTTAGGCCCCTCTGAGATTCATCTGGCACCTCTCTGAGTGCTATAAAGTGCTGTTAGGCTTGCACTAATATGCTAGCAGGTTTTCTCTGGAGGGTCTCACAACACAGTAAGTGATTGATCCCAGTATGCATAGGGTTTGGAAGCAATGCCTTGGGTAGGATGACCAGAGGTAGGGTTGCCAGACCCAGCCTGGCAACCAGCAGACCAGCAGACCATCAGTGACTGTGTGGCATCACTTCCAGCAAAGCCCAGCTGTGAAATTATACCTCATTAGGAATCTCTGGAAACTCTATGGTAAAACTATAGAGTTTTTGGCAATTCCTATAGAGGAGTCATTTCCTGATTTTCACTCCCTGGCTAAGAAATGAATTCATCCACCACCACTGAATGGTATAAAGCTAGTTTTTACATACAAACAAGCAATGGCAAGACCTTCATGCACATTTATTTTTATGTCATACAACAGAACTTTCTGATGCAAAATGATAAATAAACTTTATGTTGGATCCAACCAGCCTTTTTGCTCAATCTCAGTCAGTTCTAATTACTTCCCATTCCACATTGCTTTTGTTTTGTCCATGCATGTCCCACAATCCAAAATATAGCCATTTGGGTGGGCAAAGAGGATTCTTCCTTCCTTTTCACCTGTGGGGAAACTAATCAAATACTTCCACTGAGAACTACAATAAAATCATTGCTGGAAAGCCTAGGTGCCACAATGAAATTTCCAGGCATTATGGCAACATGGCACCCGGGATTTGTCAAGCCCTGCTTTAAAGGTGGTATTTTAAAGAAGGTAGTATTTTTGAGATGGATTGGTATAAAATGGGGCTTTACCTTGAAATTCATGGTGTATTTACATGTCATCAGTATACCTAGTATGATGTTTATGGAGTCATGTCAAATACACATTTTTGTTATGAAATATGTGACAGAGTTTGCGCTCACCGTTCTCAGTAAAAAGAACAAATGGGGAGAGAATTCTAGCTTTTGCCCCTTCTTTTGTGTCTGTACACAGGATTGCACTCTAAAAAACTTTGTTGGAGTGCAAGCATGCCTCCCATTTCAATTTAGAAAAAGTACCTTAGTTATCAGAAGGGAAATACTCCTTTAGTATTATGTAGAAGAGGGAATTTAGGTAAATGTAGCATACCACACATGCCACACTGATGTGTAACAAGTTGCACCCTCCAAAATCCCCTCTTCTGCACATCCTACATCTATTCAAACTGCATGGAAAGCTGTAACAAACAGTGCCCCGTGCAACACGATACCCATCTATTGCTAATTTAAGCTGCCACCCATGTAGCTCTTGGCATGTATGAATATGGTACAAATTACATTACAGAGTTCCAGGTTAACTAAGTCTGTACAAAATTATTTTTAACAATAAAGAAGCAATGGACTAAATATAATACAGAGTCACCCACTACGGCAGCTGATAAAAAGTTTTGACAGTATCATCCCACCCACTGAGCATAAAACACTGAAACCAACTTTCAATAAAAGTACATTATCTGGGATGAAAAAACAGCAGGAACCCAATCACTGCAATCAGATTTTCCACATATCTTAACCTATTATTAGCAACAGAAAAGTATGTAGGCTTCTCTTCCCCATAAATATCTCCGATTCACAGCTGTACGTGGGGCCATTTCACCACCCGTGCAACCCAAATGACTGCTTGGAGTGCCAAACTGGCAGAGGGCAGCAGGGTGGGAGGAGACAAAGGCCATGGAGTATGCCTTGGGCCCAGTTGGACAGCATGGGAAGACAGGATATGGAGTGACATAATGCAGCTGATGAAGGTGGTCTGTCAAGTACTTTGGACCTAAATGGTTCTAAGCTTTAAAGGCAGAACTAGCACTTTGTATCTAGTGGGGGAAATACCGGGAGACAAAACAGTTGATCCAAAATATTTATTTATTTAGATATTTATGCCCTACGTTTCTGTTTTGTGAGTGGCTAAAACCCTGCTTAGATAGCTTAGGAAAAGTGTCTGTGACTGGCCCAAGGTCACCCTCCATGGCAGAGTGGGGATTCAAACCTGTGTTTCCCAGATCCTTGTCAGCCTGTTTAACCGCTACACCACAATGGTATTACATGTAGGGTACATGTGAGGACTTGCAGGGGATGAGAAATTTTATGGCCCCCACTGTCCCTGTCCCCACACTATCTCTACTTCCTTCCCCTTATAGTTCTTTCCTTTCTCATCCTGCTCCCTGGAACTCCACTACTTTCTTTGGCTCCCTGAGTTGCTAGCCTCTATTTTCCCTTTTCCTCTTGAACATTCCTGGTTCTTCTCCTCCCCTTCACAGGCCTCAAGGATTCTTCCCTTCCCTCCATTTCCTTCTTCTATCCCAAGTTCCTGCACCCGTCACCTCCAAAGGGGATTAAATAAACTAATACAGTTTGAAGGTGCTAAGTTCTCAAAAGACTAGCTCACATAATTTTGGCCATCATTTTGGATGCCTAGGCAGAATCTTCTGGGGTTTGTCTAGGCAATCTCAAAGATTGACCAAGATCTTGAATTCTTAAATGTACAGGACTGTGGTCTATTGCACTGATTACTGTGTTATCTTGCTTTTGCTGCCTTGTTTCCTACTTTTGTAATCAATTTCATGAATGGTTTGGTGAATCATATCTTACTTTTTTATCTTCATTGTCTTCTAATTTTGTAATCTTAGCCCTGCTGCACTGCTAACTGGATTCAGTCTCACTGCACTGTTTTTTTTATATTTCATAATCTACTTTGACTGTCAGCAAGAAAGGTTGGCTATAAATGAAGCAAGTAAATAAATATTAAACCATTTTGTGTTTTATTTAATCCAAATCTTTAAAAAACAATCTGCAAACCTACAGATGCCCCTGGTTTTGCAGAAACATCTACCCCAGTACTGGGTAGTTCCAGTTTGTGGATTTTGGGATTTACATGATGAGGCCTATTGTGATGGTGGGGGTGGGAAGAGGCAGCAGGACTCACTCGGGCTAGCCCAGCAAGCCTACCTGCCCACCCACCACACCACTGAGCAAGCCAGGCACCTTCTGCTGCTGGAACTGCCGCCACCTCCACCTCCAGCGCCACTGTTCTGGATGTCGCTGGCTGGGAGTGGAGCAAGGTCGGTGGGGAAGCAGCCAAGGCGCTCAGTTGTCTGGCAGCCAGGTCGGAGGCAGCATGGCACCGACAGCAAGTTGAGGTACTCTGGTGCTAGCCTGGGAGGGAGGGGCCCAGAAGAAATGCTAGCGGGTCAGGTCCAGTGGGCCCACGTTAGCTACAGCCCTGACTGGAGTTGCCAATCTCCCTGTGGGGCCTAGAGATCTCCCGGAAATCACTGTGTTCCCCAGCCACAGCCTATCATTTCCCCTACAGAAAATTTCCCAGCTGTTACAACTGATCTCCAGATGACCAAGATCAGTTCTCCTGGAGACAATGGCTGCTTTGGGCAGTGGACTCTATGGCACTATACCCTGCTGAAGTCCCTCTGCACCCTAAACCCCACCCTCCCCAGGCTCTACCCCTCAAATCTACAGGTATTATCCAACCAAGAGTTCACAACCCTGTAACTGGCCATGGAACCATTTTCCAGACCCTTGGAACCCAGAAGACATGGCATAGGAGGAGGTGCTTTTCTACCTTAGCTGCCAGTGCATAGCCCCAAATCAACACAAATCAGGGGTGGAGGGAACCATACCTATTACCATGAGGCTGTCCTCCCATACTGCCCACTTGGGGCAGCAAAAGGACTTGAGACAGCCCTGCCTTATAAACAGAAGGAAATAAACATGGCTTGCCTCTCTCTATTTTCCCCTTCCCTCTGCTGTCCCATCAGCCACAGCCGGTACACTCACCTGGAGCTTCCTTCTAGAGCCCATTGTATTTCTTCCCACAGCGGGCCTTACTATTAGTAATAAATAAAAGTGTTCTAGATAACCAGTTTTATCCAGAAATGCCTAAAGTTTAGAACCTACCACCGTCTTCAAAATCTTGCTCAGAACTGACAAATAGGATACTGGCCTTATTCAAACATAGTGAAGCTATTATAGGGTGGTGGGTGGGTTGGTGGTTGTTTTCAAAATTTGAGATACTGATTCTTCTGTAAATGGCTATAATCATTTTAGACACTGCCCTTTGGAGGAATCTTATAAGACAGAAGAGACAAGTATCCAACAGACATGTGGTAGGTCTCAAAAGTCCAAGTACTGTGTTGACATCATCAGGATATAGAAACTTGACCAATGGAAACTTCAGGAACTGATTTCTGTAATGAATGTGTTGTTTAGATGAGATTGGATGCAATCCATGAAGTGCTTAGTAAATTGGTCACAATGTACTTCTGAGACACTACTGCTTGTTCTCAGGGACCTAGATGTAATAAACCTCTTACCAGTCAAAAATAACATCACTGGATGATGAGGTGCTATTGGGGATGCCAGCCTCCAGGTGGGACCTGGGGATCCCCAGAAATTACAGCTCATATCCAGACTGGAGAGATCAGCTCCCCTAGAGAAAATGGATATCTTGGAGGGTGGACTCTATACCATTGTACCCGACTGAAGTCCCTGCCCTCCCCAGGCTCCATCCCCAAATCTCCCTGGATCTGGAACCCTAACCCCCAATCCCCACCAGTGGCCTGGCAATCCTAGGTGGTACTGAAGTCTTGGCATGGATTTTGAAGTTCCCCAGAACCAGAAGCCTGGGGACCTCCAAAAACAATGCCAAGACCAGCTCAGGCAGGGAGAATTTTAGGCAATGGAGCAGACAGTATACCTACAGAATCTCAATATTGTCATGAGTTGCCAACTTGGGACATTCCTGGAGCTTTAGGAGTGGAGCCTATGGAAAGTGGAGTTTAGAGAAAAGAGCAAGCTCTATGGGGATCTGATTCTATAAAGTCCATGTTCTAAGGCTGCCATTTCATCTATGGGAACTGATCCGTGTAGTCTAGAGATCAGCTGTAATTCCAGGACAACTCCAGGACCCGCTTGGAGGATGGCAACCATAATTCTGTCTCAGGAGCTCAAAGTCAGAAATAAACCTGCAAAGCCTGTTTGATCAGAGGTGACAGTGTGGTGGAAGAAACACAAGCATATGGAAAGTCTCAAATCACATTCAACTCTTAACACGACTGTCTTCAGCCACTGTTCCAAGAAATTTCTTGCTACTTGGCTAAATTCAAGCATCAAAGGCCAATTGACTGTTCTCTCTTAAACAGAGGAGTTGGCCTGCATTTAACGCCATGCCCATTTCCTGAAAGTCTCTGGATTGTCAAATCATCCTCATTAAAACCAAAGCATCAAATTATCCCCACTGCATCCTCCCAGAGCAATTCCCAAAAGAATACGAGCGGCAGCAGCAATATCAACAGCAAACATTACCAGTTCCATCTCCCGACAGAGTTCCAGCCTCATTTGGTAGCCTGCCAAGAGTGTTCACAGTCACCTTACAGCCTGCTCCAAGCATTATAGCTTCCCAGTACCAGGCATCACCTCAAGCCCCACACCAACCACATATTCCAAAAGCAAGCCAAGTAAACGAATAAGCCCAGCTGCAACCTGGCTAAACTGCCCCTACAAAATTCTGTGCAAGAATACCCTTCCCAAATTAGCTGCATCTCCACACAAACTTGAATCTGACTTTTCTGAATGAACTGGACCTATGCAAGAACCTGTTCTTGAACAACTTTGGTTCACTGCAATGAGAACTGAGTATAAGCAGCTTCCAAAGGATTGTGAACTAGTGGGAGGAGGGGCACTGTTTGGATTTTCCACCTTCAGAACAAAACCCTCGAGTTTGGAGGTGCCAGAAACATTAAATTTAACATACTAGACTTTTTTAAAGCCCTCCATCTGGAAGAAAACATATATTTTGAAGACTTTAGATTTTAGAATCCATGAACTGCCACAGGCACTCAGGGATACCCAGCAGGTGGCCACATGCCCTAGGGAGGCAATAAGCATGTACCCTTTTATTCTTCTGTTTGTGGCGATAGGAAGTGGGTGCTTGAAGCTGCCATGCAGACAATCCAGCAGTAGCAAGATGCAGCATTGCTTAGCTCTTGAAGTCTAGAATTGGACTGCAAAAAAGGACATTGCTGCCGAGCATCTACAGAGGATGAAGCATGGGAGGGGGTGGTAGACAGAAGGTCTCCATAGGTCAATTTCTGTCTTCAACTGCTTAGCTTGATCATTTCCCTCACCAGAAGCAAGTTCAACAGAAGACCGTCTTCAGCTCAAACCACAGCCCTATTAGTTTGAGGTACCTAGATTCAACATCAGTTTTATCCCACAGATAACATTAGCAGCCCAAATCGCCCAGCTTAACCCAGGCTTGTCACAGCTTGGGAGCTAACCAGGGTTGGCCATGGTCAGTACTTGGATTGGAAGAACACCTGTTGCTATGTGGAGGAAGGCAATGGCAAACCACCTCTTCTTCTCCCTTGCCTCGAATGCACCATGGATGAAGTTGCCATGTGTTGGTTGCAACTCGATGGCGTACTGGCTCTTCTTCTCATCCCAAAGAATTCCACGAGTTTCAACTGATTCATACAACCAATGGTCTATCTAATTCAGCATCCTGTTGCCCATGTTAGCCAATAAAATACCCCTGGAAGGCCTGCAAGTAAGACACTGAGCCAAAGTCTTTCCCCACTGTTGCCCCTCCAGCAACTGGGATTCAGAGACATGCAGACTCTGCAAATGAAGGTTTATGGACCTATCCTCTCTGAATCTGATTGACCTACTGTTGCAGTGAGCTTCATGAATTAATTATGTGTTGCATGTTGAAGTATCACCTTTTGACTGTCCTCAGTATACTACTAATCAACCTCACTGGGGTGCCCCCATAACCAAGTTCTAGCATGTTTGTTTAGTGGAGAAAAGTTCTCTCTATCCACTTTCTCCATTTTATTTATTTATTAAATTTACATGCTGCCTTTTGCCGCCAGGAAGTCTTAAGACAGCTAACAACAGAGAAAACATGAACAAACCTCAGTTTAAAAACATTGATCATTTTCCCCCTAGTCTCCAGGCTGCTGATTGTGGTAGCACAATCATGTGGTAGCCCCACCCTGTCTGTTTTCACCTTGGCTCCCCAACTGGAGTGTTTTCTGTAAGGACCTTTCACATGACATCATGTCGTAATAGTCCCGTTTCCAGGTTCCCCCTGTCCTCAATATACTCTTTCCCTAACCTGCTTTTCTCTAATTTTTAAGGAAAGAACTCAGTCTGAGCACATTAGTACGGTGTCTGGAAAACACTCTTCTGCTCTGCTCCTACCCACACGAGTGTCAATTTCCCATCATCAGCTGCCTGCCTGTTCCTACACACTTGATCTTAGCCAAAAGGCCGAGAAACAATAGCTGCCTGCATGTTCCAATCTTCCAGCATTTTTTTCTTCAGGGCTACTGGAAGGATTTTGCAGAATTTTAAAAGAAAAACAACAGCAATTCCTATAACACTATGATGCTCTACTGCCACATTTATTTCAATTGTCAAACTTCCACAAAGTTGTTACAGAACTACAGAACTACGGTGCATGCACGGAAAGGGAGGGGGGAGCAAATCTGCAATGGCAGCCATGATGACTACACTTCCAAAAAGTCAGTGTAGCGAACGTATGGAAAATCAGGGAGAGAGAGAGAGAAAGACAAAAGAAAGTACACAGAAAATTCCCACACCTTGACACTCAAATCATCTTTGTACCTGCCTTTGCATTCAGTGACAATGAAAGCAACACAAGAGAAGCCTCACCATGTGGAAGCAACCCAAGTCAGTTGTCTACATGAACTGAATGCACCCAGAGTCCTCAGTAACATTTCAGGGGGTTCTGAAACAGATTCTTAGGGTTTTTTTTGGGGGGGGGGGAGACCACTCTTGCCCACTTCCCGCCAAGACCAAAAGAAGCCATGAGCCAGCCCTCTTTGAGAACCTGCCAATCAGTGCCCCAAAACTACCCAAATGCATATACAACCCACGCCACCTTGGGAATACCCTAGACCCTTCTCACTTTAAAAACCAGGACTGATCTGAAATCAGTTGTGGCATGGAAGTACTGACAAGAAATAAGCCCTTGCAGATACCCAGGAAAGAGGGGAAAGCTCTGCTGGAGAGCCAAGGGGATGTTTGCTTGCTCTGTGTGTGTGCGTGTATGTTTTGTGGCACCAACAGGGGAAACCTGTCTGGAGAAGTTTGTCATTTGCCGTCATGGAAATGAGTTGCCCCAGCAACTCTACCTGACATCCAAGCCAAATTGCAGGAAGTTAAAAGGAAATTATTGGAGCTCAGGGAGGAAGGGAGGGAAGATACAGTGTGTGTGTGTGTGTGTGTGTGTGAGAGAGAGAGAGGGGGGGGGAAGAGTGAGTGAGTGAGTGAGTGAGTGAGTGAAGGGGGGGGAAGGACCTTTCTTCCCTCCATCATACCTGAATCCACCTTCAGCTGACAGTCTGTTCCACACTCACACACACACAGCTATCACTATCATTCCTGAGTCTGGAGGAAGGATAAAGGACAAGGTACCAAGACTCACTGGAAAAGACAATAATGCTAGGAAAAAGTTGAAGGTAGCAGGAAAAGAGGAATACCCAACATGGAGGAGGTATGACTCATTAAAGGAAGCTGTGGCCCTCAATTTGAAAGACTTGAGGAAGGCTGTTAACAACAGGATGTTTTAGAGGCCATTAATTCATGAGGCCGCCATAGGTCAGAAGCGACTTCACAGCACACAATACATACACCCACTCCATCATGACTGGATCCAGGTGAAAACCTCTATTTCCCTTTTGCAGAAGCCAGAAGGAGAAGAGGCAGCAGCCAAACACCCTTCTATCATTCCTGGATTAAGACATAACTAAAAAATGCTTCCTCAAGGAATTTTTTTATTGTCATTTATTTATATCTGTGTTAAAGGCTGTGATCACACGCTCTTTTAGATCCAACATAGGTGTGAATGCCTGACGGATTTAAAGGAAGCAATCAGACTGCAACAGCTGGGAAGCATCCTGCAGTCGGCAGCAACCCGTGTTGCTCCGACATGGAAGCGGAGTTAAGAGACACCGGGAAAGTCCGGTCCTAATGTTTGCCGATGGGCCACAGACAGACTTTCCCCTGTCTGATCGCTCAAGCACACTTTCATGCCGTCAGGATGGCCCCCCCCCCCTTCGTAGTATGCACATCATCACATACTCCATAGGGGGCCCTCAGTGCAGAGGTGCAATTCCTCGTTTATGAGCAAGGGAAACAAATGGGGGGAAAAAACCAATTCACCCACAGTTGCATCTGATCACACAGTGATGGGCTGAGCCCACAGTTTCAAAGGGATGTGTGATCTTGCAACTGCATATCAAATTCCTCTGGAGGAAATAGCCTCTCTTCCCCTCGTTTCAACTGACCGCAGCCTTAAATTAGTTTAAGCTACTGAAAAGCAAGAGGACAAAACAGAGCAAATAATGTAATAACTGCTCAGAATTTTCCTTGCGTGCTCCTGGGAGGACCAGTAAAAATATTTAAACCCTTGTAGCAAGAAAAACTATGTTCTCCAACCTATGTAAATATGCAAATTGTTTCATCACTTTGCATAATGTATGCTGCTTCTGCCAGGAAGGGGCAAAGAGCCATGCAATATGCCAAAGCCCTGGCCACCACAGACTTTTGATGCTGAAGGTTGGTGATATTCTTTTCAGACAGTAACTTAAAGTTGATTTAAAAGAAGCAGCACTGTTCATGGTGTGTAATCTCATCTTGATAAATGGGTTTCTCTGGGTTATTTCTCATCTTTTTAGCCTCTATTCACAAACATGGTATTAGTTCTGTTTCAAAAACCTGACAAAACTTATTCTGCCAGGGATAGGGGCTGTGGCTCAGGGGTAGAGCATCTGTTTGGCGTGCAGAAGGTTCAATCCCCAGCATGCTAAAAGGACCAGGCAGTAGGTGCTGTGAAAGACCTCTGCCTGAGACCTCAGAGATCCACTGCCAGTCTGAGTAGACAATGCTGACTTTGATGGACCAAGGGTCTGATTCAGTATAAGGCAGCTTCATGTAAGCATGTAAGCTTCATGTCAGGATGGTAGTAAGACCGAAACAAATTAGTGTGGGGTACCCCATGGAGAGTGATGCATTTCTGAAATAACTTTAATTCTCTTAAAAACTATTACTTAACTCCACCCAGTGATTTCAACAGGCACTACCTACACATGTGCAAGTCTATGCAGTCCAAGGGATTAGATACTTGCTTTATGTTGAAACAAAAGTCAAAGTTCTCAGGATGATCAATTCTTTGCCCAGCATTAATTTTTGGATTTGTGCATTGCTCTGAGTTGCAGAGAGGTGCCATGGTTCATTTGCAGAGCAGCTGCTTGACATGCAGAAGAGAGATCTGATTTTATTTAAAAATTAGTATTCAAGAGCAAGTTTGGGAAATTGCTGTGTGCAGTGAGTTACCTGTGCCACAAAATAAAGAGGGAACGATGTGCTAGAGTTCTGAGAGGAGACAGAGTAGAATGTACCACTTCAGACTGCGGGTGAAATGTTCCCTTGTGTAAAAAACTTCCCTGCAAGTAGAAAACCAGAACAGGAGGGAGTTGGCTGGGTTACATTGTTCCTTTCTTCCTGATTCTTGCATGGATTTTTTTTACATAGAGGACACATACAAAATTTTATCACCCATCTGCCATTGCAAATTGCAGTTTGCTGGTAGAGTACTTGCTTCAAATGCAGAAAATCCCAGGTTCAATCATAACATCTGCAGTTAAAAGCTCAGGTACCAGGTCATTTCCTTGGAACAAGACATTACAAGAAAAATAGAGGATTTCCAGTCTTAAAGCACAACCGGGGGGAATTTGTAGGGTAAAATTAGAGGGCAGGGAATGCTTAAACCTGCCCCCATTCACCAATTCTCTTCTGCAAGTGGGTCCCATACAATGTGAAATTGTTTTACTTCTCAACCAGGCTCTGAAACTGGAAGTGTGCCCAAGAGAGGGGAAAACATTGAAGAAGGGGATATGGATCTGTAGGGAGAGAACAGGCAGGTGCTGGAAGTGTTGCACTTCTTCTGACAATCAGAAAATCTCAACATCAGAAAAATATAATTTGTAAAGGGGCCCTTAAATGCTAAAATATCAGAGGATCAAAGGCTCCAAGCTCACGCTCCTTTAGCTGAGAATTACAGCAGATTCAAACAAGGAGCATCGCTGCAGAAAATTCCAGACAGCATGAGTAATAATTCAGATTATATCAGAGACAAAACTCTCCCTCCTGTTTTACTTTAACTCTCAGAGCTCCCTGTTACAGTGTTTAAAGATGAAGCCTGCCAGACTAATTAGCTCTTCTGTGGCTTGGCTAATTGGCCATGTTCCTGATGAGGCCAGGGCAACGTTTGTTAAGAAAACCCAAGACATAACTTGGTTCTTGATGCACCCAAGGCAAGAAGGGGTGATGAAGGGGATCTAAGAAGGAAGAGAGGGGTGGTGTCAGCAGAGTAGAATATATGAGGCCAATTTAACTTACCAACGTTTCTAAACTTGATTTTCAAGTACAGGAAACATACTTCACATTTCTGGCACATCTTCTATATTCTGAGATCCAAACATTCACATTTCAGACTCAGGATTTCAGTAAGACACAGGAAATCAAGCAGAGAAATTTGCAGGGCAGTCCTGTGTAGAGTTACTACAATATAAACCAGTGGTTCTCAAGCTGTGGGTCAGTACCCAAAGCAAGGTTCAGGGGGAGGGGCTGTGGCTCAGAGCATCGGCTTGGCATGCAGAAAATCACTGTTAAAAAACCCAGTAGCACCTTTAAGACTAACAAACTTTATTATAGCATAAGCTTTTAAGAACACTTATTGTACTGTGTACAGTTCTGTGTTCAATTGTACTGTGTACAATTCCGGTCACCACACCTCAGAAAGGATATTATAGCTTTGGAAAAAGTACAGAAAAGGGCAACTAGAATGATAAAAGGGTTAGAACACTTTCCCTATGAAGAAAGGTTAAAGCACTTGGGACTCTTTAGCTTGGAGAAATGTCAACTGAGGGGTGACATGATTGAGGTTTACAAGATTATGCATCAGATAGAGCAGGTAAAGAAAGAAGTACTTTTCTCCCTTTCTCACAGTACAAGAACTCATGGGCACTCAATGAAATTGCTGAGCAGTCGGGTAAGAACGGATAAAAGGAGTGATTCACACATGGAATTCACTGCCACAGGAGGTGGTGGCAGCTACAAGCATGGATGGCCTCAAGAGGGAATTGGATAAACATATGGAGCAGAAGTCCATCAGTGGCTATTAACCACAAGGTGTAGATAGGAACTCTCAGTCTGGGGCAAGTGATGCTCTGTATTCTTGGTGCTTGGGGCGGGGGGGCAACAGTGGGAGGGCTTCTAGTGTCCTGGCCCCACTGGTGGACCTTCTGATGGCACCTGGTATTTTTGGCCACCATTGGCCTGATCCAACATTGGCTTCTCTCTTTTATGAGAAACACAGCTCTCTTCATCAGATGCATAGAGGATACGAAGAAACTGGCCAGAGATATATAGGTGGTAAGGGGAGGGGGGAGAGGATGCAGAAAGTGCCAAGTAAATGCAAAGCAGTTGTAAAAGTCATGAACGTCCAGCCTGGATTGTACATTCTACCTTTTCCATGACTTTTGAAACTGCTTTGCATTTACATAGCACTTTCTGCATCCTTTCCCCCCTCCCCTTACCACCTATATATCTCTGACCAGTTTCTTCATACCCTTCAGGCATTTGATGAAGAAAGCTGTGTTTCTTGAAAGCTTATGCTACAATAAAGTTTGTTAGTCTCAGTGCTACTGAGTTTTTTACTAATTTTTCAGCAACGGACTAACACGGCTAACTCCTCTGGATCTATGACCAAGAAAATCACTGGTTATCTCCTGTTAAAAGGATCAAGTTGTAGGTTATGTGAAAGGCCTCAGCATGAGATCCTGGAGATCTCACTGCCAGAGTAGACAATACTGACCTTGATGGGACCAATTCTCTGATTCAGTATTCGTGTTCATGCATGTTCATTCTCTCACAGGTGGGTCAATAAACCCGGATGGAAGAGGAGGAATAGGGGAAGCTGGGAAAAGAGGCTCAGAGGCTCAACAACAATTTTTGACTTGCATCTGCATAATGTACAAAACGCCTGTGAAAAGTCTCGATAGTGCTAAATAAACATGTTAACTAATATGAAATTCCTGTGTTTTACTAGGGAGCAGACTCTTTGTCCAACAAGTACAGTTAGACGCCTATATCCCACTTCAACAAGTCTCAGAGCCACTGGAATAAGCAGCAGTGTGTAATACGCCCACCTTCGGTTACAGCCCTTTACTTAAAAAGCTGTCAGTTTGGCCATACTGAAGCCTCCAAATGGTTCTCTTGCAAGTATTTATGAACTTGCTGATATTTTACTATACATAGAGCCAATGTGGAGTAGTGGTTAGACTGTGCAGTCCTGGTGCCGCTCCTGGGTTGAAATCCCCAATATGCCATGAAGCTCACTTGAGCCAGTCATTCTCAGCCTCACAGGGCTCATAGGGCTACCACACAGGACTGTGGTAACGATAAAATGTGTGTGAGAGATAAACTTCTCAAAGTTCCTCGCAGGAAGGGGAGGGGAGATAAAAATGCTGATATATGAATAAAACCAGGCCCGTTACTGATGCCCCACAATGGCATGGGCTCACAACCAAAGTGAAGTAGCACAGACTCTGGCCAAAAAGAGAAAGACTGTCTAAGCCATGATGGTTAGTTCCATGGTCTCTGCTGTGAACATTTAAAAATAATTTTCAAAGGCATGTTCTGATTTTATTTTAGGATCTGCTCTGAATGTAAATAACTCAGTTAATTAAGTGGATTTTACTGAGAGCCTACAGGGGTTACTCTTTTGTAGCAGATACAGGGAGTGCGTTGCTATGGGAACTGCACTGTCATCATGGCCTCCCTCCCTCTTCAACTTTCCCTCTTGATTTCTCTGAAAAAGGCCAGCCTAGAAGTATAAACAAGGAGAAATCCTTTCAAGGAGGAGTAACAGTGAATAGTGGGCTGCAGAAGTTAAGCTCCAGGGTTCAGGACTGGTCACCCAACATATGCGTAGTCAATTTGGAATTCTTGTCTGAGAATGGGTTACAATCAGCACAAAAAAAGCTATGAGTTAGGACTAGGAGGTCTGTGCAAAACGGTGCACCTAGGTAGCCCAAGACAGAGCTCTTCCACTGGGCTTTTATAGTTGAGGCAGCGGGCATCCATTTTGACCTGCCCCCCCCCCTCCAGTGACCGCAGATCCTAGAAGCCAACTGGAACTACAACATCTAGGGATGCCAACCTCCAGATGGGACCTCATGATCCCCTGGAATTACTTCTCATCTCCAGACTACAGAGATCAATTCCCCTGGAGAAAAATTGATGCTTTGGAGGGTAGACTCTATGGCACTGTACCCCACTGAGGTCCCTGTCCTTCCCAAGCTCCATCCCCAAACCTCCAGAAGTTTCCCAACTTGAATCTGGCAACCCTAACAACATCACCAGAATTAACATAATCTGCTGAGGCACACACACTATATGTTTTAGTGATTTTAGTGAGTTTAATGGATGCCATATTGTTGAATATGTTTCAATTGTAAATCTGCATTATTTGCAGATCTGTGTGTTTGGAACCCGCCCTGAGCCTGCCATGTGGGGAAGACAGGATATAAATCTAATAAAATAAAATAATAAAATACCGAAATTCTTCACTCACTGTGGGTGCGTTCAGATGCACTGTTTAATCAGATTTCATGACTGTTCAAGAACGGATCTGATATGCATGATCACATGGCAACATCCGCCTCCTGTCCCGATCCAATGGTTTCCTGCTCAAAACCCCCTTCAGCTAGAGTATTTTGTTACCGGGTCCCCAAGTGGTGTTTTCTCAGCTCTCCCATTTAAAGCCGCAGTTTTCCCTGTGTGATCAATCCTCTGGTGTCAAGCCACTTCCGATGGTTTAAACCTCCTCCCCGCTCAGAAGCCCAAGGCTTCCGCTTTTTGCCCTCCTTTCTTTTGTGCATCGGCAGTATGCGCATAAGCGGAGCTCCACTCCCGCATTTATAAAACCAACATTTAAACGGTCACTAGTTTTGAGTTTGGGATCCCAAAGAGGCCAGTTTTGGGCTAAAAGTTTAAAGGGAAGTCTTCTGTCACAGTGGTGAAATCACGGTGTTCTGCAGAACAGTCAAACGAAAGCCGTGATTTGTCCTAATGGTTCTGCGCATGCGCGAGGATAAAGTTTTTTCAATTCTATGGATGAGCAGCTATGCGCATGCGCAAACGTAGGAGGAAAAAAACCCCGACACACGCTCCCGCGTGATCACAATTGTCCAGCGTAAAAATAATTGCAACAGAACAGGGGCCATTTAAACCACCGCCAGCACGCTGTCTGAACACACCCTGTGAGTGATGAACAGTTAAATCCTATGTGGAGTTACTCCAATCTCAGACCATGGAAATCAATGGCCTTAGACTGAAGTTACTCTGTTTAGGACTGTACTCCAAGAGCATAAAGGTCAACTTAGGCAAGGTGCCACACCATCTGCATAATGGAGGACAATAAGACTGGTACTAAAATAATACCTACAAGGTTGTTGTAAAAACTACTCATAAAAAGATAATGGTTTCCCTTGCTCGAAAGCCAGTCATACAACATATGTAAAGCACTCTGAATGTGTATTTATTTCCTTTGCTTTTCTCTCCAGTGGAGATCCATAGCAGCTTGCAATGCTCTCTTCCACTGTACCCTCAAAATACTCAAAAGTGCTATATAAACACTTAGGACATCACTTTGAACTAGTCATTCCTGGCCCTAGTGTAGCACTGTAATTAAAAGCTGAAACATAACCCAAAAAGTCTCTGGGTCAAGCCTCACCTCAGACATTAACCCACTAAATCGCCTCAGGTAAGCAGCATTTTCCTCTGTGGTAAACAGGAGATAATACTGGCCTGCCTTGCAGCGTTATTGTAAAGATTATAAAATAACATATGTGAGGTGCTATGACCATTCTAAATGTGCTATGCTATCTGGAGTTTTATTTATTTATAACATTTATTAGCCACTTTTCTCCCTTGCGGAACTCAAGACGGCTTATGCTGCTTGCCCTGCTTAGTACTTGGACGGGAAACCACCAAGAAAGTCCAGGGTAGCTACACAGAGGCAGGCAATGGCAAATCACCTCTGGATGGCTCTTGCCTTGAAGATCCCTTGAGGGGAGTGCCATAAATCAACTGTAACTTGACAGCACTTTACATTCACAGACATCTGAATGCTAAGTATTATTATTAGCTGGGAGTACAAGACCATCTCCCAAACCACATGAGCCAGAGGATGGTGTATGAGCACTTTGCTCAAACCACCAGCCTTCCAACAAATTGGATCCCATGCATTTTGGTTTTTTACTTGGGGAAGACCATTCATGGTTATTCCAGTGTGTCTTTGACCCTAACACAGCCCATGGACAACTGGTTCAGGGCCAGAGGAAGGTCCACTTCAGTAGCTGAAGCTATTATTGAGAGTAAGGTTGAAACCAGTTTCATTCTTCCTCTGAGTCTAATCTATCCTGTCCCTGAGACTGTTTTAGCGCAAGAAGTTCTTCTACAGAGTCATCACAGAAGACCCAACTGCTTTGAATTCAAGGGAAGAGGGTAACCTACCGTTTCCTTCCTTTCCTTCTCTTCCCTTCCCTTCCTCAAACCCAAGAGAAGCTGCACCATTGCTTTGATGGCAATCAGATGATGAACAATGGCTAGTTAGCAGGTTACCTTTTCCTCTCATTGGCCAGTTACCTTTTCCCCCTTCAACCACAGAAACTTGGAGGAGAAACCCACTGTTAAAAAATGCACTTCGTAGAGTTCCCGCAGAAAGATAAATACCACCAAAAAACTTGTATACAAGACTCTCGTGATGTCAGTTCACTCTGAGGTTTGGATAAACAATGCAGGGTTTTTCTGTTTTTAAATAATTTACATGACAAATGTCTAGACCCTTCATTCCTTAAAAACTATTAGCTATCATTGCATGCAGACAGAAATTCTGAAAAGTAATTATCTTTTTAAGGCATCCTCATAGTCAGAATCTGTAATCTAATTATGTGTAATGTGTCTTGGCAATTATGTATCTGAAATGCTGGAATATGTTTTCTTAAAAAAAAAGAAAAAATGATAAAAACCCAGCACAACAGTTCATTTTGATTTTTCCCCATTCTCTCCATCTATCAATGTCTCTGTATATGGAGATGATTTGGAGAAAAATAAAATACCACTTCCAATTTCTGTATGGTTTGGCAGAATTACAAATCATATTCACTTTTCGCTGAATGTTTTTTCTGTGCACAAAGCTAATGTTTCACTTGCATTCACTGCAGTCCTGCTAACTTGATCAGTTTCCATAAATTACCACTTGGAGTCCAACCCAGGGATGTGGATTTTCAACCTGTATCACACTGCACAGATACCTATAACCTGGATCTCAGAAAAGACAGATTCTGTGCCTAGAATACTAAGGTTGCAGTCACACACACTAAATAATCTACTTCCAGTGCACTTTCCAACTGGATTTTACTGTGTGAACTGGCAAAATTCAGTTGGGAAGTGTATTCAAAGTGGGTTGAAAGTGGATTAATTAGTGTGTGTTACCATAGCCTAAACTGTGATTCAGTCAGAATCTAAACCAAACTACAGAAAGCAGACTGGAGAAGAAAGAAGAAATTGGTAACCTCACAGATTAGAGGTCTTTTCACACAGAGGTTTTCCTGCATTTTTGGGTGCTGAACTGCAGTTGTTTGAGCTTCATCACATCCACATTTTCCGTTTATTGTCCTCCTGTAGTTTCCTTATTATTATTCCGGTTTTCTCAAACCAGCTTTAATCCAATTTGAGAATGTACTGCAAACTGATGAGGAAAAAGAACAAAAACAAACCTCTGAGTGAAATAACCCTATGTCCAAGTTTAGTAATATCTTAAGAAAAGGTTTCCCAAATATGATTACCAGTTGGACGTGGAAACATAAAATGCTCTCAAGTTAAAATATCTATTTTGGGAAGTTGCCCTTTTAAAACTTAAAAAAGAAGTGCTCTAGCAAAAGGAAGTAAAATGTTTTCCAATGGAATACTCTATACAAATAAAATATGCAATAAGTAATATCAGTATACTGAACCCATGATTATACACAATGTATTACTTGCTTCATTTCAAAAGATTTATATCTTGCCTTTCCAATACTCAGTTATACTAACAATCATAATTAAAAGCAATGCACGTTATTGGTTACAACTCTCATTGTATTACAATTGTGGCACTGTCTTGTGAGATTAGACAAAATCTTAAAAGGAACAAAAAGGAACAAATTTAATAAAATAAAAAAAAATATTTATAAAGCACTTGCAAAGCTAACCACTGTACAAGTTACTTCTAGCCAAAATTCTTCCTGTCCAATTTGTAGCAGCTATAGGGAATCCATATGGGTTGCCTCAAAAAAAGTTGAGTTTCCAAAGGTGACTATGGTGGGGAAGGGAGCTTATAACTTTGGCTACAGTTTTATAGACAGACAGATGGCCAGATGGAATGGTGGCATGAATTCTGTGAACCTATACTGTGTAATATCTGCAATGTACAAACAGTTTGGAGAAACCAAAACAAAGTTAACAACTTAAATAAGCAAGCCAGCCAAACCTATGGCCCAGGACCACCACTGCCCTGCCAGTTCTATACCCGTTCTGCTGGCAGGCCCATTTGCCTATCTCTGTTTTCTTGTATGCTCCCAATTACTTGTGCACTCCCAACTTATTCTCCCTAATACTAGTTAATAACGGAGTGCCTTCCAGAAGGGTAAAGAAATAGCACAGCCCATGTACAAGACAGGGATTTCTGCAAATTCGGGGGATTCTACTGGTGTGCAAGAAAATACCATTTTTAATTTTAAGAAGGATATAACTCCCCAAATGACATAATGCTTCAGGCTGAATGTTAGGCTGAGCAGAAGGGGGGGGGAGAGGGAGAGAGAGAGAAAGAGAGAGAGAGCACGAACTGACTTCTTCAAATCCCTAAGAACTTAGTATCTTGGAAATTCCTCACAGGCCCTCAAGTTGTTATTTCTATAAGAGAAGCATGTAAAGAACTGAGGTCAAAGACAGTGCAATTCCCACATTGAAAGAAAACTTCCCTGAACAGCCCTCCCCATTTCTTTCCACTTCCATCACACTGTTTTGTGCTCCTCACAGGGGAGCCTTGTAGGCTTGCCAGAGCAATAGCACAAGGGTTGGATTAATATTGCTGCGGTCCCTCTCAGCAGCATATAAAAGCCTTTTCAAAGACCCATCTACAACCCTCTGACGACTGTAGAAGTCTATCTCCCCATGAATCCAAAGCTCAGGCTGACATCAATAGCACTTTGGTGACGCTAATCGGGAAGGTGTTATCAGCAGTCAGGTGCAGGACAGACAGCAGGAATGGTGGTGGTCGACAGGGGCTGGCAGCTGTGAATTGGATGCAGCTGAGTCTATAAAAAGGGTGCCATGTGTATTTTTAACTTCTGTCCAAATATACCCAGAAATGGCATGCATGTGTTCCTGCATCAAGTCCTTCACAGTGTGATCACACTACAGGTTGAAGTGACAACTGAATGACAACAATAACAAACTGACTCACTCCCCTCAAGGCTTCAGTGGTCCAAAAACTGACCTGAAACTAAACAACACACTTTTACTGCAGGAGCTAAATCAGGTCTGGACCTGTAAAACAGCCTGCCTGGGCAAGCATATGACACTCAGGCCATTTCCGCCCTGTCATTTTTGTCACTTGTTTGTCCCTATTGCTTCCCCCCCCTCTTTTCCACATGTGTTTTGCTCCCTCTGGGACTACTAGAGAGAGCGAAACACATTGGGGGGAGGGGGAAATCCCTGAAGCAATAGGGACAAACCAGTGACAAAAATGACAGTGCGGAAGTGGCCTGAAAATGCTGCTTCGTTCTTGCCCATTATTATCAACTCTTGACTGACTGCTGCTCTCCAAGGCCTCAAAAGGGATCTTTGCCAGCCCCGCTATCTTTCCCTGAAGGCACAAGGGTCTTGGTCCACTGAGGATTAGCTTTGGGTAAGTCACTACCTCTTATTTGGTGTAGTGGTTAAGTGCACGGACTCTAATCTGGGAGAACCAGGTTTGATTCCCCACTCCTCCACTTGCACCTGGCTGGATGACCTTGGGCAAGCCATAGCTCTGTACCAGCTGTTCTCTCAGAGCTCTCTCAGCCCCACCTACCTCACAGGGTGTCCGTTGTGGGAAGGGGAAGGGAAAGGAGTTTGTAAGCCGCTCTGAGACTCCAAGTGAGTGAAAGGCGGGGTATAAATCCAGTCTCTTCTCCTCCTCTTCTTCTTCTTATTGTCAGGGCTCATTTTGTAGCAGGAGCTCCTTTGCATATTAGGCCACACACCCCTAATGTAGCCAATCCTCCAAGAGCTTACAGAGCTCTTCTTACAGGGGCTACTGTAAGCTCTTGGAGGATTGGCTACATCAGGGGTATGTGGCCTAATATGCAAAGGAGCTCCTGCTACAAAATGAGCCCTGCTTATTGTAACCTATTTCACAAAGGTTGTTGCAAATATACTATTTCTCCCATACTTTCACAACACATTGTCAGTTCCTGGGTGCCCAATTGAAGACTGGGACTCCGGAACTTCTCTGTTAACATTTTGCTGAGCACAAATAAAACAACAAAACACAAATAAAACTGAACTGGTACTCAGAGTCAGTAATGGGCTGGATGAGGGTGAACTTCAGATCTCCCCTGTCTTCAACTCATGTTGAAAAGCCAGGTTTGCAGCTGGGGAGTGCTACTTGACACAGCAGTCATCTTAGAAAACCAGGTGATCTCATGCATCAATTCCAGCTGGTGTGTCAACTGCATCCCTTCCTGGTCAGTCAGATCTAGCCACAATGATCCATGCCTTAGTTACATCTAGACTGGATTACTGCAATGCACTCAGCTTGGGGCTACCCTTGGAGAGTGTTTGGAAGTTGCAGCTAACGCAGGATGCTGTGGCTAGACTGCTGGTCAGGGCCAGCTATCAGGAATACGTTCCCTATACTACAGCAACTGCACTGGCTATCCATCTGCTCCCAAGCCTAATTCATGGTGTTGACTTTGTCCTTTAAAGTCCTACATGAGTTGGAACTGGGTTATCTGAAGGGCCATCTTCTACCATCTGTTCCTGCCCAGGAATTGAGATCACAGAGAGACGCCCTCCTGTCAAACCAGTTAAAGACGTTTGTTTGGTAGGTACATGAGAGAGGGCCTTTTCCATGATAGCCCCACAATTATAGAACAACCTCCTCAAGGGGGGGTGCGCCTGACCCCCTCATTGTCCATCTTCAAGAAGCAACTAAAGACAAGTTTTATTTAGGACTGCATTTTGATTGTCAATCTTCAAGAGGCAATTGAAGACAAGTTTTATTTAGGACTGCATTTTGACTGATTTAGCTTTTATTACTGGCAGTCCTAATTGGAGTGTTTAAACTATGACTTTTATGGGTTTTATAACTATTATTTTTAATATGTTGAATTCACACTGTAAGCTTCCTTAAGTTCTGCTAGGGAGAAGGGTAGCCTACAAATGTTTTAAATAAATAAATAAAACAGGAGTGATAAGGGATCGAATCTCTGCTTCAGAAGCATAAAGGTTAAGAGGAGTCCAGTGGCACTTTAAAGATCAATAAAAATGTATTCCAACATAAGCTTTCATGAATATGTGCTCACTTCATCAGATGCATGTAAGGCCCATCCATAGCAACTATAATTACACTTGAAGTTTCAAGAATATAGCTACTACAGATGAACACTAGACAAATCTAATTAAGTGAGCTCTGACTCACAAAGGTGACATCAGACTCCTGCTTAATTTTTCTGCAAAAGACTCACATGGCTACCCCTTTCTAATACCAGTTAATAGATGCACAATGCACAAATCCAAATAGGTCTGAAATTCCATGCTAACTCAACCCTGCCATAGACACCAAATGACCACCATGATAAACCTAGTACACCCAACCTACTTTCTTGAGCCTCTTGTGTAAATGTAAAACAGGAAGAAAACACTTGCTACTCTCAGCTCTTACCTGCTGCTGGCTTTGCTCCTCCAGGTTGAGCTTGACCTCCAAAGACTGCCGGGCTTCCAGGAAGGCTTTGCGGTGCTTCCGGTCTGCCATGTAGTATGACATGATGCCCACACAGATGGTACACAAGTAGATGGAAACATTGGACAAGATCTTAAATGGAAGAGAAAAAATGACAACAGTCAGTCTCCAGAAGATGAATGTAAAGAATTTTGGCTGTATACTATGGCATACATTCTACAAAAAATTTATTGTAATCCGCATTATGAGAGGTGTGCTGAGTGGAGAGGTCAGGAACGTACCCAGTTGCTTAACATGGAGTCAACCAGCCAAGAGCAGCAAGTCTCCAAGGCAGGTCTCCTTCCCAGCCTTGCTACACAGACCTGCTCCTGTAATATTATTGTGCTCTACCCCTGAGCTCTGGCCCTTCCTTTTAAAAAGTTAATGAAACTGCTTTATACTGACACACACCATCGGTTCATCAAGACCTGCACTGACTATTCCAATTGGCAGCACCTCTCCAAGGTCATAGGCAAAGGCATAGGCAACGTGGGACCCTTCTGTACACAAGGCATGTGCTTCACCACCAATCTATGGACTCTCCCCAAGTCTGGTATTTGCCAGTGAAGATGAGACAAAGGGCAGAAACCCTCTTCAGATGTCTGAAGGAGGCAGAACAAACCGGGAGGGAAGAGTGACATCAGCTTCACCTCAGCCTACCCAAGTTTATTAGAACATATGTATTGAGCAAAGTTTCTTTGTATATGTTCAAATGAACATGCATAAATCAGAGGCAGAGTGTGCTGCTGCAATTTCACTCTTCCACATATGTGCACAATCAGTCTACCCTCTTCAAGAAGAGCACTAGAATCATGACAGGGGAGAGGCAGATAAATTGCTTTTAGTGAGTCCTGAGGAAGAACCTGGGAGTTCCAGGCACAAGAAACATCACAAGAAGGCAAAGAGGAAAGAATGTGATGATAACCAATGGAGGGATAATAGCTGAGTGCTTGTGTGAGAGGGAATCCTTGTAATTTTTTTTTTATTACTTTGCCCTTGATATGGTGCAACTCACAGAACTGCAAGTGCACATACATGAAGAAATGCATAGGAGTGACTGGCAGAGAGGTGCTCCAGGCTACTGCTTTATAGCAATCTGGACCACTTACCCACAAGTGGATCTAGTCAAGTGTAGGTGCCCCAACCTACCATGTCAAGCACAAGTCTGCAGAGAATAACACAGTTAAAAACTTTATTCTAACAACAAAAATCAGAGTTGTCAAATGACAGGTCTCCTTCTATTCCTTTACCAGCTTGATTTGCAGAAACCAGCCAGTGAAGTTTTTCATGGTCTGGAGATAAGCATGGACAGGTAGGGGATAGTCGAAACACTGTCTATACAGTATCCAACCAAGACCATGGTTTATACTGAGGTATGGTGCATCCCAGCTGTTCCCAAGATGTCCTAAACTAGGATATAGAGTTGGTTCAGTCTGAATAAGGACATAAGAACATAAGAGAAGACAATGCTGGATCAGGCCACTGGCCCATCCAATCCAATACTTTGTCATACAGTGGCCAAAAATAGCTGGTGCCAGCATGAGGTTCACCAGTGGGGCCAGGACACTAGATGCCCTCCCACTGTTGCTTCCCCCCAAGCACCAAGAATATAGTACATCACATGCCCCAGACTGAGAGTTCCAGGCTAACAGCCACTGATGGACCTCTGCTCCATATGTTTATCTAATTCCCCTCTTGAAGCCATCCATACTTGTAGTTGCCACCACCTCCTGTGGCAGTGAATCTCTTACGCCTCGCTTGCAAGACCTTCCAGATGCCCTTGCTCTTATCTTCTCTTCATTAAAACTTGTTGAGGTGTTTTGGAAAAAAAAAACTTATCAGGTCTCTTAAGCATCTGACTGCCGAGAGGCTGGGTAGCGTCTGGGGACAGCAACTGTTAAAATAGAGCTGGAATCCGATGGGCACATAGCAAACAGCTCGTCACTTTTAATGCTCAGCCAAGGAAACAGACCTGATATTACTTGGTTGAGCACTGCCAGAAAATATCTGATTTTAAGGACTGAAAAGGTAAACGCCTATAGTACTGATAATGTATCGTACAGAGGACATGCCAAAAACTACACTCAGCATGTTCTTAGTAAATACAAAACCAGTCACTTCTTCCATTCTGGATCTCTTCTCCCTTTCTGTACTGACTTCAAGCAACTCCATTAGCAATCATCTCTTTGTGTTCTCTTTCTTAGTGGCCTTCAGTCTTGCAAAACTATGATTGTATCCATCATTTCCTTGTGCAGCTCCTTCTATCCTATTAGCCATAATTTTCAAGGTTCTTCTAGTCCCTTTTTCAAAAGCGGTTCACCTTGAACGCCGCTATAGTTCACATCCTCTTCCTTTTGCCATCTTCTCCCACTCCTATCTCTGTGCCTTCCATCATCTTGCCAGGAACTGTCTCTCCCTCTCAGTTTTTCAGACTTTGTTAATGTGTGTGAAATACTCTGAGTACTGGGGTGGTTTTTTTGCTATATTGCTATAAAAAAATGATTGGCCCACCTTGTGGTATGGCCTGCCTAGCAAAATGGCAAACTGTAAAGCAGAAACTGTTTCAGTCTGACACAGCATGGTTGCTAACTGGTACTAGTATACTGTTTAGCACACTACTCCACTGCTGTAATCCCACTCTATTATATTGTCAATTGTACGTATACTCCACTGATCACATTGTTTTTAATTATGTAATACTTGAGTCTCAGTAGTTTAAGACTATAAATGAAATAGATAAATCAATAAAAAGGTAGATGAACCATGCTATGACAATCCCATATGATTTTCATGTGGTGCCATTCTGTTTTTATCTGGTGGCAGATTCAACTTAAAGTGCCAGTTTTAACCTTCAAAGCCATCAGAATACTAACACCCATTTCTTCTGGAACAGTTAAAAGCATCTCTTAGGGCAAAGTCACATTTACCTGCTTTTGTTTTGCCAGCTTTGTGATCCAACAGGAAAAGCCACAGCCTCTGCCAACCGACTGATGCTCAAAGGGCAGCAAATTTTGGACAGCTGTCCAAAAATCACTTTCCCCTCCACATGGTTAAATTTGGCTGGCAGTTGGCAAAGACTGTGTTTTGCCAAGCGCAAGTACTTTTCTTTTTTAAAATAAGAAAAGCAATTTTCTGGATATTAATTTAAACCCATCTTCTTTGGCGTTGCTAAGAGACAATAAACAGAGTGACATGTTTATCTTTCACTGTATTTGAACAGTAGGGTTTTTTAAAGCGGGGGAATGATTCTTAGACAACGCTTCCATTCTACTAAGAGAAAATATAAATAATGAACTATGTAAAAACAATGCTGAAAGGTGGCCCTTCCACAGAACCCCTGTTCTCTCAAGGTGGAAGCTTTTACCATGGTCTGCTACACATGACTTTGAAGTACTGTGGATATTTATTGTGGGTACAGTCAATTTTCAGTTGGTTTGGCAGGGGAATACTTCCCTAATGCCACAATGAATGGAACTAGAAAGAGCTAATTTTTAAACTGAGAAGTTGTGGCTTAGACTGAGAAGCCACGTGCTCCTGAATACCAGGATTTGGTTACTGTGCTTAGTTCCAGAATATATTGGGTAATAACAGGACACTGCAGTAGTTTCCTGGGAAATCCCTACCTCAAATGAAACCCTGGAAGTCTGTAATTGCCGCAAATATTCATTTAGTACCAAAGGTGTGCCAGGTACACCCTCAGTACCCAGATAATTCCATCAATAGCTATGTGCCAAGTTGACTAAAGAGAACCTTCATGCCCAGAGGCAGTTAACCCCTGAATATGAGTGCCAAGAGACAACATCAGAGGAATACCTTGGCCTTTGTGTCCTGTTTGTGGGCTGTCCAGGGTGGACCATGGGTCTGCTCCTGCAGGTCCCTTATACTCCTGTTATGTTACAGACCCTTGCCCATCAAAATAAAATTTAGTATTTCTATATCGTTTCTCTGCCATCAAAACAGCAGGATGATGCCTTTACCTTGGAACCACAGCTTGGGCTACTGTAATCTACTTGTCTTTCGGTTCATTGCACCATTAGATAGGAGGCAGACATACTGGCCACAATACAAAGCACCCTTCAGCACCTAAGCCTGTGGCATGTACAGAACTTTAGACCCTGAGGATGAAGTCCAGCAAGAATTCAGGTTGTGCATACATCAGTAAGCCTTGTCCCTTAAACGAAGAAGATACAAAAAAGCCTCCTGATCCTGACCCTGGATTAGGACAGGCCTACTTGTTTAGCAACGGAACATCTCCAGGGAGGAAGAGATGATAAGTCTGTTGCAGCAAAAACAACACAGTCTCGGTGGCACCGTGAAGACTAACAAATTTATTGGACCATAAAATGTATTATAGAGCTGCAGCAGCTGCTCCCTGCTACTTAATCGCAATGCTTCACTCTGGATTTTTTTTGCCTCCAGCCTCCTGACATAGCATTGCTTCTCCTAGCAAGAGCTGTATGGCAGGAAGAGAGTCAACAGGTGAAGTTTATCTAAACATTGCTGGCCCTTCATCGCATCCCCCTCACAGTATGACAGCTCCTGAGGGGTCATCCTTCCTGGTTCTAATTTTTTATGCTCAGAATTGACATTGCCTCTTCTTTTCTCTCTCTTTCCCCTTCCCTTTTTGCCTCAGCATTTTTGGAGTATAAATGTGCAGGAGGCAGGAACTCTTGCACATTTCTACCTGGTGTAATACACTAAGTAAGTATGAAGCACTCTACCCCAAACTGGTGATGCTTAAAAGTATACCTCTGAGATTTCTGCCTGCCCTGTAACAGCCTTGCTGATCCATGATAACTACCGTAGCTAGCCTGAGGTTTTTAACGTAGCAATAGAAGGGAAATCCCTTTCAGCAGGCACTGAGGAAAAATTCTACAGCGATGGTGAGGAAAACACCCCCAACATAAATGCGCACCAGTGACTTGCTATTTTTAACACCTTGTTGTTGCCATGACAACCAACCAGTTCTGAAGCAGACTCATTGCCTCTGCAGGGCCTCTGAAGCCTAGCCATTATGGCTACTCCAAGAAAACATGTAGCGAAATATGTACTCGCTTCTCTTGCTATGGAGGCCTTTTTTTAATTTGGGAAGTCTCTGGAAATCAACAACTGCCAGAAAATAAACTTTTGAGTGCCCAGGTAGCCTTGGTTTCTCCCTCAGCAATTCATATGCCATATAATGAAATTTGCTACCTTTACTCCTTCTTACCGCCCTCCCCTGTCCGCCATCTTGTACAGCTTTTCCTCAGCACAGAGATGTCATGTAACCATTACATTAAAAAGACAATAACCGTGGCCTATGAAAAAGTGGCAGCTCTACAGTTAATTTGTATGTGCTGTTTTATTCATAATTTAGCCTCTTAAAATAGTATGCTACATATTTATGACTCCTGTCACATTTCATTTCAGTTTTGCCCTGGAACAAACCTTGGTAAGGTTCCCCCAAACATGTACTTTTCTGCCTCCTGGGACTGCATGCTCAGGATTTTCCTTTAAATTACATTTTATCCATTTCTACCTATCCACCAAGAAACTTGTATCCTGATTTCCTCAGGAACAATTGGGGGAGGTCCTAATGTGGGAATCTTGAAATAGCCAAGATCTGCTAATATAAACAAGGCATTAAAAGCTATTTGAGTGGGTTCATAGATGCATGCAAATTCACCATTAAAATATGTTTAAAAATAAAATCTGAAAAACTACAAAAATGAAGGAGGGGCAGAATAATGGCTAGAAAGAAAAACACCACCAGACGCCCAGTCACTCAAATGTTTAGTAATACATGGGGAATTTGAGGCTGGATTTTTATTAAAAACTACTAATGTTTTATGTTTTTTATGTTTTATTTTGTAAGCTGCCTCAGATCTTCCATATAGTTCCCATCTTTTTTCCCTACCAAGGCAAAAAGTAATCCAAGGAGCATTAATGGCTCAGGCTAGCCCAGTCTCGGTAGATCTTAGAAACTAAGCAAGGTCAGCCCTGCTTAGTATTTGGATGGGAGACCACCAAGAAGTCCAGGGTCATTATGCAAGGGCAGACAATGGCAAACCCCCTCTGAAAATTTCTTGCCTTTGGGGTTGCCCTAAATTGGCTGCAACTTGGTGGCAGCTTCCACCACTATCAAGGACATGAGGAGAATACTTTAAAAAAAAACCTTCCTCAGTGCAACAGTCATAATCCAGATTAAGTCTCTCCTTTGTTGCTTCTCAGGGCCAAATTATATGGCTGGAATTCTAATCATGGAGCTCGAATATAGTTTTTTGGAACAAAACTGTACCATTTCCATCTTCCATTTTTGCCCATCCACCAAGGATCTTGGGGCAGCATGTATTATTTCCCCTTCATTGTTCAGTCCTCACAACAACCCTGTGAGGCTCATTATGCTGAGAGAGCACAAGGGCCTGATCCCAGTTTACCCACTGAGCACTCTGACCGAGTGGGGATTTGCACCCAGGTCTCCCAGGTCCAACACTCTGTCCAGTACACTTCACTGGATAAGCTTGCAGGTCCTTTCCCTTCCAGTTCTCACTTCCTAAGAATTTCTGCTACAAAGACTTCTGTTAATCAGACGTACTGTTGATCTTTGGGCATACAGCAGGAACAGCAGCTCGCATATACAAACAATACACATGTGCCAAAAATGCTGATTTGGATCCACCCTGTGAATCAAAGTAGATTTGGGATGCCCTGCTCCAAGCTTAACTTGCAATGGAAGGTTATTTAGCCTCTTTTCAATGGCCCTGAGCTGTGTTATTGTGTTTTTCTGACTCAGGAGGCTGCGGATTCCCTGCGGAGGCAGTCCAGGGCTTCAGTTACCTACATTAAACGCAAGCAATTAGCTTTAAAGAGGGCAGGGAGACAAAGAAGCTGAAAACACAAACAAACCCCAACAGCCAAGAGGCATAGCTGATGGAAAGAAAGCCACTGGAGTTGACAGCTTCCAAGAGCTTGCAGTTATTGTGATAGCAACTTTGTATGTATACAATGCTCTGTAAATAGCACAGGACTGGACTAGCTAGGCAAACTCTGACCCAAGTAGGTTACAGTCTAAATGGAGGAACAGCAGTGTTTAATTGGAGCAGAGCCCTGGAGCTGCATAAGAAGCAGATAAGAACATTCCTCTCTGCCAGAATTAAGACAAATGCCAGGAGAATCTGTACCCTGGAATCATCTGGTTAGACAGAACAGTTCCTCTCCCCTTTGATAGGCTGCTTGAGGAGAAGAGATCCTCTGTGCACACACATTCAAGTTCTCTTTACCTAAAGCATGTACATCACACTTCTCTGTACAACCTGGGACTTGTTGACAGCAATAAAAAACTTTAATTTTAAAACCATGCCATTCTTAAAAAAAAAAAAACTAAACCAGCAGCAATTAAAGAATCTGCACCAGCAGCAATTCAGTAATTCAGCCAGTCTACATTACCAAAAGTCTTACAAACAGGCCTTATGTTTTACCACAGAAAGCCAAGAAAGGGAAGAACAGACAGGCATCCTTCTGGTGATTGATCCTATAACTGATGTTTTACTGGGGTTGCCCTTTCCAGCACAGACAATTCCTGGAGATTTGGGAGTGCTGCCTGTGTTCAGGGGAATTTGGTATAGAATTTATGGTATACCATACAGTTTGCACTCTGAAGCTGCCATTTACTGCAGCGGAACTGATCTCTGTAGTTTGGGAATCCATTGTAATTCTGGAAGATCTCCAGGCCCCACCTGGAGGTTGGCAGCCCTACTCTCACACAGCAAAGCAGTATCCAGGTGGTCAGCTTTGTTGGTCTGAAGCAGTAGAACAAATCTGGAGTCCAATTGACACCTTTAAGACCAACAAAGGTTTATTCAAGGTATGAGCTTTTGTGCACAAGCCATACTTTTTCAAGTACATTGGAATGGTAGGTAAGGTTCAAACTTATAGACAGGGACTTAACAGCAAATTAATATGTGACATGATGATGTTTAAGATATACAAAGTCAGAGCTAAATAACAAGCTAAGGTTATAAGGTGAACAGCTGTAAAGCAATAAATATGTCAAAATAGCTGGTAAATATCTAAAGGTGCTTCCTACAATTAGAAAATATACTTTTAGATATTTATCAGCTATTTTGACATATTTATTGCTTTGTATAAACCTTTGTTGGTTTTAAAGGTGCCACTGGACTCCAAATTTGTTCTAATAAAGCAGTATGGAGCATAAGACATACAGATGTCATAGGGTTATACAGGAAGATACTCATAGGTATGTGTGTTAGATGTCATCAAATTGCTTCTGACCTATGGCAATCTTATGAATTAATGACCTTTAAAACATCCTACTGATTATAACCTTGTTTAGCTTAGCCAAGGCTCATCAGAGCTTGGTACTAAGCAGGGTTAGCCATGGTCAGTACTTGAACGGGAGAATATTAAGGAAGACTAGGGTTGCTATGCAGAGGAAGGCAATGGTAAACCAGCTCTTCTCTTATCTGGATCGTCCCACAGAGAAGGCTGCCAGGAGTCAGTTGAAACTCAATGTCATATTCTCATAAGCAGGGGTCATTTCGTAGAAAAAGAGATGCAGGAGCTCATTAGCATAACTCATTAGCATAACTCATTTGCATATGTCACACACCCTAACATACGGGAAGTGTGTCAGAAGGCAACACCCACCCCTCAGGCTCCACTCCACAGGTGAGTGAAACTGACCTGCTCTTCCTCCATTTCCTTCCCCATCCAATACTTTGTGCAATAAAAATAAACGTAAAGAACACACCCTCATTCTCTTCCTGCTCCCTTGAAACCACCAGGTTTCAAGTAGACTTAAGATACCCAGGACATGTGCATCACCCATCCCTTCCCCTTCCCCTCCCCACAACAAGTCACCCTGTGAGGTAGGTGGGGCTGAAAGAGGTCTTTTGAGAACTGCTCATGAGAGAACAGCTCTGAGAGAACTTGTGACTGGCCCAAGGTCACACCAGCAGCTGCATGTGGAGGAGTGGGGAATCAAACACGGTTCTCCCAGATTAGAGTCCAACTCCTGACCACTACACCAAACTGATGGGGTGGAAGCTGCTGAAGGGTTGGTGAAATTTCTCCAGTACTTATGTGCCATGTGCCCAGATAAAAAATGGTATACTTACAAAATTTATATGCCACCTTGAGCAAGTCTCTGGAAAAGCAGCACACAGTCATAAAAGGAACAATGATAAAATTATCAATATTAAAACAAAACATTAAAAACAATAAAGACCCTAGCAGGGTTTCCCCGGGGCACTGCGCCTCTGCACTGCTCGGGGAAGCCGAGGAGGGGGCAGGGTTTGGTCATGTGCCCGCCCCCTGGGCTCCTCACTCCCAGAGCTGCGCTCCTGTGCGCTCCCGCTCCAACCGACCCCTGCTCATAAGTATGCCAGAACTTAAAATCTATGAAGAACTTTTACAGATCAAAACTGCCACAGTCAGAGACATGTAACTAGCTGGTGCAACTGCTGCAACCCCAGCTGGATGTGCTCCTCCACTTCCAAACAGAAGGATGGGGGAATGCAGTGGGACGGAGAGATGGGTCTCTGTTGCCTAGCCCAGTGGAGGGACGGGCTCAAAAACAACCTCAAATTCCAAAGTCAGGTGGATCCAGAAAAGTTCAGCAAGACTCCAAACATTCTGGGATAGCTACTAGGAGCTAGACGCAATTTAAAGTAATTGGAAACATATTCTATTTTTGGCCCTGCACTGCTGTGCAGTTTCTCTGAAAAAACTATAGCAAGAATGCTGATGAGATGATCAGAAGTTTTAGATAAGTTACAAAAACGATAACAGACCAAGAGGGGATATACTAAGCTGAAAGACACAAGAGGCTAGACCTGTTTAGCCTACAGGAAATCAGGTTTGTGGAAAGAAAGTGTTCAGACAAGAAAAGCACTGCTCAAACATTCTATAGAAGGTAGGACAAAAAGCAATGGAAACTAGGCAGACTGTGGCTTTGGTTGCTAACTCCAGGTTAGGAAATTCCTGGAGATTTTCGGAGTGGAGCCTCCAGCACCCATTTTCTCTAGGCAAACTGATCTCTGTTGTCTGGAGACAGATTTGCTAACTTCAGGTTGGGAAATTCCTGTCATGATGTCCACCCTTCAAGTAGCCATTTACTCCAGGGGAATTGAACTCTATAGTCTGGAGATCAGTTGTAATCCCAGGAGATCTCCGGGCTCCATCTGGAGGTTGGCAACCCCAACTGTGGCTTAAAAACCCATTCCCATAACCCTCCTTGGTGTAAGAGCATTTCCATCAATGACCCAAGATGCCAAGGAATGCCAGAGAATCCCCCTCCACAAGACTAAAACACATTGTCTATTGTGTTTTATAAACTAAAGAAATTGGTGACACAGGTAGAATATGAGGGCAGAATTTCTTACCCTTTCACACTCTGCTGGATACATATGAAGCTGCCTTATACTGAATAAGATCCTTGGTCCATCATGGTCAGTATTGTCTACTCTGACTGGCAGCAAGGTCCCAGGACACTGACGCTGGTGAATGTGATATTTGTCCTAGATGAGAGGCTTACAAAGAGATGAAGCAGCAGGTTGCTGATGGTATAGCAGTGGTATCATGGAAACTATCGGTGGGGGGGGAAGGGGGGGTTCCAGGCCTAATAAGGATGGGGAAGGGGTGTGTGGCTGGGTCTGACAAGGGTGGGTTTAGAAGATGGGATGAGGAATGAAATACAGGTGTTTGGGGACAGTTGCTTAATAGAAACAGACTGGGGCTAATATGGGGTAAGGAATTTTTAAGAAGAAGAAGAGATTGGATTTATATCCCGCCCTTCACTCACTTGGAGTCTCAGAGCGGCTTACAAACTCCTTTTCCCTTCCCCTCCCCATAACAGACACCCTGTGAGGTAGGTGGGGCTGAGAGAGCTCTGAGACAACTGTCCTTGAGGGAACAGCTGGTACAAAGCTATGGCTTGCCCAAGGTCATCCAGCAGGTGCAAGTGGAGGAGTGGGGAATCAAACCCGGCTCTCCCAGATTAGAGTCCGCGCACTTAACCACTACACCAAACTGGCTCTCTTAAAAGTGTGGAAAACAAAATCAGAGGGCAAGCCTGGCATCTGGGTGAGGGGGTCAGCTGAAACATGACCCCTAACCTCTGCCACACCCTTTACCCACCACCCTGGTGATGAGCACAGAGACCTCTACTGTTTTCACCCTGTTCACTTGTGTCAGGGCAGCTAGCTTATGAACAGCACATTCCCAGAAGGACCATCCAAACATCTATATAACAAAGATCATAATGATAAACCAGATCAGCATACAATGTTTGTTTCTGGACATCATGTTCCTCTTTTTCCAGAATGAGGAGACTCGGGCGTGCTGCGTTGCCAGGGTTTTGCTGGCCCTGTACTCCCTGTACCACCGAAACAATTAACAGAGGGAGAAGCAAGAAGCAGCCAACCAGGCTGCTGCTGCAGCTACCACACAAGCTGTGGCTTTGCCGTCACCCAGATGCATCCTTCCCAACTAGGGAAAATAGTCTTTGTTCAGGTTTCTTTAGGGTTGTTTCTCTTCCTCAGGGGGAACAACAATCCTGTACGTTCTCTTTGGCTGGTTAATTCAAATGTATGCTAGGACAAATGTGAGCTAGGACAAATAGAAACAGCTGGGAAGTTTCAGAAAACCTCATCGGATAGTAAAGAATACTTTTCTGCACAGACACTAATTGCAGCTCAAACCCACACAGAGTCGTCCTTACCTGGATAGCCCAGGCAAGATCAATCTTGCCCTCTAGGGGTCACCAGAAGTCAATCATGACTTCCAGGAGCACATGCGCACGCGCACACACACACACAAAATACTCACACAAAAAACACCCTTCACAGAGTCAGCTGACAAAAAAACACAAAACTGCATATGACTCAAGCCGGATGATTCAACCAAGCAAGCCAAGTCGCACACCACTTTATCAATACTGCATGGCATGTCGATGGATTCAGGTATTTCAAGCACTAGAATCCTTTTCCAGAGCCCTGTAAAGTAGGCCAGGATTACTATCCCTCCCCATACTACAGATGTGAAGCTGAAAGAATGGCAGCTAAGGTAAGATTGGAGCACACATGCTGTATCAGGAAGATTATTTAAACAGACATAGATTCAGGCGGGTAGCCATGTTGGTCTGAAGCAGCAGAACAAAGTTTGAGTCCAGTGGCACCTTTAAGATCAACAAAGTTTTACTTTGGGTATAAGCTTTCATGTGCATGCACACTTCTTCAAATAAGAAGGTATCTGAAGAAGCGTGCATGCACACAAAAGTTTATACCCAGAATAAAACTTTGTTGGTCTTAAAGGTGCCACTGGACTCAACCTTTGTTAAATAGACATTGTTACAGTAGACTGGTAAGGTCATAACTGAAGTGCCAGGCATGAAGCTGGCCAAGTCTGGGGCTAGGGCAGACTCACCCCAAATTTTGGTAGGCTACTTCCTGGTGGTAACTTACACTAGAATTAGGATTGCTTACTTGAAAATAAATAAAAGTGTATTTTTAAGGGAAGGAGGAAGTTAAAAGATGAGATGGGCAGGACACCTCGGCAAGTATCTTGAGGCATCTATTGATGAAAGAAGTTCACCTAAGCCAACCACTCATTGGCTAGGGAGGCAAAGGGAAGGTATTCCTTTGGTGGTATGCAGCATTCAACTGTATGGATTTTGGTGGGGGTCAGCACCTCTTGGCACAACTCTGTGCAAGAAATTTTTTTAAGTCTTGAATGTCTGAGAACAGCCTGTATTAATTGTGCTCCTCAAAGAACCTGCCCATCAGCTGAAACTGTTATTTTTTTTAAAAAAAAAAAGAAGGGGTGCATTAATACAGAAAAAAGAGACTAAGATTTCAACCACCGGTATCGTAGCTCACATTATACTACCACTGAAAATGGCTTGTTATATCTCACATTTATACCCTGCATTGTTCCATCACAGAACTCACAGAAGTTTGCAAAGAAGTCTCCCAGCCAGGGACTGGTCTCACCAAGATCTGCTGAGCTTCAGCAAGGTGCTTGTGGGCATTCAGACCTCACCTCAGGCCTTGCTTTAATTTCTGAAGAACCAAAGGCTGATTTCCCAGGAGCAAAGGCACATGGCGAGTCAGCAACCAACTTATTTTCTATCCAGGCTAGAGGTCACACTGCTAGTCTTGAAGCAGTCACCTGTATACTCCATCATGACCAAAAAACATGATTAATCAGGTCACCAGCCAAACTGGCTTTGTCTACAGAGCCACAATGAATCATGGTCTGCATTTCTGCTAATGGAACCAGGGCTTCAGTTTATATATGGGCATACAAGGGGCTCAAACTCAGAACCACGTCCTTCAGCACCACTAGACTCGATGCAATGAAAGTAAAACCATAATCATGAAGATTATCTTCAAACATGCAACGAATGCCTTTCTCTGGCTGAGGAATTGAGCTTATCTACCCATGATGGTTCCTAGGCGTATACGATTTTAGACTTCATCTATTTTTTTTGGTAAAGAAATTTTTTTATTTTTCAAAAAAAACCATCAAAAATAATACATTTACCTTATACAAATCCCTTTTTCCATATTATATAACATTTTGTTCTATTTGTACATTCTATTTTTATCTTGTTTTGGTGGTTTCCCACCACCTCTGAAGCATAACACATTTTCCATTTTATTCAAAATAGTAATACTATATCTATGTTTCATTTCTGGTAACGGTTATATATCTTTAAAATACTTATATACCAATTCTTATTTTCTATATTCTTATATATTTCTAAATAAAAACAGCTTCATTGTCTAATTTTAACTAAAACCTTCATATAATATATTTCTATTCCTTTATGCTATTATAACCATGTATAAATGTAGTTTTTCATATCCCAGTATTTTTCAACATATTCTTTCAAATCTTTCCAGTCTTCTAGAAAGGTCTCTGAGTAGAGATTATTCAATTTTCTAGTCCATTTATCCATTTCAGCCATATATAACAGTTTTTTCAACCATTCCCACACCTCTGGTTTTTTTTTTAGACTTCATCTATGTGGGGAAGCAGGAATACATATTTGAAAATTCTCCCACATCATCTCTCTGCTCATCTTTTTTTTTTAAAGTCAAAAAGAGCATAGGAACCTAACCTTGTTTTCACTGAGGTAGTTTTCTACATACAAGGAAACCTGGCAGCAAATTTTAACATATGATTCCCCAGCAATCTGAAATCTTAAAACGCCAGGAACTCTTATGTCTGGTTATCCATCAGTTTCCAGGCACAATTCAGAGTGCTGATTCTTACTTTTAAAGCCCTAAACAGCTTGGAGCCAGGATGCCCATACTATCCAGCCTTCTTCTTCCATACTATCCAGCCTTCCAACTAAGATCTGCCTCTCAAGCCCTGATCTCTGTGCACCCAGCTTTCAAAGGTGAGGCGGGTGGCAATTAGAGACAGGGCTTTTTCTATAATGGCATGGCACCTCGCCTCTGGAATGCCCCCCCCCCCACCTTGAGGCCACCTGCCACCTACTTTACTTTCTTTTAGGCGTCAGACCAATACACATCTTTTTTAACCCAGGCTTTTAATTAAGGGTTTTATTTTACCAGCGTTTTAAAGAGTTTGCTGCTGCTTTATAGCAGCATGAATTGCCCAGCTTAAACCTCGTCATAACTTGAAAGCTAAGCAGGGTCAATCACAGATAGTACTTGGATGGGAGTCTGCTAAGGAAGACCAGGTTGTTATGCAGAGGTACACAATGCCTCTGCTTGACTCTTGCCTGGATGGAGTAGCCATGAGTCACTTGTGACTCAACAGCACATTCTTCTTTTTTCTTCTTCTGTTTTTAAGGGTAGTTTTTATGCTGTTTATGTTCAACAGCTTGTTTTTATATATTACTTTATTTTAACTATACACCTAGGGCTGCCAAGTCAGCCCGGGGGGCGGGGGATCCCCCGCTACAGGGGTTCCCAATTCGCCGGCCAGCATTCAGCCGGTGGGGGAAACCCCGCCCCCGAACTCGTCCAGCCTGGACGACTTCCCTCATGTAATGACGTCACCCGGAAGTGATGCCATCATGTTGGGGGCGTTGCCAGAGCGTCACCCTGGCAACGCCCCCAATGTGCTGACGTCACTTCTGGTGACGTCAGCCAGCGTGCGCGCTTTGCGCGTGCACCAATGAAGCTCCCGGCCAGCAGAGGACTCCCCCCCGCCGGTAAGCTCAAGGGACTTGGCAACCCTATATACACCTCCTCAAGCAGAATTCTGAAGGGGTGACACAGAAATATCCTAGTAAATAAAATAATATTAAATGACTTATTTGCAGACATAATAGGATTGTCATCAGTTTTCACAAGGCCTCGAGGTAAAAAAGAATGGCCCCCTTGAACACACAAACATTTTTACTCTAGAAATCAAATTTAATTGACTCTTATCTAGCTGCTCTTTGACAGCAGCCTAAAATATGGCAAAACTCACTCCTGGGTTGAACCATTTCAAACTCTGGGTGGGAATTTGCATGTTTGAACTAGGGTTGCCAGAAGATTCCCCCCCCCCCATCACTGGCAGGGGATGGGGGGTAGGGTTGCCATATCCAGGTTGGGAAACTCCTAGAGATTTGGGGATAGAGCCAGGGGATGACAAAAAACTCAGAGGGATAGAGTCTCCAAAGCATCCATTTTATTCAGGGAAACTGATCTCTGTAGTCTGGAGTTGAGGTGTAATTCCAGGTGTAATCCCCAGTTCTCACCTGGAGGCTGGCACCCCTAGTTTGAATACTCCTCTAAAAAATACCCCCACAGTTAATTTTAAGATGCATCTTAAGGAAGAGACTGGAACAGCACAGTGACATTAAAAGGAGTCATTAAAAAGAGGTGGTATTTGATCATGTGATTTCCCCCCCATTCTGGTGTGGTACAGTCCAGGAACAGGTTTACCATGTGATGAGCTGTTTATCTAGAATGGGCCTTAGAGCAATGACTGACCATTTCTTTACTATCAGTTTATACCAGTGGTCTGCAAACCGTGGCTCGGGCGCCACATGCGGCTCTTCGGGCCCTTGAGTGTGGCTCTTGAGTGTGGCGCCTGCCCCTCCCCACCCCTCCCTGCCGGAAAGAGTCACAGGCCGGGGCAGAGGAGGCGCCAAAGCAGGAGCGCCATAAGGTTGGATTAGGGAGGGAGGGGTGCCCCCTGGCCTGCTGCCCCACCCCCCCGCTTCGGCGCCCCTCCCTCCCAAACACCGTTTGCAGAGTCTGCAGCAGTCTCGGCAGACCTCCGTTTGGGCTGGGGAGCGGAGCGGCGGAGCATCGCTCCGCTAGTGAAGAGTCCAGGGGGCGGGTACATAAGCCCGCTCCCTTCTCCTAGCAGCCCTGAGTGAGCGAGGAGCAGGTAGGTAAGGGCTCCTGCGCTTCGGGGAGGGCTGAGGACGAGGCCTCCAGAGGCCAGGCCGTCTTCCCGCCCCCCTGCTGGCTGCTGACTCCCCTGGGCACTGGCCAGTAGAAGGCGGCGGGGGTGGTGGTATTTTTTGTGTGTGTTTTTTTTTTGTGGCCAGGCCAGGGCGGGAGGGCCTCCTTTTTGCTTTTTTTCCGTCCCGGCTGCCGTTTCTGGCCATGCCGGGGTGGCAGCGGCGGCAGGAGGGCCTCCTTTTTCCTTTTTTCCCACCCAGAGTGAGAGGGCCTCCCTTTTGTTTTTTTTCCAGCCTGGCTGCCGTTTCTGGCCATGCCAGGGCGGTGGCGGTGGCAGGAGGGCCTCTTTTTGCTTTTTCCCCGCCCCGGGCGAGAGCGAGAGGGCCTCCTTTTTGCTTTTTTTCCCGCCCGGCTGCCATTTCTGGCCATGCCAAGGCGGCGGCAGGAGGGCCTCCTTTTTGCTTTTTTCCCGCCCAGAGTGAGGGCGAGAGGGCCTCCTTTTTGTTTGTTTTTTTCCAGCCCTGCTGCTGTTTCTGGCCATGCTGGGGCGGCAGCGGCGGCGGCAGGAGGGCCTCCTTTTTGCTTTTCCCCCGCCCGGCCGCCGTTTCTGGCCAGGCCGGGGCAAGAGGGCCTCCTTTTTGTTTTGTTTCCCGCCTGGCTGCCGTTTCTGGCCAGGCGGCGGGGGGAGGGCCTCCTTTTTTTCCCCTTTGCGGCGGCGGGAGGGCCAACTTTTTGGTTTTTTTCCTTGGCGGGGGTGGGGGTGAGAGGGCCAACTTTGTTTTGTTTCCCGCCCGGCCGCCGTTTCTGGCGGGGGGGGGGGGGTGTAGAGACACACCGGTCTTTTTGTTTATGTTCTCCCAGTCGCTGTTTACTCTGTCTCTGGGAGGTGTAGAAAAATCTCCATTGTAATTTACGAGTGGCATCCCCACCTGGTCCCTGGACGGAGGGGGGAGGGAGGAACGGAGGCAGGAGTGGTTAGGCCCGAGGGGGGGGGGAGAGGTGGCGGGGACATCCCCCCCACACACCATCCCAAAGGCTTCCTAGAGAGGGGGGAGGGGGGAGGGAGGAAAAGTCCTTTCCGGGGCTGGGGGGAGGGGGCTTTGTTATTGGAATGGCCAAAGAGACTAGGGACGGTTTCAGTTCTGCAACAGGAGAAGAAAAGCTTTTCAGCCGGATTCTGAGCAGGGTTACTCTCAAGCAAGTCATGAGGGGAAATAAGTCAGTTGTGCTGGAAGAAGAAGAGATTGGATTTATACTCCACCCTTCACTTGGAATCTCAGAGCAGATTACAAACTCCTGAGCTATGACTGAGTCAGGAAAGCTCATACCCTGCCACGAATTTTGAGTCTTTCAGGTGCTGCTGGATTCTTGCTCTTTTCTCCCCTTACGCTCTGCCATGACAACTTTGCTCATTTGAGCAGCAGGAACTCCTGGAACCCGCCCACCCCCCCCTTGGGCAGAATCAGCAACTCCCCATCCAGGGGTGCTTTCTTGCTCTCTCTGGAAGTTTTCTGTGCATTGGGGGAAAAATGCCTATTCACAAGGAGAAATATGAAAGTTTAATTATGTAAATCTTAAATTAGGTAAAGCTGGTAAATCTTTCTCTGGTTTGAATTAGTTGTATATATTTGTTCCTGTAGTAGCCTGCCCTGAGCCCTGCTGTGCAGGGGAGGGAGGGCTAGAAATCCAATTAAATAATAAAATTATTATTATTATTATTATTATTACCTCTCAGCTTGGCATGTGGAAGATCCCAGGTTCAATCCCTGGCATCTCTGGCTAAAAGGGTCAGGTAGCTGTCAAAGACCTCCACCCAAGATCTTGGAGAGCTGCTGCCAGTCTGGGACAATACTGACCTTGGTGGACCGATGGTCTGATTGAGTGTCATGCAGCTTAATATGCATTTGTGTGTTTTATTATACCCTGTCTTGATGTTTAAAATACTGGCGACTCTTTTGCCTCTGGGCAAAATTCACTTTCCAAGTTCCCATCTAAGAGGATAATACAGTGCAAAGTTATTTCAGTGTCCTAAAACTGGAGTAAGTCTGCATTGCATCACGCTGTAAATGTTTTGACTCCAGTGGCACCTTTAAGGCCAATAGAGTTTGATTCTGGGTATAAGCTTTCATGTCCAGGCAAGCTTCTTCAGATACTGAATATCTGTAAATGTTGTGGCACTGGAGTACTTTGGCCAGTCCACCAGTGAAGACCCTCTTCCCAAGCCCTGCTCTCTGTGCCTCTCACTTGCAAAGGTGAAGCAGGTGGTGCAGGGCTTTTGCAGTAGTGACACCCTGCCTTTGGAATGAACTCCTTTAGTGCTTCTCTTTACTGTTTCTTAAGAACTAAGCAAAACCAGAGCTAGTTTGGTGTAGTGGTTAAATGCAGAAACTCTAATCTGGGAGAACCGGGTTTGATTCCCCACTCCTCCACTTGCACCTGCTGGGTGACCTTGGGCAAAGCCGTAGTTCTGGCACAGCTGTTCTTGAAAAAGAGCAGTTTCTGTCAGAGCTCTGTCAGCCCCACCAGCTTAGGAGTACTCTAATTAAGTTAATAACAATGTACCTACCTATATAGTTTAAGTTTTAAAAAGTTGGCTCTCAAAAGAAATTTCAATCGTTGTACTGTTGATATTTGGCTCTCTTGACTAATAAGTTTGCCTACCACTGGTTTATACTAATAATCAATCTAATATATGTGGAGTCAAGCAGCCATCCCTGGGCACTCCATCAGAAAGAGAGAGAGAGAGAGAGAGATTCAGCTCATGACCTCCTCATGATGAATCATGCCCAACCTAGATGGTAAACAAGGCAACAGCCATGTGATGCAACATCCAGGTCATGCTAACTGGTTCTGAAAAGAAAATCCTATGCATTTAATCACTACATAAAAGTCTCAATCAAGCAAACATCTGAGATTTTATAAAGGGGGAAGGGGATCTCAAAAATGCCTAAACAAAAACTGCAGCTATACTTCCCCAGGGGAAGCTGGAGACCCCCAGAATTAACCATCTGTAGGCGAGGACAAAAGAGGGAAACTTTGGAAAGAGGAGATGAATAGTTACAGATGCTCCATTGAAGAGAACCCAAGGTGGGCAAATGCCCACCAAAAGAAGCGTATAGACATCCCAGCTGTCTCTATGTTCTCCATAATTTGCTGGGGGCCGGGACAATTTTTACGATGATGTACTTTTTAAAATATCTGGGGTTTTGCCAAGGTTTCTTTCTCCTGGTTCTCTATAAGTTAAACCTCCAAGTGGGACAGCATGTACACATCTGTGTCTCTAGTGCTCATTCATAAACACAAAGTCTCCATGCGTAGGCCAGCCTTGCATTTCACTTGCTGCAGCTAGCAAGGTTCATTTTGAAATGCTGGTGATATATTCTAGAACAATTATGCTTTTCTAGTACACCATTAAAAAATCCTTCCTTTACTTTCAAACTAGTATAAAAATCAGTGAATGCAGCGCGTGTTAAAATGAGAAAAGCCACCCGCAGGGTATTACAGGGGTGGGTAAAAGGACGAAGGCATTGAGCTTATATGGAAGGAGAGAAAAATTAAAAAGTATTTGGCTGCTAAATCTTGGAGGATAGAGGCACAGAGATAAAACTCCCTGAACTTCACTAGTGGTCTAAAGGCTTAAATCAGTCCTGCTGACTTTCTCGGACTAACATCCTTCTGTGTTTTCTTTCGCACTCTTCCTGTTCTATCACTATTGCCAGTGTACACCTCCCCGCCTCACTCTGCTCCTGGTAATCAAGTCTGCCATATCTGAACACATGAAGCTGCCTTACACTGAATCAGATAATTGGATCTCCAAGATCAGCATTGTCTACTCTGACTGGCAATGGCTCTCCAGGATCTCAGGCAGAAGTCTTTCACATCACCTGTCACCTGATTCTCTAAAGAAACTGGAAATTCCAGGACTGAACCTGGAACAGCGCATGCTCTGTCAGTAAGCTATGGCCCCCTCCCCTTAGAACACTGTGCACAGCGATGGAGCTAGCTGCAACACTGAAACAGACTGTGCACAGAACAGATGACAACCTCCAGGAGGACAGTGAATGGGTCGGTCCTCCCCACAATTAAATTAATATCGCCTTTCTGGCTCTTTCACATAAAATATCACAAGAAGTCCTGTCTCGTGGAAAACAGCACAATTCTTTTGTCCTGAACACATCTTTTTTATTTCTGCCTGGTACTGCAAAGCCAGTGTGGCGTAGTGGATATAAAGTGTCAGACTAGGATTTTGGGAGACCCATGTTCGAATCCCCACTCTACCAGAGACGCTAGCAGTGTTACCTTGGGCCAGTCACATTCCCTCAGCATAACCTACCTCACACGATTGCCATTGTGAACAATGTTGTAAGTCACTGCGGAGTCATTCCCCATTGTGAAGAAAAGTGGGATATAACTAAATAAGTGCAAATACATGCATACACAGAGCCTACTTAGGGACCCCAAGACACTGCTGACTGGGTTGATTAAGATCACCAAGATGCCTCAACTGCACAAAAATTGGTGTTAGTAGCAAAATTCAACTGCCAGAGGCACTCAAAGTATTGTCATTTTAAAAATGAGCTTTCTAGTCTTTAATGTCGTAAAGTCTGGTTTGGAGCTTTAAGTGATGAAACATGTGAAGCCACAGTGAGGCTCAGCATACTTCCAGTGACTGCAAGATTGGTCATAGTTTACTCAACTTTTGCTATTTCCACTAACATAAAATCTACAGAACAAATCCATAGAAACCCTGCCACAGAAAAGAAAAATCCAGGTCATAAGCAGCACATAATCTTACTTCCAACATAAGTGACCTGATATTTGAGTATTGTTAAATGGCTGAGGGGTGGGCAGGGTTTGGTGCCCTGAACAGCTCTTGGTCCTTCTCCTTCTCCTGAACTACAGATTATATTGGGTTGCCAGCCTCCAGGTGAGGCCTGGAGATCTCCTGCTTTTACAACTGATCTCCAGCTGACAGAGATCAGCTCCCCTGGAGAAAATGGCTGCTTTGAAGGATGGACTCTATGACACCGGACCATGCTGAGGCCCCTCCCCTCCCCAAAACCCACTCTCTCCCGGCTCCACACCCAAAGTCTCCAGGTATTTTCCAACCCAGAGCTGGTAACCCTAGGATTATAGGAAGCTAACAATTATACGCAAACTGCAGGCCTGCAGGCAAAAATCTGGGAGGCTGGTTTAAACCGGGGGAATCTTGCTCTGGTTTAAGCGTATGGAGGAATAATAATATCTTTTGTCCCTTAGACATCTCGAAAAAGGGCCAAATTTTACCTAAAGCATCATTGGAGAAAATTAACTCCATTAATCTACACTGGTTCCAATACCTACAAGTTAAGCACCTTATAACCGGCAATTTAGTTCAAACCTCTATCCGTAAAACACTCATAACTTTGAACAGATATTGAAGTCATATCCATCCAATGCTAAAGTCCTGCTTTCAAATCTATATGTTATATTATACATATTAGGTAAACAAAGGTTGCTTCCATATCAAACAGCCTGGAATGTGGACTGTAAACGTCAATTGTCTGATTCACTATGGTCTGACATCTGGCTCTCGAATATTTACACAACAAACATAATAAATATCAAGCAAATTTCCTTTAAGTTGCTTATGCGATGGTATATGACTCCAGTTAAGCTGCACCATGTAAGTTCTGTCATTTCACCAAAGTGCTGGAAACAGTGTTCATTAAGGGGAACATATATTCATGTTTGGTGGGAATGCCCTTTTGTTCAAGAATACTGGCTTAAGATAGTTCATCAAATCAAAATTATTACAATGTACGAAATGCCAATGCTACCGGAAACCATTCTGCTCAACTATTGGCATGACCACACTATCCCTAAAACTAATAGAGATTTAATCTCTATCTTGCTAGCGGCTGCAAAATTATCTTTGTCATCTAAATGGAAAGACAGACAGATACCTTCAATCACAAAGTGGATAAATAAATTATGGGATTTTTTCATAATGGCTAAAATTTTGGACCAAATTATCCTTGCTGAAAACTCCACATATGACTCGCATTTTACCGTACAATGGTTTTCAGTGTTATCTTAACACAAAAAAAGGTGGTAACCCAGACGATCCTAAGTATGCTTATCGTAATCACTTTGCTTTTTGTTTTAGTAGACCTAGCTGTTTTACTGTCATTAGATAAAATTGTTAGTACTATTCTGTGTTTGTTTTGGAGTCAAACAAGTTGCTTCAATAGTATTGTGTTAGCCATGAAAATATTTGCTTGGTCACGCTGTAATGTATCTTTACTAATTAATATTCATTGCTGTTTTAAGTTATAATGTTACTGTTACTAGTGTTGCTATTATGGCTTGTTGTTCATTGTTATATTCAATTAAAATATTTTTTTAAAAAGAAGCAACCTTCAGCATTTATCTTATTTATTTAGATACTGAAACCCCACTTTTCTCCCCAGTAGGGACCTAAAGTGCCTTACAACTTTGTCCCCCTTTCCTCTATTTGACGCTCACAACAACAATCCTATGGTGTAGGTTAGGATGAGAGACTGATGTAAGATCATCCAGTGAGCTTCCACGGCAGAGGTGGAATCCAAACCTAGGTCTTCCAGGTCCTAGTCCAACACTTAGAGAGCCAGTTTGGTGTAGTGGTTAAGTGCACGGACTCTAATCTGGGAGAACCGGGTTTGATTCCCCACTCCTCCACTTGCACCTGCTGGATGACCTTGGGCAAGCCATAGCTCTGTGCCAGCTGTTCCCTCAAGGACAGCTTGGGAAAGAGCTCTCTCAGCCCCACCTACCTCACAGGGTGTCTGTTGTGGGGAGGGGAAGGGAAAGGAGTTTGTAAGCCGCTCTGAGACTCCAAGTGAGTGAAGGGCGGGGTATAAATCCAATCTCCTCCTCTTCCTCCTCCACTCTAATATTGTTAGAATGCAAGTGCTGTGTAGTGGCTAGAGTACAGGACGAGGATCTGGGAGATCCAGGTTCAAATCTGCCAGGGATGCTTGCTGGGCGATCTTGGGCCAGTCACACACTCTCAGCCAAAACTACCTCACAGGACTGTTATGAGGATAAAATGGAGAAGAGGAGAATGATGTGAGCTGATTTGAGTACCCACCAGAGAGAAAAGCAGGCTATAAATGAAATAGATAAATAATATACTGGCTGTTCATGACTCCTGGCCTTCCTGACCTCTAACTCCTGGTCTTGTGGACCTATCCTCTCTTCCTCCTCACTGCCTTCTAACATTTCTCACTTTTTTACCTAGTCTTCTTTGGGACAGCCTTTTCTTACACTCCTCTCCACCCTCTTCAATTTGTCTCCTTTCCCCTAGACCCTGCTTTCTCCTATCCCTCATTCCCTAAGCCCATCAGTCTGCCATGCCCCTGTAGAAGATCTGTGAAATTCAGCCAATGGCAGACACATACTCTTTGGCTTGCCCTTCTATTCCACATAGCGTTATCATCCTCTTGGCGGGATGGAATTACTACTGACCTCGGACTACAGATCAGTCCTTCTGGAGAGAACAGTTGCTTTAGTTAGTGGATGGACTCTATGGTATCATACCCTGCTAAAGTTACTCCCCTTCTCACATCCTGCCCTCCCAAGCACCACCTCCAAATCTCTGGAATGTCCCAACCCAGAGTTGGCAACCATACCTCCATGACATCAGTAAACCTAAGCCAATCACCACCATTGTAAAATGTTTTAGAATCATAAAGCTGGAAAGGATCTCCAGGGTCATCTAGTCCAACAACCTGCACAATGCATGAAACTCGCAAATACATCCCCACACCACCCCAGTGACCGATGTTCCATGCCCAGAAGATGACAAATAACCCCTCCAGGATCTCCAGCCAAACTGGCCTGGAGAAAAATTGCTGCCTGACCCCGAAGTGGTGATTAGTATTTCCCTGGGCATGTAAGAAAGAGCCACAAGAACTAAGCACTGATGCAAACCTTCCTGCCCTCCCTCTCATGATTTGCCTAAGTTCACACATTCAGCATTGCTGTCAGATGGCCATTTAGTCTCTGTCTGAAAACCTCCAAAGAAGGAGAGCCCACCACCTCCCAAGGAAGTCTGTTCCACTGAGGAACCGCTCTGTCAGGAAGTTCTTCCTAATGTTTAACCAAAAACTCTTCTGATTTAATTTCAACCTGTTGGTTCTGGTCCGACCTTCTGGGGCAACAGAAAACAGCTCTGCACCATCCTCTAGATGAAAGCCCTTCAAGTACTTGAAGATGGTGATCATATCACCTCTCAGTCATCTCCTCCCCAGGCTAAACAACCCAGCTCCTTCAACCTTTCCTCACAGGACCGGTCTCCAGACCCCTCTCCATCTTTGTTTGCCTCCTCTGGACATGTTTAAGTGAAGTTCAACAGAGATGAGCAGGATGGGATTTATGAAGGCTGCAGCCATTTCTTAGCACAAGAATGCATGCAGAATTTTTCATTTAAAAGAGGTTTTGAGTGCAAAGTGTATACAGGTGGTTCACTGTTAAGAGAATTGGAAGAGACTTTGCTTCCCAACATATTGTTGGATATTGTAACTCTATATACAAGAGGATCTGGGAGGGAAAGGGTGAAGAGAATTCTCTCACTTAGGTACACTTAGCAGTTGGCCCCACCCTCTTATCAGTTAGATGTTGAGCCTCTGGGCGTTGCTTGCCTTCTGTGTTTCATCTTACATAGGACCTCTCTTCTTCTTCTTCTTCTTCTTCTTCTCTCTCTTAGACGGGCTTGGAACTCTAGCAAGTAGACTTTTTTGACGTTAATCTGCTCACAATAAGTTAAATGTACCTACATGGATATGACATGTAAGATGTGCTTCAATTTTTGTAAATAAAATTTCTTTCTCTTGATACCATTGGAGTCATATCATCTTTGTAATTGGTTTAAACAGAATATTCCCCTTAACCAGGAAATGTTGGGGATCAGGGATACTACGTAAAGCTTCTGAGCTTCCAAGGCAATTGATTTTTCATATTTAATTTGAAATTAAATTGAATTTAATTTCTCATCAAATTTGATTTTTCACATTTAATCCAATATGTATATGTTGGGGGGCCCCACTGTCACATCTGGTCAAATAGGTATTACAGGATTTTTAAATCATACTATCTCCCCACAGCAAACTAAGTTTCTTTTAAAATATTTCCTGTCTCCAGCCTAATCAAATCCATCCCAAAGGACTTCTTGTTCAATGTTTTGGAGATCCGCTATGCAGTTTTTGATCACTGGCTTTTTATAATATTACACATGTGCGCAGGGGCAAGAATTTGAATGTGCACACGTATACACACACACACACAAAGCCCTGAAGACTGAACAGGAGCATGCGCTCCATCTGTCCCAAACACTAGCCATCCAGAAATAGCAACGTGATAAACACACACTCCATGCTTGCTTGGTGACACACTCAAATCTCAAGTGTTAGCATTCACAGCTGTGATACAAACAATCTTATGAGAAAAAGCTTTAAAAGGTAAAATACAGTCTCACAGAGTGGAATCACAACCAACACCCAGCAAGGATGGAGGGTGAAAAGGCAAGCTCTATGCTAAACGCAAAGAGGGCTGATTTTATAATGCACATAAATTAAGTCTAATTCACTTGCTTTCATATAAATATCCATATACAAACACTTTGCAAAGAAAGTCACACCTATCAAAGCAATGAGATTTTCTTTTTACAGGAAAATACAAACAAACCATCGTAAAAGTGGTATCATACAAATCAAACAGCCCCCAGCCTTTAAAATATCAACGATCTGTGGAGGCAAGGAGATGGAAACTTAGAAATCCTTTCTTGATTTCTGGCAGCAAAAACCGAATTTAAATTTGAATTCTTTTAACTGTTATACTCTTCAGATTGTATTGATTTTATTGATTTATTTTGGGATTTTTATTCCGCACTCCCCAAACAGGCTCAGGGCGGATCACAACTAATCGAGTCAAAGACTTGTTACAATAAAATCACATTAAAATCTTAAAATAAATAAACAATAAAATTGGTAGCAGCAATATAAATCTGTTGGGGCCACAAGACAGAATCAGACTTTTGTATTTTCTCCCCTGTTTGTTGTTTATTTCTGCATTTCTTCTTATGGTGTCTGTAAATTTTTAAAATTATACATTTTTAAAAGATCAAATTTACTGTGATTTTTATCCCACCTTCCTCCAAGGATTTCAGGATAGCACAAATGGTTCTCCCCTTCTCCATGGCATACATCCTCCTCCCCTACTGACTGGTCCAAAGTCTCCCAGTGAGTTTCATGGCCAAGAAGGGATTTGAAGCTGGGTTTCCCCACTCTTGACACATTCCCCTACCAGCTGTGTCGAACTCATTTGCTATGAGGACTGGATCTGACATAAATGAGACCTTATCAGGCCGGGCCATGTATGTCATAAAATGTAATGCCACGTAGTGGAGATATAAACTTTATAAAGGACACAAACACAATTAAAGATTTTTTAAACTTAAAATAAAACATGCTTAAAACACTAGCAATCTTGCAATATTTTGCCTATTTAACAGTCTCTGATAACTGACACCTCTGCTTGGAATTATTGCATCAAAATGTCTCCTGTAGCCATCTTGAGTATGCTGTTCAGGTGTGTATCTGTAAGCTGCAAACCAACTTTTGATTTATTGGTATTTATTACAGAAATTTCACGCTCAGTGTTCCTAGCCTAAGACCCAGGGGAAAACATGAAATGGCTGGACATTGCAACCTTTTGTACACAAGTTGCTTCATGTGCTGGTCAAGAAAATGAGAAGGCATCCTAACTCAGACGATGTGTTTGTCTACAAAACTATACTGTTCCTCAGAGAAATAACTACAACTTCCTACAAAGGGGGTGAACTTGGTCTGGCCACACAGTCTAATCCACCTCACTGGCTTGTTTTAATCCTCCTCTAAAATAGTTCACATTGCTTTCTTACTGAGAAAGACTGGATCATGAGGACATGAATACAGTGAAAAGTGGGAGGGAACCCAGTTGCACACAGGAGAACCCTGGCATAAAGAGCCCAACAACACACACACACACATACACAAAAGCTCATGCCTTGAACAAAATTTTGTTGGTCTTAAAGGTGCTTGGTATTTCTCCCATGTGATTGAGGCAGCCCAGCAAAACAAACTCTCACTCCTTCCCTCCCTTCCTTCAGGAAGGAGCTTCAGCCAGTGGAAGGAAACAGGAAGAGAGCTCTGGCTGTTCCCTCCCTCCCTCTGGGAGGAGGAGGAAGATGAGCCTCAGCCAGTTCTTTACTAGACACTCTCAATCACACAGGAGAGCGTTGCCTATCAATCTCTCCTGTGTGATTGAGAGAGACTGGTAAAGCAAGCTGTAACTTGGCAGCAGCAAAAGTAAGACACAGCCAGAGCCTTGTGGGCCTTATTGGGGCCCTCCAAGGGCCTGACCTGGCCGCATGTTTGACTCTCCTGTCCTACAGCATACTGTTTCTTTAGCCCAGTGAGAACTATTGATACAATAACAGATATATCAAACAGTTCCAAAACTGGTTGCAGAAACCCACTTAATCATTGAGAGATGATAATTAACAAATCAAAACTGTTCTAAATTTAACTGTAAAAGTCTATTTAGTCTACTGAAAATGGCATGATGTCTTCCTTGGTAACCATTTCACAATATATATGGCCTTCATCTGTAGTATTTGTTCTTTAAAGACCAAGTGTACCATATTCATCCATGACAGAAGTTGTTGTACTGTTGCTTTTATTTAAAACTAGGGGCAAGGCCCATTGCAGGCAACAATGCAACGGGCGCTAGCAAGAGGAAGAAAAAGAAGGAAGGAAGCAATTCTCTTCATCTCAACTTCTTTCCCTCTTCCTCTCAGCTTGCCCCCCCGCACCCTTGCTGTCTCCCCCCCCCCCAACAGAGCCTCTTTGTAGAGGCCGTTGCATGTAGTAACAGAGTGGGTGTCGGAGTGCATCTCCCTTCCTTACTCCCGAGTAAACAGGCTGTACACACATACACACACACACATTATTAGGGCTAAAGCTGGGGCCAGCTCACCTATTTCCATTTCGTAGGCACTGCAAAAGGGCTTGCAGAGGGGCTCTTCCCCGATGTCAATTTTGAAAGCAAATAAATGCTTCCTCCTGTGCTCAGCCCCACCGTCTGCAGCTCTTCTCTCATCTCCCAAAGCTACAGAAATCCCCAGAGGTTGGTGCAGAGCGGTGGAGCCAGAGACTTGCTGCAAGCCAGCACTTAACTGATTTCCAGAACAAAGTTTGAGTCCAGCTGCACCTGTAAGACCCACGAAGTTTAACTGTAGGTAGCCTTTCATGGGCATGCACAGTGAACTGACTGGAAGCTTCTGTGCTGGATGTTTTCCTTTCATTTCCCTGCAAGCCCTTTCAATTGCAAAGCTGCTTCCTGTTTAACACCAGCTGATTAGTTATCCTGGCCCACTGCCTCTTGGGACTCCCAACTTGGGAGTTGTAGTTCTAATTCCCTTTGCTATGGTTGCAGTAAAGCCAGCAGAGAACTACAACTCCCAAAGTGCAACACTCTGTGGGCGGGAGTGAGGCAACGCAGGGAGGGAATGCAGCCAGTGGGCAAGGATGCCATTTTGAGTGGCAGTTCTTGCAGTGAACTGATTTTGGCGCCCCATGGAATCTTGCCGCTTTGAAAACAGCTTTATATATAAGAGAGATGTTCTTTGCCGCTGCCAGCAGTTTTGCTTTTATTTTAGTACTTCTTATTTTATTTTATTTGTATCCCACTCTCTCCCACTATCACGGGGCTTAGAACAAGTCACAACATGTAACAGCAAAATTAGAATACAATTTAAACAAACCAATTTAAAACAATTCCAAGCATTTCCAAAAATTTACAGAATATCAGATGCCACATAATAACACTATGACACTGACCCAGGAGAAGAAAAGGGGAGGAAGAGGCAGGAGAAACTTTATAGGTAGCAGTTCTCCTGAACTATCCCATCTGCTTGGCGGTACATTTCCGTTTTACAGGCCCTGTGGAACTATACCAAGTCCCACAGGGCCTGGATCTCACAAAGGAAGCATGTTCCACCAAGCTGGAGCTACAGCCGAAAAGGCTCTGGTTCTAGCTGAAGCCAGGCAAATACTCCATAATCCTGGGATTGTTAGTATGTGGGGTGGCCAACCTCCAGGTGGTGGTTGGAGATCTCCTGGGATTACAGCCAATCTCCAGGCAACAGAGATCAGTTCACCTGGAGAAAAGGGCCACTTTGGAAGGTTGAACCTATATAGCATTATACTCCATTGGAGGCCCTCCCTCCCCAAGCCCCATCCTCCTCAGGCTCTACCCCCAAAATCTCCAGATATCTCCCAACCCAGAGCTGGCAACCCTATTTGTATGTTGTTCAAAGAGCACAGTGCTCTTTGGGGAGTATGCCAGGAGGGGCGGTCCCTAAGATAAGTTGGTCCCAGACCCTGAAGGGCTTTAAAAGTTAAAACCAATACCTTGAATTTGATCCGGTATTCAATCTGGAGCCAGTGCAGCTGGAAGAGCACCAGATATGGGCTCTGATAGGGATTCCTGTAAGGACCCGTGCCGCCACATTCTGGACCAGTTGATGTTTCCGGGTCAGCCCTATGTAGAGTGAGTTACAGTAACCTAGTGTGGAGGTGAGGATTGTGTGGATCACTGTGACTAGGTCAAGGTAAGACAGGAAGGGTGCCAGTTGCTGGACATGGTGTAGGTAAAAAAACACCAGACTGGCCACATTTGTGATCTGGGCTTCCACTAAAAGGGAGTCATCCAGAATCACACCCAGACTCTTCATCGCTGGTACTGGTGTTAGAGGAGCATTGTCCAAAGTCGGGAATTGGATACCTGATCCCAGGACCCCCTTCGCCAGCCACAGGACCTCTGATGGATTTAATTTCAGCTGACTCTGCTTCAACCATCCAGCCACAGCCTCCAATCCCACAGCCAGATTTTCCAAGGCAGCATCCGGCCAGCTGTCCATCAACAGATACAGCAGGATGTCATCAGCATATTGGTGGCAACCCAGCCCAAAACTCTGCACTAGCTGAGTGAGGGGATGCATATAGATGTTAAATAATACTGGGGAGAGAATAGCCCCTTGGGGGATGCCACACATCAATGGGTGTCATGGCAAAACTCTCCAATGGCGAAACTCTCTCCCCTAGTGCCACCCTCTGTCCCTAACCTTGGAGAAAGGAGACAAACCACTTCAAGGCTGTTCCTTGAATCTCCATATCCATGAGGCAGTGGGTCAACAGGCCATAGTTAGCCACATCAAATGCTGCTGAAAGACTGAGTAACAACAGCAGTGCTGACCCACCCCAATCCAGATGTCTGCAGAGATCGTCCATGAGGGCAACCAATGCCGTTTCTATCCCATGCCCAGGGCAGAAACCAGACTGGATTGGGTCCAGTATCAATGCGTCCTCTAGGAAATCCTGGAGTTGTTCTGCCCCCACTCTCTCAACTACTTTGCCCAGGAATGAAACATTCGATACTGGGTGGTATTTGGCCGGATCCATAGGATCCACTGATGGTTTCTTTAAGAGTGGTCATACTATTGCCTCCTTTAAACTCCCTGGGAAAACCCCTGAGCTAAGGGTCAGGTTTATAATGTCATCTCTGCTGGTCTTAACCAGCCATGGTGGACATGGGTCCAGGAGGCAAGTGGTCGGCTTCACAGCACCCAGGATCCTACCAACAGGCTGAACTACTCCAATATTGGACCTAAAAACAGCCAAGGGGCCTCCAGTTCCCTTACTGTACCAATATTGGCAGGAGAAAAAACCTTATCTGCAAAAAAGCTCTCAAAAGCCTCAGAGCTAATTTCCATATTACTAACCTTTTGGGTTCTTTCAGAAAGGGATGTTAGAGACCTAATTACCCTAAATAATTGGACTAGGTAAGAGTGATGGAGGCAGCATAACATTATTTCTTTGTTGTCTTTACCTCCACCTCATAGGATTGCATAAATGTCCTATGAGAGGCTCTTGTAGCTTCATCACAAGTGCATCAACAAACTCGCTCTAGCTGTCTAATCTCCCACTTCATTCTCCGGAGCTCAATGATATACAAAGACGCTAGTTTGGTATGGGGGCGCAGAGGGTGTCAGGGAATGATCTCGTCGATGGCTTCAGAAAGATGGCTATGCCAGTCTTCTACCAGCACATCCAATGAATCACCAGTTTAACTCTTGTAACAAGTTTAACTCTTGTAAACAGCTTCAGGAGTTGGTTAAATGTGGAATGTGGACTAAGAATGTGGACTAAGTAACAGTAGCCAAAGCTTTGCTTATGGGCTTCCCAAAGACCAATAGTGGAAAGAGGATGCCATACTATGGGGAGGGAACATGGCTCAGTGGCATCTGCTTAGCATGCAGGAGGTCCCAAGTTCAATCTCTGGCAGTTTTAAAAGTATCAGATAACAAGTGATATGAAAGACCTGTGAACCTGGAGAGCTGCTGCCAGTTTAAGTAGACAATACTAAACTTGATGGACCAAGAGTCTCACTTGTATGAGGCAGCTTCATGTATATCCATGTGACTAGAGGGACCCACCCTCATTCAGTCCAGCAGCACTCCTTTTATGACATCAGGAACCACGCCAAGTCCCTGAAATAACAACTATTTCCTGCATACAAAAGACTGCCCTGGGAAGACCCCTTTGCAGCTGAATTCTAACTCATCAGCTACCCTTGACTGCTTCAATATGGCTACAATTATCTGCACAGCTCTCATTTCGAATGCAAAGGCATTCACTGTGACAGTGGAGCATCCACATGGCAATTCCCCCCCCAGTTGCTTGGCTCAGTGCTCGTGTAGGGTTGCCAACCTCCAGGTGGGGCCTGGAAGTCTCCCAGAATTACATCTGATCTCCAGACTAAAAAGATCAGTTTCCCTGAAGAAACTGACTCCTCTGGAAGGTGGACTCTATAGTGTTATATGCTGCTGAGGTCCCTCCCTTCCCCAAACCCTGCCATCCCCAGGCTCCACCCCCAAATCTCCAGGAATGTCTCAATCCAGAGATGGCAGCCTCGTCCCACAGCCACCTATTTCCTCTTTCCTCTGCACCACCAGAAAGCTTGGGAGAGGGCTTCACATCGGTAGCTGACAGATTACTATAACATTACAATTGTCTTATTACCATGATCTACTCCTAATTCCCAGTGTTCATTATTTTTTTGTAAGTACATACCTAAACCTTTTTAATTGCAGAGATATAGGCTGCAGTCCCTGGGCAGGGAACATACACAACAAGATCATTTAACAAATGGATTCGATATGCTGCCTTAAAACGTCTGTCACGGCACTTAAAATGTGGGTATTCCCTTTTATGTAAGAAGCCAAGGGGCAAAAGCAGAGATTAAAACTGAGTAGTGATTGTTATTCCTCTGGATCACAAGGGTGAGATTTTGTATATGCAGCAGCAGAGGAACAGACGAAGAAGTAAAGGTCATCTGCTTGTGCTGGCCTATGTATGTAATTGACAAATTGCCCACAGGCTGGTGTTGAGGCGAAGACTTTGCTTATGCATACTTGCCTGGAAGGAAGCCCTGTTGGGATCTACGGAACTTACTTTTGTGAAAGCATACATAGCCTATAAAGAAATATGATGGAAGGCAAAAGCACAGAACAAAAGAAAAATAGGCCTGTCTACAAGACTACTACAAAGGACGTGGAAATCCTACAACAGAAAGCACCCAGATGCGATTTTGCACGGCCCTGGCTCAACGTTGTCAATATGTCTGCTCCATCCCTTATTCAGAATGCTCGTTGCCCAAAGCTCTTTCCAACATTTTATTGCAGAGGTCACCAATGTGGTGCCCGTGGGCACATTAGGCACCTTTCCTGGCACCCACTGAGTGTTTTTAGAAAGTGGGAGGGACCAGGCGTCAACTTCAGGGGGGCTGGGGAGCTGGAGCCCCCCCCCTCGAACTTTTCCAGGACATGCTGAGCGTCCCCCGGAGACAATGGCCTGCAATGTCTCTGGCCCAGCCCCAGCCCCCCCCCCCCCCCCCGGAAATTGGAAAGTCTCCGCCCTTGGGACCAGGTGAGGCTTTTGTCCAGCAGGGCTTCTGATTAATTAAGCAAATTTTTCTTTAAAATTGCTTTGGCAGCAGCTGCCACCACAGCACCAGAATCTTCACTGTGTGACTGAAGGTAAAGCTGTGTGCATGCAAGAAAATATTTTAAAACTATATGTTCATTTTAAAAGGCATCCTGTTAAGCAATGCCTCTGCCTGAAATGTTAAAATGTTACTTATTAGAACAAATTTAGAGTCCAGTGGCACCTTTAAGACCAACAAAGGTTTATTTAAGGTATGAGCTTTCATGTGCATGTACACTTTTTATGCATAACCTCGTTTCCTGACATTTTGTGATTGGTTCTATCTCCTGCAGCAGGAGGTTTACCAGCCCCCCAGGTCCCAACAGGGGTTCCCCCACTTTTGGGGGCTTTGATCCACCACTGGCCACGATATCCCTGAAGTGACAATGCATGGCAGTGCTCTGGTCCCTGAAACGACATTGCATGGCGATGCTCTGGTTTTACGGCAAACTCTATGGTTTTGAAGCAAAACCCCCCAGAGTTTTACCCAAAAACCAGAGCGTTGCACACAACATCGCCGATGCGATGACATCACTTCTGGGTGACATCATCATGACATCCTGCCCACCCCCGAACACCCCTCAATGGTGGGGGTATCTGGCAAACCTGTGCAGCAGCCATTTTGTGGTTCCGCCTACCACCCTGCGTCAGAATTCCAAAGGTGCCCACAGGCTCAGAATGGCTGGGGACCCCTGCTTTACTACTTAGCGTAAACACTCTCTGGTGTTACACTTTAAATAATTCATTGCTTATCAACTGAGGCACTTTTACATTTACAACATCAAACCAGTATGGTGTAGGGTAGAGGTCTCCAGCCTTTTCAAGCCTGTGGGCACCTTTGGAATTCTGACACAGGGTGGTGGCTGCAGCCGCAAAATAGGAGCCTAAGCAGATAACAACATCATCCAGCATTCCTTCATTTTATCCTCACAATCCCGTGGGGTAGGGTCAGGCTAAGGAGTGACTGGCCCAGGGTCACCCAGTGAGCTTCCACGGCAGAGCAGGGATTTGAACCTGAGTCTCCCGCATCCTGCCCTGACACTCTGTCCCCTACACCAGGGGTCCCCAATGTGGTATCAATGGGCACCATGCCACCTATCAATATCTTTCTTGGTGGCCACCATGTGTTTTTAGAAAGTGGGTGGGCAAGGTGGGGCTCTTGCTCAGGAGGGCTTCTGACTCCCCACTAAAGATATAATCAGCTAGTCGGCTATGCTGGCTAGGCGGGATAGAAATCGAAATAAATAAATAAATACATACATTGCCTTTGGAATGTCCTCCCCCCTTGACACTCATCTGGCCCCTCCCTCCCTTACTTTCTTCGTTACACAGCCTTTTAAGAGCTTTTATCTTTTTTATCTGTTTTGTGATCTGCTGTGACTCTGAGGATTGTTCTTTTCAGTATTATTTTTTACTCCTCTGTGGCCAGAGAACCTGGGCAAATTAAGCCCATCTAGACACACACTACCTTAAAACTTAGTCTGGCCCAAGTCATTTTCTCTTAAGACCGACTGATTTCAACAGGAGATTGTCCGGGCAATCCCAGACGGCGTTACATGCTTCTAAACTCATTGACATCAATAGATGTAGGCCAGTGTAATTCAATTTAGGATTGCACTGGTAAGTACATACTTAATGACCCCCAGTGAAATCCAAGAGGGACTGAAAAAGGCTTCTCCTATGCTGGAGGCTTAAACTTCCACAAACTCAAGCCCACTTTCTGCAACAGATCAGGTCTAAGCCTTTAAAACAAAAATCATCTTCAGACTTGGACAATCAGGGCTACCTATCAGCAATGAAGGACTGTGGGTAAAGGAACAAGCTACTATGAGAAAAAGAAGGAACAACATCTCTTAGGGTAGTGTTTCCCAACCTATAGGCTGGGACCTAAAAGGAAGCCTCTGAAAGCAGATCGCAGGCGAGCCCTCCCAGTGGCTGCCCCTGCCCTTTCCATTGCTCTTTTGTATTTTGGAAACAGTATCTTCCACATCATGCATTAGTTGGTATTTCTTTCTTCACTGCTTATACATGTTGACCAAGTAAAACATGCCCTGATGGTTACTAGACTGGGTTTCTTAGAATCTTCGTGGGGATTAGAGGGAGTATTAGAGAAGGCTGAGATGTTAACCTCCATATGCAAAGGCTATGTATGTTGGAATGCCATTTGCTTTGGTTTATAGTGTGGTAGCTGCACCCTTTGCTCAATGTTTGGTGGTTTCTCAAAAACAACTGGTTAGCGCTGACTGCAGAGAATGGACTGCTAAACCAGATGGATACCAAGGTAATAGTTTGCTTCGAGCACCAAAAAACCTTGGGACAGCCTTGGACGGGTTAATGTTTCAAGTAAATTTGGACTTATCCCCCACCATATGAAAAAGTCTGAGAATCACTGTGGTCACACACACTAAATAATGCATTTTCAATCCACTTTCCAACTGGATTTTTGCCAGTGTCAACTGGCAAAATCCAGTTGGAAAGTGCATTGAAAGTGGATTATTTAGTGTGTGGGACAGCAGAGCATATACCCCTTAAAATTCTGCTCCCAGCCACTCCTTCTCTCCACTTTGAAAAAATCCCTGTGAAAATTTATTTCCCCAGAATTACTTGCATCACGTGTGCTGGTGCTGCTCCGCTTCACTTCTTAACGTGATAGCCAGTTTATCTCTCTGCATCCTCTTACAATTCTTTGTTTGTTCTCTGAACATACATCCACTTTTCCCTTTTAGTTTTAAACACATTTTTGGGAGGCAGGGATGAAATTTAGTTAACATTTTCTGATATGATTAAACTCAAATTCATCCCTCCCCCCCCCCCCCCGCACACACTTTGGGTTGGGTATGATGCTTCTGTTCCATTAATGGTGGATTCTTGTGTCAGCAAAAAAGATCTGTGATCCACCAAGGGAAGCCTCTTTATGCTGGAGGAAGTTTCCATCATTAGCAGAATGAAGCCAAAGGATTCAACCCATTCAACATTTACAAAACTCAACAACCGAAAACTGCAGCAGCCCTTTAATCCCAACAGACCAAAGTAAATTGGGGGAGAAAGAATATGAAAATTAATCCTGGTATGTCAGAGGGCTGCCATTAAACATCTGGCTGGATCATACTATTCAAGAGCGGTCCTCTGGAATACCATGCAATGTTACGAATGGTACTGTAGTCATAAATGTTAATGCCAGTTAGGAAGACCAATGGTCCATCCAGTCCAGTATCCTGTCTCACACAGTGGCCAACCAGTTCCTCTGGAGGTCCAGCATCAGGGCACAGAGGCCAAGGCCTTCTTCTGATGTTGCCTCCTGGCACTGTATTCAAAGCTTTGCTGCCTCTGAATGTGGAGGCTCCCTTTAGTCAGCATGGCTAGTAGCCAGTGACAGTCCTCTTCTCCTTCATTCTGTCTATAAAAACATGGTTCTGCCCCACCATTGTCTACAACATTGCAAGGGTTCCACCTTGGTGATTCCACAAACTTTTCCATGGGCACCCCTCAAAATTCTACCACTCTGTTCAGCAAACCCTGAAACCTTCTTCCCACTTAAGGAACCCGCCTCCTTACATGGCTTTGGTAGTGAAGCCAAACGTTACAGGACATGACCGAGTTCACTCTACAGATGCAACCTGTTATCCAACACAAGCTGTGCAAAAATCAGCAAGCCCAGGCAGGAGAACGCTTCCCCCCCCCCCAACTCATGCATATGAGACACAATTTTGCACTCTGCCTAGGAGAATTATTACTGAAGGGGAAAACCCAGCCAATCCCTGAATGAGGATATCCTCCTTGAATTACTTACACTTTCATGGGATAAAGAAGAGAGCATACAACTTAAGATTGCTTCAGTCCACCATTCAGTGACCAAAACACCTGAAGGAGAGGCCACACTTCCGTGGTACAGCATCTGCTTTGCATGCAAAAGGTCATATGTTTGATCCCCAGCATCTCCAGTTAAAAGGATCAGGTGGTGGTTGAAATGAAAGACTTTGCCTGAGACCCTGGAGAACTGGTAACAGTTCAGAGATAATACTGATCTCTGCTAGGCCAGCGGTCTGACTCAGCAGTTTCATGTGTTCATGTGCAAAGCCTCTAGTAAAGGAGCCATAAGAAAGAATCATGAGCAGCCCTTTGCCACAGAACCTCATGCAAAATCAGAAGGACTAGAAACCTTTCCTGCTAAATGAGAGCTGAAGTTCCTCGGAATGCAGTGTGCACAAGACTAACAACCCTGGACATTTGCCAGAGTCCTAATGTGTCCATTTGTACCCATAAAGATGTCTCTGTACTCTGTGAGCAGAAAGAGGGAGACAGATGATTAGACTAACGATCACAGCCTGAAGAAGTGAGAAGTGTGCAGTGATCATATCTGAAGAAGTGAGCAGTGACTCACAAAAGCTCACACCCTGCCACAAATTTTGTTAGTCTTTAAGGTGCTACTGGACTGTTGCTCTTTTCTACTGGATCATACCCCTAGTCCTGTGTGACTTTTTGTCTCCAAAACCAGTTTGCTTTCTCTGATAGTACACGTTTCTCAAGCCAGCATCCAAGGTCCATCTTCCCCTCCATGACCTCATAAGCCCATTTTTGCCAAAGTCAATAAGGGTCCTCCTCATCCTTACCTGCCACAGCAAATCCCTTCCATTGATGGAGTCCTGCTGCTGCTGCTGTGCGATGGTGACCCCCAGCACGAGGGTATGGATGCCACAGGAGATGGCCGAGATAAGGACAATGGGCGTGAGGCGCAAGGGAAGGGTGATGAAAAAGGAGAAGACAAAGAAGGCCTGCCAGCCAACCGTGTCGCTGGCCTCATGGAAGCGAGCAAAGCTCAGGCCCAGGAAACAGAATATCTGGGCCACTATGAGTATCCACAGGATATAGGGCATGAACTTCCGGGTGACTCGGTCAGGCAGCAGTTCGTACTTGCATAGGACAAAGAGGAGGATCTGGAGAGCCAGGCCCACTGAGGCTGCCAGGGTAGGTGGCAGCTTGTCTGGGGTGTACAACACAGTGCACATGATGATGACATAGCAGTCAAAAAGAGCAGCAAAGACCACCAAGACCAGCAAAGTCTCATGGCGCTGCCGCCGGAAGTAGGTCTGATAGAGGTTTTCCAGAGACTCGGGGGCAAACGTGAGGCGCATAAAGCGTGGGAGACAGAGGCACGAGCCAGAGCTCCTCACCGTCACTTCATGGGTTCGGCCTACCCCATGTTCAGGGTCAGAGGGCAAGCTGACTGAGTAGTCAGCAGAATACTCTGCTGAGTGTTCCGGCTCAGAGAAGGCCCTATTCCGAGGCATCCTGCTTCTTTTCACCAACCGATCCTCCTCGGAGAATTTGTGAAGAGGATTTGCCTACGGCCAAAAGTTACCTCAGTGAAGGCTCAGGTCCCATTAACACAAGGCCACAGACAGGTCAAGGCATGGAGGCATCAGGAGTTCATTTTTTTTCTCCAGTTCGTTCCTGAAACACCGGCATATGTGACGTCCTCCTCAGTCAGGCACACACAGGTCCCTAATGTAGAAAGGAACATTTTGGTAGCATAGAATACAAGGCCTCCAGATACCCCACCTCTGGCCTAGTGCAGCAAATACTGAATCTCCACAAACTGCTGGGCAGAACCCATACTCTCATTCCTTCTGCCACCCTGTTCACCCTTCACTCAAATGTATAGCGCTAAAAATTATAATGGACTGTTATCTTTAAAGAAAATATATTTGGTCTCGCACTAGAGAAACACTACTGGAAAATGAGAAAGTCAAAGTCTGGTTGAGTCGAGGCTGTTACTCTCTTTCTCTGTGTGTGTGTGCCTTTAAATCACTGAGCGCAAGAATACTCCGCTCTGGGGCAGACATGTGATTCATCCCGAGCCCCGACTAATTTTCAGCTCTCCTCCAGCTGTCATCATGAATGGGTGAAATTTCCGGCACCCAGATAGTCAAAAAAAAGCAAGCAGAACGAATGGTCTGCCAGTGAGGTCCCCCCGCAACATGCACCCTCCCAGCTGCCTCCCTCAGTTTCCCCATTCGTTCAGGTAGCCCACCGCCCAATTTCTCTTCCACTAAGGGCCAGGCCACCCCTCTTACCATCTCAATGGCGTGCCTAGAAGTGAGTTGGGTGGAATCTTTGGATCGGGCCTCGGTGAAATGAAAGCCAGCCGAGTCAGCTTTTCCCCACAGAGAGAAGAAGCAACGGAGGCAGGAGTAGGATCCTCTCTGTGTCTTCTAGCATCCTTTTTGTGGCTATCCACTTTCAGTGAGAGGGTCAGAGGAAGGGATGGCATTCAGGAGATAGGAAGATGGGGGGGGGGGGGCGCAATCCTCAACAGCAAGCCAGTCCAGTCTAAAGCCACATCCTTTCTAAAGGAAACCGTTCCTTCCTCAGTAGTAAATCCAGGCTATGCTTTGCTTCTTCACCCTTCTCTTCTAATCCATCTCCCCCAGACTTCTCAGAGCATCCGCATCTTTTCCCCTGGCTCCTTAGACTTGGGGTGAAAGTGGGTTCTCTCTGTCCCTCTCTCTCTCTCTCTCTCTCTCGCGTGGGTGGTTATTTCTGTCACCTGAAAGACCAGCTGGGTTTCTTGCCGGCAGGCAGGCAGGCCAGCCTGTGTCTGTATGTGGCATACACAAGAGACAGGCACAAAGTCTCCTCCCCAGAGCAATGCCAAAAGGGGGGAGGGAGGAGAATGAGGAGGTGCAAAGCCGAGGCCTTGTGGCAAATTATTATTATTTTTAAAAATGAAACCAGACATATGCATCGAGACCCAAAGACATGCACACGTGTGGTAGTTCACACGCTCAGCGGCAGCTGCCCAGGGCACTTCCTACACCCCAGATTAGCTTGATTTGGAGGACAAGAAAATCCCCCCCCCCCCCAAAGGTCAGCGTTGGAGTTGAGAAGCGACTTTACCTCTTCTGATCCCTAGGAGGAAAGGGGGGGAGACGCAGGCCACTTGGAGCAGCCCAGTTGAGCCAGATTCCCGGCAGGGCGGGCGGAGGGCGGGCTTCTGCACAGGCAGGGTCCTGGAAGGGAAGAGTAGATGCTCTCAAGGGGACCGAGCAGAGGGATCTTCCCGCCCCTCCCCTCGGGCGCCTCCTGACATCGCTTGTTCCACGCGGGCTGCTCTTGGCGTGGTCCAGCCGGCTCCAGGATCCCAGAGGTGCCGCTGCTGGAGCTGCAGCTGCCGACTGTGGCTCATCCGCAAAGGAGGGGAGAGTTGGCCGGGCCGATCCTTCCTTCTAAAGTGGCCCCGACAGCTGCTCAGCCTTTGCTCGCCGGGGGAAAACGGGCGGCGGAGTCGCCTCTGCAGCCAGAGCAAGCTGCTTTCCAGCTTCTTGCATTGGATTGGGAAGGCAGGGAGGAGGCGGGGGCGGGTGCTGGTTGCCTGCCTGCCTCCCCCTCCCCGGCGCCGCCACCGCGATGAAGCCCTCTCCGCTCCTTACCCCACCCCGGACGCGCCCCGGCCCCGCTCCCACGCTCTGCTCCGGCGCTGTCGAGCCTGGGAAAGAGAAACAAGGAAAGATGGGAAAAGCGAGTCCCCTCCGAGGCTGCCCAAATCACACCCTCTTTTTCTCTGGTGCGAGCGGAGGTAACCCTTTAAGCACCAGTCCTTCGTCTTCGGGGAAGAGACAGGGCCTCTCTTGGGCCGCGGAGTTGACGCGGAGAGCGTGGCGCTGGGAACTCTGCTCTGCCAGGAAGCCCCAGCCCCTGGTCCAAGGCTGGCGAGGCCCATTTGCTTAAATCCATCGGAGAAGGAAAGGTACTCTGCACATGATCAAAGCCTGCTTGCCTATAGTGTCCCTCGTGCTTGGCGGGCATTTAACGCAGATTCGAAGCGTTTGGATCAATTCTGCTCTGGATTGGTGACACTATTGAATTGCCAGGTCTGGGTTGGAAAATACCTGGGGACTTTGGGGCAGATCCGGGAGTTTGGGGAGGGAAGGGGCCTCAGCATGATACAGTGCCATAGGGTTGCCAGCCTCCAGGTGGGGCCTGGGGATCTCCCGCTTTTACAACTGATCCCCAGCTGACAGAGATCAGCTCCCCTGGAGAAAATGGCTGCTTTGGAGGGTGGGCTCTATGGCATTGTACCATACTGAGGCCCCTCCTCTCCCCAAACCCCACCTTCTCCTGGCTCCACCCCCAAAGTCCCCGGGTATTTTCCAACCAGGACTTGGCAACCCTACAGTGCCATAGAGTCCATTCTTCAAAGCAGCCATTTTGTCCTGGGGAGCTGATCTCTGTCAGTTGGAGATCAGTTATAAAAGTGGGAGATCCCCAGGCCCCACCTGGAGGCTGGCAACCCTAGTTTAATGGGACACTATTGATATTCTGCATCCCCCCCCCCCGATCCCAAAGCAAGCTTACAGCATGGTAGGTATTCCCCTCCTCCACAACTCCATGAGGTAGGTTAGGGGAAGAGAAAGTGACTGGCCTGAGGTTACAGCACACCTCCATAGCAGAGGGGGGATTCAAACCTGGGGCTCCTAGTCTGACACTTTAACCTCTGTTTCAGAAGCCACAAGGGTAAATCCAAACCTAGGAGACAGAGTTTCAAAAATCCCACTAGACCTAAATGGCCTGGGGCAACTCACTTGCTCTGCCCAAGGCTACAGAAGAAGGCTGCTTCTCTGAAGCTAAGCAGCATCAGCCCTTGTTAGTTCTTGGATGGGAGACCATCATGAAAGGCCAGAGTTTCTATGTAGAAAGACTATCTCCAAAAATCTCTTGCCTTGAAAACCCTACAGGGGCCACTAGAAACACAACTTGATGCCAAAAACAAAGCCACCTTTCCCAGTAAAAAGCCTAGAAGGCAGCTGACATCATAAAACCATTAATAGCAATTTTAAAATGAAGTAAAACAACCACAGAACCAGCAGTGCAATTTTTAGAAGTCATCAAGGAATTTATTTAAAAAATTGCAACTGGCAGTGTTCAAACAGTTCAATAAAAATGTTTCCACCTAAAAGACACCTAAATATGTTTTCATCTTCAATTTGTTGAATTAACAAAATTACGCTTGTTAGAAATGTTTGTGTGAATAGGCTCAAGTTGCCTGTGCTAGATTGGGGGTGGGGGGTGGGGTTTGTTGTTTTTTAAACTTTTACAAAGTTCTTTTAAGATTGATAAGAATACTTGGTTTGTATATGATTCTTTTAAACTTTCAGAAAGATTCACAGGCACTGTCTTCTTGCCATCTACTCAACCATGCTGTTAAGTGGATCAGTTTGATTATTTCCATATTGCAGATGGGAGGGTTGAGGCCAAGCGTTTGCCTGAGGCTCGTTATAACGGGGGACATTCAAACCAAAGACGAGAAGTGTTTTGAATTCCTGAAAGTTCCATGTAAATACTAAGCATTATTAAATGATGTGTATGTTGTTGATGAGTGGACTGGACGTTAAGGGCTGACAGCCTTCAGGATGTAGCTGGAGATCTCTCACTATTACAGTTGATCTCCAGGCAATCAGTTCAGTGGGAGAAAATGGACACTTTGGAAGATGGACTGCATGATTATATCCCGTCGAAGCCTCTCCCTAAACTATGCCCTCCGCAGGCTCCACCCCCCAAATCTCCAGGTGTGTCCCAACCTGGGCTGGCAACCCTAATGGATGTGCAGCATATAATGAAATTTGAAGTCAACTATTGAAAACAAAGAAAAGCTCCTCAGCACAGAGATGGCAATCGCCACATGTGGGGGCAGGGAGAATCAAGGGTAAAATACTCTGATGTTAAGGTTGGTTCTAGTTATAATATATACACTTTTCAGTTTAAAAAGCTAGAAATGGCACCTAAAAAGAACAGGAAACAAGAATTTGGTGTTCTAGTACAAGCTCTGAAAAATGAAATCATGCCAATGCAGATATGTCCAAATTCTCTACTTCTATGACTCAGCCCTGTAGCCTGCCTGTCTTCCATTTATATTCCATAAAATACAGAATGTTGTAAGCCACTTTTGGTCCCTGTTGTGAAAAAAGTGGGATATAAATGAAGTAAATAAAATCAATTAATAAATGCTATGGCCAAATAACAGTCAGTCCTTGAGCATTTAGAAAGGACGGCTGTGATTACTAAGAGCCAGCATACATTTCTCAAGAACAAGTAATGTCAGACTAACCTTATCTCTTTTTTTCAAGAAAGTTACTACCTTGCATGATCAGGGGAATGCTGTAGACATAGTTTATATTGATTTCATTAAGGCTTTTGATAGGGTTCCACATAATATCCTTGTTGACAAGTTGGTAAAATGTGGTTTGGATCCTATTACTGTTAGGTGGATCTATAGGATTGAGGAGACTTATCTTGGCAGTAGTATGTGTGAAAAGGATCTAGGGCTCTTAGTGGACCATACACTGAACATAAGTCAGCAGTGTGATGTGGTAGCTAAAAAGGCAAATGCGGTTTTGGGCTGTATTAAGAGAAGTATAGTGCTCAGATTGCACAAACTGATGCTATCGCTTTGCTCTGCTCTGGTTAGACCTCACCTAGAGTATTGTGTTCAGTTTTGGGCACTACAATCTAAGAAGGATGTAGACAAGTTCGAACGTGTCCAGAGGAGGGCAAAGAAGATGGTGAGGGTCTGGAGACCAAGCCCTATGAGGAAAGGCTGAAGGAGCTGGGTGAGTTTAGCCTGGAGAGGAAACGACTGAGAGGTGATATGATAACCATTCAGGATGGTGTGGAGCTGTTTTCTGTTGCCCCAGAAGGTTGGACCAGAACCAAATTAATTAAAAGAGTTTTTGGCTCAACATTAGGAAGAACTTCCTGACAGAGCGGTTCTCAATGGAACAGGCTTCCTTGAGAGGTGGTTGTCTCTCCTTCCTTGGAAGTATTCAAACAGAGGCTAGATGGCCATCTGACAGCAGTGCTGATTCTGTGAACTTAGGCAGACCATGAGAGGGAGGGCAGGAAGAGTTGTATCAGTGGTTAGTTCTTGTGGCCCTTTCTTACACACTCTCCTGGAGGTTTTTTTTTGTCATCTTCTGGGCATGGAGCAGGGGTCACTGGGGGCGGGAGAGTATTTGTGAATTTCCTGCAGGGTGCAGGGGTTGGACTAGATGACGCTGGAGGTCCCTTCCAACTCTATGATTCTATGAATTGCAGTCAGATCCTCAGCTGTGAGATTCAGCTACAGAAAGCAGCCGCAGGAGACAAGGAAAAAGAGGGATGTGAAGCTGACAGGAGATGACTATAGAATAACCACAAAAAGTGAAGATTCTAAAACAGAAAGACTCTGCCAGCCTTTCAAACGTTGCAAGGGGGTATCCATGGTGAGCTTTTCTGTGCAGTGAGTTCCACAGCCCTGGAGCCCCCACAGTAAAGGCCCTGGTGCTCGTCACCATCCTTTCAGCCTTCAAAAGAGCAGATGTCCAAAACAAGGCTTCTAGGATCAGACATCAATAGGGCTGTCAGTGGCTTTCAGTATTTGTAGGTGAGTAATCATCTGCCTTTTAACAGTCTGAAATGATCTATTCAATTATATAATTAAATGATAAATAAATGTACATTTCTAAGTTTACATTTCAAGGTACTCACTGAGATATGAGATCCTCACTCTGCCATGGAAGCTTTCTGGGTGACCTCAGGCCGATCACTCGCTCAGCTTAAGCTATTTCTCAGGGGTGTTAGTTGTTAAGCTGCCTTGGGACCCCATTGAGGAGAAAAGCTGGGCATAACAATTTGTCCATCTGCATAAATAAATAATGTTCAGCTTAATAAACAAAGCGACTGGTTATTGCAAACACCGCTGTTAATATTTTATTTTTCATTCCTTTTGCACAGTTTGAGCCAATGTGAAACAACGTGCTTTTTAAGCCTCACAGAATATAAACTGGCTCACACAGAGTCATCTTCGGTTGATTGATGTAGCGATTAAACCTGTTAAGGCTTATAGCTGTAGAAATGCTCAAATATGGTGTGAATGAGATGTTTTGAACAGGCTACTGCATAAATAGCAGTACCAACAACTGTTTTTCAAGGCAAATGAGGACTGAGGAAGATGGTGGAACCAAAACCAGGCATCTTCAAGGACATCCAGGGATGCTCAAACACAAAACAACCACATTTCATCATTTATAGTGGATGTGTAATAAAGCTAAAAAAAATTGGATACAAATAGGTACATTAATTCAGAAGATCTTAAAGACTAATATACAATTGATACCAGAGGCTTTTCTTTTGGGACTAATGGATATAGTTGGTAAAAAGTCATGAAACTCTGTTATATATGACAATGGCAGCAAGATTATTATTTGCTCAAAAATGGAAAGATATGACATTACCTACTATAGAGGAATGGTTGGTGAAGATGATAGAATTGGCAGAGATGGCTAAACTAACTTCTTTGATCAGAGAAAAAACAACATCTGTATGTACTGCTGATTGGAAACCCCTTATAGACTTTTTGCATGAAACAGGAAAAAAATAATTGATGACTTGTGGATTTGATGATTAAGACAATGGAAAAAGAGTTTTTTCTTGTTTTTTATGTAATCATAGATTAAGAGATCATTTTGTAATCTTACTTGTATTTGCTACAGAGAAAATCGGAAGTGTCTTCTTTATAATTCAATTTTAAAAAATCAAATTTAAACAAAACAACTACACACAGTTACAAAGGGTCAGTAAACATCAGATCCATTTCTGAATTGAAGCACAGGACATAACAGAATAGCAGACGGAGAAATAGTACCAAATGCAGTGCAAGTGATGTGAACCAATGCACCTGAAAATGGGTTGATCCTCAACAAGTCTTAAATTCCTCCTTGGAACTAGGACAGATTTAAGTCCCCACTTCTAATGATGGGGGAGAGTATTTTGAGGAAGTACAAGAAGGTCAGGGAGAAAGAGGCTTTTCTAGATAGTAACAGGTAATAGGGTTGCCCTGTACAAAATGGTTCACAAACTTACTTGGATAAATGAATGAGACTGTGGTCTTTACTGCAGTGTGTAGCTTGTTGTAGCATGATCCTATTATATAATCTCTGTACTGCTTAATCTATCAGGTTAAAATTTATGCTATGCTTCAGTTCTGTCTGGTGGTTCCAGACTTCTAACATCCTAATGCATTGGTTACTGAATGTCCCCTTTTGTCAACTGTGCTGACTCAATATGTGTAATCTGCCTTGAGTCCCTGTGAGAAAGGTGGACTATAAATAACACGATTAAATAATAAAATAAATTTCTAAATGTTTTCACACTGTTAACCTGTTTTTCTCTGCCCATCCCTCCTATCCTTACCAAGAAATTGAACAGTAGGGAGGCAAAGAGTTCATCTCAAAGGGTTCACACTTCTAAAACTCTTGTTTAAGGGGCGGGGAAGCAGCCTACCAAATCAATTGCAAACCAAAAAAAATTAAATTATATCATTGGTAGGTCTAGATGGAGATACAGGAGGGTTCTGTTTTGAAACATGCTAAATCCCTAGACCACCAAATCCATATGAACAAATTAAGCTGCTTTCAGACCACTGGTCTATCCAAGCAATACAGTTTACTTAAATGGACCATGGCTGTCCAGATATAGTTGCCAACCTCCAGGAGATCTGGAGGATCTCCCAGAGTTACAACTTCTCTCCAGACTATAGAGATCAGTTCCCATGGAGAAAATGGCTGCTGTTGTGGGTGGAGTCTATGGCATTATACCCTGCTGAGTTCCCTTGTCTCTCCAAGCTCCGCTCCCAAATCTCTAGGAATTTCCCAACCCAGTGTTGGCAACCCTATGTGTTGGTAGGGTTCTTCCCAATGGCTCTACCCAAGATCCATTTTTAACAGGAAATACTAGAAATGACTGGGCCTTCCACATGCATTTCATGTGTTTTAGGACTGAACAATGGAACCTCCCCACACTTTCTATGTTTTAGAGGACCCCCACTTTATTAAATCTAGGGGCACTTTAGGAATTTTGACAACAGGTAGTAGGGTACCCCAACAAATGGCTGATACAATGCTTATGTCCAATCACAAAATACTGGGAAGTTGAACAAAATATTGAGGTTCCACTGTGATGGAATATGGAAGCAGCTGTTTTCAAATAGGTCTCCTTGCAGACACAAAAAGATTATGCCTCCTGAGCTTTTCCGAAGTGTCTCCACAATAGCCATAACTGAATTGTTGCTTTGGAGAAGAGATGCTTTAGGGAAGAAGCAAAAATACCAGGAAATATATGGGGGTGCACAGCACCCACAGGCACTGTTCCAGACCTTGCATGCTTTCACCATACAGAGTAATCTCGCATTGGTCATACAGAAAGTACTATGAATTTCCCTGACAGCCTCTATCTTGTAATGAGGGAATGCTCACACTTTTCTATCTTACAGCCAATTGTAAAGAAATTCAGGGCCAAAAGGGAGATGGCAGGATTTTCAAATTAGTTCTGCTGTAGAATATTTAGAATGATGATTTATCCATCCCTGGTTATTGGGTCTTTTTGCAGAAGTTTGGAAGTGTTTTATTCATTGTAATACCTTCGAGACCTTACAGTAGCAATTGTGGAATGACCTTTCCCAAGAGACAGATTTCACACTGAATTTCCCTGTATTAAACAGTAAAGGTAAAGGTTTTCCTTGCTCGAAAGCCAGTCGAATTTGACTCTAGGGGGTGGTGCTCATCACCATTTCCAAGCCGAAGAGCCAGCGCTGTCCGAAGACATTTCTGTGGTCATGTGGCCGGCAGAAGATTGGTAGTTCAGCAGTTCGAGACCCGAGTGCCGTGTGATGGAGTGAGCTCCCATCTCCGGTCCCAGCTCCTGCCAACCTAGCAGTTTGAAAGCAAGAAATTGCAAGTAGATAAATAGGTACCACTTCAGTGGGAAGGTAACAGCATTCCCTGTACTACAACTAAAATGGCTGAGTGAAATTTTACTCTGAATATTGCACAAAGCTGCATGCTACCATTTTGAAAATTCCCTTTCCAGGCATACCTTTTTCTTCTGGTACCTGATGTGTCCAATGCCTTGTTTGGTGAAAACAGTTTGGGATCTATGATTCTAGATTTCATCATTTATTCCTGGTATTAGAGTTTCAGTTAATTGTTGCAGTTTCTTGTTCAGTATTCATATATTCACTTTTTGTTTTTGCTCTTCAATATTCATAAAATTCTCTGTTATATAACTTGTTTATTTAACTGGTAGCTGGTTACCAGTGGTTCTCCACGTACTGCAGTGTGGGAAACACAATTTAGATCATCAGGAGGGGATTAAATAGTTATAGCTCTCAAAAGTGGTAAAAAAAACCCTCCGTAATTATCTAGATTTGTGAAAAACCACTTTTTATAACTGTTGTCTGCTGAAAACCAAACTTTGGTAGCCACTAGGTAACCATGCAGTCAATAAAAGCAGCAGCAGCAGCAGAGGATTTCAAGTATTATTAAAGCCCTTTTGAAATATACGTTTGAGAACGTATTCACAAATCAGTTTCAAAACTGGTTGGCTCCCTCCAAGAATCACTGTGAGGTACCTAGGAGTCCCTACTAAATAATTCCTTGAACCATGACGAAACTGTCATGCCAATATTCCTTTGAAGGGAAGATCTAGGTTGGGAAACGCTTGGAGATTTGCAGATGGAGCCTGGGGAGGACAGAAACTTCAACTTGAAACCTTTTGTTTCAGTGTGCATCTCCTTACACTTAACTTCATTTGCCACAGTGTTGCCCACTCACTCAATTTGTGGAGATCTTCAGGAAGCTCTTCACAATCCTTCTCCCCACCCCGAATTATTTTATGTCATCTGCAGACTTGGTCACTACATTGCTCACTCCCAGTTCCAGATCATGCCCCTGTAATTAAGTAATTAATATCAGCAAGGAGCACTATATTGAGTTAGGAAACCAAGATCCCTGTTGAGCTGTGAATTAAATGTTCTGTTTTTAAAATATTATATCTCATTGTTTCTAAGATGATTCCAGACACATTCCAGAACTATTGAAATGAGGACAACTGAGCTCTGCTTTTAATTCACTCCTTCAAGTTTGGACAATGCTAGCTCTTCATGCAGGTATTCAGAGTGTCTAAAATTGGCTGGGGATGGGGAGAGCAGAAGAATCAGAAAAACATAAATTAAGAATCAGGGAAAGGTGGGCCAATGCAAATCCTTAGCTCTGCTGACTGTCAAAGTGCCCAAAACACAATTTTTGCTTTAACAAAACAATCCATTCTTTTTTGAGTCCTGCTTCCAGCACCATATTTGTACCACTTAAAAATGCACTTTTCATCATACTACTACCATGCCAATATTGATGCCATTATTTTCAGCTTGCCTGGCCCAGATTACTGGTGTCCCATAAAATGAAACGGGCAAGCTTTTAGATTAGGCCTGCTTTTAAGATCAAGTAGACATTCCTAATCCTTTTTAGTAGCATGTGGATCTACAATGGCACCCAGTGGCCACTGCAATTAAACTCAGGTAGCTACCCCAGCAAGGTTTCTTTTATCTGCCATTCACATGCACGGTCATTGCCGTTTTAAAAAGTCAATTTGATGCTCATGTGCCTATCAGTAGGATAGCAAAATAGAGACATTCACAAACCAGGCAGGGATGTTTTGCTTAACTGGGGGGCTCCCATGGTGTGAAGATTAGTTTGTACATTAAAAGAAAAAAGAAACTTATCAAAAGAGCCCTATGAAGGGTGAGCATGCTCATTGCATTCTAGAAGCCAGAATGTTGAAGGCAGTCGAGCATCATGGGTGAGAAAGGATTGGCATACTCACACCCCTGGCAACTTAAAAGTATCCTGAAGGGTGTAATGCATGCATTGCCATCCCAAAACTCTCCCATACTGCCCAGGGAAGGACATGTTAAGATATGCTCCACCTTGCACTGTACTGTACTGTTCAGGCTTGTGATTCAAAAAGAAGCTTCCTACTCATACAGCCCCCCTAACCACAATAATAAGTACTAGACTGGGAGACTGCATTTTAGCACTGGACAGCTGCTATTCAAAACCAAGTCATCAGGCAGCTATTCACCTAGCCCCAAAGATCAGCTGTCTCACGTTGCTATGGAGAGGTAAAATCTTCTAATATTGTAACCCCCACCCCCACCCCAATTCCTTTTCAGCATCCAATCTGTAAACATTTCTCAGTGCTGTGTGCAGTAAAGTATTGCAGGCCCACCAACTGGAACTCTTGCTGAACAACCAGTTTTCAGATATTATGGTTGCTTTGATTCAGTTATGGAAAGGCAAAGGAATGGGTGCAAGTTCCCTGCAATTGGTAGCTAACATCAGGGACATGTTTCTCCACTGCCTTGAGAGGCAACCTAACAAGTGCCATGCTATTTCTCTTCTTTAGCTCAGGTTTTGGGGGGGAGTTAAGCCTGGCTTCATAATTGCACAGCACTGCTAGCCAAAGGAAGTGAATATGAATAAAGTCTAGGAATCAGAAAGAGCAAAGTGACCATGACTTGCCTGAAGTCACTCAGTGAAGGAGGGAGGGTTTGAACCCCAGATATCCCAAGTGAAATCTCCATTTACTGGACCCTCCAAGGCTACCACACACTTCTGAGCCCATGGCCATTACTCTGCTTCTGTCGTGTCCATCCATGCTCCTTAATTACAGAGATGTCAAAACAAGTCAAGTTGTTCCAGCAGACAACTATGAAAGTGTAGAAGGATCTCAAATTCCAGTTAGAGATTAGGAGTAACTTGCACGTGCCCTGACTTGGATAGCCCAGGCAAGCCCGATCTCATCAGTTCTTGAATGCTAAGCAGGGTTGACTCTGGCAAGTACTTGGATGGAAGACCTCATTGGAATACCAGCAGTTGGGAGATGGGAGAAGGCTATCAAGCTGTCTCTCTGACTGTCCTCTGTGCCCCGGTGGGAGTCGCCAGATGTCACCATGACTTCCAGGCACGGGTGGGCACACAAAATGCAAAAATACCTCACCTCAACAGAGTAACTTGCATGTAATGAAACAGCAAAATACACAATAAAAACACAAAGGAACGGAGGTTTAAATCTGATTTAATTTTGTAAAAAAATACATAACTTCAAAAGAACACAGGTTTTCTATACAAGACCATGCAAGTGTCAGCATTTCTGCATTTTCCATCAGCTTAGATCAGGCCAATCTACACCTTTGGCTGATATGTAGTGAGGGTAAGTAGTACCAAGTTTAAATACAGTGCATTCAGATCCATATATAGCTTCACATAAACAAGGCTTCTCTGCATGGTAGAAAAAGCTTCATAAAGAGATGCCTGCCTTTATGGCTCCAAGCTTAATCATCCTGCAAAAGCACTTTTTGCTCTTTCAAAAGCAAAGCCTTTGCAGAGGATATTTTGCACAGAAGTGCTGTCTGGCGACTTCCTTGCAAGGTCTGTGGCACTCAAGGGTCTTGGAAGGGACAGATGCATAACTACCTCTTGTCTGTTCCTGGCCATCCGCTTTTACCAGAGCCCACATCTCATGCAAGCTCCCTAGTCTCTGCCCACCCAGCCTAAGGCTGTGCAAGTGGGGGACCAGCAGAGACCATACAGTTTGCATGGCTCAAGCAGAACTATAACAGCATCCAAAAGAACTCTTCTGCATCAGCTAGGTAACTCTTTCACTGGCTTTCCACATGTCCAGCTCAGCACGCAAGCATGAAACTGAGAGCATAATGAGCTATTATTCAGACACACTCATGGGGCTCTATCAGCAGCACAATAACTGATGTTTTGATCTCTGCACATTACAATTCAGTTCAGACAAGGAGGCGTTTTGCCATCAATAGAGTAACTTCATGTCACAGAGCAGGACTGAGGTTTGTTCTGCAAATGGAGAACCGCAATGTACACGTACATTTGCAGCTTCGGTAGGCTTGCATGAGTGGAACTGCAAAGCCTGGACATGTGGAATCAAAAAGGTAGTGGGAAAAGGGAATCTGAGTACAGAGCCAAGGGGGGAAAAATCAAATTCTCATTTGCATGAGGAAATATACCAAATTTAATTTCTCCCTTCTCCACTTGGTTACAGTTTCAAGTTCCTTGGGCTGTCCTGATTGTCCTTTTTCATTCTTAAGTGTACAACTCTTGAGATGGGAGGGAAATTGGCAGACTGGAAACCTACCAGAGATATACCCAGGCTAGTTTATCGGCAATTTCCTTGGAGCAGCCATTCACTTACAGTGGGAAGCCAAGCACAGGGAATACAGAGCCCGCTCTGATCCCATGGCAATCCTTTTCAGTGGCAAAGGGCTGAGGTGCCCTCCAACGGGTCTGGGCAGCAGGGATTCGAAAGCTGTAGCAGCGCAGAGAGTGGACTGGGGATCAAGGAGAAAAAGGCGCCACAGCAGGTAGTGTCTGTGGGCACTAGGGAGAAGGCAGACCTCAGTGAGGCAACAGAATATGCACGACACAGAAGGCAAAAAAAGTGCAAATGCAAGAACACACAGCAACCCATCAAGTCACGGGGGTTTTACGACACAAGGCATTCACAAGTGGTCCAAAGACCAAGAGAGAGGTGGGGGTAGAGGTGAGGAAATGATGTTAGGGATGGGCTGGATTTTTCAAGCACAAAAACCACTGCCCAAAAGTTAAGGAGATGGGAGATCAGTGTTTAAAGTGCATATTTGGATCAACATACATTTACACATACATTGCAGGGATTCATTTTTGGATGGTGGGAGAGGTCTCTCTCTCTCTCTCTCTCTCTCCAGGTAATTTCTATCAAAAGCTAAATAGTTTGTGTTGCAGGAGAACACTTGCCTGTATGTGCAACTCTGCAGGGCTCACCTCTATCTGTCTCAGAGAAGTCCTAGGAAGCAGGGCTGTGGATGGAAAGTCTTGGCTCTCTCCTGACAGAACATTTGGTGCTCTCCTGATTATGCTTAAAGTGACGTCTGAAGCCTACAAAGTAGTTACACGGGAAATGCCAACTGGGGGAGGCAGCAGGTCCAATCCTGTCCTCTAAGAAATGGCATATGTCCCGATACACCCTCCCCTTAACTCTCTTAGGAGATGGGGAGAAAGGAAACAGACAAAAGTGCACGAGCAAGAGGAGAGTGATCCCTCCCACCAATGCATGTTTTGATTTGTGTGCAAGTCGCAATGAGAGAATGGGAGGAAGATAATGATACCCCCCCCAAGCATCCCACTGGCAAAACAAGTTTCCAGCAAGAGAGATATACATGGAAGTTTTCCATAATCGCTACATTACATTGGATTTTGGAAAAAATCATGTGACCAGCTGATTGTGATATAGTTACACATATGTTCATACATAAGAATTGGCCCCTAATAAGGGTCAAAAGATTTGTCAGAGTTGGGATCGCCTGCCAGCCCCCCAGCCTTGGGGAGAGCATCCTTTTGGCACTTCACCTAATCCAAACCACCCACCTGCCTGCAGTGGCTTCCCTTTTACTGAACAACACAGCGAAATCTTATCAGCAGTAACCATCAGAGAGAGTGTTAGCAGTACCACAAATCACTGTGGGAATGCCACATCCACCATGCTGTCCCCAAATTCCAGCCATTTATACCCACCTTAAATAACCATTGCCTATTTTTGTTTGGTGTAGTGCCAGTTTGGTGTAGTGGTTAAGAGCAGCGGACTCCAATCTGGAGAACTGGGTTTGATTCCCCACTCTCCCACATGAAGCCAGTTGGGTGACCTTAGGTCAGTCACAGTTCTCTTAGAGCTATTCTCTCAAGAGCACTTCTCTCAGACCTCTCTGAGCCCCACCTACCTCTCAGGGTGTCTGTTGTGGGGAAGTGAAGGGAAGGTGATTGTATGCCACTCTGAAACTCCAAGTGAAGACTGAGGTATAAATCCAACTCTTCTTCTATTTACAGGGCTTACAGCTTGCGTTAAGAGAAACTCCATGACAGATGATTTCACCTACAACAGAAGCTGTGGTGCAGACAAGTGAGGGAATGTAGAGAAAGTCTTTCCTGTTCCCGCAGATCACCCCAATTTCAGGATGTACTTGGGAAGCACTACTTACCTACTGTTTATGCTGGTTTCCCAGGGTGTTCAAGAAAATCACACAGAAATTTACAAAATTAGTGGGATGAACATTTCCTGCAATTTAGACTCAAGACTAAATCAAGACACAACCAGAGAGATTCGAAACCCTACATCCCCCAACTCAAATGGCTTTTTGAATCCAAGCTGAAGGTTTCCTTAACTGATGAGGACCAGTACTTGGTTGACATTGGAACATTTTGTGAGAGAAACCAAGAACTAGGCTTGGTATGATAACTCTAACGTGGGGAAGAGGAAAGAACAGCATTTCTAGATATTCTCCACTCCAGCAAAGCAGGGATAACATGCAGTATGGAATCGCCTACAGTTGTATTATTCAAAACCATGAATGGAGCAGCCAGATTCTTGACCTGCTGTACTATTCACTTACAAACGATGATAGCTTCCAGAGCTTCAAGCCCTACTGCCAGCTTTCTTATCCACAAAAATGCAGATAAGAAACCATAACAGCCAGGAAAGGGCCACTGAGATCCAACACACACTAAAGTAACAGAAAATGCAGATGCTGCCCAATCATTGCAGAAGAGGGCCCAAAAGGTGATTCAAATCAAAAGGCGACCTGCCAGATACAGGGCCAAGAAGCAGCAGCACTGCAGTAAGTCAGATCAGTAGAGCACCAAGTTTGGGATAACAAAACACAGAGATACCATGGCAAGAAACTTCTGCACAAATATTTCGTCTATTTTAGAACCAGACCAATCCAAGGCAAATTTCTCAACAAGGAAAAATAAAGGACATTACAGCTGCCAAGGCATTCAGGAATCCATCACAGAGGTGCAGTATGCACCAAGCTGGTTACTGAAGTGGAGGGAACAGTTTGGGATGAGTGAGATGCACACAGTGAAGGGAACTGCCCCTACCCATTCCTCGTTCTCTGTGCACACATAAGAGTCAACCCTTGTTGTTTGTACAGGAAGATCAGCAGGAAGAGGGTAATCTTCTCTGGAGGGTGTTGATCACCGGCACCTGGGGAAGCCTCTTCCCCTCCTTTCCCATTTTACTTGATGTTTTTGAGCAATGCAGTCCGTGCGTTGACAACAGCTTTGAAGGCATCCTCACTGCCTGGGGCCATGCATTTATCCGGATGGAGCAGCACCGCCAGCTTCCGATAGGCCTTGTTCACCTCATCCCTGGACAGCAAGACAACAGCTTAGTAAGAGTTGCAGCCATGATTATAGGCATCAAATGTGAGGAGGTCACTGGGGGCTAGGGCCATATTATCATGGAGGAATTAAACTGGGGAAAGGCCTGTGGATTTCGGCTCCACACATTGGCTCATGGATTCTGGCTTCCTGAAGTGGAAGGCCTCAGTGCTTCTGGCAATCACTCCCCCATAAAATGTATTGTTGTTATATGACTGATGAAATGTAAGAACAACACATTGATAGTGTGCTTCTGAATGTGTGGAGCACTTCATGTACATTCATACTTACAAAAGCCTTACAAAGTAGATCAGTGTTATCCCCATATTGCAGAAGGGGAGCAGGAAGTAAGAAAGAGTAGCTTGCCTTAGGACACCTAATAACAATATGGCAGAGGCAAGATTTAAACCAAGTACTTCCTGTTACCATATACAGAATGAGAAATGCCAAATGTTCAAGTGGGATTCAGAAAAGGAAAAGGCACTAGAAATCATAGACGTCAACTACGGGGGGGCTCGAGCCACCCCCGAAATTTCCTGGGGGAGACTGAGGGCCCCCCCGCAAAACGGAGTGCCTGCTGCCACGCCTCCCCACCGCGCCTCCCTGGGCCCTTCCTAGGCCCACCTGCCGGCCAACGCCTCCCCCCCCCCCCCGGCCTGGCCACTCCTGCCTCCGTCCGTCCCACCGTTCGTCCAGGGGCCAGCTGAGCAAATGCCCAATGTGCTGGCATCACCCAAAAGTGATGCCATCATGCTGGGCACGTTGCCGGGGTGACGCTATAGCAATCGCCCCGAAACCCTAGAGTTTCAAGAGCCCCTGCCCCCTCCCGGGGATTTTAAAACTTTACACCCCTGCTAGAAATCACATTGCAAATTTATATTGGTTACTGGAGCATACGAAAGAATTTCAAAAGAAAATTAGCTTGTGTTTCATAGATTACACTAAAGGTTTTGACAGTGTATCACAAAAAACTATGGTGGGGGTGCCATAACATCTGATTATTTTGATTCACAACCTAGAGTGTGAACAAGAGGCTACTGTTTGGACAGAATATAAGAACATAAGAAGAACCCTGCTAGATCAGACCAATGGTCCATCTAGTCCAGCATCCTGTCTCACACAGTGGCCAACCATTTCCTCTGGATAGCCAACAACAGGGCATAGAGGCCAAGGCTTTTCCTTGATGTCACCTCCTGGCTTGGGATTTAGAGGATTAGTGCCTCTGAATGAGGAGGTTCCCTTCAGTCACCATGGCTAGTAGCCACTGATAGACTCCCATGAATCTATCTAATCCTCTTTGAAAGCTATTTATTCCTGTGACCATCACTACATCCTCTGGCAGCGAATTCCACATTTTAAAAGGAGAAAAAGTTCTCTTTGTCAACTCTCTCCACACCATGCATAATTTAAAAAAACCTCTGTTATCCCCCCCCCCCCCCCCCAGTTCTCCCTTTTCTCAACTGGAAAGTCTCAGACTCTTCAGCCTTTCCATATACGGAAGGTGCTCCAACCCCCTAATCATCTTGGTTGCCCTCCTCTGCATTTTGTCCAACTCTGCAATGTCCTTTCAGAGATATGGGGACCAGAACTGTACACAGTATTCCAAATGAGGCCACATCATAGTTCTATACAGGGGCATTACAATGTCGGCCATTTTATTCTCAATCTCTTTCCTAATAATCTCTAACACAGAGTTTGCCCTTTTCACTGCTGCAGCATACTGGGTTGACACTTTCATTGAGTTATCGACTACAACCTCAAGATCTTTTTCCTTCTCAATCTCAGCAAGTTCAGACCCCATTAGCCTATACTTGAAGTTGGGATTTTTTGTCCCAATATGGAGTAACAGAATCGTTCCCTATAGGCAAGGTGTCAGACAAGGATGTATTTTATCTCCCTATTTAGATTTAGATGAAGGTGAAGTGAAAACTGGTGGAAAGAACACTAACAATTTGAGATATGCAGATGACACCACATTACTGCCAGAAAATGGTGAAGACTTGAAACGACTATGAAGTAAGTAGAAGCGGAAAGTGCCAAAGCAGGATTACATCTGAATATTACATTAGAAAATTACAGACAAAGTAATGACTGCTGAGGAATTATACAACTTTAAGGTTGATGATAAAGAAACTGAAATTGTTATTCCATGGCTCCATCATCAACCAAAAGGGAGATGGCAACCAAAAAATCAGGAGTCTGAGACTGGGAAGGGCAGCCATGAAGGAGCTAGAAAATATCCTTAAGTGTAAGGATGTGTTGCTGGCGACCAAGACCAAGGTAACGCATACCATAGTATTCCCCATTATTATGTAAGGGTGTGAAAGTTAGACAATGAAGAAAGCTGACAGGAAGAAAGTTGATTCATTAGAAATGTGGTGTTGGAGGAGAGTTCTAAGGATTACGGTGGGCAGTCAAAAAGACAAATAAGTGGGTTCTAGATCAGATCAAGCCTGAACTCTCCCTAGAAGCTACAATGACCAAAGTGAGGCTGTCATACTTTGGTCACATTATGAGAAGACAAGAGACACTGGAAAAGACAATAAATGTACTCAATAAAGAAATCCACAGCCCTTGGTTTGCAAGACCTGAGCAAGGCTGTTCACAGTAGGATGTTTTGGAGGATGTTATTTCATTGGGTCACCGTAAGTCAGAAGCGACTTAACAGCACTTAACATACACATACACACACACACAATTCCTGATTCGCAGTTCAGTCTTACAGTTACTATTCTACACCAGCTCTCATAATTCATCAGTGGTTACCAGGGCCTGAACCTGGGACCTTCTGTATGCAAAGCAGGCACTCCACCCCTAAGCCCTTTGAGTGATGTAGTAGCAACTACGAAACTAAACAGTGCCATAGCAGCCAGTCTGCTTTGCTGTGTTCTCTTTTCCTTGGATGACAGGGTGGGGATAGAAGCCAATGGTGTGTGAGATTCTAAAACATCATCAGGGTGATGGGTTCTGGACACCTGGAGCCTCAACAAGCAGCAGAGAAAGGGATGGTCACTGGCAATGGGAGGGTTATGGCAGACCTGTCACAGACACTGGAGTACAAAAAGGAATTAAAGGTAAAGGTTTCCCTTGCTCAAAAGCTAGTCAAATCCGACTCGAGGGGGCAATGCTCATCTCCATTTCTAAGCTGAAGAGCCAGCACTGTCCGAAGACTTCTCTGTGGTCATGTGGCCGGCATGACTAAACACCCAGGAACATGGAATGCTGTTACCTTCCCACCGAAGTGGTACCTATTTATCTACTTGCAATTTTTGCTTTCGAACTACTAAGCTGGCAGGAGCTGGGGCCAGAGACGGGAGTTCACTCTGTCATGCTGCACTCAGGTCTCGAACTGCTGAACTACAGGCCTTCCAGTCTGCAGTTCAGCATCTTAACCTCTGAGCCACCGCAGCCCCACAAAAATGAATTACTGCTGGTCAAACTTCCCACACAAAGAAACCAGCTTCTCCTCCCTAATTTCCATATATCTCCAGGAATTCTTTCCCTTCACAGCTCGCAAACTCACAGCTTTATCCACAGTCTCCTCATCCCTAATTCCCCCTGGCTGGACAGTCTTCCTGGCCTCATATGCTTGCATGGATGAATTCCTGTCTAAAGGCCAGAGCCTTTGTTACCTTGTAGCCCCTGGCTTGACACCCAACATGTCCCAGCTGTCCTTGCTGCTGCGGATCCTCCGGATGGTGTCTGCTTGCTCTTTGGTGAAACTGATGCTCATGCTGGACGTGGGGCGCTTTCCACCATTGTCACACAAATCAACAATAGCAGAGTAGAAGGTCTGCAAGCATGCAGGCAGTGGTTAGCACAGTTTGGTGTGAAGCTGTTGCTTAACAATCCTGATTTCATCAATCAGACCAAGTTCAAAGTTTTCTCCATATAATACTGCTACTGTTCCTTCCTCTCTTGGACTCTACTTAGTTCCCTCCATGTAGATGAGGTGTGCATGGGCAAGAACTAATCTGTTGCAGAACTAGGTCTTATATATTCATGTATAATCTATATATCTAATTCCCAAGCGTGCCCCCTATCTGCAGATATCCAAATCCATAGATAGAGGGCACACTTGCCTTAAATAGATGTTTCAGGAAACCTGGGGGACCCACTAGGCTTGCAGAAAAATCTGACAATTAAAAAGACCCAAAACATTGGGGGGGGGGGTAAATTCCCCTCCCCCCCAAAAAAGCATTGTCTGCACATGTATAAACAACAAACTTACATAGTCCTGGCAGACCCTGCCTAGATCTGCGCCAGGCAAGCCACCAAAAGGAGAAAGGCGGAGGAAGACTCTGCTGGCTCGCCTGGAACTGCTCTGGGCAAACCGCAGAGAATTGGGGGGGTGGGGGGACTGCTTGCTCACTGGAGGTGCTCTGGGTGAGCCACAGAGGTTGGGGCGGGGAGAAGAGTCTGCTGGCTCACCCAGAGCTGCTCCAGGCAAGTCACAGAGAGCAGCAGGAGGGAAGGAAACAATGGGGGCAGAATTCCCCTTCCCCACAAGTTTCTTGAGGATCCTAACTTGTCTTATTTATTCACTACATAATCTATCCCATTCTAAAAGCATAGGGTGGGTAACAAAAACTGAAAACCTCATTAAATACACAAGCAAAATAAAATCGAAGCAGTAATTACAGACACCCCTCCCCCCCCCAATCTGTTGCAGAAAAATGGGTTTTGGAACCTCTGTCCCAAACTGTCCCAAACTCTGTCCCCATGCACGGTACAACCCTTGTGCTACGAAGATCAAATGGAGAAGGGGAGAATGTCCTGAGCCATTTTGGGTCCCCATGGAAGAGAAAAATGGGGTACAAATTAAATTAAGGGCACAATCCTAGCAGTAGAGAGCAGAGCAGAGGAGAGAACATTCAGCCAGGCTGGGACAAGGGCTGCTGCAGGGAAGCAGATGCTGTTTGCTTTAGCCTCAGGTCTAAAATGGAGATAGGGAACTGGGTTTGGAAAATGTTAACACTGTGGCATGCATCCTCTGAGCTCAGTTTGAGAGCTGGTGTGGCACACTAGTTAGACTATCAGACTAGAACTGGGACAACCGGGTTTGAATCCCTGCTCTGTCATGGAAGCTTCTGTGGTGACCTTGGGCCTGTCACAATCTCTCAGCCTAACCTACTGGGCAAGGTTGCTGCTGTGGGGATAAAATGGAGGGGGCAGGAAGACTGTTTTGGGTCCCAATTAGGGAGAAAAGCGGAATATACATTTTAAAAAAGCATGCATAAATACAATAAGCATAGCTTGCAACATAGCCATCTGCCTGGAGGAAGGATCAGTTCCCTTTCATCTCCCCCTCAACCTCTAAACTGGGATTTGGGGAGGAAAGCAACTTCAGCAGGGTCTAATGCCGCTCAGTTCACACCCTCCAAAGCAGTCTTTTGTTCCAGGGGAACTTATTATGTCATCCAAAGCTTGGTTGTGATTCCAGAAGATCTCCAAGCCTCACCTAGAGGCTAGCAATTCAGCTGTGCCTCTGGCTTTGGAAACCATGACCTCACTCTATCACTTCCAAAGCAGAACACTATCAGCACTAACTAACCTAAGAAGAGGCTGTTTCTTCTGCCTCTTTGTGAGCCCTTCCAATGAAGTGATCAACCTGGATCAGTGATTCATGCTGAAACATCAGGGATATGTTCCAGAAAGGATGGAAGTATAGTTCTTTATCTTATACATTCTAAAGGTAAACCTTTTGGGATATAAGGGTGAAGAGTGCTGCCAATTTTAAATCAGAAAGAGCAGAATAGAAAGGTCCTTGCCAGACAGGATCCAAAAGGAAGAGGGAGAAAATGTACAAGGCTACAGAATAGCTAGATAACTAGAATCCAGCAGAGACAGACTAAATGGTCAGCTATGAAGCTCACTCGGTTATTATGAAAACAAAAAGGGAGGAGTAAGGACCATATGCACCACCTGGAGCCCTGAGGACGGGTGGCACAAAAATGCCAATAAATAAATAAAATGCCAGCAGGAATAATTGATGTTATGTTAACGAAGAGTTTCCAGGATGCTAGGCTGACAGAAATGGAAGCACCTGTCATATACACGCCCAAAAGCACCACTTCAGAGCTTTCATTATGGAGAGCTTACAATATACCAATCATTGGAAGCCAAAGTGAAGAACTGTTGGAGGACTGCCACATTTGGCATGTCAGTTCGTACCTGGAACATCTCACTGATTCCCTCTCCAGTCTGTGCTGAGGTCTCAAAATAAAGGAAGCCCCTGCTTTCCGCCCACAGTCTCCCTTCACTCTCATCTACAGAACGGAGCTTGGCACAATCAATCTGAAACACAAGTAAGAGAAGATAGTGAGCCTGGTTTTCAAACCCACATTAGCCTCTCTTTATGAGAAGGTCCCAAGGTCCAACACCTCTGATTTACACAGCAGACATCTACAGGACTCACATTTACCACCCAGGAACAATTGCCCCACAAGTGCAGAGGCAGAGCAACTGTCAGATATTAGAGAATTCCTAAATTCATAAAAGTTGACACCAGCCTGAGCGTGGAACAACTCAAAGAAACAGTACAAGATGTGGAGAGAGCTGGCTCATAGAATTGCCAAGAGTTGAACATGACTGAATGGTTAACAACAAAAAATATTTCTAGCCCTCACAGTTGCAGAGATAATTTAGGATTACTTAAACCACAATCCAAGGCTTGACAATTTCCAGGTGCCAAGTTACCATGGTGCCTAGAAATTTCATCCTTAGCTGTCAACAGCTCTTAACAATGCCCCCTTCCCCATCCATAACTGGGGGAACTTGGCTAGAGTGGATATTTGTGGCATATTCTGTAATATTCACAGTGCATTAATACACTAAGTAATGGAAGCTGGAAGCCTGAATAGGTACGTCTCTTGAGAACATTAGGTTTTGCAGCAGCAAGTATTAGAAAGCATGGTCATTAATCTACAAAACCCTGAAGACAGAAAAATGAGTCTGGATCCTAAATTTCAGAGCTCACTCCTAGATCTACAGAAAACTTGTCAAGGCCTGTCTTAGTCACACAGATGTGCCTTGTAATCTACATATTATGCAAAATTATTAAAAATATGCAATTTATACAAACTAATCTGGCATTTCTGATTTAGGGGACTATAAACATCTTTATACTTTTGTACCCTATGAACAGTAAGGAAGAAATAACAGAAAATCTTCCTACTTGACTACTTGCCACTGTAATATGATAAACATTTAAGAGTTTTGGATTCTTTGTAGATTCTGTGACCCAGGACAAAATGCCCGAAACATAGACTCCATTATAATCTAAGCTTCTGTGCATAAATCATATAATAACTGGCTCTTCTCTTGTAATGAATTTTATTATTTTATGTATTTAGAAAACTATTAACCCACACCTTCCAATAAAATATTCCCCAGGTGATGAAGAGCAGTGAAATAATAATAAAAAAGAAATAGTAAAAATGGTTAAATAGCACACAGCAGTGGCAAGGTAGTAGCAGTGGCATGCACCTATACATGGTATATTCAGAGCATGAAGGCTCCATTTTAGCTACAATCAGGGCTCTTTTTGTAGAAAAAGCCCAGCAGGAACTCATTAGCATATTAGGCCACACCCCTGACAGCACAGCTCATTGACATATTAGGCCACACCCGATGTTACCAGAAGTATGGTCATCCAGCCACATCCACCTTTTGCTTCTTATTCTGTTTACCTTGTTGTCAAAACAGTTTTGACAAAACCAATAAAAACATTATTTTCTGTCCCATCTATACAAAATCTTGCCTGAACCAATATCTTATGTCCAACAATTATTCCCACACTGGATTGGAATCAATTCCTAAAGTTTAGGTTCCCATGGAAATCAGCTTGCCTTCCTGCAGAACGAGTACGCTGAATATGATTTTTAGGGTTGCCAACCTACAGGTGGGGTCTGGAGATCTCCTGGAATTACAACTGAGCTCCAAACTACAGAGATCAGGTCAATGGCTGCTTTGGAAAGTGGAGTCCATGCATTATGCCTTGCTTAGGTCCATCCTTCCCCTAAACCCCACCCTCCACTCCCAAATCTCCAGGGATTTCCTCAACCTGGAGTTGGCAACCCTAGTTCACTGGCAGAACAACGCTAGGAGCCAGTTTGGTGTAGTGGTTAAGTGCGCGGACTCTAATCTGGGAGAACCGGGTTTGATTCCTCACTCCGCCCCTTGCACCTGCTGGATGACCTTGGGCAAGGCATAGCTCTGTACCAGCTGTTGTCTCAGAGCTCTCTCAGCCCCACCTACCCCACAGGGTGTCTGTTGTGGGAAGAGGAAGGGAAAAGAGTTTGTAAGGTACTCTGAGACTCCTTTGGGTAGTGAAGGGCGGGGTATAAATCCAATCTCCTCTTCTTCTAGGTTTGTGGAGCACTGGACAGGAGTAGTTTGTGGACTATTTTATTCAAGGTACAAAATTTTATTCAAGGTATAAGATTTCATGTGCCACCCACACTTCTTCAGATGGAAGAAGTGTGCATGCACACAAAAGCTTATACATTGGATGAAACTTTGGACTCCAACTTTGTTCTGCTGCTTCAGACCAACATGGCTACCCACCTGAATTATTACACTATAATACTTTTTACAAGCAATTATGTACCAGTGGAGTGGTTACCACACAGAGTCTGTGAACAAGTGGTCTTTACCACATAAAAGTATCACTACCATCACAAGATCACCAATCGTTGGAAGTCAACTCCTCAGAAGCAGAAATCTCTCTTATTAGGAGGTTTAAGAACATCAACTTTGCTGGCCCATTAAAGGCAGATGTCAGCACAGTGGCAGAAGAGGGACAATCATCTTCATCAGAAACTCTGCCCACTTTTTAAATTTTACAGAACAGGCAATCTCCAAAGTGCTGCTGACCATGCTCATTGTTAGTTACATCTCTGTTTCTCTGCAGATGTCCCCCAAAGTCCCCCATGCAACAGTCAAGTGTTCTGCCAACACACACAACAATGAAGCTACTTTTTCAGATGTTTTCTGTTGCATGGCAGTAAGCACCAAACCACTTTAATACAGACTTTAGACACACATATATTTGCAAGCCATTCCCAACAAGACACAACAATGAACTCAGGCTTCAAACGTACTTTTCTTAAGCAGAAGATGCCATGAGAAAACGAAAGATGCTCAAAAATTAAAGATATTGTCAAAAGCAGCATTTCCTGGGCTCTCTGCTTTTTTACATCCCCCCCCTTTTCAATATTTTTTTAAAAAAACACAAAGAACAAAGTGAAACAGAAAGAAAGAAAGAGAGAGATAGAAAGAAAGAAATGTAGGGGAGAGAGAAGGAAGGAAGGAGGGAAAGAAAGAGAGAGGGGGGAGAGAGAAAGGAAGGAAGGTGGAAGAGAGAGAGAGAGAAAGGAAGGGGGAGGGATAGAGAGAAAGAGAAAGAAAGAAAGAAAGGTGGGGACAGAGAGAGAGAGAGATAAAGACAGAAAGAAAGACAGGAAGAAAGGTGGGGGGGAGAGAGAGAGAAGGAAAAGAGATGGGGGAGGCACTTACCGGAGCAGGGAGACCGATGCAACGTCGGCAAGCCAAATGCAGAGCCAGGCCTTTCAGTGCAAAGAGCCTAGCCCCGTGCTTAATCTCTGGGTGGGGCTTTCTCCTGCTGGCTCTCTGTACTTAAAGGGAAAGCGCCGGGTGGGGCTTTTTCCTGCTGGCTCTCTGCAGGAACTTTTCCTTCAAGTGTAAACAACTCGGCCCGGTAGGGAGGGAGCGGGGCAGGCTCGGATGCCAGCCAGAACGGCGTTCTGGTGCGTTCCTGCTGAAAAAGAGCCCTGGCTACAATGCTTAATAAGTGTTGACCAGTCTTCCATTAATTTGTCTGATCCTTTTTTAAAGTCCATAATTCACATTAGCAGAGCCAAACAGTGCTCTATGATTTGAGAGTCTCTGCTAGAGAACATTAGCAGCAGAGATTTTCTACATTTTATGCTCCTCCTGGCTTACCTTGTTGGCACAAACCACGAACACAATGTTTTCCATGTTTCCATGTGGTCCAAGTTCCTGCTTCATCTCAGCAAGCCATGAATCGAGGGAATCAAATGACTCCTTCTGCCCAACATCATATACTAGGATTACACCCTGGGTGTCTTTATAAAATTCATTGCGCACCTACACAGAGGACAGAACCAAAGCAGATGGTTACTCTGGACTATCAGGATGTTCTAAGGAAAAGAACTGGCCTCAAGTACCACAAACCACTGGTGCATGAGTTTGGAGTCTATGAGTCCATCTCCCATCACATGCATCCCAATGTACAACCAACCCAACACAGACACAGGACTGACAGCTGTGTTTGGGAGCAGCACTGGAGGAACATGGTAATCTCGCACCATAATGCTCATTCTTGAAATGGTGTAATCTGCCTGAGAATGAGCAGAAGTAGAAAAGAGGGAAAGTGTCCTCTGTCTAGAAAAAAGGGAATATGATTACTTTATACTTAATTATGGTTTTACACAGATAACCTACTTGAGCATGGCAGAATGGATGACAAACATGAACACTTAAAAAAATAAAGTATATTTAAGCCCACATTCATTATTTTTTGGTCCCATAGGTTCCATCAGTCCCACTCCCTCCAATTTTTAAAAGATAAAGCATGTCAACATACAAGTACCACAGGGTAAGCGTGACCTGTCTCCCACTTGTAGCAGGGCATATACTACATGTTTCCACATAATATCCGACCTACAACCGCTCTGGTTGCAAGCCAATGTACAAATCAGTCACAGTTCTCCAACTCATGATATTGCAGGAAGGGCAGGGTATACATGTGACCAATAAATAAATAAATAAATAAATATGATACTGACGTGGATCTCAGCAATTAACAAACATAATTTATTCAAATGTATATCCAAAATAGCTGCAGGAATAGCAGCTATGTTAGCTTCTGTATCAAGTCAAGAGCAGTGCTGAAGACACATGAAAGTTCCATGTACTGTCTTACTTAGACTCACAATAGCTCTCCAGGATCTCAAGCAAAGGTAGCTGCTACCTGAGATCCTTTAGTAGAAGCTAAGACTTGATTTCCAGTCCCATGCCTGGCCTACAAACCATGAAGACAACTAGATTCCCAGAGCCAGGAGTCTCCAGTTCTGAGCCTTGGCCTCATCATCATCACCCATTCTTCATTCCCTTACCTCATAGAAGAAGGCATGCCCAGCCATGTCAAAGATGTTCACTTTAATTTCTCTGTCCCGGACCTGCACTCTGAAAGAGAAAGCCATCAGATCCAAGAGTAGACACTCAAAGTTCCTTTTCACTCTTTTTTAAAAGGCACAGTTAATAATTAAGCACACCACCTAGGAGAGGAGGCACAAGCACAGATGAATTCTGTTAACTTATACTTGTTTAAAATTGGATAACAAGCTCATCCAGGAAGCACACTGCTAACTTCAAAAAGGAGCCAGGGCATGAAATACAAAAGCATTCAGACAATATTCTTTCCTTTCATCACTTTTCACTGAGGCTTTCACTAACATCACAGTAAGAGCTGGACTGACATTCAAAATCTTCTCCAGGTGAACTGCCCCAACTATCCCCCAAGGATATATTGGCATGGAGAACATAATGTGCTTCACAAGATTCTCACAGATACAGCAGCAGTTCCTGAGCAACAATTTCTGCCCTCATAGTAGCAGAATCTCTGATCACCACATTCACGTATCTCAGTCAGAACATGGCTTGTAATCATTCTCATACATTTGTAACTGTCCATTTTTCCTAGGTTCACATAGCAAATTTTCTATTACTACAGCTACTGTGCATGTTCATTGTCTGTCACAAGAGAGGAGTACTCACTTGGTGACGCCATAATCAATGCCAATTGTTGCAAGGTACTTGGGCACAAATCTCTTCTCACAGTATCTTTTTATAATACAGCTCTAAAAAATAAAACAAGAGTGAATTTTATCCAGTTGACCAAGTTATCTATTCAGCCCCCATTGCCTTCTGAAGTTTGCAAAGACTATTCTGATCTTTTTTCAAAAAAATCTCCCGCATGTATCCTGCACTGGCTGCCTATAGCAGGGGTGGGCAAATGGCGGCATGGGGGCCACATGCGGCCCGCCACAGAGTTTTTTGCGGCCCGCCAAGACAGTTGGCCACTGTCAGCACCTGAGGAGCTGCAGCCTGAACTTATTGACACGCAGTCAGATCACACTGTGAAAGAAATGTTTAATGCTGTGACATTAGTTGACTTTTGCAAATCTTTGTCTGCTGAAAAGTTTCCATGTATGAAGAAATTTGCTGGGAAAATGTTCTTTATATTTGGGTCTACATATATTTGTGAGCAAAGTTTTTCTTGAATGAAGATCAACAAGAGTAAATATAGACATTAACAGACATTTGACAGACATTAACTTGCAGGCTGTGATGAGAATCTCAACAAGCAATCTCACTCCTGATTTCAAAAAAAATTGTAGAAAAGTGTGATAGCGTACATTTGTCTCATTAAACTGATTCTAAAATTAAATGTGCTTGCAGCTATAGATGATATGAAATTAGCACAATAAATAAATTGAATAAAACTACAACGATTTTATTTAATTTATTGATTTTTATGATTTTTACAATTCATACCTTTTCTTAGTTAACTAAAGTTAACTAATGAATGCAATCATTTTAAAAGGTGCAGCTCTCCGCTAACCTCTGCTCCCACAAAGCAGCCCCCGAGCCAAAACAATTGCCCACCCCTGGCCTATAGCATACCGAATCCGCTTCAAGGTGCTGGTTCTTACCTTTAAAGCCCTATATGGCCAGGGTCCAACATACCTGAGGGACCGCCTCTTCCCGCATATACCCCAGCGAGCACTTTGGTTGGGGTCGTGTCATCGACTTCGTGTCCCAGGCCCCAGGGAGGCCAAGCTTACTGGGGCCAGGGCCTTTTCGGTGGCGGCTCCAACCTGGTGGAACGAGCTCCCGGAGGAGATCAGGGCCCTGCGGGACTTAATGCAGTTCCGCAGGGCCTGCAAGACGGAGCTCTTCCGCCAGGCTTTTAATTAGGAGCCGCCACCAATAATAACAGCAGCAATACCCACTGCAGTAACATCTACAGTGTGAGCCGGCCCTGAATACAGTCCAGACCTGATTGCGGTTGGTGGGCCCCTAAACTGATAGGAAGCCATCTGATTAGTAAGAATGGAAGCACTTTATTGGAAATTGGTATGCACTTTATTGGAAATCCACTGTGACATATCTGTAACCTTGGAGTTTTTATTGTTATTGTTGATTTTAAATCTGTTTTATGATGTTTTATCTGGCATTGCGCCCTTGTAAGCCGCCCTGAGCCCGCTTGCAGGGAGGGCGGGGTATAAAAATAAAGATAAATAAATAAAATAAATAAATGTATGTATGATCTTTTAGATTTAAGCAAATGAAAAAAAAACGTACAACCCAAAACACTGAATCCCTGCCAAAAATTCAGGTGATAGTTTCCTGTTTCATTTCTTTAAATGATGCTAAGGAACCTTACGGAGTGTCAGAGGCAAAGCCAGACATGTCTCTGCTCCCTCCAATCCAGGGAACTCCACTGAAAACATGAAGATCTGCAGCTTCAGAAATCAAGAGGGTAATGGCGAGAGAAGAGGGAAAAGCTGCCCAAAGTATGTCTGTTGTCCAATGGAAATGGACAATATCTTATTTCTGTTTCTTCTGACTGTACCTTGTTTGCAGATCTGCATGAGAAATTAGGGGAAAGGAGCATACCTTGCTTTGCATGCAAAGATCCCTGGTTCAGTCCCAGACATCTCCAGTTAAAAGGCTCAGATAGTAAATGATGCGAAAGAACTGCTGCCAATCAGAGCAGACAATACTGACTCAGTATAAGGCACCTTCACATAACCAAGTGTGCAGTTTGTTAACTAACTAAAACAAAACAGCAGTGGAATGCTTTCTTCTCCTGCTTCACTGGAAAATTATGGACGCTTTACAAACTCCGTTTCCCTTCCATTTCTCTAGCTTCTGTTTGCTAATCAGTCTGATTTTCAGTAATGTAAGGGAGCCTGCCTTGTTTTATTTTGCTGTAGCATAAATATATTTGTAAGCATCATGTATGTTTTAAAACAATATAAATAATAAAAATATTTCAAAAAAAAATCTGATATGAATCTAACAGGTTATTTGAAACCAACTATCCAGAAAGCATGTGGAATCAATCAGATACACCAATCCCCTATTTTGCTAGCCTGATGTGCTGAATGACAGACATTCCTGTTGGTTATCATTCTCTTTAGTTGAAGATGTGTGGGGAAATCTTGTTTAGGAATAAGACAAAATACTTTGTTTTGCCCTAATGGTATTGAAGCAGAATATCCAAGAAGCTGCCTACTTCAAATGAATTTGTGGAGATTATTGGAAGGTATCAGAAATGAGACAAATGGTAACCAGGGGTCAAATCTTTTCTGTAGTATCTCCTAAACTTCTTCTGTAGCCCGTTGGACCTTTCCCTTCTTCTAGAGAAGGCATTTGCGCTCCAGCATTTAGGTCATCCAATACTGCCCTCGTTTGAGAGCCAGCACTGTCTGATGTTAGGGTTGGCTGGACAACAGGCAACCAAAACAATCAAAGGCCAGAAGCACCTTCCTACACAGAACGGTAAAGGTGTTTGGGCATTTCAGTTTTAAAATAACTAAGGGAACCCACAATAAAAATCCATAAATTATACATGTTGAAGAGAACGTGGATCAAAGAACTTTTTCTTCCTCTTCTTTAATACTAGAACTTGGGAATGTTTCCTGTAAAATTAAGGAGTAATGGATTCATAAGAAGAGCTCTGCTGGACCAGACTAGTGGTCCATCCAGTCCCACATTTTGTTTCACACAGCAGTAAACCAGTTGCCCTGGAGGGCCAACAAACAATGTCACAGAGGCCAAGGTTTTCCTTTGAACTTGCTTCCTTGCTGGGTTTCAGAGGTTATTGCTGCTTAATATGGAGGTTCCCTTTACCCACTTTTAAAGCCTGTGGTTATGGCCTCCACTGGCAGTGAATTCCACAATTTAATAAATCAGCTTCATTGGGTGCCCCCCAAATTGTAGTATTATGAGATGGTAAAAAGCTCCCTCTGCCCATTTTCTCCATCCCATGCATAATTTTATATATCTCTATCATGTCCACCCTTAGCTTTATTTTTTCTTAAACTACAGACCCTTCAGCTGTTCCTCATAGGAAAGATGCTTCAGGGCAGACAAAAGGAAGCACTTCTTTGCCCAAAGCACAGTTACCTTGTGGAATTCATTGCCACATGAAATCGTGATGATCACCAGTGCAGTAAGCTTTAAAGTGGGGTTTGACATTCAGTCATTAAACCTCTGAATACCAGTGCTAGGAGGCAATTGGGAGGAGGGGGCACTGATTGGCCACTGTGTGAAACAGGATGCTAGACCATATGGGCCATTGATTTAAACCATCAGGCATAAATTGTTAAGAAGCAAGGCCTTCTCAGCAATAGTGCCTTGCTATGCAACTTGGGAGATTCACTTATTTGGAGGTTTTATGGAATCATCAGAAGCCATATTTTTGAAGCTAAGCATATGAACACACATAAAACTGCCTTATACTGAATCAGACCTTTGAGCCATCAAAGTCAGTATTTTCTACTCAGACTGACAGCAGCACTCCATGGTCTCAGGCAGAGGTCTATCGCTTCACCTCCTACCGGATCTTTTAATTGGAGATGCCAGGGATTGAACCTGGAACCTTCTGCATGCCAGATGGATGCTCTACCACTAAGCCATGTTATTTCATTCCAGTTCCATGATATTTTTATGTGCACCTGCTTTTAGTATGCATTTAGAACTGTTACTATTTTACTTGGTTTACTTGAAATGTGTTCATTTGGTTTTTTGTTTGCCAAACTGAGGCTTTTAAAAGAAATTATAGTTGAAGTCAAGTTACTTCAGAAATCTGTCTGCCAATTTATATTACGCTTCTATTTTGTTGTTGTTGTGTATTGTTCTGATTTGACTTTGACATGTAGGGTAGTTTTCAGGAGAAAGCCAGGATATAAATGTTTTAAATTAAAGATAAAAGTAAATAGCAAGTGTCTGGGCTGTGAGCAGCAAAGAGCACCCTGTCCTCTCTCTCAGCTTCCGTTATGTTTGTGTCTCTCTTGACCAGTCTCCCGCCCTCCTCCTCCAAAGCCTTTGCAGCTGGCAGCACAATTTGCGCCCACCTCAACTGTCAGAATAGCTAGTATACGATGAGCGCACCGGATTGGTTTCCCCCAAAGTCACTCAGCATTCCGCGGACCAATAACGCGCCTTCCCACCTGCCCTCTCTTTACCTTGCCAACCTCCGCGTTGCCCATGGAGATGACTTTGATCCTCAACGATTTGCGCGGTTCCTTTCGCTTCGCATCCATATCCACGCAGAGGGGACCCGCTTCTTTAACGAACGATGGATCCGATTCACACAGCCCCAGCTGGACCGCCGTACGTACCACCCATCCGGAGCTTCTCTTCCGTTACCCTGCTTCCCATGGTTCTAGTACCCGAAGCTGCCACTGCCGTTGCTGCAAGTGCCGGACAGCGCTCCGCGAGTCTTAGGGATGTCGCGAGAACTGGGGGAAATGCGCTTTGCGCGCACGCGAGAGCTAGGAAATCTCGCGAGACTGAACCAGAGTTGTCAAATCTCTCTCAAATATGAGGGGTGGGGGGCTGCTATTCCACGTCTTATGGCTGGAGAGAACCGGGGAAGATGCGCGGCAGGCAAAAAATATAGAGACTACTCTAGGCTGCTCGTGACAGTTTGTAGTACGCTGGAAAGAAGGAACTGCGATAGAACAAGCAGGAAAGCTGCCAGCGCCAAGAGGGTGTGCCCTCTTAAATAATTATAATGGGTCAAATAGCAAAGTAGAGCTACATGTAGCCGTTTTTCAGGCCAAAGTGGTAAATGCAGTGGTTTTTAAAAATGGTGATGGGGTTCAAGTCATGTGTAAATGTAAAAACTTTATAACTGTGACTCTTGTTGGGGGTATGTGTACCCTCAAAGTGATCTACAAGTTGTGGGAGGGGATTCAGAACTTCTGGGGGCAAAGAATGAGCTTTCAGGGTTTTAGGCGGCCCTTCCTTTCCACTTGCAATTACTTTTTACAGCCAGCAGAAGAGTCTTGTTTTATAAACGCTAACCCTGCCCTGAGGATAAAATCTGAAAGTCTCCCCCAGACCTTAAAGTAGCACACGGTAGACAGAAATCAAAGATGATATTAAGTAGCTGGCTCATGGCCACCAGGCATGAGAGTCTTATTGAATCTCGGCTTGAGATTTTTGTGTTGTAGGTATATATTATTAATTAATTTATTTGCTGCTTGTCTGGGGAATGTTTTTGTTATTATTGCGGGGGGGGGTAGTGATTTTTATTACCTTGTGCTTTTGTAATTGCTTGGAGTTTACAGGATAACATTTTGCAGATATTTAAATTAATAACCTGTCTGAGTTTGGAAGCCTGTAATCTCAAGTGTTAATGCAAGACAGAGTGGTGAGTGGGAAAGATTTGGGTCCCAGTTTTTTGAGAGAAAGACAGGTGTATAAATATTGTAAATAAAAGATGTTCAAGGGATTCCTCTTCATATCTGTAGAAGAACAATAACTCTGTCCTAGACTTCTTTCTCATAGGTTAAGTGCTTTGGTTCGATGCTGTTAGAAAGTGGGTCCCCCCTCCCACTTTCCCATAGCATTGTGGTGTTTTCATGAACCTCCTGGGTTTTACCCAGACTGTTTACAGTTGTTCCCAAACCTGCTTTGCTGCAAAGTTTTGGAAAAGATTGCAGCAAAGCTTGGATGACTGCAATGCAGATGAGAAAGTTTAGATTTCCCCAGTCCTGCCCAAATTGCAGCCATTTTCAATACCCACTCTCTGGGGGGGGCTTTGTTTTTTAATCAGCAAAAGAGTGACATTATAATAACCTCTGTGAGGTTTTCTGAATCCCTTGCTTTCACATTCTATATTCCATTGCTGATGGTGTGTGTGGGGTAGCCCGTGCCAGTGGACTGGGGCACAAAAACCTCCTGTATGGATGTCCTGTTTCTTCTTCTCTGTATCAGCAGCTATGACAGCCTCAGGGAAAGCAAACATGCCTGTCCCTGGGTGGTAAACCCCTTAATATCATTTGCTTTCCTACTCTAAACTCTAGCTGTGTTTCTCCAGGATAAAGATTTTGCAGTGCAAGAACACCATCTAGTGTATTGTTGCAAGTAATTCAGGTGGGTAGCCATGTTGGTCTAAAGCAGCAGAAGAGAGTTTGACACCAGTGGCACCTTTTAAGACCAGCAAAGTTGTGTTTAAGGTACAAGCTTTCATGTGCATGCACAGTTCTTCAGATACAATGAAGTGGAAATTTTCAGTCCATACCTATAGGTAGAGGATGACAGTAAATAAGCATACAACATAATGAAGATGTTTAACAGATTCAAGGACCAAACGGGAATAACAAGCTTAATTTATATGGTTACCATTTCTTTGAGCATAATGGCAGGGTCTCAGTTACTCTCAGCATTCCACAATTAAGGATACATCTGCCCATCAGCCTCCAAATTTGACATATTTATTTCCTTCACTATGTTTCCCCCTAGAATTAAACCCAAGCAAATGATAACCACATAAACTAAGCTTGTTATTTCTTTTTGGTTCTTGAATCATTATGCTGTATGCTAATTTACTGCTCACCCTCTACCTATAGGTATGGGCTGGTAATTTCCATTTCATTGGATCTGAAGAAGTGTGCATGCCCAAGAAAGCTTATACCTTGAATAAAACTTTGTTGGTCTTAAAGGTGCCACTGGACTCAGATTTTGTTGCAAGTAATGTTTCTCAAGCTCAGCATTATGCTTTCAGGGAGCATGACCCCCTAATTAAAAGAAAATCAGCAGTAGTACATTTTAGCATTCTTTTGTACACTCAAGCTCTCCTGACCTCTTGCTCATGCAAATGGGGAGCAGATCACCATCAGTTTAAACTGAGCCACGGTTGCTATTCTGGATGATACTTAGTGCAGTCTAAGTGAACATCAAAGTAGGCATTACTGATCTAAAGGAGGGGGGAGACTGGTTAGAAAGGGATGTAGTATAGTATAAATTTATTTGATTGTCGAATGCCAACCATATATTAGCTGTTCCATGTTTATTTTAATGTACTCCCTAAGGTATACACAGATGATACAGCTGCCATAGGATCCTTGAGTCCCTGGAGCCTAAGAAATAAAATTGTAAATTGTAGCATCACAGATGTGGGACTGCCTGGTGATTATCTCCTTACCATCATCAGGATGTGACTGGCAGTCTGGATTAGAACAAGATTTACTATTCTTGAGTTTTGAGTTTTACTGTTGATCGTAATATGTACTTTTGCTCAGCAGCTGCCACCAGCTTCTGAATTACTGCTTTGTCACCAGGCAGTAGGACTCCCAAGATGAAGAGTAGTTTGCGGAGTGCAGGCAGGTATCCCCTGAGGTCATGATCCAACATTGACCAGCTTGTGTAAACCATGGAATCATTTAAAAGTCACCTCGGACTCATTCGCAATTTACCTCATCTTTGCACCTGTGCAGCGGTTTACATCCTTTAAATGATCAACATTGGATAGGATGCATTGATTGCTTTCTGCTCCTGTGCAATAAGCAGCATCTACTTCAGAACTGATTGCAAGAGCTGTTTGCAAGATTAGTAGAAACTGAAGGCACTCAGAGAACCTAAGTAGCAAGTCACAACTCAAATATATCTTTTGCCTTTTAAAAGCTGACATTGGCACACAGGTGATGATGGGAGCAGCTGAAAGAAAGTAGTATAATCATGTGTTTAAAAAGACTACAATCATGCTAACTGGGTACATACACACAGCTAACCAGATGATTTCTCTTGGTGAACAGAATGAGTATGAATCGAACAAATGTGTTTAAGATTATCTGACGGGGGACCAGGAAGGAAAGTTTACTAGCTTAACCTGCTGCTGGTTTCTGTATACTTAAAGCAAAACGCTAGTTATACCTGGACTTAGCTGTATCCCAAACTATAGGCCATTTACATTTTACTCATTTATTTTAAATAGTTTAATACCATCCCTCCACCCCAAAAGTCTCAAGGCAGTTCACGGCAATTTTAAAAAGACCTCCAAAATAACATTAAAATCTGCACAAAAATACAATCCATCAGACCATTTGAAACAACAGCAGCAGCACTAAAAGCAATAATGAGGCAGAAGAACTAATAAAAAATCTAATACAATTAAGGCAGAGAATAAAAGTGGCCAGAAATCAAGTGGAATTTTAAAACAGTTTTGGCCTCATGTTGAAAAGACACAGAATGATGGTGCCATATGCAGAGAGAGAGAGAGAGAAAGAGCCTCTAAGAAGACCGTTATTGATGGCCACCCATCTCATTGGAGAGTGCAGGGAGAGGGAGACATAAAGAAGAGTTTGAAATGGGGGACAATATTTGGGCAGAACTTTTCCTCATAGAATTCTGTGGCACCACTTCGAACTCCCTCCTTTCCGATTATCTGTGGGGTGCTTTTTTTAACACTTTCCATGATGTAAAAAGTTACCCTCTCAAGAACAAATATTCAGTTTACCATCAGCTATTTTTTTACACAGGGGAATATTCATAACTCTGATCCCTGTCCTACAGTCAGCATGTATAGACAAGGACAAAACCTTGAATTTTTAAGAGCATTACAAACATAATCTTGGTAAATGTATATCTGCAGTTTGGTGAGCACCTTTGGGGAGATTGCTGTATGTGTTTTAACAAAAATATGCCCTGAGGATACCTTTTCAGTGTTCCAGCATGTTTCTGGGCATGTTTGGCTGTGTCACTGGAGTGCGCCTTGTTCAGGCTGAGCATAGGAAGTTGCCTGGAGCAAGAAATCCTGAGCAAAAGGCAGAGGAAAGTGCAAATGCTAGAGCAGCTCATTCTAGCTATGCAGAAGTATAAGGATTCAGGCTGTTGAGTCGGGGATGCTGAAAGCACATGGCTCCTGCAGATTTAATCCTTTCCCTGTGGATAGATTTAATGCCATGAAAGGATCTAACCATACACAATTAAGATAACTTAATACAGATTAGTTGATTCCCTTCACCATGCCTGTTTATCAAGTGCTGTCTGTATACATCCCTGATCTGTGACTATAGAATCAGAGGGTGTTATTTAGACCAGTTTAATTCACTTGTGGTGCCAGCAACTGTGTGTAGAACAAGTCAGTTATAATGGACGCCATGCAGATGAAGATGGGTGCAGCATTAAAAAAGAGCATAAACATTGCTGGGTTCATCCAGCCAGGTTATGGTTTAATAGCTTCATCTTTTTCTTACTGACAGTTGCCAGCCAGAGAAGTTGGAAAGCAAGATAAAATGGTAGGAGCGATGCACTATAATAATTATAATAACTATCGCATGGCAGTGGGTGTAGTATAGCCAGGAGATCCGAAGATTGTCTGGCAGCCTGAAACACTAGCTCTTTTTGTGGCAAACTAGGTTAATTTTTTGGGCGCTGAGAACTGTGACTGACCCAAGGTCACCCAGCTGGCTTCAAGCAGAGGAGTGGGGAATCGACCCAGTTCTCTAGATTAGAGTCCGCTGCTCTTAACTACTGCACCAAATTGGGAGCAATGCACTACTGCTAACAGTAAGCATCTGGTGGCTAGAGAGAGATTATGAAACTTGGACTGAGTTTGGTGCCAGTTTAGTGTAGTGGTTAAGTGCGCGGACTCTAATGTGGGAGAATTGGGTTTGATTCCCCACTCCTCCACTTGCACCTGCTGGATGACCTTGGGCAAGCCATAGCTCTGTACCAGCTGTTCTCTCAAGGACAGTTGTCTCAGAGCTCTCTCAGCCCCACCTACCTCACAGGGTGTCTGTTGTGGGGAGAGAAAGGGAAAGGAGCTTGTAAGCCGCTCTGAGACTCCCTTGGGTAGTGAAGGGCAGGGTATAAATCCAATCTCTTCTCTCCTCTTCTTTCTTCACACATGTCCACATTCATAGCTGCAAAATCAAGTGGTGAACTACATCTGGAAATGAGTCATGATGAACATAACTGTTATATCTCCTTGTCTTGTACAAATGTAATGTCAAAACAATTTGTACATGCATCCTTTATGTCTATGGTACTCATCTCTAGAAAGCAAGTGATAGGTGCAAAACAGTCTGTAAAGACAAAAGTGACGGTTTTATTTGAGTTAGGCATTCATACCTTATTTATTTTACAAAACTTATACCCCCCCTTTCTGCCCTCATAAGGGCTACAAGGCTGCTGACAAAACATAATAAAACTGTATCTTTAAAACCAATAAAAAACATCATTAGAACATTTAAAACCAGAGTTAGAATATGTACAAAAACATAAAAACAACAGTTAAAACATTGGGCAGGAAGGGTTCCCCAATGAGAATCCAAAGCAGCTTTCAACACCATTCTCCCTTCTTCCAATTTTATCTTCGCAACAAACAATCATGTGAGGCAGGTTAGGTTGAAACAGAGTGACTGACAAGCCTCCACGGCAGATGGGGGGTTTGAACTCTGGAGTCTTAGATCCTAGTCCAGTGCTCTAAGCACTTCAACATGGCCATTCTGGCTCATACCCTGAGACACTTTCATCATGGCTAGCAGCCGCCAGTAGACCTACTTTGGAAGATTCCCCTCCAGCACTTGTACTTTGTTCAGATGCCATCTCCCCTACCCCCAGGACTCCTCTTGTTGTTCAGTTCTTACCTTCTTCCTGTGCATAGAGCTTTTACTGACCAGGTATCATCTCCAGGAAGTAAACACTTGTAACTTTCTATGTTGGTGCTGCTCCTGTTCCTTTAAAGGCAGCACCACTTGCAGAAACATTGTAGGCAAAGCTTTTTTCATCCATTTTTTCCCATGGCAGGGAAAGCTTTGGCTGCTGTGTTTCTGCCTGACAAGCCTGCAGTCAAAAGCACAAGATGAGGAGGACCTGAGCTGGGCCAGGAGGGAGCAGCTTGAGTCCAAGGCCTTAGCACTGATAGTAAGTCTGCAATAGGACTGCTAAACTGCACCTATGCTTTTAACAGGTTTTAGGGGACTGCTTACAGGCTTCAGTTCAGAAGCTAGCTACCCTGTGTTGCTATACTGACTTAGGAATCTAGAACTCATCTTCTTTATTGTTATCCTTACAACAACCCTGTCAGATAGGTTAACCTGGGATAGTGATTGATCCAAAGTGCACCCAGTGAGGTTCTACAACAGAGTCGGGATTTGAACTTGGGTCTCCCAGATCCTAGTCTGACATTTCAACTAGTTTACCACTGTGTGAATTTATTACCACTGCAAATGCAGAGGCATTTGAAATGGCAACAGTGCATCCACACCAAGGTTTTCTACTGACTTTCCTCAGACATCCTCTTGCAGCCACTGTTTCCTCCACTGCACCACTAGAAGGCTTTTAATGGATGGATCACTAGTCTGATCCAGCACAGTGTGATGGATTGTCAAGGGTTAATGCCTCTCAGAGTCTAAGAGCCATTGACTGACAGGCAGTTCAAATGGAATTCTGTTGAGCATCAGTTTAGAAATAGCAGTTGAAGAAGAGGCGCTTTAGCACTGACTGAGGACTGGGAAGGAGGCAAAGAGGAGTGAGAGGATCACGGAAGATCCCAATTCAAGCCAGAAAAGGGACAGAGCTGCTTGTGAAGAGAAGTAATCCCTGACCAGCGAAAAGGGAGATAACTCTTAAAAAGGAGTGATCCCGGTCAGTATATATAGAAGGATTTTGGGAACTTGGTTGGTGTAGTGGTTAAGTGCACGGACTCTAATCTGGGAGAACCGGGTTTGATTCCCCACTCCTCCACTTGCACCTGCTGGATGACCTTGGGGAAGTCATAGTTCTGGCACAGCTGTTCTTGAAAAAGAGCAGTTTCTGTCAGAGCTCTCTCAGCCCCACCTACCTCACAGGGTGTCTGTTGTGGGGAGGGGAGGGGAAGGGAAAGGAGTTTGTAAGCTGCTCTGAGACTCCCTTGGGTAGTGAAGGGCGGGGTATAAGTCTCTTCTCTTCTTCTTCTTGTATTTTAGTGTGGTTACAAAGTTACCTCCATTTTTATTATCATTTTACCTCATGCATCCTACCCCGGATTCTACCTCATCTTTCCCTCTCCAAGTTAAATAAAATATTTTTGAAATTTCAAAAGCCCCTCGTGTGCCATTACAGAAACAGAATATAAGCAGGTGATTTTGTCTCTTCCCTCAAGTCCCTGGGCTGGGCCAGCATTAAAATATATAACAGCGTGACAGGGTGGGACAGCCATAGACCAACAAATAAGAAGAAAATAGATATAGGGGCTGCTCAGCAAGAAAGAAAGGGAAAATCCTGTGTATGAGCAAGAAAATAAGGTGAGACCCTATACACGGTTTTTCTTATGTTCTTATAGACAGATTCACAGAGGATAGGTCTGTTAGTTGCTACTAGCCATGGTGAGTACAGGGAATCTCCACATTCAGTAAACCTCTGATTCCCAATGCTAGGAGGCATCAGCAGGGGACAGCCTCAGCCTCTATGCCCTGTTGTTGGGCCTCCAGAGGAACTGGTTGGCCACTATGTGAGACAGGATGGTGGATTAGCTGGACCACTGCTCTGATCCAGCAGGTTCTTCTTATGTTCTTAATATGTTATTAAAAGTTTTTTTTAAAGAGTTGTTATATAAAAAGAGTTGTGAAGCACTTGGCTCACTGAGAGTAACCAAAAAGCATTTATTGGCAATAATAAACTGCAGTGCATGCAAGATCCAATTTATATCTCAGCCAGGCTACAAATGAGCATCTCCCCCCTCAAAAAAACCCCAAACCACCCTTTATAGAATTTCTGCTACATTTTCCATATTGAAGCCCAAAAATGTTGAAAGCTTTTTTCTCTGGCTAGATCAATGGCAAGAAGATAGCGCTAGGAATACATAAATAACAAGTGGTGAATTATAGAGTTCTTTTCTTCTTCTGTTCATTATTTTTTTAAAAAAAGGAAACCTCTTAAAATGTCCTTTGTTCTTTTTTTTCAAGATATGGCTTCTCTAATTCTGTTTGTAATGGTTACAAATGGCTTTGGTTGGTAGCTGTTAGATAAGGATTGTGCATCTCCAAAAAAACACACTGACTTTTTAAATTAAATCAGCATACTGAGCCTTTCTTTAATTCTCCCGTGTCTGCAAGGCATGCATGGGAATACATAACAATCCCCCTTTTTCCTCTTAGAATGGCAAAGAGAGGATTTGATGCATTGAGGCTCTAAAACAGCGCTGAGACACAATGGGGCCGTCTATTAATACTCATCCAGGTGCCTGATGCAAAGCCTGGTGGATTTGGGGCCAAATGAGACACACTGGTGGAAGAACATTTGTTTACATCCTAGAAGTGTGTGTGGAGGGCTACTCTCTTGAGTAAAGGGGGACTGAGGATAGGGAGGCATGTCTCTCTGCTGTCTGTTGGCACTTTTCTCTCAGTTAAGCCCCTGCTACCAAATCTAAGTTTAGTGGGGTAGATGAATGGCAGCTGTGAACAGGGTTCAGCTAAGGTGCATCCCTTTTGCTCTTAAAAATTGGACACCTATGTGCCACTCTTTGCACACAGCTAGGATAAGAAGGGGACTGATTTACACATCATAAAATACATAGGTTGGTTGGGGGTTCCTAGCCTGTGTAGCAATACCATGAGCAGCAGGTTCTCTTCAGTGCTTGCACATTAAGGGGGTGCTTCCATCTTCCTCAGTGCACTGTTTCCCTGTCCAGAAGTTTTCCAGAGGGGCACTATACTAGAGGGGAGTTCACATGTCTCCTAGGGAACACCTGGGTTTCCTCAATGGGCCAAATAGTGACCTCCACCCCACCCCAGAATCTGTTCTAGGTCAGGAAACAACATGGGTGGAGAAAGGCAGAAGACCTTTCTCCAGGAACACCACAGTCCACCGCACACTGCGCACAGAAGAATTGAGAACTAGTATACTCGGTAATGTTGTGGGTTTACTGTCCTTTAATTTTGGCTCTTAACTCTTGTGGCTTTCAGAAAGGGCCTACTGGCACAGATCTATGATGTCCTCTGCAATAGGGACTGTACAGCCTTAACATTTTGTTTACTGCTGTATGAAATAAATGTAGCATTTTCAAATCAATGGGACATAAAGAACTTGCTGAAACATTGAACCAGTTGCCATGGAGGCTGTGGGAAAGTCTCAGGAGCTTAGTATAACTAAAGTATGATTGCCAGATCCCAACAAGGCTTGCCAGCACTGTTATTGGCCCCTGCTCTTGTGCCTTTTAACATCAGCTGGTGATGCCGCTTAACTCCATACAGTGAAAAACTTCACCTGCTGATAAATGTATATCAAATGACTTTCAAAAGTGCAGGAGTGGGTCCATTGTCAATCTTCATCCTACCCAAGAGATAGGTCCTGTACCTTTAAGAGCTCATCTACATGATTGTTACAAGGGAAATGAAAATTGTTAAGAGGGAGAACTCAGGTTGTCAACTCACATTCTGTGCCTGCACAGACACCAACTTGTAATATGCATTTTAGCACTAGTCACATTTGTGCCTGCAAGGATTGCTAGGTACCTCTACTTAGATGTTGGTTTTAAGCAGGATTAACTGTGCTCCACCATCATCAAGGTCAGCTTCCCTCTGATTTGATCACATTAAATGAAAACTAGGGAGAAAGGAGAGTTGTCAGTTTTTCTTCTTACTGTCTCTGTTCCAGCACCCCAGGGGTGGTCTTAGCCACAAGGCAACTGAGGCTGCTGGCTGGGACCCCAACCACTGAGCTGCTATGTTTGGGAGATCCCTGCCCGCAGCAGACATGGACAGTGTGGGGCTCATAGCAGTAGTTGTTTGGCTTTAGGGTGGTGGAAGGAAGGGGGGGGGGTGGAAGGAAGGGGGGGTCTCCCACCCCCTCCCACCCCCTACTGCCAATCCAATTAGTTCCCGAGTGGTGGGAAGACTCCCTACCACTACCCATATTATGACAGAATGTGAAATCCACAATCTTTTCTCAAAGTTCTAAGAGTGCCCGCAGGTTGATCAAGACTGGGGGATCTTGGTTCTGTCTGGCAGTGTCTCTCCAGTGTCTCAGGAACAAAAAAACCTCTTTCTCAGCATTTTTTTCCTGAGATCCTTTAACTGGAGATACCAGAGACTAAACAAGAACATAAGAGAACATAAGAGAAGCCATTGTTGGATCAGGTCAATGGCCCATTCAGTCCAACACTCTGGCACACAGTGGCCAAAAATACCAGGTGCCATCAGGAGGTCCACCAGTGAGGCCAGGACACTAGAAACCCTCCCACTGTGACCCCCCACACCAAGAATACAGTGCATCACTTGCCTTAGATCGAGAGTTCCTATCTATTCCTTGTGGCTAATAGCCACTAATGGACCTCTGCTCCATATGTTTATCTAATTCCCTCTTGAAGCTGTCTGTGCTTGTAGCCGCCACCACCTCCTGTGGCAGTGAATTCCATGTATTAAATGTAGGGCTTTCTGCATGCAAAAAAGGTGCTCTTCCTCTGAGCCATGGAAAACTGGCTGGCTTGCCCCACCATTGTCCCTTTAATAGAACTCACCTATGCAGTAGGGGAATATTACAGGGACAGCTAGAGGGGGTCAGTTCAAAAGCTAGCAACCTTGTGCCTTATGAACTGAGGTTTGCAAATCAGGTGCCAGCCGGATGCACACACCCAGCTGAGTCAGACATTGGTCTATCAAGCTCAGGGCTGCCTGCTCTCTATTGACTCAACACCTAGTACTTGATTCTTTTAGCTGGAAATGCTAAGAACTGAACCTTCTGCATGCAAAGCAGATGCTCTGCCACTTAGCCAAAGACCCTCTCCTATATTCACCCACCCACCCTTCTTCCACTTCTCTCCACAGCAATTTCTACCTCCCTTCACTTCTTTTCCCCTTAACTGTAGCTTAATGTCCCATTTAGGGTTACCCACAGACCTGTAGATGTCCTGCCTCTTTCACTGGCTTAATGTGTGGAAATGGCTAGCTGAAGCTTTACAGGACATGGAAGTAAATCACATTACCTGGTGAATAATAGTCCACTGAGCTTCTATTAAATGGACAGGTCATTTCCCCCCCAGGTCTGTTAACAACCCTATCAGGTGGAGGAGACAGACAGCAGATTCTATCTAAATTACTTGTGTTCATGTAGGATTTTAAATAATTTAAATAATATTTAAATTATTCTAGTCCCAAACCTTGAGAGTTTTAAAAGTCAAAGCCAGCACTTTTATCTGGGCCCAGAAGGAAGTCAGTGAATGAAACTATACCGTTACTGGTGGTGTTATCAGTGTCTGGCCCCTGTTAATGGCAAGGCAGCCACATTCTGGACCAAGAACTTTTCAAAGGCGTACTTACACGTAGAGTGCAATAGTTATGTAATCTGAAAGCCACCAGCCCATGACACATTTGACAAGTTTAGCTTTGGCTCATGGAAGCTTGTGCCACAATAAATGTGTTAGTCTTTGACAGTGCAGTCCTAGGCAGAGTTACACTTTTCTGAATCAATTACAGTCAAGGGTCTTCTAGGGTGTAATTCTGTTTAGGACTGCACTGTAAGTGTGTGTGCCACAGATTAATACAATGGTTAGATGAGGATTTACAAACCAAGGTGACCTGATCTGGGTTAATAATGGCTTGTGTTAGTGCACATATAACAAGACATTATGGGTAATGCTCGTAAGGGTGGGAAGAAGAAATTGTTCTCAAGAGGGGAAGGAGCACGCGTCTGCTTCCCAATACGCTAGGGCTGCCAGGTCTGGGTTGGAAAATACCTGGAGACTTTGGGGGTGGAGCCAGGAGAGGGCAGGGTTTGGGGAAGGGAGGGGCCTCCACATGGCACAATGCCATAGAGTCCACCCTTCAAGGCAGCCATTTTCTCCAGGGGAGCTGATCTCAGTCAGCTGGAGATCAGTTGTAAAAGCGGGGGATCCTCAGGCCCCACCTGGAGGCTGGCAACCCTACAATATGAAAACCATGGTTTGCAGGGAATCATTGGGAGTGTGTTTAACCCAAATGTAAGAGCTGAGTTTACTAGAGCAGAGCACAACAGAACCCAAGACATTTGCAGACTCATTAGCGCTTTGCAGCAATGTTAATTGCACAAATCAGATTGGAAAGGCAGTAAAAGATCAGGGGTGGAAAATAGATTTCCACCAGCAGGTATGAGCCTCCTGCAAATTAACGAAACATGACCTCCCCCCTCCCTCAGTACAGAGTCTGGGTAGATGAGTCAATTTGCCAGATCATATTGCTTTTGGCAATAGATTTGTCAGTGGGAAGGTTCAAGGCGAGACAGGAGCCCGCAGGAAAGGAGAGGGAAATAGAAGGATGGCATGTCAGAAATCAATTAGTGACGTGGTCTGCATTTCAATTAAGAGCCTTTCCCGCGTCATCGCCCTTGCGGGAAGACAGAACAAGAGGCTTCAGAGTGAGATCTCATAGCACCAGGCAAGATTTTACACACTGAAGCCCTGTGATCAATTAACAATTAGAGGCCCTGGGAGTTAGTCTGTCTTTAAAGATGTTCTTGTCTAGGAAAACTAAAATAGATTTTTCAGCTCTTGTACTTGGCGTCGAGAACAGAAGGCAATGTGTATTTTAAGTTTTGGCCATTAAAAATTGCCTTGCTGGGCCAGACCAAAGGTTTGTCGAGGCCAGCTTTTTTGACCTCATTAATAACCTGCTGGATTGATGCCTTTGGGAAGCTCAGTTCGTATAAACATTCAAACGTCAGAGTTTGCTCAAGGCAGTCATGGACTGTTGTTCTCCCCCCCACCCCAACATTCAGTGCAACAGCTGAAGATTTCCTAGTTTAAGGATCTTAGCTGACAGGTGTTGGGAGAGATCTTTTATATGCATGGCAAACAGGAAAACCACTGCCAGTCAAAATGGAAACTAGATGGACCGAGCATCACATGTTCACAGGACACAATGCTGTTGTAAAGGCACCTGGGAAGTTAATGCAGGGGAAACAGGATGGCTACTCATGGACAGAGGAGCAGGAGACATTAACTACGTGCAGCTTGAGAGTTGCTGATAAAGGAAAGAGGACGGGAAGGGCAAGAAGGGACTTCCTACAGCTTTGCCTGGAAGCAGAGGGAATGTCTGGGAGGAAGTGAACACAAAGGATGCTTGTGAACTGCCTTCCCTCCATCTGAGACCTTAAGAACCTGTTGATCGAACCAGGAAGTAAGACTATGACTGCCAGTTCCTCCCATACCCCCAGAGCCACACATGAATCAAAATATCACAGTCTTATGAGCTGAAACAGTGGTAACCAGCCTTTTTTTGGCAAATTTGGTGCTAGTTGCATCTCTGTCAACTGTCTTGAGGGTATGCTGGACTAGATGACCCTGGAGGTCCCTTCCAACTCTATGATTCTATATGTCTAAAATACAGAGTACAGGGCCTCTTCCAGCCCCACCCACCAGTGGAGAACAGCGTGCTCCTGCATTTAATGGAAGCATTCACACAACACTCTGCTCGCTCTGATGATGGCTTCTAGGGATTCCCACTTTTAAACCAGATTAAACGTAAACCTACTTTGATCTGGTTTAAAGGGGAGGAATGCAGGATAGCTGTGGGTGGGACATCCATGTGGGGACTCTGCCTGAAGACCAGTAAGGGAAGGGGGTAGAGCTAAACCCCTCATTACCTCCCCCACTTTTCCACCCTTTAAAGGGACTTTTATAGCTGAGGCATGCTATAGCTGCAGCATGGCTCAGCTGCAGAAGTGGAAGGGAAGGAAGCCCAGGGCATTGTTATCATGATGGCAGTTCTGCAGAGGGGAAGGGGTGGGTGGAGGGGTGGTCGTGACGAGTGACAGCAGCAAGTGGGGCAGAGATGGGGCAGTTGGGCACTGTCCCTACCTGCTTCCATATCACTGGTTGTTGCTGCTACACTGGGGGCGTGGTTTTGTGCCCCTGGGTGGAAGCAGCCCAAATCCTCCAGATGCATCCATATGTTTCCTGCAATTTGTGCTTGGATTTTAATCCCCCGCCTCACTGTCGCAATCCCTCTCCCTGCTGCTTACCACTTTGGCGGGGAAGGCTGAAGAGGCTCTTGATGCCTCTCTCACCGCCCTCTCTCTTTCGAGCCTTGTTGAACTGACCCAGGGAGATGGCACCACTTGCGGAGACCAGGAAAGCCGATGCTTTTATATTTACTTATAGCCATTTGTTTTGCTGTCCTGTGTGGCACAGTCCAAGGGAAGGCAATTATTCCCATACACTTACAGAATAATAGGTTTTTTACACACCAACAATGCATCAAGTATTCGCACTGAATGAACGTAGCCATGGCAACCAGAGGGACAGAGATAGATGGATGACTACATAGTGTTAATTACATCACAGAATAGCCATCTTTATCAATAGCTCCTAATCACCGCATCCGAACTGGGCCTTCTTGGTGCACTAAGAGGAGGGGAGGAACTGCCTTTATGAGAAACATTGTGCCGATAAAAGGGACAGGCAGTTTGACAAAGTGTAAGCCAGAAATTATTAATCCTCAATTGATTTTCTGAGTGGTAAAATTAAAAGATGTTCTTCATCTCTCTTAACGAGGATTGTGATTTGAACCCTGTCCTGGAATATGCAATGGAATAATAAGGAAGAGTGTCTCTGAGCATGTGCAGAGTACTTCCCCCCCACTGAGTAACCTTGGTGAACACTCTTTCTCCGTTCTATGCATGGGACTGCTTTATGATGAGGGAGACTCATGCTCCAGCTAGTTCTGTGTTGTCCAGTTTGCAGCAGAGAAAGGACCTTAAAGGAGCAGGTGGCAGGCACCCCTCACTCTTTGTGCCTGCCAGAGAGTCTGCTGGTCTGCTCTTCGTTGCACTGCAGCACCATAATTGCAGATGAACAGGATGGTATGGAAGGTACCAGCTGACACAAGGGGCCAATAGGATTTGCATGGCTCCTCCATCGGAATTGCTCATGGGCAGCTGATCTCTGCTTTAGCTCAATATCCACCAGCCCTGCCACATCAGCTTTCTATCGGCAACGGCCAGCACTGAACTTGAGATCCTACATGTGTAAACCACATGTTCTACCGCTGGTCTAGGACGGCATTCTTATGAGATGGAAGATGGTTGGTGAACTTGAGCATGAACATACAAAGCTGCCTTATTGTTACTCAAACCACTTATCTGTACTGTCTGGAAGTGACTCTCCAGGGATTTCTTCCCAGAACTGATAAAGGGAGCTTTGACTCTCAAAAGCTTGTTGGTCTCTAAGGTGCTACTGGATTTTAATCTAACTGTTCTCCTGCAGTCCAACATGTCTATTGTCTGAAACTATCATCCCAGAACTGGTATGTGAAAGCCCTTAGCTATTCATGCTGGGAGTGGACCTGGGATCCTCTTCACAATCATCTTGTGTGCCATTTTTGAGCTATGGCCCCTTCCTTTCTCCTAGCAAAAGACCAGCATTATGATTGGGGCAATACTGGGGTTTGCAACCTTGAATGTTGCTCAGGGCCTGCTGGTGTGACAAATGCTCAACTTGGCCATTGGTGGTGCTGGGGAACACCTATGATCCTATAAGTCTGTGAAAAAATGCCCATGTGTGAAATGAGCCTGGTATCAAGGACTTAAACACCAAAGGGCAAGATTTTAAAAAATCCCTGTGTTTACATATAAGTTATAACCGAACTTATTGGTTTGCTCACTCTTGCTTTAAACAATTGGCTGCCAAGGGCTGTGCGTCAACAACAGGTCTTGCAGGAGACATTAAGATATTTGACATAGTGAGAATATGCGTGCACGAAAGGCTCCCAATTGCTATGCACTGTTTGAATATGCTCAAAGTAACTCACAGAACAGGCTTGAGCCTCTCACAAACAGCCAAACTGCTCAATGAAAAACAGGTTCCTGCACAATGTGAGCTGAACCGGCGTTGTTTGAGCACCCATAATTTCAAGATGAGACAGAGAAGATGTATGGGCCTAAGAACTCAGTTCTCCAGTGAGTTTCTGCAGCACAGAATGGGGAGAGTGCAATTTTCAGCACAGATGTGTCCCAAGCAGGGGTGCTTAAAGCATCCCCAACTCCCGGTTTTTATTCCCTGCCATACCCACTAATTGATTCCAGATGCACGCCTGCTTCATTATGACAATGGAATCATCTTGGTGGGGAGGTATGTTGCAGAGCAAAGGCCTACTGTATTTCTCTCCATCTCCTACTGTTTAGCAGATGTTCAGTGACGACTAGACTCCGTTCAGTTATACTTCTCATCCCTTCTTTTCAAGAGGAACTTTGTTAAGAAATTTTGATAGATGGTGGAAGGACTAGTGAACCCCTATTCCTTTAAATTGGTCAAACAATTGTGAGATGAGGCAGCTGCAGTTTCCCCTCCCCATTTTCCCCATAACTTCACTGGCTTCACACGTGCACATCTACAGTGTTGCAGCAAGACCACAAGCATGCTGCAGAGCAGGCAGGGGAGGAGGAGTCCTAAACCAAAATTGCTAGTGAAAGATTGGTGAGAGAAGTCATGGATGCTTCACTTCCATTCAAATGTAAAAAGGGGGGCTCTGGGTTGTAACCAGAGTATATTCTGCTGAGATAAGGCTGGGGTTGTTATTGCTGTCCATGTGAATTTGGAATAGCTAGCATGGCAAGTGGCCTGGAGGAGTAGTGGAGAGAAAGGAAGCTGAGTAAGAGTGGAAGAAAGAGTTACACTTCAGACTCAACCTGGGCATCTGGTTATCGGTTTCTTGTTAAATCAAAGCACTGAGACTTGTAATGAGGAGTGTTTATTGATCTTGTCTGTACTGCATGGAGATCTGCTGAATAAACTGTCCATGTTCTCTCTGTATTTGGTATAAACTCTGGGGTGGATTCCCAAGATATGTCTGTGCTTGTTTTTAACAGGCATATAGGATCCACTCCATTTTTGAGGTGGCACGCCGATTTCAAATATCAACATTGGGCTTATGTCTCAGCTGTAACTTCCTTCATGTGCATCCAATGCATAAACACATGAAGCTCCCTTATAATGAGTCAGACCATTTGGTCTATCAAGGTCAGTACTGTTGACTTGGACTGGCAGCAGCTCTCCAGGGTCTCAATTAAAGGTCTTTCACATCACCTACTACCTGGAGGTGCCAAGGATAGAACCTTGGACTTCTGTATGCAAAGCAGATGCTCTAGCACTGAGCCACAGCCCCTCCCCATTTGGAGTAAGGTAAGTGGCTACTGGGGACATGGTCTCCTCTTTGACGGCATCCCACTGGCAGAACTCCCGACCCACAGAAATTTTTCTGTATAGTTTTCCTTTCCCCCCAGGCTTTTGGTTTATAAACTTTTGGTGCTAGTTCACTTGATTTTAAAAAGGGTATATATGGCTGCTTTTGTGATACTGCACTTTATTTGTTTTGTTATTGATTTCATCAATATTTTTATTTTTCTCTCGATGTGGTTTAGAAGCCATGTTGGGAACCCAGGAGGGCCTATGGTTGAGACAGTGAAGACTTATCAACTGGCCTCCCCTTCCTACATCACTTGTATATATCCAGCTACGAGCAAATCATACCACCATCTGTGGTATCACTATCAGTACCAAATGTTTTTTTCCTGCTTACACAAATTCGGGTGAAGTCAGAGAAATCGAGGGACCCTACCTGTTATTAGTGCTGCTATGTATTGATATTATTTGTAGTTATTAGAAGTGATTTTATTGTTGTCATGATTTTAACTGATAATGTATTTGTATAGATGGAAATTAGATGTATACATTGTGTTGTAACCCGCCCTGAGCCTGTTTGCAGGGAAGCACAGGATAGCCCATTAAATAAATAAATAAATAAATAAAAGTGAGGGGCATAAATTATACAAATCAAATTAAGACTGTGTGTTTCCTAGCCTTTGTTGCAGAGTACACTTCCTATTTTGCTAAAACTTCCATTTGCACAACAGCCCATTGAAAACCACTGATCTTACACGAATGGAAATTTTAGAGGAGAAGAAGACTCGTACTCCATGACAGAGACTATCTAATGTGCATGGAATTCATTCATAGGATCCAAGATAATAAATACATTTTCCCTTTCCCTTAGGAGGACATTTATAAGCCCAAGGCTTTGAATAATACCATCCGTTTATGTTGGTGGCAATACTCTAATGTCCCTTTAGCTCATCAGTGCTATTTGTGTGTGATGGAGGATATCGAATACTGTGATTTATAGTGTCGCCTTCCTAACGGCACTTGAGAGATTACAGTCTGGGAACTGCGGGTCTGACTATGCCAGAAACTGTCCTCTATAATATATAGATGATATGGATATATTTGTTACTTATAGAATGGCGTTATTTCTTGTATGAGTCCATAGTCAATATCTATCAGACCATGGCTATCAATTGGATTCATTTATTTAGAAAACGGTTAATTTTCTAAATAACCGTTAGAAATGTGAATGGTACCCTCTGCTTCTCTGGAAGAACCATGCTGTTTAAATTGTTTTTTTTATGCAACATGGTCCGTATCTTGTTTGTAGGTCATTTTAAAATTATATTGCAATGACTGTATTATTTGTAGTCTTCCTTTCTCACTGAGACTCAAGGCAGATTACACAGTGTAAATAAATACAATTGCAGGATGGGACATTGAATAAACAATGCAATATGATTAGGATTACAGAAATCTGAAACCAAGCAGACATCTTGGTCATAAGCAAGAAACCTTTAGGTAATAATACATGCAAAATCAGACCTTAATACCATAGCCTGAAAAGTTGGCTTTCCACCCTTGTATCTGTATTAAATTTTTGCAGCATCCAGCCTGATTAAAAATTCTAATGAACTTGAAAGCCTGCCCAATGTTTTGTGTCAATTTGATTGATCCTAATAAAAGGTACTACATGGATTTAGTTTTTAGATTTTGTGTGGACCGATATGGTTGTACAATTTTTTCTAGATCATCATTTCCAGAGAGGCATACCATCAGCTCTGAGATCCCGCTACTTGTGGTCTGTACCCAATCAAAGGTAACAAATATCAGTCACATAGGTCTGTAACTTTAGGATAGTTTGATAACAGGTTGGGTATACTTGGACTATCCACTACGTACAATTAGAACAGGCCATCTAGATCTCCAAACCAGTGTAGTCACATAATTAGATGTTAAATTTATTTGAATCTCAGGCAAGAATGCTGATCCGCAACATGCAAGTCACTGTGGGAAAAGCCCAGTACTTCTGCATGGGTTCATGTAGGGAGAGGTGGTAAAGTATGTGTGTTCCAGAGGGACTTTACAGGTAAGCATCACTAGCTTGAATTGTACCTGAAAACAAATGAGCACCCAACACAAAATCTCAAAATGGCTAGCTCTAGATTAGCTCAAGTTGCTCCATTTTGAACAAATTGAAGTTGCTGAGTTGTGTTCAAGGGAAGAACCACAGCGAGTGCTTTATAGTAGGCTAGTCTCAAGGTACTGTACCAGATGGACCAGCATGACTGGATCAGCTGAGTCAAGAAAGGAAAGTAATGCATGAGAAAAGTGAAGCTGCAAAAAATATTTTTGACCAGTATACCAACTTGCTTCTCAGAGAGAAAGACTGGGTCCACTAAGATTCCAATCTTTTAATGGAATCTGGAAAGAAAGGTTCAACCCTTCCAAAGTAGAATGCACAGTTCATTCTAGAACCTCAGCCTTACTGACCTACACATGACCTCAGTCTTACCTAGATTCAGTTCCAGCTTATTAGCTGCCACATGCTGGCTTAAGACAGAAACAGCAGCTTCACAAGGCTTATTAAATAAACATGTAGCGGGATGTCATCAGCATATTTATGACACCCTAATTCACCCTCTACCTATATGTATGGACTGGTAACTTCCATTTCAATGTATCTGACGTATGCATACACACAAAAGTTTATACCCTGAATAAAACTTTGTTGGTCTTAGAGGTGCCACTGGACTCAAACTTTGTTCTTACCCTAGTTCAAAGCTGCAGATGACCTACTTTAAAGGCCTTACACAGATATTCAAAAGCACAGACATAGCAGTGAGTCCTGTGGAACCCCAGTCTAAATCCCACAAAGTAGATTTGTCATGTCTTATAACTATCTACTGAGCCCGGCCAGACCGAAAAGAACACAAAGTATTTCAGTACCATCCCCTTACTTCCCACTATATACTCCAAATGCTTCAACAACTCTGAGTGGACAGCTATATCAAAGGAAACAGAAACACTTAGCAAGATGAACAGCAAAATTTCCCCTTTATCCCTCTGCAAATGGAGATCGGAACTAACAAAGCCATCTTGGGTCTGAAGCCATATTTTAAAAGATCAAAGGCAAATGTGTGATTCAGAAACCAGGGAGTTGCTCTGCCAATTACTTGCTCCAATACTTTCCCTTAAAAAAAGAAAAGTTAGAAACTGACTAAGAATTGACTATAAGCTGCTTCTCAAGCATTTCTTCAGCAGTGGATGAATTACAGCCTCCTTTAGAGGCTTTGGGAAGTTCCCTTGTGATAGGAAGATGTTAATCATTTTCATTGCTGATAATAATGTTAATAATTGCATTGCCTCACACTATACCTACAAGATGTTAACAACCAAGACATGCAGGAATACAAGTCACACTGTAGCTTTCACAACACCCCAGATTCTGTCCGCATCACTCAGGGATAGCATGCTGAAACTGCATTTAAAAAAATAAGGACCTGATGTTGCTACAGACTCCTCTGTTGTAGGATCTGTCACCAAACATTTTATCATCAAAGAGCCACAGCTTGTAAAAAGACCACAGCTAGTAGACAAATGACTGTCACTTTGAGATCCAGACTCAAGGGTTCTTGTGCTAAATTACTCTAAATAACTGTGATGGTTGTGATTCAGCTGGCACAGTGGTAGTGGAGATGTAGAGCTTCTTCACCACAGTTGCTGCTACTTCAGGGGCTTTCCAGTGCACAGAAGAGCATGTTTTGTTAGATCAACTTGACCTTTAGGACGGGGCGCCATTTTAGAAGTGTACAACTCTCTCTGCAAGACAGGAAGTGTCTGCGTACCTGCAAGTCAGTAGCTCTGTAATCAATCCGTGTGTACAGGCTAATGGTTCTCCTTCTGTCTTATCCGGTTTTCTGAGCCACTTAATTGCTGTGCTGTCTAGAGGCAGACAGTTTCATGGGAGGAAAGGGCTTATATATATATGCTGTCTTCGTTCCTCTTCCCTGCTGGATTTTCAATTAACATGTTAATAGGTGTTGTTATCTGGCAGAGATGTGGTTGCTCACCTCCAGTATCTGGTCACACAGGACTCTCCTAGGCCTATCACACTGAGAGCAAGGAAGATTTTTCTGTAAACCAAAGCTAGAGTTTCACTGGATTCACCTTGGATTGTGTCTGTCTTTTTACTCTGTTGGGGTTTAAAGGAGTTTGGTGTGGAGAGGCGTTTCCAATCCAGGAAACAGAGCAACTTGAGTTAACCCCATTTCCCAGCACCATGCCTCCAATCTACATCACCACCTCCCTCCCTGCAATTGCATTTTAGGACCAAATAATGAAACTGGGCTTTCAATCAGGGGTAGCTTGATCCTGTGTCTCTTGATGAGTCCGTGCTCTGGCCTTGCTTCCTTTCAATCAGTCTCCACTTTGTCTCTGTATCAGATATGATTGGATTGTTCAATCAGTCTCCACGCAGGGGCACAACCATATTACCTCCACTCAGAGGAATTTCTTTATCTGCATGAGTCTCTACTCTTCAGCAGAGCTTCTTCCAGTCTGGAGGCATGCCTAAAGTAAGCAGTTGATGCAGAAGTAGAGATGCCAGCCTCCAGGTGGGACCTGGGGATCCCCTGGAATTACAGCTCAACTCCAGACTACAGAGATCTTTTCCCCTGGAGAAAACAGATGCTTTGAAGGGTGAACTCCATGACATTGTACCCCACTGAGCTCCCTGTCCCCCCTGGGTCTTCATCCCAGAATCTCTAGGAGAGTCCCAGCCTGGATCTTGCAACCCTATCCCCCCCTCCCCTACCAGCGGTCAGGGGGGATCTGGCAACCCTGATTTGCAGAAACACGATGGGGAAAGGTTCCTTTTAGTATGGGTGGTGTAATGGTTTGAGTGTGAGACTAGGATCTGGGAGAACTGGGTTTGAATTCCTGCTCTGTTGGGAAAGCTCACTAAGGCCACAGTCAGATGTGCCTTTAGATCCAGCTCAGCTGTGAAAGCCTGACGGATCTAAAGGGCATGAGCAGACAGCAACATCTGGGAAAGGTCCCACAGCTGCCCCGCAAGGGAAGTGGAGTCAAAAGACACCAGGGAAGGTCTGGTCCTAATGTTTATCAACGGGCTATGGATGGACTTTCCCTTGTCTGGTTGCTCAAACACACTTTCATACTGTCAGGATGGTCTGCTCATTCCATCCCAACTCAGTGCTGTTTCCCCCCCTCCTCACTTAGCAGTGTGTGTATAATGGCATACTCCATGGGGAACCCTCAGTGCAAAGGTGCGATTCCTCATTTATGTGCATGGGAAATAAAAGACAAAAAAAAAACCCACTCGGCCAAACATACCGTCTGATCAGGCAGTGACGGGCTGAGCCCACAGCAACAAAGGATGCGTGATCGCACAACACTATGTCAGTTTCAACCGGTGGAAATAGGCTCGCTTCCGCTCCACACCAAATGGCATGTCTGACCGTGGCCTAGGTGACCTTGGCCCCATCACTCTCTCAGCCTAAGGTATCTCACAAGGTAGGTGTGGTGAGGATAAAATGGAGGAGGGAGTACAATGGGAATCCTCACTGGGAAGAAAAGAAGGGTACAGTCTTTTAAAAATAATTGACAGAACAGGGGTACAAGTAAAATGAGACTGCACTTTTCATTCAGAAAAAGGGTCTCTCTGTTATCAGAGGCTTGGGAAACTCCAGGCTATTTGTTCAGAGATAAAGTTATAAATAGGTGGGGAGCAAAAATGGCATTTACAAGAGCGGTTTAATATTAGTAAAAGATCAGAGCTGCAAGAGAAGAGTGATCTGTTTACACTCTAATTACAGGGAGGATATGACATACAGATGTGGCCTCTTGCTGATGATCTTTAACGATCCATTTTAATTGGCATTTCACTAGTAACACAAGCCAGTGTGTTGCTGTTTGCAGCCAAACGTGGAGATATGAAGTTTATGGCCTTTAATTTCTCCTTTGCTCTGCACAGTTGGTGTCTGGCACACTATCAGAGTGATGGATGGGTGGGAGAGGCCGGAATGATATTCCACACCATTGCAGGAGCTAGGGCTGCCAAGTCCAACTTGGGAAATATCTGGGGACTTTGGGGGTGGAGCCAGGAGACTTTGGGGGTGGAGCCAGGAGAAAGGAAGTGACATCATTTTGTGAAGTCACATCCTGTGATGTTGCTTCCACATGCTTCCACATGAACTCATGAAGTTTCCTAATACTGAATCAGGCCATTGGTCCATCAAGGTCAGTACTGACTACTCAGACTGGTAGTGGCTCTCCAGGGTCTCAGGCTGAGATCTTTAATATCACCTATTACCTGATCCTTTTTTAGCTGAAGAGGCTGATACCTCCTGCATGTCAAGCAGATGCTCTATCACTGAGCAACGGCCCTACTGAATCCTTCCTCATCTCGGCGGAATATGAAGCACTAAGTGCTACACAAGTGCTAAATATGATTTTCATATCATAAGAACAGGAGAGAAGCCACAGTGGATTGGGCCAACAGCCCATCCAGTACAACACTCTGTGTCACAACAGTGGCCAAAAATACCAGGTGCCCTCAGGAGGTCCAGCAGCGGGGCCAGAACTCCAGAAGCCCTCCCACTGTTGCCCCCCAAGCACCAAGAATGCAGAGCATCACTGCCCCAGACAAAGTGTTCCATTTAGACCTTGTGGCTAATAATAGCCACTGACAGACCTCTGCTGGATGGGGACAGAGAGAGAGAGACAGACAGACAGACAGAAAAAAGAAAGAAGGAGAGAGAGAGAAGGAAAAGAGCTGGCACAGGCACTTACTTCCATTTAGACCTTGTGGCTAATAATAGCCACTGATAGACCTCTGCTGGATGGGGACAGAGAGAGAGAGAGAGAGACAGAAAAAAGAAAGAAAGGGGGAGGGGGAGAGAGAGAGAAGGAAAAGAGCTGGCAGATGGACTTACCCCAGGCCCAGCAGCAGCAACCTTTCAATCTTACACCAGCCGCATGCAAAAGCAGGCCCTTCAGTAAGAGCTTAGTCCCTCCTTAATCTCTGGGCGGGGCTCTCTTGCTAACTCTTAAAGGGGAAATGTCTGGTGAGGCTTTTCACTGCAGGCTCTTCAGACATTTCCCTTTAAGAGGCCTGGAAGGGAGAGGGCCCGGCAGGCTCCGACGTTCCCCTCCTGTTGGCAGCCATTGCCTCCCCCTGGTGGCCAGTTTTGAAAAAGCGGGGGGGAAGCATGAAAAATCGGTGTTTCCCCCGCCCTACCGGGGGACTTGGCAGCCCTAGCAGGAGCCCTGGCGTAAAGGAGGAGCAGCCAAAGCTGGTTTTTTGTTTTGTTTTGTTTCAGGCAATGGCCCTAACTCTTGAAAAGCCAAGTTAATTGCCTGTTAAAGTGAAAACAAAACAGCGCATAGAAACTTCCATAAAAGTGCTTGTGGGCTTGAAATAAGGAGGTGGCACTGGCCACTGCACTGAACTGCAGTATCATTAATATTCTTTAAGGAGCGGGAATGTGGGGGGAGTCAGGAAATGGGCAGCCCCAAATTAGAAGGGCAATCCAGCCCTCTATGTGGAGGCTTTTTATCCTCCTCCTTCTTTTTTGGGGGCTTCTGCACAACATAATTGGTGCAGTCCTCAACCTTCTGGGTTTTTCCTGAGCCTACTGTGAGTTTTCGTAATCATGCTTTGGTACAATCTTTCCTGGAAAATTATACCCAACCCAAAGAGGATTTGGAAAAGGGGTGGATGGAATTATGTGGCGTTATGTTTTCTTATTGAGTTATGCATTGCTTTGTCGGGGTTCTGGTATTAGAATCCCCTCATTCTTATTGGCTGCCGAATAAAGACTTCTCTTGGTCCTGAAGCCAATCCAGGGACCCAATCGCAGAGCCCTGCTTAGGTCCAATGAAACTGAGTCTTCATAGTTACATTGTATATAGTTATTTGTTGGAACACCATAAGTTGAGTGCCGCTTTTGCTAGAGCTGTCCCTGAGCTGAATGATGTTTCTGGAGTGGGGTGGGTGGGACAGGATTTTTTCCCAAGCTGCCCCCCCCCGTGCAAAGAAACTCCCTCCCGTCCCTCCCACCCCACTCCATGTCCCCAAGCTGGCGGCAGGCCACCAGCTCGGGAAAAAATCCTTTCCCCCCCACGCGCAAAGAAACTCCCTCCCGTCCCTCCCACCCCACTCCATGTCCCCAAGCTGGCGGCAGGCTGCCGGCTCGGGAAAAAATCCTTTCCCCCCCCTCCGCAAAGAAACTCCCTCCCGTCCCACCCACCCCACTCCATGTCCCCAAGCTGGCGGCAGGCCGCCGGTTCAGGAAAAAATCCTTTCCCACCCACCCACCCCGCGCAAAGAAACTCCCTCCCACCCACCCCACTCAAAAAAACCTTTCCCCCCCCACGCTAAAAAACCTCCTCCCACCCACCCACCTACCCACCCCGCTCAGTCCCCGAGCTGGCGGCGGCCGGGGAAAAAACCCTCTCCCACTCCCAAACGGAGGTGCCTGCCCTCCCCCCCCCGGGAGGGATTCGGGGCTCCCGGCTCGGTGGCATCCCGTGGCCATCGCTGCTGCTGTGCGCGGGGGGGGTGTGCCTCGAAGGGCAGCGCAGCACAGCGCCCCCCGGCGGCGTTCGGCCTCCAGGACCTGGGGGTGGCGATGTTCTTCTGTACACGCGACAGGCGCCGAAGGGCCTCAGCCAGAACGTCCGGCCGCCCGTTGTGGAGCCTGCGGGAGCCGAAGTGACGGGTGTGCAGGTGGGTAGCCGCTCCCTGGACGGAGGTCCGCAGACGTCGACAGCCCCCCGTCCCCGTGCCCCGACCCATCCCCCCTAGAGGCTCTGAGGCTAGCCGGGAAGCCCAGGTGCCTCCAGTCTCCAGGCCCTGAGTGGCTGGAAAGTGTACGCAGCGGGGTGGAGAAGGCGCACTGGCTGAGGAGATGAGCTGCAGATTAGGGAGACCCGGGTTCCAGGCTCACTTCAGTCGTGCTGTTTCTGGGCAGCATAAACCTGGGCAGCCAACCTATGCCAGGGCTATATGCTCAGAATCTTCCAGTGCTTACTCGATTGGTGGCTCATAAGCACTGCTGGGTCTTGGTGGAATAAAACTAGATTTCAGAATTTCACAACTGGCTCCTCTGAGGTCTCTGGCCTCCTTGGTAGAGAAGGAAAGAGTGCTGATTATCAAGAAACTTTTAAAACAAGACTGGAGCCTTTCTTTCTTTCTTTCTTTCTTTCTTTCTATCTATCTATCTTTCTATCTATCTTTCTCCCCCACCTACCTACCTTCCTGTTTCTTCCTTCCTTCCTTCCTTCCTTTTTCTTTCTTTCTTTCTTTCTTCTCTCTCTCCCCCACCTACCTACCTTCCTTCCTGTTCCTTTCGTTCCTTCCTTCCTTCCTTCCTTCCTTCCTTCTAACACACTTCCAGTGACGTCAGGGGTGTGTGGCCTTCTGACACTTCCGGTGACATCAGGGGGTGTGGCATATGCAAATAATTCCTTTATATATATATAAAGGAAAAATTTTGGGGGAAAGGGGTCCCTGAGGTTAGAAACCCACATTGGACTAGTGACTCTGGGATCTTCACATGTTGCCCAGAAATCAGTGAGTATGAGTTGAAAATTCATTCTGAAAGCTTCTTGCAAGAAAAGGGAACGTAGCATGTACTCATAGTGACTGTGTGTTTCTGAATCACAAGCTGTGGGGCACCTGGGAAACCCGAGGAGGGGAGGCAGTTTAAACTGCCTTCCCTCCCTGGATTGGCTTGGCTTCCCAGGCACCCCATGGCTTGTGAGGCGCCTGGGGTACCTGAGGTAGGGGGAGGCTGTAGGTGTGGCCAACTCAGAAGCCAGCCAGAACTCTGTTCCTGTGCGTTACTGCCCAAAAATAGTCCTGAGTGTACAAGCTCCGTTTCCCCCTCGTTTTAAAATTTTTATTTTTTTTTGACAAGCGGCATGAGTCTAGCAATATGAGACTATCGCTAGTCTTGGGTCACTGAATAAACAAAATTAAAGTGATGGGGGGAAGTTTAAAAGGAGCTGTGCAAGGTTTAGTTCCTTGCTGGTATTGACTTGAAAGGGGGGGATCAGAGAGAAGGCAAATGGCAGCATCCCCAGTGCGCAACAAAAAAAAGAAAAGGATTTCAATGCTGCATGCAAACACAATAAAGGGTGGATTGTCAGTACAGAATGAAATGGACATGAGATGTAAAGATAGACATTGGGATGGGAACCCTAAAGCTTTGGAAAAAGAATCCCTTTAATCAGGGGTCATTTCGTAGAAAAAGAGGTGCAGGAGTTCATTAGCATAACTCATTAGCACAACTTATTTGCATATGCTACACCACCTGACGTCACCGGAAGTATGTTCAGAAGGCAAGAAATAAATAAGAGAGAGAGAGAGAGCGCTACTAATTCAAACCTCAGAAATACCACTATTCTGGGAGGATAGCTTCAGTGGTGGCTGAAGCCTTCAGAAGGCTGGTGGAAGGAACAAGGACCATTCCAGGGGACAGGGTCATTTTGCTGCAGCCATGACACAAGCAGGCATTCCCCCGAGGGGGGGGGGGGCTGGCACCAACTCCCGGAGCTGAGCTCTCCCGAGCTCCTGCTCAAAATGACCCCTGCTTTTAATGCTTTAGTTAACAAAGTTTTTTTGGGGGGGGGAGACATTTTGGCAGTCTCTGGAAGCCTAACATTAAAATGGCAGCTGACTCACATGGACCTTCTGCAAACTGTCTAACTTAAGAATCACTTGGGATCAATCCACTTGGAGGAAGAGTGCAATCTGCACAGGACAAGCTTTTAAAAACTGCCAAGATCATGACTGGTGTGCAGGGTAAAATTAGAAAATCACAAAGAGAAAACCACACAGATTTGCAAGGAAGGGCAAGAAATTAACGTTACTATGCAGCTGCACTACGGCATCAGTGAAAATACCCTCTCCCCACTTTTTTCCAGTCTAGTGGCACAAGACTAAAAAGCTCTCCAGAGCTTCTGCCAGAGGACTCCTCCCCTATACAAATTGCAGCCCTGTGCAACGTGTGGAATTGCAGCTGACTTTGCACAGGCACAGGCACACACAGACAGACAGACACACACACACGTTGCCAACGATCACAACTTTCAGTGACAGTGTCAGTGAGTTCTACTGTGCATGCTGTACACTCAACACGTTCCCCCATATTATGAGATCATGTGACTCCCATTTTTCACAGTGGCTGATAACACAGAATAGAATCCTCTAGTGCCCGGCAATATGGAAATCGGGAGGTCACAGCTGCTTGTCAGTTTCAAAAAAAGGTCTTGTCAATTTCAACATCGGTTTTCCCCCCTTTGCCTGAGGATTTAAATGGAAAGTGCTTGCTGGAGACTACTGTGCAGCTGCAATAAGGCAATTGTGTAATTAAAAAAACACTTTGGACACCACTACCACGATGTCACAAGTGACGCTCCCCCCTAGTTTAGAAAAGTGCATTTTTAAAAATAGTAGCTGCAGAATAAATACACCGGAGGAAAAAGAATGGTGCATAAGGCAGGCACGGAATCTGAAGTAAAGATTAAAGGCTTACCACTCTGAAAATCTGCAGTAAAATGTGCATGTGTAATGGGCCTCAGTCTGTTTTGTTCAGCAGTCCTAGTCTCTTTCTGTTTTTCATGCTCTCTGGTCTTTTCTATTAGGCTATATAAATTAAGGAAAGGGCTATGTGGCTCACATTAGGGGATTATCTTGTGACGCATCCACTTCTCTCTGGGGTCTCCTTCATCCCTGTACTGGGGATGTACAAAGCCCCATCCTTTTTACCTGTGAAAAAAAGCAACGATTGATCTTCCTAAAATAGCACCTAGAAGCTTTTTAATCACACACTATGCTTTTTTAGGGTTCTGATCATAAGATTTTAAATACCAGTTTAGACCTGCTCATTCCTGAATGCTGGCTGCAATTTTTTATAAAGCAGTGTTTGCCCTATAAGAGTCCAATTCCATTTTCATAGCAAAGCAAAAACATGCAGGAGGTTTTGCATGATCTTTTTATTTTTATTTATTTACAAAATCTATACCCCTCCTTTCTGCCTTCATCAGGGCCATCAAGGCAGCTAAAAGATTAAGAACATATGTTATAAAAATATACCTCAAACCCATTAAAACCAAATAAAAACACATCATTAAAACAATTTAAACCAATACAGTAAAATACATATGCATTAAAATGACTATAAAAATATAGGGCAGGAAGGAAGGATCACTGAGGGATTAAACCAAACAGTCTTCACCTGCTGGCCAAAGACAGCCACAGAAGAAGACAGGTGAGTCTCCCTGGGGAGTTTTGGTGACACAATCAAGAAGGTCCTCTACTGGGTTGCCACTCACCTAATCACAGAAGGCAGGGTACCTGAAGCAGGGCCTCAGGAAATGACTGTAGCAGTCGGGGAAGAAGGCAATCCTTCAGGGATGCTGATCCCTTCAGTTATGCTGATCCCAAGGCATATAGGACTTCAAAGGTCAACACCAAGACCTTGAATTATGCCCAGAAATAGATTGGGAGTCAGTACAGATTTAGCCAAGACTTGAGTGATGTGGTCGCTACGACCCATTCCAGTCAAAATACTGGCTGCAGCATTCTGCAGCAGTTGAAGCTTCCTAACACTTTTTCAAGGGTATCCCTAAGTAGAGTGTTATGTCGAGTTATCATTACAGCAGGATGAGCAAACTGTCTTCATTTATTGGGGGAAACCTATTCTTGTACCTGTACCTTGGTAAAACACTGCCTGTAAAAAAATTGCCATTGTTGATGATCTCTTTAGTTGCCATTCATCAGATTGCTTTCGCTATCTCCATTCCATGTCTAGAAATTAAATTTCAAATGCAGTATGACTCTAATGGACCAGGAAGGAAGGTGGCATGATGTAACCTGATACCATCAGATCTCACAAGCTAAGCAGGGTTCTCACTTGGAAGGGATACCACCAAGGAAGACTCTGCGAGGAAGGCAATGGCAACCCACCTCTGTTTCTCACTTGCCTTGAAAGCCCCTTGCTGGGGTCTCCATAAGTCAGCTGTGACTTGATAGCACTTTACACACAGACAACTCTAATGCACATGCATGAAAGCACCTGCATATTAAGGCTTTGGCTGAATGCAGATATCATGAGAAACTTGTTTGCTTAAACACCTGTGCAAAAACAAATCAAACCATCTGGTTGGTCTATCAAACCTAAGTAACAAGTTTAAAGGTACACATGAAAAACTATTTGTCCGTCTGTTACCTATCTCTGTGACAGGTAATTTCTATTGGGCAATGCTGATAGGGGTTGTTTATGGAAAACAGAGACAGATGGAATGTTATCACATCCAATGTTCCCTCTAAGCTGTGGAGTCTGGTGAGCAAAAATTCCACTTTGTGAGCTACCGGCATTAAAATTGTGAGCAAGTGATTTGGCTACTGCATCAATTAGTCTGCTCTGGAGCCCTCCTTCCTGAGCTAAGACAAAATTCTGTGAGCCAGAGGTTAAAAAACTGTGAGCTAGCTCACACTAACTCGGCTTAGAGGGAACACTGCACATGACATCTCCTTATTTCAGAGGTACTACTTTTCACATTTCCAGTGATGTGCCTAAATTAGGTTTATAGGGAATCTGTGTTGTAAGGGAGGGTATGGTTTAGTCAGGCAGCTTTCCTTCCTGTATGGGCCAGGAAGAGAGAAGAATTAGATGTGCAGTAACTCTTTCTGTGGTGTGTCCTTGTAAAATGCAGGCCATGAGATCAAGAGGGCAGAGCCTAGGAACTTGGAAGGGGCAGGTCTCAACTAATCCTACATCCTCTGCTATTGACCAGGTGGAGACATCTGCTGATTTTTTAAAAAAGTGTTCTCAGGTCTTTTCCTAAGCAGAGCTGGCTTACATATATGTTTGAAAGTAGTTGTGTTGCAAGTGGAAGACCCTCAAGGACTCATGTGGGTTGTAACTCCAGCCCTGACTCATGGCTATTGGGTTAAATGTAAACAAAAATCAATTGTCTTGGAAGCTAGAATCTTTACGTAGTATCCCCCATCTCTCACATTTCCTGGTTAAGGGGGAAATGCTGTTCAAACAAATCATAAAGATAATCTGACTCCAATGGTAACAAGCAGGGGTCATTTCGTAGAAAAAGAGGTGCATAGCTCATTAGCATAACTTATTTGCATATGCCACACCCCCTAACATCACCGGAAGTGTGTCAGAAGGCAAGACCCACTGCTCAGGCTCCACCCCAAAAATCTCCAGGTATTTCCCAACTCAGAGCTGGCAAGCCTACCTGGAGAAAAACTGCTTCAAAAGCACAATGAAAATAGTCAACATGTTAATTGATTTCAATATAACAAACATTTATTATAAAAATCAATAACTCTACAATTGACAGAGATCAGTTCCCCTGGAGAAAATGGATGCTTTGGAGGATGGACTTGTTGGCATTATAGAAGAAGAAGAAGAGACTGGCTTTATACCCCACCCTTCAGTACCCAAAGGAGTCTCAGAATGGCTTACGGTCCCTTTTCCTTCCCCTCTCCACAACAGACACCTTGTGAGGTAGGTGGGGCTGAGAGAGCTCTCTTAACAACTGGCCTTGAGAGAACAGCTCTGAGAGAACTTGTGACTGACCCAAGGTCAGACCAGCAGCTGCATATGGAGGAGTGGGGAATCAAACCCAGTTCTCCCAGATTAGAGTCTGCACCCTTAACCACTGCATCGAACTGGCTCTCTTGCCCACTGAAGTCTCATCCCCTCTCTTGCCCACTGAAGTCTCACCCCCTCCCCTCCCCTCTCCAAACCTTACCCCAAAATCTCCAGGTATCTCCAACCCAGAGCTGGCAACCCTGGGAAGCCCTGGCAGACCCTGGAAAGGCGGAGACTCAACTCACTGCCTCCAAGGTCTAGGTACAGGATCAAGCAGCCATTCCAAAGAAGTGCTGAAGGGGAAAGGTGAGTGATGGGGGGGTAAGGGGGAACAGCAATGGCTGGGGATGAAACTGAGGGGGGAAGGATAGCAGATGAGATACTTGATGCTGGAAACAGTTGTGGGGAAGAGAAGAAGGTGGAATTGGGTGCGGGGATGCACTGAGGTGCAGCCCCAAGAGGCAGCCTTGGTGCATGGGGTGTGTGTGTGTGCGTGATGCCCTTCGGCAGGCACAATGCCAAGGTAATGCCTCCAAGTTAGCTCCACCCCCTTAGTTCCTGCCCCAAAGGATGCTGCAAAAATCATAAAATATGGGGGGGGGATTAGCAGCCAAAGGGGTGGGTAGGAGAGAATCAGCAACAGAATTTGGGGAGAGGGGTTTAGAGAGGTAGCAGCAAAAGAGCAGGGAAGAGGAGCAAAGCAGCAGCAACCAGGTGCCTGCTTGGAGGCAATGCTAGGCTTAGAGCAAGGTGGAGATATATGGGATAGCTTCAAAGCTGCCTCTCCCAGTCTGACCTGAGCTTGCAAAATAATGTCCCCCCCCATACAACTGCTTTAAGCCTTTGCCAACACCCCAAGAAACTTACATTTGAGAAAGTCAGAGACAAAGTTTTGTACAGGCTGGACATAGGAGCCAATACGAAGCCCCCAGCTTTTCCCGTCTGCCCTGTAAAGCTCAGCATCACCAAAATGCACACCAGCCCCGCAAAGTTAGACAAAAGGGGCAATAGAGAGTCCAGCCTGTCACCCTGGAGAGGCAGGGTGCTGGGGGGGGGGGGGGGAATGGGCAACAAATCCATCCCTTGGGACTCAGGAACCCCAGCCCACCTGCCCCAAACTTACCTTCCCAGTGAGGGGCTGGGCTCCCATTCCGAGTCCTGACTTGGTGGGTTCGAAGTACTAGCTAGCAGCATGGCTGGCTGCTCGCATGAGGGTTGAGGCATGGAGGGACGATGCAGACAACAGCAAGAACAAGCAGCAGATCCCCATACGTTGTCACAAGTGAGGGTTGCTGGGAGTAGGGGGCCCTATAGTAGAAGGCTACTAATGAGGGGGCGGGGCTGCTGCCCGAGCCCACCACTTACTCCTCAGTCTCAGAGCTGGAGACCTGGGTGTGCTGGAGCTGCGCTGGCAGCAGGGGAAATTATTGCCGTGTGCCAGCAAGCACCATAGAGGGAACTGGGCTCTGAAGTGAGCCTGTGATGCTCTAGTCCTAGGCTTGTTACTCCCAGAACATCATACCTGCTTGTTCCCCCTCAAAATGACCCCTGGTGACAAGAAAAAGAAATTTTACTTATTAAAACAGAAGCACATTTTAACATGACATATTCATGTAACTTAACTTACTGAGAACAGATTAACTTCAAAAGGTTTAACTTGCTACAGCTCCAAGCCCAGGTAAGAGAGAAGAGGGGTCATATAGAAGATGAAACAGGAGACAAGCAACAGCCAAAGAGGCTCAACATCTAACTGATTTGGGGGGGGGGGGGGCAAGTGTACCCACGTGAGAGAATTCTCTTAACTGTTTCCCTCTCAGATCCTTTTGCATGCAGAGTTACAATGTTCAACAATGGTGACTTCAGTAAGGGCTTTCAAGGCAAGTGAGAAGCAGAATTGGTTTGCCATTGAAATTCCTGGAATAGTGAACTATAAGTCATAGCCTTGACTACATTTGGAATCATAGGCAGTGCTGGCTTAAAGCCACTGAAGAGTGACTCAACAGACAGTAAAAACATTCAAAATAGTAACCATAACTGTCAATCTACACAATATCCCAGCCAGCACAAGTAGCGGCCAATGTTCCCTCTAAGCTGCGGAGTCTCGTGAGCCAAAATTCTACTTCGTGAGCCAAAAGACCTACTAGGATTAAAGTTGTGAATGAGCCTACATTAATAAAAAAAGAAAGGGAGGGGCTTGTCTTTACCCCTCTCCCATTGGGATAACGTTTCTGTCCCTTACAGTCCTAAAGGAAGAGTTTTCATTCTATCACTATAATCTTCCCAGCTTTATGACTCCAGGTTTGACTTACTAGCAGAGTGTGGATGGTGAGCCATTGTTCTGTTTTGGCCAGAAACATTAGCATAGCCAAGAGCTTAAGTGCTCTGTGCTTGGAGCTTGATGAACTTCTTCCTTCAACCTCCCTCCTTTCTGCAAGCTACTAGTCTGCAGCTAGGCTCGTGCACGTGGACAGGGAGCTATCACAATAACTGAAATAGCCAGTTTGGTGTAGTGGTTAAGTGAGTGGACACTAATCTGGGAGAACCGGGTTTGATTCTCCACTCCTCCACTTGCAGCTGCTGGATGACCTTGGACAAGCCATAGTTCTGTCACAGCTGTTCTCTCAAGGACAGCTCTGGAAAGAGCTCTCTCAGCCCCACCTACCTCACATGGTGTCTGTTGTGGGGAGGGGAAGGGAAAGGAGCTTGTAAGCCACTCTGAGACTCCAAGTTAAGGGCGGGATGTAAATCCAATCTCCTCCTCCTCCTCCTCCTCCTCCTCCTCCTCCGTTGGTGAATTCTTGGGTGGAGGGCATTTCATCACAACTCCCACTGCAGGAGCAGAGCAATAAGCACTGAGAGAGCCTTGTTTAAAGGCTGCCCACTGAGTTGATGGCTGAGATGAACATATTAGGGAAGTGCTAATTAGGGATATGACTGAGCTGAATGTATCTTTTTAAAAATACCTTCCCCTCCCCCCTGATATATTTGGGTCTCTGAATGCTATCTGGGACCCTGGTAATCAGGTCCTGAAAAATCCTGTAAATATTCAAGATTAAGCAGGAGTATCAGGAGCTACTGTCTGAAAGCTCCCATGACTCTTTTTCTCAGGCTTGGTATAGGCTTGCCAGGTTGATTTGTCTTAGATTATACCTCTTTAATATAGTTTTAAACTTTGTAAAGTTCTTTGTGCAAGTGCACGTCATGTTTGCTTTTTGTAGAAGATTCTTGGTTTTGACATTGCTGTAGTTTCTCACATTGTACATTGGCATGGATTTTAAGGTTTTATATAGTCTGGATTATCTGATTTTATATTTGCTAGGCTTGCAACAGCATTCCTATTCCATTTGGATTGGGTGATTCTTGAGTTGTACATTGGCATAGATTGTTGAGTTTTATTGTTTTAAAGTATTTCCCCCCCACTATAAGAATCAATGGAAGATGGCTGGGGTCACCTGGTTCAGGGGCCCATAGAGGTCCAATTCGCTTGAAATTTGTGGGTTATTTAAAGGACAGGCACCACCAGCTCTGCTGTGATTTTGATGCCAGTAGCTTTACAAACAGCCTGTCCAGCCCCTGAGAAAGATTCTTCATAAAGAATAACGGAGCAGAAAAATATCAGAATCCCCCCTTAAAAAAACCACCACCACCAACAACACAGATCTGAATATCAAGCTGGTATTTGGAACCTGAGAAACTGGGAATACTGTTATTTTTGTGGCTCCCTGATATCTGGATCTAAAAACAAACATTATTTTTTTGAGATGCACATCCTTACAACGTATCACCTGATCAGATGCATGTAATACTATGGCTAGAGCTGCCAGCTTTAAAAAAAAAATGTCTTTGCCTGTGTGTCATTAAAATGGCATAATGCACAGAAATTTAGCAAGCAAAGTTTTTCCTGACATAGTGATGGCAAAGCATTCCCCGTATCACTTCTACATGTGGTACTTTAAAGACACAAGGGTAAGGCCAGGAGGAAAAAGCTGGCAGTGAAAAGGATAAGCCCAGGATACTGGCTGCCTTGCTTGTGAAACTTCCTGAAGCATAGAAACTACCCAGGGTGGGGAGCTCAGCTCACCCCTGCCCCTACTGAGGCCAGCAGTTGTGGAGAGCAACTACCTGCCACCCAGCAGGTCCAGCAACATGGTTCTGCCCCCCAGTGTGCCCCAAGGAGAAGCTGGCGTGTACTGGAACAGCAACAGTGTTCACAAGGCCAGCACTGCCAGTAAAGCCATCTGGCTCCTTAAAGGAGCCACCTAACAGCTGGGCCTGTTGCCAGCTGGCCAGCCAACCCAGAATACAAGCAGGGGAATTCCCCAGCAAGGGATAAAACCACACCCCAATGAAGGAGGATGGGCCTGGCCTTTCTCTGCAAGGCTGTGGAGAGGCCCAGCATGGGGGAGAAAGGAAAGGGTCAGTTTGACTCCCCCCCTCTTCAAATACCAAGGCTACAACAATCTCCTGGAAAGGCCTAGAGGTCCAGCCTAGCAGCTCCAGCTTCTAACAGAAACTATGTGGAATCTTGTCAACTTCTCAGTGTAGCATGTAGCATATAGGATTAGCAGTCTTCAACTAGTGCCTCTGAGCATGCATGACATTCCTTTTTGTCAGAACCCTTTCAGAAAAAGTTCTGTGAGCAAAGCTGCCTGGGGGAATGGACAGAGCATCTTTGCAAAAAAAACGACAACCCCCCCCCCCTTATTTATTTGACAAGAGATTTTCCAGGAGAGCTCTGCACATGGCATCTTTTTGCATCTTGCTCTTCCTCACTAGGGTGGCATTAATCCCTCGTAAACTGTGCTGCCAGAGAGGTGGCCTCTGAAGGAAATGGCAAGCAGTGACAGGACGTAGGCACTGCTCTGCAAATGCAGCCCCTGCTCCCTTGAGATGCTTTAGCACATAGGCGGGTATTGCAATAGCCAATGCATGCACAGGCAGAGTTCAGGAACAGCTCAGCTGGAATGTTTTCTGGACTGGCATCCTCTAGTTCTGGCAGTTGTCCGAGAGGATGGCATTCTGGCTGGGCCCGGCCCGGAAAATTCTGACTTGGTGACAGACATTCAACAAGTGATGTCGTCTTAATTCTTGCCCTTGATGAATGCATGTAGGGGAGGACCCGTGACTCACTGGTGGGACGCATGTTCCCATGTCAATTGCTGACATCTCCATTTCAAGGGATCTTGAAGCAGCAGGACTGTCAAAAGGCCTCTTTGTCTTCCTGGACACACAACAATTGCTGCCAGACAGGCTGATGGCTTGACTCAGTAAGAAGCAGCTTCATATGTTTTTTTCCCCCAATGGCTGGAAAACGAGCACCAGTCATTCTCCCATGACATGACTCTCACCCCAAAGACAGGTGATACCGGTACTTCGCACTTCAGATATTGCTACAGACATGTTCATGATTAAAAATAAATAAATACTGCTTTCCTTGCGCTTGTATTTCCACTAGGGGACGCCTCATCCTATTTTTCTCCCCTTTGAAAGAAGCTCTGCTTCCCACAATGCACTGAGCAAAAGACACTATAGGCTCTGCTTGCACACTGGGATTTTTTTTAACAATGCTGCAGGAGTCTGGAGGAAGCTGTTTCTTCCTTGCTCTTTCCTCGCATGTGAGCTTTTCTCCGTTTCCGACAGCCTTGTGTCCACTTACCGAGTGTCTATTCTGTTCCCTGGAGCTGTAAGGTAAGCGCCGGAGAGATTTTGTTTTTTTCCCTGATTGCTGGTTTGTCCTGGAGTGTGTGATCGGTACTAGTTGGAAAAGCTGGGCTATTCAGACATGGCTTCTCCCCCCCCCCCCCCCCCCCCAATTTTTTTTTTTTTGTAAAGCCACTTCTCATGGGGTCCGGGCTAGGGAAGAACTGCACTTCTTCTGCCGTCTGCATTTCTTTCCCATTATCCACGTTCCCTAAAGAAATATGCTTGTTCCCTCTTTTTCAGTTGGTTTACATGACTTGGAGTGTGGTGAGGAAATATGATTTCTGACTTGTCTCTCAGTGCATCCCTTGCCGGATCTTAGAATGGATGGTTAGAAACATTCTCCTTTTACAAAATCACTTGGCACGGGTAAACTAAAATGAAAGAAGGCAAAGAATTAGCAGGCAAGGGTGTCTGTTAAAGGCGAGCCTGTGGGGAAAGCTTTAGAAGGATGAGCACCTTTTAAAAGTGTCTTCTCAGTCCATGTGTTAAGAATACACGCAGAGAGAATGCGATGCTTGACGCTACCAACCAGAAGTGGAGCTCGGAATGGGTGGCGTGGAGTTTTGACCCACTGTTTCCCTGGTGGTACACAGTGTCATTTGCTGTCTTCCTTCTGTGCCGAGCAGGCTGCTCTTGGGAATCAGATGTGCTGATTCAGTGTGACCAGTCCTGGCATACACCTCTTCCCCGTGCCCTTAGATGGGAAGAGAAAATTGACGCTGACTCTCTTATGGATGGTGGATGGCAGGTTCTAATGGCTTGTATTGTCGTCACAGAGCATATGGCAAAGGCTGAGTTTTGTGGCTGAGTTACCCACAAGTAGTCCCGTAAGGAGCTGCTTTACATGGCATCGGAGTTAGCTTCCCTGTAGTCCTGTGCTATCAGGTCCGAGCGGTTCTTCTTAAGCCTTTTTTTCGTGGCTTCACTCCCTGAAAAAATCTCTCTAGTAAGAGTTACAACCCTTCTCCATTGACCGGTAGCCTAAAACTCATTTTAGGACTGTAGACTTTTCATAGTCACAGGCAGAATTGTGATGTGTGATCGATGGGGTTTCAGTTTTCCGGAAAAAAGCTGTCTGTTCTTTTACAAATTTTGTTTCCAGTTCTGCATGCCTTCCTGACTTTTGCAATCGGAGACTCTGGGAAATAACATGCATATAAAATGTAGTAATGCTGCATTACTCAAATATTTTTGAGCCTGACAGTGAATTTTCACACATGTTTATGGATACGTTAGTCAGCACACAACATGGGATGTCTACTTTTTAAACACAGATTTCGGACTTTTCTTTTAAAGAGTTCAGGGTAATATACTTTAGATATTTGATATCATCCTTGCAACTATTATGTTAGATGAAAGATGCCTTCCAGTGTTACCATTCAGCATCACTCCAGTTTCTCAGGGGAAGAGAGCCATTTAAATCTCAGGAGAGAGCCATTTAAATCTGCATCTCCCCAGTCCATTTCCAGCTCCTTACTGTATCTCTAGCGCTGCACATACATCTTACTGGCTTTTAGAGATACAGTGTTGTGATGTGAAGCTTCCTCCATTCCATCCCTGTTATTCATCACTATCTCTGAATGCAAGCTGCAGATACCTTGAGGTGCCCAGCAAGGGGGCTGATGAATGTGGGGATCTTTTGACCTCACCCTCAATCTTATGAGCCATTTACCAAAGGCAAATGTCTCATTTCAAAACAAATGAGTTCATTTTTGAGGCATTAATATAAAACCAACAAGGATGCAAAATATCACTGAATACCAAAAATAAGTGGGGTGCTCTATCCCTGTAATAGAGATGGACAAGAGTAACATGTCGTTTCGTAATGCACTGCAGACATCTGCATACTTCAAATTATGCATTTGTCTAGAGGAAGTCATTTGGGAACTACTTGTAACACTCTTTTTCTTGAGCAAATAAATATCCATTCACAACTGGAGTGTACCTTTAAATATGCAGGGTAGAATATATAAACGTACAAAGTTGCCTTCTACAGAGTGAGACTATTGATCATTCTAGCCCAGTATTGTCTACGGGTGGTGACTCTCCAGGGTCTCAGGCAGGGATATTCTCCACTCCTGTTTCCTGAGATCCTTTCACTGCCAAGGATTGCATCTGGGACCTCCCTTATCCAAATCGCATGCCGTTTCCCTGAAAAGGTAACACAGGTACAGACAGGTGTGACTCATTCCCCCATTGAGAAAGAGGCAGGGAACACTTGGTTCACCGACATATGATGGCAGTTACCTAATTTCCTACTATTCGCATAACTTGAGTTGCATAAACTGGGGCAGCATGAGTAGAATTGGAAAAGAATGTTGAGATGGCAACCGGGCCAAAGTTAAAACAAACAGTCTTGCTTCATATTTTCTCACATTGCAGACGGTAACCTAGTACAAACACAAACATTCCAAACTGTGTTTTTGTGTTTCCAGATGTATTTATTTAGTCTCATATGGGATTGCTCTTGATCTTCCACGGAATGTGCTTGTCTTCATTCTTTCTTCATTTGCCCTTTTTACCTCTGAATAGTTACTTCTGATTCCTTTTTACTCTCTTGCAACCTCTGCTTTGTTTGTTCCTGAATTATAATTATTGCTGATGGAATTGCTTTTGCTGCAAGGACAATGCAAAAAGGGTAAATGTTTCATTCTCCCTTTAATCGTCACCCCATCCCCATCTGTGGCTGCTTCCTCTGCCACATCTGACCCCCCCCCCCCCAAGTAGTACAGTATCCTCCTCCCCTTGCTGTCCTGTTGTCATCAGACTCTTCTTCGGTCATGTATGGTACCTGGAAACATGTCTATTGGTGTTCCCTCTCTCTTCTTGACATGACTACCCAGTTTGTGAGTGTGTTAAGAAGCACTAGTAGGAATGAGGACACTTGGATGGTTGCTCTGGATATACCCACCCTTTTGTGGCTGACTCCAGTGGACAGTTTGGCTGTAATGTCTCCTTCTTGCCAGGATGGCCATTGAGCCTTTTGTTGAAAGATATGGTAATTTTGTGTATGGACATTCAGTCATGCAAGCTCCTGCGTGTAGCCTAAGCCTAAAGAGACAGAGTTCGGATGCAAGTTGATCACCTCTGTGAGAAATAGTCTACATTTGTCTTTTATCATGCCTACAAGACAGTGTCAGCATTCTGGAACACAGTGTTGCACCTTGACATGCTGTAGATACAAGATCTGTTGTGACTGGCTTATGTATAGAGTACTGACAATAGGAAATTGCATTCAGACATCTTCGTAAACAGTGGCTGTGTTTTGTGCAGCAAATTCTGGCTTGTTTATTAGAGATGGATAACAAATGCCAGTTTGTGTGTAAACCCAGGGTTGTCTGCTTCTTGCTTCTCCACCTCCCAATAGGGAGAACGTCTTCCATATAATGCTGTCTCTATGACCAGGTAACCTCAGGAGCTGATACTACTCAACAAACTGTGTCTTGTGAATTCAGACATCCCCAAATAAACTGCATTAGTACAAACTGTGGTTAACAAATAAACTTCAAACCCGGTCAGTCTGTATTCAAGCATCATAAGTAACCAAGGTTTGCTCAAACCAAGGTTTGTTAACCACAACTTATCATGATGTCTGAATACATCCAATGTGTGCCTCTTGTCTCTTGCCCCACTAGTAGATACAGTACAAAAATGCCAAGGAAAGTATATTTTCCTCCCAAGATATATCACCTCTGCCTCTTAATTGGAAGGGTTACTGTGCTACAGGACATTTAGGGAAAACAACCAATAAAACCTTTACCAAGAGCTTAAGAGCTGGTAATCCCCTTTAGCCATCTGGTTCACTCAAGGGGGAAAAAAAGAAGCCTGACTTGGAAATTTTTCCCAACCAGTTCCACTGGATTCTGGATTACACACCTACATTTTCTGTGGGCACACTGATGATGTCTTTGCAGAGTATGGTGAGTTTAATGTTTATCTGGCTATTCTTCCACCAAATGCAGGAATTTACACAAATCAAAATCTGACAGCAGATCTGGAGGCTTTGTCAGTGGCTGCTGGGTTGATTTTAGTGGAATCTGGTTCTGGATTTTTCAGCCACAACTTTCTTGGTGCCTAGAAGTCTCTGTGGGAAGGATTTGGTCCACATGATGTGGTCCCTGGCATGCATGTGCCAGACATTCAGGGTTGGACTGTGTCACTTGTACTTGGCTTTCAGGACCTCTATGTAAAGCTCAGATTGGATCGTGTTCAGCATCAATCTCTCTGGTTCCCTTGGAGGAATCTATATTGGGTGTGGGTGGAGCCATGCAGCCTTTGTGGTGCAGGACACAGCATGCTTAGATGTATCGAGTTGCTGCAAAAGAAACAGGTGTGGTGGAAAGTGTGCAACTAGAAGAACTCTACAGCTGATTGTGAACATTCAATCGCTTAGTACATTGTGTTGCCCTCTTAAGAAGAACAAAATTCAAGTCCAGTAGTGCCTTACAGACCAAAAGAATTTTCTGCGGAATAAGCTTTTCCTGAATCAAAGCTTACTTCGTCAGATGCCTGATGAAGTAAGCTTTGACTCACAAAAGCTTTAACCCTGGAAAATTTTGTTGGTCCCTAAGGTGCTACTGGCCTGGAATTTTGTTCTGTTACTACAGACTGACTTAGCTATCCACCTGAAAGCTATCCACTTACATAGACTCCAAGCCCATCATCCATTTTGTGATACAAAAGGAAGCAGCAGACTTAAAGCCTGCCTGGGAAATGTATTCTTGTGGCCTCTAAGCGTGTATATATACTCAGTGTTTTTCTATAGTGATGATTGTGTTCTTAAACTGCTGTTAACCTGTGTTCTTAAACTGCTTTGAAGACTTCAGTCAAGAAGCTGTTTCTCCATTTCTAAATAAATGTTTGATGGCTTGCTACAGGCTTCAAGTACAGTCATCTGCAGAACTTGGCTCCGGTAAAGAGAGCCCTTCTGTTTCTCTTTCCATGAAAATAACCCTAACAGATTTCTTATGTTCCTCTGGAGGTGGCCAGCCTGTTGAACTGCTTACTTAATTCTTTTGCCATATTAAGGTGCATCTGTAGCTGCTGTGGACCCTTTCCCCCAATAAGCCCTTTAGCTTATATTAACCTGTGCTCCCTTTTCAGACGGCTCCCCAACATCGTAGGCAAGAGTCTTTTTCATTCTGCCCCCCAACATCTTTTAACTGGGGATGACAAGGTTTGATTCTGGGATCTTCCATTTGTACTCACTGAGCAATAGGGCCTTGCCTGAAAATAATGGCGTCATAGAAAGGTAGTAACAGATTTGAACATATTGATTTTCTTTGACAGGCAACAGCTTAAGCAAAGAGAGATAATAAAAAATACTTTGCATATTCTGGAATTGAGCAATGAAGATGGATCTTGGGGGCCATACCTGTCTCAAAAGTGAATCTTTCCTTCTGCCATTCCCTTTCAAAAGCTGTCTAATGTCTGTGTGTTCTGGATGGTTAGAAAGAGGAGGAGGCAAGCGAAAGGCTTTAATAATGGATCAAAAGTTTGTAAAGAAGAGAACACACACAAGCAGCAGAGGAGTCAACATGTAAAGGGAGAAGGAAGATCAAACACAACTTGAACTGAAAGGAGACATTTAGCCTCTTTCCCCCACTTACTGCTGTAATGCCTCCTACCACGAGCAGTTGCCTTAATCCGGATTTTGAATTTTGAGTACCTGCTATCCGTATGGCAAAGAATCATACCTAAATTCAGACTTGGTCTGTGTGTTCTTAAGCTCCCCAGTTCTTGACATCTGTTATCAGAAAACACTATGTTGTTGATCACACAAAGAAATGTAGCCCCCTTTGAGATATATATATATATATATTGGCTTGGCCAATCGAGTGGCTTCATACTACTTGCCAATCACAGAGGCTGATGTTATTTATTTATAACCCATTTTCCTTCCAAATGGGAATGCAAAGCCTCTAACAGCATATTTATCCCCTCCTCATTACAATAACCCTGCTAGCCTGACTGGCCTGAAGTCACCCAGTGAACTTCCATGGCCAAGTGATAGATCCAGAGGAGTTAGCCAAGTTAGTCTGTTGCTTCAAAATAGTAAAAAGCCCAGTAGCACCTTTAGGACTAACAAACTTGATTATAGCATGAGCTTTCAAGAAACACAGCTCTCTTCATCAGATGCATGGAGGGGAGGAAGAAACTGGCCAGAGATATATAGGTGGTAAGGGGAGGGGGGAGAGGGTGCAGAAAGTGCCATGTAAATGCAAAGAAGTTGCAAAAGTCATGAAAAAGGTAGAATGCGCAGTTCAGGCAGAGTGGGGATTTCAACCTCATTCTTTCAGTTCCTAGTTTGGCACTCTTACCTCTACACCATGCTGGCGGTGCACACAGAATCTCAAGTGGTTTGTTAGGGACTATTCTATACATTGTGCTTTCAGGTGCACATCTGAAGCTATCATATGCAAATGAAGCAAAGACACTTTTGTAGATGCTTACATACACTCATCTTTAGGGAGGGAAGGCAGCATAGTATAGATCTTGGAAGCTAAGCAGGGTTGGTACTTGGAAGGGAGACCACCAAGGAAGATTCTGCAGAGGAAGGCAAAAAGCCCCCTTGAAAGTCCTTTGCTGGGGTCACCAAAGTCATCTGCAACTTGATAGCACTTTACACCCCCCACACACACACTTTTCAGAGGCAGAGCAGCGGCTGCAGCTCCTGGGTGACTGGACACTTAGAAACAAGTACCAGTTTGCTTCACACACAATGTTCGGAATAGTCCTAAGGTGACATGCTGTCCTCAGATCATGATGGTCCTGGTTCAGTCCTTAGAGTCTGTGACAGGACATAAAATTCTGAAAAGTCAGCAATTAATAAGCAAACATTTGGCACTGTTATCTACACTAAGCCTGTGAAAGTACAAATCAATGCCTTATATGAAGCCAAGGGTCTGTCTAGCTTAGCATTAGCCGCTGTACCTGGTAGCAGCTCTGTATGGTCAGGGTCAGAGCAAGGTCTTTCCCCAGACCCATTGTCTGAGTTCCTTTAAACTGGACATGCTGGGGATTGAGACTGGGACCTTTTGCATTCAAAGAAGGGCCTGAATCTGGGACTTTCTGCATACCACCGAGCCATAGCAAGCTTAAATAGAACCAACTGCATTCTCAGCCAATTACCGCCCATCACAATTTTATCCCACCATTTCTGCAAGGATTTCAGGGGTGATCATATGGTCCTTCATTCTACCCTCACAGCGAACCTGATTAGTTGATTACCCTGACAGCTAACTAAACTTTACAAATGGCATGCGTCTGCCACAGGTACTTACAGCTATAGTGTACCTGCTGCTTCCTAGTGGCAGCTCTTGAGTAGGGCCTGGGTCCTGCTTCACAGGAGGAGGAGGGATTCCTGCTTTCTCCCATGTGCTGTTTTTGGCACCTGAAATAGCCCAAAGGCTGCGGGAGGGGGTATTATTTGCTCTCTGGGAAGCCAGTATGTGCAAGTATTCAGTACACATGCTGGCTTCCCAACAGAGCAAATAACACTCCCCCTTAGACTTGCCAGCTCCAAGTTGGGAAATACCTGGAGATTTAGGGGATGGAGCCTAGGGAGGGTGGAATTTGGGATGGGGAAGGACCTTAGAACAGTATAATGCCATAGAGTCCATCTTCCAAAGCAGCCTTTTTCTCCAGGGGAACAGATCTGTGTAATAACAGGAGATCTCCAGGTGCCACCTTGAGGTTGGCAGCCCTACTTCCCCTCACATACAAACACCACCGCCCCCCACTCCCGACCATTTCAGCCACTGAAAACATCACAAGGAGAAGGCAGGAATTTGTCCTTCTCCCACACACACAGTCCCATTCCAAATCAGGCTTGGCTGCACATTTACATACAGGTTGCTACCAGGAACTCTTCCCCATGGCAAAGGGATGCAATTTGTAAGATCTAGTCAGGCTCTGAGAGAAAGTAATAGGACTGTGGTTACTCAGTCTGCCTCATGGAAGAGTGGGGATTTGAACCTGGGTCTCCCAGATCCTAGTTCAACACTCTAGCTACTATTCCATACTGATTCTCTTCTCCAAGTTTCTTTCAGCAATATGCTAGCTTTTAACTTTTTTTTTTTTGCAGAGTCCAAAGAACACTGTAGCTTGTTCATGGTATCAGCAATCCTGAATCATGGTATCAGCAAGCATTCACTAGCCATGGTAGTGGCCAATGTTCCCGCCAAGCTGTGGAGTCTTGTGAGCAAAAATTCTACTTTGTGAGCTCCTGGCATTAAAGTTGTGAGCGAGCGATTTGGCTACTGCATAGATTAGTTTGCTCTGGAGCCATCCTTCCTGAGCTATGACAAACATGTGTGAGCCAGAGGCTAAAAAACTGTGAGCTAGCTCACACTAACTCAGCTTAGAGGGAACACTGGTAGTGGCTGGGATCACAGAGTTCTCCTTAAGTTCCACATCATTTGGTCAAGCAACACTCTCGAGAGCTCAGGAGGAGGCACCTTCCCAAGCCTTGTTTTTTAAAAATCTGCAGAGACAGATAGCTCCTTGAGCTTACTAGGTGCCAAGAAGGGCAGGGGTCCTGTGTTCTTCAAACTAGTACAAAAGAGAGAACTGTGGCAGCTGTAGCTTTTGTTTTGCCAGAAAAGAGGGGAAGCTATGCCTAATGACATCCCTGCTGCATGAAAGCTACAAGAGCTCCATTTGCCTTTGCACCAAGTCTTAATAGGTCAGTTACCTCTGTGTCCACTTTCGCACATTAAACATCTAGTAAAGGTACAGGACATTTTTCTCCTGGCCCACTGACAACTCTGTTTGTACCCGCTCTGTCCGAAGACCCTCCAGAGCTACAACTCCAGACTGCAGAGATCACTCCCCCTGGAGGAAATGGTTGCTTTGGAGAGTGGACTCTATGGCATTAAACCCCACTGTGGTCCTTCCTTTCCCCAAACCTCCATGGATAGTTTCAGAGGGTAGCCATGTCGGTGTGCAGTTGAACAGCTAGATTCAAGTCCAGTAGCACCTTAGAGACCAACAAGTTTTTCAGGGTAGAAGCTTTCGAGAGTTAAAGGTCCCTTTGTCATGTGCTACCTACTGGACTCAAATCTAGTTGTTCCCTAAACCCCGCCATCCCCAAATCACCAGTTTTCTGACTCAGAGTTGGCAGCCCTATACCTGTAGAATGGTATGCAATAGTTCCTGCTTTATAATCGTCTTCCATGAAATAGGATTAGGACAGCTCTCCTTTAAAAAATCTCAGACATGGATGGTGGAGTGGAGGCCAGCCAACCAGACTTTGGGAAGAGATCAAAGTTGCAAGGAGGAGACACCACAGTTTCTCCAGTAGGTGCTAGGATGGTGCTGTTCCACATGATGGTCTGAGACTCCCAGAGCCAAACACTAAATCAGCTGCCTTGAGCTGGTCTGTCAAAAAGCGACATGTATATTTCCAAAGTAAATGAAATCTCAGAGGCCTGCAAAGGCTGTCACTGGTTATACCTTTTAGGCAGCAATTCTCTGCATACATGCTTAAAAGTAACCCCTGCTGAACTCTGTGGGATTTATTTCTGAGCACCCCTATTGAACTCTGTGGGATTTATTTCTCAGTTAACATTTGTAGAATCAGATGGTGGTTTTGCTTGCAGTGGTTGGGTAATAATTGAATTGGAGGGAATTATGTCACTTTAAAAATGTCTGACAGTAGCACTGGAAGAAAGTAAGGTAGTTGGGTATGTTCCCCCATGCCACTTTCCAGACTGCCCTTATGTGTCTGTTTTAATGTCTGCTGTTACAATAAGGAAGTAATGATTTGTAACTCATTCTAACTGACTTAGATCTAACTCATTCTAATTGACCTAGATCTAGCTCTGCCAGCAGCAGGGGAAGAAGAGGACATGGGTAAACCTGGCAGTTTGAAGGGTGCTTTCCCAGCTGACAAAGCTGTCTATCTACAGCTCCATCCCTGTATTCTGTATACCACAGTAAAGTGTATCCATGATCCAACAGGAGTTAAGTATGCTGATGGGTGCTATTCCAAAGGACTGAATATCTACTTATTTTATTTATTTATCAATCAAATTGATATCCCACTCCCCCAAATGGCACTCAGGGTGGCTAACAGCATTTAAAATACACCCGATAAAAACAACAAAAAAGATACAATAAATATACTTTAAAAATATAAAATGATTAAAAATCTACCCCGATTAAAATCTGTCTACTATCAAGCAGGGTAGGATGTGTGGATGCTGAAGACACAACTGAAGCATACCAGCTGCCTGGTAGATCACTCAGAAGCCACCCAAAAAGAGCAACCTTGCATGCCCTGTGGAACCTAGGGAGGTCCTGCGAGGCACGCACCTCTTTAGGCAGCTGGTTCCACAGGATGGGGGCCACTACTGAGAAGGCACTCACCCTTGATGACACAGGTGGACAGTTGGTGGACCAGGGCCCCTCAATAAATGCTGAGCTGAAGATCAGAGAAGACAGGGGTGATCATGCCGGGAGAGGCGGTCCCGAAGGTATGAGGGCTTTCAAGGTAAGTACCAACAGTTTGAATTGGCACTGGAAACTAATTGGGAGTCAGTGCAGCTGCTGTAGGATAAGTGTTATATGCACTGACCAGGACACTCCTGTCAGCAATCTGGCAGCTGTGTTCTCTGTGGCCACTTGCAGTTCCGGAAGCATCTTCAAAGGCAGCCCCCCCCCCCCCACAACCTATTAACACTTAACCAGGAGTTGTGGGAGGTTAGTTTTTAAACAGTGCCTCAGGAAAACACTGTTTCAGGCAGGTATATCACATATCAACACAGCAGTCCTGCTGCAGCTAAGTTACACACCAATCACAGCAGAACCCTGTTGGCATGCTGAGAACTTCAGTACACTCTGGCAGGGGAACTTAACCAAAGAACTCCTATCTCCTGAAGATGAGTAGCCGTGTTCATCTGTCCATAGCAGTAGAAAAGAGCAAGAGTCCGGTGGCAAAGACTAACAAAATTTGTGGCAGGTTATGAGCTTTTGAAAGCTATGGAGCATACAAATATGAAGCTGCTGCCCTGAAAAAAGCAGCTTGTGGTGTAGTATGGGGTGGGTGAGTGTGTTGTTTAAAGGCAAATAAAAGGGTTTTTAAAAAAAAATTCAGTCGGCGTGCCTAAGCTCTAAATTGGTGCTCTCTGGATCCAGGCCAGGGTGGTATTATGTTGGTAGTAAGCAAGATTAAGGTTGCGTGCATAACGAAAGAAAACCGTTGATTATCAGTGACGTGTGTGTTCTTTGGCTGGGCACTGTGTATCACATTGCCAAATCATTCGCCCATCAAGCGTCCTCACTGTCTATCTTTAAGATAATACCACTTTGAGCCCTTGAAAATTCCTTCCGCCTCTTCCACTGACAGTCCTCACTATTGTCTCTCTTTCTCTTCACCATCCTCCTCCTTAGCAGCATCTGTTGTGCAGTTGACGGAAGAGAGACAGGAAAGAAAGCAGCCATTCAAAGTTTGCTTTGTCTCCCCATCAATAAGTAAGATGAAGTCATGTGACTCCTTTGGCCTTTGCATTCAGGTTCCAGGTTGACCTTAAAGGGGAACAGAACATTTTACGCCTTAGTGGTTAAGCCAAAAGCAGGGAGAGCTCCATGGAAGCTTCTCTAGTCCTACTCATTAAGAAGTTCTGGAAGATGCTCTTCCTCCAAAATTTTGAAAAATAATGTTTCAGAGTGGTACTGAACAATCCTGCACCATTCATTGGAATACATGGTGTGTATAGTCCCTGGTGTCCTGCCATGGCCCACTTTCTGTGGCACTGAGCACATTCAGGTCAGATTAGATATGACCTGCAAGTACCAGTGGCACAGTAAGCTTGGTTCATCTTGTCTCCAAAAGTCTCATATTCATATGCTCTTAGAATGTTTTGGATTTTTGAGACAGATTGTTGTTTAACTCAGTAAATGTGGCACTGCGGCTTATTTACTGTGATGGATCCAACCCCCACTCCCTCCTCTCAGTATTGGTTTTGTTACAGAGCAGTAAAATTTCTCCGAGCATTTAATATTTTATACCTGTGATCCCTCCCTTCAGATAGTTGTTAAAATTGGGCAGTTGTTGGGTGTCATTTGTCATGCAAATGCTGATGGATGATACAGTGCCAGCTTCCTTCCTCCCATTTGTGTCATTTAAGGTGTTTAACATTTTGCTAGTCTATCTAATGGGTTTAGACTGAGGCAGACCACTAAATGATGTACTATTAGAGATGCTCATCTAGTCTTACACAAACGTCTGGGCTCGGCTCCCGACTCTAGTCACTTTTTCCTTTGAGCTTACCTAGTTCTTTTGAAGGCTCTGCATTCCATTGGTGGAGGGCAGAAGTGCAGGGGTCTCTGACCTCCCCTCCCAAGGAGGTGAATAACAATACATCGATTACGCCTGCCCATCTGTTACATGTATTCTGGGTATTGCACTAACACATTAATAAAAGTGTGCAACGAATGTGAACGCACGAAGCTTCCTTAGAGATAGTCTCTTCACCCATCTTGGGTTGGGACCTTCCGGTGGATCAGAGGCCCCACCTGCTGGGTCACCAAGCCCCATAGAGCAGCCATTTTTGAAGGATCTAGTGCTAGAGAGCAAAGGTGCCATGACACACTCCGGTCACCATTCTGGCCGCAGTATTGTGTTCCACCTGTTGCTTCTGGACTATCTCAAAGGGCAGCATCACATAGAGCACATTGCAGTAATCTAATATAGGAGTTACCAGAAAATTCACCAATAGCAAGATCTTTTTTGCCCAAGAAAGGCCACAGTTAGGTTACCAGCCAAAGCAGGTGAAAGGGACCCCTGGCCACTGCTGCCACCTGCTTATCCAGCAGAAGGCCTGGATCCAGCATAGGGTTACCAGGTCCGAATGCCACACCAGTACAGGGTGGGAGGGAACTTTCCAGGAGTGGGGTGGAGCACTGCAACTTGCTGATGTCATGCAGAAGTGATGTCAGCATGTCAGGGACATCATGCAGTAACACTCTAGTTTTTGAGCAAAACTCTTTGGTAAAATCAGCCTCAGATCATAGAGTTTTGCCCCAAATCAAGACCGTTGCCATGCAATGTCCCTGACGTGCTGACGTCACTTCTGCGTGATGTCAGTGCGTCACGTTTATTTTCGGCAATGTTGCTGTTTGGGGCAGGGTTTCCTGCTGGCTGGTGGTGGGCAGAAGCCCCCCAAACCTGGGAATTCCCCACTCCCATAACCCTAATCCAGCAGCTCCCCCAAGCTATAAACCTCTTCCTTTAGAGGGAGTATAGTCCCATCCAGGAGATATTCCAGGTCTTGGGTCAGACCTCCCTCTCCCACCAGTAGCACCTCTGTTTTGTTGGGATTAGGTTTCAGTTTGTTAGCCCTAAAAGGCTGATGATGATTGAGAACTTCTCAGCAAGACCTGAGAAGTAAATCAAGGGGGTGTCTTGACACTTTGTTGACCCACTGCTCCCCTGCCAATCTGAGGCTACCCTTCCCTAGCATTGATGTGGGCTGCAAAGCAAGTGATCACAAGAGACGAAAGGGCTACCTTATCTGGCTGAAGATATTTTCTCACTGGTTCAGGCCTTCCTAGGAGTCCTCTTGCTTCTGCTGCTCTAAGCCTTTCCAGGATGCTTCACTTGCACAGGTGTAAACTGGGAAAAGTAATAGAAGTTAGCCCACTAAAATACACTCGCCTTACTCTATTACCTCCTGCTGTCTGAGATCAACTGGGCAACAACTGTCTAATGTTGACCAGCATAGCATATTACTTAATCTAAGATAAGAATTGAGACATTTGAAAATTAAGATCATCAGAGCTTCTGTTCTATGAGCTTATCTCTTTTGAAGCTGACTGGCCAGTTGGGACAGGGCTTTCTCTGTAGTGGCACCCTGGTCTTGGAATCCCCTCCTTGTAGCTCTCTGTCTGATGCCAAGCCTGCTTCCTCTTAAGCATACCTCTATTCCCAGTCTTTTGTTTGGTTACGAGACTGCTGATTTTCCTTGACATCATTTTTAAGGTCTGTTAATTGATTGCTGCTGATAGTTCTTCTTGTTTGTTTTTTATTAATGTAAAATATGTTGGTTTTAATTATAAATTGGAAGCTGCTGAGAGTATGCCTAAAGAAAACAGAGGAAAAAACAGAGGAATATTCTAGAAGCTCTTCAGTCTGGTGGTGTTTGAAGTTTGCTGTTCTGGTGGACTGCATGGATTTCTTTTAGAACCCTGGGCAAAAGGGTTGCAGCTTGTTTTAAGCATCTGACATCTTTTCCTGTCTGACTGGGCAATCCTGGGCCCTGTTGTATTTCTAAAACAAAAGGCAGGAAGGCAGGGGTTGGCTGATGTAGTAGAGAACAGAAAAAACAATATAATTTAAAAAATAATAATAAATGCCTCCTATGAAGTGAAGCAGAGAGAAAACTGCTTAACAAGAGAATAACAGTTTATTTAAAGGACCGAATCCTTCACAATATGGGGAAATCAAAACTTCAGTCAGTGAGTCAGTCTTTATTACAGCTCACAAGCCACACCGAAGCAGAACAAACAATATTATTTAAAACATCAGAAATTGAGGGGAAACAATATGAAATGGGGTGAAAGAATTAGGGAAGAGTTTTCAGTGTCACTAGATTTTTAAAAAGTGGTAAATTTGCTCCAGTAGCATTGTTCCCATTTATTTACTAGATTTGAGTCCAGTAGCACCTTAGAAACCAACAAGATTCCCAGAGTACGAGTTTTCGAGAGTCAAAGCTTCCTCTGTTAGAGACCCTGGAAATCTTGTTTGTCTCTAAGCTGCTACTGGACTTGAGTCTAGCTGTTCTGTGACAGGCCAACAGGGCTATCCTCTGAAACTACATTTATTTACTTTAACTTTATCTTTTTTTGTGTGGGTATTTTGTGTGTGTGTGTGTGTGTGTGTGTGTGTGTGCTTGCAAGCCTGGAAGTCATGGCGACTTCTAGTGACCCCTACTGAGAATTTGGACATTTCAGAGAGGTGGCTTGATTGCCTATCTCTGCATCCCACGGCCTGGTATTCCTTGGAGGTCTCCCTTCCAATTACTTGCCAGGGTCAGCCCTGCTTAGCTTCTGTGATCTGATGAAATCGGGCTTGCCTGAGCTATCCAGGTCAGGGCATATTAACTTACTTTATCTTGAGTTAACATACTGCTTAGTTATCTTGAGTTAACACACTGCTTAGTTTTCACCTTTTGTCTTATTTCCACTAACACTGGTTACTTCTAGAGGTGTCCCAAGATACTTATGGTGCAGACATTCAAAAAGGGTGAGGCAGAAAATCAAAACGGTACCCTGCAATGTAGTAAATGAAATAACTGACATTTTGCTGACCTTTCAGGGCATACCAGAATCTCACCAGAGATAGATTGCCTCATATCTGTTGTCACTTGATCCTTCCTCAAGGTGCAGTGCTTTAACAAGCCTTTTTTCTCAAGGCTTTGCTGAGCTATCCTTCACTCACCTTACCTGTGTCTCTGTGGCTACTTAACCCATCCTCATTACAGAGGGTTAGGCCTGATCTGAGTATGCAAGCAAGTAGTTTATAAAGTATGCAAGCAAGTATGCATCAGAATAGGGCCGCGGTGGCTCAGTGGTCAAAACACTGAACTGCAGACCAGAAGATCAGTAGTTCGGCAGTTTGAAACCTGAGTGCCACGTGACAGAGTGAGCTCCCATCTCTGGCCCCAGCTCCTGCCAACCTAGCAGTTCGAAAGCAAGAAATTGCAAGTAGATAAATAGGCACTGCTTTGGTGGGAAGGTAATAGCATTCCGTGCACTTCGGCGTCTAGTCATGCTGGTCACATGACCACGGAAACGTCTTCGGACAGCGCTGGCTTTTCAGAGATGGAAACGGAGATGAGTTGGATTCGACTGGCTTTCGAGCAAGGGAAACCTTTACCTTTACCTTATGCAGCAGAACAAAGTAGCAAGAGCACAGAAAAGACTGTGTCATTTCTGACTGCAGCCATGGGAGTATATTTTTAAATTTGTAATTACATTAATAATCCCTTATGACTGAAAAGCGAGCAGAGAATGCTAAGAGCTAGCATAGCATTGTATAGTGGTTAGAGTTTCAGACTAGGCTGTGGGAAATTTGGGAACAAATCCCAACTCTGCCATGGAAGCTTGCTGGGTGACCTTGGGCTAGTCGTTGTACACTCTCAAGCCTAATCTACCTCACAGGGTTATTGCTGTGAGGCTAGAGTGGAGCAGAGAAGAATGGTGTAAGCTGCTTTGAGTCCCCATTGGGGAGCAAGGAAGAGCACAAATTAAACAAACAAAGAATGTCTCTCCCTAGTGTGTAGGGTTGCCAACCCCCAGGTGATGGCTGGAGATCTCCTGGGATTACGACTAATCTCCAGGTGACAGAGATCAGTTCACCTAATGAAAATGGCTGCTGTGGAAGATGGGGTCTATGGCATTATACCTCACTGAAATTCTTCCCCTCCCCAAACCCTCCTCAGGCTCCATCCCCAAAATTCCCAGATGTTTCCCAACCCAGAACTGGCAACCGTACCCCCCCCCCCCCCGAGGAAAGGGTATCAGCTGAGTAATAAGATGGTTGACAGGATTTTTAAAAAATCCCTTATTTGATTGAACCTCTTATCCAGTGAAGCCTCTGTCCACCAGCCTATCTCCTTTCCACACTAACAAAATATCCACTGGTGTTTAATTTTATTGTAGGGTGGACCTCTAAACTGGCAAGGCTTCTGTATACGACCCAGCTTGCCAGACACAGAGAGGACTGTAAGGAGGAATGTCTTTATTGCTCTCTCTCTCTTTCTCACTTCTTATTCCATTTTTGGTCTCAAGCATGAGGTACCTTGTGAACGTAATGTCCTGTTTGCAGTGCTCTTAAAAATACTGTTCTGATCATTTCTGGTAAACAGGGAGGCAGGGGGAGCTTTGTCTGGATGCCAGGCAGCCTTGCTCTAAATTTCTAGTTTTTGACAAGGTTTTCTCTTGTATCTGTACTCAAAACATATGTCTTTGTCTTTGCACTTCACAACATGCCAATAAGCTGGCTGGACATTGTTGTTTTTAAATAGCCTGTGTGGTGAAAAGTGCTTCGCCAAGGATTCTGTTTGTTTTTTATTATGGTTTTTTTTAATGGTTGACTTTATGGGTGTACTTCTGCCTATTGTCTTCCTGAGTCTTATGCAGTTTGTTCCGCTGATACCAATGGAATTGAACTAATTTACTTGGAGCGGTTTAGCCATGAGTATTTTATTTGCTGACTGACCCAATAAGCCAGATCTCTTATTAGTTTTATGGGATTCCCTTTTTATTGACGTCCTGTCATGGAACACATCGAGTAAAATCCGGTTTTATGTTTTGGCTCCTTCCTGATGATAAACGTTCTCTGTTGCGTCAGTCTTAACGGATCCCCGTGGCATTTCTTTTTATGATGCACTAAAACAGATTGAGAGCTCTCTATCGCTCCAAATTACGTGGATGCCGTTTGAACCTACTGTTGTTAACAAAACAAAATGTAAAATTTACAAATTTAATAAAACCAAAAGTCAATGAGAAGGTGGCTTTGGATGGCTCTCACTTTATTGGGTAATGTTTGCCTAATTCAGTATAATCAACCACAACATTCCAATTTAAGTTAATATCCCCATTATTAAAGGGGGTAATAGAATGGAGGGGTCTTGGTAATGCAGCACATTCTTTTTAAAACAACAACAAATTTATTAACAAATTCAACCATAACATATCAACAACATCATAACATAACATTCTTTGCAATATTTGGAGCTGCAGGTTCACCCTTAGTACATCCAGTGAAAAGTGGCAAGGATGTTTTCTGTGGTGGCCACATCCATATGGAATTGGCTGCCAGAGGAAGTAAAGGATGCCACACCTCCATCACACAAAAATACAGCAATGACCATGGAAACGCTGTTACTTATGGGTCTTGGCTAATTTCAGTTGCTAAAACCTCTATATCGCCAGAAGCTAGAAGACAAACTGTTCTTCTAAACCACTTCTCACTTTGTAGCAGTTCTCCTATCTCAGCTGGGAAGAAGCTACATCACCTGATCAAATGGGACTTTAGTTAGTTACTAATCAGCTTTATTCCATTGGTTTCAATGGGATGTTGTTATGATTGTTGCTGGGTTATGCTCATGGTGTTTAAGGTTAGGAACTGGAGTGGTATTACTATTCAAAAGGTAGCTGGAAGGTACTGATCTATAGTAACGCCTCTTAAGGAAGTCTTGCTGTATCAGAGCATGGAACCCGCTAGCCCAGCACCCTGTTGGCAGCAGTGGCCAGCAAAATGCTTCTGGAAAGCCAACCAGAAGAGCCTGAAGGCAACAGCTGTCCTCCACTGTATTTGCTTTAATATGTCTGTTCCGAACAAACTGCAAATAGATTTCATTTGTCCCATTAGTTGTCTCCTCATGAGCTTAGATGTAGGTAAAACAAATTATTTCCATTAAGCCAGGCTCAAACGTGACAGTAGTGTGGGCTGAAAACAGCAAATAAATACTGTGTTGGAACCGGTATTTCTCAATGTGCATGCATTGCGGGGGCCTGAGGTTTGCATTTCGATCATGCAACTCCCGGAATTACAATAAATAATGCTTATCAAATGCATTGTGGTATTTTAAGCTGAACAGACAGGATGCAGCTTGTCTGTTTTGAGTACCACTAGTTACTGAATGTTTTGATATTTATAACTTTGCCATCTGCTGTAAGGTGGATTCTGGAGGCTGGGAAGCTTCTTGGGTTTCCCTGATGGACATTCCTTTTAAATTTTAGCAAGTGGGGGAAACTGCAAATGGATGGACTTTGGAGAGGAGAGGAAGACAAGAAAAATGGCCTGTGCTTTATGTCATGCAGCACTCCAAAAACGGGGCAGGTCCTCAGAGAGGTCCCTAAAGTGGAACTGACCCCAGTGTGTGTGTTTTGCATTCTGCAGAGCTAGCTCATATTTTTGCCACACAGTCCTCAACTGAATCAATGGGAGAACGCCTTAGGTTGTCACAAAAAAATCTGCCTGTTAATTAGATTTTTATATTCCCAGGCCTCTCTTATGTATAAAAGTGCCGAGATTTCATTTATAAGCAGTGGCTTTGAGTGAATGTAACTGGTAGAATGTCGTCATTTGTGCAGTACCAGTCTAACAACTTTTGGGCTGATGTTTACCAATTTCTTAATATTTTTAAGACCAAAGTCTTAACATTTTTGACCTGTGTAGCCTAGGCTAGCCTGCTGTTGTCAGATTTCATGAAGCTAAGCTGGGTCATCCCGGTTAGTACTTGGATGAGAGACCATCAAGGAAGGATTGCTATGCAGAGGCAGGCAATCCTGTTTGTGTTTTGAAAGTAAATTCCCATAATTCTTTAATGTGGGGAGAGGATGAGGAATAGCCACTGGTCTACAGAAGTGGATTGTTTTGTTGGCAGTCATCAGTTGTGACATTCTTAAAGCACAATATTTGTTATACTCAAATTCACTGAACTTGTAAAGAGGCCATAGTTCAGTGGTAGAGTGCATACTTGGCATGCAGAAAAGTAAAAAAAACAACCCTGTGGTATCATCAGTTAAAAATGGAAAGATCGCTGAGATCCTGGAAACTTGTTGTCAATCAGAATAAACAGTACTGGTTAAATGGACCATTAGCAGCTTCGTATGAATGAGGTTAGGGATATGATCACTTCTGAGGTATACATAATAATAACTATTATTGTATGGCATCATGTGTAGTACAGCCAGGAGATCTTAAGATTGTCTGGCAGTCTCAAGTTCTAGCTCTTTTAGCGTCATGCACCACTAGGTGGTGAGCTAAACATATATTTTGGGATGGGGGAGCTCTGAAAGACTGACACAGGCTCACCCAACTGGCTTCATGTGAAGTACTGTGAATTGACCCCAGTTCTCCAGATTAGAGTCCATTGCTCTTAACCACTGTTAGTTACCTGGTAATGTTATTTACATCCATGCCATGAAAAGCATCACCTGTCAATTTCCACACATTAAGCCTCTTTAAAGGGACAGTGCATTTTTTCTTCAGCCATGCTGGTAACCTTAGAGGTATAGTTATGAGTGTGTGTGTGTGTGTGTATAAAATTAGGAAAGACTGTCTCAACTTTTGAAAGATTATTGCCGTATTGCAAAGAAGAAGCAGTATAAAGGAAAAAAAATATGTTCTTCAAACTTTAGAAAAAGGACAAAATTGTTGAAGCTTTGCTTTTATTTGTAGACACCTGTATTAAATTTGCTCTTGCATTTTACTGAGCCATTTTACATTTTATGTAGGAACTGTGATAGCTGCATCTAGGCTTGTATTGCACTGACGTTTCCCACAGCAAATATATTAAGTCTGAATTACAGCCATATATGTTTAAACTCATGGGTGATTGTATGCAGGTGTGTGTCAGATCTTGATTGGCTCATAGCTTCTTCTGAGAGCCAGTTTGGTGTAGTGGTTAAGTGCGTGGACTGTAATCTGGGAGAACCGAGTTTGATTCCCCACTCCCCCACTTGCAGCTGCTGGATGACCTTGGGCAAGCCATAGTTCTGTCAGAGCTGTTCTCTCAAGTATTGAAATTTCCATACACCCCCACCCACCTCAATCCACATGTGCAGGGCCTTTCATACCGAACTGCACTGATTGGAAGCCCAGGACGCCGCCTAGAGCCGGTCCGCTGGCTAGGCGGGATATAAATCGAAATAATAAATAAATAAATAAATAAATAAAGGACTGGACTTGGAGGCTCTAAGCCAGGAGTGTCAAATATAAGGCCCGCAAGCAACTGGTGTGAGGGAGGGAAGGCAGGAGGATGCTGTGACTGGGCGAGTGGGCACATGTGATGAAGTGTGTGGTCAAAGCTGTCAAGAAATAAAAAGGAAACAGTTGCGGCAAGACTATGAGGCTGAGGTAAAATGGGGGGGGGGAGTGGCAGCAAAGGCAGAGAAAGCTTTCTCTGCCTTTGCTGCCACTCCTCCCCCCCATTTTACCTCAGCCTCATAGTCTTGCCTCTTTGCAGGTTAAAGGATTGTGGGTGCGGTAAACTGGCTCTGGAGGATGTGCTTCTTCTTTCCCTCCCCCCTGTCTGTAGTAATTTTATTTCAAAATTCTAATAGCTGGCTTATTTTGGACAGCATTAAATGAGCAGCACTTTATTGGAACCAGAGATCACAAGTGCTTAGTCCTGGAACCTGTTTTGAATCTTAAAAGACAATCTAGTGTAACTTTCTGCCCCTCAGTCAGGGCTATTCATCCACGGGCCTTTTCTCCAGCCAAAAAAGCCAGCTGTTCACTCCAAACCATCTGTGAGCCTGGCACATGGAAGAGGTTGGTTCTGATTCATACTGGGACAAATATATATATATATCTAAATTCAAACATATACCAATGGGATCTGAACTGACCAGAAAAGAGATCTTGGGGTTCTACTGGATAGCTCAATGACTATGTCAGTTCAGCGTGTGTCATAAGAACATAAGAAGAGCTCTGCTGGATCAGAGAATGGTCCATCTAGTCCAGCATCCTGTCTTACACAGTGGCCAACCAGTTCCTCTGGAGGGCCAACAACAGGGCATAGAAGCCGAGGCCTTCTCCTGATGTTGCCTCCTGGCTCTGGGATTCAGAGGTTTACTGCTTCTGAATGTGGAAGTTCCCCTCAGTCACCATGGCTAGTAGCCATTGATTGACATGTCCTCCATGAATGTATCTTATCCCCTTTTAAAGCTGTTTATTCCTGTGGCTGTCACTACATCCTCTGGCAGCAAATTCCACGTTTTATCCCTCTCTGAGTAAAGCAGTATTTCAGTAGAGAAAAGAGCAAATTCTGTGCTAGAAGTTCTTTGGAAAGGGATAGAAAACAAAATTGTGGTTGCACCGTGGAACATGCTCTAGATGTACTTTATTACATTGTGCTGCCAATGATATATATTATGGTTTTTAATTTATTGTCTAATTTTAAATTGAAATGTATGGTTTTACTGGTTTTATGTAAGCTGCCCTGAGCCCGCTTCGGTAGGGAGGGTGGTATAAAAGTGGACTTAGTAAATAAATAAATAAATTTCCAGCACTGTAAAGCCTCTGCATAGGTATGCGGTGTGGCTGCTTTTGGAATGCAGGCTACAGTTCTTGTCACCTCCATCTCAAAAAGAATATCCTAGTGGTGGAAAAGATGCAGGGGAAAAAGCAACATGAATGGAAGGCCTTTCCTATGAGAAAAGGCTAAAGAGTTTGAGGCTTTTCAGTTGGGGGTTGAACGTTGAGGAAGGACATGATGAAGGCTTATAACATTGTGCATGGTATGGAGAAGTGGCTAGAGTGAAGTTTTCCCCTCTTTTGTAATTCTATAACTTGGAGACACCCAAAGAAAAAGCCAAACTAGATGTGACACAGTGTGTGACCTGTGGATGCTGCCATCATTTTAAAGCCCAATGAGGCAATTTAAAAAATGTTGTGAGGGCCTGATCCTGGTTGTGCCCCCAGCACGACAGTATGGGGTGCTCTTGTCCTCTCTCCCATGTCTTTTAAGTGCCGCCCCCTCCAGCAGCTGTTTTGGCACGCAAAAAAAATTCATGGGGGCCAGAAACAAGAGTGCCTCATCCCACTGTGCTGCAAGACTGATCAGGATGAGGCCCTTGAGGTATTTTTAACGCATCGTATTAGGCTTTAAAATGGCAGCTGCATCCACAGGTTGATCCCCCTCCCCCGATGCTGTCATGCCTGCTTTGTCCCTTTGATGGGCAATAGACTGACAGTAGATAAAGAAAAAGTTATCCTTCACAGAAGCACAATTAACTTGTGGAACTCTCTGCCACAGGAGATAGCGATGGGCCAATCGCTTAGATAGCCCTAAAAAGGAATTACATCCTTCTTATATATCATTCTGTTTTCACCATGGACTCTCCTAAACATTCTGCATGCTCCCAAATCAGTTGGCTCCCTGATGTGTCACTCAGAAGCTGTCCCTATCCACTGGCTCTGAGTACTCGTGTGCCATTGGCTGGTGCTGGGTCTGCTCCTCTTCCCCGCTCTCTCCTTCAGCCACTGTGCTCTGTCAGAATTTCTGGCAAACAGAATTTCTTGCCTCCTGTGTGGGACTAACTATTCCCTCAATGGCTGTTGGTAGGTGTAATGAAATGGCAGTTACCTGTGTTTGTAAGATGGCTGCTGTCTGTGGTTGTTTGTTTAAAATATTCCCCCATAAGGTTCAGTTGAGCTGTAGTTCCAGAGAGGGGCCTGCAGCGGTATTACTCAATGGGTTGAATGGGGCTTCCTCATCTGCTGGCCTACAGTCCCCAGCTGCCCCAAGGCCAAAGTGCGGGAAAAGAGGGACCATCCCAAGGGGTGAGGCACCATCGATATAGACTCCAGCCCATCCATTCATCCTACAGGAGGTTAGGAAAGGTTCTTGCTGCCTGTGCTGACCCAGGCTACACACCAGAGACATGTGGGGGGGGGGGAATGGGAATCCTGGGATGCAGCAGAGATTCAGCCACTCCACAATCGGCTGGTTTGGGGAATGAATGGAAGTTTCCCTGCTCTCTTGGGCAAGAGACAGAGGCTGAAGCAGAGCCAGAGGCTGCTTCAAGGAGAGATCCTATCCTGAGCCCACAACCTCCAGATGTAGAAAGAGTATTGTGTGTAGGGAAAGAGGATTGTGTTTAACCCCTGTTGACTTATGCCCTATTGGTTCATAGTGTGTGCTACAGTTGTGCCTTTATTCATTTAGTGTGTGCGTTCCATAATTCTGTAAATAGCTAAATAAATTATTTTATTTGGGCTAATGATCTGTATTGTTCTCTGATCACATAGTCTCCCCCGCTCTGCACAACACCAAAGGAAGGGGGTAGCCCAGGGACGCAAGGAAAGGCCAGACCCTTGGGTTGCCAACTTTTCAGCGTTCCCCCAAAGATTGGGGATTCTATCTCCAAATAGGGAGATTTAGCCACAGGGGTCTCACTGTCCCTCTAAAAAGGCAGTGACAATACAGTGAGTGGTGGCAGTGAACTTAAGGAGTGAGATACACCCATGGGATGAGGGTGGGAGGTAAACAGCTGAGTTGTAAACTGGAGCCCGTTTCGCCACAGTAGGCAACCAAGCTTGGTTCAGACAAAGGAAGGAAACCCTTTGTGGAACTCATTGGGGCCAATCCTGACTAGGGTTGCCAGCTCCAGGTAGGGAGATTCCTGGAGATTTTCTGGTACAGTCTATGGAAGCCAGGGTTTGGGGAGGGGAGAGGCCTCAGCTGAAAAGAATGCTATAAAGCTCACCTTCCAAAGCAGTTATTTTCTCCAGGGGGGAGATCTGTTGTCTGGAGTTCAGTTGTGATGCCTGGTGATCTTCAGGCTCCTCCTGGAGGTTGGCTAACCTAGGCATAGCAGTCAGTGCTTCGGAGCAGGGTCTGCTAGATCCAGGTTCTTGCTGTAGAAACTGACTGCATGATTTTGGACCAGTCACAGACTTTCAGCCTAACCTACCTCACAGGGTCATTGTGCAAGTCAAAAGGGGGAGAGGAGAATGATGTAAACTGCTTTTGTCGCCATTGCAGAGAAGGACTACTTTTCCTCCTGGGAAATTTATTTATTTATTTAAATTTTATCCCACCCTCTCCACCAAAAAAACCATTGTTGCCAATCTCCAGGCGAGGGCTGGAGATCACTCAAAATTACAACTGCTCTTCAGGTAGCAGAGATCAGTTCCCCTGGAGAAAATGGTGGACTCTGTGTCATTATACCCTGCTGAGGTCGTCACAGCAAATTGATGCTGAGTGCCCAAGGCCGGGGCACTCTCCCAGAGCCTCTTTCTAGAGCCCGTTGTATTTATTTCCACAATGGGCCTTATTCCTTGTAAGTTCATAAAGGATAAGTCTGTGGTCATTGTCCATGAACACTAAGTGGAGCCTCTCTTCAGAGGCGGTATATATATCTGAATACCAGTTGCTATACCTAGCTTGCAGGCTTTCCAGGGGCTTCTGTTTGATCACTGATCAAACAAAATGCTGGACTAGATAGACCTTTGGTTTTGAACATGTGCAGAGAACGTTTTCTCTTAATAACAAAGGAACCACAGCCAGTCCATACATAACCTGCCTTTGACTGAGAGCTGAACTGAGCTTCTAGATCAGCTGTTGTGGCACTGAAGCAGATTTGAGCAACTGTGCCTATTTTTAAAAAATTGGAAAGGAAATATAACAACTTTTAAAGAAGAAAACTGGAATAGAAGCTTATTAAACAAATTACATCGGATCTATTTATTCATGTAGCTATACAGCTGATTTCACCATTTTTTTTAAAAAAAAGTAATAGATTGTGCATGCCTTGGTGAATGCATTGTGAACAATAAAAGGGCTGGAGAAAATTTTGTATAGAGGTGTTTATATTTCCAGGAAGCAAAGGATGCAGGGGTGTATTCAGTAATTTCCATGACGTTTTGGCGAGGTCCCGCATAATGCAGTCCTTGTCTTTTTGGGAAACATACTTTGATGTACACTTTCCAATTGCTCTCTGGAGGTGTACACCTATAATACTGCTTTTGTCTCTCTTGTTCTCCCCCCCCCCCCCCCCAGCAGCTGGTTCCCACTTCTTGATCCTGAATAGCGTGCCACCTAACAAAGAAGAGATTGAAAGTGGCTTTGGGTATTTTAAATAAGCAAGGGAGAGGGGAGAGAGAGGGAGATGAGGAAGCTCAAGTGAACTGCACTGCTGCTTCCCACGCTTGTTTAAAAGGTCCAGACCTGAGCCCATGTATTCCCCCCCTCCTCTAAGATACATGTGCTCCAGATGCAGAGTCAGATTCTTAAGTGGAGGCGTTCTTGCAGTACAAACCAGCTGTGGCGACAGGAGTGCTGGTGCTTTCTTTCTGGAGGGGGGAGGCTGAGTCCCAGTGATGGCAGCTGGCCCTGAAAAAGAGAAACATAGCTGAGCAAGCGGACGGGTTGGTTTGGGCAATGTTTTACCCCCTGCTGTGTCTTCTTGATTTGCTTAGGCTTAATGCTGGTACAGTTCATCTTTCCCTCCCTGAACTCTAGACTACTAGTGCAGTTCTGAGGAGAGCGGCACCCTTCTGAGTCCATGGAAGTCAATGGGTGTAACTCTTAGAAGGGTATGCTTAAGATTTACTGTCAGACTCCCAAGTGAAGCAACAGGAGCATGTTTAGGTGACAGCAGAAAAGAAAAGGGCAGAGAAGTTTGGAAAAACACTGCATTTGTTTTTATTTCTGTATATTGTGCCTTTCTCCTCAGTGGGTACCCAAAGCAGGAAGATGCACTGTGCAGAGTAATCAATCTGCACCCTTTCCCCGCCAGTCCTTTGTTTTGGGAGGCTGGGTAGTAAATTGCTCTGGACATGGATCTCTGATTTTCTTGTTGTCTGAATGAAAAATGGGCAAGTGGGGGAACCTGAACTCTTCATCCAGTGCCGGTGTGTGTGCAGTGTTTTGCCATCAGTCTGTGGCTTAGCTGCATATTGCATTGGTGTGCAGCATCTGTAGGGAATCAGCCTGCAGAAGGAGCTTTTTAAATAACAAGACAGCAATTTAGAAGCATTAATTAAGCTCAATACTTATTTGATCTTTTTTTTTTTTTTGTATGGCTGTGTTTAAGGACATATTGTCTTTGCTGGCTTTCTGATGCCAAGCAGAGACAATCTTGTTCTGGAGGCTTAGCTCTGAACAAGAACTGATTTCCAGTTTGTTGTTGATTTTGGTTAATCTGGTTGTGTTCCTGATGTTCCTGATTTTTATTTGTTTCGTATTTTTTTGTTTGATGCTGGTTTTTAATTCTTGCACCCTGGCTGTAAACATTCAGGAGATTTTTTTTTAAAGGCCAGGGATATAAATGTCTATAATAAATATATGTAACCCCATTAGCCTTGCCACTGAATAAAACCTACTGAGTACTTCTAAAATCAGGGCAGAAGGAGAAGTAACTCTCTTTTAGTATGCGGGCTCATGAACTTCAGGAAGAGCCAGTGTGGTAGTGGTTAAGAGTGTCAGGTTAAGTATCCGGGAGACCTGGGTTTGAATCCATCCCCCTTAGGCCATGGAAGCTCACTGAGTGACCCTGAACCAGTCAGTCACACTGTCTTATCCTAACCTACCTCACCACATTGCTGTGAGGATAAAGTGGAGGAGAGGAAAACAATATAAGCTGCTTTGGGCCTCCATTGGGGAGAAAGGTGGGGTACAGAATAATTAAATAAATAAGGTCTTTCTTCATAGATTCATAAATAGCAGACGTCCCACAAACACTGTCAAAGGCCCATACCAACACTCAAATGGCCACTACACCATACCAGCATGGTGTGGTGGTTAAGAGCAGTGGACTCTAATCAGGAGAACCAGGTTTGATTCCCTACTCCTCCACATGAAACCAGCTGGGTGACCTTGGGCCAGTCACAGTCCTCTCAGAACTCTCTCAGCCCCAACGGCCTCATAAGGTGCCTATTGGGAAGGAAAGGTGATTGTAAGCTGCTTTGAGACTCCTTACAGTAGGGAAGAGGGTACAGAAGAGTGGGGCATAAAAACCAACTCTTCTTCTGCCAACTGTCCTTCTTATGCTTCAACCTGTTTTCTATGGAACTTATTCTTCCATAGAAATTCCCCACTCCTTCTGGATGAAACCTGTTCTCTCTCTTGGAGGTCACCCCCCTTCTCCTGCCCTGTTTCTGGAATAAATGTTACTTTTAAATGTGCCACAGGACTTCTCTATTGTTCTGCCACAATAGACTAACGCAGATAGAACCTGGAACCACTGACCCATCCTGAGGAGAAATCAGCGGTGTTTCCAGACCAGGTGTCACTATGCAGGGGAAAATGGGTCACACAGGCATTCTAATAATAAATTAAATATTTTTATAAGACTTACATAAAAGTCAGCAATGAATATGTGTGTTATTCATGCAGTGTACAGACTAATGAGACCGGTTTTAGGGTGCTTAAAATATGAAGTAATCAGAGACAGTATATTTTCCTCCCAAGAAGAGTTGAGCATAGACGTTTACTACTGTTTCCAAGTGAAACAGCCTACTTCGGAAAATTTCTAATAGCTCCCTCTTCATCCCGTGGTGGCAAAGTTAAATATGTGATAAATCTAAATATAAAGTATTTAGTACAGGTGAATCTTGTTTCAAGCAGAAAAGCTAGTTTGGCTGGCTTGTATTTGTGTGTGTGTGGGAGGGAGGGAGACCTGGCACTCTCCGAACGCGCCCCCCTCCCTTTCTGCGCTTCTTGTCTTCTCTGGTGCTCTCTCTTCCCACTTCGCCACTCTCCGTTAGTCTTCGTCTTTCCCCGCGCACCCTCGTTCTTTTCCGCTCAGCCTTCGGTCACTCCCGTTCCCTCCTGTCGGAAATGACCGAAGATGCCTTGAAGGAACCGGCGACGGGCGAGGTGAGGTGAGAAAGACTTGCGGGTTGGATGGCTAGTTCTTTGGAACGAACCATATGCGGCTAAATCAGAGGGGGGGGACGAATGATGGAAGCGAGGGTTTCGGCGGAGGAGAATGAAAAAAGAAGACGACAGCCTCCTCCTCCCCCTTCCTTTCCCCTAATGGTGGCTGCCTACGGATACCGGGAGTGACTGACTGGCATTGCGGCGCCCGTCAGGCGGGAGGGTTAAACTCGGAAGGTAAGGGGGTTGACGACCATACCATGTGTGGATAAACAGTGGGTGTGTGTTGGGTGCTATGCATGTGCAAGTGTGCTTTTGTGGAGTGGTTGTAAAGGGGAGAGGGCATTCCTCCCCTCTCCTTCCCTGCGGAATGGTAGAGTCGGGGCAGGCAGTTCTCCCCCAGAAAGGTAGCTGTGGAGATGGCTGCACAAGCAGCCTGGTGAGGTGTGCTTTGAAGCTGGGCGAGTTGGTGGCGGAGGGACCAGAACAAGGCCGTAGGTGGGGGTACAGAAGAGCCCCACATCACATGTGAAAACACAAGCACTCCCCCTTCCCTTCTCCCCGGACTGGCTGAGAAGAGAAGCACCCCGTGGATGGAGTCTTCATGTCTTGCAAAACAAGTGCAGGGTCAGTGTGGTGTTTACCCAGAGCCCCGAGGGGTCATGGTGCATTCCTGTGTACACAGTGCCAGGTGCCTTAACGGTGTCATAAATTAAGAGAGGCAAGCCAACACGCCCCCCCCCCCGCCCCCAGTTTATAATCCAAAACAGATAAATGGGGGAGGGGAAATAAGGACAAATGCAGTTCTTAAAATTTGGTTGTAATTGGGAATAAGGAGGAAGGTGAGCAGCCGAAGGCCGTGCAGAAAGTGTTGGTTTTAAGGAGGTAATTGAAGGGTGGGTGAGAATGGCATCACCTAACTGTCCTGAGAGGGTATTCCATATAGCAAAGGACATACCTGTTTATTAGGTAATAACAATAGCTTTTGTATTGGACTACATATATATTAATTAGCGATCCTTTCAGCCCTGTACGGTGGGTCAGTTTCATCCCCATATTGCAGAAGAGGGTCTGAGGTTGAGAGAGAGCAGCTGGTAAATTCATGACACAGGCAACACAGGAACTGGGGACTTTCCAGCTCACACTTCATGCTCTTAGTTGCTGTGTTATACTGGCACACCCTGTTTTTATTCCTCGTTTCCTCCAAGGACCTTGTTGTGACATCTCTCTGTCTCTCTCTTCCTACCTCCTCTTTGCCCCTCATAACAACACTGTGAGGTAGGATTAGCTGGGTGAGTTATTAGTAAAGGTCACTTAGTGTGCTTCTTGGCTGAGTTGGGATTTGATCCCAGGTCTTACAACTGTTAATACATTCGATTGTCTGTAGCGGGGAAAATGGGTTTTGATTTGTAGCCTGGATGATTCCTAGACTCACTAGTTCTTCTCCCTCCTACCTCTCAGACAAAGCTTGTGTTTTGTTGACATCTGAAATACAACAGGCAATAAGTGAAGCACTGCTCCGTTGTTGTGTATATGCTGATGGGGAAAAAGCTCTGCCACCTTGCCATGGCACATGAAGCTGCCTTATACTGGGTTTGGCTGGCATGCATTTTATTTCTGTCCTGCCTTTTTGTTGCTAAAATAACACACAAGTCTTCTAACAACAGGATCAAAGCAATAAAACTGTATTACCCATTTTATTTGAGCTGGCATGCAACGGGCCCCTTCCAAACTGTAGTCTGGTCTTTCCCAATGCTGAAAACTTGAGATCATTTCACTGATGTTGATGACTGAACCTGGGACTTTCTGTGTGCAAAGGATGTGCTCTGCCACCGAGTTGTGACTTGTTCACTATGCTCCTATTTGTTTAAGAAGCTTCAGGTAAATATGGCAGCATCCCAGACATAAAACATGATAAAGGGGCTCAAAAACTTTGGGTTTGAATGTGGGAGTCTGAGCTTCATAGGCTTAAATCTGTCTGGCTTTCTCTTTCGGACTGGGATAAAGAGTAAGAAGGTAAATGAATTAATGCCAGTCTTGCCTATTTCTAGACCCATTTACAGTGCTGGCGTTTGATGTTTAAAGCTTTTAGGAACAGGGTAACCAGAAGGACTGTGCCTGCCTGTGCTTTTGAGAGTGGCTTCTGGTGCCTTGCTATATAGACGTGTTAGTTGAAGCGTCCAGGGTAGGGCCTTTTCAGCTGTGGCCTCCAGATTCTGGAATTGCCTGCCCCAAGAATCTCACTGGGTCCCCTTCCTCCTAACTGTTCAGAAATCTGTCTTTTTAAAAAACCCAGATGTTTTTTTTAATCTGTGTCGATGGTTTTCTTTAATTTTCCCACTGACTTCATTAATATCATTTTATTGCTTTTAAGTTTATTAGTTTAATTTTGACTGCTTATTGCTGTTTCATTTGTATATTAGATGGCTGCTACATTTGCTTTTTAAAATGGTTTTAGGTGTGTTAATTTTTAATGGATTTTTTTTGCCTTGCAATTTTAATGTATAAATTAAAGAGTATAAGTTATAAAAGAAAGATGGATTATAAGACTTGTACAAAAGCTTGATAGTAAAATGTTATATAAGAGGTGAAATTATAAGGCTTTTAACTGGGGATACATTTAAACTAAATTAAACTATTGGACTCTTTTACTCAATTGGATTAAGCAAATTAATGAACAGCTTTTGAAGTTTTTGTTGTTGTGTGCTCATCAAATTTGGCACCTGTTAAGTGTCAAGAATGAGCTTTGGAAACAGGTTTTTAGAATATTTGAGAGTGCCTTTTGCTTAGTGAATGAGTAATCCTAGCCATCTCCTGTATGTTTGGAATTAAGGAGCCAGGCAAAACTTCCGAGTAGGCATCCCCTCCCCCTGCACTTAGATGTTAAACACTTCCAGCAGTTCTCTTGTTTGGTATTGATAGAAGTAGCAATGGTGTATGTGAAGAATAAACCAGTTTCCCCCCTTAAAATATGCATTTTGTAAAAAATCTGTCTTTTATGATCACTGTTAGCAAAGTCTGAGGCAATCATGTGTGAAAATAATGTGCCTTGTACTCACAAAAGTTTACTTGGTTTATTTAATTTTATGATTTTCGGTCTGGTTCTCTCGCTTTCTTGGAAGAAACCTGAGTTGATTTAGTTAAAGTGGTTTGCCTACCTGTAAGAACTGTTTCTGAAGGGAAAACAGTCCTTTTAAAAAAAGATAATGTGTACATTTCAAGGAACTCTTGTCTAGGGAGAGGCATTCCCTCTTTTTAACATGAGTGGTAGTAGAAAAAAAATAATGATCACTTTTAAAATCTGCTGTATCAAGGGCAACTTTGTAATCAAACTAAAGACTTGTAATCAGTTGGCTTAGAGGCCAAATGTTGCTGCTCTCTTGGCATCGTCCCTTTAGGGCTGGAATGTTGTCTTGCATTTTTTGCCAGGTTTTATCAACTCATTTATTATCATAGACTGCCTTCTCTGTTGGATGAGATCAATATTAAATGAATGGATTCAACAGCAGTGATGACAGCAGAAGGTCCCAGACTGGGGAATGCTGCATTCAGCAAGGAGTTCTTCTGTGTGGAAGTAGTGACTAACTTCTTTTGGTATTTGCTGTAATCTGCAGGGGGGAGGAACACTCTTAATTTCTTATTCTTGAACAGTCCCACAAATAGCGTTGAAAGGGTCATAATTCAGTAGATCTGTGTAGAGTTCTGTTCTTGTCCATTTCCCCTTTTTCCTTTAGCAGCTATAGTTTATCTTTACTCAGAGTTCAGCCAAATCCTCTTGGCAGCAAAATGGTGGTACAAACAGTCCATGAACTACATGACATTTCTCTGCGAAATGGATGCTGCAACAGACTTTACAAATGCTTTTGACTTTTTTTAAAAAAAAAATTGGGGGCACTGGAATGAGGGAAATAAATGAAAAACTTATGATACCCAGAGCAAAGGTGTGTACATTAGGGATTGGTGGCACTTGCTTGGCTTATGAGGCCTTTCTCCACAGCCACAAGTAAGCACTTTTCATGTGTGTTAAGAGAATTTCATTGAGGTTACTTCAACAGTGGCTGTGTGCAGATCTTCTGTGGTGCAGAGAAAATTAAAAGCTGTAGAAAATAACATAAGAAGAGCCCTGCTGGATCAGACTGGTAGTCCATCTAGTCCAGCATCCTGTCTCACACAGTGGCAAACCAATCTCTCTGGAGGTCCAACAACAGGGCATAGAGGCAGAGGCCTTCCCCTGATGTTGCCTCCTGGCTCTGGGATTCAGAGGTTTAGTGCCTCTGAATGGAGAGGTTCCTCTCAGTTGCTATGGCTAGTAGCCATTGATAGATTTATCCTCCATGAATCTATCCAATCCCCTTTTAAAGCTGTTCATTCCTGTGTCCATCACTACATCCTTTGGCAGCAAATTCAGCATTTTAATAATTTGCTGTGTAAAGAAGTATTTCCTTTCATCTGTCCTGAATATACTGCCCATCAGCTTCATTAGATGCCTCAAGTTCTAGGATTTTGGAAGAGAGAGAAAAATTTCTCTTTGTCAATTCTCTCCATCCCATGCATAATTTGATAAAGCTCTACCATGTCCCCCACAGTTGTCTCTTTTCTCAACTGAAAAGTCCCAGACTCTTTAGCCTTTCCTCATAGGGAAGGTGCTCCAACCCTCTAACCATCTTGGTTGCCCTCCTCTGTACTTTTTCCAGCTCTGCAATGTCCTTTTGGAGATACCAGAACTCTACACTGTATTCCAAATGAGGCCACACCATAGATCTATTCAGGGGCATTACAATATCAGCTGTTTCATTCCCAATCCTTTTCCTAATAATTCCTAACATAGAGGGATCCTAAAAATCCTTAACATAATAATCCTAACACTGTTGCAGTATACTGGGTTGACACTTTAATTGAGTTATCCAGTATGACCCCAAGATCTTTTTCCCTCTCAGTCTCAGCAAGATCAGACCCCATTAGCCAATACTTGAAGTCGGGATTTTTTGTTCTAGTGTGCATAACTTTACACTTACCAACACTGAATTTCATTTGCCACTTACCCAGTTTGTGGAGGTCCTCTTGGAGCTCTTCACAGTCGGCCTTGGTTTTCACCATCCTGAATAATATTGTGTAATCTGCAAACTTGGCCACTTCAGTACTCATCCCTAATTCCAGATCATTTATGAATGAATACAATACAAACTTCTAGTAACTCCTAAACTGAATAGCACTCTTTCATATCAACAAGCCTGGCACCGTGATTTGGGTCTACATTTACCGGAAGAAAAATGGCAATCTATCTGGTCTAGAATAGCTAAAATATCCATCTCGCAACACGTCCAGTCAACAGCTTACAAAGTTCTTATGCGGTGGTACCTACCCCCTGAAAAACTAGCACACATGCACTCTAACATTTCACCTCAGTGCTGGAAACTCTGTGGCCAGAAAGGATCGTACTACCACAACTGGTGGCAATGCAGAAAGATCAAAAAGTTTTGGAGTTTAATTCTTATTAAAATAGAAACACTAACTGGGTATAAGGTACCACTAGACCCAATAATAATTCTGCTCCATGGCAATCTTCCGGATCATATTCCTACACGCGCTTCCCAAATAATCCACATCCTCCTAGTAGCAGCCAAAGTGGCAATTGCTCAAAACTGGAAGAACAAATCAACTCCCTCCCTGGAGCAATGGCTCAACAAAGTATGGGACTTCTTTGTGCTTGAAAAACTATCTATCTACTCTAACGCGACTTCCAATGAAAGGAACCTATTAAACCCCATCGACAAATGGAACCCAATATTAAATAAAATTAATTTTAATAGCTTCGACTGGGAACACATAATGGACGCCAAGTTCAAAACGTACATCTACGGCTAATCTTAGCACCCATCACAAACCCGAGTATCACCTCAGAGCAAAGGCACAGAACGATACCAACATCTAACCGTTTTGTGCACCACCTAACTGGTCTTTTTATCGAGTGCAGTAACTAATTACACCACAGTGTTTGTAATTATTTCGCTATATGTTTTATCATTGTAATTTGCTTACTTATACAAAAAACAATAAAATTGTTGTTAAAAAAAATGAATGAATACAATAGTACCTGTCTCAATAATGATCCTTGTGGGACCCCACTGCTTACTTCCCTCCATTGTGAGAACTGTACAGTTATTCCTACTCTTTGCTTCCTATTGTTTAACCATTTTTTATTCCGTAAGAGAACCTGCCCTCTTATCCCATGACTGCTAAGTTTACTCAGGAGTCTTTGGTGAGGTACCTTGTTAAAGCCTTTTGAAAGTCCATGTATATAATGTCTACTTGGTCACCATTGTGTACGTGCTTGTTCACTTTCTCAAAGAACTCCAGAAGATTGGTGAGGCAGGACTTCCCTTTGCAGAAGCCATGCTGATTTCCCCTCAGCAGGATTTGTCCCTCTATGTGCCTAACAATTCTGTCTTTGATTACAGTTTCTACTAATTTTCCTGAGACAGACATTAGGTTGACTGGCCTGTAGTTTCCTGGGTTCTCTTTGGATCCATTTTAAAAATTGGTGTCACATTTGCTATTCTCCAGTCATCTGGTACAGTGGCTGAATTTAGTGATAGTTAATCTACTAACCCATATATGTAACCTATCTCATGTCTGAGTTCCTTAAGAACTCTTGGGTGTATTATTTATTTATTTATTTACTAAATTTATACCCTGCCCTTCCCACAAGTGGGCTCAGGGCGGCTTACACAAATGGTCTACAGTGACCATTAATACTCATAAATTCACATTATGGATATCACATACAATAAATACAATAAAATTTCAGATACAGTAAAATCAAGTCAAATCAGATCAAAGTGCCAGTGCTATTCCAATAGTTGCCTAAGATGGTGTGCTAGGATTTTCCCACCACCTGTCTATTTGCCATCCCATGATCTTCCTGGGCATAGTGATAGGCCAGAAGTTAAGGCCGCACGTCAGGCTTGTTGGTAGTAGTGGGGTGGCTCCTAGTCGAAAGCCTGGTGGAAGAGCTCCATCTTGCAGGCCCTGCAGAACTGTAAGAGATTCCACAGGGCCCTGATCTCCTCCAGGAGTTCATTCCACCAGTGCGGAGCCGCCATTGAGAAAGCCCTGACTCTAGTGGTGGTGAGTCTGGCATCCTTGAGGCCCGGAAGGGTCAGTCAGTTCTGGGACCCCGACCTCAGTGCTGTCTGGAGTATATATGGGGAAAGGCGGTCCCTCAGGTATGTCGGACCCTGGCCATATAGGGTTTTAAAGGTGAGCTCCAGCACCTTGAAGCGAATTTGGTATGCTATTGGCAGCCAGTACAGCGCCTTCAGCACTGTCTAGATGTGCTCCCATCTGGGGGGGCCCATCAGCAGCCTGGCAGTGGCATTCTGCACTAGCTGCAGCTTCCAAATTTGCAACAGGGGCAGCCCCATGTAGAGAGCGCTGCAGTAATCTAGGCTTGAGGTGACCGTCACATTGATCACCGTGGCTAGGTCGTCGCGGCTGAGGAAGGATACCAACTGCCTAATCAACCTAAGATGGCAGAAGGCCGACTTGACAGTGGCTGCCACCTGGGTCTCCATTGTTAGGGAGGAATCCAGGAGCACCCCCAAACTCCTAACCTCCGACGCTGGCACCAATGTGCCTTATATATTATACATCATTTACAGTTTTGAATGTCCTTGATAATTGTTAATATTCTAAAAAAAAATCAATTTCCTCGCTTTTTTTCATTCTGTACCCTTATCTTTTTTCAAAAATAATTTTAAAAAACCCAAAACTGCACAGAGTGGATCTATGAACACTGGATTGCGCTTTGTTTTTAAAACTAGATATACAAGACTAGAACAAAGTCCTTCATTACTTCACGGACACACCTTCCCTAATAATCTCAACCCTACTGAAACGAAGCCTTAAGAATATGCAAGAGGAACGAATGCACATGCTTCCCTTGGTTATCTCAGCCTCATTCCCCTGCCCTTGTGAGTTTCCTCAGCACCCCAGGAGAGGAGCTTTCATTAAGCTCCTCAGGATCTGTCCTCCTTGTATGCTGGAAAGCACTCTTCAATCCACTAAAATACAAGAACGGATAAAGTCTAGAAATCTGCTATAATGAATTAAAACCTAATCGCTGTTCAAATCATCGGAAGCAAGATGCTACATTTTAGTTTAAATTTGTAGTTATGTATTTAATAGGCACCTAGTTGGTTAACTAGTAAGAGATTAATATGCCATCAGGACCTGGAGACTTATCAGTTTTTAATTTCCCCGATAGGTCTAGAAGTTAATCTCTGGTCTCCTCAATTTGGCTCAGATCTTCAGACTCCCCTCCTGAAAAAAGGAGCTGTGGCATGGGTACATGCCCCACTATTTCCACAGTGAACATAAAAGCAAAAAAAGTCTTTGAGCTTCTCTGCCATCTCCCCATTTTCCTTTAGCAATCCCTTTATTCCTTGGTCATCCAAAGGCCCCACTGCTTCTCTGGCTGGTTTCCCGCCCTGGATATATTTAAAAATGTTTATTATTTGTCTTGATACTTTTAGCAACCTGCTCCTTAAAATCTCTTTTTGCATGCCTAATGATTGGCTTCAATTTCTTTAGCCAGAGCTTGTGGCCCTCCAGTTCAGTGGGTCAGACCTTCTACTTTTTAAAAAAAGCCTCTTTACTTTTTGTATCTTCCTTGACCTGTGTTGTTACCCACACAGGCCTTCTTTTAGACTGGGCAGTGCCTTTCCTCACCTGTGGAATGCATTCAATTTTGGCTTCAGTTAGTGTGATTTTAAATAGCTTCCAAGCATCCTCTAGGTCGGAGTTTGACTCTCTTGTGTTTCCCCTTTACTATTCCCCTCATTTTTTTAAAGTTCCCTCTTTTGAAATCAAGTGTTACCATTTTGGACTTTAGGAGTAACATTCCATTGATCTGAATGCTGAACTTAATAGCATTGTGGTCGTCACTGTTCCCAATAGTTATAATTGGTTATGCCTTGACTGTAGTAATAGTTTGGAAACCTAGTTCAGGTATGTTTTGAGTTTTAGGTTTCTTCTCGAGCTACCTTCTAAAAACCATTAAAACAATAACAACACAAAATTGCCCCTTGTAGACTCTTTAGAAACATTTTGTGGGGAGCCAGTGTCTTACACCTTAACTATTTCAGACCTACAGATTTATCTGTTAGCTCCTGACGTTTGAACAGGAGGTGATTTGTTGTTATTGAATAGTATCATCATCGTGTGTGTGATACTTCGTGGAATGACCAGAGCAGATACAAGTCCCCCTTTCCCCAGGGGCTGGATGGCGAGAATCAGGGAGCATGCAAGGGAGAGGTAGTCAGTGTGGCTTCTGGAAAGAAACACTTTTCTGATCTCACATAGGGTGGTCAAATCCTCTGACTGTTGTTTCATGCTTTGTGAGGTGCTAACACAAGTGCCACAACATGCGTGGTGCTGCTGTAGAGTTTGGGACAGGGCTATGCTTGCATAGAGGCACCATATAAGAACATAAGAAGATCAGAGAAGCCAATGTTGGATTAGGCCAATGGCCCATCCAGTCCAACACTCTGTCACACAGTGGCCAAAAACACCGGGTGCCATCAGGAGGTCCATCAATGGGGCCAGGACACTAGAAGTCCTCCCACTGTTGCCCACCCCCCCAAAACACCAAGAATACAGTGCATCACCTGCCCCAGACTGAGAGTTCCTATCTATACCTTGTGGCTAATCGCCACTGATGGACCTCTGCTCCAAATGTTGATTATCTAATTCCCTCTTGAAGCTGTACATGCTTGTAGCTGCTGCCACCTCCTGTGGCAGTGAATTCCACGTGTTAATCACTCCTTTGACTTCCTTTTATCTGTTCAAACCCGACTGCTCACCAATTTCATGGAGTGCTCACGAGTTCTTGTATTGTGAGAAAGGGAGAAAAGTACTTCTTCCTCTACTTGCTCTGTCCCATGCATAACCTTATAAACCTCGATCATGTCACCCTCAGCCGTCGTTTCTCCAAGCTAAAGAGCCCCAAGCGCTTCAACCTTTCTTCATAGGGAAAGTGTTCCAACCCTAGTTGCCCTTTTCTACACTTTTTCCAATGCTATAATATCTTTTTTGAGGTGTGGAGACCGGAACTGTACACAGTACTCCAAATGAGGTCGCACCATCGATTTATACAGGGGCATTATAATACTGGCTGTTTTGTTTTCAGTTCCCTTCCTAATAACCCCCAGCATAGTGTTGGCCCTTTTTATTGCAGTTGCACACTGTCTCGACATTTTCATTGAGTTATCTACACGACTCCAAGATTTCTCTCTTGGTCAGTCTCCGCCAGTTCGGATCCCATCAACGTGTATTTATAGTTAGGATTTTTGGCTCCACTGTGCATCACTTTGCACTTGGCAAAGTGATTGTTAAGCCATGTGGCTTCTGAGATGTTCAGTGATGCCAAAAACTAGCACACAGAAGTCGCAGTAGCTGTGTGTGTAAAGCAGCTACATGAAGGCATCGGTCTGTACCAACAGTAGCTTCATGTGGAAGTCATACTATGACCTGCTTTGTCATCTCAAAGCTTAGTTGTGCAAGACCCAGCCATCATTCTGATGTCTTCAGCATGATCTGGTGTGCCAGAGAAAGTAGGAAATAATCATACAACATGAAGTTGTACCTAATTTGCTTGAAAAGGAGACTAGGGTTCCCCCCCCCCCCACATGTGCTCTCAAGAAAAAGAGGCAGCTCTCCTAAATTTGTATAAAAGTTACAATAACAACCACCACCACCGCCACCACCCCTTTTGCATATAGTTCTTTTTACGGGGATCGTCAGCCCCACATTCAGGGTTGTCTTCTTTTTGGGTAAATACAGAATATTAACTGTGTGTGGAGTTTTTTTGTTTTTGAATTTGCAGGAGTCAGATTTGGCTGCTTCAGCATAGCTCCATGGCAGTGTTTGTCAGGCAGATGACTCAGGTTGTCTGGAGAGTGGGGCCAAGGGCGGGTGCTAGGCTTTTGTTAAGGCTGTGGGGGGTGGGGGTGGAGAGGCATATATTACCATATTACAGCTCATCATTCTGCAGGTGATGTGGGAGCAAGAAATCTCGGCTGCTGTCAATTGATGTTATTACAAAGCAGGGGAGGGTTCTTGTTTCGGAAGCACAAACTGAAATCCTATCTTTGAGAAATCGTTGCTAATTGAAGTCTTCTCCCGGTAAGAGTGGGTTTAGTGGCTTGACTAATCGACTGCAAATGTATTAAATTCTGAGTGTTTGAAAGGAAAATGTGTAGTTTGAGGCCAATATTTAAAATGGCTTCAAATCGCTATAATTTTATAGATAATGATCCCTCCCCCCTTTTACTAGTTTGATTCCCCCCCCCCCCAGTCATTTTAGTTTGCAGAGGTGGGGATGTTAACTAACCTCCATGCCACAGCTACTCAGCTTAGTACCCCCTCTGCTGGCTGCTGATAAACCAACTCACAGGATCTGACAGACTTGCCATATGCAAGGACGGAAAAGCATTCCCTCCACAAACCAGACTGGCCACCTCTCTCTTTCTGTTCCCTGTTGTCTGTGGTAGTGGAAAGTGCGTCAAGTCGCAGCTGACTTACCCCAACCCTGCAGAATTTTCAAGGCAAGAAACAGATGATTTGCCATTGCCCTGCTCTTCATAGTGATTCTGGACTTCCAAGGTGTCTCCCATCTAAGAATCAACCAGGGCCAACCCTTCTTAGTTTAGTGCACAACAGTGCCACAAAACTGGATTACAAAATTAGAGAACAATGCAACAGTATAATATATACCAGGGGTGGGCAAATGGCGGCCCGCGGGCCGCATGCGGCCCGCCACAGCGTTTTTTGCAGCCCGCCAAGACATGAAGATTAACAAGAGTAAATATAGATGCTCTTTGACAGACATTAACTTGCAGGCTGTGATGAGAATCTCAACAAGCAATCTCACTCCTGATTTCAAAAAAATTGTAGAAAAGTGTGATAGGGTACATTTGTCTCATTAAACTGATTCTAAAATTAAATGTGCTTTTTATGATACAATTTATACCTTTTCTGAAATGCAAAGTTAAGTAATGAATGCAATCATTTTAAAAGGTGCGGCCCTCCGCTAACCTCCGCTCCCACAAAGTGGCCCCCGAGCCAAAACAATTGCCCACCCCTGATATATACAATAAGCAAAGCAAGGGAGGACTGTTTTCTAGGAAATAAGGTCAATATATTAATCTTTTTAAAAACCCAATCTGGGGTAGTGGTTAGAATGTTGTTCTAGGAACAGAGAAACCTGGGTTCAAATCCCAGCTTGGCCATAAAGCTTGCTGAGCCTTGGGCCAGTCTCTCTCAGGCTAACTTGTTTCACTGGTCTGTTAGGATAAAACTGGGAAAGTGAGAACCGTGTACGATATCTCGAGCTCTTTGGAGGAAGTCTGGGATAAACTTTACAAAGAGGGCTTTTTCCTTTTGATGACTGGTCAGTGTCTTTATATGCTTAAATTCTGTTGCAAGCATGAGCTTGGTGTATCTGTTCTGATTCTTCCTGAACACTAATTGGCACTGCTTACTGATAGGCCTCTTATGGAACAACCATCTTGGTATCTAACAGTCAAGTGTGGGCCAATCTGCGAATATCTAAATTCACAGATTGGGACCACATTGATAGAAAAAAGATATTTTTCTCCAAACTTGGGGAAACCCCCCCCCCCCCAAGTTTGCAAAAAATCTGAAAACCTTAAAAATATATGGGGGTTTAAATTACCTTAACAATAAATTTGTCTGCACATGCACAGATAACTTACCTGATAGCCTCCTGGACCTTTGCTGTGGTTGGCTGCAATGCAGCTGCTCCTGGGGACCCTGCCTTTGATGTGACAGTTCTCAGGGAAAGGGCAGTCCCTCAGCCCAGGAGCAACTCAAGGTAAGGGGGTGAGAGAGAAGGGGATGGGGGGAGACTGATGGGGAAGGGGTAGGGGAGAAAGAGGGGGAAGATTGATGGAGAAGGGGGAGGGGATAGAAGGAAGGCTGGGGATGGGTGCACCCTTTCCTCAAGTTTCTTGCGGGTCCTCACTTGTACCTTATAAAATGCAGTTGTTTTAGCTAGGTTTAAATTTCACTGGAGCTCTGTATTTATTTGCTGAATTGTTTTTTAAATTCTACTTCTTGTTACAAAAGCTGTTTGATTGAGGCCTTAGATATATGTAGACAGAAGAGCATTGCTGGGTAATCAGGTAAGAAGAATTAAAGATAACAGGAGCACATTAAACACATCTTGGAATACTGGAGTAGTTGCTCTCATCTTGTTGAGTTGCAGGTATGTTTTCTCTTGAGCAGTGCTGGGGAAAGTCTGCAACAGGCCGTATCTGTCAAGGGTGACAGGTACTTATGGAGCAGTGTAGAAATAGTTGCACGCAGGTAAACTCTAGAATTGGCTGACACAGGGAGCTGAATGCTAAAACACAGGGCAGTTAAGCAAGCAAAAACAATTAAGGATCCAACATGATAGCTTGAAAAATCTCCTTGCCACCCTTCCATCTTTTTAATGTTTGTCACTTCCAATCTGATGAAGAGCTGGGGAAACTTGCACAATGTTTTGTGTCAATTTGGTTGGTCCTTCCTGATAAGAGTAATTACATGGATTTCATTCTTGTTTTTTATTCTTCCACTTTGCATGGCACAATGTTATTAGGGTGCTATCCAGACTGGGCTTGTAGCTAGAGGTAGTGTGATATAGTGGATAGCAACAAGTTGAGGCTTCTGCCTGTCTGATTTCAGCTGATATTCCTGCCTGGTTATGGGGTTTTTTTCTGAACATTTTGATATGGAAAGCTTTCTTCCTGCTCCAAACCAATTGGGGTGTGAATGTATGTTCCCTCTAAGCTGTGGAATCTTGTGAGCAAAAAAAATTTGCTTTGTGAGCTACTGATGTTAAAATTTGTGAGCAAGCAATTTGGCTGCTGTATGAATTAGTTTGCTCTGGAGCCATCCTTCCTGAGCTAAGACAAAAATGTGTGAGCCGGAGGCTAAAGAACTGTGAGCTAGCTCACACGAACTCAGCTTAAAGGAAACACTGTGAATTAATATGTATGTATGTTCTTGTGGATAATAAACAAAACACAAAAACAATTCCATGTTCATTTTATATGCTATATCAATATCTCATTTCCCCCTAATAATGAAAAGTAGTTGAACTGAGATACTAATTTTCCCACACCAGTCAAATAGTTCATTTACAGTGCAGTCCTTAGCAGAGTAACACTCTTCTAAGCCAATGACTTCAGAGGACTCAGAAGGATTTAACTCTGTTTAGGATTGCAGTGTCAGTGTGGATGAAGTCTGTGTGTGTGTGAGAAAGAGAGACTCTGTTATATAATGTGCTTCCTCGGTATAGGGAGTAAGCCTAAGCAGGTCTGCTCAGAAGTAACTTATTTTATGCAATGTTGCTTACTTCTGAGAAACTATTCTTAGGATTGCTGCCACAGTGAACTAAAAAAGTTTGTAACTGCCCATTTTGATGAGTGTTGTATCCATCCATGAGTTTATGAAGTAATTGTGTAAAAACAGTGCTTTTTTAGAAATGGAAAATTTTCTGTCCTGCATCCCTGACCTGAATGGCTGGTAACTAATCAGGAAAGAGATTTGGGGGTCATGGCTGATAGTGTGTAGCAACAGCTGTAGAAAAAAAAATCATGTTAAGGATTAATAGAAGAACTGAAAATAAAGGAGCCCAAATTGCAGTATTTCTGTATAAATGTATGGTACAGCTGTACTCGAAATGGTTAGATTTGAGTCCTGTAGCATCTTAGAGACCAACAAGAGTTTCACAGTATAAGGTTTCAAGAGTCAAAGCTCCCTTTGTCGGACAGGAATAGGAATGGAGATTCTGGAGTCTTTTTATCACAGTCAGAAGGTGGGAGGGGTATTGCAAAGAATGCTTGTAAAGGATGCAGAGGTACAATGCATATTGTGATCAGCTTGCTTAGAGCAGAGGGGAAATGCTTGGGGGCAGAAAGTTAGCATCTGCAGTAAGATAAGAATCCTGTGTCCCTATTCAGCTGGGGAGGGGTGGGGGAGTCCATTGTTCTGAATTTGCAAATTAGCTCAAATTCAGCAATCTCAGATTGTCGTTTCCCTTTGAAGTTTTTCTGTTTGAGGTCTGCCAGTCTTAGGTCAGCAATGGAATGACCTAGAAGATTAAAATGTTCTTCTACTGGTTTTTGAGTGTTGTTTGTATTTAATGTTGGATATATGTCCATTTGTTCTTTTGTTTAGGGCTTGACTTGCTTGTTGGATGTAGAGAGTGGAAGGGCATTGCTGACAGCTGATGGCATGTATTTGGTTTTAATTGCTAAGGCTGTGAGCTAATGCAGTAAAGCTTATGATTGATTGATCGGTGGCACGTATAACATTGGGAAATGAACAAGTGAATTAACCTGAGATGATACGGCCTGGTACTGTTACGTCTGGTTATTGTGTTGGCCCTGGTCCCAGATTCCTCGTCTGTGTTAGGAAGGGTATTGCTGTGGGTGAGAAGTTGTTTACGTTTAGGATGCTGTCTGTGGGTGAAAAAAGGTTTGCCTCCCGGTGCCTGTGAGAGTGGATTATTATTGTCCAGCAGTTGAGAAGGGTATATGACCACCAGTAGTGTTCTGTTGTTGAGCAACAGTCCTCAAACAAAAAAAAAACTTCAAAGGGAAATTACAACAGGAGATTGCTGAGATTGAGTTAATTCACAAGTTCATAACAATGTACCCCCCAGGGCTAAATAGGGACTTGGAATTCTTATCTCACTACAGATGCTAATTTTCTGCCCACAAGTATTTCCCCTCTGTTCCAATCAAGCCGATTATAATACCCAGTACCTTTGCATCCTTCACAAGCATTCTTTATCTTTACAACACCTCTCCCCCCTTCTGACCAGGATGAATAGACCCAGAGATCTCCATTCCTACTCCTGTCTGACAGAGGGAGCTTTGACTCATGGAAGCTTATACCCTGAAACTCTTTGTTAAGGTGCTAGTGGATTCAAATCTTAACTGTTCTGCTGCAGACCAACAAGGCTACCCTCTGATGAAACTTGGGATACTTTATGCAGTTCTGGTCACTATAACATTTGCAGCAAAGGTCAGCCAGAATGATCAAGGGATCTGAGTGCCTCCTTCATGTGGAAAAGATAAAACGTTTGGAGAGAAGACAAGACGGGAGAGGGGAACATGCCAGAGGTTTTATGAAAAATGTTTCCCTGCTTTTCAGAACACTGGAATTTGGGGTTGCTCAGTTAAACTGATTGGCAGTCGATTCAGAAGGGATAAAAATGAATCTTCACACGACATCTAATTAACTTATGTCACGGGAAGTGGCAATGGCTGGGGGCTTTACAGCAGAATTAGATGAGCTCTGTAGCGCCGCCATAATGGATAACGTTGCTTCATTTTCTAGATGTTACCCCAAAAGCCAGATTAAATAAAAACAACAAATCTTCACCGCAAAATAAGTTTCTTGCAATATGGGAAAAACACACTCCTTTCACTCATTAAAACCAAGAAACAATTTTCTGTACATCAAACTTCTAACATAGCCATTTTTCTGAATATCTGTGAAAAGTTTAAAATCACCTCCAGGAAATGGAATCTTTACAAAAGTGTCACCCCTCCCATGGTAAAGTCCCAGTTATTACATGAACATATGAATCTCTATTAAAGTTTGTGGTTTTCTATAAAAATAGCCTTGCAAATGTTTACTTTCTCTCCCCAATTTTTTTTATCAGCAAACTCCAATTTTCTGAAGAGGGACTCTGCTGTCTTCCCTGAACAAAGCTTTATAAAAAACGGTGTGCCAAGTTTGTGATTGCTTTGTAGAGTTTATCTCCAGTGTAGTAGACACCTGATGTAAACTTGGCACTGTCTCCTAGTGTGGAGGGAAGTTAGATTTTGAGATGCTGGCGTTGATTTACAAAGCCTTTAATGGTTTGGGCCCACATACCCAAGAGACATAGTCTTCCTTTTCTGTGCCTCCTTCACAGTTTCCTAGGATAGCCTTTATTGATTTTACCGCTGGTGTCTGTATGATGAGGGTCATCTTGCCTTTTGACTTTTATGCCCCTTAGTTTTATTGCAAGGACTGAAGCAAATTCAGCTATTAAAAAAACAAGCCATGGAGTAGAAACATTCTCTTTAGTTCCAAAGATCCAAACACCTCTGAAAAATAATTATATGCTACTTTTTTGTGTTTCTCAGCTGTGAGTTACGATGCTGTAAGGAGTGAAACTGTGTTGGCAATGCTAGTTTGAAAGTACCTCCACATCAAATCCTCCCTGTCTAGCAAAGTCAGTCCGACAGAACTGCTTCTTCAGGGGCAGGCTGTAGGGTTTCACAGATCTGCTCTCCAGGATCAACTGCTGGCCCGCCTCTATCCATTACAGAGGTCCTCTTCCTGCTGGGCCTTTGGTGATTCTGCCTATGGCCAAAGCCTGTCATGGGATAGAGGGAACACCCTTCTTTCAGGATCGATCTCTGTGAAGGAATTAATGGGCATGTCCTGGATTAGTAATTACTTCGCATGGTTTGTACAGCTTGAATAATGGTCCTTAGTTCATGGCATTGTGCAATTCAGTTTCTAAAAGGAAGCAGGATTTTTAATGGAAAACAGCAAGGTGGTTTTAGTGTGACTTCCAAATGGCATTATGTCTTTACTTGTTAGCTGTGACTAAGTGCTGTAAGCCTGAAGTGCAAATATGTTTGTTTATATCACTCCATGCTTTCTCACTTTATTCTTGAGCTTCCTTTGTTTGGGTTTTCTGCTGTGGTTCAGCTGTTGCTACTTTTGTTTAAGGGGTGGGGGAAGAAGTAAGCCGTGTATTTAATGGGAAAAAAGCACCCACATACTTGCACATTCTTGCCTGCAGAATTGAGCTTCGCTAATAAGAAGCATTGCCCTGACCTGGATAGCCCCAGCTAGCCTGGCCTCATCAAATCTTGGAAGCAAAGCAGAGCCAGTCCTGGTTTGTCCTTGGATGGGAGGCTATCAAGGAAGTCCAGGGTTGCTACACAGAGGCAGACTGTGGCAAACCACCTCTGAATGTCTCTTGCCTTGAACATACCACGGGCTCAGTATAACCTAGCTGTGACTTGACAACTCCCTAAGAAAGCATTAAGTCATTGCAGACTGTAGAAGTGCCACTACATTTTTCTTTTTTTGCTCTTTTGTAACTTTTTGGATCTTGAGATTCTTCATGTATGCCCTTCCTGTAGTGGCTCCATGTATTTTGAGCCTTAAAAATCTACTTTCTTTTCCCAGTCACCATGTCTGCCTGTGACAGTAACCCAAATGTCTAAGTTGTCAGTTCAGTACTTTGTGACTCAAGCTGATAAATAAATGGTTTGAAAGAATGTCCAATGATTCTCTGCTGTGATATAAAAAGATGCAAGCAATATTTTTTTAACAGTTCTTGTTCTTATGTGGAGGGGAATATGCAGATTTCTAGGTTCCACAGAACTCTATATCAGATGAGTATGCTTTACCTGATTTTCCTTTCTATCAGAGAGTTTTACCTATTTATTAATGCAGATTATTTTTTAATCCCAGTGGACAGTGACCCAGATGTTTAGATTTCAAACGCCTACTGGGGGGGGGGGGGTAGGGATTACAAAGTGCTATCCCAAGACTTTAGCAAGCTGTAAGCATCTTAATGCAGGTGGTGAGGGGAATGGCTGTGTAGCCCATTCCTCTGCAGTCACTTGCTTATACAGCATGTTGGGAACTTGGCATTGTCCTGGAGCAACTTCGAAACATGGCAAAATATGTACTGTGTGCTCCTTCTCTCACCCTTCCCCCAAGCATAAAATGTCTCACGAGAAATAATTCTTCAGTCCTAGCAGTACCTCCATCTGTCTGTATCAAAAATGAAAACTTTAAAATTGGAGTTTTGCTTGAACAACATGCAGGCTTCCTCCCTGGTGCACCGAAGGAAGTGGGGGAAGGCCTGCTGAAGGCTGATTTTTTGTGGGAAAAAAGGCCTTGTTGAACCTTGAAACATTCACAGCATAAACTGTTGGTATAATAAAAATTGCGTTTGTGTTTTGTATATTCCTGCTGTTCATCTGTAGTTCAGGATTCTGTGCTTGATCTGTTTACTGGCTACAGGCTTCTGCATAAACATGGAAAACTAGACCTTGCATGTCCACTACGGAGCCCCTTTTTCTTCCCCCCTCCCTTGCACATTATAAGCATTTTATGGGGTGCGCTTTTATCTTGGAAATCTGTGCATCTTGTAGCAGCGTCGTCTTTTTTATCCTTAGCTTCTTCATTTGGTGGTTTAGAGAGGCTTCCAAGAGCCTTTTTACTCCCACTTCTCTGTCTCTCCAGATCCGCTATGAGCCATGACCCAGTAACTCCACCCCCTCTGGGTTGTACCTAATTTCTGGAGAGTTTTCCAACTGGGATAAGAGATCTTTAGCAATCTCTGCCAGCAGTTCAGCTTGTATATTAGTGGGGCCAGTTGTTACTGCAACTTGGATAATTTCTCTGGACAGGCAGAAAATATTCATAGCATGGGGCTTGTGAAATTGTCTCTGAGTTGAAGGGGGGGGGGGGCTTGCTGCCAGTTTCCTGGAGCTCAGAGATTCTGCTCTTTCCAATTGTGCCTTCATCAGAAGAAAACAACCAGGCCCAGATCCGTGGGTTGGTTTGAATTATGGGACTTATAAAAACCCAGAGATAAGAAAGCCAAGAAGACTTCTGCTGTGCTTGTTTACAAAAGAGAAAGCTGATGCTCAGTCCAGCATGTCTCGGGCCTTGGAAGTGCTCCTTTGGGATTTCAGAAAACAGCAGCTGAGATTTTGCTGGTGAATATGACTGGCAGAAATTGGTGTGCTGGTTTGTTGTGCTTAAGCAGTGAGCTTGCGGAGACATCCTGGCAAAAAGGGAACTGGCCTGTCTGCCTGCCCAGAGCTAGAAAAATGTTACATTCTGTGAATTTGTAAAAATGAATTGTAGCTTTGCTTCTTTACTTAGCTTTTTATCTCTTTTCTCCTTGTCATATTATGTAACTATATTAATTTTAGTGTACAATTTGAATTTTGGTAAACAGAATGTTTAAAGGGGGGGCTTGGATCCAGCAATCCATCTATGAAAGGCATTGATGGATTTTTCCTACGTTCCCCTCTTTCCCCATCAAGCTGAAGAGGGGGAAGGGGCAGACTTACCCACTCACTTATGAAAGATGGGGGTTGGTACAGTAAGGACATCCCCCCCCTTACAATCGGCATGGCTGTTGGACCACATGTGTTCTGATCCCCTGAAAAACATCTTTTTTGGGGGGGGGGGATGTGCAACAGGGACTGCTGGGTGGGAGAGGGGGGAGTGCAGGGAAAATCCACCAGCATCTTCTGCTGACAGATTGCTGGACCCAAGCCCAGGGCTTCTAGCGATACAGCCTGTCCCCAGGGGCTCCTTCTCCAAGACTGCAATCTATCTTGTTCATCAAGAGGCAAGTCTATCATTGCCTTGAATGATTAATACAAGTACACAAATATGCTTGGACCAGTGCTCTGTGGACTAATGTTCTTAAATGGCTATTACTGGTATTTGATGGATTCCTGCTAAATTTATTGTGGCTGGCTGAAGGTGCTGTTTTGTGTCTGCTGTTCTAGTTGTTGTTTATTTATAATTCCCTACTGAGCTTGAAGAATGTTAGGCAATGTGGGGTGGGGAGAGCCTGCTGGGGGTTCTAGCCGTGGCAGAGACCCCACCCCTTCCCAACAAAATATAGGAATGTGGAACTGAAAGACCTTTTCATACCCCGAAACAGTGGAGGGAAGGAGTGGTCATGTGTTTGCCCTGCCCTTGTGCTCCCGAGGAATAACTTGGCGAGCAAGGAGCAGCACGTGCAGTAGGTAGCCTTCCATCAGCGCGGCTGGAAATTTTTGGCCCTTGAAATAAAGCAAGTGGCCTACCACTTGTTTCCCTTCCACCCAGCAAAAGCTGTTGATACGAGTTTTAAGATTGCTATAGGGTGTGCAAGTTCACCCGCTAGAGCTTCCTGGAGTGGGAGAATACCCAAGGCTTGCAACGTCCGTTCTTTGTCCAAGGCAAAAGAGGGCTGAAGCCACTTCATGCTGTGCTCTTTGGCCCCAAATCCATCCTGTGAACTGGTTGAAGAGACTAAGAAGAAACCTGGTGTGGCATCCCAGTAGCTTGCAGGGTACTGTTGTGCTGTCGTCTTTTTAGTTCTCCAGCCCTCTGAGTTCCATGGACCCCAGGCAGGCAAAGGGGCTCTGAATAGGGCTCAGGACACTGTGCTGTCTTAGAGGCCCTTCACCCAGAGAAGGCACTGAGTGGCCTAGTAGGGAATTGCCATAAATGGTGCCTTTTATAATGGAAAAGTATTGTAGTCTACTGCTTTGATTTTACTCCCTTTGTAATTCCACTCACCGCTTTAGGAAGTTTATTAATTACATTGTCTTCTAATCCCATTGCATTGGGATTTTATTCTTAGGGATTTTATTCTTAGGGATGCCAGCCTCCAGGTGGGACCTGAGGATCCCCTGGAACAATACCTCATCTTCAGACTACGGAGATCAATTCCCCTGGAGAAAATGGATGCTTTGGAGGGTGGACTCTATGGCATTGAGGTCCCTGTCCTCCCCAGGCTCCAACCCCATATCTCCAGGAGTTTCCCAACCTGGATCTGGTGACCTTCCCCCATCCATGACTGGTGGCCGGGGGAGACCTGGCAACCCTAATTTATGCTGAATGATGGTGTTGGTGTCTGTTCCCCACCCCCACCCCATAATCTGCATTGTCTTCTTGTTCTGCAGTCCTCATCCGACTGCATTATTCGTTGGGTGTTTCATGTGTATGAATGCATTGTTTGTTATTCTGTAATTTGCCTTGAGTCTCAGTGAGAAAGTTGGGCTATAAATAAAGTAAATAAAACAGGTTGTTTGCTTCCCATGTGAAGGATTCACAGGGTAAAGGGAAGAAACTCCCTCCTCTTTCCCCTGCACCCTGTCCTTGTGGGTCCGCCCCCCTTTGCTTTCTGTATTTAGAAGTCTTCCCCTTTGTGTCTGCCAGAGAAAACACCCAAGTTAGTTTTCCTCAGGCTTTTTTTGCTGTTATGCGAGGTAAACTCTGGCTGCATGCCCATGGTTTCTTCTTGCTCTCCCCTCCTGCCCCTTTTCCACTCCCACCTCTCAAGTTCCCTTGGCGTTGTGGAATTTGCTTTCACTGGCGAAATATGTTCTGTTCTTCAGCATTTGTGCTTTTTTGTTTAATTCCTTTTCGTATCTGTTTCCTAGCAATAATTGACCACAGCTGCTTGATCCCTGCGTATATCCACAAAAAGTAAAATTAGCTTTCTTTCCTTGCCATTTTGGTTTCTTGCGGCATGAGCATCCCGTGCTGCAGGCAGCCTCTCTCTCTGCCTTAACATGTCAACAGGAAGTTGCTTGGTGAGGTTAGATGTCTGAATGTGATTTGTCCCCCCCCCCCCCTTTTGAGAATAAAGGATTTGTTTTTCACTGAGTTGTCACTCAACATTTTTATTCTCTTAGATTTGGAGCACTTCCTGCACGGTTTGTGCACAGATTTTTATCAGAGAGCGCAGGTGATATTCAAGTTGTTGGCAGCGGCACTATGCTAGAGTTGTCATAGCAGAAGGGCAGCTACTGAAATTTTCGCTTAAAATGAAAATTTAATTAAGCTTCTGGCTTCCTCCTCAGGCAAAACTTCTCAGGAATCTTGAGAGAGGCCAAAAGAAGGTTTTCAGCAATATTTTCTTAGTGGGGTTGGGCACATCTCAGTATCCAAAGCTCTGCTCTGAGTGCTCCCACATTCTGAATTGTGGGTGGTGGCGCTCAGAGATACAGCCTTCTCATGGTGGCCCCTTGCTGGTGCAGTGGCTTAGCTTTTTAACCTGTGTGGGTCAGGTAGAACAGGCCTTCTGTTTATGTTTGGATGGCCCTGAGATATTGTTTTATACAAGGTTCTTTTTGTAGAAAAAGCCCAGCAAGAACTCATTAGCATAATAGGCCACACCCAACATCAGAAACTCATTAGCATATTAGGCCACACCCCTGACAGTGTAGATCTGCCCTCACAGAGGAAGGAGAGCTTGTACTTGAATAAACCTTGGTCTTAAAGTTGCCACTGGATCCTTTTGGATTGCTAGCTATGGGTGGAATGCGTAGATCTGTGCAGAAAGAAAGAAAGAAAGAGGAAAAGGGAAAGAGAGAGAAAAAAAGGGAAGGGAGGAAAGAGAGAGAGAAGGAAAGAAGGAGAAAAAGAGGGAAAGAAAGAGAAGGAAGGAAGAATGGAAAGAGAAAAGGAAAGAAGGAGGAAAAGAGGGAAAGAAAGAGAAGGAAAGGAGGAGGGAAAGAAAGAGGGCAAAGAGAGGGGGAGGGAGGCTCTCCCACCCCCCATCAAGGCTCCGCCATTCCCCCCCCCCCACGATCAAGCCCCGGCTGCTGCCACCCCGCACCAGCACTTACCACGGTGACAGGAACAGAGACCCCGACCTGGGAGGGCAGGGCGGAGCCTCCTGGCAGTGTTGGGGCAGTGGGTGCGCATGAGCCAGACCAGTGGCGGTGGGAGGCGGGGAGCCTCCTGGCAGTGTTTGGGCACCCGAGCCAGACTGGTGTCAGTGGGCACGGGAATGCAGGCCAGGAGGTGGGGAGCAGGTGGGAAGGACGCCAGCAGCCACAGGAGGTGGTCCCGTGGCAAGGCAGGAGGCCTCACTGGGAGGGGAGGGGCCAACCCAGAAGCCAGCCAGAACATTGTTCCAGCAGAAAAATAGCCCTGATTTTATAGTGCCTATTAATCTTTGATTGTTTTGTTATCAAAATTGTTTCTTGCATCTTTGATGCTGCAGTTTTATTGATTTCAGTTTTATAGTCAGTGTTATTCTGTTTGATTTTTATTATAAGCTGCATAGAGCATGGTTATTAAGCATGTGGCTAATAAATGGCCTGAATACATTTTTAGTAACACAGAAGTTGGTTGGATACATCAAGAGATTTCTTTACTGATATGGGATATATTTTCCTTTCTTCAGCATAAAATTCAGTATCTCTTTAGACAGGTATGGGGAAACTATTCCTGCATTAGCGTCAATTTTGGGAGCTATCTTGGATTTTTCCAGCCCCGGCTTTAGAAAGGTGAGTACTCAGAATGGGCTAAATTAATTTCTAGGCACGCTTAAAAATTTGCTGGTTTGTGTCAGGAAGATGTAAATCCCACAATTAAAATAAGTTATGCAGCTGTGTCTAAAATGTAACACTCAGCTTGAACTCTGCAGCCCTTGAACTAATTGTTCTTCCGACATCTTTCTGTTGATTGAGTATTGTGCAGCTCTTACTAGAATAGCAAGGGGCATCCCGAATGCAAACAAAAAAGCAGGATGTGATGGGGGAGGGGGGAAGAGGTTCTGAAGAGAAACAGAAAGCGGTTAATAAAGTCTGGTCTGTAGTGCTTCTGATAAATCCTAGTAACGTTGAGCACTGCAGTATCTACTTGAGAAACTATTAAATTGCACACTATGAGTGGTGGGGCAGAGTGGGGGAAGTGTGTTGCAGAGAATTCCAGAAAAAAATCTGCATGCATGCATGAGCAAGCACCTATGCACCCTTCTATGTTGGGACTAAAGCAGCTACTGCCTCTTCTGCTTGGCAGTTTGGTAAATTTGAAGAAGAATTGGATTTATACCCCACCCTTCACTCTGAGTCTCAGAACAGTTTATAATCTCCTTTCCTTCCTCTCCCCACAACAGACCCCCTGTGAGGTAGGTGAGGCTGAGAGAGCTCTGAGAGAACTGTGACTGACCCGAGGTCACCTGATTGGCTGCTTCATCATCATTGCTTTATTACAGTTTGTAACCATCACAAAACTGTCCAGATATCAAAAACTGGATATCAAAATATAACTATAAATATGAAATTTAGATACTAATGTAGAGACAGAACGAAACAGAAGCCTTTACAAGTAATTTGAATGAAATATCATACAATCTATATATCACACCTTTACATACTGTTTATGAATTCTGAAGGCTGCTGCTAAAAATTTTGCACACACCTAATTGGCTGCATGTGGAGGGGTGGGGAAACCCGGTTCTCGAGATTAGAGTCTGCTTCTGTTAACCACTGTACCAAACTGGCTCTTGATGTGCGTAAAGTTTACCCAAATTTCTCAGCTTTGTTCCAGTGAAGAGAGGTCTCAAACCTTCCTCCAGCTTAAGTGGCTCTCCAGTTGGAGGAAGGTTTGTTGAAGGATGCTTGGATCCACCCCACCTGCAGGATCTTCCTGGTACTCATAGTTTGAATACCCAACAAAACCAGGACTGTGTGTGTCCCTCCCAGTTCTGATCTTCTGTTGTGTGAACTGAGAAAGTGTCCTTGGAAACTCAGCTAGAGGTTTCATTTTTTAAAGGAAGTTTCTGCACCTTAAGGCCGCAGAGTTGGCTGGAGTGAAAGAGGGAAGCAAATACATCCTATGTGAGTCGGGGTACAGCAAACTGTCGTTAACATCGTCAAGACCGTGGCCTTAAACATGCTTAGTGAGAAGTAAATCCCCGCTGAAGTCTGGGATTACTTCTGAGCAGCCATACCAAGACATGCTGTTGGCCTGACAGATCCAGCCACATGAACATCTTCACTCAGCTGTGTTCTTGCATTGCTGCACTTTTGTTTTGAAAACCATTCGCTTCTTCTAAGTTTGTACTTCCCAGTGCTGTTCTTATTTAGAGAATGAAGCTGATGGAAAGGAAACCAAGGTTTCTTGCTCCCTTGTTCTCTCCATTTGGACAGGAGAATGGCAAATAAGACTTTTATGCGACTGTATGTAATAGGAATGGTAAATCTGTGTTGTGAATTTTCAGAAGTGTTATCTGTCATAATCCAGTTTTAATGACTGATCCTGTATTAAAAAACAAATAAACGTGTACATGTGAGTCTGCTTGCGGGGAGGGCGGGGCACAAATCAAATAAATAAATACTTCCCACTGAGTTGGAACTTTCCTTCCCTATACCATTCTCCAATAAAGTTATTGATTCCTCTCTGTATGTGTATAAATTCATGCAGTGGTACAAGCTGCTTTTGTGTATCGTTGTAATTTTTTTTTAAATACCAAAGCAAAGAAAAATGTAAGTGTGAAAAAGGGTGATGGTTAGACATACCTTTTAGTAACGTGCTTAGGAAGTAATATGTGTACTTCCATACCCCCTCCCCAAAAAAACCCCTTCTTTCAAATTTCTGTGCCAGCCAGAGTGGAATTCCACAGCTTTATAGATTATGCAAATTAAGCAACCTTATACTACTCATGGGATATGGCAAAGAGATGCAAGAGTGTTGGAGTGGGATCTGGGAGAGACGGGTTGGAATCCCCACTCTGTTATGGCAGCTCATGTGGTGACCTTGGGCAAGTCACAGACTCTCAGCCCGACCTACCTCAGAAGGTTGTTGTGAGAATAAAATGGAAGAGAGGAGGACAGTGTGAGGTGCTTTGAGTCTCCATTGGTGAGAATGGTGGGATATAAATGGAGTGTAAAATTTAAAAAGACCTAAAAAGTGCATGGAAGAAAATGCACTGACCACAGGAAATTTTGTTTACTACCTCCCTTCTCTCCTCCTATCATATTTCTCACTGGTCATTGCCCACTGGCTTCTCAAATTTATCTGCACAGCCCGTAAGGGCTAGGCACTTGCTTATCAAAAGCAAATGCCAAGACTTGCAGATTGCTCAGTTCTGTCCACAGCACCACACATTTGCTCAGATCTGCACAGTCCCCACAGCTGTGCCATTTGCATTCCTGACCTTGCAGGTGCAGGCTAGGCTTCCCAGAAACCCATATATATTGATGTCACATTGTCCCTGACAAGGCAATCTTACTTGCACTCTCAGGACCTAAACTGGAAGGTACATATTGGTACTGCTATTATTTCCAATATATGCAACTACTTCTGACACAAGGCCAGATACATTTTTGGCCCCACAAATAAAAATCTTTTTGTGTGTCATTCAATTCCAGATTGGAACATTCCATTTTTGGTCCTGTATTAATTGTTTACTGCCTTACATATGTACTAGGGACTTTGTTGGCATAGTGTATCTGGTACTTTGTACTATTTGATCTCTGAAGAAGGCTCTTGCGAGCCGAAACGCGTCAGGTCATACACTGTTCTTTTTTTGTGCATTTGTCACTTTGAACATTTTATGAGGCTTTATTTGGGCCCCTACAAGGTTTTTATAGGTCTTTGAAATAAATACACTTTTGTCTATACCTCTTTATATTTTTAACTTTTGTCCCTTAACAATTTTTCTAAACCCTTTTGAGGTTTTTCCCAGAAACACATGCCAAGGCTTCCTTTTTGGAAGATCTCTCCCCACTCCCAGTGAATTAAAGTCTCCTTGAACTGTGCTGTCTCTTCAATTGCACTTGGTGCTTTGGCTGAACCTTTCTGATCCTTGGTCTGTTTAAAGGGGGGGGGGTGTCTGTTCCATTTACCCATGGAACAGCTGCTGTTAGTAAGTACGCTTGTTATCTCCTGATGCCACAGGAGCATTGATGCACCCAGCGCATGATTACTCAGCTAGGCTGGGAATGCTGTCAGACATTTGCTTACCTTTTAAAAGAATCTCCAGCATGCTGATGAGAAGGGCCTCTCCTGCATTTATGTCCACTGGCTGTTGTGGGTAGGCCTTCGAGCTCTCGTGGCAGCTGCTGTGTTGCTTGATTAGGCTGTGTTTAGAGTTACAGCATGTAACAAACCTTTCGGTTATAAGATCTGCTGATGGGGATGTGGAAATCTGTTACGCTGCAGTTTGCAGGGATTTGAGCATCACCCTGGGCTCCATCCCTCCAAAGTGCGTATCCCCTCTCTCTTTTATCCTTTTGGGAAGGTAACGATTTGCCTGGAGTTGTGAGATCCAAATATTACCAATTCAGAGCAAAGGCCTGTCCCTTGTGTTTAGCATGCACAAAAGTTATTAAAATAAAACTGAATGCCATTTGCTTTTGAACAGACCCTTGGACACTGTCCGCCCCCCGAGCAAAAGCTGGGATCTAATATGCATGTACAGCGTCTTGTCCAAGTGAGGCAAATACTGGAGTGTTGCTAATGCCAGGGAAATGGGGAGGACTTGGGGATCTTTTCTTACATGTTCTGAACTTGTAACAGTGATAGATCTGGGCAGAATAGACCATTTTTCTAGAATAGTGGCTTTCAGTTTCAAGGAACCCATTCCATATGCATCTGGGGTGCCAAGGAACACTTCCTGTTCTGCAGCCAAGCCCCTGCATATTGGAGAGGCTCCTGGGAAGTGCTGTGGGCAAATACTGTGAAGTTATGATCTGGTTAAGATTAGTACAGCACTGCTATTTGGAGCAGCTAGATTCAGGTCCAGTAGCACCTTAGAGACCAATAAGATTTTTGAGGTATGAACTTTGGAGAATCAAAGCTCTCTTTGTCCCTTTCATTTGTCTCTTGAAAACTCATACCCCGAAAATCTTGTTGGTCTCTAAGGTGCTACTGGACTTGAATCTAGCTGCAGACCGACACAGCTCCCCTCTAAAGCTGCTTTTTGGAGTTGGTTGTGCTTGTGCCATGGTTCTGATCACACAACCCAAACATGCACGATGGAAAGTGTCATCTAGTCACAACTGATTTGCAATGACCCCGTAATATTTTCAAGGCAAGTGGCAAGGAAGAGGTGGTTTGCCATTTCCTGCCTCCACATAGCCTCCGTGGACTTCCGTGGCGTCTCCCATCCAAGTACTAAGCAGGGCTGACTCTGCTTAGCTTTGGAGATCTGACAGTATCGATCGGGCTAGCCTGGACCATCCAGGTCAGGGCCAAATGCAGGGGGCTTCAAAATGTCTATTTACATGCTCAGGTTCCTTGTCGGCTCGCACATGCGTTCACAATACTTAATATTTTTCTATGGTTAATTGCTGTACACTTAAAGCCCAGCAACTGAATGTGTCATTGAGATTATAGGAAAGCTCTGTCTATGCTGCTAGTTGTGTCAATGGCCCATTCACCCTTGAGTGCAACCACCACACACCCCTCTGGCTGGATACTGCAGAGGGAGATCAGAGGTGCTGGGCTGGCTGTCTCTTCAGCATCTGCCATTACTGATCTTATCCCTGAGGAACTTCAGCTTTTTTTCCTAAAACATAAGATAGTTAAAGGGAATTACAGAATGAGAACACTTTTTTCCCAGTGAGAGAGAAAATGTGATGGGGGGAGTATTCCTTTATTCTTTTTATTTTTCTTGCAAGTTTGTTAAAAAGAGGTTATAAATTGGGTTTAAAATTTCCTTTAGACTTTGGAGTCCATTCCCCCCCCCCCCCCCCCAATTTTCAAGTACTTTAAATCTATTCTGGAAAGCTTTTCTGCTTTGATTCCTGCCGTGGGCTAATAACTGAGTGTGTGAGTGATAGAGAGATTTGGGAGTTGTAATCTTGGCCACTTGCCTGGTATGAGAGGGTTAGGAATCAGCAGAAATTTCTCTCTCGTGTCCTCCTCAGGGGTTTCTCAGGCCTTGAATTCAGCCCAGCCGTCTGATTTTAGGTGGGAGTCTTACACACTTTTACACTAAGATCATTTCCTTGTTGCACTCCCATGTCTTGGACTTTTCTTCCTAAAGCTTAACAATCTGCAAATTTAAACTTCCTTGGTTGCACCTGCATGGCCTTCCTTCCTTGAGTACTGTTCATCCTTGACCTTTGCTATAGGCTACTGGCCTGGATTATGATACCAGACATAACCTGCATGATCAGAATGTAATAACTACTTCATTCCTGAAAGCTGGTGAATCCTTCTCTGGTAGAAAGCCTGACACCCCCCCCCCCCTTAAAGGTTAGAACACACTAATGTAATGCAGCTTCCAGCCTCAGGCCAATATACCCAGGCAACCTGTGGTCTAGTGGCCCAGCTCCGGATGGAATCAGCTTCCATTTAAGCAACAGCAACAACAAAAAGAAACTATAAACCCTTCCTAAGGAAACACTTGGCTGCCTTCAGATGTCATGATTAAACCGCAGCTTGATTAAAGACTGGTTTAGTGTGACATCTGAATGCTGACCTGCCTTCTTAGTAAGAGGACCATAAGCCAGGATTCATGGCCTTAATTGCATCCTGGATTGTGAATACTGGATTGTAATAATTGTGGCTAGTCATTATGTCTGAATGCAGGAATCTCCACTTAGTCCCTGCCCCCAGGGTGAAAAGGCAGGGCTGCAAAGCAACAAAAGTCTTTTTGCTGCTTCTCCTGCAAATTGCAATCAGCTCTCATGGCAGCAGGCAAACTGGAGCAGACCCTGGTTAGTTTTGGTTGAACAGTAAAACATGGTTCATACTTACCACAGTTAATTATGACATTTGAATGCAGCCTCTGTATTACCAGGCAGCCATTGGCCTGTGGCAGAGTAAACATAATGTTTGGAGAAGCCTGGCTTATTTAAGGTTGCATTGAACTCTGCCAAAGAGCACTCTGTTCTGATTTAGATGTTATGCTTTGACAACTGGGAGTGTCTCATAGACGGCTGCTCCTCCCATTCATATGAATTCCTCCCTCCTTTTCCTGTGCAGTGATAACTGTGCTGGACTATCACATCTAAACCAGCTTATGCATTGCTATATCTGGAGTGAGGGCAGGCAGTGGTTGATAGTAACCATGGTGGCACCAGTTTGGATGTCATAGTAAACAAATAGTTAATAAAGAAAAGAAATGTGTGTTGGAAGAGTAAAGAGCATGTAAAACCTAGAGGTGCAGACCACAGCATTATGATGTTTGAAACCTTTCTGGTTGCATGGCAGGCTGGTTAACTTGAAGGACTGTTTTGAATGGTTACCCTATGCATTTTTACTTCTCCTATGAGAATCATACTTCTTGATTATGAATACAAACATGGAGCGGTGACTACTCTGAACTATATAATATGACATAAGAATTATCTTGGTATGGGAAAAGCCTCTTAAACCAGGTCATAGCAGTTGTTTGGTAGAAATAAAAATGACAAGATCACAAAAGTTCCCTTCTTCTCTAGGTTTCTGAATTGTTGTCATTTTTCTCTGACTGTGGGAAATGGCATTGAAAACACCCAAAGAGCGTTTGATTTTGACTTCTGCCACTATGAATTGGCCTCCAACAAAGCAAAACTGATCTCCCTCAATCCTGTGAAGGGGTTTTTGTGCAGAAACTTGGTTTCTAGTTGGCTGTGGCATTTGGATCCTTGGGAAAAAGTCTGCCTGTTGTTTAACCTTCTATTTTGTTGCAAATGCTTTTATATTTTCTGATTCAAAAGTGTTTTTGAGCATGGAATCAGGGTGTTTAATAAAACTCAGCATGAACGATATTTAAAGGCATCCATGGGGAAAATTCTTTGCCAGTCCAAGAGTTATGCAGTTAAATGTTTCCCCTTCTTTCCCCCTTTTTAAATAGCAGTTTCGTGTTTGGATCTGTCTGTCAGCTGGTAGGGTCTGCTCACTTCGTTTGCAAATCATGTAAAGAGCTTGGAAGGGCTCTTTAGGCCCAGCTTTGTCTCAGACAAACAGGGTGGCACTGTTGCCTGGAAGTGCTTTGTGTTTGGTCATTTTTTGCTTGTAAGTTCTCTCCCCTCCAGGATTCTGCTGATCTGGCCACAGTAATCCAGGCTGCTGTAATTTAAGAGCTTGAACTGTTGTAACACCCTTCATATGCAGCTGCTCTTAAACACTTCTGGAGCTTGGTGTAAAATTTGTCCGCTCCCTTGTTGTTTGGGGTAAGCTGATTGGAATATATTATGCCAGTTCTAAAAGAACTTCATTGGTTGCCCATCTGTCTTTTGGTTCACTTTAAGGTCCTGCTTTTCTAACCTTTTTATTAACTTGAGTCTTACATATCTAAATGCCCAACTCTCCCTATATATGATGAGTCCATGGACCGACAATGCTCTCCTATTTTTTGTTACATCTCATGGGAGTGGGTGACTTTCTTCATACCATTAATTTGTTGCTTTAATTATTGCCCCAACATGATGAAATGGTGTGTCAGCCAGGATTTGGAGGGCACCATCCTTATCAGAAAAAGAAGCAGAATGGTCTTGTTTCAGAGTGTATTGTTTTGATGTCTTCAGGGTCCGCTGTTGAACTTGTAGTGTTGTGGTTGTTGTTTTTTAAATGGATACCATGTAGGAAGGATATAAATACTTAATATAAATAATAGCATTCAGCAGCAAAAATTGATCTAGCTAGGAATCTGCTGCTGTTTTCAAGCAACTCTGGGTGGGCAAATAACTTCTTGAGGCAGCAGAACCAAGTCTCAGACTTGTCGAAGAGGCCAGATATCCAGGGCTTTCAAGTGAGGAACCGACTGGGATGGAGTAGAGCCATGAAGAAGTGGAAAGGTGGTGATGGGAGGAGTTGGCCTTTGGCCACATCTAATTTTCAGGAGTCAATTTAACTATTGGGAATTTTGGTAACATAATAGTCCTGCAAATAACTGTTGGGAAGCCTGCCTACACATTGGCCTCATTAGTTACCCTCACCTCCCTCCAGTCTGTTTGCAGTCTGCTTGCTCTCTCTGCTCACTCCACCCTACCCCTCTAGTGCTTTATGTTCTCATCCTGAGAGGGTGGCGTGGGGATCATCTCAGCTTCCTCTCTAGGGTCTTTTAGTTCAAGGAAAGTGATTGGGATAGTTCTCCTGGCCACCCACCATGCCTTGAAAGTCAAGGGCCAAATAATATGTCTGCAAATTCACTCACCATGATGGCCATGACCTGCATTCCTCCATGCTCTGGCAAGCATGGTGGGCCCCTGATGAATATCCGGTGGCCATATAACTGGGCAACAGGAGAGGCATGTCTTGCTTTCTCCCACACATTGCAAATCTCCTTGATCATTATTATTGCCAGAGTTCAGCTGTCTCCATCAAGTTTTAGTTAAACTGCAATTGAAGCTATAATAGCTTCCTGACTTCATGATTACTTCTGCCACAACAGCACGTCAAGATATTTTTTTCTAATATACTAAAAGGCAGGGGGGAATGAAGTTGAGAACTACCACTGCCATCCTTAAATGGTATTGGAATAATGTCCTTTAGCGTGGGTCTCTTCAAGAGCAGGCCAGTCTGGAGCAAGTCACTGAGGAGCAAATGATGTGTGATCCTGGAGTTTCATGACTGGAACTCCCAGAGATGATATTTCTTGGCCTTGGTAAGCAAGTGTGATGGTGTGGAAGTGTTTGTTAGAATAACTAGGAGGCCGCACAGTTTTTTAAAATCTGAAAATGGGGTGTGTGTAGGGGGGAGGGGTAAATTAAGCCCTTTCCTTCCCTAATCTTTCATCTGTTACAGCTCCTTTTTACTGGCATATTGAAACTCCAGACTTGCTATCATGGAATTAGAGCATCTTGTATAGTTTAATCCTTAGTAGTTTATGAGTTGGCGATGACTGGGAAAAGTGGTTTGTGAAATGGGCGCAGATGTTCTGATTTGCAAGGACCCTTCAAGAAAATCTGGGTCAAATAGGGAAACATTCTTCACACTGATTTACCTACTTGGTAACTGGACAGTAGTGGGCAATCCCATTCTCTGTGGCATTTAGCATGATTAATCCAGCCCAGTCAAGGTCTTTTAACCTATCTGGGTTTATGTCTTCAAGTATTTTCTCTATTGCTTTGTCTGCACTTTAAAAATTTCCAACCCCTATGTTCCAAAGTATTCATTTTTTGAACTCTTCTACTCACAATTTGCATTTAGATTGGCTGCCTGACTGCCTGGAGGTAGAGTAACTTGGACATTGAACCACAGGCAAGACTGGTTTTTTAATCCCTCACTTTGTATTTGGGGTAAAAACCAATTGCTGTGTTGTTGATAAACGCAAAAGGCATCTATTTCAGTTAGTTTTCCAACAAGGAATAATTATTTTAGGAATAGACAGTAGGTTTTCTAAAGGGAAAGAAACTCTTTTGTAATCATCCTCTTCTGTTGCTGAGACAGTTTTCGGACTGCTGTTAAGGAGGCGATGTTGTACTTCTTTTACAATGGCCAAAGACGAGCGCTTAGCCCTGCAGCGGGGAAATATTTAATACTGCGCTTTATGAGCAGTGCGTTTTTTGACTTGTAAAGATTGATGGTCTGCAGGTAAAGCAAGCACTTCCCTTTATCCTTGCACCAGATGGTATTTGGCTGAATGCCGAAGGAGGGAAAAGGCCATTAGTTTCCCCCCACCCCCACCCTCAGCTGCAGGACCAGATTAAAGACATGGCGGCCTTGAGTTGCATGCATTCCTGCAAAGTGTAACTTCCAATTTTGGTGGCCAGAGTAAATTAGGAAAATTGTTTATGTCTGCCTAGACTTGCTTAGCTTTGCCTAATTGACTCTCCCTTTCCATGATTTAGGCTTGTAAGTGATCTTTAGCAAAGAGGAATGAGTTGTGGAAAGGGAAACTGTACTATTGTTCCTAAGCTGCTTTTGTCAAACATGGGGTTGTGAAAAAAGATTTAACACCCCCTCAACCCCAGCCCCCCCAAGGTTCTCTGGAGGCTGAATTCTGCACTCCTCAGTGCACCATTGTTTGATTCCTATCACCTTCTTTTCTTTTTCTGTAGTCTGTACCGTGCATAGTTGACTGCATAGTTGACTCCCGTCTGTCAGCCAAGTAACTTTCTTCTTTTCCTTCAGATGCCTCTGAAAATCAGCATCTTCTGCAGAGCAGTCAATCTGTGACTCAGTTGTCTCACATTTCTACATTTTCCCTGCCATAATTGTCACTCCCCCCCCCCCATGGTAGAGTCCGTTGAGAGTCTGTGGGGCAAAAACTTAAGGAATGGAGGCGCCTGACAAACCTTTCAGAGGGAATTCCAAAGTACTGGGACTATCCCAGTTATGAGAACAGATTTCCATAAAATATGGGCTTATTATGTATTGAGATGACTGTAGGGACAAGCTGGGATTGATTGTGGGATTGATTCCAGCACCTTTGCACAAATGTTCTTGGCTGACCTTAAAAAAAATTGCTTCTATTTTGCTTGTATGCTGCTTTTAATATTATTTTATTAGATTTCTAGCCAAGTGTTTTTATTGTTGCTTTTAATGATGTGGCTTTTATTCTGCATCGATTTTAATGTCTATTTTTTGATGTATTTTGATGGAAGCTTCCCCAGGAGGTAGAAGCTGGTGGTATGGGGGTACAAATGGCCCCCCTCAAAAATGGTGGTTTGTGTACTGTGTCTTGCTAGGGGAGAATGGTGGGTTAAGAGTATCCACCATGCTGAATCATATCAGAGGTTTTTGTAGTCCAGTGCTCTGGTTCCAGCAGTGGTCATCTGGATGCTTCTGAAAAGTCTATAGGCAGGGCTTGAAGGCAATAGCTTTCCTCTGCCCCCGGCAGCTTGTTTTCATAGGTGGACTGCCTCCAGCTCAAGACATGAAGGTTCTTACTGTTTGCCAACAAGGCATGGGCTCCTTTCTGATTTCCTTGTCTAGTGTGCATCTTGAAAGTAGAGCGCCAGCTATGGAGGCAGTGAGACAACTTTACACATGGAGCCAGGCTCTGTTCCTTGAACCAGTAGTTAATCTCAGCAGTTGAACAGGTGAAGCTTTCTCCATGACTGTACTTCCATACATGGTGACCATGTAAGGCAGCTGGAGTATCAGTAGCGACTGCAAGCTGCAGAGGGAAGCAGATCTTTGTCTAGCCCATTGGAGAGGCCTGGAAGACTTAGTGGGACCGACAGCTGCCTATTAAAGTTCAGGGACCTATTGACTGGATGGTGGATCTCATCATGGCAAAGAAGCCCTGCTGTATGCCAGTAAAAGCAACTTCTGTGTAAAGCAACATGGTACCATTCAGGGCAAAACTCACTATATAAATATAAGTTACTGGAGACCTATTACTTGTGGGGACGGGAGTGAAAACTCTCAAGTAATACAAAACCTTTTGGTGAGAAATGTTCTAGTGAGGTCTGCTGTGGGAGCTGGAACACCCAAGTAATAATGGAAGGGGCTGATGGCTAGATCAATGTTGGCAGATAATATATTTGTAGCCTTGCAGTGGCAATTGAATAGGCAGTGTTTGCCCCAGACGCCAATTTGCTCCAGTTAGAAAACTCCCCAGAGGACTAAAATGAAATTCTGGAAGGAGTGAAATGAGCCGAAAAGCTGTATGCTATTGTTAGGGGGAATGACATTTCAGCTTGGGAAAACTGTGAATTAATTCATATACAGGAGAGCTGGTCACTGTTGATGACGGACTGGTGTGCTCTGAGCACAAGGAAATGGTGTCTGATGTTTAGTTTAGCAAAAAAGGTGACTAAGGGGAAGGGACTGCAGGGAGAAAGTGCATGAAACTTTCTAGCCCTTCCGACATCCAATAATTTGGTGCTGGTCTGCCAATGAAACTGCCTGGTAGCAGGTTCAAGATGGACAAAAGGAAATGTTCTTCACGCAGTACATTATTCATGTGGTATTGTGTTCAATAAGATGTAATGCCTACTTCTAGCTTAGATGTGTTTAAAAGGGAATTGGATACCGTTCATGGTTGACAGGTCTGACTCCTGTTAACTCTGAGATAGCTAGATGAAACCTCCCATGTTCAGAGTCAGTGCACCAGGTACTTCCTTTAGCTCTGAGGAGGCTCCAAGGGAACAATGTGTCTCATTTGGCATTGGAGAGGAATTTGAATTGACCTTTGCTGTCTTTAGCTTGACCTTTTCTGGCTTGTAAATTTTCAGTGAGCAGACTCCACCACTAGCTTCTTCCCACAGAAAGCGTTGTAACTTAACATCAGCATGAAAATTCAGCTACGTACCTTCAGGCATTCCAGAGAGTGCCAGCATGATCAGGTCAAAGCACCTGCTTCCCACCCCTCTGTCTTTTTAGTATTTTTTATCAATTGGCCTGATGAAGAGTTCTGGTGAGCTCAAAAGCTTGCTCAATGCTTTGTGTCAGATTGGCTGGTCTTAATAATAGAAGGTATTACATGGATTTTGTTCTTGTCTTTGGCCTCCATGGCCTCCTTGTGAGCTTTTCAGAAGTACCTTGCTATTGGAAACAGGATGCTGAAGTAGATAGACCTTTTGAGGTTACTTGCTGGCGAAAACTCCTTCTCATACTCCTTTTGGTTGGTTTTCCATTGCAGTTTGTATGCAGCAATACCTTCAGTATAAAGTTCTTTTGTGTGTGGAGTTCCTTGGCTGTCAGTCAGCAGGGCAAACAAGTTTCCAATGAGAAGAGCTTAGAGATGCGTGTTTAAGAGGCAGGGACTTTGATGACACAGTGAAGACTCTGACAGAATGAAGGACAGGATGCTTATTCTCCATTAGGCTTGTATTGATGAGGCACTGGAGCAGCTGCCGTTGATTGTACAGCTTTCCTCTCCTCCTTCTGCCTGTCTTCTGAAACAGTCAGGCAAGATAAATGAGAATAAAAACAAGCATGCTTCCTGGAAAACGCTTTATCCCTGATTTATAGATGGACAGTCTGAAGAGCATCCCAGACATCAGCCAGAAAGTGAGCAGCTGTAGAGGGCTTCCTTCATTTCTACCTTCCCAAGAGAAGTATGCTTTATCAATTGCCCAGGGATTGCAGGAGAGGTTCGTACCCCTTTTCTCGGCCGGGAGGAGGGATCAGCAAGAGAACCAGCTTGGTCTCTGCTGAGTTTAAATGCTTATTTCTAAACAGGAGTTAAAATCTCACAGGTTAAGTGGGAGATGGTCACATTGGAGGGAAATATGCTATGAATTGTTGTACCTATGGCCCTGGCCAGCAGCAACCTGAATGTCCTTTGCCTATATGATGGCCCTGTCCACTTCCTCCCTCAGAGGCAAGATTTTGCCTCTGTTTTTCTTTCCCTTTACTGACTGAGCCACCCTAGTAATGTGTTTGCTTCTTTGCTGAAGAATTCTGGCTGTCCCACCCTGTCACAGTACAATATTTTGGTTGTTGGCTTAGCCGAGGAACCTAAGGGAAGGATCAGGAGCCTGCTTTAAATTAAACAACTTAAATGGCACTCAAGGTGTTTTGAAATTGAAAAATAACAAAATATTTTACGTAACATAGAAGAAAAAGGTCAGGTGAAATCAGGGGTTGAAAATTTCAGAGGTAACTCAATACAGATAACTCTTGAGGTAAAACCAGTACATGCACAGACTTTAGTTCTTGTATTTCTGGCTAATGAGAGTTTCTTAAGCTATTCGCAATGACTTAAATCTTTATGTTGAGTGGCTTTTGTTTCCGTTTCCCCCCAAACACTCTGGTACACTGTCTTAGAGTATTCTCTGACTCTTTTGGTTTCCAGAAGGCTGTTACACTCTTTCTAGTACCCAAATCACTTTCTTTTGAAACACCAGTACTTGTCTTGAACCCTAAGGTCTCTAAAGGCAGTTTCTAACCACACCAGACCATGGATCTCTTCACTCTCCTGAGTTAACTCACTGTTTGACTGGGTAGGGAATGTTCCTATCACAAGAAGATCTATCCCCTTTCTTTGGCTCGAATGGGAGTCTTCGCCTACTTCCCAAACTTCCTTGCCAATTTCCCCCCAGTTCTCTGTCTGCGTTAAACTGCCCTCAGCTAAGGCTGAAATAAGACTCAACTCAGACTCAAGGCAGAAAATTGACTGAATCTCTCCTCAGCATGGAGCTGTCTCCAGACTTTCTCTGCTCATCTGATGGTAACCAATAAGATTGCTTGGAACAGTCCAACACTCAAGGCTCTCTGGCCCTGTGAAGAATGAATCCTTCACAGTCCTTTATCTGTTTACACAGCACTTCTAAGCCTACGATAAATTGCACCATATCCTGGCATGAGAAAGTCTTAAGACCATAATGACACCTAAAAAAATCTGGTTTTTTAAAATTTTTGTAACATCTGGCTTGATGAAGAGTTCTGGGGAACCTGAAAGCTTGCACACTGTTATGTGTCATTGATTGGTCCAAATGAAAGATATTATATGGATTGTGTTCTTGGCTTTTTGGATCTTGTAGTATTCTGATACTGTCAGACAGATTCTGCTTCTGTTTTTGTCTTTCTTTTTCTTTTTTATAAGTCCAAGTGTAAGGGGTTTTGTAGCTTGTTTGGTATGAGCTGCTTTGGGGGACAGTCTAGAAATCTAAGAAGTGAAAAAATTGAGTGGCAGAGCTGTGGTAGAATGGGACACTTGACTTCACATCTTTGATATCTGATCCATTGTCCCGGGAATTGGCCTGTCCATCATTGGAGGGACTGTAGTTCAGTAGGAGAGCCCATGCTTTGTTCTACCAGACTCTGTCTCTGGCACTTCTAGTGAAAAGATGTCTGGAGAGAGACCTAGGACCATTTTGCCTGATGCCATTCAGAAAAGAACATTGGTTTTCAGCTGCTGGGTTGACCCACAAGTGGACTGTATCTTAATTAAAGATTGGTTTTGATACTGGTATGATCATTATTCCCCCCCCCTTGTTTTAGTTTTTCACTTTTTAACAGAGAATCTGTATATGACTACCTGAAAAGGGTAGGTGGATCTTTTCTCATCTATGCCTGTCTGTGTGAGCCAGTGTGGACTAGTAGACACCTGGTTTCAGATCCCTGCTTCACTGGGTGATCTTGGGACTGTCTTTCTTTCTCAGCCTTACTCCCTCACAGAGTTGTTGTGAGGAGGAAAAATGGGAATCTCCTTGTCCCTGTATGTAACTCGGAGATCCTTGGAGAAAAGGGGGTTGTAACTACGATGAACGAATGACAAACTTATATCTTTTAAAACTTTTTCTTCTCTGAATGACTGTGAAAGTACAGTAACCTTGTCCTTCCTTTTATCTGATCCTTCAGGAGACCAAAGGGTGGACATGAGTGGTTAAAAAGAAAGGTCCCATGGTGCACTTTGTAGTTAGTGGAGGCCTATTGGAATGGTTAGTGCAGGCTAGGCCGACCAACATGTTTTAGGCTGCTTATGCAAATCATACGAAAAACTACCCCATAGGCGAGGCTGAGTGCATCCTGCCCTTAATTCATGCAGCTATAGCATTCCATTTTTCGGTGCATAATTTATGTGCAGTATTTGCATAATTGAATAATCTACTTCTGCCAGCCATGAGGAGGGGGTCAAAAACTACACATGGCACCAAAACCCTGCACCCCCCTGGCCACAGTAGTGGAAATTCTGCACAGAAATGCTTTCACATCCAGACTTCCAAGGCTTACCAGATAGTGCCCATATTCTCAAGCTTATCTTCCCAATCCTCAGGAGCTAGTCCCTTGCTTTTAAATATGTGAAGATTCTTGGAATGCTACATGGTGTAAGCCAGAAATACCCAGTATGGCTGTAGAACTGAAAATCGAGTAGCCCTGTCTATAAGGAAAGTTTAGCTGCACATTTGAGGCTGTCTCTTTTTCCTCAGCTACCTTGTTATTGCGTTCACCTCAGTATGTTACAAAATGTTCATTTCTCAAGTCATGATTTTGAAGCTGAAATTGGGACAGAAATTGGCTGCCAGCTATTGAACAGCTGGGCTTCACTTAATAGGCCTAAATTGGGAGAATGATGCGTCTGCCTCCGATACTGAATGTGCACGTTGAATATCTCCAGGAGCATCTTAAAAGGAATCTGTGCCTGAGCAGAAGAGCTTTTTAAAAAAACCTTTATTTGAGATGTCAAGATTGTGGCCCACTGTCAGAACTACCGGTACTTTGATCTAACTTACTTGGTGTCCCAGATCCTAAAACACCTGTAATTCAACTTACTGATGCAACATGGCAGGATCAGCATTAACATCCCTTTGTATGATGCTCTGCTGGTATAAATGGTGATGGGCCAGATCCTAATTGCAGCCACAGGATTGAGTTTTGAATGTTCTGAATAGATTTCTTCTGAGCTGAAGATGCACAAGATCAGGGAGAAGGTCCCGTCTGGTCCAGCATCCCGCTTATTGTTTTATTCTGTGCTTTTAATTTTTTTGTGGCACTCCTTGAGAGCTTGTTTGCTGTGAGTCAGTATCAGGTCATTAAAACTAAAAAGCAGCAGCAGCGATAAAATACAACATTAAAGCAAGCAGCAATAACACACAAGGTCACCACCCAGCTGTAGATAACATGTGCAGTAAAACTGCAGAAGTACTTAGCAGCAGATAAAAACAGTACCAGCAAAAATCAGAACATTTCCCAACAGTTGCCATCCAGATGTCCCTGAGAAGTTGGCAAGCAGAGCCTGAAGGCAGTGGCCCTCCAAGCAGTTGGTAGTCAAATTATATTGAATCATGGGACTTCCATTTTGCTTATAGGTCTTGATAGGTCTATTGATAAGCTTGTTTCCCCCAATCATTTGTCTAACCCTTTTCATAAGACCAGTATTATTATTGTTACTGCTTTAAAGACTAACAGAATTTGTGGCAGGGTATGAGCTTTTGTGAGTCCCTGCTCACTTCTTCAGATACCAGTGAGCAGGGACTCACCAAAGCTGGTACCCTGCTGTAAATTCTGTTAGTCTTTAAGATGCTATTGGTCTTTTGCTCTTTTCTACTTCCACAGACAAACATACAGCTACCCATTTTGATCTATCTTACTGTTTGCTCATGTATAATCTGAAATATTTGTAGGCAGGGGAGACAATGCATTGTCCCCCTTTTCATGTGTTTAGCATCTTTCTTGGAGCCGGAAGTGGGTGCAGTGCAGACATAGGAACTGTGTTGTAAAGTCCTCAGCAGAATGGTTCTTCTGTGTGGGGGATTCTTGTGTGACTGGTGAAATCTTAGCGCTTATGGGACGCTGCTTCAGAACGTCTGGTCCAAACCAGTGTGAGGGTTTAAGATTCTGCTCTGTTGCAACAGCTCTGATTTATTGTAGATAAATATTTTCACTGAGTGTCTGCATTGGGTGGGGAGGGATTACAAGCCAATCCTGTTGTTATATGTTTGTTTTGATTGTAAAGCAAAACTGGGGCAGGAAATGAGAACAAATGTTGAGGTCTTCTGGGATTTGATTTTTTTTAACCCTCTATTCTTGCAATATTCTCACATATACCATAATTCACAGAGTTGGGGCTGAACTGCTGTAAACGTTTGATATATTTATAGGCATTGATGCTGAAATGTTTGCTTGTACAAATGAAGCTACAGTAAAGGGAATCCCGGGAGCTACAGATATGTGGAACTGAGTAACTTCCTACATTCTCATGAATTCCCTGTGCTCTCTTGCCCTTGTTTTTCATTTTTTTAAAAAAAAAGTCTAACCCTTGTATATTTGAGAGTCACTGGCAGCGAATTGATCCATGCCGTGCAGCCTCAGAAGGCTAATTAGTTTTAAAAGCAGGGTAGGTGTTGGGGAAAAAGGGAAACCAGTCTTGACGTAAAAGGGGCTCCAAGGGAAACCTGGGTTCCATTTTAGCTTGTTGGTGTGCAATCTGTGAGAATCTTATAAAAGTTACATTTATGGTGCTTGAACAGAGCTTAAAGAGAAATGACACGTTATTTTAGCCACGACTAGTGTAAAATTGCTTAACATGATTAGGTAGTCTCTTGTTATTCTCCAGTTATAGCTGTTGTGAATGGTCACTGTGTTTATCTTGTATGTTTCTGAGCTTTGCAAAGAAATGTCAGTGGTCATACCTCTTTCCTTTCATGACCTTTTAACCCTGCTGTTACCAATATTTTTGTGTGTGCATGTATGTGCATGTATAAACAATCTGAGGCTTGACTGAATGCATCGAATGAGGTAGGCTCTACCCCTCAACAATAGATGTGTTGCATGTGAAGTTTCAGAGGGTAGCTGTGTTGATTTGCAGTAGAACAGTTGGATTCGAGTCCAGCAGCAGCAGCAGAAATCAGATTTATACCCCACCCTTCACTACCCAAACAATTCTCAGAGCAGCTTACAATTGCCTTTCCCTTCCCGTCTCCACAACAGACCCCCTGTGAGGTAGGTTGGGCTGAGAGAGCCCTTTCAGGGACTGCTCGTGAGAGAACAGCTCTGAGAATTTGTGACTGACCCAAGGTCACAACAGCAGCTGCATGTGGAGGAGTGGGGACTCAAACCTGGTTCTCACAGATTAACTTGTAACTGACCCAAGGTCACACCAGCAGCTGCATGTAGTAGCACCTTAAAAATCAACAAAAATGGGAGGGGGAAATAAGCATTTGAGAGTTGAAGCTCTCTCTGTATATCTGATGAAGGGAGCTTTGATTCTCAAAAGCTTATACCCAGAGGATCTTTCTGGTCTCTGTGATGTGGCTGGACTCAAATCTAGCTGTTGCATGTTAAGGTGCCAAAAGACTCCTTTTGTTTTGTGTCATGGTGATTCTTGAAAGAAAAGAACAGCCTTTGTTAGCCTGTTCAGCATTCTTCACTCGGTCCTTACTCTGCTTTCACTGTTGCAGTTTTTCCTCCTTGGTCAAGATGGGCATTGGATTGTATATCAAGGTCTCCTTCCACCCCTCAAAAGAGGGCTGGTAGAGAACAGGAAATGTGGCTGCTTGCAGTTTGGGCAACAGAGGCTGCTCTGGCAGAGAACTGGAAAAAGTCTGGGGAGATGGGTTAGAGAGAGGTTTTTATACATGGGAAAGAAAGGGCAGAATGTTTCAGAATTTCATGGGTCAATTGTGGGAATAAAGTGTCAGTAACATCAACTACTTTTCAGGGCTGGTAGAATTCTAGCATCTTTCCAGGCTCTTGGTAGTCTGGTATTAAAATAATTTGACCTTAACTTTAATGGAGATTTGTTTGAAATCCTAGTCGTAGAGACGACAGTTGATGCCATTTTTGTAGTTGCTGGGAACAGCAAAGAAATGTATTCTCTTCTGGCGGAAGGCTGTAAGCCAAGAGAGACTGAGGAAATCCTTTAGCAGTCACTGATCTGGTCCTTGGAATCTGAATTCCTTTGGTAGAGATTAGATTGAGCCCCCTGCCCCTTGGTGCACAGATGGTTTTAATATGAGGCTAGGAGAAGCCTGGAAGGAAGGTCAAGAAGCTCTTTACCCATTGGCCACAGATGTCTCATCTTGTAGGAGCTGGTTCAGGTCAGTAGCTCAGTGTAGAAATCAGCAGATTGGGAACACTGGAGTCATTAAGATCCTCACAGCAAATATGTATAGAGTTCCAGAGAACTGTAGACAAAATTCCAAAGTAAGTACTTAAGTCATGCTGTCCTTGGTGGGATAATGCAGATGTAGCGCAATTAATCTTTTAACTATGGTTTGGGAGATGGCTGTAGATTTCCCCGCATCCCTCCTATTCTTTCTCCTGCACAGACTCGTCTTTCGTCCTTTTCCCCGGCTAGCCTGCACCCACAGTAGAAGGTTGCAACGTCCGGTGTTAACTTTCCACCAGGGTTTGAAGCTAGTTTGCAAACCAGGGCTTCTAAACTAGCCTAGCTAGCACTAAGTGCTGACAAGAGTAGGGAGAATTATGCCCATTATCCACTCTGGATCTATATCAACCATGGTTAAGAGAGAAGCTGTGTTATGTATGCACCAGACCAGCTATAGGCTGCTTCTGAAAAGGTTTAAAATAGCTTGCTGTTCTAAAAATATCCTTTTCTTCCTCCTGGGTGCATTTCTTTGTTTAAAAAAAAAAACCCACTTTCTCTGTGGTGTTACTCAGCCGCATTACTCAGCCTGTTTGGGGATCCAGTTCTCCTATTGTCTCTGCCCATGGTTACGCAGCAAGGTTAAAATCTGTATGTTCAGGCTCTGAACACCAAATCGAGGCTTTAGAAATCTTAACAGCTTGCCAGCAGCAAGTGTCATTTGAAGACCTCTGTGTAGCATACTGCGGGGCCACGAGGCTCCTCCCTGTCTGAACAAAATTGAGTGTGATTGGGTGGAGCTCTACCTGCACCTTACTGCAGCAGTAGATTCTGCAGTTGGCCCCACTGGCCTTGGGGAATAGACCACCTCTGAGAGAAAAAGGAAAGGTCACCAACAGAGAGGGGAAGACAGGGGCCTCAAGTGCTTTGCATCTTCAAGTGCTGTGTGAAACATAATGTTGTTTATTATCATTATCAGGAGAAAAGGAGTTCAGAAGCAGCCCTGCCTTTTGAATAATGGTTCTGCTTCCTGGGGTGGGGGGCAGGAAGCTGGAGTAGCAGGAGGTCGTCATGCCCTTCAGGGCTTCCCATGATCATCTGGCCAGCTGCAGTTGAGAAATAGGATTCTGGGCTAGATGGATCTTTGGTCTCAACTTGTAGGGTTTATGTTCTGAAAAGGGGGTATCTGTCAAAATAGTTTATGCCCTTGTCTCCTTGCCAAAGCAATCTAGAAGCGATTCCTGTGTTTGAGACAAATACGTTGCCTTTTATTCTGAAATTGTGCCTCAGCAACGCTTGATAGATTGTGTCTCTGTTCCGTCAAAAGAAGAAAAAAAAAAACAAGAATGGAAAAATGTTCTTCCTTTGCCTGTTCAACGATCTGTGCATCTAATATCTTGCTCTTGCCGGTATATAACAGATGTAAGTTTTCTCTTTCTAAATTCCTTGCAGTTACACTTCTTTCTCTCTCTTGCTTCTAATTTTTCCTGTTCTTGGTTTCAGGCCCTTTTTTTTTCTTATTTCAAAGCCCTTTTCCTATCCTCTGACTCACTGCTTAATAGGGTCGCTGTTTTTTTCAGTCTTTTTTTTTTTTTAAATCTTTTACAGGGCTGACTAAGCTTATGGAGGTCTGCCAGAATTATCCTGAAGATTCCAAACTGATATGTCCTCCCCCATCAAAGGCACAGCCTATTTCCATGAGGTTAACAGAGTAATGCTGAAATAGGCTGGTGCGGCTGCTTCTGTTGCTGAACCCTATTTAAATGAAAGATCTATGGTATAAAATGTTAAAGCAATACAGAATTTTCAGATGGGGATAAAGTGGTTCTACCTTTGTTTTTGAACAAGATGGGGTGGGGGAGAGCTGCAGCTTCCTGTTGAATCTGTTCCACTGTTGTCTGGCATCCGAGGGCCCCAGTCTGCCTCTGCAGTAGCTCAGTAGTTTTTGGTTGGACTACTTCCAGAGAAAATTACTTTTGTAGCTTGCAGCTGTGGTTTCCTAATCTTTTTTTTTGGGGGGGGGGATATTTTTGCATTGTGTTTGTGTGTGTATGTGTGCCCGTACCTGGAAGTCATGGCAACTTCTGGTGACTCCTACTGGGGCATGGAGGATGTTCAGAGAAGTGGCTTGATAGCCTGCCTCTGCCTCCCAGCCCTGGTATTCTTTGGAGGTGGTCTATCCAAGGTTGGCCCTGCTTGGCTTCCGAGTTCTGATGAGATTGGGTTTGCCAGGGCTATTCAGTTCAGGGTGTGGTTTCCTAATCTTTTAATGCTCAACTAGAAGTTATGGCAGAGAGATACACTTGTCTTAAACTGCAAGGTGCTTCTGAGCAGCTGTAAAGCTGTTGTGGTGGAGATTCAGCAGACTGGTCCCTTCTGCAATAATTCTTCAGGACTGTTTCTGGTACTGGAGCCTAGCTGGGAAATAAGAGCCCGAGGAAGGGGTTGTTGGCAGAATAAAAATGCCCAGAGAAGGGTTCAATACCTCCCAGTCCATCATTTCTCCATGTGAAATGCACACTTCTTACTGTTCAGAGCTGTTAGGTGACCCACTTTCTGTGATGCAGGACAGCTGCAATATGGGTGCATGCCTGTACAACACTAAAAATTAATGTGTTTCCCGTCTTTGAGCATTTTTGGCTTGAAAGAAGCACTTTACTGATCTCATCATAGAGTCTGTTAAGTTCTAGTTTAAAAAAAACGAGTTGTTTGCCTTCAGTTTAATGTTAATATTAAGGATACTTGTTCATAGTTCAATGGCACAACCAGTAGCTGTTGTATTTAATGTCTGTCATGACTCCAGTGTTAATTCTGTTGGTAATACGTAGACCACCTTTTTCCTTATCAACATGAAGGAGCTGTTATGTGTTCTAAAATGAGAATTTTCAGCTGAATTTGAGTGATTTACAGTTTACTCCTAAAATCATGGATGCCAGCCCCCAGCATAAGTAGTCAGTATCCTGTGCGTAATGGAGAGCATAGCAACTACATTCAAGTATATAGCAATACCACCCAGACCCACCAATCCTGGATAAGTATTTTGAAGTAGCCAGTCAACACACATGATCTGCCTCCCTGATGTCTTCCACATATGGGACAGAACAAGGAAAGGAAAAAAACCCAAAAACACAGTGGGTTTGAATCCCCACCTGCAAACATGAACTTCTTTGACAGATGTACAGGCAAGGGCAAGGAAGCATGGCTAGTTCAGGCAGACACCTCGGGTTACCTAGGGAAAAGAAACCCCCATAGATAGATCCACAGAAAAGTTCAGGTCTGGTGTGGTGGGGGAAATAATGCCCCTAAGAACTCCTTTTTATATGGCAAACAGAGTGTAGATACTACAATCCACTACAAGAGAATAAACAACTGCTTATTCGCAAAGGGCGTTCCTGTCATTTTCCCAAATAGCATTGGGGGGGGGGCACTCTCCTGTGGGAAAACACAGATCTGGGTAACAAAAATGAGGAACACACATACTGGATGGGGAATACACTTCTGAGTAGCAGTGTTTGTGAACAAGTTCTTGGGGTAGGTGATCTGGCATGTGTCAACAGAGGCGTAACATCCAAATCGCAAGATGTGATAGTCCCGCTGTACACTGCATTGGTCATGCCACACCTAGAGTATTGAGTGCAGTTCTGGAGGCCTCACTTCCAAAAGGGTGTGGACAGAATGGAGCAGGTGCAGAGGAGAGCGACAAGGATGATCGGGGCCTGAAGACCAAGCCCTATGAAGAAAGGGTGAGGGACTTGGCAATGCTTAGTCTGGAGAAGAGGAGATTGAGGGGGACATGATGGCTCTCTTTAAATATTTGAAGGGCTGTCACTTAGAGGAGGGCAGGGAGCTGTTCCTGTTGACAGGAGAGGATAGACGCAAGAATGGATTTAAATTAAGGGCGGGAAGGTCCCGGCTGGATCTTAGGAAAAATGTTTTTACTATAAGAGTTGTGCAACAGTGGAATCAGCTGCCTAGGGAGGTGGTGAGCTCTCCCTCACTGACCGTCTTTAAGCAGCGTCTGGACCAGATGGCCTGTATGGCCCTTCCCAACTCTGTGATTCTATGATTCTGTTAAGTTCTACCTAGGAATAAGAAATAGCCAAAGCTCACCTTTTAGCCAGCAACAAGTCAATCAGCAGCAAAATAAGCAGAGGAGGAAGAACTAGAATCCAGTGCAGAGTATTCCTCTAGTGGCACTTCTGGTTTGGACTCATGGGAAAAAGATGTGTCATGCTGTCCTTCATAGGTGCTGCTGTTGAAACCAGCCCAGGATAGATTGCAGAAAAAGGCATAGCACTTGAACAAAAAAAGGTGCCTTATACTGAATCAGACTACTGGTCCATCAAGGTCAGTACTGTCCACTCAGACCAGCAGTGGCTCTCTAGAACAGGGGCCTTGAACTTGCAGACACCTTTTGAAAGGGGGAGCTGAGTGCCACTCCAAAATGGCTGCCACAGGAAGTAGAGCCAAACCCCGAATGGCTGTTGTAGGATGTGGAGCCAAACGAAATACCTCCCTCCTTGTATCTTCTGGGAAGGAGAAAAGCCTGAAGAGGGAATGGAACCATGCACTGACTGAGGAAGGCCCAGGTTCTCCTGATCCTCTAGTTTTACCAGTTCTCCTGATCCTCTAGTGGAAAACCCTTTCATTTGAATGAGGGCAGCCAGTAACAACTTCTGCCTTACAGTGACCCCACCCACTTTCTGGAAAGTTTGCTGGGTGCCAAAGTCGGCACCTGGGAATGCCGATGGGCACCACATTGGGGAATCCTGCTGTAGAGAGTCTTTCAGTACTATCTGATCCTATTAACTAGAGATACTGTAGATTGAACTCAGGATATTTTGCATCCAAATATGATGCTGTACTACTGAACCATAACCACTCTTTCGTGTGGAACGGCACAAGCTTTGCATAGTTGTAATCCTGTCTACGTCCTACGTTGGGCTAGTTACCAAGATAATCTTGGAGAAGGAGTTCAGGCACAGCTGAGATCTTGTACTGTCAGAACTAATTGCTGGGGATGGCAAAACCCCCCAAAACAACCTTCATTACATAAAAAAAGTCATGCACATGCATTTTTCTCTTTAACTAGATTCCTTTCCTCCCTAGAATGAGAAGCTTAATACCAGTCATTCTTTAATATTAATCTTTACATAGATGGGTTTCCTTTTGGGACTCTTTCCTTTTGATCTAAGCGTATGGTTTGCTGTTTCCCTGACCTAATTATGTAACATAGTTTGTAACTTAATTATTTAAGTTTTCATTGCTTTACTTAACAGAGACAAATATGCTTGATGGTGGGGGGACTCTAAGTGGAATTTACAGCTCCACTGGCAACTTTCTTTGTCCTCCCCTCCCCAGGTAGAGCAATCACATGCTTAGATTACTGTTCTAGAAATCAAAATATGTACTCTTTCTAATATTTTTGAATGAATACTCCAGTAATTGTCTCCTCCCCTTTAATTTTTTTTCCTTCTGCAGTTGCTGATCATCTGTCAGACTCCATCTTTTCGTTGCAAAAGGAGTCTGGAGGCATCAATTGGTCTTCAGCTTCGTCCTGCATCTGGTGTAGTTTACATGAATTGTAGTGTACGTGAATTGAAGGTTGCTTCTATGTTACCAGCTGGCCAAAACATCTAGGTAAGGTGGTGTTCTGTGTTAAGTGAATTGTTGCTTGCAATTCTGTTTCTTCAACTGGCTTTTTTGTTGTTGTTGCAAAAATACAATTGCATTTTTCAAGCCCTGTCATTATCTTGGTAAAAATATATAGTTGGGCAAAAAACACATGCTATGAAGCTTCCTGAGTGACATTAGGCTGTGCACACACTCACTCAACCTAAACTGCCTCGTAGGCTGTGGTGAAGAGAAAATGGGGAAGAGGGAATCAAGTACCTCAAGTTCCTGGGAGAAGGGCAGGATAAAATTTTACGAGATTTATAGGTTATTATCGTAAAGTTCGCTGCAGAAGGAAAAAGGAGTAAATAAAGGTCCCCTCCCCCAGTTAAGGATCTACTGTGGAACGTTGGGATAATCTAATTCCAAGCAGGAGAAGTGGCTGGAAAGTAAGTTTTAGAGGGACAATTGCAGGTTGAAGCAATTGAATGGGACTTAATTTGAAGTAAGCATGAAATTAAAATCTTGCCCTTGGGATGGGCAGCCAGGTTTTTAAAGGGAATCCCACGCTGTCTATTAAGAGCTGGTTGGAGTGCCCATTTGAATGCAGTTTGCATTTCAGTGTGTGGGGGGGAACAATTCTGCAGCATCACAAAATGTTCATAGTATGGAACTGCTCTTGGCTGATTTATATGAGGGCCTAATTTTCTTTGTTTTGTCTGTTTCTGGACTAGTAGTGATTCAAATGAATGAATGTTGTTTACTATGGCACTGTGTCCCTTGATGCTAGTTCTGGAAAGGAAGCTGCCTGCCTCTTTCCCACACACTTATGAAATTCTCAGGGTTTCAAAATGAAGAGTGGCCACGTAGAATCCAGATGTTCTCTTCCGGATCTGCAGGAATCAGGAGTGCTGCCCCAGCCTGCTAACCTTAAAATAGCAACTGTGTTGATTTGCAGGCTTCATCTCCCAGATGCACACTGGTCAAGAAAGATGGATGGTGGAAGTTGGTTTTCTCGTTTATTTCGTTGTTGATATTGCAGTAGTGATAGATAGCCTGTGAAGTTAGGCTTGGTAGAAATTTGGAAGGTAATTCTTGCCCACAGGATTTGCATTGTAAATTTTAGAAAAGGTTCAACAAATTAGAGAGGAGGAAATGGAAGGAAAAAGGAATGGACATGTAATCTCTGTGTGTGCATGCATTAGGCAGTGAACGAATACTTCTTTCTTTTCCAAGTATCTACCTGTCTCATTTTGCAATCTGAGTAATGCTGCTTTTAAGGTATTCGGGCCTCTTGGGTTGTTGTCTTAATGCTGAAACTATCAAGCCTGTAGGGCAGGTAGCTTGGTAGTTCCTCAAGAGGAAGCTTTGGCGAGACCAGAATTTTGGCTGCAGGTTGTAGTCAACTCTGTGATTCCCTCACAGACCAGTATTGTCAGTTTCTCTCTTTTCTCTCTCTCCATTCCTCTACTTTGAACTCTTCCCTCACCTTAATCCTAAATTTTAAAAGACTGTATTTTTGAATCTCAAATACTGGGAACAAACAGATGGCTGTTGTCTTCAGGTCTGGTTTGTGGGCTTTCTGAAGGCATCTGACTGAGCACTGATGGAAACGGGGGCAGCCTGTCCACCACGCAGTCCCAGACAATTACCTAGGGTGCCAGAGGGACAGGTGGGCACTCTGAGTGTCTCCTCAAGTCCTAGTGTTGCTGCCAGCAGCCTGCTCACCTGGCCCTGCCCCCCATGAAGGAGGGAGGCAGGAAGGAAGAGCAAGGCCAGCTCTGCCAACACCATCACTGTTGAGCTCCCTATCCACTGGGTTCTCAGTGCAGCGATGCCTCCGCTCCCACCTGAATTTGTCTGTGCCCCACTCAAGTGTGGTGTCTTGGGGCCTGCTTGGGTGGGTGAGAGGAGACTGGCTTGCCTTCCCTGCCCCCATCCCCATGAAGGAAGGAGAGAGGAGGAAGAGCAGACAGTTACCAGCTCTGCTACCGTTGGCGGGCTCCCTCCTTCCCTGACTTGCAACACAGTGGCGCCTTCTCTTCTGCTTAAGTTTGTGCATGTCTAGCTCAGGCATGGAGGCTTGGCACTGGGCACGGTGGCTCTGCACATGCTCAGGCTGTAGCAGGGGGCACCTGGCTGTCGGCTTGCCCAAAGGCCCTTTGGACAGCCCTTGATGGAAACAGTGTTATGGGTTAGCTGATCTTTTATTGGTTTTTATTTATTTATTTATTTATTTTCTAAGCCGCTCTCTCCGCTTTTGCAGGCTCAGAGCGGCGTACAAGACCTGGAACCCCAGGATTCAATAAACATAATAAATATTTAAAACAATATAAAACACTCATTAAAACAACAACAATTTAACAATCTAAGTGCTCAACAGTCAAAAACACAAAAACTCAGATGGCGACAGACTGATCACACCAGTGCCCTTTTTTTCCTAGCAGCAGATGGCACAATTGGTGGTCAGGCATTAGTAGATGTACTATGGAGATGGGGGGGTGGGGGAGGCAGGAGTAGCGGCCCCATCTCATATGCCTGGTGGAGGAGCTCCATCTTGCAGGCCCTGCGGAACTGCACCAGGTCCCCCAGGGCCCTGATCTCCTCCGGGAGCTCATTCATTTTCTGGTGGGACTCTTCTTGCTAAAGACTGGGAAGCTGGCAGTGGTCCATGGTGAAGTTTCCAGTATCCTGGGACAATCTATTGTTTTGGCACATCTCTACCCTGTCCCACATAGGACAGAATTCCTATGATGGTTCTTTTCCCACAAAAGCTGGGTGGCCATATCTTCAGCCTGTGGTGGTGGAGCGATCCAAGTATCTCAGGGTGGACTTTACTGACATTGATATAAAAGCTCATTTCCTCCCTTTCCAGTCCTCGCATCTTTGCTGGGAGGCTGAAAAATCCTCTCTCAGCACTATGAAGAGGATGTGCTAAAGGCTTCTTTAGAATGCAAAAGTCTTTAGGGCAACATCTTCCTTTGTTTTAAGGAAAGCAGCACTGGCCATCTGGGAGGGAAATCAGACAGTGAAGGTATCTTTGACTGGACAAGCACTGCTCCCTCTCCCCCACTGTTACTAGCACCACACACCCAGCACTCAAAGCAGACATGCCCCAGGAACCTCCACGTCCTCATGAAGGTCACTGGACAGTTTGATGATGGGCAAGTAGTTAGCTCAGAAAGGGCATGCATCTCTCAGGGCTGCTTTATTGATCTTGGGCTGCATTGGTGCTTGAACAAAAGTGCAGCACCCCAAACTGACTGTCACAGACCTTGAGAACTATATGCTGCTTCTGAACTGGGGGAGGGGGTGTCCTTTGGCATGCTTCTCCTTTCAATACTAGGACAGCTGAGTGGCCACTGCTTTAAAAGCAGCTACTCATGAACTCATGAAACTGCTTTATACTGAATCAGACCCTTGGTCCATCAAAGTCAGTATTGTTTATTGAGACTGGCAGCAGCTCTCCAGGATTTCTCATAACCTACTACCTCATCATTTTTCATTGGAGATGCTGGGGATTGATCCTGGGACCTTCTGCATGCCAAGCAGATGCTCTGCCACTGAGCCACAGCCCCTGTTCAAATGCAGCTGCTGGCCCTGTTTGAGATGGGGAGTGAAAGGCCCACATTGAACTGGGAAGGCTGGATGGGAGGCCAGACGGGGCTTGTCCATTCCTGCTGTGGAATGAGCATGTGAGAATCCACATTCAGTTGCTTTCCTGGTACAGCCAGTTCTGTATTTTATTCCACGTGGTCACATTTTCATGGCACAGATTTCACATCCAGCACAGAGTTTGGCTTATTTATGCCTCTGAACCACCGCTGGGGTGGGGGGGGGCGGGGGAGGGGGGAGGGAGAGTCCTCATGGCTGCAGGAATAACATGGTCACTGCTGGTTAGATGTGAGACTAAGGCTATTAATTATTTTTTAAAATATTACCTGTCTTTCTCCTGGACATCCTAGTACCCAAGGCAGGTGATAAATGGGTGGACCTTCAGTGATCTGAGTAGCTTCTTATCCCTCTCCACACCTAGTGGGAAAGGAATGAATTGTGCAGAAAGAATCAACTGTTTAAAGCAGATTGTTTTTACTCTTTGGCTATGAATTTCTCAAGGAGTGATTGAGGTTCATTGGGCTTGAAATTATTGTATTAAATGGCTGTAATTAGTTATTATGTGGTGGCCTGCTTGTGTCCTGTGGTCTGTGGTAAGCTGGAATGTATGTGAAACCCTCTATATGCTTTTGTTCCTGCCTTCTTCAGAACTTCTTAGAGCCGAAGAGCCCACCTACCGCACCTTTGAAGAGAACACATAGGCTGACTATACAGAAAAGGGCACTGCACCCTGGAGAGCAGTGACTTTGGAAAATTTCCCACGGTGGTTCTGTTGCTTGAACAGGAGAAATAAAGGGTAGAGATAAGAACGTGATTTTAACCCTTTGTATGGTGCAGTCTTGCTATACTGATTGGAATTCCATTTATTATTTTTAAAACTGTGTTGTTGAGGGAGCTGGAGATGATGCAAAGATGAGCTTAAAGGGGGAGGCTGAAGACTAGAAAGCAAAGTCTGACAAAAGGCTTCAGGGTATCTAGATCAGTGGTTTTCAAGCTGTAATGTATTGAGGCCTACTATTCTACTAAGCATTTTTGTGTGGGAAATTGTTTGCGTGGTTTCCAAATTAGAAACTCAAACTTTGTTCTTTTGCAGCTGTGATTCAGCAAAACTATATATGTACTTGGGAGAATTCCAGTACAGCCACTTGCACTATTGAGGGACCAAAGTCAAGTTTCGTTTAAAATGTTAAAATTTAATCCGAGAAATGGGTTGCCTCTGCAGTACATTCAAAGAAACCTCTCTCTGTGGTCTGGGGACCGCCTGAAAATGCATCCGGGATCCCAATTTAAGAATTGCTGTATGGAAGGAGTAGAAAGATTCAAGATGCTTTCCCCCCCCCCCCGAAACAGTTACCAGATCCTAATGACCCATAAGCTGAGAGAACATGTTTGGTGTAGAAGGATGTGGGTTCCCCCTCTATTAATTTTCCATGTTAAGTTGTGATTAATCAGCAATAACCATAGTTAGTTTTTAACCAGAATCTGAAACCAAGTTTAGGAACTGGTTTGCTATCTATGGTTAACCTGTTTATAGGCACAATGCTACAATGGGATTAATGTTGGAGGGAGAAGAAGCATAAAAGTCGTCTGGAGGGCACCCAGTCTCTTGTAGTGTGGTTAAAATGTTAGATTGCATCGCATGTGCATAGTAATAGGAAGGCTAAAAACCTCCAGTTTGATGTGCATCTGAATGGCAGTGGTTAGCTAGGGTCTGGGACACTCAGATTCAAATCCCCATTGTGCTGTGGAAGCCCACTGAGTGACTATTCACATACTCTCAGCCTAACTCCCTGTATGTTTACTGTTGCCAGTTTGGTGTAGTGGTTAAGTATGTGGACTCTAATCTGGGAGAACCGGGTTTGATTCCCCACTCCTCCACTTGCACCTGGCTGGATGACTTTGGGCAAGCCGTAGCTCTGTACCAGCTGTTCTCTCAAGGACAGTTTTCTCAGAGCTCTCTCAGCGCCACCTATCTCACAGAGTGTCTGTTGTGGGGAGGGGAAGGGAAGGGAGTTTGTAAGCCACTCTGAGACTCCAAGTGAGTGAAGGGCGGGATATAAATCCAATCTCCTCCTCCTCCTCCTTTCAAGATTCCCTAATGTTGAATTGGGCCTAGCTTAGCCAGTATAGTGCTACTTGGACAGAGTATTCCCAGGGAGAAGATGCCAAGGGGCAGGGAGGAAAGAAAACTGAAGTTGGGGCAGATAAAGGTAGGTTGGATTGAAAGAAGAGGAGAAGGGGGAGAGGCTATGGGGGGCGTTCAGGGAAGGAAAATGGAGGAAGAGAGAATTCATTGCCTCCTGCAAGTCCTTCTGGGTTTCCCACTTGTTATGGACTCACCTGCGAGTTGGAGAAACAATTTGTGGTGTCCTGTGCCAGGCACAACTTTGTAAGATGGCCTTCTCAAATGGACTATTGCTTACTGCAGAGCAGTTTGTGGATTGCAACATCATTACCCACCCCCATCATAAGGCATGTGTTTTTAAATCAGGAGGAAACAGGAATAGCTCATCTCAACCTGTGTGGGTGCTGCAGAAGTAAAGTAGTCAACTGCTGAAGTTGTATCACATAAGATTAAAAAGAAAGCAAGATGGAAAGGATGTGTTGCTGGAGCTTTTTGTAGTTGCTGTAACAGTTTGGTAGGAAAGGAAGCATCTTGCTGATGGATATTGCTTTGGAGTTCCGGTTCGAGGTAGGAGAGAGAAAAGAGTGTGAAGTTTTTGGCATAGGACCAAACAGAATCAGATGGAGCCCAGGGAGGAAGAAGATGGGAATGCACAGAAGAAGCAAGCACCTAGAGCGGCATGAATTGGAGGAAACGGAAACTGCATAGTCTCTATTTGGAATCCTCCCAAGAGTGTAATATAACGCACACACATTTATCTTCCACAGGATATCCCATTGTACATCCCCAGGGGTTCACTTCAGACAGCTTATAATGTCCAAGTAGTATTTGAGGCCTGCTTCCGCTCTCCCGGATTGGCAGTGGAGTACATACTCGGCGATACAGCTCATGTCTCTGGATGCGGTTGCCTTTCACCAGATTATAGGCCTGCAAGTGGGGACTGGTGTGTCTCTGTCTTATTTGCATACAGCATATAAAAGGCACTCTTAATAATTGATGTTGTTTTTCTCTTGCACACCCTACAAAAGGAACTAGAAGCTGTCTATGCAGGCGGCATAGCACTGTCAGTCTGGCAGTGATGCTTGTCAACCAGTAAATATTGGCTCATACATATATACAGTTTTTGCCCTCATCATTCCACATGGCCTAGAGAGGCCACTGCACCACGGAACCTCTTAATTTTCTTTGTTCCCCTCCCTCCAAAAGAGCTCAGTGATTTTCTGGTTTGCCAGCACAGCACCCGGAGAGTGCTCAGGGCCAGACCTGTTGAGCTTCAGCAGTAGAGCAGTATCATGCCCGCTTGTATCTCCTCTGTGCCTGATAAGGAGCCAGTATTTGAGAAAAAGCCTTGACCTGGCTAGCCCAGTCTCGTCAGATCTCAGAAGCTAAGCAGGGCTGGCCCTGGTCAGTATTTGGGTGGGAGACCAGCCACCAAGGAATACCAGGGTTGTGATGTGGAGGCAGGCAAACCGTCTCTGAGCACCTCTTGTCTTGAAAACCCTACAGGGTCGCCATAAGTCATCTGCAGCTTGATGGCAAAAAACGATAACGACTGAAAAATGAAGTGTTCCACTTGTGCGTGTGCCCTGGGGAATGGGTGTGTTGAAAAGGAGCAGATTTGATTCCTTCCACTAATTAGCCTGTGTAGTTGCAAGGCTGTTTTTGTCCCTTATGGAGAGATGGAGAAGATCCAAAAGACTGCTGTTCCTTCTCATTCCTACTGTCTTTCCTAATTGAAAATGGCTAAGTATTCATTTTAATCACAAATAAGGAACCAGGACCAAAATACGACAAGTCCATGGCAGAGGTGAGAACTAGAGAGCCAGTTTGGTTAAGTGCGTGGACTCTAATCTGGGAGAACCGGGTTTGATTCCCCACTCCTCCACTTGCTGCTGCTGGATGACCTTGGGCAAGCCCTAGCTCTATACCAGCTGTTCTCTCAAGACACCTCACAGGGTGTCTGTTGTGGGGAGGGGAAGGGAAAGGAGTGTGTAAGCCACTCTGAGACTCCAAGTGAAGGGTGGGGTATAAATCCAATCTCTTCTCTTCTTCTTCTTCTTCTTCTTCTTCTTCTAGAGGCAGGTCTCTTAAGTACAGCCTTTATCTTTCTGTCCCAGCTAGATCCCGTCTGGTAGAGAGGTCCTGTTGATGCCAAGGAGGGAGCTGTTACTGCTCTAGACGTCTATGCCAGTTAATTTTTAATGTGTTTTTATTTGTTTTATTTTTACCCATTTTATTGTAAACTGCCTCGGGAACCAACCTGGCTGAGTGCGCGGCATAGATGCCTGACTTAATAAAAATAAATGCAGCTAACGGCTCTGGCAAAGCTGTGGAGGTGTGTGCCTGATCAGTGCCTGGGTGGGAATCCAGCAGGAACTCCGTGCACACCAATCTGCGCTTTCTAAAGGAAGAACTGGGACAGAAATACAGGTTGTGTACAGGCGCCTGGTTGGTTCAGGTGGTTTGTTTCCTTGGGCCAGTTGTGTCATCTTTAGCAAGCCTGTGAGTTGCACACCACCCTCCTTCACCCAGTTTGCTGCCAGTGTGATGTGATGCTCTAACACTTCAGATTCTTGCTCTCTGTTTGGGGAGCCCTGACCTACCTCGGGCGTGTGCCACCTCCATGAAAGAGATTATAGAGGGGGCAGATTTGTACACTGTGAGAGGCAGACCCTCTTGCCCTCTGGTTTAAAGTGTGTGCCTTCGACTCCAGCTTCCACCAAGCCTTTGCCTTCCACCCAAAAGTGGCAGTTGTGCTTGATGTGCACAGTGCCTGAGAGCCAGCTACAGCTAAAACGGTGTTGATCCTGCAGGCACACAGCTCCTTGGGAGGCTTGTTCTCGGTTACATTATAGTGAGGGGCATGAATGCGCCTACAGTGCCGCACAGCCAGCGAGAGCTAAAATGATGCCAATCATGCCCAGGGCAACACAGATCAGCCTGCAATCCATTGTAGCTGCCATTTTATTGTAAACTACCTGTCAGCCTGAAAGTAATGCTTTTAGAAACAGTGACATGGATTCTTAATATGATCCCCCACCCTACCCCCACTCAACTTGCTTGGCTGACAGAAGCCAGCTTGGGACCCGTAGCGGTTCTGTATAGCTGTACATCTGACTTTCCACATGGAACTTCTTTCTAATTGGAAAGGCAGGTGAGAATCACAGCCCCAAGGAGACAATAGAGGCTCCATGTGTGTGTGTGCGTGCACGCACACTCATGCTTTTCCCAATGAGAAACCCTCCATTCTGTTTTCCTAAAGTTTTTTAGAACAGTAGGGTAAAAATGCTAAGATCTGCACATGGTTCATGTGATGTGAATCTTGCTTCCTTCCAAGCCCTGTTTTGAGACTGATCTATGAGTGACAAATTAAATGATGCTCAGAAGCATGTTTTTGCTTCTCTGCGAAACAGCCGCTAGGCTCTTGACCACCTGTTCTAGCAAACCTGGAGGTGGCTGTACGTTCAAGTTCTGTTTTGTCATGTTGTTTTTGTGCTAATGGAGCTGAGACGAAGGAGATTTTTCTGCTTAAACAATTCTTCAGCAGACTCGGTGGCTTCCCACAAATAAGTAAATTGTCCTTCCTCTTTCAGTGAAGAGGGTCTCTCTCTCACCCCCACCCACCCATGACCCAGCAGGGCTGTTTCTTTCCTTTCCTCCTTGGGGGAAGAAAGTTCCCTTGATGAAGTTGTTTCTCCTTGGCGGGGAAGAAATGCTGGCACGCTTAATGAGCCGAAATGACAAGTGATGTCAGCTTAGATCAGCATCCCAAATGCATCTCGTTCTGCTTCCGTTTCGCCATTTGTCTTTTGCAGGCGAGTTCCTTTTTAGGCTGCTTCTGATTAGTCCACTGAGGGATTTTCCTCGCTGTGTGGAGATGGGGGGGCGGTGGTAGAGAGAAAAGGTAGGATGCAACTGCCGGAGGAGTCTGATGCGCTTTCCCCTCCTGCCTTGTTACTTCAAAAAGCCTTTCCTGCAGGGAAACCTTTCCACCTTCATTGTCTCCTCTGTCCCCGAAGGCTGTCTTTGCTTCAGCCATCACAAAGGGTTTTCAAAAAAGTTTAAAACTACAGAGATGAGAACTTTAATTCCTTTAACCCATGTTCATAGAGTGGCTGCATGAAAATGCTAGGGATTGCATCACTGTCAGCCCATCCTAATTCTTTGGGTTCATTGTTGGGTTTTCATCTGGTGCATTGGGCCCTGCAACCTACCTATGCCTTGGCGTGAGTTGTGCCAGAGGTAGTACGGCCTTTTTTCTTTGTTACTTTTGCGTGTGTGTGTGTGCCCATGCCTCGAAGTCATGGCAACCTCTGGCAACTCCTACTGGGGCATGGTGATGTTCAGAGAAGTGGCTTGATAGCCTCTCAACCCTGGTATTCCCTGGAGGTCTCCCATCCAAATACTTGCCAGGGTCGGCCCTGCTTAGCTTCTGAGATCTGGCAAGATTCAGCTTGCCTGGGCTATCCAGGTCAGGGATGTATGGCCTTTTTTCTTGTTAACAAAAAGGAGAAAGTTGAACATAGACCATATTACAAAGTAAACGGGCCTCTGTTTCAAGTTGGAGTTAAATGTGAATCTTGAATTTGCTTTTATTACATTTTCCCTTTCAGCAAGAAGCGTGACAGACCTGGTCCCTCTCTCCTTCCTTGTGCCCTCACCGCAACAACCCCCCTCCTTCAAGAGAGGCTGAGAAAGTGTGGTTGGTTTAAGGTCACCAGTGAGCTTGATGGCTGAGTGGGAATATTAAACCTGGGTCTCCCCAGTCCAAGTCTGGTCCTCTGCCAGTCACCCCACACTGGCTCTGAAAGCTGGAGATCTGCTTCAGTAATGTCTGAAAAATAAAGTGCAGTTCTTAAAATCTTGGCTTAAAAAACCACTCCATCCATTCCAAGAGTTGAAAATATTTCACAGGAATTCTTTCAGTGCTTCTCAGAACTTCTCAATTTTGACTTTGGTGAAAATGGAAAAAGACTGGGGGGGGGGCACTGAGAGCCAATTTGGTGTAGTAGTTAAGAGTGGTGGACTCTGATCTGGGAAATCGGGTTTGATTCCCCACTCCTCCGCATGAAGCCAGCTGGGTGACCTTGGGTCAGTCACAGTTCTCTCAGAGCTCTCTCAACCCCACCTACATCACAGGATGTCTGTTGTGGGGAAAGGAAGGGAAAGTGATTGTAAGCCGCTCTGAGACTCCTTGGGGTAGTGAAGAGCAGGGTATAAAAACTTCTTCTTCTCCTCCCCCCCCCTTCCTCCTTTCCCTTTTATATGCTGCCTGTGACACAAGAAGTGCTAGCCTTTAATGGACCAGATCTGTAGGACCCAGTCCAAAATGTTTGTTACTTTTCTTTAAATGTTGTTATATAGCCTGCGCTGATTTAATTCCAAACACCCATCCACCTTGAATCCTAATACTTGTGCGAGCTCCAAAGCATCTTTTTGGATAAATGAAATCTGTGAGGCTGTCTGGCTGCCAAATTCTATACTTTTCTAGCAGTCCTTGGGGAGCTGAAATCCTGGTTATTCACCGCCTAAATGGCACTATTATTATTTCCATGTGCTTTGTGTTATCTGAGTATTTTCTTCCTTAGAAAAGGCATTCACACAGAGAAAAGTCCTCTTCAATCTGTTCTCCCCCCCTTTTTAATTAAAAAAGAAAGCTACTCTACTGCTGATTAGGATTAAAATAGAAGATTCTTAATCTTTTTTTAATACTTTGAATTATTCAAGAGGGCTTTTCTACACAGGAAATAGACCTGCACTGTACAGAATCATTTACAAAGTTACTTACAAACATTATTAGAGGCTGTGGTTTATACTACTTGTATAACTTGCTGAAACTAGGACCCCACTATGGAATTCTGTATCATAAGCTTTTGCTTCAGTTCAGTTTTTACACTTCTAATTGGTTCTACTACCCTAATCCTATTGCATTGTTTATTGAATGTTCCTTCCACCAGTTGTATTGACTCACTCTGCGTAATCCACCTTGAGTCCACATGAGAAATATGGACTATAAATAAAACAAATAAATGGTTTTTAGTGTGGTAACAGATGCATTCAATCCTTAATAACATTCATCACATCTGGTTCAGGTGCCATTTCTGTATGTGTTCTTGACCCGCAATTTGTTTTACTCCTGGATGTAACTGTTACCATGTGCATTGACTTTGCCTTTCCCATGTTGCATTTGGCAATAGCAGCGGGTGTCAGCATTATAGGGAACCATGTATATATTGAGATTTCGCTGGGATTTTTGATCAAACACTTGTCACCTGTTTTTCTATCTGCAGTTCCAAAACTCTATACTGTTGGCACTGTTTCTCTGTGATACTGTTATATCCCTCCTCTCTGTTTGCTCCACGTCTCCGCTTTGACCCACCAGCCACTTTGTGATCCAAATCTTGGCAAGGTCCAGTAGATAAAACACCTGGGTTCCCCCCACATGGTTGGATGCAGTCATTCTCCCAAAGCTATTTAAATAGAGCTTCAGTGAGGGAGAAGACACTAAAGACTGCAAAGTCTTTTTCAGATTACAAGTGTTACAAGAAGCTGGGACCTGCAATACTCCCAGGGGGGGGGGAGCTCCATGTAGAAGAGGAAGCCGCCACAGGTGAGCCTTCTCCCCCCCCCCCGGCAGTGATGGTGAGGCCCACGCGACTCCCAGCCACCGGGTCTGCCAAACCTTCTCCCCCAGCAGCGACAGCAAGGCCCATATGGCTCCCAGCCACCAGCCCGACAAGACTCCCCCCTCGCAACGAAGGCAAGGCACCAGTCCAAGTGTGTTCTCTGCACATGCACGGGGAACACTTTTTTACTTTGGGGGGGATTGAAGTATCCCCCGTATAATTTTTTTAACTTTTCAGATTTTTCTGCACACCTAGGGAGTCCCCCAAGTGTGCAGGAAAATCTCTTTGCTCCCTATGTGCGGGTTTAGATATCCGCACTAAGGAGGCATCTTGGCTGTTAGTATATAGGTTATAAAATGTGGACATGTAACTACAATTGTATTTGCCATTTGGGGCCCTTCAGGATTGAATCTAGCAATAAGTAATCTGAAGGAAAGGGGGCAAGTGGGATGATGGTCATCTGACGTGAAGCTGCCAGGCAAAGAATAATTCTATAATCCTGATATTTATAGCTGCTTATTAATGATGATCAGTAGAGTTTGTTCTCTCCTCTTTTGTTTCTACGCATCACTGAGGTGAAATTCCAATTTTAGTTAAGAGAAACACCCCCAGCTATCTCTTCTGTTTCATTTGCTTATGGCTGTTCTGAAAGTATGTTTGTTAAATACTACTAGTTAACTGCTCAGACCATAATAACTCTCTCTGTTTCTTTCCCCTTTCCCCAGCCATTCTTCCATAATGTCCTGAAGTACTGAAAATCTCCCCATTGCCTGTTATCCTCCGCTTTGTTTGAAGTTTGATTAGGCCAAGAACAGGTGTTGCTTTCCTTTGAGCATTTTGAGAGGTATGTCAGATCCACCTCTGTAAGTCTTTACAGAGAGAATGGAGCAAACGAACCACAACTCCCTCTTTCCCCTTTGTTCTGGAGAATTCGGTTGCCCTTTTATGGGAGAGAGTAAGTTCTGGATGTACTAAGTTTCCTGAATACCCTTGGTCTGTCTAACCCAGTATTATCTGTTCTGACTGGCTGCAGCTCTCCAAGGACTCAAGCAGAGAAAGGTCTTTCCCAGCATCTTCTACACCAAAATTCTTTAAGTGGAGATCCTAGAGCAGAGTTTATTCAAAGCATGTGCTCAGTAACTGAGCCAAAGACCCAGCAGTTAATGTTGTTTCCTGATGCTGGTGAATTCATTGTCTAAGAGACAGGGGGAGTTTCCTCCCCTGCTTTTAATAACGTCCCCTATCCACACTGGCTTAAGCTGTTCCATGTTCCACTTCCCTGGGTGTGGAGAAACTTTACCTATGTTCTCCTTGCTCAAGCAGTGCTTTGGCAAAGGCAAGAAGATTCTGCTAAATTGCTTCTTGCTTCCATCTCCCATATAACGCTGCCTTACAGTGAATCAATTTATTAGTCCTCCATAATGTCTGTCTCGACTCTGAGAATCTCAGGAAAAGAGCATTTTCCTGTCCTGCTAGTTGAGATCCTTAAAACAAACATATACCTGGTATGCTTTGAACTTGGCAAATTAGTCGTGCAAAGCATGTGTTCTGCCACTGAACTGTGGTCCTTCCTGATAGTTTACTGCCTCTGTTGAGGGAGGGTGACTGGCTTTCCAGTGCTGATGAGTGGGCTCTGAGGATTTGGTCACAGGGCATGGAAGATCCAGGAAGTTTCTTCCTTCTCTCTTTGATACTCTTGTCCCCCCCCCCCCCCCAGCTACCCTCTTTACAAGAAAGCACCAGGTAGAGGGATAGAGCCACCGAGCCAGACTCCAAAGAGCCCTCACTTCCTCCATATTGTCTGACTGTGAGTGTGCTTGCTGGAGGACCTGAAGAGAAGAGATATAGTACTGGAAGTTGGATATGATCCAAGGGCTGTAGCACTTTCTCTCACTCTCTGATGTCATCACAATTTTTCTAGATTTGGGGTGTGTCCAGGTGTGAGCATAATTTCTGTACTTATGGTACCACACAAAGAAGCTCTTGATTATTTCTTTTGGGTTTGTATAATGGGAGAGTCTCTCTTCCCCCCCCCCCCTCTGAATGTGCATAAGGACTTTTACATTATTAAAGAAAGCTTTTCTCTTCCTGGGCTCTCCCTCCTGACTCTCCTGTGCATTTACAGTGGGAATAAGAGATGACCTCTGCCTCAGGAAAATAAATAAAAATAGAACAGGCTATGGGAAAAGCTTTTTGTTCCAAGATGCCTGTTGTTGCTCTGTGTGTTTGTGTAATATATGAAAAACGTGTCTTCCCACATGATTCTTCTGCTTGTTAAAAGACCACTGGGACCTGTAGCTCCCCAAACAATAACAGATCAAAAGAGCAGTTCTGGAGCTGTGGAGCTCAGTCTGCCCCAAACAGATGGTGAATCGGCCAGGGTTCACTGGGCTTTTGGAGACACAGTCCACAGTCGCTGTTTGGGAGAGCAGATTGACAATCTGGCAGCTCTGTTGATTTCTCTTTCAAAAAACGTGTGATCTGGATATCTTTTTTTAAAAAATTAAAAGTACTACAGTAAAAAAATTATCTGAAGGTGGACTAAAAAATAACTCTTAGCATTTATATGGAGATACTCATGGGGATTCAAAAACATTTTGCTTACAACCACTTGGTCAATCTTACAACAACACTGCAAGGTAGGCCATTATTACTGTCCATAATGGTTGGACACAGTGCTGATGTGCTCCATTGGGAGTCCGACACTCTCTCCTGATGTGCCCAACCCAGGGTCGACCCCAGGTTTTTTTGCACACTAGGCGAGGATACCTTCTGGCGCACACACCCCCCCCCCCCGTGCGCCCATCAATTTTCAAAAATAAATGCATTTTAGGAAGAATGAAAAACACAAAATTTGAAATGGCTAATTTCTTTTTTTTGAATTGTGCTTGCTTGCCCTCATCTCCACCACCTCTGTTGGCCTGGCTGATGCAGCGGGGCCAGCTTGGGCTGCTGCTCCTCCCCCAACTCACTTGCTCACGCACACATTTCCAAAACCAAACTGCTTTCCCCTCACTGACAAGTCATCTCCCACCGGTACCCATATTACCTAGGGGGTAGGGGGAAAAGCAAATGTGAACCCTGCCAGGACTCAGAGGGAACAGTTCTAAACAGGTTTCATCTGTTCAGCCCTAGACTCTCTATGCTAGAAGAGAGTGTCTTGGTACTTGGTGAGGTGTATAGGATCGGAGGAAAGCCCTTATTATGTAGAGGCCAAGAAGTGAAGTACTCCCGCTACACCCCAGGAAAGACCTCCACATTCTGAAGACCAAACAATTACACTGGAGGATCACTATCCCTTCTACAGGGAGTCGGGGGTGGTGGTGGAAGAAATCGGTAAACCTCCAAATAGCAGTGTGAGGAGGCAACATCAGAGGGGGGCCTCAGCCTCTATGCCCTTATTCGTTGGCCTTCCAGGGTAACCAGCTCACCACCGGCTCCACTGGAGAAAGCGGAGGGGAGGAAGGCAGGAGCGCGTGTGCCTGCCTGCCTCTCTGAGATCTGGTCATTTCCTTCCTCCACTGACTCTGCAGCAGAGCAGCTGGACGGGTTGGGGGGGGGGCACTGCCACTCCTTCTCTACCCCTGGAGTCCAGCCAACTGCCTGACGGCCACCTGCCTGCCCCCTCCCGGACTCACCGACAGTAGTGTGAGTGCTGCAGAAGAAGAGGAACTGGAAGAGACGAAGTACCAGTTGGATGGGGCGGCCAAGCCGGTGTTGTGTAGAGCCATGCCATGGCGGTTGGCGCTGAGGATGGCACCCAGGAAGTGCTTGAGGGTGGCCAAAGTGTTGTGCAGGAGAGCCATGCCATGGCAGTTGGCACTGAGGATTGCGCCCAGGAAGCATGGGCTGGTCAAAGGGGTGGGGAGGAGGTGGCAGTCCAGTTCGGCGCTCACCTCCAGGGGCACCCTAGGCAGAAGTCTAATCTGCTTTATGGGTGGGCTCGCGCTGGCCCAACCTGTTATTTTGTTGTTCTGGAGTTTATCATCCCTAGCTATAGATCTGTAAGCTGCAACTAAGGGAGTGTGTCTGTGTTTCACAGATCCTAGAGACCCTCTACTGAGTTCATATCTGAGATTCCGTTTGAACCAGGGACCTGACAGTGCTCTTACTTAGCTTCTATGTTACGTATTTGCTTGCGAGTCCAATAGAGGGTTGCCACAGAGAGCAGCATTTCCGTGCCACGTTCTCCACTCTTTTCCTGTGTTGTTGTGATGTCTGTCTGTCCGGTTGATGCTTTAGAAACCTGTGCAGACTTAAAAAGTGTGTGGGTGTGTTCCTTCCAGAATGAAAGTCAGTTTGGCATCGTGGTTAGATCATCAGACTAGAATTTGGGAGATTTGAGTTCAAATCCTCACTTAGCTGTGAAGCTCACTGGACAACCTTAGGGTAGTCACTTTCTTGTCAGTGCAGCTCAGTTCACAAAGTTGTTAGGGAGGCATAGTGGACGTATGTCACAGTAAGTGCCCTGGGGTGGGGCAAGGGGGCATAAAAATGAGGAAGAAGAGGAAGAGATACCCCGCCCTTCACTCACTTGGAGTCTCAGAGTGGCTTACAAACTCCTTTCCCCTCCCCTCCCCACAACAGACACCCTGTGAGGTAGGTGGGGCTGAGAGAGCTCTGAGACAACTGTCCTTGAGAGAACAGCTGGTACAGAGCTATGGCTTGGCCCAAGGTCATCCTGCAGGTACAAGTGGAGGAGTGGGAAATCAAACCCAGATCTCCCAGATAAGAGTCCACGCACTTAACCGCTACACCAAACTGGCTTTTGGAGTTCATTTTGCTCAGTTGGTCAGTTACTCCAGGTTTCCAAGAGGAACATAAAAAGAAGAGCCAGGTTAAAGTCATGGTGTTTACTTGAGCGAATATGTGGGGAGTCTGTGAAGGCTTCCTCTCTTAATTTTCCTGATAGTGATGACCTTTTTAATAAACTTTTGTCGATCAGAATGTCTGCTTTTATTTTACTATAGAACAATGGCAGACTGTGGCTGGTGCAAAACATCTGTGGATATGGAGTGCTTTACCTGGCTGTACCCAGGGGTCATTTTGAGCTGGAGCTTGGGGGAGCTCAGCTCCGGGAGTTGGTGCCAGCCCCCCCCCCCCACAGGGGAATGCCTGCTTGTGTCATGGCTGCAGCAAAATGACCCCGTCCCCTGGAAAGGCCCTTGTTCCTCCAACCAGCCTTCTGAAGTCTTCAGCCACCACTGAAGCTATCCTCCCAGAATAGTGGTATTTCTGAGGCTTTGATTAGTAGCTGTCCCCTCTCTGTCAGCTCTCTCTCTCTCTCTCGCCTTCTGACATACTTCCGGTGATGTCAGGTGGTGTAGCATATGCAAATAAGTTATGCTAATGAGTTATGCTAATGAGCTCCTGCACCTCTTTTTCTACTAAATGACCCCTGGCTGTACCTCTTACCATTGTGGCACTTCAGAGAATACAGGATGGGGCTGTACGAGGGTATGGGAAAGCATGTGGATGCTGGTGTACCATTAATCTTGTCACCCCGTCTTTCTGCAGGGTAACATTCAGTTTGTCTAAAACAATTCCAAATCACTTTGTTCTAGAAAACATTCACATGTGTCACTCCTTCTAGTAGCAAACTTGAGGACTGAGTGCCTGTTGGAGGCAGCATTGAAACAGGGCCCCTTACTCCTCAGATACGTAAAAAATATGACTTTCTATTTTTTTTAAAGAGCCCTTTCTCACCTCACAAAAACAGGCTTGAAGCACACTGACAAGGCTTCCAAGGACATAGAATGCCGTGGAAAACTTGGATAGCAACAAATGGGAAATTAAAAAAAAGAAAGTAGCATGGTAGGTGAGATTGTTCTACATCCTAAGAGCTGATTCATCTAGGAGAGTGAGATGTGAGCCAGGAAACATTACCTGTTTTCATGGTGTCTTCCCCACCCCCCCTTATTTATGGGCCCCTAACTTATAAAACTTACATAGGATCAGCCAGGGGTTCCCCCAGAAGCCTGAGAAAATGGAGTGGGCCTAAACCAGCCTTTGAAAGAACAAGAGAGCTGACCCTGCAGACTTTGAGGGGGAGACCAGTCTGTAAATAATTTGCCACTACTGAGAAGGCCCTGCTCCTAGCAGATTCCAGCAGTATTCCCGCTAAGCTCAGCTAGTGTGAGCTAGCTCACAGTTTTTTAGCCTCCAGCTCACACATTTTTGTCATAGCTCAGGAAGGATGGCTCCAGAGCAAACTAATTTATGCAGTAGCCAAATCACTTGCTCACAACTTTAATGCCAGGAGCTCACAAAGTAGAATTTTTGCTTACAAGACTCTGCACCTTAGAGGGAGCATTGAATATCAGCCTTAGAAAGAAAGCGAGGGGGAGGGGGAGCCCAGCCTCACTGAGGTAATTTTTAATATATTCTTGTATTTGTGTGTGTGCGTGCGCACACACTTGGAATTTGTGGCAACTTCTGGTGACTGACCCCTACCGGTAGCCTAGAGGATATTCAGAGATGTGGCTGAATAAAGTCTGTCCTTGCCTCCCGGCTCTGGTATTCCGAGGAGGTCTCCCATCCAAGTACTTGCTAGAGTTGACCCTGTTTAGCTTTTGAGATCTGACAAGAATGGGCTTGCCTGGGCTATCCAGATCATGGAACATAATATTGAACAAGATTGTTACAATTCTGGAGTACTAGATTTGAACCCACTGGCACCTTTAGAGACCAATGAAATTTTTGGGGTATAAGCTTTCAAGAGTCAAAGCTCCTTTTGGATGACTAATTGCCTCCTCTTGCGCAGTTTTCTCGAGACAGGCCTGTGCAGCTCTTGTTTGCAGTGGGGGGGGAGGAAATGTTTAGGTACTGATATGGTTATCTTGGGCTCTTCGTTTGTGGGCATTCTAATGCATATGATAGAAGTTAAATGCTTGCTTTGTGGAGTGCTTCCATGAGTAAATGAGCTACCTTAAGCCCTTTGGCAGGGTACAATTTTTAAAAATAAACCAGTGATTGGGAGTGGCTTGATTGATAGATTACAAACAGGATTCCAGAGTCACATAGCAAAAAAAGGGATGGGGGGGGGGGGGGAAGAATGGTCTCTTGTCATTTTTCTTGATTAGATTTGAATTTTACATAGTTATATTTCACCCTGTGTTACTTGCATTTCAAAGCTCCTTAAACTTACTTTTAAAAAATCTACTACATAAATGATCTGCCTAGTGAGGAATCTAATCTCACAGTGCATCTAAAGAAGCAGGTTCTTTGCCCATGGAAACTTACACTGAAATAAAATTGTGTGAGCCTTTAAATCTAAGGGGCCACTGGACTCCCATTTGTTGTGGCATTAACAGATTAACACAGTTACCCCTTTGGAATTTATTTATTTATTTTATAAATTTTAACAAACATTAATATCCTGCCTTTTCTCATGGCCTAGGACCACTTAACAATAATTATTTAATTTACGTTGGTCCTAGTGCTGGGCAGGGATTTATGAGCTGCCCTGTTCCCCACTGCCGCCTTCTTCCGGTGCTTTCATCCTCTTCCCCCAAACGTTCCCTCTCTTAGGGATGAGAAAACAGTTTGCCCTGCAAGTATTACAACAGCAAGCCTCTTCCACATACTTTGTTCTGAGTGACCCTCTCAACAGAGACAGCAGATTGTACTTTCCTGAATTTGAAGTGGATCACAGTGGGATTTCAGGGATTAACATGGAGGGATGCCAGCAATCATCTAGCCTAATTGTCTGCCCAGAGGGGGCAGCAATGCCAGTTTGATCCCAGCTAAGTATGCAATGCCTGTTTAATGCAGGCTGCAATCTTGGTGTTGCGCGGTCTGTGCAAGCATAGTGCAGATACCGTAGGGGAAAATAATCTGTGACAAAGCAGGCATTGTCAGCAGCATTTGGATTAGTGTGTTGTAGCCAGAGTGTTTGATGTGTTTTCTTAAACACGTCGCACTCGGGAGAGCATAAATCAGCTGGAGAATGCTTAAGATTCTTGCATTTATAGCTCTTGATAGCCATCCAGGAGGTTGTATTGGCATCTGTGTCTGGAATTCTTTTGTTATCTGCAGTGGCAGGAGAAAGAGGCCCTGGTAGTTTATTGTGGGTTACTTTCCATAACCGGCGGAGGGATCCCTTCCAAGGGTTCTCGGAGGATTCTGATTTGTGGTTCCATCCTCTTAGCACACTCTGTGCAGTCATAGCTGAGAGAGACTCTGTTTTTGTTCATGTGAAATTTATAGTTTTGCCACATGTAGTGGCTGTTTTGTTTTTTAACAGGGAAATATTCAGCTATGCCATTTTAATTCACTTGCAATGAAAGCGGTTCTGGCAATCGTGTGGCTCTTACAGAAGTGCAAAGTGCCCTCAGGGTCGTTGGAGCATTTACTGGGACATGACAGAACGGAACACGGAGAACGTAAGGGGTGCTTTCCTCAGAGGTACACCCTACCTGCTCAGTTTATTCAGCCTCTGTGCAAATGGATGGGTTCAGTCATGAAGGAAGGCTTGTGTGTCCCCAGCCATGGCCCTTATACCCATTTTTCTTTCTTTGTCAGAATCACAGTCAGGATTTGCTTCTAGCTAGCATGCTGACACAGTTTTCCTTGCAACGGCTGTTTTTTTGTTTGTATGTTAAACAGGAGACGAACCCCTGGAGGCTGGCACTCCCTGCTGGGGAATTGTTGAATACCATGGGAATGTTCATCCATGACACTCTTGGGGCCTGGCACTTAACAGCAGAATGTGAAAAGGTACAGTGTGAATGTAACAGGGTTTCAGAGCCTGACCAGAGTACAGCATGTTTGAGTTACGTGATTCAGCTGAGCCAGTCCATCCAGGTTGCTCAATGTCGTTTTTTGCCTCCCCCCCCCTTTATTCCTTCATTCTTTTATTCACTTGCTATAGCAGTTGCCATTGTCCCAGTACTAGCTACCATGTTTGTAAATTGGGCCAGTGCATTAGTATGTACGGTACCCTAAAGAAACATGGCACTCTAGGAGAGGAAAGAATAATCCCATATGCAGTAATAGACATTCAATATAGATATTAATTACATGAAAAGTTATTAGTATATTGCTTTTCTTCCCACTGGGGTCTCAAAGCAGCTTACAGAATGCAGAAAATTATAATATAGACAAATAAAACAAATATGTAGCAAAACTGACTAAAGGCCAAGAGCCCAAATTTGTCTTGGGCTTCAGCCCATGCCAAATGCTCAAGTGTCTGGCTATGCCTAGGCTAAACACCTGCAACAGTGGCTCAGCCCAGATGTTGTTCAGCTGGCCCAAAAATGTTCCCAGTGCTCCTCCCCTGTTTGCCAAGGCTCTGCTCAGGACATTTTTTTTTGTATTGAAGCATCTCACATTCCCTCTGGCATTTTGCCAGATTTGTGCCAGTAGCATCCATGGAGAAGGTAGATGTCTTTTCTTGGAGAACATACATCACACATACTGTTCTTGTCCTCTGATCATTCTCATCAGGTGGATAGATCCCCAGTCCCTCTCATAATGACTTGACATGCATGAGAGTCCAGTTCAGGCAGCAATTTTGAGGTACATCTTATTTTACACTAGAGAAGTCTCCCAAGTAAATTATGCCATAGGAAAATGTACACTTTGGCCAGGGTTTCTGCACTGCAGAATGCTTAGGACAATGATTTATCGGACATGGAGGGAGTGTATGTATGTTTCATACCATGCTTGTGCATTCTTGTCATTGTCCAAAACGGAGTGCTGGGCAAATGGGACCTTTTGGCCTGATCCATCCATACCCTTGGTTAGAGGCGATGTCTAGATTTGTATGCAGGAGAGTCCAGGTTCAGGCTTTATCTCCAGGTAAAGGTTTTCAAGTAGTAGGTGTTAGGAAGGCCTTCTTCCACATGAGACAAGTACCTGCTGCCAGTCAGAGCACTAGGTTAAATGGACACGTTTATGTATTCAGTGGTTCATAGGGCCGTGATCTGTTACTTGAGGAATGCAGTATCAAATGAGCAATGGTTTTTCTGTGTGTAATACTTTTTCACCGGAGCTGGTCCACACATTCAGCTGCCAGCTAACAGGCGTAGAAGAATCAAGTGATGTAGGTTGCACGTGTGAACCAGGCCTTTACATTTTGTTCCCTTGATTGACTGGCGTGCGTCAGACAATCTTGGCAGCAGCAGATTGCCATAATTTATTTTGCTCTGAAGCCTGGCATCTGATGAGCCATCTCATCCCTCTAGCAAAAGGGCTGTAAAACCTTCATTTCAAATCACGTTTTCTTTGAGCCATTTGGTAGTCAAAATCCTTATGTCCTGCGCTTCTTTGATCACAGCAGTATATCTTTCAGCAGAAGCCTTTTCGAGCAGCATTCCCAAGAGGTCCCAGGCTCCTCTCTGAGTTCAGAAGGTTTTGCTGCTTTGAGGCCAGGTTGTGGTCTTCTCGAAGGAGGGTGTGGGGAAGACGAAAGGTGGGTGGGCAGAATAACAATCCCTGTTGAAGTAGAAAGAGAGAAGACATGCCTTTGGCTATGGAGGTGAGCAGTGCACAGCATTCCCGATTTCAGTTCACAGTGCTGCCTGGGATTTTCTATTTAAGCACTTAACATGTAGCTCTGGTAGGTGTTACGTACAGATAAATGCTCCTTCTCGCTTTTGAGCTAACATTGTCAACTGGCTGGGCTCCAGCAGCTGATCTGCCCTAAAGTAAAGTGGCTTTAAAAACAAAACAAAAAACAACCACTGTTATATTGGGAAGGACAAAAGACATGCAGCTGAAGCAGAGAGTCGAAACCCGGTCCTATCACCTTGTCAACCTGAGCCACAGCTCTGTTGAATGTGTGCAGGCAAAATTGACTGGTGTTAAAAAAAACAAACAAACAGAAAAGAAAACCCAAAGAGACACCCAGACAAACCCAGCTAAGTCTCAAACTGCCAGAAACTGCTCCTGCATTTCTCTTATTATTAAAGTTGCCCCATTCTTACATGTCAACTGTGGCTGCACTCCAGGAAACACGCCATAGCTAGATATGGGTACAGCTACACACTGGAGCACTGTGGGAAGTTGGGCTCTGATTAGTCACAGTTCCCAGGGATGAAAGCAGTCTGTCTGATCCTCACACTTGATGGCATGGTCGCGGCGAGCTCAGCTGTTAACCTGGATAGCCCTAGGTTCGAGTCAAGTAGCACCTTAGAGACCAACAAGTTTTTTGTGGTGTACAGTTTGGGGGGGGGGGTTCGTGTGTGTGTGCACCTGGAAGTCATGGGGACCTCTGGTGACTGACCCCTAGTGGAGGCCTGGAGAGCTGCCTGGAGAGCTGGAGGATATTCAAAAAGGTGGCTGCATAAAGCCTGCCCCCACCTCCGAACTGCTGGTATTCCAAGGAGGTCTCCCATCCAAGTACTTGCCAGAGTCAACCCTGCTTAGCTTCCAAGATCTGACGAGATCGGGCTTGCCTTGGCTATCCAGGTCAGGATGTGGTATACACTTTTGAGAGTCAGAGTTCCCTTCATTAGACAAAGGGAGTGTTGACTCTCAAAAGTGTATACCCTGAAAATCTTGATGATCTCTTAAGGTGCTACTGGACTCAAATCTAGCCTTCCTGCAGACCAACATGGCTACTCTCCTGAAACTATGTATAGCCCTGACAGCCAGAAATGGAAATGGGTGTCTTGGATGCGGTTTATGGTTGTGTGGGGAGCCCAAAAGTTTCAGGCCCATGACATAACTGAATCTAAGCAGGATGAAAAGTGAGGGGCCGAGCTGAGAGGCAGGTCTGAACACACCAGGGTAGGATTTCCACAAGGATACTTTAACCATTTTAGAGGGCCTTGCATGCATATGGGAAGGGATATCACTTTTTCAAAATGTTCTAGGTGCTAAACAAGAGGAGGAGCCTGCTTTCTGACTTCTGTAGTGTGCTGGTTGAGAAGTACAGGTGTCTTTTGGAGGCCTCCATGGCTGCTCGGTACCTGGATTTCTGTCCCTCTGAGTATGTTTGCCTCTGGAACAGCAGCTATCCTATGTGTACTCTTTCCACCTGCAGCCTTATTTGTTTAGGTCTTAGCTGCCTTGTACTAAAGGCGATCAGTGTTCCGTCCAGCCAAGTGCTGTCTGCTTTGACTGGCAGCAGCTCTCCAGGGTTGTGGGATAACAAGGTCTTTTGCGACATCTTCTATCTTTTGAGTAGAGATATTGCGGGATGCAATGTATGTGTTTTGTCAGTGATTCTTCCTCTTGTGCACACAAGTGCTATAATGCACAGAGCTAGGGCGGGAAACCAACAAAAAGATATGAACACGTCTTAGCATGGAATTATTTACTAAAACTCGTATGCTTGGTAGAAAGCCAGTGTGGTGTAGTGGTTGGGCTAGGATCTGAGGGATCCAGCTTCAAATCCCTGCTCTGTCATGGAAGCTTGCTGAGAGACCTTGGGCAACTCATGCACTCGCAGGCTAACCTACTTCACAGGTTGCTGTGAAGATAAAATAGAGAAGGGAAAACTGTTGTACGCCCCCTTGGGTTCCTCCTCAGGGAGGAAAGTGGGGTATAAATGAAGTAAATAAATAAAACCCTGTATGTCCAAATTAATCGAACAGAGCGACTTGCATCCCAGATTTAAAAATCCAAAATTCCTAATTAAGCTAATATAAAAAGCAGACAGATCACAATGATAGCAAAATAACAGCAGCAGATAAATCACTGCATAGCAGTCCGCATCCAGGATCAGATTAACCAAAACCAAGAAAAGCTCAAACCAGTAGTCTGAGTAACAAGACTGGCACCTAATATAAAAGCTGTCAGGTAGACCTTTCAGGGAAGAATCATCAGTGAATGTGGCTCTACAACTGAAAAGGCCATTTACCTGATCACTGCCGGTTTCACTTCCATTGACAGAAATAACTCCAAGAAGAGACATGAAATACCAACAAGCCTTTTCTGTCTTTCACATTTAGTGGGTAGTAGTTTCAGTGTTGACAGTTGGGTAACATTCAGGCACAGTGATAAACTGTGGTTTTATTAACGGTGATCAAACCTTCATTAGTGGTGGCATCTGAATGCAGATGGCCCAGTTAACCTGAGTTTGTTGTTGCACCAAAACTGTATTTTAGACTGAGGTTTGTGGCAGCTCTGCTAACCTCAGTTATTACTAATTGTGGTTTATCATGACATGTGATACAATAAACCATAGTTTGCTGAGTAGTGTTGGTGCTTGCCGTCTGACTAAGGAGGACATTGGAGTGCAGATAAAATGTTCTCCCTTCTGGGAGACAGAAAAGAACCAAACGGACTAATTTGTGTTATTTATATTGGGTAGGCTAACCAGAGTTTGTTGTACAAACCATGGGTTATTATAATGTCTAAAAGCAGCCTGGGAGCTATTACCTGTCATGCAACTTTAGGAGGGAAATTTGCTTAGGGTGCATTGTTGAGCTTTAAATCCATAGTGGACCCTGAGCCTGGGACTTGAGGGATGTCAAGAGGGGGATTCATTGGCGCAATCCCACCCAACTCTGATGGAAAGGAAAGAACTGCAAGGAAACCAGTTAGAACGGCAAGGAAGGCTCTTTATAACAAGCTGGAGAAGGTACTGTGATTCCCCTCCCCAAGTAGGCTAGGCTTACTCACTGCAATGAGTAAGAAAGGGACTGCTGCCATTCCCTCTGAGAGATCACGGTCTTCTCTGCCTCTGCACAGCCCCCCCCCCTTTACATTGACAGGAAGTGGGAAATGGGGAGTTGGGATTGTCTAGTTTAGGCTGGTGGGCAGATGTTCATGGCTCACAGTAGTGGGTGGTACCTACAGATGGTCTTTCTCTTCTCTCTGCTTTCTCATTCTGGTGTCCTTGTTCACAGGCTTCAGCATGGGGTCTTGTAGCCATGGAGCTGAAAAAGGAGTCATGAGTAAAGATTCAAAGAAAACTGGCCAAGAAAGGAGCTGGATCTGCTCCACAGTGAGGTTGCTTGGCAAGGGCAGGGTTCCCTTCACTCCCTAGATCTGCTTGAAATGCTCCGTGACTGAGAGTGCTGTTCAGACCAACAACAAAAAACTTTTCCTACAGCTCTTGGCAGGAGCCTCTGTATGTAATGTAGCCCCCTGCTCCAATGCATGAGCACATTTTATGGCTCCCTGAGGGACCAGAGACCTAGGTGTGCTGGTTAATTTCTTTTGGCTGCTCTTATCTGCTAGTTTACTACTCTTTGGGGGAATTTCCCTTGTGGCACAGAGGTTGCTGGCTGACTCTGAAACCTCCAAGTAGCCAGGTATTTAAAGTAGTGAGTTTAAAGGCTTCAGAAGGACAGCATATGATGCAGAGGCAGTTAACCCAGGAGAGGGAAGCTGTGATTTAGCAGTAGTCTATCTTAACTAGGAAGGGTGCAGGGGAGTTAACAGAGGAGTTTTAGGCAACTTCCAGTAACTTAACTGGATTGGGTGACTGGCTGCCAGGAGTATCTGATGTGGATTAGGAGACAAACAAGAAAGGTTAGTTGCCTTCATTCCTTACTTGTGGGCTTCCTGGAGGCATTGGGCTAGCCACTCTTTGGAAACTAAATGCCAAACAAACGAGTCCCCTGGGTTTGATCTATTAGGGCTGCTCTGGTGACGACTCTCCTTTGGAAAATCTGAATGTTAGTTGAAAAGAAAACTGTGTTCAAGAAGCATAATTTGCTGCAGATAATCTAGGTACAGAAGTCATGAAGTTACTCTTTGACTTTTGCAAGTTGAGGTTCTAAATCAATGAAAGCGCAATCAGCAAGTAGACTTTTGTGAGGGTCATCCTGAGAAGAGTCTGGATAGAGGGTGATGGCCTCAGGTAGTAGAGCATGCTCTCTCCCTCTCCCTCCCTCCCTCTTTCTGAATCCTTGGAGTCTTTTGGAGACTGAATCCTTGGAGACTGTCTTGGAGTTTCATGTGTGGAATGTGACTCTTGGATCCAGCCACTTCAAGGTGAGAGGGGCTGTGGCTCGGTGGAAGAACCTCTGCTTTGCATGCAGAAGGTCCCAAGTTCAATCCCCAGTTATAGGTCTAGGCAGGAGGTGATATGAAAGACCTCATCCTGAGACCCTGGAGAGCCGTTGCCATTCTGAGTAGACTATACTGACTTTGATGGACCCGATGGTCTGATTCAGTATAAGGCCGCTTCATGTGTGTTCATGTGAAAACCAAGAGGGGAGTACAGCTCTGGGGGCACATTGTCTACAGCTCTAAAACTTAGCTAGAGTTCCTCATAATGACCTTTTGTTATCAGTCTCTGCCAGATAACACCCATCCCTGCCTCACCCCCACTCCCCTTTGGTCTTTTGTATATTGACTGGAGGGAAGAGGATGCTTCACTTTGAGGGGAGAGGATAGGGAGGTTGGGGGCTGAAGAAGAAGAAACAAGGAGTCCTGTATGTGTATGTTAAGAGGCATTTATTAAGTGGATCTTAATTTTTTTTAAAATACAAAAGCCTCCGTGAGCCCAGAGTGGGTAGGATGTGTGTATTTTGTCACTCTTTCTCTGGATATGACCAGCATTTAAAATTGGCCCAGAGGTTTTCATTTCCCTTTCTTCCACTGGGCTCTGACCTCCGCTTTGTATTTTTTTGGGGCTTTGCTGATAAAATGCCCACTGGAGCAAAAGCAGAGCACCTGCTGAGCTGTTGAAATGTACAGTTCCTGAATCTCCGTCAAAGAGCTGGTGCCAAACCACCAATTTTCACCTTCACTGGGTGCAAACTGCTGGTCTAGAGCAAACAGCAAGACTTCCTTGAAGTTAAAAGGGGGGGGTGGGCAGGACAGCCTGGTGATAAGAGCATGGCAGGACAGGATGTGGTCTCTTCTTTGGTTTCCTGTTGGTTTTCCACCTCCATTTCAAGCCTGCTGTGGTCCCTTTACTTCCCTCTGTACTCCTTTCTTTGCCTAGGACATTTGCCTAGGACATTCCTCTCTTTTGAGTTTAAATTCCTCTTCCAAATCAGCTTCTTCTACACACATAGTCTTTTGGGAGGCTATCATAGGCTCCCCTATTCTGATTAGTAAAATTCCCTCTGGAATAAGTCTGTTCTACATAGTTTCTGGAATAAAGTGTGTGAGCCTTCCTGGCCTCCTCAGGAAGGCCATTCCAGAGGTGAGGGTCACAAGAAATAATGCCCATGTATCCGCAGTGACCATTCTTGCCCATTTCCACAGTGACAGCTTCAGACAGCTTTCTTCAGATGAGCAAAGCTGTACTCCTTCACAGCACACAAAATTAACATACGGAAGTCTCTACCACAAGATCTGTAGTAGACATGATCTGTAGTTTCATGTCTACTACAAGATCTGTAGTTTCATGTCTACTACATGATCTACTACATTTCTGGGAAGTAGTGTATACGAAAGAGATCTTGGGGTAAGAGTATGAGCAGTCAGTGTGATGTGGTGGCAAAAAAGGCAAATTCAGTCTTGGGTTGTATTAAAAGGGCCCTAGAACCGAAATTGCATGAGGTCATAGCCCCTCTGTTTACTGCCTTGGTCAGGTCGCACCTTGACTACTGTGTGCAGTGTTGGAGGCCTCACTTCAGGATGTGGACAAAATTGAGGGGGTGAAGAGGAGAGCGATGAGGATGATCAGGGGTCTGGAGACTGTGACCTACGAGGAAAGGCTAAGGGCTTTGGGAATGTTTAGTTTGGAGAAGAGGAGATTGAGGGGGGCCATGATTGCTCTCTTTAAATATTTGAAAGGCTGTCATTTGGAGGAGCTGTTCCAGTTGGCAGCAGAGGATAGGACCAGAAGCAACGGGTTTAAATTACATGCAAAAAGGTATCGGCTGGATATTAGGAAAAACTTTTCAACGGTCAGAATGGTTCAAAGGTGGAATCAGCTGCCTAGGGAGGTGGTTAGCTCCCCTTCACTGGCAGCTTTCAAGAAGAGGCTGGACGAATATTTGTCAGAGATGCTTTGGGCTGGTCCTGCATTGGGCAGGGGTCTGTATGGCCCCTTCCAACTCTATGATCAAATGATAAATAGTTTCAGGTGGGTAGCCATGTTGGTCTGAAGCAGGAGAACAACGTTTGAGTCCAGTGGAACCTTTAAGACCAACAAAGTTTTATTCAAGGTATGAGCTTTTGTGTGCATGCACACTTCTGAAGCTTCCGAAGTGTGCAAGCACATGAAAGATTATACCTTGAATAAAACTGTGTTGGTCTTAAAGGCGCCACCGGAGTCAAACTTTGTTCTGCAACTTCAAATAGTAACTTCTTCAAAGGCATCTGGGAACATATGGGCTAGATAACACTCAGAGTTGTATCCAAATCTGTCTTTCTCTGTCCTGAACTGTATTAACCCAGTAGTCTTTTAGCTTATAGGTAAATTTCCTTTAAAAATTAAAACGCAAAGGGTGAGCATCATCTGCCAACCTCACACTTCTCTTGCTTGACAGCCCTGGGCAAGGGTGTGTCTGAGGTATCACTTCAGTCTGAGAAGTCAGCACTATGCCCCTGAGCAGAACCATGACCTCATTGCAGCTTGAAATGCATACAGGGGCGTCAGCTGACTAAGCAGTCTGCACCTTTCAGCTGTGGAAGAGGATTGTGCAAGGTGCATAGAAGTTATTAGGTTTTGTGCCTTGTGGTGCTTTCCTTTAAAACTCTACTTTTACTAGACTTCATAATTGGAGTCTATTGATTTTTGCTTTTTGTCCCCCCCTCCCCTGTCCATGTTTTCCCACAACACTGCAATTGTTCAGGTGACTGCTCGTTTGGAACAACTGAATTGCCTGTTGCTAGGACATTATATGATTTAGATTGTTGCCCTGTGAAGCTTGTATAAACTTAATAGCCTGCATTACTTCTCAGTCCCTGGAATGTTACTTTTGGTGTGTAGCATACAGATAAGGAAATGGATGTCACTGCCCTCTACTGGATAGAAATGGATTTTTATTCATGGGTACTCATGCCTAGCAGAACTCTTAAGTCCTTTCCATGTAATTGCACTGCATGAGCACAGAATCTAGCAAGTTTCTAGACCTCAGGAGTACTTAACCAGGTTTGGAAATGTCTGGGACATGCCTGATCAGATATTGGTAATCTGGTGGGGTATGATTATGTCCCATCCTCAAGACTAGAAGAAACCCAGTAAATGCCTCTCCCAGGTTCTGCAGAGCTCATGCCTGTTCCTGATAATGTTTATGGTTGAACTTGTCATTAGACAAACCCCTGTGACTTCCTTGGATTATGCTTTGCAGGGAACAGCACTTCTGAAGCAGGGCTTGATAGTGGTTTTCCCTCCTAGTGGCTTCCTAGTGGTATATAGATCTCCTGCTGTTCAAAATCCATGGAGACAAAGGAAGATGAACATTGAGGGGGGAACTGTAAAGATGTGTTTGGTGTGAAGCAAAAAAAGTATGTTTGGGGGTCAAGCAGGACCAGTCACTTTTTAAAATAGGATTTTGGGATAAGTCAGGGCAAGGTTTTGCAACCATGGTTAACTCTGAATCTTAATCTCACAGTAACAAGTGCAGTTTTCCTCCCCGCCCCCCAGTGTAGGAAAGCTGCTGTTCTCTAGTGCTGGAGTAATTCATTTGTGCCTGTTACAAAGGGCAGCCCAGTGAGGTGAGCCTTCAGTGGAACCAGATTCATCAGCACCAAAACTATTGGATGTGGCAGACCGTGATGGTGATCTTTTGGGATGTGATTGTTCTCGCCTTGCAGAGAACATAGTGAGAATTTGCTTGAGCTATATAGTACCAAAGAAGCCAAACTGTACCTTTAAAAAAAAAAAAAAAGATCCTTGCAACAACTCTTTACATTCTGGTAATGACAGTCCGACAGCACTGAGAAATGTAAAGTGCAACTGAATGTGGTCTCTGTGTTTTACTTTGTTGGTGTGATACAGTGCCAGAATGTGGGTTGGCCTTATGGTTAGGCCTTAGCATTGGTCAGTCTCTTGTCAATTGGGCTAGGGAAAATTCAGCAGGCAAGGATGCCAAAATCAGGCCTTCTGGCCCTTGTGCTCAGGGTTCCCCTAATTTTGTCCGGCCTTAGTAGCAAGCCAAAATGCGTGCTTGCTTTCTGACCATGGGCAGAAGGGGCAAGAGTCTTACGTGTGATACTTTCACTGACCTTTGAAAGAACTCTGAGCACCTTTTGTGGCCTAGGTTGACTGTGAAGGCAGAAATCCTCATCTAATAGCCACTGGAAGAGCCATGGCTTAGCCATAGTGCATCTGCTTTGTATGCAGAAGGTCCCAAGTTCAATTTCCGGCATCTCCAGTTAAAAGGATCAGGTAGCAGGTGATATGAAAAGACTCTGCCTGAGAACCTGGAGAGCTGCTGCCAGTCAGAGCAGACAACACAATCTTGACAGAGCAGTGGTCTGACTCATTGTAAGGCAGTGTCATCATGCGTTCCTCTCTCAGTTCTCAGAGGCAGAACAAGCAGCAAGACTTTTCAAAGATCCCCTGCCCTTCTCTGAAGCCTGGAGAAAGGTGAGAGCACTCCCTGGTATCCCTCTGCTTTCCAAGACTTTCAAAGTCTCAAATCAGGGGCTTTCATCCATGAAAAGTACCTTTGTGGACTCTTGCTAACACTGCAACCCAAGGGGGCCTCAGACTGTGGCTTCCTGTGGGACCATCTACTACAGTAGAGCTGGGCATGTTTGGGATGATTAGCAGGACACCCTTTTTGCAAAGGGGCCATGGCTTGATCATTAAAAGCATTTCAGGAAGGAGCACTTGCGTGCCTGTTGTGAGGCCCTGGAGAGCAGCTGCAAGTCAGAGTAGATGCTCCTAGGCTAAGACGGACCATTAGTCTGAATTGGTATGGCAGCTCGTTAAATTTATATATCACATCACTCCTGCTGACAATGGTCATTTGAGGCACCTTACATAAAACTGCTCCAGCATTGTCCCCTTAAAACCAGTGTGTAGTTCTGTTTATGAAAAGGGGCAAACTGTGAGGAGAGGGGGAAAGAACTGTTACTGGCAGTAAAATCCTGGAGAATAGGAAAGGTATTTTTTAATTTGTTTTTCATAAGTGAGGAGGAGAAGAAATGTGTATCTAGAGACACAGACAAAGTTCCCTCTGGTTTTTGTACTGACACCCAGTGGTCTATTCAGTGTGTGGAATCTCAGAGCTGAGGAGCAAAAACTGGAGATGAAATCACCGCAACAGCTTGGAAATTCTTTGAGAGAACTGCTGTCAGTGGCCATGAAGATGATATCTCAGGAGGAGGTCTTTGTGGGTTTCCTGTGGTCCTTGGAATGTGATCACTTAAATAAATTTCTGCAGACTTGGGAATTTGCCCTCCTTTCAAACTGAAGCAGCACTTTCCAGTGAAGCAGTACATTGGCCCCTGTTGCTATGGGTATTGTGGGACAAAGCCCCCCAAATACAGGATCATCTTGCTTGATCAGTAGAAAAGAGTAAAAGTCCAGCAGCACCTTAAAGACTAACATAATTTGTGGTAGGGTATGAGCTTTTTTTATGAGTCACTGCTCACTTCTTCAGGTATCAGTCTGAAGAAGTGAGCAGTGACTCATGAAAGCTCATACCCTACCACAAATTTAAGGTGCTGCTGGACTCTTTTCTTACTACTGCAGACAGACTAACATGGCTATCCATTTTGATCTGTCTTGATACGTTTGAAATTGTCCTTCTGCTGTACCTTCTCTGAAACAGAGACTGACGACACTTCCATGTCTTTTCCCTGGTTTGTCTCTCTGTTTTGCTGTAAACTTTAGGAAGGCAATGGCTCTGTCATAGTCACAACCCACCAAGATCCATAGTCTGTCTGAGCTCAATGGCATGTACCTTGTGGAGGTGGTAGGCAGGAAGGAGTAAGGTAAAGAGCAAATTTCTTGAAGATGAGTGGTCCAGCTGCAGTGCAGTGGACAAATCTGATGGCTTCTCTGTCTAGGCTGAGAGATGACAGCAGATCTGATATGGGAGCTTTATACCTGGGAGATCCAGCATGGGTTGGTCCTGTGTGTGTTACCCAGTTTCACGAGTCGGTTCTGAAAGATTCTGAGCTGTTACGAGTGTCCCAGGATAAAGTGCCTGCAATTCTCTCTTCAGATCAATAGTTCAGGGACTGAGAGAGACTGATGTCTGATCCTCAGGACTCCTGATTCGAACTCCATGCCATGGTACTCAGATGTGTGATCTCTGTTTATGTCACTGGAATTATTATTGCACAAATAAAAGCACTCAGTTTTCCCATCTTGTTTTCAGGGGGATTGGTGGGTGTGGAATCGGCTGGGAGATTTTTAAAGCTCTTGCATGCAAGCAAGTTGGCACACTTCCCCACCCTCTCCGTCTTTTTCTCCTGGCAGGCAGATCTAATTTTAAAAAGCTAGAACATCTTGTCACCTGGGTGTTTGTGCGCTTTTTGTGTCTAGTTTTTTAAAAAAACGTTATATAAAATTAGTTTGCTGTTCAGAGCCAGCTGGTATTAGCGCTCTATTAGGGGAATCTTTGTACAAAGCCCTTTAATGACTTGCTGATGGGCTCTTATTTAAAGTCCAAGGTGCAAGGCAGAAAATGAAAGGCTAATGGGCTGAGATGGCTCTTTGATGCAGCAACAAAATTACCCAACCTTTTTGGCAGCCTTCCTACTCTCCTGGCTCCAAAAGTGTGCTTCTTAAATCTCTCACTTCTGTTTTCATTTTATCTTATTTTTAGGTGGTGATCCCAGTAGCTCATGGTGAGTTTCAGCTTTTTAAACCAAGAGAAATAAAAATAAACTCCTAGGCATACAAACATGTTAAAAGTATTTTGTGATGATCCAGATTTTGAACCAGTTTTCCCTAAGACAGGGGTGGGCAATTGTTTTGGCTCGGGGTCCACTTTGTGAGAGCGGAGGTTAGCGGAGGGCCGCACCTTTTAAAATGATTGCATTCATTAGTTAACTCTGCATTTCAGAAAAGGTATAAATTGTATCATAAAAATCAATAATATAAATTAAAATAGTGGTAGTTTTATTCAATTTATTTATTGTGCTAATTTCATATCATCTATAGCTGCAAGCACATTTAATTTTAGAATCACTTTAATGAGACAAATGTGCCCTATCACACCATGTGGCCAACTGTCTTGGCGGGCTGCAAAAAATTCTGTGGCGGGCCGCATGTGGCCCCCGGGCCGCAATTTGCCCACCCCTGCCCTAAGATAAACAGCACTCAAACAAAGAGAATTATAACCCACCCACAAAGTATAAACTGTTGTCTAGAAATTAACCTATTCCAAGTTAACTCTGACTAATAAAAATCTAGTCCAAACAGCAATGCATTAAGTAGAACTAATTTTTCTGGTGCGTTTGGAGAGATTGGTTGAAGATGCTGAAGCACCCAGTTCTTAAGAGTGTGTTTGCATGCTTTAAAAATGGGTGCGTGTGTGTAAGAAAGCTGTGGCTTCTGGCTCTGTGTACAGAACAGAACATTCACATTTTATTTACTTGCTTCATTTATACCCTGCCTTCCTGCCCAGTAGGGATACGGAGCAGCTGACATTGTTCTCCTCACCTCCTTTTTATCCTCACAACAACTCTGTGAGGTGGGTTACTCTGAGCATATGTGACTGGCCCAGCAAGCTTCCATGACTGAGTGGGGGTTTGAACCTGGGTCTCTTGTTCCTATTTCCACTTTCAGGAGTCTGGGTGCGAACAGCATGTTTGTGAAAAAGTTTTGCATATTCCTTTTTTGCATGTAGTGCAAAGAAACTGCAAGACTGGGAATCCCAACTCTCTCTTGCACTTCTGCTTCCCTGTTTCTCTAGCAAATGAGCAGCTGGCTAGTAGGAGGCATGTCTCTCGGCCATATGGTGTTTGCGTGAGGTGCTTAAGAGTGGTCTGAAGACACTCATGAGCATCTCGAGCCTCAGCATCACCTTCATTGGGAGCTTCTGCGGTCAGTACTGGAGCTGGGATGAGAACTTCCTTTTTCCTCCCATCCTCTCGATTCTCAGCCACCACTGGCCCTTACTCCTCTGTTTTCCAGCTGGAGTTTCTTGCCTTGGTTATTCCTCCTCTCGAGCTCCTGTCCCGGTGCTGCTTGTTCGGTTGTTCTAATCCAGTGATCTTTTCTAGGCACAAAGTGCTTACAACCCTTCAGCTGATGATTATGATTTTAATTGGCTTTGAGTTTCATGGATGATTGGGCTCTCAGTGGCTACTAATCATGATGGATATCTGCACTCTCCAGGGCAGAGGTAGTATGCCTCTTCTAATCACTTGCTGAGGAGCACAGGCAGGATAATGCTGTTGCTGTCTTCCTGCTTTTGGGCTTTTTAGAGGTAGGTGGTTGGCCGCTCCATGAGCAGAATGGTGGACTTAGTGGGAGGGGCTGTGGCTCAGTGGTAGAGCATCTGCTTGGCATGCAGAGGGTCCCAGGGTCAGTCCCCGGTCTCTCCAGTTTTTTAAAAAAAGATCTGGCAGTAGGTGACGTGAAAGACCTCTGCCTGAGGCCCTGGAGAGCTGCTGTCAGTCCGAGTAGATAATACTGACCTTGATGGTCCAGGAGTCTGATTCAGTATAAGGCAGTTTCATGTGACTTGGTGGGTCTGATCCAGAGCGGCTCTTCTTATGTTCTTATGAGTATTGTAATACAAGGCCAAGATCCTATGGAGGTGTCCTTTCCTTCTAATGAATGGGTACCTTTCTGAGGTGAAAGAGCACAGTGTGTGTGAGCCCAAACCCTTAAAGAAGCCCTGACAGAATCCTTACTTTTAGCCTTGAAGGTTTCAAGGAGGAGATTCTACAGTTCCTCAAATTAGGGAGGGGGTTGTGTCAACATGTTTCTGCTAGTTGTGACAGCAGAGCCAGAATGGTAGGTGAAAACAAGTGAGTTATACAGTGGGGTTTTTTTTTAAAGGAGGGGGAGGACAGAACGGCAAAAGATGAAATGGATGCTTTAATCCAAATGCCAAAGGGATCTTGCTGGCAGAGGGCTTCGGAATTGGAGAATGATAAGTCTGTGCCAGTCCTAGCTGTTATCCTTTGCATGGGTACACTCCTAATATTGCATATCTGGAACTAGCCTGATGGATTATCTACCCTGGAGCAGGGCAGTCCCGCACAGCGACATAGAGGGATACGTGGATCCTAGGCTGTGAAAGGCTTCAAAATTATTCCCTTGAATTGAACTTGAAAACAAGCTGGCAGCCAATGTGGCTGTTTTAAAACAGGTGAGATGTGTTCCTGCTAGCCAGTCCTTGACAGGAGTCATCTTAACTGCTGCATCTTAAACCAACATAAGAGTGTGTTACAGTATTTGAACCACGAGGGTACAAAAGCATGAATTAGTGTAGCCAGGTAGGTTGAACCTAAGAAAGGACTGAGTTTGTCAAACGCAGCTAATAAAAAGCAACCTGAAGTCACCACATCTTCCTCCTTTTCAAACAACAAGACCTGGTCCCTGAGGCACCTCCAAGCTCTTTACCTGCTCTGCAGATACCAACTCTTTTCCATCCAAGAGAAGTAGAATCCAGTTCCTCCAGAGATTAAGCCTTCTCAACTGGCATTCCATCCGTCCTGTCTAGATTCAGCATGTTCTGCTGTAGCCACTGGACCACAGCCACAAACTATGGGCGCAGAGCTGAGAGGGATGCATCTGGTAGCTTAGATAATGAAATACAGAGCTGGGTGTCATCTGCATATTGATGACATTCAACCCCAAAGTCAAAAGATTGGCAGCTTGTTTCTTTGACTTGACATGCCCAGACCTGAATGTAATACTTCAGATAAGGCCTTCTGTGTGCTTAGCGGTGCAATACTGTTTCTTCTCAAGTCTTGGAAGCGCAAAAACCTTTGTATCCTACAGCTGCTTATTACCAGTTCTGTTCATGCCATGTGTGTGTTTTTCCAGGCACAGAAACCTGACATGGCTGCAGTTGGCAAATACATTTTGAGTGCGGCGCACAGGGTGGAGCAGAGCAAACTGCAAGAGCTCAGGATTGTCATTTCTGAACCACAGTCAAGCTTGAGCTGAAATATCAGGGTGGCGGTTTGCCTTTTCATTTCCATCCTAAGGAAAGCCTGGTGTCTGAAGGTCGCATCCACTGATGATTGAGGCTTCTTTTTTTGAACATAGGCTTCTTGCTCATCTGTTAGACCGGTTTCTCAATCAGCATCAAGAAGCAATGTTTTGATTGTAATGATCTCAAATCAAAGTCCAGTTGCTTCTTGTTAAAGAACGGGGCAGAATGGATGAATTAAGGGAACTCCAGAAGGGAGAGGCTCACAGTAAGTTGCACCTTCCTGGAAAATAGTAGGGAGTTGCCCCTGTAGAGATATCTTTATCCCGCTCTTCTCCCACGTAGGAACCAAAGTGTCTTAACAATAAAAAATACAGCTTAAACAAGATTCAGCAAAACACAGTATAAAAATAACCAAAAAGTACACAACACATCCGGGACTGGTATCCCCCAGGCTGGTTTGCCAAGGCCACAGGCTCTAGGTGTCTGCTGGCAAAAGCAGGGATGCCTATGCAGCAGCTTACCTTACTCCAAATGGCCATTACGGAGATCTCTGCATTACAGCCGCCCTGAGCCCGCTTGCGGGAAGGGCGGGATATAAATCGCAAAATAAATAAATAAAAATACTGACTGTATTGCATGTCATAAGCTGAATCATGTAGAATAACTGGTGGAGTTTTTAAAGGATTTGGTGGGGAGCAGAAAGAGCTTGCACCCGCATTTACATCTGGTTTTTGGCCATTGTGTGACACAGAGCGTTGGACTAGATGGGCCTGATCCAACATGGCTTCTCTTATGTTCTTAACTGTTGTGTCCTCTGGAAGATAAACTTGTAACAGATTCCATGGCAGGTGTGTCTGGAGCGCTGGCTGCAGTATGCAATTCCATGGTGGGGCTGGGGGGCGTCTCCAAGTATGGGAACACTGTAAGAGCTTTCAGGCGTGGCTGGTTTGGAAACTTGGCCTTAAGCTGGGAGAGGGTAGGATACTTAGTACTTGATGAGGGTTTTAGAAAAGAGTCCAGCAGCACCTTAAAGACTAACGAAATTTGTGGTAGGGTATGAGCTTTCGTGAGTCACTGCTCACTTCTTCAGATATAGAACCAGTTTGGTGTAGTGGTTAAGTGCACGGACTCTAATCTGGGAGAACTGGGTTTGATTCCCCACTCCTCCACATTCAGCTGCTGGATGCCCTTGGGCAAACCATACTTCTGTCAGAGCTGATCTTGAAAGAGCAGTTTCTGTCCGAGCTCTCTCAGCCCCACCTACCTCACAGGGTATCTGCTGTAGGGAGGAGATTGTAAGCCGCTCTGTGACTCCAAGTGAAGGGTGGGGTATAAATCCAATCTCCTCTTCCTCCTCCTTCTTCTTTGGTTTTATTTTATTCATTTTATTTATACTTAATTTACACCCCACCTTTCTCCCCAGAACAGCTTACATCATTCTCCTCTCTTCCATTTTGTCCTCACAACAGCCCTATGAGGTAGGTTAGGCTGAGAATGTGGGCTGGCTCAAGGTCACCCAGCAAGCTTCCATGGCAGAATAGGGATTATAATTTGGGTCTCCCAGATCCTAGCCTGATGCTTAACGGCTACACCACACTGTCTGGAATTTTATTAAGCTATCTTGTGTGCCTTTTTAAAAACTGCTCTCACTGTTTTGGGGAATGCAGTGCAATACAGATAAAGAGATGGCAACCTGGCATGATCCACTTAAATGACATAATGCTGATATACAATGTCACTTTCGGTGCAAAACCAGAAGTGCCAAGAAACTAGAGATGCCATGGGCAACGAGGGTGAATAGCCCTTCCCTGTAGCAACCCCTGTGAAAGGAAGCCTGCTGTGCATCAGGCTGCGCCCTGGAAATGGGTTGTTACAGCTGTGTAAGCTGGAATTTTATTAGGCTCTGTTTTTGTTTTAACTGTTCTCACTGTTTTGAGGAATGGAGTGAGTTATAAATTCAAATAAGCTTGGCTGTAGAGGCATTGGGCTTGTAGTCTTGGAGTTTGCATGTATCAGTATCATTATATGGGACTATGATGCCCCTGTCCCACTTCCTTCCTCAGAGGCAAGATTTTCCCTCCATTTTTCTTTCCCTTTGTGACTGAGCCACCCTAGTTATCTGTTTTCTTCTTTCCTGAAGAACTGGCTGTCCCACCCTGTCACAGTATGATATTTTGGCTGTTGGTTCTGTCCAGGAACCTGAGGGAAAGATCAAGAGCCACTCAGACTCCTTTGGGTAGTGAAGGGCGGGGTATAAATCCAATCTCCTCCTCTTTTTCTTAATCTTAAATGGTACTCAAGACGTTTTGAAATTCCAAATTAACAAAATATTTTATTCAACATAGAGGGGAAAGGTCAGGTGAAATGAGGGGTAAAATTTCTGAGGTAACTCAATATAGAATTCTGAAGTAAATCAGTATATGCACAGACTTTAGTTCATATTCTTTTCAGGCTTTTGAAAGTTTCATAAGCTTTTCCCAGTGATTTAGGATCTTCAAGATGAGAGGCTTTTGTTCCAGTGTGTCCCTAACACTCCAGTACACTTTCTTTGTTCATTCAATGACTTTGGTTTCCAGGAGGCTGAGACACTCCATCCAGTTCCCAGCCCTCTTCTCTAAACACACCAGTACTCTTCTTGAGTTTTAATTGACTCCTGAGATTTCACAAGGCAGTCTCTAACCACACCAGACCAGGGATCTCTCCATTCTTCAGAGCTATCTCTCTGTTTTAACTGGGTTGGGGGGGGGGAATTCTCTCTAGAAGATCTATCCCCTTTTCTGGCCTGAGTGGGAGTCTTTGCCCAACTACCCACTCTTCCTTGCTAACCTCCCCCAGTTCTCCATCTGTGTTACACTGCTCTCCATCAGGGCTGAATTCAGAACAAGTTCTTCTCAGCATCCAGTTCAGAAGTCTTTCTTGGTTCAGCTGATACTAACCAATCAGATTCCTTGGAACAGCCTGTCACTCAAGGCTCTCTGTTTCTGTAAAGAATTAACCCTTCACAGTCCTTCACCTGTTCATACAGCACTTCTAAACTTTTTAAAGTGCAGTACATCACATAGGTACTTATTTCCCTGCAGCCACCCCCTTTTTTCTTTAAGGGGGAAGGATCATGAGTGCCAGCTTTGTATGCATATGGGTGGGTGCCCTACATTGTAGATGGGTGGTTGCACATGGTGTCACAAGCATGGGAGAACTGGGGCTACATGGCAGGCCCCAGTGCCCAGAACACATACAGAATTTCCAGCCAGCGGCTGTCTTCCAGCCCAACATGAGCAGTGTGTTAATGAACAAATTCTGTTCAGCCTTGCTTGCTCTTTTTCAGCTCACTCACTTAAGATTATATTAAGACTATTAATCTAAATTTCTTGTCTGACCAAAATACTACTCCCCTTCTTAGAATCAAGAAGTCTGTACCAACCAGGGTTATACCTGCTGTAAAGGAGCAGAGAGCTTCCAGCTGATGTGCTTTCTTTGTAATGTGAAACATATCACAGCATTATGAAACCTGGCATCTCAGAGAGCATATCAGAGGGCCACTTCTAAATCCTTACTATGTGATCCCCCCCCCCCCACTGTGAGATTAGTTATATAAAGCATGTCCAAAGGTGTTTCTGCCCATAATGATATGAACATAAAAGAGATGCTTTTCCATCCTGATCTAGGATGGAGGAGCGGAAGAGAAAGTGAGAACACTTCTAGCATTGTCCAAGGCTTTGGTCTTGACCCTAGAAAGCTGTGGTCCGTTGAAGAAGATAGTGCTGACTCGGGTATAAGGCAGCTTCAAGCATGCAGACACATGAACCTGGGTTCAGTGTCTTGGTCTTGTTGCAGTGTTACCGCCTGTTGGGAACTGGCTTACAAGTACATGAATTTCTGTTGTTCAGGTACCCCGTTTGTGGCCCATTGATGTCGGGTAGACTTTTTCCTTCTTTGTAGCAGGATTTGGGCTCTTTCTCTTCCTCTGTATAACTCCAATGAATATTTTTCCAGGGTAGGTTGCATGGCTATTTGTTGGAGACTGTGGGGTATCCTCTGTTGGGTTTGGTACTAGCTGACATCCCCCCTCCCCTATGCCTGTGTATCCACTTGTGTTTCATTCCTGGGCTAAATATGACTTGCATCAAAAGCTGTTCAGTGTGCTGTACGATGATTAAAAGATAGAAACTGTCCCTGCCCACAGATTTATAACCTACTTAGCAAAAGCATGTTAGTGAGGAAGAGGAAAGGATGAGAAAGGAAAAGGTAAGTTGCACAGGAAAGCCAGGATGAAGAGACACCCGAAATGTGGTCATGGAAGAAGATGGGCAGAAGGCAAGCCTATAGAGAACAGGCAGGAGCAAGAGGGGCACGAGATAGTAATGAAAAGTTGGGTGTGCGCTTCTTATTCAGAAGTCACTTTCTGTTCTGACAGAGGACACTGAAATTACAGGACACTTTAGATTCCCTTTGAAAACCATCTGTTGCTCTGGTCAATGAGACGTCACACACATTTTATATCCAATAAACCCCGTCTGTTCTGTAAGGCATCATGGCGGCAGTGGGACCCAGGGGCAAAATGATAGTAACATGTTAATTTGAAGACATAACAGAGATTGACTGACAGCTTCCTTTGCCACATACCAAAGGCAAGCAAATGTGCAAGGAATGCTTCTCACATGCCCTTCCAGCAGAGTGGAGTATTCCTCCCACACACACACTGCTGGGAATCCAGGAAGTCATTGACTTCAGTCATAACTGGCTACTACATTCTTGTTTTTTTTTAGGAATGGGGGCAGGGACTCTCCACCACAAGGGAAAGGCATGGAACTGACGGCCTTCTCTTTTGAAGGGAGGGAGCTCATACAGTTGCTGGCACTCCCCATCCCCTTTCCTCCCATGCTCAGCTGGCTCCTGGCTTGAAACTGTTAACTAACACAGAAGTTTCTTGCTGTCTCCAGCTCAAAGTTGTTTCCAGCTGGGGGGGGGGGGGGGGGGTGAGCGTGATTAGAATTGAGTTAGGGCCTTTTGAACTTGCAGCCCTGTGGAATCGGCAGCCTTCTGAGACCTGGGCTTGAGGACCATGTTCAGACAATAAAAACATAAACTTGCTTTTAAAAATATAGTTAATGTATTGTTTTGAGGACACCAGAGGGCAGAGGACTCCATGGGGCACATGCAGGTTGCCCTACACTGTCTGGCTGCTGGTGTGGGAGCAGGAAAAGGCTTTGATGGGCTGCAAAACATTTTCAAATCGAAACAGGGTTGCCAATTTGCTGAATTTTGAGAACTGGCAGTAGTACCACAAAGGGACAGCCATTAGCAAGGTGTGTTCTCCTCTCTGCATTCACCTGATCCTTGTAAAAGCGGCTTGATTGTGTCCATCAGGGCTTCCCGCAGCAATAAATTCCTTGAGCTAATTAAGTTTGTTGCCTATCAATTTACTCTGGGGCTTCCCCCCTTTTCTGTTTAGAGAAAACATGAATGACTTCTCGTGTTTCCTTTCTTCATTATCGCTTGTGTCCAAAGCAGTAGAAATCTAGATTAATCTCTGTTTGTAATGATACAGGAACAGAAGCACAAAAAAGATAAAATTGGTTGCTAGTTCCAGGGCAGAAACTCAGATGTTTGCAGCTGCTCCTTTCTTCTGATGGGCATCCTAAATCTTCACCAGAGATGGCTAAACCAGACTAAATCAAGGGTGAATAAGATGTTGTTTTTTAAGCTGGTGACACACCATTCCTAGTTCCAAGGTAGGATCACAGGTTCAAGAAGTTTCTGAATGTAAGTCAGTACTGTATTCAGCAGGGTCAGTTGCTTACTACTCAAGAAGAGGGGTAGCTATGAGCATGGGTATTTTGAGTGAGCCAAATTTGTTCTTTCTCACACTAAGTCTGGAAAGTATCTAACCAAGCCCCAGGTTGTATTTGCTTTAGTTCTGCTTTGCAAGCTGCAGCTCAGTTTTAGCAAATGACAGGGCATTTTGCTAGTGCCTTGCTGCTGTGAAACTGGTCTCTGCCTCTGTAGCTTAATAAAAATAAGCAGTTCTTGCATTGTCTGATGTATCATTGCTGTCTTCTAGGAATGATGGAATACTGGCAGTGAAACGGCTACGAGGGATTCTGATGTGTGAGCTTCTTCCTGCATGTCTTGTTCCTTGAACAGTAATACAGAATGTTGAAAGAGTCAATGTCGGCTGGCTTGTTCCTGTTGTGTTTCTCTGGCCCAGAGGAAACTCCTCATTGTCATGACAACACGGCTTCTGCTCGCCTAGCAACACCCAGTTAACTGGCGGTCAAGGAGAAGAGTTTGATGATTTGTTTTCCATCAGATCAAAAGTTGTATCCCGCATCCTGTGGAGAAGATGAAATTTCCATTCTATTGGCCCTTTGTCAGACTGGCACAATAACATTCTAGCGATTTGCTAAAAAGAACTGCTTTGGTTATGGCTACTGATCCAACGTGATACGGTGCGTGCCAGTTCTTGGACTCATGACTGGGTATACCATGTTGCGGAATGGGGGCGTGGGGAATGGAGGCCAGCCCTGGATGTTACGGTGGTCCAGTCGGATCCGGCTCACTTGGCTTAGCTTCACATTGTTCATCATCCTGGTCTTCTTTCCCCTTATCGCCCATTACTATTTAACCACCATAGACGATGCAGACGATGCTGGCAAGCGCATCTTTGGCCCACGCACAGGCAACGAGCTGTGTGAGGTGAAGCACGTCCAGGATTTGTGCCGCATCCGAGAGTCGGTGAGTGAGGAGCTACTTCAGCTAGAAGCCAAGCGGCAGGAGCTGAACAGTGAGATTGCCAAACTGAACCTCAAGATCGAAGCTTGCAAGAAAAGCATAGAGAATGCCAAGCAGGATCTCCTGCAGCTGAAGAACGTCATCAGTCAAACAGAACATTCGTACAAAGAACTGATGGCCCAAAATCAGCCCAAGCTCTCTTTGCCGATTCGGCTGCTGCCAGAGAAAGACGACTCTAACTTCCCCTTGCCAAAATTCCACAGGAACTGCCGGTTACACAACTGCTTTGACTATTCACGTTGCCCGCTAACTTCTGGATTCCCAGTGTATGTCTACAACAGTGACCAGTATCATTTTGCGAGCTCATTAGACCCTCTAGTTAAGCAAGCCTTTGAGTCAACTGTCAGAACTAATGTGTATGTTACTGAAAATGCAAACATTGCTTGTATATACATAATCTTAGTGGGAGAAATTCAGGAGCCCGTAATGCCAAAACCTACTGAAATAGAGCAACAGTTGCACACTTTGCCATATTGGAGGTCTGATGGACACAACCATCTCATTATTAACTTATCCAGGAAGTCTGAGACTCAGAACTTCCTTTATAACATCAGTACAGGGCGGGCCATGATTGCCCAGTCCACCTTTTATGATGTACAGTATCGCCCAGGTTTTGATATTGTAGTGTCTCCTCTGGTCCATGCAATGTCTGAACCTAATTTCCTAAAGATCCCACCCCAGGTGCCAGTCAAGCGGAAATACTTATTCAGTTTCCAAGGGGAGAAGGTGGAGTCTCTCCGGTCCAGCTTGCAAGAAGTACGTTCATTCGAGGAGGAAATTGAAGGCAATGCCCCAGCAGACTATGATGATAGGATCATTACCACCTTGAAAGCTGTACAAGATAGTAAGCTGGACTTTGTCTTGGTAGAATTTACTTGTAAGAACCAACCTAAGGCAAGCCTGCCCACTGAGTGGGCTCTTTGTGGGGAAAGGGAAGAAAGACTAGAGCTACTGAAACTATCTACTTTTGCACTGATAATCACCCCAGGGGACACCCACCTTGTCATCTCTGCTGGGTGTGTAATGAGACTCTTTGAAGCTCTAGAAGTTGGAGCTATCCCAGTGATCCTTGGAGAGCAAGTCCAGCTGCCCTATCATGATGTGATCCGTTGGAACGAGGCAGCCTTAATCATACCAAAGCCACGTATCACAGAAGTGCACTTTCTTCTGCGAAGCATTTCTGATAATGACCTCTTGGCCATGAGGAGGCAGGGCCGTTTCTTGTGGGAGACCTATTTTTCCACCTCAGAAAGTGTCTTCAACACAGTCTTGGCCATCATAAGGACTCGAATCCAAATCCCAGCTATTCCCATTCGTGAGGAAATGGCAGTGGAGATCCCCCACCGATCTGGCAAAGCTGCCGGGACAGACCCCAACATGGCTGACAACGGGGACTTAGACTTGGGGCCAGTGGAAACAGAGCCACCCTACTCGTCCCCCAAATACTTGCGCAATTTTACCCTCACAGCAATGGATATTTACAGAAATTGGAACTCTGCTCCCGGGCCCTTCCATCTCTTTCCCCACACACCCTTTGATCCTATCTTGCCATCAGAAGCCAAGTTTCTTGGGTCTGGGACTGGATTTCGACCTATTGGTGGAGGAGCTGGTGGCTCTGGAAAAGAGTTCCAAGCTGCATTAGGTGGCAATGTCCCCAGGGAGCAATTTACAGTAGTAATGTTAACCTACGAGAGAGAGGAAGTATTGATGAACTCCTTGGAGAGGCTCAATGGTCTCCCCTATTTAAATAAAGTTGTGGTAGTCTGGAATTCTCCCAAGCTTCCATCAGAAGACCTCCTGTGGCCAGACATTGGTGTCCCAATTGTGGTAAGAGAAATTCAGTTATTTAGCATTTACATGTTTTAAGAGAGAGGTGGAAAGATTTTGGAGGTTGTAGGGGTTTTTTGTCTTCACAAAATGTGAGTTATGCTTTTAGCATTATATGTTTGTCTTCAAATTGTACAATAAGGCTTAAAGTGGTTGCAGAAGTGATCTCAACTTGGTATATTTAACCTGGGCAGTCTTTGCAGAATTTGGAGCAAAGCAGATTCAAATCCCCTTACCCATGGTACTGTACAGTTAGGAGTATTGGGTCTGGGTGAAAGCCTGGATGAGTTAGTATCTTAGCAGTCTGAAGACAGTAGGCTCAAAGAGGTTTTTGCTGGCTTGTTGGTCAAAGGGCAAGGTCTGGAGTCAAATTTAAGGGGAGCAGCTAGAGACATACCTGTAAGGACTCAGAAAGAACTCGTTTACTTTCCAAGAAAGGTCAGGCTGTGGCTGTTTTTCAAATGCCCAGGTTTGCTTCTGGCTGCTTCAGAGAGGCAGCAATCAACCAGTCTTTCCCTTTTAGGATACAGTCACTTGCTAGACCAGCCTTTGGCTTCACCCACATTCAAGGCTTCTTTTCTTGGGCTGGAAATACAATCAAGACTTGGGGAGACAGTGAGGGTCAGGGAGATTTGCAGGCACTGTGTGTGGCATGGGGAACTGGTTTTGTCCCATCCTGCCCATTGTAAACAAAAATGGGTAAATAAGAAAATAACAAAAAAATCCAGTTTTAAAGTTGAATACTTTTGAAAGGTTATGTTTTCAGTTCAGTTGAGAGGCTGAAGGGGTTTTTTTAAAAGAAAAAGGGGGGGGGAAGCGGCCGTTACCTGAATGGTGGTAGTTTTTATTGAGTAGTATGAAAGTATGTTTGGTGGTTTTATGGTTTCACTAAAGCAGGCACAGCTCTCTTTCTGCTCAGGTTGTGGGGGGTTCTAATTCTCCAGCTGCTTATCAGAAACCCCTTTATGGACAGTTTTGCTCTATAAAAAAAAACTTGGGGTTTGTTTCCTGGCACTCCACTATTTGAGTAATCTTGCGCAGTTCTGTAACTGCAAAGTCTTTGAGGGTGGGCTGAACAATTAATGTACTAACTGGAAAAAGTCCTCTCAAGGCAGACTGGTCAGTGATAATTTGCCTTCCGCAATGATGGTATAGCAGGAGATAGGAACAGAATACAGTTTATGTGAAATATGCATAATGCGTGTTGCTTCTCTTAAACGCTGTTGGCATTTCGCATATAAAACCCAAAGAGCATTCAATTGTGGGGTGTTTCACAGCTTTTTAGAAAGAAGATTATTCTTCCTACAAATGTAACTCTGCACTGTTTTGTTTTTTTTTAATTGCACCACCCTGTGTGTATGTCTTCGGCCTACAAGCCATTAGTTATCCAAACCTCTCCTTTGAAAAATCTGCAAACTTTTTTTAAAGAGAGAAAAATTAATTTTGTTGTCCTAGCATGTAAATTTTTTGGTGGGGCGGTGTTTTCTTAGAATGGGTTTCTTTTTCCTGGGTTTTGTTTTCTTGGATTTGGAAGTCTCAACAAAACCTAGCCTCCTTTGAAATTGTTCTTGACAGTTCATATGAAATGAACTGGATCCAAAGGCTTGATCTTGCCATTTTGATCTGGCTTTAGTGCAGAGGCTGTAGTATGATGTTATGCAAGTGTGAATCTGGGAGATTTTCAGTTTATGTGGGGTCCCAGTGTGGGTTGCTTAGCCTTTCACATCACATTGTCTTCAGTGGGATTGAGCATCTATGTGTGTTTGCCACTGAAAACAAGAGATTGCAAAGTAAATAGACAGCAGCTGCACTCAAATGCACAATTGGGTGCTTCTCCTTGGTCTGATTCTGTCGGGGAGGGAGTGATTAAAGCATGCACCAGTTTCCCGTAAGCTCATGTTCGGCTTGTGTATCTGGTGAGCTAAAAATCCAAAAAGTTACAGAGGACAAATTCAAGGATAACAGTTTCTCTGAAGGCAGTAGAAAGCAGTTCTTTGTTGCGGCAAGAGATCTAAAAATTTTATTTGAAAGCAGAAGGGGGTGCTTGCTGCCTCTTTGGCGTCTGGGAGCTTAGCACCGCATGAAATGAATGTATATTTTTAATATTTCATCTTATTGTTCCTTAGTAAATCACACCATTCCTAGGCAGAAGTAAATGAAAACATTCTTTTTGGGGAATAATAAAATGAGTTACAATTGCTCATGTCATTGCAAAATGAACATTTGTGTTAGCCCTGCTGAGTTCTTGTTCTTTTTTAAACAAACTCCTCTCTGTATTTCCATTTCATATCTTTTTAACACCTTCGCGTCTACAGAAGGGCAAGCACATGGAGCTTCCTGCATGTGTGCCTTGAAATAAATTGAGTTCTTAATAGGCAAGCAAAACCTCATTTCAGAATTGCTCCTGCTTTGGAGCAGTTGGAATGTTGGTGGAAGCTCCTTTTTATTTATTTGCCACCTGCTCAGCTTTAAAATCCATTAAAAACACAATAAAACCAGTGAGAGGAAATACCCAACAAAAGAAACGATGGATTCTAACTGCATCAAACAACAACAATCATATTTGTCGACTTTCCAGAGTCGTATTTGATTAATTTGTATCTGACAGTAAAAGTGAATTCTCCAAGGCTGCTAGGAATCAGGGGTGACTCTAGAAAAACAGTTTGGAGGGTGAGGGATCAAGGGTTTTGTTACATAGATTAAACACACAGAATTGGATCCTGTGGCTCTTTTTAGCAAACAGTGGCACTTTCCCCTGGTGCAGGATGGGTTCTCCAATGCAAGAGGTTCAAAGGCTTCTTGCACCGAGGGTAAATGTTACTTTTGGCAGAACAGGTCATGGGGGATCCAATCCCTATATCAGAGAATGGAGGTAAATAAAATTATAATCCATGCTATATATCAGTACGCTGTGATTGAAAGTTAGGGAGCAAAAAGGGTAGCTGTAGAGCCAGTGTGGCTAGGATCTGGGAACTCAGGTTCAAATTCCCACTCTGTCATGGAGGCTTGCTGGGTGACCTTGGGCCATTCACACACTCTCAGCCTAACCTACCTCACAGGGTTATGGGGAAAGTAAAATGGAGGAGAGAAGAGGAGAGGACAGGATGTAAACCACTTTGGATCCCCATAGGGGAGAAATAAATAAACATATTGGGAGAATGTCTGCTACCCTTTGTAGCAATACCTGGTAGAACTAGAAGGCTGCAGTTTAGTTTAGAGAGAGAAGTCCTCTATTTTAAATCCCTTTAAGCTCAGGATTCTCAAGGTGTACATTTCTACATGAATTCTTGGAAGAGTTGCTAAAGAATATATGAACTCCCAGGTGAGCCTGTTAGATAGGAGTACATGGGGAGCTAGGGGTTCAGAAGTTTGGTGAAATCAGTGGAATCATTTTAAAGTCAAGTATATATGGCATGGGGGGATTAAGGGAGGAGATACAGGAGAAATTATCCCACCCTAAGAAGCTTTCAAAGCCAGAAACGATCTCCCAGCTTCACAGGAGTTGCTGGGGCTGAGTGTGGGAGGTAGGAAAGTCTCTTATACCCATCTTGCCATAGGAAAAAGGCAAGCAAAATGCCCACCTTACACCACTAAGATGCTGACAGACAAGTCTCAGGTCTGCAGGCATCCTCACAGCTGAGAGCAACTTCTGGGAGAGTCACTTCTGCTGCCACTGGAGAGATGCAGGATTGTGGCTCCCATCTGCCTTTAGCCCAAGAATGCATGCAAGCAGGTCATACAGTCCACGGGGTTTTGTTGTGGGTTCCTAATGTGCCTTTGGCTATATATGGCTTTGGTCACCTGGAATTTTGGAGTTGGTTGTCCATTTGTATTCTGATAGTGTTCAGTTATGTAGAAGACCGTCCAGATGCAGCTGTTTCTGTCCTGAACACTGTAAGCTGATGTTCTTGGGGAGACATATTCCCATGTTAGCTTTGGACCCAGCTGGGCTGCTTCAAAAGCAGGCTATTTGACCGCTCTGCTGCTTTCTGGACTGTGATGTAGCTGTGACCTCCAGGTTGGATAACTGCAGCGTGCTCTACATGGGGCTGCCCTTGAAGAGAGCGAAACAACCTGCCCTTTTGATAGGTGGTGGGCACCACGTGCATACAATACCAGTTTTACCACAGTTGCAATGGTTGCCTGTTGGTTTCTGGTTACAATTCAAAGTGTTGGTGCTTACCCTTTCTAAGCCCTTGGCACCTGATTGTCACTCTGTCTCCTTAACAGTTTCTTTGGCTACTCCCTTCTTTTCAACAGGTCTGATTGGCTGGGGTAAGATGAAATGCCTTCTCAGCTATAGAGCCCACTCCTTGGAATAGTTTACCACAGGAGGTTCATGCATGTTAGCCAAATTGCCTTATTATGTTATTAAATTGGGGGATTATAATTTTTAAATGGCAGTAGGCAACTAGGGGAGCAATCACCTATGTATACAGGAGTCCCACTTAGTCCAGTATCCCAGAAACATACGCAGAGATCAGATCTTAGAGAAATGGTTTCTACACGCATACAATAAATTCAAGTGCACACACAGCAATACAGAACTATGAAACTTAGACGGAAAAGGTACAGAGACATTCGCATTAGCAGGTATTTCATTGAGGAGTGATACATACCGGTCCGACGAGGTGAAGTGATCCTGCAGTGAAAAAGGAAGGTAGACTATAAGGGAAGGGGTCATGTTCTGGCCGACAGAGCACATGGTAGACTCTGGACAGTACTAGATCGAGAGTCAGCAAAGTAGGGTAGGGTCAGGCAGTGGAAGCAAGTGAGCGAGCAAGCAATGCACATGTGCTTTTATACTCTAAAAGGTGACTGGGCAGGCTATGCCGGGTCAGTCACGTAGCCGTAGCCCCCAGTAAAACTAGCAAAAACCAGTTATTGATGATCAGGAGATGACCTGGAGAAAGGATTTAATAGTTGGGCAATTGACTTAATGTTTCTCTACAGTGACACCTTTCAGAGAGTGGGTTTCAAGACAAAGGAGAAGAATGGGTGGTCATTCCAGGTGCTTGGCCAGCCATCAGCGTCAATGATCCGATGCTCTGCAACTGGTCTATCTTGATGGGTGCAGGGAGGATTAGTCAGCCAGTTAATCCTGTCACAGCCAAGTTCTTTTGTTTAACTTGAAACTGACTACGTGCAGTTTCGGGAAACATTGCTAGAAGAAGGTGTGGGGGGGGAAATGCCTGCAGGATAAAGATGGTGCTCTCTATGGCATTTAAGCAAGAAAGTTCATGTTGTCTTCGCAAAGCATGGCTTCTCTATTACTCTGGATGCTGGTTCTGTGTGTCTGTGGGACTCAGGGAGGCTGGCGTGCCGTCTACCTGGATTTGCAGTTATCATAGAGGGGCAGGGATGGATGGCATCGGTTCTTCCATGGGTCCACATCTGGTGTAACATGTGTTAGTACAAGGTTTCCCTCAGCTGGGCACATCTCTCTTTGTCCAGCATGTTGGCACTGTCTCATGGTCACCAATTAGTCCATTTTCCCTGGCATACTCTTTATCTCAGAGCTCTCTCAGCCCCACCCTACCTCACAAGGTATCTGTTGTGGGCAGGGGAAGGGAAGGAATTTGTAAGCTGCTCTGAGACTCTGAGTGAAGGGCGGGGTATAAATCCAACTCCTCCTCCTCCTTTTCTTTCTTCTTTTCCTTCTCTTCCTCCTCCAGATGGATGACCTAAGATTTGTCAAAAGCCACACGTTAAGCTAGTGGCTGAGAGAAGATCTAAACTGTGGATTTGCAATTCTCAGTAACTCAGCCACTGCAGGGCATCAGCAAATCTTATGAAGGGGAACAGTGCAAATAGTTCATTTAAATAATAGACACAGGTCACAGAATTGGGGCAGAATTTTGTTCTGTTTGGCACCAAAGAATAATATTGCTGCTTGTATTCCCCGTGCATTAACACTGAACTGCTAAGCTGAAAAAATGCAAGTTGTCTGCCCAGGAGTTTAAAAAACTTAATGTGGGAGTTCAGGCATGAAGTATCTTTCTCTTCCCCCCCCCCCCATCACATAAGCTGTAAACAAAGATGTGTTAATTTCTTTACCCAGTATTACTTGATTACAGGCTATTTAGAACAAGGTGTGCGAGGGTTAGGAGCAACATTTTCCTCCTAATTAAGGATGGAGGGTGTGGGGGGGGGGCAGAAATAGCATCATTTAAAAATTGCTTTTTTTTCTATTAACCCAAAAACAATTTCAAGCATCATAAGACCACCAGGTGCAGAACAGTGATAATGCCACTCTGACAAAGTGATTACTGATCAAAGCACCCAAAGCAGACGGCTAATGAACTCCAACAAATTACGGCGTAATGAGACAGAGCCCCCTGTGCATGAGGAAACAGGCGCAGCCTCCAAAACCATAGCAACCAATACGCGGAGGCTCCTAAACCTGGAGAAGCTAAGATGGTGTGTGTCACCCTAGAGTACCAGCTTGGAAGGCATGAAACCAAGTTCACTCATGCCCTAGATGAGTCCCAGCCAGGCATTTAAGCAAAAGCTGGAACAGCATAAGTCCCCTCCCTTGGTCAGGTTCTCCCTATGAATTCTCAGTTGCACAAAGGCTCCAGTTGCATAACTTTTCTCCCCCCAGTTCCCCCCCCCCCCAATAAATCCTACAAACAAAGTCTTCCAGGGGAATCTGCTGTTCATATGGAGGCTGCAGCTCCCTTAGGTCTTTGGGGTGGAAGGGAGGGGCTCTCCCCCAACATAAGTATTGCAACTCCTGGGGAAGGTGACATCTAGGGCACCCTCTCAACTTAGCCAGCTGACATGGGTACGCCTCTGAAATGTTTTGCTCACAATGTTGTAGCCTTGTAGATTCAAACTTGCAGGGCTGGGGGGGCGGGTACCAGTGTGGCTTTGCTGGCTGGTCAGAAAAGATTTGTTCCTTCCTCTTCCTCATCCCCCCCCCCCCCCCCCGCCCTCACTGGCCAAGTCATATTGGCTCTTGAGCTTGTTTGTTTTTACCTACCCCAGGGGCAAGAGTAGCTGAACAAGACGAGTGGGCAAGCAGCTGCATTTTCTTCTCCCCTCTTCTAATGGCAGGGGAGGAGGTAGAAAGGCTGGCTGGAGGGAAGATGTGACATGCCAAACTCCCTGCTGAGCAAAACAAGGAGCATTTGCTGGTGTCAGATCCAGGATGCAGGAGACAATCAACTGGAGGAGACAGAGCTTGAAAAGACTGGGGGCTCCAAAATGGCTGGGAAAGGAGCAAAGATGGAATAAGCTAGATGAGCAGTGTGGAGAAATGCCGGAAGATGCTGGGGTAGGGCAGTTGGGAATGGAGATGTGGGGGTGGGGGATGAAATTGGGATGGGATGGGATTGGGCTGCACAGTCCTTAGAGTAAGGTCATGGCAGTGATAGAAAAACTGCAATACAATGTTGGCCCTATTTTAAAAGGGAGGGAGGGCTGATTGACACATGCATTTCATCAGTTGGTGCAGCCTGTGTGAGTGACCTGCTCTATTTTTGTTTTTGGATCACTTTTGAGATGTGTTTCCCCCCCACACACTGGTATCGCATCCCAAATTCAGGGGCCATCCATCAAGCAAATAATCCAGCAACAAGGAAACACAGTGCCAAACTTGCATATGTGAATCAACCCCAGATGTGAGATGGGAATTGTAGAGTTAAAAATGTTGGCTGCTCTGGCCTGCATGGTTTACAACATAATCCGGGGCTGTTTCAGACCCCAGAAAGGGTGTGGTTGCTCTTTCGCAAGTTTACAGCTTGAGCCTGGCATTTCTCTTGCTGACTCCCCCCCCTCCCCCCCAAAAAAATCTGCTCTGATTTTCATTATGAGAATTTAGGAGAAAATGGTAGGCTAAATTAGTTGCAAAAGAGCATTTTGTGGAAAACGGTTTTTGCTTTAAAAAAGGGAGGGAAGGGGGGGGGGAAACAGCCAGCTTGGCCTATATTCCTAATAACGTCTACACAGAATGCAAAATGCTTGTTTGGAAATGGCAGTTATGACATAGCCTGCAATTAGAGGATGCCAAACAGCTGCAAAAGCGTAACGGTAGCAATTAAAAACAAAAAAAAATTGTTTTTGCTGTCTTTGGGAATGAGAAGGGCCAGTGCTTCAGATAAGAAAGTGGAATTGGAGAGGTATAATATCGTTATGAAGCCAGCAATGATTAGGCAGTGTGTTACTGGAGATCTTCAATAAAAAGTTAATAATGGGGTGGGGGACAAGATACCCTGGGGAAATGCCCCCCCCCCCCCTCCTGACCTTCCTCTGCAGTACGCAATCACAGGACTGGGAAGTATGCTCAGTTTACATACGGCAACAAAAACAGCCAGTGGGTCTGGCAGGCAGCCCTTGTGAGTTGACTGGGTGCCCTGGAACATGCCCCAGAGTCCTTGCCATGTGCAGGACTTCCACAGAAGAAACCCAAAGGGTCCACAGAATCTAAGATGACCAGGAAAGGATTCTCGAAAGGCGGGATGGCCATTGATTGTCATGGGCAGAGTTCAATCTGTGCAAGGTCTGTACTAGTTCAAGCCACAGGTAGGATGGGAGGCAGAGAAAAGAGGGTCTGTGGCCATGCAGAGAGTTCCTAGTTCAGGTAAAATTTGAACAGAGCTTTCCCAGCTCATAACCTTAGCCACTATGATAACCTGATCACTCCAACATATAATTTGCATAACATTCTCTTTTACAGTGTACATTTCCTAATGGTAAAATCTGGGTGTTATTTGTATGGGGGGGGGGGGGGGAGAATTAACGTGCATAGAGAACAAAGGGCATATTATTTCATAAATCACGATAACCTAGTCAAAAACCTTTTGTGCCAGTAGTCTGCACTCATTTAAGACAGGGTTGTTCTGGGGGTTGGAATGAAGTAATAATGGCCCACACCGCATATTATGAATTACCATGTCTTTCCAAACCACCCTTGTTTTTACACAGCCAACTTACACTTTCTTTCATTTTAGAATCCCAGCCCTAGTAACAATGCAGTACTTCCAAAGTTTAGTGTCATCGAAACCATGCTCATTTCCTGCCAGCACAATTGTTTTTACTATTTTGTGTATTTTCATGTTATTGTTACATGAAGAACTCAGATAGTAATATGCAGTTGCGAATTGGGACCCAGGAAAATTTGCAAGGGTTATCCGCCATGTTCTTTGGCAGTCTGTGGGGGAATACACAGTCCCCTTCCCCAAGATCCTTGTGGTGGTAAATAGCATCTTTGGACCCCAGTTCCTCCTTCGCCACCTCGCCTCAACTGCTAGGACCTAAAGCTGGCCTACTGTTCCTGGGGATATATGAGTATTCAAAGCTGCCTGACACACAGTAAGACCATTGGTCCACCCAGCAGAGCACTGTTTACTCTGACAGAGGCTCATCCAGTATCTCTAGCAGATGTCTGCTTCCTGAGATCCGTGGGCCAGCTCTGGGATAGGAAGTACCTGGAGATTTTGGGGGTGGAGCCTGAGGATGGCAGGGTTTGGAAAGGGTGGCAGGCTTCACTGGGGTATAATGCCATAGAGTCCACCTTCCAAAGTGGCTGTTTTCTCCAGATGAACTGATCTCTGTCACCTGGAGATCAGTTGTAATCCCAGGAGATCTCCTGCCACCACCTGGAGGCTGGCAACTCAAACTGTGCACGTAGATTCCTTGCTTGCTGTAGATTGGGGGGGTGGGGTGGGGCAGCACTGATAAACCCAAACTGTGCTCTTTTTCTGTAGTAATAGGAGGTTCTCTCCTACCCTGCATTTTCTGTGTCACCCACTTTTCCTCTGCCAGTCCACATGCAGATTTAGGGAATGAACATTTGTGTTTTGGAGACAATTAAAAATATGGAATACTGAAGTACTAGTATCTCAAATACTGTTTTCTGAATTATTTTGTGCAGCTGTACACAATTAAATACAAGGCATCACCTTAAATATATAAAAGGCTTTGGCAGCATTGGTCCAGTCCTTTTAAACAATCCCTTCATATCAGCATCCTAAAGCATTGGATTTCCTGGATGAAGAGCTGAGAATTAGTTACCTTTTTGTTCTGTTTGTTAAACCTGAAACAGCACAGAGGGGCTGTTGTTTGTCCATATACCCCTGGTGCCATTTTTAATCAGAAAAATGGCATAGGAGAGGCAGGATCCAACCAGAATTGGGGCCCCATGATGCAGTTTAAAGGAGTTCCTAGATTGGAACTCGCTGTCTAAAATGGTGGCCCATCCCTAGGGCAAACTCTGGGATGCCCTTCTCTAATTTGGCCATGAGTCTGGCGCGGGTCACAAATTCCAGGAGTCTGGGATGCCCTTCTGGTCCTTTGTGTTTGCTCGTTCCTTCTCCCAATGCTCTGTAAAACTTCTGGGCTGGTTTAGACTTTGGAAGCTTCTAGAGAAAATGGGTAATTTTGTTTTTGCAAATTGCATCATTGCATTTCCATTCTTTGTCACTGTTCCAAAAAAACTGATGCTTTGAATAGTTGCCTGATTTCACGTGTTTACCAATATTTGAAGATGTGGGGGGGCGCAGTTTGGTGTGGCTGCGGGCCAGGGGCTAGTCAAGATCACCAGCTGTAGTTAGGCTGTTGCAGAATTCTTAGTGCATGTATAGTTGTAGGCATATATGAGCAGGTTAGCTGGTTTGCAGCCAGTGGCAGTTACTTGGCTCTGTATGGGGATAAATCCTTTCTTTTGGCTAGCTTTGATCCAAGTGGCAGGCTGCTAGTTCGGAGGCCCACCTGAAAGCTCATTCAGGATAGATGCCTCTTTTCCCCCCTAAACAAAGAGGCAGTCTCTTAAGAATGGCTTCATTGTAAGGTTCATTGTGAATGCAAACTTTCAGCAAGGCTCAGGCAAACCCGCTGTTCCATGACCTATGACTAGGGGTCAATTCTAGCAGCTAATGCTTTCCTCCATGAGAGTGTTGCTGGAATGGCTTCTACTGGGCGGGGTGGGGGGAATGGTGTAAAACTCAAAACGCCATGTGGTTTTTGTAGAGCATGGACACTGGATAGCTGGTGGCTCCAATTCTCATTGTTTTTCCTGGAGAGTCTCCTCATAAAGCATTTCAATTTGGTGTAGTGGTTAAGTGCACGGACTCTAATCTGGGAGAACTGGGTTTGATTCCCCACTTCTCCATTTGCAGCTGCTGGATGACTTTGGGCAAGCCATAGTTCTTCTTTTTCTTCTTCTTTATGAATTAAAAGAGGCTATGGTGGTACCGCTCTTAAAAAAGCCATCTTTGGATACCACAGATCCCTCCAATTACCCCCCAGTCTCCAATCTTGTTTCTGGGCAGGGTAGTTGAGAGAGCAGCAGCGGAGCAGCTCCTGGAAGATACATCAACCCTAGACCCCTTCCAGTCTGGCTTCCGCCCTGGCCATGAGATGGAGACTGCACTGGTCACCCTCACAGATGATCTTTGCAGACAGCTGGACCGAGGTGGGTCGGTGCTGCTGTTACTGCTCAGTCCGGCAGCAGTGTTCGACATGGTTGGCCCACTGCCTCGCCGAAGTAGGAGTCAGTGAAATAGCCTTGAAGTGGCTTACCTTGTTCCTCCAAGGTCAGGGACAGAGGGTGGTGCTTGGAGAGTGGATGTCACCTCAATACCCCCTGTACGTGAAGTACCTCTGGGGGCAATCCTCTCTCCAATACTGTTCAACATCTACATGTACCCCCTGGCCCAGCTGGTGCAGAGTTTCGGGCTGGGTTGCCATCAATATGCTGATGACACCCAGCTATATCTGCTGATGGCCCCCGACCGGCCAGGCACCACCCCTAATAATTTGGCTGAAGTGTTACCCCATATGGTCTGTGTTGGACCAAAAGGGGGCTGTCTCCTATATGAGCTGAGGGAATTAGCGAAGGAGACAAAGAGCTTGGGGGGGGGGGGGAGGGTTTAACTAGCGAGATTCTTCACCTATGTTTTACAGGGATCTTTCCCTTTGAGAACTCTCAAATAACCAGTCCAAGGTAAAATAGAGATGTATTTTATTAGTAGAAAATGAGAAGGCTAATATAAAAGAAGCACACAAGAAATAGCACACATACGAGACCAATTTAGAAAAAAAAGGAATAGTGGGAATAAAGGAACGTGTTAGGGGAATTATAGCTACCTGTCTGGAAGAGCAAAATTTCACAGAGAGAAGATCGTGAAATGGGCCAGTGCTTCACGAGGAAGACCCAAGCAGTATGGAGGTGCATTGTTACTGGGCGCCCAGACAAGACACACAGTGATGGAGCTGCAGCTGCCTAGTTATAGCAAAAATGGGACTTGGGGGCATGCTAATGTGCCTGCGCTTTGAGTTGATGAGTTTAACTGAAAGTATTACAATATGCTTGAGAAATGCTGAATGGGGCTCCCAGGAACTGACAAAGGGAACGGGAACTGTCTTGGGAGGAGTTTTAGATGTAAAATAAAGTCTGGGCTGGAACTCTGGTTTCAGAGGGCTAATGGTTGTCCAATTAAACTAATCAAATGCTGTTTGGTGACCCAGTTTTTGTGTTAGGTGGGGAAAGCAGTAAGTGTTAGAGGTAGCTATTGTGAAGGAAATGTGGGGAGGAAAAGGGAAGGCGAAGCTGATGGAATTAGCGGTCCAGGTTGAATGATGTGGCGAGGCAGGTCCATTGTTCAGTGTATGGAGATGTCAGGGTGGAGGGAGAGGTTGTAGCTAGGTCAGACCAGGATGGCACACCTACGAGGGTCTTTGCTGAGGCATACTTATAAGGTCTGCCTGTCTGGGATCCATCTTGTGTATACTTGGGTCAAGTTTGCCTGGCATATGAACACCTGGAGTACTGTAAAATGGAGATGTTCTCCATGTGGCCTCTCAATAAAGAGAGGGGCTCTGCCTGCTTACTGAAGGTCTGGAGGCTGTGGTTGTTTGGCTGAAGCAGAGCCGGCTGAGATGGAATCCATCTAAGATGGAGGTTTTGTAGCTGGGGAGGGGGGATTCAAGATTGGGGTGCCAACTCCCAGCTCTGGATGGTGTGCCACTAACACCAGCCTTGACTTGATTCTGGATACCTCCTTATTGATGGAGGCTCAGATCACGAATGTTGCCAGACTGACATTTCTTCAACTTCACCAGGTCAGTCAACTGGCCCCCCATTTTGTCTCGCCCCGACCTAGCCATGGTAATCCATGCAACAGTCACCTCTCGGCTAGATTACTGTAACTCGCTCTGTGCAGGGCTACCCTTGAGACTGACCCAGAAGCTACAACTGGTCCAGAATGTGGTGGGGCACGGGTTCTTACCAAAACCCCATTAACATCACATATCCAGTTGGTGCTCTGCCAGTTGCATTGGCTCCAGGTTGAATACCAGATCAGATTCAAGTTTCTGGTATTAACCTTCAGGGCCCTAAAGGGTCTGAGACCAGTGTACCTTTGGGATCGCCTCTCCTGGCATGTCCCCCAAAGAGCATTACATTCAGCTGAGAAAAATCTTCTGGAGATCCCTGGCTCAAGAGATGTCCAGCTGTCCTTTTCAGCTCTGGCTCTGACCTGGTGGAACTTTCTGCCAAACAGCATCTTGCTTGTAAGGCACAGATGTTCCACCAAGCTTATGGTTGAGGATAGCAATGGTGACATGAGCATGAAATCTCATACCCTGCCACAGATTTTTTAGTCTTTAACCTGTGACTGGACCAGGCCCATAGCTAATGCAGGGCCCACAGGGCCTGGCCCCTGAGCATTTCCTCTGGGCCCCCTCCCTCCTGAGCTGGCCCCAAACTGAATTAATGTAATTAACTTTGGTATAATTAGCTGCAGGCCCCCCCCAAGGCCCCCTCACCCAAAAATCCCTAGTTACAGGGCTGGACTGGACTCTTGTTCTTTCCCCATAGATGAAGGTTCAAAATTTCATACCCCACCACAAATTTTGTTAGCCTTTAAGATGCTAGTGGATTTTTGCTCTTTTCTACTGCTGCAGACAAACACAGCTATCCATCTTGATCCATCTCTATGGCAGAGGTGTTGATCTCATTTGTTATGAGGGCTGGATCTGTCATAAATGTCACTTTGTTGGGCTGGGCCATGGGTGCCATAAAACATAATACTGGAGATATAAACTTTATAAAGGACAGGAACTGGTAAGCTTCGAGTTGGTGTGTCCTCACTGCAAGGCCCCATGGACTTGGAGGGGGGATGCAGAGGAAAATCCACATGGGCGGACTGGAGACCCAACAGTGTTGCGCTGGGCAGATGTTCCCATGCCCCAACAGAGGATTGTCTGCACCCTCCCCCACATGCAAACACTGATCCCTGTGGCCATCCGGGACAGCATCTCTGGAGCTGCAGCCTGAGTGGAGAGGTATGAATGTGGCTGCAGTGGCTCCCGACTCACCAGTCCCTGAAGCAAAGGGGTTCTTCTTGACTGCTGCAGACGAGGTTGTTCCGGAGTGCTGAAGCTGCAATTGGAGAGGCTCTGCCCACGCATCCCTGGGCAGCCTCCTGCTTCCTCCCTTGCACCAGTTGTTTGTGGGCTGCATAACAGTGCTGGACATGCCAGTTCCGGCCCCTGGGCCTTATGTTTGACACCCCTGCTCTGTGGGGAAAGTTAATGCATCTGAATGAAAGCCAGCCCTTTCTGAGTCTTGTGCTGCACCCAGCAAATGATCACCACCAAGAGACACATCAATGCATAGCATGCAAGTGCCAACCATTATGACAGATGGGGGGTAGATGAAAGGCTTTTTTGATTGCAAAGACCCTACTGGGAATGCAGTGCTTGCAGAGAAACACATTGTGCTGGCAGGAGGGGGTGTTCTTAGTCTGGGTGGAAGTTTTGCCCAAGGTAAGAGGGCAGCATTTGCTTTGCCCCATAAAATGCAATTAGAGCCACTGAGAACTGGCTGGGTTTCTCATTTGCATGTCCTCCTCCAGGATTATTTTTATTTTTTGGCAGTTGTTTGTGTGTGATGTGTTGCAGGCTGGAAAAGCCTTTTAACTATATATTGAATGAATGAGAGTATGTGTGTATAGTATATTCCTCTGGGATTCTATCCATAAAATTTGAATTAATTTGCCCACCTGCAGAATCCTTGGGGTTAGTGCTTTTGCAGAGAGAGTGGGTCCCTGCAGGAGGAAGTCATTCTAGCGTCTCTTATTAAACCCTGGAGCCATGAATATTCAGCCTGCTGCTGCAAGCCTTCACATTTTTTTAAAAAAAACATTCTCCACTCCTGAGCAGTCTTTCACAACTGCTACGGGCCACAGCAGGGTGAAGCGTTTCAGTCATTGCTGAGGCATAAACTACCTTTTCCCACCCCAAGGCTGAAGTTTTCTGTTGCTTTCAGTAAGTGTCCCAGGGGTGTGTGTGCGCGTGCTGATTTGCATTCCATTGTACAAACACACTAAAGATGCCTTGCGGATATTATACAGGGAGGTCTCCATTTTGTATGCATGTGATTCAGCCTCACAGGTAAAGTACAAATACTCCAGTAGCAAGGAAACAAAAAGGTACCTCTGCAAAACGCTACATGTCTCTGGCTATTCTCAGCCATGCATTATCAAGTTGGCTCTTCGTACAACTCATAAGATTAGGGGATTCATTATCACAAGATGTTGTGATGGCCACTGGTATAGCTGTCTTTAAAAAAAACACCCCACGATCTGGGAAAGGCTATGTCTAACAAGCAGTTAAGTGGCCTGCTACAGGCCGGCTATTGATAAAGACTTGCTGATCCCCCCCAGCAAAGCAATTCTTACATACATTTTGGGAATGGTGTTTAGAAGTCATTGATGGTGATGTTACTTGCCTGCATCTCTCAGGTAGCAACTCCCCTCCTCAGGTTTTCAGGAAAAATCCAAAAAGTTTTTAAAAATGAGGTAAGGGGTAAGAATTCCTCACAAGTGGAGAATGTCCACCAAGATCTTGCAAAACCTTGTATGGTCACAGATGGCTTTCCTGGATTACCTAGCAGTCAACAGGGAAGGAAAGTGCTTATGAAGAAGGGAAAGGGCCAGTAAGGTAAAGGTTTTCCTTGCTTGAAAGCCAGTCGAATACGACTCTAGGGATGTGGTGGTCATCTCTGTTTCCAAGCCGAATAGCCAGCTCTGTCCGAAGATGTTTCCGTGGTCATGTGGCTGGCATTACTAGATGCCGAGGCACACAGAACGCTGTTACCTTCCCACCGAAGTTGTACCTATTTATCCACTTGCAATTTCTTGCTTTCAAACTGCTAGGTTGGCAGGAGCTGGGACCAGAGACGGGAGCTCACTCCGTCACATGGCACTTGGGTCTTGACCTGCCAAGCTACCGACCGTCCAGTACGCAGCTCAGCATCTTAACCTCTGAGCTGCTGCAGCCCCAAAGGGCCGGTGGGGAGGACTAAAAGTGAGAGAGAACAGTGGGGTTGGGGGAGAGATGGCAGGGAAGGGAGAGAAATGGATCCCCACTTGTTATATAGTAAAATTCAGCATTTTTCAAATGAAAAGTAGTATGTTGGTGTTAAGTTGATGTGTGGATAGATACCCCCCCCCCACTTCTTGTCACACTGCTGTTGCTCCTACCTGTCTGATTTGATTTAGTAACTTTCAGCAAACCTATTTAAAGTTTGGGTCTTAAACTGTTGGGACAAAAGTGGCCCTCTAAATATTGAAAATAAAATTTAAAGGACAGGAAAAGCCTCGAGCCTAAGCAGAAAGAAGGGAGAAGCTATTTAAATGCCCTGCAAACTCAACCAAGGGGTGGGGTGGGGGTTAAATCTGTTCTGTGATGTGGAAAGAAGAGGTGTATATAGATTATTTGCCAGGGTGAAGATGGATAATTGGAGAAACTACCTGTCTTACTACTCTTTGAGCAAGATCTCAAGCCAAGTTCCAGCCATATTCACACTGACCCTGATATTTCAGTGGAAGGGAAATGTCTCCCTTCCATTTACCGTCCTCTGTGCCTTTAAAAAAGAAAACGGAATGCTGATTTAAGGTACTGCAATGAATACTGGTGTGTTTTCTCTCACTGGATATTTTCTTCCAAAGCTTAAATCAGTAGGGGACACCCTGGGGAGGGCTGAAGTGCTGTGTGTTTATCTTGCATATCTGTCTCAAAATGAGTTCTTTTGGGAGAATGTAGATTCTTTTTTTTTTCTAGCACTTTAGATCTGGAAGAACTCCAAAAGAGCTTTGCAATTAGAAAGAGCTGGTTTCCCCCGTTTTTGGTTTTCCTGTTGCATTAATATATAATGGCTGTACTATTGCCTCGTTAGGTTTGCCCAGGCCATTAGTGCCCAGCTGGGATTGTTCAAGCTAGCGTGACAATGGCCTACCTGGAAAATAATCTGTATTCCCTTCCGCCTGCTCTGTCCCCCAAACCGCCTATTTACTCCTGAGTGTCCTAGCCCATAATTTTCAGAGCAGCAAATTGTGCTTATTTCACCATTGTGTTGGGATAACTGAAAATGTGAACTGGGACAATAAAGTAGCTTTTATTGAACAGCAACTCAAATTCAGAAGCCAGCTTTTGCCCAGAACTCCTTGTGTGAAATGAGACACGCACGCACAACTAACAAGGAAATCACGTGCATGGAGTAAAGGTGTAAGATCCATCTAGCATTCTCCGAGTTCACAGTATTCAAGTGGAAACATCCTGCGCAAGGGCAACTCAGCACTCTTTATAGGAGGCACAGTTGTCGTGGTGTTTCCCACTGCGCAGGCGACATGGCCGTCAACGGATCAGGCTTTGCAGAGTGGTCTACACAGGTCCTTGAAGTCATGTATACATCATCCCCACTTCGTGTGTTTTGTTATGGGAATCACCACTGTACATATACAGCAAACCTATCTGTTGCTACCCGAATTGTGAAGGTGTCCTGGGAGAATACTGGAATTAATCATTTAGTTAGTTGTTGATAGTGCTATTAAATTCTGCACCTCATATCATCATACAGTGTACTTTTTATTTCTGGGACAACTGTCTAGATTTGATTAGGATGAGAAAGTTACCTAGCACCTTCCCCCTGTCCTTAAGTTTTCAGTAAATCCTTGAGCCCGGGTCTCATACTTACAAACAAGTGATAGTTGAGGAAGAGCACAGTCCAAGGCTGTATGGAAATTCAGAGCCTGAAGTTTTGAAATCTGAGTTTTCCAGTTCTCCCCGTCCAGCTGCTGAAAAGTCAGTTGTATTTTCTCAGCTTGCAGTTTCTGAGAGGGCCTATAGAACATGCAAGTTTAAAGCATTTGGCATTGCAGTGAGCAAAATACATTTGATGTGTTTAAGTCAGTGGAAATGGTACCCATTTCACACACTGAAACATAATTGCATATGCCGGAGGTTTTGTTTTTACTGCTGCTGTGGAAATTGAGTGTGATTAGACACCCAGCAGCCAAGCAGAAATTCTGCTGGAAGATGCAGCACCAAAAACATTGAAGAAGTCTCCCATTCATTAAAACAGCAGGATGACTGTTCTCCTAGTCTGTTGCGAGAAAAGAGGCATTCTTCCTGGAGTTTTGTGGGTGGCCATAGGGACGGTGGATTGCCAAGACAGTTCCCAGCTTCCTTTCTTGAAGGTGATTCGGCCTGCTATCCCTTGTGGGATGGTCTGAATGGCTGTTGTGTCTTAAATAGAGCATTGTTGCTGGTGGCCTCCCTTAACTGCTGCTCTTGAGCAGAGTTCAGAAGCTGCTGCTTTCGCCAAAGCCAGGTTACAGGAGCAAGCAAGAGGCAGCAGCGCCTTCTGAGGGTGCTGCAGAATTAGAAACGATCTCTTATGTGGATACAATGTGACAGAATCACTCAGGGATCTTTGGCCTCTTTTGAGAGGGTTTGTTTTTTTAAAATATGCCCCATAGGAAGGTGATTCTTAAGAATGAAGAGAGGACAAGGAAGAGGGGATTGAGTGCTAAATTCTTTTTCTGTTTTTGGGGGGTTTTTTTGTATTTTTAAAATATGTGTATTTGTGAGTGTGTGTGCACCTCAAAGTCATGGAAACCACTGGTGACTGACCACTAGTGGGGGCCTGGAGGATATTCAGAGAGGTGGCTGAATAAAGCCTGCCCCCCGCCTCCCGACTGCTGGTATTCCAAGGAGGTCTCCCTTCAAAGCACTTGCCAGAGTCAAGCCTGCTTAGCTTCTGAGATCTGATGAGATTGGGCTTGCCTGGGCTATCCAGGTCAGGGTGAGTGCTAAATTCTTAAACCAGGATGTTTGACTGTAAGTTAATGACATGTGGCACTCTTGTGCCAGCTTTTCTTCCCTCCTTGAATCACAGAGATTTTCTCTTGATGCTAAAAAGGACAGACAAAACCAAGACGTGGGGTGGCAGCCTGCTGATTTAAGAGTGGGCTTAGTTCAGAAGCATGAATTTAAATGCATGCCTCTGCATGTGATATAGGATGCCCCAGAGATGCTTCATCAAGACAAGGGGAGGGAGGGCAATATAATTGTAACTATGTAGTCATTGGGGAGAAGCTATGGTTCAGTGATAGAGCATCTGCTTTAGATGTAGGAAGTCCCAGGTTCAGTCTTGGGTACCATATGTTAAAAAGACCTTTCTTTGCTATGTTGAGTCAACACAGGGAGTATTGAGCTGGGTGGAACAGTCATCTAATTCAGTATAAGGCAGCTTCATTGAACTTAAATCTAGTTTGTTTAGCTGTACCTGCCAAACTGCCCTTTCACTTCCTTTGTAAAGGCTATAGTTTTTCAACATTCTGTTGCAGACACCGTCACTCTGCACTATTAGAATATCATGTTCAATGATGCCCCAGTTTTTGGTTTTGAAAGCTGAGCATTCCTGAGCATAAATTAGCTCAGATACAAACCTAAGAATGCTCTGTATGCATTTGTGATAGTCGTTATTCCGAGGCCTTTATATGTACGATTAAGATTATTTCTCTCAAATGCAAGTTGCCAGGGAAATGATATTCTGTACAGGGGGAGAAATTGGTAGAGGGAATGTGCCTATTCTTACTCCTGTGTAACACAGCCCATTTTGCATTGGGGATAGAAATATTTAGCTATTATGATGGTCATAACGGAAGAGGTGGATTCCAGAATGTGTAGGAAGTGGTTCGTTTTTGGAGGTAAGTAGGGGGCTGACATCTACTGTCCGTGTTACTGCAGTGATGGTTCCTTGTGGTTTCAGAAGGAGGGAAGAAAACTGGCAAGGATGCTTTGTTGTTTTCATCCTCACTGATTTGCTTCAGTTCGGAGCAAAGCTGCTGGGGCTCCCTCCTTGGCCTCTCCCTTCCTCTGTCTCTTTATCAGCAGCTCCCCCAGCTATACCCACTTCCTGCTTCCTTTCCTTGCCCCCAAGCAGCTGTCACCTCTCTGGAAACAGTGAAGGCATCCTGGTGTTCCCTCTAAGCTGAGTTAGTGTGAGCTAGCTCACAGTTTTTAGCCTCCAGCTCCCACATTTTTGGCTCTGCTCAGGAAGGATGGCTCCAGAGCAAATTAATTTATGCAGTCGCCAAATCGCTCACTCACAACTTTAATTTTGGTAGCTCACAAAGTAGATTTTTTGCTCACAGGACCCCACAGCTTAGAGGGAGCATTGCAGTGGTCACCCTTGCACAGAGGCTGCCTTCTGCCACCATCTGACTGCTAGTGGTGCAGGCCTCTGCCTCCCACGAACCATCCCACATTCACCTCCCCACGTTAGATGGCATAGCCCTGAGCAGTGGTGCCAAGTCAAATGCAAGTAAAAGCATGGGGCAGCAGTCTTTTAGGATATTCTTAGCTTAACTTCTTGGTTGAAAAGCAGAGGACCTCAGAGCCTGAACTGAATTACTGAGTGTTCCACAGCTATTAATGTGAGTTTAAGTAGCGGTGTCAAAATGCTGTCTAAACAGACTACTTTCTATCGCTGCTGCAAACGCCCACAAAATGGGGTGTTTAGGGAAGATGTTCTGATTTGTCAAAACTTTAATATGATGTTACTCTGTCTGCAAGTCGACTTCCTTGCAGAAATTTAGAGGGTTGCCCTTTCCCTTTTGGGGGGGAAACCCGTGAAACCACATTTCTTATTTGAGCCATTGGTGGGGTCAGAAGTGTTACACAGGCCAGATATATCGCCAGTTGGAGTTCTGTTTATTTGTCTCCCACAATGAATGGGGCACAGAAATGATAAAGGGGGAAGGGGTGGGGGAGGGGGAACGGGTTGAATGGCTGTTGTGATCAAAGCAAGAGAGACAGATGAGTTTGGCAGAAGCATTTAAATAGACTGGAGTGGACCATGATGAGAAGGTGACAGAATGGATGAGAAGCAACCTGATAATCAGTGGAAGGTTTGTAAAAGAGGAAAGGGAGGATCCTGGATGAGGTTACTTTGTCATTGCAATGATGTGAAAGAAGCAACAGTGCAGACTTTTGCACTCCTGTTTATGATAGGCCTTCCAGAGTTTCTGAGACCTTTCCCTTATCTAGAATCTTGCCGACTGTATTTTATTTCTTCTCCTGAGAGGTAATTTTGCCACCGCTTTCTTTGTTTAAACACAAAGGAGTCTTGTGGCACCTGAATAACTATTGCATCATTTGGTGAATTGGAGCCCAGTCTACAAAGATCTCTGTTGCAGTAAATCTGCTTGTTTCTCAAGACGCGTGAAAACTTCATTTGTGTGTTTTCTGCTGCAATTTCACAAAGGTAGCTTCTGTGGAACTTCTCTGTTTAAATACGATGCTGGAAATCTGCATTGTACACCCCTCTGCTGGCCTGTGTTGAGCAATGCAGCCCTCATGCCAGGATGGGCAGAAGAAGGTAGAGTGGCACCTACTGATGGACCACTGACTTCTGGGATCTGAGGCACGAACTGGTCTAGTCGAGCCTTGATTGGATCCAGCATGGTGCAATGTATGTTGTTATTCAAATCAGATATTCAGGATCATTTAACATGGATCAGATGGGCTGCATTCACGTATTGCAGCAAATAGAGTTTGAGTGGAGGTTTGCAAAATCAGTCATGGTCTACATGAGGAGAGGAAGAAGAGGGCACAGAAGTAGGCCATGTTCAGGCCCATCATGAACATAGAGAAGTTTGTCATGATATCTGAAGTCTGCATGATTGCATTGTATTTAAAATATATTGGACCAAGGGGATTTTAGTTCTTGAACAGTTCTGCTCACCTCTGCCCAGAGTCAGTGGATCTCTGGTCATGAGCACCAAGGCAATTTAAGTGACAGCTCTGCTGCGCCATCTATTTGGAAGAGCTCACTGCATGTTGCATCTGCCACAGCTTACTGATTGTGCAGAGAACTCAGAAATACACCCTCTGATGCAAATAAGTGACACACCAAAAAACTTGTCTTTGAATGGGGGTGTGCGAGCATTTGGAGATACGGAGGCCTGCAGATTAAAAACTTCTGTAATTATCTTCCAGATGTCTCTAAATGACTGCATCTGTCTGCTCCCCCTCCAAAACAATTCACTGCTATGAGCAGAGGAAGAAACATCAAAAGGGACAGAAAGATAGACTGCATTTGGGGAAGGTGGTACTTTTAACTAGGGAGAGAGATTCCTCCACCTCAAATAGTCTGTCCCCCTGCCAAGGATCAGCAATAAGAAAAAAATGCTCTCAATGCACAGATTTGTTTTTTTTAAATATGTGTTTGCCATACTTTCCATAAAAATGTTTAAAGCAGCTCACGGCATTGCTAAACCACCATAACGATACAAGCAGTTAAAATGTTAAAAGCAAGTTAAACATCAAACAAGAGACAAAGGCAGCAATTAAGGAAATAGTTACATCAGCTGCCTATAAACCAATCTCTCCATTCTTCCTTTCTTCTCCCCCCCCCCCATACATTTGCATGTTTGAAAATTCCCAGCTGGCAGTGATAAGATGGACCCTACTGCAGAATTAAGACACTCTTGCCATTTGCTGAGCAACTCCCTAGTAGATTAATCATTCTGGCAGGTTCTTAAAGCGCCAGATAAACCTTTCACCTCCAAGAAACACTGCAGGATTTTTAGAAAATGAAGCTGAAGAGTCCTGCTGGATCAGCTCACATGTCCCCTCTTGTACAGATTTGTGTTTCCAGTTGTGGGCAGCCAGATGCCTCTGCGATGCCAACAAGCGGGGAATGAAGGCAGAAGCCCCCTCCCCTGTTGCTTCTCTCCCCTCCCCAGCATCTGCTATTCAGAGGTATACTGTCTCTGAAGATGGAAGTTCATTTACCTTTCACGGCCTACTAGCTATTGATAGTTCTTTCCTCCTTAGATGTGTGTCTCTCTCTTTAAAAAAAAACACACACAACCCATCTAAGCTGAGGATCCATCACCGTGCCCTGTGGCAATGAATGATGGTATGCATTGTGTGGAAATAGGATCTTCTGTTTTTCCATTCTGAACCAGTTGCTGGTGAATTTCATTTGATGGCTCCCAGTTTCATTATTATAAGAGAGGGAAAATAACTTGACCTGTTCCAAACCTCTGGCATATCCTTCCTTTAGTTGTCTTCCCCCCCCCAACTGAAAAATTCCAGGCCCCTCTAGCCTTTCCTTCAACCTCCCCCTCATTTGGGTTGCTCTGTTTTGTGCCTTTTCCAGTGCTGCAGGAATCTCATTTAAGAAACACTGATCCATTCCTTGTGGGTCCTCTCTGACCTTCTGAATTCCCTCCGGGAACAGCCGTAGCTTGGAAAGTTTCCAGTTTACACTACGTGCTTATAAAAGCTGCTTCTTGCTAGTTCATTACCTGGCTGGCACAAACTCATAGTGACAGCTGCTTCCTTTTACCCTCACAGAAGGTGAGCATGTGTGTTTTGAGTCTATACTTACTGCCACAATAGCAGGCCCCTCCCCAGTGGAAGATGCAGGAGGCAGGGCTATGGTCCTTTGGCATGCCCAGGGAGTCAGGCAACAACAAGAAGAAGAAGATGGTCATTGGTTACCTGGAGGGAAAAAACATAGTACGGTGTAGTGGTTAGAGGTTTGAGTGAAATCCCTGCTTGCCATGCAACTCACTGTGTAACCTTGGGCTAGTTATGCCCTAGGGTTGCCAGGACCTTAGCAGCTGCTGGCTCCAGGATCTTCTCCCGGGCATTCTTGCATGCAAGTGAAGTCACCCGGAAGTGACATCATTGTGGGGGGGGGGGCTCTAGTTTTTGGGCAAAACCATAGGGGTTTGGTGATGTCATCATGCTGGGGACATCACCGGGCAACATCCCTGTTTGGGGGCGGGAGTAGATTGAAGCCCTGAAAATTGGGGGATCCCCTGCCTGGACTGGGGGTTTGGCAACCCTACCTACCTCATAGGTTGTGGTAAAAATGAAATGTAGAAGAAGTGAACCATGTACACCATTCCAAGCTCCATGGTAGTATAAAACTGAAATAAGTAAATAATATTCAGTAGCTGGGAATATGGAAGTTGCAAGACCGATTTTCCTATTGCGTTCTCCTGTGGATTGTTTACTAACTTTAGATTGCTTACTTATCCCCTCTGAAGTTTTGTCACCTTTAAAACAGAGAGGCTCCCAGTGTTTCCAGCCCTACGCAACAGAAGGTGTTTGCATTAAGATGTTTCAAATAGTGTTCTAATGTCCTAGATTTTCAAGAGTAATTGGGGGGTGGGGAGCGATCGAAAAGAGTATTGACAAACAATACAGCTCCTAAATATTTACTTATCAGAATATTCTGTCACCTCTTCTGAGTGCTAATTGAGGCAGCTTACAATTACCTAACAGTATACAAAGATGCCATTAAAAACAAGCCATAAATAGAATAAGAACTATTCATAAAACAGAAGCAGGCCATTTAAAAAGCTGATAAGATAACATCCCTAATTCATACCCTGAGTTAAAAAAATATGTGTTTTGTCCTGGCATCTAAAAGGAAGTAAACTGGTATCAGGCTAGCATCAAGAGGGAGGGCATTCCAGATGTGAAATGCCACCACAGGAAAAGCCCTGTCTTTAGTTGCCATCTGCCTCACCTCCGAAGGTGGAGGCACAGAGGGCAGGGCTTGAGAGGCAGATCTTGTGCTGGAGAGGCTGGAGAATATGGGAGGAGATGGTCCTTCAGGTACTCTGGTCCCAAGCAGATTAGGGCCTTAAGGGCAGGAACCATCACTTTGAATTGGGCCCAGTAACAGGTGGCTATGGAATGCAGCTCTTTCTGCAGAGGGTTGATACCATCCTTGCAACCAGCCCCTGACAGTGGCCTGGCTGCCACATTTTGGACCAGTTGAAGTTTTCGTACCGTTTTCAAAGGCAGCCCCACATAACAGTATGTTACAGTAATCTAACTTGGATGTGATCAGAGCATGGAAAGTGAAAGGTCAGGAACACACCCGCCAGTGGATGGGAACACCTGTGAGACTTGAAGAAAGGGATTGGTAAGGAAGCTTCTGAGACTGGGGAGCAGTAGACCAGGGAAGCCAAAGGCAGCAAGGGAAATCAGATGCTGCTTATCATACTGCGTCTCCTGATGTACTTGCTCGTGCCAGTTACGTTCTTCAGGCAGCCTTCTCCTCTCGATGGCAACAGTTAGGCCATGGGCGTTGTCTGTAGTAGATCCAGTCCTCTGGAATGGCCTACCAAAGGGAGTGCAGGGGGCACCTTTCATTCACAGCACTGAGGAAGATGCATAAGATGGTTTTTATTTCAGGTAACATTTGGTGGAAGGTAAGCTTTGGTTGTCTGTAATCTGCACATGTTGTTTTTTCTTCTGTTGTTGATGGGCTGCTGTTTCGTGTCCATGGGGTCAGCTGTTATGGTGTTATCTGCTTTGAGTCTGAGACAATGAGGTGGGATGTGAACATTTTAAATAAATAATTGATCTGAAATGGTAAACTGAATCTTTGGCTGAAGGTTTCTCAAAGAGTGTTCCTGCATCGCAATCCAGTCCTGATCCAGCAATCTGGTTCAGGACATCGTTTCTAACCCTTTAGCACTTCTGTGTAATACACTGCGGTTTTCACAAATGCAGCCGTGAAAGGATATGAGAATTCCAGTGTGGTTCCCAGAGTCAGCTGCGCATTCTCATATTCTGGGGGAAGTATCCAATTTCTGTTGATTTGTTAACAAGGTAAAGCTTGCAGTCCCATGTTTCTGTTCCAGGCGCCGTTATTTTTCAACGAGAGAGGCCCTGGCTTCCGAGGGCATTGGCAGAAGTCAAATGCAGCCCACGGAGCTGGCCTGTCAGAACCCCTTCAAGGGCACAGGCACGCTTCCATGTTTCTGGCAGCAAATTAGATTTGACATTTAATTCAAAACCAGAGAGTAGAACCTCACTGTGGTAACGGGGGCCAACTGAAGCAGGGCATTGATTTGGCTGGCTCTCTTTTCATTTCAACACCGTGGCTGGGTTTTATTCAGAGCCATTGCCAGGCACAGTTCAGATTCCTAAACAAATGACAGGTAAATCTATAATATGCATTAAACTGTTCTGTTTGTTTTTAAACCTAGAGCTGCTGAGTTAAAAGCCTCCAGTGCCCACTAGAATGTTCTGTCATCTTAATATTTACATTTTTGGAAGTTGGAAGGCTGCTGCAGGAGGGGGTATATGGTGAAAATCGCCCCCCCCTGGGTTGAGTTCTTTTTGATTGATTCCAAGCCACTGTATGCCAACAGTATACATGTGTAATAGAATGTTCGTTTCCTTGCACATTAGGTGCACATGTGATTTTGTGGCTGCAGTACAGAGAATGGACAACATCAGCTCAGCTAAGTTACTGGGACACAGGCTGTACACACACCAAACACTTTTTGTGGCTTTTCAAGCAACTCCCACTAAAATGACCAAAAATGAAGAACATTTTTTTGGCACATTAATTTTTTCTTTCTAAAATTGTATCATCTCCATCCTCATGGCCAGATCCATCAATTCAAAACAGATCCAAGATGGCAGGAAAAGAGAGATGAGAGCAAAGATCAGTATTTTAGATCAGGGGTGGGCAATTGTTTTGGCTCAAGGGCCACTTTGTGGGAGCGGAGGTTAGCGGAGGGCCGCACCTTTTAAAATGATTGGATTCATTAGTTAACTTTGCATTTCAGAAAAGGTATAAACTGTATCATAAAAATCAATAAATATAAATTAAATAAAATAGTGGTAGTTTTATTCCATTTATTTATTGTGCTAATTTCATATCATCTATAGCTGCAAGCACATTTAATTTTAGAATCAGTTTAATGAGACAAATGTACCCTATCACACTTCTCTAGAATTTTTTTGAAATCAGGAGTGAGATTGCTTGTTGAGATTCTCATCACAGCCTGCAAGTTAATGTCTGTCAAAGAGCATCTATATTTACTCTTGTTGATCTTCATGTCTTGGCGGGCCGCATGTGGCCCACGGGTCACCATTTGCCCACCCCTGTTTTAGATCATTATGGACAGTTAAATCTTTTTTCCCCATTATCTGCTTGACCTCCCTGTTCTGTGGTTTCTCTAACCCTCAGCTCCTGTGTCCCACTCCAGCCCTCTCCCTAGGTATAGTAAAGGTAAAGGTTTCCCTTGCTCAAAAGCCACTCGAATCCGACTCTAGGGGACGTGCTCATCTCCATTTCCAAGCCGAAGAGCCAGCGCTATCTGAAGACATTTCTGTGGTTATGTGGCTGGCATGACTAAACACCAAGGTACACAGAACGCTGTTACCTTCCCACCACAGTGGTACCTATTTATCTACTTGCAGTTTCTTGCCTTTGAACTGCTAGGTTGGCAGGAGCTGGGGCCAGAGACGGGAGCTCACTCCTTCATGCGGCACTCAGGTCTCGAACTGCAGACCTTCTGGTCTGCAGCTCAGCATCTTTAACCTCTGAGCCACTGCAGCCCCCTCCCCCCCCCCAGGTATAACACCCAGCTTATCTAGCTCTTGCACAGAGTAAAAAGTGCCTTATTATTATTTTTTGAGGGATAATTTTTGAGAGATATTTTGAGAGACAATGAAAGATCCATGTTTATCAGCTTTCTATGAATGAACCTTTCAGCCCAACAGTTAAGAGTATTTCTGATCATTCCATGATATCACAGTAACTCAAACATAAATCTAGAGATTTGGGGTGGGGGAGAAGAGCACGGTTCCAGGCAACGGCCTCTTTTTGGCCCATGTGCATATATCTGATAAAGTTAATCCCAAAGATGCCTTTGTGTGTACTGGCATTAGGAGATTTAATATGGCAACAGTTTATCTGGCTGTGAATATCAGAAGCTGATAATATTTATAGTCATTCCAGTCGGCTCCTTGGTCATCCAGAACTGCAGGCTGCTTCTGGCAAGTGGAAATTCTTTTGAACTCTTGTTTTGTTGCGCTTCAGGGTAGCAGTCAGCTACCTAGTTTAACCAAGGGCAAGGGTGTTTAAAACAGAGCACAAGGATGCTTTCTTGAAGCACATTGTTAGGGCATGTGTTGCTGTGTCATCACAAGTTACAGGAGTGAATGACCAAAAGCAGGAGAGGTAAGCCAGGCTTTGTGCACTGCAGCGTGATTTCAGTTTGCTGACTCCAGGAACAAGAGCTGTTATTTGCAGTCCAAACGTAGCTCTTGGGGGCTTTGGCCTTGCAGTGAACTCTCTTTCCGTCTATATCTTTTCCCCTTTGGGAAGAATGCAAACTCTGTGACCTTGTTTTAAGGAGCTGGACTCTGCTTATTCTGCCATTTTTTAACTTTAGGTTTGCTTATATATTTTGCTTCTAATGCATTCCGAATCATGTGCGTGTGTAGGTTTGCTTTTATTGTCGCAAGCCATGGGGTAGTTAGTTTAACTCATCCTTTGTATACGGCTACGGGTGGTATCTGTTTCTGGCTCAGTTCTTATATTGTTTTCATCCATAAAAAAGAGGCCTGCTGAATCAGACCAAGGCCAGCATGGTGTAATGGTTAAGAGTGGGGGAGTCTAATCTGAAGAACCATGATTGATTCCCCACTCTTCCGTTTGAAGGTTGCTGGGTGACCTTGGGCCAGTCACAGTTCTCTCAGAACTCTTTTAGCCCCAGCAGCCTCACAAGATGCCTGTTGTAGGAAGAGGAAGGGAAGGCGATTGTAAGCCTCTTTGAGACTCCTTAAGGTAGAGCAAAGTTGGGTATAAAAAAACAATTCTTCTTCTTATCTAGCCCAGTAATTTGTTTTCAGGAGCAGTAAGGTCAATAAGGCCCTGAAGATGATAGTCTTCTATAAGAAATTAAGACTTGCTGTTCTGAATCAGACCAGTGATCTATCAAGTCCAGCGTCCTGTCTCACACAGAAGCAATGTTTCTTCTTCGTACAGATGTTCAGAGGCTTCTGTGGAAGTTCTTTTTAGTCACCATGGCTAGTTGCTGTTGATGGACGTATCCTCTGGGAATCTACTGGATCTCTTTTCAAGTCATTTGTGCCTGTGGACATGTCTCTGTCCACTTGCACTGAATTCCACAATTTAAAACCCTCATTGAGTAAAGATTTTCTTTTGTCCATCCTGAATCCATTGCGCAGCAACTTCATTGGGTCCCTTGAGCTCCAGTATTATCATAAAGGAAAAAGGGTTCTCTCTACTCACTTTCTCCACTCCATGCAGGATTTAATAAATCTCCATCATGCCCCCAGTTGTCTTTTCCCTAACCTGAGAAGCCCCAGACTCTTTAGCCTTTCTGGAAAGCTCAATGCCCATAATTATCTTGGTTGCCCTCTTCTGCACTTTTCCCAGCTATGTGGTATCGTTTTCAGATACAGTGACTAGAACTGTGCACAGTCTGTATAGTTAAAGTTAAGGCATTATAATGTTGGCCCTTAAAATATTTATTTTCAGTCCTTTACTTAATATTCCCTAGCATGGACTTTGCCTTTTTAACTGTTGCTGTGCACTAAGTTCATGTTTATATTGAGCTGTCCTCTTCAACCTCAAGACCGTTCCTTCTCAGAGCCAAACTAGATGTGGTGATACCATTTTAAACCCCAGTGGCAAATCACACACAACTGTTTTGGCACTTGAAAAGGCAGGGCGGGGGATGGACAGACAAGAGTGCCTTGTCTCACCATGCTGCGGGCTTTCGCAGCATTTTTAAATTCCTTGTGTTCGGTTTTTAAATAGCTGTAGCATCCCAAGGGGACCAGGTGACACCATCATGTCTAGTTTGCCCCTCCCATCACTGCAAATTCAAACCCTCTCAGGTTCCATTTAAAGTCAGAAGGTTTTTTGCTCCAGTGCCCACCACCTTGCTCTTACTGACTTCGGACCTGGTTTGCCATATTATTGCTCACTCGCCCAACTTGTAGGGATCCTCTTAGACTTCTTCACAATCCAATTTGGTTTCTAGTATCCTGGATAATTTGGTATTACCTGCAGATTATTCATGAATATATTCTCCTGTTGGAACATGGGTGTTCCAGCTAGTTATCATGACCAATAGTATAAGTATTCTTATCCTCAGTGCTTTAAAAAAACAAACAAAAAAAACCCCTGCCTGAGTTAATGTCCATCACCACATTTGGTGATAGCAGATTTAAAGTAAATTGCTTTTGGGCTATTGTATAAACAGTGCTTCCTTTTGTCTTTCTTGAACCTGCTTCAGGTTAGACGACCAAAATCTACTGTTGGTAAACAGTGAAAAATTCCTTATCTACTCCTTCCACACTATTCAAAAATTACAAACACCTCTGCCATCATAATTTATTTGAGTAGAAATCATGTATTGTACTTTGAAAGTGGCCTAACTGTGATGCACACTTTGAAGAAAGCTGATCTTGGCATCTTCTCCTGACATGTGAAACAAACAGGATCCACCTGTATTGTACCTTCAGCCCCTACCAAATCTTATAGTCGATAGGGAGAGGAGCATTTTCCATTAAGGGGACAACACAGGATGGAGAATAATGCTGCAAACCACCTCCTTTGAGGGTTAATCATAGTGTTTGAGGTTGTTCTCAGTTGGACAAAGGGAAACCGGGGTTAGATTTACAGGTTAAACCAGTTGAAGCAAAATAACACAACATCCCAGCAAATAATCAAGCAAAGCAGATTACAGACATTTTCTGTTACCTCACCTGTGATGTTTCTTATGGTCCCCTGGATAGCCTAAGTGGCCAGCTGTTCACCGTGACAGAGAACAAAGTATCCGTGGGGGTAGGAAGAAGGAAGCCTATAACCGTGGTTATGTTTCCCGTTGCTTCTACGGCTGCATTAGAGAATGTTGAGTCAAGCACGCATGGTTGCATCTGCACTTTAAAGAAGGGTTTTATTTAAGTTTGGACTCCCTGTCACTATGATTGAAACAGGTCCAGGCTCCCATCTTTTTCTAGGGAAAGTTTCCTATGCATGTCAGTGTGAGTGTGTCAAAGAGTTACTTGCAACATCATCTTGAGGCAGAGTTCTTTGTGTCTCATCTTGGGACAGGTGAGTGAATACTTAAGCAGCTAGCTCCAGTGTGACGTCTTGGTACATCTCCTGTACTAGTTTGTGTGTGTTGCTGAGCTAGCAGTTATTGCAAGGTCAGTCCATCAGACAGTTCACCTGAAAAAAGGTGGACTTTCTGAACTGTCCAGTTTTAACCACCATTAGCGAACCTCCTCTTGGCTCCATGCTTGCTCCTTCACTCCCACACGCAGATCAGTATTCTGAGATGCAAATGTTTCATTCCAAATCTTGGTGCTCTTTCAGTGTCTCTTTGGCTTCTGATTTTTCACCTTTCTAGGTATGGTTTCCAACTAGGGCAGTAAGTTTCAGAACTTCTGGTTTTGGTGTCCAGCCATCTCAGAAGGGCTAAAGCCCCATGGTGTTGCACTGATTTCAAACTGAGTCCCCTCACATCTGCTTTTTAATATTCAGGATCACAGACTGCCACGTAAAGTGTAGTTAAGATCATCTCCAAGGGTCTCTGACCAGTCCTGTCTACCCAGCTTTCATCTTTCACCCCTCATTTTTAAGTCTGAGATCTTCTTGTAGCACACTGGTCCCAACAATATGTACTTTAGGGTAAGTCCCATGGGTTTTCAAGTTAATGTAGTCAGGACTGTGTTGGGTGTTCATCCATTTCTCAGATTAGACTTTCCTATTTGTTTGTTTGTTTGTTTGTTTATTAGATTTTCTAGTTGCCACTCACCCAAAGGGTCTTGCAGCAACTTGCAACATTAAAACCAATAAGGTAAAAACAACATAAAACAAATGACAAATATAAAATGTTAACATTAAAATATTAAAATATGTGGCAATCACCATACCACTATTAAAACAGCCCAAACATGTGGTTACCCTCCAAAGGCCAACCTAAACAATTCAGCTTTGCATGCCCTGAGGAAACGAAACAAGTCCATCAGGGCACGAATGTCATCCAAGAGTGCATTCCACAGGGTAGGGACCACAACAAGACCCTTCCCCTGGTGACAGCTAGCTGAGCCGTCCTGGAGCCAGGCACCTGCAAGAGGCCCCCAGAGGATGACTGAAGGGAGTGCGAGGGGTTGTAATGAGAGAAGAGGTCCCATCGGTATGAGTGTCCCAGACCATTAAGGACTTTAAAGGTTAACACCAACACCTTGAATTGGATCCAGACACTAACTGGTAGCCGGTGCAGCTGCCACAGAAGTGGAGTAATATGAGCTGACCATGCCCTTTCCAGAGGCACTGAGCAAGAGAGCTCATTCTCTGTTTTCTCTTGAGGCAATATTTGTATTACAATCTTCGGCATGTTTACAGGAAAACAGCTGGTGAATCAATGGAACCGTTTGAGCTGCTTCCTTAGAATATATTGATCCACAAGCTGTTTGCATCTTAAATACCTCCAAATAAATATTGTCTCATTATGCAGAAATCTATATATGCATACAGACACGTATTATTATTATTGATTGCTATCAAAGTTGTATGGCATTGGAATTTAAAAGCTATCTTAATGTACCATGAAGTCTGGACAGTTTAATATTTGAGATCCAGGAAATGCAAAGGCTAATGTTGTTGTGTATAATCTTAATTATTCCCTGTTGACATCCAAGATTAACAATAGCTGCTATATACTATTGCATTAAATGATCTGTATTATCACCAGTTTCCTTGTCGAGTGAATATTTTTAGATGCCAGGAATTTTTATATGCCCTGACCTGAATGGTCTGGTTCCATCCCCTAGAAAAGGGATTTGAATCTGGGCCTCCCAGATCCTTGTCTTACTCTGTAACTGCGACAGCACACTGTCCCTTTTATATATCACTTCACTTTTCTTTCTCTTACGTAGAGATTTTCAACACAAGTGCTTGTCCATAGCTTGTGAGTGCACAAGGGTTGTGATGCCTTTCATAAGAGTTGCAAAGTTTGTGCAAACAATGCGCCGTGACCCTGTGTGCAGCTTCGATACTTCATCTGCTTTGACCATCATTACAATTGTAGCATCCATGTGCATGACTTTACCAAGTATAGACAGACAGGTTGCCCTGTCCTTACTCCACCCTACAGTTCGACATAAGAGAAACTAGAAGGGAAGAGAGGGGGAGACGGGGGTATAAAGGGAAAAACTGCATATTCCTTTACGCATGTGTTTAGTTTCTGTGAGGGAACAGAGGTGTTAAAGGACTGTCCTCAAAGTTTCCAAAGGTCCATGGAAAAGAGGTGTCTTGAAGAGGAAGTGAGAGCATCACACATGTCTTTTGGAGGTGGTTTTAAGCATATGGAGGGCAGTAAAAGAAACTTCACCTCTAGTGAGTGTTTTGTGCATTATGTTGTCTGAGCATCATTTTATGTCTTGTTCCTTATGGAATCAGTTGACAACACTCCTTTAAATGTTTTGGTTACCTGCTTTCATTGAAAAAATATGGGCTGAGTGATATGCAAACTCTGTCAGGTCTGTGTTGACTATTTGACACACGCCAGTTGTTGGTTGGAGCGACTGCCAATGATTTCCCCAGTGGTGACCACTTGCAAACAAACTGCAGGGTGTATGTCCCTGTGTGGGAAGCTTATCTTCATTCTCTTGCAGTGTCCAGCCATATAATGAGGGGGAGCACTCAGTCACATGAGCCCCACCTGCCATCTCAAGCATCAGAGCCCCAAGCTTTGTCGCTTGATTCTGTTGGTTGGCCAAAATGGCTCTGAGCCAAGGGCAGTAGTGAACAGAGAAAGCTGAACCCCTCTATTTGCCTATCGTGTCCATGCATTTGAACCACAAGCCTGAAAAAGAAAGCTGTCTGACAGGCAATATTGGGCAACCATGGAGGAAGGTGAAGGGACCTGAGAGCATATTGCTCCTGCTGCAATATGGTTCCTGAAAAATGGTCAACAGAGCCCAGCATACACTGTACTGAGTGCTACTGGCCATTGCCCGTTTCGTCTACACCTTGGCCTTCACTCTTTTTCCTGCACACAGTTTGCTGCATTCAGATGTGTTTCTCCTTTTGATGGATATTTCGTGAAACGTTCTAATGCTTGCCTGTCAAATGTTCCATATTTTTTTCTCTCTCCCTACCGTTAGCTATTGACAGGGGAAAGTACTAATGTTGGCTTAACGCAGGGATTTAATCATACCAGCTGTCACCCAGTTCCTTATGACAAATATTTTACACCGTTAATGGTTTCAGTGCAGGATTTATTTAAAAATATATAATCCAAATGTAATCTTATTTACTGGCCTCTTACTGCTGTAATGCTGTTCTTTTCTATTTTTGTTTATAGACTTTTCTATAAAAAACCTGGGAATTGGGACAGGGCTGTGGATATCAAAATGGTATCTGGACATCCTGCTACAACTGTTTTCAAAGTGTGAGGAAGTGGGGTTCTGTAGGAGTTGCTAGAGAGTTTGTCTACCCATGCTACCCACTGAAAGTAGTAGCCAGGATTTTTCTTTTGCTTATGAAACTATTTTATGGGCTCATATAATCCTGCTTTCTCCCCCTTTCTTTTGACTGGCCTGTGCCCATGTGCAGTTAGCTGCACTGAGTAGTATGGCTTTCCTTGGATGCTACCAGTTCAGGTGGTGGGTGGTAGACTGCATCTCTGAAACTAGCATATTTGGGGTGAAGGGGTGTTCAGCCTAGCCTTCTCTCTGGTGTTCTATGTGTGGAGAAGCAGGTCCTTTGAAAGGCTGAGAGCATGCACATATGCTTGCAGCCGACGTGTGTTATAGTCCAGGAAAAGCTTTACAGCTTGATTCTGCTATTTTGACAATGGGCAGGATCAAGCAGGAAAGGTTTTCTGTGTTACTTTAGCTGGTGGCCTTATGGCAAGGGCAGGACGCTCAAACTTGGTGGTGGCATCCTGACTTTGCAGCTCCTTTCCCAGGGGGATTTGCCCAGTGCCATCAGTGGACATTTAAGTGTCAGGCTAAATCCAAACCTCTTTTCCAGACCTTTTAATAATTATGACTGCCGAGATTGGATTTCATGCTGCTGTTTGCTCATTAATGTTTATTGATCTGTGTTTATTATTTTGCATGTTGATTTCAGTATAATTTTTGAGGGCCATCTGGAAGGTTAAAAAAAATTTTTTTTTTTGAAAAACAGGATATCAGTTTTTTAAATACCATAAAGCTAGAAGGCTGTTTTTACCAAAGCAACTGCAGTTTTGTAGAGTGGTGATTTGGAGCAGAGAGGCCATGATGGGCTGAGGATTGTTCTCACCCTGTCAATATTTCTTAGCTTCAAATGTTCCTCTCATAAAACTGCTTTTGTCTGTGAAAGCAGCCATCACACCCAAAAAAGAGTTTTGTTGGAACTAGACTGGTTATGTTGAATCAGAGCCATACATCATGCCCTGAAGGTTTCTAGAGCAAGGAAAGGTAAAGGTAAAGATTTCCCTTGCTCGAAATCTAGTCAAATCTGACTCGAGGGGGTGGTGCTCATCTCCATTTCCAAGCCAAAGAGCCAGTGCTGTCCGAAGACTTTTCTGCAGTCATGTGGCCAGCATGACTAAACGCCGAGGCACACAGAATGCTGTTACCTTCCCACTGAAGGGGTACCTATTTATCTATTTGCAATTTCTTGCTTTCGAACTGCTAGGCTGGCAGGAGCTGGAGCCAGAGACGGGAGCTCACTCTGTCACGCGGCACTCGGGTCTCAAACTGCCATGCTACCGACCTTCTGGTCTGCAGCTCAGCATCTTAACCTCTGAGCCACCGCAGCACCTCAGAGCAAGGAGGCCTGCCCCTAATGGCTATAAGCTCATTCAAACATTGTATGTTTTAAAAAGTAATGTCTTATTTCTGTGTCTTAGGTTGTGCGCACAGAGAAGAACAGCCTGAACAACCGATTTCTGCCCTGGGATGAGATCGAGACGGAGGCCATTTTGTCTATCGACGATGATGCCCACCTTCGCCACGACGAGATCATGTTTGGATTCCGGTGGGTGAAAACCTGTAAGACCTAATTTTGAAACAGACAGCCACATCTGGCTCAGTACATTTGTCCATCCATGGCTTCTTTTCCACCCCAGACCCTGGATTACCAGGTCTATTGATCCTTTTGTTGTGGCTTCCCTCTTGCATTTTATGGTCATGGGCAGAAGCACACAATGAGGCGAAATAATTTGCCTTTGATGTGGATTTTCCTTGCAGTAGTGCTTTATTTCTAGTATAACTTAAGTACCACTTTCAGTTTGCAAACCACTTGAAAATCCTCACTGGATTTAGGGTTGTAAGAATCCTGTAAAATGTGCCCCTGTTGTCCCCATTCTACCGATTTGGAGGGGGAAGGCTTAAGGCAGGGTGATTGTGACTTGCCAGGATCATGCAATAAGTCCCTGGAACAACTGGCACTTGTCTCCCAAATCCATGCTTGCTGAACTTTTTTTAACCAACCCTTTTCTGAGCAATATCCATTTTTGTGTGTGTCAAGAATCCGTGTAGGGCAGGAGAACAAATGAAGGGCCATCACAAGGCAGAAGGAAGAAACTGACTCTGTCCAGTGGAAACCCTGAGCTTTCACTTATGCTTTGTGCTTATTTTGGAACTGATCTCTATGACTATGAGAACGTTGAAAAATGGAAATCATAAGAAACTATGCTTTGGGGGCAAAATAGTAGCCACACCACTTGCCCTTGTGGATCATACTTGAGTAGAGTGATGTGGAGAACAGGGCCTGTCTTACCAATCTTGGAGGACAGCGAGAACACACAGAAAAAGGCAATTCTGCATATCCAGGGAGTGTCTTACTACTATTAGAATTAGATAAACATATGAAGCAGAGGTCCATCAGTGGCTATTAGCCACAAGGTATAGATAGGAACTCTCAGCCTGGGGCAAGTGATGCACTGTATTCTTGGTGCTTGTGGGGGGGGTCAACAGTGGGAGGGCTTCTAGTGTCCTGGCCCCACTGCTGGACCTCCTGAGGGCACCTGGTGTTTTTGGCCACTGTGTGACACAGAGTGTTGGACTGGATGGGCCATTGGCCTGATCCAACAGTGGCTTCTCTTATGTTCTTATGTACTACTACTACTACAGATGATGATGAAGTTTAGCATTTATGTAGTACTTTCAGTGCTCAGAACTGATGATGTACATTATCCTGTTGTAATCTTTGCAACACGCCTGAAACATAGGCCAAGGTTATCGTACCTAACTTGCAGATGGGGAGGATCAGAGGCTGAGAGGGAAGTTTGCCTGAAGCTACTGGTCAGTTTGGTGACAGAGTGGAGATTTGAACCGGAGCCCTCTGTCGGCACACAGCTTGTTTTCTTAGCCCGCTGTGCTGCACAGCTCCCTGCATCATGCACCATCTTCAAGAAGCAGATTGAAGGTTTCCTTCCACTTCTCCATGACCCATTAAGCAGTGATCAGTCTGCTAAAACTGTTGTGAGGTAGCAGCTCAACTCACTTGACAAAAACAGGAGGCTGAAGGTGTGCTCTCCTCTCCCAGGAACATCCCTCCGCTTGATGCAAAATCCCCCAAGCTAAAACAAGCCACAGCTGGCTGTATAGAAGGACAAGTTGCTGGTTTTCTTGGCTGTCTTCCAAGCTATTCCTCCTGGTTCCCATACTTGAGTCTTGTGCTCCCCAGCTGTGCTAGAGGAAAATTTCAGGAGAATTAGCTGTGCAGAAATGCTTTCCTCCACGTTTCCTTTCTTTTGTTATAATTCCCACCGCACAGAGAAGCTGGTTCACAAAGTATGTTTATTTTAAGTTACATGCTTCTATTTATAGTGTCAATATAAAGCAGATGTGAGGCTGCTTTTCTTCAGCACAACATGCAAAGTCGTGGGAGTGTTGTACAGAGAGAAAAATTATGGTTTGGGTTTATTTGCAAAAGTGCTGTTGTTTGGAGGACTGGGTTATACAAAAAGCAGGATGACTCTGGGTTGGATCCTCCCAGCTTTTGCACTGGGTGTTGCCCAATTTTTCCTTCCTCACTGCAGCCCCTGATCTTGTGTGGCTTTTGGTCCGCATGACTCCTGTGATCTGCATTTCCTTTCTTTCCTCTTTCACCACTGGAAAAACGGGTCGTATCCAACCCGGTTTATTTTAAAAGAGGATCACTTCTGCATCCCTGCATTGCACTGGGTTTGGAGATGGTCTCAGAGTTTACTCAACAAAACCTTGTGCAGTTTGTGCAAACTCCTCATTTCTCAGAGGAAGCCTACCACCTACTCCCTGTTCTCCAATCAGGCGTTTTTGCTTCTGGGATTATTGCTCCAGTAGATAAAAGTGATACATTCTTTTAACAGAGGATGGCGGAACTTCCTACCTTTCCCTGATTGGGCTGTGCTTTCTCTGGGGGGTGGGGGCAGCTCTCACAGTAGTTTTTAAATGTGCTTGGCACCAAATTTATTGATTTATTTGTTGTATGGTACCGAAAATAGTTTAATTCACTTTCCCAGATGTTTTCAGAGCATAGCGAGCTGTTGTCTGGACACGTTAAGAATATTCACTAAACTTGGGCCTGCACTCCAAAACTGCCAAAAAGAAAACTTGTATTAACCACCATGTGAAAAGTGGTCTTGTGAATGAGGTCTTCAAGGCAGTAAATGGATCAAGAGATCCATTTTTCTTCTTCTCCCCAATAGTCCTTTTTGCCAAGGAAGTGGCTGAGATTTCCAGGTCTCCACCATGCCACTTTGCAGCCTGTAACAACAGTGCAAACAGTTCATTGCTGCAAAAAAATAATAATGATATAAAAGTGTTTAAAAAAAAAAGAAAGAAAAGAAAAATTACTGTAGAAAGAGACGAAGCTCTGTGGGTTAACATAAAAGGGTCCTGTGTATGTGCATGTGTGTGTGTGTCTGGGGGAGGGCTGAGTATTGCACTTGGCCAGTGTTGTGTATGTCTTCCTTTCCTACACTAACAATTGATGTATCATGTAATGATGGGGAACAGCCTGTGATGCTTTATAAATTGTTTCAGACAATTGTCATGGACGCAGTGACAATATTATTTCACTGGCAGTGTTTTTTGTTTGTGGCCTCTGCAACATGCTGCTTTTCTTGCTTGCACGCTGAAGTTCTTACCCTCCCATCTGCAGGGTTTGGAGAGAAGCCAGGGACCGCATTGTTGGGTTCCCTGGGCGGTACCATGCGTGGGACATCCCTCATCAGTCCTGGCTCTACAACTCCAATTACTCCTGTGAACTGTCCATGGTGCTGACGGGTGCTGCCTTCTTTCACAAGGTAAGGGTGAGTGGTGTGCGATGACCCTCCAGTTCCCTTGGAATGGGTTCTGGTTTAGCTCAGATATTTTTGTAATAAGAAGAGCTGCAAGAAAATTAGCTGTGTGAGCTCTTCTGCACACATCTCCTAGATTTGCCAGACCCGGCATGGTTCAGGAATTGAAATGCTGTTGACTGTAGGTTGATCTCAGCATCCCGAGAGAGTGCAGAGGGTGACCCTGGAAGATTGAGTGCATGACCAGAGTAATTTCAGCATTTTCCTGGGTTGTTGCAATGCAAAAATGCTCTGCCCTGGTGATTCTGTAGTTCTGTGTGCTAGAGGTGAAGTAAGGGCAGCTACTAGTGATGTTTGTTGCTGCCTTCTGTTGTGTCATCCAGAAAGAGGATCCCACTGGGGCCAGGGCATCTGATCCTTAGTGGATACCAGGGATTCTTGAACCAGGATTTTTGAGTCAACATCGAAATTTCTGAACGTTTGGTTCCAGAAAACTGAGGTTTTATCAAGGACAGAGTAAAGTTGTCTTATTAAAAGCCACTGGTGCATGCTTTCTAGAGAGAGCATCCAACTCTTTTCAGAAACTGGGAGGGAAGGACAAGGCTGAGACTCAGATCCACTATAATCCTACCAAGCCAATAGGTTAGTGTATCCGACAGCTGAGATGGTGGCGAAATGGAACTTCTGAATATCAGTTGGTGAGAACAAACAGCAGCAGGACATCACCTTCATGTCCTTCTAGTAAGCCAACAGAAGCATCTGGTTAGCTGCTGTTGAAAATCTGACCCTGAAGTAGATGGTCTGGCTGCATTCTGTTGTGTCTTCCCAGAAACCAGATCCCACTTGGGATCAAGACAGTTACATTCTGTGCAATAGATTTGTTAGTTTGTATGAGTCTGTTTATTCTCCCAACTTCCCCAGTGTATGTATATTTGAGCCTAGGGGTAGGTAATATCTTAGTGTCATGCTAAATCTGACCAATGAAAGAGCTTTTTCCACTGGTTTCAGTGGCCCTTTGTGGAGTTTTCACCCTCCTTTGACTGTTGGCCCAATCTTTCCACAGTACTATGCCTACCTATATTCCTATGTGATGCCACAGGCTATCCGTGATATGGTAGATGACTACATCAATTGTGAGGATATCGCTATGAACTTCCTGGTCTCTCATATCACCAGGAAGCCACCCATAAAGGTAAACATTTGTTGGAAAACATAAACATTCAGTTGCATCCATTTTTCTGGAAGGGCAAAACTAGTTATCTCATATCCTATGAGAGGAAGACATAGAAGTGTGGTATCTGAACAAGCATATTGAGGTACGGTATCGGAACATGGAGAAGAGCAACTCTCTGACTCCCAAGGCCAACTCTCTGATTCCCTAATAGTAAGCAAAAACCAATTGGCTTGGATTCCTGTGTGAATAAATGCAACCTCACCATATCTAAACTCTGCCCTGATCTGGTTTTTGCATTAAATTTCAGTTCTGTCCTGGTCCAAGGGATTGAGTTAGGTAGCAACACTGAAGCCAGAAACCTGTGGGTAGAAGACCCGATGATAGTCCGGTTGCTGGTATGTTAAAATGCTACATTTGAAATCGATCCTGACTCAAGCCAACTTTAGCCTGGCCATGCTGAATGAGAAATTCTTACCGTACTTTGGGGAAATGATACAGTTCAGACTCAAGTGAGTCTCCACAGGGAAAGGGCAGCCACTGAGAATGTCTCTCCATATGCCCTTCTGGAACTCTTTTGTAAGCCTTGCCAGAGGAGTCATAGTCAAGAGGAACACATCTTGCCAAATTGAAGTGTATGGGCTGAAAGCAGGACTCTGAATCTTGCTAAGGAAGAGACTTAGAAGCCTGCACAGCACAGCCACTGTACTGCATTGTTCCTTGATGATTTACTGCTTTTAGAAGGTGGCCCTTCTGAGCTCTTTGAAGGAAGGACAGGATAAAAATGTCCTAGCAGGCACCTATAGACTTACTTGCTTCTCAGCGGATTTCCTTATGGTATAAACATGGACCGCGGTCTGGAACACAAGAGGCTGGGATTCCATCTGTCCCCCGCCCATCAAATTTGACACATACCCTTAGCTGCTAACAATAATATCCCTCCTCGCTTTTCTAGTACCAAGTTTTGCTTCTTATTTTCCCACCCCAGCCGGCTTTTTTCCTTATTTCATCCTGTGATACTGCTCTCTACACTTGCAAAATCTGTCCTCAAAAAAAGCTTGAGCAACCCTAAGGGTGACTTTGGTACCCTGTGCTGCTCTGTGTCCTTTCCCAGAGGGCACTTAGCCTTGGCTCCCTCAGTTGGGCCTCCCCATGTTTTCCATCCCCATCCACCCTTCCTTCCCTCCAGTCCTCTCCAAAGCAGAAGGACCTCAAGGAAAAGCACATTTGTGTGGATGAATCCGATCTGATAAATCTTCTGCCCCTGAGAACAGAGTCTGCAGCTTCCTTGGGAGAATTGTTTGAAGCAGAGTAGAGGAGGAGACTGGACTGAACTTGCACAGCCCTTGACACTTGGGTCAGAAGCGCCGTAGGTGGGGGCAGCATGGGCCTCCAGAGCCTTTTTAATTCATCGTTGTCATTAACTGACATTTCCTCCAGAGCAAAATCTGTTGGGCAAATCTGGGTAATTGCTTTGACCTTTTGGCTCTGCGATGTAGCCAGAATGGGGAAGAAGAGCGGGTTTATAGCCGCATCTGGACCAGCTGCAACACCAGAGAAGCTCCTGCTAGGCTTGCATTAAAAATGAGGGTGATTTCCTTCACAGAGGGGTGGGTGAACCTTGCTCGCGCTAGGGTTGCAAGCGGGGGCTCCATTGGGAATGGCTAATGCACAACTCTCTCTCTCTCTTTCTTTCTCCCTCCTCTCTGCTAACCATGGTTTCCGTATGTATGACCACGCACAATACTCCACAGGGAAGAGCGAGAGGGAAGTGCATTAAGCTCGGACTGCCCGTAGGGGCAAGGAGTAAGGCCATTGGACTTCGCTGCTGGCTTCTCTGCTTCAGGACCTCCTGGTGCCTGAATGCTGGGAAGAATTTAAGCCTCCTTGGCAGCAGCTCTTCCCTTATCTGCTCATACAATGAAACCATTGTCCTGGGCTCCCTGATTTCCCCAAGCCATATACGTGTGTGTCGCTGTGATGGTGGTTCTTTTTGGCAGGTGTGTCCCAAGTCAGATCCAAAGAGAGAGTGCTTCTCTTGTTATATGCATTACAGGGTCCTCTTGTTCTCCCCCCCCGACCCCCCCCCAAGCCGTGCTATGCTTTTGTGTGGTTTTGTCTCTGATTCCCAAGGAACTTCCAGCAGTGCAAGCTTGACTCTGTGCTAAGTGACCTGGCACTTCTTAATCCTGAGATGTTACGAATACCCACCACTGCACTGGTTCCGCTGCTTAGACAGGGTTTCAGAGGGGGGCAGGGTTCCATAGGTTTAGGGGCAACTCCACTGAGGAAGTCATCTCTAGCGTATCTTGTCCTGTCCAGAGAGCACAGGGAGTTCCACATCCCCAAGGGGGATTCTCACATTTTGTCTCCGGTGACAGACTTCTGTGCTTATGTACAGTAAGCCGTTTATGGCTAGGAGGTGTCCATGGTAAGGAACAGTGTCGAAAGAAGTACAGTCAGACCCCTTTGGTGTACTAAAGAGTCCTCTTTAGAGTCCTAGCCCTTGTTTAGACTTAAACCAGATCCTGGAATTACGTCCAGAAAACATTCGGAACCCAATCACAACTGATCTTGGGGTGTCCCAGCCTGGGCGTCCTTCTTGGGGAGGAGCTGTAGCTCAGCAGTGGAGCACTTGCTTTGCATGCTGAAGGTCCTCTTGACATCTTCAGCCTGCCTCACTGACTTCAGCTTCAGTACCAAGGAACCCTAACACACACACACACCCCAAACACACTTACTGTCTTTCTGGAAATAGTCCTCTCGGGACACTTTGGGGGAGGGTGTCACTGAGTTCGTTTGGTGTTTGGATGAGGCGGTGCGCTCTTTTTTATGCTGTGTACTAGTTGTCTTTTGATTGCAGCAGTTTATGGCTGGGTTTTCTTGGTGTGTGATTTTTATGGTGGTATTGTGCAGGTTTTAGGCTTTTTAGAGTTTGTTCGGTGGTTGTCCTCTTTGAATGTAGGAGAAGTGAGGTATTAACCTTACAATAAGAATTTCAGGGAAGATTTAAAATATCCGGTCAAAAGGCTCTGCGATTTCAGGCATTGGGGAGAGACCGTTCTCTGCCCGAGACTCTGGAGAGGTAGTCCCAGTCCCAGTCCTAAATCAGATGGACCCCCAGTGACCCAACTGGGTGCAAGGCAGGTTCATAAATGCATCCTGGCTGGGTTGACCTGGGATGGGTGGACTGTGTCCCTCTCCCCCGTCCCACTCCTCCCCCCCCCCCATCCTGAGACAGGGGCAAGTGCATAATGCTGCCACTAATGCAGAATTTCTCCCCCCAGACTCAGGAGAACCATGTGCTCGTGTTCACCCAAGCCTCAGCGCTTGGGCTAGTGCTGCATAAGATAGCAACAGAGGAAAACAAAACTGGTCCCAGAGCATGGGACCAGAAGAGTAAAAAAGCAGTGACTATACCAATTTTTAAAAAAGGAAATCTATTCAAATGTGACAAAAGGATAAAGGAAATGGAAGGGCTGGAGTGGAGAACAGTGGCGTAGAAGTTAAGGTAGTTATCATGCAAATTCTTCCACAGGAAACCTCCAGAAGAAAGGGGTTACCTCGTAGGGTCCTGGCTTTTGCTGAACAGGGCTGCCTCTTCAGCAGAATAAAGAAAAACCAAAGCAAAGAATTTTCTGGCATTTTTGTTGTCATTTTCAAACCCTGTGGTGGGATTGGTTGATTTGCTCCCACAGTTTAGGTTCCTGTTGGGTAAATTTCCTGCCCCTGAAGTCTGCAATTGTGTATAGAGATGTTCTACACCTCTCCCTTGATGACTGTTCCAAGTTCTGGCAATCTCCACACATCTGCCGTGTTCCCAGGCCAACCAGCCTTAATCCTTGACTAAACTCTGTTGAGGGTGTTTGCACACTCTTCAGAGGGTGTGGAGAGGGATCATTACTAGATGTCTGACCACTGCTAAGAAGTAACATCAGAGGAAGGCCTTGGCCTTTGTGCCCTCTTTGTAAACCCTCCAGAGTGACTGATTGGCTGCTGTGGAAACAGTTGCTGGATGAGAAGGGCCGCTGGTCTGATCCAGCAGGGCTCTTATAGTTTGGATAAATGATCTTTGGGTCATCACACCAGCGCAAAACACTGTGCCACCGAACCTTTTCATGGTGCTGTGCTTAGTTGGAGTGGGCTTGGGGGGGGGGAAGCCTCCTTTCTGACATCTTTGCCATTCTCTTATGCCCAGGTAACTTCCCGCTGGACCTTCCGCTGCCCAGGCTGTCCACAGGCACTTTCTCATGACGACTCTCACTTCCACGAGCGACACAAATGCATCAACTTCTTTGTCAAAGTGTATGGCTACATGCCCTTGCTGTACACCCAGTTCCGTGTGGACTCTGTTCTCTTCAAGACCCGGCTGCCCCACGACAAGACAAAATGCTTCAAGTTCATCTAAGTGGAACGTGTTGGCTACAGATTTCTGGGATGAGGCCGGCAGGAGATGTGGAAAGGAGGTCCCTTCGCAAGGCTCAGAGAGGAAGAAACCTCTCCCCAAGACTATTTCCCCTTTCTGTTTACTTTGGCACACAGTCATGAGTTCCACGTCTGTCCAAGCCCGCCAAGGGAAAAGGAACAGGAACTGCATGGCTTGGGACCTCATTAAAGACTCTCCTAGGATCACATACTGAAAAGAAAAAGAAAAAAACCTGAGATTTTGGTTAGTCCCCCAGTTAGTGGGTTAGCCAAGAGCAAAACTGGGGTTTTTAAAATAATTAATTATTATTTAAAATGGAAGTGTTTTAGATATGCCTTGTAAGGCTTTCTATTTTTCTTTTGGGAAGGGAGGGTGGGATTTCACTGTTTGGGGGGTTTTTTGTACCCAACCCATATCCCTCATGGAGAAAATCAGCCCCAAGAAAGCCCCATCCTGGATGGTCTGGTGTGCTGCTGTTGGGGAGTGTTGCGCAGGGCAGATGAGCAAGGGGGGCTTTACCCTCTTGCTACAAGGTGTCCCCTGTGCCAGATCTAATCAGGGCACGTGGAGGAGATGGTGCTGTTCTTCCCACTGAGGAAAAAAAGACCCCTTTTCTGTTTGTTTCCCTGTGGCTGCTAAGGAGCTAACTACTGCTGATAAGTGTTTCACCTCCTTGTCCCTTTGACCCTGCTGTGGTAAAGCAAAGCCCTTTCAGACCCTGGCCCTGTCCCACATTCATATGGAAGTGCTGTTCCATGGTGACCACCCCGTCTATCTAAATATCCAGCTCCTCACCGACAGCACTATTACAACTGCCCCAGGACGCAAGACAACCCTTTCCTCCCAAGGCTCCGGCCCCTCCCTCCCTGCTGTATGAGCAGGGTTAAGCTCCACCCTCTTTGGCTCAAAGGTCTTAATTAACCATTACTTATGCAACATGAAAAGCTTCTGTTTGGTGTGCTGTTGCTATGGGGCTGTGCTTCATAGCCTTTTTAAAGGAAGTTTGTAGTGACCTTTTTAAATCCTTTTGACTCGGCATCTTGGGGGTCTCTCTCTTTCACATACACGTGCCCTGTAAGAGAGCCACTTTACAGGCATGGGGACCTGTGCTGTGTCACTGAGAACAGAAGCAAGTATGCGTTCGGGCAACCTAATAAAAAGTGTCTTGGATCAACCCTCAGTAAGCAGCCTGCAGACTACGTCTCACTGTGTAAGCCTCCTTCTTCCCTTCCTTTCCGCTCTGCAGGAGGCCCCAGTGCTTTCTCTGGTGTTGGTGGAAACTGCCAGGTTGCAAAAATCTCTGCAGTCTCTGCAGTTCAGGCGGCCTCAGTCAGCCTCTGGGCCATACGGAGAAGATAGACAGGGTGTTCACCCCACCCAGGCTGCGGTGACTCAGAGGTTAAGTCACTGAGCTGCAGACCGGAAGGTCTGTAGTTCAGCAGTTTGAGACCCGAGTGCCATGTGACGGAGTGAGCTCCTGTCTCTGGCCCCAGCTCCCGCCAACCTAGCCATTCGAAAGCAAGAAATTGCAAGTAGATAAATAGGTACCGTACCACTTCGGTGGGAAGGTAACAGCGTTCTGTGCACCTCGGCATTTAGTCATGCCGGCCACATGACCACAGAGAAGTCTTCGGATAGTGCTGTTCTCTGGCTTGGAAATGGAGGTGAGCACCACCCCCTAGAGTCGGATTCAACTGGCTTTCAAGCAGGGGAAACCTTTGCCTTACCTTTACATCCCACCCACCCCTGTTCAGTTTTGCGATTTGAAACCAGGCATCTTGCTTTGTTAACCTTTTAAAGGGGGGAAATATATGTCTTTAAAGGACATATATTTTCTCCTTTAAAATACTAATAGCCAAGTGGGGGAAGCACTTTTAAATAACAAAACCAAATGGAGGTGGATGGATTAAACCACCCGCTTCTGTTTCTCAGCTTGGCTCCAAGGCAATTTGAAGCTGTACAAGCCTGTGATTTACGTTTTATTGTCGGACCTCTGAAATGTGAACTCCCTTTCATCTGTTTCAGCCCTGAGTTCCCTGATTCTAGCCATACTGCTTGACTGCCCAAACTAGGTACAAAGTTTTTGGTGGACAGATCCTGTTCTCTGTGTGCTTCATTTTTAAAGTGTAAGGTGCATATCACTTGTCCTCCCTGGCTTTCAAACTTCCTGATTTTTGATTCCAGGCTGTTATGTCTGGAGACCCTCGTTGATGGCTTTGCCAAGCAGAAAATGAGGCATTTCACTGTGCAGCTAGCTGATTCTCTGGTTTCTCTGCTGAAGGGACCCTTGGTACCCATGACGGCTGACCCATTCCATGAGAAATCCTTTGGCCTGAGTTCTCTCCTGCCGGCTCTTCTGAAATCAGTCCCACTGGCAAGGCAAAGAGTCTCCCTCTGTGACTTTACAAAGACTTTACAGCGGCAACCTTGTTTAACCTGTGCTGCACCTTGGTGAAACAGTGACATGTGCTTGCTTTGCACTCAAGACTTCCCCATGGCCTTCCCCAGGGGTCCTTTCGTAGAAAAAGAGCTGCAGGAGTTCATTAGCATAACTCATTAGCATATGCCACGTCCCTTGACATCACTGGAAGTGTGTCAGAAAGGGAATGTCAGTTTCAGCCCCGTTATACCCTATGGGCCATTGAAATCAATGGCAAAAACTCATAGGGTATATGAGGGGCTGGAGGAAAGGGGATTTGAGGGAGAGGCTCCAAACTTGCAGGGTAGCTGCTGGGGCCTCTCCTTGAAATACCCACCAAGTTTCAAGAAGATTGGACCACGGGGTCCAATTCTACGGGCCCCCAAACAGGTTGTCCCATCCCCTCCATTGTTCTCTATGGTGGGAAAAAATGTTACCTTTTTTTCTACCATAGAGAACAATGGAGGGAATGGGGGCAACCTGTTTGGGGGCCCGTAGAATTGGACCCCGTGGTCCAATCTTCTTGAATCTTGGTGGGTATTTGGGGGAGAGGTCCCAGCAGCTACCCTGCAAGTTTGGAGCCTCTCCCTCAAACCCCCTCCCCTCCAGTCACTTTTAAAGTTGCTGCCGAATTTCGGCGGCAATTTGGCAGCAGGCTGAATCAGATCAGAGAATCTGATTCGGCCCATGGCTGCCCTAGTGGCCACTCCTGAGCTGGCGGAGCTTTGCTCTGCCTCGCTTCGGCCCCAACAGACCCCTGGCCTTCCCCATGGCAGATGGTTTTGCTGGTTTGCTAGCAGAGCACCTGTAGCTACTTTGCTCAGTTTGCAGCATCATTGAAGTGAGTCACGCAGGGATGCTCTTTTGTTTTGCCAGCATCCCATTTCATTCAGGCCCCAGTCCTTGCTGATGAAGGAATCAGATTCCTGCCCAGCATACACCGTTCTGTACTGCTGTGGCTACCATAAACTGCACAACCCATTGGTAGCTCAGCTGTGTTAAAGGGCACTGTATACATTTCATGCAGTTGGAGGGGCTTCTCCCCACCCCTTGGATAAGTTTTAAGTGAATGTATTGCTAACCGTAGCAGGATCTTTGCTTCACTTGCTTTCCTCTGTTGTGTCTGTTAACTGCCTGAACGATCCCAAATCCCTTGGGATAGCTGGTCTTCTCTATTTTATTTATTTCATTTCATTCCGTTTATTGATTGCCTATCCCCACAGTTGTGGGGCTGTAGGCGATGTACAGAGTTTTAAAAGTGCAAAAACATAAGGATAAAACCAAGCCCAACAAACAATACAACAATTAAAACAAGAGGCAGACGTTTTATAGCTTCCTCCCATGTCTAGTCTGTGGGTGCTTCACACGTTCAGAGGGGAGTAAGCTGTATAAGGAGTAGGGGTCCAAGTAAGGTGCCAGCCATGATGTTTAACCATTACTGTCCTCAACTGGGTGCCTGGCGGAACATCTCTGTTTCACAGGCCCTGCGGAATTGCATAAGATCCTGCAGGGCTCTGATGTTATTTGGCAGAGAGTTCCACCAGGCTGGGTCTTCTTGGATGGCGCCTCTCTCTCATAATAATATAAGATAGACAAGCTAAAAATGGACCTGATGGATGGAGTATTCCTGATGGATTAAACCAGCCTCTCCCTTTTCCTTGCATGGTCCCAAGACAAATTGAGGCTGCACATTTTTGCATTTTATGGATGGACCATGACACATTATCTCAATAGTTCAGAGTATCACACAGGTGAAAAGGGGTTCCAGATGTTATGATAGGTGAATCCATATTTAGGCACTAAGGCTTTCCATCAGCATGGCTTCCTCACTCTCCTCCACCCAAATGAAATTAAAGTGTTCCATGGCCACCAGATGCAAGGAAGATCAAAAAGGTAGCTGCTGCTACAGGAGGTGGTGGCGGCTACAATCATGGTCGGCTTCAAGAGGGAATTGGATAAACATATGGAGCAGAAGTCCATCAGTGGCTATTAGCCACAAGGTATAGATAGGAACTCTCAGTCTGGGGGGCAAGTGATGCTCTGTCTTTTTGGTGCTTGACATTGGGGGAGGGCATCAGTGGGAGGGCCCCTAGTGTCCTGGCCCCACTGATGGACCTCCTGATGGCACACATGGTATTTTTGGCCACTGTGTGACAGAGTGTTGGACTGGGTGGGCCACTGGCCTGATCCATCATTGGCTTCTCTTATGTTCTTATGACCCTAATTTAAAATCACTAATTTTCTACAGAAACATTTCTCACGTGCGCTATCACAATCACTCAATGGCCTGTGGAAAGGGAAGTTTCCTTGTGCAACAGTGTGCTGACGGTCTCCAGCCTCACTCACAGTGGTAGAGCGTGCTGGAAGAACGGCATCAAGGTGTTGTCCGGAACTGTGTTGTTCCTCTTCTTTCAGGCTGGGCATTGCCACTCTCATTCCCCCCAGGGGTTTCGGACTCCTGTATGTTAAGAAAATCTGCCTCAAACCTTAGAAAATCTACCTAAAACAAGCCTGTTTAAAAACAGACAGCAGTGGTCCTTCCTCTTTGCTGTGCAGGTTACACCTAACCCAACCTGAGCTCCCATGCATGCCAGGAGAGCTCTGCCATTATTGGCCATGGTGGGAAGCTACGTGCTGAGCTCTGTCTGCCATAGCAAGTAGTAGAGTTGCTGAGCTCAAATTCAGGTGGTAAAGTTCTCTTTTAAAATGTGTGCATGCATGGTTTTGTTTTGCAGGATCGGTCGGGGTTGTGTATCTCATCGCTTAAATAGTCTCAGAGTTGCTCTAAAACGTCCAGTGAGCAGTCTGAAGGTGGAGTTGTGCTCTGTCTACAGCACAAACTGGTTTGATGGTTAGGGAAAAGAGCCCATTTGTTATGGGGACCCGTTCATAAAGCTGGTCACCTCATGGCTCTCACTGCAAGTCTTTTCTAACAGTTCCCCGGAGATTGGAAGGGGGTGTGTGAATCTGGTTTCCCCAGTTCTCAAATGGGCTTGTTCCTTATGAACCCCCCGCTGCATCCTTTCCTTTTCTCTTCCCAAGAGAGAAGGTGAAACTCGGAGCAAGGGCTTCCTTTTACCAGGTACTCTGTAAAGTACCCCCCCCCCCGGTCACTCAGCATCTATCACTGGCCTTCCATTCCCTGACACAAAAGATGTGATTAAAAGCTCTGTGAGCACCAAATTTTAAATTGTTGTCTAAAAAAGAAGAACTGGGAGGGAGGGAGGGATCTAAAACCAGGACACGAGCACAATATTCATATGTTGAATTTTGTAAAAGGATAAAATAAACTCAAGAGTTTAACTTGAAAGTGTCTGGAGCTCTTTGGTTCCTTGGAATGGAAGGAAATTCTTCATAGAGACAAACATGGCTGCTGTTGGAGAGAAACCAGAAACAACAGTCTCCAAATCTGTGCTGCTTAATCTATATCTACCATATTGCCACTTAATTTAAAAAAATACTCCAAATGCTCCTAGACTATTGCAATTCTCACCATGTTCTTGGGGATTTTTTGTTCTCCATTTTGCTTCATAGATGCCGATGTGTACTAAAAGGGTTGCCTTTAGATTATTGTATAAAGGAGCATAACTTTGCCTGGAACGTTTCAAGAAGTGGCATGGCACTGGAAATGGTGACCAGATTTAATCTCTGGCGCCCTATGACCACCCATCTCTTCCTATGGCCCCAGGTGGCAATCTGGCTATGAATACATCCTTTAAAGAACACACACGCACAAACGAAAGCCACATCAAGCTAAATCAGAAAGGACAAGCCCCATGCTACCCAAGTGCATCTGACAATCCTGGATCTTTCATCCTTGTCAGATTCCAAGGGGGCTCCAACCTTCCCGGCTTGAGAGCATTCCTCTGCTGTTTGAGTGTGTTCTACTGGGATGCCTCGTGGTTCCTTGTTTCATGTCCCCCCCCCCCCTTGCTGCAAATAACAGGATGGATGGAATGTTTCTCTTAACTTGAGGATATTTGTAAAACTTGTAAAATCTTAGTGCTGTTGGTAAGTATCTCATCAAGTTCAATTTAAGCAGATGGACAGCCCCATACAAAGGGGAGGGGAGTTTAGGTTCAGTAAGTGCTCTGAATATTGTTGCTGCTGCTGCTATTGCGTGATTACGGATAGAGTCCGTTGCCTCTAGGGAGGGACATCAGGCTTCTTACCACGAAAGAAGGGGAAGGTTGGAAGAGAGAGGACAATAAAAGATCAGCTGAAGAAGAATTTGCAGGGTAATGTGGTTGGAAAGAACCTTATCCTGGACACATGTTGCATTCATTCCCTGAAACATAACCATGAGTAAGCCAGGCTTTGAGTACTGAAAACTTCTGATGTCTGTCACAGTTTTATCCGACTTATCCTCTAAGGCAGGGGTGGGCAAATAGCGGCCCGAGGGCCACATGCGGCCCACCACAGAGTTTTTTGCGGCCCACCAAGACAGTTGGCCACAAGGTTTCTCAACAAGCAATCTCCTGATTTCAAAAAAATTGTAGAAAAGTGTAATAGGGTACATTTGTCTCATTAAAGTGATTCTAAAATTAAATGTGCTTGCAGCTATAGATGATATGAAATTAGCACAATAAATAAATTGAATAAAACTACCACTATTTTATTTAATTTATATTTATTGATTTTTATGATACAATTTATACCTTTTCTGAAATGCAAAGTTAACTAATGAATGCAATCATTTTAAAAGGTGCGGCCCTCCGCTAACCTCCGCTCCCACAAAGGGGCCCCCGAGCCAAAACAATTGCCCACCCCTGCTCTAAGGAACTCATTGGGGTGCCACAACATACAAGGCTCTGTCCTTAGTAGCCCAGGCATCCACCTCAGGTCACCTCTAGAGATGGCGGCAAACAGCACAGGGCCTCTGAAGCGGATCATACAAGCCTGGGAGCCTTACATGGGAGCAGACAGTCCTTTACATAGCCTGGAATACTAGAGGGATTATGTGCACCCTGTAGAATTAGGCAGGCTGCTGTCAAAGCCTCTTCTGTGGTGGTGCCCCAATTATGGAACTACTTTTATCTTCATTTAAATGCTAGTAGGAGTCATACCTACCCATGGCTTTAACCCCCAAAGTAGCCATGTATTTTCATTTTACAGATCTCGAGGTCTGTTTGGTTATTTTTATTGGACTGTTCTTTTAATTTTAATTCCATAAACTGCCTCAGATGCTATTTGTTTTGTTTTTTTCAGAAGAAAATTTAGTTTCTTTCTAAACAAGTTGGCTGCTGAAAGAGAACTTAAACAATCATTATCTTAGTTGCCTCACAGATGAATGCCCAAGATGAGGTATTTGATATTTTGCCAGATACTCTCTTAGAGGGTCAAGCCATCTCACAGCTAGTCACTGTGTTTGGCTCTTAAATCTTCCCACAAAGATGAGAGGAGAGCAAATGCGGGGGGAAACCTGAAAATCTCACGGCAAAAATCAGGTGGCAGCAGCATCAGATCAGGAATCTCTGAGCCCCCTTTTGCTGGCTAATGGAATCAAATAGCTACAGATATTTTATTGTAGCTGATCAATTTGTAGCATCGGGGTACAGGATGGTATTCAAACAGCATCAGCCTTCCATTGAGTGTTCACAGAGGGACTACTCTTGCAAGCTGTAAGGACTCTCAAGAGAAGAGCTTCCAGAAAGGGACTTTCAGAATAAAAAAGACAGCTCTTGAATACATTGAGTATTGCTCTTCGTATTAAATATCATAAATAGATTTCAAAAATCTAAATGGGCTCAGAAGAAATTGTGGACAGGGGGGTTAAAAAGAGAGGAATTCTCCCCCACATATCTCCACAGGACACCTAGCATTTTTGGCCACTGTGTGACAGAGTGTTGGACTGGATGGGCCATTGGCCTGATCCAGCACTGGCTTCTCTTACGTTCTTAAGGCACTACAAGCTCTCAAAGGTTCAGTAGGCCAATTGGCCTGCATCGCTGATCCACACCTGCTTTCAGCATGCTGAGGGCAATGAGCATGGTCAGTTCTTAGCAAACCTTTAGGAAAAGAACATTAGAAACAAAAAAAAATCTGCATAGACAAGCTGAGGAATTGTAGGGGAGGAGGATAATTGGAAATATGACCCCCCCACCTCCTGAATTCCCCCCCTCTAGGATTCTGTAAATTCTCAGGGGCTCAGACATGTTAATTCCACCACCACCCCCTTTAGTTGAATGTCCACATTCTGTGCTCCTGGAACCTTTTTGTCCTCCTGTGTTCATTGGGGATGTGTGTGTGTTTTCTTCTGGTTAATTTACAAAGTGACATTTTCCTGCCTACTTGGGGAGTCCTGCTGAGACCGTAGAGACCCTTTTCCTTGTCTGTGACTAGTCTGGTTTTGTTGTTTTCGTAATTGGCAGGAGGACTGCCGCTTCTGTATTAGACAGCTTGATACTGACCACAGAAGGTTCAGGATTATCAGAACATGAAGGTTCTGGTCCCTGTTAAAGAGGTTTGTGACTGACACCTCTGGATTTAAAAGATTTGTACTTCCATGTGCCCATTGCTGTTCACTACACAGTTTTTAAGTAGAAAGGGGGGGGGACTGCCAATGTATATTGCATTTCTTTTGACTTTCCTCTCTCCCCCAAGTGTTTTCGAAGCAGGTTGCCGTGATTGTAGCATATCTAAGGGGACACAGCCTTCAATTTTACCCGTATCTTGACAATTTGTTATTGGCTGAGGACACAGAGAGTGAGACTTTGCAAGGAATAAATTGTACCATCCAGGCCACAAAATAACAGGGATTACTGATAAACCAAGAGAAAACTGTTTTGAAGCTGGCGCAGAGAGAGCAGTTCATGGGAGTTATTGTGGACTCTCTACATGTGTATATTCTGAAAGAGAGAGTCCGGAAGATAGCATCTTTTGATTCAGCCTCTTAAGAAATGCTCAAGACACCCTGTAATAAACAAAGGCATTGAGCAGTGATGGTTTGAACCGCTGCAGTGGTTCCAACCACAAGGCTTGTGAGTGCATCTCCATTACAGCTCCGGCCTGAAATACACTGAGATTATTTTTAAAATATTTTTTATTACTATGTAACTAATACAGTAACAGAACAAAAGGATGTGACAATGGGGAAGAGAGGCAAAATTGGTTAACTAAAGAGAATTTGTTTTATAGCTTCAGAAAATGTTTTTAATGAAATTGTGGACTTTAAGTTACAGTGACATCATTCTTTCCATTCATTTTGGGCATTTGACGGAAAATGGTGAATGTGAGTTGACAAAAAACTGTGAATGGATTTCAAGTGATAGGGAAAGCAACAGTGGCTTCGTATTTCTGATCTGATCTGAGGGTTTGATTTTTCTAACTGCTATTTTCTGACGGTGTTCATGCCACACGCTGATTGTAATTTTTGTCATAGAATTTTCGCTGCTGAGATATGGATTGTGCCATAAGTACAAGGAATTTTTAGTATGGTTTACTGAGATTATTATGAAGTAAAATGGAGAGGAGATCCAACAGTCTTTTAAGAAATTGGATGGATGCAGTTCTCTTGCAGAGCGGGATGCAACTTCAGTCTCCAAAGTCAGGATGCGGCAATAAGCAAGGGCACGTAGGATGAAGCCATGTCACACATTGGTGTTTTAGCATTACTGTCATTGCTTTTCCTGATAGAAGAGGGATGGTGCAGGTTGTGGTTAAGGATGGGCACGAACTGGATTTTTTTTGCAGTTCAGTTCATGGTTCTTTCCACAGAAAGCTGTGGGGAGTTGAAAGCAGCAGCGGTTTAAATGACTCTGAACAGTGGGGAGCTCCGAGCTACTCAACTGTTCCTCGTGAAGAACAGTTCCTTCCGTCTCAAACCACCATGAGCCACCACAAACTGTGCCAGAATTTGTGAAAGTTTGTTGTAGTTCTTCACTTCATGAACCATGAACAAGCCAAAATTTGTGACAGACTTTATAGTTTGTCAGCTGGTTTGTGCCCATCCTTAGTTGTGATAGACAAAGGGTAGTGAAAGAGTAGTTTCAGTTGAACAGATGGGAAGGACCTGGTCATACATACCTTTGCTAGGAGATGGTTTTTGTGTAAGAGTCGCAACAGAATGAGTGAATATACAGACTAAGTGAATATACAGAAAACAGCGGAGTCTCTTTAAAACAGGAGTGAGCGATTGCAATGGGGATGCTGGCTGTTGCAGTCCTCAGTGGAAATGGAAATTTTCCATTCCTTGGGGGATGGGGACATGACCCCTCAACTAAATTGGTTTGCAAGGACTGGTAATGGAAAGTGTCCGTGGTTGTGTTGAAGAGAGGGGGAGGAGAGCCACTGGCCCGAAGAGATGCCTTTGACTTGCTACCAAGCAAAGAGCCACCCAGCCAGTCCGGAGAGAACAGGAAGTAATGAATGAGGCTGAAAACAAATTAACAAATTGGGGGGAAATGTAGGGGGGGGGCTGTACTGAAGAGTCTTACTTTAGTAGATGGAGTAAGAACGTGCCTGTCCAATTGAATTTTTAGGAAGATTGTATTACTGTATTAAATGCTAGGCTTTAAACTCAGCATGCAGCTGAATGCAGAAAAGCATAAGAGAAAGTCACAGTGTGGAGCCAGTGTCCAGACCCTTGGATACCCTCTCCAACAGTGTGATTCAATGGGGAAATTTATTTATTATTATTTATTATTATCTTTGATTTCTAGCCCATTCTCCCCTGCACAGCAAGGCTCAGGGCAGGTTACAACAAAACAGTAACAATAATATAGATACAACAATTAGATATAAATATCATTAAAACTGCACACACAGAGACACACACACACAACAATCCAATGGTGGACAATTAGACAATTGAATATCTCCATTCCCACAACAGGATCTGCCTAACACTGAGACTGTGGGTGGACAAGAAAGCCGAACAAGATAGATGACAACCAAACAGAACAGAACAAGGGGAGGCCAGTCTGCCTCAACCATAGGCCTGGTGGAACATCTCCGTTTTGGAGGCCCCACAGAACTGCATTAAGCCCCACAGGGCCCAGATCTCACTTGGGAGAGTGTTCCACCAGGCCAGCATGAGAGCTGAAAATTCTAGGCTAGGCAGATACATTTTGGGCTGGGGATCACCAGAGGCTAGCTGGAGTTGAGGCTAGGCAGATATCTTTCAGGCCGGGGCTCACCAGAAGATGTTGGTCCATAGAGTGTAAAGCTCTTTGAGGGACATGCCATCCACATTCCTCCACTGCCAGATGTAACTGCAACTGGACCAATGCTCCCTCTAAGCTGTGGGGTCTTGTGAGCAAAAATTCTACTTTGTGAGCTACTGGCATTAAAGTTGTGAGCGAGCGATTTGGCTTCTGCATAAACTAGTTTGCTCTGGAGCCATCCTTCCTGAGCTAAGACAAAAAATGTGTGAGCCGGAGGCTAAAAAACTGAGCTAGCTCATACTAACTCAGCTTAGAGGGAACACTGCCAATTGGCTTGGAGTGTATACCTTGGACTTAAGAGAGAAGAACTTGTGCCTAACTGCATGGAACATGGAACATCTTCCTTTATGTAAGGGACAGAGCAAAACTTAACATTTCATAGCAGACACGTCATCATGGTGGGCCTACCTGGTCACGTAATGGGGCACCATGCATGTTCATGCATCTGCTTTATGTATAAAGCTGGGAGTGGAGTCTGTGAGGTAGGTTATTCTGAAAGAGAGAGAGAGAGGGAGTTTTCTCACTAGCTTTTCCCCGCGGTTTACACCAAAGCTAGCACCAGAGCTTCTGGTCAGTTTCCCACCATTTGCTCCGTGCTCACAATTTCCTCCAGAGTATCACTGCACTGCTCCGGAGCTTCCCTGGAGCAAGAAAATCCTGTTCCTAGCGGTGTTTCCTGTTTACTCTGGCGGAGAAGCCTAGATGAGAACACACCCACTCGCCCGCCCTCCATCTGGCCTGCCCCGCAGTGGGCGTTTCTTGAATTATTATTTTTTTTTAAACGAGCCCTCCTAACGTTATATCGAAATAAGGAGGCAGGGAGGCAAGATCCCACCACAGGGACTGCGTTGGCGAGGTGGATTTGCCGTTTCTTGGTAGCAGGAGCCGGGCGCCATTGACCCGAGAGCTCCCTGTGCTTGCTCCCAGGTAACTGCTGCCCTTTGTTTGGGCTTCCCCGGCAACAGCCCGTGCAGAGCTGGCGGTGGGTGCTTTCCTCTAGAAACCCGCGGAGAAGCCGCGGGAAGCAAGCGGGTGGGCGGGCTGGGGACGCGAGTCTTCCTTCCCGCTCCCTGTGTGCGGTCCTACGATCCTGAAGCATAACTTCCCCGCCTCTTCTCTTTTTTTTTAAAGGCCCTTATAACGTTATAACATCATAATGAAATTTTGATGCAGCAAGGGAAGACGGCACAATTGTTGTCTTTTTATAATACACACACGTTCACATCTATTGGGGGGGGGAATGGATTTGCCGTTTATTGGTAGCGTTCCATTGGCCATTTGGGAGCCGGGTGCCATTGGGCCCCAGCAGCAGCCCCTGCAGAGCAGGCTGGGCGCGCTTCTTTGCAGAAAAGTCACAGAAATGGGTTGAACTGTTTTCTAGGGGCTATAACTATTCCTGCCGAGCGGGGAGACTGGTCTGCGTGTCATGCTGCTCCTCCTCAGCTGCCGCCACCACCACCACCATTTCTGTAATTTTTTTTTTACTTTACACGGGCCAGCTGACGCCATGTTGCCCATCCTCCATTTTGTTGCCTTGATCGGGTTAAGCACACGACATTTCAGTTCACATCGGAGAATCCACCCATGGGGGGGGGGGGGTCCTCCAGTGACATTGGAAGTCCGTGTAGCCCGCCAATCGTTTTGCTTCAAACCAGACCGGCGGGAAAATTTGAATACTGAGGAGGGACTTGATGAATTCTGGGAAGAGGAAGGCGGGTGATGCACTGTCGTCATTCCACTATGTCGTTATAATGTTACCACGCATGCGTTTTAAAAAAAAGGAAAAGCGGGGAACGAGGGAGGAGCAGGGGGGAGGGAAGGGGAGGGGAAATGGATGGGGCAGCAGCAGAAAGCCTCACAGCAACCACTACTGTGAACAGAAAACTGGGGGGGGGGAAGAGGAGATGATTGCTGTAGTGGAAAATTGGAGACGGTTGCTCAGGAGGAGTCTCACAGTGGGAAATGAGAAGGAAATGAGAGGCTAATGGCATGTGCGAAAATGCCAAGAGAGTGACTGACCCAAGATCATCTAGGGAGCAAGCCTGAGCAGATCCATTTGGACATATATCCCAATTTATTCAATGATGCTTACTCCTGGGACAGTGTTTTTAGGATAGTATCTCCCTACTCCTATTCCAACATACTAATCGCTGCACCACATTGCCTCTTGCTTGCCTTATTTCATTTATTCCATTTAAGGAAGCTATGGCGAAATTCGGGGGGGGGGGCAGCATGGTACTGCACAATCTTGTCAGATCTCGGAAGTGCTTGGAGAGGGAAACCTCAAGGGAAGCCTCTGCAGGGGGAAGCATAAGAACACGAGAAGCCATGTTGGATCAGGCCAGTGGCCCATCCAGTCATAGAATCACAGAGTTGGAAGGGGCCATACAGGCCATCAAGCCCAACCCCCTGCTCAGTGCAGGATCAGCCTAGAGCATCCCTGACAAGTGTTTGTCCAGTCCAGCACTCTTTGTCACACAGTGGCCAAAAACCAGGTGCCATCAGCAATGGCAGACCGCCTCTGCTTCTCACATGGCTTGAAAGCCCCTTGCTGGGGTTGCCGTAAGTCAGCTGCAACTTGTCAACACTGTACACGCACACAAGGTTATGTTCCAGTTAAATAAAATGCTATTCCAATCAATCTCCAGATGATCAAGATCAATTTTCCTGGAGAAAATGGCTGCTTTGGAGGGTGGGCTGTATGGCATTCTACCCTGCTGAGGCCCTCCCTTCCCCCAAACCCCATTCTCCACAGACTCCAGCCTCAAGATCTCCAGATATTTCCCAACCCAGAGCTGTCTTTTGGCGCCCTTGGCCAGCTGCTAGTGGCACGTGTTGTCCCGCCACCCTGTGAGGCCTGAGAATATGTATGCAGACCTGCCATGGCCCTGGCACACACTAAGCCTCAAAGATGTTGTGAAGCCAGAGTGAGGGACTTTGCAAAGGTGGCAGCTTTTTGCTCTTCCTCCTTCCTTCCTGTGCAGGGACAAGACAAGGGAAGGAAAGGCTAGGTGAGCTGCCATGCCCCAAGCCACCTCAGCCTCTGCAAAGCTGGAGGGAGAACACAGGAAAATAAGAAAAGCCCCGCTGGGTCAGAGCAATGGTCCATCAAGTCCAGCATCCTGACTCAGGGGCTGCCACCGAGTAAAATGACATCTGGTTGACCTTTACTGCTCTTACAAGTGTAACAGAAGGCAAGCAGTTTCCTCCCCACACTACAACTTTCTGATTAAATGGTTTTTGAAAGATTTGCTTTGAGTTTTGTATCTTCCTGCAGCAAGATTGGTATCTCCATGGAGCATGCTAATTTCTCTCTAGATGGACAGCAGAGGGGTCTTGGGGTTTTTTTTAAGCCACCAGCTACATGCCGGCTGGAGCACTTAACTCTTGACAGTGGTATTTTTAGGCTGGTCAGTGAGTCAGTGGCCTTATGCTGTGTGACCCTTCTTATCTAGTTTTCTGCAAGATAAGGTGGCCTTGCAATCTTTGTTGAAGTTTCCCCTGAAAGCGGTATCTTTTTTAAAAATATGAAGCTGTATCACATCACCAGTCTTCTTTACAGATTAAAGAGAACAAGGATGTAAACGAACTTTGTGTTCAGTGGCTCCTATCCAGAGGAAAAATGAGCAAAGTTTCCCTCAGGCACAGGAGGTGTCTCTGTCCCTTTCTTTCAGCTTTGGCCCCTGGAACCTTCTGAGAAGCTAGGTGGACCCCCTGGAACTGCATGTGAGGCGAGGCGGCATCAGAGGGTGAAGTTGTTGGTGGGAACCGGTGGAAGTGGGAAAGTACTTCTCTGCATGAACAGAACTGCCTTCTATTGGTGCTCACTCAGGAGCTAGAGTTGCTGACTGTGGCGTGGGCAATTTCTGGAGGTGCTTTTGGAGGGTCACCCAGATTGGCCACAGGGGGACACTCCAACTGGCTTACTCCTGGGCCATTTTACTTCCCCAGCCTGCCCCTGCTGAGACCTTGCAGTCATACAATCCTCCTTCCTTCTCCCTGGCTGTAAGAAAAGGAGAGTTAGGGATGGGCTGATCTTAATTTAAAAGCTGATAATAAATTACGCTTTTCAGAATGAAGTAGGAGTTTTAATCTGCAAGCTAATGTTATTGGTTAACTTGACAACTGTGGCTATTTTATGATCGAAATAAATCCTGGCAAGCAATCGTTGAGCAATGCTGGCTGATAATATGAGGTTTTACAATAGTATAACTAGATAGGAACTCTCAGTCTGGGGCAAGTGATGCTCTGTATTCTTGGTGCTTGATGGGGGGGGGGACAACAGTGGGAGGGCTTCTAGTGTCCTGGCCCCACTGTTGGACCTCCTGATGGCACCTGGTATTTTTGGCCACTGTGTGACGGAGTGTTGGACTGGATGGGCCTCTGGCCTGATCCAACATTGGCTTCTCTTATGTTCTTATCTTCTTAATTTAAGTAAAGAATTCCACACGTACCAATGTTTTTTGTTCACGTGGAGATCAGCAGGTTCTAAATGAAGTTGACTTGGCATGTATAGTAGCCAAGGAATGAGAAACACAGCATGGGCCCTTTCCCTGTCATGGCAGCTAAATGGCAGAGGTGGAGGGGCCAAGTCTGGGAGGTTCTGGGTTCAGCATCATGCACATGCACATTCTCCATGCACGTGAATGTTCAGTGGACCCTGGAAGAAGAGGAGTCACATTGCAACCACTGTCTGTGTTGTATGCAGCATTTTGGCCCAGATGTCCCTATCAGCTATCCTTCTTGAAATATGGTAGCAATTCTCACTTTAAATCCTGGGTAAATATTTATACCCCATTTTTGTCTGCAGTGGAGACCCAAAGAAGTTTACAACAATGTTCTTTCCTCTTCTCTGTTTTATCCTCACAGTAACAAGCCTGCGAGGGAGGTTTGGCTCAGGAGGAGGGAGGGGTTCAAGGTCATCCAGGGTGCTTCCCTGGCAGTGCAGGGATCTGAACCTGGTCGCTCAAGATCCTGTTCTGATGCTCTAATGGCAAACTGTGGTGGCGCTTTACATCCTGCAAGCTTATAACAGCATCCCCTTAAAGAATGGGAATCGTAGCTCAGAGAAGTCACCAGGGTGTTCCGACACAATGCTCTCACAGCAGCCTGATGGAAGTAGAACACGGATGACCAATTTCAGTACTCCGTTCAGTGGTGGGCTGGGACAGGGGAAGTAGGTTTTGGTGCTCAGCCTGACCCTTCATGAGGTGACCTGCTGTACAATGAAAGCTGGTGCCATCTAGCTTCACAGTTGAAGAAATGCATGGGTCCAGGTATAGCATTACTTGCGAAGTAAATTCCTTTAAAACCTGCACATATCCTGGCCTCTCAGATGGTGTCCATGAGGCAGCCTCCAACATTATTAAAATGACAGTTGATAAGCCATCCTTAATTAAAACCCCCAAAAGAACAGAGTTTGAGTCCAGTGGCATCTTTAAGACCAACATGGCTACCCGCCTGAATCTAAACTCCACGATGAATATCTTAAAACTAGTCAGCACTTTTGATACTGGCAGTGCAGGTTCAGTGACCCTCCTCTCCCTTGGCCATGGGCTCAACAGCAGCCTCAGTTCTTCACCAGTAAAACTGTATAAAAGCAACTTAGGTCAAAGTACTCTTCCTCTTATATTTCCTTGGAGACGAGTATTCTGCACTTTACAATCCCACAGAAACATAGCCAGACAAAAAGGCCAATAGTACTTTTGGTTAAGCAAATGCTTTTGAGGTCTTAATAGTGTTTTATTTTTTGCACAACTCTTAGCGGTAACTTCAAAAAAAAAAAGGCCAGTCAGTCAGTACATTTATTGGCATGTTACAATCACAAACAGAACAAGCAGTTTTTAACATACATAAAAGGAATCATCCGTCAAAAGATTTGACCTTATACTCCCTAATCTTCATAACAATTTTGTTTAAAAGACCTGACTTTAAAAAAGTGGCATAAAGCACAACACTGTTCTAAAGGTCACTTCTCTTCTCTCGCTAGGGCATTGTCAGCTAATGCTGCCATCTCCTGCCCTGGAGGTGGGATGTGTGAACTCTTGACATGAAGACTGTGGAATGTTATGTTATATTTCTCATGGTATGCTTATCATCCTTTGAGCTACTCCGACCTTGAGAGGCTGATAGTGCCGGCCCATGTATCTCTTCTCCTGTCTGACTCTTATTCTTCCCGCTTTTTCCCTGGGAACTATAAACCAGTATTTTGGGTGCCTTTTCTCTGACATGATGATTGGTTACCATGCATTACCAGACCCCTTTTTGAATTATGTATAATTGTCCTGACCAAGGCAGTGCCCACCATTACTAACACAAGAAGTGCAGATGACCATAGCAGACCTTTCTCAATAAAACATTCCTGTTTAAGGACACTTGTTGGTGACTGACTCTGTAGGACTCTCACAGGCAACTTGACTAAAATTACCTCAGTTTGTGTCTGTCCTCAGATGAGAATATCATTCCTATATGGTCCCATTGCAAAGAAGCTCCTGGCCCCATTTAGAGAAATTTGGGATTCCAGCACTGCTTAAATATACCTAGTGTTGCCAACCTCCAAGTGGGGCCTAGAGATCTCCCAAAATTATAACTGATATCCTGACCACCCAAGATCAGTTTCCCAGGAGAAAATGGCAGTTTTTTGGGGGGGGTCTCTAAAGCATGACTGAGGTCCCTCCTCTCCCCAACCCCTGCCCTCCTCAAGATCCACCCCCCACATCTCCATGAATTTCCCAGCATGCCATTAGTAATCCAAGTCATACCTCCAACTTCATAGAACAGCACAGTGCGCCAAAAATATAACCCTAGTTAGCACCAGAGTGAGAATTTTGAGCAGGAAACTGAAGGGAAAAAATTCAATAACTTTGGGGTGGGGGATTAAGGCATCTCGGAAGGCCACCTCTCTTGCTATAGCTCAACTGTTCTGTACCACGCTCACAAACATATTGATGCTGCTTGCTGTGGGCCCCAGTGGGAAATGCTTGCTTCATCTTAGACATCAGTTTTTGCGCATTGCTTCTCTGCAGGGAAGAGCTTTCACCCCTTGCTGTTCCAATTTGTTTGCATCTGTGTTATTTCAATGTAGCATAAATGTGACGGACAAGTAACCCCAGTCAACAACTGTTACAAGGAATAATAGACTTCCCTTCTTCTTCCCTGCTGTAAAGTGATTGCTGCCCCAGGGCTTCAGCCATTCAAACCTCTTGCTATTCCAAGACAGTCTAATTGGGCCTGGACTGTCTGACTTTGGGTGAGGCTCCCAACAATGTTATAGACAAGCAATTGGTATCTAAAGGGCCAGTTTGAACAGAGAGGGCTTTCCCTCCCTGGCCTCAGTACATGCCCCCTGCCCTCATGGGCAAAGGACCCTTTAACCCTTCCCCTTCAAGCGAATGGAAACAGAAGCTTGAACTGAACAGATGAAGTGCCTTTTCCCTAAATCAGCCCACTGGTCCATCTAATGCAGAAGGTGCCATGGTTCAGTTGCAGGCCATCTGCTTTCCTTCCAGAAGAACCCAGGTTCAATCCTCAGCATCTGGAGGTAGCAGGCGATGCACAAGTCCTCTTCCCGAGATGCTGCCAGAGTAAAGAAGACTTGACCTTGACAGGGCAATGATATGATTCAGGATAAGGCAGCTTTATGTGTGCTTGCAACTGTCCCAGGTTATGGTTGGAGGATATAAGACACAAAAATCTTGCTAAAACTCCATGCCTGAGGGGAGACTGGGATGGGGGGGCACCAAGGAAGAAGAGATTGGATTTATACCCTGCTCTTCACTATCCAAAGGACTCTTGGAGCGGCTTACAATCGCCTTCCCTTCCTCTCTCCTCAACAGACACCCTGTGAGGTAGAGAAGAGGAATAAGAGAATACCCCGCCCTTTACTACCTGAAGGAGTCTCAGAGTGGCTTACAATCTCTTTCCCTTCCTTTCCTCACAATCTCTTTCCCTGTGAGGTAGGTGGGGCTGAGAGAGCTCTGAGAGAACTGACCTTGAGAGAACAGCTCTGAAAGAACTTTTGACTGACACAAGGCCACAGCAGCAGCTGCATGTGGAGGAATAGGGAATCAAACAGGTAGGTGGGGCTGAGAGAGCTCTGAGAGAACTGTGACTGACCCAAGGTCACCCAGCAGGCTTCATGTGGAGAAGTGGGGAATCAAATCCGGTTCTCCAGATTAGAGTCTGCCACTCTTAACCACTACACCAAGCTGGCTTTCTAGGAAGTCTATGGCTGCTATACAAAGGAAGACGACGACAAACCACCACTGTTCATCTCGTCTTGAAAATTTGATGGCGCTTAATCACACACACAGACTCTGAATTAATGAATGTCCATGCAAAAGTTCCAAGGTTCAGTCCCTGGCATCTCTCATTAAAAGTTCTCCAGCAACTGGTGTCAGGGAAGACTGTTTTGTGCCAGAGACTCAGAAGAGCCACTGCCAGTCAGAGTAGACAACACTGCGCTAGACTGACCAGTGATATGATTCTGTATGACAATGCAATGTGTTCAATAGCAGCTCCTGTGTAGCTTTAACAGAAAATCTTTCCTTTGGAGGCCTTGGGGAAATGATATGCCAAGTACCATGAGACTGAGACATCCCCTTACCTAAGGCAAAAGCCATGTTTGACATTGTTCCTGTGCTGCTATCTTGTTCACTGCACTAATAGGGCAATCAGGAAACGAAGGTAACTTTTTAAAGCTTTTAAACCCACCTAACAAGTACAATCCCTTGACCTGGACCTTGACCAGGCTAGCCTGATATGATCAGATCTCAGAAGCTAAGCAGGGCCAACCGTGGTTGGTACTTGGGTGGGAGACCACTACTGAAGTCCAGGGTCAGTATGTGGATGCAGGGGAGAAACAGATGTAGGGGCTATGTCATATCAGAAACCAAACTATAGCTAAGGAAGTCCCCACTTTGGATCTCACCTCTGCCATGACTTCACCAGGCATTAGGGTGGCCTTTTTCCAGCAGGGGGAAGCTCCTGGTCCGGGATCTTTGCTACCATAGAGTTTTCAGGCTGACCACTCCTGCTTCCGTCCCTCCCTCCGTCCGCTAGGGTAGCCCCTGGACGGATGGAGGGAGGACGGAGTGGCCAGGCTGGGGGGGGGGAGAGAGATGGCGTTGGCGGCCCTAGGAAGGGCCCAGGGAGGTGCAGCGGAGGACGCTCCGTTTTCCCAGGGGGGGCTCAGTCCCCCCCGGGAAATTTTGGGAGTGGCTCGAGCCCTCGCGCCCCCCCGTAGTTGATGCATATGCTTTGGAGGCAGGGTTCCCCCACTGGCTGAATCCGGGCCAGCGGATCTGAGGCCCCTAAAGCAGGCAACCCCCGAGCCCCACCGGGGATCTAGCAGCCCTACCAGGCATCCTTAGGCAAGCCACACTTTCTGGCTCTAGTGTACTCCCACCATTTGCAATATGGAAGTCCGCTGAATCAGACCAAGGTCCCCGTCGTTCAGAAACCCATTTCCACTTGTGATCGGATATTTCTCGAACCTCATTAGCATGGAAGGCTGCCAACAAGACTCTGTCTCCTCTCTTCGCTCACCAGTTTCTGGAGGTACACTGCCTCTGAACACTGAGGGTCCACTTACCTGTTATGGCTAATTACTGTTGATACAGCTGTTCTCTATGGATTTCTTTAATCCCCTCTGAAAGCGATCTGAAAACCCCTCTGAAAACTACAGTCCTACCTTTGGGGCCTGTTGTCAAGAACACCACATGACACACCATATGTTCCATTTTCTATATTAGTTAAATTGTTAAATAGCCACTCATAAAGTTCCTACGCAGCCTTCTTATTATTTGTAATACAACCATATTCCTGTTAATATATTTTGTGCTTGTTTAGAATTTTTCTGGAGAAACATCAAAACAAAAAGTTATTTAAAAAGACCACGTGAAAGTGCTCTGAACATTCTGGAAGCGCTAAGGGTTGTGTGGAGAAAGTTTCAAGTGTGTTGCAGATGCCACAGAAGTGGCAGCAGCTCAGTAATCCTCTTGGCCCTGTAACAATGTGAAAGCTTGGAACCACACATTTTCTCTCTCGCGCTCTGCCTCATTTCCCCCCCCCCCCCCAGTCAGTAATGAATGGCATCCAGGAGGGAAAGGGGATATTGAGAAACGAAGCAATCAATTACTGATGGAGCCAAACTTCTACAGCCTCCTCTCCACTGAAGGATTGCCGTGGCCTTGACAGTAACTGTTATAAATTATAGCCTAGAAATTGTAAATATTAAAAGCAGGGAGAGGAAAATGAGTGGTTATTAGCCAAGCAATTAATAAAAAGACCTGTACACATGTCACTGTTGCAGCTGCAAGGCATCTTGGGAGAGGAAACCTTGATGGATAGACCTTAAGAGAAGGGCTCGTCTCCAGCCTCTCTGCTGCAGTTCATTTTGGCTTCATTTCTCATTCTCTGTCTTGTTCTATCTTTTGGCGGTGCGTGCGTGTTCCTTGAGGACTGCCCATTTCCAGCACAGCCAGCACCCATGAGGGCCAAATATGCTGACTGAGAGATGTAAAATAAATCAAACTAATTTGTTTTGTGAGTAGACCTGTGAATCTGCCGCTCCATGCAATTCACTCATGGCCACACTGAAAGGGAAAGTTGGGTGCATCTCTGCCCTAAATATGTTTACTCACAGGCAGGCCCTCTAGTCTGCCATTTCAAATGTCCAGCTCACATAGAACACTGTGTGATACAGTATCTGTCCAGGCAAGGAAACAAAGAGGTGTTCCCTTTACTGTACAGTACATATTTTTAAAAAAGTAGTAGGGAACATATTTCATTTACACCTAAGGGTTCTGATCCCAGAAATGTTTTATGGAGACCTGTTTCCACATATACATCTGCTTATCATGACTGGAGCAATACGCTCAATCATAATTTGTTACCTATAGCTTGGGTGGGCATTGTTGGTACATACAAACAAGCATGCAGGCTTGATTAGAACCACAGCAATAGCAGTTCCCTCTGCAATGGAGCAGTGGAAAACTATGGACACCCTGGCTCTTTGCAAAGAAGGCAGAATAAAGATGTGAGGAACAGAAACTAGCTCTCAGCCTAGGTGTGTCTTGGCTACATTGCGAGCCAACTTCAAATCAAAATGAGATCAGGAATAGAGGGGGGAAGAATGGAAAGGAGCTCAGGGCTGGTTGCAGGTTTTTGTGAGCCCTGGTCAACAGAGTGCAACCACCTGCCTTGATCCACTGGTGCCTCTTCTGTTCTCTACTCAGGTCCCTCCCCCTTTGGCTTTACCCTTCCTCCTCTATTTATTTATTACTTATTTATTATATCACACTTTTACCCCGCCCTCCCCACGAATGGGCTCCGGGCGGCTCTAGTGACCACATGCCTTGCCATTCAGGGGGATGGAGCAGGCAATCTTCTTGGTCCCGGCTCCAGTGTTCCCCCCCCCCCCCCCCCCCCCGGCAGCCCTTGAGACCCAGAAATTGTCCTGCCTCTGACTGCTGATGCCAGCCATGCTCATTCTCTTCTGACAGAGCAGCATAGAAATCCATTTTAAAAGCTAAAACACTCAAATAGGATTTTCATTCTGTACCGAGTCCTTCGAGTCCACAAAGCACCTTTCACGAACCTCTGACTAATCCTTATACCCCAGAGCTAAACATAACACTCACACCGTGACTTTATCTATTAAAATAGGGTTTTTATTTGTTCACTATGAACAGGCCTCTGGGATTTTGTTTTCTTTTTTTAAAAAAAGCAAAACAATCACCACTTAAAGGTTGAAAATTGAAAGGAAATGAAAAGAGGAACACAGCACGGACTAAAGCAAGACCCATTTTCCCTCTGAGCTGGGCCCTGTGGTCAGGCTCCTGAGAAACGGGAGGCAGATTTCCCTGGTCAAGGCTCCTGCATCTTTTACAGGGCAGTGCAAAATCTGACCGGCGCAAATTTGGCATCACTGTAGCTTCATGATGGGGAAAGCGGCACCGGCTGAATTATTCCTGGGTGTGTTGAGGCACAGGAGCCTCTGCTGGTAAAGAAGTTGACAACTGCGTGGCAATTTCTTGCAAGAGGAAGAGAAGCGAGCTGTATGACGTCTTTCCATGGCAGCAGCTGCTCTGCTCTCCCCGCCCAGATGAAGGACAGCTTCCATTCCTGCCATTTTTAAACCTCTCTTTCAGTAGGAGAGACTGGAACAGAGAGGCTCAGAATTTCTGCAGGAATTTGAGGACTAAGTCCTGCAGCTTAACCCTCAGCGCCTCATCACTTTCACACATGATGTGGGTCGAATCCTCCTCAATCCGAATGAGCGTCTCCACATCTTGAAACAGCACAATGTGTCCCTTCGGGGTGTCTTCTACCTTGACGTCACTAAACCCGTGCTGTGGGAGCAGGAGAATGGAAAGGTTACTGGCGTACAGGAGAACAAGTTAACCAGATGCCCTAATTTGCTAAGCACAGTGGAAAGGAATGGACTTGTAAGGCTTCCCAATTTCTTTGGGTTGGTCCCCAAGAGGTTGGAAAAACCCTGTCTCTGCTCAGCAAGTGTGCCCCTTTCCCTTGCTCCACAAGGGTTCAAAAAACAAACTGGGTAACTTCCACCACCACTGAATGGAGTTGTATGTCTAGCACTCTGTACTTCAGTTGTCATTTAGAGGCTCCGCCTCATTGCCCTGCCTCCCAATTCTCTCTAGCTAGCACAGGATGATTTATCTGAGCCTAGATGGATGGCGGGGCGTGGTGGCTCAGTGGTTAAGACGCTGAACTGCAGACCAGAAGACTGGTAGTTCGGCAGTTCGAGACCCAAGTGCTGTGTGACCAAGTGAGCTCCCGTCTCTGGCCCCAGCTCCTGCCAACCTAGCAGTTTGAAAGCAAGAAATTGCAAGCAGATAAACAGGCACTGCTTCGGTGGGAAGGTAACAGCGTTCTGTGCGCCTCAGCATTTAGTCATGCCAGCCACATGACCATGGAGAAGTCTTCGGACAGCGCTGGCTCTTTGGCTTGGAAACGGAGATGAGAACCACCACCCCTAGAGTTGGATTCGACTGGCTTTTGAGCAAGGGAAACCTTTACCTTTAGATGGATGGCAACTGGAGAATGGGCCTTCTCAGCAGTGGCACCAAAACTTCCTCCCCAGGGAGATTCATCTGTCATTGTCTCCTGTCCATGGGTTATTTTGCTTTGTTTGGCATACCTCTGATAACTGTTATTGGCCCTCCTCCCTAGTTTTAGTGTTGTGTGTTTATGTTCATTGAACTATTTTGTATATATTTCATTTTAAATACTGTTGTAATGGCTTGATGTTTGCCACCTTGGAGACAGCATTTGACTGGAAAGGTGGCACAGAAATGTTTTACGTAAATGAAATAAATAAAAACTTGATAATTTCAAACTATTGTGCTCCATGGATGGTGAGCTTGCTCACTGCCCCTCCCTGTTACCACACTTCAGACAGCAAGGCCAGGTAGGGGTGGTGCTTTCCCAGAGATTACAGAATTCAAAATATAAGAGAGTTTAATAAATGAATAAACAGAATACACATGGTCACTTCAAGCATGCAAGCTGAGCAAGGATACAAAGAAAAGGTGAAAATGTGCAATTCCTTTCCTGCACTCAGAATTTACCTTAAAGGATGATAAAATATAACAGGTTAACTTTAGGATGCAGTAATTTAATGCTCATCATTACCTTAGTTTTCTATGTTCAGTCTTCCCCCATTGTCCCTAGCCATGTGGACAAGATTGAGTCCCTAGATAAACCTTAGTCCTTGATGCCTTGTGCTCCCAAATCAAGCTGTAGAGAGCTTCTTTACTTTGTCAAGAGAATTCATATTCTATGCTGGGGAGAGCCCATTCTATGGTGGGGAGAGCCTTTCATCCTGGGGTCATTCAGATGTTTTTGTCCCACAAGGAAGACAATAAATTTTAGCAATTCGTTTTTCTCCCCTCTCTGTTACTGGGTGTCCTCTTCCAGCAGGCTGTGGGGTGGTAAACCATTGTCCTGCTTTGGCCAGAGTCATTAGCATAATCAAGAGCATGAGTGCTCTATGCTGGCAGCCTGATAGATCCTTTCACCTCCATTCCCCTTAATGCCAGCTACAAGTCAGAAGCTGGCTTCCTGAGCACACACTGTAGTCACAGTGACTGAAATATGGCAGTCACTTCTTTGGTGGAGAGCATTTCTTCAAACATCAGATGCTTTTACATGGTCAAAGAATGATATCCAGGGGTCATTTGGGGCCGGAGCGAGGCAGAGCGGTGCTCCGCCAGCCCACTAGGACAGCCACGGGCCAAATCAGATTCTCTGATCTGATTCTGCCTGCCGCCAAATTGCCACTGAAATTCGGCGGTGGCTTAAAAAGCGGCTGGAGAACAGGGGGTTTGAGGGAGTGGCTCCAAACTTACAGGGTAGCTGCTGGAGCCTCTCCCCCAAATACCCACCAAGTTTCAAGAAGATTGGACCAGGGGGTCCAATTCTATGGCCCCCAAACAGGTTGCGCCCATTCTCTCCATTGTTCTCTATGGTGGAAAAAAAGTAACATTTGGGGGCCCGTAGAAGGGATGGGGCAACCTGTTTGGGGGCCGGTAGAATTGGACCCTGTGGCCCAGTCTTCTTGAAACTTGGTGGGTATTTTGGGGAGAGGCCCCAGCAGCTATCCTGCAAGTTTGGACCCTCTCCCTCAAACCCCCTGTCCTCCAGCCCCTCATATACCCTATGAGTTTTTGCCATTGACTTCAAAGGCCCATAGGTTATAATGGGGCCGAATGACTCCCGAATTGGCTCGCATTGCCGAAACTGACATACGGGGGTCATTCGGCAGCTGGAACAGATGCAGCCTAATTTGGCCTGATCTGAATCGGGCCCCCCAAAATTTATCTGCACACCCCTAGTGGGCACAAATGGCAGTGGTGGCAAGCCCCTCCCCTAGGGGGCCTGTGGAAGAAGCGAAGCTCTGTTTAGAGTCAAATGGCAGCATCTTTCCACTGTATTCTATGGGGCCCTTCTCGCTTTGCTCCCCCCGCCCGCCCGCCTTGGCAGGCCAGCTGGGGAAGGGGAGGCTTTTCAAGACCCCCCCTGCTTCCCTTTTTGACACACTTCTGGTGATGTCAGGGGGCGTGGCATATGCTAATGAGTTATGCTAATGAACTCCTGCACCTCTTTTTCTGCTAAATGACCCCTGATATCTATCTATATGTGTGTAGATGCACCTCCCTAAGCAGAGTTATACCTTTCTCATCGAAGTCAATAGCCTTAGAGTGTAACAGTTTCTGATGGCACTGTGATTGTTAAGGGTTGTAATGCTTATTAATGGGTTAATTTTAAAAGGTGCTACTCATTGATCTGGCAGCAGATTTTATATATATATATGTGTGTGTGTATATGTGTGTGTGTGTGTATATATATATATGTATGTGTGTGTGTGTGTGTATATATATATATATAGGATCATAATTATAGAGTTGGAAGGGATCCTCATCTAGTCCAACCCCCTGCACAATGTGGGAAATTCACAGATACCTCCCCTACACCCCCAGTGACCCCTCTTCCATGCCCAGATGACGACAAAAAATCTCCAGGAGATCCCAGTTACCCAAACTGGAGAAAAACTGCTTCCTGACCCCAAAGTGGCGATTAGCATTTTCCTAGGCATGTAAGAAAGGGCTGTGAGAACTAAGCACTGATGCTTAGTTCTCCTGTCCTCCTTCTCATGATCTGCCCAAGTTCACAGAGCCAGCATTGCTGTCAGATGGCCATCTAGCCTCTGTTTCAAAACCTCCAAAGAAGGAGAACTCACCACCTCCCGAGGAAGCCTGTTCCACTGTGGAACCGCTCTGTCAGGAAGTTCTTCCTAATGTTTAGCTGATGTGTGTGTGTGTGTGTGTGTGTGTGTAAAAATAAAATCTATGTGCTTGGTTTAGAGGACACATTCCTCAACTAGTAGAACAGCTGTGAGAATATAATTTTTCTCTCAGTTGCAATCCAGGAATCTGTACAGTGGATTTCTCCCTCCTCCTCTTGATTGCTCACTTTCTCTCTTTATTGTCATTCCTCTTCTTTAGTAGTTTTAAAATAGTCTCCTGATTTATTGTTATCGTCTCTGTGGTGCTGTCCTAATCCTTGCTGATTTACAGGCCTCGTTATATACACTTTAAAAACCTTATAAATAAAAAGGGCTTTGCAGAAAAAGAAGCAGAGGCACTCCTCCTCCTCCTCTCTCACTTGGGAGTTGCCTGCTGGTGCCTGCTGGTATGCAGGCGTGCCTCATATACAGGCAAAGACAGAATGCCGTTGTATTTGCATGCAAATGTATGCGGACTTTGCTTGATGAGCCAATTAGTTGCTCAAAATGCTTGGTCTTTAAAACCAGGATTTCTTTTAACGTTTTCAGCATTCTCTTCACCACCCAAGGGCTTGATGACACTAATAGTCATATTAGGGTGTGTCTATGCTGATAGAAGGGAGAAGGGGGGACGAAGGCTTGGTTCAATTAGCTGTGGCTCCCACTGAGGTCTGTACGATAGTGCAAATAGGCTACATTTGAAAGAGGACAAGACCGCCTCAATGCCAGACGCTGGGGTTTCCAGTGGCAGATTTAGCTCCACCCTGAATGCTGTCTGAGTGAATGTCTGTCCTTCCTCCCATATAGATTAATGGGTCCCAGGCACTCTGACAGGAAAAACAGAGGACTGCATGTCAGGCCAAAATCTGTTACCACTGCCTGGACCACATTGGTAGGAAGGGCGGGGGAAATGTCCCTTTGCGCAAGTATCTCCCTCTGTGTGCACACACCCTACCACTGATTGCCTAGCAGCAGGCATCTGGCTGTTTTTATTTTGAGACCCGTCGTGCTGATAAAGGCCTCCTCCTCCTCCTCCCAGCCTGTGCAGCAGTTCTGCTCCTGCAAAGAGCATGCAAAGAATCCCTGGCCAGCTCGGCATGACTTGCAATCAAAAAGCTCAGCATACCGTTAACACCAGCAGAGGCTGAGTCACTGTACTTGGTTTGGCAACATCATTGCTCAGTTCCAACATGTCCCCCCCCCCCCCTTTCCAATTTAAAGAAAGTTGTCAAGAACCCCAAATATTCTACCAGCAAATGGAAATATGCATAGTTCTGTTAGCAGTTGGACCCCTCCTCCAGCAGAGGGGCAGTTTAGCAGTTAGAGAGACAAAGGCATAAAGAAGAAGAGAAGAGAAGAGGAGATTGGATTTATATCTCACCCTTCACTACCCAAAGGAGTCTCAGAGCGGCTTACAATCTCCTTTCCCTTCCCTTCCCCACAACAGACACCCTGTGAGGTAGGTGGGGCTGAGAGAGCTCTGAGACAACTGCTTGTGAGAGAACAGCTCTGAGAGAACTTGTGACTGACCCAGCAGCTGCACGTGGAGGAGTTGGGAATCAAACCCGGTTCTCCCAGATTAGAGTCCACGCTCCTAACCACTACACCAAACTGGCTCACTACACCCTTCATACAAATATCACCTCAAAAATCATAAAATGTGCATGGTCAGAAGTGGCTGACAGACTAAGGACCCTAAGGAGATGCATAATTTAGGAAAAATGGGTCTCCCAAGACAGGTCACCTTACCTTGGACTTGTCCCATCAAATGCCCAGCTGTACTTCCCCCTTGATCATTTACCTACAGTATGTATCTCCACACTATTCACCAAAACCTGGTAGTTTCCCTGTCCAGTGCTCAGAGGGTCATGAAGAAACACCTATAGTTCCTCTCATCAAGGTTTCCCAAGAGCATTATCCATCCCCAGAACAGCCACCAGGTAATTGTTTTGGGGGCAAACACATCAGATAGCCCCAGAGAACGTTTTCACTGTAACTGCCAGCACTTTGCGCCTTAGCAGTGTGTTTGTGTGTGTGTGTGTGTGTGTTCTCAGCATCAGATCTCACACTCTGACTTGCGTGTGGGTCTCCTCTCTTTGCTGGTCATTGCACCTGCTGCCTTCCTCAGACTTCGTTCTCAGAGACCGGCAAATATCGCCTTCCCCAAAATCACTATCTCCCCCTCCTCCCTGATTTCTCCTTAGCTAGTTCACAGTGTTTGTAAGCGTGTTCTGTTTGAGTGTGTTTGCCCTTTTATTATTTTTCCAATAAAACAACTTCCATTTGAACATCTGGTTGGTTTATTTTGAGAGTTCTCTAAGGGAAAATCCTGGTATACCTTGGTGGAGATCCCAGCTACCTGTCTCTCGCTCTGTCTCCGTTTAAGCTAATTTCACCCACTAATTAGGAGACTGCCAATTTGGGTAACACTTCCCGCCCCCCGCCCTTCCTGCAGTATTGCCACTGTGGAAAACTGCTTGAATCTCCTTTACCTTTTCCAGAGTCTGGACCAACTGGTCCATGGGAATGGAGCCGCTGAGTAGAGGCTTGATGGCTCTCAGTTCTGGCGCATCATCCGTCACCCTCTTCCTCTTCTTGCCAGTCTGTGGCTGAGGTGGCTTTGGAGGGAGCTACCAGCCAACATGGATTGGGGAGAGAGAGAAAGAAAGGAAAGGAGAGCAAGTGAGAAGACACTGGGGCCTCTGCTATGGCTTGGGGCCACATTATACAGACCCCTTGTGGAAGCTGTGCAGGCCAGGAACCGGTCAGTGCCTGGACAGGAGACCTCTGGGAAGTCCCATGTTCACAATTCTAAGAAGCTTTTTCTCTCATGGCCTGCCTGAGGAGGTTGAAAAGGGCTTCCACGCTTCTGTCGTTTCACAGAATGTGTAGAACACAACAGTTCAGAAGGGTCTTTTCATAAAGGGAACGGGGATATAATAGGGTGCAATTTAGGTAATATGGTTTTAATCTAATTGCCTGTGAAATTTTAGGCAGTTTTCTTTCCCTCCCCCTTTTACACTGCATTGTTTACTGGATGTGTTATGCGGTCTGCAACCCAGCATTTTCTGATTGTGAAATCCCGGTTTTGGATCATTGTTCTCCATTTATGCAATCCTGTTTATGCTCATTGTATTATACTGTTGCTATTCCATTGTTCTTCCATTTGCGTAATTCAGCACTGTTATCCAGTTTTACTGCATTTTTAATTGTAGGTTTCATACAGTCTTTTCCATTGTCTTTTATAACACTGTTATCTTCCTCGAGTCTTGACGAGACAGACAGATGAGAAATGAAGTAAATAAATAAAAACTGTGTTCCGTGGTGAAAGGAAGCTGGGGGTATAAATCTGAGAGATAGTGGGACTGCCTGGTACAGTTATTCATCTCTTGCTAATCTTGCGCAGGGGGTGGCCATTTTCTTGGGGCTCATACCATCCTCCAGGGCCTGGGGGTGGCTAATAAAGGGATCATCACAAGCAGAGAGTATGTTGTCATGGACTGGGGCGCTCTGGAGTCAGTGTGCTGCTTAGATAAATCCCCTCCATAGCAGAAAGCCAGTTTGGTGTAGTGGTTAAGAACACGGACTCTAATCTGGGAGGACCGGGTGTGATTCCCCATTCCTCCACATGCAACTGCTGGTGTGACCTTGGGTCAGTCGAAAGTTCTCCCAGAGCTGTTCCCTGAAGGGCAGTCCTCGAGAGAGCTCTCTCAGCCTCACCTACCTCACAGGGTGTCTGTTGTGGGGAGGGGAAGGGAAAAGAGATTGTAAGCCGCTCTGAGACTCCTTTAAGTAGTGAAGGCACGGTATAAATCCAATCTCTTCTTCTCCTCTCTCTCAGATGGGCAGCAGCTGTCTGGAAACACCACCAGACTCAGGGCCAAGCCCTCCACTGTTGCTATGGGAGATGGAGCTCCCAGCAGCCCGACCCCTGCAGACAGAGAGCCAGGGCAGAAGCCAGGGCAGGGCCAGGGAAAAGTAGGGGGGAGGACTGAGGGATGGCAGTCTATCCCACCCATGCCCCTGGCATAGCCAATAGGGCAGGAGGAAGTGCAGTGGGTGGGAGGAGCTATCCAACAGCCTAGTAGGAGGGATGGGGAGGAGCAAATCACCGCCCTTCCTCAGAGAGGGGCCACGGAAGGGGTGGGGCTATCTGAACTTTTAGAGGCAGGTTTGTGGGAAAGGAGGGGAGGAGGACACGGCTCTGATGTGACAAGAGCTGTGGTCCTGGGGAAAGGAGAAGGGCTGAGGCGGTGTAACCCCTGACCCCTCCCTATTCAGAGGCCTGGGGAGACCTGCTGGAGACAGGCAAGTGCAAGCCGTCAAGAGTTTGAGCGGGGGGAGTCTCACAGCAGCCATATATAAACAGTGTAAATCAGCCTTCAATTGAGTCAGATCGTTGGTCCATCTAGTCCAGTATCACCTGCTCTGACCTAAGGCAGCCGGCCAAGATCCTGCCCAGCCCTGTTACTGGATGACCTTTTAAGCAGGATACTCACCTTGCAATCTTCTGTATACAGACAATGTGCTCTGTGCCCCCTCCCCGAGCTATGGCCAGTGCCCTCCATGCGTAAGAGAGCATTACAGTGAGAAATGTATCTGAAGGACTTAGAATCTTATTCCTTTCTCACCTCCCCCAGTGAAGTTGTGATCCCCCCCCGCCCTTTTAACCAAGGCTTGATCAAAACTTCTGAGGGCTGCACTCAGGGTGGGGTTGGGCTGGGGGAGGGCACACAAAGCTCTTCCAGGGAACAGGTCCTGCCTCCTGGTTATTTAATCTCTCGCTGGCATGCCCTTTTAGTAGGGATGTCCCTGAGACGCTCAGAGGCTGCAGCTGTGCAGAATGCTACCACTCGCCTCCTGCTCACAGCTGGGTATAGGGACTGTAGGGCACTGGCTGTCATCTTGCTTACCCAATAGATGCTGCCTGGCTCATTTGGATCTGGGGATAAAGCTTTTCTACCATGATAGGTCAGATTTTTTTTTTTTTTTGCCATCAAGTCACAGTTGACTTACGGCGACTCTAGAAATGTCAAGGGAAGGGACTTTCTGAGGTGGTTTGCCATTGCCTGCCTCTACACAGTGACCCTGGACTTTCTTAGCGGTGTCCCATTCAAATAGTAAGCAGGGCCAACCCTGTTTAGCCTCCAAGATCAGGCTAGCCTTGGCCATTCCGGTCAGATCTTGGGTGTGCACAAAACATGGCCTTTTCTGTGTTAGCCCCGGGAAATGCTTCCCTTGGATGCCTGGGGAATTTCAGCCCTTTATATCTTCATGTATTAAGCTGGTAGCCAAACTAGATATGATACTGGAGACAGAGATCAGGATTTCTAGGGTGCATTTATTAAAGATCAAAGTATCCACTGAGGAAATCTGATTGAGGCTATGGAGCAAGAAAAGGGAGTTAACTCCCACTCCCTAACTCCTAAATTGTTCCTCCAGTTTAATTAACCTCTGAAGCTGCTATTTGCCACACAAAGGGGATCTTCCCCATTGTATCTATTTCACCCCTGGGGCCCTTTGACTTTTGTCAACTGGACAATTCTGGCAGTTCAGTGATGCTGGTTTTCATCAAAATTATGGATTAATTTTCCATTTGTATTCACCTGTTTGAAAGCCATGGTGATTTTATGCATTTGGGAGGCACGTTTGTACCTTTTCCAATAAATTTCGATCTTTGCTTACTGTTTAGATTGCTTTTCCTATGTTTGTAACAAAGGGGCCTTATAAACAGATCACAAGAATAGCCAGGCATATAGCCCAAAGATAGAACCTTAGGAATTTATCAGCAGCCTGCTTGTCACTGGAGGAACCCCAACCCCTCCATCTGGAGATCCTGGCAAAAAAAGGACTGCTAAAGGTGTTTCACTGGAGTTCAGGGAGAAAGCCTGATCAACAGGAAACTACCAAGATCCAAGCGTGCCATCCCCCCATCCCAAAACCACAACCTACCTGCAGTACATGCTTGTTGTCTTTAGTATGCAAAACAGCAGTAACGGTTGCTAGGGAAATGCCTGGCTTCATCTCCGTGGGCACCAGTGAATCCGCAAGCTAAGGCAAAAACAGATGGTACAGCTTTTTTTCTCAAAAAAAAAAATCAATAAGCAAATTTAGCGACTTTGTTGGGTTGGGTTGCTAGTAGTAATGTTCAGAGAGGCTGGTAAAGTGCACAGAAACACATGCAACTTGAAAGCAACACACCCTTACAGAGATCTGCACCAAAGAACTTATTTGCACAAACCTCAGATTCAGAAGTCAGCGTGCAAAGTTAGCATCTCAACATTGCTAGAATCTCAACCTCCTCACCCCAAGCCTTAACAAAGAACTCCACTGCACCCATCTGTCACTGTTGAGCTGTCCTTAAAATAAAAAAAAAAAAACTCCGGAGAACTTTACCCACCGGTAATAACATCCCTGTTGTTCAAAACAATAAAAGAGCCTTGTGGCACCGTAAAGACTAACAGATTTATTGGGCTATTGGCCCTTGTAGATTCAGCAGCTTTGTCAGGTGCACGGGAGCGTTCTCCTCTGTTGACAGATACATGTACGTGAAATCCTAAACAGTGCCGTAAAATGTAAGAGGCTGCCGCTCTGCAGGACTCCAAATATATACAGGGAGAGAACGGCGCCCCATTTGCAACAGCAGTCAGCCACTGTTGTCCTGCAGGCCCTGAACTCACACTCTAGAAAGCAACCCCAGTGCTTCCCTGCGACTCTGGATTGCAGCAGGAAAAGAGGATTCCATTTTTAGCTTGCCATTCCTCCAAGGAGCTGAGGGAAGCATACACGGCCCCCTCCCCTCTGTGCTGACCTCAAGACCATCCTTGTACAGTGGTCATGAAAGAGCAGGGTTTCGAACCTGGACCTCCCCTGGGCATTCTAACTGCTACATCACACTGATTCTCTTGTTTCTGCTGGAAAAGCCATTTTGTCAGAGTTTCCCATCTGCCATTTCTGATCTTCTCACTGATGACCAGTGTTCCCTCTAAGCTGAGTTAATGTGAGCGAGTTCACAGTTTTTTAGCCTCCGGCTCACACGGTTTTGTCTTTGCTCAGGAAGGATGGCTCCGGAGCAAACTAATTTATGCAGTAGCCAAACTGCTTGCTCACAACTTTAATGCCAGTAGCTCACAAAGTAAAATTTTTGCTCACAAGACTCCATAGCTTAGAGGGAGCATTGCTGATGACCCGTTCTCTCCCCCCCTGCCGCCCCAAATAAGCTTCCACAAACCCTCAGATTCTCCCAGAGCAGAGCTGGAAAATACTGGACTGAAAATGCACAGATGTACAACCTTACAAACTCCAGGCAGTTTCGGCAACAACAAGAGTTTTGTAGTAATGCTAAGTACCGGGCAGCCAAATCTAAATTCAGTTGGTGTAGCAAGAGATCAACACCAGCTTCCTGGCACAGTGATAAAGAAAGAAGCCACTGAGGAATGGCTGTGATGAGCACCGTCAATAAAAAATGAGGTGCCCCCTCAAGGCCTCACACATGCTTACATCCCTATAAATAAATCTATTAACAGCCAGGAAGGCTCTTTCACCAAGCAAGAGGGTAAAACACATTTGGCTTCCTATTATATTTCATTTCTGTGCAGGAGAAGGAGGAGGAGGAGGATTTACTCAGGCCTTGTAACTCTCGCCTTGCTTCGCTCTCCTCCACTATGTTTTTTTTTTTTTTTTAATGAACCTGCAGCTTGGCTGATTGATTCATCCAAGATGTGGCATGGCAAAATGGCAGATGGCAAAGAGCAAAGGAAAACATGGGCCACAGATCTGTATCACCAAGTTTGCCAAGGTCAAGACCCGGGTGGCATCTCTGAGAGTCTGTGGGGCTCCTTCAGGACCCTGCTTGATCTCAAGCAAATTCCTTCCTCCAAAACTTTGTACATGCGAAGATTTGCAAATGACATAAACCTAGACGGACATCAGAACTGCATATCTGGATGAGACCAAATCAACTCTGTCCAGCAATCTGGTTCCCAACAGCAGCTGGACAGTTGCCTCTGGGAAACTCACAGGTAGGACAGGAAGGTGATGATTTCTCTTTTCCTGTCCCCAGTTACCACTGATTGACTAGTCAGGGATGGACTAGGACTTATTAAAAGGGCAGAAAAGTGCAGAAAAAGGCAACTAAAATGATTAAGGGGAAGGAACACCTTCCCTATGAAGAAAGGTTAAAGAGGTTAGGGCTCTTTAGCTTGGAAAAACAATGACTGAGGGATGACATGATAGAGGTTTACAAAACTATGCATGGGATACAGAAGGCAGAGTAAGAAGTACTTTTCTCATGGGCACTCAATGAAATTAATGAGCAGTAAGCTTAGAACAGATAAAAGGAAGTACTTATTCACCCAAAAAGTAGTTAACACATAAAATTCACTGCCATAGGAAGTGGTGGTGAATACAAGTACAGACAGGTTCAAGAGAGGATTGGATAAACATCTGGAGCAGAGGTCCATGAGTGGCTAATTAGCCACAAGGTATAGATGGAACACTGTGTCTGGAGCAGTGATGCTCTGTATTCTTGGTGCTTGGGGGGGGGGGGGGCACAGTGGAAGGGCTTCTAGTGTCCTGGCCCTGCTGGTGGGCCTCCTGATGGCACCTGGGTTTTGGCCACTGTGGGACACAGAAGTGTTAGACTGGATGGGCCATTGGCCTGATCCAACATGACTTCTCTTATGTTCTTAAGCGTCCCTGGAGGTCCTTCATCCTCTTCCACTAATGAAGGAGGATTCATTTCCATTGACCACAGGTTAGCCTCCAAGAGACAGGCAGAAAGTTTAAAAGTAGGAGAGCTACCAAGATGATTAGGGGGCTGGAACACCTTCCCTATGAGGAAAGGCTGAAGAGTCTGGGACTTTTCAGTTTAGAAAAGAGACGACAAAGGGGGGAATGTAGTAGAGGTTTATAAAATTATGCATGGGGTGGAGAGAGTTGACAAAGATAAATTTTTCTGCCTCTCCTAAAATGCTAGAACTTGAGGGCATCCAGTGAAGCTGATGGGAAATAGGTCCAGGACAGACAAAAGGAAATACTACTTTACACAGAGAATGATTAAAATGTGGAATCTGCTGCCAGAGGATGGAGTGATGGCCACAGGAATAAACTGCTTTAAAGGGGGATTAGATAGATTAATGGAGGATAGGTCTATCAGTGGCTACTAGCCATGGTGACTGAGGGGGACCTCCACTAAGCCTCTGAATCCCAGAGCCAGGAGGCAACACGAGGGAAAGGTCTCAGCCTCTGTGCCCTGTTGTTGGCCTTCCAGAGGAACTGGGTGGTCACTGTGTCAGACAGGATGCTGGACCAGATGGATCAGACTGGTCTGATCCAGCAGGCCCCTTCTTATGTTCTTACGGCTTGGGAGATGCAGATTTAAATCTGAACTCAGCCACTGGCCAGTCCCTCTGCTTCCCAGGGTGACTGTGGGAATAGGACTGAGGAGGAGAGCGCCATGGATGCTACTCTCAGAGGAAGGATGGGATAAAAATGGATACAGGAAGACCAAGACTGCCTCTGAAGATATGGGGTTTCACATCACCATCTGGTCCAATAACCATAAAGCCTTGTCCTCTAGGAATTTGCCTACTTCCCCACCACCACCACCGAGCCAGTACGGCATAGCACAGGAGTCACCAACCATGCTGAGCCAATGGGCATTTTCGGCCAAGGTTGGTGGGAGTCCTGACCTGGGTAGCCCAGGCTAGCCCAGTCCCATCAGATCTCAGAAGCTAAGCAGGGCCGGTCCTGGTTACTACTTGGATGGGAGACCACCAAGGGAGTCCAGGGTTGCTACTGAGGCATGCAATGGCAAGCTGCCTCTGTTAGCCTCTTGCTTTGGAAACCCTAAGGGGGGTCACCATAAGTCAGCTGGGACTTGGCAGCACCTTCCGCCACAGGGGCAGTCACCACAAAATGGCTGCCATGGGAGCTGGAACCCATCACAAAATACCGGGAGGTTCCAAGCCATGTGCTGCCCCATGGTGAAGGCAGCTCTTTCTGAATGGGTGCCCCCCCTGCAGTCACAAAGGTCCTCCTGGACTCCTCTGAGGCAACTCCAGCTCCCATGAGGTAGAGGAAAGCCAGGGTCAGGTCTCTGCTTTGGAGAAGAAGGAAACGATCATCAGGAAGCACGTTGGTGGGTGCTATGATAGTAATGGAAACAATGCTCAGTAGAATATTGGACACATAGTAGGGATTAGATCTCTGTTGTGAAGATGAAAAGCATGCTGGGGAGAACCCACACAATTAAGGAGTTGCTCCAAACCCCTAAGAAGATGAAAAGCATGCTAATATGTTAAAAGGATAAATAACCTTGTGGCACATAACAAAGGTATTATGGCAGAAAGTTACAGCCAGATCTTGTCAGGAGATGAGGGGTTGTCCTAGATTGGCAGATGTACATGTTTGCGCGCGCACACACACTCACAAGGGTACAAAAAGGAGGGCAGTGGTGGAGGGAAGAAGAAGATGATGATGAAGAAGAAGACGACGACAAAGAAGAAGATATTGGATCTATACCCCGCCCTTCACTACCTGAAGGAGTCTCAGAGTGGCTTACAATCTCCCTTCCCCTCTTCACAACAGACTGTTGAAGAAAGAAAACTAGCCACTCCCAGTCCCTATCAAGGCCAAGTCTAATACGGTCAAACCTGCATATGAATTCCACGGGTAAAAATAAATACCAGACAGTGTTCATGTTCAGTCCAAATCAATGGGGCAGAGCTCAACAGTCTAACAGCTACTTGAAAGCCTCAGGTGGTGGCACTAACACGGACTCAGGTCCATGAAGGCCACCACTTTGCTACCCTACCGTACACGCTTGCATGCTGTTGAAGCTAAACGGCTTTGTCAACAATATCGATGGTTTCTGCATGGCTGGAACTGCTCCTAGAGAAGGCACAGAAGTGAAGAGCCTTTTCTCGCCTCAGGCAAGGGACTTTTAAAAAAAAAACCCGAGGCATGAAATCTTCAGACAACAGATTAGCAGAACAAAGTGGACACCCCCCCCCCCTCCACATCACTGTAAAGGCCTTGGCCTAACTCTGGGGCACCAGAGAGATAAGGCTCTTCTTTCACAGGAAAGAGATGCATTAACATCAGAGGCGGGGAAGAGACTTCTGGAGGCCAAATAAGACCCCTGGGCAAAGTCAAAGCAGTGCTGTTGATTTCAAGGGGTTTACCCCAGCACAGAGAGTGGCAGAATCCGGCCCGCAGGAGATTAGCAAGGATAACTTTCTAATTCACCCCCCCCCCCCTTGAGGCAGGGGGTGGGAGTGGGAGTTTTTTATTATTATTAAAAAGCCTTTCATCACAGACATCATTAAAGTTATTTTGCTGCTACATGGACCGTAATGAGTCTCAAGGGTTTCTTAAAAACGTTTAACAAATAAAGCTGCAAACCGCCTTCGCCTGTTTGTGTAGTTCTGATAAAGCCCATGAAAGTTAATTTCCCAAGGACACCGTGAAGAGCTCTGCTGTACGTGCAAGGCAGCGGGAGGACAGATCGTCCAGCGACGAGGGCCACGTTAGGAATGAATGGCCAGTGGCAGGAGAAACGTATGTTGGATTCTTGTCCTCGGGTGGATTAAGGGCTATGCCGCCACCTTTGTCAAGCCTTGGCCTCTTCAACCACCCTCCACCCCAAGGGTCCCCCATCTGCCCCTGACGCTGGCAAACGCTGGCATCCCAAACACGGCCTGACATCGCTGCACGTACCAGCATGAGCACAGCATGCAAAATGGTGCCCACAGGAACCTGTTGGTTTTGCCCTCTTATTTACACACAGTGACTACATCGTGTGCCCCTTTTCTCCACCTACAGGCCACTTTCTGACCTCCCCTTGGTAGTGGCAGGTTTAAAGGGCTGTAACCTGCTAGCAGAGGGCACGCTTTTGCATATTGAAGGTCTCAGGTAAAATCCTGGACACCTCCAGCCACAAGGAGAGAACCAAGAGCCGGCAGGGTGTAGTGGATAGAGTGGTGGAGACCCAATTTTCAAATCCCCACTCCTGCCATGGAAACTTGCTTGGTGACTCTGGGCCTGTCACAAACTCTCATCCTGGCCTACCTCACAGGGTTGTTGTGGCAAGAGAATGGAGGAAGGGAGAATGATGTTCTAAGCCACTTTGATCCAAGGAGAAAAGCGGGATATAAACACAGGCATGCAAAATGCAACTGCAAGGACCTCCGGAAGGAAGACTATGCCTGGGGTGCCACAGCTAGCCAGGAAACCGATGAAGTGAAGTGCTTAGGATGTCAGACTTGGGCCTGGGAGATCTTAGTTCAAATCCCCACTCAGCCTTGGAACTCACCGGATGACTTAACCCAGCCTTTGTGATGGGGGGAGCCAGAAGATTCTTGGAAGGAGGATGGGATAAAACAAAAGTATATAGACAGACTGGCTAGTACTAGGCTGAATTAACCTATCAGCTGACTCAGTAGCGAGTGGATCAGCCAATGGCCACAAAATCCCTGTGTACACTACCATACAGACTTGCACAAGGGAACTTTCAGAGGGAACAATGCCCATTTCTTGAGATCTTAATGCAGAAAGGAAGTTTCTGAGAAGAAATACTCAGGTGGACAGGACTGTATTGTCCCCTGGATCTAATTTCCTGGGCAAACTGAAGTTCTTCCACTGGGAAATTAAGCAGTTGGGCTCAAACAATATCTGAGCAGTATCTATAAAACCTGGTGGAGGTCTCTCTGCAAGGAGGCAATTTGCCCTGTTCAACGTGCTGGATGCCAGGACCATGCCTGTTCTCACACAGTTCCTGGGCTTAAGGCAACCTAATAAATACACACGTTCTAAGGACGATGAAGTACACAGGACCCAGCAAAGCTTATGCAACAGAGTAATTCTTTTCCCAATTAAAAACACACTCCTGGATTCCAGCTACAACTCAGGCAAATGGGCTCTTTGCATGCAAATCGGCGCTTGCTCCCAAATTGAACGAGGGAGATTCGGTGGGCGGGGGCAGCCAGTCTTTGTTAGGGAACAGGAGTTAATTGCACCCAGGGCTCCCGTGTTGTGATTTTACATCCTGTATTAAATGAGACCCCTTCAAGCTATTCTGCCATTAAGAAAGGCAGTTTCAGCAACCAAATTCTTTCCAAAGTGCTTCTGAACATTTCTTTTGCAATAAAGATCGGGGGCTGTATTCGATTCCAGCTTATTCTCTGGAGAGCCCCAAATGAATCTTTGGGCTGTGTGGGGGCTAACATTTATTCTTTTAACATGTGACTAGTTGCAATGTTGTCCTATTTCCACATGCACACACACCTTGCAAAGATTGCCGCACCTCACAAAAGCCATGTTGTGGTTTGGCAAGCAGAGAAATGGCTTCCCCTTTAGGCTCTGATGTGGGCCACCAAACAGGTGCTTGACTATTCCAAGCATCTGGAAGGCCAGTCGATACCTGCCTGCTGGGATGGGAACTGAAACTAGTTTTGGTGGGCAGAAATGAATGCCAGAGGAGCTAACTGTCAAGAAGCTGGTGTATTTGTGTTGTTTCATGTTCAAATTTTAAACAATGGCTCAGGCTGAAGCCGAGCAGAAGAAGGAAGTTTCTTTCTCTGAAGCACAGCAAGCCGCTTGTAGCTTCACAGACTCAGAGAAGGGAGCTGAGTAGTACCCAGCTGTTGGTCACATCATTGGGCCTGGTAGCCTGGATTAAGACCGCTAAACCCCAGTTAAAGGATTTCATCTGCAAGAGGGTGCGCATTCCATTCAGATGCAGAAGTCAGCTCCTGAATAGTTTTAGTGAAGTTCTTTATGAATTGATGGATGTTTATGCAAGCGATTCTTGAGAAAGAGGAAGCTGAAACGGAAGGAGACATCCGCAGCTATCCCTTGGATTCCTATTAAGTTGGAAGCAAAGGCTTACTTTCAGCATTATAAAGATTTTTTTTGTAATTCTTTGTGAAAGAAGTTTGTTGTTAAAAAGTGCATTGCAAAGAGTGAACTGTGACAAAAAATGTACCAAAATACCCCATTGATGTTATATATAATTCAGCTTTTTGTTGAGGATTCTTTATGTCAGTGGACTAGTTCTTTGGATCACATATGTATGGTTTCATAACCTCAAAAAGTTAAAAACTTATAAGCAAGCTATTACAATGTATGAAAAGTCATGTTAGTTTACAGAATATATTAAGTCCGCCTTTTCAACGCGGTGCTTTGTAATTCATTTTGAGTGTTACTGACCATGCTCTCCATTTGTATTTACTATTCTGGTAGCTTCAAGGACGTGAGAATCCAGGTGGGTGTATTCCATCTTGCTAGTGCCTGAGGTGGGGGAAGGTGTTTGTTCATTTGAACCTAATGCCGCTGCAGGGCATCCAGGTCAAGAGGCAAACCCCCCCTCTGACTGGTCAAATCACCTGCTTAGCAAGAGGCCTGATGGTCGTTTCATCATTTGATTGGTTAATTAGAATCAGGCCAATGCAGGTCCTTGGGCACAAAGGTTTTTCATTCTAGTTTTGCCTTGTGCTAAGAGCCCTGCGCCTTTTGCCCTTTGCTTGGAGTACATCTGACTCTGGGACAATTTTTCGTGTGGGTCTTACTGACTGGAGGCCATGGTAGCTCAGAGGTTAAGACACTGAGCTGCAGATCAGAAGGTCAGAAGCTCAGTAGTTCAAGACTTGAGTGCCATGTGACAGAGTGAGCTCCCATCTTTGGCCCCAGCTCCTGCCAACGTAGCAGTTCGAAAGCAATAAATAAATAGGTACCGTTTTGGTGGGAAGGTAACAGCGTTCCATGCACCTCAGCGTTTAGTCATGCCGGCCACATGACCATGGAAAAAGTCTTCAGACAGTGCTGACTCTTCAGCTTGGAAACGGAGACGAACACCGCCCCCTAGAGTTGGATTCAACTGGCTTTCGAGCAAGGGAAACCTTTACTGGCTGGAAGCCTTGTCTTGGACTTTGAAACTTTACTGGACTCAGTCTGCTTTTGGTAATATCTGGATCTTGAACCATTGCATGTAAATGTCCTTGGTTAGATTCATAGCCCTGTTATTTTCATCCTCACTCTTCATGGCTCTTTTATTGACTATTTCTGCACAATTTAAAAATAAATCACTTTACTTATATTTTTTGTGGAGTTCTTGAATTCACAAGGCTTCAGTCTGAATCTAGAACTTTAGCCCTCACTGGCTACCGCTACCAGAGTCATTGGTTTGTGAAACTCACCTTGTGAGCATCCTACCTTGCAACGGTGATTTGACTTGTAGTTCCAGGACAGCCTTCTCCCCTTGGTCTCTCACTGTCTGGATAGTGGAAGGGGACTGGTGGCGGCTGTAACCTAGGGCAGGGGCGTAGAGTTTGTAAATCCCCAGGGGGGGCGGGGGCTGTCTCGTGCGCGCGCGCTTCATGCGCGCGCGCACGGGACCATGTCCCCGCTGCTCCTCCCCCCCCCCGGCCCCAGGGAGGCAGGCTCGGGGCACAGTTGCGGCGGCGGCAGCCAGCTGGCCGGCTGACTGCCGCGCGTGCGAAGCTGCGGGAGCATGTCCCCGGCGAGTACCCGGCCTGAAGAGTTACGAGAACTTTGAAATCTCGTCTTGACATTTGAACTGGAGTTAAATAAAAGTTGCTGCCCTACATTCCTGGATCTGGTCCAGCTTGAGCCGTACGTAACTCACCCGCCCTCTCTGACATCGCCCTCTGCCGGCAACCCACGTGGAACATTCCGCCCGGCGCTTCCACGGAGGAAAGTGGGGAAGGTAGCGCCTGCCCAGCAATGAAAGAGTGCCCGAAAGCCCGTCCCCACCGCGAGGGAGCCGCCTGCTGCTGCTATTATTATAACGCCCCCCTCCCGCCCAGCGCACCTTCTGCAGGCTTGTTGTAGCTGCAGCTGCGGAGGCCAGCATGGGAGACTTCGGCCTCCTCTTTCTGCCCAAGGCCCGGCCCGGCTGGTTCCTCGCCTCTGTCCTGGCCCTGCTTGCTGCGCTCGGGGTTGCCACGGCCTGGCGGCGGCGGCGGGCTCACCGAGGCCTGGTGCGGGTCACTCCCCGCCGCCTCTCTCCCCCCCCCCCACCCCAGGGAGGCAGGAGGGCAGGCTGGGGGTGGGGGGGAAGGAGAGGCGGCGACGGCCAGCTGGCCGGCTGACTGGCCACCGGTGGCGGGCGCTCCCTTTTGCCGGGGGTGGCTGAGCCCCCCCCCCGGGAAATTTCGGGGGAGGCTCGAGCCCTCGAGCCCCCCCGTAGTTGACGCCCATGACCTAGGGTGTGTGGACCCATACTTCAGTCTTTTTGGTCATTGCCTTGCTTGACCTGCCCCCTTCCAAGGGATCTTGGGTTGGGGGTCTCTTGATACTAACAGGAGCAATTTGGAATTTAGACTCTGGGGGACTATTCTGATGTCACTGAGAATCTAGTACAGCTTATGCGCTCTCCTGTGACATCTGTTTCATCCTTGCAAGGGTAAGATCAATAATTGCCTGGTCATGCACATTCTATGTGGTTGGCACCTACCCTGTGGAACATCTTGCCCAAGGAGGCTGGAAGGGCCCCCACACTTTGTTATTTTCGTGAAAGGTACAAATCAGAATTTTTTATAAGTCAGAAATGTTTAGAACTGTAGTAAGATGGAACAGCTCAGGAGGCTGCTTTTATAAGCGAATAGGCTTGCAGTCTATCGCAATGTGTATTCTGTGTATCACCTTCCTTTCAATGCTCTGTTTTCTACCTTTGTTACCTGCTTTCTGTATTATGGTATGTCATACCTTAGACAGTTTCTATTGCCTTAGACAGTGTTTTTGTTCTCATAGTTTTCCAGTTCTGTAATCCTAGTCCTACCAAATTGTTTGCTGTTTGTTTGAATTGTTTTTTTTTATATTTGGTAATCTGCCTTGAATGTCGTACACCATAAATTAGGTAAACCAATCATCCTATATCTGCTATTCTGTATCCTCCAGCAGAAACTAACAAAGGACGGAGGCACTGAATTTCCTGTCGCAACTCCTTGCCGACCTGAACAGGCCTCTTGGAAATGTGAAGAAGGAGAAGAGATTGGATTTATACCCTGCCCTTCACTCACCTGGAGTCTCAGAGCAGCTTACAAACTCCTTTCCCTTCCCCTCCCCACAACAGACACCCTATGAGGTAGGTGGGGCTGAGAGAGCTCTGAGACAACTGTCCTTGAGAGGACAGCTGGTACAGAGCTATGGCTTGCCCAAGGTCATCCAGCAGGTGCAAGTGGAGGAGTGGGGAATCAAACCCGGTTCTCCCAGATTAGAGTCCCCGCACTTAACCACTACACCAAACTGGCTCTCTGCCACCAATTAGGTGGGTATTTTTCATTTCTTCTTAAGTGGGTGCACCTTACCACAAATTTTAAATGGACTGCATGTCAGCATTGGAAGTACGTTAAATATCATGCACATACCCTATAAACCATAGGATCCTATAGCATGTACCTCACTAGCAGAAATCCTGTAAACCTATAAACATAGAATTGGCTGACAAATGCCAGCCCTTGCTAGCCATTGGTCAAACTGCTATGAGCTCGTGGAACACATTCATCGCTCACAAACACTTCAGGAAAAAGCATCTGACTACAGCGGCAGACTGGCTTCAGATAAAGCTGGGATTGCCCAAAGCTCCTCTACTTAAAAACAAATAAATAAAATTGGAGCCTGGCAACAGATACTGCACACCTTTAAGATAAGGCTGTTTCTCAAGAACATGAAGCTAACACATTTGCTTTATTTATTTGATTGGATTTCTAGACCACCTTGTTCCAAGGACAGGTAGCAATCTTGCATTTCGTTGCACTTGCGGCGATAAGGCCTTGACGCAGGATGGGCTTTGAGGAGGGGATTGTGGAGGGAGAGAGACAGCACATGCATCAGGGAAGGGAGAAAAGGCAATCAGGAACTGGTAACTGGAAATTCATCAGGTACATTTGTATCTTGACCTTCCTCCAAGGAGCCCAGGGTGGTATATATGTGTTCCCCTTCCCCATTTTTATACTCACAAGAGTCCTGTAAGGTAGGCTATGCTAAAAATATGCAACTGGACCAAAGTCACCCGACAAGGTTTCATGGTTCATTTTGACCTGGGTCCTCCAGATCCTAGTCCACACTACACCTCACTGGCAGGAATCAGTAAATTTAGAGGAGATGGGGGAAACAGGACTGGATTAAGAGAAATAGGGGAAAGTGGAGTAAGAATAGCGTTGCCAGGTGCGATCTTCGTGTCTGCAGGGGGATTTGGGGGTGGGTGGTGACATCCCCGACATGACATTATGTCAGTGATGCTCTGCTTTTTGGGCAAACTCTATGGTTAAAATTGGGCTCAAACCATAGAGTTTTGCCCAAAATGCAGAGGGCTGACATGATGACGTCAGTCATGCTGGGGACATCACTTCTGTGTGATGTCATCACATTGGGGATGTCACTGCATGACATCACTGTTTGGGCGCAGGGCATCGCTCCGCTGGGCAGAAGCCCTCAGGACGGGGCGGGGGGGGGGGGTCTGGGAACCCTAAGTAAGGATCACATGCATGTGAGAGGCTACTGCCAGCATGGAGGAAAATGTCCCATGTTCAATACGAGGGCATGAAACCCTGGCTTCAGACTTCTGGTACGTTCACTCTTGTATTATTCTATTTATTTCATTTATACCCCCTTTATTCCCAATGGGGACCTGAACTGGATTACAGTGTTCTTCCCTTCTTCATTTACAGTCACAACAATGCTGTGAGGTAGGTGAGATTGAAGGGGAGTGGCTGGCCCACAGTCACCCAAGCAAGGCTCCATGGCAGAGTGGAGATTCAAAACTGGGTCTCCCAGATCCCAGCCTGACACACTAATCACAGCACAACAGTGGTTCTCTCCTTCCTTCCTTCCTCTCTCTGGCCAGCAAAAGCCCACTTGAAGAAAATGCTGTATCTTTCTTAAGAGTCTTACAGGTCGTCACTAGCACCTTGAATAGACCCTGGAAGGCAACAGGGAGTCAGCACAGACACAGGAGTGCCAGCTTCATGTGTCACCTTCATCTGCCTGATGACATGGCACATGGCAGGTCCTTCTACTGGGCTATCAACAGTGGTTTACCATAAGAGCTGAATGAACTATTCCAAAATAGTGTACCGCTGAAGATCAGTTGCTGCAGGACAAATAAAGGGAGGGCAGCTGCTGATTCAAACTCTCCTTGTGGCTTCCCCAGAAGCATCTGGCTGACCACAGCTGGAAACAGGATTCTAGGCTAGACAGACTCTTAAGTCTGACCCAGCAGGGCTCTTTTTATACTCTTAATTAGTCAAGATGGGTAGCCGTGTTAGTCTGTCTGTAGCAGTAAAAAAGAGCAAGAGTTCAGTAGCACCTTAAAGACTAACAAAATCTGTGGCTGGGTATGAGCTTTTGTGAGTCACTGCTCACTTCCTCATGAAAGCTCATACCCTGCCACATATTCTGTTAGTTTTTAAGGTGCTATTGGACTCTTGCTCTTTTTTACTGCTACAGATGGATTAACATGGCTACCCATCTTGACCTATCTTCATGGAAGGCACCACATTTAGCCGTACAGAATGGAAATCCATCAACCTTGTGAAGAAACTTGCACAGGTAGAAACAGATATCATCTTTCTCGCCAAATGGAAGGGTATCTGAAGAAGTGAGGAGTGACTCTCAACCCGGAGGGTTCTGTTAAGATAAGAACTACCTTTCTGCCTCAAAGGTCTGTTTTGGTTTAACAGTGGACAACCAGACACATTGGGACGCTCACAAAGGGGATGGCTGTACCCTGCTCATTCCTAGCATCTGGCATTTAGAGATATTTGGCCAGAAAAATCTACAGATTATGCTTTCATTTCAAATGTTCTCAAAGAAACACACTTCAAAATATCCTGCCTCGGTTCATGGAGGCTCAATTCACCAACAGATGTAAGAACAGTGAAGCATGCCAGCAGAACATGAAGGCAAGGATCATTCTCTTCCTCGTCTCTAACATCTGGAATGCAGAACGATGCCATCCTCCATAACCACCCCTCTCAGAATACACCTGGCAGAGGTCACAGGTACATTCTCCAGAATCTTATCCAGCTTTCTCAAAAAACATACACCCAGACCACTTATTAGGAAGATTCTAAATAAAAGCCCCAACCCCCGGTTGCACTAGATATCAGCTGTTAAAAACCAGCTCCGATACTGAATGACATCTATAGCTAACAAAGAAAATCATGCAGATCCTTTAAAAGGTGCCAAGCAACTGACAAGGGGGAAAATTCAACTTTGAAGCAGGGTTTTTGATTCCTATGAGCAGAAGGGGGGGGGGGAGACAACATTGACAAGGTCAGAGAGGGAGGGACAGAAACCTTCAAACTAGGGACCTGCTGCTCTTTGTTTCCTTTACTATCCTTCACTATTAACCAATAGGTGGCACATCGTTATGGCGACAAAAGAGTAAATGCTTCCTTTCCCTTTTTTCAATATCCTTGGTGACGCTTACCAAGTGATGAATGCGGCTAGTCTCTGTTCACTATTGTGTTCAGAAATGTCAACTGCCTCAAAGCAGCAGTCAGGGTCTTCACGGGCACCTGCCAATTGTACCACTTCTCACCAGGGATCAAAGATCATCACGGGCTATCAGCACAGTTCAAACTGCTGGCTCTTTCCTGACTTCAAAGCCCCACCCAGACTGGGGGTTACCTGAAAGACTTTCTGCTTCCACAGGCATCTACCATGCCGTCAAAGCTTCCACCCATCTTCAGAAGTGAGGTGTAGGGCTACTGAATACAGCTGCGTTGATGGCTGCATCCAGAGTTTGGGATTATCCTCACTTTATTTTCTTGAAACTGTCTTAAAATACTATAATTAACTTCAGCCTTTGCAATGGTATCTGTTGCTGTTCACATTTGTTCTAAAGGCTGAGACATTCCGTTTGTGCCACAATATGCTGCTCTGGATTATGGCTACCTGTGGTTGTAAAATTGTCTCGGAGGGCAGGATTAGCTAGAAAGATCTGGGGCAAAAATGCCTTAATGAATGAATAAACAAACATTTGTAAGCCTGCTTTTCTCCCAGATAACTCAGACCTCAAATAAAAACAGCGTTCCTGGATGCAGGGTGTTATACTGGATTAATGCAGGATATCAAAGTGCAGCTATGTAAGGCGCAACCCGACAGACTGGGAAAGGGGAAAGATGGAGTGAAACAGATGAGTTTGGGAATGGCCCTTTTCTGGGTAACGTTGGGATGCAGAATGGGGGACCTGTCCTTTAGTTAAATTTTGATTGTATTGTTAGGCTGGCTGTTTTTTAATCTTTAGGTACAGCTTGTGATGCTGGAGGAGAGCTTTGCAGATACCATGGACTGCCAAATAGACAAATCAAGCCTCTTCCCATATACGCCTCCAAGAGTGTTACGCTCGAAAGATCAACACCTCCTGGTGGTCCCTGGCCCGAAGGACACCCATCTTGCCTCAACCAGGGCCAGGGTCTTCTCTGTCCTGGCCCCAGCCTGGTGGAACATGCTCCCTATTGAGACCAGGGCCCTGCAGGATCTCCTTCAGTTCCACAGGGCCCACAAGACGGAGCTGTTCTGCCAGACCTTTGGTAGAGGCAGTGGGTGCCTATATATGGCCTCGCTGAGGTTCCTGTCACCCGTCTGTCACCTGTCTACTGATCGCCTTTATCAGGCCAGAACTTTATAGCCAACTGACGCTGTTTCAAGCTGTACCCATTGTTTTGATTGTTATAATGTTTTATTGTGTTTTAATGTTTAATGTTATAAACTGATATTGTATTTATTCAAATGATGTTACCCGTCCTGAGCCCGCCCGTGGGATGGGCAGGATATAAATGCAAATAATTAATAAATAAATAAATAAATTCTCCCTAGAAGCTAAAATGACTGAACTGAGCTATCTTAATTTGGTGACATCATGAGTCACTAGAAAAGACAATAATGCTAGGAAGAGTCAAAGGCAGCAGGAAGAGAAGAAGACCCAACATGAAATGGATTGACTCCATCAAGGAAGCCACAAAGGCCCTCAGTTTGCAAGACTTGAGCAAGGTTGTTAATGATAGGAGGTTTTGGAGGACATTAATCCATAGGTTCGCCATATGTCAGAAGCAGCTTGATGGCACATAAACACACCGTTTGGTCAAGAGAAAGGTGATAAAGATACAAGTGAAATTAAAAACAAAAGAGGGAATGTAGCTTGCCTTGCTTCCATGAGCCATCTAAACAGAGAACCTGCAGGATGCCCTCTTTACTGATTAAGGGAGGGCCCACTGGGGCCACCTTCAAACGCCGATAGAGGCCCTGCTGATTCCATCTGGCTTCCTTGCTGACTTCTGGTCACTCACCTCTGGTGTGATTTCAATCTTCTCGTAGCGACGTTTGAATGGAAGGGTCAGCACCTCAGCTCGGTGGTAGGACATGGGTGGGGGCAGGCAGTCGACCATCAAGTCAGTGCGATGGGACTGAGTTGGTGGGGGCTGGGTGTACTGCTCTGGGCAAACCACATGAAGAGGCTAGAAAAAGGAAGTGGGAAAACAGTCAGGCACAGACCTGGAAGCTATCTGGAGACAATAAAATAACATACAGCACATATCAAGAGCAAAACATGAGACATCTTTGGCCTGATCGACCTATGCAGCAACAAAAGCAAGTTAAATGTCTCACTGCAACTGAGGGCATGCCACTATACCCCACCAATTCCTTGCAATTTTTTTCTTTAAAAAACCCTAATACATCCGGTAGGAGATTTCTAGTACAAACATCTCCCTGGGTGCCATGATTCTAGTTTCATGGATTTTTTAAAAACATGGGAGGCATTCTTATAGGTGACACCCAAGCTGCAGAATCAACTCAACCACCATTAGAATCTACCGCACTTATATCTCACTATTCTTCCAAGGAGCCTGGGAAAGTGTACTTGGCTTTCCCTGTCCTCCATTTTATCCTTGCGACAAGCTAGGTCAGTTATACTGCAAGACAGTGACCGGTCTCAGGTCACCCTAAATCTGGGTCTCCCTAGTCCTACTCTGAGACGCTAACCGCTACACCATGCTAGCTCTCCTTCCACCTCATTACCACCTCTCATCCTGCTGTATGTGAAGAACAAGCCTTCCAACAGCTCTGTTCCAGTGGGCTTGTATTATTACCCTTGCACTGCTGATGGGGTTGTGGCTGAGTGAATACTAGCATGCCTCAGAGCCTTCAACCAGTTCATGGCAGAGGTGAGATTTGGACCACTGATTCCCTGGGCTCACAGCTCACAAGCAGTGTTCTCTCTAAGCTGAGTTAATGTGAGCTAGCTCACAGTTTTTTAGCCTCCGGCTCACACATTTTTGACTTAGCTCAGGAAGGATGGCTAGCAGTAGCCAAATTGCTCACTCACAACATTCATGCCAGTAGCTCACAAAGTAGGATTTTTGCTCACAAGACTCCACAGCTTAGAGGAGGCATTGCTCACAAGGGCAGACATTAGATCTTGCCAGAAATTCTTCACACAGACAACAAGGCTCCCTCTCCTGGGTAAAACATGGCATTGCAGGGAGGCACTCCTGGTGCAGTTAAGGATGCCTCTGGAGCAAGTTCATAAAATTCAGTAAAACTTATTCTGTGTTGTGATGTCAAAACGCTTTGTCTTTTCTTGTCTCTGCTAGCCAATGATGTGGAAAAACGACAGGAAAATGCACAGCCATCAATGAAAGAAGGCATCACATACAAGCAGTGATAAGAGGCAGAGAAGATACATGGCTGCCTTTTTTGAGTATCAGTCACAAGTTTAGGGTAATGTCCAGCTTGCGCCTTAGGTTAAGGACAGTATGAGGATGCTTCCTCTAATTACCTGCACTTCCTTGAGTAATTTGGACACCTGGATGAAATTCAGCCTGGTGTCTATGGGACAGTAAACACACTTCATCGCCAGTGGCTGATAAGGTCCTAGCGCATCCAAGTAGGAGAAGTCAGGCTCTGCAAAGAGAAGGGAGGGAGGGGAGGGGGGAAAAGTCAGGTGGCACTGATTGCCTTTTAAATGCATCCTGCAAACCAGAACTACCCCCGCAGGGACATGGGCTCTGATGGCTGGGCGTGAGGGCAAGCAAGACAACCAGGGTGGATCTTCCCAAGTAAAGGCCAAGGCGAGGGATGAGGTGGCTGCATAGTCAGGAAGTCAAGCACAGGCAGTCTAGTCAGGCAAGGTGGGTTAGAGGAGAGGAAGCAAATGGCAGGAATCATGCAAGAGGCCCTGGAGGCATTCACTGCACAGGTGTAGACTCTGCTCATGCAACTCGAATTCCCCCACATGGAGCAGTCCCCTCCCTGCAGCTGGGTGGAGGAAGTAAAATAGTAGCCAGGGCTCTATGCTGACACCCTTTTCTTGTTTTCTTTTCTAAGGGGATAACCCCCAGGTGGCTACTGCAACAGGGGTACTTCAGAAGGGACTCTGAATGTCTGTACTGGCTTTGTACACATTTTTATTTAACCCAATACACACACACACACAATTATAATTCATTTTATAGGTATCCCTGAACAAGCATTCTACCTCTCAAAATGTGTTCTAATACCTTGAACATAAACATAAGAAGAGCCCTGCTGGATCAGACCAGTGGTCCATCTAGTCCAGCACCCTGTCCCACACAGTGGCCAACCAGTTCCTCTGGAGGCCCAACAAGAAGGCATAAAAGCCTCCCCGTGATGTTGTCTCCTGGCTCTGGGATTCAGAGGTTTAGTGCCTCTGAACTTGGAGGTTCCCCTCAGTCACCATGGCTGGCAGCCACTGAGAGACCTATACTCCATGAATCTATCCAATCCTCCTTTCAAAGCTGTTTACAGCTACATCCTCTGGCAGCAAATTCCACCCCACCCCATTACTTACTTGCAAGCAGGGGTCATTTGGGGCTGGAGTGGGCCGGAGCACCACTCTGGCAGCCCAGGAGCAGGCGTGGTGGCGGCAAGCCCCTCCCCCAGGTCCCAGCGGAGGAAGGACACAATAGGAGATTGTGCCGCTGCTGCAGCATGACTCCAGAGAGAAGGGGTTTAAAGTTTAAACCCCCACCTCTCTTTGCTTCCCCCCCCAGCCTGCCTTGGCAGGCCAGCTGGGAAAACAAAAAAAGGGGGGCATCTTCAAAAGCCTCCCCTCCTCTTTCCCAGCCTGCCTGCCAAGGCGGGCTGGGGGGGAGGAGCAAAGCAAGAAGGGAGAGGAGGCAGCGAGCTGTTGAGTGGAGTGGGGCATCAGCGTGCATGCATGAGGCTCGGTGGCACAGCCATTTGGTGACTCTCCCCTCTGCCGCAATGGACAAGCCCCCAGTCGAAGCAGGGCTCTTCCTCGCCGCTCTGAGCAGGGGAAATGAGGCCAAGAACTGGCCCACCCGGCCGGGATGGTGGCGGGGAGACGGCACTTGGCCTTTTGGACAGCTGCGGAGCATGTGGAAAGAACAGCTCTGAGGTCATCCAGCATCTGCATGTGAAGAAGTGGGGAATCAAACCCGGTTCTCCCAGATTAGAGTCCGTGCATTTAACCACTACACCAAACTGGCACTATACCCAATTATACCAAGTAAGACCTCATCATCTGGGTTTGTACTACAGTTCCACTCACGAAATGTTGGATTTGAAAATACTGATAACAAGGGGTTTATACATTGATTATTTTTCCTGCAGAGTCTGGCTTGGATCTGAATTAATGTTTCCATGGGTGGAAGTCCTTCCACCTGTGGAGTGAGATTTCCCTCCCCACCCCGTTCCAGCAGACTGAAATGCCCCACGGAAATGTTACTCTGGATCCCTGCCTTTGTCTGGAGAGTAAGAAGTCTTGTCTCATAAGAGCCAGTTTGGTGTAGTGGTTAAGTGTGCGGACTCTAATCTGGGAGAACTGGGTTTGATTCCCCACTCCTCCGCTGGATGGGAAAGAGGAACTGTACATGAAGTGCTTGATTGTAAGTACAATTTCCCATCCAGGTAGAGAAGCAAATGCAGAAGTCTCCTTTGGAACATAAGAAGCAGCTCTGCTGGATCAGACCAGCAGTCCATCTAATCTAGCATCCTCTTGCATGCAGTGGCCAGCTAGATGCCGCTGGAAGACCTACAAGCAGGCCAGAGAAGCCGGAGGGCCCCCCCACCCCCGTTGTTCCCCCTTAGCACTAGCACTCAGGTGGTTTCTGCCTCTCTGAACCTGGAGATTTCACTTAGTCATTGCATCTAATAGCCGCTGACGTTCCTTTGGTGCAAACAGTAGCCCTAAATGAGACTAAGGCAGAGACATCAAAACCTTGGAACAAGCCTTTTTTGCTCTCTTTTTAAAACCCTCTGGTTATTTCCAAGTTAAATGTATGAAAATTACACCCACAATTAAGCCTCATCACAATCAAGGTGGGGTGGTGCTGGGGAAAGTGGCAATCCATTGGGTAAGAGTAGGGCCCGATCTTCTTTCCTATTGCAAATTTAATCAAGAGTGAGAGAGGGCAAAAATCCATCTCTTGCTTTTAATCAACTCTTCTATAAATTTTTTAAAAACTTGATAGCATTATAAGCAGCCCAAATATGACCTAAAGCCAGAATCAGGCTTGGGATGTTTCATTCTGAAGGAGGGAAATTAAATTGTGACAAGATAATAGACTTCAAATACATTTTTCTATTAAAAAGGGTTTGAATACCAGGGAACTTCTTGCATTAATGTTAATAGCAGCAAAAACACAGTTGACCCAGAAGTGGAAGACAGAAAATCTACCGTCACTTAGGGACATGGTGGCAATGGATAAGCTAGCCATACAAATGCTAACAATGGAAACCCCTGCAAAGATAGAATGTTTTACTAAGAAGTGGTTTACATTTTTCGAGTATATAACAAAAAATAATGATTTTATCACTTGCCTTACCTACGAGATATGTTGATTTTGTATTTTATTAGAGTTGAAAAAAGTTTGAATTTTGTTGGATATTTCAATATGGTAAAGATAATATGGCATAAAGTAATATATTTGTTATGTACCAGAAGGTAAAATCTGATCTGTAGCACAATGTTTTTTTTGTTGGTTGGAAAAGTTAAAAAATAAAGTTATAAAAAAAGGGGGGGGGGTTGGAATAAAGAGTTTTTGTTTAATGGCTACATGAAATAGAACGGGAAGCATAATGTTTGAGTATGAAGGGGCCACTTCTCATATGGGGTGCTCCAGTGGCTCCATGTCTCCTCTTCTATGCTGTGGAGGTAACATTGGAACCCTCAGTCATGTGGGAGGAGTCTACAACATAGCTCCTCCCCATACCAGTACTGTTAACAACTTCCTGGCATGGAAGCAGTGATACCATGGACTTCTCCAATATGTTCCGGGGTTTGCGACATGAGGAGGAGACACACCACAGTGTAACTTTGGAAGGAGGTCCTCATCAAAGAGGGGGGAGATCCACACTGCTTAGATAGAAGCTCAAACGGAGCATAAAAATGAACTTATTATAAAACCTACACAACAGGAAAGATTCCAGCTGCAATCCTAAAAACACTGTCCTGGATTTTTTGAAAATCCCTCCTTTCCTCCAAGTAGCTCAGGGTGGCATACCTACAGCCTTCCTCTCCCTGACTCGTTATCATGGATCAGTCAAGAGAGAAGGACTCCTCAAATGGAGAGGAGGAGTCCTGTGTAGCCAGCTCTGAAGCAACAGAGGCTGGCAAGCAAGAAGATGAACTGCAGCCAACAGCTGATTGATTGATTGATTTTATTTGTTAGATTTATACCCTGCCCTCCCCGCTGAGGCAGGCTCAGGGCTACCAGAACCTTTCAGCCCCGTTCCAACAGATGAACCCCAGGTGGCTGTTACCAGCCCTCTAGTTTCACCCACACCCTTTGAACGCCGGAGACGAAGACTTAGAATGGCGCTCCAGACAGAAGACAAAGCACACATCTCCTGACCCGATGCCAGCTGCTGGCTGATGATGAGTAGATGCAGGGTTACTCCTAACCAGTTGGCTGCAATTAAAACCTTGCAACAGATTCCTAGTCAAGGGAGACTGCTTGGTGTGGAAGCAACAAGTTACCGCCCGATGGGCTCTGCGACCACAGCTCCTGATTCTGCTCTTCTCCAGTGACCTGTGGACTGGCACTGGACTTGGATATCACACCTGCTTGCTCTTGCATATGACCTTAGACTGCTAGACCTCACTTTCTGGACCACGCTCTGAACTGGACTCTGTTCAGTGGTAACTGACCTTCTGGACTGAATCTTGACTCTGGCCTCTGACTCAGCTTACACCTACACTCTGACACTCATCACAACAACTTGCGAAGTAGTTGAGGGTGAAATGCCTGCTCCTCCTGTCTATTAAATAGGGCTTACTCCCAGGAAACTGTTCTTAGGATAGAGCTGACGGTGAGTTTCAGGACTGATTCCCCCAGTCCTAGTCTACCACTCTGGCCACTGTACCACATTGGCTCCTTGCTGTTGGAAACAGGATTGTATACGCTTGTGCCTTAAAGCAACCAAGAGTAGACGGGAACTGAGGTGGGTGACCAGGTGCTTGGCCCAGGTATTGACAGAAAAGTTCACTGTTCTAGACTTGGTGCTCACCTCTTGGGAGCCCGGCTAAAGAATACACACACAAAGCACAAACCTTGAACAGGAAGCAATGGTTGCTTTTGGAGATCAATCCATTGGTAATAACCAGACAAGAGCTTTCAGCAAACTCTCAAATTCTATGCAACTTCACAGTCCAAATATCGGCTTGTGGATAGTGAGTAGACAGAGAATTATGACAGAGGTGAAAATAATACAGTCTGTAGCCCCCAGTCAAATAAATCTATGCTTTTTTTTTTGGCCTCCACAGTTGTTTTCTTGAGAAACATTGCCTGAAACAGCAGACTAATTTCCCTCGGGAGCAAAAAATGTAGGAAGCTCTCTGATCAGGAGTCCAATCTTCCTTCCCCCTCAGGCACCCACAAACCCTTACCTGTAAATATAACCGTGTTGAGGCTGGATTTCCCCCACAGCTCCATGAAGTGCACCACGTCCCCAAAACGAAGGGAAGGGTGGCCTGTGAACACCACGCAAGGCTGCTTGAAGTCATTGCTGAAGTCTCCGTGGATGCTGGGGTAATGTTTCAACTTGTTCGTCTGGATGAGCTGGGTAAAAAGACTGTTGTTTTCAATCAAAGATACTTCAGTAAGCATTCAAAAGATACACTTTGTCAACACTACTGAAGGTGTGTAATACAGTATATGCTAAAAAAAAGATGCAAAACCAACCTCTTAAATGTGCATTAAAAAAATTATTCCTTATAAGCTTTCTGAATTTCTGTGCTATCCATATCATGTATTTTGGTAATGCATAAATAGACTTTCCCCCCTAAAAATTACAGTAATTTAGATTGCCTTCTGATTATATATTAACTAGTCACTGGGAAAAGCTGAAGGCAGCGGGAAAAGAGGAAGACCCAACATGAGATGGATTGACTCCGTCAGGGAAGCCACAAAGGCCCTCCGTTTGCAAGACCTGAGCCGAGGCTGTTAACGACAGGATGATTTGGAGGTCATTAATTCATTGGGTTGCCTGAAGTCAGAAGGGATTCTGCGGCAATTAACATTGTTATGACAAGAGGGCGGAGTGGGGACTTGTATATTGCAAGAACATGGCAGGGGGAGACAGTGCTTCATTGCATCCTCATCTGGGGGTTCCTATCAGGAGAGTATGGAGAATGGATTGTTTCCCATTGCTTTACCTTTCCCCTATGGGTGAATGGTAACCATTTACTTCTATAAGGAACAGTACATTTGGGACTCCCTCACTGGATGGAGTCAGGAAGCAATTTTCCTCCAGGCCAGTTTGGCTGGAGATCCTGGAGGTTTTTTGTCATCTTCTAGGCATGGAACATCGGTCATTGGAGGGGTGTGTGTGGGGGGGGGGGGGTATTTGTGAATTTCCTGCATTGAGCAGGGGGTTGGACTAGATTACCCTAGAAGACCCTTCCGACTCTACGATTTCAATACCCAACCTCTCTCCCTACTCTTGGTTTGTTCTATCTTCTTTGTTCCTCTGCAACCTGTTTAAATTTATCGCACCATACTGAATGAGCATTATTGAGAATAGAGCCACTCCCTTTGCATAGCTCAGCCCTTGTATTTGCATACAACTACCCTGAGGGTTTTTTTTTAATTGATGTGATGCTAAAGGGTTCACTTTCATGGCTAACTTTCTAAGGCATTGTAACTGCAATAGGGTCAGCCCTGGCTAGTACTTGGAAGGGAAACGGCCAAGGAATACCAGGGCTGGGATGCAATGGCAAACCACCTCTGAAATGTCTTTTGCCTTAAAAACAAGTCTAGCTCACTACCTAGTGGTACATAATGCTAAAAGAGCTAGAACTTCTGGCTGCCAGACAATCTTAGGATCTTCTAGCTATACTACACATACTGCCAGATGACAACTATCATCACCATCATTATCACCATCCTGATGATAGCCCTAAAAGGCAGGCCACCAATTACCCATTTTACAGACAGGAGACTGAGGCTCAGAGTGCTTGCCTGACCACCTCAAACTCCTATCTGCCTGGTCCTCTTAACTGTCCTGCCTGCCTTTCATCAACTGGGACTCAACTACTTGGGATCGGTAAAAAAGGCCACCGTGCCCTCCCCTTTCTACAAGAGAGCTACTCATAATTCCCACTCTATTTTCTACTGTGTAATCTAAATACACACTCACAATATGCTCTGCAAGTTAATAAGCACTCACTCTTCCAAATTCTCCTGTAATTCAGCCTGGTGAAGATCTCCAGTTGGAGCAGCTCTTGGCATTTATGCATTTCCTTCAACAGCAAGAGCTGGCTGCTTGGAAGGTAAACCTGCTAGACAACTAATGTTCTGCAAAATATGAAATCCAGCCTTTGGGGGTGGGGGAAGAGATGGAAATCTCAGCAGTGCTTTTGAACCTCGCTAAAATCAATAGAAATGGCAGAACCTGTTTTCATAGACCTCAACACAGGAAACAGGGTCTTATGAGATAGAAGGACCTGAGCAGGGTATAGTGCCATAGAGTCCACCCTCCAAAGCATCCATTTTCTCCATGGGAACTGATCTTGGTCATCTGGAGATCAATTATAATAGTGGGAGATTTCCAGGTGCCAACTGGAAGTTGGCAACCCTATCTGCAAGGCAAGGCTTTCTCCTTACATGCACTCCTGTGGCTGTGCATGGGAGTGTTTTGTTGAGTCTAAGTTGTGGGTTCTAATTCTGTCTCCTATGTTCATTCTGGGCTTGCCCTTTAGGAGGGAGGGGAGGCAGCTCTATGACAGAACCCATGCTCTGAGCACAGAAGGCCCCAGGTTTAATCGCTGCTAATAAAACAAAGAAACAAAAAAAACAGGTATTATTGGGGAAAACCAATCTGTCTCAGATCCTGGAGATTTGCCGTCAACCAGGGTAAACAATATCGAGCTAGCTGGACTAGTTATCTGATTTGGCACATGGCGGGTTCAGATGTTCCCTTACATGTGTCTCCTAGATCCTGAGAGTTTAAAATCCTATAGACCCTAGCACTACCCTTTTGGCAAACTGGACAGTATTTGTGGTTTCTTTCAGTCCGTTATACCCTTTCAAGGATTTTTAAAAGACACACATTTTAATTATTTAACTCAGGATATGTAGGTAAGAAATTAAACCCATTTCCAAGCACCCAGAATCCTGAGAGCGCTAAGCGAAGTTGAAACCAGACCTTGGAGAAAACACCGCCCCACCCCCGCAACCAACAATACATTATATTTATGGAAAGATAAGAAACAGCTTCAAGGACATCTCCCTTGCAGAGGGAAGGTTCTTTATTGACCAAAAACTCCAGGGGCTGAAGATGGTTAAAAACTACTTCAAACCTAAATTGCAGTGTGAAAACAAAAGATGGCCTCCAATGGATTCCTCTCCCTTTAAAAGAAGGAAGATGCGATTTAGAAGGGTCAATAAGCAAGCCTGTGAAGTTGAATAAATCTATGCAATCTTCTGTTCAGCGAGGTCAGAATAGACTACAATCCATTCTGTGTGGGCTTGAGCATCCTGAGTTTCCAAGCCAGCTATGCCTCCGTTTGAAAATCAATACAGAAGCAGGTGCGGCATGTCTGGCCTTCACCCCCTTTGCCCGCTCAGCCTGCAGTGACCTAGAAAAGCACCTTACTTTGGAATATTCTGTTCCACCAGCTCACATGAGTCTAAGCATGTATTGCTTTAAATGCCCTAGGCAGGGGGTGATATGTAAAGGCAGGTGGAAGAGCTGAAGGCTGTTGGTTTTCATCACTTCGGCCTCTTAAGGCTACAATTCAGACATCCTAAGAAGCTCCAGACCAGCTGAGACAGGCATGGATGTGGCTTGTTGCCGGGCTTCCAAGCACTCCCCACACCTATCTCCTTGTGTGGAGCACCATTAAGGAATTGTGGTTTGCAACACACTGCAGTTCCCCATGCCAAACTAATGCAGGCGCCCAGGAATCCAAGTAGACAAGAACAAAGTGGAAGTCCAGCAATAAGCTGTGTTTGTGTGAATCCTGGCTGAAACCAGAGGTGGTTGTGAATGCAGCCCTGTACCTCTCCTGTTACAGTAAACAGAATTGGTGGTGAAAAAAAACCCTCAATGAAATTTTAGTTGCTTCCCTCAGCATCTCGGTGGCAGCTCCTTGGGAAAAGTTCAGTTTGGGCCCAGGCACTTCAAAACAATAATACAATGTTAACCTGAATACTGGGCGAGTATATTCTGCAACGAAGAGCAAATGTTAAATAAATGAGGTAATGGGTCCAGAATGAAAAACTCTGAGAATCTCAGATTCCCTTTAAAACAAGACAAAAATTCTAGTCCTCAAGGCTGCCAACAAAGATGAGTGCAAACTGTGTGGATAATTCAGCATGGTGTAATAGTTAAAAGTGTTGGACTAGGATCTGGGAAACCCAGGTTTGAATCACCACTCTGTAATGGAAGCTGGCAGGATGACCTTAGGCCAGTCACACACTCTCAGCCTAACCTACCTCACAGGGCTGTTGTGAGGATAAAACAGAGGTGAGGAGAATGATGTAAGCCACTTTGAGTCCCCACTGAGGAGAAAGGTGGGATATAAATAATCCAGGAAAACAGAGAGAAACTGAAGAGGATATTCACTGTTGCTTTGGGGGTAAGTCCTTTGCAAGTTCACTCAAATTCTACTCACCCTCTTCTGTTTATTTTTCTTTAGTAAAAGTGTTAGCTCTTTTACTAAACATTCAAGTGTTTCCCATCCCCCCCCCCCACTTTCTATTGCTTTGGAGGTGTTCTTTTAGGCATCGTGATGGCAATGTCTTTTTCCCATATCCCTCAACCCCAGCTGGTCAACTTATCAGCTCCAAGAATTCTCTTGAGGAGCCAATGTGTTACAGCAAATAAAGTAGTGGACAAAGATTTGGGAGACCCAGGTTAAAATAACCGCTCTGTAGTGAAGCTTGCTGGGTGATTTTTGTTAATTACACTCTCTTAGCCTAACTTACCTCAGAGGATAACATAAGGAAGGGAGAACACTATATGCTGCCCTGAGCTCCTTGAAGGAAGGATAAAAATGTACTAGATAGAAAGATTTATTAAAAATCAATATAAGAATATACTCATGTTGACCCATCTTTACAGAATACTCTAAGCAAGAGGAGAAGTCCCTGCCCTAAGAAGCTTACAGTCTAGACCTGGGTGAATGGGAAGTACTCCACAGGAAATGGAGGAAGGAAAAGTCGTGGTGAGTATAAGCCAAAGTGGTTACATGTACTTAGCCTTCATTTTTGTGCAGGGTTAGGAAGAAAAAAATTAGCCTTGAGTTTTGAGGGGGCCAAAACAGTAGCACCTTCTTGGTGGGGGCACCACATTTTGCCAGTTCCCCCCACAGGAGAGCAAAAACATTTGCTTATAAAAGCCCAGTAGATAATATAAATTCAGAATGCCTTTTAGGTAGCTGGTGTCACTAAACAAGGTTAAATGGATTTGCTCATGCTGTTTAGTTGGATGTTGTTTTATCTTGTATAGTTAAATTTCTGTTTTTAAAAAAACCTGAGGTAGTAGTTTTGTGGTAATCATTTGAGGTCATGAACCACACTGAGAGCTTGATTTAAGACAGATGTGGAGAAAAGTAAACAAACAACCCTGTTTTCTAAAACCTAAATTCTTTCTGGCATGCCAAGCACATGACTGAAGTGGCTTTAGGTATTCTGTTCTGTGGAGAAAAAATAACGAAACAGTCAATCAGGCCTTTGGTAGTATTCCCTTACCTCAGCATGAGGAAACGGTGGTTCGGGCAGGTACACTTTTGTCTGCTTGTTATGACACAGCCTTATACAAAGAAATTTGTTGGAGTGGGAGAAGGGAAGAGAAAAAAAAGCACAAAACAAACTAGAATTACAGGCTTGTATGATAACAACACTGCGGTTAACTGCTGCCACCTACTGTTCAGATATCCCAAACAGACTGAGAAATTCTGTCAGTGGAGGTAATCTACCATTACAGCACATTCTGGGGCCTTCCTTAACATGCGGAGATCAAAAGTTGACCGGGTCCCACTGCAGAGGCCTTTTCTCTTATGCCTACTTCTGGAATTAACTCTCTCCAAATTTCTCCCCTTTGTCCAGCCCCTTTAGTATGTCACAGGTGCTCAGAGGAATCCCTAGCTTTTAAATGAATTTGATGTTTATTCCCCTTACACTACAAGAGCAAAAACTGCTACCAAAAATGGAAACTAAGTCCCTCCCCCTTAATATGTAAAAGACCTACACAGATTATCGTGTCACTGGCATGGGCAGGGAAATGACATGGTGAGACCAATGGAATAGTATGGGGAGAGAATGTAACTTGGAGCTGCTCTTTTCAGCTGCAGCCCTGCATCGAGCATTATTTCTACCCACAGTATTTGACAGATAGTTTTCAGTACGTTTGTTCTGATGTTCTCACATTTTTCTATACTGTTGTACTAAAGTTCTGGCAGATGAAGAAATGCAAACATTTTAACGTTATCTACTGATGTTTCAGGGGAAAAAAGAAGAGAGTTAGGAAAGAGAGAGAGAGAGAGAGAGATTAAGTTCAGACCAAACTCATAAGTTGATCTGGTACACTGATTCCACAAAAAAAGAAAAGAATAGGGGGAAAAAAGAAGAAGCTGCTGGCCGGCCGGCTAAGATTTGCACATTCACAGGGGCGGCAATTGTCTTCTTGTGATGAAAAAGTATGCACACACCTCTCATCTCTGTGCAGAGACCCATAGGCACAGAGGCTTGATTTATGGAACACTATTCCTCGAGAAGAGGGAAATGATCATGCAACTCATGATTTTACACAATATGGATTCCACAGGAAGCACCATTCACCTATCCACCCACATCTTGCACTGAAATATACATGAGGTGAAGAGTGCGTCCGTGCCTTCGTCGCCATTATTGCTTGCTTGATAATTATATGAACGAACTGCACAGGGTGGACATCATTCATGACCGAGGGTCAAGTTCTGTCACACAAGCCTCCCCCCCACCACCACTGGAGTACACTTATCTCTGTAGCTGTGGTCCACCACCACTACCCCAGCCCTCCTCTACAGCCCACTGATACTTGCCATTCAGCAAAGATCTGGGAAAATTCAAGCGAGCTGTTGGCGACAGGGGAGATGAAGTAGAAGGGGACGTTGGAGAGGCCCGCAGAGTCGATATACTGGTACAGACATTCCAGAAGGTCATAGATTACTCCAGAGGGGTAGCAGGGAACCAGCACATTTCCCCCATTCCGAACTGTCATAGCTTAACAAAGATAAAGGGGGAAGGGAACATAATATAATAAATAAAACATAATAAAGGCTATAACAAGTGCTGGAAGAGCACAGACAAGGACACACCCAGTTTATCAGTCCTTCTCTAACAGTGATCCACTAGATGTTCCAAGGAAGCTCTCAAGAGGGGCACAATGGAGATAACCCACTTCTGTGACTTTTCCCTGCAGGTATACTCTCTCTGAACATGGAGGTTCCAATTTCATATTTCATCAACCAGTCATGATATAAAGTAGAAGTTACTAAGAGCCATGTAAGCCTCTGTATTCATAGTGGAACAATAAATCCCATAGGTTATGCTTTGAGTGAAGGAGGATGCCTCTCACTTCTGCTGAGCTGACCGCCAACTAGATTTGTAGGATGATCAAGCGTTTCCTTTGCGTTTACTCTCCCCAGACAGCTCATTATAAACTTCTAACATCCCAATGATAATTTCTGGCATTCATTTATCCATCTTAGCGTGCAAAGCATTTCACGTGCAATATTTTCTTGCAATCCTTACAACAGCCCTAAAAGGTAGGTCAGTATTATCATACCTATATTGTATGGGGGTGGGGTGCCAAGGCCAAGAGAGAGGGTGACTTGCTTAAGTCTGTGGCAGAGGTGAGATTTGAACCAAGGGCCTCACAGCTCTGTTACACCAGCTTCCTGGCCATATTCCCCTCTGCCATCTTTTTGCAAACTGCCTCCCACACCCTTGTACCCCTTTCTCCATAGAAGTCAGCATAGTGTCATACTTGGAATCTTGGACCAGGGTGGGGGAGACCCAGCTGCACACTCTCATTCTGCGAAGCTCACTAGATGACCTTGGGCCAGTTCCACACTCCCAGCCTCCCCTACCTCAACAGGGTCGTTGTGATCATAAAAACAGAGAACTCTGCATGCTGTCCTGAGCAATTTGGGAGGAACAGCAGGATTTTTTGTTTTTAAGGGCAAAATGCTCCAGCGCCCCAACCATTTTAGCTGTCCTTTCCTTACCATCTCAGCCTTGACTATGTAATTTTTACAATCACTGACTAGAACTTCACACTGAATTATAAATGAGAACATAGCACAGGTTTTGCATTCTGCTATTTTTATTGGCATTCTGCTATTTTTATAGCCATTTTTCTTTCCTCCCAGTGAATCTGCCCTTTTCTGCTTCTCCATCACGCTGTGCACACATTTGCTGCAAGACTTCTAGATTCTGGGCAGCGTTTCAGCTCTGTTTAGCATGGCAGCATCTCGGGTTCTTGCTTGTACCTCTGCCTCAACAGACAAGCAGCAGGACATAGGAAACAAGGGATCTTTCCTTGCAGGGTCAAAGTACCCCCCCCCCGCCACGCCCAGCAAGCCTCTTGAGAGTGCTCCTTCCACCCTCTCTCCTGCCAGTTAAATCGTAAGATGGGGGTTATGCAACTGAGGCCACTCTGTGGGACACTTTTACATTTGTATTCATTCAAGAAGCCAGTATAACCATGTCGGAAACGGGGAAATGGGCATTTCAACAGCTAACCCTTTCTTTGTCCACTTACCCCTTCCCTTTCCCCCTCCATCTTCTGTTACTATAGCCTTGCTCACCAGTTACAGTGAACGGACACACAATCTGTGTACAGCACAAACCTGATTGTACTTTATACATTCATTGAGTAATTCTCATGTTTCGTTCAATGCATGTATAGCCAAAACGAGTGATTAAAACCTTGCATTTAGCCAGGTACTGATCCCCAGACTCTTTTGCAAAGTTAATGCACATTGGGTCTTTTATAAAAACCGGTGTGCGCATGTATGCGTGCTCACTGTAGGTTGTATGTGTGTTCGCTGTAGAACGTGAACAGGGTCACTCTGCTCTTTTTGCTCCCCTCTCTCTATTAACCTGTCCTTTTTCTCTCATCCCAATCCAACATGCACTATTGCTACTTGTAAACCTATTGCCAGTCAACTTAAGTGGATGTCCTTGAGTTTTAAGGTCAGGAGAGAAAGAAAACTGGCATCTGTACCCGCACCGAATCAAAGGGCTAAAAACCGCTGATGAGCCGGAACCCAAATTTTCTCAGCTGGATCCCCCATCTTTAAATCTTAGAGCCAGTTTGGTGTAGTGGTTAAGTGCGCAGACTCTAATCTGGGAGAACCGGGTTTGACTCCCCACTCCTCCACTTGCACCTGGCTGGATGACCTTGGGCAAGCCACAGCTCTGTACCAGCTGTCCTCACAAGGACAGTTGTCTCAGAGCTCTCTCAGCCCCACCTACCTCACAGGGTGTCTGCTGTGGGGAGGGGAAGGGAAAGGAGTTTGTAAGCCGCTCTGAGACTCCCTTGGGGAGTGAAGGGCGGGGTATCAATCCAATCTCTTCTCCTCTTCTTCTAAATAACTGATTGCTCCAAAAGTATTTTAGCAAAGGCTTTCCCCCCTACTCTCCATTGGTCAGATGGCAGCCCTCTCATGTGTACATCATGATCTGCAGAAGGTAAAGATATGGGGAAACCAGTCTGCCCTGTAGTGGCCATGTATCACTCTTCGTAATTCTAGATGCCCATGGACCACTGGCAATTAGCTCAGCACTGTAGAGAATGCACTTCATTTCATGCATGTAGGATTATCACACGTGAAAATCTACATACAGTTCACATGTACGCATTCTTGTGCATGCCTGTGTCTTAACAATTCCATCATGTGCTGCAATGTAGTTATTATCCTGGCCCAGAAGAGGGCGGTGCAGCTCCAGTTCTTGAAAGAAATTGGGACTGCAAGAGGCAGGCAAAAGCCATTGCACGTTAAAGAGAAAAACACAAGGAGTGAAAGAGAAAGAATGGGAGCTTCTGCATGCCAGATTTCCTGCAGCAACTGTGCCAAACTTTGGAGTGAAACAGGAAGCATCTCCTAGTGTTGGTGGTTTGTCACTCTCAAAATATAAAATCTAGATACTTGGGCAAGGGTCCAAGTGATGAGGCCCCTGGGTCACAAGGAAGAGCAAGTGGACAATGCTCTGCTTGTGCGCCTGCATGTTCTTACAAGTCCTCTGCCTGCAACGCCATACTCATTTAACTCCTGGTATTAAGCCATAACCCACACTATGAGCATACCATGATCACAATGCTGGAAACAGCTTATGTGGAAGGGAGATAACTCAGGAAAGCTAGCCAAGCCACCAACTGCAGGTCATATCACATCTAGGCATGATATGGTGAAGGAATTCTGAAACACACGTACCATCAAGAAGTTTAAGAACAGGAAACATAAGGAACTAAGCATGCAGGAAACACTTTCACCCTTATCTCAAGTCTGCTTTATACTACTTGCGCAGCCCAGGTACTAGTAAAGGAAAGAGGGTGAACGAATCTACCTCTCAAATCTTTCCTTGGAGCACCTTGACCCCCATGGGTTCCTGGTGGAAAGAAGGTCTACCCGCCAGGGGAGAGTCGATTAGGACTCACACCCTGTCTGAAACTGAATTCCGCTGCCAGCCCAAGGCTGGGCTAGTTCCTTGTCTGGCTGCCTGCCACTCTTTTACTGAGATGTCACCAGAAGGCATCATGCCTCTAAGTGTGTCCCCCCAAGTGGGTTCCCTCAACCCTAGCCAATTGTACTGTGCTTTTGTTAGGTGGGGGTGGATTTCCCTACCTGTTCTCTTTCGGTATCACCCCTAGGAATGATTAGTGATACGGACTGATGGGATATGGGGGAGATGGCATTCTCTACGCCACATCAGAATACCAGTGAAAAGGTGCTCTGGTTTTCCATGTGAACCATGAGACTGCGTAATACAGGATCACTTCGGAGTAGAAGAAGAAGAGATTGGATTTATACCCCGCCCTTCACTACCCGAAGGAGTATCAGAGTGGCTTACAAACTCCTTTCCGTTCCCCTCCCCACAATAGACACCTTGTGAGGTAGGTGGGGTGGAGAGAGCTCTCTTGAGAATTGCCCTTGAGAGAACAGCTCTGAGAGAGCCATGACTGACCCAAGGTCACACCAGCAGCTGCATGTGAAGGAGTGGGGAATCAAACCTGGTTCTCCCAGATTACAGTCTGCGCACCTAACCACTACACCAAAATACATTTGTCCCTTATATGTGAGTTGGTGGTAGTTGAAGAGGTTGATCTTGCATGCATGATTAAACCTGGCCAGATGAAGCTGATCCAGTAGTTTGGTTGCAGATTACTTCAGATGGGCATACAGTCCTTCATCAGCCCAGAACTAGGGGATGCTGTGTGTGTGTGTGTGGGGGGGGGGGTCCTGTGATTCTTTTGGAGTCTGTCTCACTTTGCAGATTCCTGATGCGAACAACTGCCAGTCTGGATTCTACGTCCCTCACATTGGTCACAGGCTGAATTTGCAGAGGTAGCCTCTGGCCTGATGCTATTGTCCAGTTGTACTTGGGCATGTCACCATTTACAGATATACAGGCAGAGCAGGTGGAAGTCAAGCCGGTATACCCACAGAGGAAGTGCTAGTTGTATAGCTACAGCATTCCTGCATGAGCACCACCCAACAATTCCTTATGGCCACCTCCCAATGCTGATTTGTGCTAACAAGCTACAGAATCCCAATTCATTTCTCCTCTGGCTAAATTCAAGGCTTCTGTCTCCCCTGCCTTCAGATCTATGAACAAATCTGACTTTCAGCTCATACTCAGGCATGTGGGTGTGACAATCCCCCCAGGCAGCCTTTTGATAACCCCCAAAATACCCCACTTTGATGGTCCATCAGACATCCAACCGAACCAAATGCTTCTGGAGCGTAAATATCATATGCCACATTTCAAACAGGCTGGGAAATGATGTCGTTCACACCCACCGCATTGTACAGCCAGACAATTATCAGCTTTCCCAATGGTGAAAATTAATTTGCTAGTTAATTCTAAATTTGTAATAGCAGCTGTTGTTGCTGCTGCACCCACCTACCTAGATAACAGAGCACGGGAGTCAAAGCAAAGGAACTGATTTTGTTGCCGTATTTCTAGGGAACTGTTAACCAGTTTATAATCTTAGCCAAAGGCCACAGCAATTAGCAGAGAATGCAATGACGATACATAAGCAGAAGCATCCAAAACAAAAATCATAATTCAGCCTTTAAAAATCTAGTAAGGACCAGAAAAATCTTGTATAATATTTAAGGCCATTAGGAGAAAAAAAATTAAAAAACTGAAACATCACATACAGTATTAGCCTGATAAATAAGGCCAGACTCCAATGAAAACGTACGTATGTTCAAGACCACTGAAGATCAATAGGCTCCCACTCTTCCCCTGTTTATCTCTGCCTTCACTTCCCTGCTCCTGAGGTACTCTCACCCAGGTGGTCTGTCTTTTTGTGCTCAGTTCTGCACTGAACTGTCGCCACTGTTTAACAATAAACGGCAACAACAGTGTGTTGTCAGCCGCAACTGACTCATGGCAACCCCACAACCATGGGGTTTTCAAGGCAAGAGATGAGTGTAGGTGGTTTTGCCACTGCCTTCCTCTGCATAGCAACCCCAGTTTTCCTTGGTGGTCTCCCATAAAAATACTAACCATGGTTGACCCTGCTTCACCTCTAAAAGCTCTGTAATAGTCAGGGCTATTCCAGCTGCTCTCCATTGTTTACAAAAGGGAGGAGGAGGTGGAGGAGGAGGAGGAGATTGGATTTATACCCCGCCCTTCAGGTACAAAAAGCTAAGTACAAGTTCACAGAAGAAGAAGGAGAAGAAGAGATTGAATTTATACCCTACCTGTCACTACCCAAAGGAGTCTCAGAGCGGCTTACAAACTCCTTTCCCTTCCCCTCCCCACAACAGACACTCTGTGAGGTAGGTGGGGCTGAGAGAGCTCTGAGAGAATTACCTTTGAGAGGACAGCTCTATGGCTTGCCCAAGGTCAACCAGCAGCTGTGAGTGGAGGAGTGGGGAATTAAACCCGATTCTCCCAGATTAGAGTCCATGTACTTAACTACTACACCTAACGTACAAGCACACACAGAAATTAGAGTGACAGACTAGTAATGGGGAGACCTGGGTTCAAATCCAGCCAAGAAGCTCACAGGATGACCTTGGGCCAATTGCTACCTCTTAGCTTAGTCTACCTCATAGGGTTGTTGTGCAGATAAAATGAAGGAGAGGGCAATCATTCTTGCCACACTGAGGTCGTTGGTGCAAGGGTACAATAACAATTTGATAGGTTGACATAGCGTCTGGCAACTAAGGTCACTGCATCTTCTTGCCCCAGTCCTTTCTGGTGAAAGAAGGCAGATCGACAGCTCTGCATCTCAGGAGGAAAAGGAAGAGGTTTTAACAAAGCACGTGCGAAGATTTTAAATGGGCAGAGAGAGACACAGACAGGATATGGCACCGCTAAGGACCACGGATTACACCCAGAGCCTTGTCAAGACACAACTTGCTGGCAGCCGAGTCGTCCACTTAGCGAACAAACAAGGAGGAGCAGACGATTCAATATCATTATGCCAATTCCATTCCAAAACTATTTTTTCCCTAAAAGGTACAACTCGCATCTCTCAAAAGCACTTACCGTATTAATGAGAGAGGCAAAGGCACATCGTAAAAAATCTCAACTGCTAGTTTTATGCCAGAAAGAGAGAGCGAGAGTCAAGCAGTTACTTCGGTTCCAGGAATCGCAGAGCCATTTCCCACACGGGGGTTATGAGTCAGATTATAAAGCAAGGAAGAGCAAATGCCTCCCCCCACCCCCAACACATCCTTTGCCCTGGCTACGTACCCAGGTTACTGCAGAACTCCCCCACCATGCCATCCGGATTGGCGGTGGGAATCTGGGTGAGTCCGGTCAGGATGAGAACGTCACTGTTTTTAAGAGAAGCTTGGTCCATGGGCTGAAAGACAACGGTTGGGGGGGGAAAGTTCCTTTAGATTAACAGGTTGGGCCCATCGTAGTTAAGCGATCACTGCCTCTCCTATGTCTCTCCATTACAACCACTTAAATAGGCTCTACAGCGGCTTTGGATAGTAATACCAGAACATCTGACTGACAGTTACTCCTAAGGCAGGCAGAGCTCAAGCAACAGTGTGGCATGGTAGTTAGAGTGCAGACAAGGAACTAGAAGAGCCAGGTTCAGATCCCTTCTCTGCTGTGAAGGCAGGGCCAGGCACTATATCTCATCCTAGACTATGTCACATTGTTGTTGTGAGGTCAAAATGGGCGGCGGGGGAGTGGGGGAGAACCATGTACATCTCTCTGAGATCCTTGGAGGAAGGCTGGGATAAAAATCCCCAAACCTCACATGAACACATGAAGCTACCTTATACTGAGTCAGTCCACTGGTCTATCAAAGTTAGTGTTGTCCACTCTGGCTAGAATCGACTCTCCAGAGTTGCAGCAAAGGTCTTCCCCATCACCAGCTTCCTGATCCTTTCGACTGGAGATGTTATGGATTGAAATAGGGACCTTCAACATGCAAAGCAGATGTTCTACCATTGAGCCATGACCCAGCCCCATGGAACTGGGCACTTGATGGACTTTTAGTCTGATCCAGCACGGCTCTTCTTATGTACCAGTATTTCCACTAGAATTGATTATCATATGGCAGTGTGTATAGTATAGCCCGGAGATCCTAAGACTGCCTGCCAGCCAAAAGTTCTAACTTTTTTGGCGTTATGCACCACTAGGTGGCGAGCTAGACTTGTTTTTAAGGCAAGAGACATTTCAGAGGTGGTTTACCCTTGCCTGCCTCTGTGTCATGCCCCTGGTATTCCGTGGAGGTCGCCCTTCCAAAAACTAGCACGAGCCGACCCTGCTTAGCTTCTGAAATCGGATGAGATCAGGATAGCCTGGGCTAGCCAGGTCAGGGTACTAGAACAGTTAGAAGACAGGAAGCTGTTTTACACGAAGTCAGATCATTGGTCCATCAAGATGAGAACTGTCTGATCTGACTGGCAGCATCTCACCAGGGTGTCAGGTAGAAGTCTTTCACATCAGCTGCTGCCTGATCTTTTCCAACTAGAGGTGTCAGGGACTGAACCTCAGACCTTCTGCATGCAAAGCAAAGGCCTTATTACTTAGCCAAGACTAAATTCAGGAGTGTTCTGTCTCTTAAAACGTTTTTTCTAAGGAGTTCTGCGTCATTCTCTGCCTCTATCCCGGCAGCAAACTTTTAACACAAGGCCAGGGTGAAGAGCCTGCATGGCACAGGGGGCAGAGAAAGCCCCTTAAATAAGGTTTGTACACCAAGGGGAAGAAAACGAAATGCTTCTCACATGAAAATGCCAGTAAAGTAGTAAAAATAATATCGAATCTGCCTGTGAAAAATCTATGTAATGATCATGTGCTATCTGATTGCCATAATTTCATCTTTCACAGAGTGGAGAGGGCTAGCATTGATTCTCAGGGCTGCCCTACAGGAGATACTTTGAAAGACTTTTTGATGAACCCTCTGAACTGTCTCCCGCTGCCCCTCTTGACACAGCCCATTCAAATTTTTGCCTTCTCTGCCAAGGGTCGATTTTTATAAATTGCTGGTGCTCCAGGGCATCGGGGCAAAGTATCCTTGTAGAAACTGTTACTGGAACTTCCTATTCAACATAATAAAAAGGCATATATGAGCTTCAGTTTCTGAACACATCACACAAAGAATCTCGCTTCTGATCAGGTCACAGGTACATTTAGGTAAGCATCCCATTTTCCAAATGGAGTCTAGGCAGATGCTTCAGAAAGGCCACAAAAAAGGCACAAAGGCAACAACTCTCTTCTGCTATTTCCCCCCCAGCATACAGTCAGAGGTATATTACCTCTGAACATGGAGGTTCTATTCAGCTGTCATGGCTAGCGGCTGTTGATATGCACAAACTCATCTAATCAGTGTTTAAAACTATCTAAGTCAATGGCCAAAAAATCCTGTGGTACACATCTGGGGATGCTCATAGAACCCAGGTTATTTAAAAAGCAGATTAGCGTAGCAGACAAGAGAGCTTTTTATCATCTGCACCTGGTTCACTGACTCTGGCTACACAAATCCATGCTTATCTAACCTCATGGCTGGATTACTGTAGTATGCTCTGTGTTGGGCTGCCCTTGAAGACAACCCCAAAACTGTAGCTGGTTCAGAATGTGGCAGACTAATTACTGTCAGGAGCTAGCTGACGGGACCATATTTCACCTGTCTTGAAACAACCATGCTGGCTGCCAGTACATTTCCAAGTCCAATTCAAGGTGCTGATCACGAACTTTAAAGTCCTCCATGGCCTAGGACTCAAATATCAAAGGGACCATTCCTTTCCACATTCCCCCATGTGCCAAATACAGTCATCAGGCTGCCCCCTAGTGGCTGTTCCCCCATATAAGGAGGACTTCCTCCTGGCATCAAACAGAACTTATGCCTTTACCACTGTAGATCTTAACTCTGTGGAACTGGGTTCCCTGAGGCATTGTGGGAAAACTGTGATCAGAAATCTTCAGCAGGTACTACAAGGCCATTTTAAGGCCAGGACTTGTAACAGGATATAGACTGTAGGCATCTTTTGTGTGGAAGGAGTGGCTACCTTGGGTTCTATTCTACTGATTTTAAACTGTAGTGCTTTAACTATGAATTGTAAGCCACTTTGAGCCATAAGGAAAGGTGGGATATAAATGTTTTTATTAATTACAGGTTGTGTGAAAATGTCTGTCATTTATTTATCTGAAATCAATTTCCTGGGTGACCCTGTCCCCCTGATGTTTCATTAAGCATGAAACAGACATTCCCCTGTGCATTTTCTCTACCCATGAGGGGATGGGAGAAATCAAAGCAGCAGAAAGTTATTTCCAAAATGCTCTTCAATGGATACTTGATTCCCTCTGTGCTGGCAGATCTGTCATTGTCCAAAAACCTACTCAGAACAACTCCGGTGTTTCCCAGACTCATCCAAGTTTGGCTCAGTGACACCAGCATGGAGACTGAGTTGACTGGCTTTGTGATGTTGCCTATGTGATCCCTGACAGGCTGGGATAGCCTTGGGAAATTAAAAACTAAAGAGGTGAGGTGGGGAAAGCAGCATCTTCGAACAGGCAGAGAACAGCATGCAAAAAAAGGTTGATGAGAAGGGGGGGGAGGGACACAAAACTCCCTTCTCCTGGCAGTGTTTCATCCTTCAAATATTCAGGGCTGAAAACGTGATGCATCCTTATGCACACTACCAAATATCTGGATTGTATCCCGCATGTCCTCGATGAACGAGCAATGTCTAGCTGGCCAATCAGCCCGCCAGAGGTGTGACCACCTTTCTACAAATACATATATATATATATATGTATCTTGTGAGAATTAATTTACTGGAAATTGCATCTCTAGCACCATGAGGAGTTTGCCCTTAGATGAGCAGGATGGAAGAGTTGGCAGCCCGTTAAGCCATCATTCCTTCAAGGGAAGATCATTCAAAATAGTGATAGAGATGCTGCCTGGAAGCTGTCTTCAAGGATTCTATAGTGAAATATGCCGCATTTAATTTTTCAAAAAGATGGAGTGGGGTGGGGAGAGGCAGGGAATCTCTGGGGCTTCAAAACCCCTTTCAGCAGGAAACCTTGTATTTGGCATTTTATTAACGATAATATTGAGCATCTGTTTTTGCAAACTACAAGCCTCTGGCCGTCTTTTTTTTTAACCTTTTATGAAGTTTTTTTTTGAAGTACTGCATAGGTAGTACATATTACAGCACTTAAGAAGAAGAAGAAGAAGAAGAGATTGGATTTATACCCCGCCCTCCACTCACTTGGAGTCTCAGAGAGGCTTACAAACTCCTTTTCCCTTCCCCTCCCCACAACAGACACCCTGTGAGGTAGGTGGGGCTGAGAGAGCTCTTTCCCAAGCTGTCCTTGAGAGAACAGCTGGTCCAGAGCTATGGCTTGCCCAAGGTCATCCAGCCAGGTGCAAGTGGAGGAGTGGGGAATCAAACCCGGTTCTCCCAGATTAGAGTCCGCGCACTTAACCACTACACCAAACTGGCTCTCACTGGCTCTTGAGAGTTCATGATTATTATTGTGGTACTCCTTACAATGACGGTCAGTATTCTTCTTCTTGTACTGCGTTTGGAAAAGGCTGAGTGAGTGGGGCTTGACTAAGGCTACTTTGTCAATTCATGGCCAAAGTTCAAACTTTGTACTTATGACCGCTCTGCTATGCTATTTAAGAACATAAGAGAAGCCATGTTGGATCAGGCCAATGGCCCATTCACTCCAACACTGTGTCACACAGTGGCCAAAACCCAGGTGCCACCTGGAGGTCCAAGAGCGGCCTGGGGCTCTGGATAGAACATAGACAAAAGAAGCTCTTATGTATTTGCTGATAAGAAGGCTCCAATTCATAACTCGCTTCCCTGCTACCATCTGAACACATGAAACTGTCTTATGCCAAATCAAACTACTGGTCTATCAAAGTCCGTATTGTCTACTTTGAGTGGCAGTGCCTCTCCAGGGTCTCAGGCAGAGATCTGGGATTGAACCTGAAACCTTCTGCATGCCAAGCAGATGCTCCATCACTGAGCCACGGCCCAATAGCCCTGGCTGGTATCTCTGTACAAAAAATGATTATCCTGCCTGGAGACTCTCCCGACCTGTAACATCCAACAAGGGGGAGCCAGAAAAGTCGTAAAACCTCCATCCTTTCCATGGTTTCTGCAGTCAAGGCAATGCTAAGTGCATGCAGGTTGGGTTCCCCATTGCATGCTTGGAGGATTGCCCTGTGAAGGAAAGAGAGCTGGGAATGGCTGCCTGTGTACAGTTTAAATCACAAACTCATTAATTTTATTTAAAACATTTCTATGCCGCCTTTCCACTAAATAGGACCCTCAAGACTAGGTTTTGGGAAAGGGTTTCGCACCTGACTGAGAGCTAAAGCCTCTAGGTTCTGCAAAGGTTTGGTACCTGTGGATGCGTAGTAAGGAGCGAGGATCCCGAGACATAGGACACCTTCTCGTAATGTGACTGGATGATCCAATTGGAACTGCCGAGCGCGTATCCGGAACTGAGAGGAGACACTTGTACAGCGCCAAAAAGCTCCTGACAGAGGCATTAGGAGAGAGAAGAAAAAGAAAACCCTTTTGAATGGAAAATACTCCCTCTCCTCCCGTGAATAATTCTAACAGTGGTATTGTATCTTTTGTATTTTTTTGCATTTGTGTGCATGTGTGTCCATGCCTGGAAGTCATGGCGACCTCTGGCAACTCCCACTGGGGCATGGAGGCAATACTCCCTCTAAATTGTGGAGTCTTGTGAGCAAAACTTCTACTTTGTGAGCTACTGGCATTAAAGTTGTGAGCGAGCGATTTGGCTGCTGCATAAATTAGTTTGCTCTGGAGCCATCCTTCCTGAGCTGAGACAACAATGTGTGAGCTGAAAAAACTGTGAACTAGCTCACACTAAATCAGCTTAGCGGGAACACTGCGCGGAGGATGTTCAGAGAAGTGGCTTGATAGCCTGCCTCTGCCTCCCTGCCTTGGTATTCTTTGGAGGTCTCCCATCCAAATACTTGACAGGGTCGGCTTTGCTTAGCTTCCAAAATCTGACAAGGTTGGGTTTTCCTGGGCTATCCAGGTCAGGTCTTTTTGGGGGGTGTTTTGTGTGTGTGTGTGTGTGTGTGTACATGTATGCCTAGATGTCATGATTAACTTCTGGTGACCCCTAGTGGGGCCTGCACCTTCAGAGAAGTGGCTCGCTATTGCTTGCCTCAGTGTTCCGGCCCTGATATTCCTTGGAGGTTTCCCATCCAAGTACTTGCCAGGGTTGGCCTTGCTTAGCTGCCCGAGATTTGATGAGATAGGGCTTGCCTGGGCTACCCGGATCAGGGCCAGTGGCATTATTTTTTGAGAGCTATATGGAACTTTGACATTCAGAGGAAGTGTATCAGTGAACAATAGATGCCAGAGACAAAGTACAAGGAAGAGCTGTTGCCTTTGTGCTCCTTTCAGATTCCAGTAAACAGAAAACAGGCCAGGGTTGGAAACAGAATACTGGGCGAGATGGATTTTTGGCTTGAGCCACTTTTGTTTTTATGCTAACAACTGTATTTAAAGCTGCTTCCACGATCTACAGCTAGCTCATTGCTCCAAAAAGAAGAGATGAAGAGGCTGCTCTAGACTGCTCCTAGATAAATCAAGAGTTTTAAAAAGAATTCTTCTATTTGGGACACTCACGATTTTCTGGGAGTACCCCACCAGCTGGATCTTGCTGAGTGCTGAGTTCACTTCCAGCATGCTGTAGCACCTCCTCCATGTTGCCACTTCAACGGCATCTTTTAAAGGGGCAGGCAGCAGCCTGAAGAAAGTAGATTAGATTAGGGTTATGTTGGCAGACTGAAATGCCAAACTCATCGAACTTTAGAGGATGTGGATGATCAAGGAGAAAGAACAGTGGAAAACGCAGTATTGAAAACCAGCCGATGATCTCTCAGGCTCAATTCATGCATTAACGGCAGGAGTGTGGAAATGGTATCCCTGTGGCTCTTCATTCCATGGTCCTCCAGCAACATCCTGGAGCAGATACAGCACAGGAGCTAAAGAACTATGGCTTGGATCCTAAGCAGTGCAAGGGTAGGAGCACTAGAGGAAGGGGGCTTTCCTGCCTGGATCACCTTCCCTCCCTTCTACTGCAGCCTTTTGTACTCCATGGAACTGTGCACCCATAGATGGAGTGACTCCTAGGAACAGTGCCAGGGGCAAAGTTGGGATCTGCTACTGGGGGGGGGGGGAGAATCAGCAGGAAGAAACTTCCCTCCTCCGCAACAGAAATGCTGTTCCATCAGCAGAGCCACTCTCACACCAATGAAATGGCACTGTAGGATCCAAGCTGATGCTTGGATCCCAGACTGTGCCAAAGGCACACACTGCAAAAAAGATCCAAGGAACTGATTAAAGGCCCTGGTGAACCCACAACACCCAACAGAGGAGGCTACCCAATGAGCCTCTGCACAGGTTATTGCTCTGCCCTCACTCTTCCAATTAGCCTCTGCAGCGGGTGGGAAGAGATGGCCACCCCCCTCCCAGATCTGCCACCTAGTTGCCAGCATAGGGGGAAAAAACCATGGGGAAGTGGCACCTACGCTGCTCTAATAATGGGAAAATCTTAAGTCTTGGGAGGACAGAGCATGGCTGCGTGGTATAATGGTTAGCAGTATTTGACTAGGACTCCGGAGACCCATTTGGGAATTGCTGTTCGTTATAACACTCAGCATTTGTATCATGCTCTTGGAGGGTAAAAATGTTCCTAGTCGGGCATTTAAATCACCACATTGCACTGGTTCGCAACACTGAGTTGCATAATATTTTTGAGAGAGGCACTAAGGCCTCTCCATAATTTCCAACAGCCCATTGCGTTGCACATATTGCAGTGGGTTTTTAAAAAAAAATACAGGAAGTTGGAAAGGGATATCTGAGAAACCATGAATGGCAGCATCACAGCACATAAAAAGAATGGCCGTCTCCTGGCAAATAAATCTCCTCCGGTTCTCTGAGTCCAGGCAGGAAGCACTGTGAGCTGCCAAAGAGCGGAAGAAGAATACGATTTTTTTGGTATATTAAACAGATGCTAAATCAAAAGCTAATTCCAACCCATTTCTAATGATTTATGGAAATCAATCAAGTTTCCCCAATGGTTAAAAAAAACCCCTAATTTATGGGTCTCTCTCTGTTGGGTCAGTAAACCTCCCCTCCATAATTCAAGACACCAAAGAAAGCGTTAAGGAATGCTTCTGCCAAGACTAGTGTGGTGCATCTAGTGCGTGGAACTGCCATTCAACACATGCTGAAATGAACCAAGCCATAATTTGTCCTCTGTTGGGAAAGAGAGGAAATCCTGTGGGAGCTCAAGGATAAAAGATCTATTACCTGCCATTTTGTTGCCTGTTTCTCCAGTGAGAAAAGATGCTTTTCAAGCTCTTTCTTGGGATTTCATCATATTTTGGCATCATCTGCAAATTTAGCTGCCTTACAGTTCGGTCCCATCTCCAAACTATTTATAAATTGCTACATGCCTTATGCTACACAATAACAATCTTGGGGGACCCCACTGTTTATGTCCCTCATTATGAGAAGGAGGAGGAGGAGGAGATTGGATTTATACACCACCCTCCACTACCCGAAGGAGTCTCAGGGTGACTTACAATCTCCTTTCCCTTCCCTTCCCCACAACAGACAGGTAGGTGGGGCTGAGACAGCTCTCTCGAGATCTGCTCCTGAGAGAACTTTATGACTGACCCAAGGTCACACCAGCAGCTGCATGCAGAGAAGTGGGGAATCAAACCTGGCTCTCCCAGATTAGTGTCCGTGCTTCTAACCACTACATCAAACTGCTATTTGCTTTCATATCTTTCATCAGCCATCAAACCGCAAGAGAACTTGACACTACCCTCGTGTGACAGGCAAAGCTACATCTCTGACATCACAGTGACAGGGCAATTGGCCCCCACTGGATCTCTTCTCAGTTTGTTGCCCTCCTCCAGCCTTGGCACCCACGTTCTCAGGCTCTGCCTCCAAGCCCCTTCTCTAAACAGGAGCCATTGCCATTTTCAGCAACCCCCATGAAAACCACATTTGGGGGGGAAGGGTAGAAGAGAAGGGGGGAACACATAAACCATCAAGGCTCCATTTTATTAATTAAGCTCAAAACAAATGGAGTTAGAAGTTGCTCAGCAATTAGCTCAGATTGCATGAAGTAATGGGAGAGGGGGGAAACACAATTGCCTGGGCACACTTAGTACTTTCCCAGCAAACCATCGAGTTTAAAATGCTCCGGTGCTTTATATAATAAAGACAACAGCTCTCGGTGCACGCAGCCTACTCAGGTGGAAAGCAAAATGATAGCGCGACAGAGCAATCCTTCATGCTGTCCTACGAAAGAGAGAGTGCGAGATGGCGCACAGTCAGTGGCCCGACACAATGGCCAGCATTAACCAAAAATAAAATGGCACAGCCAACTTCAGTTCAGTCTTCAGGTATGTGGATCTCCTTTTGGCATCAGACTCACTTTTAAAAATATCCTTCTCCAGAGGGCACGAGTAGTAGCTTCCTGCTGACAGAGAACCATCAAGCATAGCACTATCCATCACATTTTATCCTGTCCGTCTTCTAAAGAGCTCAGGGTGGTGCATATGGCCTCCCCCCTTCCAATCTCTCTCTACAACAAACTTGTGGGGGAGGTTAGGCCAAAAGAGGGAGAGAGTGATCGGCTCCCTGCCAAGGTCTCCCAAGGAGTTTTGGGGCAGAGTAAGGATTCGAATCCAGGTCCAATCAGACACTCTAACCACTACCAACCTGGCTGTCAGTTGAAGAAAAAGAGATTGGATTTATACCTTGCCCTTCACTACCTGAAGGAGTCTCAGAGCGGCTTACAATCTCCTTTCCCTTCCCTTCCCCTCCCCACAACAGACACCCTGTGAGGTAGGTGGGGCTGAGAGAGCTCTTTCAAGAACTGCTTGTGAGAGAACAGCTCTGAGCAAACCATGACCGCCCCAAGGTCACACCAGCAGTTGTGTGCGGAGGAGTGGGGAATCAATCCCGGTTCTCCCAGATTAGAGTCTGCACTCTTAACCACTACACCAAACTGGCTCTCGTTGAGGTTCAAAGGTCCTTCATGGTTACAATGGAAGAGTCAAAATAGATAGCTTTACAGGAGGATTCTTATGACCACCCCATGGCACTGCTATTGCAAGCAATGTCATATTCCCAAGTCATTTGCTGTACACATGGACAGAGGCAAAACCTGCTCCCAGAGCATACTGGGAGCCAACATGAAACAGGCTCCATGAGCAACAATGTCCTGCGTATTGGGATGGGAAATGCTGTACAGTCTACACAGCTAACTTTTGCCATAGACAGCAGCGGGGTGCTTCACTGCTTCTCAGGCAAAAAGGCACTCCATGAGTGTGGTGATATGCAGGAAGCTAACATGTGGATAAACCCTGAGCTGATTTCTTACGAGTGCTGTGGGCAAACCTGTCACAGCACCTTTCAGGCCCTAGTGGCTATGGAACCCAACTTTCATTATTGTGTATGTTTTTAAGGTAAGCAAGTTTTTGGTCCTGAAGGTAGGCTTAGAAGTGTGTCAACAAATGCCTATTAAAATTGTAGAAGATTGCCACACAGTTTTTCCAGTGGCAAGAGGCAGTGGGACTTGCATGGCTCTTTGAGAGCCAGTTCAGTGGTGCAGTGGTTAGAAGTGCGGACCCTAATCTGGGAGAACTGGGTTTGATTCTCCACTCCTCCCCATGCAGCTGCTGGGTGACCTTGGGCAAGCCACAGTTCTCTCAGAGCTCTCTCAGCTCCACCTACCTCACAGGGTTGTATATTGTGGGGAGAGGAAGGGAGGAGATTGTAATCTGCTCTGTGACTCTGAGTGAAGGGCAGGGTATTAATCCAGTCTCCTCTTCTTCTCTGTCTCCTACCCTTGATTATTTATTTTCTTTTATTTACTTCATTCATTACCCACCTTTCTCCACAATGGGAATCCAATGCAGCTTACATTGTTCTCATTCCCTCCATTTTACCCACACAACAACCCTGCAAAGTAGGTTAAACTGAGACTGTGTGAGTGGCCCCAAGGTCACCCAGCAGGATTCCAGCACAGTCAGGATTTGAATATGGGTCTCCTAGATCCTCATCAAACACTCTCTAGCAAAAAGAGAATTATGATGAGCTAACACATTCAAAAGGCACTCGCTTCACGTTGAAATGTAAAAAAACTAGCCTTCAAGGAGATGCAGAGGGCAGGGGCAATGTGGTAGAGGTAACACCAGTAAACATGTAAACACGGAGATCAAAGCATCTCTCCCATTTCTCTGGAGCAGGAATTCCCCCATGCTGAGAAACCATAAAATGGGTATTGTTCTTTTGCAGCTGATTGCCAAAGAAAGCTACCCCAGGGCGGGTGGAGGCTTACCTTTGCACTTCCTTATTCTTCCACAAGGAGGCAGACTGAGCCTTCGGCACCCGTTCAATAAAATTCACTAGCTCCTCCATAAGAAGCCTGAGAACAGAAACAGAAAATAGAAACAACACAAACAAAACACCCACAACGCCTAAAGGACAAAAGGCAGGTGACTGCAAGGGCACACTAAAAAATATGCTTTTGAGAGCCCATTTGTACGTTCAGTGAAATCAAGGAACAATCCTTCTCCTGGCTTCTTCCACTTCTGGCTGCAGGTTTACGGAAGGTGTTTTCACTGTCTCCTCTTTATAAGAGACTCCTTACATACAGAAAACTAGCACACCAAGGGGAAAACCAGATCGAGGCCTCATGTCAGTGAGGTAACACCAGAGGAGAGTTCCTTTGCGGGGCTTACTCAAGGATACTCGCGCATCGCCTTTTGTGAGCATCCTGTTCTCAACAACCCAACAGTTTGAGCCCTTGCACAGTTGTGCATGGTTGGCTGATCTGTAACATTCAAGAAAAACGGGGTTAAACACACACTAAGAGCTGTTCCGGCTTCTTTGGCTGGCATTCAACTCCTCCTTAAAAGCCTCACAAGAACATTAGAAGCAACGTGCCTCTTCCCCTGTCGTCCTTTATACCTTTTTCTTCTTCCTTCGGCAGCGGATGGAACGTGATTAGATCAATGATGCTAAGAGGATTTTTCTTACCTGCCAATTTGAACAGTCGGCTCCGTGGCGTACACCGTTCCGGTGAATCCGGCATGTTCCGTGATGTAGGGCAAGGCCATCATGCAGTGATAGTTGGAGATCAGGATCACGTCCACGGTAGACAGATCTATGAGTTCCATCTGAAGATGAGAGAGAAGATTCTCAGATGCTTTTTGGGGGGGGAACAGACTCTACAATCTCTCCACTCTCATGCAATAGAGCCTGGATTGACTATAATGCATAGATGTCACCCCTACACTGCAGCTGATTAGCGCCAGGCAGTTCTGAAAACTTGCCACCTCTTTTTGTGTATTAACTTTACCCCAAGAATGTGCAAGAGGCGTTACAGAGTAATGTACAAGACTGCTGGCCCCTCTCCAAGAGGAAATTACAAACAAGAATTCAATGCCCGGGGGGGGGGGGGGGGGAAGAGAGACAGCAGAGGTTAAGAGACCACCCACACTGTGGGTGAGAAAGGTATTTTTTATTACATATGAAGCAGCCTTATACTGAATCAGACCACTGGTCTATCAAGGTCAGCACTGTCTACTCGGCTGGCAGTGACTCAGCAGAGTTTCAGGCAGAGGGCTTTCATATCACCTACAACCTGAGCCTTTAAACCAGAGAAGCCAGGGATTCATAGAATCATAGAGCTGGAAGGGGCCATACAGGCCATCTAGTCCAACCCCCTGCTCAATGCAGGATCAGCCTAGAGCACCCCTGACAAGTGTTTGTCCAGCCGCTGCTAAAAGACTGCCAAGTGAGGGGGAGCTCACCTAGGCAGCCCATTCCACTGTTGCACAACTCTTACTGTCAATTCCCCCCCTTAATATCCAGCCGGTACTTTCCCGCCCTTAATTTAAACCCATTATTGCGAGTCCTATCCTCTGCTGCCAACAGGAACAGCTTCCTGCCCTCCTCTAAGTGAGAGCCCTTCGAATACTTAAAGGGAGCAATCATGCCTCCCCTCACCCTCCTCTTCTCCAGACTAAACATTTCCAAGTCGCTCAGCCTTTCCTCACAGGGCTTGGTCTCCAGGCCCCCAATCATCCTTGTTGCTCTCCTCTGCACCCGCTCCATTCTGTCCACACCCTTTTTGAAGTGAGGCCCCCAGCACTGCACACAATACTCCAGGTGTGGCCTGGCCAATTGCAACTTGCTAACGTGGCTGGCAGTGGTCCACAAATGTCTGAGTGGATTAATTCCAGGATCTCTGTGGTTCTTCTCTTATTGCTTTGGAAATGGAAGCTGGGTAGCCTTTCCTTCTAGGCAGCAAACACATCTGGGACCTTCTGCATGCAAAGCTGAGGCTCTGCCACTGAAGCATGATCCCCAACCACCATCCTCGCCATCCGTAAACCCTTGCCTTGTGAGGAAGATACCCCAGCTGAATAGGGTCCCCAGCTAGCTAGTAATTTACTAACTTGAAACTGTGCCCCAGCCTAACCTATCAGGTTCTGCTGATTCTCTATTGTGTCCTGATTTTTGATTCTGTCAAAAGTCCTCTAAGCTCCACCTCCCAGCTTGAAGGGTTCAGCTGTGGCACTGTCCCTTGGCCCTGTAAGGGACACCAGGAATTTAGAAAACAAAACTTAGCAATGCTGAGTTAAGAGGTACCCTTTACATAGTGAGAAGGCAGCATGAAAGGCATGGACACCCCAGCAACGGTCTCTTACCCAGAGGCTCAGAAAAACTGGAGTACAGCCTATAATGGCCACTGTGTAGATGCAAATTGCAACCGCATGCAGCACTATTAGTCCTTCTGCCGGGTGACTTCAGTCTAACCCACTGATTTCAGTAAGCGTAGACTTGAATGGGGCCGCGGTGGCTCAGAGGTTAAGATGCTGAGCTGCAGACCGGAAGGTCGGTAACTCGGCAGTTTGAGACCAAGTGCCATGTGACGGAGTGAACTCCTGTCTCTGGCCCCAGCTCCTGCCAACCTAGCAGTTCGAAAGCAAGAAACTGCAAGTAGATAAATAGGTACTGCTTCAGTGGGAAGGTAACAGTGTTCTGTGCACCTCAGCGTTTAGTCATGCCGGCCACATGACCACGGAAAAGTCTTCGGACAGCGCTGGCTCTTCGACTTGGAAACGGAGATAAGCACTGCCCCCTTGAGTAGGATTCGACTGGCTTTCGAGCAAGGGAACCCTTTAGACTTGAATACCTCTGCAAAGGGATTGCCCCACAGGACAAACACTTGTTCTCTGCTGCTCCAGAGGGCAAGATGAGGTCTAATGGGCGCAAGTTAAAGCAGGGTAGAACTCAAGTGAACATTTGAAGGAATCGCCTAATGGTAAGAGCTGGTTGACAAGGGCACCAATTACTGAGGAAGGTGTGGGGGACTTTCTGTTGCTGGAAGTCTCCCAGCAGAGGCTAGACAGCTATCTGTTGGGAATGCACCGGTCTGGATTTCCTGCACTGAACTGGGCAGAAGTTGGGCAGGATGGCCTATATGGCCCCTTGCGACGCCACGATTCTCTGGGCTGGGGCACAGCAAAGCCAGATGCATCGGACTGCCCAGAGCTCTTCCATCCCATCACAGGGACCGTAATTGGAAATATTTACTGGTAAGCCGTAACACTGGTGATGTCAATCTGGAAACCTTACCAGAAATTTAACCTCTAACTCGGTTATAACAGAGCAGCTAATGGGATTCAATAATCATCAAGCAGGAAAATTATCTGCTGACAAGGCTTGCCCATCGATTGGAAGCTAAAGGCACAGAAACAGGTCAGAAACCTAATGACCCCAGTGGACAGACGGACAGGTGAATCTGAAGCCAAACCACTGGTTCGTCTCACCCAGTGGCATTATGCTCTGACTCTCTATGAATTTAGGCAGAATGAGGCCTTTCCCGGCACCTGATATGAAATCATCTTTAATTGGAGACGAACCTGGGACCTCTTGCATGCCAAGTGTGTTCACTGCCAATGGTCAAACTAATTTGGGGAGTATCCAAAACAAGGTCGATGCTAGGTTTTGCAAGAAAACATTTCCAGACAGCAACACGGCTAGGAATGCAGAAGAATACCATGATACTCATCAAAAGTATGTGTGTCACATGCCATCTTGTAACAGCCCTATCTATTAGTGACCTTGAAAACATCCCAAGCGTTAACAGCCTTGCGCAGGTTCTGCAAACTGAAGTCCATGGCTACCTTTATTGAGTCAAGCTGTCTCATTTCAGGCCCTTCACTTTTCCTACCGCCTTCAACTTTTCTTAGCTTTATTGGCCTTTCCAGTGAGTCTTGACTTCTCTTCATGTGCTCATCAAAAGAGCTCCCTGCAAAAAGGTGCTTCCTTTGTGCTTCCTTTAACTAATAAACTTCAGGAAGTCACTACTACAACATATAGTAACAGCCAGTAGCACAGACAGCTTTCTATAAAAAAGGGACTACACAAATTCATGGAGACAGCTATTTCATCTGCTATCAAATACAACCAAATGGAAGCTCCAGGTGCAGGGTCAGTGCACAAGAGGCTGGAAGAGAAAAGTCACAGACCCTGCTTGTAAGCTCTTTGGCACATCTGGCTGTCTGGACATGGAATGCTGGGCAAGATGGTCCTTGGTCTTACCTGGCCAGGCAGTTCTTATGATATGAATCCTACTAGACTTGACAATGTTTGGTGCAGTGGTTAGGAGCATGGACTCTAATCTGGGAGAACCAGATTACCCGCGCCTTCACATGCAGCTGCTGGTGTGACATTGGGTCAGTCACAAGTTCTCTTGGAGCTGTTCTCTCATAAGCAGTCCTCGAAAGAGCTCTCTCAGCCCCACCTACCTCACAGGGGATCTGTTGTGGGGAGGGGAAGGGAAAGGAGATTGTAAGCCGCTCTGAGACTCCTTTGGGTAGTGAAGGGCCAGGTATAAATCCAGTCTCCTCTTCTTCTTCAATGTTAAAGTGAGTTGCTCTAGCTGGCAGAGGGCATAGAATTCCACAGAAATAGTGCTGGGGCTGGTAGTTCAAGGGGGAATGCTGGGCTTGGAATCAAAAGGGCAGCATTCTTAACCTTGACACATTCCCCCTGAACCAGAGAAGGATAATTCCACCCAGGGTATAATGGCTCAAAGACACAGGAGCATGTCTGGGTATGCCTGGATTGCCAGCATTCAGAGGTGAACACAAGGCTTTGCAATAATTAAAGGGTCTGATGCATGCTGCGATGTGTACAGACCACAATAAGAACCGATCTGTATGTGCAACAGAACTACACGATACAGCCTTTTCCTGGAACCAACCACATCAGATTGGGGGAGGCGTGAAAAACGGTATCAGATGGAAAAAGGTACCAGATAAGAGACTATGTTTCAACTGAAAAACTAACACTGAGGTCACAAAGTGGGAGGGGCCGTGTAGGTTGGGAACTCACAAAGGTCTCCTGAGTGTCCAGACTCGGCATTATCCCGAAAGGTGGTACTTTGTAAGAGTTGAGATCATCAACTGTGAGCCAGGAGGACCAAGCAAGGCTCCCCACAGCTGCAAACTTCCCTTGAGGAAGTTATTCTTTCTCGGGTTTGTAACAGGAGCATAAAAAGCCTAGCCTGTCTCACAGGGTTGTTATTGCAAGGATACAAGGGAGGAAAGGAGGACGCTTTAAGCTACTTGGGTCCCCATTAGGGAGGAAGGTGGATTGTAAACCAAGTAAACAGAGACTTGCCCCAAGGCTCTATCATGGAAAGTCGAAAGGGATACAGAGCATTCTCAATTGTGGCGCCTCCATCGTAGGATGCCCTCTGCCTAGCACTGGACCTCATGACCTGTCAGCACCCAGTTAAGGCGCTTTTTTTGTTCACCTTGGCAATTTGGGAGTGTTAACTGTCTCACTTGGTATGGCAGAATTGCTGCAATACTTCCTGCAACTACTTCTGCTTTCTTTGTTCGTTCTGCTCTATTACTGCTGCTAATTAAATTTATTTTAGATAAGTACTTCAATTATTTATTACTGCTGCTGGTTTTTAATTTTTAGTCCTGTGTCAGTGTTGTACCAAATTTGATTTTATCATTCCTTTCAATGGGATGGATTCTATTAATCCATTCCTCTGACGGTGGAGCCTGTCACCAGTGCAAGGAGCACAAAAGCTCCTTGCTCCGGTGGAAGGCTCTGCTGTCTGTGGCAGAAATTCGTAGGATCCATTTCAGTGCTTCCTGCAATTTTTTATTTGTTTTTTGATGCTGGAAACTGGCTTGGAAGAGCACGGCATGCAAATATAAGACCCAAATAAATAAATAAAAAGTTGTTATGCAAATGCCAAGTAATGTTATTTCCTGGCATAATCTTATCCATAACCTGCCATTTCTCTCTTATGAGGCTTGAAATGAAATAAATGGTTTAAAAAACACTAGATGTTTGCAGTTCTGCTTTCTCTTAAATTGAAATGGGAACCGTAAGTGGTTTGAGAAATGGATCGGAAAGTCTTGTAACAACAGTATTATTTCAATAAGTACCATGGTATCCTCCTGTGAAATGTTAATTTTCTCTCAAGCGAGACAGATAGTCCAGGACTCCGACAACTGGAGGCACCTCTGGAAAGAAAGGAGGGCTTGCAAGCAGTGGGGATACACCCCTCAGGGATCCCATTATATCTCCATCCAAACACTGAAGGTTCCACCAGTTGCTAATCAAAGCCACTGATATGAACATTCAGGAACAAGGTGCCCAGGGAAACTCACCTCTGGCAAGCAAAACTCAGGAACGGAATCCACAAATACGTGACCTGAACAGTCCTTCAGCTCCTGAAAAGTGTGTGTGTGTGGGGGGGAGGAAATGGTGAGAGAGAAAAAAAAATGTAATGGTAATCAGACAAGAAAAAGCAAAATGAAATCTAAGGCTATCAGAAAAGGAATACAACACACTTTGCATTTTAATGTCACAAGCAAACCTGCATGCTAAGAGAGAACTGCAGATTAGTTCTTAAACTAGATGGGGCCCACAGCAACCAGAGTCCTCCTTTAAATCACCACTTCCATGGTTTTTTCTTAATTTTACCCCTTCCCTTAGTACCTGATGAGCTGGTTGCTGAGCATGCAAGTAGACCCAAGATGAGAGAGGGGACTGGAGCAGCGGCTGCTACTATCACAAAGGCCCTGATGCTTTCCCTAAAGTGCACAGGGGTGGGTGGGTGGGATGCTGGACTTTTCCTTGAAACAGATCCTATGGGAAAGGAGGCAGAACAGGGGGGACTCTCTCCAAAGTTCTCCAGCTACTGTGTGGGCTCTCCTCTCCCTCTTGGCTGTACCCGGTAGAAGCCTGACACGGGTGAATCCAATCTTTCATTAATTCTGGCAAATTTGCCAAGTTGTACAAATGAGCAATTACATCTAATGGCAAAAGGCTCTCAACCTCATCAAAAGAAGTCAAAAGGTGAATTACGGGTGAGCTGGGTAAATTCCAGTGCCTACCTCCGACTTAGAACAAGTGTATCCAAAGGCAGCAGGCAGGACCTGCTCTCCTCACATGACAAAGCATCCACCTCTGACCTTAGACCTAGTCTTTGTATGGACACTGGTCTGCTCATTTGTCATTCTAAGCAGGTACAGCCACCAACCATGTGTGGCCTAGACAGAGTGCAGCTGGACTCACAATTAAACCTGCCTACAACAGGCAGTGCAGTAGAGTGAGGCTTCAGATATTATCCACACCCATGTTTTGCTAGCTGCAGTTCTATTCCTCCTGCTGATGTTCAGAAAGTTTATCACAGAGAGAGACATTGTCCAATTTCTGCAGCATGCACATTTCCCTTGTACCAGTCACCCTTCAGACTTTTCTGAGGAAGTGAAAGCAGCTGAACACAAGGGTCAGTTCTGTATTCTGGCTTCAGGAGGTACCTGAAAGGTGCTCTTAGCTACAAAAGGGGGGATCCAAATTGTTATGAGACACTTTATATCAAGAGTTAAAGAAACCCACTATTTCCAGCCTCACTGGGAGCACTTTCACCATGGACTGCATAGCCCAGTCTTGTCAGATCTGAGAAGCTAAGCAGGGTCAGCCTTGGTCAGTATTTGGATGGGAGACCACCAAGGAGGAGGGCAATGGCAAACCACCTCTGAATGACTGTTACCTTGAAAACCCCACCAGCTGTGACTTGTCAGCTGTGAGTTACCAGCAAACCCCCCCCCCCCCCAAGACATTACCGGGGGGGGGGATGACGACAGGTTTGCCAGCAAGTGAACACTCAACAGTCAACTTTGGACAGTTACGTGTATCTTTTTGTCTACTGGCACCTCTCACTTTCTAAAGGTCTACATTAAATGTGTGCACACAGTCTCATGGCCTTAGCCACTGACTCTCCCTAGTCCCAGTCACCTTCTTGGTAAGGAGATGGAGGGAGTACGTGTCTGCATCTGTCTATATATGTAATTGGTCTGGCTGTTAGTCCTGCTGTTTCAGTGGAAGCAGAGCATGGGAGACTCCCCAGAGTTTAATGCACCAACAAAGCACTGCTTGGGCAAACATCTTCACAACAGATAAAGATATATGGCAGGGTTTCCATGTAGAACTGCCAGAGCTGGCTGCCTGAGAAGTCACTTGTTGCTTTGTAAACATGGCTGAAGGACCACTTCCTCCCACTGTGCTCTTTCCACTGCCCTTGTGATCCACTAGAGATGCTCTCTGGGAAGCCACCACTGTGCACCATGTCAGATCATCAAGGGCACATGATGTGTTTGAGCTTTGATATGCTCCATATAAACAGTGCAAGACATGTTTGTTATGATCTGCTTTCGGCTGCCAGCACTAAGAGATTATGGCGCCTCTACTTTGTGCGAATTGGGTTTCATAGGACTGGATCCTAGAAAGCCATGGTTGTTGAGAGGGGTTTTTTTTGCTGCCTCTCCTTCCCACTGCAGCTTTGAAAAACCTGCCTCTATGAGCTGAAAAACCTTTAGGGAATGTGGTATGCAGTGTGGGGAGCTGAAGCCTGAAGGGGGAATTAGTAGAAATTCCTCTCTCCTCTTCCACAAGTCATACAGGAACTTGTGCAAGAAGTTGGAGGTGGAGGAGGTGCTGCCATTTCACTCTTCTGGCTCCCCATGCAATACTCCAAGTGGTTCTGAAGGTTCCCAGGAGATTTAGAGGGTCTCTGTTCATTATTCAGTAGGATCCAATTCTTTAGCGCATGACATTTTTAAGGTTTTGTTCTGCTTCCTGGGAGATGAGCAATGGAGTTAATCTCTACTGCCACACTCTCCAAGCACTGGAACAAAACTGAATCAGTGTCAGGTGGAAGAAGTGTGAGGAGCAGGAGAAAGGGGTGAGTGACCAGGGCAGAGTATGGGTGACCACACGCCCTCGATAACCACTTGCAAGATTTCATTTGCCAATACAGAAGAAATCGCCATCGATAAAAGGGACAGGGTGAAATGACAGAAAAGCTTATATATTGCAATTTAGCTCTGTCTAATCTTTACCCTATTGGTGGAAGTCAAGCCAAAAAGCACTAGAGGTGGTTGACAATAGGATTTCCCCCACTGTCCTGAAATGAAGTGCCTTTTTCTTCTCAATATGAATTAATGGCAACCGTTGATTTACACTGCAGTGCATTTGGGGTACTACTTTGGGGGGGGGGGGGGGGGGGAGAATGACATGAGGACTATACCTACTCTGGTGATCCAAGTGCCCGGGTCCGGTTTTGCTCCCTCTCCATAGTGCTCCAGAAGGCAGCCCATTTAGTTGGTCCCACAGAATTCAATAGGAGCCATTGGTCCTATCTGAACAGCCCATCTTTTACCTGGATACTTCCATCCCGGGCTCAATCTCTTGGTACTGCACACATGACAAAGCACTGGGAACTGGGATGTGTGCGTGAATAAACCAGGGGTCTATCATATGATACACAGAAGTAACCACAGTCACACAGAAGAAGCCACGTATGAAGAGATGGAAGCCTCCAGGCTTCTGCTGGAAGTTTTGTGGGCCAAAAATTCTATTTTGTCAAGGTGACCTCCGAGCTTAAGAGTGTACCTGGTCAGCCTGGTCAGAGTAGGCAAACCTCCACAACAGCCATCCTATGATACATCTGGCAGCTTTTGTTTACAAATGTGCTGTTCCTATTGTGCCAAATTCAAGACACGACAGGGGACTGCACTGGCCTTAGCAGTCCAGAGGTCCTCCGTTTTAGAGATTTACAAGGGCAGACACCTGTGGCTGGTGATACATTAATGTGGCCTCTGCTGCAGGGCAAAGACATCTGGCTGGGTGATACCCTGACCTTTTCTTGAGCTCTGTAAAGGGACACCGAGGCACCACCATGTGTAGGTGCCACTGCTGAACCATCCACTATAACTATATGGCTGCTGTGTCTGGTTTATGTTTCTCCATTGTGCTGTCGTTATCCAGCATCACTGCTGATGTGCATTCAACACATCCCACCTCTGACCACAGATCACAAACAAGAACATGGGGTGTGCAGGGTGCACAGCGGATATTGCTGTGTACAGTGGTGAAAACATGCAGTATAGTGCCAGTGGCTTCTAGGATATACCACCTCAAGAACTCAGCTTTGTTTGACTGCAAGGAGCAGTCTATTCTGCTGCCTGTCGCTAGGGATTAGTAAAGTAAGAAGTTTTGTGAACATGCAGGCTATTATCATCCACAACAACAAGTTGCTTCAAGGTTCACTGAAAAAGCTGCAAATTTGATCGAGAAGGCATTTTGCAATTTCCTTTCTCTCTCTCTCTTTTTGATATCCCCAATTCAAGCAACTTGACCTGAAAATTCAATGAGGTTTTTTTTTTTTCTGATGGGAATCTCGTTTATTTCTTTAGTTAAATAACGCTGGGCTCCATTTGGCTGGATAATTGGCTAGGTTCCTCGAGAGACCCGATGATCGCATCTGTACATTACCTTGTCTAGGAAAGTGCTTCCGTCTTTTAAGACCCAGCCTGGGAGTTTGGATAGCCTGGGGCTGCAGGAAAGAAAAACAAACAAGATTAATGGATGGAATGACAGAACCAGCAGCCCTTTTAAAGAGAACTGTGTTTACATACATTTCAGAAACAGTGTGACTGAACTTAGTGAAATCCCGTTCCACTGAAGTCCCGCTGCCAAAGATCTGCTCAGTCAATTCAAACAGTTGTGAATTCTCTCTTCACCTTGTCACATTGGCTACTGTCTGCCCCGGCATACGCTGCTTCTTCATGACAGTGCCAAATGGCTACTCAGCTCTGTGTAGCAACGCTCCCTCTAAGCTGCGGAGTCTTGTGAGCAAAAATTCTACTTTGTGAGCTACTGCCATTAAAGTTGTGAGTGAGCAATTTGGCTGCTGCATAAATTAGTTTGCTCTGGAGCCACCCTTCCTGAGCAAAGACAAAAATGTGTGAGCCGGAGGCTAAAAACTTGTGAGCTAGCTCACACTGACTCAGCTTAGAGGGAACACTGCTGTGTAGACCTCCAGACTCCCTCTCCCAACAAAGCTCCGAGAGCTGCACCTCTAATTTTCATTGTTACATGACTTGACTCTTCTTTCCTCAGAAAACAGAATGTACGTGAACAGGACATGATGTGACAGTGGCTAAGAAGGCCTTGCAGGCAACAAGGGGCAGGCATTTTAAAAGAAAAAAGTCCACTTAATATGGAAGATTGTATAATACTTAACTCATTAAACTGAGATTATTTCTGAAAAGCAGGTGGTTTGCTAGTTTTAGTATCTGCTGAGAGAAAGATGAAATTAGGACATTGCCCTAAAGTTCAACGTGAGGAACGGTGGACTACCCCAACACAGGACTTCTCCGGAAACCTAAACTGTTCAGGAGAAGACACTGGGCTTTTCTGCATGGGTTTTTCTGTTGGTCCTGGCCCCATACTGCTTTGGTTTATCCCAATTTCCACACACATTTTTGTGCCTTTAGTTTTTACGCCCACCCTGGGGGGTTTTCTAGTTCTTTTGAGACCACTTTCACTCCAATCTTTTTTTCTGAAAGCTGATTTTGAGTCACCTTTTCCCTTGTGCGTAATGTTTGTCATTTTTCCTGAAGCTTGGGAATTCAGAGAACCTGCTAAACTTATCATTACCATGGTATATTGATACAACAATATTTCAGTGCCGTTATTATGAAATAATCGGCAATGGATTCAGATGATGGTTACAGTGAGAGATCTAGCATAGCACAGACACAATTATTTATTAACCTGCAATACTGAGATACCCAAATGGTGGATTTGGGGTTAGAATACTAGATCAAAGCACAGTGGCTTACTGGAACTGTGGTTGCTCTTCATCCAATTAAGATAAGCATGATAAGCTTTATACTGCTTTTATAGCAGCTATACACAGTTTTTTGGAGAACAGCTTCTGCTTTACTGATTTTATGCTGTGAACTTTTAAAAATGAATTATGCCACTTTTAAATGCTCACTGCTTTAAAACAATTATGCTACCTTTACACTAGTTTGTACCATTAATGGATTTTACATTTTTTATGCTGCTAGTTGATCTGTCCTTAGTTATTTACAGTTTTTTCTTTATTGGCTTGGGTCCTGCAATAAATTTCCACTAATGGAAGGGGATAGTAATTTCATTAATCCCTCCTCTTGTTGCAGAGCTCCGATTTACCCCACATGTTGTTCCCTGTGTGTGTGTGTGGGGGGGGTGCCCCTGTGTCTCCCAGTAGCAGCTTTTCAGGGAGAACTGTGGGCTGCAGCAGCAGACAAGGGAGCCCCATGCCACTGATGGAAACACCTTCCGATAGTGAAGATTTACCCCTGGATCCAAGCCATTGCTGCAAGTTGTTTTAATGAAGATCAGCGCCTGCCCATCCCTGAGCGTTCTCTGCTGTGGTTTCCACTTTGTGGAATGCGCTGCCTGAGGAGGTCAGGAAGGCTGCCTCACTTCTATCATTTCACAGATTGCATAAAACGGGATTGTTCAGGAGGCCATTTTTATAAAGGGAGGAGGGCTGTAATAAACTGGAATTGTTCAGCAGAACACTTTTACAAAGGGACAAGGCCAGTAGTTTGCAGCACTGTTCCTTATAAGCATCTTGTTCTTACGGCATTTTTTCTGATCTCTGTAATCCTATTTTCCCATTGTTTATGCATGACGTGTCTTACACCTGCTTTTATGGCACTCTTTCCTAATCCTGTGATACAACCTTAAGGCACTGTTTCTGTTGTGTGCCCTATAACACTCGTATTGTGCTGCTTTTAAACTTTGTACCCTGCCTTGAGTCTCAGTGAGAAAGACAGGCTATATCTATATATAACCAAATCCAATTTTAGTCCATGGGTTTACTCCCAGGAAAGCGTTATTGGGATTACAGCATCAGCCTCCTAGAAGCACCTGGGAGGGGGGCTTTTTCTGAAGTCATTAGAGGCTTTCTAAAGGTGAGAAAGGAAGACCAATTACAGCTACCCGGGGATCACAAACAGTGGGTTGGATCTAGACTAAATTTTCCACTAATGGAAGGGGCAAAGTAATTCCAGCCAATTCCTGTTATTTGCTTTCAGGTCCCTGATTTGCCTCTCATTCTGTTCCTATGGATGCCCTGTCTCCCAGGAGCATTCCAAGGAGATGAGTGGGCTACAGTAGGGAGCGTGGAAATGTAGGAATGTTTTGTTCCACCAGCAGAAATGCCTTGCATGAGCACAAACTTTAGTTTCCCTAGATCCAGCCCACCATTTGAGCACAGGCAGCTACTAGGGCAGGGTTCCTGGCACAGACCTTGCGTACAGTCAGTGTGTATACTGCAGTGACTGACGCCAGTATACATGGAACAAGGCCCAGATGAAGCTGTTTATATAAAAGAAGGAGTTAGACAATTGCAACAAAGGTTTCAGATGCTATGAGACAGGAGCAGATGAGTCCAACCTTTCCTGACCCGTACATGCAAGATGCCAAGAAAGGACAGTGTGAGGCATCTCACCCATAGACCATAGTTCTGGGTCTGTGGGAGAGGTCCACTACTATCCCCTGGTGGCAGACTTTAGCATAACACCATAATGGATTTGGCCTTGAACCTCACTTGAGGACAGGGACCCAACTTCTAAAATTAGGAGTAGTGTGGAGACAGTGAACCGAGAAAATTTTTTCTCCCTCTGTCAAGATGCTAGATAACTCAGGGCCACCCAACGAAATGCCTTTGGCATTCAGTTCAAGAGAGACAAGATGGAAATACTTCATACTGGGGATGTTTTAATTATTACTGCAAGCTGCCCTGAATCAAAGGTGTTTAATTAAGTAATCGGTATAACAAAGAACTAACTCACAGAATTTGTTGCTGCAAGCTGTGCCAGTCTCAGTGAGCTGACTATAAAGAGGGGGCATAGTTACAGAGGAGAGATCTATCAATAGCTATTAGCTATTAGAGCTGGTCACCGCTGGAAACTGAATGACAGGTCAACAAAGCTCTTGATATTTATTTTATCTAGAATATCTCTGTGCCACCTTCCTGCCCAAATTGGGTCCCCCAAGGCTGCAAACAACAAAACATTAAAACTAGGGTAGGATCTTGGGCCACTCTCCCTGTGGCAATGCACAAAAAACTATTTTACAAAAATAAGGTTAGTATTCAAAATGCCTTATGACTACTTGCTGTCCTTAGCCAGTTGTTGTGCCTCAGCCTAACCTACCTCACAGGGTTGTTTTGAGGTGGGGGAGGAATATCACCTCGGACACCTTGTGAGAAATGTGGGGATACAAACGTAATTCTAAAAAAATAATTTAAGCGATGGTACTGCAGGGGAGGATGGTTGAGTGGTGTGTTTGAGAATTTACTTCACCGTGCTAAGAAGGGCAAGATGTTCCGTATGGATGATGCAAATGCAGCGGGAAGGAAACACAACCTCCTCCCCCTCCCCCAGGTCTCAGTCTCTTTACCAGAAGCCACCCAAATAAAACAATTCTCTCTGATGGGCTTCTGACACTGTAATGAAGTGATTGATTAATCCTAAACAGTTCAAACTGCCACATAAATAAAAACGAGTGGACGTGTCGCTCCTCCCGACAAGAAAGGTTAACAGCCTCTCTGTGACTTGATTGCAACCATTTTGCTTTCGGCTTCCTTACAGGAGAGGAAACGCCAAATGACCAGACTATTTTCCCCAAGCATGTTCAGGTTTCTGCAAAGGTGGAGCAGCATTCTTTGGGAAAGCGCAAGCTTCTTCCACAGACTCAGTGCTGGTATATTCACACACACACACACACACACACCCCAGCAGTAGTTTCAGTTAACTCTGGCCTGCACAACGCATAACCTGTGCTGTGTCTGCAGGGGCACAGAGAAGGTGGCGAAGGTGGCATTGGCTGCAGGATTCCACTTCCTAAGAACTGAACTTTAACTTCTTCTTTTTTAAAGCAAGAGGCAAGTTTCTAGTCCCTGTGGCTGTGAAGATAAGCTTGCAATGCCAGCTGGAATTCTAGAAGCCAAAGGGGCCGTCAAGGAAGATTTCCAGGACTTGGGGGAAGGACTGGTGCAGTGCTGGATCTCTGGGGGCAGGGCCAGCCGAAGGAAGTGTTTTGACACCCTGAGTAAACTAAGGTTTTGGTGCCCGCTCCTGCTCATTATAGAGGAAAATATGAGATAGTGTATTAATATTTTTAGCACAGAAAAGAAATTTCCTTCCATCTCAATTGGTGCTTCAGATAGCAACATACTTGGCTTACAGGGTCATGCCAGGCCAGTTTTTTGGGGGGAGACAACTGAGATCTACCCATAGCTCATCTCTGGGCAACACCTATGCACTTCTATGTGTATAAGATTCCCTCCATTGGCTGGGCGGGCAGGTGGGAAACCAACTTGGACTAGACACAAATCCTGTGAGCTCAATGGCCAGTCACCAAATCCCACATTCAAGTTTGATCCTCACGCTCATTTGGCGCCAAACCGTGTGTGTGAACATATACCTTATGGTGAGCTGCTCAGCATAATGAATGTTTATTACTGAGAGGTTCTTAAAGATTTGCCATTTTTTAAAATCGGGATAAGGCTGTGTCCTAAGGGGCTGAGCATGCACATTGCAGGCCCTGGGCTGAATCCCGTCTATCTGCAGTTAAAGGATCTCAGTAGCTCCATGAGTCTGCTCCGCATGCTGAAGGTCCCAGGCTCAGTTCCCAGCATCTCCAGATAAAGAGATCAGGCAGGAGGTGACGTGAAAGGCCCTCCATCAGCAATCCCAGAGCTGCTGCCAGTCAGAGCAGCCCAATGGTACTCACTCTGCCCTCACTGACAGCCACATTCATGGCTGGCATCAACAAAAACAGTCACACCAGATCTGTATGTCCCCAGGTGCCACCCAACCAAACACATACTTACGATAATTGTTTCTTTTGTGCTTTTATTGCCTTACGTTACCATTATAATGGTGTTTTTAATTGTTCAATTGTTTTTATGTGATCCGCCTTAGTGACCTGGATCAGATGGAAAGGCAGCATACAAATGTTTAAAATAAATAAGTATCCATATTAGATACAGAACTATAATGAAAACCTTTTCAATTACCAGAGTGTCTCTGAGCATGCAGGGCTGCCTTTCCCCACCATTGCCGAACCGTTGCGCCCTTTATTTTCCCCTCGCTGTCCTCTCACTCTCCCCAGCACGAGGCACAGCTGCTCAGGTCAGAGAGTGAGACTGCTGAGGTGCCTGGAGGAGAGCAAGCTGGCCATGGGAAAAGGGGAATAAAACCACCCCCTGCCCCCACCATGGCCAGCTCACCCTTTTCCTGGGTGACTGCCATGCTGGTGGTGACTGTACTCTCTCTTCTGTGTGGCCAGTTGGCTCTTCTTCCGGCAGGAGAGCACAGAGGCTTCAGAGTAGGGCAGAGGGGTTGTTGGACAGCCCCCTTGTTTCCCTCCCTGGCAAAAAGCCCACGCCTCAGGGCTCTCCATCCTCCAGGGTTTGGGGAGAAACCTCAGCAGAGTATAATGCCACAGAGTGCACCCTCCACAGCAGCCATTTTCTCCAGGGGAAGTGATCGTGGCTGTCTGGAGCTCAACTGTAATGGCAGGAGATCTCCAGGTGCCGCCTGGAGGTTGGCAACCCTGGCTAATGGCCGGACTTTAAGGCACATTCAGAGGTTAATGCTTTGTCTGAAGGGTTAACACTACCCACCCTATGGCTGGCTTCACTGTCAGTAAGCACCCTGTCCGATCTCAAAATACAGCAAGCACCTCTCCAAGTTTTTCTGAGTTCCCTCTTGTCAATATGTATTACTAAGCCACATCTCAAAGTTCCTACACGCTAACATGGCACTAAGACCCAATGGCAAAGACATGCAGGCAGGGCCTGGGTGAGTTCTCAGTGGTTTCCCCTTCAGCTGTATGGGAGAAAAGAAGCCACAAGCCTGGACATGCCCCAAGAATACTGGACTCACTGGGACAAGGGAATTTAGTCCACACACAATGCTGTCTCCATTTTAGTGTCACCCACAATGGGGGGGACGGACTAAAAAGCTGCACTTGGAGGTCATGGAAAGACAGACGGCACAAGACCATAAGGATCACCTTTCTAGATCTGCCCAAGGTCTGCTTAATCTACCATTCTTTTTCCCACTGCCACTAGCAAAATGCCTCTGGAATGCCCAGAAGCAGGTCAAGAAAACAACAGCCCTCCTGCATTGCTTGTCTCAGCAACTGGCATTCTAAGGTCTACTGCCTTTGAACACAGCGGTTCCAGTTGGCTATCATAACTAACAGCCATTGGTGGACCTAACCCCTCAAAATTTGCCTGCCCCCATTCTTTAAAAAGCTCATTACCCCATCTTGTGGCCACAAATTCCACCAGTTACTTATGAAGAATTACTTCCTTTTGCCTGTCCAACATTTGCCGACAACCAGTTTTATTGACTGACCCCTTGAAGTTCCATCATTATGAAAGGAGCAGAAGAATTTCCATTGCTCCAGGTAGCCTTTTCTGCTCCTTTCCCAGCTCTACAACATCATTTTCCAGATGGGGAGGCCAGAACTACAGACAGTATTCCAAACTCAGGTGCCCCATTGAATGCACAGCTGCATGTGTGCGTACACACACACACATACACGCACAGCCCTTGTAGTATACAGCCACTCCCTACCCACAGCCAATCAAAAGGATGGACATTTCCCTTGTTTTGCATAAACAGGAGCAAAGGCCCTCCAGCGCATACGTAATGTGCCTTGCTTCTGACTATGTAAAAAGCCAACTACAGGGGTGGTTAACTTAGGAGGGGGTGTGGTTAACTGGGGGGGGAAGCGGGAATGCCTGGCATACCTGCACTTTAGAGCTACCACCCATTTATCTCCTCTTGCATGAAGAAGCCAGAAATATGACAGATCTGTGACCTCACTTGCGTTGGGCCGCTGCTGCAATACTTTACTGAAGCTTAGAATAAATTATCTGGAAAACCAAATCGATAAATCCATAAAACGTTTTCCGTCTACTGAGCCAAAGGACATTATTTTGATAAAGGGAATTTTTAAGTGGACTCAGTCTATTTATACGATCGGATGATGCTCCCCTCTTCTCCTGTAACCTACACCCCCCCCCCCCCAGCTTCCAGCCCTAGCCTACCCATCATTTTATGCCACTCTGCATTTCTCTCCCCAAATACAGCTCTGGAAAACAGGAAACGAAAACAGTGAGAAGTATCTAATAAGTGCTGAGGCATACCTCTGGACCAGTGGCAGGGGGAGAAAGCTGAGTGTGGAGGTCATATCCAGCCCACAGTCTAACATGATGGTGGTAGATTTGAACTTGAGCACGTTGCATGGTAAAGTCGGATGCCCGGACAAGCAGTACTGAAAGAATGAGATCAGATTTAATGAACATCCAAACTGCATGTCAGGAAGGGAAGGAAGCAGACTACTGTGCCAGAATTACTGCCAGACTATTGAGCAGGAACCCGCACCGTTTTTTCTCATCTTTGAATTCTATGACTCCAGACATTACAGACATTACAACCTTGCAATATACTGCCCTCCGCAAAACTTTGTTTAACAGCCATCTGCACCTTTTCCCAGAGCAATCACCACCCCATCACAGAGCGGGATGCATTATAATTAATTGAAATGCAATACAGGGCATTGAAATACATGGGTCTGCAGAATGCTTCACGTGTTGAACTGCTGCCGTTGCCCTGTGCACATGTTACAGTGAATGAACATACAACCTGCACGGGAGTGCGAACACCTGCTTGTAAGAAAGAACCAATGTGGGTCCGCTTTACCGAGAACTACTGCCTGGATAAATGTGCCATTTCCATCAAACATTCAGCTGCACGGGCACTGAGTGTAACATGAGAATTGCACGTAATAAAGAAAAACCAAATACACAGATTGTACTTGTTTTCACTTTAACCTGTGAATAGGATTTGTGTTTTTAATCTTGATGCTGCCAGTCTGAAGCCTGGAGAGTGCAAATGGGTCTAGCCTGTGGGCTCAGCCTAAAATGGCAGGGTGGGGGAGCCAGAGTTCTTGACAAAAGGAACAGCGGTGTTTCTGGGAAACAGCCCTATCCAAGCACCCCTCAGCTGAGGAGATAGGGTGGACAGTGTCTGTATGTGAAGAAAGAGCAGTCTAGATTCCAGAAGAGACTAAGACACAAGCAAGTGAGCTGGGGGTGTGAGCTGCTCTGACATGCATTGCCGGATCCCTCTCAAGGGATCAGATGTGGGGTAGACCTACGGCCATGCAAGACAAATACTACAAAATCCTCAAGTCTTCAGTGTTCTCTCCTCCAAAGGTAACCAGGTAAACTCTACTGCTGGAATGTCTTGCTGCTTAGAAAGGTGGGGAATGTGTAACAAATATATTATATAGGCTTAGACTTGGGCTTCTTTGATTTATAACAAGCCTCGGCAGGGATATCATAAATACAGACGTAATCACTTATCAGATAGGAAGTTGACATTATGTGCACACAAAATCCAAGACACCGTGATGGCTAAAGAAAATGAAAAAGACATCTTCACACCTATCGCGCAACATTCATGCTTGGAGAACACGCCCTGACTTTTCGATTTAACTTGTATAGTTCTTGTGTGGCAGTGAAGCAGCCAGCACGGATTGGCTGAAGGGTTGTGATGGCTCAGAATACTCAGTCCCTCAAGGTATAACTATGTTACTCTACCCCCCCACCCTCGGTCCTCACTAGGAAAAATATTTCACAAATTCCATACTGGGTACTTAATCCCAGGCACACACAGGCCTGATTCAGATTGGGACTATAGCACAAGAGAATTTATTTATTATTTCGATTTATATCCCACCCTTCCCACAAGCAGGCTCAGGGCGGCTCACAACAATGAATTTAATACAGTCTCAAAATAATTCAAACAGTCAATAAATACAATATTAAAACAATACAATAAAACCAATTTAAAACATTTAAAGTGGGCAGTGCAGTATATTCAGTTTCAGTTCAGTATGTTTAGTTTCAGACGGGGTTTAAGCCTCCCCCCCCCCATATTGTTTTCCCAGCCTGAAAATAGCTGGGGTGGGGGAGTGGCTGTTTATTTATCTGATTCATTTCTATCCTGCCTTTCTCCCCAACAGAGACCCAAAGAGGCTTACATCACTCTCCTCTCCTTTGTTTTATCCTCACAACTATCCTGTGAAGTAGGTTAGACTGGGGATGTGTGACTGGCCCAAGGCCACCCAGCAAACTTCCATGGTAGAGTGGAGATTGGAACCTGGGTTTCCCAGATCCCAGTCTGACACTAAAACCACTACACCATGCTGGCTCTTCTACATGTTCCACTGAGAAAAGCTAACTGTACACCATCACAGCTCTCTACAGGGCAAATAGCACCCTCTCTGGGACCATTCAGATTGGAAAAACGGCATGGCTGAAGCCACCTCTCCCTGTGGTTCTGATCTGAATCAGACCTGCATGTGCCTCAGATAAAGCTCCCAGCAAAGAAGCTGCAAAGCAATGCATGTTTGATTGTGTGGACCCAGGGAAAAACCTAACATGTAATTAGGCATTCAAGGATTTAAGCAGTCTGCAGTCTAACTTCTGTGAGGGAAAGACAATGTGTCAGTTTGGCTCATACTGAAGCCTCACAAAGGGACAAGTGAAAGACTGGGAAAAGATTCAGGGATAAGGGAAAGTTAAGGGTTAGGAATGCCAGAGGCTAGTGTGCTGAAGAAAGGGTGCAGACTAGGTAATAAACTAAGAAAGAGTAGGTGGGGGGTGAGGCTTGAAGAAACAGGGGAAGAAAAGGAATGAAAGAAGGGATTAAGCAGAAGGGAGCTCTTAAGAGCCCCGAGAGTAGTCACACACAAGACAGCACATATGGCAGAGGACAGGAGAGCCAGTTGGAAGGTGGTTTATGGCTTTAATGTTCAGCACGTCAGGAGAGCCTTCAGTTGCAGGGTAGCAAGCAACCAAAAGCATGACAGAAAAGCCAAAGGCCTCAAAAGCAGGAACCTATGCAGACAAACATGTGGCAAAAAAAGTGGAGTTGAGGAAGAGCCAAGGAAAAAACAAGATTCTGGCAAAATCATACAAAGGGTGTGAAGACACTGGCATGGAGAAAACATGGGGTTGTTAGGCCTGGATTCTAGACCCTGAGAAAGGGATTTTGCAAGTAACGCCAGCATTATAAACTGGCAAACCCAAGGGGACACCGAGGGCCAAGAAGCAGTGGGTGACGTAACATTGGCTGAATTTCACATATTGATTCAGACTGATTTCCAGATTTCAAGTATTTATGTATATCTTTTGAAAGTTGGGAGTGAGAGCAGAGAAGTATCCTTTGGTGGAGTAAGGCCACCTACTGTTATTAGCAGAAATGTCTGGGACTCAAGATGTGCCATCCTACAATCTACTGCCCATGCCTTGATTGGTGGGAGAGAATAGACAGTAAAGCAATTGTTTACTTTCAGTTCTGGCCTGTCAGAAGCTTGGGGATGCCCTCAAGGGGGGGGCAAGTTCTTACAGCCATCTATGAGCTATTGATACACACAAGGACCATGTTGACATGCTGAATGTTAAAGCCATAAGCCATCTTCCAACTGGCAAGAGGAGCAGAAAAAGCTAATTCCAAAGCAAGGAAGTCTGATAAACCCAGTTATTTTTTCAGAGATTTTCAGCATCTCAGCATATTAAATTGTAATCAATAGGTGTGAATGGGCGTGTGAGAGAGATAAACTGAAAGACAAATGAACTGAGAATAAAGACAAAAGAGCGATTTCGCACTTTGTGGCCTAAGCCAGTATTCAGTTGATAAAATTTAACACGATTGTAAAACTACACTGCTTAGCATCTCGATTTAAATCTTTCTATACTGTTTAAAACTGCATTCACACATGGCACAAATAATGGGAGAGATTACACATGGCACAAATAATGCTTTTTAATACCACAAGTGAAATCAATGTGACATCTTTATAATGTACATTTGATTTTAACACAAATTTCACCCACTTACTCTCCACCATTAGCATTAGAGTCTTAAAAAAGCCCTGCTGGATGGATCAGGCCAAGGTCAAGCCAAGACAATTGTCTGTTTCCAGTCAGGGACTTCCAAGAAGCCCATAAACATGAAAACATTCCTTGTCACCAGTCCCCAGCACCTGGTGATCCATGCTATACTGCCTCCCTCCAAACACAGAGGCTCCATTTCACTATTATGCCATCTCATATATCAGGATTTTATCAATTTGTCTAGACCCCTTTCTAAACAATCAAAACAAGGGCCATGGTCATATCTGGTGGTAGGGAATGCCACATGCCTAATTATACGAAGCAGTCCTTTCTTTTTTCTGATATGAACTTTCAGGCAATCAGCAGACTATACACCTGGCACAAACATCATGTGAGAATGGTTGACAAGATTATTTTCATCTTTTATATACAGATTGATACATAGCTGGCAGCATGTCTTGGGGAGGGAGAGAGAGATGCACACACAGGCATGTAATGTCTCACAACACGCATTTGACAAAATGGGCTCCAGTCCACAAAAGGTTACGCTAGGATAAAAACCTGTTAGTCTCTAAGGTGCCACTAGACTCTTGACTATTTTTGCTACGACTTCTAGAAACAGTACCTTGGATTTGAAGTTCCAAGACTGAGTACAAAACAAATTCTGAAACTCAGCCCTGGCTCAAACTGACCTTTATCATTACTGTGCATTAAATCATTCTTTCAATATTTTCAAAGGGCGACCTTAATCAATATTTTAAAATTAATTGTCATCCAACTGAAACACCCCTCCCCACAACGGTCCAGGGCTTCGGAGCGACCCCTCCTAGGCCCTCCCACGGCTTGAGGTATTTGAGAGGGAATAACAATCCCCCCAACTCACCAGCTTCATGCTTTACCCGGTTCTATTTACTGTGACCATCCTTCTTCTCTTTCCTGACCTAAGCCTCCCCCACAGCATCCTGGGACATGTAGTCCACTCATTTGGCCAACCCTCCTCATCTCAGAATGAAGTCATCAACGCTCATTCCGAGAGCATGCTGGAAATTGTAGTCTCCAGCCCCGCTTTGCGCTCCTTTGATCTGTCGTCCATTGGCGTGATGGCGCTAGCAGAGGGTGTCGGGAATGGTAGTTCTAGGCGGGTAGTCCTTCCCCGTCACCCTTGGGAGGTGGGAACTACAAGTCCCAGAGTCTCATAGCGGCAGCAGGTGGGAGCTTGGATGTTGATATCAACATGGCGCTTGTCAGACAGACAAAGACAGTCAGTCTGGTCTGATTGAGCCCAAAAGAGAGCAGGAAGGAGTGGGAAGTGAGGGGAGGGGGATTTTTTCCCGTAGGTGCCGGGGGCGAGTAGGTGCTGGGAGCCTGAAGCATTTCTCTCTTTCTGGAACTTCACCTCATTTTATTTTGAAGCCCCCACCCCCCAAATCTCTTTGCTTTTCACACTGGGACTGGGGGGATCCCCAACCCCCAACTTCTGCAGTTAAATGGTCAAGTGGAGAGGCAGCAACCAGGACCCAAAGGTGAGTGGGTTTTTTTGGACGGGGAAAGGCATGATCTTGGCAACTCTGGGGGTGACTGATCTTGCAAAAAAAAAAAAAAAAGAGGAGAAAGAGATTGTGTTTCCCCCTTCCTTTCCTTTATGTTTGGTTTTGTTTTGGTGTGGCTTGAGAAATTCACTCTAGGATTTACAGATGGGGGGGAGAGGGTTAAGAAGCAGTGGTTCTTTTGAGAATACATAATGTACCTCAGATGACTTTGGAGAATGTTGAGGCAGAGGGCGAAAGAGGACGGCTTTTCTTTTGACCATAGGAGGGTAAAATCTTTTCAGCCAGCGATTTCATTTTGTTCTGTTTTTTGGTTGGGTGCAGTGGAGAAGTTTTAAGATACAAAGATATGTGGGTGCTCCCCACTTTTCTCCTTGAAATAGAAGTGGCGGGCAAAGAGACAGAGAAGAGTGCCTCACTTGGATATCTGCACAGGGTTGTTCATTACAGATTAGTTATCTTTTGATTCACTTTATTTCCTTTTGGTCCATAAACAGGATGATAACCCCTCCCCCTGCACTGGGTTGTTGGTACAGAACCAAGTGATAATTCTGGGTTACTTAATCCAAAGGGAAGATGTGATGTCTGGATTTTAGTTTTGGATTTTTCCAAGTATTTCGGCAACGTTTGGCTGCTGTGAAAGAGCTCAGTTCATCTCAGCCTTCTATTTGTCAAGTGAAACTACCTTGTTTGATTGATTCCCAACAAATATGTTCTTGCGTAGGTCACGGTGATGATCCCTCAGAGCATAAACAAGTCAGTTAGGGAACTATTGTGCCTCAGATCTGCCGATCACCCGTGTTCTGTTCAAACAGCATAGATAAGTAGATCTTGGTTTGCTCAAAATGTAGGGTTTAAAGTGCAGCTGTGTCAGATGATGGCTTATGTTTGAGACTTTATGACCGGTTTTCTCGGCAAATGAAATTATATCAGTTGTGATGTTAGTGAAGAGACAGATGAGTGATTCTTTTTTGATGATTTTGTGGGTGGTTCCTTTGGCAGTTTTTCAGACTGCCACAAATGGAGTGTGTTTTTAAAACAAGAACAACTAGGGGAGAGAATTGCTGTTTCCAGGACATCAGTGAGGAATCTGCCTTAGTTTATGCTAACTTTTGTTGGGAAATTGAACCCAGTCTTGAATGAGGCAACTGATGCTTCAGATAACAGCCAACGGTTCAATTAAAGCTAAATGAACGGTTCGAACTTAACTTGAATAGTCCTGTTGTCTACAGTCCGCTCGAACTGGCTTCAGTTGAGCTGTTTTGACATTGCTGAGTTGTTAACTGGACTGTCAGTGGCCTTTTTACATACCATAGATCCTTTTTTTTTGATGCGGCAGGGATGGGAATTTTAGCATGCAAAATGTGTGCAAGAAAGGAGTCGCAGTGGAAGAAGGTACTGTCTTGGGAGAAGAGAGCGGTTGCTGATGAGTCTGTGGCATGGGGTCTAGTCATACCACTGACACACTGAAGAGTGCCATGCTGGGGTGGGGGGTGGGGATCTGCTTGCAAACAGGAGAGTGTGACTAAAGGAAGGTGTGAACTGTTGCTGCATCCAGATCTTTGGAAGGGTGGGCTCTGCTGTGGGAATATGGTTTCAGCTGGAGTGGGTAATGTTTAGAGCATTCAAGGTGGTTTGTAGAAGTTGGATAGCATAAGCTATTTTTAAAAAATGTGCTGATTCAGACCTCCTGTGAGTATCGGCAACGGCTGCATGGTATGCTTTTCCTTTCTGAATGGTAGGATGAATGTCCTGGGCACCTAAACGTTTGGTGCAAGTGCCTTGGGATTCTGAAAGCCCCTCCCCTGCTGTTTATCGGAACATTGGTGTTAAAAAAAAATCCAGCGTTATGAATTTGAAATATCTTTTAAGCTCTGTATTTGACTACTGTCAAGACAGCTATGGCACTTTTAGGTAAAGGGCGGAGTTCAGACCTCTGAGACTTGGTTTCAAATTCGGTGCAGCCCTGGGCTCCTGGGCTGGCAGGGAGGGGAGCTGTTTTGGGCAAGTCACTGTAGCTTAGTAATTAAGGGATTGAACTGTGAATCAGGAAGGCCCTGGGCTCAAATCCCACCTGAGACATGAAATCACTAGTCAGTCTTGGCAAGCCACTCTTCCTTGACCCTCCCCACCTGCAATACTGGGACAGTAATTTTTGACCTACTTTACAGGGTTCTTGTAGAGATTCCCAAAATAGCATACAGGAAGCACCCTGAATACTTCAAAGCAGTAGATATGTTAAGAAATAGCACTGTTATTTTGTAGGCTTTGCTCTGACCAGCTTTTCTGTTGCTCAAAGAGAGAGGACAGACCCCTTCTGACCCCTGAGAATGTTACGCTGTCGATCATGGGACATGAATGGAGAAAGGCTGCATGGAACGAGGGCTGTAGTTGAAAACTGAATCAGGCAAGGTGGAGTGACAAAGTAGGATTGCCAACCCCCAGGTGGGGCCTGGAGATCTCCCGCTATTACACTTGATCTCCAGGCAACTAAGATCAGTTTCCCTGGAGAAAATGGCTGCTTTGGAGGGTGGACTCTATGGAACAGTATGCTGCTGAGGTCCTTCCCCTCCCCAAACAATGCCCTCCCCAGGCTCCATCCCCCAAATCTCCAGGTATTTCCCAACCAAGAGCTGGCAACCCTGAATAATGCAGCCCTACAACCCCAAACAGTGCAATCTTAAACGAAGTTAGCCTTTTAATTCCAGTAAAGTCAATGGTGCTCAGAAGGGTGTATCTCTGCTTAGACTGTACTCTTATTTCATTTCCCCATCTCTAAAATGAGTTGGTAAAAAACAACAAGAGAGAGTGAAACTTTGGAACTGGTCTGACCTCTTCTGATAATTGGGATGAATGTATATCCTCTGCGTGTCTTGGGGAGAGAAAAAGAAAACCATAGACCAGGGAGGCTGCCGGAAACTGGCTTGTTTGGTCCTTCCTTGAGTTTAAACAGTATAATGACTGAATGATGCCGTTTTCCTTGACTGTGGTTAAAAGGATGCCCTGCAAAAGTGAGTTGGGGTTTTTAGTTTCCTCTGGTTGTGCCCAAGTATGAAAAAAAGCTATGACCCTAGGGCTTGTGAATACTGTTTGGCATTAGCCAAGAAGAAGCAAATGGTTTCAAATGGGGGGTGGAAGGGGAGATATGTTTCTGATATGCATCATTTCTCTGTATGAATATATGAAACTGCCTTACACAGATCGTTGGTCAGTTTTACCATTTACTTTAACTGGCAGTGACTCTCCAGGGTTTTAGACAGTCCTCCAAACTGAGACATTAGAGACTGAACCTAGGACTTTGCACATGGGCACGTGCAGTACCCACACAATGAATATAAACGGAGCTACCTGATAGAGAGTCAGGCTATTGATCCATCTATACTGTATGTTCAGTACTGTCCATTTTGACTGGCAGCAGCTCTCCAGGGTCTCAGGAAGAAGAACAGACAGAACCCTTTTGACTTCTGAAAAGGTAATGCTGGGGATCATGAGACCTGCTTGGATAGAAGCTGGGTGCCATAGTTAAGATTGAAATTGGGCAAGATGAAGTGGGAAAGCTGAAAGGAGCCAACCCTAAGCAGAATAGCAGAAGTCTTTTGAAACACCTGCTATGCCATGGCTTAAGTTTAGGACTCCCAAAGTATGCCTTCTCCCACTGAGCTGCTGTCTCTCCCCCTATGGGGTAAGCATCAGTGGGCACTTTATGGCATAAGCATCAGTGGGCATATTGAATAACATTGGCATGATTGAGATGTACTTATATGAGCTGCTGACTGTTGGTTTGCTAGTGAAAGCTTGCTGCAAGCTGTTAGGCTGACAAGCAGTGAACTGAAGTTTGTTTGGGTTCGCCTCTCCCCAGTCGAACCAGTTAATGTGTGCAGATGCTTTCTCAGCCTTGAGAGCTGTACCTAAAGACCATTGTTCTCCAAGCTGCCCTGAAACTTCCTTTTTGTGAACATTTGTGGGAAAGATAATATATCTGTGACGCGTTCAGAGCTAATGTGTAACCCCTAAGAGCTAATTCTGAAAGCTGACTTTTGCCAGTTGCGGCAGTATAAATATCTGTGAGCTTATATCACCCCAGTCTAAATGCCATTCTCGGAACCAGATCTCTGAAAGTGTGCATCTTTGGTCTTTAGTGGGGAGAAAGGCTGAATTCAGTGGTTTACCTGATGTCTTGGAGAACCACTGCCAGATGATGTCTTTCTTTACCTGATGTCATGGAGAACCACTGCTGGAGGAGGCAATACGGAGTTAGATGCACCAATGTTTCTGACTTGGTGTAAGGCTTGTAATGAACTTTAGAGTGAGCTAATGTTCTCCAGTGGGAGGAGCCGGAGCTCAGTGGAGGGCAGCCGCATTACAAGTAGACGATCGCAGGTTCAAGCCCTGGCATCTCCAGATAAAAAGTAGGTGATTTGAAAGATCTGAAACCCTGGAGACCTGCTGACCTTGATAGACCAATGGTCTGACTCTTAAATCATACTCAGTATAAATCATTTTGCGTTAATGTGAAGTTTGATGCAGGCCAGGGGAAGTGGAGTGGCTTGCTCTTATGCCTGTGAGTTCCCCTGTGGGACTTAAAACAGAAGTTCACCCTTGTCTCTTCATTTCGATGATTTTCACTCGGCCTTTGCACCATGTCTGCTCCTCAAGGTGGCTTAGAGAGAGCCAGTTTGGGGTTGAGAGCCAGTTTGGTGTAGTGGTTAAGTGCATGGAGTCTAATCTGGAAGAACTGGGTTTGATTCCCCCCTCCTCCACATGCAGCTGCTGGTGTGACCTTGGGTCAGTCATATGTTCTGTCTGAGCTGTTCTTGAAAGAGCAGTTCTCAAAAGAGCTCTCTCGGTCCCACCTACCTCACAGGGTGTCTGTTGTGGGGAGGGGAAGGGAAAGGAGTTTGTAAACCACCCTGAGACTCCCTTGGGTAGTGAAGGGCGGGGTATAAATCCAATCTCCTCCTCCTCCTCCTTACAAAAGTCATCAGACAAATATAACACATTTAGGCAGTATGAACATTCAGAGCCAGAGGACAGACATTTCAGCATCCTCCCCCCTCAGTTCTCATGGTTGTCCTGCCACTGGTGTTGCTGCTATTTTGTCTTCAGGATGCATGCCAGAGGTCCTGGGTTCAGTCCCAACCATCTCCATTTAAAACAATCAGGAGGTAGGTGATGTTAAAGATCTTTCTCTGCCAGAGGCCTTGGAGAGCTGCTGCCAGTCAGAGCAGACAGTATTGACCTTGAAAGACCAGTGGCCTGACTCTGTGTCAGGCAGCTTCAGGTGTTCGTGGGTCAATGCCGGCGGGAAGGACAAGCTAAGTGAGTTGCCAAGCATATTGTAGAAGACTGGCAAATTTGTAGGAGAGCCCCAAAGTGTTATTTCAAAGCCCAGAAGGGGAAACCCAAGATCAGTAATGTACAGACAATCTCTGGTCTATGTGGAATGGTGCAATTATACTTTGGTAAAACAGGACATGTTGATAAGAATGTGGCAACCTGTGTTCTAAAAGGATAATTGTGCCAAAATGTTCCTCACCATCTAGTTATTAGGCATGTTGTGTATATGATATAAATGTGAAGTGATATGATATAAATGTATTAGGCAAGGGATATCAGACTGATAAAGATGATAGATAATCAAGTGGAAATTAAGGAACAAACCAGTAAAATGGTTTAGGGTTAATGTAATCTGCAACTCAAACTCAGACCCCCCCCCCACCCCCAGTAAGTATTTTGTGTGTGCATGTATGTGCTTGCGAGCCTGGAAGTCATGGTAACTTCTGGCGACCCCTAGTGGGGCTAGGACGTTTTCAGAAAGGTGGCTTATATTACCTGCCCAGCCCAGTATTCCTTAGTATTCACCCTTCCAAGTACAAGCCAGGGTTGGCCCTGCTTAGCTTCCAAGATCTGACGAGACTTGGCTTGCCTGGGCTATCCAGGTCAGGTCAGATCCTTTCTTCAGTGAATGGTAAAGTGTGTATTGCGTCCTCTGAACTTGTTCTGTTCTAAGCATAACCAAGTACAACCATCAGAGGTAGAAAAATCCCCAGAGAAGAATACAGTCAGGTTTCTGCTGAAGTGTGAGCCGGATGTTACAAGTGCCATCTGCATAGGGGAACAGTCACTTTAACCCTGCCAGCGTAGGTTTGAAATAGCTTTGGGGTTAATTAATGCAGAGTATGAGGGTGTGGTCTGGTGCGTGCGATATTGGAACTTGGCCTTCTTGAACCAAGTAGGATACTTTTAACCACTCGACTAAAGAGTTGGTCTTGAAAGCAATGCCTGGATATCATATCTGGGGAGAAGCAGGTTCTCCGAGATGCTCTGCTGTGTGTGGATGACGCGGCACGTACCAAAGTGGTTTGTTTCAGAAAGAGAGATGGGAGGGAAAGGAGGGAGAGAAACTGCTGGCTCACGGGCTCGCATTATTGTGGAGGGCTTGTCAAAGGCCCATGGTATGAGGCGCTCACTGCTGCAGTGCTTATCAGGTGCCGGGGCTGTGAGCGGCTTCCTTCCTTCCACAGCAAAAGCCAGCACTTGTTTATCTGCCTCCCATTGGACTGAGGCGGGGTTTGGTGTAAGGGTGCTGCTGCCATTCCACTGTGCTGCTGTGACAGAAGGTGGGCCCTGTCCTGGCTGCTTTGGGGCTGCAGCTGCTTTGCTAAGAGCTTATTCCGATCGTGTTCTAGGAGTATGGATGCGATCAGGATTGCAGGCTGTATAAGATTTTATCATGCTCGTGTGCCTGAATCCTCTACCCAGAGAAACTGAATTCTGCAACTTATATAATCAGGCAAACCGGCATATATTTGCTTACTGCTTACAATTTATTCTCTTCCTGCTAGACATGGGGAGAAAAGGCAAAGAACTATTCATAGCACCAAACCCTCCCTCCCTGACTATGGGAAGACCTCAGGCCACCTTCTGGTTCCTGAGATCTCAGCAGGTATTGCCCATATGCTTTCAAATGTGTCTTCTAGTCATAGGGGCTAGAAACTGGGGGTGAGGGGGGGGGGTTAAGTGAAAGGGAGCTGAATTACATACCCAATAAAAAATTCTGCATTTGCACAGAGTTGTTTCTTTCTGAGCTCTTTAATGAGCGACATGGCATGCCACTTTGCTTACGACTGCACTGATCGTTGAAGTTTGCTATTCCTAAAATGTCCTTACCTGTCCAGATTTTTCTTGGCAGCTAAAAGTAGACCATCCCATTACTAAAACAAAAAAAGGTTGAGCTACTGGTAATGGTACCTGTGTGTGATGTTTTATGTTGCGACGGCAGTGTGCTGTGCAGGGGACAGAGCATGCAAATGGCCCCGTTCTTCTTTAGAGAGATCTTAGGTTAAAATTGTAGGGACGGGGGTGGGAAGAGACCTGACGCTGATATGTGGATTGTGGAGCTGTGGTGGGAGTGAGTAAGGGGAAAGTCATGTTGGACCAACACTTCATTTCAAGGAAAGGCTAAAAGCATTAGGGAGCTTTTTAGTTTAGAAACAAAAGATAGTGAAAGGGGTAATGTGATGAAAATTCCCACCACAGATGATGCTCTGCTTGAGAGGATACATGGAACGAGATGGGAGTGGAGGGAATTTATGTACTTCTCTGGGCTGCCTGGTTTCTTTACGTGGCACATGAATGTAATCTCTCCAAATGGTGAGAGTGACCCTGTTGTGCTCTCTGGGGACAGGGGAACATCAGCTATGATGGAGTCCATGAGCCCTCTCACTGTTTCCTTATGCAGTTTTCTTTATTTATCAGTCCAGACCCCTGAAGCTGTGGTTCACCTCACCCACCTCAGGGTTACATTGCATTACATGGGAGAAGAGCCACAATGCTGCAACCTGCCTCTTACCTCTGCCTCCTTCTTCTCCTGCCAGCATCCTCCCATTTCCCCCTCCCTCCCTCCCTTTTTATAGCCCCAGCATCACACCTGGCGCTTGTTAAGTTCCTCCCGTTTCTCCTCTCTTTTCTGCATCAAAACACCTGGGCCCGGTGAGAGAGCCCTTGTTCTTCCACTCAGGCTTGCTCACTGCCTCCACACCTTTTGAGCTCCCCCGGGGCCAGATGGCAAAGGCTGATGCTGAGGCTACTGAACCTTTCAGTTCGCATTCAGATATGTTTGTAGTCACAGCACATGGCCAATGGGAGAAGCTGGACCATGTGGTTTAAGCAGGGCAGGGGAGGATCTGCTCCTAAATAAGGGGCTGTCCCTCTCATCACCTAAACAGAGTTTGAGTCCAATTGAGCCTTTAAGACCAATAAAGTTTTATTCTGGGTATAAGCTTTTGTGTGCATGCACACTTCTTCAGATACAGTGAAACAGAATTTCCTTAACCATTACATATTGGTAGAGCGGGAGGGGGGTTAGTTGCCAGAAAGGGCTAAACTGGGCAATTATAGCTGAGATTGAATTAAGAAGAAGAGAAAAAGAGTTTGGATTTATACCCCACCCTTCTCTACCCGAAGGAGTCTCAGAGTGGTTTACAATCTCCTTTCCCACCCTGTGAGGTAGGTGGGGCTGAGAGAGCTCTTTTGAGAACAGCTCTGAGAGAACTTGTAACTGACCCAAGGCCACATCAGCAGCTGCATGTGGAGGAGTGGGAACTCAAACCCGTTTCCGTTTCTCCCAGATTCAGAGTCCATGCTCCTTACCACTATGCCAGACTGAAACTGGTAAGATCTGCGAAAATCAGTATATCAGCATACAAATACAAGAGTTAACAAACAGATGCAAGAACAAAATTTAGTTTGTTAACTCTTGTATTTGTATGGTAATTTACTGCTATTCACAGATTTTACCAACTGCCTTAATCCAATCTCAGCTGTAATTGCCCAGTTACTTATGCATCTTAATACTAAATAGCTCTTTCTGGCAACTAACCCCCCCTCTATATTTAATGGTTGAAGAAACTTTGTTTCACTGTATCTGAAGAAGTGTGCATGCACACGAAAGCTTATACCCCGAGTAAAACTTTGCTGGTTTTAAAGGTGCCACTGGACTCAGACTTTGTTTCTCTGCTTCAGACCAACATGCCTACCCACCTGTATCCTCTCATTACCTGTAATCTGATGACCTTTTGAGGCAGATAAGAAGGCCAGCTGCCATTTACAAAAGGGGCATTGTTGACTTTATAGACTGTTTGATAACTATTGGACCATGTACCAATCAAACGCGATCAATTCACTCATCGATTGATGACATTTGATTGGTTAATTGACCTGCATCCGAGCCCCTCTGGCTATTCAAGGTTGTCCTTTGAACAAAGAAGGGTCAGAAACTTAGCCGCATGTGTTACACAGCTCTTGGGATTGGGGCTACAGCTTGGCGAATGGGAGCGAGGAGACGAAAGAGTAGAGCTCCTTTATTCCGTTTAGGCAGATCTTTGTTCTGTGCTTTGTAGTAACTTTTATTTACTAGTGTGGGAGTATGTGGGCGTGTGTTCATAATCCTGCTAGGAACTGAAAATGATTTCATTCTTCCCATAATTGCTAGATCATGCTCAGATAGAACTCTGTAACAGCAGGCTGGAAACTTTCTATTAGTTGGGGGGCTGTCTCTCTGACTGGTTCAGGTATTTGTGTTTTTAAAATTGGTGCACATCATTTCATACGATGGGCAAGTACTTTAAAATATGTTGTATCATCAAATGCGTGTTTAAGAGAGACAGAATAAATGAAGTGTGGGGAAAAAAGAATTTTGCAAGAAAAATGGTTGCATGCATAGGAAAAAGGATATTTATATGTAAAATAACAGCAGAAAAAGCTCATCCAGCACAATAGTTGAGGATGGTTTTTCTGATCTATTTTGCGGGAGGCTGAATTTCATTAAATTGAAAGTTAATAAAGGGCAGTAATGTAAGATGCTTTGGGGAGTTTTGAACTGAAAATTTTTCCATTTCTCAAAACTGGGAACTGGTCTAGCATGTATCTTTAACTTAAATTTAGGAAACAAAACTAAAAAGGTATGCTGTATTAAATTTATTTACTGCATAAATGTCTCACTTTTATCTTCCAAGAGCCCAAACTAATTGAATTGAAATACATGTTTAGGAAAAAATAATTCAATAAAGTATACTTAACATGGTAAATGTTTGGAGGTATCTATCTATCTAATCTATCTTCCCTTGGAAATAGTTGCCTGGAAAAAAATTTACAACTTTGAAACTGTCTGATTTTACTGGTGTGATGTACACTCAGTATGTTTCTAATTAATGTTAAAAGAACAATGCATTTTTAGAAATGAAAAGTTTCCAAAGTGTGGAACTGTACGATCCTCCTTTTTCAATATCTCCAGATTAGATAATTCATATTTATTTGGAAATCTGAATGGTTGCTGTAAGAGAAAAAAATTAATATCACGTCTTGTGATGGAACTATACCAGGAAGCTTAGTAGTCTTTTGTGCACTGATCTCAGGTAGGGAAAGATCATTCCATTTTGAGATGAAATGCAAAGATGAAGTTCTGCATTCAGTAATTTCATTGGATATGTGGATATGGATTTGGACTTAGGTTTTCCCTAAAATTTCATCTCATAAGATTTGAGAGAAAGCTTTATGAAAATCATGTAATGCTGGTATTGGGTACCTAAGAGGCTTGCGGATATTTATCCTAATTCCCTTTGGAGATGTGACATTCCCAAGGGCTTGTGAATATTTACCATGATTATCTTCCGAGATGTGGTGCTCCAAAAGCAGAGCTGTTGCATAAATGTGGTTTTGCCCTCTGATTTAGCCTTTCCAGAGCCAAATCTTAGATATCATATGTGAAACATCTGATTATTATATCATATGTCCTATAACCCAATGACTACCCTCTTATGTTGCCTGAAAGGAATTGTTTCCTGCCGTCCCTGATGGAGGTTGTATCAGGCTGGGCGTTGGAGCACCCTAACCTATTGGTTTTGGGTGATTTCAATGTCCATGCCGATGACGCAGCCTCCACTCAGGTGGCGGAACTGGTGTCGGCCATGGCAGCACTCAGACTGCAATGGCTCGTTTCCTTCCTTCAAGGTTGGGGACAAAGGGTGGCGCTTGGGGAGCAGCAATCCACAAGGCACCCGCTGGAATGCGGTGTGCCCCAGGGAGCGGTGCTTTCCCCGATGTTGTTCAACATCTACATACGCCCCCTTGCCCAGATTGCCTGAAGGCATGGGCTGGGATGTCACCAGTACGCTGGTGACACCCAGCTCTATCTGATGTTCGGCAGCCAGTCAGACTCCGGCCCAGAAGATCTGGACTGGGCATTGCACGCCATGGCTGGTTGGCTCAGGCAGAGTCGGCTGAAATTGAACCCGGCGAAGACGGAGGTCCTGTGCCTGGGTTGGAAAGGCCTAGGGCGGGGGCTCCCACTCCCGAGTTTCGATGTGGTGCCATTGGTGCCGGCGTCGGGGGTTAGGAGTTTGGGAGTGCTCCTGGATCCCTCCTTAACAATGGAGGCCCAGGTAGCAGCCACTGCCAAGTCAGCCTTTTATCATCTGTGGCTGACTCGGCAGTTGGTTCCCTTCCTTGACCGCGATGACCTAGCTACAGTGATCCATGTAATGGTCACTTCGAGGTTGGACTGCTATAATGCTCTCTACATGGGGCTGCCCTTGCGGCAAATTTGGAAGCTGCAGCTGGTGCAGAATGCCGTGGCCAGGCTATTGATGGGCCTCACAAAGTGGGACCACATCCGGCCTGTGCTGGTGGCGCTGCACTGGCTGCCTATAGCACGCCAAATTCGCTTCAAGGTGCTGGTACTCATCTTCAAAGCCTTATATGGCCAGGGTCCAACATACCTGAGGGACCGCCTTTCCCCGTATATACCCCAGCGAGCATTTTGGTCGGGGTCACAAGATCGACCCATTGTCCCAGGCCCCAGGGAGGCCAAGGTCGCCGGGACCAGGGCCAGGGCCTTTTCAGTGGTGGCGCCTGTCAGGTGGAATGAGCTGCTGGGGAGATCAGGGCCCTGTGGGACCTTATGCAGTTCTGCAGGGCCTGTAAGACGGAGCTCTTCCACCAGGCCTTCGACTAGGAGCTGCCACCGCTAGTGTCATCTACCATTGCTCGTATCATCACAATGAGGGCCAGCCCTGGAAGTAGCCCAGGCGAGGCGGTCTGGGAGCTGGACTCCAACCCTGGTGAGGCAAAAAACTTTTGGGAAACCATCCGACTATGGAATATTGGAAGCACTTTAAACTGAGTGGTCTTATTACTGTTGTGTTGTGTGGTTTTAAAATGTTTTATTGTAATTTTACGGTGTATTGAATCTGGCACTATGTGCCCTGTAAGCCGCCCTGAGCCCGTTCGCGGGAAGGGTGGGGTATAAATCTAAAATAATAAATAATAAATAAATAATAATAAATAATATTGTTGATGGTCAGTTCACTTGGAGCTGTAAGCTCTTATTCTTTGATTTACTTATTAATTCTCTAAATTATATTTATATTAAATAATATTTAAATAGAAATGATTTTTTTTCCTGTGGAAATATATATAGTTGAGGGGGGGGAAATCCATTATGGAAAAGTTTTTTGGGGGGAAGTTTTTCTTCCTCACTGTACTGTGAAGAGACATAGTGTAGAACAAAAAGCTTTGACGTGTTCAGGTCTTTGGAGAGAGGGCTTTCAGACTGGTTTTGTGTGTGTAAAAAGTGCCATCAAGTCACAGCCAATTTACGGCAATCCCAGCAGGGTGCTTTCCAGGCAAGCAAGAAGCAGAGGTAGTTTGTCATTGCCTTCCTTTGCTGAGTCTTCCTTGGAGGTCTCCCTTCCAAGTACCAGCTCTGCTTAGCTTCGAAAGTCTAATGAGATCAGGCTATACGAAGCTGCCTTCCCTATCAGTCAAACTGGGTTTAACTTTTTTAAAAAAATTTAGACTGCTGCTTTAACTTGTCATTTAGGCTCATTTCTAGGCATTGCAGTTTCTTTTTGGCGTGTCCTTGTTTTATGAGTTGATGTGTGTCACCTTGGGTATTACTAATACAAAGGCAGGATCAAACTTTGCTTTTAAAAAAAGTAAATCTGGTGGGTGTCTTTTGCCCTTAGAACCCAGTCCCAAACCTGCAGGTGGGAAGCATCAGTGATTTGAGGTCTACAGACATTTATCAGTCATGGACCCTGCCAAGTGCGGGGGGGGGGGGGGAGATTTTTATAAATAAAGTGGCCTATTGAATTGGAGGGGCAGTTTGGGACCTTTCATGAACATTATGAAGTGAAAGCATAATAATTTGTCAGCCTGGGATTTGTTTACTGTAATACAGGAAGATAACTGAGTGTAATCCACCATTGCTTTCAAGGCCTCCATCTTTTCACTGGGACTTGCAAAGGGTATGCATGCCAGCCCCATGGAAACAAAGGGGGGCATCTGTCCTGTTCCCCGTCTGGTCCCACTGGGGATGAAGGCATGGAGTCTCTGTCAGGCAACCAAAACCAAGCCAAGAAGGAGCTGGTTAGCTGGAGCCCTTGCTGCACGGAGCTGTCCAGGACTTATCATGAGCATGGTTGGACAGCTGATGACTCCACCCCTTCCTGTAGCCAGACTTGGGCTCTGATCTTGCCAAGGTTTATGAGTGGTGTGACGAACTGACCTCCAAAAGCAGGATGCTTAGGGTATCAGACTCAGAGAGCTGGGAGATTAGGGGCTAATGCCTCACTATAAAGCACTTTGACAGGCTGCTGCCTGCGTGCACCCCCTTCTCTCTGACTGGTCAGCGCCAGCTAGGAGAGTTTTATAAAATCTTGTGAGTCTTGTGGGAGTCAGTCAATCATCATTTGGATTTTGACTTGGCAGTTGCCAGTCAGGAGGAGCCTGTGTCAGTCTGAGAGAAACAGACAAGCCACTTAAGAAATAAAGGACACAACTCCTAGCCTTTACTGTACACCAACACATTTGGGGAAAAGTTCAGAAATCAGAACTTAACATCTAAGTGTCAGCACTAGCTGAATTCTATTCATTCACAGTCTCCAGAACTGGGGTTTAGGTTTGCCAGAAGAGGCTGGGCAGTTGGTGGGAAATTGTCAGCCTAGCCAAACGGAAAAGGGTTATCACTCCTAGGAAAAGGAGACTATTCCTTACCCAGTTATTCAGCGGGTTCAACTCAGAAGGGACCTCTGGTTTGAGAAGTGAAAAGGGAAACAGTCTTAGACTCCTCAAGAGTACAGAAAGGGAAAATTATAATCTCAAAAAGGGAAGTATTGATATACAGGAAGAAAGTTCTAACTTCCAGGAAACCAAGGTATTTTCTATTAAACTTTATTAAGACAAATTGTTGCTGAAAGAAATCTATAAGATAAACCTATCTCTCACTGTAAAGAACTGAGTATATTAGAATTTAAGCTTCAATTATATTATGTTGCCTGTTTAAGATATTCTGATTTTCTTTTTAAAGAACCACAGTTTCCTCAACTCATTGCCCCCTGCCCTATTCCTGATCCAACTGTGCCTGTTCAATAAAATTTACCTTTTTGTTTCAATTTTACTTCGTGTCAAGTGCCATTTCCAAAGGGTTATAAAAAAGGGCTCCTGCTGAGTTACAATAAAACTCTGGCCTGGGCAAAAGCCAAATAACTTATTTAACACTGAGTGGGACACAAAGAAAGTTATAAGTTTATAATTCAAACATGCTACTAAGAGACTGCTCAGTCAGAGTTGTGAACAGTGTTTTGGTGGGAAAATCTGCCTCCCAGAAGAGAAGGAGCAGGGGTCCGTCATATCTGGCATCTTCCTCCTGTGCACAACTCAAGGAAGGGAGGCTCCTGGTTGCGAAGTACATGTTCTCCTGCCTTGTCTGAGCTTCAGCACTGGCTCTCTGCCTCGTTTGCTCTTGCAGGAAGACGATGGGGGACTGGTGGCAGAAGAAACCATTAAGGAGGCTCCCCCTCTGCCCAGAGCTTAGTTCCTGGACAGGTGCCGGTTCCTGATCCACCTGAATCTCTTCCTCTTGGGTAGGAACTGGTTGTGACAGAGATTGCATGGGTCTTCTCCTGAAAATCTAGGGTAGAGCAAGGAGCTTGGGGTGTAATAGGGATCATAGGGGGCTCATTTTCTCCCATGGGGTCTCCTGAGGAGTCCCTCATCGGAAGGTTCAGGGAGGACACTGTCAAGTGTATAGCGAGAAGACTTGGTAGATTGGACCTAGTACTGTTTAGTGGGAAAATACCAAGTTTTCAAAATGCAGCTGGCAGTGCAATCCTATTTAGAGTTACTCTAGTCTAAACCCAATGGCCTTAGCCTGGGGTAACTCTGTATTGTATTACAACAGTCTGTCACCTTTCTGATAGTACTGCCCTGTGGGTGCTTAGGAAGGCAGATAAACACTGGTTTGCTGGATCAACCCAAAGGTCATTTGGTTTAGCATTCTGTTTTCAGTGAAGCTGAACAGATGCTGTTGGAAGTTCTCAAACTGGGCAAGAATGCAGCTGCACTCCCTTAATAACTGTCCCCATTCCCTGCTGCTCAGAAGTTTGCAGTGTCTTTGTACTTTGGTTAACAACCATTCATAGACCTATCCTTGTGAATTTTAAAATGAAATCTAAACCAGTGGCCATTTCAACATCTTCTGGCAATGAATTCCATTGTGCATTATGTGAAGAAGAGCGTCCCTTGTTCTGAATGTGAACTTATTGCCCATCAAATCCTGCTGACTGAGTTCCAGTATTACAGAAGAGAATGAAACATTTTCTTCCCTGCACTTTGTTCCGGTGTGGTGTGGTGGGTAGGGTGGTGGACTAGGATTCTGGGAGACCCGGGTTTAATCCCTATTTTGACCTGGAAGATTGTCAGGTGTCCTTGGACCAGTCACTCTCCCGTAGCCTAACCTATCCTCACTGGACCACTATGAGGAGAAAATGGAGAAAAGGAGAACTATGTAAGCTGTTTTGGATCCCCACTGGGGGAGTTAATTTAATTGAAACTAAATTCCTGCTCAAGAACTCATCTGATTTGCACATTTGGTAAAATGGGGTGATGGATTGGACTGTATCAGATCGACCAGCCAAAACCAGTGCAACAGAGAGTTGTAGTAGATGCTCCAGGAGGAATATTTGCCCCTGACCTTCATTCTGATATGGTGGTACTGGTTCTACTATCTAAGGCTTTCTTTCCTAGCTACATCTCATCTTCCTCTCAAACCGTCCTCCTTTCTTTAGAGCACCATTTCCTAATTTAATACAATCCCAAAATAGTTTCTTTGTGAGTGAGACATAGAGTGTTTTGGTTCCCTCCCCCCTTTAGAGGTGTGAAGTTTTTTAAAATTATTAAACACTAAAAAGGAAGATTGGAAAGAGTTGCAAATAGATTCCTTTAAGTTTTCAGATTAGCACATCAAAGTCTCTTTCCCTTTGTAAATCAGCCTTCCAGCCCACAAAAGTGGGAAATAATTTCTCTAGTAGTTGGCCAGCTGAAGATTTCACCATGTAACTGTGAAATGCACACTTTATTTTTGTCTTGTGCCTGTTTTTTTTTTTAAACAGCAGCAGCAACAACAACACAATAACAAACTTGCAAATGTGAAATTCTAGGATCTGGGTTACATGAAATTAGCTCACTCTTGGTTAGGGTTCCCACTGCATATTGCAGTAAAATATTTCATCTTAATTTAAATCAAAATAAGTTTGCAGTCCTTATGGTAGCAAAGAACAGTTTGGAATATACATTGGAAGCTGAAGATGGGCAAAGAGAAAGGAGGTTTCAGTGCCTGAAGACCATCTGGTTTAGTCCTGCAAAGTCAGTAGTTGACTGTGAAGTCCACTGTAGTTTCTTGACTTTCCTGTCACACTGCAAACTTAGTGGGATGTTAGGGTGGAGCACTGGCTCTGTGCCCTGACCTGGATTGCCTGGCTAGCCCAGTCTCAGAGGCTAAGCAAGCTTGGTCCTGGTTAGTACTTGGATGGGAGTCCACCAAGCAAGTTCAAGGTAGCTACACAGAGATGGGCAATGACAAAACCACCTCTGATCATTTCTTGCCTTTAAATCCTTATGGGATTGCCATAAATCAGCTGTGACTTGATGGCACTTTCCACCATAATGCCTCAGTGGGAGAGCACCTGCTTTGCATGCAGTGGCCCCAGGTTCAATCCCGAGCATCTCCAGTTAACAAACTAGTAGTGGATGATGTGAAAGACCTCTGGAGAGCTGCTGCCAGGCATGGTAGTCAGTGCTGACCTTGATAGACTAATGATCTGACTTGGTGTAAGGAGAGCTTTATGTGTTCAGTTATATGGAAAGGAGGTGCAGTGGCAAAGTTGGCCTGGGAAAATATTTCTGATTCTCAAGTCTGAAATAGTAATTGTTTTAAAAGAGAATGAAATTTGTTTTAGCACGGAACCCTAAACAGGGCTTGGATATTTAAGTTGTTTCAATGTACTTAACAGTATTTCAGTGGGACTAGAAGGGTGTAACTTTGTTTAGGATTGCACGTAAATATCTACTTGTAAACATCAGGGTTTTTTTGTTTGTTTTTAGAAGTCTGGGTATCTGTCCTGTGCCCTACAAAATGCCATCATTGCCAAAGATGCATGGAGATAATCTGTGTGAAGGCAAGGGACTGATATGTGGATTCTTCTTGGAGGGTGGGGGAAAGGTGTCTGACCTCCTCCTTCTTTGCTGCTTTATGATCCTAGACATAAAGCAAAATGTGCTTGAGAGCAGAGAGGTTATTTCCCAGTGTGCATAAATTGTGAGAAGCAACATTTGCAAAACCTAATTTAAACAGAGAGGATTGATTTATGGGGACGGGGGGTGGAGGGGGGCAACGCTATGCTCGTGGTGCGTCTCGGAAACGATCATTTCCTAAGCTGCTGTCCTTACAGGGCAAGCTCTGGTGCTCCATAACTTCCCTGAATGTTGTGGGTGCAGATTTCACTTGGATCAGATGCCAGGAGCAAATACATCCTTGTGAGTCTCTCTCTGGATGGGAGCTGCCTCAGGTCTCAGAGGGGCTCGTCGAGTCAATTTCCAGTGCAAAGGGGAAAAGCAGTATGCTAAATCTTGCAGTCCTTGGCCTTCCCTTTTTGAATAAGACAGGTTTAAGTAGCCTGTGTTTTTCTAGCTTGCATAGAAATTTAGTCAGAGTCTCTCTCTCTCTCTCTTTATCTCTCTCTCTCTCTGTGCGATAAATGGAAACACCCAAGGTCAGGAACAGGCATTTGAGTTAAAGGAAGCTCTTTCACAGCATGGTTTTGCATTCCCTATGCACTCAGTCATACTGCTCTGAAAGTCTTCAGTGCCCTGACAGCAGGACTGTTGGTGGCTGCTGGCAAGGATGGTCAGAAGGATTGCTGTACGTCGGTGCATGTGTGTGTGGGGGGGTTAGAGTGTATCCTTATTGGGTGACCTTGGGCTATTCATTCTCTCTCAGCTTAACCAACCTCACAGGATTGTTGTAGGGTAGATAAAATGGAGTAGGCCAGAATTATGAAGTTAACTTCTTTGGGTCCTCATTGGGGAGTAAAGCAGGGAGTCGATATCTAAATTAAAAATAATGAATATGTGGCGTTCCACCAAGTAATGTGAGCAGAAAAGGCAAGTCCCAGCCCCAAGGAGCTTCAGTCTACATTTTGACAGTGTAGGGGGAAACAACTGGGGCAAGGAAAGGTGGGTCAAAGGTAATGAGTGGAAACAAATGAGAAGTTTGCAGTTCACTTGTGGTTGAGGTCTGTGTATCTAAGCAACAGCTCAAAGGTGCTGTCTTTGGTAGCAATTATATGCCTATGCTGGGGGCTACCTACCAGGGCTAGATACCATTGTTGTGATCTGCTTGTGATCTTCTCTGGGACATCCAGCTGATCACTGTTAGAGGACAGATTGTTGAGTTTAGGAGGGTCTCTGCTTTGATCCTCCAGGACAACACGTATGGCCAAGTTGCCAAGAAGATGCCCTCACCAAACAAGGCAATGGTAAGGGATGGTGGGAAGTGAGAATCTTGTACATTCATGCATCTTGACAAGGATGCTGTAATGCTGAAGTCGCCTGAATATCTAGGAGCTGGGCTGTCCCCAGGCCTGTAGCTATGGTGGGGCATTTTGGGGCTCTGCCCCTTCAAATGTGAGGCATGCCCCCACAACAGCTGCTGCCCCTCTCTCTCCCTTCCCTCCTGTGACATTAAAAGAGTCCTCCAGCTGACTGGGGGGAGCATGTGGTCCACTGATCAGCTGGAGGGCCCTTTAAATCTTGTAGCTGCTCCTCTCCCTCCTCTCCTCCAAGATTTAAAAGGCCCCCCAGCTGATCAGCAGCTGGAGATGAGAAAGATGGGCAGCTGCTGGCCGCACACCTTCCCTGAACTTTCCGCTTAGAGATTAGGCACAGGCAGTCCCCACTAGAAAAACTGCATTTAAAGGGAAATCGCCACTTGGAGTTCAGGGAAGGCATGTGGCCACACCTCTCCCTCCCTTCTCCCCTAAAAAATTTCCCCATGTCCCACCAACCCAAAATTTCCGGCTACAGGGCTCTCTCTCTCTCCCGCACAATCACAGCCTCCATCCTGGCTTTGTTTGTCCTGTTGGGACCAAATTTCAATAATTTTACCCACATCCATAAGAACTGTCATGTTAGATTAGGCCAAGGGCCCATCCCAGATGCTTTCGGGAAACCCAGAAAGGAGAGCATAAAGACGAGACCCCTCCCTGGCCTTTGCCCTGGATGTCTAATATTCAGACGGCCTCCATGTGGCCTTTCTGTAGAATGGCTGATATCCACTGATGGATGCATCCTTTGTGACTTTACAAAAGGATTAAATGGAGTTAGCAGAGATTGCAATCCTGTTGTTGCTTGCTTTGGAGTAAGTCATATCAAACTCAGTGGGACTGTTTTCAGAGCAGCTGTGCATAGGATCGGGCTTTCAAGCAGTGCAATCTGTATTGTGTGCATGCACTGTGCAAAGACTATTTCAGTCTGTTGCCAATTACACTGTTGCTCTTTAGCACCTGGGTTCTCCTTTGACATAACCCCCAAAATGGGGGAGAACACCATAACCACTGAAGGCATTTTTTCTTTCTTTTTTTGATTCCCAAGGCATTGATAGCAATGCTCCCTCACTTTTCCTTTGCTTTTTAAAAGAATAAGTGAAGTTCATTGATTGAGCTGTTATCTGTGACCTTGAATCAACCAGTTGCTGCTCTTGAAACATAGCTGCAACAGCTCTGCATTGTGCCCATAAATGCAACCAGTCCTCCCGTGACTTAATTTGGTGCCTTAGTCCAGCAAGGGTGCGCATTGAAGAAGAAAAAGAAGAGAGAAGAGATTGGATTTATATCCCGCCCTTCACTCACTTAAGAGTCTCAGAGCGGCTTACAAACTCCTTTCCCTTCCCCTCCCCACAACAGACACCCTGTGAGGTAGGTGGGGCTGAGAGAGCTCTTTCCCAAGCTGTCCTTGAGAGAACAGCTGGTCCAGAGCTATGGCTTGCCCAAGGTCATCCAGCCAGGTGCAAGTGGAGGAGTGGGGAATCAAACCCGGTTCTCCCAGATTAGAGTCCGCGCACTTAACCACTACACCAAACTGGCTCTCTTGAGGGAAAGGCATATAGGGGTGTGGTCAGACTGCACTAGCAGCCCTGTGCAATGTTAACCACAGTCTGTTTCTTAACCCTGGGTAAGTTCCTAAACTTATCGAGTGATATCCTGATTCCAGAAGGCATGTGCTGTTAGCTGCCTTGAATAGGGTTGCCAACTCTTGGTTGAGAAGTACCTGGGGATTTGGGGAGTGGAGTCTGTGGAGGGGGGGTTGGGGAGGGATACGACACCATAGAGTCCACCCTCTGAAGCAGCCTTTTTCTCCAGGGGAACTGATCTCTGTTGCCTGGCAATAAGTTTTAACTCTGGGAAATCTCCAGGCCCCACCTGGACGTTGGCAATCCTAGCTGTGAACCATGAGGAAAGGTAGGATATAAATACTTCAATAAATAAGTAAAATAAATAAATGTGTTGAGAGATAGCAAATGAGCCAGTTTGGTGTAGTGGTTAAGTGTGCGGACTCTAATCTGGGAGAACCGGGTTTGACTCCCCACTCCTCCACTTGCACCTGGCTGGATGACCTTGGGCAAGCCATAGCTCTGTACCAGCTGTTCTCTCAAGGACAGTTGTCTCAGAGCTCTCTCAGCCCCACCTACCTCACAGGGTGTCTGTTGCGGGGAGGGGAAGGGAAAGGAGTCTGAGACTCCTTTGGGTAGTGAAGGGCCAGGTATAAATCCAATCTCCTCCTCTTCTACACTTGTTGCCGTGTAAGTAGTGGGGTCTAACTGCACATTATGTTTGTCCATGGTGTGCTTGCAACTTCCCAGATGGGTATTCAGTTTTCAGCTGTGTGGGCCCCAATTCAGATAGGAACTGGGGTGCAAGACAAAACTTCAGCCTTCCTGCCATGCCATTTTTCTGACTTGAAATAGCCCTGGGAGCATTGATTGCCCCATTGGGAGCTCCATGTCTGCTGACGGGGTAAGAACATAAGAAAAGCCATCTTGGATCAGGCCAGTGGCCCATCCAGTCCAACACTTTGTGTGACACAGTGGCGAAAAAACCAGGTGTCATAAATGAAGTTACACCAAGGTTTCCCCAGTGGAGCAAATAGTGTTTCCCAGGGGCTGTTTCAGGTTGGGAAAATGGAGCGGGTGGGAGGCATAAGCACCATCTTCCCAGGTTGTGGTCCCAATCTGAATTTGGCCCCGTGTACCTGGCAATATAGTTCCCAGCAGGGAATTTGCAAATGCACCTGTGAAAGTCCTTGTGGTTGGCACAGGGCCCTAGTCAGAGGACTGTGTATTAGGCCTCTTACATATGCCTTTCTTGTGGTTTACCTGTTTATGGAAAATAAGTACGTACGTACAGATCATATAGCTTGGGCCACCTTGTTATAAGAGGTTTTCATTGGAGCCAGTTCATCCATGCAGCAAATAGTTCAGTAATCAAATGATGCCCACATGTAGGCATGAAGAAGCCCATTCTGTGCCTTTCCCCCTTCGTTTTCTCTTCCTCTCTGCCTTTGACACGCTGTTGCCTGGTGTCTGTGAGTGGGAAATATTAGGGCCCTTTCTAATGCGTTCCTCACAAGGGCAGTATTTCTGTGTTGACATCAGGATGCAACTCGCAGATAGACAGCTCTCATGCGTTAATCATACGTGCTTGTGAAGGTCTTCTGGTGTAGGATTTTTTGTTCTGTTTTTGGTGAAAAGAATGTAATGAATCCAGATGCCTTCCTGATATTGACTGTCTCCTCCCAGGCAGGTCTCCATACCATGCAGACTGATCTTTAGAGGTTGCTGCCACTAAGGTTGCTCGTGGATTTTCCTTTGGTTCATTTCTCAGAGATAATTCTGATAAATTCTGGTGTCACTCCTTGGTCACGCTCAAGTACGTTCAGTGTCTCTCTTGCCGTCCACCTCTTTGCTCTCAGTCGCGCAGCAGGGCCCAGGATGTTGCTGCTGTGACTTATCATCCCATTTCTTCCCTTCTCCTGCCTCTGAGCCGCTTGATCCTTAAATTGCTCCGCTGAATAACTTCAGTGGAAGGTGCGCAGACACAAACCCTTTCCTGCAGAAGGGTGCCAGGCTGGTCTTGAACTCCAGACAGGGGTGTCGGGCAGCACTGCTGCTGAAGCAGCCGCCAGAAGTGGTTGTTGCTTCCCAGTGTGGCTTTACTGTATGTGCCTCTTTCACTTAGGACTGGAGATGGGGGCATGTGGCGGGTTCAGAGCTTCAGGCAATGTCCAGAGAGGCAAGCAAGAGTTTCTTTATGTGAGCAGAGGACCAGCTTGGGAGGGGGATTGCAGTGGGACTTGGCAAGTGAATGGACAGTTGGTTTACCTGTCCATCTTGGGGGAGGGGGGAGATGTAGGGGAGTGAACTGCCCTCTGAGTCTTTACAGTTAATGGGTGCTCAGCTGAGCCGTGGAGGGAGAAATCCTCCCTGGCCTGGCTGTCCCCAACCTTTATGAGCTGCTTCTCAAATAGAATTGCCAGCTCTGGGTTGGCAACCTTATTTTGCTTTTGTGTGTGAGTTTGCATGTGTGTGTGCCCATGTCTGAGAGTCATGGCGCCCTCTGGCGACTCCTGCTGGGGCATGGAGGACATTCAGAGAAGTGGCCTGATAGCCTGCCTCCAACCTCCCGACTCTGGTATTCTTTGAAGGTCTCCCATCCAAACACTTGTGGGATGGCAACTCTGTTCTCAAATAAACCCACTTTATACCTTCATGTTCAGTCCTCTGGTGGCCTTGGAGCGTGTCTCCATCATCTGGCCAATGGAGATGGAGCCATGCCACGTTTGCCCATCAGAGTCTGTGGAACAAGCTCAGTAAGAGATTGATACAGGCGTGGTGGCTTTTTTACTTCACACAACTTAGTGGGCTGTTGCCAAAGTGCAGGCACTTGCCTCCTTTCCTCTCCCAAAGCCCCGCTCAACACTCCCACTTTCCCCATGAAACACTTTGACTTAAGCCCTTTGGCTTCAACTCTGACCAAAACAAGAAGGCATGTACATGGTTCCTGGTGAAGGGGGGTGGGGTGGGGGCGGAAGGGATATAAAGGAATAATAACAATAAAGTAATTGCATTTGCTTGCTTGTTAATTCCTCTGTTGTCTTCCCCTGCTGGTATACAAAGCAGTCCAACCCAAAGTTAAAACATAAAAATCATAGAAGATAATTAAACTGAGAGTGTAAAAAATCTAAAACCCGGCAGCCAGCAACAGAGGAAACAAGCATAAAAAACAAAAACAGAAGAGCAGCAGCAATGAATCAGCAATCATTGACTAAATCCACAGACTAAAGCAACAATGTTTGGGTATATGCTCCAAACATCCTCCAGGGTTATGTCTTTTTCCAAAGCTTCTGGCGGGGGGGGGGGGGGGGGAGGGCTCATGTTGCTCTTGGAACAGAGAGTTCCACAGCTTAGGAGCCACACTGGCAAGTAACGTGGGACAGTGCGTTTCCCAGTCCTGTATCTGTTACTGTGGGTACACAAGGCACCGGTAGCCAATCATAGCTTGCCTGGCAAGGCGGGATATAAATATGAAAAATAAATAAATAAATAAAAATATATTATTTTTGTTTATGAATAACTAAAAGTAATAGAATCTCTCTCAATGCCTGTTGTATTTTGCACTAAGTTGACCAAGTTGTGCGGTGAGTTGCGCCACAGGAACAGGACAGCTTCCGTTGCACTGGCAGGTATTGTGTTGAGTGCCTTCCACACAGTGGGGCAGTTGTATGTGGAGGCATCTAAGAAGGAGGTGGGTCAGGAGCCTCAGTGGATGCTTCTGGCAGTATGTCTATGGGAACAAATACAGTACTGTTCTATAGTGAAGTACAGTGTAGCTGTACAGACTGCAGGGCAATATGGAGTAAGATAAAGGTTTCCCTTGCTCGAAAGCCAGTCAAATCTGACTCTAGGGTTGCAGAGCTCATCTCCGTTTCCAAGCCAAAGAGCCAGCACTGTCTGACGACGTTTTCGTGGTCATGTGGCTGGCATGACTGGACGCCAAGGCGCACGGAACGCTGTTACCTTCCCACCAAAGCGGTACCTATTTATCTACTTGCAGTTTCTTGCTTTTGAACGACTAGGTTGGCAGGAGCTGGGACCAGAGACGGGAGCTTACTCCGTCGTGCAGCACTCAGGTCTCGAACTGCTGACCTTCTGGTCTGCAGTTCAGTGTCTTAATGACTGAGCCACCGCTCAGTAGCTGAAGTCTAAAAGTTGGCCATGCAATGCACTGTTGCAGGGCTAGGCTGAAAACTGGTGTTTTAAAGAACTGTCTCTTTCAGCTCCTGGCCTCTTAAACACGACACTTCCCACCACCTTGAAGGGTGAGACTTCCAAAATAATATTGGACTCTACTTAGAAATGCAATACTATTGGAACCCTTCTGAGTGACCCTAAGGTTGTCTAGCTCAGGGGTGGGTAAACTGTGGCTCGGGAGCCACATGCGGCTCTTTCACATATATTATGTGGCTCCCGGCAGGGTGGCTGGGGAAGCTAAATATCATTAGCAAACAAATATCATTGGACAAATTAATATCATTATCAATATCTGCTTTTACCCCTTTTGTTATTATTTTTGGCAGTCTCGTTTAATGTTAATAAAAAGCAAATTTGCTTATATTCCAATAAAATCAGGTAATATTTGTTCATGTCTTGTGGGTCTCAAACATCTGATGTTTATTCTATGCGGCTCTTACGTTAAGCCTCTAGGAGGCTGCCTGTTGGTTCTATTGAGCGCAAGTCGAGTAGCATGCATAGATACAATTTACTCCTGCTATGGCCTTCTGTGTCCCCCTAAAACTGAGCCGCTTAGGGATTGGAGGACCTGCAAAAAAAGTGTGTGTGTGTGTGTGAGAGAGAGAGAGAGCGAGAGCGAGATGGGGGTCTGCAGTGGAAGGAGAAATTGATAAAAATTCCTTTTTTGCCCTGGTGGAAGTACATTCTATCAGTGAAAAAACATGGCTGAGATCTGACCTGAAGTAGCAGTGAGGTAATAGCTCTATAAAAATAACTGTAAAAACCAGCGTTTGTGAAAGATCTGAAATGCAGATTAATCTGTGTTTGTCTGGTTAGCATTGCAGCTGCACCAGTGGTTCTCTGTTATATGTTGTTTTCATTTTGTTTTCACTTGTTCATTATTGCTCTGAGACAAATGCTTACACGTTTACAAAAGTCAGGACTGTTGGCTCCCAGTTATGTTTGTATTTTTAGAGCTATGCAGCATCCCACTAACTTTAATGCAGCTTTCCTGGAGAAAGGGAGAACAGGAGAAGGGAATTGTACTATAGCCAGTATTATGGGTAGTCAGAAGCATCCTTGTACATGAAAATTGACAGATAATTTTATTTATGGTAAATGGGGGTGCACTCCCTTTTTTGAAAGGATCAAGGCTTCGATAAGGGAGAAAGTGGGTAGAACAGTGACTTAGCAAGTTCTTTGTCCATTCCAATTCAAGGCATGGTTGGAACTTCTTTAGCACCGATGTGCAAGTAAGTCCATTATCAGCCCATGGAAATGTTTACAACTCTACCTTCCCTTTTATAAGTCTACCTTCCCTTTTATATCAATATTGGATGCTTTGTGCGGTGGTCAGAAAGACAAAAAAGAAAGAGAGCAAAATACAGAAGATTCCTTCCCTAAATGTATTTGGAGGAAATTGCTATTCACCCTAGGTGACTGTGCGGGCAGCTGGTGGCAAGTCTGTTTAACAAATTGGAAACTTGTGCAATAACACAACGAAAAGGGACAAGAACATCAATTCGGGATTCTGAGCGCTACATTTGTATAAATCAAGGATGACTGTACCTCCACCTTGTACCGGCATCGGTGCCATTCTTCATGCAGTCTGGCAAGCAGAAATAACACATCAAGGGACAGCTTTCTCTTAAGACGTGGTTTATGAAGGGACTCTTTGCCCAAAGGCTTCTCTGTTCTGATTAATACACACCCTTGCCTGGTGCAATGGTCCTCCTACATGTCTGTTGCACCAGTGCAGTGTCCTTGGCGTTCTGGCACTCTGTGCAGTATTGTGACTCACAGCTTTGCACTGATGTGGTGGTCCTTGTATCTTATTCTGTCCACTGTTTGCATTAGTTAGATATGCACTGGAAGGAGGACTTCTTTTCTCCTGAATCTACTGTGAATCACTTCATTGTGTGCCTCTGGGTTCTGTTGTTATGAGAAGCCTGCAGAACAAAGATCTGGCTGGTTAGTTCCAATCAATATGAGAAATTCAGTCCTTCCCCTTTTGGGCATTCATTGCACCCTTGGGGTTACCAGGTTACAGTGCTGTAGTGGCAGGGGAAACTACACCTAGCAGAATTCTCCTTCTGCACAAATATTATAGGTAAGGCTCCATCTAAACCCAGCTGTCCTGTACCCTTTTGGCTTCTTGGCATACAGTTCTCCAAACCTCCCATACATGCACACCTCCTTCCTATCCACATTGTATGGACCCTCTTGTCCTGAGTTCATGTGTGAGGCTTTACTCCAGACCTGTTTTTTTCATGTTTCCCCCCACTACCTGCCTTCCCTCAGTACCCTCTCTTTCAGTCCGTTACCCACAGTTCACACTTCTTTCAGTGATTCTAGTATCCTAACTCCTAGAAACATTTTCCAGTCCTTAGGCCTATTCCCCAAAGCTATTGCTATGACTGGTCTTGTGTGAAGTTTTAATCCCGGCTAAAATGACAACTTGTTTTTCCCTCAAAGGAGCTGGACTTGAAAAGTTCCGTCTGCTTTGTGTCCTGAACAGTTGAAATGTTCATGAACGTTCTCTACTGTTGCATCAGTTCAGCCAATCAATCCCAAAGGTTTCACTGCCACAGTTACAACACAAACTAGATGGAAGAGGGAAATAAATTCCTGCCTATTCTAAACCTCTATCACTCTTTGTAAATTCCCATCAGATCATCAGTTCTGCCAGATACATGGTAGCAAGATTATTACAGGCAATATATTTTCTCTGATAGTCAGGCTGTGTATGCATTCCTTGTGTAGTTGTGGCTGTGAGTATTGTACACAGACTGGAATTGTTGCTGTCTGCCATGTCCCCTCTCCAAAGCGTGCCCCTGTGTGAATGACCTGGGCTTGAGGTGTCATAGGAAACATAAAAAAACAACAACATTCTTTTAACAGGAAAACTAATTTTGACTACAAGCTGTTCCCACAATATTTGTCTGCTAACTGGAGTTTGGATAAACTGGTTAATCTTTGTAGTGGCTGCTGAGACTTTTTATTGAAGGGATGCCTTTTGTAAACAAGACTGTTTTCTCGATAGTGGTTTGAGCTTTTTCCCTTTTTTGCAAACTTTCCCGGATATTTGTGACTTAATGTATAACCGCAAATGCTTGGGTCGCAGATCTGACCTCTGAGATCTCCAGCGGGGACAGGTTCTATAAATACTTCGCTTTGACTCTGTCGTGTTGCTGCAGACCCACTCTGCCACCGTAGGCTTCCTCCTCTGAATTCAGGCTTCAGCAGGGCTGGAGCTCAATGGCAGAGTCTCTGCTTCACATGCAGAAGGTCCCAGGTTCAATCTCCAACATTTGCCGTTAAAACAACTCAAGCAGGAGGTGATGAGAAGGACCTCTGCCAAACACCTCAGAGAGCTGCTGCGACTGAGTAGACAATACTGACCTTGGTAGACTGATGGTCCATCTCAGCATAAGACAGCTTCATGTGTGTTAAGTTCTTGTGAAGTTAGTGCTGAACTCCCAGCCGAAGTTGTTAGCTGAGCCACTGGACTGAGAATTGCCAGCTTCAATTAGTGTGTATCTTTCCAGCTGGTCTCAACACCATGGGCATGTTGACTTGCCAGTGTTGCCACTCAAGGTCTGGCTGGTTGTTTCAAATGTGTGATCTTTGTGCATCACTTGTCTTTCTTCCTTCCCTTCTCGGTTTTCCTCCCATCCGGACTCTGGCCTTTTTCTTCTCTCCCTCATCCTTTTGGGCCTCCTTTGCTTTCCACACTGCTTTCCTTAGTTTGCTGCCTCTTTGGACCACTGTCCTCCCTTTCCTCTGCTTTCCCCCTCTGCCATTCCTTCTCCAGGTTCTTTTACACCAACTCGCAAAGACACCTCATACTGGTTCAGACTGTGGTCTGCCAAGGTCAGTATTTCAGAGGAAGGATGGTTGGGATATGCTTTTTAGGGCCAACTTTACCAGCTAGGAAATCTCAGCTGGCCAACGATGGCTGGTTCAGTTGGGGTTGGGTGTTTCCGGGCTGAATCAGAAACCCTGGCTGGGTAGTGGAGGTGGGGAAGAAGCCCATTCCCAAGGTCTGCTGTTAGGGATGGAAGTATCCAATCCCAATTTCCATCCAGTGATGTGTAGCAATTCCTGGCCAGGTTGCTCCCTGGCACAGGCCCACGTCTTTGCAAAGATGCTCCTTGGAAGTCAACTAAAAATCATTATCTCATTTTGCTGCTGTTTTACATCCAGTTTTAAGCACAGACACATTTAACCCTTGTTAGCCACACATACAAAATTGGCAAGCAGCATTTTTTTGGCCCCTGCTAGCAATGGAGACTTTGTGCATCCCCACAGAGCACTGAAATAAGGAGAATTTCAGACTGGTGTGGAATCTGCTGCTGGGAAGGAGGGAAAGCCTTTTTGCAGAAGGCTCGTTGTCAGTGAAGATTTAGCTTTTCAGCTCAATGGCTGGGTTTCCTGCCCTCCTATCTGCTTTTTATTTTATTTTCCTTTCTGCTACTCTGTTTTCCCTCCAGGACTTGCTTATTGACTAAAATTGTTTCCATATGGCTCCAATGTAGAGCTTGATTGCATTAAGCCTGGCCCCTTTTCCTGTAATATTGCTATAAGAGGGAAAGATTTGACGCCACTCACGTTGCTCTTGGTGTCCTTCATGAAATGTTCTGCATCTTTAGACAACACTTTAGGTAGAACAGCTGGCAGAGCAACTGTCGTGTCCATCCTTAAAGGCAGACGGGATCCCCAGTTGGATTTTCTGTTTAAGTCCTAGGCGGGTCCCGTTTTGTCTATGCTCTGTCTCTGACAGTTTGACAAGGCAATTGGCCATTCTTTTGGAGATCTTGTCTTCTCCCTACTGGATGACTGAGGCTCTCAAGAAGAGATAGATATAATCAGAGATGAAAATAAATCCTTATTGATTCTGTATGCTCTTCTAGGCAAGTAAATGAGTGGGCGTGATCCTCTACCTGATGTAGGAAAGTAATACTCTCTGTGGCACTCTCGTGATGCCTGTGAGCATTGGAGGCACACTCTGTAATCAGGCTTCAATACCAGCAGAGGGATCTCACTTGACACATGATTCGATTTGATTTATTAAATTTCTGCCCCGCCCTCCAAGCTGAAGCTGGCTTAGGGCGGCTTACATAAAACCGCCCAAAATTTTACAATACAAGTAAAATAGATTAACAGCAACAATTAAACAAATGTGTGTCTGTGTATATAATATGGCACCAGTAACATAGTCATTTCCAAACAGTGTGCCCACAGAGGTTGCTTATGAAAAACCAACAGATCAAAAGCTCATGTGAACCCAAAGGTTAGGCTCGCTGCCGCATCTGTGAATGATTGACTCCTCTGGCTTTCTTCCCTTCCAATTAGCCTCTGTGCATGGTGGGTAATTCTAGTTTTGTCTCAGGTGCTATCAGGCCATTCTTTCTCTCCCCTGTGCAGGCACACAACAGAATCTCCTGTCCTTGGAGAAGGTATGCCCAAGACTGTGATATGGGCAAGGGTTCACTGAAGTTATTTGGCTGGCTTTTCAGCCAAACTTTGTGGTTGTCACCAAGCGTGCCCCCCATAGGTTCTCATTTCCTGGGACCTTTGCTAGTAATAAAGGGTTGCAATCACCTCATATAAGAAGTCAGTGAGAGGGGAGAGAAACCATGTTCCTTTTCTCCCTCCAAGTTTGCCATGGAGGAAAGGAGATGTGGTTGTTCCTTCTCTCACTCTGGGATTAGGAGTTGCTAGCAACACTTTGCCATGACCTGGATGGCCCAGGCTAGTGAGATCTCTCCAGATCTCAGAAGCTAGGCAGGGTTGGCCCTGGTTACTACTTAGATGAGAGACCACCAAGAAAGTCCAGGTGTATTGGCTTGAAGGCTTTGAGTATTAGGTGCCAGAAGTCAGGCAAGGCAGGGTCATTCAGTCCAAGGTCAGGGTCCAGAAGTCAGGCAAAGCAGAGTTGGTGGCTTAGCATTCATCATACACATTGCATCTAGCCTAACAGCCTTTCTTGGCTGGTGTTATAGCCCCATGCCTAAAGGTCATGCTTGCAACCAGTTGCTCAGAAGCAATCCCGCAACTACTCATCTTTGTTAGCAGCAAGCAGCTGGCGTTGAGCCAGGAGGCATGCACTTTGTCATCTTGTCTGTAGCTCTGTTCTCAGCCTCTGTGGCACTCTAAGGGTGTAGGTGGTACTGGTGGGCTGGGAATGGCCAGTTGAGGTCCACCTGCTGCATCAGGGCTGGAGAGTATCAGCGACTTTGCACCAGCTGTTGGCTGTGAATCCTGACAAACCTGCAGCTCATTTTCCTGCCAGTCAGCTTCTGTTAATTCAAGGCTGGCTACATAGGGTTCTTCTTCTCCTGAGGAGTCCTTGCTATGGCTGAGCCCTGGCTGACTCATGACACCAGGGTTGCTATGCACCAGGTTGCAATGCAAACCATCTCTGTTTGCCTCTTGCTTTGAAAACCCCATTTAGAGTCAGTGGTGACTTGAGGGCATTTTCACCATCAACACTTCACTGCTACTATTGCTTCTACTAATGCTCAGCATGGGGAGAATGGGTTGCAGTAGGATCTTTAGGCTGGAGATGTGAGGCAGGAGTGCTCAGCAGAGACATTGCCAGGCAGCTGAACAGTTTTCTGGAACCTGCTCATGCAGAAACTCGGGGAATGGGGCTACTGTGATTGTGTGCAGCCTTACCTCCCTCATACCTTGAGTTTAAGACCAAATTCACATGTGCCTCTTACAATCCTTCTCAGCCTGTATTCTGCTTTTGGTGTGGCTGTGTGAAGAACAAGCAGTTTTAGTTGTGTTTATCAGCTTTCTGAATTGATACAGGCCACAGAGGAAGGTTGATTTTTTTTTTAAATAGCATTTCATTTTTCCTGCACAGGATGACTGTGTAATTTTGGTCTAAGAGTGGCTTCCAACTTTAATTCAGAATATGTGACTTTCAGCTATCAGAACTATAGGAAATAGTGATTCTAACCCCCCCACGCATGCCATAAGTTATACCTGTGGCCATGCTTGGTTATATATGATGCCTGGCAGTAGTTGACATCTGAGGTATACAATCTGGAACAGTGATGATCAAACAGATCAACATTATCAAGGCAATTATCATAGTTCTTAACATTTTTCTCCTTCCCTGGGGAGTCCTGGGCTGGCCTGTTCTCATCAAGTCTCGGAAGCTAAGCAAGGTCGGCCCTGGTTAGTACTTGGATGGGAGACCACCAAGGAAGTCTAGGATTGCTGTGCAGAGACAGGCGATGCCAAACCATCTCTGGACATCTCTTGCTTTGAAAACCCTACGGGTCACCATAAGTCAGGTGTGACTTGGCAGCAAAAGGGTGGGGGCGAAGCCTTGGGGACTGTAGTCTTGTGAAGCAGATTGCTAGGGTCCCCAGTCAAATTTCCAACCCCTTTTATCTCACTGCATTTCCCAGGTTTTTTTGAGGATGAGCAGTAATAGTTAAAAACCAGTATTAAACTGACTTGAGGCCTTCCGTGAGAGAGAAAATACAAAACATTTATTTATTTAAAACATTTATTAACCCCCTTTCTCCTGTGCGGAACTCAAGGTGGCATACAGTGCAAATAAAACGGTTATGAAACATAACAGAAACAATATAAATAAAACAATGATAAAAACCCATAAAAAGACAATTTAAAAAGTACTGGGGAGGGTGGGTTATCAGTTCATTCTTTCAAATCCAGGTCACAAGGCTATGTGTTAATTGTATTTAGAATGTAGTGGCTTAGTCTAAAAGTCGTGAACATGTAATAATGATATTACCCAGGGTTATTCTTCAGCTTTCCTTGGTTGGGGAATCACAGCTCTGCCACGCACCATTGCTGATCTGTTGTTTAAACATGTCTTCATTATCTCTTCTTGCTCTGGAGCTCCCTCATTTGAAACAGAAAAGGGCAACTGCAGCATGGCCTCTGTGGACATGCTAGGCTGTGCAGCAATTTCAGGAGAACCATTCCTAACTAGGAGAACTTATTCCAGATGGTGGACTCTCAGCTGGTAGCCCATGTGATTTGTTTCTAAACATGAACTAGATGCTGAATCAGCTTTATAATAAGGCATAGGCTGGGAAAAAGTCCCAAGCACCGGGGAAGTTTACTCTCTCTTTTTGCCCCCAGCCCTAAATTTTGCACATGTTGACTGGCAGGCCTCAAAAAATTGCTCCTACTTCATCCACAGAATGGAATAAACCATTTCTACCCACCACCTTGTGTTGTACAGTGTTTTTTATTTATTTATTTATTTATTTATATTACTTTTATCCCACCCTCCCCACCAAAGCGGGCTCAGGGCAGCTTACAACATTACTAAAATCAGCATACAATATAAGTACATAAAAACAGTAAAATCACTCAAATCACTCACAGTTTCCCAGTGGTGGCTCAGCATAATAGGTGCATCGAGTGCATATAGTCCGGTGTAGCATAGTGCCTGATCACAGATTGGTGCCCAGCTCGTTGAGAGTGTAATACCTACTGGAACTCCCGTCGGAACAATTCTGTCTTCATGGCCCTATGGAACTGCTGAAGGTCCCATAGGGCTCTGATCTCATTTGGGAGCTTGTTCCAGTATGTCAGTGCCATTAGGGAAAATGCCCTGGCCCTAGTTGAGGACAACCTGGCATCCTTAGGGCCAGGCGGCCCCTCAGGTAGACAGGTCCCTGACCATAAAGGGCTTTAAAGGTTAAAACCAGCAATGTGGGTAGGGCTAAAAACAGGAGGAGCTATATCAGAAGTTCTTACGCCTTTGGTATGATGTAACCGTGCAATGTGGTGGGTGGAGCCACAGCCAGAGCCCAGAAATGCCTATATCAGATGACCCGGTCCCTTATGTGTCCTATAGCACGATGTCTTGTTGGATGTTGTGACTGGTTACCAATAGATGATGCTGCCTTTCATTCACCCAGACCATTGGTCAATCTAGATCAGAACTGTCCACTCTCGTAGCAGAGACAGAGTTTATATTGCCCTCCCATTTTTGGTTAAAACTGCCTAGAATTGCCATATTGCCCAGCTGGTCAAGTTGTACCTGGATTCTGGGCATGCCACTCAGTACACATTTGATTTGTTAACTTGTCTGGATTCCCAGCTTCCCTTTTACAAAAAAAAGCAAAGTTTTCTAGATTCCAAAAGTAGTGCACTAGCAAGTCAAAAGGAACCAAATTGGACAACATTTCCTAGTGGATGGAGGCCATATAATCAGACCAGGCTATCAAGTGCCTTTGGAAGCTGTAGAGGTTAGAGAGAAATTGGCTGATCTAAAAATCTTAAGTAATTGGTTTGAAATGATCTTCTTTTTATATTGTCAATTTCATACTTTTTGAAGAGTGAGGGATTCATGAACACTCTGAATACATACAAAAACTTTAAGGTCCATTCTGACCTTTCTGCACAGTAGGAGTCTCTTCCTTTTAGTTGTTTATTGGCATGTATCCATCACAAAGTACTCTAAAGAAACATTATTATCCTCTTACTTGATGATCTTCCAGATACTGATCTTCATCATATGCTTTTTCTTCTGAGTAGGTTAAAATTAGAGTATAATGCTGTGGTCCCAGTCATACTTCAGTGCCAATAAGTTTTGTGGAAGCTAATGAAAGCCTGATAATATTTATTGGATGTAGGTGAATGCAGAAGAGCTGCCGAAATCCTACTTCAGCTGTGAGGACTTTCTGTTTCTACTAAGTGTTACAAGCTAAGGGTTTGTGTGTGTAGTTTTAGTATTTTGATATCAAGGGTTCAAAACCCAGGAGAAAGCCAAACAAGAACCTACATGGGAGCTTCTCTTTGTACATTAATTAAATGGAAGCAGAGCCATTCACTGCTGGAGCAACAAAATCTGATTGACTAGTTGTCATCATTGGGAAACATATTCAGAGTGAGGGCAATGTTTTTTGCCCTCACTCTGATTTTGGGTTCATTATGTTGCCATTCTGGTGTCTGCATATCCATGATTAACTGGGATCATTTTAGAAAGTAGCCCTTTTAAAAATAATTTTTAAAAAGGGCATGTTGCAGGTTGGGAAAGAAGCGTAAGTGAACAGGTTGTGAACTGCTTGCAAAAAAAAGTAAGCCAAGGAGGATTTTCAGAATACTTTGCAATTTTCCAATACCCCCCCAGTCTGAAAAATTTTGTAGAAAAAAATTATGTGCAGCTCTAATAATGTACAGAATCTAACTTTAGCTACTAGAGAAAAAGTTTCTATTCCTTATTGCTGTAACAGTGGGACAGAAATTGTGAGGATGATGCCTGATGATCAGGACAGGTAGAGTTATTGAGGAAGCTCATGCTAGTTAGCAGCAGCTAAGTAACATCTGGTGGGGTCTGAAGAACTGAGCCAAACTGATGTGACCAGAGGTGAAGTTCTAGACCTAATGGGGAAATTAAAAACTAGTAAGTTTCCAGGTCCTGATGGCATACACTCAAAAGTTCTTAGGGAACTCAGATGTGTCCTGGGTCAGCCAGGGCTCAGTAAAAATGAGGATTCCTCAGAAGAAGAGGAGCCTTGTGTAGCCAGCCTTGAGGTAACAGAAGCTGACTGGCAGGAAAATGAGCTGCAGGCTTGTCAGGATTCACAGCCAACATCTGGTGCAGAGCCACTGATACTCTCCAGCCCTGATGCAACAGGTGAACCTCAGCTGGCTGTTCCCAGTCTACCAGTACCACCTACACCCTTAGAGCGCCACAGACAGAGGCTGAGAGCAGAGCTACAGACAGGACGGCAAAGTTCATTCCTCCTGGCCTGATGCCAGCTGCTTGCTGCTAACAAAGATGAGTAGTTGCAGGAATGCTTCTGAGCAACTGGTTGCAAGTGTGACCCTTAGGTGTGGGGCTGTAAAACTAGCTCAGAGGCTGTTAGGCGTGGGTGCAATGCGTACAGATGCTAAGCCACCAACTCTTCTTTGCCTGACTCCTGGACCCCTGACCTTGGACTGAAGGACTTTGCTTTGTCTGACTTCTGACCTCTGCCCTGGGCTGAATGACCTTGCCTTGCTTGACTTCTGGCACCTGATACTCAAAGCCTCCAAGCCAGTACAAACATGAGATAGATTACATATATAGGTTAGTAAATCAGCTACCACTAAATTCAGCCACTATACCAGAAGACTGGAGAGTAGCAAATGTTACACCCATTTTTAAAAAGGGGATCCTGAAGAGAACCAGAAAATTACAGGCCAGCCAGCCTAATGTCTCTCTTAGGTGAATTTGTAGAAACTGTAATCAAAGATAGACTTATTAGGCGCATAGGAACAAAGCCTGCTGAGGGAAAATCAGCATGGCTTCTGCAAAAGGAAATCCTGCCTCATCAACCTTTTGGAGTTCCTTGAGAAAGTGAACAAGCATGTAGACAACAGTGACCCAGTAGACATTATATACTTGGACTTTCAAAAGGCTTTTGATAAGGCAGCGCACCAAGGACCCTTAGTAAACTCAGCAGTCATGGGATAAGAGGACAGGTTCTCATGGATTAAAAATTGGTTAAATGACAGGAAACAAAGAGTAGAAATAAATGGACAGTTCTCAGAATGGAGGGAAGTAAGCAGTGGGACCCCACAAGGATTGGTAATGGGGCTGGTGTTATTTAATTTATTTGTAAATTATCTTGACCTGTGGCTGAGTAGCGTAGTGACCAAGTCTGCAGATAACACAAAATTATTCAGGATGGTGAAAACTGAGGCTAACTGTGAAGACCGCCAAGAGGAGCTCTGCAAACTGGGTGAGTGGGTGACAATAAATGAAGTTCAGTGTTGGTAAGTGTGAGCTGATGCACATTGGGACAAAAATTCTCAATTTCAACTATAGCCTAATGGTGTCTGAACTTGCTGAGAGGGGAAAAGATCTTGGGGTCATCGTGGATAGTTCAAGTGAAAGTGTCAAGCCAGCGTGCTGCAGCAGTGAAAAAGGCACACTCTGTGTTAGGAATTATTAGGAAAGGGATTGAAAATAAAATGGTCAATATTGTAATGCCCCTATATAGATCTATCGTGCAGCCTCATTTTGAATACTGTGTACGGTTCTGGGCACCGTATCTCAAAAAATACATTGTAGAGCGGGAAAAAGTGCAGAGGAGGGTGACCAAGATGATTAGAGGGTTGGAGTACCTTTCTTATGAGGAAAGGCTGAAGAGTTTGGGACTTTTCAATTGAGAAAAGAGACAACTAAGGGGAGACATGATAGAGGTTTATAAAATTATGCATGGGGTGGAGAGAGTTGAAAAAGAACTTTTTCTCCCTTTCCCAAAATACTAGAACTCAAGGGCATCCAGTGAAGCTGATGGGCCAAAGATTCCAGATGGACAAAAGGATATACATCTTTACACAGTGAGTGATTAAAATGTGGAATTCACTGCCAGAGGATGCAGTGATAGCCACAGGAATAAACAGCATTCAAAGGGGGTTAGATAGATGCATGGAAGATAAGGCTACTAGCCATGGTGACTGAGGGGAGCATCCACATTCAGAAGCACTAAGCTTCTGACTCCCAGAGCCAGGAGAAAATGTTAGGAGAAGGCCTTGGTCTCTATGCCCTGTTGTTGGCCCTCCAGAGGAGTTAATTGGCCACTGTGTGAGACCAGATGTTGGACTAGATGGACCATTGGTCTGATCCAGCAGGACTCTTCTTATGCTGTTACAGAGTTTACTCTCGTCTCTGCACACAGGGCTTTATGGCCCGGATGTGCCCAGAGGCACGGGTTCTTTGGCTCTTAGCCTAGGCAGAAAGTCATCTAGTGGGGCAAGAAGATCGCTTAGGAATTGGAAACCCCTCCTTCCATTCTTGTTTGTGTTTTTTCCCCCTTCCTGCATTGGTAGTCTCTTTGGGTCCCCACTGGGGAGAAATGCAGAATACAAATCTACTAACTAACCAAATAAATATGGCCTGCTGGACTAGATTGTGTCTGTGCCAAGTTTTCTGTCAGTCAGGGGCCCTGGCTTCTCTGCCCTTCCATTACATTTTTCGCCCCACACCCTAGTGAGCAGAAGCTGTGAATAAATTATGCAGAATGAGTCAGTGTGTTCAGTTTTGCTAGCTTTGCGTGAATTTTATGTAGGGTGCTGAATTCATCTCCACTCAGGCCACAATTCGGATGACCTTCTTCAGTGTGGAATTAGGCTTAATTTTTCAGGAGAGACCCCACAGCCTTGCTGCCCCATCACAACCTTCACTCTGATTAATACATTGCTTCTCTTTAAAAAAAAAAAAAAAAATCTTGTCCCCCCCAGTAATCTGTTCTTTCTCGGGGGAGAAGAGAGACGTTTCCTCTTATGGCGCTGTATGTTGTCTTCTGTTCAGTAATGATGAAAACCATCTCTGCAAACTCCCTATTGACATTGGCAACTTTCCCAGCTATTTAAGATGTTGTGTTTTTTAAAGACACCTCCTGAAGTTGCTTTAAGCTACTTCCAGACGTGTTTGTTCTGTTTTATCTGTCTCTTCAGGAAAGGAGTTTAGAACAGTCTTGTATTTTGCACTTAGCGTTGTTGGCCGCCCCAAGAAGTTGCCACCTGCACCGGAGCTCCCCAGGTGTTATCCCTGAAAGTATGTATTCTCCAGGGTTCATAGAAAGGACTGGAATGTTTGGCTGCAACTTCTTGATTGCTTGGAGGACAGGAAGCAGGAAATTAAAGGGGGGAAAAAAGCAACTGAGATCTCCATATACCTAATGGTTATAATGGCATTTGAGGAAATGAGGCAAAGAGATGTAGGCGGTTTGTAGGTAAAGTACCCACAAAATGGGGAGAGTGTCTAGGCAGACAGGGTCACACAAAACTGCAGGCTGGCTAGATGAATTCCACATGCCAGATTTCATCCTCTAAGCCAGCTCTTGGTGTCCCATTCTCCATGGCTCTCTGATTCTCCAAATCTCCTTTGCTTGGCTCATAAGTAATACATAATCTCTCCTACCACTGGGCTTGCATGAGATTGGAGGGGGGGGGGGCTGGGAAACACTTATGATGTTCTCAGCTTTGCACCGCCTCCTCTGTGTCTCCTGGTTAAAGTTTCCAGAGACCAGAAGGCAGGATTTGAGTGCCCTGTTGTAGCTCTTGATCCTTCCCCATTAATTACATTTGGAAAAGAAGAGGGAGTGTGCAAATATGTAGAATCAACATGGGACTGGCTCTTCTTGCTGTAGAATACTATTTATCTTGCCCTAGAAACACTGGTGGTTGTGTTTTCCCCCAATTTTTAGTTTCACTGTATTATTTAAAAAAGAACTTTTTACCGCAGCAATACATATAGCCCTGGAATACTCCGAGAAGTCAGGAAGGCCTGTTCATCAGGTGCCTATAGGCCATGGCTTACCAGGGGCTTATGGACATGCCATGCATTCAGAAGGTTTCAGGTTCATTCTTTGAGAATCTCCAGTGAAAGCATCCAGGGACTGGTAAAGACCATTCCCTGCCTGAGATTGTGGAGAGCCATCACTTATCCAGATAGGCAGTTTGGTGGACCAGTAGTTTGAACTCGGTATCAGGCAGCTTCATGTATTCAAAGTAGTTCTTCACACCGTACATAATTAATTAATCACCACCTGACTATAGCTGTTAATAAACCCGGCCTCCATGAATGTACCTATGCCCTATGTACTGTTTAAAACCATTTTAGCTAGTGGCCGTTGGTGGAGGGAAATGTGGGTTCGACTGAAGATGTCTAAAGGAGGCAAGTAACAGCAAATTCCTTCATAGAAGCTTAGGTCTGTCTTTGGTTGATCATGATCAAGGAAAGCACCTATCCCTATGTGAGGTCAAGACACTGACTCTTGAACAAAGCAAAGCTTACATCTTACATCGGCAAAATTACATCACTACAGAAAAGGAAAACTTATCTAATTGTTGATTCAGGTGGGTAGCCATGTTGGTCTGAAGCAGCAGAACAAAATTTGAGTCCAGTGGCACCTTTAAGACCAACAAAATTTTATTCAAGGTGTAAGCTTTTGTGTGGTTTGCACACAAAAGCTTAAACTTTCAATAATTTTTTTGTTGGTCTTAAAGGTGCCACTGGACTCAGACTTTGTTCTTATCCAATTAGTGGTTGGTTCTCATTTGGTGCAGTGTTGAGTTGTCAATTAGTCAGCGCCATCCACTTTTTCTTCCAAGGTCCCTAAACTTTTGTTTGTCCCACACTAAACTCTTTTTCTTGCGTAAATATTTGCTCGCATAGCGTAAATACAGCTGACAAGTTTATCTTCCCTTCTTAGCTAAGTAGGGTATGGGTTAAGAAACATTCTTTTCTTAACTCAGCAACTAACTTGGTACTTGTAGATACAAAAAACGCTTGCTTCAGTGTTCTAGTATGGCTGTGCCTTGACCTTTTCATTTTCTCCTTCACCATCACCACCACAAGAGGCAGCGACAGCCCACTTGCTAAAGTGGAGGATTAGATACATTCATGGAGGGTCAGCAGCTATTATTCTTCATAGGTCCAGTGGGATCTTCCATGTTCAATGACAGTGTACCTCTGTAAACAGCAGATGTCTGTATTCTTTTTATTCTACTTTTCCTCCAGGCATCTCAGGGCACTATCGACGGTCCTCTGTCTCCTTCTGATCTCCCCACCGCCCCCGAACAACCAGGTGAAGGAGGCCAGGCTGAGCAACTGTGAATGGCTTCATAACATAGGGGGACTTCAACCTGCCCTTTTATGTCCTAGTCCGGTGTTCTCACCCCTACATCACACTGCTCCCGGCTGGGGGCATACAAATGTCTCCACTCCCTTCTTGCAGGCATTCACTGGCATCTGGCTAGCTATTTTGGAAACACAGTGCTGGACTGGATGGTCCACTTAATCTGCTGTAGCAGGCCTGCTATTAAGCCCTTATGTGTTCCTAAAGCTCTGCATTAGAGAGCAGATCGGACAGAGGTGAACCAGAGCACCTTCCCCTTCTTAAGCAATGTGACGCGCATCAACTTTGTGCAACCAGATATGGTGTATTTGAAGGAGACAGGTGCAGGTGTATGGAGCCAGTTACTGGCAGCTCCTTGAATATGTTTTGGGGTGTTTTTTTAAAAAAAGATGTAGCCGAGTTGAGGTAAACTAGACTAAATTGGGGCTGGGTTAATCAGGACGAATAAAAATTGATTGAGTTTTTAATTTCAAATTGGGTCTTGATTTTTTAATACTTAACACTTCCCCAAATTAAGGGTTAAATATAGCTGTTAAATCACCATTTTAAATGTAAAAATATACTGACTCAATTAGAGTTCATCAGACTTTAATGAGTGAGAGAGCCTGTTGGTTGCATCCCTTTAAAAAAAGTTTTTTAAAAATTAAATAGTCTCATTGAGGGGGGTGAATAAAGAGAACTCCTAATTCAGTGTCCAGTTGTATGGCATGAATGTTTTTAGAGCAGACATTTCAGAAATGGGGGGAAAAAACCCTCTTGTGTGTGTTAGCCTTTTTGCAGAAAGGTATGTGACGTTGGGGAACCAACTGAGGGTTGCCCAGTTTAAGATGCAGTTTCTCTTGGACTACACTGGGCTCTCTAGCAGAACTACCAAGACCAGAAGGTTGTCACATCTCCTCTGGTCTAGGATTGCCACACCCCCTGGTGGAGGCGGGGGTTCCCTGCCTCCAGGCCCTACCCCCAGCCGCCTATCAGCTGGCCAGTGGGGGGGGACTTACCAGGAGAAATGAGAAGGCTTAGGCTTCATTGCCAGTATCATACAGAAAGTGACATCATCAAACCAGCGACGTCTGGGTGACACTCTGGTATTTGGGCAAAAACTCTATGGTAGAAGCTGGTTTTACCATAGACCTTTCTCCCAAATACCAGAGCGTCGCCCTAGCATTGCTGATGTGATTACATCACTTCCTCTGTGATGCTGGCAATGAGGCCTAGTAAGTCCCCCCCATCCCCCACTAGTTGCCAAGTGTTTCTCAACGCTTTTCTCCCCTCCCCCTCCCCCCCACCTGGTTTTTGTGGTCCAAAGCAGGTGGCAGACTCAGGAGACCACCATGTTTTGCTGTGGACTGCAGTTGGTTACGGGGTGTGTGTGTTTCACAAGTTGCACAGGCTTGCCTTAAATGTTTCCCGCATATAATGGCAACTTTTCAAACCTATCAGATCAATCAAAGCCTTTCAAGTAGAGCACAGTCTTTTAAAATTGGAATCAATACACAAAACTCTGCCTGTGTACCTTTGGGCTGTTTTTTGTTTTGTCCTGTAGCTTGGGGGGGGGGGGAGGGGGTCTGTTTCCCCGCTTTCTAGGAAAAGACCTACAAAGATGCTCTTAAGGTAGTTAATTATTTAGGCAGTCAAAATAGCATCAGGAGTGGCTCTTTGGAACACAGTGTACCTGGAGCTGCAGCCGCTATCGCCGTGCAAAGCTTTTATGCAGCAGCTCTATTTTCAAATGCCATCTTCTGCTGTTCTTTGGCAGAAGCATTCAGTTTCCCACCTGCCACGGGGATCTGCCCTTGTGATATCGGAGCTGCAGAGGATTCGCCTCCTTTGTTGTTGTCCTGTGTTGCTTCTCAGTCTCTGAGAGACCAGTGGTTTTCTACCCATCTGGCATTAGGAAAGGCATGTATACCTTTGCCCCAGGCACTAAATATTGCAAATAGTTAGACCCCCCACACACACTCTGATTCATTTGTGCTTGCTGAGTACTTATGTGCAGAAAAGGTCCACTTTTCCTTTTCAGAGCCCTGTCCTGTTCTATCATGTTGACAGATGCGCATTGATGCTGGATTCTTGCACATTATTACATTTCTTCTTTTGCATTTCTCAATGGAAGCAAAATGGAGTGATTATTATTATTATTTTTTAATTAAAGCAGATCCTTGGCTTTAGATTTGCTGTCTAAACAGAGCACTGCTGGAGAGGGAACTCTGGGCAGGAGCTTTCATATTTGCTGAAACTTAGCTGAAATAGAATGCAATTGTAGTGAGTCCTGCGAATTTTAAAAAGCTGTCTCTCTGGGGGGGTAGATTAAATTTTAAGAAGGTTGTAATATGCAGTTCACTGTCTTGAGAGTAATCCCCATTGAGCACAGTGGTTCCTGGAGTAAACATGTCTAGGAACAGAATAGTGAGTTCCAACATCTGAGAACATCTTTGCCTAAGAAGTAAATCTCTTTTTTTTTCTGTGCCTTGTCTAAAATGCCTCACATGAAGCTGGGAGGAGGCATTCGAATTAGAAATGAAGCAGAAAGCCCTAGTACATGTCATTGTCTTTCGAAACTGAGCAGTGAAACGCTGTGGCATGCCCCACAGCGCATGAACATTATTGTAGCACATCTTAGTTGCATGTCTGTTGCTTTAGTACATGTGCATTATTGCATTGTCCTATGGGAATTATGGCTTGGTTTGTAGCACATGTGTCTCAGCACTGCGCATGGTGATGATGTGCTAGTTCTGTGTCACATCTCCTGTGTACTTGACCACATTGTGGTGGCTATGCTGATGCAAACCTGTTACAGCAAGTTGTGAAACTGATTAGAAGTTTTTCCCTTTCATAGGAAAACAGCCATGACCTCTGCTGTGTGATGTGATGATGCTGTTACTCTGTTCCTTAAAACAAGCAGCTAGTAGAGCAGAGCACGGCAAAGTTGACGTGGGGGGGGGGGGGGAGGGCAGCAGTGTTCCCTCTAAGCTAAGTTAGTGCGAGCTAGTTTACAGTTTTTTAGCCTCCAGATCACATATTATTGTCTTAGCTCAGGAAGGATGGCTCCAGAGCAAGTTAATTTATGTAGTAGCCAAATCACTTGCTCACAACTTTAATGCCAGTAGTTCACAAGAGCTGGTTTGGTGTAGTGGTTAAGTGCGTGGACTCTAATCTGGGAGAACCGGGTTTGATTCCCCACTCCTCCGCTTGCACCTGCTGGATGACCTTGGGCAATCCATAGTCCTGGCACAGCTGTTCTCTCAAGGACAATTGTCTCAGAGCTCTCTCAGCCCCACCTACCTCACAGGGTGACTGTTGTGGGGAGGGGAAGGGAAAGGAGTTTGTAAACCACTCTGAGACTACAATTGAAGGGTGGGTATAAATCCAATCTCTTCTTCTTCTTCTTCACAAAGTAGAATTTCTGCTCACAAGACTCCACAGCTTAGAGGGAGCATTGGTGTGGGGGTGTTAGTAATTTCACCCAGTCTGGAGCATCATTGTCTTTTTTTTTTTCATTTATAGACTGCCTTTCTCACTGAGGCTCAAGGAGGATTGCAAAATATTCAAATTTAATTAAACAGGTTTTTGCACATTTTGTAAAAAGATAGAGGTGAGGGGGAGAGCCTTCCTGATAGCCCCAGAGAAAGAATGCCACAGAATCCTGTGTTGCTTTGCGTGCTGCTAGTCACCCCATGCCCCACCTGGCTGTCTTTCAAGGGCTCTTACAAGTCGCCTGACTGTTGGCCCTCACTATCTTTGCATCTTTCCTGCCCATCTTTCAGCAAAGTGGTGAGGGTGAGTGGACTTGCAAAGATGCTTCTCTCTGGCCAGTGGCAAGTTTTTTTTTAATTTCTTTGCTTTGCGTCCAGATCTGATTGCACTGATGCTGCCAGCCACAGCAGGATACTCCCGCCCCTTGTATCTGATGCGTCTGTCAATGAAACAAACACATGTTACCTGCCACAGATCGCCCCAGTTTTGTTTGGAACTCTGGAAGGTGTGGAAGCCACTGATCAAACCTTGGAAGCCCACTTAAGTCAAAAGGGGGTATGCGAACCTCCTCCTCCTTCAGGTGTTTTTGGTGGCTTGGAAGTACATGCAGTCTGTGCCCTGACTTTTAAAATGTAACTCGAAGCAACTTTTCCTCTTAGTTCTGTTTTATCGAATACTGTGGGCATCACGGAAGGGAAGTGAGTTTCCTGGCGGGTTGGAGGTTACAGGGTTGAAGGGCTAATCCAACTTTGCATCTGATCAGGTGCATCTGATTTTGCCTTCAGAAGAGTGGCATGCTTCTCTGTCCAGTGCCTAGCTCAAAGCTGTCAAACTCATTTGTTATGAGGGCCAGATCTGACATAAATGTCACTTTGTCGGGCCAGGCCATGTCTGCCATAAAATGTAATGCCAGGTACCGGAGATACAAATTTTATAAATGACGCAGGCAAACCCAGTTAACAATATTATATTTTTATTTAAAATACAAACAAAAGCAATTGATTCCTAGGAGTGAAAGCAATTGTTTTACTGGGGAATCCACAAAAGCCCCCATAAATGTTCCCCCCCCAAGGGATACCATACCCACCCCCCCTAGCCATTTTCTTTCATTTCTTGACAGCTTCGACCATACACATACACACCTCTCCGTGTATGCCTGTGTGCCCCCCTCCAGCAGCCTCCTGCCTTCCCTCCCTCACACCCAGTAGCTCACGGGCCAGATGAGAGCCCTGGATGGGCTGGTACCAGCCCCCGGGCCGTATGTTTGACACCTCTGGCTTACCTTGCCTGAACAGCAGCTCCTCTTTCTTCACCGGCATCGTTCCCACTTTGCACTGTCCATGCCTTAGGTAGGCTCTAGAGCACAGCATCGTACGAGTTCAGTAGCAGCAGCTCTGGGAACAGCAGCACTTGCTTTTGAGGAAGGCACATGAAGTTTGTTGAGAATATTTATTTTGATGCTTCAACCTGATGGGAACCCAAAGCATCATACAACACTGTCCTCCCCTCCTTCATTTTTTGCTCACGACAACAATCCTGAGCGGTGGGTGAGGCTGGGAGAGAGTGATTGGCCCAAGGTCACCCAGCAGGCTTCCATGACAGAGTGGCCATGGGTCTCCCAGATGTTTGTCTGGCCCTCATACCTACACCACAGCTTCTTATCTGTGAGCCCCTGCAAAGACTTTTGTTTCAGTTGCGTGCCATGCAGTTTTGGTTTTGTTTGGAACCACCTTCCGTCATGGTCATGGCTGGGCACTTCCGGAGTCACACATTTCTACCCTGCTCAGATCCAGGTGGTGTGGCAGAGGAGAAATGTGTGACTCCGGAAGTGCAGCCTATGTTCTCCCCCTTCTTTGTGATACCATTTGGTCGGTGATGTAATCCCTTCTGCAAACATTTCAAGAACGTGTCCTTGTGGTTAACTCTCCCGTTCCTCCCTCCCGCTGCCTGCTGCCTGACAGTGCCTAAGCAGAGTTACACCCTTCTAAGCCTACAGGCGTTGTTGGACGTAGAGGGGCGTAAGATGGCTGATAGATACCATGCGAAAACTTTTGTGTGGTTAAGTGCCCATTTTGGTTCATTGCAGCAATAGAGCAAGAACGTGCTTGTTTGCCTCATGGCCCCCCTCTCTGTAAAGCAACAGCCAGGCAGGCAGGCAGGCAGGCAGGCAGGGCTTAACTTTGCGAAGCTGCAGGCTAGTTTTGGGGAGAGAAAGCAGTCACACGCTGTTTGGAAAGCAAGGGGTCCTGTAGCTCTGTGGACACTGGATGAAACTGAGCTGGGACTTGCTAACATGCGTACTTAAGGATTTGGTTGTAAATTGGTTGGGGTTTGGTTGTAAATTGGTTGCAGGAGTGCCCTGTACCTTTCTAAAATGTAGTTAGCAGAGCACCCCAACCTCAGGAGTCCCAGGGCCATACTGAACTTGATGAGGCTCAGGCTACCCATGTTCATACTTTACATTTATTTCACGCATCTGTTTTTTAAAAAAATCTGTCCCACTTTTCGCACTCATGCTCAACAATAGGCTAACAGTAGAGCCTGCCCTTATGGTTCGGCATGCATTGCTGATATAGTTGACAGCAGAGATCACTGCCCAGAACAGTGAATCACAAAAGAGATGCAGGGGTCAGTCTCTATTGAGGATGAGCAGTTCCTCTACATCTTTGCATTGGGAACAATTGGCCAAACCAGCCACAACATATGCAGAAACATGGCGGAACTATCTGCCTCTCTCCCGAGGCTCACTCAAGGAGACAAGGCTAGAGTATTCAGAGAAGCAACAGGCAGCCTCCTCTATAAGTGGGTACATATGTGAACCTTTGATTATTTAGTTTTATTAATTTCTCATGTTGTACGAATGCTGCTGTGGACAGTTTGGGGAATGACTGGTTTAACCCTGCATTGCCCAGATGCCGTTCGAAAGCACTCTGAAAAACTAAACGCACGATTATGCACGAGCTTTTGGATGGTGCTGAGTGAGTTGCTGTAGTCTTGTTGTCCATCGTTTGCAGATGAGCTGAGAAGCTGCTGCAATTGAGCCCATTAATCCAAATCCTCTCGTTGCCAGTTCCATGCATAAGGGCTAGTTATCATTCTGCCTCCAGGAGGGCATCGCCACTGGGGAGCTCGAGGGAAAGGCTATACCCAAAGGGCAGCAAAACAGCAAGGGAAATTCATTGCAGGCATTAGAACTCTAGATTTTAATGGAGTACTTAGTGCTAATTTATGGGTTTTGTTGGTAACACTGACTGGAAATCATGTTTACTCTCGTAGTGTGGTAAACAACTGTTAGATTCCTCTTATTTCAACTTCTCTTTTAGTGGAAAATGGGGATATGTATACTTTTCTGAAACTGGCTCCCACCCACATGTTCAAAAGTCAAAATGACTTCATTGGCTTGCAAATCACTTTTAACGGTTCTTGTTGCAACAGTGAACTGAATAGCGTTGGGGGGGGGGGAGTTGCCATAGTTGAATTGTATCCGATATGAAACAGTCCCAGAGTCGGTAAGTGAGTATTGCCGGGCATCTTCCAGAGTTCCAGCAGGGAAGTAGCCGAAAAATGAAACTCTGCTGCTGTTGCTGTTGCTGAAGACCGTCCGTGGCTCCTTCTCTTCCTTGCCACACCCACCAGCTTCTGCCAGTCACTCACTGCTGTGACTCTTCTGCTTCACCACCCCCTACCATTGTGGTCCGTGAGGAGGGGCAGCTTCTGGCATCACTCTCCACAGGCCAGCCAAGCCTGATCTCAGAAGCTAGGCAGGCCCGACCCTGGCAAGTATTTGGAAGGGAAGCCTCCAAGGAATGCCAGGGTTGGGACACAGAGGCAAGCAATATCAAGCTATCTCTCTGAATTGTCCTAGCCCCACTAGGCGTTGCCAGAAGTCGACCATGACTTCCAGGCTTGCAAGCACATACATGCACACGCACATAATACCGAAAAACAACAACAAATCCCAATCTCCACAGGCCTGTCAGGGGGAGTGTGGGTTGTGGACCTTGCAAGGTAGCACTGAAGAGTCTCTTTTCTGGGCCCACCAATATCTGGAGCTGGTCCTGTTTGGGAGGCTAGTTTCTCGATCCAGTTCATTTGCAGCTGCAAACTTGGGGGAGAGAGATTCTCAGTGAGTGGTCCGTTTAGATTTTTGTTTTTAAGGGCACGCACACACAGCACTTCCGAGGATGACAAATGATTTTATCCAAATCAAAATTTGGGTACATTTCTCTTGGAACAGTGGAAAGGGAATGTCTTGTCCTAAAGGACTGTCTCTCTTGGCAGTAAACTTGTGTCTCAATTGGGAAGGAGTTTGTGAAGATGTATTTTAGGTAATTGCCTGTTGCAGACTAGCTGAAGGACCTTTTTCTTTCTGTATGCCAAATGTCAAACCAAAATAGTCCATGTCTATAGACGAAGCACATTGGTGGGTTGTTATCTTTTATGCCTCTCATGTAGCTTAATCTAAAAAGTGGCCTTTTCCAAACATAATGCATTGCTATATTTAAGAAAGTGGATTGCTTCTGCTGCCTTGACTGCTGCTGTAGCTGAGGGCACATTTTTTGTGGTACCTTCCATTTTCCAATCCCAACCACAAAGGTGCATATAGAGGTACTCTTCCCACCTGTTCCCTGCTTCCTTCCTCTAGAGGTATAGTTGGGCAGGGTGCTTCCGCGCTTGGCCTGTTTCAATCTGGCTTCCAGCCAGGCCATGGGATGGAGACAGCGCTGGTCACCCTCACAGACGACCTCCGACGGCATCCGGATTGGGGCGATACAGCGGTGCTGGTGCTGTTAGATCTGTCAGCTGCGTTCGACACAGTCAACCACCAGCTACTGATCCACCTCCTCGCCGACACGGGGGTTCAGGGACTGGCCTTGCAATGGCTTGTCTCCTTCCTCCAAGGTCAGGGACAGAGAGTGGTGCTGGGGGAGTAGACTTCCCGGAGGCACCTGCTGGTATGCGGTGTGCCACAAGAGGCGGTGCTATCTCTGATGTTGTTTAACATCTACATGCGCCCTCTCGCCCAGATTGCCCAGAGGCACAGACTGGGTTGTCACCAGTATGCTGATGACACCCAGCTGTATCTGTTGTTGGGCAGCCGGTCCGGAGTCACCCCAGATGACTTGAAGTGGGCGCCTCAGGATGTGGTGGGCTGGCTTAGGTTGAGCCGATTCAAATTGAATCCAACAAAGACGGAGGTTCTGTTCCTGAGTCGGAGTGGGCTGGGGGTAGGGATCCCATTGCCAGCCTTCGGCGAGGTGCCATTGGTGCCAGTGCCGAGGGTCCGGAGTTTGGGAGTGCTCCTGGATGCCTTCTTAACCATGGAGGTCCAGGTAGCAGCCACTGCCAAGGCAGCCTTTTATCACCTTCGGCTGATTAGGCAGTTGGTTTTCTTCCTCGAACACAGTGACTTGGCGACAGTGATCCACACAATGGTCACCTCGAGGCTAGACTACTGTAATGCTCTCTACATGGGGCTGCCCTTGTCTCAGCTTCGGAGGCTGCAGATGGTGCAGAACGCCACGGCCAGGTTGTTGATGGGCCTCGCTGCCCGAGACCACATCCAACCTGCTCTGAGGGCACTGCACTGGCTGCCTATAGCGTACTGGATCCGGTTCAAGGTGCTGGTTTTAACCTTTAAAGCCCTTTATGGCCAGGGGCCTGCCTACCTTAGGGACTGCCTTTCCCCGTATTTACCCCAGAGAGCACTGTGTTCAGGCACCCAACACCACCTGACTCTCCCTGGGCCCAGAGAGGCCAGGCTGGTGACCACCAGGAACAGGGCCTTCTCGGTGGCGGCTCCCCACTGGTGGAATGAGCTCCCGGGGAACATCAGGGCCCTGCGGGACCTTTTGCAGTTCCGCAGGGCCTGCAAAGCGGAGCTCTTCCGCCAGGCCTTTGGAGCCACTGCCGGGGAAAATGGCCACTAGTAAGCGGCTGGCTGAACTATTGGCCCAGTACATCTGCGGGTGGAAGCCTCTGGCCGGGGATATGTAGGATGCTGTTCCTGGTGTGGATTTTGCACTGCTGCCATCTTTTGTTGTTTTACGGCTTATTTATGTATATGGATTATTTTAACCTTTGTATGTGCTGATTTTAAATGCTGTTAGCCGCTTAGAGCCGGCCTGTGCTGGCTAGGCGGGCTGCAAGTTGAAATAAATAAATAAATAAATAAATAAATTTGTGCCCGAGACCCACCCACCCCCCAGTTTGGCAAATGGTCACTTAAAGAGCTCATAACCTTAAGAGATCCAGGCTGAAACATCTATTTGTTTCCAAACCCAAAATTTCTGGCCCCTGTCATCACATCATTCCTCCACTCCTTGCTTTCTGCTTTCCAATTTTTTTGGGGGGGGGGGGTGAATTTTCAATTAGTTGAAAACCTTAGAGAGAACCTATGCAAATAAAGGCATGCAAATGTAGTTAGTTTGCATTTTGCCTGCAGTGCGTGGAACATGGGTGCAAAGTTTTCTGTATCTTTTTCCCTGATTGCAGTAATGCTTTATAATTAATATGATATTTCTGACTTTACAGACTCCATTGTTTTCGTTCTCAAAAGGCCCATGGGGTTTTCGTCATCTTTGAAATGGGATGCAGAGGCTTTTTACAGCTTAGGCATGCTCAGTAGGAAGTCAAAACCAGTTCTGGCCTACATATCGGTATAGGTGTGTGAAGTATGTGTTTGCACACACAGGCTTGTCTCCATTTGTTCTCCGGTCTCCAAAACAGTCATTTCATCCAGAGGAATTTATCTCTGTAGTTGGGAGATCATTTCTTCTTCAGGAGGTCTCCAGGCTCTGCCTGGATATTGGCAAGCCTAATAGGCCTATGAAAGGGGGGGGTGGAATACCCACAAAACCAGTTTGCCCCTCTCTCTTCGTTCCTTACAGGGGTGAATACCAGTGCAATCACATACCTATTTCCACTGAACTAGTTATAGTGTCTTCTGTAGTTCTACAAACAGGGACCATCTTGTGTTTTTTTTATTTTTTTTTAAAAAATCCATTGTTTCTAAGTTTACAGCAGTCTTTCCTTTGCACAATTTCCTTCCTGAGCCTAGTGCGGAGTCTGAAGACCTGCTCTCTGTTTGTAGTTGGTAGTATGGAGGGTTTAAAAAAAAAAAGAAAACCCTTTCCTCCTAGTCCTTTATAACATAACAAGGTAAACAAATGACAAGCTGACCTTTTATTCTCCACCCCCGCTGCCTGCCCCACCGCCCTGTTCCAAGCAGTTTCCTCTCCCGACTCTCTTCCCTGCCTCTTCGCCACCAATGCTGTTTAATCCATTTATGCCTCCTCCTCTCCCCCTCTGCCAAGTGCGCGACGCTTTATGACTTTGTAAATCAGCCCGAGCAGCACCAAATCAAATGCTTTTTCCCGAAGACCCAGATAACGTATGTCCGCCGTTTCGTTCTTGTCTATCCTAACGATTTGGTCGTATAATAAAGCAGGATTTCAGCAGATTTGTCAGCCATGACCTTCCCTTTTTTTTTATGAATCCAGGCTGACTGTCCTCTGTTAAATTATGCATTTCAAAGTGCCTCTGCCATCTTTGGGGGTTTTTATTAGCCTTGCCCTGTTTAGTAAATGTGGAGGGACCTTCCAAAATCGGAGGGATACTTCAGTAGTTTTAGGTGGGGAGCCCCTAGTGTAGTGATGGTTAATGGGGAAGTTAGGATTTTTCAAGGTGGTGGGTTTTTTTTCCATTTCGTCCCTCTATTTTGTGTCGACTTCTGTCCGTTTCACTAGGGATTGGACTGTAAGCCTTTTTATGGCAAGGAGTTATTTGATATGCTGCACACTGTTTCCTGCATGCATGGTCTGATCCAGCACACACACAGACACACACACGTCTGCCCTCCTTCCTCCCACCCTTGGAGAGGCCATTTCAATTGTGACCAAACTCCGGTTAAAAAATTTCCTGCACTTTTGGTCCTAAAGCAGTGTGAACATTCTGGATCGGCTGGTCCTAGAATAAATACAAGGATCTTAACCCTTCTGCCCTTGTGTGGACTGCGAGGAGCCCTTGCTCCTGATGGTACTTGGTCTAGGAGTAGTTCCTGGCTCTGCCAGGGGGAGAATCATGAGCACCTGCTTGATCTTCTTGAGGAAATTGAATGCCAGCACTTTACAGACACTTTCTTGTTGTGCTGCTTACAACAACAGCCCTGTAAGGTGGTTTACCTTGTCATTAGCCAGGCCATGCATCCGCCTGCATAATCTGGGAGAACCGGGTTTGATTCCCCACTCCTCCACATGCAGCTGATGGTGTGACCTTGAGTCAGTTACAAGTTATTTCAGATCTGTTTTCAAAGAGCTCTCTCAGCCCCACCTCCCTCACAGGGTGTCTGTTGTGGGGAGAGGAAGGGAAAGGAGTTTGTAAGCTTCTCTGAGATACCTTCAGGTAATGAAAGGTGGAGTAGAAATCCAGTCTCCTCCTCCTGCTGCTGCCCCTATTGCATGGGACAAAGACCCTGAATTGTTTATCACCTGCCAGGACCAGAAGACATTGTCTTTCAGTATGATACTGGGGATGTGTGGTTGTGTGTGTGTCTTTTTGATGGTCTTTTAGTCCATACAAGCCATCACAGCTAAAAAGCAGAGTGTAAACATTGGATTGATTTAGTACGTGATGGTATCAAGCTTTATGGTGGATTCTAATTCAGCATTTTTACACTCAAGTTTCCCTTTGACATGCTTTTGACATCGCCCCCCCCCCCCCCCCCGGAAGAATGGCAACTTTTAGATCAACAGCAGTGTCCTGGGTGCCTAAAACGTTCTGCAGCTGATTCCCGAATTATTGTCATTGTTAGTACTGGTTTTGTATCTGTTCAGCATTTTGTGTAGGGACTGATCTGTTTGCCCTATGTAAAAAGCAGGTGAGCACTGGTGACTTTTGACGGCACCTGTCACGCTGGAGGCAGAGCAAGTGGGTGAGCCCAAGATGGTGCCTCTGGGGTCACTGGTTCCCATCATAGGACTGTGTGAGTGTGTACGGGAGACAAAGCTGGCATCTAGATTTGTGCCAGGTTTGGTCCCTGGGTCTGTTGGTTCGTCAATTCTTGTTGGTAAGAAGCTGTTTTAGGTTGTGGAGCTGTCTGTAAGCAGGCCCACTACGCTCTGCAGCCCGTGAGAAATACATATTGTTGTCCAGATGGGCTGTAGATTGTTGACGATGCTGCAGGGTGGTTTGAGCTGGGGGCTGTAGGTGACAGCCTGACATGCTCTGTTATTGCTTCGGGGGGTGGGGGGGGCTGCTTATGTAGTGGCCTATTTCTGGGTACCAGTCTGGCCTTGTCATCCTTCACTCTTTTGTGTGCGTAATGTAATTCCATCAGTGTCTGATGTAACATAACAGAAATAAATGATTCTTCAGCCGTTACAAAGGATAACGACTTTAACGAGCCTCAGGATATTGCCAGTGACTGCTACTGTGAATGGTAGCTGTACTTTTAATACTCTCGTATGAATAGGCTGTCCCTGTATTTCCTGGTCCTTTGACCCTGCTATTTATACCTGCGCCGCTTTTCTCTTCATTCGTGATCCAAAGCAACTTAAAACCTTGTTCTCCTCCATTTCATCCTTACAACAGCCCTATGAGGTAGGTGAGGTGGAGAGGAAATGTCTAGCTTAAGATCACCCAGCAAGCTTCCATGGCAGAGTGGGGATTTGAACCTGGGACTCCATGATTCTAGTCTGATACTCTAAACACTACGCCACACTGTCTCTCTCAATCTTCCCGCTCTCTCAGTAGCCTGAGAAACCCGCTCCATGTATCTGATGAGGTGTACTCTCAAGTTCATGAAACCTAAGGCTACAATAAATGAACTTGGTGGCCTCAAAGGTGCCATGAGACTTTTGATTACTGTGTTACAACACATTGATATGCGTAGTGATAGCTACAATACAGCTGTGAGAGCCTGAGCAGAGTCCAGGGGCACCTTTAAGACCAACAAAGTTTAATTCTGGTATAAGCTTTTGTCTGCATGCACACTTCTTCAGATACATTGAAACAAGACTTCCTCAACTATTACATATAGGTAGAGAGAGGGTGGGAGGGATTAGTTGCCAGGAATGGCTAATTAGAGTCAAGGTGCATATCTGGTTGGCCGCAATGCGACACAGGATCCCAAACGAGAGGGTCACATGAACCTGCCTTATACTGAATCAGACCATCGGTCCATCAAGGTCAATATCATCTCCTCAGACTGGCAGCAGCTCTCCAGTGTCTCAGGCAGAGGTCTTTCCCATCACCTCCTGCCTGGTCCTTTTAACTGGAGATGCAGGGGATTGTGGCCTTCGCTGGATGTTTTCAAGCGGAGGCTGGACGACCATCTTTTGGGTGTGTTGTAGGGCTATCTTCCGGCTATGCTCCTGCAGAGTGCAAGGGGTTGGACTAGATGACCTACAAAGATCCCTTCCAACTCTAACTCTATGATTCTATGTAACTGAGTGATAAGTGTAGCTAAGACTGGATTAAAGCGAATGGCAAGACCTGAGTATACTGTATAATTTAAAAAAGATAACTCAGGTTTTTCCGAAAAAGAAAGTTCAGTTATTTATAAGAATTTATAAAGAGCTTTGCTGGATCATTCTAAAGGTCCATCGAGACCACCAGCCTGATTATCATAGTGTTCAAACAGATGTCTCTGAGAAGCTCATAAGCAGGACACAAAGGCCATCTCTTTTCCCTGTTGTTGCCCCCTCTCCCAGTAACTGGCATTCAGAGACACACTGCTTCTGAACACAAAAGTTTCATTTGACCATCATTAGCCACTGGTAGACTCTCTGCATTTGTGTGGTCCCCTTCTCAAGCCGTCTAACTGAGTGGCTGTCACTGCATCATGTGGCAATCAGTTCCACAAGTTAATTCTGCACAGTGTGAAGAAATGCTTCTGTTTTCTGACTTGAATCTAGTGTGCATGCAAGGGTTCTAGCACTGTGGGAGAAGGAGAAAACATTTTCTCTATCCAGTTTCTCAACACAAGGGATAATGTAGACATTCAGCGTCTTTGAAAAGATTCTTTGCAAAATGAGAGATGTTACATATATGTGGCTTCTGCATACTTGTGCTTCAGCTAAAAATGGGGAGACATGGAAACACTGAATCCTCCTTCTGCTTGGAACTAGGTCTCTTCAGCCTTCCTTCTGGAAGCTTCCAAACTTCCAGATGCATCCAAGCCTGACTGTTTATCACAGAGGGCTAGAAATTTGCTTTTTTTAAAAAATCAGAGTGTTCAGGCTACTGAACTCAGTGTTCATAATGAATTTGTATCCTTCTGCGATCTTCCTATAGAATGCCCCTCAGCTGTTGCTCTAAACTAGACGTCCCTGAATGAATAAGTAAAAATGCCTGTTTTAGTGTTTTCAGCAAGAGTAAAACAGGAGTCTTGTGGCATAGAATCATGGAGTTGGAAGGAACCTCCAGGGTCCTCTAGTCCAACCCCCTGCACAATGCAGGAAATTCACAAATACCTCCCCCTCCATACCCACAGTGACCACTGTTCCATGCCCAGAAGATGACAAAAAAACCTCCAGGATCCCCGGCCAAACTGGCCTGAAGAAAAACTGCTTTCTGATCCCAAAGTGGCTATCAGCATTTCCCTGGGCGTGTAAGAAAAGGCCATGAGAACTGAGCCCTGATACAACCCTTCATGTCCTCCCTCTCATGATCTGCCTAAAGCCTGTTCCACTGAGGAACCGTTCTGTCAGGAAGTTCTTCCTAATGTTTAGCCGAAAACTTTTCTGATTTAATTTCAACCCGTTGGTTCTGGTCCGACCTTCTGGGGCAACAGAAAACAACTCCATACCATCCCCTATGACAGCCCTTCAACTACTTGAAGATGGTTATCATATCACCTCTCAGTCGTCTTCTCTCCAGGCTAAACATACCCAGCTCCTTCAACCCTTCCTCATAGGACTTGGTCTCCAGACCATTTTAGGCCCAATTTACACTTCCCCTCTGAAGTAGTTTGACTGCTGTCTTTTCCCAAGCTCATTTCACGCTGGTTTCAAATTTCCCTCCAGGGGGTCTGAAGAGTACTAAGCAACAGCATTTGTTTAAAGCAGTATAATGCTAGCTTGACCACAGGAGGGCAGTTAACAAATGTAAACATTAATTTATAAACTAGAACAAGTATGGTTTGAAACTAGAAACAGGTATAGACAGTTTTTTTTGAAACTAGAATGATTCTAGCGGGAAAGTCAGATGTGAATTTGACCTTAAAGTCTAATCAGGATTCATTCCAGCAGAAGCTTCCATGGACTGGAGGCCACTTCTTTAGATGCCACAAGTGGATCTTCAGTATGCAGTCATTTTGTATAATAAAACAAACAAACAAACAAACAAACAGCAGGCTCAAAGGAGCTGTGGAAGAATAAGTGTTCAGAGATCTAATTAAAAATCACAACATTTAGAAACCAGTTGGAGATCATTGCCGTCTCCCTGAACATGCTGGTTCTGGCCTAAAAGTCACAGTTCTTCAACCAAGGAACTTCAGAAGGAGAATCCAGTGTGAAACCGCTGAACTGGGATTCATTAAGAGGTTTCATACATACCTCCTTCACGGCTTGAAGCAAGATTTGGGATTTCTCACTTTTTACAGACATTAACTTACCTTAGCAAAATATGGGACTCATGACAGGAGATAACAAAATCTGGGGGATTGGTGGGGTGGGGTTAGAGCACTGTGTCCTGGGGACGTGAAATTCAGAAAAAGCAAAAATGCTTAAACTTATTCAATTGGGGGTTTGTTTTTAATTCAGTTAAAGTGTCTTTCTCATCTTAAAGCAGTCTGAATTTTTTGCTCCCTACTACTTCTGGTCCTTATGGATTATGTTTTAACAGCAGCCAGGTGGGCAAAAATCCAACAGGTGTACCTTAATTGGAAGATGGCACCTGTTGACTTTCCACCTGCCATGAAGCCAATCAAAGCCCAGGGCAGCAGTAGAAGGTGGGGGGGGGGGGGTTGAGGGAAAGGTGACGATGCTAGGGCAAGCTCTACTCGAGCGTCTTAATTGCAGCCGGAGAGAAATGAAGAAACCTCAAGTGGCTCCCAAGGAGACATTAGAAAATCTGAGCTGAAAATGAGAATGATTTAATGTCAAATGAGACAAATGCCGAGTTGATACTCCAATGCCTCACACATCCACTTGTCCTTGGCACTGAGAAAATGAGATTTTTAATATCGGAAAAACAGATTGCCACGAAGGCTCATCCATTGTAAATTTGAGCTGCCTTTTAAGACGGGGATTGGATTGCTCATTCCATTCCATGGTTTGCTGCCACGATTTTCATACTAATATGTAATTCCCCACCCCCTCCAACCTACCCACCCTTTTTCAAAATTTACAGCAGCAAGAGAGGAAGGAAGAACTTTTTTGGCCTCTTCTTTCCTGTACTTCTCACCCCCCCCTCCTGCCGGCCGGTTAATTCTATTAATGGATAATGCAGACAGGACAAAGGTTTGTCGGCTTTAACTTCTGCATTAGTGTTATAGATTAATTACGGCATCTCTTGCTGTTTAATGCTAAGAAGACAGACTTGTGTCCGGTGTGCTAGTCTGGAGGATAGAGGCCTTCCATTTGAAATTCCATGGTGCGAATGTGCATCTAGAAATTTTCATTGGTACTGCATTTGGGGTGGGGCCATGGATCATTGGTAAGCATCTGCTTTGTATGCAGAAAGTCCCAGGTTCAGTTTCCATCTCTGCCTCTACCAGGTACCCTGGAGAGGGGTTGCCAGTTCAGAGTAGTAGACAGTACTGACCTTGATAGATGAGTGGTCTGTCTCAGAGTAAGGTAATTTACTGTGTTTATGTATCAAGGAGTTTTGAAAACATATGTGAGACACCCCTGTTAGCCAAAGGTTTAGCTGGCTGAGGTCTAATCCATATTGTGAAGGCCACTCACAATACTTGGCTGTTTGGCTCACAACTTCCTGATCTCCAAAGTTTATTTGCCCATTTCCTTCCCAGGGCATACATCCCTGCTTGTCTCATGAACTATAGTTCCCAATAAACCAGACAGTCCAGTGCAGAGGATAACGTGGTCCATTAAAACACAATTAAAAAACTAAAACAGCAGAGCAGCTGGATGAAGCTGGTTACCTGTTACCATTTTGCCTCCACTCCTGTCATTTCTTTTTCGGTACAGTTATGCCAGCAACCTATTCCTGGTAGTTGCTGCCTGAGGTATTAGAAGCATTTGGGAACATTCTCTGACATCACAACAATTCAGCCAATGGGAGGACTAAAGAGCTGTGATTATTATGTGCAGTTCAGTAAACTTCCCGGTGGCTACTGAATTCTGAAGGAGCTGATGGATGGTTGCAGTGCAAGTCACCTGTTAACATAAAACTGGCTATCCTGTATCTAATCCCTGTTAGACTTAAAAAAAAAAAAAAAACCTTCCAAGAAAAGTGGTTTTTTCTTAGGTTGCTTTTGCCATTGCTGATTAGTCCTTAGGAGCCTTTGCTATATGTTTAATTTGACTCTATGTTATTTTAACTTTGAAGTGTTCCTTGTTAACTTCTCAGTTGAATCAAATCAGCATCTCTTTCCTGTTCTTCTTTTTGGGGTCCTTTATTTTTTTTAAAAAAGATGCAGTTTGTCAGAATTCTTTCCATAATGTTCCTTTCTCTTTATTCAACTAGTCCAGGTCCTTGCAATGTTCTCTTTTCTATATTTTATTATCTTTCTAGCATTCTGCTGTGGATCTTTTTTTACTTTGCTTACATTCCTGAGTTGTGGTGTCCAAAACTGAGCATGGTATATTAAACAAAGTCTCCACAGCACCCGAACAAGAGATTGCCCTTAGCTGGCAGTCCGTAGGAGTATTTGAGGGGATGGGGGAAGAGTCTCTGAGAGATTAAAATTCCTCTAGTGTCATGGCATCACTTCCTGTTCTGAAACAGGAAGTAACTTCCACATGCTGTCCCCCTCCCCCCCATTCCCCCCCTGCAGCTCCATTGGGCATGGGACAGGGAGCATCACTGGGAGGCAAGGGCGTAGACTTTCCAATTTCCCAGGCGGGGGCTGGGGCTGGGCCAGAGACATTACAGGCCATTGTTTCTGGGGGTGGCTCAGCATGTCCTGGAAAAGTTCGAGGGGGGCTCCAGCTCCCCAGCCCCCCTGAAGTTGACACCTATGCCGGTAGGTCCCTTGCCACTGCTGTATAAATGGTAACCCGAGACACTGAGTGTCCATTCAGATATTTCTGATCTGAAACCGTGCTTGAAACTTCCTGTTTAGTTTCGGATCTGAAATGAAACTGGAATTTCTGGCACTGTTTTGAATCAGAAATACTCAAATGCACATCCCTTACTGAGGCTTCCTCAAGAGCTAGATATGAAGCTCTCGCTAATATGAACCAAAATGGCACTGGCCTCATGTGCTTACAGCATCACATCATTGGCTTGGATTAATTCTTTCTAAGAAAACATCTTGAAAGTTCAGGCCAGATGACTACAAAAACAATGTCATAACACAAAAAAACAAGTGTCATACAATACTTCAATACATTATTTTATTCCATTTATTAATAATATCACCTTGCCTGAGGGCAGCATGCATAAAACCCCCACCCCAGTTTTTCTTCTCTCAACAGTTCTGTGAGGTTGGCCATGCTACTAAGTGTAATGTCCACAGTTACCAAGTAAGTATCAAGGCAGAGTGGAATTTTGCACCCAGACTCTCCACTAGTCGCAGTCCAACCTGTACACCATTTATGTAATGTAAATAATATATTGATACTATTTAACATTTTCAAACTAAAGAATCTTTGGCTCAATTCCAGCAACACTGTTCTAGTCTAAATTAAAACAAACAAAAACCCCTACCTTCCATCATTTCCGGAAGATGCTTGGGGTCTGTGGGATTCCAGCCCAACCAGAGAAAATAAATGTGACCTAGGTTGCATGAGATAAGAACTGTTTATTATCTTTCATTTTAAGACATATTCCACTTATCAATTTCAGAATGGTAACTAGCACCGAAGACCTCCAAGAGGCTTTCTGATTTCCTCTCCCCATGTAAAGTATGCTGAGAACTTTTCCAGTGGTGTAAGTACAGTGGCCTGTTTTTTCCCTCTGTTGGTTCCAAAATTGAACTAGATATAATCTAGTTTAAAGAGAGCAGTGGGAAGGGGCAAAGGCATGGGTCACCATATTGTTCTGGTTGTGGAAGAAGCCTCTTTGAATTTTGTTTCACACCTTCAAGGAAATTTTGTTGTTAATTTTTCAAAACACAGTGGAGATGGGCCACAATGGCTGTCTCTTTGGCTACCCTGTTTTTAATGTGTGGTTAATTATTTCACCTGCTTGTTTCCATTGGGCTTCTAATGTAAAATGTGTTTTTCATGTGTATTTTAGTGTTATGATAACAATCCTCAATTTTATTTTATTTGCGGGAGGAAACAGTAATTTTTTTTAAAAAGCCTAAAATTTGCTCATTTTGAATATTTCCATTTTACAGGTGGCTTGGGGGTTACTTTGTTAGTATGTGAGAAGTGAAAAAGCAAGGTGCAGTTTCTGTGAGAACAAAGCTAACAATTTTTGCTCAAATCAAAACTGAGCAATTATTTCCTGCCCCTTCATCTCATTGTTGGGTTATTTAAAAGTAAATGGGACATCTGTATCATCCCTGTCCTGCTGTTCGATGAAATCTGGTGTTAGAGGTGGAGAACATGATGGGGGGCCTCTGAAATTGTGAACAGACAGACGCTTTTTCTCTCCCTCTCCTATAATGTAGGAACTTCTGGTTACCCAAGGAGATTGATTGGCAGCAGACTAATGATAGACAAAATAAAGTACTTTGATTCACAGAATGTGAAATTAATGAATCAAAAAGTTCAAGTTCCATCTCCTAGCCAAAGTTCTTAAGGAGATTCACAAAAACATTAATTGAGATTTCAGTGAGACCAATAAAACTATAAAGACAACAGCGCAATCAACAAGTTCAGAACAAGTAATACCACCAATATCTGAACAGCAGTAGAGCAGCGAATACCTGTGGCATATATGAAGACGATGGCTCAGATAAAAATAAACAGAATGGCAAGATCAGGTTAAAAGCGCTCTGTTGCCGAACACCTGGAAAAATGACATTGGCATATATTCCATCAGTCCACTGAGCAAAGTTTGAAGCCTGCCTTTGGTCTAAGAAGTCTTCCTCCAGCTCAAGGGGCTCTTCCTCCAACAAACAGGCCACTTAAGGTCAAGAAAGCTGGCCTGAAAAGGGGGTTACACAGATTCTTCTGCAGTTGGTTGATCTGTAAGGATTAGCCAAGATGGCAGGTTCCAGGTTAGAGGCAGTAAGTGTGGTGCAGTGGTTACTGTTGGATGAGGACTGAGGAGACCTAAGTTTGTTTGTTTTATTAGACTTATATCCTGCCCTCCCCACACTGTAGGCTTAGGGCGGCTACTAATTAATGCAGATTTACAAATTAAAATGTAATAATTCATTAAAATCAGTAAAATCATCAGCATTAGATCAGTAAAATCACCAGCATTTAAAACAGCAACATGCCTCAACAGATGATAATATGGTGCCAATCCAACTTCTAGGATCTGCAGTCACTGGAGGAGAGGCCAAATCAAAGTGCATGCCCTCTGCCTCAACTAAAGGCCAGGTGGAAGAGCTCCATCTTGCAGGCCCTGTGGAACTGTAATAGGTCCCACAGGGCTCTGATCTCATAAGGTAGTTCATTCCACCAGGAAGGGCATCCCTAGGGCCAGGAACTACCAGGAGGTGCTGGTTCATAGAACACAATGTTCTACGGGGCCCATATGGGGAAAGGCGATCTCAAAGACATGCAGGCCCCTGGCCATATAGGGCTTTAAAGGTAAGCACCAACACCTTAAAACAGATCCAGTATTCAGTAGACAGCCAGTGCAGGTGACGCAGCACCAGGCGGATATGAACCCGCACAGACAGCAACATCAGTACCCGTGCCGCTGCATTCTGCATTAGCTGCAACTTCTGGAGCAGAGTCAAGGGAAGCCCCATATAGAGAGAATTACAATAATCTAATCTGGAAGTGACCGTTGCATGGGTCACCACAGCCACATCACACGGGGTAAGGCATGGGGCCAACTGCCTGACCTGCCAGTGGTGGTGACCTGGGCCTCCATAGTCTATGAGGCATCCAGGAACACCCCTAGGCAATTCTTCAACTTTGGTTCCGGCACCAGTGGAGCCCTGTCAAAGGCTGGGGGGCCAATACTCAATCCCAGACCCCCATGACCCATTGCAGGACCTCCATCTTTGATAAATTCAGTTTCAGTCTGCTTTGTTGTAAACATACAGCCACAGCTTGTAACACCCCATCCGGATGTTCAGAGGCAGAGTCTGGGCAGCTTTACATCAGTAGATAGAGCTGGGTATCATCCGCATATTGGTGACAGCTCAGCCCATACCTCCGAATAATCTGGGCCAGGGGGTGCATATAGAAGTTGAATAACACTGAGGAGAGAATTGCTCCCTGTGGCACACAATATCCAAGTGAGTGCTGCTGAATCAACTCCCCCCCAAGAGTCACCTTCTGTCCCCAGTCATGGAGAAAGGAGGCCAGCCACTGTAAGGCAAGTCCGTATATCTCCACATTGGCGAGGCAGTGGGTCAATAGTTCATGGTTGACTGTACTGAACACCGCTGACAGATCAAGAAGAATCAGCAGCGCCAAACCGCCTTGATCCAGATGTCTCCAGAGGACATCCACCAAGGCAACCAACACTGTCTCTGTCCCATGAGCAGGGCAAAAGCTAGACTGGAAGGGATCCAGGATGTTAGCATCCTCCAAGAAAGCCTGGAGTTGTGTTGGCAAATCCCCACTCAGTTATGAAGTTCACAGGAGGGTTCACTCACTTTCTCAGCCTGGTCTATTTCATATGGTTGTTGTGAGGATAAAATGGAGGAGTGGAGAACCACATATACCACTAGGAGTTCTTGCAAGAAGGGCAGGATAATATGCTGTCTAGAAATCATATCTCTGAATGGTGGTAGCTGGAAGGAAAGTAGTAAGGGAGAGAGATGCTGCCTTCAGGCCCTGCTTGATGGTACCCTTGAGGCACTTGGGTGGTCAACTGTGGGGAAACAGGATGCCTGACTATGTGGACTTCTGGTCTGATCAAGCATGGCTCTTGTGTTTTTATGATGGTGAGTTATACCCTTACAAACTGACAATGAGTCCCTCTGAAAGTTGACCCCCCAAAAATGTCCCCAAATCCTCTGCAACTGAGTTCCACAGTAGACTCCCAGAAGGTGTTCATCAAATAAATAAAAGGGGGAACGTTTTCCCAAAAGCTTGACTACTGCTGATCTATGTGAAACATAACTGCCGTATTTGTGCAGCCTTTCACGCTTTAAAATTTACAGCATATACACTTTTGGTTAGGTCTTTCCTTTAGGTCTTTAAACTTATCCATGGAATTCAGCAAATTCAGCCAGCATATTTTGGGGGGGGGGGGAGACGAGGGGTTAAGTAAACAAAAAAATGTACAACATGAAACATGTTGAAAGTATGAACTGTGTCCAGGTATGTGCGTGTTCCTTATTTGTGCACACTCAACCAGTGTCTAAAGCAGGGTTTGGGTTCTGGGCTTTTTAAAAACCCACCACAGAGTAAGGTTTTAGCCCTCATGATGGCCGGGGGTGGGTGGGTTGCAAGTGTATAAATAGTTGTCTTGTGGGAAACCTACCTAGAAATGGAGGCTGAATTCAGTCAGTGACTAGGAGACAAGGCACTGGTATCCTCTTTTATCTCCTCATGACTACCAGGAACAGAGTAATTCAGATGGGTAGCCATGTTGTTCTGAAGCAACAGAACAAAGTTTGAGTCCAGTGGCACCTTTAAGACCAACAAAATTTAATTCTGGGTATGAGCTTTTGTGTGCACGCACGCTTTGTCAGATACACTGAAACAGTTTTCCTCAAGCCTTACATATAGGTAGAGAGAGGACAGGGTTAGTTGCCAGGAAGGGCTAGTTAGAGTCCAGATGCGTAAGTAGCGGGGGGGGGGGGGGGGGGATAAGTATAGCTGAGACTGGATTAAAGAAGTTGGTAAGACCTGTGAATGGCAGCAAATTAGCATACAAATGCAAGAGTTAACAAACCAATGTGAGAACTAAGGTTGAATCCAGTGACACCTCCAAGACCAGCTGAGTTCAGTTCTGGGTACGGTCATGCAAAATTGATACAGACATTCAAATCTCTGCAATTTTCATAATTCATGCAAGTAGGGCCCTCCTAAATGGAGGTGCAGGGCCTCCATTTAGAAAGGATTTCAGTAACAGTACCTAGACTTCTGCCTTGAGGTCTTGCAGTGTCGCTGCTGATCCAAGTAGGCGGATTTCAAGCTGGATGGACCAATGGTCTGGCTTGATAGAAGGCAGCTTTAAAAGTTCAGAGCAGCCACAGAAGCAATTTGTAGTTCACTGCAGTGTGTCTGTGCCTTCAAACATGAGGGAAACATGGAGGATTGTTACTTTTGTTGGATGTTATAACTTGTGAGGATGGGTAGGATAAGGCTGGAATTTGCTTGCTAGCCAAAGAAAATGTCTAAACATTGAGTTGGATCCAGCTAGCTTTTCTTCTCAGTCTCTCCCACTAACACTTGCTGCTAGAGCCCCTGGACACACAAACATGGCATTTGCTCAAGCAGGTCTTGGGATCGCCTGCAGTCTTTTGGTGGTGGTCCAAGAGAATCCCTCCTCCTTTCCCCACACCAGCTGGATCCATTGCCTGATGATTGTGGGAAACATCTCGTGCTGTCATAGCGTCAAAACTCTTACATTCCCTACTGGGGCACTTTGAGGTATGGGGTTGGACTAGATGACCCTGGAGATCCCTTCCAACTCTATGATTCTATGATCACTGCAGTCCTGTGATGACTGCAAGGCGGGCGTGAAGACTAGAGAGCCCCTGAAACTTTTTGGAATTAGCTAGAGACTGTACTTTTGATTTTGCTTTCTCAATTCTGCATTTCCCCGGGGTTCCCCCTTTTTTTGGTCAATCTCTGTATGTTGCTTAGAATAAATGTTTTTTAAAATTAGATCTTTGCCCTGAGAGACTTTTTATGCTGAGCTACCCCCACAGGCCAGCTGTTTACTGTATTTAATGTAGAGTCAGGGGTGAGGAGGTGGGAGGCCCTTGCCTTCCTAGAGACAAGGGGCTTACCCGGTTCTTGGTAGTGAAACAGAGAATGGTTTCTCTCTCTGTCCCTCACTCACACACATACTTCAGCTGCTGAGACACAGTTCTCTTCTGTGTCAGTCAGTGTGTCATCATCGTATTATAGAAGAAGAGATTGGATTTATGCCCCACCCTTCACTACCTAAGGGAGTCTCAGAGTGGCTGACAAACTCCTTTCCCTTCCCCTCCCCACAACAGACACCCTGTGAGGTAGGTGGGGCTGAGAGTGCTCTTTCGAGAACTGCTCTTTTTCAAGAACAGCTGTGCCAGAGCTATGGCTTGCCCAAGGTCATCCAGCAGGTGCAAGTGGAGGAGTGGGGAATCAAACCCGGTTCTCCCAGATTAGACGCTGCACACTTAACCATAAGAACATAAGAGAAGCCAATGTTGGATCAGGCCAATGGCCCATCCAGTCCAACACTCTATCACACAGTGGCCAAAAATACCAGGTGCCATCAGGAGGTCCAGCAGTGGGGCCAGGACACTAGAAGCCCTCCCATTGTTGCTCCCTCCCAAGCACCAAGAATACAGTGCATCACTTGCCCCAGACTGAGAGTCCCTATCTATACCTATAGCCACTGATGGACCACTATACCAAACTTGCTCTCAACACCAAACTGGTGACAGTTCTGACCACAAGCAGAGGATTGAAGAGTACTGGGCATCACACTTAAAGCTTCCTTGAATGCATTCGTATCCTGTGCTCCTTCATATTTATATTACTAAATCACGACTAAGGAAAAGCCAGCATGGTGCGGTGGTTAAGAGTGGTGGACTGTAATCTGGAGAACCAGTTTCCATTCCCCACTCCTCCATGTGAAACCTGCTAGGTGACTTTGGGCCAGTCACAGTTCCCTCAGAATTATCTCACTCTCACCTTACATCACGAGTAGTGTTCCCTCTACGCTGAGTTAGTGTGAGCTAGCTCACAGTTTTTCAGCCTCCGGCTCACACATTTTTGTCTTAGCTCAGGAAGGATGGCTCCAGAGTATACTAATTTATGCAGTAGCTCACAAAGTAGAATTTTTGCTCACAAGACTCCACAGCTTATAGGGAGCCTTGCAAGGTGCCTGTTAGGGGGAGAGGAAGGGAGGGAGATTGTAGGCCATTTTGAGGCTCCTTGGGTAGAGAAAAGTGGGATATAAAAACCGACTCTTCAGCTATGGTGGTGATGTCTGAATCATAGTTTGTGATCAGCCAGCAAACCAGAATCAGAAATCATGGTTTGAAAAGATATTGGTGAGCAGTGGTTTGTTGTGTGGTGTGTGAACTGATGAATCATACTTACAGCTATAGCTCTGCCTCTGGAGTGCTAAGCAAGTGGGGGAACGAAAGCAGACAAGCAGTCTCTGAATCATGGTTTGACTGTTGTGCATCTGTAACCTCAGATCCTGGTTTGAGTTCCAAGGCCATGGTTAGTTAGTGCAAGGCCCTGGTTCTGCGTGATGTCTGATGAGCCGCTCTCTGGAATAGTAGTTTTGTGCAGGCTCATTGGGAGTGCTGTTGGCATTAGGAACCTGAAGGACTTGAGGACGCTTGCAAGAATAATGTGCTGCTATTCCATTCTTGGCCCAGGCTGTATAAGTCGTGTGGCGGCGAGCGTTTGATTATGCTGGATTTATTTTCAGACGTCTCGGGCTGTTCTTATTAACTGTCATCGCTTTGATCGAAAGTGCTCGGCGGATTTCTGCATTTCTGGAGTCCCGTTTTGCATTCCTAAACAGAACTTGGGGTTGCAGCTTGGCAGGCCTAACGTGTCTGCTTTGAACAATTGTAGCCTGAACGCTGCTAGGTAAGCCGGGGCAGTTAGGAGAAGTTTCCGCTTGTGGATCTAGCAAAGTGAATAAGGGAGACAGTTGTGCTAACTGTACAAAATGTCTCTTCTCCGGACCCTTTGGGAAGTGGGCAGAGTGACCCAGTCCCCAGATCTCCTTGACGAGTGACTCCTTTGATAAGCACTCCCAAGCCAGGATCATCTGCTTCACAGGTTTTCATTGCCTCTGTGTCCTACATGAATGAATCTAAAGAAAGATTATGACATCTTTGGAGGAGGAGGCCCTAAACCAGGGAGAGGCTGTTCAGGCTGCCGGTGCCAAAGGTCCAGATCTGCCCACTCCGCCTCCAAGCCTGTTAGCTCTGCTAATGATCTCCATTGGAGTCATTATCAGAAGCTGTTCAATGGAACTACTGTGAGCACTTGCTTAGGGAATGAGATCCAGTGTAAGTCTACTCCATGTTTAGGATTGCTCTGCATGTCCAGTTGCCGGGTGGGGGGCTATTGACCCTGAACAAAATAAATTAACAGACGCTTAAAGGAGTTGGGGGAGGTTTTATAAGGACTTACAAACATTATCCAGTGATAAACTGCTAATTGGAATTCTTGTCCCTTAATTAACAAGGAGTATCACACTATTCTTAAAAGTCTGATTAGAGAATTGCTTTGTAAATTGCCCTGTTTAAAACTCGGGGAGCAACTGCAGGAGCAATTTGACCTGGTTTATTGCTGGAGTCACTCAAGCCCAGCTACTGTAATGGGTCATATTTTCTTAGCCTTCCATGGGAATTATTCCAGAGGGGTATATTTAAGGATTTCTGTGCGGGTTTGACATCATCAGCTGCTTTGAGTCCACATTGAACAGAGGAAAGCTGGTTAAAAGTGCCTAAAATCATTATGTTTAAATGAAAAATGTTAATTCATGACAGCAAGGGAGGAGGACGGAGCCAAGTGGCACATGGCGGACGCTTAGATAGAGTGCTCCCAACCTCTTTTCTCTTAAAATTGACTCGAAGACGCCTTTTCGGATCTCCATGCCGAGAAGAAGTACAAGAAAGCTACCGGGATCCAAAGCCGAACAGAACTTGGGTGAAAAACATTCAGTTTCAGCTTTCTTTTCAGTAAAAGCTTCTACAACGAGTTAGGCCTCAGTGCCTGCAGCGACTTCCAAAATGGCAACGGAAAATAACCCGACGATCTCAACAACCCCTATTAATGGCGAGCCAGAGCCCCCCCTCTCGAGATCAGATCTTTTTGAACTCAGAGAAGACCTGTTGAAAGCCATGTCGACCCTCGTCTCCAACCTATTACAACCAATGCAAACCTCATTAGGAGAAATGATGAAAGAAATCAAGGAAGCCTCCAAAATGGCTGAGAACGTCTCGGAGATGGCACTTACTCTACAAGATGAGGTGAGATCTATGCAGTCTACTGAAACAACACCTCTTAATTGTATAGCAATTTTAGAAAACAGATGGTGGCAATTTAATTTAAAATTTCGTGGTTTTGAGGAGGGGGCTGAAAAAGGGAAAGACTTAGCAATGTTTATTTCAGGCTAGCTGGCTAAAATGCTGAATTTAGAAGATGGAGTTGCGCCAGCAATTGCACGTGCTCAATGATTAGGGCCACTAGCCTCAGCACGTAAGGGAAGACCTCCTAGAGACATATTGACTCAATTTATATATCAAAGAACCCATGATAAAATCTTAAAAGAAGCCCGAGTGAAGGGTTCCCTGTTCTACAATGACCAGAAAATATTGGTTTTACTTGTCTCCTGAGACTCTGGAAAAGCAGAGAACACTGAAACTTATTACAACCAAACTAAACCAAGCTGAAATAAGATTCTGGTGGAGCCCAATCTCAGACATTCAAGTTTACAAAAATGGTCTACAATTCCAAGCCTCTGATGCCACCACAGGACAAGCTTTGCTGAATGCAGTGGGACTTAAACTTACCCGAGAAGAGGAAGAGGAACTCGTAGGCACTTGAAGGTTATGTTATCTATAATGAAGCATTATTGGAGATATTTCTTGCATACTTCAGCTTTGCCATATGCAGACTGGTTTTGTAGTTTAAAGATAGTGGATACAGTGTAAAGTTTTACAATCTCTGTCTGAAATTTCTTCTGTAAGATGGAGTCCTCTAAAACTTAATTTAATATGTCTCCTTCTAAGAATAACAAGTTTGTTAAGTGTCCTTTTAAACGTTATAAGAATGTGATGCAATGCCAAAGATTTCATTTTTTATAGACTGAAGCAGGTCGTGCCTTTAAGTCAGGGGTGGGCAAACTGTGGCTCGGGAGCCACATGCGGCTCTTTCACATATCTTATATGGCTCCCGGTAGGGCAGATGGGGAAGCTAAATATCATTAGCAAACAAATATCATTGGACAAATTAATATCAATATCAATATCTGCTTTTACCCCTTTTGTTATTATTTTTGGCAGTTTCATTTAATGTTAATAAAAAGCAAATCTGCTTATTTTCCAATAAAAGCAGGTAATATTTGTTCATGTCTTGTGGCTCTCAAACATCAGATGTTTATTCTATGCGGCTCTTACGTTAAGCAAGTTTGGCCACCCCTGTTCTAGGTGGCTCTTACGCTGAGCAAGTTTGCCCACCACTGCTTTAAGTCATTACATCTATCCCATGTCAAGCAAATTTTCAAGTAATCTCATTTGTAGGAACGTTAAATAAGTTTCCTTTCTTGTTCCCTTTGCCAGCATCAAGGGCATAATCAAGAGTAAGACTGTTCACGAGGTCTGTGTTAAAGCCAAAAATACAGGGACAACTGTGTGACATTAATAGATATTTTATACTGTAGCATTACAATTCTTTATGAAAGTTATATTATTACATTATACAAATTCATTAAGACTTATCCTAGCTGACTACCTTTTTATACTGCTTAATTCTTAAATTTGTCATGTTATTTAATCAGTGTTATTTCTTATTATAAAAAATGATTTAGTAGCTCCATGGTGTTGATAAAAGGAAATAGAAAATTTGTGTTAACTCTTATATAAAGGTAACTAGTTTTTCTTTCTTCCTATTTACTGCATATATTTGCTTATAAAGACTATTATGTATGTGTGTTTTTTCTGTTTTAAGAAAAGGCTAACCCATAGGATATTTAAGTGAAAAGAGGAAGGCTGTTGTAAACATTCTGTTTAACATACTGTTAAATTCCCCTCCTGGTTCTTGTAGAGATTCTAGCTAGGGTGACACAGTTTGTACACCCTATAGCTCTGGATTAATTTGATCCAGTGTTCTAGATTCTAGCCCTATTAAAGGGCTCTTTGTTGGAATATATTAGTTGATTTTTAGTGTGTAGGTTGTAGTTTAATTAAAAAGAAGAAGAAGACAGAAATATTAAGATTTCTATTGCTACTTTGTATAGTGAGATTATACGAAGTGGTGTAAGTATTAGATTAGTAGTAAGAGTTAAATAAGTTTTTGTTAGAGTGGGTATTACCCAGGTGTTAGTTTTAGTTTGTAATAAAAGTTTAAGAACTAAAAACCAAAAAGGCATACATTTTCACAACAGTTTAGACCTTAAAATTTGAAATGGCCCTTCAATTTAAGTTGGCCTCTTGGAATGCAAGAGGTCTTAATAACAAAATAAAATTTAAGAGGACTACTAATTATTGGACAAAGGAGCGTATAAACATCCTTTGTATTCAAGAGACCCACTTAAAAAAAATCAGATAAACAAATTTTAAAAACAAAATGGTTCTCACATCAGTTTCAAGCCTCTGGTTCTTCAAAGGCCAGAGGTACTGCTATTTTAATTTCTACAAATGTGCCCTTTCAGTGTTTAGCTACTAAAATTGACCTGAAGGGCAGATTTATTTTTCTTAAAGGAGAATTCAATGGTGAACCATTTACAATGGCATCTGTTTATGCCCCCAATTCTAATTAAATCCCTTTAATAAAAGATACATTGCAGAAGTTAGTGGATTTCAGAAATGGAGAGGTCTTAATAGGCTGAGATTTAAATCACACTGTTGATCCAAAACTAGATAGAACACATTAAAAATATGGACAAAGAATCATATGAAAATTACAGAACTGGAAAAGATTTTTACTTTTTACACCTTAGGAGATGTGTGGAGAACGTTGAATCCTGGAGCTAAACAATATAGTTATTTTTCCCCAAAATATGATATTTATACATGGATTGATTTTGTTTTGGCAACTAAGACTCTTTTACAACTTATCAACTCTTCGGATATGGGTCCCTGTATAATCTCAGACCATAACTGGGTATCTTGTTCACTGATGAAGCAGCAACATGATGACAAAGGCCCCTTTTGGAATATGAACAAACTATTATTACAAAATGATAACATCTGTGAAGACCTGAAATTGAAAATTTTAGAATACTTTAAGTTTAATTCTGAGTGTTAGGCTACTCAACCTAATATTTGGAACGCATTTAAAGTGGTCATGTGAGGTCATCTTATTTCTTCAGCCTCTGCCTATAAGAGAAATAGGCAAAAAGTAGTTAATGAGCTTCAGGCTAACATTAAGAAATTGGAGATTCGACATATGAAATTTGGAGGGAAAAAACGTTAAAGAAACTTAATCAGGAAAGAAAAAAATTAGACTTAATTGAAACATCTCATATATAAAAACAATTAATGATTCTGAAGCAAAAATACATAACTAAAACTCCCAAATCTATAAAAATGCTAAAATTAAGGGTAGACAGAAAGATTTCTTCTTCATTAATACACGCAATCCGGGATTTGTCAGGTGCAATACAAAATACCCCGAAACAGATCAATTCAGTATTTTATAATTTTTATAAGCAATTCTACTCATCTAATAATCTTACTACAGTAGATATTCATTCTTATTTGAATTGAATATGATATCAGGCTTTCAGTAGAACATAGAGAATTCTTGGATAAACCAGTAACACTACAGGAAATCTCTGAAGTGTTGGCTAAAATGAAAAACAACAAAACACCCGGTAGAGATGGTCTAACAGTAGAATTATATAAAAAGTTTAAATCTCAAATAGAAGAACACCTGCTCAAGACTATCAATTCTGTTTTATCATCAGGTTTAATGCCTAAATCGTGGGCTGAGGACTATATCTATATTAAATCATGATTTTAATTTTTTCCCCTCAGTTTTAGCAGCCTGTCTTAACAAAATAATAACACAATATATCCATAAAGACCAAGCAGGCTTTATGCCTGGACGTACTTTAACAGATAATATTAGGAAAACACTCAACATAATTGAATACTGTAGAACTAAACAAATAAATTCAGCTATTTTGTCAGTCGATGCTGAGAAAGCATTTGACAAAGTGGAACCCAATTGTCTGTTGAATTTAATGTCATACATGAATTTCAGCCCTACCTTTATGTCGGCCATTAAAGCAATATATGAAGATTCTATTGCACAAATTAGTACTAACCTATTCAGATCAGAAGACCTTCCTCTGAAAAGGGAAACCAGGCAGGGTTGCCCCTTATCCCCCATATAATTTGCTATTGCTTTGGAACCATTGGCATTTGCCATAAGAGCTGATACTAAAATCAAAGGCATTACAATACAAAATGAACACTGCAAACTGAGTCTATTTGCAGACGATGCTATTTTTTATTTAAACACTCCCAAAACATCTTTGGTACCATTAATGTCTCAAATCTTTAACTTTAGTTATATATCAGGATTTTCAGTTAACTATACTAAATCTGAACTTTATCCTATTTATCTTAATGACCTTGATAAGTTGGGTCTATTAAGGTTATATAATTTTAAATGGGTCAATGAACAATGGAAACATCTGGGTATAATAATTCCTTTAGATTTAAAAAATCTGTTTCAGTTTAATTTCAAACCTATGATAACCTCGTTTAAATCAACTTTACAAGAGTGGCAAAAATTAAATTTATCCTTGCTAGAAAAAATTGCTCTGTTTAAATCCATTTTGGTTCCTAAATTTCTCTTTCTATTCCAAAACTGACCTCTAGATATCCCACCAAATGACTTTAAGCAGTGGAGATCTACTCTTTTGAAATTTCTGTGGAACAACACGACACCACGAATACAACTTTCCTTACTACATAAATCGGTGAAGGTGGGAGGGCTATGTCTCCCCTCCCTCAACCATTACTATATAGCAGCCCAATTGAAAGCTATTATTTACTATGCAAATCCAAATTGTGACAAAACTTGAGTCAGTATTGAAGGGTCTAGTTTACATTTAGACAAACTCTATGAAGCTATACAACCCAAAAGACAGAAAATATTCAGGATGGAATAATCTATTTTTATTGTTTACCTTGAAATTGTGGGATAAATTTAGAAACATGTTGGCCCCAGGTAGTTCGCCAGTGATGGCCTTTTTGTTTAAGCCAGGTAGAACCATAACAAATTGGTCGAACTTGAGGAAAAATAATATTTTTAGGGTAGGTGACTTACTTATAAATAAGCAATTGGGAACACATCTACAACTTGAGTCCAGACACAAGATTAAAATTCCTTGGTTACAATACCAACAAATAAGACATATTTTTTCTGAACTGACTAAAGCAACTGAACTGGGTAGGCCACTGACTCAATGTAAAAAAATTATACAGAAAAATGTACAAGGTTCTAAGGGTCTTATTGCTGTCATCTATAAAACACTTAATGATAAAAACTGGAAGATAAAATCTTTGATCCAAAAGGCTTGGGATAAGGATTGTATGGATCCAATTTCAGAACAACATTGGAATAATATTTGGAACTCCTTTGCCCTTATTACTAATAATCTTAATGTAAAACTACAATCTTTTAAAATTTACTCTAGGTGGTATCTGACTCCAAGTCGTTTATATCTTTGTAAATTCAAGTCTAATCCAAATTGCTGGAAGGGATGTAAACAAAAGGGCTCCTTCCTGCATTGTTGGTGGGAATGCCCAACTGTTATTGAAGAAATATCTAAAATAATTGGACAAGTCATTCCAAACTTACCTGAATCTATACTTCTCAACCATTGGCCTTCACTATCCTTAACTAAACAGTCGAAAGAGCTGGGAACTTTATTACTATCGGCTGCTAAATCTTTAATAGCTCAACAATGGAACCAAAATAAGATACCTACAGTGAAACAATGGGCTTTGAAATGCTGGAATATAGCAGCAGCTGATAAGATAGCAACTCAGTTAACAGTTTCACTAACCCCAGCAAAAACTAATAATTTCCTTGAGAAATAGTTTCCGTATTTTGATTATATTGCTTCAAACCCCAACTTGATATACACTTTACCAGTTAAATATATGAATTTTATTTTTTATTAAAGTTAAATAAAGTTCATTGATATTTCCTAAATAATATTAGGATATTGAATCCTATAATTTATATTGCTTAGCTGTGAAATGTTACTTTTTATGTTACATTGTAATGTTGATATTTTATGCACTAGTTAGTAGCTATATTTATTTTTTCATGTTTAATTATTTTGTTTACGCATTGTTAACTTTCTTAAATGACTGGTTGTAAGTTTTTATTGGATAAAAAATAAAAAATATTTGAAAAAAAAATTAATGGCAGCAAAAATAAACAGCTCCCTGTCTGTATTAATTTTATTTACTATATTAATAGGCTGCCTTTCTCACCAAGACTCAAGGCACATTACTCAAATCAATGTAAGTCGATGCAATCAATGGGACAGGACAATTAATAAGCAATGTAATAGGATAGAATTATGCTAGTCTGAAACAAAGTATGAAGTCTTAGAAATGATATGTTAAACAAAGCAGAAAATAGTATTATGTAGATAGAGAAGCAAAGCAGTGAAAGCTGCAGACATATAACACCACCTACACACAGAGATATACTCCACAGTCCCATTCCCTTCACAACATGCCTTCTTGAACTTATAATATAGCCCTGTTACCTTTATATGTAGCTTGTGGAATGACAAGTACATGGGACCCTCTAAGCTGAGTTAGTGTGTGCTAGCTCACAGTTTTTTAGCCTCTGGCTCACACATTTTTGTCTTCGCTCAGGAAAGATGGCTCCAGAGCATCCTTTATGCAGTAGCCACATTTATGCAGTAGCCAAATTGCTCACTCACAACTTTAATGCCAGTAGCTCACAAAGTAGAATTTTTGCTCACAAGACTCCACAGCTTAGAGGGAGCATTGCATGGGACCCTTCCTGACCGTCTCAGGCAGGTCATTCCACAAGATGGGGGGCCATAACATGAAATGTATGGGTGGTTGTTGATCTTGTCCATTTGCAGGGTGGCATCCGAAGAAGAATAAACCTATGTGGACTAAACTTATCTGCCCACTTTGTCAAACACATGTAGTAAGATCTTGCTAGGCAGACATTAGAGCTGTCAACAGCCCTGGAGAAAATCATCCCATTTTTTTAACAGAAACTTAATGTGTGGAAATGGACAAGTGAAGCTTTTCATGGCGTGGGGGGTAGGTAACATCATCTGGTAAACAATATCCCATAAAGCCCCTGTTAAAGGGACAGAATGCTGTTTTCTGGTTGCCAGCCCCAAAGTCCCTGCAGGGGTTCCCTCACTTTGGGGGGCTTTGATCTACCACCAGCCAGGTGGCTGGCAGGGGAAACCCCACCCCCAAACAGGGATGTCATGTGTGATGTGCCACTCACGCCCAGAGAACCCCTCCCCCCAAAATCCTCCCGCCATGACAGCAAGGGGACCTGGCAACTGTATGCTGTTTTCTCTAGGCAGTGGGCAGCTAATGTATATGAGGTTATGAAAAAACAAACAAACAGCAGGGTCAAAGGGGCATGAAATGGAGGAAGTACAGGGTAAAATTTAATGATGTAATATTGATGGTCAAGAAAACTACAGAGACTGTTCACCACTGGTGCTTTTGCTATTTTTGCCAGCAACTGTAATGGCTGAGGAGTCCCATATTTTGCTAAGATAGCTAATACTTATAATTACTAAGGAAGTTCAGGCATCATTGTAGACCTCTTGATCATTAGCTCCTTAGGATTCCTTAAGTCATTAGTGGTGTTAATTATGTTAGCCATTACCAATGTGAAACTAGCTTGTCAAGACAGCTCATCAGCTGTGATTGTTGTGAATGGTCTCTATACTGTATTGTATTTGAATTTTTAATATAATTACATTTCACTCTACTTCCTAAATTTCATGCCCCCTTGACCCTGGCTCTTTGGTTATTCCATAACCTGATATAAATGAATGCCTGCTGAATGATTCTAGCCTACGAAAACCCATGCTAGAATAAAAACTTGAGAGGCTTGAAGGACGTGCCTGGAGGGAAAAATAGGTCTGCCCCTTTAAGGGAGACTTGGTGGGGTATTATTTACCCGGTAAAGTTATTTGCCTCCATGTCAGGAACAGCTTCACCTGCCCATTTGTCCACATTAAGCCTCTGTTAAAAGGACAGAATCTTTATTTCCTCCATTGCCTGTTGATATCCTTACTTGAAGGTGCAGCTAGGCCCCTGTTTGCTTTTCTAAATCTGTTAAAAATTCAGAGTGTTCTGGCAATATGGAGTAGCTGATTCGGTCCATATTACCTCTTGCCAAAAATTGTTCAATAGAGCATGTATATGATCTTTTAGAGGGGACTCTGGATGTCTCTAGTGGGGGCAACCAGAGATGAGGCCTCTTCCGTTTTGACCCCTCACTGGTAGAACAGCCTACCTTTTGACTATTCACTTGGCCCCAAACATTTATTTATTTATTGGGTTTTAACCACCCTCCCCCCACCAAGCAGGGCTCAGGGCTGTTTACAACATAATAACACACAGTACAGGATTAAAATGTAAAACCAATAAAAATACAATAAATGACGTAAAAAGATGGCATTAAAAATTTCAACAGTGCCACTGCCTCACCGGGGGGGGGGGGGGGGCGGAGAATGCCAGAAGGATGCAACCATCACTGTTCTCAGCCAAGTGCCTGGCGGAACATCTCTTCCTTACAGGCCCTGTGGGACTGTAAGAGGTCCCGCATGGTGTGGATGTTATTTGGCAAAACCAGGGCGTTTTCTACCCTGGCTCTGGTTGAGGACAGCCGGACATCCCTCAAGTTTTTATGTTCCGGGTAAAAATACTGTGTTTTCCAGGCATTTTATTGGAGCTCCCCTCCCTCTTTTTGGTTGCTGCTGCTGTTCATGCTTTCACCATTAGTTTGTGACTTGCATTGTATTGGTTTGTTTTTTGGTTTTTTTAAATGTTGCTTCTTGTTTTTAATGACACAAGACTGTTTTCTTATCTACCACTGTTTAAATTATTCTGTATTTCTATGCTGAGTATATTATATTTTATTGAAATGTGTTTTTTAATGGCGTTGTCGTGAACCGCCTTAAGAAAGCGGGATAAACAAATTCATCTGAGCTCAAGATGTCTGTGCATGAGCAAGGATGTGTGTATATGAGAGAGAGAGAGGAAAGATGTAAGCAGTTTGGGTAATGGTATCATTTAGTGGTTACGTCTTTCAGATTTTAGCAAGCCCAGAGAGGCATATCAGAAAATTCTGAGACTTACCAGTAAATGTCAGAGCTGACCGTGTGCTTCCTATAAGCCATTCTAATGTCATCAATTCCTAGTGAAAAGACACTTCCCATGTAAGTGTCGGACAACACGAGCCTCATAACCCAAATATTCAGCCTTTCCCACTGTATCTCTTAAAATCTTAAGACTTCCCAGTAATAGTCAATAGTCACCAAGTTTCCAACATAGAAATTCTACTTCTTTTTTTAAAAAGTGGTACATTTTTAAGGTAACAAACATAAATCTATAAAAAAAAATCTACTGACTGGTACATTCAAACGTCTCCACTCAGATGAGTATATCTTATTCCAATAGGTAACTGAAGGGTGATCATTTTTCCTGCAAATGATTTATACTTCCGTATTCCTTCTGCTGTTCATAGAATGTTTGATTTAAAACTCCCTTCTAGACATTTCTCTTAACTTCTGGAAGTTTCTTCAGTTTCTAATTACCGGTGTTCTCCAGTTTTGGCAGTTGTAAACAAAACAGCAATAAATTTCACTGAGCCAGGATTCAGAGGGCAGCAGATGGAGGGCTCCATTTTTACCCATACCCCCCCCTCCATTCCCCCACTTCCCTACCCCCAGGAACAGCCTCTCAGAAAGCAGAGTGGGAGGTGGAGAATGTGTAAAAAAAGAACACCCCTACCCCTGAAGAAGTGGATTTTGGACACTACCCTGTATCTTTAGCTAGAATGTTCCTTTTCACATATCCTAATAACATACTCATTTCCATTCAGTGCTAATGATCAGCCTTTACTTACTTCTATCACTGGAAGCATGTTTGTTGAGGGGGGGAAACTTACCTGGCCTCCACCTGCGGATATAATTTGTGCGATCTTTGTTGTATTTTACCATTCATCTGAGCATCAGGGGAGCATCTGTATGGGTAATCAGCCGCTAGTGCAGGGTTTTAATTTTTTCTCCCATTTTGAATTTGGAAGTCTGAATGTATGGGAAAGCAGCCCTGTCTCCTTCTCAACTGCTACGCAGGATTCAGGGCTTGCAGTGTAAACCTGGGTCTCTTCTGTTAGAATATGCAAGGTCTCTAGGGCAGCTGTATGAAGAAGATCTGAAGAGCATCCTACAGGGGGATAGCTGAAGGACTGGTAGTTAGCATAGGTAGGTTAGGGGCTGCCCCCAATTTCAAATTATGTCCTTGCTGTCTCCTGATCGGCTCTTCCGGAGACTTCTTGCTCCTGCAGAGCTTCCTTCCTGTTGTTGTGCCTCCTTCAGCTGTTAGGCCAGACAGTTAAGGCTCTCGCTCTTCTGTGTTCCATAACAGTTGGTTCTTCTTTAATAAACCTAGTTTCCCTAAACAGTCAGTGCTCCACTTCCTTTGCATATTTAAGCTCTGCCAACATCTTCCAGCACCACATTCCATTTCCGCTCTTCCTCCTCAACTTTTCTTTCCATGTCATTCTTTAGCCAGGGTTCAGCTACATATCAAGGCCGATGATGCCCTCGTGAGTCCCCCAAAGGCTGTTCTGACCTGTTAACGTTTATTTGGGGTGTATCCCAAGGTGTTTCTGGCAAGAAATTGTACATAGAAAAATAACACAGCATGTTCTACTTATTAATCCTAAAATGATGGTTCTTGGTTCTTTGAAAGATAAAGGGAAAATCACAGGCAGGGAACTAGTCATGAATTTTATCCACTGGTAAAATATGTATTGCATTCTCTTGGAAGGGAAAAAAATCAGATTCTCCTTCTTTGATAGAATTTGGTTAAGCGCTTTTGTAAAAGTCTACATGGATGTACTCTTAAAAATTGGGGGGGGGGATGGATCAGCTGACACATTTGTAGAAAAATTAATTTCCTTCAAAAAAACCATAGGAATATGAGATTTCAGGACAACGTTCAATAATGTTTTAAAATTTATTATAAAGAATTCTACTTTGTAATGGGGAAATACCTTAACTGCAAAGTCTATATGAATTATTGTATAGGCTGTAACATTGCTAATTTTTATTTATCATTAATTCTGTATTGCTTACTTTTTGTGTTTGAAATTTTTAAAAACTGCTTGGACACACATGAAACTTCCTTATACTGAATCAGGCCATTGGTCTGTTCAGATCAGTGTTGTCTACTCTGATTGCCGAGGCTCTCCAGTGGTCTCTTAAGAGGTCTTTTGCTTCACCTACTGCCTGATCCTTTTAACTGGGGATTCTGGGGACTGAACCTGGGATCTTCTGCATTCCAAACAGATACTGTACTATTGAGTCATGGCCCCTCTGTTCCTGAACATCTGGGTAACTTCTAAAGTTGCATTAAATGCCTTCTACTTACATGTGGATATGTTTGAATCTTGGCCTTTCTCTTCTGTCCATACTAGTGCAGTGGCTGGAGGGGGCTTGATTGGGAATAGGGACTGTATGTGTACAGGAGGCAGCTGTAAAAGGAAGTGAATTGTACTATTCTCTTCGTCTTTTTTTCCTGCTCTTTTCCCTAGCCTGCTGGAAACCATGTTTCACTACACAGATGAACCCAGATTCACCATAGAGCAGATAGACCTGCTTCAGCGCCTGAGGCGTACAGGGATGACACGGCACGAAATCCTCCATGCCCTGGAAACCTTCGACCGCCTCGACCAGGAGCATAGCGACAAGTTTGGGAGGCGGTCCACTTATGGGGCCAGCGGCGGATCCTGTAGCAACAGCACCAACAACGTCCCAGCGTCTTCCTCCACAGCCACAGCTTCCACGCAGACCCAGCACTCTGGGATGTCCCCATCGCCTAGCAACAGTTACGACACCTCCCCACAGCCTTGCACTACCAATCAGAATGGGAGGGAGAGTAACGAGAGGTTGTCCGCCTTCAACGGAAAGATGTCACCCACCCGCTACCCGCTGGCCAACAGCATGGCTCAGAGATCGTACAGCTTTGAAGCCTCTGAGGAGGACTTGGATGTAGATGACAAAGTGGAGGAGCTGATGAGGTGAGCAAAGCTGTTTTGCGTAGACTTAGAAGTTCATCCCCTTTAAAGATCACTCGGGGCTCCCCAAGAGAGCCTCTATACCCTTATTTCCAAATCACAGAATTCTACCTTTGTAGCCCTTGTTGAAGCACCCCAGTTTCAAGGGTGATTTCAACCTATTTGCTGTTCCCTCTGGAGCACAATCTGCTGTCTAAGGTTGGACGACCACCCTATTCTTTTTGCTTCATTTATGCCCCTCCATTCTCCACACAGCCTCCTCTCATACATTTTATCCCCACAACAACTTGTTAATGTAGGTTAGGCTGAGAGAGAGCGACCAGCCCAAGGTCACCCAATGAGTTTCAATGGCATAGTCCCGGATCCTAGTCTGTCACTCTAACCATTAAACCACAGTAGTTTGGGGACTGTTGTAGTAATGCCAGCAAGGCATGACACAGCCATTGTGATTAAGTGCCAATGTAAATGTTATTGCCCAATACTGATGTGCGGCAAGATTAAATGTTACCAGCTATTAGGGCACTTTTATGATTTTGGAAGAAAAGGTTTGTTTCCTTTTATGTGAGATTGGAGGCTGGTCGCTTACCACATGGTCCGGTGGTAAAACAGGACAGGAATGATAACACCACAGAAATCCACTTACGTCTTATCCCTGCCAGTGCCTGTATGTTTTAAAGATTTTTTTAAAAATAGCATCTCACTGTCATATATCAAATAGTGTGAGCTTTGGGTAACCAGAGCCAAGAACAAGGCAGTGAGTAAGAGGACTTGCATGATTTGGATGAAGAACATTAGTGGGAAGTGATGTTGACCAAGGCTATCTGCATTTGGCTCTTAATTTTTAAAAAAAATTATGTACCCAGGAAATTAAAATTTTACCCCCAGAAAATCTGAATGTGGCAAACCCGTATAAACAATCCAAATTAAGCATGTGAGCATTACTACTTTTCTGTTGCCTAATTCTGAAATATTTGCTGTTTGGTGTAGTTCATTTTGGTTTTGCCCATCGTTGGGAGTCATGGGAAGTTGCGGGAAGGCACTGAAATCCAACCTCTAGAATTGTTCTGAGCTTTCAGCCATCACCATCCATTCGGTGTTGACCATGACTTGTCAGGACCATAGCCTGAATACTACGCAGATGTGTGGCAGAACATTCGAAACAGCAGAAAGCAAGCAACCCCTCAAAATACCCTACGCTATGGTAACCTTTCCACGTCAGTTACCATGCTGAACCTTAAGAGCCATGCTGCCACCACTGGCCACCAAGTACTCTATTCTGTGGCTCTGTCCCTTCTGTCAGTTACCCATCCTCCACTCTGATAACTTCCCTTCAGATGAAAGTTGTGAAGCTGCAGCAGTGAGCAGAGTAGGAGTGGAAGTGCTGTTACAAAACCTATTTTCCTCTGCCCAGCTCTGTGTGTGTGTGTGTGTGTGTGTGTGTGAGTGAGTGTTTGCATACATAAAGTGTCATCAAGTCACAGACAGTTTATGGTGACCCTTTAGGGTTTTCAGGGCAAGAGATGTTCAGAGGTTGTTTGCCATTGCTTGTCTCTGCATTGCAACCCTGGACTTTCTTGGTTGTCTCCCACCCAGGTAAAACTGGAACCAACCCTGCGTAGCAGCCAAGATCTGATGAGATCAGGCTTGCCTGGGCCATTTGGGTCACTCTTCCGACCTAGTCTCCCTCTCTGTACTCCATAGAGCCACAAATGGCTTATGTCACCCTGTGCCCCTCTCTGTTTTCCTGCCTGGCCTGGCAGACACGTTGTCACCAGCCCTTGTCCTACCTTACCTTGATTTGCCCCTTGTATCCCCCCCATATGACTCCTCAAAAAGGCCTTCCTCAATGGCCAGAGACTGGAGGATGACATGGGATATGGGCAGGGCTATTTTTGGGCAGGAACGCACAGGAACAGAGTTCTGGCTGGCTTCTGAGTTGGCCACGCCTACAGCCTCCCCCCCTCAGGTTCCCCAGGTGCCTCACAAGCCGCGGGGTGCCTGGGGAAGCCAAGCCAATCCAGTTTAAAATGCCTCCCCTCCTCGGGTTCCCCAGGCACCCTGCAGCTGTGGGGCACCTGGGGAAGCCGATCCAGAAACTGCCTTCCTTCCCTCCAGTTCCCCAGGCGCCCCGCAAGCTGCTGGGTACCTGGGGAAGCTGATTCTGGGAGGGAGCTGTGCTGTCAGGGGTGTGACCTAATACACTAATGAGTTCTGCTGTGGGTGTGGCCTGTTATGCTAATGAGTTCCTGCTGGGCTTTTTCTACAAAAAAAAGCCCTGGATATGGGTACAGGAGTGGAGCCAGCAGAGTTGCTTTTGGGACTGCCTGGGCACAGCGCACAGCTAATGAGCCACCTCTGGTCTGCCGTCCTGGCTTGCCCAGCAGTGGGAAGAGGTTGTAGGGGTGTTGCAGGATGTTTTATCCTTAATCCTAACCTGTGGCTAGCATTGATGATCATTTGCACCATTTTCCCAGCATTCAAGAGCCTCGTTTTATGATTGAGGCGGTGGCTGCTACTCCCGCTTCCTCCGTTTTCTTCTTTTTCAAGAGCTAGTGGGAGAGATTTATTCATTCCCCTGTAATGAAACTTTGTGCATTCCATATGGCTTACATGAATTTATATAGGCTGTGAGTCATCCATTCTCCTTCTTGGATGCTTTGATCAACTGAGGGCACTGATTAAAAGAAATGTCTGCTGGCAAGGCAGGGATCATAGCCCTGCCCCCCACCCCACCCCCAATAAACAAGTCTTCTTTTTGGGTCTAGTTTTCTCCCTTTATTTTTCCTCTCTTCTCTTTTCTTCCCCCCTCCCCCCCGTGACCCCAATTTTGGCAGGAGGGACAGCAGTGTGATAAAAGAGGAAATCAAAGCCTTCCTGGCCAACCGAAGGATCTCTCAAGCAGTCGTTGCACAGGTAACAGGTAAGCACTCCAGCATCCCTTTTCCCTTCTAAGGTGCAGCCACTGACGCTTTGCCTCCCAGCACAGATGTTGGGGATATTTCTCGGCTTTCTGCATTGCAGTGCAGATCTGTCAGCTTAGTCATGATAATGTATGCCTTTGATTTAAGACCCATTGTCCTGCACGTCATGAAAACTTCCCCAGTGAATCAGTGTCTCTTCTTCCCCCTCACCCCAATCTCCTTTTTCTGCATGTCTCATGCTAGCAGGGTTTTTCCCCCCCTTAGATTGCAACAAGCGTCAAGTGCTTCCCTTAGAGCCAAAATGCCTTTTTATTTTTAATTCTGAAATCACGACACGGTGAACACCATCCACAGCCGTCCTTCGAGTGAAGGAGGTTGAGGCTCGTCCCTTAGATTAGGTACCTTTTTCAGAAAGACATTCAGTCCTCAGGGTACTTAGTGGGAAAGGATTTTTAATTATACTGTTTCTTTAAGTGTTTTTGTTTTGCTTTATTAACTCTACGTCCCAACACGGCCTACAAGGAATCTCAGTTAAATGACTGGAAATTTCCTCCTGACCCAATTTTCCCCCCTTCAGGATACTCTGAAGTTCATGCACAGGCTAACTTCCCTCCTTTTGTGTATTGTGGGATCTTTTGTTCGAGAACTGGCACTCAGTTGGCTTCAGCATTTCATGCCTCCTAGTGAACATGCTCAGAGAACCTTCTCTCCCCACGCACATATGCAGAAATGCCTATTCTGTCCATGAGTAGCCCTTCATCCCTTCAGTTTGGCCGGGGATCCTGGAGGTTTTTTGTTATCTTCTGGGCATGGAACAGGGGTCACTGAGGGTGTATGGGGGGTATTTGTGAATTTTCTGCATTCTGCAGGGGGTTGGACTAGGTTACCCTGGAGGTCCCTTCCAGCTCTGTGATTCTATATTTGCCATCCAGTTTGCTATTAGAGAGGAAAAGTTGAGGGGCATGAGGAGTTGCAGGGGTATAGGAAGGAAATAGTTTTGCCCAAGGCTGTAAGTAACCTAGGGAAAAGATTTAGGGAAGAGAGGATGGAAACCCCCCACTTCTTGTTGTTCAGTCGCACAGTTGAGTCCGACTCTTCGCAACCCCATGAACCACATCATTCCAGGCTCTCCTGTCCTCCACCTCTTGTCCTCCTCCAGAGCCTGCTCAACTCCATGCCCGTTGCATCGGTAACACTGTCTAGTCATCTCATCCTTTGCTGTCCCCTTCTTCTTTGACCTTCAATCTTTCCCAGCATCAGGGTCTTCTCCAGTGAGTGTTCCCTTCTCATTTGGTGGCCAAAGTATTTGAGCTTTAGCTTCAGTATCTGACCTTCCAGGGGACAGTCAGGGTTGATTTCTTTTAGGATTGACTGATTTGATCTCCTTGCAGTCCAAGGAACTCTCAAGAGTCTTCTCCAGCACCATAATTCAAACACATCTGGTTTTTGGTGCTCGGCCTTCCTTATGGTCCAGCTCTCACAACCATACATCACTACTGGGAATACCATGGCTTTGACTATACAGACTTTTGTTGGCAGGGTGATGTCTCTACTTTTTGTTATGCTGTCTAGGTTTGCCATCGCTTTCCTCCCAGGGAGCAGGCGTCTTTTAATTTCATGGCTGTAGTCACTAAGCCAAAAGCCAACCCCCACACACACACCTAAATCTCCCTCATGTGGGATACTGTAAACTCTTAGGGGCTTGGGCAAACCAATGCCCTTGTCTTTGTTTTCTATTCTTCCTTTAAATAGCTCTCAACATAACAAGGGGAAATGAGCATGCTCACTTCTCAGGTTAGTTCTGTGGTTGAGAGAAGGGTGTCCTCTCTCCCTTAATTTGCAAATTAAGATTTTTCTGCAAAATGCACAAACTCCCAACCATTTCTGCAAGTGGGCCTCTTTCTCTGCCTTTATGACAGGAACTCAACTATCAAGTTTACTATTAGAGAGAATAATAACCTACAGTTCCTACTTAAATTGTGTGTGTGTGTGAGAGAGAGAGACAGCTATCCTATATCTCATTCTGAACCAGACCATAGAATGTGGATCAGAAAAATCCACACACTAAAACAGACAAGAAATTTCCATACAAACCAGAGGGCAGGTGCAGGTTTGCAGAAAAATTTGAAATTTAAAACTAAACAAAATGAAAAATGGGGGCTTGACCCTCCCCACAGTAAAAGAAACAGTATCAGCACTTTAGAAAACAAATGTCTGTTGAGCTCTCATGAGACTACAGTCTGAGATTTTGGTTGCCATTTTGGGGATATCTAGACAAACACAACATTGGGAAGCCTTTGAAGCTCTGGCTTTACTAAATCAAAGGTGACGGTGCCGATGGATAGACTGGCGGGCCAAAACAGCACTGGAAAGGGCCCCCCCGCCTCCAGTGGAGGGAAGAATTTCTGGCACTAGTCCTGGCAGTGGCCACTGGACAACTTGCTGCCACACAACTTGTGTGACTTGGCCACTGTGACATATGACTCTGCATGACTTTTGCTACTTGGCCAGACTTCTCTGCGAGAAGGAGGGAAACTAAAGATTGGGGGGGGGGGACAATAAAGGTGCGTTGGCTGGTGGTTCAGGAGGGGGAAAACACGGGAAGCTTTGAGAGCTGCCAAGGACAGAGTAAGAGAAAATAATGTGGGGAGTAGGGGTACAGGGGAAAACAATACCCCCCAGTCATTGTAGTTCCCCCACTTGTATACGTTTAAAATCACTACAGTTCTCTTTTCTCCTTTCCTGTCTCTTCTCTCTTTGGTCTGTCACTAGCTGTTGACTGTACACTTCTCAGGGCAGGGATCTTGGGGTTTTTCCCCTGTTAACTTCATAAAGGTCTCATGTACACTGATGATGCTAGATAAGTAAATAAATGAAAAACAACGCTGATTGACAAAAGGCAATGCTTAAGTAATGCTTTATCTTCAACCATGAAATGCAAGCCAATAAAGAAAAAAGACTAGCAAAGTTGCTGGATGTCAGTGAGGAGAGCATGTGCTCTGCATGATGCCGGCTTTGGGTTCAGGCTCTGCAGTCACCAGCTGCAAGAGTCTTGGGAAGCAGGGCTGGCATCGACCTCTGCCTAATGAAGCTGCTGTTGATCAGAGGAGACAAGAAATACTGGGCTGTATTCACCAGTCTTGTGAAGGGGTATAAAACCCCTCCAAATGTTTGTATGACTTTGACTGCTACCGATAATGTTCACACTTAGATGCATCTGAGAAGGAAGAGCACCATAGAGTGTCAGCACCAGCCTTTCCTTCTGTGCCTGTGTTTCAACTAGTCACATGGGTGATGTGCTGAAAAGGTACTTAGTGGTTGGTCTGAAAGATGGGAACCTATTAATAAGAAGCTAAGTTGTTTTGGTGAATAGCGTCACAGCTCTTGACCCAAGGGCTCTAGGATGAAATCCTGCTTCTGCCATCGATATTACAGCTGTGGGCAAGTTGACACCTCTCACATGTGATACTTCTCAACAAAGATCATTTTAATGTAGGAAAATCCAGTGTACTTTGTCGTATGCTATAAGAATGAATGGATGGGTTCAATTTAGCCAGGTTTTTTTTACTCAGTCTTACCCAGTTACCTTCCTTACTGCTGCCCCTGTCCCACGGGGCTTCTGTCAGTGCAAGTCCTATGATCCCCATCACAGCCTTTTGGGGGGATTGTCAAAGGAGACTGCTTCTTCCATCTCACCAGCAGAAAAGTTAGGCTGCAATCACACACACACTCAATAATCCACTTCCAATCCACTTTCCCGCTGGATTTTTACTGTGTGAACTGGCAAAATCCAGTTTGAAAGGGCATTGAAGCCTTGAGAAAATGGCTGACCCAACTGGGTACCCTCTGAAACCCAGCAGCTTCCCATGTATTCTGTGATGCCAAACCCAAGCGTGATGCCTGGAAAAATACATTGTGTACTCAAGTGCTTTAGAGTGATCCTCACATATAAGCACAGTGCTTTCCCCTGAAACCTTTATGACTGAAATCTTCCAGCTTAAATAAACAGCTTTGTGTGCCCTCCCTTTAATTTATAATTTCAGTGTTAACTGATTAATTCTGAGCATAACCCCCTTTCCTCCTGTGTAAGTAGAGGTAGGATTGTTTCAAGGCAGATCATAGGCATTCTCTTCACCTCCAGCCCCTCCCTGCCCCATACAAACATTTAACTAAATTGCAGGCAGCTTATTTGAGAAGTCAAGCTATAATTGGTGTGTCCAGAATTAACATGCACGCGCACACACACGTACCACTGCATGGAACCTGATGGAAAATATTAACTTCCTTCCCTTGGGTAGGGGTTGACCAAGAAGTCATGTGGACAGGGAGAGAGAGAGATGACTTGTTGAGTTCAACTAGGGAGAATAAAATCCTTCTCCCTGCCACAGGGAACTGTGGCATTCTTGTATAAGTGCCAGGTTATCTAACGATAAAGGCCATGAGGGCAAGTTGTAGTGCCCCAAAGCTACATACGCTATTGCAGGTAGAGGTTATGTTTTTGGCCCTGGATCAGCTGGTTCCTGGTTTCGCGATTAGTCCATAACTCACTTGATATACTAGTTACCCATAATCCAAGAGAAAGATGCTGTGAAAGACACAGGGCTGCCAGTGAAATGGCAGCTGTATGTTGACCTAAGTTATAAGGGAGTTTTCACCATGTCTTGCTTTCCTTTTCACAAAAGGAGGCTAGGGTGAGACCACTGAGGAAGTGAAGGATAAGGATATCCTTTTGAGAGCCAGTGTGGTCGAATGGTTAGATTGCTGGACTTGGAGGATCTGGGTGATCTGTGTTCATACCTTCACTCAGCCATGAAGCTCACTGGACGATCTTGGACCAACCTCCCCTATGTGAACAGGGATGTTGTGGAGGGTGTGGAAACTCTGTATGGAACCCTGAGCTCTTTGGAGGAAGGGTGGGATAAAAAGTGAGAATGGTGGAGAGATTTATTTGGGTATTTATACCCAGCTTTTCTTCATAATGGGATCCAAAGAGTCTTCACTGTCATTCTTTTCACCTCCATTTTCCTCTCATAATGATAATCTGCCTTGGTGAAGCTCAGAGAATGGGACTGGTCCAAGGTCACCTGGCAAACTTCCATGGCAGAGTGCAGATTTGAACCTGGGTCTCCCAAATCCTAGTCTAACCATTGCACTAGATTTGCTCTTGATGGAAGAAGCCCTTCCTTTTCTCCTCTGACTATTAATGATGGCATGAATATTTATAATTTCTGGAGCACCTTTCAAAGACCTTTATGTGAGGTGACCATCATGTCTCTTTGGAGTGAATAATGTACCCCTCTTTCCTCAGCAACAGTGATCTCTGCTGTCCTAGATGGTTATATCCATTTGACCCAGAGAACACTACTACAGAATATCAGCAAGAAGATAACTGTGCTTCTAGGCGTGGCTGCCTGTGGCCTATAACGCTTGTATCCTACCCTTCTTCCAAGAGCAGTCCAAATAGCCTAGCTTAGCTTGAGCTTGTCAGAACTTGGTCAGTCACAGTTAGTACTTGAATGGAAAACCACCAAGGGAAACTGAGGTTGCTACACAGAGGAAGGCAATGGTAAACCACCTCTGCTCACCTCTTGCCCTGAACACCCCATGGCTGGGGTTGCCACGAGTTCTTTGCAGCTTGACAGCCCTTTATTCATTCATTTCTTCCAAGTGCTTCAAGGCAACCGACATGTTCTTCCTTTCCTTCCTCCATTTGATCTTCCCAACAACCCTGTGAGGTAGGCTAGGCTAGGCTGGGAGAGAGTGACAAATCAGCCAGTATCATAAAGCCCCTGTATAAATAGATGGTGTGACCTCATTTGGAGTACTGTGTACAGTTCTGGTCGCCACACCTCAAAAAAGATATTATCGCATTTGAAAAAGTACAGAAAAGGGCAACTAGAATGATAAAAGGGTTGGAACACTTTCCCTATGAAGAAAGGTTAAAACGCTTGGGGCTCTTTAGCTTGGAGAAACGATGGCTGAGGGGTGACATGATCGAGGTTTACAAGAATCTGCATGGGACAGAGCAGGTAGAGAAAGAAGTACTCTTCTCCCTTTCTCACAATACAAGAACTTGTGAGCACTCAATGAAATTGCTGAGCAATCGGGTTAAAATGGATAAAAGGAAGTACTTCTTCACCCAAAGAGTGATTAACACATAGAATAGTCACTAATGGCATGAACAGCTTCAAGAGGGAATTGGATAAACATATGGAGCAGAGGTCCATCAGTGGCTCTTAGCCACAAGGTATAGATAGGAACTCTCAGTCTGGGGCAAGTGATGCTCTGTATTCTTGCTGCTGTGTGGGGCAACAGTGGGAGGGCTTCTAGTGTCCTGGCCCCACTGCTGGACCTCCTGAGGGCACCTGGTGTTTTTGGCCACTGTGTGACCGAGCGTTGGACGGGATGGGCCATTCGCCTGATCCAACATTGGCTTCCCTTATGTTCTTATGACTGGTTCAAGGTCGCCAAATGAGCTTTAGTGCTAGGTGGAGACTTGAATCCAGATCTCCTCTGTCTTACTCTGACCCTCTAAGTACTCCATCATGTTGGCTCTCTTTGAAATGTTTTTTTAAAAAAACAAAACAAAAACCTGTTATGGAAATGTATGTTCTCCCCTAAAAGGACACAGTGCAGTGAAATATAACTTAAAAAGACCGGAGATGCTGCTGTTAATTATATATAATCTCCTAAATCTATTGTGTTGTATATATCCTATGTAATTGTAGAAAAAGCAGCTGCTGATAAGCACTAGCCCAAAATATGGAAGCTGCTTTTTATAGAAACTGAAGGTTTCTGCAGTAAGATAAATAAGATGCTGATGGGCTGGGCGTGGTATAAATAATACAGAGATAAGGAGACTACCCAGAGCTAAGAATAGTTTGTGCTGAGCATCCTGTCTTAATTTGACTCTTCCTTTTAAATGCTCACTCCCTCTACAGGTGAGATTGGAGAAAAACACCCGGACAGAAGGAATTGGGGGGGTGGGGGGGGGAGATTTCTGTAATTGACCCTGAAAGTGTTCTGGTGGCAAAAAGAGTATTCTGGAGGACATCTTTTTTATAATCTGCAGCTGGGCAGATAAAATGTTAAAGCTGACTTGAGATCCAAAGAGGCAATTTAGAATTTAAAAAAAATTTGATTCCTCCCCCCAGTAAGCTTGGATCTCACAGATCTGTTCTGCTAACAGCAGGGCTTTCTGCTTCATCACAGAGCTTTCGCCTGATGCAAGAGGAAGGCTCCTTACACTGAGGGAAAGCATCGCCATTAGTGAAACAAATTCAGAGAATCCTGTCTCATAATCAGAAGTTCTCACACATTGAAATAGTCGTCCACGTGCTTGAATCAAGATTTTTAAAGGGGACAAGCATGTATTAAAGTGATTGTGACTATCTCCCCTTTTGAAAACAGAGCTGAGTACCTCCAATAGATATGCCGTTTCTTAAATCCTCTTTCTCCCCCACCTCAAAAAGACTGTCAGTGTCTAGGAAAATGATTTCCTATTTCTTTTTTTTATGTGTGAGAGAGTTAAGATTCTGTTAAAGATATGGCCATTTCTCCCTCCGCTCCTGGGTGGCATTTCTGATCTATCCGGACTTGAATAGTGACTGTTTACTATCAGGCAGTACGCATGTGTGCCCAGCTCGTTTTGACCAGCGCAAAATGAATGGCCGAGTGAGTCATTCCATTTCCTGGTGGACGTGTTTGTAATGTCTTATAAGCTGTTATTCTGCTCCACACCCCCACTCCTACCACCAGCACCATCGTTGTCTGTCTTTGCAGGCAGTTGGAGCAATTAATCACAAAAATGCCATCTGAAAATTAGGTCTCTTCAACTCAAGAACTCACAGCCTTTTATGAAAATGGCTGGCATTTTTGTACTATGGTCTTATGAACATTCTATGCCAAAAAAGAAGAAGCTCAGACTCGGCAATCAGGATAAAATGCATTGTATTATAATTAGCAAGTGTCATCAATTGATCTGCATCTTCAAGTTGTCACCCATGGTGTGCTGCCATAGGCGAAGGATTTTAATTCCATGCAGAATGTTCATGGATCTCAGAATTTTTTTTAATTCCCAAAGTTCAGAGGTGCCTGTGCCAAGGCAGTCCAGTAGTTCTGTGACATCACAGCAGGCAGAACAGGGGCAGCCAGTGATTACTCTGCTGAGCCCACTGTGACATCAGAGCATGGCAGCCAGTGACAATGGGGGGGCGGGGAAGCAAAGGAGGAGAAAGCAAAGATGTGAAGAGAAGTTCAGGTTGGTTGAAAGGGAGGTTCAATAAACCTAGTCCTACTGGTAGGCCTTCTGCTAGCATGACTTTGTCACCTGCCCCGTCCTGCAGAACTGGGGCAAAGAAAAACAGAAGGACCATCCATTAATTCTATCAAAATTCCCATTAAAATGTTAAACTTGATTGTGAATGGAAATTGTACTTCTCTTTGTGTAAAACTGGACCCCAAAGAAGGCTTTTTTGCATTGTTTACAGGAAATATTTGGGTTCCTCTTGGGGCAGGGGTTTCCATGGATTGGGAGGGCAGCCTGCGAGACGGAGGCTCTGGCCCAGTTGAGACATCACAAGCAAATCTTTCTTTTGATTGGCACAAACCTGGCTAGCTGTCATGCTTGCATACGTGCTCTGTTTCCTTCCCCTGCACCGCCGCACACAGCTGCCTCCACTGAGCTGAGTTTGCTTTCTATCACACTGGGATTCTTGAATTTAGGCATACAGTCTTGGTGCACCACAGGGGGGGAGGGCAGGAGGAAGAGAGTGGATTGCACACAAGACCAACAACGAACCAGGTTTGTAGCTGTTCTGATCGGATTTGTCAGTATAGCAGTCTTGGCCAATATTAATGATCATAGTTAATGTGAGATTGTGAACTCTTTGGCAATCTGCTTCCAAGATCTAGACTTGGAAAGAATTGGTGGTGGTGGTGGTGGTGGTGGTGGGTGTGAAGGGAACTCATGAAGGTGCCTTGTGCTGCAGCGAACCCTTCATCTATCTAGGTCAATATTGTCTTCTCTGACTGGCAGCAGGTCTCCAGGGTTTCAGGCTGAGGTCTTCCATATTGACTGCCAACTGATTCTTCAGTGGAGGTGCCAGGGATTGAACCTGGGACCTTCTGCATATAAAATAGATGTTCTACTACCAAGCCACAGCATAAAGCAAGTGGGAAAGGGGAACGAGTTTGTTGGATTGGCCATGATTGTGGACTGCAGGGGGAAGGAGCCTTGTAGGTGGCTAAGTGGCATAATTTGTTTGCTGGGTTGCCCGGGTGGGCAGTCTGTTTCCAGGGCTGGCCTTTGTACCTTCATGTTCCTAGGAAGGCATGCCGAGGCTGAGCGGGCTCCCTCTTTCTTCTGAGTTGGCCTCAGACTCTGCTCACGCTCATTTTTAAGCTAGAAACCAGATTGTTTGTTTGTTTGTTTTAAATAAAAGTGGATATTTCCAGGCTTCCATATTCACTACCAGCTGTCAGGCTGATGCACATGATTCACCCAACCCTGGCCAAAGGGCTCCTCGCCGGCCATTTCGGCACCTCGGCCCAGGCCCTCTCTGTTCATGCTGTTGCATCTCATTCTCTGTCTCTCCCGCAGGTATCAGTCAGAGCCGGATCTCCCACTGGCTGTTGCAGCAGGGATCAGACCTGAGCGAGCAAAAGAAAAGGGCCTTTTACCGATGGTACCAGCTTGAGAAGACAAACCCCGGTAAACAAACCAAAGTCAAGACACTCCTGCCTTTCTCACCGAACCAAACCTTTTGCCCAGCAGCTGTGAGTCTTGTTGGCTCACTTCATCGTGCTCTGGTTGGCGTAGGAACGTGGTCAGATTTTGTCTTTGGGGAAGGGATGGCTGGGGGAATGCAGAGAGATTCCAGCAGGCAGTGGAAGGACTCGAGGCCACCCTACAAAAGGGGCTGAGTTTTTAAATAATTGTTTTGAAACAGAGGAAGTGTCATAATAATGTTGGTGGGGCACCAGTGGCTTGGTGGGGGGGGGGGGGGCAGAATGGTCATTCAAGTTAAGTAGTGCACAGTCTATGTACTTGAGTCTGATCAAAAGAAGCCGGGTTAACTGAACAACATCAAGTGGGCTGAATGGTGTTCCGAGGTAACTTGTTTAATAGTCAGCAGATGGCGCTATTCCTATATTTCATACTGCCCTAAATGAAGCGGTTTAAAAAACAGTGCCCAATGGTTGGTGAAAGGGAAAAGGGTAGGTATTTCCTCTGGATAATATGGTTCTGCTCAGAGTACGACTGGCCACTGTCCAGCTATGACCATTTTATAGCTTTTTGCTTGGGGGGGGGGGGCAGGGTGACTCATTTAAGGCATCCCAGTATGTGGACTTGCATGTATTTTATTTGAATTTGTTGGTTTAAATATCTTTACTTTGCTTTTCTCCCTCAATGGGGACTCAAAGCAGCTTACAAAATAAAAGGCACATTAAAAAAGTAAACAAGAACGTATGACCCAGTAGTATGCCTATTACAATCCTGAAGCAGGGGATGAAATCACAAGAGCTTCCTGGGTTGGTTCTGGTTCTGCAGATCCAGCTGTCCCAGAGCCTGTATTTTCTCTGTATTTTCTCATCATGGGGTTAACTTAGGTGTTGCCGAAACCACTCAAGAGGAAGGAAAATGATAGGGTTCTTTCTTGATGGGAAACTTTGAATAATCCTGAAGTACATGCCTGGCATTGTGTTTTAAGGTGGGTTTTGTAAGGTATGTTTTATGACCCTTAAGCTCTGTTTATGGGGCACACTGATGGTCATAGTCAAAGTTTCCTCTAAGCTGTGGAGTCTTGTGAGCAAAAATTCTACTTGGTAAATTACTGGCATTAAAGTTGTGAGCGCGCGATTTGGCTACTGCATCAATTAGTTTGCTCTGGAGCCATCCTTCCTGAGACAAAAATGTGTGAGCTGGAAGATAAAAAAACCCTGTGAGCTAGCTCACACTCACTCAGCTTAGAAGGGAACACTGTGTGTACGTATAAATTAAGAGCAGCCCTGCTGGGTCAGGCCAAGATGCAGCAGTCTCTCTAGTACATTTATCCTCCCCATCCCTCAGAGTGGCACGCATGGGTCTCTTTTTTTCATTTTATCCTTACTACAACCCTGCAAGGTAGGTTGGACAAAGAGTGAGTGATTGGCCTCAAAATCACCCAACAGGTTCCATGGAAGACTGGGATTTGAGCCATGGTCTCTGACTCTGACCACTATAGTACCGTAGTGTTTGGCCTCCAAAAACTGCTAGTCTCTTGCATCAAGAACAAGATGTGGAGGTAACAGTCTTCCCCTTTTGGCTGTCCTCAGTACGGTATACTCTCACCATTTGTGGATCGGTGACTCACAATTTCTCTTATTCGCGATCTGACCATGTGACATGGTCTCCAGCTTTTTTATTCCCACCATTATAGATAAAAATGAAGGTCTGGTTGTTTTGCTACTGGGTGGCAGCAATCCCCCGCCCCCCAGTTTTTGCAGATTTTACCATTCGTGGTGATCCCCAGGACGGACCCCCTATGAATGTCAAGGGTCCTCTGTGTCTTCTGTTCTGAGGTATACTGCCTCTCTACACAGAGGCTCCATTTAGCTTTCATAACTGATAGCCACTGATGGACTAAAACATGATGGATTTTGTGTGTGTGTGTTTCTATAGACATGTCCACACATCTTGCGTCTAACTTAGGAGAGTTGGGTGTGAGGGGGAAAGCTGTTGTTTAACAACAACAAAAATTGGGGGAGGAGAACTAGACCATCTCTCCCTTCTTCTGTCATGGCTGGTTGTTGCATTTTACTCCCGGCTTGGCACCTGTGCCAGGAGAGCCAGGCCGGAAGAAAAGTGCTGCAAGAACTGGAGTACAGAGAGATGGGGAGAGGCAAGAGGGCAGCATTTAGTTCCCCTCACATTCAGCCTCCATATTTAGCAGGAAAAAAATAGACCTTTCTCCACCCTCTGCTTTAAACTTGAATACATGCATGTTTTCATAAATCAGATCCCTCCCTTCACTCCTTATTTTGTATTCTAATAGTCAACTGTGGACAAATCTGTGGATATCTAAATCTGTGGATCAGAGTCACGCTGACATAAAGCAGATTTTCCTGCAAAATTGGGGACCCCTCCCCCAGGTTTGCAGGAAAATCTGAAAATGTAAAAAAACATACAAATAAAAGCACCTGTCAGGTGGTGGCAATAAAGACCGGGGGAGGGGAGCAGAAAGCCTTGGTGGGCTGGCAGTGGAGGCTGGGGGGTCGTGTGGGGCTCACTGGCATTGTTGTTGGGGGTTCAGGAAGCCTTGGTGAGCCTAGTGGTTGTGGTCAAGAGCAGTGGACTCTGATCTGGAGAACCGGGTTTGATTCCCCACTCCTCCACATGCAGCCAGCTGGGCGACTTTGGGTCAGTCACAGTTCTCAGAAGAGCTCTCTCAGCCCCACCTACCTCACAGAGTGTCTGTTGTGGGGAAAGGAAAGGAAGGTGATTGTAAGCTGCTCTGAGATTCCTTCAGGTAATGAAGAGCAAGGTATAAAGACCAATTCTTCTCCTCTTCCTCCATCCAGGGGAGGGGTGTAAGTAGCCTCATCACTGGTGACAGTGCGGGTTAGGGGGGAGAAGACTTGGAGGTCAGAAAACATGAAGCCGTTTGCCTCTGTTGCCAGAACCCAAGTGGGGGAGAAGCACTGAGGGTTGGGAACCAAGCAGGGCTTGCTGGCGTTAACGGGGGGGGGGGGGGGGGGAGCCTCAGCTGGCTCAGCAGCAGAGGCTGGGAGCCACACTGGGCCTGGTGGCAGTGATGAAACAACAAACATAAAGGTTAGAGGGGGAAGAGATCCCCCTCGCGATTATCATGGGTCCCTGCTTGTCATATATATGTTTGTCATTCAGGGAGCCGTCTAATCGTCATCCTGGGGTGTCTGTAAAGCACTCAGCAGCCCTTCTGAGTAGTGAAAGCTTTGGTCATAGGCCTGAGCATTGGTAGACACAAGGGTCACCCTGAGAAATCTCAGCCTGCCCACGCTGTGACATCAGAAATATTAATTCATTACAGCTGGCTTGATTGGTCTGGTTGGCAAAAAGGTTGCCCACCAGTGCGAGAGGATAAGTGAGTAAGTAACCTTGGCAGTGCTGCCCGTCTCTTTGTTAGAGCTGTCGCAGAGTCAAGTAGGCTCGGATATGTCTTCGGCTTGACACGTGGGGTGCTGACAGTCTGGTGGGTTTTTTTTTTTTTAACAGAAATGGGGAAGTGCTCTTTTTGACCTCATTCCTCCTTTGCTGGGATGTGTTTGATCCCAGATACTGAGGGAGAATCTTGAGTCAGGTTCCCTCTGAGCTCCAGAAGTTGCAAGAAAAGCTACACTCCCAGCTGATTGGCACATGCCAAGGAACAAGGAAGTAAAGTGCTGAGGAGGTAGAAAGGACCATGCCACATCAGACTGTAGGTGGATCAGCGGTAGGGAGAATGTTCCAGGTTCAATCCCTGGCATCTCCAGTTAAAAAGGCTCAGGTGATCTGTGATGTGAAAGACCTCCACCTGGGGCCCTGGAGAGCCACTGCCAGTCTGAACAGACAATACTGAACTTGATGGACCAAGGTTCTGATTCACTATAAGGCAGCTTCATGTGTTCATGTGATTTGTGACTACAGTTTGAAATGCTCTTATATGATTTAAGCTCCATGCAGATAGAAAGCCGGCACAGCAAGCCAAGAGTGGAGTGTGGTACCGGTTTTCTGATTGCATGGACTTTTTAAAAGGAAATGGGAATTCAAAACTGGAATCTGCCACTGGCAATCCAAAGTGGTGCCATCCATTCTGGTCCCTCAGCATTCTACCACCTCATTCTCCTGCAAGTGTAAATCAGACCTTAGTCTGCCCTGCTACAAACAGTTATCTCCAGGGCTGGGAGGAAACACATTGCTATCTCAAATCCTTGGCCCAAAAAGCTGAACTAATCAACCTACATACATTGTGTAGGTGATTATTATTTTATTTAACGTACATCATAATCCTCTGGTATGTTCTCGGGAGAGCGTCACACTCTGCAGATAACAATCTGCTGGTGCTCCCCAGCCCCAAAGATGCCCAATTGTCCTGTAAATTGTTTGGAAACTTCCTTGAAAGCAAAAAGTATTCAGATTAGCGTGGGATATACATGTCTTTAATTAAATACGGCAGACCTTCAGTGTGTTTCTCTTCCCAGAAGAGAGCAGGGAACCCTGCTGCATGGTTGCCCCAGCACCAAGTAAATTGATCTCACTTCCCAGTAGTCATCGGGAAGTTGAGATGTGCTGGAGCATCTTCAGTGGTCACTCATCCCAAAAGTCTGCAGCTTCCAGGACAAGATGAACAGTGGGTAAGGCCCCTCACTCCCCTCCAAGAAATCAATGGGAAATTCTTCCTCAGAATTAGAATCAGAAGCTCTGAAGCATCCTTGGGCAGACAGTCCTGCCTCAGGGTAATTACTGCGGGGCCGTCACACATCACACCAATTTATGTTTGCACCTCTGTCTTGAAGGTTCAGGAGCATTACTTGTGGGTAATGTAGTGGGCATCAAATGCCACTCCAGAGAGAATTGATTACCCTAGCCCCTTGGAAATGCTCTGGCAATCTTCCAGGAGAAAAGGGTTTCATGGTAGTGGGGTAGCCACTGAGAGCTCTGCTCTTTCTGCACGTGTAAAACATGGATGTTGACATCAGCTGGGCATGCCTGTCATCACTTTCTTTGCCCTAAGACAGTCATCAAGCACTGGACTCTTCAGGTAAGGCAGCCACACAACCAGCCATGCTGCTGTTTGCAAGGACACTGACACAGAGCGGAGACTGGGGTGGGGAACAGTCTTTTATATTCTGAAAACATTCCCATCAATAAGTGATTTACATGAAAGCAGACTCTCTGTAGAAAAATGTATAGATTTACCCCCACCCTTCCTTTTAACTAAAAAAGCATCTATTACAGAATTGCTTTGCATCTGCTACCTAGATGCTAAGCAGTGCAGAAATTCATTCTCTGTGCAGGCTCCTTTGAAGTTGAGTTTGAAGAGGTCTCCCAAGAATTGGTCTCTGGCCTGGGCATTGATTGGTAGCTTCCATTCCCACACGGGTATCCCTTCTTCCTCCAGCCTCTCCGATGACAACCAGGGCACCAACCAAGTCTCTCCATTAATTACTCTGGGCTTAATAGTCCCTTTAAGCAGCCCATCTGCCTGGGTATTTGCCTTAGGTTTAGGCACCAGGTCCACAAACCCAGGTTCCCTGGCCAAAGTCCTGCAGCAGCTGCATGCTGTTGCTATACCCTTGCCATAGGTGAAGCTTTGAGGCCAGGGCTCACACAAGCATATTTGTCACCTGGGGACCAAAGCCACCACCCATTCTCCTCACCCCGCATGCCTTGGGGAGGTGGGAAGCTGCCCTCTGCCCTACATCCCCTACCACGGGAAGGGAGGGAAGGAGGTTGAAGGCCTGCCATTTTCTCTTCATGCACCTAAATCACCCTGTGGGCCTGCTTTGCCCTGCTCTCCTGTCTGCAGTTCAGCCTCTGCCTTTCTTGGCTCCTGGCCTCCCCTGTCCCCTTTCCTGCCTTGGGGGGGCCGAACAGTATGATTCGGGGACACCATTCCTATTATGTTCTCCCCAAATCTTGCCTTGAAGGAAACCCTGGATCTACTTCAGAGGAAGCAGAGTTAACTGCTTCATTTCTGTAACACCCCCAAGTGCAATTAGGAGATATGAAGCTGCCTTACCCTGACTCCGATCATTAACCCATCTGCCTGGTGGGAATTTGTACATGAAAAGCATGTGCTCTGCAAGTACCAAATTGTAGCTCAGAACACAATATTTGCAAGAATTGCAGTTTTGCAAAATATGCCCCTCAAATCAGATTACCTAAGGTTCCCCCCCCCTTGTTATTGAGTTTAATACGGATTGCAGTCATTGACCTTTGAAACCTTTTTAGCTGTTGGTTGTAAGAACTCCAGTTTAATGATTCTGAAATGAAATCTTCTAGCCATTGGCTCAGCAGCTGAGGTATTGCAGAATGTTTAGGAACAGTCCAACTGCTCAGAAAACAAAATATAAATAGAATGCCTGCATGCTGGCTGTAGGGATCGTGAAGGGCTGGAAGTCGGAAGGGGATGGAGAAAGAGGAAAGGCAGCGTTTTTGGGACTGTTTTTGCAAATGGGTTGCTTGCATATATGAGAGGCATGTGAATGGAGTGCAGGTGTAGTGTGAATGAATGTGTGGGGGTGAATGAATGATTAGGCAGGCAAGAGGGAAGAAAAAATTGTCTTTAAACATTCACAGGTCTCAGTTCTCAAATCAGAAATGTATCTGTATGTATAAATATAAAATATGAGTCAGTTACTTGGGATCTCCTTGCTCTGTCAGACCTTTGATTTTAGTACATCCTCTTATACTTTAGGAAGTATATACCAGAATAATTGTGTAAACAAGAATGGGGAGACCCACCCAGAATACTGTTGGCAGTATCAAAAATCCCAGCCTCAGATTCCTTCCATGCTTAATATGCCTTCCCGGTTATACACTGCCTGCAGAGAAGATGGACAGAGCCATGCTGAGCCAAGGATATTGCCCTGGAGAGTTTTGCCTTCCCTGTCTCTTGCCTTTCCTGTCTGTCATACGGCTGGGCAGTTAGCTGGTCCCTAGTATTTGTGTGAGCACGATGCCTATAAACCGTCTTCTCTGAATTATGAGGAAGTACCTTTCATTTCTCAGAATTTTGACACGTCTGTAGCATCCCTGGTTTGACATTAGATTCAGGGGGGTAGATATTGGTAGTCCTGGTGGAAGCTGAAGACTCTCAGAGAGGTAGCTTTTCCCAGCGATGTAGTTGTCTCAATGACAGGAACAGCAGCTCCTCTCCTCTGTTGTTTGGGAACTTTTGTCTACCGCAAATTATCTCAATCTTAATTACGGCAGAGATGAATTCCTTTCCTACTGGGGATTGTTTCTGTGTCGTCAGCAAGGCTAAGAAGAGGAGCGGAAGGCTCAATTCATTAAGAACTGCTTTATCTTCTGGGTTTTTTTGCTTTTCCAGGGGCCACGTTAAGCATGAGACCAGCCCCCATCCCAGTAGAAGAACCAGAGTGGAGGCAGACGCCTCCTCCAGTCACAGCTACCTCTGGGACCTTCCGGCTACGGCGGGGCAGCCGGTTCACCTGGCGGAAAGAATGCTTGGCTGTCATGGAAAGGTATGGGACTGCCAAGGGCTCGATGAATTAAGTCTGTGGATAGCTCTAAGTCTGACCATCTTCTAGACTGTAAAGAGGCATGTTCCCCCTTGTTCTCGATATTGTTCAAACCAATGATTCTCAGTCTAGAGCCTAAGACCTTGAGGAAAGGCTAAGGGCCTTGGGAATGTTTAGTTTGGAAAAGAGGAGACTGAGGGGGGCCATGATTGCTCTCTTTAAATATTTGAAAGGCTATCATTTGGAGGAGGGCAAGGAGCTGTTCCAGTTGGCAGCAGAGGATAGGACCTGAAGCAACGGGTTTAAATCACATGCAGAAAGGTACTGGCTGGATATTAGGAAAAACTTTGTCACGGTCAGAGTGGTTCAAAGGTGGAATCAGCTGCCTAGGGAGGTGGTACGCTCCGTTTCTCTGGGAGCTTTCAAGAGAAGGCTGGACGAATATTTGTCAGAGATGCTTTAGGCTGGTCCTGGATTGGGCAGGGGGTTGGACTAGATGGTCTGTATGGCCCCTTCCAATCTCTAATTCTGTGATTCTATGTCCCTTGCGAGTACATTGTGGGAAGGTGAAAGCATCAATCAGACTGGAATGCAGTACTTTGGAATGAGCCCTCAATAGCATTGTTCTGTCCTGTATTAAGTTGTCTGGGCAGATATAGAGGCAGAGCTAAACCAGGTTTCTTTTAGCTACTAAGTCCAGGTTTAGGAGCTCTCTGTTGGTGGTGAAAGGGCCCTTAGCGGGCCGTTGGAGAGATGATTTAGCTGAGGATCATAAGTAGCAATCACAGTTGAATGCCATTCTGCTAATGGCGGCACTCCCCCTGCCTGGTGCTAGGAACCCTTATGTCAAGGGTAAGGGTCCTTGCACTGGGGGAAAGTGCCCATGTTGGCAGAACAGATCTGCAGCATCCAACACAATAGCAGTCCTGTAACTTCCTCAACTGGGGTCTCCAGTACTGGTTCACTCCTGAGACCTGTCTATTCAGCTTGCTGGATGAGTATTGTAGGTTTAAGAATCTGTAGCCACTTGCAATTCAATCCTCCTTCCTCTGCTGCCTTTTTTTTTTTTTTGGATTTTTTCCCAGTACACTTTGTCGGTCTGGAAGGTTTTTGGTTTTGGATAATAGCTTCAGGAGCTCTCCTCTCCTCCTGCCTCCTTCTTAAAATTTCCTTTGGAATATTTACGATCTGAAGGTTAAAGAGAAGCAGCAGCAGCTCCCGCAAGTCAGTATCTATATTTAAACTGCAGACTGGGTGTGGTCCAGATCACTGCAGTGCGAGCTCCTTTGCCCTGCTCATGGCTCTAACATCCTCTCTCTCCCCCCCCTTGACCTGAAGGAACATCCCCTGCCCTGTCCAGTCACCTTTACTTTGCAGAACAGGCTGACTTTCCCCTCCAGTGCTGTTGTCTTCTGCGGTGGCTGAGGAATAGAGCTCAGGCTGCTATAGGTGGTGCTTTGGCCATAAACAGAGTTTTAGGCTTGGAAACCGATCCATTTGCACCCCTTGATAGACTGTCTAATGCCAAAGACTTGGCATAAGCAACAAAAGACTGAAAAGAAATGGGAAATAATAATATCTGGAATTATGAGAGTTCCTTTGGGGCATTTGCAGTGCTTTGCATACTCATCGTCTCAAGCATCTGATCTCAGTTATTTATTTATGAATTAGCTTCGGGGGGGCCCCCACATTGACTTAGTTGCTGAGGAAGCCGGCATTTTTATTTATCTATTTAAAACATTTGTGTGCCACCTTTCTACCAAAATAGGGTCCCCATGGTGGCAAACATCCAACATGAAAAGCTTTTAAAATATTTGTACAGTTCTGTAAGAGCATGTAAGCATGGGGGTGGGGGCGGCAGTGAGAGCTGCATGTCTGCTGTGGGAGCTCCACGTGTTGCCGGGGGATGGGGAGAAGGGTTGTAGGGCACCCCCTGTGTTCATGAAGGGTCCTGGCCTATGGAGCCACGTTAGCATTCCACGTAACTCTCCCTTAAAGTTGCCCCTCATGCTTCCTTGCAGCTGTCCATTTTGGGTGATGCTCAGTCATGGCGAGGGAGCTCTCTTTTTCTGAGGCAGCCCACCATTACCCGTCTTTTCTTTGAGGAGCCCCAGATGATCTTTCAAGGAAGACCAGGGCTCCCCAAAGCTCAGTTTGAAAATCTTAACCTTACCGCAGTTAAGTCAGCATGTCTTTTTCAGTCCCATATTGTCGCTGGCAAGACAGAGAGAACAGAGGTTTGTCCTAAGGGTGCTCAGTGAGATTTCAACCACAGAAAAAGGACAATGACTTGCCAGGTTATACACGTTAAAAAATTTGATTGCACAGGCATTTGTAGAATGTTTGGCTTCTCCTCTGAGAGTCGCCATCTTTATCAAACAAGAAAATCTCAGTGGATTGTGGTGGGTAATTTGTTACATGCTCTAGATCTCCAGAGAGAATATGGTGAGAAATCGTCATTACCTGTCTAGCAGTCTATTGCTTCTCTGGTTTGAGAACTACCAGGTTTAAAGTGTGAACTCTCATTCTTAGCCAGTGTTCAGAATGCCACCCCCCCCCCAACCGCTTTCGCATGTCCAGACTTAAACCAGTATTTCTGCCATCAACACTGTTATCTTTTATGTCCTGTTTTCCCTGGTAATGATGTTACCCACCTTGAGCCCGCCCACGGGATGCGCGGGATATAAATGCAAATAACAAACAAATAAATAAATAAAAGTAGAGGGATTTAAAGAGAGGAGGGGAGGATAATAGATACCCCCCCCCCACTCCTAAATTGTTTGCCCAAGTTAATTTTGCCAAAAGGCCACTGCTCCACTCCCTCTCTGTCCCCTCTAGAACATCCTTAGGAAGCAAAAAGGATTCTAGGATGCCCACAAATGCCAGGACAGGAGCCTTGTATGCCTCTTTGTAAAGGCCGTATGAATGCTTCAGTAAATCCATCCTGTGGCTAAACCTTCACCTTAGTTCATATGAACAAAGGCTGAAGGAAGAGGTTGAGGGGAACTGTAATAATAGTACTTGGCATTTATGTAGCACTGGAATAGGTTCACGTGCACCATCAGCTCACAGACCCCCTTGTAAGGTAGGTCACTAATGCAGCTGTTGGGGGGGGGGGGAGGCCTGAGACTCAGAGAATGTGGCTTGCTTAAAGCTGCCCACAGAATCCGTGGCAGAGCTATTACCTTTTATCCCTCTCTTCCTCCAGGAAGCAGTATACACAATGCTCCCCTCCTCCATTTCATCTCACAACAGCCCTGTGATGTAGGTTAGGCTGAGAGAGCTGGCCTAAGATCACCCCCGGTGCAATCCAAAGCAGAGTTACATTGTTCCAAGCCCGTCGACTGCAGTGGGTTTAGAAGGGTGTGACTCTGTTTAGGATTGCACTGCCAGTGAGTTTCATGGCAGAGGAGGGATTTGAAGCCAGACCTTCCCAGTCCTTAGTCCATTGCAAATCATTACATTGCACCGGGTTTGCTGGAGTTTGAATTTGGGACTTCCTCTTGACCTAAGGAGATGCTGGCCGGTGATATTTGGTGTTTAAAGCTCTGCTTCGTAAAGATTTTTTTTCATGTCAGCATTATAAGATGAAGATCTCCCCCCCCCCCCCCCCCCGGCCCTCAATTCTCTGACTGCCCTGCAGAGAGACGTGACTTCTGCTTTGGAAACAACAGGATGTCCTGACTTAACTTCATGGAAATAATGCTCCTTCTGAGAAGTGTATTCCCATACACAAACAGTATGTGAGGAGTATCACAGCAGTAAGAGACATGACACTAAATGTTTTGTTTTGCCTTGGTTCCAGTGGACCAGCTTTATGGATTGCCAGCATTGTTCTACAACACAGAAAATGTACGGTCCCTATTCCCCGGAAAGGGTTCTTAGGATTGGGGTCTGTGTTATACAACACAGAGGTAGAAGAGTGAATAGAGATGGGTGAAGATGCAGGGGGTGGGAATAGCAGCGAGGGCATAGGTAGAATAATACTAGAAAGATTGGGAAATGGCATTGCTGAGGAAGAGGGTTGGCGGAGCTACTGGCTGCCTGTGATCAAGCCTGCCTTTGTATGGACTAGAAACATGTCTGTCTTAACAAACAAAAGATTTAAAAAATGAAATTGGGCAGATTCTACATGGAATTTTGCCCGTGCAGAATCGATGATGATGCATCTCCCTTGTTGTGGGGCTCGCTTTATCTGAGGTAAATTAAGCTCTATGCAGCAGCAACTTTTTGTCCAGGAACAGAAGATTATCGCTCTAGGGCCATAACCCAAAAAGCATTTTCTTTCCGCTCTGCTCGCATTATCCCTGATGGTGCAGATTTTTCCAAGTCGGCAATATTTCTAGGCCTTGGAGTCGGCAGCGTCATTGCAATGAAACTGCTTCAAGGATATTTCAGTCTTTTTTCCATCCCTGCACATTCCCCCCCCCCCCCCGGGCCACTTTTCATTTTAATCCTTTACTGTCACTCTGCACAAAAGAGATCATTTGATTCCCTCCCCGATCAGCCATTTCTGTGCTGACGGCTGCCTTTTGTCTCGAAGGCACAAATTGCGTCTGCTGGAGGTTTATCCCAGGGCCTTTGCGATGATTCGCTTTTGTTCTTCATTTCCTTGCTTTGTGCTTTTTCAAATCATTGTGAGCACAGCAGTCACTGAAACAGTGTTGGGGAGTGAGGATGACTTCCACCTCCATGTATAGGGTGTGATCTGACATCTGCCTGTGGCTTGTGAGCCCCATTTCTTCTCTGCCATTGCCAGTCCGGCTAGAATGGGGGGTGGTATTGTTCCCGTACGTTTTCTGTGAGGGAAAGGTCAGTATGGCTGCGAGGAACTGCACACGGTGTGGGGGCTGTGGCATTTTTGGATGGATAGAGATAATGGTGCCAGGATTGGCAGTGAGACCAGAAGTAAGCACCTGAGGGGGAAGTGGGTGGAGGAGGTAGCAGGAAAGCTCAGAGGAGCTATGAAACAGAGGAACAGGGAGACTAAGAGAAAGAAGGCTAGGAGAAGACTTAACTTGGAGACATGGGCAAGAGTGGATGCATACGTTTGGATCCCATGGAGGATTTCCATGGATGGATGGAGGCTGAATTTTGTCGACTCTGTCCCACTGCTGCAGACCCCCGCCCACCCTTTCAACCTGTTCGGGGGGGGGGGGCTTTCCCCCAGGATCAGTACTTGGGGGGATATTTTGGGCTGCAGAAGGTGGGAAAGTCCACTCCACAGACGGAAATCCCTGCTCTCCAATGCATACAAGCCAGATTTGTAGAAAGGCAAGGGAGGTGGGAAACAAAGTGAGGCCTGATGCGAGGCCACATGTGGAGTGGGACTGATCATCACTTGTTGACTCAACTGGCCACACTTTTGGCTTCAGGTCTTGAGCATATTCTGCACAGGTGCCGCTCTGCACACAGTGAAAAAGTTGGCTCATCTCCCTGCCTCGAGGAGTTTGCATTTGTCATGTTGCGTCAGACATGATCAGAAACTTCAGATCCATCTTCTAGGACCCCCGTCAGCCTCTTCATTCTGTGTTGGTCGGCTCCTGCCAACACTGGATCAAATTGGTCTGTGGGTTTGCCTGCTCATCCCCTCCTCCCTTCTGACACGGGGTGTTCCCAGAGTTAACTATGCTTCATATTATATTTTACCATTGTTTTCACTAGCTGTAGTTTAGTGCCATTCCACATTTTGCAACCCTGGTTAGAGGCGGGTCTGCTATCTAGGCTTAACCACCATCTGGGCTCCCAGTGATTAAAGTTTACCTTTGGTGAAGCTGTCATGTTCAACACTGTTAGCCCTGGAGCGGAAGGGGGTGGGAAGAGAGAAGCATACAAGCCTACTCTGTTAGAAAAATGGGCTGTATCTTCTCTCAGTCTCAGTAGAACACAAGAAAGTAGTCTGTATCCTACGTTTCAAGGTGATGCATCTGTCCTCCAAAATTTCCCACGAGGTTTTGTATTATTTGTGGAGGGGGTGGGTGGATTTCTTCAAAATAACTTTGTTTTGTTTTGTTTTTCTGCAGCTACTTCAATGAGAATCAATATCCTGATGAAGCCAAGAGGGAAGAAATTGCAAATGCCTGTAATGCAGTGATTCAAAAGCCAGGTACAGAAAAAGGCTGGAAGGCTTTTCAGAAGGGCTTGCAAATGGGTTTGTCCCATCCATTTAACCATCTCTTGCACTGATCTGGTCATCGGCTACATTACATTTGCTTTCAGAGATTCCCAGGAAGGTGGAGAGTCCAGGAAAGAGAGATCAATCCTGACCTGTGATAAGAATAAAAGCAAAATATCCAAATATGTTGCAGGAAGGCTAGTTTGATTTCTGAAAATGGCCCCAAATGTTTACAGTTCATATACTCCTGTGTACAGGAGCTCTAGACTGGTGATAGAGCCCAGATTTTATGTGCCAAAAGTCCCATGTTCAATCCCTGCCATCTCCCATTAAAAAAAAAAGATTTCAGGCAGCCAGAATTAAGTAGGATTGCCCGAGTCCTTCATGTACCACTGCCAATCAGAGTATTCGGCTAGAAGAACCAACAACCTGACACAACCAAGTGTTCTTTGTGTGCTGCCATATTCTTCATTTCTATGACTTAAAGCAAAATCCATGCTGTACACGAGAGCCAAACAAAATGAGGCTCTCGAGGCTCCGTTGCAAAGATCTCCAAGATCTCAGCATGCGTTGGGAATTAATTCCCACCCCTTCATCTGCATGGCCCCACCCTAGGGTCTGTTTCTTGGTCACACTGGGTGGAAAGAAATATTAGGATCTGGTGCACACACAGGGCGTAGCCCTCTATTTACCAAGCTAGCTCCTATGCAGATGACAAACCGCGCACCACAGGGCCAGAGACTCTGCATATTTGATGGACTCCTTGGGTGTGCAGAAAAACAAAAGTCTGTAAAGTAATCAAAAAGTGGGGAGGGGAAGCATCCTGCTGAGGACGCTAAGAGCAGAAAGTGACCTCGTTGTCAGTCGGACCACAAAAGGTTTGTTTATTTATTTATTTTTATTTAATTTCTTCCCCACAAGCAGGCTCAGGGTGTGTGTGTGTGTAGTTGTTTGTGGGGCACGGGGACATAACCCTGCGCAAGTCCCTCAGCATTTACGCAATTCAGGAGGGAGAGATTAGAGGCGGGTGGGATGCTAATTACATGAGAAGGCCCCTAATTATCTAGTTTGTATTATCTCTGCCTTTTCCCCAGTCCTCTTTCAAGGTGCTCGGAGCAGAGTATGTGGGTTGGATTTGGACTAAAATTTCCCGTGGCCACACAGAACTTTCCCGTCTCCCGCTGCAGCCCGTTGATCTCCATGAAATGCTGCTCCTGGAGGAAGGACAGGAGTGTCTGCAGTGGGGAGGGGGAATTGGTGGGAATTGCCAGTTTGGTCTGGATTCAACCCCATGTTTCTCTCTTTCACCATTTTATCCTCTCGACAGCCCTGTGAGGTAGGTTTGACTGAGAACGAAACTGGCTCAAGGTCACCCAGTGAGCTTGCTGGCTCAGCGTGGGTTTGACATCCTATCCACTTCACCACACCATCCTTGGTTTTTTTATGTGTGTACCAAAAAATACTAGGCGTTTATATTCTAGGACACGTGTGACGGAAGAGCCCCACATTTCACCGTCCCGTAAGAGAGTAAACTATTTATGCAAGGTCGTTTTCACTTCCTGCAGGGAAGAAGCTGTCCGATTTGGAAAGGGTGACCTCCCTCAAAGTGTACAACTGGTTTGCTAACAGAAGGAAGGAGATCAAGAGACGAGCCAATATTGGTAATGTATCAGACAGCCTTGAAGAGCTGCTCGGGAGGGTTGGGCTGGCATTGCATTAACGGGAATATTTGTAAATGGATAAAATGGAGAGAAGGAGAACAATGCACTTTGGGTCCCCTTTGGGGGAAGGGCGGGGTATAAATGAAGTAAACAAATTCAGTTCAGGGACTTGATGGTGTTTTTAAGTGGGGGCCTAGAAGGCTTGGTGCAAACAGTTCTTGCGCCTTCCTCTCCATATTTCCAAGATCATGCTGAAGGTGCACGCACATGCGCATGCACACACACACACACACATTCAGGTTAGTGTTCAGATGTCACACCAAAAGCTTTAATTTCTGAATGTGGCTTTTGAAACATTTTCTGGAAATCACTGGGTTACTTCTGGAAGTTCCTTGGAAGCTTATGAGGAACGCATAAAAAGATGGGTAAAGGCAGACTCAGTTCTTTTAAAGACAGGGCTTTTGAGCCTTGCAACGTGCAGGTGCAGAGAACTGAGCAAACTCCCTATTCACACAGGACAGCAGGGAAGAGAACTGGCCAGTGTTGCACGCGACCTGACTGTGCATCCTAGGACTTACCCCTCATTCTTCTGCAACATGCAGGGACTTGCAGCAGACAAGTTACAGTGGGAAGTGTTCTCTGAAAGGGTTTTTTTTTTTTGCCATCACAGCTGACTTTTTTATCATCATCATCATCATCATTATATTTATTAGGCTGCCCTTCCCTGCAACCAGAGCTCAGGGCAGCTCGCAACAGAAACAAGTACAACAGATAGTTAATTTAAAACTAACATTAAAATACCTAAAACGTATCAACAAATAAAACCAGTAACATTCCAAGACAGTGGAAGAAAAAATTTCAGCTTCCGCCGGCCTCCTGGGGGGAGGGGCTACAGAGGGTAGAGGGGGTACGAGAGTGCCAGATTTCATACTATCCTGTCGCTGTCCTCAACCAAATGCCTGGAGGAACATCTCTGCTTTGCATGCCCTATGGAAAGGTAATAATTCTCTTAGGGCACGGATGTTCAGCCACCCCATAGAGTTTTCAAGGCAAGGGATGGTCACAGGTTGTTTGCCACTGCTTGCCTCTGCAAAGCAACCCTGGGCTTTCTTATTGGCAGGGGCGTCGAGTTTTAAAATCCTGGGGGGGCTCTTGCGCACACGCGCGCAGGAACCATGTCATCGCCACCACTCCCCCCCCACCTGGCCACTCCTGCCTCCCTCCCTCTGTCCGGGGGTCAGCTGGGCAAATGCCCAGTGTGATGGCATCACCCGGAAGTGACGCTATCACGCTGGGCATGTTGCCAGGGCGACACTCTGGCAATTGCCCCAAAACTCTATGGTGCCATAGAGTTTCAGGGTGATTGCTAGAGCGTCGCCCCGGCAACATGCCCAGCGTGATAGCGTCACTTTCGAGTGATGCCATCACACTGGGCATTTGCCCAGCTGGTCCCCGAACGGAGGGAGGGAGGGACGGAGGGAGGGAGGGAGAGGGAAGGAAGCAGGAGTGGCCAGGCGGGGGGGGGGGAGAGAGGCGGCGGTGGCAGGTGGGTGGGCCTAGGAAGGGCCCAAGGAGGCGCAGCGGTGGGCACTCTGTTTTGCCGGGGGGGGCTCAGTCCCCCCCGGGAAATTTTGGGGGTGGCTTGAGCCCTCGAGCCCCCTCCCGTAGTTGACGCCTATGCTTGTTGGTGTCCTTTCTAAGTATTAACCAGAGCTGACCCTGCTTAGCTTCCAAGATTTGATGAGATCGGACTAGCCTAAGATATCCCTGAATAGAGAAAGCATTAAAAGAAAGGGGGGGGGGTATTACAGTCATCAGGGAAAATACTTTCTTGCATCCAAAAGTATTTTTGGGAGACTCTTCCGGACATTATTTCTACCAAGTGTTGTTTGGCTGAGGTGCCAGGACTTCATGATTTGCTGACGAGAAATCATCCCCAGATATCTGTGTACTGTGAAGAGTGCCTTGGCTCCAAGTCATCCACCTGTGTCTCCCTGCTTAGTTCGTCCCTCACACTGTTCCTCTTTATTGCACTGCTTCCACCATTGACTCCAAATTGTACTAAAAGCTGCAGCGCATAGCACACCACTGAAGCAAAATAAATCTTTAAAAAAATACCCTCCCTCTAATTTGTACTCTGGGCAAGCTGTACAAACTAATAACAGGAATAAGCATGTATACAATCCTTTTGAGTGTCCCAAGTAGTATGTCCTTGTGTTGAGAAGGGAGGGGGAAATACTTGAATCATTTCAAATACAGTAAGGAATAGGATGTATTGTAAGTAAACAGCCCATGTTATTAATTACGGAAATCAGTATTAAAATTGTTCTGTAGGATAAGTTTTCCCAATGAGTGTATTCTTTCTTTCTCTGTATTTAATTGTACATTCCAACTTAGCCATTGCTGCTGTGTCCCAAACGTTCTCCAACCACCGTTTTAGCAGATTGAATATCTACTACATAGCATTTGGGTAGCTCTGTAGAGCATTGAAAGGGCTTTCATGTTCCAAGGAACTTCATATTCAAAGGCAGTAGCTGTCTCAATACCATTTGCTTACAGTCAATTTAAAGGGAAAGGTTTAGCCTCCATGCTTGTAGCTTTTCCAAGAGCTGAAGTCCTGTAAGAAATAGGATGCTGGACTAGGTGGACCAGTAGGGCTTTTTGTTTGCACATACTTTACTTTAAGGGCTAACTTGAATGTGACACTGGATCAGTGTTTTCTTATAGTTGACTAGCAGCTGTGTAGGGTTTTGGTTTGAATCAGGGCCATGGTTCAGGATGGGAGAAAAGTTTAACCCTTTCACCCTTGCATGGTTTCATTAAAAGAAACCACCCTCCTTGCCACATCTGTTGTTAACCTGGGAAAGGAAAAAAGACAGATACCTCATTGCTTGTCCCCCCCCCCCTTTCTAGTGCTAATAACCGTGCAGAGGATTTGCTTTGGTTTGCAGAAGGATTTAACCCCTTCCCACCCCTCTGCATGCAGTCCCATGCAGCTGCTAGCTGACATTAGAAAAAGTTAGGAAGATCCAATCATGGATCTCCAAGGGTAGTGGCAGTGGCTCAGTGGTAGAGCCTCTGCTTTGCATGCAGAAGGTCCCAGGTTCAATCCCCGATATCTTCACTTAAAAGGGATCAGGTGGTAGGTAATGTGAAATACCTCTGCCTGAGACCCTATAGAGCCACTGCCAGTCTGAGTAGACAATATTGACCTTGATGGACCAAGGGTCTGATTCCGTACAAGGTGGCTTCCTATGTTCTCCCCTAGCAACGCCCACAGTAGTTCTGCCAGGTATATAGGAAGTCTATTTTCCAGACATTCAGGGGTTTTATAAGAGAAAAGGGGAGAAGAAGGGGAAGACACATTAAGGAGATTTAACAACTAGTCCCTTAAATTCACCCAGTGAATCATGTCTTCCAGTGTTTTTCAAGGAGGTGGGATGAGGCATGGTTAGGTGGAGGGAGAAGACCTGTTTGCCCGTAGAAAAGGGCAAACCAAGCAATTAAGCGGCTGGAGCAACTTCCTTCCTTAGTGTTTGTTGCATTTTACTTCAGAAAATAGGCAGCTTGCTGGTGGCGTACAAATACTATGACTTTGGTGGAGAGGGAATCATTTTCCTCCTCCTCTCATAAGTCTGGGCCACCCAGTGAAATTGGTGAGTAGTAGATCCTCAACCAACGCACAAAAAAATATTTTTCTCATGATGTACAACTATTTTCTGGAGGTTGCTGCACAGAGGCTCACCAAAAAGAGCTTCCAGCAGATTTGTCTGCTAACCTGTGCAAGCCAGCCAAGTGGTTATGGGGGTAACAATATTTGAGGTGCGAGTGGAGCCGAGTGTGAGACCCAGGGACAATGTATGGAATAATGGGGTACAACTCCTGGCTTTCATGCAACTGCACCTGCGATTTGAGTTTGCCCCTCAGCATCCAGTTATGATGTTACAAGAGTTTCTGGGGCACCTCTTTTGGGGAGTGTAGCTGCATGGATGTTCTGTTTGTCTTGGGCCAGCCCCAAAATCCTGAATCTAGCAAGGGGCTATAAAAATCGATATAAAATCTGAAACAAAGGAAATCAGCTAACAATTGATTTTGCTTCTGCAACTTTTTGAAAAACCAGCATTCATGCTCCTCCAACCAAATTAATTTTCCTTTTTTAACAGTGCAACAACACACACAAAAGGGGCTTGCACCATATTGAAATGAGGATGAAAATGGGACCCCACACAGGGCACATCTTTATTGTAAGAACCAACAAGAACTGCACATGTGTGCAAATGGAAAATACCCACAGAGATGCACAAACGTACTCAAGAGATATTTTTTTAATTATTATGTTAAACTGTTGCTGTTAAAATTTTCACTGCTAACAAGTCTGGCATTTTTTTTTTTGTTTGTTTTAGAAGAGCCTTTTGGCCTTGAGACACATTTGGTATTTGGTAGTAAATGTTGTTTGCGTGCCATGATTTCCCAGCAGTGCAAAACACAACACTATGTGCAGAATTTGGCTTCTTAAGAAGTTTAGCTTTCATTTGGAGGGGGAAAACCTGTCTCACTCTCCTCCCGTCTCACTCCCCCCCCCCATGAGTGCAATGATAGCAAAGCAATCGTTGGTGCATGCCAAGTGTCTGAATAAGATTTCCAGTGGCGGGAGGGGGGGTCTCAGGCTTCAGTGCACTGCATAACACTCCTTGCCCCTGCCTGTAATATGATGAAACCAGAATAAATTGGGATATGCAAATTTGCTTAACTTGCAGACCTATAATTCTTGCAGATTGAGCAAATTTGCATAAATCATGTTTTCGAACGTCATTTTGTTTTTCTTTTAGAGCAGCATTTTTTTAAAACAAAAAAATTGTGGAGTACGCACAGCCTCGGGTATTATTTCTGGTTCTTACAAAAAATATTGTGCCCCACTAGTGAGGATTCCCATTTTTCATCTTCATCCATATCGGTAACCCTGCAGCAGATAATTCAGGGATCCATTTGCTTTTTTCGAAGAAGCAGCAATCCTGGAGAGTCATGGGATAGATGTTCAAAGCCCTGGAGGCCACTCCAACAGTGACGACGTAGACGGGAATGACTATTCAGAGCAGGTAAGTATCTGAGGGAAGCCAAGAGGCCCCAGATTGCTGCGTCTCTCCCGCGAGCCCCCCAGTCCTCATTTGTCGGAGGGAGGGAACGTAGGAGGGCGGTGGCTCTTGCTTTCTTCTGTGTCCTGGAATAACTTATTACACTGTCACGTAAGGAGGGGGAAAGGGGAATGGCTCAGATTCCCCCCGTCGTTGACCCACATGGATTTATTGTCATACAACAGGACACTTGGCAAGTACGCAATGGGGAGGAGGAGGGACGATGTACAGAGGGAGGCAGAGAAGCAGAGAAGTTAGAAGAAGACAGGAGGATCTGCTCAAAACAAGCAAGTTAACACTCTGTTCACACAAGTTTGAAAAAATGCCAGGGCATGATCAACTTGCCAGATTGCATCACCATGCATAGTAATCCTGTGTCTGTTTATCCCGTGTAACCAGAGCTGTGTGTATCCTATGACTACCCTTCCTTGTGTGTTAAACAAACAAATTACTCCTGGACGTTCTGAGAGTTCCAGAAGGAGGCAGAAACCTAGCACATTTGGGCAGCGTTTGCTTGAGAGCCACAGAGAAGATTTGTGCAGGTAGCTATGGTGCTGACCTTCATTGAACAGCTTTTGGAGTGACAGTAGGGTACGGTACAGGGCTGTAGGCCAGAGAGCAAGCTAGACATCCTGCCCCAATTTGATGCCATTTTAGTGTTTCTTTAGCTGCTGTGTCATTTAGAACAGCTGACCCTTACCTTCTAATTTCATTGGCTCAGCAGTCTGGGTCGCCATCCCTTTCTCCATCTCTTGAACTGCCTGCCAAAGAATAAAGAATTGAAATTTGGAAAACAAAACTCAGTGATGTTGAACAATGTGGCTGTACCTAAGGTACATTATACCTGCTGTCCTTAGAGCTTACTTGGCTTACAGTTCTGAATCCATGTGGAACACACAGCTCGGCTTACAGCACAAAGATATACAGGTGTTTGGTTCCCACCCCTTCCAGTGCAACGCATGCAAAGATGCATGCTCCTGTTCCATAGCACCTCTCCCAGAAATGAATGCATTGATGGTGACTTAGCAAATGTGGCAGCTTAATGCCTGACGAGAGAATCCCATCCAGCCCCTTTGTCATGGTGTTCTGGGGGGCAACCAAGTAATGAAGGCCACAAGTTGACTTGCAGGTCTCTCACCTTCATAGGTGAGTCTCTTTCCTCCATATATTCATACTGGTGACGCTCAGGTGTGCCTTGTATTCATCACACATTCTTTCACTCCCACAGCCTCATACACTGGCTACATATTAAATTCACCATGCGAGAACTCTTTTTTGAAGGTTTTCCAGCTAACAGCGTGAGGGGTTGGAAATGGGATGCCTAATGAAGAAGGAGACCTTGGCTGTATTTCTCTATCATCCATTTTATCTCTTACCACACTCTTATTAGCTGCTAATTTTTTCCTACTCCTTACCCCTACCATCTCATAGGGAAAATTAGTCACTAAGGAGAGAGGTGGAACTGGGAGAGCAAGCAACCAGTGTTTCCTTCTTTGCAGTCTGTATGATTTGCCTCCCATCCAGCTTTCTTTGTCTGTCTGTAGAGAATCTCAGAATTCTTAGCAGACTAAGGCCTCACAGTGTGGTGGGGCTACAATTCCATGGCCAATGTAGCTAAGCTCTTACTCAGCAATGAAGGTTGTTGGAGCCTTTCTCCGGGGGTCAGTTGGAGCAAACTGGTTTGCAAGACAAAACACTGACCATGCACAGAAATTGTCAAAACCATGGTAAACATTGATAAAGGGCCCATCAGATTGCTTCATCTTAGCTCTAGCTAAAGTGGTCATTCCTTGATGGGCTTCTCACATGCTGACCAATGATTTGGCTGTATTTTGAAATCAAAACCCTATGACCGTATTTCTTTATTGTGTGAATTGTCCTTCAGTATGGTGGGGGTTGCTTTTGTGGTCTTTCTTGGAAGGGTGGACAGCAGTCCCCTCCTCTTTTTTACATCCTCCCCTCTACTCCATGATGATTCCTGAGTTTGATAATTTGTGGCCAGTGGAGTTTATCTCTCCATCTTCCATTGAAATGAGCAGAACCTAAATTTGTGGTATCTGTCATGGCCCCTATCTCTGTAAGAAGAAGAAAAGAGAACAGTACAAAATCCCCAAAAGCTGTTATATTCCCATGAGCTCTTTTAATTAGAAAGGTATTTCAGACTTTTTAATCAATAAAGCTGAATCCAGGTGATTGTTTTAAAGTACAGTTCTTTGCCTTGAGCTTTTGGAATGGGAGTATTTTAGGTATCTGAACGTAGCTGATGACTAATTTGTAGTGGGTTCTTCCATCTATGCATATTGTAAGTTAGATTCTGGTCTGCCAAATCAGCAGTTATTTCCACTGGGGGAGAGAGCATGAAAATGTGAACCTCCATGTAAGTTTAAACTATTTGGTTTGATTCATAACATTTGGCGGTGGGGGCATGTTTCACCCAGCTGCATAAAGTATTCTGGCTTGGAGATGTAACTACTGATCCACCTTGGGTTCTAACATGAAGGACAATCAAAAGGCAGTATAATTATTACTACAGAAAGCTTGTTGGCCAGTGGCTGTCTGAGTACCCATTAAAGCAAAATGTTCTCTGTTTCCTGTCAGTATTTTGAACGCATAGATTCTTTACATATATCACTGTATATAACATGGTGTTATGGATCCTGCTATGATTAAAATAATTTAAGAGACATTACAGGCTGCCACATTGTTAAGAACAAATTCCACCAGTAGATGCCCTATGTGGGCCTTCTCAGATTTATCAAACATAAATCAGCATTCTTAGAAAAAAATCTGGGGATGCTTCCTGTGATTTTTGCTAGATGGAGTGTGGCATTTATAAATTCACTGTGATGCATGGCACCTGATTGATGTGGTAGTGCGGTGCTTGGAGATGTGTTTGGTTACATAGTTAAAACAATCAGCACTCTGGAGAACTTGTTTTACATGGCACACAAAGCAGTAGACAGCTGAGGTAGGAAACAGGAACTTAAGGAAATCTGCCATCCCCATTTAGAGTGACATTGAAAGTGACAGAATTCAATTTAATGGGTAAAACATACTTGTGCTCCATGGGTCTGTTTAGATCATTTTGCTTTTCACAAAGAGCTGGAAAACACTGGCATGTTGTTTTGGGGGAAGGGTGAGATTAGTGGCCTGAGTAGCATTATGCCCATGAAAGTGATAACACAAAGGATCTCTGTTTGGCCTAATGTAATTGAAGGGTATTTGTAAAAGCTGGCATTTCCATGCTCTTAACCCGTGTTATGCTGTTTAGACCATGACAGCTTAAAATATGCTGTATTACTATTCTCCTAATCACCTTAAAATTTTTGGAACACTTTTTGCCTTGTCCTTGACAACTAGCTGTCATTTGAAATGTACATGCCTTTAAATGCAGTCTGTTCACTGTCCCTGTTTTTAAGGTGTACTTTTTGGAGGATTAAATACTGGCACAGGTACTAGGGAGAATTTTAGTGACATCCCCTGCAAATCTGAATGGAAGTCCATCACTGGCTGCACCTTCCCTATTTGATGCCTGCCGTCCTTCCCCTTTATCTGTAGGTGTGCTAGGAAGGCTCTGTCCTCTGTGTTCTGTTTCATGATCAACTGAGTTGACTACCTGAGCATACTATCCAGTGCTGTGTGGTGTAGAGAACAGAGTGATGGATGAAGACTGGGTTGACCCAAGTTCAAATCTTGACTCCGCCAGAAAGCTTGCTGGGTGGTCTTGAGTTAAATACCTTTTTCTCAGCCACACTTTATCACCATTCAACTGTGTTTTGAAGTTCAGTTGGATAACATAGTGTACATTGCCCTGAACTCCCTGGGAGAAGCACAGGGTATAAATACGTTGGTTAAAATAGTATGGAAGATCCATATGGTGAAGGCTGACAGTGGCATCATCACATTTAGTTCCTGACCTTCCTCCTAGGAGATCAGTGTGATAAAAATGAAATTATCTAGTATTTTCCCCCACAACAATCTTGTGAGGTAGGTTAGGTGGAGAGGCAATGACATGCCTCAATTCTCCCAATTTGCTCTGTGGCTTCAATGGGGATTTGAACCTGGGATTTCCATATAAAAATGCACTGAGCGGGCTATTACATGAGGTTTCTACCACTAATTGCTACCCACTCTCAGCCTGCTCATTGGAATTTGAAGATCATCTAAATTAAGCCCCACCCACCTTGGTGTGAACTATTTGGTTCGATGCATTACAAAATAGAACGTCTGTTGACTGTGTTCAGCACAAAAACAAGATCACACCTTAGCAAAATTATTTTTTTCAGATGCCTTCAATAGAACTATCCTCATAATTAGCACATATTGCCCATATTCATCGTCCCGCTTCCCTCATGGGACGGGACTTGAAGCATGATCTCTTTATTTGTTTTTTCTTTTGTAGATACCAAACCTACCATATACTTTAGACTATAGGTAGGTAATTATAACAATATTCTATAAAATAGTTAATGGAATAAAATAAACTACAGTGGCAAGTAAAATGTACCATAGAGAGACATAATTATGTGCATGCTTATACACATAAATTTTCCACCCAAATATCTCCCAGTCGGTCTCCTACCACTGAAATAAAAATGCTTTACATTGCTTCTAGGAAACACGCAGGCTTCATTTTCAAAAACACCATGTCTGCTAATTTCTTTGCCTGTTTTCTCTAGCTGAAATGTTAGATCAGTTCTGAGGCATTGTAGGTCCCTGCTATAGGATGTATAGTCAAGATGCTGCCCATTTTCCAGTTTGCACAGACTTGATCTCACAAAACCTGATAATTATTGCAGGTCCTTCACTGAGAATCAGAGAATATCAAACACTAGGGCTGAAGACAGACTGGCAATCTGGAGCGGGAGGAAAGTGGGGCCGAAAGTTGTGGGGCTGTTTCGGCAATGTGCACATGAGCGCTCATGCGCACATTGGCAAAACGGCACGTTCACACTGCCGCCTCCACTTGAATCCCACCTTCTTCCGGTTCACACTGCCAGAAAGTGGGAAACAAGCGGCAGACGGCCCCTGGACACCACTTTCTCCCGGTGTCCTTCTGAAGCGGCATGGAAGCGAGTAAGTATGGAAGGGAGCTGGGGAACAGCTGTGGCTGTTTGAACGGGCTCCCTTCCCCCGCTTCACAAGCGGAGCTCTCCCGCTCCAGATTGCCAGTCTGTCTTCAGCCCGCGGGTTCAACAATTGCCATTTCCTGAGATGTTTCCCCAGGTCATTCTCTCTCAAACGCCCCCTCAAAACCCTTAACTGTGGGACCAAGTGGCACCCCTGTCTTTCTACAAACAAACAATGCATATTTTTTTAAGTGGAAGCAAATTCTCAATTTGGGATTGCGTAAATTGTGCAAATCCACATATTTAATTTGCATATTGTATTCTGGTTGCAGAATCTCAGGTTTCAACTTGTGGGATTTGGTTTTTGTTAAAGGAATGGAGGGAGGGCAGAATTCACAGAAGCCTGCACATGCATGGGTATTGTCTGTGCCGTAACATTCTGTGTAATGTGAAACAAAGGAAGATATGTCTTTGTTGGGCTCTCTTTCTATCCTCCCCCCCCCCCTTTTAGGGTATGATTATTTCCAAATCCTTCCCCACCTTCCCTTTCCTCTCCAACCACTGCCTGATCAGCATGTGATGATCAACTTTTAAAATAAGACTCTTCATGTTTCTGAATGCTTATATTTGCTGCCTTTCTGTTCCTAGCTTAAGGCTCTTTTAAACTCCAGTAGAATAAAGGTACTGACGGTGCTAGACTTTGTTTTGCCGTTTTCATCTTTCTACCTCCTTTTCTGCTTACACAGGATGACAGCACTAGCCATAGCGACCACCAAGACCCTATCTCACTAGCCGTGGAGATGGCAGCAGTAAACCACACCATCCTGGCACTGGCCCGGCAAGGAACCAACGAGATCAAAACAGAGGCCCTAGATGACGACTGATGAAGCGGCGGAGGGGGAGGGCTGAGACCGAGAAAGTAACTTAGTTTTAGAAGTAGCACCTTAGCAGCCTTTCCTGGTCCTTACTATGTGTTTTTCTTGCAGTATAACTTTGCAGTCTCTTGTACGTCAAGTTAGCCGTTTAGGGTCTTGTCCTGTGAAGATGGCATGGTGCCCTCTGACTCCGCATATAAACTCTCAGTATTAATTCCCAGTCAAATAATTAACCAAACCGACCGACCTCCCTAGACCAGCCACCCCTGTCCCATCTCCCCCACGGCTAGACAAAAACCTTTGCTGCTCTGTCTTAGCATTCCATGAACGTGCTTCCAGGTGTCGTAGGCAGCCCTCAATCCCAAGCCTTAGGCTAAACCTATAACCAGAAAAGCAAACAAACTTGGATTACGTTTCAGATGTAGCGTGTTAGTGCTTTTCCTTTCCAAGAATGAAAGAGGATAAAATGAGGTTGCGTGGTTCCAAGGACAATAATGGCTGCCATATTACGAATGTTGGACTGAGGATGGAGAGATGATAAATTTCAGCTCCATTTCAGTATCTGGTCTCCAGGTGCCAATAAGCTGTGCCTCTCGTGGTCATGCCATGACATGCCCTCTTCTATTTTTCTTTGCCGTTGGTGCTATGGTGAGAATATTCTGGGTGATATGGAATAAGATGGGAGAGTGTCCATCGGCGCATTTTGGTTGATGCTCATTGCTTCCCATAGCCTTGCTCTTTTCTTGCAAGCTGTGCAGCAAGAGACATAATGACTTACTAAGGAGACTTGCCTGTCACAACTCTGCTCCAAGCTTGACTCCTTCCAATCAGCCTGTGCTGGTGAGGCGAGTAAATCTACTGCATCTCTGCACCAGGGAGGGAGGGAGAGATCTGAGGGCTTTCAGTGCAGAGAGACAGCAGAATTACCGGCATTCAGTGAAAGCATACCCAGAACAGTGACCCGCAAAGAAAACAATGTGGGCTGTCCTAACTTTTCCTCTCCAAGTATCCCTGTTCATTTATAAGGGTAAAGTGTGCCTCCAGTGTTCAACCTCACCTGTTGGAAGTTTGGGAAATACTGCTAAAAAATCTTATAACTGTTTACCTCTTTTCTCCCCATGCCCTATCGTGTGTTCTTGAGGAAAATGTTAATAAGTTGGGAGGGTTTTTTTTGCCTATATTTGCATAGTTTCAGGTGGGTAGCTTGGTTGGTCTGCAAGATTGAAGTCCAGTAGCACCGTAAAGACCAAGAAAATTTCCAGTGTGTAAGCTTTCAAGAGTCTGTAAGCTTTCAAGTTCTGATGAAGCTTTGGTATCTGAGAAAGGGAGCTTTGAATCGCGAAAGTTTATACCCTGGAAATCCTGCTGGTCTTTAAGGTGCTGCTGGACTTGAATCTTGGTCTATGTCTCCACAGTTGCCTCCCAGCGAGCCCAAATACAAGCTGTGGGGGACACATATGAGCCAACACAATGATTACTGATGCACACTCGAGTTCCAGTATGTACACATCGGAGGGCATACAGAACGGCTGTGCATTTTCTATGCCATCAGTTCCCCATGGCAGGCTGTTGGCCCCTGATGAATAAGGTTGCCCATGGCATGTGCTTGGCCTCTAATGAGAAAACTAGGTGCAAATACCTCGTGTGAGTGTGTGTGTGTGTGTGTTTTCCTACTTCTGTTTTTGTTCAGGAGCCAGAAAGTTGTACCACTTCAGGCAGGTTAACTAAATATTGGAAGCCATATTTAAACAGGAAACTGGATGTTGCCGTGGGAGGGGGACTTGGCAGCAAGGGTGCAGTTACTGTTCTCCCACACCCATGGTGGAAACCTGTTTATTTTCCCACCCCCACCCCCATCGATGTTAGCAGGTTGTTATGTCCGATCCAAGGTTGTGTTCAGACAAGGTAGGCTGTTTGTTGAAAACGGCACTGGGTGGACAAAGCTAACCGTATGTGAAGTGAACCTACCTTTTAATAGCAAAACCTAATTGATTTTTTTCCCCTCTTGGTCAAATGTAGCACTTTGGTTACCTTCTTTCCTTAAATAAATAAATATATATATTTGTATTTGATAATTTCTTTTTTTTAAAAAAATGTCACGGGAACAAGTCCAAAATAAAATACTGTAAACTCACGTAACAGCAACATCCCATAATATGCCTTGGGCAGCATCCCTTGGGATGGACTTCCCATGAGAATGCACCAGACACTAGAACACCAGGTACTTCTCCTTCATAAGTTCTGTTGGGATCAATGGGATCGTTGCAAAAACGTCATAGTTGTGGGAAATTGTGTGCTTGTTTTGTGCTTCACTCTTCATTGGAACTTGTGCGGAAGATCTTCCCAGTGGATTGTGGCCCCTCTCCCCTGAGTATTCAGTGTCTCAGTGATAAACTGCTTGTGCAGCTTTATGTAAATAATGAGTTGCACATGGTGCTCAGACTGGCATCTTAGCTTCCGCACGAAATGTTCACTGATTCTAATGTTGGCTGATTCTAATGCTTATCTTGCCCTGCTCACTGCTTTAAGACATGGAGAAAAAAAATTAAAAAGGAAAAGACTTGAAGTCCTTATGACGTTGAAGTGGGACAGCTTTAAGACTGAAGTTTTAAACTGGTGGACCATGTTGGAAGCAGCTGGCCATCTCCGTGTGCCAGTATTGCATCTGATGGTACCCTCCCCTTCCAAAGAGTTCTATCTGCCGCCACTGTCTCTCCATTTCCCTGTGTACATTTGGAATGTAGTGAGATGGGAAGAAAACTTGGAAGGTAGCAACAAACCCTACCGCACAGTGGCCCAGTCATTGCCCTGTCTACACTCTGCCAGGGTGCAAGTCCATCTCAAAATATAGCTTGTTCCCCGTAACTGTAAGGAATAGTGCTATCATAAGGGATTCACCCTTTGAAAAGTAGCCAGTGCAAATGCAGGTTCAAACAAGTGGCAGAAGGTAATTAAATGTTTTCTTTTGGCGTCTGTGAAGTTGGTGTCTCTTTGGGTTGGGAACCGTTGAGGTGGTAAAGCTCAGGTGCTTCGTGTCCAGAGGCTCAGATGGCATCTTACTGCCTATAAACAAGCTGATAATTCAAAAGATTTTTTTAAGGTGAGCTTTCCATTTCAGCTAGTTGTCTGAATGCGCCCTTAATCTCTGCTACTCAGATGATACAGTGGATGTCTAAGACACATCCTTCCCTTGTGGATTTTACCTGCCCCCCAAAGTATGTGATGTTTTGCAACCGTTTGATCACCAAAGCAAAAACAAAACAGTAGTCTTCTGCCTGACTTGTCTGTCTAAAGCAGGCAAATTCACAAGGTGCTTCAGCTATAGACTCAGGGATGTGAAACTGATTCAGCGAGTGCAGAGAATTTTTTTTTTTTAATGCTTATGAGCAAGCACATATCTTTTGGCGTGGGGAAACAAAGAGGGTGAGAATTTGGGTGTGCTAGTATGGGGGAGTTATCCAGCAAAACTGTAGCAGCTCCAGTGGAATTTTACCTCCTCTTTTGTATGGTAGTCACACACTGATCTGACAAGCAAACAGCCAGAATTTATGACTGTGAGAACATTTTAATAATCAATGCCTTCTCTACATTGGGCTTGCCACTGCTATTTACTTGTGCTGTTCAGTTGATGGTTGTTTTTTTTTTTTAACTTTGATTCCTCAGCAGGAAACTTTAGAAACAGAATCTGTTCTTATAAGGGGGTTACTCATGGTGTATAATCTAAGCAAAATGCCCCTCTTGTGACATGGAAAACTGCAGCTTGCTAGTTTTCCAGTTCACAAAATAGAAGCTGTAACTCCAGGCAGGTTCGAACCTCTCGTGTTACCTTGCTCATGCAAGTAGACCACAGGATCTTTGTACAAGCTGACGGCCAACACACCTTCTGAACTGCCATAAGCTAGCAGCCATTCAGAAAAGCTGCGTATTCAAAAAGTTTTAGTCCAAAACCTAAAAAAAGAAGGCAGCATCTGGTTTCAGAATTAAGAAAGTCTTACGCCAGGCTGAAATCTTGAGCTTGATGGGTTGAGCTGTGATATTTTAAAGCAACTTCCTGTCAAATCATTGGGCACCGTCCAAAGGAGGTGGCATCTCAAGCACCCAGTGAAGAACAAAAGTCCAATCAGTTTGATTGGGAGGAATTTAGAGGCTTCTAGCTAAATAAGATCTATACCAAGCTAAAGGTTGACTCTCATCACTATATATTTTTTCCAGTGGAGAGACCTCTTATCATGATTGTTTAGGAGGTCCACATGGAACCTAGTTTTATAAGCTGGCTTGACTACTTGGACTGGTCCCTTATTCTCAATTACTTTTACATTATTACAGCATTTCACATTATTGAGAGGCTTTACCATAGGAAGATGCCTCCCCCACCCCCGCCCCATTCATTCAAATTGGTGCAATAGGGAATGGTTGATGGTTTTTCGTTTGCTAGTAGAATTGCTGGATCAGTGGGTTTCAAATTCCGAATTCTATTGCTCTGAACTCAGGCTGATTTCTTCCCTCTCACTCTTTCTTTCTCTGTCTCTCTTTTGGGGTTGCCTTTGCACTCTGGATTTGCGGAGAAAGCTTTTGTTTGTGTTTCTGAGATGGGCTATCCAGTACTTGACCCATTATCCTAATCCATTTAACCATCTTTTGGGATGGTTGATGTTTTTGGAAATGTTAATGGACGATCTTGGCTAACATGAGCAGGAAGTATACTGTCTGAATTATCTCAAGCTATTTGATCTGTAAGTAACCTTCTGTGCAGGCTCATGTCTTATGGTACACTGTGGTCCAGATTATTGACTGTGCGGCCTTGCAGAAGCTCTGATGGTTTTATGAAGTCATTGGCCTTGTTGGGATAACTGAAGAGCAACCTCCCACGCCCCCCCCCCCAAAAAACCCTTTTGATGTGTATTGCTTCCTTACCAGTGATGATTTTAAGTATAATCTTGGTTTTCATCAAGTAATACGTTCATTTATTTGGGGGGGAGAGGAGGTGAGAGCGATCCAAGTTTGTTCGAAGGTGACTAGTGAGAGGAATTTCTATAATCATATTTAGAAAAAGGGCTTCCTATTAAAATAGTTTGCACTCTGTACTACAGTTCTTTTCAGTGATCAGGATTGGAAAGACTTTTAGGCAATAAGTATTGGTTTGCGTGTCTGCTGTTGATTTGGGCCTACATAGGTAGTCTTTGTTTTGATAAAATTCCAGTAGGAGTCACAGCTTCTGTCAGTGATGTTTAACTTTCTTTCAGCACTGTTCACATTTTGGATTGGTATGTCCCCCCACCCCACCCCCAGTTTGCTGTGTTACCTGGAATTACCCAGAGAATGAGTTCTTGATTGTTGCATAATTGATTTCTGAGAGCAGGCTATGAGTTTTCTTGGGACATGATATGGCTTTTCTTTGGTGTTGAAAATAGACTGGAGTTCAGGAAAAATCTGTGCTCTGTCTCTGACTACTGTATAACACTGTGCTTTAGGAAACTAGATCATAGGGGCAGGATGAAACTGTAAGGATATTTGCAAATGGGAAGGTAGAATTGGGCCATGGTCACACAGTGGTTTAAATCCGGGAGCCCTCCCGGATTTAAAGAAACCGTTGTTTTTTTTTCCGGGTTGGGATGATTACACATCCCAACCCTGGCGGCAGCGGAGGAGGCAGTGGCTGGCAGCGGGTCAGAGCATACCGCTGGTGGCAGGCGGTGGCGGCGGCTGGTGGCGGTGGAGGCAGCGGCTGGCAGAGGAGGTGGCAGCTGGCAGTGGTGGAGGTAGCTGGCGGCAGCCAGGGAGGCACCCTTCCCGGAGCCCCGCCAGCCACCTGGTAAGTTTGGGGAGAACCTTGGGGGGGGGTGCCAGGCAGCAGCAGCCGGCAGGGCTCAGAGCAGAGCAGGGGGGGGTTCCCCCTTTTTGCACTTGGGCGCCTGAGTACCCAAGCGCCGAAGTGCAAAAGGGGGGGGGGAAACAGGAGGGATGATCAGACAGCCTTCTCTCGCAGTCATTGCGAGAGAGGGCTGTCCAGTTCGGCTCAATCGCGGGTTCGGGATCGGAAAATGCAGGAGGAACCCACGACTGAGCCCACTTCAGCACAGGAGTTATCCTGGCTGTTCTGAACGGTCCCTTTAAATGCAGTAGTTCCTCCCGCTTTAAAGGGCCATGTGACCACAGCCTTGGTCTCAAGTGCCCCAGGCATGTGGGTGAACCTTTAGGGACAAATATCCCTTCTTGATTTTTAAGAGACGAGTGTGTCTTTGTTCATTTTCTCATTCTCTATTCTCCTTGAAAGCAAATTGTAGTATTTTGCTGTAATTATTGATGAGATTTTTCCTGAAATATTGCCATGAGAAAAGTTATTGGGAGCGTTATATAGATATATGGCAATGTAAATGGTTTGGGGGGGTGTCAGATGTTCCATCGATGTGTAGCTGGTTCAAAGAAATGTTCTGGTGTTTTTGCAATTCAGCCTTTGTAACTCTATATCCTTAATTCCCTTTGTATTTTCATCTTGAGAGAAGCTATTCAGCCTGAATAATAGTTCAGGATCTCAGTAGGGGGTGCACTTCAAAAAAATCTATATTAATTTTGGATCTGGATTTGGGGAGGGAATGCTTTTTGTTATCACAGATTTTTGGGATTCTCCTTACTATTGGGGGTATTTTCAGGGTTTTGGAAGGGAGGTCCCAAAACTTCAGGACCATTTTAGCAGTTGCCCCCCAATTCCCCCCCCCCCCCCCAAAGGCAGCAGGAGCAGGGAGAGAGAGAGGGGGGAAGTTGGCCCTGCGAAACAGCTATTTAGTGGTGTCTCCATCCCTTTGAATTTTAAAGTGTGATTAGTTTCAATGAGACAACCTGGCCCCCAAACTCGGGAGGCCAGATCTACCCCCATGGAAAATAATGGCCATTTAAAATTTTAAAGGACTGGAAACAAATCTGCTCCCCCCATCCAGCTAACAGCTGACAAGTAGGTCTGGACCAGGGGTCTAGGTCTGTCACCCACAGGAGCTAATAAGGTCATTATTTCCTATTAGTCTATACTGAGGCCAGGCCTACTCCTAGTAGGCACTAATGGTGCGATTATTTCCCAACAGTTGTTATGAAGGCCAGATGTACCTTTGCAAAATAACAGGGCTAGTTTCCAGTGGGTAGACTTGGCATCTCTGTGGCCTTCAGAAAATAATGGCTTCATTATTTCCCATGGGTGATAGACCTAGCCTCTGTGGAAAAGTCTACCCATAGTGATATTGCCTGATTTCAGAGGCCTGGTCTTCCCACAGAAAATAATGACCCTTTAAAATCTGAAGAGACCGCTGTTTGGGGTGGTCAATTTCCCTTCTTTCCTGCTTGACTCCTGGTATCTGGAAGCCTGAAACACTTCTGAAATTTCAGGAGATAAATTTTTATTACTCCCAGAATTTGGGGAGTGTTTAGGATCATTTCAGATATCCCTGAGCCAACCAGAAACAGCTGATTTTAGGTTTGTTTTTGGCTTTGTGTATCCAAATGCACACCCCTAGGTCTTAGTCTCTTCTTTGCTTATAAAACAAGGCCAAATTTTGCATGCATTTCTGTAAACCTCCCTTGAGTATCCAGCTAGTTTTCTGAATCTAGGTTTTGGGGGGGTTGTTTTACACTGAATAAATAGTATGTTTTCATAGTGTATGGAAAATAATTTTTAGCTGATTTCCAAATAGCTTGTTGAGCATCCAAAAACAACATAGTGTATGGTAATAGGACTTTCATAACTAGCCTTGTGGAAGATAGGTGATCTGTTGATGGTCATTTGTGCCTCCCTTATTGAGTATGTGGATATATGGAGCTGCCTTAGACAGTTTCCATGAGCCCATCTAGCACCCTGTTGTCTAGTCAGATTGGCAACAGTTTTTCAGGGTCTCAAGCAATATTTCTTCCCAGCTCTGCTATCTGAAATAATATTTTTAACTGGAGATGCTGCAGATTGAACTTTCTGCATGCTTTCCCAAGCTATGGCCCTTGCTCTGTTCCTCTGGGTAATCTAGGGCTGCCAAGTCCCCCCGGGGGGTGGGGAATCCCCCACTAAAGGGGTCCCCAATCCGCCGGTCCGGATTTGGCCGGCGGGGGGATCCCACCCCCGAAGCAGCCTGATCTGGCATGGTGGGGTGCAGGGAGGCCTCTGGCTTCCTCTGTCTGCTAGCAGAAGAAGCCCAACAGAGGCTCTCCCCCACCTTTCCTAGCTCGTTTGCTGACAAGCGAGCAAGGAAAGGCATGGGGGGGTGCAGGGAGTCCCTCTGGCTTCCTCTGCTCGCTCACTGAAGCGGGCGAGCAGAAGAAGCCCAGAAGAGGCTTCCCCCCCCCCCCCCCGCCTTTCCTAGCTCGTTTGCCAGGCGAGCAAGCTAGGAAAGGCAAGGGTGGTGCAGGGAGGCATTGAAATGACGTCATTATGCTGCGTGCGCACGCGCGGCTCCCGGAACAGGAGCGGGACTCCCCCGCTCCTGGAGGTAAGTGACTTGGCAACCCTAGGGTAATCTCAGAAGGTAGGCCCAAACCACCTTTTCCAGACAATCTGGAAAAGGTAGTTTGGGCCTACCTTCTGTGATTTATTTCTCACAGGGTTTGGCTTCTTCCATTTTGAGACTGGGAATGCTCATTGGATCTTTTTTTGAACCTTTTCATTGGTTAAGCAAGAAAGGCCTTGTATTCTGTTGAGTACTTTAGTATTATGGGCAATCTTCAAGAGGCCATTGCAGATGTATTCCTTCCTTAATCTAAGAAGTTACAGTCTCTGTCCATACTTTAGTTTGTGACTATTTGTTGACCCGAATTCCTCTGGCTATTCGCTCCTAGTTGTGGGGGAGGGACTTAATAGTGTGAGAGAGGGAAAACATGTAAAAGTGGACTTCAGTAATGAGATCTGCAAGCCAACCGGAGTGAGCAGAAACTCGTTTTTGTAAAGTAGATGAGTGTGACTGGCTTCCTTGTGGGCACCTTGTTGATTTCCCAGTAGCTTGTTCAGTGTTGTGTCCATTTCTAAAAGTGCCTACGTGAGTAACTACGTGAGCTGGAAGCACTGGCATAGTGTGTATTTTTCCCTCTTGAGAAAAAGACTCTTCCCTGCCTGCCTTCCGTTTGCAGGATTTAGAGTGGAGAATCTGGAAATTGACTTCACTGTCGAAACAAGCCAGATGGCAGCCATTGCTGCTTCCTCTACTGTCTGTCTTCCCCTTGCTCCCCCTTGGCTTGAATTCTGTTTTCAGAGAACCTTGCAAGAATTTAGGGTTTTTCAGATAGGTTGTCTCAGTCTCCCTAACTTTTTTTGGGGGGGGGGGGGGGTTAGAATATAATACCCCAGTCCTATATAAATGCATACTGGTTGCACTTATACATGACCTCCTGTGAGAGACAAGGCTTTCCTGATGGACAACTATTGAGTTGTCTCAATTGTATTTCCCTGCTCTGTTCTTAGCCAGATTTTCAAAAACACTATATTGGTCCCTTTTTTTTTTAGGTTGTTATTAATTTATGGATGTGCGTGAGAAAATTTTTTATGTAACTTTGAATATTTTTTAAATCTTTTGAATTGTGTAAGAAAAGTAGGGGTTATTTTTGTCTGGTTTATTAAATACTTGGTTCATCAAATACTCTGGTGCTGATTTCAGAGTGGTCAAGATTCCATCCCTGTGACTGCAAAGAAAAAGAAAACAGTAAAACCTGAATAGAAAACAAAGTTAAAGAGTATTATTTAAAGAATAAAGGCCCCAATTCACAGAAAATTTGATGCCTTATACTGTATTGGGCCATTAGTCCCTCTTGTCCAGGATTATTTACTCTGACTGGCAGTAGTTCTCCAGGTTCAGGCAGGAGAAAATCTTCCTTAATACCTCCTATCTGATCCTTTTAACTAGAGATGACAGGGGTTGAACCTCAGAGCTTTGGCATGCTTTTCTTTATTACTGAACTACAGCTCCACTTGACTGAGATAAAATGGGTTAAGTTTTATTGGAATAAATGGAGCAACTTAGTTATACACCATTGACTTCAGTGAGTCTTAAGCACAACTAACTTTTGCTAGATCTGACAGAAAGACTACAAGGAGAGCATTTAATTTGCTCTTGAGCAAGAGAGCCATGCAGATTCCTCACCACTCTGAAAATGTGCAAACCCTGCGTACCAGAGAATGTTGAGTGAGCCCAAGCGGAAGTAAGGTGCATGTCTGAATGACTAAGTATTATTGGGAATCACTTTGTGTCCTCATGAACCATTTTCTGAGTGCAGAGTCCACATAGCATTAATTTTAATGTGCCAGTGTATCAATTGCTGGTCAAGATAGTATACCCTGTTCGTGCTTTGAGGGCAAAAGCTGCATTTTAGACATGTATGCACTGTTCCCCAAGTGACATTGGTTATGCCCATTTTGCAGTGAATAATGAATGGGTCTGACGACAACAAAACAAGATGCATATCAGGGTTTACTTACCATGTTCTGGTTGCACCTTTAACTGTGTGAGGATTATATCATGCCGGTATCGGTAAGCTATTTTGCTGTGTTTTCCTTGAAATACAAACAGGCATACTAGCTGCCTTTATAACCTCTGAATGGCCAAGATGAGAGGGATGTCATTAGTGTAGCACAGAGCTGTAGCAACTCCATGCATCCATCTTCCCTCCAAGGTACCACTTTGGTGGAGGGTCCACACCCCCAGTGCCTCCCACTAGGTATTCAGTAGAGGAGACCTATGGAGGAGGGTCAAGCAGTAAATGTCCCTTGACGTTCTCTTTTGAAAGTTAAATAGGTAATGCCTATTCTCTACCCCCCCCCCTTTCCCTCCAGACGTTGCTTTTGTATTTGGGAGGGAAAAGACTGAATTCTAGTTTGGCTGGATTCCTATGTTGGCTGTGTGTGTGTAGCAGGGGGCTGTGTCTTCCATTTCAGATTTTGTGCATTTTTATATTACATCAATACCAGAGGGAGGAAGCATTAAAGCTTGTAAGTGTAAGGCAAGAGGAAGCTATGGTGACTTGTATACTGGGGTGAGAGGAGCCGTACCCACCTCACATTTATGCCCTCTTCTATCATGTGTGTGTATGTGTGAGCTGAATTCCCCATTGTAGCTGCCAACCGTGTTTTACTATAACCTGTCGAGAAGCTGGGCGTGTCCATTTTTTTAAGTTGACGTCCCAGGAGTGCCTGGGCCCCGCTTAACCGTGTCCCTTCTTCAATTCATGGTGGCAACCTGTCTGTTGTTTTGTCTGCCGTACTGTGTTCAGCCTACCTCAAGAGGTAAATCTGTGTCTCACTGTCCCTGCAGCCACAATCTCTCTTTTTTTATTATTATTTCTTATTTTCCAAAACACTCAACACTGGAATGTATATCTCCTTCCTAGCCACCCACCATCTCCCCACTCCCTTCCGTCTCCAACATTCCCCTCCTCGCTGTTGCCACCAATTCCTGTTGCAGATTGGATGCTGCTTTAAATGTGAAAAAAAATTGTTTAAAAAAGCTATATAAGGAAGAAAAAAAATAAAAACCTGAATGAAAAGCTAAAGCTGAATTTATAAGCCTTGTTGCATATGAGCCAAAAGTGCAAAAAGCTCCGTATAATAAACTAACCTGCCACTCATATAAATATAAATATATATAAATATATTAAAATCAGACTGTTCTACAAAATTGTGTATTTGTATTTTTGTGTACGTACAATTTTCTGCTAAGCAGAAGGAGGATGTAGTATAGGATGATGTGAGAGAATTTTTTTTAATCAAATTTCTTTTGCTACTTATTTTTGTTAACATCCATATGCCTGTCTTTGTCTTCTATATGTATGACACTGTTCACAAAAAAGATGCAGTCTCTCTCTTTCCCCTTTTCTTTGGTTCAAGACTTCAACTTCAAAGTAAGTTCCACCATACTTTATTTGAGATCTGTGGCCTCTACAGCTTTACAGATCTCACTTTATATCAAAAGATGCTGTTTAAGGAATCTGAATCCAAGAAAAAAATAGCAAATTAGCAAATTTGGCATTGACAACAATAAATCCAGGCCTGAGATTGTTTTCCCCAGAAGTGGATCATCTCTCATTTACCTCCATCTTAAAACAGTGAACCCAACACTCCCACATCCTAGCTGTTATATTTTCTGTGGTACTGGTGAGAGTTCCTAAATATCTTCACCAAGACATTATCAAGGTGTGCAGCTGACATCTCTGGTGAGACATTTGGGAATTACTAAATTCTAACAGGAACTGGAGAGGATTGGCCAAGTAGGGTTCACTGCCACTGTTGAAAACAAAATGGCAGCTTCATGTAGGATATTTCAGGGGAGTAGGGAGACCAGAAGTGCCCTCAGCAGTGCTTGTATATTGTCAGTAATGCTTACAACAACCTCATAAAAGAGGCAAGTATGTTTAACTAGGATATAGGACCATTTCTTAGAAAAGTGCTCATAAAGAGAGAAAAGGGAATACATAATCAGTGCAATATATGCTGCCTTGTTAGACAGATCCACCAGCTCAGATCTGTTCTGGCACAGGGATCTTCTCCGTTTTAAAGTTTTTCTTCCCCAGTGAACTTCCCACTCCACTGTGAATTTGGGACCATTCTGGTTGAACCTTAAAGTACACTTTATTACAGAGAGGTTAGTGCCTTGAGTTCTTTCCTATATATCAACACATGCATGTTGGATGCACCTTTTAAAATATCTGCAAGAAACCTCTACAGAGATTTCCTGTTCTCTAGCAAAAGGGGCTATAGTTCAGCAAAAGAGCATCTGATACGCATACACAAGGTCCCAGCATCTCCAGTTAAAGGATCTCAGGAGAGGTTGAGAACCTCAGCTGAGACTCCTGGAGAGCTAGTCACGGTAGACAGTAGTGACCTAGATGGTGTGACTTGGTATAAAATGGCTTCATGGCAGGCAGGGACTGAATGACTGGCAGCTCCCTCATAGGAAACCCTCCCATGAACATCAACAAAGACATATCAGGCAAGGATTCTAGCCGAGTCTATTCCCTGTGGTGATAATTTTCTATGTTGGAACTCCCAGAATGGGAGGAGGAAACTAATCAATCTTTCACCAGCAGTCTGGGAAGTTTTACTATGAGATGAAAGGTTTGCTTAGAGAACTTCTAATCAAAGCCATGCTGAAGCCATAAGAAAGTTAAGGACAAGCTCATTTCCTAAGAGCTGGATGGTGGTGCTAGGTATCTGTACCAAGACTAGGGCTGCCAACTCCTGGGTGGGAAATTCCTAGAGATTTTGGGTTGGAGCCTAGGGAAGGGTAGGGTTTGAGGAAACACCTCAGTGGGTACAATACCACACCCTCCAAAGCAGCAATTTTCTCCTGGGGAACTGATCTCTGTAGTCTGGAGATTAGTTGTAATTCCAGGAGATCTCCAGGCCCCAACCTCTCCCTCTTGTAGGTCAGAGTTTGATGGGCCTCAATATTTTCACCCATTTGGAAAAAAGAAGACTATGGAGGATCACAATCATACAGTATTTTTTTTTGAAGTGCCAGTCTCTCCAGAAGTTTGTTGAAATGTCCAATTTTTATCCCAATTTTAACTTCTTCATGACCTCACCGGTTTACTTCTTTGAGGGGAGGGAGTGACACTGCAGCTTTCCCTGTAGGGCTCATATTTATACCAATGTGTACTGACTGTGGCGGAAGGTTCTTGTTTCTGTACGTGACTGGAGAAAGAGAGAAACAAGTGCTCTGTTGTATTGATTAAAAACTAGTTTAAAAAAAACAAACGAGTCCTGTATCATTGTATCTCCTATTCTGGATTATTAGTGCCTTTTTGGACAGTAGACTGTTCTGTAATTAAATTGTAGTATAACTGCTTTTTTGTACAGTTTTGTTTTAATAAAACTTTTTTTTAATTTGTGTTTATTTTAGTATTGTACCTACTAGAAAATTAAAATGTATAACTGAAAAAATAATTGTTATAGTCTTTTTTATATGAAAAATACATTGGTGCCATTACATGTTACAAAAGCCCACAAATACAAGATCACATGACAATACAGGAAAAACTTATATAGACTATAAACTGGGGTTGCCAGCCTTGTTGAGCCTATGTGGATACTTCTATACTACTATTTTGGGGTAAAAACTCTATAGACAGGACAGGGAGGGATGAACTGAGGGGGTGTTGCATTGTACATCAGAAAGGGCATAGACTCAAATAAGTTAGAAAACATTAGGGGAATTATCTCTGCAGCAGAAGTGGTATGGGTGGAAATGTTGGGAATACTGGACCCTAAGGGTTACTTAAAGTGGGGCTGTACTATCACCCAACTGATCAAATCCTTGAGGCTGATCTTGAGATAGAGAAGGAAATAAGAGAGGTTACTAAAGCAGGTAAAGCTAGTATGTTGGCATACTAAAACTACCCTCACACTGCCTGGGTAAACATGTGCTCAAGTCATGCTGTAGAAATGAGATTCCTAAACATTATAAATGGTGATACACTGGAACAGTTGCCAACCAGAGGGGTAGTGATTCTGGACTTCGTTCTGAGTGGGTCTCAAGTGGTGAGAGAAATAGAGGTTGTTGCACCAATTGGGAGCAGTGACCACAATGCTATTCAGCATTCAGGTCAATGAAAAGTTACCCCTAAAGTCCAAAACTGTAACATTTTATGTCAAAAGAGCAAACTTTACAAAAATGAGGGGAATAGTTAAAAGGAAACTAAAAGGGAAACACAAGAGAGTCAAATCCCTAGAGGATACTTGGAAGCTATTTAAAACCACACAAATTAAGACCAGACAGAATACATTTTACAGGTTAGGAAAGGCACTGCCAAGTCTAAAAGAATTCCTGCATGGTTAACAACGCAAGTCAGGGAAGCTATAAAAAGTAAAGAGGCATATTTTTTTTAAAGTGGAAGGTCTGCACCAATGAATTGAACAAAAGGGATCACAGGCTCTGGCAAAAGAAATGTAGGTCAATCATTAGTTACGCAAGAAGAGATTTTGAGGAATGGGTTGCTAAAAGCATCAAGACAAACAATACACATTTCTTAAATATATCCAGAGTAGGAAACCAGCCAGAGGAGCAGTGGGGCCTTTGGATGACCAAGGAATAAAGGGATTGCTAAAGGGAGATGGGGAGATGGCAGAGAATCTCAATGACTTTTTTGCTTCTGTATTCACTGAGGAAAGTGTGGGGCACAGGCCCATAGCTAATGCGGGGCCCACGTGACCCAGTCCCCTAACATTTCTTCCAGGGCCCCAACCTGAGTCTTGGCTTCTCCTCCCCCTGAGCTCCATAGTAGCTACATGCCTGTTGGTGGAACAGGCTGCATAGGATCAGAGGTCTGATCTCACAGACAAATAATTTCTGGCCTCCAAGCAAAAACTAGGGCCCCCCAGCAAAAAGTTGCTAGCTATGGGGCTGGTGCTGCATCTACTCATGCCACTATTTTCAGGAAGGGAGTCGGAACTGAGTCAAACTGAGGTGATGAGAGATGAAGTTCTAGACCTGCTCAGGAAATTAAAAACTGATAAGTCCCAAGGTGCTGATGGCATACACCCGAGAGTTCTTAGGGAACTCAAATGTGAGAGTGGTTACATATACAGGTTGTTAGATCAACTATCACTAAATTATCACTGTACCAGAAGACTGGAGAGTAGCAAATGTGACACCAGCTTTTAAATTGGGGTTCAGAGAGGAACCCGGAAATTACAGGCCAGTCAGCCTAACGTCTGTCTCAGGCAAATTAATAGAAACTGTAATCAGAATTATTAGACACAGAGGAACAAAGCCTGCTGAGGGAAAATCAGCATGGCTTCTGCAAAGGGAAGTCCTGCCTCACCAACCTTTTGGAGTTCTTTGAGAAAGTGAACAAGCATGTAGGCAACAGACCCGGTAGACATTATAAACTTGGACTTTCAAAAGGCTTTTGACAAGGTACCTCACCAAAGACTCCTGAGTAAACATAGCAGTCATGGGATAAGAAGACAGGTTCTCTTGTGGATTAAAAGCTAGTTAAATAACAAGAAGCAAAGAGCAAGAATCAGTGGACAGTTCTCACAATGGAGGGAAGTAAGCAGTGTGGTCCCACAAGGAATGGTATTGGGGCCAGTACTATTTAATTCATTCATCAGTGATCTGGAACTAGGAGTGGCCAGGTTTGCAGATGACACACAATTATTCAGGATGGTATAAACCAAGGCTGACTGTGAAGAGTCCCAAGAGCATCTCCACAAAATGTGTGAGTGGGTGACAATGTGGCAAATTAAGTTCATTGTTGGTAATTGTAAGGTGATGCACATTGGTACAAAAAATTCCCAGACTAATGGGGTCTGAACCTGTTGGGGCTAAAAGGGAAAAAAAATCTTGGGGTCCTAGTGGATAGCTCAATGAAAGTGTCAACCTAGTATGCTGCAGCAGTGAAAAAGGCAAACTCTGTATTAGGGTCTATTAGGAAAGAAACTGAATGTAAAACAGCCAACATTGTCACCTCTGTATAGATCTATGGTATGGCCTCATTTGGAATACTGTGTACAGATGTAGTCCCTGTATCTCAAAGAAGACACTGCAGAGCTGGAAACACTACAGAGGAGGACAACCAAGATGATTAGGGGGTTGGAGCACCTTCCCTATGAGGAAAAGCTGAAGAGTCTGGGACTCAGTTAAGCAAAGAGATGACTAAGGGGGGACAAAACAGAGGTTTATAAAATTATGTATGGGGTGGAGAGAGTTGATAAAGATACATTTTTCTCCCTCTTCCAAAATACTAGAACAATGAAACTGGTGGGCAGTAGATTCAGGATAAACAAAAGGAAATACTACTTTACAGGGCTAATTTCATAGCAGGAGCTCCTTTGCATATTAGGCCACACACCCCTAATGTAGCCAGTCCTCCAAGAGCTTACAGAGCTTTTACAGGGGCTACTGTAAGCTCTTGGAGGGTTGGCTACATCAGGGGTGTGTGGCCTAATATGCAGAGGAGCTCCTGCTACGAAATGAGCCCTGCTACTTTATACAGTGAGTGATTAAAATGCGGAATTCTCCAGAGGATGTAGTGATGACCACATGAATAAACAGATTCATGGAGGATAGGTTTATCAGTGGCTACTAGCCCTGATGACTTGAGGGGAACCTCCACATTCAGAGGTTTTGAATCCCAGAGCCAGGAGACAACATCAGGGCATGGTCTTGGCCTCTATACCCCATTGTTGGCCCTCCAGAGGAACTGGTTGGCCGCTGTGTGAGACAGGATGCTGGACTAGATGGACCACTGGTCTGATCCAACAGGGCTTTTCTTATGTTCTTAGAGTAAACAGGATGCCACCACAAAATGGCTGTGCTGGGGCAAATCACAAAATGGATCCTATGGGAAGGGGCAGACAGAAGACAATGGGAGGTTCCAAGCCAAACACCCTCCCTATGGTTGAGGCAGCTGCTTCCAAAACGGGTATTCCCTGCAGACACAAAGAGGATGCCTCATGTTCCAAGGAGGCAAAAGAAAGGTGAGAATGGCTCTATTGCAGTGGTGAAGAGATTTATTTGGTTCAGTTTTCCAGGGAAGGGTAGTCTCTGTGCAGTCACATGGAGAAGCTGCCAAACCCAGAGACATTAAAAAGTCTTCAGCTGTGGCCAAGCTGTGACGCACCTGAGAGGATCTCAGTACTTTGCTAAACAATCAGCAGGTAAAAAGCAACCTAAAGCTTCCTGCCCCCCCCATTTCATTCAAGACTCTTAACCTCTGTCTTTCACAGTGCAGAAAACATTGCAGCAAAGCAGCACCTCAAAGGATTTATAAGAAAATTAAATGTTTTAGAAACAGTAGATGTCACCTTTACAATCCATGTATGACTAAGCATTGCATCATCATGGTACAACTGGATGGGATGCTCAGCCGTGTGCTGATGGTGCTGAAAATTGCAGCCCTGAGTCATGTTCTCCTTTAAGGTCCCCATAAGCTTTATGTATTCTTACGTCATGACAATAGCACTGTATGCCTTTTCCCCTTTCACTTCATATCACTAGCTAGCAGGGAAAAGTAAACAAACAGGGTACGTGGAGGGTTAAGTGTTCACTGGAGACACTAAAGAGTTGTACAAAGTTCTGTGTTGGCTGTTGTCATTTGACTTGGTGGATGTTGGGAGCCCTGTTGCACCTAAAGATGTTGTAATGTGAGGCTGTGACTACATTCAGTCCATCAAGCTAGGAAAATTGGCTGCTAGGAAAATTGTGTAGCTCATGTAACCGGTTTGAAGGGCAAGATATTACCTTCTGTGGATTGAATCCAGCCCACTTTTTTCACTTGGGGGGAAGTACACATTACATCTGGGATAGCTCTTCTTGGCTACAAGAAGGACCAAAGTCCTTGATTATTAAGATATTTATACTCTGCTTGTCCCCCCAAAGCAACTTATGACTTTGTTCTCCCCTACTCCATTTTGTCCTCATAATAACCACCATATGAGATAGGTTAGGTTAAAGGTGACTGGCCCAAGGTCATTCAGTGAATTCTCAGGGCAGAGTGGGAGTTCAAACTTTGGTTTCCCAGAGCCTAGTTTGACAATCTGTCCACTGTACCGGGGGGGGGGGGGGCGGTTCCCAGTGTGGTGCCTGGGGATGCCACAGTGCCCGCAAACATCTTTCCTGGCACCTGCTGAGTGTTTTTAGAAAGTGGGTGGGGCCAGGTGGAGTTCTGCCCAGTAGGGTTTCTGATTGCCCATTTCAGATATGATTGGCTGTGTAGATTTGAATAACATTTCAGCAATAGCTGCCATTACACTTTTGCTGTTTTTCTCTCTGACCTCTTTCCTACTGTATTTTTAAAATTTACCCCAGCATGAGCCAACATGGTGTAGTGGTTAAGAGCAGCAGATTCTAATCGAGAGAACCGGGTTTGATTCCTCACTCCACATGAAGACTGCTGGGTGACCTTGGGCCAGTCACAGTTCTCTCAGAGCTCTCTCTCTCAGCCCCACCTGCCTCACAAGGTGACTGTTGTGGGGAGAGGAAGGCGATTATAAGCCACTTTGAGACTCCTTAAGATAGAGAAAAGTGGGGTATGAAAACCAGCTCTTCTTCCTATCCCATGTATTTGGGCTTCCTCTGTGTGTATGGCAGGTTCCCCTTCCCATGTGGCCATTTAGTGGTTGCCCAGCACCCTGTGTGAGAATTCAAAAGTCACCCACAGGCTCAGAAAGGTTAAGGACCCCTGCACTATCCCATATTATTGGAAGGAACCACTTCCTGCACTGAGCTTGAGAAGGTGCCTCAGTTCTATCAACCATACCCAACATAGTGCATTTCCTGAAGAATTTGAGGTGGAGAGGTGATCAAGAAATACACTAAAAAAAATAATGGTGTGTGTGTGGGAAACATTAAAGGAAGAAATAAGACATCCCTCAGAGTTGAAACTTCTTAACCTCTTGTAACTCAGAGCTGAGCTGCACGGTTCTATCAGTAGGCTCAGGCAACTACCTCCTCCACTCACCTACTAGAATGGGAAGTCACAAAAATTCTCCTTATCCTGAGATGCCAGGGCAAGGCAGTCACTCCATCTGGGTTGTACAAAACCTGTTGGTCCCAGTTTGCCATTTGTAGCAGTTTACAGACACTGTCATATTCTTTGTCAATTGTAGCTTTCACCAAGAAGTAATTGCCTGCTTTATGAGGATGTAAAAAATGCATGAGCAGATATGGCATAACCTCACTAAATGTGTCCTCCACATTATGGGGTAACTGTGCCTTTAGAACTGCAGAGGCTGATACTTTTGTAAAACAGTAGACAATGGCCCCCCTTAAGATCAGGAACTGTGTGCCATTAAGTCAGCAGGAAATGGTGAATTTTGTCACACACCATTCCTAAGAGGTAGGTTTAATGAAAATCAAAACTGCTTAGATGGACCAAGATATAACACCTAATTTTTTTTTACAAGCACCAAATGCTTGACTTTTCACTTGACCATGGGAAAACATGGGATTGGATAGACCACGGAAGTGAACCACCATCTATAACCTATGGAATATGTTTATTTTGGGTATGAAGCAGGCCTTACCATCCATTTGCTGGCCCTTATAGGTTGTCCAACTCCACAGGCAGAAGCAACCCACCAAAAAATTGTTTGAAAGCACCATTCATGGTATATGGTAGCTTAAGGCTTTAAAGCGCAGCTAGCTATGAAAACTAATAGCCTCTTGTCTAATTTGTTTTGGTTGATGGGAACCTGCAATGAAGGGGTAGTAATTGTTTCCTTGTGGTTTAGGACCCTGTGGGGCTGCATGAAAATTGAAGAAGAGTTGGTTTTCATACCCCACTTTTCTCTATGCTAAGGAGTCTCAAAGTGGCTTACAATCATCTTCCTCTCCCCACAACAGTTACTTTGTGAAGTAGGTGGGGCTGAGAGAGTTCTGAGAGAACTGTGACTGGCCCAAGGTTACCCAGCAGGCTTCATATAGAGAAGTATCAGTTCTCCAGGTTAGAGTCCACCACTCTTAACCACTAGAGCAGGGGTGGCCAAACTTGCTAATTGTAAAAGCCACATAGAATAAACATTAGATGTTTGAGAGCCGCAAGACATGAACAAATATTACACACACACTTTTTATTAATATGAAATGAGACTGCCAAAAATAAAAACAAAAGGGGTAAAAACAGATACTGATAATGATATTTATTTGTCCAATGATATTTATTCATCTGCTAATGATATTTATTTGTCTAAGAGAGAAAGAGGTGGAAAGAAAGAGAGAAAAAGAAAGGAAAGGAGGGAAAGGAGGGAGAAAGGGGGAGAGAAAAGGCATGCCTTTGCTTCCCCAGCCGCCCTGTTGGGAGCCGCACAATATGTGTGAAAGAGCTGCATGTGGCTCCCGAGCTGCAGTTTGGCCACCCCTGCACTCAACCATACTGGCTCTCACCACAAATTGGCTCCTCTTAATGGCTGCCACTCGGCATTTTGAGATATTAATGTAGACTTTTAACAAATTAACAATTTCAGTTCTTGGAGTCGCTCGGTACCCTTCACACCAGCCTTCACTGTAAGAGCAGTCCCATTCTGAACCAGAAGCAGGAGCAGCCACAATAGCAAGATGTATTAATTGGTAATAAGGTATATTTTTGGCTGAAGGCTAACTATCTGTTAGAATACACAAGGATGAAACACCCACTCTGAGTTATGCATGCCAAGCAGATCATTTTCATTATGCTGATTGTTTGAAAGACAGTAAGATATATGTCTGCCAATGACTGAGGACCATTATAGCTACCTGCTGGAAAATGAAACATCTTATACCTTTCTGCTAAATTATGTGGGCTGCTACATACATGTTGCCAGATAAACAAGAACTGTTAGCCTTTCAAACAATCCTAGAAAAACACAAATCACTAACATGGCTGCCCTTAATGGCAGTTCACTCATGCTTTCTTGCTTATGCCTATACATCATATCCAATGAGGAACTCTTCTTCAATTTTTTTATTTTGAGGTCAATTTTATTCTTGAAGCTGGGTTTGCTATCTAGAAAAATTGACATCCTCATATGCAAGAGCTTTGTAACAGCTAGATCTGGTTGGGAGCTCTTAATATAGTGATAAACTAATCATCCCTAACAACTTTACTTTGCAAGCATTCATACTCTGTGTTCGCCAGTGAAAGTCAAGGAGCTGTGCAGAATCACAATCACAGTTTGTCAGAAAACCCTATGTATGAGGTGGCACATAAATACCCCTGTACCTATTGTCCTGGAGCCTGGACATGTCCTTATCTTCACTATTATCATTTTGTTATGAGTCTAGCATCTCTAATCTCTGTCTAGGATGAAGAGAACTCTGAGGCAGATAAGGAATGCAGAAGTATTCTCTAAGGTACATGAGATAGCTCTGAATATTTGTCCTTTATTCCTGAACAAGACAAGCTAGACATGATGTTGGGGGGGGGGGGGGAAGGGGTTTCAGCTCTCGTGGGCCAAGATGGATCCTTATGTCTTAAAGAATGTTCACAAACAACCTCAGGGATGAAGAGATGTTGTATTGGAAACATTTGCGGAATAAGCAGAGCATAAACACTTCCTAGGATTGCATCTGTGGCTGCTGGGATTAGATACAGATATGCATTTTAAAGATCTACAGCTGCCATTACAGTTGTGATGCAGTTGCTACTGCTGTTTCAGAATGAAAGCTCTGCAATCACATTGTTTGTGCATCAATTCAGCTACTTTGGAAGTGAAATGGTTTGAATATCTCCAGTTGTTGCATTGTCACATTCTTTTTCTTGCTGACCATGGGACATCTTGCCTTGACGCCCCACCAACTGTTGAGTCACTCACTACTGGCATTGAAACAGAAAAATAATTTTTAGGAATGAAACAAAACTGCCCTTATATGACAAAAGCAACACATTGGAGCCAGTCATTTGCCCAGATTGAACCGATACTGTACACATAGTTGCCTTATGCTATAAGTTCACTAACTGCTTTGTCTGACCTCAGACATAGAAAAAGCTCTCCTAATACCTGCTACTTGAGATTCTTTGACGAGTGGTGCTGGAACTTCAAACTGAATCTTCTGCCTGCAAAGCATGTGCTCTGCCTCTGAGGCGCAGCCCCTCTTGCAGTAATTTTAGTGCAAAGTGCTGAAAATATTCCAAAGTCAGGGATCACACTGAGTGCCTGAGCAATCTTCTTCCATGAAGGATGAGGAGGGAATATGCTGACATATGAGTAGCGAACAGACATAGGGTCAGCATTCTTGCAGCAGGAAACACCTTCTCTCTATAGTTTCCTCAAGGACTTTATATCCATATAGAACAATTCTGGCAAAAAGGGGAAATGTGTGGAGTGATGGTGGGGAGATAAAGTAAGAGATGACTACAAAAAAAACCCGTTCAATACTACAACTACAGTTTCTAAGCCCTTTTAAGAGAAATATGCACCCTGAGAGCTCCTCTCCCGTGAAACAACTATGTTGCTACTAGCTAGCACAGCATCTGCCATGTCAATACTGAAGACCAATATTTTATTTTAGGAAATGGATTATTCTGTGCTCCTAACAAGACCTCAGTGAAGTGAATTTGGGAATAACCCCTTTCATCCTCAAAACTCAGATTAGTTTGGGCAAGACTTGCTCATCAGAGTACCTAGTCAAGAATGGGTCTTCAACTAGGTTTCTTTCTAGAAATCAATTACATATAATTACATATAACTCAGGACATCTGAAGCTTCAGAACTATAATCCTGGACATGCTACTAATAGAAAATATTTTGCCAAAATTAGTTTCTCGAGTTTGTTTCCTGTCAAAGGGTACCTTTGCCTGAGGAAGTCAGGAAGGCTCCCACACCTGGCTTTTTGCAAACTGTGCAAAACTGAAGTATTCAAGTGGCTTTTCTATGCAGGCAATAGAGTCACATTGTCCTAAATGTTACACAGTTACTTGGATAAATTATTAGGGACTGTAGCCTGTACTACTGAGTATAGCTTGCTGAAACTAGGATCCTGCTATGTAATTTTTGCATAATGTGTCATGTTAATACTTACGCTTTGCTTCAGTTCAGTTGTTAAGATTCTGGTTGGTTCTACAACCCTAATTCCTCTGTTAGTGTTCACTGACTGTCCCATCCTGTTGATTGTATTGACTCACTGCGTAATCTGCCTTGAGTCCAAGTAAGAAAGGCGGACTATTAATAATATAAATAAAAGGGACATTATCAGGAAATGGAAATGTTGTCTGGTTTTTCAGTTCTGCGATTTGAATGATTTCACTCAACAACCTGTAAAATATTTATCTTCAGAAACTGCCTCTGGGCCTGAGAGTATGTAATCTTTTAGGACACATTCAAGAAAAGGAAAATGTTCTCACATACAGTGCCTGGCAAATTTCACAGTGTTTTCTCAGATTTATGTAGTGTACGAACTTAACTTAGTACTTGATTTGGGCTCTAATTCTTAAGAGAGGGATTCATTCAACACACTTGGGGGGTGGGATGCCAGCCTCCAGGTGAGACCTGGGGATCTCCTGGAATTATAGTTCATTTCCAGGCTACAGAGATTAGTTCCCTGGAAGAAAATGGATGCTTTGGAGGATGGACTCTAAGGAATTATAATCTATTGAGGTCCATGTCCTCTTCAGGCTCCATTCCCAAATCTCCAGAAGTTTCCCAACCTGGATCCAGCAACTCTATCTCCCCATCCCCAGTCACTAGCAACCCTACTGGGGGGGGGGGGAGCTCATGGTTATAGGATCAGGAACCCTGAACTTAATCATGTACCTGAGATTGTGAGGCCTGTTCTCCACATGCTGCTCAGGCCAGGCCAGATAGAAGCAGCTTTCTCTGGGTGTGTATGTGGCACTTCCAGTACCTCAGAGGCTGGATGTCAATGCTGCTGTTTACTGTAGGTCTACCCAGCACCTTATAAGGGCAAAAGGAGCTGTTGGTTTACGAGAAAAGTAACGGCAACTGTCTTCTCCAGTGGATTTGCACTGCAGCTGTGTGAGGAAAAAAACCTGACAGGAGCTACCACACTCCTGGCAGCAACACCGAAGTAAAAATGGCATATGAAGAGAAGGAGCCTCATGAGGCCTCTTCAGTGCCTCAGCACTTTATAACTGTCAGCACATGGGCTCCTGAGTGCCATCAGGGCAGCAGCTATGGCCTCTTCTCTGCCCTGAACAAAGGTGAAAAAGAAGCTGGTCTGCCAGTTTGAACCAAGGCTGGCTTCTTCCCTGCCAGGGGGTAGGGGCAAAGGCCACAATGACACTCATGACTTGTGCCTCAGGAACACAAACAGCCCAGTCTGGAGGCAGGTCATGAATAGGGTAGTTCCTCACCTGAGGAAAGTTGGAACTACGCTGTCTTTGAACTGTTTGTGCTTCAACATTGTACTCAGGGGAGGGGGGAGAAGCACGAATGTTAAGTGCCCACCAAGGTGAGGTGCTCTGTCAGGTATGACTACCAGAACCTCTGAAAAATGTAATATGTTCAGGGCACAATATAGGCAAATTATATATATGTACCCCTCTTTTAGAGAAGTATGGAACCCAGCTCCTTGCAATATTCCTCTTTTTTTCTTTTACCGAGCAAGTTTCTGGCCCTTAAGGCATGAAGGTGAAAAAAACATGAGCAAATGCTGGTTGAAATAGCAGAAAGAGGAATCACTTTTCCAGTTATGAGGGGAGGGGGATTTAGATCAGACTTGTTACTTGCTGCTGCTGCTTCTGTTTGGGCTGCCTACGTACACAATCTTTTTTTTAAAGACACAGCCTTGCCTGCGGTGGTTGTGTCTGAGGGGTTTTTGAAGCAGATTTCAGTAACTTCTTGGCTGACTGAATATAGCAATTCTACAAAGCTGTGATCAGGAAACAAGCGTCGTCAGAAATGAAAGGAGTCTTCGCCTAAAGAATTTATTTAGGTAACATAGATCATGTCACAGGTATGATACAATATTACAATTATTAAGTATAATACAAGAAATTGTTAAAAACTTTACAATTCATTACAAGAATCTTTGGATCTTAGCACATTTAAAACGGTACGATCAACAATACTTTTTTTAATACCAGTCTAAACTGCCATCCTTTATATACAATCTCCCTAACTTTACAAAACAAATCACAAAAATCAAACACAAAATCAACAGAAAAGCCAAATTCCAAAAGGCTTCCCAAAGAAATTGGTTTTATTAGTGTCAGACAGTAACTAATAGAAAGGTACTTTCAGTAACCATGCCTAATGCTGTATTTGCAAGCTCTTATCTTCAGTTTTCTTTTTCTTTTTTAGTGTGGAGGATGGGCAGGAACAGAATGAGCCAAAGTTTCCTCAGAGCGCTAAATCTTTGTTGAATTTGAAAGTCAGGGCACAACCCACCTGCTCACAGATCCTGCAAAGTATTGTAAAAAAAAAAAAAAGCCAAGCTGAGCAAGTGAGTACCTTACTGGGCATGTACAGCCACACCCAAAGGGGGTAGTGCTACTGGCACCACCATCTTGGATAAGGCATTCTAGTCTCAGCTTCCATAGGAAACTTGGAGATCTCTAAAGGGTGCAGAAACTAACAGTGAAAAAATGTGGGTGCTACAATCGCTGTGAGAAAGTGTCAGATTTTGTAGAATTAACATATTACTGTTATGTTTCAAGCATCAGAGACAAGGAACCCCCAAGAGGAGTTGTAGCAATTATAAACCCACTGGTTTTACACACTGGCAAGCAGCAACTATCAGCGTAAATACTTAAAACTGATTTGTGAACTACACGAATATGCCAAAGTTGCAAGTCCGCTTTCATTTTAAAAAGTGACTTTATTGATGAGGTTAAAATTATGAGGTTTGAAAAAGTAGCAAGCAATACTTTTACACTTGCATCTTGAATGTCACAATGGGGTTTAGAACTCTGCTTCTAATGAAAGCTCCCCCATCCTTCTTACAGAACTGGCACCCCACTCTACTAGCCAACCTACTTGAGCGAAACACTTTTTCAGTTGCCTTAGCACATGGCTGGTATACAAAGGGAGCATTGTCAACATGGAGATTGAGCCACAGTCTGATTGTTAGACTCCAGGGACTGGTTTAGATATGTGGCATAAGAAACAAAATCCAGCTCATCAGAACTCATCAGGCTATGCATTACCCAATTTTTTTTTTAAAAAAGGAAGAAGTAGATTTTCCAGATCGAGAACTTTTTTTCTGTCATTTTGGTTGGCCCTAATAAAAGGTATTACATATCTTTCATTTGTTGTTATAGATATGTGAAGGCTGCTGTAAACTGCTCTGCGTAGCTGCTGCCGACATGACAAGTCATCTGCAGCATCTCGCCACATGGTCATTTTTTTCCATAGTAAATTTTTTCAGTAGTCAGCTTATGATGACAAAGAAAAATCTACTGAACTGCAAGGTGAAATGTTGTGCAGAATGGTTTCCCATGAAGTAACAACTGCCATTTGATGGGATTTAAAGTGGCTGCCATGCAGATGATGTAATGGGAAAACTTGGACTGAGCGAGAAGGCACTATTGAAGGAATAGTGACTTGACTGAAAGAAACCAACAGTAAATTCACAGGACAAGTCAGCATCATTTCCTAGGAAAGGCATACCACCCTCAATTCAGCCGTAAAAGCTTTTTCTTTATAAAATTTGATGCAAAATGATATGTAAAAAAAGAGCAACTTCAGTTGTTATCCAAAACAGACAAGTTTTCAATTATATACTGCATTTTTAAATACATGAATTTTTGATAAACAGTTAAGAACAGAGTGATAGCATTTTAGTTAGTTGTGAACAAGACGATATGCTGAAAGTTGGAAGTCTTTGCTTTATAATTCCAAAGAAAGTCAGTAAGATTTCATGAAGACATGGCTACTACAACACAGTAATCTTATGAAATCTGATCTACATACAAATAAATGGGAATCACAGTGATTAACATTTGTCTCTCCTTTTTATGAACATGGAAAAGTCCATCAAGCACACTCTTCAAGAACTTCACTTGTTGAGGAATACATCTAATGGATTTTTAAAAAGTGACTAATCTTTTTTTTTAAAGGGGACATGCATATCATTTTAAAGATGATCTCAAAGATCTTCTCAAACTCCATCTTCTCAAATAGGATTCTAGCTCATGTTTTTTGAGCAAACTGCTTTCGAAACTGTTCCTTTTGTACTTTTTCAAACCATACTTAAGCAATTTGTAGTTTAGTTGTTCAATGAAATATACAATTAAAAAGTTGTGGTATAAGAGAAAGGGACTATTCTGAGCATGCTTGTCTACAGGAGCTGTAGACTGTGGCCTACAGCTCTTGTAGAACTGGCCCTTGAGTCTTCTTATGTAAAGTGCATGATAATCTTGCAAAAACCACAGCACATGAAAGACCGACACAGCAACACTACCTGCTGGTTAGGGACTGCCCACACATGCATGCATGAAAGTAGGTAGTTAACATTAAGGTAGCTAAGGTTGTACTTAACTGTTGGTATTGAACCATAGCAACAATGAGAAAATGTTTGTGCCTAGTTCCCCTCCCCCTCCCCACATCTAATATATAAGCACAGAGAGGGCAGAGGTTCATGCCTGTGATCACACTTAAGGGTGTGGAAACATCGAAGCCTGGAAATATCCACTTAAGTGCAGATCTTGAGTTTTTATGAAGTTACAACTAATTTAAATCCCCTCATTTTCCACAGGTATTGCGTGACAAGCTCCCTTTGGATAGGGATCATGATCTGCAGTTTCAAAGTTCTGCCCAACCAGGTGGCTACAAACTTATTTTATTAAAAGACAATCAGAAAGTGGGAATCCACATTCTGTAGACACCGTACAAATTTTCCAGTTGTAAGCAACTGTAGTAGATAAATAGCCCTTGTATGTCGGTGTGTGTGTGTGTTTCAGGTGGAAAGCTGTGTTGTTCAGCAACAGAAGAGCTAGATTTGAGTCCAGCAGCACCTTAAAGACCAACAAGACTTCCAGGGTATATTCTTTCAAGAGGGGGGATTTATTTTCTCCTAGATATTTACCTCTAACCCCACCCCACTTCCCAGACTGAGATTTAGCTGCTGATTTCCTTGCTTCTCTTAGCTGCAGCAGTGTTTTATGCCCCAAATACAGCTTATTAACACTGCCTAAGAAAAAAAATCAGATAACAATTAATGGGACAAAAGCACACAACCGTTCTGAAAGACCAAAACATTTCTGACCCATATGGGTTTTTTATATAAATAATTGTGATAATATCTGTTCCTTTTGCATAATATTACAAATTACGAGCTAATCAGCAGCAGCAGCTCCCTTATTCAACAACCTAAGATCCAGAAGCTTTTGTTCCAACCCTTGGGGCTGGATGGGCAAGGCACTTGGGTACACACCTGCACAGCAAGAAAGACTGGATCAGCATCGAAGTCCAACTATCAACACCACAGGCCTTTTAAAAATCACTTACAGAACTCAAACATCTACAGTGGATCAAAGGTAACACATGCCATTCATGTTTACCAAATCAAGAGATAGTCGAGATCCTGACAACTATTTGTGCAAAGGCTTATGTTTGTTTATTCTGTCTTGCCTTTCCTCCATCACAGAAGTCAAGGCAGTGTGCACAGAGTTCCAGGAAAGTCTCCCATTCAGACACTGACCAGATCCAAACCTGCATAACTTCAGCAAGGTTGCTCTTTTGCATGCTTCTGACAATACACATTTACAAATACAGACCATGACAGCATCATTTGTGCAACTTGATGTGGATGATTCCACAAGTTGTGGAGAGATTCTAGTCAGTAGCAAGCTGCCTGGGTAAGATTGCTTCATATATTTGCACAAGTGCACATTTGCAGGAGATGCTCCTAGGGGGAAACACACACACACACACAGCTGCTGTAGAAGCTTCTATCAGAACTGACTCAAAATTTTAATAATATCCTTGGCCAAACTTGGGATTTGCCAGTCTTCATGGACAAGTGTCAGTCTTTGTGACTCTTCAAGTGGATCACCATCCACCAACCATACATGGTGAACTGCCATGGGCTATACAAACTTCCTCTGTTTTTGCAGTCTCAAACAGGCAGCAAAAGTGGAAATTTACCAACTCTCTGGCACACTACTGCATGTGGACAGCAGACTGTTCTCAGCTTCCGCAGGCCAAGTACAGCCACAGAAGTCTTAAATCACCACATCTTCCAAGGAAAGATGCCATCTTGAAGAAGTGTACAAAGGAGCACAAAGACACAGATTCACTAGGCAGGAAGATGGGTGAGTGCATGCAAATAATTTGGGGGGAACCCTGAACAGGACTGTGCACCTTCTGTGCAAATGGTAGGCAGTGGATTGATTGTAAAGTCGCAAGGGCATTTTAAAAATGGCAATAAATAACAAATAAATACCATAGCACTGGGAAAAGGAATAAGCATCTGCTTTACAAACAGGTTAAAACCCAGAATGCATGGAAGGATAGCCACATCAGGACTTCAGTGTTACACAGCTACTCTGACCAAAACTTAAGATGGGTAACTAGGAACCATCTTTATAAATACAGTAGCACCAGACGGCAAGCTGGCATGTTTAAATCAATACAAAAGAATCCAGGATTCCAGATGGGAGGAAAGCAGATTCCATCCTGTCTCTCTCTTTAAAATACAAAAAGTTAAAATCACCTAAGACCACCATGAAATTAAAGATATGTTTTTTAAAAGTTTTAGCATCATAAAAGCTACCGATTGGATGAACTGGTTCCAATCCCTCATTCCAACAGAGTGAAGAGCAGTGCCTTCCCACGGACTTCAACAGGAACAGTGAAACACCAGAAGCCAACCGCAAAAGCAGGCACCATTTCTAGCAGGCCCTCCCTCACCTACTGTACTTCAAGGGTGAACCTTTTGTCAACAGCTCTCTAGCAACCAACAAAAAGTTCATTTGGCTTCTGTTCTAGAAGTTATCCCTATGTCCACAATATCTCAGAAGAGCTGGAAACAGATGCAATCAATATAGCAAATAGCTTTCCCTTGAAGCACACTCATTGATTTGTTGCCTGCAACTGGTAAAAGCAGAAATAGAAGTGCCATTGTTTGCATCAGGAATCTCAACATAACTCCCTCATCACAAAAAAGGCCAAGGATTTATCATACCTCAATGACTCTGGCAGAAAATCCGTCCCCACCCCCCTTATGACTTTGCCCTGTGCTGGTAATCTCTTGGGTTGGCTTAGTTGTGCAAGTAAGGCCATTCCAAAGTGTCAGTTTCAACAAGGTAGTGTGGTTCCAAACAGGCCTCTTTCATGTCGCCCATGATTTCCTGTTTTCTGTATTCTTCTGGGTCTTTTCAGGCTGTAAAGTGGATCCTCCTTCAGTTTTGGCCAAGGCAGTCAGAGAAGCCAAGTTGGAGGCTGACCCAGAAAAACTGCCGCTCTTCCGGTTCTCAGGTGTGACTCCACCTTGCAATCTCAAGCCAGTGCTTCGACGTCTTGCGGGCCCCGTGGATCTTTTTACTCTACTTGGTTTCACAAGGAGGCCATAGCCTGGATTGCACTTGAAGTATTGCCGTCCCCCAATCGAACCATCATTCTTACCTTTGGGACAAAAAGGTGAGTAGGAAAAGAGGGTTATTAAGAACAACAACAAACCATCAATGCTTCCTGGGTGCAGTCCTAAGGATAGTTTCCTGAAAGTAAGCCCCATGGAATAAATGGGATTTGCTTGTGAGTAGACCTACTCAAGATCACTCCCTGATGCCCCTTTTTATTTGTAGCATTCCAGAAGCCAAGTTTTCAGAGAGAGAAATGTCAGAATTGGCCCTTAAGCATGAAAGAATGCTTGTTCATGCAGCCTTCCACAAGCAGAACATTTTCTCATTATTTCATACCAGTTCATCCCATCTGATCTTCTAGTCAGCAAATTACTTAAATAATCTCTGTGTTTGTACTCAAGAAACCACCAGAAAGAAAAGCACAAATATTTCAAACTAAACATCCATCAAGAGCAGCATTCGGTTTCCTGCAGCAGCTGACCAACTCTATGATTCTAGGGCTGAGCTCCAAGACCACCCATGCAGCAAGCCAAAGAGGCCAATACACTGGCCGTCTTTAAGCAGTGGCTGGACAAACATTTGTCACGGATGCTCTAGGTTGATCCTGCACTGAGCAGGGGGTTGGACTAGATGGCCTGTATGGCCCGTTCCAACTCTGTGATTCTATGATTCTTGTTTAAAAAGTTGTTCCTGCTAGGCAGAAGACATCCTAGTAGAGAAATCCCTGGGGCTTCTGAACTCCTGGCTATAGACACCCTCTCCAGAGATCATGGCTCCCATCTAGTCACTAGCAAATTCATCTTTGTGCTCTGGTGGTAGGACACGGTGCTCAAAAACACCATCTCTGTAAGTTACAAGGAATTGTATGCTTTCGTTCATGGAGGAAGAGCAACAAGTGTCACTCCGTTAACAGCCCTTATCTGACTAACCACCCTGGCAGTGTTTGCTGTTTTTCCACAGGTGGGGGAAGAAACACTGACTCAGAAAAACTTTGCCTTGCTTTAGGTCAACTTGGATTTTCCAAGTACATTTAGGAGTAACAGAATGTGCATCAAGTATAATTGGCCAAAACTTTGTTACCTACACAGGTGCAACTGAATGCAGCAAACGTCTTGAATTTTCAGACCAACACACATACTCTGCTACCCCCAGCAAGCCCATACCAAGACTTGCTCTAGAGACACTGCTTGATAGCCTATATGCCCTATGTCTAGTCAACCTGTAGCAAACAGTGGTTCAAATCTAGAAGGCATTGGAGCACAATGCGTGAAATGGAGAAACCCACAAAAACCTCAGCTTCCTAACTGTGGTTGAAGAGTTGTCCTGGGAGAAGACACCCACTGTACACCTCATCACAGCCCAAGCATGCCCATCACTCCTTTCAACACTTACCCGATGGCAAATCCAACTCTACACCGATCCATGTTCCCTCCTGGAAGTCTGTTGGGCCAACGTATCGCACTGTTCCAGTCTTATTTGTACCAACAGTCACATATTCACCCTCCTTTAGCCAGTCTGGTATTTCATTGGCTTCTTCTGAGTCAGATGTTACTTCTAGTTTTTCGTCAGCGGCAGCTTCTGTGCCATTGTTCTGGCCGGACTCTTGTGAGTTCTGTTTGCTTCTGTCTCTGACCTTCTCTTCCTCAGAGCTTGAGAATCCTCCATGTTCTCCTCCCAGCATGTCTGAGAAGGACTTAAGTTCTGATGTCCTTACTCTTTGGATTTTGAATGGAGAGGCTGCACTGCTGGACTGAGGTGAAAGGTTGGGAAGAACCTGAGATTTTGAAGGTCCTGTTTCAAATACGGATGCTGAACTGCCATGTCCAATAATGGAAGGAGGGTCCCAGGTTAGTGAAGTTACAGGTGGCTGTGTCAACTGCAACTCTTTCTTTGAGGAGGAGGTAGAAGAAGAGCCTTTAGCATTAGTAGCTATAGAGTCATCACCTACAGCTACAGAAGAGACAACAGACTTTGACCTTAGGTTGGCCTCACCATTAACTTTGTTGTGGTCTTTAGTTCTTGCATGATCCATTTTAAGGCCAGGGCCCACTGAATCACCTCTCAGAAGAGAAGATGAAACCTCAGAACCTATAACAGAACACGACTTTACAGGACCTTCAGCAGCAGATGCCACCTGGATGGCCATAGTAGGCTGGGGCGCATCACTTGCTGCAGGCGTCTGGCTGCTGGCTTGGAGGGGGGAGTCATTTCCTGGTGCAAGTGCTTCAGAAAGTGTTGCTGTGGAAACACTGTGGGAGAAGTAGCCACTAGACGCTTCACTCAAGGGGCTTGGTGGTCCTTCTTGGGAGTCCTGTGTTGGAATGTCTGCCATGGACTGATGTGAAGGCACTTTAGGTGACTTTTCAGAATTTTTCCCCAACTCACTGGAATGCATGGTCATCTCAAATGACTCTTTGCTTCCTTCCTCATGCATAACCTGAAAAAGAAATGGAGTTATGGTCAGAAGGCTTCTTAAGATGCGATGACTGTATATAGCAATGGAATTGCCAACACTGCTGCTAGAACAAAACTGCACAAAAAACTTTATAGCATATCTAGTTTATCTTCCCTTGCCAAATCTGGACAGGCTGGAAGGAGCTTAAGAGTTTGGGTTGGGTTTTTTTTGCCAAGAAATGAAAAAAGTGGAAAGGAAAGGTATGCATGGATTCTGGAACTCAGCTGAGGGAGCAGCCTCACTGCTGTCTCTTGCCACTCAGGCCACTTAACAAAGAGAACACCCAAGGTCTGGACTGCTGGAGGGCAATAAATAGGAAGAACTTCAGATATTAGAGAGTAACTAACCACAGCCCAATGATCCTGTTGAAAACATAAGCTGATCACACAGTGAGATTTTAACAAACCCAAAGAGTTTTAATGATAAATGTTAACACTAGTGCAAAAGAAGCTGTTTGGCTAATGGGCATTTTCTCATCGAAGGACCATTGGGAGTAATACGTAAGTGCACCCAACACAAGAAATATGCCCCCATTATTTACTGAAAGATTATTTATATTACTGGAATGGGCATTTGCTGTTTGGAAAGGGCGATTTATGTGAAGGGAAAAACCAAGCAAGATCCATCTCAGTTATTTGGCTTAATTCACAGGACAGATAAATCACTCATTTCACAGCCAAGTGTCACACTGCACAGCCCCATGTTTAACACCAGTCCCTTCTCAGCCACTTCACTGCAAAACTACAAACCTGCAGGGTATGAAGTTAACTTAGCCTTCTAAGATTAACAGACCATCTTAATGATGTATATCTTGGTGATAACATCTTAGAAAGATCAATTATTTTTGCCAACTCTGGCACTGTAGGTTGCTTTAAATCTTCCCAAACACTCATTTTGGATTGCCAGTCAGAAAAAGTCTGTAAATAGTTCTACATTTGCTAAAGGTTCCTTCCTACATTACCTGTGAGGTGTTGCAGGGGGATCATTTCCCATGCTGTTCCTGTAACTTGAGATTCCCCAGGATCACAAGTGGGGGGCATTTTCCAAACCAGTTTTGTATCTAGAAAGGGAAGCAACTTTCCCCAAATGACTGTGAGGTCTTCTGTTACTCCAAATAAAAGTAACGACTACAGAGGAACCGCACAACTTTAAGGCTGACAATGAAGAAACTGAAATTGTTAAAGATTTTCTATTCCTTGGCTCAGTCATCAAACAAAAGGGTGACTGCAACCAAGAAATCAGAAGACTGAGACTGGGAAGGGCAGCCATAAAAGAACTAGAAAAGATCCCTTATTGTTAGGACATGTCTCTGGTAGCCAAGATCAAGATAATCCATGCTACAGAATTCCCCATTGCTATGCACTGCTGTGAAAGTTGGGCAATGAAGTAAGCTGACATGAAGTTGATTCACTTGAAATGTTGTGTTGGAGGAGAGTTTTATGGAAACCATGGACCACCAGAAAGATCTAGATCAAATCAAGCCTGAACTCTCCCTAGAAGCTAAAATGACTAAACTGAGGCTATCGTGCTTTGATCCCATTATGAGAAGACAACAGTCATTGGAAAACACAATAATGCTAGGAAAAGTTGAAGGCAGTAGCAAAAGAGGAAGACCCAACAGGAGTTGGATTGAATCAATTAAGGAAGTCACAGACCTCAGTTTGCAAGACCTAATCAAGTCTGTTAACAATCAGATGTTCTGTAGGTCATTAATTCATAGGGTCAACATAGGCTGGAAAAGACTTGGTGGCACTCAACACACTCAGTGCACTCTATGTGAATCTGCCCTTAAAGCCATCTCAGAAACTCCAGCTGGAACCCGCATATCACACCTATTCTGCAGACAATGCACTGGTTATCAATCAGTTACTGAGTTCAGTACAAGGCTCTGGTTATCACCTTCAAAGCCCTTAATGATGTTGGACCACAGACCTGCAGGACCACCTCTCTTGCTGTGTTCCACTGTGACATCTTTATTCATCTGAACAAAGCCTTCTGAAGATGCCACCCTGCAAATGGACAAGATTGGCAGCTGCCTGTTCATGTGTGTTCTCCACAGTGGCTCCCCCCCTTGTGGAACAGTTAGGCCGAGGAGGCCAGGAAGACCCTCACACTTTTGGCATTCTGCTGAATGTGCAGAACAGAGAGGTTCAGGAAGGCATTTTAAAAAGAGATTAGATTTGTAGTAGAATCAAACAGTCCAGGAGTGCACTTTGTAACAGAACAGAATTGTAATCTGCTGCAATTATTACTGTAGGTATTACCTGCTTTTACTTCATTGTCTCATACTTTGTAATCCACTTTCATTTGTTTACAGACTATAGGTAGATTGTTTGCACTGTTCTCTAATTCTATAATCCTAAACCATTGAACAGTGCAAATGGTGTGATTGCACTGTTTTATATCTTGTAATCTGCCTCAAATTTCAACAAGAAAAGCGGACTACAAATAAAAAGGAAATGTTGCTAATACAGACGTCTTTAAAAAAGAAAATCAGTGAGGTTGGGCTGGAAAAGTCCTGTTTTCAAATTTACAACCATACTACAGGGTAGAAATGCACACTGGGAGATACACGGGATGGCTGTCAAAGTGGTATCCTTCTGCTAGATTATCTCTCTTTCTCTCCCTCCTTCAACAGACAGTATCATTTATTCTATGCTGTGACAATGAAGAGCTTCCCAGTTCACAGAGCCAATAACACCAGCATGGAGTGAAGTTCACAGAGGACCTACCTGTTTAATTTTTACAGCACTGGCATCAATACTGGCAGACTGAACCATGATTCGTGGGACAGACTATAGGAAAGAGGAAAAAAGAGAGAGATATACATCCCATGGCATTAAGTTTTGAAAGATTAATGTGAATGGCTTTCAAAGCACAAAACTGCTAGCCTATGTGACTAGACCAGATTTAGACAAAATGTTACAGGCCCACTGAACCCCTCTTTCTGTTAGTGCATTCACATTGTCACTGCAAGTAATGTGTACTTTTTTGGTCATGTGACTATCACCAGCCTCTGGTCCACATGACTTATGTGACACAATTTCCTTATTTGCTCCCCATGGTTACTTTCCCCTTAGAGTCCCTTTCAATGGAAACTGCCCTGCAATGTCAGAGGTGGGCAGGAAGGAAGATCCTGCACTGAGCAGGCGGTTGGACTAGATGGCCTGTATGGCCCCTTCCAACTCTGTGATTCTATGATTTCTTCCCCTACAACGATGACCTGAACCTTCCTCTGTGCTGTCAGATGCCTCTCATTTAGGATGTCCACAAAAAACTTCATAAGAACAAGCATGTAGCCCCAGCCCTACAATCCCATCCCAGGATTCCATTTTCAGTCATGCCAGAGTGAGAGACAGAAGTTGGGAACCAGCTACAGATATCACACGTACATTTATTCTTCAGGGGCCAAGCACTTGTCATTCCCCCCCGCCTTCTGCTGCACCTTCCGCAAAACAGTAATGTGGTTGTTCTCAAACAGTAAAGAGGAGGTACAATCCAGCACACCCCTTTGATGGCAATATTTTCCCAGACAGGTTCTACACCCTTGTGTGCTTGCGTACATATGTATAAAGGGGGGGGGGGAATCTTGAGTTTTTCTATCTGCCAGCTGGTACGGCCATCTATCAGCTGTTTGTACAGTCTCTCTTTCTCCCTGGCCTTCCTGCTTCAAAATGTCCAAACACATCAACTCTTCTGTTTCATTCACCGACATTCAAGTGCCCTGAAGACTTTCTGATTCCCAAAGGCTCAGAAGCACTTGAATTTAGAGTTTCCTCAACAAAATGCCTGGATAGCCTTCTGTTCCCCCACGCACTGCTCCTTCTGAAAGGATGACAGATAACTTAATGGGTTTTTTTTACCTTTGCAAGTCAATTTAACAGAAAAAAGAGAGGCAAAGAGAAAAAATAGCAATTATTAAAAGTGCCAATTAAATAACTTTGCTGTTGACAGCAAACAGATGGGGAAGAGAACACCCTCACTGGGTGGTAAAGTATAGGAACAAATGTTTGGTAAGAGGCAGAGCTGAAGCAAAATCCACAACAAATACTCACAGTTGAGAACTCACAGCTGTGGGTGAAAAAAAACAAACATAAAACCCTTTGGCTTCTGAAGTGAGATTCTATACTTATCTGTGCCATGACAAAGGTCACAGGGAGGGATATCTTCCAACACTACACATATTCCATATAACATCCCATGTTATATTTGGGGATGGAGAATCACAGCTAAGCCCATAGCTGTGTTGCCCTGCAAGGCGCTTATGCGCTCTTATAGACATAAAGTCTATAAGTGTTAGCAATAAACTGTGTTGCTGAATGTGTAAAAGAGACTGAGATGCAATATGACCAGATCACGATGCCATCTGTACACACATGCCAGCAGATGCCTGAGACGATGTGCTGGTGGTTCCCAAGGTCACCAGCTCCCAGAGACTTCCCTTAACACAACTATTTACACAGAAACAGCCACTCGCCACTGTGGTTTGAACATGTCCTTTCAGACTCCATTAGTGTTGTTGTTTTTCCTCATGCAGGCAACGCCCCCCCTCCAACATTCTTTGCTCCAGAGAAATAAAAGGCTTATTCCCGCCTTCACATAGACAATGGACTTGGCTAGCCAGAGACCAGTTCTGCAGCTCAGAGACATTAAGCCCATCAGCGAAACAAAGGGTCTAGCCGATGAGTCATATCTGTTCTCCAGGTATCTCTGTCACAATCAGGTAGAGTGTAACATTGCCCAACCCCTTAAGCCCCTCTCCTCTAGTGGACCATCAAGGGGTGGTCTTAAGGGAGGTGTCCTGTCAAGCCCTCCGCCAGAGACTTCTAATAAAAGAGGACACCCAGCAACGTGTTCCCTCTCTAGCTTTTACTACCTCTTACCCTACCCTACCTCCACGGCTCTTGGTTGCGCAGCCAGAGTCTACACGGGTCACTGTGGGTTCAGGACACGTGCCCCTAATCCCCTCATAGCCTCCCCTTATTTTTCCAGTGGGAAATACTGCAGTTCTTGTTGCATTTTAATAGCTGTAGTTTTCTAGTAACATTGCAATTTCAGAGTATTTTTGTAGATATTGAGTAAAACAAAAAAAGTGTATTGTTATAAGGGTTAATTCTATACTGTAAACAGCTGTGATATTTGAGAATAGGGAGAAAATAACATCATATAAAAATATCAACATGAACAATGTGGAGAAACTGGAGCCACGAAAAGACAACAGATCTTTCTACAAACCTAAGAAGAGCCCCAAGTTGCCAAAAACCCTGAAATCTACAAAAAAAATTACACTGGGGGATTAACCCCTCCAAACAATAGAAGCAGCGCCTGTAGCTTTAAGGAACAAATACTTTCTGTGGCCACTGCCAGGCAATCATAACAGTATTGCCAGCTGAAGCCTTGGTTTCTATCAGTAAAAGACAAGGGAGAGCCTGTTTTGGCCTTTGAAGGAGAACTCATTGGGCCCAAGCCTTGCAAAAACCACTGGGCTACATGATACCATGCAACCTACATGACTCATGCAGGCCTGGCTGCTTGCTATTGTTCAACAGCACCCACCCCATAAAAGCCAGTGTAGTGTAGTGGTTCGATACTTGCTGATCTAGAGAGACTTTTGATAGAGGAAAATCAGCAAATCTCTAGGCAAATAACTAAAGTCTGTTTACAACTGGTAAAATTCCACAATAAAAAAGAGATCAAGTATAAACCTCATTTACCTTGTGCATGACTCATAATTAGTTTATGTTTTAGTCATGTAATTATCTTGATACAATGGACTGCTAAACTTTTTTTTCTTTTTAACATTTTAAAGATTTTAAGGTTATATGGCTAAATATATATTTTTGGAGCTGGATGCTATTTTGCTTGTACTTAACAAACATGTACTATTTTGATCAATGGTCTTTGACTGTAAATAAACATAATTCATTCATTCATGACTCATGCAGGCCTGGCTGCTTGCTATTGTTCAACAGCACCCGCCCCATAAAACCCAATGTAGTGTACTGGTTAGTTTCAGACTATGATTTGGAGACCCGGGCTCAAATCCCCACTCTGCCACGGAAGCACACTGGGTGAATTTAGGCCAGTTATACATTCTCAGCCTAACTTACCTCAAAGCTTTATTGTGAAAATAAAATGGAGGAGAGGAGAATGATGTAAGCTGCTTAGTATCCACACTGTGGAAAGGTGGCATATAAATGAAGTAAATAATAAATGTAGCTGGGGAGATAGGTTGGTAGGTGGGTAGGAAGGAGAGAAGGAAGCAGAGAAAGCTGAGAAAAGGAGTGTTGCCAGAAGGAGGGAATAAGAAAACATGAGGGAAAATGAGGTACCCTTCATAAGTGTTTGTGGGTTCCTCACCACACAACTGGGCCTGGCCTGGCCTGGCAGCTAGCACTATGCAACTTGGCCAGACTTTTCCCTGGAAGAGGCTCCTAGGCCAGGGGTAGGGAAGGACAGAAAACTGAAGTATGGTGGTGGGTAATCAAAGTAGTTGGGCTAGTGGGTGGGAAGGAGAGAAGAAGGCAGGAAAGGGGAGAGGCTAGGGGGGCTTTCAGGAAAGGAAAGAGGAAATAGTAAGGAAGGAGAAAATAAGAGTACCTCCCCAAGTCCTCACAGGACCCTCACTTTTAAGATGTAGAAGCGAATGTGGATACTTATTATCACATGTGGTGGAGTTGTGATAGAGCCCAAAATTTTTGGCAAAGAGTTTGTAATTTGATAAAGGAAATCTTTGAGGTAAATATACCTATATTACCAGAAATATTTTTATTGAATATGTTACCAGACAACTACAGTACAGACAAATATGTAATAACTTATATTTTAACAGCAGCCAGAATCCTATTAGCAAGAAACTGGAAGTCTGAAAAAATACCTACAAGAGAGGAATTAAGGATTAAGCTGTTAGATCTGGCTGAGATGGATAGACTGAATTTGATATGGCAAAACAGAAAGGAAGAGACATTCCAGAAAAGATGGAATAAAGTGTACAAATGGATGAAAATTAAAATATGTATATAGACTCCAAAATGTACACAATGAACAAGTATAAGAATATGAAATGACCGAAGATTTACATTAGAAGAAATTCGATATAGTAGAGTGGAATTAGAGAAAACAGACGGAAAATAATAAATATGTAGCTGTAATCGGGGTGTCGAAGGCAGAGGCTTGTGAGGACCCTGCTCTAGATACCAAAGTATAATATATATGAAAATAAGATATAGAATATAAGTAATGTGAGCAATTTACTTGATGCAAAAAGAAGTATGGATGTCCTTTAAGTTGATGATTGTAATATGTGAAAACAAAAATAAACTTATTAAAAAAAAGATGTGGAATTTACTACCATTAACACATCATGGTGATCTCTAGCTTATATGGCTTTAAAGAAAGGGACGACTGGATATGTCACAGCAAGTAGGCAGTCAGCTAAATAGAACCACCAGGATCACAGAGTACCTTTGGATATCAGAAGCTGATGCAAAGCAATAAGGGATGCTCATCAGATTCATGCGCTGGTTGTGAATTCTCAGATGCACACAGCTGGCCACTGTTGGAATTTGGATAGATCTGTGGTCCAACACCCAGTGAGGCAATTTTTATGTTAATTTTTATGTTAATAGACACCCTATGTTCATACCTCTCAAACTCTGCTGAGGAGGAGGAGTATGGATCGGCTGCGCTTGGATCGTTCTGCAATTGCATTAGCAAGTTCTAGAGTGCCTTTACCTCAGAGGCACCAAACATATTCAAAGGCTATTAAAAGCAGGATGACAGAAATATGAGAAGCATTTGGTGATGAAACTAGAGGCTCCAATCAACTCCACTGGAATCACTAAGCACACTTATGATACTGAAGGCAATATGTAAGAGCTGTGTTGGATGAATGGTTTCTAAATCAAATCTTTTAAAAAACAGGAAGCTGCAAGATGCCAAACCATTCTCATTGTGATGAAGCAGAGAAGTCCCTTTTAGCCAGATTACTTCACAGCCCACAAATCTCTGTAGCCATTTTTGTGCTGCCAAGTAAACTTTGTTTATCTGGATAGGCTTCATTAAACTGCAGTCTATTAATTTCATGCTTTGGTTCCTAATTGAATGTCAGAAGGTCAACAACAGCACATTTGTCAGATGCATTCACATTTTGTAACTGCATCCCTAAACACAACCAGATAGACCCATGTCCAGACGCAGAAACACACCATCTGACCTCAAGGGACCTTTTGAAGAGGCAAACTGTCAATTTGCTAATATACTAATAGGGGGAAAAAACCATAATCTTAGATCCTAGTCAAAACACAAACCATTAATATTATCTAAACCCCATTACAGTCAAAACCATTATTACTATGTATTACTCCCAATATATTCAATGAAATTGACAAGCTGCCACTGTCATATACATCGTATAAAACATTCAACGACAGTTACAAATGTGTGTGCTATAATAAATCAGTTTATCATCAATACTGCCTAAAACAGAACTTATGTGAGAATAAGAATGTAGAATTCAGCTTCCTAAGAAGCTTGGCCTTCATATCTTCTTGTTTTTTCAAAAGCATGTTTCTAGCCCTTATGAAGATGGTGTCTGCCAAAATTGCAGATGCAAGTCTAGAATGGGGGAAGAAATGATGCATACCTTAGATGGGGAAGGGCTACTGTTCAGAGGCAGATCACACACTTTGCATGCAGGAGGTTTCAGTAAAAGGACCTCCGATTGTGGGAAGTGGGACTTTTCTCTGCCTTTGAAGAGTCTGTGTCTGTCCTAATAGACAATACTGATTAGATCACTGCAATGCATTATCTATGAGGCAGCCTCAGACTGTTCAGAAGCCCCAGCCTGGGCAAAATACAGCTGCCAGATGACTAACAGGGGCTTCTAGGTCTTGATCTTGTTTTGACAGTAAGTAAAAGGATTCCACTGGCTGCCAAGAGAGCCAGTTTGGTGTAGTGGTTAAGTGCACGGACTCTAATCTGGGAGAACCGGGTTTGATTCCCCACTCCTCCACTTGCACCTGGCTGGATGACCTTGGGCAAGCCATAGCTCAGTACCAGCTGTTCTCTCAAGGACAGTTGTCTCAGAGCTCTCTCAGCCCCATCTATCTCACAGGGTGTCTGTTGTGGGGAGGGGAAGGGAAAGGAGTTTGTAAGCCACTCTGAGACTCCAAGTGAGTGAAGGGCGGGGTATAAATCCAATCTCTTCTTCTTCTTCAATTCGTTTTCAAGAACAACTGAAAGTGCTACTGTTTACCTTTGAAACTTGCCTGGAACAATGGTGTCTAAATGAGTGCATGCTCCGTGCAGGCAGCACCATATAGGACCTATACGGTGCTGCCTGCACACATGCTGTCTGAATATGCCCTCAATTTTGCAGGCCAGGCAGGAGGCCACACTGAAGAGGCCTTTTTGTGGCTGGCACCTGGAGAATGCAATTCCCTCCTTGGCACTGTTCAGATAGGTGCCTTCTCTAGAAGTCCTCTGATAGCAATTAAAGACATCCCCCCCCAAATCCATGCTTTTGGCTGACATCTGATTGATTCTCCTACTGCCTCTTCCTGTGAACAATTGCTGGTTTTAAAATGGGTTTTATTAGGGTTGTTTAACAGAGTTGGTAAGTCACCTTGAAGACCTCCACTAACAGAAAATCAGAACAGACATTTATTAATAAGAAAATAAATAAAAAGATAGGTCTAGAAGGAATGATAGTCTGACTCAGTATATAGAGCTTCATACAGATATTTCTCTTGGTGAATCTGTGTCGAATAAATCTCCAGTTGAAGAAAAAGCCAAGAGGATCTCTGGCAATTTGCTCTAGTAGCCAGAGATGGCAGGACCAGAGGAGAGCTAATCCCACAGATCAGAGGGGCAGGACTGAGGCTTCAAGGATAACCCACACAACATGGTTCCCTCCCTCTCCCGTGCCATTTAAGCTCACTGTTACTGTGAAGCAGACTATGCTGATAAATCCGTGACTTGGGCCTGTGGCTCAAGTGCATTCCAAAGGTCCTAGATTTAATTGCTGGGATTTCCATTTAAAGCTTTTTGGGAAGCAGGTTTTGGGATATACCTGTCTCGGCACCACACTCTGGAAAGAGCCACTGCCAGTCAGTAGTCGATGCTAATCTAGATAAGGCTTCTGAGCCTGTATAAGGCAAGTTCATGTAGGTTATACATCAACTTCTGACACTCTAAACGTCATCACCAAAGGCAGAACCAAGGCCATCTTGCAGGTGGAGAGAAAGAATAAGATGCTACTCTCGCCATCCACTGGTGGGTGTCAATTAAAAATGTAGGAAGAAGGGACACGTTCAGCCTTCTCTTCAGGGTAGTAAATCAAAATAATACATTTGCCTTGATGAGCAAGAACAAGAAACACTTGATCTTTGCATGCAGCATTACTGGGGAAAACCGAATGGGTTAAAGAGGCAGGTGCTTCACCATTCACACGGCGCTCTCATTTGAAATATTCAGCAGCATCAGTCCAACAATTTGATTTCTTCAATTTAAGCAGCGCATAAACAGCTTAATCAGAAATCCATCTTTTAGGTACATAAAGTAGATTCATCGGAAGCCAATCTGCTAGTTACACGAAGATTCCTATTACGCCAAATTAATTCAATCTGACTAATTAGAGAGCAGGAAGTTCTTTCAATTATTTTATGTACCTTCTGAGAAACGCTCTTGAATACGAGAGCGACTTCATTAATTGTGGTTTTCTTATCCTGAGATTATTTTTTTGAACTCGCTATGGAAAGTCAAAGGTTTTGTTAACACTACAGCCATCAGCACTGGAGCTTAGAAACCAGTGGGTGACAAATGGAACACCAAAATGGTAAGGAGATAAGACTCCTTGCAAAGAGAGAACACACATCAATTTTTGGCACCACAGGCAAAGAGAACTTAATTCATCCTCTTCAGCCATCTATCCAGGTAAACAACTCTAGGAATCTCCACAAAACCTCTTGGAACCTTCAGCACATATCCTCCATCTTGGACGCCCGGCTGAGGCCCGCCCTACCTCGCCCCCCTCTGCCCAATACTTCATGCTAAGGCAAATTCATGTGGGGTGGGGACTCCCATGCTGAGGCACCACATTAGAGAAGGCCGTGTCCCCATAGTCACCCATTTCACTACAGAAGGCAAGAGCCCCCTTAACCACATCCCCTTGATCCTAACCTCTCTCCCAATTTCTAGTTGCCACCTCTCCTGCCATTGCCTTTCTTTACCACATAATCTAACTTTCTTTATCTAGTACACATTAGCACTCCTTTCCTCTAAGGGGCTCAGGCTACTGGACATGGCTCTCCCCTTCTCCTCTTCAGCCTCACAACCGAAACCCTGAGAGGTAGGTAAGGCGGAGAGAATGTGACTGGCCCAAAGTCAGTTTGAACCTAGTTCCCCTAGTCTGAGCCTCTTGCCACTACATCATCCTTCTCTCTACTGCATTCAGACATGCCACTGTTTTCTCCCTTTCTCAAAACACTGTATCTTGACCTATCCTTTCTTTTCCACTATCATCTGATTTCCTTGTTTCCTTTTGCCCGCAAAAGGAAGCACTACTTACACCGGATGTCTCAGCTCCCTCCAGCTCCTCACTAGAATGCTTTTACTCCACAGGAGCTCAAGGTGTTGAATAGTGTGGGAAACAAACCTTTTAAATAAATAAAGCAGTCCTTACCAAAATCACCATTTTATTGCCTCACTGCCAGATCTAAAGGCCTCTAACTCTGTCCTCAGCCTTCTAATCTCACTGCTGCCTCTGACACTATTGATCACTCTTTCCAGTTTGATTCAAATCACAAACTAGGATTGTTGGACCCTGTTCTCTGATGGTCCTCTTCCTACATAAGTAACCACTCATTCGTGTGTGTGTCCACTATCCCTGGACAACATCAGTCTCATGGCATTCATTACTATCTGTATGACAACGATACTCCAAGGATTTCAGAGTAGTTATCTACACAGATTGCCTTTCCAACCCCTCCTCAAAGCCCACATATTCCGTTGGCACCAAAAGGAAGCCTAAGCATATTTAACTGGGATGGCTGCATATCCTTCCTCTGTTCATCCCCCTGCCTCCACTTCCTGGGTCTCCCTTATGTCAGCTCATATTCCTGTACCCAGGTAAAGCATCATGCACACTGATAGCACTAAATGAATAATAAAGCTATGCCCTTAACATTCTGAATAATTCAAAACAATATGCCTTAAAATTCTACATAAAAACTTGGAATTATATGGTCAGAACATTTCACAAACAGATATACACACTTGCTTATTTTTCAAAAATTATATTGCTTTTGGTAGTCACAGCACCAGAAGGCATGGAGGGCACGATCTTTAGCCTCTGGAAACCTTGTTTCTCTCTCCTGCTTATCTCGTTGCTGTGAAGGATGAAGTCACACAGGAGTTATGTCAGCCTATTCAGCCTATCCAGTTATGTCAGCCTATTCAGAACGCACACAGAACTCAGGACCAAGATAATTTATAAATATCAGTAGTACTGAACACTGTTGTAAAGGGGACAGATGTGATTTTAAAAAAAACCCTTTTCCAATCTGCCATCATCCTGATCAATTATGTCACTGTTCCAATCAACTAACTGGACATAACTATCAATTAATGCTTTCAGCCCTGCTGAATTCTTCACCATCTCAGCAGAAGTCAGCAAGACTGAGCACGCTCCTTGGCCATTAGGTCACTTCCTTTTAATTTTTTTAAAATTTTCTACACACCACAAACAAACTATGACTAAAAAGACTAATCTACCTCTACCTATACAGGGACCAAGTGGTTACAATAAGGTAGAATATATTGCTTCATTTGTTCAAGAAAATGGTTAATATATCAAGGCATATCATAGCTTTTTAAATAGCTGCATACCCTAAAAGTTTAAGTCAAATGAATAGCTGCATACCCTAAAAATTTAAGTCAAGTGAGTACATAAGCAAAAAACAAACTTTCAAAATAACATTGATTATTCTTTCTTCTTTCTTTTCACTTCTTTTAACAAAGTCTTATTTGGCTTTCCGGGGTTTTGGAGCTGCTGCTCCTTTTTCAGCTTTGGAATCTTCTCCTGCAGACTTACTACTTGCTGAAGAATCTGTATCTTCCAGTCCATATATGCTTTCTTGTTATTCCAGTTCCTCCTCTGTGGATGTTTTCTCTTTTCTATCCCGTTGTTGCTCCAAAAATTTCTTTGCCTTTGCAACAGTCAATCTTTTGCTTCTTATCTTTGTAGTTGAAGATCAAACCCTTAGAAGTAGTCCATCTGTATATGGTAGCACTTGCATGCAGAAATGTGGTTAAATTTTATAAGGTTTCCTCTTCTTCCTGATCTCATATGGAATATCTTTTAAGACTTTAATTTCTTCATCTTTGATTTTCAAGGTGGTCCTATTAGTGGCCTTGAGCACCACATCTCTAGTGGATTTCTTAGAGACCTAATCTCTAAGGAAGTGACCTAATCTCTAAGAAAGCCATTAGGTCACTTCCTGAACCCTACTAAATACAACACTAATAGACAGAGTTTATATATTTTTTAATCCAGTTCAGCACTATCAGCTTTAAAACATGATTTTCAAAAATGTCTACTTTCAGGGAAGTACTTCCACTTTAGTGTCACCTGAAGAAGTGCAAAATATCAGCTACAGAACCACTGCATGTGGCAGAGGATTTGGGGGCAAGTTTTAGGCTGATACATGTTGGGCATCACCATTACCCCCACATACACCAACAGCATAACCAATAATCTTTTGAGACCCTCAATTGTAGGGGAAGGATGAGATGTGGTAAACAGGCTCTCTCACTGCTGTTCTTATTGAAGAACCCCTGATAAACTTCTGAGGACCCTTGCGAACCTACTACCCCCCACTGTGGTTTCTTGGAACACGGCTTGAAAACTTTAGGGAGGGGTTAAGGCACAAAGGTAGAGCACATGGTTTGTGTGCAGAAAAGTCTCAGGTTCAATTCCAGGTTCATTCCAGTTAGAGTTGTGTCAATTAGCAGATGTTAGGCAAGACCTTCATTTGCCAGCATCTCTTGAGATCTTCTGCCACTCAGAGTAAACAATATTAGCTGGGCTGACTTGTTACGAAGCTGCTCCAATTCTTTGCCATTTGTCTGCAAATTTCCATGGCAAACCTTTGCTAGTAACCTCCCTTTATTTTAAAGCCTCCCAAATAAAAGCAATTGCTGAAATTTGGGTGCTGGTTTGCACTTGCTTGTATTTATAGTTTTGTTAAGTACACGTTATCTCACTTCCTTCAAAAAGCCTGAGCCAATTCACATTTCCTTATACCTTCTCAGAATTTAGTTCCCTCTATTCCAAAGTCATTTTTTAAAAAATCCAGTTTGAATTCCTTTCTGATTTGCTTTCTAGCAAACAATCGTGGGTTTTTACGACACCCAAGCACATCCCGGTAACAGGCGCTCGTCTCTGTGAGGAAAGCCATCACTTCCTTTCATAGTAATAAAATTTCTTGGCAAGTGCCACACAAGTATCACTTTGTCCTTTTACAGCTCCATTTTATAGCTGGCATTCTGCTACAGTGATTACAATTACACTTCCGCCAACTTGTAAGCATGACCTAACCAACTCTCCACATCAAGATGCATTCAAGTTAGGGGCTTACGTACACGAATACATGAATCTACCTTATGCTGAATTGGACCATTTGGTCCGTCAGGGTCAGTATCCTCGACTCAGACTGGCAGCGGCTCTTCAGCAGAAGTCTTTCACATCACCTACTGCTAGATCTTTTAACTGGAGATGCTGGGGGTTGAACCTGGGATCTTCTCCATGCCAAGCAGATGCTCACTGAGCCACGGCCGCTCCCCCAGCATTTCCCCCTGATTAACTTTAACTTATCCTTTAACTCTGGATTAAGCAATTTGGATCACACATTCCCTTCCTTTGGTGGATTCTGACGTGCACTGGTGCAAAAGAAGGAACAATGTGCCTTGGAACAACAGGAAACCACAGAAGAGATCTTGTGACTCTTATCTGAAAAAAAAGTAGTTGTTCTTGCTAGATCAGAAGACCTTCCCCCCCCCCCCCCCCACTACTGAAAGGTGATACCTAGCTGTGGACTATTCTGTACAGTCAGACCCTCCCAAGAAGTGCTCTGTAAGTGGCAAGAGAAAGAAGCAAGGATGAGGGATGCAGAGGAGCACTGGCAGACTCGCAGGTGGGAACACCACCGGCAGGCTGAGCACATCACCTCTGTCTTCCCACCTCAGCTGTTACCTCAACAGCACTTTCAATTCTATCAACCCGCTCCTTCAAAATGTACCTATGCCATAAAGGCACAATTTCCTAAACTCCTCTTCCCTAGTTTTGCAACACCCTTGTACAGATTTAGGGCATGGCCACATCCTGTGGACAGTTCTGGTTTCCATAGGGTGGGACCGGGTGCAGAAAAGGCAACTAATATGATTAATGCCCTGATCTTTATGGCCCAGGCTAGCCCAATTTTGTCAGAACTCAGCTGCTTGGCTGCAGGAAAAGACAGCACAGAGCTGTGCCCCAGGATCTGCATGCAGTGGTGAGGTCTCTCCCTGCCACACATAGATGTGGCTTGGATGGCTTCTCCTGTGCTGCAGCTAGCAGATTGCTCCCTGCAGCACAGCACCTCCTGGAGCTGGCTTCTTCCGCAGCCAGCCCCAAGCCAAGCCGGTGGGAAAAGACTACTCCCCCCCACAGCACAGCTAATCTTCAAGCTGTCTTCTGCAGTCCCTTTAAAGTCCCTTTAAACTTTAAAGGGACTGCAGTAGAAGCCCAAAAAACAATCTTCTCCCGCCTCTCCACTGTCTTCAGGTCTACCAGTAGTTCCTGAATATATCCGGGATTTTCTCAGGTTTTTTTCCTGGTTTTCCCAAAAAAGCCTGGATACATTTGGAAAGCCGAAATATACCCGAAAAATACTGATAAGGTATTTTTTCCAGCCTGGGTAGATCCGAATGCACACCCCTAAGCTCAAGATGCCAGGAATCAAACCTGATACCATCTGCAAGGAAAGCATGTGCCATACCAATGACCAAAGCCCTCTCCCCTAAATAGAGGAAAACAGATTGCTTCCCCCCAAACAAGCTCCCTCCTTTTTTTAGATACTGCTCCATATTTCTACCACCTCCCCCACTGAAATATTTGAAGTGCAGTGTGTAGCTACACCTGGATAGGCTCTTTTCAGGGATGCACTGGAGGGGAAGCTGCCCTTTGGACTAGGAGTTATGCTGGGAACCACTTGAGGCTGCCTCCAAGTAAATATCTTTGAGCTTGTAGGAAAAAGCTTTACATCAATATTGTACATATTATCAAGTATTATTCACTATAGATTTAGATGGAGTTAACAGAACTGCCTTCTGTTCAAACTGTAAAATGGTAGCACTATTTAAAGTTATCAATACCCATGTCTGAGTGAATCCCATTTTTCGTTTCTTAAAGAGTGCCAAGTGTTTTCAACTAATGTGATTTACGGTAACATCAGTTCCAGCAACAATGGTAACATTTATGATGTGCACTTAGTGTTGTTTGTGTATTGCCAAATGGAAAATGAACTTCTATTTTTAAGTCATGATTTTATGTCTCATCCCTCAGCCTTGTCTTTTCTCTGATGAGCCCTGGGAATCTGGGAGGGAAGGAAGCACCATAGTTCAAGAGGGAGGATGACAAGCTTACTAGTTGGGAGTGTGGAAGGGCTGTAAAGTGTGAAAGGGTACCAGGGACTTCCAGATGGTCAAAGGACAGGCAGGGAGGGGCCAGCCCTGTGCAGACAGATCTGACAGAACTTTGAACCTTTAATCTGGAAAAAAGCAGACCCTTGAGAGAGAGCAAGCAGTGAAGGCATAAATGCAGACACATTTGACATTATTGAGAAAGAAGTTCAGGAAAAAACCATCCTCCCTATCTGGAGAAGGAAGGAGAAGCAGGTGTATGTTCCCTTTACAAGAAGACATACTTTAGGAGAACAATGACAAATAGTTCCTGAACCTACTGCATTTCTGCCCTGCATTTCTTCTACCATGGAACTCAAAGCATCTTCCATACAATGCCCAGGAGTCCTGTACAGGCACTGACAAGATACCGACCTGCTTTACTTAAGCCAAGTTGTTGGGTCATGTGACCTCCAACCATAAGTGAGCATCCGATCATTTATGCCAAGGTCATTAAACTGCCAAGGATGGACAAGGATTTGGGAGACCCAGGCTCAAATCCTCACTCTGCCATGGAAGTTTGTTGGGTGATCTTGGGCCAGTCACAGTCTCTCAGCCTGATTTACTTCATAAGATGGGTGTGAGAATACTACGAAGAGGATGATGTAAGATGCTTTGGGTCTCCTCCCCCAGGGAGAAAGACAGGATATAAATGGAATTAAATAAATAAATATTGGTTCCAGGGTATGGTTGGAGGGCACGTGATTCAGGAATGGTGCTGAAGCTAAGCCGATCTAGGTCTGGTCAGTGAGTGCTGGAATGGGCATCTCCTGGAACTCTAAATATGCTATCTGAAATTCCATTATGGAAGAAAGACTGGGTTGCAATGCAAATAATAAACATTGGGTATCCCAGTCCCTGGGGTACCCAAAGGCAGAAATGAACCTGTTGGTAGGACCCTTTAGGGCTGAAAGAGTGCAGGGGACTTGATAAACCATCAGGTTTGTATCAACAAGGATGCAAAGCCCTGCAGACTTTGTTCAGTGGGCTTACCACCAACACAAATGGCACACCAAGATGGCAGAATCCAGTGACCTTTTAACAACTGGAGCCCAACGAGGGGGCTCAACTGCATGACATGGGGGACTGATCATGGGTACAAAGGGATGTTGGAGCATCTATAAGGTTAGCCATGGTGACAAAAATGAAACCCTCACCCCAAGTGCTTAAAAAATATGCTGTGGTGTGATGGAAAAAAATATCCAACACACATGGAGAAAAGCTGCACACAAACAGTTAGATGAGTGGCGTAAGGGGTTTTAAAACCACTGTTAAAAAGGCCCAAAGACAGGTTACCAACACTACTCAAAACAGCGGTATATGGATCTGGATTACAATAATTTTGCTGTTAACAACAACTGCATCATTTATAAGTACAGTTATTAAAGGTTAAAGAGCCTAGATGAGATGGGTGCCTTTAAAATAAAAGCCTAAGACTGTTTGGAAGCTTCGGCTGGTTCAGAATGCAGCAACTAGACTGCTCTCCTGTATGAATTATTTGGAATAAATGTCACCAGTAGTAAAGGCACCACACTGGTTGCCTATTAAATCCCAGGCCCTATTCAAAGTGCAGGCTACTACTCTTAAAACCCTAAATGGCTTGGGACCAGGGACTTAAAGAACTATTTATCCCCACCCTGTGTGTCTACCTGAGAATTCAGGATGTCTGCTAAGGCTCTTCCCCACCCATTGAAGGTTTGCTAAGTCTCTTCCCCATCTGCTGAAGTGAGCATAAGAACAACCCTGCTGGGTCAGACCAGTGGTCCAAGTGGGGTGGGTGGCCTTTTTTTTGTGGTAGCCAGGCCCGTAGCTATGGTGGGGCTTTTGAGGACTCTGTCCCTGTTCTTAAAGGCACAGCCCCACAAGAATTTCTCCTGTAAATGCTCTTTTCAATCATTTTAAAACATTTTTAAAGGCATGTGCTCCTTTAAGCAGAGTGGGGTGCTGTAGTTGACTAATACCCACACTGAGCAAGGGGGTTGGAGTAGGTGACCTCTAGGATCCCTTCTAATTCTGTGTCAAGAAACTGGTCTCCTTTAAGAGAGTTTTTCTGCCTAAGTGTTAGCTTTCTTGACTATAGAAGTCATCATCCCCACCTGCCAGCTTGTTAAAAGAATTGTTGCTTAGGCTGGCAGAAGTGATTAACTTGCAGCAAGTGAGAACTGTCATCTAAAATGGTTGGCAGCTTGCAGTTTAGAGAGCTAGTTTAGTTGCCCCATAAGCCACAGAATCCTGGCAATAGACTTGGTGGTGGCCCCTCATTATTCACCATTCTCCCCTTGTCTGTTTGCCTGGTGCCTGTTCTTGGTTTTAAAATACTGGGTTAAATCATTTGTACCTAAATGGGCATTTGTTTACTGAGTACTGCTTGGAGTAATTGACTTGGAAAAGAACTGGTATGTTTAAAAGGTCTTGAAGAGCAACTATGGCTGATCTTAACAGGCTGCATTAGTGAAAGGCTTTTTGGGGGAAAGTAATGCAAAACTCAACTGTTCTGACACTTTCAGTTAACCAAACAGCTTAAGAAGTTATCTGACACATTACTGCATTTTCATCTCCTGTCTGCTAGCCTATCCCTGACTCACTGTGAGCAAGCAGTTCATAACAGATATTTGCAAACTGGGATTTGAAGCTCTTTGATTCAGTGTTGCCAGCTTCATGAGAATAAGCGTTACTGCATTTATTTAACATGCACTCAGCAACCAGTGTTAAAGTTAACCTTTACAGAGTTGATAGAATAAGAGTTGACATCAAAATGCCATTATTTGGCAGCATTCCCTCTCTGAAGGAGGACACACTCAGAATAAAATTACATGCTTTGGAAACGTGTTGCACCTTGGAGAGCATCTTGTTATGACCCCTGAACCTACAGACTTTGGATCAGGAACCTGCATCTGAAGCCAAAAGGACAAGGCACACCTCCACGACCACATCTTGTACCATCAAGTTCAGTTGAGTGTTATCACAACACCTCAGATATTTGCTAGAGCATTCACAAGACTAGGGGACTGCACTCAAAAATAAAAATTCTAAGTAAAAGCAAAGATATGAACCTTTTGGGGTGTTTTCCCCGGACACTGACTTTCCATGATCTTTGACTGAGTCAGTATGACCTCAAACACTAAGAAGACCTTTAATCAATATACATTACTTCTTATGGAACAATGTTGGCATCATCTGTCTCCTATTCTAGTTGTCCATTTGCCCTGTTCTCGAGATTCATTGCTGCTCATAAATAACCTGCCTTGGGTTGTACTACAATTAATCTATTAGGTGTCGTCCAGCACTTCAGATCACATCACTGTTAACCTCTTATCATAATGAAATCTGAGCATTTTTCTACCTTCTCAATGTGCTCCATTAGGGGATGGATTCTTACAATAATGTCTCCCACCGCAACGGATGTCTCTGTGGTCTCAGTGTGGATCCCAGTCTTGAACTGGGTCAGGAAGTTGAATCCAGGTAGATGCACTCACTAGTAGATCAAGCCTGAATATAGCTTGTACCCACTAGACAACCAAACAAGCCTGCTAGCCATATTCTGTAGCCTAGCTGCTGTAACTCTCCCCTACCCCAGCAATTCATAACTGAAAGAAAACAGAGATTTCTGGAAACTCTAGCCACCATTCTTCACTGATGGGATGAGCTCAGCTGTGCATGTCACAAGCTGAGTAGCCATACATTATGATTAAACCCACATGGATTGCCTCTACAGATGGAACTACTAATTAACATGCATTTAAGCACCTATAATGTGCAAGCAGCTCCAGGGAGCTCAAAAATGCCCAAGTTTTATTTGGAAGGACATTTAAATCTGATTACCCCAATGTGTAGAAAACCCCCACCCAGAATCTGACAGCTTCCATGTCTGGGAATAATATTGCTAATCCAAATCAGAATACTAATTTTGCTTGGGAATTTGCTTGAGAACTCCCCCCCCCCCCCCCCCAAAAAAAACTGGGTTCACCTAAAGATAATAGTTGGCAAATTCATAGCATGGGCAGTAAAAACAAACACAATATATGCAACAGCAGCCTCCAGTTGCCAGTCCTGTGAATCCACTGAAGTGCAAGCAATCTACTAAAGTGCAAGCTGTCTGTGCTGCTACTGCTTGCCAGTGGAGATTCCATCAGAGGCTGAGTCTCTCCACCGGCTCAGCCCCACCCCCTTGGACTGCTCAGGCCCCAAAAGGAGCTGCTACCTGGGGCTGTCTGTGCTGCTTCTGCTTGCCACACTGTTCCATCAGGGGCTGAGTTCCTTCACCTGCTCAGTCCCACCTCTTGGCTGCTGTTTCTGTGCTTTATTGTATTGAGCTTTTTAGATTTGTTGTTCATTTTCTTAGTTTCTTTTGTAAGTCACTGTGAGACTTGCTTTGCAGGACAAAAGTGGGATAAAAACATCCATATAAATAAATAAATAAATAATCCCCCCTGTCCCTTAACTATCCTCTGCAGTCTCCCGTGTGCCATGTTTACCTGCTGTGCAAGGGGAGATGGTTGCCTGCCCTTTTTCTCATCCCTAACAGGAAACAGAGATTTAAGCAGCTTTGGCATCTGAGGCACAAAGGACTTCACGGGATTCAAGTATGAGGCAGCCAGGCTACTGAGTCCTGTCAATAAAACACACACATACACACAACTAATTAAAACAACTTCAGTTCCTCCTCCTCATGAAGACCTATGATGCTATCAGCATTTACCCTGAACTGCTTCTAAGCCACCGGATTTTGTTAAAAGCTTTTTAGGGTTCCAAAGAACCCACATGTTTGCAAATGAGGACTGCCTACTCTGCAATTGTTTGCTACAGCTGCCTTGAACCTTGGGAGTTCTCTTTATCTAGGAGAATGATGCCACAACAGCAGCCATGTAAGTATGCTGCTGCTGCAAGACTTTTGAAAGGCAGAGTCAACATTTAGTAGTGATCTGCCCTCACCTTCCTAACCTCATATATAAATGTCTGCCTAGTGAGGACCCACTACACGCATCTGATAAAGTGGGCTCCAGCCCACAAAAGCTTCTGCAAGAATGGTGATTAAGGTCCCACGAAATTCCTGTGGAGGAGAAGTAGTCAGTTTAGAAAGCAGACAACTAAGTGGGGGTGGGGATGGGTAAGATAAAAGGTTTATAAAAATCATGCTTAAGGAGGGAGAAAGGATTTTTCCTTCTCTCTTGGTCAGGGGAGTAAAACCCAGGGCTACCCAATGATCTTGATGAACAGTAGACTCAGAACAGATGGAAGAAAGTGCTTCTTCACGCCGCACAGACACAAAGCCTCTGCCTCAAGATGTGGAGGCCACTAGACTAGGGCATCCTCTCTAGCTGTTCTCCATGACAGATAAATGGAACCTCTAGATTCAGGAGTAATATACCCCCAGTACTTGATCCTGGAGGAAGGGGAGTAAACGCTGGTGCAGGGCTCCTGCCCCATATCCTGTTTTTGGCATCCAGAAGCCTACAGTGGGCTACTTACTGTGGGAAGAGAATGCTCGACTAGGAATGACCATTATCTCATCTAGCAGGGAGCTTCTTATGTTCCTACCTGGGTCATTGGAACCATTCTGCTGAGCAGAGCCTGGCAGACTTGTCCGGGATTTATTGGAATGTGCTGAAGACTGAGATATGTCTTGCTGGCTTTCCCAACGACTCTAGACCAAACATTTAAGGGGGGGGGGGAGAGACAGAGAGAGAGAGAGAAAGGAAAATTCAGAAGTAACACTCAGGAAGGGCATGGAAAAAACACATAGAACAAACGATACACGGAATAAGCAAGCGAGGAAGAACAGAATCCTTGGCCCAGAGAACCTCCCAGCCAATGTTGGAGGAGATATGGATGCCCTTTGCTAAGCCAGAGCCGTTCCCTGGCATTCATCTCGCCCCCATGCCAGTCTCTCTGCAGTGTCCACAGTGCCAAAGAATGACACAAATAAGCGATTCTTTTTTTAAAAAATTGTATTGCCAACTGTTGAAATAGGCTTAATCTTTGCAGGCTGTTTACTGCAACAATTATTGTAGGTGCTGTCTTGCTTGTACTGCATTCTCTTCTGCCTTTGCCTTAGGGAGTTCGTTGTTTACATTGTTTTCCTAATTCTATAATCCTAGTCCCACTGCATGGATTCCCATTCTAGCTGTATCTGAAGAAGTGTGCAGTGACTCATGCAAGCTTATACCCAGCCACATATTTTGTTAGCCTTTAAGGTGCTACTGGACTCTTGCTCTTTTCTACTGCTACAGACAAACATGGCTACCCATCTTGATCTATTTTTACATGGTTCACTTATTGTCTTATGGAGTCCGATAGTACTGTTTTACATCCACCTTGCCCTTCAGCAAAACAGGTGGGCTATAAAGTAAGTAAGTTCTCTCACAATACAGCTCTTCTTTTGCTCTGATACAGGCCACTTCCACATTGTCATTTTTGTCACTTATTTGTCCCTGTTGCTTCAGGGTCCCCCCCCCCCCAAATGGGTTTTGCTCTCTTTAGTAGTCCCAGAGGGAGCAAAACACTTGTGGAAAAGGGAGGGGACGGACCCAAAGGAATAGGAACAAACGAATGACAAAAATGACAGTGCAGATGTGGCCACAGCTGCACTGAATGTAGAGGCCATGTTGGAAAGAGATTTACATCTGATTTGCAAAGACATTTGTTAATGCTTTAATAATCGGGCTTAAAGACCCATGCTTTGCCTGTAGCTCCATAGGCAAAGGGTAACATTGCACTGGACTTTAGAACGGTTCAGATTCCAAGTTGGGCAACATTTGGTTTGGCCTTCCTCTGTCATTTGTGCTATAATGTTGGGAACATGGATTTAAGCAGCACTAGATAAAGGCTTGAGACTGCAGGAAATTTTTGTGGGCATCTAAAATAAAGCACCAAAATGGTGAGAGGGAAGGTGCAGGAAATTTGCACATACCAAGTGAGCAAGGAGGATTAAGAGCTTTAAAAAATAATGATAGGAATTAGATCTTTGTCCTGAAGCAGAGAGAAAGCCAAAGTGTAGCGTCTTTGTGGAACTTCTCAAACCTTTCTCTCTTTCAGATCTGCTGTTTATTTCTGTGCCTTAACTTCTCCTATCTAATGACAGGCTGAAAGACAGGCCGTAACAGAGGCTGTGCTATTTTGTCATCTCTCAGCCACCCTGTATCCGTTCAGACAGCCAGAGAGTCTCTCCCCCGACAAAAAACATTCGTTCCACTTGATGTTATCAACAACAGTTATCAGAAGCTGTCCAATGAACTTCTGGAGGCAGCACAAACAGGATCCACAATGTCCAGCAGGAGGCAGCTATGGAGACCTTCACTCAACAGATCTGTTGGGACATCCTGGTCCCAGTTGGGGACTGCAAAAGTCAGCACTCTTTGGGAAGAACTGGGTTCTTCCCGCTGCCATAAGCTAGACTGAGTAAGTCAGAGAAATATTATAAAGCCCTATCACTTCACACTCTCTAAAAAGATTGTTAACAGAGAGAGGCAAGAAAACCTAATCATTATTTGTCAGGATAAAGAAATCTGTGCCAAATGACTGGACAGCAAGGTCAGATCTCATTACACTAATTCTCAACAGCCACTTTTAAGAACATCATGCTTTCTGGCTCGCACTGGGGCACAAGGTCATTGCACAGAAATCTCAACGCTTTCTACAAGATCCTTCTTTGTTCATCTCCCACAAAAGCTGTGCAATTCGCCATTCTCACCCCCTCGCCTGGGATGAGTTGCAGCTGCCCCCAGCAACCCACCCAGGGGCAAACTGTGTTTGGTGGCCTGGCCACCCAGGCCCAGCATCACCACCAGCCTCCCCATACTACCAGCTTACTACCCCATTTTTTTCCCTCTGCGGTTGCTATTCTCACCCTCGGCTGCTGCTTCTTGTCAGAGAAACAGCACATCACAATTACAGCTTTGGGAGGGCCAAACTCAGCTTTGGGAGAAGGAAATGCTGGCATCTTATCAAGGCTTTCAACACTTCCTATTTACAGTTTGGAGAAAGAACAGCAAGGAAGCAAAAGCAACACGAGCTCTTAGGTGGTATCACATTATGGCACATTCCAAGCACATGTCAAATCTCTGCTTCCAGCAGCATCCAGGATAGTCAATGCAAAAACGAATAAAAATGAAATCCAAGTCTTATGCCAGCCCTGCTGCACTTACAGCCCTTGTGTGATTTCAGGCACACCCCAAAAGACTCTGATTTAATCAGTGTGCACACTGCTTTTAAAAAACTATTCCAAAATCCCCTCCTACACTGTTTCCTTTTTTGCATGTTCCTTTGCTCTCGGAGCAAGTAAATGCTTCAAGGTATCTTTGTGCGTGGTGTTTTAAAATCAACGTGGATAAACTCTAGTGCGCACTGGTTGCTCATAAAGGAGGAGAAGACGAGGTGAGCTGAGAACCGCAGCAAACTGTGCCTTTTTGAACAATGCCCAGAAATGGAAGAAAGAAAAATCCCAACAACAACAAAATCAAGTGATCTGGGACACAGAAAGAATTCAGATGGGGAAAATTGCAAAAATGTCCCTACAAGAAACATAGCTGGAAAAATCAGCTTCTGGACTGACCATCTGCTTAGACCTCCACTCTAAATACTTGAGCAGAAGCAACTAGCATGTAATATTGTTAACATCTGGTGAGATCCAGTCAGATAGGCAAGCAACCATTCCACTCATCAAAACTCTGATCGATTACTGTCTGGTCACTAAATTGCTGTTTTGATTTTTAAAAAACAGAAAATATCTGGAATTGCTGCTGGCATACAGAGGAAGACTGTCAGTTTCATGCCCTGCTTGTGGGCTTCCCAGAAAGTATCTGCCCAGGCCACAGCAGCAAACTGCCTATTCGAACAATGCCCAGATCACTGTAAGAAACAGAAGGCCAAACTAGATGCAGCTCGGCCCAGTTTGGGAAGTTGTCTTTAGAAGGAATGATCCCAGGCCAGGCCAAGTCCAGGTTTTGCTCAGTTTTGGCCCCACCAATCTGCCCACTGAAATGGAATCCCACTTTTAAGCATCTTGTTTGGAGGTGGGGGGGGGGGGGGGGGAGTGCTGTGCTAGTTGCAAAGAATATCTAATTTTGCCAGCCTGAGGTCTGAGCATCAGAAAAATGACTCCAAAGCTGCTATCACGGATTCCACATTTAGAAACACTCGTCAACTTCTTGTTCTGTTTGCTAAATTTGCAACTTAACAGATCCCCCTCTCACCAATGCTGATGCAAACATGTCTCAGCCCTTCCTTCTGCATAACATTGTCAGTAAGAAAAAATAAATAAATCACCATTTTATCTGATACGCCTGTCGACACTTAACTAAAAGTGTAATTTCCCCCTTCTCTGCCCCCCGCCCCCCAATCCAAGCTCTGAAGGGCCAACAGGACTGCAAATGGGTCTAGGCTGGGAGAACCTGTGATTCACCAAGTCAAATGCAGCGCACTTAAAGTGGTTAGCAGTCTACTGGTGGCTTGATAAATTTCCAGTTCAATACAGAAGGGCTGCCTTATAAGTAAGCCAGACCACTGGACTCTCAAGGTTAGTACTGTCTCCTCTGACTGGCAGGAACTCTCCACAGTCTCAAGTAGAGGTCTTTCACGTCTGATCCTGCTATATGATCCTGATAATACTGGTCATGCCAGGAATTGGACCTGGGACCTTGTGCATGCTCTACCACCAAGTCAGCACCCCTTCCCCTTGTTTTTTGCTGCCCGCCTGGGATTGAAAAACAGAAGTTATCAGGCATCCTGCAGAACCCCAGATATAGCCAGTGCACTGCAATTGGCTCCATGGATTACAAGACATACAGGGCTGACCAAATTTGGCACTGTTCATACTGAGGCTGGATCCACTGCAAACTAGTACCCCTATTGAGCTAAGCCCTCTGAGGCATACCGAAAGGGCTAGGAAGCAAGCATTAACACATGCCCATGCAAATGCATTCACAGGACATCTAACTCACATCCCACACTGGACAAAGGAACTTCCAATTTTAATAATCTCTCCAGAATCCAGTATATGGGATTTTTTAAGACCATGACTTTTCAGGCCAATTACAGAACCAAACTGGAGTGCTGAGACTATGGACCATAGACAGATATATATATATATATATATATACACACATACACATACACAGTAAAATGCATATACAATAAAAGCTTTGTTACCTGGTATTCACGGGGAATGGGGGTTGATGGCTAATCAAATATGTGGCAGTTAACAAAGCTTTTAGTCAGCAGGCATGCCACTTAACTGTTGCTTTCCGGTTAACCAAGAGCCAGTTAACCAAGCTTTTACTGTACTTGTGCTCAATCACCATCACAGGACAAACTCTTGTAACACATTCACATACTTGCAAGTTCCTTGGGGCAGGTGCCCATTTTTTCTTGGCTTACGTTATTATCTAAAGCTCCACCTCTGCTAATACATACATACATACATACATACATACATACATACATACATACATACATATATATATATATATATATATATATATATATATATATGAATAGATGGATATCAGCAGTAAGCTCTCACTGACAATAGCTCACAAGCAGAGAGCTCTTAAGCAGGCAGGATTAACAACTTTAAAAAAAAACCAATCTCAGTGTTCATGCCACTACCTTACTCCTAGTTTAACTAAGGATAGGGAGGCAAGGGAGCACAATGGCTGCATTTCCAAAGCAGGCTATAAGGATTAGAGCAAAGAGGTTTAGAGTAGAGCACTCCAGAGTGGGATAATAGATTTATTCATCCCATTCATTAGGTGGACCTAATGAATTAGTTACCTCTGCCAGGACCTTTGGACACTGATACATGCAATGAGGGATGGATACCGTTGAAGGGTTTAGGAAACAAACATAAAAAAGAAAGAGAAACAATGAGAATTCAGATTATTTATGAATGCTCCTCATCATTCATAGTACTATATTTTAAAGGGACAGCCTGTGCTTTCACGAAGCATTTGACCATCGCTCCAGAGCCCAACATTCAATTATAAATACTTGAAGAGCAAAAAGTAACACCAAAGTAAGTGCTTACCACATATAGCACTTGCACTGGTGAAAGTGATAAATTCAATGGATTGGGTCCACCGGAAGAGTTTGCAGAAGCTGTTGGCAGAGCAGATCTTTCCCTGCCATCCTTTTCTCCAAGCGGCCTTCCATTTAACCTGAAACTCCTCCTGTGCTGAGGATCGGGAGAGCTTCACCCGGAAAATGAGTCACAAGGTGGGGGCCTGCAGTGATGATGGGGAAATCAAGAAAAATCACCTCTTTCCCCCCTCTTCTGCTGATGCAAGCTGTGAATGGAAGAGGCAAAAAAGAGGAGATTTTACTTTACTCCCCCTCATCACTGCAGCCTCCTGTCCTATGGCTCCTTTTCCAGGTGAAGCTCTCCCAATCCTCAGCACAGGAGGAGTTTCAGGACAAATGGAAGGCTGCTTGGAGAAAAGGATGGCAGGGAAAGATCAGCTCTGCCAACAGCTTCTGTGACTCTTCTGATGCATCCAGCCCACAGATCACAAAATCCAGCCATATCCAACCTGCAAGACCCCCTGCTTTCAGTTGCAGCAACTGTAAAAACGTAATAGTATTTCATACATTAAAAAAAAAAGATTCCTGCACTGAAGTCTGTTTTAGAGGCTGCCCTTCATTTGTTTGTTTCAATATTCCTCCTTGCTTTACCAGGATATATGATCCAGGCTGGAATCCCTGAGATCAACAATATTGGGGTTCTTCCCTTAAGCTAAATTTCCCATGTGCTGGCCATGTAATGAACGGAAGGCCTTCCCCTGATTTTGCCTCCAAGCACCAGTATCTAGAGGTCTACCAAGGAGGTTCTCCCAACTTTCATGAATCTGTCTAATCCCCGTTTAAAGGTATTTATGCTTGTGGCCATTACTGCATCCACTAGAAAGAATTCCACAATTTAATTACTCATCGAGTAAAATTAGTACTTCCTGTAACAAAACACTTCCAATTAATGGATGCTGAGAGGTCAGGCAGGCAGAAAGACCATAATCCCGTTTATTCCAACAGAATTTAAACTCCAGGATGATTCTGGAGATGATTTCTTCTACAGGTTGTAAAGCAATCTTGGTCAGAGATATGTAAGTTACAAGATTTGTTTTAGGCTCCATCAAGAATCAACCAATGAATGAGTTAGCAATTTAAACTCCCCAGAAATTTTAGTTTAGAAACAGGATTGGGGAAAAAGAAAACTTCCTAACGGTTCTGAATTCAGTTTCTTAATGTAAAGCCTGACGAGAGAGAAGCTTGGCACTGCTTATTTCTGAAAGGAAAAATGACATCCTTTCTATTACAACCTTTCAGTACAGCAGTACACAGTGTGTACATAGCTAGGGATGGGCACGAACTGAACCACAAACCAAACCACAAACTGATAAGCCAGTTTGTGAACTGAACCGGTTTGTGAGCCATTTAAAGTTTAAACCCCTGCTTTCTGCTCCTTAGCACTTTCAGCTCCAAGCCATTTAAACCCCTGCTTTCTGCTCTTCAAAAACCACTACGAACTGCATCAAAATTCATGGAAATCCATGGTAGTTCTTCAGTTTGCAATTATCGCTTCATGAACCACAAATCAGCCAAAATTCATGACAAACTTTAGTTTGTGAGCTGGTTCACGCTCATCCCTTTACATAGCACAGTTCTTCCTGTATAGGCAGGGATGCACTCTTCAAAACCTTCTATGTACTTCCATTAAGAAAATCTTTAAAACTTACTTTGGAAGTAGCAAGGCTATATGGTGGATTAAGATCTTGGCGACTTGCAGAGAGCTGTAAAATGAAAACAAAAGGAGAAAAATTTAAACGGGAGACCCCTTTTGAGACATCTAATGTAGAAACATATAGGTGAGCAAGGGGAAGTGAAGACCAAGATAGTACCAGAAGCAAAAGGTGAATTTCTACTGCATTTTATACCTTGCCCATCAGATAATCCAGCACAGCTTATTAGCACAACAAAGGCCTTCCCAGCTCCTATATATCTTATGCAGCTTCCTCCTCTATCAACTGCCCTGATAGCTATGCAACAGAAGCATGCAGAGATGTTCAATTCAGCCATGAGCCTAGAATGATGACAGCAGAACTGGTATCTGCACGACCTCCAAAGTGGTATGGTGCGCTGGCATGCCAGCCTACACTGATCCCACCTGAAGAGCTGCCATCCATCCTAAGGCCTTTGTCTCCTCATCAACCCTACAGGATGGGCACTGACTCTTCATTTAAGGTTAATAAACGTATGAAGCTGCGTTATGCTCAAGCAGATCTTTGGTCCATCAAGGTCAGTATTATTTAATCAGACTGGCCGTGGATCTCCAGAACACAGGCTGACGTCTTTCACATCACCTACTACCTGATCTTTAACTGGAGATGCCAGGGATTGAACCTGGGACCTTCTGCATGACAAGCAGATGCTCTACCACTGAGCCAGGGCCCCTCCCTTTGACCTACATCCCCCATACTTCCAGGTGGGTTTAAACACAACTGCAGGAACTCACTCGATTGACATTTGGGGAACTGAGGCTCTTCCTGTACAGCTTTCCTTTGCCTGTTACCTGTTCCTTGACGGCAACCTCCTGAAAACAAATAATCACCAATCATAACAGTGAATCTGCAAGGAAAAACAACTTTTGAGCTGTACAAGTTAAGTACACCCTCTCTTCATTAATTTTAGAGTGGTGCTTCTCAAGGTTCCACTAGACAACCCACATAAGATTCCTGACTGGATCTCCTGGAGACGTTAACCTTATTTTAAAAGCATCCACAGTATATTGCTCCCCAAACACATCCCAGTATATTGCTCTGGACTAGAGCTATGGGACTGGGCAGGGGAGGGTAGCTTCTCCTTCTTGTTTGCCATTCCGTTGACCAGAGCTGGCTCCCTTGGGCTGTCAGCAGCCCTGGCAGGGAAAATACAGAAGTGGGGGGTGGGGGGAACCACCTTACTGGGAAGAAGAGTCAACTCCCCAGCCTGTACCAGCTCTGCAACTGAGATTCAAATACAGGTCCCCTGTGGTTGTTTCCAAATGAAATTAAACACGCTGGGAGAGATCTGGCCATGGAATCGCTGGTGTCTGATTTCATCTAGGTAAACTCTCAAACTTGTTGAGTTAACCAATCCCACTTATTCCGATAGATGCACTCTCCTATCCAGCACCAAACATCCTGTCTGTAAAACAGTGTCAATACAGGAGCTCTAATCCAACAATGGCATTAGAAAATGCAAGAAACAAGATCTGACCTGCTTTGAAGTTGCACACAAAGAAACTTCTCTCTCCCAAAAACGGCTGGGATGATGGGGGCAACAGAGAGAAGCAGAATGAATGAGGAACCTCTCCTCGAGGGCACTCAATCCACCTATGCATCTTTGCTTGTAAACATAAAGCTGCCTTATATGACCTTAGTATTATCTAGTCTATCAGCAGCTCTTCAGAGTTGCATGCAGAGAATGTCTGGGAAAGTCTAAATAAAATCCATAGATTCCGGTGGGTAGCCGTGTTGGTCTGGAGCAGTAGAACAAAGTTTGAGTCCAGTGGCACCTTTCAGACCGACAAAGTTTTATTCAAGGTATTCAAGAAGCACACTTCTTCAGATACAGTGGGACAGAATTTCCTCAACCATTACACATAGAAAGAGAGGAGGAGGGGGGTTAGTTGCCATGTGCAATATCTTTTTAACCACAGATGAACTTGAGACCTTCAGTGAGACACATCCTCTCAGGTGGATGGGGGGTGGTTTCTACCTGCCTCAGACTGATATTGTTCCCTGAAACTTTGAGACCCCTCCTGGTGTCCCGCAACCCATAATTCGAAGCCCGTTTCTTTACAGGCAAAGGATAAAAAGAGAAAACAACAATGAGCACAAATATTTCTGGACCAGTCACCTGTGCGATGGTACTTCTTTTCCAGGAAGGCTTACCCAAGTTAGATCCCACACATTCTCTGGAATCCTGGGTCATTCCTCTCTGCACATTCCCTCTAGTTTCTAGGTCTCCACCAAACCACCACTGATATATTACCTTTGCAGACATGAGGACTAGAAATTTGCTCTTTAGGAGGGAAAAGTTTCCCAGGATTCTGAAGGATCGCCACAAAAGTTACTGGATTTTAATGCATCAAACAGAGTTTTATAATCCACCAGACGCTATCAGGCATGTAGAAATTCAAACTGGCGTTAACTAACCTGGCGCAGTCGGTCCAAAGTAAGAATATTCTCGACGGCCAGCACACTCCGGAGGTATTTCTCTATATGGGCTTCCGAGTCAGCTGAAGCTGCATTTTCAACATTGGCTGCCATTCTTGCGAGTGCCTCACGTTCCTCTGCTCCCTGAGCATCCTGGAAGGAAGCAAAACCAACAGCTGTCACCAGCTAGAGTAAGATTACAGGTAAAGGTAAAGCTAGTCGAATCCAACTCTAGGGGGAGGTGCTCATCTCTGTTTCCAAGCCGAAGAGCTAGCGCTGTCCAAAGACTTTTTCTGTGGTCATGTGGCTGGCATGACTGAATGCTGAGGCACACGGAATACTGTTACCTTCCCACTGAAGTGGTAGCTATTTATCTACTTGCAATTCCTTGCTTTTGAACTACTAGTTTGGCAGGAGCTGGGGCCAGAGACGAGAGCTCACTTCGTCACATGGCACTCGGGTCTCAAACTGCCGAGCTACCGACCTTCTGATCGGCAGCTCAGTGTCTTAACCTCTGAGCCACCACGGCCCCTAGAGTAAGATTACCACCGTGCAAAAATAAGAAAAGCTACTGATGAAGTGCAAGCTTCTGGGAATTCTAATCTGCATCAGTGATTGGAAATTCATAGTCTGTTCCTTATATGAGACATTCACACACCACCCCATCCATCCATTTAGATCTGGAGAGGAGTCGCTGCTTGAAGTACATTCCCTAAGATTCAAGCTCGGGAAGGGGGATGAGTAGTTCACAGCAATCTTCTTTGTGGTGGTCCCAGAGCTTTGGAAGCTGCTGACCAAGAGAATCCTATCAAAGCCCTTCTCCACTGACAACATTAGATGAAAAAGGCTATCTGTCCCTACCATTTGGCTTCCATGGTTACACACCCACAGTTGAATGGGGCAGTCCCATTGGGAGACAGGTTGTAGCTTAATGGCAGACCACAGAGTTTGTATGTAGAATATACTGACATCTCCAGTTAAGAAGGATCTCACCGCTCGTAGGGCTGGGACAGGCCCCTGCTTGAGACCTTGGAGAACCCCTGCCAGGCAGAGTAGACAATATTATTAAGTTACCGTGGCAGTTTAATTTTGGGAAAGGCAAAAGCAATCTGGCCAAGCAGACGCTTTGAATGCAGAAGTTTCAAATCCAATCCCCAGCAACCCCAGTTTAAAAGAATCTCAGGCAGCAGGCTGGAAAATAACCCAGAGAGCTGCTGCTGGGACCATACATCCACAGCTTCCATCTTTGTACTGGACCACCATTGTCTGCTTGTGTACACACAGTGGCTGGTTTAAGTGTCGCCACTCAGAAATAAAAAGAGGTTTCATCATACTCTAATCTTTACAGTCCTTGCAGCAGCAACGTCCGTGAGCCCGCCCTCCCACCCCAGTATGGACAGCAGAGTGGAATGATGGCCCCAGGAACCTCCTCTCCCCATCAGTTCTATTGGAAACCGAACCTGCAGAGACCAAGAGAGACACTTCTCCCATTAGCCACACGTATGAATACAGATGCTGGCAGAGACACTTCAACAAAATACACCAACCCCATAAGACAAAGCTAATGTACTCTAACTTGAAATAACAGTAAAGGGGGAGAGCGGATTGAGTAGCAATTTTCCTTTACGGTCCCCCCAACAACAACCACAAAAAAGAACCCCTCACTGTCAATATTCACCTCTGGGATATTTGAAACTACTTCGAAGGTGACTCCACAGCCAGGAACAGAACTTCGGTAGGACATTCTTCTCAGGAAACTCTGAGCAAACCCCTAGGGAGGGAAAAAGAAATTTCACTGCCTTGGATGGAAGCCACATGTGTACATCTGTCACCAAAATCAAGCCAATATGCAAAGCAACATCAACTTGGGAAAGCAAAAGCAAAAGAAAAAAGAAGCAGGTAGCTACTATTTAGCTGAAGAGGAAAAGTAGAGGCCATTTGCCTTCCAGAAATCCTTTACTCTCAGTGGAAGAAGAGATCCATGCACAGGCCTGTTCCCAGCTAGGGCTGTCAACCAACTGATAAGCTTTTACCTGATCCTTATATTTAAATAACCTGCACATTTCATAAAACCAATGCAGGCCTTTGGAGATCTGGCAGTGTGAGATAAGTTACAACCGCATGCAAAGCTATACTGCAGGACGCGCTCAGCTTTTCATAATGGTTCCAAGCCCACACAAAGGTGAAAGGATCTGCAACACTGAGCATGCTTCAGGAGGCTCCATATCTTATCACAGGGTGTGTATGCGTGTGCCTGCACATGGATTTGTTCTACCCACTGTTCGGGAAATAAATGTCTGACCCAACCACAAAGCTTGTGTCTGCATTCCAACCAAGAGCCTGGCAAAGTTAACTTTTTAACCAGCGTAGACTACCCTTTCTGCTCTCTGTTTTTGCGCATGGGTTACTTGTGCTCTGAAATCACAGACAAGTCTAGTCTTTAAATCCTTGGCTGCAAAGATCATTACCAAGAATGATTTAAGAGGGGCAGAGACATTGTTTATGCTGACAGGGTGCCTCGGCTGAGGTTAAAAATCTCGACTCCTGAATTAATGCAGAGATGAGTCATTCTGAAATGCTGTAAAAAGACTGGCTGCCCTGCAAGGTTATTGATATGGTCTTGAAATATACATTTGGGTTAAACATCTGTGGCAGAGAATAGCTAAAAAGCCGAGCAGGTTGCGAGTAACAGGGAGGTGTGGAGGACCGAGGCTGATGCCTTGGAACAAACTGAGCCAGCAGAGCACTTCCAGGCAACAGGGGTGGGGGCGGGGAGGGGGCCACAACTGAATGATAAAGCAAGCCGATGGTCCCCAGTTCAACAGCTGACATCTCCAAAAAGACAGCTTCCAGCACCAGACCTAGAGAAGGCCTGGAAAGCTGCTGCCAGCTGGTCAGTGGTGACAGAAATGGGCTAGACGGACCAATGGCCTTACTCACTAGAAGGCAGTTTCTTGTGTCATGCTGGTCTTCATTTCTGGTTCTTGTTTAAAGGTAAAGGTCATGGCGTAGAGGAGGGAGTTACTTGGTGGAACTCTCTGCCAAATAACATCAGGGCCTTGCGAGATTTGATGCAATTCCACAAGGCCTGCAAGGCAGAGATGTTCCGCCAGGCTTTTAGTTGAGGGCAGCAAGGGGAGATTAAGATGGGCACCCTCTCTCCTTTTTCTTCTATGCCCCCACACACCCTTTCCCTGCCCTGCTGCACAGGGACAGCGGTGTGACCGGCAGTGGAGGTTTAAATCGCCATCTTGATGGCTTTTCATTTCTGTTACTATTAGTAATTTTAATCATATATCACTTGCATTCTTAAAGGTCTAAAATGTTGTTAATTGCCCAGAGCCTGCTCTGCGGGGTGGGCAATTCATAAATTTAATAAAATGAATAAATAAAAATAAATACCATCCCCTCCCCATTACATTTTTAATAGATATTGGCCTCCTGGGCTACTACTAACCATGGTAGTGGAAAAAGGATAGATTCTCACACTGAAACAACATTTTACCCATATGGGACCCAACAGCTGCACTAACCTCACATCTGAACCAGACTTGCCCCAGACAGCGGCTTTTGACCATTAAAGGAAACAGAGAATCCAGTCACAGAGCTCAGATGGGTTATCTGGCCTACAGGAAAGCCCCTGAACTCTTGTCTGTTGGATCAGGACCTGCCCCAAAGCCATTCTGAAAAGAAGGGGTTTGTGGAGGTTTGGCGTTGGATACCTCAATCTGTTTTAAAAGTGGTCCTACCAAAAAATTAGTCACTGGCCACAGGTATCAGCACATCATCAAGGTAAGTATATTCTAGGGGTTCTTTTCATCATCCCATATCAAGGGAACCAGTTATCCAGCCTAAAGTGTCTCTGGACACCACAGTGACGCAAAGGGAGCAAGCAGCCTGAGGCATTAGGCTTCTGCTGCCTTGTGAACATCCTTCCTCCCATCTCCCTCATTAGAAGAATGCTCCATCTCCCCCTGCAGCAGAAGTTTTCACTTAATTCAGCTGCAGAATTTATATTGTGACTTACACAGCCCTACAATAGAGGCTGACAAAATGCGGGTTAAAATTATACTGAGATGACAAAGCCGTCTCACAAAACTACCATAAAAGACAGCATGAGCTATATTTGTGGTGAAAAGATAGTCACAATATAAAACACCCAGGTCGCTCCAACCTTTGCGTCCTAAGGAGCCTTTATTGCTCTCTTAAAGGCAAAGAGAGCACACAAGCCAAATGTGCACCAGGTGAACTAATGAGGATGTCCCACAAAGAAAGCACCAAGACCAAGGCAGCCCTTCTCTTAACAGCTACTTGCTTGACTTCAGGGGGGTGGAGGGCTGGAGCGGAACTTCCCCTAGAGACCTGAGTTTACAAGGATGACTGTATGGGAGAAAGCAGCTCCTGTTATAGTAGATACAAAAGATCTATTTTGCCGAAAGCAGAGATTTGCCTTACTGTTATGTCCAAAGCCACTGCTAGCAAGAACCTGTTTACACAACCAGCTATGTCAGGCTGGCAATCCCGTGAATCCACTCAACCCTCCATTTTTTTACCCGTCCCTAGCTACCTTACAGCAAACTGAATGAGTCGAGTCGAGTCGAGCCAAGCCAAGCCCCCGAAACAAAACTCAGTCAACAAAACCCATCAAAGCACACAAGTATCACCCAGACAATATTAAATAGGTTGCATAGCAAAAGGTGGGACAGCCCATCGACAAGATAGATTTGCCAAAGCAAAATTTTGCTAACATGCAGAAGAGGCCCCTTAAAATCGCTCTGGGATCAGATATCTAATTTGGAAGCAAATGGTGCTGACGACACGAATGATCCTCAGTACACTGAAGCCATGCAGAGAGAGAAAAAAGATTTTTCCCCCCTTCAAAATGCAGCTGCAGTAATTGATTACTCCCCTCCTGGAGTCTTTCTGCAGGGGTTCTAGCGACAGCCACGGAATCAGGTGCAAAGAAGAGCCAAAGAAAAGGAAAAAAGTCAGTAAGGCAGAAGGGTTGAGTCACTGGGAAGGCTCCCAAGGGGGAGATCTAAAAGTTGTTCAACGATTTGGGGAGGGAGAAGTGAAAGATGGTGTTCCCTTCTTCCCAAATCTCTTCCTCCGCTCCTTTCCTTCCCAAATCTCCAGAGACAGCACTGGCAGCAGGAGTTCAGAGCAAGGGGGAAAGTGATGAACTAAAAGCTGGCACAAATTAGCTGGGTGTCTCTTGACTGGAGAAGCTAAACCCAACAGCAGCATTTCTTTTCAACACAGCCATTCACTGCTAAGGGTCAGCAGAATTTCACCCCAATCCCTTCAGCCCCTACAGTGTTAGAAATGCCATTTTTGCTGGTCTGTGATGCTACGGGAAGCCATGAGGCTAAAACTGGGACCAATTACCAACGACTTTCCATTCATTTTAGGAGCAGAAACAGTTTTGTGAGTGCATTCCACAGTGTCCCTGAAACCACTGTCCCTGAAAGTGGGCAGGGAAACCTTTGCAGAAAACAACCCTGTATGGGCTGGAATAGAGTACCGGCAAGAAAGGGGCCAAAATGCTACTTCCAGAATTCTCCTTTGAGCCCCCATCCCCCAAGAGACACAGTGCCACTAAAAAAATTTAAGTTGCAGGTTCTTGGTCCCCACAAAGCAAATGTGAATCATAATCACACTCCTGTCCAACCCAAAGCTCAGTTACAGAATTCACTGCCACAGTATGTGACGACAGTCCTTACTTTAGATGGCTTTTTAAAATCAGATTGGACAAACTCATGGAGAATGATTTGGCCACAACAAAATGGAATCCCCATACGAACAGAGGCAGTTACACATCTGAACACCAGATGCAAGGAACAGAGGAAGCACCTTCAGGGCCTGTGTTAGGCCGCCCAGGTACACCTTATTGTCTGCTGCTGGAAACAGACTACTGGATGAGAGACAGACTTGGCCTGAACAAACAAGGGGGTTCTGACATTCACAGAGCCATTAAGAGATGTACCTGCTTGCCGTAGACGTTGACGCATATCCGCTTGCGGAGGACCATCTGCATTTCTGCGGGATGGCTGAGCTGCACTGTCACCCGCACTATCAGGAAAACCCTTTGCTCTGCTGCTGTTCCTCTGCTGAGCTGTGGGCAGTTATGAACCGTGGAATCCCAGGAAGCTTCAGCCTTCACCTGCAACACAAATACAGGTCGGAGAAGTCAGTAACAAACCAAGTCTACTCACACTTACAGTTAGAGATGCTTCAAATGTGCTTGGCTTTACTGGCAAATGCTGTTTTCTTTCTTTCTTGCACTGTAATTTTGTAAATATTTTTTACTGTTGCTGTATCTTTTTACCATCTGAGGCTGATAAAATTAAGATTCTGCAAATTCATGCTGGTATTTTATTTATACTTCACTGAATGGTTATTTACTGTTCTAGCAGTCTGCTCCCATTTTAAACTATAAACGGCCTTAAGAACTACTTAGTAGCTAAAATATATACCCATCTACAATGCAAAAAAAATATTTACTTAATTTATATCCCACCTTTCTCCCAATGGGAACCCCAATGCAATTTAGATAGTCCTCCTCTTCTCCATTTTATCCTCACAACAACCCTATGAGGTAGGTGAGACTGAGAGTTTGTGACTGGCCCAAGAAGCCAATGCTGGATCAGGCCAGTGGCCCATCCAGTCCAACACTCTGTGTCACACAGTGGCCAAAAATACCAGGTGCCCTCAGGAGGTCCAGCAGTGGGGCCAGGACACTAGAAGCCCTCCCACTGTTGCCCCCCCCCAATCACCAAGAATACAGTGCATCACTTGCCCCAGACTGAGAGTTCCTATCTATACCTTGTGGCTAAAAGCCACTGATGGACCTCTGCTCCATAAGTTTAGCTAATTCCCTCTTAATACCTATCTACAATCCAAAAAATTTATTTACTTAATTAATCTCCCAACAAGCTTCTATGGCAGAGTGGGGATTCAAACTGGGGTCTCCCAGATCCCAGTCTGACACCCTAACAACTCCATCACCTTGCCTCTCATGCTCCCTTCCTCAAAAGGACCCCAGGATAAAATACCTCCCTCCTTCCTGTTCCACTCTGTTTTCACAACAACCTTGTGAGGCCAGTTAAGCACGAAGAGAGAGAGCAACTGCCCAAGTACACCCAAGTCAGCTACATGATGAGTGGAGATTTGAACTCTAGCCTTTAGTCTGACACTTTTAACTAAATATAGCAGACTGCCACTATGTAAAGCACTAGTAACATAAAACCCATGAATAGTTCATGTGGTTTCCTAATAGAAACACTTTGTCAGCATTCAGACTGTGGTGGCTCTTGAACCTGGGACCTGAGAAATGTTGGGCAAGCAGAACAGCCTGTGAACCACCAATCAGCTCTGGCTAACAAGTCTTGAATCACAATAGCTCCTACCCCTTCAGACTTCACAGGGGTAGTGATGGATTCGCATTGGCTAGTTGTTGGAGAACTGTGAATAGCTGAGAACATGAGATGGCCTCTTCTGGGCAGAAAATAAGCACTATTCATTTCTGTCACAGGGCTATTGGCAATGCTCCTGCATACTTAGCAACGAAAGGGCAGCCCTGGCTCAACCCAAGAGTGGCCCAGCCCACGAGGATGCCATTCCTGGCATCTCAAGTAGGAGTCATTGAGAAAGACCTCCAGACCTTGAAGGGGCACTGCTAGCCGGAGCAAACAAAACTAAGCTAGGTGGACTCCCTGTATAATGTTGCTTCATATGTTCAAGAGCACCAATCCTCTGCCCATCTTACCTCAGCCTCATGGCGCTTTACAATCTGCAGTTCAAAGAACTCATCTTCATCTTCACCAACCAGGGTGGCATCCCAGCCTCCTGCTTCGGGCTCATCAAGGTTATCCTGAGAGCTAAAGTCATCCGCTAGAGGAAAAATAAGAGATCGGGATCCTATAAAAGGGTGGCTTCTGCAGTGCAATGAACATGCAAGATCCGGGCTGAACATCTGCCAAACCATGGCTGTGCATCATGGGCCAAGGAAAACGGAACCTGCACCATGACCAGTTCTCAGTCTCATTCCCCAGAGAGAGGCGCATTTCCACAACGGAGTACTGAATTAGAAGAGCAATATGATGGCGGGTTCATACTGTGCTTTTTGCTGCATACCTTCAAGAGCTATCAAGGCTAGAAGGCCACGACCTGAATGGCCCAGGCTGGTCTGATCTGATCAGATTCTGGAAGCTAAGCAGGGTCAGCCCTGGTTTTGTATTTGGATAGGAGACCACTAAGGACGCCCATGGCTGCTATGCAGGTGATGGCAAACCAACTCTGAACATCTCCTGCCTTGAAAACCCTAAGTGGTCACTCTAAGTCAGTTGCAACTTCATGGTACTTTCCACTGAGGCTAGCAAGGGGAGGGGAAGGTGGTGTCTCTAGCCATACCTGCTAACTTCCACAGCATTGTGATTCCAGGGCAGCACTAGTAAGACAGCACATGCAATGCTTTTTTGTTTGCTTGTTTCAAAGCCTTAAACTTTGAAGGCTAGAAACAGAGGGCAATATGCAACTGTCCTAGTTGGGGAGTGACATGAAAGTGAATGGCCATTAACACCCCCCCCCCCCCAATTATCTGCAGGACTGCTTGTAACCCAACCCTTGCAGCTCAGCATAATTCTTTCTTTATTTTTCTAATTCCTTTTGCTGAGTTTGTTCACATTCCTTAGTGTTACTTTTAATCTCTTTGCCTGGCAACTCACCATTTAAATCAAGGAAAATGACTGGAATGTGTGTCTCCATACCAGGCACAGGTGTCCTAAAAGGAAACAAGAGACATGAGCAAGGACGGCATATCAATTGAGGCAAATTTAATGCAAGACGCGTCCCCCATGGAACAAGAATGCCGTCGATTACATTCTGTACCCATGCGATTGTAGGTCATGGCAACGATAACCTTGGAAAATGTGACTTTATCATAATTTACTATTGTAAACATGAGAAGACAAAAGCTGTCAGTATTTTTAAAGCAGGTTTCCAACTCAGAGTGCATTTTTGGTACCCTGGAGAACTGGCTGCTGAAGTGTTAATTTTGCCTACCTATTCCTGCATGTACCGTACGGTTAAACACAAATCCAACCTTCCAGTCTGCCCTCATATTTCAAGTGACGGGTTGCGAGTTTTAGGTGCAGATGGTTTGGAAATGCATGCATGAGGGGGGCAAAAGTACCAAACAGCTCTGCTACAGATAATGATGATGCTTGGCCATCTTTACACTGCTTTTCAGATTGGTCAGAGCCCATCACATGCATTATGCTTCGGTTTTACAACTGTGTGAGGTCAGGATTATTAATCCCTTACGGCAGCTGGGGGAAGCTGAGACAGAAAGTTGAGCTCATCTAACAGCAAAAAGACAGACTCAAACCAAGGAGTTTCTGCTTTGCAGTTCAGTCTCTTCATCATGTATTACACTTACACTATGTATTACACATAATTTTCATTTTATTTATATACTTCATTTATACCCTGCCTTTCTCCTCAATAGGGACCCAAAGCGGCTTACATCCTTCTCCTGTCTTCACAGCCGTACGACGGAGATTAGCTTAGTATGTGACTGGCCAAAGGTCACCGTGATAGCTTCTGTGGCAGAGTGGGGATTTGAACCTGAGCCTCCCAGATCCTAGACCAACCACTGTGGCAGGCTGACTCTCATAGCTATGTGAGAGAGGTAAAGAATAATAACAGGAAAGGCAGGAATTAGCATGTGGGCACAGCCTGACGACTTCAGGGGCAGCCTCCCTCACCAGCCCTTACAGGTTGATTGAGCAACTGTCCCCAAATTAGCAGAGTGAGAGGCAAAAAAGCGGCAGCTAATATACAACATCTGGTGAAGACCCAACAAGCTGGAATGCCAGTAGTGGGTGGCTCTGTGAGCTGCAAGAGTCCATGTGCAGATCATGAAGAAACATTCATCGAAAGGCTGTTTCACATGAAAACGTTACATGATGCTGACTGGGTGCAGCTCCCTGTCACCCTACTGTGGCCCACCCGGGTGTACATCTGCATAATACAGGAATATATCCATGCATCCACCCTTATTCACCCTTTCAAAAAAGCAAGTAGAGATGGATATACTGCAACAAGAACAAATATCGTTCACAATCACACGCACACCCTGCCTCTAGCTTGACACTTGGCACTATTCACTTGCGGGTCTCCCTCACAGTTTTAAGGGCTAGAACCCTGTGTTCCCCCCATCTCCACCCCCCCCCCCCGCACATGCACACTCTTTTTAAACAAAGGCTGAGATTCCCAGGAATGTGAATTCTGTAGGTAGTAACAATTACTTACCTTGCACAGAGAAATAAGGACAATGCAATAATCTTAAAGCCATTTCCATCCACTGTGCAGAGGCAAGCTCCAGTTTGCCACTGAGTATACCCACAAGAGGGAGATGTAACCACTAATGGCACTCTGACAAATACACCTGCCTTGCATTCACACGGGGGGGGGGGGGGGGAAGTGTCTCAATTAGGCTGAGAGACAGTTGTTTGCCAAATGGTCACCCGGGTAAGTTCATGGCTGGTGTGAGGATTGAATCCAGGCTCATAGCTCACTCTCCTAACCAGAACTCCATGCTGTCTCTCACATTTAATAGCTCACTGTTTTCTGGCTTGTTGGTAACTGCTGCTCCTGTAACCTGATGATCTCAGTCTGAGTCTGATTTTTATTATCAACACTCTGAATGAAAGATTGCACCACGTATCTGCTGACTGAAGAGAACTCGGGGAATGAAACCCAGAAAAAAACTAAAACGCAATGTTCCCACAGATGCAGCTTCACTAGTACAGAACAGCCTTTTAAGTGAATGAACCGGGCAATTAACATTAACATTTTTCTTTTAAATCAGCTAAAGTGCAGCAGCAATAAATATTGATTCAGTTTCTCTAGAAGATCATAATTAAGCTTTGGTTAATAATTCTGTAGCTTTAAGTAAAGAGTGTTTCAGTGTTTTCGTTATGTTGAGCACAAAGAAGTGATTCAAATATATTCAGGTCCCCCCCACACACACACACACTTTCCTTCTGCTCCCCACCCTTAAAGCACTCTTTCTGATGATATTCAAGATTTTTGGTTGAGCAATGGCCTCAAGAGAGAAATCTGCATACTGTAGCCTCAAAAATAAGGCAAACAGTTGCCCCACACATTCAGCTTCTGATATCACTTCTCTAACGGAGGAGGTCATTGCTGGGTGTTGGGGGGGGCAGTTTCTTCCAAGAGCCCCCTCGATGCTCCCTTGCTTTGCTAAGACCACTGCTGAGGTTCCTACTCACCATGCCCCAGCACCTACCAATTAGTATTCCTTTTATACTTTAAAGGACATAGCACATTGGGCAGGGACAACAGATTCTGCCCTAGTACCCTGCAAAGACCTGGAGACTTTGGGGGTGGAGCCTGAAGAGGGTGGGGTTTGGGGAGGGGCTTCAATGGGGTACAATATCACAGAGTCCACTTTTCAAAGCAGCCATTTTCTCCGGGTGAACTGATCTCTGTTGCCTGGAGATCAGTTGTAATCCCAGGAGGTCTCCAGCCATGACCTGTGTGTTGGCAACTCTGTTAGGTAGCCGCATGGAGGAAGCAGAAGAAACACATCCCCATCCTCCAGGCCCAACACCACATCTGCAGCTGTTGCCAGCATGTAAACCCCAGCTTCTGCCAGCTTCCAGAATGGCAGCCAAGTGTTCTTGTCAGAAGGTCATGCCCTCAGGTCACTCCCACTTTCTTATCACCTTCCTGAACTACTACATGAGTAACAAAGGCTGACATCTGACTGCATGTCAAAGCTGTCTGAGAGGGCCTACCACTCCGCAGGTGCTCCAGGGATCCCACTGCCAGCAGAGGGCACCATTACAGCATTTCTTTCTTCCGTAAGGGTCAGTCTCATCTCTAACAGCTGGGCCTCTCGGTCTGTGTCGTCTTCTGTTTTGTCTGGAAGAGGGTGACAGTTAGGCAGAGTTTTAGCTTCCGTTGGTGTTTCCAAAATAGTGGGCTGGTGAGCTTAGCTCCCTTGCTTTGGAGGTAGGATATTCACTGCTTAGAAGCACCAAATTGCTTGTTCAAACCAGCACTTACAAAACATCTCCAGGAAAGAGATTTGAGAGCTTCGCTAAGAGGCCTGTTCTGCTGCTGTACACCACCGCACCAAGAAGGTTAAAAGGAAGAAGAGTTGGTTTTATACCCTGCCCTTCACTTCCTGAAGGAGTCTTGGAACAGCTTATGATCACTTTCCCTACCTCTCCACACAACAGACACCCTGTGAGGTAGGTGGAGCTGAGAGAGCTCTGAGAGAGCTGTGACTGGCCCAGGGTCACCCAGCTGGCTTTATGTGGAGGAGTGGGGAATCAAACCCAGTTCTCCAGAGTAGATTCTGCCGTTCTTAACCACAACACCAAACTGGCCCTGAACCCTCTTAAGCACCACACCAAAGTTTTCCCTAGGACATGTCTGTACTTTGTTTAACCTGGGCTCCCAAGGAAGGAATCCGGGAAACTGTAGTTCTGTGAAGAACTATAAGAGACATTTCAGTACTCAGTACAAAATTGCAGTTCAATGTACTCTAATGTTTTACTTGAATCGATGCATATGTTTGTAAAGAAACTGTGGCTCTGAATCAATCCATCTCTGCCAGCACTCTTGTCTCTAGGTGGTCAGCTAGATGCCTCTAGGAAAGCTCACAATGACGGGCATGAGGGCAATGGCCTACCTGGCGCTGGTCCCCAAAAGTATATTGCTTCAAAAATACACATAGAGACTTTGTTCAGCAATCACGGCTAACAGCCACAGATAGCCCTGTTGTCAGTGAATCTGTAAGGAATACCTCCTACTCCTATTTTCAGGAATCAACACATCTTTTTCCCTTGACAATCCTTAACCTCATTTGGTTACACCACTTTCTACCTCCAAGGAAATCTTTCTGCATCTAATCGTCTGCCAAGGAAAACCTGCACACTGATGATTGTGGGGATGAGAGAATGTACTAGGAAGAAAACCTGGTTCGTGTGGAATGCTGCCTGGGTCTCTTTGCCATCATCACCATCTTGCATGAACTTAGTGTGTGCCCTAATAGAACACATCCAACATTCTCCTATGGCAGTGCGTTGCAGAGAAAGATTGGTACTGATGGGCAAGCCATCAGCAGAGGAACTTGTCCACGATTGCTGATCTCCTCATTGTCTAGAAACTGAGAAGTTTCTAAGAAACCCCAGGATTCTCCAGAGAACAGTTTGAAATTTTTGATCTGGGCTGAACTTCGCCAATAAATTTAATCTCTCTGATACATTCTGCAACCAGAGCTCCTTAGCATTCTCATAGCCCTCATCTGGACTCCCTTGTGATTTGGCAGCATCTCTACAACTTGGGTGACAAAAGCATAGCAAAAACAACAACAACAACCCAAGAGCTGCTTTAGATTCTGACAATGTTTTGGCCTACCAGGTTTCCCAACAAGTTTCTGCAGCTGTTGATCCAAGTATTCCTGGCGCTTTGTAAGTGTGTTCAGCCACTTCCGACGGAGCCTCTCCAGGTCTCTGTCCTGTGAAAAATTTAGACACATTTCTGCTTAGTAGTGGGCTTCCAAGTAAAAAATGGAAACTAGGGCTTCCAAGCCTGCATACACAGGGAGCTCCCAAGGCCCCGGTGTCAAATAACTAAGCAGCCACTGATAAGCAATGAATTACACTATGTATGATGCCATGCGTGAGACAATTTTGTCTTAATTAAGATGTGGGCAATCAGACACAACTGGTTGCTTGCTTCTTATGACAACAAGCCTACATTTTAATCACCTTCCACACAAGCTAGAAATACATATCTTGGGTTCAAGTTATAGTTTGGCTCACATATTTTAAAGTCCTGCAGTGATAAAGAGCTAGAACACGGCTTTCTTTAAGTGAAAAGCCACCTCCTCTGCATGTTTCTAGGGGGAGAGAGAATGTGTTTCATAGTTCCTGGCTATGGATATTCCTCGACTCTATAACATCAACTCAAAAGTATCATGTTGAACATCTAGAACAGACCACCTGCCTATTTAGCTTACCACTATCTACTCTGACTGGGAGTGGATTTCCAGAGTCTGGAACACAGAAAGGTCTTCTTCAACAGCTGCTGCTTGAGACTGTTCAGCTGTAGGGGGCAGGCACTAAACTAGGGAGCTTCTGTATGGATTGCACGTGCTCTACCACATGCCATGTTTTGATCCTCTAGCACAGGAATATTAAGAACAAGTGACCTACAACTACATCTGAAAAGAGAAAACAAGGGCATCCTATTTACCTGGTAACTGTCCATGTCGTCATCTTCCTCCTAGGATAAAAAATCATGCAAACGCAAATAAGTTGGCAGCCTTCCACCTCCTCGTCCCACCACTGCACCTTCTCATTCTTCCATTTCCCACAGTGGCCAAACTGTTTCCCTGGAGGGCCAACGAATGGCAACCAGTTGGCCACTGGGCTTCAGAAACCCAACAGAGTCTAGATTGATAGCTGTTAGATCAGGAGATCAAACAAATGAAGCTCAACAGCATGATTCTTTCCATGTTTACAACAGTAAATCCTACTGGATTGAATCCAGTGATCTGCAGGCACATGGATTACAGATCTCTCCCACATTCTGTTCCCTGCAGCAGTCCTTCCAAACCCATGGAAGCTTATTCCCAGCACCTACTAGAAGTCATGTGGATTAGGAAGGTGGCAAAATGGTTCTTGCCTCTCTCTATGTTCATGGAAGAGACAGAATGGATGATTTTGCCTCTGCCTCCTTCCCTACTGCGAACTCCCAACCAAGACAGCTGCTAATCCATGTGGGTCTTGCAGCCACCCCAGGGATAAAAAAAAACTTTTCCCAATCTTGCAAAAGGACTGCTGGAGTAAAGAAATGCAGGAAAGACCTGTGACCATGAGTGCATTTTGCCAGTTGATCACTGGACCCAAACCAATGAATCCCAGCTATTTAATATCAGCCAATCCAAAAGCAGATGTCCTTTGGTTAATCAGATATCTAAAAACTCTTTCACTGTCTGGCAGCCACAGAAGTTGTCGATTTCAATTCCATCACAAAGTCCTGGACATAGAGACAGGTAGGTGACAAAAACGTTACAGCACTATATTTATTAGATTTCAATCCCATTTTTCCTCCAAGGAGCTTTGGTGTTGTTCATGGTTCTCCCAGTTTTATCCCCACAATGATCTTGAGAGGTTAGCCTGAGAGAGAATGATTGGACGAAGAACATCCAGTGAGCTTCATGGGAAGTCACATCTGAATTTGGGTCTACCAGGGCCAAATCCAACAGTGTAACCCCTGCACCACACTGGCTTTCATAAATGGGACCCCTAACTTCTCAGCACCCTGGGCAAGAACCACAGACACAAGCATATCTTCAAACATTCTGAAGTTGCTACTCCCAGTGTTCATATCAAGAAATGACTCTACATCTCTCCCTGGCTCCCGGCAATACTTTTCGAAAGGCAGTGGCACATTTTAGAGCTGTTATTTTTGTGTGTGACTCTAATAGGTACAAGGACTCCTTTACCTGACAATTCTCATGGCTTTTTGGTGACTTGATGTTTCTTATCTGAACGCAACCCACTCCGACATATAGTATGGATTCTTCCATGAGAGGCAACGTTCCGGATTCCTGCACAGACTTCACTTCCACTTGAATTCGGCGAGACTGTCCCTGCAAGGAACAGAAGGTGAAAAGTTTCTTTGGTAGGGAAAAGACTGGGATAAGGGAGACCTCTGCTGGCAAAAGCTTTACAAGCAGCTGTGAAGGTCAAGGTCTTAAATATGACGTTCCGACAGAGGTAGCGTGATGTAAAGCCTGACCTAAGCAATCTTCACATTACAGACCTTACCCAAGTCACTTCTGAGTAAGTTCAACACCCATGAGGGAAACAGAAACAGAACAGAAACTTTTATTTACTCTCAGGGACAGAGGAATAAAAGGGTCTGGAAAAGAGAACAGAAACTGTTTACAAATGTACCACACAGTCTTGGTGGGCCCCTTGATTTGTAAGACTAAGGTTGATAATTTGGGAGAACAGAGAACAGTTGACAGCCAAGTTTGTATCCTCAAGGTAAATACTGGCCTTTTCTCAGCTTTAGGATCCTCCCAGTGGAAATATGAGCTCCTCTCAGAAAAAAAGCAGATGTTTCACTAGTTTTCCTTCTTTCTCAAACTAGCCTGCTTTGTCACAAAATACAGGTGCTGAGACTTCCACAGTCTCCTGGGACAGATTCTCTCCCAACTAACACTCTGGAGACATGAATCCTATCTCCATGACACACTAGCCTGCTTAAACAAAAGGCAAACTCTGAGACAGGATCCCTCCAGTCTTTCTCTGAAGGTTCAGACCCTATCTGCCTCGAGCTGGGCTGAGTTGAGGGGGGACACGATTGCTCTCTTTAAGTGTCTGGAGGGCTGTCCCTTAGAGGAGGGCAGAGAGCTGTTCCTGTTGGCAGTAGAGGATAGGACTCACAAGAATGGGTTTAAATAAAGGGAGGGAAGGTACCGGCTGGATATTAGGAAAAACATTTTTTACAGTAAGAGTTGTGCAACAGTGGAATCAGCTGCCCAGGGAGGCAGTCTTTAAGCAGCGGCTGGACAAACACTTGTCAGGGATGCTCTAGGCTGATCCTGCATTGAGCAGGGGGTTGGACTAGATGGCCTGGATGGCCCCTTCCATCTCTGTGATTCTGTGATTCTTTTTCTTTCTTGCTCTTCCCCTCCCAGCTAGCTCCTTCAACTTTTCCAGAGATCCTGATTGGCTGCTGGCTGCACTGTTCACACACCAAATGGGACTAAAGGGGATTGGCTGCTTTTCAGGAAGGGGCAGGACATTTGCTCATCCATCACACCAGCACTGCAAATAAAGCATCTTCACTATGGGTATCCATGTATTCATTCAAGCCTATGACCTCTCCCCCCCATCCAAAGCTGTCTATTGTTAATACAAATACAAAGATGCATTAAAAGTATCCTTAGAAAACAGGATCAAATTGAACAACTGAAAACCTCTATTCCTCTTTCTGGCTTAACCTAAGAAACGAAACAGGAAGATAAATATGAAAGGCAAAATCCCACTAGATAGTTCTAGTCAATGGCCCAGTCATTAAGCTTCAAGAAAAGACCTAACTGTAGCTCCCATGAAACTATTCTGCTTATTCCCAGTGTGTTTGGGGTCCTATTTAAGAGGCTGATGCCCTCCTTTGAAGGTATATGAAGACTAGGATTCAGCTTCTCTAGTCTTACATAAGCTTCAATAGACATAAAGGTAAAGTAAAGGTAAAGGTTTCCCCTGCTCAAAAGCCAGTCGAATCTGACTCTAGGGGGTGGTGCTCATCTCTGTTTCCAAGCCGAAGAGCCAGCACTGTCCAAAGGCTTTTTCCGTGGTCATGTGGACAGCATGACTAAACGCCAAGGCGCATGGAACGCTGTTACCTTCCCACTGAAGTGGTGCCTGTTTATCTACTTGCAATTTCTTGCTTTTGAACTGCTAGGTTGGCAGGAGCTGGGGCCAGAGATGGGAGCTCACTCTGTCATGCGGCACTCGGGTCTCAAATTGCTGAACTACCGATCTTCTTGTTTGAGGCGCTATTTTATAGACATCCAGGATATTAAATGAAGTCCCGCTTTCAACTTCATCACTGGCTAGCATCACACTAGTCCTGTTGATTCAGGCAACCAAATTAAGTTTAATGTCAAATCCACGCTTATCCTCGTGCTGCCTGGTCATGAGAACTTATTACCACACAAATCTGGTTTAGGCACGCAGGCACAACCATTGATTTCTCAACACATGATTACTGTGCACTTCATAAAGCTAAATATTAATGGGATTGCCAGGCCTAGCTGTGACTGAAGTGGTAAACTTCTTTATGGGTTGTGCTATATTAAGCTGTAGAAAGGGGCCCACGTGATTGAATGCTCCTGTATACAAAGAAACTAACTGCACACAGAAAATGAATGCACATGGGGAACAGACTACAACACAAAACCCTGACATACTAGTTTTCTACATGTACAGGAATGCGTACCATCGCAAGCACCTGATCTAAAGTGAGTTGACAGAGACATAGGTTTATTGCCTCAGTAAGGATGAGACCCAAAGTCAACTGAATTATCTTGCCGGTATTAAGATGCTCATTATATGTTCATTTAACCTGTTAAGGGAAAAATTTAGAAAAAAAGCTTTACAGCCTTACCTGCCTGAGCTGAAAGATGCCACCGGTATGCACATCCTTAGCTGGTATCACCTCTACTGGGAAATATTCCCCATTCTCATTAAGTTCCAGAATTTGAACCCACAGCTCCAGTTTGCGTGTGACCTCACTCCACCTGGGGGGAAAAAGTACTGTGACTGATGGACCACTTTGCCTTTTGAATGAGCACTTCTTCAGCCACCTGACCCTGCACTCAGAAAGCTCAAAGCCCTTTAGAGAAGAGGTAGGAAAGCTTCAATCCAGCACTGATTCAGTATGGAAGAGCTTGTGGTTATGCTTGAGCAACTGGCAGAATCAAATCTCACCTACAGACACTTTTTAAAGACCACCAGTTTATAAAACAGAGATGTGTATGGGGCCCTCTAAAACAGACAGTTTGAGTGGAAAGAATAAATAAGTAATATCTCCTCCTCTCCTTTTCAAATAGAGTTATAAATGGTTGGCAAATCAGTGATGGAAGGGAGAGGAGGGCATGGGGCAGCTGGTCCTTAGATGCAGGCAAACAGGAAGCTGTACAGGAATGACAGGGAGTGGCAGGAAGACAGGAAGTTCTGGGGGAGGGACAGGGAGTAACAGAAGGCACACCCACCATCTGTCCTTGAATTAATCCACCAAATCAAATGTGGGAGTTACAGTTGATTCATACACAAGCTGGATGCTATCTCTTTTACCTGTCTCGAAGACTTCGTGTTTTAGCTTGAATTATTCCTAGATCCCACAGCGCAGGGTTTTTGCGAGGGTCACACTGCTTGTGCCCATAAACTTCAATGGCCAAAGCACCATCATAGAGATACTCCTGAAAATCTTCAGTAATATTTACAGAGAATTCCTAGGGCAGAACAGGACAGAAATTACCCATCATTCACACAGAATCCTCCTCTTGTTCCACTCATCCAGCTTCCTATAAGTTCCCATGCATGTGGCCTTGCTCTCTCTTTCATAGCCCTAGAGGGACCAGAATGTTGACTATGCATTTAGGTGTGAGATAGGAAATATGTCCAGGAGCACTAGAGATCAACTGCTCAGAGGTGTGAGTTTTACAAAAGACTTAGGCAAGGTCCTGATAAGAATTTAGGAAACTCTTTGCTTATAATCCTGAACCAATCCACTGAGTGGAACTAAAGGGGGGGGGGGAATCAAAAGATGAGGCTTTTCTATGCAACGTCTGTTCCTTATTACAATCAATGCATTTCATGTCTCTGTGTGGTTTCCTGCCTTGCAATCACCCTCAAACCACTCTTTAATAAATGCTTTGATATTTATATAATACTCTTAACTGATTTTTAAGCTGCTTGATTTTGTAAACCACTTTGACCATCAGGTGGTGGTGTAATGTAACATCATTAGAGCTTATAAGAACTCACTCAACTTTGAAAAGCTTCCTTTAACTTTGGTACAAGATAAGAAGGGGAGACAATTCAGCTTAGCAAAAATAAAATAAAATAAAAAATGCATGCACAGGCATGTAACTGAGCCCTCCAGACTGGGAGTCCTACAGTTATAAGAGGACGCAGAATATGTGAATCATGCAAAATTTTCTAGGTGAGCATCTTACAAAACTATATAAAGGCCAGATGAAGGTCACTCCACACATGATGAAGTAGATGGTGTCCTTTCACACTATGTGCTACTGTTTGGGGAATACCAAAAGGACAGAAGGAGAGACACGTGTCTAACACACAAGGCAGGTCAAAATTACAGAGGGAACAAAACAGGTATCTTAAAATAAAGAAGAAAAGGGGCCTGGGCTGAATTATATTGATTGGTGTGTTGTTAAATAAAATATATATGTAAAGCCTTATCAAAGACTCCAAGAAAATTTCTGCAATTCTATATTCTTCCTCAGTTTACAAATCCTCAACAAGACCAGATTTGTTGATGAGGAAGACTTCAGAACTGCAGTATGTATGTACTGTTCTGCTATTGGGTCAAATGAAATGCTGGACTGGCCAAGAAGCAGCAGTAGCTAACCGCACTTCCAGGTATGTAAAGCTTCTGCCTTTAGAGACATGTTTCTCTTCTTCCCACTTTACGCTTGTTACTGGATGCCAGTGGAGTACATGCAGCAGATACATTTGCTGCATAAAGTGCAAATCGGCGCTCACTTTGCTTTGTCTATGGCAGTAGGCAATAACAAAATTACATTGCAGTGGTCAAAGACAACCATGCACCGGGGCTCTTTGCTGACAGGAGACAGAGAAGGGTCCATTTCGGGGGCCACCGTCACAGGTTCCAGCTGATCCCAGAAAGAATATTTGCAGAATACGAAGTTGGAGAGGTGCTGGGGCAAACCTGTTGCTTGAAGGATTTTGATCTAAGAAGACAAAACAAAACAAAGAACAATATTTTAAGCAGGCCAATTATGCAGCAATGTTCAAAATATAGCACAGGACAAACCTAGTTTGCTAAGACTAATAAACTTAGCAAGAGGATTAAACAGCTGGCACTATTTAAATCATACCCGTGCCTCAAAACATTCCTGGATTAAAATTGTGCCTGAAAATCTCCAGTAGGGGTCACTGAACACTGAGCCTTGGGGAGAACAGCTGGGTTGTTTCAGAGGAAGCAAAACCCTGAAAGTTCTCATTGTTTTTTCCCTCACTTCTTTGATATGCATTTATTGCTCAAGAGGAATTGAATACTGCTGGCATAACCCTTGTTGATCTGAAAGTAATCATGCTTTTGTTTCATTCAAGTCAGGAATTTCATGCTGTCATTTGTGTTTATTGTCTATAAATAACAGTAACTGTTTAAACTGTACACAATTTTATTATCTAAACAAGAACAGAAACTATTAGGTTAAGGTGACTTTTGGACAGCATGATAAAACATGACTGATGAAGTGTGGTTTGATCAAACTCCAGTTAGGGTTTTATGACTGGCACCAGCCTGGGATTTTAAACTAGAGTTTGCAACTGGCTTGTTGACTACGCTTGTACTAAGTTTGGTTTATTACAACATCAGTTTGTCATAGTTTGTTGAGCGGTATTGCTCTTTGCGTATATCTGGTCAATGACACGACAATGGGGGAGGAGTAGAAATGTCCTCTTTAATGGGAAGTGGGAAAGAGACAAGAAGCAGTACATATACCAGAGTTCACACACAAACCAGGATTCATTACATATTTGGTAAACAAACCGTGGTTTTACCATGACATCTGAATGCATTCTAAGTGGACACAATTCTCAGATGATGCTTTTGCTTTGACTCTTCAAATACTATAATTACTGATGATTAATGAGGCTACTTTCTCTCAACGTGGAGTATGATTTGGATATTCAGCCACCGTAAACTTGTTCATCATGCAACCTGCCCTTCTCTCTTAGGGGCTCAAACCACCTGCTACACAGAGGTTTGCCATTCTTCTTCTTCAGACTCTAAAAGCAACCTAGAGCGGATGAAGGACAGACAGGGAGAAGCTGCTGGACTCCTTGACTCTACTTGGTCCTTTTCCAGAGGTGGGGAACTCACCATGCACACCAGCTTCTGCTCCTGCAGATCGTTCTCAGGGGAGGCCTCCATGCTGTCATCTCCTCCTACGATTCGCTCGCCAATCTCACCACTCACACGTACCACTTCAACGTGCAGTCGACCTGCTATCTAATGGGAAGAGACAGAAGAGATTAGGAACCAACAGAGATGTATAGTATTTTTTAAAAAAATCTGTGTCTGCAGCTTGCCTTATTGTACATCCAACTAGTTCAGAGGAAAGCTTCCCGAATTCCCAGTATGGGAGGCAGTGGTACTCAACCAACAGCCAGAAAAAAGTTCCAGGTGTTTAAGAAGGAAGTCTCTGAGCAGTAGAGCTGCTGGAAGAATGTCCTCCAAGTGCCCTGCACTCTTCCCACTTTGCTCAGAAACATAAGCCTAGTTCTCCTTGTCTGTAACTGGGCAATACCCAATTAAGACTACACATGTGGCTTCCAGTACCAAATGCTCCTTCATACAGGACCCCCAAATACTTTCACCAGATGTTACGGAGAAGGGGCCCAAACCCAGTCTACTCCCAGGCAAGCCATCTGTCTACACAAAAGGAATTTACTTCTATGGAAGTGCATGTGAGCCTCAGATCTATTGTCTGAAGTGCTACACTTAAGCACATCCACAGCAGCTTGGCTCCATCATTATTACATTGACTTCCATCCAACAAGAAGTTTCCATGGAATGTCTGTCCACAGAACATACTTTATTTATTTATTTATTCATTTATTTATTTTCCCCCACACTCCCTCTCCCACCCGAAATTACCACACTCCCCCAGAAACAGCACAGGGGAGGGAGTCGTGTGCAACGGCAGGGAAAGACAAGTTGCACTCTGTGGACAGAAATCCTGTTGGCTGTGGCAATGCACTGTTGGATCAAACCATAGGAAGCCATACCAACCAATGGGTTGGATCCAGTAGAGATTTCAACCAACTGAAGGGTAGGGTAGGTTGTACTTTTTTTGACATTTCCCCCCTCCCATGGCAGACCTCTGACTTAGCCTCCCATTCATGCTGATCCTGAGGATTCCCCCCCCCCCATACCCCTGGAGCAGCATTTCATGAGGCATCTGGGAAGTGGGAAAAGACATGTGCTACTGAGGAACAGTCAATCCAATTTGCCTCACATACCAGAAATCAGCTGTGAATAATCATAAATGCAAGTTCAATATCCATTAACAATTTTAAAGACACTTACATAAACAGTGGCCAACCGTACAAATGACAGTTATCCATTCATATCCCATTAGAAGCCGTTTGGGAACAACAGCAAAAAGCACAGTGCAAGATTAGGATGCAGCTAAACGTAACCGGCCACAGCCAGTTACATCAAAGATGGAGAATCAATGGTAAATTGATCCCAGGAACTGTAATATAAGTATAACTCACTGGGTAATGATGTGTTTATGCGCTAACTGTGCAATTGGCTACTTAAACGAACCTCTCCTTTCTGGTTGATGATTGGAACGGCGTACTGGAGCTTCACATCCCAAGAGAGGGACTCAAGAAAGACGTTGGCCACCCCAATAAGGCTGTGATTCTCTTGCTCATCATAGAAGGGGTCTGCTCTCCTGAAGTAAGACCTCATGACCTAGAATCCAATTTGAAAAAAAGAAGTGTGACAACATTCTGCTGCTGTGTGCTGACCTGGGCGAACGGTTCTCCTAAAGGATGAGTGGGGATGTTTGGAGTGTCAGTCTCATGTACCAGACATCTCCACTCATTCCCATTTTCAATGGCCCTGCTCTTTAAAAGCTTCCTCACGGCCATCCTTTTGAGAGAGAGCTTAAAAACACAAGCATACCACACATAGCGAAAGCAGATTCCTAACCGAAATGCACTCCCACCAACCTTTTCTGCTCATACAAAACGAACTGCATTCCCCACATACTCTCGGCTTCCTTTTTTATTTCCTCCAGTCACCCACTCCCCTTCTTTTATACTGAGAAAAGTCACATTTGAGATAGTAGCAGAGGCTACAGAGATTCACAGAGCAACCCCCAAATAAAACGATACCCAATTAGATTTGCATCCAGTAGCACCTTAGAGACACACCAGACTTTTTGGGATAAAAGGTTTTGGATGTACAAGTTCCCCAGGGAGCCTCATCTCTTGAAAGTTTATAACCCCAAAATCTTGCTGGGTCTCTAAGGTGCTACTGGATGCAAATCTAGTTGTTCTCCTGCAGACCAACACAGATACCCTCTGAAGCTACCTTTTAAGCCCATTAACTCCAACAGACTTAGAAGGATGAAACTCTGACTAGGATTGCACTGTAAATGAAGCATGCTCAAACAAGATATAAGATTTATCAGGTTTTCATATAGAGCAGAAAAAAATGATACATGTGTATTCTTGTATCAACAGCATGTTTTCAGTATATCTATATACTAATAGCCAAGTTGCCCCCTCCATGAGGATATCTAAATCCACGCGGAGGGGGCACTTGGGGGGCAGGGAGATTTTTCTGTGCACTTGGGGGAGATTGGCATGCCTGATGGCTCAGAGCCGCACAGGCCTTGCCGTTGCAACCAGGGGCGGGGGGAGATTGGGGGGCCCAGCAGCTCAGAGCCACGCAGGCCTCATTGTTGCAACTGGGGATGGGGGGAGACAGGCGGGCCTGGGGCTTGCCATCATTGCCCGGGGGAGGGGAGGAAGGCTTACCTGTGGCTGCTTCTCCATGTGGAGCTCCTTCTCTCCCCCCCCCCCCCCGCGAGTACCGCAGGTCCTGCCTACCTGTGGCTGCTTCTCCATGTGGAGCTCCTTCTCTCCCCCCCCCCCGCGAGTACCGCAGGTCCTGCCTCTTGTCTATATACTAATAGCCAATTTGCACATTGGGGGCACTTGGGGGGCAGAGAGATTTTTCTGCACACTTAGGGGACTCCCCAAGTGTGCAGAAAAAGCCTAAAAGTAAAAAAAAAAAATGGGGGGGATATTTAAATCCCCCCCAAAGTAAAAGCATTCCCTGTGCATGTGCAGAGAACGCTTTGGCTGTTGGAGGGGAGGCTCGGTGGGTCTGGCTGGGAATGCTGCAGCGGGTCCAGCGGTTGGGAGGTGTCTAGGCCTCACCGCTGGAACCCGGGGGGGGAAATCAGCGGCGGGCCCGGCAGCTGGTTGGTGTCCAGGCCTCACCGCTGGTGCCTTGGGGGGGAAGCTAACCTGTGGCCGCTTCCTCCTCAGCCATGAGGTCCCCCCCTGCCAGTATCACGGGTCGCTCTGCTTGTTCATTTATAATCTTAAGTTTCTTATAGCCCCTACTTTTTCCAAAACTGGGTATCTTCTTTTTTAAGTAACTGGATTTTTCATGACTATCTCTCTATTGGTAAGAACACTTAGCCATTTACAAAGCCCTTTCACGGTTCTAAGAATTCCAAGGACTCCACATATTTCAACAGTCGTAAAGCAGGACTCATATCCCCTCAGTCCAACTGAATATCTAATACTAGAGTCGGGAAACAGCACTAAGGGTTTGGTGTATGCTACCATTAAAATGGCATTACCTTTCAGATAACTCTGTTTTCCTTGTTGCTGAACAGGTTGTTGATTTCAGGGAACATATTATCATAGGCAACTTCTAAGACAGATGACTAGACAATCTTATTTGAGACTCGTGTTCTTCATCATTATTACAGGGTCTTTTTTAAAGAATAAAACTAAAAATCAAGATCTTATGCTCTCTTGAATTTTGCTGAGGGGATAAAAAACACCCATTTCTAGATGTTGCAAAGGGCTTATTTGTCCCCCTGCTAATTAGGAGAGCCATTACTTTTCAGCCCCTCCCACCCCTACATACCATGTTGTCCTCCTCACAATCCTTCCATTCTTGATAGAGATCCCTCATGTCTACCAGTCGGTTCTCCAGCTTCTCAAGCGACCAGATCTGCTTGCCTTTACCTTTTCTCCTCACCTGAATGGCTGGTTCACTAAGAACAGCACCTCTCTGTGGAAGCGTAACAGCAAGAGATGCAAGTCAGGTAAACAATGTCAAAAACACCTTAAGAATATGCCTGGATTTTCTTCTTTTTAAAATGAAGAGGAGGAGGGGCCAATGGTCAGTGGAAGAGCCCCTGCCTGGCATGCAGAAGAAGAAGAAGAGATTGGATTTATACCCCCCACCTGAGAGCCAGTTTGGTGTAGTGGTTAAGTGCGCGGACTCTAATCTGGGAGAACCGGGTTTGATTCCCCACTCCTCCACTTGCACCTGGCTGGATGACCTTGGGCAAGCCATAGCTCTGTACCACCTGTTCCCTCAAGGACAGCTTGGGAAAGAGCTCTCTCAGCCCCACCTACCTCACAGGGTGTCTGTTGTGGGGAGGGGAAGGGAAAAGGAGTTTGTAAGCCGCTCTGAGACTCCCTTGGGGAGTGGAGGGCGGGGTATAAATCCAATCTCTTCTTCTCTTCTTCTTCTTCTTCACTCGGAGTCTCAGAGTGGCTTACAATCTCCTTTGCTTCCTCTCCCCACAACAGATACCCTGTGAGGTAGGTGGGGCTGAGAGAGCTTTGAGAGAACAGCTCCTGAGAGAACAGCTCTGAGAGAACTGTGACTGACCTGACGTCACCCTGCTGGCTGCTTGTGGAGGAGTGGGGAATCAAACCAGCTGCTTCAGTAGCAGGCCTGGAAAGCTGCTGTTGGACTTAAGTCGGCTATACTGATTATTGACAGACCAATGGCATCAGTCAGTATAAGGCAGGTTCGTGTGTTATGAACAGCAGCCAAGTTCACTTTGACCACTCTGTTTAGCTTTAATCAGTTTTCAATACTGACTGCAAAATGGGTCTTACTAGACTGGAAGGAAATTGTTAAATTATGAAGAAAAGTAGTTAGTCAAATCAAGGAAAACTACCCACATACATATAGGGCTCAGCAACTGTTAGCTTGGGGCCCCAATTCCGTTCAGCCTCTTTCCTCTACTGCATCCCATCCCCACAGAAACAGATGGCCAGTTGAGACAATGCTTTCCCTTTCTCCCTTACCCCTTCCACAACAGGCTGCTTGTTGAATAAGAACAAAGGCAGACACAGCTCTCAGCCACTCCTGGTCAAGGGGTGGGGCCTACAAGGGCCTAGCTGCCTTGCAAATATTTCAAATCCTGTTCCTGAATATTCAGTTTTCATGAACAAAAGTTGTATCCAAGAGCACCTTAACGGCCAACAAAATCTTCCAGAGTATAAGTTTCCATGAGTCAAAGCTCACTTTGTCAGGTACCAAACCGCCAAGAAAACCTATTTCTTATATCGAACCGTGTTCTGTCTGAAAGCTCAGCAAGCAGCAAACCTGCTGTTGACCTCAGGATTTCAGGCCAATATTTAAACCTGCTGGGATTTTTATTTACTTAAAATATTTATATGCCATTTTATCTCCTTGGAATCAAGGTGGCCAACACTGCACCAGTTAGGGTTGCCAGCCTCCAGGTGGGGCCTGCGGATCTCCCGTTTTTACAACTGATCTCCAGCTGACAGAGATCAGCTCCCCTGGAGAAAATGGCTGCTTTGAAGGGTAGACGCTATGGCATTGTATGATGCTGAGGCCCCTCCCCTCCTCAAACCCCACCTTCTCCTGGCTCCACCCCCAAAGTCCCTAGGTATTTTCCAATCTGGACTTGGCAACCCTAGCACCAGTTGCAAGGACACAAAACAACAACAGAACAACCTGTTAACAAGATAAAAACACCACACAGGTTAAAAATCCAGCCAAATCTGCCAAAATAGTTACCCTCTACTGGATGATGACAGGCTTTTATTGTTACAGTTATAAAACACAATCAAATGTTAGATCAATTGAGTTTAGGCTTCAGTTATCTCATAATATCTCGTCCCCCCCCGCCCTGCTGAAGTTTACTATCTGTGTTTGGCCCACATTAAGAACAAAATGGCACCAGACTGAAATCTATGCATATGAATAGTGTGACCTGTTTTAATTAATGCTGTTTTAAACTGTTTTAATTGTTTTGTAAGTTATATTTGATCTGTATTGAAATTTTTATGACGTCTTAGATTTTGCTCTATTATCCACCCTGAGCCCGCTTGGGAGGAGGGTGGAATATAAACTGAAATAAATGAATAAATCTTCTAAAGCACTGATACTCACTCAGTGGCCCATATTTCAGGAAAGTAGGCCAGGCTCTACTACCTGAGACATGGGACAGGTGCCACACTGGTGAACAGTGTTCAGAAGAGCCACAGGTGGCTAAGGAGCCACTGAGAGAGAATCACTGTTCTAAAGTAAATAAAATACCACTTTTGAAAATGGTGCTGGGGGGTAACAGTGTCCTGGGGGGGCTTCTAGTGACCTGCCCCACTGGTGGACCTCCTGATGGCACCTGGTATTTTTAGCCACTGTATGCCACTGTGTGACTGGACTGGATGGACCACTGGCCTGATCCAACATTGGCTTCTTTTATGTTCTTTATGTTCTTTGTCTGGATTGCTACAAAATCTGGAGCACAAATATGGACCCACTTGTGACGAACAGCCACCTATATTGGTGGAACAGGTACTGGGTGCCTCACCTTTCTGTTGGCATTGAGGCTCGAGGCTGGGATCTGCAGAGTAACCTTGTACTCCGTTCTTTTATCCATCTCCTCCGCAATGAAGTTGGCTTCCCTCACGCACAAGTTGGCCTTCACAATCTGCTCCCTCAGCTTCCTCAGGCTGTGGTTTAGCATCTCTTCTCTTTGGGAAAACAAGCAAGCAAGCAAATGGCAAGGATTTCCAGTTGAACAAAAGAATGTTGAAAGGTAACTTTTTGGATAGGGGTCTGTCCATCTGCTAAGCGAAAGCATGCAACTAGTTTGCAACTTTTAAGTGGCAACAGAGAAATTGGCTGAGAGATCCTTGTGCTGGCCCCTGAATGGGGCAGGACTGGAGTCGCACCCTTCCAGATGTGACAGGACCATGGTATCTGGTAACTCTTCTACTTGCATTCCAGCCTATGGCTTGCAATGCTTTTCACAGAAGCAAAACATTGGAGCTAATTATCTAACCCACTTCTCAAGGGCTCATACCACTTCTCAAGGGCTCATACCACCCCCCACCCCCCAAGAAGTTTCCAGAGGACAAAGCAAGCCTCTGAAGAGAAGGGCTGTCTCAGTTCCCAGTGGTTCTACAAGGCAGAGGAAATGACTGCTATCTGGAATGCCACACAGCGAAGGTTCCATGGGAAGGAATCTGATATGATGCCAGACATCAGACTCGGCAAAGAGCCTTCCTCCTTCAGAAGTGACATCATTGTGCTGGGCACATCGCTGGTGGACGCTCTAGCATGATAGAGTGACATGCCCTTGTGACATGCCCAGCGCAATGACATCACTTCTGGGCGATGTCATCGAACCGGGAGCTACTCCCCCCCCCCCCGCAACAGGTTCCCCCTGCCAGCCAGATCTGGGCCAGCAGGTCGGAAGCCCTTTGAGTGGGCAAACCCCTGCCAACCCCCCAGTGGACCTGGCAGCCCTACTCAAGCTCCCCCCCCCATTAAAACATTCTATGGGCCATGGGGCATTCTCTCTCAAAAAAAGACAACCACCAAACTGAGGATGTGGTATATGTCCTTTTCACTCACCTTTCTTCTGCCCACTGTCGTAATCGTTGCTGAGCATTGGGAGAATGGCAGGAGAACCTGTCCATAGAACGGAAGTGCTGTTTCTCTGGAGACAACCGTCTTCGGAGCTGTTCCAACTCGTGTTCATACATAATCCTCTGGCGCTCCAAGGCAGACCGCTTCTCTTCTTCGTGCTGCTGCTCCAGGCTCTGCAAAATTGACTGCATGGGATCTAGGCAGAGAAAAAAGAAGATATGGAGAGGGAAAGTGAAAGTGCAGAAAGACAGACTGAAAGAGATTTAAGTCATGGAGCAAAATGTTCGAAAAAACAAATACCGTATTTTTTGCTCCATAAGACTCACTTTTCCCCCCCAAAAAAGTGGGGGGGAAAGTGTGTGCGTCTTAAACCCCCCTCACCTATCCCGAGCCATGGCACTGAGCAGAGCTAGGTGCGTCTTATGGTCAGGTGCGTCTTATGGAGCGAAAAATACGGGTAACTGATTACCACTATACATCAGTAGTTTTCCAAACTCTTCTGACTGTTCCCTAGATGCATATTAGGGGTTCATCCTGAAAGACTGCCTGCCTTGTACTACCTCCATCTGCTTCAGCAACCCGCAACCAGAGATGAGCTGGATCCATTCTAGGTGTATTTAGCGGCAGCAACAAGAAGGTCAATAGGCCTGGAAGACTCCCATCCAGTGTTCCCTTTAAGCTGAGTTAGTGTGAGCTAGCTCACAATTTTTTAGCCTTCAGCTCACTCATTTTTGCCTTAGCTCAGGAAGGATGGCTCCAGAGCAAACTAATTTATGCAGTAGCCAAGTCGCTCACTTACAACTTTAATGCTAGTAGCTCACAAAGTAGAATTTTTGCTCACAAGACTTCATGGCTTAGAAGGAGCATTGCTCCCATCCCCAGAATCCTCTACAGTGTAGAGGGTTTTAATAGCAGACAGGCAAGGGTGTCTTGATAGGCAAAGGGATGTAGAAAAGGTTCCTCCAAAGGCAGAAGGTGGGGAAATAACCCCGACATTTCAAGCCATATTCCAGCTAAGTTACTTTTGAGAGCAATTGTAGAGAATATGCAGCCTTGCACTGATGCACATACATAAAGCCAGTGTGACATCATCGTTAACAGTGTCCAACTAGGATCTGAGAGACTCAGGTTTGAATCTATGGTCTGCCATGGAAGCTCACTGGGTGACCTTGGGCCAATCACACATTCCTGGTCTAACGTCCCCCCCACACTCGTTATGAGGATAAAATGGAGAAGAACAATATAAGTTACTTTGGGTCCCCATTGGGGAGAAAGACAGGGTATAAATAAAGTAAATAAAAACAGACTGAAGACAATCCCTGCCCCTTACCATTGCCACCGAGTGCTTTCATAGTCACCTCCATCTGGGCATATTCATAGCTGAAGTTGATCTCACTGGACACTTCACTGGAGTTGTCTCCATCCAAATCCAGCTGCTCGGAGCTGTTGCTTCCTTTCATCGAATTCTCCTCATCTTCGGCTTCCGCCTTCTTTTTCTTTTTTGGCAAATTTAGCCTTGAAGGAGTAAAAGGGAAGGGGAAATTCCTCCTATCACCTGATAGTTTAGGATGAAATGGAGGAAAGGCTGTATCATAAGGCAAGGTGGGTGGTCACCTCTTCCCAGGGAATAGTGCCCAGAAGGAGAAACAGAATGGCCTGGACTTAAAGGGGAATGATCCATGAGGAGACAGATGAAGATGGGTAGCCGTGTTAGTCTGTTTGTAGCAGCAGAAAAGAGTAAGAGTCCAGTAGCACCTTAAAGACTAACAAAATCTGTGGCAGGGTATGGGCTTTTGTGAGTCACTGCTCACTTCTTCAGATACAGCTAGAATGTGAGTCCATCTGTCACACACAAACCACAAACCTTTATTGGCATAACGAGTCCATCTGTCCGATATATTGGAAAGCGGAATGATTTCAGATGCCAAATAATATTAACAGGAAAATGATAATAGAAGTTGTGATTGGATTAGGTGTGATACACAGAAAGGCAGTGGGTGGGAAGAAATCAGCATTGGTAATAAAACAGGAAACCTACTTCTCAATTCAGTCCAGGAGGATGCACTGTCTTGAGCTTCGTTATCAGTTGCAATCCAGCAGCCTCTCTTTCTAATCTCCCTTTGTAATTCCTTTGTAAGAGCACTGCTACTTTTAGGTCAGCAACTGAATGTCCTGGAAGGTTAAAATGTTCCCCCCAAATGAACCCATCTCCCTGCCTGTTAAGGCAATGCTCAATCAAAGCACTAGCTGCCCCACAGACAGTGAGAAAGGGAGTGGCCACCCTCACAGGCAAACTAGAGAACCAAACCAAGGAACATACAAGAAATTCTGCTGTTATCAGACCCAGGGTCTATCTAGCCTAATATCCTGATTCAAAGTGGTCAGCCAGATGTTTCCAGGAAGCCTACCAACATGGAATAAAGCCAGCAGACCTCCTGCTTTGTCCTCCCACCACAACTGATATTGAGACACGCTTTCCCTGGAGGATCCACTGAGCTACCGTGGTTCATAGCAATAAACTCCTAAGCCCAGTCCACTTTTAAAGCCCTCTAAGGTAGTGGCCATGGCCATCGCTGTATCTTCTGGCAATGAATTCCTTAAGTCAATTTGTATAACCAAAAATGTTCCTTTATCTCTCCTGAATCCATTACCAACCACTTTCACAAGGCAATCCCAGGTTCTAAAGTTATAGGAGAGAGAAAACATTCTCCCTCATACACGCCCCTTTCCCTAAGCCAGTTCAGGCTTTTTTTCACCTCACACCTATGCAGAACAAGCAAGCAAGCCAGTAGCCTACCTGAAGAAGTGATTGTTTCCCCACAGAATTCTGTCTCCATGGTGTAGTTGTGTGGGGCCTGTGACAGCGGTGCCGTTTACAAACGTCCTGTGATGAAGGAAGAGAAGCAAGTGGGATGATTTCAACTGAGGGTTGTTGCCACAAAATATACGAATAGTGTGAGAGTCCATGAAACCTGGATCTTTTTGGATCCCTTTTATTTTGTGAGGGGAGAGGCACAAAAAAGTTTATTAGAATCTAGGTAAGTACATCATGGAGCTCCAGGATCTTTCAATATTATTTATTTATTATTTCATTTGGCTTCTAGCCCTTCCTCCCCCCGCAAGCAGGCTCAGGGTGGGTTACAACAATATATACACAACATAATAAACAACTTAAATTTCAGTATCCCAATTTACGCGACACTACTAGTCCACTATTGATGGCATCGAGACTCCTGGGCTCCCTATGTGTGTACAGATAGAGGTAACTAAAGCTGAGAGGGGGCGGGCAGATGAGATCCGTGCCGGACGGAAACAAGGCAGATGGGGTAAAGTAGAGCAGAGCTGGGGGAGGCCAATACAGTTTGGGTTCCATAGGCCTGGCAGAACATCTCCATTTTAGAACTGCATTCAATCCCGCAGGGCCTGGATCTCATTGAGGAGACTGTTCCACCAGGCTGAGGACCAGAGCCGAGAAAGCTTTGGCCTTGGTCATGGCTAGGTGAACTTCTGTCAGACTGGGGATCACCAGTAGATGTTGATCTGTACGGCGTAATGGTCTTTGGGGGACATATTGGGAGAGACTGTCCTGAAAGTGTTAGTCCCAAACTAAAGGGCTTTAAAGGTTAGAACCAACACCTTGAACCTGACCTGGTATTTAACTGGAAGCCAGTGCAGCTGGCGGAGCACCGGTTTTATGTGTGCTCTCAGTGGTGTTCCTATAAGAACACGTGCCACCGTGTCCTGGGCCGGATGAAGCTTCCGGATCAGTCTCAACAGAAGCCCAGCATAAAGTGACTTACAGTAGTCCAACCTGAAGGTGACCATTGCATGTATCACTGTGGCTAGGTCACAGGGGGAGAGGAAGGGAGCCAATTGCCTGACCTGGCAAGGATGGTAGAATGCTGACCTGGCAACATTCATGACTTGGGTCGCCATTGATAGTGAGTTATCCAGAGTCACACCCAAGCTCTTCACTGTTAGCACTGGTGTTAGCAGTGTCCCATCGAGAGCTGGGAGTTGGATATGGCATTTTGTGGGGTAACTTGGAGTATGTGGACAGACTGTTTTAAAAGGTATCCCAGACTCATGAAACTTGGCAGAGAAATTACACTGAAGGGTTTGGTGTCCGAGCTGCTGACAAGAAAGACAGGGAAGCTGGCAAGATTTATCTTCAAGTCTAATGGTGGTTTTGGAACTGTGGAGTGGCCTCCCTTGATCCCACCCACTGCCATAAAACTGTGGAAGTCCTGGAGCTAGTCTTCTGGTAAACTACTTTTTAAAAAAAATTGTTAGAACTATTAAAGATGTAAAAACATTTAAATACAGTAAAGCATTTCTGTCATCATAAATAGTCATAAAATAAGGTAAAGGCAAAGGTTTCCCTTGTAAAAAGACAATTGAATCCGACTCTAGGGGGTGGTGCTCATCTCCGTTTCCAAGACAAAGAGCCAGCGCTGTCTGAAGATGGCTCTGTGGTCATGTGGCCAGCATGACTAGATGCTGAGGCGCACGGAACACTGTTACCTTCCTACTGAAGCGGTGCCTGTTTATCTGCTTGCAGTTTCTTGCTTTTGAACTGCTAGGCTGGCAGGAGCTGGGGCCAGAGACGGGAGCTCACTCCATCATACAGCACTCGGGTCTTGAACTGCCGAGCTACCGACCTTCCAGTCTGCAGTTTAGCATCTTAACCTCTGAGCCACTACGCCCCCTCAGTCTTAAAATACACAGTCATAAAATGAACTTAAGCTACCAATTCATTTTCAAAATAACTTAACAAGGGATTCTAATGGGTTTCCCAACTTTTAATTTCTCTTGAGTGCTGAAGTGAAGTAACCTTCACCATTTCGATCATTTCTCACACATGGCTTACCCAATCACTCTTCACTGGAATGTGTCTGGATTTCCAGTATCAAGCATATAACATTCTATTAGACCAGATTTGTCACCACTCCATTTCCCCCACAGCTAACTCCTTCCAGCTAGCCCTCAGCTCCAACTGCCCAGCACTCCACTGGCTGCTCCTATTGGCCGCTCTGTGGCTTGGCAATTTTTACTCCTCTCTCTATCATTTTCACTTACCTCACAGGATTGTTGGGAGGAAAAAACGTAGGCAAGGAGAACCCGTGCAAGTCATTCTGACCTCTTTGGAGGAAGGATGGGATTTTTAAAAAAAAAAGGTGATAGAAATATGATAATTTATACCAACAGAAACATTCAGTCACCTTGTGTTCTTCTTAGGTGTCAGCATAACTTGTCCATCTGAGGTGATATCTATTATACAGTGCTCAGGCAGAATCCCCATTCCACATAGCTGGATATCCTGGGAATTATCTGACCCAATTAGTGTGTGTTCCTATGGAAGATTCAAACAGGTGCATTAAGACACAGCAGAAACTCAGAGTATTCATTTGGATAAACATTAAGCTGTTTTAATACTGAGTGAAACTACTCATAACATCTCTTCAAGGACTCAGAGGTCTTTCCCACCCTGGCTATAATTTTAACTGGGGACTGGATCATCTGCATGCGTTGACAAGAATGCAATGCACACATATCCTTTAATACAGCTCTTCTAAAATGGTAATCTATAGCCAAAAAAAGAGAGATTACACCTGCTAAGGCTTTAGAGGGGGAAAAAATACATTTCCTGACTATACCACCTCAGATCCAGCCCCCAGGGTGGGGAAACACTTGTTGAAAGCAGCCCCCATGTTCCTTTTGAAATGCTTCACCTTCTCTCTGACATGTACGAATTTCATGTGGGGTCAAATCCTGGAAGTGACTCCCACCACCACAGATGGAAAACTGAGAAGGAACTGTTGCACAAAAGAGCTTTACACACAGTCATTCTGCTCATAAATAAAGGCAATCAAGCAAGATACCATTACAAAGCAAAATCAACTACGTTTGTCAGAGAGACACACTTGCAACATATGGCAGCCAAGAGGATGCTTGGGCACAATGGCCTTGATGCATTTGTAGGGAACCTGGGAACAACATCCCTTCATCCTTTAGCCTATGCCGCCTGAAACACCCAGCAGTTGTTTAACATGTACTGAAGGCTGCTCATATAAATGCAGAACATTTTTCTGACCTGAGCATACAGGAACTGACAGCATATATGCGCACCGCTCACCCCAAGATACTGACCTATACAAATCCAGGTGCCAAGAAGAAACTGATAGTTTTGCAAATGCACCAAGGTTACCCTTTGAAATCTGTTTGGTTGCGAAGGCTCCTGTTGGTCCCACCTTCACATTAAGCAACAGATTTAGCCTGACTGGGCTGACAAAGCCAATTGAGCTGCGAGCCAGACACCTACACAGATTGGAACATTCTTTGCCTCCTCTTTTTTTTTTTTTAAAAAAAGCTTTCTTTTATTGCTTAATAGACAGCAAAGTGGAGACAACTAAGGGTCCTCCCTCTTTCACTCTCTCATCCTTGCATTCTTCTAGATGTCCCACTGTGCTAGGGACATGGAATGACTTATCAAAACCCAAGGATATCAGCTTTCCTTAAAGAGGTGGCACTTAAGCCACTCCTGTGGGCCTATCTTCCTTCTTTAAAGACAGTTTCCAAAATACTTGAAAAGGACACCACACAGACAAGGGAGAACAAGTGTGTGCCTAACCAGCAGACAAGCCTGGAGCAGTGGAAAAGAGCAAGAATCCAGTGGAATCTTAAGGACTAACAAAATTTGTGGCATGGTATGAGCTTTTGTGAGTCACTGCTCAAATTTTGTTAGTCTTTAACGTGCCCCTGGACTGTTGCGCTTTTCTACTACTACAGACAGACTAACGTGGCTTCCCATCTTGATCTATCTCCACGACAAGCCTGAGACAGGCATAATAAAGATTCCCTAAAAACCCATATTTTACAAATCAAGATTCAGCCTTGTGAATGCATACCCCCTGGTCTGTGCCCCCCCCCCCCCCCCCGGTTTTCTACATTAACTACAGTTTGGCATAAATAAGTGCATTGGTGCAGGACATGGCTTCCCATCCACTCACGTTCCCCTGTAATGTCGGCTTGCAGATCCATTTCAAACCACGACCACCAATGTCTGGTTTACAGGACTGCAACCATGTTGGAAAGGATGCTTAGCTACAGGTCAAAGTAACACGATACTTAAGAGAATGAGGGGTGGGCTTCATTTAAACCTCTTATCAGACAGGTGCCCACTGGCTAACCTTAAGCAAGCTGCTATCTCTCCACCATGTTCACAATATGAGGATTCATTACACTGGCTGACCTTGCAGGGCGATTGTATGAATTGCTCTCAACAGCAACAGCACTCTTTTCAAAGTACTGTTATTAATTGCACACATCTTCACTGTCCATTAAGAGGGCTAAAGAATTACAAGTTGCATTTGTGCCTTCTTCCTGGCCATGGACTCCATGGAAGAGCGCCCAAGTTGGATTTCTATGAACCTCTAAGTCTTTTGAAGTTACCCTGCATGCTAGGAGTTCACCTTTAAATAGTAGACCAAGAGTTCATTGAGAGCCGGGTCAGCATTCAAGTTAACCAGAAAGCACTTGTTATCGCCAACTTTGATCCCGGAAGACTGGAGAGAGATGCCAAGGCTTTCGAGCTGCTTCTGCCGTTCCTGTATAGAGAAACAAAGTTCGAATCAGGGAGCAAGAAAGGAGGCATGCGCTAAAGCACACGTTCTCCACACTATAAAGGCAACATATCTACATTACAATTGTGAAGTGGGTGGACCAGTCTATACCATGATCTGCTAGACAATCCCATGATTTGCTAGACAATTGTCACATGCTTCTCTGGGCCACTGTATATCCTGTATTGGTTTGCACACAAGCAAATGCACAACATCATAGGGAAACCTATTAGCTAAGCCTGGGACAATGGCAGCCACTGTGAACGGTGCACAGGAAATGTTAGCAGGGTGGGGAGAGGGGACCAAACAGGCAGATCCCCAGCCAGTTCGAGCAATCTGGTGATCACCAACTGACAAACCAGCATTCTAGCCACTTTAAGCCAATGTGTTTTATTTAATAGCTCACTTTAATAACCCTAACCAGGGCTAAAGCTGAAGTAGGTCACTCCATCTGTATAGATCCAGGTGGGTAGCCGTGTTGGTCTGAAGCAGGAGAACAAATTTAGAGTCCAGTGGCACCTTTTATGACCAACAAAGGTCTATTCAAGGTATGAGTTTTCATGTGCAAGGCACACTCTAAATTTGTTCTACTCTTTCCGTATATTACTTCTTGCCTTAGTTTTTCTATGATGCCTTGCTTTGAGTTTCCATGGCACAATTCAGCACATAGTGGAGCAATGCTCAAACAGTATTGCCATGCACTATTCCCATTCTGTGAGCTGGGGAGAGCAAGACGAAGATGCTGCTCACAAAGAGGGAAGCAAAGATATGGCCTAAAAGGAGGGGGGAAATCCCTTTCGCCTCTTCTCTCTTTTTATCTTTGACTATCACTGCCAGCATACTTGCAGCAAGCTCTTCAGCATAACTAATGAGACTAAATCTGATCATGGTGCATCTCACCAAAGCTGTCCAAAGCACACATCTTTCCAGATCACTCCAGCAAGTGTGCTATGTGACAAGTAAAAGGCAAAAAACTGCAATAACCCCCAAGCCAGCCTAGCCTGGAGGGGTGTGTGCATATATGCACAAGGATGAAAGTCCTGCATTTTCACATGACACAGAAGAAGAGAGACTTAGGAAACATACTGAGTAGCGTGGTCTCCTGCCCACAACCTAGGACCCACAGAACTGAAGGAACACCTCTTCCCATATGTCCCAACGCCCCAATTATGCCCCTCCAGTCACCACCTTCTGATTGTTCCCCCATTTAAGGCTGGATGCCTGGCATCTATTAGGGTCCGGTACTTTTCAACAGCAGGTCCCACACTGGGTGAAGGGCTCCCTGAGAAGATTGGGGGAGGGGGACTATCCTTAGAACCAAGAGGAAAGGTGAGGTATAAATATTATAATAAAAATAAATAGGAGGCACTGTAAGGTCATTATATTTGAGAGGGATTTTAATGGGGTCTATGGAATTGTCTCCGGGAGAGGGGTTAATGGAGTTTTACAGTATTGCCTGTGGTTTTAGTGTGGAATTGTAAGCCACCTTGACAGCAAGACAAAGGTGAAGTATAAATGCTTTAATAACTAGATCTATGTCCCAGGGACAAAGCATTCTTCCCCTATCCACAACAAAGGAATGGTGGGTAAAGCAAGGGTCAAGAAGTCACAACTGAATCCAAATAGAACTTTGAGAAATAAAACAAACAAACAAGCAGTGGTTGTTTGGTGGCCTGTATCTGCTTCACATGTCACCAACCACCTACCATTGCAGCCTCCAATGTCTTTGAACAGGCTCTAAAACTCTAAGAACCCATCCTATCAACGTGCATGCAAACTGAACCATGTCACCCCCACCTTCACAACTCCCCTCCCAAAGTTGCTATCCAAATCAGCCTGCTGTCAGAAAAGTGACGTCCCAAACAAGGCATGCAAATAAGAGATTTTTAAAAAAAAAACAACCTTGAAGTATCACCCTTGAAAGTCCAAACTTATCCTTGTTCAAAGGAGATAAAGCAGAAATTGGAGAAGAGCCACAATTCTGAAATAAATCAGTTCTACTCAACATAAAGACAGAATTCATCAGCATAGGGCCTTTCTGTTTTATTCCGCCTTGTCATTTCCTCGCCCCTGACACAGCGATACTTCTCTCATGTATAGCCAGATCTCAAGAAGATTCCCCTCAGAGCAGATTTGAACACCCAGTAAACCCCATGTAGGCTACACATTCCAGGAAGGGGCATCCCCACATTAACCTAACTCATCAGCGAGGCAGTCAGGCTAGATTTCTCCCTGGTATGCTAAGACGACTACAAAGAGCCTTTAAGCACATCACCACCAAAGTGGCTTCCAGAGTAGGTAGAACCCCACAAGGGCTGCACTACCTGCCTTTTCTAAACATCTGAACCAGCTCTCAGATCTCCTATTTGCACAATGAGAATTACAGTAACTTACTCCGTGTGGTTGCCAAACACTCTGCACAATTATTTTTATGAAATCCCATTAATCTCTCTTTCAGACAAATGATTTTTTTTTAAAAAACAACAGCCCCTCAGATTATGGAATTGGATAAGGTTGAAACAGTCATAACAACAGAAATAATCTTTCTTGAAAAATCTCCCATCACAGGAATTAAGCAAAGACGCCCTAAAAGGACAAGGAATTGACCTGATTACTCATAAATATCAAGGTCTACTGTAAAGGGATTATTGGAGGAAGAAGAAGAAGAAGAAGAAGAGATTGGATTTATATCCCGCCCTTCACTCACTTAAGAGTCTCAGAGCGGCTTACAAACTCCTTTTCCCTTCCCCTCCCCACAACAGACACCCTGTGAGGTAGGTGGGGCTGAGAGAACTCTTTCCCAAGCTGTCCTTGAGGGAACAGCTGGTAGAGAGCTATGGCTTGCCCAAGGTCATCCAGCCAGGTGCAAGTGGAGGAGTGGGGAATCAAACCCGGTTCTCCCAGATTAGAGTCCGTGCACTTAACCACTACACCAGACTGGCTCTCAAGGGGGAGGGGGAGGAGAGGGGGAGAAGGAATATGCCTTCAGCAGCATCCACAAAACAAATGCAGACCTGTGCAATTTCCTCAGTTTTTCGTAGCTTCTCTTCCCAGGTCACAGTCATTTCCTGGATGAGTTTTTCAGATTCCTCCAAGCGATCTTTTAGTTCTGGAGATTTCATTGCCTAGAAAATGGGGGTTGGGAAGGAGAAAAAAACCCAGGAAAATATTGAATTACTTCTTGCAAATGCCGCCATTTATTTTTGATGTATTGTTAATTCTTAATACGATCTACTACCCCGAAAAAACAATCCATGGATGGGTGCTCAGGAATCAACGCCCAAGATGCATGGAAGTGTATAATGAGGGCGCCTGCATGGTAAAAACTTCCTTGCCGTTGAATCAGCACTTTAGTGTCACACCAGATTACTGGAGAAAATGTCCCCAAAAGCAAAATATAAAACCATGACCTAAAATTAACTTTGTGCAAATTTTTCAGCTTAAGATGTGCAGCCTGTGCCAAGTTCAGTCTTGTGACCAACTGAGGCTCAGAGTAGCAGGCTGAAGAGGCGCTTGGCTCTAAACAGTTAAATCTGAGTCCTGCAAAAAACCAGTGAAGTTCTTATGATGGGTGAATGCTAGAGACATGCCCAAAACTTTTGCCCCACTCCTACCTCAGAAACTCCAGAGGAAAAACTCTCAGGTAGCAGGGCTGCAAAACCCTTCTGAAGACCTTGAAGAACCATTGCTAGTCGATGTAGATTATTCTGAGCTGAGTGGAGACCAATGGCGTGAGTCCCCACATACTTATATCAAGAACCAGGGCCCCCAGGGAGGATGGCATGAGTCCTGGCACCTTTCTTTTTGAAAATCAAATGCTAGACTATAAGAGGCATGAGTGTTATCTGCAGGCACCATGGCAAAGCATCAGCATCTTCAAATCAAGCTAGCGTAGAACTGGACATCTAGATGACACAGTCTGCTCAAAGACAGTGGCCTGGTGATGGACAAATGTCAGGAAGCAGCAGGAAGGGGGTCCTTAAGGTTCTCAGGATCATTTTTAAAAGGTGATAACTAACAATCATGGCTACATGAGATGTCTTTAGAATCTGCAGCTTTCTCCAATGGAGGGAGGGACAATGCCTGGAGAGGAAACAAAAGGTCCTCCTAGTCTAGTGCTTGGCAGTTTGCATCTTCAAAGGACCTGCATCTCAGTGGACACAGCAAAGAACAAAGTCAGGATGTGGAGTACTGAAATGGGGACAAATATTTATTTTGCAATTGCCATGTGAGCATGCGCTCATCCAGCTATACCAACAGATTTCTACACAGCTCAACAGCTGTGCAGGTGCTATTTGCTGTAATAATGCCTCAGTCTCACAGAAGGTCAAGTGAAGACTGAATACAAATGAGAGCCACAAACTCACACAAACAGCCTTTTCCCAGTTCAAGAACAACGTCTGGCTTACTATTATTGTCAGACCTTGCTGGCTGTTTCCCCAAGGAAAATGGGTATATGTCCGTAGCTCATCCTGGCAGTGCCACTAAAGTGTTGCCGTGCAGAGAGAGATGGTCACTTCCCCAGTGGTGCTCTGAATGGTAACAGGATCATCACCACACAGAGCCTTGTTCCCAAGCCTACCAGTAGGTTTGCTCATGGAGGTGTGGGGGGGGGGGGGGGAGGCGATCAGTTTGCTCTTCTCATAAACACATAATAAAAATCCATTGCTGGATGAGGTCCAAAGCTCTGTCTAACCCAGCATCCTGTTTCCTAGAGCATGGATACTTCTCAGATGATTTCAAGAGGCTCCCAAATGCAACAGCCCATCTCCAGCATTTGCTCTCTGCAACTGGCTTTCAGAGATACACTGCCTGTGAACCTGAAGGCTCTTTTTAGCTACTGCTACAAGAATGGCAGGTTGTAGACCCTTCTTCATGAGGGGATTTTTCTCAGGTGGACATGCAGGGTGATAAGAACAAACTGCAACCCTTCCTCACAAGAAGATTTACAGGCTTGTACAGAAAAACTGCAGAATGTCTCCCTGCCAGGAATGTGTGCAGGAACAAGCCGCAGTCTCTCTGTTTACAATAGAGAAGGGACAGGCTGAACTCTAAGGTCAAGTGGGTTCAGACTAGAAATCTAGAGCCACTGTAGTAATGGCGTGCTCACTTGCAAAATTAAACCCTGTGCCGCTACTGGCACATGGGGGATGATGCACATACAGAGGAATTTATCAGGGCAAAGATTGACAAACTCAGAAGACCTGCCCTTACTTGCTCAGAAAGAAATCCAGCACAGACATGGCCCTTAGAAAACATCTCTTTGAAACTATGTGTGGGCCACCAAAGCTTGGCTAGACTTGCCTGCCTCCCTAGTGTTGCGACTGCAGAGAACTAAAAGGTATCCAGCAGAGTCAGGCTTGGGCTATCAATCTGAGAACGTGGAGCAACTTTTTAGGAAACAAACAGGATAAACAAAGCGCTGAAACACCCAGTGAGGGATGGCTAAGAGGTACAGCAAAACCAAACAACTTCATGGGATCTCTTTATTGAGATGTCAATTATAGGGCTGTCACTCCACTGAAGAAATCTTAAGTTGTTCAGTCATGTGAATTTTGCATATGTTCGTGTATTTTATTTACTGCATTTTTTCATCATGGAAACTGAGGCGGCTTGTGTAGGATTTCCCAGGAGGTCTACCCATCCAGGCATTGCCTAGATCCAAGAGGTAAATGAGCCAGTGTTGTAGTGAAGAAGAATTCTTATTGTCTGGGTAAAAAAAATCCCTACATGTTTTTCTTTAACCTGAACAATAAATATTCTTCTTCATTGTACCGCTGGCTCTTCCGCCTATTTCTATCTCTATGATTGCTGCAGCCCTTCTGTGTCCACAATGCCTGGACTCAAACCTGCCTCCCTTCAGCAGAGTTACTGCATCGCATGCCATGCAACCATACCTTAGGAGCGAATAAAAACTATCCCAAAGGGGGAGTAAGCACATACTCATTACAGATGCATGCCCGTATAACTGTGGGCAGCCTCCCAGAAGAGACGTTTCTTCCAGTGAGAAAAAAAAGGGAAGAATGCTTCTTCTGAGATGTCCTCCACCACCAGCAAGTGGCTTTTATAAATATTTGTAAATTGAATCATTTAAATTTATTTGCATAAAAAATGGCTGCTGATCCATTAAAACAGAATTAGAAGTCGAGCAATTCAAATGATGGACCAAACATTGTAAGCAGCAGCAACAAAAAAGAAGAATCGGAATGATCATACATCATCATTGGCATATTGTAAAAACGTATTTCTGGATGTGAATTTCCTCCTAGAGTTGAGGACAAGATCTCTTAGAGACATATCGGTTCACACTGATGTATAAATAAAAAGAACCCCACCAAGGAGAACAAGACGTTTTAGATGTAGAGGTTGTAAGAGTTGTGGTCAGGCACCGGAGACACACATATTCAAACATCCTGCTGATAGCTGCACGTTTTGGCTAACACAGTTCTCAGACTGTAGTTCTACAGGTGTAGTTTATGTTCTGATACGTCTCTGCAAATTACTGTATGTGGGTATGACAACTCGCCCTATACATACACATATAGCAGAACACCGATACACCCTCAAAAAGGCAACTCCTTTGGTTTCACATTTTAGAATGATAAGCCACAAACCATATGACTTTAAATTTGCAGTTACAGAAAAACAGATCAAACATAATAATCAATAATAATCAATTGGATGCTACTAGACATTTACAACAACATGAGGCATACTGGATCTACCCTTTGCAATTTTTGGTTCCAAATTATTTAAATGAAAAATATGATTTAAACTCTTATATTTAATTCTGTTGTATAATGATCCACTGTGGCTTTAAAAGCTTTATCATACAATTGTCTCTGCAACAGGCATGCAGCTGTCTCTGGTATATTATTATGAGTTTGGTTTTCAAGCAATTGGGAATAGATATATAATTACCCTTCTAACAGGAACACTTTATGACTGTCATATTGGGAAACTTGCTGATGAACTGTATTTAGATATGAAAGGTTTCTATTCTATTACTTTTCTATTACTATGACTGTAGGATGCTGATGTTATTGTGTGATCAGCTGGCAGTATTCCTTATCTATAGACTGAAACATTACTGATGAAGAGTCTAATTGAAACGGGAGCAGAGTCCACAATCCGTCCTTTTAATTTGGAAAGAGCTACCTTTCATCTGGAAAAAAATTTATTCTTTTAAAAGAATGCTTTTCATCTGGAAAGAGCTATCTTTCATCTGGAAAAAAGGATCATTCCTCTTGGAAGAGGGAAGTTGTTTCAACTTACCCAGAAAAGGTTCATCTTATTTTTAACAAATGAATGGGATTTACACTTCAATTATTCCCTCAGAAATATTAGAACTGGACTTATGAGATTCTTAATTATTTTCTTGAACTGGCTGTAATATATTGCTGTTCTTTATAGATCATTTTATAGAAGAGACCTTTGGCACTTCGGTGAATATATGAATTAACTTTATTCTATAAACAGTGTTTTTGATACTCTAGCAGGGGTGGCCAAACTGTGGCTCGGGAGCCACATGAGGCTCTTTCACACATATTGTGTGGCTCCCAGCAGGGTGGCTGTGGAAGGGGAGGGGAGGTATGCCTCCTCAACCGGTCTTTTCTTCCCTAGCCCATGTTCCCCTCCCTGGGTAGGCTTGAGGTGTGTGTGGTGGTGGGGGGAGCAGAGAAAGAAAGCAATTTTAACTTTAAATGCATTCTCAAAGCCCACCTCCCTGGCCGGCTTGGAGAAAGTATTTGTCTTCTTAAATATCATTATCAATATCTGTTCTTACCCCTTTGTTTTTATTTCTGGCAGTTTTATTTAATATTAATGTTAGTATCTCTCAGATAAAGAAAGAATTAATCATGATACTCCTGTCTGCGGCCAAAACTATAATAGCCTTATATTGGAAGTCACCGGAGGCTCCTTCAATCAGGAAATGGTGTGGCAAAATCTGGGATCATTTATTGATAGACAAAATTTCTGATTCTCTTTCTAGATATGAGATGAAATTAGATACATCACAATATATAGCAAGATGGTGGCCAATATTAGAAAACTTGGATAAAATATTAGAGTCATATAAGAATGTTCAAGATTATAGATTTCATGTTTTTTTGAAAACAAGTTGGTTGATATAAGTTGTTGTTAAGTTAGTAGTATCAAAGTTATAAGCATTATGTATAGTGGTCTTTGTTAACATTGATTAAGTCATTTGTTGGTCTATATCCATATTTGATAAGAAAATGGAACAACAATGTTTGTTTATGTATGTATAGTTAAAACAATAAAATATCTACTAAAAAAAAAAGAAAAAACAAAAGAAAAAAAACAAAACAAATTTGCCTATTTCCCAATAAAAACATGTGCATGATATTTTTTCATATCTTGCAGCTCTCAGACATCAGATGTTTCTTCTATGTGGCTCTTACGTTAAGCATGTTTGGCCACCCCTGCTCTAACAGATCACTGTGCTTATTATAATTCCACCTTACAGCCACGCACTTGGTGTTTTTTTGTACATACACCGAACATTATAAGCCCAAGAAAAACTACACTGGCAAGAGGTACCTCTGCTTTGGTAAGTTGCTCCCTGAGTTTCTCCACCTCCTCCCGCAGTTCTCGGATGATGCGAGCGTTGGGGTCTTCATTCACCACAGCATGGTTCACAATATTCTTGGCCCGGTCAGCGTACCTCAGGGTGGAAAGCGTCTCATCATAATTATCTGCTGCAGGGCTGACCGTTGCAACCATAGCTGTTTTGCTATTGCCACCAAGGCTGTCCTGTGAAGCAATGACAAGGAAGAAGAATTTAGGCAGTTCTGGACAGTTGTGGCAGCCCAGGCGGCCGACTGCTAGCAGCCAATAGTTGACTCTCGGCTGGCTGCACAGTGGCGAAGAAAAAAAAGTTATTCCTATCCAAAGAGCTAATGACTTCTATGTCCTCCTGTAAATACATACGTTGTAGGTCACATTACAAAATTAGAAAATAATGCAGTAAAAACAAGGTAATCTAGTCTTACTGCGTTAGCTACTGTACGTCTTACATACCTCAAGACCAATGCTCCCTCTAAGCTGCGGAGTCTTGTGAGCAAAAATTCTACTTCATGAGCTACTGGCATTAAAGTTGTGAGCCAGTGATTTGGCTGCTGCATAAATTAGTTTGCTCTGGAGCCATCCTTCCTGAGCTAAGACAAAAATGTGTGAGCCAGAGGCTTAAAAACTCTGAGTTAGTGTGCTAGCTCAGCTTAGGGGGAACACTGCTCAAGACCTAAAGAAAGGGGGACTATAAATTAAGTAAATAATTAAGTGTGGTTTCCTGGCAAACTGTTGATTTGCTTCCCCTTGGAAAATAAGGACAACTTTGTTTGATCAGAACATCCAGCCCAAAATTCTTCTTCCTACAGCAGGCAGCCAAAGATACCTAGGTGCCCCCATCAAGGCCATTTTAGTCATCCGTCCCCCTCGCCCCCAGCAACTAGTATTCTCTCTCCATTTAGCCATTGGTAGATCATCTTCAATGAACCTGTCCAACCTCTTTTGAAAGCCATCTAGCCAGCAGCACTGCACATTGTGGCAGTGATGCTAAATGTGGACCACGCTCCAGGTAGCAAACCACTTTTATCTGTTCCGAGCCAACTGCTGATCAAATTAATTGGGTGACCCCACCACCACTTTTTAGTATTATGAGAAAAATTTCCCCCTTATATGAACAGGGGAAGGTTTATTAACATAGCTTTTGATGGCTTCCTTTACAAGAGAAGGACCTCTTGACATTTAGATATTTATTGAGTCTGGCTAAAACACAAAACACTTACAAATTCCAGCACAAAGTCAGAGTCCAGTGGCACCTTTAAGACCAACAAAGTTTTATTCAAGGTGTGAGCTTTCATGTGCATGCACACTTGGCCAGACATTGAAATGGAATTACAGATCATGCTTGTATATATACAAGGTAAAGGTAAATGTTTCCCTTGCTCGAAAGTCAGTCAAATCAAGACTCTAGAGGATGGTGCTCATCTCCTTTTCCAAGCCGAAGAGCCAGCGCTGTCTGAAGACGTTTCTGTGGTCACGTGGCCGGCATGACTAAATGCCGAGGCACACAGAATGCTGTTACCTTCCCACCGAAGTGGTACCTATTTATCTACTTGCAATTTCTTGCTTTCAGACTGCCAGGTTGGCAGGAGCTGGGGCCAAAGACAGGAGCTCACTCCATCACATGGCACTCAGGTCTCGAACTGCCATCTTAACCTCTGAGCCACTGCACCCTGTATATATACAAGTATAATCTGTAATTCCATTTCATTGTCTGACCAAGTATGTGTGCCACTGGACTCTAACTTTGTTCTATTGCTTCAGACCAACACGGCTGCCCACTTTGATCTTGCAAATTTCAGAATGTCTTGGAGGGAACGACAGGAATCGGAACTGCAAGCCAATTCCAGAAGCGTAGTGGCTGCTAGATGGTAGCAGCAATAAGGGAAAATGGCTCTGGCACCTTGAACAGAGAGTCTGCAGCCATGAGCCTCCCCTTAGCACCAGCCTGTTTTTTTCAGATGCAGTGTAGTTTTCTTCCAAGGTGCCACAGATGGTCTCTTCACTTTGCAGCAAGAAGAGCAGAGTTATTCCCAAGGCATAAATCAGCACAAGGGCCAGAGTCCAACCAACTCAGAGCACCCCAAGCCTTTTACATAGGCCAGGCATTCTGCTCTTCTCCTGTAGACCATACCTGCAGTCTCTGCATTTTGTTTAAGCAAAACCAGCCTAAAATGCATATCAGTGGCTTTCCCACAAATCCACAGGTTTGGAGTGCCATGGAACATCCACACTAAGTATGATAGTGAACTCCATGTACCTCAAATGCTCTGAACATTCCCAGTCTCCAAGAAAAACCTTTCTGTTCTCCTGGAACACCAAACCCTTGAACACAAAAAGCTCCTTTATACTGAATCAGACCATTGGTCCATCAAGATCAGTACTGTCTACTCAGACCGGCAGCACCTCTCCAACATGTCAGTTAGGGATGTGTATTCGGCATAAACTGAGCTGGAAAAGTACTCGAAAAATACCTTACTGGTATTTTTTGAGTATTTTTAAAGCCGGTTGTTGATTGGGGCTTAATTTCGGCTATCCAAAATGGCCAAAACTATTCAGGATTTTTGGGACTACTGGATAGCCAAACTTAAAGAGCATTTAAAGAGTTTGCGATCCCTTTAAATGCCTTCTCCAAGCTGTGTGACTCCGCAGCGAGTGAACTTCGAAGGTATTTAAAGGGCTGGGCATTGCAACTTTTTGTACATAAGTTGCTTCATGTCCTGGTCAAGAACATGAGAAGGCATCCTAACACAGACTTAGGGCCATGTGTTTGTCTACAAGACTATACTCTTCCCCAAAGAAATAACTACAACTTCCTACAAATGGGGTGAACAAATGGCGTGACACACACCCTCAGCCTGCTCCACCTCACTGGCTTGTTGTTATTCCTCCTCTAAAATAGTTCACATCGCTTTTTTACTGAGAAAACTGGACCATGAGGGCATGAATACAGTGAAAAGGGGGAAGGAACTCAGTTGCACCCAGGAGAGCCCTGGCATAAAGTAGGATGTAGGAAACAGGGTCCTCCAAGGGCCTGATCCGGTTTGGCACCCCTGCTTCAAATGGCTTTTTTCCATTGAAAGTAATGGAGGATGGGGGTACCTTCTTTGGGCGCTGATAGAATTGAACCCCCAAGTTCAATCTTTTTGAGACCTGGGGGGTTCTTTGAGGAAAGCTGGTACCTCTACCTCAAAAAACAGCCTCCCTGAGCCCCAGATACCCCCGGATTAATTCTCTATTATACCCTATGGGCACCATTGATTATAATGGTCCCCACAGGGTATAATGGAGCTGATTCACGTTTCTTAAATATTTACCGAATCTGAATACCATGCTGGTATTGGGATTTGGGAATATCGGGAAATACCAATCTTTTTCAGGTCCAATATACCTGAACCTGAAAAATATACTTGGGGGAGGGGTTTGCATAACACTAGTCTCAATTAAAAGTTCTTTTCATATCACCTACCACTTGATCCTTTTAAATGGAGTTCCTGAGGGCTGAATCTGGGACCTTCCGCATGCCAACCAGCTTTTCTACCACTGATCTACAGCCTCTCCTCTCCCTTTGTCATTCTCACTTGGGTAGCAGAACAGGTACAGATTCTTACATTAAACAGGGTACATGTATTAATTGAGGCCTACGGACAGTAGCAGGAGGTCTCCCTTCAGCCCCTTGGTTCCTGTCACCAACAGGTTTCATCTGTCTGTTCTTGGCAATAATCTGCTCTAAACGGTTCTTCCTCACAGCACCTGTATGCCCGTTTATGCTCAGGGACTCAACAAGAAGGGAGATAGACTGCCCCCCAAGTAGCAGCTTAGAATCCCAGCACTCACAATCCCTCCAGGGGTCTCAAGCCACAGTTTCAGATATAACAATGTGAATACATAATAGTTTCACAATGTAATTAGCTTCCAAGATGGCTTTATCTGAAACATCGCTCTACATTTTCTTTTTTGACAGAACAGCTTCCATCACAAAGCTCGTTTGTAACAATTCACTTTTTATGCATCAGGTAACATTTCTACTATATTTCTGAAATTCCTTTTTGAAGCCCTTTGTCCTCTCCCTTTATCTTCTGGCACCCCGCAAAGAATCTAGCATGCTGTTTGCTCTGGAAGATATGTTAAGAATAGAAGCACCAAGCCTATGCCGCTCCTACAATTACTGTGCAGAAGCGTAGCAGGGCTGTTGGGGGGAGGGGGGGGGGAGACTTCATAGCTTAAGATGTAGGCAATTCGGCAGGACTTCCGTACTGAAACCAACCCACAAAATCTGGGTCAAGCACTGCCAGTGGGCATTATTAACATTGTTTCTATCAGTGTTTTTACAGTGAGCCTAATTGTTTTGGTGAATTTAAGCTTTTCATAACAACCCTCATTAAAGCCGGGGTGTGCAGTGGCTGGAATGTTTGGTTTTGACGTAGGAAATCCAGGTTTAGACCTTAGGCAAGCAGCTCAGAGAATAAGGGTAAAATGAAAATAACCCCATCCACACCTCCTGGGAGGAAAGGCAGGCTTGAGTTTAGAGTGCCTATATCCGCAAGAGTTCACTGAACAGGTTCCAAGTATGTATATCTTAGTGCCAGCCAAAATATCTCTTAATTGGAAGCTGTTTGAAGGTCTGTTTCTAGCCTGAGGACTCTCGTCTCTCGTGTTTTTATGGATTGTTTTATTACTGATCATTCTTACATTTATTTTACTGTGTTTTTCTTTATTTATGTATTTATTTTATTGCATTTCTATGCCGCCCTCCCCTGCAAGCGGGCTTTTGTGAGCTGCCTTGATTAAGTCTCTGGTGAGGCGGCCTACACATTTTCTAAATAAATACATCTCAGACCCACACAACAGCCCATTAGTGTAGGTCAGGGTTACTCTTTCCATAGGACAAAGGGCCAAAGAAGCCATGGTTTGGATGTGCAACCCAAGCAGTGTCTAGCACTGGGATGTGGGATTGTTCACTGCCTGTTCTCCACAGTTCTAACATAACAGAGGTGGTAAATTCATGGTTGACATAAGATTTGTATCAGCTCACTTGCACAGTCGCCGCACTACAACAATGCTCCTAAGCCAAAAACCACTATTCTGCCAGTGCCACTCTTTGTGTAAACTATTGACAGACAAAGTGGGTAAACCAGCCCTACAAATCTGAAGGAAGTTAATGGTCATAAAGCACTATGTAAAATTTTTGTTCGCTTCTTATAGGTAATTACACCATTTTGATTGCATCGTTCTTCAGTTCTGCTGAACTGTTCCACTGTTCATACTATGTTGCTACATGGCACATATTATACTCTTTCACTGCCTTGTTCTTCAACGTTGTAATCTAGTCTTAATCACTGTTGGTTGTATGTTTTATATTGTCTTTGCTTCATTGTTTAACTGTGCGATCCACCTTGAGTTGGAAAGATAAACTATAAATGAGTAAATAAATAATGTTGGTTTTGTGATCTTTAAATACTTTAAAGATCAAAACCAGCTTTATTTCTTTATAGTTGTGCTTATATATATAAACTTTATTTGCTTAATTCAAAATAAATAAGGAAAGACCAGAAATTGCTATTCTTCCATGAGGCTAGGCAGCCATTTAGTAATGGACGCGTGTGGGAAGGGATGGGCAAAGGGCAAACTGAATGCAACGAAGACGGAGGTCCTGTGCTTGAGTCAGAACAGGCTGGGGGTGGGATCCCACTACCGACCTTGGGTGGGGTGCCACTGGCGCCAGCACCGAGGGTGAGGAGTTTGGGAGCGCTCCTGGATGCTTCCCTAATGATGGAGGCCCAGGCAGCAGCCACTGCCAAGGCAGCCTTTTATCACCTGCGGCTGATTAGGCAGTTGGTTCCCTTCCTCGAATGTGATGACCTAGCTACAGTGATCCATGCTATGGTCACCTTGAGACTAGACCACTGTAACACTCTCTACTTGGGGCTACCCTTGTCTCAGATCCGGAAGCTGCAGCTGATGCAGAATGCCGCAGCCAGGCTGCTGATAGGTCTCGCTATGCGGGACCACATCCGGCCTGTGCTGAGGTCACTGCACTGGCTGCCTATAGCATACTGGATCCAGTTCAAGGTGCTGGTATTAACCTTTAAGCCCTATATGGTCTGGGGCCTGCCTACTTGAGGGTCTGGGGCCTGCCTACTTGAGGGACCGCCTTTCCTCATATGTGCCCCAAAGGACACTGAGGTCAAGCTCACAACACCGCTCGACTCTCCCCTGTCCGAAAGACGTTTGGCTGGCCAGCATGAGGACCAGGGCTTTCTCGGTGGTGGCTCCTTACGGGTGGAACGAGCCAAACCTCCTGCCGCCGCCTCACCGCATGACTCTGTTTGCCACCAGTACTTGTTCTTTTATCTTTAACTCTGTTATGTTTGATTCTTAACTTTGCTATGTTTTAAATTGTAAACCATGTTTGATGGTATTTTAATTGCTGGAAGCCGCCTTGAGCCAGCTTGTCTGGAAAGGCGGGAAATAAATGCAAATGATAAATAATAATAAATAAACTCAGGCCCCCTAGCAAGAAAAGCACCCGGAGAAAAGCGTCCAAGAATTCACCTTTCAAACAGGGAATAACCTAGACCTTTCAAAATACTTGAGCCAGGCACAGAATTGACTAATTGTGCAAGATGACTAATCCAGCCAACAATGCACTGGCACAGGCTTGGCCACATGCTATCAAGAGGCACAGACTTAGAGATTATCTTTTCCTACTGGTGCCAGGGTACAAAGACAACTCATAATATTTATCTGGGTTTTAAGCATGTTGCCGGGCACCATCGGCTTCCAGCCCTGGCCTTTGGGGCCTTCCAAGCAGTTCCCCGTTCAACCGCTCTACTTTTTAGCCAAAAGCAATTCTAGATATTCCGTGCAGCCCTAGGACTGACAGCTGATTAAATAGCATTTCGGACTCAAACTATATATTACACATTCCCCACCCCCACCCCACCCCAAGCCAAACTCAGCTTGGACAAGCGAAGAGTCTACGAAGAGGAGGAGTGTGGGCCAAGAGAGGTCCTTGCCTGTCTCCCCCAACCCTGGAAAGGGCTTGGATTGGGGAGGGGGTGTCACTTTTCTTCACATGCTGCTCTTCAGCTCTGAACAGGCTTGTGTGTTGTCATTTTTTTTAATGAAGAAATGAAAAGAAACAAAAAACAGAACTGTGTATAGTATGAGCCTGAGTTACACATTCCTCAGCTGGCTGGTACCCAGTAGCCTGGTGTATAAAATGTCACCTATCCTAACTTGTGAAAACTTCCCAGAGATCAAGATCTTGACTGGCTTCAGTTTGGCCACATCTTGCTATTGTCATCTGGTCACAGAATCCTACATGTCCCCACAACAAATTATGGGGTGGATCCCGATCACGGTTCTTGGCTGCCTTTCCCCTTCCCTTCACAGCAGCCCTTTCTGCACTGAGGTTAGAGACAAAAAGAGCAATTTCCCCTTCGCTACTGTAGCCTCCCAACCCATGTGCCTGTCAGGTCATAACTGGTCCTGCAACCTTAGCAATAAACTTTCCCTGGTGTTGGACTTCTGGGGGAAACGAGAATGTGGGAAAAATCTGTGACTGTCAGCACCTTCTGCTAACATAAGATCACAGGATCCAATCCTATACATAGCTCAGGCTGAGTTTTGTAAAATACATAGCTTCAAAGAAACGATACCGCCAGCCACTGTGCTCCATCTTCTACAGTTCTCACATCTCATTAAAAATTGCATCCTAAGGTTAATCTGCAGTGCTAGTTATTGAAAGGCCACAAATGGTCACCCAAGTGTAGCCTCATTATCTTCACTGCCAACTGTACCAAATGAGGTCACTGACTCACTGCCACAAGAGAAAGACCTGCTCCAAATACAGCTACTTTTGAAATGCGGTGGGTCCTGCAAATGCGCGTTTTCTCCCAAGCTGCTAACCTCCAATGGGAAAGCAACAGAATATACCATTCTTTTCGCAAAGACAGACCTGTTAGGGCTCACAGCACAATCTTCTCTGGGGTGCAAGGTATTTTATCAAATTATCTCCCCCAGAAAGGCCAGACCATCAAGAAACTTTAAATTCTGCTTTCCAGATAAATTAAAAGTTCACCAAAAATGTCAACTTTGTGTGCTCCTGCAGCGAACAAAGCAAACTCTATGTCAGGGATTATTAAGGAAAGGACAGAACCTGAAATGGCAAATATGATCAAGCTGACTTGGAAAGATATCCGTGTGTACAAGGAGAAAGCCGGGTTCAGATTCATGGCAGAGTTTGAAATGTTTTAAATAAATATAATTACATTACAGCTAAGCTGCATGGACCACAGAGACACAGAAACCCTCTCTTACTGCAGGTGGGGCATCATGCTTGGATGTGTCCCACTGCATAAAAGTGTCTTTGCGCATACAGAAGCAGAAAGTCAGGGAGGCTGGTTTCAAGTTGGCTGCTGTCTTATGCAATTAAAATGTACACAGAATAATAAATAAATAAATCTGGAACAGGAAAAAGTGGGCTAGAGACTGCAAGATCCTATGCAGGGGCTAAGACATGACTGTTTGCTTGCATCAAACCGCCTGGGTTTTTCTCTCCAAACTGCAACTGCATTTCATTTCTGACACCTTTTCACCCTGTCCAGGGTGTTTTATTTCATGCTGGGAACTTTGATGCTATTGATATGGGGCCACCATAGGAGAAGGGGAAATGTTGTGGCATGACGAGTGACAGATACAAAAAGAACACGCTTCTGCCTGCCTTGAAGAGGAAACCACCCAGGAGAAAAACATTAAAACCACATCTTGGCCTATAAAGGGCTATAATTGAACAATCAGCCAATCTGAGCTTCCACTGAACTCTTGTCACATTCTGTTTCAATCCTTCCCACAGACAGGGTTGTAGCTGCAAACTTCAAGCCAGACTTCTTTCCGGGACACAAAGCTGCATTCCACTACCAAATGCTGTCATGACCTCCTCCAACCCTTCCCCTTGACCTGCAATCGGTACAGGCTTCGCCTTACCTTCCCCCTGCTTAGCACAACCAAATGGCTAATCATCTTAACCAAAATCTCTGAAGTTAGTCAGGACACTGGGTAAATTTAGGCAATGCAAGGTTAAGACAAACAGCAGGGGGAGGGGGGTCCTGTAGCTGACCTGTTCCAGAGCTGGACAGCTACTGATTAGGAACAAGCAAAAGTGGAGGGGAAGAATCACATGTTATCACTTTACTGCACAAACTACCTGGTTATCATTTCATTGTTTTCTACTGCTGTGATACCATTTTTCTTCAAGGCTAACAAACTATGTGGCAGGGTATGAACTTTCATGAGCCATTGCTCACTTCTTCAGATATAGCTAGAATACGAGCCCACCCGTCTTTATATCTTGGAGAGTGGAGTGATTTTGGATGCTGAGTAACAATAGCAGGTGAATGACAATAGCAGGCATGATTGGATTTAGGTGAGATATGCAGAGGGGTAGTAGGCGTGGAGAAATCAGCATTGGTAATGAGACAGGAAACCCAGGTCTCGATTCAGTCCAGATGAATGCATTGTCTTGAGCTTCATTATCAGTTGCAATTCAGCAGTCTCTCTTTCTCATCTCCCCTAGAAATTCTGCTACTTTTAGGTCAACAACTGAATCCTCTGGAAGGTTAAAATGTTTCCCCACAGTTTTTTGAATGTTGCGATTCCACATATCAGACTTATGTTCATTAACTCTTTGTTGAAGGGACTGGCCTGTTTGTAGAAGGTGGAAGGGCACTGCTGACCCGTGATGGCATAAATCACATGAGAGGATGAGCAGGAGTAGGCTGATATTTCTGGGTCCACTGATTGCGTTGCTAGGATCTATATGAGAGCGAAGTTGGCATCTTGGTTTGTTGCACGCCTTACCAGAGTATATGTTACTATCAAGTAGTTTACCAATATGGGTGAACTGTTTTAGGTTAGCAGGCTACCTGTAAGCAAGAAAAGGTCAGCCCCCCAGTGTCTGTGTGAGGGAAGTGTCACTATCCAGCATGGGTTGTAGATTGTTAATACGCTGAACTGGCTTGAATTATGAGCTGTAGGTGACCGCTAATGGTATTCTGTTGTCATTTTCTTTGGGATTGCCTTGTAGCAAACTGTACTTGGTTATCTGTTTCTGGCCTTTCCAATCATCTTCCTTACCGTATCAGGAGAATATGGTAGCGGCAAAAATGCCTGCTGTAGATCCTTCAAGCCTGAGGGGTTGGAGCAGATGCAACTATAGCGTAGGGCTTGGCTACAGACAATGGATTGTTTGATGTGGTTGGGCTGGTAGTTGGAGGCATGTAGATGTGTTTGCCGATCTGTTGGTTTCCAGTTTAATGTGGTACATAACCACTAACCCTACACTGACAATACAGCTCTTGACTTGCACTGTGTAATCTGCTTTGAGTCTCAGTGAGAAAGGCAGGCTATAAATACAGTAAATAAAGAAAACAGGGACCTGTAAGCGACGGGCAAGTCACTCTAAAGACGAGAGAGGAAGAAGTTCTGCCCACTGATGGTGAATTTCTGTGTGCGAAACAACAGCTTATAGAAGAAGAGGGGGTTGCAACTTTTTCTGCTTATCCACAAAATGGTGACTAAATATATTTGCACCAACTGTGAGTAAGGCTGGGAGTGCACAGGGGACCAGGGCAAGAGCAGCTGTCCTTGGAAAGGCAAAGACCACTGGCTCCCCAGTGCTATCCCTTTCTTAGGAAACACAACTTTTGAGAAGCCTCACCACCACTCCAATTAGTGTCTTTTATTCTTTTGTTTTTATTATTTTCATTTCTGTAAGCTGTCTTGAGCAGGTTCGAGAGAGAAGCCGTAAAAATCCAAGCAAAGCCTTCTGTAGGTCAGATTGGCAACTGCCTGCCCACGTACACTTTCTGTGATGGCTCCCACCTTGTGAAAAAGCCTGTCTGAGCAGGCCAGGAAGGCCTCCAAATTTCCATGATTTTGCAAAATGCACAGAAATCTTCACAAGGTCATTTTTATAAAGAGATTAGAATTGCAGTACAATGGAATGGCTCAGGATGTCACTTCTACAAGGGACAATACTGCATACTAAAATGTTTATTCCACATATCACCTCTTGTTTTTTACTGCAATCTTCTCTACCTCTGTAGCTAGGGATGGGCATGAACTGGAAAAATGCAGTTAGTGTTGGTTCGTGGCCAAACCATGAGTCGAATCATGAACCAAACTGAACTGGTGAATTCCTTTGTGAACTGAACTGGTTTGTGGCCCTACAAACCACATTGAAAGGGACCACAGTCCCTTTAAATGGGGTCTGCAGAAATCCTGAAAAACAGCTGAGCAGCGGGGAACACATTGCTCTGCATCTCTCAGCTGTTTTGGGCTTTCTTGTGCAGTCCCTTTAAACTTTAAAGGGACTGCACAAAAAAGAGTGAAAAACAGCTGAGTGGCAGAGTCCCTTTAAACCCCTGCCTTCTGCTGTTTCCATGATCCACCATGAATCACCACAAACTGCTTTAAAAGTTCATGGAAGCTTGGCTTGTAAACCATGAACAGGGCAAAATTTGTGACAAATTTTGCTTTGTGGTTTGGTTCATGCCCATCCCTATTTGTAACCCCCTTTCTTCATTATGGTGTGTCATGCCCTGGACTGTTCTTGTCACCTTAAGACAGTTTCTCATTTCCACTGTTTTTCAGTTCTGTAACACTAGTCCTACTGCATTGCTTATTGGAGGTCTCTGCTGTCTGACTGAATTGGTTTTTATATTTTGTAACCTGCCTTGGAGTCTCAGCGAGAAAGGCAGACTGTAAATTAGGTTGCTATTGTTATATGAGATGTCAAACAGCTCTGGACTTACTTTGAGAAGCCAAGTGAGCACCGAGTCACGATAGGGAACAAATTTGTTCTTATTTTTGCCAGCAGCCTGATCTGCAAGGGCAGAAATAACCAGCCCAAGAGTTGTGAGCGACCTGCAGAGGGAGGAAAATAAACACACACATTTTTAAACTGTATTATGACTATTATCAAGAAACACAATTGACTTGCAAGTGAAAGAATGTTCAAAGTTGCACCTGTACCCTGACAACTGGCAGCATTTTAGCTGAATTTGAGATAAAATCCACCCAACTGGCATTTTGCATTTAGAAGCAGTATCACCTTACAGTTAAGTCACAAACATACTGCAGGTGATAGTACAAAACATAAAAAGAAATGGAGAAAATTTGCTTTGAAGAAAGAGAAATATGTCAGTTTAAATTATTCTCTTTGTTTGTAGCATGCCCATTTCTTACTACTGGATTGCTAAAAATGAGGGAAAGTCTTATTGTCAGTAAGGAAGAAGAAAAGTTGGTTTTTATACCCCACTTTTCTCTACCATAAGGAGTCTCAAAGCAGCTTACAACTGCCTTCCCTTTCTCTCCCCACAACTGGCACCTTGTGAGGTTGGTGGGGCTGCGACAGTTCTGAGAGAACTGGCCCAAGGTCACCCAGCAGGCTTCATGTGAAGGAGGAGTGGGGAAGGAAACCTGGCTCTCCAGGTTAGAGTCTGCTGCTATTAACCACTACGCCACACTGGCTCATCCAAGTACTAAGCAGCAATATTTTCACTTGAGATCAGAGGAGGAAGAGATAAGATTTATACCCCACCCTCCATTCAGAGTCTCAGAGCTGCTTACAAACTCCTTTCCCTTCCCCTCCCACAACAGACACCCTGTGAGGTAGGTGAGGCTGAGAGAGCTCTGACAAAAATGGCTCTTTTTCAAGAACAGCTGTTCCAGAACTATGGCTTGCCCAAGGTCATCCAGCAGCTGCAAATGGAGGAGTGGGGAATCAAACCCGGTTCTCCCAGATTAGAGTCTACGCACTTAACCACTACAGCAAATCTTAGTCCTACCTCTTTGTCTTGCTAAGCAAGACATGGTGGCAACAGCCATATTTGTTTAGTCACGTCCTCAAGTTTCATATACCCAATGAGAGATGTGTGGGTCTAATTTTAATCAAAAAGGATAAGTGGGGATTTAAACCATCTCCCCATCTCTGCTTTATCTTCCTTTTCTCCACTGTTTTGAGCACTTTTATCCTACCCAAGTTCAGTTTCCATTGAAACTTCACTCCTGGACTTTCCAAGCTCAGAGTCCAGCAAAAGGAAAACTAGGTCTGGGGTCTAGACTCCAATTTAATTTCTCTGAATCCTGTACAGACTTGTACTATGGCCTACCATCCTGATTCCCTTCCATCCAGCAGTATGACTTATGAAACAGCAGTCACTGTTTCTGAAACCAATTGTACCAGGGTAATGAGCATGTAGCCTCTGTACCGTTCATTCTGGATGCCATTTTAGGGCAGAAAATGGTTCAACTCTTCTCACTTCCATGTTCCCATTTCATGTTAAAACTCATACCCACATGACAGCATTCAAAGCTGCCTTCTTACTGGCCATTGGTCCACTGCTGTCAACTTGAAAGAGAGATGGGCTCTCCAAAGATTAAAAACCTTTTTCACTGGAGATGCCAGGACTGTATCTGGAATTTTCTGTATGCAAATCACTAGATAAAGCCAAAGCCAAATCCCTCAGCCTCTGCTTTATATGTGAACAACCAACACAGCCATCTCACTAGGCCTAGTCTGGTTGTCATTTGCCATGGTTCTTATGCTGAATGCATGAAGGATACCAGGACACATGTATTATTAGGGATCACCAGAAAACACTTCATCCATTATGAAGAAAACTTTACTTGTTGATGTTGCTTCCTTCCTTCAGCCTGTCTCCTGCAGCTCCCGTCTTTGTCGCTCTTTCACTGCCTGCTAAGTCAACAAGGCTCAACTTGCCCACTTTTTCACCAGATGTCTGCGGTAGGAAAGAGAGGTGCTGTCATAGGCCGGTCCCATTCACTCGTATTGAACACAGTTTACCTCAAGGGTCCCCAACACAGCTGAGCCTGGGGGCACTTCTGGAAGAAAGGGTAGTGGGCATCACCACAAAATGGCTGCCACAGGAGCAAGGCTTCCTTTATACTACAGCTGTCATATATCTGCTGGGATGGTTAACTAGTAGAGAGTGACCATTCTGTTTCTTTAGTGATTTTACACATGCACTTGAGATAATCCAATAAATATTCTGTCTTGTTGTCCTATATCATTCAAGATCCTTAGGATTTTATCTGTAGAAGTCATGCAGCAAGTGGGTACCAGGAAACACTGAAATGCACTATGTTGGGGACCACCAGTTTATACTGTTTCTAGTTTCGACACAGAGCATAGTGGATATACTCAGAAAAATAAATGGAGGAGAGGGAGAGAGAGAGAGAGAAGAGAGGAGAGATTGGATTTATACCCCATTCTTCACTACCCAAGGGAGTCTCAGAGCAACTTACAAACTCCTTTCCCTTCCCCTCCCCACAACAGACACCCTGTGAGGTAAGTGGGGCTGAGAGAGCTCTGACAGAAACTGCTCTTTTTCAAGAATAGCTGTGCCAGAACTATGGCTTGCCCAAGGTCATCCAACAGGTGCAAGTGGAGGAGTGGGGAATCAAACCCGGTTCTCCCAGATTAGAGTCTGTGCATTTAACCACTATACCAAACTGACTAGAGACAACTCGGTCACTTAGGCAGATCTCTGCAGTCTTACAGAACCAAAGCGTTTTAGTGGTTAGAGGTTATAAGACCTGTGTCCAAATCTCCCCTCTGCCATGAAGTTCACTAGATAACGTTCAGCTACTGCCTCCTTCAAGCATTCTGAGGTATACTACCTCCAAACATGGAAGCCCCACTGAACTATCATGACTAATATCCACTGATGGTCCTATCCAGCAACCATTATTGCTGTTTAAAGCCATCTAAGTTAATAGCCATCACTACATCCCACGCCAGGAAGTTCTAGAAGTTAATTACATGTATTATGAAGTACTACCTTTTGTCTGTCCTGAACCTACTGCACACTAATTTCACTAGGGGCCCTGAGTTCCAGTCCCAGTCTTCTTGTAGTCTGTAAAGTATCATAAACATTGATAAATATATAACCAAGGACAAAAATCCAAAATTGCTTTATTTCAGGTAGAAATAAAGATTAAAGTGTTGAAATTACATACAGAAAATGTGTGTGGGAGGCTGACACATCCGAATATTAATTTTTCAGGTACTCAATCGAAGTCAAACAGAGCAGGCACAAGGCTTTGCTACAGTCAGTTCACACAGCCACATTTTTCAACGTTTTACCAACAGGAGTCACCTTTACACCAAAATAAAAGGCACGGAAGTAGTAATGTATATATCTACTGTATTCCAAATTCTAAAATAAGTTTTTGACTTCTAAATGTAAAAACAGCACCCTGGCATGGATAGCCCAGGCAAGCCCAATCTCGTCAGATCTCAGAAGCTAATAGGGTTGCCAAGTCTGGGTTGGAAAATACCTGGGGACTTTGCGGGTAGAGCCAGGAGAAAGTGGGGTTTGGGGAGAGGAGGGGCCTCAGCATGGTACAATGCCATAGAGTCCACCCTTTAAATCAGCCATTTTCTCCAGGGGAGCTGATCTCTGTCAGCTGGAGATCAGTTGTAAAAGCAGATCCCCAGGCCCCACCTGGAGGCTGGCAATCCTAGCAGGACTGACCCTGGCAAGTACTTAGAAGGAAGACTTCCAAGGAATACCAGGACTGATATGCAGAGGTGGGCAATAATAAACCACCTTTCTGAAATGTCTGAGCCCCACTAGGGGTCACCAGAAGTCAGCCATGACTTCCAGGCATACACACACTCACCCAAAAAATAATAAATAAATGTAAAAACAGCTTTTTTCTCATTACCCATTAGCCCAAAATAAAATGATTACCGTGAGATCACATAAACCAACAGTACATTAGAGTTCCGGTTTCTGCACTTGTCGGGCGGGCATGCTTTCATTGGAGCTCTGATGATAGTGGCCCATGCCCACAGTGGCTGGGAGGGGTATCGGACGAATCTGGTTCCCCTTTGAGCCCTTGTAGGGGGCTCTCAGCCTGGGGTGCAAGAGGGGCCTCTTCCAAGGCGAATGCTGAGGGATCGAGGCTCCTCTTTGCCCTGATAGGTCTCGCCGCCATGCAACCAGAAATGGCAACAGAGACAAACACTGGGACGAGCGTGCAAGCAGTCAAAAGCTTTTCTCTTACCCGGCGATAGACGTCTGATGAAGTGTGAGTTTTTTGTTTGTTAATCCAGATGGACAGATAAGCACTTAAGCCCCCGATCCTCAACTTTAAAGCAGAGGAAGGGGAAGTTAACTCCACCCCATAAAGATAAGAACTCTTTAAAACTCAACAGAGAGGAGGAGGGGCGTAACCAAAGAATTTTCAGATGAAATAGGAGGCAGATAAGCTTAAAGTGCTTTTTTTAACTGGCTCCAGAGACTTTCTAAGAAATTTCTTCAAATGTAAACAACTACAAAAAATATGGTGCCTAAAATCAGACCTCCAGGAACTGCGAGCTCAGCTACATCGTCTCCCAACCGGAAGTAACCATAGACTTTCCGAATATGTTAACTGTTGCATTGCGCCCTCTGCTGGACCAGATGACAACTCTTAATACCAATTTTGATACTCTTCAAAAACAGCTCAAAGAAACTAATCTGAATACAGAAGAAACCGGCTTATCAGTTAAAAAAGTGGATGCCAAGACTAAAAAACTAAAGCAGTGACTGGAGGCAGTGGGAAAAAAGAGAATCTCGGATGAACATCAATTGCTACAACTGCAAATGGAAAAATCAGCTTATGTACTGAGATTTCAGGGAGTCCCAGAACACAATGGAGAAGATTTGAAGAAGCTTTTAAACGAAGCCTTGGCACCGGCTGCAGATACTACAGCAGAACTTCTACAAACAGATATGGATATGGTTTATCAGACCTATCCAGACTATATCAAGAAAAGTAATCTGCCTGGAGAGGTTTTTGTGAAACTCTCCAAAAGATCAAGCAGAGATCAAGTACTTAAAGTGACTAATGGGACTACCCTAAAAAGCAAAGGCACAGATATAAAAGTTTTAAAAGACATTCCATTTGAAATCAAGAAAAAGAGGAAACAATACAAAAATCTGACATCCTTTCTACAGAAAAATTCCATGCCATACAGATGGATTTTTCCTGAAGGGCTCACCTTTAAATTTAAGGACAAAAAAGAAAGAGTGGACTCTGTTACAAAAGCCATAGCCTCTTTGGAGCAGTATCAAAAAATGGAAAAACCAAAAGGAACAACACAGGATGACAAGACATCAGATCACAGCGACCAAGATCTGGGAAGTTATGGAGTCTCATCAAGCAGCTCCTCTGGAGAGGACTCTGAATCCGAGTTAGGAGCTGCCATTCCTTAATTACTTAAAGTCAAGTGGGACTTTGATAAAAAATAAACCTAAAGGGAGGAAATCAAAAAAATAAGAAGACTGATTCCAGTTATTAGCTTTAAACTTTGAATGTTCTGACACAATATCTCAGCCTTAAAAAATCCTTCTGTATTATTAATAACATTTAATCATAACTCTTATGTCTCATCTCACTAAAATGTATTGTAAGTGAAATTACTATTAAGCCTTGTAAAACTGAAATAGAGCACGGCTACTTGGGTTTTTAGTGGTTATCGTTCCTTTCTCCCATAGTTTGTAGTTTCCTCTTCCCACTTTCTGTTGTAGTTTATAGAAAAGCAATAATTAAAAAAAAAATCCCAACAGTACATTTTAAACTACATGGGCAATGCATATTGGGGGATTAAAATCTCTGCAAGTGCCAGGTGATTGCTCTACTGTATCATCATCAGCTTCGCTTGAACATCTGACTGTCCAAAAACTGGTCAACTACTATGTTTAAAGTATTATTTTTATTTGAACATTTTAACCACCATTTGGCTTAATACTCATACTAAGTACAAAATGACAAGGGCTCTTATCAAACCCTGGCCTCGGGCTGCTGCTCTTAATAATGTATTGCCTTCTGTGGACCAAGGAGACAAAACAATGATCAAAGTTTCAGAAGAACAACATAAATCTCTCAAATACATACCAGAGCAGCCTAAACCCACAAGCTAGCTAAGAAGGGGGGGGGGGGGGGGGGGATATTAATCGCCTTTAGTTACAAATGTCACTTTCAGAAACTGTCCAAACAGAAACGCTCTGTTTGAAAAGCACTTGGAGACCAAGTTTTCAGCACTGAAAACCTACAACATTTGGTGCCCCCAAACTAGTGGGCTGTGCCACGCACCTCTGCAGGCCTCGACTGAAGTAGGTCACCGCTTGCAAAATATCCTTGTTACAATAAATGGGGATACACTTGTTCTAGAAGTTCACTGCTCCCCACATCATGAATCCTGCAGGATTCTCACTGGCCTCTGTGAAGGTTTCTGCTGGGAGAGCCCACATTAGTCTGGAGCGCTTGAAAGAGGAGGCACAGATCTACTTGGCAGGAATTATCAGACAGGTCACAGAAACACCATGTGCTGAACGCCAAAGGAACTGTCTAGGTTTCTGGTTTATTTTTGAAGCTTATAAACTGCCACTCAGTTAATAAAGACTGTTCAAAGTATAAAGATACTGAACGGCCAAGAATTCAACTATCAACCTGCTTCTGGGAAAATATAAACAGGACAGACTCTACTTTTCTTCTTAGGCGGTAGGAATGAAATAGAAAGGGGAGAAGAGCACAGGTACTCCCTGAAAGGATGGCAAAGGAGACAGAATACAGAACAGTTTACTACTGAGAAATTAAACAGAAGGTCAGTGGCATCTTACAGGCCAACAACATTTATTCCAGTGTGAGCTATCGAGAGTCAGAAGCCCAAAATGTGTACATCCATTTGCTAGACTGAGTCCAGTCACACCTTAGAGACCAACATGACCTTTTGGGGTAAAAGTTTTCCAGAATCAAAGATCCCTTCATCAGAAGAGAGCTTTACATATTATCCTGCTGTATGCATTGCCCTGTATGCATTCCTTTCTACTGAGGTAATACTATATTCTGCGTCGTTCAGCATAGGCCTTAATACTTTGTTCCAGACTGCAGTGATTCTAGTCCTATTAACATTGCTTATTAGATGCCTCATTCTATAGATGTCTCATCCTATTGAATGCACTGATTAAACTTGTATTGATGAGAAATGTGGACTATAAATAAAAATTTGATCTAAAGGTTAATGTTCTCTTAACAAAAGACCTGCAAAGAGAGAATCCAATGTGAAAGTACTGAATTAGGATTCATCAAGAGATGTGATACTATCTCAGCACCAAGGCTTAAACAGGGACTTGGGTTTTCTCACTCACTACAGACACTAATAGCTCAGCATGGACCCACCCCTTTATGGTTGTTAATTAGTTCTGCTTATGCCTCCCACAGTGCCTTCCTTGATTTGATCTGATTCTATGTGTATCCTGTTGGCAGAGTTTAAATATGCAAGGAAGTGGAGCACCAACTGTAAAAAGAAAAATAAGTACGTTTATCTAAAGAAGAATGAATTTTGATAGAACACAGAAGAGAGAGAACCTTAACTATCTAACTTAACTGCCAAAGGAGGAACAACGGCAAGGAAGCTCAGCTAGAGAAGGAAGTCTCCAAAAGGAGCCAGTCAGGAGACAGGAGAGACATAATTTGAAATTGTGGGAAGTTCCTAATCGAGCAATGCTAACTAGATTCCTTCAGCTGTCCCCCGGAGAGTGATCTGATCTTCTTCATATAGATGCACTACAGACCTTATATACTCCAACATATCCTGCTCTACCTGCCAGGAGCAATTCTCACCCGCTCTGAACAGACTTGACTTCTCTCTGATTGGCTATCGTTTCTAGCTGCAATTCTATTTGTAATGTCTCCTATCTGTCACTTTGCTGTTGCTAATAACTTTGAGTATAAATATACCTCCTAAGAAGCCAGTTTCAGAGGGTAGCCGGGTTGGTCTGCAGTAGAACAGCTAGATTCGAGTCCAGTAGCACCATAGAGACCAACACGATTTTGGGGCTGTGGGCTTTTGAGAGTCAAAGCTGATGCTCAAAAGCTCATACTCTGAAAATCTCAGTCTCTAAGGTGCTATTGGACTCGAATCTAGCGGTTATAACCCCATGGACGTTTACATTACTGTTGGACTTGTTTAATTCTGCAGCAACAGACTAAAAACAGCTACTAGATTTACTGCTCAGAACATGCTTTGCATGCAGAAGCTGCCGGGCATCTCCTATTAAAAAGCTTCCAGGTAGTATGACTGGGAAAGACCCTCTTCTGCTAAAGACCCTGGAGAACTGCTGCTGATCAGGAGAGACAGCACAGAGCTACCTAATCCAATACTCTCATTCAGCATATGGCAGTTTCATAAGCAGGCTTCTACTGTTTGAAGAAGGACCAGTTACGACTGGTTCAGATAATAGAAAATCCTCCATGCCGAGCATCCCAATGGTCTGTGGAGCTCTCACGGAAGTGACGTCTGATCCTTTCGACAGCTGCTGCTTCCTGACAGAGAATCCAACTGAGTGCAAGGGTCCCTCTTCTTTACCCCTGGCATGCAAGCAAATTGTTTCTGGGAAGCAATCCCTAGGCCAGATGTTGCTGCTGCATCTAAGGAGATGCTCTGTGCGCATGGTTTTCCAGTGCATGACCTGTGTACTTGAGCCTTGAGAAATCCGCAGCCTTCCAAAAAAACCCAACAACACCACTCAGCAGGACCCAAACTGGGGAGAACAGAAAACAGCTCCTGCAGCCATTTCTACCACAATTCCTCAACAACATGTAAATGTCTCCTTACCACTTGACCAGGATGACACAAACAGCAAATTATCCTGGGGAGAGAATGCTCACCACAGGTTAGCCTGGCCTGTTAGTAAGACACTCTGAATCTTTGCTCCGGGATGCTGGCAACTACTTCTGGATCTTTTAGGAGAATCTAAATCTGTTCTGACACCAAAAGGTAATCCTTACAGTCATCAGAGCTAGTTTCACAATAAAAAGGAACAAATCCATAGTGTAAAACACATCTTGGAGGAAGCAATAAGCCCCGAAGGTGCCAGTCCTTGTTCCCAGGGGCAGAATTCAAGAATTCACTCACCCCTGACTTTACATCGTACAAAGTGTGTGTGAGGATGATCTTGAAAACTGCATGGGACCGACTACTCTCTTCATTCATGTTGGTTGCAGCGACTGTCCGAGATTTGTTGCCTTCAGACATCAAGGACTCTATGTCCTAAAGTGAAATCAAGAAGAAGGGGTTTTTAAATAATCTGCAAATTATCATCAGTCAATCAGATTTAGATTAAATTTAAGGAACAATATCCTAATGCTTGACGCTGTTTCACACATTACACCAAGGCAAACACGTTATTTTCTACTGTATGTGCATTTTTGAGCTCTTCGGCAGTAGTGGAGATCTCTACAATAGTTGTTTCTCAACTGGTCAGTTATAAGCTTCAGCCTAATTGATATGAATTACATATGTGGTGCCACCTTTCTTCCCTCCCGAACTCCATTTTTAAGAGGAGAAACACATTTAGATTTATATTCTGCCTCATCCTAAAGAGCTCTCGACAGTGTACTGTTCAGATGTGGTCCACAGCCTTTAAAAGCATCCTAGTCCAATAAATTCAAGAAGGCGACCAAGGTGGAGTGGGGGGAGAAGATGACGGTAAACAAGAACATCACAGGCTTTTAAAATACTGAACTCGACCCTCCCAAAGACACCAAGAAAACCCTTTTATGCCTGAAGAACAGCTAAGACACATTAAAATGTTTGTTTTATGGACTGTATATCTGCTGTTTAACGTCCAGTGGCTTATGTTTTAATGTTGTGGTTTTTACTGTAAGTCGCCTTGAACAGGACTCTGAAGAGGCACAGAACAAATTCTCAAAAATTGGGAGGGGGGGGAGAGAAGATGGGGAAATTCTCATCTGCTCCAGAAGAAGCAACTAGATTGTGCCTTCAGCTATCTCCTTCCCATATGAGGTGGCTGATTGATATTACATGGAGAGAGTGTATGACCAGGAGGAAAAAAAGGAAAGGAAATTTGTAGAGGTTAAATGCAAATCCTGGGAAGTGATTAAGGGATCAATCCTAAACAGGTTTAATCAGAACTAAGTCCCATGTTATTCAATAGGACTCACTCCCAGGAAAGCGTCTTTAGGATTACAGACAGAGGATAATGGCTCAGGAACTGAGCTACAAATCATGGGAGTCCCTGGTTTGAATGGGACCTCTACTGTGAATCTAGTGCCTTGCTTTAGGCATCTCTCTCTCTCCCTCAGTCTCTGCTGCCCAACCTGCTATTTGGGGAATTATAATATTTATTTATTTATTAGTTCAATTTATACCCTCCCCTCCCTGCTGAATAATAATTAAAAACCAATCTTAAAACAATCATAAAACAATCCAGTATTTGGTCTACCTCACAAGGTTGCTGTGTAAAGATCGGTGGTGGAAAGTGCCATCAATCAACTTATGACAACCCCATAGGGTTTTCAAGACAAGAGATGAACAGCGGAGGTTTGCCATGGCCTGCCTCTGCATAGCAACTTCCTTGGTGATCTCTCATCAAGTACTAACCAGGGCCGACCCTGCTTGGCTTCCAAGATCTGACAAGATCAGGTTAGACTGGGCCACCCATCAGGGCATGTAAGAGTTCCAAGAAGACGGTATGCCTGAAATTAGTGTGCTAGAAAGAAGCAACATCAACAAAAGACTGCACATCCACTGCTGGACAATGCCGCTTTAAGGCAGCATGGAAAACCACTACTGCTCTGTATAAGTAGCAGCTTGCCTTGACGTCATCCCTCAGCTTGCCCTTGAGTGTGCTTGGGCAGGCAGAGAAAGCTGTGCATTCCTCCTCCTATTTCCGTCAAGTTGGCTGGCTAAACAAAACGTTTATTCACAGCAAAGAAAAACACTTTAGCCACAAATCAATGGGCTCAGCTTGCTGTCAAAGTTTCAGGTTGTAAAGCTACCATCCGAACACTCTGAAAAGGAGCTGGGATTTTTGCATTTCACTCATTTGCTTAATCTGTATAAGGAATGGTACCGGGGTCCCCCAGCCAACTTCTAAGCCAAGCTGTGTCATAAGGAAGCCCAAATATCTCACAGAGGTCTGGGATGCAGGAATAAGGCTGACTTGAAAGGAAGGAGTTGTCTTAATAGCACAGGGTCTATCTCTGAATAGATTCAGCTGGCCATTTAAGAGATTGTTATGAGGACAAAGAGACACAGGTTTTTTATTCTAGTTAAATTTTTATTTAAGTTATTTATAGTCAACCTTTTATCACTGATACCCAAGGCAGATTACACAGTATAAAACAAATACAGTCAACAGGACAGGACATCCAACAAACAATGCAATACAGTTTGGATTACAGAAATTTAGGCAGAACCTAGGCAGATCGTGAGGGAGAGGCCAGGAAGGGATGAGCCAGTACTCGACTCTGGCGGCCCTTTCCCATATGCCTGGGGTAATGCAGATCACCACTTTGGGGTCAGGTAGGAACTTTCCTCCAGGCCAAATTGGCCCAGGAATCCTGGAGGTTTTTGCTTTCCTCTAGGCATAGAGCAGGGGTCATTGGGGGGGGGGGGGTGAGGGTGGTAGTTGTGAATTTCCTGCGTTATGCAGGGAGTTGGACTAGATGACCGTTGAGGTCCCTTCCAGCTCTATGCTACTAAATCTGAAAACAAGCCGAAATCTGACACAGAGCTGAAACAAAGCATAAGCATTTAAACATGACATGATGCAGAAATTACATCGTGGGAGCATGATTACAGCAACAGACAGTACACAGTAGTACAGTCTACAGCCCTTATCCCTTTAGCAAAGCATCTTCCTGAACATTCACTGAACAACCTGCCTTGAATCATCACAGGTCCACTTAGTCCAGAGCCTCAGGGAAAGGTCTTTCCCAGCCCTGTTCCCTAAGATCTCTTAAAGGGAGGAACAGGGAAATTAACCTGGAGTCCTCTATGCAATTTATTACTATCATTATTAAAAGCAGCAGCAGTTGCACCGTCAACTGTTCAAAGTCCTTCACACACGTTATTTCCTTTTCCTTGCAACAGCCTTGAAAGCAAGGAAGCTCTTATCCTATTGTCTAGAAATCAACTGCAGTGCTTACTCATCGCTATTCTTAAAGGTGGAAAGAGATGTATTTCAGCAAAATGCCATTAATTGATGCATACACCTGATTTCCTACCACGATGATGGAAATACAGCAGGCCAGTGCTCCCCCCCCCCCCCCCCCCCCGTTCTTATGCAATCAATGTTATCATTAACATTTTTGCAAAAGGCTTGGCATGTTTACTGGCTAAACCAGTTTTGCAAGATTTTCTTTTTCTAGGAAGAAGTCTGAAAACATTCGACAGCTCCTTCAGTCTTCTCCTTCTACAGAGTAATATTACTTAGCCCTACCGGAACCGTGGGTTTTTTTGCTTTTTTTAATGCTGTGTTTACATGCCAGAGGCAATGACTGAACTGGGAGATCTAGGGCATAATAGCGGAACTCAGTTTTGCATGGTTTATCCAGAACAGGGCTGCCGATAAATATTTCAAGATATCCTGAAGTGCAACTCATGACCTCAAGGGAATTGTTAAGAGGTGACATCACCTCCACAGCATCAGAACAGAGAAATGCAAAGCCTTCTGATGGCTAGGGGCTGGCTCCCATACGCTCCATATGCAGAAGGTCCAAGATCAATCCTTGGCACATCTCCAGTGAAACTCAACAAAAAAGACCTCTGCCTGGGCTCCTGAAGAGCCATTGACAGCCAAGCACACACACAGCGTGAGGCCAGACTGACTAATAATGGTCTGACAAACAAGCAGTACTAGACCAACCGATGATCGCCTTGTCAAACTGTCCCAGAATTATACAGACTCAGAAGGGAGGGGTTGCATGCTTCTGTCCCCCACTTCTACACATGATCAGCAGGCTAGGCTAGGACCCTTTTCCTTGACATCTTCTCTTCTTCTTCTTCTTCTTTTTACCAATTGCAGAGGGTTTTGCTTACATCAGGGAGTATTCCACCATGCAAACCCTTACCTGCAGGCTGAAGTGGTACAGCTGTCTAGAGAGCCCATATAATGGCAGCGCCTTATATTTTCAGGGAGTTAGGACACTGAAGCTCCTGTCTCTGTGTGACTGCGAGGGGGGGGGGGGGGATAGTGGTTCATAAGCCTGGCAATGATACCTACTGAGGGTGGTTATGGGTGAGTGGGGCCTGGTTAAATTACTCTTGTGATAGAAGACACCCACATGAAGCCCTTATTCAAAACAGCCAGGTATTTCTTTACCTTGTAACTGGCAACAGCTAGTTTTGAAAGCCCATCTACATATGGCCCATAGACGTTGTGTTCTCTGACTTTTAAAGACTGGCGGCTCCTGTTTGGGAAACACAGAGAGAACAAGAGGTTAATTTTTAAATCACACACAAATGTTGAGCTGGATCCTGCCCAAAGTAAGTCCCACTGATTTCAGTTGGCTCAGTGCACCTATGCTTACAATCCCTCCTATCAAAGTTCATGGGACCTGAAAAGGTGTATAGCCTCCAGTTATATTTCTGTGTTGGATTGTTTACAATTATTTTCGTTGTGTTTTTCATTATCTATCTAGTACTGCTCATGCAGCTATCACCTTAAGCAAAAACTAGAACCAAAAAAAATATTGTAAAAGACCTGACTCAGTACTTTTTCTCTTATATTTGATTATTGCGCCTATGAATTTTGCCACTGAGGGTGACACGATCATTTGTATCCGATAGTAGCCATGACACCTGGGCTTGCACATTTAGCAATTCCGTATCTATAAGTAAAGGGGTGACTAAATTAGCCCTCAACTGTAATGCACTTTATTCAGTGAACCACCATCGACATCAATGGTTATAAATTGTTTCTATGTAGTTTGTATCGTGATGTATTTTTGTACTGAGATATACATTGTTTTATTGGTTTTATGTGAGCTGCCCTGAGCCTGCTTCAGCAAGGAGGGCGGGGTCAAAGTTGGAATAATAAATAAACAAATAAAACTCACTTGAATATAGGGCACTCCCTAATAATGTGTTCAATGGTTTCAGTTGTATCATATAAGCATCTGCATGTTCTATTAGAATATACTTTATTATATCTGCCCTCCAAAACCATGTTTTTAAGTACTGATTGCTATTTAAAAAATTTTTAAATTAAGCTTAAAAAAATAAAATAAGGTAATTCAGGCTGCCCAGAATACAACACAGAACACAAACAGTGGTGATGGAAAAGATGGAACAAAATACAGATTATAAATTCCTTTGAATACTAACAGGGTGAATAATTTAAGATTTTGCCAAGTCTGAAGTCTGTTAAGGCAACTGTTATCAGGATTAAAAAGAAAGGTAAAATATATTTAGTAACAGGCCATTTTTGTGACTACTTATTCCTTCAGATCACGTCCAAAGGCTTGAAGTGAATAAAAAACAAGAATAAAAATCAGAATGGAAAAGGTTGTCAAATTGACAGAAGTTTATTTTTCTGAATTAATCCCTGTATGCCAAAAGCTCAAGTTTGGACCTCTTGATAAATCTGGAGTAGGACAGTGTTTCCTACTTGTAGGAATCAGCAAGGTTTTCAATCAAGTTTCAAAATCCATGAAATGCCCTACCAAATGCTCAAAACGCAAGACCTTCTACTTACACACTGAGAAGTATTGCAGGCATGTTGAGGGAAACATTTAAGGCAACCCTATAGAACTTACTCTGTACAACACCTAGGACACCAATGTTTCAACATCACATAGATTAACTCTGTGATTTGGTCTTGAAAATGAGGATGGTTGGAACCAACTAAAATGCCCCCACATTGTCTTGTGAACTGCAATGCACCATGTGTGACAGAGAGAAACACAGTCTACTGGTCAAGGACATGCAAAAGATCCCCAACTTCAGCTGATTGCATTCTTGACATTTCCTCCAAGGTTAGGAAAGGGACTTCAGCCTAAGACAATGCAGTGTAAACCAACAATACTGAGCTAGATGGGTCAACGGGCTCAGGGCTGGATCCAGGTTGTGGGAGGCCGTGGACAAGATTCTTCTTCCCCTTCCTTCCAAGTGCATCACCAAGCTCCTCCACCCTGTTTGTCCCCTCCTCATTCAGCAGACATAGAAATCAGGGGGCAGCAGTTGTTATGGCTTGGTTCCACCATTACCATTAGCTCACCCATCCAGCGAGTGGTGATGGGTGCCAGGTGGAGGAGCAGCAACCACCACCATCTTGCAGGAAGACACAGCAGCAAAGTGAGCAGTGGCCCAGCCCTTCCACCATTACACAGTACAATAGATCAGGAGAGGTTGGCTGCTGGGCCTTGGTGAATTGGGGATCTGCAGGGGACCTTCTGAGGCCCTCATATCTCTACGTCTGCCTAGTGATGCCCACCCCCCAATGCCAGCCCTGAATGCGATAACTCTATACAAAGGCAGCTTCAGTGTCCTCTGCTGTCTATTCAAAAACATGATCTTAGCTCCCGCTGTTAACAAGATGAAGAGAAAACCCCAGACACAAATTCTTCAGTGAGTTCCCCTGGATTGTTCCTCTATTGCAAAGTGTACCGGAAAGGACTTTTAACAAGAACGAGGACATGCATTTGTTGTAAATTAATCTGCAAATATTCATGCCTGTAAGAAAAATCCAGGTCACCTAATACCGTAGTTGCTCAAAAGGAAGGCAACTCTGAATGTAAGATGATCCCCATAAAAAAATGCTATACACCCCCCCACCCAATAGTGGACAGAACTATAACTCTTATGCAAATATAAGATGACCCCCTCTTTTTTGATAGCATACCTTGGGGGGGGGGAAGAGTCTTGCAGAGGAGTAAATAATACAGGTTGCTTACCTGTAATTGGAGATCTTCGAGTGGTCATCTGTGCATTCACACCTCTGGGATAATGTGCGCCTGCGCCGATCCCGATCGGTAACTTCAAAGCCAAACGGATTTTCGCGCCAACTCCCCGATCGCGCGCCGGCTCCACTGCGCATGACCGGGGAGGGGCACGAGGATCCCGCCAGTTCCTTCTGACCGCTGCAAGCAGCCTCCAAGAAAATTACATGGGAGACCGAAAGCAGAGGGGAAGGAGGGTGGGTGGTGTGAATGCACAGATGACCACTCGAAGATCTCCAATTACAGGTAAGCAACCTGTATATCTTCTTCGTGGTCTCTGTGCATCACACCTCTGGGAGAATAGCGAGCAATAAATACACCACATACCTGGAGGTGGGTGCTGAAGGTCTCACATCTGAGCTGTCTGCAGAACTGCACGGCCCACCGCCGATCGCTGATGGGTACGGACGTCCAAAGCATAGTGTCTCACAAACGTGTGAGGAGACGTCCATGTAGCAGCACTGCAGATGTCTCCCAGGGGAATGCCCTTGAGAAATGCTGTCGAGGCAGCCACTGCTCGAGTAGAGTGAGCCCGCAGGGATGCCGGTAATGGCCGCTTGGCCAAGAGGTAGGCAAGTTTTATCGTCCCAACAATCCACTTAGACAGTCTCTGAGACGATAGCTTCTGTCCCTGCCTGGGCAAGGCATACGCGACGAAGAGAGCTGGGGACTTGCGAAAGGGTTTAGTCCGATGCAAGTAAAAAGACAGGGCCCTCTTAACATCGAGAGAGTGTAGGCAGCGCTGTGCCTGGTCCTTGGGTTCAGGAAAGAACACCGGCAGGGTGATGTCTGCTTTAATGTGGAAGTCCGAAACTATCTTCGGCAAGAAGGTAATATCAGGAGTCAGAGTCACTGCTTCCTGATGAAAGGTAAGATAGGGTGGGTCACATCGGAGAGCCGACAGCTCACTCACCCTACGAACTGAAGTAAGGGCCACCAGAAAAGCCACTTTCCACGAAAGAAGCTGCAGGCTACAGGAAGCCATAGGTTCAAATGGTTTGCCCATTAGCTTGTTCAGCACTAAAGGCAGGTCCCACGCTGGGACGGGGGTTTTGACTGTTGGGAAGAGACGGCACATTCCCTTTAGGAATTGCTTTGTAGTGGGGTGAGAAAATACTGAGTAGCCATCTATGGTGGGATGGTTAACCGAAACAGCTGAAAGGTAGACACGAAGCGATGCGTGGCACAACCCTCTGTCCTTGCAAGATAATAGGAAGCCAAAGATGTCATTGAGTGTAGACGGAATGGAAGGTCGTCCTACCGAAGCCAGGAAAGACAGGAACTTATTCCATTTTGCCTCGTAGGAACGTTGTGTAGATGGCTTACGAGCATTAAGAAGAACATTAGCTATACGAGCATCTACTTCGGAGGACAAATTAGCCAGGCTGTTAGTTTCAGTCTGGGTATGTCGTGATGCAGCACCAGACCCTCGTACATCCACAGGAGGTCTGGGTTCATCGGAAGGTGAGTGTAGGACCCGTTGGAGAGGCGAAGGAGGGTGGGAAACCAAGGTTGCCTCGGCCACCAGGGTGTGATCAGGATTGCTAGTGGTTGTTCCACCAGTAGCTTCTGTACTACCTTCAGTATCAGTGGGATTGGGGGGAACAGGTAAACGTGTAACCCCGACCAGGAGAGGAGAAGGCCATCCCCCAGGGACATCGGATCCGTGCCCGCCCTGGAACAGAAGAGGGAACACTTCTTGTTGTCTCTGGAAGCAAACACATCCACAGAGGGCTGACCCCAGAGACTGAAGATCGGAGTCAGGTATAGAGGATTGAGTTCCCATTCGTGTAGGGATGCACCCCCTCTGCTCAAGAAGTCTGCCTGCGTGTTGAGCTGACCGGGGAGATGGTTCGCTACCAGGTAGATATCCAGCGATTGACATTCCGTCCAGAGTTCTATCGCTAAGCGGCAGAGACTGCGGGAGACTGTACCGCCCTGTCGGTTGATATAGTACATCGTGGTTGTGTTGTCCATGAGGACGGCCACTGTCTTTCCTGACAAGAGGTGTTGAAAAGACCGGATTGCATAACGGACCGCTAGTAGTTCCAGGAAGTTGATGTGATTGGAGGCTACTGATGGGTCCCACTTGTCGCCTACGCACAGATCGCCCAAGTGGGCTCCCCAGCCCCATAGGGAAGCGTCCGTGGTAATAGTAGCTGACGGAGGAGGGCGGCGAAAGGGGGCGCCTGTTTGGAGATTCTGTGGCACCTGCCACCACTCCAGGGCTTGAACCACCTGGTCCGATAAGTGGAATCTTTTGGACAGAAGGTGTAGGCTTGGCCGGAACCGGCGGAGAAACCACAGCTGCAAGGGTCTCATGTGCAGCCTTGCGAAAGGGATGACCATGGTGGTAGCCGCCATGAGTCCCAAGAGGCGCAGTATTTGACGAGCTGTCGCCTCCCGGTTCCTTCTCAGAACTCTGAGGAGAGAAACAATGTCCGAGACCCTGTTGGGAGGTAGGAATCCCCTGCACTGTAGGGAATCGAGAAGAGCTCCGATGAACTGTACCCGTCTGGAGGGGGTGAGCATGGACTTCTTTGTATTTATTGTCAGTCCCAGAATCTCCAGGGTATGGAGTGTCAGGGAGACGTGGTCTTGTAGGTCTGATGCAGAAGGCACGATCAGGAGCCAGTCGTCCAGGTAAGGGTATAGGTGGATGCCTTGCAGGCGGAGGTGGGCCGCTACTGTTGCCATTAATTTCGTGAAGACACGAGGTGCCGTCGAGAGACCAAATGGTAGTGCCTTGTACTGGAAATGACGTAGACCGATCGCAAAGCGTAAAAAGGGTCTGTGGGAAGGATGAATGGTCACATGGAAGTATGCATCCTTCAGGTCCAGCGTCACCATCCAAGAGCCCGCCTCCAGCAGAGGTAGGATGATCTGGAGGGTGGTCATTCGGAACTTTTTGTACGTTATGAACGCGTTGAGGTTCCGAAGATCCAGGATGGGTCGGAGGCCTCCGTCCCTCTTTGGCACCGTGAAGTAGCGGGAGTAAAACCCCTGTTGCAACTGCTGGACTACTACCGGTTCTATCGCATCCTTGCTCAGCAGGGTCTCGACCTCGGTTGTTAGAGTGTCGGATGGGGGAGTGACCACGAAGTAAGGTTCCGTAGGGATCTCAAAGAATTCTATTCTGTATCCCTCGGAGATGACCAAAAGTGCCCACTTGTCCGAAGTAATGCATTGCCATGCTGTCAGGAAGGGTGATAGACGGGTGAGGTTGTCGGAGCAGGCGTGGGAGTCAAAAACTCTGTTTGCTCGGTTTGGGAGGTTTCGCCTTAGACGCTGGAGCAGTTGGAATATGGGGCTTGTTGTTGTAGGACTTTTGTTGGTAGGTAGATGGTGGTGACCTCTGCCATTGGGGTTCAGCGGGAGGTCTTTGTGACTGCTTCTTGGGCCATGACCTTTGCCGTGTTCTCTGTTTCTGCTGTTTAGGTTGGGAAACTCCCAAGTTGCGGGATGTCTTCATGCTTTTATCAAGCTCGTGAAGCACTGTGTCTGTCGTTGAGCTGAAGAGACCGTCCCCTTCAAACGGCAGATCTTCCACCAAGGTCTTGGTGTCTTGAGGAAGAGAGGTGGATCTCAACCAGGCATGGTGTCTGATGGACACTGCTGACGTGAGCGTCTTGGAGGTTACTTCCGCCGAATGCTTGGAGGCCGAAAGTTGGAGCTTGGCCAGAGACATACCTTCCTTCTGAATCTTTCTGGCGTTGCGTAACTTGTCCTCTGGGAGATGGGCAATGAGCGCAGTCATCTGCTCCCAGAGCGAGTACTGATACCTGCTCATGCAGGCAGTGTAATTCGCTATCTTTAGACCCAATGCACCCGCTGAATAAATGCGTCTTCCAAAGGAATCTATTCTGCGTCCTTCCTTGTCCAATGGGGAAGAGTGCCCACTACGACCCTTGGTGGAGGGTGTCACAACCACTGAGTTGGGTTTGGGGTGGACAAACAAAAATTCTGCCCCAGGCTCCTGGATCCTATACATGTGATCTAGGCGTTTGCTGGAGATGGGGGTAGACAAGGGATGAGGCCAGGATTCTTTGGCTGTAGTCATCAGGACCGATATGAGTGGGAGGGCCACCGGTGTAGATGTATCCATCTGCACGATATCGAAGATGGAGTCTGTGGCTGTTGGAGTCGGTTGGGCCGTGGCCAAAGCCAGTGAGTGTGCCATCCTTTTGATTAATTCTCCGTAGGGTTTCACATCCTTGGAGGGGGAGATTGGAAGGTTTTCGGTGACCTGCGTGTCGGGAGACGGGTTTTGCGGAAGCGATTCGTCTTCTGACACTGAAGATGCCGGAGACCCCGGTGCCGAATGGTCGGATGGCGAAAGAGGGGTCAGGCTTGACAGGTCCTGTGTTACCGGTAACAGACGAGGATCAGTGTCGGGTGTCCGTTTCGGTGCTGGTGTCGATGTCGGTGTCGGTACTGATGAGGGTTCTTGGTACCGTGACACTCTGGAGGAGGTAGATTGTCGATCCCATTCGGTGGGGTACCACTGGGGCGGTGGTGGGTAGGAGCCGTAGAGGTATCGCCATTGCTGGATGTCCAACGGTACCGGAGGGGCCGGGGGGCGGTAATCCTTATCTCCTCTCGGTGCCGACGGTGGCTTTGCCTCGGCTTTGGGGGTGTCCCGGGGGACCTGTGTAAGGTCGATATCGAGGTCGGAGTCCGTCAGGGTGATCGGTTGCGGCATCGGGGAGATCGATCTACCCCTGGGTCGCTCGCGATCCATCGGGTCAAGCTGATCGAGCCCAGGCTAGGCCAAGTCGGGCGCACCGCGCGTTGACGAAGCACTTGAGGATTTTCTGTGCTTCAGCTTGCCCTTCTCCTCCTTGCCCTCCCTGCGCTTTTTAACAGGGGTGTCGGGCAAGGGGAGCGATCTCTTCGGTGCCGACTTATCGGTACCAATACCTCGGGATGGAGACGGCGTCGGTCCTGTCGGTCCCGTCGGTGACGAAGCCGGAACTTCGGAAGAAGACATCTTCGGGGACAAGGCAGACTCGAGGAGGGCAACCCGGAGCCTCGCCGCTCGGTTCTTCCGAGTTTGTTTAGAAAAAGCTGCACAACTAGCGCAGGAGTCGACTCGGTGGGACTCACCCAGGCAGAGAAGACACAGGGAGTGCTTGTCCGGTGGGGCTATCTTGCTGCCGCACTGCAGGCACCTCTTAAAGAACCCCCACCGCTGGGCCATAGGCCGAGCGATAGGAATAAAGGGAAGGTCCAAATCGAGTCCAGTAAACAGTCCGAGTTCAGTAGGAGGAAAAGAGTCAGTCCGAAGGCTTTTTGAGTTAGAAAAGTACGCTAACGACCGGAGCAAGAGAGAAAGCATCCTCACGACGCGGCGGTCAGAAGAGAACTGGCGGGATCCTCGTGCCCCCCCCCGGTCATGCGCAGTGGAGCCGGCGCGCGATCGGGGAGTTGGCGCGAAAATCCGTTTGGCTTTGAAGTTACCGATCGGGATCAGCGCAGGCGCACATTATCCCAGAGGTGTGATGCACAGAGACCACGAAGAAGATCTGTATGTTAGGGAGGCACAGACTTAATACCTTTTAAAGGCAATCGTAGCATAATTAGTATAAAAAAATTAAGAGAAGCTGCAGAAGAACACAGCCTTAGATAATTCTTCTTTAAATACTGATTACACTTGTACATGGTCCTTGAGGGTCAAGTCTTTCTGTAATACAGGCTGTTGGAAAACAGAGAACAATCTGATCTTTTTATATTTGTCTGATCCCGTTTAGACTGAAGTTGATCCTGAACAGTGGCAATCACAAGCATCAGCAAACTATTTCCAATTATCGTTTCTATAAAAAGAGTTTAAAAATCTGTCTGTTCCTCAGAAGAAGCTTCATTAATTTCGGTCCACCTTTCAAGGTGAGGTAACAACTCAATCTCAGAGGCCATGTCACTCAAAATATTTAAGTCTGTTGGTATTTGCTAATGAAAGGATGATATGAGTATCTGCAGTAGAGCTAAACAACAGATAAGAATATCTGGCAAGGGTTCTCGTAAATGCAACTAGCATCATTAAGCTTATAATCTGCATACAAATGGTGGCAGTGGTGGTGGAATGTGCCTGTCAAGTTGCAGCAGACTTATGGCAACCCTGTAGGGTTTTCAAGGCAAAAGGCATTCAGAGGTGGTTTGCCATTGCCTGCCTCTGCGTCATGACTGTGGACTTCCCCGGTGGTCTCCTATCCAAGTGCTAACCAGGGCCAGCCCTGCTTAGACTTCCAGGATCTGAGTAGATCGGGCTAGCCTGGGCCATCCAGGTTAGGGCACATACAAATAATGTGAGTTACCTAGTTAATCTGAATGGGAATCTCTCTCTCTGAGCCAAAAAATAAATAAATCTAGATTGTATCATACTCATAGAGGAATCACCTCTAACAAAATGTTTCCCCCTGGAATGCTGCCTTCATGTCAACACTGTCCGTCAATCAAGTTAAATCAATGCAATGAACAAAAGTCTTAAAATTATGTATCATCCTATTAGCCAAGAAATCCTAGAAGGATTCTACTCTGACATTGCTCCACCCCAGCACAATTAAATCAATCATACAATGCCCCCCCACACACACAAAGAATTAAAAAATAAAGTAAAAAAAATACTAAAGCAACAGAATTAAAATACTTTTGCACTACTGAGCTGTGCTAAGAGAACACAGAATTCTTTCTATCAGGCAACAGCCTCAAGCTATACACTTTTAAATATTATATAGGGAAAATGAAGGAATGCTGCTTCTTGGCAAGTCAGTCAATCAGCTGCTACAGACGCTGGGGACTGAACCAGGGACCTTTTGCATACAAAGCAGATGCTCTGCCACTGAGCCATAGCTCTTCCCTCTAAAATGAGTGCTTGTTTTGACTTGGAGAGTGGTGGATTAATTCGGCTCATAGGAGGAGAGGCAGAATTCCCTTTCCTTAAAGTGACCAAGTTTTCACTAGGTTGGCAATGGACTTCATTCCTGGCACAGGTTCTCTCTTACCCCTTTGGGTCCAGAAGATCCCTGACTTTCTCATTGTAGATCTCCATGTAGGACACTTCCACTTTGAAACTCTGTTCTTCATTTTCCTCTTTCTGGGCTCTCTCGAAGAGGGTGCTGCAGAGCCGAGGGATTAATCCAGGCTGGTCCGCTGTGCCCATCATCGTGTAAGATTTTCCAGAACCTGCATAAATGGGACAGAATAGCAGATACTTAGGAATGTAAGAGCTTACTTAGGATATGTAGGAGAAGGCAGAAGAGGAGAGAAGGAGACAAACCACAGGAAAAAGTTTTGTTTTTTTATCTGCAGGGGGTTCCTTATAATTTTTCCCCTCATATAGATTATGCAGGAAAGGAGCACCCAATAATTAAGGTGAGAAAATGCATCGGATTGTTCTGAATTTATGGGGAAAGCACCACAAAAAAGGTACATCCTTGTTATAGACATTAATGCACTGATTTGGTGAGCCAGTTTGGTGTAGTGGTTAAGTGCGTGAACTCTAATCTGGGAGAACCAGGTTTGATTCCCCACTCCTCCACTTGCAGCTGCTATATGACCTTGGGCAAACCATAGTTCTGTCCCAGCTGTTCTCTCAAGGACAGTTCTGAAAAGAGCTCTCTCAGCCCCACCTACCTCATAGGGTGTCTGTTGTGGGGAGGGGAAGGGAAAGGTGTTTGTAAGCCACTCTAAGACTCCGAGTAAAGGGTGGGATATAAATCCAATCTCTTCTCTTCTGATTTGCGCATTTCCCTTCTCCAGAGAGCAAGTAAACTGCCGTAATGACCCAAGCCATCTCAAACTGAGCACGGACCATCTAATCTGCAGCCTCATACTCCTCCATTAAAGGTGCACTCAACTCAAGGCCAGAAACAGCGCATGCAGAAGATATTCATCTGCAATGTGGGAAAGCACAGTCCAGCAGAATAAGAGTAATACTTTGCCACATCCCTGGCTGAGCATCATCAATGTGGATGACACTTTCCAGAGCACAAGATGACTGGTTCCTGCCCCAAGGAGCTTATAAATCCAAATTTTGCCATAATGGAGGAAGAAAAAAACGGGGGAGGGAAAATATGCATTCATTTCATTAGATGTATTTAGGCTTAGTTTGGGGGAGGGGGGAGCTAAGGGATTGTACCACAGATTTCCTGATACAGATGAATTTTGAGGAGGCACTGAAAGAAAGTGAGCTAGGAGGCATCTAGCTATAGTTTAGAGCCAAATGTCCATCATTTTGAATGTCCATCATTTTGCAAACCATGGTTTAGAGCCGCTTACCTGCCTTCATTGTCCAGTTGTTCAAAGTTTCAATCTCTTTGTGCTGTGGCCTTTGGAAAAAGATTGACTGTACACTATTGCTCAGGCACCACACCAGAACATAGGTAGTACAAACCATAGTTGCTAACCTGCTTCAGGCCATAGTTGCTGTTTCTAGTTTTCCTTCTGATCACAAACCATGGTTTGTCAAATCCATACACATTCAGCCAATCAACTGAAAACATAAGCCAGGCCTCAGCTACTGAAAGTTTTTTGGGTTGCATGCCACTATAAATGTATGAACATGGCAAATTTCAGTTCTGAATACTAAATAACAGGGCAGTTCTGAATAACTGAAACATGGCAAATTTCAGTTCTGCCCCACTTTTTACACCGATTGCTTGGCCAGAGTTTAGAAAACCCTCAATACATCAATCTATATTCTTGTCAGATGTTCTGCGGTAGAGCCAATTGAGGGCACTGGTTCAGTTTCAGTCTCTGCATGTTTCCAATAGACAGCTAGAGTAGTGCAGGAGGTGACAACTGAATGCTGACAGCCAGGAAACCACACAGCCCTGCAGAAACAAAGCTGTCATGGGGGAGAGCAGGAGAAGTCGTCCTGCAGATATGATGTCCCAAGGCTGTAAATGGCTTTGTATGCAACAGCCAGTACCTTGAATTAAACCCAGTATCTGTTGGGCAGCCAGTGGAGTGACTGCAGAATGGGTGCGACTGTGTAAGATCAGTTATATCTTTTGTTCTGTAAGTGTAAGGACCCACTGCTGGACTACAAGGAATTCTGACATCATGATCATCACCAAAGTTGACCTCCCCCAGTGAAGCTAGGGGCACCCTTCAATTGGCTTTGGGTGTGTTCTGATGGCATCTGATGCCACAACCTTGACTGAAGCTCAGTAGTTCTGGGTCTCCTCAGTGCCTCTCAATGGGAGACTTCCTGGGAATCCTCTGCCTTGTTCCATAACGGAAGAAAGGCAGGATAAAAATAAAGTACCACACTTATTATTACTAGTGTACAATCCTGAGATAGAGACCACTGAGGCCTGTGAATGCACCTTGACTCAAAATCTGAGTGCACAGTTGTGCTTAGCAAAGCCATGGACAGAGTCCCCATTGAGAGCTTTAAATGCCAAGATGGCTGAACAAGGTGGCAAGCAGAATATGGCGCATGGATGGAATTGTTAAGGCACCAATCTTATCCATTCTTTGGCATGCAAACGTCATGGTCCCGAAGCTACTTAAGGGCTTTATAGATTGAAACCAGTTCCTCAGCTGCATATCTTTATGTCAAATTCACACTTAATTTCTTTTTTCCAATGTTTTTAAAAGAGGCAAGGTCTAACAAACATGCCATGTGCACAACTGGCCATTTTTACTTTCTAGCTTACCAGTCTGCCCATAGGCAAAGATACACGCGTTGTAGCCTTCAAAGGCGTTCTGGAGAATGTTCTCTCCAAGGCACTTGAAAACAACATCTTGGCCTAAAATTAGAACAAGAAGATTCAAATTATTGGGGTGGGGGGTAGGGTGAAGGCATAAAATTCCTTTGATAAGCCCCTTCAACGACTTCAAACACCACACCATGCAGCACCATCTGAAAACATTAATGTCTTTCATGTGAATCCAAAACAAATGAAGCCTTTAAGGACGGAAACCACAGAGCAGATATTCATCTTGACTTCCTTGAAGACTCTAACAGCTCCCTATTGAATTACTCCACATCCACACCGACACATTAAGGATCACAACAAGGCTGTGAGTACATTTAGGTTTATAGAACAAAGCTCTAGCCGGAAGGCTATGGCATGTGTGACACTCTGCACATCTAAAGTAATAAGTCAATTCAGCATGTTTGTATACCACCGTTCCTCCAAGAAACTCAGGGTGGTACCCATGGGGATTATTTGTTTAGTATCCCACTATAACCCTGTATAGGGGCTGCAGTGGCTGAAGTGGTGAAGACGCTGAACTGCGGACTGGAAGGTCAGTACTTCAGCAGTTCAAGACTCGAGTGCTGCATGACTGAGTGAGATCCTGTCTCTGGTCCCAGCTCCTGCCAACCTAGCAGTTCAAAAGCAAGAAATTGCAAGTAGATAAATAGGTACCACTTTGGTAGGAAGGTAACAGTGTTCCGTGTGCCTCGTCGTCTAGTCATGCTGGCCACATGACCATGGAAACGTCTTTGGACAGCACTGGCTCTTCAGCTTGGAAACAGAGATGAGCACTGCATCCCTAGAGTCGTATTCAACTGGCTTTCGAGCAAGGGAAACCTTTACCGTTACCTATAACCCTGTATGTTAAGGCAGATCTAACTGAGCAGAATTGACAGTCAAATGTCACCCAATGACCTGCATGGATGAGAGAGAATTTGAACCCAGGTCATATGAAGCTGCCCTACACTCAGACCCTTTATTAAAGTCTGTGTTGTCTACCCTGATTGGCAGTGGCTTTCCAGGGTCTGAGGTTAAAGTCTTTCTCATCACTGGCTACATTGTTTGTTTGTTTGTTTGTTTAAGCTATAGATGTTGGGGACTGAACTTGGGATCTTCTGCATGCAAAGCAGATGTTCTGCCACTCAGCCACAGCATTCCTTGGCCCAAATCCACCTTGGATTACTGATAACTGTAATGAGAGCCTTCCTATACAAAGCCAGCAAGATGCTTAAGACCACTTCCTCTTCTTCATAGGAAGCATCTGGTTTTCTTTTACTTGGCCCTACAAACTTTTGAACAACAAAACACACATGAATCTACAGACAGTGGCAGATACAAGGTTTGACTGAATGGCAGTGGGAAGCGGGAACCTCAGTACTGCCCATCAGCACACCCTGCAGTCAACGTTCCCAATCATGTGATTGCAGACATACGGGGCAGGGGGGAGGTTGCAGGGGGAAGCACAAAATGAAACCGAGGGTTGGGGGGAGGTATATGTTTAATCTCATCCATCCTGCTGTTCTTCTTGCCGATACACTTCTACCTACAGGGGATGATACATGGTCCCATATTTTCTCCCTTGTGGAAACAAAGTGATTTAGGGAAAATGATTTTGACCTGGAGGGAAAGGGTTAAGCAGGTTCTTGCAACCTCTACTATTCTGCTTGGCTAGAAATATTTCTAAGCTTTTTCAGATTTTTTAAAAAAATACAGTGGGAAGCAACACAGATCTCTTTATCGCATCTAGGCTGGAACTACTAAGCCCTGTTGACACAAAGACAGATATTCATCCACCATTATGGAACTGACCCTAAGGAGACACCCCAAATTCTCTGGATCTTTCACTGGACTTGCCCATCATTCATAAGGCTTTAGGCTTCCTTTGCAGGGTCAAAATCTCAAGAGTAATGTACCTGTAAGTGGGGAAGCCTGCCTAAGTTCAGAAGACTTAGCTAAGACAACATTACCTCATCTAATCTTTATGTTCCTACAGCATCACCAATACTATTTCACCCCAGAGTTTCTCTTAGTGACAACATAATTCTACCTGCATATTTTTCTTTGACCGCTTCATCCATAGACCAGAAGCAGTGATCGTAGGCAAACACCTGCACAGAGATAACCAAAGACACATCTTACAAAGAAGAACCCACAATGAAGATAAGAAGCTCTGATTAGAAGGAGGACGACATAATTTGGAATATTGAACAGCACTTCATAAAAATATCCAAGCAGGGCTCATTTTGTAGCAGGAGCTCCTCTGCATATTAGGCCACACACCCCTGATGTAGCCAATCCTCCAAGAGCTAACAGTTGCCCCTGTAAGAAGAGCTCTGTAAGCTCTTGGAGGACTGGCTACATTAGGGGTGTGTGGCCTAATATGCAGAGGAGCTCCTGCTACGAAATGAGCCCTGTATCCAAGGCAACTTACAACGAAAACAACACTGAACACAGGTACAAATAAATAAACCAATGAAAACATACTCCTGCAGGTAACTGCCAGTTAACAGTTCTCCTCTGGGGCATTGTAGGACGTTAACGGGATGAATTTTGAATTGACTAAGGGTTTTAAAAACACACACCATCTGTGCCATGAAACCCAGGGCCAGATTTGGACTGGGCCTGCCAGTTTCAATGGTTTCCTGTATTCTGGGTCTGGCAAGAACCAGTGATCTCGGTCCAGTAACCTGCACATTTGGCTAATGGGGTTGAATCACTTCCAAATTCCACAATCTGTTTGGAAGACACCTGAGAAAGGGGCCAAGTATGACTGCACGCATGCTGACTGTGGAGGCCTGAGAGATATATTCAGCATAGAACCCTCTCATACCCTTGCTCCATATTTAAGGAGATATTTGGGTGTTCTGTAACTGTCCACTGGTCTTCCTAACCACACAAGGCTGTGTTTGACTTTAGGCCTGAGTTTTGTTGTTGTTCAAAAGCCACATGCAAAACTGTCCTTGAAGGAGAAACAAAAACCAATGGAGAAAGGAATGAATGAACAACATATCTGCAAATATATAGGCTTCCATATATCCACTGTAAAAAAATTTTTAAAAGCTAGGCTGGTAAACAGCAATTGCAATCCAGGACAGGGCAAATATGAGAGAAAGCTTTACACACACCCATACAGAACACAACCTCTCATCCGTAGCCCTCAAAGCTCAAGCTGCAACTGGTTTCTCATTTGTTCCTGTGACTCATGTTTTGGCAGCCAATGCTATTTTTTTAAGGAGCTTTTAAACTGAATTTTAAAAGGAAGAGTGACAAATATTTGTGTAATCCAATCAATCATAATTTTTCACAAACACATGCAGATTACAAAACGTGAGTGAAATTTCTTTACCTTTGGTTGACTCCTGCCGTTCCAGGAGGGGAAACAGCCCAAACATGCAAGAAAAAGGAGAGAGAAAATAGTTGGTTAGCACACAATGAATTTCAAAGACAAATGAAGCAGCAAATCCATTAACATACATTAAACAATGGCCGCTTCCACCAATACACCCTTCCAATTGCAGTTCTGTATGTGGAAAACTCCCTACAGTGGGATATCTGGCACTTAGTTTACTAAGCCCTAAGTGACAAGCCAGAACCCTTTTTGCCTTGGCATTTTTTATCTTCTGCAATTTTGTGACCTTGTCTTTTTGCCTCTTCTTGAACTTGATATTGCTTTTCATTGCTGTTTTCACTCCTCTGCTTTAACCAAGGGTCTGGGTGGTGTGACTGGGGCCCCACAGAGAATTTTTGTCTGGGAGCCTCTGGTGGATCTCGACAGCCCTGCTGGTAGATCTACATTTCTACACCCACTGGAAAGCTCCAAACAGCTTTCTGTGGGGCTGTCCCTATCCCAGCAATCTCCCAGCAAGGCATCAAAGAGCCTTAAATATTAATAGAGGTGCATCACCATTTGACCGTCCTCAGGCTAGGTCTGCTTCACAAAATGGCACAACAAATTGAACAAAGTGGTCACATGCATACTGTTCCTTCCAGGAAACACATTGTATCCTCAAACATGGTGCCCATGGACACCCATCCTGGTTCTCGCCAAGTATTTTTTGGAAGTGGGCAGGGTCAGGTAGGATTCTTGCTCAGCAAGGGTTCTCATTGGTCACTGGTGATCTGATTACCTGTGTGGATTTTTAAATACTTTACTTTGGCAGCAGCTGCCATCACAAGCACAAGGATCTTCACTATGACAGTCCTTTTGTGGCTGGTTCCACTTCCTACAGCAGGTGTTTTGGGACAGCCATGCAATAACAGAATTCCAGAGGTGCCTGCAGCTTCAAAAAGTTGGGGACTCTGGGTTAGGCTGACAGCAAGATTCAGTTGAAGGTCACCTAGTGAGTTTTGTGGCAGGGATGGAATTTGACCTAACCTCTCTGTCTAAATCCAAAACACCATCCTTTACACCACAACAGTCCTCAGTTACTTCAGCTAGCAGCAGCAACCTCGTCACATCCTGCTGCGCTTTGTGCTGCACAGTCGCCTGTCCCAGGGCTGACGAAGAGTTTACCTTACTGCCTTACCACCTTTAAAAAAAGAGCCCTTTATGCAGCTCAGATAAGCAGCTGGTCCAAAGCATTTGGTAGAGTGGCACCAATAGCCCTCGTATCAAAATCTGAGGCTAGAATCAGGTCTCTGCTCTACCACACCTGCGACCTCTCTATACTTTTAGCTTGCCCTGGAAGCCAATCCAAGAGGCTTGGAGACACATACAGCCTCCCTTATTTCAGTATCAGACTCACAGCCGTGTTGATGTGCAGTAGAAGATCAGTACTGGAGTCCAATAGGACCTTAAAGACCAACGAGATGTCCTGAGTATGAGCTTTCAAGAGTCAAAGCTCCCTTTGTCAGATCTGATGAAGGGAGTTTCGACTCACAGAAGCTTCTACCCTGGAAATCTTGCTGGTCTTTAAGGTGCTACTGGACTCCAGCATGGCTCTTATTTCAGTATATCACTGCAGAGTATTTAGCACAGTTAAATTTGTTCAAGACCCACCCTACTGAGTTGGACCCAGCACATGTCAAACTTGGAGGGAGGTACCAGGCTGTCTCTAGGAAGGCCCAGGCTGTCTCTAGGTAGCCCAAGGAGCAGCAAGAGCACAGCAGCTGCTCAGACCAAAAAGCAAGTCTAACTGGAAGCCTTTCCAATGATCAAAAGGTCCTTCCAACACAGGCTGGACCCCCTGGCCAACACAGCTGCAGAGCCAATGGCAGAGTGAACTCCCGGGTTCATTCCCCACTATCTCCACTTAAAAGGTTCAGGTGATGTGGTGGACCACCACCTGAGACCCCAGAGAGCCCCTGATAGTCAGACAACACTAGCCTTGACAGACCAATGGTCTCATTCAGCATAAAGCAGCTTCATGTGTTCACCTCTTCAGCTCACTCAGTTTAATGTGTCTGCAGATTTGAATCAGTATGTAGCTGAACTTCACCTGGGTCTGCTATGTCCAGCCCCTTACTTTGAACCCTACCTTCAACTCTTACTATGTTTAGCACCTGAAATGAGACTCCTGGGAATTTTTTTTTCCTGCTGACCACTTCATTTTTTATTTCTTCTGTGCACCATTGTCTCTTTGTAGTTTATTAGCATTTTTTTCTAGAACAGACCTGATCTTTTTTTTAAAAAAAAATTAATCTTTATTAAAACAAATGAACAACAAAGGAAATATAAAATACCAAGATATATAACCATCACTTTCCCCTTTACAACCATTGACATACACATCCTTTATCAACATAGGGCAATTATGGTATTAATTCAGTCTATTCTATTGCCAGTTCCATCTTCTGGGAATTTGTATTTACACTAACAGCACTGCAGAGATACGAGGAAAGGGTAAGTTTTGCAGGTGGAAGAATTTGGCCACAAAGTGCCGTTGTCACCGTGCACATTAAGTCACCAGTGACTTTTAGCCTCTACGGGAATCCCAAGACAGGCTTCTGTTATTACATGGTCTTTAAACAGGAACTGTGCATATTGATAACTGGTGCTTGGGATTAAAAGCAGCAAAAAGAATATAATCCCCGCAGCCATTTCCCACATATGGTGGTTTCAGAAAGGGATTCTGCTGTGTAAAACAAGCAGCTCAACAGAGACTAAAAGGCCAATTTGAAGCAAACACTGTGTTCTTTCCACTAAAATGAGCATGTGCACATTTGTGTGTGTGCGCACACACACAGAGGCTCATTTACTATTCATCAGAGCAAAGAAAAAAAGGAAGCCTTAATGAAACTGCAACAAAGTGCAGCTGTACACATTGTGGGAAATACGATTCTTGCATACACACTGGTATTTCCCCCTCAGCAGCATGGGCATAAAAGACAAGCTTCATATGGTCATAATTCTAACACACACACATATCTTGGTAGTCAGCCGTGTTGGTCTGAAGAAGTAGAACAAATTTAGAGTCCAGTGGCACCTTTAAGACCAACAAACGTTTATTCAAGGTATGAGATTGTGTGTGCAAAGCATAATTTTTCAAATACAGTGGAATGGGATTGTAAGGTTCAGATTTATAGATGGACTGCACAGCTTAAAATATCTTCAACATGTTACATATTAATTAGCTGTTCAGCCCATCTGCAAGTTTGAACCTTACATCCCATTCCACTGTATCTGAAAAAGTGTGTTTTGCACATGAAAGCTCATACCTTGAATAAACCTTTATTGGTCTTAAAGTTGCCACTGGACTCTAAATTTGTTCTACGTATATCTTGATCACATATACAGAATTTGTAGCCTAGATTAGAATCTCTAAATTCACCCCATGAATACACCAAGTGTGTGTAAATGGGGAGGGGAAATCCATCATTTTGCATCCTGACTGCATGTATAACTGGATGAATATTAGATATTCTTACACTCAATAGTTACTTTTCTGGTGCTACAGCACTCAGAGTTTAAAAGGCCCCAATCAAGTCAGTGCAATACAATGAACAGCCCAATACAATCCCACAACAAGGATGATCCTAAAGCCACAATACAACTGAGGAGCAACACCACTTTGGGTCTCCTTGCAAAACAACCCCATTCTGAAATGGGAAGATCTTTAATGGATTGCGAGAAACAGTTGAATCCCACAAAGCAGAATCTTGAGCATGCATATTTAGTGCTGTGTTACCTCCTAATCTCTCAATAAACCCAAGCATCCTTTGTCATCCCTAAAACATTAAAACTGTGGTTTGAATGGCATGTGATGTGGTGGTTCTATGATCAGATCTCCAGCGGAGACTTTATCTGCAAGAAGCACTTGAGGGAGTGGAGGATGTAGATTAGGCTACCGTTCAGCTCTTCACTCAGCACTGTTTCCCCAATTGAAAATGCAACTACAAACTGGGCTGTTTTAAGTTTCAATATAGGGAAAGACAAAAGGACCCTGTACTCTATTATCTCCCCCCCTTACAGGGATTTAAAGCAATGGGGGAGGGGCATTTTCAACTGGGGGTCCCCTCTCCCATTGCCAAGGCAATTGTGATTCACATTGTGATCCACACTGCAGCTAATTTACAGTGTCCTCCCTCCCAAGGTCACATGTAGTTTCACCCCCCCCCCCCCAAGTTAGAAGATGAAACTATATTTGCACATCACAAATCCAACTTCCTGAATTGCTCATGTTCAGGGTGTCACAAGGGACTTTCAGACACCCCCCCCCTCCACCACTGCCAGGTTCATATATTTCAAATTGGTAGAAAAGGAGATGAGCGATACCCAACAGACATTTAACAACTTTAAGCACAACACAAACGAGAAAAGACGCTTGTTTTCCATCTGGGAGTCATCTGCATGTGTCTGACTACAAGATTAAATCCTCATACTTCATATTCCCACACTATTAACCGTATTAATCTCAGATAATTAAGTTGTGTTGGGAGGGAAGACACACATACGCTTTCCTGGAACCATCTGCATACAACAGTTCTTTCCAAATAAGACGTTATGTGTTCATTGTATCTTCCTGCAACACACACGCATGCCCCCCCCCCCAATTAAAGCGCTATTCGCATCATAAGATTAGCTCATTTTTCAGGTCATGCCTGTCAGTTATAGTATGGAGCAAGTATACTTGGTTTTATGATGCGAGCTTCATGCAATTAAAAAAAACCACAATAGATTTTGAAGGCAGTAGCAATTAGTGAGTCAATATGGGCAAGCATGTCTCACTTGAATAAGAACAGATGAACACACTGGAAAAGAGGAGAAAAGCCATAAGCAATGGCCACTGTGCTTTGGAAGCCTTTCCTTTTGTGGTCGGCGTGACAAGTCATGTGGTATTTTGTGTAGGGGTCCTCTAAAATCTCCAATGTTCTTAGCAGTTTGGCTCAATTCAAATTTGATCTACTTTGACATCCCTCCCCCCACCTTGGAACCTTTACAATGCAGCAGAAGATAAATGTGAAGTTAAATGCCTTGATTATACTACCAGAAGCTGTCATTACTAACAGCTAAATCCCATCAATTATGGTGAGGCGGGGTGCGTGGAGAGAGGGAACAGATTAGGGTTGCCAGGTACTTACCACACACCAGTGGGGGGTGGGAGGGAGCCTTCCAGAAGTGGGGCAGGGTTCCATCCCAACAGCGATGTTGCCGATGCAATGGCATCACGTGGAAGTGACATCATTACGTTGGGGACGTCTTGCAGTGGCACTCTGGTTTGAGGGCCAAACTACGGTAAAATTGTCCTCAAACCAGAGTTTTGCCCTCAAACCGAAGCATCACTGTGTGACATCCCCAGTGCAATGACATCACTTACACATGATGTCATTGTGTCGATGATGTCACAGTTTGGGGTGGGGTTTCCCCCACTGACCAAGCCACCCAAACTGGGGGATTCCCCACCCGGATCTGGGCACTGGCAACTCTAGAACAGATCCTGGGAGGTGGGGGTGGATTGCGAAGCATTTCTGCACACCCTGCATGCAAAAGAAATAATGCAATTATATAATTGGGGTCCTACTGCCAAAACTACTCATGTGAATGGTAACTTCCAGGGGTAAATTTAGCTCTCAGCTGCACAGCAAAATTCAAATCTGCTTCCTTCTGCATAGCTCCACCCAGGGCTTGGTTACTCTGTGTGATGCTGGCTATAAAAGACTCTCCAGATTTTTATTTTATTTTTCATTTTATTTTCATTTTATTTACTTCATTTATAGCCCACCTTTCTTACCAAACTCAAGTGGGTTAACAAAAAAAAAGATTCAGATATCATAAAATATCCAATAAACCATTCAACAGGACTAGGATTGCAGAATTAGAAAACTAATGTCTAAGGCATGATATACCATAATGCAGAAAGTCAACTGCAAAGGTAGAGGAAAATGCAGTTAAAACAAGCTTACACAAACAACAAACACCACGACACTACAATCCTAATCCCCTGTAAATGTCCTCCTGAGCTGTTCCTACACTACAGTTCTAATCCCTTTATTTAAAAAAAAATGCTCCCGTTTTGCATATTCTCCAAAACAATACTATTCTGGCAGCCTTCCTCAGTCAGGCCACCCCACAAAGGTGGGATCCACAACAGAATACGCATGTAGAGGCCATGGCAGTTAGTGGATCATACCCCTTTGCAGGATGCCTTACTTAGATGAACAAAGCAGAGCAGCGGAGCAGAGCATGAGAGGAGGTCCTGCAATTATGTTGGTCCAAGGCCAGGAAAAGCTTTATAGGCGATAACCAGTCCCTTGAACAGAACCTGGTAACTGATCACTAAACCCACTGAATGACTGAATGGGTGCAAATATGCATGCTCTGCCCAGCTACCCAGCAGCAACGTTCTGTACCAACTGGAGTCTCCAAATTGATTGCAAGGGTAGATCCATATAGAGTGCATTACAATAGACCAGCCTTGAGGTTAGAGTGGCATGAATCTACATGGCTAGGGCTAGTGTTGCCAGGTCCAACTTGGGAAATATCTGGCGGTTTGGGGGATTGAGCCAGGAGACTTTGGAGGTAGAGCCAGGAGCACTTTTGTGATGTCATATCCTGTGATGTTACTTCCAGGACAAAGGTCAGGTGATGGCAGTTCCCAGGTCCCACCCCTTCTGATGTCACTTTCAGCACACTACACCAAAATTCCACCCCTTCCTCTTAAGTCACTACCTTCTTTCAAAATTCAAATTTGAATACACTGTTGTATATCACTTCCCACTAGAGTTGTCAGCTCCAGGTTGGGAAATTCCAGGTGATTTGGGGGTAGAGCCTGGGAAGGACAGGGACGTCAGTGGGGTACTACAGTCTGGAGATGAGCTGTAATTCCAGGAGATCCCCAGGTCCCACCTGGAGGCAGGCATCCCTAGCTAGAGCTAAGACAAGGTAGGACCCAACTTCCAGATTTGACAAAGTTGGGAGAAAGCATTTTAGCAATCACATTAACTTGCTTCTCCAGTAATAATGACATCAAAGAGGAAGAGGCAGAACATAGTTTTATTTATACAATATGCTTTTGCAGTGCTTGGGAGGGGGGCTTATTTTGTTTTATTAATTCAAAAACAGGCCTTTGTAACCCAATTTGGAGGGCAAGAGACAGAGAAGGCAATCAGCCTTCCCCTCCCCTACCAGACAACACCTTTTTAAAAAAACCTACAAGCAGCCAAGCAAACGCCAGCAACGCAAAGGTCACCCAAAACACTCACCAAAGCAGACTGGCAATCCCTGAGAGCCAGAGAGGGGCGGGGTGATAATTTGCTTAATTTACTCCAAGTGCAGACCTCACCTTGCCACAAAACCCGGAAATTATTTCACATAGACACGCACACACTCACAGCAACACCCCAAGCTGCTCTCCTGCCCATATTATAGGCACCGTTTGCCCTTCTCTGTTTCTGTCACTCAAAGTCAGTCGCTGTTTCACAGATGGAAGGAAAAGACGGTCATGGTGAAAGCAGGCTAAGCTTTGGGTGACCCGATTTATGAAAAGAACAAGGCCCTGATTTCTCCATGTGTGGCCACAAGAATTCTTGGGTGAAGCCTTGATAGAATTATACCTCAGATCCTTTCTTCTGGAATGTGGGCAGCCAGTTCTATGCCCATTTCCAAACTCTGAAATCAATAACCACATCATTTTTACTAATGCAGCAGAAAATCAGCAAGATACCTAGATGTCACAGAGGAAGCTTCTTTTGAAAAGCTCTACCAAACCCAGAAGGATGGGGGGGGGGGGGAATGAGGAAAAACAAGTAGCCCAGATTTTAGTGACAGATGGAGATAAAAGCCGGGGAACAATCAAATCGAACCTTAATACTGAGTAGAAGCTGCAGTGATAGTGCAACAAAAGAACAAAGTATAGTGTTAAAATCAAAAATGTTTGGCTCTCCACAGGGACCGTGAGCTGTATTTTCAGCATTTCAGTTTCCTATGAGACCAGTTTGTGAAAAGACCTTAGCATTTTTGCTGAAGTCACATTCCTTCAATTCTCACACCCATTTGTCCCTACTTTTAGCATTTAGCTGGGTGGGCTGTCAACATCTGTTCTATTATTCTTCTATCCACCAAGAATAGCTGGATACTGGATTGACAATTCTAGACTGCCTTTTGTGCACTGAAGTTTACAGAAACCCCACAATAGCTTTATTCCATTAATTAATGGTCATACCGGCTTAAGGGCTGCGGCAACAGCCCCTTGTTGTGAAATTTAACACATTTATAGAGGATGAAATGACAGATGGAATTGCGTTCTTTCAGGTTAGACTGTTACTGTATCTTTATTCCGCTTGTCCAGGGAGGTCAAGGTTTTCCTCAGTTTATTCACACGACATTCTTTCCCCAGAACTTGGTATGTCTTGCCTGTAAAGTTTCCCAAGGAACTATTACTATTATTATCCCATGGCCTTGTGTGCAATATAGCCAGGAGATCCTAAGACTGTCTGGCAGAGACAAGTTCTAGCTCTTTAGTGTTATGCTCCACTAGGTGGTGAGCTACACTTTTTTTTTTAGGCAAGAGACATTTCAGAAGTGGTTTGCCATTGCCTGCCCCTGCATCACGACTCTGGTATTCCTTGGAGGTCGCACTTTCAAATACTAGCCAAGGCTGACCCTGCTTAGCTTCCGAGATCTGATGAGAGTGGGCTATCCTGGGCTATCCAGGTCAGGCCCTTCCTGAAGTGACTCAACAGGGTTCTTTTTTTAATTATAGAAAGACACTGGCTCTAGTGGGTGCCATGACTGTAGGGATCTTAACTCTGGTCCTTCTAGTAAACTCCTATATTGTCCTCTCAGTCTATACTATTATCGGTTTTCAGATTTTTTGGTTTAGAAAGATGACTTAGTGGGGGCAGAGGCCTAGGAACACACCAGGCGAAGTGGGGCTTGCGGCTCCACAAAGCCAGCTCCCACAGGGGTTACTTGGCTCAGACACTGCAAGCACCGGACGGCAGAGGGGAGGGTCAACACCCATCACTGGCACTGCTGGCTGGGTCCGAGAGCCATGGCCCTTGAAGCACTGGCAGAGCTACTGCGGCTTGGCTCTGATTTACCAGTGGCTGCCAGCAGCCTTCCATTCCAGGGCAGCAGCCCACTGAGCACCTTCCCATTAACTTAAATGGCCAGTCTGCTCCTGAGACATGATAGAGGTTTATTCAATGATGCATGGTATAAGGGAAGCGTATAGAGAGAAATCCTTTCTCCTTCTCCCATAATGCTAGAGCCGAGGGTCAACAAAACCGATACACAGCAGATTCAGGATGGATATATATTCTTACTATACATTTTTCTACTTCTCTAATTCCATACTCTGCTTCATATGACATATCATAGCTGGTACCTGGGGGGGGGGGGGTGCATTGCTTCTAGTTTTGTAGTCTTCTTGTATTGCTTTCTAGGTATTTTTATGCTACCTCACCGCACAGCTTTACACAGTTTTACTCATTGCCTTGAGCCTCAGTGAGAAAAGCAGGCTATATATAAATAAATGTCACAGTACACATTTCAATTTAGGGTATCCACTACCATATCCTTGCTGCAACTAGCTTAGATAGCTTTGAAAGGGGACTAAACAGATGTTTGGAGGATAGGCACATCAAAGCCTATTAGCCACAGTAGTCAAATGGAACCTCCAGGCACAAAGAAAGTGTACTTCTAAATACCAGCTGCTGAAAGGCAACAGGAGGGCAGAGCCTTCATGCCGTTTCAAGGATATCTGGAAGCATTTGGATGGTCATTGTAGAAAAGAGGAATCCTAGATCAGTGGACCTTAGGGTTGGTCTGGCAGGACTCCACAGATCTCCCAAAAGGTCTTCCTTGCTCAGCATGCTATTCAAACCAACAGCAGCTTTCTAGTATCCACAAAAGAAGACTTTCCCAGCCAGGCTTTCTGATATACTTTACGGGACTTGTGAAGGACTGAATCTGAAGGTGCATTCTTGACATACATGTAACCCCACTACTGAGTTCCAGATCTTCCATGTTCTCCTGTCTTGTACAACTTCCAACACTTCTCATAAAAATTTACCCCATTTTTTGCTACACAACAAAAGTCTTTCCTTAATACCTGGGAACGCAACTGGGCCTCTTATTCTTGGCATCGGAAATAACCTCCCCAAATCAAACGGATCCAAGTGCTTCTGAAGATACTAGATTCTGTACCCAGGTTGCTCAGCTTTCTACCTCGGTTCAGAGTACACATAGCCTTGCCTAGATTGATATTTCCAAAACTCTATTGCATCCTCTCTCTTCGAAAAGACAAAGAACACTCATTAATATTTTTCAAAGGTGATTTTTTTGTATGCCAAACCTGCACTGGTGAAAGAATAGTGTCCACAGCTGCGGCTTCATTTAGGCTGTTAAATACAGCCACACTAGACATAGCAGACAAAGATCTAGATGGCCATCTGACAGCAATGCTGATTCTATGAATTTAGGCAGATTGTGAGAGGGAGGGCAGGAAGGATGGCATCAGGGCTTAGTTCTTGTGGCCCCTTCTTATATGCCCAGGGAAATGCTGATTGGCACTTCGGGGTCAGGAAACAATTTTTCTCCAGGCCAGTTTGGCTGGAGATCCTGGAGGTTTTTTGCTATCTTCTGGGCATGGAGCAGGGGCCACTGAGTATGTGTGTGTGGGGCGGAGTATTTGTGAATTTCCTGCACTGTGCAGGGCATTGGACTAGATGACCCTGGAGGTCCCTTCCGACTCTATTATTCATCTCTCACAAGAATATCGAAAAGATGCAACACCTTACATAGCAGCTATGGTTTCATACAAGCAACATCATTAAGCACGGTAAAAATAATGGATCTTTAATTGTGAATTTATTCTCAAACTGTTTAATATATCAGAACAACAACCAAAAAATATTTGGCCCTGACCTGGATAGCTCAAGCAAGCACAATCTTGTCAGATCTTGGGAGCTAAGCAGGGCCCACCCCGGCAACTAATTGGAAGGGAGACCTCCACGGAATACCAGGGCTGGGACGAGGAGTCACGCTATCAAGCCACCTCTCTGAAAATGTCTGAACCCCACTAGGGGTCGCCAGAAGTTGCCATGACTTCCAAGAATGCAAGCGCGCACACACAAATACCCACAGAAAAAAAAATTGCATGGGAGACAGCTCTTGAACTAATTTAACACAGTTTAAGTTAATTTATAGCCAGTGTGAGAGCAGTGATGGTGAACCTTTTAGAGACCGAGTGCCCAAACTGCAACCCAAAACCCACTTATTTATCGCAAAGTGCCAACATGGCAATTTAACCTGAATACTGAGGTTTTCGTTTTAGAAAAAACAACTCATACATTAACATCTTTTGTCTTAAAAGAAAAACACAATAACAGAGCTTTCAATGATACAAACAACTTTTTATTGAAAGGTAAAAGTTTGCATTTGGCATGCTTTTGAACAATTAATGTGATTTTTGCTGTCCAATCTTGCAAACTCTGTGCTGGGGCGATGCTGTGTGTGCCCACAGAGAGGGCTCTGAGTGCCACCTCTGGCATGCATGCCATAGGTTTGCCACCACTGGGTTAGAGTGTTCAAGTAGGATTGGTGAGTCTGGGGCTCAAATCCCTACTCAGCCATGAAGCTCAGCTTGGTCCAGTGCCTCACAGCCTGACATGAGAAAATCTTGTCTCTCTCCTCTTTCATTTCACCCCTATGGGATTGCCACGTTATGCAGAGAGAACCACATATGCTACCTTTATTGCAATTCTTCTCCAAGCTTCTCAAACTGGTATATACTGTTCTCCCATTCTCCATTATATCCTAAAAAGCATATAAAGGTAGATCAGACTGTGTCAGACAGGCTGCACTGTGAGCTTCATGGCAACCTGAGGCTCCTTGTTCCTAATCTGATACTTTAACCACTGCATACCATACCCCATGCTCCTTGGAAGAAGGGATAGGATAATAACAGGGTATGCACAGTGCTTTCCGTAAGGCGATTCACATGTATTATTATACTGCCATCCTTTCAGCAGCCCTGTTAGGCGGGCCAGGGATTGTCTCCCCAGATTGCAGATAGAGGAAGTGGGGTATGATTTGAAGAAGGTAGACTTGCCCAAGGTTACCTAGCAAGTCTGTGGCAGAGATGAGATGTGAAATGGGACCTCCCCAGTCACAGCTCACTCTATTTATGGTGATACTCACTCAGTGTCTCAGGAGCCTCTCATATCTCTCCTGAACACTGTTCTCCATGTCGTCTGTCCCATGTTCCAGGAAAGTGGGCAATTTCTTTAGAAATTGGAATAGTTTCTTCACTGCTATGGGCCCAAGATTGCAGTCAGTATTATTCAGTCCCTCCCCTCACTTCAGATAATGAGGGTTGTTCAGCAGTGAGAGGGATGGACAACCCTACGTGCTCAGAAGTACTCTGGTAATTAAAAGGGTTATAGAGCTAAAGGTTATTGATTGCGTTTAGGGTCATGCGCAGGGCATAAAATAGTCATGTGGCTCTTTTGATTGATGGGAACTGGGTGGGTACCACTTTGAGCAAGTACCAATCCCTGTAAAGACAGTGGACAAAAAAAGGCCAACATACAGTTCTCGATTTCCATTACGGCTGAATTCACTGCAAATGCAGTCTTCAAGGTGTCAAAACTGGCATAATTTTGGCAAACACATTTGCCACATAAAGCTCAAATTAGATGTTGGTTGTTTCACAGCAAGCCACAGCTCCCAATTTGCAATATCCAAAGTGAAAATAAAATGTGTTTACAGTTTAGTCATTTTTCTGTCACCACAACAACTTTAAGAGATGAACAAAGGCAATCTCTATTCCTTTTCCATTCTCACATTGTAGTTAATGGAGAATGACAGGCAACCAAGGGCTTGGAAAGGCGGGGTGGGTGGGGGAAGAGGATGTCAGTCTGTGAAAATCAAGTCTTTTAAATCAGCCTTGGCAAACACAAGCCACCAAAAGCAACATACTTAAATGATCTTCACAAACAGAAGGGGAAAGCAATTGGTTTTATTTAAAAAAAAATACAGGGAAAAGAACAGCTGGGTGTATACCAATCTGGAAATAGGAAGTTTTATCAAGTAAGAAAATGTGCTGACCACATTAAAAAGGGCTTCAAGGGAAATCAGAGTTACAAAGGAGTAGCCAATCGATTATTAAACATAGAGTCAGCAGTGGACACCACACTGAGCAGGCCGAACTCCCAAATTAGCAGGTGTTCGTTTTCCCATTTAAACAGAATTAGGCCCTGGAAGCAGAAATGAAACAAGGATCCCTTTCCCCCTCACACACAAGCAATGTGTCCCCTTAACTCAAAAAGGAAGCTTGAAGAGGAGGATAAGATGCAGAGAAAGACAACCCAAATGATCAAGGAGCTGAAGCACCTTGCCTACAAAAGGCAGCTAAGGAGTTCAGTGTTTTTTAGTTTGGAGGAAAACAACTAAGGGAGAGGGGAGAACATAAATCAGGATGCTGGGGAGATAAATATTCTCCCCTCTCATACGGTATTAGAACTTGGGAGAATCCCTCAATGAAATTTATGGGCAGTAAATTCAGCAGATGCAAAAAGGAAGCACTTGGTTCACACCATCTATAAATCACTGACAGAATTTTCTACCACAAAATGTGGTGAGAGCAACCAGTTCAGGTGCATTTCAGTTGGGATTAGAGAAGTGTACAGAGGCCAGACCTCTGCATCAACGGCCGTTATCTATGGTACCTCAATCAAACTTCTGCATGCAGGTGCAATATAGTCCTGAATGACAGTTACGGGGGGGGGGGGATGGGACAATGGGGAAGGACTACTCATATGCCCTGCTTGTGGGTATCCCAGAGGCTTCCAGCTGGCTTCTGCGAGAAACAGGACGCCTCAGTAGATGGAGCCTCAGTATGTGTACGTGAAGTGCCATCAAGTTGCTTCCAACTTAAGGCAATCCTAAAAATTAATGACCTCCCAAATGTCCTATCGTTAACAACCTTGCTTCCCAAATGTCCTGTCGTTAACAACTTCTTGCAAATGGAGGGGCGTGGCTTCTTTTATCAAGTCAACCCATGTCATGATGGGTCTTCTTTTCCTACAGCCTTCAACTATTACAAGAATTATTGTCTTTTCAAATTGTCTTCTCATAATGGGACCAAAGTACGATAGCCATTTGAGCTTCTAGGGAGAGCTCAAGTTTAATTTTATCTGGAACCCTCTTATTTGTCTTTTTGGTAGTCCACAATATCCATAAAACTCTCCTCCAGGAGCACATTTCAAATTAACCAACTTTCTTCCTATCAGCTTCCTTCATCATCCAACTTTTACATCCATACACAGTAATGGGGGAATATTATCGTATGAATTATCTTGGTCACCAGTGACACATCCTCATACTTTTTTCTAGCTCCTTCATGGCTGTCGTCCCCAGTCTCAGTCTCCTTCGAATTTCTTGGTTGCAGTCTCTCTGTTGGTTGATGACTGAGCCAAGGAACAAGAAGTCTTTAACAGTTTCAGTTTCCTCATTGTCAACCTTAAAGTTGTGTAATTCTCCAGCAGCCATTTTTTGTCTTTTTTATGTTCAGCTGTAATCCTGTTATGGCAGTGTCTGCTTTCCCCTTCATCAGTCATCATTCAAGTCTTCACAATTTTCTGCCAGTAACGTGGTGTCATCTGCATATCTCAAACTGATAATGTTCCTTCCACCAATTTCACTCCACCTTCATCTAAACCTAATCCAGCTTTCCTTATGATATGTTCTGTACATAAGATTGAAGAGATAAGGAAATAAAATACTTCCTTATCTGACACCTTTGCCAACTGAAAACCATTCTGCTTTTCCATATTCTGTCCTAGCAGTAGCCTCTTGTCCAGAGTACAGGTTGCCTATCAAAACAATCACGTTGTGGCACACCCATTTCTTTTAAAACCAACTGTAACTTTTCAAGATCCACACAGTTGAAAGATCTGCTGTAATCTATGAAATACAAGCTGACTTTCTTTTGAAATTCTTTTATATGATCAATTAACCACTGCAAATCTGCAACGTGATCTCTAGCGCCTCTTCCTTTTCTGCATCCAAGAGGGGGTAGAGCCTCAGTATGCCTCTCAAACACCAGATGAAGTGTCAAAGCTATGGTTGCCAGGTCCCTTTCGCCCGCCAGCAGGGGGATGGGGGGACATTCCGGGAGTGGGAAGTGATGTCACTGATGTGCTGGTGTCACTTCTGGGTGATGCAGGCATGTCGTGTGCAATGTTGCTGTTTAGGGGGGGATTCCCTCCTGCCAGCCAGATGGCCGGTGGCCGGTAGGCAGACCACAAAATCAAGAGATTCCCCGTCCCCACTGAGCAACTAGCAACACTAGTCAAAGCAAATATTGCCAATGCAGCCCTAGAAAGTATTCACTAACCCAAATTTGACAAAAATGGAACCATTCTGCGTACCACAAAATAGACATAAGAATGTGTTATGTACGATGCAACAGAGTTAATGTCATATTACCAACCCAAACATATCCTTCTAAGGCAGGGAGGTCAGAACAGTCTGCACTGAGAAAGACTGTTGAAAGAAGCTTTGGCTCTCAAAAGCTTACACACTGACAACCTTGTTGGTCTCTACGATGCTACTGGACTTGAATCTAGCTGTTCAGTTTCAGTGTGGGCACCGTTTCAAAAGAATAATATATCTGAAATTTCATTCTACATTTTATTTTTGATCTGGTTATTTCATCATCATGGTATGATGAGCTTGATACTTTTTAAATAGAAAGCCATTTTATAAGCCCTTTTGTATTGATTTATTTCTAATTTATCTCCTGCCCTACCCTGCCAAAGCAGGCTCATAGGTAGCTTCTGTGAAGCTGATACAGAGGGTAGGAATGATGGCCCATACTGAAGTCATACTCATCTCTACGTAAGCACTCAAATTATTATTGCAGGAAAAAATTAAGGAAGAAGATACTCTAAAATGGGTCAAAGGGTGTGATACATCTCTGTGAACCTCTATCTCTGCTACTACAGTCATAACAGCCAATTTGGGTTAAGGCACTACACTAGATTCTCTTTAGACTCATAGTTAATCCTGCCCTGATGGTACAAATATAATCAACTTAGCTGCCCTGCCAGGTGTTGAACACACTGCAAACAGGAATCACTAGGCAAACAGATGTTCCCCAGCAGCGAAGTTCCATCAAAGCAGTACTGGTAAGAACAGCCAAGTTTCCCATTCTCTTCCCCATCCTTAAGGCAAAGCACTTGGCATTGATTAATATACATTCAGCAGCTGTAATACATTCATATCACATTTTCAACTACAAACAGAAGAACTACATAAACTCTGACAAGATCATAGCTGCTAAAAGATGCATGAGACATTGGGGGGGGGGGGAGATAATTACCTTTAAGGAACTGGTAATCTTAAAATTCTTCCAGCTTGACTCTCCAACTTTCTCTAAGGCATTTTCAGGTAGGATGAAAATTTTAATTCATGCAGGTGGTCAGTCCCATCCCAACTTGTTGCACAAATGAATTACAAAACTTTAAATGACGTATAATCCTAAATTCCACTAGGAAAAAACACACAAACCAGGACTTGCAAGCTATATTCACTCCCAATGGCCTGTCTAAAAGGAAGATTCCTCAAAAACAAATCTCTCATCTTTCTCTGGAAAGAGGAACAGCAACACAGAGCAAGACAATAAGGAAAAAATGTATTTGAGCAAGCAAATGGAGCCAATTTGCACACAAGATGTAGTCCTTGGGGTATACACAGGACATCTGCTATGGACTGCAGTTTGCCATGTGCTTGATACAGCTATGTGCTTTTTCAGCTGAGGCGGGAGTAGCAATTGCCTTTCTTAAGCAGACAGAAGGGGGGGGGGGGGAAACCATCCAATACTCCCTTCTGCTATGTCAGGCAGGGTCACATAGACCAGACATAGAGTCATTTCTCCAGCCGAAAGTGATTTGCAAGGTGGAGGAGCTGGAAAGGCTGAAGGAGAGGAAAGCCTCCTACTATGTGCAAGTAATAACAGAAGATCAGGATCTGAGTATTTACATCAGCCCTGGCCATTCTATTCTAGAGGCTTTGTACTGGCTGCAGGAAAAGTATGGGTTACTAATCCAGGCCATTTATCAGCAATGTTCAGCCATATATTTTCAGTCACGCTAATAGCTTCCCCTGCATTTTGACATAGTTTGGCTTTTTAATTATGTTTCAATCTCAAGTTTTGGCTTACAGTAATTCTGGAGTTTTAAACTGGATTTGCAGATAGTTGAAGGAGAGTCGGTGTAACAACACTTTGAATTGCTAACAGCCACAGCCCTGCCTGCCCCGCCTGCCCCAAAGGAAGACAGAGCATAAAGCTTGGCACTGCAAAGGCTGGAACGTCACCTCAGTACAGCAGCTGAAATGACCGCTCCCTCACCCTGTGACCATTTTTCTCCTCTCGGAATCTTTAAAAATATTGGCATGCTGGTGACTTCATAACTGAGTATTCCCAAAGGAAGACTCAGACGGTGCAAATCTGACATACAGGCTTCCATTTATTGTTCCAAGGGGCAGCAGGGAAAAACCGCTATTCCAAATAAAAACATCCACCAAAGCTCCACCGCACCGGTCACACATACGCAGCCTGCTGTTCCCATAGATTAGTAAACCACAATGTTGGAGAACCCTCTCTTCAAGTACCAGATGACCTCCTTTATTAAAGTGATACAGGTGCTTGAAAGGGGGGCAGCAGTTTGGAGCAGAGCCTCCTTAATTTTGCCCTGCTCTTCATTCTGAAAGAAATTCCAGAAGTCACAGACTGTCTGCAGCCAAGGGCAGTGAGCAGGTGCTAGCCAAGGCCACAGGAAATTACACTGGCTGAGGGGAGCTAAATGACACTACACCGTCTTGCAAGGCGGGGGGGGGGGGGGGGACAGATTGCCCAAATCTATTCCCCAAGGCCACAGCCACTGCTGAAGAGAAACTACTTTCTGGAAGGCTCCTGCCTTCAGAGTTCAAGCAGCCATTCTAGAAAGGCTGAACAGATTCTTCAAGAAGAGGCTTCCTCCAAAGCAGGAGCTGAGCCCCAACCTCTACACTATGCCAACACTGTCCTCGTTCTTCAGAAGCCTTAATGTAAATTATCACTGTCTTTATACTCCTAACCCCAAATCCCACTCTTCTCTCCCTCAATCCACTTATACTATCCAGCTCCACTTTTACCCTACCTTAGTGCCTTTTGGGCACCAGAACAGGACATTTCTTTTTACCCAGGCTTTTGAGTAAGGGGTTCCATCTCTCTAAGCTGGTTTTTATGGTGCGCTTCTAGTTTAAGGATCGTTTTATGAATATTATTTTAAGCTGCTCAATATATGCTGTTTTCCTGACTGGTTTTTAGAGGCTTTTAAAAAAATATTGATAATTCTTTATCATCATCACCATCTGCTTTCTGAGCAGCCATCAGCAGGGCCTTTGGAAACGCGGAATATACTTTTCCCAAATAAATGAATTAAAACATCCAGACCAGTCTCTCAATAACCATACTTCCTTTCATCCTTTGAAGATAGATGCAGAGGTTGATAATGATGGTTGAATTCACATGCAGAACTGCATCGTGAACATGTATATCTATCACTGAGATGCTGCAAAGTTCAAGAGGGATCCTATATTATTAATACATCATTTGAGCCCAACCCGCCATCAAAGGCCTTGAAACTGTACGTGAGGAGAGGGAGTCTTTGTTCTTCAACCCCCCCCCCCCCCATTCTACATGCCCACAGAAAAGCAATTTTGTCTGCAAGACTCTTGGCTGACCAACACCCTTGCATTCAATAGGGCAGAAGAGCTCAGCAATTAGTGCTGGGTGCAAGGGTCCCCTCCCCTCCATTAGACAAAGATGAGTTGGTTTTTATACTCCACTTTTCTCTAAGGAGTCTCAAAGTTCCTTACAAATTGCCTTCCCTTCCTCTCCCCACAACTGGCACCTTGTGAGGCAGGTGGGGCTGAAAGAGTTTTGAGAGAACTGGGACTGGCCCAAGGTCACCCAGCAGGCTTCACGTGGAAGAGTGAGGCATCAAACCCGGTTCTCCAGCTTAGAGTCCGCTGCTCTTAACCACCGCACCACACTGGCTCTCATTAGTGAGATGAGAGGAAGAAAGCATTGGAATAAGTATCAGAAGATACTGCACAAAATCAGCAGGTGGGATTAGAGTTGGAAAGTGCTCTGATGTCCAAGACTGAAATATTTTATTGGATCTGCTTGATGGAATTCCCTCTCCAAGAATGCCAGAGACTGCAGTAGGAAAAAAAGAGAACGTTTTAATGCTCAAATAGGAAATTATGCTAATGCAGAACAGTGGCCAGTACTGCACAAAGACCAGTGGTGGCAGTGACCTCTTCCAGAGAAGCGCGCTATTGGTGCCTGATAAAGGCCAGGTTAGATTATTGTTGTGCCTTATACCTACACAACCCTGTAATTTCAAAAACTCTCAAAATTGCCTCTTCCTTAGCTTGGAATTGAGGCTTTTAAAATGACTATTTTAAAACAAGTTAGCAATTTTCAAAACATGCTTGGGTGATTTTACTTGACAACAGTATTTCAATCTCTTCCTGCCTAATATGCACATTTTTTACAATTGCTTCTTCCGCACTCCCAACACTGACTCATGCGCGGGCCAGATGCATTTCCCCATCAACGCATTCGCTTCCTACTGTTCATTCCCTCCCAAGCTGGCTCATCCATCGCTGCCTAAAATGAATTTATTAGGCAAAGGCGTTTAATCCAGGTTTTTAAAAACTGCAGCAAAGGAAAAGAAGATATACACGACGGTTCTAACATCTGCTTCTTAACATCTGGCTAATATCTGTCAGTTCAGATAACCTTCCCGACAGGGAACCCAATTTACACGCAGAGGCAATTAAGGGAATGACTCACTGCGCTGTGATCAAACAGCCTACTTTATATTTTATCACTTGCACAACACCACACCCAGCTGAAAAGGAAGAGAAAGGTTTCTTCTTCCTCCAGGTCTTAGCAATAAGGCACCCAGCGCAAGCAGCCCTTAAGAACCCGGGGGCTGCCTCTGCAAGCCACCTGTTTCACCCACCAGAGTAAGTATACGACTTACAAGGTAGTCAGGGGTTCATGGTGCCTGGGGACCGAACCTTCCTTGGTCAAAGGCAACACCATGGCAACGGGTCAGGGTCACTTGGAGGCTAGTATTTAAGACCCTCATGGGCTCTCCTCTTCGCATCTGCCACTCATAAGCATTTCAAACTCGATTTGCCATGACCCTTTTAAAAATCTGAAGCCCTTGCAAGCCGCGCTGGTGTTGTTCCACCACAAGATAACTGTCAGACACACCCAAAATAATGGCTAGAAGAAATCAGCTGAAACGACAAATGGTGCAGTCCGCTGAGAAGTTCTCCTACAGAAACACAAAACACAAAACTGTGCTTCAGTCAGCCCATCTTGATAGTGTCTTTCACTCCATGGATTTAAGCAAATAATTGCTCCGAAGCTTGGAGTGCAATGTAATACGGTAAAATTCAGTTCTGAACAAAAAAAAAAAATACAGAACTCATTCACAAGTTAGCACCTTGTAGAGAATCCCAGGCTGGTTTCTTCTTCTGAAAAGGGCATGCAATAGTGCACATCTGAAAAGAACTTGGGAGGCAACTCCCTTCTTGACTATTTAACACCTAAGAACCAAAATGGATAGCCATGTTAGTCTGTCTGCAGCAGTAAAAAACAGCAGGAGTCCAAATGCACCTTAAAGACTAAAAAAAATTGTGGCAGGGTATGAGCTTTCATGAGTCACTGCTCACTTCTTCAGGTACCAAAGACGTGTCTTTTCTACTGTTGATAACCAAAGGCTTGATTTCCCCCTTCTACAGCAGACTTCCAATTCTATCCCTCATGCTAACCCCAGGGATTCCCAGGGCCACAATGAGAGTGGGAGGTGGGGAAGACATATTCTGTGAACACAAATGCCAGTTTGGTGTAGTGGTTAGAAGCGAGGACTCTAATCTGGGAGAACTGGGTTTGATTCCCCACTCCTCCACATGCAGCTGCTGGTGTGACCTTGGGTCAGTCACGGTTCTCTCAGAGCTGTTCTGGAAAGAGCAATTCTCTCAGAGCTCTCTCAGCCCCACCTATCTCACATTGTGTCTGTTGTGGGGAGGGGAAGGGAAATGAAATCGTAAGCCACTCTGAGACTCCTTCGGGTAGTGAAGGGTAGGGTATAAATCCAATCTCTTCTTCTTCCATATATGGAACTCCTTCATGGAATCCAACTCACAATAATGCCTGTATATAGGATTTTATTGGAGTGAAAATTGGTGGAAGGAACATTAACAATTTGAGATATGCAGAAATTGAAATTGTTACAGATTTTCTATTCCTTGGCTCAGTCATCAGCCAAAGGGAGACAGAAGGAGACTGAGACTGGGGAGGACAGCCATGAACGAGCTAGAAAAGGTTCTTAAGCGTAAGGATGTGTCACTGGCAACCAAGATCAAGGTAATTCATGCCATAGCGTTCTCCATTACTGTATATAGTATGGACAAGCAAAGAAAGCTGACAGGAAGAGAGTAGATTCCTTTGATATGTGGTGCTGGAGGAGAGTTTTACAGATACCACAGACTGCCAAAAAGGACAAACAAGTGGGTTCCAGATCAAATCAAGCCTGAACTCTCCCTAGAAGCTAAAGTGACTAAACTGAGGCTATTGTACTTTGGTCACATGATGAGAAGACAGGAGTCACTGGAAAAGACAGATTCAGGTGGGTAGCCATGTTGGTCTGAAGCAATGACTAGCAATGCTAGCAAAAGTGGAAGGCAGCAGGGAAAAAGGAAGACCCAACATGAGATGGATTGACTCCATAAAAGAAGCCATGACCATCAGTTTGCAAAACATGAGCAAAGCTGTTAACGATAGGATGCTTTGGAGGACATTAATTCATAGGGTCACCATAGGTCAGAAGCAACTTGACAGCATTTAACACACACACAAACAAGCTACAAGTTTAGGGAAACAGAGACATTCCTTCAACATTTCTCTCTTCCATCCCAGGCCAAACTAAGGAGCTCTGGAAGGGCAAAGCAGGAAGCAAGGCTAGCAGCTGATGGCTGTTGCATGCAAAAATCTTTCCTCAAGATAAAACTCCCTTATCTCTTCCAAACCTAGAATGGCCAGAGGGGAAATGATGCAAAAGTGACAGCCTTAATCTCCCAAGCAGCAGAGAACTGCTGACCCAGCTCAGCAAAGCACACCGTGGAGAGCACTGGCAAATAAATAAAGTTAACAGGAATTATTAAGCAACTCCAGGTGGGACACCATCAAAGCCAATCCCCAAACATAAAAGGACGCTCCAGTGGAAGCTAGAGGCAGGCGAACCAACATAATGGATTGCAAGGAACAGGGACATTCTGAGGTCCAAACAATCAGGGAAACAGCACAGCAAGAAATATCGGGCCCACCAACTAGTCCGATCCTAAGACTGCGCTTGTCACTATGGCCGGCTGACAGGAACAGTAAAAGCAGAGGAGGGTGGATTGCAAAGGGTATTTTCCAACTATACCTACAACACACCAATGTGACATGGACTTCCAGTCATGACTGAGCACATGCACTTCTGTCTATGAAGCTGACTTACAATGCAAAGAGGAGGAGCTTTTTATGTAGGTCCATCAGTGCACATGGGACATTTACATTTTCAACACCAACTTCAGATTAAACATACGAACATAAGAGAAGCCAATGTTGGATCAGGCCTATGGCCCATCCAGTCCAACACTCTGTCACACAGTGGCCAAAAATACCAGTTGCAATCCAGAGGTCCATCAGTGGGGCCAAGACATTAGAAGCTCTCCCACTGTTGCCCTCCCCTGCAAGCACCAAGAATAAACAGAGTTCCTTTCCATAGCAGATTAACTGCTGGTTTCTTTATATTCTCAATCAAGAGTGGCTCTTTCCTCGCTTATCTGTCCTGGTGCATTCCAAGATCTGTTCTCTACTCACCAATTCCTAAAACAATTAAAACAGCAACAGATCCTGTTCTAGGGTTCTCTAAAACGCAGCTTCCTTTCCCTTTCAGAAAAACAGCATTTGGAGGGTAGTTTTAGGGAACAGTTAGGAATGATACTTCTCCACCTCTTGAAGTGCAAGCGCCAGAGAACAGCGGGTTGTGCATGCACAGTACCCTCATGTCTCAGGAGAACACCTTCAATAGTAGAAGACAGTGCCCTTCACCAGTCAAGGCACAGAAGGTGGGTGGCTGAAGGACAGCAAAAGCCTGCAGCCTGCTCTTCTCTAACTTGTGGTGGAGGAAGGATGAAATCGGCCTTGGAGGATACATACAAAGTCTTTCATGGCCAAGGTCTCACATATCTACAAGACCACCTCTCCCAATATGCCTTACTGTGACTGCTGCACTCACTTGAGCAAAGTCTGCTGAAGGGGCCACCTTGCCAATTAGGGTAACCAGGCTGAACTGGGCAACAGGCAGAAGGGATTGCCATGGGGACATGGGAGGCGAGTTGTTGGCTGCATTTCTATGTTACTTCTGGGTTCTCTCTTGGAAGTGGGGTAGCAGTGCAGTTGACATTGCTAGGGTGTTTGTTTATAATTCCATTGCTGTCCAATGCCACTGGAGGCCACCTGCCATAGCAGGAGGCCTGACAGCCCTAGCGCCACTGGGTAAGATCAAGATAGGTAGCTGTGTTAGTCTGTCTGTAGCAGTAAAAAAAGAGCAAGAGTCCAGGAGCACCTTATAGACTAACAAAATCTGTGACAGTGTGTGTACTTCCGTGAGTCACTGCTCACTTCTTCAGACACTTCTTTGGTACCTGAAGAAGTGGGCAGTGACTCACAAAAGCTCCTACCCAGCCACAAATTTTGTTATGACTTTCAGGTGCTACTGGTATTTTCTACTGGGTAAGATTCTCATGGATTCTCTGTTATGGCTCACACTTCGTGGAATGGTCAGTCTGCCTGGAGGGCAGGAAGGCTCTTACCCTTGTATCATTCCACAGAATGTACAAAAGAGAAATTGTTCAAAAGGGTGTTTTTATAAAGGCTGTTAAGCTTACGGCACTGTTTATTGTATGCATTATCTTTTTCTTACTGCCTTGTTTTCTAATTTCTGTTATCCAGTTGTTGTGCCTTGCGTGATATTTTCTAACTTTGTAATTTAATCTTATAACATACATAGTTTATTATGATTCATAATCAGTTAAATCTTATTACACTGTTGATTATGTACCACATACTGTTCCTGTGGCATTGTTTTTAATTTTGTAACCTACCTTGAGTCTCAGCAGGAAAGGCGGACTATAAATAAAAGAAGGCAATGTCTTGCAGCATGCACGACCTCCAGTTCCCTGCAAGAGAGACTGATGAGGATGGGGTGCCTCCAAGCACGATTCCCCCTCCCCAAGCCTTTCAAGGAAGGGAACAGACAGGACTTGGAAAGCTTGTTGGGAAGACTCTGCAGCTCAGATGACGAACTGCTGTTTATAGAAGAACTGGCACATGGAATGTGTCTGAAACCAAAGAATACATTACAGCAAAGCCTTTAAGTCCAGGTCACTGCCTTAAACAAGACTATGATCCCTTTCCTTTCTATGTGGGCTTTAAATAATAAAACTGTACTGCCACAGACTACAAACAGGAAGGTAACTGCAGTTTAACAGAGTCCGTGAAAGGAACAGCCTTCCGTACACATCACACTGAAAAAACTTCTTATATTTTCAAACAGAACAGGTCCCCCAAAGCAGCTTGTAAGTAAAGCCTATCCAATTTTAAAGGAAAGCTGCCAGTATACACATTTCTAAACTTTAATTAGGGCTGAAGTTTTAAGTTGATATTTTAAACCACAGAGGAACCCAAAGTGCCCCGTGACCAAAAATACAGGGGTTGAAATTTTTGCCCCTGCCCTAACTGGTAATTGGCCAAAAGCCTGAGAGAGGAGAGAAAGAGAGGAGTCCCAGGCAATGCTCCCTCTAAGCTGTGGAGTTTTGTGAGCAAAAATTCTACTTTGTGAGTTACTGGCATTAAAGTTGTGAATGAGCGATTTGGCTATTGCATAAATTAGTTTGCTCTGGAGCCCATCCATCCTGAGCTAAGACAAAAATGTGTGAGCCAGAGGCTAAAAAACCTGTGAGCTAGCTCACACTAACTCAGCTTAGAGGGAACACTAGTCTCAGGGTACCGGGGGGGGGGGGGAAGGGAGCAAAAAAGCTACCTCAACTAGTGGTGTTTCCAAGCTTGTGTGAGCTGGCGTGCTAACAATTCATGCCAACTCTTGGGGGGGAAACACGGATGCCAGTTCAGATTGCTAGATGCCAAGATCGCTCTTTAGCTCTACTTTTATCCCCGACATTAAGGAAATTATGAACAAACTTTAGCTTTAATACAAAGACTGCTTTAGTTGTTAACTGAGCAGTGAAAAGCCATTGAGCAGAAGGTATCAACCAACAGGTTGCATTCACTGGTCAAAGGGGCTTTATTCGCAGATCGTCCTTTGTGAACGGTATAGAATAAGCCCTCTCATTAAAATTATATAGCATCGCCTATAAATGAAAACGGGATGAATATGGGTACGCTGTCTGGTTTCTCAGTCAAAGGGGCAGACGCTCCAGCCCAGAGGGAAGGGAGCTGCCTTCTGGACAGCCAAGAGCAGATGTTGCTTTCCTGTAAAATGGCCGTATAAAGAGGATACAGCAATAAAAATGCCCTATAAAATGCTGGGTTATGCGAAGAAGGAAAATAGCCTTCTTAGCCTTTGTCTTGCATGTAAAGGAACATGGACAAGAAATGTCAGGGAAGACAAAGAAGGAAAGTATCTCACTTGGTCCCCAAGGATCTTCTTTGTGGTCTCTGTGCATCACACCTCTGGGATAATGTGCGCCTGCGCCGATCCCGATCGGTAACTTCAAAGCCAACGGATTTTCGCGCCAACTCCCCGATCGCGCGCCGGCTCCACTGCACATGACCGGGGAGGGGCACGAGGATCCCACCAGTTCTCTTCTGACCGCCGCGTCGTGAGGATCCTTTCTCTCCTGCTCCGGTCGGTAGTTTACTTTCCTATCTGAAAAAAGCCTTCGGACTGATTTTTCTCCCCTATTTGAACTCGGACTGTTAACTGGACTTGATTTTGGAAATCCCCCCCCTTACTTCACTGCTCGGCCTATGGCCCAGCGGTGGGGGTTCTTTAAGAGGTGCCTGCAGTGCGGCAGTAAAATAGCCCCACCGGACAAGCACTCCTTGTGCCTTCTTTGTCTGGGCGAGTCCCACCGAGTCGACTCTTGCGCGAGTTGTGCGGCTTTCTCGAAGCAAACTTGTAAAAATCGAGCTGCGAGGCTCCGGTTTGCCCTCCTTGAGTCGGCATTGTCCCCGAAGATGTCTTCTTCCGAAATTCCGGCGTCTTCACCGACGGGACCGACGCCGTCTCCATCCCGGAGCATCGGTACCGACAGACCGGCACCGAAGAGATCACTCCCCTTGCCCGATACTCCTGCTAAAAAGCGCAGAGAGGGCAAGGAGGAGAAGGGCAAGCTGAAGCACAAGAAACCCTCGAGTGCTTCGTCGACGCGCGGCGCGCTCGACTCAGCCCAGTCCGGGCTCGACCAGCTTGACCCGAAAGATCGCGAGCGACCCAGGGGTAGATCGATCTCCCCGATGCCGCGACCGATCACCTTGACGGACTCCGACCTCGACATAGACCTTGCACAGGTTCCTCGGGATACCCCCGACGCCGAGGCGAAACCACCGTCGGCACCGAGAGGGGATAAGGATTACCGCTCTCCGGCTCCACTGGTGCCGTGGGACATCCAGCAGTGGAGATACCTCTACGGCTCCTACCCACCTCCGCCCCAGTGGTACCCCACCGAATGGGATCGACAATCCACCTCTTCCAGAGTGTCTCGGTACCGAGAACCTACATCAGTACCGACTCCAAAACCTACATCGGTACCTCCGAAACGGACGCCCGACATCGATCCTCGTCCGTTGCCGACAACACAAGACCTGTCAAGCCCGACCCCTCTTTCACCATCCGAGCACTCGGCACCGGGGTCCCCGGCATCGTCCGTGTCGGGAGACGAATAACTTCCGCACCCGTCTCCGGACACGCAGGTCACCGAAAACCTCCCAATCTCCCCCTCTGAGGATGTGAAACCCTACGGAGAACTGATTAAGAGGATGGCACATTCACTGGCTTTGGCCACGGCCCAACCGACTCTGACGGCCACAGACTCCATCTTCGACATAGTACAGATGGATACGTCCACACCGGTGGCCCTCCCTCTCATATCGGTCCTGATGACTACGGCCAAAGAATCCTGGCCTCATCCCTCATCTACCCCCATCTCCAGCAAACGCCTAGACCACATGTATAGGATCCAGGAGCCTGGGGCAGAATTTTTGTTTGTCCACCCCAAACCCAATTTGGTGGTCGTGACACCCTCCACCAAGGGTCGTAGTGGTCACTCCTCCCCATTGGACAAAGAAGGACGCAAAATAGATTCCTTTGGCAGACGTATTTATTCAGCGGGCGCATTGGGCCTAAAGATTGCAAATTACACCGCCTGCATGAGCAGATACCAGTACTTGCTCTGGGAGCAGATGACTGCCCTCATCGCCCAACTCCCAGAGGACAAGCTACGCAATGCCAGGAAGATCCAGAAAGAAGGCATGTCTTTGGCCAAGCTTCAACTCTCGGCCTCTAAGCATTCGGCAGAAGTAACCTCCAAGACGCTCACTTCAGCAGTGTCCATCAGACGACATGCCTGGTTGAGATCCACTTCTCTTCCTCAGGACACCAAGACCTTGGTGGAAGATCTTCGGTTTGAAGGAGACGGGCTCTTCAGCTCAACAACGGACACAGTGCTTCACGAGCTTGATAAGAGCATGAAGACTTCCCGCAATCTGGGAGTATCTCAGCCTAAGCAACAGAAACAGAGAACATGGCAGAGATCATGGTCCAAGAAACAGCCACAAAGGCCTCCCTCTGAACCCCAATGGCAGAGATCGCCACCATCTACCTATCAACATAAACCTTACAATAACAAGCCCCATTTCCCAACCGCTCCGACGTCTAAGGCAAAACCCCCCAAACCGAGCAAGCAGAGCTTTTGACTCCCACCCCCACTCCGACATCTCCACCCGTCTATCACCCTACCTGACAGCATGGCAACACATCACTTCAGACAAATGGGCACTCTCGGTCATCTCCGAGGGTTACAGAATAGAATTCTTCGAGATACCAATGGAACACTACTTCGTGGTCACTCCCCCATCCGACACTCTAACATCCGAGGTCGAGACCCTGCTGAGCAAGGATGCAATAGAACCAGTAACGACCCAGCATTTCCAATAGGGATTCTATTCCCGCTACTTTACAGTGTCTTCACAAAACTAATGGCAACAGTAGCGGCCCACCTCCGCCTGCAGGGCATCCACCTATACCCCTACCTGGACGACTGGCTTCTGATCGCACCCTCAGCATCAGACCTGCAAGACCACGTCTCCCTAACGCTCCACACCCTGGAGACTCTGGGGTTGACAATAAATACAAAAAAGTCCATGCTCACCCCCTCCAGACGGGTGCAATTCATCGGAGCTCTTCTCGACTCCCTACAGTGCAGGGTGTTCCTACCTCCCAGCAGAGCCTCGGACATCATTTCTCTCCTCAAAAATCTGAGAAGGAACCGGGAGGCGACAGCTCGTCAGATACTGCGACTCCTGGGACTCATGGCGGCAACCACCATGGTCATTCCCTTAGCACGGCTACACATGAGACCCTTGCAGCTGTGGTTCCTCCGTCGGTTCAGGCCAAGCCTACACCTTCTGTCCAAGAGATTCCGCCTCTCGGACTCAGTGGTTCAAGCCCTGGAGTGGTGGCAGGTGCCACAGAATCTCCAGACGGGCGCCCCCTTTCGCCGCCCTCCCCCGTCAGTCACTATTACCACGGACGCATCCCTATGGAGCTGGGGAGCCCATCTCGGCGATCTGTGCGTAGGCGACAAGTGGGATCCATCAGTAGCCCCCAATCACATCAACTTTCTGGAGCTACTAGCGGTCCGTTACGCAATCCGGTCCTTCCAACACCTTCTGTCGGGAAAGACGGTGGCTGTCCTCACGGACAACATGACCACGATGTACTACATCAACAGGCAGGGTGGTACGGTTTCCCGCAGTCTTTGCCGGTTAGCGATAGAACTCTGGACAGAATGCCAATCGCTGGATATCTATCTGGTGGCAAATCATCTTCCCGGTCAGCTCAATACGCAAGCAGACTTCTTGAGCAGAGGGGGTGCATCCCTACACGATTGGGAGCTCAATCCGCGGTACTTGACCCCAATCTTCAGCCTCTGGGGTCAGCCTTCTGTGGATGTCTTTGCTTCCAGAGACAACAAGAAGTGTCCCCTCTTCTGCTTCAGGGCAGGTACAGACCCGACGTCCCTGGGGGACGGCCTTCTCCTCTCCTGGTCGGGATTACACCTTTACCTGTTCCCTCCAATTCCACTGATACTGAGGGTAGTACAGAAGCTACTTGCAGAACAACCACTAGCAATCCTGATCACACCCTGGTGGCCGAGGCAACCTTGGTTCCCCACCCTCCTTCGTCTCTCCAATGGGGTGTACATTCACCTTCCGATGAACCCAGACCTCCTATGGATGTACAAGGGTCTGGTGCTGCATCACGACATACCCAGACTGAAGCTGACAGCTTGGCGAATTCGTCCTCCGAAGTGGACCTTCGCATAGCGAATGTCCTCCTCAATGCCCGTAAACCGTCTACCCGTCGTTCCTACGAGGCAAAATGGAATAAGTTCCTGTCTTTCCTTGCTTCAATAGGACGACCTTCCATTCCATCTACACTGAATGACATCTTTGGGTTCCTCTTGTCTTGTAAGGACAGAGGATTGTGCCACGCATCCCTTCGTGTCTACCTTTCAGCAGTTTCGGTTAACCATCCAACGATAGATGGCTATTCCGTTTTCTCTCATCCCACTACGAAGCAATTCCTAAAGGGAATGTGCCGTCTCTTCTCAACAGTTAAAACCCCTGTTCCAGCATGGGACCTGCCTCTAGTGCTGCATAAGCTAATGGGCAAGCCATTTGAGCCTATGGCTTCTTGTAGCCTGCAGCTTCTTTCGTGGAAAGTAGTGTTTCTTGTGGCTCTCACTTCGGTTCGACGGGTGAGTGAGCTGTCGGCTCTTCGATGTGACCCACCATACCTTACCTTTCATCAGGACGCAGTGACCCTGACTCCTGATATTACTTTCTTGCCGAAGATAGTTTCGGACTTCCACATTAAAGCGGACATTAAAGCGGTGTTTTATCCTGAACCCAAGGACCAGACACAACGTTGCCTGCATTCCCTCGACGTTAAGAGGGCCCTGTCATTTTACTTGGATCGGACTAAATCCTTTCGCAAGTCTCCAGCTCTCTTTGTCGCTCATGCCCTTCCCAGACAGGGACAGAAGCTGTCGTCTCAGAGACTGTCTAAATGGATTGTTGAGACGATAAAGCTCGCCTACCTCCTGGCCAAGCGGCCATTACCGGTGTCCCTGCGGGCTCACTCTACTCGAGCAGTGGCTGCCTCAACAGCTTTTCTCAAGGGCATCCCCCTGGGAGATATCTGCAATGCTGCTACATGGACGTCTCCTCACACGTTTGTGAGGCACTACGCCTTGGACGTCCGTACCCTTTAGCGATCGGCAGTGGGCCGTGCAGTTCTGCAGACAGCTCAGATGTGAGACCTTCAGCACCCACCTCCAGGTATGTGGTGTAATTATTGCTCGCTATTCTCCCAGAGGTGTGATGCACAGAGACCACGAAGAAGATTTACAGGTTGCTTACTTGTAATTGGAGATCTTCGAGTGGTCATCTGTGCATTCACACCACCCGCCCTCCTTCCCCTCTGCTTTCGGTCTCTCTTGTACTTTCTTGGAGGCTGCTTGCAGCGGTCAGAAGGAACTGGCGGGATCCTTGTGCCCCTCCCCGGTCATGCGCAGTGGAGCCGGCGCGCGATCGGGGAGTTGGTGCGAAAATCTGTTGGCTTTGAAGTTACCGATCGGGATCGGCGCAGGCGCACATTATCCCAGAGGTGTGAATGCACAGATGACCACTCGAAGATCTCCAATTACAGGTAAGCAACCTGTATATCTCATTAATTAAAAATCTTTTCAGCAGAAGCCCAGGTGTGTTTAGGATAGAAATGAAGCTCCCATTATTATTTTTTTTTAAAAAATCTTGCATCTGTTTGGTAGCCTTGCAGCTCCTGTGATTTCAATGCCCCCCCTGTGATGGCATGCTAGCAAACCTGACAAGCCAAAGTCACATGGAAAAGCTTAAGAGGACTTTGTTCTTAGCACTGCCAAGCGAACTGAGTCTCACTGAATCCAAGGCAACCAGTGTCTGAAGAGTATGTAGAGAACCTCGGCATATATTCTGGGAGGAATAGTCCATGTCTGGGGTTTTAATTTTACATGGGGAGGAATGTTGGTAAATAAGTTTAAAAGGTGCTATCAGACAAAGATAGCTACACTGAATCTCCACCTCTGGGTGCCTCATGCTGGAGTCAAACCACAATAACCACTTCAGCATTCCAACAGGCCGGCCAGCAGCCTATACTTAAGCACCAGTTTGGTGTAGTGGTTAAATGCACGGACTCTAATCTGGGAGAGCTGGGTTTGATTCCCCCACTCCTCCACTTGCACCTGCTGGATGACCTTGGGCAAGCCATAGCTCTGTACCAGCTGTTCTCTCAAGGACAGCTTGGGAAAGAGCTCTCTCAGCCCCACCTACCTCACAGGGTATCTGTTGTGGGGAGGGGAAGGGAAAGGAGTTTGTAAGCCGCTCTGAGTCTCTCTTGGGTAGCGAAGGGCGGGGTATAAATCCAATCTCTTCTCTTCTTCTTCTTCTAGAGTTAAGAGCTTCCACAGCTTTAGAAATGGTCACACTGACCCAAGAGTCAGATCCAATATGGTCCAGAGACCTGTTTTTTATTGGCTCTGACAGGAAAAACAACCACCAATCCTCCACAGATCTCTTCTGAAAAAAAGCCAAAAATTCTGAACTATTTACAAGCTTCTATCCTCCACCACCACCAGTTCATTGATACGTTTCATGGAACCCTTCGACTGCCTAGATGTCTTCAGCCGTACCAGAAGTGTTTGTGCCAAGAGTGCCAGACAAGCCTGCTAAGTATTTTTAGATTACAGAAGTAACATGGGCATTACCAGGACACTGTGATATAGGCAGCATGCTATCAATTGTTGCCTATAGAAATAAATGCCATAATTAACAAGCATTTTTACAGCAGATTTCCAGTCCTCCAAGTATTTCATTATTTCAGGAGCTCTGTAGGTCAGGCCAGTAATATGAACCCCACATTGCTGACGAGGGACTTAAGGCAGACAGAAAAGGAGCATGCCCCCTAATAAGTTTGTGGCTAAGGTGACATTCAAATCAAGGGCTTCTATATACACAGCTCATTGTTCCAACTAGTTCATTACTCCAACTTACAACCAATAAATCAGCCTTAAATACCACTTTTGTTTTACTACCACAGAATAGCTGTCAGGGGAAGGCTGTAACCACAACTTATTCCCAAAGCATTCAATTTACAGCTGTAACTGAATTTAGGTTTGGAGGGGGAGCTCTCCAACCCAAGGTCCCCCAGATCAATTGCTGGAACCTGAACCCAGAAGCACATCATACTGAAGGTACTGCTTGCCTGACAAGGCCCAGGCTGCTCATGTTTATAGCAGACCCATACAATCAAGACACTTTGTACTGCAGGCCAATGAAAAAGGCAAGCGTTCTACTCCAAGGTCCCTTCAGATCTCTAAGAGGGCTCTGAAAGCTGAGCCTACACAGTTCCCACTTGCTTCCCCATGAGAGAAAACCTGGCCTAAACTTTACACTTGCCACAATCCTGGTTGGTGACATGATGCCTTGCATGAGAACTTGCATGGTGTAAAGGAATTTCTTAAAGTGCTCAACTTGCAGCTGTAACTACAAAGCAAACTTTTCCATCACAATGTCCCCCCCCCCCAAAAAAAAAACACACATATGTGGAGCTCCAGAGGCTTCACACCCCATGGGTCACGCTAACTTTCTAAATGCTGTTACTCGCTCTGGAAATGCTGTTACCCACCCTAAGCCCACTTGCAGGAAGGCCGGGCTATAAATATGAATAAATAAATATACTCAAGACCAGTACCTTCAAGAAGAGCCACAGAGACACAGAGGGCTAGATTGTCTCCATACTTCCAGATTCCTGATACTGCTGAAACCCTTGTCATTTGTGAGCCCAATGTGGCTGTTCAAAGTTTTGCAATTCCCTCCCCCACCACAGGGAGATCAATCTGTTTCCCTCTATCATCCTCTGCCACCAGGTGAAAATTATCTTTTTCTTTGGCATATTCCCACTAACTGTTACCGGCCCGTCTCCCTGGTTGTATTATTATGTGCATTTGTATGTCTATATGGTTAATTGAATACTTTAAATATTTTATATATACCTTATTTTAAATGCTTTCAGTGTTAAAATGTTTTGATGTTTGCTGCCTTGGGGACCTTATTTGGGTTGGAAGGGCAGCATAGAAATGTTTTAAATAAATAACAGTGCTGTGGGACAAAAATATTGAGTGTACCAAAAAAAAAAGTGGTATAGTTATTTAAGAAAAATAAATGATCACATCAAACTCTCCTGGAATCCTTGAAGACTAATGAGGTGACAAGCTGAAGAGACCTTGGTAACCTCTACAAACAAATAGATCATGTGAAAACAGAAAATTCTCCATAATTTGATTGTTGACCAGGCCTAATGGATGGGGCTTTGACAGGGGTGGGCAAATTGCGGCCCGCCACAGAGTTTTTTGCGGCCCGCCAAGACAGTCGGCCACGTGGTTTCAGTCAGGCCTCCGTTGGACCTGGAGCGCAGAGAAAATTGTAGAAAAGTGTGATAGGGTACATTTGTCTCATTAAACTGATTCTAAAATTAAATGTGCTTGCAGCTATAGATGATATGAAATTAGCACAATAAATAAATTGAATAAAACTACCACTATTTAATTTATATTTATTGATTTTTATGATACAATTTATACCTTTTCTGAAATGCAAAGTTAACTAATGAATGCAATCATTTTAAAAGGTACGGCCCTCCGCTAACCTCTGCTCCCACAAAGTGGCCCCCGAGCCAAAACAATTGCCCACCCCTGGGCTTTGAGATTCCCAGGTCATCGCTGAATTTCAGTGTTTCCTTACAATGAGAATGCCTGCAACAGAGGCAAATGCATGCTCTGGCACTTACTAACTAGAAATACCTGTTGGGTGCATTTCTGTATTCTTGCTGCATCCATAAGGAACTTGGCTGGTCATCACAAAGATCGGGGGGGGGGGGGGGTTATTGGGGCGTTTTCAAAGCTGCCACACCCATGGCAGTTTCCTAATGGGCCCTCGAGAATTGCAAAAGAGTTTTATGTGCAAGGCTAAATTGAGTTAATGTATAACAGGAACATTTTACTCTAGGGCTATAAAAGGCATCCCAAACATTTACTTAAAGTAAACAATTCCAAAAAAATGTCAATTCACTAGCAAAATTCATGAGCGATTCATAATTTGATGCTGATTTAAAGAGTTACAGGAAGTACCCTTCAATCTACGAAAAGTATAAATCATACACACACACAGAGATTTTTTTAAAAGTCTAAGAAAAAAACATCTGTTGGCAAACACTAAAGTAGTTACATTCGGAGGACTAAATCCAGTATTCAGAGTCTAGCAATGGTTACCGGAAGGAACTCAAGACTCAAATAAACCGCTTTGAAATAACCTGCCCAGAGGGAAACCTCCCCCCATTTTAGGGTATGAGCATGTCGCCTGAATCACTAAATCAACACTTTTTGTCCCCATGACTTGGGGGGGGGGGGGGGGGGGAGTGTTAAGATTCTCTGGAACACATCCTAATCCAACAAACTCTGGGAGGTTAAATGGATCCCTTTTGAACAGTGTGGTGTAGTGATCAAAGACTCAAAGTGCTGAACTAGGATCTGGGAGACCCAGGTTTGAATCCCCACTCTGCTATGGAAACTCATATGGGAGACTTTGGGCCAATCACATGCTCTTCACCTAACCAACCTCGCAGGGTTATTGTTGTGATCACAGAATGGAGGAGAGGAGGACAATACTGCAAGCTATTTTAGGATATAAATACCTACATTAGATTACCTGCTTATAGTACTTGCTTTTAGTGTTTTTAAAGGTTTCAGGTTTTTTAAAAATATATATATGTTAATTGTTGTCCTATTCTTTAATTCGCCTTGAAACCTTGGTTGAAAGGCAGTGTATAAATTAAATGTTTTTAAAAGTGATCTTATGTGGATGGCCATATATTTAGTATACAGTATGGTGTTCATTCTTCTGAGCTGATCACTATGAGCTGCCTGAAGCTACACTCACTTTTTAAACTGTTCATTGATACCGACAAACAAGTATGTATTTTATATTACAGAACAGCAGGTCCAGTAAATCTCAGCAATAGGTAACAGTAAATCTCAGCAATAATCTCACACGTAGCTGTTTACTCCCTTCCCATCCTTCAAATCACTAGCCCAAACACATCTTTTCCATGAATTTAACTTGACATTTTATCTTGGAATAATTCCAGGGTAACAGCACATTAATTCCTGCAGCAAAACTACCACAGAATTTTGGGGAACTTTAAAGAGTACACAGATAGCAGCACAAGCTCTGGTTACCCCAAAACCAACCATTCATTTACATGGGTTAGGAATACCAAAGCATTCTCCCAGATCTCCCAGTTACAGAGGGCAGTTCCCCTGGAGGAAATGGCAACTTTGGAGGGCAGAATCTATAACATCACATTCCTGCTGAGCTCCCACCCCTCCCCAAAGTCTGCCCTCCCTAGGTACCACCCGCAAATCTCCTAGAATTTCAGAGTTGACAACCCTAAAATGTATGAACACACCTGCAGTATACAGAGCCACAGCAGTGCTGTTATCAGGAATGGGGCATGCGTCAATCAACACCTGCCCGCCTGGAAGCATTTCTGCAATACAAGAGGCTACCCATACCATGATCATTTTAAATATTTTTAGATTTAGTTATAGGACCAAGGCACATGGAAAAGGCAAGATCTATCACCATAACTTCCATTTTGAACTATGATTGCTGTTTGTTTCTTCTTCAAGTCATCTCGCCTTTTCCCCCAGCCGTTTCTGTTGTAGAACCATTCCCAGGAACATAATGATCAACACATCCCCCACTGCAGACACAGTGCTGACTCCTGGATAACATGCCGAGAGCTAGATTCATTTTTCCAGGTGAGGAAACTGCACCAATTTATTTAAGCGCACTGCCATTTATTTAGCACTGTTTCACATCCAACATTTCTTTTCCCAGTTCTGCCTGCTGAGCAGATGTTTCCACTGTATGCAATGACCTCCACGTCAACCCCAGGGCCACATGATTAACGCTTGTAATAACCTGCATTATTTTGCACTTGTCAAAGTTATGCTTTGTCAACATTATGTTTTTTTGAATCCTTGAAATGACTTGGTTCTCTGAAGGCATGAGTTGCATGGGGCTGGCACTTCATCCAAGCCTTGTCCACATAATGATGCATCATAATTTGCTTCTCTATTAGATTTCTTTTACAGCATTTGGACAGAAATCAAACTGAACTGAATTAAGGAAAGAGGGGAGAAAGACCCCAAATATTAATATATGCTGCTGTCCCTGGTCAGCCTTACCTTTGGGTTCAGCACGTGTCCATCCTCAGCAGAAGTTCAGGGAAAGGTCCATAGCTCGGGAATAGAATACATCCCTCTGCTGTCTAAATGTCCAGGTTCAATCCCTGGTGTCTCCAATGAAAAAAGATTCTCAGGAAGCAAGGCTGGGAAAGGCCCACTTCCTGAGATCTTGGAGAACAGGTGCCAGTGAGACTAGAAAGAGCAGAGTTTAGATGGGCCAGTATTCTAATATGGTGCATGGCAGCTTCATACGAGCAAGCTATGCCAACTCTGCAAAATGCACCCACATCATTCCATGGATAGAGGAAATGGGAAGAGGACCTGGAAACTGTAACCATGTGTAGAAAGGAAGACACACTGGCATTTCCATTGTAGAAAAGCAATGCACTCCTGCCAAGTTCCAACTGCTGACTATTCTGTGGGTTCTTAACACTCAAACACAGGTATAGGGGGTTGCATGCAGATGCCCCCCTGTTCCCTGTACACTCTTCTGCCTGTGGACCAAAATCCAGTTCATACGCTTGCCCAGCTGACAAAGCTCTTTCCAAGATGGAAAAGCAGGACTCCTCTCCTCCATATGCGTAACATAATGGGAGCAGTGTTCCCTCTAAGCTGAGTTAGTGTGAGCTAGCTCAGTTTTTTAGCCTCCAGCTCACACCTTTTTGTCTTAACTTAGGAAGGTGGCTCCAGAGCAAATTGATTGATGCAGCAGCCAAATCGCTCACTCACAACTTTAATGCCAGTAGCTCACAAAATAGAATTTTTGCTCACTGAAGCATTGAGCATCAAAGCAAGGGAGCACTGAATGGGAGCATCATACATCAGTGTTTACATGGAGGCCTGTATGTGCATTACCCTCCTCCCTTTCTTCTGAGGGGAAACACCAACATGAATGGGACCTCAAAGACCCCATGCTGTTAATCTGCATCACCCACTACATCAGGCACATGATGGAAGAAGACACATGCACCTGCTCCCCCCACCATGTGAAGAGGATCGCTGGCTAGGCAAACATACAAGCCCAGACTTCTTTCACAAGGGGTCGTTCCTTTTTTGCATTAGCTTGCACAAGCGCTAAATTCAATTGATTCTGACAGTTTATCAGTTACCTGCTACTCCAGTTTTTTGCCTGAAGGGCTGTGATTAAGTACTGCTCCTAAGAGAAGCAACCAACTATCAGAGAGCTTTGAAGGTGTCTAAGGCTGCATCTTAAGCATCACAGCTTTACGGTAATGAATACAAGACAATCTGCAGCCAACAATAAGGTTGGGGGGGGGGGGAGGAAAAAGCTTTTTCAATAACCTTACTACACCCCCCCCCCCATGTTTAGACAACACTTACTATTTCTTTATAGCCAAGTAGACTTTTTTCTCAATTGCCAAGACAGCCAGAGAATCAACTTACGGAATTTACAGTCCACATCTTGTAACTATCTGCCCAACAGCTCAAGCCAAGCCAAGGGATACTTGCAAATGGCAGCCAATACACCAGTCCCTTCTAGTCTATTTGGACTACGGGTCTTGATTTTTGCTGATTTCCCCTCTTCCACTACAGACCTTGACTTGCCCCTTATTTCTGGAGGTCCCCTGTCCCCCGAGAGCAGCATTTCAGGGAACAGTATGGGCTGCAACAGAATGGGGGGGGTGGCAAAAAAAAGTCCCATTCCACTAATGGAAATCCCTTCCATTGGCAGAAATTACAACTAGCTCCAACCATATGATCTGTACTCTCCCCCCCGCCCCAAGAAAAAGGATACACATTTTGCATACACCATAAATATCAGCATTTGGACCCTGGGCTTGCTTTACCCTACTGCAACAGGGATCTTGGGAACCTGATGAGGTGCTCAGTGTTGCTATACACCTCTCCTACTGCCTCTCTACCCACATCCCTGGCACCACCTCCTGCAAACATTTCTACACTGGCAGTAACTCTTCAATACCCTGCGCACATGCTCTTATTAGCAAACCTCAAGAATCCTTCACAATTGCCAAAAACTTCAACAGAGAGAAATATTCAGCTTAGGGGGATCCTTCCAAAAACAAGAACAGACCAGCAAAACAGAAGAAAAGTTTCAGAACACAGACATACAAAGCACATTATTTCCCCTCCTCTGGAATCCAGCAGCACAGCACACACTCCCACCCTCTTCTATGGAAAGCAGTTTTCATTTGCACTTATTTCACAGGATGTGGAAGCCAGGCAATTGAAGAACACTGCATGACCTGCTGGCTTGTTAACAACTGGCCTAACCATGGCACTCCATCTGACACATGTGGGGAAGAGGAATGTGCAATGCAAAACTTTCTCAACATCCTCCTGGGGCTGCTATCAGAAGGGCAGGGGTTAAACCAGGAAGACCGTACCTGCGGACTGGTCTCTCCTGCAATGAGATTACCATCCCCTGTGGTTTCCCCCCAGATTTGCATGGCGCTTTCAGGCTATTTACTCAAAAAGTGGGATGAGTGCCAGTACCCAGGGCACCAAACCACCTTGTGATCTTGATTGGGAAGTCTGAACTTTGCCCATTGCCTCAGCCTGTTGACTTAGTTCGACAAAGTGAAAGTTCCACTACAAAAATACATTACTCAGCTGGACACCCATCCACCCTCCCTCCCTCAGCCATAAATTCTAATTACACGTTCTGCTTCTACCACCAGTGGCTTTTTATGCTGGTAGCCCTGTTTAGACAGCTTTGGAGTCAGTAATTTTTGTTCTTATGGTTTTTATAATAATTGGACTGGGAGATGGATGATGTTTAGTCTGGCCTGTCTGCCAACAGTCCTTCAAGGAAGTTATAAAGCCACCTTGTAGACCAGGAAACTCCCCAACAATTTCAGCAATATCTGATCTGAAGGACTACTGAGTGCCATAATATTTAAATAGGACCAAGTACAAGGAACCAGGTCCTAAGTTCACAGTTTTCAGCATGCCTACAGATGGCTGCCAGAAGCTTCCCATCCTGGAGCTGGCAACCCCATAGGGCTCCCCACCCCCTACCTGTGGCCAGGGGGAACCTGGCAACCCTAGGACCATTGCCACCAGAATACAATTACCCTCTGGTAAGGAAGAGGCTTAAGCTTCCCCTGCTACAGAGGACTCCTATGGCCAGGGCTGTGACTCACTGGGTGAGCATCTGCTTCATATATGCAGAAGATCCCCTACTCAACCACTGGCATCTCTGGTTAAAAGGACTGGGTAGAAGAAGAAGACTGAATTTATGCCCCACTCTTCACTACTCGAAGGAGTCTCAGAGCAGCTTACAATCTCCTTTCCATTCCCTGCAACAGACACCCTGTGGGGTAGGTGGGGCTGAGAGAGCTCTTTTGAGAACTGCTCCCGAGAGAACAGCTCTGAAAGGACTTGTAACTGACCAAAGGTCACACCAGCAGCTGCATGTGAAGGAGTGGGAAATCAAACCCAGTTCTCCCAGATTAGAGCCCTTCCGCTTTTAACCGCTACACCAAACTGGCTCTCTTTCAGTCCTTTCAAATCCTTTCAGAGCTGTTCTCTCACGAGCAGTTCTCGAAAGAGCTCTCTCAGTCCCACCGACTTCACAGGGCGTCTGTTGTGGGTGATGTGAAAGCCCTTTACCAGAGACCCTGGAGCAGGGCCACTGCCAGTCTGACTCAGCAAGAGGCCGGCTCCTGTACATTTAGCCAGTCATTTTAGAAGAAGAAGAAAAAGAAGAAGAAGAGATTGGATTTATACCCCGCCCTTCACTCACTTGGAGTCTCAGAGCGGCTTACAAACTCCTTTCCCTTCCCCTCCCCACAACAGACACTCTGTGAGGTAGATGGGGCTGAGAGAGCTCTTTCCCAAGCTGTCCTTGAGGGAACAGCTGGTACAGAGCTATGGCTTGCCCAAGGTCATCCAGCCAGGTACAAGTGGAGGAGTGGGGAATCAAACCCAGTTCTCCCAGATTAGAGTCCGCGCACTTAACCACTACACCAAACTGGCTCTCAGTGTGGCCTTCTGAGGGGAAATGGCCTTCGGCATTCTTTCAGCCAAAGAAATTAATTTAAAATTGCTCACATTTAATGAGATTACCACTTTTTAATTATAGGCCTTGTCCAGTTTTTAAAGCAAAGAGATGGAAAAAAGAAGAAGAAGAAAAGAGATTCTTTGGCCCTCTGAACTAATTTTCAGGGCGCAGTCACATGATCCACAAAAGCAGAAACACGCAAAGGAAGAACACTAAAAGGAAAGTCTGTGTTAAGAAAAAAAAAGAAATTGTGTAGCCTGCTATGAGCTGCAAGGTAGATTTGCAGAATTCCTGTTGCTACAAGAAACTGATTTGGCTTCTGTTAATCTTGAGTGGGGGCAGGTGAATCTGGAGCATTTTCTGCAGCTTTTCTGTGTTTCTAAAGAACTGCAGCGCGTGCAGGACTCTGATTACAGGCCTTCATATTTACCTCTGCCATTAAAGAGGCAGGTCATATGCGCCATCCGCTGCTAAGACTGCCACTTAAGCGGAGCCCAGAGCAGGGTTAACAATACAGCAGTACGGCCCAGACAGACCAGCCCCTGGGGGTTCCTCTCTTCCCAGGTCCATCATTCAGCATCTCCACACAGCAGAGCTTTCTTTGCCTAGCCAAGTGTCTTTGCGCAGAGGAAGTGATGACTGATCTACAGCTAGAGGAAGTGAAACGCAGACTCCATGACCTCCTTTGACCAAGGTTAAGAAAGCATTCCCTATGGCTATCTGGTAAATGGCTGCATTGTTTATGAGCCACACAGATGTGGGTGTGACAGCTGATACTCACCCAAGAAAAAAGACAGCTCAGGTTTCCAGGGAAAATCTATCTATCTGAAATATTTATGCCCCACACTCTCAGTTGAAAAAGCTCTGGAGACAGCCAGCAAGGGGTCAAAGATCAAAATAAAGCTCCCCTTGAGTTCAGTGGACATCAGTACAAACTCACAGACCTGTAAGAGGCTTGTGGAAAGAGTTTATTTAATCAAACCCGTAGCAGTGCTCCCTTTGAGTAGTACTCTGTTCAGCAAGGGGGATTTAAAACGGAACAATACATCACTTCTGTTCCATCTCATCCCACGATTATATAAGAAGCTGACTTATAGCAAGCCCGGCCATTCATTTGTTCAGCCAAGTATTGCCTGCACTGACTGACAGCAGCTCCCCATTGTGTTAAGCAAGCATCTTTTCCCGTCCTGCTCCCAAAGACACTTTAACTGAAGGTACCACAGATTAAACTAGGCCCATCTGCATGTGCCTTACCATTCAGCCATGCCCCGTCCTTAATGCAATGCTGAACACAAGAAGCACTGAACACAAGCAGGCCATCTTACTTCACACCCTACATGATCAATGGTAGAAGCTATTAACCCTCTGTCTGTGCCTACCACCCTGACCTGGATAGCCTAGGCAAGGCGGATCTCATCAGATCTCAGAAGCTAAGGAGTGTCAACCTTGGTTAGTACGTGGACGGGAGACCACCAAGGAAGTCCAGGGTCATGATGCAGAAGCAGGCAATGGGAAACCACTTCTGAACATCTCTTGCCTTGAAAACCCTGCAGGGTCGCCATAAATCACCTGGGACTTGATGGCACTTTCCACCACCCCCTGTGCCTCCTGAAAAAACTGATTAGACTCAGTCTGGCATTTCCAAATGAAAGGGAAGCTGAAACCCTTAAAGCACTACCCTTTACTGTATTGGGTGGATCTAGTTTCTTACATTTTCTTCTCCATTCCTGACCTAGTTCGTTTTCATTTTTAAATAAAACACCAGAAGGCCAAAGACATGGCTGATGGGTCACATTTGGTCAGGCTTGGCAGATCACAAATATGTCCAGGCTTGCACTAGACTCAACATCAGAGTGGCATTCCTCTTGCTGTTTGCCTCCCAAAATAGACCCCCCATTCAGCAGTCCTTCTTACCCAGCCCAGCAGCAGTTATGTTCCTCTACTTTCCATGCTGGCCAGAAAAGGAAGCTTGTTTAATACTCTGAGTAAGTTTTTCCCTCAGACAATGACATTTTAGCTTGCTGTAAAACCGCTTGTCCCACTGAAAAATATGCCAGGATGTGGGATTTTTTATTTTAAAGCAGCTCCTCACACTGTGGTCCAAAATTTCACTGGTCCTTACCCTGAAGGGCAAAAGCAGTACATCTTCAACACCTAGTTTTATTCCAGTACTTCATTTTAGTAAAGGAGTGACCAAGTCAGATCATCCACCAACACACCTCTTCTACTCCTTTCAGCTAATGCTGCTATCTCCTGCCCGGAGATGTGTTGCCCTGTGACGTCGGGTGTGCGGAATGTTATGTTATACTTCTCATAGTGTGCTTATCGCTCCCTGCTCTGCTCTGCTCTTGAGAGACTGTGGATGCCTGCCTATGTATCTTTTCTTGTGTCTGGCTTTGTTTCTTCCCGCTTTTTTCCACGAGAACCTCAGGCTGATATTTAGGCGCCTTTTACATGCTTTTATGATTGGTTATATTCCTTTGCCAGACCCTTTTGAATTCTGTATAATTGCACTGCTTGGGGCTCGTAATAACCATTACTGACACAGAAGGTGTAGATGACCACAACAGACCTTTCTCAAGGACACTTGTTGGTGACTGACTCTATAGGACTCTCACAACTCCCAGTTATATGCATCTGGAGTTAACAAAATATACCAGTCACACATCTTGCATTTTTTTTCTTTTTAAAAAAGGGTCTTACCTGGCATCTCCTTTTGAAAGGTTAGTGTTAACAGGATGAAGAATCACTTTGTTTGCATCCACATCCAACACACATTTTGTATGCAGGTCTATTTCTATTAGAAAAGGGAGGAAAAAAGGGAAGAAAATGTCAAACACGATTCCTGAACCACGGGACTTTAGTTTTGCAACAGAGAATACCTCTGCTTCCCCGCCCACCCTACTCACTCAAAGCATCACAATTACGCACACTGCCTGTTCTGGCCTCATGCACACACAGAACAGCTGTCCTTCCAGTCTTTCCCTGGGCCAGAAAGAAGGAGTGCAGGGCTATCCCAGCTGCTTCTCCAGGTTTTAAAGGACCAAGAGATGCTGCCAGGGCAGCACTGCAGAGTTATTTTCATCTGGCAAAAAAAAACCCCGGAGACTGGTGGTGCAGAAGTGAGCAGGATCTGCCTCCTTAGCAAGCATCAAACTTCACCTCTGCTCTATTGACCTGCACATTAATTCTTGTTACAGCTGAGCCCAACGTAACAACAGTGGCCAAAACTGCCATCCTCTTGCAGGTCTCTCCTGGGATGTTTTCACAGCAGTTTTCATGGTACACGGCCTACATCTGAAGCTTAGAGACCCCAATCTGGCATGATCTCAAGTGGCAGCATTATAGCAATTACCAATATTTATTTTATTTATTTTATTGGTCTCGTATCCCACCCTCCCCACAAGCGGGCTCTGGGTGGGTTTTATCAGTCTCAATACAAAAGACAATACAATTTAAAAACGACAATATAAAACAACATAGCTCCTAAAGTGCTGTGTAGCCAGATCTCTCAGCAGTAGATGGTTCCTATATAATTATTCATATCCAGGCCACCAATGGGAAATCAACTGGGAGGGGGGGGGGAATGTCTGCTGCCTCAGTCAAAAGCCTGGTGGAAAAGCTCTGACAGGACCTGAAGAATTGTAATAAATCCCACAGGGGCCTGATCTCATATGGGAGCTCATTCCATCAAGCAGGGGCCAGGGCAAAAAAGGCCCTGGCCCTAGTTGAGGCAAGTCAAACATCTCTGGGCTGGGAACTACCAAAAGATGCTCTGCTCTCTCAAGTGACTCCACCCATTCTCCTTCTCTGCCCTTTGTGTTTGCCACTACCTTCCAGGACATCAATGTGATGCTTCCTCTCACTTCCTTCAAACCTCTCATGAAAAAACATCCCCCCCCCCCATGAAGACTGTGGCACAACATTTTAATCTCTCATTCCTCTACTTGAAGTCAAGGATGTGTAAGGTAATGAGTGCATCCTTCTTCCCTGTCTATCCCCCCACTTTACTACGCTCTCTTTGCTGCAGTCACTGTGTTCAGTTAAGCTCTTCGGGGCAGGGACCTGACTCACTGCACGATAGAAGTGCCATACATGGTGATGGTAATGATGCAGCATTTTCCTTGGACTGAAGCTCAGTGCAAGGTGGCCTCTGCTAGAAAAATCTGACAACATCTTGCCTCACTTTCTGCATGGATCCAGAGGAGTCAGCCATGTTAGTCTGTGGTGCAAAACAGCAAAAAGCTCTGCACACAGGACAAACCAGCCAACCTCTACACAAAAGAATAAATAAACACAAATCTTACATAAAAAAATGGCAATATCAAAAAAAACCAGTGGGAGAACACTTCAATCTATCAGGACAGTCCATCAAGGACTTAAACATTTCAAAACCAAAATCCAGTGGGAAGCTGCTGAACTGGAATTTATATGTAAATTTGACTCAGTCAGACTTGGATTGAATAGAGACTTTGGATGGTTATCTCATTACCAGAAGTAACTGCCTTTCAGGTATTCAATTCAGATCCATCAATAGAAGGAAGGGGTCACACCCAGCCTGGATTGTGCATTCTACCTTTTTAATGGCTTTTGCAACTGCTCTGCATTTACATGGCACTTTCTGCATCCTCTCCCCCCTTCCCCTTACCACCTATATGTCTCTGGCCCGTTTCTTCATACCCTCCATGCATCTGACGAAGAGAGTTTGTGTTTCTCGAAAGCTTATGCTACAATAAAGTTTGTTAGTCTTAAAGGAGCTACTGGAATTTTTTTACTATTTTTCTGCATGGAATGACAGCAGTAGAGGTAGAAAAGGATCTCCATGGGGGAAGATAACAAAGGTATAATACAGCAAAAGAAATATCGAATGTCACTATGGAGTAGACTCAGACATTAAAAATAACTTAAAACTCACTAAAAACAATCTTTTTTTAAAAAAAATCTTAAGGTTAGAAAAACCTCTTTAACCAAATGAATGTGACCCATAACCCCAAAATGAAATCACAGAGGAATCTATAACATTTGCTTTGAATTTTGAGATCTGCATGTTTGGGATTCACTGAAGACCAGAGATTCCTTTCAAGCCTGATTGTAATTATTCCAGTCATCCTACAATGGCCTATGTTCTGCAAGGCAAATCATCCCTTGCATAGCTTCCAACCCTTTGCAAGGACTCCATCAACCTGCTCTTTGTGGAACCCAGAGCAAATGCAGGCCTGCTGACAGGTTTGGACCACAGGGAGTGCGGTGGGGGACTGGATTCAAATCCCCACTCAACCACAGACCTGACCCACTAACTCTTACAGTGTTGCTGGAAGGTCAAAATCGTATCGCCCTGAGCGCCCTGGAGGAAAGAGTGGGTTACCCATGAGACACATGAGAATCATATTTTTGATAGCTCCAGCTATTGTCCTGCCCACTTCCAATTTCTACATACCATGCCCAGATAACAGGCACATCCTAATTCCATGCCAATGGCATGGTAACAGTTTCAGCTTTCAAGTGGATTTCTAATTCTCTCTTTCTGGTTGTGCTAAATGCCTTGCAGTGTTCGCACAGACAAATTCAGGGTGACAAGGCCTTGGAGACACAGCCGGACTTTAGACTGGGGGAGGGGGGGGAACAAGAGGGGAAAGACTGCTCTAACCAAGTCATCCGGAGGCGTGTTTTGGAAATACGGCTGAAGACTCCCTCCCTCCCTCCAGCTTTTCTTGTAACAGAAAACAGGTGCTTTATTTAAACAGCCCCTAAAAGTGGAAGACAAACCTCCGCTGCAACACTTGTTCACCTATCATCACCTTCCCTCCTACCTCCAATCTGTCACTAAATGGGATTTGAAGCCTCTGCAGTGTAAGCTTAGAAACACAGGAGATGAAACCCTGACCTATTGCCTTATGCAGTGGAGGGTTTGGGGGAAGCTGGGGAATCTCATGAGCCCAAAAGTCTAGGAATTTAAATATGCAACACTGCTATCTAGGATTGGCTTCTTAAAAATATCCCCCCTAATCCATGCCCACACACCCAACTCTGCCTCAGTTGTGCATGTAGCTCATTTAAAAGGTAAATCAGGTCTGGAGGAAGCCATTAGCATCCAGGCTGCTTGCATGAGATAAAAAATACTCAGGATGGGGGGGGAGGGGAGAAGAGAGGCTGGAAGAGCACAGTAACTGTTTGCCTGTTTCAATGAAACTAAAGAAAATGCCATCACAAGATCATTATCAGCTTCCTGTGTTTGGAAAACAGGACTCTCAAGTTTCCATCACCTTGGGGAAATATTTTAATACAGGTGAACTGAAGCCCAGACATCACTCAGTACAGGCAACGGGGCATCTCAGTTTGAAGGATACAGAAGGTCAGAAGAAACTCAAGGAGACTTGTAGAGAGTCACCAGTATGGAACGAAAGGACAAAAAAAAAGCCAGTTGTTTTCCCCTACCTGTATACATAACTGCAATTGCTGTATTCTCACAGCCCCACTATTCTCTAAACGGCCACAACTACCTGTATTCTTGGGGCCCCATATTCTAGCCTCAAGACAGCCACAACTACCCGATCCTCTCACAAATGATCAGCCACCATCCGGCAATAAAAGCTTAATATCTATAAGCACTCAGATGACATATGGTCACCTATGGAGGGACAAAAATCAACAACAGATTCTCATGAAGCAGATTAGCCCTTCCAAAATGGAGACAAGATCAAGGGGATTGTGGTGGGGGTGGAGAGTGCAGACAAGTCACAACTCACTTATGGCAACCCTGCAGGTTTTTCAAGGCAAGAGACGTTAAGAGGTAGTTTGCCACTGCCTGAATCTGTGTAGGAATCCTGGACTTCTTGGGGGGGGGGGGGTGTCTCCCATCCAAATACTAACCAGGGCCAATTCTGCTTAGCTTGCAAGAGCTGACAAAATCGGGCTAGCCAGGGCCATCCAGGTCTGGGGTCAGGGTGGCCAGTTTGGTGTAGCGGTTAGGAGCACAGACTTTAACCCAGGAGAACCAGGTTTGATTCCCCACTCCTCCACATGCAGCTGCTGGCATCACATTAGGTCAGTCACAAGTTCTTTCAGAGCTGTTCTCTCACGAGCAATTCTCGAAAGCTCTCTTAGCCCCACCTACTTTACATGGTGTCTGTTGTGGGGAGGGGAAGGGAAAGGAGGTTGTAAGCCGCTCAGAGACTTCTTTGGGTAGTGTAGGGCGGAGTATAAATCCAATTTCCTCTTCTTCTAATGATGATTTTTTAAAAAAATATCAAATTATTTAATTTAAATAGAGTTTTTTAAAAAGTCGGCTCCAATAACAGTGCAACCCTATGCCGAGTTACTTCAGTCTAAGGCTTCAATTGAGATTCTCTTTTTTAAACTGGTTTAGAACAAAATCTGAACTTAAACATTCAAATGCTTAAAACTCAGTTTATGATGCTCTTGAGGAACTGGCTAAACCTTTGTCAATCAACACTCAACACAACTGTGTGTGTGCATAATGGTTTGACACTGGAGGGTACAGAGGGGCAAATCTCCACAGGAGCTGTCCACCAATCTAGCTGGGCAACATTCTATTCCTGTTCCATATCTAGTGGCCACATGCAGTGTTCCCTCTAAGCTGAGTTAGTGTGAGCCAGCTCACAGCTTTATAGCCTCTGGCTCACACATTTTTTTGTCTTAGCTCAGGAAGCATGGCTCCAGAGCAAACTAATTTATACAGCAGCCAAATCACTTGCTCACAACTTTAATGCCAGTAGCTCACAAAGTAGAGTTTTTGCTCACAAGACTCCACAGCTTAGAGGGAGCTGACTTAGCACATCCACAAGACTCCACAGCTTAGAGGGAGCATTGCAACTGACTTAGCACATCCATTATAAATATCAAAGAACATGGATTATTCATCTTTCATCTCATGGGAAACATTGTTCCTCCCTCTTCCCTACAACCTTACTCCTGGTTGAGAATATTTACCTTTTGTGGGATGGATGCAAGACAGGGTAGTTCTAGGACTAAGGAGAAGACACAGACTAAAGCAAAAACACTCCTATCTCCTTCCACGGAGTCAGGATCAATAACAACTTTCTGTTTATTGCTAGGAATTCAGGCAGTAGGTCACTTTAGTGATTGTGTCTAATCTCTGTGGTTATCCCATTTTCATGGTAAGCCATCTTTATTATTCCAAATCCTCCCTAAACTGTTTTTTACAGGCACACTAAAATAAACCCCAAGAAAGAAGATTTTATTTTTTGCCATCAAGTCACAGCTGACTTGTGGAAACCTAAAGCGTTTTCAAGGCAAGAGATGTACAGAGTTGGTTTGCCATTGCCTGCCACTGCATAGTCCCTTTGGACTTCCTTGGTAGTTTCCCATCCAAGTACTAACCAGGGCCAACCCAGTTTAGCTTGCAAGGTCTGATGAGATCAGACTAGCCCAGGCCATCTAGGACATGGCAGGAAGAAATTACAAACTTCTTTTTAAAAAGTAAGTATGTTTGGGTTTCTTGCCTCTTTATCTATTAAACTTAAGGCTACAGGTATTCCAAACTGGTAATATCAAACTGGTCTGGACTTTACTAGATTGTTTTAACAACTAAGAGACTCTCCTTCCACACCTTTATTCTTACCTGCTTTAACTGTTGTTTAGATTTGCTGATTTTTAGTGACTGATTTTTAGTATACCAGTTTAGGAATTCATCACATGAATAATTCCCAATGTCATCTGCAAAGCCATGGAAATGCTCCTAACCAACATAATTCAGAAAGACACTCACAGTCCACAGGAGTAAGAGAAAGTGAACTCTGTCTTCTGCAATTTTTTTTTTTACAAGCTATTGATACCGGATCGCCACACCATGAGGGATTTTGTAATGTCTACTTTGAAGGTACAGCACCAGGAACACTGGGTGATGGGAAGTGGCTGTTCAAATAATTTGCTTGGCAGTCCAATATCCCTCGAGAAGGAAGACTGCTGCCCCGGGGCAAGTTGATCAGTATCTGTTCCTCAAGGGCATCTTATGGTCTGGCTTTTGCTATGCATGGCATTCACTGCAATTCAAGACCTTCTCACGACTCTCCTTGGGTTTGTGCCTGGTTTACCAAGTGGGTCTGTGGCAATGCCCAGCTTGGTTAGCATGTGGCACACCTCAGTTAGCATTGTCCACCCATAGTCTGCATGGCTAAAACATTTGCATTTGGGATCAATTCTTGAACCATCAGCATGTTGCATCTCTGTTAAGTCTCTAAGAAAAGGCAGTCTAGTGACAATATAGCTGTCAATCAAGTGATTACGTTGCAAAAGGGTTTTTTAAACAAAAAATGCCACTGAGAAATTAGAAGAATTTTCATACTTTTCACGGAACGCTTTATATAGATTTCTCTGAGGAACTCTGCACATTGTGAAAGTTCCGGGGCGTGTTCTAAGCCATTGTCCTCATGTGACACTATGCTCCACTGCTGTCCACATTGACTGAAATTGTGTATGAGAACACACCCAACTCTTCCATGCTGCTGGCTGCACATTATGAGGAAACATCAGTATAGATGAACAAACTGTATTTTGGGAAGCCCACTGGTTACTCTTTTCATAAAACTACCCCTGACACACCTCATGAGGAACTTCAGAATTCTTAGTAGCACAGATCAAAACCATAGGGATAAAACATTTGCATCCAATCTGACATGGTTGGTAGTGAATGCCTGAAGAGAAGCCTTGCTTAAAAAAAAGAAAAGAAAACTGGAAGCCACAGAGGTTTTTTCATTCGTTCTTATTTATTTTGGAATATTCCTTGCTGCTGCAAATGAATGCCAGTTGGTGTTTTGAAAGGGAGAGAGATTTTTAAAAGAGAGATTCCAAAGCGGTATCATTGGCTAGGGAAATCAAATTTTAAAAAGCAAGAAATATGAGATGCCACATGTCTCCTAGACTTCCTGTGCCAACACGTGCTGTTTTTCAGGCATCTCTGCCGCCAGCTCCAACCCCAGACTGAGAACCTAAAACTGAAAACCGACTCCAAGATGCAGCATAAGGGAAAGAATGCAGAAAACCCAGCTTACAGGCAGCACACTGTCAGGAATGCCAACCAAGGGCACAATCAGGCAGGAAATTCTCCTGCATAAGCTGCAGTGAATTTACTTGCCGTTCATTTCAGCAGGGCTTGTGCAAGAAAGCTCCCTGGTCAACTGTGCCCTAAGTCAACTTACTGCGGAGGGGGAGGGCAGAATTTGGCTTGAAGTTGCAGCAAGTTACCTATCTTGATCTTACTAGAAGGGGCAAAAATAGGACCAGAGTGGCACGCCTTAAAGAAATGCTTCTGTTTGACCTGGCAGTTGCAAAGTACTCCTTTGCAAATAGTACCTTGCAGTCATAAAAACCCAGCACAACCTATGAAATTTTCAAGCCATGGAAATTTGTCTGTTAATTATGCATGGATACATCTGCTGGTTAACACATAATACTTGTTTGGAGCTCTCTGCAGGTAGGTAAGCAAGAAACCCAAGAGGTCCTGGTGGCACCAGTGCACAATTCACAGCATGAATTGATTCCTGTGGCTCAGTGGCACAACATCTGCTTGGCATGCAGAAAGTCCAGGGTTAATCCCCAGCATCTCCAGTTAAAAGGATCAGGTAGCAGGTGGTGTGAAAGACCTCTGCCAGTCAGAGCAGACAATACTGACCTTGATGGACCAATGGTCGCACTAATTACAAGGCAGTTTCATGTGTCTTCCTATTCTGCTCCTAAGATCAGTTAAGAAAAACCTCACTTATGACCATACTTACAAGGAGGCATTTTTATGCACTGAGAGTTTGAGATATGGTAAGATAAAACACAAGAAACAAAGCGATTGAGAGACAGGAATGGACAAAGTGGTAAAAACTCAAATGTAAGTGATCTGGTAATTCCTTGACCCATCAAATAGGGGGTGGGAACCACCAAAACCTTCTTTTTATGGAAAGTATCACTATTTCATCAGTATGCTCTAAGGTCCTAGAACATTGTAGTAATCACTGCCCATATTTCAAGCCTGTTGTTAAAAACTACAGAACTCAGGCCCACTTAAAAACACACACACCACACCCCTCCAGCAATACTACTAATCTTGCAGACACAGAGATGGCACCGGAAATCTATAGAACTGGACCCAAAAGTTTTATTTTAAAATCATCCAATGCTTTTTCTTTTAAAAACAGGTACATCTACTTGCAAGCTAGAGCGCTAAGACTTGCCACAAAGACTGATGTTACTGCAATCTTTTGTCAGAAGCCGTTCTATTTTAAGCATGTTGAAACAAACTCCTCAGCCACGTGCTTTACTTCTTCATCACACGGCTTTCCAAAAGTTTTACTAGTCTGGCTGTACGATCTGGTTTATGGTGCAGAGTGAGCTCCAAAGCCAATTAACCAACTGTTAACTTTTCTTGGTTTTTTTAAAAGGATAATTGAGAACGGATCTGACTGAGGTTTTTGTTTACGCTGCCAGCAGGCAGCAGAGTGTGCCACTTTATTTGTAAGGCTAATTAGTCTAACGACAATTAATTTCCTATAATCAAGTTCAGCACACATTCAAGGGCTTGTGTGCGTTACAGGCGCTTTTCATTTCAGATGCCCACAACACAACCATCCTCGAAGCCTCACACACACAGTAATAGAAACACAAGTCACGCAAGAAAGGGTGTGTTCTCGGGATCCTGTTTACTCAAGATGGTTAAACCAGAGAATCGAGTGCACACTGTGTAATTAAGTATCAGCAAATCACACAGGAGAGGGCCAGCCCCAGGGAAGGCCGAAACAATTCATGAACCTGTATCAGAAAGCCCTCATAAGCCTGAACCTTAAAAGGCACGTCAAATTCTGGGCCTCCAGTCCACATTTGAGAGTTTACCAATCCAACCCAAGCTGTAGGAGAGCACACTCTCATGAACAGGATAGTGAACAGGATCTGCAACCTACTGGCAATACTGTCACGAATTTCTCAGACCTTTGTGGCGATTAGCAGTGCTGCCTGCCACAGCCTAGCTGTCATGGCCGTAAAGCAGGCCTTGTGTTACTATAGAGCCACACCTAATGCATGAAGGACTATTTGGAGAAGGATGTTTCCACATTGGAAAAAGTGCAGAAAAGGGCAACTAGAATGATAAAAGGGTTGGAACACTTTCCCTATGAAGAAAGGTTAAAGCGCTTGGGGCTCTTTAGCTTGGAAAAACGACGGCTTGAGGGGTGACATGATGGGGTTTATAAGATTATGCATGGGATAGAGCAGGTAGAGAAAGAAGTCCTTTTCTCCCTGTCTCACAATACAAGAACTTGTGGGCACTCCATGAAATTGCTGAGCAGTTGGGTTAGAACAGATAAAATGAAGTACTTCTTCACACAAAGAGTGATTAACACGTTGAATTCACTGCCACAGGAGGTGGTGGTGGCTACAAGCATGGACGGCTTCAAGAGGGAATTAGATAAACATATGGAGCAGAAGTCCATCAGTGGCTATTAGCCACAAAGTATAGATAGGAACTCTCAGTCTGGGGCAAGTGATGCTCTGTATTCTTGGTGTTTGGGGGGGGGGGCAACAGTGGGAGGGCTTCCTGCCCCCACTGCTGGACCTTCTGAGGGTACCTGGTGCTTTTGGCCAGTGTGTGACAGAGTGTTGGACTGGATGGGCTACTGGCCTGATCCAACATTGGCTTCTCTTATGTTCTTATGTTCACATATTACAAGACCGTGCAAGTTACTGAAAAGCTCACAGGTACGCTCTTCATAAAACACACCTGCACATACTGATTTTTTTTTAGGGTTTCATTGTACTGTTTCTACTTTGTGAGTCCCCTCAAGCAGGTCTCTGGAGAGGTGGCATACACATTTCCTAAATACGCATTCCTCCTTGCAAAATACTGAACCCACGCTGCATACCTCAGAAACCAGGACAGGCCTTGGCTCCTATATTATACCAGGCAGATCTTTGTAAAGTCAAGACAAAGATGTCAGACTATTTCCAACAAATTGCTTGGTTATTAAATCCCAGTCTGTACCTTTAGAAGGTGAAGAGAAAAGTTAAAAAGCTTGAGATTCGAACATATGGCTCCAGGGAACCTACACACTTCAGGCCTAACACATAGATCACTAAGCCATCTTCTCCTGATAACAGCTATTGTTAGAGAGAACAATGGCATCCAATAGACGCCATTCCTCCAAACTGACCAGCAGGCATTGGCACACCCAACACTCAAACAGAAAAGAGACAAGATTGATACAGAAACCTCAAAAAGAGAGAGAGAGAGAGAGAGAGAGAGAGAGAGAGAGAGAGAGAGAGAGAGGTGCCTTTCTCCTTAAAACTCCATCTGTTACGTTAGCATGCTCCATTTAACACCCATCACGTCACAGACCTGCAACATTTCCGGATGTAAAAACAGGCCTATGTTTTTTTAATGCAACACAACTTTCACAAAAGTTAGGAAACAGCAACTTTGGTTATCACCTCTACTGTGCAGTTAATATCGTCTATGCTATCCACTGTTCTGATGTATTTATTTACATTTCACCTCATCTCCTCAGACTCATGTCAGCTAACGCACCAGGTTGTAAGTTAAAATTCCTTCCATGTCAATAGCTTTACAAATATAATAAGGTCTGAAATTACTGTGATAGCATAAATATTGTATCTTCCAACGAAAGCACTGCACCACCATGGAACTTAAGACGTCTCCTCATATGACGAGCACCCTCTTTTGGAGGGAGGAAACAAAAGGAACTACAGATGTGCTAAGGGAGAAGAAGGCATCCACAGTGAGCGGGCAGAGATGGAGCAAGCCACCCTTTAACATAGCCATACCTGAACAGTTTTCCCACACAGGCACCCCTCCCCTTAAAAATGCATTCGCCAGTCCAATGCAGCCAAGCCAGTCTCTCAATTATTCACACTTGAGCACAGACTAAGAATGCCCACGACAACATGGGGGTGAATTTTTTGCTTCCGTAGTGAGAGCCTCAGGGTGCTTGGAGGATATTTATTTATTCAGATATTATCACCCCTTTTCTCCCCAATGAGGACTCAAACTGACTGACTACCTCATTCTCTCCTTCTCCATTTTATTCACACACCAACAACCCTGTGAGGCAGATTAGGCTCAGAGAAGGCACAACTGGCCCAGCAGGGCAGGGGACTATGCCTGAGGCAAAGAAACAACCCAAACCAGACAGCCTGACTGGATTCTCTTTGAGAAAGAGCGAAAGATAAAGTTCTTTTGGTCACAGCCTAATCGAAGTCCTCTCAACTTGCAAACTGGAGCCAGGATATACCTGACGGCTCAGGGAGAGGGTTCATCCACTCCAGCAGAAGTGGAAAGGCTGCATATAAATAAGTAATAAGGACACAGATACGCTCACTACTTTACAGGCATCACTGAAGAAAACCCCCATGCCCACAGGTGTTTATGGCGCCACAGTAATAAAGATACATTAGGGAAGACAATGCTTTAAAAGTTTAAGAGTCTTTTAAAAGGGTGGGGGGGGGGGACTTCAGCAAACCATGATGACAGACAGCTATAAACGCCTGCAGATACCAGAGAATTCAGGTCTGAGGCAAGAACATGGGGATATCACAGTGCTGTTGTGAAGACAAAATGGAGCAGAGAACAATGTCAGCCACTCTGGGTCCCCATTGGGGAGAAAGGCAGGGTATAAATGAAGTAAATAAAATACCCTGGTTAATATCACTGTCTCATACATATTACACCTGTAGCAGGGCAAGCATGAACATATGGCAGCCAAGTGCCTTGTAATGTGAAAAGCTGAACACCTAGCTCTATGAAATATTCATTTCCTTGCCTTCAAACGAATGGAAGATGGGGAGACGAACCACATGCCAGAACTGTAGGCTTGTCTACAGATGTAGGGGAAGGCTGCCTTTTTACAAACTTGTTAATATCCCTCCCAAAGGCGAAGCTAACAAAACTAATATTTGTCAACTAACACAGAGGTTAACCTCAGCTAGTTAAAGCACATCTGGGCAAAAGCCACTTCTGCACTATCTAAGACTTTTAACAAGGCTAAGAACTCCCAGATCTTTCTGCCTCCCCCCTTCAGAACATTATCCAAAGAGGACTCCTCTCTCTCTCTCTCTCTTGTCTAACTGCCTCAGCATGACACACCCCTGCTGTACTATTACGAGAGTCGATACTCCTTTACCTCCATGTGCCTCCTATTACCTAAGCCATCTGTTGACACCTGTTGTAAAGCAAAGCAGAATGACATGGGGAAAAGGAAAATTGCACTCAGCCAAGATTTGCAGCGGGGGTGTTGCAGTTGGCTCCTATTTCCTAGCACTGATCTGAATGACACAAGATAATACATTATCCTAATTTCATCTTCAGCTGAGAAGACTGAATATACACATGCACAATCAGGAAAAGGTTTCTTTCCTTCTCCTCAGGGGAAGGGAAGAGAAGAGAAGAGGAAAGACACTCCAACACACTCTCAAAAGGATGGGGGTGGTTACCTTACTCTCTCGGAATACTTTAGCAAGTCCAAGTTCCCAGTTGCCTCCCCTTCTGAAATGGGGGGGGGGGACCTCTGCAGACCACGTTTCAAGAGTAGGGGAGAATCTCTTCTTATTTCTATTTAGATATTTACACCCTATCTTTCCCCACAGTGGATACCCAAAGCCAGGGCTTTTTTTGTAGAAAAAGCCCAGCAGGAACTTATTAGCATAAGAGGCCACGCCCAATATCAGAAATTCATTAGGAAATTAGGCCACACCCCTGATAGCACAGCTCCCTCCCAGGATCAGCTTCCCCAGGTGCCCCACGGCTTGTGGGGCACCGGGGAACCTGAGGGAAGGAAGGCAGTTTCTGGATCAGCTTCCCCAGGGGAACCTGAGAAGGGAAGGCAGTTTAAACTGCCTTCCCTCCCTGGATTGGCTTAGTTTCCTCAGGTGCCCCATGGAGGGAGGAGGCTGTAAGTGAGGCCAACTTGGAAGCCAGCCAGAACTCCGTTCCTGTGCGTTCCTGCCCAAAGCACCTTACAACACTGATTCCCCTCCTCCATTTTCTCCACACAACCCCCCACCCCGTGAGTCAGGTGAGGCTGAGAAAAAGCGACTGGCCCAAGACCACCCTGCAAGCTTCTATGCCAGAATGGGTCCAAGTCTCTAACCCCCACGTCATGCAAGCTCTCATTTCAGGAAAGAATCCATCTCTCTCCCCTCCTGCCCAAATACCAAGCTTCGGAGGACTGACGTCCTACCTGTCTCCGTTCTTGTCCACTTCCCAAAATATAGAGTGAACACCCTCATCTCCATATGGAAGAGACTTTTCCTTCCTTCACCTCCTCCAATGTTCGAAAGGGACCTTTTCCCTCGTATAACACGAGACAACCCCCTCCCATGGCAAGGGCGTCTGTTCTCCCAACTTAACATGTAGCAGGGACTTCTTTTCACCCCTGTCTTACTGTGAAAAGTGAAAAACAGCCTTCCTCCCTCATTCCCACCGGCTTTTTTGCAGGGGGGAGTGCTCCCTTCTTACCCATTTTATTGAAGGAAAGGAGGTCACCCCTATTTGGGGGATCAGGAACATTCCCATTTTCACAGGTTATCTAGCTCTCCTCGCCCCAGGTATTTTTGACTCCCACTTAACTGCCGGGGGGGGGGGGTCCCTCCCTGCCCATAAACTTGGGAGGGAGGGAGATGATAGTCCGTGCCCTCCTACCTTATTAGGGTAGGTTCTCTCTCCTCTCCGTGTTCCTTCCCCAAACTTTTCGGAGGGGGGGAGGTGCAAGAACCATCCCCCTTCTTATGGTCTCTTCCTTCTCTCCCGGCCACTGAGATTCTGATTTGCTTTCCCCTTCCCGTATTTTGGGAGAGCCCCATTCTGACCCCATCGCATGCTTCGGTTCCCAACTCACCCCTCCTATTCATGGGCCGGACCCGCACGGCCACCTTCACTTTAGAGTCCCCCATCTCGCCAGCCCAGCTGCTGCTGCTTCTGCTGCCGCTCCTCTTCGCTTGTCCTCGGGCTTCCGTCTTCGGGGAGGAGGAGAAAGGAGGAGGAGCGTGAGCTGGGGAAGGGACCTTCCCATAAGGACTACACTACCCAGAGCGCCACGCGTAGAGCTGACTTTCTCCTCCTTCCCCGTTGCCCTAAATTCAACTTGTCATGTTGCATGACGGGATACGTAGTCCTGGCCAGCGGGAATGGCACTTCCCGGGAATGTTAGTCCAGGAACTGCCCGGGCGGTAAGCAAAGCGTGGAAGGTGCAGTTAATATCTGGGATTAATGTGGGCACACTGAAGGCAGGTTTACTTACAAATATTTTTTAGATAAAAGAATAATCCCACTTTTCCTAAAAGGCTCAAAGTGACTGACAACAGAGTTTAAACCAGGAATCATGTATCTCTGTGTATGTATTATAATATAAAAGTAGAAGGTTGGATTGCCTGGTCCAGGTTGGGAAACTCCTGGAGTTAGGAGGCAGCTGAAGACGGTTTTATTGAAAACTCAAAACTGCATTTAACTAAAGCAGTCCTAAACTGTGATTTTAAATTTGGGGCTTATATGTTTTTTATGTGTTCTGTTCTATGTATTTCATTTATACTGTAGCTGCCTTCAGCTCTGTAATGACAAAAGGTGGCTAATAAATGTTTTTAATAAATAAATAAATCTCAGGTCACAGAGGCCCTAATTTAGGCTATGGCCCATTCTGCATCTAGCATTTGCTCTGTTGTTTTACCAAACCCACACTGAAACAGAAAAAGATACGGCTCAAAACCACAGTCAAATACCTTGGGCCAACGTCATAGTGACTGCAGAGCCACCCCTGAACGGCCATAAAACAGCCATAAAAAATCGATGCAGACAGTACCATAAAAGAGAGAGATCAAAGGAAGTGAAACTGGCATGCAATGCAGAAGGAAATTTCTGTTCCAATGTGGGTTTGGTAAAATAGTGGAGCAAATGCTAGATGCAGAATGGGCCTATGACTGCAAGGGAAGTGAGGGCTTAACCCCTTTTCCAAACTGTTTTCCCAGCTTGAAACAGCTTCTTGTGCTGGGTAAAAGCATTGTGCACCTTGATGGGAATAATAAATGATGAATAATAATAGCCACATTTTTATTTCCATGTCATGTTTTTTTTTTTTTTGCAAATGGAATAGTTACCTGAATTAAGTGAATGTGCATATTCATTTGTATATTGATTCATCAGAGCAGTTCCCTGAGGAAGTATGGTCCATGGTACGTGCATGGCCTGTAGAACATAAAGATGCCCATTTGTTTCCAAATGATTTGAAAAGAGGCCTTGCCATTTGCCATTTATTTTACCATTTAAGGGGGTACAAAAGGAAATAGGTCAAAGGGAAAGGTGAGAAGCATAAAACGTCATTTGTTAAAACATGTTTTAAGGACATTGCATAATATAAGAACATAAAACATGAAAGTGTTTCATAGCAAAGAATATAATAACAAATCAAAATATGGTAAAATAATCAATACTTCAGCATAATATGTTTCCGTGTATATTCCCATTATTTCCTATCTATAGGGCTAGGCAGGAAAACATATAAGCAAAAAACACAAGAAAAGAGTAAGAAAACATTTTTCTTTATACAAGGTTAATGCTATCATATAATTATATTTCAAGATGTCCCCTCCCCCATGACCCCCAAAATAAATTTATTACTAATATTTTATCCGTGTGGGAAGGAGCTTCAGACTTGGAAAAAGTAATATTTTTGCTTGTAGATGAGGATTCTTATGTTTCTAACAGAGTCGCTTTGTCTTCATTAGTGGTAAGAAGGATTAGATCAAATTGTATGGAATAACAGCTATTATAATAGTTAAAACTATTTTGGACTTCTGATTTTATATGGTTTTAGTCTTGTAATATAATTGTAAATTTGTCAATTCTGTTAATTTTGCTAATTTCGTAGTTTTAGTATGCAGAAGATTAGTTGTTTTTATATTGTTATGACCCATAAATTGGAACTGCTACTGTCATATTATAACTAGTAAATATGTAACTATAAAAGATGAATGACTATAACTACGAGAATATAATTATGTGGTTTTGGGTATTAATCATTTTAAATTTTATTTAAATAAACATATTTTTAAAAAAGGAAAGAGAAGGGACCTTGCAACAGAACAGGTTTGAGAGGAAATCAAAATGAGGGGGTGGGAGAATCTGGAGGAAACAGAAGATACCTTACTGAAATGAGTGGAAAGGAACACAGTCAAGAAGAACCAGGGGAGACTGGCCCTCCAACTTACTGAAAATGGTCCCTGCGGTCAGTGCCCTGGAGGGCCCCTGGAAGCCAGAGGCCAGGAGAGTCAAGACGCAGGCCATGTCCTCTGCCAGTGCTGCAACAGCTGCTCAGCTCAGACATGATCAGCAGTGCCAGTGATGGATGTTGGCTCACCTGTTGCCATTTCCTCCACTGCCACCAACTGGCAGTGATACAGGAGGAAGCAGTGGGAGAGCCAGCCTGTCACTTGTGCTGTTAGCCAGGTTTAAGCCAAGAGGCCACTGCATCCCTGGCCTGGAGTGCCACAGGGGCAGCTCAGCCAGGCTTATCCCAGGACTATCTTTAACTTCACAGTCTGCCCCTGGAGAAACCTCATATACCGACAGAATAACAATTGAGTCCAGGGGCACCTTTAAGACCAACACAGTTTAATTCTGGGTATAAACTTTCATGTGCATGCACACTTCTTCAGATACATTGAAACAGACTTCTTCAAACCTTACTTATAGGTAGAGAGGGCGGGTTAGATGCCACATCTGTTTGTTAACTCTTTTATTTGTATGCTGATTTGCTGCTATTCATGGGTCTTATCAACTGCTTTAATCCAATCTTAGCTATACTTATCTCCAGGGGTTATTTCGTAGAAAAAGAGGTGCAAGAGCTCATTAGCATAACTCATTAGCATAACTTGTTTGCATATGCCACACCCCTTGACATCACCAGAAGTATGTCAGAAGGCAAGAAAGAAAGGGGAGAGAGAGAGAGGAGGGAGGAAGGAAGGAAGGAAGGAAGGAAGGAAAGAAAGAAAGAAAGCTGGCAGAGAGGGGACAGCTACTAATTCAAGCCTTAGAAATACTACTATTCTGGGAGGATAGCTTCAGTGGTGGCTGAAGCCTTCAGAAGGCTGGTCGGAGGAACAAGGACCTTTCCAGGGGACGGGGTCATTTTGCTGCAGCCATGACACAAGCAGACATTTCCCCCACGGGGGGGGGGGGGGGGGCTGGCATCAACTCCCGGAGCTGCACTCCCCCGAGCTCCTGCTTGAAATGACCCCTGCTTATCTCTATTACTGTGTGAACTGACAAAATCCAAAATGGGAAGTGCATTGAAAGTGGATTATTTAGTGTATGTGACCGCAGAAGGGAAAAGAACAGAGGCAGACGGGTGGCTCATAGGTGGGGCTTTGTTCAAAACAAACAGCTCACCTGGGCTGGGCCTCTGAATCAGTTTTCAGTGTCAGGGTGTCACCCTGAGTGATGTTAAGTAATAGATATGTTTTCATTGCTGCTTAATAACCATAACCATTGCCTTCCATGGAAAGGTACAGTGATTTCCGTGCACACTGGATTCCTGCAGTATCTGTCTCATATGGACACATGAAACTGCCTTATGCTGAATCATCCTGTTGATGCATCTTAGCTCAGCAGTCTCTACTGTGATTATCTAGAGACTGTTTTTATTGCATCAGACAGTTCTTTCCTTTGCATTGTTTTCCAGTTCTGTAATCCTAGTGCAAGTGCACTGATGATTGGAGGTTTCTCCTGCTTTGAGTCTCAGTGAAAAAGGCAAATTATAAATGAAGTAAATAAAATAATAAATTAAAATATTCCTTGTAATGGGGGGGTGTAAAAAAATCAGAGGCTGTTGCCTTCATATCTTGCTTGTGGGGCTTCCTGGGGGCATCAGTTTGTCCACTGTGGGGAAACAGGATGCTGGACTACATGGATCTTAGACTGAGGCAACAAAGCTCTTTTCTTGTTTAAGCAAATGAATTTAGGACGGTGTGTGGGGGGGTGGGGGTTAAGCTTTCTGTAGCAGTACAATACAACTTTAAATATGTAGGTTATGCTGACACCTTGTGGCTGAAGGGGAGAATGCACCCTTGTTTTTGAACATAAGAGAAGCCAGTGTTGGATCCTGCCAATGGCCCATCCAGTCCAACACTCTGTCGCACAGTGGCCAAAAATACCAGGCTTCCAAACTTTGGACCCTGAACTCTAGACCCTACTTTTCCCCCTGACCTTTGGCTCCCTGACTTTGTACTAGTTAGTAGACTGTGCTCTTGTATTCTGTCTTGTTACTGTTTTATTTGTGCATCCTGGAAACCCTGGGCAGAGTAAAAGCACCAGGCTCTGCCCTGAATGTGTATACTTATACCTCACTTTTCTCTCCAGTGGGAAATCCAAAGCAGCTGACATCGTCATTCTCCCCTACTCAGTTTTTATTCTTCCAACAAACCTGTGAGGTAGGCTAGGCTAAAAGAGTGACTAGCTCAGGGCCACCCAGCAAGCTTCCATGGCAGATTGAGGATTTGAACCTGGGTCTCTCAGGTCTTGGCCCAATACTCACTCACTCACTCTGTCTGCCGGTCTTTCTGTCTGTCTGTCTATCGTATTTATAGCCCGCCCTTCCCATAAGTGGGCTCAGGACCGGTAACAACATTCAATGGTACAATTAATACAGTTAAAATTTAAACACAGTAATAGACATTAAAATGGTGGTCACAGCCAATGCTCCCTCTAAGCTGTGGAATCTTGTGAGCAAAAATTCAACTTTGTGAGTGACTGGCATCAAAGCTGTGAGCCAGCAATTTGGCTACTGCATAAATTAGTTTGCTCTGGAGCCATCCTTCCTGAGCTAAGACAAAAATCTGTGAGCTGGAGACTAAAAAACTGTGAGCTAGCTCACACTAACTCAGCTTAGAGGGAATACTGGTCACAGCCCAAGAATGGTATTGGCTGGTTGTGAGGGATTCCTTGGCTTTCTGATAACACATGAGTGATAGCCAGCTGTTAGTAAATGGGTGACAACAACCTCGGGGATGCCCTACCTAGATGCCCCCTGCCTCAGCCAAAGGCCTGGTGGAACAGCTCTGTTCTACAGGCCCTGCAGAATTGAAGAAGATCCCGCAGGGCCATGATCTCAATGGGGAGCGTGTTCCACCAGGCAGGGGCCAGGGCGAAAAAGGCTCTGGCCCTGGTCGAGGCAAAATGGACATCTTTTAGGCCAGGGACCACCAGGAGATGTTGCTCCATCAAGCATAAAGCTCTTTGAGGTGTATATGGGAAGAGGCAGTCCCTCAGGTATGTTGGTCCCAGGCCATATAAGGCTTTAAAGCTCATTACCAACACCTTGAAGCAAATCCAGAACTCAACTGGTAGCCAGTGCAATTGGTGGAGCACCTGCTCAATGTGAGCCTGCACAGGCCTTGCCGTCAGCATGTGCGCTGTTGCATTTTGCACCAGCTGTAATTTCTGGGTCAGCCTCAAGGGTAAGCCTGCATAGAGCGAATTGCAGTAATCAAGCCTGGAAGTGAGCATTGCATGGGTCACAGCACCATGACAGCACCATGCTGGCTCTTCTGTTTCTATGGTTCAAGTGGGAGCAAATGAAACGCAGGAGCCATTTGAGTTCCGGGCAGCTAGACGTTCAGCATGCAGTCTAGTGTGGGGAACCTTCTAAGTCCATTCCTCAGTTTTGGATGCTGCTTTGTACCTGGAACGGCAGGAGAAAGACACACACACACACACACCCCTGAAGTCCCGAGGGAGGCTGAGGCGTGTGTGTCAGATGCCCTGAAACCCATTGCATGATCACAGGCACTGCCCTGCTCCCAGGTGGGCTGGATCTTTCCCACTGCTGGAATGCACTTGTCCCAAACGAAGTGGGAAGCAGGTTCTAGGTAAAGTGTGGTGGACATATTGTAAAGAGTGGTGCACTTTGGTGTACATATTTATCTGCTGCAAGGTTTCAGTTGTATAGTTTTTATTTAATTTTTTGGTGAGTGTGTGCGTGTGCGTGCCTGGAAGACATGGTTGACTTCTGGCGACCCCTAGTGGGGCTTGGATGTTTCAGAGATGTGGCTTAATACTACCTGCTCCTGTGTCCCCGGCCCTGGTATTCCTTGGAGGTCTCCCATCCAAATACTAGCCAGGGTCGGCTCTGCTTAGCTTCTGAGATCTGATGAGATCAGGCTTGCCTGGGCCATCCAGGTCAGGGCAGTTTTTATTTGTTTATCGTCCACCTTTCTCACTGGGACTCAAGGCGGATTACACAGAGCGCATCAATACAATCTGCAAGAGGGGACATTCAATAAAAAATGAAACAGGATTTGGGTTGTAGCACCAACCAGAAGTTTAAAAAAAAAAAAGAACTGAAGCAAATGTAAGATTTTACATGACACCTTAAACAATGCAAAATTACACAGAGCCAACCCACAGCTATCTGAACAGACCACAGTCTCCGATACTTTATCGAGTTAACTTTGTGAAGCCTTTTGTATAGTCCTTTTGCCTGCATAGGGTAGCCCTCTTGAATAATTAATTTTTAAAACAATTTGTTATGTATCTGCAAAATGAAAAGAAAATATAAGATACAAGCAGGGATCTGCAAGAAACTCGTGGGCGGGGAGGAATCCTGCTGCTACCCCATTTGCTCACTCATTACCCCCACCACCGCCACTTTGTCCATGTGCTCTGCCCCTCCCCACTGCTCTGCCCATGTCCCTGACTCCAGTAGAAGAAGAGAAGGGAAGAGATTAGATTTATATCCCGCCCTTCACTCACTTGGAGTCTCAGAGCGGCTTACAAACTCCTTTCCCTTCCCCTCCCCACAACAGACACCCTGTGAGGTAGGTGGGGCTGAGAGAGCTCTGAGACAACTGTCCTTGAGAGAACAGCTGGTACAGAGCTATGGCTTGCCCAAGGTCATCCAGCAGCTGCAAGTGGAGGAGTGGGGAATCAAACCCGGTTCTCCCAGATTAGAGTCCGCGCACTTAACCACTACACCAAACTGGCACCAAAGTAGCTGCTGCTGCAGGGAAAGGGGGTGGCAGTGACTCCTCCTCCTCCTCCAAAGATGGCCCTGTGGTCTCCAAGGTGCTTGGCCCCACCCTCTCAAGCTCTGGAGGTATATTGGCATGGCTGGAGGTTCTGCCCAGTGTTAAGGCCAGGCTGCAAGCAGTGGTCCTCCCATTGTGGTCGGTGGCTGTGGCGCCGAGGTCATGTCTGGCAGCCACAGTGCAGCCCCAGAGAGACCATTGGGCTGCCCGCATTGCTTTCCCCCCTGCTGGTTACTTGCTTAATGGGGGACCGGGTGCCAGGCTGTTGGGCGCCGGGTCTCCTATCCAGGCACTGATCAGACCCAGACTCTATTTAGCTTCGGCTGTATCAAGCATCCTCCAACCACACTGTGGAGCCATTTATTTTACAGGTTTCTTAAATGGCAACCATAAATTGAGCAGAGCTGTAACAAGGCCTTTTTTTATCAACTGAGGGGCTCCACACGGCCTCATATGATTTTGGGGAAGCTAGGTTTGTTTGAAACCATAAACCTTCCCCTCAGTTCCCAGTTGTTTTAAAGGCAGCAAGTGTCTAGGCCTAGGTTTCACTGCTGTGAGGTAAGTTTTGTGGTGAGCGAATAGAATAGGGGGGGTCACTGAGGCGGGAATTGGATATTGACAACACAGAAGATTTATTTGTCGGTTTCAGGTTGGTTTCGAAGAACAAATAAGCACCGCAGGTCTCCAGGTAGAGGAAGGAGAAACCTGGCTGTGGCGCATTAGTTTAAACTAGTTATGGCTTCAGAGCATAGTCTGAATTTTCTTTAATACTCCTGCAAGTTCCTTGACGCAGACCTGAACTAAACTCCTCCTGTCCTTCCCTCCAACATTTCCATCCCCCTTTGGAGAGCTAGTTTGGTGTAGTGGTTAAGAGCAGCAGGATTCTAATCTGGAGAACTGGGTTTATTTCCCCACTGCTCCACATGAAGCCAGCTGGATGACCTTGGGTCAGTCACAGTTCTCTCAGAGCTCTCTCAGCCCCACCTACCTCCCAGGGTGTCTGTTGTGGGGAGAGGAAGGGAAGGTGATTGTAAGCTGCTCTGAGACTCCTTTTGGTAGTGAAGGGTGGGGTATAAAACCAAGTCATTATTGTCTTCGTTGTTGTTGTCTTCCTCCTCCACCACCATAGGTGTCAACTACGAGGGGGCTCGAGCCACCCCCGAAATTTCCCCGGGGGGACTGAGGCCCCCCGGCAAAATGGAGTGCCCGCTGCCATGCCTCCCCGCCGCGCCTCCCTGGGCCCTTTCTAGGCCCACCTGTCCGCCCGCCGGCCGGCTCCTCTCCCTCCCCAGCCTCACCACTCCTGCCTCCGTCCGTCCCTCCGTTGGTCCAGGGGCCAGCTGGGCAAATGCCCAGCATGCCAGCGTCACCCGGAAGTGACGCCATCACGCTGGGCACGTTGCCGGGGTGACGCTCTAGCAATTGCCCTGAAACTCTATGGCACCTTAGTGTTTCAGGGCAATTGACAGAGTGTCGCCCCGGCAACGTGCCCAGCGTGATGGCGTCACTTCTGGGTGATGCCGGCACGCTGGGCATTTGCCCAGCTGACCCCTGGACCAATGGAGGGACCGATGGTGGCAGGAGTGGCCAGGCCAAGGGGGGGGAGAGGCGACGGTGACATGGTCCCGGCGTGCGCGTGTGCAAAGCATGCGCGCATGCAAGAGCCCCCCCTCCCCAGGATTTTAAAACTCTATGCCCCTGTCCACCACCTATGGGGGGAGCACTCCTATATTCTCAGCTGGGGGGTTGTTTTTCCCTTCAGGGGCCAGGCAGCCTCCTGTCTGTCACACATGCCAATGGCTTTTAATCTTTATCCTGTTTACAGTACTGGCTAATTCCTGATGGGGTTTCACTCTGCCTTCCAGAGAAGCCATTGGGACTTCCACAGTGAAGATATCAGTAATGCTGGACAAGGGTCCTGGAAAGAGCTTTCATGCCGCTACTAATCTTCCCCTGCAATGCTCAGGGGCCAGCATTCTTGGATGTGTTCCAGGATGCTCTCTCTGCTGATGCAGGGAGAGGCAGAGGTGCTCAGTGCAAGCCGTGTGCGTCTCATACTCTGAGAAGTCCCTGTGGTGTGTGCATAGTGTTGCTAACCTCCAAGTCATGGCTGGAGATTTCCTGAGTTTACTGCTGATCTCCAGGCAATAGAGATTAGTTGATCTGGAGGAAATGTCCACTTTGGAAGGTGGACTCTATGGCATTATGCCCCACTGATGTCTTTCTTCAAGCCTCACCCTCCTCAGGTCCTGTCCCCCCCAAATATCCAGGTATTTCCCAGTCCAGAGCTAGCAACCCTATGTGCACAGGTTCCTTGGCAGATGCCCAGGGATTTGGCAGCAGATGTCTGATGTGGACATATTCCATGAAGGTGGAGAGTCTACACAAATGGGTGCTTTAAGAAGCCATGCTAACTGCAAATGCAGCGCTTCAAATTGTATGGCTCACGCCAACATCCAGAGGTTTGCAAAAAGGTGAAATGTCCAGCCATCTGATCACAGATGAAGAATGTGGAATATGAGTGGGGAAAGAAAAAAAAAGCATGCATAGGCAACATTGCCCCTCTTCCTGCCTCCAAAAGTCAGGTGGGTCTGGTACAAGACACCCTGTGCAAAGAACTTCCAAGGGGACCTCATCCTTCTCATCTCTGCAATGTCCACAAGTAGTAGGTGCTGAACACTAGGGGGCACATTCCCTTAACTTCAAATGTAATCTTCAGGAAGCAAAACTAAACAAGAGCTTTGCATCATTTTAAAGACTAGTGGAATTTTGTTCCAGCATCCGCTTTAGCAGACTAGAGCCCTTTTCTTCAGATGTAGTTGAAGAAGCTGGTTCTCATACAAGAATAGTCATATTACATTGGTTTATTAGATGTCTCATCCTATGACTGCACTGACTTAACACTGCCTTGAGTTTCAGTGAGTAAGACGGACTGTAAATTAAGTAAGTAAATAGAAGTTGTTGCTAGAATAAAATGCTGTTAGTCCTGTTTTTGGTTCTGATAAGGAAGTATCTTGATTTTTGGTGGTGGTGGGGTTTGCCAGCAAGTCACAGCTCGCTTGTGGCAACCCCCGGTCGGGTTTTCAAGGCAAGAGCCGTTCAGAGGTGGTTTGCCAGTGCCTGCCTCTGTGTAGTGACCCTGGGCTTCCTTGGTTGGTCTCCCATCCAAATATTGACCAGTGCTTACCCTGCTTAGCTTCTGAGATATCACAAGATCGTGTTAGCCTGGGCTATCCAGGTCAGGGTATCTTGAACTGGAAAATGATTTTTAAAATGTTTGAGAGGCATGAAATTATACCCCCCCCCTTCCCAAAGACACTGATCAGTGCCAGGATTTCATTTTATGTATTTACATGTGTAGTAGCATGCTTCCAGTCCAATTTCGTGAAGGGAGGCATAACAAAAATTGTAGGTGTAGCATATTTCACTATAATCCCCCCCTCCTCTCTGAGCTGAGCTCTGTGGCAGGGCTATAGCTGGACGACTCCCTGTCTGACCGCTGAGAAGTTCCTGCTTCAGGACCCGGTAGCTGTACTTGAATCACTGGGAATGCCCTTAATGCATAAGAGAATCTATTGTTAAGAAGGCACTGTGGATTGATTCAAGAACATATAATGGAGCGTTAGAGGAGAAGATAATCTGCTTGACATATTGGATTTGTACTAGGTCAAAATACTTATTCTCTGATGGGGGACATCAACACAGCTAAAGTACTTCTGCAATAGACAGAATGATGGTGTTTGGAGCATAGAAAGGGCTGGAAGCAGGACATCTTAACCTCTCTCCTTTGAAATACAAAATCATAGACCACAACTCAGCACATAGTAAGCCAAAGGCCAGTGCACATGTTGTACTCTTCACAGGGATGGTGTGGAGATGTCAGTTGTTCCAAAATGCTGTAGGAGAAGCACCAAGAGGGATGTTTCAAGTCAGCATAGCTCCCACGCATTACAAGACTATGGCTTGCAGTGCTTTTTTCCAGGCCCAGTTCAAATGGTTGGTGTTGTTGGCTTTTAAAGCCCTAAATGGTCACGGCCAAGGACTGCATCTCAGTGGCAGACTATATGTTTTGCATGCTGAAGGTTCCAGGTTCAATCCATTGCATCTCCAGTTAAAAGCACTGGGTGATGTATAAGACCTGCCACCCTGGAGAACTTCTGCCAATCAGCATAGACAATACTAACCTTGATAGACGAGTGGTCCAATGCAGTATAGGGCAGATCCGTGTGTACCTTAGGGACTTCCACCTAGATGAGCCTACAAATTTCTTGAGATCTTCTGGAGCTGGCCTTCCCCAAATGTCAGTTTCATATGATCTGAGGTTAGACAGCACATTGGAGAGAAACTTCTCTGCCATGGAACACCCTTCTTCTGAACTCATTACCCCCCCCCCTCCAATTACTGTCCATCTGGAAGTCCATTAAGACTGCCAGAGAGCCTTGGGAGGTTTTTATCTTGTGATTTGATTAGTTTGGGTTTTCAATACTGCTGTGTTTCTTATATATGCTTCTTGCTACAGCTGTTTTAAGAGTCAAATATTTTGTTTCTGGTGGGATTTTCGCTCCAGTTGTTGTTGCTCTTGTGTTGATTTAGCTTGTTGCTATTAACTCTGTTAATTTCATGATTGCGGCTGCACGATTTATAGGGCCATCCTCGGCATCCTGACAACCTTCTAGCTTCATTGACTTCAGTGCATTTAGAAGGGTGTCAGGAGGCTTCGGATGGCGCTGATAATGTTGGGGTAAATCCTATAGAAATATTAAGAATAAATAATTTCTGTAGTTGAGGCACCACACCAAAAAAGGCCCAGTTTGATTTAGAAGGTAGGACACAAGTTGATCTTCACTGATGGACATGTTCAAATGGATTTCCACCATCATGTTCAGATTCTCTGTGTCCTGTAAGCATGAAGTCATAGGATGGGATATTTGGCTGTGAGAATTCCATGGCAGCAGGAAACACAAGTCAGAAACTTTATGTATTGTATAGGAACAGAACAGGTATATGGAATTGGGGGGGGGGGATAATTGTCAATGTCTACGCCAGAGGTGGGAAATCTCTGTTATACCAGTGATTTCTTTGTCAAATGTTTGGGCATCTTGAAGCTGTGGAATTAATTCTCATAAAAGACTTAACCAATCTTGAGGTAGGGTGGGGGGGGACAGAGCTGAAGAAAAATAAACATCACATCTTGGGACTTATTGAACAACTGAAGTAATTGAAATGGCTGGGAGCCTTTTCCTCACCTTCCCTGGCACATAAATCCCACAAGCCATCCTTCAGGCAGGACTGATGGTGTGGAAAGAGAGCCAGTGTGCGGTCTAATGTTGATCCTAGTCCAGCAAAGCGCAACCACCCCTGCTCTGCTGTGAACCTCACTAGGGCTGCAATCCTCTAAGTGCAACTTCCTGGGAGTAAGCCCTATTGAATAGAATGGGACTTTGCTCTGAGTAATCCTGTTTACCATTGCTCCTTGGGTGACCTACATTCGATTGGTGTATCTATATCCTAACCTCAATCCAGGTTCCACTGATATTTAAAAAAGTGTTGTTATTGTGCTGACATTCATTGTGTAAATATATATGATGAAAATCAGGACTACATTTATAGTGCAATTAGGATACATTTGTCTCTTAGCCATTTATATACACAGAGAGAGAGAGAGATGTAGATATAGATAAATAGATGCATATGTATCTCTATCTCTGTGTGTGTATAAGCTATAGCTGGTATCACTATAATAACACAATATTATGTTAGCTGTGTATCCACTCATGCAAAAGTATTACTGGGTCTAATAACATTAGCCTTGCCTTCAAGGCATCATTCATCTGCTCTTTCTCCAGTGCAATATATAACCTCGCTGGCCATCAACAATCTTCCTTCACAGGACAAATCAGTCCTACACAATTCTCCCTCTAAGCTGTGGAGTCTTGTGTGCAAAAATTCTACTTTGTGAGCTACTGGCATTAAAGTTGTGAGTGAGCAATTTGGCTACTGCATAAATTCATTTGCTCTGGAGCCATCCTTGCTGAGCTGAGAAACATGTGAGCTGGAGGCTAAAAAAACTATGGGCTAGCTCGCATTAACTCTACTTAGAGGGAACACTGGTCCTAAGCAGATGGGCATAATGTTGTAATACATACAGCAGCATTCATACAAGAGGAGGAGAACATTTCAGTCTCCCAGGACACATTGTTGCTCACCTCAAAAATCACCATACTCCCCTCCCCCAGCATGAAATTGCTGCATTAGAAATTATCAGCAAATACAGTTCCATTCTTTTAGATTCAAGTAGGATCCTGGGTTTCTTTCTCTCTAGTTGGAATTATTCTATTGTCACCCATGGCTGCTGATGTGAATGAGAGAGCAATCCTCAGCCGGTTCACTCAGGATCCTACTCAGGGATATTCAATAGGGCTTACTATCAGGAAAGTGCAGTTTGGATGGAACTGTGAATCACTCTGTTCTTGCCCTGTATACCTAGTCATTTCATAGGTCTACAGCTACTTCTGGCATTTCATGGCTTTTTGGCTCCACTGTTTACAGTGTTTTCCTGTATACCTCTGTGTGTTTGAAAGGATACCTCTTTTGAAAGGATTCTAGTCTGCAACAAGCTCCAATAAATCTGTTAGTGTGTGCTGTTTTCCCTATTAAATACCAGATCTTACCACAAGAGGGCAGTTTCAGGTGACATATTTCCCAAGTAAAGCACAGATCTGTGCATGGCCGCACAACTGGCTTACTGTGGGCAGAATGCTACCGCAAACAACAATATCACACATCCAACTGGTTATATGAATCAGCAGCTCTTATTCTGAATTCGTATGTGCTGCTGAATGTCCCTGTTCCACTGTTGGTGCACAGGTGAGAAAAACAGGCAGGTCTCAATGCACTTGTACCAGGTTTCTGAAGTGACTGGTAACCACGTGGGAAGGTTGCACTACAAACATATTTCAGCCTTCCTGCCCTTTGCAGTGCACGGTCTGATTCCGGACTTCGGTGTGGGATGGCGACACATCAGACCAACTGGAGGAGCTGCATCAATGATGAGTGCAGGGAGCTGTCCACAAACACACCACCATTGGTGGTGCTGAAATTGGCTCTTCAGGGCTGGCCACTGTATGAAACAGGCTGCTGAACTAGTGGACTGCTGGTCTGATCCAGCAAGCCTATTATGTCCTTAACTTCCATTGGCCACGTGCTGTAACTGCAGGCACCTCTCATTACAAAATGACTGCCTGAGATAAAGAGCCAATCACAAAGTGGGCGGGTGGGGGGAGGACTGGCTCTTTCCTTCGGGGAAGAGGTGCCGCTTGGTTTTGGTTTCCAAAGAAAGAGGAACATTTGCTCTCTGCCTGGCCACAGGGAGAGGCTTCCAGGTCCAGAGACCCAGGAAAGATTGTGTCCTGTGGCCAAACATGGAATGCATGGCAGTGATGCGCAGGCTTGGTGTGGCCTCAGCATTTTGCTAGTCAGTCAGCTGGTAGGGATCAAGCCCTTTTGTTTTCTGCTGTTCCATTCAAAACCACTCAGATTTCACTTGCAACGGTCAAGAAGCAAGCAGGCACCAGGAAGCACAGTTGTTGGCACTGTGGCCTTCCTGGGCACCACGTTAGGCATAACTGTGCCAGAGGATTCTTGGTTCAGCTTGTAGAACTTCCTAGACAGAGGGGGCCCTTCAGAAAGGACTGATACCTTAACTGTGTGTGAACTGGCTTTTAAGGAGAGTAAAGCAATAGTGGACCTTTTAAACGTGTGTCTGTGTGTGTGTAAAGTGTCATCAAGTCGCTATTGACTTACAGCAACCCCATTGGGTTTCCAAGGCAAGAGACTAATGCAGGTGGTTTGCCATTGCCATCCTTTGCATAGAGACCCTCAAATTTTTCAGTGGTCTCCCATCCAAATACCAACCACAGCCAACCCTGCTTCGCTTTCGAGGTCTGATGAGATCAGGCTAGCCTGGGCCATTCAACTCAGGGCACACAGCAGCAGCCTATGCTTTAGTTGCTGTTACCTTGCTGCTTTTATGGTGTGTGTCTGTGTGTGTATGGGGGGGGGTTAATCTGGCATTACCTACCCTGAATCCTCAGGATGGGGCAGGTTTAAAAATGGAAATAATGCTCTGCAATGCGCATTTAGAACGCAGAGCTGGTTGCCTGCCAAACAGCAGCCTTGCCTTTGTTTCACGGCATCCTAATAGCAGCCGTTGGGATGCCCCCTTGCTCATAATAAAAGGCAGCCAAAAGGGCCTTCTTGGGCAGAGGCTGGTGCTCTCGGATGCTTCCAGGAAGGGGCAGGGGCCAAGCATTCCCTTAGTTCTCTGTGTGCCCCCTCGATTCCAAGCAATTATGCTGGCAGAAGAGTGGTTTTACGGGCCACTCCAGCGTTCTAAATTTAGAGCGGTTAAGATGATTTGCGATTCTGTTGCTGGGAAAAGGGAGCGAGGGAGGGAAGAGACATGGGGGGGGGGAGAACTCACTGATAATACAATGCTCGGCAGCAATCACGCCTTGCCTTGCTTCAACTGATAGCCAATTTTGGCCTGGTGACAGCGCAGTCCAAACAAGAGGGGAGAGGGACTTGTGACTTACACCGCTAGTTCTTTTTATACATCATCAAAGCAATTCAAATTAGCTTCTTTCCCTGGTGGCTTTAAAAAGGGTTTCCCTGGAAATCTTGCACAGGCAATTGGGAATCGATCTATCACACACTTGTCCCACCGATCACATTTTTTATCCTCCAAGAGAAGGAGCAGCTTACCTGGTCCTCCCCTCTTCTGTTGTATTTGTGCAACAACCCCGGAGTTAGGAGAGGGTGAGCCAGAGTGATCAGCTCACTGAGCTTTGTCATTGCAACTGGAACCCAGGTCTGACACTAGAACAGGCTGCTCCCCACAAATTGTCACAGTTTCCCCAATCAGTGCATGGCCAACGGTGGAGTGGGGGGAGATCTATGCTTGTATTCAGTATGGCCAGTAACCTGCCATAAATGTTTAACAGAGCATCTGCTTTTCATATCAGAAGTCCAAGGTTTGATCCCTCCCATCTCTCAAAAGATAGCAAGGCACTGTCAAGATGGAATAGATAGTGCTAGGTAGGTGCTGTGTCAGTCTTTAGGGAAGGGCTATAGCACCATGGCCAACCTTCAGGTGGAGCCAGGAGTTCTCCTGGAGCTGCAAATGATCTCCAGACTACAGAGGTCAGGTCCCCTGGAGGAAATGGCAGTATCAGAGGACCAGAGTCTATGACATCATATCCCAGCTGAGTTAACATAAGAACATAGGTCCACCAGTGGGGCCAGAACACTAGAAGCCCTCCCATTGTTGCCCCCCCCAAGTACCAAGAATACAGAGCATCATGTGCCCCAGACTGAGCATTCCCATCTATACCTTGTTGCTAATAGCCACTGATGGACCTCAGCTCCATATATTTATCCAATTCCCTCTTGAAGCCGTCCATGCTTGTAGCCCCCACCACCTCCTGTGGCAGTGAATTCCATGTGTTAATCACTCTTTGGGTGAAGAAGTACTTCCTTTTATCTGTTCTAACCTGATTGCTCAGCAATTTCATGGAGTGCCCATGAGTTCTTGTATTGTAAGAAAGGGAGAAAAGTACCTCTTTCTCTACTTGCTCTGTCCCATGCATAATCTTATAAACCTCCATCATGTCACCCCTCAGCTGTCATTTCCCTTGTTTCCTTGCCTTCCCAGGCACTGCTCTGGTATCTAAGAGAATTTCCCAACCTGGAGCTGGCAACCCCAGGCTATAGCTTAGGGCTTGACATGAAGGAAGTCCCAAGTTCTGTCTCTAATGACAAAAGATGTCTGGGAGCACAGCTGAGAAAGCTCTCTTTCCTCCTGAGGCCTTGGAAAGCTGCTGCTGGTCAGATCCGGTGCTCCTGGGCTGATCCTTTAAATGGCAGCTTCATACGTATTTGTTTTAATTTCTAGCTTTCCCTAACCCTAGGACTTTGGCAAGCTACAGTTTTAGAAATGCACACATAAATTATCCCAAATAGAAGGAAAAATAATTCAGGCTAGACAAAATTTATCCAAAAATTTTATTTTCATTTCCAGGTTTAACCAGAATCTACCAGAAGTCATCTCGACCAGAATGCAGCGGTGTAGCCTAACCTGACATGCCACTCCTAAGAAGTTGGCTTTGCTGCTTTTTTTTTTTTTAATTGGGTTATATTCCCACTATATGATTCTCCCATTTGTAGTCTGAAGAGCAGCAGGTACAGGAAATCAGGAACATGTGATACTTTTCTTGCACATGTAGATCAGCTCTGAGTATCCAAGGAGAGGGAAAGGTCCATAGAGGTCCCTTTGTAGCTCACCCCAGTCAGTGACATCATCATTGACAGGGGTCCGTTGGGGCCGGAGCAAGGCGGAGCAAAGCTCCACCAACTCAGGATTGGCCACTAGGGCAGCCACGGGCTGAATCAGATTCTCTAATCTGATTCAGCCCGCTGCCGAATTGCCGCCAAATTTAAAAGCAACTGGAGGGGAGGGGGTTTGAGGGAGAGGCTCCAAACTTGCAGGGTAGCTGCTGGGGCCTCTTCTCAAAATACCCACCAAGTTTCAAGAAGATTGGACCAGGGGGTCCAATTCTACAGGCCTCCAAACAGGTTGCCCCCATTCCCTCCATTGTTCTCTATGGGAGGAAAAAAGTTAACATTTTTTCCCACCATAGAGAACAATGGAGGGGATGGGACAACCTGTTTGGGGGGCCATAGAATTGGACCCCCTGGTCCAATCTTCTTGAAACTTGGTAGGTATTTCGAGGAGAGGCCCCAGCAGCTACCCTGCAAGTTTGGAGCCTCTCCCTCAAACCCCCTTTCCTCCAGCCCTTCATATACCCTATGAGTTTTTGCCATTGATTTCAATGGCCCATAGGGTATAATGGGGCCGAAACTGACATTCCCTTTCTGACACACTTCTGGTGATGTCAGGGGACGTGGCATATGCTAATGAGGTATGCTAATGAGTTATGCTAATGAGCTCCTGCACCTCTTTTTCTACGAAAGGACCCCTGATCATTGAGCTACTAAAGGCACAACACCTCTTCTCCCTGAACGCCAGCAATTGCGACATTCCCTCCTGTCCAGCAGAGGTGACCTGTGAAGACCTGGATCCTGGGAGTCTGGGATGCAATGCAGTGACCCTGTGAGCCGCTGCTGATTGATGCCTAGTCAACATGGAACAACTTGCTGGCTTATAAATTGGTGGAAGGAGTCCTTTCTTTAGACAAGGTTCTTTAGATTGCCTTTCCCCCCAATGGGATATTCTCAATGACTGGGGAGGATGGGGTTTGGGGACAGGAGGGACCTGAGCAGGGCCTAATGCCATACAGTCCACATTCCAAAACAGTGTGATTATGGGAGATCTCCAGCCACCACCTGGGAGTTGGCAATCTTTAGTTTGACCCAGGAATTTCATGGGCAGAGGTCTAGCCAAGTAAATTACTGACTTATTATTTACTTAAAACATTTATGAGCCTTCTTTCTGCCTTGCAGAACTCTAGGTGGCTTACAAGATAACAGATATAAAAAAAACATTTTTTAAAAAACTGGGTATGTGCAGTAGAATGCAGTATTGACTTCTGCAACTGGTAGGCAGGACCAAGGCTCAGAACTGGCGAGGGCAATACCGGGAGCATTGCTTTTCAGCCCTTGCCCGTTAGAACTGCAAATAACTGGATCAGGCCATCTATATGATTTCTCCAGGCCAGAAGGGTAATTCTGTTGTCACAAGGAAAAGCAGTGTAGGGGTCCTTAGGGCTGAATGAAATCCTGGTCAAAAGGAAAGCCTCCTTTGCTGATGCTGGAACAATTTTATTTTCATGGCATACAGAGACAGAGACTGGAGGCAGGAAAATTCTGCCGCCACCAGGAATCTGCCGCTTGAAGCGCTGGTCTTCTTGTTGTTCATGATGAGGCTGTCCTCATCCTGGCTCATAAATGGTATCTTAAGTGCATTATGAGGACAGCTGCAAGCCTTAATTGATATAATTGATTAATCAATGAGCATATGAATTGCGGATTAAAAATTGGCACCCCCTTCCCACTTAAATAGAGGGGGGCATCTCCCTCTTTCAACACGATTTAAAACAACAACCTTTTTTTCGTCTAGCAATGGGTGGGAGCTTTGACTTCTTAAACTATGAGCTAGGGCTACCCCCCACCTTCCATGGTATCTTCAAAAAAGTACCTGCCATTGAGCATTTTGCACTTTGTAAATGTCTTCCCATTTAACTGATGAATTAATTGGTTTATTAAGCCATACGATGCATCCGTCAGCAGTCCTCATGTTTAGTTCTAACTGTTGCTATTTGGAGGCCGTCTCGAGATTGAAGAGCCGGGTTTCTTGAGCAATAGGTAACATGCTTTTTGTGGACTAGAAGGAGGAGGGAGGAAAACAGGATGCCTGATGCCGGATCAGGCTTCTGGAGGCTTTATAAGAACATAAGAGAAGCCAATATTGGATCAGGCCAATGGCCCATCCAGTCCAACACTCTGTCACACAGTGGCCAGAAATACCAGGTGCCCTCAGGAGGTCCACCAGTGGGGCCAGGACACTAGAAGCAGAGCATCACTTGCCCCAGACCGAGAGTTCCTATCTATACATTGTGGCTAATAGCCACTGATGGACCTCTGCTCCATATGTTTACCTAATTCCCTCTTGAAGCCGTCCATGCTTGTAGCCGCCACTACCTCCTGTGGCAGTGAATTCCATGTGTTTCCTTGGGTTCATCTGCTCCTTCTTGCCCTGCCTTCCCATCCCTGTAAGGTTTGTTCTTCCCCCTGTTTTTCTGTCTATTCCATCACTAAGTCCTCCAGTTGATCTTTTAATACATTCTGCCTTTCCCCCTGCAGGCTGTCCTGGCCATACAGTAGCTAGGTAAATGCCTGGGGAAACTCGGCTGAACCCTCTCCTTCACCAATAAGTTTTCATGCTATCTGTCCCCATATTCATTCACCTGTCTTCTATGGCACACTTGAGTCCTTATACCCCGCCAGTGATTTGCAGCCCCTCCCCTCAATCGTTGCAACCACAGTGTAAGTTGACCATGAAGCTTGACTCCTGAATGTCATTCCAGGCTATTATCTGCTTCCCTCCCCCTGCCCAAAATATGCATCCGCTATTACCTTCTGTTCCCTAGAATCCCAAAGGAAACAAGACCCAACTGGGCCTCTGCTACTACACACATATGGACAGAGATCTGGAGGGGGCCTGTTCATGAGGCTCCATGGGGCAAGCCACTCTGGCAGCAGGGTAAAGGGGGTAAAGAGGGAGTCCTAGACAGGTCTGATCCCCACCCACCCCATGAGAGAGCCTTGTGCACAGACCGCCCCCCTGCTGCTCTTGCTTAATTTCCATTCCTCTCAATGGTGGCTATCTTCCTGGTGGATATCACTGACTAATTGACTGAGATTGTTATACAACCGCATTTCTCCCCAATAGCACTTTACAACTTTGTCCCCCCCCCCCCACAGTTGATTATCCTCACAAGAAGCCCTCTGTGAGGTAGATTAGACTGAGCCAGAGTGATTGGCCTCAAGTCATCCAGCGAGTTTTCATGGCAGGGTGTGGATTCGAACCTAGGTCTCCCAGACACTAGTCTGACTCGCCAACCATTACACCACACGTTGTGGAAGGGAGACCCCATTTGCTTCAAGCACCAGAACTGGAGCATAACCTAGTTATCTACCACATTGCACGCCCCCTCCAGGTGACATCCAGGGTTCTCCTCATTTTAGCTTCACAACAGCTCTGTAAGATAGGCTAGGCCGAGAGAGAATGATGGGACCAGCGTCACCCACTGGAACTGTAAGGACTGCCTTTCCCTGTACAGACCTACCTGCTGACTCGGGACTTCAGAGCAGCTCCTTTTAGTTGCTCCCTCTGCCAGGAGGTAGATTTGGACTTCTAGACTCAGAGGCTTGCGGTGGAGGGAGACTATAGCCCTAGTTCTTTGGCCTGGGCTCCCCAACAAGGTACATTAAAGCTTCTTCCTTGCAGTCATGATGAAAATTAGGTAAGGCGATTCTCTTCTAGAGTCACCGAAGCCCATGTTTGTGGCACAGTTTCAAGTGCTGATATTTGTGATCCATTCTTGGTGGTACTGAACACACGTGAAGCTGGCTTATACTGAATCAGACCCTGGGTCCATCAAGGTCAGTATTGCCTGCTCAGACTGGCAGAGGCTCTCCAGGGTCTCAGGCTGGGGTCTTTCACCTGCTGCCTGGTCCTTTTAATTGGAGATGCCGGGGATTGAACCCAGGACCTTCTGCATGCCAAGCAGAGGCTCTGCCACTGAGCAACAGCCCCCTCCCCTAGGGCTGTTTCTTCTTTCAGCATATTAAGTGATAGGTCACTAGCTGCCTCGAACTTCAGACATTAATCTTTTAAGAAATAAATAAATGACTGGGGAATGGAATCCAGGTCTCTGCAATCCTAGTCTGGCACCTTAACCATCACTGCATATTGGGGCTCAGCATTGTTTAGAACTGTGTTGGAGCAGACCAAGGAGTCCTTCTAGTCCAGCATCCTCAAGCCAGCCAGATTTTTCAGGGGGGTCTGCTAGCAGGGCAACACTACAGGCCTCGTCTGCTCTTTGATGCTGGCATGTGACAACTCCAAGGTAGACGGCCTCTGAACATGGAGATTCCATTCAGCTATTCAGGCATATCCTGCATGAATGCATCCATCCTCCTTTTAAAAATGAATAATGTAAGAGCCCTGCTGGATCAGATTGAAAGAGCCCAGCAAGCTGTCTTCAGCAGTGGCTGTTCAGGTGTTTCAGGGAAGACCACAAGAAAGGCACAAAGGCATTAGCCCCACCCACCACCCACCCCCGAAACTGGTACGGGACTCATATCTTAGGCTGTTCAATCAAAGCCCAATTTTGTCCTTTTCTTTTAAAAAAAAGGAGGGGGTTCAGTTGTTGGGCAAACATCAGGCATTTTACACCATTTGCACACTGTTCAGACACGGCACATGGGTGGTAATAAGAGGGATCTAGAACTGGGCTGATTGCAGAGAACCTGATGGGATGGCGCATGGCTGAGAGAAAGGAGCTCTGAATCAAGTGCATGGAGGTCATGGAAAGAAAGCATTTCATCTTGCAGCACACACTTGACTTGAGAGCCAATTTGGTGTAGTGGTTAAGTGCGCGGACTCTAATCTGGGAGAACCGGGTTTGATTCCCCACTCCTCCACTTGCACCTGGCTGGATGACCTTGGGCAAGCCATAGCTCTGTACCAGCTGTTCCCTCAAGGACAGCTTGGGAAAGAGTTCTCTCAGCCCCACCTACCTCACAGGGTGTCTGTTGTGGGGAGGGGAGGGGAAAGGAGTTTGTAAGCCGCTCTGAGACTCTTAAGTGAGTGAAGGGCGGGATATAAATCCAATCTCTTCTTCTCTTCTTCTTCTTCTGGAACTCATTGCCACAGGATGTGGGAATGGCCACTCTCTTAAGCTTTAGACTAGGGCTAGAAAAATTAACAAAATGGGTGTATCCAGAGGCTAGATTGGATAGACCTGATTGGTACATGGGATATCCGCGTTCATATGCATGATACTTCTCAAAAGTGGTTGTTGGGGGCAACAGCAGGGGCAGGCTTGACACCCAGCTTGTGGGCTTCCGAAAACACATCTGGCTGGCCACTGTTGGTAACAGGATGTTGGGTTGCCACAGATGCTGTTCTTTTGTTCTTCTGCCCCTTTGATCTGTTTGCCTCTCTGGCTGAATAATGAATGGGGCACTTGGACTCTTTGCATGTGTTTGGAGTGGGTACTGCTGCCGAGGGTTTTAAAAGCTTTTGTGCTGCTGCTGAGATGGGTGAGGAAAGAGGAGGGGGTGATGCATCTCAATCAAGTGTTCTCTCCTCCCCACCTCCCCCTTTCTGTGTGAGGGGGGGAGTGTGTCCAGGGCTCCCCCAGTGGGACTGACAAAGCCAGGTCAATATGTACATGGATGGGGGGGGGGGGATGCACTCAGTGGCAGGTTTATGTGTTGAAGTGTCAGATCAGAGGCCCTGGCAATTTGGAGTTGCTGTTTGATTGGAGGGGAAGATTGGAGGAAGCAGGTGTGCCTCCCCATCTGTATCACCAATGTGGAAGGACAGAGCTCACTTTGCTCTTCTCCTGCCTTCCCCCCCCCCCATTTTTGCCATCACATTGCAGTCCGCTTACAGCCACCCCATAGAGTTTTCAGGGCAAGAGATGTCCAGAGGCGGTTTCCCATTGCCTGCCTCTATACAGCAACCCTGGAACTTCCTTGGGGACCTCCCCCTGCGTAGCTTCTGAGATCTGACAAGAGAGCCTGGGCTATCCAGGTCAGGGCCTTCCTTCAATAGATGCATTCCCCCCCTTAGAAATAATGTTCATTTTACTAATAAAATGCCGGATTTAGAAATCTGTCCTTAAATTCGGGTTTATTTGCCTGCCTGCTTTCTAAAATGAATCTAGCTGTTTTTATTCTCTTCAAAAAGTATGCTTTTCTAGTTCTTTTAAAGTTTATCTGTGCGTGTGTGTTTCATTTCAAAAAGAGCAAATAAGCTAATGGACCGCAAATCAGTGATCTACTTGGAAGGTCTCTAGTGCAATGGAGAACTGGGCCCAAAGTCTCCCTTTTCCCTGGTATTGTGGTGGGGAAAATAATTTTTGTACAGTCTCTGCCCACACACACACACAAAAAACCTCTTGAATTTATGCCAGTCATGGCTGTGACCCCTAACAAATTTGTGTAGAAGTAAGTTGCAGTCAGTAAGCTTTACCTTGAAGGAAATCCCAGGAGGGGCGTTGCATGGGCCTCTCAAGATGAAAACCGCCAAGAGGCCCGGTGACATCTTCAAGACGCATGGAATGATCATGGCAGGAGCTTTTGCAGGTCACTGCCCACCCTTCAGAAGCATTAAAGTGTTATCCTCAGTTGGCAAACCTATCCATCTCTCGGTCTGTCTGATGGCCTGTCTCTCTCAGTTTATTCTAATGTGAAGCTCAACTTCTTTCCCTTCTTTTTTGTGCAGTTGGAAAAAGAAAGCCACCACGAGCGAAGATGAAAGGCAGAGTATAAATATTTTAATAAAATGGTGCAGCATGTACTACATTTTTTGTGCCACAGTGTAGACTAGGTACAGCTAGGTTGTTTCTTAAAAATGGGGGGAGGATTGGGGAGGAACACAAAATAAATATGATGTCTTCCCTTCCCTTCCCTTCCCATTAGACAAAGTTCTGATATGGTTTGTTTATGCCTGGATTTACAGGTGGGGTACTAGGCTGGCTGTATGTGCAGTGGGGGAGAAACAATCTGTCAAAGCTGGTTCTGGCTCATAAAAACCACAACAATCTGTTACCCTTTAAGGTGAATACATGAAGCTGCCTCTTATTGAGTCAGACCATCAGTCCATCAGAGTCACTATTGTCTACTTTGGCCGTGGCTCTCCCAGATAGAGGTCAGTCACATCCCCTACTACCTGATCCTTTTAATTGGCGTTCCTGGGGACTGAAAGTGGAACTTTCTGCATGTAAAAAAGATGTTCTGTCACTAAGCTACAACCTCTTCTTTGTGGTGGCCCCAAGTCTCAAAGCCTTGGTACTGATCCTACTATTTTGCTGGTCTGTCCTGGGTAAATACATGCTGATGGGGTCTGAACTGGCTGAGGCTGAAAAGGAAAGAGATCTTGGGGTTGTAGTGGAAAGCTTGATGAAAAGGTCAACCCAGTGTGTGGCAGTGGTGAAAAGGGGAAACGCCATGCTGGGAATTATCAGGAAACGGACCAGAAATAAAAAGGCCTGTACTGTAATGCCCTTGGAGGGCTTCTAGTGTCCTGGCCCCACTGGATGACCTCCTGATGGCACCTGCTATTTTGGTCACTGTGTAACAAGACTGTTGGACTGGATGGGCCCTTGGCCTGATCCAACATTGGCTTCTCTTATGTTCTTATGTATAAAGCTATGGTGCAGCCTCATTTGGAATACTGCATGCCATTTCGGTTGCCATATCTCAAAAAGGACACTGCAGAATGGGAAAAGGTACAAAGGAGGCCAGCCGTTATGATTCGGGGGTTGGAAGAAAGTCTGGACAGCATGCGATTTTACAGACTAGAAAAAGAATGGCTAAGGGGAGACATGATCAGTGTTTATAAAATTAGGCATAGGTTCGAGAAAGTGGATAGAGGCAGCTTTTTCTCAATCAATCAGTCCATAATTTGGGGGCACCCAATTAAATAGTTGGCAAAAGACAAAAAGAAACACTTCTTTACTCAATGAGTAGTTAAATTGTGGAATTAAATGCCAGTGGAGGCAGTAGTGGCCGTGAGCATAGACGGCTTTAAAGGGGAGTTAGACTGATATATGGAGGAAAGGTTCAGAGAGCCAGTCTGGTGTAGTGGTTAAGTGCGCGGACTCTAATCTGGGAGAACCAGGTTTGATTCCCCACTCCTCCACTTGCACCTGGCTGGATGACCTTGGGTAAGCCATAGCTCTGTACCAGCTGTTCCCTCAAGGACAGCTTGGGAAAGAGTTCTCTCAGCCCCACCTACCTCACAGGGTGCCTGTTGTGGGGAGGGGAAGGGAAAAGTAGTTTGTAAGCCGCTCTGAGACTCTTCAGTGAGTGAAGGGCGGGATATAAATCCAATCTCTTCTTCTTCTTCTTCATCAGTGACTGCTACCACCCATGGTGAATAAAGGGAACTTCCATAGTAGGGAGTACTAAATCTCTGAAACCCAGTGCCAGGAGGCAACATTGGGGAGGGCCTTGGCCTCTGTGCCCTGTTATTGGCCCTCCAGATTAACTGGCTGAGCTCTGTGTGAAACAGTAGGCTGGGCTGGATGGACCCCTGGTCTGATCCACCAAGCCCAGCCTGATCCACCAAGCCCACATTCAATGTGCGTGCGGCTAGGACTGCAGTCTAAATGTAAAAAGCACATTCATATTAGGCAAAGCATTCCTCTGTTGATGATGAACATTTGCACTGAAGAAAAGAAATCCTTGATCTACGCTGAAGGAAAGAGGAAAGCCATACCTTGTCATAACCCTCCCCCCCATATATACATATCAAACAATTTTCATATTCACATGGGAGATTCCCTCCCAGCCCACAGCGCACACAAACAACCGTATCCTTATATCTGCTGGTTTTGCTGAGGTATAATCTGATGTAAAATGGTTTGATGGTTGTTCTTTGAGAAAGAGGATTTTAATTGCTTTTAAAATATTTTTTATTTTAGAATTTAAATATGTTGAGAGCCACTTTTATTAGCTGTGTTCAAGACCAGTAGCACCTTAGAGACTAACAAGATTTTGGGGGTATAAACTTTTGAGAGTCAAAGCTCCCTTCTAACTGTGGGAGACGGGAGGAAGGGAGGTTTTGATAATATTTATTTATTCATTTATTTAGTGTATTTTAATCCCAATTTTCTCCCTGACAGGGACCCAGAGCAGCTAACGAAAAGTACTCGTTTAAGCTTATTTATATAAAACACAGTACAAACAAACAAAAGACAAAAAGTAGAGGAGATATACAGGATAATCCATCTGGCCAAGGCCACAGTCTGTGATCCAAAGACTTGGGGCCACATTTGGTGTCTATTCCATTTATTATGTAAATGTATACAGTATAGGCAATAGAATATTTCACTGAAGTCAGAGCCCATTTACTTAGGTGTTCTGGTTCTACTCAAGTGTGGTTCTTCATTATGTTCCATCCATTCATTCAGTATTTTAGAGTAATCAGCTTCGCCATTCTCAGAAACAGTAATGAGAAACGGAGTCCATTTTAAAGATGGAAAACTGAGTTTTGGGAGGCCCACTTGCTGACAGCCAAGCAAGGATCGGAAGCTGGCTTTCCTCAGTGCATACCCAATGGCATATCTTTGCAGAAAAGATGATTATGCCTGACCTATATTATAATTAATCCCATTTATTATGTTTGCAGAGTTCATTGAGTCCTTAGATCTCATCCATGGAAATCAAGGGGACTTAACAGTGCTGAAGTTTGCCTTGCAAACTTATGCATCATTACCAGAAAGTATTAATGCAGTGGAAGTTGCCAGAGAAAGCATTAGGTCGATGATGTCATAATATCACTATATCGAGCAGTCAACTTAGCTGGCCAATGTATGCCACCTACAGATCAGTCAGGAGCCTTTACATACTTGGGGGGACTCCCAAGTATGCAAAAAAACACACAACTTGATTAATTAACCAAAAGAAAAAGCTGTTGAAAGCCATCCTGATGAGGACTGAGCACATTCCAGGAGGCACAAGATGGTGATAGTAGCTGAGAGTTTGTTAAAGGAAAAAGAGGGGAAGGGAAATTAGCAAGATCAAGGCCCTGACAGCTTGTGATCATCCAGGGGGAGCTTTTGTATAGATATGCAACTTGTTCCTCCCTTCTGCAATTCCTTACAGACCCCCCCATTATTATAATTATACACTGGGGGGGATGCAAGTAATAGTGGGTAAGGGGTAAACCTAGGGTTGCCAGCTCTGGGTTGGGAAATACCTGGAGATTTTGGGGGCGGAGCCTGAGGAGGACAGGGTTTGGGGAAGGGAGGGGCCTCAGTAGGGTACAGTGCTATATAGTCCACCTTCCAAAGTGGCCATTTTCTCCAGGTGAACTGACTCCAATTGTAATTCCAGGACATCTCCAGTCACCATCTGAAGGTTGGCAACCCAGGGCAGACCATTGGGAGCTTTCTCCTTCCCCTATAATGGACTGGTGCAAGACAACTGTTCCTGGGGTCTAAATAAGCAGCTTCCCGCTCACCCAAGCAATCTCATGCTATAGCACAGAAACCCTCTGGCGCCGATTGCACAGACCGGAGCAGGACAATACAGGGAGGAAGATAGTTTTTTAAACTGATAGGCTGACTTGGAGCGGGATTTCCTTGCCTCCCCTGTCACATTTCTGCCCCAAATTTCCCTGAAATGCTGTTGCTAGTGGACAGGGGACCCCCTCCCCCATATGGCATGTGGTGGAAATGGAAGGTCTTGCAGTATGGGTAGAGGGAAGGCAATCAGGAGAACATCTCCCAGCTTTCATTAGCAAAAATGTCCCAAAGTATGTGAAGTGCTTTGAGCACACATCATATATGATTATTCATCACCATTACAATGACCCTATAAGGTAGCCTGATGCAAATTCTAAGCAACGTCGTTATTGGTGTCTGTACCTAGCATGTTTGCACCTTCGTGGTCTCTCTCTCTCTGCTCTGTCACCCTGTGAATTGCATTTAAACTTCACATGGTCACTTGTCAGGGTGCAAAATGAGCAAGAAGGCATTGGCTCTGGTAAATAGGTCATCTGCAATCAGTACTGGCTTAGCATTCCCAAGGTCACCAGCTTGTTATCTGCCACCACCTTATATCCCCAGTCCCCCTTGCTAGAACTGTCTGCATCTCCTTCCCACTAAAAGCCACCCATTTCCTCCCGGGGAGGAACTTCTAGGAGCTGCTATACACAGGAATGCAAAAGAGGAATTCCAAGGGATGTGTCCAGACTGAAGCTTACTAGGTTTTCTTTCCAGACCATCACCTCAGGCCAAGTCCACAGGCAAGCGCTGATCATCTCCAAAGGCCATGCAAGGTCTTTATTTAATATTATTAAGTTGGAAAGGGTCACAAGGGGGTGTTTGTAATAGACCTTACCCCCACTCCTTCCGTAATGAAGCTTATATCTGAAAACAAAGAGGAGTGTTTCTATCACCTTAAAAGACTACTCGATCTATTCAAGCATAAGCTTTTGCATACTAGAATCTACTTCATCGGATGTATGAATTGTCTTGCAAGAGTTTGAAGACTAAAAAGGTCCTTGCATTTGCTCAGATTCAGCCCTCTTCTCTGACCATCTTACCTCCTTCCCCAGCTTCTCCACCGTGAACTGTAAGTTCCTCTGGGCAGGGGCCTGTCTTTGCCCTGCTTTGCTTAGGCGCACCCTGTGCTATGCCATGCATATTGACAAAGATACAAACAAACTAGTTTAGGCCCTCGGGAAGATTGCTTGAAGTGAGTGGGGCATGCCAGAGGACACGAGAAAAAACAGCAAGAGAGAAAGGGATTTTCACAGTAGGAACAAATATTTTAATCCAGAATATGTCGCTTGTGAACACTTGCTAATGCATGATAGAGCACAGAAAAGAAGCCATTTTGAAATCCCACATAATCCTCACATTCAAGTGGCAGACATGCACAAATGCAGGGTTTCTGCTTGTGAAAACTGCTAAAGACTGACACCTTGTTTGGCTGCAAAAGACAAATGAGGGGAAAAATAACCATGAGCTCTCTAGCTTTGACAGAAGAAGAGGTAGTTGCCTGTAAGCCCAGCAAGAAATGTCAGTCCCCCCCCACCAGTCAGCATTTCAGTCCCCTGAGCAGGCCTCATTAGCATCAGATCTCCAGGTCTGGAGCAAAACTGCTGGGTTAAACCTAAGGCTCTACTCACTGACCTCTCCCTGTCCGCATTCTGGTCCTGGCACAGGAGGTCTCCCGTCATCTGAACTAGCAAGGGAGGACTTCCTTTGGGAGGCAAAATATACTGGAACTCGCAGCAGGATCTTCTATGTTGTGGCCCCCCCTCCCCAGTTTGCAATTGATTATCTGCTGTGATCGTCCTTAGTCCATCTTAAAGGATAGTTAGAGAGAACTCTGTAAAACGCTTTTTATCTTGCTGTACTTGCTTGGGTTTAGGGATGGGTTTTTTATTACTATGTTGTTGTTTTTTAATCTGATTTGTTCATTGTAATAAGTTGTACTAAAAATTGCATTTTTGTTGTAAACTTTAGGTCACGTTTCTTGATTAAAACTTGTGCTTCTGGATTTTAAATTACAGTCCTTTGTCTCTGACGATATCCTCTCCTGTTCCTCCCCCTGATGTCTCCATTGCTATCTTATTGTAGGCTTTTAAAATTATTTTAATTATTATTAAATTTTAATTATTCAAGTGGCCTGGGTATCTCAGAGAGGGCCAGATCCTGTATGCAAGCTCCCACACAGGGTTGCCATGTGTCTGCTGGGGATGGGAGAGCTCCCACCTCCAGTGGGCCTTACCTGCCAGCACTCCAGTGCCCAATGGAAGAAAGATTATTTTTTAATTGCTGTCAGTGATGGCAAATTCAAACATGATGTCAACTCTGGGAATATCCTGGAATTAACCTCCCACCCAAGTCCCTGCTCCACCCAGTCTACCACTGGTTGCCAGCGAGGTCTACTCCCACATTTTATCATCAGCTGGAGATATCCTGCTTCATTTACTGATGTATATAGGCGAAGCTGGCCTCTATGAGTGACCGGGCCTTTTTGGTGGTTGCTCCAGCGCTCTGGATTGTTTTTCCTCATGTGACCCAACTGGCTTTCTCTTCTCTGTAAAACCTTTTGGTTCCTTTTTGCTGTTGGTCACAAGCTGGTTTCCTGGTCCTTTTTCTGCAGTCTGTCCTGCTGTTTGTAATTAATCACATTCATGTAATTTTTCTAAGGTCGTACAGCACTTTGAAATGTCACACAAAGCCTGTTATACGACATGCTGCAAATAAGTAAAGATAAGTGGAGCTTTGTCCCTGTTAGTTCCTCTTCTGGGCTTCAGTGCCTTGTAGCCTCATCCTAAGCATATTCACTTGGAAGTAGATCCCGCTGTGCTTGATGCAAAGGAAGCCTGTTCATGGGGCCGCAAGAAAACTCCTCCAGTTTCTGCAAGGTGACCTGAGAATGAACAGCTTTCCCTTTTCAGAAGGAGTCCCCAGGGATGGGGAAGACTGACAGCAAATCAAGCCCCAGATTTATAACCATTGTAATGGCTGTTTTTATCTGTATTATCCTAAATTACCCTAGGATTTTATTCTTTATTCATGTTTAAAGTTTTATCGAAATGGAGGGTTTTTTAAACAAATGTCAGGATGAGAACTCTCTCTGTTGAAAGGTCAGGTAGGGACTTTAAACAGAATGTTTAAAACTAAGGCAATAATGACCCCCCCTGCATTTTGTGATACAGTTCCTAAATGCTGGGGCAAGAACCTCGATAAGGATAGCACCCTCCGCTTTATGAATCCTCGATCCAGTCAAAGCACTGACAATTCCACTGGGATGGAAAAGGCTCAGGGAGTGGTATGAAAATCGAAGGGGATGAATTAATCCCCCGGACATGGAGGGAGATTTCGTGGCCGGTTTCAGACTGAGGGTGCTGGGCTGCAATGCACCAGCCACCTCCTTGACCCGCAGCGCTTCGGCGTTCAAGAAGATGCTGGCATGATCTGGGACTTGCAGCCTTCTGTCCTAATCCTAAATATATTGCCATGGGAAGAAGCCTCTCTTTCCCGCAAAGCACAGGATGGATTCCCATTTCTGTTTGATATGTACAGGCCTTGTTTTTATCAGACAGTGCCTCCCCCACCTATACAGGGCAGGCTCATGTGGGTGACATGCTTTGGGGTGCTACTGAAAAGTATCCCTAAGCAATGATCTGGCAACAAGCTCCTGCATTTGGTGTGGTGGGTGTGGGCGAGAGAGGATCTAGGTCCCCTTGCAGAACCATGGACTTCAGTACATTAAACGCATGCGAAAGACTCCCCCTTCCTTGTGTGTGTTAAATGCCATCAAGTCACAGGCGACTCATGGCAACCCCGTAAAGTTTTCAAGGCTGAGACTAAGAGGTGCTTTGCCATTGCCTGCCTCTGCACAGTGACCCTGGGATCCCTTGGTGGTCTCCCATCCAAACACTAACCAGGGCCAACCCGGCTTAGCTTCTGAGCTATGATGAGATCACGCTAGTCTGGGCCATCCAGGTCTTATTGCCAAGCAAATGGGGCCAGAATCAAGCCTGAGGCCTATCACTGCCTGATTTCTCTGCACTTAGGCCTTGCACACTTGCCGGCTGTCTACATGCATCAATTCCACTGGAAAAGCTTTGCATTTAATGCTACTTTGAGTGGGCCGGAAAAGCAGCATATTGTGCGTGACTCAGTGAGCAATGGGAGTTCTGTCTTGGTTTACATCTCTCATGATCTTTAGGGGCATGCAAGCCATCCCTTGGTGTGGCATGCATGAACCAAACCTTTACTCCGATGCAATTCCATTTGTCCAAATAGGCTCCTTCTTGAATCAGATTACAGACCACCAATGGCTGCAGCTCTGTGTGGCTAAGGGCAGGAGACCTAGGGTGACAGCAGATGGGGGTGGGGGTGGTTGTGCTTTAAATCACCTGTGAGTGACAGCCTTGACCAGCCAGATAAAGGCAAGGGCTTCCTAGCCTCACTCTGCTCAGAATCGCTGTCAGTTCCTGGCCTCCTTGGAGTTCCCTGGGGGGGGGGGTCCGGCTGGGCTTCAGTAGCCAAGCCCTCAATGTCAAAGTGACTTGGGGGTCCCTTCCTCCTCTTTGTCTGCTCAAGCCGCTCTTGGTTCATGGCCTTGGGCGATTTTTCATTCCTTGTTTGCCAGGGAGCCAGTCAGCCCCCCCCCTCCTTCCTCCTCCTCCTGTTCTTTTCTTTGGGTCCTATAAATAATTTGGTTTATTATTCTCCCCCCCACCACCACACTGCCTTCTCTTCCTTGCAGGAGCTGAGCTGCTGGGGTGGGGGGAGGGGTGTATAATGAATGGAGTGGGTGGGGGGGAATCACTTCTGGAGGGTAATTGGTCCCCATTATGGAAATGCTGGGGCAGCTGCTGGGGGTGAGGGGGGTGTAGGGAGGGAGGACTGGGATCTGTATTACCATAGGAAGAAAACAAATGGGATGTTTATCCCTCCAAAAGGCTGACGTGCAAACTGTCCCCCCTCCCTGCACACACACATGGAGCTGCCCCCCCTTCTTTGAATTTAAATTATAAGCATTTTCTTTACATTGGGCAGAGGGGTGACAGGGAAACAACCACCCAAGTGACATCTCTTCTGCACCAGTGGATACCCCATTCCCTGATTGCTCAAACACCTTGCAATACATTTCTTTTTTAAAAAAAAATAGTTTTCCTTTTTAAAAGTGCTTTAGTTTTGCATTGGAGGGGTGGGAGAATTCCAATGATAAATTAATGTTGGTCCTATCTAAAGAAGTATGTTAGATTTCCTGGCAGAACTAACTGCAGTAAAACTGCAGGTACGAAAGAGAGAGAGACCCACTTGCTACAGAAACACAGCCGCCAATATTGTGAATTTCCTTATTTATTTTTTTAAAAGGGGTCAGAGGCAGTAGTCTTATGCTGTTCATGTCACCATGCAATATATGTACGCAGTCCCCCACATGCACAAACACTGAACCTTTACTGATAATTATTTACAAGCATTAAAAGAATAGACTAGAAAAAAATAGAAGAAATGCCACAATAAATAAATAAAATCTATCGTACATGTTTAAAGCGGTGTGGGTGTGTATATCTCTCATCTATGTCTATAGTATAGTAACCCAACACATAACTGTATGTATTCAATCCATGCTCCTTTAAAGCTAAGGGCATAGTGTCATTTAATGATTTTACAGATGGCACCCGTCATAAGAATGCATGATTTTTATACAGTCCATCTGTTTGATCTGCCATTTAAAGTCCATGGCAATTTTGTCCTGGATTGCAATACAATATGAAAAGTGTCCATACATTTTGTGTACATGTATATACGCACTCACACATACTGCACACGAAAGCACTGTTATAGAATATGGGCACAATCCAGCCAAAGTCAAGCACTTGCACATCTCACTGATTTCAGTGGGAGAGACTGGTGAGTCTTTCTCTCCCACTGAAATCAATGGGGCTTAAAAGTACTCTATGCTCTTTCCCTGTGCTTGAAGCGGCTCTGAATCCTTCAGACAGATGCTAAATTTCTATCTCATCTCACATATGCATTTGACCACCATCTATGCTAGGTTTGAATTTAGCAATCTCTTGGCACATTTTACTCGCTTATAATATCTGTAATATCCCTATATCATATCACATTTTTTCCAACCAGGGCATTTACATGCTTATTGTTAGTTTAGTTAACACCCCGACACTGCCCGACTGGACTGCACCTCACTATGACCAAGGAAAGCTTATGTTAACAGATATACACCTAGGGCATGGATAAGCGCATGACATGTTTGGAAGCGCACAGGGATGCACCACTTGAAATTTAAGCAACAACTACCACAACCTGGAATACCAGGAGGATGCACCAATGAGATGCACAAAAATATTTAAATTTGCCATTTCCTCCCCATCAAATAGACAAGCTAGGGCTTTTTGTATAGACTAGGACCTCTGACTGCAGATTTTGGGGTAGAAATCAAAGGCATGTAAGGTTGCACATAAGGCTGAGATCCCAGGCACATGGGGTTTCATGGGCATAAGCCCTTTAAACTCAGTGGGACTTAATTCTGAGTCAACATGGGGGGGTTGATCCCCATTGGGGGGCACAGGTCCCCCCTCTTCAGTAAGCCCCTTGGAGATAAATGGGAACTGTGGATAACTGAACCCAAAGCTTGCAAGAAAGGGGTTGTCTTTGACCCTCAATCCCTCCAGGAAAAAAAAGTTAAAATCCTTGAAGTCCCATTGATTTCAATGGGAGACATACTTACCTGGGAGTAAGTTCCATGGATGCCAGCAGGCCTTACTCCAGAGTAAACATGCATAGGCTCCGGCTCTTGAAATCAAGGGGACTCGGCTTGCCAATGGGTCAGGCGCCCATTGTGCACCCCTCCTCTCTCGCGCACACACACACGCACGCACGCACACACACACACACATCGCCTTCCTGAAGCCCCCCACCCTCGTTTTTTGTGGGGGTTTTTTCCTCTTCCCCTCCGGGTCGAAGTTTTTCCAGCCTCGTTCTTAGCATTCACCGCGTGCCTTAATTGTATGGACATTTAAATCAAGGTCCGCTGTGAACACGCAGAGAGGGGCCTTTGCCGGCGGCTGCGGGCGCTGCAGCTGGCCAGGGAGAGGGGCCCGGCCGCCGCAGCCCCAATCGAGAACGACCCCCCCCGCGGGGTGCGACAGTGGGGAAGAGGAGCAGAGGAGGGGGGATGTGGGGGTCAGATCCAAGCCAGTCTCCCCCCTCCCCCTAACGCCCCCCCCCCGGGCTGGCCCTCAAACAATGGGGGGGGAGGCGTTGCCTTTGTTCTTCACCTCGGGGCTGGACCTGCTGCCGCTGCTGCCCTGGGCGGCCGGCTGGGGCCTGGCTTCTCCCCCCCACCCGCGTCCCAGTCTCTGCGGATGCTGCTGCTGCTGCTGCCCCAGCCGGGAGGAGAAGTCGCGGGGGTGGGTGGGGTGGGGCCGGGGTGGGGCGAACGAGTCTCTCCGGCCGGGGTGGGGAGGCGATGCTCCGGCGTGGCGGCTTGCCCTTACCCGTCCCCCGAGAGAGCCTCCTGCGCTAGCCTGGGGCTGCTGCTGCTGCTGCTGCTGGCGGCGGTGGCGGAGAGTAGGTCGGGTCCCCCGCGCGAAGATCCAGCTGGTCTGGCCAGCTCCGGCGAGCAGAGACCAAGGCCCGGGCGGGAGCAGCAGCAAGAGAAAGAGAAGGGCGGGGGGGAGGGGAGGGGAGGGGGAGGGAAGAAAAGAAAGCCACCCCCCCCCCCCTCCGGGTTCTCTCCGTTGGCTGCGGCAGGCAGGCAGGCAGGCAGTCCTTTCAAGCTGAAGGTCCCAAGTGGTCCCGGGGAAAAAAGAGAAGCAGCAGCAGCAGCAGCAGCAGCAGCAGCAGCCACGGCGGCGGGGGTGGGGTGGGGGGGCGGCGGGAGCGGGGGCCCATCTGGCTTTGTCAAGTCTTGCATACGCTGAAATGCTAATGACCTAGATAGCTCATGCAAAATGCAGCAGCGGAGGGGGAGGAGGGAGGGGGCGGGGGAGGGAGCCGGGGAGAAAGAGAGGGAGAGCACCAGATCCCCCCCTTCCAGCCACCCCCCCCCAGCCCTGCCCCACCCTGGCCTCCCGGCCTTCCCAGTTCCTGGCTGGACCGGAGCGTGGCCAGAAGTCACCCCAGGAGGGAGTTTTAGGGAGCGCCCCCCCCCCCCGTTCCGAGGAGCCTGCGGACTCCCTCCGATCCCTGACATCATCTGTCTGCATTGCGTGCATCCCCCCCCCCCCCGCAAGCCAACACAAACGCACACTGAGGACGCACAGACACACAACCCCCCCCCCCCCCCCGGTCTCACACCCCCTCGGTCCGAGCAGGGCCAGCCGCCGCCGCCGCCGCCATCACATCCCGGGCTCTGGTCCATCCGCGAGCCGCTGGGCACTCCATCAGGGACCTCCGGCCACCCCCCCCTCAACCCACCCATCCACCCCCCACTTCTGGGCTGGAGGCGCCGTAACCCCCACCTCCTGCAGCCCCCTGCCCCCCGGTCCCCCCTCCAGCCTCACTTCTGCAGTCGCCCCAGTTCCCCCTCCCCGCCTTCTCTAGTCATCTACGAGCTGAAGGTCGCTTCTTTACCCTGAGAAGCCCCCAAACGCCCGGCCGGACCCTCTTCGCAGAACAGCCTCAAAACGACTCTGCGGGACCACCCCGAGGCTCCGTCCGTCTCAGCCGGCTGCTTCCAACAGCGCTCAGCCAGCAGCCTTGTAGCAGGGCAGGGAGGCAACGACCCTCCTCTTCTCTCTTCTCCTCCCCCCACGCCCCATATGACGCCGGCACCTGGTCTTCCGAGATGCACTGCCACTAACCCTGGAGGTTCCATGTCGCTGTAAAGGTACCCGTCCAGACCTGGCCTCTGCCCAGCCTTCTCAGCGAGGGACCCAGCTCTCTCCCTCCCCCCTCCCCCCGGGCAGGCTGCGACAGCCCGGAGACAGCGGAGCGCCCCCTTCCCGACCTCCAGACTTCCCGGGTGGGTGGGTGCAGCTTGTCCCTCCGGAGGGCGACCGCTCCGCTCTTGAGGGGTGGGTGGGTGGGGGTCGGAAGGAAGGGAGAGGGGGGGGGAAGGGAGAGAGGAGGGGGAAGCAGGCAAAGGCTGGACCCGGCCGCTTTGCAAGAAGGACCCAATCCAAATCCGGCGGGCAGGGAGGGTTCCTCCGCGGCGTCTCCAAACCTGCCGGGGAAGGCGGGTGGTCCCGCGCCGGGTGCGAGAGAGACGAGCCGGGTCCCGCAGGCAGGTCCTCTTGTGTCCGGGATGCGCCCGAGCTGGCGGCAGGCGCCCTTCCTCGGGCTGGAAACCCCGAAAGCTTCATCCTGGGCTGGGGCGGGGGGTGGGACGCTGCCGATGGAGGGAGGAGGATAAAGGAAGGAGGCTGCGGATCACCTGGGGGGGGGGGGGTGGAGGGGGAGGAGGCAGGCAGGCAGCCTTAAAGGGACACGTTGCAAGGTGGGACCACTAGCAGAAGACCCCCCTGCCTGGTCTTGCCCAGCCGCATGCCCTTCTGCGGGGCTCTCCAGAAGCTCCTTCTCTCCCTCCCTCGCAACCCCCCCCCTTTATTCTTGAAAGGATTAGGCAGCCAACCTCCCGTCAATCCGCACACCGCCTCCCCCCCCCCCCCCCCCGCATCTGCTGCCAGCCTGCCGGCACGGAAAAGAGGACTTCTCGCTAATCCCCATCAGGACGGCTCTTTTCAGCCACCGCCACCGATTATTCCCGTCCTCTTAATTCCCCCCCCCCTTCTCTGTGCAAAGTCTTGGAGGTGTCCTTTTAGTCCATGCCTTTCAGTCCAAGGGGGTTGGGAAGTAGGAGAGGGGGGGGGGGAGGAAGACCAGGTTTCTGGAAGCCTAGCAGAGATCCCAAAGGAAGGGCTCTTTCTTAACATCTCCCAAGATCTATCCCGGCCCTTGGAACAGAAGTCCGGGAGGAAAGCAAGTGATCCATCGCTGCCTCCCCACCAGGATCCTCTGGAGTTTTCCCCTTGACCGGTAAGGTCATCTGAAGGTTCCATCTTAGCCGCTCTTTGCCCGGGGAGCAGGGGTGAAGGCAGCCCAGGGTTTGAGCCGTAAGCCCCTCTTCATCCTTCTTTTCGTGGAACCACCGATGCCCACGTGTTCCATCGACTGTCTAACATGCAGGGAATGTTGACCTACACAGATGAATGCTGACGAAGTCCCCCACCCCCATGAATGTCATGCGAACAGAGACATCCTGTGTGCCTCTTCTTTGGCCATGACACACTGTGCATGCTCATCTTTGCATTTAGGAGACCGTCAACATTCACCAACGCATCTCTGGATTTGTGGATGTGTGTGTGGGGGAGAGGAACCAGTATTCGCTTGTGAAAGCCAAATCAACCGTCCTCAAATCTGGGAGATTTTCTATGACACATTTCTCTGTGCATTTACCGAGTTTGTTTGTTTGTTTTGGTATAGATCTCGCCTCTTTCCAAAGCTCCAGGAGGTTAACTGCAGTTTAAAGAGGAAAAAATAAAATAAATAAAAGTAGGATATCCAATGAAAGATGTGTGTGAGTGAAGTGCGCGTGCGCCTTCACCAGGCCTTCAAACACCAGTTTAGATAAGGAATTCTTCATAAATGTGGTCAGAAATATAGGTAAGCCCTGTGTATATTTTTTGAGGTTAATCATAGGACCACCTTCATTTTATTGCCCTGTTTCTGGAATTAATCTTCATCTGTGTGTGTGCGCCCGCGCGCTGCGATAGCAGTTTGACTGTGCTTGATGATGAAACTGGCAACAAGGATGGAGAGAATGTGCGTGTGTGCTCCTCTGTGTATGTGTGTGTGTCTCTCTGTGTGTGTGCGTGCGCGCGCGCGCGCCTTGCTAAGGCAGGGAGGGTGCAGCTGTGTTTTGTAGCTGACATCACTGCAGTGGAGTAAAATTGACAGCTCCCGAGGCTGCATGCAGGCTGCAGTGGTTGCTTTTTAAAAAACCATTGCTTCCTTTCCCGAGCCTCTCCACTGACAATTGCAGAGAAAAGGGAGCGATTTCTCCCCCCACCCCCCCCACCCCCAGCCTCCCGGACGCTCTTCCAGCTCATCTCACCGCATTCAAGGTGAACTTGAAGGAGAAGAGCCCGGCGGATGGCGTTCTCTTCGGTCCCCGGCATCAGAAGTCGAGAAGGACGTGGGCAGAGAGGGATGGATTCAGACAGGAGACGTTGCCAGGATCCAAAATGATCTGCAAAAAACAAAAAACGAAAAAACCAAGGGAGAGGAAGTAAAGTCTGAAGGAAGAGGCGAGGGTATGTTGAGCCTAGAGAAAGGAAGATTAAAGCGGGGCGGGAGGGGAGGGAAGACAAGGAGGATGTGCCGACCATTATGGAGTTTTGCAAGAGGATGTGAGAAAGGAGAGCTCAAGTAACCATGTCCTCTGAGAAGAGGAAAAGGGAGAAATGGGCTCGAAGCACATGGAAGCAGGTAGCCCTCGAACGCTTGAAAGCATTTGCTAGCCACAGGAGTGCCATTCAGCCAGAGATCCAGTTGCTTAGGGCGGGTATGAAGTCTGTGTTTAAGAGAACTCTGGTTAGGTGGCGATTTCACACATTAGGCAGAGCAAATCTGGAGTTTAGATTTTTTTTAGGTTTGAATTTCTGTGAGATATGTTTTACAGTTTTCATTTGTATTTTTGCATTCAGGCATCCAAGCAAAACCCTAATTTTCTGCCTTCATCACTTCCCCTTGGGTTCGGTCTCTGATACGGCCACTTTCACATTTAGTTATATACAGTAACCATTTAGACTGTACGTGCACGTTACAATAAGCAAGATGGCAGTGGCATATAGTGAAGGGCGAAATGGCAGAAAGAGGGATTGGAGGCCATGTGCGCGTGTGGAGGTGGACCCTTCATAATATCTGGATCTCTTTCGCAAGCAAGTTCATGCCTCTTCTCTAGACAGCAATCAAGGTGCCCAGAAAGGTACTCAACGGGACTGAAAAGGGCATGTCCACAATATATGGTAAGCACTTTTACCGAGGATGGCTATTCAGCTATTTCTTCAGGACCAAGGACAGCAGCCAGGCAGTTTAGAGATCTCGAAGAGCAGCCTCGACGGAATAATTACCATGCAACGTAAGATTCTAATGCATTCAGGAAAAGGGCTTTATTGTTTCTGTGTTTGCACATTGCATTTGAAAACAGCAATGCAGACAGTAAAAATGTGAATATGAATACACTTCCCTTCCCTAGACAAATACTTAGTTTCTAGCTCTTTCCCATCGAATAGGAACTCCAAAGCTGACACCTGGAGTCATATGCTCTTGAGAGTGCATCTCTTATAGACTGTGAAGTAACAGCTCACAAAACAAACTGATTTTTAAAAATCCAGCAGGCTGATTTCAATAATCCAGCAGGCTGAAATTCAGTCATTTCAAAAAGGGCTGATGGAATCGCCTGGAATTGTCCACAACAAATGTGAACAAAATCAACAACGGTGCCTGTGTCTCCTATCTGTTCTTCTCCATTGCTCATTCATCGGACTGCTTGTAAGTCAGAACTGGAGCTCACTGTGGTGCACAGTTCAAGATCTGCTATCTAGCTTTAGCCAAAGGAGGAATTGAGGAGAGACCAGCCATAATAGGCAAGGAAGCACCAATAAGCCAGAGCAGTTCAGATAATACCTTCTTACCCTTATAAACACTTCCAGATCTAACTTGCTCACTGATTGCTTTGGGGGGCCTGTTGGGCAAGCATGAGGAGCAGCTAGATAAGAGGTCACTATTTTGTCTCTTAAGGGAGCTTTCCCCTCACCTAAGGAAATTTAGGTTTGATTCCTGCCAGTGGTTCAAAGTTAGGTATGGTGCACTGCTCCTTTTAACTCCATTTCCCCATGGACATGTCCAGCCAGGACTGGAGCTCAAAGGAGGCTCAGCTCTGGTGAAAGAAAAGAGGCTGGCCACAGAAGCCAAGGAAAGCTTCTGGTACCAACAGTCCAGAATAGGTCAGGGGGTAGTTCCTGACCTTTAGAAAAGCTTCCAGGTCAGGCTTATTAATATCTGCTCTTTCTATCTGTAGAACATCTTTGCCTTCATCCCCTCCAGCTGTGCAGGGTGCATTGTCAGTCTGCAAGAGGTCATCACTCAAAGGCAAAAGACCTGACACCCATCAGAAGAGCACACATCAAGATTTTAGGCTAAAACTGGCCAAAGAGCTTTCAGGGCTCCTTCCAATAAAGCTGGTACAGCTAGTGCGGTGTAGTGGTTAAGAGTGGCAGACTCTAATCTGGACAACTGGGTTTGATTCCCCACTCCTCCACATGCAGCCGGCTGGGTGACCTTGGGCCAGGCACAGTTTTCTCAAAGTGCTATACTAGGACACAAGAGACCTGGGCTTGAATCTGCCATGAAGCCCCCACCCCCTGAGTAATTAATTAATTAATTATGGCATGGTAATGTGTGTATTATAGCCAGGAGATCTGAGATTTTTTGGCAGCCTTAAGTTCTAGCCCTTTAGTCTAGCTCAAGTGGCAAGCTAGACTTATTTTGGGGGCTGAGAGAGCTCTGAAAGAGCTGTGACTGTCCCAAGATCACCCAGCTGGCTTCATGTGGAAGACAGCAGAATCAAACCCAGTTCTCCAGATTAGAGTAGACCGTTCTTAACCACTACACTATGCTGGCTCTCTGCCCCCCTGAGTCATCTTGGGCCAGTCACTGTACCTCAGCCTAACCTGCCTCACAGGTTGATGTAAAGACGAAGAGGAGAATGATGTGTACTGCTCTGAACTCCTTGGAGGAAGAGCTGGATGGTCTGCATATAGAATCCCAGGTTCTATTTCTGGTATCTTCATTTAAAAGATCTCAGGTAACAAGTGTTACACAAGAACATATGAAGATGCCTTAGTAGAGCATCTAATCCAGCATCCTGTCTCACACACTGGTCAACTAGTTGCTTTTGGGGGCCAAGAAAAAGGGCATAGAGGCCAAGGCCTTGCCCTGAGATTGCCTGCTATTCAGAGGTTTACTGCCTCTGAATATAGAGAGTATCCCTTTAGTCCTTTCAGTGCTGAGAAAGAGACAGTACAGAGAAACATGGACCAATGGTCTCATTTGGTTTATGGCAGCTTCACATATTTCTCAAGATACTTGCACTGCACGCACATATGTGACTATTTCACAAGTATCCAGACACAGGAGATACTTACTGCAGAGATCATTTCAACTAGAATATATAACTTCTATCTTGTGTATTAAAAGATTCCTAGTGTTTTACATTTAAAAAAACCATTCCTGATGAACATTTACATGTTATGTCCTTTTAATGTAAACTGATGTTGTGTTGAAAACCAATATATTTATATAGTAAACAAATAAATAAAACCCTTTGGGGGGAAAGAGTAGGGTAAAAATACCCTTGACATCAACTAGTTCAAGCAACTCTTTTGCGCAGATATCCAATGGTGTCACCACTTCCCAGCAGCCTAAGAGCTTGTAGGATTTTGAGCACAGCTCAAGTATGGCTGGACTAGAGCAGGTGTAACCTGTCCATTGGATATTCTGTTTCAGATTTCAGGGAGTAGGATCCAGAAAGCCTAAAAAGGTCACCTTTCAGGATCACGGAGAGCTCCCAGGAAAGAAGAGTGTGGTCAGGTCTGGTTTGAACTGAACTGACTACACAGCCAAGCAATCCTTTGCCTGCTCAAGCCGAAATTTAAGTGGACAGAGCTGTGGTTTGAAGCCATCATTCCTGCACTTGTGGATGGTGTCCAGGTGAAACTTCTGTCTTTTCTGTTGGGAAGCAGGGGAAAGTGAGTGGGGTTGCTAAACCACAGCTTCTGCTTCCTTCCATTAGAAATCTGAATTCAGAGATAACAGTCAGGCAGCAAATCCTCTTCCTCTGTGTGGTTTGCAGAGTATGCTTTGCCTCAGGCCAGCTTGGGATAGTGGATTTGGGGGTTAGATTCCTGCTGACATGCAGCAATGCAAGCCCCTTCTGCTTTAGAATTACTGAGACATTCAAGAACTGGGACTCGTCTGCCAGTATGCCAAAACCTCTGTGGCCTCTTATTCCACTGAGGAATTCTTCTTCATATTAGAAGGTTCTCCCCTTCCCCAAATTTCTTCTTGCTGGTCATTCATAAGAATTAATTCATTTTAAAGAATTCATAGCAGCCCAGAGTCAAAGGCTGTTGTCATCTCAATAATTCTTGCACCAATGAGAGCCAGTATGTTGTAGTGGCTAGAGTGCTGGACCAGGATCTAGGATCTGGTCTGTCATGGAAGCTCGTGGAGTGGCCTCAGGCTAGTCACACACAGCCTCAGCCTAACCTACCTCACAGTGTTGTTGTGTGGATAAAATGGAGGAAAGAAGAAGGCATAAAGAAGAAGGATAAAATGGAGGAAAGAAGTAAGGCACTTTAGGCCCCTGTTGGGGAGAAAGGCAGAATAGAAATGACATGTATAAATAACTAAATAAACCTTGATAGGTGGTGGTGGAAAGTGCTGTCAAGTTGCAGTGGGCTTACGGAGACTTTGTAGGGTTTTCAAGGCAAGAGCCAGTCAGAGGGGGTTTGCCATTGCCTGCCTCAACACAGTAGCCCTAGACTTCCTTGGTGGTCTCCCATCCAAATATCAATAATCAGGGCTTACTTTGCTTAACTTTTGAGATCTGACAAGACTGGGCAAGCCTGGACTATCGATAGGTAGACCAGTCTTATTATTCTGTATTGCAGATGGTCTCAGAGGGACAGGCTTATCTAAGGCCACCTGGTAATTCATTACTGAGACAAGATTTGAACTGAGGTGTTTCTAGTTCACAAGCACTGCAACAGTGTTCTGTTGAAAGGTCACATAATCGCTTGCTCCTAGTAAAATACTAACAGATAATTCCTTAAGATGCCCGAGTTAAATCTGGCACAAAGATCTGCTACTTGGAAAGATGTTAACCTTAGATCCCCTCCCATTCCCCACCCCCCTCTGAATGTTTCCATTGGTTATTTTTTCACAGAAGAATTTAGTCCATGCACTTGTGCCATCTAAATGTAAGGCAGATCATCACCCTAAGGAGCACAAACAATGATTAAGCCTTTCCCCCCTTTCCACAGCAAAGGATTTTACTTAAAGAAACAAGCACCTTAAATGCCACAAGAGCTATCTAGGTAGCAGATTTGCAAAAGAAGCTCTTGCACTGGGGGAAAAATGGCAGCAAATAGCACTAAAAGGCTTCTGGGTAGTCAAACAACTCAAAGGATGCCACCTATGTTGGTGACATAAGCTGGGCTTCTCTGCCCTCTTCTATGAAACTAATAGGGTGCAGCATAATGGGGGGAAATCCTAACTTCATACAGACATCAATGAGGTCTGAAATGACAATAACTATCCAGCAAAGGCATCTTGAGATTTTGGTACATAAGTCAATGAAAACATGTCTGAATACCTAATGATAGTATCAGATGACAGGGAGAGCCTTCATGTTCTGTGAATAGGCTTCCCAAGGCATCTGGCTAACCACTGTTGGAAACAGGATGATGAGTTAGATGGATTCTTGGTTTGATTTTTCTCTGGAATGGAGACTGATTTTAGCAACATTACAAATTTTAGTTAGGATATTAACAATTTGATCTTTTTCCTATTTGTTGGCAGTCATAAATTGTGAGATTAATTCATATTAATGCATTGTGTGCATTTTGATGTTTTTGTTCTGTTTATATTGTAAGCCACCTTGGATTCTAAAAGGTAGGAAAGCAGCTAAAAATATTATAAATAATAAAATAAATATATTTCACATTTGAGTTCCTTAGGAACATTCAGGATCATATGATTCAGACCCAGTTTCTTGTTAGATTTTAATGTGTCCACCAGTCTCATAACTTCATCTCTTACCACCTCTGTTTGATTCAATTGTTCTGATGCTTGAAAATGGTGGTTGAAATAAATCATGCCATTATTAATCAACAGTCTTAAGCAAGCAGTGTGCATTTGGGATTGCAGCCCCAAACTCTATCACTTAACCTGAGCTTTCCACATGAAATGGTGTTGCAAAATATGCCGCAACTGCATTCAAAATGGCTGCCTCACATGTATTCCTCATGCAAGAGTTCTTCAGCATTTTTTACTCACGTAGCACATTTTTAAAACCAAGCTGTTTAACCCACAAGCCTGACCTGTAATGAGGGATGTAGTCGAACAACAGTATTTCAGATTTTTCTTCTGCTGATCATATATTTATAAAGTTGCTGCTGATTTCCCATCTATTGGAAAAGCAATGTGATATTTTTCCTGAACTGATAGTGACCCAAACGTTTACAACATACGCAGTATGAAATCATTGCCAATGCATTATCTGTGGCCAAGGCTTTTGCACTGCTGGAAGCAATTCTTTCCACATCACTTTGCATTTATATTATTAGGTGTGTTACATTACAAGTTAGGTTCCCCCATCTCAACCTGCCCAGTTATCTTGCTTCACTTTTTCTGTGTTATCATATGTTTTTCCCTGCAAGAAAATTAAGATCTATAAAGCACAACATATAATTAATTACACTGTATGTGTGTTTTACTGGCATGTTGTTGGCACTCAGAAATGGCTAGTTACAGATTGCCCTTTCATGCTTCAAGAAACTGGTAAGCCAAAAAAATGGAAAACTGTTGCCCAAAAACAAAATCTTTCCAATAATATATCCACACTAATGGTAAATTTCAAGGTCTATATTTTGAGAACCAGGTGGCAGGAGGTGAAGGAAAGCTAGAGGTACTGAAGGCCAAAGATGACCTAATTACATAGCAACCAAAGCCTGTATCCTGTTTCAAAAAGTCAGACCCCATAGGATGGCCCAATCTGCATCTAGCATTTGCTCTGTTGTTTTACCAAACCCACGCTGGAACAGAAAAAGATGCGGCTCAAAACCACATTTAAATAGCCCAGGCCAACGCCATATTGACTGCAGAGTCACCCCTGAACAGCCATAAATCTATGCAGACAGTACCTTAAAACAAAGAGATCAAACAAAGTGAAAGCGGCATGCAGTCTGGACACTGCCATAAAATCCAACCATCAAATCAAAGTGAAAGTGGCATGCAATGCAGAGGGAAATTTCTGTTCCAATGTGGGTTTGGTAAAACAGCAGAGCAAATGATAGATGCAGATTGGGGCGATGTCTGGAACCACACAGGAGCAAACGGAACACAGTAGGATGTAGAGAATGAAGTCTGTGCTACAGATGACAGAAGTTTCACAGGCACGAAGAGGTACAATGCAGGAAGTCAGCGAGACACAAGATCTGCAGGACCGTGGACAGCTCCTAAGCAGCCGCATCCTTCCTGCGACTTCTGGGACAGTACCTGCAAAGGGCACATTCCCTCAGCCAGGGGTGACTAAACTTGCTTGATGAAAGAGCCACATAGAATAAATGTCAGATGTCTGAGAGCTGCAAGACATGAACAATTATTACACACACGTTTTTATCAAAAAATATGCAGACTTGCTTTTTATTAACATTAAATGAGACTGCCAAAAAGAAAAACAAAAGGGGTAAAAACAGATATTGATAATGATATTTATTTGTCCAATGGTATTTATTTGTTTGCTAATGATATTTAGTTGTCTAAGAGAGAGAGAAAGAGAGAGAGAGGTGGAAAGAAAGAATGAAAAGTGGAAAGAAAGAAACAGAAAGAGAGAGAAACAAAGAAAGCCAATTCTGGGGGGAATAGATGGGGGAGGGAGTGAAGGAGAGGTGGAAAGAAAACAACTTTAATGTTAAATGCATCCTCCACCCCCCTCACCCCCCTGCTGGCTGGCTTGGCTTGGAGAAGGGAATGCATTCTCCAAATCGGCTGGGGTGGGGGGGCTTTGAGAACACATCTAAAGTTAAAGTTGCTTCCTTTCTCTGCTCCCCCCCATCTCATGCCTACCCAGGGAGGGGAACACTGGCTGGGGAAGGGAAGATCAGGGAGGCATGCCTCTCCTTTGCTGCTGCAGCTGCCCTGCTAGGAGCCACACAATATGTGTGAAAAAGCCACATGTGGCTTCAAGGCTGCAGTTTGGCCACCCCTGCCCTAGACAGCCTGTAACTTCACCCCTGAAAGAGGCCATTCTCTGGCTTGAAGCCTAGCACTTTTTTGGTTCACAATATTCTCTCAGTGGACTTACTATAATGTCAAGCGAGGAAGGATAGCTGAACATAGAGTCTTGGACAGTTGGTTCATCTGAGGGCTGGAGCTGATTACTGGGTGGTCTGGACTGCTGGTTTCTTTAAGAACATAAGAAGAGCCCTGCTGGATCAGATCAGTGGATCATCTAGTCCAGCATCCTGTCTCATGCAGTGGTCTGTCCTGGCCTGGGGACAGGGGAGATAAATCTGCACAGCTAATTGCCCCACTTCAAAGAATATGCTGTAAAGTCACCTCCGTGCTTGAGAGGAGACAGATGGCAGGGTCCCAATCAATCACTCAGCATTTCACAATTGATACATCAATCTCCAATTTTGACATACTTATTTCCTTCACTGTTTCCTCCCCAGAATTGAACTCAATCAAATGGTAACCATATAAACTAAGCTTATTATTCTTGTTTGATCCTTGAATCTGTTAAACATCTTCATTATGCTGTACAGTAATTTACTGCTCATGCCAATCCCCACCTAACCTGTATGTATGGAGTGGTAATTTCCACTTTTGTTTCTGTCTCTGTCTTGACTCTAATTGGCTCTTCCTGGCAACTAACCCCCCCCCCTTCTTCCTATATGTAATGGCTGAGGAAATTCTGTTTCACCGTATCTGAAGAAGTGTGTTTGCACATGAAAGCTTATTTATTTATATTTATTTATTTATTATTCACATTTTTATCCTGCCTTTCCAGACAGCTGGCTCAAGGCAGCTTCCAGCTATAGAATACCATCAAAGTGGTTTACAATTTTAAAACATAAAGATAAACATTTCAGAGTTTAAACACATATACAACAACAAGTATTGATGGCAATCAGAGTTCACATGGTAAAAGCAATGGCAAGGGGTTCGGCCTGCGATTCCAGGGCAATGGTATCCTTAATTTCCCCGGGGGCAGCTCCTAATCAAAAGCCTGGTGGAAGAGCTCCGTCTTGCAGGCCCTGTGGAACTGTAATAGGTCCCACAGGGCCCTGATGCCATCCGGGAGCTTGTTCCACCAGTATGGGGCCGCCACCAAGAAAGCCCTGGTCCTAGTGCTGGCCAGCTGAACGTCTGTCGGACTGGGGAGAGTCAAACGATGTTGTGAGCTTAACCTCAGTGCCCTCTGGGGCACATATAGGGAAAGGCGGTCCCTCAAGTAGGCAGGCCCCTGACCATATAGGGCTTTAAAGGTCAGTACCAGCACCTTATACCTTGAATAAAGCTTTGTTGGTCTTAAAGGTGCCACTGAACTCAAACTCTGTTCTGTGGCCAACCAGTTCCTCTGGACAGCCACCAACAGGGTATAGAGGGAGACCTTCCCCTGATATTGCCTCTTAGCTTTGGAATTCAGAGGTTTAGTGCCTCTGAATGTGGGGGTTCCCCTCATTAACCATGGCTGAGGACAGACTGGCAGTTTCCGCCACTCTGCCTCCGCTTCAAAGCGGAGGCAGAGCAGCCGTTCAGATGGCCGCATCTGCCCGGAGGAGGCGGCCCGGACGCATTGCGTCCGGCACCGCGCTCCACCTGCAGCAGCCGAGCACCACTTCAAAGTGGTGCTCGGCTGCTGTGGTGCGCGTTCCACCCGCCGGAGCGGGTGTGAACGCGCGCGGGGAGGGGGAGCCGCGCGGTGTCTGCCAGCCGCCGTAGGAAACCGCCCGCAGTCTGAACGCTGCGGGCGGCTTCCTTCCGACGGTGTGCGAATGCCACGCCGCGGGGGAAATTCCCCCCACCCTAGTCTGCCACGCCGCGGAGGCGCGGCAGACTTTAAGTCTGTCCACGGCCCATGTCTAGTAGCCACTGATAGATCTATCCTCCATTAAATCTATCTAACCCCCTTTGAAAGCTGTTTATTCATGTGGCCATCACTACATTCTTTGGCTGCGAATTCCACATATTAATCACTCACTGTGTAAAGAAGTATTTCCTTTTGTCCATCCTGAACCTACTGCCCATCAGCTTCATTGGATGCCCTTGAGTTCTAGTATTTTGGGACTTTCTCCATGTTAAGCATAATTTTATAAACCTCCATCATGTCCCCATTTTGTTGTCTCTTTTCTAAACCGAAAATCCTCAGACTCTTCAGCCTTTCCTAATAGGGAAGGTGCGCCAATCCCCTAACCATCTTGGTTGCCCTCCTCTCTTATTTTTTTCAGCTCCTTTGTGCAGTGGAGTTGGTTATCTCTTGAATTCTTTCTGATGCCCTGTTTTGAGGTCTATGTCTGAGTCACTATCCAGATTGAGTGGTAGGAGTGTCTGGCTCACTTGATGGGGACCGTGGCATGGAGGGACACCAATATTTAGCACCCAGGGTATGGTTGGAAGGCACATGACACAGCCACTTTATGGAAGTGAAGCAATACATGTTTGAATGGGATCCTCCTGGGAGCCTTATGTACAACACATTGGGTTCCCTGATGGAAAAGGGCAGGAATTAAAGTCAATAGCTAAATAAGAAAAGCTGTACATGATCTGCCTAATTGCACAATCACCTAATAATACCTCTTAAAATCAATGTTCCTCCATCAAGTTAGGAAGTGGAGGGTTCTTAAAGAGGTGTTCTGTATATTTGGTCAGCAAATGTGGAACCACCTTTCACATGATTCTCATCAATATTTGAGCACTGTAAGGCTGGGCAGCATCCTTATGGACTTTTCTGATTTATAGGAACAGCGTATGGACTATGCTGTCAGTTATGCGGGACGTGAGAGTACACTAGGTGACCAGTGGGAAGATGGGAATAGATGACTATACTATAGGACCAGAGTACCATTTTCTGAGGTTGCCACCTCCAGGCAGGAGTTCGACACAGAGAACAAAGACACTCTCTCACACAAAGCTATGAGGTTACAGACTTACACCCGCAACTCCATACAGATATACACTCCTTGCACATATGCCTGCTTGTGCCCCCTCCTGCCAGCTTTCATCTCCATTTGCTACATCAAAGGACTTCACACCTGGGTGCGAAGACACCAGGATGCTTCCTGAAGACCAGTTCCCATGGCCAGCGTTCCTGTGATCCAGAAGGTCAGCGCCAGATCCCGCTGACAGCAACATCCTGCCCTGGCCATCAGACAGATTTGAATATTGACCACTCCCTTAGTGGCTAGAGACAGCAAACGGACCTTCTATAGGTTTTCTAGGGATGGCATCACATCTGGCCATCCTCTCAGGTACCACCTCCCAATAAAAGCTGCTCCCCAAGATTCCAGTTCAGTTTAGTTTCTATTCTAGTTCCTTCCTTGTCTCCCATCCTCCCTCGCAGACCCTTGGGTGCACCACTAGGGTCTGCCACGTGGTCTTCTGCTGGTTCAGAGCCACAATCCCTTATCTTCTTCCCAAGGACTTCTCATCCTCGTTTTCCAGCCGGATTCTACTGCTTCTATAGAGGTAAATATCACCCTCAACGGAAACCGTCAATTACCTGCTCGTGCACACGTCTCTGTAATTCCTATCTAATTTCCTAGTACTGTATGATTGTATGAATGACAGAACAACATTGTTTTGTACAACCTTTTATTATATTTCAGTAAACAAACTATCTTATACTTTTTAAATTGAGTCTGTGTCAGTTTCTCAGAAGTATCGGTTAGCGCCACCTCTGTATACACTGGTGAAGGTCCCGTAAGCCTACTGCATATTGATAAGAGCTGATATTCCCCTATAAGATTGATAAATAAAAAAGCAACCAGGCTAACAACACCTACCAAACAGTAATAGGATAGTTGACTGTGGGCAGTTACTATTTCTCAACCTCATTTTACCTTGCTTTGTTGGGCTATTTTGAGGGCAAATATGGGACAAGCCCCACATATTCTTCCACTAAAGAAAAGGCAGAACTCTGCTTTTAAATTGCTGTGGTTCTCCCATGTTATGCAGCTTTGCTCACTTACTTAAGGTATCAGGCACTATTCTCCCCCTTCCCCATCCCAATGGGCATCCCTCTACACTGCCTTGCTCTCTGATGAAAGTATACTTTGTTCAGAACTGTGCAGGTTTATGATGGGGAAACAGTGAATGAGAAATCTTGCTCTAGCTTGCAGATGGCCTTTTGGTCTTTCCCACTTTATGTTTGTGTTTGACTCATTTCCAAGCAAATATCATAACTACAAATAATTAAATGGAAGCAAGTGTAAGAGACTATAGCTTCCCTCCAGCCACATGTCTTATATAAAACTGATAATTTATATTGATAATTTTTGATGTTTTAATAATGTTATAGTATCTTTACTCGTAAACCACTTTGAGCAGGGATTTGGAAAGACAGCATATAAATTCCCCAAGTAAATAAATATGTACATTTCTAGACCTGATAAGCTAATGTAACTCCTGTAATGTGATAAAGATCCATTGTGTACACTGATGCAACAGAAAGCATTAGACCTCCCACCGTCAGCTTATACACATACTTCAAAGTGCCATGGAAATATTTATTTAAATACAAATGTTTATATAAAAATGCTAGCAGGAAGTCAACAACTGGAGAGAAACAAAAACCAAGAGCAGAAGTCCAGACTCTTGGTTATTTATATCACACCTGGAAGTTCAGAGGCTCCCTTCGTAAAGCCAACCATAGTGGCTGAAATTGCACACCCCAATCTCCTTCCATATCTGAAGGTACTCTGAAAACATGGTTCAGTCCAAAGATCAGGGAGAAAGAAGGGTCTGGGGTTCAGGATCTAAAGCTTGGAAGCCAGGGCAAGATACAGGGTCTGGGTTTCTAGCTGGAAAAGCAAGCCCAGGCTAAGCAGGACAGAGTGCAAGGCAGTACTCTATTCACTGTGTGAATCAGCTCACAGAGGGAGTGACAGACAAACAAAGTTGCTTCCACACCAAGCCTTGCTCAGCATGTTCCTTTTAACTGCCTCCTTTTGCTGACTCATTCCCAAAGCCCAGGTGTCACTTCTTCCTGGTCAATTCCTCATCCTCCATGTTTAGGTCCTCGCTGCTTTCTATCAGCATCTCAATCCTGCTCCTGTAAAAACTCTGCTCCAGGAACCAACACTGATCCCTGCTGTGCCATTAGGTGAACACTCCGATGTCTCTCCAAAAGCTGTCATGCCCTCCTTCTATGCTTCATTGGTTCAGGAGAACCTGGTGGCGACGGAGGCTCTGGCCTTTGCGTCCTTTCTGTCATCTCCTGCCAGAAGGAGCAGCCTAGCTGTGGCTGGGACACGTTCTCACTTCCTAAAGCTTTCCCTGTTGGGCCTGTTTCTCAGCCCAGCTGCTTGGGTGGATATTCCACCGCTGCAGGGTCTGACTCCTCTGATTCTTCCTCCAAAGAGGAGGTCACAGTTGGCTGGCTCAGGACACTTCCTTTGAAGAAAGTCAGAGTCCAGTGGCACCATTAAGACCAACAAAGTTTTATGCTGGGTATAAGCTTTTGTGGGCAAGCACACTTCTTCAGATACTGGTCCAGGTTACAGAACTGCACTGCATCAATGGATCACCCGAAGATAAGTGGCTTACAGGAGGGCCTATTAAGATTGACTTGGTTGGCCATAAATAAATGGGGCCATTTGGGAGCTCATCAATGTCCCTTGTATTTGTGGAGAGTGCTGAATCTTGAAAGTAAAGTTATTGCAAGAAAGAATCAGGGTTGCTAAGGTAGTGATAACGTCTGTAGGAGGTCCATTAGAAATTCTCATGTTCAGAAATTCCATTAGAGCCTAGATGTTATTGTTCTGTAATGTATGGGTATAAAAAGAAGTTAATTCAGATATGACAGGTATAATATTATTATCAAATTGAGGCTGTTTATTCAAGGATTCAGTCTTAAGTAGAAAAATGTTGTTGGCTTTCATATATGATGGGAGGTTTTGTACCAGATTTTATAAATGTAGCTCATGGCACAGAAAAGATAACCCTTCAGGGTCTGTGTATGTGGGAGGAAGGATGGATAAGTAATGTATTGGGGCTATAGAGTTGTACTCATGGAATAAACTTTGGAAACAACGAATATAGAAGAATGAAAACGCATCTTTCTTGGCAAAAATGGTGACCTGCTATTTACGTCCTGAAAACTTTTCTTCTTCTTACAAGAAGCTCCTTCTATGCTTCTCCCTAACTCAATTTCCCTTTATCTATGAATGAGAAACTGAAGCATGCTTGATATGTGTGTGTCACATACCAGGGGATGGAGGGATTGCTTTCCCCTGGCTTCCAGGTGGGCTCTGACCACACAGTTTTCCTTCCAGCTAGGCCCACAGTTCCCTCCTCGGACCCGGTATCCTGGCGGTGAATTCAGTAGGCACTGGTCATCCACTGCCAAGGCTCCTGACGTAAGCTTTTTGGTGTCTAGCTCTGGTTCAGTCTCCTTCCTTTTCCTTCTGGAGAGAGACCTTCCTTTTTCTTGGCATGCCTGTTTCACAAAACCTTCCCTGAGCCTCCTTAGTCTCACTTCACCCACTTCTCCCTGTCCCCCTGCCTCTTTGCTGCTGACAGAGCTTTTCTGCGTCTTTGGCTCTGGCTTGTAGATTGGAAATCCTCCAGGCCAAGATCTCAGCACACAGTTACAGTTCACAACTCCACCCCCAACATTGACTATGAAGACCAGAAACTTGCTTAAAAAAAAAAAGGATCCTCAGCATACCCAATCTGGTAAAAGAGCACCAATGCACACATACATAATAAACAAGGGTTGTGAGAAGAACTGAAATGAGCCTTTAATCTATTTCCCAATCCTCAAGAAGTCCAAACGCAAGTGAAATAATGTCAAGTCAGTGTCAGTTACATAATCCCTCTGCTGCTGCATATTTTTAGTGCTTTCTGAGCCTTCAAAGCAGTTCACGTATGTTATCTCAGTGATCTTTACAATACCCTTGTATGGTAGGCCAGGATTATTGGTGTGTATCCCTTCATTTGTAGAGCAGGACTTTTCTGCTGAAGTCCACTGACTGCCCCCCCTGCCCCCCCGGTTTGTTTCCTGGGGTTTGGCAGGCCCCCCAAAACAACACAAGGGGCAAAGGGTATGTTTGTGGGGGGGGTCTGCAGTGGAAAAGGGAAATTGCTGAACTCTGACACCCTCACCTTTCTTTTGCAAATGGAAATGCCTTTCCTCAGCAGGAATTGTGTGCCAGTGTTTTCATACTGTAGATAGAGGAAAGGGGCTTAAGGACCAAGGCAGAAGTTTGGTGAGTTTTCACAGAGTAAACTTCACGTTCAGCCACTGTGCTCTTATTATGAATGATATTTTTTTTTGCTTTGCTATCCACCATGCCTGTAACTACCAATGTAATCTTCTCCCCCCTCAGCTGCTCTGCATGGCCTTTGGTTATCTCCTTCCTCCTCCTTCTCAACTGTACCAAACTTTAAGTATGCAAAATTACATTTGCCCACACTCAGTACACCATCTCTCCCGCCCCTCCTGACTCCCCAAAGGCTAGAGAGCTATGCAATTCCATAAGGTGGCTCTGATTGCTTCATTAAAATATTAATACTCCATCTTTCCTCCTCAGAGCTCAGGGCAGAATATATAACCTGCCTTTTGTCCTTACAACAATCCTGAAAGCTAGACTAGGCTGAGAAAGCATGACTGGCTCAAAGTCACCCAGTGAGCTCCATGGCTGATTGGGGATCTGGACCAGCCTGGCTTTATATGGTGGTGTTAAAGACAGCTAGATAAAATATGGCCATCCACGGACTTCAGGGAGCAGGACTTCCTGGCTTCCCGTTCCTGCTACAGCCCACTGAGGGGCCATGGTTCAGTGACAGAACATCTGCTTAGCATACAAAAGATCCCAGGTTCAGTACTTGGCATGTGCAGTTTAGAAGAGCATGCAGCAGGTGATGGGAAAGACCTCTGCCAGAGCACTGTTGCCATTCAAAGTAGACAACATTGACCTGGATTGAACAGTCATCTGATTCAGTATAGAGCAGCTTTACATATTCACTAATCCCCCCAAATTGGATTACTGTGGGTCAACATAGAGGGTAGAGTGGGTTTCTGTAGTGGGAAGGGGACAGAAATGATGTTCCATCAGAAGAACTGTGTGGTTGGATACATGTCGTTAATAACACGGCACCATCAATGTATGGATACAATACAGTAACAGAACAACAACAAGAAGAAGACAAGTTCCTGCCTTGAGGAACTTACAATAAGAAGTTTAACAAGAGAGGGGACAAGGCAAACAAGGCTGGAAATGAACATACAGAATTGCCTTGTAGTGTAATTGATCCACTGGTATTGTCTGCTCTGACTGACAGCAGCTATCCGAGGCCTCTGGCTGAAAAAAAGCCCTGCTTAGTGGCTAGGCCAGAAACTCCTGATGCCTCAGGTCCTTCAACTAGAGGTAGATTGGGGTGGATCTAACCATCCTCCAAGGAGTCTCCCTCCAATGGAAGAGCCCCAAGTTAGAGGAGAATGCCTTCAGCTGGAAGAAAGCTTTAAATCTTGTTCGTTGGAGGGGTCGGATGGAGGGTAGGATCCATCCACCGCTGATCCTCCTCCACCTGCCACTGCTATGGCCCCTTGCCAAATGGAAAGGGCAACAGGGGGTGAATATTGGGCTGCTGCAGTTACACCTACTTGAGCAAACACTTCAACTGAGATGGAGACCTAGTGGCTACATCAGCTCTTGCCAGGGTAGCACATTCATATCCTCTCCCCATCCCTTTCTTTCGATACTGCAGCCCCTGTTCTTGGAATAAGATCTCCTAAATATTTTCCCCAACAAGATCCTACTTCTCTGAGGCTTTGCCTTTTGTGGTTTACAATGATCCAGGAGTCAGAAATGGTGCAACCTGATTTCATTCCCACCCTGGTCCTCCCTCCTCTCCCCTCCCCATGGCTTGATTCACTGCCCAGGGCTGCTGCACCAATGGCTGGAATGCTGACTGCAGCAGATTGCCCGCTCTCTCCTGTTAATGCAGGGAAACTCAGCACTGAACAGAGCTTGCAGCCTCATCCTGAAGCCACCCCTTGGTGAAAGTGATTTGTTGAATTTGCAGCAGAAATAAATCTAAAGTGGGGGGTGAAAGAAGGGGGAAAAAATCTATATACAACTGTATTGGATGTATCCGACTAATCTCACAGGGCTCAAGCAAAGAAGAAACCATCATAATGGACATGTCCTTCAAAGTGTTTTCAAATGAATGGCCAGCTGTCCCACCCCTGCGTGCTGCAGGATGTTTAAAGGAGGGGAGGATTATGCAAACATTATTCCGTGGCATCAGTGATTATAACCTGGCATCTCTGTGAAAGATGATGCTCCCGTTTTGGGCTTGGTTCTTCAGACAAAATGTGAAATGTACATTTTCTGTGTCAGTGGCATGATTATCTTAGTAGCTGTTTGAATTACTAAATCACTAGCAGCACCAGTACTTACAGACAAATGCCAGAGTGGGATGATGGGGCAATTGTTCACTCGAGTCACTGTAACGTCATGGTCCACAGAATTCCTGTCCTCAACTCAGCCACTACAAGAAGATTTATTTTGCTTTACAAAATTTATACCTTGCCTTTCTCCCCTCATAAGGGCCGCCAAGGCAGCTAACAAATTAAGAACATATATCATAAAAACCACATCTTAAAAACCATTAAAAAAACAAAACCCATACCATTAAAACAATTAAAACCAGAGCTAAAATATATCCAAAAACATAAAAACCAACAATTTAAACACTGGAAAAGAAGGAGGCATTGCCGAGGGAATGCCAAGCAAATAAAAAAAGTCCTTATCCACTGGTGGAAGATGGCAACAGAAGGGGACAGGCAAGTCTCTCTGGGGAGAGAATTCCAGAGTTTTGGTGCTACAACCAAATAGACCCTCTCCTAGGTTGCCACCCACCTGATCTTAGAAGGTGGGGCCCCTAAGTAGAGCCTCAAAAGACAATCACAGAGGTCAGGTGAGTTCATAAGGAAGTAGGCAGTCCTTCAGGCAGGGCTCTTTTTGTAGAAAAAGACCAGGAGGAACTCATTAGCATAATAGACCATACCCAACAGCAGAAACTCATTAGCATATTAGGCCACACCCTTGACAGCACAGCTCCCTCCCAGGATCGGCTTCCCCAGGTGCCCCACAACTTGCGGGGCGCAAGGGGAACCCGAGAGGGGGAGGCTGTAGGCGTGGCCAACTCAGGAGCCAGCCGGAACTCCGTTCCTGTGCATTCCTACCCAAAAATAGCCCTGCCTTCAAGTATGATAGTCCCAAACCTTATAGAGTTTTTAATGTCAACACTAACACCTTGAATTGTGCCCAGATACAGTTTGAGATGCAGTGTAGCAACACACAAGGTAAAAAGTATATAATTGTCCTGAAGAAATGTTTTCAAACAGGTGTAGTGGATAAGAACAGTGGACTCCAGATTAAACTCCACTCCTCCATATGAAGCCTCCTGGGTGACCTTGGGCCAGTTCCAGTTCTCCCAGAAGTCTCTCAGTCCCACCTACCTCACAAGGTGACTGTTGTGGGGAGAGGAAAGGAAGGAGATGGTAAACCGCTTTGAGACTCCTTAGGGTAGAGAAATGAGGGGTACAAAAACCAATTATTCTTCTTTTTTGTGGCCAAGGACAGAACAATTCAGTGACTGGGCTTCTTGCATGTCTCTATTGCCTCACTTGAACTCTGAGTGTGAACTGTTGGGACACAGTGTTCTCATACAACCCCAGATTTCATGGAAAAATTGTCAGTAATTGGCAAGCTGTACTTAAGGGAAGCTTGTCTATGTTGTTAGTCATCTCACTTGTAGAACCCTTGATAAGTTGCCATGAAACCATAGGTGTTACCAGTTTTGATAACCACTGCAATAAAATTATAAATACTTGGGTGAAATTCCCAACTTGGGAATTGGGTGAAATTCCCAACTTTTCACAAAGAGGTAGTTGTCCCTTGAATTTTCTTAACACCAGCAGAGAACAAGTTTACAAAGCTATGTACAGTTTCTATGGAGTCTCCTACAGCTTACTTCTGAATAAATATACATGATCTCAGTGCCCATGTTTCATATTGCTCTACAGAAAGGTCCCCGAAGAAACTTCTTTGTGACAAAAATTTGCACCTGGATAATTATTTAGGGAGGGATGGAAGGTGGCATAGTTTAGCCCTATCTTGTCAGATGTCAGAAGTTAAGCAATACTTGGATGGGAGACCATCAAGGAAAACTGCAGAGGAAGGCAATGGCAAACCACCTCTGTTTCTCACTTGCCTTGAAAGCCCTTTGCTGGAGTTGCCATAAATCAGTTGCAACTTGATAGCACTTATGTACGTAATTCTTTAGGTTAGTATGGGTTCCTCTGTACATCATGCTCAGGTCTGCTTATGTAAGAAACAGAAATATTCAAGAAACCCAATGACTGGCAGACTGGGAAGCTAGTTAATAGGCTGATGTAAGGAAGATACTTGAAGAAAATCCATAGTTAGGAGAGCTTCTTTGGATTATGTGATTAGTGTTTGGTTATTTTCAGTTTTACTAATCTGGAGAGCAAGCTGCATCAGAAAGGGAAGCATGTCCACAGCAGGAGGATTTGATGGGTATTTTAGAAGGCCAGGAAGTTAACTGTTGATGATGCAAAATAAAATGGGTGGAATAGTGCACTTTCTTTAACTGTAGGCTTGTTTAGACTTGTGGCTTGAATCAGTCATTTTAACCCATTTGACGGAGAGATCATGTGCTCAGAGGTTTTTGCTATCTATAGCAATTTGCACCACATTATTTAATTGTGAATCTTAAAAGTGAATAGACCAGTTAGAAATACTGGCTAGAAATACTGTTTTATTACTACATGCAAAGGGTTAAAGCAATTGTGCTAGATTGTTAGTCTTGTATTTCCTTGCTTTTTTTTTTCAAAAAGAGGTCACACGACTACATCTTTCTTCTCCCTTGGAAAATGAAACTGAATCAAAGATGTATTTATTACCCTGGTAATTGGTGTTTTTTTTGCTGGCAGGCTCTGACCAGTCAAGAAGGGCAAAGATCAAGTGTACAAGTGATACAGTCCCAAGGATTTCTGGGTAATTGATCTGAAATGATCTGTACACATCAGACAAGTAAGTCACCTTCAGCTCAAGTTCAACCCCCCCCCCCCCATGGCATTCAAGTTGGAGCAGATATGAGAAGTTTTTTTTATCAACTAAGAACCTCATATAATTATCACAGCAAACTCCTGGCCTCTCACCATCTCCTCTAGATGTCAATACATTCCGTACGATTTTGAAAAACTTTTCTGGATGAGACTGGCCTGACTTGATGAGGAGAAGGAGGCTTTATTTGCCATTCTCACCACCACCACAAAGGCTTGCTGATGGGCTGTAAGCTCTCTTCTGCCTGATTAATTTAAGATCTTCTACCAATGTCACTGTGGCTAAATAGTCCCACTGCCCCACAGGCCCTGCTCCATTTTGGCCCTCCAAGGCACTTAGGCCTCAGAGGCCATCTCAAGTCTCTGAATGATGCTGCACTGCTCTTCCAGCATATGAAACCCTTGAGGGAGTTCTCTCACACTTCTTCTTTTCTACACTGCCACCAGCTGGTCAGTTTTAGAACGATCCATCAATAGGGCCAGCACTCCCATCTTCCCTTCCATGTGTCCAATTAAGGCTCCTCCCAGGGCCTGTGTCTTCTGCTACACAGTGACTGGTTACTTGGGGGACAGCTTACCATAATTGCACACTCCTGGGTAATAAGCAATTTAGCAACCAACCACCTCCTTTCACCTGGCACCCATTTTGAATAGTGTATTTGAATGGTAGCAGTCTAAGTGGTACAGAGAACAATTACCAATATTTAAAATAGTAAATAATTTATTAAAAGGAAAAAGTCCATACACCTAGTCTGCAAAGCAACAGCTTGAGCAAGGAATATAAATAAAGATACAAACATGCAGTCCCCTGTTCTTCAACTCTGTACATGTCCTATTTGGTCTTATTCTAAGGCAGGCTCTTTAAACCTGGAAGTTACTGCAATCTAAAAGCTTCCCATTACCTTGGAGTCTTTGTCTGGGCAGCCATATGGCAATGGTAGCCATCAAAATGCAGCCCAGGTGGGACAGCTCCTTCCTCCAGAGGGAAACAGCCAAAATGGAAACCCTCTTACTCTGGGTCAAGGGATTTTATCCCTTCTGTCTGCCCACCCCCTCTCTGTATCACCCCAAGTCTCTTTTACCTTTGGGGTGTGAAATTCCAGCCGAGGAATGAGCTGGCCATTTCAGGTCTTGCAAACTGATGGTTGTGGCTTCCCTTACTGAGTCAATTCATCTTGGAGCTTACTCTTTTCCTACTGCCTTCAGCTTTTCCTGGCCAATGCCAAACTGGCCAACATCACTACACTAAACAGGCCAACACCTTCTCCAGTTGTTGCTCCCTAGCAACTGGCATTCAGAACTATATTGCCACTGAACAAGGAGGTCTCATTTAACCCTTGTGACTAATAGCCATGAATCCTCCATTAATTTGTCTAATCACCCTTTAAAGCCACCTATCTTATTGCCTGTCACTTCATCCTGTGGCAGTGAGCTTCCCCAGGTAATTATGCATTGTATGAAGAAGTATTTTCTTTCACACAGCTTGCCTACCTGGCCCTGTTGACTCTAGATAGTACATAGTTATGCTCAGTTTTTCACTTTATATTTGCTACTCTGAATGGACAATTCCAGGTTCTTTAACAGGTTCTCTTTGTGTCTTTAGATTCCATCTCAGCCAATACCATGGAATATATGTGAATTGTGTTTACCTGGTACAGAATGTGAGTACTAAATCTGACCATGCTTCTTAGACACAAATCAGCTGCGACTTGAAGGCACTTTCCACCACCACCTCCCTGCACCTGTTTGAAATAAATACAGTATTACCCATTAAAGTTCTCAAAGTAGCTTACAGTAAAACTAGAAGTTACAACAAAGAAATAAAATAAAATTTAAAATTGTTCTTTTAAAAAAGGCGAGGGAAGTGCTTCAAACTCAAAAATCTTCTAAATTTCCCAGAAGTGGTGATGACAATAAGCTGGTAGCAGAAATCTCGTAATAACACCGTATCTAAAAACTAGCAGGCCTAATGAAAGAGAACAGTAGTAAAAATGAATAATAAGCAAAGGGCCAGAGAAGACACACACATAAAACTACTACCAATTAACCATCAACAGAGTCCCCGGGAAAAGAAATATGTTTTAACACCAGGCCCAAATCTTAAAAGGTGCAGAGCCATGTGGATTAATATGGGGAGGGCATCCCATGCATTCTTTGAAGCCTCATCCTACAAAGCTGCCAATACCCAGTCTTGTACCAGCACAGCCACAAAGGAAAAAGGTAGGAAAGGAGTGAAAAGAGAAGGGACTGTGGCTTGGTGATGGAGCATCTGCTTTGAATGCAGAAGGTCCCCGGTTCAGTCCCCAGTATTTCCATTTACAAGGATTAGGTAAGAGGTGATGTGAAAGACCTTTTCCTGACAGACCCTGGAGAACGTCTGCCAGTCAGAGTAGACAATATATTCACCTTGATAGACCAAGCGTCTGAGTCAGTATAAGTCAGCATCATGTCTTACAAAGAGAAATAGCGAAAACCAGAATAACAGGTTCCTCCAAACCTGATGCTATGAAGAAGGCTAGACGTGTGTCACAATTGCAGGCAATGGACTTCCATAGCAGACTTTGTGCTGAAGCAATGCGTATCTACTTTCACTCAAAGTCAGGATGATTGACATAACTTTGAGACTTTGGAAAAACCCAGAATATGAATGATGGAAGAGTTTTAGCGCTTCCATGTTTTCTTTGAATGACAACTATTTGTTACATTTGTATCCTACCCTTCCTCCAAGAAGTTCAGGATGGCTAACTTGGTTCTCCTCGTCTTCATTTCATCCTCAGCAATTGGTCCAAGGTCACCCGCTGAACTTCATGGCTGACTGGGGATTTGAACTGGGGTCCAGCACTCTAACCACTACCTCCCATTGGTCCACAAAATGCTCTGTCTCCAGCTGTTCAGCCAGATAATGCAGAACCTTGTGCTTTGGCAGCATCCTCGAGGATTCTGAATCAGCATCCTTGAGTCTGATAACCACTCTTGTTTACTTTCTTTTTGTCTTTCTTGGCACAGGGATGTCCTTTTAGAAGAACAGCAGAGCTTTACTAGCAGTGGTGTCATTAAAGGAGAGAAAAGACACATTTTCCCAGAAGCTCTTGGAGCATTTAAGGCTCCAAAACTATCACCCTGGGATGCCATCTGGTCTCTTTGAAAGAACTGACTGTTATCCTTCGTTGCAGCATGCTGTTGAAGATCTTCATGGTCTCTAAAGTGACATAAGCAGGGCTGTGCTGCATGTACCTCTTGCCTCTGCAATGACGCCAAGAACAAAGGGGTGGGAAAGAGTGACTCATTGCTGCTGCCATCCACAAAATTCCACACAGCATCCTATATAAGCACTCCCCTTGGGTTACTGACCATAGCTCAGAGGCAGCCAGAGTACATGCTTTGTGTGCATAATGCCCTGAGCCCAAGCTCCAGTGAAAAGGGTCTCATTTAGCAGGGTCTTAGGAATAGTTAAACCAGTGATTCCCTGCTTGAAGAGCTGTAACTCCCCTGGAAGAGCTACATTATCATGTAATTTCAGTTACCTGTATAAATCAGCTCTCAGTCTGCTGCCATCACCCTTTCTCTCATTTTGCCCTTTGACTGATGACATGGAGAGTACTGAGGGGAAAATGTCTACAAATTAGGGATGGGCACAAACTGGCTCATGAGCCAAAAATTTGGGCTGAACTTGGGGATTGGGAAGCAGTGTTTGGTGAAGCATGCACTCCCTGAACATTTACCGAACGTTGGGCTCTTTGGTTCAGCTCTTTGGGGCTGTTTGGAAGTTTCTCTCTGCCAGCTCAGTTGTCTCAGGCTCCCTCATGCAGCCCCTTTAAATGGGCGACACGAGGGAGCCCTTTTCAATGGGCTGCACGAGGGAGCCCGAGACAGCTGGGCCGGAAGGGAGAGGTCTCTTTCTGCTGGCTCAGCTGTCTTGGGTTCCCTTGCACAGCCCCTTTAAATGGGCTGGACAAGGGATCCCTTTCAAAAGGAGATCCCACTTTCTCCTGGCCATGGAGATCCCCTCCCCACTTTACCCCCATCTTGGGATGCTTGGCATAGCCCCTTTAAATGAGCTACACAAGGGAGCCCAAGATTGACAGTTGAACCTGCAGGGAGAGACTTCTCTGCACCGGCTCAGTTGCCTCGGGGTGCCTGGTGCAGTCCCTTTAAAAGGGCTCCGTGAGCAGGCCCAAGACAGCAGGGCCAGCAGAAAGGAAAGGGTGAAGTGCCCCCTCAGAGGCACTTCATCTCTTCCTTTTTGCTGGCTGGGGAAAACTGCAGCCAGCAGAAAGGAGGGGGTTAAATGCCCCCAGGAGGCACTTCACCCCATATTTAACCCTCTGGTTTTGCTTCTCCCCTCCCTGCTCTGAAGCATCAGGGAGCAGAAGCAGAGGGTTTAAATGGCTTTGAGCCCCCAGAAGCAGAAAGCAGGGTTTTAAAATTAAAATGGCCCACAAACCTATATGAATGGTTTGGTTTGCGACTGTCATATCCATTCAGTTTGGTTTGTGGTTCAGTTCATGACTCAATCACGAACCATGAAGCAAACTGAACTGCAAAAACGCAGTTCATGCCCATCCATACTACACATAGCTTCCTCTTAAAGCTTAGAATGTGCTTGATCTGAAACATAGTTTGGGCTTGCTTGCATGAATCACCTGAAGCTGTTGTTCTGCTGAGCACCTCTCGGATGGGTCCAAATTAGGGTATGGTGGCCCCTGGGAGGGGTGTGAAAACATGTAACTCAGTGGCTTCCAATATACGAGGTGAGCATTCCTTATGGCCATGGCAGGGATGCTTTGCTGCTGGGAGTCCATCTTCAGTGAAGTCCTTGTGACACTGGTAATTTGTGCTCATCCTTTCCCACTGGCTTCCTTGGGTCATGAACATCATCACCACTGCCAAAACATCCTCTGTATCTGAGCATGCTGACTGTGGCTGAGGAGGTTATGTGATGGGGAAAAGATCTGATTTACCCCAAGAAATCCAACAACCCCATGACCAGGGCAAGCCTTGAATCTGGATGCCCAGGTCCAGTGCTTTAGCTCCCTACACTGCACTGCCACAGCGGAAGGAAAATGCTATTGCACAATGCCAAGTGAAGAGATGAAAACTTTGTGTTTGTATTGCTTGCTTTCTTGCTTGCTATAATGAGTGGTGACCTTGACCCAGCTTACTCAATGGCTTTTTGTCTTTTGTGAATGAACATAGATGGTTGGTGGCTACTGTCGCTGACAAATCACATGTACTGGGAGGGGGCTGGAGAGTTAAACTGCTGGAAGTGGCAACATGGTGAGTGAAGGAGACAGAAATCTGAAAATTTGCAGATGCTGGAGGGAGATGCTGGAGGGAGAGCTCCAAGTGGCTACCATTTTGCTTTTTATAGAACTGTTGTAGCTGTACTGCCCAGCTAAGAGCCAGCCTCCTCCTCCTTCTTCCTACCAAATGTATCAATGCATAAAGAGAGATCACCAAACACCAGAGGTTTCCAATGCATTCTTCACAGAAGAAAACTGCAATATCAGATTCAGGATTTTTTCCCCCTCTGGGTGGCTCAATGGGCCTCCTTATCAGAGAGCCAGTTTGGTGTAGTGGTTAAGTGTGCGAATTCTAATCTGGGAGAACTGGGTTTGATTCCCCACTCCTCCGCTTGCACCTGCTGGATGACCTTGGGCAAGCCATAGCTCTTTACCAGCTGTTCTCTCAAGGACAGTTTCTCAGAGCTCTCTCAGCCCCACCTACCTCACAGGGTGTCTGTTGTGGGGAGGGGAAGGGAAAGGAGTTTGTAAGCTGCTCTGAGACTACAAGTGAAGGGCGGGGTATAAATCCAATCTCTTCTTCTTATCCTGGGAAAAGCAGCCTGTGCAGATCGAGAATTCTCACATTCCGCCTCCAGCCTCCTAGGGAACCCTATGCAAAGAGAAAATGGTGGTAGGACTAGTGCAGTGAGCCTAAAGTCCCAAGAAGGGCCTGACTGGGCCACTGTCTGGAGCCAGCCCTCTGAACTGGACCATGCAGCCCTACAACTTCCTGTCCCACGAGGAACTGAAGAGCCCTGTGAAAGGAAAACAATGACAGCAACCAGAATCTAAACCGAGAACAAACAAGTGGCCTTTTGCATGCTTAATTCTTTCAGATGCTGTATGTTTTCTCAGATGCTGTATGTTTTCTCAGAATCAAAGGCCAAATCAAAAGCGTATCTCACAGCCTAATTAAGAGCATTTCACCCTGAAAGAGAAATCTGCATGCATATGAGCTTTAAATCCGAGAAGAAAGTGTTCCCCCCATTTTCTCCATCGTGTCCCGTTGAATTATTTGCCCGTGAAGATGGAATCACATCTGCTTTTGACACTGCAGCCCCCACTAATACATGGACTGTTCCAGCACAATGAACTAGAAGAGAATGGGAATAATGTTTTAATTTCCTCTCTTGGATAGAAGTAGTAGCATTGCCTTATTAATGTCTGCATGGATGAGGCAGATACTTTCTTGTTTGCACGCAATGGGGTTTTCATCTGCCTTTTTGATTTGTGAGGTCAGAGGAGAGGGTTTGGAAACTATGCTCATGCCCCAAAGGCTAATTAGCATGCAAAATTAGTGGGGGCAAAAATTTACTTTGGGGGCAACTTGATGGATGTCTAGTGATAGGACCCGCCCCAGACTTGTGGAAGCAACTCACCTTGGCTGATTCAAACCCAACACTACTGGCAGTGGCCAGGAGACACCCAAAACAGGCACGGGGGGCGGGGCTGCAGACCCTAGGGAAGAAGAAGAAGAAGAGAAGAGATTGGATTTATATCCCATCCTTCACTCACTTAAGAGTCTCAGAGCGGCTTACAAACTCCTTTCCCCTCCCCTCCCCACAACAAACACCCTGTGAGGTAGGTGGGGCTGAGAGAACTCTTTCCCAAGCTGTCCTTGAGGGAACAGCTGGTACAGAGCTATGGCTTGCCCAAGGTCATCCAGCCAGGTGCAAGTGGAGGAGTGGGGAATCAAACCCGGTTCTCCCAGATTAGAGTCCGCACACTTAACCACTATACCAGACTGGCTCTGGGAAAGGGAGCAGCCTGGGAGGCAGCTGAGACTGGGCTTCAGGGCTCTTCTGGTTGGTTGAAGGGGTAGAGGGGAGGAGCAAGACAGGGGAGGGAATTGGAAAGGTGGTCTATTTAAGGAGAATCGGAAGCAGTAGTCCTGCTCAGACAGTGTAGAAGAGCAGAAGGAAGGTGGAGAAGCAAGGCAGTGCAACCCACTTCCCTGTCCCCAGTCTAAGGCCCTGCAGGTCCTCTACTGCAGGGAAGGTCTTATCAGAGCAAGGGCACTGCAGCCTTGACCATGGGGAGAGTCACAACAGACCAACAGTATGATTCAGTATAAAGCAGCTTCATAGGCCGAGGACAGACTGGCAATGTAAAGCGGGGCAGCCCCGCGTTGGAAGTGGAAGAAAAGAGCCCTTCAGACATGCGCATCTGTCCCTCGGCTCCATTTCGCACTTACCCGTCTCCCAGTCGCTTTCCATCCGCTTTAACAGGACACCGGGTAAAACCGGTGTTCAGGGGCCGTCCTCCGCATGCCTCCCGCTTCCAAATAGTGTGAACCGGAAGAAGCGGGAGGCATCCGGAGGCGGCAGTGTGAACGCGCAAGTGCGAAACACATCAAAGGGAAAACAAAAAAAAGCACAACGGCGTGCGCGAGCCACGCGCGCCGCACGTGCCGGCTCCACGGCAGTCTGAACGCTCTGTATCGGCACCACTGCGCATTGCTCTGGCCAGTATGAATGGCCAGCTCCGTGGAGTTTTTCCCCCGCACCAGTTCCCTCCACTTTGCCCCCGCTTTACATTGCCAGTCTGTCCTCGGCCATATATTCAGACATGTCTGTAGCCCTGATTATCATGTGAAGTTACTTTGGGAGTGGGCTAGCCCAGGCCAGGATCAGTATCCAAGAGGCCATGCTTCACCAGGAAGTGAATTGCCGGGTCTCTCAGTTCCAAATGAGAGGTGTGTCTGTCAGGTTTGAAAGCTGGGCGCGGGTGAATCAGAATGGGACCGGACACCACCTGCTACTCACCGGCTGGTCATCGCTGTATTAGATGCTGGAATATTACTGACAATAACTGGTATCAGCAAACACTTTCCCAATTTCTCTTTAGCTGTTTGGCTTCATTGACCTCATTCCTCTCTCAGTATAGAGGAACTGTTGTTATGATCATGGCTCCTGCTGCTTCTTAAAGAGAGAAATGTCTTATATTATCTGCTGAATGCAGAAGTTCAAGACTGGACAGGCCTCAAGGGGGACAGAGTTCCAGAGCTGCAGATTGCCTCATGGAGAATGCTTCTCTGTTTCATCTTGCTGTTTGTTTGCAAATCACAGAGGGAGCTCTAGGCTGCACTTAATGAATCATAGAGTTCATGACACTGGGGGCACTGATGGTGTCATAAGAAATTATTTTAGGTTCAGAATGTCGATTGCTTTATGGGTCAAGGCCAGTACATTGAAGTTAGAAAAGCCACTGCAAAGCATGGAGAACCAATAAAACATAAACAAAGCCAAGTTAAATAGGATGGGATAGGGGGAGGGAAGGGAGGAAAATCCCCCCCCAACATGACGTGTAGGTAGATTTATTTAGCTGGAGAAATGAATTATTTCAACTTGAACAAGGGCAACCAATGAAGTATTTGTTATGCAAATCTTTTCATTACTGCAAAGCCAGGGTGCTGATCACAGATAAATCTCTTTGTGCCTTTTTTGTTGTTGTTGCAAGAAGCTACCACCTAGGCTGATTATCTCTGCAGAAAAAAGGAGAACAGACAAACCCACAAGTGACACATCCCCCCCCTTTTTTGTTTCTTTATTTTGTCACCAGGAGAGAGGCGTCCGGATGGCAGGTGAAAAACTGCTGTGTTCATCAAAGTTTGTTCATTTGAATTTCTCTCCCTGTCTCCAGCTGAGGTGACATCTGCTCTTGAATGACCTCAAGTGCCTTCTGTCAGTGGAGCCTCCGCAGGGTTGGCTGCCCATTCTTTGTATGCGCATATATTACGGCCCAGCTGAAAGGCCCTCCTTCCTGTCTTCTTGGATTTCTGCTTAGTCCTTTTGACAATCAGAGACAAGAAAACTGACAACTGGCAGGCGATATTCTGCCTACGGTTGGCCCTGACCAGCCTCTTTGAACGAATGATGCTATAGGTTGCCAAACTCCAGGTGGTGGCTGGAGATCTCCTGCTATTCCAACTAATCTCCAGGTGACAGAGATCAGTTCACCTGGATAAACGAGAGCCAGTTTGGTGTAGTGGTTAAGTGCGCAGACTCTAATCTGGGAGAACCGGGTTTGATTCCCCACTCCTCCACTTGCACCTGGCTGGATGACCTTGGGCAAGCCATAGCTCTGTACCAGCTGTTCTCTCAAGGACAGCTTGGGAAAAAGCTCTCTCAGCCCCACCTACCTCACAGGGTGTCTGTTGTGGGGAGGGGAGGGGAAAGGAGTTTGTAAGCCGCTCTGAGACTACAAGTGAGTGAAGGGCGGGGTATAAATCCAATCTCTTCTTCTCTTCTTCATAAAATGGCCACTTTGGAAGGTGGACTCTATGGCATTATACCCCATTGAAGTCCCTCCCTCCCCACCCCAAACTTCACCCTCCTCAGGCTCCACCTCTAAAATCTCTAGGTATTTCCCAACCAGGAGCTGCCAACTCTATGGTGGTAAGCAGTGGCTGAATGTCTGACCACCTACACAGAGGGAAAGGCTGTGGTGCGTCCAATAGATTTTGAGTCCAGTAGCACCTTTAAGACCAACAAAGGTTTATCCAAGGTATAAGCTGTTGTGTGCACACACACTTCTTCATCTGAAGATGTTTATGTGCACATGAAATTAGTTCTACTACTCAGACCCACATGGCTACCCACCTGGATCTATTTTCATGTGCTGTGTCCAGACAGGGATGTGAAAACTTGCCCCTACTATGGCACCAGCAAGTGGCCCTGGAGCATGGAGGAATGGCATTCACACACGCCCTGTTCCTGCACAGCTCACTGCCACTTCCCCCACTCCCTGCTCCTTCCCTTCACTTGTGAAAAAGTGCAGATACTACAGTGACCAGATCAGGCCTTTGTAAAGCCCAAAAACCACTCTTTGCCATCACTTTCTCTTTCCTTGGCGTGCTACACTGTAGCACTACAGTGCAGCTCAGCAGGGAAATGAGGGGGACCCTTAAAGGGCTAAAAGGATACTGGGAATGTAACAAGAATGCAAGCATTCCATCCTGCATGCAACATGAATGAAACCCGCTATGGGTACAGATGGGAGTTCCACCTGAAGCTATCCTGCTGTCCCCCCTTTGAAATAGAGAAAAGCAGGTTTAGTTTTTCTCTGAAGGAGAAAAGCCCTAGGCATACCATGACATGCCTTGGAGAAAGAGCAGGATACAAATATAATAAATAAAGGGGAGGCTCTGTAGAGGAAAGACCAGATAAAAATGTACCAAATAAACAAATAAACATTGACTGGTATGTGACTGAAGACTCTTTGTCAGCTAGTTGCTAATGATGCCTTGGAAATATTTACAAACAAGACAAGATGCAACAGCAATTCCCTGTTTGTTTCCAGTATCTGGTACTTATGGAGTTCCTTTGTCTGAACATGGAGATTACCTTCTAGTTATTTTTCCATGAATTTATTTAACCTTTTAAAAATATCCCATGTCAACAGCAACTGTAGCATCCGGTGGCAATGAGTTCCGTAGGTTTATTGTATACTTTGTAAGTATATTGTTGTATACTTTCTCCTTCCCTCAGTCAATTCCCAGTACATTTAATTGGCTTCTCTGAGGAGCTCAGCAGTGCTATGAACATGACTGCTTTGTATGCTCTGGATCTTTTTGCAGGAAACACATGAACAATACATGCATACATTTTTAATCACTCATGTCCCTTTCAGGGCATGTGCATGCAAATATTTTGATTGCTGCATAGTGTGGAGTGGGGACAGGTACGAACCTCGTCACAAACATCACTCAGTTCATGGTTCGTGAGCTGAGGGTTGTGCAATCATGCCTGCAATGAACCTCCCACAAACCTCCATGGTTTTTACAGGGGGGATTGACTTCTGCTGCCTTTTAAACACCAATAGTGGCTCTCCAAACACCAAAAAAGTGGCCCTTGTGGTGCCCAGGAGCATGGAGAAAAGTGTGATAGAGACCACATCAGGGGTGGGAGGAGATGAGGGAGAGGCAGAGGAGGGGGTCCATGCCAACAGCGGTGCAGGAGAGAAAGGAGGTGGAGATCCAAGGCTTGGTGGAGAAAGGAGAAGGCGATCTCCTTTTTGCAAGTGATGGGAACTTCAGGAGACTGGCCTGTGAGGCAGTCAGAGGGAGGCCGGCAGCTGAGGTCAGGCCAAAAAGGGGGACCCCAGGAGGCCCAGAAGTTGAGGATCACAGGGTTGGAAGGGATAAAAGGGGCAATCTCCTTTTGATAGAAGGGGTGAGAATTCCAGGAAACTGATCTGTGAGGTAGTCAGAGGGAGGACAGCAGATGAGGCCCAGCCAAAAAGGGGGACCCCAGAGGCCCAGAAGTCAAGGATCACAGGGTGGAAGGAAAAAGAGGGGAGATCTCCCTTCAATAGAAGAGGAGAGTCAGCTGGAGACTCGTTGAGAGTTTAGTGTCACTAGCCCACAGGGGAGCCATTCTACTGAATCATGAATTTCACAAAATGAACTGGTTCGGTAAACGAGAAGGTTCATGAAGAATCGTGGGGTCTCATGAACCACGAACCAGGACTAATCTCCATTTTCTGGGTTCATGCCCATCACTAGTGTGGAGTCTCCCCAAATTCTCATATCTCTCTTATATATAAAGCTGTTTTCAAAGCAGCCAGATTCCATGGGGCGCCAAAATCGGCTGCAAGAACTGCCACTCAAAACGGCGTCCTTGCCCACTGGCTGCATTCCCTCCTTGCGTTGCCTCACTCCTGCCCACAGAGCGTTGCACTTTGGGATTTGTAGTTCTTTGCTGGCTTTACTGCAACCATAGCAAAGGGAATTAGAACTACAACTCCCAATTTGGGAGTCCCAAGAGGCAGTGGGCCAGGATAACTAATTAGCTGGTGTTAAACGGGAAGCAGCTTGGCCATTGACAGGGCTTGCGGGGAAACGAAAGGAAAACATCCAACACAGAAGTTTGCGGTCAGTTCACTGTGCATGCCCATGAAAGGCTACCTACAGTTAAACTTCGTGGGTCTTAAAGGTGCAGCTGGACTCAAACTTTGTTCTGGAAATCAGTTAAGTGCTCGCTTGCAGCAAGTCTCTGGCTCCACCGCTCTGCACCAACCTCTGGGGATTTCTGTAGCTTTGGGAGATGAGAGCAGAGCTGCAGACGGTGGGGCTCACCACAGGAGGAAGCATTTATTTGCTTTCAAAATCGACGACGGGGGAGAGCCCCTCTGCAAGCCTTTTTGCGGTGCCTACAAAATGGAAATAGGTGAGCTGGCCCCAGCTTTAGCCCTAATAATGTGTGTGTGTGTGTGTGTGTGCACAGCCTGTTTACTCGGGAGTAAGGAAGGGAGATGCACTCCGACACCCACTCTGTTACTACATGCAACGGCCTCTACAAAGAGGCTCTGTTGGGGGGGGGGGGAAGACAGCAAGGGTGCGGGGGGGGGTAGCTGAGAGGAAGAAGGAAAGAAGTTGAGATGAAGAGAATTGCTTCCTTCCTTCTTTTTCTTCCTCTTGCTGGCGCCCGTTGCATTGTTGCCTGCAACGGGCCTTGACCCTAGTATAGAGTATGAATGAACTATTTCTCTGAGGCAATATCATTAAACAGAAAACCTCAATGATGCATCAAACTTCCCTTCCCTATTAAAAAATAATCAGAACTTAATCTGGCTTGTTCTAAGCACCTAATGGAATCTGTAATTCTTTGCTAATTATATAATGATCCTATTTATTATGTAGGGCTCACAATTAAACACTCAAAAACACTTTTTGCATCAAGAAAGCCATTCTGCTGACTGTGTCCGCGCAAAAACTACTACATGGGTGATATCCTTCTCAGCAACACTTGACATTTTCTCCATTCAGATGTGCCCCTATTCCCCAGCCATGACCTCCTCATCCTTTTTTTTTTTTGGACACTAGCTTCCACTGAGATTACTTAAGTTTGCAGTTTATCTTGGACCCTTGGGTGTGTTATGTCTGGAGCAATGTTCTTCCCTTACTTTCATTTAGGGATCCTGTGAAATTCTCCACAAAAATTGTCAACAGGTGACCTTACCATGTTAGAAGGTTTTGATAAGATATGAGCCAATCACCTGGTCTGTTCAGTTCATGCCAAACAGCTGTGAATTCCTGCCAAACAGGTCTGCATTGGTTTTTGCAAAACTGTGCATGCTCAAAGACAATGGCTATTCAACAGCCGTTACAGTCACTAGGGAATGCTTAGATGAACACCAAAGAGTAAGATTTTATTACAGCATAGCATTTATTTATGGCTGATGTGTCTATTTAAACGATTGTCTGCTGAACGGCGCAGTCATGCAGCAAGGACAGGGTGGGGAGTATAACTCAATAGGGAAGTGCATGGCCAGGAAGGGATACAATGAAGTGTCTTGCTGAACAGCCATAAATGTGTTGACAAATAGTCAAACTGATAATTGAAAAATCAGCTCCCTGTTCGCTGCCGCAGGATATGAGCCAAACTAACAGGTGTTTGAGCATCCCTACTCCCATTTCACCACTGCTCTGTATTAATCTTGGTCCTGGAGTTGTTATTTAAGAGACTTTCTCTTGTCAGGTGAATTGCAGTTCAAGAAGATAAGCCCTATGCCATGACCCCCTCCGACCACCCCTGTGAATCTGACTCAGAGTCCTCAGAGGAGGAGCCTGGGTGTCTGAGGGATCAGGGAGGGCCCAGCACTGCAGAGGATGTACCAGTACCTGCCAAGGATGTACCAGTGGCACCAGAGGCCACACTGCCACACCCTACAAGGGAAGCCTCACCACTGACCTCTGAGTCAGCCACTAGGCTAGGATTTCCAGCTCCAGGTTGGGAAATTTGTGAAGATTTTTTGGGTAGATCCTGGGGAGGAGGGAGCTCAGGTGGGTATAATGCCATAAAGTACACCTTCCAAAGCAGCTACTTTCTCCAGGGAAGTGGATCTCTGAAGCCTGGAGACCAGTTGTAATTCTGGGAGATCTCCAACCACTTGGAGATTCACAAACCTACACTAGGCCTCTGCCAGGCAGGACTTGAACTTGGACCTGCAAATCCTCAGGACCCTCTCCTGCTCCACAGGAATGGTGGCAGCAGAAGGCCTAGGCTGAGGCAGCACAAAGGGGGTGAAGGGCTTGGCCGGCTGTGCATAACCTCCCTGTAGATTTGAAGAAGAGCACCAAAGACAGTACATCCTCACGAGATCCTGGCCAAAGCTCAGCACAGCTGTGGGAACTCAACACCTGCCAGCAGTGCAGCTGTTTAGGTTGAGTCTTGGGAAGGCTGCTTCAACCAGTCCACCAGGCCAAGCCTGGGTTCCAGTTCTTTGCCTCCGGCTCCAGTTCCTGGCCACCAGCTCCTGTTGACACCCTCCAAGTCTTGCTATGTAGGCCTGGGGGCACTACTGCATAGGACACTTGACTGGGCCTGCCTGTAGAGTGCAGGACACCCTTCCAGATTATATGAGGCCACTGCTACCCATAGCCCACACTTATATGAAGTAGTGGTGCTTGCCTTTAAAGCTCTAAACAGCTTGGGACTGGGGGACTTGAAAGTCTGCCTTTTCTTGTACTGTCTTGGTTGATAACTAGTGACCTCACCTGAAAAAGTGAGATGAGTACTGACTACAGCCAGGGCTCTCTTAGTGGTAGTCCCTGGTTGTGGAATGCCCTCTCTCTTGAATTTTGTTTTAGTGCCTACTTTACTAGCTTGCCAGGTGAGAACATTTCTCTTCATGTAGGCTTTTAGCTGATTCTTCAACCTTTCAGCCTGCCCAGTTTTTGTAAATCGTTCTTTTGCTGCTAATTTTACTGATCATTGTTTTCACTAATGACAGTTTAGAATAGATATTCTTAAATTATGTATCATTTCATCCTTTTTAGCTCCCTACAGCAAGATTTTTGGAGAGCTGGGACAGAGAGATTTTAAATAAATAAAATCAGGGGAAAATGGAAATATATGGCACATTAATAAATGTTTAGTGTATTTAAGGGTGTTATTTATTTATTAATTATTGGATTTATATCCCGCCCTCCCTGCAAGCAGGCTCAGGGCAGGTCACAGCAGTTAAAATGCAACATAATAAATACAGTTCATACAGAGGTAAAACTTTTAAAACCAACAGACAGCAAAATACTTGATTTCCAGTGTCCACAAGTGCTTCCCACAAGTGCAGGGCACATGGTGACTAAAACAAGGACCCCTTCAATGGATGCCATAGAGATCTGTAAAAAAGGGCAGTTCACCCGGGCAGTGTAGGTAAGGAAGGCCAAAATCTTCAAGCATCCGCTGCCTCAACCAAAGGACTGGCAGAACAGTTCCATTTTGTAGGCCCTGCAAAATTGCATTAAATCCTGCAGGGCCCTGATCTCAAGTGGAAGCATGTCTTTCATGCCAGGGACTAACAGCAGATGTTGCTCAGCAGAGTGCAAGGCTCTTCAGGGCACATAGCGGGAGAGAAGGTCCTGTAGATATGTTCATCCCAGGCTGCATATTAAAATAAAGTAATTGAAAATTTACTTTTCTATTGATTTCTGTTCAACTTACACTGTTTAACTGTTTAACTTATAAAAGCTTAAATTCTGAGGACCTAACACAAGTTAACATTTAAATGACTCCACAATATAATTGCCCACCTGCAGTTCTACATTTGCTTGTCTGCCTTTCCTGAGCTTGAGATATTGTACAATATTCTAGTTGCTAATGGGCAAGGGGAGGGGTATTACATTCCTGTCCTGCATCTTGGCTTTCTAGAGGTACTTGGATGGTCATTGTTGGGAACAGGTGCAGGACGATGTAGAGCTTTGGTCTGATTCCAAAATCTACATTCTTCTTGGGTTGCTGGTCATAAAATCAACAATATGTTATCCTGAAAATAGGGCTGGGGGACATCAGAAACAGCATTAAACCTCACCAGGCAATTATCTTCCTTACACATCTACCAAATGCAAAAGAGTTGTTTTATGGAAAGCTATAAAAAAGGGGCTCCAGAATAGTGCTTTTGGAGATCATTCTAGGGATGTGCACTTGACAAAAAAAAAAGGTATTTTTCAGATTTCAGAATAATCTCTGTACCAGTATGATGGATTATTCAAGTTACCCCCCTAGATCATTTTGAGATTCAGATTTCGGGCGGTGGGGGGGAGGATTTTGAGTCCTTTATTCTCTATGGAATGACTCTTTCCATGGAGCTGGAGTGGCTGTTTTTCCAAGCAAATGGCACCACAATTGCAGGGCTCCTAATCCTGACTGTCCATGACAGACCCCACCCCCCAAGTTTCAAGAGACTTGGCTCAAGGGGTCCACTTCTGTGGCCCCCCTAATCAAGGTGTCCCCAGCCATCCTACTGGTCTCAATTGTTTCCTATAGGGGAAAAACATCCATGTTTTCACCACAGAAAATAAACCAGTAGTTAAACACAGAAGAGCAGCCACTGAATAAAAGCCTCCAAATGCAAACAGAACCAACAAGCCCAACAGAACCAGCATCAAACCAGAGAATCCTAGCAGAAGCATGGGCAAAGGTGGCAAGCCCAATGCACCAATATCAAACCAGAGAATCCAAGCCAACCAACTTAAGGAAGGGAGTGGGACACTGTGGCTAGCCAGAGAGAACCAATGTCTCACCACAGTGCCAAGCAGAACTCAGGACCAATGAGGCAAACATAAAAGAGCCAGTGTCAAACCAGAGAATTCTTGTAAAATACCCCCTAAGCCAGAAAAACTTTAAAAATGTTTTAGAAACATAGAAATTTAACACAGAAATTCTATAATAAGCCCAGAGAAGAGAACCCAAACAAACAGCAAAAGCCTTTAACCCCTTTTAAAAACACCAGAAAACAAAAACCAGGAATACTATTTTTTAAAGAACCAGAAAATAAACAAAGGCTCCTGAACATGTTCAGACACGGAACAAGAAGGTCATCCTAGCAGCAGCAGAAATCTAGCACACAGATGAGAGCAACAGCAGCAAGCGCCACTAGGACTAAAAAAAATCTAGCCCCGGAATGGAGTCAAGCTTCAGGGCAGGCCTGCTTTTCATCCTCTTTGCCCGTGTTCAGAAGCCATTGAGGGCTGTGTGAGAATTGTCATGATTGGGCAGACCATTCTAGCATCCCATTGCCTGGAAGAGCTGCCTCCTTCCCCACTCTCTCCTGTTGCCATTAAGCCTGTTTAATGAAGGGAAAACAGTCCAGGGAGCCTGTTTTGGGAAGGTATTATACACATGTGTATATGTGTGTGCGTTTGTGTGTGAGAGTGCGCGTGTGTAACTGGAAATATCCAAAAGCACATCCTTAGACCATGCTATTGCTGTGGAGTCACTGTCGTCAACCATTCTTCCATTCCTTTCCACATGTTTGAAATGGCTTTTGTGGTTCTTCCTTCTCTCAGAACTGCAAATGTGGGAATGTTAATGTCCCTCCCCATAACACTGCCTTTGTACAAAGGTGTACATAAATACACCCTCAAAAAGGAGATACAAGGGAGTTTCATGGCAGGAAATATAATTGAGTGTATATTTTCCTCCTCTCCTCCGGTCACCTTTTATCTCCCCCAGAATGCTGCAGCCAATGAGCCAGATGAGATCTGAGGCAACTCTAAGTCTTTATGGAAGTTGACCACCTTCTGCTTGGCCTGGAATTTTGCCAGCATCAAAGTCTTCTCAGCAGACATTCAGGCCAAGCTGAGAAAATGAGTTGCCTCCTGGTATTTAAAACCCTCAGCTGGAAGCCAAGTACAGTATGTTCTTTTCCTCAGTTCTTAGAATTTTCCAAAGCCTCAGCACTCTGGCTGTTGTTGCCCCGATGGGTTTTTCTGGTTTATTTCCTTCTTCAGTCCTGGCATCCTGACCCAGGCTTTTGACCCACTGATATTATCTTCCTTGCTGTTGGGAGGAGGAGTTTGTTGCTGACTCTAAGGTCTGTATGGATTCCTGCCTCAAGGGCCACCTTCTGCTTGCTTCCTATGTATTTCTTTTGTTGCCTGCCTCACCACCACGGCCCTGTAGATATTTTTTTCCTCGCATCGGCAATGGAGTTAGAACTTTTCCCATGCTATTTTGTGTGTAAAGCATTTATACTGCTAGTTAAGAAAAATATTCTGCCAATGTTAGGTCCATTCACGTACTTAAACTATTTTTAAAATGTGTGTGTGTGGGGAGGTGGAATAAAAGTAACACACACAAAAAAAGGAAAATTTAGTAGCAACATCTGGAAATATTTTACAGACATTACTCGAATTGGTGATTTGCCTCTGAATCTTCCCATTCTCTTAAACATGTCCTTCCCAAATGCTTTCTCTCCAAAAGTTCTTCACATGGTACAGGGTGCCAAGGAGAATCAACTTGTCCCATACTTGGCTCATGGCTTTCTACAAATCTCACTTGTGAGACTCCAGTGACATAGCATTTTCAGTGCTTTCCCTCCTTACCTTTGGTGGAATCTGTTCTAAAACATGGCTTGTTCTAAATAACAGATGTGAAAGTGACTGAGATTTCCTTTTGTCATACTCATTGAGCACACAGGCTGAGCAATCTGAGGTGAGATTAGGGGGGTGAGAATCCCCCCAACTGGCATACTTCACCTTTCCCAACCCTGGCTAGTTGAATTTGCCAGTGGGGGATTTGGTGTGTCACTCACTCCAGGGAGGATTTATTCCTATGATTTTGAAACAATGTGATGGACTGCCTATTATTAAAGAAGCTTTTTTTTTTGTTCCCAAAGCCCTAAACAACTGCTATTCTTCTGTCTCCAAGGTGCTCAATCATGCGGTGGCATCTTCACAACCACAGGTGTTCCAGTTTTTAATTGCTGAATTTTAAACATTTACCCAGTTAACCTGACCAAACTCCATTTTGTCTACAGGCCAAAACCTCCCCCTCCTTTGTCAGAAACCTGTGGATGTGAAACTTTTGTCTGTCACTCCACAGACAGGCCTACAATTCCTTTCTCCTTTAAACAATATGCTAATTGTACAAGCATTGAAACTGTGTGAAGGCCGTCTAAACTTCTTGCCATAGAGGGTGTGTGAATTGGCTTCCACAGGTGAAATCACACCCTGCAAGGTTTCAAAATGTGATTTGAATATTTATTGTGATTGGCCATCATTAACTCTTTCTCCCATTGGGTAAAGGCCGCCTGACTGTAGTTTCCCATCTCCTGGGAAGGCTTACATAAGAGTTTGTTTTTGTTTGGGGAAATTTTGTCTCTCAGGTTTTTGGAGATGTGAGAAAGTATGTGCTAACATGTCTTCCTCCCTGCTCTTTGGTTTTAACCTGCCATATGGGTTGATGCCATCTTGTGATGTGCTTGGATTTATGCTCACCAATGACTGTGCTTAGCATGCACACAAAAAACCACTTTAAAAGGACAAGGCCGATGTCTCAGTGGTAGAGCTTCTGCCATGCATGCAGAAAGTCCCAGGTTCAATCCCTAGCACCTCCAGCTAAAAGCATCAGGTAGTACTCAATGTGAAACACCATATGAGACCCTTAGCTAGAGTAGACAATGTCGACCTTGCTAAAACAATGGTCTGTGTAAGGCAGTTTCATGTGCTGGGGTACTAGTGAGTTACTGCTGGTGGAATGCCTGAGGGCAATAGCCTCCTTATTTCTCCTAAGGCCCTTTGGAGATGTTTCTTTTTCTTCTTCATTTAATTACAAAGTAATATTTTCTTGCATACCCAAAGAACCCCCTTCCCCCTCATATGCATCCATGAACTTCAGTCTTCAGTAGCCCTTTTAAATTCTTTTTATTGACTGTTAAGTTTACCACTGTTGCCCTCACCTGGACAGCCCAGGCAAGCCCAATCCCATCAGATCTCGGCAGCTAAGCAGGGCCAACCCTGGCAAGTACTCAGAAAGGCAACCTCCAAGGAATACCAAGGCTGGGAACCAGAGGCAGGCAAATACCAAGTCACCTCTCTGAAACTTCCTAGACCCACTAGAAGTCACCAGAAGTCACCATGACTTCCTGGCATGTAAGCATACACACAAAATACCAATTTTTTTTTGACAGTGCCTAGTAGTACATTTTAATCCCACCCTTCTTCTGAGGCAGCCAAGGCAGTTCATGGTTATCCTTTCATCATTTTACCTTCACAGGAATCCCATGAGGTATTATAAGGTAGAAAGAGTGACTGGCCGAAGCTCACCCTGTAAGGCAGAGCATTTAACCCAGGTCTCCCATCTCCTAGCCCAGCACTTTAACCACAGCCCTACCCTACATCTCACTAAAAGGAGTGATTGTGTACATTACCCTGAGGATTGTTTGTTTGTTTCAAAAGTTAGGACATAAAGTTTGAAGAGAGAACATGTACATTTTTATTGACCCTATTTCTGGGAGGTGAACAAAAGCAAACTTTTGAGCTTCAGAGTTTTTCTGCAGAACTGAACATGGGCTAATCAAGTTGACAAGGCGAAGAGACAAAAAAGATTTAAGAAGGGGAGACTTTTTGTCTAAGTTAAAAAAGAGACATTGCTCTCAATTGACGAGAAATCTCTAAAACAAAAGCTTTAAATAATGAAAATCAGCCTTAAGAGGATGGCACCAACACCAATTATATTGGGGGGCTGCAAATTTGGACATTCCGCATTGGAAACTACCCCCACCTCTTTCTGTGGGGTTGTCCCTTGTGAACCATCATCAGACCTCTGGGTAATTAAAGTTAAGCTCAGACACCAGAGTCAAATTCTAAATGGATTAATTAAGACTAGATTACTCTAAACTTTGACAGCTTCTCTTTAAAATTAGATTTCCCCCTGTAGCACTATGCCATTATAGTTTTCATTCTCAATCACATTAGCAGCTGCCAAAGTAGTGCATTTACATTATTTTGGGGGGGGGGGAATGTGACTCGTTTGTAAAGTATGAATAAATTGGCAAAACTAGCTAGCGTGGAGTATTCTTTTTTGTCAGTATCGTAATGAACAAAAGGGATTTTGTAGGGAAGGAGAAACGGCTGGCAACAATTGGCTGAGCTGCTCTAATGTTGCAGGCATGTGGGTCTGTGGCTACTGCTGGCATTAATCTGGTCCTTAAGAGGGATGGGCCAAATGATAAGAGTCTAAGGATGATGGGCATAGGAGAAGCAGTAGCCTAGGAAAAGGGATGGCAGGAGCCTCAGTAGGCAACAGGTGAGGGACAATGATGGCCAGGAGGGTAGCAAAGGATAGTTACAAGAGGACAGAGGAGGTGGCCTGGGTTGTATGAAAGAAGAGGCACAGAATATTAAGGGGTGTGGAGATCAAATCAGTCAAACCTAGAGGAAATCAACCCTGACTGTTCCCTGGAAGGCCAGATACTGAAGCTGAAGCTCAAATACTTTGGCCACCAAACATAGGAGTCAACTTCAGGGGGGCTGGGGAGCTGGAGCCCCCCCCCCCAAACTTTTCCAGGAAGTGCTGAGCCTCCCCTGGAGACAATGGCCTGTGATGTCTCTGGCCCAGCCCCAGCCCACCCCAGGAAATTGGAAAGTCTACACCCTTGCCACCAAATGAGAAGGGAGCACTCACTGGAGAAGACCATGATGCTGGGAAAGATTGAAGGTCAAAGAAGATGGGGACGGCAAAGGATGAGACGGTTAGACAGTGTCATCGATGCAACGAACATGAAATTGAGCAAACTCCGGAGCACAACGGAAGACAGGAGGGCCTGGCATGATGTGGTCCATGGGGTCGTGAAGAGTTTGACTCAACTGTGCGACTGAACAACAACGAAAGACCATTAGCGGCCAGTTGAGAGGAAGCTGAAGAGAGATGAAGGGTAGGAAAAAGTAGAGACCTATAAACATAATGACAGCCATGCTGGATCAGACCAGAGGCTCATCTAGTCCAGCAACTTGTTTCCCATACTGACCAACTTGAAGGGTTACAAGCAGGACATAGGGACCCGAATCTCCTTATGTTGTTGCCCTTCCCCCAGCAATTAATATTAAGAAGTGCACTGCCTCTGATTACAGAGGACCCACTTAACCACCTTGGATGGGCCAATCCTCCATGAATTTGTCTAATTCCATTTCAAAGCTACCTAAACCAGTGGCCATGATCATACCTTGTCGCAGCAAGATCCAGGTTGGTGTAGTGGTTAAGAGCAGCAGACTCTAATCTGGAGGACCAGGTTTGATTCCCCACAACTCCACATGCAGCCAGCTGGTTGACCTTAGGTCAGTCACAGTTCTCTCAGAGCTGTTCTCTCACAAGCAGTTCTTGAAAGAGCTCTCTCAGCCCCACTGACCTCACAGGGTGTCTGTTGTGGGAGGAGAAAGAAAGGAGATTGTAAGGAGACTCCGAGTGATGGGCACAGTATAAATCCAACTCTTTTTCTTCTCCTTCTCCTTCTCCACTTTGCCTTTTGTCTCTCCTGAATCTACTGCCCCAAAGCACTAGCATTATGACACAGAGAGAGAGACAGACAGACAGACAGAATTCTGTCCACTGTCTCCCGGCCATGTATAATTTTATGTACCAAGTCTCCCAATAGTTATCTTTTCTCTAAAGTGAAAAGCCCTGAACACATTACTCTTTCTTTACAAGGAAAGTGCTCCAACCTCTTTGGTTGTCTTTTGCTGCACCTTTTCCAGTTCTATGATATCCTCTTTTTAGGTGGGATGATCAGTTAATGTACACAGCATTCCAAATGCAATCATAACGTAGATCTACGCAGGGGCACCATAATACAGGTTGTTTTGGTTTAAACAACTTTCCTAATAATTCCTAGCACAGAAGTTGCTTTTTTTCAACACTGCTGCACACTGAGTCACTGTTTTCATCAAACCATCCTCTGCAACCTCAAGATCTCTCTCCTGGTCAGTCACTATTAGCTCAGATCCTACCTGTACATGTATGAAGTCAGATTTTTTTTTTTTTTGCCCCAAATTGATATCACTTTACACTTACTTGCCCTGAAACTCAGTTCCTGTGTGGCAGACACAGTTCATCAGAAGATCGTTTTGGAGTTCTTTTCAATCTCCTTTGGTTTTCTGGATGTTGGGAAGATGTGGAGGGCAAAGAGAAATGAATGGGCTGAAAACTAGAACAGCTTTTGTGCAGAAGTCAGCTTTTAACATCCATCAGATGGCACCGTTAGAAAAGGAGATTGGATGTCAGTGTTAATCAAAACTGATTGGGGGGTGGGAAGCAAAATTATTGGGTTCATTTATGCATTTGTCTTTTCTCATAATTGACACTAATTACTTAATTGTTTTGTTTACAGAGTTGGATCATATTTTATAAAATAGTGCTGAAGCATATTCTGCTCATCTTGCCATCTTTTCACCTGGGGGCCTGTAGATCTTACAGGATGAGTCTGACAAGCAAAGGAAAACTGGGGTGGGTGGGTAGGTGGGAAGAAAGCAAAAGCGCACAGATTTAAGTTTCAAATAATGAACCATGTCCTGGACTGGAGGCCTGCAGTGAAGTTTTTTAGTGGTAGTGATGGGCGAAATCACACCTTCTCTCTCCCAGGCTCAGCAAATAAAGGTGTTTAAAAACAATCAGGAAATTGGCAGCTGGAAAGGGCAGAGATGAGAGGACAAAACCACACACACTCAGACATTGGACTGCTTGAACCTTTATTCCATAGGATGTCCCCTTGCCACACTCTCCATTCTCAAGCACTTTGCACAAATCCAGTTAAAAACAGAAATGTTTATAGAAACCAATGAAGCAGCATAAAATCTGAAACTGTGAGAATAAATTAGCAAATAAAAAACGTTTAACTGGAGGAAACAGACAGTTAAACATGCAGAGAAATTGAGAGTGCTAAAATTAAACAAATGCCTGTGCATATAAGAAGTTATTTGCCTGGTGCTTAAAATTTAACAGACCAGGCACTGGGCAAACCACTGTAGGGAAAGCATCCTGCAGCTATGGTGCCATCATAGAAAAGGCCCTGTTGCTGATTGCCAGTCATCTGAGTTCAGAAAGTCAGGCACAAAAAACAAAACCTCTGATGCCAACTGTCTGACTAGAGGGCATAGATAGGTGGTGATCCCTTGGATTTCAAGGAGCCAAAGCTGTAGCCAAACAAAAATTATGGGACACTTCTCTCCAAATTGACAGAGCACAAACCTCACACTTTTTAGTGGTGAAAAATAAAAACCTAATTTTGCTCCATCCAGTTACCTTTATTTGTTAGAACTCCCAAAGCACACAGAGCTTTCATATTAGCATGATTAAATGTGTTTAAACACTGAGCCCGTTCGCGGGGAGGGCGGGGTAAAAATACAAAATAATAAATAAATAAATAAATGTTCTCCCACCTGCCCTCCTGCAAGGGAGATATGCTCATACCCCATATGCACAGGTACCCATCTTGATCTATATTCATCATTTTGTGCACCATGTCCGACTAGCCTGATAAGAGTCAGAGGTGTTGGAAGTGAAGGCACTGTCCCCTCTCTCAGCCTCCAGACTTTGTGGCAAGAGAGACAGATATCTAGAAAGTTACACTGACCTTTCCTTCCTGTGTTTACTCTCCTGTCACTATCCCTTTGATGTGTAGAATGGAGATCTCAGGGAACAACTTCCTTCCTTCCATTCATTCTCTCCCCCAGAACTTCTCTCTCCTCCTTCCTGCATGCACCAAGAGGGAGGACATGCTATCCTCTTCTTGGCACCATGACTCAAATGGCCTCTCACCATCAGAGTCCATCCTTAGTTAGACTAGAATACTACCCTATCTCTCATCTCATCTTTCCTATCCAGATTGTAGTTCTAGAATAGAGAGACTAGTGTTAGTTTGTTAAACTGAAAACCTTGCTCTGTGTAACTTTGTGGCACTATAAGCTTTGTTACCCTGGTTGGACGTGCTCCTGCGCTAGAAGCTTTATGCACTCTGCTAACTAGTCAGTGGTTACTGGACTAACTATACCAGCTAACTCCAGGACTACACAGTTATGAATTTTTAAAAGAAGCCAAATAAACAACATTTGTGTGTTTCATGCCATTATTGTCCCTCCCACCTCCTTTTCAATTTTCAGTACTTGTTATCTGTATTATTGTGGTAAACCTCTTCTTTGGGTCTATTTGATCAGTCAGGTCTACAAACTGACAAGGTTTACTATTACAGGCTGCCTTAATGTCATTGTTCTGCCAGCCATTTTGTTGTTCTCATGCTCAGTAGTTATGTTGGGCTCTTTCATCCTTGTATTTCTGTGACGGAAACAGCCTTGAAGCACTGTGGGTGATGACCCACAAGCTGTCAGTCAGAGAAAAGTCAATCTTGTCTTTTTAACCACAAAGCCTTTCCCATTTCCTACCACTTGACAATTCTTTATAGATGCTGCCTAGTGTTTGTTCAAATGTCAGGGAATCTTTTCAAAATCATTTAGTCCGTTGATGGACCAATTAGCAAAGGATTATGGGGAGTGTTCTAGGCAGAGTTGCTAACTGACCTGGAGAAAAATACAAGACTTAATGTGTGGAAATGGGCGGCTGAAGCTTTTCATGGCATGGAAGTAAGTAACATCACCTGGTTGATAACATCCCATTATGGCTCGATTTAATAGTCAGAACACTTTTTTCCTTTCTGGACAGTTGGCAACAGGCAGTTTCCTTCTCCTTTCCGGGCGGTAGAAAACAGACCTCAGTTCTGACCAGGACTAACAGGGAAGGTCAGCTTCATAAAGAGATAGCTTGTGGACAGTTACAGGCACTTCTTTGATCTTCTGTTGAGTTGGCCTATGAGTAGCAACATGCTGGGGAGCTATGGGACAGCCAGCAGTGGGAACCCTATAGGACAGGGACTGAATTCCACATCATCATAATCAAAACCTTTGTCTTGACCTACTGGTGCTTCCTGGGAGATGATGACATGTTCAGTGTTCTCTGTAGGCTTGAAGGCCAGTGTGAACCCTTCATGAAGAAGTCTTGTAAAGCTTCCATGTGAACACAAGTTTGGGCCTGGTTTTGATTGCGACTGTGTTGCACCTTGACTAATGTGCACAGGAGGAGTGAAAGTGCAATTTTTCATTGTTTCTTTAACCCTTTATGAAGCCATAGTCTATTACAACAATCACAACATTTGACTCATGTCTAGTGAACATTCAGTAACTCTTGTTCCAGTGCTTTCTCACATCATCCTTACAGGACTGGGAAAATAAACAAAGGAAACTGAAAAGGTAAATGAAAAGGGAGCAGATCACTAAATGCCAGGGATGGCTGATCAACTGATTAAAGAGTATATTGCTTGCAATTAAATCTAGGAGTGAAATAACATTGCCATGCTTTGGCTTGCCACGTGTGTTACGATCTCATAGATAATCACTGTAGAAAGCAGCAACAGAAGCCAAATTTGGGGTGAGGGTAGAATTAAAGAAAATGATGGAAATATACATTATAAATCCTGGATGGTAAAAAGTCCCTCCTTTATATACTTTCTCACTAATGCTAATTAGAAACTGTTGCGCATCCTATCTTTGAAGTGATGGGGGGGAACACCTTTCTGTATTTTCCCCCATTAGTGATAATGTGTCATTTGCTGGAAAATAAGGTATATGACCATTAGTGACTCAGGGAAAAAAAAGTTTCAACAGAAATTACTCAGCATGTTTGCACTGGTCTGCGTAATTTAAGGCAGAATGCCTGGTTCCATAGGCTGATAATGATGTCTGCATTTTCTCTGTGTTTGAACACAAGCCTTTTCTCCTCATCACAATGAACAGAAATCATGAATTGAACCAGTAGGGTACTATAGCAGAAGGCTCAGCCTTAAGATTAATCAGGTGCTTAAGTTATCACCATCTTTTAGCCTGAGTAATCCATCTATAACTTGCAAGTGACAGTGAAGAACCCTTGAAATGTGAGGAGACAAGTGGCAATGCCATGTATACTTACTTGGGAGAAAGTACCCTGAATTCAGTAGTATTCACTTAGGCTGAACAACTGTACCTGCAGATAAATAATAAAAACAGAAAGCTAGAGAAATGGAGAAACCCCTCTATTTTAGAGTAGGAATGTCATCTTGATAAGTAGCAACTCTACTCAAACGCTACTGGATTCTAATAACAAGATGTAACTGCCCCAAAGGCACACAGTTTATTTCTTGGTGCTTCAGTGTTTCACACCTTCCACTGCTTCTTCTTAAATAAATAGTAGAGCAGTATTAACTTCAGATTCCATTGACTATGACATTTTTATCCTGTCTTTCCTCCAAGGATTGCAGCGAGGCCACAGAACTCCTCCTCTCTTTCATCCTAACTAATTTAGTAGGTTAGGCTAAGAGTTTATCTTGTTCAATATGGTATCTGTTAGGATTGTGGGATGAACTTCGCATACGAACCATGATGCCAACCCAGACCTTCACCCCTCAAATAACTTATCAAGGTGCATTTCCCCTGTAATATTTCCCTGAAGTGTTTTTGTTACATTTGTATCCCATTCTTCCTCCAGTAAGTTCAGAATGTCATACATCTCCATGATGTTCATATGTTATCCATGGTCAGTGGTCTACAACCCATGGGTCAGTCCCTCAGGTGACTCACTAGCCTCTATCAAGTCCATGCTGCTGGTGTATCTCTGTAGAGAACAAGTTTGCCACTTCTCCTGTCTTTCTTTTTATCCACAGGAGAAGCAGGATGGTGAGGCAAGTTAACTCAGAGGTGGAGAGGATTTCATCATGGTTCTGGTAGTTGGCCTGTTCCTATGATACACTTCCTTGTGTTCACTTTGTGTTTCCTGTTCCTGGCTCTCTTGGTCTGCTGCTCGTGGTTCTGGCCTGGATCCTGCTGAAACCATAACACTGTACTTTACACATTATGCTGCTGCTTCTTAAATAAACAGTGGAACAGATTAACTTTTATTTCAATAGGGCCCATGCTGACCAAATGGAAGAGGACACAGTTGGCTTCAACCAAAATGAATAATCCAATTTCTGTGAATGTATACAGAAATACAATAAATACATTCACAGAATGTAACACAATGAATTGAAGGGGGGGCAGCCCCTTTCTATGACTGAGCTGTCGCATGGTTTCCTGTCACATGGTTGCACCTCAGCAGGCCCTATGCTCAAAGGGTCCTGGGTCAGGAAAGGTTGAAGACCACAGCCCTATGCCACTCAGGAAGTCAGAGCAAAGTTGGTAGTTGAGCCCATCATGTTATGATCTGATTGAACCTTTGAAACATCAAGGAACTGAGGAAAGCTGGGCTTCTTAGGCCTGTTCTACAGAAGGGATAGAATAAACAACCCAATTTCAGGCTGCAGGAAGGGAAGTCACCTTAACAGTCCCCCATTTAATAACCCTGTGTAAATAAAAATTAAGCACATCAGGAACAAAGGTTCTAGTCTAGTTCTTCACGTGTTGTGCAAATTTGTCATTTACAGGGAATTATTCATGTAGAGAAACTCTGGGAAAAAATGTAATTCCAGATCCGTAATCTGAAGTGGTCCAGTCCGTTCTATCACTTCAGCCCTCTTCTCCACCTCATTCTGTCCGGAACAGGCTTTACGCACCATCCTTTACAGTGTTGGCTCCAAATCTCCTTTTCATTTCAATTTACTGTGCTACAGAAGCACACATTCTAAGAAGGCTCACAGATGGGACGATTCCTTTAGGATAAAACCAATTGTTCCCCCTTCCATGTATCCAGTACTGTGGGACTAATACAGCTGCTAACACCGATCGCACTGCAAGGGCATGCATGAGCAGGCACACAACTGCAATGCTGCAGTTACTGTGGAAATCCACCAGATGGCTTAAAGGAATTCATGGCTTAAAAAGGGGAAAACAGCCTGCTAGGAATAGAAACCCCTGAAGGAGAAGACAGTGGATTATTCTGCATAATAGTGTAAAGAAGCAAACAGAACAATCTAAATGCCACAAGCTGTTACTCCTCTTCACATGTTCATAAGCAATTTGCCCATGAATTTCTTAGCTTAAGAAGTCACTGTTCGTGGGTGGAACACACTTCTCTGGTAGTTAGAACATAAAAAGAACCCTGGATCAGACCAGTGGTCCATCTAATCCAGCATCCTGTCTCACACAGTGGCCAACAAGTCCCTCTGGAGGGCCAACAACAGAGCATAGAGGCCATGCCCTTCCCCTGATGTTGCCTCCTGGTTCTGGGATTCAGAGGTTGACTGCCTCTGAACATGAAGGTTCCCTTCAGTCACCATGGCTATGAGAACATAAGAGCCCATCAGAAGAGTAAAATCTAACAAAGCTCTTATTCAACCTTCAATTATCATCAGTGATGCAGGAAACATTGAGCACGATGGGAGCATTTTTTAAAAGGTTAGATAGAGACCATTCACATTTTATTTAGGTTAGCTGCATGTACCCAGAAACTTGCAGCAGTAAACATGAAGCTGTTTGGCATGTTTGCAACCTGATGCCAGAGAAGCATGGCTACTTGTACTTTATAAATTCATGTTTTCACTTCAGAGAGCATAGCTGTAGCCTTCAATTTTTTACAATTAAACAGCCAAACTATGTCAAAATTCAGAGCAAGTAATCAACGAACAGCTAGAATAAGAAAGTCCATTTGCATAACTGAAAATGTATAACTTAACATTATTGATAATTGACATGATTAATAATCCATATAGTTTCTGTAGCCCGAACACAGGTTATTGCAAGCCCTTTATTAGAAAGTGGCACACATGGAGTCTCACAATAAGTTTTAGTGAACTGGCCTAAATCTACACATGGTTCACACTTGGATTACTGGCAACTGTTCACTAGTTATTTCCTATTGTATAAAACATCTCTAAGTAGTCATTTAAACCCATGAAAATGCCTTCCATTTCCTTCACAGTGATTATTCTAGCACCCCACCCACTCCTCCAGTATACCTTCACTTAAAGATATCATTTTCTTCTTTAAAAACCCATATTTAGAGAGCCAGTTTGGTGTAGTGGTTAGGAGTGTGGACTAATCGGGGAGAACTGGGTTGATTCCCCACTCCTCCACATGCAGCTGCTGGTGTGACCTTGGGTCAGTTACAAGCTCTTTCAGAACTGTTCTCATGAGCAGTTCTTGAAAGAGCTGTCTCAGCCCGACCTACCTAACAGGGTGTCTGTTGTGGGGAGGGGAAGGGAAAGGAGATTATAAACTGCCCTGAGACTCCTCCGGGTAGTGAAGGGAGGGGTATAAATCCAATCTCCTCCTCCTCTTCTTCTTAGCTCTAGAGCCTTAGGGTGCACACCTCTATGGGGTTTTTACTCCTATTTTGTCACTTACCTGATGAAGTGGGACTGGGGTCTGAAAACCTTGAGGGATGCTCACTTTTGATTCAGGCACAATCACTTCACAGGTACAGTCAGGTGCAGAATTTGACCATGGGGATACATGTCAGACTGTAACGGGCATCCTGAAATAATCTCATGGATGACAATAACTTGTGAAGCAGCACAGAAGCTCACTTGATTTTCAGGTAAAATTGCCTCTACAAATCCTGGTGAATATACTGCATACATGCAAAGCATCTAAAGAGCAACTTGGTCCACCATGGCAGATTGCAGGGAACTCTGTGTGTTGAACGTTGAAAACCTGTTCTTTCAGGAGAGGTGAGGAATAGCAATTACTGGTTCATTAGCGTAGTCCTTCTCTACTATTTCACAGAAACTGGTTCAACTGACAAAGCTCAAGCAAGCAATGTCTCTATACTGTGCTACCAACTTACATGTACAGCAGGGCTCTACATATCCCGGGTGCCAGGTCATAGTGGAACTTGATATTTTCAGAAATGATTTCATTGCAGTGTCTCTCAGCAGCTTTCAGAAGAAATAAAAGGGTTGGATCCAACCAGTTTTTCCACTGATGGAAAAGAGAGGAAAGGGTCCCCTTTGACTACCAAAAACACCTGCGTGGCCTAAAGCCATGTGGAATGGGGACTGTAATAAGGAAGGGAACGGGCAAAGATTGAACAAAAATACTGGATCCAACCAAAAGGTCATTTATTACATCACATTACAACTCAACAGTGGTAGATGCATTAATTTCTTACCCAGCTGCCTTCTGTACTGGCTGTTAATATTTAATTATACTAAGCATTTAAAATCAATGATGGAATTATGAGAAACTGGGGAGAAGCTAGGTTAGGGTTAGAGGTTAGCTTATTGCTGCAGTGGTGACAACCAGGGCTGCCTCTACACATTTATATACAACACTTTTGTCATAGCTTTAATAAAATTATGAGAAATTATGAAGAGGTTGGGATTAGGTTTTGTGGTAGCAATTGAAAAAATTGGTCATTAAAATATGAAAACCTGAAGGCTACAAAATTAGCCCAGCTCCCAAATCCATTGTGCTGCCTGAATAAATGGTTAGGAATGAGATGGTGGTGTCTGTTCACTGTAGTGATTGGAATTTTTCTTCAGACAGAATTCCCCATGTCTTCCCCTTTTCTTACTATCCACCAAATCAGAGAGGGGTTCATCCCCTTTGACTGCTTGTATGAGATCCAAGTCTGAAGCTGTCATAGAACATGGTAACATAGAAATGGTAACATTTCGAGGTAACACAAATGGCCCAAAATCTAAATTGTTTACTCATCAGAGACAATATTATTAACAGTTCACCCACTCTCAAGGACTTATTTCAATAAATATGACAATGCAAAGGACTGCTTTGTTTCCCAAGGCCTCATTAATTGGCAGTATACTTAAGGAAATAACTGAATTCTTTCCCCAAAGTATGTGGTACTCACAAAAGACATACTCTGTCCAGCTTCTGTTCCAATAGTGTACATTTTACATTATATTCGTTTAACTTTCTTTTTAGGAAGGACCAGGATAGATTATCAAAGGCTTTTTCGGCGTCCATGAACATTAACAGTAATGCTTTATCTGGTTTATTTTCATAATATTCTAATACATTTATTAATGTTCTTAAGTTGTCTTTCATTTGTCTCTGCGGTAAAAACCCCGCCTGATCTTTGTTAATTGTATCCATTAGGACCTTTTTTAATCTCTCAGCTAGAATATTAGCAAAGATTTTATAATCCACATTTAAGAGTGATATGGGTCTATAGCTACTAATCATATCTTCTTTACTTTGATCTTTAGGTATCAGTGTAATAAGTGCCTGATTCCATGAGTCAGGTATCTTACCTTTTTCCCCTGTCATTTTAATCACTTCTTTAAATGTAGGGATAAGAGAGTCCTCAAAAGCTAGGTAGAATTCCGCTGGGAGTCCATCTGGGCCAGGAGCTTTATTTTTTTTCTGCCTTTTAAAGGCTTCTACGATTTCACACATTGAAATCGGATCATTTAGAATTTTCCTTTGTGTATCTGTAAATTTGTTCAAAGGTTTATTTATTGTGAAATAGTTTTCTAGTAGGTCTTCATTTTCCTCACTTTTTTGATATAACCCCTTATAGTAAACTTCAATTATTTCCTTTAACTCCTGCATTTGGTTTTTAATCTCACCTTTATCATTTTTTAATGCATGTATTAGTTTTTTTGTCTTTTCCTTCCTCAATTTATATGCTAACCATCTTGAGGGCCTATCAGCATTCTCAAAAAAGAATAGTTTATTATATTCAACCTTGCTTGCAATTTCTTTATTTAATATTAAATTGATTTTGTGCTGAATAAATTTTATTCTATTTTTGCAAGCTTTATTCCTGTTACCCGGCCCTTTCATATTCTCTTCCTCTAATTTAAGCTGTGATAATAATTCCTCATATTCTTTCCTTTCCTGTTTTCTCTTCCAGGCAGTATAGCTAAGCATCCTTCCTCTAATGTATGCTTTAAAAGCATCCCAGACAATGTCTATTGAAACCTCTGGTTGGATATTTATTTGAAAGAATTCTTTAATTTCTAAACTTGTTTTCCTAAGGAATTCCTGGTCTTTAAGTATGTACCTATTCATTATCCATCTTTTTTCTTTTGGGTTTTCTTTCAATATTAACACCAGTGAATTATGGTCTGCAAAGGACATCGGCAGTATATTAACCTCCGACACCTCTGGTAAAGTAGATGCTGTAGCCCAGATCATATCAGTCCTTGACCACGATTGATGTCTGTTGGAATAAAAAGTAAAACCTTTTTCTTGATTGTGTTTATTTCGCCATACATCCACCAAATCATATTCCTCTGCCAATTGTAGGAAAGTTTTAGGTAATGTCAATCCTCTTACTTTGTTTCCTCTGATACTCTCCCTATCAATTTTCTTATTAATTACTGCATTAAAATCACCAATAAGGTAAATGTTATTCCCCTCTTTTTTCCTTAATACTTCCGCCAGTTCTTCAAAGAACCCTTTTTGATTACAATTAGGTGCATAAATATTTATTATCTGATGTTCTATTCCTTGTCTTGTTATTGTTACAGCGACTATTCTACCATCTTTTGATCAATAGTTAAGTTGTGGTTGTAAGTATTCTTTAACATAAATTGCTACCCCTCTCTTTTTTTCCCCCTCGTCTGCCGCAACAAAAGCCATTCCTAGTTTTTTATTTTGTAGATATTTAATATGCTCTTTCTTAATGTGGGTTTCTTGGAAACAAGTAATATCTGCTCTATATTTAGACGCTTGATGTATAATTCTCCTTCTTTTATGGGGGCCATTAAGGCCATTAACATTTATAGATAGAATCTTAAATTCCTTATTGTGGTGCTCCATCTTTAACTCTTGATAGTCCAGTCTTGTTTTTTGATTGATTTCTTGTTAGAATTTGAGAGGGTGTCCTCGCCTCTCTCTTTTTCCGGTCCTTTTTCTTTTGTTGTCTTCCTTCCCCTTCCGATTCACCTCCACTCCTTCCTTCTTGCTGGTCTTCCTCTTCGTCTTCAAGTTGTTCTCTTCCAAACCCCAGTTCCTCTCCATGTGTCTCCAGAAAATTCTCCATTTTGAAAATCGAATCCAATTTGTGTCTTCTCCCGTGATATTCGAACAGCAGACCTTCCGGCAGATTCCATCTGAATGTGATACCGTTCTCTCTCAGTGCTATTGCCAATCGTTGGTATTCACGCCTCTTTTCTCGCACTCTCCAAGGTATTTCCTTCAATATCTTTATGTCTTCCCCTTGAATTTTTAGTGGTTTGTCATATGATGCTTTTAAGATCTTTTCTTTAATTTCTCGTTAACCGAACCTAACATGAACTTCCCTTGGGGCGTTGTACTTCCTTGCAAAGGCTGTGTTCCTATGGTAGACAGACTCTATTCCATCCATCAACTGTTCTTTGGTGCCAATTTCCAGTTGCTCAGATAGATTGGTAGCTAGTTCTTCTTTCAAATTTGTGCCGATTTTCTCTGGTACGTTCTGGCATCTCAGGATTGTTGCTGCTTTGTCCAATTCCAAGTTTATAAGCGACTCTTCAAGCTTCTCGTTCTTGGCTTTCAACTCTTGCAGGTCAAGGTCAATTTCCCTTATTTTATTCTTGTTTTGTTTTCCTCTTTCCGTTATTTTCTGGATTTCTTGAGCATTGTTGTTTACCTGTAGTTTGATTTCTTCAACTTCGTTTTTTATCTGGGTCGCGAGGTTATCCATTTTTACATAAATTGGTGCTAGTTCCTCCTTTATACATGGCGCCAGTTCCTTTTTTATAAGAGCCGGCAGTCTCTCTTCTACTTTCTCCAACATTACTGGTAGCGTGTTTTCAAGGACCGCTTTTACTGCAGCTGCCACCGATTCTTCTATAGTTGTTTTGATCTCCTTTGACATCTGCGATGGACTAGCTATTGGTGGTTTTCGTTGACTCATGCTTCTGAGTTGACCTGGTGATGGGAGAGAGCTCTTCCTGATGGCTCCGGGGTTTCCTGTAGCCATGGATGTTTTAACTTAGATATATTAGACACTCTTTGAGACCTTGGTTATCAAAGTTATTATTAATTATATAACCTTATCTTAGTTGTTATTTTATTAATTAACAGCTAATTAAGCTATCCTGATTTTTAAATAATTTAAATGACTTCCTATTTAATACTGTTTGATATTGTTTGTCTAATTACTTTTATATTAATTTATTTGAACAATTAATTAATCGATTATATAATCAAATCTATAATATATTACTCCATCAATCAGTTATTTACCTAATTAATTAATACCTATACATCTGTCCTTAAGTTATCTTTTAAATATTTAAATATTTATTCAATTGTTAGTTACTAATAGACAGTGGTTCTTAATCTCTATCCCTTAGTTGATTGGATCCCTAACCACAATTTAGTTATCTTTAACTTTAAACAGTTATTCTACTAATTATTTATATAGGTATTTAAAGTTTAGCTAATTAATTGTTAAGTATTTATTTGTAGTTATTTATTATTTAATTAGTTATTTATATTTTAATATTGCCTGTCTTCCCTTCCTTTATCTTAGCTCTTAGCTTTAACTACTAATTGGTCTATAATTAATTAATCAAGTACAATCAAATACAATACTTAAAGACACCAAATATAAACAGTTATAAATTTTTCAGACTTCTGTAAATATATAGTGTAGAGGTATATATTCCAAAACTTTGGCTGAACTGCAATTTTGTCCTATATCTCACCCCTTTATTTATTTCAACCTTTAGCTTTCCCCCTCCTTTATATGTGCTAAGCTATAGTGCTGCTCACCCCTCGTCCACTTCTAAATCCTCCCCCACCTCTCTTCTATAATGTTAATCCTACAGGAATTCCTTATCTTCCCCGTTCAGTCCCTCTTACTCTAGCTACGTTATTTCTCCTCTTTATTTCTAAAGTCCAAAGCCCCACGCTGCTAATAAAGAGTCCCTTTCAAGAGGTTTCTTCGGCTCCGGACTTGCCGCTTTCCTCCTCTACGCTGTTAGCGTCCCGAACGTCACCAATGCCTCCAGAACTCTGCAGTTCCGACGCTCCGCACTCCTCGCAGCTCCGCCAATATCGTAAATCTCGCCACTCACAGCTCCGCAGGTTCCGCAATCTCCGTAGTCGTCACCGCTCCGTTGCCCTGGTAGCTCCGCAAACTCCGCAGGTTCCGCCGCCTCCTTATTCCGGGATCCTCGCACCGCGGCTCGCCTACGCAACCGCCACTCCGCTACGCCGCTGGGCTCCTGCTCTTTCTCTTCTTGCGTAGCGCCGCTCTTCGGGAATCGCCACTCCTCCGTCAGCTCTACGCCCAGCTCTCCCTCCAGACACCGGGAACACCCCAAGGAGAGAAAAAAGAGACAAAAAAGAAAAGTAAGTGCAGCAGAACTTCTCAAGTTATTTTTTGTTCCTCACCCCTTCTCAAGGTTTGGACTAATTTAATAGGCCGTTTGACTTCACCGGGGTAGAAGCCTTCAGTCTAACATTAATTAGTGGTTATAGCTTCTTAGCCTTCCATTTTAGTTACCCCCCCCCCCGATTTAAACTAGCAATTCACAGTTTATACTCAGCTTTATACTCCGCTTTTCCTGTTCTTCTCCTTCTCCCCCCCCGATTTAAACTAGCAATTCACAGTTTATACTCAGCTTTATACTCCGCTTTTCCTGTTCTTCTCCTTTTGGTCCCAATTACGCCAGGCTACTTGTAACCGGTCCTCTTTAATCCCGTCGATTCTTCTCGGCGGTTCTCCTTCCAAGTTTACGATTTAGAGCTGCTAAACACGCAGAGAGAAATTGCCTTTTTCCCTCCGTGTGTAGTCCAAAAGCTCACTTCACTTCCCCTTCTTCAAAGCGAGAAGCAGGCAGATTTTTAGCCTGTAAATTTGGTGGTTTGTCTCAGACTTTCAGGAGCAGCCGGCTCCTGCGTCTGATCCCTGAGCGACCAGAAACGGAACTCTCACACCAGCCCAATAGTGTACATTTTAAAAGGCTGACAATTGTCCCTTCCAACCATTCTTCCTCCCTGCTCTTTTTCTTGGGCTAACACACCAGTGGTCCTGACCTCCTTCAAAGAATATTCTTATAATCTAGCCCATGCACAACATAATTATTTGAATGCAAGAACCAACGCATCTACATTGTGCCCAGTGATTATTGTTTTTTTTTTGGGGGGGGATGAATCCCCCATGCCCTAAATAAAGCACAATCTGCACATAAAGCACATGTATTTTGACTTATATTTAGCAATATAATTTTCTGTCCCAATAGCAACCAATATGTGAATAGACGTATTTCATTAGGAACCTTCAAGCATTGTTGGTGGAGCTGTCCACCCATAGCAGCTTTCTGGTCAAGGATCGTTCACCTTACTAATGAAATCCTGGGATGCTCTATTCCGTTTACTCAGGACTCAGTTTTTTTGAACTTTTGGCCGAATTTGACGTTATCTAAACAGCAGAAAGATCTAGCTTCAACTTTCTTGTTAGCAGCTAAAACCTTGATTGCCCAGAAGTGGAAAGTGAAAGAAAGTCCAACAACACAACAATGGTTCATGAAGCTTTGGGACTTAGCAGTGACAGACAAATTGACTCTTCAAGACTAGAGACCCCTTCAGCTAAGAACAATTTTCTGGAAAAAAGGTTTCCCTTCTTTGATTATATTTCCAACTCCTGAAAAAGTTATTGCACTTTACCTAAGAAATATTTGAATTTTGTATTTTATTAAGGTACTAGGGGCAAGGCCCGTTGCAGGCAACAATGCAACAGACGCTAGCAAGAGGAAGAAAAAGAAGGAAGGAAGCAATTCTCTTCATCTCAACTTCTTTCCTTCTTCCTCTCAGCTCCCCCCCCCCCCGCACCCTTGCTGTCTCCCCCACCACCACCAGAGCCTCTTTGTAGAGGCCATTGCATTTATTAACTGAGTGGGTGTCAGAGTGCATCTCTCTTCCTTACTTACTCCCAAGTAAACAGGCTGTGCACACACACACACATTATTAGGGCTAAAGCTGGGGCCAGCTCACCTATTTCCATTTTGTAGGCACTGAAAAAGGGCTTGCAGAGGGGCTCTCCCCCATCATCGATTTTGAAAGCAAATAAATGCTTCCTCCTGTGGTGAGCCCCACTGTCCGCAGCTCTCCTCTCATCTCCCAAAGCTACAGAAATCCCCAGAGGTTGGTGCAGAGCGGTGGAGTCAGAGACTTGCTGCAAGCCAGCACTTAACTGATTTCCAGAACAAAGTTTGAGTCCAGCTGCACCTTTAAGACCCATGAAGTTTAACTGTAGGCAGCCTTTCATGGGCATGCACAGTGAACTGTCCGCAATCCTCTGTGCTGGATGTTTTCCTTTCGTTTCCCCGCAAGCCCTTTCAATTGCAAAGCTGCTTCCCATTTAACACCAGCTAATTAGTTATCCTGGCCCACCACCTCTTGGGACTCCCAAACTGGGAGTTGTAGTTCTAATTCCCTTTGCTATGGTTGCAGTAAAGCCAGCAGAGAACTACAACCCCCAAAGTGCAACGCTCTGTGGGCGGGAGTGAGGCAATGCAGGGAGGGAATGCAGCCAGTGGGCAAGGACGCCGTTTTGAGTGGCAATTCTTGCAGCGAACTGATTTTGGCGCCCCATGGAATCTTGCCGCTTTGAAAACAGCTTTATATATAAGAGAGATTTTATAAATGTTGATTCGCTGTTTTGATAAGATAGACCCTTAGGAACAAGTTTGTTGTAAGTTGTTATAGTTAAAGTGTTATTTATTGTTATGTTTTTTGTATTGGAAATAATAAAAAATATATTTTAAAAAAACAGACGTATTTCATTAGGGAAAAAAACTCATCAAGTGTGGTTTAAATGTTCTCTAAGCTGTACCACTTTAAACTTTAGGAGGGAGCTCATGTTGCTGAATGTGCCAATATAAAAATAGTAACAACCGTGTGAGCCCTAGTTCATAAAAGGTTATGCCATCGTAAATTGTTTGCCTTTAAAACGTTACTATACAAATTGTTAGTTAGGCTAGCAGGGCTCCCCAAACCCTGGAAATAATATTTGTCCACACATAAAATGGAATGAGGGGAAAAGCTAGGCTAGAACTCTCTGCATGGACACAACATTTTTGTGTGCATCAGGGAACTGTTTTGTATAGAGGAGCATTCAATCAGATGAGCCCCCACTTGCATTCAGAAATGATACAGTTCAATGAGGTTGACCATCTAAAGCAGAACTTCCATCTGTCACATCCAGCTCTCCCTTTTACTGCTTTTGAGTTCAAGTTTTTTTTTGGTTTCAATCTTTTAAATTAATTTATAAGTCAATAAGTTCAAGACTCATACAACAATGGGCAATAAAAGTGTTCAGGCAAACTACAAAACCAAAAAACCACTAGAAGAAAATACATAATTTAGGAATTTGTAACCAACAGAAAACAATTGCGCAAAGGTGATTATAATTAAAGTTATTCACTCACATCTCATTTATTCTTTATATTGTGGCTTCCAACAGTTAATAAATTGTGACGAAACCCATTACAAGATTGTTCAAATACAGCAAGGAAACATGAAAAACACCATTTCTGTAAATTGTGCCATTTTGTCCTCTTCCCATGCTTTATGCACCATTCCTTAGTGGTGATATGACTGACGTATGCCATTGAGAAACAATTAAAATCTTAACTTGAATTGATGGGAGTCCAAGCTGCTTTCTTAAAGAGGGATCCAAATATTTCAGCAGATTTGGGTTAAAAGATGCCATGATCAAGGAAAATCTCAAGTTAGGGCAGGGATTTCCAAATTGGTGGAACCTTTCAGTACCTCTGAAATGTTGAGAAAGGGCCACAAAATGGCTACCAGGGGGCAAACCCACCCACAAAATGGCTGCTACGGAGAGCAATCATGTAACATCTGGCAGTTTTAAGTCTATGTCCTCTAACAGAGGCAGCTACTTTGATAATGGTTTGCTCTCTGTGAGACCACAGGGCGTGTTTTCCAAGTCTAAGGGCAAAAGAGAATCCTGGGGCAAACTGAGAGACTATGGCTGTGATGTACCTGCCCAGGATGAGCTCACCATTTGCCGTATCAGTAAGATGGTAGAGACTGATCTGAAACACCCTGTTTTTTCTCTTCCATTCAAGACCCTTTGGATTTTATCGCTAAGACTCAATCAGGCACAAGGAAACATGTTGACAGGCAGAAGTCACATGGGGGAGGGTCACCCAGTTATGGTATCCAATCTTTTCTGAAAGAGAGACTCTTTGAGGCAATGCTTGTTTGGGAAATAAAGCAAAGCCCTACACTTAAAAGGGAACTTGGATATTTTCCAAAATGAGACCTTCTAATAGCACTGAACTGCTACATCACAGGAACAAAACTGGCCTTGGGCAACTACTATATAGAAAGTTCTGAAAACAGCCAAGAACAGCTGAGTAATAGTTGGTCAGGAACAGTAATCACAATAGGAGTAGCAGCATATTTAAATATCAAGTTAAAACTGTTAGCATTGATGACACTCTTCAATAATGTAGTGTCCTAATATGTCTCATTCTATATTAACTATAGACAAAATAAGTAACATTTAAACAACAAAAACATCTTTGAAGACTGTATATGTTATTATACTGTATACAAAGGAACCATTATCTCTAATGCTGCAGATTTTAATGCAAGACTATAACCACACATTTTACATCTTTTACAACTAATTAACTATGCAGCACTTTGTAAGTTATGCCTGTTTTACTGAACTGTTTTATGATTTTATGTTATTTTAATTGTTTGTACTGACCAGTGTGAGCCGCCCTGAGCCTGCTGTAAAGCGGGGAGGGCGGGGTATAAGCCTAATAAATAAATACATCAATAAATTTTTGAGTAAAACCTTTTCTTTGAAAGCATTTCACTCACTCCAAAAGAAAAAAATGTTCATAGGAACTTTTCTTCAGTGTTTCTCCAATTTTTCTTGAGGGGAAAAGGTTCTTTTTTCTTGGGTCTTCAGGTCTCTAGCTGTCAGCGAGCTTGTATGATGGTAAACAATGGAACCCCAAATGAAGAGATGGCCAGCGAACTGAAGACATATCAGTTTGATACGTGTGTTTTAAGCAAAATCCATTTATTGACATTCTGCATTTCTGCTTCACCCATACCTAGATAATAGGTTATGAAATGTTTGATTGTATTTGTTCATTTCTACACTGCAGAAAAATTCATTTTAAGATATCAAACAAGCTTTTAATGTCTTTTTGTTTTCAAAGTAACCCCTTGCTGACAAATGCCACATCAAAGTGAAAAGTTATTAGAAAGGCTACCCAGAGTCCCCTTTGGCAGATCAGAAGAGGGTATCAACACACCCTGTGGTACATGCCTAAGCATTGGCTTACCTGCTGCTTTCAGACTCAATTCAAGTCGGTGGTTATTATGCAGCCTGAGGCCAGCATAGTTTAGGGAGAGCTTTCTCCCTTATGAACTCCTGCATATTCTTTCACGATTTGTTAATGGAGACCTTTTCTGAAGTCATCTAGCTGGAAAGTTAAAGCTGTGACTGCCTGGGTCATGGTGTGGGTTAGTAATTAAGAGAGTTGGGCTAGGACTGAAGAGATCCAGGTTCCAATCCCCTCTGCTATTATGTTTCCTGGGTGACCTTGGTCCAGTTACTCTCTCCCAGCCTAAACTACTTTACAGTGCTGTTGTAGAATACAGAGCAGAGAACCCTATAGGACTTGCTAAATTCCTTAAATAGTGCAAAACAAAAGAGAGACATCTCTGTTGTGCCTCTCTACTTGTGGAACTCTATCCTGAGTGCCTCTCCAGACTAGCACTTCTACAAGGACAGAAATCTTGTCAGCTCCAACTCCCCACCCTGTATTAACTTTGGTTTGCATTGCTATGAATGCAAGTTGTAGGCTCTTTTTGTATACATTCTAATTTATTCACAGAAGGCTGTACAAAGTTAATGGCTTTTTTACCTGCTGCTGTAATCTGCTTTGGTATCCTACAGTGTGAAGATATGAAGGATCAGTGTTTTTTTTACAAAGCTGAGCTTCAAAATTAAATGAAACTCCACTATGCAGTTACTTCGCTCAGAAACACTGTCCATATCACACAATAGTATGCACAGACACAAGCCAGTCTATGTGCTGTTTAGTGGACACAAGTGAAGAACACCAGTGAAAAGCAGAATATAGTGTACACATCCCAGAATGCACAGAGATATACTCATATCCAGAAGAAAAAAACCTGCTATTGTTCAGAAATTCTGTCCAATGCTCCTCAAGTTTGAAAAGAAAGTTGGATGGCTTGGGGCTACCAGAGCCTTTTCTGTTGTGGCTCCTAGGTTGTGGAATATTTGTCTGGCACAGAAATGGTAATGTTTTAGAAGACAGTTAAAAACATTCCTCCTTTTCTAAGGCATTTGTGGTTTCTTGATGGTGATTTTGGTTATTAGTATTTTGACTTGTCCTACTGCTGCCAATACACTTTTGCTGCTTTGCTTTTTAATGGCTTTACTGCTTTGGTTTCAAACATAATCATTTTACAATGTGGTATACATTAATGAGCAACCTAAAAGTCCACCCTGCAGGGCTTGCAAACTAAGCAGGGTTGGCCACGGTCAGTATTTGGATGGCAGTCCATTAAGGAAGCCCAATGCAGAGGAATGCAATGGAAAACCACCTCTGTTCAACTTTTGCCTTGAAAACCCCATGGTCCTGGGATCACCATGAGTTGGTTGTGACTTGACAGCACACAATTATTACCATACATTAATAAACTTGAATTCATTTTTTTCCTTATTTTTTCTTGTTGGTGTTTGTTTTAATTCCACTGAGTTGCCTTGGGAACTTAACCAAAAATGAAGTGTAAAGCATTTTAAATGCATACATAAACAATTCCTCCAAACATCCCAGGAGAAATGCTGTATGTCTTTATTTGCAGTGCTGCCAGAACTGAACAAAATTTGTAGGTGTGTTTGTGAATAAAAATACAAGCACATATGAAAATGCACAAAGCCCTCTAATCCGTTTACAAAATGGGCATGCAGTTCTCCACATTCCTCAGATATTATGAATAATAAAACTCATTTATATGCTTCTGCATGTTCCTAGCATTGCCCATGGATTACCTTGGTAATCTTAGCAAAGACAACCCTGAAAGGTAGTTCAGAATTATTTTCCCCATTTTGCTGACCGATGGGCTGAGAATGAGAGAGGACTCCTGCCTAAGATCTCTCAGTAAGCTCAAGGGAAATAGAAGATTTTGGGGGGGGGGGGGGGGGGGAAGAGGATCAGGCAGAAAATAGGTCCATTAATGACTGCTAGTATGATAGGTGAAAATGAAACATACTTATTCCAAAGCACCTTTATTTCCAGATGCTTGGAGATCTTTAGAAGAGGTTTGCTGTGTAAAAGCAATGGTCCATTTAGTTCAGCCTCCAGTTTCTTGCTGTAATTGAACAGATGTGCTGATGGCACACAGAGTAACAGAGGCTAAAGCCTCCCACTGCAACTGGTAGTCAGAAATATACTGCCTCTGAACATAGAGGTTCCATTTTTATGCCACAGCCCAGAATGCAACCCACTGAAGTTCCTCCCCTGATTAAGTATAAGCCCCACTAAAATGAGCTCTGTTGAATTAATTTCAAACCCCTACTCTGCCACAGAGCTCACTGGATGACCTTAAGTCAGTCACTCTCAACCTAACCTACCTCACCAGGTTGTTGTGAGGATAAAGTGGAGGCAGGACCATCAATTCCACCCTGATCTTGGAGAAAAGACAGGACAAAAGTCTAATAAATAAATGAACTGTCAACTCCATGGAGCTTAAGAATCCTACAAGATCAGACCAAAAGCCTGCCCATGTCTAAGTGACTAATGAGATATTCCTTAGAAACTCAAACGCAGGGCATTAACGTACCAAGAGCTCTCCTCTGTTGCCCCTTCCCCCAGCAACTGATACTCGGAAGGATACTGGAAGTTCAATTTGAACATCAGGACTAACAATCCTGACGGGAGTTTAACCTCCTTTAATGCTGAAGATCGCAGACAAGGGCAAAACAACCTTATTTAGAATATTAGAAACTGCAATTCTGAGAGAATCATCTGGATTTATTTGCTGGCTGGGTAGGTGAAGATGAGTGGAGACCAGCTATACCTTTACGGATAGTGGGTTGCTGCCAAGTCTTGGAACAACGCTGGACTCGTGAGCCCTCTGATCTGGTCAATCAAGCAATTCTTATGTTTCTAAATGCAAGTAATACACAGGGCAAGCCTAAAAACATGTCCCTGGGGACAAGCCCTATTAAGTCGTAGACCCGTTTAGGGCTGTATCGTCAAAGCGTTTGGTGGGAAGGGCACTGGGAATGCACAACCTAAAATTATGGCGTGATGAAGAAAAAGAAGAGAAGAGATTGGATTTATACCCCGCCCTTCACTCACTTGTAGTCTCAAGAGCAGTTTACAAACTCCTTTCCCTTCCCCTCCCCACAACAGACACCCTGTGAGGTGGGTGGGGCTGAGAGAGCTTTTTCCCAAGCTGTCCTTGAGGGAACAGGTGGTACAGAGCTATGGCTTGCCCAAAGTCATCCAGCCAGATGCAAGTGGAGGAGTGGGGAATCAAACCCGGTTCTCCCAGATTAGAGTCCACACACTTAACCACTACACCAAAATGCCTCTCACCAAATTCAGCAATCGCAAACACACAATCTAGCCTTCGTTGCAACTTCCCAGCCTCATTACCAGCACTCAAAAGGGTTACTTCTATACAACCTCAACGCCCTCCTGAGCAACAGCCACGTGTCCCCGACCCGGCCTCTTTCTAGCCCGAGACACTGCCACGTGTTGCCGACTCATGCCGCGCATGTGCAAAAGTCCAGGCACCCCCCCCCCTCCACGTACGCCTTCCGTCGCCTGCTGCTTTCCCCCCTCTAGTGCAAGGGGGGGAAGGGGAGGGCGAAGTCCCCGGGAGAAGGGCAATGACCTCAGCTGTCTCCCGCCGCCTCCTTCGTTCTCTGGTCGGCATGGGAGACGCCGTTTCCTCTTCTCCAAAGATACCCAGTAAGGAAGAGGCCCCGCCTGGTAGAACCCGGAGCCTCGTCCGTATCCCAAGTAAGTAAAATGAAGAAAAAAACTTCTTTTGAAGTGCTTTCATGATAAGAAGAAAACGCCGTGACACAGTTTACGCATGCGTATAAAACTGGTTAAAAAGCGAAGCTTCTGGGACGGCTTTGCTAAGCGCATGCGTCTTTGATCTCGCGACTTTTATTCCGGAGGAGTATGGCGTCCGTAGTGTTCAAATAGAGCATGCGCGCCTCTCAAAGGAAAGGAGTGCGACTGCGCATGTTCAAAAATGTTTGGCAGTAATATATGGTATCTTTTAAATTGTTGTTTGTGAGATGTAATTAGTAGTTTCTATTTTATTTATTATTTTATTATTTATTAAATGAGGGTTTTAAACCATCCTCTGCAAGGCAGGGTTCATGGCTTGTAATCAGTTAGTTTCGTTCTCCTTTTAGTTAGCTAGGGTTGTTGACCACTTTGGTTATTATACCACCGTGTGTACGTATGCCTTTGGTTTGGTAGGTTTGCTTTTACCTCCGGTAATAGGTTGAGGTACAGAAACTAGCAGGTGGAGACCATATGTACATTAATTGCTGTTGTCTAGGAGTCAGGACCAGTTGGCAGGTGAGAGGATGGTTTATTAAATGCCATTCCCTGACAGCCACTTACTTTTCATTTCAATTTATTATTCCAAGGCGGTGTTGATGAATGGATGCCTCCTTTTTTACTGGATTTTTACCCAAATCTTCTCTCTTCTGTTTGTTTTTGTGTTCCGTGTTGATTTGGTGGAGTAAGTGGCCTATAAGTTATTAAATAAATATCTGTATAGTAGCTCATTTGTCCCAGTTCTGCACTCAGGAATTCATTCTACAGGTTGTAATTTGTTCAGATTATACATAAAGCACCTCTTGTTATTTACAGATGTTACTGTAGCCCCTGTCCAGTTTAGATTTTATGATGTCAGAGTGGAACTAAATAATATAGGATGCAATGTATGTTCAGTAGGGTTTGAACATTATGACCTGCACTGGCGATTCCCCTGGCTATTTACAATGATCATGACAACCAAAGATATGTTACAGTTCTTCATCTATCTGCATAACTATGGTCATGTTGTTACTGAATATGCTGTGCTTCTTCAGGATAAGATTACAGGTGTACCCAAATTACGTATGTAATTACAGGTGTACCCAAGTGGGCAACTTGCTTGGGTTTAGTATTATACCCAAGTATACAAGTTCCCTTCCATCTGATGATCTCTGTGTGTAAGCAGTGGGTATCTGGTAATATGGATGATGTAACCTTTCTGGTTCATACAGTCTTCTCTGTAATTTGAGTGGTGGATGGGTGGCATGCAGGTGGATGTTTGGGGACTGGATGCGTTGCAGTTTTTTTTTCTGACATGCTAAATAAAAACATAACCATGGGCTGTGCTGGATTAGACCAAGAATCCATTTAGTCTACAACTTTGTATCTAACAGTGATCAGCCTAATGTTTCTGTGATGTTAATAGACACGGCATGAAGACAGTACCCTTTCTTTATTGCCTGTCTTTAGAATTTGGTGCTTCTCAACATAGAAGTTTTAATATACTGACTGATACCCCCTGATCTATTTTACATGAAATTGTCTTATTATCCTTTTACAGCTTTTTGTGCTGCTGGTTATCACATCTGAGGTTTTTGTGTTCAGCACCGCTGTACTGACTTGATACACCTAATACTTAAAGTCATTCTATATTAAGCTAGGCTTGTCTAAGTTGAAAATCAGTGTGTGTACCCACCTCTTAAAAACAGTGTCTTTCTGTTGTCTCCTTTTTTAATGCTGTAGGGAGAAGCTGTGACTCTGATATTAATGGAATCTCATCATGTGACGGCTGAAAAGGCAAAATGTCAAAAGTACACACGTAACCTTTGATAGTTGAATGGTGCCCAGTATGTATGCTGTTACCATGACTGAGCCACCTGTTATATAAGCACAGCTCCTGGGTTAGCACTACAGCGCTGAAAGGCCTACATTTTGTTATCACCTTTAAGTAACCACAGAGAGTGACAATATTCATCTGTAACCTCCTGCACCTGAGAGCTCCCCTTCCAGTGCTGGGTGTTCTTTGAAAACTGCTTAACATTCTTCTCACATTGCTGTGTGTGTGGGCCTGAAGCTTTATAGCACAAAGCTGTACCCCCCACTCTAGAAGGCTTGTGATGGGCTTATAAACCAAAGTCGCTCTTTGTATCCACATGAGTTCCCCTTGGCAACAAAAGGCAGGTTGCTGAGGAACAGTATCACTTGAGAGGTGGTGACTTTCCCCAGTAGGCAACCTTTTGATTGCAAAGATGACAGAAAAGTCAGAGATACTGCAGATTGTATACTCATGACCTAACCAAAAAAAGGAAGAAAAAAAAGATTTTAAAAACATTATAGGAATTATGTATCTGTGTTGCTGTGCAGAGGTGAAGAAAAGCTACAGTGGGTGAGATTCCTTATTCTGCATGCTGATTAGAGATGGGCAGAGACCTTATCCTCCTTTTCCTTTGGTCCCTCAGACCCAGCAGTCCCAGGATGTTTTATATTGTCTCAGTATTTTTACAGTGATTCTGTGAGTAAGGTGAGGCTGTGAGATATTGATTTCTCAACATTTTAAAATTGAACTATTTCATTAGGAGTCCTGTCCAGATATTAGTTGAAATTAGGAAGGGAACTGAAAACAAATTTGCCAGTATTATAATGCCCCTGTGTAAATCGATGGTGTGACCTGATTGGAATACTGTGTGCCGTTCTGGTCACCACACCTCAGAAAGGAAATTATAGCATCGGAAAAATTTCAGAAAAGGGAAACTAGAATGATAAAAGAGTTGGAACACTTTCCCTGTGAAAAAAGGTTAAAGTACTTGGGGCAGAAGTATTTTTCTTCCTTTCTCACAATACAAGAAGAAGAAGAGATTGGATTTATACCCCACCCTTCACTACCCAAAGGAGTCTCAGAGTGGCTTACAAACTCCTTTCCCTTCCCCTCCCCACAACAGACACCCTGTGAGATAAGTGGGGCTGAGAGAACTCTTTCCAGAACTATCCTTGAGAGAATAACTCTGACTGAACTATGGCTTGCCCAAGGTCATCCAGCAGCTGCAAGTGGAGGAATGGGGAATCAAACCTGATTCTCCCAGGTTAGAGTCCACACACTTAATCACTACACCAAACTCGCTCTCGTGGGCACTCAATGAAATTGCTGAGCAGTTGGGTTAGAACGAATAAAAGGAAGTACTTTTTCACCCAAAGAGTTATTAACTCATGGAATTCACTGCCACAGGAGGTGGTGGTGGCTACAAGCATGGACAGCTTCAAGAGGGAATTGGATAAACATATGGAGCAGAGGGCCACCAGTGGCTATTAGCCACAAGTTATAGATAGTAACTCTCGATCTGGGGCAAGTGATGCTCTGTATTCTTGGTGTTTGGGGGGGGGCAACAGTGGGAGGGCTTCTAGTGTCCTGGCCCCACTGGTGGACCTCCTGATGGCTTCTGGCATTTTTGGCCACTCTGTGACAGAGTGTTGGACTGGATAGGCCATTGGCCTGGTCCAGCATTGGCTTCTCTTATGTTCTCATGTTCTTATGGACTGGTCCACCTGCCATTACTCTAATCAGCAGGCCAGGGGGTTGCCAACCTTCAGGTGGCACTTGGAGATCTCCTGATAACCAAGATCAGTTGGCCTGGAGGAAATGACTGCTTTGGAAGCTGGGTTCTATAGTACTATACATTGTGGAGGCTCCCCAAACCCCGCCTTCCCTAGGCTCCATCTCCCAAATCTCCAGGTACTTCCAAACCCAGAGCTAGAAACCCTAGCAGATCACCCAATATTTAATTGTGATCAAATATTCCATGAAACCAATTATGCCTCTGTGTAGTTGGTGGCTTATCTTTTTACATTCCACGATGATGTCATTAGGTATCAACTGCAAGTGAGATTGTTGTTTGCCCTGTAATAGTTCTAGGGCAAACCTAGCACCATAGCAAAGTTTTTTCTACTGTTCACCTGCTGTAACCACAGCTAACTACATGGATAGAATAGGCTTGCAGCCTTCATAGCACAACTGTCTAAAAACTTCTCCCTTTTGGGGAGGCTAGTAAGGCCAGGATCTAGGGAGCCATCAAGCTATCCAGTTACCTTGGTTGCCAGCCTTTAATCTACCAGAAATGGGGAGAGTCCATTAAATAGGATTATTCTCCTACTGAAAAAAAAGATCTGAAGCATTGCATCCTTTTGTGTTTTTTTAATTACAAAAGCAAGGGAAACCTTTACCTTTTTATGTATCTATAAAAATAAGTGGCAGGTTTTAAGAAATAAGCATGGAAAAAGGTACAGCAGACTTTTTGGCATCATTTCAGGCTTTCTTTCCTTTACCTCCTCTTTTAATCTAAAAATGTATGAAACCTTCCACAAAGCTTCACAGAACAACACACTAGGATGTTGTGACTCCATAGGCATCAACAATTTCAGCAGGCAAGATTAGCACCTTCAGACAGGGACAGTGTGACCTCCAAAAGCTCCACAGTCTGTGTGTTCAGAAATTCTGAACAAGGCTGTTATGTACAATGGAAACTTTTAAGTGCTCAAAAATCAGACTAGTCAGGGCATCATGAATGTTCTAAGGCGTCATACTATGGTCAACCATGACAAACTGATTCACTGTCTTAACACTGTCCTAACAATAGGCTGACTAGAGATGTGAAGGTCCAGGAAGAAAGGTTTTCTTTTTTCCCTCTGAGGACTTTGTTTAATAGGGGGAAAAAATCTACGGTGTTGGATAACAATAATTTCTGTATATACTGTAGATATATACTGTATTTTTAAGGATATACTTATTGTTTAATGGTGACTAATTTTATCCAGTTAATATGCTATGATGCTGTTATGAAATTTAAATTAATATCCACATATGTAGTTAGCTTTATTGTGACTGTATGAGACTGCTTCTGTGCTTAGAACATACTTTCTTTAGTACGTAATTTGCGTTTTCTATTTTCAACTTTCATGTTTTCGTGCCACTCAGATGGTAAAACTGAGACACACAAGCTAAGGTAGCACAGGGCAGTAGTTCTGAACTGGTGGGATACAGGGTTTTCCTAACAATTACTAAGATTTTGCTCTATTTCAGTCCTTGTGTTACACTTGCAGGTGGGCATACCATTTCCTGCTGACCCCATCTGCCACAGGTTAGAGCAGGGGTTCCCAACCTGTTTGAGCCCGTGGGCACCTTTGGAATTTTGACATGGGGTGATGGGTGCAACTGCAAAATGGCCGCCATGGGAGGTGGAGTCAACCACAAAATGGCTGCTGTGGGAGACACAGCCACACACGCATACACCAAGAAGAAGCCCAAGTGCTGGGGAGAAAGCGGCAATTTTAAAAGAAGGAGCATGAGAGAGAGAAAAAATCAGCACTGTGGTGGCAGCTGCCATGGAAGCAACATTTTAAAAAAATGTGCACAGCCAACCAGTTTTCCAGTGGCCAATCTGATATGGTTCTGGGCAAAAGCCCCACCCAGCCCCACCCACTTCCTAAAAACACTTGGTGGATGTTGTGGGCACTGTGCTGGGGACCCCGGCTTAGAGTGTTGGACCAGGATCTGGGAGATATAGGTCTGAATCCCCACTCAGGCACGGGAACTTGCTGGGTGACCTTGGGTCAGTCAGGCACTCTTGGCCCAAACCTGCCTCACAGAATTTGTTATAAAGATAAAACTGAGGAGGGGAGGATGTTGTAAGCTACTTTGGGTCCCTGCTAGGGAGAAAAGTGGGCTATAAAGGATGTAAACAAATAAATACAATAACAGAATGCCTGTAAACCAGGTTGGCCCTGGTTAGTATTTGGATGGGAGACCACCAAGAAAGTCCATGATCTCTATGCAGAGGAAAGCAATGGCAGCCAGTGTTCCCTCTAAGCTGAGTTAGTGTGAGCTAGCTCACAGTTTTTTAGCCTCCGGCTCACACATTTTTGTCTTAGCTCAGGAAGGATGGCTCCAGAGCAAACAAATATATGCAGTAGCCAAATCACTCGCTCGCAACTTTAATGCCAGTAGCTCACAAAGTAGAATTTTTGCTCACAAGACTCCACAGCTTAGGGGGAGCATCGATGGCAGCCCACCTTTGTTAGTCTCTTGTCTTGAAAACCCTTTGGGGGTCACCATAAATCAGCTGTGATGTGACAGCACTTCTCTCTCTCTCTCTCTCTCTCTCTCACACACACACACACACACACACACACACACACACACTTTGTTGTACCTGTGTTGAGGATCAAGTTGCTGTTATGTCAGTTATATTTCTGTAATAGAAGCCAAAATAACTGTAGAGAATGTTTAGCCATTAATAAAATGGGTCAGTGTTCCAAAAGAAGGAAAATACCTTAAAATAATCTGTTATCTGCCATTTCTCAAAGGTTGCGTTCACATCTTTTTTTTTTTAAAGACAGTGTTTCATGTAGCACAGTCAATGAATGAATATCTGAAATGGCTTAACAAACCGTACTGAAAGCTTTTCTAAGGCTATCAGTAGCAAAATAATTGTCCCTCTGATAACATTATAATATGTCTTGTCCACACTTGTTAACAGGATTGCTTCCTTCTAATTCATATTCCCTCTTGAGATTCTTGCTTCCCACGTACCCCCAGGGATCAAGAAACTCTCTTCACTTGCAGTTATCTGTATGGACCTGATGGCTGCTGCTGTGAATAGAAGTGCTGCCACTTCACAGACAAGCTGCATCCAAGTCACTCCCTTAATATACAGAACTACCAATGAATTAAAAAATATATACTGTTAGCCACACGTGGCTGCAGTCTGCAGGTGTCTAAATCTGCGGATCAGGGCCATGTGGAGGCTAAGCAGATCTTTCTGCAAACTTGGGGGACTTCCCAGGTGTGCAGAAAAATCTGAAAATTAAAAGAAAAAGGGGTTTAAATCCTCCAAAAAGTACCGCTTGCCTTTGGTGGTGGTGGTGCCAGGGAGCCATGCTGGCTTTAAAGGCAGCTGCTGTGAGGCTCTGGGCTCTATGCTGGCCCCAGCAACACCAGTGGTGGCTACACAGCCCAGGACTCTACGCTGGGCCTCATGGCGGTGGTGGCACCTGTGCAACCCAGGGCTCTGCACTGGGTCCAGCAGCAGTGGTTGCTAGGCAGCCCGGGGCTCCATGCTGGGCCCAGCAGCAGCAGCCTGGGAACTGCATAGTGGGGGCTGCTGCTGGCAGAGCCCAGGAAATGTGCCAGCCATGCTGCCACAGCCCTGGAGCCTCACTGGGCATGCTGCTGCTGGCGGTGCAGCCCGCGAGTTACACTGGGTTTCCAAACGGCTGAGGCATAGGCCTGGAGGTTGTGTTGGGTGCAGGCCTGGTGAGAAAAGAGGGGGTGAGGGAATCCCCTTGCGAGTATCGCAGGCCTACACTTGTCCTTATACTGATTTGGTCTAGCTCCACCTCCTATATGGGTGACTGATTTTTCTCTTCTATCCTTTGAAAGTAATTCTTGACTGTTGGCTCTGTTCAGTTTCTCCTTTCTGGCTTCCCAAGGGGCTGTGCTGGCCTTGCTAAGTCGAAATAAAAGCCAGCTCCGCTTTTCTACAAGTTCTGCAAGGTTTAGAGCAGGGGTGGCCAACCTTGCTTAACGTAAGAGCCACATAGAATAAACGTAAGAGCCACATAGAGATGTCTGAGAGCTGCAAGACAGGAACAAATATCACACACACGTTTTTATTTTTTAAAAATATGCAAATTTGCTTTTTATTAACGTTAAATGGGACTGCCAAAAATAAAAACAAACGAGGAAAACCAGTTATAAGAAAGAGAGAGAGAGAAACTAGGAAAGCAAATAGATGGGAGGGAGGAGGGAAGGAAGGAAGGGAGAAAGAGAGAAAAAGCATGCCTCCCCTTTGCTTCCCCAGCCGCCCTGCCAGGAGCCGCACAATATGTGTGAAAGAGCCGCATGTGGCTCCCGAGCCACAGGTTGGCCACCCCTGGTTTAGAGCATTTTTGCATATTAATTAAGATGATTTACTGTGGTTAGCTGCTAGGTAGCTCAAACATAAATTCCGGCTGTGGTCCTAAGCATATTTACTCAATGGGACGTACTCCTTAAGATGTGTTTGTAGGACTGCAACTTGAAAAGGTCTGTTTTTGAGACCTTAGACATATTGTAAGCTTTCTGTTTGCCCTGGCTTAGTGTAGTTTTTAAGAGTAGAAGGGCAGTTGTGCTGGATCAGGCCAGTAGTGCATCTAGTTCATCATCCTGTTTCACAGTATTCATGTCCAGCCTAATGCCCCAGGAGCCTTAAAAATGGCACAGAACCCACAGTATTTCCCTGTTGTTGCCCCCAGAGGGTTACTGCTTTTGAACATAGAGGATCCATTTGATCATTTATTTATTTAAAACATTTCTATGCTGCCTTTCCATACAACAGGGTCCTCAAGGCAGCAATCATTGTACATTTTGACATTAACATGTATAAAATAAAAATATATGCAATTATCTCCCTCCCTCCCTCCCTCCAGGGAGGAGGCCAATAACAGTTACTGGGTCTGTGCCAAACAGAACAAAAATGTCTTCAACAGCTGGTGGAAGACAACAACAGAGGGAGATAGATGAACATAAGAAAAACCAATGTTGGATCAGGCCAGTGGCCCATCCAGTCCAACACTCTGTCACACAGTGGCCAAAAACACCAGGTGCCCTCAGAAGGAAGCCCTCCCACTGTTGCCCCTTTGAATCTTTCTATGCTGAATCTTTCTATGGAGATAGTTCCACAGTTTTGGTACCATGACAGAGAAGGCCCATTCTCAGGTTGCCACCTATCCAATCTCAGATGGCAAGAACATCAGAATAAGGGTATCCAAAGATAACCAGGGTGGATGTATAGGTTCAAATGGGAGAAGGCGGTCCTTAAGGTATGTTGGCCCCAAGCTTTGTAGGGCTTTAAAGGTCAATGTCAGTGCCTTGAATTGAGCCTGGAAGCAAATTGGGAGCCAGTATAGATGGAACAAAATTGTAGTGCTATGGCTCCTATGACCCATTCTAGTCAATATGGCAGCCATTGATGGACCTGTCCATGCATTTGGCTACATTCCCTTTTAAGGTCAAGTAAACTAGTGGCTATCACTACATCCTATGGCACTGAATTCAGTCTACTGCCCATTAACTTCACTGGGTACCATTAGTTATGGTATTATGGGAGGGAGAGAAAAAGTTCTCTCCCATCAGCTTTCTAGACCCCATATATAAACTAGTGGTCTACCAGTGAGTTAGAATCACTTCAGTATCATATCTTCTTTATGTTACATGCAAAACTTAGGAGTAGCTCAGGCCACAATCAGCAATACAAGTGAACATGCATAATTCCCATTGAAAGCCATGGATCTTAAATATGTTTGTGTCAGATTTTTCCCCTCACCAAAATACTATAAAAACATACAAATTCCCTTAGGTGATTAGACTAAATGCCCATTTGACCTAGCATTCTCTCTGTCCAGCTGGTTTTGTTCTCCCCAGTGGTTTTGGTTCTTTTTATCCAAGAGAATGCATAGAGTTTCCTTTGCAGATGTGGAATCAGATGGCCAGTCTCTGAATTATGGGTTTCTATGCTTCCACCTACAGTGTTTGTCACTTATTGTCTCTTATTTTAGGCTATTCGCTGAGAGAGATAATCTGAAGTTTTGAGATTGTATGTCTTCAATATGCTGATCACATACTGCTCTATATTTTTTCAACTGAACCCCCAGATATATCTATCTCTTTCTTGAATCAGTGCCTGGATGTAGTGGTTGTGGATGCGAGAGAACAAGATGAAATGGAATACAGATGGGATGGAGGTGCTATTGGTTGGTAAAACTGATGTTACAGATCTTTTTGTTTAATATTGCATAAGGCATTTCAACAGATAAAAATCCTTATTTGTGTTTTTGGGCCTCATGTCTAGAAATGTTGAAGCCATGGGGGAAAAGGGCATTCTAGGAAACATGTAAATATAGGCAGTGCTTACTTATGAAGCCTAAGATTACTGCTTTAACAACATAAATGTATCATTTACATATTAGTTGGCATAGTACTATGTAGCATATTTATGAAATGCTTTATCTTTCTACAAGAAAATTATGAGTATACCAAATACTAAAGAGAGATCTTGTTGCACACTCCTGTGCCCTATGGTACCTTAGCACATGTATCTTAGTTTTTGCCTTCCAAGAAGTAGGGAAAAAAGAAAGTTGAAAAGAGAAAACACAGATTTTATCATAAAGAAGCAAAATGTTAACTACACAGAAATAGTCTCATACAGTTATTGGAGCATATTTGAATACCGAGTTTAACTTTATAGCATTGAAAATACTGAACTTTCCAATAGTGTATTATCACTGCACCCATTGTATCATATAACTGTGGAGAAAATTAGTCACATTTAAGTAATAATCTTGAAAATATTGTATATGTACAGTATACACAAGAATAATCATTACCTAGTTTTATTTAATTTATTTAAATTGTTTTAATGCTTCCTTTCCCCCTGACCAGGGTCCCCAAGGTGGCAAACATAAAAATGTTGAAGCATTTGAACAATTAAAAGCAACATTTCCAATTATAAAATGATTCAATAAAACACATAAACAAACAACACCAAAACCCTACGAGGAGAGCTAGTAACCATTATTGTGGGTGTGTCAAATGAAATTAAAAAATCTTTGCCTGCTGGTGGAAGACGCTGATAGAAGGAGACAGAAGATGCTGTAGCTTCTTACATAAAAATCTTCACAGTAGTATGAGTGACTACAACATTGTCTTAGAAGACATTTAACCCATTCCAAATGAAAAAAAATCTCAGGAGTTTTTCAGTGCTTCCATTGAGAAACAACATTGAAAAAAAATGGGAGCCCCTCCCTCTTTTTCCTATTTTTTTTTTACCTGGGCTTTCACATCTTTCTTATGTTGCTCTCTGAGAAGCTGGGACTGGCTGTTTCTTTTTACCATTATCTCTGATTAGGAAATTATCCTTCCTTCTAGATTTATCTGTTCTTGCCACGCTAACCCACGCTGCTGTAACTGTGCGTTTGCAGTGGGGCTGCTCTTGAAAAAAAGTTGCCCATCTCTGTCAGCCATTGTGAAGTGCTGACATACTTGTGCTGGATGCTGACTTGCTTCTGGGTTTTATTCAGGATGCTGATTATTACCTTTAAAGCTTTTTATTGCTACGGGCCCACTTATCTGAAGGACCGCATCAACTCATACCAGGAGAGGCAGCTGCTTAAGATCTGTGCAGCATTCCACTATGAGTGTCCCTTCCCCTCATCTCACTTGTTTGGCCTCAACAAGGCAGAGGGACTTACCTTTTGCTGCTCCAGTCCTGTGGGATAGCATCTCTTCTTTGCTGTCATTCAGAAAGGCATGCAAAATGATTACCTTTTCAGGGGGCTTTCTGTTGAGATTATTAGTGCCAATATAATTTGTTAACCTTGTTTCAGGAATTTGAAGATGTTAAATAGCTGTGCTGTGTCTAATGGTGGCTTTTAATGTGTTGGATTGTTTTATGTTATTGCCCTATGCATATGATTATTTTCCAAAGCTGTTTGTTAGTGTCCATCAGAACATCTTGTTCCATAAATTAATTATTTCTTATGTGAAATAGTGTATCCTTTTGATTTTTGATAACCTCTTAACCCCTCAATTTCAAGCTGTATTATAAGAATCTCTCTGTTCATCATTCGTAATTTTACAAACATCTTACATGTTCCCCTTCACCTTCACTTATAAATAGGATGTTTTAATCCCCATGGCAGGTTTAGAACCCTGGTATATGATGAGGAGGAAACAAAGTCCATGGTACCCAGGTACTTGCATTCAGATATTACTAAAGAAACTGATTCAAGGCTTCCAAAAGCAGGAAGTCTTCCATTATGTTGTTCACACGAGGTGCAAAGAAATGGGGGAGGAGGGGTAGAGTGTGTGCACACACCAACCAGTTTTGTGCTTGTAGTGAACAAACAGAGGTTTGTTCATGGGCTGTGGGTCCCACCCAGGGGTCCTCCAGCTCACAGGTACATCAAGGAACTCATCTTAACAGCTGTTCCATCACTCGACGCAGCTTGGAGCACTTGTGTATGGGGGGTTCTTCTGTCTTCACTGCAGCACCATTTTCCCTATTGGAAACAGTGATGGAGAGGCCCTATTTGCCTCTTCCTTGTACTTCATGTTGCCTAGGATTATATGACTGACGACACAAGAAACCCAAGGAAGGGACAAGCAGGGCCATTGTGGCTATTTCTGCTAGGGAAAATAGTGTTGGAATAAAGGCAAAAGCCCCCCCTCCCCCCGCAGCTGTTGGAGCCCCACCTATGATGAATGTGTGGCTGTGGGCTGGGGCAGGGGACTCTTGATACCTCTCATGTTACATGTCATGTATAGCTAGGCTCCCTTAATGCAGCCACTGTCTGTGCAGAGTATTAATTCCTCACTGACAAATGGGAGTAATAATGCCTTTTAGAGAGAGACTGCAATTACCAGCAGATATTGGAGACCTCATCCTGCCCTATTTACATCAGAGTTATGGTATTAATAGTGGCTACAATGGGTTGGATTCAGTCATCTTTTAATGGATCTTCCCCCCTTAGCTGTCCCTTCGGACATCTTGAAAGTCTGTTCTTGCAATCATGGGACCTGCTTGGAGTAATAACCACATTGGTCAAGAAACGTCAGTGAAGAGGGGAAGGGGGGGGGATTCACCCTTCCTGTTTTCTTTCATCAGCAGAGCTTGAGAGAAGAAGGAGGAAGGAATAATTTCATCTCTTTCCTCTTCCTCATTGTGGCCCAGCAACACAATTGGCTATTATTCTATGCAGGTCCCATGATCCCAACAATCAACTTTTCCAGGTTGGAAGGGTCCATTGGTTGAAGAGGAAAGTGGAGAAATTCTACAATGTTGGCCAGAATGGATGACTGGATCCAACCCATTACCTGGTTAGGAATGGCCATTCTTCACAAGGTGAAGATAAATTGTAACGTTGTGTTAGAGAAAAGATGTGAGTTCCCTAATATATTAAAATAGATTTGACATTTTTTTGTTGATCTACAGTATAGAAACTTGTCTATAACTCCTGAGGTCTGGCCTGCCCCTGCTCTTGTCCTCCTTCCCATTGTTTTCTAATACCTAGTTGCTTGGATAGGTCTTATTTTTAACTTGTTATTTTTTGCCCTCACTCTTTGCCTGCCACATGTGAATTCTTCTGTAGGGAGGATAAGAGACGAGATTGGATATATACCTGGCCTTTCACTACCATGGTTTGGTGTAGTGGTTAAGTGTGTGGACTCTAATCTGGGAGAACCAGGTTTGATTCCCCACTCCTCCACTTGCAGCTGCTGGATGCCCTTGGGCAAGCCATAGTTCTGTCAGAGCTGTTCTTGAGAGAGCAGGTCTCAAAAGAGCTCTCTCAGGCCCACCTACATCACAGAGTGTCTGTTGTGGGGAGGGGAAGGGAAAGGGGTCTGTAAACTGCCCTGAGACTCCAAGTGAAGGGCGGGGTATAAATCCAATCTCTTCTTCTCTTCTTCTTCTCCCAGATTAGAGTCTACGCTCTTAACCACTACACCAAACTTGGTTAGACTGCTAGTGTTTGGAAACCGCTGCCGCCGCCACCTCCTCCTCCTCCCATATAATCCAAAGGTTCTAACCTGGATGGCCCAGGCTAGCCCAATCTCATCAGATGTTAAAAGCTAAGCAGGGCTGGCCCTGGTCAGTGTTTGAATGGGAGACCACCCAGGAATACCAGTTGCTATGCAGAGGCAGGCAGTGGCAAACCCCTTCTGAATGTCTCTTGCCCTGAAAATCCCATGGGATTGCCCTGAATAAACTGTGACTTGATGGCAAAAAAAAATAAAAATCCAGTCAGGCAGTTGTGGGACCTTAGTGTAGAAGGGAAGAACCTTCCGTGTTTGACACTAGTTAAATATCTTGTTCTCTATTTCTGTCTTATTTTCCAGAATTTCAGCAATATTTATATCCAACTGGGTGAGTCTCAGGGGAAAGGGTGTGAATCAGTCTTGGTTTCTTTTCTTCAGAAACATCAAATTTAAATACAGTTTAAATGTTAGATGTGCTGCAAGTGGAGGCACTTCCGTTTCTGGGGCTCTTTCCTTTAGTATAAGTCAGTGACAAGAAAAAGCCTAATATTAATCAGCATTTCTTAACATTATGGGTAGAACCTCCTTCAAAAGGAGCTCAGCATGTTTACATATCATCTTGCTGACACTTCGAGAGAACACGTTTCTTATCACTGAATGGTGCATTGCTTCCAGGACTCCTGAGTATAAATTTTTGTAACCGTTGTGTGTATGGAGCTAGGAAGTCTGTAAGGCGATTTGGCAGGATGAAACGATGCCGCTGCCAAGGTTTGGTTTCTGACCAGTGATTTTGGTTAAAAAGATGTGTGTATGTGTAATATATGTGTGCATATTAATTGATCTGCAAAGGGCATCTTTTGGAAACAAGAACTCTGACAGCCTGGCACAAGCTGGAGTTCTGCCAAGACTGCTTGGGAAGGTTGCCATGCTGTGAGCGAGAGAAAGAGAGAGATGAAGAAAAAGGGAAAAAGGCAAGACTTGGCACAGCTCTGTCAAATCGGCTTCTTTTGTCTGCTTTCTCAGCTTGAGCTTCAGGAACGAAAACCATCTTGGGATAAAGAAAAACTCAGAAGTTTTTGGTTTTCAAAGTGTTAGAAGGTTATTAAAGTCTCTTGGGCGTTTTTGAAAGTGGCGGTACATTATAATTTGGTCATCATTGGTATGGGCACAGCTATTTTTAAAGAAGTCATCACAGTATCTGCCCTATACATATGGGATATACGGTATTTGCATTTTCTCTGTATAATAAGGCTGGAAGTTGGGGGCCGGGTGGGGCAGAAATGCAGGATTCTAAGTAAAAAGAGAATGTTATCTGCAGAATATAAATTCTCACTGATTTTAATCTGCTTTTGAATTCAGTTTAACATTTTGGGGGTTTAGAATGGAAGTTTGTGTTTTTTCCACCTTCATAATTCATTGAAAATGTTAACATTTAAAGGATTCCCTCTCAGATATCTTCTTGACTTGTCTGGGAAGTAAGCGTATAATTTAAAAGAGTATTTTCTTAAAGGAATAGCATTTATTTTCATTGCTTCCTCCCCTCTCAAAGTACTTTCCCCATGAAGTAGTGACAACACGGGAGACCAGGATGTTCAGCTTGAAGACACTCCGTCTGTGCTTGAATGCACAGAAGCTAGAAGATGGCATTTTGGTTGTTCAAAAATGTTTTGGGGGCATGCCTTTATAAGAGACTTGCAAGATCAGTGAATTGTTCATTGGAGGAGGAGGATTCTAACAGATGGAGAAACATGTACTTCTGTCATGGTTTGACAATGGCAGGAAATGGAATTTGGGCTGATCACTCCGGATGAGGAAAGTTTTTGGTTAGTAGTTTCTGTACCTATGGTAGCTGGTTAAAAAACCCGCACAGTATAGTTGTTTGAGATGATTGGATTAAATTATTCATTGTGATTTAAATTACAGAAAGTAATTTTTTCCCTTCAAAACTGCCTGAAACAATAATTGGGGGAATAGGATAGTTATGATTTTGCAACAAGGAACACATGAGTTTCTATTACTTTATTTCTGCCCCACTACTATAGGAAAAAAATACAGATTTTTATGAGTAATTTTTATTTAGAATAAAGAGTGGACAAACTTTTGAAAGATAAGATTGTTCAGTTGTACTCTCAGCTGGTAGAATAAGAGTTCTTTTTGTACAAATTGGATAAAAGTTTAAAAGATAAAAACCGGTTACTATCTGTAGTAAAAAAGTTTTAGAAAAGTGTTGACTGCATGTTGTTGTTACATTACAGTTAGCCTTAAGTAATGTTATACAAAAGCTAATTCCCTTGAAATCAACAGAACTTTACTACAAGTAGTGGGTTTAGGAAGGAAGTGTTAGAGGCCAAAAATAGAGGTTTATATACTGTAACAAGTAGATTTGGTTTCTAAAAAGTATATAACAAGTTCTTAGGCATTAGCATAGGTGAAAGTTTTTCAGAGAAATTATACTAAAACAAATACTCTGCTAAGTCTCTTTTTGTGTTTGTTGCAATACTGGTATTATTCCATGTGGCTGATTTGGACTGATACATAAAACATTGCTATTTATGATACCTTTTAATTTTGGGGGAAAGGAAACCTTTGTATTAAATCAGTTTTAATTTTCTGAAATGGATGTTCTTGTTTTGTATCAGCATTATTGTATTTTATATGGTTGGAATAATTATATCATTTTTCATAGTTTAAAATGAACGTAATCCAGTCAAAGTCAAGGACTTATAAATTTATGCAGTGGGTTTTAGAGTGCTTTAACTTAGATGTTTCTGATTTGTACTCTTTTTTTTTGAAAATATAAAATCCTATTTTTGGTTATAGATCCTAAACGAAAGTACTAGAATAATTCCACTTTTTACTGCTTAGGAGTGGCATATGATATATACAACACATTTGAAACATATTTTAAAGTATTTATAGAGGTTCATTAGCATTATCCTTTTCAAAACTTTTTAGCAAACTCTTTTAGCTGCATGATTGCCAGGAAATTGTTCTAAGTTCTCAAATGGTGATGACAAGTGCATTTTATGCATGTTCTGTCTACATCTGTGAAATATTTTAATAAAACTCTCTTGAAAAGAAAACTAATCTAATGTGCAGGTTCTTTAAAAATAGATACATTTCTTGTGATATGGGAGATGGTGTGCAAAAATTCCAATTGCTCCTTTAAATGGAAATTTCTTTTGAAGTACTAGTTTGAATGCAGCCCACTTAAAACTCCTCTTGAAACTTCATTTGAATCAATTGGATTTATAAAAGAGCACTGAAACATTACATTGCTCTTGGGGAATCCTCCATTAATGGGCTTTAAACAGGCACAGTTCTTATGGGACTGTACTTTTTGGTTCTGTAATATGTACTGGATTTTCAGGGAAAACACCATTGCCAGCAGTAAGAACTAAAAACTTGAGAGGCCCTCCAACAGACATAATGCTTAGCTGTGGTTTGTTTTCCTTAACTATAGTTACATCTGAATCTTAAACTATGGCAAAGTATTAGCTGCATGCCCAAGATCTGAAGTCTCTGGTTTAAAGCAGATATGCAAACAGTGGTTTGTATTACATCTGCACTGTACAAACCACAGTTAAGGCATTTTCTCCATCCTCTGTTTTTGCAGGGTGACAGACATATCTCAGGAGGACCACAGGATTTAGCTCAGCCAGCTAAACCATGATTTCATTATATGTGTGCAGTTGTAACTAGTGTCAAAGCAACAGATTACTGTTAGCAAAATGTATCAAGATTCTGGTTTCCTTTTTGCTGTATTCTGTTGAGGGTTGCCAGCCCCCATGTGGGACCTGGGGATCTCCTGCTTTTATAACTGATCTCCAGCTGACAGATCAGCTCCCCTGGAGAAAATGGCTGCTTTGAAAGGTGGACGCTATGGCATTATACTATGCTGAGGCCCTTCCCCTCCCCAAACCCCACTCTCTCCTGGCTCCACCCCCAAAGTCTCCAGGTATTTTCCAACCCAGACTTGGCAACCCTAATTCTGCTTAATTCCTGGAAGTAAAGCTGTTGTGGAATGGAGGTAGAGATTTAGGTTGAATGATGACGTTTGCTGGATATTTATTGATTCCTTTTTATCCTACTTTTCTGCACAGTTAGGACCCAAAGTGGCTTAAACTGTTCTCCCATTTTCCATTTTATCCTCACAACATTCCTATGAAGTAGATTAGGCTAGGCTTAGTGTGTCACACTGGCCCAAGGTCATCCAGCGAGCTTCCTTGAATAAGGTAGGCTGTACAAGGTGTACAACACGGCTGTAAGTTTTTTTCATAAGCTAAAGTCACTCATTTAAGGTTCCCAACTTAGTTTTAGAGGGTAATCATGTTACTTTGCAGTACAACAGCTAGATGCTACTGGATGCTATCAGGTGCAACTGGACTCGAATGTAGATGCTACAGTTAGATCTACTAGGCACTACTGGACTCGAATCTACCAACGTAATTGATGCACAGGAAGATAAATGCTTAGAATAGGTCTTACGGAAAGCTGTGCCAAACATCACAATTTTCTGGGATATGGAATGGTATGATATAACCTGATCTCCTCAGACCTTGGATGCTAAGCAGGGTTGGTAGTTGGATGGGAAACCACCAAAGAAGATTTTGCAGAGGAAGGCAATGGTAAACCACCTCTGCTTCTCACCTGCCATGAAAGGCCCTTGCTGTAGTTGGCTGCGACTTGAAAGGAAGGAAAGCATTTGATTAAAAGAATTCTTTCATCTGAAAACAGGGCTGCCACCATGGACCCCCAGACAAAGATTCCATCTCCCCCCACCCCCCCGCCATGACCCTGATCCAAACTAACCCCCACCCCCCCGCCATGACCCTGATCCATAACAAAACAAATCACTTGGCTGGCCATTACCATGCATCTATAACAATAACATGTCTGTCTATCTGTCTGTTTGTGGCAGGTGTAATTCATCAGAAAATAAAACTAAGAATACCAATATTGGCCACCAGCTTTTGGATGATTGTGGGATTTCCAGGGCCCAAATTGAAAGGAATAGAAATATCCTGGCTCACACCCTCCAAAGCTATTTGTAATGGAAGCTAGGCTGTTCCTCATTTACTACCATGCTGGTAAAGACTGCAGTTTGTCCTGGCTGGTCTTGCTCGAATGCTGGCTTGGGTGATGGGTTTAACATGTTCTGAGAAGCAAGGGTTTCTCTCAGCCTTCTAGTAAACATTGCTGAGAGGCCTAGCTAGCAGAGTCAGAACAACTCCTGTTTACCGTGTTGTGCCTTCTTGGTGCCCCTAGTGGCTGCAGTGCAGATCTGCATAAGAAGAAAAAAGCATAGTTGCCCCGGGGGTTGTGTCTCATGGCCATGTGGCATCTTCCTGCTGCCTGGTGTCCATCATGAGTGCAGGGGGAGGTGGGGTGCATTCTGAGGTCCTGTGGTTCCCACAGTGCCTGGCCTCACCTTTGCATTCTCATGTATGGGTGGCTTGGACAGAGAGGCATCTGGCAATGGCGATGGTCACTAGCAGCCTAACTGGATTGAGGTTGAGAAGGTGCTGCTGTATGGGTTGGTGGTGGAGCATGCCAGTAGGGCCCTTTCCACCACCAAGAGCAGTTTGGCTACTGCTTGCCACTGTACCTTCTGGTGCACGGCAGCAGAGTAGGTCTCTGCCCTGAACCATGCTACTGGGGCAAAGATGTCCACCCTAAAGCGCTGGAGTAATTTGTTTGGCTGGGTCAGAAACACATGTATGCTCTCATGGCTCAGAGTGTCCTATATGAGCAAGTGGTAGAGGAGGGTCTGCCCAGAGCTGAAGTAGGCAGCCCTGGCATTGAGGTTTCATCTGGTGGGTGTGAGGAGTCTTGGAGACAGTTCATCCCTAGGTTGGGTGCAGCAACTCTCTTCACCACTCTTCCCTTCCTAGCTCCCCTCATCACTTCCTCACACCTGCCCTTCCCCCTGCAGATGACTCATCGCAGGGACAGTGTTGCTGGGCCATCAACAGGCAGGCCCATGGGGGTTGCTGGGCTGGCTGGTGCTGCAGGTATCCAGGATCCAGCTTTGGGGCCAGAGGAGGAGGGAGTCTACACCATTATGGGTACCCCATCTACTACATTGGGTGCTCCACTGAGGCCCTGGTAGCCAGCACCCCAGTGCTCCATCCCATTGTGCCAAGGCATGAAGAGATGGAGGGCAGCCATGGGACGGTGGACAATAATACCCAGGTGTCAGAGTAGGGGTGTGTGTGAGAGAGGTGAGGTGGCTTTGAGCACTGGTAATGGTCAGGGGCTGCATGGTACAACTCAGGCACTACTCTCTGCTTCCCCCCAGGTCCCTTTGCCCTGAAGTTTGCTGCTGATGTTGTGGACCATTTTTGTGCCCTGATCCCTTTGAGACAAGCTCTGGTGGGTGGGACAGTCATCTGCCATATGTTGGGTATTGTGAGGTCCCCATAGCCAACAGCTGGGGATGAGCTGATGTAGCAGACAGACTGGATGTCTTCAGAGAGGGTGGGATGGGGATGGCAGAGGATGGGGAGGGTGCTAGTGGGGGAGGCAGGCAACTACCTCAGGTCCCAGGTGTTGTAGCCACCACTGCAGCTTCCAGAGATGCAAGGGACTCAGGCCCCCTGCTGGGGTCCCGGGCATTAGTGGCTCCATGATTAGAATGGCTCCTGCAGGTGGCCCTTAGGATGGCTCTGAGTTTCTTTGTTCAAAAAGTACCATAAATCTGAGTCACCGTTGTCTGGACCTCTGCAGCTGATTAGGTGTTGAACATTTATGGGGGGATTACTTTAACAGGCTTGTAGAAGAAAGATAATCAGCCTGTATGCAGTTTTATGAGGTTATAATCCAATTCCCTTATTTGAATAAATTGCTTGGCCTTTGGACTCTTCCTAGTCTTTACCTTTCAATAATTGAGTTGGATTGTTTTCTCATAAAAGAAAGAAGTGCTCTTGTTCTTGATTTATTTAGAAACCTCTGACAATCTCTAATCACTTGCCCTTTCCCTTATTTTCCAAGTATTTATGTTTTGGAATCCCTTCCTATTGTTACATATTGGCATTTAAAACGTCTCCGGTAGAGATCCTGTAATATTCATGGGTTGACTTTTGTTCTTGTGATTTGAAAGTTTGTTTGTCCTAGTTTACTAACATAGTCTCAAAATGTACATAATTGTATAAACACTTACTATGAACACCTACCAGCCTTACAAAAAGTTGGTTATTTACAGAAACATTTTCTCCCTTATTAAGAAAAAAATGATGAACTGTTTTATACCTTTGAACTAATGGATGATCAAAGGAAAAATTATGAATGCTGAAATATTCTCCACTGGGGTTGTACTCCTTAGGGAATTTTGGTATAAAGAAACAAAAAATAAGATCAATTCAGCAGACTTTCTAAAGTGCTTTTAAAGTGGGGCCACCATCAGAAATTGTCTAAAAATAATGATAGTGTAAGCCTTTTAATTGGAGTTAGCTAAAATATAACAGTTCAGTGAGAAAGTTGGGATCCCAGAACTATTCATTTGGTTGGATGTTTTGCAAAGCAAAACAGTGAGAGAGAAGGAAAAGGGTGTGATGGTAATCATGAGGGGAAAAGCCTTGTGTCTGCAGACTGCAACAGCCTTCAAATGAAGCACAAGTTATTATGCAGACATGTAGGGTTGGTCTCAAGATTGCATGGGCCCTGGGTGAAGGGGTATAACTGGGCCCCCTTTCCCCTTCGGCTTGGCCCCTTTTTCCTCCAACCACACCCCTTCCCTTTGGCCCTCCCTGGGGTTGCCAGCCCCCAGTGGGAGCAGGGGAACCCCTGCTTTCTCAGACTGTTGCCCACTGCTGGCCAGCTGGCTAGCATGGGGAAATCCTGCCCCTAACTGACCTCTTTGGGCCTACTTCCAGTTTCAGGCCTACTTCTGGTTTCAGGCCTACTTCTGATTTGGGGGTGGTTGACGCTTTGGTTTTTGGGCAAAACTATGGTTTGAAGCCAAATTTATCATAGAGTTTTGACCAAAACCAGAGTGTTACCCCAGACCAAAAGTAGGCCTGGAACCGGAAGTAGGCCCAAAATGCTCAGCATCACTTCCGGTCTTCCAGAAAGATTTCAGAAGACTCCCACTGGCCAGGTAAGTCAACTTGGCAACCCTAGCCCTCCCTTCTTCATCCACTCCCATTTCCCTTTCAGTTAGGGTTGCCAAGTCCAGGTTGGAAAATACCTGGGGACTTTGGGGGTGGAGCCAGGAGAAGGCGGGGTTTGGGGAGGGGAGGGGCTTCAGCATGGGACAATGCCATAGAGTCCACCCTTCAAAGCAGCCATTTTCTCCAGGGGAGCTGATCTCTGATAGCTGGAGATCAGTTGTAAAAGCGGGAGATCCCCAGGCCCCATCTGGAGGCTGGCAACCCTACTTTCAGTATGCTTACTATGGTAAAGCAAAATCATTCCAAATTGTGGTTTCTTTGTTGTTTTTATTACTTTGTATAAAACCAGAGAGAAGAAAATATGCCTTCCATGAATTTCTTTGGTGAGCATTCAATAAAATTGGTATCATTTGTGTGAAAGCAGTTAAAATATCAGTCTGGAGGAACCTCAGTCTCAAGGTCTGTGGAAAAGTTTCTCCACTCTCATCACTGAAAGTGAGGAGGCCAATCCATGTCTATCCAAAATGCTTAAGCGATTGAACACTCCTAGCATACTGAGGATGTTCATTTGAGAACATCACATAGAAAGAAGGGAACTTAGTTTAATCACTTCACACTGAACTAAAGAAGCAATACATTAACTAATAGAAGAAAATAAAACTGATTTTTAATACTGAGAAGTGCATCACTCAGTTTTTAAACAAAGAGTTACATCTTTAATACAACTAATTTAATCCTCCAACAATTATCACAGTTCAAATCTTTAATTGTTGGTTTTATATACATGTACTGTTTTTAAAATTAGTTTGTGTAATATTTTGTCTACTGTTTGACTGCCTTGAGGGCCCTAATTGGGTACAAAGATGACCAAGTATATTTTTTGCCTGTGTGTACCCATAACGGTCAAGATGCATACCATGAGAAAGCACCTCTAACACACTGACTAATTGTGGCAAATGAAACTAAACTGAATTGACACTGCTTGCTCTAACATGTAGCACTCCAAGGTATCTGAGACAGAGCTTTCAGGATCAGTTTTGGCAAATGCTGTAAGGCCACTTCTCAGCATTATGTTGTTCCAGAAAAAAATTAATTTAATGTTCCAAAAATAAATCCTTTGCCTTTCACAAGTGTGTAGCATTCATCAACACAAGATTCCAGTTATGGGGAGAACAAGGTATAAAAAATGTGGGGGGATCTTTTTCAGAACAATGACTTGCCCTCCTTTGGCACCATTATCATTATATTGGCTATAAATGTTAGACGCCAACAATCCATACTTTTCTGTCACTCTCCCCAACACAGTGCTTGCAAGACCTTTTTCCTGTTGTATCTGTGATAATGCAGTATAGATCTTGAATTGCACCAAGTCTCCTGGGACAAAAGACTCAGTAGCGACTCTGCCTTTTCAAAATATAAAGGGAAACAGTTATTTTGGTCTCCTTCCAGTACTAATCGGAATGCAGGGATCCTTTGTACAGTTTCCAACTTTCAGATGGGGCCTGGAGATCTCCCACTACTACAGTTGACTTCCAGTAGACAGAGATCAGTTCCCCTGGAGAAAATGGCTGCTTTGGAGGGTGGACTCTATGGGATTGTACCCTGCTGAGGTCCTTCCCCTTCCCAAACCCCGCTCTCCCCAGGCGCCACCCCCAAAATCTCTGGCTGTTTGGCCACTCAGAGCTGGCAGTCCTAGTCCCTTGTAAGGTAGATCACAGAAGACTAATATAGTAATCCTTATACAGACAAAGCTGGATATTAATATTGGTTTTCCAGAAGACTATTCTTACGAATTGTGTGAGAAAGTACATGTATGCTTTATTGATTTGTAAATGGGGTGGGTGGATATAAAGCATAAATATGTAAACTAGTCAATTTTTTTTAAAAAGGTTATGAATTCACCTGATAGTTTTTGAGTTGACTTTCTCAGCCAGAGCTAAAATTCTAATTGATATGTCTCCTCTCAAGTGGTTGAAGGGGTATTGAAATGACAAATCTGATATAGAACTAACAACTAATGCAAGTGATGCACAGAATGACTGAAACTGAGGGGCCCAGGTTACCTCTGGGGAAGAGAATTCAATTCTGTTGAAATTTATACAACAGGAAAATACATGTTAGATAGTTTTAAATTTTGACAGGTTTTACTTCATTAAAAAAATTCTACACAAGGGGTTGGAGCCAGCCAGCTCTTCAGATGACAGGGGAAAGAGGGGGTCTCCTTCGACTTCCATCACAGATGTCCTGGGGATCATAGGACCTGCATGGACAAAAGTTTTGTGTAATAGGAGCTGTAGTTAGGAGGGGAGTTGGATGAGATTGACTGGAAAGCTTTTGGATTTGTTTAATATTTAAAGCATATGCTATTTTTTTCCTAATCAGGTATTTCAGTTCAAGTATTTGGTGCTATTGGGCCATAAAATTAACATGAGGTACTTTAAAAATGTTGTTCACTAAATACTGGTGAAAATAAATTCACTGAGTCAGATTCTGCTGTGTTAGGTATACTGGAAAACTTTCTAATTCATATTTTTCTAGAAAAGCCCACATCATTGTTTCTTACACAAGAGGGAATACCTCTTCTTAAGATTTTTTTATTTGATGCATGCACCCTCTAAAAATCATGTTTTTTCCCACCTTACAGGACCATTGTTTTATTTAGTAGCAAAGAGCATGCAAACTTAAATGTTTGTGTAATTGATTAAAACTCATGTGGTTCACTAAGACTTCCCTAACTGTATCTGACATGCAGGGCCCCCACACGGAGGGGGGCATTTTACTGGAGCCCAGCCCACGCTGGATGAATAGGGCTGTTATTATTTTTTTTCAGAATTGTAGAATATGTAACAGTAATTTCAGAATTAAAATAAACCTTTTTCATGGCTCAGGAGATTGTATGTGTGGGATGTGGGACTGAAGTGTGTGTGATTGTATTGTAAGTTTGTATCGGGCTCAAAAAACATGATGCTTGGACCCTGGTGATATACCCTAATTTTCATTCCCTTTTTGCTTTGTATTGGTGGAGAAAGAGACTTGGTGAGACATAGGTTTGTGGGGAGGGCTTCATTATAAAAGGGAGAGGGAATTTTTCTTCTATTAACTGCAAGGTCAGCTGGTAGGGTTGGAACAGGAAACTGTTTTCACAGTGCACAGAATTTGTAACTCACATGTTCTGTTGTTGCTTCAGACCAATATGGCCCCACACATGAATCTATTACAGGCTGTGTTACTTGGTCAGTTATATTATTCATCTTGACTGCAGAGCCATCGCCTTACCTCAAGGGCCCATCTGTTTCTCACATTACAACTCAATCGTTGAGAGGGGCTGCTGCTCAGTGGTAGAGCCTCTGCTCAGTATGCAGATCCAGGTTCAGTCTTCAGCATGTCCATTTAAAAAAGCCAGGCAGTAGGTGGTATGACTGACATCCACACCAGAGACTCTGGAGAGCTGCTGCCAGTCTGAGTAGACAATACTGAATTTGATGGACCAAGAGTCTGATTCAGGAGAAGGCAGTTTCATATGTTCATATATGTTCATGGGCCTTTGCAGTACAATAAGTATGTCTAAAATAAACAGTTTAAAAAAAAATTACATCCCCATTTCCTAAAGCATCATTTTGCAGCTTGAATTCAGGTGTGATACATTTTGCATTTTTACATAGCTGGATTGCTATAATATACGATCCTAATAAATAGACTCAAAATGTTCTCCCCACTCCAGTGTGACCTTGCTCATGTTCTGCAGCTGCCCTATGAACTGCAGTCATTGCTCTTGCAACATAGCTGCCTTTGAAGAGGCAGGTTTGCCTGTGGGAGTGGAAGAAAAATCAGAAGAAAATTAAATGATTAATTAATGCAATCTAGTGTCTTTCACCAAAGGCTTTTCAGGGACTTATTTAGCTCAATTAATGAGGGAGCATTCCAACAGCAGGTTCTCAGTGTAGATTTTTGAAGATTATAAAGTGACATTTTATAGCTGCTGCAGGGGAAATGATCTTAGAACTCTTTATGCTAAACCACCCACAGTACTTGTACCTAGAAAGGAGGGATTTGAGAGCTGTTATTGTATTATTTTTTAAAAGGCAGGCTGCAAGACTTCTGTGAGGGTATGATGGATGTTTGGAACAAAAATATAAAGTAGTTTTCACTTGGGTCCAATCAAGCAGCATGTTTTATGTGTTCCAGCATCCCTGCCATTCTTATGCAGATAACTTGCAAGCAGAGCCCGAGAACCTGGCATAAAAGTAATGTGAAGAGGCTATGCTTTAAGGAAACTATGCAGGGACTGGGGATGGACTTTGAGCCTAACTACATGATATAGTTTTCCTTGGTATGTCCCTGGGTCAGCTTGTTAGCCGAATTGCTTTAATTTACGTTTAGCAATTGGTGAAATACACAGTTCATGCCAACTATATCAGGGTCCCACCCCTCCCGGGAGTTCTCAAGGAAAGAGGCACGTGAGGCAGATAGCCAGTTCAATGCAGTTTACTGGGCAATGTTGTTCAAGCACACCAAAAACGCAATCACACACACAATCACACAGGCCTAAGAAGTAAAGACAGAAATTAGCACGTTTGCATGAGCAGGAATTTGTTGGTGGGGAAGCAATACGTTACCTAGAGATGCGTTGTCCGATCGATGGAAGAATTGGATGAGAGAAAAATAGAAAGACTATGGGAACACGAGGCTCGAACCTGCGAGACCACGTGGTTCTCTTGGATCGCGAGTCCAGAGATTTAAAGATGGAGGCAAGGGTATGGGGACAGCAAGCTGGGCAGAAGGGGTAGTAAAGCAGATAGGGGACGATGGTTCAAGAGACTGATTGCCTCTGTGCAGGATCTTTTATTAGGTGGTCTTGGGGGCTGGCTGCGCATACCACATCCCACTAACACACCTACTAGGCGGTCCATTCCTTACTGACCCTACTATAGGTTAAAGGTGGACAAAAGGAGGAGGGCCGGGGGATGGACAATATTGCAAAACTATGATCTCACCAGGAAGTAGACACTTGGGCAGGGTCCGATGACTCACCTGGGCCACATCTTTTGTTAGTTAATGGCTCTGGCCAACTGGGTGATGGCCCGAACATTAGCTGCTAGGCAACTGCGTTAGCATAACTATACAGGTATGTTGGAGAGGGGAGGGGTTGACCAGCATGCTGAAACAGAAAGAAACCTCATGGCAAGAGGAGTCTTTTATCTCTGTTTCAGGTGAACTGTCTAGGGTGTCAGCCTCCTGGCATGGGCTGGAGCCTTCCCCTCTAATAAAGAAAGCACATGGCCCTTCCAATATGGGCAACCCAAGTTCAGGCTTATGAATATCAAAATCCATAAGAGCACAAAAAGTGCCTTGCTGGCCAACAAGCTCAGCAGATGTGGTCTGGGAGCATCCATGCTTCCCAGGCACATGTAGGCCCAGTTTCAACTGGGCTGGTAACATGTTGTGAGAGGGGGCCTAAGCCTCTCCTCGAGCCATTTTCTGACCTGGAACAGCCCCTAGGAGCTTGCATTCGCCCTGTTAGGGAACCTTAACATATAGCCCCTAGGGCTGCTAGCTCTGGGTTAGGAAATACCTGGAGATTCTGGGGATAGAGACTGTGGAGAGTGGGGTTTGGGGAGAGGAGGGACTTCAGTGGGGCATAATGCCATAGAAATCCACCTGCCAAAGAGGCCATTTTCTCCAGATAACCAATGTCCGTTCCCCTGGAAAAAATGTTACCGGGGGGGGGGGGGGGGGAGTCAGATCTGGTTTTGAAATCCAACTGAAAGAGTTAATTGCATTTTTAAGAGGGGCTTTCTTCTGTAGCTGCATTTTCACACCTTTATTAACCTCCCTTTTATTATGTACGTTTCACTTGGGAAATTAAATTAAAATTACATTTCTTAATGATTTTATTTTTCTTAATGATGTTTAATGACCTCACAATTCTGTGTGTTTTTAATGAGTTGGAAGACACCTTATAGTTTCTGTGACGAGGTGAGCTACTGTTTATACAAGAGGCTTGGCTGACTTTCAGAATGCTGTATTGAATTCCTCTCCCAGGAAAACACTGGGTGGGTAACATTTATAATAGTGTAACTTTATTTTTTCCAGTGTAGCATTTCAGATTGCATATTTCAGCTTGTTTTCCCTTTGCCACTTGGTCACTGCTTTTAGGCAGGGGTTTGGATTTGATGGCCTATAAGGCTTCTTCCTACTCTAGGGCTTTATGACCAGACTCAGTAACAAAAAGTATCCTTGGAACACATAGAATTATTTATTTATTTGATTTTTATCCTGCCCTCCCCGCCTCGCGGCAGGCTCAGGGCAGCTATCAACAATACATAATATACATAAAATTCAATAAAACTGTCATATTAAAACATGCAGTATAAACTTTAGAACTATATTCCAAGATGGTGCTTTATCACCCCCACCCAGGCGGCATCACCGGGCACTCTTCAGTTCTCACTTGGTGCAAATAACACCACCAAAATACCTTGACAGAACCCTCTGGTGTCACCTGAGTGTCTTGCAACAGCAGCAACGCAATGGCAAAAAGTTATCCCACTCAGAAATCCCAATCAGATATCTAATCACGGGTCAGATCTACTTTTGGAGTTGGGGTGGATGGGGCTTGGTCTTTTCCCCCTGACAGATGATGATAAGCAGCCAGTTAACACCTGGATTGCCCAGCTAGCCTGATCTCATCAGATCTAGTAAGCTAAGCAGGGTCAAACCTGCCTAGTATTTGGATGGGACATCATCTAGGGTTGTGATACAGAGGCAGTCACTGACAAACCACCTCTCAACATTTCTTGCCTTGAAAACTCTTAAGGGGTTTCCATAATTCAGCTATGACTTGACAGCAACACCCCCAACACAAATTCAGTGAGACCAAATGAAAACAAGGGAGCAAGATGGTAAGCTCAGGTTTCCCCCCATGGTAGTGATGGGTCGCCTCACTACCAAGGCAAGAAAATTAAAGTAATTAAAGTAAGTCACTATATGTAAGGAGACAAATTAAGAAATGAGTTGTAGTTTACTCCAAGATTATGGGCTTCAGGAGTACAAAATGGAGTTGCCAGTAGAAGGGAGGAGAAGAGAGCATTGAAGAAGAAATAGCTAAAGGTGAGTTTGGGAGGATCAGAGTTTCAAGTGCTTAAGTCACCAACCAGTGAGGAAAGAACAATATTGTCTAAGTAGGAAGGCAAAAGAAAATGTATAAAAAGTTTAGCTGGTGATTCTGAAGATTAAAATATTAGATAGCCTTCCTCTTGGTTTTAGAGGAAGCAAGAACCACCAACCAGGGAAAGAAAGAAAAGAAGGCAATCGTGAAAGAAAGGAGTAAGGTAGGACTGGAAGAACAGGAACAGGAAAAATACAAATAATAAACAGAAGAGTGATCAGAGATATTCATGTCAGAAGAAGACAAATGCAAAAAAAGAGAAAAAAGAAACGTCAATGTTTTTGTACAAAGAACATGATTAGAAGTCCAGGTCAAGGCTGTGTTGAGTGACAAGAATGGATGGAATCTAGAATAAAAAGGGTTGAGAAGAAAATGAACAAAATTGGATTTTTAGAAACTTTATTAGAATGGTGGTTTGGATCCAGCCAGCTTTTTCATTCAGATCTTGCCCAGTTATACTCTTTGCTACAGACCCTATCACATTACTTTTCCACTACTACTCTTTTTTGGTAGTCCGAAGGGATTCCTCCTTTCTTTTTCATGAACTGGTGGGAGCCAGCCCCATACACTGAAAGATCTTGACTTGAATATGCCTATTAAAGGCCATAAACACTCTTGAGAATTTAACCAGAATTTTTTCCCAAACATCACTATCATAGTTTCTTAAACTATATTTATTTGGAAGCATTTTATATTTATTTTTATAATTATTTATTATGAATTAAAATAATGCCTATTCATTTTATTATATATTTATTATAAAGATGCACCCATTGCTCAGAAAAAACTGTAAAACGCTCAGAGGTCAATCTGATTGATTAAGAGGTCATGTGCCTCTTATGGAGAATGACCTCTAAGCTGAAGTATCAGGAATATTAGCAGGAGCGCTCCAGCTGTTTTTCATTTCCTGTGAAGCTACCTGGATGAGAAGCAGTGTTTAAAGTAATTACATCCTTGCAGGGTGTTATAGATCAAACCCAACAGATTGAATTAAATCTGAAAGCAACCTGGAAGCCAGTGAAAAAGGCAGAGCAGAGTAGAATGTGTTCCAAGAAACTAATGCTTTTCAATAGCTAAGTAGCTGCATTGCATAACAGCTAAAGTTTCTGAACTGTCAAATTGTTGTACCAGTCAGTGTGAGTGGCTGCAAAAAAAAAAAAGTACCTTGCAACCTTAATCATCCACAAATATGTTTTATTGTGTAATCAGCCAGATCCTGAAGAAGCTGCTTGCTAAAAATGTTCTAATCAGAGACAGATGCCAGGGTGTGCTCATAGTCCTCTCAGCTGTGGGTCATTTGTCTCCACTGACTAGCCATCCCCTGTGGTAGTAAGTATAAATGTATTCCCATCTTTATTACAAATGAAGGGTACAGCAGCCAGCATGTGAAGAGTTAATTTGATGTATCATTTAAGGTTCATCCCATCCACTTCCCTTACAAATGGACAGAATTCATAGATGCATACAGTACAGTGGGACAGGCTGTGACTCAGTTGCTACACCATGTGCTTTGCATGTGAAAAGCTTCAGGTTCAGTCCTTGAGATCTCTAGTGAAAGGGCCTCAGATAGCAGGGCTGGGAAAGACTTATTCCTGGCTGAAACACTGGAGAGCCACTGCCAGTCACAGTAAGTGTTGAGCTAGTGGGACCAGTACTCTGATTCATGCAAGGCAGCTTCATGTGGTCACATGTACTGTGAAATATTCTTGCCCACATAGTTTTGGATGTTTATTGGTTAAATTGTGAATGAGTCTTTAGTTCTCCTGGCAGCTCATTTGTGAGAAGGAAACTCAGACAATAAATTTTGCACACGTTTCATCTGTTCCTCCTGTGGCATCTTTTGCAGGCAGTGAACAAATAGCTTCTGGGCAAGAGAGTGCGAACAGTTCTGCACAAACATTTGGCATCTAAACTCCTCCTTAGCGCTTGGTATACACATGACTTCATTTTAAGTAGCGATTAACAGATCCTCTATTTGGGTTGCAGTTTGACTGCAAACTGTGAGCAGCATTCTTGAATACTTAAGAAAAGAAAAAGCTCACTCTTTATTAGTGGTAAGTGCCATCAAGTCACAACTGACTTACAGCGACCCCATGGGATATTCAAGGCAAGAGACATTCAGAGGTGGTTTGCCATTGCTTGCCTCCACATCATGACTTGGGTATTCCTTGGTGGTCTCCCATCTAAATACTAGCCAGGGTTGAGCCTGTTTATCTTCTGAGATCTGAGGAGATTGGGCTAGCCTGGGCTATCCAGGTCAGGGCAACAAGTTGTTGTTATGATGATTATATTGCCGTCAAGTCATAGCTGACTTATGGCACTGCTGTAGGGTTGTCAAGGCAAGAGATATTCTGAGGTAGTTCACCATTGCTTGCCTTCCTATCACAATCCTGGTGTTCCTTGGAGGTCTCCCTTCCAAATACTAGCCAGGGTCAACCCTGCTTAACTTGTGAAATCTGATGAGATCAGGCCAGCCAGTGGTATCCAGGAGAGAGTGTTCATTTTTTTAAAAAATGCTTGAAATAGTCTTAAACTGGATCACACCTATTGCACATGCTGTCTCTCACTTTTTGTCCTTATAGATGTCCTATATTCCTTTGCTGAAGAAAAACCAACACCAAGCAAAGGTTTGGGTTTTATTGCCATTTTTAGATAGATAGAACAGAAGATAGAACAAAAGTACAGGGTACTATCTTGAATTACGCATCTACAGTGACAAGCATTTATACTTTTCAATGTAGCACATGTGCCAACATACAGTAACCAGGGGAATTTCCCTCAGATTGTCTGGCCTTCAGAAGGAAGTGATCAAACTCCTGACCTGAGCAGAGGTCAATCTAGCATCCATCAGAGCAGAATGCATCAAAGGATCAACAAATGTGAAAGCAGACTGGCTCAGCAGGGAGACTATCCAAGAAGGGGAATGGCCAGTCAAGAAGGACCTCTTTCATGTAATCACATCCCAATTTGGCCTTCTGTCAGCGGACCTCATTGCGTCCCCATTGAACCATCAACTTCCTCGATTCTTCTCTCAGTTCTACCATCTACAAGCAGAAGCAATGGATGCCCTAACATCCCAGTGGCCATCAGGTCTTTTCTTCCAGTTTACACCCATACCAATCATTCCCAAGATGATACAGAAAGTCAAGGAGGAGACAGCGGAAGTCATCGTAGTGATTCCACTATGGCCACATTGCCCACGGGTTTCAGCATTCCAGGAGATGGCAGTCACACTTCCTCTTCCACTCCCAGTTTCTCCAGATATTTTGCAGCAGCGTCCCATCTGGCATCCTCACCCAGAGTGGCTGTGACTGACTGCCTGGCAATTGAGAGGGACATCTTCCTATGCTTAGGTTATTCTTCCAGCGTGACAGACATCCTGTTAGCATTGAGAAGACATTTGACAAACAGAATATACAGCACTTCTTGGGAAACATTTACCAGCTGATGCAGAAGGAAACAAATACTCTTCCTTAATCTTCCTATAGAAGCCCTATTAGCCTTTTGGATGGCTTATCCTTGGGCCTCAAGGCAACAACCCCCCCCCCCCCCCCCCCCGAAGGCAAGGGTCCACATTATCATCAGTGCTACCAGGTCGAGGGCAATAAGTCTTTCCAGTCACACTCACATAAGGCGTTTCCTGCCACTCTCAAGACCCCCCTCAAATCCACAGGTTCCCCATGTGGAAGCTACACATGGTACTGAAAGCATTGACTAAGCCGCCCTTTGAACCACTCAGGGTGATTTTTCTTAAATGGCTAAGAATTTTTTTATAATATATATTTTTTTTATTTCTGACAAACAAGACATACATACACAAAAATTACATAAAACGTGTGGAGGACAAAATATCTAAGAAAAAGTTTAACTAAGTTTCTCATAATATCTGAATTTCATTCATGAGCAAACAAGAATGTAGTAAGTCAACTAAAAAGATGTAAATTAAGTAGTCTACAGTCTTTGATTATATATAAGAATGACTCTAGTTGTAAATAAAGTATATAGGTCTGCTTAAGTTCAGTTTATATAGTTCTCCAACCATATATAAAATCTGGACCATGTATTGGTAAATTTCTCTTCTTGTAGTACTTTCAAAAATAAAGTTAACTTGTTCATTTCAGCCCTTTCCAGTGTTTTATTTAAGAATTCTTCTTTGGTGGGTATTTCTTCTCTTCTCCAGTATATTGCATATAATATTCTAGCAGTTGTTAATAAATGAATGATCAAATAAAAGTCCTCATTTTTACAGTTCTCAGGTCTCATGGTCAGTAAAAACAGGTCAGGAGTAAAAGGTATGGTACTTTCCAACATTTTTTGTAAAATTTTATGTACCCAAGCCTAGTATTTTTTAGCCTTATAACACATCCACCGCATATAGTAAAATGTCCCGACAGAGTTTTTACATTTCCAGCAGTCATTTGACAAATTAGGGTAGAATTTTGCTAACATGTCTGGTGTTATATACCATCTATAAAACATTTTTTATATATTTTCTTTATAGGAAACTGCTTTTGTCATTTTTATGTTAGTTTTCCCTACCTGGGCCCATTGATCAAAGGGAACATTATGACCCATATTCTGCACCCATTTAACCATAGAGTTCTTTACTACTTCATCCTGGGTCTTATGTTCTAACAAAAATACATACAGTTTTTTTAATCACTTTTTTCTTCAGAATAAAGCAATATCTTGTCAATTTCAGACATTTTAGAACAGAATCCTAAAATTTTATCTTTAGTTTATCTAGATTGTATTTGTACCAATTCCCACCAGCTAATCTCAGGATTAAAACCTTTTATACTCAGTTGTTTTTAACTCATTTTTATTATCGAGAAGGTTGTCCTATTTCAGTATATAGATTTTAGAATCCAAGTTTGGGTTGGTTAATACATCCAAGGGAGCAACCCATTTTGGGATTCCAGAATAAAGGGCAGTGCCCTTCTGATTAGATGTTGTTTAAAATATTTATGTTTTTCAGTTTTCCTTTACCAAATAAAAGTGTGCCAGCCAAGTAGCAGGTCATGACCTTCTAATGGCAATATTCTGGTATTTTCTAAAGTAATCCAATCCTTTATCCATGTCAAGGCAGCTGCTTTAAAATACATATTCCAGTCTGGAAGAGCAAATCCTGCCCTTTCTCTTGCATTCTGTAGAGTTTTCAGTTTTATTCTTGGGTTTTTGCCTTGCGATATAAATCTCTTAATCAAAATGTCTAGTTCTGTAAAAAGTTTCTGGTTTTGGAGGACTGAAATTGTTTGAAACAAAAAAGTCAATCTAGGAAAAACATTCATTTTAATTGTTGCAATTCTGCCCATAAAAGATATTTGTAAATTTTGCCATTTTTCAAGATCCTTCTTAATATCTGTGATAAGTTGGATGTAGTTGTTTTTGAGCAAAGAACTACATCTATTTGTTATATGTATTCCAAGATATTTAAATTCTTCCTTAATTACCAAGCCTGAAAGTTGCTGCAGTGCTAAGTCCTGTTGAGGTGCCATGTTTTTTGTTAATATTTTGGCTTTATGAACATTTATTTTCAAACCAGCAACTTGGCCATAGTCCTTAAGAGATTTTAGGAGATGGACAATAGATTCCATTGGGTTTTCCAATATAAATACTAAATCATATGCAAAAGTCTGCAATTTGTATTCTTCTCATTTAATTTTAAGTCCTTTTATGTTAATATCACTTCTAATCAAATCATTCAATGTTTCAAGTGCAAAAATAAAAAGTAGAGGTGAAAGTGGGCATCCTTGCCTAGTTCCTTTTTGTATGGCTATATTTCTTGTTAATTCACCATTAAGAAGAATTCTTGCTTGTTGAAAAGAATAGATTGCCTTGACCTTAGCAAAGAAGTTAGGGCCACATTGTGAAATCAGTAGTTTTTCAAGCATAAAATTCCAGTTTAGATTATCAAAGGCCTTCTCAGCATCCAAGAAGATTAATGCCATCTGTTTGTCGGGATGAGCTTCAAAGTATTCAAGTACATTTAGTGTTACTCTAACATTATTTCTGAGTTGTCTTTTGGGTAGAAAGCCTGCTAGGTCCTGATGTATAACTTTTATAAGTACTTTTTAAAAGTCTTGTAGCCAAAATAGGAGGATAGATTTTATAATCCACATTAAGTAGTGAAATAGGTCTATAGTTCTTAATTTCTTTCTGGTCTGTGTTCTGTTTATGTATCAAAGTTATTAATGCATCATTTCAGGTATCTGGAGGTTTACCTTCAGTCAGTATAGCATGAACTACCATTTTAAAAGGTAAGGTCAACTGATTTTCAAAGGTTTGGTAGAATTCTGCCGGAAATCTGTCTGGTCCTGGCATTTTCCCTTTCTTCTGGTATTTGAAGGCTTCTATAATTTCTTCCATTGTTATTGGATCATTTAGTATTTTTGTTTAGTGCTCTGAAAAATAGTTATCTTGTGGTTTATCAAATAATCATGAACGTCATTTATATTAGCTTCTCCTTTTTGATACAGTTTTTCATAGAAAGATTCCACAATGTTTTTCAAGTCTTCCGGTAGATTTTCTCAGTTCCATAAGAGTCTTCCAGTGAGAAGATAGCCCTTTTTTCTTTTTCTTTCCTTAATTTATAAGCCAACCATCTTGTTGGTTTATTGGCATTTTCAAAATAGTTTTGTTTTGCATAGGTGATCTTTTGAGCTATTTCTTGAGCTAATAGGCAGTTCATTTGATGTTGCAGGAGTTTCAATTTAATTTTCAGATTTTGGGTATCTGATTGTAGTTTCATTTGTTGTTCACAGTTCTGTATTTCATTAATGATTTTTGCAGATTCCTGGTTTCTTAATCTCCTAAGGTGTGACATGGTACTTATGGCCCATCCTCTAGCAAATGCCTTAAAGGCATCCCAAACAGTTTTAATGGGCATGTCTGGTTGTAAATTTTGTTCAAAAAATATCTGAAATTCCTTTTTCATTTGGGCCACAAAGCTTTTATTTTTCAACAAAGATGTGTTCAAGGTCCATGGACCATTAAATGGCTAAGAATTAAAACCCTTTTCCTCATTGCGATTGCATCAGCAAGAAGGGTCTCAGAGTTGGATGCATTATCTATTAAGATGGAGCTGTGTGTTTTCCACAAGGAAAAAGTGGTCCTACGAACTGACCCGACATTGCAATGAAAGGTCAGCTCTACATTCCATAGATCGCAGGAGATCTGCCTGCCTTCCTTTGGCCCAGATTCAAAGCACCCCAAAGAAAAGCTTTGGTACACATTGGATATAAGGAGAGCACTAAAAGTATTCTTGATCAGGACAGAAGGCAAAAGGAGATCAACTCTCTCTTCATCAACATTTCAGTTCCTAATTTAAGTAAAAAAATGTCCAAACCAGCCATCGTTGCAACTCATAAAACCTGCATCATAGAGGCTTATAAAGCTCTTAGGGTGGAAGTTGTATCAGGAATTACAGCGGTTTCCTTCAGAAGTGCCACAACGAATGCAGCATTCACTAAATATGCATCTGTGTGGGAAGTCTGTAAGGCAGCAATGTAGTCCTCTATCTTCACATTTGTCAGGCACTATAAAATGAACCTTTATGACTCAACTGATGTTGCCTTCGGCAGAAGAATATTACAGCATGTTTTACAGATGAAGAATTTAACCCACCTCAGTAAGGGACACTGCTCTGGGAGATCCCATAAGATGTTCTCTACTTCAGATGGAGAACGGACCTTTGGACATTTACCATGAAGGGTCCTTCTCTGAGGAAAGGAAAACATCTTTCCTTCCCAAACTCTTCTCCAAACTATGAGTTGAGTCTAATGCTTACCATCTACCTTTTATATACCTACCACTTAACTGACTTCCTTTGGTTACCTGTTACTGTTGGCATGGCTCTTCTCTAAGTTCTAGTTTACACAGAATAGTTGTTAAATGTTCTTACTGCTTTTTGGAGTTACTGGAAGTAAAAGAGATGAACGACTCCCATGTCACAGGAAGAGGAAGAATTTAGTTCCTGCCTCCCTAAATGGATGGTGGGAATCGCCCATACGATGTCTTCCTTTCCTCAGAAGAGAAGGGACCCTTCATAGTAAGTGTCCAAAGGTCCATTTTGATTGTGCTGGGTTGGGGTACAAAATTGTGTGGCTTGTATCTCTTTTTTAGTCCTGCCTATTTTGCTAGGTTGATTCAGTGTTTATGAGTGCATTTGTCTCATGCCCCAATACTGCTTTCTGTGGTTGTCTCAACTGCGGGGGAGGATATTCTCTAATATTTCTGTCTTGTTCATTTTGCCCGCCTGATTGCCAGTGTACATAACATTATTCTTGTGGAGGGTTCTGAACTGGATCACTAATACTTGCAGTGCTGCCTGGGAACTGTAGTGTGATCTAGTAAGCATCGAGGATAGGCCAACATGCTGCCAGATGCTGGCCGATAAGTACAGCCAGCCAGCCAGATGCAAAATCTGCACTTACGCTCTTATGTAGTTGATTTTAAATGATGCATGGCTTGCCCATGATAGTTCTGGGTCATATGCAGTCTAAGTAAGCTAGGAAATTTTGAGCAGCAGCAGCAGCCGCCGCCACCACCACCTGTCATGCTGAATGCCACCAACTGTACAGATGCAAAACTACTTAAAATGCTGTTCATTTTAAACTCCAAACAAATCATCAGTGCAATTTTGTGAGCTTCTTTACTTGGAAAAAAAGTAGGCATTCTTGACAAAGTGCATTCAGTTTTTGAATGTCTGTTTTATGAACTTTGAATCATTCCTATTTTAGAAGATAAGTGCACTTACATATGTAGTTTGATCAGTCATACAACTAGTGTATTTCTCAGTTATTTAACCTGTTCTCTCAACTTCCTAATATTGCAATCATTCATAGTATTGCAAATATTGAGACAGATTTTGCTTCTTTTTAAGATCAAGCTGTAGTGGTTTCTTGAAAAATTATTTTGGATGATTTTTGTCTTTGTTTCAACTGTAAAACTCTTGGCTTATTATAAGAACGTAAGAACATAAGAGAAGCCATGTTGGATCAGGCAAATGGCCCATCCAGTCCAACACTCAGTGTCACACAGTGGCCAAAACCCAGGTGCCCTCAGGAAGTCCACCAGTGGGACCTGGAGATGCATAGCTGGAGATATCATCGCTTGAGATGCATCAGCCTTATCTATGCTTTCTAGTAACATCCTGCTGTCTGCATCATGCTGGTATTTTTTTTAGGTTGTTGTTTGGGGAACTTTTCAAATCTCAGAGTTCTCCTAATTTCCTATTTGGCCAAGTGCCATATTTTCTCAAGTACAATATTGCAATATTAGCTGTTCAGGTTGCACATCAATTTTGCTAATTGCTGTGGCCTCTCCTATAACTTAGCACAGTTTCTGCAGCACAACTATTGCAGTGTTTTTCAACCTTTTTCGAGCTAAGGCACATTTCTTTCATTGAAAAAATCCCGCGGCACACCTGACAATATCTCACAGCACAGTGGTTGAAAAACACTGAAATACAAGATAAATGGGTCATTAGTTGCCTCAGCTCAAGTATTAACTATGACAGTATTACAAATACACGTAATAGCCACTCAACTTGAAATCGTAAGTTACAGATCCAAAGTGTGATGGCGCTTCCCATAACATTGACCTGAGTTTCAGAAGAAATATAATGTGGATGTATTTTAATACTGCAATTCTGCTAAAGTTTTTCAAATAGAGAGTTTAAACTCTTACTCTTATGTGAACGGCATTCCACTGACCATAAGTGATTTGAAGAGAAACACAGTACACCCATTCTTCGCTGAGGGACAGTTACTGATTTGAACCCCACCCTGACAGAAACAGCTAGCTGTTACCATCAAACATATTCATGTTTACTGGAATGTCTTGGTGCAAATCACCCCCCCCCCCACACACACACACTGGAAGAAACCAGCTTACTCTGCTGGAGGAGTGAATGCCCTTGGTACCGAATGTTCCTGTCCTCTGTATTAACATCCACAGGTCTAGCATGTCTCTGATTCAGCACACGAGTCCTCCTCATTCATTTAAAACCATCTCGCAAGGCCAAGGGGAGCTGTGCCTCAACGGCGGCTCCCTCCTACCTCAGGCCAGCCACAGAGCGTGCGAGCGGAATCAGCGAGAGAGCGCCACTGTTCTTTCTCGCATGCGCAAACGCGTCCCGGAAGGTCAGGCCAGAAGGCACATTTCTTTCATTGAAAAAATCCCGCGGCACATCTGACAGTATCTCGCGGCACACCAGTGTGCCACGGCACAGTGGTTGAAAAACACTGAACTATTGTACCAGATGCTGTACAAAACACAGAAGTGGTATAATTGTTGCCTAGAAGTCTTATATTAGACAGAAAAGCAGGGAATGAGTGGGTGAAGGAAATTCCAGGGCTTCATTTGTAAGCAGTGAGAATGGGGTCAGGGAGATAAAAATGAAAGAAAGAAGTGAGGTTAGTAGTTGAAGTATTTGTAAATATTTGCTCATAAATAGAGAGGTATTTCACTCTGCATTATAAATGTACATATACTTTTGGGATCTAATGGGTGTAGTCTGTCTTCTGGGGTGAGACAACTTGAGCTTCCGCTGCCCCTCCTAACAATACAAGCCTATTGGGTATAATGGGTACAACGCACCAAGGTGAAGTTCTTCCTCGGAGTTCTAGACGTATTGGGGAAATTAAAAACTGGTAAGTCTCCAGGTTCAGTTGGCATACACCCAAGAGTTCTTAGGGAACTCAAATATGAGATAGTTTACATATATGTGTTAGTAAATCAGCTATCAGTAAATTCAGCCACTGTACCAGAAGAGTGGAGGATAGCAAATGTTACACCAGATTTTAACAAGGGGTCCAGAGGAGAGCCAGGAAATTACAGGCCAGTCAGCCTGACAGCTATCCCAGGCAAATTAGTAGAAACTGTAATCAAATATAGAATAATCAGACACATAGAGGAACAAAGCCTGCTGAGGGAAAATCAGCATGGCTTTTACAAAGGGAAGTCCTGCCTCACTGGCCTTTTGTAGTTCTTTGAGAAACTGAACCATTCATAATGTGCCTGTGTGAGACATCTTCAAGCCTCATTTTGACCTTCCTCCAAAATAAAGATGTATTCCCTGCCGGTGTTTAATCTTGTTTATTCACAGATGACATGAATTGTAGATGAGAAGGTGCAATTTGATGCTTTAAGGTCCTAGGTGGAGGAACCTCTCCTGATCAGTTAAGCTTGCTGCTCATGACATGAAAGTTGAATCAATATGGTTTTTTTAAAAGGAGCTAACTGCACTAATGGAATGCTCCTGACACCTAGACTGCAAGTGCCATTGGTTTATACACACACACGCAAATATTGATATTCATTGTTGCTTGCATTATTTACTGACTTCACTGAATGCAAAATTGCATTACAATAAAATGACAGGAGACTCATCTCCTAAATTCCTCTGTAAAGCTAGCCATTTTGAAAGCTTTTTTTCTAGTTCAAATTATGGCTTTTGGAGTTACATGAGAGACAGTTTGTTAGAATCTTCACTATTCCCCAGGGTACTTGTTTAAACATCTCCTGTTGGCACATGTTCCCTTAGTGTGCTAATGATTTCCAAATCCCAGGGGTTCCTTTGCAGAGTGTTTTAAAAAAAATTCAAGAAGAAGCTTTTACACTATTAAAAACCACAAAAGAGGCACAGCCCTCTATCACAGTGCTGAATTGAAAATCGGATATGTACAAACTGATTAACTTCTACTGCTGAAGGAAGATACGTGAAGGAAAGCATGGTTAGTTTGTATGCCTTCTCATTGCTTGGACTTGTCTATTTGAATTTCATCTCTCCCACAGGGCTGGATAAAAATTTTTTAGGGGGAGTCCTCAGGGTTGCAGTTAGAAGAATGCAGCTATTGCATCCTTCCTTTTATCTTTGAGTCCTTGCTCTCTCCTTGACAGCTGCCACAGGCCTGGCGTTTCCCAGCAAGCTCTTTCTGTACATCCAGTCTCCCTTTCATGCATCATATAGTGTGGAGGAGGGATGCCTCAAGTCAGCAGCATCTAACTACTACTTTCCCAAGTATTCTTTAAGCAAGCATTTTGACCTCCATCACTGATGATGGCATGGGCTGGCATCTAGGAAGTGCTGTTGTAGAGTGCATTTGCTTTATGCACTCAGGATGCTACCTGAATTGACCTGCCATATGTGTGAAATTTGGTCTTGTTTTAAGCCCTCTGGGACCAGGGTAATCACTAGGGATGGGAACAAACCTAAAAAAGGTGATTTGGTTTATGGGTTTGGGGCGGCCCATGGACCGAACCCTGAATCAAATGGCCTCTGCATGAACTGAACTGGTCCGGCAAGTTGGGTTCCCTGTTTCATGAGCTACGGCTGGGAGAAAGGGGGTGGGGATTGCCCTGGAAGGAACTTCTCTTCCATTTTCAAAGGGCTGGGGAGCAAAACCAAAGGTATAAATGGCTGGCCCTGAACAGCCAACGCAAACCTCTGAACATCAGTTCCCGGGTTCTGCACCGGACCAAATTCAGCCTGAATTTTGGCTGTGAGCTGGTTTGTGCTCATCCCCAGTAATCACACTGAGGCTAGGGTACTGTAAAAGCATGTAGTTAGTGACGTATTGACAACTGGTGATGAGACAGAGCACCCTGCTGAGTCATTGGAGCAAAAAGGGATTGCAGTGGGTTCAGGACATGCAACTAGTGCTTCTACTGTCAAATTGTCATTTCTGATTTGAGGTAGGCTGCGTCCATTAAGTAATCCATCACCTTTTAGCACCAGAAGAAATATTTGTTCCAGAGTTGAAGCAAATGTCTGCAATTCGCGCTGGCAAAAGTTCTTTTTTCAGATTTTATGAATGTTTTGTAAATTCAGGTTATGCAGGTGCTTTGAGTGTTTTTCATGCAATGAGACCAATGTAGCTGTTAAACACTGAACAAATGAGACAGTGTGGTATAGTGTCCGGAGCAGGGCTGCTCTTGATGACAACTCAGTAGAGCTGCCAGGCCTCCTGCTGTTGTTGGAGGCCTCCTGATGGTAGCTTGCTTTGGCAGAAGAATTTTTAAAAAGTGTTGACAACTGCATTCCTGTGTGGGAACTCTAGAAATCACAGAAAACTGTATCATAAAAGGATAGCATTCCTGGTGATTCCTAGAGCGACCCTGCCTTACTTCTGGGGACAACTCAGAAGTGATGCAGCAACAGAGCAAATGTTGCGCACCCCCCATTTCCATGCCACCAACCCTCCCGCTAGTTGCCAGGCTTGGCCTAGCAACCCTCCAAGTCAGTGGGTGACCTTGAGCTAATGATGCTCTCTTAGCCTAATTTAAATCACAGGGGTTGTTATCAGAATAAAATAGAGGAGGGGAAAATAATGTATACTGCTCTGAGTTCCTTGGAGTAATGGTAGGATACAAATGTAATAAAAGGAACTAACTGTGGTACTCTGACCGATTCCCCACAAGCAGCTGTGCCACCCTTGCTCTTCCATTTCCCTCAGTTGCATAGGTCAATTTCACACTTTATTGTGTCGCCGCATTTTGACCCACATCTCCCCCAATTTCCTTTGCGTCTTCTCAATCCTTGTTTTTTGAGACCGAGAAGACTTGGGGAAAATTGGAGGGAGATGTGGATCAAATTGCGGCTGTGCAGAGAAGTGTGTGAAATTGACTAATGCAACCAGTGAAGATGGAAGAGCAAGGGCGGCACAGCTGCTTGTGGGGAATCGGTCTCAGAAGTAAACTTTCAGGCTCTTCTTCAAGCTTAAGTTTTAGATAAATAATACAGTTATACTATGCCAAACCTGAAGTTTATCCACCTGAGTCTGCTGATATTGAGAGCAGAAAAAAGTTGGTTGATGTTGAAGCAGATACTAACTAGAATAAAAATAGCAAAGTCTTGTTGAGACCATTTATGTTTAACAGACTTGCCAAGAACAGCACTCAGTAAGCAAGAAGTATCACCAGAAGTGCCACATCTCAAATGTAAGATGTCTGGATTCTGGGAGCAGAGCAAAGGTTATCTCAGTCTGGAATGGAACCGGGCTTTGGGGTTGTTGTCAAAACCTGCAGGGCATGCTAATTTCCAGCACCTTGCATAGTGCATATTCAGGAAGCTGCTGGTTCCCATTGCCATCTTATAGTTTGAGAGTCAGCTTTTTTCACGGCTTGACATAGAAGCACTGAAAGAAGCAGCACAAGTATTTTTTCCCTGTATAATTGCCTTCCTTTTGCTGTAATGTGCAAAAGGGAACTCTTGTGTTTTGCCTATGGTGACATCTCAGAGCTCCGAAAAACTGCTTAAACTTGGAGATGTCATAATGGATGAAGTGCACATTGTAGCTGATGTTGGGAAAGAAGTGCATGATGTGGCTTGGGCATCAGCTACCTTTCCAGACCATGCTTTTAAATATGCACTGCTAAGAAAATACAATTGCAAATCATTCACTAAGATCTGCTACCATTCATATCCAAGATTTCAATGTGCGTTCCATTTTATTCTTTCAAAAGAGTGCCCTTGTGAATTGCAGCTTTTTATTAACTCTGTAGTTATCCTCTATATTATCTTTGGTATGTATTAGTAATGCTGTATAATTTGGTGATGAAAAGGCAGAGTTTTGTAGCAAACAGCGCCAAGAAAAGAGCAGAACGAGAAGGATTTGGTCAGACTGAGCTGACGTAATACTGCAGAAGAGAAAAGCTGCTTGCTGTTCTCGTGTTTTGATTTTTTGTTTGTTAAAGGGACTAGCTTTGGTTAAGCATATAAGCTGAGTTGATTTATTTTCAGCAGGGGACAACCTATTTATTTATTTGAAATATCTGTAAGCTGGCCTTTCTGCCCTTGCATTGAGAAGAAATATATACCTTCTCTGCTGGAATATTTGTCTTTTTACTTATCTTCATTTTTTTTTGTAGACTGATATTTGATTGGACGCAACTGGGAGAATAAATTGGTACACATCCTGTAATCAGCTGTGGGAAAGTTTAAAAACAAGGTGGGAAAGCAGGATATTATTTTTATAATGAAGTAGATATGCAAACATATTGCTTGTTGATTTTAGCTGTTTTGTAACCTCCAGCCACCTTTGCTTTTCTGGATAGTAGTCAGAGTAATTACATTTACATTTCTCATATTCATGCATTTTTAGTCAAGTATCTTTAACCCAGATGCTTGGGTATCTTTACTCAAATACATAATGTTGCAGTATGAAGCTAAAAGTGTTTTTGCATATGCCTGTAACATGCCAAAGTCCACACTAAATGTGAATGGTTCGTATGTACTGGTGACGCTCAGGAAAATTTGCCCCCATTGAAGATTAGAGAGACTTCAGCCCTGACTGTCGCCAGCCCCTTTAACAAAAGAGAGAGAGGAGAAGAAAAAGAAGAAGAGGAGGAAGAGGAGGTGGTGGGGATTGGATTTATACTCCACCCTTCACTACCTGAAGGAGTCTCAGAGTGGCATGCAGTCTCATTTTCCTTCCCCTCCCCACAACAAACACCCTGTGCGGTAGATGGGGCTGAGAGAGCTCTGAGAGAACTGCTTGTGAGGGAAAAGCTCTGAAAGAACTTGTAACTGACCCAGGGTAGTACCAGCAGTTGCATGTGGAGAAGTGGGGAATCAAACTCAGTCCTCCCAGATTAGAGTCCATGCTTGTAACCACTACACCAAACTGTCCTGACGTCGAGTTTTAGCTTACATCTTTGAGGAAGGCATGCATCATACTGTGCAAGAGGGGAGAAAGTTGCTGTTCATATATTTCTTTAGTTCACAGTTGTCAGTCCTAGGAAGGCATAGGCAACAACAGTTTAAATGACAACAGTAATCATAGAAGTCAGCATTGTAGTATAGCAGTCTGTTTTTCGTTTATGACTGCTTATGACCAATGTTCCCTCTAAGCTCCCTGGTGCTATGAGCAGAAATTCTACCTTGTGAGTGAAAGAAGCTAGTAGTATTAGTGAGTGAGTCTACATTTGACTATTGTGTAAATTAGTTTTTTAGAAGATTATTTCCATAACCGTGTAGAAATCTCAGAACAAATTATTTTAAATTATATTTGTCCTGGCCAGGTGTAGCCAGGAGTTGACTGGGACCCCCATTGCTTTCCTGCCCCCCCATCCAGCCCCTAAAGGTCTACCCCTGCCAGTCACCTACCTCAAACGGAGCAACAGAGAGAGGGATGGCCAGGCCAACAGAGAGAGCGGCCTGGGAGGCCAAAAGGCGACCACTGGCAGTGGGGCAGCTGGAGATGGAGTGTGGCGCTGCCCTGGCTGCAGAGTCAACACAAGAGAGTGAGGCCTCAGGTCCGTGAGAGCTGTGGAGACATGGATCGGCCCCCGGGGCAGGAGCCAGAGACAACGGGAGAACCCAGTGACAGGCAGGCCCAGTCCTCCTCCCCGCCAGGAAGAGGGTAGTGATGTGGCCTTCCCCTGGCACCTTCCCCAAGGCCACAACAGGAACAGATGGATGGCTGCAGGGACGACTGCCTAGCTGAGTGTCAGGGCTCATATATAGGAATGGGGCCAAGCCAGGGGGGAGGGATGACAGCCAATGGGGGGAAGGCTGGCGATCTGGGAGGGGCATAAAAGGGAAGGCCAGACACGAGGTCGGGGAGGAGTAGCTGGAAGCCTGATGAAGCTGAGAGAGAAAGAGCAGGAAGGCACCAGCAGGGCAGAGAAGCATCTCAGGTGACATTAACCCAGCTCCCTGTCCATTCTGAGACCTCAGGCCACCCTCCTTCGGTGGTGGACAGGTGGGCACTGGGGCAGGACGTCAGCCATCAGAGGAAGGCCCCCAGGGCAGGAAACGGGGCTTGACAATATTTAAACTATATTTTAAGAAAAGTCCAAATATCGAATGTCTACTGGGTCGCAGTTATCTACATGCTTTTTTTGTTTTCTAAAAAACCTCCAAGAGGTTGATGAAGCAAGACTTTATTTTGCAGAAGTCATGCTGCTTTTCCCTCAGCAGGCTTTGTTCTTCTCTGTGCTTAATAATTCTAACTTTGATTGCGTTTTTCGCTAATATGCCTGGGACAGATATTAGGTACATCTGGACCACTTTTTATAAACAGGTGTAATATTTGCTACTCTCCAGCCTTCTGGTACAGTGGCTGAATTTAGTGGTAAGTTCCATATATGGGTTATTTCACATTTGAGTTGTCCTGGGTACTTGCCATCAGAACCTGGAGACTTATTGGTTTCTAATTTCCCCAATAGGTCTAGAATTTCATCTCGTCACCTCAGTTTGACTCAGTTCTTCAGACTTCTTTCCTGATAATAATGGCTATGGTGTGGGTACATGCCCCACACTTCCCACAGTGAACACAGATGCAAAAAAATTATTAAGCTTCTCTGCCATCTCCCCATCTTCTTTTAGCAATCCCTTTATTCTTTGGTCATCTAAAGGCCCAACTGTTTCTCTGGGTGGTTTCCTACTGTGGATATATTTAAAGAAATGTTTATTGTTTTCTTGATGTTTTTAGCAACCTGCTCCTCAAATTCTTTTTTTGCATGCCTAGTTATTAACTTACATTGCTTTTTCCAGAGCCTGTGGTCCCTTCATTGGGGCAGATCTTCTGCTTTTTAAAGGAAGTCCAGCTACTACTGGCTGATCAAAATAGAGGTGAAGTCCCGTATCATAAAACTTAGTTCCCAAATGTCTCAGTAAGCACCATTTTCTGTTCTGTATATTACTGCCTCTTCCCATATTGAATTACCCTTTCAAATGTTGTGTCCTATACTATCCATTTATATATTTATCTAGATTTCTAGCCTTCCTAGATAACCTACATTCTAAAAACAATGTTGAACAAAATATGTTAAAAATCAGTCATAACTAAAATAATGATTAAAAAATAAATGGCTCCATACTTCTTTATGACAAAATACTTGCTTAAATAAAAATGTATAACTTTCATGGAAGACGGTAATAAATGGCTGCGTTCACACACACTAAATAATCCACTTTCAATCCACTTTCAGTGCACTTTCCAACTGGATTTTGCCAGTTCACACAGAAAAAATCCAGTTGGAAAGTGCACTGAAAGTGGATTGGAAGTGAATTATTTAGTGTGTGTGACTGCAGCCGATTTGTTTAAATGCTCTCATCTTCTACTTTGATGCAAGAAAGGCATAATCGAGAGACTCTCCCAACAGATTGTGGACTGTATCCAAGACATGTACATCTTGAACTGTTTAGGGCTTATTCTTAAAAGTTGTGGGTTTTTTTTTAAATGATTGAATTTCTCTGTTCATACCTGGATTTATCTTCTTTCAAAAATATCCTCATCAAGAATTAGAACATGTGGATTGGTCTTTATATCTTGGAGAGTGGAGTGATTTCAGATGCCAAATGATAATAGCACACATTGGTAATGAAACAGGAAAGCTAGCTCTCAATTCAGTCCAGGAGGATGCCTTGAGCTTCATTCTCAATTGCAATTCAGCAGTCTCTTTCTAATCTCCCTTTGAAATTCCTTTTTAAGAGCACTGCTACTCTTACATCAGCAGCTGAATGTTGTGGTTTCTAATATCAGACTTATGTCCATTTATTCTTTGCATCCTGCTGGACTGAATTCTCCAGTATGGAATCGACACCTAGGTTTCCTGTCTCATTAGCAGTGCTGATATCTCTACGCCTACTTCCCCTCTGCATATTATACCTAATCCAATCATGCCTGCTATTGCCATTTGGCATCTGAAATCATTTTTGTAAAGTTTATTTCTCTGGTACCTCATGTTACATTTTATAGCACTCATGGACTGGCCCAACAAAGTGACATTTATGTCACATCCGGCCCTCGTAACCAATGAGTTCAACACCCCTGGTTTAGGGCTTTTATATGACAAAACTACTATACTGAGTTGTGTCTGAAAGGAAGCACAGGGCTAAATCTCCTTATCCATTACTGAAGTAAGATGGTTCCTGCTGCCCTGGGCATGGATCCCACTCTGCTATGGTCAGAGCTGCCAAAAGAAGCATGTGGATTGGGTACATGATAATATTCCTTTCTATGGCTGCCCCCTTCCCCCCCAATTTTTACATTATGGACATAGAGAAAAAGCATATCATTTGACTGACTCTCTTTATCTTCACAGTTTCTGAAGCAGTCTGTGAACTAGTTACAGACCCCACATTAAAATGTGTAACCTTTAAAACTTCAGTCTGTCAGATTACATTCTCCAAGGTAAAATGACTAAACTGAGGCTGTCATATTTCGGTCACATGATGAGAGGACAAAAATCACTGGAAAAATCAGCAATGCTAGGGAAAGTTGAAGGCAGCAGGAAAAGAAAAAGACCCAAAATGAGATGGATTGACTCAACAAAGGAAGCCAAGGCCCTCAGTTTGCAAGACCTGAGCAAGGCTGTTAACGATAGGACCTTTTGCAGGTCTTTAATTGATAGACTCACCATTAAGTTGGAAGCAACTTGACAGCACTTAACATATACACACAAAAGGTAATTGGATCAGATCTATCTGGAAGAATGTCTGTGGTCCACAGTCCCAGTTCTTGAATATAAGTCATATGGGATCTATATCCTAAATATATTCCTGGAAGAAATTAAGTCCCACTGATGTCACTGGCTGAGGACAGACTGGCAATGTGGCCCGGGAGAGCCCTGCTTCAGAAGCAGGGGAAAGGAGGCACTTCAGACAGCCGCAGTTGTCCTCTGTCTCCCTTCCGTACTCACCTGGCTTTGAAGCACTTCCATGGCGCCTCAGACAGGCACCAGCAGAAAGTGGTGTCCAGGGGGCTTCCTCCGCTTGGATCCCTCTTCCCGGCTGTGTGGACGGGAAGAGGCGGGATTCAAGCGGAAGCAGCTGTGTGAATGTGCTGCTGCAGAGAGATGCGCATATGCGCTCATGCGTACAAGCGGCCCCAGGTACATTTTCCAGCTTGCGGAGTTAAAAGGTCCTTAGAATTACTGCTGCACCCATGTGCCTATGCGCCCATGTGCTGGTTGCCAAAATGGCCCCGCCACGAGCTGCAGAGGCCAGCCCACTAGGGGCCGCTCTGCAGCAGTGTGAACCATCCGTTCCGCCTCCTCCATGGCATGCTCCCGCAGGAGTCTGGTCAGTGCGAACGGCCAGCCCCGGGCCAGTTTTCCCTGCCAGATTACCAGTCTGTCCTCAGCCACTGAAACAACTTTCTAGGGAAGTGTTTTCAGGAAGAAGAAGAAGAAGAGATTGGATTTATACCCCGCCTTTCACTCACTTGGAGTCTCAGAGCGGCTTACAAACTCCTTTCCCTTCCCCTCCCCACAACAGACACCCTGTGAGGTAGGTGGGGCTGAGAGAACTCTTTCCCAAACTGTCCTTGAGGGAATAGCTGTGCCAGAACTATGGCTTGCCCAAGGTCATCCAGCAGGTGCAAGTGGAGAAGTGGGGAATCAAACCCAGTTCTCCCAGATTAGAGTCCGCGCACTTAACCACTACACCAAACTGGCTCTCAAATCATACATGCCAATACTAAAAAGGTTTATATGGAAGTGAATGCAGTAGCAATCATAAACATACTAGCATGTATTACGGCTGATTCTATTTTCTAACATTCACATTGTTTCAGACTTCAGACTTAAGCAATCTTCTTTGTAAACCAGAATTTCCAAGTATAGTAAATATTTAAGGCTAAATGAGGGTTAGCTGGTTTTAACCCAAGGCCTTCAGCTCAACTGCTTTGACAGTAAGGTCATAAATAGCATTTTGAGCGGGCCTGAGGTCTTTCAATTGCTTTTCACCATTGTTTCTCTACTGAGAAGTGGCAACAGTAAATGGCAGGGTTTTTTAAACTAAAAAAGTATCGTTTTAATGAGAGCATTCGTATCCCAGTTTTTCTACTATTGTCACCCTGTTATGAAATGAACTGCACAATGCTATTTACGGATTAAGACATTTCAGCCTGTCTGTTTGCTGTCAATCTGTGTGCCCATCAAATAACATGCTTCTCTTTAAGCTTATTCTCTCCCCCCTTTAATTTAGACCCCAAGGTTGTAGGGGGGAAACATTCAAATGTACCTCTGTAGCTTTCAAAACAAGGCCACAGTTGCCCCCCTTTCTCCCCCCTGCTTTTCCCTTGAACTGACCTAGTGCAATTATGCTTCTTCCCTGATGAGCTGCTGTTACGTGTGGCTGCTCTGTCTTCTTCATGTGCTTTTGTTTGTGTTCTCTGATAATTATAGGGAGTGAGATGGACAAGCTCTGTGTGCTTAGAAATCCATTGTTTCATTGTAGACATCTGTACTCAAGGTCTGTGAGACTCTGAAAACACTATTCCCTCCCTGTTTTTTATATTTTTTTATGGGGAGAATATATATTTGTTGGCCTTCGTGCATGTTTGCTTTGCCCTTCAGTGCTTTGCAGTAAAATGCTGGTTTTTGACTTTCTGTAGGGAACTTGTAGGAAGTACATGGTTTGCTTACTGGCATGGTTTCTCTTTATCTTCGGGATTATTTGCATTATGCTGTAGCTCTTGAAAATCTGGCTGCAGAAGCTGGTTTTACAGTGTCTTGATGGAGAAGTGGGTCATATGACAACATATTCTACAGTTGCCAGTCAATTTGGATACTGCCATTTACAAAAAGTACATATTTACCCAGCCTTTGAAATAAGTCTGCAAAACTTGTTGTGTGTTAAGTGCCGTCAAGTTGCTTTCAATTTATGGCAACCCTATGAATTAACGTTCTCCAAAACGCCTTGTTGTTTGCAGCCTTGCTCAAGTCTTGCAAACTGAGAACCATGGCTTCCGTGACTGAGTCAATCCATCTCCTCTTGGGGCTTCCTTTTTGCTGCTGCCTTCAGCTGTTCCTATTAGTGACTTTCCCAGTGACTCTTGTCTTCTCATTAATGTGACTAAGTACAATAGCCTCAGTTTCGTTGCTGTAGCTTCCAGGGTGAGTTCAGGCTTGATTTGGTCTGGAACCCACTTATTTGCCTTTTTGGCAGTCCATGGTATCATAGAATTATAAAGTTGGAAGGGGCCATGCAGACCATCTTGTCCAACCCCTGCCCAATGCAGGACCAGCCTAAAACTCTCATCCAACACCACAATTCAAACAAATCCACTTTCTTCCTTTCAGCTTTCTTCATTGTCCAGCTTTCACACCAATACACAGTAATGGAAAATACCACGGCATGAATTAACTTAACATTGGTTGCCAGCGGCACATCCCTGCACTTATCTTTTCTAGCTCCTTCATGGCTGCCCTTCCCAGTCTCAGTCTCCTCATTTCTTGGTTGCAGCCTCCCTTTTGTTTGATGATTGAGCCAAGGAATAGAAAATCTTGAACAATTTCAGTTTCTTCATTGAAGTTATATAATTCCCCAGTAGTCATTACTTTTGTCTTCTTGAAGTTCAACTGTAAACCTGCTTTGGCACTTTTTTCTTTAATCTTCAATAGTAGTAATTTCAAGTCTTCACTGTTTTCTGCCAGTAATGTGGTATCATCTGCATATCTCAAATAGTTCCTTCCAACAATTTTCACTCCACCTTAATCTAAGTCTAATCAATTTTTCCGTATGATACGTTCTGCATATAGATTGAAGAGGCAGGGAGATAAAAAACATCTTTATCTGACATCTGCAAAAGTTACTAGACCACATACTTTTTAAAACTGTCCACTCAGCCACCGTCTCTCACACCCATGTTGTCGCTAATGGCCTGAAAGGAAAAAAATACTTTGTAAAGTTACTCTACTTGGTTGTCTGAATGCCTCTCCCCCCACTATAGGCTGCCAAGGAAGTGACTGCTGGACATCTTGTGTTCAACAGTGTTTTGTTGATCTTGCACCTTTAGAGATTCATATCAGGGCTTTCTGGTTTAATGTGCCACTGTTTGCTTGACTTCGCGCAGAGGCTTTCAAGGTTATGGGACTGTGTAGTTGCTAATTGTCAGTATGGAGTAAAAGTTAAACAGAAATCAAGCACTGAACATGAGTAAAAATGTGATGCAATGGGACAATTTGTCAATTTAATCATTAGATTGTGGCAAAAAACCAAAGTTGTTCTCATGAGTCAGGGAAATTTATTTATTTATTTATGGGACATAAGGCAGATTACATGGAAAAAATCAGTAGAATCAACAGAGTAGAACATCCAAAAGACAATGCAATAGGCATTTGACTTGTAGCGACCTGGAAAACCAACCAGAGGAGAAGCACAGCATAAGTATTATTACCATGACACATTAAATGAAAGGAAAAAATTACATAGTAGGAGCCTACTTATAGCACCAGACAGTATGAACAATACACAGTGGTATAGTTCACAGTCCCCAAACTTCCACTCCAGGCCTCTCTGTGAACCACATCATTACAGTGTAGCCCTATTACCTGTGCAAAAAGCCCTCTTGAATAACTCAGCTTTGTATAGCTTGTGGGAGGAGAGGAAGGTGGGAGCCTTCCTGACTTCACCAGGCAGATCATTCTACAAGAGGGTGGCCACAACAGAGACTTCATGGGTGCGTTCAGATGTTCACATTTGATCAGTTTCGAAATGGATCAAATGTGCGCAATCAGACAGCTGCAGCTGCCTCCCATCCCCAGCCGTCACTTACCATATCAAATTCCAGAGCGAAGCGTAGCATTTTGAGACCAGGTCCCGAGGTGGTTTCTCCCGTGCTCTTCCGGCTCAAGCTGCGTTTTCCGCTGTGTGATCGCGAAGCCATTGTTGAGCCACTTCCGAGTCTTTAACCCCCCCCTCCACGGAAGCTTTGCCCGCCATTTTTTTAATGTGTCGGCTATATGCGCATAGGTGCTTCTCCGCCTTTCCGTAATTTTTTTTTTAAATGGCCACTATTTCTGCCTTCGGGATCCCAAGGAGGCTAGTTTCGGGGGGAAAGTTTAAAGGGCTGTGTTCTTTCAGGGCAGGGAAGTCACAGTCCTCGTGTAAACTGAGAGGCTTTGCTCTCCTGCTTCTGAGCATGCGCAAGACTGTATTTTCAGATGCTTGCTTATGCGCATGCGCAAGTGGCGAATTTTTTTTTAAAAACCCCGACACAGGCTTCTGTGTAGACACTGGGGAACCACTTGAATGTGCTTCGAAGAGTGTTTTCGAAGAGTGAGTGTGATCGCAGTGGTCCGGATTGGGGCGTTTTGAGCCGGCTCCAGCCAGCTCCAGCATGCCGTCTGAACACATCCTATGTGTACTTGTAGATTTTGCCCCTTTGCAGGGAGGCATCTGTAGAAGGCCCTGTTTAGATGAGCAAAGCTGTTGTGGCAGAACATTGAGGGAGAGGCCGTCCCATAGATATGAGGGACCCAGGCCATGGAGAGATTTGTATGTGATAGTCAGTACCTTAAATTTAGCTAGTAACTGGTGGGCAACTAATGGAGTGACAACAGAATGGGAGTAATAACTGAGCTGTGACATTCTGTACCATCTGGAGTCTCCAGATTGACTTTGAGGTGAGTCCTATGTAGTCTAGTCACGTTATCATGGCGTGGATCCAGGCGGCCAGATCATCTGTATTGAGGTAGGAGGCCATCTTCCCCACCTTCCCAACCAGCATAACTTTTTTGTTTCCAGGGGTTAGCTTCAATGTATTCACTCAAAACCATTTAGTCGGAGCAGCCTGGAAGTGATTTAGGACCTCTAGTATTATTTATTTATTTATTTATTTCATACTTATACCCCGCCCTCCCTGCGAACGGGCTCAGGGCGGCTTACAAAATGGCACACAGTACCAAACAAAGTAACAGTTTAAAACATTTTAAAATAAAACAACAACAGTAAAACATATACAAGTAAAGTGCTTGCAGTGATGGTAATGATCATCATGGTCGCCCGGCCCAGGCTGCATTCAGGGCCAGCCCTCATCGCAGATGTTACTAGTGATGATAGATGGTGGTAAGTGGTGGTGGCTCCTAATCGAAGGCCTGGTGGAAGAGCTCCGTCTTGCAGGCCCTGCAGAACACCATAAGATCCCACAGGGCCCTGATCTCCCCCGGGAGCTCTTTCCACCAGAGAGGAGCACCAATGAGAAGGCCCTGGCCCTGGTTCCAGCGAGCCTGGGGCCCGGGACCTGAAGTCAATGTTGCAATCCCAACCGAAGTGCCCGCTGGGGTGTGTATGGGGAAAGGCAGTCCCTCAGGTATATTGGACCCTGGCCATATAGGGCTTTAAGTACCAGCACCTTGAAGCGAATTCGGTATGCTATAGGCAGCCAGTGCAGCTCCGCCAGCACAGGCTGGATGTGGTCCCACTTTAAGAGACCCATCAATAGCCTGGCCGCGGCATTCTGCACCAGCTGCAGCTTCCTGATTTGCAACAAGGGCAAGATAATACTAAATATCAGGAGATTTGGATATGGATATATGGATATATAATTGCATATTGTCCGCATATCGATGACAGCCAATCCCCAAACTACAAATGATTTGCCCTAAGGGCTTTACATAGAGATTAAAAAGCATGGAGGATAGGATTGCACAATTCTTCTTAGCAGTAGGTAAGATCTCTTCTGGAATATCGAGTTCCAAAGGGATGTGAACAAATATGAGACTTCCTAGTGAGATTTAAGTTATAATTCAGGGTTTTCATCCAAACTCTTGGTGACTATACTGTACTGTATAGTTCTCTAAGAGTTCTCTCAGGCCCCCCCCCCCCCCCATCTAACCGGGTGTCTGTTCTGGGGAGAGGAAGGGAAGGAGTTTGTAAGCTTCTCTGAGACTCTAAGTGAAGGGCATGGTATAAATCATCTCCATCTCCTCCTTCTCCTCCACCTCCTCGTCCTCCTCTCTCCAGCTGGTGAGGAGCTCAGCGGCCCTTAAATGTTTAAAAGACCATTGTTTTAAATAAGACACCCTAGCCTCTGCAGGCCGTAGAAAATAAGGGCTCTCTAAAATTTAGTGTGTGCAAGTGTGCTGACCAGCTCTAGAGTGCTGAAAAATAGCCCTTTAAATTTTAAAGGACTGTTATTTCCTATGGGGCTGGCCAGGTCTACTGCTTGGAAAAGGTGTGGAGCTGGCCCTGGACTTAACTTTCTGATGAGACTGAGTAAGCCTTGTTTCATTCCAGTGTTGATGCCTCCAGGGTCATGGTCCAGCATGATGGCCAGCATTGGAGGCACCTGAGCCCGCCCTGACAACGGTAGAATGGGAGTCAGGCTGCAGCTGTGACTGGTGGGTTCCGACTCCTGCAAAGCTTGGCAGTCCCACAGAAATCCTGAGCCAAGTCTCTGAATAAGTTAAGATAGGTTTGTAGAAATCAGTTTTGTGTGTTCTGTAGGCAAAGGGTATGATGAGAAGGAGTGAGAGAAACTGCCTTGTATTGATTACTATTCTTAGATTGCTGGTGCCTGCAAATTTGCTTTTAAATACATTTTATTTATAATATGTCAGCTGCTGAATGAATCCCAATAGATTTATGTTGAGATAAATCACTGAAGAGTTCTATGAAACTTTTCATACCCAAATCAATGAAGAATATTCTCATTCACTTCCATAACTGCATCACTGTCCATTTGCAATTATTTTGCATTTTTTAAACATGAAGGATAAAAAATGGTGCTTAGAAATTATTTCTGAAAATGAAATATTGTCATTGGCATAACAAACCAATTTGGCTTACATTTTTGGATAAATAGAATCAGTTTTATAATTCCTTCAGAAAGACAGTGTACTTAGTCTGTTCCCTTATGTTTTAAAAGGTTCTTTTTGAAAGGAAGCATGAAGTTAGCTCCAAAGATCTCCAGTTAAGGGGATTATTCAGGGCCGGCCCGCCCACTAGGCAGATTAGAGTTCTGCCTAGGGTGCCCCCTAATGGGTGCCCCCTCGCCCCTTGCCTGCCCTCGATTCCCGCCATGGACGCCCCGCTGCCCTGGCCAAAACCCAGACAGACAAGGGGGTGAACCCCCTGCCTTGCCCTCGCCCCCCCAAGGGACACAAATCCGCATTAGAGGGGCGGGGGAGACGGTGTCGTTTCAACTGGGGGGGAGGAGGAGCACCGGTATTCAGGGGGCAGGGAGGGGGCTGGGAGGGTAGTGGGCTGCTGGGAGTTGCTGACCTTCTGCGGGGAGCCTGGGAGAGAATGGGGGGGGCTTGGATCTGGACAGGTCATTGTGCCCTCTGAGCCTGTCTGTAGTGGCAGAGGTGAGCCGGTGTTCCAGAGGCGCACCTGGCGACTCACCCCTCCCTGGCCAACCACAAACCTGGGACCATTTCCGCATGGACCCTGTCATCACTGGGGTGTGTGTGTCCCCCTCTGGCTTGCTTCAGGGTCTCTCCCCGATGCGTTTTGTCCCCCCCGGCAGTCCCCTGAAGGAGCGAAACACAGGTGGGAAAAGGGGAGAAGCTGTTTTGGTGGCTGCTGGAGGATCTGTTTTGCTGGCATCCTGGTGCCCTACATCCCTTCCACCTGCTGCTCACTCCCTCCAGCTGGGTCCTTTAGATACGCTCTTGCTTTGCGAGCAAGAGGGGGGAGTGGGGGTGGGAGGGAGGGAGACATGGGGTCCGCCTGCACCATGGATAAGTGATCCGAGCCGACAACTTGCCCCCTCCCTCCCCTGCCTCGGTGGGGGGTGCGCAGAGCTGAAGGAGCGGGAGGGGTACAACAACCCGCCTCCCCCCCCCCACTGTCCTGTCATTTCGCATCCCTCTCCGAAGACCTTCTGACTGCCAGGTAACAACAACCCTGTGAGGCAGGTTCGCCTGAGAGAGGGTGACTGGCTCAATGTCACCCAGCAATCTTCCCTGGCCGAGGAAGGATTCAAATCTGGATCTCCTCAATCCTAGTCTGTTTGCCAATCTAAACATTACTTCACTCTGGGTCGCACACCTGAAACCTTCCTCGTGTTAAAATGTCCCTGTATGTTGGAAGCTAGCAAAGAATAAGGAGAAGAAGAAGAGATTTGATGCATACCCCCACCCTTCACTCGGAGTCTCAGAGCAGCTTGCAATTCCCTTCCCTTCCTCTCCCTGCAACAGACATCCTGTTTGAAAATGGGTGGGCGCCTGGGGGAGGGGCGGTGGGGTGCCAGAAGGTATCCTTGCCTAGTGTGCCCTGGGACTATTTAGGAACATAAGGAGAGTCCTGCTGGATAAGACCAGTGGTCCATTTAGTCCAGTATCTTGTCTCATACAGTTACTCTGGAGGACCAACAAGAGGGCATCGAGGCCAAGGTTTTCCCTTGATGTTGCTTCCTAGCATTGGTATTCAGAGGTTTACTTTCTCAGTGTGTAGATATTCCCTTTAGTCACCATGGGTAGCAGCCACTAATGGACCTATCGACCATGAATTTATCTAATCCCCCTTTAAAGCTTTCTGTGCTGGGGGCCATGACCACTACATCTTCTGGCAGTAAATTCCACATTTTAATCACTCGTTGAATAAAGAACTACTTCCTTTGTCCATCCTGAATCTATTTGCCCGTCAACTTCATTTAGGTTAGTAGTTAACATTGCTCTTGCTCTCTAAATGCTGGAGGCGGTGTAGATGTAGAAGTAGCTCTGTGCCTAAGCTTGGATACAATTTTCTTGTTCTTCTCACAGGAATTATTCTGCCCCAAAGTACACTCACATATTTCTGGGTAGCTGCAGATTAATTTGGAGGTGTGTTCACATGAGCTGTCTGTATTGAAGATTCTCTAAGTAGGCTTTTTTTTTTTTGCAGTAAAATGATTACAGATAAATAAGTTGAATGAAAGGATTGACTTTCTGATGGAATCCTGATGTATGTGTATATTTATGTGGGGAAAAGAGGGATCAGTGATAAAGAACTATGGTACAAAGTTTGAGTCCACTGGCACCTTTAAGACGAACAAAGTTTAATTTTGGGTAGAAGCTTTTGCGTGCATGCACACATCTGAAGAAGTGTGCATGCACACGAATGCTTATACCCAGAATTAAAAGTTGTTGGTCTGAAAGGTGCCACTGGACTCAAACTATTCTGTTGCTTCAAAAGAACTCCGGTATAATCCTGCCAGAGCTTTGTGCTGATGGCATGCACTGGTGATTCACATCATTTAATGCTACTTTCAAGCATGACCAAATGTTACACAAGAACTGATTTTCAAGGAATGTGCATTTTGACGCACTTTACAAATTTATATTCTCTTTCTCCCAAGAACTTTCTGTTTTGGACTCTGTCAAGTGGTCCAGTTGCTGAGGCTCAGTAAGGCAGCTGAGGCTGCCTACCTGAGGGACCGCCTTTCCCCGTATATACCCCAGAGAGCACTGCGATCAGGCACACAACATCGCCTGACCTTGCCTGGCCTGAGAGAGGCCAGATTGATGACCACCAGGAATAGAGCCTTCTCAGTGGCGGCCCCCCACTGGTGGAATGAGCTCCCGGAAGATATCAGGGCCCTGCGGGACCTTTTGCAGTTCCGCAGGGCCTGCAAGACGGAGCTCTTCCGCCAGGCTTTTGGGGCCGCCACTGGGGAAAATGGCCACGGGTAAGTGGCCAGTGATATGTAGGCCCGGTACATCTCTTGGTGGTTGACCCTGGCCAGGGGGATGAAGTAGTAGATCCAGTTCTCTGGTGCTGGATTTGTAAATTGCCGCCATTTTTTAGTGGGCTTATTGGTTTTACTGTTTAATTATAATTGACTTTGTATATTGATTTTAAATGTTGTGAGCCGCCTAGAGCCGCTTTGTGCTGGCTAGGCGGGATATAAATTCAAATAAATAAATAAATTAAAAAACTGAAAGCCATCCTGTCCTCTCATTCCATGATATAGACTCAAACCACTCTCTTCAGACTCTGGGGTATCAAATAAATGTGGAGAGGCATTTGCAGTTAATGTCCCACAAGCTCTGGACCTCAGTTCTGCTGGAGAGGTTCCAAAGATTGAGCTTCTTGTTACTGTTCCATGGAACAAGCTGCCTGTCAGTGGACATTTTAGACAGTAGCCTGTGAGACTCAGGGCCAAACTAGACATTACCATGTATACCAGCACCATTTAAGAGATTAAATTTGGCCATCTAAAATTTCTTGTGAGGGCTTGGTCCTGGTTGGATCCACAGTGTGCTGGGACCAGATGATCTTGTTTCCCTGTGTGGGGAGGGGCTGTTTCAGCAGCTGAAAAGGCATGGGGGCCTGAACAAGATCACCTGGTTCCACTGTGGGTCTGATCAGAACTGGGCCCTCATGGCAGTTTTAAATGACTAAGTTAATTACTAAAATGACATAGCATCTGCAGGTCCAGTCTGTGAATGCCATAACTTCTATTTTGGCCCTCGTCTATTCAAGAAGTCTTATGGGAACTGGCTGCTTTATCTTCAGCTAATGTTTATTATATTTCATTCTATGATTTGTATGTGTTTTGTGTTAGCTGGTTTTAGTTTATTGTTATTGGATTGTGATTTTATATGTTGTAAGCTGAGGGCTGAGACAGAGATTTGTGCAAACCCAGGGGAAGCCTCAGGTTTGCAGAAAAACACAACAAAGTTTACAAAATAAAACTGGGGGACTAAACCACAGTACAGTTATGTATGCACATGTGCAAGTGTTAATAAACAATCCCCCCCATATAATGGCATTTGGGATTCAGGAACTCAAAATGTTGTCCAACAACAGAAGGAAGTGAAATACATGGTGTGTGTGTGTGTGGGATCAGAAGTAGGGAGAAAAGAGAGGAGAGCAGGTTAAAGACAATCGTGGGATAGCGAAGGAGAGGGAAGGAGAATGGGAGCTAGAAAAGGGGAGGACGAGATGGAAAAGGTGTTTGGGAAAGTTGGATGCTGGACATAGCATGTGTAGGAAAGCACAAGTGGGTGAGAGGATAAGGCCGGATGTCAGTAAAGCTGGGGGGAAGAATGAGTGGGTGAGTGGGAGAAACTAGAGCAGAGGGAGGGAAAGTAGAGACAAAGCAGATGGAGGAGGCAGGGACTAGTGCAGGGGATGGGGGAAAGAGGTAGTGGTGCTGGGGCAAGAAGAGAGCAGGGGAAATCGATCTGAAGGCAGGGAGGGGGCCACACACAGGTGGAGGGTGAAGAGGGGGCTGAAGCCAGCAAGGAAAAAGCAGTGAGGCAGTGAAGCAGAATAACAGTGGTTGCTGCATATTTGGGGAACTCCCTTGCTCTTCAGTAAAATACTGTTTTGTGGATCTAAAAAGCACAACCTAGAACAGCTCAGCGAGTGCCCAGTGTGCTTGCTGTCATTCAGGAATTGCACAGTGTTGAAGGCATGTGGCCTGCTCTTGTCCCTAAAAGTAGATAAAACCCTGGAAGGGGTGAATGAGGCATACGTCTCCTGATTCTCATTTCTCCTCTCCATAGTCCATATGTGACTGTTTTTTTTAAGTTGTGGCCCCTTTGAAGCTGAGAGTCCAGGAGAGGGGCACATCCCTATTAGAGAAAAAATGCTTCCTCCAGTCCTAATTAGTGTCCCCCTTCTGCCCTCCTGCAAAGAGTCTTTCTGCTGTAAAATGAGCCCCCTAGGAGCCTGTGGGAGATGATATAGGTCTGAGGCATGTTTGAGAGTCTTGCATCAACAACGTTCAGGACCACCTCTCCTGGTTCATCCCCCGAAGAGCGCTGTGCTCAGCTGAGAAAAACCTTCTGGAGATCCCTGGCCAGAAAAATATCCAGCTGTCCTCTGCCAGAGCTAGGGCTTTCTCGGCCTTGGCTCCGACCTGGTGGAACTCTCTGCCAGATGACATCTGTGCCCTGTGGTACCTAGTTCAGTTCTGCAGGGCCCATAAGGCAGAGATGTTCCACCAGGCCTATGGTTGAGGACAGTAACGGTTTTAATTAGCCTGGCCTCTTTTCCATTCACTCTCCCTTTAAGGATAATCACGTTTTAGATGTCATCTAAATGGTTATTTGTTTGAACTTGTTTTATTGTTTTTAACTTATTTAAATCTGATAATCTGAATGTCGTACACTGTGCTGAGCACCACGTTTATGAGAGGGCAGTTTAGAAATCGAACAAATAAATAAATAAACTTGGTCCTCCACATTTTTCCCTCACTGCAATGTGGAGGGGAGGTATCACCTTCCCCATACTGTACTGTTCCAGTTGGGAACTAGATGAGCAACTAGGCCAGGACTCCCCATGCCTTTGATCCTGAGGGCACCTTTGGGATCCTGTTTAACGTGGTGAGCACAGCCACAAAAATGGCTGCTACAAAACGGCTGCTGCCTGAGGCAGAGCCAGCAACAAAATGGCTGCTATAGCTTACTTTCAGTCACACAGTGAAAGTCCTTGTGTGTGTGGTGGCAGTTGTTGCCAAAGTAATGTTTTTAAATATCTACACAACTAACCCAGTCTCCAATGGCCAGCCAGAACCCTTGCTGAGCAAAAGCCTTACCTAGCCCTGCCCACTTTCTGAACACTTGGCAGGCACCAGGAAAGGTGTCAGTGGGCATCAAATTGAGGACACCTGAGCAAGGCAAACATTCCTTTTAAGGCTTCATGACCAACAAACCAGTCATCTGTGCTATGGCTCAGTCTTCTTTTATTGTTGGAGGATAATTCCCAATTGTTGATTCAACCCCCCCCCCCCCCATTCTTCAAGGACCTTAGCTTGTAAATAAATAGAAGCAACTGGGCTAAGATATAGTATATTGTGTGTGATATCATTAAAAACATTTTATATTTTTAATTAGATTGCAACTGACTTTTATGACTGCTCTAAGTATTGTTACTCGCCCAGTGCCTTTGAGGTTTTCCAGATGAATAAACACACAATTCAAGCGCAAAACCCTGGTTCATGTTTTCATAAGAAGTATGTGCTAGTTTTGAAAGAAGACATTAGAAAGGAAGCTTAAATCAAGCAAATCATAGGTGAGTTTGCAGCTTCCTCCTACAAAGCGAGCAAGAGCCTGGAGTTTGGGGCAAGCTGTCTGTTTTAATTTCGCCAGTTTCGTCTTCAGTCAGTTTGTGCCTTGTGGTTTCCTACACTTGTTCTAGAAAAGCAGCTCTCTGATAATTGAATTGCAAATGATGATGGAATTTAGCATCTTTTTCTGAGAGGTACGGAGCAAGCATCTGAAGTAGCTCTCGCCAGACTTTTAAACGTCAACGCAACTGAAAGCCAAATCATTTCCGAAAAAGGAACATTTCACAGAATAATTTATTTGATATGGTAAAGCCGTTTGTTGTATAATTTCTCTCTTGTTGCTATGGGAACCCATTTTAGTGTTGCAACGATTGTTAATCAGGATTTGCAGTTATACTATTTTCATCACAAGGCCCTATATCCTTATAGATTGAATCATGGCTTTCATTGACAGTGGCATAGATCAACCATTATTACGAGATATAAAATGGCACCACCCTCCCTGTCATTTTTCTCATCGTTACCAGAAACAAAGAATACAAGTTTAGTTATTCCAGGAACTGAGGAGTGCTGCTTGCTCCAGTTTATTATTTTGATCCCTGCAGAAACATGCCAGGAAGAGTTAAGATACTGCAGTAGAACACCCATCACTTCAGAACAGCATGATTTAAAGGAGCTGGCTGCACTCCAGTGTTTTGTTCTATAGAGCTAAAGCATTCACAAGGGTAGACAAGACATGGGTAGACAGGGGTAGACAGCTTAAAGTTGTCTTACGGAATGGTCAGCAGGATGAAGACTATTCCAGCCTCTATAACCTGACAGAAATTCAGGAGGAAGTGAGGGAAGAATTCCTTGTTGCAGTGGGGATCTCAGATGGCTTGTCTGGTTGGAGCAAAGTATTGCTGACGGTTTTAACTCCCTGTCTAATAAAGCTTGAGGATGGTAGGCACCAATTTGTAGCATTCTGATCATGACTGTTTAAATGCGGGGCTTTAAAGCTTGCATCGGTTTTATCAGAAACACTACATCACCAGCTGTGATCATATAATCTGTACATGCTCAGATGGACTGCAAATTCAAGCTATTCCACAGCTCACAGTAGGAAGAATCCAGCTGTGCAATGAGGACAACATTGATGTTTGCCAGAGCAGCCTTAATGAATGGAGCTGTCTGACATATTGTTCCTGGTTGAGCTCCTCCTCAAGTGTTTGTGGAAATCTTTGGAAAGCCCCCCCCCCCCCCCCCAAAAAAAAGTTTAAGAGACTCATGAAATAACTAGGTTTCCTGTATTCTAGCTGCCCCTTGTATATATGACTTTCCAGGTCCATGGGAAAATATGAGTTGGTATATTAAACCAAAAAAAAGGTTGGTTTTTTTTTTGTCAAAATCTCAGAGAGGCTGTAGAAACCCCAAACCAGTGCTTAGATGCAGTTTTGGAATGGATGCAAGCTAATGAACTGAAACTCAATCTTGACAAGACAGAAGTGCTACTAATGGAAGGAAGGTCTGATCCATGATTTAAGATGTCAGCCATTCTGGATGGGGTTGCACTCCCCTTAAAGGAACAGGTCTGTAGTCTGGAGGTGCCCTTGAACCCAGGCCTGCTGCTGGATGAGCAGGTGGCAGTTGTGGCCGAGAGTGCTTTTCACCAGCTTCAACTGGTTAGCCAGCTGCAGCCTTGCCTGTGCAGAAAAGATCTGGCCACTGTGGTGCATGCCCTGGTTACATCTAGATTAGATTATTGCAATGTGCTCTACATGGGACTGCCCTGGAAAAGTGTTCGGAAACTTCAACTGGTATAAAACACTGCAGGCAGGATGGTGACTGGAGATGATTGTATGGATCATATCACTCCTGTCTTGGCCCATCTACACTGGCTTCCAGTCTGTTTCCAGGCACAATTCAGCATAATCATCTTGACCTTCAAAGCCCTATATAGTTTGGGACCATCATCTCTGAAGGATTGCCTAATCCCTTCTGAACCCACCCGACCATTACAGTCGTCTTTGGAGGCCCTGCTTGGGTTGCCCCACCTTTTGAGATTAAGTGGGTGGCAACCTGGAAAAGGGTCTTCTGGGACATGGCACCGAAGCTCTGGAACTCTCAGGGAGATTCATCTGTCATCTTCTGTTGCTGTCTTCCACCAGTGGATGAAGACTTCTTGTTTTGTTTGGCACTGCCTCAATGATCCCTGTTTGCTTTGAGGAAGCTTTAGTCGAGATTCAGCCCAGTAACTCTGGTTCTTTCATGTATCTTGCATCTAATATATTTATTCAACACAGAATTTTCACTTGAAAACCCACTCTTGTAGAGAGTCGGGATGGTTTAGTGTCAAAATGTCAGAGTTGGACTGGAATTCAGATTCCCCCACTTAGCCAGAAGCTGTACTGTGAAGCATCTTGTGTGCCATTCTGAGCTCCATGGAAGAAGGGTGGGAAAAGAACCGACATAGATATAGAAAGGTGAGGGCACAGCAACATGTACAGTCTGTCCACACTTGGAGGGGCTATAGCTCATGGTGGAACACTTGCTGTTCAATTGAGAAGACTTCAGACAGTTGTACTGGGAAAATTCCTGATTGAGACTTTGGAGATTTGCTCCCTGATGGGGTAGACAGAACTGGTATAGACTGACCACTATGGCTTGACTTGGTATAAAACAACTTCATAAATGTTTGCATGTTCTACCAATCAGAGAGGCTTGTCTGGAGGGCAGGTGATGGAGGGTCTTTTCAATGGTAGGCCCACAATTACAGAACAACTTCCCCAGGGAGCTGTGCCTGGCCCCTCTTTGCCGATCTTCAAGAGGCAGTTAAGACAGTTTTAATTAGGAGGACTGATTTGGTTTTTATTTAACTGATTTGGTTTTTATTGTTGTCTGTCTTAATTGGAGTTTTAAAATTGTGACTTTTAATGAGTTTTATATTTGATTTTGTTCTGTTTTTTTTATGATCATTTTATTTTTTTTGTAAGCTGCCTTGAGTTCTGCAAGGCAGAAAGGCAGCTAATAAATGTTTCAAATAAATTTTAAAAAGGGCCATCCAGGGTCTGTGTATGTAGGTCCATTCTGCTTTGGTCAAGGGACTTGTGCTGTCCACCACCTTTGCAAATCTCTCTCTCTCTAATGTATTTCCTAAAACTCCTAGCATTACACTACCTGCGAATGTCTGTTTGTCCAGTTTGCAGTTTATGCCATGCCTCGGTGGTACCATTCATGCTGTTAACTTCTTATTGACATACATTCACAGTTTCTCTAATTTCAAATCAGCTTATGAGAGCCAAGGATTTTTGTATATAATAGTTACATTTTCACTTGGTTGTCTTCCAGCTCTGCTGAGTGATGAATAATCAAAACATTAACAAGGGGCAAGTTGCAATTTTTTTTGGCTGCCTTTGCCATGTTTGCTTATCTGTTTTTTCTCCCTTTTCTTCATATTCAGCCTTGCAAATGCCCAGCCCCCAACTGTAATTCTGATTGGCTAAATTAATTCCGCAGCATCCTGCTGTGAATAATTATGTTAATCCTGTGTGAATTCAGATGCCTCCTCCCCCAACCTTTCCCCCTTAAATTAGAATGTGGCAATTGTAGCTCACAGCTGGCTCATCAGAGGTGGCCAGTTTGGGAATTGGCACATCTGACTATGCTTAACTCTTTGCCTTGATTGCTTAAGACGATACACGTAAACCCCATGATTACTGCCATTTTGTATGTTTCGCAAATGCGCTCCCTTCCCCTGCAAAGCTGAGTTGTTTTGAGAGAACTGACAAGAATTCTACCCCTTCTCCAAACCCCATCTGATCAGAAAGCACTGTCAGGCATATGTCAAGGATGAAATTATAGGTGAATGTGCGCTTTGATTACATTGTTTTGAACAGATTGCTATTAGTATACTGAGATAACGTCTAATTTTTTCCACCCAGTGCCTTTAAGGCAAAGCTAGACATTACATTGGTGAACCTGAGTCATAGGATGTAGGTTGTGCCAAACAGCTGTTCGGGTGTGGATGGGACTGATTTCAAGTGGGGGATGCTGATCCCTTTCCCCACTTTCTGCTTTCCTGTCCACCCCATCCCCTGAGTTGTTTTTCCATTAGCCAGGCTAATGTACAATCAGAACCCAACTGGGATTGGGTGTAGGTAGGTGGGAAATCAAGGTGCAGGTGTTTTAATAGTTCAGTTAGTTTGAAATTTAAAATGCATGTATTGTCCATGTGACAGGTATGGTTAGTTTCTTCACAGTTTCCCTGCAGTGGCCATCCCTCGCATGGAGGGTGTGAAGAAATGCATTTTTTTCCTGGAAGGTTTGAAATGAGCAAAATCTCCACTTTGCGTTTAATTTTTTTTGTCTGGGCAGAGAACAGGCAGGAGGAAGAGGAAGTCAGTGCAATTGCTTTCCAGATGTACTTCAGCCCACCTTCAAACAAATGCTAATAGATCTAGTGGGAGAGATAATAGGTTGGTCAAGATCTCCCCCTCTCCCCAAGCAAGGAACAGAGATTTGGAGGAATAGAATCCTAGAGAGTCTTCAGGAAATAGATTCCTGGAGATCTCCCGAAAAAGCCTCTTTGACCCGACCTGACCTGACCTGGGTGGGGTGGGGTGAGGTGGAGAAAAGAGAGGTGATAAAAACCCCTTGCAACAGGAAGGAGGTCTGTTTTTTCATTGTATGCTGAGTCCATGAGAGTACACAGACCTCTCCACAGGGAAGGCAGCCATTGACCATGTCTTCACCTAAAGAGCTGGAGCAAGCTTCAAGCTAATGGTAACACTGTAGAGATCTAGAACTAAGTGAAAAAGGCTGACCTATATTTTAACATCTGATAGGGCATGCATAGACAGAGGGACAAAGTATTTGTGTTTTACCCATTTCTTTCGGATCCCTTGCTTAACCTGGTGCTGTGCTAAAAGTATGCTTGTGAACAATTTCTTTTTAATAAATACTTCATAACTTTTGATGCTGGCAGTGGTTTTCTGTACCACATAGACCTCTACCGTCTTGGACACACTATGTTAAAAGGAGTGTCAGAGGGAAGGCAGGCAATTGGCAAATGGCTATTTCTCCGGGGACGTGCAAGGCAGTGAACTGTCCCCGTGGTGACCAGGCGCTGGGCGGTGGGAGACACAGAGGCAAGGCCTCAGAACTTGGAAGGGAAGCTGGAGTCCTGCACAAAGGTCAGGTGGTGGTGGCGGGATACCCAAGAGTAGAAGGAACAGCCTCTCCAGGTGTTGAGAAAAACCGAGGATGGCAGGGCGGAATAGGGCCTGCAGGCACTTTCTGCCACAGAGGCTTTTCTGATGCTTTTTTTGTTTAAATGGTTGAATATTATTATGTGGTATGATGATATGTGTAACAGGCTCTCTGAGTCCCCAGATTTCATTTACTGTTTTTCTTTTAATGAAATCTGGGATTTTAGGCAATCTGTGACACACATTGTTTTGACGTTATAGCTATATAACAATATTCATTTGCTGGTTTCTTTTAAAAAATCCCATCTCCTGGTTGTAAGGGGAGGAAATGGCTGCCCTGGGGGGAAGTAGCTGCTCTGTAGGCAGAACTGGGAAAACCCAAACTTTCCCATCCACAGCTGTCGAGACTTTACTGTGACCTTTCCCAAAATTTCAGAACTGAGACTGGGGAAAAGCCATGGAAACCCCAGGAGGGGTACAAATGCATCAGAGTGCTGTGGGGAAGTAGGGAAAAAAACCTCATTTAACAATGGCTTTGAACCTGGGGAAAATGATCTGCAGGGGAATGGCCTCATCCACATTTGGAATATGTGCCATTCAGGTTGTCCTGACTGGAGATTATATATAACAGAATTACTAATGGTACAGAACAGACTAAATTCCAGACACAGGATATTTAGGGTGCCAAGCACGTTCATACAGCATACCTGCAAGTCATAGAGAAACTGTGGCCAGACTCTCTAGTTGAAACACTTAACAGCAGAAGTTCAAACTGGATATTGGCCTGAACCCATCCATGTTAAGAAAATTTGAGGGAACTAGAAGCAGCAACTTGAAGCATTCAGTTCCTTACTGAGCCTCTTCAAGGCAACAAATAAATAAATAACCAGACCAGTTTTGTAATATTTTATTTGCTGGAGGCTGAAGACAGGTAAACAGATTCCACAAAACATCCAGGCATGTTTTCATTCTTTGTGAAACAATGAATGAATCTGAAAAGAAAACTGTCATGCATTTAATCCATTGTAATGCTGCTCCTGGTTGACTTATTGAATTTGTGTCTCAACAGCTGAAAATATCCAGGGTTTAGTTTTTGATATCCTTAGTCATATGCATAACTCATTTCAACCTTCCACAATCTGTCCTCTCATTTTTTCCTAAGATGATGGCTGCTTATTTCCATCCCATCTGTAGGGCAAAGGTCCACTTGTTGCCCCCCCCCCCCCCCCAATTTACAATTTTGTGATGATACTTTTGGTTGAATATCCTTAAGTTTTCACTTGAAGTAGAGGAGAATGCTCTGAGACTTTTGGGTGGTCTCTTTCCTATGATCCCTGGAGGCAGGAAGTCTGTTGCTCTTTTCTGTCCACAACAGAAGGCTAGAAGACAACTTGGGCACTAGCATCATATGACTTTTGGTGCAAAAAGCTAAGTGTGCCCTGCAGAAATTCACAAATGGCAAGGAGAGTCTGCTGGGGCTTTAGACAAGGAGAAGCAGATGTCTTCTGTGGTAAGGAGTGGTCATAAGGCAGAGACACCCTGCAATTCCACAAAACTGGGCAGAGAGGAAGGCTTTGCCCCCAAACTTACATTCTTGGATGGAGCCATTTGTTACTCAGCAGTGGGTGATCAAAGAGCAGCAGCACTGCTTGGTAGGATCCTGAATGTCTCAGAGTGTCTTCCTCTCTTCGAGTGAAAATGAGACATTGGCTTTACTGTGAAGGTACCTTTTACCTGAACTAGTGGAGGACACCATGAACCCATCCTGCTATAATGGGGAGGCTGTCCTTTGGATGAGATGACTATGAATTGTCCATGGGGGGATAGCTACCATGCCAACCTCAATATCGACTTTCTTGGTTATTTTCAATATTTCTTCCACAATACTTTATTATTTAATGGTTTACTGGTTTTTCATGTATGATCCAACTTTGGCTGTCTCCCATGTTTGTCAGTTCAGTAATGTTCACCCCCCCCCCCCCGGGTTAAAAGCTAGGGATTCTGGTCTCTGAGAGACACATGCTCAACAGTCAATGATTGAGCTGCAGAACTTGCAGAAGTCTCCAAACTGAAAGTGGCAGGTGCTCCATCCCTACTGGAGATGGAAAAGAGCAACCTACTTCCTGGCTCCCGAGAAAAAGAGTAATCAAAAGTCTGTGTGTGCTTCTCTACTTCAAGTAAAAGGAACCTTCACGTTTTATATTCTAGTAATATGCATACTGCAGTCTTCTCATGGGTGGGATAACAGTGAGGAGATACACTGACATAAACAGGCAATATTATTCTTTGATGCTGCTACTTTTCAAAAAAGCTTGAAACAAATATGTTGGGGTTTTGAAAAGTTTTGTATTGGCTTGCTGTGGTATGAAGGTACAAAAACACAAAAGCTTTCCTTTTAGCACTTGCACACACATTCTGTTCACCTTTTACACTGGGATTGCTGCTTTCATAGGAGTCGTCTGCTTGTGTGACCAATGTAGCATGTCAACCAGCAGCTCATGGATCACAATTGCAGGTCTGTTTTTTTGATGTGGGAAGCCCCGAAGCGGAGTTTGGTGGTGATAGCTGAAGTTGCCCAAGGTGCAATCCTGGCTTAGGAGAAAACAACAAACAAATGACTCTTTTCCTGTTTGAACTTTTAAGTGGATCACTTTCAGTATGTGCCTTATAGGCCTGGTCAGTTCACTCTCCCTTTTCAAACAGCCAATCCACAACCCTTCAGCTCCATATTTTCTTAGGCTGATAGTGGCAATACTCCTGCAGCTCCTCCTCTCTACCCAGTTGGCCACTGGGTCCTCAAGCAGCCCCGCCTCTCACTCCCAGCTAATTAATGCCAGGCTTCAGGTAACTGGATTTATTCTGTTGAAAAGTTTGATCCCCTTCCTTCAGGCAGAAAATCCAAAAATGTCCCTTGCCTTTGATGTGTATAGTTCCTTATTTCTTGTGGAGTGCAATGAATTTGACTCACTGCACAATAAAAGTACGTAGGAAGCTCTCCCAGTTTCTGGATGCCTCATTAATCCGATCAAAAGGTATTTAATGAGGGTAGATATTAATTTGTTCTGTAGCCTCTCCTCTACAGATTGAATCATATGAAGAAAAATAGATTGTTGGGCAATATAAACTGGATAGGGAGAATGCTGAAAATAAATAAGAGAAAAAGCACAGAGACTGTGGTTATGTGTAGATTGGTTCAGCTGTATCCATCCATTTTTAGGGCTCCCTTCCTCCAAGGTGATGCGAATGGTTCTTGTGTTGCCCATTTTATCCACATAGCAGCCCAGTGAAGGAAGCTGACTACAGACGTGAAACCAGGTCTCCCCAGTCCTAGTCCAGCACTCTGTTATACCACACTGACCCCACACTGAAAAAGCTTGTGGCTCAAACTTTCCCTTCTCCTCTCTCTAGATAATAATTGCTGGGTTTGCATTACATCTGATCCTTGTTTGCAGAGCAAGCACAAACCATAGTTTACCAGTTCAGATGTAATGATAAGCTGTATTTTGCCACAAACTAAGAAGATAGATTCAGGTGGATAGCTGTGTTGGTCTGAAGCAAAGGTATCACCTTTAAGGCCAACAAAGTTTAATTCTGGGTATAAGCTTTTGTGCTCATGCATGTGCCCTGGTATTCCTTGGAGGTCTCCCACTTGCCAGGGTCGGCTCTGCTTCGCTTCTGAGATCTGACGAGATTGGGCTTGCCTGGGCTATCCAGGTCAGGGTATGAACTTACTGCACTTGAAGGGAGGACAGAGATTCTGAAGATCTGCCAGGCTTTGTTCATCTAGCTATGTTTTGTTGCTATGTCTATCAATCAGTGTGTAGCATCAGATTGTGTCCCTCTGTTCTCCTCTGACACCTCAGTTTATGGCCTGGAATGTGAATTTCCCATTTAGAATTGTCTGTAATTCACTCTTTTGACTCCTGGTTCAAGACTGGCACCACCCTTTGTGTAAGTAATTTTATCCAGCCTTTTCTCTTTTTGGTCCAAGGTAGCTTACAGATAGTATAAAAATAATGACAGCAGAGACAATCTCATCTCCCCCCACCCCCTGCTCCCCCCGGAAATGCATAGCCAAGGAAAATAATCAAACAAGAATGCAATGAAGTCTTGAGAAAACGGGGTAATCTTCACCTGATGGTTCAGTGACATAAGTGTCAATGTCAGGTAGATTTCTTTTGATAGGATGATCCAGGGGGATGGTGCTAGTGCAGAAAATGCTCTCTCCCTAGATACCACCTGCCTCACTTCCGAAAAGTGGGAGCAACTGGAGCTGAGCCCTTGAAGGAGTTCTAATGGAACAGGCTGGTTGATATGTAAATAGGTAACCTTTTGCTCTGATCCAAGGCCAAGTTTTATAGGTTAAAAGCAGCACTTTGAACTGGACTGGAAATGAATTGGGAGCCAGTGGAAATCTTCCAGCGCAAGTGAAATGCTCCTTATTGCATGGTCCTACTGCACTGTATTCTGAACCAACTAAACAATTAAATGAATTGGAACTAAACCCCAACAAGATGTAGGTAATGCTGGTTGATAAGACTAGGTCTTGAAGGGCATTGTGCTTCCTGCCTTCAATGTGACTCGATAACCTTTGCTGGCTAAGTTAAAAGCCCAGGCAGTATACTGGATGCAGTGTTACTGCTGGATAAGCAAGTTAATGCAGATATAAAGAACAATTTTTTCAACTTCATTTAGCTTGGAGAATGGCCCCCCTACATTTACCCAGCTGATATGTCCATTGGGTCCATGCTGCTTTAACATCAAGACTAGTCTGTTGTAATGCATTCTACATGGGTCTGCCCTTGAAGTCAACTTGGAGATTCTAGAAGCTACAGAATGCTTTACCTTGGCTATTATTGGGAGTTAATTGGAGCATGCATATTACACCCATTCTGCAGTTTATTTATTTATGTATTGGATCTACAGCCCACCCTCCCCTGTACAACAGGGCTCAGAGTGGGTAATACAACATTTGTAAAACAATATCAATAATGTTAAATTAAAACAGGTTTTACAATGATACTAATAATTGATCAGATGGCACATAAAAGAACACAACTTGATGAGGGGAAGGGTAAAACATCCTGCATTTAGTCAGATGAGAAAATTACAATCCAGAAATGGGATGGGGGGAGGGGAGAAGAGAAGCCAATCTAGGTTGGAACCCATAGCCACCTCTGTAATAGGCCTGGTGGAACGTTTCTGTCTTGCAGGCCCTGCAGAACTGGATCAAATCCTGCAGGGCCCGGATCTTACTCGGCAGGGCGTTCCACCAGGTCAGAGCTAGGGCTGAAAAAGCCCTGGTTCTGGTTGAGGACAGCCAGATGCTTTTCAGGCCAGGGATCACCAGTAGGTTGTATCCATTGAGTGTAAAGCTCTTTGGGGGGTATACTAGGAGAGGCAGGTATGCTGGTCCCAGACCACAGGTATGCTGGTCCCAGATCATTTAGGGCTCACTTAGTTAAACCAAAAGCAGCACTTTGAATTGGACTGGAAATGAATTGGGAGCCAGTTAGTAAAAGTTGTTCCACTTGCTGCCCAGTACTCAGCCAGTAGTGGGGAGGGGAAGGGAAAGGAGTTTTTAAGCCGCTCTGAGACTCCTTTAGGTAGTGAAGGGCGGGGTATAAATCCAATCTCCTCCTCTTCCTCCTCTTCCTCTTCTTCTTCTTCGTGGTTCAGTTTAAGTTACAGGCTTGTTACCCTTCGTAGCCTTGGACTCTCATATCTACAGGATCTACTTCTTCTCCTATGCTCTGCCACTACAGCTTTGCTCAGCTGAACAGGATCTACTACATAGGCCTGTACATGTGCATTTTCTTTCATAGCCTCCACCTTGTGGAACAGCCTGTCCGATGAGGTCAGGAAGGCTCCCATACTTCAGTCATTCTACAAACAATATAAAACAGAATTGTTCATGGGGACATGTTCATAAAGTTATAAAAGGGATTTGAAAGTATACCACTGTGTATAGTATATATTATTTGTTTGCTACTCTCATTGCTTTGTTTTTCTGTTTATGTAATACCACTTTCTGCATTGTTTAACCTACCATGTCTAGTACTTTGTTTCAGATTTATGTAATCCTAGTCTTGTTACTTTTTTTATTAGACATCCCATCGTACCGAATGCCTTGATTTATACTGTGTAATTTTGCCTTGAGTATTGGCGAGAAAGGTGGACTACAAATAAAGTAAATAAATTAAGAACACCCCTTGTGTAATCCATATTTTTTCATCACCTCAGTGCCATCCTGACTTGTGAATGGACTGACAGTTAAATTAAGGCATATTCCAGGATGAGATTATTGGTCCAATGACAGTCTGGGAGAAGCACTGAACTAAGCAAGTAAGCCGTGATGGACGGGAGCAAGTGAATCCCAGCTTGTTAGGTGAACATCAGGGGAATGTTTGGCACAGCCTTGAAAAGTATGTATAAAGCTCCCAGGCTGTTTACTTATGGCATTCATTACCTGCTTTTTTTTAAAGGCTCCAGAGTGGTTTACATGGGGTTCCTAGAGGTCTGTTATCCAGTAATGAGAGCCATACCTGCTCATCTTTGTAGTGTTTTGTACTGTTGGAGTATTTTCTGAGCCAGTTTGGGCCTTAAATCCTGAAAGCAACAGGAAGAATGATAAATTTCTCTTGCTTTCCAGGGCATCCATGCTGTCTGAAGTGACCCTGTTCAGGACCTATGGGGCCCAGGTTAAGATTTTGTAGAATCTGTAAGTGGGATTTGAACTAGAGGTTCCTGCATTCTGTCCCACATGCCTCTCCTATGTCCTCTTCTCCTGGGAAGGTTTATTGCAGTTCCATTTTGTACTGTTAGTTCTGTACTGTTACCTTGTTGTGTCCAACACTTCCACCACTGTGTGCTTTCCTAGACCTCCTTCCTAGCCCCACACCACACTTCTGAGTAGCATTCACAGCTATTTCCCCCTCGACTGCAGTACTGAGAAGCAGCCTTGGGTGATTTAATGTACCATCTTTTCTGTTTGATTTTCTCTTCTTATTGGGGGAAAAATGAATGGCCATATAGAGTGATGCAGTTTCTGTTCAGTGCTCACACTAATAGGGGTTATATGAGTATATCAAAAAGCAAACCCCACAGCATTTAGTTAGATTTAGATCAAGCAAAGCACATTTAGATTAAGCAAATGCAGTTTCATGATTTTAGAAAGGAGGCGGTTCACATTCTCACAATGGGATGTAAATTGATTGGACAATTCTGCATTTATTTGGTTTAGCACTGCAGGTTTTCTGATTGCTAATACGACAAAGACACAGAGGTCATAAATAAGTATAATTTTCCACAAGGTTAGATCAAATGTGTTAATAGGAGTAGAAACATTAACAGGCCACATTCACAAAGGCTCTTCAGAAAAGATCACAGAGTTTCAAGGACTTTTTTGCCTTGGATGAACAATGTTTCACATTTTTAAAAGGGGAAAATTAGCTTGGTTCATAGAAAATAATGTTAAAGCCTGGGTTAAACCATTGTGTTAATTATCTGGAGGTCATTTGGAGAAAATTGCTACCAAACACATTGAAAAGATTTTATATTCTCACAGAAATTATGATCTTCTGTTTCTATGGAGACAGGAACTGTTGTTCATAAAAGCTTTTTAATGGAGGTTTACAAGAGCTTAACACTGAGAAATCTAACATCATTTTTTTTAAAAGCCCCCCCCCCCCCCCAATGCAGGACCAGTTTTACCACTGCAGTAACTTCTTCAACTTCTAGATAGCAAAACTAGGGATGGATTTAACTCATAGAAGTTAATGTAATAGTTATTTCACAATATTTAGAGTTCTGGTTCTTAAAAAGTTTCATGCTGTTGGCTATGTGCATGCCAACCTATTGGGCATTCACAGGAATGTAAACAAAAGGGAAGTAGTTGCTGTGAAGGAGCAGAGGATCTGCTGCAGGCATTTAAAAAAACTTTGCGCCGGAGGCTTCATCCCCTCAGATCCTCTACTCTTGAGTAGTACTTTCAGTCACTGTCTGGGGGTTAAGAACCTTGTGGCCCTGATTTATTGCCCCAGAATGGTCTTCTTTGCAGACTGACCAAATGTTTCAGTGTTTGTAGCTGAAAGCTGACAAAAGTTTCTCCTTGCTAGGCCATCTTTTAGGGATTTCATGGGAAAGAGGGGATTCATCTTTGATTGGTTGGGAAGTGGGGGCTTATGCAAATTTCCCCTCCTAAATGGTAGAAAAGGAAGTTTTATACCCTGCCTTTTTCTGCCCCAAGGAGTCTCAAAGCAGCTAACAATTGCCCTTCCCTTCTTCTCCCCACAACAGTCACCTTGTGAGGCAGGGGAGGCTGACAGAGTTTAGAGAACTGTGACTAGCCCAAGGTTACCCAGCAGGCTTCTTGTGGAAGAGTGGGAAATCAAACCTGGTTCTCCAGATCAGAGTCCAATGCTCTTAACCAGTATATCACACTGGCTCTAAATGGTCTAGGCTAATGAACTGTTTCCCTAGGACCATGTAGATTCTGCACTCAGTACTTTGGGGGTTGTGTGCAGAACTAGGGACGGGGTTCAGAACCACTAGAGGTATCACTTTGCGTGGGGAGGGGAATGTCCTTGCAGTGGGCTATCAAGTGTGGATAGTTTCTCCATTGCCCTTCCCTTGAGATGTGCTTTATAGATTACTTGGCGGCTGTTTAAGAACATAAGAAGAGCTCAGTGGTCTGTCTATTCTAGCGTTCGGATTCACACAGTGGCCAGTTCTGGAGAACCAACAAACAGGACATAGGGCCAAACTAGTTGTTAATGGTGTCAATGGGATGGGCCTGTGGATGCCACCACCATTTTAGAACCAAACTCAGGCCATTTAAAAATGCCACAAGGCATGCGATGGGACCAGGAGCTCTGTTTCTACTCCATATGCCTTTTTAAGTGCTGCAATAGTTGTGAGGGGCTGTTTTGGCACTTGATCCAACCTGCTGTCTTCTAGCCATTAAGCAAGAATGCTATGCTTCTTCTGCAAGATAATTTGGTTATTTTTAAGTGATTTGGAGCACAATCTCCTGTGTAAACCCTGCTGAAATGAATGAGATATGGAACCATTCTCTTGTTCTATGAAGGCCACAAAAAGGAAAGGAACCTCCTAGTTAAAAAGGCTTCCTCTTCTCTTGAGCAAACCTCACAGCAGGCTGTGAATACTCTGCACTAATACAAATTAAAAATGAATGCCCTGGCAACTGGAATTCTGCACTGAGAAAGTAGAATTTTGTGACCTGCATAAATGATGGGGGGAAATTCATCATTTCCTTTATTTTGCAAATTTTGTTCTACAGTTTTTGCTAGTTTGCATTATTTGTTCTGGGCTTGCTAGTAGTGGGGGAGGGCAAGAAGCTATGCAGGGCATTGAAGGCCCCTATCACAGGAGGCAGGGTGACCAAATATCATCTTTTTTGATGTCCACCATCTTTTGGGCTCCTTTTAAAAAAATGATGAAAATGTCCTCTCTTTTTATGTTGGGAGGCTGAGCCTATTTTGCCCTACAGTCCCCCACTGGAGAGAACATTCAATTTTGCCTCCAGTACCATTTTCTAGTATGCTTTTTGAATAGGATTTCCTATTTCATTGTTGTGTATCAGGATTTTCTTAGGTCTGTGGACTGCTTTCCTCCATGTCCTTGACTCCTTCCCTCCCCATAGCAATGGCACACAGTCCCCACACACTGCCAGGAACTGCAGTGGTTTTGGACATTCCTGGTGTTGCTCTTGTTAACAGTGCAATAGCAGTTGATCATGAGTGGAAATAGTTAACACATCTTTAGAGGCCTAGCAGAAAATGTGTTTGGGCAATGTTGCCTGGCAATCAAGTTTGAGACAGTGTTTAGGGACACTACTAGAAGCTTCTGCCTGTGTCTGAGAGTGAACTGAAGGCCTTGCTTTGTGTTCTCATTGCTTTGCATTCATGTGCTCGTTATGATTTAATCATCTCTTGAATCTCAGATCCAAGTATATTATCTTGTTTATTATTCCAAGACTGTGTGAACTTGGTCACTCTGGTGAGCTCTGGGCTCTAGTTAATAGCTCTCTCCCTTGAAGTGTGAGTGAGCTAGCACAAGAGGCTTTTCATTGCATTTGCTGCCTTCTGCTGCTGGTGAGCAACCTCATGTGCTGGAGAGAAGCCCTTTGGCATATCCAGACCAGCAAGGTGAATATAAAGCAGCTTGCATTTTTTCTTTGCGATCAAGAATATGTCAAAGACAAAGTGTAAATTTAGCCATGAACTTCAAATAAAATTTTATTTTCATTGCTGGCAGAAATGAAAATGAAGCAAAATGCACTGCAGGCAAGAGTTTTATGTCTGTGGAAAACAAAGGAAGTTATGATTTGGAAGCACATGTCAACAGTGACAAAACTTAAGAAAAAATTCTGGAGCCGTCTTAATACTCCAAAGGCCAGTGAATTCTTTATCAAACACAATTCAAAAACTGAAGATTGAGTTAGAGCAACTGAAGGATCATTGTCCTTCCATGTAGTAGAACATCATCTACCATATAGGTCTATGGGTCATGCTTCAAAATTAAATCAGATATATTCTGATTCAGCCATAGTGAAAAAGGGTTCCTGTGCAAAAACAAAAGCTGAGGCCGTTGTCAATAAAATGCTTGCTCCACATTCTGTTGTTATGGCAATTCAGGATTTAAATGAAATATTCTCCTTAGGTGTTTCCACAAATGGCAGGAACCATGGGTCACAAAATCTATTCCCTGTTGTGATACAATATTTTTGTAAAGTGAATGGTATTAAATCAAAATTGATACAGCTGAATAGCACACCAAATGAAAAATTGGAACCAATAGTGCACTGTGTTACATAAGCATCAAAATACCATGGCCTCCTTACAAAACGTGTTGAATTTTCTGGAAACAACACAAACACTAATTTTGGAGGAATCAACCATTCTGGAAGCAAAAATTTCTTCCATGCCTTGATGCATCAATTTAAAGAGAAAATTAGTTAGTTTTGGTTCCAGCGCACATCCTTCACAACTGTACACAGCATGGGGCAGACACCTTCTCTGTAGATGTAGAATGCACCATAATGAAGATTTACAATTATTTCTGCATATACATAGTAAGAGCCGAAAATCTTAAAGAGTTACTGGGAATTCATTGATATAGATTACAGACTATTATTGTCACACAGCTGAACAAGATGGCTATCACTTTTTCCTGCGGTAGAATGGTTACTGCAGAGGTCTCCTGGTGTGAAATATGTTTTTTCTGTCTCCATCCAATCCACCATCCATACTGAAGAAATTCTTTGAAAATGACTTAGCAGAAGCGTATCTAAGTTGCTTACATTCCTTAATGTCAATGATCCATACAAAAATCCAGGAAATAGAAAGGGAAAATTGAGGTTTTCACTGTATTGAAGTCAGTTTGTTCAACATAGAAGTGAAGCAGCCTTCTGTTCACTGAAAACGAAAGAGATCCTAAGCAAAGAAAAGAAGGATGAACTGGGGAAAGAAGTTGGAAGGAGCTTCTTACTTGTACGAAGTGTGCATAAGTATGCATGCACACGAAAGCTTATACCCATAATTAAATTTTGTTGGACTGAAAGGTGCCACTGGACTCAGACTTTGTTCTGTTGCTTCAGACCAACACAGCTACCCACCTGAATCTTTGTGCAAAGTGTGTTTGGAATATTTGCAAAAATTGACAGTTTCTTTTCATGAATTTGACTGTTTTCATTTGGTGACTTCAACTAATACCCTTTCGTTTGATTATGTTCAGCGTACCATAAAATACTTGAGAGATCAAGGAGAGGCGATCCTGGATTTAGTCCTGAGTAACACCCAAGACCTGGTGAGAGATGTTAAAGTGATTGCATCGCTTGGGAACAGTGACCAAAATGTTATTGAATTCAACATTTGTATAAATAGGGAGTTGCCCAAAAAGACTGACCCAACCACTTTTAACTTTAAAAGGGGTAACTTCTCTGATATGAGGGGACATGTGAGGAGAAAACTGAAAGGAAAAGTAGAAAGGGTCAAAACCATTAGAGAAACTTGGAGACCATTTAAAATTACAATCCTAGAGGCTCAGAGAAAATATATACTGCGGGTTAGGAAAGGCAAAAATAGGTATAGAAAAAAGCCTGCATGGTTAACAAACAAAGTAATGGAAGCTGTAAAAGGTAAGAAGGATTCCTTAAGTGGCGGAAAGCTAGTCTCAGTGAGGCTGATAAAAGGGAACACAGGCTGTGGCAAATAAAATGCAAGTCTGTGATCAGGCAGGCAAAAAGGGAATATGAGGAGCATATTGCAAAAAACATAAAGACCAACAATAAAACTTTCTTCAAATACATTAGAAGTAGGAAACCAGCCATGGAAGCAGTGGGGCCCTTGGATGACCAAGGAGTAAAAGGTGTAGTGAAGGATGATGGGGAAATGGCTGAGAAGCTGAATGCATTTTTTGCCTCTGTCTTCACTGTGGAAGATGAGAAGTGCTTGCCCACTCCAGAACTGCTGATTTTGGGAGGGGTGTTGAAAGACCTGAGTCAGATTGAGGTGACAAGAGAGGAGGTCCTACGACTGATAGACAACTTAAAAACAAATAAATCACCAGGCCCGGATGGCATATATCCAAGAGTTCTTAAAGAACTCAAATGTGAACTTGTGGATCTCCTGACAAAAATATGTAATCTTTCCTTAAAATCTGCCTCCATTCCTGAGGACTGGAAGGTAGCGAAAGTCACTCCCATCTTTAAAAAGGGTTCAAGAGGAGATCTGGGAAATTACAGGCCAGTCAGTCTGACGTCGATACTGGGTAAGTTGGTGGAAACTGTTATTAAGGAAAAAATTAGTAGGCACATTGGTGAACAAAATCTATTGAGGAAGACTCAGCATGGGTTCTGTATGGGAAGATCTTGTCTCACTAACCTGTTAGTGTTCTTTGAGGGAGTAAACAAACATGTGGACAAGGGGGACCCAATAGATGTTGTTTACCTTGACTTCCAGGAAGCTTTTGATAAAGTTCCTCATCAAAGGCTCCTAAGTAAGCTCAATAGTCATGGGATAAAAGGACAAGTCCTTTTGTGGATCAAAAACTGGCTAATTAAAAGGAAACAGAGAGTGAGTATAAATAGGCAATTTTCTCAGTGGAGGGAGGTAAGCAGTGGGGTACTGCAGGGATCAGTACTCGGTCCGATGCTTTTTAACTTGTTTATTAATGATTTGGAGTTGGGAGTAAGCAGTGAAGTGGCTAAACTTGCAGATGACACAAAGTTTTTCAGGGTTGTGAGAACCAGGGAGGATTGTGAGGCACTCCAAAGGGATTGTCGAGGATGGGCAAGTGGGCATCAATGTGGCAAATGGGGTTCAATGTGGCCAAGTGCAAAGTGATGCAAAAATCGTACTATAAATACATGTTGATGGGGTCCAAACTGGCGGAGACTAAGCAAGAGAGAGATCTTGGAGTCGTTGTAGATAACTCAATGAAAATGTTGAGATAGTGTGACTGCAGTGAAAAAGGCCAACAGGAATTCACTGCCACAGGAGGTGGTGGCAGCTACAAGCATGGACACCTTCAAGAGGGAATTAGATAAACATATGGAACAGAGGCCCATCAGTGGCTATTAGCCACAAAGTATAGATAAGAACTCTCAGTCTGGGGCAAGTGATGCTCTGTATTCTTGGTGCTTGTGGGGGGGGGGGCAACAGTGGGAGGGCTTCTAGTGTCCTGGCCCCACTGCTGGACCTCCTGAGGGCACCTGGTGTTTTTGGCCTCTGTGTGACAGTGTGTTGGACTGGATGGGCCACTGGCCTGACCCAACGTTGACTTCTCTTATGTTCTATGTTCTTAAGACACGATGGTGGATGATATAAAATGTTTTCGCCAGATCTGTATCCTGAAGACTTCAAAAGTGCTCTAGTTAGCGCCAGATGGGTTAAATACCTTCAAAAGTGTTGCAGTGCAGACTGCCATTCTGAGTTGCTTAAAATAGCACAATTTTTCTTCTGCATTCCAGGATATAATACAAAGGTCAAGATAATATTTAATTAAATAATTTAATTAGTTGAAGTTAAAATAGTTAAAATAACATCAGATGGCACCAAAGTAAACATACAGTATGCATTACTGTCTCACAATAAGGGGGGAGGGGAAGGGAGTGCCAGGTAAGATGGTGCCCATTGCTGCCCACAGCCAAAATCCTGGTGGAACATCTCTGCCTTGCACATCCCATGGAACAGCATAAGGTCCCACAGGGTGTAGACGCTGTTTGGCAGAGAGTTCCTCTAGGTAGGAGCCAGGGCTGAAAAAGCCATGGCTCTGGTCAAGGACTGCCAGAGATCTTTAGAGCTAGGGATCATCGGTTTATTTAATGAATGACCAGTGGGCAGATGAAGGGAGCAGATTCAACAAACACCTACTTGAACAACCAACTCAGGGAGATAAAATCTTCCAACAAATGTCAAGTCAAGTTTATTAGTACGGTCAAATGACCAGATTCCAACAAATATTCAGGTGCCACTTTATCATAGGTATACAGGTACTGGTGTTATAAACATAGAAGTTCTTAGTGATAGGTAAATTAGTATTTGCGGAGGGTGGGCGTTGCTTTTGTTATTTGCTTACTGTGTTATTTCTTTCCTGTTTCAGTGCAAACTTGCCATTTCAGTAAAAATAACGAGTTACGTATATGAATTTATAATCAATGTTTTTCCATATGTGTGTGTGTGTAAGCCCAATCCATCCACAAGGGCTGGGTGATTTCTGAGTTCTTCTTTCTCTATCACAATCACACCTCCTGGCATACAACTTTTCTCCGTGGAACCCAATTCCCCTTTGTGCCATCTGGAAACAATGCTGAGGTAGCTTGTGCCTACAAATAGAAGTTGTGATTGGTAAAGTTTTTTCTTTGGAACACTGCTTACATGTAGTGGCTGCAATTAGGACTGAATTACTCTGCCAATAATTAACATAGCTAATTCTTTTGATGTAATTACTGCAAACAATAATAACTAGCCATAGTGACTGAGGTAATAAGAGCTAATGCAGCCCTTGCCCTGGAACATATAAAATTGCTCCACTTTAACCAAATTTCTAAGTACGGCATGTATATATGCACTAATCATAGCAATAAGAATACAAATAATAAAAAGGCAATGCAGTATAAAATTCCCCCAGTAGTTTAGTCCCCTGTGTCATCCAGGATATAAAACCTCAAAAAGATTCTTGTGAATGCTGCTGAGAACATTGATTTAATTAAATATCTCCCTTAATTCCTAGTCCTCCTTTGGTCAGTTTTTTTCTTTTGCTTCCTGCAGGAATTGTCCAATAAACATTCCACGGTCCTGATGTATTTTCTTAATTAGATGGTTGCGATAATGGGTCCCCATGCTGGACTTAATTTGGTGCGCAGAATACAAAAAGTCTGTAATGTTTAAAAAATGTCTAGCAGAGAACTTCTCCTGAAACATCATATGAGCCCGGTTTGTTGTATTTATTCCTTTATTTAAAATGTTTATATCCCACCTTTTCAGTCAGATTATCGAGTCATCTGGCAAACAATCTCTGGCCCACAGAAGAGGTCAGAGCATCCTTTTGCCTCAGGACTGCACCTGCTTGGGTCACTGGCCCTGGGATTGATGGAGGAGACAGCACTGTGGGTGGGCAGGCTGGTGAGTGGGCAGCTGGGGGGCAAGCAAGTGAGCTGCAAAGGAGGATGGCAGCAGCTTCCCTGCCCATCTGCGCCCCTGCTGCCTCTTCCTGCTTGGCTCATGGTGTGGGGTCCTGCTCCTCCTTCCTCACCCCACCATGAAAGCTTATACCCAGAATAAAACTTTGTTGGTCTTAAAGGTGCCGCTGGACTCAAACTTTGTTCTACTGCTTCATTTTAATTACGTTTTTAAATTATGAGTATAGAAACATACAAAACCAATCAACAGGAAAAAAACAGATAACCAAACACAGTACAATGGATGTATTTTGAAAGTTTCTATTAAACAAATGGGATTTATTTGCAATCAAGGATCCAGTTGCGGTTTTCACTTGGTAGAGCTATATTTGCATTCTAAGTAAGTATTTTACAGTATTGCCTGTGAGCTGAAATCCCAGATAGTCATTTTAGTGTTTTTCAAGGATGCAAGGTTGTACCCATGCAGCCAATTAGGATGCATATGAAAAAGCCATCTCCAGTGCTGTGTTTGGTCCTCTCTTGCCATGAGTTCTTCCAGGTAGCAATTTTATACATGTATGAATATCGTGCCATGTGTAATAGAAGAATCCTTTAGTAGCGCAATTGCATTGAGACAAAGAGATGCAACGGCTCTGCTTGTTGCCATGTGGTGTTCCTCCAGCACTTCCTGTACCATATTGTTCACTTGTTTGCTGGTACAGAAGCTTATAGGATTGCTCTGTAAAAGTGAGGGTGCCATTTGTATCAAACTACAGTCCATTATGTCAAGAAGAAGCTTCCCTGTTAGATTATCCTGATTTTTGACATTTGTCACGAGCAGCCTTTCAGGAATGCTTAGCCAAGGGTAAGAGAGTTACAGCCACAGTTTCTCCCCCTCCCCATTTCGCTCTCCTGCTCTTTTGTCAGTGCTCTGTTCTTCATTTATTGTCTCTCCTGAGTCATCAGTATTGGTCTAATGGACTGGAACAGCCTAAGGTGAATGATAATTACTTATTGAGTTGCTGATAGCCCAGATGAGAATAGAGCTTATTATATCTGTAATAATGGAAATCTGTATTTAATACAGAATTTTTAAAACCAGTCTAAAGCAAAAGGGCCAGATTCTGTTGAGCAGTATATTGTAAGACAGTGGGATCTCATTTCAAAAATCCGGTGACAGCCTATAGTACCAAACAATTGAGGAAAAGGTACAACAGGGCTTAGAGGTAGAGGCAGTGAAGTTATCTGATTCCAGAGCATGTTGATGGGTGCAGTATGTGATATATGAACAAAGAGAACTACCCATGCTTCAGCTGTTTAGTGCTTCACTGAAATTAAGAGATGTGTCTACTGAGGGAATGTCTAACTCAGGCACGGGGCGAAGGCCGGCTTTTATCCTGGGGGGTCAGACTTGGGCAAATCAAGAAGGAATTTTAGATATTTGGGCATGAATTTATATTAACTAAGCTTCAAAAGGAAATTGTGTCTACTCAACATCATCAACTCTTCTAGATGTTCTGGAGGACATCAGAGTTAGCACTCCCTCCTTGCAAATTCCATTGATTTTAGAAGAAATTATTTCTAAGTACTGCAGCTCAGGATAACACAATAAATCACATCTTGCTCTCCATCCTGTGCCAGTGAAGCAGAACTGGCTGGTGTCATAGCCAGGCTGTATAGAGGAACAGTGTGGCAATGCAGGTGCTAGAGAGTAAGGGCAGTTCATAGGGTAATTGCAGATATTCCAGACAGGGAAGTTGATCTCTCCAGGCAAGTTGATTTCCTTATTCTAAAACGCCATTGTAAGAATAATCCCAAACGATATATATCCCAATGCACAAAAGTGCAGTTGTTCATGCAAATGTAACGTCTTAAGTCTTCTACTGGATAGTCTCTTGATTAATTTGAATGCATAACTGTTTACCCAGGTGCCTTATGCTAAACCTCGGTTCTGTTCAGGCAAGAGAGAGTTTTCTAGTTGTTCAGACCACCAGCAAGCTGGACATGGAACTTTTTATAAGGGTCCAGGGATATTACCTGACCTTCTCAGGTCTGTTTATGTATTTATATGTTATATTTTACCCTGGTTTGCAGTTTAATATTGGATCCTTAAGTGACTTACAGCTATTAAAATATAGTTAAAATAGAGATTATGGATGTGGTTCTCAGTGAGCTTGGGGGTTCAGTCATAACAAAACTGTAGCTGGATGCAGCCTCTCCTCCCTCCAGTGGTCTCACTGAAAGCAGCTGGTAGTTGGGAGGAGTGGCATCTAAGCTAAAGCTGGATCCAAGCCCTATGGGATGATGTCTGTCTCTGTCTGATGGTCACAGTAATGGCAGTTGTCAACTGGGAAGAGAGGGGCTTTCAGCTTGAGTCAGTGGATGCAAGCTGGGTTCCTTGATTAACATGGTGAACATCCTTGCATCTCCACCACTTTGGCATATGGGCTGACTATCCCCTTATGACCGTCTGTCCGTAAGGTTAAGACCCACTGTTGGCTTGAATCCTGACATGATGAAGCTTTGTTCTTGGAGTGGGGAATGGACATGGGTTCAGTGCAATATTTGATAGATATTCTAGTTGTTTTGCTCTTTTAGCCCAACAGTGACTCCTACTTGAGCAAATAGGACTGGTGTGAGTAATCCCTGGCACATGTACCTAATAGTGGCATATGAGCCCGTTTGGCTTTCTTTGCAGGATGGGTTAAGAGAACATAAGAGACGCCAATGTTGGATCAGGCCAGTGGCCCATCCAGTCCAACACTCTGTCACACAGTGGCCAAAAACACCAGGTGCCCTCAGAAGGTCCAGTAGTGGGGGCAGGAAGCACTCAGAAGGTCCAGCAGTGGGGGCAATGGGGGTTCTCAGCCCAAGCAGCCAAAGCAAGCCTCTTATGTGCTGACAGAGACACTGGGGTGGGTGACATGGGGTGAAAAGCTTGGTTTCTGTGTCTGTCGTTGCCTCCCAGACCTTCACGGCCACTAGCTAGGTCTCAGGTGAGTTCTTGACATGCTGACAGTGCTCCTTGTGCTTGTCCTGTTCTCAGAGCAGAAGGAAAACCTTTGTAAACCCCCCACATAGACTTTGTTTGGCAGCCACATCAACATCTTCAGAGGTAGACACTGGAAGGTTTTTTGGCATATCTTCATCCTCTTGAGGGTTTTCTGTCTTCTTTGAGAGAATGCTGCAGATTTCCATATGGATTTCTCATTGAGTCTAAAATGTAATTGATGTAGGAGGCTGGAGACAGATTTGTATTAATTTCTTTCTCCCAGTCATACTGTCTGCTTTTTGTATTTGGTATTCTCTATGTGTACTTATTGATCATTTTTGTTGGACTGTTGCGACAGAGGATCATTTGAACTGTTTTTCAGGATATTTCATGCATTTATTTTGCCTTTTATTCTCTTTTTGGACCTTATCCATGAAGGACTCCATGACAGTTGATTGTTAGTCTCTTCACCGCTAGGTGACAATGAATGTTAGTTTTAACAGAGTTGTGAAAGATCTGTCTTAAGCAATGGAAATGTCAGAATGCCAGTGCCTGAATTAGAAAAAAAAAGTTTTGCTGGTCTTGTTTCTATGTCAGATTTGCAGCTAGTGTGTTTTTCCATGAAGCATACTATTAAGCTAATGTCTGTGTAGGGGTGTCCTTCTGTTACGTACCCTTTTCTCTTTCATACAGTAGCCAGCCAGCTGACCAGGAGGGCCAACAATCATGGCAGAGCCCAGGCCTTCCGTGTATGTTACTTCCTTGCGTTGATACTGAGAGGTTTACTGCCTGTGGATGTGGAAGATCCTTTTAGTCATCATGGCTAGTATTTTGTCTAATCCCCCTTTATAGCAAACTAAACTGATGGCCATTGTAATATTTTGTGGCGGTGAACTCCACACGTTATTTACTCCGTCTGTCCTAAATATAGTGCCCATCAACTTCTTTGGGTGCCCATTGATTCCAGTATTACAGGAGCAGAAACAAAATCTGTCTCCGCTTTCTCCACCCCATGCAGAATGTTATAAACCTCTGTTCCCTCACAGGCTACTTCCGCACTGTCATTTTCATCACTCATTTGTCCCTATTGCTTTGGGTCCCCCCCCCTTCCCACATGTGTTTTGCTCCCTCTGGGATGACTAGAGAGAGCAAAACACATTGGGGGAACCCCCCCCCCCCCAAAGCAATAGGGACAAATGAGTGACAAAAATGACAGTGCGGTCCACAGCAAAACAGCATCCAAATAGCCTGGGGCAACAGCAGGCTGAAACCTGGCTGACCATTGAAGGGAGGTAATGTAATGCAGAATGCGGGAAAGCCTGGAATGTAAAGAAGGTTGAACTCAATTTTAGTGCAGAACGGGGTGGGGGGAGAGGCTCCAATTTTTGTTGTTGTTAGTATTTGTTCTAAGAGATATTGCAGTAAGTTTATTATCTGTTTTAAGGCACACTAATTTCAGCACTTCAGTCTGGGTAGATAAGATTGAACTTAAGTGTAAATTGATATCACATCACAGCAAAACAAAACTCTGACAGTACTGATAGAGTCCAAATTGGGAAGAGCTCTTGGGGGCATTATGGAGAGTTTGATGAAAAATGGTCCTTTCAGTACACTGCAGCAATGCGGGGGTGGGGGGAGGCAGGGTCAGTGCAATGAATTATTAGAGGAAAAAGGCCTGAAAAGGGAACACAAAATATTACCATGCCATTATATAAAATGTTCTAGAGTATTTTGACAAGTTCTTATTTTTCCACCTCAAGCACGTCACTGGGCTGAGGAAAGTAAAAGGCAACTAATAATTGGGAGAATAGCAGCTACCCTCTCTTTCCAAGGCGGTATAGCTCTGATTGCTAGATGCTGGGTGCAAACAGGCAGGAGCTGTTTGGAGCCTTTTTTGAGGCTGAGGCTGAGGAAAGAATAAGACCAGTTCTGTGTTTTGATGGGCCCTGGGCAAAGAGTGCTCAAGATTCCCACTCTCCTCCTGTGCCCACCACCAGAGCCCCTGCCCCCTCCAACATACCCCCCACCTGCCTAGGCAGCCTTCACCTGCTTGCTCATGACCACTCCCACAGATACCTGCATGCCCTTGCCTCAATGGCACTGGGAGGTATGTGTAGCTATGGGTATCACTGTTGTGACCGTCACTATATGTGAATTCCCTGGGAATGGTGGACAGCCCAGGTAGCTGGGAACATAAGAGGTGGAGTTTTCTGCTGCTCAAGATTCATGAATCAATGAGCTTCTAAGGGTACAAAAGGAAGGAGGCGGAATTCTTGCAAGCACACGGGCAAAAAAAAGGTGCACTGTCAGGTGGCAGAAGAGGTACGTGGGCAGGGACCAGTGGCACTAGGCCCTGCACAAAGCCTTGGGCATTGGCAGATGCCCTACCTCAGGGTATGCTGACACCGGCCCTGGACTAAGTGGATTTTTGTTCTGGCCCAGGTAGGCGACTATATTTTGCTAGAGCTGGTCTTGCAGAACAACATCCTGAAAAAATTATGAGATATTTAACTGTACAGAGCACGATGATGATTGGACATCGTTGTCACAAGTAAAGTTTTAACAGTATTTTCTAAAAAGCCTTGTAAATAGTTTGGTCAGTTTTGAGCCACTTAAATTTTCTTATGAATTTTCACATTGAGATTGAAATATGCGAATATTTTTGCATCCTTGATCTGTGCAAGAAGAGGGTACAAGTCAGTTGCCGATTTGCTTGATTGTCTAACCACATCAGTGGAAGAAAGGATGAAGCCTGGGCTGTTTACAATTCCTTCAGGACGGCAGCATCTTTCCATGCTTAAATGGAATCCTCACACCTCCCTGCTCTTCACTTTTCTCCAAGTTATCTCAAAGAGGAATAAGAATAGGATTTGCAGACATCCATCGGTGCTGTGGAGATGGAGAGTTCTGAGGGAAGTCAGGGAAATAGCTACTGTTTATTTCCATACTCTTAAACCCAAGCAGCATTTATTCTGAGGTGTATTAGAACTGAAGTTTTCTTAGAACGTCTGCTCTCCCTTTATTTTCCCCTGGTGAATTTCGACAAGAGAGAAGTCACGACTGTCTCAAAGTATTTTAGAATCTGGAGAGCAAAATCCAAATGGAACTTTCCAATACACTCACTTATCATCATGGGACATGATCCAAGGCAGAGTTCTCCCACTCAGCACCCGCTGAAATCCATAAGTTCTGTACAAGAGCACCCCAAATCCACTATCTGAAGTGGCTACCTCTGGGGAAGCCTCCAGTGTTCACCTTCCTGGGGGGAAAAAATCCGAAAGGCCAAACTATCATATCATAAAAAATTCCACATTGCTGTGCTGCAGAGGAACATTATGGGGCTAAAGGCTGGGGGTTAGTTTGAAACAGATTGTAAAGGGGAGGCCTGGAACTATCAAGCTTATCTGAGCATTACTCCTGATCATTTATCACTGTCAGATGGGAGTGGGTGGGGGTGGGGTAGAGGCACTGAACCATTCCTGCTCATCTGTTGACTGACAGCTGAATGAAGCTTTAATGCAACCTCCAGGCAGATAATCTGCCATCAGAATGGGGGTGGGGGAGTGCGTGTGTAGAAGAGAGATACTCTATCACAGGCTGCATATTGCTTACAGCTACTGACATCTTCACAAGGGGGTGTGTGTGGGGGGGGGGAGAATGTCATTTGTGCTGTATTAGCAGAGTATTGGAGATGTGCGGTCAGGCTCCAGAATGATAATACAATGACAACATGGACCAGATGAGAAGACATTTTGTTCTGCTTCTGTACAGAGAGAGTCAACTCTGACAAATGTCAGCATCTGAGAGAGCCAGCAGCTTGCTTGCTGGTGAAGGGTAAAGGGAGTTGGGAGAGTCCCATTTTCAATCTCAGTTCAGCCATAGCCATACACAAGCCATGATACTCTGAGCTCTAAACTACTATCTGCAGGATAGGAATAATAATATAGACATTCCTGTATCTCTTATACATTATCTAGGAACTTGGTGGATTTGGCATGCTGGGCTAAATTGTGGCCTTTTTGTGTACCGTCCTGTACTGCAGCCTGAGGGGCTCTCCAGGCAGCATCCAAGTTCATTCATTGCTTTATTTGCACATGTTTCAAGGTAATGGATATAAGATCCATTGTATATCGCATTTTTTAAAACAAACAAATTTTATAAGATTCTGCTTGGAAATGTCGAATCAATTAAAGTTGTGTATTATTAATAGACATAATTATTAGGCACCGCAGTAAGTATTACAAAAACAAAAAATGCTGGCTCTTAGAAAATGCCTGAGTAAAATTATTCTCGTTAGTAGAAGGTGACTGCAGAAGTTCCAGTGTTCCTTGTTTCTTAGGTCAATAAGCAAACCTTGGAACTGGGATGGGCTATGAAGCACATTTTAGCATTGGCTAATTTTTCTGATTTTATTATAATATTCTGTAGTCCCATATTTGGAAGCAGCAGCAATTGCGGAATGCTGCAGGAACACATCACCCTGCTTATAAGGGCAGAATATAACTGCTCCTGAGTCCAACTCAAGGTGTTGGTTTTGTCCTTTAAAGCCCTACGTGGTTTGGGACTGTGGTATCTGAAGGACCATCTTCTCCCATACATTCTTGCCCTGGAATTAAGATTGCAGAAGGAGGCCTCCCGACTGTTCCACCATTTAAAGAAGATCATCTAATGGCCACACAAGAGAGGGCCTTTTTGATGGCAGCACCACAATTAAAGAACAACCTTCCCTCATGGTTGATCTTCAGGAAGCATCTGAAGACAGTTTTATTTAGGACTATATTTGACTGACTTAGTGTTCATTTATTGTGCTCTACTTCTCCGTGCAGGCTGATGGTTTGTAAGATGCCAGATCAAGGGGAATGTCCAACCTGAGAATCCCCTCCTCCTCCTTGAAATAGCACACCTGTGGAAACACTGGACAACCTGCCATCTCTGTCTTTGGTGTGAGTCCCATGCCGAAGACAGCTGAGATTAGTAATGAGCAGAGAGGCAGGAAGTAAGACTTATCTATTAAACTCCAGTGAAACAGAGACCCCACTGTGACACAAGCACATTTATTGAACAGTATCAGGCACTGAGTTCTGAAACCAAGGCAGATGCATTCTCAAGATTTGCTGGAAGCAGTTAGCAAAGCCTTAGGATCCACAAGGATTCATGCAGATGATGCATCAAAAAAATCTCAGTGTGCCAACTGAAAGATGGCAAAATATACAGCAGGTTTTCATGTATTTCTCTACCTACCTTGAGTCTCTTTTAGTTTAGGGGAAAAAACAGGCCTATAAATACTTTAAATAAAATAAATGTCATAGTGTACAGTGCATTTATCATTCTTTTAGTCTTCAAAGTGCTGAGAAGGACAGATGTGTAGTAGAAAAGACTTTGTAACTCAGAAATCAGATGCTAAATGTGTGTTGTTCTTTGTCCTAGAGCATACTTGGACAAAAACATCTTGGAATTTTTGTGAAATGTCTTTCTAGGCTGTATTCACATTCAGTAATATGATTTAAAACTATCATTTCCTGAAATAAATATCAGGTAACTACTCTGTAGGTGGAAACATCAGTAGGAAAGCTGTGACAATATGTGGACATCAATGGTTCCTCTATTCCCCCCCCCCCCCCCAAATTGAGTAGAGCAGTTCACATCCTGAGCAGAATATAACTGCTGTAATCTTAAAATGGGCAATGGGCAGTGCAAGATCCTGCATGGCTCAAGATTGCTGCTGAGCGGGGCTTCCTGCGTTAATGAGCAGCTGCTCATGTGCACTGCTTAAAGGGAACACTGGTGGACATATTCTTTAGTAACTTCTGTCCACACACCTTGTTTGGATTTCTGAGATGTTGGGCAAAGTGGAGTTTGGAGGTAGTTTAGGCTGTTGTTTGGGCAGAGGGTACAGACCTCTCGACACAGTTACCTCAGCCATGCAGCTAATGTGTGTTTCCTGGCAGTCAGTTTCTACGAACTATTAAGTAGTATTGGGAATAAGTAAATGCTAAGGAATGCCTGAAAAATCTCAACATCTTTGTGCAAGAAAAAGGGGAGACACTAGGATCAGAGATGGCAAGCATTGCAGTAAATATATAGATGTATGTTAGAGGGGGGAAAAGAACAGTGGGATAGAGCTTTGTGGAGGCAGGGGGAAGTGTTCCAGAGAAATGTAAAGATTGAATAGGAAGTTGCTTACCTATCTTGGGTCCAGAATTATGGGTTGAAATCATGTCAAAGTATAATTAAATTTAGTGTGACATGTAAATAATGTAATAGTATATGACAGCAATCTAAGCAGGTCTATTCAGAGGGGCTTACTCTCAGGAAAGTGTTCTTAGGATTGCACTGTAAGGATGCAGTCCTAAGAACACTTCCCCAGGCACAAGCCCAGCTGACTAAAATGGGCCTTACTTGTGATTAGACTTCACAGTGAGCATCTTATTCTCCATGTGAATTTTCTAGTTTTAGTAGTACAAGTTATTTTTCTTAGGACTGATTAGGAATTTGGCTTCATGTTTGGCTCGTTTTAAAATCGTTTTGAGCTTATTTACTGACATATTGTGCTAAAACACATTACATTATGTAGCATCAATCAGTATGTAGACAGTAATGCCATTTGATATAATGGATGCCATTGAATGTAGGGTGTCACATCGTGATACATCAACTGCATGAACAAACTGCTAGAACTATTTTAAGCTACCTCAGTGCCCTTTGTCACTGTCAATTTTAATAAGTGAAATTTTTTTTTTCAAGTATAACTTGGAGCCATATTGTTTTCATGAAGTTCCGTGTAGCTTGATGAAAAGTAACAGAGGATACCGGGTAGCTGCTGTACTCTAAGGGCTTAGAAGTTTTCTTACCTGCAGGTTTCATGGCATAAGCTATACAATCCTGAAAAAATACGTTACCGAGTAACTTGACTATTGTTCAGGACCTGATAGAAGATACTGATATATCTAATTCTCAGTGAGGCTCTATCTGTGGATATTTAAATCCAGAGATTGGGGCCATGGACAGACAAGACAGAGCTTTCTGCAAAACTGAGAAAAGCCCCCAGGTTCGCAGAAAAATCTAGAAGAGTAAAAATAGGTGGTTAAAAACACTTAAAATAAAAGCATTACCTGTGGCTTGTAAGGATATGGGAGCTGTCTGGAGGAAGAAAAGAGGAAATAGAGGGGCGAAATGAGGTGCCCCCCCCCCAAGTCCTTGTGGGTTCCCACTCCGCAAGTGGGCAGCTGGCAAGGTGCAACTAGGCAACAGTTTTCCTGGTAGAAGTTGTCAGGGGGAGTGAAGGAAATGTGAATATGGGGGTGCAGATGTTGTTGTTTGTCTGGTGGGTGGGAAGGAGAGAAGAAAACAGGAAAAGGGTAGAAGCTAAGGGGCCTTCAGAGAAGGGAAAGTGGAAATAATTGGGGGAGGGTTAAATGAGATCTCCCTCCAGGTCCTTGCTGGTCCCTTGTTTCTGAACTATGCCATAGAATGTGGATCACAAAATCCATACAGTGAAGGCAGGGACAGATGCGGGGGGGGGGGGGAATTCCTCTACAAACCTGAAGGTAGCCCCTGTTCTTTTTTTTTTTCTTCCTTCAGGAAAATCTGAAATCTTCAAAAATACATTGGGGGCTTAAAGCTGCCCAGAATAATAAAAACAACTTTAGCTTTAAGAAATGAATGCTCCCTGAGGTCTGGCATGATTATGTTCTGAGGTCTTGGTGGCCAATTTGGGGGTCACCAGGAAGCCACGACAATATTGCTAAGCCTTCTGAGCCTTGGTTTCTGTCAGTAAAAGTGGGGGGAGGAGTAGACCGGGAGGCCAAAAGCATCTTGGAAAGCCTCCACATGACTTGCCTTGGGGACTTGCTGCTATGCAACTGGTAAAATTTTGCCAGGCCTGGAAGTAGCTTCCACATAACTCACCTGAGTGACTTGCTACCACACGTCTTTCACAACTTGGCTAGACTTTTCTTGGGGGAGGCTGCCAGGGAGAGGAAAGGAGGTAAAGCTGGAGATGGGAGGAGCAGATAAAACCAGGTTGGCTGGTGGGTGGGAAGGAGAGAAGAAAGCAAGAAAAGTGGTGAAGCTATGGAAGTTACCAGATGGAGGGAAAGAGAAAATAGTGTGGGGAGGAGGATACAGGAGAAAATAAGACCCTTCCCCCCAGTAATTTTTTGTCCTCGTGTTTTCTGGCAGAGGAATGGGAAACAAGATCAAAGGGTTCTGGACAGATGGTGAAATGTAGCGTTTTACCGTTTGGAACAAGGGAGCAACTAGTTTCTGCACAAATAATAAATTTATCCTCATTCCTGAGTATGAACCCAGGAAAAAGGGCAAACTTGGGATTACATAGGCAATTGAATACTTGGGGGAGGCAGGCAGCCTTCTTATGCAGGAGGTGGCATATATAATATTTTATGTAATGTGGCTGTGCAGATAAGATAAAATGGGCCAAGATGCAAAGAGCTATTTTAGGCGTTCTCAAGGGTCTGCACAGACCCAGTGGAGTTTTACTGTTCTTTCTAAAAGTAGGTTTAATGCTCTCTTACAAACCTGCTTTTGAGATTCCTTTGCATTTCAAAAGTGATCTGCTGTGAGTGGAGAAAGTGTTTCGTGTTTGAGAAACAAAAGGTCAAATTCCTATTGGGCATGTGGGGCTGACTGAACAGTTTTTAGTATCTTGACCATAGCAGATAGCTAACCATGAGTTTAGAAGATTGGAAACCAGCCACTGCAAGTGAAGACAGTATCTCTCTTCATGTGTCATTGGTTCTGCAATTTCACCTAAAGGCGCTGAAGTACTTTTCTAATAATCTTCCAGCACCTGCTTAGTCTTCTACTTGTATCTTCTGAACTTCTTATCTCTACTGGCATTTGTAGACATTTTGGGCAATGTCTACCAGACATCATTGTCCAGTATCCTATAAAAATTAAGTGAAATGTTGGTGTCTCTCATTGGGAGTTGAAATTAGTTAGCATCTTGTAAAGAGGGCTGAAAAGCAAGCTGTTGGGCTCCAGGTATTATACTGACCAGTGTTCCCGCTAAGCTGTGCATGTGTGCAGCCACTCATTAGTGCAAGAAGCCCCATTCAGCAGCAGTCTGGAGCTGCGCAGTCTGGAGCTACTGAGCATTACCCATTTTAAGATTACAGCAGTTATATTCTGCTCAGGATGTGAACTACTTTGCTCAGTAGGGAGAAAAATAGAGGGAATATTGATACTGACCTTGTTCGCAGCAGGTTTGTTGTATAGACCAGTGGAAGGGGATAAGACGGGCAACAGGCTACCACTTGGGTGACTGGGAATTGCTGCTGCATTTTCCCCTTTGCAGTTCTCTTGTCTTCTGTGATTCTTCTGATTTATTGCTATGTCACTTCTCAAATTCAGTGCTTCTCCATTCCCCTTAAACTCCAGTTGACTCATGCTAACTTGGTTAAGAGTGTAGGGGTGATACTTGAACCAGCTTTACTTCTGGAGAAGCAAGCTGATACAGTGGAGGAAAAGGTATTCTACCAGCTCCACTTGCCCTGACTTGGATAGCCCAGGCTAGCCCGATCATCAGATCCTGGAAGCTGAGCAGGGTTGGCTCTGGTTGGTATCTGGATGGGAGGGCACCAAGGAAGCTGAGGGTCGCTACACAGAGGCAGACAATGGCAAACCGCCTCTGAACGTCACTTGCCTTGAAAAGCCTATGGGGTTGCCATAAGTGGACTGAAAAAGCCAACTCCATCTAGCTCCAAAAATGGCCAGCTATCTTGACTCTGCTGACTTGGCCATGTGGATCCATGCTATGGTTACCTTGAGGCTAGACCTGGGTCATCAGGGCAAACGGCTGCTCCCCAGAGCCATTTCAAATCAGGAAAATGGCTTGGTGGAGAGGCCCCTTCCCCTGTGGTCATGATCTTTTTAAGGCCTCCACATGCCTGGGAATTCAGTTTCAACATGGAACTCCCAGGACATGCCTGGGTCAACAAGATCCAGGGTGGACCCATAAACAGCATAACATAAGAGTTAGGCCCTGGGTTTAGCCTACCTAACAGGGTTGTTGTGAGGTAGAATAGCGTGGAGCCCTTGTAAGCTGCCCTGAGCTTCTTTGGGAAGAGTTGGTTAAAAATGAAATAATCTTAATAGGTTGTTGTAGTCTCAGCAGAGTTAGTGAGCCTATATCTGCAGACATTTAAAGATTCTGGGAACTACTTTGGACTGAACTGAAAAGGCTTTTTTATATCTTCAAGTTAATGGAAGGTTGTTTAGGAAAATTAATGGAGTATGTGTATATGCTGGACTTATATGTAACAGCAATGTAATCAATTGTTTTGAAATAAAATGCAGAAGTGAATTTTATTTCACACAGGCATAATTGAAAGCAAGTATTTTAAAAGCTTATTAGCTATAAATAATAGGGATCTAACAATGTAATTATTATTGATTATATATGGCAGTGACTATTCAAGCTAAGGTTGTTGAGCTCTCTGTCTTGTAAAAGTGAGAAGTGGAGGGGAGCATGAGGCCATCAAGCCCAAGCTGAAGCTATGAGATTCTCTGTATAGAGGGCTAGATTCGCACTGGGCTTGGGTGAAGGACAGACTGGGGTATCACAGACTGTCACAGACTGTTTTCTACTCGCCTGTTCATTCAGCAGCTGAAACAAACAGTACAAATAGTGCATTTTCAGCTGCAAAGCCAGCAGCACTGACCTTCATGGCTGGTTTTGTGATAAGTTCTTTTTTTTCTCTTGAAACAAAAATGTTCAAACTCAAGGGCCAGTGTTTACTTTCTAAGGCTGTTTCTGAAGTGTTCATGCACACAAAAGCTTATACCCAGAATTAAACTTTGCTGGTCTCAAAAGTGCCATTGGACTCAAACTTTGTTCTGTTGCTTCAGACCAACACAACCACCCACCTGAAGCTTTCACCTACTATAACTCTGTTTAATTCTGGTCCAGCTGTTGTTGGTGTAATGTCGTGACGTTTGCACATTTCACATTATTTTTAAAGTATGAGAAACAAATATGTTTTCAATTACTTATATATGGGACAAACAAATACAAATTTACAGTTCCTGTTGTGCAAACGTTTTGTCTTATACAACAGGAAAATTACATAGGCAAATTGTGCAGCAGAGTCATGGAATGGACTACTAATGCAAAAAAAAAGGAATAAGATTTCAATAGTTGAATAAATTGAGGAGGGGCATTAAAGATGCTCCTTGCCTTGGGTGCTATTTGGGATAGGGCCAGCCCTATCTGGGCAATAGCACTGCAAAGAGTGCAGGGCGGACAAGTTGCTCTGTTCCAAAATGCCTGTTAACCAGCTAGTTCTGCTGCAGAAGTGAGCCAAGCTACATCTGACAGAAAACACTGAAATCCATTTGATCTGTAAATAGTCTAGTGTGAGGGTGGTTGGCTTTGTTTTTATCTCCAGAATGATACTGTAATCAGTTACATTGGAAATTATTTTATTTTATTTTACTTCATTTCTACTATACTTTCCTCCCCAGTGAGGATCCTGAAATATACTGGGTTCAGAATGATCAGCTCATAGTTTATTAGTGATAACAGCAAGGAGAAAATAAGACTGGCTATCCTTGGCCGTAGCCTGGTACTTATGCCTGAAAAGGATTACACCCAAACACACCCCACTCCAGACGATAAGCTATTTACACTCTATTGTTTCCCGATTGATTTCCTCTAGGATCCTTGTTTCCCTACTGGCCCATTCTAGGATCCTGGCAATCTAGAAGAAGAAGAAGAAGAAGAAGAAGAAGAAGAAGAGATTGGATTTATACCCTGCCATTCACTTGTAGTCTCAAGTCCAGCGGCACTTTTAAGACCAACAAAGTTTTATTCTGAGTATCAGAATCAGTAGTTCATTATGATCCAAGATCAGAAAACAAAATCATCAACCGTTAACCTCCCAGATAGACCCTGCAGAAGGGTAGTTCATAATAAACGCCCCTCATCATATTTCACCCTCCAAATCCCTTATATCTGTGTGTGCTTCTACAGCTTGGCTAGGAGTAGAGCCAGGATGAGGCTGATGAGGTACATACACTGGAACTAAGATGGAGTTGGAACAAACAAAATGGATGCTGGCAAAGGACAAGGCTGGACATGCTACTTTGAGAAGGTGATTCTAGGGCATCTGCCTGCTAATAGTTTTCACCCCACCTAAAAACAAAGAGATATTTCTTTTTCCACAATGGAATTCTCAGGAAAGGGCAATCTCCACCCTGATATGACCTCTGCACACCTGGCCATGCCCTACCTGGTGTATTCATTCTAACTAATGGACTAGTCACACAGCCTGGTAGTTTTTCTCTCCCTCAGCCAAGGATCATCAGTGAAACATTAACTCCTTTATTCCAGTTAGGAAAACATTAACAATTTCCACCAACATTGGACAACCCCCTTTAGTTACACACATGCAAAATATCACAAGGTTTCCCAGGTTCTTTGTCCACTCCTGGGAACGCTATTCAGCGTTTCCCACCACATTGTTTTACTTCCAGCTAATCCCATCAGAATATTGTTTTAGGAGGGCAGTCTCATCAGCATGCCTTCAGGTAACAACTTGCTCTAGAATTGGACATGCTCAGCCCCATTGCTGTGTGTGTTTTCTTGGATCCAGACTGCACACCCAGGATGCTGGACATCTTGCTTTTCTCCTGTTCTGGATTGGTAACTATAATTCCCCAGAACACCCTCTTATATTCCCTCTCCAATCTATTTTCTGTTAGCTTGTGTGTTTATTTTCCACTGTACATTTATTTCTTTATGCGTGTTCCATTTTATTATTTCCTCTTTCAGTAAAAAGAAACCTTCTTATTTAAGCAACAGTCTGATTAATTTCTGAGAGTTTCGCTAAGGGGAAAAATCCCCGTAAACGCAGGCAGCCAATCTCGCTAGTTGCCCCCTTCTGGCAAGCCTCTGTGTCCTTGCTAATTCCCCCAACAAAAACAGGAGACAGCTCCTTTGGGGCGACACATAGCATTTGGGGTAACACAACAAAACATATACATTAGTAGCATGTCATAAATATACTGCACATAAATATACATTTGGTAGAATAAAATTTGTTAAAACAAAACCGTGTTCTTCTGCTAATTAAACATGCCAAGGCACAAAATCTATCTACCTTAAGAGCTGTTTCACTATGACGGTTGGCAAGAAGAAAAGAAGTATATAATTGATTGGATCTGCCTGGGTAACTGTACGTACTTTGAATGATATATGTATTTCACATATTCTGGTAAAACCAGCAGTGTAAGAGGACATGCTCAATTGTTTCTACCATTCCATATTGGCATGGGCAGAGATGTTTCACATGTAGGGTACATGCATATCTCCCTTCAAGAAGGGCAGATGGAAGGACATTAAGTCGGGCCAAGGTAAAAGCTCTGTGTTGTTTGGGGAATTCCAATGTATTAAGATAACTAGATGGATCAAACTTTGGGTTGCAGTTCCCCACTGCCGGGACAGAGTAGGCTGATGATCTGTCTAACTTCAAGGGAGGTGTCTCTGTTTGATTATTGCTTTTGCTTCTTGGCAACCAAGGTGCAAAAGAGCTGTGCAAGTGAAACCTAGAAGTTGCACTTTGTCCTTTATTGCTCTCACTCAACTTGAATGGAAACTATCTGAAAAAACTAGGGAAGTTAAGGGGGGGGGGATTTAGCTTAAACCAGAGACATATAGCTTGAAACCAGGTCCGTGCTTCTAATGTTACCAGGCCTGCCTCTAGCCTGAGCATGGTGTTGGGTACACACTGGGGTACTCCAAATAGGGATCTTAAAAATTTGTACTGAATTGCTTCCAATTTAAGATTATCATTATACAGGCAAGCCTGTGTCCCATACATAAGCTGAGACACCACCTTACCCTGGAAGATTGTCAATGTGTGTGTAATATGAGATCCCCCTTTGGTAAAGAAAAATCTTAACATTGCTGAAGCCATTATTTGGGCAGATTCTGTTACTTGAGAGAGGCTGCCCGTGAACCAGATGATTGAAATGCAACACTTAGGTAACTAAACACTTTGACTTTTCATGTTATGACCATTATTCTGAGTATAAAATACATTGAAACAGAAGAGTTTTCTTACAGTGTGACTCATAAAGAAACAAAAGATGTTTTCACTGTCTAAAAAAAACCCCAAACAGGTGCACAAGTGGGGGACCTGTGCTGCTGATTGTTTTTAGTTTGTTCCTCATATATGGCAGCTGTAGAATGGGCTTGAACTGTGAAGATGATGTGGGGTATGATAGGCCAAAAAAAAATCTCTGACATTTTGTTGCAGATTCCTATCTGTACGACTGAATTCCTATTTCCCGTCATAGAATCAAGGAGTTGGAAGGTCATCTAGTCCAACCCCCTGCACAATGCAGGAAATTCATAAGAACCTCCCCCTCCACACCCACAGTGACTACTGTTCCACGCCCAGAAGATGACAAAAAGCCTCCAGGATCCCTGGCTAAAGTGGCCTGAAGAAAAATTGCTTCCTGGCCTCAGTGTGGAGATCGGCATTTCCCTGGGTGTGTAAGAAAGGGCCACAAGAACTAAGTACTGAGGCAACCCTTCCTGCCCTCCCTCTCATGATCTGCTCAAGTTCACAGAATCAGCATTGCTGTCAGATGGCCATCTAGCCTGTTTGAAAACCTCCAAAGAAGGGGCGCCCACCACCTCCAGAGGAATCCTGTTCCACTGAGGAACCACTCTTGTCAGGAAGTTCTTCCTAATGTTTAGCTGAAAACTCTTCTGATTTAATTTCAACCCATTGGTTCTGGTCCAACCTTCTGGAGCAACAGAAAACAACTCTGTACCATCCTCTGTATGACAGCCCTTAAAGTACTTGAAGATGGTTATCAAAACACCTCTCAGTCATGTCATCTCCAGGCTAAACATACCCAGCTCCTTCAACCTTTCCTCATAGGACTTGGTCTCCTCACCATCTTTGTTGCCCTCCTCTGGACACCTTCCAGTTTGTCCATGTCTTTCTTCATGGCCCCCTGCACTTTCCACTCCAGAATGTTTTTGCTCTGCTTCTACTCCCTTTATCCATTTCTTGTAACGTATATATTGCCTTTGCTGTCTTCTTATCTCTTTACTTCTCCTTTCCACCCCATGCCGTAGCCCTCCAGCTCACCCTTCCAGAGTTTCTTCCACTTTCCATCTCCTATATTTCTTCTTCATCTCCTCATTTGTCATCCTCTCATAGCACTCCTCTTGTTCCCCCCATTCTTCTTCTCCTTTCCCCACACTCACTATATACTTTACTCTAGTATCCCTTCCTCCCATCCTGTTTCCCACTTACCCCACACCAATTTGGTGTAGTGGTTAAGTGCGCGGACTCTAGTCTAGGGCTGATTCCACTGCAATGGTTTGCTCTCCATTCCCCCTGGGTCTAATTGGCCTGATTCTGTTGAGGGAGTTCTGCATTTGTCGCCTTGCCCTGAATCTAGCGTCCCCTTCCCTCTCTTCCCCAAGCGGGGTTTCCCCTACCTTTCTCACCCCTCCCTTTCCCCACCCCATCGTTGCGTTATGACACCATGACACAACACTGATCCATCATTGTTGTGTCATGATGGTGTCGTAACGTAACGATGGGGGAACAAAAAAACCCCTGCTCGCGCCAGGTTGGGAAAGGGAGGGGAAAGGGAGAGGTGAGGTGGGAAAGGGGAGGGAAAGAAGCAGAGGGGCGTTAAAGGGGTGGAGCAAGAAACCCCGATTTGCAAGTTCCCCACTAGAATGCCCTGACTTCAACCCTGTGGCAAAAAAAGAAACCTGAAAATCCCTGAAACGGAAGATCTGAGGGGAATGAGGATTGGATTCGGGCCAACTGCTGACCCGAGCAACAAGTGGGGAACTGTTGCTCTGCCACGGAATTTATCGGGGGATGCCACCGGGTCAACCGCTGGTGCGGAATTGGCCTAGGAGAACCGGGTTTGATTCCCTACTCTTCTACTTGCACCTGCTGGATGATAGCTCTGGCACAACTATTCTTGAAAAAGAGCAGTTTCTGTCAGAGCTCTCTCAGCACCACCTACCTTACAGGGTGTCTTTTGTGTGGGGGGTGCTTGGGGGGCAACAGTGGGAGGGATTCTAGTGTCCTGGCCCCACTGCTGGACCTTCTGATGGCACCTGGTGTTTTTGGCCACTGTGTGACAGAGTGTTGGACTGGATAGGCCACTGGCCTGATCCAACATTGGCTTTTCTAATGTTCTTATGAGGGGAAAGGAAAGGAGTTTGTAAGCTGCTCTGAGACTCCCTTGGGTAGTAAAGGGCGGGGTATAAATCCTTCTCACTTCTTCACCATCTCTTCCTTGCTTTTCCTATCCTAGTTTCCCCTTCTGTTAGTTTCCCCTTTCATTCTCTTACCGGTCCTTTCCCTTTCAGCCTCCTCTTGCAGTATCTCCTCAACAGCTTCACCCCATTCCCTGACCCTTTCATACAACCCCATATTTCCCCTACTTCTTTTTCTCCTCCATCATTCTTGCTTCATCTTTCCCTGCAGACTCACATTAACCCCCATAATTCATCCCACTTTTACGACCTTATCAGTGGTGTTTCCTTCCATGTCCGTTTCCTATCCACTTCCCTCCTCACCATTGCCCTTCTTGTTAGCAGGGGAGAAAAAGTAGAGATGCAGAGGCTGTCTTGTTGCTGCCTAGCCTTGATGCTGGATGTCTGCCTGCCTTCTTCTCTACTGTTGCTGCCTGCTTTGCCAGGCTCTTTAAGATATTTGAGCCTTGCTGCCATTGTATAGGCAAATGTTGCTGGCTGGCTCCTAAGGCTCATTCTGCTGTATATAATCCTAATCCTGGTTGCCCTCCATTGTGATATTTTAATCCACATGAGTGAGGGTAGAACCATCCTTCAATGGCTATTAGAGACATAATTCAACATTGTAACCAGTTTGGTGTGGTGGTTAAGTGCGCGGACTCTAATCTGGGAGGACCGGGTTTGATTCCTCATCCCTCCACTTGCGCCTGCTGGATGACCTTGGGCAAGCCATAGCTCTGGCCCAGCTGTTCTTGGAAAAGAGCAGTTTCTCTCAGAGCTCTCTCAGCCCCACCTACCTCAAAGGGTGTCTGTTGTGGGGAGGGGAAGGGAAAGGAGTTTGTAAACCGCTCTGAGACTCCCTTGGGTGGTGAAGGGCAGGTTATAAATCCAATCTCTTCTCCTCTTCTAACATTAGATTTGGACTCAGGCTGTGATCTAAGGGCATGTACTACAACTAGCTTTTGTCAGCGGGACAGAACTGGGGTGCTTAGTGCCTTGACAGGAGACCTGCTGAGAACCTCATGTGTGCTGCTTTGAGTTTTATGATGGGGGAATATAAATAAGCTGGGTGCCCACAAGGTGCTCTCAGATTTTCAGGACTTGGAAATTTCGCATTCATGATTCTATAAGCTCTTGCAAGTTTGAGCTGGCTAGTTCCACCCCTTGTTTCCTTTTAACTTGTCAGCTACTGTCAACTATTCATGCCTCATGGAGCATATTCAGTCCTTGTCAAGCCATTATGATTCCCTCCCCTCCACTTCTTTTGGTTAACTTGCAAAGTCATGTTTTTATGCATACTTGAAGAGGCCCCCGTGTAGAGAGACCCTTGTATCTGTGGGTGGCCTGGTTTTGCTGCGTTCTTTGCTAGCATTGACTGGCACTAATAGATATACTGATGTATAATGTTTCTTTTTAACTTCCTTTGCATATATTTCATGACTTGGAAACCCTTTCTGCTACATTATAGTACCTTCGTTGTGGAGACTTACTTACTTGTGGAGACTTACTTACAGTCTGAGACCTAACTGCCTCTCAGACTGTCATGAACTCCATTGAGCTGGTTTGGGGCTGAGTCGGAAGCCTCTGAGGAACTAGAAACATGGTCTGGGGGGAAAGCAGGAAACTCTGGGAGACTCCTGCAGGGTAGGTGTACCTGGCCTATCAGCTCCAGAATTTGCCCTGAGAGTCCTGCTGCTGTTGGAGCTCCTCCAGAACTATCCCTGAAGAGCCTGCAGTTGGAGCTCCTCCACCAGAACCTACCTGTCTTGCCACAGGTCCTGGGGCAATTAAGTGCCAGCCCAGAACCTGGTCCACAAGCCTACTGGAATCCACTTCCACCCAGCAGGACCAGTGGAGGTGCTGGGCTTATGCTGAGATAGCCCAGTGAATGCACAATGCTAGGCTTGCAGCCCATGCTCTACCTCCTGGGTCAGATCATGGTCCCAGTGGATGTAACCCTTTGCAGGATTCTGTCCTCAGGGAAGCCTGGAGGAAACGAGTCTCAGTTGTTGCTTCCAGAGCAGGTGGAGCTGCTTACTTCTCAGCCTATTTAAGCTTTGGGCTGGGAGGGGAAGCTTGCTGGATCAAATGGTCCACCAGGTGTAAACTTAGTGTCTCTAGCTCCCCAAGCCTGGCCAGTCCTAGGGCTGATAGTCTGGTACCACCTGCTAAGACCTGACTGACCCTGCTTGCAGAGTACAGGCCAGAGACCTCAGACTGGAGAACACAGGAATGGGTCATTAGGTTCTGGGTACAGAAAAAATTCTTAACCCATTGCAGACATCCTGTATTTCATATTACAGTATCCAATGGCTTATAACACTTGAGGTGCCTGAAGCAGTTCGTTGCTTGTTTCCTTCATGTCTCCCAGGAAACAATGTCCACATTTGAAAAGAGAGCCTTTTTCTTATAAACATGCTGTGAACTTCTGCTAGAAAGCTGCGGTCAGTCAGGGCATCCTAGTTGTGTTCCCGTGTGCTTACAGGTGTGTTTCCCCTGCAAATGTTACAGTGCTTCCTAGAATGTAGACACACAGTGGATGAAGTGGAAACTGGTCTGATGTATGAAGTACTGATCAGCCTTGCAAGTTATGTAGCAAAGGGTCTTGAGTAAAGCAGTCCTCAGGGAAACCTTGAAGAGCATCTGGAAAATCAAGAGTCCTCACTTGTTTTTCAGAGCTGAGATAAGGAGAGGAAGAGCAAATACCTGGATGAGGAGAGTGGCATATAGTGGGTACTGAGTGCTGCAGCACAGAGAGCCTCTGAGGTATTAAGCTGGATTTGTTAGCTGCCATCACTTTTCAGGGGAAGGAACAGTTTATTTGAGATTTTGCTATCTTTTTGAGGGAAAGGAATTAGACTATTTGAATATTTGTGGATGCTGGTGAGGGGTCTTGGGTTTCAGGCCCACAAAGAGGAATTAAGATGAGTAAAGAAGTTGCATCTCTAATGAACATCTTTCAATTCTCCTTGAATCTCAGAGTAACTTTTTTTAAAAATGAAAAAACCTTTGGAAACCTGAAAATTTGGACTTTGATTCTCTCCCCCCCCCCCCCCCCCCAAAAAAAGATGTTATTATTGGTAACTCATTACTGGAAATTCATGATGTGCCCATGAACTATGGTCTCTGTCAGCAACCTGAATGTAGTCTACTAGCATTTAAATTGCAGTTCAGAGATATATCTGCTGTGAATGGTTTCCCAGAGAAAAAGGGGAAGAGTCCTGCTGAGCAGAGAGCTGAGGTGGAATGGAAATTGGTCAGTAGTCAGTCATGGGTGAGAAGAACTGAGGATTTGATTAGATGAAATCTCTAATATGACTTTAGGTGTGTGTGGGGGGAAATGCCAGCACGTTTTGTTGATTTCAGACCAGTGCACTGATTGATTCCAAAGCTGATTGGAGAAGTGTTTGAAGTTTCATTATTTGTGTGTTAGAAATGAAATTAATAATGACTGAAAAAGCACTTCAGCTGCAGTGAGGTACTCATGGACACCGTTCAAGCAATGAAGGCAATAGTACTCTGTGATCCTAGTAAAAATTCTGTCAGGTTCTAATGTTTGTTGTTCTGATAATCAGGTACCCCAGGGCAGAGAATAATCTCTCCCCTTGTTAACGCACCAGGCTACTTCTGTTTTTTAAATACCATGCTTCTAAAAAGCCTTTCCACAAGCCCCATTAATGGTGTTTGCTTGGCATTCATAGTTTCAGTCTTTCTATATCCCATTGTGCTACTGGAGTGCATTGGCTAAGGATCAGATCTGTTTCCAGCATAGTACTTGATACGTGTTTCATAGGGCTCAGTCTCGAGAAGGAAGATGCAGTGCACAAGTGTGCATGGAGATCAGCCCACCGGGTTGAAAACTGATTCAAGGATGTGAACAACTATGATTTAAAAAGCTGTTGCATCAATCCATTAACTGTAATTGTCATTACTGTCATTAGAATAATATAATAATGATGATTGTTGCCATTGGACATTTAAGCTCCCATAGTGCTAAATATTTTGCAGAAAATATAAAGGTTTGTGTCTGAGAAATTTTTAAAAAATACTTGACAGACTCATATTTTCTTATGATTCAGGTAAACACCATGTCAATGGGAACCGTATGGTTGAACCTTTTCCTGAGGGAACGCACATGGCAATATTTGGTAAGTTATTCTGATGTTTATTTATTGACTATGGGGGTCAGATACAAAGGTGTCCTTCCACTCACAGAGTGACTCCTCCTATGAGTGGGTGTGTCTGTTTGGATCCAGCGCTGTTGCTGCAGTGCATTGCAGTGGAAAAAGTACTTTGCAGTTTCTTGTGTTTCTTGTTCTTTTATGTCATCGTTCACAACATAGGCATAGACTACGGGGGGGCTCGAGCCTCCCCTGAAATTTTCTGGGGGGGACTGAGTCCCCCCCGGAAAACATAGCACCTGCCGCCGCGCCTCCCAGGGCCCTTCCAAGGCTGGCAGCTGCTGCTGCCGGTGCCTCTCTCCCCCCCACCCCCGGCCACTCTTCCATCCTTCCCTCTCCCTCCCTCTTTTCCCGGCGAAGGGAGAGGGAAGGAGTGGGGGGGGAGAGAGGCCCCGGCAGCAGCGGCTGGCGGGCTTCGGAAGGGCCCGGGGAGGCGCGGAGGTTTCCCGGTGGGGGGGGGGGAACATCGCCCCAGCGAGTGCGTGCACTTTGCGCGCTCGCTAAAGAGCCCCCCCCCCCCCCCCGGGATTTTACAAAAGTCTACACCCTTGGTTCACAACAACTCTGTGACCTGTCCAAGGGTACTTAGTGAGCTTCATGGCTGAGCACATGAAGCTGCATTACAATAGTGTCAGACCTTTGGTCTGTCAGGGTCAGTATTGTCTTCTGAAATTAGCAACAACTCTTCAGGGTATCAAGCAGAGGTCTTTCATGTCACCTACTTCCTGACCCTTTTAACTGGAGATGTCAAGGACTGACCCTGGGACCTCCTGCATGCCAAGCAGGTGCTCTACCACTGAGCTGCCGCCCCTCTCCTACTAGGGGTTTAAATCTAAATCTCCTGTAGCCAACCCCAGTGCTTTTGACTTGTCAGTTGGAGCACAGAGTCCACATATGCAGAAGAGCTCATAGCCAAAACACTTATCAGCCCTCTCCACTGAAGGGAACAGGGGATCTCCAAGTGTTAACTAGGCATTGAGTTACTCAAGATGGATCTGCAAGGCTATTGCTGAGACAAGGGCTTTTTTTTACAATTTTAACAGGGAAACTGGAGGTGAAGTGAAAAAAGAGAACAGCTAATTAGGGAAAAAAATTCTAACTGTGTTATCAAATCTACTGCTAAGTGCTATATGAGCAACATAGGATTATACCCGTGGTCTTCTATGCAACCCTGCTAATCATTTCATTGCATTTGCACCTCAAATTGGAAGCTGTGCCATGCCAGCAATAGGAAGGTAGAAATATTAGCAGCCAATGTTGCAAAAATTCTTGACTGCTGACACTCAGTCAACATTATGAGAACTATTACATGACTTCCTTTGCTTTTGTAGCTTCTTTCTGAAGTACGTAAGTGCCACTGAATGCTCCTGTAGGTGATACACCAGAGGGGGCACACCGAAGTTCTGTATGGTTCAGGCTCTTTTTAGAAACAGGAGGCCATTGTCTGTTTCCCCCCCCTACAATGTATAAATTCTGTAAGGTAAAGGTACAGGTAAAGGTTTCCCTTGCTCAAAAGCCAGTTGAATACGACTCTAGGGATGCGCTGCTCATCTCTGTTTCCAAGCCAAAGAGCCAGCGCTGTCCAAAGCCGTTTCCATGGTCATGTGGCCGGCATGACTAGACACCGAGGGGCATGGAACGCTGTTACCTTCCCACTGAAGTGGTACCTATTTATCTACTTGCAATTTCTTGCTTTCGAACTGCTAGGTTGGCAGGAGCTGGGGCCGGAAACGGGAGATCACTCCGTCATGCAGCACTTGAGTCTTGAACTGCTGAACTACTGACTTTCCGGTCTGCAGTTCAGCGTCTTAACCAGGGCTCTCTTTGTAGAAAAAGCCCAGCAGGAACTCATTCGCATATTAGGCCACACCCCTGACAGCACAGCTCATTAACATATTAGGCCACACCCATTGTTACCAGAAGTGTGGTCATCCAGCCACATCCACCTTTTGCTTCTTATTCTGTTTGCCTTGTTGTCAAAACAGTTTCGACAAAACCAATAAAAACATTATTTTCTATCCCATCTATACAAAATCTTACCTGAACCAATATCTTATGTCCAACAATTATTCCCACACTGGATTGGAATCAATTCCTAAGGGTTAGGTTCCCATGGAAATCAGCTTGCCTTCCTGCAGAACTAGTATGCTGAATATGATTTTTTAGGGTTGCCAGCCTACAGGTGGGGTCTGGAGATCTCCTGGAATTACAACTGAGCTCCAAACTACAGAGATCAGGTCAATGGCTGCTTTGGAAAGTAGAGTCCATGGCATTATGCCTTGCTTAGGTCCCTCCTTCCCCTAAACTGCACCCTCCACTCCCAAATCTCCAGGGATTTCCTCAACCTGGAGTTGGCGACCCTAGTTCACTGGCAGAACAACGCTAGGAGCCAGTTTGGTGTAGTGCACGGACTCTAATCTGGGAGAACCAGGTTTGATTCCCCACTCCCCCCTTGCACCTGCTGGATGACCTTGGGCAAGCCATAGCTCTGTACCAGCTGTTGTCTCAGAGCTCTCTCAGTCCCACCTACCTCACAGGGTGTCTGTTGTGGGGAGGGGAAGGGAAAAGAGTTCGTAAGACGCTCTGAGACTCCCTTGGGTAGTGAAGGGCGGGGTATAAATCCAATCTCTTCTTCTAGGTTTGTGGATGCACTGGATGGGAGTAGTTTGTGGACTATTTTATTCAAGGTACAAAATTTTATTCAAGGTATAAGATTTCATGTGCCACCCACGCTTCTTCAGATGGAAGACGTGTGCATGCACACAAAAGCTTATACCTTGGATGAAACTTTGGACTCCAACTTTGTTCTGCTGCTTCAGACCAACACGGCTACCCACCTGAATTATTACACTATAATACTTTTTACAAGCAATTATGTACCAGTGGAGTGGTTACCATGCAGAGTCTGTCCCACAGGTAAAATTATCCTGTGAACAGGTGGTCTTTACCACATAAAAGTATCACGACCATCACAAGATTACCAATCGTTGGAACTCCTCAGAAGCAGAAATCTCTCTTATTAGACGGTTTAAGAACATCAACTTTGCTGGCCCATTAAAGGCAGATGTCAGTCCAGTGGCAGGAGAAGAGGGACAATCATCTTCTTCAGAAACTCTGCCCACTTTTTTAAATTTCACAAAACAGGCAATCTCCAAAGTGCAGCTGACCATGCTCATTTTTAGTTACAACTCTGTTTCTCTGCAGATGTCCCCCAAAGTGCCCCATGCAACGGTCAAGTGTTCTGCCAACACACACAACAATGAAGCTACTTTTTCAGATGTTTTCTCTTACATGGCAGTAAGCACCAAACCACTTTAATACGGACTTTAGACACACATATATTTGCAAGCCATTCCCAGCAAGACACAACAATGAACTCAGGCTTCAAACTTACTTTTCTTAAGCAGAAGATGCCATGAGAAAACTAAAGAGATTCTCAAAAATTGAAGATATTGTCAAAACCAGCATTTCCTGGGCTCTCTGATTTTTTACATCCCCCCCTTTTCAGTAATTTTTTAAATAAAAACACTAAGAACAGGAAGGAAGGAAGGAAGGAGAAGTAGGTGGGGGGAGAGAGAGAGAGAGAGAAAGGAAGGAAGGAAAAGAAAGGAAGGAAGGAAAAGAAAGGAAGAAGGAAGGAAGGTAGACAGAGGAAGGAAGAAAGAAAGGTGGGGACAGAGAAAGAGAAAGACAGAAAGAAAGACAGAAAAAAAGGTAGGGGGGAGAGAGAGAGAAGGAAAAGAGATGGGGAAGGCACTTACTGGAGCAGGGAAAGCCAGGGGACATGGGCAAGCCAAATGCAGAGAGCCTAGCCCCTGTGCTTAATCTCTGGGCGGGGCTTTCTCCTGCTGGCTGTCTGCACTTAAAGGGAAAGCACCAGGTGGAGCTTTTTCCTGCTGGCTCTCTGCAGGAACTTTCCCTTTAAGTGTAAACAGCTCAGGCTGGGCAGGGAGGGGGCGGGGCAGGCTCCAATGCTAGCTGGAACAGCGTTCCTGTGTGTTCCTTCTGAAAACCAGCCCTGGTCTTAACCTTATTGTTAAACAGACATAACTATTCATGTAAAGACTTGAATAATCTAGAGATCTCTTATTTGCTATGTTTCCCCATAAAATACTCAGCTATTGTTGTGAAGTGGTCTGCATTTGCTCTTTCCCTCAGTCTTTTCTCTCTCTTCTCTTGTCCTGCCCAACTCCAAATACTGTGTGGCACTCAGCTCTCCATGTCCCATGACTAAAACTTAATAGGGACAAAATCTGCTGCAAGCACTGGGGCCATAGGGAACCCCCTTGAAGAGGAAGGCAACTCCAGAGCTTGCCATACAGGGACTTTCGTTGCTCTTTTTTTTGTCATTACTTGCTTACCTTTAAGCCCTATCTGGTGCTTGGGAGAAACATTTTGTCATAGCTAACATAGCCTCATTTTGTGGCTTGGGAGTACCCAGTAGCCCCTGAGCAGCAAGTTGAAAATTGCCTGTCTAAAGATGAACAGGTTGGGTGGCGTTTGCTATAAACGCTTCCCCTAAACAAAGACTTCTCTCATTCTCGAGATCAAATGCCTTTTCTGCATCTCTCAAAAAAAATTATTTGCCATTCTTACTATTCCTGTCATTATTTACACCAGCACAAAGTGAGAATAAAGGGTTTCAGTTGAAAACATTCCCATTTTTGATCTGACACGTCTTCATTTTGCACTGGGAGGATGGTTATACGAGGCTCAGAGAAACAAAGGCATTGGACTCCAGATGCCTTCAAAACACTTGCAGTCACTGTGACATTACCAAGGACAGTTTTTGAAGTACACAGTGGTGTAATAAGGGGAAACTGTCCTTGATTGAAGTTGTGTTAACATTCTCTTATTTCAAAGGATCACCTCTTTATCTTTTCATATATTTTATCTTCTGTTTTTGTTACTGGGGAAAAGGGTAATACAATGGTAGACCCCGTGGGCTGCGTCTCCTCTAGCACCTTGTAAAACCTATTTATGCCCACTTTTATACTCTTGTTTCCCAAGGTAGTGGAATTGTATTTTTCAGCCTGGCAATATTTTTCATTCATTTTTCTTCTCAGTTTGTATTTTCTTTATCCATCTTAAAGCACATTGAGTTTGATCCCAAATCAATGAGAACTGTTAACACTCCACCATCACCCCGAGCTCTTTTGATTATCAGTGTATAATAAGAAGTATGAAATTCTTGACTATTCTCCTTGGAATAGTTTGGGAAGGAAAGCACCCTTTACGCTGATGATACTGCGCTGCCCTGTTGGATGAGAGTTGGTCTGCAGAGATCATTAATTTTTTTCTCTGAATATTGCCTTAAGGAAGGCCTGAAAAACTACCAGAAAACTAAAGTAGTTGTTTTCTCCAAAAAACAAATCCTTCAGTGTTCAGAAGCGAAAGAATTTTCATATTTGAGTATCCTTTTCTCATCTAATCTAAAATGGAGGCCACATCAGTCACTTATAAGGAAAACAGCAAAAACCTGCACTGACAGTATATTTTTCCTGCAATGGAGATGGCAACTATGTTCCAGCTGCTGTTCAAGTCTTTAACCTAAAAATCAGCCCTGTTATTCTGTGGCGTAGCCATAAGGATTGTCTTGGTAAATGAAAATATTGACCATCTCCTTTTATATTTTCTGCGAAAATTAGTAAGCATTCCTCAATGCATAGCCAGCATGGCTGTCCGTTCACAACTGGGCCAACCTTCCCTTGAGGCAAGGGCTTGGTTACAAGAATTTAGATTGTGCATCAAGACATATTTGAGCTGCAAAGGCTACCTGGCACTCCTGAAAGAGGACTCTTATAGGTCCACATGGTTTAAGACTGTTTTTGAGAAAGTTCTGGCTCTGAATGTTAACCTGGACACTATCTAGGTAATGAGCTTTTACGCAGCATTTGCTTTGGTGACAAATTGTGTAAAATTAATAGATCACCAGAGCATGCTGCACTGGTTCAGCCCAAATTTTTAGTATTCCTTCCAAAATCTCTTCCCTTCTACACCTATCTGTTGACTTCCCAAAGCCTGTTAAGGGCGTTCATTCTGGTCAGACTAAACACTCACTCCTCAGCAGTTATGAGGGGTAGGTTTATACGTTTACCTTATCCAGAACAACCTGCCTCTGTCCCGTAGGTAAGATCGACACAATTATACATTTCCTTCTGGAATGTCCTTTGTATGCTAATCTCATGAGGCATTCTATTTCACTGTGTTTGCAAGCTCATTCTGACGTATATTCCTATGACCTAGTTACATGCCTGCTTGCTGACAGGGATCCAAAAAGAACTCTAGCAGTCACAATTTTTTTAAAACTCCTTTTGTCTATTGGGCGTTTAGTGATTAACAACAGTAAGTGATTAACAACAACTATTCATGGCTCAAGATCAATCTATCACAGAGCTTTTATTGGATACAAGGAAAGGAAAGTGCCTGTTGGATTAACAGCAGACTTGGATAAATATATAAATCTATTGCGTGAATAAATATATAGCTTGTGATTTTTTTGCGTCTGGTGCATCAGAGGTATTTCTTTATCTTTATTTAGGTGATTTATAGTCAAAAGACCATAAGAAGAGCCCTGCTGGATCAGACCAATGGTCCATCTAGTCCAGCATCCTGTCTCACACAGTGGTCAGCCAGTTCCTCTGGAGGGTCAACAATAGGCTATAGAGGCCATGTCCTTCCCCTGATGTTGCTTCCTGGCCCCGGGGTTCAGAGGAGGTTCTGAATGTGGAGGTTCCCCTCAGTCACCATGGCTAGTATCCCTTGATAGACATAGTCTCCATGAATCTATCTAATCACCTTTTTATTCCTGTGGCCATCACTACATCCTTTGGCAGTGAATTCCACAATTTAAACACTCTGTGTGTATAGTATTTCCTTTTGTCCATCCTGAGCCTACTGCCCATCAGCTTCATTGGATGCCCTCAAGTTCTAGTATTTTGGGAAAGTTCTGCTTTCTTACTGGAACTCAAGGTGGATTACACCTTGAGAGTGACTCAGTACAATTAACAGTCTGGAGAATTCAGTAAACAATGCAATAGGATCAGGGTTCATACATGAATCAGACCATCGGTCCATCAAAGTCAGTATAGTCTGCTCAGCCTGGCAGAGGCTTTCCAGGGTCTCAGGCTTAGGTCTTGCACATCACCTACCACCTCATCCCTTTTAGCTGGAGGTGCCGGGGACTGAACCCAGGATCAACCAGAAATCCAAAAACAGAATTGAAGCAAAGCATAGGAATTAACCTGACACATTAAATGATGCAAATTTACATAGTAGGATCCTACTGACATCAAGCTATATACAGTAGTATACACCACAGTCCCCTAATCATTTATCAAAGTAACTTTAATTAATTAAGTGTCAAGGTATTGGGTGGTTTGGAGTTATGGCTCAATTTTTTCCTTAAAAAGGCTCATGAGATCACATTGGGATCATGTAAGAATTTCCTCCTAGATCACATTGACAAGAGACTGTGTCTGTGCGTACACACCCATGCGCAGCTCTGTTGGGAGAAAAAGGGTGGAAGGTTGATTTTGCCCCCTTCCCCTTATTCATGGCAACCCATAAACCTGGGGTCCTGCAACCCCAGGAATCACCTTCCGTGAGGTCAGAAGAGATTGCTAAGGAGGAAAGGAACACAGGGAAAATACCCTGAAAATCTTGTTGGTCTCTAAGGTGCTACTAGACCCAAATCTAGCAGGGAAGATGTGTGATTGCTGTGTGAGTGGATCGCTTGAACCAGCCCACAAGGTCTTTTTGAGCTCTTCAGTATTAGAAGAGTCTCACAGCATATACACAGGGATGTGAACACATGCAGCTGTCTTATAACTGAGTAGGATCCTTGGTCTAACAAGTATCCTGATTGGCAGTGGCTCTCCAGGATCTCAGGTAGTGGCCTTTCACATCACCTACTTCCTAGTCCTTGTAACCAGAGATGCAAGGAATTGATGCAAATAGATGCTATGTATGCCACTTGCACGTGTCCCCATTTTTTCCTCTGAAATAGGATGGAAGACTGGGATCAGACCACACCTAAGGGTCTTCTGTAAATATATTGAAAAATGAGTTCTATTTTTGTCATTTTTTGATGTAATGTCTGTTTTTTATCATTAATATGTTGTTTATTAATGACACTTGTTGATTCAAAGGGATTTGGTATATGATATGAAAGACTAAGAGAGTAGTTTTTCAGTCATCATAAAGCTAAGTAAAACACATTAACTCTTGATAGAAATATAAATAATTCCTTTTGCCTTCTCCACACTTCTGGGATCATTTGCCTACTATTACATTGTAGGGCGCATAGTACTTTCCGTACTGCCATCCACCAGAGCATACTCTGTTCCATTTTCTCTCCAATGGGGACTCTGAGCAGCTTAAAACATTTTCTCCTCCTCCATGTTTTCACACATTAAACTTCATAGAGTGGGGTTTTGAACATGGGCTTCTCAAATCCTGGTATGACGCCACCTAAACCCTGCATCACATAATAATGTACCGTGTTATTTTTTTGCATATCTGAATTGGATCTCTTGTTAACTTTTGTTTGTGAAACAAGTTGTTTGATTGTAACATGACTGACCTTTTGGATGGCCTCGTAGAAGTAGTTTCATATTTGATTTTGTAGAGTGGAAACTGCTGTCCTTACGCCTTGTTAGGAGTGGGTTTAAATTTACCGACATACTGCTTTTTGTTTTACTCCTGACAAGTAATGTTTGATCTGCTATAACTTGACCAAAACATAACACAAAACCATTGGATCTCTTGTTAACTTTTGTTTGTGAAACAAGTTGTTTGATTGTAACATGACTGACCTTTTGGATGGCCTCGTAGAAGTAGTTTCATATTTGATTTTGTAGAGTGGAAACTGCTGTCCTTACGCCTTGTTAGGAGTGGGTTTAAATTTACCGACATACTGCTTTTTGTTTTACTCCTGACAAGTAATGTTTGATCTGCTATAACTTGACCAAAACATAACACAAAACCATGGTTTAACTTTACCTATGGTTAGTTTGTGAAACCAGGGTTCAGCTTGAAAATGTCAACTAATGCTGATTCCATTACCTATGCTGTTTAGCCATAGAGGATGGTGCCAAGGAATAAACCAAGATTAAGCCTGCATGTCTCTGTTCATTGCAAAACTCTAATTAAGATTAACTATGGATGATAAATCAGCTTCAAACCCTGGTTTCAGATACCCTAGCCAACTATACTTAATAGAGTAGTTGTGTTCAGAATTAGTCTAACTAAACTGTAGTGTATTGTGATGTCTGAACTGAGCCTGTGACTTTAGATGGCTAGGATGCATAATAGTTTCCTTCAGTATCTTTAAAAGTCTGAGCTGTGGAGCTGAGGCACCAGTAACACGGTATAGAGAAGAGTGTATCTATGCAATAAATAGCTTTTGCAGGACTGGGTGAATTTTGTGGCATCTCTTTGACATGTACGTTCTCCTCTTCTTGGAACTGAAGTTCTCCAGTACGTTGCAAAACTAGAAATCAAGCTTCAGTTTGTCATTTGCTGGGCTGATATTTATGATGACTATACTAGGAATCAACTGCTCCATTTTTTATTGTTCTTTGTGATACTATTGTCTTTGGAGAATGTACAACATTCTTGATGTTGCCTGTGAAAATGCTGCAATTAATTCCTAGGTTGGCATCCTATCCTGGAAGGGAGTCAGGCCAGATCTTCTTAGTTTCAGCAGTAGACTTTCTCATATCTGTAAACCATTTTCTGGTGTTACTTGCTAATCTACTACGGAGAAGCTTATGGATCAAACTTCACTTTTCCAGGGAAAGCTGGCAGGTAAAGGAATAGCAATCTGAGCTGTGTACCCTCAAGGTACCAGTTGTGTCTGGTTAAAGATGTTGGGAAAAGCCCTAATCTTGGGCATCTAGATAGGAGATGTCTCTGGTCTGGGCACCAAGAGGATGCAGTTTTGGTGATCTGAACCAATATGCAAACTTCTTGGGAAGAGCTCTGAGACCCAGAATACGGTTCCGCATTCATTTCCCTTAGTCCTTTTATCTAGCACTGGATGAAGAACATTCTGGGTGTACACTACTTCATAGATTGTCAGTGATATTGTCTCTTTGTTTTTCGTACATTTCAGCCAGCAACAAAGATAAGAGCTGGCCAGAGAACATGACTTTGGTTTGAAGTCAGTTTCTGAAGTTTCAAAGACAAGCCATGTCTGTCTGATCTATTTGATGGCAGGTATGGCTTTGTTCTATTAACTGAGTTTTCAAAGCAACTTCAAAATTGAAAGAAGGCGGCAGAACTATTACGATTCACTCAAAGAGATGACCTGGCCTAAATCGCTCTGGACAAAAAAAAACAAACATCTCAGGATGTCCAGTCAAACCCAGCCCCCCATCAAGATCTCATGGTTCAAAATAAACACTGAACCCAGTAATATTGCATGGGCAATGGCATTGTTTAAAACAGCTTAGAAAAAATGGTGCTTTGAACCTAGCTCATTGAGTCATATGAATGAAAATACGAATATATGAAGCTCCTTTATACCAAGTCAGATCACTGGTTCATCTCATCCAGTATTCTCCTGCCCTCTCTTCTGTACAACAGATTTCTGCTGTCTCATGCAGGGTTTTACTTGAGGTCATTTCACCTGGAGATGTCAGGGATTAAACTGAGAACCATGTGCATGCAAATTTTATGGCTTCCCACTGAACTATGTATATGTGTGAGGCAGAGGTTCTATATATGGAGCTGCTATAGTTGCCATATTCTTTCTGCTGGTTAGATGTTTGGTAGTTCTTATCTGCAAATCTTGATGATTGGCTAAACACTTTTGAAGTCACTGGAATTTTGCTGAATTGAGATTCTGACTGACTTGGTTAACTGGCCATGTCGGTGAATGAAGGCTTCGTTTTTATGTGCACTTTGAATATTATTTGCATGCATAAATTGGCTAGCCTGAGAGGATTCCCCCCCGTTCCTGTATGATCTCTAATTTAGTTAATTATTGCTCTGCCACCTTTAAAGATTGCAGATGCCAGGAAGCAGAACATTAAATGAATGTTTGCCATTAATACAAATTATTATGTTTTGACAGTTTGCTAATCAGCTAAAAGATTATGCTGTAAAAATGTGTACGATTGCTATTTAACCAACCTGAAGGCTTTTGTGTGGATGGGGATTCTCTTCACTAAAGGTCGCACATTTTGAAAGCCAGAAATACTTCCAGTAAAAAGGTACCTTCTAAAATGATGACAAACCACGTTTTGTTTAACAAAAACAAAGATTCACGTATTTGCAACAAAACTTGAAAAAAATCTAGCTATGACAGCAAAATTACACAGCTAATATTCCTAAACTGGTCTGCTGAGATGCAACGCCTTTTTAATTCGATGAGAATTACTCCCAGTCCCAGAGTAGTATTCTTAGGATTGCATTGTAAGTTCCTCGAAAGAGTTTCCTTGGGAGATACTTTAAAGTTATACTCTTGAAGCCAAGTTCAGAGTCTTTAGTTGCATACTAAAAACAAAAAGACACGAGCTGTTTGTATCTTCATAAAAGATAAATTATCTCTTTTTGTTAGGTATTAATTTATGGTACATCCATAAAATTTCAATAAAAATTGAAAATAACTTATACTCTAATAGCATGAGGTTTCATAGATTATACTCCAGTTTATCAAATGCTGAAAAAACAAACATTTTTTTTTAAGAGAATGGTGCTGATTTAGAGTAAGGGTTATGAGGCTCATGGCCTTCATTATTGAAAAGCTGCTAGAAAGAGAAATGCTTAATTTTTTTTTAATTAGCTCTAGGAGCAGTTATTTGTTAGTCCTTTGAGCAGGTGCTTGAACTCTGTTATGTACTGGATGAAGGCTAGTAAATAGAAACTGAACACTGACAATGCAGATTCATGTGTGTTTATTCTCTTCCCCTCTCTCTTTATATATAACATTTTCCCCCTTCCTGCCATCTGGGAGCCTCTGTGGTTCTCCCCTTCCTCCCCTTCCTCCTCATAACAATCTCTTGAGGATGGTTAGACTGAGCTAGTGTGACTGGCCCAGGTGGGGATTTGAATGTGGGCCTGCCTAGTCCTTATAATTGTTGATAGGTGACTTGCAGATGTGAGGTTTTCGATGGGGGCCACCCCTCCCCTCACACATGTCCAGCCTGCTGTGCTTTGTTGCTGATGTATAGGTAGCAGTAGTGGTTCCCCACCCTGGCTTTGGCAGGTGGGCCAGCAGTGATCCTTACCTCACTGATCCCGCTGCCATCCTCTATGCAAATGGCATACTCCTTTCAAACTGCTGTCATGGGCTCTTTGCTAGGCTGCCCTTGAAGATCACTTGGAGGCTTCTGGTAGTGCAGAATGCAGCAGCTAGTTTTTTTTTTTTATTGGAGCACAGAGAAGAGATCACATGAGTCTAGCTGCGATGCCTGCAAATTTACAAACAGGCTAAGTTCAAAGTGCCATTTCTTCCTTCTGAAGCCCTTAATGCCAGAGTCCTGCATACCCTAGCCAGTACCTAGCTCTTCTCCATGCACTGAAGTAACTTGAGGAGGCTTTGATCTCTTTGCCTCACGTAATTTCCTTTACTGTGGGATACCAGAGGGTCACAGAGCTGGGAACTCTCAGTAGCACATGCTTTATGGAATGGCACCCCCTTGAGAGTTCTGGTTGGCTTACTTTCTGAATACCTTCTGTTCTGTTATGAGGGTTGCAGGCACCAAGTTGCCCCATCTGTTGTTTTCTTTTTACCACTGTTCTATTACACAGTGTTGTTTTGTTGTATTGTTGTTTTCATTTATACATGTATTTTAGCTCTGTTATGTGTTGCCCCAAGTCCTTTGTGTTTTGAGTGAAGAAGTGAACTTGTAAGTATGTTAATCATCATAGTACTTTGGGTTTTGTTTCTTGTAGGTATGGGCTGTTTCTGGGGAGCAGAAAGAAAATTTTGGAGGCAGAAGGGAGTCTACTCGACTCAAGTGGGTTATGCAGGAGGACATACCCTAAATCCCACCTATGAAGAGGTCTGTTCAGGTAGGTCTGTTTTTTTCATGGATCGTGAGCCGTGGACCATTCTGAAGTTAAAAAGAAATCATAGAAGGCTGAGATGAAAACTGCAGCTGAGGGTCAAGGCAATTGACATATGAATATTGCTGTATATAAGCTATTTATCTCTTTCCTTTAGATAAGTCTGTCAGATGGTTAGCACCAATGAAGCTAAAAATAGACTCACAAAAGTGCATAAAACAACAAGGTTATTCAGAATAAATCATGGCAGAGCAAATTGGCAAAAATTCCAACTGTATAAGGCAGAGACCAATACAAAATTATAACTCTGGCAGCTGATAACACCTACCTGGGATTTTCTAAAACTCTTAAGAGCACCACTTTTGTCCTGGTACTAAAACATCATCAGGAAAAGAGCACAGCAAATAACTGGGCGGGGGGGGGGGGGTCCCGTAGTCTCAGCTCCATTGTCAAAGGTGTGCTATAGTGAGTAAAGAGAGGCCCGGATGGTCTGTTCTGACGGAACAGCTCATCAAGGCCTGAAGCAAAGTTCTTTTTCAGCTTTGTGATTCCAAGACCCTTCTCAATGGAAAGCAAAAATTAAGCATATCTGTAGAGATTTTCTTATTTTGCATAACTTATTCTACTTCTGCTAGTGATTGTGTTGGAGGGGAGAGGGGGAAAAGTAGTGTGTGGTGTTACAACATTGCCCCTTGATGACTGGAGATTTTGTTTAGCATTGGGGCCCCTTCTGATACTTTGGCCGAGGACAGACTGGCAATCTAAAGCGGGGCAGGCACGCTTCGCAAACGGAGGAAAGGAGCCCGTTCAGACATGCGCATCTGCCCGTCGGCTCCGTTGCGTACTTACCCGTCTCCCAGCCGCTTTCCTTCCGCTTTACCCGGACACCGGTTTTTCCCGGTGTTCAGGGGCCTTCCTCCGCATGCCTCCCGCTTCCAAACAGTGTGAACTGGAAGAAGCGGGAGGCATCCGGAGGAAGTGTGAACGCACCGGCAAAAAGTTTTGCGCATATGCGCATGTGCGCATGTGCGCATATGCGCATATGCGCATATGCGAAAAACATCAAAGGAAAACAAAAAAAGTGCAGCGGCACGCGCTTGCCGCGCGCGCTGGCTATGCGGCAGTCTGAACTCTCCGTGGCAGTCTGAATGCTCCGTATCGCCGCTGATCCGCATTGCTCTGGCCAGTGTGAACGGCCAGCTCCGTGGGTTTTTCCCCCCGCTCCAGTTCCCTCCGCTTTGCCTCCGCTTCAGATTGCCAGTCTGTCTTCGGCCTTTGTTTCATTAGGAATTGCTGCAGCTGCACACTTTATATATCTTGACAGGCTACCCTATCTAGAATTTGTACAGAATGATTGTGGAATATACACATTCCTGACCACTTATCTCTTCTGTACCTTTATAACAATTAATAGAATCCCTGGTTTTTCAAATTAAAATTTAATGTACTTGCAAAAATATAAAAACAAATAAAAAATATCCATCCAGTCATTTAAAAAAAAACAAAACAGTTCAGGTTTGAAACTGAGAGCTGCAAAGATACTGTATGCCTTGTCCTGGATAACCCAAGCTTGCCTGATTTTGTCAGATATCGTACTTGAACAGGAGACCACCAAGGAAGTCCAGGGTTGCAATGCAGAGGCAGGAGAATGGCAAACTGCCTCTTTTCATCTCTTGCTTTGGAAACCCTGCAGGGTTGCCATAAATGTGCTGGAACTTGACAGCACGTTCCACTACCAAAGATACCACACATCTTTAATTGATTGTATACAGTCGACATGAAAGCTCTGAAAGCTTATAATTCAACAGTTAAAGGTAAAGGAGTTCTACCCTCCTTTGTTTTTGGTTATACTTTCTTTCCTTTTGCTGTCTCCCTGTCCTTAGGAGCGTAAACAGAGCAGAATTCTGCAGATGTACCCTAGTTCCCTTGAAATGTAACACGGAATGCTGGATGCACCTCAAATTGTCCCCAGCCAGGCATAATCAAGGAATTGCCCCAAAGCATCCCCTTTCAGATCATGAGATGCAGCCACTTTTACAACAAAGATAAGCTAAAGAGTTGGATCTGTTTGGTTCTCCTTAGTTAAGTGAGGAATCTTCTGTTAGAAGAGGACTCCTTCAGTTGGAAGAAGTTCTAGAAAGACTCCTTCTAGTGAAAGATTTCTCACTTAGCAGAGGAGAACCATTAGAATCTAATTCAAGATGTGGTTTTTTTTTTAAAGAATTCTATCAAAATGTCTTATTATCTATATCAGCCTTAAAATCAGATACTTCACGTATTAAGTTATGTCCTCAGCACATTTGAACCCTTTCAGCCTCATTTTGATTGCTGTGGACTGCTGTCAGAAACCAGAATGCTGTCAGGAATCAGAAGTGAACCAGGTGCCTTGGCTATGATATTATAATTGAACATGTGTGACCATTTGCTATGCACATCACCTTTCCTGCTGGTAAGATGGATACCAGGATGCAGTGGACTGATGAGTACCCAGACAGAGGATTATTTTTACATCACAGTAAATTGTCCTACATGCAAATGTGAAAAGGCATTTGCAATGGATAAGTGTTCTGGGCTATTTCCAGTGCATTTGACTCAATACACAAATACACATTTTTTTGGCAAGCATTATGTGAAACTCATGATGTTCATTCACTATGAAATAACTCTTCATAGTTTGCTTACAGATGTTCCAAACAATTCTTTGTTTATCAATGTATTCATAAGCAATGTAAAATCTGCACATCTCAAGTGGAACTGAAGTCTGATGGAGGGAAAAATGACTTGGTAGTTCATCAGCTGCTTCTCTGCAATTACACACACATACACAATTTTCTTGAAATCAGTATGTTTTTTTACATTATATTTCTGATTCAAACGTGAATATCTAACCATGTAATTTTCTAGAATATAGGGTCTTTAAAAATAATCATATGGGGGAACATGTGCTTTAAATAGTCTTTTATAAAGTTATGATCACAAGCAAATACCTCCAGAGTCTTTTGGGTTGGCCTGTGTTTAATCAAGTCTGCTCCCCCAGTACTTTCTCTCAACAGCTGTCAGTTATCTTTAGTACGTGCCAGTGATCTTTGAAAATTAATAGGAATTTAAATGTATGCACCCTGCATTTAGCTTTGTTGCCATGATACTCACAGTGTTGTTTGACAAATTATGCTGGTCACACCATTTCCTTCTTTGAGGGATGCTCCTGAGTCTAAAATCTTGAGATGAGTGATTCTTAACCATGAAATTATTTTCATTCCATGTTACCTGCTGTCCTGGTCATCTGGAAATGTAATATTTATTTATTGTTTTTGTGTATTTATTACCTGCCAACTTCCTCATTGTGTAAATCAAAGGCAGTGGCAGCCAAGAACAAGATCAGTAGTGTGAAGTACAATAGAAGCAGCTATTAAATATATGGCACACATATAGTCATATAACTGAATTCAATCTGGTAGCTACATATCTGTGGAAATCAGCCACCTTGGAATATTTGCCTGAATAAGAAAGTTCTGCCTGATAGCCTAAAAGGCAGAGGAGAATAATGCAATGGTTCTTATCTAAATGTCTACACTCAGTGGGAAGGAAGATGATTATTTTTTGTCACAGACACTCCTGTACCACAAGTTGGAAATGTCAAAATTCCTCAGCAAAGTTTGCAAAGTTCACTCTTCTCCAAGTATAATGCATTATACCAATGTCATGAATTGATGTTATGTTGTCATTTGATGCTCTTCTGCTAAGGCATTGGGAATTGATGTGACCAGAGGCAGGATACTGAGTTGGGTACTATGGCCCTCGTGCTTTGACCTGGATGACCCAGGCTAGCCCAGTCTTGTCAGATCTCAGAAGCTTAACAGGGCTGGCCCTGGTTAGTACTTGGATAGGAGACACCAAGGAAGTCCAGGGTTGTTACGCTGAGGCAGGCAATTGCAAACCTCCTCTGTTCTTGTATTGAAAACCCTACAGGGTTGCCATAGATCACCTGTGACTTGATGGCATTTTCTACCACCACCACCAGTGTGGCCATCATAATAACATTTTCTTTTAGGAAGTCTTGGGATACGATCCCATTCTGCTGTGCTCTTGCCCCACTCCTACTCATTTCTGTGGCCATTGTCTTGGAGAAGCTTGTAGTTGATTTTGCTCTTACCCCCACTCTCATTCATTTCTGTGGACCTTGAGCCAGAAGAAGCTCTTGCCTGATTTTACTCTTGATGGCCTTTGCTTGACATAGCCTAAAACCTGCTCCAGAAGTCACAGTGGAATACATTAGAAGGGAAAACAAGCTATGGCCAGCTAAGTAAAACCTGTTTCAAGTTGACAGTAGGTGCACACTTGCAAACCTGTATTTAGTTTTGCTTCCCTCTTATTTTCCTTATTAAGGGGAAGCATAAGATGTTCTTTGCAGGATCAATTTATTTTGAAGAAAATTATGGTGTTGTTCCATAAATAATTTTTTAAAAAGTTTTTTATTTATCATTTCAACAAGTACAACAATAATACAATAATAGTAGAACAAAAATAAACAACCAACTTTCACTTCATAACACTGAGTTTTATCAATATATAGTTCTCTGCAATATTATCTCTTTTGCTACAACAGGGCTATACATTTATTATTTCTGTTATTTTCAAAAGAATTTGGGTTTTCTTAATTAAAACAACATTTTTCCAAAAAAGTGTACCATTTCTCCAGGTAGTTTGAAGTAGCCAAGGGGTTTTCTGATCTCCTAATGTCTTCTGTTATTTTGTCCATAATGGCTGTTCCATAAATAATTGGGGGGGGGGGGAGGTCTGGTGGTACGTGGTATACTAGGGCCTAGGTAGAACTTAAATTACTGCTCCAATGAACCTAGGGTCCCTTTGGAGGCAATGCTAAGCAAATGTTACATGATTCTAAGCCTTTTGTGTTCAGTGGATTTAGAAGGGCATAACTGTTGAAATGGGGTATGTTGATGGACCTTTCCAGGTACTGTGGACCACCAAAAAGACAAATAGAGTGGGTTCTAGAGCACATCAAGCCTCAAGTTTCCCTAGAAGCTAAAATGACTAAACTGAGGCTGTCGGACTTTGGTCACATGATGAGAGGACAAAAATCACTGGAAAAGTCAACAATGCTAGGGAAAGTTGAAGGCAGCAGGAAAAGTGGAAGACCCAACATGAGATGGATTGACTCAATCAAGGAAGCCATGGCCCTCAGTTTGCAAGACCTGAGCAAGGCTGTTAAGTTAACAATAGGGCATTTTTGAGGTCATTAATTCGTCAGCTCGCCATGAGTTAGAAGCGAATTGATGGCACTTAATGCGCACACACAACTCTGTTTAGGATTACAGTGTTAGCTTCCAACACTTTCAAGCACAACTCTCCTTTACTACTAATGTAAGACTTTTGTGCACTGTGTGTTGATACCCAGAAATATTCTGTACATTCTGTGTGGCTTGCCCAGCCATCAGGTTTTAAAGTCCCTAATAAATCAGCTTGTGTCACACACTGGTTCAGACTTGAACAGTATTTTATTATTAGTTTATTTGTACTCTGCTCCCCGGAGAGAACTACTTACAACAATAGCAAACAAAGTAAACACAGGAAAAATAGGTAATAATTAAAAAAATAAACTGCAAGAAAATGTGGACCAAGCCAGCAAGTATGTATTATAAAATAGGAAGACCAGCAGAAGTACAAAATCAACAGTTCAACTGCAGAAGGCAGATAGGCTAGGATAGCGATTAAAGTTATCATAAAAACAGGTTAGACAGGAAAAAAAGTGAAACAGTAGTTCATAGAATAGGTAAAGTGACCACCAAATAAGACCTAAAAGGTGAGGGAAAATGTAGATAAAAGCCAAGGCAAATAAAAATGTCTTGACCTGGTGCCTGATAGCCAAGAGACTAGACACCTTCAGTAGAAGGGCATTCCATAAGTGAGGCTCCACTACTGGGGGGGGGGGGGGGAGAATCATGTGGCTAATCCCCATATGTGTGGACAGGGCACAGAGAGCAGGACTTGGGGTAAAAAACAGGTGACAGACATGGCAGTATCGAGGAGGTGGTGTTTTGTATACCCTGTTTCCAAGTCATTTAGGGTTTTAAAGGTAAGCACCCATACTTTGAATTGTGCCTGGAAGCAAAGAGGCACAGTTTTTTTAGTATAAGGGGAGATATATCAATCCCCCGACCACCATGTTTAGTACTGAATGAAGCTTCTTTATTGTCTTCAAAGACAGCCCTATGTAGTGCGTATTATAGTAACCAAGCCTGAATGTGATCAGAACATGGATTACCATCACCAGTTCCCCAGGGAGTTCCTTTCTGTCCTACACTATCCCGGGCGGGGGGGGGGGATGTAACTTGGTCATTATAACAGACTATGTGAAATTAACTCCCCATAGCTATTTGCCTAGAAGCTTGCTCTAATAATTGTTTTAGCTATTTCACTTTGAAAAGTATGGCTGCTGTAGTGAGTATTACAACAAAGAATGAAAGCCCCTTCTTTCCAAAGTCAATGGCATGTATTTCTCTTGTTAATTAAATCTTTGGGAGGAGTATGGAGAAAATAAGCTTTGCATTTTCTCTGCCTTCCCCATTTCAGATATCCTGTGTACAGTAATTTTTCTCATTAAGAATATTCAGCTATCAGACAGCTATATAACTTGGAGAGGGGGGGAAATCACTGTCTTGGTAATATAACCAGGACATTATTACACCTTGCCAGATGTGTGTCTAGCTTTCCACGATGCTTTAGATGCATAATTAAACTACAAACATTATCCTCATTTTCTATAGCTTCTAAGGATACCTGAAGGGTTTTGAGAACAGGCTGTGAAGGAGATCACAAGATTAAAGTCTTCAGACTGTAATGAGAATGGTTCAGAACATTTCCGTTTATTGTTCAAGCCATTGTCAAAAGAATGGATTCCTGTTGGGCTTTTGTCTGTACTCCTTATAGCCTCTCTTAGAGGAATAGGGTATAAGAATTTAAATGTCTGATTTACAGATTCAGTGGAGACTATCAGAATGCTGTGAAGCCTTGATCATTCTGAATTCTTCTGCTTGTTTGGCTATGGAAATCTGTCACTTTCTATGGTTAGCCAAGCTCACCTGGGCTGAATGGTGCACAGGCTGGTCTTTTAAAGTATTTTGTATGATTAGAGGAATTGTTAGGCATTGGCATTTCGTAGAACTTCAGCCATAAGTGTTTCCCATTATTTTATTGCAAGTAAATAAAGATAATATGACAAAAAGACATTCACTTCTGATAGTTTTGACACTCTAACTGTGTTGTGAGGAGATCTGGGGCTTCTTGGAAACTTCTCAGGTGTTAGGAGTTCAATAATTGCTTTTCAGTTACAAGACCGGTAACTACAATCTAGGTTCGTTCAAAAATACCTTACCAGCTACCACTGATCTTTCTAATGTAGTGTGCAGCCACAGGTGTCAGTTATGGGTATCTTCTAGGGCACTGTTCACCTGGGAGAACAATGAGTCCCACTGGGCCCATCAACACTCTGCATCCAATGCCAGAATCCCAGTTTTGTGCCCAAAATAAAAGATATAGATTTTTTTTTAAAAAAAAAATACCATCCAGTTTTTTAAATTTGGAATTTTAAAAAATTAATGATGGAGCAGGTGAACACCCTAAGACAGCCTCTTGTTAGCTGTCTGACCAGCAGGGCATGGGGAGGCTGCTTTGTTGGCGCTGGGCAGCATTCAGCCGAACCCTAGCTGCTTCAGCATCTCTTGGCACAATTCTGTTCAGGAAATAAATAAGGTGGCAAAAAGAAGGATAGGGCAAGAAGGGCATGGAGATTGGTAGGCAATAAGTTAATGAACTGCTGACTCTCTTGACAGTCAAACGTTCTGGCCAGTTTTTTCCCTAAGAGTGCTTTCTTTTTTTCCTGAAGCAACTTTCCTAGTTAAAGAGCAGTACAGTTTCATATGATAGCTTACTTCATGCTGGATGCTGAATTTTCTGTTTTAAAGGGCGAACAAACTGACATGCAGAATGCATACTGGTAGAAATGTTGGATAATACGGCTTTGGATCCCAAGCCATTCCTGGTTACATCTATATTTTATTTTTTTATTTATTTATCTTTCGCATTTTTATCCTGCCTTTCCAGCAAACTGGAATATATATATATATATGTATATATAATATAAAGTCCCCTGACCATAAAATCAACACCCAGGCCAAACTGCTGAACCTAGAAACACCACATTCGGGGAGAGCGCTCCTACCATGGCGTAAGTGCTCACTAAGAAGGGATTTTTAGAAATTCGATCCCTAAGGGGGTCAAAAGGAGAAAAATGTGCTCCTCTCCATTGATTCCTATGAGGCTGCCAGGTTGCTGCCTCCTTGCACCCCCCACTCTCTGATTGGTCAGCTGCAGAGCTCAGCGTTCTGAGGTAAAAAAAAACAGTTACAGGAAATTGCAGAGAGCTAACGTCAGTTGAGGAAATCAGCAATGGCCAACAACCAGTGAGGTGCAGTGATGCTGCTGGCCCAGCCTCTCCGATGGCTTCCAACACACTCCCACCACCTTCTTCACCTGACAGGTGGTTGTCTGTCAGGAGCAGCAGCGGTTGTAAGGTGCTTAAAGCCACGAGGGAGCCCGCCCCAGCAGTAATGCCTTAGTGATCCTGCTGGCCTCACCTCCACAGTGGCTTCTAATACTCCTCCCCTCCTCCTCCCTCTCCTACAGAGGACAGGCAGCTGCCTGTCAGGTATAGGAGAGGAGGTGGGATGCTTACAGCCACTGGGGAGGTTTGCTCAGCAGGATTGCCCAGTCTCCCGGATGCCTTTAAACATAATTCCCCCGCTTCCACACCAGACAGGCTGGTGTCTGTCAGGTGTCGGAGCAGGGCCAGGGCACTTTAACGCTACAAGGAGGAGGCAACTTAGGAATGCAACAAAAACATTTGCACATAGTACTCCTGGGGGGCACTGAGCTGTGCAGGCCAAGTACCAGCAAGATCACCCTGAGGCGTTCAGAACAACACAGTCTCCATATGAGCAAAACAATCCAGGACATCACTTTCGTGGAAGGTGGCAGGAGTTGACATAACAGACGACTGTTTCTTAAATGGACAGTTCTATGTTGCCTGCTCCAGAGTGAGCTCAGCAAGCAGCCTGGTGATCCTAGCACCTGAGGGCAGAACCACCAATGTGGTCTACGGAGAGGTCCTTCAACAGAGGGGAAAAAAGCAGTATGTATGTCTCACTTTGTTTTTTACACGACAATCTTCTCCATTAGAATTCCTACAACAAATGTTACATTTCAGACTTCACATCATCAGTATTATAACTGGATTTACCAAACTTAAATACCATAGCGAAGCACGGACTAGTATATTATGAAAAGTACAGTTTCTCTGGCAATGTTCTCTCTTTGCTGTGTGGTTTAGCTCTTTCTGTTCATAAGTAATCTTAGCTGAACAGTCCAGTGTGGCCCTGTTGGTTTGCTGCAGCTCTTGTATGGGTTGAGGGGTTTAAGTTAGTCTCAACTGCTCTTAGTCTGTTTTTAGATTAAGATGGGTAGCCATGTTAGTCTGTCTGTCTAGCAGCAGAAAAGAGCAAGAGTCCAGTAGCCCCTTAAAGACTAACAAAATCTGTGGCCGAGTATGAGCTCACAAAAGCTTATACCTTGCCACATATTTTGTTAGTCTTCAAGGTTATCTGAAGAAGTGAGCAGTGACTCACAAAAGCTCGCACCCTGCCACATATTTTGTTAGTGTCTAAGGTGCTACTGGACTCTTGCTCTTTTCTACAGTTTTTAGACTGATACTCTAGGAGTTTGCAATGGGTGTGTTGATATTTATTGTAAAAAAATTATTTTATTCTGTTAGCTGCACTGAGAACTTTCAGGCTGAGGGGCAATATACCATATTATGAAATATTATGAAACCTGTTAGGCTTTAAGGTGCCACAGGTTTTTCTTCTGTTTTGGTTGAAGTCTGAAGGACAACTCAGTGGGCTCTTTGCTGCTGGAAAAAGGCTATAATGGAGCTTCCCTCTCAGAAGCAGCAGGCCCCAGATAATAACTATGTTTTCTCTTTCAGTATTTATCAACTTAGAGCTGGTGCTGCTAGTGTGACAGCTGAAAGATGACTGAGTGGGAATGAATTTTCCTTCCCTTTTTGAGGCCTACTTTGGAAATCTCATCTCTCATCTTGGGGAAGGGGATTTCAAAGCCAAAATGGTACATGATCTAGAATGTACTGAGGTGCTTCTGCACAGGTGCAGAACCCATATTTTGGGTTGCACATAGAATCCCAAGCAGAACAATTTCTTAGTGATGCCCCAGTGTCATGCTCTGCCTCCTCCCTGGCGGGGCTACCTTCCGTGGCCGTGGCACCTTCTCCCCGGGTCAGCCCTGGGTGGAGTTGGGGACCAAAAGGGGCGCAGCGGGGCCTCAGGATAGCCGGAGGGCGGGGTTTGTGTCACCCTGGATCGCCTCCCTGCCTCCGTCGGCAAGCGTCCCGTCTCTGTCCTCCTCGCTCTCCCTCTCTCTTGGCTTGTCTGTCTCTCTGTCCTCTCCAGCTTTGCCTCCAGTTTTTCCTCCCTGGCCCTGCTCTCCACACCTCCTTTTATTCCCCTCTTCCCCCTCCCAGTGCCACCCGGGGCCTCCAGCCTCCTCCTCCCTGCCCGGCCCCGCCCCCCTTAATAACTCCGGATGCTGAGCCAGGGACTGGAAGGCAGCCCCGCCTATTATTCTTGTTCCTGGCCGGGGGTGGGTGTTTCAAGCCCCGGCAGGGGAACCGCTCCCGGGGCTGTTGCTGGCTCATCCTCTCTTGGAGCTGGAGTGTGGGGCGCGGCACGCGGCCAGTGCCCCTGGTGTGTGGGGTGTTGCCACCAGCTGCAGCAACTGGGGAGGCATCTGGCTCCAGCCCCAAGTTGGGCGCTTTGCTGGGACTGCAGTGTGTTCCAGGTTCCCCAAGGCTTCGGGCTGTGCTTTCCCCCGCCGCGGTGAGTGGGGGCTTGGCTCCACAGGAAGGGAGGGGGTTTGAGTCCTGGACGGCCCGAGACGGGACACCCAGTCAAGTTGGTACCTCAAATGGCTTATAAAAACTTATACTGTTACGTGACCAAAGTTAAGAACAGGACTGAGAAACCTAAATCTGTAGGTTGTCATTTGAGCCTGTTTTTTGTTGTTTGCCATGCCTTGGCAGTGTGGATGGCAAGCTCTAAATCAGGGGTGTCAAACATGCAGCCCGGGTGGCCGGATCAGGCCCCCGGAGGGGTTCTATCAGGCCCGCACTGGAATGGGCCATCTCCTGCTTCCAGTTCTGTTGCTGCTGCTGCATCATAGCTTGCTTTGCCAGACTCTCTCAATCGCTCAGCCATTTAATGTTTTCCCCTGGGTCCTAGACTCAGAACTCTGAGCATGAGATTTCTGTGGTGAATGTCAATAAATCAAAAGTAGGTTTGCAGCTTACAGATACACACCTGAACAGCATACTCAAGATTGCAACATCATAGACGTTTTGATGCAATAATTCAGAGCAAGAGATGTCAGTTATCAGAGACTGTTAACTAAACAAAATATTGCAAGAGTGCTAATGTTTTAAGCATGTTTTTACTTTAAGTAAAAAAAATCTTTGTGTTTGTGTCCTTTATAAAGTTTATATCTCCACTACATCTTATGACACACATGGCCCGGCCCAACAAGGTCTCATTTATGTCAGATCTGGCCCACATGAGTTCGACACCCCTGCTCTAAATGAAGTTACCTTTCTCAATCTGTTTGCTTTTGGGAATTTGTTTCCCAGCACAATACTCAGAAAGAGTTCCCTTCTGTTTTGGTAGCAGCAGCGTACTGATAGTGTCACAGTTTACAAAATGGCTGAGGCTTGTTGCCCAAAGTGGATTGAACCTCTGTGAAATATACACATGCACACTTGGCCTTGAGGCAAACAATAAGATGTATGTTGTTTGAATGAAGTAGCTTGCCCTGAGTACTAGAACACTGTAGGGAAAGGAGAAGAGACACAAGAGGGACACAAGAGTGAACAATGGGAATGGACTGCAGCTGCTATAAGTGAAAATTTCCGAAGGACAGCAGATGGTGTAGGCTGTCTGCTTGTATATTTCTTGTTTATTGCTGTGTTTTTAAAAAATTTAATATTCTTATTTCCCTCCAAAATCAAAGCCCTGGTTCCCTTAATGACAATACGCTAAGGTGCTGCAGTGATAATAATGAAGACGTTTACAGGACACATTCTATTTCCTTGAAATTGTGATATTTCTGTAATTACAGCGTGTAATATTATACCCACCATTTATACACTGCCATTCCCAATGAGCAAAGCTCCATATGTTGTGTGTAGTCTCTTTCACATTAGGGTAATGATTCTGGGTAATTTTAAAATGAGGGCCGTTCACAAACTATTTTGTATTTAAATGAGAGAAGCGTAAACCTCTCTCTTCATGGAAATGTTGTTGATGGAACCACATCAGTTTCGTGAACTAAATGAGGAGGAAATTCTTTACATGGATTCTCTGGTTTTCAAAGGGGTTTCTTTGCTTTTCTGTTCAGGAAACAATTTGAGTTCTGAGTATAGATCTAGTACCTCACAGTTTATAACTTTTGTTCAACCTCTTGAGTGCATATTGGTCAGAGCCAAAATGTTGTTCAGGCTAGATGACTGGCTGTAACCTGCCTCACTGGAGTTGTGAAGATAAAGAATAATGTTCGAAGATTTTTGGGAGGAGAAATGGACCATGATTTCACCAAGAAATAGCCAGTCCTATTTTGTAGGGGTGATGGAAGGTTTGTGATGGACAACTTTTGCCTGTGGCATTGGGATATGAATGGCTCCAGCTTTTTAACTAAGCTGTCCTGTAATTTTCCTCTAGCGATGTCTTTAAATAAAACATGTAATGTGATATCATCATGTGAGTTTTCTTACACCCCAAAGTGGTAGCCAGTGGAGTGGGTGGAGTGAAACTCACCACGCACTGAAGTCATGTCACATGTTTTCAGTTACTAAATGTCAGAAGGGGAAAGAGATTCAGGTTTGTGGTTCAACAGTAGCCAGGTGCCTCCTGTAACATTTAGTTCCATTCTAAATAAATTCTACAGAATAAAAAAAATAGAGGTAGCAGAGAATCCTTTTATTTGGATCCAATGGTGATTATAATTCAGGGAGCATGTTTCTGACTTATGCAACGCTCTTCTTCAGGCCATGAAGAAAGTGGGAGGTTAATAAATTTCTGGGTCAAAATAGATTGGTTTGCCAGTGTGTTGGGATGGGCGGGGTTGCATGCCCTGTTTCTTAATTGCCATGGCATTGACACAATTAATTTTTTGTTGATTTTATTTATAGCCTAACTTCCTCCCTGAGTCTCAAGGTGGATTGCAGAATATAAAACAATGCAATCAGACACCATAAGAAAAAATAAAAGAACAATGCAATAGGACTGTGGCCTGTACTGTTCAGAAATTAACACCAGTAATGGTGGCCATCAGGTCATGGACCGACTTGGAAGTGGGAGGAGAGTGAACTTTGGCACAAAGATGGGGAGTGACCAGTGCTGTCCAACCAGCAGAAGACTGCCAGAGATAGTGAGATAGAGAATAGCAGGCAAACTTTCTGGAGGAGTCAGAGGCCTTCTAGATTGACTTCCTTAGCAAGGCAGCCAGCCATCCTGGCCATATGATAAAGGGTAAAGTAAAGGTCATAATGGAGTTCTCTTCCTTGACAGAATACAGTCTTCTGGAGGTCTGTCTCCTTCCTGGCACTTGCTCCCAGGATGCTAACCAAAGGATTAATTGTGCTCTCCAGTCAAGCCTTAATTAGCTTGCGCGGAGCCCTTCTCAAAGAAAAGATACCTATATGTTTTCCTCAACTTCTACCTCCTTCAGGTAGTTTTGGATCCTTGGAGGCACAGCTTACTAAGCTCAGCCACAGATTTTAAATTTCTTGTCCTGTGCCTGTAGGCTTGTTTCAGTATGAGATGCTTTTCTCAGTCCTAAGATATTTTAGGTCTGAAAGTCACATCTCTGAGATTTGGCGAGGTAGATGAAATCATCAGTGAAGGTTCTCAAATTACCACTTCCTGTAACTTTACTTGCTTGTGCTGTGATTTCCCAGTAGGCTTAAGCCAGTGTTTGCTTAGTGAAGTGGCAAAATTAGAAATTAATTGTATTTTCTTTCCAAACAATATCAAATGTTAATTGTGGCTGAAATGCCTTCCAGTGATTTTGTTCTAATGTCACATTTCCATAAAGTGTATACAGCTGAACTTTCTAGTGAATGTGCTGTATCAGTCTAATGTGAGTGTGTCTAATCTGCAGTCTCTGAGTATAATGGCAGTAAGTGATTGGCAAGCAATCTTAGTCTTTCATGCTTGCGTAGGTGGACATAAGTGTTTGGAGATAAGTGGGTAATACAGATTAGTGCAACTGACAGATCTGTGGCATGGGTGGTGAATACATACAGGGCCAAGATTACAAGGAGAGGTAAGAATTGGGAAGTCCATGCATAAGCACTGGCACATCAAGGACTGTTGTCAGATGCATTCTAAGTCCAATAGTCAAAGCTAAGTAATCCATGCAAAGGATATGGTACAGGGGACCTTTGAGCAGCATTCCTTGGTCCCATTGTCTTTAGTGTGGTGGTTATTGTTTCCATTTTTCTTCTTTTATCCTCTGTGTAATACTAGCCACCATCTTAGAAATGAATGAGGAAAGTAAATGAAAAAGTAAAAATAGGGCATTGTCTTACACAAATGCAAAACATGACTTCAGATGTGGTAGATAAACTCATGCCAAGACAATATATTGAGCTTATCTTATTGCCTTTAATTCCCTTATTTAATAGCAGTTTGTACTTTGAAGAGACACATTTGCTCCAAAATGGAGTTTTATATGCACATAATGTGTCCATAATAATGTATAAATTCAACAAAGCAACTGAGCCTTGAGTAGTGCTAACACTTAGTGTCTCTTTTTTGTCCATTACCTCTTTACTATTCTACTTGTATTTGAAAGTATCTGACAAAAGATTTTATTTGCAGGGGTTTTTTTTTTTTTTTAAATTATATATGCCTCTTGTGAATGGGAGGCTGAGGGATGACTATCCTCTCCATGGTGAGATCAGAAGTAGAAGAGTTGTTTTTTTATACCGTGCTTTTCTCTGCCTCAAGGAGATTCAAAGCAGCTTGCAACTGCCTTCCCTTCCTCTCCCCAGAACTGGTATCTTGTGAGGCAGGTGGGGATGAGAGGGAGAATTGTGACTGGCCCAAGGACACCCAGCAGGCTTCCTGAGGAGGTGGAGTGAGGAATCAAACCCAGCTCTCCAGATTGTAGTCCACTGCTCTTAACCACTACACCATGTTTGCTGTTAGACTTTTATGAAGCAGAAATGCAGATAATTCCTGAAAAGTCCATATGCTGTGATGGGGCTATAGTATGTAAATTAGGCATCTATTTGTATATATTTCTTTGCATGCTTTTTAATACTTTTTTTGTAGAACTTAGATTTATTTTGTTCCTTTTTTTTGTTCCTGCATTTCATTATGAGGTTTAAGGCAATTCCTAAATAAAGAGCATATCCTACTTCCTTATATAGAGCTTAGGGCCAAACTTTATCGGATGCTAGAGTTTAATCTTCAAGAAGAGCTATGGGGGTCCAGTATGGAGCAGGGTTGTGACACTGTGAAAGGAGGTGTTTCTCCCACCCAACGCCATTTTGTGTTGAAAGTTCACACATGCTCCCCCAGTGAGGAAACAGACAGGCACAATACGGACACCTGCCTTTTCCCCTACCCTGGGCTTGAAGCAACCTGAAGTGGGCATTTTCAAGTGGGTAAATCCTCTCTCCACTTGTACTGCAGTCCTGATCAATATGCCCTGTCGGTATATATTTTAGTACCAAATGTCACAAATTTGAATTCAGTCATAGAACTTCAGCTTTACATGTAGTTTGGCCCTTAATGGCCATATATATGTGAGTCTAGCATCTAGATTTGTAGCCCTGTTAATATAGTACTCTTTTTCAAACCCCATTGCCCCACTAGGTTTGGAAAGTTCTCTATACAGTTCTAGATCAAGATGGGTAGCCATGTTAGTCTGTCTGTAGCAGTAGAAAAGAGCAAGAGTCCAATAGCACCTTAAAGACTAACAAAATTTGTGGCTAAGTATGAGCTTTCATGAGTCACAGTGAACAGTGACTCACAAAAGTTCATGTCCTGTTCTGTAACTGAAGCCTGCAGAGAATCCACTTTGCAGCAGTGGAGAATCAGTCTTTGGAATACAGATGTGTTGAACTTAGAAGAAAGTTAATGAAGACCACAGTCAAACACCAGAACTTGAGGTTGTGTTCAGAGGGTGACTAGTAACCTGATCTAATGTTCTAGTCTATGTCTAAACCAAACAAAGGTGAAAATATTTCTTTAGGGTCTCCACTTCCCTGGAGTGGATCAGTTCTCAGGTAAAGGGGAAGTGGTACAACTCCTACTATCTGTTGAATTGGCGGGCACATTGGTGAAGGTCGGATTTCCTGAACTGAAGAAGTTTTAGAGATTGAGTTATCTGCTGGCTGAGATCTGAGGAAACATGGCTCTTCAAGATTCTTCCTTGACAATTTGAGGAGGGGGTTGTCTGTGAGGCTGCTTTCAGGGAGAGAGCAGCCCCCATCATCTGGGTTCTTGATGCTCTGGACTTCTGACGCAGAAATGTCTGGAGTCAGGATGCTGGGCCATGATGTTTTTAGAGCTCTTTGTGAACAGGGGCTGCCATGTTGAGTACTGAGGAATATTCTGTATCATATGTTGGATATTCTTTGACACTGAGGAAGAAAATAAAAGTCACTGACTAGTAAAATGAAAATCAAAGTAAACAAGAATCAATTTGAAAAATAAATTGTATATTATAAATTCCCAAAAATAAAAAAGTCTTTAAATATACTAGAAGCAAGAAACCAATCACAGGTTGTAAGATTGTTAGATAACAAAGATGTAATAGAAATATTAAAGAAATATGGGAAAATCAATGCAAAAATTTGCTTATCTACACCAAACTGTTGCTGTTTGGAGGGAATTTGAAAATGTATTGAGGAAGTATGCCAAATAAACGTGAGAGGGAAATTTTAATCCTTAATTGCATTGTGAACTGTTTGATTATGAGTATTGACATGAAGAGGAATAAATTGGCTAAAATTCGTATATAGGTTGGGCCTTGAGAGGGATAGATATACTTCAGTTCTACATGATCTGCCTCCCCACCAAAATTCTGCCTCTGCTGAGGTTCTGGTAGGACAGGGCTATAAATTCTTCTGTTGCCTTCCCTTTCCTATGGGGATGAACAGGTTTTGAAGCAAAGTTGTTTGTTCTTGAGTGGCTCTAAAACTTTCCACATCTAGTTCTTAAAACATATTATTTCCCCTCCCCACAGTAAAATATGTTATTCCTCCCTCCCAGACAGTTGTTTCCAGAATCCATATCTGAAGGCAAGAATTATGGTTGATTGTTGGGCTGGGTGGCTATACCATTCCTTCTCAAATAATTCCTCTTTAATTGGTAAAAAAACCAAACAAACCAAGTAATGGTTGTATTTCATGGCAGCAGCTGTTGGGTATTCAGCAATGGGAGTGACACGATGGCGCTTAAGTGTACAGGGTACTCATCCTATCTGTACAAGTAAGTTAATCATCCACAATTCACTGAACTGTAGAGTTACATTCACAGAGCAGCGGGCTGCTTTTTAATTGTTGCGGCTCATTTTCTGCATCTCACAAGATCTTTTGTCTCAGCTGCACCAGTCTTGGTTGCAACCCTAAAACTGTCAGCCTCCTCCCCCCCCTTTCCTTGAGGAGCTAACAATTCTTCTTGCTTCACAATGCTGCTTAAATTGAACCAGATGCTGCCTCAATAGAGCAACCTGCCCATCTTGAGACATTAAGCCCAAAATTATTTAGAAAATTGAAGCCTTTAACTTACTTTGGATTAATGTGATTAAGTCGAGGTTGCTTTAATTCATAACTATCTCTTCCTTTATTAAGAGGCATCACATCTTTGGGAGCAGCGTGGAGGGATACGCCACCAATTAAAAGTTAAATTGATGACACAGAACAACTAAGAAAAGCATTTAATGTTTTGCTAGCAACTGATGTAAGTCTTCGCTGTGCAGGGTTTTAGACAGACTTAGCAATGCATATAAACATACCCTGCAATGGTAGCCCACAGTTATTAATGTAAGCTTTAATGCATCAAAAATATCTTTGTAAGCTTTGCATTTGACTTAAAGTAATAATGGTTCATATAATTTATGTAGATCCTCTCCTCTGCCCAACCTGCTCCCTGTGTGAATAATAATACATTTAAAACAAAACCTTTAAAAGATTTCAATTAAAATTGCCATCATGACTACTGATGCGCAACTAATTGAGTAGTTCTTTAAAACCCATAAAGGAGTGACATGTATCCATTCACATTTCATACTTACATTTGAGCCTTTATTTATAGATCATTCTGTTGTGACTGGGCTATGTAGCTGTTATTGAATATGACATATGTATAAATAGCAAGGCTCACATCCATTATTAATCATTTATAAAGCCCTTTGCTATTGGGAATCCAGCAGCCAAAGATTATATGCTCCATTTTTCAGGAGGGTTGCAATGGCCTTATTGCCTCGGTGTCAGTTTATGCATGTGTGGATTAGCTGTCTTTTTGTAGCATATATGGCAGGAAACTCAGCAGCGCTGTCCTGAAATGTCTAAAAACATCTAGAGCCAGGATTGTACCATGAATTGCAAAATGGGGTCATGCAGATTCAGTGGGTTTTTCAGACACATGAAAGCCTTTGTTTTTAGTTTTTCTAGCTCTGTGGTACATCTTGAGAATATGTATATTGTGCCAACCTTGTACTCCTCGCATTCTCTGCAGTAAAACTTCAAATTGTTCCGTTTCCTTTAGCATCAGACCAGGTGTCTGTTGAGTGTGAGAAAAGAAGGTAAGTGGAAATTGCTGTGGAGTGATTTAAGTAAGTCATCATTGATAGTGAGTCAGCTGGTTGCTGCTGGGCCCGGCCTGATGAGTCTTCCCTCAAAGGCCAAAACAGCCCTGGACAGGGCCCTGCTCCCTCCCCCTGCATTTTTAAAAGAAATCAAGGCTTGAATACTAGCAATAATGCTGTGGTTGCCTAGCAGCAGCTGCTGAGGGCATTCATTTCTTAAAGCTATAGGCACTGCTTCTATGATTTTGGAGAGTTTTAATCCCCAGATTTCAGATTTTTCTGCAAATGTGGGACTTGGCTCAGCTTTAAAAAAAGCTGTCTTATTTGTCAGTCACTCCATGTCATGTCTGTCTCTGAATTAAAGTACAGATGGGCTCATGTAGAGAATTAAATGTATTTATATATCTGTAGATGATGAAAGTATTTCTGCTCATCTAATCAAGTTAATGCTTTAAAATATTTGACCATTGTATGACAACATTGTACCTCTCAACTGATGATATAATTCTTGACCAGTAAAATGATAGATAGCAGCATCCCTCTGTCTCAGTTGCTGACTGCAGTGTGGGTTAGGTCCAGAAACTCAGAGAGTGCAGGTTATGGTTTTAGTTAAGAGTATATTTATCAGCCATTAATTTTTTTTAATGAATAGGTACAGTATTCTCTATTTCCCTCCCCCCCCCCCGGTCCAACATAGACTGTACCCCTGCAGGTTCTTAGAATCTTCTTTGTGAAACAGGTTATCCCAGGATTCACTAGTTTTCTTTTCTCATCATTGTTGTCTTTGATAAGAATAGGAAAAACCAATAAGGTGGGAGTAGGTAGATTTCACATGAATTAATTTAATACCTGACAATATTGCTAACTTTGATGAAAACTTTAAATGTAAAAATAGTGAATAAGAAATTCTAAACAGACAAGCCATCGGGAGTCATAATATCAGTCCATTGGCATTCTTTGTTGAGAAATGGAACCATAGTAGAGAGGGAGAAAAGAAGAAACTGTTTACTGAAGCCAGTTTTAATTAATTCCCTCTGTGGCTCAAAATAAGTTGGTCTTCTGGTCCCTTACAGCATAATTAATCATCAGTAATAATTTATTTTATATGGCTTCCTGAGGTTAAACATGGGTACAGCAATTCATTAAAAATAGGCTGGGAATTAATAACAGCTAAAAGGTTTGCCAGAAAAAAGTGAAATATCTGGTAAGATTTATTGAGGGCCAGTGATTGATGTATTATGTGTGTTATCTGTTAAACTTGGGAGCTTAAATCTGGGTCAGGTCTCCACAGAAATACATGGGCTGGTGTTTGATCATTTTCCAACAGTTAATGTTCTCTGAGTGAAAAGACTCAGTTTTGCATTTATATGATTCTTAAGGTGCTAGTCATCGAGGAGTATGGAACCTTGCAAAGAATATCTCTAGAAAACCATTATTTCTTTTTGAGAACACAGAATATGTTTGCTGCAAATATTTAGTGCTTGTTTTTAATAACATTTTGATTTGTGTTGTTTTAAAGAATTGTTGTGAGATTGCTCAAGCATAGGAGAGACAGGGTATAAAACATATGAAATTATTTAAATTTACAGTAAAGCAAAAGTAATGTGTGTCTAGTATCCAAAGCCTTCTGGTGTTGAGTTTTTTCCCACAGATATTTCTTCTGTGTTGACAACTGTATGTTCTTATTGTGTGCAGTATCCCATGTGACAAACCACACATTAGGAAGCCCGGTTCTAAATGCTGGTACTTTGTTGGTATGTTGCTGATGAATGTATGGCACTAGTGTAGCTAATTAATATCCTATTTCTCTCAGCACTGAAAAGAAATAGCAAAAAGATGCAACTTCTAGGATTGGTGAGCATAGCAACTGCATTGGAGCCCATAGCAACACTACTGACACCCACCAGTAATGTGAACCAGCCCCATCATCAGCCATATATGCAAGCAGTCAACAAATGCATGGCAGTGCTGACACATCTCCCTGATGTCACCCTGTCCCCATCCAGCCACAGGACTGAAAAATGGAAGGAACAAAGGAAACATGGTACTTTCTGATCTATGGAGGAATATGATGTGCCCACTAGGAACTGAGCCGGTTCGCTGGCAAGGCGGGATATAAATGTAATAAATAAATAAATAAACTCTATAACTCTCATTCTCTTGAGAGTTCTGCAGATAGGAATTCAACTCCCTTCTTACAAATACTTAACCGTTTCACATGCAGGCAGACAGAGAAGGAATCGTGGCCACTCCAACCATACCCAGATTTTCATAGCTTACCTGGCAGGAGAATCTCCCATGGAAACCCTATGACTTCTGTTAGGCAAGGGTTCAGATCCCTGGAGAAAGGGAATAATGCTCTGAGGTGCAGCTTTTTGGAAGGTAAGGGTATCATGCTAGAACAGCTGCATGAGGGCTCACAAGAGTACATTCACAAAAGGCATTCTTGTCATTTTTGCTGTAGTTCACTGGTGAAAAACAGCCATATGGGAGAACAGGGCTTTGAATTCCACCAAAGGGAAAACTGAGAATAAGGCAAGGCTCACCTGCCAGGAGGCAACATCAGGGGAAGGACTTGGCCTCTGTGTACTGTTGTTGGACCTGATTGGCCACTGTGTGAGATTAGAATGCTGGACTAGATGGAACACTGGTCTGATACAGCAGAGCTCTTCTTAGGTACTTATGTTTTGGCCAGCAATAATCTTGGCAGCAGCAAAATAGGAGGAAGAAGTAGGACTGGAACCCACCTCTCACAGACTGCAGAGTATTTCTGTAACTCTTCAGCCAATAGCGAGCAAAACAAAAACAAAAACCCTCATGAAGCATCTGGAATCCTCTGTTGATCCTTCTGTCTAACTCCATTATTATGCATAGCAGGAAAAATCTTCAGAGAAAGGCACATTGCAAGGAACATTGCAAATTTAGCATGCCTAAGGTCCTTCGTTGAAGCCTTCTACATTATTTGCTAACTAACAGCCTTGGAGTTCCAGTCACAGCTGAGCTTTTCCACTCTCGGATCCAGTCACTGATGATGGATTGCTCATGCTGATTGGCTGGTCTGGGTTTGCGTAATTTTGCTTAGCACCTTTCCATGTAGCCGTCCCTCTGTTGGATTTATGAGACTAATTACTATGGCCTGCTGTTATTCACTCCAGTAATCCTCATTCTCCATTTCCCCTCCCAATTATGTAGCCTGCATGGGTATACCAGCAGTGATCAAGGGATTGTGATCCCAGAGGACCTTGACCCTGCCTATTGCTACGTGTGCCGAACATGAGGGCAGAGAGGTTTAGCTCCATGCTGCTCTCCCTGTCATCTAAGATATGGGTGTCCATCCTGAGAATGATATAGTGCTTAGGAGATCTTTGATTATGTGCAGACTTGGTGTTGTAAACTGTGCCGTAGTTGTGTAGCTGTGGTTGGAAGCAAGCAAGGGCAGGGAGACTTGTGTAATTCCCCAGTAGTCATTACTTTTGTCTTCTTAATGTTCAGCTGTAATTGTGCTTGGGCACTTTCTGCTTTAACCTTCATCAGGAGTCATTCCAAGTCTTCGCTATCTTCTGCCAGTAATGTGGTGTCATCTGCATATCTCAAATTGTTATTGTTCCTTCCACCAATTTTCACTCCACCTTCATCTAAATCTAATCCATCTTTTCTTATGAAATGTTCTGTATATAGATTGAAGAGACAGAAAGATAAAATACATCTTTGTCTGACCAATTGGTTCTTCATATTCTGTCCTAAGGGTAGCCTCTTGTCTGGAGTACATGTTACACATCAGAACAATCAGATGCTGTGGCACACCCATTTCTTTTAAAACCAACTATAACTTTTCATGACCCAGACAGTCAAAAGCTTTACTCTAATCTTTTCTGCTTATACTTATTCTGGTATTTTTGAGGTGTTGCATTTTGCTGATGCCAGGAATACATCATGGGATGAGAGGGCAAAGATGCTAAACTACTCCCCTGGCATGTCTCCATTATTATTATTATTTTTCTCCAGTGTTTCCCATTTCTGGCCTGGGAATTGGGGCAGCTGTGCCACCACCAGGTTTACATCCCAATCCAATTGATGGAGTGCTATGCTGGTATATCTTTGTGTTATGCTGGTTTGCCATTTAGTTGCCATCCAAAGCAGTTTCCTGATTTCTCTTTAGATTGTGCTGTTACTGTAGTTTGAAATGTGAACACCTTATAAAAACCTGGGTTGGCGGTAGGGTTCCACGTAGGGTCCCAAGTGGGGATACAAAGTACTACAGTAGATGACCTGCAGTTTTGCTGGATTCGGAATCAGCCAGGCATTACACTTTTAAAGAAAAAATTAATGTGTCCTCTTGCAGAAGGACAGTTTACATCTGTAGGGAACAAGCAAAACCTCTGTGTGGCTAAGCAGATTGTTCCTGCTTGCCTCTGCCTTCCTCCCATCTCTAGAATGCCTTTGTTTTACAGAGATTAGGCTCCTTTTGCCAGGGAAGAATAGTGGCACACTCGAACTCAGGTAAAACTGGCTCACCTCAGAATGACACTGTTTATGCCACAGGAACAAACAGCTTCTTCCGCCGAAAAGACCACCATGCAGGAAACTGATCCTTGGTCAGGTTGTCAGCCCCTCTTTCCCATAGGGCAGAAGGGAAACAGGTGGGAGGGATGAGACTGGGGTCTGGCAGGACCTGCTGTCCTCTCCTGGTGTTGGTTCAGGAGCATATCAAGTTGTGTCATAACAGCCAGACTGCTTTAGCTGGCAAAATGGGGCAGACACATTGGCAGGTGAAGCAAGGCTGCAGGAAGCCTAGAATGTTGCATAAGGCTACCATGCTTTGGTGTAATGGTGCATAGCAAAGCCACAGACTTCAGACACTGGAAACATTCAGCACCTTCACCTCATGGGGGCCAGATTCAAAAGGCACAAAAGCATTTTTTAAAAGAGTGTTCTGACTTAATAGCTGGAAGGCCCTGTAAACCCTGGCCTCACTTGGGGTGTCTCAAACATTCTTTTGTCTAATTAGGAAAGGTTTCTAGCATAGGCTCTTGCATGACAAAAAGTTGTTGTCTTCCAGATGGTGCTACAACATTTGTTTAATATTCATGCTTCAGGAAGGAGTGAGATTATGTATTGCATTTCTGATAGTGCAGGGCTGAAGATCTGCAGGGCTGAAGATCTGCTATATGCATTCATGCTCTTAGGTTCTTGCCTTGTTCACTTGGTTTGTTTGTTTATACTTGGTCTATTTACTATATTTGTATGTCAGCTTTCAATCTCTGATGTACAAAGCAGCTTAAAAACTGCCCTTACCCATGTGCATGTATTTATGTATCCACCTTCACCATCTGAGTGTGTGACAAAGCAAATTATGTCACCTAAGATGCCTGATGCCACAACAAATCAGCTTCTGTTCCGCAGAGCTTCTTATTTACATACAGGCGAACCAATCTCCAGTGGCGGGAGAGCATAAATCAATGCTATCTGCAAAGGAGTCATGTTCTGACTGTGGAGTAGGGAAAGTAACAGAAGCTTCAGTTAATGCTGGGGCAGAAAGCCAGGCTGCAGAATGACACAGCACATCCTGTCAGTTTGCAAAAGTGAGCATAAGGGAGATAAATGTGAGACTCTTACGCATCACTAGCAAGTTGCCCACCAAATGGTGGGAGTATGGATGGCAATGTGGCCACAAAGAGAGGCTGTAGCTGAGTGGAGTGAATGACAGCCCATCTTCCTTTCCCAGCTAGTTTTGCTTTACTCCCCCCTCCCCCCTGGCTCATACTTCCTCTCTCTCTGGCTTCCCTTGTAAGTATTGCCTCTGTGTCAGCTTGCCCAAGTCCTGCCTGCTGCTCAGTGTCATTCATAGGTAGTAACTGTATTGGTTGTCGTTCATCCATCTGGCTATTTCTTTTTCTTTTTCTGAGCTTTAGCCTTTACTTCCAATCCTGTTAAAACATGGCAGCTTTTTCTTCCTTTTTTTTGGCGTGTTAGTTGCTAGGCATGAAAATAAGTCTGAGATGGGATTGAGGACTGGTGAAATGGCTGCTGACATCCTAGGAGCAGAACAGCTTTCTAGAGTAGGGGGAAACCGTGATGTTCCTCTACAAGCATCATAGGGGGAAAGAGAGCTTTGTCAGGCTTTCCGTTAATGGGAAGATTGCAGGTTGCCAAAATGGTGGCTGTTACCTGTCATTCCCTCTTGCTACTTCTCCTGCCCACAGCAGTGAGTTAGCTTAGGAGAAGAGCAATCATGCAGAGGTGCAAGGCATGACTACAGAAGTTGTGTATCTTAAAGCAGCATTGGATGTGTTTTTATGAAATGGTTAATAATCTAAATATCTATAAAATAAATTTCATATTTTCTATCTGCACTGTACCATTTTCAGCAATTTGGGGCTATTTAGGTATATTTGTCTTGCTCGGATTATGCTATTTTACAATCAGTGACATGGTACCAGTAATAGGTACAGTTTGGGGTTGAACTTCCTCTGGAATCCACTCCTGGGCAGGTTGGAGATAGTCTTAGTCTCGTAATATAATGAAGGTTCATTTCCAGAGATATGAGTCTTTAATGCGTAAGGCTAGCAAGCACAGCAACAAGAACATAAATGAACCAACAAACATCAAGGATGCAATAAAGCATATGGCGGAAAGTGTGAGGAAGAATAGAGTCTAAGTGAGAGGCACAGAGAGAGGCTGCAGGGATAAGCTGGAAGTTACATAAGACCAAAAGTAAAATGATCAGTTACACTATTGAAGGATAGAGCAAAGTAGGTGCTGTTGGCTTTGTGGCTGAAGAAGCCCTCATGCAGGGATTCTGTCTTGTTCCCAACAGGAAATGGGCTCAGGGCTCCAAAGGAAGAGGGGAGAGAACCTTCCTTGAAAAGCCTTGATAGGAGAGACATTCCTCTCTCTCAAAGTGTCAGTGTTGGTAACATGGGTGGTTTCATTGAGAGGGGGAAGTGGACCTTGGCTCTCACAGTTGCAGGGTTGCATGGAGCTCTGAAATGCATCTCCATATGTACTGCATGAAGCACTCAAGCCTAAGAATGGGCAAGTAATCTAGGGGCTAGTAATCTGGCAGCACAAAGGGAGGGCTCATTGGTTTCCCTCATCACCATTGTGGCCCAGAGTGAATGTACATGATACACACGAAGCTGCCTTTACTGAATCAGACCATTCATACACCAAGGACAGTATTGTCTATGCAAACTAGCTGTGGCTCTCCAAGGTCTCAAACAGAGGTCTTTCACATCACCTACCACTCAGTCCTTTAAACTAGTGATACCAGGGTTTGAACCTGGGACATTATGCAAGGCCAAGCAGATGCTTTACCACTGATCCACGGCTCCTCCCCTAAAGACAACAGGTTTGAGAATCTTTAAGTTCACCAATATCACCAGATTAGTACTTGACTTCCCAAGACAAGTGGAGTATGAATTGTGAGTTAATTACATGCAGCTCCCTATTCTGACCAGCAGCTCTGGTTGTGCAGAAATGTAGGGCCAGCTTTGTAGGGCTCCTTTGAACCTTTAGGTGCCAGAGGATCAAAAACATGTATTGACCCAACCATTCCACTCCAGACCCCATGATAACCATTAATTCATTCACTGTGTTTTAAGTTTTCTTTTCTGACAGTGAGCTGATGGCTGTTTACAATCTAAAGTATTCAAACAAACAAACAAACAATATAACAGTAGGCTTCTATAAGCACAGTATGGTCAGCTGCAAGTATCATGTGCATCTCAAATGAGCTTTGGGGGAAAGGGTCCTCATGCAAACGTGACTATGGTAGGCATAGCTCTGTGGAGCTGATTGGTTTTAGAATGTATTTGTTGAACAACAGCAGACACAAATTCAATGTTTATGTGTTTAAGTTATATTCATGTGGCCTCATAACCATAAAACTCACGAGGTGGTACTTAAAAATAAAATTACAGTCACTTACAATCAATAAAACCAATCAAATCAATACAGCCAATAAAATCAGTAGTAGTAACGATGCTAAGTGAGTGTATTATAAAATCAGCATTAAAAATGAAAGGTAAAATGCAAACAGATGATATTCCTGAGCAGATACAACAAGCGACTTAATCCAGCAGTGAATAGCCAGGCAGATGGCGGAGGGCAGCGTGCATTAGGTGAGACTTCAGAGAAAGCTTTATTTCATGTGGCTCCCTGCCTCACCTCTGTAAACAAGGGCATATACAAGGAGGTCTCCATAAGACCTGATAATGTTTAGGAAGGTTCTCATGGGAGGAGTACCTGGATCCTATAGCAGCACTTTGAATTGTGCTTGGCAGTTGCTGAAGCTCTTTCAGAACTGATGAGATATTTTCCTGTACAGAAGTTAGCAGCTGCATGCCACACTAATTGAAGCTTCCAGAGGCAGCCCCATGTTGAGTGCACTGGAGCAATCTAGTGTAGATGAGATCAGAGTATGGATAATTATGACCAAATCTTTTATTTCCAAGAAAATATGTAGCTAGTGAAGCAATCACAGTTGTTAAAGGCACGACGAGACATCCATCTTTTTGATAAATGCAAAATAAACATTCTGGGGGAATGTGGTTCATGACAGTCTTGTTTAGACTGAGCTTCGGGGGGGGGGGGGTTGCCTCCAGCCAGCCAGCTAGTGAGTCCAATCTATTGATCAGAACATCCTGTGCTCACCTGACCATTGAAAGGTACTAGTAGAGTTGCATGTTATCAGCATACTGATGACATTTCACTGTATTACATGATGGATGGAGTACACAGGCTAGGTCTGGTGTCCTGTGTAACAGTCATTCATGAGTTCTTCACTGTGTGCTCTGTCCTGCCTATCCATTTTCCTGACCTAAAATGGCTGGGGGAGGGCTATTTAACATACTGGGAAAACCAATATGAAAACTCTTGCAGGAATTAAGGAACTCACTTGTGAGTGTTAACACAGAACATATTTTGAGTACCCTGGAAATCAGCCTTAAACTCCATGGAAGACAAGATGAAATCCTGCATGACCCCACAGCACAAATGCCCTAGTCTCAAAGAGCAAACCTCCCCCTGCCCCCAAGCACCAAATTGTGATACCACTCATCCAGGTAGGAGTGTGAAACTTCTGATGCCAATCTCAGCTAATTGGTTCAAAAGGTTATCATGGACAATACTTTTGAATGCTGCTGAGAGATCAGTATCAAAATGATTATATTCCCCCTGTCTCTGTGCTGGCAGATGTTATCCATCATGGTGAATAAGGTAATTTAAGATAGTCCCCAAACTAAGTTGGGTCATATTGAAATGGATCAAGGTAATTCGTTTACTTCACGAGAACCAGAAGTTTCACAGTTATGTAACTGACTGCTGCAGGTGCCCATGGTATCTTCTTCAGCTTACCTAAAAATAATGATTGCGGGTAGAAAAAAAGAGCCAATGGAAGATGAAAGCTGCCATGCCAGCTGCTTATATTAGGTCCCTTGCCAGGATGTACGATTGGAACATAGAAGAATGAGGCGAGGTGACAGGTGCTTTACCCTTGATGGCACTGCCACAAGATGAGTGCAGCTTCTGTTATGCAAAATCAGGGAGCTAGCTTCACTGATTTTTAAGTGTCAGTCTGAGAAACGTTTAAAAACAGTGTAGGTGCCACCGAAATGTCTCTTCCTCAGAAGACCTCTGTGTGTGTGTGTGTGTGTGTGTGTGTGTTTGTCTCACCCTCTGGTCTAGAGCTCCTTAAAACCAAGTTGGGGAGCAGAAAGATTTTCTTGGATGAAATGGATGGGACTCAAATTATCTTGATTGTCCTCTTTGCTGGAGCGGTGTGGAGTGATTCTTCTGGATTTCTCAGCTGCTTTAAGTACTGAGCTCTCTTTACTAACCTTGTATTGAGAGGCAACATGCATAAACTAACTAAATAAAATAGTGAAAAGTTACAGGCCAGCTTGCATTACAGCAAGGATGGCCAGCTTCAAATCGGTGAGAATGAAAGTTGCTGGCTTGGCAAGCACGGCTCCTCGAGAATCCTCAGGTAGGAAACAGGTCATCCCAGCTGGCTTTTGCTCCTCCTAGTGCAGAATGAGGAGATGCCTTGGACACTGCTGTTTCATAATAAACAATGGCCTCTTATGGATTACGTTGCACAAGACACTACATCATTATGTTAGGGATTTCAGTGCCTGTTTTTTTTTCCTCTTTCTCCAGAGAGCAAAACTATTCCCTGTTATTAGTTTCCTACCCGTTAAACAATTTTACCTAGTTTTGTAAACAGTTTAGTTGAGCAGGAACGGTCTGTCTGGAAATGTATCCATTTACGAACTGCCACAAACAGCATGAAAATTCGTCCCTGGTCTATGAACCAGCCAACATTCATGATGAACTTTAGTTTGTGAGCCAGTTTGTGCCCACCCCTAGCTGCAGGTTAGGGGGAGAGCTCACAATTTACATGTACAATGTCCCAAATTCAGTTCCTGACACTGTTAGTTAAAGGGATCTGGGGTAACAATGCTAGAAAAGACCTCTCTCTGAAACCTTCACCTATCTGAAATGAGAGTGCTGATTTAATTAATATTATTATTTAGTGAGCACATCATTGACTTTAGAGTGGAATCCGTTATTTGTTGGAAGGCTTTGAGGAAACTCAGTAGGGAGCAAATATTGCTAGTGGACACTGGTCAATGATCTGTGGAGGTTTTTCAGTTTCATTGTCCAGCCATATATTGTGTCGTCCCCCCCCCACCCCCAAGCTGCTGCCAGCTCAGATCATGCATTTCAAAGCAACGCAGATTCTTTGGTTTCCCAGAGAAATCGTAATGCACTGGATTGACATGATGTATTTGATGCTCTGCTTGTAAAGAATGATTGGACCTCTGTGTCTTTGAAGTCTTTTAAGAAGTTCCCTTCTGATTTCTCAGCGGCCATCTTAAATGTGCTGTTTGTTCCCGAGAAAGAGGCAGGAGATGGGGTGGGAAATCTTTTAAAATTGTGATGGAGATTGATTTGCTTTCATCTGTAGGAAGTACCCATGGTGATGTGTGCCCACTGCCAATTTTCAGAGGCGACACACAAGATGACTTGTATATTTATATGGAATGTTCAGGGCATACACATGAGGAGTGGCCAGTGGTAGCTCTCCCTACCTTTCTTCCATTTTAATTTTATCTCACAGGACAAGTAGCGTACCTATGCATACTAGCTCCCATCCATCCCTACAGGTATGGAAGGGAGACAGCACAGGGAAGGAAAAAATCCAGGTAGCTTTTGGTGTTGCTCAAGTGATGCAAAACAGCACCCAGAAATCAGTGCAAAGGAAAAAGGTAATTTTAGGAAGCAGGGGAGGTGACATGAGGAGGAATGGAGATGCCGTGGAGACTGCAGAGTTGGGGTGGGAGGAGAAAATAATAAGATGGTGAGAAAAGGAAAGGAAAGAGTGGGTTGGCAACAGTGTTTTCTCTAAGCTGAGTTAGTGTGAGCTAGCTCACAGTTTTTTAGCCTCCGGCTCACACTTTTTGTCTTAGCTCAGGAAGGATGGCTCCAGAGCAAACTAATGTATGCAGTAAACCAATTGCTTGCTCACAAAGCAGAATTTTTGCTCACAAGACTCCACAGCTTAGAGGGAACATTTGTGGGCAGCTGGGCAATGGAGAGTGTGAATGATGGGGGAAAGGAGAAAAGGCAAGAAAAAAGCAAGCATGTTGGTGGAGGGAAGGCTGTTGGATGAGCCGGACAGAGCAAGAAGAAAGAAATGGGGAACAGTGGGGAGGGGGATGGAATTTCCTGTCTCCCATGAGTAGGGCTGCCAAGTCCAACTTGGGAAATATCTGAGGACTTTGGGGGTGGAGCCAGGAGACTTTGGGGGTGGAGCCAGGAGAAAGGAAGTGACATCATTTTGTGATGTCACATCCTGTGATGTTGCTTCCACATGCTGACACATGAACTCATGAAGTTTCCTAATACTGAATCAGGCCATTGGTCCATCAAGGTCAGTATTGACTACTCAGACTGGTAGTGGCTCTCCAGGGTCTCAGGCTGAGATCTTTAATGTCACCTATTACCTGATCCTTTTTTAGCTGAAGACGCTGATACCTCCTGCATGTCAAGCAGATGCTCTATCACTGAGCAACGGCCCTACTGAATCCTTCCTCATCTCGGCAGAATATGAAGCACTAAGTGCTACACAAGTGCTAAATATGATTTTCATATCATAAGAACAGGAGAGAAGCCACAGTGGATCGGGCCAACAGCCCATCCAGTACAACACTCTGTGTCACACAGTGGCCAAAAATACCAGGTGCCCTCAGGAGGTCGAGCAGCGGGGCCAGAACTCCAGAAGCCCTCCCACTGTTGCCCCCCAAGCACCAAGAATGCAGAGCATCACTGCCCCAGACAAAGGGTTCCATTTAGACCTTGTGGCTAATAATAGCCACTGAGAGACCTCTGCTGGATGGGGACAGAGAGAGAGAGAGACAGACAGACAGACAGACAGACAGAAAAAAGAAAGAAAGAAAGGGGGAGGGGGAGAGAGAGAGAAGGAAAAGAGCTGGCAGACCCCAGCAGCTTACCCCAGCAGCTTACTCCAGCAGCAACTTTGCACGCCACATGCAAAAGCACAGCCCTTCAGTAGAAAGAGCCTAGTCCCTCCTTAATCTCTGGGCGGGACTTTCTCTTGCTCGCTCTCTCTTAAAAGGGAAATGTCTGTTGAGGCTTTTTACTGCAGGGCAGGCTCTCTGCAGACATTTCCCTTTTAAGACGTTCAGGCCTGGCAGGGACAGGCCAGGGCAGGCTCCGATGTTCCCCTGCTGGCAGCCATTGCCTCCCTGGTGGCCAATTTTGAAAAAGCGGGGGGAAGCTTTAAAAATCGGTGTTTCCCCCGCCCTACTGGGGGACTTGGCAGCCCTACCCATGAGTCTCACCCTCTTGTTCTCTGAAATAATAGACCTGATGGTTGAGTGTCTATCAGGAGGTCAATGAAGTATGGCCACAGACTTCTGGAAATTTTAGGGACTTCTGGAAAGACTCCCTTTCCTCAGATACACAGAAAAATATTAGCTTGTAAATTTTAAGAGGAAGAAAAAGAGAGAACTTGCTGAAACAGCCTGGTGAGCATGAAACATGCTGTTGAGTGTCAGAAAAGAGTGTGTGTGTGTGTGTGTGTGTGTGTATGTTAAGTTCTGTCAAGTTGCTTCCAACTATTGCCAATCCTTTGAATTAATGACCTCCCAAATGTCCTATTGTTAACAGCCTTGCTCAGGTCTTGCAATCAGAGGGCCGTGGCTTCCTCTATTGAGTCAATCCATCCCATGCTGGGTCTTCCTCTTTTCCTGCAGCCTTCAACTTTTTCTAGCATTATGGTCTTCTTCCTGTCTTCTCATGATGTGACCAAAGTATGTCAGCCTCAGTTTAGTCATTTTAGCTTCTAGGGAGAGTTCAGGCTTGGTTTGATCTAGAACCCACTTATTTCTTTATTTAATATGATTTTTATCCTGCCCTCCCTGCAAACAGGCTCAGGGTGGGTTACAAAGTCACACAGTCTTAGCAACGATAGTTAAATAATTAAAATAATTTAAAACCAATAATAGAAGCAGCAATTAAGCTGCATGTTGCTATACTCAGTTTAGGCTGATCATAGAGCCAGTGATTTTAGTAGGGAAGGCCAACACTAGATGTCCGCCATCTCAACTGAAAGCCCGGCGGACTTTGTCTTCTTCTTTGTCTTTTTGGCAAGCTGCAGTATCTATAAAATTCTCCTGTAACACCACATTTCAAAGGAATCAATTTTCTTCCTGTCAGCTTTCTTCACTGTCCAACTTTCACAATGGGGAATGGGGAATACTATGGTGTGAATTAACTTGAACTTGGTCACCAGCAAGATATCCTTACACTTAGGAATCTTTTCTAGCTTCTTCATGGCTGTCCTTCGAAGAGAAGAGAAGAGAAGACATTGGATTTATAACCCAGCCTTCACTACCTGAAGGAGTCTCAGAGTGGCTTACTATCCCTTTCCCTTCTCCTCCCCACAACAGACGCCCTATGAGTTAGGTGGGGCTGAGAGTGCTCTCCCAAGAACTGTCCTTGAGAGAACAGCTCTGAAAGAACTTATGACTGACCCAAGGTCACACCAGCAGCTGCATGTGGAGGAGTGGATAATCAAACCCGGTTCTCCCAGATTAGAGTCCATGCTCCTAACCACTATGCCAAACTGGCACTCTCAATCTCTTTCTGATTTCTTGGTTGCAGTCTTCCATTTGGTTGATGATGGAGAAAATCTTGAACAATTGCAGTTTATTCATTGTCAACATTAAAGCTGTATAATTCCCCAGTAGTCATGACTAGGGATGGGCACAAACCTCATCACGAACCTAAATTCATCATGAAAATCACCCAGTTTGTGGTCATGTGATCATGCCTGCAATGAACCTCCGATGAACCTCTATGGTTTTATCAGAGATTTATGTGGCTTGTGTTGGCCGTTTGTGTGGCGGACATGCTGGTGTCGATTAATTAACTGTCAAAGCAATGGGGGGGATGGACTTCTGCAGTCCTCCTGCAGCCCTGGAAACACTATTAGTGGCCCTCCAAAGCTCAGTAGGCAGCACTGTCCATCCATGAGAGCTCCCATTCTGCAGGATCTTCCGCAGAGTTTTTAAATAACGTTTCAATGGTGCCGCTATGGTTAGCACTACAGTGCTCACATTAGAATGTTAATAAAAGTCAGAGGAAGATCTTTCAGCAAAAAAGGGTGGGGGGGGGGGAAGTGGCATTGTAGGAAACAGTATGATCTTTAGTGCCTCTTACTTTTCTGAATCCAACTTCAAGATGAAGAGGCAGTAGAGATCAGAGACCCTTTCCTCTCTTCTGAGATTTCATCCCTTGTATAATTGTATAGTGTTGTAATGTCAGGCACTTGTTTGTATGCTTTAAAGTATTTAAATGATAATCTTTTCCCCACAGCACAGATTTGGTGGATGTCAGGGTTTGATCTTGACAATTTTGGTCTGCTCTAAAAAAATCTTAAGGTCCAGAAATGACTGTTTTGCATTTAGTGCCACAACATCTGGCAGTTTTATTGCTGGTCTTATTCAGTGAACAGAAGCCTGTGTGATTGCTCCCACAAGGGTGATTTTGGAAATATTATAACCTTTGCACTAATGTAGATAATAGATACATTTATATATGAAGTTTGTTCAAGATCACCTCCCCCATGACCTAAAGTACCTGCGAGTCACATCTGCATCTCAAAAAATATGAGAGAAGAAACTCATACCGTGTTGTTTAATGGAGCTCACAAACGTTGGCCATCTTTAATTACTTCTTGTGCATCTTTAGAATACATTGAACAAATTTATATTTTGTAATTCCTTTGGGTTATTAGGCTCCTGTAAAAGGGTTTCTTTCTTTAATCTCAGTTTCCAGGGTATTTTCTCAGCCTGTGATTTCAAACAGCAGCTGTTCACTACTCCCACATTAACTCCAGCAGTAAATTACTCTGCTTCTGCACAGTCTTCACACTCACTTTCAAGGGTGTTAAACTACATCTGTTTCTTACTGCTTTTCCTTTACACTGACAGTAATGGTGCCTTTCATGTTCTGATACGTTGAGTAAGGGAATCTGTAGGATGTTGTCGTTGAAAAATGCTTAATTGTTTTAACCTAGGACCTGTATCTCTTTACCTCAGTTTCCCCTGTAATGCTTGAAAACTGGTGGATTATTTAGTGGTAGTTTAAAATTGTGCTGCTACCTCTTTTCAGGGGTGAAAGCTTAGTGGTTGGGGTACATCCAGAATTTTTTTCTTCCAACACAATTTTTTGTATGGATACTTTTTTTTTGTACAGTACTTCCATTTTGGGTTTCTACAAATACCACACTGAAGCAATTAGAAATTTAATTCTGTAGGATCTATCTGATTGTCAATATTCTTGGCAGTATCAGAGAAGCTCCTGTTCTAGGCTTGAAGTGAACCATAAAATAGATATAATCTCTAACTAACAGTTGAGAGCTATTAACCAACTTCATTGGGTAGACTATTCTTGTTAGTAAACCCTACCCCCCAGAACAATAGTATTAATCATAGAGGGCCTTAATTTGTTTAGTATTATTTACAATAACTAGAGGGTATATTAATATTTTATTGGGAATGCAGTTGGGGAGGAGGGGGACCAAGATTAGAAGGGAATCTTAACTAGTCATAGTGAGTTGGGGTTTGTTATTTAGGTTAGGGTAGGGTGAGGCATGTTGGGTTTTTAAATTTTTGATTAGTTACTAGAGCTGTTGTAATTGTGATTATAATGTACTTAGTATTTTTTGTGCTGCTGTATTGAGGGTGAGGGGAGGGAGGGGAGAATTGTATGGCTCCAGTTGACAGCAGGAGTGCCTGTGCCAGGCTGGGGATCCCAGTCGTTGGGGGTAGAGGGAGGTATGGTGGTGGGAGAAGGTTTTGGAATGGAAGGAGATAGAGATACAGATGTGCTCAGTCTCCTTCCAGCCTTTGTCCCATCCCGAGACACGTCAATGAGAGGGGTAGGTAATTAAACCCTCCTTCGACAGTGATGATGTGTAATGCCAGGTCCATAAATAACAAGACCACAACACTGCAAAATTACTTTGCAGTGCATGATGTGGACCTGGCATACGTGACCAAGACCTGAACATGGAGAGTGAAATGGTCAGCTGGCTCCTTGATGTCCTCTTTGCTCCTGGCCTAAATCATCCCCTGGTATACTTTGGAACTCGGGATGAAACGGGAACTCAGATGACTAGAGCAAGTTTGGCGACAAACTCAAGACAAAGATCATCTTATAGGATGTTTATGAACTCCTATGAGGTGACAGTGAAGCGTGCTAAGAAGGAGTTCAATACGGTCTCCATTACATCTGCTAGCTCTTGCTCAGCACTATTGTTTAGGGTAATTAAACCTTTAACTTCTCTCACTGAGAACCCAAAATAACAGAAATTCGGCATCAGTTCTGAATCTTTTGTGAGCTTTTTTGTGGAGAACTCTGCTGCAACCTCCCGGCCAATATTGATACAGTAAGTGAACTAGAGACCCCTTTGCCATCTTTGGATTTGGTGTATGAGAGTTTCAGCTGACTCTCCCGGGCTGATATCGACAGAATCCTGGGTGCTGTTAGGCCAGGGGTGGCCAACCTGTGGCTCGGGAGCCACATGTGGCTCTTTCACATATATTGTGCGGCTCCTGGCAGGGCGGCTGGGGAAGCAAAGGGGAGGCATGCTTTTTCTCTCTTTCTCCCTTCCTTCCTTCCCTCCTCCCTCCCATCTATTTGCTTTCCTAGTTTCTCTCTCTCTCTTTCTTTCCACTTCTTTAATTCTTTCTTTCCATCTCTCTCAATATCATTAGCAAACAAGTAATATCATTATCAATAACTGGTTTTCCTCGTTTGTTTTTATTTTTGGCAGTCCCATTTAACGTTAATAAAAAGCAAATTTGCATATTTTAAAAAATAAAAACGTGTGTGTGATATTTGTTCCTGTCTTGCGGCTCTCAGACATCTGACGTTTATTCTATGTGGCTCTTACGTTAAGCAAGGTTGGCCACCCCTGTGTTAGGCCAACTACATGCCTCTTGGACCAGTGTCCCTCATGGCTTGTGAAAGCTGGCTGTGAGGGAATACGCCCTCCCTGGTAGACATTATTAATCTGTCCCTGGATTTGGGGGTCTGCCTGATGGGACTGTAAGAAGCAGTGGTCGCACTGCTCTTAAAAAAGCCATCTTTGGATCCTTTGGATCCTTCCAGTCTCAAATCTTTCATTTCTGGGTAAGGTAATTGAGAGAGAGGTAGCAGAACAGCTCCAGAGTTTCCTGGATGACACATCGGCCCTGGACCCATTCCAGTCCAGCTTCTGCCCCTGCCACAGGATGGAGACAGCATTGGTCACCCTTATGGACAAGCTTTGCAGACAGCTGGATCGAAGTGGCACTGCTGCTTCTGTTAGATCTCACAGCAGCATTCAACATGGTCTGTCATGATCTCCTGACCCACTGCCTTGCCGACATAGGAATTCATGGGGTAGTCTAAAAGTGGCTCACCTCGTTTCTCCAAGGTCGGGGACAGAGGGTGGCACTGGGAGAGAGAATGTCATCTAGGTATCCCTTAGTATGTGGGGTCCCTCGGGGGCAATCCTCTTCCCACTGTTCAACATTTACATGCCTCCCCTCGCCCAGCTGGTGCAGAGGTTTGGCTGGGATGTCACCAATATGCTGATGACACCCAGCTTTATCTGTTGATGGGCGGCCGGCCGGATATTGCCCTGGTAACTTTGGCTGAGGGGCTGGAGGCTGCGGTGGGATGGTTGAAACAGAGCTGGCTGAGACTGAATCCTTCCAAGATGGAGGTTCTCGGGTTGGGGCAGGGAGATTCAGATTTGGGGTGCCAATCCCAGTTCTTGACAGTGTACCCTTGAGACCAGCACCAACTTTCAGAAGCTTGCATGTGATTCTGGATGCCTCCCTAATAATGGAAGCCCAGGTCACAAATGTTGCCAAGTTGGTGTTTTTCCAACTGCGCCAGGTTTGGCAACTGGCTTCCTACCTGTCTTGCCCTGATCTAGCCACAGTAATCCATGCAATGGTCACCTCCAGATTAGCCAGCTGTAATTCACGCTACCCTTGAGGTTCACCTGGAAACTCCATCTGGCACAGGATGCAGCTGCACAGGTCCTTATGGGGCCCCCGTGTACAGCACACATCCATCCTGTGCTACGAGAGCTGCACTGGCTTCTGGTAGAGTACCGGATCATGTTCAAGGTTCTGGTGTTGACCTTTAAGACCCTTAACAGTCAGGGACCCACATATTTTCAAGACTGCCTCTCCTGGTATAACTCCAGAAGAGCATTGCACTTAGATCAGAACTTAATTACTGGTGGTCCTCTACCCGAGTTATGTTCCTCATCTGCTAAGACAAAACACCCTTTGCTGCACTTTCCCCAGCCTTGCAATATCTTTTTTGAGATACAGCAACCAGAACTGAACATTCAGAATGAGGTCATACTGTAGTTATATAGGAAGCACATAATAGTATTGGCCTTTTGATTTTCTTTCCGTTTCCTAATAGTCCCTAACATGAAATTTGCTGTTTTCACCACTGCTAAAATCACAACAAGTCAGCATTTAAAGAAGTTAGTTTAAAAGTTGTTCTGCCCGTTTCTTGATATTAAGTGCCAGCACTCATGTTCCTTTTTGGTTCAAGTGAAACCAATTTTGTACAGGTTTGGTATGTCCCAGAAAGTTGCCCAGGGCCTGAAAATAAAAACCCTTCCTTCTAACACCACTTTATCATCTATGCATCAAGACCTCTAATCTGTGCATATCTAGCTGGCCTCGCATGTGGAGCAGGTAGCAGTTCTGAGAACGCTACCTTTGAGGCCCTGGAATTTAACCTTCTGTCTAGTAACCTAGGGACTGCCTAGTAACCTCTGGGGCAGAGTGTCTACATTACCCAATGTCACTGGTGCCAACATGCAACTTGTTCACCTTTCTCACACTGCCAGCCTGTCTAAGACAGCATGTGGTATATGCATCCTTTGCATTCGGCAGGCAAGTCACCCTGCAGTCAAAATGCCCATCCCAGACCCTGCTTTCTGTATTCCTAATGACTGATTCTTCTGCCAGCAAAAGGTGACCTCCCTACCCCCCATCCCCAGAAGAGTATCCAAACTTAGATTAGCCTGGTGATTGATAAGGTAAAGTGTCTGGCTGTGCCAGTGAGAGCGGTATACTGGTTCAGCCTACTCAAGCCTTCTGAAAAGGTAGCACAGAATATAAAGTAAACAAATGTAAAAATGCCTCCACATGTTTAGATTGCTTATTTAATTTACGAGCAAGGCAGAAGTCCATTCTTTGGAGTGGTCTTAGCGATTAACACCAGTTCTTCTTTTCCTGTTGTTTTATTGAAGGAAAAACTGGCCATACTGAAGCCGTGCGAGTGGTATATCAGCCGGAAACCATCAGTTTTGAGAAACTACTCAAGGTCTTCTGGGAGAATCATGACCCGACGCAAGGTAGAGTGATGAGTGAGCCAGTATTTAATTATCTTACTAATTACAGCTGAGATAATTAGTGTTCGAGCTGCTCAGAAGAGATGAACCTTGAAATCGCACCGCAGCTCGAGAGTATGATTGCAGGCGTTTATTGATGGGGTGGGGAAGAATGAGGAGCTGGAAAGGCACAATGCAGCCTTTTTTCTTCCCCTCCCCCACAGATGTCTGCACCATGAAAATTCCCACAGAGCGAGAGAGAGAGAGAGAGAGAGAGAGAGAGAGAGAGAGAGAGAGATGAGACAATAGAAATTCCTTTCACCTTTGATTATTACAGTTTCCTCCTTAATGCAATCTTTTGTCTCCCAAATTAAAGCCCCATTTCTCCAAAGCTTCAAAGGTGATAATTTTAATGAGGGATGGAGCCTTTATCCTTTTTGAGTTTGGTTGTTCTTTTTTCTGTCTGTTCAGAAATACTATAGGTATCTTTTATGATTAGAGGACATGAGGGTAAGGTTGTAAGGCGTGGAGTTTGGAGGCCATTAGTAGCAGTTCCCAAGGCAAACACTGTCTTAGCAATTACAAATTTATTCTCTTTGAGAATAATCTGCTGTAAGAAAATGTAGGGGCAGTTTCAGCCTAGATATGGTTATCTGGCAGGTTGCTGTGAGACACCATGTGTGGCAAAGCTTCTTCGCTTCCAAGCTAAAGGTCTTGGCTGTGGTTGTACCTGACATAGGCAGAAGTGAGGAATGGTTGGAGCCCTGGTGACTTCAGTAAGAGGAATTTCTCTATATCATGAGAGCTTGGTGTGAGAGCAGTACAAGCCAGCTGAGTGGAAATCAGTGCAGATGCTATCGTTCAGTTTGCTGTCACTGAGCAATGGGTGGCCAGTAAGCACTTCAGTTCTCTCCAAAGGCTAGCAGCAAGGATGGTGAAAGAGGTACTTCCTCTCTTCCACAGTATCAGTCTAGTCCAAGGGTGGCCAAACTGTGGCTCAGGAGCCATATGTGGCTCTTTCACACATATTGTTTGGCTCTTAGCAGGGCGGCTGGGGAAGCGAAGGGGAGGCATGCCTCCCCGATTGGTCTTTCCTTCCCCAGCCAGTATTCCCCTCCGTGCATAGGCTTGAGGTGGGGAGGAGGGAGCAGAGAAAGAAAGCAACTTTAAAGTGCATTCTCAAAGCACCCCCCACCCCCCATACGCTGTTCAGCTTGGAGAAGGCATTTGTCTCTTTACATCCCTTCTCCAAGCCAAGCCAGCCAGCCAGTGTAGGGGGCTTGGAGAACACACTGAAAGTTAAAGTTGCTTTCTTTCCACCTCTTCCTCCCTCCCCCATCTATTTGCTTTCTTTCCACATTTCTTTCTCTTTTTCTTCCTCTCTCCCTCCCTCCCTCCATCTATTTGCTTTTTTTGTTTCTCTCTCTCTCTCTCTCTCTCTCTTTCAACCTGTTTTATTCTCTCTCTCTTTTTCTCTTGCTCTTAGACAAATAAATAGCATTAGCAAACAAATAAATATCATTGGACAAATGAGTATCATTACCAATATCTGTTTTTACCCCTTTTGTTTTTCTTTTTGGCAGTCTCATTTAATGTTAATAAAAAGCAAAGTTGCATATTTTCCAGTAAAAACATGTGTATAATATTTGTTCATGTCTTGTTCATGACATCTGACATTTATTCTGTGTAGCTCTTAGATTAAGCAAGTTTGGCCATCCCTGGTCTAGTCTCTTCAGCAAAGTGCTGGGATTCTTTCAGCCTCCTCTTCTTCCTCCTTATTGCCCAGCCTTCTTCTTTCCCCTGAGTGGCTAACAATGTGGATTTCCTTCAAAGAGCTGTGTCTCTATTCTGGAATGCAGGATATAGGAGCAATTCACCCTTTGTCTTTGGCATCTTAGCAGCAGTGATAATGGAACAGGGTACGCCCCTTTCATAATGTTTTTTCTTTCTAATAGGGAGTGCAACTTTGCACTCTGGCACCTGCCCCTGTTGTCTCTTGAACTACCTTTGTGGGTGGAAAGAAAAGTAGCCTCCCCAATTCTTGGCAGAGGAGGACCGAGGCTCAAAGGTCTAGAATAGCTGAGGCCCATCTGATCTGTCTACATTAGTGAGGGGTCAGGACATGATTATCCTTGAAAGGCAACAAAGCCTTACTGGCCATGGTAAGAGAGACAATGTGGGGTACCTAGCAGTATCACAAATAAGTACGTGGGTCCATGTTTGTGTAGCCAGTTTATTTAGGGTGCCACTACTCAATGACCCTTGGTAGCAGACGTATTATAGGGCCGGGGACCATCAGCCGATTGCTATCCGAAGAGCATAACACTCTCCTGGGGACGTCCTAGAGGATACGGTCCTGCAGACCAGACTTCCTTGCTCACACACATGATCAGGCTTCCTTGCTCACACACAAAGTTGCCTTATACTGAATCAGACCATCGGTCCATCAGGGTCAGTTTTGTCTATGCAAGCTGGCAGCTGTTCTCCAGGGTCTCCAATAGAGATTTTTCACATCAACTACTATGTGATCCTTTTTACTATAGATAGCAGGGATTGAACCTGGGACCTTCCACGTGCCAAGCAGATGCTCTAGCACTGAGCTGCACTTGCATATATTTGTCTCAATTTATACTGGCTCTTCTGTGCCCTGCCCCTTTTCACCTAGAGGGCCTGTTTGTTTATCACTGGGTGGGAAAGGCTGAGCCTTTTATGGATGCTGCATAAGGAATCTATCATCTGCAAATAATTAGAATTAGATGCTAGAAATTACATTGTTTTTCTAATGAGCAGATGTGTCTACTTAGAGGATCGGAAGAACAGCTGTACCCGTCTGAAATGCTAAAGCAGCCCTAAACCGCCATTATGTATTCTGCTACAAACCTGCAACTTCATTTTGACATAGAAAAATGTGGAAGGGGCAGGATCTGTTTGTGAGCTGGATTCCTTCTCATATTTATGTGAGTGCACTTCCTCTGAAGCTTTGAAAATATTCTAGGTAACCATATTTGGAGTCTGTTGGAAATGAGTCAGTCCTCAATAACAAAAAGTCAGGCCTCATATATAAAGTTTCAAGTTTAGTTCTCAGGATGTCACATGCTTTCTATACAGGTTTACACATATAATCCTGCAAAATGCATGTGAATTGCATTTTTTTCATCTGCTCCCCCATCTCTCTATCTAGTTGTTTTGGGACAGGACATAAACAAAGAAGGAAGGAAAGACGTCTTGCTGTACTTGCTTCAGGGGGATAGATTTTTTTTCTTGGTATTTTTGCATTTGTGTGTGTGCCTGTGCCTGGAAGTCATGGTGACCTCTGGTGACTCCTACTGAGGCATGGAGGACGTTCAGAGAAGTAGCTTGATAGCTTGCCTCTGCCTCCTGACCCTGGTATTTCTTGGTCTCCCGTCTAAATACTGCCCCCCCCCCCCCAGCTTCTGAGATCTGATGAGATCGGGCTTGCCTGGGCTATCTAGGTCAGTGCCCAGGGCAATAGATTTGGGGGCATGCAGCCCTCTTCTTTCTAAAGGGAAGCAGCTTTATCACCTTCTGGTGTAGCAGCCAAAGGCTGTTTTCTCTCCACCTTATCAAATGAGCGCTGCTAAATTCTGAAAGCCAGATCTAGAGAAGGTTTTTAAGTGGCTTTGCTGATGAAGTGAAATTAATGAAGAGCTTCTCCAGAGCCACCTGTGCAGGGCTGATGCTTCCAGCGTTATTGGAATATGCTTGTTAGTCTGAGACTTGCAAGGAAGTCATGGGGTGGGGGTGGGGGTGAAGGGCTTTAGGAGGCCCGTGATGTTTGTGACAAAGTCTTTGGGAGTGCTGTGACCTTTCCAACCCCATTTTGAGCCATCGTTGGGTTCAGAATAAACAAAATGTTTGCAATGTTTTTTTAAAAGCAACAGCTCAGCTTTAACTGGGTCCTGGGATACTCAGGAGAAAGGTGGGCATTTAAATATGTAGCAGAAGACAGACAGACAGACCAGTTCCAATTCCAAATAAAGTTCAGGGAGTTCAGTTAGCATCATCACGTGATGGGGAAAATCTGCCCATCTTCAGTGGGTCACAGTTTAGGGTGTTAGAATTTTTAAAAACTTTGATATACCTTAGATAGGTTGAACCCTGGAATTCTCACTGCAGGCCTTTGTTGTTTTCTTCTCCCCTTCCCCAATCTGTTTCATGTAATGAGTAGGTTTAACTCAAGGGACACAGTCTAACTGTGTACACCTCTTCACCTAAGCTGATATTATACTAAATGGGAAGGAATTCACTAGCAGTGCATACATGCCTTGCGATAGTTGGCTGACAGTGACTTTCCTTGGTGAGCCCCAGGAGAGCTGCTTTTCACACCCATTGATAATATTGGACAAGTTGGACTTTGGCATGACTGTTTATTCCAAAGCCGTGGTGCTTACTCTCCATTGGACTGTGTGATGAGAACCTGATGTGAAACAAACCCCACATTGTTCTTGGCCCATTGACTATTACAGTCTTTTAAACAGAAACCAGACTCCCCCCATTGTGGATGGGTCTTTGCTCCAAACCACTCAGTGGGCTGGATTCAGCCAGCTCAATCGTCTCCTTGATCTTCCTCCTCTAGGCCTCATGGCTTTTGTCAGTGCAAGTCCTGTTGCAATCTCTTTTGAGCAGTCAGAGGAGACCCCTTCCCTTTCAGTTTTTCACCAGCAGAATACATAATTGGATTCAGTCCAGTATTTTTCTGAATTATTTTAAAGTCCAGCTAAGAATTATTTGAATTCGAGAATTATTTGGAAGTCCAGCTGATTAGAGAAAAAGCTGAGGAGAGTTTGTAAAAACAACAACAGCAAAGAAATGCATTGCAGCACTGACAGATTCACCATTTATTATGTCAGGGGTCCCCAACATGGTGTCCGTTGGCACCATGGCGCCCACCAACACCTTTCCTTGTGCCTGCCAAGTGTTTTTAGAAAGTGGGTAGGGCCAGTTGAGGCTTTTGCCCAGCAGGACTTCTGGTTGGCTATTGGAGTTTTCATTGGCCATACAGATTTTTTAAACTGTTGCTTTGGTAACAGTGGCCACCACGGCACAAAGATCTTCATTGTATGACTGAACTTTTGCTGTGGCAATAGTTTTGTAGCCGGCTTCCTCTCCTGCAGTGACAGTTTTGTGGCTGCGTCCAAAGGTACCCGTGGGCTCAAAAGAGTTGGGAAACCCTGTGCTGGATACTTACAGCTACTGTGGTTCATCGTGGGGTGCTGAAGATAGAGGGGTTTCACATGTTATATAGATTCTTGTCTGCACAGTTGCATCATCAATGTGAGCAGAAGCCCCTTTAAACTCAATGCAATTATTTCTGATTAACAGTGCATCATATCAGGGTAGCATACCCATAATGATTCTGCAGTAGATCAGGCCTTAGTGTATCCAGATCAACAGAAGTCTGTTCAGAAATTCTGTGTTCTTCAAGATGGTCAGAGTGACCTGCAGAACATCTGGAAGGAAGAGAACATGTCGTTTGATTATTCTCTGAGCACAGATTCCTCAAGAAAGGAACTGAAAACTGCAGCTGTGCCAGCTTCCTAGTCCCCTCTAAGTTACCAGCAGAGACAACAGAGGGAACCCTTGGGGACCACTTGGTGATGCTGACGTACAGGACTGCAAGTCAGAGATCTACCCTTTGTCAGCTGTAGGATGAGACTTGGAGCTCAGCAGGCTGGCTTAGCTGTTTAGCTGCTCAAATATAAATATTTGATTTTTAAGAAATCGTTGATATTTTGGATCTCTGATTAACCAGGATGGTGATCCTTGCTGCTGCTATGTTAAACGTATTATTAATATTTGACTTTTGTCATTTTCAACATGTCATTTATGACCTTGCCTTCCTCCATATAGTTTCCAACCCAGTTATGTCCCAAATACATGCTGGAGATGGCCAGATGTTCTATCTGATCAGGTCAGATCACAATGAAAAGTGAGTAGTTTGATAACTCCAGATAGCTGTTGTCTCATACTGTGTTATGCAGTATCATTTTGCCAGTCTTCTTCGAAATTAGATTTGAGTCCAGTAGCATCTTATAGACCAACAAGATTTTCAGGCTGTAAGCTTTTGAGAGTCAAAGCTCCCGTCATCAGATAGCTTCTACCCCCAGTATCTTGTTGGTCTTTAAGGTCTACTGGACTCAACTCTTCTGCTGCAGACCAACAGGGCTACCCTCTGAAACGTCTTCCAGATTGAGACTGATTTCTGAGATTTAATTAACAGTTGTATTAGAAAGCATGATGATAGCAGTATGCCATAGTCTCTTTGTATTTGTTCCTAGGGAACTTTAGCCCAAACTGTTACTTCCCTGTAACCATTAGAAGCACATATCCCTGTAACCATCAGAAGCACATATCCTTAACTGCTCCTCTTACTATCATCCAACCCATGTATCTTTCATTCAGATTTCTGCTCCTTAATATTTTCTGCCTACTCTGTCCTCTCATAACAGGTTCTCCAGGTCTTCGCTCCACTTCCATCTCGGTTCTCTTTCTGTTCACATCAGTCTTTGCTTTGTTTGTTCCTTTCATACCCTCTTTGGCTCCTTCTTCCTGGCAACTGCATGTTATCGCTTTCCAAGCTCAATGTGAAGTTACCCCATTGCCCCACAGCCAACTTGAACTGATTCTCAACATCAGCCATGATTCCAATAACTATTTTGGGTGTGCCAGCGCTCAGTTAATGCAGCAGTTTTTAGACTCACCCAACCTGCTTTTCACTTTCACAGGACAAGGGAGGATGGACATGTAGGTCTATGTGCATACATTGGAGAATTATCCCCTTCAGTCTTCATGCATATTTCACAGCAGTGTGTATGAGTGCTGCATTCCTTTGGTCTTCTTGATTTGTAATTTGAATTAATATACAAACTCAGAACATTACACGGATTGCTAGCAGGCTTTTAATCTTTGGTTTCACATCTAATTAGTTACATGAGGTCAGAGATGATTTTCAATGAAGTCGTATTTTCAGAGGATTGTTTTTCTTCCCTGTTGAAAGGGAGTCCTTATGAGAGCAGTGTCCCTTTTCTTATGCCAGTGCAGGGGTCCCCAACCTTTTCATGTCTGCAGGCACCTTCGGAATTTTGATGTGGCATGGTGGGCACAGCCACAAAATGGCTGACACAAAATGATTGCCGCAGGAAGTGGAGCCAGCCATGAAATGATTTCCAGAGCTTTACTTCAGTCACACAGTGAAGATCCTTGTGCTGGGCTGGCAGCTGTTGCCAAAGCAACATTTTTAAAAAACTGCACAGCCAATCAGATCTCCAATAGCCATTCAGAACCCCTGCTGAGCAAAAGCCCTACCTGGCCCCACCCACTTCCTAAAAACACTTGGCAAGCTCCAGTAAAGGTGCAGATAAGTGCTAGTGAATGGGATATCCCCAAAGCCCAGGTTTGAGTCCCTCTTCAACCATGACATAACTGAAAGGGGGGAGGGGAATATGTGTGTGTGCAAGTCAGAATATGTGTGTGTGCAAGCCCAGAGATCTTTTGGCACTAGATGGTGGACTGGGGAAAGGATTTTCCTCAGTTTTTCCCTTTTTTAAAAAAAATGGAAATTTTGTGGTGCACTGGAAAATCTCCTATAAAATATTTTGGAATAAGTAAGAAAGACAAGGTTTTATGTAAGACGATGTACAGCATTTAATAATGATAATTCCTGTATACATTTTGTCCACAGTTCCCATGCTATAATGTGAGCGATGTATAGTATTCAGTGATGTACAATATTCAGTGATTTCAATGTTGTGCAGTTTAACTTTACATTCAGATATGCTGCTAATCCTACTGTGACTGTATGACTGGTTTTTCTCCAAATAACACATGTTCTTTTCTTGAGTACAAAATTTGCATTTTCTTGTTCTCATCTTTTACTCTTTCCCACATTTCAGATGGCTTCAAAATCTTTGGATATTTTACATCTCTAGCTCTTGCGTTCAGCTTACTCTTCTCGCCAGCAGCCTGAGTCAGGGTGGCAGTTAGCAGTGGGAGATCCTGGGTTTTGGTTTCTCATGGCTCCTCCCAAGGGTTCAGTTTGTGGCCTGATTGATGTAGTCTTTTTTAGCTTCCTGCTATTTATCATGCTGGAGTATAGAGATTAAAAAATTCATACTACACATCTTGAGTGAATAATACCTTGTGTTAAAATGGTTTCACCCATTCTAAAAGAGAAACTATTATCGTTTTTTTTAGTGCTCCCTGGGCTTAGTTTTTTCCAGTTGGAAAAATATGAGGGAAAAGTCCTCAAGGGGGGAAAAATTAGATTTTTACCCACTGGGCCTTCATGTCTCTGGAGTATGTTAAATAACTGTTCTCTGCCATTTCAGGAGACACTCAGACAACCATATTCAAACTGTGAGATTGGAAAAATCACCTCATTTTACCATGCCAAAAAGCAGTTTACGAACTGGGCCTGCAATCAGTTGATAGCTACAAGATAATGATAACTCAATCTATTTATCATACCATTAAGCAATTTTGTATCAGACTGAATACATATAACTGGTATATGATAAAAAAGAAATGACATTCTTAAATGGAGAATCTCTATCTGTCTTTTCCATTATAGTATTTTTAATGTGTGGTCCTAAACAGAGTTATACCCTTCTAAGTCCACTGAAGTCAGTGGGCTTAGAAGGGTCTAACTCTGTTCAGGCTTGCACTATTGATTTCTCAAGAGGCATTTCAGACCATTCTGTTGTAGTAGCAACAAAACAATTGAGGATTTTTAAAAAACAACACTACAGCATCTGGAAAGAATAGCTTAAGACATTAGTACCTTCTTATGAAGAACCAAGATATAGTCTTAAGAATTCTGTAAGTTTGCTTTGAGTATTGAATATTCTGGACTGGAAGCCTTTTTCCCCACATCTTCTCCAGCTTGTGACTGATTCCTTTGCTTTTGCTGTTTCACCAAATGTTGTCCTTGCTGTCTTGCTGCCTGAGGCGTTTTTATGGTTATTGGAGGATGGGCAGAAATGGAACCAAAATATTGTCACTGTTGTCTCTTCTTTGACCAAACCGGAAGTCTAGCCAGTGCTGAGAGACAATCCAAAAAACCAGAGGGGAAAACTAGTGTCACAGGTCTCAAAAATACAAATTCCACTGGTAGAAAACACCATCAAAGATTGCCAAAACGAGGAAATTACTTTTGCCTCGAAAAGCGGCTGTCTGCAGTTTGCGATATCGATGCAACGAACATGAAATTGAACAAACTCCGGAGGACGGCAGAGGACTGGAGGGCCTGGCGTGATGTGGTGGTCCATGGAGTTTGGAAGAGTCGGACGCGACTGAACAACAACAAAAACTTCCTGCAAGGACCAAAAAAACAACCCCAAACCCTCAGCTGGAAGAACTGATGCTCTAGTAAAACCCAATCTGTGTTGTGCTCATTTGTCATCTGCATGGGAAAGAATTAAGACAATTCTCTCACTCAGGTACACTTGGCGGTTGGCCCCACTCTCTCACCAGTTAGACTTTGAGCCTCTTTGGCTGTTGAGTTTCTTTGGCCTTCTGTTTCATCTTATATATGTCCGCTCTCTTACCTGGGCTTGGAGCTGTAGCGGCAATTGCTGTCCTTAGCATTAGTAGGTCCCCCTTTGGGAAGTTAATCTATTCACAAGAAGTTAAATGTACCTTCATGAATATGTTATGTAAGAAGTGCTTCTATTTTTGCAAGTAAAATTTCTTTCTCTTGTTAAAAAAAAAAAAAGATTGCCAAAACAATATATTAAACAATTATAAAGTTGGTGGTTTCACGACAACAACATCAATGCATACTGTAACCATATAAGGCATAAGCTACAATATTTCCTCCTTTCAAGATAAAACACAAAGTCCATGCAGTCAGTGTAATTTGATGTCCACATAGTCATTTTCCCAACATTTTCCAAACAGCCTTTGCAAAGACCCCATTCACCTTAGAAGATGTGTTTTCTTCGACTTCTTCGGTTTGCTGGCTATGTAAGTGGAACTGTAAAGAGATTTACACAGACTGCCTAAACACAAAAACACATATGAAAAACAAAATTGTTTTAAAGAAACATGCCTGAAAAATTTATGACTATGTGGACATCAAATTATACTGACTGCATGGACTTTGTGTCTTATCTTAAAAGGAGGAAATATTGTAGCTTATGCCTTATTATGGTTACAGTATGCATTAATGTTGTTGTTGTGACACCACCAACTTTATAATTGTTTAATACATTGTTTTGGCAATCTTTGATGGTGTTTTCTACTAGTGGAATTTGTATTTTTGAGAGTATTGAGAGACAGCTGCAGCTGAGGAACTTAGTTATGAAGTTCCTCATGTGGGTTTAGTGCATAGGACAAACACACCATTTGGCAACAAGTGGGCCAGCCCTAACGCCAGCTCATTAACATACTGTGACCTTGTGTTCAGAGTTTTCCTTTCCCTTGACAACTCTTAAGCCCTGTTCAGAGAATCGTTACAGTGGGTGATGAGATCAAGCCATGGTGACATGGTACAAATGATTTCTGCTAAATAATCATATGATGAGCTGCAGGAAGGGAATTTTATTAGTCTTAACTCAGCAAGTATTGATTGGGGGAGAGGAAAATGGTTGATCGATATATCAGAAGATAAGTGACAGTTGCAGAAAACTCTGTAAATCAAAGATACATTTTTTACAACTGAAGTAAGGGCTTTGAGCTGCCCTTCACAGTTTTGCTGCGCTGTTGCAAAGTGAACTTCAGATCTTTGTAATCTGTTTCCTTTATCTTTGGGATCCTTTGAGAATGAAGGGAGAATGGCAGTGTCTCCACTGGTTTTGCCTCTTGTGGAAAGGAGGTTACGAGTGATATAAGTTGTTTTCAACATGTGCTCACTTTCATGTGTATCCTTAGACATGTGTGGACTTGGGTTGTGTCACCCAGAAACGCAACCCTTTGGGGGAAATTTAAGCTCAATTTTGGGGAAACCTCTTCCTGCTTCCAGAGCCTGGCTAGCTTGTAAAACTGATGTAGTCACCAGTTAGGAGGAGGAGAATGTATTGTTTAGGAATCTTTGCCAATTAATGGGCAAACAAGCTCAAAGTGCCTCTGTTATGCTACCAGTAACCAGGAAACAACCAGACCTTTTCCAAAACAAGGTTTAGAATCTATTTAGGGAAATATAGAAGTACAAGAACTGAAAGGTACTTGGGTATAAGAATAATGAAACTATTATGTCCAGAAGGTCAGATTGAAAATCTTCAGGTAGTGGCTGGCGATCTCCTAGAATTACAATTGGTTTCCAGACAATAGAGATTAGTTCCCCTGGAGAAAATGGCTATTTTGGAAGGTGGCCTGTATGGCCTTATACCCTACTAAGGTCCCTCCCCTCTCCAAACCTACCCCTCCCCAGGCTTCACCTTCAAAATCTTCAGCTATTCCCCAACCCAGTTCTGGCAGCCCTACAAATGACATGCATCTGAAGAGGGGGAGAAGAGAAAGCTTGGCTGCTGGCTGAGCAAGATTTCTGCACTTGGAAATGGCCATGAGGAGTAGAGGCAAAGTGGGGGACATTAAAGAAGGGGAAAGGAGAGAGAGTTTTGAGAGAAATAAATGAAAACTCCAAACCCAGTGAAACAGAAAGAGTTTATCTGTCCTCCATCGGCTGATGTGGGTACGGTCTGGTGTCCATTTAAGTGGTGGGTGATGATCCAGAAATTAAGCTTGAACGAGCTCTAACCACATCTGTGAAGGCTGTCCAGGGGCCTAGTGGCTAGAATGATCCATAGGACAGTGCTGATGCCCAGAGAAGAAATGGTAGAATAGCAGGAGACAGGCAGAGCTTCCACAGGTACTGAGAAAATAATGAAAAGTAAGGCGGTAGTGGGACACTCTTTCCTGGCAAGGAAACATTTCAAATTTCCAAAAGAAAAACAAGTTGGCAGCGTCTGAATGAGCAAAGAGGGTGAGACTACCCAATTTGGCTAGCAGAGCAGTGATAGTTATAGAAGGCAGCAGAAAAGGAATGTCAAGGAAATGACTGTGCAGTTAAAGACATCTGGGGTGAACCTAGGATGAGCATTTATAGATTTCCTGGCTCTCATTGGATTAAGGGGGCAGGATCTTCCCAGGAGGGCAAGAAAAGGTGATTGCACTCACGTTGGGGAATCTCCCAGGTGGACAAAAGAATGTGGGGCGGTGGAGGCTTCATCCATGTCTGAGGCAGGATGTAGGAGACATTCAGGCAAAGTCAGTAAGAGCTATCAGGCCCACTCAGCAGCTTGACAGTAATCCAATTTTACAATCAAGAGGTCTTGCCTTTGCTGATAAGATGATATTGCTAGACCGAAGTGGCCCCCTGGCTTTGTGAGCCCTCGTGGAGACAGGCAGACATGCAGATGTCCCATCAGTGGGTCAGGCTTCCACTCAGTGGGTTGGCCCCTTGTTAGCATAATGTAGGGGAACTGCATAGCTTGATTATAACCATGATTTCACCTTTTCCGAAGAGAAGTGCTTCTAACTCCTAAAATGGCTACCAAGATGTGAGTTAAGCCAAGACAGAGTCCGGCGTCTAGAAATGTGTGGGATCTTGGTAATGATGTGTGACTCTTAAAATGTCAGTTTAATAAATATTCTTTGTTGTGGTCTCTATGCAGAGCAGACCCACATGGACACACACTGTGCATGCGCAGGCTGACTGTGGAAGGTTCTAGAGTTGATCAGTACTAAAAGTACTCTCCTCCTTCCCCAATGGTTTTTCCCACCTCTGGTTCACCTGAGGGAGGGCAACACCTGCTTTCCTCAGTCCTCTCTTTTCCACCACGAGAAAAAGAAGTTTTGTGATCCATTCCACACAGACAGAACAACATAAAAACAAAAGACAACAGACCAAATGTAAAGAGGTAGAATAATTCAACTTCTGCTACTTCACCCTTTTGCTACCACTGTGGCTCAAAAAGTCCTTTACTCCCTTTTGCAAACTAGGCCTCCGTGAGGATGAGGCATAATATCACTAAGTGCCTGGTGAGTGGTTTACTTTGAAGCCTGGAAGCAATGAAGCTTTCCATTTAAAAGCAGCCCTTTGGGGAAAAACTCCAGCAGCAAATGACGTTGAAGAAAAGAAATAGATGTGTAAGATCATCCTTGAGTTCTGATAGTTCTGACCTCAATTGTAAAACATTTGCAACAAGAACTGAAGAGCAATGTTCTGGTGTCACCTAAGGATAAATCTGACAGGACACTGCTCTGGAGCCAGTCAGAAGCTCCAGTGGATTTATTTTAAAAATCCAAAATGTAACTAAAACACCAAGTTCTATGATAAGATCAAGGGGAAAACCACTATTTTGTGGTGTGGCACAGCAATGGGTAATACTGGTTCCCATCTGGAAAACAAAGAAAGTTCTGCACTATGTGAATCAGAAATTCTTTCAGATTTGTCACTTGCCAACACAGTAACCCGGTTTCCTTACCTGAAGACCTAAACTCTGTGTGGGACAATTACTCAGTCTTGGGTCTAGAGGTGACCCGTTCAGCCCCAAAGGCTTCAGATCCAGAGCTCAGAGTACCGTTAGCAGAGCTGATTGTGCCAGTAGCCTTTCCTGTTACACAAAGGCCACTAGGTGTTACAGTGGGCCCATGAATGAAAATGTCTTCAGTTTCACCTTGTGTTTTGTACATTCCTTCAGTTTTACAACCAGAATAGCAGGGAGCATTGCTTTCCATTTACACACTCCTTAGCAAATTCTGTAACTGTGGAAATCTTGCAAAGGAATCAAAGACATAACTGCTCATTCTACCCTGTTAGACAAAGAAGGAAGAAAAGTAGATCTAATGGGGAGACAAGCTTATTCTTCTTCAGCATTAATCTTCAAAATAGCTCACAATTATCAGGAGATATTACCTCTTCCTTTAGGAAAAGAAAAAAAAATACCCAAGATTTTACATGCTGAAGCAATTAAGCAGTCTAAACAGCAGATAAATATAAGCCAAATGTCACAGTGTGTACAGTTAGTAGTTTTTACCACAACTGTTCCTTTGAAAAAGCATGCCTGGCTTAAACCCACAGTCCGACCTAACAAAGTGAAGGCTAGAGCCCTTTCAGATCCTCTGCAATACCGAGCTCATGATATTTTAGGAAATGAAGAAAAATAGATTCATAGGGAGGTCACAAGATGAAGAAGCTCCCTTGCCAATTTTTCAAAGGACTAAGCTATATGCAAAACAGTATAGTTCCTATTATAGGCAATAAAGAGACCAGCATCACCATTTTTTCCCTGACTGCAAGTGGAAATACGGGCTACATCATCATCAGAGAAGAAAACAATTCCAAAACTCAAAAAAGGAAATCCAGATGTTGGTCCCTTAAAAGATTTCAAAGGGGGTTCCCAGCAGGGGTTTTGATGATATGATCACCATTCCCACAGCCAGCCTTCCATTCCACAAGAGGCTGTCAGAGAGCAAACTACAGCAGGAACCCATTACAGAAGGGCAGTGAGTCCTTGCTGCATTTTCATTATCGAATTCATAGAAATCCCAGTGTAAGCCTGCACAGCATTCTTATGGACTTTTCTGATGATTTCTGAGAGCAGTGAATGGACTATGATACCAGTTATGTGTGATATAACAGTATATTAGGTAACCAGTGGGAAGATGGGAACAGATACCTACAATAAGGGGTCAGAGTACCATTTTCTGAGGTTGCCACCTCCAGCCAGGAGGTTGACACAGAGCACAAAGACACTGTCTCACACACAAATACACGAGGCTAGGAACATATACTAGCAACTCCATGAAGGAACAAACTCCATGCACGCACACAGGCTTACATTCCCTCCTGCAAGTCACCCTCACCATTTGGTACATCAAAGGACTTCACACAAGGGTGTGAAGACAGCAGGATGCTTCCTGAGAACTGGTTCTGCTGCCCAGGGCTCGCTGTCATCCTGAAGACAGATGCCAGATGCAGCCTATGTCAACATCCTGTCCTGACCATCAGGTAGATCTGAATATTGACCCTCTTAGTGGCTAGAGATAGAGAATGGACCATCTATAGGCTCTCTTAGGATGGCCTCATATCTTGCCATCCTCCCAGGTACCACCTCCCAATAAAATACTGCTCCCCAAGAGTCACAGTTCAGTCTAGCTTTCCCCTCCTTCCTTGCTTGTCTCCCATCCTTCCTCCCGGATCCTTGGGTGCACCACTGGGATCTGCCATGTGGTCTTCTGCTGGTTCAGAGCCACGATCCTTTGTCCTCTACCCGAAGACTTCTTTTGCTATTTTTCCAGATGGATTTCACTGATTCAGATAGAGGTAAATATCACCCTCAACGGAAACCATCATATACCCTGCTCATGCAAACGTCTCTGTATTCTTATCTAATTTCCTAGATCTGTATAACTGTGTGAATGATAGTGTAACATTGTTTTATAAGTCTTTTATCATATTTCTAGTAAACAATTTATCTTTTATACCTTTAACTTGAGTCTTGTGTCAGTTTCTGAGAAGCCTCAGTTAAGCGCCGCCTCTGTATACATAGGCAAGATCCCGATAGGACGGCTGCATATTGCTAAGAGCTGATACTTCCCCAAATATTAATAAATAAAAGAGCAGTCAGGCCAACACCAGTGAGCCACTTCCTTTTCTGCTTTGAACAACCAACCCCTTCACCTGTCAGTGGATGGGATGAAATTGTAACTATGCTGTAGAAGAAGTACCTGTTCAAGGTGCATAAGAAGGGTTTTATTTAAGGTATTTTCTCACAGACAAGGAAGAAAAGACTGCCTTTAGATATGAGGATAATGAGGTTATCAATTAAATACATAAACTCCCAAAATTTCAGAATGGTTTCATTAAAAGACATTCTCCAATTGTTGTGTTTAAAGGTATGGTTTTGGGCACTGTATCTAAAAGAGACCTCTGTTTCTCTGTAAATCTAAGGAAGATGCCCTCTGTTTCAGCGGGGCAATCTTTTGTTTCCAGAACACTTTTCTGCCATTGTCTACAGTCCTAGATTGATCTCTTTACAATTCTGTCCAAAAATCCCTCCAGCTTTCAAACATGCAAGACAGTTATTAAAATGATTAAATAAACATTTTGTATGTTTATATGTGTGTGTGTAATTGTGAGCTCTACACACACACACACACACACAGCTGTTGATATCTGATCAGGGTTGAGTAAGATATCATTGGCACCTTGGCCTTGCTTACATCACCTACCAAAGGTGGCAGAAACTCTTTGGTCTGCCCTCTCGTGCTGTAGTGGATGTTCATGAAGTTTCAGACTGCTGTTACAATACCATTCAGAATTCATACAGTTTAGTATAGCTGCAACAGCACATGGGAACAGCATACACTGATGTATCTAGAATGGCATGTTTATGGCAGGAAAGGTATCCCCCGGAAGGCTGCCTTTATGGTATATTTCTTTTAACTGCTTGATTTGTTACCAGGTCATGCTGCTGTAGCTAGCTGTATGCTCAGCCAAAAAGCCTGTAGGATGGCAAGTGTGCTATGGCCTCTCTCAGCTTTGTATGCAGCTCAGAAGGGCAACACCTGCCTGCCTGTTTAAGAAAGACGGTGTTTACTTCAAGGGCAAAGCTGTCACCACCTGCTGTGTCCCCTTTCCCACCTTGTAGATTAGCCTGTGGACGGCGTGTATTTTTGTTGTGTGTAAAAATTTCGTAGAATCAGTGGTTTGCTGTAGTTGCTCCTTTTTGATATTGTAAGCTGCTTTGAGTCTGCATGGAGCAGAGAACAGTGGGTTAAAAGTGCCTAAATAAATAAAAATGGTGGCTGTTAACTGATGCAGTAGCATCAATTTATGTTGGCTCTCTGGTGCATCGTCGTGCATAATGTACTGAATAGCACAGGCTAAGTGATCCTCCCTATCCTCCCTACCTGTCTGCAGTCTTATTTTTCCACATAGCACACGTGAGCCTTAGGCTTCTATTGCACTGAGCCAGCACAGAATCTTCTTTCTTGTAAAAGCAGATCAAGATGCTAAAAAAGTATTGCCAGCTTTTGTGAAGGTGTTAAAAAGTACTTTTTTAGATAAGCATCTCCCAGTGTTTAGACGGAGAGATTTTTAAAGCCTCTTTGAGAAATTTTTGTGGTGCCAACCAAATATTTTAGGAAACCCTTGGTTTCAATAAAGTAAACCACGGCACATAATGCAATCACTCACTTGACTTTTCCTGAATGCCTGACAACTGTACTTGGCTGCTGGTGATGTCATCAAGCCATAACATACATTTAGTTCATGTCTGTTTAAGCCAGAGAGAAATGCCCTTGACAGCAAATGACTGTGGGTGCTCAGTCAGTGCATGAAGTGCCCATTAAATGTACAACAGGAAAGCACTAAAACTGGATTGTTTACATCTGTGCCCACTGGGTATTTAGATGGAAAACAAGGAACTAACCCACTGATCCCTTTCTGTTATATTTTGATTTTTTTTTCAGGAATGCGGCAGGGGAATGATGTTGGCACACAGTATAGATCTGCCATCTACACATACTCCTCAGAACAGATGGAAGCTGCCCTGAGATCTAAAGAAGATTACCAGAAGGTAATGTGGGGCAGGCAGAGGCTGGCAATGGCAAACCACCTCTGTTCATATCTGGCCTTATAGGGGTTGACATAAGTTCGCCGTGTCCTGATGGCACTTTCTACCACCAGTGTGCAGCAGAACTTGCAGTTATGGAACTTCCAAGCTTTTCATAAGCTCCTGACTGGAGCCATCATCCATGTTTTAGCCATCAGTCTGTGCGTTGTCGAAAAGTGTCTCCAAATTCTAAACTTCAGAGCCAGCTTTAGTTTTCTAAGCTGCTGAGACTAGATTGCTGATGGTTTCCCTATCTGCCTGTTTGCTTTAGTATAGTTTACCTCAGGGATCATTTTTGTCTCAATATACTTTTTTGTGGTGTCGTATATATGGCCGGAAAGAGAATTAATTGCTCAGAACTATGAATATTATGTTGAAGTCGCTGCTTATTTGCGGTAACAGTTGAGGTTTCCATGACATTGGTTTAGAATGCCTCAAGTTCCTCTTCTCGTGCTGGTGTTCTCTGTTTCTCTAAAAGGTGTTTACAGGCAATAAACAATTGAGTATTGGTTTTCAAACTGACTAACCACAACAAGCTCTTTCCATGCCCATTTACCTACCAAAGATCCTGTACATGTCTGCTAAGGAGCACTGTGTGTTGCAGAGGAATCTGGAGCATATTCTTGAGCAGTCTCTCAAAATCAAACACGGTGGGGCATTGAAAAATCTGTGATCAGGACCTACCAGCATTATGTTGTGCAGGACTAGAATCATCTTTCTTTCCTTGCATTATTTAGCTGTAGGAGAGAGAGAGAGAGAGAGAGAGAGAGTGTTGATGGATGAAACTGGAGAGGGTAGGGAAATGGTTCATCCTCTCCCCATAGTGAACAATCTCACCAGAGAACAAAATGTTGAGGGTTCAGCCTAGAATGCATCAAACCCTGTCGGGTGACTGAATATTGCACTGAAAGGCCCTTAATGGTGGATGTTACAGAAACACTTGTCCATCTTTACTTCTCATTGAAGAACCACAGGTAAGCATCCAAGGAATCTCAGGGTTTCTTGAAACCCAATTTGAGAACCACTGCATTAAAGGGTTTAACTGAATTTCTGTTTTCATCATTACAGTGCACTTATGGTTGACATATAAAAGAACTCTTGGTTATGAAGAGATTATTAGCATTACTTTTTGCAGGGAGTGAGCTCAAGGAGAATGCACTTAAATGACACAAATAATTCTATTTGGTTAAAAAGAAATGAAAAATCCCTATTGGGAGATACCAGGGACCAACTAGAGAGGTTGGATATTTTTTTCCAGCAGAACAATATTTGAGGGATTTGTATTCTGGGGATATTTTCTGAAGTGCCCCATACATTCTTTATAGGATATAAAAAACAATGACTCCTGAATGATGAAGAAGAAGAGAGAAGAGATTGGATTTATAACCTGCCTTTCACTTGGAATCTCAGGGTGGTTTATAATCCCTTCCCCTCCCCACAACAGACAGCCTGTGAGGTAGGTGGGGCTAAGAGAACTCTGAGAGAACTGCTCTGAGAGAACTGTGGCTTGCCCAAGGTCACTGCAGCAGCTGCATATGAAGGAGTGGGGAATCAAACCTGGTTGTCCCAGATTAGAGACCGCACTCCTAACCACTACACCAAACTGGCTCTCAGTTTGCAAACTTCCTTACCTATGTAACTTCCTCCTGCAATAAGCAGCTGGTAACTAGAAAGGAAACATTTTTGTTCTGTGCTCTTGCAATGTGAGAGGAGAAGTCAAAGGTAGATGTGAAGTTTCCACAGAAAAATGTGGGGAAATTGGGCAAATGAGGAAAGTCTCACTCCCATTTTCTTCAGAGCAATTTTTCAAGATCTTGATCAGAGTAATTTTTTTCAATGGAAAAAATAGAACTTTTGAGGAGCACTGAAAAAAAAATCCTGTGAAATATATCCTCTTTTGAAATGAGAGTGAAATGCCTTTTTAGACAAAGTTTTACTCATTTAAAATGTATATTACAAAAGTCAAAAAGCATTAGAGAATAATGGTTCCTATGTGTGTTTTTAGGTGTACATAATATTTTCAAGAATAGATTTTGTATCATATATTCTAATTCTCACCCTGGCCAAATCTGAGGATACGTAAATTCAGAGAACAGAACCATGAATGGACAAGACAGATATTTCTACAAACCTGGAAGACATCCCAGGTTTGCAGAAGAATCTGAAATCTTAAAGAAGTAGTACTTTGGGGGGGGGGGGTTTAAAAACCTCTGAAATAATAATAAAGGGGCATTTGTTGCTTTAGACAGCAGATGACCTCAATGGCTATTGCTGGGCAACTACAGTTGTATTGATAGGCTTTGTTCTGTCAACAAAAGGCAGGGGGGAGAGGACAGGGTCCTTTCTAGAGCTATTTTGGCCTTTGAGGGAGGACTGATCAGGGCCAGGGCTGGCAGCAACTGCTGTGCAACTGACTACCATGGGACTGGCATGACTCACCCAGGCTTGGCTGCTTGCTACTGTTCAAAAGCAGTCACCCCACTAAATCCAGACCAGTTTCCCACAAGCTGCTGCTCTCCCCTCGCTCTTCCTTTCCCCCTGATAGTATGCGTCAATTTCCCACTATTTGCTGTGCAACCGCATTTTGACCCACAACTTCACCCTATTTCCCCCACATGTCGATCATGTTTTTTGAGGATCAAGAAGACGCAGGGGGAAATTGGGCGAAGCTGTGGGTCAAAATGTGGCCATGTAGCAAATAGTGGAAAATTGAAGCATACAATTGGGGGAAAGGAAAGAGTGAGGGCAGAGCAGTGGCTTGTGGGAAATCGGTCTCAGTGTGATATAGTGTTAGAGTTTCAGACTAGGATCCAGAATCCACATTCTGCTGTGGAAATTCACTTGGTGAATTCTCAGCCTAATTTGCCTCATAAGCAGGGGCTAATTGCCCTTTAAGAGCACAAGAATGCCTCTTGGTGGGCTGATGGCCTCCTGCCCACCTGGGCTGAGCCAGATCTGTGACTGATGGGCTGAGCCTAGCCTGGCCAAGCCACCTGCAAGAAGGAGGAGGAAGGTGGCACCTGGCCCTGTGTTACGTGGGTGAGGAGGGGCACCTAGCCCCATGTGAGGCAGGCGAGAAAGACAGTACCCAGGATTGGCTGGCCTCACACAAGATGGGCGAGGGAAGTGGACCCTAGCCAACCTGAGTTCCGCATAGGACAGTCAAAGAAGGTGGCCCCGTGCCTGCCCAAGCCCCACACAAGGCAGGTGGGTAGGGGAGGTGGCACCTGAGCTTCCCTAGCCCCACATGGGACAGATGAGGGAGGTGGCCCCTGGCCCACCTGAGTCCCACATGGGTTAAGGGAAGTAGTACCTGGCCAATTGGTTAGGCAGTTTGCATCTCCTTTCTTCTCTCCCCACTTTGGGAGGGCAGGGCAGAGATAGGCAGACTGTCTCTTCTTTTCTCCCTTCCTCCTTTGGGTTTTTCACTCCCATTCTGCCTGTGCTCAAACAGATGTTGTGAGTATGGTGATAAAAAGGAGGAGATGAGAATGATGCAAGGTGCTTTGGGTCACTGTTGGGGAGAAAAGTGGGATATAAATGAAATCAATAATAATAAAGCTGAAATAATAAATAAAGCTGAAGATTGGGGAGCAGGTAAAAGGTAGGTAGGTGGGTGAGTGAGTGGGAAGGAGAGAAGGAAGCAGAGAAGATTGAGGATATGATGAGTTTGCCAGGTGAAGGGAAGGAGGAAAAATAGTGTGGGGAAGGTAATATAGAAGAAAATGAAGTTCCCCTCACAAGTCTTCGTAGGTTCTCCATTATGTAATTGGGCCTGGTGACTGGTGCCATGTAACTGGCCCATAGTTTTTCTGGATAGAGGCTACCAGGAGCAGGGAAGGAGGGAAAGCTGAAGGGGGTGGGGTGGGGGAATAAATGTAGGTTGGCTGCTAAGAGAGTAGGAGAGAAAGAAGCAGGAAAAGGGGAGCAACTGTGGGAGCTTTCAGGGAAGGAAAATAGGAAACTGTAGGGGAGAGGAAAATGAGATGCTTCCCTGGTAAGTCCGTGTGGGTTCCCACTTATTCATTACCTGACTGTGACCAATTTTGGTCATAATTACTGTGCTATAACCTGTATGCTATTAATGGGTTATTGAAGAATTCTGTGTTTTCAGTGTTACAAAGTTTAATGCAATATCCAGATATACTGGTGTTGTGAGTCTTTGAGATTGTTTCTGTCCAAATACTACTTTCCTCTGTTTATGGGAAAAATGTTTTCTATTTTTAATCCCCCCCCCCCCCTCCCAACTTCTCAGATGGGAAAAACTAAGATCCAGTATTGGGTATCGTCATAATTTTGCTTGTAGAAAACAAAGCAATTTATTTGTTTTAATTTTTATATAGCAGTAACATTTTATATACTAACATAAATGCTGCATTTTATGTTAAAATAGTTAAGTGGGCATGATAAGGAAGTATCACATATATGTCAGTTTTTCTCAATATTTCTGTTTTTTCCCAAGAAAATTTGAGGCAGGGGACCCAGCTTTTCCCTCCATGGCTTCAAAACGTCCCACAAGTTTACCTCTTTAAACACAAGGCTGCTGTGTGGTTCCTGTAGTATCTAATTCCCCGGGTTAACTTCATATGGGGCAAGTTTGCTTGGTGGCATAATAATACAATATTTTATATTTTCGTCATTATGCCGTTGGTTTTGCATTGTCTGCCCTGTTCTTCCAGAATGGCCTAAGGAGGGATAGGCATATTGGACTTGCAAATGTTGAACCGGCAGGCATGACTCTCTTCGTAGGGCCCACTTAAGTAAAGGGTCAGTGTCTGCATCGGCCCCCTGGTGTGCTCAGGCTAGAGCTGACTGTCTTATCATTGTCTGTCTGCTTTGGCCTGCCAACCTGGATGGAGGAGTACCAGTGTGTGACTGACTGATAGGAGGTGTCAAACGTGACCATGAGATCAGGAAAGTGTCAGTTCCCTGATCCCAAGTGGCAGTCTGCATTGTAAGGACTTCTCTGTCTTCAGCCATTGCTTTTGTTCTCTCTGCCCCCCCCCCCCCCCCGCTTGCTAGCCTTCCGTGTACAGAGTTTTGGTGAAATGGGAGTGGGGGAGTTCAAAACATATGATTGCCATTTGTATTCTGAAGGTTCCAGGAAGGTTTTCACCTGCCTGTATGCAGACAGGATGAGACTATTCTAAGCTGTTGTGCCTTGTCTCATTATGTTGGGGACCTGGTGTGTGCTTTAACTTTACTAATCAGCTGGTGGGGGGAGTGGTTTGGTTCAGGGCCACAAAGCTGGGAAGGGGGGGGGGATTAACTCTTTCTCTGGCATCTCTTCCCCAATGAAAATGCAATGGGCTCTGGGCTCCAGAGGGGGGACAAAATAGGTATAGTATAGGTGCTTTTTTCTGTTTTGAGGCTATAATAGTAGCTTGTTGGTGGTGGCAGTTTCTACGATGGAAATGTATGTCTATCCACGTATGTGGTAAGGGTTACGTTCCTCCGCCCTGGTCCCAGTCCAAATCCTGCCTGTCCGTGCCCCCACAGCTGCTTTTAAAGGCCAAATTGTGTGTCAGGAGAATTGATTGCTAATGCCTAATGTAGTGTGTTGTTTGCTCCTCAATATCTCTTTATTGTTGATGTTCTGTTGCTTCTTGATCCATTTGTATTGTATTGATCTCTTCTTTGCATTTTGCTCTTGAGCTTTTTCCTTGATTCATCCCTCACTTAAGATTCTTGCTTTTTCGCTCAGTGTGCCACCATTTCTATACCATCTGTTTATCTGCTCAGAAGTCTGTTGGAGGATTAATTCACTAGGAACTCCTTGCCTAGCTCAGAGGCTCTTAAACTTGGATTTCCCCCCAGGTACCTTCCCCCAGAAAATTTCCCCGTAACTAGAAGGGAACCTTTTTCTTTTTATGCAAAGCCCAGCGCTAAACACACATTCAAGACAGTGACCAGACCATGCCTCCGCTTCCAGCTCTCTCCTTGTCTTTGCATCTTGATCTTCCTTTATCCCTTTACCACACTCTCCCTCTTTGCTCTCTCTCTGCCTCTGTTTTCCCTTGTAATCCACTCCCTCTTTTGCTGGGCAGCCCTCCTGGGACAGCTTGCTCCCTGTCAGGTGCAGGGCAGGAAGAGGTGATGGGCAGCAGTTTGGGGGCTACCCTGTGCCTTGTTCCTGTGCTGCCCCAGCTTTCTCCTGGTCTGTGGGTTACCAGAAGGTTCCTCTATGAACAGCAGCTGAAGAACCCCTGACCCAGCCTGTTCAAATTAAATGCAGTTATCAGTTCTTGGGACAATGTGGGTTGTGTACAGGGTTGCCAATACTTTGGGGGGTGACCTCCCAGCATCACAACTGATCTCCAGATTGCAGAGATCAGTTCCTCTGTTGAAAATGGCTGCTATGGAGGTGGACTCTATGACATTATACCCTGCTGCAGTTCCTCCCTGCCCCAAACCCTGCTTCCCCCAGGCTCTACCCCCAAACCTCTGGAAATTTCCTAACTTGGAATTGGTAACCAAAGGTTTATGTGTTGCTCCTATATATAGCTTTAGAGACATGAGTTACATATTCTCTGTGAAGTCTGGATGTTTGGAGGGTGCCATTTAAGACAACTTAATATGACCATGCAATAACCTTACAGTCTCCCAACTGCAAGGATACTTGGGGTCTCCCTCTGCTGATTCTGGCCCAGGGACGGGGTGAGGTGAATGTATTATGTTAGGAACTTTCATGGATTGCACCTATAGCTCTGGGGCACTTTTATGCTCCAAGTACATTTGGCTTGGAAGAAACTGTAGCAGCATTAATATGTGTGATTTTGGGCTCATCCTAAGCCAAGTGGTCCAGTTGTGTCCTCTCTGTAAGCGTTAGGTGGGCATTACCTGTCTTATTTCATTGTTGGAGTAATCATTTCTTACTATTTCAATTCTTTAATGATATTTCATGCGATCATCCCCTCCCCTTCCAAACTTGTCATTATCTCTTCCAAATGTGCAAATTGGTGTTAAATATCAACTGCCATAGCAAATAAACATCCACATTATTCAATGGCATTTTATTACAGCAAAGGGGGAAAGCTGCTGTAATTGACTTGCCTGCTGTAAGATGTGAAAATTCAGAATTATGACCAAGGGAGATCCTGGTTTATTTCATTGCCCTCTGGTGGCCTTGGGACATGACTGCAGCACAGCTAAAATAGACCGGTTGACACGCTTCTGTTTTTTTCTTGGTGCAGAGAATTTCCCTTGGCCTCAGGCAACTGTTTCCCGTTACTTAGGATAATAAGAGACCATTTAGAAGTTGGAAAAGGTTACAAAAACCACAGTGGGGGGGAATACAAGCTTTCTTTTCTGCATTTTGCATATTTCATTTTGTGGCTATGCAATATCTTTGGGTTTAAATTCTAGATGTATCCCATTTCTAACCTGGTATGCAAATACGTGTTAAGAGCTAAGCTAGATCCAGTGTTTTTTGTGGGATCAAGACCAGGCAGAATCCAGAACAGACAAGAACATGTTAAAAACCGTCCTGCCCTGGTAATCGAAGGTTCTAAGGAAGGGAGAGACGCAGCTGTGGTTTGGTGACTGAGCACATGGCTTTCCAGATAGTGAGTGGGATAGACTCTGGTGCTGCCAGTCAAGGTAGCCAGTACCGAGCTAAGAGATCAGTGGTCTGATTTGATATAAGGTAGCTTCATGAGAAAAACCATCCTGATATAGGGAATGAACAGGAATCTAGAGTCTGGCAGGAATGCAGAATTACTACAACAGAAGACCAGCCTGCCAGTAGAGAGGGTGCAGCTAGAATAAGGTACCAAATCATCTGTCCTAGCACAGATGAATCCAAGCAGGACTGGGAATGGGCCCTGACAACATACCATGGCATAATAACACATGGGTGTAGGTACTCTTTTCCTGGGACTTGCCCTCAGCATGGGGAAGGGCTGTGGCTCACTGGCAGAACATCAGCTCGGCATGCAGAAGGCCCCGGTTCAATCTCCAATATTTCCAGTTAAAAGGACCAGGCAGTAGGTGATGTGAAAGACCTCTGTCTGAGACCCTGGAGAGCTGTTGCCAGTCTGAGGAGATGATATTGACTTTGATGGGACTGATGGTCTGATTCAGTATAAAGCAGCTTCATGTGTGTTCATGTGTTCAGCTTTCCAAGCCAAGCTGCAAGAACTGCTTTCTAAACCTCGCTGCCTTTTGGTTTTCTCAGCATTAGGAGTTGCTGGCGGGCGGGGAAATCAAGTTGAAAACTGGATGTGCACACAGTTCTTAAGGTGTGGACTTAAGGAACATGTTTATGCTGCACAAACACATTCATTTGAATTCCTGTGTGTGTGTCAAACATTTTTTAAAAAAACCTTTTAAAGCATTTCTTATTCAGGTATGTCACACTAATACTGGTCCCCTAAAAATACAGCCTATGCACCAGGATATCACCAGCCCACATTTTAACTGCATATTCTTCATCTCCATTGCACAGTTATGCTGAAAGTGGAGTTAAAAATATTTACCATAAGTAAATAAAAACACAGTTCTTTGTAAATATTAACTTTTTGGGGGGAAACTTATTGAGAATAAGGAGAAAACATTTTTACACTTCCCAAAGCTACTCTTAATTTTCAAATTATTGTGGGCTGATTAATTAATGGGATGAAATTCTAATCAGTGAAGCTGAGAGAAGGAAAGGGCAGTATTGGAAGGCAGTTTGGCATGGCAGCTGTCAGAGGGAATACAAAACTGAACATAACCCAGTGAGTAGAATGTTTCCCTTCCATATCTTTTTAAAATAACCTTTTTGGAGGTTTGGGTATTATTATTGTTTAAGACATTTCTACTGTGCCTGGATGGGATGCCCTCTATCTTGAAAAGACTCATAACTTTAATCCAAGGGTTAGTTGCTTACTGGTAAGGGAAATTTGCTCTGCACATGCTCAGAAGAACTTTGTTCCTTGTTTTCCAGGGCTGGCACAGCCAACAGTTTCAGTGACTAAAACTGGCTAAATCCTGGGTCCAGTTAAATTGACTTAGAGGGAGAAGACAATAAAGATTGCTCTTTGTGGTGGTCAGATAACAGTATCTACTCCAAAGTTTGAACCTAGTGGCACTTTAAGACCAAGAAAATTTAATTTTGGGTGTACCCTGACCTGGATAGCCCAGGTAAGCCTGATCTCATCAGATCTCGGAAGCTAAGCAGGGTAGACTCTGTCAAGTACTTTGACGGGAGACTTCCTTGGAATACCAGCAGTGGGGAGATGGAGGCAGGCTTTATTCAACCACCTCCTGAATATCCTCCAGGCCCCAAGTAGGGGTCAGTCACCAGAGGTCACCATGACTTCCAGGTGCACACGCATGTACATATAAAAAATACCCTCCAAAAGTCTAATTCTGGATATAAACATTCGTGTGCTTGCACACTTCATCAGCTACATGTGTGCATGCTTAGAGAAGGTTATACCTAGAATTAAACTTTGTTGGTCTTAAAGGTGCCACTTGACTCAAACTTCGTTCTGTTGCTTCAGACCAACACGGCTACCCACCTGAATATGGTATCTACTTCAGTACGGGTGGGCTTTAAAACAGAACAAAACAGAACTCAAGACAAGTGTCATTTATCTAGGAATAACTTTGAAGTGTTTTGCAAAGCACAGCTGCATTTCACAAGCATGCTTTGCATTGGGATTGTGGTGCAGTGGATTTTTGATTCATACATCATTAACTTTTCAACAGAATGTAAGAAGGAGGAAAAATTCTTTACAATAGTGCAGGATGCATTGTCTGATTGCAGGATGATTTTTAAAAAATGGGTCTGGGTTACACGCAGATTATGAATGAAACCATCCCTTTTGCTTCAGGAAGAGGTTTTTCATGAGCCCTGTTTAAAAAAGAAAAATGAAAACACTCACATCGCTGCTTGTTGTGCATTTGAACTTTAAAAAGAGGGAAATTGAGCATTTCCCCCTCTCTTTAAAATTGACTCTCTCCCTCTGGTGGGAACGTTTAGTTCTGAATGTGATCTGCCTCCCCCTCTTCTCTTCACTGCTCCCTCCCCTTCTCCTAACACATTCATCTTCCTTCACGTGACACGTTAAATGTGCTGCAGAGCAGCAGTGTGGTTGCCATGGTAGCCAGCCCAGGGAATGTACCCATTGGCTGCATCCTCGGGAGGAAGAAGAAAAGGCCTGCCGTGTCAGGGGTCGCATGTGCAGGGTGCCTGCCTGCCATTGTTTCCTATCAACTCTCTGCCTTGGATGTATTAATAGACAATGTCAAAGAAGGGCACCGATCAGGAGGTCACTTGAACTGCCAGCTGTGTACTCTGCTTGGGTTGTGTCCCCAAGAGTCCCCAAGAGTACCACCCCCTCCCCCCGTTGATGTCATTAACTTGACCCTCAAGTGTGGACATTGCCCAAGGACAGTAGTCAAGTGGGAAGCGTGAACAGCAGCAGGCCACACGCTCCTTTTGTTTAACATCTCGCCATGTTTCCTTTTGAACTGTTTAGGATTCAGCTTGGGTTGCACACAGGGGCCTTTACTCCTGCCAGTTCAAACGGCGGAAATGCAGATGACAGGCCTCAGATATTATAATTAACTTCCATTTACAGCACAGCTGTCATCGGAATTGCTATGACAATTGGAGAACCAAGAGGGCCATTCTGCACCTGGACCAGATTTAATTTTAAACTCTATTCTCCTTTGATCCTCTCTCTCTCACTCTCACTCACTCACACACAAACACACACATTCTGACAATACTTCATTTGTAAAATAAATATTTGTGACTCTTTAAGTATGAACCTCACATTTTCAGTATCTGGGCAACCAATTAGCTAATCCCCCCCACCCCCCGGCTGCAGTTGTGGCTGCTCAGTGATGAGGGAAAGGCACTTTGTCCATGACCAGAAGCATTTTACAGTCTATAGCTGTCTTGACAATTCCCAAGGATGTAAGATATCTCTGTTATTAATTGAATGATTAGTTCTGAGACAGCCAAGTTCTTGAGCCAGGGGTGGTGTGATGAGATCTTCCTGCCTAAGATGGTTGGGAGTTGATATCCCCCCTCCCCACCAAAATACCTATCCCGTGATAACTGAAGAAGTGGGCATGGTATGCTGGATCCAACGTGGCACCTCACACAGTGTTTAATAATCAGGTTAAGGTCCTTCTTAAGAAGGACCTGCTGTTTTTAGGGCTCAAGTTAAACCTGGCATTCTGAATTACCACAGCATTTTTTTTCTGTTTTGCTCTTGTATTTCCATGAGCAGTAACCTAAAACCCACTGTTTGCTCATGTCATTTTTAGTTAGTCTAACCCAACACTGGCCATGTTTTTTGGCAAGTGTGACACAGGTGAAGTCCAAATTGCCATATTTACTAGAAAGGAAGGCAACCCCGAATGTAAAATGAGCTCCCTCCGAAAAAGTTATATACCCCATTTTTTACTGTAATTTGTATGGAAATATAAGATACCCCCCTTTTTTTGATGGCGTACCTGAAAAATACCTAATTTGTATGTTGTAGTGCACATGACAGGGTCTATGTACAGTACGCCACCCCCTCCCCCTGGCATTGGTGTTGTATGACTTTACTGAGAATAGGGTTACATGCGGTGCCTGGCAACCGGCGCAAGGGCTGTGGACAGGGATGGGAGGCATCTGCACTATCATGTCACTTCCAGTTGAAAAAGACCCAGAAGTGACATAAGTAGCTACCCTATGTCACTTCCAGGGTTTTTTGCCAGAAGTGATGTGATGCTGCATCCAGCATTGCAGGGCTAACCCCCCCCCCCCCCCCCCCAAGTGGCAGTGGGCAATGAAAGCAAGGGTCGGAGGATCTCCGACCATGACCCCGGGCATGGCAGCCCTGAGAACTACTGATCCAGAATCCCACTGTAGCATGTTTTGAATTTCATTCTCCCTGGACTGAGTCCAGTTCTCTAAACATGACAGAAACAGGAAGCAATGCAACATATGTCATAACTCTCCTTCCCACTTGCCTGCACCACACACTAAAACACCTGTGTTTTGATCAACATTAGCAATTTAAACACTGCTTTTTAAACTAGTCAATGAATTTTCTTGAGGGTTTTTTTATGGGTCTGTAGCACTCCTAGAGCGACAGACCGAGCAGAGAGACGTGTGACCTGGCCTTGGAACCCCAAGTTGGCATGAATGCGGCTGTGGCACCGTCCAATTTACCAATGAGGCTGCTGCTGAAGCAAAGGGGTTCTGCTTTACTGCTGAGGATGTGGTTAGTCTGCGGCACTGTTATGTTCTGACCAAGGAACCGCGCATGCGGTCGGCCAAACACATGGCCAGGCGAAGCTGTCGAGCTTCGCATCCAGGGACAATAGACCTGGAGGATCCTAGTAGGGACCAGTGGAGAAGCCTACATCCTTAGATAGGTCTGTAGGATTCAGGGACACTGTAAATAGCCAATCATGGGTGTTGGGGGTGGTGTGGGGGTGGTCGAGAATGGGGATATAAGCGGACCTGTGAGTCCAGCTAACCAGTCTAGTTCCGACCTCTCCAATAAACTCATGAGGTGTTATCACTCAACGCGTCTCTGGACCCAGTATTTTACATACACTAAAGCCACAATTGGAGTGGCTCCACCTGCTCACTCCTCTGAGCAGCGTTTTGTCCCCTCCCTCACACCAGTTGCCCGTAGGCCGACTAACAGCTCTGGATGGGCCAGTTCCAACCTGCGGGCTGTATGTTTGACCAGGTGACAGGTCAGATATGTAAGGATTTCTCAGTTGCTCACAAGCAATCCAAAGCTGTTCTTGTTGAAGCTCCCTTGAAACGAATGAGACCAAATTAACTGCACATGACTCCATGTTGTGGTGATGTATACATTCTTTATCAGATTTCTGTATTCCTTTGAACAATATTTTCCACCCTTCAGCTTTTTTTGAAAGGAAATTTGAAAGCATTTGGGAAATATTTGGCACATTTAATACTTAAAAGAATGGGTTGGAACAGGGTTCCTTCTCTAGCAAGTTAAATCATTCTGGGGAGAAAGGTGAAAAGGAAATGTTTTCTTTTCTCCTTTAAACAGAAGTCAATGTGAATTGAAAAGGACATTGTTAATATTTCTGGGCTTTCAGGTGTACTCAGCACATGGGCAGTGATGGCACCCGTTTCCAGGCCCTGTAGATAACAACACTAAGAAAATCTGTATTTTACAGCAAGCTAGGAGATAATCTGCAGCTGACATTGCAGCCCCCTCCCCAAATTCACCATTTCTGATTGGAAGCAATCCCTGTGATTTCATTTATAATGTACTTTTTCCTTTACTATCCAGATTTGTGTCCAGTAGAATTAGCACATGCATCTCCAGTCTCTCTATAAAAAAATCTCTCTTCTGCTTAGAGATAAACTGATTCTAAAGAATTTTAGCTGTACCTTATCTGCTTTTATTTTCATTGGCTTGTTTAGTTTTTAATGAGTCTCTCTTTCTAGAATGATGAACAGTGGGAATTCAGCTTCTTTTCCCCTGGAGTACGAAACGAATGATAAGGGCTGCCTTAACCATTGGTCTAGGTGTATTACTAAGTGCTTCAGCCAAATTTAGCCCCCGTTTCATGCGGCTAACAAAGTGGGCCCTGACTCACATAAGCTCATGCCACTATAAATTTTTTAATCTTCAAAGAGCCACAAGGCTCTTGGTAATTGGCTGAGAGACTCTCTGTATGCCAAGTAGGAATGTTTTATGCGCTTCGACCACAGCAACTATCTTTTCCCCTCAGTTCATGACTTCTTCCTGCGTTTGCATTGCAAGATGAAAGCACGGGGTATAAATGTTTAGAATAATAAAGATGGTGAATGAAGCATCTCACCCACTCGCCATGGCCAGAACCGCACCACCGGCGAGAGGCTTTTGCATCTGTGGACTAAATAGCCACTTTGCCTCGCAGTGAATCAATCCTATGACATGTTCGCCAAAAGGCAGAAACTGTCACAGGATGGTGGGAGGAAGCAATATATGTCCACCCTAACATTTCTTAACCAAAAGATGTACGCCTCTTTCATAATATAGACTTAGAGGATAAATTGCAGTCCCTATTACTGTGGCTTTATGGCTGAATCTCCTGGTTGCAAGTTGTAGAATGAGGATTCATAAAGAGATTTTTTAAAAATTATTTAAAATATTTATATCCTTCATTGTCTCCTCAGACTCAAGGAGGCTAATGGCAAAACAAACCCTACACACTTAAACCATACAGTTATCCTATATGGTCCTTAAAGATAATTGATAAAAGCAAGCTGATTGGGGTGGAGCCAGAAGTCTTGCCGGATATGGGACTGAATAAACTGAAAGCTTTAATTTCTCAAAGGTTAACTGACATAGAGTCCCAAATTGAAGAGGCAATACTTCCTTTAAGCTATAGGAGTTTGAAAAAAGGACCAAGCTATATAGTACCCTCATACCTCTCAGATATCACCTATGAGAGGCATAGATGGGCTTTCTCAAGTGCACATTTTGATGCATTTCCATCTGCAGTTCTACAGGGTAGATTTTCTCAACAGCCTGTGCAGCAGCGATATTGTTCTTGTTCGAGTAATGTGGTTGAATCAGTTACACATATACTTTTACACTGTGAATATTACCAAGAAGAAAGACGGCTTAATACTTAGATACTTACTCCTTTACTTTCCAGATTTAAGCCGTTACAATATTATGTTAATTTTAGCCCTGAAATTCTTTGGATATACCTCTTAAAAGACAGTCAAAAACCTGTGTCTTATGTAGTGGCAAGGTTTTGTGCACTGGTTCTTAGAGAGCGGAACTATTTGTCTTAAGAAAATACTAAAGGCTGAAGTATGAATTTTAATTGTGCTGTGATTTTAAACTTTATGTATTAGTTGTTAAAATTGTATCTTAACCTTGCTGGTCTCGACTGTAATAAATTTGAATTTGAAACCATACAGTTAAAAATCCAGCCAAATCTGCTACAACAGTTTACCCTCCACCAATTGCCCTCTGGGACAAAACTGTTTTACACACACTCCTAAAGGCTGGGCCTCCATATCCTCTCTGACAGTCCATTCCAGAGGACTGAGCCTGCACCAGAGAAAGCTTGTGACCCAACTGTTGCCTTATGCGCAACCCCAGGAGAGGGCACTAGGAGGAGGATGTGAGTGGCATAACTGGCACACAATAGTATAAATTCAATATTACCTTTCCTCCAGGAGCCCAGGAGTAGCTACCAGCCCATCTCTTGGTCACTGTCAGCAGGTCTGAGTCATGCCTGCCACCCAAATTAATTCAGTCATCTGCAATTGAAGAAGAAGAAATTGGATTTATATCCCGCCCTTCACTCACTTGTAGTCTCAGAGCGGCTTACAATCCCTTTCCCTTCTCCCCACAACAGACACCCTGTGAGGTAGGTGGGGCCGAGAGAGCTCTGAGACAACTGTCCTTGAGAGAACAGCTGGTACAGAGCTATGGCTTGCCCAAGGTCATCCAGCAGGTGCAATTGGAGGGGTGGGGAGTCAAACCCGGTTCTCCCAGATTAGAGTCCACACACTTAACCACTACACCAAACTGGCTCTCCTTGCACATGTTCTCAGCTGGCCGCCGCTGGTCTTTCCCCAATAGCCCCCCTGCCGCCGCCAAGTCACTCCTTCCCTCCCAGTCTGCAAAACCTTCCCCTTTTAATTCTTCACATCTTCTGGTCCTTTTTGGGTCATCCCCACACCTATCTCCTCTCTCCAGGTTGGTTTCTCTATATGTGTGATGAATAAAATTAATTGGGCACCACATTAAAGTAATGCAACTAAATGGTAGGCCTGTGCAAAAAGTGAAGAGGTTTTATTGCTCTGTAGTTTTGCCATTTGAATTGTTCAGTCTCATTGTCTTGTACAGCTGCTCTTTGGCTTCCCTTTTTATAGTATGTGTCATGGTGACTTGCTGGTTAAGAATATCCCCCCTTTCTTTCCTTCCCTGGGAGATTTACTGCACCATTCTGGGAACTGAGTATAGGCTAGGCTCAAATGATCCCTACCCTTGTCTTACACATGTAGATAATGTTCTTCATGTACATCACCTGACATGGAGACCAATGAGGTTAAGACAAATAAAGTGAAATCCAAGAGCTCTTTAGTTGTATGTAGAATGTAGACTGGAGAAGATTATTTCCATTGCCAACTTAATCTCCCTAGTGCCTGTCTGCTTCTCCTTCTGCTTTCCCATGCTTTCTCTCCTCACTTTTAAACGAGTGTTTCCCTATTTGTGGATCCTTCCTGACCCAAAAGTGGGTTATGAAACCTGCAAAAGTGAGTCCCAGACTTTTTGCATCTTTAATGATCAATGAATGCTCTATTTTGTTGAGTGGGTTCCCATGCAAGGTAAATTTTGGCTTGTGGGTCACCAAACCAAAAAGGTTGGGGACCACTGCTTTAAACTATCTACTCAGAAACCAGGAATTTTCTAGGCCCCTTTTTGGTATGGATCCCTGAAGCATTTCAGTTACCTGTCTGACTTAAAGCATCTACAAAAACAGGTTAAGTTGAGAGTTGGTGATATATCCAAGGTCATACAGTAGAGATTTGGATCACACCCTGGTCTAACAGTCTTAACTACTGAGCCATACTGTGGCTGCCTGTTTACTGCAGTTTACAGCCATTGCCCGTGGTTTTCCTCTTCTTCTATCAGTTTTTTCAAACTGCTTCTCTAAGCAAAATTACAGCTGTTTAGGATTGCACTGTCAAAAGCCAAGTTTAGAGAGAATCACAGTTTTGGAAAACAGTTTCCCAGTTTCTATTTTCACTCATGTCATGGTCTCTTTTTGCTTTTTGAATGTTACTAGTTTCAAATGAGTATTACTGTTAATCCACAAATGTGTGATACATAAAGAAAAAAAAATCTTTTTCTTGGTTTACAGGTATTAGTCTTCATTAGAATACAAATAACACCTGTGATCTAATTCCTCCTTCAGAATTTTCGTTCTGGAAAAGCCATGAATGGCTGCCATTTCCCCAAAAATATTTTGGACCTTTGTCTGTCTAAATGCATCTGAAAAATAGCAGTAGACTTGCTCATTAGCATAGTATGTCAAGCCTTCCATACCGTTCTTCAACAGATGTTTTGTTGTTGTTATTCTCTAATTCATTGCAATAATCATTTTGGCAGTTGTCAATAGATTCCCAACAAGTTCCCCATATTCCTTTTTTGCACCCCTTCTTGTATCATTTCAGAGAATGTCTCGTGGCTTAAACAAAAGTTGACTTCCTGTTGAATGATCTTTTCCTTCCTCCAGCTTTTTTTACACCACATATAATACCTGCACCTTCAGCCAATGACTGGTGGCATTACTGTTTGTTATTTTAATTCTGTTAGTGATTTCTTGCTATCGATTTCTTTACTGTGCCACTCCATCCCCTTCTGAACATTAAAAGCAGGAAAAAATAGGTTTAAAACAATCAAGTTGCAGTTCAACATTCAGTTGCTATTCACTTGAAAATGGATGGGATACATGCGAAAACCCTAACCCTACAACTTACTGAGCGATGCTACCACTTGCTAGTTGAAAGAAAAAGGCCTGCTTCCAAAAGTTTTTAAAAATGTATGTTAAATAGTGGGTTCTGTGGAGCAGCAGATTCACTACTAGTGATCAGCTCTACTTTATTAGTGATTTCAGCAAGCACATGACTGAACTCCAGGGCCCCAGGCCTGTTTAAATAGCATGCAGTTGCCACACCCAAACATACCCCACTCCCAAGGATAGGCTATTTACATAACATTACTTCTTGGTTGGTTACTTCCAGAGTCCTGGTGGGCTATTGTTCTTGGACTCCAAGCTCAGCTGGTCTCTGGTAGAACAGTCCTGGAATATTTCAGTCCCAGTACATAACAATGTATTTACTTCATTTCATACAGAGCCAGAGTGGCACAGTGGTTAGAGTGTGAACCAAGAGGGTCAAGCTAACAAAAGAATTATTACAAAAAATATAAACATGGGTTCCGGTTCTAGTCACAGCAGCTACAGGAGGCGCGGGACTTTGCTCCACACTCAAGTTCAGAATTCTCCTCTTCTAAGGGGGTGTCCAAACTTTTGGCACCCCAAGAAAGCTCCCGGAGGGAGCTTGAGAGCAAGGCTATTGTCTGGTGGCGAAGAAAGGACGGCGGTCTGCTTCGCCAAACAAGCTTGGCCAGTTCAAGGAAGGGAGACAAAAAGATTCATGGTTAGCACAGAATGCTAGCCGTGTTCCTCAAACTGAAAAGGAGACAAACTGGACTGCGGAAAGCCTGCATATTAAGGCAAACTTTACTTTTATTGCTTTATTATTTTATTATCTTTCCTTTTACGGTGTCAGAATCCTGTTTATCATTTGGAGGTAACCGGCCGACGAGACTAGTCAAATCGATCACCGAGTATAGGATTGGCTGCGGAAGTGCTCGACACGACTTGTAACAAGACTTAAAATATGACACAGACTCGACTCGTTTTTTTATATGCGAGATAAACGGGGCGGGAGCTGTTAAACTTGTGGAGACGGAGAGCAAGTTTAAAAAGCAGAAAACGAGAGGGAGAAAAGAAGGAAAGTTTAAGAACTGTGTCTCCAGAGAATGACTAGCTCAACGATTGATTGAAGAGGTCTGTTGGATAGTTGCTATTGAACTTATAGCATTTTTTCACTTCTGTTTATTGGTGGCGTCTAACTAGTGGCTGGGAGAACAGAGAAACTGACAGAGCGGAAAGAGAGAGGAGAAGAAGAAGAATGAAGACACGCGGAAAAGATAAGCCAGAAGGCAGTAGAAAAAACGGGTTATGTTTTGTGGGTTCAGAGAATAAGACTTAACGTTTTGCACAGCCCCACCCCTAGTGAATCTAATAGAGCTGGCGTCTGGGACTTGGATAAGTCACAAGAAGTGGGACTTGTTCGTCTGCCTGAGTGACTACATGATTTGTTTTGTTTCCTTCTTGTTTGAAATGGTTTGGAATGCACATGAGAGCTTCCACAATATAACTATTCAATATAGCTAATAAGTTTAGGATTAGAAAGAGGATCAGTCCAGAAATTAAGGTTTTAATAGTAAGTAAGATAGATAAGTAGTGTTAGAGATAGTGATTAAGATAGGCCTAAGATTAGTATTTGGCAAGGGATAGGTGCATTAATAAGTTTTCTGATTAATTTAGGGTGGAGTAATAGATATAAGTACATTGAAAAGTTAGTTAGAGATAGATGGTTAGAGATAGATTGTCAGATACTTAAGCTAGAATTATTCTTTGAAATTAGGATGGCAAGTGGAGGAAGGAAATGTCTGTATCTGGTCCCTCAGGTTTGAGCCAAATGAGCTCTAAAGAAATAAACACACAAATATATGACAATATAGCTGAAGCAATGAACCAAGTGGTGCAAAATACAATACCTAATTTGATTGCAAAGGCAATAGAACCTTTACGGGCGAAATTGGATCTGATTACTCAACAGTTAACAACTCAAATGGCTGAATTTAAAACTCAGATTCTAGAAAATAAGCAGGATATAATTAAACTGAATAAGGCAAATAAGGTAACTGATGAGAAACTAGAAGTAGTAGATCAACAGATTCAAGAGCTTAATGCTAAGCGAGACTCATTGGAAAACTCTCTTATGTTACTAGAGATGGAAAAATCAGTATTGTTACTTAGATTTCAAAACGAGAATATTAGAGATATTATGGTTACAACCTTAAATGAATGGTTGAAACTAGAATCCCCCAATGATTTAAATAATGAGGTAGAGCTAGTTTATAGAAGAAACACGGCGTTTGCAAAACATAATAAAATCCCAAGAGAGGTTCATGTGAGGTTTTATAAAAGATCCACAAGGGAAAAGATACTAGATAATGTAAAGTCCAACCCGCTTAAGATCCAGGGAAGTGAGATCCAAATACTGAGAGATATACCCTGGAGAGTAAGGCAAAAAAGGCAAGATTACCAGAATTTAGCAACAGCTTTAAGATCAAATGAAATAGATGGTTGCCTCCGGAGGGGATTTCATTCTATTATAAGAGTACAAGGTATAGCTTGACCTCGGTTTTTAAACTGGACGAGTTCTTGAGGAACTATGGAAGGGACCTAGGGGAAGATTATAGCAAGTCTGAAGATGAGACTCAAGCAGCCTCCGAAAATGGGAAAAAGACATTAAAATCGGCCAAAAATAAAAAATCTAGGAAATACTCCTCTTCTAGGGTAGTCACAAGACTGCAAGCAAGAAAAGACGATGAAAAAACAAAAATAATGGACAGGAGAACAAGTAAAATATTATCTATTAATGTAAATGGTATGAATATCCCCCAAAAGTGGAAAAATCCAGAAACTGAAGGCAGACATCATCTGTCTTCAGGAAACTCATATTAAGCAAAAGGATAAACATTTATTGGATACCAAAAAATTGGGTATAAAATTCATAGCAGCAGATAAATTAAAAAAAAAAGTGGGGTTGCCACATATATTAAACAACATTTACATCCTGAACTGATCTATGAGGCAGAAGATGGTCGAATTTTAATGGTTAAGGTGTATAGACAAGCTAGATCAATGTTGGTGACTAAGATTTATGCTTCCAACCAGAGACAAGAAATATTTTATGATAGACTTCAAGACTTGATAGCGAAACAAACCTTTGATGATTTGTGTATTGTAGGTGATCTCAATGCAGTTCTTGATGCCATGATAGATAGAAAGGTATCTACTCCTAGACTTTCTAGAGGTAATGAATTACCCAAGGCTTTCTTACAGTTGGTAGAGGAGTTTCGCATAGTAGATGCATGGAGAGTTAAAAACGGAGATAAAAAAGATTTTACGTTTTTTTCACATAAATACAAATCTTGGTTGCGTCTCGATATGATTTGGCCCTCTTTAACAATGTTAACAGATATTTTAGAGGTGGAAATATTACCGGCGACATTCGCAGACCATAATCCAGTGATGTTAACCCTCCAAGATATACCTAAAAGCTTTAGATGGTCAATGAAGGTTTGGACATTGAATGATGATGTGTTTGTCAATAATTGTAAAAAGGAGTTTGATGGGGTTTTTTGCATGAAATATATGTCCAGAGACAAGTCTACATATAGTTTGAGATGCATTTAAGGCTTTTGTTAGAGGTAAAATGATTTGCCAGGAAAGCTGACTTCAGAAACAGCAAAGAGCCAAATACCAAGACATAATAACCAAATTAAGAAAGAAGAGAGCAACTTGAAGGACGATCCCCTTAGCGCAAGGAGTAAAGATAGCCTGAAGAAACTACAGCATCTCCTAAATTGTATGTTAACAGAAGAACTGGCAAGGAAAATTACCTACCTTAAACAATATCTGTTTGATAACGTGAACAAGCCTACCAGATGGCTAGCCTATAAAATAAAAAAAGATAAGGCTGATAGGCATATAAAACTATTGAGAAACAAAAAGGGTAAAGAATGTACAACAATGCATGAACTAAAAAAAATATTGAGACCTTCTACAGGGAACTATACAAGCAGGAGGGGAATAATAAACTTGAACTTGATTCCTACTTAGACAAATTTGTTAATAAAAAGTTTACAGAAGAACAGAAAAACCTATTAAATGACCCAGTTACAATGATGGAAATAACTGAAACTATTAAAAAGGTAAAGGCCAACAAGTCTCCGGGCCCTGATGGTATTCCCGTGGAATTTTATCGGAAGATTTTCGGGACCAGATTGCCCTTTGTTTAAAAAAAAGATACAAAATATTTATGAAGGGGGAAAGATGCCTACTTCCTGGAAAGAGGCGCTAATTACATTAATTCCGAAGCAGGACGCCAATTTAGCAGATATTAAAAATTACAAGCCCATTTCTCTGCTGAATGCAGATTATAAAATTTATGCTACAATCTTAGCCAACAGATTTAAAAAAGTGTTATCCCAGACAATTCAGTATGATCAATCAGGGTTTTTGCCCCAAAGACAATTGAGACATAATATATGCACCATTCTAAACATATTAGAATATTATGAAAATCATTCTGATAAACAGTTGGCTCTCTGTTTTGTTGATGCGGAGAAAGCTTTTGATAAGTTGAATTGGGATTTTATGTTGGCACAAGTTAGATATTGGGACTGTGGAGAACTTTTTTGCGATGGTTAAAATGGTATATGACCAACAAGAGGCTAAGGCTGTATTTAATGGTGACTCCACCTCGAGTTTTCTTATACAAAAAGGGGTTAGGCAGGGCTGCCCTCTTTCCCCACTTTTATTTATCTTTGTGTTAGGGACTTTATGTGATGTGGTTAGAGAAGAAGGTACCATAAAGGGGTTAAAGCTAAAAGATGAAACTTTTAAACTTTTAGCATTTGCCGATTATATGGTTTTTATTTTGGAGGATCCACAATTCATTGGATAAACTTTTGAATGTTCTTGAAAATTATGGCCAGGTAGCAGGTCTCAGAATAAACGAAAAGAATTATCCTTTCAAATAGATGTAGTTCATTATATAAAGATAATTATTTGAAAGTGTTGACGGAGATTAAAAAAGATCTTGAAACCTGGGGAAAGCTAAAAATTTTGTTTTTGGGGCGTATTGCCGTAATCAAAATGAATATTTTACCTCGTCTTAACCTCCGCCCCAAATTTTACCGATTTTAAAAAACCAGCTTTTCTTTCATGAGTTGGAGAAAACCATATCAAGTTTTATATGGCAATCAAGGAAGCCTAGAATCAAACTTAAATATTTGCAAGATAAAACAGAACATGGGGGCTTTGGTCTACCTGATTGGTATCTTTACTATACTGCTTCGGAGATGGTATGGTTAAGAGATTGGGCCAAACTAAGTAATGTGAGAATACTGAAACTAGAGGGACATGACCTACTGACAGGATGGCATACAGTGTTCTGGTATGGCCAAAAATTAAAAGTTTTAAGCAACATGCTGTTAGAGGCCCACTGTTGAAAATTTGGGTCAAATATAAATTCTACTTGAAAATATCGAAATGGGTGTCTCCTCTTGAGGCTTTCATAAAACCGACACTCTTAACAAGAGAAAAGATGATTAGTTATGAGGACCTACTGGACGATAAATTAGAATTGAAAAATTGTGAGGTTTTGAAAGATCAAGGAGTTAATTTAATGTGGTGGGAATCAATACAGCTGTACTCGAGATATAATATAGATATGAAGAAAGGCTTTTATAAAAAGTTAACAGATTTAGATAAAGCGTGGTTAATCTCAGAAGAAAAAGTCATAAAGAAAGTATATAATTGTTTTGGATTAAACTAAATGGTGACTTGGGCATGTTTTATAGGTCACGCTATTGAACTAGATACTTGGGCAAAAATCTGGAAAAGGAATATCAAAATTACCAGGGCGAGTACGTACAAAGAGAATCTTTATAAAATGTTTTACATGTGGCACCTTTCTCCAGACAAATTATCTAAATTTTCTAAGTCAATTTCTAAAATGTGTTGGAAATGTAAACAAAACGTTGGCTCTTACTACCATATGTGGTGGACATGTCGGAAAGCTATGAAATATTGGTCATATATCCAAAAAACACTTCAGGAGATAAGTTAAAGTTCCTCTGAAACCAGAACTATTTTTACTTAATATATTCCCTAATGATTATGAGCAATCAGACAAAAAATTGATACTACATGGTTTTACAGCTGCGAGATTACTCTTTGCCAAATATTGGAAGACTGACAGGATTCTGGAAGAAGAGAAATATATACTGAAACTGTTAGATACTGCCGAAATGGATAATCTGACATTAAGGTTGAAAAATAAAGAAAAAAAAGTGTTCATGTCGACTTGGGACAAATTTTATTATTGGTATGATAACAAATATAAAGTGTAACACAGTAACAGACTTAAGAAATTTGTAGCTATTGGTTGACCTCCTTTTTTTGTGTGTAAATGAAAATATCTACTGCTTTGATTTGTAATTTAAAAATTGAAAAATATAAATTAAAAAAAAGAAAAATATATAAACATTTATTAGGGTGTACACATAAATAAAACATAATAAAATTAAAAGAGACATTCTAAATATCAGACACTTAAAGCTTTAGGAATTGATTATAGTACATATCAAACTGATGGATAAAACTTTTGACCTAAGGACCATACCCATTTTGGCCCCTATGGGCCTTCCTCAGTGGTCAGTATTTCTTATTATTCCTTACAATGTTCCTTATTATTCCTTACAATGACACACATCCAGAAATACATGCATTCAGAATTGTGTGTGTGTGTGTGTGTATATATTCTACCACACAGGGTTGTTGTGAAGATAAAATGGAGGAGAGGAGAATTATATATGCTGCTTTGGGTCCCCGCTGGGGAGAGAAGCAGAGCATAAATGAAGTAAATAAAACAAAAATTCTGTCCCAATTGTCTTATATTGTTCTCCTCCCATCCATTTTACTCTCATAACAGCCCTGTGAGGTCGGTTAGGCTGAGAGTGCCTGCCTGGTCCAACGGTCACCCAGTGAGCTTCCATGGCAGAGTGGGTATTCGAACCTGGGTCTCCCAGATCCTAGTCCGATACTCTCACTGCTACATCACATTGGTACCTAGGCTTTAGTGTGTGCCCAGGGGAAGGGACTTCTGCAGGTGAACTCTTGCTCTCCTTGCCTAGTATGGAGCTGGTTCTGTCAAGAGCATACATATAATTAACACTAGAGACTATGGCAGAGGCATTTTTGGGTCAAGCCATTCAAGACTTTGACAAAAAAAGTAAATGTGGAATCAATGGAATGCAGATATAGGGTGCTTTCAGCAGCCCCATCCTGTTAAGGATGCTTGGGGGGGCAACAGTGGGAGGGATTCTAGTGTTCTGGCCCCACTGCTGGACCTTCTGAGGGCACCTGGTGTTTTTGGCCACTGTGTGACAGAGTGTTGGACTGGATAGGCCACTGGCCTGATCCAACATTGGCTTTTTAATGTTCTTATGAGGGGAAAGGAAAGGAGTTTGTAAGCTGGTCTGAGACTCCCTTGGGTAGTGAAGGGCAGGGTATAAATCCTTCTCACTTCTTCACCATCCCTTCCTTGCTTTTCCTATCCTAGTTTCCCCTTCTGTTAGTTTCCCCTTTCATTCTCTTACCGGTCCTTTCCCTTTCAGCCTCCTCTTGCAGTATCTCCTCAACAGCTTCACCCCATTCCCTGACCCTTTCATACAACCCCATATTTCCCTTACTTCTTTTTCTCGTCCATCATTCTTGCTTCATCTTTCCCTGCAGACTCACATTAACCCCCATAATTCATCCCACTTTTACGACCCTATCAGTGGTGTTCCCTTTCATGTCCACTTCCTATCCACTCCCCTCCTCACCATTGCCCTTCTTGTTAGCAGGGGAGAAAAAGTAGAGATGCAGAGGCTGTTTTGTTGCTGCCTAGCCTTGATGCTGGATGTCTGCCTGCCTTCTTCTCTACTGTTGCTGCCTGCTTTGCCAGGCTCTTTAAGATATTTGAGCCTTGCTGCCATTGTATAGGCAAATGTTGCTGGCTGGCTCCTAAGGCTCACTCTGCTGTATATAATCCTAATCCTGGTTGCCCTCCATTGTGATATTTTAATCCACATGAGTGAGGGTAGAACCATCCTTCAATGGCTATTAGAGACATAATTCAACATTGTAACCAGTTTGGTGTAGTGGTTAATTGCGCGGACTCTAATCTGGGAGGACCGGGTTTGATTCCCCATCCCTCCACTTGCGCCTGCTGGATGACCTTGGGCAAGCCATAGTTCTGTCAGAGCTGTTCTCTCAAAGACAGCTCTAGAAAGAGCTCTCTGAGCCCCACCTACCTCACAGGGTGTCTGTTGTGGGGAGGGGAAGGGAGAGGAGTTTGTAAGCCGCTCTGAGATGCCAAGTGAAGGGTGGGGTATAAAACCAACCTCCTCCTCCTCCTCCTCTTCTTCTTCTTCCAGCAGCTTAGACACCATCATGATTTTCGGGGCATGAGCTTTTGAGAGTCAAATCTCCCTTTGTCAGATACCGTCTGATGAAGAAGGCTTTGACTCTCGAAAGCTCATACCCCGAAAACATTGTTGTCTCTAATATGCTGCTGGATTCAAATCTACCTCTTCTACTGTGGAGCAACATGGCTACCCTCCTGAAACCAGGTTTTTTAAAAGACTTTCCACTCTGTCTTTCCTTGGCTGCAGCTCATCCTTGGGAAAGGACAGTCACCTGCCAAATTCACTGCAGCGGCCTTGTTTGTTTAAGAAGCTCTCTTTTGGCAAAATTGAGAATTTAATATTTCACATGCCAAACTGAGAAATTAATAGTATGCCCAGTTGCATGTTTCATTTTTTGTTACTTCAGTTATTCTTGTGTAACAGTGGTCAGTGCCCTAAAATATCCATTGCTTTCCTTAGTATTTAATAATCCATTTCAGGTCTCTTGAAGTTTTAAGGTTCTTTTCAGTCCTTATCTTGCTGGTCTTCAGCAGGGCTAGATTAAGGCCAACTGATGCCCTAAGCACAGCCCAATTAAGGTGCCCCTTGGTGCTTGACTGGCAGGATATTAAGACTCAATAACTGCTGAGGGTGAAATAAGGGATTAAAAATTCAGTTTTCTTCCAAGCCATCCCCCAGGTCAGGCCCCACAAATATATTAAATATATCTTTTAATTTTTTTTATATATCTAACACTAAATAGTGGTAAGCAATATTTGCAAAAAAAAACCCCTCTGTAGTGCTCCCCTTCCCATGGTGCCCTAAGCATATGCTTATTTTGCTTATTTTGAACAGTAGATTCAAGATGGACAAAAGGAAATACTACTTTACACAGAGAGTGATTAAAATGCGGAATTTGCTGCCAGAGGATGTAGTGATGGCTACAGGAATAAATAGCTTTAAAAGGAGGTTTGATAGATTCATGGAGGATAAGTCTATCAATGGTTACTAGCCATGGCAATTGATGGGAACCTGCACGTTCAGAGGCACTAATACTGTGAATCCCAGAGCCAGGAGGCAACATCAGGGGAAGGCCTCGAGCTCTGTGCCCTGTTTTTGGCCCTCCAGAGGAACTGGTTGGCGACTATTTGAGACGAGATGCTGGACTAGATGGACCATTGGTTTGATCCAGCAGATTCTGACCATTGGTCTGATCCAGCAGACCAGATTGGTCTGATTCTTATGTTCTTAATGGTCTTTGGTAATAACCATGGAAGAAAGTTAAGGTCACACTAGCCCGCCTTCCTCAGATAAGAAACAGAGGCTGAGGGGTGAAGTGCTGTTTGGATCCAGGCCTCCCTATTCCAGCTCTGGCTGTCCATGTTGGCTCTGGTCGTGTTGTATTCATTTTACAATTACACAGCTGATTAATGCTATTGCTCTTGATTTGCAGAAGATTTAAAAAATGGCAGACGGAGCAAATTCCGTAGAACCACTGTGCCAGAAGCCAGGTACTCACGAAGTAGATTGGTTTATCTTTTCTTTTTTTTTTAAGTCCTATTTGATCTGGAGAATATCTTGTTCTGAGATTCTCTCATAGACAAACACAAACACCTGAAATTACTGATTATCTTTGCAAACACTCACACACACACACATAAACCCACACGCAAAATCAAGGGCAAATTTTAAACCCACTAACCTTGACACATCATAATTAACCCACAAACAGTATTTCATCTGAAAGACAGTGAAAAGAAACCTCTCAAAATATTGGCACGAAACATCCTCGTAGCTTTGTTTCTCTAACTGAATCAAGAGAGGCATGTGGAACAGGGGTCATTTAATGGAAAGACAGAAACAGAAGCACTGGGAAAGGAGAAGGGGGAGACAAACGGAATGAAACAAAGGGATAGAAGGGGCTCTAGTCTCTGACATGCTATTGTTTATGGCAAACTTGTTTCGCTGAATTGTACATTTGCCCATTATCTTAACTCATTATGTGCACGCAAATTGCATTCCTTGCTTATTGTGAAGTCTGCATACTGTTAACACAGCCACAAGGGTGCTAAAGTAGCATTATTTAAGCGTCATTAGTATGCAACAAGGTGCCTTGAGTCCCACTTAATCCCTTTGCAAAGTGGGCCTACAAGCTCTCTCTCTCTCTTTGTTATGACAGTAGCAGTCTTTGTGCTTCTAATGCAACACTAATAAGACTTTAAACTAGAGAGCTAAATTAGGTAGACAGGAAATTGAGGTGGGGGGGAGCTGAGGTGTGGGGAGGGGAGCAGGCAAGACCTTGGAGAGTTCAACTGTGTGGGTAAGATGTAAAGGGCAAAAGTAGGGCCTGGAAGGAAAATGAGAAAGATACAGCATAGTAATGTCAGGACACTAGCTAAATTGTATAGTGAGTTATGGCAAAGGGGAGGAGGACACTGAGCTGCATTTTTGGCCATCAGCCCCTCTGAGATGTTTCATTCTGGCTTTAGATTCTGGCCAGATCTATTTCTGGTTTCCTGAACTGTACTGTGCAGTGCTAACCTCTGGAGACATGGTCCACCGGGAAGAGCTGGATTCAAGTCCAACATCACCTTAGAGACTAACAAGATTTGGGGGGGGGGGGGAGTATAAGCTTTTGAGAGTCAACACTCCCATCAGATATGAAGGGATCTGAGGAAGGGAGCTTCGATTCTTGGAAGGTTATACCCTGAAAGTCTTTTTAGTCTCTAAAGTATTTCTGGACTCAAATCTAGCTTTTCTACTGCAGACCAACACTCCTGTCCTCTGAAACAGTCCCCTGGGATTATCTTCTGTGGAGACACCAGTGCACGGGACCTGTGCAAGAGTGCAAGGGAGAGGAACTGCAAAGCATTTCCTGCAACAATCAAGTGAGTGCTACCAGCCCAACAGCTCAGCTGCCACCCACCCAACAGCTCAACCACCACCTAGCTGCTGTACACACTGTTCCCCTGAAAGGGGGTGGTGGGGGTGGTGGAAGGAGCCAAAGTTCATGTGAGAAAATACGCAGAAAGTAACAGCGCATGACAAAAACATTTCATAGAAATAATGCAAAGCCATACAGACTACCTGTCGCCTATCAGAAACGGCTGCTCCTCACAAATTGTTTCATGGTGGTATCAACCACCGGTATCCCACTCCTATACTGCAGCAACGCCAGCTGTGGAGTACATGTGTGAGGTACTGCAGAACCTGCAGGCTGGATGCAGATTAGCCGCCTGAGCAGTTCTGGCATGTGCCAGGGAATGGTGGCCATGGCCGCAGTCCAACCCACCTGGCACAGTTCCATTAATTTCAGCCCTCCACTGGCATATTCCCCTGTTCCTAAAAAGGCAGCCCAGTCAATGAATTCATAATGGCTCTTCCTTCAAAACTGAAGTACTTGGCAGGAGCAAAAAAGAACACTCCTGGTTATCCTTAGTGAAGAACCGGGGGTTATCCAGGCAGCTTTATAGGGACACAAGAGTCACTCATGGGTCTACTTCCAGCCAGCCTGGCATCTTTGCAAGACAGTGGTGGTCTGCCTGTAATTCCTGCACCCCCATTATGGGCTTGCCAGCCAATGCCTCTAGTTTTTAAGTAGACATTATTGGAGGGACTGGGAGATGTCACCCCTCTGTGGATTGTATCGCGCCACTCCACACAACTAAGGGGGGGCACGTTCTCTTGGCACTAGAAACATTGCCTTGAGGGAAGAGGCTCTTGTGCTGAACACGCTCTTAGCTGTGTAGTTGCAATAGGGATGCAACTCATTGTTTCTTTTTACCTCTCCCTTGTAATGTTTAGATTAAAAGGATAAGTGAAACTACACTTTTGTGCTGCTCACCGCCAAACTCCTTAATCAAACCGTTGGTCGTAGGGCAGCATCACATCACATGCTGTATCTTTACATAGGCATGATGAGTTTAAAAAAGGCACAAAGAAGCACAGAGCAGCAGAAACTCAATATCTGCTGTGACTTCTGGTAGAACCCATTCCCGAATGAGGGGGATGCACGTGAGCGTTGTACCTCTGTTACCGTGCCTACCCTCTCCAGCTATGTGTGACTCAACCAGGCTGGCCTGTGCATGTCTACCTGGGGTTTTTTTTGTCTGCTTCCTCTGCCACATGTGTTTCCAGAAGAAAACAAGCATGGCCAAGAGCTGCCATGGGGTTATCCAGTTGGGTTCTCTTAATATCCGTAAGAGATAACGTAGGTTGAAGAGGAGTGGCCTGGGCAGGAGCACCCAGGATGGTTCAAAGCAGAGTGGGGATCTGAGCCCAGATCTTCCCAGTACTAGTCCAACACTCTGCCTACTGCCACCATCCAGGGTCTTCTGTACATTTCCCATCCAGTCAAAGTAGTTTTTCACATTTAGGCGCCATACTGCCAGCATGCCTAAGATCAATTTAATTGCTTGCTAAATACTGGGTGACTTTGTCCAGTCGCTTTCTTTTAGCCTGGTGTGCCTCCTGGGGTTGCTGTAAGGCTAAGGAGTGGATGGGTGGGAGTCATAGATGCTGCCTTGAACTCTTAGATGAAGGGAAGAATAAAACTTTGTGTGATAAAATATAAAAGTAATAGTTTCACTGTACACCAGCTGGCATGGTGTAATGGTTGAAGTGTTGGACTAGGATCTGGGAAACCCAGGTTCCAGTCTCTTGCTGGGTGACCTTGGGCCCATCACACATCCTCAGCCTAAGCTACCTCACAGGATTGTTGTGAGGATAAAACAGGAGAGGAGAGCAACGTAAGCCTCTTTGGGTCTCTGTTGGGGAGAAAGGCGGGATATGAATGTAGATAAATAAACTAGGAAAAATTGAAGCATGTGTAAGGTTTCAGGCAATTAACAGTGCATGAAAAAGTATATAAATAGCCCATCAGTTATATGAAACAGGTATTTACTCATACACACCTTCCAATTTAATGCTGGCTGCTCTTATAAAATATCATACAGCACTGGACAGATCTATAAAGCAGTGGGATGGAAAGTGTTAACACATGAATGCCAGTCGACTCCAGCCTACTTCACATGTGGGTTAATTTTCCTCTTCCATCCTCCAGAGGACAACTCTGGCATATCTGGCTTGAACAGCTTTGCTTCATCTTTAATACCACAATTGTAAACTGAAATGGTCCAATCTGCCCAATGAGTTTCTGTCAGGTTGTGAATGTGTGGCGCGCGTGTGTGTGTGTTTTAATATCAACAGTCCCTTGATATCTCTATTGTAATTTCACAACGTATGTGAAGGTAGTTGGCAGGATCACCCTCAACAGACGCAAAAAAGGGCTTTTACAAAAATAGCTTGAGTGTGCTGCTTTTTAGCTCATGCTTCACTTGGGAATACCGCTCGGGAAGGCCTTCCCGCATTCCAAGCTGTGTGTTTGTATTCAGCATTGTCTGTATGTGGAGTGAGCCATTTCATAGTAATGCTCGCCTGGCACGGCTCCCTCCTGATGGAGGTAATGGGAAAATGTGTTCTTCCTATAGTATATTAGCTTGGCACAGGCCGCTTGCTGGTGTGATTTTGGCAGCTGTGCGGCCCAGCTGCCCAGTTCTGACTAATCTCTTCCCTCACAATATTAGCAGAGCTTTTTCAAGCACTGCGCTTGCCAAGAGTCAAACTGAAGGTAGGGTTTGACTGGGCTGACATTCTTAGAGTGTTTCAAGCAGGACGGGTCCAGAAGGTTACCTAGTCCAACCCTGTTTCCAAAGATGTTGCCGTGCACTTGCCCCAGTGTCTCACATCAACCCTTGAAATCAACAGGACTGTGTGCCACACAACACAGCAGGGTATCCAGCTAGTTTAAGTAAGCAAGCCAAGCCCGCATGACAGAGGGAAATGAAAATACTCCAGGGGTTAATGAGTTAATCTGACCTGGGGGGGGGGAATCCCTTATGAGATCCAAATCTGACTATTAATAAGAGCCTTAGAAACAGGTGAGTAGGATTCTTTGCATTTTGCATGTGTTTTGTACTTAGAAAGGGAGGCATGAGTTTTTCCAATGTTGCCATGGGAGGGGTAGCAAATATGGTAGAAGACAGAGTCAGGATACAGGATGATCTTGATAGGCTGGAAAACGGGGATAAAACAAACAAAATGAATTGCAATGTGGATAAATGTAAAGTTCTGCATTTAGGTAGAAAGTGCATAATTATAGGATGGGGGAGACTCTTCTTGGCAGTAGTATGTACAAAAAGGATCTAGGGGTCTTAGTAGACCATACACTGAACATGAGTCAGCAGTGTGATGCCATAGCTAAAAGGGAAAATGCGATTTGGGGCTGTATCAACAGAAGTATAGTGTTCAGACCTCACAAAGTGATGGTACTGCTTTACTCTGCTCTGGTTTGACCTCACCTGGAATATTGTGTTCAGTTCTGGGCACCATGATTTAAGAAGGATATAGACAAGTTGGAATGTGTCCAGAGGAGGGCAGTGAAGATGGTGAGGAATAAGAACATAAAAACATAAGAGAAGCCAATGTTGAATCAGGCCAGTGGCCCATCCAGTCCAACACTCTGTCACATAGTGGCCAAAAACACCAGGTGCCGTCAGGAGGTCCAGCAGTGGGGCCAGGACACTAGAATCCCTCCCACTGTTGCCTCTCCCTCCAAAGCACCAAGAATACAGAGCATCACATCCCCTAGACTGAGAGTTCCTATCTATACTTTGTGGCTAATAGCCACTGATGGACTTCTGCTCCATATGTTTATCTAATTCCCTCTTGAAGCCATCCATGCTTGTAGCCACCACCATCTCCTGTGGCAGTGAATTCCACGTGTTAATCACTCTTTGCGTGAAGAAGTACTTCCTTTTATCTATTCTAACCTGACTGCTCAGCAATTTCATGGAGTGCCCACGAGTTCTTGTATTGTGAGAAAGAGAGAAAAGTACTTCTTTCTCTACCTGCTCTATGCCATGCATAATTTTATAAACCTCAATCATGTCACCCCTCAGCCGTCATTTCTCCAAGCTAAAGAGCCCCAAGCACTTCAGCCTTTCTTCATAGGGAAAGTGTTCCAACCCTTTTATAATTCTAGTTGCCCTCCTCTGCACTTTTTCCAATGCTATAATATCTTTTTTGAGGTGCGGCAACCAAAACTGTACACAGTACTCCAAATGAGTTTGCACCATCGATTTATACAGGGGCATTATGATACTGGCTGATTTGTTATCTATTCCCTTCCTAATAATCCCCAGCATAGCGTTGGCCTTTTTCATTGCAGTTGCACACTGTCTCGACATTTTCATTGAGTTATCTACTACGACTCCAAGATCTCTCTCTTGGTCAGTTGCCGCCAGTTCAGACCCCATCAACGTGTATTTATAGTTAGGATTTTTGGCTTCAATGTGCATCACTTTGCACTTGGCCACATTGAACCCCATTTGCCACATTGATGCCCACTCACCCATCCTCGACAATCCCTTTGGAGTGCCTCACAATCCTTCCTGGTTCTTACCACCCTGAACAACTTCATGTCATCTGCAAATTTAGCCACTTCACTGCTTCCTCCCAACTCCAAATCATTAATAAACAAGTTAAAAAGCACTGGACCGAGTACTGATCCCTGCGGTGCCCCACTGCTTACCTCCCTCCACTGAGAAAATTGCCCATTTATACTCACTCTCTGTTTCCTTTTAATTAGCCAGTTTTTGATCCACAAAAGGACTTGTCCTTTTATCCCATGACTATTGAGCTTACTTAGGAGCCTTTGATGAGGAATTTTATCAAAAGCTTTATCAAAAGCTTTCTGGAACTTTATCAAAAGCTTTATCAAAAGCTTTCTGGAAGTCAGGGTAAACAACACCTGTTGGGTCCCCCTGGTCTCTCAAAGAACACTAACAGGTTAGTGAGACAAGATCTTCCCTTACAGAACCCATACTGAGTCTTCCTCAATAGATTTTGTTCATCAATGTGCCTACTAATTTTTTCCTTAACAACAGTTTCCACCAATCGACATCAGACTAACTGGCCTGTAATTTTCTGGATCTCCTCTGGAACCCTTTTTAAAGATGGGATTGACATTCACTACCTTCCAGTCCTCACAAATGAAAGACTACATATTTTTGTCAGGAGATCCACAAGTTCACGTTTGAGTTCTTTCAGAACTCTCAGATGTATGCCATCTGGGCCCAGTGATTTATTTGTTTTTAAGTTGTCTATCAGTCATAGGACCTCCTCTCTTGTCACCTCAATCTGACTCAGGTCTTTCAACACCCCTCCCAAAATCAGCAGTTCTGGAGTGGGCAAGCACTTCTCATCTTCCACAGTGAAGACAAAGGCAAAAAATGCATTCAGCTTCTCAGCCATTTCCCTATCATCCTTCACTACACCTTTTACCCCATGGTCATCCAAGGGCCCCACTGCTTCCCTGGCTGGTTTCCTACTTCTAATGTATTTGAAGAAAGCTTTATTGTTGGTCTTTATGTTTTTTGCGATATGCTCCTCATATTCCCTTTTTGCCTGCCTGATCACAGACTTGCATTTTATTTGCCACAGCCTGTGTTCCCTTATCAGCCTCACTGAGACTAGCATCCTTCTTACCTTTTGCAGCTTCCATTACTTTGTTTGTTAACCATGCAGGCTTTTTTCTATACCTATTTGTGCCTTTCCTAACCCATGGTATATATTTTTTCTGAGCTTCTGGGATTGTAATTTTAAATAGTTTCCAAACTTCCCCAATGGTTTTGACCCTTTCTACTTTTCCTTTCCGTTTTCTCCTCACATGTCCCCTCATATCAGAGAAGTTACCCCTTTTAACGTTAAACATGCTGATTGCTGCTTTGGGGTCAGGAAACAATTTTCTGGGCATGGAGCTGGGGTCACTGGGGTGTGGGGAGGAGAAATTTGTGAATTCCCTGCATTGTGCAGGGGGTTGGACTAGATGACCCTGGAGGTCCCTTTCAACTCTATGATTCTATGATCCATGGATCAGTAAGCCAATGTACACTCCATGTACAGTCCATATGCACAAGGCGGTTTCTTCTGGAATATCTAGTTGGCTTCTGAGGGGAATAAGATGGTAGACTACATGAGCCTCAAGCCTGACCCTCACATGTCTTTCATGTAGGAAAAAGTAATGTGTACGGTATTCTTTGAGCCCTATTCACAGCTTACACATGGACTAATTCAAACTGTGGTTTAAAAATACAAGAAAGAAGAATAGTATCGAATTATAAAGCACCGTTTCTTAAGTGCTCAAAGCACAGGCTCATTCATACTTACCACCACCCTGTAAGGTAGGACAAAGAAAATAACTTGCCTAAAGCCATTCACTGGCTTCATGACTGAGGTAAGACTTGAGATAGGGGCTTCCTAAATCACATCTCATTCTTTTAATCACTGCATGACGTTATTTCTCCTTACCTGTTCCAAGACATGTAATGGTGAGTGAATAATCAATGGTGCTTTGGCTGTTGAGAGTAAAGGTAAAAGGATATCATTCTGGTTCGTGGGCACCTCTGCCTAATCCCTGGTGCCACCACTGCCACTTTTATGTTGCTAATGTATTTGTGCTCTGTATGTATGATTTTGTTATATAAGTCACTTTAAGCTTATGCCTGGTAACCAAAACATAGATACAAATATTTTAATAACAAATGTTGTTACCAAATACTCCTGCAAACTTTATAAAGCCTAGGCCACTGTTATCTTCTAGAAAAAATTAGGGCCACTTTTTCTGTACACGTCTCTTGTAAAACATCTGGTCCGTTAAGATCCAAGCCCTTTCCTCTCATTGTCTGTTAAGGGTGCTTAAGAACATAAGAAGAGCCCTGCTGAATCAGACCAGTGGTCCATTTAGTCCAGCATCCTGTCTCACACAGTGGCCAACAAATTCCTCCAGAGGACCAGCAACAGGGCATAGAGGCCGAGAGCTTCTCCTGATGTTGCCTCCTGGCTCTGGGATTCAGAGGTTTACTGCCTCTGAATGTGGAGGTTCCTCTCAGTTGCCATGGCTAGTAACCACTGATAGACCTATCCTCCATGAATCTATCTAATCCCCTTTTAAAGCTGTTTATTCCTGTGACCATCAGTACATCCTCTGGCAGTGAATTCCACATTTTAATCACTCTCAAGCTCATTTGGAAGCTCCACTGCATGTAAGTCAAGACCTTCATCTGTTTCTTATGCGGTAAATCTTCACATCTCTTCCCTTTGGGGAATTGCACTGAGATAGTGGAAATGCCCACTGAAGCTTTGACAAGTTCATCTCTTCACTGCTCAATGGGAAGTGTGGAAAGTGTGGAAAGCAGAAACACACACACACACCACCGCATGCCTTTGTCATCTGAACTAGTGGGAATTAATACAGGGTTCAGCAGAGTTTCCCTGTAGCTGGCAGGGAATTCAGTGGGCTGAAATGGCACATCTGAGCCCACTAAAAAATCCTCTGTGGATATGCCCTCGGAATCCAATTCTTGCATGGAAACAAAGTTTTCCTAACCTGAAATCTGTACAAAAAAATGAGTCTCTGCCCCATAAACTAGGCGAGTTTTGCTTGCAGGGAAATTCAAGCAGGTCCTCCTATTGTCTCCATCATAATAGCACACTTGGTTGAACATGTAGTGCTGTTTTTCTGGCTTTAAGGTTTGAGAGTGTGTTAACTTTGCCTGCACCAGATGGTGAAACACCCCCCCAACCCCAACCCCCAGCACAGTCCATAACGTGCACAAGCATTATTTGTCGGGTGGGCCATGTTCTTTTTAACGTTTCCCTCAAGCGGTGTTCCTTAACAGTAAAAAACGCTCCCTAAAATACTAAAATATTTTCAGTTGTCGTGTACAAATCAGGTTGTGTTGCACATTTCCCTGGTGAGCAAAAGTGATGAGTTTGTGTTCATTAACTCTGGGCCATCTGGTGCAAACATGATGCAGTCTGTGAATCAAAACACGCATCAAACTCCAGGGATCAGAAAAACTGCCAGGCCCTGTGTTTGGGACTGGGGGTGGGAGGGAGGCCATTGACTATATAGACATTCTCTCTCTCTCTCTCTCTCTCAATTAACTTTCCCCAGCAGCATATCTGAGGTGCTGCCGCGGCTCTCTCACAAAATTATGTTGCCATCTCTACATTAGTGGTCTGAGTAACCTTCAGAGTGCTTCTTTGCTTCCGAAGCAGCTTCACCCATCATCTTGCCTATTGTGTGGCCCTCTCTGAAGCGTGAGGGACATAAACTGCACCAGCCTGGTTGAAGTAAATGGGAGCTGTGGGAGAGCACAGGCCAAATAAAAGGTTCACTGTAGAGGAGGTGATCCAGAAGAAAAAGACCAGAGTAGGAGGGCGGAGAACCCAGTGAAGAAAGGCTGATTACAACAAGTATGTAAGCCATTGTAGAGAAATAAAAAGAGAAATAAAAAGACAATGTGCTTGTGTCAGTTTATATAAAAATCACCACCCTGTGCTCCTGAAAGGGGCTCTATAGTGGGAGGAAAAGATTATTTGAAGAATTTTTTACTTTCTTCTTGCTCATATTAGGTGATATGAATGTGTGTGCTTATGTTTTCTGTAAGCTGTACACAAATCTATCATGAATGGCTGATGCAGCAAGCACCTTAACCAAGTCCTGCCTTCACTACTGTATTTCTGGGGAAAGGGGTATGTTAGCCCACACGTTATTGTGCTGCTCCTCCTCAGGTATGAAAGTATAAAAGCATTGTTCCTGGTTTAATATCTTTTTTTAACTGGACTGTGTACAAGTTCATATATATAGTCAAGTGGCAGCTACAAGCATGGACGGCTTCAAGAGGGAATTGGATAAACATATGGAGCTGAGGTCCATCAATGGCTATTAGCCACAAGGTATAGATAGGAATTCTCGGTCTGGGACAAGTGACGCTCTGTATTCTTGGTGCTTTGGGGGGGGGGGGGGGCAACAGTGGGAGCTTCTAGTGTCCTGGTGTGCTGTTTCAGCTGCTGCCATGGAGCTTACACTCTGAAAGCTGTAGACATAATCCAGAAATCAGAGTCAACAGAGCCAGAGGTCAGAGAGCCAGGGATTCCTTCCAAGATTGCAGGGTTCAGGAACAAGGAGCGGTCACTACACACACAGAGGCAGGTCCTGAATGTGCAGAGTTGCTACCGCACTGAGGCAGGTGTGTGAAATGTTTATCAGGAGATTCTCCCTTCCCAGGGAGTGGAGTCTGCCAAGGCTCACAACTCCTCCCATTGCCTTTGCAGGAGCTGCAGTCTCGCACTCCTTCTTTGCTCCTGCATAGTCAGCCTTTGGCATGCCCTATGTCTGGGGCATTCAGGAGAACTAGGCGGGGAGTCTGGCCTTGAGGTGTCTGCACCTGGGGGTGCTGGGCCGGGCTCAGGATCGGTCTCTCCCTGTTGCTGCACCTCCTGTGCAGCTGCTGGGGACTCTTCCTTTTCAGGTACTGTTGAGGGTTCTTCCTCTGGGCTGACTCCCAAAGAGGCTGGGTTGCTCCCTGCTTCTTCCTTATCTGAGGAGTACTCAGCCTCAGCAGAGCCAGTACCCATGACACCTGGCCCCACTGCTGGACCTCCTGATGGCACCTGGTATTTTTGGCCACTGGGTGACAGACTGTTGGACTGGATGGGCCATTGGCACGATCCAACACTGGCTTCTCTTATGTTCTTATAGTCATTCCTATCAAGAGATACTTTGGCTGGGCGAACGGGGGGGGGGGGGGGGTATTACTGTTTTGTCTTCTAGGGTTGCCAGGTTTTCTCAGGCCACTGATGGGAGATGGAGGGTTAAGGTTGTGATATCCAGGGTGGGAAACTCCTGGAGATTTGGGGATAAAGCCTGGAGAGGACAGGGACCTCAACTGGGGTACAATGCCATAGAGTTTATCCTTCAAAGCTTCTGTTTTTCTCCAGGGGAACTGATTTCTGTAGTCTGCAAATGAGATGTAATTTTGGGGGATCCCCAGAAGGCCGGCATCCCTATTGTCTTCTGTATAAAAAGCTGTTCTTGAGGATCTCCTGACCTTCAAAACAAGCTGGAAAGTGGGATACAGTAGAGGCTAGAGAGACAGAGGAGCCCAGAACACCATTTGAAGCCTTTGAATCTTAATCTTTGTTTCATTTTCAAAGTGGGAATAGATTGTCTTTGACACTGGCCAACCTGGGTTGCTTTGTCTGTCTTTAAGCTCTTGGTCTTAATTCCTGACTTGTATTTATGGAATTATCTTGGTCATATAAGGATCTTGTATTCAGGATCATTCTTTACTCTGGTAAGAACATGTAACATCGGTGGGGACCAGAAGGAACTCCATTGGTACAAATGTTGGGAGAATCAGACCCACGGTTGTTCCTATGGTAGCCAATTGCAATGTCACAAGCAGAAGGCACTAATTATAGGTGTGGGGAATAAGAAGCAAAAGTAGATCAGCTCTGTGGTGCAAAGATACGGTTTCCATGCCAATATCCTTATATAGAGTGCACTTAGCACAGTAATTTTAATAGTGCTGGTTTCGTAGGTATGTGTGGGAAGGGCATTAGCAAGACAAAAAATGATAGACAAAACTGTGCCAAGGAAAATTCTCTGCAAAGGGGAAACAAGTCCTAGTAGTTCACCAGCTTTTTCAGATAATGTCTCAGATGAGCCGGACCTACCTAAAAGAGGCAGTAATATTGAAAACCTAAATGGTATCTTGGGTCAGTTCACAATCTGGTCATTAAAGGAGGGGGCATAGCTTAGTGGTAGAGCATCTGCTTTATGTGCAGCAGGTCCTGGGTCCAATCCCTGGCATTACCAGTGAAAAGGATCAGGTAGTAAGTGGTGTGCAAAAACACTGAGATTCTGAGGGAGTTGATGCTGATCAGAACAGATGATACAGACCTTGATAAACCAGTAGTCTTGATTTTGTATCAGAAAACTGCATGTGTTCATGTACATGATGAGGATTTCAGGTGCTTATTCTGAGTCCTAAACAAATAATTGTTTTAATATAGTAACTGAAAACCGAAAACTAAGCATCACAAACAATATTTTTAAACAGAACAGACCCTACCTTTTGGCATGCAGAGAGGAACTGAGATTCTACAGAATTAGGGACATATATGGGGAACTTCGGTCATTGCATCTGGTGTGCTGTCTCTGACTGTAGTGTTTTTTCAGTTCTGTTGGAATGTGATAGCAGATTTGACCCAAAGTTTAAGGCTGACTGAGTAGGGGAGGCTGTTGCAGGCATTGGGGTTGCATTACGCAAGAGATGGGACCCTACAGGGGTTCATATAACAAACTGTCCACACCTTTTCTTTAAGCAGCAGAATTAATGTTATACAGCTTCTTCAACCTCTCTAAAAGCCACTAGGACGTAGGCAAAGCTATGCAATCACAGTTCTGCAGCAAGAGAAGCTAAAATCTGCATTGGGTAAAGAAAATTATCATAGAGAATGTAAGACTCTTTAGACTATCACTGGCTGACAGTTTTAATTGTATTGAGTACTGTTCTGTATTTAGTTGTGATTTAGCATTTTACTAGTTTCTGGTTGCATTTTATTTTTTAACATATTTGTTAGCTACTTCAAGTACAGCATAAAACAGCATAAAATAGGCTTTCGGGATTTTTCCAGGCCTTTTCCAAAGGTCTTTGGAGCAAAAACAAAATAAAACACCTCCCCTTTGCAAAATAAAGGAAAATTCAAGAATTAAAAAAGTGGCTTCAGTTCCTCCTTAACCTATCAGTGCAGCTCAAACTGGGAATTCCTGCCATTTATTGTGCTGTGGGGTGTTGGTTTGAGCTACAGGGTGTGATGGCCATTGCCAAGATATATTACACCTGCAACCCAATACTGAAAGCTCAACAATTAAGCATTTGTACTTTAGAGCCATTTAGAAGTACTGGATTTAGTAAACTGCCTTCTTAGGAGCAAGTACCCTTTCAACATGATTGATGCTAAAGGTTTACTTTCTGCTTGGGTGGTATGAGCCATGCTTTTCCTGTTTAAGCCATCTGTTTCTTCCACTTTCTCATCTCATTCCTTCCGCAGAAGGCATATCTCCAATGGTCAGTCATGGGCCCTTCTGTTCCGAGCAACTGGGAGGATTGTTATAATTTCTGTAGAATTTTAGTCTTCAAAGGGACATATCAGTGAGGCTGGTAATTAACCTTCCAGTTTCAGAGGTGGGGATTGGAGATTTGCCCAGAATCATTCAAGAGATCTATGGCTGAGATCTTACTGATTTTATTAATTTTATTGAAGCCTCTTCAGGCTTGATCCACAGAGAAGCAGCTAATGAATAGCTTAAATAAATAAGGCACTGAATGAGTCTGCTGTTGTTTAAATTTGATTATTTGGTTTGAACTAATGCTTCCAGTGAAGGGCTGCAGTGGCTCAAGTGGTTAAGACGCTGAACTGCAGCCCAGAAGGTAAGTAGTTCGGCAGTTTGAGACCCGAGTGCTGCATGATGGAGTGAGTTCTCGTCTCTGGCCCCAGCTCCTGCCATCCTAGCAGTTTGAAAGCAAGAAATAGCAAGTAGATAAATAGGTACCACTTCAGTGGGAAAGTAACAGCATTCCATGCACCTTGGCGTCTAGTCATGCTGGCCACATAACCACAGAGAAGTCTTTGGACAGCACTGGCTCTTCGGCTTGGAAACGGAGATGAGCACCGCATCCCTAGAATCGTATTCGACTGGCTTTCGAGCAAGGGAAACCTTTTCCTTTACCTAATGCTTCCAGTATTGATTATTGTTTTGCCACATGGACTGCTCCTTAACCTACTTTTTCACAGCAGACAATTTTGTTTTGCTTTGCTCCATTTCTCTTATTTTGCTGCTATGATTGCCCCCCCCCCCCCCCCCACTTCTTGAAACCCAGAAACTTGGAAACCTTGGTATTTCTGTCTTGTGAAGAAAAGGTGCAGAGCATTGCATAGGAGCTATGAATTTTGTAGCAGCAAAGCAAACATCCCGCAGAGGTATTTTAGCAGAATCTCATGGACAAGTGCAGACTGCAGTGAGAATCACAGTTTTGTGGTGAGGTTTATCACAACTTTACGGATCTCCTCTCCAGTTTCTCTGAAAAGTTTTCCTGTAAGGGTGTGATAGAAACAACAACAGGTGCCCAAATCACGGTAACTCTTAAAACAGAAGAAAAATAATACTAACCCAATTTAATTACACCTTCACAATTTTCCTATGAAGATCCTATAGTTAAACACAAAATGCAAATGTGAAAATTCAGTGCAGCCAATCTGTGGCAACAGAGCGATTTTTAGTAGTTACTTGAGCAAGCATGTACAACCAAATTTGAGAGCTGACGTTTATATGGTGATGGGCTAGAGAGTAATGGGAGAGAGCCCCCCCCCCCCCCCGGTGACCTATATAGTTGCCGTTTCCAGTGACCTAAGTAGTTGGGGTTTCCCAGGTGTAAGTACTGGTTGTCCGCTGGACCAGCTAAGCTACAGGTCCCTTTTCCACACACTGATTCCAGTATTTCTTTTTAGGAAGAATGAAGATAGACACAAAGAGAATTTAGCCACTCCTTTTGCTTCCCTTTAAGGGACAAACTGCACATTATGATTTTTAACATATCGTGCCTGGGTATCCTTGGCTCAACTTTGATTCTGACTGTTACATCAGCTGTAAAGGAAGTAGTTTTCTGAAGGTATGGAGTTCTGATTCAGATTGAGACCACAGCACCTCCCTCTCTGCTGCGTTTTCTGTTTTCTTGCTCTGAAGCAGCAGCAAGTAGGGTTGTCAACCTCCAGGTGGCACCTGGATATCTTCTGTTATTCCAGTTAATCTCCAGACAGCCAAGATCCATTCCCCTGGAGAAATTAACTGCTTTGGAGGGTAGACTATGGCATTGTACCCCGTTGAGGTCCCTCCACTCCCCGAACCCCCCCTTTCCCAGGCTCCACCTCCAAATCTCCAGGAATTTCCCAGCCTAGAGCTGGCAACTTTGGCAGCAAGGGGGTGCTGTTAGCTCCATGGGGGGCTGCACAAGGAGCCCATCAGTACATGTGCAGAACTCCCTTCCAACAAGTCTAATTGTGTGTGTTTCAGGTCAGGAAAATGGAATGGAAAAGGGAGCTGAATCCTCTTTTCCCCTTGTGTCTCCTTCCCAATCTGAATTGTGTCACTACACTCTTGGAACACGTTCCTTCACAGCTGTGACTGTCTGAATCAAAGGCAGGTGGGAAGAACCCAGGCATGACATGTTAAAAGTCATAGCTTGTAGTTTGCCCTGTAGATTTATAGCAGCTTTATCATATAGGGGGCTAACGTCTACTGTTTAGGTAGTACTATGTATCAGACAAGCATAGCACAGGGTAAAATGCTAGTTTGGAGCTCAAAGATCCAAGTACAAGTCTCTTATGTAGCCATGAAGCTCACTTGGGTGGCCTTAAGCAGAACATTGTGCCACAGCTTAAGTTACATTCATCTTTGGTCTTCTGTGCAGTCCCACATTGGGACTGCATCTGTGCAGGCCTGCTGCCAGAGAGGAGTTTCTAGCTAAAAACCACTTGAAGGCGCTATATGCTGGAGCCGAGAACTCCCTTCCCACCAACAGAGCCACATGCTCCAGTGTGGCCGTGCCTCCTTCCTTCAGTTAAGAACATAAGAGAAGCCAATGTTGGATCAGGCCAATGGCTCATCTAGTCCAACACTCCATCATACAGTGGCCAAAAACACCAGGTGCCATCAGGAGGTCCATCAGTGGGGCCAGGACACTAGAAGCCCTCCCACTGTTGCCCCCCCAGCACCAAGAATACAGAGCATCACTTGCCCCAGACTGAGAGTTCCTATCTATACCTTGTGGCTAATAGCCACTGATGAATCTCTGCTCCATATACTAATAGCCAAGTTGACCCCTCCATGCCAATATCTAAATCCACACATCGGGGGCACTTGGGGAGCAGAGAGATTTTTCTGCACACTTGGGGACTCTCCAGGTGTGCAGAAAAATCCTAAAACTTAAAAAAACTTTCGGGGGGGGGGGGATATTTAAATGTGCAGGGAACGCTCTGGGAACTCTGCGGCGGCCCAGCAGCTGAGAGCCCCTGAGGCCTTGCCGCCAGTACCATGAGGTGTGCGGGGGGGGGGGGGGGGGAATCGGCGGCGCAGCAGCTGAGAGCCACTCAGGCCTCACCACTGGTGCCTGTGGGGGGAAGAAGACTTACCTGTGGAGCTGCAGCCGGCCCTGGTCTCCTCCTACCAATGCTCCAGTCATCGAGGGGGGGAGTCAGTGGGTCTAGCAGCTGCAGGGGAGCCTAGGGAGAAAGTGTGTGTGTGTGTGTGTGTGTGTGTGTGTGTGGTATGAGATTCCCCCCCCCCCCGTGAATATCACGAGTGGATAACACTTGTGTTTATCTAATTTCCTCTTGAAGCCATCCATGCTTGTAGCTGCCACCACTTCCTGTGGCAGTGAATTCCCTGTGTTAATCACTCTTTGGGTGAAGAAGTACTTCCTTTTATATATTCTAACCCGACTGCTCAGCAATTTCATTGAGTACCTATGAGTTCTTGTATTGTGAGAAAGGGAGAAAAGTACCTCTTTCTCTACGTGCTCTAGCCCATGCATAATCTTATAAACCTCAATGTTACCCCATAGCTGTCATTTCTCCAAGCTAAAGAGCCCCAAGCGCTTCAACCTTTCTTCATAGGGAAAGTGTTCCAACCCTTTTATCATTCTAGTTACCCTTTTCTGCACTTTTTCCAGTGCTATATTATCCTTTTTGAGGTGTGGCGACCAGAACTGTATACAGTATTCCAAATGAGGTCACACCATCGATTTATACAGGGGCATTATGATACTGGCTGATTTGTTTTCAGTCCCCTTCCTAATAATCCCCAGCATAGCATTGGCCTTTTTTTATTGCAGTCGCACACTGTCTCGACATTTTCACTGAGTTATCCACTGTGACTCCAAGATCTCTCTCTTGGTCAGTCTCTGCCAGTTCCTTCTTCACTATTGTCAGAGTTGGTTCTTTCCAGCATTCTCTTTCTTCTTCAATCACTTTATTGTTTTATTTAAAGAGGTCTAGATCATTCAGAAAGGACCCAGCTCTTTTTATTTGCTATGCTGGCCCAAATAAGAGCAGGAGAGCTTCCCCCCAGATGACCTCTAGGTGGACTGTCTCAGCGATAACGTTCTGCTACACACAGGCCTGTCTCCCCTGTTTGCTTGCTGTCCACACTGATTCTACCAGGGCCCAGGCTTCTTCCACAGCATTTACTGGCAGGGTCCCTCCCCTAGAGAACTGCAGAGCAGCAACTTGGTCTTCAATGGATACTTTCGTAAAGGCATTATGGGCTGGACCTGCAAGTCAGAAGGGAGGCACAGGTAAGGAAAAAGCGGTGTTGCATTCTCTGTTCCATTAACCTCATATGGAGCATCACACCCACCTCCAAGTAAGTAGCTTGCTGGTGTACCAAAGTGGGACTGCACAGAAGACCAGTGATGAAAACAGGGTTGCACTTACCTTTAACTGATGTTCATCTAGTGTCTTCTGTGCAGGCACACATTCCCTCCATCCTGCCCTGCTGTGAGATCATTTTTTTGTTGCAGGGTTGCGGCAGCTCAGGTGGAACGGAGGGAAGGAGGCACAGCCATGCTGGAGCATGGGACTGTTTAGGTGGGAATAGACTTCTTGGCTCCGGTGCACAGCACCCCCTAGTAATTTTTAGTTAGACATTCCTCTCCAGCAGCTGGCCTGTATAGATGCAGTCCCAGTGCGTACCTGCACAGAAGTCACTCAATGAACATCAGTTAAAAGTACAACCATGTTTTACAGGATTGTAAGACGCTTTGGGTCTCAATCGAGGAGAAAAGCGTGGTATAAATGTCTAAATAAATAAAACGGGATAGCAGCTCATTACAATCGCTTGAGCCCTTCGGATAGAGCAGGAAAAAGATCAGGAACCATTAAAATAACTAATACTTTGGCATTTTGCAGTCTCTGCAGAAATAATGACTCCATATAACTAACTTTCATATGCTCACACATATGTTCCCTCCTGAAGGACTGCCCTGAAATTCCCTTTAAGTCAGGGGAAACAGAAGGAAAAGAAAATAATTTTTGGAAGGAAAGAAAGGTACAGTGATGCCGATACTATGTTTGGGATCTTTGCCCACCTGCTTTCCCATCTTCCATTCTGTCCAAAGGCTTTTTTTTCTTGCAGCCCCTTTCTTTTTTTTAAATCAAAACTGTTTTTTAATTATTATTAGAAACAAAATAAGCCTTAATAGCATTCTTGTGGGCTGGTTTCCAAGCAATCTGACTTACATAACATTCATTCTTGTTGACTGTCATCTTATATTTTAAGATCACCTCAGTGACCCAAAGCTGCTTAAAATTAAGCTTACTCACTATGGGATAGCTTAGTTTGGAAACACCAGGTGGTAAGTGGCTGCATTCTTTAAAAATATATATATTGGTGTATGGCACATGGTTATTAAAATAGATCAATGGCAGAAGTGGCTTCCTGCTGCTGCCAGTGTTGCTTCTTGAAAATATACAAAATCTGTCCTTGATGCTTATGTGACCATGAGATTAGGCTGCCTACAGATGTTTGAGGGTCAGCATTTGCAAATCATCATCATAATGGGGGGAAAAACCATTTATCTGGCACTTTTTGAGTGTTCAAAGTGTGTCACACTTATTAGTGTAATGGAATTTATCACTTGTTCTCCAAGTTAGGCCCATTGCAGAGGTAGGTATGAATTTTTTGGTTAAGGGTCCAGTAGTCCCCTGGGGTCCCTATATATAGGGGGCTGAGGTGACGTCTGTCTTAAGGTCAACTAGACAGCTTCATGGGTGCACTTGAAACCATAGAAAAGTCAGTGAGGTCTCGAGCATACGAAAAAGAACTCTGTGTTTTCGGATGGAGTTCTGGGTGACAAGGATGAGGGAAGAGACTAACGGCAGAAAAGAGGAAGCCAAAGAGTCGGAGGAGAGATGGGCAGTTTAGAACAGGGAGGCTTAGGCCCGACTTGACATTTCAAGGCAATGATGTGTAGCAGTTTCCTGTCACTTAACAAAAGAAAGCAGGCTTCAGTCCAGAGTTGGCAGATGGGGAGGAAAAAAGAAAGATGCTTAACCCTTTCCCTCTGCCCTGGTTTTCCATACAGCCTCCCTCCCCCAGCAGTTTTCCCACCCACATATGTAAACCGGCTCCTCAGTTCCCCCATATATGTACGCCCCATAGAAAACCAGCTTCGGGAAAGGTTGTTTTGAGCAGAAAAATGGCTGCAGGGGGGAAAGGTTTTAAGCACTGCCTACCCCTTCTGCTGTGCTTCCACTGTCAGTAGTTCCTACTGTTTCTGCCATGCAGTGCTCCCTCTAAGCTGTGTAGTCTTGTGAGCAAAAATTCTACTTTGTGAGCTACTGGCATTAAAGTTGTGACTGAGCAATTTGGCCACTGCATAAATTAGTTTGCTCTGGAGTCATCCTTCCTGAGCTAAGACAAAAATGTGTCAGCCAGAGGCTAAAAAACTGTGAGCTAGCTCACACTAGCTCAACTTAGAGGGAACACTGCTGCCATGACAAGTCAATTTTGGTCCAGAAAGGGCTAAGAGGTGGGGAACAAAATATCAAGGAGTTATCCAGGATATTGAATTATCCACATCCATATCCATTGGAAGCTTTGCCCAAACATTTCCTTTTGGGTTCTCTACCCAGAAATTATCAGTTACTTCTAACCATGAAAAAAGTACATTTGCCAGTATGGGAAATGTCTGGGTCCCATGCCAGATTCCATGCATGCCCTGATGATCATGCTTGTGGTAAGGCAGTAAGCACATTGTATCCTTCAAAAGGAGGCTTGGACCCATAATGGGATCAAAATGGGAGGGGGCCACTTCTGTTGGGACAAGGGGTATCTGTAGCAGCTAGAGATGTAAACATTTCCCTCCCCACTTTTTTTCCTGGGGGGGGAACCCCAGAAGTTTAAGGGGGAAATTGAAATATATGCAATACTTAGTTTCCTATCAAACTGAAACTTCCTTTACTGATTTAACAATACAAAATGCATCATTTATACTTAACACATATGTACCATTTGGCATATTTATGGAATTTAAAAGGAAAATGTCTTTTGTTTTCTGTAAGAAAAATTGCAAGCATACCCAACCCTTGAGAAAGAGCTGCAAACAGCTGCATCCTAGGTTACCATAGCATGTATCAAGGTTAAAAAAAATGAAGGTAGGAAACATTTTTTAAAAACGAAGGTAAAAAGCTCTCTCATAGAGTCACAATCGGTAGGGCTGTTAAGGGAACGCCAGTCACCTTGATGAGAGCAGAAAGTGGCCTCCCTTCCTTAAGGGCGAGGGTGCACCTTGCTGTTCTAAAATCTTGGGGGGGAAACAGGGCTGCCAGTTCTGACTCCTTCAGCCAACTAGCATTTAAATCAATGTTATCAAAAGACTTGGAGTGTCCTTGTTTTCTTAATAATCTATTATCAAGATACTCCATTCCTGATGACCTCCTCAGTCCTTCAACAAACAGTTCAGATCTTAGAGACTGGGTATTTAAGTGTGATGCTCTGTTAGATAAACAGTTAATCTTGAAATCACAGCCTGCTCCCTGGTTCAAATTGTTTAAGAATGACCATTTTAGATCCTCCTACCTAATTAGTATAGATAATCATAACCTGAGAGCAGCCTTAACATCCTTGCATTTTGAATCAATGCCAACGGCCGTATTAGCCCGCTGCTACAGTAGAAGAGTGCAAGAGAGTGCAAAAGGCAGTAATAGGATGCAATCTCAAAAACAACAGAATGATCTCAGTCCGAATCCAAGGCAAACCATTCAACATCACACTAATCCAAGTCTAGGCCCCAACCACTGATGCAGAAGAGGCTGAAGTGGACTGGTTCTATGAAGACCTACAACACCTCATAGAACTAACACCAAAAAAAGATGTCCTCATCATCACAGGGGACTGGAATGCCAAAGCAGGAAGTCAAAAGGTAACCTGAATAACAGACAAGTTTGGCCTTGGAGAACAAAATGAAGGAGGGCAAAGACTAACAGAATTTTGTCAAGAGAACACTCTGGTCATAGCAAACACCTTCTTCCAACAACCTAAGAGGCGACTCTACACATGGACATCACCAGATGGGCAACACCGAAATCAGATTGGTTATATCATTTGCAACCAAAGATGGAGAAGCTCTATACAGCCAGTGAAAACAAGACCTGGAGCTGACTGTGGCTCAGATCATGAGCTCCTCATTGCAAAATTTAAACTTAAAATGAAAAAAGTTGGGAAAACCACTAGGCCATTCAGATTTGACCTAGATCACATCCCTGATGAATATACAGTGGAGGTGAAGAATAGGTTTAAGGGACTAGATTTGATAGAGTGCCTGAAAGAACTATGGGTTGAGGTTCGTGACATTGTACAGGAGGCAGCAATCACTACCATCCCAAAGAAAAAGAAATGCAAGAAAGCAAAGTGGCTGTCTGATGAGGCTTTACAAATAGCACAGGAAAGAAGGAAAGCAAAAGGAAAAGGTGAAAAGGAAATATTTATGCAACTGAATGCAGATTTCCAGAGAACAGCAAGGAGAGATAAGGAGGCTTTCCTGAATGAACAATGCAAAGTAATAGAGGAAAACAATAGAATGGGAAGGACTAGAGATCTCTTCAAGAACACTGGAGAAATCAAGGGAACTTTCCATGCAAAGCTGGCCATGATGAAGGACAAAAACAGTAGGGACCTAACAGAAGCAGAGAGATCAGGAAGAGGTGGGAAGAAAACACAGAAGAACTATACAAGAAGGACCTCAATGTCCTTGACAACTACAGCAGAGTAATCACTGACCTCGAGCCAGACATCCTGGAATGCAAAGTCAAATGGGCCTTAGAAAGCATTACAAACAACAAAGCTAGTGGAGGTGATGGTATCCCAGCTGAGCTATTCAAAGTCTTAAAAGATGATGCTGTTAAAGTGCTAAACTCAGTTTGCCAGCAGATCTGGAAAATGCAACAGTGGCCACAGGATTGGAAAAGGTCAGTTTACATTCCAATCCCAAAGAAGGACAATACCAAGGAATGTTCAAACTATTGCACAATTGCACTCATTTCACATGCTCAAGATCCTACAAGCTAGGCTTCAGTGGATAGAAGTATAAGCTGGGTTTTGAAGAGGTAGAGGAACTAGAGATCAAATTGCCAACATTAGCTGGATTATGGAGAAAGCAAAAGAGTAACACAAAAACATCTACTTCTGCTTCATTGACTATGCTAAAGCCTTTGATTGTGTGGATCACAACAAACTATGGCAAGTCCTTAAAGAGGTGGGAGTACCAGACCACCTCACATGTCTCTTGAGGAACCTGTATAAGGGTCAAGAAGCGACAGTTAGAACCGGATATGGAACAACTGATTGGTTTAGCAAAGGAAAAGGAGTACAACAAGGATGTATATTGTCACCCTCCTTATTTAATTTATATGCAGAGTACATCATGCAAAATGCTTGCCTGGATGAATCACAAGCCGGAATTAAGATTGCTGGGAAAAACATCAATAACCTCAGATATGCAGACAATACCACTCTAATGGCAGAAAGTGAAGAGGACCTCAAGAGTCTCTTGCTAAAAATGAAAGAGGAGAATGCAAAAGTTGGCTTGAAACTCAACATCAAAAAAACCCCTAAGATCATGGCATCCGGCCCCATCACTCCTTGGCAAATAGAAGGGCAAGCTATGAAAGCAGTGACAGACTTCACCTTCCTGGGATCCAAGATCACTGCAGATAGTGACTGCAGCCATGAAATTAAAAGATGCCTGCTCCTTGGGAGGAAAGTGATGGCAAACCTAGACAGCATAACAAAAAGTAGAGACATCACCCTGCCAACAAAAGTCCGTATGGTCAAAGCAATGGTATTCCCAGTAGTGATGCATGGTTGTGAGAGTTGGACTATAAGGAAGGCCGAGCGCTGGAGAATAGATTCTTTTGAATTATGGTGCTGGAGAAGACTCTTGAGAGTCCCTTGGACTGCAAGGAGATTGAATCAGTCAATCCTAAAACAAATCAACCTTGACTGTTCCCTGGAAGGCCAGATCCTTTTTTTTTCCGTAAATTTTTTATTTTATTTTTCAAAACATTAAAATTAATACATTTATCTTATACAAATCCTTTTTTCCATATTATATAACATTTTGCCCTGTTTGTATAATCTTGTTTTTATCTTATATTGGCGGTTTCCCACCACATCTGAAGCATAACACATTTTCCACTCTATCCAAAATAGAAATACTTATATCTCTGTTTACATTTCTGGTAACGGTTATATATCTTAAAAATACTTATATACTAATTCTTACTTTCTATATTCTTATATAATTCTAAAATAAAAACAACTTCATTATCTAATTATCCTTAATACTCTAGTTCTATTACTTTATGTTATTATAACCATGTATAGATGTAATTTTTCATATCCCAGTATTTTTCAACATATTTTCAAATCTTTCCAATTTTCTAAAAAGGTCTCTGAGTACAGGTCATTCAGCTTTCTAGTCCATTTATCCATTTCAGCCATATATAACAATTTTTTCAACCATTCCCACACATCTGGTATTTTTTCATTTTTCCAATTTTGTGCATACACCATTCTTGCTGTTGTTACCATATACCATATTATTGTCCTTTTCTTTACATTTATCTCTTCTAATTTAAGTCCAAGCAATAACATTTCAGGCAACTTCTTAAATGTACATTTCAAAAATTTTTCCATTTCTGCATGTATTATAGACCAATAAGTCTTTGCTTTATCACAAGTCCACCACATATGATAAAAACAACCTTCTTTCTTTTTACATTTCCAACATTTGTTAGACATATTCTGGTTAATATTTGCAATTTTTTTTTGGTGTCATATACCATCTGTACATCATTTTAAAACAATTTTCTTTTAAGTTATAACATGTAGATATACCTATAGCATTTTTCCATAAAAATTCCCAAGATTCCATTTCAATGTCTTTGTTAAAGTTTATCGCCCATTTTACCATTTGTTCCTTTACCATTTCATCAGCGTTAAACCATTTTAACAAAATTTTATACATTTTAGAGATCATTTTTTCCCCACCTTCCTCCCAAACTTGTTCTATTTCATTATTTTTTTCTCTAAAACCGGATTTTTTATCACTTCTATACATGTCATATATTTGTCTATATCTTAACCAACCATAATCAAAGTCCATCTGATGCTGCTCCTTCAATATAAAGTCTTTACCATGTCTTGTTAATAAGTCTCTGTACTTCAACCAATCTTGTCCTTTGTGACGTGATACTGGATTTAAAACTTCTGCGGATACAATCCACATAGGTATCTCTTCTGGAAAAAAGTTTTTATATCTTGTCCATGTATCCATTAACGCTCTTCTCAAATAATGATGTTTAAACATATTGTCCATTTTTGCTTTACCATAATACAAGTATGCATGCCACCCAAACCTACAATCATGGCCTTCCAGGGACAATAACTTTCTATCTTGTAGCATAGTCCATGTCCCTACCCAAGTCAAACATATTGCATCATGATATAGCCTTAAGTTTGGTAATTGGAACCCACCTCTATCTTTAGCATCGCATTATTTTCATCTTGATTCTTGGTTTTTTCCCTCCCCATACAAACTTAGACAATTCCTTCTGCCAGCATTTGAATGTTTTTACATCTTTTACAATTGGAATAGTTTGAAACAAAAACATTAATCGTGGTTAGATGCGGAGAAAGCGTTTGATAATTTAAACTGGGATTTTATGTTTGAAGTTTTAGAACATCTTGAGATTGGTGAATATATGCTTAACTTCATTAAAGCAATATATAAAGAACAGAAATCCTCATTAATAATTAATACCGAAAAGACAGACGATTTTAAAGTTGAAAAAGGAACAAGACAAGGATGCCCACTTTCGCCGCTGCTATTTATTTGGATTTTAGAAGTTCTACTGTTAAATGTGAAGGAAGACAAAGATATTAAAGGCTTAACAACTAAAGGTTTTTCTTTCAAATATAGGGCCTTTGCAGATGATGTGATGTTTATAGTGGAAGACCCCTTATCCACATTACCACATTTGTTACAGAGAGTAAAAGAGTTTGGTGACTTAGCAGGATTTTATGTAAATAAGAACAAATCGAAAGTAATGTGCAAAAATATGTCAAATAAGAAACAAAACGAGTTACAAAAACTTACAGAATGTGAGGTGGTGAAAAAGACAAAATATCTGGGTGTAAACCTAACTATGAAAAATATTGATCTTTATAAAAATAATTACAAAAAAATATGGTTGCAAATTATGCAGGATATTAAAAAGTGGAATGTATTGAATTTGTCATTGCTGGGTAGAATTGCGGTGGTCAAGATGAATGTGTTACCACGATTAATGTTTTTGTTTCAAACTATTCCAATTGTGAAAGATGTAAAAACATTCAAATGTTGGCAGAAGGAGCTGTCTAAATTTGTGTGGGGAGGGAAAAAACCAAGAATTAAGATGAAAATAATGTGTGATGCCAAAGAAAGAGGAGGGTTTCAACTACCAAATCTAAGGTTATACCATGATGCAATATGTTTGACCTGGGTAGGGACATGGACTATGTTACAAGATAGAATGTTATTGTCCCTGGAAGGTCATGATTGTAGATTTGGGTGGCATGCATATTTGTATTATGGCAAAACAAAAATGGACAATATGTTTAAACATCACTATTTGAGAAGAACACTAATGGATACGTGGACAAGATATAAAAACTTTTTTTCAGAAGAGATACCCATGTGGATTGTACCCGCAGAAGTCTTACATCCAACATCAAGATATAAAGGACAAGATTGGCTGAAGTATAGAGACTTATTAATAAGACATGGTAAAGATTTCAAACTGAAGGAGCAGCATCAGATTGACTTTGATTATGGTTGGTTAAGATATAGACAAATATATGATTTGTATAGAAGTGATAAAAAACACGGTTTCAGGGGAAAAAATAATGAAATAGAACAAGTTTGGGAGGAAGGTGGAAAAAAAATGATTTCTAAAATGTATAAAGTCTTGCTAAAATGGTTTAATGCAGATGAAATGGTGGCCGAGGACAGACTGGCAATCTGAAGCGGGGCAGGCACGCTTCGCAAACGGAGGAAAGGAGCCCGTTCAGACATGCGCATCTGCCCATCGGCTCCGTTGCGTACTTACCCGTCTCCCAGCCGCTTTCCTTCCGCTTTACCCGGACACCGGGTAAAACCGGTGTTCAGGGGCCTTCCTCCGCATGCCTCCCGCTTCCAAACAGTGTGAACTGGAAGAAGCGGGAGGCATCCGGAGGAAGTGTGAACGCACGGCAAAAAGTTTTGCGCATATGCGCATATGCGAAAAACATCAAAGGAAAACAAAAAAAAGTGCAGCGGCATGCGCGAGCCCCGCGCGCTGGCTATGCGGCTGTCTGAACTCTCCGTGGCAGTCTGAATGCTCCGTATCACCGCTGATCCGCATTGCTCTGGCCAGTGTGAACGGCCAGCTCCGTGAGTTTTTTCCCCCGCTCCAGTTCCCTCCGCTTTGCCTCCGCTTCAGATTGCCAGTCTGTCTTCGGCCCGTAAAAGAACAAATGGTAAAATGGGCGAGAAACTTTAACAAAAACATTGAAATGGAATCTTGGGAATTTTTATGGAAAAATGCTATGAGTATATCTACGTGTTATAACTTAAAAGAAAATTGTTTTAAAATGATGTATAGATGGTATATGACACCAAAAAAAATTGCAAATATTGGTCAGAATATGTCTAACAAATGTTGGAAGTGTAAAAAGAAAGAAGGTTCTTTTTATCATATGTGGTGGACTTGTGATAAAGCAAAGATTTATTGGTCCAAAATACATGCAGAAATGGAAAAAATCTTGAAATGTACATTTAAGAAGTTGCCTGAAATGTTATTGCTGGGACTTAAACTAGAAGAGATAAATGTAAAGAAAAGGACAATAATATGGTATATGATTACAACAGCAAGAATGGTGTATGCACAAAATCGGAAAAATGAAAAAATACCAGAGGTGTGGGAATGGTTGAAAAAACTGTTATATATGGCTGAAATGGATAAATGGACTAGAAAATTGAATAATCTCTACTCAGAGACCTTTCTAGAAGACTGGAAAGATTTGAAAGAATATGTTGAAAAATACTGGGATATGAAAAACTACATTTATACATGGTTATAATAGCATAAAGGAATAGAAATATATTATATGAAGGTTTTAGTTAAAATTAGACAATGAAGCTGTTTTTATTTAGAAATATATAAGAATATAGAAAATAAGAATTGGTGTATAAGTATTTTAAAGATATATAACCGTTACCAGAAATGAAACATAGATATAGTATTACTATTTTGAATAAAATGGAAAATGTGTTATGCTTCAGAGGTGGTGGGAAACCACCAAAACAAGATAAAAATAGAATGTACAAATAGAACAAAATGTTATATAATATGGAAAAAGGGATTTGTATAAGGTAAATGTATTATTTTTGATGGTTTTTTTTGAAAAATAAAAATTTCTTTACAAAAAAAAAAAACATTAATCGTGGTAATACATTCATCTTAACCACCGCAATTCTACCCAACAATGACAAATTTAATACATTCCACTTTTTAATATCTTGCATAATTTGCAACCATAATTTCTCATAGTTATTTTTATAAAGATCAATATTTTTCGTTGTTAGGTTCACACCTAGATATTTTGTCTTTTTCACCACCTCACATTCTATAAGATTTTGTAACTCAGTTTGTTTGTTATTTGACATATTTTTACACATCACTTTCGATTTATTCTTATTTACATAAAATCCAGCCAAGTCACCGAACTCTTTTACTCTCTGTAACAAATACGGTAGTGTAGTCATAGGGTCTTCCACTATAAACATCACATCATCTGCAAAGGCCCTATATTTGAAAGAAAAACCTTTGATTGTTAAACCTTTAATATCTTTATCTTCTTTCACATTTATTAGTAGAACTTCTAGAATCCAAATAAATAGCAACGGCGAAAGTGGGCATCCTTGTCGTGTTTCTTTTTCGACTTTAAAATCGTCTGTCTTTTCAGTGTTAATTATTAAAGAGGATTTCTGTTCTTTATAAATTGACTTAATGAGGTTAAGCATATATTCACCAATTTCAAGATGTTCTAGAACCTCAAACATAAAATCCCAATTTAAATTATCAAACGCTTTTTCCGCGTCTAAAAAGAAAAAACCCACTTCCTTTTCAGGATGTTTATCGTAGTATTCTATAGCATCCACTACTACTCTTAGATTGTCCCTTATTTGGCGATTGGGTAAGAACCCTGCTTGTTCTGTTTGTATAGTTTCTTTGAGATGTTCTTTTAGTCTGTCAGCTTAGCAAAATCTTATAATAATTATCTTATAATCTTAGCAAAAATCTTATAATCATTATTTAGTAGAGAAATCGGTCTGTAGTTCTTAACATTAGTTAAGTCTTGATTTTCTTTCAGGATAAGTGAGATGGTTGCGTCTTTCCAAGTTTCTGGGACCTCACCAGTGACTCCTATATCATTCATTAATAGCAGTAACACTGGTGAGATCGACTCCTGTAACGTTTTATAAAACTTCGCTGTAAATCCATTTGGTCCAGGTGCTTTTCCTAATTTTGAGTCATTTATTGCATTTTTAATCTCTTGTAATGATACTGGATTGTTAAATAGTTCTTTAATTTTCTCTGTTGGTTTTGGTAACTTTAATGTTTGCAGGTATTCTTTAATCTTTCTTCTGTCTTTGTTTTCCTTTTTAAACAGTTTTGCATAATATTTTAAAAATTCTCTCATTATTCCTTTGTTGTCTATTATCTCAATGTTATCTCTTATCACTTTAGTGATAAATTTGTTTTCACGTTTTTTCTTTAATTGCCATGCTAAATATTTTCTGGGTTTATTTGCACCTTCAAATGCCTTTTGTTGGAGTTTTTTTAGGTTCCAGTACGTCTCTTGGTTCAAAATAGCTTTTGCTTGGTCTTGTAACATCCAGATTTCCTTTTGCAGTTTCTTTTTCCCTGGTCTACTCTTCAGTTCTTCTTCTTTTGTTTTAATGGCTTGTACGATATTTTCATATTGTTCTCTTTTCTTTTTATTATCTTATGCATTTAATGATATCAATAGTCCTCTCATCACTGCTTTATATGCATCCCATACGGTTTGAATTTTTACTTCTTTCTGTATATTTGCTTGGAAGTATAGGTCTGTTTCTTCCTGTAATTTTTTAACTATTTCTTGGTTACCTAGTAAATCCTCATTTATTCTCCATCTCTTTTGTTTTTTTACCTGGCCAGCAGTCCATAAACACGGATTATGATCTGAAATTATTCTGGGTAGAATTTCCACTTTTAAACGTTAAATTAGTAGTCATCCAAATCATGTCAATTCTTGAATGCAAGTCATGTCTATTAGAATAAAAGGTAAAGTCTTTTCCTTGTGGGTTAGCTTTCCTCCAAATGTCTTCCAGCTTCTCTTGTTTTATCAGTTCAAAAAAGTTTTTTGGAAGCTTCCCTAATGCCTCATCCTTTCTCTTAGAGCGCCTGTCTAATTTGTTATTCACAGTTCCATTAAAGTCCCCCAACATCATGATTTGATCATAATTTACGTTATCCATTTCCACTTGTAATTCTTTAAAAAAAATTTCTTTGGCTCAATTTGGGGCGTAAATATTCACAATCAAAGTTTTCTGTCCTTGTAGTGAAATTTCAATAGCTAAATATCTTCCTTCTTTGTCTTTAAATATTACTTTCGGTTCCAAATCTTTTTTGACATATGTTACAACACCATTCTTTTTATTGCTTGCTAAGGAATAAAATTCTTCTCCCAATTTTTTCCTTATTAAGTATTTGTGGTCTTGTTTTTTAAGATGAGCTTCTTGTATGCAAATTACACTACATTTTTGTTTCTCCAGCCAATGCCCTACCATTCTACGTTTTTGGGGTGAATTAAGTCCATTTACATTCCATGTAAGTACTTTGTAATCCATCTTGATATATTCTTAAATATCACCAAGGTCATCTTTATTCTCTCCAAGAAATGCGTACATTTCTCCTGTGCTTTTAATCACTACTCTGGTGTTGCCATAGTAAAAGCTTAATCCTTGAGGTATTTCCCAGCGGAATCTAATTTTTTTCTCCTTCAATTTATCAGTCAGACGCTTGAATTTTTTCCTGTCTTGCAGTATTGCTCTAGGCAGTTCTTTCATTACTATAATTTTCTTTCCATCTATTTCAAAAGGATCAGTAAAACACTTCTTGTAGATTTGTTCTTTTGTCCTTTTCATTGTAAATTGGACAACCACGTCTCTTGGTATATTTTTGTCTCTTGCGTATGTAGAATTGACTCTATAAACAAGATCCATGTGTTCTTTAACAACCTCTTCCTGTTCTTGTAAAAAATCTGCTAATGCTTCTTGCATTCTTAGAAAAATGTCTTCACTCATTTTTTCCTCAATCCCTCTGAATCTCAAATGGTTTTGCATATCTTTATAATGCATCATCTTTTCCATCCTGTCATTGTCTCTCATTGTCTTTTGAGTACTTTCTTCCAGTTCTTTTACTTTAGTTTCAATTTCTTGTGTTCTTGTGGTTAATTTTTGAAATTCTGCTTTTAAGTCTATAAAGTTTTTGTCTGCTTGTGCAGCTATGCCATTCATTTTAACATTTACCTCTCCTATAGCGTCTAACATTTTTTTTCCATTGCTTCCATAACAGCTAGTAGTTCTTTTTCTTTTTTTGCTGCCATTGTAGGAGAGGACCATGTAGCTGCTCTCGATCTTAGTCCGCGGTCCGTCTTGTCTCTTTAAAAAAGATCGATTTTATTTTATTTTCCAAATCAAACACCAATTAATGTGATCACACAAGCTAGTCTTGCCAAGTCAAATTTCGTTGGTTTCAGCCTTCTAAGTTACATAGTTTATGAGATATTACTGTTTAAAAATTTTATAAATCCAAAATGGCGGGCACAACTTCTCTATGGTTTGTGTCAAAGGTTATAGTCTTTTTACCTTGCTTCTGGCTTGCCGTAGTTTCCTTTTGTCCCTTCCTCTTGCTTACTTGTCTGCTCTCCGCACGTCACTTCCTGATGTAGTCCTTTTGGTCCGGCAGTTTTTACAGTCGCCTTTGCTCTCTTCCGGTTCTTCTCCGTTTCCCTTCTTGTCTGCTCCTCAAGCCGTCACTTCCTGTCTCAATCCTCACAGCTTGATCTCGCGATGCTTGGTTCCCTCCTCCCCTCTTTGTCTCGCGATGCTTGGCTCCCCCTCCCGACTCTTCTTAACCGCAGGAATGTTAAACAACTTGTTTTTTTGGCTTTTTAAGTTCAAATTCAGCTGTTTAACGTTTCAAAACTGCACTCATCCAATCTGCAACAGTCTATTGCTTCACCAGATCTGCTTTTCGTCTTTCAAAACGCGGTAATAGTAAGGCAAAAACTTTTTTTCCGTTACCTTATGTTGTTACTTCGCTTCAGGTGTGGTCCCAACGTTTAAACTTTGTCTTCTTTGTTAAGGAATCAGGGGAATTGGAGATTTTATGCTGATTTAATCAGCTCAGCTCGGCTCCTTAGAGATACTTGCAGGAATCTTCTTTGGCTGCAGTGCTCAAGGTGTTGTAAAAGTCTCCTCTGAGACTTTTTCTTCACCGAGTTTGCTCAAACCTGGATTATATTGCTTGCTAGTCCTCACACTACCTGTGTGAGGTTGCGTCAGGTGGATTGATCCACCCGAGCTGTCAATAAGAGCCGCTGTCCGCCTTGCGCACTTGCAAAGCGTGTCAGACCTCCATTCCTCCGACCGGAAACCATCGGAAGGCCAGATCCTGAAGCTGAAGCTCAGATACTTTAGCCACCAAAGGAGAAGGGAGCACTCACTGGAGAAGACCCTGATGCTGGGAAAGATTGAAGGTCAAAGAAAAAGGGGACGCCAAAGGATGAAATGGTTAGACAGTGTTATCGATGCAACAAACATGAAATTAAGCAAACTCCAGAGCACGACAGAAGACAGGAGGGCCTGGCATGATGTGGTCCGTGGGGTCGCGAAGAGTCGGACTCGACTGTGCGACTGAACAACAAAACACAGTAGAACACCTAAGGAACAACGCTTATGTATTTGTGGCTCTTCAGTTATCGAGGATCTTCCCCATTATATTCTTGAATGCTCAATGTATGCCCAACCTAGGTTAAAATTTCTCTCCAGGATTCTATCAGACTTACGTCTCTACTCAGATTCTGAGAAGACTGTATTCTTGTTAGCTGATTTCAATGCCAACATATCCGATAGAATGTCTTTAAATGCCTTGGCTGCAAAGAAAATACGGGCTAACACTGTTCTTTTGGGAACTCATTAATATTGATCTTTGCAGATATCTTTTGATTCAATTTTTATTCTGATTGTATGGTTTTTGTTATATCTTATATTTTACCCTAATTCTTGGTTTGTACTGACTTATGGCTAAATACAAATAAATTTCTATTGCATATTAAGATAAATTTTATAACACTGAACTCTTTAATATATTATTCTAAAACACACCATGGAGTATTAGTTATTGCCAAAACTGTTGTTTAAAGGAAAACAATTCTTGAAAATGTTGTATATGTCCACAGTATAAGAGGGTTTTTTTCCTAGTGTTCCCCCAAATTTCCCAGTTTTCAGTGGAAAAAACTGAGAAAGTCTTTTCCATGCTATACTTTTTGAGTGTGAAATCTCTTGCATCAAACAGCCTTGTACTCATTCTAAAAGGGAAAAAAATGTCATAGGAGGTGGAGGTTGTTTGTTTGTGTTTGTTTTTTTAATGGTCCCCTAAATTTTCCAATTTTTCCATCCTGGGGGGGGGGATGGGTTTTTTCCCCTCCTAAATTTTTCCAGTCCCCCCCCCCCCCACTCTAGAAGCAGCACCAGGAATAAACCAAACAAACTGGCAGCTGAATTAGAATTTTTAGTGCCTTAAGGAACAGCAAGTCCAGATGGCATGTGTGTGTACCCTTTGGAAGTGAACTGAAAGTACAGGAAGCACCCACAGAAACAGATACACAAGACTGGGCTGGATTTTGGCCCAAGCATCTCCTGCCCTCTCATTGGGACTGTTGTCTCCTTTGCTGACTGTCCTCAGGTGGGCTGGTGGAAAGTACCATGTAGGGTTTGCAAGGCAAGAGGCAAACACTGGTTTGCTATTGTCTGCCTCTGCGGAGTGACCCTGGACTTCTTTGGGGGTCTTTCGTCTAAGTACTAACCAGGACTGGCCCTGCTTTCTTCTAAGATCTGAAAAGGTCAGGCTAGCCTGGGCCATCCAGGTCAGGTACCATCTGGAAGCACTCAAAATTAAATGAACGAATCAGTTCACACATCCAGCCCAAATAGATCTGTTCTAGAGATGTTTGGAAACCCACCCCTCGCTTCAGCCATTCAGATGGATCAGTTGAAATTGAATTAGTTTGGCGGAATATACACTGAGTTACGAAAATTAGTTCAGTTTTGAATTGTTGGGGGTCTCTGGGCTTTGTTGTGCTTGTAAGAGCTGGAGGCTTCTCCACCGATGATTCTCACTGCTTTCCACCTCCCTTAATTTACCACAATAGGTAATGTTGGAATCTTCTGTGGCATGGCTTTGGTCTGTAGAAGCTGCCACAAGCATGCATAGCCATGTCCAGTACATCAAGTATCATGTTATTTCCATGGATTCCAGTGTGTCTGGGCGCTCCTGCAAATGCCTGTTCCCCAGGAAGCTTTCTAGGTGAAGGTAAAGGTTTCCCTTGCTCGAAAGCCAGTCAAATACGACTCTAGGGATGCGGTGCTCATCTCTGTTTCCAAGCTGAAGAGCCAGCGCTGTCTGAAGACATTTCCGTGGTCATGTGGCCGGCATGACCAGATGCTGAGACACATGGAACACTGTTACCTTCCCACCAAAGTGGTACCTATTTATCTACTTGCAATTTCTTGCTTTCGAACTGCTAGGTTGGCAGGAGCTGGGGCCAGAGACGGGAGCTCACTCCATCATGCGGCACTCGGGTCTCGAACTGCTGAACTACCGGTCTGTAGTTCAGCATCTTAACCACTTGAGCCACTGTAGCCCAGGAAGCTTTCTACTCCTTCCCTTTGCCATGTTTATTGGTGTGTAGTTGGGGGGGGTCTCCTAGTCTGAACCCAAACTGGCCTGGGTTTCACCCAAAATAGATTGGAGATGGGGGAATAGGTTTGAGTGCATGAAGTTGCTTTCTACTGCGTCAGACGTTTGGTACATTCAGTTCAGTATTGTGTCCTCAGACTGGCAGCAAGCTCTCCAGGGTCTCAGGCAGAAGTCTTTCACTTCAGGTACTACCTGATCATTATAGGATTTTCATCCTCCATGTGGGGCCTGGACAACTCCCAGAATTACAACTGATCACTTGATGACACAGATCAGTTCCCCTGGATAAAATGGGCTGCTTTGGAGGTATCATACCCTGCTGATGTCCCTCTCCTCTGCAAACCGTGTGTTCCCCATATTCCACCCCTGAATCTCTAGGATGTTCTCAATCCAGAGTTGGCAACCCTCTCCTTTTAGCTGGAATGTTGGGGATTGAATTTGGGACTTTCTGCATGTCAAGTGAGTGCTATTGTAGCCATGAGCCAGAGCCCCACACCTAAATCTGGATTTCAGAAAATCTGATGTCCATAACCTTCCATTTTGAGATTCATCCCTATCACAAATTCCTCTAATTTTAAAGGAATTTTCTTTCCACACGCACTGGACTAGAAACGTGATTTTCTAAATTTGATAGCTGTGGTGGAGAAGGGCAAACAATAGTCTACCTGGGGCAGCTGTAAAGTCAGATGGTTCGAAGGATGTTGGATTCAATGCAGCCCTCTCGTTTTTCTCATTTACATCTTTTTTTTGTTTGTTTGTTAAAGTGCTGATTGGTAGAAGAAACTTTTAGCTAATTATGGTCTTTCTTTTCCCCCTGTGAGCCTCACTACTGTTCTTAATTTCCTGACCAGCTTGTGCCCCTCCCCCGCGCCTTTCCTAGCATCTGTGGTCGTTTCAAATGGAGCTGCACTACCTGCTGCTCTGACTTTCTAACATACCATCCATGTTGGATTGCCAAGCAGTGAACTGCCAGCCATCTGCCATCCAAATCAAAATTTACATTGTTTCGTCTTAAAAATAACGCCTTCAGAATACCAAGTAACTCTCTACATCAGGTTTTCAAAGTTGAAAGCCAGCCAGGATTCAGAGGAAAGGCGGGGGGGGGGGGGGGGATAACAAATGTGCCTCAAAGACAAACACTGGGAGGAGAACTTTTGAGAGGAGAAAGGGTTTTGGGGTTTTTTTTAATTTTCTCCCTTGCAGTTTTGATCTCGTATTTATAGAATCATCGAGTGGGGAAAAGACACCAGCAGACTCTCTAAGAGGAAGGGATACAAGACCTTCAGGTAACTCCCCCCACCCCCACCCCGCTTCCAACCTACTAAGTATGGCAGAGGCAGATAGTGCCACGTGACTCACGCAAGTGAGCCAAGCCATATGGTGTGTGTTGGGGGGGGGGGCAGATGTGAAGGTGAGAGTCCTGATTTATTGATGTTACCTTTTCCCAGATACAGTGGTCTTTAAAAACTTCCTCTTGTTTGTCCTCACACCAAGCTGGAAGGTGTGTCACCATGATTCTCCTTTCACTGCTGGGGAGTAGAAGTGTAGACGGAGCCTCCTCGGAAAGTCCACAGCAGCACAGGGGGTTGATTCCAGGCTGAAGTCCAACACACTGGCAGCTTCTGAAGCATCCTGGCTCTTAAAGGAGTCGTATTTCAGGGTCCATTTGCAGCCTCTGTTTGCTCCTTATCCAAAGCTGCTCTTTACCTATGAGGAAAGGTATGAACGAGATATTTTGTATGCCAAGTCCTAACCATGACACTGTGTATTATCTGGATTCCTAATGTCCAGATGGTTCCTAGAATAAGGTTGTCATGCTCTGCCTGGGGCAGGGGCATGAGGTGTGCCAGCATTTCATGTGCTGTGATGTCGCTTCTAGGAAAATCATAGTGTTTCTGGTGATTCCTAGATTGCTGTGATGTCATTTCCAGTTCCTCCCGCAGTGATTTCACACTGCGCACAGTGCCATTTTTTTTTTTTAATTCTCCTGCTGCTGCTCAGAGTGGTGGCAGGTGACAAGGGTTGTTGATGGGAGACCTGGCAAACCTGTCCTAGAACCTTCATCACACCACAGATAGCACTGGGGTTCCGTGCAGATAATATACCCACCTAACTTGTGTGGAAAGGTGGCATAAAAATATTTAAATAAAGGAAATAATAATGTCTTCTGTGCACAGTCCTGTGCACTTGGAAGCTGGGGGGGGGGGGGGAGCAAAACGGATCGGTGAATTGGCCTGCAGCCATATCAGTCTAAAAGCGGGCGGGGGCACCTGCCCCACTGTTAGCTTCAAATACCTGGGAGCCATTAAATCTGTCCGTTTCACTCCCCCTTGCTGCCAGCCACTTAACCCTTCCTGGGCAATCCTCCCTTTTCTCTCACCCTCAACTTGCCGGGTGTCCAAACCAGACAGTTTGGTGATTTTGGGCTCGGTTTGGGGTTCGGTTTAAGACCACCCTGAATCCCGAACTGAACTGGATTTTTCTGGTTCAAGCCCATACCTAGTGGACGGTACTGGTCAATTGGGTATCAGTGCATACCCAATTTTTAACCCACCCATGCAAAAGCACTAGGACTAGTGAGCACCATGGTTCCCTATAGTGACACTTGCATGTCAGCAAAAATGGGGGGAAAGAAACACAAAATATTTGGGCTGTAGGGAATTGCTACTCACAGAGATTCAGGGTAGTCATAGGCCATTGTTCTGTTTGTGGTAATTTCCACTCCAGGTTGCTTTTTATTTTTTATTTCATGAGATTTATATCCCACCCTCCCCGCCACACAGCAGGCTCAGGGCGGTTAACAACAAGTTCACAAGTGCTTCATGGTCCTAGAGACCAAATGAGCTACCCTACCTTGATCCTCTCTTGCCAATGGCTCACTGTTCCCCCATACTAACTACTGACTATGAATCCTCGACCTCTCCAAATTCCTGCCGGGGCTATTTGTTGTAATTGTTGTAGCCGTGTCACCAGGGACTCTGTGACACTTCTGTATGCTGCATCTCACCTCATTTTGTTAGATAAGTATTTTATGTTCATAAACAAGAGGTGATCATGCTCAGGCAGTTGAAATCGCCGACAGCAAGAAGTAGTCCTGCTGCCCAAGTCTTGTTATGCCATGGCAACATTGCATGGACACTTCCACGGGTCCCTATTGCGGTGTTCTTTGAGAAAGATACTTCTGTTTGCTGACTGTTAGTATCTTTGGGTATTCTTCAGCGCCTCATTCATTGCTTTCCTTGCCATCAATTTTTTTATGTGATTACTTTTCAATTGTATTTCCTCTTCGTCATCTCACTTCTAAATTCTATTCTCCGTGATACGTTTTTTGAGAGGAAGTGCTGAAGCAAAGCATTGCAGGGCCGGCTGTTGTAGCAGGTGGCTGCGTTAACCCTATAACATCATTGGTTCTTCAGATGCCTTTTCTGCTGTGCTCCAGCTGTGTAGTCTGGATTAGGGAGGCTGAGCTAGAGACCTGGAGGACAGATATAGGCCTGCCTCACTTTTGGGATTGAACTGTGTAACTTTTTTAGTTCTTCCCAACCTTGTTTGTATATCTTATCCATTTCTTTTTTTTTTCTTGTTCAGATTGCCTTTTAATTTATTACCTTGGAAGCACTGGGCCCTGAATTCATGGCTCGTATCCTAAAATATGCTCTGTATCCCCCTGGGCCTTAAAAAAAAAAGTTGAGATGCTACATATTTTTGGCAAATCCCTCGATTGCTCCTTTTGTCCTGTAGGGTCAATCCAACATGATATGGCAGGAAACACATGTAAAAAAACAGTAGGAAGCTGTGGTGAATTCCAAATGGTTAAAGGCAGTCTTCCCCCCCCCCCCTCCCCATTTGCACATGTTGTTTTCTAGATAAATATATAACAAGTTTTATTGGAACACAGTGTAATGCCTGACATGGCTCCTGGAAGACTGTAGTTAAGAAACCTCTCTTAAGGTTTCTCTCTCATGCTTCTCTCGGGCTCCCTTCAGTGGTAGGTTTGGGCAAGGAGATATGGGAAAGACATACATGGTGGCTAACCCCAGGGGATGTACTAGCAGGCCCTTCCCCCCAGTAAGGCTGGCTTGATTATGTATTTATCGTCATTTGTATCTCGGGAGTACGCAGCTTTAATATTTCCCTTGTGTCTTGTCCATATGTGGGTGTGACTGCTAAGCTTCCTTGGACATCTCTCTTTCACTTGGGATATGTTCATAAAACGCACTCTTCTGTCCATTCCTGTAACCATGCATGATATGGTGCATTTTGATTGGTGCATTTTGATTGCCATATTATATTACCAGCCAAAGCAACCTTGCTGGTAGTATAGGAACCATACCCAACCATAATAGTTTGTTGGTTTATTATAATTATCTTTGCATGCTGAAGGTGGGTGTTATGTCGAGCTTTCTTCTCCAGGACCCTTGCCAAAACCAAAACCTGAATGTTTTGAAGAAGTGTCATAAGAATTTAACACAGTGTGGCTTTTGAAGAGTAAGATTTTGCCTAAGATTCTTGATGTCCCCCCCCATTGTGTTTGCAAACTAGTTGGGCTGAAAATCCAAATAAAACATAATTTTTAATTTCTATGCAAAAATATTCACTGATCTCAAAAATGCCTATTTCATGACTGCAGCTGTTGCTGAAAATAGTGGGTGTTGCAACAGATTAAATTGTTTCAGGCTTAATTTGTGTATCTTATTTATGACACAGGTTATGAGAAGAAATAAACTTCATAGATGTGGAGAAGCATTCTGTCATTTGATATTAAATATGTTGCCTAACACCTATAATCCTAGTCAGTCTGTTGCATCTTCTTTTGGTGGTCACCAGGACCTTGGGCAGACTCCCAGTGTCTGAAGACATTATTGTTCCTAACTGGAGAGTACTTGGGAGAGCCTCTTGAATGGTGGTTCTTCATCTCTTATGTAAAGAACAAACAGACATCATTCAGGAATGGACAATTGTACCAGAAGAATAATCTCTTCCCATCTTTTTCTTCTGCACTAAGACCTATCTCAGAGGCCCTTCTTTGAGGGGCCCCACTATAACAGAGGGTAGGCAGGAAGTTATGAGAGACAAAGGCTTTTCAGTGGTTGTACTGTGTCTTTAGAACACTTTTCCCTTGAAGATCTGCCTGTCACTTTTGCTGGTTTTGCTGTTGATGAAATAAATGAAATGGGAAGAGGATGGAATCATCCAGTTTTGCATTACAGTAATATCATAATCCTGAGGGACTCCATTTTGCTTGCAGATCTGATGAACTGGGAGTTCAGTTCATCACTGTTACTCCTTGGGGCATTTTGGCCATAAGCAAACTTTAGAGAGATTTATGAGCTTGCATCAGAAGTGCTGTTGTGTAACTCTCCTAACTACATTGTCTCCCTGTGTCTCCCTGAAGTCTTAAAAGATCCATTGAAGTTTTTGAGAGGCAAGATCAGCCAGGTGGGCTCCAGGCAGCATCTTTTCTATCTTAAGCTGACTAAATAACTTAATTTATTTTATTTGCATTTATATCGCTCTGTATTCTAAGGACAGAAAGCCAGTCACAATATTACACAATTAATAACGCTTGGAGCGGAATGCAATCAAGCTAATAAACAAAATGTCTTCTGCAGAGGAGCAAAAGAGGATTGGTCTTGTGCATTTTTCTTGGGTTTTATGCAGTTGAATGATGACAACTGACAATCCTTCAGCATACTACTACTGTGCAATGTCAGGACCTACCCTAGCCTGACATTAGTGGGATGTAACCTCCTCTGAGGAGAGGATTCCCCTATGGTTGAAGCCAAATCTAAGGGCCCAGGACCTCCTGAGCAAACCCCCAAGACTACACCTCAGAAAGGGAGCAGTGTAGGAAAGAGCTTCCTGATTGGGTTCAGTCCACCCTTGGAACTCCCAGGACCATAGGCATTAACTACAGGGGGGCTCGGGGGTGCAGGCCATCCCTGAAATTTCCCAGGTGGGACTGAGCCCCCCCCCGGCGAAATGGGGCGCCCACCCGCCGCTGCTGCACCTCCCCACCTCCCCTCCTAGGCCCGCTCACCCACTCCGCCTGGCTCCCCTGAACCCACTCCCCGGAACCCACTCGCTCTCTCCCTCCTCCCTTCCTCCCTCCCGGGGCCATCTGGGTGACTGCCGGGGCGACGCTCTAGCAATCGCCCTGAAACTCTATGGCACCATAGAGTTTCGGGGCGATTGCCAGAACGTCGCCCTGGCAACGTGCCCAGCGTGATGACATCACTTCCGGGTGACATCATCACACTGGGTAGTCACCCGGATGGCCTCGGGAGGGAGGGAGGGAGAGAGCAAGTGGGTTCAGGGGAGCCGGGAGCCGGGGGGAAGCTCTGGCGGCAGGGACATCATCCCGGCGTGCGCGCGTGCAAGAGCCCCCCCCCCCAGGAAATTAAAAAGTCTACGCCCCTGCCCAGGACTCCAAGAATGTGGAAGGCAATGGGGCTGAGTGGAAACCCAGATCATAAAGAAGAGTGTATACTTGGCAAGCCCAGAATATCCAGTCACCCAGCCCTACTTGGGAGGAAGCAACTATATTCTGAGCTTTGGCAAGACTGAAAAGGATGGGTGACCAAGTTTGCAATGAAAATCTAACCTTTGCTATTCCAACATTCCCCTAAGACTAATTTATGCTCCAGACTGGATAGTTCTACTGCTAAGCATATTCTGGCTCTAGGCCCTTGCCTGCTTCCCAGTTCATGAATCCTGTGGAAAGTTCCTGCCCTGATTGGTTCTCAGCTGCCAGTCCTTAAGCCTGTGGCCCAATGGACTGAGTGATGGAACTGGCTGGTTTGAAAAGGGGACTTATCAAGTGTAGTTAGCATCAGCAGAGAATGGCTGAGTTTTAGAAGCGGGGGAAGAATCAAAAGCTTACTGGCCCGATGTCGGCAGGGATATATGGATGCAGCGTAGGTAGACCAATGCTGCAACATACTAAACAGAAGAGCAAGAGCGAGGAGAATCTGACTTACTTAATCATGACACAGGGAACATCGAGTACATTCTAGAAGTACATTTCTTGGAGCAGCTTTGACTGTTACGGAGATGTATGGCTGGCACAACACAGGAGCCTCCGTCTATCGGCTGGTGTCTAGAACTGCTTTCAGAAAAGGTGTCTTAAAACCCGTTTTCAGTCACTTCACTCACCTTGCTGTCCAAATGTAGAGACAATGCGTGGCTCATGGAGTGCATGATCCTTTCATGGCCTCCTAGTAGTGTCTTTCCATCAAAAAATCATGAGGCTGAAGAGTGCTTGGTGAGAATTTGTTACATTATTAATAGTGTCTCTGACAAGGAGGCATGATTTCCTCTGGCTTCCCTCCAGAGCATCTCCTTTCCTTTTTTTATCTTGCCAGTTTTATTTGGGCACATATTGGGATCTTTGGTGGCTTAGTCTGTGACTTTGACTCAAAATAAGATGAGGCACTAATTATCTGTAGACAAGGCAGGGAAGGCCTGAGCCGTTACATTCCAAATGAGAAAGATCATACCTTTCCCAACTCCGCTGGAATAACTGTCACTTTGTGGGTTACACAGGTAGCTGGCTGATTCTTGTACTCAGGACTCTGCGTGGTTGTGTGAATCCTTGGATCTGCTGCCTGCGTGGGTCTGTCAGATCATGCAGCAATGTTGCTGGACCTCAGGAAGGAGTGTTGTTTGGTGTGAGTACCTTCTGTGTGATCTGTTGGACCCCAGTGGAAATGGGATGTAATATTTCCACAGCTGTATTAACACCAGCCACACAAAAGCAGTGTTCATTAACAACCACAATACTGTATGAGTCTGGCTTCTTATGGCGCCAACCTAAGGACAGTTACACCTTTCTTAAACCCATTGTCTTCAACGGATGTAGAAGGGTATAGCTCTGAGAGCCAGTTTGGTGTAGTGGTTAAGAGTGGAAGAAGAAGAGATTGGATTTATACCCCATCCTTCACTCACTTGGAGTCTCAGAGCAGCTTACAAACTCCTTTCCCTTCCCCTCCCCACAACAGACACCCTGTGAGGTAGGTGGGGCTGAGAGAGCTCTTTCCCAAGCTGTCCTTGAGAGAACAGCTGGTACAGATGCCCAAGGTCATCCAGCCAGGTGCAAGTGGAGGAGTGGAGAATCAAACCTGGTTCTCCCAGATTAGAGTCCATGGAAGGACTCTAATCTGGAGAACCAGGTTTGATTTCCCACTCGTCCATATGAAGCCAGCTGGGTGACCTTGGGTCAGTCATAAGTTCTCTCAGAGCTCTCTCAGCCCCACCTACCTCACAGGGTGTGGGGAGGGGAAGCAAAGGTAATTGTAAGCTGCTCTGAGACTCCAATTGAAGGGTGGGGTACAAATCCAACTCTTATTCTTCTGTTTAGGATGGCAGTGTTAATCACTAACCCAAATTAACCTCACTGCTTGTATACATTTATTGGAAACTAGGAATAAGGCCCGTTGTGGGAATAAATACAATGGGCTCTAGAAAGAGGCTCTTGGAGAGTGCCAAGGCCTTGGGCACTCAGCGTTAATTTGCTGTGGCAATCTCAGCAGGGTATAATGGCACAGAGTCCACTATTTTCTCCAGGGGAACTGATCTCTGCTACCTGAAGTGCAGTTGTAATTCTGAGTGATCTCCTGCCCTCACCTGGAGATTGGCAGCAGTGGTTCCCCAAGAGGGAATAGCTGGTTTGGAGGGCAGAGTCTATGGCATTGTACCTGTCTGAGACCCCACCTCTCCTCAAACCTCACCCTCACCAGGCTCCACCCCTCAAATCTCCAGGAATTCCCCACCTGGAGTTGGGGGTTAAACACAATCCTCCCTGGATGGGCTGGAGTCTATATTGATGGTGCCCCGCCCCTTGGGACAGTCCCTCTTTTCCCACACTTTTTGGCCTTGGGGCAACTGGGAACTGCAGGCCCCTCTCTGGAACTACAGCTCAATTGAACCTTATGGGGAAACATTTTAAACAAACCGCAGACAGCAGCCATCTTATAAACACAGGTAACTGCAATTTCGTTTCACCTACCAACAGCCACTGAGGTAACAGCTGAACCTTATGGGGGAACTTTTTAAATAAACCACAGACAGCAGCCATCTTATAAACACAGGTAACTGCCATTTCATTTCACCTACCAACAGCCATTGAGGTAACAGTTAATCCCCCCACAGGAGGGAACCAGGAGAAGTGTCTTCGTCAAGAGACAAAGCCCTCTGACAGAAATTCTGACAGGGCACAGAGGCTGAAGGAGTGGGCGGGGAACAGGAGCAGACCAGCACCCAGCCAATGGCATGCAAGTATTCACAGCCAATGGATAGGGACAGCTTCTGATTGATAGGCCAGGGGACCAAAGGCTGGGGGGGGGGGGGCGTGTGGAATGTTCAGGAGTGTGCCACCACCAACAGAGAATTATGTATAAGAGAGATGTGGAAGAAATCTATTCTTACTCAGCTTTTTAATCCTTCTTGAGTGAGAATACACAGTAGTTAAGTGTTGAGGAGGGGCTGTGGCTCAGCGATAGAACATCTGATCCCTTCCCCCAGAGGAGCCTGACTGGTCAGACTCCCCCCCCCCCCCTTCCCCAGGTCCCTTGACAAGGTGAAACAAGATGTTTGCATTAAGTCGGAAGCTCGTGTATTTGCTTTCCGTTCCTTTCCATCAGTTATTTGGTACCTTTTGGCACATAAAAGCAATAACACAGCACACTCATGTAAATTGTCTAAAAAGAAAGTTTACTAAAGAATAGGAAGGGTTACATGGAGGAATAAAAACAATAAAACAGTCTAGCTGACTAAGCTATATATTTCTAGCTGACATTAACTCCAGGATGGAGACTTCAAATACTAAACTCTCAACAAAGAAAGGGGCAAGAAGACCCCAAATGCCTATGTGCCAAATATCAGATAACGTCTCCCAAATATGAATTGACCAGTGACCAGGCTAAAGGTCAGTTCATTATTCATATCTTCCCCTTCTAGCCTGGGAACTTCTACTTGATGCCCCATAGGTTCTAACAAACTAACTACCAATTAGCATAGACAAACAAACAGGTTAACTCTTTAATGACATCTGGGAGAGAACTTGCAGATACTCCAACAATAACACACTAGACACACAGTGCTTCACTGTACAAACAAATGCGCAGAGTTTGGCTGCTTTCATAAGGAGGGCTTTCTTGTATTTCCTGCCTCTCTGTGGTTAATGACGCTCCAGCCTTTATTGTGCAAATTCACACACTAACATTTTTGCTCTCTTAGAAAAAGCAGCCTATATGCCTCAAGGGCCTAAATGGAGGCTAAAGTAAGCATTGTAGCCATGTAGTCTACACTCCCTTTAATTTAAGTTCTTCCCATGAGGAGGAAGAGGATGTAAAATATATATGCCATTGAGATGCAAGTGCAACATAGTTTGGTTTCTTGAAGACAGCAGGAGTCTCATCCTTTCCCCTTTGTGAAATTTGCCTATATACACACATATGTGTTCACACACGCTAGAAGTTACGTACGTGTGTGTGTGTGTGTGTGTGTGTGTGTGTGTTTGTGTTTGTGTATCCCAATACAAAGTCACTGTGGGCACATAAAAAGAATCTAACACAGAGATGCAGGGTTGTTGTTGTTGTGTGTTCGCCCCCCCTCCCGCTGATCTGTTCAAGGAGAAGATGACAAAGGAATGCCTAGCCCTTTAGAGCACTTTGCCTCTTGGGGCATTTGCAGTTCTAAAAGTCTTGTGTCTGGGAAGCTTTGTTGCTATTCATGCCTTCAGGAATGGCAAACAGGAGTCTGCATTCAGTCATCAGGATGGGTCATCCTGTCAGGGCTGAGAGAGGAAGATGGGGCTGCTTCTCAGATTGATGGTTTAAGATCAAGTGAAAGGACCCACTGGGCTATTTGCTCTAATGTTACCTGTATCCCAGTTTCTTATGCTCTCATTTTGAGCTCAGAAAGTCAGCGTGCCCATATTCTTAGAATGAAATTCTTTTGGAAACACAGATGAAAAATTTTGTAGATTTGTTTTCTTTTAAAAAGGGGAGAGTGGGAGAAAGAAGCACCAAAGGTTTTACAAAGCTCTCCTCCTAGTCTTCTTCAGCACCACCATCAGGCACAGTATATAGGGAGTGTGCCTTTTGACCTTCCCTCAAATAACAAAAATGCCATCTTCCTCAAAAAATCCACAGCCTGCCAATAGGATGGTGAGGGGTGCATTTCCTCAGATGACCCAAATTTGCTGCCAGGTGTGTGTGGGGGGGAACCTCAAGGAAGTTGTCTTAATTTTGTTTTCAACATATACTATTCTGGACTTTAAGGAAAAAAAACCTGAAATATAAATCTACATGAATATGGCATATTCATTTGTAACACTGTTGCCGTAATACCCACCAACAAAATGAAAGATTATATTAAAAAGCAAACTGTTCCTCAAAACTGAATTTAAATGCTCAGAATTCTTCTCTTTTGAATGATGAAAGTTTGCCTCAATTTGGAAATGTTGTTGAGGCCTACTTATAACCATATTGAGGCAAGCATTCATTTATGCTTCTGTACCTCAGTAGCTGACCCATGTACAGGATCACGTACTAAGGGTGAGTACTACAGTGGCCAGGTTTGCAAATGACACAAAATTATTCAGGATAGTGAAAACCAAGGCTGACTGAAGTGCTCCAAGAGGACCTCCACAAATTGGGTGAGTGGGCATCAATGTGGCAAATGAAGTTCAGTGTTGGTAAATGTAAGGTGTTGTCCACTGGGACAAAAAAATCCCAGCTTCAAGTATAGGCTAATGAAGTCTGAACTTGTTGAGACTGAGAGGGAAACAGATCTTCGGGTCATGGTAGATAGCACAATGAAAGTGTCAACCCAGTGTGCTGTGGTAGTGAAAAAGGAAAACTGTGTTCACGATAGAGAATAAAACGGCCAATATTGTAATGCCTCTGTATAGATCTATGGTGTGGCCTCATTTGGAATACCATGTACAGTTCTGGTCACTGTATCTCAAAAAGGACATTGCAGAGCTTGAAAAAGTACACAGGAGGACTACCAAGATGATTAGAGGGTTGGCATACCTTCTGAATGAGGAAATGCTGAAGAGTCTGGGACTTTTCAATTTAGAAAAGAGACGACTAAGGGAAGACATGATAGAGGTGCTTAAAATTATGCATGGGATGAAGAGAGTTGACAATTTTTTCTCCCTCTCCCAAAATATTAGAATTCAAGGGCATCCAGTGAAGTTGATAGGCAGTACGTTCAGGATGGATAAAAGGAAATACTACTTTATACAGATAGTGATTAAAATGTGGGATTTACTGCCAGTAAATGCAGTGATGGCCACAGGAATGAACAGTTTTCAAAGGGGATTAGATATACATAGAGCATAAGTCTATCAATGGCTACTAGCCATGGTGACTGTGGAAACCACATTCAAAGGTACTAATCCTCTGAATCCCAGAACCAGGAGACAACAGAAGGCCTCAGCCTCTCTTCCCTGTTGTTGGCTGTCCAGAGGAACTGGTAAGCCACAGTGTGAGATAGGGTATACAGGTCCCCTCGCTGTTGTGGCGGGGGGATTTGGGGGTGTTCTAGAGGTGAGCAGGACATCACATGCAATGTCCCCAATACGATGACATCACCTGGAAGTGAAATCACGTTGGCGATGTGTGTATGGGGTTTTTTAGACAAAACTATGGTTTTTTTGTCTTCAAAACCATAGAGTTTGGTCAGAAATGAGAGCGTCGCATTGCAACGTCCCCGGTACAATGACATCACCCGGAAGTGATGCTGTGCAACAATGTCCCTGTTTGGGGGTGGGGTATCCCCTGCCTCAAAACCCCCAAAAGCAGGGGAACCCCTGCTGGGATCTTGGGGGCTGGCAACCCTAGTGTGAGACAGGATGCTGGACTAGATGGACCATTGGTCTGATCCAGCAGGGCTCTTCTTATGTTCTTATGATCACGGCTATGAAACCTTTTTGTGTGGCCTTCCAAACCTCTACCTTATTCTTTTCTCTCCCTTTCCATGGCTATTTGAGATCTTTTGTAGACCCCAGGTCTCATCTGCCATGGTTTTGGGTTTTTTTAGGGCGGAGACACTGACAACTAGGACTGGGGACTGATCAGCATGCTGGGCCTCCTCGCAGCTAGGCCTCCTTGCCTATCCCACAGTTTAATTGAGCACCACTGCCTGGGGCTATCATAGCAACACTCCTGTATATCCTGAGAAGATGTGAGATGTTCACACATAAATTTAAAACAGCATTTTATCTGTTCCAAATGAGAGCTATTTCTTCTAGTTTAAATATCAGCATTCCTCTGCCTGCCTGCCTGCCTGCCTGTTTGAGAAGAGACGGTGTTTCCATCAAGGGCAAAGTTGTTACCATGTGCTTTGCCCTCCTTCCCACCCTGTGAATTGGTTTGTTGATTGCAGATATTTTTGCTTAGTAACTTTTATGAAAATTTGATGGCATCCCGTTGTTGCTCTCTTGTGATACTGTAAGCCACTTTGAATCTGCGTGGAGTGGAGAAAAGCAGGTTAAAAGTGGCTGATATTATGTTTTAATAGCAAAGTTTTGACAGTTCAGAGTTCCCCTAAAGTTCCCTCAAATGGTTGCCACTTAGGATGCATTGTTGTCACTATTAAAAAAAATTCTGCTGTCTTTAGAGGTCTTTGGATGATGGAAGATTTCTCATACTCAAAATTCAGGGTAAACATCCTTGCAAAATACACAGTGTATCTGTTGAGCAAGAGTTGAGTCCAGTAGCCCCTTAGAGGCCAACAAGATTTCCAGAATATGAGCTTTGGGGACTCAGAGCTTCCTTCACCAGTTTGGACTCCTGAAAGCTTCTCCCCTGGAAATCTTGTTTGTCTCTGTGGTGCCACTGGACCCAACTCCTGCTCCTCTCCTGCAGACCGACGTGGCTACCACCCGAGTGTATCTGCTGTGACCCAGCAGAGAAGGGAAATCTTATAAGGGATGTTATTGGAGAGGTGGTGGGAATGAGACCTTCTCCCCAGTAAGGCTGGCTTGAGCATATATTTGCTTATTGCTGTTCCCATGTACTTAGATGGAAGGGCAGGTTCGGGCCTGCAAACCTTTCCACACATGCAGCTTTCCTATCTATTCTAGTAGGGGAAGCCCCCACAGTTCTCCTGCACAGAATCGCAGGATCAGGGCTATTGTATGACTGACAGGCCCTGCCTTGGTATCAGCATTAAAAGAAGTCCAAAGCCTACTTCTGAAGCACTTATTAGAAGAGTTTTGGACTGTGAAACAAAACCAGAAGTAACCAGACAGAAGTAAGCAGCGGTATGGATTCTCAGAATTCACTGAACATGTGGGTGGGAAGATATGTGGCGATGTGTCAAATATGCTGTCACGTCTAATGGATCAAGGAGTTACTGTGAAACCTGCCCCCCAACTTTGTTTTCGCACCGAGGCTGTTGCCATATTGCATCATTCGAATATCTGCTGCTTTGACTCACCCTGTTTTTTTTTTTCCTTACTGCAGCTGCAGTGCAGTAAAATATCCAAAGTGGAGTGTGTGCAGCAGGTATTCTTTAAATACCATGCAAAAGCCTGGTTGGAACATTCTGTAGAGAAGTCAAAGTGGAGGATAAACGTCTGTGCAGCCCTGCTGGCTTCTGAAAAATGCATTGATCATTCAGCATTGTCTGAAGTTTGCCTTTATGAACAGCAGCTGTCCTACTTCCAAGAACAACAGGTTTAAGAAGTAAAAGAATATAAGTACGTTAAAATAAAAAAACAGCATCAGGAACTGAGATTCGAGTCCAGTAGCACCTGAGTGACCAACAAGAGATCAGGGGTATAGTTCCTTTCCTTTCCTTTTGTATCCTTAGAAGCTCATTCATTCATGAATGTTGAGCAGCAGAAGACATTATTTCTTATTTTTTTAGATGCAGGGGCGAAAAGGACTGAGACAATTTTTGCAATTGCCAGAGTGATTTTAGGATCCTTATCACTGAGCAAAAGAGCCAGAGTTTCCAGAGTATAGGGGGCGGTTGGTTGAATAAAGGCTTAATATAGTAATCCCTCATAATCTCAAAAAATCTGCGTCCTAGTAAAGCGTGAAAGGATGTATCAATCCTATTAAGGCCACAAGGGCAAATTCTGTCAGTGTAGGGCCTATTCAGAAATCTCCCCTGCAAAACTATTGTAGGTATAATGTTCAGTCTTGCAAACAAAAAAGCTCTGCAATAATGTGGGATGGAAAATTAGTAAAGATGGGAGGTGGTTTAAAGATTTTGGGTAAGAAAGACCAAGAAATAGGGGTGAGCATACTCTGTGGGCTCTCAGAATCAAACTACTCTTGTCTGCTTCCAAGACTTGCTTTTTGATCAGAGAAGATGCTTTGGTTTTGCCCATCTCAAAAATATCATCAATCGACATTCCAACTTTCAACAGTTTCTCATCCAGGGCTTTCATCCAAGTTGATTTATGGGTATCCCGATTTAAAGCGGCTAACAAACCATCTTCAGCACAGAGCTGTTTTAATCTCAGTTTGAAGGCAAATAGCCATGCTCTTGCTTCCAAGGATATCTGTCCAAATTCTGCTCATATATGACATTTGACATGCAGCAGGGAATATTCAATATTTTCCTTAAGAACAGGGCTAGTGGTTGGTCAGTATTATCAGAAATAGCTTTAATCCAAATAGCTGAACCGTAAAGAATGAGAGGAGCCACTTTCAACTTAAAAGGGTTGCGCTGCTCCAGGAATATACTCCCCCCCCCCCCCATTGAGGAAGAACCTATTTATGGCACTTGCACAAGGTTTTGCTTCATTAAGCACTGTTCTAAATTGGGAGGGGGGGAAGATAGATCAGCCAAAAACAGAATCCCCAAATAGGAGAGGGCCTTGACTTGTTCAGTACTGGAGCCCTTGATAGACCATTGAGACGGGTTCCATTTTCTGGTCTTGGTGAAAACTAGGATCTTAGATTTTGGGTAGTTGATCACCAGGCTTTCTCTACAACAATAATTGGAGAAAGACGGCAAGGCCCCTTTTAGTCCAACCCTGGTTTGGGACAGCGTCATCCGCATAGAGCAAAATAGGTTCACAAATCTCAACTAATTTTGGTGGATGGCAATAATCATCAAAAATTGATGCTACATTTTTAGGGGTATAAACTTTCAAGAGTCAAAGCTCCCTGTGTCGGATGCTCCTGAAATTAATCAAGAATTCAGTAGGTCATCCCAGAGAATGACCAACAATATTATTGAAAGAATCGGTTGGGGGAAGAATGGCAGGTGGGAGGTCATGTGTCTTTGTTTCACCCCTAAATCATGAACAACTTTCAGTAAGAGAAGGAGAAAAAGTATGACAGGTTTCCTATGCTTTAATTCTCCCAATCCAGAAGCAGGATGCAAAGTGTTTTTTTTTTAAGTATATTAGATGCCATGGAGCTTAGTGATATGGGAACAGAACTGGGGTGGACAATGTTATTAGAGTAAGAACTGGAACTTTCCATAATGTTCTGTACTCTGAATTGCCTAATTCAGTGGGCTTTTAGTTAGGTTGCATAATAAAGTCTTATCAAGCACTTGATGGGATTTTGTATTAGTACAAGGTTTTGTTCTATTGGTCTATTATACAAAAGTCTAGCCTTGCATGTTTTCTGGACGATCCCCTGTCCCCCGTTTCTGCTCAACTATTTGCGTGTCTTGCATTAGACATGGACGCAGTAGTGGAGGAAGCCTCCTTAGGTCTTAGATGCAGTGTTCAGCTCAAGGGCAAGGCTAGGGTTGGCGCTACCCCTTGTTCTGACAGTGGCTTGTATGACTGGTATTTCCCTTCCTCCCCCACCTGTCAAATTTGACTGGCCTTTAGGTAATACCAAACAATGTAGGGAGGTGTGTCTTCCTCCCCCCCCCCCCCCGGGGGGGGAACACAAAACTACCATTTGTGCCTGGATTCTCTGTATTTCCCACCTGGTGGATGCTTTTTTCATCACTAGCCTGTTTATGGCTGAAAAGAACAAACAGTTCCATCTTCATATAAGAACTAAGAAGCAGCAGATGTGCTACAATACAGGACAAGCTGAAGTACCTTCTTTTTTTAGACTCCCTTTAGGTGCCCTCTCTCTCCCACCCCTCCCTCCCTCCCTTCCCCCTCCCCCCAGTATAAGACCTGATCTGGAAGGAGCTGGTAGTAAGCAGCAGGCCAAAACTCTTCCCTTCCTTCTTTCTCTTTTATTCTAGGCAGCCAAAAAGGGGAAAGATTTGTGTTTCCAGTCTGCAGTGTCTGGATAGGGGATGGCACTGGGCAAGAATGTCTTTAGTTTATTTAAAATATTCTAGATATTCCGCCTTAGACTCAGAGTGGCTAATAAAGCAGTAAGTTGGAAAGATATAAAACACTATAAAACAATCCTTCAGCAAGATAAAACCCCACAGCACAAGATTAAAAAACAGCATGGCCAGATCAACAAAACAGTTTACCCTCCGCCAAATGCTCTGTTGACATACATACATACATACATACATACATGCATACATACATACATTCCTTTCTGAATGCAGAAAGTAAAGATGTCCTCTGCATCTGTTACTGTAAGCCATTCCAAAGCATTGATCCTGTCACAGTTAAACCCCATGACTTGACTGTTAAGGGTAAACCCTTCCTGCAATACAGGATTATTATTATTTTTTATTATTATTTTCATTTACAGTCTGCCTTTCTCACTGGGACTCAGGGCGGATTACAAGCATGATAAAAAACAGTAAACAACAAGTGGATTATACAATATAAGAAGATAGATTCAGCTGGCTAGCCGTGTTGGTCTGAAGCAGCAGAAAAACTTTTGAGTCCAGTGGCACCTTTAAGACCAACAAAGTTTGTCTGGGTATAAGAAGTGTGCATGCACAGGAAAGCTTATACCTTGAATAAAACTTTGTTAGTCTTATAGGTGCCACTGGACTAAAATTTTGTTTTACATTATGAGAAGGTCAGTCAGTAAACTGATTGCAAAATACATATAATGACATTTGAATCTAACAGCAAAGCTTCCTAGGAAGACAAATTAATGCAGCTGGGCTAGGATTGTGGCATGGGGTGGGGTGAGGTGCTGAAGAACAATGCATGCATGCATATCTGTTTAAGGCAACAAGCACATCAGTGTAGGAAAAACCTTATCCCTAAGAAAAGTCACCTCATGAGCTGATCCATTCCACCACAGCTTTGCTACCTGTACAGTAACATCCTCCTGAACCGTTCTGTTTTGTATATTTTGCAAAATGGTAGATGCATTGAGGCCTTCCTTTATATAGCTTCAGGCAGAGTATTCCATAATGTGGGAGTCACCACACAGCATGCACATGAATGGGCAATTGCCCATTTTACCTCTGCAGGGCAGCACTTTCAGAAGGCTTTGCTCAGATGGGTGAGCTGTCACAGCAGAACGTTGTAGGGGAGGCAGTCCCGCAGGCATGTGGGTCAGGTGCCTTGAAGCGCTTTCGAGGTCATAGCCAGAACCTTGAGCTGAATGCAGTAACTGATCAGTAACCGGTGGAGGATGCTTTCTAGCATAGATCAGTGGTGAAGAGACTGTGCTGTGATTCAGGAAGTCCCTGTCATTGGCCCATTCTGCATCTCGCATTCACTCCGCTGTGTTACCAAACCCATGTTGGAACAGAAATTCCCCTCTACATTGCATGTCACTTTCACTTTCTTTGATTGTTGGATTTTATGGTAGCCTCCACTCTGCATGCCAGCTTCACTTCCTTTGATCTCTCGTTTTGTAGTACTATCTGTATAGATTTATGGCTGTTTTATGGCCGTTCAGGGGTGACTCTGCAGTTAGTCCGGGGTATTTGAATGTGGTTTTGAGCCGCATCTTTTTCTGTTCCATTGTGGGTTTGGTAAAACAGCGGAGCGAATGCTAGGTGCAGAATGGGCCATTATCTGTGGTGAAAGGGCGTCTGTATTGCACATACTTGGTGGCGGGGACAGTGCACACATGCTCCCCCTTTTCACTGGGACTGCCTTGTAGAATTCCTGTCAGGGACACCCAGGCCACCCAATGTCTAGAGTGAAAGGAAGGAACATTTTACCCCAATGAACTGCTTTACTTTTCCCCAATGAAATGAACATCAGCAATTCATTTATATGGTCGAAGCAGAAAATTTATCCTGTGTAAACCACTGGCATCATGGTAAAATCTGCTCCCTGCCCCCAGGGACCTTTATTAATTTATTCAGATATTTATTCCTGGTTTTTTGTTGTTTTTGATATTGTTGCAATGGTTTTATGACATCATTCTCCTCTCCATTATGCTGTCATCTTCACAACAGTCCTGTAAAGTAGTGGCTGGCTCACATAGATCACCCAGCAAGGTTCATGGCAGAGAGGGGATTAGAACGTAGGTTTCCCATATCCTAATTGGACACCCTAATGGTGGACCATGCTAGCTCTCTGGACCATGCATGCAAGCCCACTCCTGTTCTTGGTGACGTTGGAGTGTGACAGAATGTGGGGAGATGATATTTTATATACATTTTATATGCAGCCACCCTTCTTTTGCGTGTCATGTCTCTTCACAGTTATCTCATTTTTATCGTCGCTTCTGTGAGGCCGGGACTGCTCTGTCTCCTTGGCTATGTGAGGGCCAGTTGTGCCTGTTACACAACAAACTGTGCTGCTGTTGACGTGAACTCCACAGCAGAGAAAGACATCAAAATGCAGCTAGGTGCGTGCGTGTCAGTCCTTGCTTGAAATGGACTGGATGACAAATCACTCTGAATGTAGCAATAGCCAGGCTAAGCTGAGGGGAGCGGAGAATTGCAGAGTGCACTCGGGATGCCATTCTCTCTCTCTCTCTCTCTCTCTCCTGAATTCTGAACTGGTTTTGACCTCACCTGGCCTTCCAGATGCTGACAGATAAGTACAACAGTCTCGTTCATTTATAATTTAGATATAAAAAGAGAGAATAACCTTTAAGCTTTTTGACAAGGTCAGGTGCTTAAGAGGAGAAAGTGATAAATAGATGGAGTGTAAATAATGCTTCACGACACCTCCAAGTTCAGCGCAAGGTTGGAAAAGCTGGTGCATTTTTTTAAAGGGGTGGGGGTGGGGTGGGGACACCTAGTCCGATCTTTGTATTTGAACTCTTCTTTTGTGGGAAGCGGTGGCAAGGAAAAAGGCTTCAAATAAAAGCGTAGATGCAGGAGACGCAGTGGGTTTTGTCTGATTTGCTTTCTAATACGTCAAGCATTTCCCCCCCTCCCCTTCTCCATAATCCACTACTCGTTATGAGGGGGAGAGCTGCCTCTCATTCCCTCATGACAGATTTTCTGCTTCTCTCACAGGCCTGCCTTGTCTTCCTAGCTGTCATCACCAGAGAGCCCTGTCTGGCCTTATTTGGTTCTTTGTTGTTTTGCTTCCTGTTGAATGCGAGAAACATAATCGCATTAGAGAGGGAGGTTTGTGTAGTGGATTCCCCCACATCCCGCCTGGCCTGCTGTTTCTGGGGTCAGGCGACGCACCTGCGTCCCTAGGAAGTGCCAAGGTGCTGTCACCCAGGATTGTGTCTCTGAGGCGCTGAGGCTGGTGGCTGCAGGAAAGGGGGTGGGGAGGAGACTGCTGTGGGGGGAGGCATGGAGCATCCTTCTTGCCACAACGCCAAGGACTTGGAGTCTAAGAGGTGTGGTGGGCAACAGGGCAAGGGGGAAGAGGACAAAGGAGAGCTTTAGGGAGGAAGAATGGGCAGTTACCTTCTCTCCTTGGCTACATTGGTGATGCAGGCCCTGGACCACAGGAGCCACCAGAACTTATTACTGTGAAGGCCAACACCCACAGCTCTAAGCAGTGCAAGGAATTTAAAGGGCCTGTGCTCCACTGGGAAAAGTCTGCCACCCAATGAACTGTGGGAGTATCAGCATATATGGAACTTTGGGGTTAATGGTCAACGGACAGAGCAGTCAGTAGTGCCTAGCTAGTGCCCTCTTGCGGAAAACAGGGCCTGACAGTGAGTCGAGAGGAGGTTATTTTCCCCACTCTCTTTTTGATTTTTACACATGTTTGAGGCAGTAACATGTGATTCAGGGCTGGCCTACATCTTTACCAGAACTGCATAGCAAAGGGCTTCTTGCATTTTACTGCCAGAGGGTGGAGCTGTAATACCCCCCCCCCAAAACACACACACTACAGAAAACCCATGTCCGTAGAAAACTAGTGCATCAAAAAGAGGGGTTGGCTTCCTCTTTTTCTCATCTATCAGGGTGAAGCATTTAGAAGTCTGTCATTGTTCTGTCCTAGCATCCTGTTCTGATGAGGCAATGGCTGCCGTGCTGCCATGTTACAACTGACCTTGCAGTCGATGGCCTTGTGACCTTTGGGACAATGATGACCTGTCAGAAGTGCCCTTCAGAGGCGGATTCCATAACAGACACCCCTCTCTTGCTCTTGCTTTCCATAACATTTTCTTTCACTGATTCAATAGAACGCATTAAACTTGCAAGCAGCCCTGAGACCAACTTGCCTTTCTCTGTATTTGTTTACCTGAAAAGGAATCTCTTGTCTATCTGGTGCAGTTCTTCTGTGTCTGGCCTGTTGTGTGTGTGTGTATCTGTGTGTGTGTGTTACGCTTTCCCTCTTGCCTTCCATTGTTGAGCTCCTGTGGAGAACTGTGCCACCGTCAAGGTTTTTACAGAGACGTTTATTAATCGAAACAATGTCTTTGCAAGACTGTTCAGCGCTCTGTGGGTAAAACCCTTCAGCCCCCAAGCTCCGTCGCTCCTGTTCTTGAGGACAGACATCTATGAGGTGGCATTTTTGCAATTGTCATTTTAAGTTGCCAGTTGTGAATCAGTGTTAAATTGCGGCAGAAAATCCTCCCTTTTGCCACCATTGATGGTGTTTGTACTTGGGATGAGTGGTGCATCTCCAAGTGAGGGCTATTCATTTCATCCCGCAGTGCTGACATGTTCCAATCCATAGTTTTATTTGTGTGTGTGTGTGTGTGTGTTAAGTGGTAGCCACTCAAGATGAAATTGTAGCAATTTTATTTACTCTTTTATTTGCTTCTTAGAAACCATCAGCCGGCAAGGGCTTTGATTGTCCATACTGATAGAGTGACAAAAGGCCTAGGAGTTACTATAGGAGAAATTAAAACCTGTTTTTGTGTGTGTGTTTTTAAACTGCTATAAAGATTTTTCTCTGAGACTGCATATCTGACTGTCAGATAATAGAATTATATGGAAAAAATTTCAAGGGACAGCAGATCTTCACCTGTCTTTTTAAATGTTAAGCACACAAAGCCTAGAGTAACCACTCAGTATCTCTAAACTGGGTGGGTTTTTTGGTGACTATGTGTTTGTGGTAGAGTGGTTCCTCCCCCCTCAAAAACCTTCCAGCTTCACCATCTGGCTTATGTTCTGTTTTTGTTCTCTTTCTACATGTTCCATTTCCACCGTGTGTCTTGAAATCATGGCCAACATTTCCCCTCTGCAAAGAAAGGTTGGGAGGGGGTGATTTGCAAGGGAGAAGCAGCGACCAGGAAGGGGGGGGGGATCTAGCTCTGCCTGAGCAACCCCCCCCCCCCCCCCGCAGCTCTCTCCCAGCGCAGTCTGCAGTTTTTCATGTGCAACAAACACAGCTCCGGAGCCTATCCTGAGGGGGAAGCAACTGGTGAAGATGGATTCATGGGAGAAATTCCAAGCACCCTTCTCCCCTGCAGATCACCTCCTCATGATCCTGCTTTGCAGAGAAGAAGGGGGACCTGGGATTTCAGGATACGTGCCTCAGGTCCAGCCTAGCGCACGCCCCTAGTGCTGGTGAAAAGCTCACTGGACCTTAGTGAACAGAGATGTTAAATCATTTGAAGTCAGGTAGCACGCAGCATTTTGCTTCATTATTTATTTTATTCCAATTTCCTCAAAAAACCCTGCCTTCTTAGATATCAATGAATACTAATCGCTTTTCTACCCATGCATATGCCGTGTTCTTTTATTCATACCATTAATGCTTACTTCTTTCCTTGAGAGAGACTTCCTTTTAATACTTAAAATCAAAAGTCATGTACTCTGCTGCCATGAAAGGGGGGGGGGGGGGGGGAGACTGACAGGACCTGAAATCATTAAACCATTTTGTTTTCCTGTCTTTGGAAATCGGATTCATATTGCCCTTACAATTGTCCTCCTAAGAAGACCACCCTCTATCTCATCCCCCCACTGCAGTTTTGTTTTGCAGAGGATGTCACTAGCTTAAGCACCTTCCTCAGGGACTCCGTAGCTTCCCAAGGGAGATTATTTTGTGGCAAGACCAGCCGCTCTTGAACTGGAACATTTCCCAGCCTCCTTGCCAACATCTGCTTGCAGAGAGCTACTCCAGCCTGTTTAAGGCGTTAGGAACACATTGTGTTCTCTCACTCAGGGCCTGTTCAGATGAAATCGGCATTTACTGAAATAGCACTAGTGGACTCCATAACTTCAGAGGGCATGTGGCAGAGCAAACGTTTGAAGCTCCCCCAGTAAAAATCAAAACTGTCAGTGGGGAGAGGTAGCATTCCTGGGAGAAAAAGCCTTCAGAGTAGCATTTTCCCTGATGCGCTGTTTCCCCATGTGGTTTGTCTGTGCTGCAGTTCAGCCCACTTCAGGCCCTCGGTGGCATTCTGGTGCCCACAATGGAGAGTTCAGATAACTACTTTATTAGTAGAAGGGAAGGGAAAGGAGTTTGTAAGCCGCTCTGAGACTCCAAGTGAGTGAAGGGCGGGATATAAATCCAATCTCCTCTTCTTCTTCTACTTTATTATTACTGTTATTATTACTATTAATTTCATTTATAGCCCATCTTTCCCACTGAGAATACGAAAAGCAATTAAGTCAGACAGCAAAGACCTCCAATAAACAATGCAGCAGGACTAGGATTTATGAGAAGACAAGACTCACTGGAGAAGGTAATTGTGCTTGCTAGGAAAAAAACTGAAGGCAGCAGGAGAAGAGGAAGACTCAACATAAGATGGATTGGCTCAAAAAAAGAAGCCACAGCCCTCTGGTTGCAAGACCCCTGAGCAAGGCTGTTAACAAAAGTATGTTTAGGAGGTCATTCATTCATAGGGTCACCATAGATTGAAAGCAGCTTGATGGCACATAACACACACACACACACACACACACATACACACACACACAACGCACTAGGATTACAGGACTGGAAAAGAGTACAAATGAAAAACTGAGGCATGACATACCATAATGAAGAAAGGAGCTTATAAAAGTAGAGGGCATTGCAGTAAGTCTTTCTCCTTCAGGGCACTTCCTGCACCAGAAATCACCAGTATTGATTGTGTAGGCCTGGCGTGGAATGCTGAGGAGAGTTTGGCTATCTAGCTGGTATACTGGCTGCCTAACACACCAGCAGATAATCTGTCGAGCCTGCTGGAGGTGGTATCGGGCTGGGTTGGAATACCCTAGTATATTAGTTCTGGGGGACTTTAATATCCATGCAGACGATGCTGCCTCCTCACAGGCTATAGACCTAGTATCATCCATGGCAGCATTAGGACTTTCCCAGTTTGTATCAGCTCCCTTGCGTCAAGCAAGTCACACACTGGACCTGATTTTTGGGAGGGGGATTAATGTGGATCTGGAAGCCATTGATGTAATGCCATGGTCAGACCACTTTGCCCTGAAGCCTTGTCTGAGCATCCCAATCCCTCCTTGTTTAGGCAGCAAGCTGATTTATGCTCGCCTGTGAAGGCTAATGATCCATTCAGTTTCCAAAACGCTCTGTGGGATCTATCGCCCCCTAGCGGTTTGTTGGATGAGCTGGTGGAGGATTGGCATAGCCAACTCTCTGAAGCCACTGATGAAATTGCTCCCGTGCCCTCTTCACTTCCCATGCCAAACCAGCCCCCTGGTATACCTTGGAGCTGCAGAGGATGAAACAGGAGCTAAGACAGCTAGAGGGAGTGTGGCGGCGTACTCGTGACGAAGCTGCAAGAACATCCTGTAGGATGTTTCTGAAAGCCTGTGTCATGAAAAAGAAGAGATTTAATTTATACCCTGCCCTTCACCACCCAAAGGAGTCTCAGAGCGGCTTACAATCTTCTTTCCCTTTCCCTCCCCACAACAGACACCCTGTGAGGTAGGTGGGGCTGAGAGAGCTCTTTCGAGAACTGCTGGTGAGAGAACAGCTCTGAAAGAACTTGTAACTGACCCAAGGTCACACCATCAGCTTTATGTGAAGGAGTGGGGAATCAAACCCAGTTCTCCCAGATTAGAGTCCACGCTCTGTCCTAACCACTACACCAAACTGGCAATGAAAGCCGCAAAGAAGGAATTCGATGTGTCCTCCATTTCGTCCACAAGCTTTTGCCCAGCTCAATTATTTAGAGTAATCAGATCATTAACTTCCCTTCCACAGGGAAATCAAAAGAATAGAGAATTGGCCATTAGCTGTGAGGTCTTTGCGAGCTATTCTGTAGATAAAATCTTGTCGCTTCACCAAGACTTGCCAACCATGGTTGATACAGTATGTGAACTGGAGGCCCCTTGGCCATCTTCTGGCCCAATCTTGGAGTTCAGTTGACTCTCCCAGGATGAGGTTGACAGGATCCTGGCAGCTGTGAAGCCCACCACTGGCCTCCTTGACCTGTGTCTGTCATGGTTGGTAAAGGCCAGCGGAGACGTAATACTACTGTCAACTTATCCCTGACTTCAGGGATTTCCAGGGGTCTTTAAAGGAGGCAGTGGTGAGGCTACACTTAAGAAAAATCTCTGAACCCAGTGGTTCCAGCCAACTACCACCCAGTGTCAAACCTTCAATTCCTTAGCAAGGTAGTTGAGAGGGCGGTAGCGGAACAGCTCCAAGTTTTCCTGGATGACACCTGTATTCTTGACCCATTCCAGTCTGGCTTCCACCCTGGCTATGGGATGGAGATAGTGCTGGCCACCCTCACAGATGACCTGGAAACTTCAGCTGGTGCAAAATGCAGCAGCATGCCTCCTGAATGGGACGTCTTTGTGGGTGCATATACAGCCAGTGCTTCCGACTGAGTACCAGATCAAGTTCAAGGTATTAACCTTTAAGGCCCTATGCAGTCAGGGACCAACATATCTGCAGTGCTGTCTCTCTCAGTGTGTCCTCTGAAGAGCTCTGTGCTCGTCAGAACAACATAGTCTGGTAGTCCCCAGGCCAAAAGTCATCCGTTTAGCCTCAACCAGAGCCAGAGCTTTTTCAGCTCTGGCTCTGGCCTGGTGGAACATGCTCCCCAGTGAAATCAGGGCCCAGCATAAAAACATTTTTATGGTGCCTTTCCATCCAATTGGGGTCCCCAAAGCAGCAAACATGAAAATATTAAAACATTAAAACATTTGAACCATTAAAAATAACATTGAAAATTATAGAACAATTCAGTGAAAACAAACATACAGCGCCAGAACCAAGGAGAAGGCCAGTAACAGTTTGTCCTTCCCTTGTATGGCTAGACACTTTTGTAGGATGAAGTTTGGTATTCAGAGGACCTAGTACAGGGGTCCCCAAAGTGGTGCCTGTGAGCACCATGGTGCTCGTGGACACCTTTCCTGATGCCCATGAAGTGCCTTTAGAAAGTGGGTGGGACCAGTTGGGGTTTTCCCCAGCAAGGCTTCTGACTGGCCACTGGATATTTTGATTGGCAAATTTTAAAAAACATTGCTGTGGCACAAAGATCTTACTGTCTGACTGTTGGAAAGCTGTGGCAGCCATTTTGTGGCTGGCTTCACCAGTGGCAGCCATTTTGTGACTATGGCTACTATGTTCTGTCAGAATTCCACAAGCTCAAAAAGGTTGGGGATAGATTATTACAATGTTATAATACTATAACAATATGCCAACTGAGGTAAGAAAAGTGTGGAGAAAACTGCCATGCGGATTCTCCAGTGGCACTGCAATGGCAGTGAAAGTTACACAGATAATTGTTGGCATGTGGAAATGGCCTTGGTTACCTTTTTAACTTGAAATGGCATGAACTGAACCAGGGCCTTCTGCCTGCAAAGTGTTGGCGTTCCCTTTGAGCTATGGTCCCTCTCCATAAAGTACTGTAGTCCACTTAGTTCAAATTTATGAAGTTACTGAGTAGCTATGTTGAAATCAGTTTGTTGTATCATGCTGGGCTGAGCATATGAACAAGAATGTTGCCTGCTGTGACTGCCAGCAGCTCTCCAGGATTTCAGGGAAGGCTCTTCCCCACCTCTTGTAGCTGAAGTCATTTTGACTAGAGATGGCAGGAGTTGATCTTGGGACCTCCTACCTGCAAAGCAGGAGCTCTGCCATGGAACTGTGGCCTCTTCTCAACTTCACAACTACTGCCCACTTTGCTGATTTGACGTTCCCAGGTGGTCAGCTCCACCTTGGGGAATTTCTGGAGATCTGAAGGCAGAGTTTGGGAGAGGAGAGAAGAGTTGGTGTTTATACCCCTCATTTCTCTAGCCTAAGGAGTCTCAGAGCGGCTTACAACTGCCTTCCCTTCCTCTCCCCACACCAGGCAGAGAAAGCGTTCTAACAGAACTGTGACTGGCCCAAGGTCACCCAGCAGGCTTCATGTGGAGGAGTGGAGAATCAAATCCAGTTCTCTAGATTAGCATCTGCTGCTCTTAACCACTATACCATGCTGGCATCCCCACTACACCATGCTGGGATACCACAGAGTCCATTATCTGAAACTGCTATTTTCTCCAGGGGAACTCACCTGCGTAGCCTGGAGATGAGTTGTGATTCTGGGAGAAAACCAGGCCCCACCTGGGGGTTGGCAACCCTCCTATCTTGAGGAGAATGGCAAAAAGAGCAGATATTCAATGGGCCAAATCCTGGTCCCATGTGACCAGCGATGTAGATATACTTTGATGGTCATGTTTTTGTGCAGAGAATGTTAACCCTTCACCAGGCTTTTGTGACTTAGAAATTAAGTGATGTATGAAAGCTTTTCAAACCTAAACGCAACCCAGTTGCATGTGCTCTTAATCCCCCCCCCCCATTGATTGAAATGCCAGGATTTTTTTAAAAGACTATAACTTCTAGCATCAGTAATCACTCTTCCATCTGCTCCGACCTGCTGCTTCCAAATCTGCGTATTCTCAGCTGCTGAGCTTTCAGCTTCCTGCTTTTCTTCCTCTTGGAGACTGAGATGCCAGCAGTCCCTAAACTGTGACAGCATGATGGGGAAGGATTTTTCAGTTCAGCTAGAGCTCTAGTGATGGAGGGGAGTATTAGGACTAGAAAGGCTTGCAATTTTTTTAAAACCACAGGTTCTTCCATGCAGTAAAAATACCGTCTTTTCTCTCTCTTCATTTTCTATATAAAGATGTAGGATTTCAGTGCTTGCATGAGTAATTTGATCTCTCTGGTTATGCAGAATTGCTATTTGTGTTCATGTGAGGTGCGAGCATGGATTTGGGTCTCTTATCGCCTCACCTGCCAAGTAATTTCAGCAAGCAGCCTGATCTTGTGCTTGTTCACTCTGAATGAATAAATAACAAGTGAAATGCATGCCAGGGGCTTTCAGTGGAATCGTGGAGCCATACTCCAAACAACCATACAGAGTAACTGATCGGCCCATTGTTTTACTATAATCACAGTTAGCCAGCTTCCAATCCGTCCTACGTCACCTTCTGTACACTGTAGTGATGGGAGAGTCCTCTGCACTCCCTCCCTCCCCCCCGCCACTGAACTTGGAGTTGAACTTAGCAAGACAAGATTCAGATGGACAGTCATGTCAGTCTGAAGCAACAGAGCAAAGTTTTAGTCCAGTGGCATTTTTAAGACCAACAAAGTTTAATTCTGGGTATAAGCTATGATGTGCATGATAAAGTGTGCATGCACATGAAAGCTTATATCCAGAATCAAGCTTTGTTGGTCTCAAAGGTGCCACTGATTCAGACTTTGTTCTGTTGCTTCAGACCAACACAGCTACCCACCTTAATCTTCATAAAACAATGTTATTTTGCAAAAAAAAAAATTAAAAAAAAAGGCAGAGTTCAGTTTTTCCAAGCACAGCTCCAAAACCTTGGAAAGACTCAAAGCATGTGGCCTACCATTGTTGCAATGAGCACTACTAGGGGTTTTGTAACCCCACGTCTCAAACCATCCACAGTTTACTTAGCTCGGATAGTTGGTGCTGCTGTTGTTAGTGCTGGCAATGAGAAGCAGGCAGTGAGCATCTGCCTCTCCTGCCCTTCCATCCCTCTTGTGCCTCAAATACTGTTTTTGGCAGCATCCGAGGAGCCAGGTGCACCCTGGGAAAGGTGGTCCCCAAGGTGCCTGACATTAGTATGTCAGGCACCCTAGGGTATCCCTGGCATCTCCATCAGTGCTGTCACAGCAAGGTATGAGGAGGGGTGGGGGAGGAGAGAGGCATAGGGAGAGACACAGCAGCAGAGGAGGAAAAGATTTTTTTTTAGCTCAGATATTCAGTCTGAGCCAAAGAAGAAATGGAGGCTATAATTTTTAGCTGAAAAGGTTAATTGGATACAAATTAAGGGGCCCAATATTAATTTCAATAAGTATAAAACATAGAAACATAGAATCACAGAGTTGGAAGGGGCCATACAGGCCATCTAGTCCAACCCCCTGCTCAGTTCAGGATCAGCCTAGAGTATCCCTGACAAGTGTTTGTCCAGCCGCTGCTTAAAGACTGCCAGTGAAGGGGAGCTCACCCACCTCCCTAGGCAGCTGATTCCACTGTTCCACAACTCTTACAGTAAAAAAAGTTTTTCCTAAGATCCAGCCAGGACCTTCCCACCCTTAATTTAAACCCACTCTTGCCAGTCCTATCCTCTGCTGCCAACAGGACCAGCCCCCTGCCCTCCTCTAAGGCACAGCCCTTCAGATACTTGAAGAGAGCCATCATGCCCCCTCTCAGCCTCCTCTTCTCCAGACTGAACATTCCCAAGTCCCTCAGATCATCCTCATCGCTATATAAATAATACAAATTACACAAAAATACATGTATTTATTACAATTTGATTTAAAACAGTTATAGGCAGAAATATAGTTCTCAAATAATCCTTTTGGGTTAAATTTTTGTTCCTCTCCCTTTCCCCCCCCCCTTTAATTTTGAGCTGCCCAGGTTCATTTTTTCGCAGGGCCTGTAAGATGGAGTTGCTCCACCAGGAACATAGTCAAGGATGAGCGATGGCTTCCCACCCTGGACCGTCTCCTGAACTGCCCTCTCCTGTGCCAGCTAGTGAGGAATAAACACTGTGACTGTTGCAACCGTTGCAATTGATGGTTTTAATCCAAATTATATTTAATTCTGTTGATTTTAAATGTTGTGATTCGCCCTGAGCCCTACTGTGTAGGGAAGGATGTTTGACAGCCATCTGTGGTTCCTTGGACTCACACATACCCAAGAAGAAATGTTTACTGCACTGCATCCCATTGAGAGCTTCTCCTAGGCTTTCCCTGCCATCTCTGGTTCTCTCCGTAAGAGCCTAGCCAATTCAGCCAAGGCTTTAGGAGTCAGGGGATGAGGGATCCCTTAACTCCCCCCCCCCCCCCCCGCAGTGTTACAGCTAGTCAAGCCCCTTCCTCTCTCTGTTTAACTGAGTCTATTTGTAACGTAAATATCCTTCCAAAATATAGAATTGCTTTCAAAACATCTCATTGCAAAAGGGAAGCAGTATTACCAATATCCTATAGTATTACCATACTCAGAATAGTTATTTGCAAATGAGAACTAAATTGTTTGTGTGTGTGTGTGTGTTTATACTGTGATTGCTCGAAAGGACAACACACCGATGAAGGTTGCCATACTAGGAAAAGACATGAGTGAGGGTGAGAAAAGAGTTTGGGATGCTCTTTTCACTCCCCCCCTCCCCATATTTGGGCATTTTAATAAAAAGAACAACAGAAGCTGACATGGGGGGTGGGTGGGCTGCCATTGCATCTCTTGAAACTTCCTACAATAATCTAACGGAACAGTTTTGAGATTTCACAATGCTCTCTGCTTCCTAATTAGGACAAGCTTAAAAGGGAACAGTTGGCATTCCCGTTGGTGAGGGCCATGTGTTACCTGCAGCAGGCCAAATCGAGAATGAAACTGATTTTTCTCTTACCTACGTTCCGCGTTCAGCAGCTGCTCTGAACAGGTGCTCACTCTCTTCAGAGCAGATGGCGCCAAAAGTGGGTTTGTTGTTGGCAAGTTTCTCTACAAAGCAGCCTTCTTCTTAGGCACATTGATGTGCGTGCAAAGAGGCACACTCGAGCAGGCCCGCTCTATAACAAAAAAGTATCTCAGCTCTTGGTAAGAGGTCAACTACAGGCAAGTTTTCACTTGGAATGGTGACTTCCGGGAATGAAAGCTATTTGCTACCCGGCCATCAGTCCACAAGCTCCCAAGATTTTGTCCTGTCTGTTGGATGGACATTTTAGTGTTAGGCATATCATTAGAGATCAGATAACACTTGCATTTCAACTGTATATTTCATATTTTGAACTGAGCATTTTATTAACAAGGAAATGGCAAGAGGGGGTACAAACCAGTGTTTTGAAACATTTTGTGTGGGGACAGGCTCCGTGCTGTCTACAGGTGGATCCAATCACCTTTAAGGAGCTTTCCTCCAGCCTAAGAAGACTTCCTCCATCTTAAGTGGCTCGTGTTCCAATGGAAGAGCCACTTACATTGGAAGAAGGCTTCCAACTTTGCTCAGTAGAGTGGGAGGAATAAGGGTAGGATGCCATTGACTGACTTTTGGCATCAATTTGGGTTACATTACTGATGTAATGTTTGCCTTCTGCCATTTTTCCTCTGCTTCTTTTACTAGTAGTTCTGTGTTCTTGGGGCTTGGGAACATTAATTGGTTATCCTTTGACATGCAGAGTGAGATCTGTATCTCTTCTGTACAGAGATCTTCTGTATCACCTTGCTAGATCCATCCAGACTCTTGGAGCGTTGTCGCCCTGTGCCTTCTGCAACAGTTCAGTTGTATCTGTCTCTCTCTTACACACATATACATAGGAATACATAAAGGCACAATAGGCTCCCCATACAGGTCCATACGAGCACATAAAGATACCTTATACTGAATCAGACCATCAGTCCATTAAGGTCAGTATTGTCTGCTTAAACTCATAGCAGCTTTCCAGGGTCTCAGGCAGAGATCTTTGACATCACCTACTATCCAGTCCTTTTAACTTGAGATGCCGTGGAGTGAACCTGGGACCTTCTGAATGCCAAGCAGATGCCCTAACAGCTGAGCCATGGCCTCACCCCAGATACCTGTTCACGTTGCCCATGAACAGCAGAAAAGTATGGAAAGGAGGAAGTAAGTCATGTCCATCTCAATATAATGTAGTTTCCATACCATTACAACAAGTTCCTGCTAAAAATGGTACAGTGTTTTAGTAGCCAGTGAGTTTTTAGAATAGATCACCAATGAGTCAATTCCAGACATACATCTGTGCCACCCTTCCATATGCCACCGATATGGAACATCAGTCAACAGATGTTTCTCTGGCAAATCACTCTACACCATAGGTCTGGAACATTGAGTTGTTCTGTGGCAGTGCCACAACTTTGCTCTTAGTGTCTCTGTTACAGTTGTCATTCATGTTCCCAGTCAGACATGCATGTCAGAGGTCCTAGGATCAGACAAAAATTAGGCCATGATCTAAAACACACTTAGCTTGAATGTGTCTTTTGTATTCCCTCTCTACTTCAGTGCTTATAGCCCTTTCTGCGACTTTTCATACCTCTGTGTACCAAAGTTCATTCCCAGTAAGTCATTCATTCAAGTGCTACAGTGGCATCAATGGGACTCGTCTCTAAGAATTTGTGTTGCAGGTCACAGTGTTAAGTAAGGCTTTGTTTAGAATTCCTGATGGCCTGTAGCCACCAGTGCCACATGCCGAAAGATCGCTTGTTCCTTGCTACACATCTCACAAAAAGCTACTGCTGTCAAACATACCTTTGTCTAAAGTTTGGCCTGGCAGTTCCATGTTTTGCACTTGCTTTGCATCACATTTATTGAAGTCACGCAATGCAGTGTAAGCTTCAGGAGACAGAGGCACTGACCAAAAGGGCTTTGCGCGTTTCCTTTCTCTCTATGCACAAAAGAACCCCATGCTTGCCTGGCTTCGCTGTTCATTTTAAACAAACAACTGGGCCAAGGCAACCAGATGAGACTGACATCTGTCTCTTCAATTCGTGCCAAGTTGCTGCTGTGCCATGGCTGGCAGGAAGGAGAGGGGCAACAAACGCCAAGTTCTCTTGGAAAGGCCACGAGCATTCCTTGTGTTACTTTCACTCCCTCTTTCTCGTATCTCACCTGTGATGCATCAAGGGGCTGCTGCAGCCTGAGATAGGATGTCGCCTGGAAAGATGTAAAGAGCAGCTAGAACAATCAAGGGAGCCGAGAAGGTGCTTTACGAGCGGCAATTGGAAGCGCTTGCTCCTGTTCAGCATAGAACAAGGGAGGCTGCAGGAAGATATGATGGATAGCTCGTTAGATGCAGCAAAGGAAGTGGAGCTGTTTAGGTTTAGGCAGATGGTAGCTGTGAGAACTGTTGAAAACTGGAAGCCAGAGGAATATTTTAAAATCCTAGAGGCATAGAATTCTGAATCTGTTTCCCTTCAACAGTGGTGGGCATACCATTTCCCATGCACACCTTTCACATAAGATAGAGATACTCTTACATTCTTGTAATGGTTGTATTCCCACAGCAATTGTCACTGCCTAAGTACTGCACACCCACTCAGAAAATTATTTTACCCGCAGCCTCCCTAGAGGGGGTGATCTCTCTGAACCATTGACTGCTCACTGTGATATGTTTGGAAAGCACTTCTTGAATTAAACTGCTCACAGCGGCTCTGATCTGGCCTCTGTCAAATACAGTAAAAATGTGTCTTTAGCGCTATATTTTTTTTACTTGGATCACTATCAATCGTTGTAAGTCTGCGGGTGCTGCCGGCATTCTTGGGGAGTGGCAGCCTACCGCCAACATAGACTTTTAATTCTTCTTTTCTCCTAGAAAAGTTCCTCTGAAGGGCCTAACAGCCTTTTGTTACCCCAGCTCTGGTTTTGATGTTTCAGCTGCTGGTTTTGCCAACAGGAGGATGTAAAGACCACAGAGGTCAGAGTCTAACCTCCTCTTCCCCTTGTTTGTTAGCTGCTACATTGCAGAAAAGTAAGGCTGAAAGTAAGTGCTGCAGCAGATGCAAGGATACTAGCTTGACTTGAGCGAGAAGGTTCCTTTTATCCACAAGGAAAATGTAAGTGAGCTTTAGGTCAGCATTTGCCAGTCAGATTTGGCCCTTGGGTCACCAGCTGCTTCCCACTAGTTTGACATCGGCTTAGAGAATGAAAAAAAATGTGACCTTATTTCCATTTCTACAAACCAAGTCTTAACGTTGCTAAGAAGCTTCAGTCCAACCCTGCAGCAGCCCAGCACAGCAGCAGTTTACAACCCTCTGACTCACCAGGTTTCAGGAGGGACTCCTCTTGAAAACATCCTAGAACATGGCGCTCTGGCCAACACAAACAACAGGCTTAAATGTTGAACTGCTGCACACTTTTGGCTGGGAAACAATGCATCGACTTCCCACGCTGTTTTACTGGGCCTCCTGCAGAGGGAGCCTTTACTGACACGTGTGGCACTTCCAGACTAGTTCAGATGTCAACATCAAAGGCTTCCTTCTCATTTTCATAACATCTCATGATGCCAGCAGTGCCCCTCCCCAAACCCCGCTCGCTTAGCTGGTCTCCTCCTAATAGCGTTTCTGTTCTTAAACAACCAAATAATAATAAATAATAAAATAATCATAAGTAGAGATGCTTCCCTGCAAGTGTATCTGCATCAGCTTTTGGAATCTCAGGTGTGTAATAAAGCTTCAGCATCTGTTTGTGTTGACTTGCTTCACAGCAGCTAGTAGTTGGTTTTATACATTATTATTATTATTATTATTACTACTTTTACTATTACTATTTTTATTACTACTTTTCTTGCTATTACTTATTTATGTGGTTTTTCTCTGTGTGTGTGTCTCTCTGTTGCTCTCTCTCTCTCTGTGTACTCACACACACAGACACACACACACACTGAGTGAGAGAGAAAAAGAGAGAGATCATCCTATTTTTGTTTCTGTTTGCTTGTTTCTACATTAGGCTGCCTCTCCAAACATTCCCTTGTTACTTGTGTTCTGATATCACCTAGGGCATTTTCACCACTAGAAGCGGCCAAAGATGTGAAATGGGACTGAGGAAATGGCATAAAAAGACAAGTAACATTTCAAGGACTTACTGGAGGTGGGGAGGGGGGAGGTGACTGCACATGAAGATGCCGTGTTCAGTGGCATTTCCATTTTGATTGTAACATGTGCATCTGCTTTAACACTTATGTCTAGTTCTCACAGAGGTGGTCAACTTGTACAGTGAACCAAGTGTGGTCATAGAGTCACGTATCCCCTGGAGAGATGCTGATGTGAATGTGGCTGGCTTTCCAATTGGGTAATGGCCTATACTAAAGCATGGACAAAGCTTTCCTTCCCTCTCCTCCCTATGCTACAGTTGCTCCTGGCTTCTGAAGAAGTGAGCAGTGACTCACAAAAGATAATACCCTACCACAATTTTTGTTAGTCTTTAAGGTGCTACTGGACTCTTACTCTTCTCTACCGCTACAGACAAACTAACATGGCTACCCATCTTGACCTAGCTTAAAGAATCTGTGCAGTGACCCCCCCCCAAACAAATGGCTGTAAGCAGCGTTCCCTCTAAGCTGAGTTAGTGTGAGCTAGCTCACAGTTGTTTAGCCTCCGGCTTGCACATTTTTGTCTTAGCAAACTAAATTATGTAGTAGCCAAATCGCTTGCTCACAACTTTAATGCCAGTAGCTCACAAAGTAGCCTTTTTGCTTACAAGACTCTACAGTTTAGAGGGAGCATTGGCTATAAGGGATCTTTGGCAGAACAGCAAGGAGCCTCAACAAACTCAGAAGGTGTGCTAAGAATTCAGAGTGAAAGTCTGTTGGGGTACAGTGTAAATATCTGTGCTAGAGAATTAGCAGCCTCAGGCAGTCAAAACAATACCAAGCATTCTGTGAGACCCAAGACTAGAAGCCCACATCAAGAGCCAAGTATTACAAGCTGCCATACCTTGTGCAGCATTCGGTAAAGGGGCGGTGGTGGAGCTGGCTATAGCTGCTTATTCATGCAGGTCTGGCATGAGCTCCATTCCCAGTGCAGAGGTGTAAGTGTCCAGGCATTGAAATAACCCAGAGAGGCAAAGGGCATAGGCCTTATGATGTTGTGGTAAGCAGGGACTTCGGCAGCAACACAGGTGAACAAAGAAGTAGTTTGGAGCCAGCTGGAAGGGCGCTTTGGGGACAGATTGTGGCCCAAATGGTAGGATGAGAGGCTTGAGTCTAAGGCAAAATACCTTTTTCTTTGCTGACTTGTAAAGTGGGGAGGGAGGCAAGATAGTGAGCCAGGTATGTCCTCTGCCTGGATGAAGAGAAGAAGAAGAAGAGATTGGATTTATGCCCCGCCCTTCACTTGTAGTCTCAGAGCGGCTTACAAACTCCTCTCCCGTCCCCTCCCCACAACAGATACCCTGTGAGGTAGGTGGGGCTGAGAGAGTTCTTTCCCAAGCTGTCCTTGAGAGAACAGCTGGTACAGAGCTATGGCTTGCCCAAGGTCATCCAGCAGGTGCAAGTGGAGGAGTGGGGAATCAAACCCGGTTCTCCCAGATTAGAGTCCACGCACTTAACCACTGCACCAAACTGGAGGAGGAAAGGAGAGTTCTGAGTCCTCCTGGGAGTATTTCCATTTAAAGAAGTGAAGCACGGATCTGTAGGCCGCTAGGGGGTATGCTTGGGAACTTGGTTCCATCAGTGACCTGTGGCTCTGTCGGGCAATTCCAGACAGTCTTCGTTATGTTATTGGGATAGTCTGACCTATTTGTGGGGAATGTATATGCAAGTACAGTTCTTTCTTTGGTAGAATGCTAATGCAGCAGGATCCTTTTGTGGCTCAAAGCACACTGAGAGGCCTTGATTAATGTTGTGAGAGCCGGCATCCGGAGAGGCCACTCTCTGGAAAGGCTATTTTCCTCAATGAGTACAATGAGATCAGGTGCAGTTCCTGCTTACTCTGCTGGCTCTTGGTTGTGGCAGTAGTCCAAAACTTGTTTACTGGCCTGTGCAGAGACAGAAATAAGAGAGCTGGTCCCATTTCAGGATGTGCATTTGTGTGTGTAAGAGAGAGAGAGAGAGAGAGAGAGAGAGAGAACGAACCTGCAAAAGAACATTTACTGGCAAAATTGTCACTTCAGGTGGGGGCTCTCATGACTGGAAGGTCTACTCTCCTCCCCCACTACACAGAAAACTAGCAAGTCAGGGAGAAAGCTAGAATAGAACTCTTCTCTCTGGTGGCCGGGGTTTCTCCAGGGACAGATTTTATTTTTGTTGTTGCTGTTGCTCGCTGAACCATTTATCCCGTGAAGCCCCATTTGGAATCCTAACAGGGTACAGTGCAGACAGAGGTTTAACCCTGTGGTGAGAACTGAATTTTAATTGGGGATGAAGACTAAAACAGTCAAGCCAAAGCCTTCGTGGAAAGGATGGGTTTTGAGGAAGGATTTGAAGGGAGAATCTGCACCACTTAGATCAGTGACCTGCATTGTGGAGCTTATGAGTGCTCTTGTGCCCACCAATATATTTCCTGGCATTCACTTGCTTCTTCCTTAAAGGAAACAGCCAGTTCTGGCTTTTCTCATTTTCACTGGAGCAGGAGGTACTTCAGAAGAGTCATGGGGCTCTTCTTTGTGTGTGCAGGAAGCACCTGTTCAGAAAGAGTCCTCTTCATCTGTGATGGAATAGGCCTGCTTTGACTTGCAGGCCCTGCTCTACCCACCCACTCCTAGGCATTGCCAACTTCTGGAGGGGTCTACCACTTCCTTCCACTAGGGTACTCACTGCCACCACCTACTCATTTTAGGGATTTCTCACTGGGAGGAACAGGGCTTCCAGTTCCCCTTCCTAGTTCTGAGGCCTGGCCTCGGTGTCTCCTGTTACCCAGCAACTGGATACCACAGGGACCAAATACTGCTTCAGGGGTCCCCTGAGGAAATAGCCACAGACGCACTCACTGCTTTCCCCCCCAACCCCGGGGGCCTCTCTTGTACTAGCATGTCCAAGACAGTGGGGGAATCTAGGCGGTACAGAAACTGAGAACCAGTCTCCAAACGACAATGTGTAAGCCGCTCTGAGCCTGCTGTGCAGGGAGAGCGGCCTAGAAATTGAATAAAATTAATTAAATAAATAAATCCAAAGTCCAAAAAGATTTATTGAAAAGAAAATATTTACAAGCATCCTTAAGCACATCACTAGGTCAGCAAATGGATTTCAAAAGAAAATTGATCATAAACACAATTCTCTTTCCCTCCTCTCGACATACCCTAACTAATGTTAAAATAGGGCAGGCGCTAATGATCTTAAAAAGTTACAAGGTTCTTCTCTGCGTCCCATTACCTGGGAGACTGCATGGTCAGCAAAAGATGGATGCTTGCCTTGGAACCTTTCAATATTTTGTTCAATATTTGCCCCATGGCAGCCACTTTGTGGTGTCACCCCTGCAGTGTTCTCTAAAAAGTGTGTGTGAGCTCAATAAGGTTGAGGACCCCAGTGCAGATGTTTGGGGAGGAAGTTACAAGCATATGAGAATGGAACGGAGAATGACTGGGAATATCTGCTGAAAATTATACTTTAAGTCAGTGCCATAAAAATATGTTTGACTATCCATACAAACACAATCACTCCCTCTGATTAGCTACATCAGTAGTTAATGAAGGCTCAGACACTGGGCCTTTTAACTTTGCAACGGTGTCTTATGTTCCCCATAACACTTTGTTTTCATCCACTTTGCTGCAAGAAGAAAGGTATCTAGGAAGCCCCTTCAGAGCTCAAACTGGTAATGACAAAGGTTGTATTCAGAGCATCCATGCAGATGCATTTCAGTCCAGGTTTGTCTATCGTATAAATACATTTCCATACTTTCCTGAAATTGCATAAGTGAAGTATTTCTTTCTTTTTAATTTTTTTTTAAATGCTGAATTTGTACAGTTAATGACACTTCAAATAGGATTACAGTAGATTAACAGCAAGTTGTCTGTGGTAAATGGATGCACAGGTACAGTGCCCCAAGTCTACCATATTGATAAAATAAAAGGCTCTGAGGAAGATGACAGGACAGAGCAATGGCAAAGAAGAGGGAAGAGTCTTTACACGTCAGGAGCATAAACAATCCCAGGATCCAGATTATGGGACAAACCTCACTATTTCCTTCAGTGGTTTTCTGTGGCAGATCACGAAAAGGGAAACAAAAAGCCATGCGAAGCCAGAGTGTTCCACCCACATGAATCTTGGATTGATCTAAGGAAGCCTGTAGTATCTTTTCAGTGTATCTGAGATCAGGTTGTACCTCCTCGATCACTTCATGTTTGCACAATGAACTAACGCTTCCAACTAGCTTACCTACTTGAGCTTGAGGACCTTCCGTTCTCTTCCTTTCTGGCCTTTGTATTTGTGACTATCACAGTGTGCTAGCACTGGATTGGTTACCTAGGACAGTATTCAGTATCATCTCAGGGCCAAGCCATATGTTACAAACTCCACACGGTGGACACATGGATGTTGTAATGAGTTCACTGTACCAGTATATAACAATAAAGGCAAATAGTTAACAAATTGAATGAGAAATGGAGGCTCTTTAATTGCTGCAGTCTGAAAAATCATTTCAAGGCAATAATGAAAACTGTCCATTATAAATATTTTTCTGGTTGACAACATAGTCATGTATTTCATGTTTGGTTTAATGTGTACCTTTTTCAGTAAGATGATAAATAACAAATAAATGCAGTGCTTAAGAACCAAATGAAGAGCTAACTTAAAAACCAGTGGTGGGATTTCATTGCCCCGCATCGACTTGTTTTCTCATATACCTAACAGGAACACAATAGATTATGCAAATTAGACAGGGAAAGTTGTCTAATTTGCATAATTTATCCGATATGTGGGATTTTACCACTTAGAGCAAAAAAAGAGAGACAAATTTCCCCCGCCCCTTATGCAAAGTAAGTATCCATCTTCCTGATCCCAGTTTGAAAATACCTTGTTGGCAACTTACAGTCTGAATAGCCCTGATTAGCCTGATTTCATCAGAGTCTGGAAGCTAAGCAGGGTTGACCATGTTTAGTAGTCGGATGGGAAGACTGTGTAGTTGCTGTGCAGAGGAAGACGGGGGTCGCTATGCAGAGAAAGGCAATGGCAAACCACCTCTGCCCCTCTCCTGCCTTGAAATCCCCACGGGGGTCACCATGAGTCATTAGTGACTTGACAGCACACAATTATTATTATTATTATTATTACTAGCTTCTAGTCTGTTTGCTTTGTTGGCATCGGTGGTTGTGCTTGGGGCTTCTGACACAGTTGAGTTCAGCATCCCCTCAGGAGGAGAGTTACCATGTCCTTCCTAACTGTTCCACTGCTTCTCCACAAACTCAGCATGTGCCGAGTGAGCTTTTTCCATTGTGTGAAATTGCATAGTAAAGGTAAAAATTTCCTTTGCTTGAAAGCCAATCGAATCTGACTCTAGGGGGCAGTGCTCATCTCCGTTTCCAAGCCAAAGAGCCAGCGCTGTCCGAAGACTTTTCTGTGGTCATGTGGCCAAGTCGATCTACTGCTCACCCCCCCCCCCCCGGTTCCTGCCACAGTGCTTCCTGTCTCTGCTTGTCAAGTCACCGCCTTCTCCTCTCTTGTCCCTTTTCGGTGCCCAGCGCTTTCTTGGACCATTCCAGCCTTCTTTTATTTGCTCTTCCGTGGTGACTCAGCTCTGCCTCATCCTCAGTGTTCCCTTGTCAGTCTCTACTCATCCTTGTATGGTCCGGCCCACTGACTGGCTTGGGTCCCATGAGATTGCTCTCTGGCATGCTTCTCTCCAGCCATTGCAGAGGCTCTCCTCTGCTGCAGGGGCTTGCTCTCTCTGCCGTTAACATTTCTGCTTGCACAAGACCATAGTTTTTAAAGGAGCACTTATGCATGCAGAAATACCAGCAGCAGGGAAAGGAGGCACAGTGGCGTATGGAAGCATCAACAGCTGCCAGAGAGAAGTGTGAGGGACACGATGCTATAGTATCCAAGCCACTGTATTTTTCTGTTATCTGGAAAAATCTCAAAGCTGCACAGTCAGGAAGTATTTGGGGGTGGGGTGGCGGGGTATACTAATGGCTGCTGTTAAACATTTCTGTTGCACCTTCTGGAGCTGGCAAATGAGCAGCACTCCCGTTTGTCTACATTTCTAATTATCCAGTAACTCTGGAGGTAGTTGCAGCCTTTCAGCTGGCAAGGGTGTCCTGAAACCAAAATGCAAGCCCAATGCTTCCCCACTAAGCAACACCAGCTCTCTTGGTTATCTAGTTTCTCATTTATCATCAACCATGAATGCAGCTTCTCAATACCAGGCACAAACAGTTCATGAGATGTTCTCTCTTTCCCTCTTTTGGCAGGTATTGACAGAGAATGGCTTTGGTGCAATCACCACTGAAATCCGTGAAGCTCCAGAGTTCTACTATGCTGAAGATTACCACCAGCAGTATCTAAGCAAGCACCCCAGTGGGTACTGCGGACTCGGAGGCACAGGGCTTTCTTGTTCTGTTGGGGGGAAGGAGTAAGCTTGACTCATCCGGTGATGTTCAACAGTTCAATACAAACCATGGAACAGGGGTAAACGCGCTCTGGATTTGTGCTACAGTCTGACTGCCGTCTTCAGTGTACTTACTCAATAGCAAGCGCCATGGTATCTTCTCCCAAGTAAATGATTGAGAGCTGAGCACTGTGTAAATGCAGCGAAACAGAACGTGAAGCCTTTTGTGAACTGTACCACAGCAGATGGGGGAAATTATGTTTTTGAACGCTCTCCCACATCAAATGCCATAAATATAGAAAATAGCAGAGGAAGGCTTAGCCTTCTGTGGTGTACCAGTTTTAGGAGGGGGGGGGGGTTAAGCATGGAGGGGAGGCAACAGAAATGCCACCCCTCATTTGGAGTTTCTAATTTTGTTGAACATCTATGCACCAGACTCCCTGCACCGTCACTCCGCCCCCCCCACCCCCCCCATACCTACAACAGTCTCTGTTAACATAGGATATGATTGGGTGTTGCACACTTGATCTACTAGATAAATTGAGCATAAGAAGGTATGTGCAGGGAGTGGAGAAATGGAGATAATGGAAAACACACATTTACAACCTGCCTTGTGGGCGGGGAGGGGAATCCACTGCAGAGATTTGGAGCAAAGAAACCGCAGGTGCGGGGGAAGGGGGCTAACCGGAATGCTTGCTGAAACACACTTTGTTTCTCCATTCTCCATTTCCTACTCCCAGTGTTGCTTTTTTGAAAAAATAGCATCAAGGTTCAGTTACCAAATGTTTGGCTGTGTCCTCAGCTCCTTAACTCTGTGCAGGATTGTGGCATAGTGCATTCGTTGCTGTGCTTGGGGGGATTAATTTTTGCAATGGGAATCCTGGATAGAGGTTATTTAGGCACAGCTTGCCTTGCTTGCTTCGTAGCTGTGGTTCAGAGGCTTCTGTGGACTTCTTAAGAGGGGGACTTTGCTGATGGTAAATGTGAAAATCAAGAGTTTTTACTTTTGGGCGACCCCAGGTGAAGGAGGCACAAGATTTTTTTCTGCAGTACAAAAGGAAGTTTGCAAGTTTAATTGTAAGCTGTTTCACTTTTGGGTGTTATTGCTTAAAATGACTATTAAACACAGTTGCTTTCAAAACTGAATTCTGGGATCATTCTCTTCACCACCAGTTTTATTAGATTGAAAGGTTTATAATTGAATTACAGGAGGATTTCATTGTTCCTTAGCTGTGAGACTTGTTGTCTCATTTGGGAGAGCAAAAGAAGGGCAAGCTGTACGGACCTCAGCTTTGGTCTAGAGATCAATAAGAAGATGGTCTCAATGTAACACGGCACAGAGCCGCAAACAGCAAATGAAAGCAACTAGGAGGAGTTCTTTTGAATGCACAAACTCCAAGCCGGAGGTACTTACTGTCTAGCCCAGAGGATGGGCAGGGTTGATAATTCTGCTTAGTAAACTTCAAATCAGCTCCCAACCGTATTAGTAAACTCTCAATCAGCTCCCAATTTCCTGTAAGTCGAGGAATGTAGGAACCAGAGTACAAAACTGGTGAGTAATTTCAATCTCTCCAGCACAAGGATGAAGTGAGGACCTGCTCTGTATTAGAACCAGACTAGACAATACACATGACATAAGTTGGGCTATTCACACATAACGTCAGTGAACTAAAGTTCTCAGATACTACAGGGCCCAATTTTGCTCTGGGGCATGTACAAGGGCACCTTCCCTCCCAAGCTGTTTTCTGAATGGGGAGGACCTGTTTGTTCTGCTGCAGTGCACCATGGGCTGCAATCAGTAAACATGCTATGGGGCCATGGCCGTTTCGGCTCAGAAGACAGCACAGAAGGGAAAGCTAAAGCCCCTCTCCCTCACTGTACCATGCTCCTGAGCCGAATCAGGCCCCAGACTGCTTGGGAACATTAGTTCCCCAGAGTTACATGTGATTGCAAGTCAGGTCCGGGATTCCCTTACTCATGTTACAGGTATCATCTTAGTTTGGCCCTTAGAAGCCAAATCCTGTCTGTTTTGCAGAATGTCTCAGGGACTGGAAATAGGGAGAACAGAAGCTCTAGGGTTTTGGCGTGGGTTGCACATCCATGTATAGGGTGTGTTCAGCCCCCTTTCCCAGCCATCTTGTCTCCTTCACACCTCTCAGAGTATCCTGGTGCAAGGAGAAAAGTAGAGCAGATTGCTGTTTTCCATTGGATGCCTGTATTAAGGGCCATTTGACGCTGATCCTTCTTAAATAGGGCTTGTTATGAGTTTAGAAACCCTTCCTGCTCTCTCCCCTTAGCTACCTTGCTTGTACCCAGAACTCTGCTGCCAAAATAATTCACTTGGCTTCCCCTGTGCTCCCAGATTCACCTCGTCAGAGCCAAATATCCCTCCACACTATCTAGCCAGATGGACCTGATTTACATGACCACCACTCCTCTCTCGTGAAATCACTCCTCAGCCTAGCCCCTTTTCCATGATGTCTTTAGGCACAGTGCTTTCCAGAAGCTGAAATTCAGGCTGAGTAAATGAGCTAAAGGGATACTTTTCCCCTCCTTCACCCAGTGCAACCAGTCCAGTGCATGCTAAAAGCTACATGAAATCCATTTGAGCTGCTCATCAATGAGCAAAACCCTTATTTTTCAGCCAGTCTGTGCATTTAAGTGTTTGCCCTTGGCCAGGTTGTAACACGTAACTCCTTCCCTCCTACTGAATTTCCACATTGTGCACAGAATACCTAGTTCCTATAGTAACAGAATGCATTGTGTTGAATATTATATCTCTGAATTGTTCTGTTGTTCACTGTCAAGGAAACCTGCACTAAATCTAATTTCCCAGGCACAGGGGTGAAAAGGAAGTGAAAGGGAGAAAGGTGTATAATAATGGTACCAATTTTTTACTCATACTGTTTTTACCTCCTTGGTTTGTACTTGTTTGGAGGGGGAGGGAGGCTTTTTCCCTTTCATTAAGAAGCCTCCTTGGCAAAAGAAAGGCTGATTTCCCTGGAATAATAACAATTTAAAGCTTTGGAGTCACTATAGTTAAACACTCAGGTTTCAAAGTGCATCTTCACTTTTTGAATTGAGGTATTTTGTACATCTCTTCCTTCTCTTACAGCTAAATCAGTTTTAATTATCAACTGAATTTTGAAATCTATAGATGGAGTTCCCCCCACCCACCCACCCATTTAGGTCAACAATGTCTTCCTGAAGTATTAGGAAGATACAGGCTGTGGTCAGACAACAGTCTTAGTGCAGTCTGGGCACACCTCTAATTACGCCGTATTATGTTGTAACAAGTTTTCGTCAGTCATCCCACCATGAGCTGGCTTTACCACATGCTCGCTTTTTGATCAGTCGGATTATTGCTGCAAGTCAACCACGTAGTGTGCTGTCAGGCAGCATCCTAAAAAATTTGTCTTTCAGTCATGCGCAGAAATACTTAACTGAAGCACCACTCCATTTTGACAGCTGCACGATCCCTCTGCCAAGTACTGTGGCCTCTCTCAGCCTCCTGCACTTTGCCTCTTGTACTTGGAATACAGATCTACATGAGAGAAGCCCCATTAACTTCAGTGCATTTACTCTTGTGTCAGTCATAGGATAATCTCAAACAGCAACTCTTTTTCTTCTAACACAGTTTGCATGGGGGAAAGTGGGATAGGGGATAGGGTTGCCAGCTCTAGGCAGAGAAACTCCTGGAGATGTAGGGATGCAGCCTGAGGAGGACAGGGACCTTAGTGGGGTACAATGCCATAGAGTCCACCTTCCAAAGCATCCCTTTTCTCCAGGAGAACTGGACTCTGTAGTCTGGTGAACATACCCAGAAAGCCCTGCACACACTTTTGGGGGCAGGTATTCAGCCCAAGTGTGCTCAGAAGCAAGATTGCATGGATTTTTAAATTTTTCCATCTTTCCCCAGGTCTCTCTGTATTAGGCTCCTCAGGCTCCCTGCCAATATGGGAGCCTAACTACGGACTATTTATATGGCTTTTCCACCCCAAGAAACAGGAGAGGGAGGTTTTTTGGGGGGGATCTGTCACTCAAAAACAACTCCCCTGGGGGCTCCCAATCCTGACAGAATGTTTGGGTGCAGAAATGCACAAGTGGTGATTCACAACCCTGGGGCAAAGATCTGCTTATGCGCACATCGCTACCTGATTTTTTTTAAAGACTTGAAGATGAAAGTGTGCGATCAGCGCTCACAAGAGAGAGTTCAGACATCCGGAAATGCACAGTGAAAGCACTGACATCCATAAAGACTGGACTTATCCTGCTGTCAAATAACTCTGATTCGAAGACATGTCAGAACAGGGTGCCAACAACTGAGGAACAGAAGGTAGATGATGCTATCTGATCATGCACTTTAAATCCGGAAGGGAACAGCAACAACATCGGATCAAACTGCTTGTCTGACTGCAGCCATAGTCATAATTCTTGAAAAATTCTGGCTTTGTTGAATCTCCTTTCCCAATTCTTTATTAGTCTTTGTTAGAAAGAATTACTAGAGGCTGTTTATTATACTAGGACAGTGGTTCTCAACCTTTCTAATGCCGCGACCCTTTAATACAGTTCCTCATGTTGTGGTGATCTCCAACCATAAAATTCTGCCAACACACACAACAATGAAGCTACTTTTTCAGATGTTTTCTCTTGCATGGCAGTTAGCACCAAACAACTTTAATACAGACTTTAGACACACATATATTTGCAAGCTATTCCCAACAAGACACAACAAACACTCAGGCTTCAGACTTACTTTTCTTCAACAGAAGATGCCATGAGAAAATGAAGGTAGGTGGGCGGGAGAGGCTATTGCAGGTAGGGGGGAGAGAGAGAAAGGGGGAAGAGAGAGAAGAGAGAGAGACAGAGAGAGAGAAAGGGGGGAAGGGGGGAAGGAAGGTAGGTGGGGGGCGGCTTTTGCCGCCTTTCCTGGGCTCTCCTGCTACCCCCAGTGGCTGTCATTCCACTCTGGGGCCTGTCATTCCATTCCCAGAATACTCCTGCTGCCCCCAGGAACTGTCATTCCACTCTCGTGGTCTCTTATTCTAGTCACAGAACAGTCCTGCTATCCCCAGTGGCTGTCATTCCACTTTCGTGGACTCTCATTCTAGTCACAGAACACTCCTGCTACCAGCAGGGGCTGTCATTCCACTCCATGGTCTCTCACTCTAGTCACAGAACTCTCCTGCTACCCCCAGTGGCTGTCATTCCACTCTGGGGCCTGTCATTCCATTCCCAGAATACTCCTGCTACCCCCAGTGGCTGTCATTCCACTCCATGGTCTCTCATTCCAGTCCCAGAACTCTCCTGCTACCCTCAGGCCCTGTCATTCCAGTCCCAGAAGGCTTCTGCTACCCCCTGGGGCGATCATTCCAAGCTGGGGCCTGTCATTCCAGTCCCAGAGTAGTCTATATGGGACCAGAGACCCTAATGGAAAATCCATTCCACATTTTCTTTGCAACTCTACTTGTACTGTAAAGTATTTCAGTGGAGCCCATGCAAATCAATTGGCATTCCTGGCTCCCATTATTTCCAATGGGCCTTCAAGTGTTTCCCATTGTTTCCAATGGGCAATCCTGTCCTTCCTTTTAGTACATCCTTTTGTTTTCAATGGGCAACCCTGTCCTTCCTTTTAGTACATCTCTTTCTGGCATGAGCAGTCAGAAACAGAAAAAAATGATTTCTTTCTTTTTAAAAATAAAAGCTAAGAAGTAACAAAGAATGGAAAAGCTGGAGAAATTCAAAAAGGACTGGGGGTGGGGGAGTGGAGAGGAGAGCTGGGTTGGAATCAAATTTTGCTGTTGGAGCAGGAGGGGGAAACAGAAGCCACATTTTTGCTTCAATTTTTTGGGCACTGAAAATAGTAAGAAGCCTGATTAAAGATATATATTGTTTTTAATCCACAGTTTTTTCTACTCCTCTCTCTTTCTCTCTCTGTCCATACACACACACACACATACACACACACTCCACCTTTCTTTCTACTTTAGTGTTCAAAATAAAGGGGGGGGGGAGCCACCGGAGGAGGGATCTCACCCTGTTCCCCAAGGATTTCTACATTTACAACACAAAAGCTTACCAGAAGACACAGAAGTTGTGCAACCTGGAGGAGCAAAACTTTTAGACAGAGGACTCTGAAACCCTGTCTCCCCCCCCCCCACACACACACACTCTGTAGGAAAACTATGGCGTGCTCTGCTCGGACTTCTGGGTGAGCGGAGCAGGGCTTTTGGTGAGGGAGGGGTGGGAAGGGGAGGGGCTCAGATGCCAGCCAGCGACCCCAGTGAAATGGTTGTTCGACCCCAAACGGGGTCCCGACCCCAAGGTTGAGAACCGCTGTACTAGGAGAACAAACAAGATCATGTACAGCATTAAAAACAAGACTCCAGTGGCACCTTGGAGTCTGAAACTTAGCATGAAATTTCATAGGCCATAACCTACATCACCATCTGCCAGAACTAAACAGTGAAAAATCTTCTGGTTATGTGTGTATTTAAGACTATACACGCATTCACAGAGAGAGAGAGAGTAAAGAAGGGGGGGGGGGGAATTTTGCACGATGAAACATCTTATTAAAACTGGATGAATGCAAACTGAAACTGGAGATGCAGTATGGGAGCCAAGTCAATTGACACAAATGGGATTCCATTACACTGGTGGACCCATTGGTGGACCCAGACACACCCCTCTGAATCAAGACAGGAATTCAGTGTGTATGGTATTATACATAAGAATATTACTGATGCTACTGACATAACCACCTTGGTGTCATGATTAAGGCTTGATGACATTTTCAAACTGCATATAAGCTCCACTTTTTCTTCTTGCTAGTTTCCAGGTTTGGCCAGCTTCCTAACAAGACCGACAGAGAAATATGAGGTTTTCAGCTTGGAAGGCTTTTCAATTTACTTCTTGAGTGGGCTAAAGGAACTACAGCTATGTCCTCTGAAGGTTGACCAAGATCAAGTTCTTTTTCTTTCCACAGGCTCCCTGCAGTTTCAGGCTTCATAAGAATAATTGTCTTCTATGTAATAGTTGTAATAAAGATTGATCCTTCTCTTGCAATGATGGAATTTCTGAGAAAGGACCTACACCTACAGTATCCTTTCTGCACTGCAGATGTCTGTTTATTCTGTAGGTTCTGACATCTTTTTCCCCACTAGTTTGCTATTTTTAGCTGCATTCCACAAATTAGAAGAGGTTAAAAGGATGTTCAAGCGAACTTGGGTTGTTAACTTCCTTACTGTTGAATCATGTAGGGGTTTCCATAAACATTTGATGGATTTTTTGTCTCCCAGCCTGCTCCAACCTTGAAAGCCATAAGTGTTGACATCTTCCTTGGGCAATCTCACCAATTCCCAAAGAACTTCCTTGGGGCTCTCTTAAGTGAACAGTCATGTTCTCACTCCAAGCAAAGCTGGCTTTTCTAACTTGTCATCAGACAGCTTTCTAAAGCTTATCCATGCCTGCTAAAGTTAATTTACAAGAAAATGAGAAGATTCTTCTTTTTTATCTTCAAGGAATGTTCCACAGTCCATTCTGTATTTCTTTGCCAGCTGCAGCAATGTATTTATCTTCAAGCCAGCTGTGGACTTGGCCATCTCTCCACTTTATTTTTCAGTTAATTGTTTTGCAGTGTCATGGTAGGTTAAGAAGATAAATAGCTAAAGTAATAGGTTGTTTTGCAAGCCATCTTTCCTTTCCTTGTTGTAGCCTTTGCACCTCATGCAAAATGGAGATATAAAAAAACCAACTCAACATGGTATCCACAAAATTAGGATTAGGTCTTTATATGCGTAACCATAGGATTCTTGTTTTTAAATATTTTAGCAGTCACAATTGTATTATTAAATGATATATTATATTTTGCACTGCATGTACAGTTGTATTTTACTTTCTTTTTCTTTGTTTCAGCCTTTTTGGGTATCTTTCTCATGCAGGGCTGTGTTTTTCTCCCCTTTTTTGGTCATACTCACTGATTGTGCAGCAGACAGCCTTCAAGTCTTCACCTTCAATGCATATTCATGAAGACTCGCCTCTTCACCTGCAAAAAGAAAAAGAAAAGAAGACTAGCCTTCCTGAGAACATGCGGTGGTAACATTGGCGCTTTTGTTTTGGGATCTGTGTGGCTCAGAAGATTGCTATGGGATACAATATGTTGAAGTCTAATTTGCTTTCCATTTATATTCATGAAAATGGTGAATAATCACTGTTGATGAAGATTGGAGTTGAAACATGCTTGACAATTTGTATTAATTTGTAAATACTACTTCAACGACTGGCTCTAATTTGAATTTTTCTTTCTCTTCTATTTATTTAGTTGTATTTCACATTTCTTCTGTTATGGAACTCAAAGCATGTGTAAAGAACTCCCAGGAGTTCTCTGAGCCAGACATGCACCAGACCCATCCCTGCTTAGTTTCAGCAAGGCTGCTGTATCAGGTTCCTCATTTAACCAACTTGGGTTGCCAGCTCCAGCCTGGCGAGTTCCTGGAGATATGGGGGTAATCTGGGAATAGATTTCACTAAGGATCTATGGTATACCATAGAGTTTCCCCTCTGGGGCTGCCATGCTCTCCAGGAGAACTAATCTCTGTAGTGTGAAGATTTAGTTGTCTAGAAGTTGGCAGCCCTAAAGCAAACAAGATTGTCTCAAATTCCTATTTCTGGCACTTTTGTCCAAAGAAGAACAGTCTACATATCCATCATGGATGATGAAGAAAAACATTCCCCCTGACGTTTAACTCCAGTTCAAAAGCTTATTAACACCTTTTAAACTCTGTCTATAGTTGGTTTTGTACAGCAATATTTCTGAATGTTCACAACCTTGGATCTGGCCGAATTGGCCAACTATCGGCCGGTTCCCAGTTTGACCTATTTGGGCAAATTAATCGAGGGCGGTGGCAATACAGTTGCAGAGCTTTCTGGATGACGCTTCTGTATTAGATCCCTTCCAGTCAGGCTTTTGCCCGGGGTACTGGATGGAGACTGCTCTGGTGGCCCTTACTGATGACTCTGGAGACATCTGGATCGGGGCAGTGTGGCGGTTTTGCTGTTGTTAGACCTATCGGCTGCGTTCAACACGGTCGATCACCAGCTGCTGACACGCCGCCTCGCCAACGTGGGGATACAGGGGCTTGCTTTACAGTGGCTTGCTTCCTTTCTCCAGGGTTGGGGACAAAGGGTGGTGCTAGGGGAACAGCAGTCCCGGAGGCACCTGCTTGAATGCGGAGTGCCCAGGAGGCTGTCTTGTCCCTGATGTTCTTCAACATCTATGTGCGCCCCCTTGCCCGGATTGCCTGGAGGGCTGGGCTGGGCTGTCACCAGTACGCTGATGACACCCAGCTCTACTTGATGTTGGGCCGCCAATCTGGCTCCGGACCGGATGATTTTGACCGGCATTGCACGCTGTGGCTGGATGGCTCAGGCTGAGTAGGCTGAAGCTGAACCCGGCGAAGACAGAGGTCCTGTTCTTGGGTTGGGGCAGTCCAGGGTCAGGGCTCTCACTCCCAGCCTTCGGCAGGATGCCGTTGGTGCCTGCGCCGGTGGTTAGGAGTTTGGGAGTGCTCCTGGATCCCTCCCTGACAATGGAGGCCCTGGTAGCAGCCACTGTCAAGTCGGCCTTTTATCATCTGTGGCTGGCGTGGCAGTTGGTTCCCTTCCTGGACCGTGCAGACCTGGCTACAGTGATCCACACAATGGTCACCTTGAGGTTAGACTATTGTAATGCTCTCTACATAGGGCTGCCCTTGTCACAAGTCCAGAGGCTGCAGCTGGTGCAGAATGCCGCAGCGAGGTTAGTGATGTGTCTCCCTAGATGGGAGCACATCCGACCAATGCTAGAGGCACTGCACTGGCTGCCTATAGCATACCGGATTCGCTTCAAGGTGCTGGTGCTTACCTTTAAAGCTGTAAATGGCCTGGGTCCGACATACCTGAGGGACCGCCTTTCCCCTTATATGCCCCAGAGAGCACTATGGTCTGGGGCACAACACCGTCTGGCTATTCCAGGCCCCAGAGAAGCCAGGCTCGCTGCTACTAGGGGGAGGGCTTTCTCGGTGGCGGCTCCTTACTGGTGGAACGAGCTCCCAGAAGAGGTCAGGGCCCTGCGGGACCTTGTGTAGTTCCACAGGGCCTGCAAGATAGAGCTCTTCTGCCAGGCTTACAAATAGGGGCCGCCACCTCCCTACCTCCCCTCCCCCCCATCTTATGACCACCAGCAACTGGCCGCGGGTAACATCATCCGGAGCCAGAGAATGTGGGGTCTTTTTACTACTCCATCTGACACATCATTGAGCACTTTATTCTTACTGTTATTGTTATGTTATTTTTTGAGAGTGTTTTATTAGGTTTTAATGTATTTATGTATCTTGGTGCAGCCAAGTCATGTAAGCTGCTCTGAGCCTGCGTTGCGGGGAGAGCGGCCTATAAGTCTAATAATAAATAAAGAAATATAAATAAACCTTATCAAAGAATGATTTGTCAGTTTCCCCAGATGTTCTTTTTTCCACACCAACATTCCAAGAAAATGAATGAATAAAAAATTAATATAGATCACAAAATAAGGTTAAAATTAAATGTTGTAGCATAATAGAATTTATAAAATTTAAATATTACATGCATACATAAGCCTCAAAAGAATGGAAACCTCCTCCCTGTCCCAGTTCACAGAAAACCACTAAAGGCAGAATTGCATAGTATGTATAAGAACATAACAGAACATAAGAGAAGCCAATGTTGGATCGGGCCAATGGCCCATCCAGTCCAACACTCTGTCTCACAATGGCCAAAAACACTAGGTGCCCTCAGGAGGTCCACCAGTGGGGCCAGGACACTAGAAGCCCTCCCACTGTTGCCCCCCCCCCCCCAGCACCAAGAATACAGAGCTTCACTTGCCCCAGACTGAGAGATCCTATCTACACCTTGTGGCTAATAGCCACTGACAGACCTCTGCTCCGTTTATTTTATTTGTGTAATTCCATGATCATCTTAAAGGGTTTTCTGCACTGGCACCTTGCTTATGGAATGCCTTTCCCCCTGGCTATGCCCTTCCCTTTGCCTGGTGCTTGCATTGCTTTTAGGCCAAAATATTTCTGCTCTCTCAGGCTTTTACTTAAGGGTTTTTGTAAACCGTTTTAGCCTGGAATCTTGTTTTAAGCTGTCAATGGTCAGTTTTTAACGGTCTCTGGTTTTATGCTGGGTTTTTATATCTTTCAAGGTTTTGTTTTCATTTTTTATTCTGTAAGCCACCTCTAGCAGGTTTCTGGAGAGGTAGCATAATTTTTTCCCCAAATAAAATAATTAAGTATGTGTACATTGTGTGTAGTTCCACTCTCACAACCCTTCTACATATGCCTTAGTTCAGTCTGATCATAAAAATGAAAGTGGAATAGTTGATCTTGGTTACAAAGCTGTTTCCCCCCACAATGGGCTTTGTATCCCTCTGTATACAGACACAAACCTCACTGCTTTGGCAATAGCTTTTTCTCACTGCCTCGTCAGTCATCAGATTTTTAACCCCCACCCCAATCCGAATTATCTGTTTGTTATGAATTGTCATGCATTGCAGTTGCCATGTCAGGGTCTTTTTATTTTGCAGGACTTTTAAAATGGGCTGAATAAGGGTTTTGCTGTTTTATGAAATGTTTTTAAAAACATCACCTTCACTTCTCTGCTTCTTTTCAATTATCACATTTCTGTGCCACTCTTCCTCTGAAGATCTCAGGGTAGTTTATATGGTCCAACCAACCCTTCCTTTCTTTTATCTTTGCAGTGAGGGAGGGTGAGAATCACTGGCTTTAAGTCATCTAGGCTGCAGTCCTGAGAAGCCTTTCCCCAGTGAATAAAATTGGGATGTCTGAGTAGACCTGCTTAGGACAGCCCCCTTAGTGAGCTTCTTGAGGATTTGAACCCAGGTCTCTCCTGCCCTAGTCTGACGATCTGGAGTATCCTGAGCTCTCTGTTTTATTCTGCCTGCTTAAAAATTTGCTAATCTCTGCCTTACCACTCAACTAAGCAACTTAAGGGCCCCTCTGATTTAAGTACCCTTCTTCCAACTTAACAGGGCTTTCCCTTCACTTGAGCTGATCGAAGCCTCCTTAGCGAGGGTTGCCAACTGCTGCTTGGGAAATTCCTCGATATCTGAGATGGTGTCTGGAGAAGGTGGAGTTTGGAGAAGGGAGGGGGCTCAGCGGGGATGTGATTTCAGAAAGTCCACCCTCTGGTGTCACCCACCAGCTGCCATTTTCTCCAGGGGAAGTGATCTCTGCAGTCTGGAGGCCAGTTATAACTGCAGGAGAATTCCCCACTCCACCTGGAGGTTGGCAAACCTATCCTTAGCTGAGAAGAAGGCTCCTTGGGCTGGGCAAAATTCCTCCACAATACATTTTTATGATGTTACGATGCTATATAACATTACTGGATATGCCAAAAAAAGGAGGAGGTTTTGTCGCTGACAAAGTACACGACAACACATTTAGCATACTTAATGATTGAATAACTGTTATGAATTGGTGTATCCAGTTCGACGATCACCAGCTATTTTCTTAGTGGGCGACTAAGGAGGAGTGGGGAACCTTTAAAACGGTGACGACTATTCTGTTCTCCATAATACAACCATCCTTTTTAAAAACAATGTTATGATGTTATAACATTGCTGCATGTGCACAAAAAAAAGGAGATTCCGTTGCTGACAAAGTACATGACATGGCGGCACAACCCCTTCTCAAAGGAAGTGCGGAGCACATGGGGAGGGCCGGATCTGAATTCAAGGAAAAAAATCTCCAAAATAAATGCCCTTTTGGGGAAGGGGTGCAGCAAAGTCGGGGCATCAGCTGGGGATTCAACTCGCCAGGAAACAGTGGCCACACTGAGGTGTGGAAAAGGTCCCACTCTTCCTGATTTTTAATCTTGATGGTATTGCATGCCACTTTTCAATGGAAAAAGCAGCCGATAGATTTTCTAATGGACCTTGATAAAGTTGAAACAAATCCCAGAGGTGCTGCCCGAAGGAGACATTTGGAGTTAAGCTGGCTCCTTGCAGTCAGTCCCAGCATTCCATTATGATGTCACCAGCGCTGAACAGACTGGTGAGTGATGTCACATGGAGGGCGGTGATGTGAGAGGAGCTTTGAGTGATGCCACTTCAGGCTTGTAGAGTGAAGCACCAAGAGATTGCTTCTTGCTACTTCTGGTCTGAGAATGAAGGTGGTGAATCACTTTCAAACAACGTTAAAATGCTGCCTGGTATTCTTCTATTTTTAGTGCCCTTTATAAGAAGCTCCCATCTAAGTAAGTGGAATTTCTTTCTGTCCTGTTCTTTTTAGTTATTATTACTAGTGACATCCACAGTGCAAAGCGGCCATGGACAGTTCACAGAAAGCAGAAGGCACAAGCTCAAAGGACAGCTTTTCTCAGCTTGGTGACAAAGCCTCTGCTTTGCACACAGAAAGTCCTAGATTCAATCCCAGACATCTTCTGTTGAAAGATCTTGGCTGGCAAGTGTCTTTCTCCACATGAGCCCCGGAGAGCTGCTGGCCATCCGCACAGAAAATAGGCTGTTCTGTGGTCTAATTTAGTACTGGGGACCTTCACGTGTTTATTAACTCACACACATATATTGGTTAGGGGCTTGGTGGTAGAAGCCATGCTTTGTGTGCAAAATACATCCCAGGTTCAGTCTTAACATCTCCAGTTCAAGGATCTCAGGTAGCAGGCATTGGAAATGAGCTTTCTCTGCCTGAGACTCTGATGAGGAACTGCCCATCTCAGTAAATGTTACTCAGCTAGAAGGACTAACAGACCTGATTTAGTGTAAAGCAGTTTCATATCTATGTATTTATGGGTCCTTGGCCAAGTTATACTATCCTGGCAAGGCCAGTATCTCAACCCCAAATTTGTAAAATGGACACAAAGTCTGCAGAGCAGAAAATCATTCTACTAGCAGAACATCAAAGTTGTGCAACCAATGTCCTTTTCATCATGTGACTTCACAAAGTCACCTTAGGGACAGCACCAAGAAGCAGTGAAGAGACAGCAACTACATTAGAGAAGCTTCCGTGGAAGGTCAGCATTGATGCAGGAAATGAGCATATCTGTGGAGGGGTGATCCTGAACAGCTGGTGGATCTTATCTGCAGCTCACTGTTTCAAAAAGGAAATGTGAGTATCAAAGGCTGCCTATAAGTAAGAAGCAAGGAAAACTATCAGCAGCCATAGGTATCCCATCCCCTACCAACTGCACAGCAGCCTGACATATGGGGAGACCAAGCATACACACACACACAGAGATTTTGTTGCTCTCCACCACCACACCATCCACCTTCCTTGTACCTATTTACTTGATATGTGAAAACCATCCCAAACAGTGTTCCAGTCTTTGCACTTCAAGAGCCAAGACGGATGATCATCAGAAATGGGAGGGCTGAGGGTACGCAAGTGGCTTGTGCTTCTGAAGTGTCTGAAGTGCTGGGATTGGTCTCGGGATGATCTAGAACTCATGGATCCTACTATGGGTATGACCAAGCAAACTTTCCCACCTTTGCTCTAGAGTGTGGGGACTATAAGTTACAGCTTGGAGGAAGATACTGGGTGGTTTGGGATTTCAGGCTTCTCCTCCATTTTTGGTCATCCTTACACCAATTCAGACCATTGGTCTTCCTGGACATGACCAGTGACCAGTTAGTTTGGCATAGTGGTTAAGTGTGCAGACTCTAATCTGGGAGAACCGGGTTTGATTCCCCACTCCTCCACTTGCACCTGCTAGATGACCTTGGGCAAGCCATAGTTCTGGCACAGCTGTTCTTGAAAAGGGAGTTTCTGTCAGAGCTCTCTCAGCCCCACCTACCTCACAGGGTGTATGTTGTGGGGAAGGGAAGGGGAAGGAGTTTGTAAACCACTCCTTTGGGTAGTGAAGGGTGGGGTATAAATCCAATCTCTTCTTCTTCTCTTCTCTTAGTTCCATCCAACTCTGTGGGTTGCTGATTCTGCTTGTTGATACGCTCCTTCCTTCTGCTTTTGTGCTTTGTTCCTAAGTCCTCCAGATCTCCAGATAACAGTTGGCTTGAAGGGCTACCCAGAGAGAAGAAGGATGTTTGATAGGATAGTCATCCATCAGGATTTCAATATTGAAAGCATGGCCAATGATATTGCTTTGATCTTGCTGAACTCTTCCATTGAGTTCAATAAAGAGAACACATTCATTTCTCTGCCCTTGATGCATGACCTCCACATGTGGAAAGACTGCTGTGTTACCAGATGGAGATCCAGCATGGCCGGTACTGCATTTCATCCCAAACGACTATTGTTGCTTATAGGGAATGGGGGGGGGGGGTAGGGTGTGTAGAGTCTTTTGGCTTACGACTCCCCCGTAGGCTGTAGGCTGTAGGAAGGGGGTTACATGGCAGCTGGCTTCCCAGCCATCCATCCAAGTTTTGAAGGGATCCTCCCTCTCTTGGCTGTCTCCCGTCCAATTTGGTGTAGTGGTCAGGAGTGCGGACTTTAATCTGGGAGGACCGAATTTGAATCCCCACTCCTCCACATGCAGCCACTGGTGTGACCTTGGGTCAGTCACTAGTTCTTTCAGAGCCGTTCTCTCAAGGGCAGTTTTGGAGAGAGCTCTCTCAGCCCCACCTACCTCACTGGGTGTCTGTTGTGGGCCGGGGAAGGGAAAGGAGATTGTAAGCTGCTCTGAGACTCCCTCAGGTAATGAAGGGTGGGGTATAAATCCAATCTCTTCTCCTTCTCTTAAAAGCAGCCATCCAGCCAATAGACACTTCCTGTTTCCTCCCTGACTGGTGCCCACTTTCTGCTTCCTCCCTGGCTGCCTTGTGGCGGCTGCCATCTTCCACAGGATGAGTTTCTGCCTTTGGCAATGGGACCGGCTTCCCTTTGACAATGTGATGAATGTCTGTGGTAGGTTGGCTACTGCCTCTCCTGAGTTTGGTACCTTCCCTTAGCCTTGGTTCTGGGATCAACTCCTGTGCAACTAGCATAAAAAGGAATTTATCCTTCCTTAACAGAAATTCAGGCAGCTACCTGTGAAACCAGTCGAAACCATTTAGGCTGTTGTAGCAAGACTGCCATCCCAACACTGGCAGCTATAGTTTATTTTAAATCACACTTCCTGGATGGCCCAGCTCCACGTATCACATCACGGGAAGTTGCTGTTTGACTTACTGCCTGTTAGGAATATAGTGGCAATGAAGAACATGGCAAAGGTTGATGGCTGTACACTTCTTCTTTCCACCAATAGGTGACTGGTGCTATCAGTATGTGCCCCTGTAGAACCATTCCCTCCTGGCTGTCCCTATCCGTTAGATCTGCAGCAATGTCAGGAGAAGCTGCAGCTCCCCATTTTCACACATTAAGCTTCTATTAAAAGTACAGACCTTTCTTTTTTCTCCAGTCCAATTGGCAACTTTATGCTCATCTCAGTAGCCTGTGCAGGAGCAGGATGTAGCCTTTTGCTCTAATGGCAGGACTGCTCTCTGGGTCAGAGTGGAAGAGCGCTCCATTTGGACATTCGGCCCAGACCAACATTTAGCCATGAAGCTGGATCACCTCATGGCATGAATACACAAAACCCTAAAACGCTAGAGTGTCCAGCTGGATAGTGCGAAGAATGTTGGGGCTTGAAATGGCAATCACATAGCCAGATGCTGGGATTTAACTAAGGCTGTTTTTACATCTGACTTTCCCGCTGGAATCATTCTAGTTCCAAAAAAACCTGCCCACACCTCTGTACGGTGTGAAACCGTGCTGCTACTGAAATGTCCACATCTACTAATTGCCCTCCTGTGGTCAAGCTAGTATCCAACCGGCTTTATTCTGCTTTAAACAATTGCTGTTGATTAGTGCACTTAGACCCCCTGGAGTGAAATTTCACACCACTGTGAAATCAGCACAGGAAAAGACAGCAGTCAAACTACTTTAGAGGGGAGGTGTAAAATGACCCTAAAAGAGCAGTCTAGGAGTCTATTCTTTTAAGGTGTAAGAGTTCTTTGTGTGTGGGATGTGCAACATTAACCCTTGAAATTGGGAAGCAGTGTGGTCAGCCAGGTCTGGTTTAAATACTGGGAGCCTGGCTTCCCACACCTTACTTTGTCAAGAGAACAGTATCTCCTGCCTTATGCAGTCCAGGCTTCAGCTTTGCCAACTGCAGATCATCTGGTTGTAACATTCATTTTATTTATTTTTATTTATAATTTGTATTTATATCCGACCCATCCTGCGAAGCCACCAGGTCCAGTAGATGAACTAGGTTGGAGAGAACACTTGGGCTGCCATCACACAGACCGATTTCTCACAAGGAGCTGCAGCGCCATTGCTCCTCCCTTTTCCCTGGTTTCATTGGTCAGTTTCCCACTAATTGCCACACAGCCGCATTTTGATCCGCAGCTTCACACAATTTCCCCCGTGGCTTCTAGGTCCTCAAAAAACAGGATCGAGAAGCTGCGGGGGAAATTGCGCGAAGCCGCGGATCAAAATGCGGCCGCATGGCAGTTAGTGGGAAATTGACCAATGGAACCGGGGGAAAGGGAGGAACGACAGCGCCACAGCTTCTTGTGAGAAATTGGTCACACTCTAAATAGTCCCCTTTCAGTGCACTTTCCAACTGGATTTTACAGTGTGAACTGGCAAAATGCAGTTGGAAGTGCATTGAAAGTGGATTATTTAGTGTGTGTGACTGCAGCCTTGGTCTACATGGTGGTTGCTATTAGCAGCCCCAGACTGGCCCTGAGTGCTGCGTTTTCAATCTGCAGTACCACAGTGGAGTTGACACCATAGCCTGCTGAGATTCATCCCCTCCTAAAATCCATTGTGAATGACTCCTCAGTGGTCTTCCTTTGCGCTCTGTCTGCAGGTGGTCCGAAAAGCCCAATCAGTAAGCTAGAGGAAGTGGAAGTGACTCTGATCAGCAACGAGCAGTGCTCCGAGAACATCCGGGGGCTGACAGAGGATGTGTTGTGTGCTGTCGCTGAGGAAAGCAGTAGTGACACCTGTGAGGTACAATGAAATTGGTCTTGTGTGGTGGTGGAGGCTGTGGAAATAGACTGAATACAAGTGGAGTCCCGCAAGAAACTTGTGGGATGGTTATCCCATTCCTCACACCTTTGCTTCCTCCCTTCTCCCCCCACCTCTCTCACACTCTTTCTCCCTTCTGCCCCCCCTTTCTTACTATCTCTCTCTCCTCCATGTATGTTACTTCCTCTCTCTTTCTGATCCATCATCATTCTCTTTGTTTTTCTGCCTCCCCACCTCATCACTCTTTCTCTTTCTGCACCCCACTCCATCACTCTCTCTTTCTGCACCCATCACTCCCCCAGCCTCCTGCCTGCTTCCTCTCCCCCCACAGCAGCAGTGGCAGTGCTCTGGGAATCACAATGGATCTCCCAGCTGTAGAGATCAATTCACCTTAGGGCTGCCAGCTCCAGGTTGGGAAATTCCTGGAGATTTGGGGGTGGAGCCTTGGGACAGTGAGGCTTGAGGAGGCAAGCAGCCTCAGCAACCCTCCAAAGTAGACATCTTTTCCAGGGGAACTGATCTCTGTCATCTGGACAACAGTTGTAATTCTGGGTGCTCTCCAGCCCTTGTCTGGAGGCTGTCAATGGTAGTTCAAGTGAAGGAAATGGCTGGTTTGGAGGGTGGAGTCTATGGCATTATACTGGTCTGTAGTCCCTCCTCAAATCCCACCCTCCCCAGGCTCCACCCCTCAAATGTCCAGGAATTTTGCAACCTGGAGTTGGCAACCCTATTTCCTTCCCACCCAATAGCCAACCTACCTTTATCTGTCTTCAGCTTTCCATCTCCACCCCCCTCCCCAGCAGCCTCTACCAAGGAAAATTACAGTCTTTCTCCACAGTGGGGACTAAAGCAACTTACATTGTTATTTCCTCCTTGTTGTCTGCACAACAACCCTGTGAGGCTGGTTAGGCTGAAAGTATGTGACTGGTCCAAAATCTCCCAGTCAGCTTCCGCTGCAAGATGGGGATCTGAACCTGGGTCTCGCAGATCCCAATCTGAAGTTCTAACTGTTACATCACAATGGCTTTCATAGGGTGGCTGCTGATGAACAGTAGCAAGCAGCTGGGTCTACCTGAGTCATGCAAATCAGGTGGTATCAAGTCACACAGAGGGTGCTGCCTAGGGATGCCAGCCTCCAGGTGGGACCTGGAGATCCCCTGGAATTACTGCTCATCTCCAGATTACAAAGATAACTTTCCATGGAGAAAATGGATACTTTGGAGGGTGGCGTTTATGGCATTGTACCTCACTGAGGTCCCTGTCCTCCCCAGGCTCCACCCCCAAATCTCCAGGAGTTTCCCAGCCTGGATCTGGATCCGCTGCCAGTGGCCAGGAGGGGTAGTTGGCAACCCTAGACTGCTGCCAGTAAAACCCCTGCCTTTTACTGGTTTTTACTTTTGGGGGGATTTAAGTATCCCCCCTGAAATTTTTTTAAACTTTTTGAATTTTTCTGCAGACATGGGGACTGCCCCACATCTGCAGAACAACCTCCCTGCCCCCTAAGTGCCCCCCCCCCCACGCTGATTTAGGTATCTGCACGTGGGGGGCCACTTGGGAATTAGATATATAGATTATCATGAACTTTGATCCATTTGACATGAGCATCCTGCCTAATTCCATAGTTTCTAAAGAGCTAGTTGAAGAACTATTTTTGTCATCAACTCTCAGGCAGTGCAAGGTTCCCTGGATCCTTTGGGTCACCCCTAAAGACCAAGCAAGCCCTGTGCCATACCTTGCTCTAAGTCTACACAAATTACTGGATCCAGAGCTCTGAGGCAAGACTAACTCCTCCATCTTACTTTATACCAGTCATTGCATTAGTTCCCTTCCTTTTCTCTTCCATTTTTCCTTCTCTGCTGCTCACTTAATTGCTCTTTTTGGGGGGCAGGGGGCACAGCATGTGGTTGAAAGTATAAAAAATTCACAATATGATCCAGAGAGGAGGCTTTATGGAAAGGTTGCAATGGTAATGATGGCTTTGTACGGGAGGGGCTTTGGAGAATGCCCAAATTCCTTTCATCAAGATTGTGTATTTCTTTTTTATAAATGTCAAGTGGTTTTTTTTATTTGTTTGTTTGTTTTTACAATTTCTCCTTTTGTTGTTTCAAAAAATAGAAAAATGTCAATAAACCACCGGTTTGAGAACAGTGCTCTAAATTTGTTCTACTGACTGACATTTGTGTAACAAAATTAACCAGAGAGAAATAAAAAAATTGGCAAGTGGCCAGTTTGGTAAGTGGCAATGCTTTCTTGAACTCAGTGTCCCCAACAATCCTGCTGCCATGGAGGCAGTCCAAAAGGGGACACACAAACCAAACACCAGCCCACAGAAGACGAACATTCCATTGAGTGGCAACCCACGGGGCATTCCGCACAAGAGAGGTTTGCCACTGCCTTCCTCTGCAGAGAAAGGTCAGTCTTCCTTGGAGGTCTCTCATCCAAATACTGACCATAGCTACCCTTGCTCATCTCCAAAGCTCCCAGCAAACTACTACTGACCCACAACCAACCATTTAAAACCGTTACTAAACCAAATTTTAAAAAATCATCTGAAGAATGATGTTCACAACAATTCCAAAGAAATAAAAGTGGCCTTTTTGTTTTAATGCTTTCTCAGTGCTTCTACTCCCTAGTCAATTTGTACACTTCAATAAGCTTCAAAGCCCTTTTAAACCAATCTGATTCCTGGAGCAGCAGGCTTTCTGCGCAGAGCAAGGATTTGAACCTGTGTCTGACACTTTTACACCTTCGGCAACTACCTGTAAGTTTTCAGTCAGGACCACTGTCTCGGGGGTCCTTGAAAGAATGTACAAATATTACAGATTGGTCAGTTTTCTAGTTAAAACTCACCCTTCCGTTCTGCCTTCCAGAACACAAGTGAGCATTTCCACAAACCTTGTATATTCCTCCAGTTCAAGGAGACTGCAGGATTCTGAACGATTGACACTGTGTTCTTCTTTTCCTCTCCCCAGGGTGACAGTGGAGGGCCTGTGGTCTGCACCCATGGAGACATCATTCCGAAGTGGTTTGTGGTTGGACTGTTCAGCCGGGAAGACAGCTGCAGCGGAGAAAAGGGACTGGCAGTCTACACCCTTGTCCTCAACTACCTCGACTGGATACAGACAGCAACTGCTAGAGAAGGGAAGCCCTTTATACCCAAAGGCACGGACCTCAGCCCAATCCTTGGCACCTCAGCCCAACCAGGAGCTGGAGAGAGACATTTTGCTTTTCATTCTCCCCTCCTTCCACTTGTCTCTTGTCTGCTGATGGTTTACGAATCATACTAAAATGGGTATATTTATTAAATGTATTTGCATTATTTGTAGTCTGCCTTTCTCACTGGGACTCAAGGCAGATTACACAGAGTAAGTCAGTGCAATCAATCGTATGGGATATTTAGCACAGCAATGCAATAGGATTTGTATAGTAGAAATCTGGGATCAACCAGAAATGTGATAATCGAACTGAAGCAAAGCATACATATGAATATGATGTGTTAAATGATGAGGATCCCATAGCAGGACCCCACTTACAGCAACAGACAGCAGGAGCAATGCACTGTAGTACAGAGCAGTTTTCACTCAACGTTTCTTCTCAGCAGGTACTCAGAGTGGCTTACAAAATCGTTTTGCTCTTCTCCATTTCATCTTCAATGACCCCTTCCTCCTGCCTTATGTTTTAATTGTTATCCATGCCTTATATTTGTATTTTGGTTTTATGTTTTATTTTTATAAAATTATAAAGATGAAACATCCCTGTCCAGACTCACCATAACTCCGAGAGCTAGAGGAATCCCAGACTCATTGCAGTGCTATAATCAACTGGTTCACAAGTAGGGATGGGCCGAGACCTGAATCCGAGCCAAAGTCCAGGCTGGACTTTGCCCAGTTTGGAGTTTGCAAGCTGAGGTTGGGGAAAGGTGCCGGCCCCCAAACACTCACTGAGCTTTTCTGATCAGCATGCCACTTCCAGGTGGCATTGGGCCCCGCCCCCAGTGCGCCCCTGTCATCCGGAAGTGACACAAGTGCATCGTCAACGTGCTCTCATCACTTCCAGGTAATGCGGGTGCACTGGGGGTGGGGCCCGACACCACCCGGAAATGACACGAGCGCATCAGGGGACAACGGGCTTGCGTCACTTCCAGATGATGTGAGCGCGCCAGGGGTGAAGCTTGACACCACTCAAACCAGTTCAGTTTGGGTGGGGTTTTTGCTTGGGGTTTCAGTTCAAGTCACAGACCAAACCAGGAAGCCTATTCACAATAGGGACTATGCCCATCCCTATTCACAAGACTCCATCACTTAGGTCAGGGGACACCAAGCTTTTTCAACCTGTGGGCGCCTTTGGAATTCTGACACAGGGTCATGGACCCAACTATAAAATGGCTGCCACAAGAGTCATAGTCAGCTACAAAATGGCTGCTACAGGGGGTGGAGCCTAGGGTTACCAGTCTCAAAGTGGTGGCTGGAAATCTCTTGGGATTACAACTGAAGCAGCAGAGATCAGTTCACCAAGAGAAAATGGCCTCTTTGGAAGCTGGACTCTATGGCATTCAACCCAACTGGAGTCCCTCTACTCCCCAAACCCCACCCTCCCCAGGCTCCACCCTCAGAATCACTAGGTATTTCCCACCCTGGAACTGGCAAACCTAGAGAAGCCACATATACAGAGGAAGCCCAAGTGCCAGGGAGAAGAGGGCTGATTTAAACATATATACTGCAGAGAGGATTGACAGAGAATAAAACCAACACTATTTTATTCTGTGCAGCCAATCAGATCTCCAGGGACCAATCAGAAGCCCAGCCGGTAGGTACCAGGAAAGGTGGCCAGCGGGTGCTATAAATTGGAGATTCCTGGTTTAGAGCCTATCACATTTTTATCCCACACTTCTTCCAGTGCTGCACATGTATTGCCTGCCTCCATTTTATCTTCAGCAATCATGCCAGGTAGGTTGAGATGACTGGCCTCAAACCACACATAATGCAGGGCAACAAATTTGGGCATCCTTCTTCAACAGATGATGGTTAATCTGAAGACAAGAGGTGGAAGGTAGGGTTTGGCAGTCCATGGGAGGATGAAGATCAAATCCTGGCTCAACCAAGAATCTTAATGTGCCCCCTTGGATGCGTCTTTTTTTTTTGTCCCCTACTCAACTCACAGGTTGGTTATGGGGACATTGTGAGATGAAGATATATTAAAACCCACCCCTGACATACTTAGTATAGGGCAGGAAAATCTAAATAATCCTAAGAATATCATGTTCAAGCATATAGGAAACATTAATTAAGGCTGGGTTTTTAAAATTCATTTTTCCTACTTTTCCAGCATCCTTATGTCAGATATTAGTCTTACACTGTTCAGTATATATGCAGGTATCCCAATATTTGTTACAGCCAGAGCCAATATACTGAGTAGCAAAGCCAGAAAGACTGTTTTACAGCTCACAGGATATATACTAACTCCATATAAGATCCATATCAACACACTATTTGGATTCTCCAGGTGGACCTTCGTACGCAGGGCATTTTTGGCCTAGTAGCTAAGGTGGCAGAGTGCTTCCTTCTTTAAGACTGCAGTCTAGAAATACTGTATCTAGGAACATAAAGCTGAAGATGCTTTAAATTGCCTGCTCATAAAGTGACCAACCAGAAGAACAGCTAAGGGTTTTGTCTGCTATGATCAGTTCTATATAACAGCAATGTATAGATATAAAGTGGGGACAAGAGCAAGGCGAGCAAGGCTCTTGCTTCGCACAAAAAGCTGAGGGGCGCAGAAACTGTATATCATGACTAAAACAAACATTGTGTTAATATTACTGTTGTTATTTATGTATTTACCTTTTTTACCAAAACAACTACTGTGAAAGTATAGGGGGCACAATTTTATATTTTTGCCTCGGGCGCAAAATTAGCTAGTTATGGTTCCATGATCACGCGTGCCTCCTGCTGAATTCTCAGCACGCTCCATTGTTTACCAAGGAACCTGCGCTAGTCATGAAGTTCTGAGCAACCGCTGGAGTCATCTTGTGGCCAAACTCTGTATTGCAGGTCACGAAAGACCAGGCTACATGCGCACACTCGGTCTATAACACAGACACACATGCACCCCAGGTCAGCCTCCTGTGGCCCATAGTCTGCCTCTGCTCATCAGAATTTCCCTCCCTCCTCCTCCAGACCAGAAAGCCTTATAAATCCTTGTTGATACTATAATGGTGGTTATTACTGCTATTATTAAGGAATATTATTTATTAGGAATCAGCGAAGCAGATTATCAGGACTGTCAGAAAACTCCATCTGCTGATAGCTGTTGAATGAACACGTTCCCGGTGTTCCACCTTTCTTTGGCCCTCCTTAATGCTCCCTTCCTTCCTGGAAGGTTACAAGGCCCCTGCGGTTCCATTATCAAGTCAGCCATGTGAAATTAATGCAAAGCCATTTTCATCAGTGTGATTCGCTCAGCACGTTGGATAATTAGACTTTATTTTCCCTTCAGACAATGTAGCAAATAAAGTCTTGACTTTTATGCTAGGGTGGATTTTGATCTTTTTTTCTTCTTCTTTGCCTCTGCAAAAAGGCGGAAGAATTAATTTTAGTTTACAAGGCCACAGTGCAAGCTCCTGAGTAATTAAAGGCAATTTGCTAGCCTGTTTCTCACTGTGCAATTGCAAAGGGTGTCTGCCAGGGCAAGGCTGCATATATTCTGCACTTTAAAAAAAACCAACCAATACAATATAGTACTATTATAAATCTGAGCCAAGGGAATCCAAATTTGGTGCCAAGCAAAACATGAATTCTGTGACCTTTACCAGTTATGCACATTAAAAAAGCATGTGCTTCTATTTGTCTTCTAATGCACTGGAATGCCTCTGGTTTTGCAAATGCTTTGCTTTGGTGACCAGGGGTCCTTTCGTAAAAAAAGAGGTGCAGGAGCTCATTAGCATAACTTATTTGCATATGCCACACCCCCTGACGTCACCGGAAGTGATGACGTCATCGGGAGTGTGTCAGAAGGCAAGAAGGGAGGGAGGGGGAAGGAAGGAAAGGAACAGGAAGGAAAGGAACAGGAAGGAAGGTAGGTAGGTGGGGGAGAGAGAGAGAAGAAAGAAAGGAAGGAGGGAGGAAGGGGGGAAGGAAGAAAGAAAGGAACAGTAAGGTAGGTAGGTAGGTGGGGGGAGAGAGAGAAGGAAGGAAGGAAGGGGGGAGAGAGGGAGGAAGGAAGGAAGGGAGAGGGGAAGGACGGGGAAAGGAAGGAACAGGAAGGTAGGTAGGTAGGTGGGGGAGAGAGAGAGAAGAAAGGAAGGGAGAGGGGAAGGAACAGGTAGGTAGGTAGGTGGGGAGAGAGAGAGAAGAAAGGAAGGGAGAGGGGAAGGAACAGGTAGGTAGGTAGGTGGGGGAGAGAGAGAGAAGAAAGGAAGGAAGGGAGAGGGGAAGGAACAGGTAGGTAGGTAGGTGGGGAGAGAAAGTGAGAAGAAAGGAAGGAAGGAAGGGGGAAAGGAAGGAAGAGGAAGGTAAGTTGGTAGGTGGGGGGAGAGAGAGAAGGAAGGAAGGGAGGAAGTATTGAGGGGGGGAGGAAAAGGGCTTCTCGGGGCCAGCGGCGCTCTGCCGCGGCCCCAAGGGGAGGGGGGAGGAAGGGGCTTCTTTTGCCCGGGCCGGCGGAGCGCCGCCAGCCCGGGAACACTGACGGGGGGGCGAGGGAAGGGGCTTCTCGGGGCCAGCAGCGCTCTGCCGCGGCCCCGGGAGCAGGGGGAGGGGGGAGGAAAGGGGCCTCTCCTGCCTGGGGCCGGCGGAGTGCCGCCGGCCCCGGGAACACTGACTGGAGGGGGCGAGGGAAGGGGCCGGCGGCGGCAGAGTGGCCTGCCGCAGCCTGGGAAGAGCGAGCGGGGGGGGGCGGGGCTTTCTTAAGTGCCCGCCCCCCCGCCTCCTCTCTCCCGGAGCGGCGCTCCGGCGCGCTCCGGCGCGCCCCGGCCCCAACGGAGCCTTGTTGGTGACCAATGATTAACTTGTCGATGATGGCAAATGGGAAGATAATGTACAAGCATGAAGCCCATGAGAACCGTAGGTGGGGTGGATAAGGGACTGGGAATTTACCCCATCCACCTACATTTTCCCCTCCAAGGTACTAGGAGCTTATGGAAACCATTTTCTCCTTCCCTCTTTTTCCTCTGCCCCCACCAACAACTGACATTCAACAGCCCTGAACATTCTTAACCTTCTCAATGGAAAGGAACACGCTCAATCTTCTTCAGCCTGTTTTTCGAAGGGTGGGTTTTTTTCCACATTATAATTTACAAAACAACATGCTTTTACATACATGGGGAGTCCTCCAAGATGCAGAAACCATGCCTTGGCTGTGGGCTGACCCATCCTCCAGATCAGTGTCTGATAGCGTTGCCAACTTTGGGTTGGGAAATTCCTGGATGCTTTAGGAGTGGAGCTTGGGGATGGTGAGGTTTGAGGAGGGGAGGGGAGGGACTCCATAAGTGTATAAAGCCACAAAGTCCACTCTCCAAAGGAGCCATTTCCTCCAAGGGACTGATCTATGTAATCTGGAGAACAGTTGTAATTTCAGGAGATTTCCAGGTCCCACCTGGAGATTGGCAACCCTGGTCCAATCATGATGTATCTTGCTGAAAGGCACAGATGGGAGGGTCTGCACAGGGTTGCCAGGTCTCGGTTAAAAAAATACCTGGAGACTTTGGGGGTGGATCCAGGAGAGGGTGGGTTTTGGGGAGGGGAGGGGCCTCAGCATGGTACAATGCCATAGAGCAGGGGTGGGCAAATTGCGGCCCGCGGGCCACATGCGGCCCGCCACAGAGTTTTTTGCAGCCCGCCAAGACAGTCTGTGATGAGAATCTCAACAAGCAATCTCACTCCTGATTTCAAAAAAAATTGTAGAAAAGTGTGATAGGGTACATTTGTCTCATTCTAAAATTAAATGTGCTTGCAGCTATAGGTGATATGAAATTAGCACAATAAATAAATTGAATAAAACTACCACTATTTTATTTAATTTATATTTATTGATTCTTATGATACAATTTATACCTTTTCTGAAATGCAAAGTTAACTAATGAATGCAATCATTTTAAAAGGTGCTGCCCTCCGCTAACCTCCGCTCCCACAAAGTGGCCCTTGAGCCAAAACAATTGCCCACCCCTGCCATAGAGTCCACCCTTCAAAGCAGCCATTTTCTCCAGGGGAGCTGATCTCTCTCAGCTGGAGATCAGTTGTAAAAGCAGGAGATCCCCAGGCCCCACCTGGAGGCTGGCAACCCTAGGTCTGTAAGAAATAATAGGAGCGTAGCTTAAACAATTGGACCTCCCCCCCCCCCCCATCTTCACCTCTGTGGTACTCTTTACTCTCAGAGGTGTGAGCAGGTTAAATGGATCATCTCTCCCGCTCAGCCCCGTTCCCCCCCTTTAACAGATTTTGGACTGCCACCCACATTTCCATGCCTCCTGGACCATAGTTGTAATTAAGTCATTGGGGAATGTCTTTTTCTTTGCTTAACTGACAAAAATAATATAATTTTTTCTTGCATGCTCAGATAGTCCCTTGAGAAGACAGAAGCCCTACTTTCTCTGTGAATAGCCTGGTTTTAGCCCCACTCCACCCCACCCCTTTTCACCCTAGTTTTGAAAAAGAGGAAGTGCTGTTTCTTGTTGCTGTTAGCAAATGAGAGTGGTACGGGGAGCAGTTGGGGCACCTCACTGATTTGTTTCCTTCACAGAACTGTGCTGAGAAAGGCTGTGTCCCACCAACAATACCCCCAGTGCTGTACAGAAGCTAAAATTCAATTGAATGCTCCCCCTATCCAAGCAAGTAAGGTCTTCCCTTCTTCAACAGTGTTATGTCCAAATGGCAACCATGCACGCGGTCAGAGAAACGCACTTGGCCGGGCTGGCTACCAGAGCTCAGGTGGATTGTAAATCAGACCAATTGGCCACCCAAGATCTGCCAGGGAACCTATGGTGTAGGGTCACTTGTAATTAACCCTATCAGGGAGATTGGGCGAGGCCGGGGGTGCGGTTTAGATGGACTTTTAAGCAGGCCCCTAAGCCCCATTCTCCAGTCGTGTTTTGTACCATCAATAAACTTATGAGCTGATTTCACTTCAACGCATCTCTGGACCCAGAACTTTATACTGGCGATGAAGGTGGGATCCCAATGAGTGACATCGACTCTGACTCCAGCACCGCATCGAGCACCGATCCTCCAGCAACCAAGCAACGCCTGGCTCCAGCACCACTCGGCACCACTGACTGCCCCACAGGACATCACTCACCACATCACTCCGGAGTTATGACCGCCGCTCCGGGACAGCTCACTGTTTTCGACCCTGCTCACCCCAAGCTCTGGGAAGCGTGGGTCGAACAATTAAAGTACTTTTTCCCGGTCCAGGACACAGCCGACGCAGGAAAGAAGAAAGCCTGGCTCATCAGCTCCTGCAGTGTCTCCACGATTCGCCTGGTGCAAAGCCTAATTGCACCCAAGATGCTGGACAATTCCTCCTACCAGGGGTCATTTCGAGCAGGAGCTTGGGGGAGTGCAGCTCCGGGAGTTGGTGCCAGGACCCCCCTCCTGCGGGGAAATGCCTGCTTGTGTCATGGTTGCAGCAAAATGACCCCATCCCTTGGAAAGGTCCTTGTTCCTCCGACCAGCCTTCTGAAGGCTTCAGCCACCACTGAAGCTATCCTCCCAGAATAGGGGTATTTCTGAGGCTTGGATTAGTAGCTGTCCCTTCCCTCCCTCCCTCCCTCCCTCCCTCCCTCTCTGCCTTCCTTCCTTCCTTCCTTCCTTCCTTCCTTCCTTCCTTCCTTGCCTACTGACATACTTCCAGTGATGTCAGGTGGTGTAGTATATGCAAATAAGTTATGCTAATGAGTTATGCTAATGTGCTCCTGCACCTCTTTTTCTACGAAATGACCCCTGCCTCCTACGATGAGCTGATCACCGTGCTCACCACATATTTCACACCGAAACCATCCAAAATGGCACTAGAAATGGATTTCTGCACTTGATCCCAGAAGGCCAGAGAATCTGCAGTGGACTTCATGGCCAACCTCTGGTGTCTGGCAGTAGGATGTGAGTTCCCGTCTGTTGAGGAGCATAAGAAGAACCCTGCTGGATCATCTAGTCCAGCACCTTGTCTCACACAGTGGCCAACCGGTTCCTCTGGATGGCCAATAACAGGGCATAGAGGCTGAGGCCTTCTCCTGATGTTGCCTCCTGGCTTTGGGATTCAGAGGCTTAGTGTCTCTGAATGTGGAGGTTCCCTTTGATCCTTTTGAGAGGTTCCATGAAGAAGCAACGTACCCTCATACGGCAATAAATAGATTAAGATCCAGTGCACATGCTAGTGTAAAATAAAATTGCCCATTAATTTCTAGCCCAAATGGCATGATAATTGAACATACCCAGCTTACATCACAGCTTACATCTCCGACAGCAAATTCTGCTGACCCCAGTTTAAGAAATCTACTAGGTGTCCAATTGCAGAGAATAATAATTTTGTAATTAATTGTAATGATAAGGGGTAATTTGAAATGTAGTGTTGTGGGTGGAGAGTTTTATGGATACCATAGACTGCCAAAAAGACAAATAAGTGGATTCTAGATCAAATCATATGTGGATAGCCCACACTAGCCTGGTTTCATCAGTTCTCAGAAGCTAAGTAGGGTTGACACTGGTTAGTATTTGGATGGGAGACCTCCAAGGAATGCCAGGATCATAACAGGGAGGCAGGCAATGGCAAACCACCTCTGAACATCTCTTGCCTTGAAAACCCTGTGGGGTAGCCATAAGTCATATTTGACTTGATGTCAAAATTTATTATTTATTTATTACTAGGAATAAGGCCCATTGTGGAAATAAATACAACAGGCTCTAGAAAGAGGCTCTGAGAGAATGCCAAGGCCTGGGCACTTAGCGTCAAATTTGCTGTGGCATCCTCAGCAGTGTATAATGACACAGAGTCCACCATTTTCTCCAGGGGAACTGATCTCTCCAACCTGAAGAGCAGTTGTAATTTTGAGTGATCTCTAGCCTGCACCTGGAGATTGGCAACAGTGGTTCCCCAGGAGGGAATAGCTGGTTTGTAGGGGAGTCATTCTACCTGTCTGAGGCCCCACCCCTCCTCAAATCTCACCCTCACTAGGCTCCATCCCTCAAATCTCCAGGAATTCCCCATCTGGAGTTGGCAACCCTATCTCCTTCCCAGCCAAGCATCAACCTACCTTTATTTCCCCCTCACTCTTCAGCTTTCCATCTCCTCCCCCACCTGCAGCCTCTACCATGCTCTGAAGCCCTGACTGCCACATCACATTGGCTGTCATGGGGGGGCATCTCAGCAGGGTATAAGGACACAGGGTCCATCATTTTCTCAGAGGGAACTGATCTCTGCCATCTGGAGAGCAGTTGTAATTCTGAGTGATCACCAGCTCTCACCTGGAGATTGGCAACAGTGGTTCCCTAGAGGGAATAGCTGGTTTGGAGGGGAGTCTATGGCACTGTACCTGTCTGAGGCCCCACCCCTCCTCAAACCTCACCCTCTCCAGGCTCCATCCCTCAAATCTCCAGGAATTTCCCACCTGGAGTTGGCAACCCATTCTCCTTCCCAGCCAAGCATCAACCTGCCTTTATTTTCCCCTCACTCTTCAGCTTTCCATCTCTCCCCCACACACACACCTGCAGCCTCTATCATGCTCTGAAGCCCTGACTGCCATGTCACCCTCTTTTTCCACACTTTTTGGCCTTGGGGCAGCTGGGAACTGTGGGCCAGCAAATGAGGAAGCCCCATTCAACCCAGTGAGTGATACCTCTGCAGGTCCCTCTCTCGAACTACAGTTCAATTGAACCTTATGGGGGAACATTTTAAACAAACAACCACAGACAGCAGCCATCTTAGAAACACAGGTAACTGCCATTTCGTTACACCTACCAAAAGCCACTGAGGGAACAGTTGGTCCCACACAGAAGGCAAGCAGGAGAAGCGTCTTCATCAAGAGAGAAAGCCATCTGCCAGAAATTCTGACAGGGCACAGTGGCTGAAGTAGTGGGCGGGGAACAGGAGCAGATCCAGCACCCAGCCAATGGCACGTGAGTACTCACAGCCAGAGGGACAGCTTCTGAGTGACACTTCAGGGAGCCAACTGATTTTGGAGCGTGTGGAGTGTTCTGGAGTGCCACTGCCAAATCAGGATTATTATATAAAGAGATGGCGGAGTTACACACAGAAAGCATATCATAATATTAAATATGTAACCAAGTTGATACAATGGGTGTGCAGACTGATTGGGTAACCCCCTACATACTAATATCTAAATTTTCAATCCACTTAATTGTAGCTGGGGAGAATTCTAAGAGCTCCATCACATCTCTCTGGAAAACATGATGCTCACATTCCTGTGACAGATGGAAAATAGTTTGGCGAGCTGCACCACAATCACATTTGGGTCCTGGAATTTTGCCTCATTTAAACAACCGGTCCGCATAACTGCCAAAACCTGTTCATATTCTATTAGCCATCTTCCATACTTTATGCGGTAAGTCAAATCCTGTGGGCCTCTTGTGGGTGTTTATCAGGTTATGGATATCGGGTGGAACTGATGGCATCCATGTTCACAACCATTCATTCCTCGGATAGAAATTTTGTAATTGCAGGATTTGTGCAGATCTTATTGCTGGGTGTTGGGATCTTAGTCTGGATAGGCTCACATCAGCCATGTCTTTCTGGATGGGCAACTCTCTGTTTTCAGTGATCTTTCTATATTCATGAAGAAAAACATCTTGTCTTTGGAGATGTGGGGGAGCGATGTGGCACAATGTGGGTAGCCAATAGGTCGGAGTGGGTTTAATACATCCACTGATGGTCCTCATTGTTGTATTGAGTTGGTCATCAAGTTTGTGGACATGGGGGCTGCTGAGCCACAATTGAGGCACCATATTCTGCTGAGCATCTAAGTGTAGTAGCAGATGTACCCCAAGTTATACCACATAATTTTTGGAGAATGTTGTTTTGCGTATGTATTTTCACTGCTACACTGATAACAACAGACCAAATCAAGCCTGAACTCTCCCTAGAAGCTAAGATGACTAAACTGGGGCTATCCCACTTTGGTCACTTGATGAGGAGACAAGATTAGAAAAGACAGTCATACTAGGAAAAGTTGAAGGCAGCAGGAAAAGAGGAAGACCCAACATGGGATGGGTTGACTCAGTCAAGGAAGCCACAAAGGCCCTCAGTTTGCAGGACCTGAGCAAGGCTCTTAACGACAGGATGTTTTAGAAGTCATTAATTCATAGGGTCATCATAAGTCAGAAGGACTTGACGGCATTTAACGCACACACAAGGTGCAAGGAAGGTTGTTTTAACATTATACTTTATTTCTCTTGCCATATTGCTTTCTGAATTTGTACACTGAGATGTATATTCCAGTTCTGCCACAGTGTTTAGAGGCAGCATACCTCTGAATAACATCAGAGCTTGAAAATTTACAACGGAGGAAGGAATACAACATAGCCTTCGTGCCTGTTTGTGGACCTCCCAGGAACATCCGGCTGATCACTGTTGGAAACAGGATACTGGGCATGGATGGATCTTCAGTCTGAGCCATAGGGATGCCAAGCCCCTACTGGGGACAGGGAATCCCCCACCCCTGGCTCCCATTTCCCACTGCCACTTCCGCGGCTAGTGGGAGAAAAAACAGTCTTTTAAAAATCCTCTCTAGGAACCACCAGAAACTCTATGGTTTTATTATAGAGTTCTGGTGTTTCATAGAAAGGCGTGGCAATCACTTCTGTTTTTTTCCCTGGAAGTGATGCTGCGCCATCGCTGCTGGCAGACACACACTTCAGTTCCCTGCTGGCTGCTGGTTGCCTGGCTATGCCTGGCAACCCTACTGAGCCAGCAGGGCTGTTCATGTGAGATTGCATAGAAGAACCCTGAAGCCATTATAACAGTTGTCCTGGTTCCTGCCAAGATATAAAGACAATAGCCATGATAGCTGTGGATGGTACCTCTGTGTTCAAATACAACATAGCTTTTATTACTAAATGCTGGGAACATGCAAAACAAGTAATAACTATTTCCCTGTCACCCTTCCTGTGAGTTTCTTTGGACACAAGAGAACTGGCAAGAGGGACACTTCAGTCTGATCCCATTCTGATGTTTGTTGAAACGTGGGTGCCTCTGTCGGGCACTTAGGGTCTCGCGCAGCACGAGATGGGACAAGAGGAGCATTACACTTTCGGCAAGCAGGGAAGGATGTGGAATATGGGGATTGGCAAGGGAACTCTGGGGAGCGGAAGGAAGCGGGCCAGAGACACAAAGATGCAAAAGGCTGCAGAGTGAGGCAGAGGCCTGGCTGGACTAACCAGGTGTTTTGACTCTTTTCAAAGAACTGAGTACTCCCAAAGCAAGACCTCCAGGTGGCAGCATTGTTTTCCTTTCTGCTGCATTCCCCCCTCTTGTTCTATCTAAGGTCCACTCTGCATCTAGCATTCGCTCTGTTGTTTTACCAAACCCACACTGGAACAGAAAACCACATTCAAAAACCCCGGGCCAACGCCATACTGACTGCACAGTCACCCCTGAACGGCCATTCAACGGCTATACATTTATGTAGACAGTACCATAAAACAGAGAGATCAAAGGAAGTGAAACCGGCATGCAGTGTGGAGGCTGCCATAAAATCTGGCAGTCAAAGGAAGCGAAAGTGGCATGCAACGTAGAGGGGAATTTCTGCTCCAATGTGGATTTGGTAAAACAGCAGAGTGGACGCTAGATGCAGAATGGGCCCCTGTGAGCAGGAATCTTTTTAGGTTTAAGACTGGCAGGAGACTTCAAGGGTCAACTAAACTAATCCTCCCCCCCTTCCAAAATAGCATCCTGGGGAGCTCTTCTTGCAAATTTCCCAGCACAGCAGATTTCATATACTCATGAGGTGATATCTCACTGTCCACCTTTCCTAAAGACTGAACTAAATCTACTGTTTCCTCTTCATTGCTCCTGCTGAAGTCTTCTTTAGAGAAACTCTGAGGCCCCGATCTCACCTGCCCCACACAGGCAATGTGTCAGGACTCAAGCTCATAGCAGGCTTCGAACTGGGGACCTGAGAGATGCCAGTCCTGTACACGACTGCCACCACCAGCTATGGCCCAAAGTAGGAACTGCAGAAAGATTTAACTGCACCTGCTAAGAGAGCCTTTTCCAGAGCAAGTCCGGTGGTTCTCCTTCACAACATCTCCTGGCTCCATCTTGCTTTGTTAGGGAACCAAGCAGGAGGATTGCTATTGCTGATAGTTATACAGGAACCAGGCTTAATATAAAGAAGAGTGTTCTTTGTCCTGGAGCATGGATAACTCAGCTGAGAGACTTCTGCCTTGGCTTCGCACTGGATGGTCTAGGGTCTATAGCTGCCTCTGTCATCCCTTGACACAGTCTGTAAGTGAAGGAGAGAAGGGAAACGACTTGGGTCCTATTTGCTTGTATGCAGTGAACAAAAGAAGCTACCACTGGGGATCTGTATGCAGGCAGTGTGGCAGTGTGGATATACAGCGTGTGACTTAGAACTGGTTAAGACCCAAGTTCAAATCCCCACTCTTCAGGTGACCTCTCTGGATCAGTCACTCTTCGGCTGCGGGCACACACATTAAATAATCCACAATCAATCCACTTTCAATCCACCTTGAGTGGACTTTCCAAGTGCATTTTTAACGTGTGAACTGGCAAAATCCAGTTGGAAAGTGCACTGAAAGTGGATTATTTAGTGTGTGTGACCGCAGCCGTAGCCTAACCTACCTCACAGGGGTGTTCTGAGGATAAAGTAGGGGGAGATCATTATGCATGTCATCCTGAATTCCTTGAAGAAAGGTATGACAAAGAAAATGATTGCTAAAGGAAAATGTGGCAGGGGGGTCATTTGCCCCCCTTGACCATGGCTTTTTTTTTCCTTTTTAAAGGGGGGGGGGTGTTTGTGTCTCCTCCCTTCCAAAGGATTTTCCAGTTCACCTTGAGCCCCTGGAACTCTGCTGCCTCCAGCTCCCTCTACTCGTGTAGCAGACCAAGACGGCAGAATCCTGAGTGGGCAGTACCTCTTCAGACTGCAGTTGTGTACGGCCACATTTCCCCTTTCCTGAACAAGATGACAGAAAACGGGGCTGCAGAGCAATTCCTGGCCTTCCCACACTAGACACTTTGGTCCAGTTTCAAGCTCAGGTATGGGACAGAGGTTGTGTTGATGGCCTCTTGTCGATAACCTCAATGTAAATACAGCTATGCTGCTCTGCTGAATTGACCAGATTTAATCAGCAGCCTTTGATACTGTGGACCGCGCCCTCTTGTGGACGCATCTGGAAGCAGCAGCCAGGATTCAGGGAAGTGCTTTGCATTGGTTTAAGGTAGCTGTTCCTTCTGGGCAGGGCTCAGAGGCTGCTGTTGAGGGCTGGGAGGCTTTGGTGTTGGCCAGTGTTCCCTCTAAGCTGAGTTAGTGTGAACTAGCTCACCATTTTTTAGCCTCTGGCTCACACATTTTTGTCTTAGCTCAGGAAGGATGGCTCCAGAGCAAACCAATTTATGCAGTAGCCAAATTGCTCGCTCACAACTTTAATGTCAGTAGCTCACAAAGTAGATTTTTTTTGTTCACAAGACTCCACAGCTTAGAGGGAGCATTGGTGTTGGCCCTGCCTTGTGGAGCTCCACAAGGCCCAGTCTTTTTTTAAAAAAAATCTTTATTAAAATGCAACAATATATAATCAGAACTGGTATACGACACATCTAGTTCACAAATTAAAATCCAGTGACGCGAGCAAATGTACACAGGTATAGCTATTCCTTTCTTATCCAGTCATTTCTAACAGCACAACGCAGCCAATCATTGACAATTTTTGTCACCTAAAATATTCTGAGGATTTTGAATTACTGTTGGTTTTGACTGTTGATAACAATTCTCACCTCTCTAAGAACCCTTCTCCCACAAGGCTCGGACTCCCCCCGCCCCCCAATGCTATTTTATCTATGTGTGAAGCCCTTAGGAGAAATCATTTGTGGTTCTGGAATGGGTTGCCGTCAATAGGCTGATGACTCCCAACTAGGGCCATAGCCAGCAGTGGGGCTTTAGGGGCTGAGGCCCCTATCAGATCTTTAGAGCCCCCCATTACAACGTCCCCACCAAAAATTAAGCTGCAATCTTAGCAGCGCCCCATGCTGGAAGGAAGGTTAGAGAATCAATGGCCCGACACGATTCTCTAATACCCATTCTGGCACAGCACAGGCTGAGATTGTTTTAAGATTGGGGTGGGGGTGTTGCGGTGGTGGGCGGAGCAGCATGGCTCTTCCTGCTTGGTGGGCCGGGCCAGGATTGCTGAAGCCGTGCCACCGCCAGCCCAAAGCAATTTCTCTAACCTTCCTTCCTTCTTGTGGCTCTTCCTGTGGAAGAGGATTAATGAAATCACTTCAGGCCGGCGGTGGTGTGGCTTCAGCAATATTGGCCTGGCCCGCCAAGCAAGAAGAGCCGGGGTAAGCAGCTGCCCCTCCTCTCCCTCCTGCCTGCACCTGGAGGAGAGAGAGAGCTTAAGCCGGGGAAGACTGGGGTGGGGGCACTGTTAATTTGATTTAATTTAAATAGCTGTGCCCCCACGCACGTCCCAGCGCCCCCTCCACCCAAAAAATCCTGGCTACAGCGCTACATTTCTTTATCTGAATCACCTGCTGACAGGGCAGAGGCCTGACTTGCTGTGGTTGCACAGCTCAAGGTAAAGAAGCCAAAACTGAATTCTGACAAGGTGGAGGTAATGTTGCTTGGCAAGGCTGGGGTCCTGACGGGCATGCCTCCCCCACTTTTTATGGTGTCCAGCTGACTCAGTCAAGAGCCTGGTGGCTCTACTGGTCCCAGCATGACTGGTGGAGCAGCAAGAGAAGGCCGCTGCAAGAAGGCCGCTGCAAGAAGGCATTCCCCCTGCTCGGAACATGGCCCCCTGCCTTGACTCAGCTAACCTGCCCATGGGAAACTCATTCTATAGCTACCCGAAGGCTAGACCACTACAATGAAAGACAGGTGGAAGGGAAGGGAGGGACTTCAAGGTGGTATAATGCAATAGAGGCCTCCTTCCAAAGAGGCCACTTTCTCCAGGTAAACTGATCTCTGTTGCCTGGAGATCAATTGTCATCCCAGGAGATATCCAGCCATCACCTAAGTTCCATGCTATAGCTGCACTCCTCCGAGCAAAGCCTTCTTAATGTACCACCCTGCAAACAGGTGTAACTGGCAATGTGACTACCACATTGTGGAACAGACTGCCGGAGGCTAACAAGAAGACACCCCCCCCCCCCATGGTGCTTCTATCATTTTGCAGAATGTGCAAAACAGAAATATTTATTTATTGATTAAATTGGATTTACTAGGCCACCCTTCCCTACAGGGGCAACAAAGATGGTGAGGGGTCTGGAGACCAAGTGCTCCAAGGAAAGGCTGCAGGAGCTGGGGATGTTTTGCCTGGAGAGGAGACGACTGAGAGGTGAGATGATCACCATCTTCAAGTACTTGAAGGGCTGTCATATAGAGGATGGTGCAGAGTTGTTTTCTGTTGCCTCAGAAGGTCGGACCAGAACCAATGGGTTGAAATTAAATCAGAAGAGTTTTCGGCTAAACTTTAGGAAGAACTTCTTGACAGAGCGGTTCCTCAGTGGAACAGGCTTCCTCGGGAGGTGGTGGGCACTCCTTCTTTGGAGATTTTCAAGCAGAGGCTAGATGGCCATCTGACAACAGTGCTGATGCTGTGAACTTAGGTATATTATTTATTTATTATTTCGTATTTTTACCCCGCCCTCCCCAAGAACGGGCATGTCATGAGAAGGGAGGGCAGGAAGGGTTGCTTCTGTGCTTAGTTCTTGTGGCCCAGATGTCTTCCAGCAGAGGATTCCACCAGGTGGGGGCCATGGCCGAGAAAGCCCTGGCCCTGGTCGAGGACTGCCAGACTTCTCTCAGGCCGGAGAACACCAGGAAGTTCTTATTTCCTGAGCATAATGCTCTTCCAGGGGTATAATGGGAGAGGTGGTCCCGAAGGTATGCAGGTCCCTGACTGCTAAGGGCCTTAAAGGTCAAAACCAGAACCTTGAATCTGATCTGGTGCTCCACTAGGAACCAATGCAGCTCACGCAGAACTGGTTGAATGTGTGTGGTCTGAGGGGTCCCAGTAAGGATCCACACGGCTACATTTTGAACCAGTTGGAGCTTCCGGGTCAGGTGCAAGGGCAGGCCCATGTAGAGCAAATTACAGTAGTCCAGCCTGGAGGTGACTGTTGCATGGATTACTGTGGCTAGGTTGGAGCAAGACAGGGAGGGAGCCAGCTGCCTGACCTGGTGAAGTTGGAGAAATGCCAGGTTGGCAACCTTCATAACCTGAGCTTCCATGGACAGAGTAGAATTCAAGGTCATGCCCAGGCTCCTGACGGTCTGTGCCAGTGACAGAGGCACACCCTCAAGAGTCGGGAGCTGGCAACCAAATTGAGGTTCCCCTCCACCCAACCACAGAACCTCTGTCTTACCTGGATTCAGTTTCAGTCGACTCTGTTTTAGCCATCTCACCACAGCCTCCAAACCCTCAACTAGATTCCTGGGAACAGTATCTGGCCGGTCACCCATCAACAGAAGTAGCTGGGTGTCATCAGCATATTGATGGCATCCCACCCTGAACCTCTGCACTAGCTGGGCGAGGGGGCGCATATAGATGCTGAACAACATTGTGGAGAGAAGTACCCCTTGAGGAACCCCACATTCCAGTGGGTACCTTGAGGTCACTGTCCCTCCCAGCGCCACCCTCTGTCCCCCACTATGGAGAAATGAGGTGAGCCATTGCAAGGCTGCCCCACAAATTTCAGTGTTGGCGAGGTGGTGAGTCAGCAGATCATGATCTAAGTGTTGAATGCTGCTGTAAGATCAAGTAATATCAGCAGCGCTGACCTGCCTTGATCCAGCTGTCTGCGAAGATCCCGTGGCCAGGGTGGAAGCCTGATTGAAATGGATCCAACACCGATGCGTCATCCAGAAATTTCTGGAACTGTTCAGCCGCCGCTCTTTCAATGTTCAGGAGAGCATTCTGATAAATCTAGAGTGTAATGGAACAACTTCTAAAAGGGAGGATATTGTAGTATACGGCAATGTTTATTATACTGCAATTCACCGTCTGCAGTTCAGTGTTACCTCTGTAACCCTTTCTTCAGCCGCTGACTTATGGTGACCCCATCCAAATATACTAACCGGGACCAACCCTGCTTAGCTTCTGAGATCTGAGGAGATGGGGCTAGCCTGGGCCATCCAGGTCAGGGCATTCTTCGGTCTGTTATGTCAAACCTTAGACAGCTTTGTTGCCTTAGACAGTTGTTGTTGTTGCTTTTTGCTTGCATTGTTCCACAGTCCTTCAGTCCTAGGCCCGCTGCATGGTTTTGTTTAGCAGACAGATGTCTTTACTGTCTGACTGAATTGCTTGACATAGGTCAAATCTACACCTGACCTTCCCGCTGGAATTATTCTAGTTTCAAAAACCCCTGTCTATACCTGTTTCTAGTTTCAAACCATACTTGTTCTAGTTTAAAAATTACTGTTTACATTTGTCAATTGCCCTCCTGTGGTCAAGCTAGCATTATACTGCTTTAAACAGATCCTGTTGCTTAGTACTCTTCAGAGCCAGGGAGTGAAATTTGAAACCAGCGTGAAATGAGCGTAGGAAAAGACAGCAGTCAAAATACTTCAGAGGGGAGGCGTAAATTGGGCCATATTTTGTAATCCCCCTTGAGTCTCAGTGAGAAAGCTGGGCTATAAATATAATAACATTCCTCCCTTAGGTAAAAACGCACCTAAAAAATAGTATATCTGGCCGGGGGGTGGTGGTGGTGGTGGTGGAATCAAGCCTAGTCCTTTGCATGCTGTGGTAGCTTTCCATTTATAAAGCACTGTCAATTCAGGGGGAACTTAATTTTTTTAAAATCCCTCCCCTGCATTCTAAAGTGGTACAGTCCGTTCTGCCTCCTCTTTACCCTTCCATTCTGTTGTCATGTGTAGACCACCCTCAGACTACTGTCTGTGCTGCTGGTTGGTATAAAAGAGCTTGCATTGAGGATGTTGCTCCTGTCAATCCCACCTGCTTGGCTTAGGCCCGCCCTGAGACCTTTGAGCCTTCGGAGATTCATCCTGGACCCATGCAGAGTTTTCCCACCACATTCCCATTTCACAGATGGGTAACTGAGGTGCAAAGCTGACTAACGCCCACACCCAGGCGGTGAGCTTTGGTCTGGACCCCAGGCCTGCCCTCTTTGCCAGAAGATGCTGGCTGTTACAGAGTGAGACTCTAGGGCACTCTGAACGTTATGGAATTGTACCAGGTCAACATATTTGCCTACGCTAGGATTCGGAGCTTGCTGCCGAGGTGGATGGAGGAAGGGCTAGCATTTCGCCTTTTCTTTTTCTTGTTTTTCTTTTTTCTTTTGGCAATAATATGATGGGGAGGAAAGAAAAAGTTGTGAATTGACAATAATAATAACATAATGAGCTCCCCCCCCCCTTTCCATCCCTCGTCTTCCCCCACACCTTGCTATTCATTCATGCTTCTGACAATAAACAAGGTCATTTGATTCATTCAGGTCTGGGAGTAAACAAAGGCTCACAATAAATCCCCCCCTTCCTGCCCCCCTCCGTCCTGCCTCCCCCCCTTTTCTTTTCTCCAAGAATAGATGCCTCCTCGGCTCCCTTGTCCCTTCATCTCCACAGAAGCTGCCTCTGAGAATCCGACTGGCTGCCGCTTCCTCAAGCCGAGTTCAGGGTGCCACAAAAGGCGCACCGTTTCCTACTCAGTGTGGGAATCTCACCTTCTCCAGGCAACATCTGCACAGACACCCTGGCCCTTTCTCATCTTTGTCCTTAATTTTTTTTTCTCCTGTTGCAAAACAAGATTGGGGGGGGGGGAGGAAGAAAAAGAAAACCTCAATAACATCCACAACAACTGGGACAGACTCTGGATTAGATATTAATATTATGGAAATGGGTTAGACAGTTTATTGAAAAGAGACCCAGTAATTGCAGTAAACCATGATAAGTAAACAGAACCTCCAGGTTCTGAGGCAGCGTACCTCTGACTACCATTTGCTGAGGGGCAAACAGCAGGAGAGACCTACTGCGGTCTGGGCTTCACAAGAGCATCTGTCTTCCCCCTGTGGGAAATGAGATGCTAAACTAGATGGACCCCTAGTCTGATCTAGAAAGGCTATTCTTCATTTTCTGTAAAGATCTATGAGCTCCCTGAGGAGGTCCGGGGCTCTGTTTCTTTCACTGCCTTCCAGAGAGGATGTGTAAAGCTCATTTATTCCAGTGTTGATTCATCTGTTGATCCAGATGCTGATCCTTGTTTTGTTTCATTTTTAACAATGGTACTGCTGATTCCATATTATGTGGACTGCCTTGTCTATGGAAATATTTCAGATAAACATTGCAGATAGTATAGTAACACCTCCTTGGGAACCCAGACCTTCAAACCACATGGCAACAGCTGGTTCATCTGTCTTGGTCAGACTTCCCCCCCTTCTGGCATACACATCTGGGGATAGGCTCTGGCTTATACAGTGTTAAAAGGGGATCACACAAATTTATGAAGATCTATCAATCGCCAGTAGCCAAGACAGGTAAATGGAACCTCCAAGTTCAGCTGCAGTGTATCTCTGGGTGCCAGCTTGGGGTGGGGGGGATGACTGAAATGCCTCTGGCTGACCATGATTGGAAACTAGACACTGACTATATCAATTTTCTTTTACTACTAGGGTTACCAACCTCCAGGTGGGCCCTGGAGATCTCCTGCTATTACAACTGATTCCCAGACAGCCAAGATCAGCTCCCCTGGAGAAAATGGCTGCTTCTGAGGGTGGGCTCTACGGCATTATACCCCACTGAGGTCCCTCCCCTCCCCAAACCCCACCCTGCCCATGATACACACCCAAAATCTCCAGGCATTTCCCAACCCTAGAAACCCTAGCTATTATCCAGCAGAACTCTTTTAACATCCTCTTTTAGATATGATTTATACAGTCAGGAAGGGGGGAAAGACAGGCCTTAATTTGGGGCTGGGCTATACTTCATTTTGCAAAATGTATCTTAGAAACCCTTGCCATGTCACACAGAATGCTGGGGCACCTTTCACCCCAAATGTCCAAGAGTACTTTGGCCCCTGAGAGAGGCTACTTCCTGAATGGCAGGCTGGCATCTGATGCAGCTTTTGCTCTTTCGAACGTGCTACAGGATCCCCCACTGGTTTTGCTACAGCAGACTGGTGGCTGGAGCTGAGCTAAAATGGAAGGCAGGGGTGTCATTAACATTTTTTCAATATCTGGGAAAGGCATTCCACCTTTTGACAATTTGCAGAAGTATTTGCAGGGAAGCCAACAGGCCATAAGGGCAGTTGTGGATAATACTGCAGAAACAGCTCCCTTCCTGTTCAGGGGCACTGTCTGCCCATTTAGGGCCCTTCTCTATACGAAAACAAGGAAGGGTGCCAAGAGGCAAAGACGGGCAGCAAGCAGGGAGAAGGCTAACTGCACAGTACAATCTGCCAGCCAGTCAGGGAGCTGGACTCCTCTTCTGTCAATTGCCTTCCCCTTCTCTTTTGTTTGCTTAGAGGGAGCAACTGTGATTCTGATGCCACCGGACCATCGGAAACATTGTCCTTGTCTAAACTTGACTGTGTCCCCCCCCCCTTTCACTATGTGATCCCTAATTAGCTGGACTCAGCCAAGGAAGGAAAGACCAGAGGAAAGAAATGGCACAGAAATAGCACAGCTTTTGAGGAATCAATGGCTGTAGACAGCAATGAAAACAGGTGAAAGTGGGGAGCCATTTCAACCCTCTCAAAAGAACATTAAGTACAGTGAAAACATTCTACACCCTTAAAGTTTGCTTCAATCACTCCTTCTCCTCTCTCCATCTGTGGGATGAATAGTTCTCCTTCCTCCTTCTTTTTTTCCCCCTTCGTATATTCAAGAACTGTTCATTTATTTCCATGCCCCATCTTTTTTCCCTGCAGGACATTCCCTTCTTTCTTTCAGCCTGCCCAAACAGGACTGCCTCCTTAGTCTTTTTACAGTCTTTTTATTTCTCCACTCATCATTTTCCATCCCCCCCCCCCCCCCGCACCTGTAACTCCTGGCAGTCTAGAATCCAGCTCTTTCTGAAATCTTATAGGGGCCTCTGGGCTACTGCTCCTAAGATGAAGAAGACCCTCCCCAAAGAAGTGCAGGCCTTTCTTGAAAGCATCCTTATTTCAGAAGGCCTTTGAATGCACTGAGCTTTTACTGTTCTTTTTTGTTGCTTATAGTCTTTGATGTTGTTAATTGCGAACTACGTTGAGTGCCCACTGGATAGAAAGTCAGTGCAGAAATCAGTGCAAATATATGAATGAACTGATTAAAGGATCCTGACTTCAAACCATTTAAAGTATTTTAAGTTGAAGCCAGCACTTGGAGTTGTGCTTGGAAACAAATGGAACCGAGGAGGCTCATTTAGTACTGGTGCAAAGAATTCCCGGTCACCAGCTCCTGTTAGTAGCTGGGTTGCTATATTTTGGGTCAGCTGATGTTTCCAAACAGTCTTCAAGGGCAACCCCAGGATATAATGCATCACCGTACTCATACCTGTATGTTATCAGATCAAGTGAAACAGTGGTGGCAAGATCATTCCTGCACAGATGGGGACGTAGCTGATGAGTCTACCAAAGCCAGTCAAAGGGGTTACAAGATTAAGAGCCAATTAGGTACATCAAGGGGATGTATTCTAGGGCGGCAGTCACACACACTGAATAACCCACTTTCAATATACTTTCCAACTAGATTTTTACTGTGTGAACTGGCAAAATCCAGTTGGAAAGTACACTGAAAGTGGACGGAAAGTGGATTATTTAGTGTGCGTGACCGCAGCCTAGTATTAGATATGAATTCTAGGTCCAGGCAGAAGGTTAAAGGTACCATAATTACTTCATCCATGGGGTTGGAAGGGAGGGTCAAGGGACAAAATTCTCTCTCAGACCAGCAAAACATTGCTGGGCCTTTGGGGAAAAAATCCTGGCAACTTCTGCCTATCTGAAGTATGAATGAATAGAAGGACCTAAGGAAGCACCTGCTGTGAAAGGAAATCCAGGACAACTTTTATTATCCCTTTTCACAGGTCTATTCAGGACTACATTAGGGGTTTCCTCTTCCCCTCCTTGGTACTTCTCTGCTCATTCATGACAAAAAATACAGGTTGTGGCCACTTCATTCTGTGCCGGGCAATATCACCATGGCTTCCAAATCCTCCGCCACAGAGTGTTATTTTTAAAACCATACTCCCCAGTGAATTTATGATGGTAGTTATTATTTTCAAGTGAAAGATGTTGCAATTGTGTGAGACTCGTCGACTCCCCCCCCCCCCTTCTCAAACTGTGCCTGGCAAATCCTGCTTCCCTTCGAAAAGCATAAATGGCATTTTAGTAAATACTCGGATGCTGTTTCACACTTTATGTGACAGCCGGGTTCCACCCGAGTTTCCCATGATAAACACATCCAATCCGAAAGGAAGATGCAGGTTCCTACACATGCAGTGTATGAATACAGGGAAGCCACAGCCCATATGGGTTCCTAGGTGTTTGTGTTTCTCTCTCCTTCACTCATTATTGCAAAGGATCTAGCAAGGAGGATACAGCAGAGGTCCTGACGTTATTTAGAAGATGTATATGCCAGAGGTCTCCTCAAGGTAGCTGACAAAGTAAAAACAATTCAACAATAAAATCCTAAAAATGAAAAAAAATTAGGAACCCAATAATAAAACTAGCAACCAACTCAGAAAGGCAAGCAGCACAAAAATGGCATTAGACATAAGATAGTAATAAAACAATTCCAGCAGACAACATAAAATAGTCCTCTTAAAAGAGTAATCAGATGTGATGCAGGTCCATCAAAAGAACCACGCAGATGTGCATTTGCATCTGGACACATATTCAAAGCTGCACCGCAGTACCCATCTGGCCCCTGTTGTTGGTTGTTCTGTAGCACCTGCTTTGCACGCAGAAGGTCCCAGGTTCATTTCCTGGCACCTCCAATTAAAGCAGGCCCAGCAGCTTTAATTGGTGTGAGGAATGACTCTTCCCCACTAACTTGAGACAGTGGTGACCTGCTACTGGTCAGAGTAGGCAATACTGAGTTAGATGGACCAACAGTCTGACAGTATAAGGCCACTGTATGCATTGCTACTTCTTTTATTGCTGTGGTCTTTCACTGAGTGATGGTTTTATTGCAGCTGGTCATATTGTTGATTTGACTGATGTGTTCTTGTTATGTTTTATTATTGGCTGTTCTTACTTATTCATTAATTATTTGTATTGTCTAAACTGATTATTAAAAGTCACCTAAGGAACACAATTGCTAAAAAGCAGGTTATAAACATCTTGTATAAATAAGTAAATTTATCTGGGCAACAGATGCTCCTGGGGAGGGGGAAGTATAGTGGTGGGTCCAGGCAGAGGGTTAAGGGAAGGACACAGAGAAACAGAACGGCTCTATCTGATGTTGGACGGCCAGTTGGACTCCATACTGGAAGATCTGGACCAGGCATTGCACGCCGTGGCTGGTTGGCTTCGACTGAGTCGGCTGAAGCTAAATCCAGAAAGATGGCGGTCCTGTGCCTGAGCTGGAGCAGCCTGGGGAGGGGGATCCCACTCCCAATGTTCGACAGGGCACTGTTAGTGCCCGTGCCAGAGGTTAGGTGTCTGGGAGTGCTCCTGGATTCCTTCTTAACAATGGAGGCCCAGGTAGGAGCTACTGCCAAGTTGGCCTTTTACCATCTTCAACTGATCTGGCATTTGGTTCCCTTCCTCGACCATGAGGACCTGGCTACAGTGATCCACATGATGGTCACCTCAAGACTGGACTACTGTAATGCTCTCTACAGGGGGCTGCCCTTGTCCCAAATCCGGAGGCTGCAGCTGGTGCAGAATGCCGCAGCCAGGCTTCTGATGTGTCTCCCTAAATGGGAGCACATCCGGCCTGCACTGGAGGCACTGCACTGGCTGCCAATAGCATGCCGAATTTGCTTCAAGGTGCTGGTACTTACCTTTAAAGCCCTATATGGCCAGGGTCCAGCTTACCTGAGGGACCGCCTTTCCCGATACACACCCCAGCAAGCACTACAGTCGGTATCACAACACCGATTAACAATCCCTGGTCCCAGGGAGGCCAGGCTTGCGGCCATCAGGGCCAAAGCCTTTTCAGTGACAGCTCCCTACTGGTGGAATGAGCTCTGGGAAGAGATCAGGGCCCTGCGGGACCTTTTACAGTTCCGCAGGGCCTGTAAGACGGAGCTCTTCCACCAGGCCTTTGACTAGGAGCCACCTACTGCTACCATCTGCTACCACCACTTGAACATCTGTGGTAGAGGGCTGGCCCTGGTGGTGGAGAAAGCCTTGGTGCATGGAGACAGAGCCATATCTCCGCCAGAAGATCTCCGAAGATTGCGGGAGGGCACATTCTGATATATGATCCTAGAGTCCGCTATCTTTTATAACAAATGAACTGTATAGTACTGCGAGCACTTTAATTTTTTTGATTGTTTTTATTGTTTTAAACTATTTAAATGTTTTATGCTGACCAGGTACACTGTACTGATTTTGTAAGCCGCCCTGAGACTGCTTGCGGGGAGAGCAGGGTAGAAATGCGATAAATAAATAAATAAATAAATAAATAAATGGAGCTGGAGGTAGAGGGAGAGCCCTCGTGCATTTAACACAGCCATGTTCCATCATCTCCTGCCAGTAGCTTGTCCTCTCTTGAGAAGCCACAGAAAAGGCCCCTTATCTCCTGGAAGGATTTCTGACCTCATACCTTTCAGGCAGAATCCATGGCCTGTGGTTAGAAATACTTGTTCCCTGCACTGGACTTTCAGCACGGTCAGCCATGAGACGAATCCTCTTCCCAGTTCCACTCCTTGATAAGAAAAACGTCAGCTCTGCCCTTTTACAACGGTTCAACTATTCTAAAGTGTTGTCACCACCACTGCTTTTTAAAAAAAAAATGCTTTAGCAGGTTAGAGGATTGACTTACTTTTCTCGTCCAAACCTTGTGTGAGCTTTTGCTTCTTCTCAGAGAGCCCTTATATGTGACACCCGTAATGACATCTCTTGGGAGTGTTCTGAGAGGATGTGTGCTATGCGTGTGCTATGTTGCTTCCTTGTCTTCTTTTAGCATTGCGTACTTATTTTCACTGCCAGAAAAGGCCCTCGCCTTAGAGTTCTTAGTTGAACTCAAAGAACAGGATGGGTTAGGCTGATTCTGCATTGACTTTTCCCTCCGTTGTTTTATAAAACCCATGTCAGAACAGAAATTCCCCTCTGCATTGCATGCTGCTTTCACTTCCTTTGATCATCGGCTTCTATGGTAACCTCCACACTCCATGCTGCTTTTGCTTTCTTTGATCATTGGATTTTATGGTACCTTCTGCATAGATTTATGGCCATTCAGGGGTGACTTTGCAGTCAGTACACCGAGGTATTTGAATGTGGTTTTGAGCTGCACTTTCCCATCCCAGTTGAAAAAATGAGGACAGAATGCTAGATGCAGAAACCCTCTCTCCAAACCAGCTTCCTCCCTCTCCAAGGTACAGCTATCATCTGATCATAACACACTTCAATCACACGCCCCCCTTCGTACTCTAGAGGTCTGCATTCTAAACCACATAAAACCCCCGCATTAAAACACAGAAATGAAACACACACTTAATATTTACATGGCGAAACACCACAGCTTGAATCACCAGTTGCTCTGCTGAAATACACAGGAGCAGACCTGGGCTGAGGAACACATTCCGTGTGATAACAAGAACATAAGAGCCCTGATGGATCAGACCAGTGGTCCATCTCATCCAGCATCCTGCCTCACACAGTGGCCAACCAGTTCCTCTGGACGGCCAACAACAGGGCATAGAGGCTGAGGCCTTGTTGCCTCCTGGCTCTGGGATTCAGAGGTTTAGTGCCTCTGAATGAGGTTTAGTGCCTCTGAATGTGGAGGTTTCCCTCAATCACCATGATGAGCTGAACATTTCAGGATCAACATGACTAAAGTAGTCTTCAGTTTGTGGAAGGGAACTTGCGTTTGGTGAACGAGGGAGTGACTCTTGCTAATTCCATTTCCAATTGCAGAACTCCATTGTCATACCCCACGCTATTCCTGGGGGGTCCTCTAATCCCCCAGGAGCAGCAGTTTGGGTAAATCATTGGACTTCTGAAGGAAGGTTGAAAAACTGGCAAGGCGGGATATAAATGGAACAAATAAATAAATAAATAAATGGTTGAAAGAGCCAACAAGTCTCAGCTGATTTATGGCAACCCCATAGGGTGTTCAAGGCAAGAGACTTTCAGAATTGGTTTGCCAATGTCTGCCTCTGTATAGTGGCCCTGTGCTTCCTTGGTGATCTCCCATCCAAGTACTAACCACCCCCACTCACCACACTTAGCTTCTGAGATCTGGCAAGATCACTCCAGGAGCACAGCCTTACTGGTTGTCCGTGGGATCCAAACTCAAGTGTTTGCATAGTTTAGTGTCCATCCATTATTAGTGTCAGAATCATATACGATGAATGAGAACTCTTACTTGTTTTTTAAAAAAGGAATCATTTTAAATTCTCTTCAATTTAATTTTATAATAAACAATAATACAAAAGGCATGCCTATACCAAGATTGTGCCAAACCATGATACTATTCTATAGAATGAAGAATCGTCAACACCCCAATTAACATGAATCCAGTCTATATTTACCTCCCTTTATTTAAGCACTAAAACCTCTGATCTCGCATTCTGATTTGGCCTGTTCCTGTTCCTAATGCTACAAATTGTAACCGGTTACAAATAAATATATTTTTGTAAATATCCTTTCCTCTCCCAGAACTATATATATGTTGTTACCTTATGTATTTATTTCATTTATACCTCAATTTTATCTCCAGTGGGGACTCAACGCGACTTTTTAATTACTATTAAATTACTATTTAATTACTAATAATTACTATTAAACAGAAACTGAAAATTAGTTTTTGCCAAGATATTTAACCCACTGGTTTTTAGTGGAACTTTGGAAACAGGTCTGTAAAGAACGGTTGGTTGGAGATGATTCAATTAATTATTGACAATTTATCCATACTTTTTAACAATTTATGTATTGTGTTCATGTTTTCCCCATATCTTTTATAAAGGAGCAGTTGTATTTATAATATTTTGTGAAGGCACTACTGATGAAGACAACAGTTGAAATATATTTGATCTTTTATGGTCTACAACAATCTGTTCCATAGATTCTAGACATTTTGTGCATTTGTTAAGGGATATTAAATTTGTTTAGGTTATATTGGTTTTGAAGAGCAGGGAGTCAGTTTGGTGTAGTGGTTAAGTGTGTGGACTCTGATCTGAGAGAACCGGGTTTGATTCCCCACTCCTCCACATGCAGCTGTTGGATGACCTTGGGCAAGCCATAGTTCTGTCAGAGCTGTTCTCTCAGGAGCAGTTCTCGAGACAGCTCTCTCAGCCCCACCTACCTCACAGGGTGTCTGTTGTGGGGAGGGGAAGGGAAAGGAGTTTGTAAGCCACTCTGAGACTTTGAGTGAAGGGTGGGGTATGAGTCCAATCTCTTCTTCTTCTTAGATTTGTTGTTCATTTATATCTTTGCACCTCAGCCTTTCAGGGTCCAGTTTGGTTTGTGTGTTGAATACAGTTTTATAATCTCTCCTTTTTTGATATATATCTTTAATCACAGCAAGCCAAACATGCCCTGTAAGGCTCCCCCCTCCCCTCGGTGAGATGCACAAATTTGGGAAGCCCTCTGGGGAATGAACGGCTTGCCATGCTGAGTTTAGAGATACTTGGGGAATGAGGAAGTATCTGTTCTGTTACCTGAGTAGTGCAGTGTGGCAGAAATTGGAGGGCGTCTTCAGGTGGCGGCCCTTCTTGAATCACCACTAGGGGAAGGCCAGTGCTCCAGATGGGAATTGCACCCAATGGTCCTGGCAACATCTCTGAGCAACACTTTCCTCCTTAGGTTGTCCACCAGAGAAGGTTTCTGGCATTGAACTGATTTTAGTCCTTTACTGTTTTCATGTTTATTTAAATTTTAATCTGTGAACTGCTTTTAGCTAATAAGTGGTATAATGGCAGAGCATTCTACCAGCTTGGGGGATTCCCCAGGTATGCAGAAAATCATTGCTGTGTATTATCAAGCAAAAGAAAAGGCCAGCTTGCAAAGGTGGCCTGGCAGGGGCAACTGTACTCCAGATGAGGGAATGTTGAGAAAGATGGTTAAGGGGAAATGGGCCAAGAAAACAAGCCCACTCAAGCCCCTGTGGATTTAGAGAATCTATGGGGAAGATTTTGGGAAGGTTGGACTCCCAAATCGTTTCTTTGCCGATCATAATTTCTCACAGAAGCCTGGAGTTTATTTCTTGATGATGCTCTAGGGAGATGGAATCTAGGGAGCTGGCTGGGACAGAGGTGGGTGCTAATAACTCTTGCTTCAGAAAATTTACAGCAGCTTAGGCAATGCCTCCTCTGGACTTCTATCCAAGTGCTGACATGGTACACATTTGCTAACCATGCTACAGCTCCAGGTGCTTTGAGAGTATTAACTGGACCCATCCATGAGTATTTTGGCATAGTATTTCCCACTCTAGCATTCAGGTCTGGACTGCAAATGCAGCATAATGGCAGAATCCTGAAACGTCAACATTTAACATAACCCATTCAGATCGCAGATGGTGGGATAAGATTTTCAATGTTCCTCTGTGCAGAAACTCTCATATGTCTGAGCTAGAACTGCTCACACTAATGTGCCACTTTTTTTTACTTCTCCCATATATATGGGAGAAATATATACACACACACACATATATATTTAAATGACATCCTATGCCCAGGCTGATGTGATCCAGTTCACTTTCACCATTTTATTACCCTGCATGTGAAAGACCTGGTCTCATATTGACCCTAGTTTAACCTGTTCGTAGTAATTGGGGGGGGGGGGATGGAAACCACATGAGATTGTTTGAGGTACTGAAGGTCCTTCCTGATCCCACAAAGAGATGCGAGAATCTGGACTGTAAACAATACTTGCAGAGTATCCACGTGCTTGGGGTCAGAGCAAGTGCTCCTCCATCTCATTGATAGGGGATGTGCCATTGTGTTCTCTGCTGCAGATCTTAATCTGTATTGTTTATTGCACCAATGTCCAGATCTGCTTTCTGAATGTCAGACTCCTGACGGTGTTTTCATAACAGGAAGCTGCCCGTTCTCTCCTGCCGTATGAAGGAACTCCATTGTATGCAACAGAATCCATATCAGAAATCGGAAGTCAGCTCACAGAGGTAAGGCTTGTCGTGCCAAGTTTCTTAGCATCCCTTCTGTGCCAAAAAGGCAGATGAAAACCAGTGGAGCCTGGAAGATCCTCTCTGAGGTACCGGAAATATGTATAATAAGGGATAAGGCCCGTTTTGGAAATAAATACAACGGGCTCTAGAAAAAGGCTCTGGGAGAGTGCCCCGGCCTTGGGCACTCAGCGTCAGTTTGCTGTGGTGACCTCAGCAGGGTATAATGACACAGAGTCCACCCTTTTCTCCAGAGGAACTGATCTCTGCTACCTGAAGAGCAGTTGTAATTTTGAGTGATCTCCAGCCCTCACCTGGAGATTGGCAACAATTGTTACCCTGAAGGAAATGGCTTGTTTGGAGGGTGGAATCTATGCATTGTACCTGTCTGAGGTCCAACCCCGCCTCAAACCCCACCCTCTCCAGGCTCCACCCCTCAAATCCCCAGAAATTTCTGAACCTGGAGTTGGCAACCCCATGTCCTTCCCAGCTAACCATCAACCTACCCTTATCTGCCCCTCTGACTGCAGCTGACTTCTGCCTCCCTCCTGAAGATCAGTTGTAATTCCGAGTGATCGCTGCTCCTCACCTGGAGATTGGTAACAGTGGTTCCCCAAGAGGGAATGGCTAGTTGGGAGGGTAGGGTCTATGGCATTGTACCTGTCTGAAGTCCCAACCATCCTCAAACCTCACCCTCTCCAGGTTCCATCCCTCGAATCTCCAGGAATTTCCCACCTGGAGTTGGCAACCCTATCTACTTCCCAGCCAATCATCAACCTACCTTTATTTTCCCCTCACTGTTCAGTTTCCATCTCTCCCCCTCCCTGCAGCCTCTACCGTGCTCTGAAGCCCTGACTACCACGTCACATTGGCTGTTGGGGGGGGGGGAGCTCAGCAGGGTATAAGGACACAGAGTCCACCATTTTCTCCAGGGGAACTGATCTCTGCCATCTGGAGAGCAGTTGTAATTCTGAGTGATCTTCAGCCCTCACTTGGAGATTGGCAACAATAGTTTCCTTGGTCGGGAGCGTGGGATAGAAATTTAAATAATTAAATTTCCCAGGAGGAAAAGTAGTCTTTCTCTGCAATGGGGACCAAAGCAGCTTACATCATTCTCCTCTTCCCCTTTTGACTTGCACAACAATTCTGTGTAGGTTAGGCTGAAAGTCTGTGACTGGTCCAAAATCACCCACTCAGCTTCTACAGCAAGAACCTGGATCTAGCAGAACCTGCTCTGAAGCACTAATTCCTATGCCTAGGGTAGCCAACCTCCAGGTGGAGCCTGAAGATTGCCAGATATCACAACTGAACTCCAGACAACAGATCTCTCCCACCCAGAGAAAATAACTGCTTTGGAAAGTGGACTTTATGGCATTCTGTTCAGCTGAGTCTCTTCCCTCCCCAAACCCTGGCTTCCATATACTCTACCAGAAAATCTCCAGGAATCTCCCTACCTGGAGCTGGCAACCCTAGTTAGGACTGGTCCCAATGAGTTCCTCACAAAGGCCTGTGAAGGGTTCCCTTCCTTTGTCTGAACCAAGCTTGGTTGCCTACTGTGGTGAAATGGGCTCCAGTTTACAACTCAGGTGTTCGCCTCCTACCCTCATCCTGTGGGCGTATCTCACTCCTTAAGTTCCCTGTCACCACTCACTGAATTGTCATTGCCTTTTTAGAGGGACTGTGAGACCCTGGTGGCCAAATCCCCCTATTTGGAGATGGAATCCCCAATCTTTGAGGGATCCCTGGAAAGATGGCAACCCAAGGGTCTGGCCTTTCCTTGCTTCCCTGGGCTACCCCTCCCTTTGGTATTGTGCAGAGCAGGGGAGACTATGGGGTCAGAGCACAACACAGATTATTAGCCCAAACAGAAGAATTTATTTTACTATTTACACAATTATGGAGCACACACACACACTAAATGAATAAGGCACAACTGTAGGAGTAAGCACACACTATGAACCAACAGGGCATATATCAACAGGGGTTAAACACAATCCTCCCTGGATGGGCTGGAGTCTATATTAATGTTGCCCCACCCCTTGGGACGGTCCCTCTTTTCCCGCACTTTTTGGCCTTGGGGCCGCTGGGAACTGTAGGCTAGCAGATGAGGAAGCCCCATTCAACCCAGTGAGTGATACCCCTGCAGGCCCCTCTCTGGAACTACAGCTCAATCGAACCTTATGGGGGAACATTTTAAACAAACCACAGACAGCAGCCATCTTATAAACACAGGTAACTGCCATTTCGTTACACCTACCAACAGCCACTGAGGTAACAGTCCCACACAGGGGGGAAGCAGGAGAAGCGTCTTAGTCAAGAGAGAAAGCCATCTGCCAGTAATTCTGAGAGGGCAGTGGCTGAAGGAGTGGGTGGGGAAGAGGAGCAGATCCAGCACCGAGCCAATGGCACGTGAGTACTCAGAGCCAGTGGATAGGGACAGTTTCTGAATGACAGGTCGGGGGCCAAAGGCTATGGTGGCGTGTGAAATGTTGAGGAAAGAGTCACACAAACACTCAATTATATAATAAGGAGAGATTGTCACACACACCAAATGTTTTCATAATGGTCAGTGGCTGGTCTTGGAACTGAATGGTGCGTTGAACAGGTTGACCTTTTAAATGGTTGAAACTCATTTATGGGTAGCAGAGAGCTCCTGTAGCATTGCAGGGAAGGGAATGTGCTGGGAAGCCTCTGGGTCACATCTGTCTCATCATGACATGAAATGGCGAGTGGCCACAGCCAGTTACTCAGAACAGTCATTGGCTGAGGACAGACTGGCAATCTGCCCCGGGATAGGTCCACATGGGAAGTGGGGGAAGGGAGCCTATTCAGACATGCGCAGTGGTCCCTCGGCTCCCTTCCGCACTTACCCACTTTAAAGCCAGTTTTCTTGCGCTTTAGAAGGACACCGGGAGAAACCGGTGTCCGGAGGCCGTCTTGCGCTTGCCTCCCACTTCCAGGCAGTGTGAACCGGAAGAAGGCGGGAGGCAAGCGGAGACGGCAGTGCGAACGCGGCGTTTTGCCAGTTTGTGCATGAGCGCTCATGCGCACATGAGCACATGCACACATGTGCAAATTGCCGAAACAGCCCTATCATGAGCTGCGGAGGCCGGCCCACCTGGGGCCACTCCGCAGCAGTTTGAACGCTCCGTAATGGCATCCTTGCGCAATATCCTGGCCAATGTGGACAGCCAGCCCCCAGGGGATTTCCCCCCCACAGCTTTTGCCTCCGGATTCATCCCACTCCAGATTGCCAGTCTGTCCTCAGCCATTCTCTCTCTCAGCCTGGTTTACTTAACTGTGTTGTTGTGAGGGGGGAAATGGGATAAACCATGTTTGCTACTTCTTTGGAAGGTGGTGTAGGGTGAAAAGGAGATAAAGGGGGAGGGGAAGGGGCAGAGCTTTATATGCAGAAGGTCCCAGGTCCAATCCATGGAACATTCCATTAAAGGAACTCAGGTAAGGACTTGAGAGAAGTTCCCGTCAGATCAGATGAAAGGTCCATCCAGTCCAGCATCCTCCGGTGATCCCCAGACGACAAAATGAAGACAACACCACACTTCATGAATTGGTTTAATCTCCCTTTAAAGCCATCGAAGCTAGTGGCCATCTCTACATCTCCTGACCCCGAGTCCCACCAGTTAATAATACACACTGTATGACAAAGTACTTTCTCCTTTCCATCCTCAGTTTGCTACCAGGCAGCTTCATTGAATGCCACCGTGTCTGAATATTATGGAAGAGGGAGGCAAAGTTCTCATCCCATGTATGATTTTATAAACCTCTTCCATGTCCCCCTCAGTGATATTTTTCATTGAACTAAAATGCCCCAAACATTTTTGCCTTTCCTTTCAGGACAGGTGAGCAACTCCTTTCTAGCTCCGTAATACCATTTTTGAGACCAGAATGTATATACGGTAGCAAAGAATACAAGGCTAGAGTGGTCTGACCCAGTATAAGGCAGCCTTCCTGTACAAGATCTGCAAAAGTGTTTTGTTTTCTTACACAATCACCACTAGGGGGCATCAAGTACCCACTGCTTGTTCCTTCAAAGTGGCCGCGGGGGAATGTCTCCATTCCCGTAAGAGATTAACTGAGTAACTTGTGCATAATTGCAAGCGGAACACTTCTGCCAACACTCCTGTCCTTAGATCACATACAGACATGGCATAAGTAGAGGGGTGAAGCTACACTCCTTGCATTTTGGTCAAATCGGGCAGGACCAAGCCCAGGAGAATCTGGTTCTGCTGATTTACAGGAGAAGCCAATTGCAGACATAGGTATGCAATGTCAGCTGCCTGGAGGGGAAAAAATGCCCTGTCCCTTCAATGTAGGTTTAATGTGGGGAAATGGGCAGCTGAAGCTTTCCGTGACATGGAGGTAAACAAGATCTGCTGGTAAATATTTTGCTTGATTGTCCCAAATTTTCAGCTCTAAGAGATGAACTGATCTCCCCTTTATTTAACCAGAACTTCCCCTTTCCAGAAGCAAAATCATCCTGGTTACTTAGAGATGGAGACAAACAAACTACCCAGCATGTGGCAAAATTTCTAGCAGCTGTTGTGAAATCACATGACACCTTTTGCAGTGGCAACCTTTAAATTCTTCCATGTTTTCCTGTGGAATGAGGTTTATTGTGGGATGAGGGTTTGCTGTTTATGACTCCGGTTGCAAAAACAGTAAAGACAACAACTACTGGTAAATAACATCCCTTTAAGTCTGTATTAAAGGAACAGGGCATTTTTAATCTGGGCAGTTGGGAACCTTACGTGCACAGCATTGATTGGCTACCCCACAGCACTTTTTTAAATCCAAAAAAGCCTTAACTGGATTGTGTGTTACCCGTTAGTATGGTGCTCAGAGAGATAGCACTTGAATCCTGCCTATCATGAAGCCTGGGGAAAGTCAGAGAGGAAAACAGTAATGGGTTCAGAGAAAACAAAATGGCACTTTCACAGTGAAATTCCCTCTCTTGTAAACTCTTGACAGGTCCATATAATTTTAAATTTCAGGAAAATGGTTAGGACCTTATTTGGAGACAATGGGTGAATGTTTATTTGTTAGCAGTTACTTTCTGTTACTCAGGTTTCTGCTGAGTTTCTGTCATTTTTTATTTGCTCTCCTTTTTATTGTTTTGTTCTGTGCCTTTAGTGTTGCTATCTGTCTTTAATAATTAATATATGTTGTCCTGAGAGCAGGGTACTATTCTATACCAAAAAATGCCTCAGACAAGAATTGAAGTATATGATTATCCCTGGTGTGCACTTATCTTAATTACCTTCAGCAAGTTATGGCTGCGGCCCCCCCTCAAACACACTCAAGAACAAATGTTGGACATGGGTGGAGGCAATTCCCAGATGGCTCTTTGCCATTGCGGGTGATGTAGAGGCAAGTGAAGAGCGGGTAAAATTAAACTACAGCCGCCAGGGGCAGTATAATAATGTGCATGGGCATGACGCCATCTATCAGTATGACAAGGTGGGACAGCACTCTCAAAACAGGTGAGCTTTCCTCAAACTCCTGTCTATTCCTAGAAACCATAGAGCGGGAAGGGACCCAGGAGTAATCTAGTACAACCCCCTGCACAATGCAGGAAATTCATAGCTACCTCCCCCCCTCCCCCAGTGATCTCTGCTCTATGCCCAGAGGAAGGCAACTCCCCCCCCCAAAAAAAACCCCTCCAGGATCCCTGACCAAACTTGCCTGGAGGAAAATTGAGTTGAGTGGAGTTCACTCTGTCGTTACTGTTCTGATTCAGAGTATAAGAAAAGTTACAAGTTTAGCATTAAGAATGCCTCTTGTTAGCTTCCAAGCACTGTCCCCACTAAGCTGAGTTCGTGTGAACTAGCTCACAGTTTTTCGGCAGAAGGATGGTTCCAGAGCAAACTAATTTATGCTGCAGCCAAATAATCTTCCATATAAAATCCTGAAGGTTGAAAAATAGCGTGTCAAGAAGAAGGAAGATCCTTTCCCTACAACAGTAGATTCCTGTATGTGGGGAAATTGGTGGTGTTTTTTTTTTTTTTTAAAGAGACTTCAAACATGTCTCCTAATACTTTGCACACTGGGCAAAGGTCACCCCACCCTATCATCCTACCTTAGTTATACTACTGCAGCTGCTGTTAAAAGGGCAGACAAATATGGGAAGGGCACAAGTCCTACAAAGTGAGGATGCAATCCACCAGGAATTGTTTCCTGCACAAGTATCTGTGAAATTAATTCAGCTAGGACACACACACTCACCTGTGAAAACCCCTTTCTATTTCAACTGGGCACGTGCAACGGACGTTCTGGAGAGATCATGCTCTAAGACCAAGCAACACTGAGCTGTTACAGCTGAACATACGAAGTGGGCCTTATATACTTATTTAGGACATTTTGTTTTTATCTTGCCTTTCAATTAGAATAACCAGAAGTGAATTTACCAATAACAAAGCAGAACTACCAGCAAAACACAATATAAATATCCAGGTCTGAAGAAGAACCTGTGATAAAGGATGAGTGATTTAGATAGTCTTCATGGTCTTCTCCTAATGCCTAGAACAGGAAACCCAGCCTGTGTGAAGAGCAACATGCCCAGATAATTTTGCTGAGGGCTCAGGGATAGTTGGGTTTTGGTACTGCCAAAGGGGCTCTGTTTCTTCTGGGCACATTGCACTGGTTCTGCTGCCGGCCTTGCAAACATGCCCCCCCCACCTCACTTTCTACTGCAGAGACTCTCTGGGAGAATCCGACGGGCTTGTTGTATGCCTGCCTTGCTCCCCCCCCCCCATTGGAAACAATGGAGGATGGGGCATCCTCTTTGGGTGCCCATAGAATTGGACCTCCTGGTCCAATCTTTTTTGAAACTTGGGGGTTCTTTTGGAGAGAGGCCCCAACACTACACAGCAACTATGGTGCATCTCTCTTAAACCCTGTCCCCCAGACCAATGAATATACCCTAGGAGATTTGCCATTGACTATAATGGCCCCATAGGGTATAATGGAGCTGAAAAATTCAGAGTTCCTGGATTCTACCTGCTTTTTAATACAATACTGATATTGGAATTTGGGTTTTCAAGGGAATACTAAAATTTTAAGGGTCCAAAAACCCTGAATCTGAAAAATACTCCCCCCAAATTCTTGCACATCCCTAGTGTGGACTCTATGGTTGTGGTCACATGCATCAGTTGAAGCGGAGGGGGAATGAGGCTATTCCCTCTGGAGGAATTAGACCCGTGGTTGCGAGATCACACAACCCTTTGTTGCTGCGGCTCCAGCTCGTCACTGTGTGATCAGACGCAACTGCAGGTGAGTCAGGGTTTTTTTTTACATTTGTTTCCCATGCGCATAAATGAGGAATCACACCTCTGCACTGAGGGCCCCCTATGGGTGTGTGATGATGTGTATACTGTGAAGGGGGGGGGAATGACATTGAGCCAGGATGACCTGATCAGACCATCCCAACTGTTTGGAAGTGTGCTTGTGCAATCGGACGGGAAAGTCCATCCGTGGCCCGTTGAAACCCGTTTACTACCAGATTTTCCCCGGTGTCTTTTAACCCCGCTTCTGCAGTGGAGTAGCACAGGTTGCCGACAGCTGTGGGACGCTTCCCAGATGTTGCTGTCTGATTGCACCCTTTTGATCCATCGGGCATTCGCGCCTAAGTCTGATCTTCTGGCATGTGTGATCGCGGCCTATGGCACTGTACCCCACTGAGGTTCATGTCCTCCCCAGCCTCAACTCCAGTGCCCCAGGAGTTTCCCAACCTGGATCTGGCAACCCTTTCCCCCTCCCCCACAGGTGGCCAGGAGGGACCTGGCAACCCTAATCATTCCCCACCCAAGCAACTGAGGCAAATCCCTGAGGGGTTCAGCTTGCTCCTGGTGTATATGACCAAAGACAGTCCTCAACTCTCTTTCATTTTCTGGCATGTCTGCAACTTCTTAGGTAGGCCCTGCATTTCCCCCTAACACCTAGAAGAAGCTAATGTAGGTGTCAGGGGAGTTTTAGTGGAGAGGGAGTCCTATAATGAGGGTCCCACCACCGCTAATGCTCTTTTTCCACTAACCACCCGTCTAATTCCTGCCAGTGGAAGCACACAGCAAAAGGCGTCATCTGATCATCTTATTTGTTGAGCAGACTGATTTAGGAATAGGGGCCATGGCTCAGTGGTGCAGCATCTGGGGCCGAATTTGGTACACTTCTTAACAAAACCTGTATTTCTATACTTGAGAAGGCAGAGTACATATGTGGGGGAGGTGTTATGTCCCAACAGCTTCCAGAACCCAATTGTTCTCCTCCCAGAATTGTTGAATGGAGGTTCTGCACCTCCAGTTAAAAAGATCAAGTTGCAGGTGATGTGAAAGACCTCATCCTGAAACCCTGAAGAGCTGTTGCCAATCTGAGTAGACAATACTAACCTTGATGGACCAAAGGTCTGATTCAGTATAAGGCAGCTTCATGTGTGATTAGACTGTCTTTAGAGTACTCCACTAGTTAAAGTTATATAAGTCCATGCTACCACTTTGGATTGAGCTCAGATGCAAAGAGGGAGTCCATGAAATTAATTCAAACCCAGGGAAGTACGTCCTTGATGAGACATCCCAGTCAAAAGTCTGGCTGTCTCATTCTGGAGCTGAAATTTCTGGACACTCTGCAATGGTAGCCACATGTAAAATGCATTGTAGTAATCTAGCCTAGATGTTACCAGAACATATGTAACAGTGACAAGATCATTTCTGTCCCAAAGTGGATGCAACTAGAGCCAAAACAAGACTGATGTAAGGGCCTTCATGCTACCCAACCCATTTAAGCATCTGACTGTCAGGGTGAACTTTGAAGAACAATGTTACCCTTTCCAGAACTTTTATTGAGTCAGAGCACCAGTCGATCCCATCCAGACGCATCTACTTGGAGTGGTAGTGGCTCTCTAAGGTCTCCAGTGGAGATCTTTCCAGCCACCTCAGATCCTTTAACGGAAAATGCCAGGGAATGAACCTGTGACCTTCCACAGGCACAGAATGTGCGCGCTTCTGAGCTATGCTCCCTTCCCCAAAGGATTTGGGCAACCTCAGTCATTGCGAGATTTTGATTATTTCAGTAAGCGTGGCCACTGTATCTTCCATCAATTGTGTGCATTCTCTCAGTTTCCTCCCCAAGAGCATGAAGTGGAGCTGAATTGTTGAATGGACGCCTTTGCAGACAGGATACAAGCTGAATGCCAGGTGCTGAAATATTTTCCTGTGCAGCAGTGTAGTGCATGTGAATTGCTGATAACACAAACAATATGGTAAAGGAAAAAATGGTAGGGGAGGAGAACAATTGGGTTCTGGAAGTTGTTGGGACACAACACCTACCCCACCCCCCAATTTAAGCTGCCTTCTCAAGTACAGAAATATGGGTGTTGTTAAGAAGTGTACCAAATTTGGCCTCAAAGGCTGTTTGCAAAATTTCTCCTTTGCAAATTCAGTGGCAAAGAGTTCATTAGCAAGTGGCATTTAATGAGCAGGCAGTGGGTTGGATTCAGCCAGCTTTTCCATTCAATCTCATGTAATCCTGTTACTTAGTACAGCTCCTGTCCCCCATGCCTTTTATCCATGTAGATCCCATGATCCCCAGCATAGCCTTTTTGGTTGTGAGAAGTAACATCTTCCTTTCTTGGGTAATCAGCTGGTGGATACATTGGGTTGCCAACCTCCAGGTGGCACCTGGAAATCCACTGCTATTACAATTGATCTCCATATGACCCAGATCCATTCCCCTGGAGAAAATGGCTGCTTTGAAGGGTAGACTCTATGGCAATATAACCTGCTGAGGTCCCTGCCTTCCCCAGGTCCTGCCCTCCCCCAGCTTTACCCCCAAAATCTCCAGGTATTTCCCAACCCAGAGCTGGCAATTCTTTTGATCCAGCCCAGCATTTGGCACTATCAGGCATGTAACATTCAGTAACAATCAATATTTGCCATTGAAGTGCAGTCACAACTGATAAGTTACTTGCTGTAATGACTAATAAAAGGTGAAGTCCATTCATTTGACCAATCCAGAAACATCTCTTGAAGATATGAAGCTACCACTGAAAGCTGGATTTTGATATCAGATTTCAATTCCAAAATTTATTAAATTTAGAATTAAATGTAGAATTTTGAAATCCAAACTCAAGGCAGGGCCATTAATTTAATTTCACATTTCCCCCAAAAGTGTATTTCAGAGCACTCTCCACTCTCCAGAACACTGTCTTCTAAAAAAACAACAATGGACTGTTAATTTCCCAGAGCTTACTGGTAGGGCTGGTTCTTATGTACACACCCATTACTTATGTACACACCCATTCTTATGGTTCTTATATACACACCCATTACTTGTCCTGGCCCCATTGCTGGACCTCCTGATGGCACCTGGTGTTTTTGGCCACTGAGTGACAGAGTGTTGGACTGGATGGGCCATTGGCCTGATCCAACATTGGCTTCTCTTATGTTCTTATGACAGATTTATTTTTATTTATTTAAGAATTTTGGATCTTCCTTTATGCAAGGCAGCTTACGATTTACCACACATAGAAGTGGTAAAAATACAGTCTGCCTCAAAACAATCTAAAAATGCCAATACAAACTACTGACAAGTAAAGAAGGATATTATTCATTAAAAGGCCTGCAAAAAACCAACAACCCCCCCCCCAGCTTTTGCAAGTCCTGAGAAATGCTAGCAATGAAGCAGAAGGTAGTAAGAAGAGCCAACCCAATCTTCACTTGCCATAGATGCCTGTCCATAGCAAAGGACTGGGGGTGGGCAGAGAAATAGACAAAGCCTGTTAGACAGACCAGTACGGTTGTGTGTACTCAAGGCTAAACTAGGCATGCTTTGGGAGCCAGGGCAATTAAAACAGTACACAGTATTTCAAATATAGCCATGCCACTGATGTATACAAGGGGCAATTTATTTTCAGTCCTTTCCTAATAACCACTGTTGTGGAATCTGCATGTTCACTGCTTCTGAGTTGATTTTTTTTTGTTGAGCTATCCACCACAGTGTGAGGGAAGGTGGCATGCATGGTACATGGCCCAAGTTCATCAGATCTCAGAAGATAAGCAGGGTTGGTACTTGGATGGGAGACCACTAAGGAAGGCTATGCAGAAGAAGGCAATGGCAAAGCTCTGATTCTCACTTGCCTTGGATGCCCCTTGCTCGGGTCACCATAAGTTGGTTGTGGCTTAGCCACATATCCACCACAAGATGGGACCCCAGCTCCCCCCGCCCCAGTTCAGCACCTCCACTTCACATCCTGTCAGTGAGTATGCGCAGTTAGCATCTTTATGTGTGCCTTACTTTACAATTACTTTTATTGCCCATTAAACTGAGACCAAACTAGGGATCAGAAGTATGATTTCTTCCTTCTGATTCAGCTGAGTGCCTTATTATGAACTGTTTTGTCAGCAATTGGCACTGGGCTGAAAAAAGTGACACCAATTAGGTGTGTCAGATCTCCTCTGGAAAGCAAAAGATATATGAAATCTAGCTGGGGAATGATCCATCAAGGCCTAGTAGAGGGCACCAGGCCTGTCACATTGACAGGGTATTGAGTGAGCTGGCAGTCTCTCTGGACAGACAGGTTATGGGGGACATTATATCATCCCAAGTCGATCTTCCAGCTGAAGAGAGTGAAAAATGACACTAAGCGGGTTTTTGCAATGGTATATTGACTAGGAAAAGCCTGCACAGAGAGACCTTATATTGGTTTTAAGCTCACATGCCCTAGTATTGTAGTGCTGAGTGACTAGCAATTAACAGAGTTTTGAGTACACCTTAAGAGCATAATCAGAGCCCTGTGTTCTGTTTCCTACAACAACCAGCCAGTTATAGAAGCTTGCAAGAATTACAGGAGGATGGTGATGGTCACTCTGTTATTTACCCACCCAGCGTAGGGTTGCCAGCCTCCAGGTGGGGCCTGGAATGCTTCCAGAATTACATCTGATCTCAGGACTACAGAGATCAGTTCCCCTGGAGAAAATGGTTGTCTGGGCAGTGGACTTTATGGCATAATACTGCACCGAGGTCCCAAACCCTGCCCTCCCCAGCTCTTCCACCAAATCTCTAGGAATTTCTCCACAGAGTTGGTGTCTCAGGGCCTGGAGTTCTCCTGGGACGGCAGCTGATCCCCAGACGAGAGAGGTCAGTTCTCCTGGCAGAAACGGGTACTTTAGAGGGTGAAATGTTATAAAATTACATCCCTGCTGAGCTCCCTTCCATTCCTGAATTCTGCCCTGTACAGGTACTGGTGCCCCAGATATCCAGGAATTTCTCAAGCCACAATTGGCAAACTCTGAAGCTTACTGCCTCAGAACATGGATGATCTGTTCTTATGGCTAATAGCTCAATGACAGACCTGTCCTCCATGAAGTCAAACTTCTGAATTAGGGTTGCCAACCTCCAGCTGGGCCCTGAAGATCTCCTGGAATTACAACTTGTCTCCAGACCTCTAAGCTGAGTTAGTGTGAGCTAGCTCACAGTTCTTGAGCCTCCAGCTCACAGATTTTTGTCTTAGTTCAGGAAGGATGGCACAAGGTAGAATTTTTGCTCACTCGACTCCACAGCTTAAAGGGAGCATGGCATTGCTCCAGACTACAGAGATCAGTTCCCCTGGAGGAAATGGCAGCTTCTGAGAGCAGGATCTGTGGCATCATAGTCCTGCCCCCCCCCCCCCGATCACACACAGAATAAGCTGTGCGACAGGCACGACTCCTGGCCGGATTTTAAGGGCGTGATCACAAGAGAACATCTGGCAAGTGTCCTGCACCCGTCAGCAAGTTGTTTTGCTCTGCTGGAGAAGCAGAGTAAAAAAACACTAGCGAAAATCCAATATCAAACGGGTTGCTACGGGCCACAGACAGAGTTTCCCCGTGTGATCACTCCAGTGCGCACTCGTGGCTTCGGGGATAGTCTGACCAGGCTATCCCGACATCATGTCGTTGTTTTTTCCCCCTTCTCAGTATGCGCATCATTGCATACTGCCATACGAAGACCTCAGGGAGGAGATGTGATTCAGCGAACCCCTGTTTAAGCGAATTGGAAATGAATGACAAAAAGACCCCACCGACTCGCCCGCGGTTGGGTCTGATCACGCAGTGGCAGGGTGTGCCCGCAGCTTCACAGAACTGTGTGATCGCACAACTGCGGGTCAAATTACTCTGGCACAAATAGCCTCACTCCCCCCCCCACTTTATTTCGTGCGTGTGACCGCTACCCTGATGAGCTTCCTCCCTTCCCCGTACTCTGCTCTCCCCAAGCACCACTCAAAAATCTCCAGGAATTGCCCAAACTGGAGTTGGCAACTCTCCTGAATACCAGTGCTAGAAGACAACATCAGGGGACGGCGTGGCAGCGATGACGGACTGCGCCCTTGACAGTGGCCATGAGACACGATGGACTGCGCCCTCGTTGGCGGCCACGAGCTGCTGGTCAAGAGCTTTGTGAAAGGCTTGAGATCCCACCCTGATCTCAAGCCTTTCACAAAGCTCTTGACCAGCAGCTCGGCAACTATACTAGAACACCTGGCCCCGCACCCCAGAGCCTCAAGGCCTGCTAAGATAGACGCCTGTCTCGCGGCCGCCAACAAGGGCGCAGTCCGTCGTGTCTCGTGGCCGCTGTCAAGGGCGCAGTCCATCATTGCTGCCACAGGGCTGCTGCCACCAGCTCCCGGCCCGCTCACATCGAGTCCCCCACCGCCGCAACTGGACCGCTGCCATTGGGACTGCCGCCGCCCAGCCAATTCCGCCGCTGCCGCTGCTGTGCTCAGCTGCTTCCCAGCCACTTCCCAGGCCGAGGCCTCTTGAAGCAGCTGCAGCAACCAAGCTTGCTGATGGAATGGCTGAGCAGAGGGCAGGAGCCAGCCTGGAAGGGGCTGGCTCCGCCCCCCGCATGCGCTGTGCAAAGCGCTGGTGTTGTCTCCTTCCTGCCTCTCGGAGGCAAATCAGCCCCCCCCCCCCCCACACCATCACGGTCTCGGAGGGTAGGGGCTTGCATTGCTGCAGCACACCGGGGTTGACACTTTCATTGCGTTATCCCCTACGACCCCAAGATCTTTTCCCCTTTCAGTCTCAGCAGGTTCAGACCCCATTAACCTGTACTTGAAGTTGGGATTTTTTGTCCCAGGGTGCATAACTCTACACTTACTAACACTAAACTTCATTTGCCACATTGTTGCCCACTCACCCAGTTTGTGGAGGTCCTCTTGGAATTCTTCACAGTCAGTCTTGGTTTTTACCATTCTGAATAATTTGGTGTCATCTGCAAACTTGGCCACTCCACTACTCACCCATAGGTCAAGGTAATTTACAAATAAATACCAGCCCCAATATTGATCCTTGCGGGACTCCACTGCTTACTTCCCTCCATTGTGAGAACTGTCCATTGATTCCTGTTCTTTGCTTCCTGTCATTTAACCAGTTTTTAATCCATAAGAGAACCTGTCCTCTTATCCCGTGACTGCTAAATTTAGTAAGTTTATTCACAAGTCTTTGACAAGGTACCATTAGGGTTCAAATCCCCACTTCCACCAGGGAAGCTTGCTGGGTCACCTTGGGCCTGTCATAAACTCCCAGCCTGGCCTACCTCACAGGGAGAACAATGTTTTAAGCCGCTTTGAATCTCAACTGCAGAGAAAAGTGGGATATAAATAAATAAATAAATAAATGCATTTTAAGCATGTAAACAAGTTACCGGTATGTAAAGTAATAAAAAACCCTTTTTGTATAACTTTTAATGAGGTCATTTTATATTCAGGGATTTCTTTCCTTTGGTAAATATGGTATTTAGGAGTCAGTGAAACAGATTTCATTGTGTAACTGACTTCTAAATGAACACGTTTGATAACAGAGCGCTAATAAAAAAATGTGGAAATGTTTCTTTGGTTAGTTCTTTCAAGGTGCATGAGATAGGATGAACGAGGCTTTCATGGGGTTTCTTATATCACCAGACAAACTTAAAAATTGTTACATCAGTATTTAATTGCTGTTCAGTTAACTTGCAGAACTCACCGACACAAGATCTGGTAATGACTAATTTCTTAAATGGCTTTAAAAGTGGATTAGACAAATTCATGTAGGATGAGTGTATGAATGGATGTTAGCCACGAGGAGTAATGGGAACCTCCACATTCAGAGGCACTGTACCTTTGAAGGCCGGTTGCTGCAGGGCAGCAGTGTGGGAGGCTTTGTGCCCTCTGATCTGAAATTTCCATGGCATCTGGTGTGGAGAGCTAGTGTGGGAAACAGGAAGCTGGACTAGATAGACCATGGGTCGGATCCGACCATCCTCTTCTTGTTCCCTGACTTGCTGGATGTGGATCTGTATATATACATTTGTGTGCCTATGTTCCTTAACATGCTTCCTCCAGAATATCTCCATAAAGACAGTGGGTCTTCTCGAGAATGTGTGGTTGGAGGATTGTGGCACATGTGGGAGATGCTCATGCAATTATGGATTAAGGCCTTAATTAAAGACTCTCCTTCTCTCTTTTTTCTATATATACAACATCCCTGTCTTCTCGAGAAATTCCAAGTAAATATTCCGGGCCCCGTCTATAGATCATAGACTCACTGCAGTGACATAATAAATAATCCACCCTAAGTTTTTAAAGGTAAACCCCAGCATGCCATTAATAACATCCCAGGCACCATATATCAAATTGAAGTCTTCCCATTATAGCTGATCTCTGGTCTCGGCTCTCCTCCTGCTTCTGCTCACAATTTGGTTTGCTGCCTGGAATCACATACAGCGACTGGTAGATCATCTCATCTCCCGGCATCCAGGCCTTCTCTTCCTGGAATTCCAGGCCAACGCTCAGCCAAGTGATGCTTCAACTATTCATTTGAGTTAGGTGCAAAGAAAAGACCATGGGATGTTTAAGGATTAGACTGGAGAGAAGGAAGCCCATGTGGACAACAAGATATGGACTGGTTTGAGAGATCTGAGCTTCCGAGCCTGTTTCCTCTGCCAGAGTTTTTTCCTGGACTGACTCTAACCAATGGAACTAAATATTTCCATAAGGTACACATTTCAAACAGTTTTATATGAAGGGCTTAAAGCACAAGATAATTAATAATAGTCAAACTAAGCCCTCCATGTAGTGGGAGAAAACAGATTAATTTTATTCCTTCCAAATAACAATTAAATCTGAAAGTCCGTAGCATTCAAGGCGGGGGGAAAGATGCAGCAGTAACAGTTATGTGGATTACCAGATGCAGCATGCAGGTCTAATTCAGCAGAAATCAAATTAAAAAGCACTTTTTATGTGGATATTGTGTGACTGGGTAATACTACAGTTTTTCTTAATGTGCTGTAAGTTCTTATATGATAAACATTTGATTGGTCTAATTTTGTACCTTGCTTAAAACTTAGTTCTGCAGGTTGTTGTCTCAGGTGTTTTCCATCTGTTGTGGTTCCAGGGAAACCAGTCATTAAGACAGCTGTCTCTGAGAATGTGCAGAGTTCTTTCCCCTCCCTTCTGAGTGATCACCACATTTCACGCCTCCAAGATCATCTGAAAATTCTCTCCTAAGAACTGAACCAGATGAGATATTGGAAAATCCATGGCTGGGCTGGTGTGTTGGAAGCTGCTGTGTGTGTTTATGACTAGTCCCCTCTAATTAATCATTTAAATCATTATTGTTCTTCAGCCTGAGCAGCAGTTGTCCTTGGGAGGGAGTTTCCAGCTTGCTCCTCCATGGCCCGCTACTTCTGTTAGTGCTTTGGTCAGTTTTATCCAGTCCTGTCTTGTTGAGACTTGTTGGCTGTTCTGGCACTTTAGCCAATTTCAAACCAGGTTTTCTATCCAGACCGCACAAGTATAGCCTTACAGTGAGGCAAGTCTGCACTAACACAAGCAGAATACCAATGGGGGTTTGGACAGCCAGGTGAAAAGAAAGTGTCCCCCACCCCCACATGGAAAGCAAGGTTTCTCTCCTGTGGTTATTCCAGAGAGAAGCAGCTTTATTCTCTGCGGGAGTCAGGGTAAAAGTTCCAGTTCAGCACTTGCTTTGGCAGCACGCAGGTCTTCCCTCCAGGGACTCAATTAGCACAGCCTCTCAGATGATGAGCAGGGAGACCCTTCGGCTTCAACCATCTGCCCTGTGTTGCATTCAGGGCTTTCTTCCTCATTAAACATTGCTTTGCTCTACTTTTCCAGGGCAGTCAGTGAACCAGGACATATGATACTGCCTTACACCTGAGTCGTCTACTCTGACTGGCAGCAGCTTTCTGGGGTCTCAAATGCCATCTCCAAACCTGCTGCCTGTGAGGCGTTCTAGTGTAGTAACAAAGAGAATGACCTCTGACATGGTCCAAACCAGGGGTGGCCAAACTACTGCTCAGGAGCCACATGCGGCTCTTGCACACATATTGTGCGGCTCCCAGCAGGGCAGCTGGGGAAGCGAACGGGAGGCATGCTTTCCGTCCCATCTATTTGCTCTCTCTCTCTCTCTCTCTCTCTCTCTCTTTCCACCTCGTTCCTCCTTTCTTTTCACCTCACTCTCTCTTTTTCTCTCAGACAAATAAATATCATTATCAATATCTCTTTTTACCCATTTTGTTTTTATTTTTGGCAGTCTCAATAAAAATCAAATGTGCATATTTAAAAAAATAAAAACGTGTAATATTTGTTCATGTCTTGCAGCTCTCAAACATCTGACGTTTATTCTGTGTGGCTCTTACACTGAGCAAGTTTGGCCACCCCTGGTCCAAACTTTCCTTCTACCATGAATTCACTAGTTGATGTTGCTCAAGCCAGTCCTTTTCAGCCGTGGCCCCTCACTGACATATGGAGATAATGCTGGCCTATCTTACAACTAATGCTCCCTCTAAGCTGTGGAGTCTTGTGATCAAAAATTCTACTTTGTGAGCTACTGGCATTAAAGTTGTGAATGAGCTATTGGGCTACTGCATCAATTAGTTTGCTCTGGAGCCATCCTTCCTGAGCAAAGACCAAAATGTGTGAGCTAGAGGCTAAAAAACTGTGAGCCAGCTCACACTGACTCAGCTTAGAGGGAACACTGCTTACAAGGCTATTTTAAGGATTACTGGGGCTGTATATGTGAAGTAGTTTGTCTACTGAATCTGCTGTGTAAGTGCTAATGATTATTATTGCTATCCTTTAAGCAGGGATGCTAGAGCTTGAACCTGGGACCTTCTGCATGCAAAGCACATTCTCTGCCACTGAGCCAAAGCCCTTATTTGAACTGCTTTGCCAGGACTGTATTCATGGGAGGCAGAGCATCTGTGTGGCATACAGAAAATCCCAGGTTCAGAAGAAGAGAAGAAGAGATTGGATTTATACCCCGCCCTCCACTCACTTGGAGCCTCAGAGCGGCTTACAAACTCCTTTCCCTTCCCCTCCCCACAACAGACACCCTGTGAAGTAGGTGGGGCTGAGAGAGCTCTTTCCCAAGCTGTCCTTGAGAGGACAGCTGGTTCAGAGCTATGGCTTGCCCAAGGTCATCCAGCCAGGTGCAAGTGGAGGAGTGGGGAATCAAACCCAGTTCTCCCAGATTAGAGTCTGCGCACTTAACCACTACACCAGACTGGCTCCCCAAGCATCTCCAGTTAAAAGGACCAAGTAGCCGTTGATATGAAAGACTTACTGTTGTTAGCAGTCATGAGCACAGAAAGCTGCCATATACTGAGTCAGAACTTGGACATATCAACATCAGTATTGTCTGCTCCAAATACTGACCAGGGCTGACCCTGCTTAGCTTCTGATGGGATTGGGCTAGCTGAAATCTCAGAAGACAGAAAGGTTGCCAAATAAGATGTCTAGTGGTTGTGGGCAGGTCTTCAGTATTCTGTGCAGTTCATTGGTCCGTAGTATGACTAGCAAAACCAGCGTGAATAATGCAAAAATAGAAAAAATGGAAAATACTTTATTTGCATAATATAATCGGGTTTCAGCATTGAGCTTTTCATGTTGTGGAGAGAGGGCTTAAGCATTTTCCCAACCTGAAATGGTCCCGGCGGAGATGCTATTTGTCCCATTGAGAAAACGTAATATGTATACCGTTAGTACATTTAACGGCCCAGAACAGGGCAAACAGCAGCTGCTATTTGCATGTGGGGGAAATCTTAGGCACCCTTTCCTGGTGTGCCATGCTCCCAATCCCAATAGTGTTCACACACATCTGGGAATTAAGTTCTGAGCCCCAAACTCCCAGAGCACATCTGTTGACACTATCCATGGCAGACACAAGGTCTTTGAAACGTGTGAATTAGTCCTTAGAGTAGTGACTCAAGACCTACTTCAGGCCTCACCATGGAGATCAGTGGATGATATTGGGCCAATCACATGCCCTCAGCCTAACCCACCTTTCAAGTCTGTTGTAAGGAAAACACTCCATGTACTCTGCTCTGTGGTACGTAAGAGTGGTATATAAGTGTGAGTAAACAACAATACTAACCTGATCGTCTTGGTGTGATTATGACTAGTCTAAACTGGGGACGTGGTGCACACTCGGTTGTATGAGTCCACCCTCTTGGATCCAAGTCGGTTTGGGCATAAGTGCTTTCTACATCAGGACCAGTCCAAAATAATATTAATATAAACCGTCACATACTGCCAGTCACTCCTTTCCCTCTCCCGCATTTACTAAGGAGAGGAGAGAAGGTGGAGAGGAGAACTCCCAGGCAAACTCCAGTTTGCCCAGATGCCTGCATTCAGATACCTCAGCATATGGATTCAAGACTTCTGAAATGAGAAAGACTTCAATCACAAGATGGTGTGTGTGTGGGGGGAAACGTGCAAGGAGAGCAAGATCGTACATTCATGCTTGGTGCCAATAAACAGAGATTTGTTGTGACGTCTGAATTCGACCCATGCTGTAGGGCATACTTTCAGCATATAGGGCGGCAGCTGGAGGATCTGAATAACTGCTGGTTTGGGGGACGGGGACGGGCGACCTTGCACTGGTTGTCAGAGCCTGCCTCACTTTGTCTCAGCTCCTTTCCTTATGAGATGGCTCTCCAGTTACCTGGTGACAAGGAGATTACAGGCATGTAAGACACATGTAGAAATCTATTTTCCTGTCCTCTCTCTCTGAGAAGTCACTCTGAGGTGAAGCTGATTAGATCTGGAAGCTCTCCCACAATTGCTTGGTCACTGAGGGAGACATCGGATGTAATTAATTTCAGCGGGTTTAAGAACAAGCCTGCTGCTAATGTCTGCCCAGATATGGTGTGGATTAGCTTCCTCATCTCTTTCCTCTTGGCGCACCTTAGCCCGAAGGGTTTGGGGCACTAGATTTGTGAACAGGGTCACATAAATTATTGGCACATATATTTTTTTAATTGCCTTAATTACTGTTTAGTTGATCTTTCTGGAATCAAACTGTGCTGCTCTTTCCCAGTGTAGTGGAAAGTGATGGGCCAGCAAACGTTCTGTAGAAACTATCACTTGACTCTTGTTGAAATCCTGAGAAAGAAAGGCTTGGCTCTTGTACCTTTGCTCTTGGTGCTCTGTTGTCCAGGCACTGTGGAAGTAGTGTCCTGCTGTCAAAATCACTTCCTCTGGTGCTAGATGCTTCCATTTGCAAAATCCTGGTGTTTTTCAATGAGCCCCAAAGGGGCCTGCTGAGAGAGGAAGTGAGCTCCTCTAGCAGAGGATCGCCTACACACTGCTGGGACAAGAGCATGCTCGGCACAAAGCCAGCCATCTTTGTTGCTGGTAAAAGCAAGTTTCTAGGCCTCATGTTGCTGTTAAAAACAAGCAGGTTTGAAAAAATGTCACAGAATTTACTGGATTATAAACGAGTTTTTAAAAACACTTCTTATACGACTAACAACTGCAGAATAAAAATATATATCAAAATAAACACATTCTGCTAGCACATTTTTTAAAAATTGGCCCAGCTGTAATTTGAGCTTGATCTTTTTTATCCAGCATTGCACGACCAGACAGCTCCTCTGTGAATCCTCCATGCGTGACTCCGCGGGGGATTGTCTAGATGGCATCTACCTTAAGGAGCTGTGCAGTCGGGGTTTTATTTTAAAAAATCCTGTTTGCACATGTGCATATGTGCCTCACTGCCTACTTGCTTTTTTGTGCATGTGCAGACTTAAATAGTAAAAGCACCACCAGCGGTACCTTCCTTTGGGCACCAGTTCAGTTAACAAAGTGCATAAATATCAGGGGACCTTCAGAAACATTCAATTGTCCGGATCATTTGAGTGGAGCTCTGCGGATGTCACATGTTTAAGTGGTTATGCGCACATCGCTAAGACTTTTTAAAAATTTTGGCCGTTCGGGATGGTCTGGAGACCATCCCTACAGGCTGATTGCGCGCTGGTGGAATGACCAAATGTTGGAAAGTCCGGCATTGGCCCATCGGCCAGCTTAGGACTGGACTTTTACCACTATCTTTTAAGTATGGCTCCCTAATGGGGATTGACGGGCTGATCTTGGAAGCGGCACATTTCCCAGCTGTTGATGTCTGGATGTGCACTTTCAATCCACCAGGCACTTGTGCCTGGCGTGGCTCAAAAGAGCCGTCTGAACGCAACCTCAGGTATGTATTCTACCCCTGAACTATGGTTCTTTCAGACTTCATATGAAACTACTCTTTGCTGAGTGAGATGTTTGGTCCATCCTGCTCACAACTAGCTGGTCTGCTAGGTAGTGACTCTCCAAGGGCTAATAGTGCAGGGACTTTTCTAGTTATTCTCTAGTTCTGTTATGTGAGATCTTTCTAATCAGAGCTGCCAGCTGGGAGTAGGAAGGGAATGACCAATCTTCCACAAAGGAACTCACCAACAGGCCAGCAGTGAGGACATTTTCCAACCCTGCCCAGTAAACGTATTCTACATGGGTCTGCCTTTAAAGTCAGCTCAGCAGCTCCACTTGGTACAAAATGCTTTAGCTTGGCTACTATCATGAGCTAGGTGGAGCATGCATATTACACCCATTCTGCAGTTACTCCATTGGCTGCCCATCAGTTACTAGGCTCAGTTCAAGGTGCTGGCTATTCCATAAAAACCTTCCCATGGCCTTGGGCCCTCATATCCACAGGACCACCTCTCTTCCTATGTTCTGCGATGATAGCTCTGCCCTTCAACTTGAGGTCTTCTGCAGGTGGTGGTGAAAAGTGCTGTCAAGTCACAGCTGACCTATGGCAACCCCATAGGGGTTTTCAAGGCAAGAGACGTTCAGAGGCTGTTTGCCATTGCCTGCCTCCTCGTCGTGAACCTGGTATTCCTTGGTGCTCTCTCCCGTCCAAATACTAGCCAGAGCTGATCCTGCTTAGCTTCTGTGATCCGACGAGATTGGGCTAGCATGGGTTATCTAGGTCAGATGCCACCCTGCAATTGTGTGTACATGTGGTCTCTGTGTTGGTGCCTCCACCTTGCAGAATGTAGGGTTGCCAGGTCCCCTCATTGTGCTGGCGGAGGGATTTTTGGGGGGGAGTGTTCTGTTGGTGGGCGGGGACATTGTCACCAACATTGGGGGCAACACTCTGCTTTTTGGGCAAACTCTATGATAAAAATGGCCTCAAACCATAGAGTTTTGCCCCCAAAGCACAGTGTTTCACACACGCACACACCCGACATCACCAATGTGCTGATGTCACTTCCAGGTGATGTCAGCAAGTTACGCATGGTGTCGGGGTAGGGGGAATTTCCTCCCACCAGGGGATCCCCCGCCTCCATCTGGGGAAGGAACCCTAGCAGAAAGAGCTACTTGAGACGGTCAAGAAGGCCCCAACTCTTTTGGCATTGTGCAAACTATGTAAAACAGAATTGTTATGGAGGTCATTTTATAAGGGCAATGGAGCTATATTATACTGCAGTAATTCAAGGAGCTGCTTTAATAATGGGAACAGGATTCTGGGTTACACTACTGTGTGTAGTATATATTATCTGTTTGCTGTATGTTTTGTCTTACTCTCCCAACATTGTTTTCTATCTATGTACTTCGCTTTTTTGCACTGTTAACATATCATGTCTTATATTCGCTGTTTTCAGGTTTCTGTAATCCTAGTCCTATTACTTTGCTTATCAGATGTCTTATTCTGGTTTACATTGCGGAATCTGCCTTGAGTTTTCATTGGAAAGATAAGTCTATAAATAGCATAATTTTTTTTTTTAAAAAATAATGAATTAATAAATATGCTGGCACCAGATGGGACTGTAGTGTAAGGCTGAATGTATTTGAGCCTATTGATTTCAGTGACTGAGGGGGAAACTAGAAGTGCCGGCATCTACAGGTCTGACCTGTGGGTGCTGCAGCCATTTAAAAAGGTATTTTAAACATGCTACAAGGGTCTGATCCTGATTGGGCCTGCAGCGTGGCTTGTTTCCTCCTTTCTGCACCATTTCAGGGGGGAAGCATGGATGCTGTCATGTCTAGTTTGGCCCTTAGGCATGCCTTTTCCTGCAGTAGCAGCAGCAGCTGTCCCTAGTGCATTGGGTCTGGAGAGACTGAGGTAGCAGAAGAACCTCGAAACCTGGTATATGTTTGGATTGTGCCGCACATGCAGGAGCAGTATTTGGAAACAGGAGTTATGCAGGGGCAGCAGCACCTATCCTCTGACAGCATAAACCCTTGGTCGTAAACCCTGTTGAATTCATTTGGGCTCCCCCTTCAGGCAAATCTACATTGTCCTTAGAGAGAGTAAGTCCTACTGAATTCAGAATTTGTATTCCCCTTGCCTCTTTATCTCTTTCTTTCTTTCTTTTCTTTTGTTTTGTTCTGTTCTGCCTTCATGTAACCTGAACTTCTTAATATCTGTTCCAGGAGGGAAATGGATACTTCCGATGTGAAATGTGGTGGGTTTACTTCTGTAGAAGAAAAAGATTCACAAACAAACAAAGCAGGTTTGTTTTATTTTCAGTTTTAAGCTTCCATTTAACACATTTCATATAAACACGTGACTAAAAACTTGACTATTAGAAAAATTACAGGTCACCATGCATGGAAAGGAAGCCTTCTTATTAGATCCTACAAAACCGGACCCACAGTATACAACTGTGCAAATGAGACTTGTCCATTATCCCCAGTTCTTCACCCTGGCGGTCTTCTCGGCAAGGGAGCTGAGAGGCATCTTCTCCGCTGCCGTGACTGAGATGGCTTCTTGGTCACTTCTTTCATTCCTATTTGTTGTGCAGACTTGGAGCACTGTGAAATTCAAGTTAGTCACAGTGTTCAAAAGACATGTAAACTAGTTCAAAGAACAGTGGTGTGCGTAGTCTTGTCTTCATGCCCAAAATATCTATAAAAACCCAAACTAGAATTGTTTTTCCACCTCCAAAGATCCTTAGCATATACACAAATCCAATTACATTAATGTTCCTTGAGAGAACTTCACTCTATCTACTGGTGGTTTAAATCCTGATTTTTACATTGTATTTCTGTACAAATAATGAGCCAGCTAATGGTTAGAGTGTCCAGCTAGGATCTGGGAGACACAGGTTTGGATCTCCGCTCTGACAGTTTCCACACAGTTATTTGCTGTGGGTTTGACGTTCTTGGGAAGCAGGGTTTCTTTTTTCCCTGCTTTGCTACAGCGTGATGGTACATTTGTGCATCTCCCAGCTTTTCCCTGGCTTTTCTCTAAAGCTGCTTTGCTGTGAAGTTTTGGGAAAGATTGCAGTAATGCCTGGATGGGTGCCATGTGGGTGGAAAAGTTTTGATTTCCCTGCCTATATGGCAGCCGTTTCCCCTTACCTGTCTCTGCAGTGGCCATTTCCTTCTCCTGCCACTGGAGGAGAAGCTTTTTTTTATCCCGCCCCCCCCAAGTCTGCAGCTCTTTTAATCGCAGCTCTGTAACAAGAGGGGATATTTTCTTTTTGTTTTAAATCAAAGGTGGAAATGCAGAGAGCCTGATTTACAGTGTTGGGTACTAAGGATGAGTCATCCCTAAACTAGCCCAGGGATCGGAGTGGGTGGGTTTGTGTCCACAAACAATAACTGTCTAGGATCCTAGAATAGGCTAATAGAGATCCAATAGGATCCTAGAATGGACCAATAAAGAAACAGTGTTATGTAAATAGCCTATCATTGGGAGTGGGGTGTGTTCGGGGTGTGGTGTTTGCATGTATAAAAACCAGGCTGCTGCCTGGGATTTTTGCCTTCTGCTGCTTGCTGAAATTAGTAATAGAGCTGCTCACTAGACTTGGGGTCTGTTCATCCATGGAACCCTAAGCTCCAAGGCGTCTTAACATACAAAGTCTCTTAGGTATGCCGGCTTATGTCATTCTCTGGTTGAACGCCTTGGCTCTGTTTGGGAGGTCGCTGCCTCTGGAGCTGAGCCCTGGTCCTCCATTGCTGGTGCAGTGCGAATGGATGGCTATGGGGCTGGGGTGGCTGCTGGGTTAGGTGCTCTGTCTTCTTGGTAGTCTGGCTGAGCACTGTCACCTGGGAACTCACTCTCAGTGTCTGACTCCAGTGGTTGTGGCAGTCCCTTGTTATTGCGTTCCTTGACTGCTGACTGTGACTCTGGCTCTGCTGAGAAAAGATGGCGGTGGAGCTGGTCTATGTGCCTGCGAAGGACCTGACTGTCTTTGGTCGATACCTCATATGACAATTGGCCGGTAACTCAGACGACCTTGGTGGGAACCCACCAAGGCAGGACTGCTTAAAAAGTTCCTTGTATAGATGGGGTCGCCAGGGGAAAATCCTCTGAGTGCTTCCTGGTTCTCTGGCGATGGCCGCTTCTCTGGGGCTCAATCTGGGTGCATTCGGTCCAGGCAGGTGGTTAGATGCCTGCCCATGAGAAGCTCAGCTGGACTGTGGCCTGTAATAGCACTGGGGATCACCCGGTGGCTGAAAAGGAAGGCCATGAGTCTATGGTCCCAGTCTCCATGGATGATCCTCTAGAGGGACTCCTTCATGGTCTGCACCATCCTTTTTGCTTGTCTGTTGTTGGTGGGGTGAAAGGGAGTGGAGCGGATGTGTCTGATGAGGTAGAGGCCCATGAATTCCTGGAACACCCCAGAGGTGAAGGCAGTTCCATTGTCCATCACTACTGTGTCAGGCAGGCCATGTATGCTGAAGATCTGTCTTATGGCCCGGATCACTGCTTTGGAGGAGGTGGGGGTGACAGGCATGACCTCCAGCCACTTGGTGTACGAGTCCACCAAGATGAAGAATATTTGTCCTTGGAAGGGGCCAGCAAAGTCCAAATATATCTGGGATCACGATTTTTGGGTGGACTCCCACTGCTGCATGGGTGCCTGGGGTGGTTCTGGTTGGGTTTCTTGACAGGCCTGGCAGCGCTTGACCCAAGCCTCTATCTCACAGTCCATGCCTAGCCACCACACATAACTACAGGCGAGTGTCTTCATTCATGCAATTCCCGGGTAAGTCTCATGCAGGGCTGACAGCACTTGCTGACTTAAGGGAGCAGGAACCACCAGCCGGCTTCCCCACAGTAGGCACCCTTTGTGGGCTGATAACTTGTCCCACCGGGAAAAGTAAGCTGCAAATTCTGGGCCCACCCAGCTGGTGGGCCATCCCCTCCCCACCCAGTCTAAAATGTGGGCGAGGGCCCAGTCTTTTGCGGTGTGGCAGGAAATGTCTGCAGCATGCAGAGGGTGGTCAGGAAGTTCCTCTGGTGTGTGGGAGCCAGGCCAGCCGTCTAGGAGTGCTTCCTCAAGATTTGTGAACTCACAATGAAGCACCAGTTGGTGCAGGGCGGTTTGTTGGGCCTCTGGCTCTTCTCAAAGAAATCGAGGTGACGAGCCAGACACCTTGGGTGCGAAATGGTCTGTGAGCACCTTGATGAGGCTGTTGAAAGTGGCGAGTTTCAACGTGGTTGGTGCGATGAGGCCTTGTGCTAGCTCCAGGGTGGCAATCCCACAAGAGCTGAGCAGCAGTGCCTTCTTCTTTGCCATGTCATCGATGTCCTGGAATTCCACGAAGTAGTTTAGGCATTCCACCCAGGCCTCCCATTGCTCTGGGTGATTGGGGTCGAACTCGAGTAGTCCTGGAGCAGCAGCCATGATCCTTGTTGTGGTGCGAGGCACGTGGCACTGGAGCTCGGTGCATGGTGTGGTGCAGATGGGCACTAGGCTGCTCAGCAGGATCCCACCTTCGTCGCCACTGTTAAATAGCGGGTTGCATGGATGAATAGACCCCAAGTCTAGTGATCATCTCCACTTTATTGATTTCAGCAAGCAGCAGAAGGCAAAAATCTAAGGCAGCAGCCTGGTTTTTATGCATGCAGACACCACACCCTGAACACACCCACTCCCAACGATAGGCTATTGGTCTATTCTAGGATCCTAACCAGCTATTGTTTGTGGACACAAGCTCACCCTGGTCCCAGGGCTAGTTTAGGAATGACTCATCCTTAGTACACAAAACACAGGTTGTAATCTCTCTATATTATCAAGTCATTTTAGGGGAACCACACGATGCGCTCCCTCATCCGTAGGCTGAATGAGCTGCCACACAGACCGGGGACTCGGAAGGTCTGCCCATCTGCTGGCTGCATTGGCTGGCTGCGTTGCCACAGTCCCGCCCACACAGCCAACAGCTGTGGGGATGGACACTCTGCCGGGCAGCATGTTAGGATGCCAAGGCCAAAGGAGGAGGTGGCCTGCAGAGGCACCCACCAGGCCGCCCAGAGCAGGTGGGTTCTGCAGGAGCCCAGGAGGGTGCTGGAGGAGGTGGCTGGTGGGGCCGCCCAGGAGCGCGCTGGAGGAGCTGGGTTTTGGTGCCAGTGGGCTGCCCACCCAGCCACCAGAGGAGGTGGGGTATGCAGCCACCCAGTAGACTGCTGGAGGACGCGGCTTGCGCAGCCAGCCAACAGCCAGCAAGAGGACATGGACTGTGCCACAGTGATGGTGGGGTCTTGAATGGGGGGAGGGAGTGCCGGGAGCCCTGTCTGCAGCCCAGAGGCTGCTGGAGATGGGTGCTGCAGAGGCACTGTGCCACAAAGCCGGCCCAGGGCCTGCTGTGGCAATGGCAGGGTGGGGAGGAAGAGGGGTGCTGGGAGCCCTGTCAGCAGTGCGGAGGCTGCTGAAGATGGGCGCTGTGGAAGTACTGGGCCGCAGTGCTGCCCCAGGGCCTGCTGCGCTGACAACGGCGTCTGGAAGGGGAGGATGAGAGGGCCCTGTTCGCACTCCGGAGGCTGCTGGAGACGGGTGCCTCAGAAGCAGCCCAGCCACACAGCTATCTTCCGAGAGCCCGTTGTCTTCCTTCCACAACGGGCCTTGCTTCTAGTATTATATAAATGTAATAGGGATGATGCAAGCCTCCAGGTAGGACCTGGGGATCCCCCAGAACTACAGCTCAACTCGACTACAGAGAGCAGTTCCCCTGGAGAAAATGGCTGCTTTGGAGAGAGGACTGTATGGTTTTGTACCCCAGTGAGAACCCTGTCCTCCCCAGGCTCCATTCCCAAATCTCCAGGAGGTTCCCAAACCTGGAACTGGCAACCCTGCCCCCACCCCCTGCGGGGCCTGGCAACCCTAAAATATTCAATTACAAATTTTAAAAAGTGGAAAAGTTCTGGTATCTCAGGGGAAAGGGGGGGATGACTGCTGCTAAGGACTGGGACAGCAAAACTGTGGGGAAACCTGCCATGTGGAAGCCCCACTGCAACTGTGCTGTATCAGCAGCTGCCAAAGCAATGGAGAAACCACATAAGCCTATGCACATGTGGAAACCATCTGCGCCATGAAAGCTCATTGTCTGGTCTTGTGCCAGTTGCTTTCTCTCAGATTAACCTACCTCATATGTTCTTGTTGGATAAAATAGAGGAAGATAAAATGGAGGAGGAGAAAATGATGTTGTGAACCACTTCGGGTCCCCATTGGGGTATAAATATCAAAATAAAGTCTGCTATTTAGTGAATGCCAACATTAATGGTTGACGATCACAGATTTTTTTTTAGAGAGTTTCAGCATACATTGGTGTAGGTTCATGCTTTTCAGATGTACTCTGGAGAGTGCTGAAATTTTAATTTGGTGGCTGTCAAATTTCACTGCTCTCTTTCTAACTTGTGGAATGTTTTCAAAATTCAACCAAACGTCAGCCTTTCTCTGTACTGTAACGTTCTCCTTGTTGTGTGTAAATGGAAGCAGACACTTCCCAGTGCATTCACAGCTGTTCCAAGTTTGCAAGTGAAAATATACATGGCTGTTTGTATATCACATTATGCGCACGTCTCTGTACACAAATGAAAGCAGATATAATGCAAGAAGAATGGAGGGAGGTATGAAAGTCATTAGCAATGTCCAGTGGAAATACATCTGCTTTTAAAATCTCGATCTTATAAAGTGTGCTGACCCTCCAGAAATGAGAATGAACACACTCAGCATTATTCAGAATGCTCCTTAAAATGTCAGTCTTTTTTTTAAAGAAAAAAAAATCAGTAACCAAGAAATATGAACAGAGAAAAAAAGTATCCAAAATGATACCCCAGTGTCATTAAGGGTCTACACTAGAAGTCAAGATCCCCTGGATCAATTGCCTCTTTGCTGTTGCCTTGCCTTACTGACATCTGGCCACCATCCTCTTTGTTCCTAGTGGTTTTGGCTTCTCCACCTTTCATGGGGCTTTCCTGAGAGGATGCATGATCTTCCTCCTCTTCCTCCTCCTCTTCTACGCTCTCGGGGTACATCTTGGCCGGTTTACTCTTGGTGTCTGTCTGAGCATCTTCATCAACACTGTTGCAATCTTCTCCATCACTCACATCCTCTGAACCCTTCTGGGATTGCTGGGAACAGTTACCTATGGAAGAACTGTAGGAAAAGGCAGAAGCACTTCTGAGAGGCTCCAGTTCTTCAATGATTTCCTCATCTGCAGTTTCGTTGGGTTTTTCATCTTCATCGTTCTGCACAGGTTCACAGCTCTCTTCTCCTTCAGCTTCCTCTTTCCCAGCATCATCACTATCTGCTTCTATTTCTGCTGTTTCTGAACATGCATTACAACCTGTCTCTAGGCTGGCTTCTTCTTCAGCCTCCTGTCTGCCAATGGCCTCAGTCTCGTCTTCACCATCATTATCTTCTTGTGCAGCTTCTTCTCCAGAAACCTGGACAGTCTCTGCATCAGCAATATTTTCTGCACTATCAGATGCATTTTCTTGGTTATCCACTTCAGCAGCTTTTGGTTCATCTACTGTACCATCAGTTTCATCTTCAAGTTTAGGTTCTTCCTCAGCTTCCATGTATGTTTCTTCTTTTTCTTTATCCATCTCCTTTTCTTCATTTGTTTCTTCTTCACCTTCACTTTTGGCTTCCTGAGTATCTTCTTCAGGTGCCACTTCTTCCTTTTTGTCTTCCTCTTCCATATCCCTCTCCTTTGCTTCCTCCTCCTCTTCCTTTTCTTCATCTTCTTTCACATAATTTTCTTCTACTTTCTCCTCTTCTTCTTCCTCTTTTTCTTCCATTTCATCTATCATATCCAGCTCTTCTTCCATTTTTTCATCTTTCATTTCCTCCTCCTCATCTTTACATTCCTCTTTCATTTCCTCTTCTTCCTCCATAACTACTTCAGCTTCCTCCTCCTCCTCATCTTCTTTCTCCTCCTTAGTTTCATCTTCCTCTATCACATCCTCCTCTTTTTCATCTTGTGCTTCTTCCACTTCTTTTTCTCCTTCCTCCCCCTTTTCTTCATTTTCTTCATTCACATTTTCTATGATTTCTTCTTCATCCTTTTCTTCTTCATTTTCTTTTTTTTCTCCTTCTTCCTCTTTTACATCTTCCTCCTTTTCTTCTTCTTCTACTTCTTCCTCCTGCATTTCATCAATTTCCTCTTTCATATTCTTTTCTTCATTCTCCTCCTTTTCTTCTTCTACTTCTTCCTCTATGATTTCATCAACTACCTCTTTCACATTATTTTCTTCCTCCTCCTCTTCTTTATTCTCCTCTTTTTCTGCTTCTTCCTCATTCATATCTCCTTCTTCATTTTTTTCTTCCACTTCCTCCTCCTCATTTTCTTCACATTCTTTTTCCATATTTTCTTCTTGTTGTTTTTTCTCTTCCTCCATTTCTTCTTCCCCCCTATTTTCTCTTTCTTCCTCCTTCATATGTTTCTCCCCATTTTCTTCATCTTCACATTTCTCATTCTTTTCTTCCTCCTCCTCTTTTTCTTCTTCCTCTTCTTTCATAACCTCCTCCTCCTTTTCTTCCTCTCCCATTTCTTCCTCTCCCTCCTTTTCTTCCTCTTCCTCTTTTGTATCTTCTTCCTCCTTTTGTTCTTCCACTTCCCCCTCTTCTTCCCCACCTTTATCTTCCTCTTCCTCTTCCTCTTTGTCATCTTTCATTTCCTCCTCCTCTTCTATTTCTTCTTCTTCCTCTTTCACATCCTCTCCTTCCTCCTTTTCCTCCTCTTTTTCTTTATCTTCCTCTTTTACATCATCCTCTTGCCCCTTCTGTTTGTCCACGTTCATTTCCTTTTCATCCTCCTCCTCTTCTTCCTCTTTCACATCTTCTTCTTCCCTTTGATCTTCCTCTTCCTCTTTGCCTTCTTCTACTTCCTCTTTTGCTCCATCCTCTTTTACTTCTTCTTCCTCTTCTTCTTGTGCCTTTTCTTCCCCTTCTGTTTTTGTTTCAGTCTCTCTATCTTCATTACTTGCTTCTTCCCCCCCTGCTTCCACCTCATCAGTGATAATTTCTGTTCCATCTTCATTTACTTCCTCCTCTCCTTGTTCATTGGTTTCATCTGGGTTTATTTCCTCACTGGGTTCTGTTGCTGGATTTTCCTTGTGTTCTTCAGGCTCCTCTTTTGCTGGCTCCTCAATAGAAGCTTCTTTCTCATCCTGAATCTCTTCAATGATATCATCTGGTTCCTTCTTTTCAGTACCGCTATCTTTTTTTGTCTGCAGAATTTTCTGTAGATCAAAAGCTTTCACAACTGGGGCATTGGACATCACTACCACAGTGTTTATTGTGGATTTGGAAGACATTTTCTTCCTGAGGCAGGCATCACAGGGGCAATATTCATCATCACTTAGTAGGTCACTAACATCATCTTTAATTGTGGTACTAAAGAAGAAATCCTTTTCATCTTGGTCACGTGATAAGTTCTTTGTCTCTGGCTGCTTACTTTGGCTTCCACTTAATAGTGACGATCTATGCGTGCTTTGCAAACGTCGTCTTCTGCCTCCTGATTGCTGGGTAGATTCCCGCCTCAGCTCACCAGTTGGGGGTCTTGGAACCCTCTTGCCTGCCCTGCTTTGAATTTTCCTTAATTCTTTCTCTATGCTCTTCTGAATTCTCTTACTTACTTCCTCCTTCAGTTCTGCTATCATCACGTCTAGCTCGTCATTGTTTTGCAGGTTCCACTTCAATTTGAAGTCATTCATGGCACTGACATAGTGAGTCATGAACTCCTTCTCAATCTTTTTCAGAAGCTTCAGCACCCAAACTGGATCTGGGTCCAAGAATCTATCTTGTGTTAGAGAAGTTGTCACAGTGGCTTGGTGCATGACTCTGCTTCTGGGTTCTTCATCAGCTGGAGGCTGGTCCCGCAGCTGCTTTTCTGCATTGGATTCCTGCACTCTCTCACTATTAGCTTCACTTGCATTTGGGTAAGGTTCAGTTTCATCATTGCTTGGCTGTTCTATGACTCCATCAGCCTCCTCTTTATTGGGACTATTTCCCCTTTCAGGCTTCTCTTCATGTTCTTCTTGAGTAGGATGGGCCTCAGCATCTGTTTCTGCACATTCTCCGTTTTCATCTTCATTTTTGCTGTTTCCTTTCTTCCCTTCTTCTCTGGTATGCTCTTTTTCTTCATCCTGTACCATTTCACATTCACTACCTTGGTTGTCATATGCCTCAGCCACTTCTTCTGCTCTGCTGGATTCTGCTTCTTCTCCTTTTTCAGATTTGGAGCAGGCTGTTGGTGGCCGAGAAGGCCCTTCTTGTTTTCCTTCATCACCTCCAGCTTCCTCCTCTTCCAAGAATGATTTACTGTGGATTTCTTCACTCTGCTGTTCAGCTGCTTCTTCTTCAGTGTGTTCGGCCTCTTCTATTTCCTCTGGTGACAAGGCACGATCCTGGGCACCAGCCACACTTCCCTCTCTAGAGCCTCCATCACCACTACCAACATCAACCCCTGAAGAAGACGTGGCTGTGAAGTTACCATGTTTTGAGGGATGGGCCTTGATACTCGAAGCCACCTTTTCTTGCTCCTCACCTTGCTGTTCTGTGCTTGGGCCACCACTTTCAGAAGCACAGCCAAACCAGAGGGTCTGGAAAATGTTCAGCAGCTCCGTATACCTTGACCTGCTTGAAGGTTTTGAATTATCTGGGGGGTCCAGCTCTTCATCGAGGTGCTGTAAGCTGGCGAGGCATGTGATCAGAATTTTGGCTGAATTGCCGAGCTTTCTCCCCATTGTAGGGGACACTTCAGGCAGACTTTGTGAACGATCCAATTTGGCTTCTTGCTTGGAAGCCAGCAGTGCTTTCATGATCTGCACCGAAGTCTGAATGGTCCTTGGCAAGTCTCTCTGAGGGCTATTCTGTGTGAAGACAGCGGAATGGCCGCATTCAGCCTGGGCAGCTTCACACTTTTCTGACATGGCTTCCGACGCCTTCTCACTGCGGACCTCGATTGCTTCCTCAGCCTGCTCTTCAGCTTCCTCTTTGACTGCTTCAGTGGCCGGTGGGTCGTCCAGCTCCTCAGCGTCGTCTTTCTTCTTATCTCCTTCCAAGCATTCTTGACGGTTAGAATCGCTTGGTATTTCTGTACTTAAGTCAGTGCCCTCCTCCCCATCGTCATCCATCTCATATTTCATCAGCAATGTCTCTGAAGGAATATTACGCAGCCATTCGTGCACAACTTCTTCTGGAGTTGCGTTTGGAAGGGAAGAGGGTATCATTTCACCACCTCCATCTGCAGCAGCTTCTGTTTCTTCTTCTCGGTCCTTCCTTTGGCAAGATCCTGTCTCCTCTTTCAGTGTATCTGAAGCATTCCCGTCTGCATTTGCTGCGTCTGTTTTGAGAGATTTTGACACCGAGGAAGCCAGTCTAGAAGAATCACCTATTTCCGTGCGCTCCTTGTCTGCCATTGGCTCTAATTCGGTACACACACTGGCACTGTCAGAGCTTTTCTTCAGTACCACTGTCCTCCTTTTTCTGTTGCTGGGTCTCCCCTTTGGTGGGACAGGGCAATGCAAACTGTACATAGATGCAGACTCTGACACTGAGGCTTGGCTAGAATTCTCTGGCTCAGCCTGGTGGCTGTTCATTTTCTTTTGCCTAGGTTTAGATGACTGTGCCACACTAGATTGCGAACAGGCATCTTCACTTTTCTCTGCCTCTGTACATTTAGTCTTGGTCCCAGAATGTGACGATATCCTTGAATTAACACTCTGGTGATTGTCATTCCTGGCTATTGCCACATGACCGCATTTCGAGCATGTGGATTCAGACACGCTTCCGGTTCTTGAGGATGCTAACGGAGAACTAATTTTGACAGTGCTATCCCTGTTTTTCTCGTTAGACTCTGAGAAACTAGAGTGAAGAGAGCTGGCGGCTTCTGATTGGCTCTCTCTCTTGCTGCTTCTGGAAGACTTGCTGTAGTGTTTGGAAATATTGCTTGTGTTCTCATCGTTGGTAGCAGATGGTGGTGCCGCTTCACTTAGGTGAGGATTTGAGTCATGAGACCCATGACCTTCTGTGGCTGTTCGCTCCAGTTCATGTGAGCCTCTGGAGCAGTAGGATGCTGTGCTGTTGGACCTGACATCTTCTGCATGCAGAGAGCTTTTTGTTTTCTTTTTCTTTGTAGTGGTGGAGGACTCCTTAGATGACACTTTGGAATCTGCCTCCAGGTGATTCTCACTGTGTTTGCTTTTCTTGGATATTCTGGATGAAGAAGAAGCCACGCTGCAAATCTGTACTTCATCACTGTCACTTCTCATGCCTTCACGCGTCTGGGGATGGAAGGACTTCCCCGTAGAACATCTTTCAGACTCACTGACTTCCTCCTTGACTGACTGCTTGGACACCATGTTTCCAGAGATGGAATTTGTTTCATCAATGTCTTCTTCTGCCTCTCCAGCTTCATCTTCTGTGGCTTCTTTCTTAGGGCAGTGCTCACTAGAGAAAGAAGGGATCACTTGGTCGTTCTCAGAAGTCTCCTCTTGGTCATCCTTGGCTCTTGGGGTGCTGCATTTACTGTATCTGCTGCAGATGCTGTTTGGAGTGGATACACAGCCAGCAATATCTTCTAGGTCTTCTGTTTTCTTAACGCTACAGGATGAAAGGCTCCTCGCCACTGTGCTGCTTTCCTCGCACACTTTTGTCTGGCTGTCTATGGAACACTGAGATGCCTTTGATCTGCCACTCCCACCTCTGCTTCCTTTCTCTTCTCCATCTTCTCCCATCACCACAGAGGCTTCCACTGCATCCTCATCATCTTCATTTTGTGAACTGGCTGGGCAAGCTGCAGCCTCTGGCTCCTCGGGAGACCCCCTTTGGCTTGGGTTTGGCTGGGTACGGTCACGCTGGCAGCGGCATTTTTTCACAGCTCGGCCACCCAACCTATTCTTTACAGTCTCTGAGTAAGAAGAGGACTCACGTACAAAGTGCTCAGAGTATTCTTCCCCGCTAGAGGATGTGCGGATGCTGTCTGTAAAAGAGGTTATTTTTTTCCGGACAATCCTCCGCTGCGATGAAGTACTTGAGCAAGATGAATGCGTGTACCAGGTGTTCCTGATCCCAGGCTCCTCTTTTTGGGAAGTGTGCATGGGGTTCTTCCAGATGTCATAGCCTTTGCGTTGCCGGCCACAGCTGTGGCAATGGGTCTCTTCAATTTCTGATTCATCAAGCTTTGAGATGTAAGAGTCAGCGTCGCAGGGATATAATGAATCATCTGCCTCAGAGCTAGCCTCTGGGTTCATTTTCTCTATAGGGTCTAAACCAGTGTCTTCTTCTACGCCCAAGCCTTCGCCGGGCATCTGATTAAGCAGGCTGGACTTCTGGATGTGTGTGGACCACTGGAGAGTCTCATCGTTGAGCAGGCGGAAGCGGACTTTCATCTCAACCGACAGGCTGCCATCCTTGTTGACGTGCACCTTCTTTTCGATGTCATCATTGACTAAGGTATGGACCAGATCCCCCGCTTTAGAGTGAGCACAGTTGTTTGAACTCGCAGCACCATTCTCTGGTGATGTTGTCAGGCCATTTGGAAAAGACTTTTCAGATGATAAAGAGAACCTCGTGGACCGGTTGCTCAGGGACGACCTGGGATGGATCACGCTCTTCTTGGCTTTCAGCCCAAAGTTCACTTTTCAACATAAATGAGAAAACACAGAAGAAAAATTAAGGAAATTTATAGGTTAAGAAGTAAAGGAAGGGTCATAGCTGAGCGTTAGGGTACATGCTTTTTTTGTGTGTGTGCAAAACCCCAGATTCAGTCTCTGGCATTTACAGGTATAAGATCTCTCAGGATCAAACTATGCAGTATGTTTGGCCAGAAGATTGGTCAGGGTTTCTCTGTTTCAGCTCGCTTTTCCTGCAGCTACACAGCAGCTGTGCGGAACTTCCATATCCAAGAGCCACAGGGTTTGATTTGGATTGGGTGGGACTGTAGTGTTGGGGGAAGAGGGGCTCCAGTCCACCCCATACCACTTTCCAGAGCTGAAACCACCCCAGAAGGGTGCTTTTTGACCCATACAACCCATGCAGCAGTCAGTGAATGTGCAGCCCTCAGTGAGGCACAAAACACCACTCAGAGGAAGAAGAAAAGAAGAAGAGATTGGATTTATACTCCGCCCTTCACTTCCCAAGGGGGTCTCAAACAAACTCCTTTCCCTTCCCCTCCCCACAACAGACACCCTGTGAGGTAGGTGGGGCTGAGAGAGCTCTGACAGAAATGGCTGTTTTTCAAGAACAGCTGTGCCAGAATAGCTTGCCCAAGGTCATCTAGCGGGTGCAAGTGGAGGAGTGGGGAATCAAATCCGTTTCTCCCATATTAGAACCCATGCACTTAACCACCACACCAAACTGGCCCAAGGTGTTTCTCCTTAGGAAAATAGCATGGGGGAGGAGGCTGGAGCCCCTCCTTCGTCAGTGCCACATCCCCAATCTGAATTGAGCCCTGTAGTGCTTGGCTAAGTAACTTCCCTCCAACTGCTGTGTGCCTGTAGGGCAAAACGGTTGAGTTGGGAAAACCATATCAGGTAGTTTGGCCCTCAGCAGCAAGGATGGGAAATATTTCCATCAACATCAGTGGAGATTGTTTCTAAGTAAATATGTAAAGTCAAAGGAAGCTGAGGCATACGTCTGTCTCATTGATTTCAGTTAGGTAATTTCCACAGGGAGAAGGGCTGCTGTGGCTTCCCTGTTGCTGGTTCAGTTACAGATAGACACAACAGCCCCACTGCTGCGCCTCCTGAGGGCACCTGGTGTTTTTGGCCACTGTGCAACAGAGTGTTGGACTGGATAGGCCACTGGCCTGATCCAACATTGGCTTCTCTTATGTTCTGTGTTCTTAACGGCAGTGGGCTTCCACACAGCCGGTTTCCCCACTCCAGTTCCCAGCAGCTCCCCCCCACTTTTCTGGACCCCCAGGGTTTCCCCAATTTTTTAAAAAAATCAGCACAGGCTATCATTATACTGATATACCATTGTAACAATAGGAGTAACAAATTCTGTGAAGTCCCAGCTTTCCTTTCATTGCAAATATACATCAGTTTGGGGTAGTGGTTAAGAGTGCAGACTCTAATCTGGGAGAACTGGGTTTGATTCCCCACACCTCCACATGCAGCTGTTGGTGTGACCTTGGGTCAGTTATAAGTTCTTTCAGAGCTGTTCTCTCAGGAACAGTTCTTAAAAGAGCTCTCTCAGCCCCACCTACCTCACAGGGTGTCTGTTGTGGGGAGGGGGAGGGGGAGGGGGAGGGAAAAAGGAGTTTGTAAGCCGCTCTGAGACTCTTTTGGGTAGTGAAGGGTGGGGTATAAATCCAATCTCCTCCTCCTCTTCTTCTTCCTTATATGTTTGCAAAGGAAGGGCATAGAAACTTACTTTCTAAATGAAAGACAATAATTCAGAGAACCTGTCACACCTACACACACTTCTCAGCCCTTTGGTGAAGATCAAATGTAGTTAGACTTATTATCACAACAGTATATTAACATAATGTGAAAGCCAGTGTGGTGTAGTGGTTAAGAGCGTCAGACTAATGTCTGGGAGACCCAGATTCAAATCCCCACTCATGCCATGGAATCTCATGGGGTGATAAGGTTGCCAACATCTAGGTTTCCAACACCTCCCCTTGCAGCTGCTGGGTGACCTTGGGCAAGCCATAATACCGTCAGAGCTATTCTTGAAAGACGAGTTCTGGGGAGAGCTCTCTCAGCCCCACCTACTTCATAGGGTGTCTGTTGTGGGGAGGGGAAGGGAAAGGAGTTTGTAAGCCACTCTGAGTGAAGGGCAGGGTATAAATCCAATCTCTTCTCTCTTCTTCTAGGAGATAGCTGGAGATCTCCTGGGATTACAACTGATCTCCAGGTGACAGAGATCAGCTTGCCTGGAGAAAACGGCTGCTTTGGAAGGTGGATTCTGTGGTATTATACCTCACTGAAGTCCCTCCCCTCCCAAACCCTGCTCTCCTTAGGCTCCACCCCCAAAATCTTCAGGTGTTTTCCAATCCAGAGCTGGCAGCTCTGCTGGGTGACCTTGGGCGAGTCACACACTCTCCGCCTAACCTACCTCATAGGGTTGTAATGAGGATAAAATGGAGGCAAGGAGAATAATGTAAACCACCTTGGGTCTCCATTGGGGAGAAGTGTGGGGTATAAATGAGTTAAATTAAAATTAAGATATTCTAGAGTCTATTTTTTTAAATACTCCCCCTAGTGGTAGGTGGAGAAGATGGCTGCCATGTGGACTGCCAAATTTCTCCATTCACACAGCAGTCATCCAGTCTTTACTGCACTCTTTCCCAAAATCTCAGGGCAAAGCAGGTTTGGGAAAGATCTGAGAAAAGCTTGGGAAACCCCCTGAGGTAGATGAATGCACCAGGAGGTTGTGGGGAAGCAGGAACCCCCCCCCCCAACTTCCCAACAATATTGAATCCAGCGCTGATAATACATGCAGAAATAGCTCGGACTTGACACTTTTATGCTGCTGGGGCTGCTGGCATGCACAGGCTTCCAAAACCAGCATCATTCTGTGAAGACGATGTTCTGTGTGAACCCATAAGACCGGGGTTAAACAGCTATTTAGTGAGCAATATTCAAGGAGTCACCATTGTTCTCAGCCTAACCTACCTCACAAAGTGGCTGTGAGAATAAAATGGGAGAACCCAGGTATGCTGTCCTGAGCTCCATGGAAGGAGGGGAGGAGGGATAAAAACATAATTTAAAAGCAACTCGGGAATTTTCCATGTATACACATCTGTAATACAAGGATTTCCCGTTGGTACTCCTCATTTTCAAAGAACCCTTTTTTGTTTATTTACACATTGTATTTAGTGTTGATACCAAGCTTTCTAATGGGGGGTTCAGAATAACAAACTAAACAGCTCCACACTCCTGCTATGATTTGGCTTGCCAGTCCTCAGGTGGGGGTGGGGGATCCCCCGTTTTTGTGGGCTCCAGCCACTGCTGGCCAGCTGACTGGCAGGGGAAACCCCACTCCCAAACAGACATCCCCGTATGATGTTGACGGTGCGCTAATGTCACTTCTGGAAGTGACATCATTGTGTCGGCACTGTTGGGGTCAACACTCTACTTTTCGGGCAAAGCTCTATGGTTTGTAAATATCTTACCATAGAGTTTTGCCAAAAAAGTAGAGTGTCACTCTGACATTGCTGACATGATGACATCAGCATGTTGCCAACATCCCACACCTACCCCCGGAATGCCCCCCAAATTCCCCCCACTGGCAGGAGGAAGGCATCTGGCAACCCTAACTATGAACTGGGCCCCTACTGACATTTGGGTCTGGCTTGTAATTGGCTCTACTTCATGCTAGCTCATTCTAGTGCTCAACTTAATACAAGCTCATTCTAGAGAAGAAGAGTAGGTTTTTATACCCCACTTTTCTCTACCCTAAGGAGTTTCAAAGCGGCTTAGAACTGCCTTCCCTTCCTCTCCCCACAACAGGCTCCCTGTGAGGCAGGTGGGGCTGAGAGAGTTCTGAGAGAACTGTGACTGACCCAAGGTCATCCAGCAGGCTTCATGTGGAGGAGTAATTGGGAATTGAACCCAGTTCTCCAGATTAGAGTCCACTGGTCTTAACCACTACACCGTGCTGGCTCTCAGGTTCCCAGTGCTTAGGGTTGCCAAGTCTGGGTTGGAAAACACCCCCAGGGGGTGGGGCCTGGGGGTGGGGCTTGGGGAGGGGAGGGACTTCAGCCATGCATAATGCCACAGAGACCAACTTCCAAAGCAGCCATTTTCTCCAGGGGAACTGATCTCTGAAGTCTGGGGATCAATTGTAATTGCAGAAGATCTCCAGGCCCCCCTGGGAGGCTGACAAGTCTAGAGCAAGTCAGAACTTTTATTTGCTTATTTAGTGTTGTGTTCATATTATTAAATAGACATCTTGCAAAGACTCTGGTATGCAAAAGGTCCATTCTTATTGGCTAACAAATAAAGACTCTCATTGGTCCTTAAGCAAATCTTGGTAGCCAATCGCTGAGCCTCGCTTAGGTCCAATAGGATTATTTGTATATAGTTACATTGTTTGAAGTTATGAGTTGGAACAGTATAAATTAAGGTGCCGCTCTCAGAGAGCTGTCTTTTGAGCTGAAGCAATGTGTATGAATAAAAGCCTGTTTGATTGATTCATCGCCTCCCGCTCAATATTTAATATTTAGGATATTTCTGTGCTGCCTCTTCAGGGTCTCGCTCAAGGTGGCTTACAATTAAATCGACATAACAATGTAAAAAAACCCAACAAGCCGTTGGACACAAACAACATAAAAACTGTCCATAAAACAGAAGCAGATGATAAAAAAGCTGTTAAGGGGAAAAAACCTCCTAATATGAAGCCAGGGTAAAAAGATACGTTTTGGCCTGGTGCCTGAAAGGAAGTACAGTAGGCGCCAGGCAAGTCTCAAGAGCGAGGGGGTTTCAGAGGCCGTGTGCGACCATTGAAAAATGCCCTTTTGCCAGCTGCTGCCGGCCTCACCTCTGCAGGCAGAAGCACAGAGAGACAGTGGATTTGAAATCAGTGGAACTTAGCATTAAAGCACTTACTATTAGTTGGACTGGGCCCTTAAGATTTAGTACTTTTCTAATCAAATTATAAAGGCAAAATTGCAGGTTCTCTTGGCTAGGTGGAGCTGTGGGGATAAGAAAAGCCTATTCCTGCCCTCGAATATCGAAGGGAGAGGTTGCTGTGTGAACAGGCCTACCCCTTTAAAAGCTCTGCAGCAGGAGGAGAGGACGCAGCTGCTGTTCTGCCTCCCGCTCCTTGGCTGCACCAACTCTCTTTGCCCAACATTTCCCTCCTTCCTTTACTGTGCAGCAAAGCAGAACTCCTGTTTGCTACAGCTGGGGCGGGAAGAGTGTTAGTTAAAGAGACCAGTGGAGAAGCTGGCACTCGGCAACCCTGCCCTTCCCTCTTTAGTCCAGGGGCGTGGGAGCTCCTTTCCCGTGCTGAAGGTGCTGTTGTACAAGAATCGGTCTGTATCCGGATCAGTTGTTCAGGTTCTGAGGGTGGGAGGGGTCAAGCTAGATGCTTGAGAGGAGGAGGATTGTCCTCCCTGTATCTGGCCAGCTGTTGCCTTAAAGGTTTCCTTTTAAGCTCTCCCCTGACCCCAGGGGGCAGTGTCACCCCAATACCTAGGCAGAGCATTGATAGGTCAATGGCAATTGTTGCGCGTATGAAGCAAATGAGAGCACTGGGCTGTCAAGCTCAGCATAATTTGCTCTGACCCACAGTAGTTATCTACAGTTTTAGACAAATCATCATCATCATCATCATCATATTATGGTAGCGTGTTTAGTATAGCTAGGAGATCCTGTCTGGCAGCCAAGGAGTCTTTCACAAAGCCTGCTACCTGAGATCCAAAATCCATTACCTTAGAGACTCTTTTAACTGGGGATGCCGGGAATTGAATCTGAGACATTCTGTAGGCAAAGCAGGTCCTATACCACTAAACCAGACCCCACCCCATTATCCATAGAACCTAAATGCAGCATGCCTCTGGACATAGAAATATTGCGCACACCTTACAGCAAGTGCCAGCATGGTGTAGTGGCCAGAGTGCCAAACCGGGCTCGGGAAGCTCTCTGGGTAACTTGGGCCAGTCTCTCTCAGCCTAACCTATCGCAAAGGGTAGTTGCGAGGTTAAAATGGAGGAGAGGGGAATGATGGAAGCCACTTTGAGTCTCTATGGCAGGGGAAGCAGGGGTATAAATGAGGTAGATAAATAAATTATCAGTACTCTAGCAGTTCCCCAGGTGCCTGCTGCAACTCCAGCCTAAATGCATCGGCAAGCCAAGCGCCAACAGACTCAAAAGACTAGGGCCTGAGTCTATCCCAGGCCCCTTCACACAAATAAGCCCACCCTATGTCCCAGTTTTCTGACATCTCCCAGCAGATTCTAGTGGTGTGGTAGAAGGGATGTGAATCAAAGCATCACCCTCCTGTAGCTTACATCATTAATTTCTACTCTAGTGATGGAATCCACAAGAAGAGATGATGGCCACATGTTTAGAGGGGTTTTTTAAAGTATTAGACACTATGGAATATTGATCTTTCAGTGGATATTTACTATGATAAGCTACCACAGTTTGGGCCCTTTTCAGATGGCCTGCCTATTAGTTGCTGGTTACTAATGGGTTTTTTATGTCATTTCAGACAGACCTGTTTTAGTAAGTGGCTGCTTGTGCAATTTATTTACGTTTCCATACAAACCCGGTAGCCTCCTGTTGGTGAAGCGTGCCTGAGCTGTTGTTAACGTAAACTTCTTTCTTCCATTTTCAACCCCCGCTTTGCACTTCTGAATCACTGTGGTGTGCTGTTTGAAATGCCCACAGCACTTCCTGACTTTCTTTCTTCCACTCCTTTTCACCTCACAAGTGATCTTCCTTGGAGGGCATTTTTTAAAATATTCTTACGTGAGTGCTAAACCACTACAGCAATCTCACACTTCAGTGTCATAGCGGCACCATAGAGATGCCTGGATTCTCAGCCTCCTTTGCTTTGCATCTCTTTCTTGGAATAACTTGGGAACAGATTTACATGAGAGTAGTCCCATTGGCTTCAGTACATTTACTCTTGTTTTGATCACAGGATGCTCTCAAACAGCAACCCTCAAGCAGAAAAACTTTTTCCTGCTAACACAGTTTGCATGGGGGAAAGTTTCAATTTATGGGGGGAAGGAGATGTTATCTTCCCCTTTTATGGACTTAAATAAAAACTTATCTTGCATTTGCAACTCAGTATTTTCAGATTCACATGTGTGTGTGTGTGCTCTCATTGCAACACAGGTCTGATAACAATCCAGTGTGCTTGGAAGGGTTGCCACGTCCTTCTTGGCTAAAGTGGGGAGTGGGGTTGGGAGTCAAGTTGCCAGCTCCAGATAGGGAAACTCCTGGAGATTTGGGGATAGAGTCTAGGGAGGACCTCAGTGGGATACAATGACAATAAAGTCCACCTTCCAAAGCATTCATTTTCTCCAGGGGAACTGATCTCCGGAGGCTGGCACAATATACTTACTGATGTACACTTGTGCTTCAGTAGTGCAGAAATGGGAAAAGGACACAAATGAATTCCAAGCTCTGAAGGAGTTGACAAACTGCACATACATGCACACATATATAAAATGAGGAGCAGTGGGGAAATCCTGTTACATTGGTTTCACTTTGGAAATGAACAGGTAATTCAGGAACACCCCAAACCCTGTAGAAGTTGAGATGTGGAAAACTGTGGATGCATCCCTAAGCATCGTGCTCTCCCTGTGCACTTCCTATGGCATTTGACTGACCATTGGTGGAAAAACAACAGTGGCTTACAAGAGATCCTTGGTTGGATACAGCAAGGCTTGTTCTTCCTGCCCTGACCCCTTAGCAAGATACCAACTCATTAAAAAAAAAAAAGATTGCTACTCGCCATGTTTCTTACTTTCACTGTTTTCACCAACATTGTTGCTGTTGGATCTTGAAGCCAGGCCAGGCAGTTTCTCCGAGGAGGGCTTCCTGGAACTTTCTGTCAGGATCGGCTTGAAGGGCTCTCGTCCCACACAGACAAGCACAGCAGGGCAATGCAACAGTGCCTGCATACTGTCAATCTGGAGAGGAGACAAGCACAGCGGTGGTCATGGCTAGGTACGTGTGAACCTGCCCTGACAATGCTGGTCAGGGCAACATTTGTGTCCAGTAGCACCTTAAAGAGCAACAAACTTTGTGCGTCAAAGCTCATTGGTCAGATACTGATGAAGGTATCCGATGAAGGAAGCTTTGACTCACAAAGGCTTATACCCTAGAAAACTTTGTTCGTCTGTAAGGTGCTACTGGACTCATATTTTGTTCTACTACTATAGACAAATGTGGCTGCCCACCAGATATTATGCTCAAGTCAAGGTGTGGTGTAGCAGTTAGATTAGAGTGTTAGACTGGGACTGGGTTCAAAGTTCAAATTTCTGCATAACTATGAACTTCATGAAGCTGCCGTATACTGAGCCAGACCTTTGATCTATCAAGGTCAGTCTCCAGGGTCTCAGGCAGAGGTCTTCCACATCTCCTACAGCCTGTTTTTTTTAAATAGAGATGCCAGGGATCGAACCTGGTCCCTTCTGCATGCAAAGCAGATGCTCTACCACTAACCCACAGCCCCTTCAAGAGTATGGGGTGGCCTTTGGCCAACTGTTGTACCTCAACCAATAATTCCTTCCAGGAAAAAAACCAACAGAACCACACAGACACCAATTAGATACGATGGTGGCAGGCAGTGTTCCCTCTATGCTGAGTTCGTGTGAGCTAGCTCAATTTTTTTTTACCCTCCGGCTCACACATTTTTGTCTCTGCTCAGGAAGGATGGCTCCAGAGCAAACTAATTTATGCAGTAGCCAAATCGCTCACTCACAACTTTAATGCCAGTAGCTCACAAAGTAGATTTTTTGCTTACAAGACTCCACAGCTTAGAGGGAGCACTGGGGTCCATGGTTTGCCCTGTGAAGTTGCATTCACTGTGTCAACATTCCTATAGTTTGCCCACAGTACCCACTCCAGAACTTTTCAAGACCCACCTGCAAATTGACTCTATGTTTCTTTCCATCTCCCATTATAAATACATAGCATTATCAAACAATAGGCTGTATTCTGTGGAACATTATGTGCACAGGTGAACTCAAATCAGCCATCAAAACTTCCTCTCCCAGGTCACCCTATCATTCTTCCTCTCTTCTGGCCAGTGCATGTAAACTGTCTGTGGAGATTCACAACCCACTCCAGAGTTCCAGGTATAAGAAAGAGTGGTAGAGAAAGGAGTCATTAAAGAGAGCAAGAGAGTTTGGGGTGTCTGAGGATGATACAGTTGTTATGCAGGTCACAGCTAGGCATGCCATTGCCTGCCTCAAGTGGACAATCTCCCACAGGTTTGGCCTTCCCTCCTGTCCTTACATCCCCTGGTCAGTGGGAGGGCAGTGGGAAGGAATATCATCATGCAAGATGTCAAGATCACCTGGACATAACATCAGTGGAGAGTTGCCAGACCCCCACCAGGGGCGGGGGAAACCCCACTTTTCCGCGGCACTTTGCCACTGCCAACCAGCTGACCGGCAGGGGGAAATCTCACCCCCACCTGGCCTGAAAGGTGACATGATGATGTCACCTAGAAGTGGTATCATCACATCACCAACATCGTGCAGTGACGCTCTAGTTTTGGGGTAAAATCCTATGCACACAAACCATAGAGCTTTGCCCAAAAACTAGAGTGTCACCCCCCCAACATTGGTGATGCGATGACATCACTTCCAGGTGATGTCATTGTGGTGCGCACACACCTGAAGATCCTGGAACGGACCCAGGAGCTCTCCACTGGCTGCCAGGTAGGACCTGGCAACCCTACATCAGTGCATCAGCAGATCCGCTGGAAACTGTGTTAATATCCAGATGTGGCAACATCACATCTGGCCCTTGGCCCCGCCCCCCAAAGCTCTTGGCAGGGTCTGGCAGCCCTAAATAGCAGGGGTAATATAAAAATTGAGATCAAACAGAGTGTTGGAGAAGGCAATGTCTGGTGTACAAAGAAGAAGAGGAGAAGATCCTGCAGGGGGCAGCAAGGGCGTAGACTTTCTTAATCCCCGGGGGGGGCGGGGGCTGTCTTTCGTGCGCGCGCGCGAAGCATGTCCCGCTGCTCTACCCCCTGCCCCAGGGAGCCGCCGCCGCCGCTTCCCTCCCCCGGGCCTGTGCCCGCCCGCCGCGCTCCCCGCCCCCTCCCTCCCCCCCGCTCACCTTGGGCGCCGGCGGGGGAGGATCGCTGCTGCTGCTGCCTGCAGCCGGGGGCCGGCGCGTCGCCCTTGCGGGCCCCCGGCTCCCGCTCCGCCTCGCATTTCCCGGGGGGGCTCAGCCACCCCCGGCAAAATGAACACCCGCCGGTGGCCAGTCAGCCGGCCATCGCCGCCTCTCTCTCCCCCCCACCCCGCCCCAGGGAGGCAGGAGGGCAGGCCGGGGGTGGGGGGGAAGGAGAGGCGGCGACGGCCGGCTGACTGGCCACCGGCGGGTGTTCATTTTGCCGGGGGTGGCTGAGCCCCCCCCGGGAAATTTCGGGGGAGGCTCGAGCCCTCGAGCCCCCCCGTAGTTGACGCCCATGGGGGGCAGCAAGAAGTCAACTAGATAGGATAGTGAAGACAGCCCGTTCTCTCTCCTGCTACCTGTCATTCCTTGTCTGTCTCCAGATTGCTGTTCTGGGGCAATTTCCCCCTACCTCTTGGAAGTGCCACACTCAGTCTTACCCTCTCTCTCAGCTAGAGATGTAGGTCAAATTTACACCTGACTTTCCTGCTAGAATCATTCTAGTTTCAAAACCCCCCGTCTATACCTGTTTCTAGTTTCAAACCATACTTGTTCTAGTTTATAAATTATTGTTTACATTCGTTAATTGCCCTCCTGTGGTCAAGCTAGCATTATACTGCTTTAAACAAATGCTGTTGCTTAGTACTCTTCAGACCCCCCTGGAGTGAAATTTGAAACCAGCGTGAAATGAGCTTGGGAAAAGACAACAGTCAAACTACTTCAGAGGGGAGGTGTAAATTGGGCCGTAGTTAGGAACCTATTGCTGTCTCTCCTCTTTCATATCGAGCATGTTAATTCCTAAATAAACTTTTATTTACTCTTTAATCAGGTTGTGCACAGTTGCTGTGTTAATTACCCTGCCAGCACAGAGGTGGTAGGGCAAAGCCAAGGGGAATTTGACAGTAGGCAGTATTCCACCTTAGGCTACAGGAAGTTCCTCCTGCCTAAGGAGCCTTCCTCCAACACTAAAAAAAGAATATGGTTTCCAGCTACCTGGAGGAAAGGCAATGCACTGTCCCTTTAATAGAGGCTTAGTGGGATATTATTTACCAGGTGATGTTATTTGCTTTCATGCCACCACAAGCTTCAGCTGCCCAGTTCCACACATTAAGCCTCTATTAAAGGGACAGGACATTTTTTTTCTCCTGGCACTTGGTAATCCTGGGAACCATCTAAGTTGGAGAAAGGCTGCAAACTTTGCTTGGTGTAATTATAGGATATTGGGGGGGGGGGGGGGCAAAAGCAAGGAGGTGGGTAGATTAAAAAAAGTGGGCCTTGTTGGTCCCTAAATTCTAGATGGACTGCCAGGGTGGTAAAGTAGTTAGGATGTCAGGCCAGGACTGAGGAGATCCAGGTTCAACCTCCCTTTACTATTATGACTCAAATAATGAAAAATGCTTTGTTTTTCAGCACGTGGTCTGCTGGTGTTGACCAGCCCATAGGTGGCTTGACTGTCCACAGTGAGGGCAAGAGCTTTATCGACAGCGGCCCCTGTCTCGTGGAACTCTGCCAGATGACATCTGGGCCCTGTGGGATCTTTCTAGATTCTATAGGGCCTGTAAGATGGAGCGGTTTCACCAGGCTTTCCATTGAGGATGGCCAAGGGCAGTTTTCTACCACCTATTAGCAGTGGTCAGCAGTCTGGGCGGTTGGTTGTTGAGTGCCAAATGATGACGTTTTCTTCTCCTGCCTGACACAGGGTGCCGTTTTATGGACTGTATCTTAATATTTTGTAAGTATGTTTTATCTCTATTTATAAATTGTTTTACTGAATGTTGTGAGCTGCCCCAAGCCTGGAACCCAGGGGAGGGGCCAGTTATAAATCTAAAAATAAACAAACGAAAACCTAAACGTCTCTCTCTTCGTCTCTTTCTCTCAGCATAATCTACTGTACAAGGTTGTTGTGACTCTGAAAAGTGAGAGACGAACCATGCATGCTGCACTGAGCCCCTTGAAAGAGGGGCAAGATAGAACATCAATAAATAATACATTTTCTGGAAAAAATTCAAAACCATATTTTTTTTTCTTAGTTTCTGGGGAAAAGGATGCAGCACATGCCTTTTCCAGAAGGCTTTTGAATTATTGGTTATTTTTCTGATTTATATTCTGGCAATGGTCCTTTTTATTGGATTTGTTCCCTCCCCCATTTTCTTTGTTATTTTTCTTTATACAGTCTTGTATCAACACCTGAAACGAAGACATAAGACATAAAATGTGTGGGTTAAATTAGTTTTTACTCATGGCTGATGTACAGAAACATAACACTGACCTAAAATTTAGCATGGCTTTCTGCTCCTGAGCCACCAGCATTTGAACCAGACCTGTCCTGCCTCCAAACTTGGCCAACATTTTCACCAGCTTTTTTTGTTTATTGCAGCTTGCTCATAAAACTGTGCTGAGAGGGCTTAAGCCTCATCTCCCTCCCTAGGGTTGCCAACAACCTGGAGAAAAAAAGTCTCACCCCTTTAATAGAGGTTTAATGTGTGAAGGACATAGGAAGTGAATCTTACCATGGCATGGAGGTAAATTGCATTGCCTGTTAAATAATATTCCATGAAGCCTCCGTTAAGGGAGGCTTGGCATTTTTTCTCCAAGTTGTTGGCACCCCTATCCCTTCCCCACATTCTGCTCAAGCAACTAAGGGCTTGATCGATGCTGCTCAACATAAAGTGGCCAGGATGCCAGGAGGGCTGGGTGGGGATATGGGGGGGGGGGGGAATTTGTGGTGATTCCTTGAGTTACCCTATGTAACTTTGGGTTTTCCACTGAAGTGACATAGCAAAGTCACCAAGGGTGCTGTTGATCTTAAAATTTTTCTCCTGCCCCCACTCCAAATGCTGGTGGGCAAAAAGGGATGCCCATGGGAGACCCTCTGCCATAGCTGGAGGCCTGGCACGGCTAGCTCAACACCAAGACAGTCCCTTCTTGAACCTGCCCAGCTGCTCAAGCCAACGATAGGCTGGTTTGGGAACTGCCCTTCAGCCTCAGCATCTTCACCAATTAGCCTTACAGACGTACCAGCAGCCTGCACCATTCCCGCCAATACCTAGTTATGGTCTATCTAGTCCAAGACTAGACCTAATTAACATAGCAACCCCACAAACAATGTAGAGCAAGCACCATAAATTTCAGCTACATGTTATTCTGTACAGAGGGTGGAGTGGGCAACATGGGGGACAGGCCCAACTACAGAAAACCCTTCACTAGGGAAGTCAGTTTAACTAGCTGTTTCAGTTCCTTTCCCCATTGGCTGAACTGCATGGGGGGCAGGGACACACTATCCTGAAGACCAATCGTTAGGGTTGCCAGCTCTGGGTTGGGAAATAGCTGTTGATTCTGGAAGTGCAGGCTGGGGAAGGCAGGGTTTGGGGAGGGAGGGACCTCAGCAGGATATAATGCAACACAGTCTACCCTCCAAAGCAGCCATTTTCTCCAGGGAAACTGATCTTGGCTGTCTGGAGATCAATTTAAATGGTGGGAGATCTCCAGGTGCTACCAGGAGGTTGGCAACCCTGTCAATAATCTCATGCCTTGTTTAAAACAGAGGCTAGCAGAAAACTGAACTGAAGCTTGATGAAGTGGGACCTAAATTATTGTTAAACTGTTCCTGAGTTCTTGAAAAAGTGATTAAAAATATTAAATTCCACTTGGGGCTGAGCTGTCAGCCCCTTAGTCTCAGAAGGCTGAGGACTGTTGCATCAAAAAAACATATTGTGCAGTTTGGCTCTGAGATAGATGCTTCATGAGAAGGGGAGAGAGGATTCTTCAATTCCCAACTGAAACCAGATTGGCTATGCTTTTATTAGCACTTTAAACGGAAACTTTCCCCTCTTTAAAATGCTGACAGCCATGCAAGAAGCTCTTTTCTGATTTGTGAAACCAAGCAGGACTTGATGGATTTACTCCCTTTAACCCTTTCTTGCCTCCCTGTGTAGCCTGCATTCAAATCGGGACTGTATACATACAGAATTTTACCCTTGGACAGAGATACATCATGGAGAAATGGACAGAGATCTGTCAACTTTGTCATGTTTCAGGCGTTCATGGTAAGCTTCCAAGGCACTCCAGGGTTCCCTGGAGCATAATTTGAAATCAGTATGACATACCTCTGAATGCCAGTTCCAGGGCTCAACATCAGGGGACAGCCTTAGCCTCTATGCTCTGTTTGCTGGACCTCCAGTTGGTCACTGTGTGAAACAGGATGCTGGACAAGATGGACCCCTGGTCTGATCCAGCAGGGTACCTTTTATGTTCTTTCAGATTCCTTTAAGTATGTCATGATCAAATTCTACTCAGGCTCCTTTCCCGACGTCTTTCGCCCTCATGAAATTATGACTGACATCTCCTAATTAGCTCCATAAGGAGTTTTTCTATTGGCTAGTAGAGATTCCACCAAACTTTTTTCCAGAAGTGAAATTCAAGGCAACTTTCAAGGGAAACCAGAATGATTTTGAAAAAACTACAAAGTTTCTTGAGGGGAGTTTCGTATCCCTGCTGCCTTGCTTCTTTAAAGATCGAGTCCCAGGTGCTTTGCTTTCTGCTTGTAAAGGAGAAAAGACCTGAAGTGCTTAGAACAGAAGATCTAGACCTTTGCTGAAACTTTCAGCAAGGCCCTGAATCTCCAGCTAGATTCTGGAACTAAGACCTGGCTTTAATTAGACGGCACTTTGTTCCAACACTACATGGATGCTATAGACAATACACATCTTTTGGTGAGCCTACACAATTGCTTTGTTCTTTGGGGTTCCTTCAAAGGGAACAAAAGGACTAGACAAAAGAGCAAGACAGAGCAAGAAATACTCCATTCAAAGAAATCAAACAATCCCTGAGGAAGAGCAATAGGATAGCCCTCTTATATCATCAAACTGTACATGATTTGAATCTTCCCTCTTCATACCACCCCAGAAAACTACTTATGCTTATTTATTGTTGTTGTTGTTGTTGTTATCTTCAGCATCAAGTGATAAAAGTTTTTCCTGGATTCTCTAATATCAGTCTATAGATGTGGGATTGTGTGTATTTGAACGGTTGTCCACATTGGGTAAACTGTCTACCCTAATCTCCCTGTCTTGTTTTTCTCTGTGAACATGGAGGGTGTGTGTGCGTGTGTGTGCGTGCATGCGTGTGTGTGTGTGTGTGTGAGAGAGAGAGAGACAGAGAGAGAGAAAGAAAGAGAGAAAGAAAGAGATACACTGAAGCATGCAGGCCTCCCACCACCACCACCTTTAGACTGAAATGGTACAGTCCAGGAAACTGGTATCACCTGATTCTCCTGTCTGTCTAAACTGCCCCTCTCTATCATCCAGGTTGCAGGCACCAGGAAAGAACATTCTAGATGACGGGTTCTGTGACTGTTGAAAGAAAAACGACCCTTGTGGAGAGAACTAGTGAGAGTTATTGGGACTTAAGGACAAAGGGAAGTCAGTGAAAGAAAAAGCAGGTGAGTTCTTAAATAAAGGGCAAATGTGGGTGAAGGTGAACATTTCTACAAACATGTATGGGGTTTCAGGTTGCCAACTCCAAGTTGGGAAATTCCTGGAGATTGGGGGATGGATCCTGGGGAGGGTGAGTTTTGGAGAGGGGAGGAACCTCAGCAAGAAATAATGCTAACCTCCAAAGCCACCATTTTCTCCAGGGAAACTGATCTCTGTAGCCTGGAGAGCAACTTTCATTCTGGAAAGTCTCCAGGCCCCACCCAAAGGTTGATAATTCTAGCTTCAACTGCTATGTGTTCTCAGTGGTGAACAGGAGCTACCACTCCTAAAAATAAAAAAGCCCTGTCTAGACAGTCATTCCATGTAGAAATGAATGTATGGAATTTGGATTACATCTGCTGATCCCATCCCCAACAACCACATGTTCAAAGCCCTGCCTGTACTGGGATCTGTGCATGGATTCAGATGTGCACAAGCTCATTGTGGGGGGGGCGGGAATTATTAGATCACTATGTCTACACAGGGCTATTTTGGGGCAGGAACGCACAGGAACGGAGTTCTGGCTGGCTTCTGAGTTGGCCACGCCTACAGCCTCCCCCCCCCCCCCGTTCCCCAGGTGCCTTGCAAGCCACGGGGCGCCTGGGGAAGCCAAGCCGATCCAGGGAGGGAAGGCAGTTTAAACTGCCTCCCCTCCTCGGGTTCCCCAGGCGCCCCACAGCCGTGGGGCGCCTGGGGAAGCTGATCCTGGGAGGGAGCTGCGCTGTCGGTGGTGTGGCCTAATATGCTAATGAATTTCTGATGTTGCATGTACTGATATGCTAATGAGTTCCTGCTCAGCTTTTTCTACAAAAAAAGCCCTGTGTCTATGTATGTGCAAATGGGATGTGTGCCTATGGAGGACCACAGGGCATGATCCAGACTCCCCACTCCATGTATTTGTTTCCAGTCTACGCTGGATAACTACCTGCACACAACTAAAGAGTTCTCAGAGATTAACAAATGTAGGTTGGCAGCAGAGGCAACTGTCAGAGGCATGAAGTGAAAGCATGCATAGAATATTTCCTTCTTCTTTTTTTTGCGAGAAAGAGTAAACAGCTACTGAAAACAGAACTCTATGCCAACCATGGTGCCAGTCCTTACAAATAAACAAGACTCAGTCAGAGGCTGTCATGAATTCTGTCGGTATAAGCACAGCCCCAGTGATGGTGGGCTGGAGCCACCTGTGCCTGATACCACACAGGAGAGGATTACTTCTAGCTGGTAGTGAGATACCCAGACATTCATTACATGGGAACCACACAAGTGTTCATAGAACTCCACTTTGACTTATTACACTTAACACCTGCTTAATTTAACATCAAACCTACACTTGCAAGAAAAATGTTTAAAGAGTCATATTTCTGGGTGTTGACTAGTACCCTTTTTTAAAATTCCAAACCTACCAACAGGCCCAGCCAATCTGGGGACACTTCCCCCCCCCCCCCCCCCGGCACTTCTGAATCAAAATCGAGACTGGCAAACCTCCATGAGACCTACTTTGAACTGGGCTTGCAGGGGAAAAAACTCCATTGCCACTTTTTGCCAAATTCCAAGTCCACCCTGCCCCAACCCAATTTGGAACTTATGGCTCAAATAAGGCATTCTTCCTCCTCATTTCCATCATCTTCCTCCCTGCTTCTCTCACTTATGACTAGGTAGGCAGAAAAGAGAATCACTCTGTCTTCCCTACTGCCTCTTCCTTTCTCTGGCATCGGACAACTTAATGTCTAGGACTCTTCAGGCTACATTTGCCAGAATGCACCAAGCTGTGGTATCTTGAACACTGTCCAAATGGCACCCAAGTCATTACATGTGTGTGGTGGGGGTTTGGTGGGTGTGAGTAGAAGGAAGAAGGGGGATTTATCTCAGCATTAGAGGGAATCCAGGCAGAGAAGAATTCAGGGGCTGAAATGTTCCCCTTGGAGGAAAGGTGGCATGGTACAGACTGATCTCATCAGATCTTGAAAGCTAAGCAGGGTTGGTACTTGGATGGGAGGCTGGCCAGCAAGACTCTGCAGAGGAAGGTCATAGCAGACCACCTCCACTTCTCACTTGCTCTGAAAGCCCCTTGCTGAGGTCACCATAAGATGGTTGCGACTTGATGCCACATATATATGTGCATAAATGTTCCCCTTTGTACTGAAAATGACCTTTATCAGCTGCTGGAGAAGAGGACATGCATGTTCTACTGGTATCACTACCCTTCAGTGTATTTTCCCAAAGTAATACATCTCAGGAAAGGTCTTGGCTTTTATCTTGCAGTAGGTTTCCAAAGTTTCACCTCTACAGCACCCTATTACATCAGCTTATCTGCTGAGGAACCCCCACATGTATGGCAAGAAGCCCTTGAGTGTTGCAGAAAATTCTGGGAATTGGTATCAAGTACACAGTTCACACGAGATACCAATCTGGCGTTTTTAGCCTTATTGTTACTCCACATATGCTGAGACAGCACCCAACACTGCCCTTCAGCTGTACACTGTGTGTGTGGAGAGGTGCCATGGTTTTTTAGGGAAGTTAGTCTGTCATTTGGCATCTTCTGAATGAGGAACTTCTGATAAAATTTCTAAGGAATCCCCCGTTCTCTGGAACATGGCTAGCCAAAGTGCTTAGAATAGGAGATCTAGACCTTTGCTGAAACTTTCGGCAAGGCCCTGAATCTCCAGCTAGGTTCTGGAATTAAGACCTGGCTTAGTTTTGCTAGCCAAAGCAAAAGTGAAATAAGTTGATGGATATTAGTTAGTAATACCTTCCAAGCCTTCCATGGGGCTTGCCCTCCTTCCTCTTTCTGCTCTAGTATCCTGATTTAACCCTGACTATGTCCTTCATACTTATGGCTTCACCACTCTTAGCAGTCTCCTGCCATCTATCTGGCTGCCCTTTTGAGCTAGAACTACCTCAAAGAACACCTATGGGATGTAGGGTTGCCAACTCCAGCTTTGGAAATACCTGGAGATTTGAGGGTGGAGCCTGGGAGAGTGGAGCCTGGGAGAGTGGAGGTTAGGTAGGGAAGTGATCTTGATAGGATATAATGCCATGCAGTCTACCTTCCAAAGCAGCCATTTTCTCCAGGAGAAGTGGAATAAATATTTTAAAGTAATAATAACTAAGTGATTTATGTAGTTTGGAGATCAGTTGTAATTCCAGGAGATCTCCAGCCCTCACCCAGAGGTTGGCAACTCTAATGGGATGCCACCTCTCTCATTTCCATCAAGTCCTCCCTAAAAGCACACTTTCCCCACAAAGCCTTTTGCACAAACACTTAATCTCCCTTCCCTATTGAAACTACACCTAAATCTATGTGGTGAAATAAACACACTTTCTTACCATATCCTGACCTCCCCCACCCTTTGTGCTCTTCCCTTCTGTTGAATTTTAGATTACTTGACCTCATATGTTTGGGAAGGAGAGGTTTTACAATGGCACTTTCTGCAAACCTTTGTAGCCCTTTTAGTTTGCTTATCCCCTTTGGTCCTGACCTGGATGGCCCAGGCTAGCCCAATCTGGTAAGATCCTGGAGGCTAAGCAGGGTCAGACTTGGTTAGTATTTGGATGAGAGACCACCAAGGAAGTCCAGGGCCACTACACAGAGGCAGGCAATGGCAAACCACCTCTGAATGTCACTTGTTTTGAGAGCCCCATGGGGTTGCCGTTAAGTCACCTCGATTTGATGGCACTTTCCACCACCACCAACCTGTTGTGAACTACGTGTATCATTAAAATGTTCTTCCTGCTGAAAGAAGGCCTCCTGGACAACAGATGGGTGGGTGTTGCTGTTCATGGACTGTCCCTCTTAAGATTTGTGAATGAGAGAGGTTATTGAATGTTCTTCTGTACATTAACCCCCCCACACACAAACACCTATAGAAACTAGCTGCCAAGTTGAAGAGTTTTAGTTGATTTTTTCCCGTGATGTGCTAGTTTTCTACGTGCAGGAGATTTTGTTGTGTGGGGCATTCAGCAATGCTGACTCCCTACCTACAGTTAGACTTGGTATAAGTCAGGAACGATTTTGCCACCTTGTTTGTGTATAAGGCTCAAAAGGCTACTATTTGTTGAATATTTCTCTATAGGGCTGCTAGGATTAGGCCTCTTTGTGCTTGTGTGTGTGTGTGTGTGTGTGTGTGTGTGTGTGTGTGTGTGTGACAGGGAGAGAGAGAAAGGTTAGAAAATTGGAGCAAGTCTGGAAAAGCTGGGTTCAAATCCCTGCACTACCGAAGCTTACTGGATGTCCGTGGGCTGCTCATGCACACCCGAACAGACCTATCTCACAAGCTTGCTGTGAGAATAAAATGGGGAAGGGAAAACAATGTTCACCATCCTGAGTGCCTTGGAAGAAGGATGGGGTGAAGTGAATTAGGTAAATTTTTCTTTAGTATTGTGATGCAAAGCCTCTTTTATCTAGCCAACTTTTATCTATTTTATCTAGCAGCTTAGGCTGTCGTGAGTTCTAGCAAAGTAATTGCTAGGCTTTCTAGATCAAAGCAAAGCCTTCTGCACGCAAACGTTTGTGTGATGTCCTCAGGATATATGGAATGTACAACACCCAGAGACGGCTGGCTGGCTCATTGGCCTAATTCAGATCTTTGTTATCTGAATTGCGAAGACTCACCCTCTTCCCATCAACTGTGTAGAGCTTCTTCACTGTGAACTGCATGATTTCTGAAATTTCGTCCAAGAGAGTTTTGAAGCTCCGGGCATTCCTCCGGTTGAGGATAATTGGCCTCCTGGTGGAGACATCCCCATTCTTAACCAGTGTGATTTTCTTTGGTATCCTTGGACTCTGCTGGGCAAGAGTCGCTGCATAATCCTCACGCTTGGCCTCTTGGGCTGCCCTCCTGAGTGCGCTAGTTGGCCGGCTGTTCCGCGGAGGGCCGGCCCTCCGGCTGGGAGCACCAAAGTTGATGGGTGTGACATACTTCTTGTCGGAGCACAGGTAGCATCCTCCATCCTCGAGCTGGTCCAGAGTGCTGATGCAATGGATCCCCCGTGGCGTTGTGATGGTCCGCACCCCAAAAGGCAGGGGGACCCGGTGGGAGAGGTCATCCATGAGGGCATTGAAACTCTTAAAACTGCGCTGGTTGATGGCCATTTTGACACCTCCAAATTGAGGGTCCCCGCTCTTGTAGAAGGTTATCTTCTTGGCTGGTGGCACCTGGGTGACGGCATTTGTCCGAGCCACGGGGGGAAGGGGCTGTTCATAGTTGTAGGGTCCTGCGGTGGAGAGGTAGTCAGTCTGTGGTTGGGAGACGTAGTCAGTCTGTGGTTGGGTCATCCCGATGAACGGTTAGGGGTAACTGCAATGCAAGAATAAATGTAGTGTGAGCAACATGATGACAAAGCCATTAGGTCTCCTTGCATCAATTAGATCAAGAACATGGCTGTGGGTCTCATAGGCTGAAATTCAGCTGTCCAATCCCTCGGTTTGATAGCCTAATCCTGACAGCTGCTCTATTGGCAGATAAATAGGATTTTGCACAAATCCTGCTGAAACAATTTGTGTGATGCCGCCCTGGCAGTTCTCCAAAAAGCAGCTGCTGTCCCTACTGTGCCTCTGTTTGTTTGCTTATTGAAAATATTTTATCACTTACCTTTCAAATGCACACACCTATGAGGCAACAAAACCAAACCATGATCCGCATTTAAATAGCAATAAAAAGGTAGATAAAGCAGTTGTAAACTTACAGCACAACAATGGGGCAGGGAGCACAGCGTAATATAACATAATAGCTAGCTGCCCAAGTGCCCTCGGAAAAAGCAATGTCACTTTAAACCAAGATAGGTAGCCATGTTTGTCTGTAACAGTAGAAAAGCGTAAGAGTCCAGTAGCACTTTAAAGACTAACACAATTTGTGGTAGGTTAGGCAGTGAGCAGTGACTCATGAAAGCTCATACCCTGCCACAAATTTTGTTAGTCTTTAAGGTGCTGCTGGACTCTTTCTCTTTTCTACTTTAAACCAAGCAATGATTGAGCCAAATGAACCTCTCTCAGAAGGAAATTGCATAATCTTGGTACCACCACTGAGATGGCCCCGTTACTTACATAGTGGGAGTAATGTGTATTGTGACCACAATGCACAGACAACTTTGTATGGTAGCAGGTAGTCCTTAAGATACCTTAACCCTACACCATTTAGGGCTTGAAAGTTCAAAACCAACACTTTGCAGTTTGGATTTGGAAACTCCCGGAAGTCAGTGGAGTTAATACAAAACTGGCGTTGTACGCTCCAGATAGTTTTTCCAAGGCAAAGCTCTTGCTGCTGCATTCTTGCTGTCCTTCTCAGTCTTGTCTTCCTTAAAGTATTCTAAGCAATACTATTACATTTCTGCTATGAAGGTGTTCTTCTCTAACCTTTTGCTAGACAGAAATAAAAACCTTGGCAACCACAGCACAACATCACTGTGCATTTCCCAAGCAGGCTGCTGAAGTTAATTTTTTTAAAATTTAAACTGCCAGATTGCTCAGGGCTTGAAAGCAGATTTTGCAAGACCTGTAACCAGAATTCTGTACCCAGTCACTTTCAGCAAAGTTTCTAAATAATAGATAATTAATAAGAAACAAAATAGTGAGAGAGTAGTGCATTGTTACTGAAATATGCTGGGTTCAAAAGCATGTCGTGATCAGCTCATACTTTATTAGTGAGTTCAGCCAGGAGAAAGAAGACAAAGACTGCATGGCTAAAGCCGGGTATTTATGCATGCAAAAAGTTACATCCCCCCCACTCTCAGTGATAGGCTATTTACATTACATTGTTTCTCAGTTGGTTTACTCTAGGGTCCCTGTTTCCCTACTGGTCCATTCTAGGATCCTAGCCAGCTATTGTTATGCATCCTCAAACTCTGCCAGGTTTAGTCATCCCAATAGGACGGTCTCAGCTGAATACATTACAGTTACCATTAATGTTTGTGCAGTTGAAGACTTTAACCCACTGACAGTATAATTTGGTATAATTTCCTAATATGATTGGAATGGTGGCATAAATAGTAACTAACCCTTACTGTTGCTCTGACCTGGATAGCTCAGAGAAGCCGGTTCTCATCAGGTCTCAGAAGCTAAGCAGGGTCTGCCCTGGTTAGTGCTTGGATGGGAGACCACCAAGGAAGTCCGGGATTGCTATGCAGAGGCAGGCAAGGGAAGAAACTGCCTCTGATGGTCTCTTGCGTTGAAAACCCTGTGGGGTCGCCATAAGTCAGCTGTGACTTCACAGCACTTTCTGCCACCAGATCCTTACTCTCGTCATGAGTCAAGTGGACATGGGGACTTCAACCTTAGCCTAACATAACTGATCTGAGTTTTCAAAATTTGATAGGCCTGATAACACAGCTGTATGGCTACATACTGCAGACGACCATCAGATAGCAGCAAGTAAGGGTTGTGGGCTGGACTAAAGCTGCAAAGCTGGGGTGCCATGGTAAAAACCTGTGGGCCATTCCTCTGCCAAGTGGGCTGCACCGCTCAGGACTCTAGTCCAATGTAGATTTAGTTTACACAAGCAGAAACCGCTTCAGTCTGCAGATATGGAATCAAATGAATGATCTGTAAAAATCCTCACATATAGAAAATTAGCACGTCAGGGAGAAGACAAAGCAAAACCCCTTTTGCCTAACATCCGTTTTCTGTATGCAAGGATGGGGGGGGGGGTTTTTTTTTGCAGCGGGGAGGGACAGGCAGGGAAACATTCAACCACCCACTGCATTTGCTACAGTCCATACATAGCAAAGTCATCTGCTGTCCATGTGAGATTGGCTGTGGTATTGAGTGTCACAGGGAAGTAATGAGTCTGGAATCTCTTCACTGCCATAAGCTCACTCAGAGGCTTTATTCCCCCCCCCCCCATCTGAAAAATGGGGGATACTATTGATTTACCTTACAGGGCTGTTGTCTTAATGAAGGGCTTGATGTGGATACTCTGCCGTGCTGTCATCATTGTCTCAAACTCTTCATGCCCCTCTCAAGAAAGTCAGATTGGCTCTGCCCTTTCTTAAACCACAGCCCATGGCTGATGTTGGCTGAAAGAGACTAGGGTCAGTATTTTGCCCCAGCCTAGGGTTGCCAGCTCTGGGTTGGGAAATACCTGGAGATTTTGGAGGTGGAGCCTGGGGAGGGCAGGGATTGGGTAGGGGAGGGGCCTCAGCAGGGTACAATGCCATAGAGTCCACCCTCCCAAGCAGCCATTTTCTCCAGGGGAGCTGATCTCTGTTGTCCGGAGATCAGTTATAATAGCGGGAGGTCTCCAGGTGCGACCTGAAGGTTGGCAACCCTACCCCAGCCTGCATACTGCTGAGGAGCCTGCCATTTATTCATAGAAATGTGTTATCTAGCCCTTCCTCCAAGGAGCTCAGAGTGACATACAAGCTCCTCTCCCTCGCTTTTGTCTTTACAACAGCCTTATGAGGTAGGTTGGGCTCAGAGCCTGTAACTCGTCCAGTGTCAGCCACTGAGCTTCATGGCTGAGTGCAGATCTGAACTGAGGTCTCCCAGATCCTAGTCCACTTCTCTGGCCACGGCTCCGCACCATCACGGATCCCTGCCCTTGTGTCCTCTGCTGGTGGACACAGTGGGCTGCTGTAGCATATTGGCTTAGCGAATAAGCAGAGTTTCTCTGCCGTGAGTTCCCCAGGTGGTCTTAGGCAAGGCTTTCTCCCCCACCATTTCCATGTGCAGTAATCCTAGCCTACTTCACAGGTTTGTTGTAAGGGCTATATAACAAGAGACTGTGTGTGCAACAGTACGAACAGTGCGAATACTCCATAAATGCGAAGTGCTCTTAATAATCAGGAAGCCCTGGCTCTTCCTAACCAGGTGGCTTTCGGCCAGCTACACAGTCTCTGCCCCTGCCTGGGGGACACACAGGCACCCGAAGGTATATACTACATTATATAATACACAATTAAACATATTAAACAAGAACGATAGAAGCAGCAGCAATTCAAAGTTCATTTACTTCATTTACACTCCTTCTTTCTCCCCACTGGGGACCCAAAGCAGTTTACGTCCTTCTCCTTTCCTCCATTTTATCCTCTCACAGCAACAACCCTGTGAGGTAGGTTGGGCTCGGTATGTGTGACTGGCCCAAGGTCTCTAAGTGAGTTTCTGTGGCACAAATGGGGATTTGAATTTGGGTCTCCCCCTAACCATACCCTCTAACTACTACACCGCACTAGCTCTCAGCAGTAATAGCAATAATAACAAAGTAGAACTATTAAGAACTACAGTGCAGGCAAAGGAAAATCTGGGGTTAATGTTAACTGTCTTATGGGGCTGGTGCATTTGAATGTTTGAAAAACTGGGATAAATGTTTGTGCCAGGCAACGGAAGAGCATCAGAACCAATACCACAGTCCAGTTATAAAATGCGCTAAACCCATTATCGCAACCAGTAGTTACCCGCCCATACTTACGCAAAATAGCTTCATGGTTTTCATACAAAGTGCCTTGATGTCTTCCCCTTCTCAGCAAAAATCCAAGTGGTTAACCAGAATGTCCAAGGGCGCTTGAGCAAAATCGGCAAGCAGCCTGGCGAGCTGCAATGGCTGCTCTGTGCTGCCAATCAAACTGTCCTCAAAATGACTAAGCACGCAACTCCCAGGGTTAAGCAGGACGGTGTTGCTATCATTAGATGGCAAAGCCACCTAATCTCTTCGAGAAGGTCTTCAAATCCCCAAGTCAGCTTTGGATGCAGCTGATTCTGCCAGCCCTTATTCCCTCCCCCCTCCTCCCCACTGGTCCTTCATCAATTGCCATTGACTTCAGTGTTAACCCTTCTTGGTTTGTTGCTGGGTTATAAGGCAAAATCCATTCACTGGGGATGGAACTATTTAAAGGTATGTGGCCTGCAACAAAGTTTTCATGCACCACCTGGCATGCTTAGATCCGAGCCATATCGCCTGGGCCAACTCCAAGTTACATTTGGATTGCATAAAGGAGAGGTAGGGGAGAGAATTCTGGCCATGAATGGCTGGAAAGGTATTGGGGAAAATAATGGATTTTCGAGAGTGGGATCTTTTTGTTGTTTCTTTCCCCCAAGATCTGACATTGCCATTATAAGCCATCAGAGCTATACCTTTCCAAGACCATTGACTTCAAAGGACCAAGAAGGGTATAGCTCTGCTTAAGTCATAGGGTTGCGAACTCTGGGTTAGGAAATTTGGGGGTGGAGGCTGGGGAGGGGAGGGACCTTGGGGCGTTATAATGCCAGAGTCCGCCCTCCAAAGGAGCAATTTCCTCCTGGGGGAACTGAGATGTATAGTCTGAAGCTGTAATTCCAGGAGATCTCCAGGCCCCACATGGAGGCTGGCAGCCCTAAATGTTATATGCCTAAATGCTATCCAAACCTATCTCAGTGAATGCAATTAATAAACATCCTGGTCGTTTTTTTGTGTTACCATTTGTACTGATGGAAGTCCCAAAAAGCTTTCCCTAATTTGAAATAACAACAAATAATACCAGTAATAATGCGTTATCAGTAGTGGACTTAGAAAATTAAGCAAATGACGTCAGTCCACATATACAAAGGAGGGTCCATGACAGGAATAAGCTTTGTAGACAGCATGCTCCTGTTTCAGGCCCTGGCACCTCCTCTTCAAAAAGAACTCTGGGAGCAGGTGTTGGAAAAGGCCTATTTTTGCCTGAGATCCAGCCACCAGTCCAGGAAGGCAACACTGAGCATAAGTAATGTGTTGTTGATTCCAAGAGCAAGATTTTATATTCATTTCCTTCTTTTCTTCCTTCTGGTGGCGATCAGAGCCCTGTTTACAATGAATGCCTGTAAAATCCACGTGCAGTGTTACATTCATTGAATAATTCTCATGTTACATTCAACACATGTAACAGTTGAATGTATGATTTAAACCCCACAGTTATCCAGGTACTGGTCCCCAGCTTGATTTGTAAAGTGAAGATGTGTTGGCTCTTTCTGACAAAGGGATCTGTGCACATACTTGCAGCTTGTATGCGCATTCACAGTAACACATTAACATGGTTCGGTTCTAGTCATTTTTAATTCCCTGTCTAGTTGCCCTAAAAAGCTTCCTTTCCCGACATCTGCTTGTGGCCCTTTCTCCCATTCCTCGCTGATCGCTATGGATCAGATCCCACCAGTTTTCCTGCTGGCAGGAAAGGGGGGGGGGGGGGCTTTGACCATCCAGAAAAGATTGTAAAAAGGATTGTAGGACCTGCACAGAGAAAAGCTACATATGATGTGGGCTATAGTAAGGAGCAGAATTGGGTGAGATTGAGTGGGAAAGCTCAGATCCTATGCCTGGAAAGAGCAGCCTTTCTCTTCCATCCTTCCAAACCAGCTAGCAAGATCTTTCTTGAGCCTCCCTTGCCTCATTTTGCCTCCCCCTCCATTATCCTAACAGTTCCAAGCTACCTATTTATTTATTTAAAAAATGTATATACTTCCTTCAGAGACCTGCTCAAGCTGGCTTATGGCTAAGATAATAATACAAATCCATTCAAACCCATCCATAAAAACCAAAGTCATTAAAACACAACCTATCCCCTTCCCATCCTTGCTATCTTTTTATCTAGCTATCTATTTATTTATTTATTTAGACCAGTCCCAAAAAGATGCAGTCTCAACCAAACCCTAATGAAGATTTGTATTCCTACTGGAGCGACTGTACTGTGCATCTGTTACTGGGACAATCAGTGGAAGGCTCAGAGACCATGTCCGGTTCTCAGCACTTGCCAGAACTTGCATGACATGACTGTTGGCTAAAGCCAGGGGTTGCTTCTTAGCTGGCCTCCTAGGGCATCTCTCCATGTGTTATGTTCTGAGTGGCTTACAGTAAAACAAGCAGATCGAATTGAAATATTTAATTTCCGTTAGAAAAAGAAATATTCTCTCCCTCAACTTCATTCCATCTGAGTGCTGAAGTAAGACCACAGTGGGTTCCGCACTGTTGTAGATCTGGAACCGCTAAGGAATGGCTGGCTGCTCAGGAGCAGAGCGTAACTCTCAGGTACACTGTCTTGCACTTCCTCTTTCAAGACCAAGCCCTATGAGGAAAGGCTGAGGGACCTGAGAATGTTTAGTCTGGAGAAGAGGAGGGGGAGGGGGGAAGACTGCTGTCTTGAAGTATTTGAAAGGCTGTCACTTAGAGGAGGGCAGCAAGGTGTTCCTGTTGGCAGAAGAGGATAGGACTCGCAAGAGTGGGTTTAAATGAAGGGTGGGAAGGTACCAGGCTGGATCTTAGCAGTGTATCCCTCTGAGCAACAGAGAACAGATACACACAACAAGAGAAAACATGTTGCCTCCGTGCCCTGCATGTAAACTTCCTAAAGTTTCCAGTGTTGGAAACAAGATGCTGGACTTGATGGAACTTAGTGTGCCCTAACAAGGCTGTTCATATGTAGCATAGTAGCTACGAGCTTGTCAGTCTGGTGTCATTGCTAAAAATTAATCTTGAATTTGGCTGAATTTAAGTCCACAAGCCTGTAATTTTTAAGAAAATACCTGGTCTGTAGGTGAAGCCAGGAACACATTTTGATTAGTCAGTGGGAGGAGACTGCTGAGGGTGTTTTTTGTGTGTGTGTGTGTGTGCATATATCGAATGTGGCATTTGGGGGGACTGTGGCTGCAGATTGTAATTCATCAGGAAGCACTAGAGTATGGGGCCAAAGTTTAAACCCCACCCTTCAACTCAAAATTTCTGATTTATTCAAGAAAATACTTCACCTGAGGCCAAATAGGTAGATGAAATTCTTGTTGGTTCAGCTGCAGGTATGAAAAAGAAAGGCTGTTCTTTCCAGGCATAGGATTTGAGCTTCCCCACTCAATCTCACCCAATTCCTTATTTAGTTTACTTACAAAAGAGCATGCAGGTGTGACTACAAAAGTAAAGGAGTGTTTGAGGCTGCTTGGAAGTCAACACAGGGTCTATCCCCAGAATTCAGGGGGGTGTATTCGAGCAAGGGACACCGTTACCATTATTCAAACACAGGCAAAGGAAAAAAGTTTCCTTTCCTTTCCTTTGTCCAATAAAAGATCTATGGCTTGAGCAGGACAATAATCTGAAATTTCATTTATAATCTCTCTGTTTCCCAGAATCGTAATCTAAGATGTCATTTTATGCTATTGTGGCTGGTGAATTTCAGTGATTTTAATCCAGGCAGGGTGGTCCTCTTCCTGCTCTCAGATCAAAATCCTTATATGTTGCAAAAAATCGTTTATTCGTTTTGTCTTTGGGGAAGAAAAGTTCACTTTTGCAGATGTTAGCAAGACCTGAACTTCTCATGTGATCAGACAATCTTGAACACATTGGTCTATCAAGGTCAGTATTGCCTACTCGGACTGGCACTAGCTGTCTGGGTTGAAAGGCAAAGCTGTCTTTCATCAATCATTACCTGAGCCTTTTAACTAGACACGTTGGAGATTGAATCCGGAACCGTCTGCATGCAAAGCCAAAGCACCTTCTATAACAACTGGACATTAGAAGCTGTCTTGTATGAGTCAACGATTGGTCTATAAGGTCAATATTGCCTGCTCTGACTGGCAGCAACTCTTCAGGTCTCAGTCACAACCTGAACTTTTTAGCCAGAGGTGCCAGGGATTAAATTTGGGACCTTTGTATGCAGAGTGGACACTGTACCATTGGGCCATGGCCCTCCCCACAAAGGAAATTTATTTGCAAGTTAGTCTGTGCTTGCCTCTTGGGTCGTGGCTCAAATCAGCATATTAAGCAACATGTGGCATAGTATAAGTGCTATCTGGTGCCGTATCTTTCTCTCTGTGAGTGAAAAAGCAGCGTGGCATGGGCAGTTCTCAGCTGACAAATAACAGGAGAGGGGGAAAATGCAGCTGTCTCCATTCCATCCTGTTCAGATTCATTAGGTTTTTCTTCAAATTTAGAGCATCATCATGACCCTCTGTTTTAAGTAAGATTTGCTTGATCTGGTGTAAGGATCCCTCTAAGTAGTAGAAGCAGTGCCCAGTACAAGCCTTTAGTAGACTTTTCCACTCACTGTGATGAGAACTGGGGTGATGTCAGGGCTATTTTGGGGCTGAAATGCACCGGAACGGTGTTCCGGCTGGCGTCCACCCCTTCCCTCCCTGCCAGTGGGAAAGGGCTCCACGTGCCCGGTCTCCCCACAGAGCATGGGCATCTGGCACCTTATAACACCCTGCTCCTGCTAAGTGCTGGCCTGGCAGAGCCCCCCCCCCCACGCTGTTCCTAGCTCGCCCGCCGAGTTGAGCGAGCTAGGAAAGGCCCGGGGTGTGCAGGGAGGCATTTAAATGCCTCCCTGCGGCTTCCTCTGCCCACTCACTGAAGCAGGCAAGCAGAAGAAGCCCAGCAGAACCCCCCATGCCTTTAAGTGCAGGGAGCCAGAGGGAAAGGGCCCCGCATGCCTTCCGGCTTCCTGCACTAAAAGGGGCTCCCTTTAAATGCAGGGAGCTAGCCTTGCTGGTGTGTGGGGAGTGGCAGTGGCAGGGGCTTGAGCAGGGGTGGGAGAGCCTCCCTCCATCCCCATCTCTTTGCCCTCTTTCTTTCCCTCCTTTCCTTCTCTCTTTCTTTCTCTCTTTCCCTCCTTCTTTCCTTCTCTTTCTTTCCTTTTTTCCCTTCTTCTTTCCTTCCCTCTTTCTCTCCCTCTTTTCCTCCTTCTTTCCTTCTCTTTCTCTCTTTCTGTGCTGTCAGGGGTGTGGCCTAATACACCAATGAGATTCTGCTGTTGGGTGTGGCGTATTATGTTAATGAGTTCTTGCTGGGCTTTTTCTACAAAAAGAGCACTGGGTGATGTTATAGTACAAGTGAGAGCCAGAGAGTCCCTACTCATTGTTTGAATCTTTTCTCAACCGTTTATATACTAGGTAGCCTTAGGCAAACCTCCCCACCACCCCCGAGGTCTAACTCCATGGTATGTTTTCCTCACAACTGCCCCAGTTCCTGGTCATGTGATGTGTGCTGTGAGCAATGCTCCCTCTAAGCCGTGGAGTCTTGTGAGAAAAATTCTACTTTGTGAGCTACTGGTATTAAAGTTGTGAGCAAGCAGTTTGGCTGATGCATAAATCAGTTTGCTCTGGAGCCATCCTTCTTGAGCTAAGACAAAAATGTATGAGTCAGAGGTAGGGCTGCCAAGTCAGCCCGGGGGGGCGGGGGATCCCCCGCTATAGGGGTTCCCGATCCGCCCGCCGGCATTCGGCCGGTGGGGGGAACCCCGCCACAGAAGTTGTCCGGTGAGGACGACTTCCCCCGTGTAATGACGTCACCAGGAGATGACATCATTACGTTGCCGTGGCGCGCGCGCAAAGTGCACGCGCCAGAAGAGCTCCCGGGGGGAGAACAACTCCCCCCCGCTGGTAAGTCGCCGGGACTTGGCAGCCCTAGCCAGAGGCTAAAAACCTGTGAGCTAGATAACACTAACTCAGCTTAGAGAGAACACTGGCTGTGAGTTCTGAGCACAGAACTCAATTCTCAGGTGGGTGGGATCCAGGTCAGATTGGGACTGTGGTATACCGGAAGAGGGAATATTTTCCCTCCACACTGCTGTCCCAACCTGAAATGGCACTGGAGGGCACCAGGGCTATTTTTGGGCAGGAACGCACAGGAACGGAGTTCTGGCTGGCTTCTGAGTTGGCCACGCCTATAGCCTTCCCCCCTCGGGTTCCCCAGATGCCTGGCAAGCCACGGGGTGCCTGGGGAAGCCAATCCAATCCAGGGAGGGAAGGCAGTTTAAACTGCCTCCCCCCCTCGGGTTCCCCAGGCGCCTCACAAGCCGTGGGGTGCCTGGGGAAGCCAATCCATTCAAAGGGGGGGGGGGGAGGCAGTTTAAATTGCCTCCCCCCCTCGGGTTCCCCATGTGCCCCGCAAGCCGTGGGGCACCTGGGGAAGCTGATCCTGGGAGGGAGCTGCATTTTCAAGGCTTGTGGCCTATTATGGTAATGAGTTCCTGCTGGGCTTTTTCTACAAAAAGAGCCCTTGGAGGGCATTATTTGTTTTGCTGGGGAAACTTATCTACAGCCCATTTGTACCCATATTTGCCCCAGTGGGGCACAAAACATCACTGTGGCTGTTTCAGATATGGAAAATGACACACACTAAAGGCTTAAACATACTTTCACTGTATGCCAAAACTGCAATACAAATCCACCACCACACTCTCTAAGGAATAGAATTCTGAGCATGGAACTTACAGTGCTCATCAGATCACCACAACTTGGGGGAAGATGTGAGAAAAATGTAACGTAGTTAGACCCTCATTCATAACCTCATATTATCAGTAATAAAGGGATATAACACTACCTACTGGACTTTACTTGGACTTATATACACATATATAATACTTATATACATGGAGTTTCAAAAGGCTTTTGACAAGGTACCTCACTGAAGAGTCCTGAATAAACTTAGCAGTCATGAAATAAGAGGATGGTTTGTTTTGTGGATTAAAAACTGGTTAAATGACAGGAAGCAAAGAACAGAAATAAAAGTACTGTTCTCACAATGCAGGGAAGAAAGCAGTGGGGTCCCACAAAGATTGATATTGGTGCCGGTACTATTTAATTTTTCAGAAATGGTCTGGAACTAGGGGTGAGTAGCATAGTGGCCAAGTTTGCAGATGAAACAAAATTATTCAGGATGGTGAAAACCAAGAATAACTGTGAAGAGCTCCAGGAGGATCTCCACAAATTGGGTGAGTGGGCAACAAAAAAAATCCCATCTTCAAGTATATGCTAATGGGATCTGAACTTCGAGACTGAGAAGGGGAAAGATCTTGGGGTGATAGTAGATAGCTCAATGAATGTATCAGCCCAGTGTGCCGCAGCAGCGAAAAAGGCAAACTCTGTGTTGAGGATTATTAGGAAAGGGATCAAAAACATAAGAACATAAGAGAAGCCATGTTGGATCAGACCAGTGGCCCATCTAGTCCAACACTCCATGTCACACAGTGGCCCAAACCCAGGCGTCATCAGGAGGTTCACCAGTAGAGTTAGAACTCCAGAAGCCCTCCCACTGCAGCCCCCCAAGCACCAAGAATACAGAGCACCACTGCCCCAGACACAATGTTCCATCTGTGACTTGTGGCTAATAGCCATTGATGGACCTCTGCTCCAAAACAAAATGGCCAATACTATAATGCCCCTGTATAGATCTATGGTGCAGTCTAGGACTGCCAAGTGTTGAAAACTCACTGGCGGGGGGGGAGTCCTCCTCTTGCCGGAAGTTTCTTCTGGTGTGCGCGCTTTGCGCGCGCCCGTCAACATCACCGGAAGTGACGCAGCACGTTGGGGGTGTTGCCAGGGCGATGCTCTGGCAATCGCCTCAAAACTCTATGGTATCATAGAGTTTTGGGGCGATTGCCAGAGCGTCGCCCTGGCAACGCCCCCAACGTGCTGCGTCACTTCCGGTGACGTCATTACGTTGTCCTTGCTGGCCAAATGCTGGCCGGCGGATCGGGAACCCCTTTAGCAGGGGATCCCCCGCCCCCCGGGCTGACTTGGCAGCCCTAGTGCAGTCTCATTGGGAATACTGTGTACAGTTCTGGTCACCATATCTCAAAGGGCATCACAGAGCTGAAAAAGAACAAAAAAGAACAACCAAGATGATTAGGGGGTTGGAGCACCTTCACTATGAAGAAAGGCTGAAGAGACTGGAGCTTTTCAGTTTAAAAAAGAGATGACTAAGAGGGGGCATGATAGAGGTTATAAAATTATGGATGGAGTTGACAAAGATAACTTTTTCTCCCTCTCCCAGAATACTAATACTCAGAGGCACCAAGTGAAACTGATGGGCAATAGATTCAGGGCAGACAAAAGGAAAGATTTCTTCACTGAGTGATTAAAATATGGAATTTACTGCCAGAGGATGTATTGATGGCTACAGGCATAGTCAGCTTTAAAAGGGGATTAGACAGATTCATGGAGTGTCTACTTGCCATGGTGACTGAAGGGAACCTCCACATTCAGAGGTCCTAAATTTCTGAATCCCAGAGCCAGGAGGCAACACCAGGGGAAGGCCTCAGCCTCTATGCCTTGTTGTTGGCCCTCCAGAGGAACCGGTTGGCCACTGTGTGAGACAGGATGCTGGACTAGATGGACCACTGGTCTGATCCAACAGGGCTATTCTTATGACAGGGCTATTATACTGTATAACGTATAATTACTGGGTGGCAGAGGAGATCTGAGAGTATTATAACTGATCTCCAGATCACAGAGATCAGTTCCTCTGGAGGTACAGCTTCAGAGAGAGGCCTCTGTGCCATCACACCCCTGCTGGTCCTGCCCTAAGCCTACAATGTGGGGAGGGCAGAATATAAGTCTAATAAAATAAAATAAAATAAAATAAAATAAATCCTCTTCTGCCCTCCCGAAGTACTGCCCCCAAATCTCCAGGAATTTCCCAAGCCAGATCTGGCACGCCTCCCAAACCAATTTTTAAATGAGTCCAGCTATCATTACTTATTATTATTTATTTAAAACATTTTCTTGCTGCCTTTCCACCTGATCAGGGTCCACAAGGCAGCAAACATGAGAAACATTAAAATGTTTAAGCAATTAAAATGCAGTTAAATATAAAATAATTTCAAACACATAAATATAAAACAAGTTAAAATAGAAATATAAAATAAGTTAAAAATACATAAACAAACAGGCTGGTAACTGTTGGGGGTACGACAGACAAAACAAGGAAGTCTTCACCTGCTAGCAAAAAACACCAAAAGCAGAAGAAATACGAATCTCCCTGAGGAGGGAGTTCAAAAATTTTGGTGCCATGACTAGGAAGGTCCTTTCTTGATTTGCTGCCTCTCTTGCTTCATATGGTGGAGGCATCTGAATCAGGGCCTCTGAGGGTGATCAGAGGGAGTGGGTAGGCTCATAAGGGAGAAGGCGGTCCTCAAGTAGGGATGCCAGCCTCCAGGTGGGACCTGAGGATCCCCTGGAATTACAGCTCATCTCCAGACTACAGAGATCAGTTCCCCTGGAGAAAATGGATGCTTTGGAGGGCGGACTCTATGGCATTCTACCCCACTGAGGTCCCTGTCTTTCTCAGGCTCCACCCCCAAATCTCCAGGAGTTCCGCATCCTGGATCTGGCAATTCCCCTCATCCCCTGCCAGTGGCCAGGGGGGACCTGGCAACCCTATGACCTTAAGGTATGTTGCCCTCAGGCCATACAGGGCTTTACAGGTCAATACTGGCACCTTGGATTGAGCCCAGAAGCAAACTGGAATCCAGTGTAGGTGGAACAAGACTGATGTGGTCACTATAACCCACTCCAGTCAACACGTTGGCTTTAGCATTCTTTACTAATTGAAGTTTCTGAACACTTTTCAAGGACAGATTCACATCAAGTGCTTTGCAGTAATCTGATCTAGATGTAACAGGGCATGTACCACAATGGCCAGATCTTTTCTGCCCAGGAAAGGCTGCAGCTGGCTACAGGTCAAACCTGGTAAAAGCCACCCCTGGCTACTGCTGCCACCTGCTCATCCAGCGGTAGGCTTGGGTCCAACAGCACCCCTGGCTACAAACTTGCTCCTTTAGGGGGAGTGCACGCCCTCCAGAATGGGAGAACTCATTTCCCAGGTCACACCCTCCCCACTCTAATAGACCTCCGTTTTGTCAGGATTATGTTTCAGCTTGTTAGCTTCCATTCCAAAGCTGCCTTCAGGGCTTCCACAGCCTCCCTGGGATCTGCTGGTAGTGTGAGGTAACACTAAATGTGATCTGCGTACTGGAGGCAGCTCAGCCCAGATCTCTGGATGACCGGTCCTAGTGGTTTTACATAGATCTTGATAAGCATGAGGGACAGGATAGAACCCTGGGGAACCCCATAGGTCAAAGATCAGAGCAACAGTCCCCACAGCAGCACATTCTGAAACCAACCCTCAAAGTGGAACAACCACAGCTCAGTTCCTCCTAGTCCCAGGTTTGAAAGGCAATCCTGAAGGATACCGTGATCAGTGGTATTGAAAGCCAGTTATAGCTCCCTCCCCTAAGAATATCTTTGTAGCTTGTTGACAACATTCTTAATATAATATCTTAGTACTTTCAAAATGCCCTGACATGGATGGCCGAGGCTAGCCCAGTCTCCTCATATCTCAGATGATAAGCAAGGTCAGCTCCTGCTAGCATTGGATGGGAGACCACTAAGGAAGTCCAGGATTGCTATGCAGAGGTAGGCAATGGAAAACCACCTCTGAACGTCTCTTGCCTTTAAAACCATGCAGGGTTGCCATAAGTCAACTGTGACTTAATAGCACATTCCACCACCACCTTCACAATACTACAATTACCAGAATTTTGGGGGAGCAGCCAGAAACCTGATTCGAAAGAACATTTAAAAGGGACATATGAACAGCAGTAGTGAAAGCAAGGGCAGGACCAAAGCTCCAGCAGTGTCTTGTTTTTGACTGATGCCTCCAGCAGCCCACAAGCATGGCATAAGGGCAGCAGACCAGCTTGTCCACTGCCTCACAGCGACTCGTGCTCAGAGGAGCACGGGTGTACTCAGAATCCTACTCAGGTCTATTCAATGGGGCTCACTCCCAGGGAAAACCTATCTTCCTACCAGAGAATGGGAAATAGGAAGTGCTGTAATTTGGAAGCTGCTGTTCTTTGGAGCTTCCTGCTCTCCATCAGTACAAGTTACCCCTCCCCCTGCCCTGTAACAGATCCCTGCTTAGGGTTGCCAGGTCCCCTCATTGTGTCAGTGGGGGAATTTGGAGGGGGGGCATTCCAGGATGTCCCTGACATGATGACATCACCTGGAAGTGACACCATCACTCCAGAGACGTTGTACAACAGTGCTCTTGTTTTTGGGCAATATGGTAAAACTGGCTTCAAACCATAGTGTTTTGCCCTCAAACCAGAGTGTCACTGTGCAATGTCCCTGGCATGGTGACATCACTTCTGGGTGATAACATCATATTGGTGACGTTGCTGGGGTCAGGGTTCCCCCAGCTGGCCAGTGGCAGGCAGAAGCCCCAAAAGTCAGGGGAACCCCCGCTGGAACCTGGGGACTGGCAACCCTATCCCTGCTCTATGCAAACCTTGTGTCTCATAATAGCAGCCATTTTGCTAGTTTTGTATCTCTACTCTTTCTGGTATCAGTAAGTCCACACTCAACCAACCAAGGACAGGTAATGGAGACCATAAAGACCCTCCACTCAGGCAGAAAAATGGGGGGGGGGGGAGAGAGAGAGATTAAACCAACCCTTCACCATTCTCAGAGGATATAGGCATTTCCTATGGGCTTCTCCTTTAATCAGCATTTGACAAGTGATGTCTAGACACCACTTGCCCAGCACAGATATGGGCAAAATTTGTCTTGGATTTAGGGGACAACCATGGCTTGCTGCATGTATGACCAGTCACCCCCCAAATAAGGACATGAGACAGCAATGTGGGTTTGACTAGTTTATTTAAATGACATCTATGTCATAATTTATTAAAATCTGCTAAAATGTTTTAAGGGCGGGATGTGCTAGGCAGCCTGCCAGTGGCTGCCTTTGTTGGTCAGATCCACCCTGGCTCCAAACTTGGCGAGTGATTCCACTGGCCTTGTTTATCCTTGCCTGCACAGGCAATATACCGAGAGGTGTTAAGCCTCATCCCATTCCCCTAATGTGCTGTAAGTCACTACCAAGTTTGGAATGATGCTGCTCAGCTGCAAGGATGGCCAATCCCAACTCACTCAGCCTCAAGGCAAGTGATGGGCTGCTCAGGAACAACCCTCCATCACACCCGATGCCTCAGGGTGCTTGCTGAGCATCCCGACATATCACGAGCAACCCACCCTATTCTTGCCAAGTAGTTATGGCCTAACCAGTCAGAGATGAGGCCTAATTAATTTTTAATACCTCCCATTTTAGTGACATCATGAAGCAGGCAGAAAAAGTTCCCTCTACCAGCCAGACTGAGGAACCTAAAAAAAAAAATTCCTGCATGGCTCTTTAAAAGCAGAGCCAATTTGGTACAGTGGTTACGTCAGCTGGGTGACCTTGGGTCAATCACAGTTCTCTCAGAACTCTCTCAGCCTCACCTACCTCACAGGGGAGAGGAAGGGAAGGCGATTGTAAGCTGCTCTGAGACTCCTTCAGGTAGTGAAGAGCAGGGTATAGAAACCAACTCTTCATTTTCAAGTGGCCAATACTGTGATATTTCATGGGAATGTGGGTGGGTTAGTAGCACACAGCAAATGCCTGCTTGTTGAAGCCATAGCTTGCTTAAGTGGCTACCCTGCTGCCCTTCCTCCTTCACTGGAACCTTTCCAGCCCTGACCAGTGCTGCCCTGTGGCTCATTTGGCAGAAGGGGCCAAGACAAACGTATCCATGGCTACTAATGCAGCGACTGCCACTTCCCTTTAGCCTGGATCAACCCTTCTTCCTACTGCCACCTTGAGTTTATTTTATTTCAAGGTCGTCTGTAGATAATTGCAGTGTTTCCTTTCCACTTCTATAGACACATTCACATGCAGGGTCAAGTTCTCAGATCCCCATGGCAACTGCAGCAAAAAGTCCGGCTGGGTCGAATGGTTGGTTCTACCCACTCTTCTGGGCTGAATTTGGCTTTTGGCATGGAATTACATACCACCCTAAATGTAGGTCAGCTGTGATGTGTTAAAAGCCAAGTTTAAACTGAATTTGTTCAGTGCTGGAGCGTACACTTAACACAGACTGAAGCATCTGAAAGTCAACACAGGGAGAGATGGTTGAGAACACAGGCTCTACTCTTTTATGAATTGATCTTAACAGGTGATCCCTAAAGCTGTATGTATTTTGTACCACACACCACCAACATCAGACTGTGTGCCATACAGTGCAATCCTATACAAAGTTATACTCTTTGAAATCCACTGAAGTCAATGGGCTTAGAAAGGTGTAACTTTGCTTAGGAAAACTGTATCCTATATCCAGAATGAATTAGGCTAATTACAATATATTTGCATATGCCTTTTTAGTTTAGCATAATTATTCAGTAGATATTTGATGATGTAAGCTTTCACAAGTCTGCTTTTTAAAAATTCAACACAGTCAGGGCTGAGTGAAATAAAAGGGGGGATAGCATGAAAGCATTTTGGGGGTGTTTATCACAACCAGAATGCCATGTTTGATATCAGATATTGCCTTTGGGAACTTTGCTTTCCCTGATTGGAATTTCAACCAACAAATCAATTAAGCATTAATATTAGGACTCAAGTCAAATTAGACATCCCTCCATAGTATATGTTTATATGAGAGCCTAACATTTAATACGAATTTGTAAAGAGTGTATTTATTAGCCACTACTCCTTGTTTCAGTTTAAAGTGGCTTATATTAAATGTATAAAACCAGTAAGATCAAAATGGAAGATACATAATAGAAACAGTGGAAACAACAAAAAGCAACACAAAAATAGACCAGCAAAAAATGCAATAAAAGATATCAAGAGAACAACCGTAAAACAGGTTCTTATGCTGAAACTTCACCAAGGACCTTTTAAAAGAATGAGCAAAGGAGTTGTAGGTTACTGGTCCCATTGTCTATAGTGGGACACAATGACAAGTTATAATGAAATCCTTACTTACCACAACAAAAGTGGTCCACAAAAACATCACTCTGTTCAGCCCCCAACCAAAACCAAGGCCTTCCCCCCACTCTTCCAAGCAAAGACGTAGAAAATCCAGAGTTTTTGACAAGAGAAGCCTGTTTTTCACACCATTTGAGTTTACAGAGGACAACCCATTCACTTTCCCCAAGGGACGTTCTGGAAATGTTGGCTTCACGTGAGACAAGAACTGTTTCTCTTGTAAATATGGAAAGAAAGCTGAGGGCTGTTTCCCTGGAGGGAGCCAGTCTGAATAGGATTAGGGTGAGCACAAAAGCTGCTTAGGAGACAGCCACCATCTGCAAAGCAGGAGCATAATGAGGTTATGAAGAACATTACCCTCATGACAGGCATGGGTGGGATACTCTTTTTTTGCCGGAAATTTGGCCTTTGTGTCTTCAAAGCAGGGTTACCAACACCGGACTGGGAAATTCCTGGAGATCTGGGGGGTGGAGCCTGGGAAGGCTTGGGTTTGGGAAGGGAAGGGACCTCAGAGGGCTACCCTCCGAAGCAGCTATTTTCTCCAAGGGAATTGATATCTCTGGTCCAGGGAGCAGTTGTAATTTTGGGAGATCTCCAGGCCCCACCTGAAGGTTGGCAACGCTACTTTAAAGGGATGCACTGTTTTGAGTCACTCCTGCACAAGTCAGGACACGATCCACTGGTGATTACTGTACTGCTGACTGTGACCTCAGGTTGTCTCCATGGGACTTGCACAAGAAGTGAGGGAAAGTTGTCATGTTTCCCCTTAGCAATACCTTCATTTTGTCTATAGTGATAAGTTATGCAATCAGTAGGTGGCCGCAGATAAGCCACCTGGTTGGCATCATCCAGTTTTCCCACTAATCTCAACCAGTGGCTTGTGTATATGCAAGTCCTATGATCATTTGTCTTTTATGAGTTGTTTTTTTCACCGTCAGGAAACTAGTGGGAGCAACACAGTATTTCTCTCAGCACCCTGCTCAGCACAATATGGGTATAATTGTATCAACATATCTTGCCGCTGTTGTAGGGGACTGCCTCCCGAAAAATCATTTAAACGTTTTGAAGTGCTATGTAAATACAGTGTTTATGCTTTACACTTATCCTATGTGGTCCTTTACGAGGCGTTAAAGTGATTACTTAAACATTTATTGGGTTCAGTAGATATCTTCCCACCATGTGCCGCCAGGCTGTGCTCAGTCCTAGGGAGAGGATCTGCTGAGTCAGCACGTCTATATCTTGGAGAAAACATGTCCCAGTGTGCCTGCTCTTTGGTGATGGAGGGAGTTTGTGGCAGTTTGTTCATAATTTTCACCAGAAAAAAAATCTCCCTCCTCTAACACATATTTTTGCTGCTGGTTCCTTATCGGGTAGTTTGTTGGTTGACCACCACATTTTCCCCTCATTAACTGAGCACCCTGATTCTCCTGGCTGTATTCCATAATGCATCAAAATTTGCCAAGTGCCGCCACACACACACACACACACACACACTCAGCTGCAAATACTAAGCTCCGAGCTCTGATCTACCTAAATGTTACTGATTCTGCCCCATACCAGGCAAAAGCTGCCTTTTGCCCCCCCAGTGGCCAAGTATTTTTTTTAAAAAAATCAAAGATGGAAACCATGGTCCCCAAAGAGAAGGGAATCCTCTATTGAGGGTCTGGGGGGCAGGGGATGGTGCATCTGTTCAAGCTGTAGAAAATTAAGGCAGAATATATGGTGTGGCAGAGTGTTTAAAGCACTGGTTCCCAAAGTGGGCAATACCGCCCCCTGGGGGGTGCTGGAACAATCTAGGTGGGCGGTAGGAGACTTGGGTGCAATTGCGGGGCGTTGAATACAAATAAGAGGGCGGTGGAAGCATAAAGAAGAGTCCAGAACCTACCTAAAGCAGCCTTTTCCTGCCTTCTCCTGGTCTTCCCTGGGATCAGGGAGGGAGGTGGAAAGGGGTCCCCACAGCCAATCACAGCCATGCAGTGGTGTAGACTTTTAAAATCCCCGGGGGGGCGGGGGCTCTCTCGTGTGCGTGCGCAAAGCGCACGCGCTTGGGACCATGTCCTTGCCGCTCTCCCCCCTGCCCCAGGGAGCCGCCGCCGCCACTTTCCTCCCCCGGGCTGTGCCCGCCCGCCGCGCTCCCCGCCCCCTCCCTCCCTCTCCCCGCTCACCTCGGGCGCCGGCGGATTACTGCTGCTGCTGCCGCCTGCAGCTGGGGGCCGGCGTGTTGGCCTTGCGGGCCCCCAGCTCCCGATCCGCCTGGCGCTCTCTCCCCGCCTCTCTCCCCCCCCCCCCAGGGAGGCAGGAGGGCAGGCCGGGGGTGGGGGGAAAGGAGAGGCGGCGACAGCCACCGGGCGACCTGGGGGAAAGGAGGGGAAAGGAGAGGCGACACCGGGGGGAAAGGAGAGGCGGCGACTGGCCACCGGGCGCTCCATTTTGCCGGGGGTGGCTGAGCCCCCCCCAGGAAATTTCGGGGGGGGGGCTCGAGCCCTCGAGCCCCCCCGTAGTTGACGCCCATGCAGCCATGCATTTGCAAATTGCAAATGCATGTGCTCCCTTGTAAGGCTGGTGTTGCTGCTGGGCTCTTGTGTGGTGGCTGCTGCTGGCCTCTGGGTTCAGCTGCTACTGCTCTGTTCATGTCTTGGCCCGCCTGGCTGCATGTACCGTGGTGGACTCTACCTGCATCTTTTTGTCCACTTCTTAAAGGTAGATTTCAAGGGGGGCACTGAGTAAATTTTTTTCTGAAAAGGGGGCGGTAGGCCAAATAAGTTTGGGTACCTCTGGTTTAAAGCATTTCATGTGCATTATCTTGCACTCCCAATAACAACCTGCAAGGTAGGTCAATCCCATCTTCATTCGGTAGGGGTGTTGGGAGACTGAACAAAAGAGGCTTGCCTGAAACCTGCTACTGAGTTCAGGGCAGAGGTAGCTCAGTCTCATAACTGCTGCTCTACAGAAGCTCAGGAACAGAATTCCGGCAGGCTTCTGAGTTGGCCACGCCCACTGCCTCCCCCCCCCCCCACAGGTTCCCCAGGTTCCTCGCAAGCTGCGGGGCACCTGGGGAAGCCAAGCCAATCCAATGAGGGAAGGCAGTTTAAACTGCTTCCCCTCCTCGGGTTCCCCATGAGCCCCGCAAGCCACAGGGCACCTGGAGAAGGTGATGCTGGGAGGGAGCTGCGCTGTCAGGAGTGTGGTCTAATATGCTAATACATTTCTGCTATTGGGTGTGGCCTATTATGCTAATGAGTTCTTGCTGGGCTTTTTCTAAAAAAAAAAGCCCTGAGGCTTAGAAAGAACGAATGTCACAAAGATACTCAGTGAGCAGAGATTTGAATCCAGGTTTCCTGAACCCATGAAACTGCTGAGCCAGGCTATTGGTCTCTCAAGGTCAGTACGATCATCTCTATCTGGCAGTGGCTCTCCACCATCTGAGGCCGAAACTCTATGACATCACCTACTTACTGATCCTTTTAACTGGAGAAGATGCCAGGGATTGAATCTGTGAGCTTCTGCCTGCCAAGCAGATGCTGTACCTCAGAGCCACAGCCCCATTACAACACTTGTGACCATGCTGTCATTGTAATATATTACATGACCTTTGACTCATATTTTTAATTGATGTCCAGGCTAACCTTGCCACCTATTCCTTATTTAAAGGAACGACTCCTTATTTAGTATTGCTGGTGGAATAGAAGAGATGCACCATAACTGCAAAGGGCAACTTTCCTTTAATATATTCCCAGGACAGTATATGCACGTTCTGACACACACATTTGCTTTTTTGTTTTCTTTCCTTCTTTTGCCATCAAGTCGCAGCCGACTTATGGTGACCCTGTAGGGCAGGGGTGGCCAACCTTGCTTAACGTAAGAGCCACATAGAATAAACGTCAGATGTCTGAGAGCCACAAGACAGGAACAAATATCACACACACGTTTTTATTTTTAAAAATATGCAAATTTGCTTTTTATTAACGTTAAATGGGACTGCCAAAAATAAAAACAAACAAGGAAAACCGGTTATTGATAATGATATTACTTGTTTGCTAATGATATTGAGAGAGAGAGAGAAAAAGAGAGAGATGGAAAGAAAGAATTAAAGAAGTGGAAAGAAAGAGAGAGAGAGAAACTAGGAAAGCAAATAGATGGGAGGGAGGAGGGAAGGAAGGAAGGAAGGGAGAAAGAGAGAAAAAGCATGCCTCCCCTTTGCTTCCCCAGCCGCCCTGCCAGGAGCCGCACAATATGTGTGAAAGAGCCGCATGTGGCTCCCGAGCCACAGGTTGGCCACCCCTGCTGTAGGGTTTTCAAGGAAAGAGGCATTTGGGGGTGGTTTGCCGTTGCCTGCCTCTGCGTCCTGACCCTGGTATTCCTTGGTGGTCTTCCCATCCAAATACCAATCAGGGCCTACCCTGCTTAGGTTCTGAGACCTGAGGAGGTCAGGCTAGCCTGGGCAATCCAGGTCAGGGTCACATTTCCTTAGGGTCTTATTTTAGAGCTTTTCCTCCTCACTCTAGTAGACAGTTGCCTTTATCTGCCAGAAGAAGAATGACTTTCATCTGCCAAGAGCCACATGAAAGTCTCTCTGGTGAGAAGTCTCCTTTCCTGTTTCCTCCCTTCCCTTTATCTGGCGCTGGAGATGAAGGTGGAGCTGGAGCTGGCATCAGGAGGAGTGCCAGCAAGGCCAGCTCCCATGGAAACCATGCCAGGTGCTGTAAATGCTACAGCTGAGCAATCCGGTGTTGCTCGGGTGATACTCACCCTCTCTGGGTTTCTGGTTAATCTGATATCCTGATTAGCCAGAAGACCTAGGGCGGGGCCTCTTCGCTTTTAGTCAAACAGGGCTGCCGCAGCTAGACCCCGCATAAGAGAAAGCATTGTGGACGTAAAACATAGAAGACAAAAGAGCAGTGGATTTTAAATGTGGAAAAGAACAACCACCAAGATTTTAAATACCAAATTTTATCACCCAGGAAGGGGAAATATAGTTTTGGAAGAGTGAAAAATGGCTTTCAGAAAAGGAGAAGACAATACTTGGTATTTGTATGCTGCGTTCATTATTCAGAGCACTTCATAGACATCCTTTCAACATCCCCGGAGGGTAGACTAGTATTATTTGAATCTGGAACTTCTCAACTCACCATTTAGGGAGTAATTCTAAGAAGATCCACCTGGAAGGAAGTCCCAATTCAGTCATAGAGTCCATAGGCGTAGACTACAGGGGGGCTCGAGCCACCCCCGAAATTTCCTGGGGGGAGCTCAGCCACCCCCAGCAAAACGGAGCGCCTGCTGCCGTTCCTCCCCGGGCCCTTCCGAGGCCTGGCCGCTGCTGGTGCCTCTCCCCCCCCAGCCTGGCCACTCCTCCATCCTTCCCTCTCCTTCCCTCTTTTCCTGGCGAAATGCCCGGCATGGTGGTCACCACGCCGGGCATTTTGCCCGGAAAAGAGGGAGGGAAGGAGTGACCGGGGGGGGGCGGGGAGAGGCACAGGCAGCTGCAGCTGGCGGGCCTTGGAAGGGTCCGGGGAGGCGCGGCGGTTTCCCAGGGGGGGGGGAGAACATCACCCCAGCGAGCGCACATGCTTTGCACGCGCGCTAAAGAGCCCCCGCCCCCCCCCCCCCGGAATTTACAAAACTCTATGCCCCTGATAGAGTCCAGCCTCCAAAGCAGCCATTTTGCCTAGGGGAACTGATCTCTGTAGTCTGGAGATCCCGTGTAATTCTGGGAGATCTCCGGGCCCCACCTGTAGGTTTAATCACAGAAATAAGGATCAAAATATGAAAAAAATACAGTGAAAAATTACTACAAAAATAGTTGCAATTGTATTAACGTATTTATCCAGTGTAATATAACCACCCTTTAAATGCTGTTTGCAAGAAGCGGGGGGGGGGGGGGGATGCGCGCCTGAACTCCAAGCAGCAAGGCATGTGGCCAGCGGCTGCCCCTCTCCCTCCCTCCTGCAAGATTTAAAGGACCCTCCAGCTAATCAGTGGGCCATGTGCTCCTGCCACTGATTAGCTGGAGGGCCCTTTAAATCTCAGAGGAGGAGAGGGAGGGGGTGGTCACTGGTGGCCTCTCTTGGGGTGGGCTTGGGGTGGGGCTTCCACAACCCGCCAGCTGGCTGGTGGCGGGCAGGAGCCCATGAAATCGGGGGATCCTCCACCCCCACCTGGGAACAGGCATCCCTAGTTGTAATTCCAGGAGATCTCCAACCATCCTCTGGAGGCTGGCAACCCTAGTTGGGGGGGTTGATTTTAATGATTTTACAGTGTAATTTTATCTTTACATTTTAAATTGTTAGCCGCCTTGGCAGCCCTTGGCAGAAAGACAGGATATAATTTTTTAAAATAAATAAATAGAGCCTCTGCACAAGGATTCTCCCCATGCACATCATCTCCCTTCCTTTTAAAAAGAAAAAAAAAAGTATTAGATGTTTTTTAACTATAATGTTAGGACACTGCAATGATATATTTAAAACCTCTGAATGAAAGTGACTGGCCCAAGGGATTTGAACCCAGCTCTTTAGGCCTAATTAAGTACTCTGTGGTATAGGATAGCAGTATGGTTACCAACTCTGGGCTGGGGAATTCCTGGAGAAATTTTCGGGGAGGAGGCTGGGAAGGGCAGGGTTTGGGGAGGAGAGGGATCCTGGCAAAGTATAATCCCATGCAGTGCACACTCCAGAGCAGTCATTTTTTTTCCAGGTGAACTGATTTCAGTTGCCTGGTGATCAGCTGAAATTCTGGCATGTCTAAGGCTGCCAACCCCCAGGTCGTGGCTGGAGAGCTTCTGGAATTACAACTGCTCTCCAGGCAATAGAGATCAGTTTACCTGGAGAAAATGGCTGCTTTGGAAGGTGGACTCTGTGGCATTATATCCTATTGCTCTCCCTTCCCCAAACCATACCGTGCTGAGGCTCCACCCCCCCCCAAATCTCCAGGTATTTCCCAACCCAGAACTGGCAACCCTAGGGCTATCGCCACGCCCTACTCGGAGGTGGGCAGCCCTAGAGGGAAGAGATGTAAGCTTCTTCTTGCAGGCTGTTTGTGCAATCAAAAATTTTCCTAAACTGCTTTCTCGCTCCCATTTTTTCTTCCTGAGGAAAAAAGCAACCCAGGCTGATTTGCATCAGAAAAAAAATGGCTTGCATGGAGATAGTTAAGCACCCTCTCTTTTGTTAAAAGGACAGGGCATTTCCCCCCCAAGCCCCTTGGCAAGCCTGGGGAGAAGTAGGCCTCTTGTCAGCCTCCTGAGAGGACAAACTGGGTTTTGTTCAATTCAATTGGAATGGTGCCCCAAACTTGCCAAGCCAGTTTAGTCGAGCTCCTCACAGTGCTCTGAAATGTCACTAGGTTCACCTGGTTTCCACACAGAGTGTTTGAACTGGTGAGATGGTTTTTATAAGTGGCCAGATATCAATTTTCTTTCAAGGCATTTCTGAATTTGCTGTTCTGTGCTTCTCAAGCTGCGTAAAAGCATAACCAAGCATCACCAGAGCGTGTCAAAACCCACCCAGAGCTGTGCTGGCCTGAAAAATGGTTGTGGCCTTTACGTGCTTTGCAATGTTCCTTTGGTCACCCTGCCGCAGAAGGGAGAGCTAACAGACGCTTTCCCTTTCCCCATTCCATGGTTGTGCATCACAAACCAACGTCTCCTAGCAACCGGCTCCGCAAAGGATGGCCAGCTTGTCGGCTGAGGGCGTTGAGACCGTCATTCAGCTGCAGGTAAAAACAAAAAAGTTGGAACTGATTCTTGCCACAGGGAGGGGAGGGGAATCCCGGAAATACAATATTTTAAATACATTGCCTCGCTCCATTCTCCTGGTAACCAGGATAAAGGCAGAAGTGAAACAAAGTCCTGGAGCAGAAGATAATGGTTGAATTTGCAAGTGGAATCCTCATCTTAGAATACAGGTTGAGAGGGATTTGAGGTGGACTATTTGAGGTGAAAATACAAGGGAGATTTTTAGTTTGGGAAACAATTTTAGCATTTGGTGTGTGTGGGTGTGTGGGTGGGGGGGGGGGGGGGAGAGGCCAAATAGTAAGCCAAGTTGTGTACAACATTTTTAAAACACAAAACTAAAAGACCTGACTTGCTGTGTTTTAATATGGTTATTGCTGATTTTTTAGGAATGTATTTTTTGTGTGTCTGTGATCAGTGGTTCTGCCTGAATCTAATGACGCAGCATAATCATAATCATCATCATGCTCTTATCTTAATCGCCTAGCAGTTGGGGCTGACCTTGAAAACCCCAAGTAAACATCCTGCAAAGGCTCCTATATATCAAAGAGCTGCACAGAAGAGGGAATTCCATTAAGCTCAGATTTTCTCATTAGAGTGTTGTAAAAATAAGGAAACTGCACTGGACGGATTTTACCCCATTAGGCAGCCCCAAACTGTCTTCCGAGATCTTTGGATAATTCCATTTTGAGTCAAGGCACTCATGTGCATGCTCATGTTTTGAATTCCTAATTTTTAAAAGCCACTTGGTCAATGAAATATTTTGTTTCCTTTTTTTCAGAGCAATCTTAGAGTGTCTTCATGGGGGAGGGGAGGCTTGATTTTAATGTAAAAAAATCAGGTACTGGGCCTTAATTATATGTTAATGTTCTGGAAACAGGAACATGATCTCCCACACTCCACACATGAAAATAGGGATTCTTATACCAAGAAGTACTGTTGTACAAGAGACATCTTCAGTGCAGCATACATGCTGTTTAATGGCCGACTGTGGTATATTAGTGTCCACTTGCTTACATGTGTGCTATCTAGGGTTGCCAACCTCCAGGTGGTGGCTGGGGATAAGCCGCTTTGACACTCCTTCAGGTAGAGAAAAGCAAAGTATAAAAATCAGCTCCTCTTCTTCTTCCCCCCAAGCTCAAGGTGGCTTTCAAATGTACCAATACAATACTTAACAATTACGTTATCACTAAAACAGCATACCAGTACAGTAAAATAAAACAATACCGTAAGAGAGAGAGAGATGGAGTGTCCTTTACTTACCTACAGTTTCAAACAATGCCAATGGCAATTTTGGAGGGCCGCTTTAATCAAACTCCATTGGCCCATCATCTGTGTATTTGTGGCACCTGTGCACTTGAGGACTTACCTCACTATATCCTCTTTTGCCCACTGTATTCCAGTCAGAGGGCTAAATTTTTAGCAGGTATTTTTATCTGGTTTTAGTGTATATCCAGTTGAGGATCAAATCTCATTTTTGTTATCTGACACTGATGCATATGTTTCTTACAAAGTTTCAATATTTGCTCTTGCTGCAAAGAATATACGTTCCAAGATGGCAATGAGAAGGGGTATTATCTAGGTTATTGCATTAAATTAGTCATATTTTGTTATTGACTTTTGGTACTTCTGTATATTTTGATATTAACCTATAGCTTGTTTGTAATCTGTATTTTTACCACTGAAAGTTTTGCAACTTTGTAACGGCCAATGGCTAATTACAATAAATTGAACTGAACTGGTTAGAGTATTGGCTGGTGAGACCTGGGTTGAAATTCGCATTCAGCCCTCAAGTTTTCTATGTGTGCGGAGCTTTCTGCCCCCACTGCTGGACCTTCTGAGGGCAACTGGTGTTTTTGGCCACTGTGTGACAGAGTGTTGGACTGGATGGGCCACTGGCCTGATCCAACATTTGTCTTATCTTATGTTCTTATGTTATGTTCTTTTTATGGAAAGGAACATGCAAGTTGGAATCTGCCACCTGCAGTCTGAGTTGGTTCAAGCCATTCTCCTACCTTCTGGGGTTGCCAGCCTCCAGATGGAGTGTGGCACTATAACTGCCCTCCAGATTATAGAGATCAATTCCCCTGGAGAAAATGACTGCTTTGGAGGGTAGACTCTATGCCATTATACCCAAATGAGGACCCTCCCTTCCCCAAACCCCACCCTCCCCAGGCTCCCAAATCTCCAGGAATTTTTCCAACTTGGAGTTGGCATCCCTACCGTCTCTTGCCTTCTGCCACATTATTCCCACCTAATTCTCCTGTGAGTGAACCATGCCTGAGTTAATGACACTTGCCTTTGCCAGCGGAAATTGGGGTGCCAGTATCTGAGGGTGCTGCTGGAATGGAAGGAGTTTGACGAAATCCGGGATTTGCGTCGGAGCATCCAACTCGACACCATCTACCACAGTCTGCTGTTTGCTGCTGAGAAAGGCTTGTCCTGGCCAGCTGTGGCAGAAGTTGGGAAACTGACAGTCGAACTGCTGGATAAAACCAAAGGTAAGTTTGATAGAGTGGAGACCCTTTCCCCGAACTCTGAATCTGAATCAGGTGACAGAACATTGGCTTGGCAGGAAGAAGGTCCCAGGTTCAGTCTCCAGCATCTCCAGTTGAAAGGACCAGGCAGTAGGTGATGAGAAAGACTTCTGCCTGAGACTCTGCCAGACTGAGTTGACAGTACTAATCTTGATGGACTAAGGGTCTGATGGACTAAGGGTCTGATTCGTATGTTCAACAGACTGTGTTGTGTCTTTCTGCAGCCTCAGAGGTTTGCAGCATGGTGACTCAGCAGAGACCGATGTTCTGGAGTTTGGCTACAATCTGTCTGATAAACTTGGAGTCAGGAGGAGCTTGGCTCTCCCAAATGAAGACATAACATTTGTATGGTGTGTTGAAAGCACTTTGTGTACATTATCGTCTGGTAATCCTTGCAACAACCCTGCAAATTAGGCCAGTGTTATTATCTCCATAATGCAGGCACCAGGGACTAAGGGAGAGTAGTTTGCTTAGAGGGTAGATGGCAGAGGCAAGATACAAATGGGATTTCCTGGGCCATAGCTCAGTCTCTCAACCACTCTGCAGTGCTTTGCCGGCATCTCAAAAGTAGCCCTTTTGAGATGTTATGGCTGTGCATTCATTCATTCATTTATTTCAACTTATATCCCGCCTAGCCAGGAAACCGGCTCTAGGTGGCTAACAACATAAGATCAATCATACAGAGTTAATCTGTACATCATACAAAGCATCACAGGAGCCTGTCAGCTTTGCAAATTGGGAGTGTGTGCCACCTATGCGCCTCCCATAGGGTTGCCAAGTCAGGGCTGGAAAATACCTGGGGACTTTGGGGGTGGAGCCAGGAGAAGGTGGGGTTTGGGGAGGGGAGGGGGCCTCAGCATGGTACAATGCCATACAGTCCACCCTTCCAAGCAGCCATTTTTTCCAGGGGAGCTGATCTCTGTCAGCTGGAGATCAGTTGTAAAAGCAGGGGATCCCCAGGCCCCACCTGGAGGCTGGCAACCCTAGCCTCCCATGTTGTTTGAAAGAGACAGTGCATGGATGTGGCATGCATGTACAGTAGGGTTGCCAGCTCTAGGTTGGGAAATAACTGGAGATTGGAGGGTGGAGCCTGAGGAGGGTGGGGTTTGGGGAGGGGAGGAACTTCAGTGGGTACAATGCCATAGAGTCCACCTGCCAAAGCAGCCATTTTCTCCAGGTGAACTGTTGTTGTAATCCCAGGAGGTCTCCAGCCACCACCTGGAGGTTGGTGACCCTAGTGAACAGTCTTTGTAAATGCTACACAAAGAGTTCTGATTCAAGTATACCAGGACTGAAAATCTACTCATTGCCTGTTTCAGAGAACATGGGAACTGCACATAGGGGGATTCAAGTGCAGTTTCTGGCCTCCAATTACATGGAAACTGTAACGTCTGAAAAGGGCCACTATGGTTAAAGAGAGATTTCATGCAGTGTCCATGTGATTTTGTTGGGTTCTGAAAAACTACACAGGTTTGACCTGACCTCTCCTTAGTACATCAGTGGGCTGCACACATTCTTTGTTAGCATTTTTCAGTGCTGGGTTTGCACACAACCAACAGTAGGTTAGTGTTCAATTTATGCTGGAAGATCTAATGAGAGTTATTCCAGGGCTGCTTAAAAAAGACAAGGACTACAGACTTGTTGAGGTGTGTGTTCAGATTCAGGATCAGGGTGCCAACTTCCCACTCTTAATGGTGTGCCTTTAAAGCCACCAGGAGTCTGGACATGGTCTAAGACACCTCCTTATCAGTGGAGGCCCAGATCATGAATAGTGAGGCACGTGGCCCCCTTCCTGTCTCATTCTGATCTGGCCACAGTAATCCATGCAACAGCAATGCCGCTTGGAGACTGGGTGTGGGGCCCTGCTGGCTGGAAGCAGTTAAAGGGTCCCTTTAAGTGCTTCCCGCCAGTGGGGACTGCCCCTGCACGCCTGAACTCCAAGTGGCATTGCCACTTGGAGTTCAGACGTGCAGCCAGCAGCTGCCCCTCTCCCTCCCCTCTTGCAAGATGTGGTGGGCCCTTTAAATCTTGCAGGAGGTTAGGGAGAGGGTGGCCACTGGTGAATGTTCTTGTGGGTGGGGCTTGGAGCTGGATGTTCCCAACGTGACGTCATCGTGTTGGGGATGCCCTGCCTCCTCCGGGAACACCCCCCAAAGTCCCCCACCAGGGAAGCAATTGGACCTGGCATCCCTGCTGGCTTCCAGTGGAGTACTGAGTCAGGTTCAAGGTTTTAGTACAGACCTTTAAGGCCTTGAGAGGTCTGGGACCCATATATCGAGGACTACCTCCTCTAGTACATCCCCTGAAGAGCCTTACACTCTGCTGAGAACAACCTACTGGTGATCCGTAGCCCAAAAGACATCCAGCTGTCTTCAACCAGAGCCAGGGCCTTTTTAGCCCTGGCTCCCGCCTAGTGAAACTCTCTGCCAAATAACATCCACGCCCTGTGGGACCTGGTACAGTTCCGCTGGGCTTTCCAGGAAGAGATATTCCACCAGGCTTTTGGTTGAGGACAGCAACAGGTACCATCCTATCTGGCACTCCCTTTCCCTCCCCTATCCTGCTTTTTCCTCTGTCTTATTTGCGAGACAGCAATGCAGTTTGTGCATTAATCTTAGCACCATCTGAAAATGTTTTTAGTTATTTTAATACTTTGGATTTTAAATTGTATAGAATTTCTGTTGTTAATTGACTTGAACTCTGTGAACTCAGAGAAAGGTGGTTTATACATTGAAATTAGAAATAAATAAAATAAATAAGTAATATGGGATCAAGGAGAATAGGATCATGTTGTTGTCCCATATGTGCATTCAGCATAAGGTCTGCAAGTGTTTATGCACATATAATTTGCACACTGGTTGACACTTGCAGAAGTTGATAAAGTTTTACTGAGTAATGGGAACAGGTGAGGCCATCTATTCCTGATCTGGCTACCCCCCCACCCCCGGGTAAGATGTTTCATCTATTAAACTTCATTTATCACAATATTTATACCCACCTTTCCATTGTGGCTCAAGGCAGCTTGCTTATTTATTAATTAATTTATTTATAACATACATACATACATACATACATACCCCGCCTTGCTGGACAAGCTGGCTCAAGGCGACTTACAGAAGTTAAAATATCATAAAACAATAAAAGCAAGTTAAAACAAAATCAATTACTGATAAAACAGACAAGTGATGGCGGTCTTCAGAATCAACTTGTAGAAGGCAGCATCCGACAGGGTCTCAGGCCAGGAGATGTTACAAGGGCTTACAAGGAAACCATCTGTAATGCAATAAAACTCCATTAACCCCCTGCAAAAAATGCCTGCACCTCAGACCCCATTGAAATCCATAGCGCCTCCTAAAAGTTGTATGGATTGTGCCCTTCTCCCATCTTCAGGGAGCCTGTTCCACAAGGAGGGGGCCGCTATTGAAAGGGGAACGTGATCTGGTAGCTGCAGGCGGGCAGGCAACCTTAAGCCGGAAGATAGCCAGAAGCTGGCAGCTAGTAGACTGTAATTGTCAGACAAGCACATATGGGGAGCGACAGTCCTTCAGATGAGTGAGCAGAGCTCCAGGCTACAAAGGGCCAGGGGGGTCATAACCAGCATCTTGAGTGGAACTCAGAATCAAATGGATGAAAATAATATTTATAATCCTGCAGTGCGGGAGGGACAGTTCCAGAGTGATGAGAGTGTTTCAGGACTTAATTAGAAACAAACAGATCAGCCAGTCTGGAGTACCAACTCCTCTGCTCCACTGAAGGGCACGAGGAGAGTACAGTTTTCCAAAGACGTTGTCCATCATGCTCCCTTATGCAATGCAAGGGACCGTCAAGCAGCAGCTCTTAGAAGACGCTACCCTTTTTGCTATACTTTTGAGAGCAGTGTGACAACATAGTAGTTTAGCAGGCAAAATACTCCCTAGCCTGGAGATTTGTGTTGGGAGGAAATGTTTTGCATGATTTTTTTTTTAATTGTCAGTCTGCTATTGAAAGTAGAAGACAGGGCACCTAGAAAAATAGTTGGCAACCAGAGTTGTGTGCTTTGTGCTCAAGGTAATATGAAATAAATTGCTGCTTGTTGAAAAGGTGGGTGGGAATGTACCATCTAATTAATTACAAGTAGTTATCTAATTAACGATAGTGACATTTACCACATTATAAACTGGAGAAAAGAGACCATTGGGAAACAACTGAGGAGGCTGGCAAGGGAAGGCCAGGCTCCCGTGTTTGTAATAACTGGGCAGAAGAGGGAGTTTCAGTGGCATGGCTTCTCTCGGCCCCGCGTGCCAAGTTACACCTGCCAAAGTTTCCCCGTATCGTACGTCTACTGCAGGTGTAAAGCCCCATCTCCTCAGTATCTCATCGCACAACTATTTCCTGATTATACAAGCTAAGGAGAGGTAAGCCTGTAAAACTACACTGGCAGATAAGATTCAAAGGCAGCGGGGCGGTAGATCAGCCCTTGTCATCAGCAGGCTGATGCCCAGAGCAGTAAAATTGGTATGCTTATGGTGAGAGCAGCTGAGCTCAGCATTCCAAAAGAAGATATGCAGGTTTCCCTGATGCACGAGTGAAATGAAAGACCTGCTTGCTTGCCTGGAGAAGAGGCTCCCCCCCGCCCCCCCCCCCCCGTCTGATTAGCGAGTGTGTGAGTGTCTGTGTAAGTATGTGTGTGTGAGAGAGAGTGTGTGTGATCCAGGTCACAGATATAGATGAACTCCGCCCTGTTCCGGGCCGACATCTGTATTAGTATGGGACTAAATCTTGCACAAGCCGAGACTGCCAATCTATCAGCTTCTAATTAAGATCTGAAATGCTGTCCTCAGGTGACCTGATTTGGAAATGGGGGCTTGTACTTCAACTGACGTAAGTTTGCCCCTGCTCCATTCGGTGTCAGTGACTAGAGCCCTGCTGGGTGTGTTGGCAGAGGTCTGCAGAGCCCAGCCTTCAGTTTGAGGCAATAGCTGGTCTTTGCTGTCCCCCCTCTGTCTCATTTCTTATGACACTCAGTTCAGTATGTATATAAACCTTCACACCAGTGTGGTATTTGGTTTGCTTGCGTGAGTTATCTTGATAGGGAACTCTGGGGTGCTCCTTTAATTTGTAATGCAAAACTCTTCCCAAGTTTTACCCCAAGGTTTTACCTCTTTTTTCTTTTTCTTTTAAGTTTCATAAAGTTTTATTAAAGGATTATCGGGGGTACAGAGGAATAAAACTGTACTCAAAAATCCAATATTAAACAAAGGTTTATCTATATATCTTTAGAAGGTATGAACTGCTTAAAGGGTAATAGCGAAGATACAGCTACGAATGGAATGTGACCTAATAACGATTTGGATGAATAATACATAGAGTTATACATTCGCAAATAAAAAAAGGGAAACAGATCTATCCTAAAACTTAAGAGCTTAATTACAGGAACAAATACAATTAGGAGTTATTTGCCCAGTGAGACGGTAACACACCAACCTCCTCGTCAGCATAAGTACTGAGTAAAGGAGACCATTTAGACATTAAATTCTTTGAAACATCTAAGTCATCAGCATAGCCATCCAATCCGCAATTTTGTTGTAAACAAAAAATCCCAAACTTTGGCTAGCCAAGAAGCAATAGCCAAGAAAGTGGTTGGATTCTTCCAATTGACTGCAGTAGCATATTTTACAGTAAAAAGAACAGCAATTAAATCTCGGACTCCTGCACCAATTCACATTTTTGGCCACAAGTTAAGAAGTATCAGTGAGGGATCCAAGGTTTTACCTCTTTACCCCAAGATTTGTGAACTAGTGGCAGGCTCCACAGGTTTTGTGTGTGTTCCCCTGCAGATGTATGAGACGTGCCTATATTTGACTTGCCCTAAGGACCTTTATTTTCTCCATCCTGGGTACCTTGTCACTACAGCTCTTCTTTAATAGTTGATTAATTGTTTTAATCCTATGGGGTGCCTAATGTAAGTCTTGGGGGACAAGTATTCCCTCGCTGTGATCTTTTGTTGCTTCACACGGTCTGTGAAACCGGGTTCAGAGCTGAGAAGCCAATGCCCTTTAGAAATGCAGAGGCTGGCTGTGGGGTGTGGTGGGAAGGTGCTCCTGTCCCTGTTTCCATGGCTGGAGTTTTTCATGTTCTTCCAAGTGTCTTCAGGGCACAGCAAAGCAAATATATTTCCTAGATTCACACTTCCTCTCTAACAGCCTGTGACTTGGCTTGCTTCTGTGAGTCATTTAGTGTTGGCACCTCTCTGTACCTGCTCTGTGCTACTGGCCTGGGTTTTCATAGCTTATTCTGTGTCTGTGTTTGCAGGCTGATTTTTAATTAATGTTATATATTATTATGCAAAATTACACAATTTTAAGATTGACAATGAAGGAATTGAAATAGTTAAAGAATTTCTATTCCTTGGTTCAATCATTCAGCCAAAGGGAGACTGCAACCAAGAAATTTGAAGACGATTGAGACTTGGAAGGGCAACTATGAAGGAACCAGAAAAGTTCCTTAAGTGTAAGGGAGTGTCACTGGAGACCAAAATCAAGAAAACTCACAGTATGGTATTCTCCAAGGAAGCCCAGATTTGAATTCCTACTCCCATGGAATCTTGATGAGTAATCTTGGGCCAGTCATAGACTCTCAGCCCAACATAACTCATGGGGTCATTGTGAGGATAAAATGGAGGAGAAGAGAATGACATCAGCTACTTGGATCCCCATTGGAGAAAAAAGTGGGGTATAAATGAAGTAAATAAATAATAAATATAGATTAAGATGAGGGTGGATAAAACATAGGTTGGTTGGTGGGAGCCAGTTTGGTGTAGTGGTTAAGTGCACGGACTCTAATCTGGGAGAACCGGGATTGATTTCCCACTCATCCACTTGCAGCTGCTGGATGACCCTGGACAAGCCATAGTTCTCTCAGAGCTGTTCTCTCAGGGACAGTTCTGGAAAGAGCTCTCTCAGCCCCACCTACCTCACAGGTTGTCTGTTGTGGGGAGGAGAAGGGAAAGGCATTTGTAAGCCGCTCTGAGACTCCGAGTGAAGGGCAATCTCCTCCTCCTCCTCCGCCTGTCTTCTTCTTCTATTACAACTTCTAGTACTTTTGTACTTTGTTTCTACTTATGTTCATTTGTTTCTACTTATGTTCATGTCTATCTTCATGTTTCTACTTATCTTCTTTATCCCTTTCCTTAAAAAAATATGAAGGAAATTGTCACAGGTCTCTAAGTAATATGTCATTTGAATGGACTCTTAGAGATTTTATTTTACATGCCACGTGGCCAAAATGGGGAGGGGGGAGTCCTTCTGTCAGGCTTATATTCATTATTCTGATAGTTTGTGGTGGACTTCAGGCAAGGCTTTACTTTTTAGAAGTTCATATGAATCCGCTTTCCTTTGAGATTAAAGAAATCTGTGTCACATCTCCCTCTTGTGGCTGGGATGCCTGCCTGTTACAAAAGAAATACTACACTCACTTGTAAGAAGAACTGAAAAGAAAACAAACAAGCAAAGATGGTCCTTTCATATCAACACTCAAGACAAATTCAGGAATTATGTCTTCCACAAGCAATCTCTGTAGTGACTGAATAGGAGGCAAAAGCATTTAATGACTCAGTCATATATTTGGTTCTCCCATATCTCAGGAGGGTGGTCCACAAGTTGAAACACATCCTGGTGTTTGAGAACTGAGTCAGAGGGCAATCCATTAAGTCAAAATGTCTGCATTGACCAACTAGGTCAAAAGTAGGGTCAGAATCTGCATATTGGAACTATAGAGCAAGAAGGCACATGATTATAGAATCACTACCCAGCTAAAATTGAATTTTCTGGGGTAGCCAGGGCTTGTTGCTGGGAAAAAGAAAGGGGAAAAAAGAGGATGAAAAGCCCAAAATAAAACAAAAAAAGACCTGGCTTTTAAGTTGCAAACAGAGATGGAGCCAGGAGACCCAAACTCTCCCCTGTGGTTTCTTGAAAAGCTAATAGCAACTCCAGGAAGCCCTAAATAGAATAGAGATGGGATGACTACACCCTCCCCTTTCCATTTTCCCAATTTAAATGCTGCCCCGTCCACAACTGTTATTTACTCCGCCCTCACACACAGACGGTGACCCTGATCTGAGGTCTGATAATGGATCTGGCACCGCATCTAGTTTGGCCTTCACTGGGGTGGTAACTTTGTTTCTGGACTGTACCACTTTCAAAATGAAAGGGCTCACATGATTGGATTCCACTCGATATGAAAGAGTTGCCACAACAGAAAATTAGCTTGTCAGAGAGGAAGACTCTAGCCTAGCCTTTCTCTTTCTATGCTTGTTTTTGGTACACTGTTTATTTATTTAGGATATTTATCTGCTGCGTCTTCAGAGTCCTGCTTGAGGCAGCTTATAATTAAAGCAATGTCACAATATTAAAAACAAGCCATTACCCATGAAGCTCCCTTGTACAGAATCAGACCACTCACCTATCAAGATCAGTACTTGTCTACTCAGACTGGTAGCAGCTCTCCAGGGTGTGCCAGGCAGAGCTCTTTCACATTACCTACCACCTGATCGTTTTAGCTGGAGATGCTGGGGACTGAACCTGAAAACTTATGCATGCCAAGCAGATGCTCTGTCATTGAGCCGCAGCCCCTCTCCATTGGACAGCATACAAACTATCCATAAAACAGAGGTGGACCATTAAAAATCTGGTAAAATAAACCCACGAAATAAAGTTCATAAGATAAAACCCCACAATTCTGGCCATCTGAAGCAGGTCTCTTGAGAAACTAGGGATTCAGCTATAGTGGGAGGGCTCCAAGCATCCAAGCTTGTTGCAGGGCTGCCAGCCCCCTGGTTCGAGAAGGGGATCCCTCATCTGCCACTCTTCCTGCCCACCAGTGTCCTCTAAGCTGAGTTACTGTGGGTTAGCTCACAGTTTTTTAGCCTCCAGCTCACACATTTGTGTCTTCACTCAGGAAGGATGGCTCCAGAGCAAACTAATTTATGCAGCAGCCAAGTTGCTTGTTCACAACAATAATGCCAGTAGCTCACAGAGCAGAATTTTTGCTCACAAGACTCCACAGCTTAGAGGGAACATTGCTGCCCACCACCACTCAGAGTGGCTACAGGGGAAAAAAATTAGAAAGCAATGCTGACCATGGTGTCATATCATTCCTGGTAAAAAAAAACTGGAAAGGATAAAGGGTAGCTCTATGAACTGCTGGAAAGTCTATGGTTTTGCCACTGAGTTTCCAGTGATTCTTACAGCTACCCTTTATCACTTCCAGGGTAGCTCTAAGAATCACTGGAAACTCAGTGATTTTACCATATAGTTTCTGGCAATTCTTAGAGCAATTCTTACAGCTACCCTTTATCACTTCCAGGGTAACTCTAGGAATCTAGGAAATTCAGTGGTTTTACCATATAGTTTCTGGCAGTTCCTAGAGCCATTTATGTCACTCTTTCTTTTAGCAGGAGTGACATGACACCACAGCCAGCATGACAGCTCCCCCTCATATCCCTGTTCATAGCCCTCCTGCTGGCTGCCAGGCACTGTGTGTTGGAAGTGACGTGGGATGCATCTAACATTTTAACAAAAACTTTCTGGAGACACCAGAGAGGTTCTTTTTTTTGTAAACCTTAGAGCATCTTAAAGACCTCACTTTCAGTTTTAACCAGGTGGTGCCCCCAAATCCTCCTGGGGGTTGCCAGTTGCAGCCAACCAATGCTAGGAGACAAAGCATATACATTTTCTGAATAAATATATAATTGCATGTGGAAGAGCTGATTTAACCATGGGTGGTTCAGCCTAAATACACCTCAGTGAGAACTAGTCTAGTGTCTATACTGAGCGTCCAAATGCGAAAGAGGGCAGCAGGACTCCTGTCCCTTTAACAGCTTTTGTGTAAAAGGGAGAATTCCCACAGGAACAGCTGTCCCTCCTCTTTCAGGGCAAGCTACACCTGCCGCAATTACTTCTTTTCCCACCGCTATTAAAAGTGGGCAAGCTCTGCCCTTGTTGACAGCCTCGTTTAGTTCTCCCCCCCCTCTTTTCTTTAGCATCTGTCCTCTTAGTAAATATGCACCCAGATGCAGCAGTGTGGATTTAAGTCTTTGTGATGTAGTTCCCCTAAAGGGAGCATATTGTTCAAGTTCAGAAACTTAAAAAAAAAAGACTGTCTCTAAATACGTGCAGATTACCTTTCCTTTATAAAGGGAAACATTTTGTGAACATGAATAATGTGCCGTCTTGAGGGCAACCACATCATATGGAGTTAAACCCACACAGCTGGATCTGTCTCCTGAGAGCAGAAATGCTGAAGGAAAGAGTAGGGGCTTCCCGAAGGCCACCAAGCATCATTCTGACCTGAGGCTGAATATGGCTCACAGACTTCCCTGCTCACTGCTCTCTCCTCATACCAGCCAAAACCAATTTGTGCAACAGAGTTTGGCAAAATGTCAGAAGGTGAATTGCATTTTATCCCCATTTCAAATGTTTTAATCTCTTTTGCAATATGATGGCAAGGGATACTTTTCAAACACGAAAAATCTTGCAGCATCTAGTGGTCCTCATCCAACACTATGTGCACTAGTCCTTGGAAAGCCAGTTCCAGGTTTCAGTTGCCCTCAACAGGTTACAGTTCAGTGGGCCTCTTCTAGGGTTGCCAGGTGTCCCCCCCTGGCCACTGGTGCAGGATGCAGGGGGGATTTGCCAGATCCAAGTTAGAAACACGTCAAGATTTGCAGATGGAGCCTGGGGAGGGCAATGACATAAGTGGGATCCAGTGCCATAGAAGCCACCCTCCACAGCATCCATTTTCTCCAGGGGAACTGATCTCTGCAGTCTGGAGATGAGCTGTAATAAATCCAGGGACCCCCAGGGTCCTTTCACACTAGACCTTAAATCCTGGTTCAACCCTGTCCCCGAACTTACATTCTACACTACACGTGAGTTCACCCCTGTAATTATCTTGGGGTATTTTTTCATTCTACACTACACTCAGGTTCACCCCTGAAATTATTTCAGGGTATATTTTGTTTCCACATTACATTGAGGTCACCCCGGTTTTGCTCCACAGTTGTCCTGGGATAAACGGATGCTGTTATAACCAGGGATAAACGCAAGGTATTGTGTCGTGAGTTGAACTCTGATAAAACCAGGGATAAGATCCAAGTGCGGAAAGGACCCTTGCTGCAGCTGGCATCCCTTGCCTCTTACCAAGCATAGCCATGATGCAGACAGAGAAGCAGGGCAGATTGGGAGGCTAAAGCAGCCTTGAAAAAGAACCCCACCCCTGACAGGAGGAGAGGAGGAGGAGGAAGAGCAGACTTCAGGCAGGCCCACCTTTTGCAAAGCCAGGGTTGCTGGCTTGTGCCAGTGGCGGTTCATGCCCATCTTATGTGGGGCTGCTCTGGGGCCAAAGAGCCCCAGGCCATCAGCCCATGGGAACCCTTTCTGATGGCTTTAATTGCCAGTCTGTCCTTGTGTGTAGGGTTGCCAACTCCAGGTTGGGGTGGTGCCTCCAAAGGGCAGGGCTTGGGAAGGAGAGGGACCTCAGCAGGGTATAATGCCAGAGATTCCACCCCTCAAAACAGTCATTTTCTTCAGGGGGGACTGATCTCTGTCAGTTTCAGAGGGCACCTATGTTTGTCTGCAGCAGAACAGCTAGATTTGAGGCTAGTGGCACCTTAGAGACCAACAAGACTTTTAGAGTATAAACTTTCAAGAGTCAACGCTCCCTTCATCAGTATCTGACTCTCAAAAGCTTATCTCCCCCTCCAAAAAAAAATCTGGTTGGCAACCCTACCCTGTGAAGAGGACAAGCAGGCAAACATCAGCTGCTGCTCCTTGCTGCCACTGTTTCTTGCTCATCCTCCTAGGAAACTAATCAGCTGCCACTAGGGTTGTGAGCTCTAAGTTGGAAAATACCTGGAATGTTGGGGTGTGGAGTCCAGAGAGGGCAGGGTTTGAGGAGGGGAGGGACTGCAGCAGGGTGTAATGCCATAGAGTCCAACCTCCAAAGCAGCCATTTTCTTCAGGTGAAGGGATCTGGGTCATCAGGAGATCAATTGTAATAGTGGGAGATCTCCAGGTGCTACCTGAAGGTTGGCAAACCCAGTGACCACCTGTTCACCACCACCACCACCCCTCAGCCTCCTGTTAGTCCCAGCAGCCATCGCTACACACTTTGGTAGGTGAATGTAGCAGATGTTGCCACCTGCCTTCTGACTATCTGGTAGAGGAGGACAGGGTAGAAGAAGAGCCAGCACCTTCATCTAGAGATGCCTCATGAAGTCCAAGGGAAGGAGAAGACCCAGTTAAGAACATAAGAGAAGCCAGTTGGATCCAGCCAATGGCCTATCCAGTCCATCACTCTGTGTCACACAGTGGCCGCCCAAAACCCAGGTGAAAACTCTTCTGGGAGGCCCAGTACCACCATTACTGTGACTCAGAGAGAGCGTGAGTACTCACAAGAGCTGTAATTGCCAGTTCCTCTGCAGGTGACCAACAATTTCTCCCTCTGATGCTGTCCCTCAGCCTGGTCAAACTATAGACAGCTACAGTGCAATGTTAGGGGGATGTGTACAGCTCCCTGATGTTGGGCAGCTGTTTGCATGTTCAGTTCCTCATCCTGCTAGAAGCATGGGCTTCCAGTAATCTATGGTCCTTTTTGGATTGTGGTGAGCAGCTTGAAACCTGTGTTCAGAACCATCAAGGGGAGATCCATGTGCATGGCTAATAAAGAATATAGACTGCAATGTCATCTGATCATCTCTGAACTTGGAGGTGTCTGATAGGGTGCAAGAACAAAACAGAAGCCCTGTTGGATCAGATCCTCTCATCTCACATTCAGTTCAGTGGCCAACCATCATACTTCTGGGAAGCCTAGAAGCTGAATCCCACAAATTGAACCAAACCACATTGTAGGGGGTATGTGCCCATCTCTAGTGTACAGTTCTGGTCACTGTATCGCAAAAAGGACATTGCAGAGTTGGAAAAAGTGCAGAGAAGGGCAACCAAGATGATTACAAGGTTGGAGCACCTTCCCTATGAGGAAAGGCTGAAGAGTCTGGGACTTTTCAGTTTAGAAAAGAGATGACTAAGTGGAGACAAGATACAGGTTTATAAAATAATGCATGGAGTGGAGAGAGTTGACAAAGAGAACATTTCTCTCCCTCTCCCAAAATACTAGAACTTGAACGCATCCAATGAAGCTGATGGGTAGTAGGTTCAAGATGGACAAAAGGATATACTACTTTACACAGAGAAATTTGCTGCCAGAGGATGTAGTGATGACCACAGAAATAAATAGCTTTCAAAGGGGATTAGATAGATTCATGGAGGAAAAGTCTACTAGCCATGGTGATTGAGGGGAACCTCCACATTCAAAAGCACTAAACCTCTGAATCCCAGACAGGAGGCAACATCAGGGGAAGGCCTCAGCCTCTATGCCCTATCGTTGGCCCCCCAGAGGAACTGGTTGGCCACTGTGATAGGATGCTGGACTAGGACCATTGGTCTGATCCAGCAGGGCTCCTCTTATGTTCCTAAGGTCACAGCCCTCCTTAATTTTTTTTGGGTCCCACTATAACTAGTTTTTAAAGGTACACTGCTTTTAAACCTGGTGATTCCATGCAGTTGTCATAGTTAATAGCTGCTGTCCCCCATGAATTGCTCTGCAGACCTCTTCTGAGGCCACTGTTTGCCTGAAAAAAATATAATTAGAGCTGAAAGGGTGGGCGGGCAACCTCTTCTTAACTGGAGATGATGGGGGGGGGGGGAATATTCCAGAGGGAAAGCAGAATGCTTGTAACCAGGCATATTGAAATCTGGAGACCTGGATGGAGATGTTCTTTCTCCCAAACTGATTACAGCTCTACTTCACAGTCCTCTGAGCACGTCCTCTGTGTCTGTGGGTGATACCAGTTGAAAGCTAATCCCGGGCAAACAAAGCTGTGTCTTCCATGCCTCCTGATATATTTTAGGATTAGTTCCTGCAAGATATTTGAGCCGTACACCCCCACCCCAACACGGGATCAAGCCTTGTTGATATCTATTCAGTCCCATTAACGGCTTCGCATCCAGCATGCAAACACATGCACCCCTGGGCAGAGCTTTGCATTCTGAGATCTGTTTTGCCCTGGGTTGTGTACACTACCTCTTGATCAACACATGCGTTTTCTGCTGACCTCCAAATTCTTGTGTGTTTTCTTCTCTCCTCTTTGCTTTTGCCTCCACTTCGCTGCCAAGAAGCAAATTAGAGCTAATGCGGGGGCCCTTGTTTGCTTATGAGATAATACTTTCAGCTCACACCGTCTAGGTGTGGCAGGTGTTTACTTAACACAGGTTTTTTTGTTTGTTCTTTTTTAAAAGAGATGCTTTCCAGAAGCCACAAAAGCCTCTGGATTTGGGTCTTGGTGTGAATTTTCTCATTGCAGTCCTTTGGCTCTGAACATCCATACCTGGGCCTCCCAGGCACTGCTAAAGTTGGGTACTTCTGTACAAGTAGGAAGGCAGAGGCAGGGCTAGTTCTTTGGCCAAGGTCCCCAAAGGACTGCTTAAGGCAGCACAACAAGCAAGGTTCCAACTGGGTTCAACTTCTCACAATATGGGAGGTGATGGGCATTGCCTTCTGGATCTGTTCTAGTGACAACTGGGGCTGAGCAGTGATATAAGAGGAGGCAATGGATGTATTTGACCACTAATTAAAGCTCATAAGATAAAACCCCACTATTCAGGCCATCTGAAGTAGGTCCCTTGAGAAGCTAGGGATTCTGCTATAGTGAGAGGCCTCCAAGCAGTGTTCCCTCTAAGCTGAGTTAGTGTGAGCTAGCACACAGTTTTTTAGCCTCCAGTGCACAGATTTTTGTCTTTGCTCAGGAAGGATGGCTCCAGAGCAAACTAATTTATGCAGTAGCCAAATCGCTTGCTCACAACTTTAATGCCAGTAGCTCACAAAGTAGAATTTTTGCTCACAGGACTCCACAGCTTAGAGGGAGCATTGCTCCAGAGTAAACTAATTTATGCAGTGGCCAAATTGCTCACTCACAACTTTAATGCCAGTAGCTCACAAAGTAAAATTTTTGCTCGCAAGACTCCACAGCTTAGAGGGAGCATTGAATTCCTGATGCATTGGCTATAGGGCCAAGAAGCATCACCATCTGGAAGATCACCCAGTTCCTTCCCCTACCTCTTATCTCTGGGTGATGTGACAAGTTTCCACCTACACAGGAGAGTCTGATCAAACAACCTGACCTGCTATCGAGAAAGACTAACCTTCCACTACAGAGAATGCCTGGGTGGAGAGCAGAGACCCTGCCGGTGCCGTATTTACTGTCACTCTACGTTTCACAACGCTTGCCTCTTGGATGTTTACCTGTCTGTCCCCCTCCCCAGCACATGCACTTACCCATGCTCTACGCTTTGGTGCTTGCACACCTCGTCCTTTAACAATACCTCTGGGTGTGTGAGAGAGAGCATTCCAGCTGCAAAGTTACGCAGCCGCTCCCACAGGTAACCCAAACCTTGTTTGTCCTTTATGGTGTAAACATGGGTCATCTCTCTGATCAGAAACGGGCTGATGTGGATGGGGGTCACCCCCTCCAATGAGTGTTTATTCATGAGATAGTCAAGGCAGTCTTAGGGTGGGTCCTATTTGCCTAATGCAGCATTTGAAGGTCCCATGTGACGGGCCAACTGTTTGAACATCATCTTGTATATTTGAGCTAGCCTCCTATCTCAGCTAGAAGTAAACTTTGCAGGCTTTGAGGATGGTGAAGAAGAAAGCAGGAAGAGGGACAAAACTCTCTGTTTGCAGTAATCAACACACTGATGATTTAGGGTCGGCTCCAACCAGCTTTTTTTGCATGTGAAAAAACAGAGGAGGTAACGAAAAGATGATGATGGGGATCATGGAACCTGCATGGCCAAAAGCCATGTGGGGCAAGGGCTGTAGAATGGAGGGGGCTTGGGTCAGACTGAACCACAAAAGCTGGCTGGACCCAAGCTTTAATCTAGATATAGACTTTCCTGCCTTATAAATTAAACTTTTGAGGTGGCATCCAGAGTAAATGATTAGTAAAAGCCACAAAACTCAGCAACAATTAAACACGAAAAGAAGAATCATATTCCAATCTGGTAGAACTTTGAAAGAGTGCATGTTTTGTGTGTAGATTTAAAAGACGGTTCGGTGGGGCAAGAGGCATCCTTTTGAGCACAGCGATGATCCTGGTCTCCATTTAAAAGGCTTTCAGCTAGCAGGACCCTGGAAATGTAATGCCAGCCACCTTTTTTCCTGCTGTGGCATGTAGCCCTGTGCCTAGGACAAGTTCAAGAACTGCCAACTGAAGGCCAAAGTATACATTATGTTTAACACATAGTGCCAATGGGGACTTGTGGCAGGATGTCAGCTGTGAGTTCTCCATAGCAACTCCATGGCAAATACCACAGGGGCCTGATTCTGGTGAGGACCACAGCCCTGGAGTTGGAGGGTCCCCTGCCTTCTCCCCACCCTTTCCCCCCAACCTGAAATGGCCTCAGGGATGTAATTTGCTGTGTTGAGAGAGGGGACTGCATGGGGCAAATAACACCACTGGGGCTATTTCAGGTCAGGAATATAGCACAGAGAGAAAGCAGGAACCTCTTATTCCCCCCCCCACACACACACACACACCATGGTCTCAACCACAGTCAAGCCCCTGGAGTTGCCATGGGGAACTTGCAGTTCCCTATGGCTGCAAGTCCCCATGGTGATCACGTGTAAAATGTAATGTGTAGTTTGGGCGTAGATCACCTTTTGGAATACCTGGGCAGGTTTAGCTATTTGAACCAGTCTACACATAAAAACAAAACCAAACCCTGGCATGGTACATCATTCCTGAGACTTTTGGCTGTGAGATCCTCTCTCTGAGGATGGTGTGGATTGCACCTGGGGTCTTTCTCTTGCACAGCCTTTGTTATGTGCCAGTGAGCCATAGAACCATCCCATGTTTTGGCATTTTTACTTGAAGGAGCATTTAGTTTTGTGTGTTCAGAACTGGTACAGTCTGAAGAAGGCTTTAGCATACTATCTTGCTAATTGTCTAAGTCAGGGGTGTCGAACTCATTTGTTATGAGGGCCGGATCTGACATAGATGAGACTTTGTTGGGCCGAACCATGTGTGTCATGAAACATAATGCCAGGTAGCGGAGATATAAACTTTATAAAGGACACAAACACAAAGATTTTTTTTTACTTAAAATAAAAACATGTGTAAAACATTAGCACTTCTGCAATATTTTGTTTATTTAACGGTATCTGATAACTGGCACCTCTTACTCTGAATTGTTGCATCAAAATGTCTGTGGTGTTGCAATCTTGAGTATGCTGTTCAGGTGTGTATCTATAAGCTGCAAACCTACTTTTGATTTATTGACATTCACCACAGAAATCTCATGCTCAGAGTTCTGAGTCTAGGACCCAGGGGGAAAACATGAAATGGCTGAGCGATTGAGAAAGTCTGGCGAAGCAAGCTATGATGCAGCAGCAACAGAACTGGAAGCAGGAGATGGCCCATTCCAGTGTGGGCCTGATAGAAGCCCTCCGTCCCGGGCCGTATGTTTGACACCCCTGGTTGAAGTGAACTTTTGGATGGCTTGTTGAGATAAACTTCTAGGATTGTCTCATTTAGCAAAATGTGTAAATCTGGAAGGGATCTCAGCAAAGATTTCTGGTTATGGCAGAAGGGGCATGTGTGTGGTTTGTCAAGCTCCTGTACAGTTCCTGTTCATCCCAATAGGCTGCTTCTTCCTAATCATTTCCCTAAGGGTTACCTGTTCCTTATCTCAATAGATGTCCGTTCTTCCACTATTCACCAAAACTGTATATTCTTTGAAAGCCTGGATGTTGGAAAGCTGAATAAGCCTATTTAATTCACATGTTTTCATGTTGAAATTTTGCATCTCAGCTCATTTCTTCAAAGGAGAATGAGCCGTGAGTCAAGCAACATATAAATCTGTAACATATATCTTTAAAAAGCGATTCAATAACCATTTAAAAAATCTTGTAATAAAAGCTGTAAGAACAACACAGCAGCCTCAGTGAAATCTCAGTGCAATTGGGGAAAACTCATTAAGCTCCTCAAGCATTCCTCATTAGGAAACATTTGTTACAGATCTCAGGGAAAGCCAATGACTGCAGAAGGGCTTAATTAAAATCCTCTGGAGAGAGCCAGGACTGAGAACCCTGGCCAGTCTGGTGTCAGGCAGTGATGGCACTTAGACTAAGGCCTCATCTCCAGATGTTAGAGGCTTCAGTCAAAAAATCTACGCAAATGTGCTTGCTTTGCATAATTTGTTCTGGTTACAGAAGGGAGCCATCCTTGGTGCAGCAACTTTATTCTTCCTTGTGACACATAATTGTTTTGGTACACAGTATACTAACTTCTAGGCGTTAGTTAGTTCTGCCCCCCCCCCCCCGGTGTTTTATTTGATCTTAATGTAGCTTGGAAGATGGTTTCCTTCCTGGATCCAACCACTCTGGTCAAGTGGATCCATGCCATAGTAACCTTGACTCTACATGGGTCTGCCCTTGAAGTAGCCAGGTCCTGCACTCTAACCGGTGGGGGGTGGGAGGGAGCTTTCTGGGAGCGGGGGATGGGGTGACATCACCGTATGCGACATCCCCAACATGATGACGTCATGTGGAAGTGATGTCATCATGCTGGGGATGTTGCACCAGATTGTGGCAGTTGGGGGTGGGGCTTTCCCCCACCGGCCATCTGGCCAGCGGCAAGCAGGAGCCCGTGAAATCGGGGGATCCCCCACTCCCACCTGGGGGCTGGCAACCCTACCTTGAAGACTACCTGGAAACTCGGGCTGGTACAGAATGCCACAGCTCAATCGCAGTTGGGAGCTAGATGGAATATGTATATCACACACTTGTCATGTGTTCAACAAAGGGACTGGCAGCCATGCACCAGGGCTAGCCCCATGGAGAACTCCTTCTAAAAGTGCTGCAAGGCCCTGATTCTGGTTGGGACTGCTTGGAGGAGGTGGAGGGGCTCCTCCCTTGCTGTTTTTCTAACAGCCCTGGAGGTTGCCCTGTCAGGAAGCTGAGAAATAGAAGAACACAAACAAAGGTCCACCTTGTCCAGCATTCTGTTCACACAGTGGCCAATCAGCTGCCTCTAGGAAGCCCACAAGCTGGAAAACTGTGGCAGCATGATGCTGCCTGTGCTCCCCAGCAAGTGATTTAAACAGGCATACTGGAGGGAGTAGATATCCATCATGATTAGTAGCTACTGGTAGCCCAGTCCTCCATGAAGTTGTCCCCTTCCTTTTAAAGCTTTTCAAGTTGGTGGCCATGACCACATCCTGTGGCAGCAAGTTCCACAAATTAACTATACGTTGTGTGAAGAAGTACTTCCTTTTATCTGTCCTGAATTTCCCACTCTTCAGCTTCAGTGGATGACCCCAGGTTCTAATGTCATGGGAGAGGGAGAAGAGCTTCTCTCCATCTGCTCTCTACGCCATGAATAATTTTATAATCCACTATCATGTCCACCCTTAATCTCTTTAGCTTTATCCTCACAAAAACCCTGTGAGGTAGAACAAAGTTTGAGTCCAGCGGCACCCTTAAGACCAACAAAGTTTTATTCAAGCTTGAATAAAACTTTGTTGGTCTTAAGGGTGCCACTGGACTCAAACTTTGTTTTGCTGCTTTGTTTTGGGCACCTGGTGTTTTTGGCCTCTGTGTGACAGAGTGTTGGACTGGATGGGCCATTGGCTTGATCCAACATTGGCTTCTCTGATGTTCTTATGTTCTTAGACCAAAACGACTACCCACCTGAATCTACCTGTGCGATAGGTTAGGTTGAGAGTGTGTGACTGACTGGCTGAAGGTCACCCAACAAACTTCCATGACAGAGTACATTGTCTTGTTCCTACACTTTTTGCATTTGTAATACGTTGTCTTATATTGTTCCTGTGTTACATTATTTTAAGTTTTGTAAACGATCTTGAATCTCAGCAAGAAAGGTGGACTATAAAGTAAGCAAATAATACCTTTGACAAAAAAGCCTTCAAAGCTCCCTTTCCAGTCATACAGTTCTTGCCAACAGTGGTATGAAATTCTTTCTTCAGCATTCCTTCCCCCATGACTTCTCTTGTGCCAAATCTGGCTTGTCCACATAACTGTTCTCTCAGACTGTGGTCCCATTCAGACGGGCAGCTAATCCCAACATTGGCCTGGCTCTAATTTGATCCTGATCTTTTTAATCTAGTGTTGCACAACCAGACAGCTCCCCCGTGAATTGCCTTACTGCGCACGGACTCCACGGTGGATTGTCCAGACGGTGTCCACCTGAAGGAACCATGTAGTCGGGCTTTTTAAAAAATTCTGTTTGCACATGTGCATATGTGCCTCACCGTCTACTTGTTTTTCCACACATGTGTGGACTTAAATGTTAAAAGCACCACCAGTTCATAAATTTCACGGGCCCTCACACGTTTACAAATTTATGCGCATACCACTAACATTTTTTTAAAAAATGGTGGCCGTTCTGGAAGGTCTGGAGTCAGACCATCCCCATGGGCTAATTGTGCGCTGGAACGACCACACGGGGGAAAGTCTGCCAGTGGCCCGTCAGCAAGCTTTAGATCGGACTTTCACCACTATCTTTTTAGTGTGGCTCCCTGGCGGGGATCGCCGGGCTGATCATGGCAGCAGCACGTTTCCCAGATTTCGCTGTCTGGACGTGCCCTTTAAATCCATCAAGCACTCATCCCTGGGTCGAATCTAAAGAGCTGTTTGATCACGACCTGAGCCTGTCAGCCCCTGGCCTACTGGACGACCTGATTCTTCCTGGGTAATCTTCTTCCTACCTCAGCTTTCCAAAACTCAACCTTAAGCTCTCTCTTCTAGGCAATGGCCCCGTTGAATCAGACTGTCACAGAAGATGTGTATTTCAGTGTTCTATTGCTGGCAGATTTCCCAGTGGGCAGCTCCAGCATCCATGAAAATTTCATTGCAACAAATCATTTCAGTGCGTGTGTCATAGATGTATCATCTTATCGATTGCATTGATTTACATGCAGGGATCATTTCAAGCAGGAGCTCAGGGAAGCGTAGCTCCGGGAGTTGGTGCAACCCCCCCCCCCCCCGGGGAATGCCTGCTTGTGTCATGGCTGCAGCAAAATGACCCCTACCAGCACTGTTCCTTTGATCACTAGGAGCAGTCAGCCTCAAGAGTTAGCCTCATCATGAAAATCTAATGTCCCTGGCTTCTGTCTGACAAGTTTCAGAGGACGTATGTAAGGATGGGTGAGAAAAGCCATGGAGGCATGTTGACACGGTAGAAAACAAACCTGTCCTGTCCTTTTCTTGCCAAACCTTTGGTCCTGTATATATCCACCTTGTTCTACAATCAGCCTGACTGAATCACAGATGAGAAGATAATGACTGATTGAAGTCTTGTTTTAAAAAAGAGAGAGACAGAGCAAGCCAGGAGCTAATCTCCAGAGATCAAACTTTGATGGGGGGAAAAACAAACAAAAATCCATTTCAGATTAAGCATCTAAACTTTACAACTGATTGGAACAGCTCATCCTCTGAACTGATGTTTTTTGAGGGCTTAAAACACCCATTGGACTTTTGACAGAGGCGTACCATTCACCACCCAAAAGCTTTCACCTTCGGCTTAGGGCCAAATGAGATGGTGTTTGGTGTATGCAGTTGTGTGTAAAATTCCTTGATGGCATGTCTTTTGAGAAGAAATTTTTAACATCCAAAGCAGCTTCAAAAGTTGATGATCAGGAGTGGAAGCTTGGCGGGGGGGGGGGGGGGGAGAGAAGGGTTGCTTAATCCTCTCCCAGCTGGATGGTTTTCTATGCCAAACTGGCCTGAGGCTGCTGTTATCTCGCCTCACCAATGGGTGGGCTTCAGAAGGCCTTGTTTATACAGGCCACCTTTGATCCCTTCTAGCTCTCTGTACCTTTCTCATTTTTTCTTATTATAGTCAAGATTTTAAGATGTTTTCTCCCAATTCAGGGCCTCAAAAGGCCAAGAGATGCCAGAGGAGATGGTGGTGGCAGAGGAAATCATAACTCCCAGCCCAATACCCATTAGTAGGCACTTGGCTCTTAGCTGAGAAGTGTGAAGGCTTGTTGCTTTTGCGCTGATATGTAGAGGGTTATGGCGACACATGCAAACCCAGAAGGGAGACTGTGTACAGGGAAGAGGTGAGGCAAAGGACACCTCCCTGCTACCTGGAGGCTTACCAAGTTACTCCTGCATATCCTCCAGGCCCTGCAAGTAGTAGCTTCTCAATAAATTACTACCCTTTTATGCCCTCTGCTCAACAGAAGCCTGAAGCCTGGCCTACACATGCAGCACACTACAACAGTATGAGGTGGGAGAGACCTGTGCCGGGAGAATGATTCAGCCTGCATGTGGCAGAGCACACTTTTGAATGCTCCCTTCTGTGGAAAAATTCCATGCAGGCAGAAAACTAGCACAACTGTCAGGTGGCTGGGCTAGAGCCTTTCTCCCTGATGCACTGAGGGGTTTTTTCCTGCAATATTTTTTAATGTAGGGATAATTACAAATGGTATATCCCATCTACTGACTGAAAGGGACAGTCTACTTTATGACTCAGGGCTCTGTTGTGTTGTGGAATAACAGACACAGTCTGAGAGGTCTCTGTTTAGCCAGGATCTATGTATTTATTTACAAATAGTAGGGGTCATTTTGAGCAGGAGCTCGGGGGAGCGGAGCTCCGGGAGTTGGTGCCAGCCCCCCACCACGGGGGAATGCCTGCTTGTGTCATGGCTGCAGCACAATGACCCCGTCCCCTGGAAGGGTCCTTGTTCCTCCAACCACTGAAGCTATCCTCCCAGAATAGTGGTATTTCTGAGGGTTGGATTAGTAGCTGTTCCCTCTCTGCCAGCTTTCTCTCTCTCTCTCTCTTTCTTTCTTCCTCCCTCCCTCCCTCTTCTTTCTTGCCTTCTGTCATACTTCCGGTGATGTCAGGTGGTATAGCATATGCAAATAAGTTATGCTAATGAGTTATGCTAATGAGCTCCTGCGCCTCTTTTTCTACAAAATGACCCCTGACAAATAGTATCTGCAGAATCCAGGGCGGACATTTTAGACTGATGCAATTAAATAACAACATGTGGCTTGTTCGGGTGGCCAGGTTGCCTGCTTTGATGGGCAGACTCCTGCCCTTGGCCTCTGTCCCCCACAGCCACTCAACAGAATGGGGTTTGTCAAAATGGCACCCTGTGTTGCTTTGGCATCACTTCTGGCTGCATAACTGAAAGTGACATCACCACATGGTTTTTACCATAGATTTTCAGAAAACATTCTAGAGTGCCCTGCAATGCAGTGATGTCACTTCCGGTTACACAGTTGGAAGTAACACCATGGCATCACTGGATGTTATTTTGGTAAGTGTCTGTTCCCCAGTCTCCTAGGGGTTGCCAGGTAAAAGCTGGCAACCCTAAACTCTTGTTCCAGCTTGTTTTTCAAGCATTGGTCCTCCTGTGTTCTTGCAGCAGCTACTGCCTAAAGCCATATGTATGTTACTGAATCACATTACTGAAAAACTGCTGTAAGGTTGTATCACAACCCTGATGCATTCTGCCTTAAAAAACACAACAGATTCTGCCACCCTGTTCTGCATCATGTGGGTTTTAAAAAGTCAATGAAACAATAAATTACAGACATTCTTTTCCATGTCAGCCATTAGTTTGTGACAGGGCTGCAACTCTATGTGCTATCTGCTTCTGTGGATACAGTTGTCTACAGCTCTCCGAGGAATTATTAGAACAAGGGTGCTTGCTCTCTGGAGGCTATTCCTTTCATTTCTGGCAAATGATGGATACCATCAGTGGATAAAGAGATGCTGTGAAAATCGCTTCTCATTGTCTGCCTCAAACTGTTCTCAAACTGTTTAATTTATTACACGTTTTGTGGATGGATCACTGTCCTGTTTTGTTTCCACCAATATAATCCCAAATCCATATTTATTGGGATCTTTATAGCGCTATCTTATTGACCCATTAGATCTCTGCAAACAATAGGCTGAAGAAAGATGCAGCTTCTCAGCCCCACCCGACCCCTAGAAAAGTAACTTGAAAAAATAAATAGGGCTGGATAATAAATAATGTCATCCTGATGTGTCCTATTAAGCAAATATTGCTTTGCACTAGTTGCTTTGTGCTAATACAATGGCTCCAAAATGCCCTTCCTTCCACATCTTCTGTTTGCGACACTTGCATGAATGTACATCAGCTATTTGCTGACTTCAGTTTTGCATGCAAAAAATGTGAGTTGTAGTATTCTGTTCCCACCCCCTTCTCGTGTCAATCAGGGTCTGTTCTCACTTCCTCTTTTGGGGATGCTCTTACGTTTTAACCCTTTCCTCAATTCACGCACTCTCCTTCTATCCCCTCTCTGATGTAAGTTGCTCTGTGCTCCATAAAGATATATAAAAGAGGGAAGCAGTCTGCATAAGCTTCAACAGAAATTCTGGTAGGTAAATGTGAGGCCCTGCCTGCTCACCCTGGGGCAGCCTACACTCTGTCGTCTTGCCCTTGCGCAAAGGGAGGTTTCTTAGGCTTCATAATGGGAGGGAAGGGGGTTGCATCATCTGGTTTCTCCTCCTCCTGGCTGGACATGACCCCTCCTTGCAGCCTAGTGTCACCAGCTACTGCTTTCTCCCAGCCTGTTCTAAGAAACCTACTTTTGTTCACCCCTGGATTCCACCTTCCCCAGCCTTGTCCTCTCCCCTGCCCACACAGCCATTGGGCAGTCCACCGGGCACTCTCCATGGCTGCCCCCTCATTGGCCACCCAGACTCCTCCCCTCCAGCCACCCCTCCCCCATGTCTCCCTGGCCCGGCCACTATCACCCTGGACTGTTAGCCAGCTCCCTGACTTGGGGGGGGGGGGGGGGGGACAGACGATGTCACTAGAGAGGCAGGTATTCACCCAGGCAGCCTTGGCTCCAGGCACCTTCTGCTGCATGGTGCTGCTATGATGCTGGAGGCTGCCTGGTGTCAGATTCTCTGCCATAAATTCATTGTCTGTCTTGAACACTGTTTCTTTCTTTAGCCGGGAGGTTGGTTTGCTTCTTACTCCCATGTCACCTTGCCCTCTCGCTCAGAGCTATCTCCCACTCGCCTCCTCCCCCTGTCTTGTTCATTCCGGCGCCTCGAGACGCCTAATCTTGCTTGGTAACCTTGAAGACTTCTGACACTGATTTAGGCCAGGTGCCTGGCCTGTGAAACGCAAGCAGAGTTCACAAAGGGGCCGTGGGGGGGGGGTGTAGTGCTTCCGGGCCTTTTTTCTGTGAGAACCAAACGGTTAGGGTTTTCGCGCTTCTTTTATTTTACTCTGATTGGTGGTTCACCTGCCTTTACCTTTTGAATCCTATATATGAGTCCCTGCCGCGTGTAGCCTGCTATCACTGACAAACAACGTGTTCCTGAATGACCATTAAGAAATAAAAGGACTTTTTGCTTTCATCAAGGCCTGGCTTATTTGGTTTACTCAGAAACCTCACACCTGGTCCCATGCTCCTTGCCAGCTTGCTGCAGTGGCCAGCTCCTGGCCAGCATCTCTTGCTCTGTGCTGGCTGTGGTCATTGCCTCCCTGGCTGCATCATCATTCTGCAACTGCTGGTGAGTTTGGGGCATCAGAGGCAGCCATGAGACCTTGTGGGGGGTTGCATTTGGGTGAACTGGGGTCTCCGTGGCAGTTTCTGTTGGGCCAGGGCCCACTGCTGCCCCTGGGCACCTCCCCCCCCCCCCCCCCCCCGTGCTGCTGGCCAGGACAGTGGTACACTGTAAAGTTGAAGGGAAGGAGAGAGAGAAAGATACCATCTCAGGACAAGTGGATTGTGGTCTTTCATTTGTACCATCCAGAGCAGAGGTGCATGGACTGTCACCAACACAAAGGGATTGTTGGCCAGGTAATATTTGACTGCTCCAACAGCCCATTTCATGGCCAGGGCCTCTTTACCGCTGCATATTTTTTCTCCAGGGGCAGTAGCTTTTGGCCCTGAGCCTGTTCGCGGGGAGGACGGACGGACGGACGGGAAAGAAAGAAAGAAAGAAAGAAAGAAAGAAAGAAAGAAAGAAAGAAAGAAAGAAAGAAAGAAAGAAAGAAAGAAAGAAAGAAATAGAACCGGGTGCTCTTGGCTGTCTATCACCTGGGAGAGGACAGAGGCAGAAGCGTCAGTCTGAATCAAGAAGGCTTGCTGAAATCAGGATTGTGCAAGACTGGTTGAACAGGAAAGAGCCTTCCTCAGGATGTTAAAGGCTTCTTTCAGCACTGACATCCACTGTGTTTTGGACAGCCAATCCTTACAGAGGCAAACAGATGGCTGGCTACCAATGCTCCCTCTAAGCTGCGCAGTCTTGTGAGCAAAAAGTCTACTTTGTAAGCTACTAGCACTAAAGTTGTAAGCGAGCAATTTGGCTACTGCATAAATTAGTTCGCTCTGGAGCCATCCTTCCTGAGCTGAGACAAAAATGTGTGAGCCGGAGGCTAAAAAACTGTGAGCTAGCTCACACTAACTCTGCTTAGAGGGAACACTGCTGGCTACTACATTAGATCACCACGCCTAGAAAGTGCCGGATCTGCTTCTTGGTGGACGGCTGCAAGCTCTGCTCCAATATGGTTATTTTGTCCAGCAACTGTCTCAGTTGTCCCCATCTGACTAAAAACTCTAGATACTTGAGCTCCAAGAAGCCCACATTGCTCTATTTCAGGTTCACTTTCAAACTAGCAATGGCCAGCACTTGAAGGACCTGACTCAGGTGCTGTAGGTCCATACAAAATCTGTAATCGATACAAAATCACACACTCCCGTTAGGCTTTAGCACTAGGACAATGGGACTTCTCCACAGAGTTCACACACTCTGAGAAGGTTCTATAATGTTCAGGTGTAGCATATTGTCGATTTCCCAGGCCACCGCATCCCACTGTCTCCATGGGATAGATCTCCAAGGAGCCTGGGCTATCTTCCGGGGGGGGGGGGGCGGTGTTTATGGAGTGGGTGATTAAGGAAGTCAGGACTCTGCTATTTCCCTACCCACTCACCTTTGGAAGAAAAGTAGGTGATGAGTAGGCCCTGTTGTACAATGCCCCCATCCATTCTTCTGGTGCCAAGTCAGGTTTTGATGCCAGGGTAAAAGACTGAGAGACATTCTGTTGAGTATTCAATCTACTTTGCTTCTTGTTGTTTTTTAAAAACAGTTTTAATGTCCAGCTATAGTTGGAAAGGTTTTTTGAGTGTCCTATTACTAATGTGAAAGGTGAGAGGTCATGGCTTAGTGACAGAGCATCTGTTTCTCATGAAGACAGGCCTGGGTTCAATCCTTGGCATCTCAAGTGAAAGGAATCAGGTAGAAGGTGATGTGAAAGGCCTGGGAGCCTGTATAGCCACTGCCAGTCAGAGTAGACAATACTGACATTGGTAGAAGTGTGACTCAGCAGAATGTAGTTTTACATCTTAATGTCTTTTGCTGGGGTTACAAGGCCTTGTGGGGTTTCCCATTTCAATATTTGACTGTGTATGTTCTACTGTGAGCTGTTTTGGGAGTCCAACATATATGAGAGTGTAGAATATAAATAAACAAACAGGAGACAGGGAAGGACTTGCAGGTGCATCTTATTTCCCTGTGTATCCCATCCCCACTATTTCCTCTTTCTCTTCACTGGCAGCTCCTATTGCCACTCCCCTTTTCCTGGTTCCTTCTCTTTTTCCCACCCAACCTCCACCTGCCCTCCCCCAAGTTTCAGCTTTGCCTCCTTCCCTACACCTGGCATTCTTTCCCTGGGAAAAGTCTGATTCAGTTGCATGGTAGCTGCCAATTCTAGGCAAACTTGTGTGGGTAGAGTGTTTCTGGTGGTCATGGCCAAGTAGGAGTGGGAGACTGGGAGGGTGGGGACATGATGTCATTTCTGGGGGAAACCTCGAAGTGACATAACACCTCCATAGGAATCAGTTGATTTTACCATAGAGTTTCCATTGATTTCTGTAGAAAACTGACCTTACTTCCAGGTTTTCACTGGAAGTGGTGTCGCACTGTAAGCCCAGTGACCATTTTAAAACATTAATTTTCTCCTGCTGCCATTTCAAGTGGTTGTGGGAAACAAGAGCCAGGGATGGGAGATTCCCCTGCTTCCAATGGCCCTAACAAGTCCTCCTCCATCAGGGGACATGAAAGGGAAGAGGGAAGGGGACCTTTTCCAGGGTTGTTTTGGCCTCCAAGTCCACAGGCTTGGAAGGCTGAGCAATATTGTTGCAGTTGCTTAGCAGCCTTGAAAATAGCCATTGAGAGCTCAGTTGGCATTGTTTTCTTAAAGCTACAGGGGATTTTTCTATTATTTTGAGTTTTAATCACCAGATATTTTCTTCTTATATTTCCTTCAAGTTTGTAGAGAAATTACCTGTACATGATCCTATTTCCATTTTGCGGCTCTATTGACCATATCTTCTATGGTATAGTTCAGAATTAGATATATTACAAGAGGTGGGACCCGCGATACTTGCAGGGGGGGGGGGAGAAAAAACTTTACAACAGTCCTGTGAGGTAGGCCAGCATTGCAGGGCACACAGGGGGAGATCAGGGGCTGGCCCCCACTGCGCTGCCCAAATCAGCGGGGGGGGGGGGGGTTGCCCTCTGGGGTGGCGGGGGGCAGCCAGCTCTTCTCTGGAGGCTGGCAGTGGTAGTTTAAGTGAAAGAAATGGCTGGTTTGGAGGGTGGAGTCTATGGCATTATACTGGTCTGTAGTCCCTCCTCAAATCCCACCCTCCCCAGGCACCACCTCTCAAATGTCCAAGAATTTCCCAACCTGGAGTTGGCAACCCTATTTCCTTCCCACCCAACAGCCAACCTACCTTTATCTGTCTTCAGCTTTCCATCTCCACTCCCCTCCCCCACAGCCTCTACCTAGGAAAATCAGTCTTTCTCCACAGTGGGGGCTAAAGCAGCTTACATTATTATTTCCTCCTTGTTATCTGCACAACAACCTTGTGAGGTTGGTTAGGCTGAAAGTATGTGACTGGTCCAAAGTCTCCCAGTAAGCTTCCACTGCAAGATGGGGATCTGAACCTGTGTCTGGCAGATCCCAATCTGAAGCTCTAACTGTTACATCACAATGGCTTTCATAGGGTGGCTGCTGATGAACAGTAGCAAAGCAGCTGGGCCTAATTAAGTCATGCAGATCAGGTGGTATCAAGTCACACTGAGGGTGCTGCCTAGGGATGACAGCCTCCAGGTGGGACCTGGGGATTCCCTGGAATTACTGCTTATCTCCAGACTACAGAGATAACTTTCCATGGAGAAAATGGATGCTTTGGAGGGTGGAGATTATGGCATTGTACCTCACTGAGGTCCCTGTCCTCCCCAGGTTCCACCCCCAAATCTCCAGGAGTTTCCCAGCCTGGATCTGGATCCACTGCCGGTGGGGGGTACTTGGCAACCCTAGACTGCTGCCAGTAAAAACCCTGCCTCTTACTGACAGAAACAGTTAGAAGCGTCCCCCCCCCCCCCCCCCACATTCTAATCTCTCACAGTTGATTTCTGGAGTTGATACCATTTCAAAAGGTATTGGGGAAAATTCAACAGTCCCTAAAGTTTTGGTTTTTTTACTTTTTGGATTTTTCTGCAGACTGAGAAAGGCCCCTGACTATGTAGGAAAAGCTGTTGGGGGAGAGTGAGCTCTCTTTTGGCAGATACAAGTATCCACACAGAAAAAAAAAACTCTTGGAATTAGAATATAGATTAAACAAACAGCAGTTCACAGTGGGTAGTGCATAATTAGTGCTCAGCTGAGTGCATTCATAACAGCCCAAAATCTGTTCAGAAACTGATGCTAGATTTTGGGAACCAGATGGAAACACCCAAATTCCTGGACCTGTCTTGGTATTAGACAGTTGGTGTAAGAACATTATGATGTCATTGCACTGGTAGACACATTTTTACATGGATAGAGGCTACACAAGGTATGAGAACAGGACTGCACCCACCCACCCTACCTGTTTATTGTGCCTAGCTTGGCTCCATGTCCGATGGATATCCACATTAGACATAACAAGATGTGGGACCTGCAATACTCGTGGGGGGAAGTATTCCCCACAGCTCCGGGCCTGCAGAAGCAGGAGGAGCTCCGCATTGAGAAGGAGGAAGCGGCTGCAGGTGAGCTGAGCAGGTGGACCTGTCAGCCCACCAAACCTCCCGTTCCCCCCCCCCCCCCAGCACTGGCAGCAAGGCCTATTTGGCTGGCCCGCCAAGCCTTCTCTTGCCCCCCACAACGGCGGCAAGGCAGTTCCCAGTGTGTTCTCTGCACATGCGCAGAGAACGCTCTTTTACTTTGGGGGGGATTTAAGTATCCCCCATATAGTTTTTTCAACTTTTCAGATTTTTCTGCACACCTGGGGAGTGCCCCAAGTGTGCAGGAAAATCTCTCTGTCCCCTAGGTGCCCCCAATGTACGGATTTAGATATCCGCACGCAGGGGACGCCTTGGCTAGTAGATATATAGATGTTTATATAGGGCACACACACATAAAATCTAGTGGCCATAGGACCATACGATCTGATGGTTAACCCACATAAAATCTTGGAAAGAATCACATGATTTGGGCTTTCCTGCTCAATCGTGCCCAGTTCCCCTTCTCACCATAGCCCCCCTTTTGTCCATGCAAGTCCTGTGATCCCCCAAACAGTCTTTTTGGGAGGTCAAAAGGAAACCCTCTTTTCTTCATCACAAGCAGTATAGCTGGTTAGCTCCAACTCATTATGTTCATGTGAGGATGTATGGTGTGCTCAGAAATGGGGTGAGGTAGACTTGATCCTCTCATCTTTCCTTGTGCATCCTTCCTTCATGCAGATGGTCATCTGAACTGGCTTTTACCCCACTTTTCTTCCATCAGTCTTATGCAGGATTCTCAGGAGGTCTTAGGCTCTTGCCCTGATGGAGATGGCACAGGCTAGCACGATCTTGTCAGATCTCAGGAGCTCAACAGGGTTGCCCTGGTTAGTACTTGGATGGGAGACCACCAAGGAAATCCAGGGTTGCTATGCAGATGCAAACCACTTTGGTTTGTATCTTGCCTTGAAAACCCTACAAGGTCACCATAAGTCATCTGCGACTTGACAGCATATCCCACTGCCACTGTGGCTGTGGTGAGATCCTGACCCCAAACCTTAACCAAGATTGCTGTATCATGTGCCTTTCAAGCATAACCAGACTTGCAGCTTCTCTGAGTTTCCTTGCAAGAAGTATGAGATATAAATGCAATGATGAAATAATCTGAGACTTCCATAACATGTATTTCCCCTCCCCTCACCAGGTTTGCCCATTTCACGGGCCATCCAGATCCTACAAGAGAAGCTTACATCCCTCCAGGTGAGGCTGCCCCCTGTCAAACTACGTGCAGTGTGTGATTACTTTCATAACACTTTCATCAAGCATTACTGGCTGTACCAGTTCACATTAGACCAGGAGAGAGACCGCTGTCAAACATTTACCAGCCTTGAAGTCTACGCTCCACCCACACCTCTGCCGCTGATGGAAGGCATGGATGTTGAAGTCTGGAAGTACCAGCAACAGCTGGCCACCCTCTCTGAGATGGAAGCCCAAAAGAGAGCTGAGATGGTGCTTCTCCGAGAAACCCTGGACCAAGAGAAGGAACGTATGCTGCAGAAAGTGTACAATGATGTCCAACGACAAGCACAGGTCCTCAGCAAAGAGGTAAATTGGGGAAGCGGAACATACAAGCATGTCCTAAGCAGGCATAGCTGTGTTATTGATTTATTTATACCCCACTTTTCTCCCCAATAGAAATCCAAAAGAGCTTACATTGTTTCCCCTGCCTTCATTTTATCCTCACAATAATCTGTGGGGTGCAGGTTAGGGTGAAAGCCAATGGCAAGCCCAGGGTCATCCAGCAAACTTCCATGGCAGAGCGGGGATCTGAACCTGAGTTTCCCAGGTTCCCTTTAACCACTACACTGTGCACCACAGTGACTCTTATTTGAACAGGCTCTGAACTGATTTGACTAGTATTAGTTTAGCTATTTTTCACAAGGAAGTCTGTGAGAAGGAATTTGGCACAGATACTGAACAGTTTTACCACAGGTATTTTTTTATGCCTCCTAACGTAAACTACGAGTTCCCAGAGTTCTGTGGGGAAGAAGCCATGACAGCTAAAAAGTAGTTAATGTTTGGAGCAGAGATGTACCTCCTGGTTCTTGGTATAAACTCTCAAATTATCACAGAACAAAAGGCCTGGGAATCCTGTTGAACTCATTGCCAGGAAGCAGAAAGATCAACATATATGTTCTCTCATCCCCACCCGCATCACAGAAATTAATTGAATTTTTTAAAAAAACAACCCACAATGTGCCACAAAAAGGCAATTTATTGAACCAAATAGCTCTGGGAGACTCTGAAAGTTTTTTCTTGTGTAGCAGTAACTAGGTGGTGGTCAGATGTGCGAGATAAAGCAGGAGGGAAGTGAGGCTATTCCCTCTGGCATAAGTTGACCTGCAGTTGCGCAATCACACAGACTTTTGTAGATGCAGGCTTAGCCCCCCACTGCATGACCAGATGCAACTGCGGGCGAATCGGGTTTTGTTTTGTTTTTTGATGTTTGTTTCCTTACACGAGGAATCGATGAATCGCACCTCTGCACTGAGGTCTCTCTATGGAGTGTGCAGGGGTGTGCACTGATGCGCATACTGCAAAAGGGGGGGGGGAAACCAACACTAGAGTTGGGATAGCCTGATCAGACTATCCTGACATCATGGGCACATGCTGGGGCGATCAGACGCAGGAAAGTCCGTCTGTGGCCCATAGCAACCCATTTGCTACTGGACTTTCTGAGGTGTTTTTTTAACTCCACTTCTGCGGCGGAGCAAAACAGGTTGCCGACAGTTGCAGGGCGTTTCCCAGATGTTGTTATCTGATTGCGCTCCTTTAATCTGCCCAGCATTTGCTCCTATGTCGGGGTGAATTGTGTATGTGATCACAGCCCTAAATTACCAAAAGAGGGAGATATATATATATATATATGTCCCAGCCCTGACCTTCACAGTCGTGCTGTCCCCACCTCAGCCCACCAGCTCTTCCCTTGACTCTCTACAGTCATGAACAGGGGCTGTAGCTCAGGGGTAGAACATGTGCTTTGCAAGCATTAAGACTCTGGTTGAAGCCACAGCATAGCCAGCTGGAAAGATCTCAACAGATGCTGAGGAAAACCCTGCCTCAGTGGTATGAGGCAGGGTTTATGTGTTTTGTTGTCTCTAATGATCCTCTCAATACCTGCTGTTACCAGGTGACCACAGGTTGTGTTATCCCCATCAGTCCACAGCCCCACATGGTAGTCCAGGTAGTACTCATTGGCTTGAATGATTGATACTTCACCTTCTATCCTGGTCAAGTCTTACAAGAAAGCTGTGGGTTGTGATTCAAGGATATGTTCCCATTTCTTCTGTCAACTCCCTGCACCTCACTAGTTTTTTAGAGGCACTGTTGCTTCATCCACAGATGCTGTTCAGAACTTCTGCACTCAGCTGGCAAATCAATCACTACTTGCAAATGCCTTCAGCTTATTTTGTGAACTGACAGAATGTGGATCTCTGTTGTTAATGCAGCACTTCAGGCTAGGCCTTTGGCTGCCTCTTCCAAACTGTCTCTCCCTCACTCCCGCCCGCCTTTTCTCTCTGGTCTCAGTCTGCATAATCAAGCCATGACGAGTTTATCACGCTTGAGACGGAAAAACCTCCTCCTGCCTAGGCATGCTTTTCTATGTCTCCTCCGCCTGGAAGCAAATCTGTGTGGCGAATTTAATGAAACTCTGAGGCGTTTTTTATTGTCAGGCTGTCTATTGAGTGGAATTAATGGGTCATTAATGCCCATGCGCGTATGTCTCACTGCGCTGCCGGCAGTGGCGGATGAGTTCAAGCAAAGTCAGAGAGTGTCACCTTTTGAACTCCAGTGAAGAACTGGGGCATCAGTCCCAGAGGGTATAATGGGTTGTTCAGTGTACCACCCTATACATTGATAGGAAACTCCCTCATGTGTCCTTCCCAAGGCCTGGATTTTGCCACACTACACTCAAGGCCTTCAGGATCTATGAATCTCTTCCAATCAGTAGCTCTCAGTCACTGCTGCATGTTTGCTTGCTTGCTTGCTTATTTATTTATTTATGTATTACCCCATTCTCCCAAAGCTCTGGGCATAGGGTTGCCAGCTCCTGGTTGGGAAATACCTGGAGATTTTGAGAATGGAGCCTGAGAAGGGCGGGGTTGGGGAGGGGAAGGACTTTGTTGGTGCAGAAGGCCGTAGAGTCCACCTTCTAAAGCAGCCATTTTCTCCAGGGGTTCTGATCTCTGTCACCTGGAGATCAGTTGTAATCCCAGGAGATCTCCAGCTATCACCTGGAGGCTGGCAACTCTACCAGAATGGCTACAACAGTGCAAGCAAGCAAACAAACAAACAATAAATTCCACTTTCCACAATGAACAACCCTCAGTAGAAAGAGGCCAAGTACATTAGCCTATAGACTCTCAAATCCATTCCAGACAGATCAATTCCAAAGTCTCAAAGAAAAGCCCTATCAAATAACACTGGCTTACAGGCCTTCAGAAATATAGGAAGGGATGGGGCCTCCCAAATGGTATCCATTGAAAACCCACTGGAAAAAGCTCTCAAATTGGTGGCAGCAAGCAGTAGGGACTGCAACTGCTGTGAAGACGAAGTGGAAAGGAGCTGCTAAGCTGGGTGTAGTTGTTGCATAGGTCATACAAGGAAAGGCAGGCCTTCAGGTACAGGTGACCCAGGCCATGAAGGATTTTAAAGGCCATAAACTGAACCCAGAACCCGATGGGCAACCAGTATAATTGTTTTAATACTGCAGAAATATGAATGAGCCAACAGGTCCCCGTCAACAAGCTAGCCGACTTCTTCAGAAATAACTGAAGCATCTTGAGTTGTCTTCAAGGGAAAACCTATGCAGAGTACGTCACAGTAATCTAGGCTGCTGACTGCCTTTGACATGTATTGCACACATAATGGCTGGCTACCTCCCTGACCCACTTGAAACTCTAGGCCCCTATGCTATGCCCTTGGCTACTTTCCAGCCGTGTCAGCACAAAGCTGTGTTCCCAAGCCACACCCTGTGAACGCACAGAGGAAAAGCATAAAGTCATTGAGAACGTATCTGGCAAACATCAGAGGGCTGAGGGCCAAAGCAGGTGCGATGGTGGCAGCCATGTTTGTTTAGGTATCTGCCTTGCTCTTATAGAAAGTGGGTAAAAGTGTAGTCTATTTGTAACACACAAGCATGCACAAATGAGGGAATCTGAACCTTCCTTGCTCCTTTGCCTTAACTCTCTGTAGTCTGTTACTCCCAGCACCTTTAAAATCACTTTTTAATCTAGGATTGCCATCTCTGGGTTGGGAATAGAGTTGCCAGCCTCCAGGTGGGGCCTGGGGATTCCCCACTTTTACAGCTGATCTCCAGTTGAGAGAGATCAGCTCCCCTGGAGAAAATGGCTGCTTTGAAGGGCGGACTCTATGGCATTGTACTATGCTGAGGCCCCTCCCCTCCCCAAACCCTGCCCTCTCCTGGCTCCACCCTCAAAGTCTCCAGGTATTTCCCAACCCAGACTTGGCAACCCTAGTTGGTAAATTCCTGGAGAATTGGGGGTGGAGCCTGGGGAGGTGGGGCTTGGGGAGGGGAGGGACTTTAGCAGGATGTAATGCCATACAGTCATCCTCCAAAGTAGTAATTTCCTCCAGGAGCATTGATCCCTGTACTCTGGAGATGTAATTCTGGGAGATTGCCAGACCCCACCTGGAGGTTAGCAACCCTATTTTTACCTCACCCCTCTGAGCAGGGCCTCTTCCAGGTTTAGTAGGACCTTGGGCAGAGAGTTCTTAGGGAGCCCCTCTCCTGCTCTGACCACCACCAGGAACTCCACTGATGCCCTCCTTCTAGCCCACCCACATCCCCATGTGCCTGTGTGTCCTTCCTTCCTCTGCCCATTTGTGAGCCTTTGCATTGATTATATGACCTTTCCCCAGTGGTACTGGGAGGTATGTCCAGATGGGAAAGTCACCACTGTTTCTGCCAGGAGTAGGGTTGCCAAGTCTGGGTTGGAAAATACCTGGAGACTTTGGGGGTGGAGCCAGGAGAACGTGGGGTTTGGGGAGGGGAGGGGCCTCAGCAGGGTACAATGCCATAGAGTCCACCCTTCAAAGCAGCCATTTTCTCCAGGGGAGCTGATCTCTGTCAGCTGGCGATCAGTTGTAAAAGCGGGAGATCCCCAGGCCCCACCTGGAGGCTGGCAACCCTGGCCAGGAGTGCCACCATTGTACACCCTCTGCATGTCCCTCCCCGGCAGCTCTGCGGCAGTGGGCCCTGCCAGAAATCCTGGGCCCCAGGAGCTACTCCACATCAGGGTATGCTGATGCCAGCCCTGCCTCCACATCATCCAAGAGGCATACAGGTTCTCTATTTCATCCTTATAACCATCCTGTAAGCTGGTTAGGCTGAGAGAGAGTGACTGGCCCAAGGTGACCCCAGGGAGTTTCATGCCCCCACTCTCATGCCTTTTGAAATGAAAAGAAGTAGAGCTCCCATTTTGTAAGCAGAAAGTCTCTGGTTCAGTCCCTGACATCTCTGGTGAAGGATCTTAGGTAGGACACTGGGGAGGAAATGTTCTCTGCCTATCATATTGAAGAGCTGCTTCCAGTTAGACAGGAGCTAGACAAAAGTACCTAAGAAGAGCCTTGCTGGATCAGACCAGTTGTTCCTCTATTCCAGAATCCTGGATCACACAGTGACCAATCAGCTACTCCAGAGGGGCCAACAACAGAACATGTAGGCTGAGGCCTTCCCCTGATGTTGCCTCCTGGCACTGGTATTCACTAGTTTACTGCCTCTGAATATGGAGGTTCCCTTTACTCACCATAACTAGTAGCTACTGATAGACCTATACTCCATGAATCCTACTCCCCTTTTAAAGCTATTTTTTAGCAGTTAGTAGATATTATATCTACCAGGTCAGCATTATGGAGGAGAAGAAAATAATTCTGATCTGATAGATACAACATTCATCATTGTGGGTCTTCCGTTGCCTTATTCTCCTGAATTTTTGTTATTGGATTTTTGGGCTGACTCTTTGCTTGACAAAAAGACCAAATTCCTTGTCTCTACATTGGTTGCTTCTGCTCACTTGGTCATTGCCAGGAACTGGAAATCCCTCATGGGATCCTTGCTTAAAAAATGGTACCAGAAAATCTGGGAACAATTCCTGATGGGTAGGAGTATGCATAATCCTTGTTGGGGGGATTTACGTACAGTAGTCCCTCTATGTGAATATGACAAAATATGGAAACCAGTCTCAGAATCTCTATGTCTCAAGGACGTAATTCCCCCAGTGCAACACAGTTTAGATGGTTGGTCATTGTGATTTAAAAAACAAAACAAAACAGGTCAGGATTATCTATGTGCTTGTTCACTTTCTTGGAGAATTCCAGAAGGTTGGTAAGGCAGGACTTTCCTTTTCAGAAGCCATGCTGTTTTACCCTCAGCAGGCTTTGTTCCTCTCTGTTCCTGATAATTCTATCTTCAATTACAGTTCCTACTGATTTGCCTGGGACAGATGTTAGTCTAACTAGCCTGTAATAACTGTCCTGGTTCCACTCTGGATCCTGTTTTAAAAATTGGTTTAACATTTGCTACTCTCCAGTTCTCTGGTACAATGGCTGGTTTTAGTGACAAGTTACATATATTGATTAGTACCTCAACAATTTCATATTTGGGTGCATGCAATCAGGACCTGGAGACATTGTTTTTTAGTTTCCCCAGTAGTTCTAGAACTTTATATCTTGTCACCTCAATTTGACTCAGATCTTCAGACTCACTCCCTGAAATAATACATGCCCCACAATTTCCACAGTGAACAAAAATACAAGGAATTCATTTAGCTTATCTGCCATCATCATATCTTCCTTCAGCAACCCTTTTATTCTTTGGTCATGCAATTAGGGATGGGCACGAGCTGAGAAAATGCAGTTCAGTTCATGGTTGGTGGCATGCCCGGTTCGCAAACCATGAATTGTCACAAACTTTTAGCCATCAAACAAACTGGTTCAGGACTGGTCCAGAAACCTCATGGTTGGACTGTCGTCCATCAAACAAACTGGTTTAGCCATCAAACAAACTGGTCCAGAAACCTCATGGTTGGACTGTCGTAAAGTGTTCCACAATGGTCTGCCCTTGAAGACAACCCAGAAACTCACAATGCAGCAGCCTGATTACTGTCAAGCACTGGCCAATGGGGACATATCTTGCCTATCTTAAAACAGCTATATTGGCCAGCATTTTCTTTCTGATTACAATTTAAGGTATCATTTATGGCCTAGGACTCACATCTCTAAAGGACTGTCTCCTCTCGTATGTCCCTGTGCACCAACATTTCTCAGGTTTCCCCTGGCTGGCTGTTCCCCTATTCAGGTAGGAGGCCTGATTTCCATTGCCACTCCTACTTTGTAGGACTGGGTCCCTGAGGAGGCGAGTGGTTTTTTTAGGAGGTTCTGCAAGGCCATTTTATTTTGGGGTTTTTTAATGTCTTATAAACTAAGGCATCTTACTGGGGGAAGGGGGTTTACTTGGGGTTTTATGTAACTGACTTTAAATTGGGATGTTTTCCATTATACAAGCTACCTTTAGCTGCAAGGAAATGTGAGATATAAATATTTCAGTAAACAAACATGTAGTTAGGTTGTTAGGTGATTTCTCCATCGCTGGCGTGACTACTTGTGCAGCTCAGTGGCAATGGGACTTCCCCATGGCAGGCTTCCCTACAGTTTCCTTTCCCCAGTTCTCAGCAACAGCCATCTTCCCTCCCACATGGTTTTTTTTCAATAGACAGTTGGATATCTTTCTCTCGCTACAATATTATAACAAGATGCTTAACAGGTCCTCTGAATTCCCAACTCTCATTTTAAAAATTAAGGCTCTCTAGCCCCTTCCATTGTCGAGATAGACCTTTCCCCTTTTCCCTCTGCAGCAAGACATGTCAGGGGAAATGGTTGCCGTTGGTGCAAGACAATCCAAATTTTCCCACCCATACAGCAGTCATCCATGCTTTACTGCAATCACAGCAAAGCAGGTTTGAAGAAGTTCAGAGAATAGCTGGGGAAACCCCAGGAGGTACACAAATGCACCATGATGCTCTGGGGAAGGTGGAGGGAAGCTTCCCAAAATCATTGAACTAGGGCAGAAACCCACATGGAAATTGTCTTAGTACAAAGCAGTTTCATATGTTTCTACACCTTATCCGTCTCAAGTGTCAAGTTTTTATCAACCCTTTCTCTAAACTGCCTTTTCTTAGCTATAGGTGATACTGGATTCGCTGTGCCCCGTCCTCAATAACAATTTCTCTGTTCCTGAACTCCCGCATTCCACTATTTCCTAGTCCACCTAATGGGACCTGTGTTGTTTCTCTGCTGTGTAGTACACTATCCATTTTGAAACAACTAATTCCTGAATAACAGAAGTAATGAATTTGCAAAGTTGAAAAACTGCATATATGCAATTTGTACATAGAATACTTATAGTGATAGCAATTTACCTATTAGTAAATTATGAGTGGGGACCCGCAACAAAATGTTGCATGTGTTGTGGCCCTACCGCAGTCTTTGTTGCAGGCAGTCCTCGCAAGGAACTTGTGGGGAGGGGGGATTTCCCTACCTTCCCCCCCTCCCCTTTATTGTCAAAGTAACCCTCCTCTTTCTTTCCGCACACCCCCCTTATTTACTAATCTTCCCTCACGTTCCCTTCTCTCATCCCTTCTATGTCAGCTTTCCTCCCTACCTCATTCTCTAGCAATCCTTTCTTACCCCATTTCTCCTCTCGCCCCTTATATGTCTCACCCCCTCTTACCCCAGCCCTTCTTGATGTCCTTTCCTCCCCACCCCCTCTCAGTCTGCCCCTCTTTCTCTCCACTGTTTCTCTACCCCCCCAATCTCCCCTTCCTCTTTCTCTCCCCCTCCCTCAATCTCCCATTCTTTTCTTTCTCCTCGCCAACAGACAATTCCCTCTTCTTTCTCTGTCTCTCTCTCCCCTCTCACAGAACCTATTCTTTTACAGCTGCAAGCCAGCAAACGTCCCCAGTCTGGTTGCAGGGGGGAAGGGCGACAACACAGGATTCGCCTCCTTGCGCTTCAACTGCTGCTTGGGCAACACTGGCAGCGGCAGAGGGCAGTCTGGCTCCCAGAGAGGCACCACTGGCCCTTTGGCTCCCTTGGCCAGCTGGCTGCTCTCCCTCCCTCCCTGGGGGTGCCGCCGGCTGCCTTTACTCAGCAGTCCAGTGCCCAAACCTGCTGGCTGAAGCTATAGTCTTCGTTGCTGGCAGTCCTGGTGGGGGCTGTCCCAGTGGCGGGGCGCACAGCTATTGTGGTGGCGGCTTCCCTCACAGCTCCAATGGCGTTTCCCGCATTTCAGTAAGACCACTTTCTGCGCTTGCGCAGAGTAAGCAGTTTTACTTTTGGGGAGATTTAAGTATCCCCGTATACTTTTAAAAACATTTTAGATTTTTCTGCAAACATGGGGACTGCCCCAAGTTTGCTGGAAGATCTGTTTACCCTCCATGTGACCCAGATCCACGGAAATATGTATCTGCACGCAGAGGGGACCTTGGCTATTAGATATATAGATTACTAGCTTGGTATCAACTCCCACCGTATGTATGTAACCACATGGGAACAAGGCCTCCCACTATAGCAGAATCCCTAGCTTCTCAAGGGACCTACTTCAAATGGCCAGAATTGTGGGGTTTTATCTTATAAGATTTAATTGGTGGGTTTATTTTACCAGATTTTTAATGGTCCACCTCTGTTTCATGGATAGTTTGTATGCTGTCCAATGGAGAGGGGCTGCGGCTCAATGACAGAGCCTCTGCTTGGCATGCATAAGTTTTCAGGTTCAGTCCCCAGCATCTCCAGCTAAAACGATCAGGTGGTAGGTAATGTGAAAGAGCTCTGCCTGGCACACCCTGGAGAGCTGCTGCCAGTCTGAGTAGACAAGTACTGATCTTGATAGGTGAATGGTCTGATTCTGTACAAGGGAGCTTCATGGGTAATGGCTTGTTTTTAATATTGTGACATTGCTTTAATTATAAGCTGCCTCAAGCAGGACTCTGAAGAGGCAGCAGATAAATATCCTAAATAAATAAACAGTGTACCAAAAACAAGCATAGAAAGAGAAAGGCTAGGCTAGAGTCTTCCTCTCTGACAAGCTAATTTTCTGTTGTGGCAACTCTTTCATATCGAGTGGAATCCAATCATGTGAGCCCTTTCATTTTGAAAGTGGTACAGTCCAGAAACAAAGTTACCACCCCAGTGAAGGCCAAACTAGATGCGGTGCCAGATCCATTATCAGACCTCAGATCAGGGGTCACCATATGTGTGCGAGGGTGGAGTAAATAACAGTTGTGGACGGGGCAGCATTTAAATTGGGGAAATGGAATGGGGGGGGGGTGCATTCATCCCATTCCAGCTTCTTGGAGTTGCTCTTAGCTTTTCAAGAAGCCACAGGGGAGAGCTTGGAGGCTAAAAAACTGTGAGCTAGTTCACACTAACTCAACTTAGAGGGAACACTGGTGGGAAGCATTTCTTCTTTGGGCTATACTGGTTGTGATGTCTGTTGTTCACATGCCTGCCCCATTCATGAATAGACCAGAAGGTCAGGGTCTAAATTTTACAAGCAAAGGTAAACATTGGCAAAAGGGGCTTGAATGGGCATTCCCTCCCCACCCTCCATCTTCTGTCCACTCCAGCTTCACTTCCAGTATCAGGGTCAAGCTGACGTAAGCATGCTTGCCGCAGCAGAGCAAGAAGTGGTATGATGGGAGAATGAGTTCAGCTCTTCTTGTGGTCCTCTTCAGTCATTACAGGCTTGGTGCTTCAGCACTACACAACAGGAGAGCATATTTACCTGTGATCCTCCCAATACATGAGGTTGCCATTTTGTGCAAACACAGCACCATGCCAGCTTCCCACCTTCAGTATGCATGAACATGTACCCTTCAAAATCTGGACTTCAAACTCTGCATGCTCAAGCTGGAAAAGAGGCACGTTGTCCCTGTTCACACAAATGGCAACCAGGCATTGAGAGGATCGTGCCTCACTGCATGCAAATCCTGGTACGCTACCTCATGGCAAGTGGTCACCTGCATTACCCCCCAGAGTTACAGGTAAGCTAAGGAGCAGTGAAATTCTCCTCCCATACCACTTCAGAGGCCAGTGCAGATGACCAGCTTGGCAAGGGGACCCCAGCACCCCCTAGGTAATTTTCCACTGTCATTCGTGTCCATTAAGCAGAAACCAAGGTGAATATTGGTTTGTTTTTCAGGCTCTGGTGTGCCTTGTCAGTGAAGTGATTAAGACCCAGATCCAGAGTCTGTGTGAGATTCTCCAGAGTGAGATCCAGACCACCTTTGAAATCTTACAGCTGAAGCTCCAGAAGAAGTCGCTGCTGCTCACCCCCCCGGTCCCGTACCCTCCACCACCTACCCCTGAAGACAGAAGGAGATCCAGCAAAAATCCAAAGAAGCAGGAGAAAACAAAGGAAAAGGAGGAGGGTGAGGATGAGAAGAAGAAGACGAAAAAGAAGAAGAAGAAATAACTTGATTCGAGGCTCACACACGAAGGCATACTTTCCTCCCCAGTTCTTCTGCCTCGGAGTCTAAGGCATAATGAGATGATTTGACTCTGACTGAGATGTACCATTTCAGACTGCAGATGGTGTCTCACATGACAGAATACACATATAGCAAAAACAAAAAAATACCCCTTCATACATAAAATGCGGGAGGGTTATAGCCTGACTTTCATGACATGTTGACGTTCTGTGGGCAGGGAATTTTGGCATAGGTGTGAATACCTCTGTGAGAATTTGGTCTGAAACTTTGTGCTCAGGAAGAGAATAGAGATCTACAAACCGAGGAACCTAAGCCTGTGTGTGCCTAAATGTGTGCTGGTGTTTGGAAGTCACCAAGTATTGTTAGCCTTGAATTCTGGAGCCGTTGGTTCTTAGGATGGTACCCAGTGCTGAATGGTGCTCTAATTGTTCTCAAGACCCAATCTGAACAGCTGTTCCTAATAAAGTAAAAGGCTGAGCCTCCTTTTGAACTCATGCTTAAAAAGCAACAACACCTTTGTTGCTCTGTGAAATTCCCCTGACACAACTGCCAACATCTCACAAACAAAAACAAGGTCACATTTCTAATGCCCCCCCCCCTTTAATACCAAAGATCATGTCTTCCCCCATTTTTCCTGAAAACTCTACTCTGCCTTAGTTAATTATTTAGAAATAGGGTTGCCAGCCTCCAGCTGGGGCCAGGGGATCTCCCGCTTTTACAACTGATCTCCAGCTGACAGAGATCAGCTCCCCTGGAGAAAATGGCTGCCTTGAAGGGTGGACTCTATGGCACTGTACCATGCTGAAGTCCCTCCCCTCCCCAAACCCTGCCCTCTCCCGGGTCCACCCCCAAAGTCTCCAGGTGTTTTCCAACCCAGAGCTGGCAATCCTATTAAAATCACACTCAAGACAGCTTACATTAAAAGCTTAAAACAGAGCAAAGTAATATAATAGAAAAACCTAAAGACAAGAAAAAAAAACCCAAGTAGCATAGTTGTCAGTAATAACAACAGCAATAAAATAACAGAAGCAGTACTTGCACTAATCCACAGCATAAGCCACTGGCAGAAAGAACGGTCAACACCATGTCAGGAGTTCAGTTCACATGCCTTCTGGATGAGTTTTTACAGGTTTCCAGAACCAAAGGAGTTAGATGGGATTCTTGGGCAGGGGATTCCAAAGTCCATGCGTGTGGCTGAATAGGCGCTGTCTTGCTGTGGGTACACAGAGCAGACCATGGGCTGCCAAGATTATGTCACATGAGTGGAGGTGGTCCCTCATCCCCTTGACCTAATCCGTGTAGGGTTTTAAAAGTCCCCTTCAAATTGTATCTGGAAATATACATCTCACTGATGGTATACGTCAGGCCACACTCTCTTCAAGCCTCTTCCACTTCTTCCTCCTGCTGATATAAACCAGGCTTTGGCTTCTACAGATGCCAGTTTTAACAAAGCCAAGGAGTCAGAATCTGTAAGTCAGTCTTTGTCTGTGTGGTAGAGAGTCAAGACCCAAGAAAAAATTCAGGCAGGGATCAAGCACTAGGATCCAAAGAGACTGCAGAGTCCTCAACTACCAACAAGCGGATCAGGCTGAAGGACGGAGCCTGACACCTTTATACCTCCAAGGCACATTTCATTGGCCCTTCCCGCCAGCTGATCTCATCGGTCCTCCGGCCAATATGTGGAGTTCTCCTGCAGGCTATTTTAAGTGTTCTTAACCAACCCTGGGCCTTTATGGATAGAATTTAAAAATCCAAATAAATAAATAGAATACATTTGACAAGATGCATAGTATAGCAGAATGAACAGCATACTAAAAACAACATCAGCAGCTATTTTAGGCAAAAGCCAGTGCATGTCAAGATGGCATTTGCCCTCTCCTCCCACCCAGTTCTTCCTCTTTAGAGGCCTCTTTCCATAGCTTCTTTCAGCAAATCAAACAGGAAAGTAGGTCAGATTCTGAGTTCCACCCTTCTACCCCATTGCTTTCAGGCTTCTCGGCCATCCTTGAGTCTCCCCCCACCCCTCCCTGGGGTTTTAGGGGAAGATCAGACACTGCGTTGGCTAATCCCCATCATCTGAGCAGATCTGACAGTTTCCTTCCTGATACGCCTGGTGTTCTGCTTGCTCCAATGGTCTTGGGGGGGGGGGGGGGAATGATGCTGAAGGACAGGGTTTCAGACTTTTCGTAATGGTAAATCAAAAGAAATGGCAAGCAGGGACACAACATGGTAGAGGCAAGTAAAATGAGCAGGGCACCTACTTTAGGATGGGATGCTCAAACAAAATGGCTTCCTCACCACAATTATTGATGATGAAAGTAATTACAGGGGAACCTCTGTGATATAGCTAGTAATGTTTCTATGGATAAGGCGCTCCCAGAGGAAAAAATATTACTGCCATATAGCAAACTGCAGTCGTTTCTGGGAGAACAAACCTCTGTCTGCTCTGGGAGGTTTTTTTTTTTTTTAGCTATGATCTCCAAGGCCCACTGCTCTGTTTTTAAATTATAAAACAAAACTGCATATTTAGAATCATGAGGGTTGCCAGCCCCCAGGTGAGGCCTGGAGATCCCCACTATTACAACTAAATCTCCAGATGGCAGAGATCAGCTGCCCTGGGAAAAAATGGCTGCTTTGGAGGGTGAACTCTACAGCACTGTACCCTACTGAGGACCGTACCCAAACCCCACCCTCCTCAGGCCCCACCCCTATAACCTCCAGGTATTTCCCCACCCAGGTATTTCCCCACCACAGCTTAGTTATGCCTTGGTAGTTAAGGGATCCTAGCAAGGCTTAAGTCATCTGTGTTAAGTGATCTAAAGAATGCATTGTTTTTTAAGAAATTAGAAGTGTATTGCTAGATCTGACCAAAATCCATTTATTTATTTAATTTATTTAATTGGATTTACTAGGCGTCCCTTCTCTAAAGTAGGGCTCAGGGTGGCTTACAACAGGATCGTGTGCATTCATGATATAAAACCAAATTAAACAGTCCAATGCAAACTAATTGATAAAAACGGTATATACAATATGTAAGATGGTGGAGAAATCCTAACTTTCCAGTCTCCCCTGGGGGAGGGTTTATAAGGGATGGGGAATTATATGGGAGTGCCAAAAGAAGTTCTGCCACTGTCCTCAACTGGCGGAACATCTCTGCCTTGCATGTCCTGCGGAAAGGTAACACGGACATCTTCCAGTAGTGCGTTCCACCAGGCAGGTCTAAGCTGCCCCTCAATTGAAATTATCATGGAAGACCGTTTGCCAGCTATAATCGCCTTTGGAATAGGGCTGCCAACCTCAAGGTGGGGTCTGGAGTTTTCCTGGAATTACAACTGATTTCCAGACTATGGAGATCAGTTTTCTGGATAAAATGGCAGCATCAAAGGGTGGACTCCATGGTATATGATGAAGTCTAGGAGAAGCTGAAGTTCTGAAGGAGCTACTGAGAGTGTGCGCTTTAGGACTTCCATTGCTCCAACAGTGTACCACCGAGACACAAAGAAACTGATTTGTTCATTGCCTTTGAAGACACCAGAGCTAAGAAATCAGTTGAGAGGGATGGGACTGCTGTTGGCTGGCATCCTCCTGTGGGTATTCAGACTGGAGTTTTCACTGAGAAAACTTTGAAGACACTTTTGAGAGGGGTTTTTTGGGGGGCCTGACTGATATGAGGCAGGATGTTTCAGTTTTGAATTTTGGTGGCTTCACAGGAAGGGGAAGAGTTGGAGGTGTTGATTTTTCAGCTGGGTGTGACATCACAGGATGACTCTACATCAGCACTAAGCTCCCTCTCCTCCCTAGGCACCATCCCCAGATCTCCAGGAATATCCCAAGCCAGCGCTGGCAACCCTTGTAAAGGGGCTTTTAACCCCTTCCCAGCCCTCCTACCATTTTTCTGATGGAAAGCACTCCCCTCCCCCAACTGCCTTTACGTTTTCTGGGAGTGATACGGGTACCCATTTTCCTTTCCTTCAGGGCCAGAAATATGGTTAGCGGTTCTGATTTTCGGTAATCAAAGAGTGCAAGGGGAAAGGGTTGAGAAGCTGCTCTCCCTTGCGCATGAATTCCTCTATTCAAATTGCTACATCAGCTGCTCCACTAAAATCATCTCCGAAATTAATCATGGGCACTGTATGTAAGGTAGTGCTTTGCCATGAGCAGGTCTCTGTGTGTGCAGTTCTACTAAACCTATGTGTGCTGCCTTACGCCTAACTAAAAAATGTACCTAACTAAAAAATGTAATATTTCTGGGTCGGTCTCTGGGACCACTGGTTTCAGTCAAGTTGCTGTCCATTGAGAGCTCTCATTGAAGCTTAGATTCTCAGGCACATGAGGGCTACAGCGTTTAAGCCTCAACCCCATGCCACACGTATGCACACACACATAATGTTTCTGACCTGAATTGGCCCTGGAGAACTGCTGTTTGTCCTCCTGGAGATGCATGTGTATCAGTGGGTTACACACAGGGGTCATTTCGAGCAAGAGCTCAGGGGAACTCAGCTCCGGGAGTTGGTGCCAGCCCCCCGCCCACAGGGGAATGCCTGCTTGTGTCATGGCTGCAGCAAAATGACCCCATCCCCTGGAAAGGTCCTTGTTCCTCCGACCAGCCTTCTGAAGGCTTCATCCACCACTGAAGCTATCCCTCCCAGAATAGTGGTATTTCTGAGGCTTGGATTAGTAGCTGTCTCCTTCCTTCCTTCCTTCCCTCCCTCCCTCCCTCCCTTCTTTTCTTTCTCTCTTTCTCCCTCCCTCCCTCTCCTTTCTAGCCTTCTGATGTACTTCCAGTGATGTCAGGTGGTGTAGCATATGCAAATAAGTTATGCTAATGAGCTCCTGCACCTCTTTTTCTACGAAATGACCCCTGGTTACACATGTATCAATGGACCCCATGTAAATTTCCCTAATAAGGAAAATAGGGGTTCCCTATGGCCATTCCCAGGGGCATAGAGTTTTTAACTTACGGGGGGGGGGGCTCTTGTGCGCGTGCAAAGCACGTGTGCCTGCTGGGACTATGTCCCCGCTGCCACTGCAATAGCCTCTCCCAGGGGAGCCTCAGAGGAGGGGAGCCAGCCGGGCGGCTCTTGTGGCGGTGGCGGGTGGGCCGGCGGGCCGGCTTGCCTACCTTACAAGGGAGGCGGGGAGGCATGGCAGTGGGCACCCCGTTTCGCCAGGGGGGCTCAGTCCCCCCGGGAAACTTCAGGGGTGGCCTGAGCCCCTGAGCCCCCCCGTAGTTGATGCCTATAGCCATTCCTGGTTGGGAAAGCAAGGGGTTGTGGAGGGGAGGCTTGACAGGACCCAGGGTGGACTTGGGGATGGACCTTGAGACTGTGTATTGTATAGTTATGCCCTCAGGTCTCTGTAGAAAAATATGACTTTGTAAATCTTTCCTTATATATAACTGAGTAGTGGGGTGGCACTTTCTGAACATTCCACATGCTCCTAAATCAGTTGGCTCCATGTGTCAGTCAGAAGCTGTCCCTATCCACTGGCTGCATTGCATGAGTCCTGCCCACAGAAGCGGTGCCTACCAAAACTTTCCTCAGAAGACAGTTGCTTCGCTCCGGTGAACACAGCTACTGTCTTCGCTCTCCTCACCAGACAATGATTGATTCCCTCAGGGGACAAAACCCACCATCTTTATTTATTTGTTTGTTTGTTTGTTTGTTTGTTTAACTTATATCCCGCCTAGTCAGTTTTGCAACCGACTCAAGGTGGCTTACAACATGTAAAAACATAAACAATTTTCCAGATTAAAACATTTCACCATAACCTTTAAAACAGCATTAAAATTGATTGATTACCACAAGATGGTGGTTTACTGATGCTCCGGTGGGTGTCTGCAACAGGGTGCGAACGCCAAGGCCAGACGATGGTATAGTTGGCTTTTCTCCCCGGCGGTGGCCCCTATTTGAAAGCCTGGCGGAAGAGCTCCGTCTTACAGGCCCTGCGGAACTGTAACAGGTCCCGCAGGGCCCTGATGTTATCTGGGAGCTCGTTCCACCAGTAAGGAGCCGCCACCGAGAAAGCCCTGGCCCTAGTACTAGATAACCGGGCCTCCTTTGGGCCGGGATAAGTCAGGCGATTTTGGGTGCCCGACCTCAGTAACCTCTGGGGCCTATATGGGGAAAGGCGGTCCCTCAAGTAGGCGGGCCCTTTACCATAAAGGGCTTTAAAGGTTAAAACCAGCACCTTGAACCTGATCCGGTATGCTATAGGCAGCCAGTGCAGTCGCTGCAGCACCGGCCAGATGTGGTCTCGCAAAGAGAGACCCATCAAAAGCCTGGCCGCAGCATTCTGCACCAGCTGCAGCCTCCGGATCTGGGACAAGGGCAGCCCTAAGTAGAGAGCGTTACAGTGGTCAAGACGTGAGGTGACCATAGCGTGGATCACTGTGGCTAAATCTTCGCGTTCGAGGAAGGGAGCCAACTGCCTAGTCAGCCGCAGATGGAAAAAGGCTGCTTTGGCAGTGGCTGCTACCTGGGCCTCCATCATCAGAGAGGAGTCCAGGAGCACACCCAAACTCCTGACCCTCGGAGCTGGCACCAATGGCGCCCCACCGAAGGACGGAAGAGGATGCCCCAACCCCGACCCGGTCCGACTCAAGCACAGGACCTCCATCTTCAGAGGATTCAATTTCAGTCGACTTAGTCTAAGCCAGCCCGCAACCTCCTGCAATGCTCGTTCCAGGTCATCTGGGGAGGAGCCGGACTGGCCGCCCAACAGCAGATAGAGCTGGGTGTCATCGGCATATTGATGACACCCCAGCCCATACCTCCGGACAATCTGGGCAAGGGAGCGCATAAAGATGTTAAATAACATCGGGGACAAGACCACCCCCTGAGGGACACCACATACCAGTGGGTGCCTCTGGGAGGTCTGTTCCCCGAGCGCAACCCTCTGTCCCCGATCTTGCAGAAAGGAGGCAAGCCACTGTAACGCGAGCCCCCGTATCCCAGCATCGGCGAGGCGGTGGATCAGCAACTGGTGGTCGACGACATCAAATGCCGCCGACAGATCTAACAACACCAGTGCCGCCGTGCCGCCTCGATCCAGATGTCTTCGGAGGTCATCCGTGAGGGCGACCAGAACCGACTCCGTCCCGTGACCCGGTCGGAACCCGGACTGAAATGAGTCTAGCATGGAGGTGTCATCCATGAAGCCCTGTAACTGAATCGCCACTGCCCTCTCTAAGACCTTACCCAAATAGGGTAGGTTGGACACCGGCCGATAGTTGGCCAAAACAGCCGGGTCCAGAGATGGTTTTTTAAGGAGAGGGTGGACCATCGCAACCTTGAGAGCCTCCGGGAACAGTCCTTCTGCGAAGGACTTGTTGCTAATCTCCCGGAGTGCCTCACGCAACCCCTCATGGCAGGCTTTTATAAGCCACGAGGGGCACAGATCAAGGCTACACGAGGTTGGGCGTACAGTCAAGAGCAACCTGTCAACCTCCTCGAGACTGAGAGGCCTGAAATTATCCAAGATTAAACCTGAAGACGTGCATGGGGCCTCAAGTTCACGCACTGTCTCAACTGTGGCCGTGAGTTCGCGGCGGAGTAGTAAGATTTTATCTGCAAAATAGCTCGCAAAAGCCTCACAGCCTATTTCCAATTCCCTATCATTTGAAGTGCTCTGTGGCACTTGCGTTAAAGACCTAATTGTTCTAAATAATTGGGCCGGGCGAGAGCTTGCAGATGCAACCTCAGCTGCAAGAAATTGTTTCTTGGCAGCCTTGATTGCCACCTCATAGGATCTCATAAACGTCCTATAAGCTGTTCTTGATGCTTCATCGCGAAAGCGCCGCCACGGTCTCTCTAGCCGTCTGAGACCCTGCTTCATCAGCCTCAGCTCCCCGGTAAACCAGGGAGCCAGCTTCAAGCGAGGGCGCAGAGGGCGTCGGGGAGCAATCTCATCGATGGCCGCCGAGAGCCGGCCATGCCAGTCCTCGACCAATCCATCTAATGAGTCGCTGGGAGGCTTGGCTTCCCGCAGAGCCGCCAGAAACCGCTGAGGGTCCATCAGGCTCCGCGGGCGAGCTAAAATTCGCTCGTTGCCCAAACGGAGTTGGGGTGACACCATCAGACGAGCCTTCAGGGCATAGTGATCAGACCATGGCACTGCCATAGCAGTCAACTGACCCACCGTAACCCCCGCCGCGAAGATCAGGTCAAGCGTATGCCCGGCCCGGTGCGTAGGAGCCGTTACAAATTGGGAGAGCCCTAGTGTCGCCATGGAAGACACCAGGTCCCTCGCCGGAACAGAGGCCGCATCGTCGGCATGGACATTGAAGTCACCCAAGACTATCAGCCTTGGGTGCTCCAACGCCCAGCCCGACACCGCCTCCACCAGCGAGGACAGGCTGCTGGCTGGTGCGTTGGGCGACCGGTACACCAGCCAGATAGCCAACCTCTCCCCAGCTTCCCACACCAGGCCCGTACATTCTATGCCCACCAACTTCAATGGTGGGAGTTTAGCCTCCAAGCCACATTTGCTGAGGCAACACTTTCCAAAACAGGGGGGAAAACCCCTGCCAAATAAACAGCTGTTAACGTGGGGGGGGGGGGGGAGACCAGCCCAAGTTGTCAAAAAAAAAAAAAAAAAGAGCCAGTGAATACACACACAAGCAGAGATAGAGGATGGGGCCAGACACACAGAAAACAGGAATGGCTGACTTCCCCTAGGGTTGCCAATCTCCAGGTGGGACCTGGAGATCTCTCACTGTTACAATTGATCTCCAGATGACAGAGATCAGTTCCCCTGGAGAAAATGGCTACTTTGGAGGGTAGACCCTATGGCATTATACCCTGCTGAGTCCTTCCACGCCCTCCCCCCATGCTGCCCTCCACAGGATCCACCCCCCAAATCTCCAGGTATTTCCCTACTCAGAATTGGCAACCCTACTTTCCCCTCACTGCCTGTTGCTAGGCAACCAAGCTTGGTTCTCAGTAAAAGGCCCTTTTCACACCTATTTTGGCCTTTGGGAGAAAACTCATTGGGGGCAGTCTTGATAGGGTTGCCAACTCCAGGTGGGACATTCCTGGAGATTTGAAGGATGGAGCCTGGAGAGGGTGAGGTTTGAGGAGGGGTGGTACAATGCCATAAACTCCACCCTCCAAACAAGACATTTCCTCCTGGGAAACCATTGTTGCCAATCTCCAGGTTGGGGCTGGAGATCACTCAGAATTACAACTGCTCCCTAGGAGGGAGGGGGAAGTGATGGAAAGCTGCAGTCAGAGGGGCAGATAAAGGTAGGTTGATGGTTGGCTGGGAAGGAGATAAGGTTGCCAACTCCAGGTTGGGAAATTCCTGGAGATTTGAGAGGTGGAGCCTGAAGAGGGTGGGACCTCAGACAGGTACAATGCCATAGATTCCACTCTCCAAACCAGCCATTTCATCCTGGGGAACCATTGTTGCCAATCTCCATGTGAGGGCTGGAGATCACTCAAAATTACAACTGTTCTTCAGGTAGCAGGGGTCAGTTCCTCTGGAGAAAATGGTGGACTCTATGTCATTATACCCTGCTCTCCCAGGGCACTCTCCCAGAGCCTCTTTCTAGAGCCCGTTGTATTTATCTCCACAATGGGCCTTATTCCTAGTCAGAAAATAAAAGAAAGCTACAAAAATAGCCTGATAAGAACTAAACCCATTCTGAAGGGGACTGAATGTCGAGATCAGCTGCGGGTCGGTTAAAGGGGGGGAAGGGGGTGGCTGGGAGAACATTCCTCTGGATCCCCTAAAAGCATATGAGACAGCTTGAGGGGAAGAGTTTGAAACAGTGAGGATGTCCAAATTATTGCTGTTATTGTTTTTGTTCCCCTACTTTATCAACCCCTATGTGTGGGAGGGAGATACCAGACCTTTAAAACCCATCATAGTCACTCAACATCATTTTGCACGTGATGTTGTGTGAGTTTTGTGCTGTTAAGTGTATACACAGGGAGGAAGAAGGGGAGAGAGAAAAACATTATTCCCCCCCCCCCCAAAGCACAAACAATTCCTGATTTTCTCCTCTGCCCTGGGCTTAAAGCATAAAGGTAGCACCAGGACTCATAACATCCGGTTGGAGGGGCCGGCTACTGTTATCAGACAGGAAACAGCGCTGGACACATCCTCTTCTTAGTCTCAGCAGCAAAAGCCACCTCCAGCGGCAGGATTTGGCAGGAAAACACACAGCAAAGCGTCTTAATCCTTCTTCTTAACGCGGTAGGAGCCTGCACGTCCTTTGGGGAAATGACACTCCTTTCCTTCGCCTGACAGATCAGAGTGGGAGAAAGTTTTCTGAGCAAGAGCTGCTGGCTTTGTGTATCTGACTGACTTGTTCATACAGGAATGCCACCTTCTTCTCCCTCAGATCTTTCTCCTTCCCTTTTCAGAACCTGGTCTCCTGATTTAGCCTAGCTTCTGGCTACCACCAGTGAACTTTCCTTCTTAGAATTGTTATTACAAGCAATTAAGGCGAGTCCCTAGTCAGCAGCTAATTTTAACTGTTGTTGTGACACATAAGTTTGAAGGGCTGCCAACACTGGTTCAGTGCACCCATAGCTGAGACATGGGCAAAAGGGGACCTTAACCTTTGCCTCTCCTGCATGAACAGCTTTGGAAGAACCCTCTCCCGAGATGCTGGAAGTCCTGTGAATGGAGTTCCCCAACACACACATCCCTGCGTAAAAATCAGGCAGGTATGGGCCCGATTCTGACTGGGACCACAGGGGAAATGGAAGGGGGGGTTAAGTCTGTCCTCCATGCCATTCTCACACCCTGAAATAAAGTCCTCTGCCCTCATACCTTGGTCCCAGTCTGAATCAGGCCCCCATGTACCTCTGATGTATAGAAAAATAAGCCGGGAACTCTGTTCACACAACTCCAGTGTCGTGTCTGTTTTTGTCCTTTCCTGCATGAGTCAAGACATAGACAAATGAGAGAGAGCAGTTGAGATGCATGAGAAGAGAACTCTGCTGAAGTCTCAGTGGCTATTCATAGATGGCAGGAAGGAGCGAAAGAGCCCTTTGCCTATATAATGTCCTGCATGGGATGGGGGGGGAGCAGTCAATGGGATTAGTAGGGAGAGGTCTCTGGGATCAGGAGTTAGACAGGAATCTCCTGAAGTCACTGTTTACTTATCTCTATAATAAGTTTCCCTAGAGTCCAAAAAGATAGGTCAGTTCCTCAGCATGTTTCGCAAGGCCTTGACTTATGTGCAGACTAGCCAAGGGTCTAAGCTCATGGAAGAAGTCTTAGAAGCAAGCCCTTTGAGGGCTTCAGATCAGACAGCTGCAGAAAAGTGAAGCAGCATCCCTATTTCCTTTTTTGGCTGACAGATTTGTACCTCCATGAATTCTGGGCTTGGCAGTCAAGGAAGATCGCCACCTGTTTCTTTGACTTCAAGGAAATGATCGCTCAGGGAAACACAGTCATTCGTTCATGGGCTACGTTCCAGGGGCCATCCGGGAAAGGTGAGGTAATGATGTCTCATGATCACTGTGCTATTAGAGCAATTTACAAAACAAACATTTGGGCTGTAGTTTGAATGGCCTCGGATTCTCTTTTTTAAAGTAACCCCTTCCCCATCTTCCATATTCTTCCAGGCTCTTGAAACAGCTCCCAGGCACTTCATTGCTGCTTATGCAGGAAAACTTCCTTGTGGGTCAGATGTGTTGGTCTTGCTCTCCAAACCCACCGCTGGAGGACCTCACAATAGAGCCACCTCTGCAAGTCACATAAAATGGTAACTTCCTTCCCTTTGACTCAACATGGTTTTGAAGGTGCTGTCTAGACAGTAGCTTCCCCCCCCCCCAAAACACACGGACACACCTGGTTGATCTTTGCAGCACTAAACTGAGAGCAGAAGAAGCGGGGACTGGGAGAAAGAGATATCCATCAGCACAAGATTTTGCTGTGATGGTCACCTACCGCACTTCTTGTGCTGTGGCATGGATTTCCAAACTCTTGGAAATCTCCCAGCATTAGAACTGATCTCCATGTCGGCTCTATGGCATGATACCCTGCTGAGGTCCTTCCCCTCCCCAGTCCCAGCCCTCCCCCAGTTCTACCTCCAAGTCTCCAGGAATCTCCCAACCCAGAGCTGACAACCTTAGTCACAGAGGAGTCTGGCTTGCGAGTGTTGTGATCCCCAACAGTCAAACCCTCTTCATCTGGAGGGATCCAAAAACTCATGACCAAGAGCAACATAGCCTCAAGTGCACATAGGAAAGTATTATTGGTGGTTTACCCATGTGTGATATTGTCATCATTATTTGTTACTAAAGTACCTGGGAAGAAGGAGCTGTGGCCCAATTGCAGAGCATCTCTTTTGCAGGCATCAAGTCCTGGCCTCAGTCCCTGGAATCTCCACATAAATGGACTGAGTTTGGGGTGATGTGAAAGGTTCATACCTGAGACCTGGAGACCCACAGCCAGTCTGAGTGGACAGTACTGACCTTGACTCAGGAGAAGGCAGCCTCATGGATGTGTATTTAACAGAGTAACTTATGCCCACCCACCCCAAAGAAAAAAGACCTGTCTGGAGGATTTGTAATAATACGTTTTGAAAGTCAAGGAGACCACAGAAGAGAGGAGCAGGTGGAAGGAAGAAACAGGAGATGTTGAGAATAAAACATTAAAGCACCTGAGTCTTTTTTAATATAGTTAAGGGGGGGAAGTGGGACAGGATAGAGGTTTATGCAAAGACGTGCACTATGGAGAAGGTGGATGGAGAAAACTATGTCTGCCCCTTCCTTTTGACCAGAACATAAGATCACCCAGTGAAATGGGTGAGTACCTCACAAATGCATAAATCATTTCATGGGATTCCCTACCACAAAAGGTGGTGCTGGCTTAGATGTTTTTAAGTGGGAACACCTTTATGGAGGAGAGCTCTATCACTGGTTCTTAATCATGGCTAAACCGAACCTCCATGGTCAGAGGCTGTATACTGATGGATTTCAGTGGCTGGGTCAAAGTATGAGGGGACAGCTGCTGCATTCTTGCCCTGCTTGTAGGCACTGTCACAGTGGGTTGGATCGCAGCAGCTTTTCTGCTGGTGGAAAAAGAAGGACATTCCCTTTGACATAGGAACATAAGAGAAGCCAGTGCTGGATCAGGCGAATGGCCCATCCTGTCCAATACTCTGTCACACAGTGGCCAAAAATACCAGGTGCCATCAGGAGGTCCACCAGTGGGGCCAGGACACTAGAAGCCCTCCCAATGTTGCCTCCCCCAAGCACCAAGAATACAGAGTAACACTTGCCCCAGACCAAGAGTTCCTATCTATACTTTGTGGCTAATAGCCACCGATGGACCTCTGCTCCATATGTTTATCCAATTCCCTCTTGAAGCCGTCCATGCTTGTAGCCGCTGCCACCTCCTGTGGCAGTGAATCCCATGTGTTAATCACTCTTTGGGTGAAGAAGTACTTCCTTTTATCAAACCTTCTAACTCAACTGCTCAGCAATTTCATTGAGTGCCCATGAGTTCTTGTATTGTGAGAAAGGGAGAAAAGTACTTCTTTCTCTACCTGCTCTATCCCATACATAATCTTATAAACCTCTATCACATCACCCCTCAGCCGTCATTTCTCCAAGCTAAAGAGCCCCAAGCGCTTCAACCTTTCTTCATAGGGAAAGTGTTCCAACCCTTGTATCATTCTAGTTGCCCTTTTCTGCACTTCTCCCAATGCTATAATATCTTTTTTGAGGTGTGGTGTCCAGTGTTCCCTCTAAGCTGAGTTAGTGTGAGCTAGCTCACAGTTTTTTAGCTTCCGGCTCACACATTTTTGTCTTAGCTCAGGAAGGATAGCTCCAAAACAATCTGATTTATGTAGTAGCCAAATCGCTCACTCACTAATGCCAGTAGCTCACAAAGTTGAATTCTTGCTCACAAGACTCTGCAGCTTAGAGGAAGCATTGGTGGTGACCACCAAAAAAGCTTATACTGTGGGTCATGGGGCCTGCATCTACAAAAGCCAGGTAGAATGGAAGCTCTAGTAAGGAAGGGAATTGGCTGAGCCTGGGTGGAAAAGGTGGCTGGATCCAATCCAGTTGTTGTAGGAAACAGGATGTTCAGCTAATGAATCCTTGGTCTGATCCAGGAGGGCCCTTCTTACATCTCTATGAACTCTACCCCCGCCAGCTGTCTCTTATGCCTGGAATTCCCTCACAGAGCACTTCTCTACCCCTTTAGACCCCAGGTTCAAGTCCATCTTTTCCATGACCACTTTAGTTTATTTATTTATTTATTTATTTAGATTTATATCCCGCCTGACCAACATAGCGGCTCTAGGCGGCTCACAACATTTAAAAACAGTATAAATAATATAAATTAATACATTAAAATACAGTACAGTTTCAATTACAGTTTCAGTTGGCGGCAAATTGCAAATATAGTAATTGGCGATCTAACTACTAACACCAGGGCAACGACAGCTTTCCCCGGCCAGGAGGCTACCACTAACTGTTGTTCCGGGCCTATGTGCTTCCCTGGCCATCTCTCAATGGCCATTTCCCCCAGCGGCGGCCCCAAAAGCCTGGCGGAAGAGCTCCGTCTTGCAGGCCCTGTGGAACACCTTATCACCAACAGAACTGAAATGTAACAAAGTTTGAGTCCAGTGGCACCCTTAAGACCAACAAAGTTTAATTCTGGGTATAAGCTTTTGTGTGCATGCACGAAACTGAACTGATATGTAGAAATGAAATGTAGCCGGCATAACTGCATTTGCTCATGTCCTTTCTGTTGTGTTATAACTACAACATGACAATGGACACTTTTGTGCTTAAAATATAAACTGGCGAGAAGATCTACATAAATCTATGCCCAGCTGTTCTAGGGCCTTCTCCCCATGCCTTTAGACTCTTGTGGCAAACTGGCTGGGACTGAAAGCAGACAGTCTCTGCCAAGTCACACTTACAAACACTGCCAGGTGGCAACTGCTGAAACTCAGGTGGGTTGCCAACTTTGGGTTGGGAATTCCTGGAGATTTGGGGGTGGAGACTGGGAAGGGACCTCAGCAGGGTATAATGCCATAGAGTCCACCCTCCGAAGTAGGGGAACCAATCTCTGTTGCCTGGAGATCAGTTGTAATTTCAGGAGATCTCCAGTTACCACCTGTAGGTTTGCAGCCCTAACTGAGATGCAACCCACTTCCAGTTCTTTCCCTCATTTTTTTTCCTTATCTCATATGAAAAGTAAAACAGAGTCCAGTGGCACATTGGTTTGTTTATCCTCCTGCTACAGATTACCATAGCTTTCCACCTGGAATTATACTTGGTTTAGAAGCTTTGCTACCGTTTTATCCCACCCTTTCTCCAAGGAGCTCAAGACAGCATACATCACTCTCCTTCCTCTCAACAGCCCTGTAAGGCAGGTTAGACTGAGAGGGACTGGCCCAAAGTTACACAAGCGATTCCCATGGCAGAGCAGGAGTCCTAATCCAACACCCTAACCACTACACTACACTAGTTGGATGTAGCTGACACTGTAGAAGGCCACGGCAAAGAACGGAAGAAACTTGTGGTGTGTGACTGCATCTCTTGTATTAAAAGACAGCTGAGGTTTTACTGCTGTTTGATTTATTGCTGCTGAAATCTATTTTATGGCTCTTTTTATAGCTGTTGTATTATAATCATTTTAATGGGTTTTTTAAATGATAAACCACCGTGGGTGACAAACTGGTAAATAAAGTGGTTGATACAATTTAAAATAGTAATACGTGGATCTCCAGGTTTTGACTCTGATTAATGAAACTGAGAGCCAAACTAGGTGTGAAAGTGAGGATCCACGATTGGATTCTGCGTTGTATAACTTCACTTTGGAAAACAGCCTTGGGCGGATGGGAGAAATGTGAATCACAGCCAAGGTCCTGGGGAAGGGTTTGTTTTTTAAAAAACTATTCTAACCCCCCCCCCCCCCACACACACACACACACCAGCTGCTGAGACCCAGTGTGCTATAGAAACTAGAGTGCTGGTCTAGGATCTGCTAGACCTGGGTTTGAATCCCCACTCTGTCATGAAAGTTTGCTGGGTGATCTTGGGCCAGTCACTTCCAGGGCCAAAGTACACATTGTAATGTACATGAGTCTCCCATGGGGACCTGCAGCCATATTGCACCTGCAAATTCCCAGAGGGAACACCATTTAAAGGTGCCATGTGGTGACCTGATTTGGATCAGGACCATGGCTCCTGCCTTTCCCCCTATACCATTTTCCTTATTGTGTGAGAAGTCTGTGTATGCCTGGAAGTCATGGTTGACTTCTGGCAACCCCTAGCGGGGCCTGGACGTTTCAGAGAGGTGGCTTACTATTGCCTGCCTCTGTGCCGACTGCTGGTATTCCTCGGAGGTCTTCGATCCAAGTACTTGCCAGGGTTGGCCCTGCTTAGCTTTCGAGATCTGACGAGATTGGGCTTGCCTAGGCTAACCAGGTCAGGGCCCTTTATACCATTTCCCTGAATTGAAACAGTGCTAGGACAGCATTATTTGCAAGGGGGGGGAGCAGGCTGTACATGCAAGCATTCAGGGTGGCATAGATTATTCTTTCCGCTTCCATTTGATCCTCACAACAACCTTGTGAGGCAGGTGAGTCTGTGAGAGCATGGCTGGCTGTAGACCACCAAGTCAGCTTCACAATTCGAATGCAGTTCTGGAGACTCTGGCCACCACAGTAATGCCACACAGGCTGCTCTGCTCATTTAGCTCAAGAGTGAATCTTAACCAAGCATCCCTGCTGAGGACTGCAGCCTTCCTTCTCTGGGGGAAGTGAATAGTGAACTGTAGGTTAAATAAGAGTGTGGTGCTTGCATGAGATTAAATGCCCATTGTTCATGCCTCTTTTCCTTGCCTGAGCTCCTGGCTTGCCCCAGGAACTGTACAATAGATGAGGCCCAATATAAAATAGCCAGAGGTTTGGAGCATGTGAAAAACCACCAGAAGGCAACCTGGGGGTGGCTTGCGATGAGCTTCCTTGTCTTGCTTTGATGAGAGTTTATGTCATCACCGGGTGGCAAGATGGTTTCTGTGTGATAATCGAGTTCCTGACACGACACCTGCTGTCTCCTGGGCAATTCACACACCTGGGCTTCAGCAAGGTTCCTCTCTCTCTCTCTCTCTCTGCATCAGGGGTAGGACTGGAAAGACCAAAGTGTTTGTTGCACAATGCCCCATTCCTCTGCGCGCACCTGTCTCAGTCAGTAAGCCGTCAATGACATTTAACTGTCAGGTTTGATTAACGCAATTAAATTTTTATTAGGCAGGATCCATCAGCAATTCCCAGGCGTGGCATTTAATAAAGCAATTAAATGCTACAAAACGTTTCATAAAAGCAACGATACATTTAAATATATGTCTCAAAACATTCCAAACAACAGTCATAATTGCATTCTAGAGAGACTGAGTTTTCCATTCAATGCTGAGTCTTGTTTACAGACAGTACAGGGTAGTGGTTAGTGTGCTGGCTTTGAGCACTGAGGAGACCTGGTTTCAAAATCTCTAGCCATCGGTGATGCTCATTGGGTGTCCTTGGACATTCCCTCTCTCTCTCTCTCTCTCTCTCTCTCTCTCAGCCTAACCTACCTCACGGGACGGTTGTGAGGATAAAACAGGAGACAGCATTGCAGTGGCTACTGCCTCAGGCAAGGGCCAGGAAGAGCTTGGTTCAACTCTTCATCCTGAAACTAACCTCACTGGGTGACCTTGGACCAATCACAATCTTTCAACAAGCAGCAGGGTTGTTATGAGGCTAAGATAGGAGGGACCATATCTGCTGCCCTGAGTTTCTTGAAGGAGGAGTGGGATAAGTGCATAATACATTTAATGTATGTGTAAAGTGTGATTAAAAATGTAAGAAAAAAAATTATACTCTGTAAACTTAGTCATTCCCCTTCTCCAAAGATCTCTGTGGTATATTCCCCCCCTGACAAGTTTTCTTCCAATCCGAAAGTCATTTGAAAAGGTCAGACCCAAATTCCACCTAGTCCAGCAGCTTGTTTCCAACACTGGACAGATTTTTCAGGGAAGCCCACAATCACAGGGCATAGCAACAACCCTCCTTGATGTTTGCCCAGCACTAGCAGCCAAGTTTTCAAAAGTATGAAGTTGATTTGCAACTACATTCCCAGATCCAGGCCATGCTGATCCACACCAGCTTTTACAGTAAAGTTGAAAAGGAGGGGAGTTCTAGCAGTAAAATCAGTGTGGTAGTTACAGGGGTCATTTCCTAGAAAAAGAGGTGCAGGAGCTTATTAGCATAACTCATTAGCATAACTTATTTGCATATGTCACACCCTCTGACATCACTGGAAGTGTGTCAGAACCCCCCCCCCCCCCCCTGCTCAGGCTCCAGCCCAAAAATCTCCAGGTATTTCCCAACTCAGATCTGGAGAGCCAGCTTTACACTTTGACTAAAGACATTCAAGGTTTCCTTTGCTCTTGCAGGGAAGCTACCCTACAATAAGCATGAAAATACAAATTAAGGTACTGTGCTTTTGCACAGTGCATCACCATATGTGCCTGCTCCTGGGCCTGTTACTCCCGGAACAGTGTTCCTGCTCGAAATGACTCCTAGGTAGTTATAACTCTAGTAGAGAAGGAACTTTTTTAATTAAACTCAGCATCTGTCTAGAATGGCTGTGTCCTGATTTCCATGCCTGGTCTTCTGCACAGAACATAGACTGTCTCTGAACATGGAAGCTCCATTTTTGGATGTCAATTTTGCCTTCTGTTTTCAACTATTGCTCCGTTTCACCAGATATTAAATCATTGTAATGATTTTTTTAAAAGATATATATATCGAGAGAGAAAATTATATAAAAGTGAAAACAGGAACACAGAACACAAGGCCAGGCCCTTCCCCCCGCCCCCAGTTCCTGCTGCTATCTCAAAGGTCTGACAACCTTCATATAAAGACGTATTTATTTAAATTAGACATTTCAAAAGCAAGGTGAAATTTTTTACACTTGTTCCACCACAATGGGTAATGCAAAAAGAAAAGAAAAAACACAGAGAAGAAGAAGAAGAAGAAGAATGGTTTAGCTGAACCATTTGAGATGTTGGATTATTTTATTATTTTTTTACATGTATAAAGGCAATTATTTGGCAATCAACCACACATTTCATGAACAAAATTAGAAAACAAAAATAATTCAGCATGATATAAACTAGCTAACTAACCTTTACATTAAGATTAACTCTGTTAAATAACTGATTAAAAAAAGAGTTCTGTCAATACAAGATAACTCAAGCTATACAAAATGCAAGGCCAGGGGGGCGAGGCGTGGGGGGAGAGACATGGTGAAATGTATGTACAGAGATCCCTTTTGGCAGAAACAGAAAAGGAAGCAGTTTTCTTTCTAAACATGAAAATGTCTGCCCTCAACCATGTTTCAATACAAGTGGAGGACTGGTCAATGAAGTTTTCCCTCAAACTTTGTGCCAGTAAAGAGGAAGTGGGGAGGGCAGATATGAGGTCAGGTTGAGAAAGAAAGATTGTTATTTAGTTTCTGACACAACCCAGGACTTCACTGGACTCCACTGGAACCAAGTATCAACTTTAGATAGGTTGCCAGCTCCAGGTTGGAAAATACCTGGAGATTTGGGGGGGGGGGGCTGAGGAAGGCAGGGTTTGGGGAGGGAAGGGGCTTCAATGGGGTATAATGCCATAGAGTCTGCCCTCCAAAAGAGCCATTTTCTCCAGGGGAACTGATCTCTGTCATCTGGAGATGAGTTGCAATAGTGCTGGGAGATCGCCAGGCTTCACCTGGAGTTGTCACTCTTATGCACTGCACCAAACAACCCACAGGTAGCCTGTGAACATCAGAGTTTGGGAACGAGACATCCTGTTCCAAAGACATGCTTTCTTCCTAGCAGACTTGTGCTGCAGCACCTCTTTGGCTAGCCGTGCATCTCTGAATAGCGCATTCCTGAACTTCTGCACTGGCACATACCCACCTGCCACATCGGTGTGACGTTTCTGCAGTGGCCTCCACTACCCTGAGTTTGGCTACATCGGGCTGCAACAGCAAAGTTGATGCACCCCACCTGAAGAGCACAATGACTTGCACATCCTGTTCTAGGACTAGGCTATAAATCATTTACACTGGCGTAATCCCACTAAGGCCAGTGGGGCTGTAGCAGCACAAGCAGCCAATGAATCATGTTCTCTGCATCACCGAATAAGATCTTATCTCCCCAGACAACATCATCTTTGGAGAAACTGCTTATACAAGGATCTGCCTGAAAGATACACAAGCCGATAATTTGCCCTGTTGCAGAATGATTAGGAGGGTGCTACACACAGTCCATGTTTGTGTGTAAACATAAAACACCCCTGGAAAAACACCTCAAAAATTCAGTGTGTGAATGGGTCAGTCATGCACAGCATACTAATATGCTCTTTAGGAGGCAGCGCTTGGCCACAGATTGCAGCTGAGTCTACAGGGTATTGCTACCTATGGTATAAAGCATGACTCAATGGTAGAGCATCTTCTTTGCATGCAGAAGTTCCCAGGTTCAGTCCCTGGCATGTATGTATTTATTCATTTATTCCCCACCTTTTCACCCAATGGGGACCCAAAAGTGGCTTGCATCATTCTTCTTTCCTCCATTCTATCCTCACAACAATCCTATGATTCTATCCTGTGAGGTGGGTTAGGCTCACAACAATTCTACCCTGTGAGGTGGGTTAGGCTGAGTGTGTGTGTGTGTGTGTGTGTGTGTGTGTGTGACTGGTCCCAAGTCATCCAGCTAGCTTCCACAGCAGGAAAGGGATTTGAAAATGGGGCTCCCAGATCTGAGCCTGACACTTTAACCACTAGCATTTCCAGTCAAAAGGCTCAGATAGTGAGTGATCTGAGAGATCTCCTGAGATCCCAGAGACTTGCTGTTGGTTAGAGGAGGCAATACGGATCTTGATCCGCTACCAGACAGCCTTCTGGCTGGAGACACCAGGGCTCGAACGTGGGACCTTCTGCATGCTAAGCGTGTGCCTTTCTACTGAGCCCCAGTCTCTTCCCTAGTTTTCCAAAGCATGGTAACCAGTGGTGAAGGAGCATCTAACATGGATGCATGGACTTGCCTCAAGTTAGAAGATATTGGATTTATACCCCGTGCTTCACTTGTAGTCTCAGAGCGGCTTACAAACTCCTTTCCCTTCCCCTCCCCATAACAAACACTCTGTGAGGCAAGTGGGGCTCAGAGAGCTCTTTCTTGAGGCGGAGTCAAGTTAATGGAGAATGGGTCTATCCAATAGCTATTCGTTGTGATAGCCATTAACATACTGCCTCCATGCTCAGAGGCAATATCTTAATCTGGCCTAGAGGAACACAGTAGCCCTGCTGACAACATGTTACACTGAACAAACATACATCTTGCATGTGTACATCTGTTTGTGAGAAAGAGCCAATGCACATTGCACATGAAACTAGGGATAAATGTGGATAAACATGGGGTTTGGATCACATGTTCAGCTGGGCCTGCGTTGAATCTAACATGAGAATTCCCCAACACATGTAATAAAAAACCTGCAAGTGTACACTATACATGGATTGTACATGCATTCACTGTAACTTGTTAACAGGGCTAGTACATGGCTGGAAGCAATTTTCTGGACTGAGGGAAACCAGTAGTGGAGTCTGGCTGCCTTTGTTCCCTGCTTGTGGGATTCCCAGGGGTGTCTGGCTGGCCACTGTTGGAAACAGGACTCTGGGTTAGATGAGACTTTTCTTATGGTGAAGAAGATTTGTACAAACATCAGCCAGCAAAGATTTCTGTTGTTTGAAGTGGAACCTTGAATATGCTCTGAACTCAGATGGACACAGTCTAAGGGTAATCCGTGGCAGCAGATGCAAGCAAAGAGGGCATAGATATTCACATTAATTTCACTGTGGTAAGGAAAAATATTGGCATCAAGCAATGAGTCTGCTTTCAGAAGAGAAACTAACCCTGCTCCCACAGACATGTTATTAGTCCCAGTATGTGGGGGAGGCCTTCCTCCCGGCCCCCCACCATCAAGGCTAATTACAGCTGGGGAGGATTCTACTGGAAATAAATCGAAAGGTTTAACACCCCGGGTCTACTTCAAATTGCCCACTCTATCACTGTTTTTTATGGTTAAAAATCTCTCATGAGATGCAAGCATGGATTTCCTCAGATAATTTTTTGTTGTGTCCTTCAAGTGAGTTTTTAGGGTCACTAGTGAAAGCAGCTCACCTTTTCTTTCCTATAAGAGTCCCTCAGATACCCAGGGGGCTGGATACAAAAGCCGTATCCAAACAGAAGTGCAAGATTGGAATATATAAGCATGCACCTTCCAGAGGGGAATATCAAGTGTTACTGCATCTAATGTTATTGACGTGGGTTGCAGGTGTCCTCTAATGCCCCAGTGATGTCAGTGGCATAGTATCAGGTTCATTTGCCTTATTTATACCCTGCCTGTCTTCTTAAAGCAGTTTTCATGATTCTCCTCACCCCCATTTTATCCTTACAACAGCCCTGTGGGTTAGGTTAGGTCGCCCATTTAGCTTCCATGGCAAAGTAGGGATTTGAACCTCAGTATTTCAGAACTCCTGGCCTGGCATTCCAACCACTACATCATACCACTACATCATATAATACAAATTGCCCATTTGTGCTGCCTCAATTTGCCTCAGGGACATGGAGAGAACAGAAGTGTAACCCTTCAGTCTCTGCTCAGAAAACACACGTGCCTTTACACCAAAGGCAGCAATCTCTCATACCATTTCTGGCTGCTTTTAGAAATGAATGGACATTGGGCAAGAATTCGGGGGGGGGGGGGACTGGACAAGTATGAGGAAAAGAATGAGATAAAGTCTATTGTGAAGTCCTCCTGCGTAAGCTCCATTAAAATAAATGGGACTTGCGCAATTGCATGGTTATTGTAATGGGCTTGCCTAGGAGACGTTCCTGGGCAGTTCAGTCCAGGACATCTTCAGTTAAGGGGCTATGGTTCAGGAGAACAAGAGGAGTGGTGGTTATTTACAGTTCCTGGATCACTTTCTGCCTGCATAGACAAAACAGGTTCATTTGCCAGTTCTCACTTCATTGGCAACTGAATGCTACTAATAGAATCAGAAGTGACTGCAAGATGCATTGGCCCTTGGGCAAATGATACCCACTGTGCTTCCCTTCCCCCCTCCTCCATTGTGGCTCTCTCACACCCCTTCCAATCGATGTCCCCTTCTCCTTCTCTAATTGTGGATACCCTGGATAAAGCTGAGAGTGACTATCTTACACTCCTTCAGACCCATTGGTCTTGACAGGTCTGAAAGGAGTCAGGAAGGTCACTGATATTGGTATGTATTCAACCATTTGTGGACTTCCCAAAGTGAAGGAAACTCCCATTTTCCTTCCTTTTCCTGCTGTAGCCCACTAAGCCCCTCCCCCAGGGTGGTTCCTTGGGTCACCAGACTTTCAGGGGCAACATAAGGGGAAACATGAAGGCCTGCAGTGGAAAAGGTGGATGCTGCAAATCACCACCCCTTCCCCCCTTCCACAATGAAGGAACTGTGGAAGCCACTCTCCCACATTACCATAGCTTGGGATTGTTTGGGAAACCAGGGCTTCACTGAAGAGAGAGGATTCTTTTCATCGTATCTGATTAGACAACCTATCCATCATAAATATTTGACTCTCTGCTTTGAAGGGCTTTGGAGTCGGGGGGGGGGGGGGGTTGTGTGTGATAAATTAGAGTAATTACCTACTAGACAAAACTCCAAAGTTATTTTCAGTTCAGCCTGGCCAATCCTGAGGTGAAGGGGGTAGAAAGTTTGGAGGCAACCACAGGCCAGTAAAACTGTAGAGTCTTTCCTTGTATGGTCCACAGGACACATCCTCTTCCCCTCCGGCCTAGGAAACACTGTAGTTATTGTAGTAAGTAGCTGTAGCATCTGCCAGGATGGAAATGAGGCTGGTCTCTGACGAGTGTGAGACACCCGCAGTTTGAGACACCTGGATGTGTCCATTGATGATCAGCCCACTGGGCTCTGAATGGGTGGTAGCGTTGAGATACTGGTCAAATTCATTGCGGTCCATCTCCTCCAAGAGCTCTGCTTGACTCAGCTGGTCCAGGTTGTCGAAGTTCTGGTGTTCAGGGGGAGGTGAGAGCTGGCCCAGATGACCATGGAGGTTGGAGGGCTGGAGGGCAGGATGGAAGGTTGGAGCATAATAATTGGCCGAGGAGGGAGCCGGGCAGCTGGAAGGAGCAGGGAGGATGGAGGAGCTTGCCGGGGAGACTGGCATGTGGCCAAGAGGGTGATTACACTGCAGAGAGCCGCTGGAATATTCCAGAGAGTAAGGCCCCCCAGTCATGTGGGGATGATGAGGGTCTTCCGGGCAAGGGGAGGAGAAGAAGCTCTGCTCAGGGTCTATCACATCCAAGGGAGACATCTCTGGGGGGGTGGGCAAACCGTAGGGATAGATGTCCATGGGAGTGCCTGCATTGTTGCTCGGGGCCTCTCGGTATCTCCCCAGGTTTGGCAGAACAGAACTGGTAGAATATTCAGCCGGAATGTCCTTCTCTCCCAATGCCCTGCTGCACACCCTTTTCTCCGGTATGGGGTCCTGATCCCTGGAAAGATTCCCCAGCAGGAAGCCTGGATCCACCCGCTTGCAGATCCGTTTGACCTGCTTCTTCCTTCTGGGCCGGTACTTGTAGTTAGGGTAGTCTCGCATGTGTTGCACCCTCAGCCTCTCCGCCTCTTCCACGTATGGCCTCTTCTGGGAAGGGGTCAAAGCCTTCCATGACTTGCCTGCAACAACAAGAAAGGAGATGTCCCTTTTACACCACACAGATGGGAGTCACTGGGGCAAACTGCCAACCTGCTTAGTCGCCTCTGCTTACATTCTTCTCTCACTATCCTTGCCTCTCCCAGTCCCATTCTTTTCACGTCCTTTCCCTTCCGTCTTTTTATCCTGTTCAAATTTGGATTACAATTTTTCTTCAGGGTGTGGGGCTGTTATTTATTCACTGGTTTTACTTTACTGTGTAAAGTCCCATGGACATAGGTGGCATTTTACGAGCAGGACAATAATAACAGTTCAACACATTGGGCACAATCCGGTGGGAAGTTCTCCAGCACCAAATTCACAGAAATGCATGGAGTATCGCACAGGAGATCCTACCCACTGGATTGTACCCAATCAATTTGGGATTTGTTCACAGGGCCATAGAGTTGGCCAGATGTGCCAACTACTTTTGCCATGATCCACCGTAAGGGGATGAGGACAGATTATCGGTCTTGGATCTAAGAGAGGTGGGTTCAGTCCCACTAGGTGGCCATCGGCAGGTCTTTCTCTCTCTCTCTCTCTGTCTGTCTTCCTCACCTGTGAAGGATAATGGCCTGCCTTGCAAAGATGTTGTGAAAAATAACAAGATCAAGGCTGTGAACTTTGCACATGGACAAGGATGCATAAAATCTACTAAGCATGAGGTAATGCAGGGGGGGTCACATCCAAACAAGAAAAATATCTGTTGTGCTTGATGAGACAACCTAGTTCAACTTTCTGTTTCCGCCTGCAGCCGACCAGATGCCTCTGGGGAACTTAGTCACAAGCATGATATGGGAATGACAGCCAGTCCCTGCTGTCTGTCTCCAGCATCTGGCATTCAGAGGTATATTGGCTCTGTTCTTGGGGTCTCTTGAGCTGCCATGGCTAGTGACCAATTACAGATCTAACAAGTGCCTTGCTGGATCAAAGGTCAATGTAGTCCAAGTTCTATTTATAAATGGTCAATGAGATCCCTTGGAAATCTGATGGTGAAGGTCATCCTATATCTGTTCCCAGCATTTGCTACTCTGAAGTATTCCTCTATACTTTTAGCTATCATATCATAAATTGGTCCTTTTTAAAAACATGGGTACCTATATTAATCTATTGTAGCAAAACAAAACAGCAGTCCAGGGGCACCTTAAAAACTAACATTTATTCTAGCAATAATACGAATAAAGGTTATTAGTTTTTACAAAGCCTCTAGACTTCTGTTTGATTTTCCATTTTAGAAAAGACACCATCGGAGCTAGTGCCATGTCACACAGCAGTGAATCCCATGGGTTAATTATTCATTGAATGAAGAAGGACTTCCTTTCCCCATCCTCAAACTACCATGGATTTTCACCGGCCAACTCCCCAACCTTCTAGGCTCCCTCTCGCTCTCATTTCGATACGGTGTTGTTTTTAGGTATCGCTTTGCATATTGCTAGCAAAGTGGAAAATGCAATGGAAAGCATTCTTTTTAGGTAAAATGATAATATTAATAAAATGTAATAGAAAGATCAATAAAATGAATAAACAAATTCACATATTTATGCTAGAGGGTGAAATATTTCTCAATAAGCACTTTCTCCATACTACTCTCGATTTTATCAATTTCCATCTTGTCTCCCCCTGCCCCTCCACTGCCCCAGTCATCTTTTAAATCCCCAAATGCTTTCGCCATTCCTCATAGTTAACTCTCTTGTGATATCTCAGAGAATTAATTTTTAAAGTTAACTTCACATGTTTATTTTCATATTTAAATGTCATAAATGTGACTGTTGTGCTATCATTTAATTTTTCTTTTGCATAACCTAAGTATAGAATTGCTTCTTTTCATCTAAATCCAGGGTACCTTTTGCTCGTGGCTTAAGATCTGTTCACAATGCCCTGAATGGCTGGGGTGAGATTATCAGGCATGTATGAAAGGAACTTCCTTGGCTTGGAATTTCCTTCCCCAAGAAGTTTGTCTGACCCCTCTTGTGGCTTTCTGGTGAGCCATCAAATCCTTTTTTCCCCACAGCAATAACGATTGCTGTTTCATTGGTGCTAGTTTATTCTTCCTTTAGTATTACTGTACTGGGACCTTAGTGGCTTTGTTCTAACCTTTAAGACATTACCATCTGGCTATTGGGGATATGGCACACCATCTGATTCTACTGAGCACTTTATTTAAATTGTATTGTCTTTTTCATGAATGATTTATAATGTTTTAATTGTTTTAATTTTTAATGTAATTACGAATCTTGGCTTGTCCAAGTCTGTAAGCCGCTCTGGGCCTGCTACTGCGGGGAGAGCAGCCTAGAAATCGAATATATAAAATAAATAAATAAATAAACCTGCTACTGTATTTGCTGTACTTTAGAAAAATATTTTGTAGATTTTAAATACACTGTTTATCATGCTGTGTGTCCCCCCTGTTCCTTTTTATTTCATGCTGTTTTGACTATTTTATTGCCCCGTTTCATTTAACATTGCGTCGTTATGATTAGGGTGTTTAATTCTTGTAAGCAGCTCAGAAAATCCCCTTTGTGATTCCTAAACCAATATACCCAGAACTTTTGAAGTCAAGCGAAAAAATTCAGTGTTAATTCCTGGGCTGATGATATTTGACATCCAGTTCTTAGGACTGAGAGGTTGTGTCGCATGTGGGATGGAACTGTGGTTAGATAAGCTCTGGAACCTGGTACAAACTGAGCACCTGGAAAGGCGCTGGATACCTTGGTGAAGAAATCTGTAGCCTGTCCAGATGAGTTGTGCCCCAAGGCTTATTTTCAATGCATAGAATTGAACAAATAAAAGATGCAGCGGACTGGCAGTGGACAGTGCTGTCGGAAGCAAACTTGTGACTTTCTTAGGCCCAGTGACTGCAGTGTCCTTTAAATGGTATGACTCTGCTTCGGAATGGCCCTGCAAATACTGGGCAAATTAAAGGGAAGGAGCACACACAGAGACACCCTCATTCAGGGGCAGAACACAGGTTGTTTAGTTGGTTTAGGCTGCAGTCCTGTGCACACTTACCTTGGAGTAAGCCTACTGAATAGTGGGACTTACTCCAGAGTAATCATGCATAGGTTTGCACTGGCAGCATGGTATAACGGTTAGGGTGTTGGACTAGGATCTGGGAGACCTGGGTTTGAATCCGCACTCTGCCATGGAAGCTTGCTGGGGGATCTGGGGCCCATCACACCCTGTCAGCCTAACCTACCTCACAGGGTTGCTGTGAGGATAAAACGAAGATGAAGATAGTGATGTAAACTGCTTTGGGGAGAAAAGTGGGATACATAGGAATTATATATATATATAGATAGACAGACAGATAGATAGATATACACACACACACACACACACACACACACACATACACATATATATATATATAACTGCATTTTAATTAAGGAGGGGGCAAGTGAAAATCTCTTTCGCTCCTGCAGTGTTAATACAATGGTGAATTTAAAATTACAATATCCACAGATGATGATTCCTTCCAAAATCATGTGATTGTTTTTGTTTATTTAATAGTGAGTTTTCTCTCTCTCTTTTTTTTTTTTACTTCCTTCAGATTTTTAGCAGAAAAAAAAATCCCAGCATCTCTACTGAGGTTTCAGTCATACTGTGATTCACTGAAGTCTGTTCTGAGTAAATTATTTTACACTAGAGGTTTAGTTAGGTTCCGAATCTGACATTGCAAACAATGAAAACTTCAAACTTCAATGTAACATGTTGATTTCTGGGGGGCACCCATGGAAAGATAATGAGCCAAACAATTTTACCATAAGCACCATTAAAAAAATCCCTTCCCTATTTTACAGCATGGTCAAAACACATTAGGTATTTGGCTCTTTAGTCCTTTTTGTCATGGCACATTAACACAAAAGGTCTTCCCAAAAATGTAAATTGAATGTGGAAATAAAATCCAATTATGTAAATACGTCTGCCTTGCATCATTTATTACAAAGCACAGAATTTCACATCGCAGTCTTCTTTTTAAAGTGAGGAATTCCCAGTATCAAGATCTGTGCATGCATTGCAGAGAGACATTTACTTTGGATGCTAACACCTTGGGGTCTGGAGAGCTGGAGTGGGGGGGGGGGGCTGTGTGAGGACCCAGGTAGCAGATGATATCAAATGATTAAGGATGGTAAAATCCTAAGGTAAGTCTGCAAGGGACTTCCAGAAGGAATGCTTGCAAAAAAAATCTCTCCAAATAGGTAACAAATCACCTAATGAGATTCAATGGAAGTGAGGGTAAAACAATATGTACCGGGGCAAAAAAAGCCACAGCTTCACCAATAGATGAATGAGGCTTGAATTGGCTATGATAAACCAGGAAAGAGATCTAGGGGTGGCAGACAGCACAATGAAAATATCAATTCAGTCTGCAATGATAATGTCAACTCAACCCGCAACCATGTGGAAAAGGCAAACTCCACAATACAGATTCTTAAGAAAAAGGACGGGAAATAAATGTACTGTAATACCCTTGCACAAATTTTATGGTATGGACCCATTTAGAATTTGGACTGCTCCATACTGTTCTGGTTGGCATGTCTTTAATTTTTGGGGGGGGGGGGGCGGTAGAGCTGGCAAAGTTGCAGAACAGGGCAACTCTGATGATCAAATGACCCTATATGGAAAGGCTGAAGAGCTTTTTTAATTGTTAGATTCTGAACATAATTTTTAGAAACCTCTGCCTCTTATCTTAGTTACTTTGCCCTAAATTTTAGAAAAAGATGGAAAAGAGATTACGTATGGCAGACTGAAAATCGATACAGAGAACACTTTCCACTTCTTCCGCAGTACTAAAACTCAGGGGCATCCAATGAAGTTGATGAAGAGTAGATTTGAGATAGACAAGATAAGTACTTCCTCACTCACTGGAGAAGTGAGCAGTGACTCACGAAAGCTCATACCCTCCCACAAATTTGGTTTGTTTTTAAGGTTCTACTGAAGTCTTGCTCTTTTCATTCACTATGTAATTAACTTGTGGAAAGCACTGCCACAAGATGTAATGATCGCAATAACTTAGATGGCTTTAAAAGGCCACCAGACAGATTCATGAAGGATATATGTACTGCCTGCTAGCAATGTGAACAAATTAAACTTGCAGCTGTAGGGGCAGTGCACCTTTCTCTAACAGTTGCTGGGGAGGGGGGGGCAATACCAAGGGGTGGTTATTACTTTCACCCCCTGCTTATGGACTTCCCAGAGACATCTATTTGGCCATTGTGGGGAAAAGGGTGCTGGACTTGATGGACCATCCACCTGATTCAGCTGGATTTTTCTTATGTTCATATTTCATGTTTAGAATTAATAAGAATTAAAAATAAAACATCCAGTGTCCAAGTGTTCTGTTCTGTACTCCCTATTTCAAAAGGGATACCACAGAACTGGCAAAAACTCAGAAAGGAGCAATCAAACTCCTTAGTCGGAGCAGTTTCCTTGTGCGGAAAAGCTAACAAAGTCTGGGGCTTTTTCATTTAGAGAACAGATGATTAAGTGGGAACATGATAGAGGTTAATAAAGCTGTAAATTTCCCAATGAGGAAGGAAGGAAGGAAGGAAGGAAGGAAGGAAGGAAGGAAGGAAGGAAGGAAGGAAGGAAGGAAGGAAGGTTCATAACAATCTGATTTTTAAAGCAGATTTTCTCTCCTGTGTCCCATGGCTGCAGTCCTGTGTGTAGTTACTTGGAAGTGAACCACATAGAAATAAATGGGAGTAAATTTCAGTGAAATTTGATTAGAGCAAGGCAACTCAAACACTGATCCAAATACATTGTAATTACTTTTAGTGGGACGTGCTTCCAAGTAATATCTTTACGGTAGCAATTTTATTATTTTCTTCCAGCTTCAATTGTCTCGGTAGAGCATTAAAAAAAAAATAGTGAATGATGTCAAGACAGCCTTGTAATAGTAGAGGCATCAGTAATGGAGGTCTTGAAGTATTTGGATTTTGAGTCAGTACAACTGTTTCAGATTGTTTAAGTTTGTAAGCCGCTTTGGGCCCTGTGTTCCAGGAGAAAAGCGGCATATAAATATTCTAAATAAAATGAATAAGCCGAGATGTTCAGGAGACTGGAAGATAAAAAGTTTTAAAACAGAGCTTGGAAAAATGGACACAACCTTTTGTTGCCACTTCCCTTCCATCATTTAAAAATGCTTCCAGTTCTAATAACTTCTGTGGCAAACCAAGTCATTTTATTTTGAAAGGAAGAGCGAGAAAAAAGAGAAGACTGCAAATGAAGGCGCTGGTCTCAGTCCTTCCCGAATTGGATGTTTTTTAGGATCAGGTGGGGTAGCCCGCCGTGTTGGTCTGAAGCAGCAAAGCTAAGTTTGAGTCCAGTGGAACGCTTAAGACCAACAGTTTTACTCAAGGTATAAGCTTTTGTGCGCATGAAGAAGCGTGCATGCACACGAAAGCTTATATCCAGAATAAAACTGGGTTGGTCTTAAAGCTTCTGCTGGACTCATTCCCCCCCCCCCCCCCCCGTTATTAGGATGTTAATGATTTGCTTGGCTTGTAGACTGATAACTGCTGAATTTGTTAGTTTTGCCTTATTTGGTAGATGTGATGTCATCCTTGATATATTTCATACATTCACTGCTATTTTACCTTCTTTTTCGTTTGTTGTTTTAATGCTTTTATATTTACTTCTGGCACTTGTGGGGGGGGGCCCCGCATAGATAAAACTAAGGAGCCCGTTAAAAATATTTTTAGCGCCTGCTGTCTGAATCCCTAGCAGATGACTGCAAATGCCACCAAAACGAATATGGAGAAATTCATTTCTGCTTCCAACCTAAGAATATTTTAAATTGCTTGTTCCCCATAATAGCAGAATCTTTTTATGTGCTCAGTTCAACATCCCAACTAAAACATGAATAAATGCTCAGACGCTAGTCAGTTCAGAGCGAAGTAAGGCAGTGCAGAGACACCCCCCTTTCCTTCTCTCTTAGCAAATTCTGCTGCGAACATTTGATACACAATCTTGACTATCGGTGAGCAAATGTTTTCTTTGTTGGGAAAACGCTAGCTTCTAAACAGCCCAATAATAAAAGAGCTTTGTAGCGAGATACAAAAAAATAAATAAATCTGGGCGATTCCCCCCACCCCTTCTCCGTTCTTCGGTAATTCGCTAGAAGTAGTTTTAGTTTGCCCACGGAGTTCTTTGTAACTGGGATCATTCAGTAAAAAGTATTTTTTTTTAAAAAAAAGGCACCGGCGTTTACATTTTTGTCCACAGCACATTTTAAGCAACTTCGTCGGGGCGGGTTGGGGTGTGTGGGAGGGAGATGTTTTCGAAACGTGCCTGCCACAAACCTGGTCCCTACGCGAGTTTTCCTGTCTTTACAAAAGGGAAAGAAAAGCACCAGCTCTGCGGTCCCAAACTCTCGGAGCCAAAACGTCGGGTTTCCCCCGAGAGACCTTCGGGAGCTTTCCCGCAGAAAGGCCACCCGGATCGCGCCGAACAGCGCGCCAGTTGCCAGGGGCTCCGACCGGGACGGGGCTTCTCGGTCCCACCGACGGCTGCGGGAGGATGCCCCCCCTGCCTGCCGACCTGGTTCCCGGGGCCCCCCTCAGCCGCCGGCAGAAGTCCGTCCCGCGGAGGAGACCGGGGAGCAGCTCCGGGCCGGGGGGGGGGGGGGTGGACTCTCCCGCGAGCGGGTTTCGGACTGGAGCGCGACTGCCGCTGACAAACCAGAGGGGCTGCGAAGCGCTCGGGTCGGACTTGGGGGCGCTTTTTGGAAACGGCTGCCCGCTGTTCTCCTCCTCCTCCCGGGCCCAGGAACGAATCGGAACCGACTGAGGACGAGCCAAGCGCGCGGGTCTGAGGCGCTGCTGTTACCGCGGGGGAAAGTTACGGGACAGCGAAGAAAGTGGTCCCCGCTGGGAGGAAGGAAAGAGGAGGATGCGCTCAGGGCGCCCTTGCGCTCTTCCCTCCCCTCCCCTCCCCTCCCCTCCATCCCTCCTTCCTCGCCCCGGGGTGGGTGCCCGGGATTGCCCCCCTGGCCGGGGGAGGCTCACCTAGCATCTTGCTGAGTTCGGCGTTGTGGAGGTCCGGGTTCTGGACGGCCAGGCGCTTCCTCTCGTCCTTGGCCCAGACCATGAAGGCGTTCATGGGCCGTCGGATGCGACTCTCCGCGCCGCCCTTCTCGGGCCGGGCCCCCGCCGCACCCTCGGGCAGCTCCAGCGCCGCGCAGTCCAGCCGCTCCGACCAGGCGTATGGCCCCAGCAGAGGCGAAGCCATGAGACAGACCGGCGCCCCCTCCCTCCCCTCCCCTGCCCGCTCTGGCCCCCGCCGCCTGGCAGCTCCGGCCCGCCGCCCGCCCGCCCGGCCGCGCTCTATTTATGAGCTCCTCCTCCGCCTCCTGCCTCCCGGGCTGGGCTGGGGAGCGCCCGGCTCCTCCTCGAGCGTGCCCGCCCCTCCGCCCGCCCGCCCGCGCCGCCGCCGCTCCAGGAACCGCTCCAGGAACCCGGCCGGCCGGGGAGCCTGGAGGGCGAAGCCCCGTCGGAGGACCACGACGGCCCTTCTCCAGACGCCCCCGGGGGGCTCTTGGCTCTTCGGACCGCGAACGCCGGCAGCGGGGGGGGGGGGGGGCGCCTCTCCTGGGGGCTCTAGATCACCACAGCTGCACCGGGAACCCGCCTGGCCAGGAGCCCCTTCCAGGCTGACAACCCGGGTGGCAGCAGAGTACCTGGCTCACTAGGCTCCCTTCTTCAGATACCCTCGGGAAGGCTCCCACCCGGTCCTCGAGGTTGTCAGTCTTGAGGGCGCTCCTGGAGTCTGGCTCTTTTCACACGAACTGGGCCCCCCATCTTGCTCAAAACCCCGGGCTAGTCTTTCCAGGACCGGAGCCAGCCTGACCGCCATGGAGTCCCAAGAAGTGGCAACTGGCTATCAGGGGCCCCTGTCAGATCGGAGCAGGCCCTCAGTGCCTGCAGAGAGCCCCCCAGACACCAGCCAAGGGGGGAAGAGAAGGGAAGGGACTCTTGGTGCAGAGGATGGCCTTTCCAGACAAAGTGTCAGCCTCGTTTTTTCCAGCAGAACCCCCATCTCATCTCTTCTAGCCCCCCTGTTAATGGGAGGCACTGGGGGAACCTGAGCCCCCCACTCCCATCCTTGTCATTCATTCATCACCATTTATATCCTGCAGTTCTTCCAGGGAACTCTGGGTAGAGAATATGGATGGAGCTAGCCCATTTTCCTTACAACAACCCTGTGAGGTAGAGCAAAGTTTGGGCACCAACAAAGTTTTATTCTGGATATGAGCTTCTGTGTGCGTGCACGCTTCTTCTTCTGTCACTTCAGACCAACAAGGCTACCCGCCGGAAACGGAGAGGCAGGTTAGGCTGAAGGACAAGTGACCAGCCCAAAGCCACTGAGAAACATCATGGTCCAATAGCAGCTACAAACCCCAGATCTCCCCACTCCAAATCCAGAAGAGCTGACTTTTGTACCCAACTTATCTCTACTTTAGGGAGTCTCAAAGCGGCTTCTCCTTCTCACAACAGGCACCTTGTGAGGCAGGTGGGGCTGAGAGAACTGGGACTGGCCCAGGGTCACCCAGCAGGCTTCATGTGGAGGAGTGGGGGAATCAGACCTGGTTCTCCAGATCAGAGTCCGCTGCTCTTAACCACTACACTACACACTGTAGCCCTGTACCCACTAGTATTCACTGGCTCCATCCTTTAAAATGGCAAGAAAGTCATTGCAGACCAGCTGGGGCAAAGGCATTCAATGTACATTCACACATAGCAAACACACTGCACCAATGATTCCTCCCCCCCCCCCCCCCCCGCAAGCACTTCTGGCCTTTGTTTGAGTCAGAGGTTTAGACAGCTGCAGGATGCAAGAAGAGGAAAAACTCTGAGTAGATGGAGAGTGATTTTCTTCTGCCATCCTGTGTAATCACAGCTAGCCCACACACTCCAGTGCCAGGTCAAGGATTCACAGAATACGCATCCTGGACCAGAGACTGAGGCATTCAGTCTTTTTGGACGAGCAAGAAACACGCAAGCTTTCAGATCACTCAGAGCTCTTGGTCAGGCAGGTCAGGAAAGTTAGGGTGACGTTCTCCACCTTCTGTCTTGGGTGCCTCTGTCATCTGAGGGGAGACGTATCTTATCTATCATACCTGAGAAAGAGACTTCTCGGTCATGGCACAAAACTTTGAACTCTCTCACCTGGGAAATTAATTTTCTCTCTTTATTGTTGTCTTCTGCCAGCAGGCAAAGATTTTTGGTATGTATGTATGTATCTAGCTGTCTGTCTCATTAGATTTATATCCTGCCCTCCCCACATTGTAGGCTCAGTGTGTGTACCAATGCTCCCTCTAAGCTGTGGAGTCCTGTGAGCAAAAATTCTACTTTGTGAGCTACTGGCATTAAAGTTGTAAGCGAGCAACTTGGCTGCTGCATAAATTAGTTTGCTCTGGAGCCGTCCTTCCTGAGCTAAAACAAAAATCTGTGAGCTGGAGGCTAAAAATCTCAGCTTAGAGGGAGCACCGGCAGGTACCAACATATATATATCTGCAATTAATGAAGATTTACAAATTAAAATATATTACAGTAATCAATTAAAATCCATAAGATCATCAGCCTTAATTCACTAAAATCATCAGCATTTAAAACAACAACGTGCCTCAACGGCAGATGGTGTGGTCCTTGTCTGGCTTTCAGGATCTGCGGTCATGAGGGGTTTTTGTTTGTTATTCCCTCACTGACTCTTATTAGTCCTTCTCCCTGTTTTTGTGTTTTTGTATTTATGTTTTATTGATTTTAAATATATATACACAGACATATAAAATATTTCAAATGCTTTTTAATGTTTTAATCATTTTAGTGTTGTAATGTTAATGTTGAAAGTCAGCACATAAACAAACAAACAAATGTGTTTGTTCTTTTTTGCAGGTATCTTAACTATATATTATATTATCCTGATGTCCTTCCTGGGTTCATCATGAGGACATAAGAATATAAGAAGAGCCCTGCTGGATCAGATCAGTGATCCATCTAGCCCAGCATCCTGTCTCACACAGTGGCCAACCAGTTTCTCTGGAGGGCCAACAACAGGACAGAGAGGCTGAGACCTTACCCTGATGTTGCCTCCTGGCACTGGGATTCAGAGGTTGACTGCCTTTATATGTGGAGGTTCCCTTTAGTCGCCTTGGCTAGTAGCCACTGATAGACCTATCTCCTCCATGAAGCTGTTTAATCCCCTTTTAAAGCCACCTACATCCCTGGCAGCAAATTCCACATTTTAGTCACTCTTTGTATACAGAAGTATTTCCCTTGTGACCACCCTGAAGCTACTGCCCATCCGCTTTATTGGATGTTCTCAAATTGTAGTATTTCAGGAGAGGGAGAAAACATTCTCTCTGTCTGCCCTCTCAGTTTATAGTTTCATATACTATCATGTCCCCCCCCTTACTAATCTCTCTTCTAAACTGAAAATGTCCCAAGAACCTTCAGCCTTTCCTCATAGGAAAGGTTCTCCAACCCCCTAATCACCTTGGTCACCCTCTTCTATATTTTTTCCAGGTCTGCAACATCCTTTTTGAGATGTGCACAGTATTCCATATGAGGCTGCACCATAGATCTATACCGGGGCATTAAAATATCATCTGTTTTGTTCTCAATCCCTTTCCGAATAATTCCCAACACAGAGTTTGCCTTTCCCACTGCTGTGGCATGCTGGGTTGACATCCTCATTGAGCTATCCACTATGACCCCAAGATCTTTTTTCCTCTCAGTCTGAGGAAGTTCAGACTCCATTAGCTTATACTTGTATTCGGGATTTTTTGTCCCAGTGTGCATCACCTTACACTTGCCAACTCTGAATTTCATTTGCCACACTGTCACCCACTCACCCGGTTTGCGGAGATGCTCTTGGAGCTCTTCACAGTCAGCCTTGGTTTTCACCCTTCTGGATAAGGACTTTGGATTGGATCAAGACCCCCGCATGCCTGGGCAACAGGCACTGCTTTCCTGACTGGGAACAGTCTGGGGGCCCACTATTTACTGACTTACGTTTAACCATCAAGACATGCAAGCTTCTCAAAGGGGGGAAACTGTGGCTCCCTGGAACTACTTGAACATATAATTCACATATTCTACTTTTCTCCCAGTAGCTTACATCCTCGTCTCCTCCACTGTAGCCTAATAACAACAACCCAGTGAGGTAGTTTAGGCTGAGAGTGTGTGACTGGGGCCTGTGGTCACCAAGCAAGCTTCCATGGCAGATGTGGGGATTTGAACCTGGGTCTGCCAGATCCTAGTCTAATACCAACAGGATAATCGTAGATACACTCATCTCTGATTGTCAGAGAGCCAGTTGGGTGTAGTGGTTAAGAGCTTGGTCTCTAATCTGGGAGAGCTGGGTTTGATTCCCCACTCCTCCACATGCAGCTGCTAATGTGACCTTGGGCCAGTCATAAGTTCTTTCAGAGCTGTTCTCTCAAGGGCAGTTCTTGGGAGACCGCTCTCAGCCCCACCTACCTCACAGGGTGTCTGTTGTGGGAAGGGGAAGGGGAAGGAGATTGTAAGACGCTCTGAGACTCCTTCAAGTACTGAAGGGCGGGGTATAAATCCAATCTCCTCCTCTTTCTGTGGCAATTTTCTTCCAGCCATCAGATTCACAGGCACTGTTGCACACTCGATTTTGTAATGACTCAGTTCACGAACACTTCCTGCATTCCCCGACTACAAGGCATTTGCTTAACTTTATAAGCTGAAATTACATGTCAATTAATAAACAAACAAACAAACACTTTCATTCTTACTTGGGAATCACAAGCCATGCTTTTCCCAGTTCAAATGCCACTACATCCTCCACCAGTTAGTTCTGCAGGCGAGAGAAAGCTTCAGCAATGACATGCAGCACAACGACAAAGGACTTGGCCAGTGAATTCAGCTCCAGGATTCCGAGCACCAAAGTTTCCTCTTGATGGAGGAATGGTTTCAAGGCGATCCCCTAACTTTAAAATTAGAAGATTTAAAAGACAAACTCAAGTCATACAAGTAAATTAGGACCCAGCTACTTTCAAACATAAAATGCAAGACTCTCACATCAGTTAACGCTGAAGACATTCACATGATTTTTAGTATTTATAAACAGATAGCACTGTTTAGCAACAAGTTATATTTCAAAGGCATTTCGCCCTCTGGCAGCCTTACAGCCCAACCTAGGCAGATCTCATCAGATCTTGGAAGCGGAGCAGGGTCAGTCCTGGTCAGTACTTGGATGGTGTTAGGAAAGTGAAGGACTGGGCGCCGTCTCCTGCCTCAGACTTCAGGAGGTCACCATAGATTTAGTCAGACAGACAGGTCAGGACACACAGAGCATCCTTTCCTTCCTGTTATCTGATCCTATCCCCTTTGAAGTAGAATGCTGTTCTGAGGGACAAGATTCCTTCCTTCCGACTTAACACCTCCTTCTCTCTCTCTCTCTCTCTCACACACACATACACATAGAGGGAGCACGCTGTCTCCATCTCTAAACAATGGATGCAGGGCACACTCCCCTGCCTGCACACCCTTCCTAGTTAGATAGGTTAGACTATCTCTGTCTCTCATCTATACTGTCTAGGATGGAGTTCCGTATAATAAAGAACCCTTATTAGTTTTAAATCTGACTACAGGCTCTAGGTAACTTTGTAAGCCTGCTTGCATACTCAAAAAGAAAGCTTTGCTGCGTGGAATGCCTTGTCCCCTCTGCTGCAACGACAAGAGATTCCTGGCTGTACAAAAACCAGAGAATCCAACAGATGGGAGACCATCAAGGAAGAGCAGGGTGGCTATGCAAAGGAAGGTGATGGCAAACTACCTTTCTTAACCTCTTACCTTGAAAAACCCTTCACGGGATCTCAGTAAGTCGACTGCAGTTCAGCTGAAAGCAATTGTTGTCGTATTTTGCCCATCACACAGAGGCAGACTAAAATTTGCCATCAAGCCTTTCAGAAGCTCTTCTCCCAGCTCACCCTGTTCTACCTCTTCCCTGAGAGCCAGTTTGGTGTAGTGGTTAGGAGCACGGACTCTAATCTGGAAGAACTGGGTTTGAGTCCCCACTCCTCTACGTGCAATTGCTGGTGTGACCTTGGGTCAGTCATGGTTCTCTCAGATCTGTTCTCTCAAGGGCAGTCCTCGTAAGTGTTCTCTCAGCCACACCCACCTCACAGGGTGTCTGTTGTGGGGAGGGCAAGGGAAAGGAGATTGTAAGCCACTCTGAGACTCCTTTGGGTATTTATTTATCAATTAAATTTATACCCTGCCCTTCCTGCCAAGGCAGGCTCGGGGCGGCTTACATTCGGGTAGTGAAGGGTGGAGTATAAATCCAATCTCCTCTTCCTTCTCCTTCTTCCTGACCTGTAAGAGTGTGGCAATCCACTTTTGGCTCACTGGCAGAACATTTGCTATGCATCCAGAAGGTCCCAGGTTCAACCCTTGGCATTTCCAGTTTAAAAGATTAGGTTGCAGGTGATGTGGAAGATCTCCATCTGGGACCCTAGAAAGCTGTCATCAATCAGAGAAGTCGCTACTGATCTTAACAGAACCATGGCCTGACTCAGTAGAAGGCAACGCCACATATTCTTGTTTATGGGTATTGCACAGTGTTGCTTGTATAGCAATCTGCCTACCAGGCAGACAATGTGGGTATGTGCTTGGTTCAATAGCCTCTTGGGGAACAAGTTTGTACCCTTGGGGCTAAGGCTGCTGACCTGGAGAAACTGAGAGAGGCAGAGACTCCATAGATGATTCACACAGGCAAGGCTTGCAAGGAAATTCTAGGGTGTCCCACACCCATGCTGTTGTGGAGAATGAGGGTGTTATTGGGGGATGTTATCAGACAGAGGAGGGGGGGAAAGAGCCCTTGGAAGGAACCTGTTCCTCAGATGTCAGCCTCTCCTGAGTTAAAGAGGCACGGGCTCTTGGTCAGTGGAAGATTTCAGTACTCAGGAATATTGAGAGTAGGAATAGTGATGGGCATTTTCACTACATGGTGACTTGCCTGCTTGGTACAAATAAGGCTGGTAGTAGCAAGTGGCCATGATGCACTTCCAGAACCAGTGTCACGTGGTCCTGGAAGAAAAACGTTGAATTGGATCCAGACTAAAATTTCCCATCAGAAGGACAGAGCTTTCATGCCTCCCCTGCCACTGATCTCGAGGTAATGGTGCTTCTCGAGGAGGGTTTAGGAGGGTACAACTCTGTTTAGGGTTGTACACCATAAGCTTCCTGGGTCAGAGGCTAATGAACAAGACCCCCAGAGCAGAAAGAGGTGTAATAACAGGCAACACCAACTACTCTTATGTTGACTGGGTAAAAGTATGTTCAGACAAAATCTCTAGACTACAGAAATTACTGTATCTCGGAGCAATTACTCATGGGGCCAGCGAGAGGATTTGGTCCTAAGAGGGGCTAAGGACTTGGTGCAAGACAAAAGTGCTGCTACATGGGGAACATGACCGACCACTATGTTATTAAGGTCAGCATGCATGCTAAGGAAAGACTGCGCCCAAAGTCCAACCCAACCACATGCTATTTCAGAAGAAGAAACCTCTAAAAATAAGATTAACCAGCAGGTAGCTGAAATGGAGTGTCCAGGCTTAAATGCTTTTAGGATTCTTACAATTTATTTAAGTCACAGTAACTGAATCTTGGGTGGTCTGCATACTACAGATTAGGAAAGGCAGGGCTATTTTTGGGCAGGAACGCACAGGAACGGAGTTCCAACTGGCTCCTGAGTTGGCCACACCCAGCAGGAACTCATTAGCATAATAGGCCACACCCAACAGCAGAAACTCATTAGGATTGGCTACATTAGGGGTATGTGGCCTAACATGCAAATTAATTCCTGCTACCAAAAAAGCCCTGGGTTTTGACAACAAACAAGGTAAACAGAATAAGAAGCAAAAGGTGAGTGTGGCTGGATGACCACTCTTCTGATAACATGGGGGTGTGGCCTAATAGGCTAATAAGCGGTGTTGTCTGTGGTGTGGCCTAATATGCTAATGAGTTTCTGCTGTTGGGTGTGGCCTATTATGCTAACGAGTTCCTGCTGGGCTTTTTCTACAAAAAAAGCCCTGAGGAAAGGTACTATCAATTTAAAAGAGTACTAGTGTAGTTGGGTAGCAAGCAAAATAAAGGAATCCATAAAAGGTAAGGAAGATTCCTTTAACAAATGGAGGTCTTGCCCAAACAAGATAAACACAAAGAAGAAAAAGGAGGAGGAGATTGGATTTATACCCCACCCTTCACTCACAGAGCAGCTTACAAACTCCTTTCCCTTCCCCACCCCACAACAGACACCCTGTGAGGTAGGTTCCTGAGATGCTCAGGAGATTCTGGAAAAACAAATATAAGTTGACCATAAGGTGAGTGGAAAAAGAATACAAATATATTACTAAAAAGCAAGAAAAAAATTAAAATTTCTTTAAATACATCAGAAGCAGGAAACCACCCAGAGAAGCGGATGGCAAAAGAATAAAAAGATTGCTAAAGGAAGACAGGGAGATTATAGAGAACCTGAATGAAAACTTTGCACTGGTTTTCACTGCGGCTTATGTGAAGCAGTAACTCAAGCCACTGTTTTCAGAAAGGGTGTCCAAAGAACTGAGTCAAATTGATGTGATGAGAGATGCCGTTCTAGGACTACTGGGTAAATTAAAAACAAGAAAGTTTGCAGATCTGGATCATATACACATGAGCATTCTTAAGGACCTTAGGTACAAAAAAAATGTCACTAAAAGCAGCCTCCCTACTGGAGGACTGGAAAGCAGCAAATGTAATGCTGATTTTGTTTAAAGGGGACGGGGTTCAGAGGATATCCAGGAAATTACAGGACAGTTATTCTGGGTAAACAAATGGGAACTTTATTACAGGTAGCATTATTAAGCACACACAGGAACAGATTATAGTGAGGAAGAAGCATGGCCTTTTGTAAGTGGATATACTGTTCCATCAACCCTTGGCAATTCTTTCAGCATTAATTAGCATGTAAATTAGGGTGAGCCACAGACATTACATACTTGGATTCCCAAAGAACGTCTGACAAAGTCCCTCATCAAAGGCTCCTGAGTAAACTTAGCTATAGTGGGATATGAGGATGGGTGCCCTCGTGGATCCGGAAATGGTTAAACAACATATAGTTCCTACAATGCAGGGAAATTGAGTGTTCCCACAAGTATTGGTTTGGGACTGGTTGATTTGTTCATAAATAAGAGATCAAGGGAAAGCAGTGAAGTAGCTAACACCACGTTAATCAGGATGGTGAAAAGCCAAAGTGGATTGTGAAAACTTTCAAGAGGATCTCTCCAACTTGGCTGAGGAGGAAACAATGTAGTGAATGAGGTTCAGCATAGAATGATGCAGACTGGGATAAAAAATGCTGTTTTTACAATGATGGGGGTCTAAACTGGTAGAAGTTGCCAGGGGGAAAAACATCTTGGTGGATTCACGGTGGATTGCTCAAGTTAAAATGCCAACTTAATGTGCAGCATGTTTGCTAAGATTATGAAAGGGATTTTTAAAAGGTCATTATCATAATGCCTCTGTATAGATCTATACAGTGGTCACATTTGGAACTCTGTGTCCTGTTTGCCATATCAGGAAAAAGGTGTTGTAGAGCAGAAGAAGGCGCAGGAAAGGGAAACCAAAATGATTAAGGAGTTGGATCACCTTCCTTATGAGGTACAGCTAAGGAGTTTGTTTTTTCAGTTCATAGAAAAGATGACTAACATGGACAGAACACAGGCTTATGCAATTACGCATGGGATGGAGACAGATATAGAGAATTTCTTCTTATTCTCCCATGGAACTACAGCCTTGAGGTACCCAGCGAAGCAGTTAACAACAGATTCAGAACAGATAAAATGGAGCAATTTTTCAACCTGTATTTAAATTGTAGAACTCACTGCCACAAGACACACTGATGACCATTACTTATAACAACATAAGGAGTATCCTGCTGGATCAGACGGTGGCTCATCTAGTTCCAACACTGGAGCTGAGATCCATCAGTGGCTATTAGACACAAGGTATAGATAGGAACTCTCGGTCTGGGACAAGTGATGCTCTATATTCTTGGTGCTTGGGGGGGGGGGACAGTGGGAGGGCTTCTAGTGTCCTGGCCCCACTGGTGGACCTCCTGATGGCACTTGATATTTTTGGCCACTGTTGGACTGGACAGGTCATTGGCCTGATCCAATGTTGGCTTCTCTTACATTCTTATGTTATCCTGTTACACTCAGTGTCCAACCAAATGCTCTGGAGGGCCAAGAGCCCCCCCCTCCCCAGTTATCTCCTAACACTGGTATTTGGAGATTTGCTGTCTCTTTGCTGTGGCAGGTAGCTTTCCATGAATCTGTCTTTCCCCTTGTGGAGTCATCTATGCCTGTGGCCTTCATCCATTGGAGGGGAATTCCAGAGTTTAAGTACTTGTTGGTCTAAGAGGCTTTTTACATCAATACAGGAAACTCTACTTTCAGGCAAATTTCATTTGGATGGTAAGCTTCACATATAACCAGTACAAGAATCAAAGCTCAGAGGAGGAAAAAAAGTACACAGAGACAATTTTCGCTTCAGGCCTTTGGCCTCAGTTTTATTTTGTTCTTCTGAAGACTATAAAAGAGGGGAAGTCACAAATGACCAAACTGGCCAATCTTGAGCTGGAAACCAAAGTCATGGGGCATTTTTTGGTTCATGCATTAATAGGCAGGGAACCACTGTTTCACCTGGACTAGTTTACTGCATCACTTTTTTGAAGCATACAGAATTAGAGGAATGCAGAGTTTGTAAATTGCAATCATCCTCTTATCCCACAATCTCTGTTGCAGCATTTATGTAGAACTCTGCTGTAGATAAGTGATGGCTCAGGGATATGCCAGTCCAAAAAGCATGGCAGCCATGCCATGCCCGATGCCACTGAAGTTCCCAATGACATTAGTACAATGCCTTGTGATTTTTTTTCCATTTTTTCTGTTTAACACATAACTGGATCCCCGCCACTTGGTTGTACTTATTCATTTGATAACCATCCCCCTCCCAAAATGTTGGAATGGATTTTCGGAGGAATGCCAGTGCAAGCAGGTCAAGGTCTTGGCATGGTATAAAACCAGGGTCAAGTAGAATTGTTCACATATTGCCATGTTGTAGATAGGCAAAGATGATCCCCTTTAGGGGGATTCTTATTTTATTCAGAGTGGAATATAAGTAATTTACATTCAAGGCCCCTTGACTGGCATTATAACCTCTGCAAACAACAATATATAAACCGTGGCTTGAAAAACATGCTTTATACTTGTTTGTACATACCCTTAATGATTAATAAAGTATATGACACACCAAAATTGCTGTTGTGTAAAATCTTACATGTATCCTCAAAATGAGATCAGGATCCTGTGGGATTTACTACACTGGGCTTTTGATTGAGGCAGTGGACGTCCCTCCCTTTTCCTGGCCAACCCCCCACTAGTGGCCTGCTCTGAATCTGACATTGGGGCACCACAGCTACATTTAAATTAATACAACTGACATCTGAACAAATTACGTGGTATTTTATGTTTTTATGATATGTGATTTTATGCTGTTTTAATCTGTTATTAAATTACTGTTAATTGATATTGATGTAAACCACCCTGAGCCCGCTGGCAGGGAGGGCAGTATATAAATCTAATAAATAAATAAAAATGTTGTAACGAAATTTGGATTGGATTTATATTTAAGACACATGTAAGAATTTACACAACAATTTGAGTTTATATATTGTTATTCGCAGTTCTTTTACTGTGTCTCTGTGTCTTCTTTTTTCTTTTAGCATTATAACCAGCCTGGAAACAGAATCTTGCTAGCTCACAGCTTTGTACGAAGTAGAGTGGCCATGTACCACTGAAGAATGAGAATCCATCTGATATCTGAATAAAAGGATAATATTCCTCAATATGACTCTAGTGTGAAAGCCAGGATCTAGCTTGTGTGTGTGCGTGTGTCTCACTTTTAAAAAGTCATCCTAAAGAGTATAGTTAAAACCATACACTTATAAATTAGGTTATGCTTTCCAGAAGAGACAGGGATATTTGTGAGAAGGTGCAATAAACCCATCACTGCCTTAAAAGCCATTCCAACACTATTCTGGAGAGTTCATCAAAAGATTCTTGCATGAATCCAGACACATTTGGATACCCAGCTAATGTGTTGGCACAACCAAAAGATAACCTAACTAGTGTCAAAAGTCTCAAAACCCATGTCAACTGGAGTGTTTCTTCTTTTTCTTTCTCCTGCTGCCTTCTTCCACATCTTCAGATGTATCTCTATTGAGTTTTTTGTGCTTTTTCTTGCTCTTTTTCTTTGGTTTTGGGACTTCAGAGTCACTGTTGTCCACACTGGATGTTCCAGTGAAACATGATCCTCTCTCCTGGACACCACGCTGGGATTCACTGAATGTAAGACCGCCCCCCAGGCCTAGGTGCTTAGATTTCTTCTTCTTTTTTGGCACCTCTGTGTCTGGCTCACCCACTTCTTCTCCGCTTGAATCACGCATCCTGGGACGTTTCAGCTTTGGTTCATGGCTACCCACATTCTCAGGACCACTGTGCTTGCAGCTCTTCTTCTTCTTCTTTGATTGGGATCCCAAACACTCCCATTCCTCTGCCACCACTGGAGGTGGGTCAGGTGGCATGACATCCCCCCCCTTCTGGGCTTCCTTCAGTTTTGCCATGCGCTTAGCAAAATACTCCTGCACAGTAAGAGTGCTAGTCACTGTGTTGCTGGTGTCAGCTTGCTCAGGTGGGTCATTTGCCTCCTTTGGGTCCTCCTCTGGACAGTCGGCGTCAGCAGCATCCGCCTGTGAAGTAAAAGAGGAAGATGGCTGGTTAGAAATCAGGACAGTTAACTCACCATAAAACATTTCCAAGAGGACAGATTTCTGTGACTGGTTCCTGTTCTGTCTCTTGACACAAATAAGGCAGGCCTTTCTAGCAGCTCTGTCTGGTGGCTTTGCAGGGACTCATCCCCTATCAAAATCTGGAGAACTGGGTTTGATTCCCCACTCCTCCTGCTGGGTGACCTTGGGCCAGTCCCTCTCTCAGCCCCACCTACCTCACAAGGTGCCTGTTGTGGGGAGAGGAAAGGAAAGAGATTGTAAACAGTTTTGTGGACTCTTTAGGGTGGGAGAAAAGCGGGGTATAAAAACTTACTCTTCTTCATCAGCAGGTATACCATAAGATCTCCTGGTGTAATCTGTAACACTTAGAAGGGGAAAATATCCCATGGGGACACTAACTAAGGAGCTGAAGTTGAGTCTGGTCTCTCTACTGCATTTATATACAGTGTTAAACCAGATTAAAAACTAACAAACATGCGCCTTCTGACTATATGACTAGGTACATGAGAGAAGGTACATCAGATACAGCTAATTTTGAAAATGCAAAGAGCCTCTCAGCCGCAGTAGCTAGATGAAGGAAAACCTTTTTATTTTTGGTTTCAACAGGGAAGGGGAGGACTGAACTCTTCCCTCTCTGGGACTTTCCCCCAATTCAGAGCCACTCCCCCCCCTTCTCCAGCAGGCTACTTGAAGCCTCTCTGAGGGGAAGACACTCTCAGATTCCTCATCCCCGAGATCCTCAACTGTCACCTGATTAAAAAAAAGAAATGTTTTAAATGTATTAAGTCTGCACAAGTTGACACATAAAACAGAAGCCGTTCTGAAGAGGGAAAAAAAATGTCCTGGGTTGTTAAATGGCGCAACAAGGCGTCCCCTTTGAAAAGGCGTGCCCCCTGGTACAAGCGAGCACCTCTTGCAAGAGGGTGCCTGCCACCCACAGATTTTTGCACATATCTACAAAAAATCCCTCAAAAATGCTTAGATAATTGGGACTACTTCTGAAAACCAGGCTCACTGACTAAAAATTCTGGATGAGTAATGGTAGAGCCTTGGTTCAAAAGCATTTATTTATGCATCAGATTAATACCCTGCCCTTCCTCCACGGAGAAGAGGGTTGTTCACACAGGAGTTGCCCCATTTAAGCTGCCACGGCACGCTATCTTGAGAATAACAGGGTCAGATCTGACAAGAGTTTTATGTGACGAAATGCAGCAAAAATTGTACAGCAGCTGGCATAAGTGGAATATGAGTTACTGGCAGTAAAAACATGCACAAACAGTAATTCTTTGAGGATATGGGAAGCCCAGTTTCAAACCCCCTTGCTGAGTGACCTCGGGTCAGTCACATAGTCTCCGCCTAGCCTATCTCACAGGGCTGTTGTGATGATAAAATGGAGGAGAGGAGAACAATGTAAGCCCCCATTGGGAAGAAAAGTAAGATCCCCATTGGGGAGACAAGGGAGATATAAATGGAATAGATAGAGAAATAAATAAAACAGCAGGAACCCAGGTCTGGAAATCTGTATGATACGGAGCCAGTGACCAACAAACTCCAGATAGCTGCGGAACACGTTTTCTTGTACTAAAATGGTTTGACTCCAGAGGGTGGTGGGCTCTTAATGTGTAACCCGCCCCCTACTTTTAGGAGTAACAATTACCTGCTCTCAGGAGCCCACCTACTGTGCTTCTGTATGAACTGCTGTGCTGAGTGAGCCTCCTGACTGGATGGAGGCCAGCTCAGAACAGAGACTCATACAAAGATCGATGCAATCTTCCCTGGAGGTGGGAGTCAATTTTGCTGCATCTCTCCTTTGGGAGAAACTGCATGCCTGCAACACATTTGATGCTGAGGTGGAGCTGAAGTACCCACTCCCAGGGCTGGCTGATTACCAGCGGAGGCAAAGCTACAGGAAGGAATCACGCAGAGATGCTGAAGGCAGCCTCTTTGATTTGGAGCTTAGAGCTGAAAGGAGCCTTTAATCAAGTTGTCATGGCATGCAGGTCGGCCTGACTGCATTAGGCCCCAGTGCCAGCGAGGGAGGATACGTGGGTTGGCATGATCGGCAGTGTGGTGAGAAGGCAGCTTCCTGGCAAGGAAGCGCGCAAAGGTTCGAGTGTAACAGAATCCAAGTTAACTCCGCACTTGAGGGTTTCTGGGGATACCTGCAAATCTCTGGGTCTGTTCTCCCTGGGAAGGCCTTTTCTTTTTCAAAATGCGAAATTTGCTCTGCTGAGTATTCCCCCAGCCCCGTCTGAACTTGTCACTTCCTACAATGAGCACCATTTGCAGCAGCTGATGACCTAAGCAGGCCAGGAACACTTTATCAGGTGAGAATGGGGGGGGGGGGGAGGGTGTCATGTAGGATGGGGTGCACAGAACAAATTATTCTGAGAGGCACTTTTAGACTTTTATTCACGCAACAGGGCCTTGTTGTTGTATCACCCAGGAAAAACCATTTTAATCCCAACCCAGTATGTTCCTTTCAGCATTCTCAACTAATTCCGTCCCTCTGCATCCCATGGTACAAATTCTTCTCTCCCTGCACCACTTCCTCTGGAAATTCATGGATTAGAGGCCCAAGGTCAGGTTGTCCTGGAGGTTTCTGTAAAGATTATTTAGGCTAACATTTTCTGTCTACCCAACAGGACCCAAGTGTTTGGTCGAGGAGATGCCAGAACAGATACTTAGTCCTATGGTTCTTAAACTGTGGGCTTATGTCTTTGTCTTCTGATACAGCTATAAAACTAACCTGAAAAGTTTCAGAATAAATCTCTTTGTTAAAATGTGTACTGTCTACCTTTTAAAAATGAGACCTGCATCTAGCTCTGAGTTGAGAATATGTATCGAGGTTACAAAAAACAGCAAGAATGGGACTTTTATGCAGAAAAACACGATTAAATCAGGTCTTCCTGGGTAACGATTTAAATCACGATTTAAAACATTGTGATTCACACTGTGGGCAAGGGCCAGTCCTGCAGTGGCAATCACTCTTTGGATCCTCCTGACCGACCCATTTCATTGCTCTGTTTCTGACCCCGATTAAGAGGCGGGTGCCCCTGGCTGCTGTACTTGAGTTCAAGGTGGGGCCTGGAGTTCTCCTGGAATCACAGCTGATCTCCTGATTTCATAGGTAAGCTCCCTTGGCGGAAACGGAGCTCCGGCAGAAGGACTCGCTGACATCACACCAGTATTCCCTCTAAGCTGAGTTAGTGTGAGCTGGCTCACAGTTTTTTAGCCTCTGGCTCACACATTTTTGTCTCTGCTCAGGAAGGATGGCTCCAGAGCAAACTAATTCATGCAGTGGCCAAACCACCTGCTCACAACTTTAATGCCAGTAGCTCACAAAGTAGAATTTTTGCTCACAGGACTCCACAGCTCCGAAGGAGCATTGCATCACACCCCAGTGAGCCCCCTCACCCTCCCGAATCACAAGGAATTTCTCAAGCTGAAGTGGCAACCCTGTGACTACCCCCTCCTCCTGCCTGTTGGTGTATTTTTAAGCTATAGGAATGATTCAGCCCATGTTAAGTGCTTTCAAACTCCACTCACGGGTCTCAGTGAGAACGAGAGTGAAGTACCTGCTTGGTGGTCGAAAGTGCTGTCAAGTCACAGCTGACTTACAGTGACCCTGCAGAGTTTTCAGAGGTGGTTTGCCATTGCCTGCCTCCATATCATGACCCTGGAATTCCTTGGAGGTCTCCCACCCAAATACTTGCCAGAACTGATCCCGCTTAACTTCCAATATCGGGCTTAGCTCTCTCCTACTGAAACCAGCTGGACTTAAAATATGCTGAAATCCAGCCAAATTGTGTGCATTTTGTATTGTCGTTACCTTTTAGTGATGATTAATATGGCCATTTCTAGCTCCGCCCTGGTCTGTTGGCGTGCTGTAAAGAAACCTATACCATGGAATACTGTGCGCAGTTCTGGTCACTGCATCTCCAAAAGGACACTGCAGAGCTGGGAAAAGTGCAGAGAAGGGCAACCAAGATGATTAGGGGGTTGGAGGAGCATCTTCCCTATGAGGAAAGGATAAAGAGTCTGGGACTTCTCTGTTTAGAAAAAAGATGACTAAAGGGCAGGGGACAAGAGAGAGGTTTATGAAATTATGCATGGGGTGGAGAGAGTTGGCAAAGAGAATTTTTTCACCCTCTCCCAAAATACTAGAATTCAAGGGCATCCAATGAAGCTGATGGGCAGTAGATTAAACAGGTTGCTTACCTGTAACTGATGATCTTCGAGTGGTCATCTGTGGATTCACACCAGTGGGTTTCTGCGCCTGCGCCGAAACTCATCGGTATCTAGCAAGCTAACGGATTTTTGCGCCCAGCTACCGGGCGCATGCGCGTGGCGCCCACCGCGCATGCCCAGAGGAGCTGGGCGCGGACATCCCGCCAGTTCCTTCTGACCGCTGCAACCAGAAGCAGAGTGTGCCGCCTGGCCGCAGAGGGGAAGGTGGGCGGGAGGTGTGAATCCACAGATGACCACTCGAAGATCATCAGTTACAGGTAAGCAACCTGTTTATCTTCGACGTGGTCTCTGTGGTTCACACCAGTGGGAGATTAGCAAGCAGTCCTACCTGGAGGAGGGTGCCGGCCGGCGGTCATCAGGAGGTAGTAGATAAGATGAGTCTACCCATGGCCGCTCGGTCTGATGCTCGAGTATCCAGGGCGTAGTGCCGAATAAAGGTGTTAGGAGACGCCCAGGTGGCGGCTTTGCATATGTCCGTCAGGGCAACACCTTGCAGGAAGGCCGTGGAGGTGGAGACGGCTCTAGTTGAGTGTGCCCATACTGGGCCTGGTAAATGGACCCTGGCCAGTTTGTAACATAAGGAGATAAGTTCTACAATCCAACAGGAAAGTCTACGTGAAGTGATAGGGGTGCCCAATCTACCTGGGGCATAAGAGACAAATAGGCGTGGAGTCCGACGCGTAGCTTTAGTGCGTTGGAGGTAGAAGAGGATGGAACGCTTAACGTCAAGGGTGTGGAGTAAGCGCTCCTCCTCTGAGGTGTAGTTGGGGTAAAAGTCAGGTAGGATCACCTCTGACTGGAGGTGGAATTCCGAGATTACTTTCGGTAGGAAGGATATGTCCGGTAGGAGACGGACTCCATTCGGAGGAAAGGAGAGGAAGGGTGTGTCGTGCCTGAAGGCAAGAATTTCTCCTACACGGCGCGCTGAGGTGATGGCGACCAAAAACGCGGTTTTCCAGGACAGGAGTCGAAGGTCGCACGTCACCAGTAGTTCAAAAGGCTTCCTGGTAAGCTGACGCAGTACCAGAGGGAGATCCCACAGGGGTGCTGGTGGCTTGGACGGTGGGCATAAGTGCAGGAACCCTTTGAGGAAGTGCTTGGAGAGGGGGTGAGTAAACACCGTGAAATTGTCTACCCTGTTGTGAAAGGCGGAGATGGCTGCCAGGTAGACTCTAATGGAGGAGTGGGACAAGCCGGAATCGGCCAGCGAGAGCAAGAAGTCGTAGACACGTGGGAGGCCGGCCAAGGTGGGCGAGGCAGTCTCGGAGCTTAGGAAGCGACTGAATTTGGCCCACTTGTATGCGTAAGACGTCCGCGTGGACGGTTTTCGTGAGTTCAGTAGGACATTGGCTACTCTGGGGGAGAAGCCGAGGGGAAGAGTCTCCATGCCGTCAGTTTCAGATGGGGAACATCGTGGTGAAGAAGAGGGGAGTTGGAGATGCTGAGGAGAAGCGGGTCGGGTGGGAAGTGAACGTAGTGAACCTGAGCCAGCGACAATAGGGACGCGAACCAGGGTTGACGGGGCCACCAGGGTGCTATGAGGATGCAGCTCGCGTGGTCGGCCCGAATCTTTGCGATCACCCTTGTGAGCAAGGGGAGCGGGGGAAAAAGGTAGAGAAATCCTTTCGTCCAGGGGAGGAGAAGGCCGTCTCCTAGGGAGTCGGGGTGCCTGCCTCCTCGGGAGCAAAATCGACGACATTTGGTGTTGGCCCAGGTCGCGAACACATCGATGTCCGGAGTGCCCCAGCAGTGAAAGATTGGTTGGAGATGTGTGTTGGACAGTTCCCATTCGTGGGGAGAGGCTAGTCCTCTGCTCAGCTGGTCTGCTGTGGTGTTCTTGGAGCCGGGAATGTGAGTGGCCCGGGGGTAGATGTCGTGGTGGAGGCACCAGGTCCACAGTCGGAGAGAGAGGCGACAGAGCGACCAGGATACTTTGCCTCCTTGTCGATTTATATAGGCTACTGCCGTCGTGTTGTCCGATAGTATTGCTACGCAGTGGCCCGAAGGAGGTCGCGGAAAGTGTGGAGGGCCAGGAGGACCGCGAGGAGCTCCAAGTAGTTGATGTGATTGGATTGCTGGGAGGTATCCCAGGGGCCCCCTGCAGTGTGGCCACAGAGGTGTGCCCCCCATCCCCAGAGAGAAGCGTCTGTAGTGAGTGTCCGAGTGGGGGAGGGTAGGTGGAAGGAAGCACCTTGAAGGAGGTTGGAGGTCCGCGTCCACCATAGTAGAGAGTGCCTTACACACGGAGTGGGTGTCAGTACAGAGGACTGAGCGTCCTGGTTTGGGCGGAAGACGCTGAGGAACCAGAGCTGCAAAGTCCGCATGCGAAGTTTGGCGATTGGAATGACTGCCGTGGTGGCAGCCATGAGGCCTAGCAGGCGTTGGAGGAGGAAGGCCGACGCTGATAGTTGGGTTCTGACGTGCTCTGCCAGAGATGACAGGACAGAAGCTCTGTCTTGTAGAAGGAAGGCTGTCAGACGGGTGGAGTCTAGGATTGCTCCAATGAATTGTACTGTCTGAGAAGGCTGGAGGTGCGACTTTTCCTCGTTGACCTGGAGACCGAGTCGCGCCAGGAGATTGCGAGTGCGGGCGATGTGGAGGGAGAGGGTTTTCGGCGAGTCTGCCACCAGGAGCCAATCGTCGATATAGGGAAAAATGACGACTCCCTGTAGGCGGAGGTGGGCTACCACAGCTGCCATCGTCTTGGTAAACACTCTGGGGGCTGTACAGAGGCCAAAGGGGAGGGCCTTGTATTGGAATTGGTCCTGTCCCACCATGAAGCGGAGGTACTGGCGATGCTGCGGAGCTATGGTGATGTGAAAATAGGCATCCTGGAGGTCCAGGGTAGCCATCCAGGAGCCTCGCCGAAGAAGGGGAAGGAAGGAGCGGAGAGTGATCATGCGGAACCGCTTGTACTGAATGAACACGATGAGGTTCCGGAGGTCTAAAATGGGCCTTGTGCCCCCGCCCCGTTTGGGTACTTGGAAATAACGAGAGAAGAAGCCCTTTCCCCGTTGTGGAGGTGGAACCGGTTCTATGGCGTCCTTGAGGCGCAGGGTTGCAATCTCGGCGAGCAGTTCTGGGGTTGGTGGGGTGGTGGTAAGAGTTTGGTATGTCGGGGAATGAAGAAACTCGATGAGATAGCCCGTGGTGATAATGGATAACACCCAAGTGTCCGTGGTGATTTCGCGCCAAGCTTCTAAGAAGGGTGCGAGACGCGTAGGTTGTGCAAGGTGGGGGGGGGGAGAGTCAAAGGCCCTGCTTGGGGCCTCTTGCAAATTTTTGGCGACCGGACAGTTGGGTCACTGCTGGTCTCTGTTTTCCCTGGTAGGGTTGGCGTTGTTGAGTGGGTGAGGATCGTGGGCGTCAAGAGCGATCGGGAGAACTCCTGGCTGAGGAGCGTCGGGACCAAGGCCTTGACCAGGTGCGTGGCTTGAAGGGTCTTGCAGTAGGAGCAGAGACTCCCAGGGTCCTCGAAGCTTTAATGCTTTTGTCGAGGTCCTGAAGGACTGTGTCTGTGGTGGAATGAAACAGCCCCATGCCATCAAAGGGGAGGTCCTCGGGACTTCCAGCAAGACTTGTGATCATGGCGGACGCGCTCCTCCGCATCTGCGGGGAGCGCGATCCGTACCCGGCGGGAAGAAGGGGCTTCGGACTGGTGCCGAGCCCCCAGAGACCCTAGTGAAGGGGCTCTGCCTGGGGTGGCACGAATGAAGAAACTCGATGAGATAGCCCGTGGTGATAATGGATAACACCCAAGTGTCCGTGGTGATTTCGCGCCAAGCTTCTAAGAAGGGTGCGAGACGCGTAGGTTGTGCAAGGTGGGGGGGGGAGAGTCAAAGGCCCTGCTTGGGGCCTCTTGCAAATTTTTGGCGACCGGACAGTTGGGTCACTGCTGGTCTCTGTTTTCCCTGGTAGGGTTGGCGTTGTTGAGTGGGTGAGGATCGTGGGCGTCAAGAGCGATCGGGAGAACTCCTGGCTGAGGAGCGTCGGGACCAAGGCCTTGACCAGGTGCGTGGCTTGAAGGGTCTTGCAGTAGGAGCAGAGACTCCCAGGGTCCTCGAAGCTTTAATGCTTTTGTCGAGGTCCTGAAGGACTGTGTCTGTGGTGGAATGAAACAGCCCCATGCCATCAAAGGGGAGGTCCTCGGGACTTCCAGCAAGACTTGTGACCATGGCGGACGCGCTCCTCCGCATCTGCGGGGAGCGCGATCCGTACCCGGCGGGAAGAAGGGGCTTCGGACTGGTGCCGAGCCCCCAGAGACCCTAGTGAAGGGGCTCTGCCTGGGGTGGCACGAAGGGGATCTCTCCCTACAGTGGCGATCGAGGGATCGAGGTCCCCTTTCATCACCCCCATAGGTTCCCCCGTCCGTGGGAGCCGTATGGCTAAAAGCGCAAACCGAGAAGCAGCAGAGAGTGCGAAGCTTTGAAGCTGGAACTTATAGTTACGCACGGAGAAAACGTGAGTCTGAAGTAAAAATAAACAGAACACAGCGGGAAAGGCGGGTGGAGCAAACCCCCCCCCCCTCGAGACTGGCGTACTTACGGGACTCTTTACGTGGCGTTACTGCATGAAAAAACGTACGTTCGGCTTGCTAGATGGCGGCATCGCTCTTTAGAGGATATGAACTTTAAAAAGATATATGCGCAGTCGTAGAATTTGCTTCTTTCGTCCATCTTATCTAACTATCAACAAAGAAGCGCAGCCTCAACAATGGCGGGGAAACCGAAACCTTCCCCCAAACTAGGAAGTACAGCTCCGAGTTCAAAGGTTGATACCACAGAGATGAGCACTGTGTTCTCGTTATTGCGACCTCTAGTGGACCAAATGACAGCTCTCAACGTCAAGATGGACAAGATGCAGCTGGACCTGAAGGAGTCGAATAAAATTACAGAGAAGCTGCAGCGAGAACTTCTGGAAGTTAAGACTTCAGTAAAAAATCATGATTCAAGGCTACAAAAAGCGGAGAAAGAAAAGGCCTTCCACTCTGATCAGCTTTTGAAACTACAGATAGAAAGATCGATTTTTTTCCTAAGACTTCAGAATGTACCAGAGGATAAAGGAGAAGACCTTAAAAATCTGTTAAGTGAAGCGCTTGAACCAGTGACGGGCTTAAAAGCAGTGGAAATAAAAAGCGATATGGATATGGTTTACAGAACCTATCCAGACTATACCAAAAAGAAAAGCCTGCCTGGTGAGATTCAGATAAGGTTCTCCAAAAAGTCAACAAGAGATGTGGTGCTTAGGACCACAAATAAAGCGGTTCTGAAGATCAAAGGAAAAGAAGTTAAAGTGATGAAAGATATTCCATTTGAAATAAGGAAAAGAAGGAAAGCCTATGGAAAACTGACATCTTGGCTACAGTCTGAATCTATTATCTACAGGTGGAATGTTCCGGAAGGACTGAGCTTCAGCATCAAGGACAAAAAATACAAGATTGACTCTGTTCAACAGGCAAAAAGTTTTTTGGAAAAAAGCAAAGAAAAGAAAAAAGAGAGAGACTCAGATGGTTCGCTGGCATCGCAAGAAAGTATGTATGGATTTGATAGCTCAAAGAGTGAAGAAGAAATTTCTGACTCGGAAAAAGGAGCAGTAGCTCCAAAGGTACAAGAAGAGACTGTTAAGACAAGAAGAGGACGAAAGAAGAAATAAGGGCTGAAATGTTTTTTGAAATAGCACTTATATATTATATATAATTTGTATAATTAAGCATTCCTTTAAAAGAACATGTCTGTCAAACAGCTTTTTTATTTTTCATATATCATCAGTAACAATCTTAATTGAATATTAACCAAGGTTTAAAATGCTTCATATGTATTAATGGTAGGGTAATATTAAGCAAATGTTAAAGCACACTCTGTATAAGGTAAATATAGCTTAGAAAAGTAGCGATGTAGTAGTAGAAATAGATAAAATCAATAAAAAAAAAGATTAGAAAAAAAATAAATAAAAAAGGGGAGGTCCTCAATGAGTGTCCTGGTATCCGTCTGCAATGAAGTGTTGCGTAGCCAGGAGTGCCTACGTAAAGCTACAGCCGTGGACATAGTTTTGGAGGAGGCGTCCAATGTGTGTTTTGCAGAGTTGACCTGCTGCTTTGCCAGCAGCAGGCCTTCTTTTTGTATCTTACGCAGGGCTAGCCGTGCTTCCTCCGGCAGACCTTGGGTGAGGGCAGAGATTTGTTCCCACAGTGCATATTGGTATCTACCCATGCACGCGAGGTAATTGGCAGTTTTAATGCCCAAGGTTCCTGCAGAGTAGAACCTTCTTCCAAATGCGTCCAGACGGCGGCTCTCCTTGTCTGGCGGGGTGGAATGGGCTCTCTTCGATTTGGTGGAGGAGCTGACCACCATGGAATTCGGTTTCGGGTGGGTTAACAGAAACTCGATACCCTCTTCCTGGAGTCTGTACATATGGTCCAGACGGCGCGAGGAAACTGGGGCGGAAGCTGGCTTATCCCATTGGGATTTCGTCGCCTGGAGCAGGACAGCTGAAAGCGGCAGGGCGACAGAGGGTGATGTGTCCATTTGGACAATGTCAAATATCGGGTCCGACACCGATTGCGGCGGTTGGGCGATAGGGATACCAAGGGACATGGCCATCCGCTTGATGAGGTCACCGTAGGAGGAGACATCCTCAGATGGTGAGATGGGCAGGTTGTCCGAAGTGTCGGGTTTAGGCGATGGGCGATCAGGCGAGCTGTCTGAAGAGCCTTCGGCATCGGAGTCAACATCGGAGGATCCCGAGGCCGACGGCGGGGCAGGTGTAGGTGGCCGCTGTGGTGTCGATGGGGCCCTCGGCGTCGACTGGCGCGGTGGATGTGTCAGTGTGGTAGGAGGCGGGACCGTCTGCGGTATGGAAACCTGTGTCCAGGGCGGTGGCGCCAGTGATCGGGATCGATGGTGTTCTCAGTGCCTGTCCACCTGGTCTGGGTGACGGTGTGGAGGCATAGGCTCATAGGTATGGCGTCTTGGCGATCGGGATTGATGGCTGCTGGGACGGTCCCACGCCGATCGAGAAGGGGAGAGCCAGGGAAGCGTCGACGACAGCGGGTATGCCCCATATGGATAGTAGTTGCGGGGGTCCCACTGTCGGTAATCATACTGTGGCGGAGATCGAGGTGGATCTCGAGGATGCTGGCCTCGCGGGCGACCCGGATGTCGCGGTGGAGACGGAACATCAGGGACCCGAGGCAGACTCTGGTAGGGAGGGTGCCTGTGCGAGGTTTCGGAGCCGACCGGTGACTCTGAGCGTCGCGAGCCCGAGTGCGAGGAAGGCGGCTGGGAACGGTGTCCATGTGGAGAGTGGTAGGCTGTCGACGCCAAGTCCTGTGTCTGCAGGACCGTCTCAGGCAGTTCTGGGCCCGGAGGCCGGAGAGGAGAGTCCAGAAGCTGGATAATCTCCGGAGGCGGGGGCGGTCTAGAGATGTCGGGAAGCTTCGGCGGAGCCGGCGGCGCTGTTCCCCGAGGTCGAGTGTCCTGGACCGCATCGCTTCGAGCCTCGCCCTTGTCGTGGGACTTACTGGCTGGACGCTGTTTGCGAACGGCAGTCAGAAGAGAACTGGCGGGATGTCTGCGCCCAGCTCCTCTGGGCATGCACGGTGGGCGGCACGCGCATGCGCCCAGTAGCTGGGCGCGAAAATCCGTTAGCTTGCTAGATACCGATGAGTTTCGGCGCAGGTGCAGAAACCCACTGGTGTGAACCACAGAGACCACGTCGAAGATCAGGGCAGACAAAAGGAAATACTTTACACAGCAAGTTATGAAAATATGGAATTCACTGTCAGAGGATGTACTGATGGCCACAGGAATACAAAGTTTTAAAAGGGATTAAGACAGATTCATGGAGGATAAGTCTATAAATGCTACAAGCCATGGTGACAGGGGGGAACCTCCACATTCAAAGGCAGTCAGCCTCTGAATTCCAGAGACAGGAGGCAACATCAGGGCAAGGCCTCAGCTTCTATATCCTGTTGTTGGTCATCCGGAGAAACTGGTTGGCCACTGTGTGAGACAGGATGCTGGACTAGAAAGACCACTGGTATGATCCATCAGGCATCCTCTTATATCTCCTTATATATAACTAGGAATAAGGCCCGTTGTGGAAATAAATACAATGGGCTCTAGAAAGAGGCTCTGGGAGAGTGCGCCGGCCTTGGGCACTCAGCGTCAATTTGCTGTGGCAACCTCAGCAGGGTATAACGACACAGAGTCCACCATTTTCTCCAGGGGAAGATCTCTGCCATCTGAAGAGCAGTTGTAATGTAGTGTGATCTCCATCCCTTCCCTGGAGATTGGCAACAATGGGTCTGGCAGATCCTGCTTACTGGCTTGTAATAAACTGGTACAGTGACAGCTGTTTCAGTCAGCCCTTCCCCTACCATTTTGGAGCCGTCTTCGGAGCGGTTTGCCATTTCAGGCTGCCGTTTTTTTTTCAAGCCTCTTCACCACTCTCTCTCTCTCTCTCTCAAATGCCTAGGGTAGCCAACCTCCAGGTGGAGCCTGAAGATCACCAGGTATCACAATTGAACTCCAGACAACAGATCCTCCCCCCTCCCTTGGAGAAAATGACTGCTTTGGAGGGTGGCCTCTATGGCACTCTGTTCAGCTGACCCCAAAGAGTTTTCTCCCAAAGGCCAACATAGGTGTGGATAGGGGCTTTCAGAGAAGCAAGCTTGGTTGCCTAGCAATGGGCACTGAGGGGATAGTTGCCGGCTCTGATGATGGAATAGGGTTCCCAACCTCCATGTGGGGCCTGGGGATCTCCCACTTTTACAATGGATCTCCAGCTGACAGAGATCAGCTCCCCTGGAGATTATGGCTGCTTTGGAGGGTGGACTCTATGGCATTGTACCATGCTGAGGCCCCTCCCCTCCCCAAACCCCACCCTCTCCTGGATCCACCCCCAAAGCATCCAGGGATTTTCCAACCTAGACCTGGCAACCCTATGATGGAAATACCTGAAGATTTGGGGAGTGGATCCTTTGGTGGGCAGCATTTGTTTTTGGGGGGGGAATGGAAGGACTCAGCAAGCTATAATGCCATAATGTCTACCCGCCAAAGCAGCCGTTTTCTCCAGGGGAACTGATCTCTGTCATCTGGAGATCAATTGTAACAGCGGGAGATCTCCAAGTCCCACCTGGAGATCGGCAACCCTAGGGGGAAAGTCAGCCGCACTGCAGGGGGTTGAAGGGAACGGTTTGATGGTTGCTGGCCCTCCTCACTAGCCAGCCAGCCAGCCATGGTGGAGCTAAGCAGGTGAAAGAGCCTGAGGAATTTCACACAGCCAATATGTTCCGTTTCAGGAACTCTTCAGTAATGGTTTCTGTCAGGCATTTTACACAGAACCGTATTGGTACCAGTTTCCTAACGGAGCATAGTGGCCCTTTCACACAGAAACGTGCCTCTCCCCATTGGGGAAGTATTTCTGAGCCGGTTTACCTTGAAACCTCCTCCCAAGTGTTCTTCAGTTCTTTGTACCGGTCCTGAAGCGCTACGGGGTACTGTGTGAAATGCCCCCTGTTTCTGACAGTTTAATCTGACAGTTTATTCTGGGCACACTGGCAGTGTGTGGTGGAGGGGGTTATGCTGATAGTCCATTGTCTTTTCACTGACAGAAGAAGGCCACTGAGGGGACAGTTAGACCCACCTGGCAGTGGGCGGAGGAGAAGAGTGGATCCAGCACCCAGTCGGTCCTTCCCCTTCGCTGGCTCCCTCCAGACTGAGGCCGGAATGCTGGCCGGTGGCTCTATGGGTGGGACTGAGGCAAAGCAGGGAGAGAATACAGCCAATGGCCAGGGACCCCCTTTTGAGTGGCAATCCGTCTAGCCTAATGATTTTGGCGCCCCATGGAATCTTCCCACTTGAAAACGGCTTTATATAATAGGAAAGACTGAGTAGTAGGGTGGCACTTTCTGAACATTCCACATGCTTCTAAATCAGTTGGCTCCATGATGTGTCACTCAGAAGCCATCCCTATCCACTGGCTGCATTGCCTGAGTCTTGCCTCCAACATTCTAAACAGTTTGCTGATCCTCTCCCCCCCATAGCCAGTTGGAACACAGATGTTGTTTGCATATGCGGCCTGACTGGCCTTTGCCTCTAACATTCTAAACAGGTTGCTGTTGGGAGTCACTGAATGCATCCTGAGGTAAAATACATATCCCAATCTTCCCTTAAACGGTCACTGGAGTTGCCAATCTCTCTGTGGAGTCTGGAGATCTCCCAGAAATCAGTGTTCCCCAGCCACAGCACATCATTTCCCTACAGAAAATTTCCCAGCTATTACAACTGATCTCCAGATGACCAAGATCAGTTCTCCTGGAGACAATGGCTGCTTTGGGCAGTGGACTCTGTGGCATTATACCCTGCTGAAGTCCCTCTGCACCCCAAACCCTGCCCTCCCCAGGCTTTACCCCTCAAATCTACAGACATTTCCCAACCCAGAGTTGGCAACCCTGTAACTGGCTATGGAACCACTTTCCAGATCCTTGGAACCCAGAAGACATGGCATAGGAGGAGCTAAGGTTTTCTACCTTAGCTGCCACAGCATAACCCCAAGTCCACGTAAGTTGGGGTGGCTAGAACCATACCTGTTACCATGCAGCTCTCCTCCCATACTACTCACTTGGGGCAGCAAAATGACTTGAGACAGCCTTGCCTTATAGCTAAGCAGAAGGAAATAAACATGGCTTGCCTCCCTCTACTTTCCCCTTCCCTCTGCTGCCCCACCAGCCACAGCCGGGACACTCGCCTGGAGCTTCCTTCTAGAGTCCTCTGTATTTCTTCCCACAACAGGCCTTATTCCTAGTGTTCTTATATTCTTAAACCAAACTTCCAGAGTGCATGTCCTGGATTGTGGAGTGTACTGGGGTGGCAGAGAAGGACATTTGTGCCCATCTTTGTGCATCTGTTGTCATTCCAACCTCAGAGTAACTGACACCACATTTTACACAATGATGGATGTCTTCTCCCCCTTAACCCACCAATTACTTCAACAACCAAGGCCTGCTCCACCACAGGTAAGCTGCCTTTACAGTTTTTTTTTTTATTTAACTACCTTTCTGAATTCCTCCATCGACAAGGTAATGGTGGTAATTAAGTGTGGCTGAAGGAGGTATGGCAAGAGAAAATTAAACACACATATACCTGGATTTAATTACTTTCAACCCAACAGGAGACATACACAAACTCCGTCTCTGCCCTGAACAGTGGAGTTCAGAGAAACCCATGGTGCCTGAAAGTGGGAACGCTGGCCAGAAACTCTGGTATCAACAGGAATTTTAATAACCACGGGCTGCTGAACAAGGAGCCAGCGGGGCATGGAGACAGGTAAAAGCTGTGTCAGGCCCAAATCAAAACTCACACATTCAATTCTGGGGCACTTGGAGAGAGCCATTAATCTCCTGACAAATACAGGCAGATGCCAGGAACACTCCCCTCCTCCTCGCATGACAGACCTCTTCAGGAAGTCATGGAAAACCAGGTAGAACGGAGGACAACCATTTTGAAGCGGACTCCCAAACTAGCCACTCAAAGGACCATCTTGCTTCCAAACTGGCCGCTGTGGGTATTGAAAGCCGGGTGGGAGACACTGCTGTGCTGCTGCTACCAAGAGGTGACCAAAGGAGAGGATCCTTCAAGTTCTTTGCAGGGACCATTGGAAGCAGGGTCAGCACTGCACAGATGTGCCCCCCCATTGCTGCTCCTCCTCTCAGATGCCACCCTTCAATACCCACTGGGCAGGATGTAGATCTCCCCGCTGCCACTGCTTAGCAGCAGCAGCTGACAGCTACATTAAGCCCCACTGGTCAATCTTCTGGGCTGCTTTTCTGGCAACTCAGATTTATTTAAGACATTTATACCCTTGTAGCTGTCAAGGCTGGCACCCGAGACGGCTGACAAACAGAAGTTAAAAACTAGAACTCAGTAAAACACCCCCCCCCCCCCCTCAATCTCATAAAACAACAAATGAGCTAGATAAAAATTGTAAATCCAGGGGGCAGGGTAAAATGGATTTCTAAGAAGTGTAATGTTCAATAAAATTCAGTAAAGCTCAGGAGGAGGAGATTAAACTTGTTAACGAAAACTGGACACTCAGGATGGTGTAGCAGTTGGAGTGCAAAACTAGGATTCCATCCCCACCCTGCCATGGATGCTCACTGGGTGACTTCAGGCCAGTCAAACTCTCTCAACCTAACCTAGCTTGCAGGGTTGTTCAGGATAAAACAATGGCGGGGACAGCAACATCGAAAGCCATTTTGAAGCCCCACAGGGGAGAAAAGTGAGGTATACACCAATTTGGTGTAGTGGTTAGGAGTGCAGACTCTAATTTGGGAGAACTGGGTTTGATTCCCCACTCCTCCACATGCAGCTGCTGGTGTGACCTTGGGTCAGTCACAAGTTCTTTCAGAGCTGTTCTCCCAAGAGTAGTTCTTGAAAGAGCTCTCTCAGCCTCACCTACCTCACAGGGGGTGTGTTGTGGGGAGGGGAAGGGAAGGAGGTTGTAAGCTGCTCTGAGACTCCCTCGGGTAGTGAAGGGCAGGGTACAAATCCAATAGCAACATCTTCTTCTAAATAAAGAAATAAAACCTCAGAAGAAGAAAAATGTTTTTGCTTGGCATTGAAAACCTGCAGGTCTGGTACCAGGAGCAGCACTGTCTGGAAAGTTGAAGGTTCCCCTAGCCAGAAGAGTGTGCCAGGGGCAGGGAGAGAAGGGACAGTGGGAATTTCAAACATTAGGGAGGCCTTTGTACAATGGGAAATGATCCACTGGGCCAACAAGTTCCCATATCCTGCTCAGAAGCCAGTAGTTATGAGATAATGACAGAATCAAAAAGCTGCCTAGAGGACAAGAAAAGATACAAAAAGATTTTAGGGACTCAGTGATTTGATGTACAGAGGAAATCGATTTGTGCAGCTGTTATAGATGCTTTCCAGTCTGTTGGTTGGATGCAGCCAACTTTTTCACGCAACCTCCCCCAAATTCCCTTTTTTACTGTGGCTGCCATCCCACATAGATTTTGTTCCTACACATCCCATGATCCTCAGCATACCTTGTTGGTGATCCAAGTGAACACCCTCCTCCCCTTTCACCTGTGGAAAAGCTGGCTGGATTCAACCCCATGTTTGTTTTGTAAATGTGTAAACTTGTGCTCCGGCTTTATGTATTTCAAAATGCATCTGTCTACTTCAACAGATACCTACAACTCACACTAAAGCATCCCAAGCAACCAGAGGCAGCCAGCCAAAGGTAACGGCTGGTTATTTCAAAGCAATGTACTTTCTCCTGCCCATTGTAGGTCTGTCCTCAGATTTCTCGTCTTGGCTTTCTCCCCCTGTCTTGTTTTTCTGGGCCATCTCCCATCTCTTGCTCCCCACTGCTTTCCTCTATCATTTTCTTATTTCTCCTTTCTGAAGTCTGTCTTCATCTTTCCTTCGGGCTTCCCTTTGTCCTGCCTCTCTGTAGGATCTGAGCAGCAAATGGCCCTTTTGCTTGACTTGCCTCTCGGTGACATCAGGGAAATCAACTCAATCACTGCCAGAGGCTTCATCTGCTCAGCCATGAGATGTCTGACTGCATCACAATAGAAATGCATCACAATAGAAATGCAAGCAGGGAGATGTGGGTTCAAATTCCCACTCAGAGACGAAGCTGACCTTGGTCAGTCACTAATTCTCACTCCAACCTACCTTACAGGGTTGATGTTAGATAAAACTGAGGACAGGGAAAACTACGCATATCTCAAAGAGCACTCTGAAGGAAGGGCAAGACTCATGTAATAACTCACACACAAACAATTCCTTTAATGGCATTTCACAAAAGTAAAAACATAATATCTAAAAAATAAAAATTCATATTCTGCATAAAATAGAATTCCATTAAAAATTACCCTACGTTGAGGACCTACAAAATTTTACTACGTATAGAGGCAGACCCATCTGTATTAAAAGTAAATAGGAGTTTTTGCAGCTCTCGAAGGAGACAGATTTCAGCATCTCTGCCAGGCCTCCCGTTTCAAGACCCCCCCCCCCCCCCCCGGTGTGTTTTCTGTATGAGTTACTGTTCTAGACGTGTTTCCTCTGAGGACAGCTAGTTCTGCCATCAAGAGTGTTTGAATGAACCAGTAACACCTAATGGCAGGGAAGTGACAGAATGACCTGCCCTTTCTGAAGGATGACTGGAAGATTGCAAAACCAGATCAGAGAATTCATGCAAACACAGAGTGAACGGCTTCTTCTGTGTCTGGGTGCTTCGGCTCCCAGGAGACTATCATTTGTTCTTAGAGTTATTTTTCACAGCACACGAACCCACTTGAGGTTTGCTGACATGTTTATTGTGGAGCAAGCCTCCATCAGATGTCTGGCATGTAATGAAAATGGTACCAGTATGCATAGAGCTGGGACTAGGTGGTGGGGAAAGTGAGAGTGACTATGTTGTAAAGTGAGGTGAGTAGACACTCATCTCCCATTGATGTATATCTTTTTGTATTCTGATCTGCAGTAGAGCAGATCAAGTCAAAGCATGACTTCCTAAGCACTTGAAAGATTGAAAAATCATCCTCCGGGCCAACATGTTGTGTAACCTGTATGTAACTGTGCTGACTTCAAAAACTGGGCCACTGTTTATGGGTTGGTTTGACAAGTTTGAGTGGAGAAAGTCTCTTGGGAGTGGACACCAGGTATAAGCCTAATGGTTAACAGTCATCTTGCTGTGCGGAATTGCAAGGACCGTTTCCGGGAATGTGGAATTCCTGAGGAGCCTGGGCTCTTGCTCTCAAAGAGAAGGATTCCCCTCCTGTCATGGTCTTCAAGATCATATCGATGCTCTAATACATAAGTAAAGATCCCATTAAATTGCCTTGTGATGAGTCAGACTATTGGGCCATTGGGCTCAGCACTGTCTGATGCACAGCACCTCAGGCAAAGGAAGGTCTTTCCCACCAGCCAAGATCCTTCACAAAGACTGAATCTGGGTCTTTTTGCATGCATAACAAGTGCCTTACTGGTGAGCTACAGCTATCTCTTCCCCATAATTCCTCTATCATTTTAGGGTACATATTGCAAAATAGTCTCCAGTTTGTTGAACATTCATAAACAAACTACAGATATACCCACTTTACCCACGATCCCGTGCAAGTGGAGCCAGTGAGCTTGCTCTGCTCCTGCAAGTGCAAGAGTGTGCCGCCTATGCATGATTTTGCCTGGTTCTCCTTCCTTGCTTCAGCTCCCTCCGACACATGGCAAATTGCTCAAGAGGGCACTCCCATCTGTCGCACTGGCCTTTCAGGGGATGCAGGAAAGTCTGCTTCTCCAAACTCCTTTTTGTTATCATGAGTGCCAATTCAATCCATATTAGATTCTTTCAGACACAGAATCTTATAGAGAGACAGAAATCGAAACAGAGATAAACAAAATGTAGTTTCAAAAAGTGGTTTTTTTGGGAGGGTGCGTTTGTGTTTCTCCCTCTAGGACTAGACTGGGCCACACTTGTGGTCAATTTGGGAGAAGCTGCAGGAGAGACCCCCCCCCCCCCCCCCCGTCTTGCTATCTTACAAACAGAAAACAAATGGAATGCCACCAGTAAGAGTTATGCATTCTTCTTTCCGCCCTCCCCACCAGCTTTCTGATACATTTCTCCCCAATCATATGAGAACAGGTCATGGTTTGATGGTACAGTCTACGCTTTGCATGCAAAAGGTCACAGGTTCACGTCTCTGGCAGCCCCAATTGAAAGGGCCAGGTAGTAGGTGATGTGAAAGACCTCTATGTGAAGATCAGAGTAGACTCTGATAGACCAGTAGCCAACCATCTGCTGTTTTCTCTTCTTTTAATTTGTTTTCTGTAATCACACAGAGGCCTTCCCCCTCTTCCTTCCCTTTGCACTCTAACTGTACCTTAAATAAACCTGCTATTTCTTAGCCTCTGCAGCACAACACCTGGCCATCTCTTTGTCATGCTTTAAGGCAGTACCCACTGCTCAGTTCTCTTCAATAACACACATTCACACACACACAACACAAAGCTGTTTTCTTCTTTGTACAGCTCTGACCACATATCCTTCTCCAACTCAACATTTTAAAAACTTCCAAAACATCTTAATCATTATTAAGGAATAAGTAATAAAAATATTTGTTTCAAAAGAAAAGGGAAAACCCCCTAAAAACCAACCCAAACTCACCCCACAGTCAAATCAAAGCAGAAAACAGCTCAAGAAGCCCAATCTAGCTAAGCATATGGTGAAAGTTGAGCGTGAGGTGTCAAGTTAGATTGTCAAGATAAAGCTGTTTGGAAAAAATGATGCCATAGTGGGCTTGGAAAAACCCTGGAGACGGAAAAGGATTCCAGCAGGGTTTATAAGAGGAAGCTGTGTCAACAAGAGAAGGGCTAGGCTTCTGAGAGATGAGGAAACCATGCTGCTTTTGAAATTTGTAATAATCGGCATTCGGCAACAATGGGGAGTTCGGCCGTAACATTCAGGGAGGGGATGGAGAAAAAAAAGAAAAAAAAATCAATATTGTATGTTAAAAACTCTGCAATTGTACTTGTTACCGCAACTGGTGTGTGTCCACAGCTCTGCTCTTTTCCTCTTAAAAAATAAAATTTCTTAGAAGAAGTAAAAGGCAGATTTTTTTAACAGCACAGACTTGTGGTTCGGGGGTGGGAAGAATTCGTAACTTTGTGCAGTGCAATCAATCCTGTCCCAAGGTAGAGTCGGCAGCAGGCATTTCCTGTTTTGCAGCCCAGGCGACAGAGGAGAGGCATGGCTGGGAAGAACATCCCAGATTGCCCTTAAAAGCCACTAGATTGCCCGTAAACGTAGCAGGGAGGCTCATCTGTCAAATGCCAGTTTTTGTGCCAAGGGCTGGGAAATTCGGGAGCTATGCCCTTGCCAATTCACCTGGCCTCGTCATTTCTCTTGGGTTGTGCAAAATGGATTTAAACGCTACCAGCCAACGCAATGCTTCCTCAAATACAGGCAGCCTGGTGCATCGGCTTCTTGCCCTTCACAATGGCTAGTACAACTGCCACTACAGAAGCAAGGGGGAAAGCTCTCCTCCTCCTCTGAGGGGGGCTTCTGCGTTAGCACCAGGGCTGTGCCACCTTGTCTTCAGGGCAAGGACCAGCTCAGTCCTATGTTCTGCTCAACACATCTGTACACAACTGGTGGCGTACAGAACATGAGTATCGCTGGCCTGATCAGAGCTGGAGGGGGCCATCTATTTAAGCATTCTGTTCCTCACCTTTGTGTTTCCGTTTCTTAACCTTCCTCCCATAACTGGGATTCAGAAGAACACAGAGGATGAACATGGAGCTTCCATTTAACCATCACGGACAGAACTATCCCTGATCCATTTGGTCACATACTCAGTTCAAACCTCCTATGGTGGTGAATTCCAACACAAATTCCATTTTTATCCTGCTGTTTCCTAGGTAGCATAGCTCACTCCCCCCCATTTTATCCTCACAACAACCCTGTGAGGTGGTTAGGTTGACAGATGACTGGTGCAAGGTCACCCAGTGAAATTCATGCCTCCATGGGGTTTTGAACCTGGGTCTCCCCAATCCAATCCTAACATTTATCCACTGGCCTACTTTATATGCTCTGTAAACAAACAAATCCCTCTTTCTCCCATTGGTCCTGAACCTACTGCCAATCAGTGTTCCTGGCTGACCCTGAGATCTTGTATTGGATTGACATCCCATGACAGACACAAGTAGCTGCACGAATCCACAGGCACCATGAACTTAAAAAAAATTGTTCTTAAAAAACAAATGAGAGCTCCAGAGGGAGAAGAAACACTCCAGACTTTCATGCTGTTGCCAAGAGGAAGCTGCAGCTACTGCCACTATTCACACGGAGGTGGGGCTCAGCAGGGGAACTGGCAGGCCCCAACAAAGTGTGCAGTAAATCTGACCCAAGCTTTGCATCAAGACAGAAGGGCATGCTGGGACATGTAGTTCCCACGGGACACTCACCTCTGCAGAGGTAATGCCAACCCCGGGCAACAACTGAACTTTGTCCTGCAATAGTAACCTTGGCTACCTCTAGCCAGAAAAGATGACTCACTGACAGTTTGCATCCAGACAGCATGCCAGCCTTGATGGGTTCAGAATGCTTTGCCAACCCGCGCCTTGGCCTGCTGCTTTGCTCATTATGAAACCCTCAAAGCCGCACCATCCGATATGAACCAAGCACATGTCCTAGGCTGGAGGAATACCAAGCTTAAATTAAATTTAAATTAGCAAAAATTATGTAAAAATGATTACGCGTTCTCCGATTTCACTTCAAGTTGTTTCATACAAATGCCATGCCGTTGAGAACTAAGTGGGTAAGAGACTGAGCTGTGGGCCAAAAGGAGTTCCTTCTTCAAATTCTGTCTCCTGTCTCCCTCTAGTTCTCTAGAGTGTGGTTGACAGAACGTCATGATTAGAGTCTGGGACATCCAGGTTTGAATCTCCATGGCCAGAAAGCTCACAGGGTGACTGTGGGCTTGCCTCACTCTCTCAGCCTAACCTACATCACAGGGCTGTTGTGAGGATAAAACGCAGGAGGGGAGAATGAGGTTGCAAGCTGTCCCCACTGGGTTGAAAAGTGGGGTATAAATATCGAAACTGACTGACTAGAAGGCCATCGGAAAAGTACTCCCAGCATCAGTCCTCCTCACCCCCCAATGTTAACATATATTATTTATTTAAAACATTTATATGCTGCCTTTCCGCCAAAAAAAGAGGCAAACGTCAAAACATCTGATGAAGGGAACTTTCTCTCAAAAGCTGATGCCCTGGAAAAATCCTGTTGGTCTCTAAGGTGCTACTGGACTCTAATCTGGCCCTTTGACTGCAGATCTACACAGCTTCCCTCAGAAACAGTTGAAAAATCTGAACATTATAACAACTTATAAAATATGGTATATGTAGAACAATTCAATGAAAACATATAAATACAAATAACACCGAAACCAGGAAGGAGGGCCAATAACAGTTATCAAGAGTATGCCTAATAAAACAAAGAAGTCTTCACCCGCTGGCCAAAGATAACAACAGAGCGAGACAAACATCCTGGGGGAGGGAGTTCCAAAGTTTTGGTGCTGTGACTGAAAAGAAGAGAAGAGGAGACTGGATTCACACCCCGCCCTTCACTCAGAGTGGCTTATAATCTTCCCTTCCTCTCCCCGCAATAGACACCCTGTGAGGTAGGTGGGGCTGAGAGAGCACTGAGAGAACTGCTCTTGAAAGAATAGCTCTGAGAGAACTGTGACTGACCCAAGGTCACCCAGCTGGCTGCATGTGGAGGAGTGGGGAATCAAACCCGGTTTTCCAGATTAGAGTCTGTGCTCCTAACCACTACACCAAACTGGCCCTTTTCCGGGTTGCCTCTCCCCCATCTAAACTTAAACAGCATGGCACCTGAAGCAGGGCTTTTGAAGATGACTGGAGTGGAAGGGCAGGTTAAGCTCATATGGAGCTAATAAAACCTACCTACCCTACAGGTTTGTTGCAGGAATTACTGAAACAACATATGAACATATGAAACTGCTTTACACTGAGTCAGATCACTGGACCATCTAGCTCAACACTACCAGAGCCACACATGGTGGTTAGAACATCACACCAGGGCTTGGAAAAGCCAGGTTCAAACCCTACTATGCCAAGGAGCTCATTGGATGACTTTGGGCCAATCACTCTCTTTCAGCCTCACCTACCTCACAGGGTTATAGTGAGGACAAAAAGTGATAGGGAACCATGTACTCTGCCCTGAGCTCTTCAGGGAAAGGCTCAGCAGCAGCAGCAGCTCTCCAGGATCGCAGGTGGAGAAAGGTCTACCCAACAACTGCTGCTTGAGATCTTTCAGCTGTGGGTGTCAATGACTTCACCTGGGACCTCCTCTGTGCAAAGCAGTGCTCTAACTACTGAGCCATGTCTCCTCCTCTTCAGCATCTCGAGTTTGTCTGTCTTCATTCTAAAAGAACTTGTTAAGTACTTTAGGTTGCAGAAGCCAGGCCCTGGTAAGACATCAGCAATACCAGTCTAAAATTTCAGAAACCAGAATTGGGACTGGGGACAGGCAGGACAGGCTTCAGCGCTAGCTAGCAAGCCCCAGAGAGACGAGCTAGGAGAGGCGTCAGAAGGAACAGGCAGAGGCCAGAATGTCAGATGACATTGAGGGAAGGGAGCTGTGGCTCAGTGGTAGAGCATCTGCTTGGCATACAGGAGGACCGTCTCCAGTTAAAAGGATCAGGTCACAGGTGATGTGAGAGACCTCCGCCTGAGACCCTGGAGAGCCACTGCCAGTGTGAGTAGACAGTACTGACCCTGATGACCCAGTGGTTTGATTCAGTACAAGGCAGCTTCATGTATTCAAAGAGTCAATTATTCATCAGCCTCATTTCACTGTAACTCATTCAAACCTGGCTTACCTCCTGGTCCTTCCAGACAACCACATGAACGTAATAAACGTACATACAACGTATGTACTACTTTATACAGCTGTAAATCTGCATAATATACAGAGATGTTTTCTAAGTACAGTCTTTAAATTACCTGAATACATATTCCCCCCCCCCCAACATGTACAGAGCCCTGCCTATGCACCCATCACACTCTGTAAAACCACGAGGTTGAGAAACCTAGAGGTTTTTTTTAAAGTTGGAAGGGTGTATTTTTTCGAGAGAGAAATTGGGCCATACAGATTAGTGCTGGCTGCATATTGTCACCAACTTCTGCTGAAAACTACTTTTAATTTCAGAACAGCCAAGAACCTGAAAACCCAGCAACCCAAGATGGTATGAGTCAAAAAGATGCTGTCTGAATGAGGTACTTTAATGGTTTTCTAAACTGTGCTCCAGGGGAACCTTGGAAGCTTAGGTGGGGGCTCCTTGCTGAGAAAATTTGTAATGAACAAGCAGCTTCCCAAAAGAAGAACTCACCTGCCCAGTTCCCCTAAGATATGTAGTCTCTAGGGAATCTTGGGTATGTTACAGAGAAAACTCCCAGCACACCGCAGGCTCCAAGCCTGGCCAGTGCTCCCCCACAAAACTCTGAAACACCTAAAGTCCTATGTGAGAGGCTCAGGGGTTCCTCAGCAGGTAGCCCGACGCAAGCAGTGTTCTGCAAGCTTGAAAGAGGCAAGATTCTAATATTCCAGGATTTCCATGGAGATATCACATATGTAGACATTGCTGCATTTGGCACACTGTGGCAATTCCTCCCTGAAACAGGTGCTTTTCACAGGGAGAAGGGCTGGCTAGGAGCCATTTGCAGGAAAACTGGTTGAGGAACCAAACGGAGGAGTTGATACAAGCAATGGGGCTACAGCATGCTGAAGGGCAATAAATGCTGGCACAAGGGAGCTGCTGGAACAGGATGAGAAGAAAGGACCTCAGCGTTGCATCATTCCTTAGCCATAGGCAAAGCAGAGCAAGCCAGGCTAGCAAGCCCTAGAGAGAGATGGGGGAAGCGTCAGAGGGGAGAGCTGAGGCAGGAACATCGGAGAACATCAAGGAAAGAGTCAATTAGTCACTGGCATCATTTCCTTGTAGCTCATTCAAAGCTGGCTCAGCAACCTCACCATACTCATCTCCTGGCTGGGTTATCAACAGAGTCTTGAATACGAGTGGCAGCGCTGGCAGTGTTGGGGCATCCATCTGGACTTGCTCAGTTGCACCCACACTGGGGTCCTGCTTCAGGTTCAACTATCCTTGAGGACAGAAGAGCTTTGGAACACTTTTATAAGGATGCTAGCTTAAGCGTGGTGTAGTGGTTAAGAGCAGCAGACTCTGATCTAGAGAACTCGGTTTGATTCCCCACTCCTCCACATGAAGCCTGCTAGGTGACCTTGGGCCAGTCACAGCTCTCTCAGGACTCTTTCAGCCCCACCTGCCTCACAGGGTGTCTGCTGTGGGAAGAGGAAGGGCAGGAGATTGTAAGCCGCTTTGAGACTCCTTTGGGCAGAGAAAAGAGGAGTATAAAAAAACCACTCTTCTTGCTTAACCCCCCTTCCTGCGCATTGTGCAAATAAGGAAAGTTAACCTTGCTCCTTTGTGCTTTTGTAAATTATCCTTCATCGCTGGGTTATAAAAGCAAAAATACCAAGACTTAGATTCTAATGGATTTTTGAAGCTTTTACAGTTTGCTTTGTGAACCAAAGCTAAAAAGCAAAAGAAGTTTTGTAGGATAAGCAGACACAACAACGAAGTCTCCGTTTGTGCACCAGGAGAATTCCATACCTCTGTCTTCTTCACCCATCCTCTGGCTACCAGCCCACCTTCTGCAGGATTTCCCCAAGGAAGCCTCATGCTCACTGAAGTTATGGGAGCCCCCCTTCTTCTCTGCTTTGTTTCCTGGGCATAGCAGCATGAAGGGAAGACTAATGCCCCAGGGAACAGACCCTGTTCCACTCATGTTCACATGAAGACCATAGGAAATGGGGCCAGCCATTTTTCTCTGAGCTGATTCTCCTGCCCCCTCCCTCAAGTGAAGGCAGTTTACACTTGTTACTGGAAGTTACTGAACAACAAGTCACTCAGGGAAGAAATGCCAAGTAATGCATGCATGAACCAAGCATGACTCAAAAGCTCGCTTCCAAGATTTTAAGCTCCCACTTGTTGCACTGAGAGCCTGCTTGGGGATGAACGTAGGGGAAGATGTCACACCTCCACTCTATCACAAGGCTTTTGGATAAATCACTCTCTCTCTCAGCCAATCCTACTGCACTGGGCTGTTGTAAGGATAACCCCTGTTGTAAGGGTATCCTGAAACAGGATAACCCCGTGGATGTTACCTTGAGCTCTTTGGAGGAAGGACCAGGTACAAACGTGACAAATACGTAACATGCAAATAAATGCTCAATGGAGAAAAGAGATTGTGCAAGTGGGTTTTGGGTTTACAGGCCCATCTCTCTCCCTTTAACCTTGCCTATTTAGCATCAAGCCAACATATTTTTAGCTGTATTACTTAAAACCCCCAAACAGAATGGAAGTGATAGTTCCTCTCAGCACATAGAGTGCCTTCCCCTCTCTCTGAGCAACTGCAGCTCATCCTGCCTGCTTAGAAGTAAACAGCCGAACTTTCATAATTTTTCCGTGATTCTTTTTGTTTGTATCGAACTTTCATCCAAGGATCCTGCCAACCTAGCAGTTTGAAAGCAAGAAACTGCAAGTAGATAAATAGGTACCACTTTGGTGGGAAGGTAACAGCGTTCCATGCGCCTTGGCGTCCAGTCATGCTGGCCACATGATCACAGAAACGTCTTTGGACAGCTCTGGCTCTTTGGCTTGGAAACAGAGATGAGCACCGCATCCCTAGAGTTGTATTCGACTGGCTTTTGAGTAAGGGAAACCTTTACCTTTACCTTTATCCTAGGCAGTCACCACACCCTAGCCCAGCCTGAGCCACCATGGCCCCCTGTAACAGACTGTATCACTGACACAGCCTATAGTGGCATGCCTGTACCACTGCTACACCTTCAGGTATTCTCCCAAATCTGACCTGAGCAGCTCGTTTTCACTGCTGGTTATCTTATTGCCTTGCCTGCATTCCCTCTGCTTAGATCTCAGCATCCACAGAGTACTTCAGTGGGAAGAAAAATTGCATGGTTTCCTGACTTCCTGAAGATCTGTCAAGACCTTCCAAAGGGCAAGATACCTATGACTTTAAAATAAAAAACAGTGACACTAAAAGGGAAAATAAACAGATCCATATAAATGTCAGCTAATACTGCCATCCCCTGCCTGGGAGGTGGCATGGGTTGCCCTGCAATGTAGGATTCTTGGAATGTTCACTTTTGTTTCCCTCCCTGCCTGCTTATCGCTTGCCGCCAAGCACTGACCTCGGTAGCTTGTTAGTGTCTATTGATGTATCTTCCCGCTTTTTCCTATGAGAACCTGTAGCCAGTATATTGGGTGCCTTTTTATGTGATTGGTTGCATTCCATTGTGAGATCCTTTTTGAATTCTGTATAATTGCCCTGGCCGGGGACCCTTCTAACCATAACTGACACAGAACGTGTAGATGACCACATCAGACCTTTCTCAATAAAGATCAACCTTCTTTAAGGATGCTTGTTGTGACTGACTCTGTAGGACTCTCACAATAAGACAAGTCCATCAATGGCTGCTAGCCATAATGGCTAAGTAGACCTTCCTGTTCAGAGGCAGTATATTTATCGCCAACAGTAGTGGGGGAGCAGCATTAGAAGGTGACTGCAGGGGAAACAGAACAATGGGGGGGTGTCTTCTGACACTCAAGATCAGACAGCCATGCTCGCATACTGTAGTCAAAAAGCCTGAACAGAGAGAAATACTCAAAGCTACCTGCTAGGGGAATCATTTACACAAAAAATTGCTCCAAGGCTGCAAAAAAGCAAATACAAACAGGCTGAAATTTTGTCCCCTTCCTTTTTTTGGTTTGTTAGCTACTCAGAGTGCGACTCACTCCTCCCCTAGGGGGGTGGGGGAAGACAGGAAAGATGCAGACACAAATATGTTTGGAAAGTATGTTTTGTGGCAACCGGTGCTCAGGCAACCAAGGCGTTACTCAGGACGGTCAGGCAACCTGCAGCAGGAGGGAGGAAGACAGGAGCTGGAAGGGTCTCCCACACCTCCCAAGATATCCTGAGGCACGGGGCGGGGGGCGAAGATTACATGTGTAACTCCGGTTCATGCACTGAGCCACATCACTCAAGATCAGTTCAGAAGGCAAGCATTAAATCCAGCTCTTTCCTCTGAACCAATTCAACCCCCCCCCGCCCTGGTTGTAACAAAACGCCAGAAGTGATCAAAGATTCAGACCTCTGGGAGGGGAGCCAAATGATACCCAGCAGCCCGTAAATTATCCCAGGGCAAAGCAGGCTCCTTGTGGCAAGGAACAAGCAATGGCGTTCCAACAATGAACAGCCACCAGATTCTTTGGATGGTTTCTTGCGATAACTTAATTTTTTTAAAAAATGCAGGAACGTTGGTAGCCCAAGCACAGCTGTGATATTGTTAGGAAAGGGCAGGGCAATCACGATGATCGTGATAACGCTTCTCCTGGACTCTGTCACCTCAGGTTGAAGGAGAAACTGCCAAATACTTCAGTGCGCCTCACAGGGAAAACATTTTTTCTGCACAAAGAAAAACTAGCCAGGCAGTAACAAGCTCAGACATAAACACATGAAGCACCTTTGAACTGAGTCAGTCCCTTGGTCTCTCAAGGTCAGAGTTGCCTACTCTGACTGGCAGCAGCTCTCCAGTATCTCTGGCTGAGGTCTTTCACGGTACCTGAACGTTTTAAGTAAGATGCCGGGGATTGAACTGGGGGGGGGGGGGGGCCTTCTGTATGCAAAGAAGATGCTCTCCCACTGAGCCGGGGCCACTTCCCCATGTTAAGAACCAGCATTCTGTTCACAAAGCAGCCTACCAGCTGCATCCAGGAGGCCCACAAGAAGGATGACTGCAAGAACATTCTCTTGCCTGCACTCCCTAGCAACTGATTTAAAGAGCGATACTGCCTCTGGTACTGGAGGGAGTAACAGGGCTCATTTCATAGCAGGAGCTCCTCTGCATATTAGGCCACACACCCCTGATGTAGCCAGTCCTCCAAGAGCTTACAGTAGCCCCTGTAAGAAGAGCTCTGTAAGCTCTTGGAGGATTGGCTACATTAGGGGTGTGTGGCCTAATATACAAAGGAGCTCCTGCTACGAAATGAGACCTGAGAGTAGATATCCATCATGACTAGTACCCATTGATAGCCCCGTCCGCCACCTTAAGCTTCCGTGGGCCAGGGAATTTTCAAACATGGCCTAGCATTACAAAATGCAGTTCAAAGTGGTATTGGCCATGAAATAACAGTGTAATTCAGGCTGTGTTAGTTGGTTAAGAAGGTACCCTGTATTTCCTGGTTAAGAAGGTACCCTGTATTTCTAATGTGAGGATAAACAGAAATCCTACAGCCAGTTGACCTCCCTTTGGAAGGATGCTCTCTCTTCTAATTTGTTCCAGCTTGCTGTCTCTGACACACGGGAGTTTGAATGTACTGTGAAACCCATGGCAGGGCCCAGTTTGTGTGTGAATAACTGCTGAGTGCAATGCACTTTCAGTCTTTCTGCATGGAATGCTATAGGGGTGGGGAGCTCTCTCTCTGTAACCGCTCAATTCTCAGAGCCACAAAGATAGGCCTGAAGTGCTCTGGTGAAATTCAAGGCAGTGCCAAGTCACACAAATGATTTACTGTGCTCCAAAGTGCGTCTCTGTGTGTAATACCTGAAGAAATCTTAGAAGTTTGTGGGTTAGGGTATGTAGAGGAGAGCAGGGTGACTCCTTGGTGGAGCTTTGGTTCCCCGCTTAGCTCATCATCTCTGCCCATGACTAGTGAAAGCAAACCCCCCCCCCCCCCCAAATGACAAGGCTACTAGAATCTAGCCTTTCTGTGGACTGCCCTCAGTGCAACATTTTTTGAAAAACTTTTTAGCATCATTTTGGGGAAGAGGTCATAGCTCAGTACTAGAGCACTTGGTTTGCATGCAGAAGGTCCCAGGTTCAATCTCTGGCATTTCTACACCAAAGATCCTAGGCAGCAGACATCTGAAAAGATCTCTTTCGACTCAAAGCTTTGGCGAGCTGCTGCCAGTCAGAGCAGACAATACATGGTCTTTTAATTTTTATGCTGCTTGGATGTTTGCTGAACTTCAGGTATTGTTTGTAATAGCTAAAATTTACTGTATAGTTGAGTATAACTTTTGTGTGAATCACCTTGAGAACTAATTTTAAGAGGTGGTCTACAAAAACTTCAAAACAACATAAACAACGCCCCCCCCCCCCCCCAATATTGACTGTCTTGAAGAAGAGAAGATTGGATTTATAACCCGCCCTTCACTTGGAGTCTCAGAGCAGCTTACAAACTCCTTTCCCTTCCCCTCCCCACAATAGACACCCTGTGAGGTAGGTGGGGCTGAGAGAGTGCTTTCAAGAACTGCTCTTTCAAGGACAGCTCTTGTCAGAACTATGGCTTGTGCAACGTCATCCAGCAGCTGCAAGTGGAGGAGTGGGGAATCAAACCCAGTTCTCCTAGATTAGAATCCATGCACTTAACCACTACACCAAACTGGCTCTAGAGTCCACAGGAGGAAAGTTGCAGGCCTAATGTGTCTGGGGAATTATAGATGTTTATATGCAAATACAAGAAGTGTCTGAGGTAAATTTGGGGAGCTGGAATGCTTAGTGTCAGAGGAGAACATAGACATTGTGGGCATTTCAGAAACTCGATGGGATGAGGATAATCAGTGGGATATAGTGATTCCTGGACATAAATTATATTGGAAGGACTGGGAGGGAAGGGTTGGAGGTAGTGTGGCTCTGTCAGAGAGGGTATACAGGCCACTAAAACTGAGAATCTAAGGGAAACAGAATTGCTTACCAAAATGCTTGGAGGAAATGGTTGGCCCAAAGGGAAGCTTAACTCTGGGAGTTTGTTATCACCCACCAGATTGAAGGATAGAGGATGATTTAAAACGCAGCTGTTCTGCCAGGCCTTTGGTTGAGGCTGCAGATGGCCAATCATTTGGCCTCCCTTGCTGAAGCCCCCCCCCCCCCAATTGGATTTGGAACACATTTAAGGAGATCTATCATCACTCCTGGTTCTATGGCCTGGCTTTTTCTAATCATTCAGTATGGTTGGAACCTTAGATATTCTCTAGTACTGTATTACCTGCCAATTTAATTGTTTTGATGATTTTGCATTTCCATTGTTGTCACCTGCCCTGAGCTTACTTGTGGGGAGGGCAGAGCACAAATCAAAACAAATAAATGAAAACAGCAAACGAATTAAGGAAAGCAGCTAGACAAAATAACTGTGTCGTAATTGGTGATTTTAACTACTAACACATTAATTGGGTCAATGTATATTCAAGTCAGGAGAAAGAGACTGGGTTTCTATATACTCTCAATGACTGTGCCATGGTGCAGATGGTCACAAAACCTACCAGGGGAGAAGTGATCCTGAGGACCCTTCCAACGGGGCTCCGGTGCGGCAGCAAAAGTCAACATTTCCCAGGGGGTCCTGGCATAACAATGATATGGATAAGGGTAACTTGTTCACCAATTATTTAGCATTGGGAGTAAGATGCGAAGTGCCTATGTTTGTGGATGACACTAACTTATTCAGTGGGGTGAAAACCAGGGAGGACTGTGAGGAGCTCCAGAGTGAGTGGACACAAAGATGGCAAATGAGGTTCAATGTGGGCAAGTGCAAAATAATGCACACTGGAGCCAAAAATCCTAACTAGAGACACTGCTGGAGTTTGAACTCATGATAACTGACCAGGAAAGAGATCTCGGAGTTGTGGTAGACAGCTCACTGAAAATATCGACTCAGTGTGTGACTGCAATAAAAAAGGCAAATGTTATGCTGGGGATTATTAGGAACTGGACTAAAAATGAATCCGCCTGCATCATAATGCCCCTGTATAAATCGATGGTGCCATCTCATCTGGAATACTGTGTACTGTTTTGGTACTTTTCTCCCTTTCTCACAATACAAAAACTTGTGGGCACTCAATGACATTAATGAGCAGTAGGCTTAGAGCAGATAAAAAGTACTTTTTCAACCAAAGAGTAATTCACGTGGAATTCACTGCCATGGGAAATGGTGGCAGCTACAAGCATAGACAGCTTCCAGAGGGGACTGGATAAACATATGGAGCTGAGCTATTAGCCACAACATACAGATGGAACACTATGTCTGGGCAGTGATGTGCTTGGGGGACAACAGTGGGAGGGCTTCTGGAGTCCTGGCCCTGCTGGTGGACCTCCGGATGGCACCTGGGTTTTGGCCACTGTATGACACAGAGTTTTGGACTGGATGAGCCACTGGCCTGATGCAGCATGGCTTCTCTTATGTTCTTAAAAATCAAAAGCATGCACACAGCAAGATGGTAAGTTCTTAATGTCCTTTTCAAGGGCACATTCAGTTATTATCTGGAATATTTTTCTTCCCGCATGCCAGAAACCCATACACAGAAACAATCTTGTGGCCAAAGTAATCTTAACATGGGACAGTTCCTATAAGAATTTTTCACAACATGATTTCCTTCACAGGGTTTGATTTAAGTACAATTCTGACCTAAGCAGAGGAAACCAAAAACACACAGACCAAAACCCTCCAAACTAAACCATGCTTTCCCTTATGGGAAACATCTTGAATAAACAAATTGAGAGACCTGTTAAATTTACACTTGTTTAAAATAAAATATACACTCAGGACGCGTTCTTTTTTGCTCTAGCTGTTATCAGAAAATTTCACAGGCCAGGGGGGGGGGGGACCTTGTTTCCTAAACAAGGAGTGACCCACTTTCTCCTCTCTGACCGCACAAGTCGTGAGGGAGAAGACTCCTGCCCCGCAGACGTTTCGGCCCCCTGTTTGAAGTCCAGGCAGTCAAGAGATGGTCAGTTTACGTCTCTTGATCCGAGGACAGGAAGAGGATGCACTCTCAGCAGCCATGTGCTCCGCTAAGATAAGCACAAAGAGTTCTGTCCTGGGAGCCTTATCGGCTTTTCCGGCTACTCTCCAGCACGGCCACCACACCAAGACTGGCAAGGAAAGCTTTAACTCATTCAGGGGGTGGGCGGGCGAGATGATGAGAACACAGGAATAAAAAAGCTTTGGAGTTTCTTGTAGCTGCCTGTTCAAACAGAGGAGACATTCCTCTCCCAGCCCACAAGTGATATGCTCTGCTTCCTAGGCTTGAGCACTTTAAGGGAGGAGTTGTGGTGCAGTAGTGGAGCATCTTGCTTTGTGTGCAGAAGGCCCAAGGTTCAATCCCTGATATATCCCAGTTAAAAAGATCAGGCAGAAGGTGATTTTTGACCTGACCTGGACGTTCCAGGCTAGCCTGATCTCATCAGATCTCGTAAGCTAAGCAGAGATGGGCCTGATGAGTATTTAGATGGGAGACCATCAAGTAGTTCCAGTGTTGCTAGGCAGAGGCAGGCAATGGCAAACTGTCTCTGAATGTCTCTTGCCTTGAAAACTCTGTGGGGCTGCCATAAGTTGACTGTGACTTGACGGCACTTTACACACACAGAAGGTCATTTGCCGAACTCCAGCTCACTCCATAGAGATGCTGCCAGTCAGAGTAGACAATTTTTGTCCTTGGTAGAGCAGCACTCTGACCCTGAACCAGCTGGAAGCCCCACTCTAAGGTCCTATTCTGTACCACCATGGCCTTCCCTTATCCTCCACTGCCTTCTGTCTCTCTCATTTCACCATTAATCCCCAACTTTGCATTTAGGTGTGTAACATTCTCTAGCAACCTGAGGAAAAACTCTGCTTCAAAGCCAGAGATCATGCAGAATTTATCTTTGTCTTGTAAAGCACAGTGTGCATCAGACTGAATGATGCACTTTCCTCTCTATGCCACCACAGCCGCTTGCCAAGAGGAGGAGCTGTTCATGTGCTCTTTGCTGCCACAAATGGCCAGAGAGTGGTACTACAGCTATTAGCCCTACAGAAATCATGCTATACATAAGCTTGTGCCTTAAGCAGAAGCTGAGCTGAATATATACCCGAATAAGGCCTTATTGGCATTATTCTGGCATATACTCAGCTGAATGTGATTCTCCAACGTGTATTTGGCAGCTGAATAGAGAATCCTGAATATCCCGAATAGGGTATCCATACCAATCTTGATATTCGGGAATATTGGGATATAGCGAATATATTCGGACCACAGAATCCTGAATCCGAATAATACTGAATATTTTTTCTTTGCATACCTGTAGTTATATATGGGGCCCAGTCATATTTCCATTTGTCCTTTAAAGCTTCTCACTCTGGCCTGAATTACCAGTCTGAGCAACTTTCTTTTCAGGGAAGAGCTCTCTGCCTGTACCTGCTTCCTGGAATTCCAATTCCTGTTATAATTGATTTAGCAATCCAATTATTCATCGGGTGACCTGAATGCCAAGTTTGTCTACCTTATTACATTTCCTTCGGAACACTAGCCTTGTAGTTCTTCAAGGATTAGTATCCTACTTCTACACTGGAAGGGTTCCTCCAATTGGTGAGCCCTCATTTATAACATGCTTTAAGTTGAGCTGTCCTTTGTTACAGTTCAAAAGCTTACACTGTTATGCACTGCTGCAGCTGCCTTCAAACAGGGGTGGGGTATTAGGAACAGCTGTGCTTTAGCATCTTCCCTACTCCATCCAGGGTCTTGATAGAAAGCCCTAAGCAGGGGCATAGCCAGAACATTTTGGTTGGTGAGGTGTGAAGAAATCTGGGGGGGGGGGGGGGCCGGCTCTGCTGCGACCTCTAGTTCTCCTCTAGTCCTCTTGATTGGAGAGACTCAATTCCGGGCTGCTTTTCTGTTTAGGCTGAGGAGCAGGGGAATCTTCAACTCTCTCTCTTTCGCATTTAGCAATTTTTTTTTTTGCAGTTTTAAAAACCTATTTATTTTTTGGGCCGGAAAAAAAAATGAGACTGAAACTTCCCTGACTGTGCCTGGGGTCATTCTGGAAACCCCACGTGCAGCTTACATGTTTAATTCTTTTGCATTTATTGTCCGAGGGGGCGGTGCTCATCTGTGGGGAGCATTGCCCCCAAATGCCCTCCTCATGTGGCTGTGGGCCTGCCTAAAGGCCCAGTCTAGCTAAGATACACCACAATATTCCAGCACAACCTTCAAGAAAAGACCAAAAATGTTCAAGTACACACTCCATGTGGCAAACAGTCCACAAGGGTACCCAAGAGATGCTCTCCATGCTTTTGCCATAACACTGGAGTTGTCTTTCCTGGAGATCTGCAAAAGCCTGAGAGAAGGATGGAGTAGAATTACCACCATGGTATCTGCCCTCACAGCTTGAAATAAGGCAAACTAGAAGCCCAGCTAAATGAATACACTTCCCCTACCAAGTTGGCATTAAAATCGCTACCACAATTAGAGAAAAAGAGGAAGCATTTTCAAAACTCTCTGGGAGAAAGATTTATTTATTTACTTGTTCTCTTTTTCCCCAATGGGGACCCAAAGTAGCTTACATCTTTCTCCTCTCCTCCTATGAATCCTCACAACAGCCAAGTGAAGTAGGTTAGGCTGAGAGGGTGTGACTGGCCCAAGGTGACCCAGCAAGCTTCCATGGCAGAGCATGGATTCCAACTTGGGTCTCCCAGATCCTAGTCTGACCTTCTACCCACATCACCACGCTGGCTCTTGAAGTTTCTGTGCAGTCTGGCTACTGCTCCCCCTTTCCCAATGGGTTTCTACTACATTCCCCTTTATATCCACTCACAGCTGCCTCTAATTTACCTGTTCTTCTTCCCCTCCCACTGTCTGGTGCTCAAATCCCTAATTTTGGGGAAATGCCAATCCTGCATTGAAAGCCATGGAGTTGGTCAGGGCCCAACAGGTTTTCTAGGTCCCCATCCAGAATGGCAAATCAGAAGAGCAAACTCTTTTTATGCACGATCCACTCCATCTGTCATGAAATGCAGACACATGAAAAACTGCTGCTGTAGGGAGGAAGAAGGGGAAGAGAGGGATCTCGCATGTATGGTGAGGCTACAATATTATATTTTAGCACTGCCTTGAAATGTACTGCTGCCTGCCCTTATCAGCACAGGGAAAGAACCTTATTACCCCTGTTCCAATATTTAGAAGGATGCCCATACGGAAATGTGACACATCCTTCTGTTCTCCTTTCTGCGGGCTAAGCAAGATTCCTTTAACTGTTCCTCATACGATTAGCTCTCTAGACCCTTTATCATCCTCATTATATGGTTAGTAAAGCATGCAAACCGGGCAGACATATGCAAACTAAGCAATTTCATTGACTCACTTAATTACGAGCTCTTTTGGCCCAGAGGATGAGCAGCCCTGTTCATACATCTCACAGGTGAGTTCAATTAGTGCACATTCCAACCAGTGTCCCCTCTATGCTGAGTTAGTGTGAGCTAGCTCACAGATTTTTGTCTTAGCTCAGGAAGGATGGCTCTGGAGCAAACTAATTTATGCAGCAGCCAAATCGCTCGCTCACAACTATAATGCCAGTAGCTCACAAAGTAGAATTTTTGCTCACAAGACTCCACAGCTTAGAGGGAGCATTGACTCCAACATCTGCCTATTGTATGCTTTCCTGCCGAGCGCAGTGAAGAGCAAAATGGTGTATGATGGAGGATGCTGGAGAGCAAGAAATGAGTTGGTAAGCTTTCCCCACCACTAGAACCTTGATATTTAACAACATGCATCGTTTCTGTTTTGAGGGGGGGGGGGGAAACCAAACACATCAATTTTTATAATCCATCTGGGAACTTTGGGAATCTTGGAGATCTCTCCCCTGAATCTCTTTCAACTTGCCAACAAACATTTCATAACTTTTTTTAAAAAAACCTTGCCTCTCCTTGGCTTGAGGCAGCTTCCCAATGAATACAATGCAATAATAAAATCAAGTTAAAGAATTAACAAATCCATCATACTAAAACCACACACACACTTTTCAGCAAACCAATCAAGAGCAAGGAAATGTGAACTTTCAGTGTCCTTCAGAAGGTTAAAAGGGACAAATGGTGATAAGCTTCTTTTGAGAGTTTGTTTCATCACCATCAGACATAATCATAAACCATGGTTTGTTCAATGAGCCTGGGGGATCTGTAACCTTCTGTGCTGCAATTATACTATGGTTTGAAATCCTGGCTCTTAGGGGAAAGGTGTGAACAGTGGTTTGCACATAATAACAAATTGTGGATTGCCCCTAAAAGAGAACTCTTAATTAGACTGTCATGCACAAACTTGATCTCCAGCTTTCACAAAATGACAAACCATGGTCAGTTTTTATGGTTCAACTATGCCACTCCTGGGGGGGGGGGGAGAGAGAGAAAAGCACCCCTGACTTGGATAGCCCAGGCTAGACCATTCTTCATAAGATTTTGGAAGCTAAGCAGGGTAAGCCCTGGTTAGCACTTGGATGGGAGGCCACCAAGGAAGTCCAGGGTCACTATGCAGAGGCAGGCAATGGCAAACCACCTCTGATTGTCCCTTGCCTTGAAAAACATATGGGGTTACCATAAGTCGGCTGCAACTTGACGGCACCTCTGCTGCCACCACCAGACAACCAGACAATGAATCTTGCCTACCATAGGCTATCCTCCACTGACATCACAGAATGTTTACGAATGACACATATACATGTGCATATACAAGGTAATTAAAAAGATGAGCAGAAGCAGTGCTCAAGCATTTAGCAGACTAAAGAACTACAGGCTGAATTTTGCAGATCTGTTTTGCTAATGGCTATGCCTTCCTCCCCTTGATGCAAGAAACCTGCCTTTGACATAAGAGGCTCACCTCTTGTGTCAGATGAGGGCTCCTTGCAGCAAGAGAAGGTGCTGCCCTTATCAGAATGCCACTGCAGCATCCCCAAAACTGAACGTTCAAAAAAACTATTCTTCTTTGCTAGCAATCACAGGAAAGTGACATAGTGCCATTCATTAAATTTTCTGCCACTGATCTGGCGCATGTATGTTTACTTCTAGATACTGAGAGTCCAGAACAGGAAAAGTCTGGAAAATGAGCCAAGAAAAGTGCTCCAGAGAGAGAAGCTAGCCAACTTCTTTTAGACGGACATTCTCCATAAGCATCAAACAGCAGGAGCCAGCAAGGCATTCTGAGAGCTGAGAGCTGTAAAGCAAACACAGGATGACTGTGGGAGGCAAAAGCAGCCTTGGGGTAATGGGGATGGTGTGCATGTTACTGCCACTGCTCTGGCTGAACAAGCACGACGTTTTTGACAAACCCGATAGCGTTGTCAAAGAACAGCAGCCAAAACCCATTCTATCTGATGGGGTACCGCAGAGCAAACTCATCCAGGAGTTTCATAAAACTGAACTCTGAATGAACTTTGCTGCATGATTTGTACCAGTTGTGGATAATTTTTTTTAAAAAACAGAAGCTGTAAGTACAATCCCCCCTCCCAAATGCAAGATAAAACTTTACTTCCTTGATTGAGATGAGCAGCTACACAAGAGTGAGTTGCTTTGCCAGCTGTTGATTCCCACCTGGTGGTTCACCATAGGCAGAGCCTGATATTTGCCTGATGTGAGGCAAGACTTTTTCTTTTAAAGGCTTTGCCTTGGCAAGTCTTTTTTTTTTTTTACAAATTTGTCTTGACCAGATTAGAAAAGGGACAGACTGAATTGTATGTTTGCATTTTCTCCTGTACTAGATGTGTTTTAACTTTTGCATGCCAGAAATGCTTTTGACTTGCTCCAGATCGAAAATAAAGGAGATGGTGGAAATTGTGAACAAATAATAAAGAGAAATAAGACTTCTGAAGGCAAAGTTTGAGAATAGCAAAAAAAAAAAAAAGTCTAGTCTCTTAGCAACAGAAGTAGGTGGGACTGGCTCTATTAATCAAATTATCACCAGGGTCAAAATAGCTTTTATTCCCCCTGCCTCAAAATAAAGATGTTCCCTAGATTTGTTATATTACATTTTTAAAATCAAAAATCAAAAAAAGTTTACAAACAATGCATCTCCTCTTAATTTTCTCCCCCAACAGTAAGGCCAAATAAACAACAATGTGAAAAAACCTGAGTTCTAATCATGCGATCTACGGTCCTGACCAAGATGCCAGTATTAATTTTTCAAGCAGTGATTCAAATGCATGCAAATTTGCCTAAATTCATGCAAACCCACCACGTTAACTAAAATGGAACCTCCATGTTCAGAAGCAGTATGCCTCCAAAACCAAAGAGGAGATGCCCATTGCCTTCTTGCCCTGCTTCTGCCCTTCCCAGAAGCATTGGTCAGACTGCCTTGGGAAACCGAATGCTGGACTGGATGAGCCTTTGGTTTGCGGGGGGGGTGGGGGGGAAGCTACCCAACATATGTGCTAGCCGGTATTATTATCTTCATTAAGGCAGAGGGTGTGTGGATAAGACTGAGAAGACAGCCCTGCCCAAGGCCTCCTAGTGACTTCATAGCAGAGGAGAAATTCAAACCAGGGAATGCCCAGCTCACCACTTGTTTCCTTAGCCTGGCCCATCCCAGTTTTTCCAACAGTTGGCCAGATGCGGCTCTGCATTGTGCAAGTGCCTCCAAACTTAGCCATTCAATAGCTCCAGCATGGCAACATCATCACTGCACACCACAGTGGAGAGGATCCATGCTTGGCATATGAGTATTAGATGTAATCCAAATGTGAGTTAAGTGAACTGGAGGCTTTATTCATATACACTTTCCTTTTGCCAGCAATTCTTCAGACTGACCCAAGTTCATAATATGATTGTATTGGAATTAAAACTTGAACAACTCAAACTTTTTTTTTGCTAACAACCACAGGTGAGCCACGCCCCTGGAGTCAGGTGGGCCTATGGGCAGTGTACTGGATGCCCACACTTTAGCCACAGTGCTCCACCAGCTCTTATACACAAGCCAGCCAATTTATCCATGTTCATCTCTTCTCAGCTATACCTCCCCCATCCATGATCAAATTTTAGACTTTTGTAAACTTCTTGGGGCAGTCAGCGACTTGCCTGAATCTGGCACAATGGCACCAGCTGTACCTTCCTAGCACATCTGGGACCCGTCTCCTGACCTGACAGTCACCTTCAATATCCGTTAAAAAAACAAACAAGCAAGTTACAACCGTCACATTCTTGTGAGAATGCTACCACGCAAAACAAAACAGCAGTTACCAAAACCTTTCCTCCTCTTTTTCAGCTTGGCCAACATAACTCCAGGTTGACAAGTTAGATCAGCTTCTCAAAACCATAAGCCAAGCGCCACGTAATTTTCTTCCCCCTTTCCTTGGCACCAGATTTGGAAGACTGTGGCCCAAACTTTCTTTTGAAGGAACAATGCCCATTTATCTAGATTTCCACATTTGTGTCAAGGTGGAAATGGGACAGACTGGGGGAGAGGGGCAACGCTGCCAAAAATGAACAACGCCCCCCCCCCAAAGAAAAAGTGTTGGAGGGGTCCCCCTCCCCCCCCAAATAATTAATGTGTGCTGGGCATTTCCAAACACTTAGACAAGAGAGGGACTAATGTGCCCTCCCTTTAAGAAATTCCGGGCAATGATTCTGAAGAAAATGCAGGCTTGACTGAATCCATAAATCACGGGGCATTAATGCTACGCTGCTACCTCAAGCTCCTTACACATAAAAGGCGACAATTTGCCAGGCACTCCCTGTTGTGTAATTCCTTGCTTGCACTGCTGGCTTAAGTGGGAGCAGGTTGCTAAGCGGAGAACCGAGTGTCGGATTCTGCCAGGAGACAGGCCACAAGGGGTCAAAGACAGGTGGCCCAGCGGGGCCAGAGGGGAGTCACATGGTCTCAGGTAGGCAGAAGGAATGTCGAAAAATGGCTGCCACAGACCAGGAGGGCCAAAAGCAGGTGGTGTGATCCAAACAGGGTTACCAACCCTCTAGGTGGGGCCTGGAGTTCTCCTGGAATGACAAGTGATCTCCAGACTTCAGAGTTCAGCTCTCCTGTAGGAAGCACCAGCTTAGGAGGGCGCATTCTATGAGCTCGCTCCCCCTCCCCAAACGCCGCTCTCCCCAGACAATGCCCCCAGATCTCCAGGAATTTCCCAACCTGGGGTTGGTAGCCCTTGGAAGACAGACAGGACTTTGAATTTTGAAGGAAGTGTGTGTGGGGGGGATGGATACCAGGGTTCTCTCCCATGAGATAAACTGCTCAAGCTGAAGAGCAAGTCCTGAGTCTTTACAGGGCCTACTGGAACTGGATTGGTCCTTGGGATCAGCTGACAAAGGCATTTGGGCAGGGCTCAGCTTGCAGCCTGGAGGGTGCCCTGAAAGGCTGCACTGCAGTTCAGGTGGAGAACAGACACCAGAGCACGGCTACTGAGGATTTCTATTTCGGACCCTTCCCTGGACACAGCTAAAGTAGCAGTGAGAAAGAGAGCAAAGCCGCAAGCCAAGGGATTCCTGGGTCAAACCTCACCACCACCAGAAACTCATGAAGTAGCTCTGAACAAGTCCTTCTCTTTCAATCTGCCATCTCCAGTTTCAGGAGAACCATGGTGCGTCAGAACAACGGAGCAACTTTTGGCAGGTGTGGGTTTTGCTCTCATTTACAGTCCCTCCCACCCCCACTCTGCTCAAACCTCTTTCTCATCTGTGCCTCCATCTTTCTGCTATGCTACTTCTGTACCTCATAACCTTCCCCACTGGATGCTCTTATCCTTTATGTCGACCTCCAAATTCCCACCTGCCCTGAGCAAAGCCCACAGCAGCATTTCATCCTCACTACAAATCCAAGAGGTAGATTAGGCCAAAACAAACTTGCCAGTTTCTATAACTATAAAACACTTACTTATTAATTTTAACTACAAAATACCTGGCTCTTATTTTTCTTCTTCAGTTAAAGGAAAGAGGACAGAAAATTACTTCGCCACCCCCAAAAGCTGACCAGTGGAGTCTCAACATAATGAAAATAAATCAGGAAGCCAACAGCCCAAGTGATGGATGAAGTTCAACCTGTCAGAACTGAACCAGCTACTCAACTGTACCAGAATAACCCATGTACACAAACACTCTTCCCAAAGCAGGCCCTCCATCAGTCGCTCTTTCACCTCCATCTTTAGAAACAAGATGGATTGAATCAGAATTTCCTTTTTACACATATATACAGTGTGGCACCACTAGAATAGAACCTGCTCCTGACCAGTGGTTATCGCTTAAAACAGAGGTTCCCAAATTTTGGGAACGTCTATATCTGCTTTTTTGGCCAGGAACTGTGGAGTGTCCATTGCAGAATCCCTGTATGTTACTCAGGATTCTGGAGCACACCACAGGGCACACACACACAGCTAATGCGGGGCACCAGTTAAGGCTGTTGAGGCTTTCTATTACCCCATATGAACTTGGGAATTGAGACCAACAAAGTGCATTACACTTTTTAAAAAAGAAAGGTGCAGGAAAAGGATTGGGATGGAAAGAAGAGACAGGGTGAGTATGTCTACTCTACATTTTTACTGGTTCCATAGCAGTTTAACTTGTCATGGTTTTCTCTCCAGAACACCAGCAACTGTGGTCTGTGCTGGATGCTAAGAATTCTTTACTAGAAATTGCTAACCCACTCCACCCCCAGAACTACAGTTCCCAGAATCCCTTAGGGGAAGGAATAACTTATATTGATGTTTTCAGCAATGCAAGTGCACCCCAGAATGGCAGAGAAAGAATGAGAAAGAGGAAATCAAGTTTTAAAAAATTTAAATTGGTTCTCAGATCAGAAGAGGATGAAGACTACTGACCCTGTTTGACTTCATATATTTCACAGGTTCCATCATTATTTTCAGATGCAATCCTAAACACACTAACCTGGGTGTGTGCCACTCTAAAGGAAAAGCTACTTACAGCTGAGTAAAGAACCACAGGCTTGGACTATAAAGATCCAAAATTTTTAACCGTTGGAGAGAGAAGTGCCCAGGCTGCCAAAAATGGCTATAATCCATTTGAGACCACAAGATAAGAATGAACTGTTGATCTACAAAAAAAATCCAAGCGCGTACCAAGAGCCACGGAACCCAAAGGAAAGTAATTTCAATTACACCCTCAAATTCTGCAGAACTCCCTTCAGCCTTGGTGATCCCACAAAAGTCTAACTGTGGACAAATGTTGAAAGTCTGGAAGACTTTCCAGTTTTTGGTGGCCAGGGTAAAGCAAGGGAAGAGATTTAAGACCTGAAGTTTTATCCCTTTTGATTTGTTATTCTTTTGTTTATGCCTAAAGTCTAAATATCTCATAAGCACATGAAACTTTCTCATAAAACATTCAGAGAACTGGGACAACATAAAAACCATGGATGATCATTCCATCTAATCCAGTACCCTGTTTTCAAGAGTCCACATGCAGGACTTGAAACACCAGTTTTCCTCTGCTTGTCTCCACCCAAGCAACTTGTAGTCACAAGTTCACTGCTCCTGATTATGGAGGTTTCATTAGGCCATCATCATATCAATACTTGCCGATGGAGCTATGTTCCATATCTATATATCTAATTCCGAAGGCACCCCCTGTATGAGGATACCTAAATCCGCGCAGGGGGGGCACCTGGGAGGCAGGGAGGTTTTCCTACACATGGGGGGCACTCCCCCCGTGTGCAGAAAAATCCAAAAAGTTTAAAAAAAACCTTCAGTGACCGTAGAATCCCCCAAAATACCTTTTGAAATGGCACCAACTCCAGACATCAACTGTGAGGAGATTAGAACATTCGGGGGAGGCTCTAACTGTTTTTGTCAGTAAAAAGCAGGGTTTTTACTGGCAGCAGTCTAGGGTTTCCAAGTACCCCTTCCCCCCACCCCCCACCCCCCAGCAGCAGATCCAGATCCAGGCTGGGAAACTCCTGGATATTTGGGGGTGGAGCCTGGGGAGGACAGGGACCTCAGTGAGGTACAATGCCATAAACTCCCCCCTCCAAAGCATCCATTTTCTCCATGGAAAGTTATCTCTGTAGTCTGGAGATGAGCAGTAACTCCAGGGGATCCCCAGGTCCCATCTGGAGGCTGGCATCCCTAGGCAGCACCCTCTGTGTAACTTGATACCACCTGATTTGCATGACTTAATTAGGCCCAGCTGTTTTGCTACAGTTCATCAGCAGCCACCGTATGAAAGCCATTGTGGTGCAACAGTTCGAGCTTCAGACTGGGATCTGCGAGACCCAGGTTCAGATCCCCATCTTGCAGTGGAAGCTGACTGGGAGATTTTGGACCAGCCACATACTTTCAGCCTAACCAACCTCACAGGGTTGTTGTGCAGATAACAAAGAGGAAATAATAATATAAGCTGCTTTAGTCCCCATTGCGGAGAAAGACTGTAATTTTCCTAGGTAGAGGCTGCAGGGGAGGGGGGTGGAGATAGAAAGCTGAAGAAGATAAAGGTAGGTTGGCTGTTGGGTGGGAAGGAAATAGGGTTGCCAACTCCAGGTTGGGAAATTCCCAGACATTTGAGAGGTGGAGCCTGGGGAGGGTGGGATTTGAGATGGGAGGCAGAAAGAGAGAGAAAGAGTGATGAGGTGGGGAGGCAGAAAAACAAAGGGAATGATGACAGGTCAGAAAGAGAGAGGAAGTAACATACATGGAGGAGAACGAGAGAGTAAGAAAGGGGGGCAGAAGGGAGAAAGAGTATGAGAGAGGTAGGGGGAGAAGGGAGGAAGCAAAGGTGTGAGGAATGGGATAACTATCCTGCAAGTTTCTTGCAGGTCTCCACTTGTATTTGTCTAATTCTCTTTTAAACTTATCTAGACCAATAAGAGTTTCAACTATGTGTCAGATTCCAGACTGGAAGCCTCTTCTGCCCCTAGATGTTTGAAAGTGGTGGTGTTGCTTGTTATCCAATTAAAAGAGAAAACATGCAGCAAATCATAAAATCGTAGAGTTGTAAGGGATCTCCAGGGACATCTAGTCCAACCTCCTAAACAATGCAGGAAATTCACAACTACCCCCCCACACGCCACCAGTGACCCCTGCCCCACGCCCAGAAGATGGCAAAAAACCTCCAGGATCCCTGGCCAAACTGGCCTGGAGAAAATTGCTTCCTGACCCCAAAGTGGTGATCAGCATTTCCCTGGGCATGTAAGAAAGAGCCACAAGAACTAAGCACTGAGGCAACCCTTTCTGCCCTCCCTCACATGGATCTGCTTAAGTTCACAAAATCAGCATTGCTGTCAGATGGCCATCTAGCCTCTGCTTGTAAACCTCCAAAGAAGAGCCCACCACCTCCAGAGGAAGCCTGTTCCACTGAGGAACCGCTCTGTCAGGAAGTTCTCCCTAAATGTTCAGACACATTCTTTTACAGCTTCTCAATATGAGCCAAGACTGAGCTCTGGCTCAGAAAACAAGATTTTGGGCTCAAATACAAACCCAGAGATAACTTATGGGCACCATCCCCCATTAACAAGCCGATAACCACTTCTGACTGCCTTCATCACAGGGTTTTTGTCTCCTCCTTTATGATTTTTCCTTCTGTAAAAAGCAAGGGCAGCAAAATGGAAGAGAGAGAGTGAGAAGGGGGAAATAAAGCGGGGGGAAACACACTGCAAAAAAGTAGTAATCCAGCTTTCAGCCAAAGCACAGCTAAAAAATGACTAAGTTTTCTTGATATATGAATTTGTGGGGAAACCATTTATCAACGCGGCTGTTTACCTCTGCAGAGGAGTCCCTCAAGCCGAAGAGTTGTGTCATTCCCCTTTGACTGATTAATTAGCCAATCAGGGGACATTTTTCACTGTGAGGCATGATGGGTTATCCCAGCTAATGTTTGGTCTCTAATGGCGACACATTAGAGCCAACTCGGCTCTTTTAGCCTATCGAAGTGACCGAATGGGAAGGCAAGATGATAAATCAAAACCAACTTCCCCCTCTCAGTTTTGCTTCGGTCTCTAACAAAACCCCCAAGGAATGAACAGCTAGAGGGAAGATTCTTCACCAATAAAGGAGGGTGGGGGGAAGGAAGCAGGAAAAAAATCCACAATGGTCCTTCACTGGTTTCTGTACAGTGGATACATTTCTCCTCTTGATTAACACAGTACCTACATAAGAAGCAACAGTCCATCAATACTTAGCTTCTTTCTTTCCTCAGGAACCCCCAGAAGTAATGCCAAATGCCAGGGGGCATCCCCACCCCCTGAACAAGGACCAGTTCTAACTAAACATTGCTGAAAAAATGCTCTTGGGACTCAGACTGCTCCTGCTCAGAAAGCCCATGAACTGATGCTGTGCAAAGCTAAGGGAGTCTGGTATTTCACCAGAAATGCACACTGCTTGTGAATGCACCTTAGTGAGTTCGGCTGCGGTCACAGGGTCCATGAGAAGGGAGGGGTTGTGGCTCAGTGGTAGAGCATCTGCTTGGCATGCAGAAGGTCCCAGGTTCAATCCCCAGCACCGCCAGTTTAAAAGATGAGGTAGTAAGTGATGTGAAGACCTCTACCCGAGACCCTGGAGAGCTGCTGCCAGTCTGAGTAGACAGTACTGATCTTGATGGACCAGTGGTTTGATTCAGAATAAGTCTGCTTCATGTGTCAAGCTGAACAGTGGTACTGTGTCTCTGGCCAGCTGCCCTCACTAAGCCTCTAGGTAAGCTTATACCTGCCCTCCCTCATCTACCATCTTGATTTTGTTGTTGTTCAGTTGCACAGTCGAGACTGACTCTTCGTGACCCCACAGACCACATCACGCCAGGCCCTCCTGTTTTCCGTCATGTTCGCTGCATCAATAACACTGCCTAACCATCTCATCCTTTGCTGTCCCCTTCTTCTTTTACCTTCAATCATTCCCAGCATCAGGGTCTTCTCCAGTGAATGCTCCCTTCTCATTTGGTGGCCAAAGTATTTGCACTTCAGTATCTGTCCTTCCAGGGAACAGTCAGGGTTGATTTATTTTAGGATTGACTGATTTAATCTCCTTGCAGTCCAAGGGACTCTCAAGAGTCTTCTCCAGCACCATAATTCAAAAACATCTATTCTTTGCTGCTCAGCCTTCCTTATAGTCCAACTCTCACAGCCATACATTTACTACAGGGAATACCATTGCTTTGACCATACGGACTTTTGTTGGCAGGGTGATGTCTCTACTTTTTATTATGCTGTCTAGGTTTGCCATCGCTTTCTTCCCAAGGAGCAGGCGTCATTTAATTTCATGGCTGCAGTCACCGTCTGCAGTGATCCTGGATCCCAGGAACGTGAAGTCTGTCACTGCTTCCATGACTTCCCCTTCTATTTGCCAAGGAGTGTTGGGGCCAGATGCCATGACTATCTTAGTTTTTTTGATGTTGAGTTTCAAGCCAACTTTTGCGCTTTCCTCTTTCATCTTAAGCAAGAGATTCTTTAGGTCTTCTTCACTTTCTGCCATTAGAGTGGTATCATCTGCATAGCTAAGGTTTTTGATGGTTTTCCCGGCAGTCTTGATTTCGGCTTGTGATTCATCCAGGTTGGCATTTCGCATGATGTACTCTGCATATAAATTAAATCAGCAGGGTGACAATATACATCCTTGTCATACTCCTTTCCCTATGCTAAACCAATCAGTTGTTCCATATCTGGTTCTAACTGTTGCTTCTCGATCCTTATACAGGTTTCTCAAGAGATATGTGAGGTGGTCTGGTACTCCCATCTCTTTAAGGACTTGCCAGTTTGTTGTGATCCACACAATCAAAGGCTTTAGCATAGTCAATGAAGCAGAAGTAGATGTTTTTCTGATACACTCTTGCTTTCTCCATAATCCAGTGAATATTGGCAATTTGATCTCTAGTCCTTCTACCTCTTCGAAACCCAGCTTGTACTTCTGGCAGTTCTCTATCCATGTACCGCTGAAGCTTAGCTTGTAGGATCTTGAGCATGACCTTGCTAGTGTGTGAAATGAGTGCAACTGTGCAATAGTTTGAACATTCCTTGGCACTGTCCTTCTTTGGGACTGGAATGTAAACTGACTTTTCCAAGCCTGTGGCCACTATTGTGTTTTCCAAATTTGCTGGCATATTGAGTGCAGCACTTTAGCAGCAGCATCTTTTAAGACTTTGAATAGCTCAGCTGGGATACCATCACCTCCGCTAGCTTTGTTGTTAGTAATGCTTTCTAAGGCCCCAGCTGACTTCGCACTCCAGGATGTCTGGCTCGAGGTCAGTGATTAAACCGTTGTGGTTGTCAAGGTCACTGAGGTCCTTCTAGTATAGTTCTGTGTATTCTTGCCATCTCTTCCCAATCTCTTCTACTTCTGTTAAGTCCCTACCATTTTTGTCCTTTATCATGGCCAGTTTTACACAGAACGTTCCCTTGATTTATCCAGTTTTCTTGAAGAGGTCTCTAGTCCTTCCCATTCTATTGTTTTCCTTTATTACTTTGCATCGTTCACCCTCGTGAAGGCATGCTTAATTATTTTTTTCTTCCAGCAAGCATTTGAACTAAGCTGAGTATTTCATTTTGTATCTCTATTTGTATTTATTGCTGCTGGTTTTAAGAGAACAGCTGTTTTTAGTCTATGTTTTACTGGTTTCATAGCTTTTAGTGCATAAATATTCAACATGGGACTGAAAATGTTGGGAAGTGTTCAAAATTTCTGCACATGGGATGCCTTGTTTCCCCACATTCAGAGGTTTTTGCATCCACCCCCCTCCCCAGCTCCTGGGGTCCCAGGGTCATGGGACCCACACAGAGGAACAGTCGTGTGAGCCAGAGGGGTTACAGAGATGAAATACAAGGAGGTAACATCTCTCCTCCCTCTTCTGCAAGATCAGCTCCACTGTGGGGTCAGTTTCATCCCCACATTCCTCCTCACTCTAGCCCACTGACTCTCATGGCCATTCCTTCGCATGAATCCTTCAACCTCAGGAATTATAATACCAGGGATTGGAAAGACTTGTAGCAAAGGGAACAAATGTGGGGAAACTGTGTGCCTCCTGCCCACGGATGGTTGGATACTGCCTGTTATACTATATAGCATTATTTTGAAAGCTAACATGTTCTAATTACAACATATGACAAGATCTTTGATGCAATCATGTAACTTGACCAAGTGGCTCACCATCCTGAGGCATATAATATGGATAAGAGATAAAATCTGCAAGCAACCATGCTTATCCATTGAAAACAGCTTCTATGGCAGTACAACAAAATAATACCTCTGAGGACCAATGGAAAAATCACTAAGCAGCATGCAAGCTTTTGTGTTCCGCAGAACCCTTCTTCAGGCTGCATGTTAAGCAAAGGAGCAAGACTGGCGGGGGAGAGGGAAAAGGTGCTGCCTGGTGTGATATAATCTCCCTCTCCCAAATGCAGGCAAAGGCAACAAGGAGGAATGGAGAAGGTGCTTTTGCAGGTACAATTAGGTTAGACTGCATGTAGAAAGTCACATTTGCTGTAACACTTCAAGAACATTAAATTTTATTTATTATCCTGCCTTTCTTCCCAACAAAGACCCAAAGCGGCCTACATTATTCTCCTCTCCTCCACACAACAACCCTGCAAAGTAGGTCAGGCTGAGTGTGTATCACTGGCCCAAGGTCACCCAGCATGCTCCCATGGAAGAGTAGGGATTCCAGCCCAGGTCTACCAGATGCTAGATCAATGCTGGCCCCTGGTGAGGACAATCATTTTACATCTATCACTTTAGCACGATAGCAAACAGTATCACTGTCCTGCCTGTCTCAGTGGGCCACTGCCGTTTCTACACAGTTCCTTAACTTTAGCCGTGTAGCGCAGCAGCTGCTGGGATGCACATCAGGAAGTCGCCAGTTTCAATCTTGTCTCTGTTGTGCCTGCACTCGGTGGCCTTAAGCAAACCATTCTTTCCCCACTCAGGATTCCCCATCAGCAATATGAGGACAAGAATACTAAGCCTGTGAATATGTCAGTAAAACACTTTATACATTCCAAAAGCATCTTGTAAATGCACGCTGTCTTCTTTTAAAGCCGTTTTATGGCATAGATTAAAAAAAAAGAAGAAGATATCATGGATTTTGTCTGAAAGAGCTCCAAGAGGTGTGAAGTATATAAACTTTCTAACTGTGTAAGTATTTTCTTTTCTGTAAGCGAATGATGGTTCATCGTAAATGTGTTAACAGATATGTTCAATGGACTGTATTTTGATTAACAGGCTTGGAAGCTTAAGGCATTTGCAAGAATAATCCAAAATTACCTAAAGTTGATGCCTTTGAAAGTATCACACTACCTGTCCACTCCTACCTTATACTGTACAAAAATACGCACACGTATTATTCTTAATCTGTCTCCTGAGCACACACACCAGACTACGTATGTATATTTATTTGACAGAGGACACACCCTGTTCCAAAATGACAATTCCTCTATTTTTGTCCTTTCGGTCAGGCCCTCTAACCCATCTGACACTGGAAATCTGCCCCTCTTTGGATCTTTTCCAATTTGAAGTCAATCATCCAGCACACAAGGAATGCTACCGCATTGTGCAGAAGTACTTTGGTATGTGCAAGTCTTGGAGCTTGCAAACTTCCACAGGAGCAGGGTTGTCATCAACCCTATTTTTAAAACTGAAGAGGGGACAGAAAGCCAGCTTGGAGGAACAAGCATGTTCCACTAGGACTAGAGAGATGAGAGTTTGCAGCCCACCACACCTGTGGACTCACTCAGCCTCACACAACCTTGTCTTGTACTCTTGTTAACTCAAACGCCTTACCCTGCGAACACCTCCTGGCAGCACCTCTGTTCTCTGCCTTTGGCACATCACAGCCAAGGGAAAGCTGGTGAATGAACTGTCAAGTCTTGCCTCTGAACCAGGGCATGGGGTCATTTGGCTTCGTGTTTCTTTTCCAGGCTTAATGACCCCCAAAGCTGCTTTCTAGTCCCCATGGTTTCAGCTCTGAGGGCTGCATAGTCACAAAAAATGGCCAAGTATTCAGAGCAAGATGAGCAGCGCCACAATCCGTGCTCAACGCCTTCAGTAACTACCAGGAAATGCGAGTCAGAGGAGGAAACTCTGGAGAGAAAACTATACTAGTGATCAGGAAATTGCTGGAAGCTGAGAGAAGCAGTTAGAGGAACCAGTAATCCAATATGACTAAACAAGGGAATCATCTCAGAAAGCAGAAGGTTGCTTTGCAAAGAGCAGCCACATCTCACTATCAACTTACAAGCTTGAGAGGGCAGCTTTAGCTCCACTGGCTCTACAGATATCATACATCAAGAGGGCGCCTTTTAAAAAAAGGGTTGCTGGATGTGTCAGAATTGGGATGCCTTATTTTAAGTGTTCTTTCAAATGTGTGCCTCCTTCCCTGGTGAGACCAGGCGATACCCTTCCCCAAATCCTCTGACTCTTTCAGGAACACTTTTGCCAGTGATAAGGCCTTGTCAGGAAATACAGCTGGGTGGAGGAAGGAAATAGTGAGCAGAAATTAAAAAATGTATATTTTTAGTAAAGGGTTTTTTTTTTCCCCAGGAAGTTCAACCAGATAGGAACTAAAGGAATTTGTTTTGCTGCCTCCCAAGCCTCGAAGTGGGGAGATTTCAAGGCAAAGGGGAACAGGGGAGGCCACATAATGAATTCCCCCTTCTGGACCTGAGGTGGCTTGGGACCCCAAAGCAGGTCTCTGGAGAGTAATCTAATGGCCAATCAATATTTTCAATCGCTTCATTGTCTCCCTGAATAAACTGCCGACAATTCCAATTTAGTCCGCACAAAAAGGGCAAGCCATTGTTTTGATATCTAAGGGGGAAAGGGGGGGGGGAAATCAAGGAACAGACAAACCCCTCTGTAGTTTCGTTCAGCTCCAACATTCATCTGGAAGAAAAGAAGCTCCCGAATTGGAATAAGCCCAACGTTTGCCAGAGAGACAGGAAGTTATGTGGCATTTGGAGAGGAATGGAGGGAGATTTCTTGACTGTTTCAACCAGCGGTGGGGGGAGGAGAGGGAGGAGACTACTGCAGAGAATCAAAGCTTATGAATCAGGTTCTGGAGTTAATCCTAAAGAGCATTGCCAAAGACAGCTTTCAGGGGCACTGGGTGGGGCCGGTGAGTCATGGAGACAGTGCTGAACTGGATTAGGAGCATAACAGAGCTTTGACGTGGGGGTGGATGTGACCTTGTGATGCTCGAAGGGCTCAAGCATGGTGGGGGAGGAAAAAAAAGGGGGTATGTTTTACCCGCGCCAAGGAGGACTGAGTCCAGGCTGCAAGCCTCTTACCTACCATCTCACCTACTGTCGTTTTGGAAATAAAATAATTGACAGAGACCTACATGGATGGAGAAAATGGGATATAAAGTTAAAGTAATAAAGATAGACTTTTTCTTTCATGACTTATAATGCTGCAAGTATGGGATGGGGTCTATGTGCTCCAAGTTAGTGTTTGTTGGTCCCAGACTTTTAAAAACTTAGTTTAATTGTGACGTGTGGGGCTTGTTGCAATGGATCACATCTGCAGACTGACCAGAATTGGGCTAATGGCAGTGGAAGGCAGAATATTCAGAAAGGGCAAGACCTCCCCCCCGCCCTTCTTCTCCTTCTGTGACAGGGGACACTGGGGCCCAACCAGAAAGCCTCTGATTTCAGTCCTGGCTGATTTTGACACCAGCCAACCGGTCTGGAATTCATGGCCTGACATGGCTTTGGCTACCCACCTTCCTTTGGCAACCCATTCCCAAACTCAAACAAAACTCAAAACAGTTTATTTAAAACGTAATTTTTAACACCCCCCACAGCAATTTAAAGCCAGTGAGTACTAACAAACAGTACCAAAAATGCTAAAATAGTTCCCTCAAATGCTGGTAGGAATATGAAGACTCTCATGAAACTGCCTGATATTGAGTCAGGCCACTGGTCGAAAGATCAGCACAGTGTCTGACTGGTGGCAACTCCACAGGGCCTCAGGCTTAAGTCTTCCACACCAAATGCTACCTGAGCCTTTTAGCTGGAGCTGCTGAGGATTGAACCTGAGACCTTCTGTTTGCAAAGACTCTGCCCTACCACTGAACTCCACCCCTTCCCTGACAGGATACAATAAATACATGAAGCTGCCTGATACTGAGCCAGATCGCAGGTCTATTAACACCAGAATTGTCTAACTCTGAATGGGAGCAGCTCTTCAGGTTCTCAGGTCTTCCAAGTCACCCACTATATGGTCCTTTTAACTGGAGATGCCGGGGACTGAACCTGGGACCTTCTGCATGCCAACCAGACGTTCTGCTGAGCCCCGGCCCATTTTCACTTTGGGCGTAAATGCGAGGAAACCAAGGTGCCATCTGAACCTCTTTTGGTGGGGGGGAGGGAGGAAAATTTCAAGATGTCATCACAGAAAAGTCCCGGTCCATCTCTCTGATCTCTAAAGATGGACAGCTGGAGTAGGGTCTCCAAAGATGATCTCATATGGCAGCAGCTGGTTCTTTGGCACTAGGTTAAAATGCATTTGTTCTTGGAGGGATCCTGCCGATTGAAAGTGGTGCGTCCTCTGTTACATTTATTTAGAAAATTTTTATTCTGCCTTTCCAGAACCCTGTCTGAGGCAGCTTACAAGTAGAAACAATACTATAAAAATCATCATAAAGAGGAGGAAGGAAAGATTGGATTTATACCCCACCCTTCACTACCCAAAGGAGTCTCAGAGCGGCTTACAAACTCCTTTCCCTTCCCCACCCCACCCCACAACAGACACCATCAATATCAACGCAAAATGAGCCGTTAAAAACAGGCCAGGGACATGAGAACAGCACAAATACAACCACTGAGCATCCTAAAAAATACCCACAGAGCAGAGCATCAAACAGCTAAAAGACAAAAGCCCTAAGTTGAAAGCCTGAGTAAAAAAGAAATGTTCCAGCCTGGCACCTAGAACAAAGCAAGGTATGTGCCAGGCGAGCCTCAAGGGAAGGCATTCCAAGGGCGAGGTGCCATCACTGAAAATGCCCCGTCTCTATGTGCCATCACCTGCCTCTGAACAGGTTTAAAAGCCAATCTTAACTGGCTGGCTGAACGATACAGGACATGGGTGTTCAAATACTTTGGCCCTAAGCTGTTTAGGGCCTTAAAAATAAGAACCAGCACTTTGAATCATTGCTGAAAACAGAGGGGCAGCCAGTGCACATCTTTCAGCACAGGCTGATGCAGTCCCTATGGCCAACCCATGACAACAGCCAGGCCACTGCATTTTAGACCAGTCAAAGTTTTGATTTTAAATCCTGTCCTGGTTTCATCAGCTCTGCTAGTTTTAAGATACTACAGGAGATTTCCGCACCCCACTACTATTATAATGCATGAGAGAGAAGTATTGCTTTCGTACTTTAAGGTATCGAGAGCAGGGAGAATCAAGATTCCATGTTTTAAAGATATATTGCTGAGTGTTTTTATTATAGATATCCGTTCAGACAAGCAGAGGAGAGCTCCTTCTCCCTTGCGTTAGCCTTCCTGTTGAACATTCTGTAGAAAACGCCACTGGTTAAGGTACATTTTGACATGCCCAGGTCCGACTGGAATGAGATTATAACAGTTGTCAGTATTATGTAAGCAGCCAAGTGGCTTCTGGACAAGCGGAGGAGGGGGGGGGGGAGAGAGTCAGCCCCTGGGCACAGCAGAGACTCTCAGAACTCAGATTACTGCAGCGCTTCGAGTCGAGAGGTTTAAAAACCAAGCCAGGCAGGTAACAAGTTCTGTGAGTGGCAGTACGAGTCATTCCTCACCTAGCTGGCCCATCCACTGGTGCCTTTAGGGAAGGCTGTCAGTCAGCCTAACAGCAGAACCCCAGGTTCTGACAGACAGTGGCACTCTTCCTATCTGGACAGGAAAAGATACAGGGCTGTTCTCTTCCAGCATTTCCCCGCTCCCGCAGGCATGACAGTGACACACTCCAGGATTTGAGAGCTAGGCATTTGAGCACCAATCTGGCAAGGCATGGAAGACAGCTTAGAGATGCAGGAGGAGCGGCACGGAGCTGTGGGGCTGAAGCTTGGCCAACCAGAGTCACGGCAGCTCTGAGAAAATAACCCAATACTGAGTGGCCCACAGCCTGTCTGCACACAGGGCAGTACTGGGTCATGAGTGCTCTTCCAAAGGCATTCCCTGCTACCCTTTCTGCTAATCCCCCCCCCCCCCCCCAAGAGAAAAGGAGCTCAGCATTGTGAACTATGGCATCCATGCTGACATTACGTTTTTCTTTCATCAGGTAGTTGTCATTAATAAAAACACTTCCTTCTCTGTCCCTCCCCCAACATCCAACTCAGCATGGATGAGTAGCCAGAACAGGCTCAGAGGGACGCTCTACTGCTGCTACACCAGAGAAAATAGATTAACATCACCTATCGCTTCCCTAAAGGGTGTGTGTGTGTTGGGGGGGGGGGGGGAACCTGGCTGCTGTTGGAAACAAGATGAGGGACAAGATGCAGTTTCCACACTACCATATAGTTTCAGATTGAAGTTTTCGACTCGTGTTCTGAATTCTGGTATAAGTTTATAAATTTTGAGTCAAATACACACCCTTGAATCAGCAACCAGTCCTCAGGCCAGTGAACCTCAGTCCTTTCCAGCTGGAGCTCCCATCCTTGCCTGAGCAGCACGTGAGCTCTCTTGCTCATGGCTCTCAGTTCTCATGAAATCTCCCTGCTTCTGCCCCCTTCTCTCTTATCTGCTTGGTCCTAAGCTACCAGTGTTGCGCCCCCCCCCCCCCCCCCAATAAATGAAGACCTCATGTTACCTGGGGGGCGGGGAGAGAGTCAGATTCTTCCAAAAAAACCACCCCCCAAATTAACAGAACTCTGTTCCACATTTAGTACTCCCACTGTTCTGCTATTAGTGGGAAACAGAATCAACATTTAACATAGTATTTTCCCATTCAAAAGCACGGCTCTCCTTCACAGCAGAGGCAAAAGCAGCCAGTGTGCTACTGGCTCCTCTCGGATTGGTCACCAGAAAGTCAGCCAAGGAAGCCCATCTGCTTCCCCTCCCTCCATGAGAGCCAGCTTGCTGTAGTGGTTAAGTGCACAGACTCCAATCTGGGAGAACCGGGTTTGATTCCCCACTCCTCCACTTGCACCTGCTGAATGACCTTGGGCAAGCCATAGCTCTGGCACAGCCGTTCTCTCAAGGACAGTTCTTGAAAGAGCTCTTTCAGCCCCACTTACCTTACAGGCTGTCTGTTGTGGGGAGGGGAAGGGAAAGGAGTCTGTAAGCCACTCTGAGACGCCGAGTGAAGGGTGGGGTATAAATCCAATCCCCTCTCCCTCCTCTCAGCAGTGGATTAATACAGAAGGATTTTCTCCATGTATGCAACACCTTGCAGGGGGGAGCTGCCTAAAATCCTGGCTCCCCCACCCCCTTTCTTCAAAATAAAATGGGCAATGTTCTGGTGAATTTCAGGCAACACTCTTACCAGTTACTGTTGATTGGCCAGTCCACTGATGCCCACCTACTGCACTGAAACTTACAAGCCAGCAGCACTTATGTTAGTACAGTTGTAAAAAGATTACCCATTCATACTCCCTGGCCCATTCCCCCTAACATCTTTCAATCAAACATTTCCTGATTTCACATCTTTGCAATCACACTAAGCAAGGGAAGGAGCTACCCTGCAGGACATTTTAAAATGACAGCGCAATGAGGAGAACAGAAATTCAGGAAAATTGTTCCATTCAGCTAGGGCCCTCAAGGTGGAGACCAACTAAAAAGACATTAAAAAGCAACTTTAGAAACACTCCATACCTTAAAAACCCAGCAATTAAAAACAAACAAGACGGAGGGTCAGTAAGGGAATGCCAGGTGAAATAGAAAAGGGCACAGATGAATCTCCCCGAGTGAATTCTGTAATTTTGGCGCCACTATTGAGAAAGGCCCTTTTTGAGGTTGCCACTCGTCTAGCCTCAGGTGATATCACCAAACCCACCACTCTTCCTGCTAGGTCACAGACTGTGTTTTGCTGTCCCAAACAGAGTGCTACTGCTCCACTCAAAGCTCAAGTATCACTACAAACGAGACCAGTAAAGTCAGGAAGTCAACACAGAAAACTCTTGACTGCAATGGTTGGGCAGGAGCTGGATTCTCTGCAGTAACTGTGTGAATGAACCAGGGCAATTCTGAACAGAACAGCTACTATAAAAGTGAACAACGTATGAGAAATAAGTACAGAAGCGACACAGCGAAGACTGTAACCACTGAATTCATGCAAATATATTGTGGCACTGATTTCAAACAAAGCTTAAGTTAAAAGTCTTGCTTCCTCCCAAACAGAAGCCAATCACATACCAGAGTTTTCTTGCTCTTCTGGCGTTTCCCAAAAATGCAGGACAAGTCATCTTCACTTCGGGAAGAGAGATCTTTTCCTGAAAAGAGTGATGGAGAACAGAACAATTAGCTGTGTCTTGAGGAATATAGTCAGTGCAGTGTACACTCTGTGCGCAAGACAGATTAAAAGAACCCTCCAAATTTTCCCAGAAAGTAACAAAATTCCGAGCCAAGACAGAGATGCTTTTGTGAGATTCCCATTCATTTCAGTGGGGCTTGATGGGCAGAAATTGTTAGATCAGCCCCTTATTCTGCAGCCTATAACAATGTGAAGATAAAGTACATTGGGATATATCTGTTTTTCATACATGATTTATTCTGTTCGAATTAGGCATGAAAAGGAGCAGTTTCTCAGTTCCTGCACTAATTCTCCCCAACCCTCCACCTTCCATCCCATCTTGCCGACTTAAGGTAGTCTGTATCCCCTCTGGGAAGGGAGATTGTCATTTCTATAGCCTGTTTAGCACTTAGCATACTAATGAGGCCTCCTTTACAATTAGGTGTTGCCAGGAATCCGGCTGTCCAGAAAACTACTCTGCCAACTCAGCATCATTTTTTAGTTGCCTCTATTGTACCTTTGGCAAATTTCACATAGTGAACCCGTTTCCGAGAGATCTTGGATTTCTCCTCAAGATTAAACGTTTTCTTTTGCTCCCCAGATGCAGACTCTAAAACACAAACACAGAATATTGCATGAGACTAATAAATGCCTGGAAGATAGGGCAATGGAAAAGGATCAGGGCTCAGTGAAAGGGCAATGGAAAAGGATCAGGGCTCAATGGAAGAGAATCTTTTTTGTGTGCAGAAGGTCCCAGGTTAAATCCCTGATATCTCCAGTTTAAAAAAAAAAATTCAAGTGGCGATTCAGTGGCAATTTGAAAGACCACTACCAGTCAGAGAATATGGACCTTAGCAGACCAATGCTCTGACCCATAAGAAGGCAGCTTTATGCATTTATGGCTTCCTCACCTGTACAGGGCACTGCTAGAATCTGATCTGGGATACTTTCGCCATGTTATGCTTCTATGGTTCATTCACCCTGGGGATCCCTGCTGTGAGGAACTTCAATTCTGCACAGCTCACATGACTGCTTAGTCAGGATTAAACTGTTGCTCTTTCTCTTAGATTCATCCCCAGGCATGATGAAGATTGCTCCCATCCTCTGTTTTCAGCCAACAGAATACGTTTTAACACCTTTCACCACTGCTGCCCATTATCCAGTAGCTGCCCTTTTGAATTCTGCAAATGAAGACCAATGCCAATGAAACTATGTGCAAACTTCTGCATAGAGAAATTCAGAGCAACCCATACAAAGATATCCATGCATAACCATCACCCATTTGTGGGGGGGTTTTTGGCAATCAGCCTGTAGGTTTCCCTACAATCGGTTTCCCTAATGTTGGCTTTGATCCCATGGAGGATTTCTGCAGATGAAAGGTGGGGGTGATATTCACCAATCCCTCCCTCCTGCTGCAGACCTCTTAACTTTCCCCATGCTGCTGCTGGGGGAGGGGCGGCTCCCTTTCACCCCAGAGAAACACTGGGGTGACGTATTCTAGGCTGCAACAGGAGGGGGAAAAGAAAGTTGCTCTCTGTGAGCAGAAAACACTTCCATCCACTGAAATCGCCACTGGATCCAAGCCCAGAGACTTTGCATGGAGGCAGAAACTCCCATGTCGTTTCCCCACAATGATTTGCAGGTTGCATCTCATTTCCCCACCACTCCCTGCGCTGGAATTTTGAGGAATCCCCACAGAAGACAGAATCATTTCCCTGTTTACATTCTCAGCAGCACTCAAGACCTTTGCCACCAAGTCTCTGCTTGAGCCTCTGCCTTTCCCTGCTGCCCTTCACTACCAGACAGTCTCTCAGCTGGGCTCCAATACCCAGAGTGAGCTCAGCTGAGCATAAAAGTGCTTGAAGCAACAGAGAGCAGCTGGCAGGTAAAATGGTGGGAGGATGCTTTAGCACCCCTTATCTTTTGTTTTGAGAAGGAGATCTCCGCCACCACAGACATGAATGGGGTTTGCCTGTATGGCTCATTGCCAAAGACCCACATGTGGGTGACTGTTATACATGGTTATCTACATATGGGTTGCTTTGAATATCCTATGCATTATCTTGCATATAGTTTCATTTGCATTGGTCTGCATTTACAGAATGCAAAGGGGCAGCTACTGGATGATGGACCACTTAGGTCGCTTTCATCATTTCTAGCTTGGCCTTCAAACATTTGTTTGTTGCATTCACATTTCTGTCTTCATCTAAAGTGTCTTCAGCACCCACCTGGAAACACACAGCACGGCCTACAGCTGCCCTATATTTTAATCTCAGAAAAGAGATTACAGTTTTGGTTTTGACTTCAACTATACCACTGGCACCCTCATGTGGCCGAAAGGTGGAATTCCATTATATTAAGAGTTTCCCAGAATATGGATTCTCCAAGGACACATTACTGTTGGCACCCCTTTGCAAGGTTTGCTACTGTACCTGCACCATCCTGTCCGTGGCAGTTGTTCAGGTCTGCCAGAAGCTGGTTGAAGTCATCCTGATGGGCAATCCAGTTGTCCTACAAACATCACATAAGAAGCAGGCTGCATTTTTACTTTTTTATATAGCACAGGTCTTCATAGAGTAATGTAAGTTTTAAAAAAAGACAGTTCTTGTCCCAAATCTACATTGGCACAGAGCGAGAAGAAGGAAAAAATAAGGAGAAAAGGGAATTGGAAACCGGAGGGGAATTATTTTTGTGACTAGACATTTTAGGACAATTCTTTCCAGGTACTGCATAAACTCATACATCAGTAACCACAATTCAGAATCCACACCACGGCTTCAGCTTCAAAATGCACAGAGAAACCACGTTTTAATGCTGTTCACTTAGCTGTCAATCTTTTGAGCACTCTGCACCACACAATTCCCCCCAATCTCCATGACATAACAGTCTCTGGAACAAAGGGTGGACACTGAGGCTTGTCAATCTGGGTGCCACTAAACCAAAATTAGAACAAACTGTGCTTAACAAAACCCACAGGTTCCCATCCTGGCCAGTTTGGTGTAGTGGTTAAGTGTGAAGACTCTAATCTGGGAGAACTGGGTTTGATTCCCCACTCCTCCACTTGCACCTGCTGGATGACCTTGGGCAAGCCATAGCCCTGGCACAGCTGTTCTCTCAAGGACAGTTGTCTCAGAGCTCTCTCAGCCCCACCTACCTCACAGGATGTCTCTTGTGGGGAGGGGAAGAGAAAAGGAGTTTGTAAGCCACTCTGAGACTATAAGTGAAGGTAGCTTCCATGGCAGGGTGGGCTTCAAACCAAGTTTTCCAAATTCTAGTCTGGTACATAAACTACTAGACCACACTGAATCTCACACCACGGTCTGGCATTACATGAGTGAACCTTTGGCTCATCTGCTTCCCCATGTGCTTCAGGCCCCTTCCTTTCATGGCAAACTGGAGCCTGCCACTGTTGGATTGTACTCCAAACCTGAACTGGAAACAACAAAAAGTGTTTGCAACAAAATAGGAAATCTAGGCAGTAACTGGAGCACTGGGGTGAGGATGGTAGAAGAAGAGAGGGAGAACAGACCTGAAGCTTGGCCACTGTTTGACCATTCTATCCAAACCTGACCAGTGGCTCATCACTAAAATCAAAATCTGATCCAATCACAGCCAACAGACAACATAAAATTCATCCCAAGGCACAAATTCAGGTGCCGAGAAAAGCTGAAGACTGTGTCTTTGCAACGCAAATTAACTGCATTTGCGTATTCCCAGTTTTGTGTGACCAATTACGTGAGCCATGAAGAACACAAGCAATCTGGACAGAATGGAAGCCCTGCTTCCAGAAAATATTTCAGCACAGATAATATTTGCATTTAATAAAAACTCCGAATTTGAGAGCTTCCAAGTCAAATTCATACCAAATTTTGTTCTGCTCACCTCATGGTTAATAGATGCTCCTAAGCCAAGATTATTGTTCTTCACTCGGACTTTGATGTGCTCTGTCTTCCCTTGTTCTTGAGCCCCAAGTCCCTACGGGAAAACAAGAGGCAAGCAGGAACGTCATATATAGAGGGATGCAGCAACCTGTTATCAGTTTGAAAGAGACCAGCACTGCTGCAACTGAGTCTACTTTGGGGCACACCGTTAAGGGTTCAAGCCCCCTCTATAGCTGACAGGCTGGCCTACACAGGCAGTTTCCAGCCCCTCCCCAGCTGAAGGTGACTGGCCTCTCCCTCTCCCTCTGTGCTTTCTGCCCAAGCCAGAAAAGGAAAGGAGTGCGACGACATCACTCCCAGCCTATGCTACACCCTCTTGCCTCTCACTGCAGGTATTTGTATAAATTTGTGTCTGCATTTAAGATTACTCCCCTTCTTTTAAAAAGCTGCTGAAAAATTTAAAAACCCAGGAAAAAAGCCTTGGAAATCAGAAAAGTTCTACTATTTGAGTAGATGCATACAAAATTGTGCTACAAGGAACCTGTAATGCATGACTACAGCTTTGTAGTGCCAACAGAAGCTGTGAATTTCCAAATAAATCTGAACTCCAAAAATATATATATCTTCTATTGTATTCAAGGAAATATGGTAGACTTTGGCTGCAATCCTACAGACACATTCCTGGGAATAAGCCACATTGAGTATTATAATTATTTAAAATATTTTAAAACATTATTATTTAAACAGGGGACCCACTTAGTACTGTTTAGGATTGCTCTCTCTGGCTCACAAAAACATGTTTGTCTTTATGATGCCAGTTAGTCTTTACGGTGCCAGAAAAGTCTTGGTTGTTTTGGATTCAAATGACTAACAAGGCTACCATATTAGACTTTATCCCTGCTACACAAGTGGTGTTTGTATCAAGGTTCAACACAATCCAATTGCATTGCTGAACATAAAAGCAACATTCATCTTTAAAACAAAGGTGCTCCTCTGGTCCAATATTTCCTAGAACACAATTGTGGTACCACAGACTTCACAAAGCAATAGAATGCTACTGGGGGAAAAAAGAGCCAGAGTGGGTTTTGAGACTGGAAGCACGGGTCCCTAATGGGTTAAATGAAAGTCTGGAGTTGCTACAACTCATATGAGATAAGAACTCTGTTCCACTTATACTCTTTTCTCTAAGCTTAGCTGCCGAGGGAACTTCCTGGCAACATTACTATACAGGTTATTTATGTTCAACCTTACTTAATGTCCGTCTGTGAGACCAGTCTGTATTGCTCTGTTTAAGAACTGTGCTTCTAATAACAAGCATTCTATAGTATGTTCTTGTAATGGACCTGTCAGGAAATAGATAACGGTCCATGCAACGTTTCTGACTCCTGGGATGTCATTTTCCCCACATGCTCAATTATTACTGTCTTTCCCAAATTGGTCTCTAAATATGTGTTTGTAACGACATGTGTCTTGAGATACCTATACTTACACTATTTTAACAGATCCCCGATAAAGTACAGGCAAAATCTGCAAGAGTCATCGAGTCTAAGAACATATGTTTTTCCCCTGAACCAATTCATTTTTCACCTTTTTTTGTTTTGACTCTGTTAAGAGGTATGGGGTTATACTGGACTCAGCATTACTGCTGCAGAAGCAAGTTCATGAATCTGTTAAAAAAACCCTCACTTATTTCCAGCTTATTTTAGCCTCCATGATGGTGGATCTGGCTACCTGGTTCTGTGTGATGGTAACATCAAGACTAGACTACTGTATGTGTGTGTCAAGGGCCGTCAAGTAACATCTGACTTATGGTGACCCTACAGATTAATGACCTCCCAAATGTCCTCTTGGTAATAGCCTTGCTCAGGTCTTGCAATCAGAGGGCCGTGGCTTCCTTTATTGAGTCAATACATTTCATGTTGGGTCTCTCTGTTTTCCTGCTGGCTTAAACTTCTTCTAGCATTGTCTTTTCCAGTGACTCTTGTCTTCTCATAATGTGACCAAACTATGATAGCCCCAGTTTAACTATTTTAACTTCTACAGAGAGTTCAGGCCTGACTTGACCCACTTGTCTTTTCGGTGGTTCACAGTATCAATAAACTCTCCTCCAACACCACGTTTCAAAAGAATCAACTTTCTTCCTGTCAGCTTTTCTCACTGCCAAACTTTCACACCTGTACACAGAAATGGGGAATACTGTGTATGCATTATTTTGATCTTGGCTGCCGGCAACACACCCTTGCACTTTTAAAAAAAAACAAGTTCGAATCCTCACTTGCCAAGATCAGTTAAGACCGTTAGGCAACCCTGGGCCAGTCCCACGGTCCCAACCCAACCTAGCTCACAGGGCTGCTGTAAGGACGAACTGGAGAAGAAGCTGATGGTGGAGAAGAGGCCAGCAAGTGAAGAAGGGGTGGCCAGCTGAGTGCTTCACAGCAAGGTGGAAGAGATGGCTGCGGTGAGGCCGTGGCAGCAGTACAGTGGCTGGGCCCACCCCAGGAGGCAGGAGAAGTGGCGCCAGCAGGGAAGAAGGCTGCCCCAGCCCAGGGATCCTTGCACTCAAGGTTCTTTTCTAACTTCTTTATGGCTGCCATCCGCAGTCTCAGTCTCCTCCTGATTTCTTGGTTGCAGCCAAGAAATAGAAAATCTTTAACAATTTCAATTTCCTTATCAACCTTAAGGTTGTGTGATTCCCCAATAATCACTTTTGTCTTCTTTATGTTCAACTGTAATCCTGCTTTGGCACTTTCTGCTTTAGCCTTCAACAGTAGTTGTTTCAAATCTTCACTGTTTTCTACCAGCCATGAAGGCTAAAGCAGAAAGTTATGTTAACAGTTTGAGACATGCACTGTTAACATAACTTCAACCAAATTTCATTCCACCTTCATCTAAAACTAATCCTGTTTTCCTTATATGGTTTACATACAGATCGGATAAGGACATAAAGCACATCCTCATATGACACCTTGCCAATTGGAAACCACTCTGTTTCTCCATATTATACCCTAACAGTGGCCTCTTGTCCAGAGTATAGGTTGCACATCAAAACAATCAAACATTGCAGCACAGCTGTTTTTTTAAACCAACCATGGCTTTTCACGATCCACATAGTCAAAAGCTTTGCTGTAATCTATGAAAAACAAGATGATTTTCTTCTTTTCTTCAGAAATTATCTTGTATCCTCCAGTAACCAGCATACATTTGCAATATGATCGCTAGTGACTCCGTCTTTTCTTAATCCAGCTTGAACATCTGGCATCTCTCATTCAATACATGATAAGCCTTTGCATTACTTGAATTACTTGCATGAGAAATTAATATGATGGTCTGATAGCTGCTGCAATCTTTGACATCTCCTTTTTTTGAACTGGAATGTAGATTGAGCATTTCTATCTGTGGGGCATTATTCTGTTTTCTGTATTTGTTGGCACAAGCTTGTTGCTATTATAATGCACTCTAAATTGGTCTCCCCTTAAAATCAACTTGGAGACTCCAATTGCTGCAGAATGCTGCAGCTGGGTACTATTGGGAACTGGGTAGAGAATATTATGCCCATTTTTCACTCACTCCATTGGCCACCTGTTAGTTACCAAGCTCAATTAATGGTACTGGCTGTCAAGTACAAAGTCCTACATGGATCCTCATGTCTATAAGATTGCCTCTCCCCCTATGCTCTGTCCTGACAGCTTTGCTTATCTGAGCAGAGTCTTCTGTAGATGCCACTCTGCAAGTGGGCAAGATCAACAACTTCCTGTACATATGCTTTCTCTGCAGTGGCCCCCACCCTGTGAAATGGCCTCCCTCAGGTCCAGAAGGTTTCCACACTGCTGACATTTTACTAACTGTGTAAAACAGAATTGCTCAGGAGGGCATTTTTATAAAGGAAATAGGGCTACATCACAAAGGATTGATCCAAGAAAATGCACTGGGTTACTACTTCTGTAATACCACATTCTGCATTATTTTAACACGGCATGTTTAATCCTTATGCTTTGTTTCAAATTTCTACAATCCTAGCCTTATTCATTATTTACACTGTGTAATCCATCTTGAGTCTCAATGAGAAAGGCAGACTACAAATAATGTTAATAAATAAACAAAAATCTCTACTGCATTCATTGCTTGCCATGAAGATTACCTTGCCTTTTGACCAGCCCATCTTTTCCAACATTTTCTGGCCAAATTTTGATTCATCTTTACTCCATGTGCTATTTCTGGGATCCACAGACCATTTCTGCTTGCGACGTGCTACAAAAAGGAGACAAGCAATGAAGGTTCCATCAGGCCAAGTCTCCCCCCACTGACTAGTCCCTCCCCCCTTAAAGGACATCAACAGAACAGTTTACTCCTGTGGTCTGCTTATACAAAGAGAAGTAACTCAGCTGCCAACTTTGTGAGATGAGAAACAGAGGACAGGGCAGGGCAATTTGGAAAAGCCAGATCTAGCAGGGCATTTAGGCTCCTTTCCTGCACTGTCAGCCTTTTTTTTTTAAAGGACAATGCAATAAAGTAGCCACTCAGACTTAGAACTACTCATCTCTGCAGCTGGGGAATGCCGTAGTCATAGGAAGGGAAACTATGCAGACAGAATTTTATCCATTGGTTCAGTTAAACCTGCTTCCAGTGCTTTGGCCAAGGAATTCAAAAGCACTAGAGGAATATGAAAGTGTGTGGCACTTCTGCTTAGCATGCATTAGCCCTCCTCGGCATGCACACACTTGCACACATACACACACTTTTGCTTGGCTTGTTTAAGTCTTCCAATGGTCTTTTATTGTTTTTACTGCCTTTGTTTCCTTGCTCTTTGACCCTCATTCTTAGGCTGCTTGCTTAAAGGTTCTTGTGGTAAATTACGGCATTATGTTTATTGTGCTTTACAATAACTTATAATTGGTCTTGAAAACCTTTCTCATGAATATGGAGCATAAATAACTCAGATAAAACAAGGAAACAGCGATTCCATTGCCACCATACCAGCACCCCCCCTTTAATACACACACAAACACACACACATCTGCCTTATAATTAGTAGATGGTTAAACCAACTAACTCAGTGTTGTCTATTCTGCCTGGAAATGGCTTTCTGGTATATCAGTTCTGGTATATCAGGCAGCTGCTACAAGAGATCCTTTAAGTAGAGATTCTGAGCATTGAACCTGAGACCTTCAGCGTGCACGACAATACTCCCCAACTGAACTATGACCCCTCCACTTCCACTCATCTGATCAATCTACTTTCCTGTATGAATCTCCAGCATTTATTGGTCAACTTCTTCCCACTGACCTTTCCACCTATTATAGAACTTATTACAGAATAAAGCTCTTGTTTAGAAAGCCTGCCTTGCTGTTACATTTTCTATGCTTAACTACTAAAATGAGATGCATTAGGTCTGAAGCTGCTTTGAGAGCCATCTTTCCGTCTACCCTGACTGCTCTCTATTCTAAAGGCACAGGTCTAGACTGAGATTACACAATGGAAACTCTCAAATGAAGGCTACTTCTTGGCCATTGGTAATTAAGGAAACTTCCAGCCCATGCTCAAATGGCACCTTTAGAATTATCATGTAGCTTTTAAGTTTCCACAACGAAAACAAAAGCTAAGGTCTCAGCCCTCGCACAACTGGAATTGCTAAATTTATACTGAATTGAAGTCACAACTTTACCCACAGATGTTCATTTCTTCCCCTTTCCTCCAGCCAAAAAAGAAAATCCCAAGATTCTCACTCACCGCAGCAATAAAGGAAACTATATATCACTAAATCCATCCAGCACAAACACCCAAACAGAAAGGCATACCACCTCTTTCTCAAAGAATTTGTGACATATATGGGTCATATTGCTACTTTATTTAAGTGAATTAACACAAAGAAGAAGATACTTTAGTTATGTTAAATGGGACCTTTGGGAATGCCACACGGAAGTTTATACCCAGAATAAAACTTTGTGGGTCTTCAAGGTGCCACTGGACTCAAACTTTGTTCTTTTATTTACACGTGTTACAGTTTTTGAGAGCATGTTAGCGCTTCATTAATTTGGCTTCCCAAGTATCAGGGAAAGGAGTTTAAGATAAGAAACCACGACTGGGATGGGTAGAGCTATTTTCTTCTTCGCTTGATAAAAGAGCTTTCACTAGTCACTCAACCCCGAAGTCCATCCCGCTCAGTCCGTGAGCCACAAGGCGCATAGCCAGACTCTGCCCCGAACCTGAAGGAACAGAATCAAGGGGGTAGACTTGTGAGAACTTTGCCACTCATTGCTCCTCTCTGTTTCCTTCTGGCACCAGGAACGTCTGCTAATCAGCCATATACCTTCCTCCGCTCCCACCAAGCGCCACCCTTAGCTACTCCCACGTTTTCTCCTCTGAGGCGCCCGCCAACGCCTCAAACCTCAGCGTCCGGTCCTCCGAAGACGACGTGGTCCTGCTACCTCTTTCTTCTCTCCCCTCCTCACTCGTTCAGTCGCACACAAGACAGAATACTTAGCCACGCCGACTTCACACTCACGTTCCGCCAGCATCGCCATCTTCGACCGGTAAAAGGTCCTTCTTTTCAAGCTAGCGCGTGATACCGTCAAGCGCTGCCATTTGGCGAAACGGCTGTCTAAAACATTGCCTGTTTAAAACCAAGGGAATAAACGTAGGCGTATTCGATTACTTTGCAAAACAAGACCATAATGGGGCGGGGTGGATGAAGGAGATGAGGTAGTCTGAATTTTTTTTACTCCGAGCTCCATTTTTAAAATATAACTGGCGATACCGCAGCCAGCAGTGATTTCTGTCGTGGCTGAGGCTGGGCCTTGGCGGAGAAGAGGGACGGGGCTTCCGCGGCTTGCCTTCTAATAATATGTCAGGCGGTTCTGCGCTTTTTCGGTCTCAGGGGTCTTGTGTTTTGAAGCAGCTGCCAAACCGCCTGAAATTCAACAGGTGAAATTTCCCCACAAGGCAGTCCTTAACTTTAGAATTTATTATTTGCTCTGCAACCTAATGCCAGAAAAGTCCTACAGGAACATCTTTCTGCACGTAATAGATACATCAGGCAAACTTCCTTCTGGAGTTCTTTCTTCCAGAAGTTGGGGGTTTGTTGTTGACAATGGGAATGGATGGGAATGATAGAGGTTGTTATAATATATATCCCCTCCCCCGAATTAAAAAAAGTTACAGAGCAATCCTAAGAAGGTCTACGGTACCCATTTGGCTTACGCCCAGGAAAAGTGTTTTTAGGATTGGACTGTTAATCATCTAGTGAAACCAGTTGTTATTAGGTTCGGGGTTGTGAAAAATCAACCATTTCTTCACTCAGTGCCACATTAGCAATTTGTCATTACGGTCACTAGCACTGCTGAATTACTGAAGGACTGGGTCACAACGGGTGTTACCTGTAATTCCTAAATGGAACTCCAATTGGAAAGGCAAAATACCTTAGGATAATAAGGAATACTAACAGGAAAGGGACAGGTCCTTCATGTCCTTGCAGGTTTTCTATAGACATCTGGCTAGCCTCTGCTGGAAGCACAATGCTAGACTTGAGGCGGAAAATGCCATCATATCACAGATGTCTTATGGCAGCCCTGTAGGGTTTTCAAGGCAAGAGGCGTTCAGAGGTGGTTTGCCATTTCCTGCCTCTGCATAGTGACCCTGGACCTTCTTGATTGTCTTCCATCCAAACACTAACCAGGGCCAACCCTGCTTAGCTACCAAGATTTGATGACATTGGGCTAGCCTAGACCACCTATGCTGGACTAGATGAACAATGTTCTGATATAGCAGTATATTTCTTATTTTTATGAAAATGATGAAACTTTCCCCTTCTTTATTCGTTTCTTGCATTGCCATGTAAAACCACTAGCTGGCAATATTGAGTATCCTTTAGAAAAAAAGGATCTCAGGAGCTCAGTTTTATGATATATTTTAATGATCATTTTCATCAGAGGCACTTAATGTTTCCAGTTCCCACTTTGAAGTTTCTTGATTATAAACATTTAAACAATGTTTTAACTTTTGTATATGGTTTTATGGTACTGCTTATGCTTACCGAACAATGGAAGTCGCCCTGAGCCTGTTCGCGGGGAGGGTGGGTTATAAAATTAAACAAACAAATAATATGTGGATGGCTATACATAGATTTGAATAGACATTTGATTTAATTCTGTTTTCTCTTCTGCTTAAACATTTTCAATTGATGAATTCCACACAAAAGTATTCTTCTGGCAACTGGTGAAAATACCTTTCTTGGTATATCACAATTGCTATCTCATAATGAGCCAACAAACTCTGAAGTTCCTTAGCTGTGCCCTTTGTTCAGGTGTGGACATCCACAGGGTATATTCCTTCTTCAGGGAAGCTCCATTTTTACCAAACAGGCTGCCAAAGGATGTGTGAAAGGCACCTGAATGGATTGGCTTTTCACAGTGTGTGCAAAACTGTGCTATTGAACATATGAACAATCTTGTACTGAATCAGACCATTTGTCCATCTAGCTCAAAACTGTCTAGTATGACTGGCAGCAGAGAAAGGCCTGTCCTAATACCTGCTACCAGAGATTATTTAACTGGATTCTTCCAGTTAACCAGATTCCTCTTTGGATTGATTACCGCCTGTTTTTATTGGGCATACAAGCTTTTTAGCTTGTTAAATTATATGCGTGTCTCAGTTTTTATCTTCAACTGATTGTAAGCAGATTTAAACTTTTGGTATAAAGGATATTTTTGGAATAAAATTATTACATAAGTATTTTTCTGGGTTCGCAGAGCTTCTTTTCAACATGGATTGATAATAAAGTGAAGAGTGACCCTGAGGTACTGGATGTTCCTTGCCACGGATGCATTGTAGCATTCTCCTGCACATTTGGGAGCAAAAGGGATTGGACTGGCAGATCAGGGGGTGAGATTTACAAGTGACTCAGCCAGGCATCTCATTTTAGAAATTCTTCACCAGGATATACCCTGTAGGTTATTTGGCTTCGACTGAGGATATCAGAAGAAACACTCATGTTATTCAGAAATGTGCTAATTTATTTAGAATTTATTTAAAAGTCTGAAAAGCAATTATTTGATATCTTTAACAATAGAAATATTTACATGGATTGTTTTGTCTGAGGTGTGCTGCTTTCATGCCTAGGATACATCGACATTTTAAAAAGGTCAATGGCTTTCAATTGCAGGCCTGCACCAAGAGTCATGTCCCTATAACAAAAGTCCTCATTTGATCCTGATTCTGCCTGCTTACCAGCTGATGACAAGAATGGCTATAAGTTCCATTCCTTGATGCTTTATATTGGATTGGGAACTTCATTACTTTCCCTGGATTATTCTAGAGTTCCTGTGAGTTGAAAATCCTTGTGATTGGCTCTTCCACTGGCAATAATCTAAAAGGAATAAAACATAAATGGTTATTCCAGATGGATAGCCATACTCTTTAAGCAGAAGAATAAAACAGGAGTCCAGTGTTTCATGAGTTAGATCTCACTTCATTAGGTGCACTGCAGTATATATAGAAAGGGGAAGGGAGAGTTATACAGAGTGGCCAGTTCAAGACAGGATACAATCCAAAGTGTAATCACTTCACAACAACCCTGTGAGTTAGGTGAGGCTGACAGAAACTGGCCAAAGTTCACCCTGTGAGTATCCACAGCAGTGTGGGGATTTCAATCTGCGTCTCTCAGACCCTAGTCTAACACTCTAACCAGTACATGATGTATGTTCCAAATGCATTTTTATATGACTATTGGAGATATGGTGAGTTCTAAATCTGAATAATAAAGGATTATGCTGATGCCCATGCTGTCCCATTCTAGGCACAAAGCTGTTTGTCCACTGGCCTCCTTGGATCTGAGGGTATAGTTCAGTGGTAGAGCATTTGACTGCAGATCAAGAGTTCCCTGGTTTAAAACCAGATGCCCCCTTCTTTGGGGAGGGGCTGTGGCTCAGAGGCAGAGCATCTGCTTGCCATGCAGAAGGTCCCACTTCCCAGTAATAGTCAGTGCGGTGTAGTGGTTAAGAGTGGTGGACTCTAGTCTGGAGAACCAGGTTTGATTCCCCACTCCTCCACATGAAGCCTGCTGGTTACCTTGGGTGAGTCACAGTTCTCTCAGAACTCTCTCAGCACCAACTGTCTCACAAGGTGACTGTTGTGGGGAGAGGAAGGGAAGGTGATAGTCAGCTGCTTTGAGATTCCTTAGGGTAGAGGAAAACATTGTATAAAAACAACTCTTCTTCATTTCCAGTTACGGGATCAGGTAGGAGGTGATGTCAAAGACCTCTGCTTGAGACTTGGAGAGCTGCTGCCAGTTGGAGTAGACAATACTGAGCTTGATGAACCAAGGGTCTGATTCAGTATGTGTTTGTGTGATTCATGTGTTTGTGTGATCAGTCAGTGGCAATCAACGTGCCTCACTCTACAGAGCAGCTCTTCCACTGGCAATCACCATGAACCCGGTCTGATTGCTTACTCTGTGACAACAGCCAGGCAGCTGCCTGATCATTGCCAAAGCCTTCATTGTCACCAAGAAATTACATCTTGGACCTTTCTCGTTCACAGACATGGTGACCAAAATGAGTATGGCATTTCCATAAAAGATAGGAGGCTAACCTAAGACTCCTTGATTATTAGAAATCTCAAAACAGCATACTTAAAAACCAAATATTGTCTGAAATTGCAACATTGAGTTGCTTTTTAAAAATTACAGGAACATGGTGGGAGCCACTTTTCTATGGATTCTCTGGTGAAGTTAACACATTTCAAGACCTGCAACCATATGTATGAGCTAATTTTGGAAGCCCTTAATATGAAATTAACATTTCTGATCCCAGTGGGGTGCTAATTCCATTGGAAGGGCCTGTGCAAATGGACTTACCTGTGTGGTATCACACTTTACACATCAGACTCAGTGGGAGAGCCCCTGCTTTGCATGCAGGCAGTTCCAGGTTTAATCCCTGGCATCTCCATTTAAAGGATCTCAGACAGCAAGTGTTGGGAAAGAGCTTTGTGAATTTTTAAAGGGCCGCTGCCAGTCAGAGATACAGCACTAGATGGACTAACTGCCTGCTTAGTGTAAGGCAGATTTTTTGTTCATCATGGAACCAATTATGCTAGAATTCCAGCATGGTTGATGGACCTTTCCCCTTTACACATTTCTTGGATTGGAAGATGGGGGATTTGTGTGACAGCCAGGAATGTACCCATATATGCAGAATGTGAGCTGTATTTACCAGTAACTTAGATAATGTCTTGTGTTGGGCAGTCTCTTCTCTAGATGCTGCTAATCTTCCATCCATTTTTCTCCCTGTACAATTTTCTGCACTACATCTTTTCTTTCAGGTCAGTGAAATGCAGTTCTTGGATCAGCAGCTGGCTGGATTAGCAGATTCTTGTGCAGTGATTCCCTTTGGATGCTAGCTGGCCTCTAGCCATTCCGACTGCATCCCACTCAGAGACCTTTGGACAACTGGCATTTCCAAACATGCCTCATTGGTTTTCTTGCTCCCTGTCACCATATTCTTCAGAGAGCAAAAAAGGCAACAGGGTCACAACTGGTTAATCACACAGCAGGCATCTCTTTTATCAGTTCTGTGGCAATACCAGGAAGAAGTGGAGAACACCACAGCTCAACTGCTTTTTTCCTAGGATTGTTTCCTTGAAGCCAAATTCAACTGGGGCTTACTTCCAAGTAACAAGGTTATTAGTCGGGCCAGAACTTTATAGCCAACTGATGCTGTTTTAAGCTGTACCCATTGTTTTTAATGGTTATACTGTTTTATCGTGTTTTAAAACTGAAATTGTATTTATTATAATTGATGGTACTCGCCCTGAGCCTGTCCACGGGATGGGTGGGGTATAAATGCAAATAACAAATAAATAAGTAAGTAGGATGTCAAGTAATTTATACTCAAGCAAAGTGCAGGATATAGGTCTGCTCTTTGTATCAGCTGTCTCATTTTATATGTCACAATGGGAGCACACTTGCCCTTGATAGTTCTGTTGTTTGACCGCTGCAGCACGAATGACCAGGTGGAGAGAAAGAAGAAGTCACACCACAGAAACAGTTATTATTAAAATGAACTGTTTATATTATCTCAGTTGAGTCAATACAGTATAATGTATTAAAATGGAAAGGTACAAAATTGAAATAAATACTTTCTGAGTCATGTATAAATCTTTTGTCAAGATGACATTTTTTGTTTTTTTGTGTGGTTTTTTTTGTTTGTTTCTTTTCATCAGTACATGTTTCAATAACACATTTAAAATGACATTTAAAGTATCATCTAAAATATGGTTCGTGGAAGAAAGACGCTCAAATCAAAAAAAAAATTGGCTTGTTTTGGCATGAGATCTTGACATAATTGGGGTTCCCCAAAACCACGTAAATGGTGGTAAAATATTAAATGCTTCAACTCATTTTTTAAAAAAATAAACAGGCTTTACAAAACCCCCTCTGATCCTTTACTCAACCACTCTCCTGGGTACTCTGCACTTAACAATATATACATTCATTATTGTCCAAGGGAAGACAGCCACTGACTTTCATTGAAAACAGCTTGGCGCAGTAAAACTTAATGAATATTATGCGGCTGACAATTTATACAGGATTTTTTGTTTAAAAAAGGATACGTTTCATCGAGTAAAGAAAAAATGCACAGAAATAAAAAAATAAACATATTCATGGAACGGGGGAAAAGGCAGTCTAGGTCTGAAGCAAGAAGCAATAGCCACAGAAAGGAGTGGATTTTTTTATATATATAAATCTAGGTAGAAGGGAATCCACTCTGTGCAGGTTAACATGTAATCTGACTCACACTCACTTGATATTGTTGGAAATGTATGTGTTTACAAGATCTCACATTCCAGTCATTATAGGGTTAACTTCCAAGCTCCCTTGGGTGGACTGGCTTCATTAAAGTTAACCCTATAATGACTGGAATGTGAGATCTTGTAAACACATACATTTCCAACGGATATGAAGGTTCACTAAAATCGACGGCCTTGATTTAAAAAAACACCACCACCACATTGTGGGTTGGGGTTTTAGGTTTCTGCAAACTCACTCCTTTAAGCAACAGACAAGCCACAGGGGTTGTTCAAATGCTGATCTGCATGTAATTCTCCTGTTGGTGGCTTGCAGAACCAAGAAATGGGGTAGTATGCACATACCACCACTACCCTGCCCCAGAATATAGAAAGTTATGCATGACTAATAGTGCAGTCCAAAACAGACTTACACCTTTCTAAATCCATTGACATCAAGAAGCGTAACTCTGTTTAGGATTACACCATAAGTCCGTGACACATGGGGGTTGTGCGATTTCTGTTCTTCCCCTTCCTTTATTGAACTGTAAGGATCGTGAAAATCAGGTAAGTTGTAAAGGTGCCTGCCTCACGCACAAATTCCTACATGAGATGAAGAGTGTGTGCAATCTTGTGTCCATACCCATACAGTGTCCATACAGTGTCCATACCCACTGCTTGATAATGTCTGAACTTGTTTTTAAGCAATTTGGCTCAAGTCACTATCTTCCAAGCCCAAGCATGAGCTCTTGAAGGCAAAGGCAGAGCTAATCTATGTCATGGTGAAACCATGACAGTGTGGTATGTTTTAGAGCTAAGATGGTTTATTGGCATGCTTATGGGCCAGGAGGGAGGCCACACCCTCTCCCACCCATGAAGAACACCGATCTCCACATGAAGACCAGCCAGGCCCCCGCCTTCAACTAGTCAGAGGATGAGTAGCAGCAGGAAGCTTTATTTCCTCCTATCTTCCAGAAAGAATTCTTCTCTGAGGGATGATCCTACATCCCGCATCCACTATGAATATGCAGTTTTCTTTTTAACCTTTAAAACTGCTGTGTGGTCCCCAGCAGGATCAGGCCCCCAGAGCAATTTTAAAAGTATAAAAAACAGACTCCAGAATGACAGCACAGCCTCATGATTGACTATGGAGATACGTTATCATTCAGTTTGGCCCAGAGAATGCCAATGCTTGAGGAAGGACACTCTGCCACCAACCAAAAGACCAAGGACCCCTGGGGTGTGTGCTTGAGAACAGCTTCTTCCCCAGAACACCAACAAAAGAAGTATTGCTCAATCCTAGCTGACATGGTTAGATTGACCTCCAATCTCTGCATTTTTTGTACTTTCCATTCGTTCCACATCTTGTCTTTCTAGAGGCCGTGTCTCTCAAATGACGTGAGCTGCTTAGGGAGGCACTCCTAGTCGGGAAAGTGGGATGTGAACAAGTATCAGATGATTTAGTCTACAAGCCCACAATCGCTTTCTTTCTTAGGAGCAAGCTTTAGTAAATACAACGGGATTTACTTCTGCATAGACCTGCTCTGGAATGTTCACTTAGTTGCACTAAATTAAGTCTAGGGTTGCCAGACACCCCCCCCCCCCCCGGTGGAGGTGTGTATCCCACGCCGCCAGCCTGTACCAACCCACGGCTGATCAGCTGGCCAGCAGGGTGTGGGACTTACCCAGTAAAAGAGTGAGGCCCAGTTGATGTTGCAGCAATATGTCTATGTGGAAGTGACATCATCACATCAGCAGTGTTAGGACGACATTCTGGTATTTGGGCAAAAACTCGACGTTAGAAGCACTGTGTGATGTCACTTCCATGTCATGTTGGAAGTGATGTAGACATGTAGTTGTAACATTGGCTGGGCCTTCCTAGCTGGTAAGTCCCCCTCATCCCCCGCAGTTGCCAGGAGGGACCTAGCAACCCGTCTGATCACGACCACAGCTTAGATGCTTTAAATCACCCCCCTCACATACACTTTCACTGCTTTTTGCCAACATTATTGCTCTCATTTTTTCTGTTTTTTAATAAATTGGATATATTCAGAAAATATCTTAATGTATGATGGGATACATGGATGTTATAATGACTCTCCACTTCCCTTTACCTTTTTCTTGGCTGAGCAACCTCTTTTCTATCTTCTTTGTTTTTCTGTCTGTCCCATCCTGTTGTTTAAATGTATATAGATATTTGCTGACCTAGCCTAAGGAACGGGGAGACTGATTAAAATCCTTCTTTTGTCTTTGATAATGGCACAGGAGAGGCTGATGGTAATTCAAAACTAACAAATTGCTTTATTTCACTTTTGAGGCGAAATAGTCAGGGAGGTATCAGGTTTAGGACTTAGAAGGAGAACTGGCAGCAGGGACGAAGTATCTTTATATAAACAATAGATAGTTTGTCACAATCAAAGTAGCTGTTTGGTTTTACAGACAGGTCTTTGAAACTGCTGAGAGAGATCTTTTGGCAGTCACTGCTTAAAAAAACAAGCATTCTTCTCACAAATACTTAAGTTTATGATTAAAAAAAGATGCACAGTGCAATCCTAAATGCAGTTAAACCTTAAATCCACTGAAGTCAATGGGCTTAGAAAGGTGTAACTCTCCTTAAGATTGCACTGAGAATAACCCAACCTTTCCCCTATGAACTGAAATGGAGGCTTGTACCTAACTGCTGGAGGCATGAAAAGTCCCTGGTTCAACCTTGCCTCAGACATGAGTGCATATATGGTCTTAGGCAAGTCATTGTTTGCCATTTGCAATCTGACGATGTGACCTCTGAAGCATGAAAGCTGAGGCTGGGATCAATGTTGTTCGTCTTTAAGGTGTCATTGGATTCCTCTTTTATTTTGCTTTATCCTGGCCTATCTTAAGGATGGTATGAATTGTGAAGGTAACATAGGAGAACTGCTTTGGAATATGTGTGAACACTAAATATTATACCTCAAGATCACAGCTTGGCAAGTCCTGCTTTTGTACATTTCCCAGGAAGTGGCAAGCTGTAATCTCTGCACAACCATAGCATTTAAAAGCCATGGGTAACTATGCCACATCCCTCCCCATGCCAATCACATATGTTAACCCTGACCTGAATTTTTCACACACCCAACATAAAACTTTGGTTACTTTTGCCTCATATTTTGCAATCTTTAGTAGTTGCAGAGCTCTTGTGATATGCATACATAGTGATACTGTGAGAGCCAATTGCAGATTTATGATGGATAAGATATACCAATACGGTCAAAAATACTGGCCAGGGATACGGCTATCTATTGCCCATGGTCCCAAAAGTTTCCCCTACACTCTCAAACCTCTTTTTTTCTCATTGGCTGTTAATCAAGGGCTTATAATAAAATGACTCAAAAGAGGCATTTTAGATTTTCTCAGTCTTGATATACCCTCCTCCATGCCTCCCTCATAAAAATGTAGCTGAAAAGAAGTCTTTCTAGGCAACATGTCACAAGGATGGTCGCTTCCCACCTCCACCCTTGAAGATTCAGGAGGTGGTCATCAGAGATAAGGCCTTTTCTGCAGTAGCACCTTGTCTGTGGAGTTCCCTGCCCACATCTGTCTGCCTGGCACCAAGCCTTGGTAGGCTTTTGGTAGACAAACAATTATTTGCATAGATCTTTGGTTGGATTTAGTTGATGTTTGTAGTTTAGGTGGGTTGTTCTTGTTACTGGCTTACTGGACATGCTGCTGGTTAATTTATTTGGTTGGAAACTATTATTTTATTGTGATTGTAATCATGCTGTAAGTTGCCTCACCAGCTATTTCCTGTGCATGGTATCCATATTTATTTTTAAATAAAAATGGCCAATATGGTTTTATCTGAATTGCGACTTCTTTTTGACAGTTTCTGTGCTAGAGTTGTACCTCTGATATTATAAGAAATAGATATAGTCGGAGCATCTGCCCTGTGAAGAAACCCAAAAGAGATTCGGCCTTTGTGATTTTTTTGGGGGGGGGAGATGACCGAGGTGGTGGAAGGGATTATAGATTTTGTATTCATATTTTAAATTCAAGGCTGAAGAGGCTCAAAATGGAACTTTGCCACTGAAATTTGACTATACACATCCATAACGCCTGAATTTGCAGAAAGTCACTATTGTGATTTGTGGGCTGTTTCAGTCACGAACTTCTAAGGCAGGGCCAAGGTGAAGAGTTGAAATCTGGCATCTTGACCCTCTGAACAATAGCAACACGTTATCTGGCGGAGGAATTTTTTCGTCCCCATGCTCTGCCGCACTGTGGCCTATAAGTGTGGCCTATATCTACACAGTCCCAAACCTGCCAAAATTTAGCTATTCAGGAATTAGGAATAATTTATTTATATACTCAGTCTGTAGACTGCCCTCCCCTGCAAGCGGGGCTCAGTGTTTGATAATTGACTGTAGGCCAAAGGGTTGAAGGGTTGGACATTTTGACTCTACTTAAACCTCATAGTTTTAATACCGATCTGTATATTTGCAGTTTCTAGACTTTCTGAAAAAAATTCTAAATTCTAGGAATAGATTATATGCTCTTACTGATGGGTCTGAGTTGCTGTTTGAAGAACTTCTTCACTGTGTGCTCAAAAGTCCATGCTGAGAAATGCTTGTCTGCAATAATGCACATATGTCGGACATGCACTGGAAGTGCCCCGTGCTCTGCTGTGGATCCAGGGAGTCAGGGTGAAAGAATGAGAGGACCTGGTTCTAGAAGGATGGTCAGGCCACAGCATCTGAGGACCAAGCTACATCTACTGTGATTTATTTATTTAAGTATTTATAGCCACTTTTCTCCCTAGTAAGAACCCAAAGGGGCTAACAACATCATTCTCACCTACTCCATTTTATCCTCACAACAACATTCCTGTGAGGTAGGTTAGGACGAGAGAGAGAGAAGCGCCTGTCTCAAGGCTTTGTTGGAGTTAAATGGGGTTACAGTTTTGTTGGGAGGATGTATATTTGTCCTTTCCCCTCCCCTGCATTCTTTTCCCAATCAAAACTGCATTCCCCCCAGTACTCGTTGCTCAGGGGTGGGAGGGATACTGACAGGGCAAACAGAAGGAACAGGGAAAACTTTCCATCAGGAAATTCAAAGTGGAAAGGGTTAAAATCCCCCCACCCATACCCTATGACAGCTTAAAAATTTTTTTTTTAAAAGGAGGCTCCATCATGGACCTCCTGCATAACTTGGTCCTCCTGACTGAGAAATAAGATAAAATCGTGAGTTAGAAAGACAATCTGATGTCAATATCAGACAGGCAGTCCAGGGACTTGAAACCCATGAGGGGATGGAAGTCACTAGCAGGCCTGGCAGAGCTGAGGAACTAGGGAAGGTGTGGCTGAGCTGGGGAACAAAGCAAGGAACAGGCGAGGATGCAGGTGAGCATCACAGGTCAAGGGCGCCAACAGGAAGTTCATATCAGGACAGGAAGGGGCATTAGTTAACCAGGAAGGGCAAGGTAAAAAGACTTGGGCCACAGGGTACTCACTGCTTTGCTGTGTCTCCAGAATCAAAGCCCCTTCCCTGCTTAGTAGGGACAATAAAGGTGGAAGAATTCCCTTTGTGTGGTCCTGATTAAATGAAAAGGCATGGACCATGATCCAGAAGTTTAGGTCTTATCCTGTAAATGGGGCTTGCTTTCTTGGGTTTTGTGAATGCACAACTGATTCATTCATTTTCTACAACAGTGGTCTTCAAGCAATTGGTCAGGATCTTCAGGTAGGTCATGAGCCCTACACAAGTGCCATATCCAGTTTTGGACTTGTACGTACAATCAAACAATGGCTGTGACTAAAAGTGTGTCGAGAGGCTGCTTAGATATCCTCTTTGTTTTAAGGGGCTGTGACAAGCAGACTGCTTGGTCATTGTTTGGAAAGTGGACAGGGAAGGCAGAGTTCAGAATTGGCTAAAAACTAAAAGTTTTGATATATCAAATATGAGCCTGTGTTGTTGTTTTTTTAAAGGTTGGAATTATCCATGTTCATTATATGTGTGTTGTTGGTTCAGGAAAGCAGTCTTGAACAAATAGTGGGATACTTGATTCATGGAAGCAAGTCCTCAAAGAGAACAGATCATCAATCATGGGCTAAGCATTATCTTAACATCTACACTGTTAAGATCTGGCCTTGCCTACTCTTACCCATGCTTGGACAACAATTCAGCCATCATGGGTCTCTCAGAGAACTCTGAGAATTATAGTTTAGTGTGGGATACAGAGAATTCTTTGCTGCAATGGCCAAGAGTTATTGGGGGGAGGAAGGGGAGACTATGTCCGTTAAATCAGTTTTCAGGACATGCATGGCAGCGTACAGGCTTCAGCTCCTGCTGCAGTTTTTGGGCCATCAATGGAGCTCTCTCAGCTGTCTCCCCGCTCCAGTGAGTAAAATAAGAGGGAGGCATTGGACGAGTCTCAGTTTGTGGACTGAATCCTGCATCAGGGTCTGAGACCTCCAATGATGTTGGTATCTTGCCAAGGGCTTGAGTTGGACCTGATCCAGAATCTGGGAAACTATCTGCAAAACTATCAAATTATTTTTGATTATTTCTAGAAGAGATTTTTTGGAAGTTTATCAGTGTCTAATGCCAACTGTCAGCACAACTCAAGTAAAAACACAGGGAGGGTTGGAAAGAATTGATCACATTGTTTAAATTCTGTACTTGTTCACTGTCTCCTAAAACTATACAGCAATGTATAATTAGTTAATCCATGGTACGCTCTTACGGTCTGCTGAACTGGTCTGCCTCCAGCCCGCCACACTGTGTTAACTGAGTTTATTTAAGTAGCTTAGTGCTTCAGACCTGAAACATGGCAGCAGAAAGAAACAATGCAACCAAACGCAAACAGTGATGCAAAATTATCATTTTCCTCTTTTTTTCTTTCTTTTTTTGTTGCCAGATGAAACGTTTCCATAACCTGGTTTTAAGGAACTGTGTTACATGTATTGATAGATAACACTATGCTAGGTCTTGAGGGAAACAAAATTAACAAAAAGGGGGGGGGCAGATGTGAAAGAAAGCAAGACATACAGTATAGGGGATACTCTGATCAACAAACCAATCACCATTAGAATCAAAAAGCAAACCAGCCTTCACCAAGGAACTCAACAACATTTCTCAATGCACTAAGTACATTTTAAACCATGCAATTTTACACAAACATCTTAACTAGGTTTTTTTTAAACTTTTTAAAACACCAACATTATGCATTTCTTTGTTAATTATATTGGTTAAAGTTGCAGCCAGAGACTGCCAAATATCAGATACATCATCATATACATATTTTTTTTTTATACAGAATCCGGACAACACAACATTACACATCCTAGAGAGAAAGAGAGAGAGAGAGAAAAAAGAAAAAAGAGTATTTGTTCCTTTGTTTTATTTGTATATTTTTTCCCTTTTGTAGAAAAGATGGACCGATGAAGAGGAAGGAGGGAAGCAGGCTGAGGGAGGGGAAAATAAAAAATCTTCCACCAAATGAGAAAGACCATAGGAAAATAATTCCAAAACCACAACAGGACAAAGAAAATGGAAGAATTAGCTCAAAATTGACTCCATGTGAAAAAAAAGGAAAAAATTCTCTTTGCTACAAAACAAGATGTTTACACGCAGAGTGTATTGGTATTGGAAAACAGGAAGAACCATGACATCATGTTGATTCCAAGTCCATTTTATTTCAAAAAAACATAAAATGGGGAGGAGGGAGAAAACTGATTGGCAGTTGAGTGTGATTTCAAAGATCTCTTATTGGCTTGAATTCTTTACCTTCCCATGGCGCACTGCTGGGAAACATAGCTAAACAATACACCGAAAGGGAGTTGCAAGAATAACATGATGTCTTTAGAAGATTTCCCCCCCAGATGTAGCGTCAGTTGAACCAGCATGTGGCTTGAAACTTTGCTTTTTTAAAAAAGATGCTCGGTTGGAGAGGTCACCATTGCGGTGGCCCCTCTTTACCCATCTCCCACCCACCCACGTCTTGAAGCAAAGCATGCATTCGAATGGACAAAGGAAAAATCAATTATGACAAATGCTTTCTCTGTTGTTTATCATGGCAAGTATACAAATATGTTAAAATTTTATATATATAATAATCAAAGATACAAAATCATTTCTGACAAGAGAGATTTTTTTAAACAATAACCATTACAGTGCAAGGTTTTTTATTACAGTAAAAGGTGTGTTATCTTGGTTTACAGTAACAGTAGATTGTAGCTGTTTCTTGTTTATGTACAGTAGGTCCCTGATGTTAAGAATGTATGCACCAGTCAGAGAGAAAAACCCAGCACAGAATGGCTATTTGACTTTAAATACATTTTTTCTTGAACATTTACAAAATAACAGCAATATCACAAATTCACAAGCACATTGTTTTGCCTTAATAAAAAGCATGTAGATTTTTTTCATTTTTTAAAAGTTTTTAAACTTTCAACACTTAGAGAAATGTAAAAGGTGGATATATATATGAAGACATGGTCACATGAATTATGATTCAAAGGGTATTGTCACTCCACCGATCTTCTTCTAAATATTAAGCACCGCTTTGAAAAGCAAGGTGTGTACATGTGGGGGGTGGGCGGAATAGATGTGTGGGATTTAGGGCCTTGTGTGGCTCAAACACCAAGCAGGCAATCCCAAACTGGCCTACCCAGAAGTGAGCCACATTTTATTCAATGGGGATTACTCTCAAGAAAGTGCTTTTAGGATTGCACCCCAAATCCTAGCTATTACACCTCCAGTTGCTTTAAGTTCACCAAGAGAATAATTCCCGCCAATTACACCAATGTCAGAAGATATATTTCTCTACTCAGTCAACCCAATGTACTCATTAGACTGTGGATACAAAGTCCATTCAGTGGCAGAAGGAATGGAAACCACCGACTGAAGATAGTTGCCAGTCATGATTACCAAATAGTGTAATAGCAGTGGGGAAGAAGGGACACAATATACTGCCAGCATTCTTACCTTGATGGTTGGCACTGTGACTATGTAATATGGCATGCTGTTCAGTCTGAGGAACAAATGTGCCTTTTCCCCCCTGCCAACAAAGAAAGACCAGTGTCTAGTATGGACAAATGGCTGGCAAAGATGGGGGTGGGGAGAGTTAAGTTATAAGAGAAGTTAATACTGGTTCAGGAATCTATTGACTGATTGCATTTGTATCCTGCCAAGGATTTCAGGGTGATGTACCTGAACTAATCTAGGTGTATGTAGCAACGGACAACTACGCCATTTCCTGTAGTGTCTTGCTCTTCTTCTCCCACATGAATCTACTCATCCACTTTGGTCATCTTTGGATGCTCTTGCCATCTAAGGCTAGACGGGTAGCAACCTGAAACCTTCTTGGTTGTAGTGCCAAAACTTTGAAATTTCCTCCACAGGGAAATTCATCAGTCTTCCTCCAACATTGTCTTCTGCCAGTGATTAAAAACTTTTTTTAGTTTTGCTTGGCATAACCCCTACCCCAAATTCTTACTGGTCATCTTCCATGATGTGTTTTTATGTCTATATGTTTTTATTGAATTGCTTAAATATTTTATTTACACCTTATTTTAAACGCTGTTTTAAGTGCTTTAATGTTTGTCATCTCCAAGACCCTTTTTGGGTGGAAAGATGGCACAGAGATGTTTTAAATAAACAAACAAACAAATACGTTGTGATTATGTGCCTATTCATTTCATCCATTTCTACTGCTGTTATTCCAGATCCATTGTTTTTGTGCCATTTTAACACTTTAAATGCTATTTCTATGCCAAAATAAAAGGGCATAATCAAACACGTCTTGAAAATACAGATTCCTAGGTTTGATTCAGAGAAGGGAGAAATAAAATCAAAGTGGGCATTTTTGACTCAAAGCAGTGGAGCTGCAAAAATCTGGATATGGAGGAGCAATTCAGAAAAGAGAGATGAAGGGGCAAATAGGGTGGCAGATTAAAACAGGCTGTCTACACAAAAACTCATCATACAAGTAAACTCCCAGATTGTTCCATTTCATCTCATTTTTAAAATTTACTTAGGGATTTAAATTTGCTTTTGGACTCAAATTAATGATCAGACTGCAGAACACACGGGAACATATCAAGCTGCTTTATCTTGAATCCAACCCTTGCCCCATCAAAGTCGGTATTGTCTACTCAGACTGACAGTGGCTCTCCAGGGCCTCAGGCAGAAGTCTTTCATATCACCTGTTACCAGATCCTTTTAGCTGGAGATGGTGGGGACTGAAACTGGGGGCTTCTGCACGCTAAGCCGATGCTCTACCATTGTGCCATGACCCTTCCACTCTGAACACAGCTAAATCTGCAGTATTTGTTTTATGAAAAGCAGAGAGCATAATATAAACTCAATTAAATACCTACAGACTTGGAGATTAACAATCCAGCTAAATGGCAGTATCTAAACCCTCTGATCCAGTGAATCTCCAGTACTAATGATTTATATTAATCTGGGGCCAACATAGGGAAATATATTAATATTCAGACAATTGAAACTCCAAAGAAGATTACACCCACAGGAGAGATTTATGACCAATTCCCAATGAAGAGGATATATAGGACTTAAGTGTCCCCTCAAATATCTTGGATGCATAAAAGTAAGAACCAGCATCCTGAAATTTATTTTAGAAACGAATTGGTAAGTTTAGATTGAAGGTGGGAGGGTTGAGTCTTGCACACAGGAAACTAATTGTCAAGGAGAAAAGCCTTCTCCCTGACCTGCTAGTTTTCTATGTATGGTGATTCCCCCCTCCCATAGGATAGCATTCAAACACCCCCCCTTCCAGATGCTCTGAGTGGACCAAGTTCTAAACTGAGATAGTCCAAGAGATTTCAGAGATGCTCTTTGGACTAAAGATTAGTTTAGATCTTTGTGAACCTCACTTCATGAGTACAACAGGAAACGAGGACTTTCATTTATAAATGGGTTCTTACAGAACTAACAACACAGGATGCTTTCTGATGGAATCAGTTCCAGGGTGAGAACCAGTGGGGCTTCAGATTCATTTTTCAGGTGGCATTTTGCTTATTGGGGTGATCTTCTCTCCCACTGCTAGCTGCTTTGACCATAATGGAAAGGCTGAGGAAATGCATACTGGATATTTTAGGCAACAGGGATAACTGCAGCTTATCAGGTATAAAGCACAGCCTGCCATGTTTTTCCTCCATGGAATGTACCACTTGCAGACAGTTCACAGTAGAGGCTCATGTGGAATCCAGTTTGCAAATGGTTAAAAGTGAACGATTCCTGGAATCACCCAGCAATGGTCTTGTGATTGGCAGTAAAAAGAACGGGGATGGAACCTCCCAAGAAAATTGCTACATGATCCAGGAGCAGATGCTATTACCTGGTTCTCTTATCCAGCTCTGATGAAGAGACCTGAGCTTAGTCCTTCACTGCCAACAGAGCAAATCAAGGAGGATGGGTTCCTATAGATTTTTAATAAACAGAGCCATCTTGGTGTAGTAGCGAACTCTATTCTGGAGAACTGGGTTTGATTCCCCACTCCTCCACATGAAGCCGGCTAGGTGACCTTGGGTCAGTCACAGTTTCCTCAGAACTGTCTCAGCCCCACCTACCTCACAGGGTGTCAGCTGTGGGGAGAGGAAGGCAAGGCAATTGTAAGTCGCTCTGACACTCCTTTGGGTAGCGAAGAGTGGGGTATAAGACCAACTCTTCTTCTTCTCCTTGATTTGCCATACTAGGAAGATCAATTAATCTTCTGTACCAGAGCACAAAGGTAACCACTGTCTGTGCTAACTCTGTTGGATCAGAACCAGTTCTCTGGACAGCCAACAACAGGGCCTAGAGGCTGAGGCCTTTCCTTGATGTTGCCTCCTGGCTCTGGGATTCAGAGGATTAGTGTCTTTGAATGTGGAGGTTCCCCTCAGTCACCATGGCCAGTAGCTACTGATAGACATATCTTCCATAAATCATTACTGGGCTTAAGGAGCAACTTACAAAAGGTCTTACAAAAGGCCTCCAAAGTCTCTGCATTTCACCTTAGTCCCTCTGCCACATGACAAGGCTCAAGCAGAATCTGCATCCTTTGGGACATCGCTCATCATAATCTACACTCAGAGACTTCCGGGGGGAGATCCTAGGATCAGTTACTTGTGATAATTCTTGTCATATGCTTATGCAGGGGTGATGGGTGGTGGTCAGCCACTGTGAAAGACTGAGGGTGACTGTATTCCTGATGATGATGTTCCAAACTTTCTGCCTCTTATTAAGGGCTCTCGATACAGAAGGAGTTTTCAAAGGCAAGTCAGACAACCATCAGACTATAGAAACTCAGGGAAATCCATTTCCAGATGATTTCCTAGGCTCATCAATTCTCTTGCTATTCGCTACTCGCTACTTGGGTTGTGCTGTCATGGGTATTTGCCTGTATGCTTTGGTCCATGCAGATCTGGCAAATATGCTGGTAAGATTTTTGTAACCAGTGTAGATCAGGAACTGCAACATGCTAAGACAACAGACATAATCATGTGGGAAATCTGCAGATCACATAGTTGAAAGACTGCCCAAATATGAAGTCAGATAACATCAGGACCTGCGTAGGCTAAAACCAGGTGCTGTTAAATCAGTGCACAAGTGCCCCATGTGGTGAATCACTAGGACTGCAGGCTGGAAAGTTCTAGAGTTGATGTCACAGCTGAGAGCCTCCCTCCATCTCTCTTCTCAGCCTTTGTCGTCACAAAAGAGTGGGAATCTTTGGCTTCTGAGATCTGATGAGATTGGGCTTGCTTGGGCTATCCAGGTCAGGGCAATAAGATTTGCTCTTTTGTGACTGGATGAGGTATATGGAAGTACTTCAAAAACAGATCATGGTGGGGGTTTTTTAATACGGATTGTTAAAGACACTTGATTATCCCTGTCATCTTTAAATATTATTTAAACATTCAGAAGGGTTTCTAACCTAAATCTGATCCCAAGGAATTAAAATAGTCCAAAAATGTGTTGCTATTATTCAGAGTGAAATGAAAATGTGACATAAAGATGTGAATGCTGCAATCCTGTGCACGCTTAATTGAAACTAAGTACTGTTGAACTGGTTTGGATTTATTTCTGAGTAACTATACACAGGACCTAGCTGCACAACATTTAATGAAAGGTAGACACCATGTATCCAGAAAGCCCCTATCAATACCTTTATGTAAATGGGCAGGTAACCTCATGGCGATTTGCAATTGCACAGCCCAGTGACAGCTGTACCACATGACTACCTCTAACTGCTTTTCTGCCTGATTTTACATTTGTAAGAGACACAACACTTAAACAGGGTTGGAACTGGCATCGAGCTGTAGCACAGGTGTGCCTTTAAAGAGTAAATTGGAACCACAACCTTCAGTTACAATGAAAACCACTGAATGGACTTTGAATGCACCAAAGAAAGGCACGTGGGTGGGTGTGATTACTTTTAATTCTGCTTTTTGGCTGTCTGAAGAAACCCCAAATGAACACACAAAATACCATCATAAAGCCCAGTGGAGTGACATAGCTCTTGAATTTCAAATACAAGTTCTTGAACTTCGACATAACACCTTAGTCATAACAAGAAGCTTCCCCCCTCCTCTTCAAATTCATTCCCAACCAACAACAGATATCCGTTTGCAAACAATTTGGTTTCCTTATTTCAATCCACTGGACTGGAGACAAAATACCACACCAAAGGGGGGGGGATTAAAAATAGCTAAGAGGCAACAATAACCAAGCCAGAATTGCACAGACACCAGATCAAACAAGGGGAAAGGAAAGTCTATATTAGCTGTTGCATAACTTGCAAATAATGTTTTTTTTTACACTGTAAGCCACTTTGGGGAGAAACCAGGGTGTTTTCCTTAATCAACCCCCCCCCCTTTGTAAAGCGCTTGGTATATATGTAGGCACGATGGCTGCAATCTTGCACAAAGGCACTTAAATCCAAATTACGTTAATGGCATTTAAGCAACCTTAAATGGGCCCAGGATTGCAGCCGATATAAATAATGATCACAACAGTAATAGAACAAGAAACCTTGTGAAATTGAGTCTAAAATCATGCAGTCCTGGTGTATACTTTAAAGAACACCTGATAAAACATTCTTATCCAAATCCTATAATATTCTCTTTCTGCATTCTAATTTCTTCCTCTCAAAGCACTGAGTGTTAGTTGGGTTAAGTTTTACCACTGTCCTGGTTTTTCTTTGTGTTGTGAACAGGTCACTCTGTAACCCTCGGTATTTCCCTGGGCCCTTCCACTGGTAACATCTGACTTAATTTGAGTTGACCTACTTAAGACTGCTTCCTATCTCTTCTCAGCCTCAGTGATAGCCACTTTCTCCGTAGAGATGTTGTGAGGACAAGGACAACAAAAGGCAGTGTCCTGTGAAAATTTAAAGTGGTGTAGAAGTCCTAACAGGCTCCAGCGGTTTAAGACCTGCTTTACCAAGGGCTTGAGATTTGGGTATGGGTTAAGCGTTCTCCATTTTGTTCACAGCTCTATTTGGATGCAAAATGAGAGCAACAAGGTCTCTTGAAAGAAATCCTATTGAACTGCATGACCACACCCTATCTCCTAGAGATTGCCAATGACCAGTGTGTGTCCCATAGCGGCTATTGAGGGGAGGGAATGTGACTTCATGACAAGCAACCAAAGCCGCCTCCTTCCCCAGCATAATGAGTAGCTACCGTAACTGTTAAAACCATTTGGTTTGCACCCTGTGTGTATATTAAACACAAAATTAACAGCCATAGTTGAATTTGTACCATTATGCTAGTTTTCACTGGGAACCTAGTCTTGCTTTCTCCCTGACAGATGCAATAAGATTTAAAAAAAAATATGGTGGAGACATGCAAACTCCTGCATGCATTCTGAAGTGGTATAGTGCCAGGGTAGGCTGTACCATCTGTGTTTTCTGAAATGCAGGTCTTATATGCTGTTCCTAAGCACTCTGTCTTGGAAGCAAGTCCAACTGATTACTTTCAAGGAAGTGCATTTACATAGAACAGTCTAACATTCTGCTGATGTGACTAGAAGTAAAACTGCGGTTTAAAACAACAAAAATAATCCTTGTCATCTGAAATTCACTGGGCTTCTTATTAAGTCCAGGATGTTCACTGGATTATCAGGACCGCAAAATTATTTCCTTTCAATTTCACAGCTTCAGTGCACACCACAAGAAATCAAGCCCCCCCCCCCCCGAAACATGACTGATCCATCCTGTCCCCTCCCCTGCCAAATAATCTGAGAACTCTGGTGTCTATCCAACATCCCTAAAATGCAATTATCATTAAGACAGAGGAATGATACTGACAAAAGTGAATGAAAAACAAGGATATTGACTCTGGTGTATACAAAACAGGGTTCAGATAGGCTTTTACAACGAAGTAGGGTAGGGTACCACAATAGTAAAGGTTATGACATCTAATGAATATTTCTGTGTTATAGCTTTGAGATTTATTGCAAAGCAAAAATATATATTTGTATATATATATTTTATATATATATATTTTTTTTATCTACAGGTCACCTCCAACATTTTATGCCACACAAAAGCACAGGGAAACCAAAGAAATCATAGTGAGGTAGATACATAATGCTGGGATGTCAGAAATTCCTGGAACAAAAGTTGGCTTAACACAGCTGGCATTGCATGGACCTCTAAGCACACGGAGAAGCAAGCCTGGAATTGTAGGCTCAAGAGTCAATATGCTACAGGGTAGGACCAGAGAAACCTGAGTTCAAGGCCCCCCTTTGCCATGATGCTCATCGGGTGACCTTAGGTCAGCCTCTCTCTCACTCTTTTCAAATCTAATCTATGTTGTTGGGTTTTAAGGAGGCTAAAAGGAGGAAGGGGAGAACTGCATTGTGTTGTCCTGAGCTCCCCGGAGAAAGGGAGGGAAGGAAATTTAATCATAATAATTGCCTACCCCAAAACATTTCAAAGTTTTTGTGTTGATTAAATCTCTTCTGCATTGTGGTGTCTGCCAAGGGACACCTGCACATGTCAGAGGATTCTGAATCTCACAGATCATTGGTCAGACCTGCTGGGCCTCATCATCATCCTGAATGGACTGATAAGACATCCTATGAAATGCCCAATAGTCTCCCTGTGGCTGTACATTTCAGGGGAAAACTGGTTGAGTGTGAGTGTGTATGTGTATGGGGGGAGCTGTCTAGGAGGGAAAACTATCCACCATTCCTGAAATTCAGGCACTCCCGCCCCAAATCCTGTCCCACACATGCAATTTAATGAGTTACAAAAGTAAACCAACCGTATTATCTAAATAGTAAAGTGGTTGGCCCCATGCCATTCATGAAAGCAGCAACACCAGGACATCCACAGATACGGTAGCAACTTCTACATAGTGGGGGAACTCCCATGATATGAGAAGTATAACTCTGTGAATTAAACAAAACAAACAAACACCGCCCTCCCCGCAAGGCCCCAGCCCGATCATAGAATGTTGAGAGCAGCTGAGAATTAATTAACGGGATGGAGGAGGGATTAGTTTGCATAAGCCCCAGAGAATTTATAGAATCCTGGAGGAGAAGATATTAGGGGGTGAGATTTCCAAGTCCTCCCTGTATGACTTCTCATGGTCTCCCAGCTTATTCCATTTTATTTCTGAAGTCATAGAAGCAGATCATACCACCATAATGGACTTGCAACCTGGGCTGCCTGCGTCCCCTGTGCTCAGGCCATATCCTACCTAGAACCTCCCCACTTGGGCCCTGATTCTCTTTGATAAATGCCTGAAGAAACCCCAGGGTTTACTCAGAATGCAGTCTGAAGCCCACTAGCCTCCCTTCACTGCATAACTATCCTTCATAGCCAACGATTCAGTGTCCAGTTAATTTTGCTTTTAATCACTAATGTATCTTGATGGCACCTTTTTGTACTATCTGTACTAATAAAAGTGATGCTAGTACTTCTCTCTACTGTTGTTTGGCCCAAGTGGTAGGCTGGGAAGTGTCGTGAGGAACAGTGAGTATCTCTTCTCCCAGAGGGCACCACTTAATGTGTGCAATCTGCTCATTACAGAGGACTGAGTTGGTAGACTTCTGAGCCACTTCTGGCTGTAGCATGTGGGCGACTGTCTCTGCGTTGTATTGTTTAATGCTCCTCAGACATGTGGTAGTAAAACAAGCGTATGGGGGAATAGTATAGGCTAGTCCTTCCTCTCTGATATAGCAATGTACTAAATGCTGGGTAGTTGTTCTTTTCTTTTAACATGGAACGTGCAAAAATACAACATCCTCTAGCTGCTACACGAAATGGTACAGTTCTTCCTCTTCAGTCTATCACCTCCTCGGTGCACAATGTGTACTCCAGCAATTACACCCACTCCAAAGAGCATTATGTGTGAAATGGAGAGATCATCAGAGCATCAGTTTGGGCCTCCTGTGGGATGAGATGAAACATCCCCCATAGTTCTGAGCACAAGGATTTTAACAAAGCTTCAGTTGGGGCTGTCAGGGATTGTCTACACAGAAGGAATCAAGAATATTCCAGAGCTAGCAGTCAAACAAATGGATTGAAATACATTTCCTTATTTTTTTCTTTTATAAAGCTATATGACATGACCTGTTTGTGTATTAATTAACTTCAGAATTGAAAGCTTGAGGACTGGAATTACTTTGGGTGGCTGGGGAAGTGGGGGAATATAAAGCATGTTTTCTTAATTGCGCATGCAACAAAAAATCTGAATTTCTATTAATCTCAATGCGCTTTTTGTTTGCAAGCATAGGGAACTGACTTATACTGAGTCAAGCAATTGGTTTATCTGGTCCAGTGCCATCTAGTCTCACTAGCAACAACTCTCTAAAGTCAGAGAGGGGTCTTTCACAGCTTTATATGCTGGGTGACTAGATGGATATATAAGTTGCCTCTGTACACTTGCATCTGAGGAGTTCATTGATAAAATCAATACAGCATTGCAAGGCTTAAAAAAAGATGGATGGATAGATAGATAAAAGAAAGAAAGAAAGAAAGAAAGAAAGAAAGAAAGAAAGAAAGAAAGAAAGAAAGAAAGAGCTGTAACAATTTTCCAGTTTAGCAAAGTGGAGACTCGCAGTGCAATCTTATGCAGTATTACTCCAGCTTAAGCCCATTGATTGGAATAGATTTACCTAGGGGTAAGTCTGCACACGATTGCACCGTCAGTTTGGAACCTTTCATATCCTATTATATTTGGCCCTAATTATGTTCTGTCAATCAGGTCAGTTTCTCTCTTTTCTGTTGACTAGAATGAATTTTAGGTGGAAACCAATTTTAAAAGAATTTCAGAGGGTATTAGGAACTTAACAGTGCCACTGTAAACAGATACTCCCTTTTTAACCACACTGACTTCAATGAATTACACTGCTAATGTCAGCTTTCCCAGTCCAAATCACCAACCGTTTGGAAGGCTGTAACTTCTGCTTACACTGGCTTTGTAAAATGGTGTAGAGGATAAATGTGCTGGACTTGGTCAGCCACCGACTGTATAAGGCTTTGAATCTTTTAAACTAAAGAAGGGATTCACAAATTTGTAAAAAAATAAAATCAACCCCCCCCCCCCCCAAATTTTAGCTTCCTTTTACCACAAGGTTTCTTAGGTGAATTGTGGAGGAAAGAATGCTTCATGAATCCTGCTCTCCCCCACAAGGAATTTTAGTTATGGAGAGGAAAAAAATCATTCTTAATTGCACATAAAATATTTGGGTACAGTTGCCCCCTGGTTCCCTTAATCCCCAATGAAAACAATTAAAAAATTTTTTTTCCAATTTTCATTACAATTTAAATAGAATTTGTTAATTGAAGCACAGTCAGTTATATATCTGTTTCAGAGACAAACCCCCCCCCCCCCATCTGCCCACAACAGGGCTGAAAGGAAGACGAGGGCAGTAATTATAAGAAGTGGGGCCAGGTAGAGACAGAGGGCATGGAATGTACAGTGCCCAATCTAATCAAGATGAGTGGACAAAATTACGACATGACCAATGGCATAACATGACTCTTAGAGTTAGTTCTCACAAGCCATGGCAAGATGCTGGGTTTTTTAAATTCATTTTGTGATTAGGGGTATCTTCTTGAAAGTGCAACTGACGCAGTTTTTCCTAAGGGCCTGACAACAAAGCATGCTTTGCATGGATCAGGTCTCATGGTCAATCCTTGCCATCTCCATTTAAAGAAACCCGCAGACCTGTGTAATACAAGGCTTCTTTGGTTAGGCATTGAAGCTGGGAAAGACCTCTACATGAACATGTGGAGGGCCCATTACTGATTAAAGCAGAGAATACCGAACCAATATTTAACTCTGCATTAAGCAGCATGTTGAGGAGGGCCCACAGCTCTCAGATTCAATCACAGGCATCATCATTTTATAGAATCTTAAGTATCAGAGTAGGAAAAGTCCCTTGTTTAAGACCCTGGAGAGCAGCTGCCAGTTACATTAGACAGTATTGGACTAAATAGGCCAGTGATCATGATGCTACAACATAAATTCAGAATTAAAAGCTAGAACTCCTAATGAACTATATGCGATCTTTGTTTCTGAACGGTACAGAAGAAGTACAAAACCAAGACCCATGGCCCTCTTACCCTTCCAACACCAGTGCTTCCTGGTAGAGTTGAAAGCACTCTTGGAATAAGGCAGCTCGTTATATCCCTATTTAGATGTGTGTATTATTTAGATGTGTGCATTACTAGTTGATTGCTGTAATGCACAGCTGAGGCCAGGCACTAGTTCTTAGGACAGCAGGAACTTGACACTGCAGAGTGTACAATCCATGCCGAACTTTCCCGCACTTGGCTCTGATAGCTTTGCGGACCCCTGTGGCACACAGATTTTGAGGCCTGCATGCAGATTAATATCTGGCTGAAATTACACATCTAAGAAAAATCATGGAACCTGACCTAATCAAAAGGTTCCTAGTTATTTCTGGTGTCTGGCTGCCATTGGCAGTAGGATATAGAGAAGGAATAAGATCTCCTGTATCTGATAGCTATAGGCATTGTTATGTCAAACTGATGAATGAGGAACTTTTGTCCAGGCTGACATTTGTCCAGACTGTTAGTGCTGATCTGGCAAAGAGTTCTAAACATAGCCAATCAAGAAGTGCCTCCACTTACAGCCAGAACCTCTCTTTGGATCATGGCTAACTGATCTCTTCATACTTAGGCACTCTCCATTTTGCTGGACAAATAGAAAAGAAGACAGTGTCACTGTTGAGTAACTATATGGACTCTCTCATGCAGAAAGCATGACAAAGGGGATGAACATCTTCATTCTGTCAAAAGCAAAATTCTACATCTGTTTTAGTTGCTAACAAACCTTGAAAGTGCAGCTTACAAGCCAAGTGGAGCCTCAAGGAACACAAACACATACAGCTGACGCATCTGAAGAAAACCAAAAGCAAGACTTGAGTCCACAGTTATAGCAAAGGAGGGTCCCGCAAGAAAAAAAGGTTAATGAATAGAGATAATAAAACTCTTAATAAAAACGAATAGCCAGCCAATGTGACTGAATGCACATGAGAAAGGGGGAATCTGTAGAGGCAGTCCCATACATCCAAGTGGAGCTCCCCCACTGCTAGCTATGGAAAGATGAAAAGAACACTCACAGACTTACATCAGCTATTTCTGATAGTATGAAATCCATGTCCATGTGGAGCCAGAGAACACCAGCGCTTTGTACCTATACTTTACCTACACAAACATGGATCACATACATCATACTGTTGAATGATTTGTTGTGGGAATCAGTGCATCAGGAAGATCATGGAGCCCTTTCTCCTCTGCAAGCAAGAGCAGCTCCCTTCACTTCTATGGACAAAGCAGAGCTGTTCCTTCTACGGCAGTAAATGGAGTAGCAAGCATGAGCAAAAGCTCCATGTATGCATGCATGCAGGCAGAAAAGAGGCTTCAGATCCCAGTGACAATGTAGTTTATGACACATGCATACTAGATCTTCCAATGTCTGAGGTCCTCTTAGTAGAACAATCTTACATGATGGTCAGCTAATATATCCAAGAAGAATGTTGTGTCAAGTCAAAGTCTACTCATGGCAACCTCTTCCATGGGGCATTCCAGGCAGGAGAGGAGCAGAGGCGGTTTGCCATTGCTTTTCTTGACAAAGCAACCCCAGTTTTCCCTGGCAGTCCCCATCCAAGTACTAATTGTGGCTGACTCTGCTTAGCTTCCAAGCCCTGATGAACTCAGGTCAAACCAGGCTAACCAGGCTGCTAATATACCTAAAGGAAGGCATAATCCCATGAATACAAATTTTAACATGAAAACAGTAAAGTGCATCATAAGGGGTGTCAAAATTAATATCTATCAAATACATGTATGTTATAGAATCTAATGTTAAGCCAAATTTTGTCCAAGTTTTCACATCCCCAATACCTTCAATACAAAACCAGATTGTGTTTAAAAAAATAGTTTCCAAAACCCAGAATGGGGGGGACGGGGACGAATGGTACAAAATAATTATAATAATAAAAAACCCTTAACAGAAACTTGGAGAAGACATCAAATAAAACATAAAGAGAAGCAGTTCAAATCTCATTTTTTCCTCTTAAAAATACACAACAGAAAAAAAAATCCTTGTTTTGTCTGTTTATTTGTTAGCTCTTATAATTTGAGAAAAGTCACTGTAGCACTCTCACCTTGAATCAGTGTTTGGAATTCTTGTTTTGTTTGTACAAAAAGAAAAAAAACCTTTTTTTAATATGGAAAATTGTTTGGAGAATTGAGGTTGGAGAGAGAAAAGAAATACGGAAAGATTGCATAGTTGCGAACAGTGGCTTTTCATCAAGGTGAAAAAGTGCATCATCTGATAAAATAGAATCGGAATTTCCTTTAGTCATTGTTCGGTTCCACACACACACACACATATATATATATGTATATATATAATTTTTTCTTCAGTCAACTGCTACATGTCACACATGAAAAGATATTTACAGCACATACCCATATCCACACCCACACATGCTCCATAATTAACACCTGACATTAATAACAGCCATTCTCATAAGATCTATCTTGGGGTGTTTCCCCCACCCATGCAAATCTGAATTCTTTTAAATACATTGTTGTTTTGCTACTTTCTAAAAAACAAAACCCTCACCCTCATCTAACCCATTTCATGTAATTCTGGTTTTAGCAACATAAAAGAAAAAGTGTGTTGGGGATGGCGGGGGAGGGGCAGGGAGTAAGCACCAGAAATGGTTTGGTTGAAATCACCAAACCATGAATTATTTTTCTTCTTTGTTCATTCACGGCTTTGTTTCAAAAATACTCCAGAAATGGAAAGGGGTAGGAAAGAACAGAAATAAACGAATTTTTTAAAAGATCGCTTTCATGAGGTAAGAGTTATGTGAGAAACACTCATGGCAGGTGACAAGGCTTTAAAAAGCAGTTTTAGAAATTAAAACATGAAGAATGTATAGCTGTTAAATCCTGATTAATACAATAAAAATATTTTTTTACAATCATTGCCCCCGCTCACTTCATAGCCTGTTGGCTAGCCTTGTTTCCTCCCCCTCCCCATCAGAAATAGAATAAAACAGGACTCCTATTCCCCTCTCCTTTTGTCAAATTAAAACAGCTTTTTAAATATAAAATAACATATACTTCAGAGTCTTCTTATGTTTTGCTGTCTGCCTCAAGTACATTTAAATATATGTCCAATCATCTACACTGATATAGTAAAGTCCTTTTCTAATATACTTTGTAAATAAACTCTACATTTTTGACCTTTTTTCAAACTTTTTTGTGTTTTTTAAAATTTGTTCATTTTTGGGATAAACACTTGGTTATAACAATCTACAGTAAGGCTGCACAGGAAGAATTCTGTGTAATTTTTTTTGTGTCTACGAACCAAAGTATATAAAATGAGATTTGATTCTAGCACCATTTATACAGAATAATTATTGGTGTTCTTCTCTTTAGTATAAAATAGCATTATTCAACACCATTTCCCATCCCCACCCATAATTCCATTTAATCAGAAACGTTAGCACAGGTACGGCAACACTTAAAGGTATTGGCAGGGTAGGGTGGGGGTGGGGAGGCAAAATAAAAGAGGAAGGGGAAGGGTGAACTCATCCATATACTACCATTTAAAAAAATATTAATAATATTAAAGGTCAGGTGGTTAGACTCCTCCTTTGGGGAAGGCCGAACCAGGAAAAGGGAATACTGAAGTAAAGAACACAGGATACTGAAGCCAAAAAGATATCTGAAATTGCTGCATCAAGTGCAGGATTGGTGCAGGTTGAAACAGCTGCACTGGCAGAGCAAATACAAATCAATCAGCCCAAGGCCAACCAGTCAACCACCATGTTCATCACAGACATTCCCATACCAGTCATACGACAATATATATTACATTTATTTATATTTATATCATTAGTACAAAAAATATCCACACTAGGGGCTAGAACTTGGGGATTTGAACCATGAAGAGTAGGTTCAAATCAGCTCACCCAAGGACTTACTGAGTAGCCTTGGGTAAGTCAATTGAATTGTTTGTTAAGACCTTCCAAGTGGGAAGTCATAGTGACCTACCTCACACGGTTTGGTGTGAGACAACCATAATAAAGACTCTAAAGCACTTTTAGAAATAAAAATAATTAAAAGTGCAATATTATTATTACTATTAGTAGTTGTATTATTAATTAAAATGTATCCTAACTAGCCCCCCCCCCCAAGCTTAGTTTGAAATAAACAAAAAGGCCCTGCATAACAGCACCCAACTGGATTTGTCCCTGTGAATAGTATTCTAGAGATGTTATGGAAACCCTTCTGCAGTGCAAGCCTCTTAAGAGTATGTCTTCACAATGCTGGCTAGGCGGGATATAAATCCCAATAAATAAATAAATGACCCTAAATCAGCTGTCATGATTTCTTTCCAAGCAACCCTGGCAACTACTGTTCATGGAAGGAGAATCAAGATTGTTCATATGAGAAGTCTGAACACTTTCACTGCCAATGTTTCATGATAGGAAGCCATGACAAGTCAAAGCTCTTCACATCTGCACTTTACTTTGAGCGGGCTGTGTGTGTTGGAAAGTGGTGCTGGCAGTGTATTAAAATAATAGTACAAATGTATGTAAGTAAATAAAATAACAGGCCATCCTACCAGACTTGACAGTTTGCCACTGGGGGGGGAAGAGCTTTCCCTGACCCTCATTTTCTGCTGATGACAGGAGAAAAATAATGTAAAACTATTGACATTGGCCAACTGTGGGAAAACCCAGAAATAACATCAGTCCCCTTTCAAAATTGCCAGAAACAATATGGAATCCCTACCCATGCCCCCTTGGACTCCTGCCACTACATGTGGAGGTCTAGAGATCGGGAATGTTCTCCCTCTTATTCCCTCATCAGCAATGTTCATGCCTTTTTGTACACTTCTTCCTCTCAAAAAGAAACATTTTCATCTGATCTTTTGACAGAAAGAGCAATATCTAGAAATAATGGCATCTGATACATTTCAGCATTCAGATAAACAAGTGCTTTTTTGGGGGAGGGGGCACTAAAAGGTCCAGACCTGCGGCATCCCTTGTAAGATCAGCTTTGCCTTCTTGGATCCCACAGTCAATGGCTATTTGGCAAGATTGGAAATATTTTCCTTCTTGGCATAAAATTTGCCTGTGTTGGCAGGGAGACTGATCTGTCCCCTTCTATCACTGACTTCTGCCAGCGGGAGAAGACTTTTCTCTTTTGTTAGGAGCTCTCTTATTGATCTTCTTTCCTGTTTGTTTTAGTTGTTGTTTTAGATTTATGTGTCCATCAGTGGCTATTAGCCACAGGGTATAGATAGGAACTCTCAGTCTGGGGCAAGTGATGCACTGTATTCTTGGTGATTGGGGGGGGGGCAACAGTGGGAGGGCTTCTAGTGTCCTGGCCCCACTGCTGGACCTCCTGATGGCACCTGGTGTTTTAGGCCACTGTGTGACACAGAGTGTTGGACTGGATGAGCCATTGGCCTGATCCAACATTGGCTTCTCTTATGTTCTTATATGTTGTTAAAGCTGACTTAAATGCTTTTTTTGAACTGTTCACTACCTTGAGGGGAGGGCCCTAACTTGGCAGAAAGGTGGGATACAATTGTTTTAAATAAATGAATGAATGAAACTAGCAACTCTTAAAACTAGTACTTTTGGAAGGCATAGAAGGTAAAGGACAGAGAAAGTGGGGGATAGTTGCAGGCCAGGTTATTTTTATTATGGAGACAAACTGTACTGTGAATTGTAATACTCAAGGATTTCAGGTTTGTGTAAATGGTACTGCATTTGTGCACTTAGAATAACAATTTCCCTTATAGTTTCTCTAGAGCTGTGCATTGTAAAGGAAGAATCAGCGCTATTCATTACCTCTGTACTTATTTACTAAACATATGAATGAAACTCTACATTGTGCTGGCACATAATATGAAGGGGAAATGCTACCATTTACTGTTTGTCACAGCAAGTGGTTGCCTTGGTTCTCTGAATAGGGAGCACCACAACCAAAAGCACCATTGGGTTCTGAGAAGCCAGTTTCCTCAGCATCACTTCTCTCCTCCTACCCATGCCAGGCCAGAAGAAAGGGGCTAAAAGGAGTAGAAGACTCCATGAGGTTGTCTCAGAGGCAATTTTAAATCCAGATCATGCTGACGTCCTCACAATCCAGATGAATTCTTTAGGACATGTTTACCCCTGGGGGAAGTGTCATTGTCATGGCTTCCCCCAACGAATGCTGAAACATGTCTCTGGATGAGGGGACAGAATTCTGTATTCACAAAACTAAAGTTCCAGAGTTCCTTGTTGAGCAAAGATGACTGCTAAACTGGTGTAAGAGTGCAATTCATCTGTTATAGTCAGGGCTATTTTTGAGCCAGAACGCACAGGAATGGTGTTCCAGCTGGCTTCCAAGTTGGCCATGCCTACAACCTCCCTCCCGGGGTTCCCCAGGTGCCTCACTAGCTGTGGGGTGCCTGAGGAAGCCAAGCCGATCCAAGGAGGGAAGGCAGTTTAAACTGCCCCCCCCAGGTTCCCCAGGTGCCTTGCAAGCTATGGGGCAACTGGGGAAGCCAAGCTGATCCAGGGAGGGAAGGCAGTTTAAACTGCCTCCCCTCCTTGGGTTCCCCAGGTGCCCGGCAGCTGCAGGGCACCTGGGGAAGTTGATCCAGAAACTGCCTTCCTTCCCTTGGGTTCCCCATGCACCCCGCAAGCCGTGGGGCACCTGGGGAAGCCGATCCTGGGAGGGAGCTGCGCTGTCAGGGGTGTGGCCTAATATGCTAATGAATTTCTGCTGTTGGGTGTGGCTGGTTATGCTAATGAGTTCCTGATGGGCTTTTCCTACAAAAAAAGCCCTGGTTATAGTGAATGCCCAACATTTGGTGAATGCCAACATAGTCAAGTGAATGCTGACAAGCTCAGGTGAAATTCGTGAATGTCCAAGTATCTATATACCTAATTATCAATGTGGCCAAATCTGCAGATACTGAAATTCAAAGATTGGAGCCATAGACAAGGCAGTTTTTTCAACAAATTTTACAAAAGGCCCAGGTTTCCAGAAATCTAAAAAGGCGGGGGGGGGGGGGGTTAACCCTTCCAAATAACAGCAACTGTAGCTTTAAGAAATACATACCATCTCAGTGGCCATTGTGAGTTGCTAGGCAACCACGACAGCTTTGCTGACTTTCATCTTTTGGTTTCTGTCAGTGAAAGGCAGAAGGAAGGTGCAGAGCTCTTTCCAGGGTCTTTGATGGTGAATTAATTGAACCCAGGCCTGGCAGCATCCATTGGGCTACTTGATACCATATGACCTCCATTACTCACCCAGGACTGACTGCTTGCTACTGTTCAACAGCAGGCCAGCCCCCCCCCCCCCATGGAAGCCAATGTGATGTGGTAATTAGAGTCTCAGGCTAGGATCTGGGAGCCCAGGTTCAAATTACCACTTTGCTGTGGAAGGTCACTGGGTGACCTTGGGCCCGTCACACACTCTCAGCCTAACCTACCTCACATGGTTGTTGTGAGGATAAAAAAGGAGATGAGAATGGTATAAGTTGCTTTGTGTCCCCATTGTGGAGAGACATGGGATATAAAGTAAGTAATAAATATAGCTTTTGATAGGGGGGTACATAAAAGATAGATTCTTTGTGGGTGGGAAGGAGAGATAGATTCTTTGTGGGTGGGAAGGAGAGATGAAAAAAGGAAAAGAGGAGATGCTATGAGGGCTTTCAGAGAAGGGTAAGAAGAAATAGTGTGTGTGTGTGGGGGGGAAATGAGATTCTGACCCCCCCCCCAAGACTTTGTGAATCCCCCGCTTGCATATACACATTTCCTGCCTTTACATGAATAATGATGTTCACAAGCAGGGGGCTATCATTATTTGCTATCTTTTAAATCTTTGGACATTCATAAAATTCACCAGGGATTAACCATAATATTAATATCAACTGTCACTAAATGCCAAATATTCAGTAATATGTCCTTAGACTTTGGCGGCAGTTTATTCAGACTGACATCCCCTCCGCCCCCAGAGTAGAATTTGGCACTATCGAGAATAATTTCTTTTTTTTAAAAAGCATTGTTGTAGAAGAAAGGTGAAACTAGGGTTTGGGATACAGGGGATAATACCACGCTGTGCAAAAAACTGTGATTTATTGCATGCATGTGCTAAATATTATAAAACCCTTCTTATTTAAAAAAATAAAGAAATGTCACCATAGGGAGGAATCCCTTGGATTTTCCTGAATTTGCTCATGAACGTGCTCTTTAAAAAATAAACAACCCTCGTCTCTTCAATGAAATATTAACAGTCCCCCCTCACTACCCCTTCTGTATGTGTTTCATCATGTAGATGGGGTTTTTTTTTAGGAAAAGCGCAAGGATTTTCCCCCTGAACGTGGCCATTCCCTGTTAAAAATCATTGTGTAAACTTACTCCTAACCTTTGCTTACCTCAAGCCTTTAAGGCTTATACATGTAGATCTGACTGGCTCTCCCAAGGTTTCAAACCTTTAATTCCCATACAATTCCCACCACACCTTCCCTTTCTCTCCCATGCTATTTCCCACCTTTATCTGCTCTCACTGCAATCCCTGTACATGGCAGCCTGATATGGGCTGTGTGGAACTCCTTGAGACGGCTGCCTGATAGATTGATTGGCTCTGGTTTCTCAACAGGCAATCTTCAGCATAAACTGCATTTCGATACTTTGAAGGACATCCTCCCACTCACAATTTTGCACTAGAAAGGAAAAGGGCTCAAAGCAACTGATCAGTGATATTATTTCTAATTTCACACTGAAGGAGAGTTGTCCCCTCCATCACTATCAAATACACATTCAAGTTATTTCTTCATTCATCATATTTAGGACCACCTTTTGGGTAAGAGCTGGGCCAAAAATATTTGGAAAGTCCAAAACTATCATCACATCATTGCCCATGAGGTCTAGAATCTTGTGAGCAGTGTTCCTCACATCAGGGCTGGGCTACATGGGACATAATATTCTGGATTTAGTCTCCATGTCACCAGTTGCCAATTCTGGCCTCACGTTGGCCTACTAAGTTGCCAATTCTGGCCTTACGTTGGCCTACTAAGTTTCATCCCTTAATGACTTGGCACCTATGGCTGAGAGCAATAAAATGTAGGTATTGAACTGGTTCTCAGCTGCTACAGGAAATCTCAATTCTGTAATGTTAAATCCTCTTTTGAAAAATCAGCCTAAAATTCCATTGATACCAGGGCTGATTCTTTGCTAACCATTTTGCATGCTGGATAAGGTGAGGAAACACAATAAAATCAGACTCAGTAGCCCCTGTTCACATGTTACAGCAAATACAAGTAAATCCTGCCTGAATATGTGTACATCTGTTTGTAAGAAAGAGCTGATGCGTCTTCACTTTAGAAACAAAACGGGACCATTATGTGGATAAATATGGGGTTTCAATCACACGTTCAGCTGTACATGTGTTGAATGTAACATGAGAATTACTCAGTGGACATACAAAGAAAAATTAATATATGCTACTTTATGCGTGTTCACTGTAACTGGTGAACAGGTAACAAGATAAAGAACATGCTCAAATCCCTGCTAAACCAAGCAATGTAATATCAGAATAATGCCACAATAGGTGTGTCCTGGTTACATAGGTATATATACCTCTTATTCTATATAAATAGCTGCTTTAATCTGTGTAAGGTAATTGCATCATGATTAAAAAGTTTTTTAAAAATCAAAAAGTTACAGGCACCATTTTGCCAGATAATAGCACCAATTGTTTGTTGGCATTGGTGTTCGTTACAGCCGATCTCATCCGAACAATTAAGGAGCTTTGAAAGTTTGGCTCAGATTAAAGACATCTCCTTCTTCTCTAGTCTACTCTCAAGTGACCTTTGATAGAATTCCCTGGAAACCAGTGTAAAGAAACACTTTGTGGAGGTAACAAGAAGTCCATAGTCCAGAATGTTCTTTGAACTAGGTCAGACCAAATGGACACTGTCATTGGTTAAATCCCTGTGAAGCACCAACAAGTTATATGTGAGAAACAGACAGAAAATTTAAAAGAAAACTGTGCACATGGATCTGAAATGCCAACATGAAAATGCCCCAGACGGGCTTGTATCGTGTCTGACTATGAGAGAAGACTGTGTTGTCATTGTGTTGACCAAAGAAATATGGCTGTTGATCCACTAAAGTTGGTGTCAAGATCTTCCTGTTGATGTCAAGAAACTTTGGGATACTCCTTTCTGAGAGTTCATGCTTTTTAATACCACAAAGGATGCTCTGATGGAGAAAGGGAATTATCAAATAGAAAATGAGACTAGGAGGAGGAGACAGGAGGAGACTAACTGATGAACTTCTACTGTCTCCTTTTGTAAGGGCTTCTTCAGACATGGATATAATTTCTGCATAGAAAATTGAATATATTCATATTTCCTTCAGCCCATGAGATATTATCCACTGGTAGCTTTCTCCACATGCAATTGTTATGGTAACCTATCACTAATGCATTGGGGCTTCCCACTGCAAGGCATACATGTGCTGCTGCACTAGCTAAGCATTATGGGGTGTGTTCCAGTACTTTGCAGGGGTGTGTGTTATCCTCTTTGTGGAAGTAATATCCTTGCAGGACTCATTATTTTTGCATGACTGTTCTCTCTCTATTGCCCAATGTCCCTTCTCTGAGAGTTACCTCAACAGGAGTCCTTCAGGAAACACTATGGAACAACTCAGTTCCTACATGAATTTCCATTATGACTTTGGAGAAGATGGTAAAGCAAGCAATCCTGCGCTTCCTCTAAGGAATGCTTATGATCAAATTGTTGTCTCCCAGCATCTCTTAATGAAGCTGATTCTACATTTTAATTATCCCCATTATATTGAACTGCCCCATCAGCAACTGGAATAAGAAATAAGAAACACTAATGGGAAGCAAAACAGCATTCGTTACAGAAGTCTGCAAGGGGATGAACTCTGTTTTTGGAACCACTGCAGCTCTTGAATTTTTTAAAGAATCTATTATATCTCATTACTCTTTCTACAGCATGTTAGCAGTTCAGATCCAAATGGTTATGACAGACAAAAGGACACAACACACTCTAGAGATTTCCTGCACAATGAAATCTGTGGGGCTTGCAGAGGAGAACTTCACAGAGGCCTGTGCCCCAAAGCTTAAGCAATCCTTGCTTTCTTTGGTCCTTCCCCTTACATACAAAAAAAGCCAAAAGCGATTTAGCTAGAATAGACCTTATTTGTAGCCTCTCCAGATCAGAAATTCTCTTCCCTTCCTCTGCTTGAATAAAGTAAGCCACTATCCTTTCTCTCTGGTACATCTGGAACTCCCCATCTCACTCTTCCTCTCTTCTCCCTGCAAGCCCGGAATCCAAGATAAACACACCACCTACCCAACGAAGGCCTCAGCCCATCCCTCTTGGTTTTCCATCTACTTCTTGCTGTGTGGGCTGTACTACTTCAAGCCAACGCTGGGGGAGGCACACTTGTCGAATGCTCCTTCGTTGAACAAAAAAATATCCCACCATACTAGTGTGTCGGGGACAAGCGCTCGGCTCGCAACTAACGTTTTCACAGACATGTGAACACTTGACACCTGTGACCCCCCCCCCCCCCCCAACTGTTGTCTGGTACAGCTCGGAAAGAAGCATGCTGAGCAACAGGCCCCGATGGTCGGCCGTGTTGATCTGAAGCAACAGAACGGGCCTTCCATGAAGAGGCTTCCAGGCTGACTTTACAGCAGGTAGCAAAGAGATTTTGGCTTTGTTTGCTTAGTGTCAGGAGGGGGAAAAATCAGCACCATGCCATGTACTTTAATACCGCTCACACAAGGCCATGCCATTTAAAGGCACAGATGTTTAATAAGAGCTGTGAGAGGAATTGGTATGCAAGAACAGGAGTACCTCCCAGGCCTTTGCTATTCAGTTTTAAGCTGCCTTGTGCTGTGTCTGCACCGGAACAATTATGCAGGCCAGTTGCACATCATGGATGCACTGCGTGGCCATGGGCTGGAGGTGCATTAGATGTGTAACTGAGCTGCACGATCTGCAATGCAGTTGGCTGCAATTGCTAGGCTGATCAAATAATCTATCAACAGGTATATCTTGTAAAATGGTCAGAGAAGTGTTAATTCTACAAAAGCACTGAAGTAGGCACAGGCGTAGATACAGCCCATAATATTCAGCAGTAGTCTTAATGTTTAGGTACAACCGTTGAGAAGCACCTAACAAAGCAGGAAATTGGAAAACTGGGAGAGCAATTTTTTTAATAAAGCAGCAGCCAGGGTAAGATGTTCATGTGACAGTCACAACTAAGGGGACTTTCCAGAGGCTAGCAGGATGAAATCCTGTGACTGCAGTGAGTGGATGTTTAAGTCTTTGCCATAACAGGATCGATATAAACTCTCTTATGCTGCAAAAACACAAAGACCCTGACTCGAGTGGATGGAATCAAAAGCCCCCCCCCCCCCCCCCCGTGCCAACCTTCTTTAGTTAAAAAAAACCCCAAACCCAGCCAAGTTCCCACTTAAATAAAGATTTGGGGACTTTCACAGTTTCCTCAACTGATGAGATTTCATAAGCCTTGTTCTGGTGACTAGATGCAGTAGAGTATAGTGGTCATGTATCTTTAGTGGTTGTATAGAAGAGAAAATTTTGGAAGATGTCATTTCCGTCATTCCCATTGTGGCACTATGCTAAAAGGACTTGCAGAATTCCCCTTTTCTACACATGAGAACTTTCGCAAATTGTATAATATATTCATAAGTTGTTATAGCTCTGTGGTAGAACATGTGTCATATATGCATAATGTCCCAGGTTCATGCCCTGGTATCTCTTGTTAAAAGTCCTCAGGTAATACGACTGCGGAAAACCTGAGATTCTGAAGCAACATGTCCTGAAGAGAGTTAATCGTTGGTCTGACTCTTCTATACAACTCTTAAAGATCCAGATGCCCTGTCCTCAGTTAAATGTAGTCATTTTGGGACAACAGAGGGATGCAGCATTTGAATAAAGCATGCAAGAATCAGGACCGCCATCACCCCAAAATTTCCCTCCTCTAATAAAGCTCAGTTCTCTCCCCCTTTTGTCCCACAGGGTAGCATTGTATAAACACTGTGAGATGGCTGGAAAACAAATAGACTTGATTTTACAAGAGAGGTTGAAAAGATGTTGTCTTTCTGTTGACAACATCCTTCCTTTCTCCATCATTCTCTTCCCCCAGCCTTACAACAACTACTAAGGAGGACTCATTGAGATATCTTCAGAAACGGGCTAAAAATAATATCCAGTTCTATTGATTTCAGCAAAGAAATGCAACCATGTTCAGCTGACCCAGGATGGCCATCATTTCATTGCCTACATTTAGTTTTAAAGACTCTTCTAAACTTCAACAGGAACATTGGATGGCTATCAGAGTTGAACTGTTGATACAATACAGAATCCCTCCCCTCCCACCCTGTCCCCATGCTTGTAAAGGCCAAGATCCAAAATACTGCTTTTGGTTAAATTCAGGAGCATAAGCACATCCAGTAGGAATTTCGACCCTCCCCATTTTAAACAGCAGACTCCCTCTGATCATGCTGCAAGCCATGCAATAGCATGGGAGATTCCTGTTGAAGAAATACAAAATCCACAATCCTCTTGGGTGTATGAACCTAGCTGTGCAGTTTGTTGGATCTCAGCCAATGTCTTGGAAGGAATTGCATAGGAATGCATGGGAGGGTGTTATTAGTTCTGACTTTTTGTTTGTTCTTTCATTGCTTGCGTGCTAGGTAATACTGTTGAAATAATAGTGATAACAAACAATGACAACGATCACAATTTTTTAAAAAAGTCTCCCATATAACAAATTCTACAGAGATTCTTATGCCTGGCAAGTTAGGAAACATAAAGGTGATCCAATGAACCTTTTAAAATCAAGCATAGAGGGGTTTTCCCCACAGCAGACAACAATAGGAGCCTTCCTCCTGACTGAATCAAGGCTATTCCCAAAAATATGAGCAAGCATTTCACTGTCTTTGACAACAAAATGGTGGCTGTAAAGACTAACACAACTTGTCATCAAGTATTGATCAGGAAGCTGCTCAGGTTAGAAATCAAGTTCATTTGAAGTCATAACATTCCAAAGAGGGAGAGAGAGAAAGTTACTTATTAAAGTGCTAGAAAAAAAGCATGCAATGCACCAAAAAGGCATTAATACAAGAAAAGTGAACATACAGAAACCTGTTAGTGAGGTTGTATGACGGTCCGGTTCACATACATGTCTTCACCATGATGAGTGCAAGATCTGCTGATGACTTGCATGTGTGAACGGGCCATTCCAGATCAAATACCATTAAAAATCATCATATATCACCTCATACGACATCTCACACTTTTCAGTGGAGCTAATTCACTTATTCAACCGTGAGTCATTGAGTATTGCCGGACTGCAAACCTGTGTGAACCAGCCTGATGTTAACCTTGTACTTGGTAGGATGGGAAATACTATTTTCTGGTCCAATACATCAGGTAGATTGACTTCCCTGCCTTTAGCAAAGACCTTTTTTAAAAAAAGAAAAGAAAAGAAAAAAAATATAAATTCTCAATTGACAAAGCACTCTTGGAGCAAGGGGGCAGTATAAAATTAACAACAAAGACAATAATGCGTCATACTGCTTAGCACCTTTCATCCACCTGCTTGGCAGGTGGTCAGCTGGGCCTCACAACACCCCTGTGAGGTAGGTCAAGATTATCATAACACAACTCATTCACAGATGAGTACATTAAAAGAGTGTAAATCATAGACTCTGGATCACGCAAAGACCCAACAATATAGGCTGGGAGGAGATAGCATCTGAGCCATAAATGCTACAGTAGGTTTCCTCATAACCTCAGCATTATCTTGTCCTGGTGGACAACAGAGCCTCTGATAAGAACCTCAAGGAGTACATGGAAGGTCCTGACTTTGCAGTGTGTGTTCCAAAACCATTCAAATAATAACATGTTGGGTTTTTTTTTGTTTTTTTAAAAAAATCTGCTTGCAAACAGCAAATCATGGTATGATTAAATTCATTCCACTGGTGGGAATTCTGATAGGCATACGAAGCACAGAAGAATAATTTCAGGGCAGAATCACTCTAATTCCATAGCTGTTATTTCTTATTTGCTTCTTGGGCTGGTTGATCTATACAGTTCATCATTTGATAATGGGCGTATCTCAAGGAGCCATCAGAAGGCTCGTGCCTTAAATAGAACTGTGTTGAATCCTGCCAGCCTTTCCATTCAGTCTCATCCAATTCCCCTCTTTACTATAGCCCCCATTTGACATGGCTTTTGTCCATGCAGTTCGTATGATCCCCAGTATAGCCTTTTTTGGTGGTTCAGATCCCCCCCCCCTTTGCCAGTAGAAAAGCTGGTTGGATCCAACCTTCTCCAGTGCTTTTCCATGGAGACAGTTCATACACAGAGTTTAAAATAATCAAAAATCATCATCAAGCCACAGGCATCCTTCTATGAACCTGCCCAGAAGATCTGGTGAGAACATACACTGTTGTCATTTCCTTCACTTAGTGCTCTTGTTGTCTTTCCATAATCATTCCTAGTGCTGAAAATATCTCAGTAGATCCTCGCCATTCCCAGGGGATCTGTTCCTGGGATCATTGCGTATAGCAAAATCCCTGAATACTGGGAGGCAATATTAGTCAAAAAACCCAAAGACCCCAAACAAACCAAAAAATACAAACCAACCCCCCCCCCCCCCCAGTATTTAACAATTTAATTATGATGATGCTGGCATGGTGGAGACTGAAGTCTGTGTCATGTGACTGAATCGTGGACTATAAATAAGTGAAATTGCAAATCATGAATCCACGAATGGCGAGGGTCTACTGTATCGAAGCAGCGTTTGGCAACAGCTCTGTAGGAGAGTTCTGCATCCTATTGTCCCTCCCAGCCTTCCTTGGCCTAGAAGCGGACAGCGAGAGCATCCTGATAATTTTGGGTTTGGAAACAGATGAGCCAAAGCAAAGACAAAAACCCAGAAGTGTTCACAGAGAAGGATGCATCAATGAAACATTTGCCCACATTTCTTTGGGGGTAGCCTTGACATCTCCTAACCATCAGCTGAGGTTCTCTGCACCAGAATATACCTGAGATATGAAGAGGAATGCTGATCCCTATCCCTTCCACCCCCACCCCAGTTGAACAGTCATAGCCCCTTCTCGAGAACCTCTAGGGAAGTGGACAATTGTGGAAATACCCTCGTGCAAGCTCTTGTCCCTCTCAGCATGCAAAACAGGAAACGTTTCAAATAATCTACCCAGGCTTTAATTTCAGATTGTTTTATTTGTTTGTTTTGAGGCAGGGCAGGCCAGCCTCTCTCCATAATTTTCCACTGATCCATGCAGGTTCCTGAGGTCTCTTGCCAAAATGGCACAGCCAAGCAGGCACTAGAAGGTTTTTGCAGATGCACAGTAGAATGTTGCAAGCCAACCAAGTCATTTACTCCAAGGGAAGTGTGCGCAGGAGTACTTCAGTGTGCATGTTTTTGGGCTTGCGACCTTAAGACTTCTTACCCCCCCCCACCCCCCGCCCCAAGCACCTCTGGGCTTCTGCTGAAACATGGCAGGGCATGTGGGCTTAGCACCAAACTTTTAAACCTACCCAGCTTTGTCACAGTGGGCCTCCCTTAAGGATGGGGACAGACCATAATATTTGTCCCAGGGTGGTATCATAGAGGCAAGTCAGCAACAGTGCTTCACAGTTCTATCCTGCTTTACAGTGTTCAGAGTGCTCTGCACACCTTATCTGATTTAAGAATCCTTGAAGGTAGGTCATATTACAGATTGAGTGTGGGGGGAATAAGGCTGAGAAAACTCGAGAAATTTGCCTGACACCAAGTACTGAGTTCATGACAGAGGGTAAGATTAGAACTGAGAACTCCTCTGTATTCTTGTAGCCATTACAGTACAGGAGCTTGGAGGGATTCTCTGTCTTGTGTACATGCTGCATGCAAAAATGTATAACAAAATCTTCCCTTGTCCCACAGAATCTGACTTCCAGCTGCTTTCTAACCTGTAAAGGAGATATGAGGTGGTGGCCACAAGCATGGACGGCTTCAAGAGGGAATTGGATAAACATATGGAGCAGAGGTCCATCAGTGGCTATTAGCCACAAGGTATAGATAGGAACTCTCGGTCTGGGGCAAGTGATGCTCTGTATTCTTAGTGTTTTGGGGGGGGGGGGCGCAACAGTGGGTGGGCGTCTAGTGTCCTGGCCCCACTGCTGGACCTCCTGATGGCACCTGGTGTTTTTGGCCTCTGTGTGACAGAGTGTTGAACTGGATGGGCCATTGGCCCTGATCCAACATTGGCTTCTCTTATTATTATTATTTATTAAATTTCTACCCCGCCCTCCCAGCCAAGGCTGGCTTATGTTCTTATGTGAGCAGCACACACACACCAGCAGAATGCACAAATTGGCGCGGATGCACTCATGATCACGCGGCTTCCGCATCCCCTGCCGGCGGCCAAGGGGGACCTGGCAACTATAGCATTGGATGAGATAGACCTTTGGAAAACTGCTGATCAGTGCAATGCAGCAGAGGAAACATCAACCTTGGGTCCAGCAAAGCAGCTCCCAAGCCCCACTCACTTGGTGGCGTTGCACTAACCACTCTCTTGGCCTCACCGACCTCACAGGGGTATTGTGAAGGTAAATGAGAGGAAAATAGTGAAAGTCCAGACCAAACCGGAATGTGTGCTTATACAAATGCTAAATCAGCATTAAGAAATAGAAGGAGAAGGAAGCACCATATGTTTTAAAGGTCAAAAAGCAGAGCCTCAGAGACTCCAATAGAAAAAGTTGTCCCCCTACCCGCCCCCAGCACCGTTGATCAACATAAAGAAGAGGAAAGGAGGGGGGACGTAGCTGCCTGTGTTTCTCTTATCTCCTGGGCTGAGAAACACCTGTTGATGTTATTTACATGTTTAGCCACCTCCCATCCTGAAGGCTTAAGAAAGGCAATGGCTTTTTGTAAAACCGAGCAAATATGACCTGCAGAAGGTGAACTTAAAATGTACAGTATTTGAGACTAAGACTCAACCAAAAAAGAATGATTGAATGAGACACCATATCTGATTAACTACATGAATATTCCACCTTTCTTCAAGGATGGATTGGCAACTTCCACAAGTTTCCCTCAGTTTATCCTTATAAGAACCCTGCGAGTGGCCTGCGAGTGGGGAGAGGGGGAGGGAGAGAGACAGAGACTGGGCCAAGGTTGTCTTTTAAGCTTTACAGCTAGGCTGGGAAGGCTCCAGGTGAGAAATTGCCCCAGAGGCCCCTCTGATGTTACAGGAGCTTTTGGAGGCAATCTCCCATTCCTAGAGTGAATTGATGGCCCAAGGTGAGTGGTAGATCCTCTGCACAGCTGTGGACCTTGGGGCAGGCCTGCTATTCTGACTCTTGGCGAGATGAGGATTTGAATTAATCTACCCTGTCCAAGTCCAGCACTACCTTCTAATTAACACTGCCCTGCTTATGCCCAGACCTTGTTGAGGAACTGTCATTACTGCTGCCTCCTCTCATTGTGGGAACAATCAAGGGGATGTTCGTGATCATTTTTATGGACAGATTCCACATTCCTTGTGTTTCAGGGATGCCACTGAAGATGGCCGCCAGTGGAGAATGGTTGCTACCTTGGCTATAATTTCTAGATCTATTTACAATATGAATTGCTACTATCATGGTTTCAGCACTTTGCGGGTGGTGGTAGAAACACAAAGAATGACGAATTTGATTGTGACCATCAATGTGGTAAGTAGATTTGAGTATGGATATTATGGACTGGATGGGGATCATTACTAAGAATGGGGTCATTTTCAGGAGATCTATACGGCAAATATGTGTTTTACTCCTTAGATGACTCAGGATATAGACAAACAAAAAACTAAAAACCAACTGTCAAGGATTATTTCTGGACATTCTTCACACTAATGCCATAAATCTATGATGGTAGCAGGTACACAGAATTGCTGTGTGATATGGAGAATATGTGGGGTAAGAAAGTGTTATATGTTATGTCTCTTGCATAAAGATGCCGCCACATAGAACTGGGGACAATAAAATAGAAGGGAAAATACCTATTGCCAAATCAGGCAATCTGTTGATCTGGGATTTCCCAGGGTCTTTTAAAAGCTGAAGGCTACTGCATAGTTTGCAACCTTCCCAGCACACCACAGACCTCCAGCCATCGATAGAAGCCTGCAACGACCTTGGTAATCTTGGTTTTGCTGTCTCTTTTTGGACTGCAGGAGCTGCAGGGCTGTCATACACTTGGCAGTCCCAAAACATGGTGGGTGGTCTGTACTTGGCTTGGTGGGTTGGTGTAGGGCTAGTTTAGCTTTTGCAGTTTGCGGGGGGGGGGGGGGGAATCCAATTGTTTTTGCCAGACAGTGTTGCCATTGTGGCAACACCACAGAAGAAAAATCTTGTTGTTATCCTTAAAAAGATTATATTTATTTGTGATTTTCTACTGGGGTGAAGTTTGGCAGGAAGGTGAAAGTGAACTTCTTGAGAATTTTATTCTGCAGACTCAAAAGCCCATCTTTTCCAGCATTTCACAAAGGAACATAGGGACATATCTCCATTCTCACAGGATGGACCACTGCCTGAGCCACCCTCCCTCCCACGTTTACCCACTGCTGAAGGCTGTTCTCCTCTTGCCATATGCCGCAGTCATTACTCCATGACTGCCTGACCTCCACACATTTAAAAGCTAGGAAGGGTATGTTCTTTTGGTTGAAGGCATATTAGGGAAAAAGATGTCTGACAATGCTATTGTACTTCAAGATACACTTGTGCAGCTGCAGTGTCAACTGGCAGGCTGTGTGCTACTTGATGCCTTGTGACTCAACCGCATGTGTTTAGATGAGTGTGTACCATAGCAAAAATGAATTCACCATCCTCACCATCCCATTCAAAGATTTGAGTCTATAGAAAACCCTGTGGAGGGAGCTCAAGCTGATGACAATTCTGTGAATTCATATCAACATTTTAACTAGGCATGGACAAGAAGTGAAAAATAAGGACAGTGATTTATTAAAAATATTCATGCCCCACTTTTCTATATAATGCCTCCAAGATGGATCCCTCATATGGAAGGAAAACAGGGGCCGGCCCTAATAGATAGGGACAAGTGGAATGTATGTAAGCCGTCAGTAGTTGGGTGCGAAAGTCTTTCCTTCTTGCAGACTGAAGCAAAGAAGGCATCTGGTTTATTTTAAACAAATATATAATTGAAGGTAGATTTAAAGTTATCCACATACCATTCATTTCTACCCAGTCATGGGAATTTTGAAATTACAGTGGCCTCGATCCAATATAGGTGCCACTCTCTGTCTTTAGGTGCAACAAAACCTGCACTATCCAGTAAGATGGCGAGCAGAGGGCTTTTCCACACTGGGTTTTTGTTCTGGCTTGGATTCTTAATGGCATCATCCCCCCCCCCCCCCCCCACTTTACACACTGGTTGCTGCTTTCCTGGTTATTCTTCAAGTTTTTCCCTCTTTTTTCAGATCCAAAACAAACAAACAAATAAAAAACAGGACAGCAAGGCTGGCAGACAAAACTGTGCCTAAGGGAGGGAAAACCCCATTGCAATAGAAGCCAAACTGGACTAAAAACCTGGTATGAAATAGCCCCCTGTTCTGACTGACATGGCTCAAAAAAGTCATATCGGTGGGAACAAAGAACATGGACTTTATAGTGATGACCAGATTTTGTTGAACTCCCTTAGTACATAGGCATACTCATCCTGGCTTGCCTGTGTGAGAAAAGCCAAATACAGTTTTGTTTAAGTAAATTTTTCATCACATGTAAGAACTGGCAATGATTTTGTTTCAACTGTTGGATGTTTTCTCTAATTTGTCCTTTGTATTGCATGTGTTGTTTTATATTTATTGTTTTAGTATTTGGAAGCCAACCTGGTTTTATGAAGAAGTACAGGATGAAAATTGTTCATTTAATAAATGTACACAGTATAAAGAAGCTAAAACAGGGAGAACTGGAAACAGAGGCACCAAAATGGCATTTCAAACACCCGGAAACCTCTCCATCTGGATCCCTTCTTAGGGCTAAAATAGATATGATGATAGAAGATCTGTTAAGGATCTTTCCAAGCATTTTAACAAAACTAATAACTGCCCTACAGGGCTCCAGTATGAACAGGTCACCTTGTGCAGAAGGAGGAGGTTTTAACTCCATGCTGTTTAGCCCTGAAAAGGAAAAAAAAAGTAAGCACCTTCTCTTTGCCTTTGTCTTTCCTCTTTCCATGTCTTTCCTCTTTCCATGGCTCACATGGGCAAGTTTTAAGTATCAAACCCAAGTGGGGAAGGGCTGCCAATTCTGGGTTGGGAAATTCCTAGAGATTTGGGAGTGGAGCCGACAGAAGTTGGGGTTTAAGGATGGGAAGGACCTCGGTGGAGTACAATGCCATAGAGTCCACCCTCCAAAGCAGCCATTTTCTCCAGGGGACCTGATCTCTGTAGTCTGGAGATCAACTGCAATTCCAGAAAATCTCCAGGCCCCACCTGGAAATTGGCAACCGTACTTGTGGCCCTGGAACTCCCCCCCCCCCTGCACTGTGTCTTAGTTCAAACTGGGGCTTTGCCTGGCAGCTATTTCCTTTAAAAAATTGTTGGAATGCTCAGAACACTGATCTGCCAGTGTCTTACCTGTCTCGGCCTGTCATGGACAGAGAATAAATTGAGGAACAACTGACAGGCTGAGAAAACACCAGAGCCCTGCCGGTAACAGCTGTAGTGCTAAGAGATGACTAAGGAAGTAAACAGCTGATTGGTTTGTACAGCACTTGTTATTACTGAATGTGAGACAAGCCAAATTGTTTTATTGGTTATCATGAAGGGGGGATGGGAAGGCAATGGAGTGGAACAAAATGAAACATCCACATCTGAAATTCAGATTTTGCCATTATTTGACTTCCAAATTCCAAACTCAAACGTTTGACCTCCGATGTCTACCTTCACTGATGGAAAAACTGGGCTATTTTGGGGTAGCGCTGAGGGAAAAAATCCTCCTATGAAGCATTTTCTCTTTTTGAGTGAGAAAAAAACTTATCTCACAAAGCATTCCACTCATCCCAAATACACAGCAGGAAAATGTCTGAGGACTTAACCCTCTAATATGGTAGAGATATTATACAATATTTGCAAGATTATTATTTTTTGTTTTGTTATGTGAACAGGTTATGTGCTATCACATTTTGGGCCACGTGAGCATTTCCTCTCTGGTCATTTTGTCCCAATTATCCTTATCCCATTTATTGCCCTTTACAAGCTCCCAATCCCCATCCTTCTTTGGCCTACTACCTTTTGAGGTCCCTACCTCCTTTCCCCAACCCCTCCTGCCTCCTCTGCACCTCTGTGGGATGATCAGAGATGCTCAGCCAATAAAACTCTTCAGCCTGCTTCACCTCTCCATTACCTCAGGCAGCTCAACCAATCACTGACAGGCTTCGTTACTTTTACAAATACAAAATCCCTTTATGCAGTAAAATAATTTGCTTTTTGGTCAGTCTGGTTATAGGGACTTCCTGGTGTATATGATGGATACTTTGTTACTAAGCTCATATATTATTGCTACTTTCCCCTTCCACCTGAAGGCAGCTGTGGGGAGGTTGGCTGGAATGAATGAAGCCTCTAGGACGGCATAAGTATGAGCCAGTTAATATTATCTGCAGAATCCTGTTAGAGGATTTCCTGGACTGTACCACAAGCGTACTTCCTCGTGACTGACTTGAGTCTCAAGGGAGAAAGGAGGGATATATATAATGTAAAAAATTGAAAATATTTATTATGCATAGCAAAACAGTAGGCCAGTAGGGTTGTCATCCTCCAGGCTGTGGCTGGAGATCTCCCAGGATTACAACTAATCTCCATGTGACAGAGATCAGTCCACCTGGAGAAAATGGCTGCTTCAGAAGGTGTACTCTACGGCATTATACCCCACTGAAGTCCCTCCCCTCCCCAAACCCCACCCTCCTCAGGCTCCACCCCGCAAAAAAGCCCAGGTATTTCCCAACCCAGAGCTGGCAACCTTCCATGCTGATTTTCTTCTTGCAAAGCACTGAGAAGAATTCGAAAATGGAAGGAAAATCTCATAGAAGGCGCAAAAAGAGGGAGAGATGTGAAGTTTTACAGCGTAGCAGCTGCCAAGCTAGAGAGCCCTTTCTGAATAGGGTTGCCTATGGCAGAGAAGGGCTGGGCTGCAATTTTTATTCCTCATGTGAAAGATTTCTACCTGCAGGATGCTTTCAAATGCTGGATCCCCCAGCTTTGGTTGGATGTGGTACAGGCCAATCTGCCACCCCAGAACGCTATCACTTCATTCTGCTGCAGATATAGGCCCAGTCACATGTTCAGCAGTATTTAATATCTGGAGAGGTGGTTCGAAGGGAGGGTGATTGGAATGGCATGTTGTTGAACAGATACCAAAAGATTAGAGTCGTAGACATCCTAAAATTCCCACGAAATTTGAATGCTGCCATTGGACATCATTCTGCATGTATGAAGCTACCATATATCAAGTCAGCCGTTTAGATCACTAGGGTTGCCAGGTCTGGGTTGGAAAATACCTGGAGACTTTGGGGGTAGATCCAGGAGAGAGTGGGGTTTGAGGAGGGGAAGGGCCTTAGAATGGTGCAATGCCTTAGAGGCTACCCTTCAAAGCAGCCATTTTCTGCAGGGGAGCTGATCTCTGTCAGCTGGAGATCAGTTGTAAAAGCAGGCGATCCCCAGGCCCCACCTGGAGCCTGGCAACCCTATAGATCACCTAGTTTAGCATTATCTCCTTTGATTGATATTGGCTCGCCAAGGTCTCAGGAAGAGAGAAAGGTGTTCCCCCATACCTGTTACTTGAGGTTCTTTTAACTGGAGAAGCTAGGTATTGAAACCAAAACCTTTAGCATGAAAGACACATGTTCTGCCACTGAGTAGGGTTGCCAACTCCAGCTTTGGACATTCCTGGAGATTGAGGGCAGGGCCCTAGGGGAAGGCAGAGCCTGGGAAGGGGAGGGGGATCAGTGGGGATCTGATGCCACAGAGCCCACCCTCTGAAGCTGCTATTTCTTCTGATGAAGGGAGCTTTGACTCTCAAAACTCATACCCTGAACATCTTTTTGGTCTCTTAAGGTGCTACTGGAATCAAATCTAGCATTCATTTCAGAGGAACTGATCTCTGTAGTCTGGATATCACTTGCAATTCCGGGAGAACCCCAGACCTCATCTGGAGGCTGGCAACTCTACAACTGAGCCATGGTTCTCCCCCCACATACTGTTTATGGATGCAGAATGGTGACAGTATTTTTTTTTCAGATGTTTGATTTGGGTGCTGTGCCAAAATCAAATTCTGATTTATTTGGACTTGTATCCTTTGGCATCTCTGTGGCGCAAACCCTACATACTTTCCATCAGAAGTGGGGAAACGGTTCATTTGTAGACTAAAGTTGCCAGTTAGTTCTGCAGCAGTGTGTGACTGCTGTCTTTCTGTTTTGTTTTCTGTCCATATGGAATCACTTATACACACATTCACACAGAAGGGAAGATGCATCCACTCCCCTCACTCAGATATTTAATGGTGTGGAGCCCACAGTAGTGGGCTGAAACTTCCAGAACTCTCGTGGATGTATGAACAACCTTTGAAGAGGGTATGATTACTATCACTCAGAAGGCGTAAACTGGCTGTGCCCCTGGTAAATATAAGCAGTTAGAACATATGAACCTAGAAATGAGTAAGATTAAATAAGTGAAAGAAATACAAGCAGTTCCTTTACAAGGTGTGGTAATCTGACAAACTGTAGTAAGAAGCCCAGAGGTGCTAGAATTAAGAATTCTTAATTGTCCTGAGACTACAGTACCTGTGACAATTTGGCTAGTTTTGTTTTTATGTTAAGACCTTTGTGCGTCTGGAGGTTGGGGGGGGGGAATAAAACCTCAACTCTTTCTTAGAAACACACTGAGAAATATATCAATAATAATAGTAATAATAATAATAATAATAATAATAATAATAATAATATTGCCCAGGCCACTGCAAAGCATATCTTTTTGCAAAAATAATTTCTCCATTCAGATATATTCAGGTGAAGGAAACTTTCAGCTTTTTTTTTCTTAAAAAATACAAAATTAGTAAGAACGTTTGTTTTTTCACTGCTTTTGCAAACTAAACAAAAAGAAAAGTATAACAAATATGCCGTCATCACCAGACACCCCCCCCCCCCCCACTGAACTTGTCTTTTAAACAGATCAAGTTGGGTGTTGTTGGTTTTTTTTTTGCAATTTTAGACATTTTACAGTATTTTGACATTTTTAAAGAGTTGCACCAAAATACAGAAAATACAGTCGTTTCCACTGAATGACAAGCTTTTTTTTTCAGTTTGGTTGTTCCCCCAGCACCCTTCCAACCTCAAAGGCAAGGGATTGAAAAGATGCCCTAAGGTGAGATAAATATTCCTTTAAAGGAACAATATTCTTTAAGTAGAAAGTACTGCATGCACAGCCTTCCATTCCAACCCCCAAAACAAAGAAGAAACCAACCCAATGTAAACCTTTTGACACCAAGCAATATAACAGGAAGCATCTAACTTTTTAGTTTTCCTGCAGAAGCTGGAACTCTGTGCTAAGCCTCCTTGTTGTTTCGATGCTTGTTTCCTTTTTACGTACATCAAGCAGAGGGTCTGTGTCCGCAGCTCCAGAAAAATGCAGCAGGAAAATCGAATGATTCCCGTGTAAACCATCACCACAAGTAACAACAAAAATATTAAGCACCAGATTTTCATCAGAAATGAGTCAGTGATGGGTTATTTCCATTCAAAGCTTCAATTCCACCCCCTTCAGGTTTGTTTTCCTTTTTCCCCCCCTTTAAAGCAGAGAAAAATAAACAAATCCACCCAATGCCATATGATCATTTTAAGGCTCCAACCAAACAATATGCACCGTTACAAATTCAATTCCTTCATCCCTATAGACTACCTTAGAATGATGTCTGCAGATCAGAGCCCAGTTACCAGTGAAAGCTTAAGAGATCTGTGCCTTTAAATTGACGTTCTTTTTGCTACTATGCTGAGTTTTATTAAGACTGAAAAGATAGGTTGGGGCAGGAAGGGGTATCAATTACGGAACCTAAATTTTGTTCTCTTTAAGTTCTTAATTTTTAATTTTTTTTTGGTATACAGTTTAAAATTTAGAGGCTCTCTTAAAATTTGGATCCAGAAATTCTGGCAGACAGGTTTTTGTACTCAAGGTTATGTTATCCCCACATCAATCCATGACACAGCTGGAAGATATTTAAAACCAACTTCAGTGATCTCCTACAGGCACAGATCCCAGTATGCCACTGCGATGGGTTCCCCATTCAGTTCAATGGAAGAAACAGATCTATTCGTGTGACCCAAGGATCAGTTTCCTCCATTTGAATGAACAGTGCTTTGCTCCAAAGAGATCGCTGTGCACATTTGAGGCCTTGCCAGTCTCTTGGTCATGGTACATGGGTACAAGTCAAAAAGCTAGATTTTCCTTGGCTTGGAAACAAATGGGACTGCACCCTGAGATTCTATGGTGAATTTGACTCAAGCTTAGTACAATGAATCATAAAGAATCACCCTTTTTTCTGCAAGGAACTGTATTATAAAATTTGTAGCACTTACAATACAGTTCAGACTGGCTTGTGGAATCAGAAGATAAATATAGTATATTAGGATAATCAGTTTGCCAAATTATAACACAGCCATAATCTCTCTTCAAGCTGTTTGGTCTTTTATCTGGCCCAAAGTAATCATTTTATGCCAATCTAATCAGAGCAGTTAGATTCCTTTTCATCTGTTGCTTTTGTCTAGTTTCATATGTTAAATATATATATACATATACATATACATATACATTATATATATATATATATATATATATATAATCTGTCATTAAAATCACCAAAGAGTTTTGCATGAGGGAGGTGACAGTACGTAATGAAACTCAGCACCTAAGGGCATAAGGCAGTTGTAGGTTTTTTTGTTTTGTTTGTTTTATTTTTTATTATTAGTAATATTATTATTATTTTCAATCAGCACCAATCCCTATGATATTGTCCTACACTTGGTGTAAGGTATAAAACTCAGAGGTGGAGCCGTTCAGCTTTTCCCAACCCCCGAAGCATGGAAGTTTGAAATACTACTTGGGTTTTTTTTTTTCTCCTGTGTGTAAAAATCAAAAGAAAAGTTTTCTTTTCGTTTTTACTTACAAAACATAGAGGATCTTTCTTTCTTTTTTTTTTAAATACATACAGCAACCAGAAAGAAAACTTATTGGAAGGTTAGTTTCATGAGCTTTGTTGACCGTAAACAATTAACCCACCCACCCCTTCCCAGCCCCAAATCCCCTCTTTATTTTTTTGTCATTTGTGAGAGTGCGTGTATGTGTGTGTGTGTGTATATGTGTGTGTTTAAAGGAGCTTTTAAAGTGAAGATTCATACTGTAGCAATTCATACAAGAGAGGTCCATCTCTATATCTAATTCCTACAGCGGTGGGGGTGACATACTGGAGAATGTTTATAGTCCTTCTCAACCTCCTGTCTACAAAATGAGCGTCCCAAGCTGGGTACCTCTTTCTCGGGATATCTATCTTAATGAGCGGGCCTTCGGGGTGGTAGGGTCGCCCAGATGGAGTTGATGGCACCATTGCTCTCACTTGGAAAACTGGCAGGCAAGTGTCAGCCGTGAGTTCCTCCTGTTGCTCCGTGGCCGCTCTGGTCGGCGTAGCCTGGGCCGCCCGGTACCCAGGGGTTTGGGGAGCCATGGGTTCAACATCAGGGGGCAAAGGAATGCCCCAGAGCAGCTCGGCGCAACAGGAGCTGGCAAAAATCTTAGCTCTCGGCCCCATGGGATGCAGGACGCCGTAATATAAGAGCATCAGTGCTATCCCAGCAGCAAAGCTAAGAAAGACGCAACAAAGCGCTGGCACAGCGAATGAGTCAGTGGTGTCGGGATCTCTGTAACAATACCAAAGGAGCGTCAAGGCAGCATTCTCTGTCAAGACTACGGTGTAATAGGCAAACATTCGGTATCGGGTCCGCCCTTCCTTGACATTAAACCAGCAAAAAATGTACACGATCCCTACCACCATGTTGAAGAGAATCTCCTCCCATTTAGACATGCAGAAGTCTGTCCCACCATGGATGATCCAGAAGGCCATGGCGCACCAGTGGACCACGACAAAGATCCCAAAATAGAGCTGGAAGATGGAAGCAAAGAGGGCAAAAGAGATAACTCTGGATGAGATGGTGAAGAGGCGCCAGAAGAGGTGGATAAGGGCCCCTCTGTAGCTCATGCTCTTCTTGTCATCCCTAGAGTCCCGGAGAAGCTTGTGATAGGAGGCTAGCACCCAAGCCAGGGACATCAGGGAGGCCACAGAGGAAACACCTGCCGGAAGAACACACACAAATCCACAGAGTTAAATGGGAGATCATCCCGGGGGGGTGGGGCAGCTGTGGAGCATGTTTACAATGCAGGTCAGGTTAGCGAAAAAGATCTAGAGGAAGAGAGAAAAAATAAGTGGAAGTGTCATTCCTTAAACTTCTAAGTTGAACACAAGCATGCTGTAATACATCTAGACCTCTGTACTCGCCGATGCTATCACCTATAGAAGGAACAAGTGTCGTTTTGTCCATGACTGGTAATGATTTATGAGGAAGCTCATTGCCAATTGGCAATATTTAATAGGGGTTCAACAAATCTACTCAATAACGTAGCGAGAACTCCACTAGATCAGACCAAGACTCATCTAGTTCAGCATTCTGTTTCCTGCAATGGCCAACTACATGCCCCAGATCACATTGTCTATGGGAAGACAACATTAAAGCCTATGAACCTTATCCAGCTTGCCAAAACTCCCCTCTCCCCCCCCCCCCACAGCCCAAACAGTTGCCAATATGAGTATTTAACTTCATGTTGGCGTTTCTGGATGGTACTCTAATGGAATACAAAACTAAAATGATTATGTTAATATGGCCACAGGCCTTCCACCACTTATCTCTGCTCTGTTATGCATCCTTCTTCTAACTCAGTGATCCCTGACATGGCATCCATGGGGATTATGGTATCTAACAATGGGTTTCCTAGAGCCCCTTGCCCAAAGCAAAGAACCAGCTCTGACTTTTCTCCTCCCTGTTAGAGGAAGAGGTACTTCAGAAGAATCCAGGAGGGTTCTTTATGCATGCAGGGTGTACCCATTCAGCAACAGCACTATCCATTTTAGGATAGGTTTGCCAGGTGCTTACTGTCTGGCGGGGGGAGGGGGGCTCCATGCTGCTCCCTGGGATTATCTTGCACACTCACAAAGCACATGCTTTGCCATGACATCATCCAAAAGTGACATCATCACACTGGGCACATCATGCAGGAGCACTCTAGCATTTGGCCAAAAATTCTACGGTCATCATCAATGCTCCCACTAAGCTGTGGAGTCTTGTGAGCAAACATTCTACTTTTTGAGCTACTGGCATTAAAGTTATGAGCGAGCGATTTGGCTACTGCATAAATTAGTTTGCTCTGGAGCCATCCTTCTTGAGCTAAGACAAAAATGTGTGAGCCATAGGCTAAAAAACTGAGCTAGCTCATACTAACTCAGCTTAAAGGGAACACTGGACCATAGAGTTTTTAGTCAAATGCTAGAACGTCCCCTGTGCGACATACTGGTGGGGCTCTACGGGGATGGAGCTCTCCAGGGGTGGGGCTCCCCCAGCTGGCCAGTGGCGGATTGGGGCCTCCAAAATCGGAGGAAACCCCACCCCTATCAGGGGGATGGCAACCCTATTTTAGGAGGATGCTTACCTTGCAACCTCTCAACATTCCGTGACTGGTTTCTGCAACCTGCCGCCATCTGGTATATGTTTCTTTATTTCTATTTACTGATCTGTTTTTAAATTGTTTTAATGTTGTTTTAAACTAAAGATTGTTGTTATCACTCTGCTGTAAGCCTCCCTGAGCCCTACCTGTAAGGAAGGGTGGCCTAGCAAATCTAATTTAATAAATAAATAATAAAACCTATGGCATCCACTTTGGGACTGCTTCTTCTGGCAGCCCTTTTGTGGTGGCATCTAGTCCTGGTCCTCAACATTCCAAAAGTGCCTACAGACTCAAGGAATGGTTCGACCCCTATTCTATCTCACATCAATAAAACATTGCTTGGGCAGATAAATATAGGCTTCACTTTTGCAAGGAGATATGTGTGATGTGTTTATGATTGGTGTATGAAGCAGTAGAGTGTATCAATGAGTTGGATCCAAGCTAAATTTTTCATCAGTAGAATGGAAGCTTCCTGCTTTCCACCTCTTACTGAAGTCCACTGATTTCTAGGGACAGGGGATGTTGAGGAATGACATATGGGGAGTTTACAGGTCCAACCCTTTTGTGTGTATATGTTTGTGTGTGCGAGCACACGTGTTGCCTCCAGGCATCCTCAAGATGCTTATAAGGCGGTAATAATGATAATGTGAAAAAAATATGAGTAATAATGAGCACCAACAATATTGTCTGGGGCTAAGGCTGGGAGGTGTCTTATAGGAGACTGAATATATTCAGGCCTCAGAGGTCTCCTCAGGCCATTGCTTGGCCAGCAGTACAGCACGAGTGACTTGCCTCAGGGTCTCTGAACTAGAAACCTCTATCTTAGGGTTGCCAATCTCCAGGTAGCACCTGGAGATCTCCTGCTATTACAGTTGATTTACAGATGACCAAGATCGGTTTTCCTGGAGAAAATGGCTGCTTTGAAGGGTGGACTCTATGGCAATATATCCTGCTGAGGTCCCTCCCCTCATCAAACCCTGTCCTTTCCGAGCTCTACTCCCAAAATCTCCAGGTATTTCCCAACCCAGAGCTGGCAACCCTACTCTATCTAGGTTTGCGCATGACCACCCATATCTTGTCCCTGTCAAGTATTTCTTGAAAAGCCTGATGAATAATGTGCATCTGGAAACCAAGTTCTGGATCATTCTTCATTTCTGTATGTCAAACTAGACAATATGGCATTTGCAGAGGTGTTGCCATTTTACTGCTAGAATTCCTTCATTTTACTGACACTGGGAGGACCGAGTCTTGCTCAAGACCATGTTTGTAAAGTGAAGGCATTCTAGCAGTAAAATGGTGGTTATGTCCCTGGGGACATTATGTTGTCTAGTTTGTCCCTAAGTAAACCAAAATCCAAATCCGGAGTGTGAATTGGGTTTGTGCTAACCATGGTTGACCCAATGGGCTGGATCCCATGACTGCACATGCAGAAGGCATTTGTGATGGTGGATTTTTGCCCACCTTCCCTTTCTCTGCAGCAGCGTGTGGTGATCCCCCAAAGACATTACTGGATATTGTGTGACATCCATGGAGAAAAAACAAACACCAAAAAGCCATGAGAAGGGCTGCAGTCATCAGGAGCAATTGTTTGCCTCTTGCACATTTGGAAGTTTCAACCAAATGTTTATATATAACTCATTTCACACATTGCTTTACCAGTTCTCATTACAATAGTCCTGTAAGGTAGACTGCTATTATCCCTACATTGCACAGGAGGGAGGACCTGGAGCTGAGAGTCTGGCTCACTTAAGGCTACCTATTGGTAAGCTGTGTACTATGTATAGTTCTGTTCGGCGTTTCTCAAAAAGGATATTGCAGAGCTGGTGAAAGAGTAGACGAGGGCAACCAAAACAATTAAAGGGTTGGAGCACATTTCCCGTGAGTAAAGGCTTCAGAGTCTGGGACTTCACAGTTTTATGAAAAAATCAGTATAGTGTGACATGAAAGAGGGTTATAAAATTATGCATGGAGAGGAGAAAGTGGGTAGAGAGAACTTTCTCCCCTTTCCCATAATACTCTGGGGGATCTAATGAAATTGATGAGTGATAGATTCAGAATGAAGAAGAAAAAGAAGAAGAAGAAGAAGAGATTGGATTTATACCCCACCCTTCCCTACCCAGGGGACAGTGGCTTACAAACTCCTTTCCTTTCCCCTCCCCACAACAGACACCCTGTGAGGTAGGTGGGGCTGAGAGAGCTCTGACAGAAACTGCTCTCTTTCAAGAGCAGCTGTGCCAGAACTACGGCTTGCCCAAGGTCATCCAGCAGGTGCAAGTGGAGGAGTGGGGAATCAAACCCAGTTCTCCCAGATTAGAGCCTGCGCACCTTAACCACTACACCGAACTGGCTGGACAAAAGGAAGTATTTATCCACTCAAAGAATTATCATGGAATTCACTACCAGTGGAGCTAGCAATAGCCACTATCATAGCTGGCTCTAAAAGGGGATTAGACAGATGCATTGAGGGTAAGTCCATCAGGGGCTACTAGCCATGGTGACTAAAGGGAACCTCCACAGCCAGAGGCAGTACACCTCTGAATACCAGTGTAAGGAGGCAACATCAAGGGAAGACCTTGGCCTGTTTGTTGGCTCTCCAGGGTAACTGGTTGGCCATTTTGAAATAGGTTGCTAGACTAGATGGACCGCTGGTCTGATCCTTTGCATGTTCCTACCTAGTGAGTTCATGGCAGAGGCAAGATTCAAACTGGGGACCTCCTGGGTCCCTCTTAGCCATGCTGCACCAGTTTCCTAGATTGTTTTCCAAACTATGGTCAATGCAAACCATAGTTTGGCGTGAAATCTGAACTGAGCCAGTGTCTCCTTCGGAATGACACAGGTATATTGTTGTTCTTTAGCAGATCCCCGTACGGTCTTATCATTTTCTAGTTTCTGTTTGAAGCATTCTGCCCTCCTTAAAAGGCACAGACTGCAGGAGGGGATGGGAGATGTTTGTGTATTCCCTAACAACACATCACGCCTGTCTAGGGAGGCCTGCCTCTCACCCTGACAACCTTCTCTCCAGGACCAGCCAAGCGTATACCAAGGAGAGAGAGCCCTGGGAAATGGTTGAATGGGAATTTACTGAGAGATTTCAGAGGCAAGAGCAGAACGAACTTTGCTCCCAAGAGGGTGGCATTTCCTAGACTACAGGGAACAAATCTCAGCCTTGGAGGTGTGTTCGAGGACATGGGGGTGAATCAAGGGAAGCCATATCAATGCACATGGGGAAGCAAACAGGCTGAGCAGAGGCCACTTACATGGTAAGGTTTCTGCACGGTTCTTTTGGATCATTATGCAGAGCTGTAGCACCAATTGGGGGGCGCTCTCCAGGAAAGTCTCCAAGAGGCGTAGCATGTTGACATCTGCATACTCGTACATCATAGCCCAATAGAAGCGCCGCTGGTGTTCCTTTTGCCTTTGGCTCTGGATCCCCAGGTACATGGTTCGGATATACCTGGAGAGAAGGAGGAAAAAGAAAAAAAGGACAGGGAGATGGTGAGCTGATTACAGGGCTGGGTTAAAAGATACTCATTCCTCTCTATCAGTCCTCAGGTTGGCATGCTGGTCAAATTGATGGGTAAATTAACTGCCTTTTTTAGTGATCCCCAACATGCCTGCCAATATTTTCCTGGAGCCCACTTGCTTCCTACCCAAGGCATCTTTTCCCTAAAGTAAAGGACCGATCTTGGCTTTCCTTCTCTTCACTGCGGAGGCTCGTCAGAGGGCCCTAGGAGGCATTGCCTTTGGGTCTGCAGGGAGCACCCATTAGGATAAAGCTGCCCCCCTAATAGGGGGATGCTTGGTTTGGAACCTCCCAACATTTTGCACTTGTGCCCAGGGTTGGCTCCCTGTTTCGAGGGGCCCTGGCTGCCCACCTCCTCCCCACATACCTTTCTGCCTCACCTACGTGCTTCCCATCTTCTTCCACTCATAAGCCCTCCTACTGCCCACCAGTGGCCTGCACACCCTTTCCCCAACAGCACTGGCCAGTGCATGCAGCTGAGGGTGCTGCTGCCTTTCCCCAATGATGCTGGCAGCTGGGAGCATGGGTGGTAGAGCACTTCAAGCAGACAGATGGGGAAGGGCGTGCAGAGAGGTGACAGGTTTTGAGAGGCGTGGGTGGGGATGAGCAGCAGAGGGCCCCACCAGGAGCCCTAGTCCCTGGCAGCTGCCCCATATGCTGATGCCGGCCCTGCTTGCCCCTTAGGGTTGCCATTCCCCCGGTGGGGCCAGGGGATCCCCTGATTTGGGGCCCCCCAATCCGCCACAGCCCAGCTGGCTGGCAGGGAAAGCCCCACCCCCGAGAAGCCCCCTCCTGGCGCCGGCAGCGCCAGTGCGATGATATCACCCAGGAGTGATGTCATCACATTTCCGATGTCAGGGATGATGCTCTAGGTCTAGCCCAAACCTAGAACATCACCCCCCCAACATTGGAAATGTGATGATGTCACTTTTGGGTGATGTCAGCATGGTGCATATGCTTCGTGTGCAAGCCAGAAGAACTCAAGGAAGGATCAGGAGCCCCACCCCCCACCCCCAGCCAGCAGCCAGGTAGGACCTGGCAACCCTATTGCCCCTTCCCATGGCAGCCATTTTTTCATTGGTTCCACCTCCTATGGCAGTCATTTTGTGGTGGCACCCACAACCCTTTCTCAGAATGCCGAAAGAGCCCATAGGCTCACCAAGTTCGGGCCTGGCCTATTATTTGATCACAGATACTCCATGAAGCCATGAATGCTGCTGTATAGGTGGCAGCTAACTTTTTAATTTCATTATCGTTTCATTTGTTAGCAAGGATGGGACTAGTGGCAAGCAATGCTCATCCCGTCAGCCATCTGCTTGAATGGCAGACAACTCTCAGTCATAGGGTTACCAGGTCCCCTCCTGCCCACCGGTGGGGGATGGGAAGAAGAGCTGCCAGATCCAGGCTGGGAAACTCCTGGAGATTTGGGGGTGGAGCCTGGGGAGGACAGGGACCTCAGTAGGGTACAATGCCATAGAGTCCGCCCTCTCCAGAGCATCCATTTTCTCCAGGGGAACTGATCTCTGTGGTCTGGAGAAGAGCTGTCATTCCAGGTGATCCTCAAGTACCACCTGGAGGCTGGCATCCCCACTTAATCAGAACAAGAACTCAAGCAGCCCTCAGTGAAACTGGTCACTGCCTAATTTGGAAATTCATTGCTATTCTTTAATAATTGATTTCATTGTTTGTCTATAACAGTTTCTTTTTGGCAATCAGCCTACGTAATGGAGCAAATAATCACTAAATTATCTGTTATTCAAATGCTGTTAATTAAAAAACATTATTTGACCAGAGAATGGACTACATTTTCTTTGGTGGCTCAAATACCCAATCCTAATCAGTTTATTGCTTCCCCAGTCCCTTTGATTGTTGGGTTCTCTGGACTCGGTACTGCCAAGGAACCATGAAAAAGTAGCAGAGTGCTCATGGCTTTTAACACAGCAAAGCTGGGACTAGATGTGGCAGCAGACTCACGAAGTTATGCAGAGTAAGCAATCAGATCTAAAACTAATAAGTAACTTTTATTAAAGGAAATACATACTGGAGAGGGCAAGCAAGAGATGGGGATAGATTACCTGTTCTAGCTAACTAGATGGTGTTGGATGCTGGACACATGTCCAGCCTTCATGGTGCAAGGTGGAGAGATCATGCACCCTGATTGTGTTTGTGTGAGAGAGAAGTGTGAGGGAGTGGAGACAGAGGAAATTTGCCCCTAAGGCTGCCATCCCACACACTAAATAACCCACTTTCAATGCACTTTCCAACTGGATTTTGCCAGTTCACACAGTAAAAGTGCACTGAAAGTGGATTATTTAGTGTGTTCAGACTGGCAGATTGGCCCGATATAGGCACCTTTCACAAATGGATTAAATGGGCCCCTTCACACAGCCACAGCTGTCAGGCGTTCCCCGGGCGTACTCACTCTCTCAGAGGACAACTTGGAGCCGAGTTAAAAAGCCACCGCCTCTGAAGTGGAGTTTTTGTTTCCTTGCACATTCATCACGCATGGTGGCTGTCTGAACACGGGGGAGCACATGCAGAACGGATTTGGCCGTCTGAACCTGCAGATCCGTTCTGCCGCTAGGGAAGCAGCTTTTTTTAAAAAAATTGCCCATATGCGCACATGCGCATATGCACGCGCATGACTTTTGGCCATTTTTGCAGTGTACTCCATGGCTGATGCACTACAATAATGTGGATGCTTTCCCACGGGATGTTTCCATGGGTAACCCGCAGTAGGGTGTGCTGGGTGACTGCTATGTCCTGCAACATTTTAAACTGGGTAAATTAGAGGCGGCATTATATCGCGGCAAGCTGCCAGTCTGTCTTCCGCCTAAGAGTAGCATTCTACTTCAAAGGAAAGGATCAGATAGCTAGAGGGAAGGAAGGGAGGAGGAGGAGGAGATTGGATTTATACCCTGCCCTTCACTACCTGAAGGAGTCTCAGAGCGGCTTACAATCTCCTTTCCTTTCCCCACAACAGGCAGGTAGGTGGGGCTGTGAGAATTCTCTTGAGAACGGCTTGTGAGAGAACAGCTCTGAAAAAACTTGTAACTGATCCAAGGTCACACCAGCAGCTGCATGTGAAGGAGTGGGGAATCAAACCTGGTTCTCCCAGATGAGAGTCCACGCTCCTAATCCCTACACCAAACTGGCTCTCTATGTGTCCTGACCTCTCTATCTGTCTAAACTCTTTAGTGTCATCTCCCAAGTCTGAGGCAGGAGATAGCTCCAAAGTCCTCTACTTCCAGCACTGCCAGGAATAAAACATTCCGTTGCCCATTTAATATGGTTCCATGCACACCCTCAGTTCCTATCACATTTTCCCTGTTTGGAAATTCTTTCTCATGACAGGCTCCCACTGCCCCTGTTGTTTGGACCAGTCTCTGTGGTTTGGTACCTTTCATGGTCATCCGTCTAGTTCAGGGGTGGGCAAACTGTGGCTCGGGAGCCGTATGCGGCTCTTTCACATATATTATGTGGCTCCCGGCAGGGCGGCTGGGGAAGCTAAATATCATTAGCAAACAAATATCATTGGACAAATTAATATCATTATCAATATCTGCTTTTACCCCTTTTGTTATTATTTTTGGCAGTCTCATTTAATGTTAATAAAAAGCAAATTTGCTTATTTTCCAATAAAATCAGGTAATATTTGTTCATGTTTTGTGGCTCTCAAACATCTGATGTTTATTCTATGCGGCTCTTACGTTAAGCAAGTTTGGCCACCCCTGTTCTCGGTGGCTCTTACGCTGAGCAAGTTTGCCCACCCCTGGTCTAGTTCATTGGTATCCTGCCCTTCCTCCTAAGTTCTCAGAACAATGCCCATGGTTTTTATTTTCCCCATGGTGTCTTCATAACACCCCTGTGTGGTAGGTTAGCTTGAGAAAGCTGACTAGCCTGAGGTCGCCTGGCAAGTTGCATGGCTGAGTAGGGATCTGAACCCAGGTCTCCCAAATCCTAGTCTGATACTCTGACCCTTTGAAACTATCTAATCACTCCAACCACGACACCATACTGGCTTTATAAGACTGGTAAAAACTGCCTAAGGCAAAGATATTGGGGGGGGGGGAATCTCTTTTAAAAACATCACTCAGATGCCCACATCTGAGGGTTAGGGCTAGGGTTAGGGTTAATATTAGGGCTAGGGTTAGGAAGTTCTTCACCATTTAGTCCCCCATCCTCACCCCCAGTTCTGAATAGGCCTGGGATTCGGAACACCAGGCAACTGCCATGAGACTGGTCACCGAGCCTCAGTCCTGCCCATTTCTCACAGGTTGCCTTTTAAAGCCTGAACTGGCCCAGAGGCATGAAATGAAGGAAGAAGACCAAAGATGTCATGGCCTTTGACTCCAAGCCTGCAGCTGCCGGGGGGGGGGGGGCACGCCCTGCAATTAGTAGTCTCCCCCTCCCCAGGTTGTACTTTTATATTATAAGCTGCTTTGAACCTCCGTTGGGGAGAAAAGTATGGTATAAATCCTACAACAACAATCATAATCATACCAGTAGAACTGAAATGGGGAGGGAGGAGCTGTGCCTGGACTTTAAAGAGAGCCAGTTTGGTGTAGTGGTTAAGTGCGTGGACTCTAATCTGGGAGAACCGGGTTTGATTCCCCACTCCTCCACTTGCACCTGGCTGGATGACCTTGGGCAAGCCATAGCTCTGTACCAGCTGTTCTCTCAAGGACAGCTTGGGAAAGAGCTCTCTCAGCACCACCTACCTCACTGGGTGTCTGTTGTGGGGAGGGGAAGGGAAAGGAGTTTGTAAGCTGCTCTGAGACTCCCTTGGGGAGTGAAGGGCGGGGTATAAATCCAATCTCTTCTTCTTCTAAATGCTCACACAGATGCTAGTGTTTGCTTCTCTCATCTCCAGCCCCTGTACAGTTCACAGACACTTGCTGGACATGATTGCTAGTAAATACAACCAAATCTATCATGATAGTAGCGGCCAGTGGCTTGTGTTTTCTTTAAGCTCAAGATTCAGGTCAATTTCCCGAGGCACCCTTTCTTCACAAGCTAGTGCGAGACAGCCAGTTGCACAGTAAATTGATGCAAGGTATCGCTAGCAGTGAAGAACTGTCAGCAGTCTGCAAGGGTGGTGGGCATTAAACCTTGTCAGGAGAATGTCACAAGTTTGAGGCTAGTGGCCAACACAGACAGGATGAAGATCATGGATTTCTGCCAATCTGTCAGAAATTAAATTATGCATCTGTATAGCCATGACAAGGGTCAGGACCAACCTTTCAGACCCTTACTCAATTTTGTTAATCAGATCTGGGGTCCCTGCACTGTTATCAGCTTTCTTTGAAAACCCCATCTTCTGGGATTATGGTGTGTGGAACATGGTTCCTCTTAGCAAAACTGAGCAGGGATCAGAGGGCTAAATCCTTTGACCACTTCTAATATGGCTGTGTGTGCGGGCATGTTCTTCTCTATGTTTGCTTTGTTCTTCTCTATGTTTGCTTTGGCTCTAAGGGTATCCCTGTTTTTGTCTGTCAGAATGTATATCTCATGTGTCATAGGTTTGAACTCAGAAAAGGCTGGAGGTCAAGCTTAGTGGTAGAGCATCAGTTTTGTGTGCAGAAAGTCCCAGGTTCAATCCCCAGCATTTTCAATCGAAAAGATCAGGTAGGAGACAATGTGAAAGATCTCTGCTCTGAGATCCCCAAGAGATACTGCTGGTCAGAGCAGATAATACTGACCTTTTAGACCAACATTCAGTATAAGGCAGCTTCATGTGTCCATGTTTGAATCTTACCACTGAAAATATGTTTGGAGGTTAATTCCTGTTTTGGTAGCTGCAAAAATAAAATAAACAAGGCCTGCTGGGTAAAACCTGAAAGGTGAAGCCTCTTCTGAAAAAACAAACAGGAAATGATTCTGATCAGCCACACGGTGGCGATCTGATCTAAAGATCAAGAATTTAGAAATTCAGGAAGGCATAGTGGCCTGAACAAAATCTTTTTTTCCGCTCCACTTTAGTATTGTGCCGAATTTTCATTAGGTTCAATTTCTCCTGTGAGAACAGCCATTTCAGGAGTTGAAAATGTTTGTGAAACACCCCAGTCTTTCAGTCTCTTATTCATTTTCCATGCCAATTCTGCTGCTGCTGCTTGTGCACCATATTTCTGACTTGCAGGGTTCCCCCCCCCCCCCCCCCTGCCTAGTCCCAGTCAGTCAGGGAACACATAGGGAATAGGCTGACATCACACACCTAGACAGCCAATCAGATTTGGACAAGGGATGATGTCACTGGGAAGCAAATCAAGCCTTCCCATTCCCCTCCTCCCAGATGGGGCCGGAATAGGAACCACATCTTCAGGGCACAACTGAATAACTGGGACAATGTTTTGTGTTTTCATCGCCTATCTGGGCCGTGGCAAGATTTTTGGGCGAGCTTGTACATGACTAATTGGACGAAGCTATACATGTGAATGGAAAAGGTCCTAATAAAAGGTACTGTGGGGACTGTGTTCTGATTTTTTAAAAATCCACTCAACCAGTCAGCATTCTGCCCCAACTAAGGACAACTGGACTGGGGCAAAAAAGTACTGGCTTGATGGCCTTAACTCCTTTGTGAATAAAGCAGTGTGGGGAAATGGCTGGACGGGAGAGGGTTGCATTTTGCAGGGGAGAAAAAACGGTTGCAAGGTGTGCTCCTGGTTTTGCAAAATGCAATTTAAACAACTGCTGCTCCCTTCCAAGTGGAAGTTTCCAAGAGGTCCAGGTCCACAAGTCGGACTCCTATAATAATACCCAATGAATGCCAGCTTGATGACCTCTGGTCAGCTTCACTTGGGTCTCCTCTCTGACAGCTGAAATGTCAATCACATTGGAGAATGATATTTGCAGAGCAGCCTGCCAGATTTGATGGCTCTGGTTAGCAATGCCCCAGCACTGTTTGAACAGCAACAGACAGGGGAGTGTGACTGATCTTCAGTATGGATTGAGAAGGTGGCTGGCTGGCAGGGTAACAGGTAGGGTGGGAAACAGAGGAGGACCAGGCGGGAAAAGACACCCGGAACAAACTCGAGAGCCACAGACCCTGCCCTGTCCTGGAAGCATTTCCAGCCCCGATGAAGCCAGAAGGAATCAAAGGGTCATTTTAGGGGTGGAGCTGTGGTGGGGCCTGGGAGAGTGCTAGTGCTCATTCTCTTCTGCATTTACTGGATTGCCACAAGGGTATTAGCAGTTCAGGGACCAGAAGTTTGTGTCCTGGCTGACACTGGGGCAATAGATTTGGTAGACTCAGGTCAAGGGAAGATGCTACGGCTGGGGTTGGTCAGACCAGCAGGAAGCTGACAGTACGTAATAATAATCTGTGTCATTTATGTAGTGCAAGTGTTCCAAGCACACTGCGTATGTTTTCAGTAATTCCTATAACAGCCCTCAAAGGCAGGGTTATCCTTGTGTGTAGCTAGAAGGCTGAGTGGATAGTAGAGGCAAGAGCTGATTAAGGTGCATGTGTCAGTGGTAGAGCATCTGTTTCGGGTTGCCAACTTCAGATTGGGAAATTCCTGGAGATTTGGGGGTGGAGGCTGGGGAGGGCAGGGTTTAGGGAAGGACCTCAGCGGGGTATTATGCCTTAGAATTCACCTTCCAAAGCAGCCATTGTCTCTGGGAGAAATGATCCCTATCATCTGGAGATCAGTTGTGGTTCCAGGAGACCTCCAGGCCCACCTGGTGGCTGGTAACCCTGCATCTACTTGGCATGCAGAAGGTCCCAGACTCAATCCCCGGCATCACAAAGGGTGATATGAAAATACCTCAGCCTGAGACTCTGGAGTGCCACTGCCAGTCAGAATAGATTACACCGGCCTGGATAGATCAATGGCCTGACGCACTATAAGGTAGTTTCATGTATTCGTGCACCCCCGCCTCAACCTGGATAGCCCAGGCCAGCCTGATCTTGTCGGAGCTAAGCAGTGTCGGCCCTGGCAAGTATCTGGATGGGAGTTCTCCAAGGAACACCAGGGTGGTGATGTACAGGCAGGCCATGGCAAGCCACCTCTGCATGTCTCTTGCCTTGAAAGCCCTATGAAGTCGCCATTAGTCAGCTGTGACTTGATGGCAGAAAGAAGGGGGGAAAAGATTTTTCTGGTCAGCCTTTTAACTCCTATGTAGCCCATTTCAAAAAAAGCCTACAAAGCTGGGAATTTTGGAAATGGATGTAGAAGGCACGGAGATATTAAGTTCTAACAAACCAATACCTATTGCAGTACCCCTGATCCTGTAGGAAGGAAAGGGGTAGTCAGACTACCATAGCCTAGAGCTTCTGTCCCTGGGGTGCTAGTGTTTTACTGGCAGGGAGCTCTGGAAGCTTTCAGCAGTGCAAGCCTCAGCTAGCAGACTGAAGTGGTATGGTCCATCCCACCACCCTGAGGATTCTACCAGCACCTCATTCTCATCCTACTGTGCTGCGTGTGTCGATCCGTCCCCGCCCTCTTTTTCTTTAAGAACCATTTTTTTCCTGCCTCCATTTGCACTTGGGTTAATTAATGGCTGATTAACTCCAGCTAGCTAACGTGTTTCTAAATGTTGGCTAACCTTGTTCCTCAGCAGTTTGTAGTAAATGGCAAATGTTCGTGTCCCGGAACAAATGTTTGCGGAGTGTCTAGACTAGACTTGACAAATGGGTCAGTAAACTCAAGTGGATTGGTTGGCAATCAATGAAAGGGGAAAAACAGCAGCCAAGGTTTGAGCCAGCCATGAAGGAGAAACAAAGCTCTCCCCCAATAGCCAGAAAGCCAGCGTCGATGCTGGATGACCTGGGCTGCCTCTCTCTGCTACCTCACTGCCATTTGTTTGCAAAAGCGGTGGCACCTGGTCCTGAATGCCTCTGAGCATGCACAGAGTCGTCCCCCCCCCCCCCGAGACATTCAGAATCCCACCTGGGATTGAGAGGAACCTTTATAGAGTTGAAGAAACTATAAAGTGATTTCTACAGTTGTCACGGTCCTAGACCCAAGTCTGCAGAATGAACAACCTGTGGGACCTCAAGGAAACCTCTCTTTCTGTTGCCCTGCAAGGCGCTTATGGCGCTTTATAGCCATAAAGTCTATAAGTGTAAACATTGGACTGTGTTGTTGAATGTGTAAAAGGGACTGAGATGCAATTGACCAGGTCGTGATGCCAGCTGTACACACACACCAGTCGACGCCTGAGACAATGTGCCAGTGGTTCCCGAGGTCTCCAGCTCCCAGAGACTTCCCTTAACACAGCTACTTACACAGAACCGGCCACTCGCCATTGTGGCCTGAACATGTGCTTTCAGACGCCATTAGCCATGTTCTTCTTCTCCTTGTCGCAGGCAACCCCCCCCCCCTTCCAACATTCCTTGCTCCAGAGTAACAAAGAGGACTATTTCCTCCGTTTACATAGACAATGGACTTGGCTCGCCAGAAACCGGTTCTGCAGCCCAGAGACATTAATCTTTTCACCAACACAATGATGCTAGCCGATAAAGTCGTTTCCAGCCCCCCAGGCATCTCTGTCACAACCAGGTAGAGTGTAACACTGCCCAACCCCTTAAGCCCCCTCCTCCAGTGGACAGGACTTTTGGGGCGGACCACAAGGGGTGGTCTCAAGGGAGGTGTCCGGCCAAGCCCTCCCCCAGAGCCCCCTAATAAAAGAGGGCACACAGCAACTTGCTCTCTCTCTTGCTTTGACTACCTCTGACCCTACCCTATTCTACTTCCTCAGGTCTTGGTTGCGCAGCCAGAGTCTACACGTGTCACTGCAGGTTCAGGACATGTGCCCCTAATTCCCTCCTAGCCTCCCCTTATTTTTCCAGTGGGAACACAACATCTCTCCGGACAGGTAATTATTGCCCTCAATGGATACCAACGATATTCATGCTAATGCAACTGTCTCTCACTCTATCTGATTTCCTAGGATCTGTGTTGTTTGACTGAGAAATAATTCTTTCAGTAAAGAAGCTACTTTATTACTAAGACTAGCCTCCTTGCTTATTTTCTGGTTTGTCTGGAAGTGGCGGGACCTCTGTATAAATTGGTGGTGACCCGTTTTGCCTATTGCCAATTAATTAATAATCTATAATACCCCTACATTGATAAGAAAACAAGGCAATTTGGCTAACATTTCACAAAGGCCTGAATCCTTGTGTGATTTCTGCAATAGGCCTCCATTTTCCTGGACCTTCCAAGCTTCAGGATAGGACTGGGGGGAAATGGAGGGAAAAGCAGAAGCCAGTGGCTGCCCAGGAGGCAGAACTCTAACAGGAGGTATATAAAGCCCTGAACAGGGAAGGTTTTCCTTTCTGGAAGTTGAGTAGCAGGGGGCTAGGGTTGCCAGGTCCCCCTGGCTAGGGCTGCCATGTCTGGTTTGGAAAATACCTCGAGATTTTGGGGGTGGAGCCAGGAGAAGGTGGGGTTTGGGGAGGGGAGGGGCCTCAGCATGGTACAATCCCCTAGAGTCCACCCTTCAGAGTAGCCATTTTCTCCAGGGGAGCTGATCTCTGTCAGCTGGAGAGCAGTTGTAAAAGCAGGAGATCCCCAGGCTCCACCTGGAGGTTGGCAACCATACCCCTGGCCATTGGCAGGGGATGGGGGACATGGGTTGCCAGATCCATGTTGGGAAACCCCTGGAGTTTTGGGGAGGGAGCCTGGGGAGGACAGGGACCTCAGTAGGGTACAATGCCTTTAAGCCAACCCTTCAAAGCATCCATTTTATCCAAGGGAATGGATCTCTGTAATCTGGAGATGAACTGTCATTCCAGGGGATGCCCAGGTCACTGGTATCTCTACAGTGGGCCTACTTTTGGAGGGGTTAGTCTGGTGCCTATGGTGGGGTTAGTCTGCCCTACTGGGGTCAGGTAGTGAAAGAGCAGGAGCTAAAATAATGCAGTCACTCCAGGGAGTTTTGTTGTTTTCTGGCTGGCCTCTTCCTTTGTGAGCTGTAATTGTAGCATCCCTATATGAATTCTTCCCCATGTTTGTAATTTTTCTCCTGTTTGCATGCTATAATATTTGTTTAACAAGCTGTTTCTTGTATGCTCTGCCCAGGTTCTTCACGTTTAGACATGGGTGCTTCACACATTTAGACATGGGTCAGGGCATGTCCTGACTAAACGGGGTTGCCTGGAAGCATGGAAGGTGTTCTGGGCCCTCCCCAGTAAAGGCGGAGAACCAGAGTGGTGGCAGCCAGTTAAGGCCCTTGCCTGCTCCAGGCCTGAAGGGAACAAGAGGAAAAGAGAGGTGTGTGTGTGTGTGTGTGTGGCAAGGGAGACATCCCATCTATGGCAAACTTGCATGCATTCTGTGACAACAGTAAAATAGTCATATTTTGCACATTTATACAAATCAACAAAGAAAAAGAAAATTACAGTTTAAAAAAGGAAGCGATCTTTTAAATTATCACGCCCTTCCTCCATGGAGTTCAGAGAGCCTCCCTATTTTTCTCTGCCATTTTGTTTCCCAGCAGATCTGTGAGGTAAATTAGACTCTGACTGGTCCAAGGAGCTTCAAGGCTTGGTGGGGATGAGGGTGGCCACTTTTTAAACTGGTCTCTCTAGCTGTTCCTTTAATATCAGTGTCGATGTGCAGCAAATATCAGATGATGTTATTTAGCTCCATGCTATGAAAAGCTCCAATTGCCCATTTCTGCGTGTGAAAACTAATTGGAAGAAAACAATGGGGTATATCCATTTCAGTTAACACAGCCTTATGCAGGCTGAGGTGGGGGTGATCTTTCATTTCCCATGAATTTCACCCCTTTCCGGGGGATTATTTGACTACTGCTCACTTTATTTTATTTAAAACATTTGCTGGCTGCCTTTTTTGCCTTATGGAGCTCAAGACGGCTTACAACATAAAATACATAAAATAAAATACGTAAAAAAAATTAAAACCAAAATTTAAAATCATAAAGTCCTTGCATGGAGAAGTCTAAGTGATCAGAGACAACACTGGTACAAGAGCCCCTTCTGCAGCTTCACTAATATTGTGCAACACAAGATCAGAGCATTGGCTTGTTTGACCAAAGTCTGGTTGGAAGAGTCCCAGTGCAAACTACAGAAGAACGTAAGAAGAGCCATGCGAGATCAGACCAAAGGCCCCTCAAGTCCAGCATTCTGTTCACACAGTGGCCAACCAGCTGCCTCTAGGAGGCCCACCAGCAGAATAACTGCCACAGCATCTTCCCACCTGTGCTCCCCAGCAAGTGATTTGAAGAGGCATACTGCCTCTGGTAGTGGAGAGAGTAGATATCCATCATGATTACTAGCCACCAAGAGCCCAGTCCTCCATGAATTTGTCAACTCCCCTTTTAAAGCTTTCCAACTTGGTGGCCCTGACCACATCGTGTGGCAGTGAGTTCTACAGATTAACTATATGCTGTGTGAAGAAATACTTCCTTTTTTCTGTCCTGAATCTCCCACCCTTTAGTGGATGACCCCCCGGGTATTAGTATTATGTCCACTCTTTCCATGCCATGCATAATTTTATAAATCTCTATCCCCTTATCTTTTTTCTAGGCGAAACAGCCCTAAGCGTTTGCACCAGTCCTCATATGGCAGCTGCTTTAGCCCCCTGATCATTTTGGTTGCCATTTTCTGCACCTTTTCAAACTGCAATATCTTTTTTCAGATGCACTGACCAGAACTGTACAATATATTTCAAGTGTGGTTAAGACACTGAGCTGCAGACTGGAAGGTCGGTAGCTTGGCAGTTTGAGACCCAAGTGCCACATGATGGAGTGAACTCCCGTCTCTGGCCCCAGCTCCTGCCATCCTAGCAGTTTGAAAGCAAGAAATTGCAAGTAGATAAATAGGTACTGCTTTGGTGGGAAAGTAACAGCATTCCATGTGTCTTGGCATTTAGTCATGCTGGCCACATGACCACGGAAACATCTTTGGACAGTGCTGGCTCTTTGGCTTGGAAACGGAGATGAGCACCGCCCCCTAGAGTCGGATTTGACTGGCTTTTGAGCAAGGGAAACCTTTACCTTTTAATATGATAGCAGCAGTAGTATTCTCTGTCCCTGTTCTAAGTGTGGCCAGCATGGACTTTGCCTTTTTCACAGCAGCTGCCCACCGGGTCGCCATTTTCAGTGAGCTATCCGCTACCACCCAGAAGTCCCTTTCTTGGTCTGTTCCTTCCCAGCGGAGAGCTCATTAATGTATATGTGAAATTGGGGTACTTCCCCAATTCTACTTTAACTCACGCTGATTGGTTTGCCCTTTTAATGCCCATTCCCCCAATCTGAAGAGATGCTTTTGGAGCTCTTCATAACCCTTTTTTGTTTTACACACCCTGAATAATTGGGTCTCATCTGGAAACCATAGCCAAAGTGGTCTGTCTGTTTCTTATGTTAGGTTTCAGGGTAGATAGATCAGGCATCCTGCTTATTTACCGGCTGCGTTCCCTGCTGGGCACCCTGTCTAACATGGCGGAGTTGGTCTTTAAATTGGTATTGGAGCCCCCTAGACTGACTGTTTGTATCACTCCGCAGAATATGCAAAACAAAAATGTTCAGGGGGGGCATTTTCATAAAGGGATTAGAACTGCAGTATAATGGAGTTATCCAGGAGGGTGCTTTTATAAGGGAATAGCGCTATAGCTATTGCAATCTTTATTGTGAGAATCATTTTGTAATCCTAGTCCTATTGCACTGTTCGTTGGATGTCCTATGGTTTCTGATTGATTTTTTGTAAAAAAGAAAAAATGTAACCGCTACCTTGGTTAGTCTCTTGCCTTGTAAACTCTACAGGGTCACCATAAGTCTGCTGCGACTTGATGGCACTTTCCCCACCACACCATCCCTGGATCCCATATTCTCCCCCCGAATGAATGCTGTAGCATCTGCCAGAACACATAGTTGCTCACTGCATGAAAGAGGATGCTAGGCTAGATGGACCACTGGATCTTTGTGTGCCAAGAGGGACATCTCGCCCTGCAGGTCTCTACCCACAGCCACATCAGGATACACAGGATCTGATGGGATCTTGGAATCCAGGAGAGACTATTGGTTTTGGTGCTAAGCTGCTACGTTCTTCATCCCTTGCCATGACTACTAGGAAACACAAAATAAATCTAGCAATAGAAGCAATTTCCCTTAATTTGCATCACTATTTTTGCTCTAAATTTGGCTGTTTCTTGTTTCAAATTGGCACATTTCCAGCCTGTTCCCTGCCCCTCCCCTCCTCAGAAAAAGAGCGGAAGTTCCAAATGCTACAAAACTTAGGAAAAATTAGTCATTAGCAATTAATTTTATATGCAAATGTATGCTTATGATTTTGTAAAACATATGCTGATGATAAAAACAGGGCTCTCTTTTTCCAGATCCAAAATTTAGGCTACCTGGTGACAAAATACAGAGAACTGTAGTACATGTTTTAGTTTAAACAGGATCGGCTGCCATTTGAGAAGAGGGAAAGCAGATGGACAAAATCCAGGCCTGGTGTGAGGAAACCTTAAAAAAAAAATCCATTGAATTTATGCCTAAAAGGTATGCTTCCTTATAATCCACTAGAGGGCAGTGGAGAACATAATGTGTCTTTTATGTCTTCTTTCTGCTTTTTAACCAGAAGTTTCCAACAGAGATCAGGATAGGGTGACCCCAGAGTTCAAACAGACAAACAAAAAAACTTACAAGAGGCATTCTGTGTATTCCCTGGCAGCTATATAATGCCACAAATACTGATATGGTGGACAACCTTTGGCATTGGGTATCTAGGTGGCTGTTTAGGATGTCGCTTTTGCTGCAGCAGCATCGTTGGTAGAGGGGAAATGGGGGATACTTTTAGTTCAAACCACCAAGGGTTTCATGGTATGAAAGTGTGCCCTTTGCCTTTTGACACATACAGCCAGATCATGTGTCACATGTCAAAAGGTTCATCTCCCTACAATTCAGGCATATAAGGCTGTGCACTAAATCAACTGCACAGTTTAAGTAACGTATAGGGTTTCCTGCTTGCTAGATCTCTAGGAAATCAAATCCACCTTTCAGGTTGCCAACCTCCAGGTGGTAGAAACCAAAAATGAGAGATCATGGGAGGAAGTGGAAATCCAAAAGGTTGGTAGTAATTAGTAGTGGAGGCTTTATGTTTGGCTTCTAGAATCCAGCTAATACATTGTGAAGAACTTGGATTCTGTTATTAGAGAGTCAACATGGAATGTTTCCTGCAAGAGTTGATAAGTAGAAATGGATAAGAACTGTGATTGCTACACGCTCAGGTAAAGCAATTATTGTGAAACGAATTGTTTACATTGTGCAGCATTCGTTGCTTGTGAGTGATAAGAGAAGAGACTTTTCTACAGTATCACTACAGTAAATGTTTTTGCAAACACATCTCTATCGACTTTTTGTTATTTTTGTCATGGATGTTGCTTTTGGATTTCAACCCCCAGGTGGTGGCTGGAGATCTCCTGGGATCAAACTGATCTCCAGGTGACAGAGATTAGTTCACTTGGAGAAACTAGGTGCTTTGGAAGGTGGACTCTGTGGCATTGTACCGTGTTGAAGTCTCTCCCCTCCCCAAACCCCGCCCTCCTCAGGCTCTACCCCTTAACTCTCTAGGTATTTCCCAGCCTGATGACACTAATGATCCATGATTTTTTTTTTAAAAGGTAGCAGCTGTACTGGTGGTAGTTTTGCTTTCATATTTTAGTAGTGGAGTGGCTGGCCAATTCTGATATAATATAGAACTGGGGGTGGAGGGCTTAGTTGAGAACTCCATGTTCTTGGCATATTGGAGTCCAGAGATCATGTGTACTGGTCATGCACTGCATATCTGGGGAAGCTGAGAACTGTGGGTCCCAGTTTCTCTGGATACACTGCACATATGTGACAGCATCCAGAACATCATAGAAACCAGCGGCTTTTTTGCTGCGTACCACAGAGTCTTCCCTTTCAGACTGCCATTTTCTCCAGGGGGGCTGATCTCTGTAATCTGGAGATCAAAAGTAATTCCAGGTGAGCTCTAGTCCCCTTGTGGAGTTTAGCCACCTTGTGCTCCACACAGACATTGGCACATGGCGATGATGTCTGTGTTTTGCTCATGTGCTTGGTGGAACCAGGACTGTTGAAGGAGCATCCTGGAATTCAGAATAACTTTCACCTCATGCATAAATCCTGTGGGTGCACCAGAGTTTAATCTATTTGTTTGAGATTATTTTCAGAGTGGATTATGGCACATTTGTTCATAAGACTGTATTAGTTTTATTGATTTTGTCTGGATTTGTATATATAGCTACGCTTTTCATTTTATAATGGTGTCCTGTTGTAAATGTCTGCATTTGGAAACATTTCTTTGAGCAGTTTCCCCCCCTCAAAGAAGTGGAGTGCATTAATTAATTAAATACCAAACTAAGAATAAAATCAAAAATTGGTTTGCACTTTACCTTGACTATTAACATCTAGTATCCAAACTGAAACAGCAAGAGCAATGGCCATTTATTTTTACAAACCATGAAACTGAGGCAGAGAAAGTAACTGACTTTAAGGACCATCTAGCTACACTAAAACTGGAGAGAGGTCTTTGAATCTGGGTCTGCTTTCAGAAGCACACTATTTATTGGATGTGGGGTTACCAACTTCCAGGTGGGGCCTGCCATTCTCCTGGAATTACAACTGATCGCCAGTTCCCCTGGAAGAAATGGCAGCTTTGGAGGATAGACTAGGGTTGCCAACTCTGGGTTGGGAGATTTGGGGGGCTGGAGCTTGGGGAAGGTGGAGTTTGGGCAGGGGAGGGACTTCAGCAAGGTATAGTGCCATAGAGCCCACCTCCTAAAGCTGCCATTTTCTCCAAAGGAACTGATCTCTGTCGTTTGGAGATCAGTTGTAATACCAAGAATCTCCAGGCCCTGCCTGGAGGTTGACAACCATAGGATAGACCCTATGACATCACATCCTTGCTGTGCTCCCTCCCCAACATCACCCTCCCCAGACACCATCCCTAAATCTCCATGAATTTCCCCATGCTGAAGCTGGCAGCCCTAACTGGGCAATGCTTCTCTAATACAAAGACAGTCACATTTTACTTATAAGAAACCTTTAGGTTAGGAATAGGGCTAATTAGAAAGGGAGCAGTCCAAACATCACTGTTCCTTTGGACCATTTTCAAAGGATATCACAGAAGAGGGCAGAACTGTTTCCCCATTCAGACTGAAGGCTATGTTCATCAGGAAACACTGGCCTCATTCTGAATTGGCTTCATCGACACTGTTCTGTAGCCAGATCTGATTGGCTATGTAGTATTTGTGACATTTATTTATTTATTTCAAATTTATACCCCGCCCTCCCCGCAAGCGGGCTCATGTTCTCTGGGTGACCCTGCTTGGATAATCAGGAAGATGTTCCGATTTTGGGGGGGGGGGGAGAGCACTGAAGTTGCAGCCAGTTGAGGAATGAATAGCCAGTGAAAGAAGTGAGGGGTGATGGAAACATTTCAGCTCCCCCATGAAAGCACTACTTTTACACCCAAAATAGGTGAATAATAAGTAAAGATTCCCAATGCCAAGTGAGTTTCCAGAGTTAGAACTGATTCGAACTGACTGGGAGCAACACTGCTACAAGCTTATTGTGTGGCTCTTATATTGGTTGGCATAGGGTTGCCCGATCTGGGTTGGGAAATACTTGGAGATTTGGGACGTGGATCCTGGTGGGGGTGGGGTTTAGGGAGGGAAGGGACCTCAGCATGGTATAATGCCCACCCTCCAAAGTAGCCATTTTCTCCAGGGGAACTGATCTTGATCAACTGGAAATCAATTATAATAGTGGGGTATTTCCGGATGCCACCTGGAGGTTGGCAACCCTACCTGATGTCATCCTGTGAGTACAAGTGCATGAGTATCCCCTGCTACCCATAAGGCAGTTTGCTCCAATAGTTACACCACTGGGTTTTAAACCAGGAAGGCTTAAGTGCACCCCACTTCTGCAATGGAATCCTTTCATTCCTTCCAGAGCCAACTTGAGAGGGGAACAGCATGCATTGCAGTGATGTTAAGAATGCATTGTTTCAGAAGGCAGGGGTGGTTTGCATGCTCCCTAACATCAAAAACTCCCTCCAAGGAGAAGACTAGTCCCTCAGGGAGAAGTTAGAATCTTTCTTACTGACAGACTAGCTTTTCACATACAGGGAGTCTGTGATGAGGACGAGCATTCAGACAAGCAGTCTTCCCTTCCATTTCAAAGCAGACTAGTCCAAGCAAGATTGTTCCACAGGCCCATGCATACTAAACAGACTTTCGGCTTCCATTCCCAAAAGGAATAAGAGTGATCTGCCTCACTGCGTTGTTGTGACCAAGAAGATATGGGCATGCCATTCGCCTCCTTCAGTCTTAGGCATAGAGAGCAGTTTGCAAATAAAAAAAGGTGGGTGGTGGTGGTGGTGGTGGTTGTTGTGTGTGTGTGTGTGTGCGCGTGTGTGTGTGTGTTTTGGAAGCAGTGATGCCAGCCATCAAGCCCCTCCCTTCACGATTAAAATTAATGCTGCACGCAGAAATAACCATCATGGAAGTTACTGTGTGAAATCCGGACAGTGCAGCCTCTGATCACTGCTATTTTTAGCTAGTCAGGAGCACTGCATCTATTAGCAAGGGGCCGTCTCTCCTTCTGGATTCACAGAGCAGAGCGAGCCAGCATCAAACGGAATCATTTCCAGAGGACCAGAAAGGATTAAAGGAGGAGGGGAAACAAGAAGGGGGGGGGAACCCTCAGAAAATGGCCGCACAAGGGGAAAGCAGGGCTGGGCTGGTGAGGGGAGAGCTGGAATACTGGCAAACGCAAGGAGAATTTCTTCTTACATGTCCTCCCTCCTTGATCCTCAGCACTGTGCATTTGTGGCACACACTCCATCCACGTGCGTTTAAAAAAAAAAAGCAACCTGATCAGAGACAGGAGAGTCATGGTGTTTGCTCCTTAGGAAGCGGGATGCATGCTCAATGATACCCTTGTTTTGGCATGGCCCTTCCCCCTCGCTGAGGGGCTGGTATGGAATACTGGGTGAGAGTTACGGATTGGAAAACTCCTGCTTCAGATCTTCAAATCATCATCGTCACCACAGACCTTTATTGGCAGAAGTCGAGTTACAAAAGAAATATAAACAGATGAAGAGGTGACAAGGAGAAATGAGTTCATCATGTACATCTATGCATTGCGCAATCTATCCTTAATTACCAAACTTAAAGATAAGGCAACTTTTTTGGTTGTTTCACGTGACAGGTCATTCAGGAGATGGCGCACCTTCAGAGCATTGGGACAACCTATCATGTTGGATAAAATTGGGTCTAAAAGAGTAAAATGTGTATCGTCATCGTGGGGACAGTATAGGAGAATATGGAGAACTGAATCAACTTGGTTTAGATTACACGGACAGAGTCTTGCTGAATATGGAATCCCTTTATATCTTCCATGAGTGACAGCAGATGGAATGGCATTACATCTAGCAAGTGCAAATGCTCGGCACAATTGTGGGGATCTTCAAATCTAGCTTCAGTGCTGAACCCTCCAGGTGACCTTCCAGCCTCCATGCGTCTGCACTATGGGGCTGATAATACCAATTTACCTTGCAGGGCTGTTGTAAGGATTATTCACATAATGTATGGGACATGCTATAAGCCAATGTTCCTCAGTTTTATGAACCTAGGGAGGCCAGCCTCCAGGTGGGAATTTGGGGATTCCCTGGAACTACAGCTCATCTCCAGACTACAGAGATTAGTTCCCCTGGACAAATGGATGCTTTGGAAGACTCTGTTGCCTTGTACCCCACTGAGGTCCCTGTCCCCCTCAGGCTCCATCCTGAAATCTCCAGGAGCTTCCTAACCTGGGTCTGGCACCCCTTCTCCTCCATCCCTTGCAGGTGGTCAGGGGGGACTTGGCAACCTGAAGTCCTGCAGGTGCTTTTAGAATTTTGAGAACGGAATGGGCGCTACCACAAAATGGCTGTCATGGAGGGCCAGGGGTAGAATTGCCAGGTCTGGGCTGGAAACTACCTGGAGACTTTGGGGGTGGATCTGGGAGAGGGTGGGGTTTTGGGAGGGGAGGGGTTTCAGCATAGTACAATGCCATAGAGTCCACCCTTCAGAGCAGCCATTTTCTCCCGGGGAGCTGATCTGTCAGCTGGAGATCAGCTGCTAAAGCGTGGGATCTCCAGGCCCCACCTGGAGGCTGGCAAGCCTAGCCAGGGGCCAATCAGAAAATGGCTGCCATGAGAAACTGCAAGCCCAGCATTCTCCTATATGAAGTCAGTAGTTTCTGAGTTCTCCTGATTCAGTGTGGTGGAGGAAAGCCCAAATGAGTTTGCTTTGGGGAAGAACCAAATAGGCACCAGGAAACCCATGGTATCCATGGGCACCATGTTGGGGATGAATTCTACAAGGACTATACAGAATGATAGAAATGCAAAATATTGTTTTACACATTGCCAACATCACTTGGATTCCTGTGGGTTAAAAAAAAGTGTTTGCAAGCCTCACTCCTGCCCTCTTTCCAAACCTCTCTTTCTCTTGCGTGTGCGCACACACACACACACACACACACACACACACACACACAGCTTCAGTGCTTGTCAGCCCCATTACCCATGCAGCTCATAACATTTTCGCAGCTCTTTAATATTTATTACTTCTGCTGCTTTGTATTACTCATCAGTTATTCCTGGCCGGAGAAAAGATCATGTAGGATCTGGAAGCATTTGTAAACAAACCCGCCCGCACACGCACCAACAGCCCTCTGAGGTGACTGCTTGCAAAGCATTTGAATCCCCTCAAAGTCTCAGAACTGTTTGGAGCAGCCAAAATTTGAAGGAGAGGCTCTCAGCGCAAACTTTAACTGAATTCATAGCCCTGACTTGCCATAACATTTGGGAGCCTACTCGGGACTGCATGTGTTGTGGTATTTTACATGCTATGTTGGATGAAAAAGAAGGACAAATGGTGTTTGACCCACTGGGCAACTTCTGGGCAACAAAATTATTATATGTGGGGGGAGTGCAGTTACAAAGCTGAAATTTAAAGGAATTGTTGGAAGGCACCACCAGGAGTGGAGCCTGTGGCCTAGTCTGATCCATCAGGGATGAAAAAACAGATGGGGGGTGGATATGGCTTGGGGCCAGTGTTCCCTCAAAGCTGAGTTAGTGTGAGCTAGCTCACAGTTTTGTAGCCTCTGGCTCACACATTTTTGTCTTAGCTCAGGAAGGATGGCTCCAGAGCAAACTAATTTATCCAGTAGCCGAATCGCTCGCTCACAACTTTAATGCCAGTAGCTCACAAAGTAGATTTTTTGCTCACAAGACTCCACAGCTTAGAGGGAGCATTGCTTGGGGCTAAAGTTTTTAACACCCCCCCTCATCACTTCCTTGACTGAAATTGCCCCCTTAGGCTAGTTAACCCAGCTAGAAAAAGAAGACCGGCACAATACAGGCACTGTCTTTTTTCTCTGTGAGCACTCAAAGCAGTTTAGGTGGGGAGGAGGAATGTTAACTGTCAAAATGATGCAGGAGGAAAGATTTAAAAACTCCCCATGTTGTGGCCCTGATCCATACTATTCTCCTTCCAGTGGCTGCTTTTTGAGAATAAATTACATTCCAGAGATCCAGTCTTTAAGAATATGAAAACACAAGTGGGGACCCATGATACTTGCAGGGGGGAAATCCCTCCCCCATTGCTGGTGATTCCCCTTGTGGCTGGAGGGGGGGTGGCTTGCAGGCGGGGGATCCTGGTGAGGCTCCTGAGCCCGGCCTCCTTCTCTGCTGCTGCAGGGCCTGGTTGCTGGGCATCTTCCACCACTGCGAGCTGGGGGGGGGGGAATCCCATACCTCCCCCAGTACCAACTCTGGTGCGGCTCCTGAACCTGGCATCTTCCTCCTCCGACTGGCCTAGCGCAGCTCCCAGGCTGCTGCACTTCTGCTACTGGGCCTAGCACAGTCCTGAGCAGCCACACGGGTGATGCTGGGTGCTGGAAGGCTCCCGGCCTGCTGCACTTCCAGGCTCAGAGTGGCTCTCAGGCTGCCGTGCCTCCACAGCCGGGACTGGTGCGGCTCCCGGACTGCCATGCGTGCCAGAGGTAGGTGCGTTCTCTGCGCCTGCACAGAGAATGCTTTTTTATTTTCTGGGGAATTTAAACTCCTTACTGTTTTTGTTTTTTAAAATTCAAATTTTTCTGTAAACTTAGGGGAACCCCCGAGTTGGCAGAGAAATCTCTTTAGCCTCTGTGTGGCCTCACTTGATCCATGGATTTACATTTCTGCAGATGGCAGCCACACATGGCTAACAGTATACAGACGAGAGGTGGGCAAGACTCGTGCGGGGGGGGGGGGAATCCCATATCCCCCCATTGCTGAGCCAGTGAGACTCCAGGCTCTACATCAGAGACTGAGCCCGGCATCTGGTGTCTGCCATTGTCCCTGGGCCCACAGTGGCTGCTGTTGTCTGCTGCCACAAGGTTTGGACCTGGAGTGGCTGCCGGCATCCACATCTCTTGATGCTGGGCCCACAGCAGCTGCTGGCATCCACCGCCATTGTGCCTGGACCTGCAGTGGCTGCCAGCATCCAACCTCCACTGCGGCTGGGCCTGGCAGCAGCTGCCAGTGTCCTCTGCTGCCAGGCCCACGGTGGCTGCCAGTGTCCACTGGTGCTGGGCTCAAAGCAGCAGCTACTGTCCTCCTCCACTGTGGCAGCTGGCTAGAGCTGTTTCCTGAAGTCTTCTCAGAAGACAAAGCAAACTCATTAGCATAATAGGCCACACCCAACACCAGAAACTCATTAGCATATTAGGCCACACCCCTGACCGCGCAGCTCCCTCCCAGGATTGGCTTCCCCAGGAGCCCAGCGGTTTGCGGGGCGCCTGGGGAACCCAAGAAGGGGAGGCAGTTTAAACTGCCTTCCCTCCCTGGATCAGCTTGGCTTCCCCAGGCGCCCCATGGCTTGCAAGGCACCTGGGGAACCCGAGGGGGGGGGGAGGCTGTAGGCGTGGCCAACTTGGAAGCCAGCTAGAACTCCGTTCCTGTGCGTTCCTGCCCCAAAATAGCCCTGCTTAATGGTACTTAAATCTTCCGAAGAGGGAGGGAGGGATTTCTGCTGACTGCCTCTCCCGCTGCAGATCCCCACTTGCCCCCATGTTGTTCCCTGAGGTTCTGCTGATTCCTCAGGAACAAAACATCATGGGCTCAGTGGACTACAGCAGGAGAAGAAAGTCGAAGATTTCCACCTCTGGTGATTTTGGGGGGTGGAGTCTGGAGAGGGTGGGGTTTGGAGAGGGGAGGGACCTCAGCAGGTTCTAATGCCATAGAGTCCACCCTCCAGAGCAGCCATTTTCTCCAGGGGAACTGGTCACGGAAACCAGTTGTAATAGCAGGAGAGGTGCCACCTGGAGGCTGGCAATCCTATGAAAGTCTGCAGTTTGTAAATGGTTGGATACACCGCAGTAGGATTGGCCTACAGGGCTGGTGTAAGGATTTCTGAATTTATGTAAGTGATGTAAGCTAAGGATCAGTGCCTGAAGCTCCCTGGGCTAAATATGGCATTCTGGAGCCTGGCCCTTCAATTGTTAACCAGAAGGAAAAAGAGAGGGCATGTATGGAATAGAAGCAGCTTGGTAATACTTGTTGCTGACTAGGGGCTTTATGGGATAGCATGGAGAGTACTTTGCAGAGCGCTGCCATCCTATGCGGTAACATCCTTGTAAACCCATTCACTGGGTTTAGAAGAGTGTAACCCTGTTTAGTGTTGCAGTGTTATATGGCTAGGAAAAGTGCTATATAAATTATCACAACCGTAGTGGGTTTTGCATTCCACCCTGCTCTTGCGCATGTATTTGCCATGTAGCCCAGTCCAGTGACACAAAATGCCTTTCTACCAGCGAGCAGTGTCTGAAACGCAGGTGTGGGGATTGTCTCCTGGGCTCTCCCCCTAAGGGGACCCATCTTCATGCACAGTTGGACGCAGAAAGACAGAGGCACAGAGGTTAAGTGACTTGCCCAAAGCCATCCAAGACAGTTGGGTTCCAGCATGAGAATACAACTCAGAAGCTTCCCAAAGGGCCCTAGAGGGCAGATGAGGTAATTTGGGCACAATTCCCTTGCAAAACAAGTGCAGGCTTTGAAACGCAACCTAGATGAAAATCAGCGGTATAAGTAGAAAAAGAAAATCTCTTGCGGGCATGATGTGTCAGTCTTGTGCGGCGCAATTCCTTTTTTAACCATGTCCATGGAGCGCTACCCCTCCCCATAACATTTCTGGATCCACAGGGACACTAACTGAAGGAGGAATGACTTAAAAAAAATAACTACCACAAAAAGCAATGGAAATGTCTTGTACAGCTGTCTTTAAGTCTTGTTTTAGATCGAAGGGTGGGCAAACTTAGGGCGAAACAGCAGGATAAGAAATTCAAAACACCCCTACTGTTTAAAGCTAAAGTACATGTTAATGACTTGAAGTGATCCCTAATGTACCATGTGCACACCTTAAAACATTTTCCTCAGTGCTTTGCCTAGGGTTGCCAACTCCAGGTTGGGAAATTCCTGGAGATCTGGGGTTAGAGTGTAGGGAGGGCAGGGTTTGAGGAGGAAAGGGACTTCAGTGCGGTATAATGCTGCAGAGTCTACATTTTCTTTACGGGAACTGACTGACCTGATCTGTGTTATCGGGAATTCAGTTGTGATCCCAGGAGATCTCCAGACCCTCCACCTGGAGGTTGTCAACCCTGTTATCAGGGGTTCCTTGGGAGATTCTTCTCAGCAGAGAGAGTGCAAAGAAACTGGTGTGGAAAATGTCCACTAAAGTAAAAAGTTCAAAAACTATTGCCTTATAATAAAAATCCAGTTAGAAATATGTTGGGCATTTTTGGTTTGACCAAAACATATTTCTCCCTTTGTCCCTACGTTCCTCTTGTTCACCCTGTAGGGTGCTGTTTTCCATGCTTTCCTCCCACACTTTCTCTTCCCCTAAAACATTCAGTGCTCACATGTGACTTTGTGAAACACCATTGCTCTCCTCTTACTTGGGGAGGAGAATGTTTTCCAAGGTGACATCATCCAGGCTCATTTCTCAGAACCAGAGGCGACATGACTGATTCCCCCTTGGCTGCTGCCAAACTTCCCTGTGTTAGAGGGTGACAGTGCAAAACCATATCTGGAGTGACTCAGCAAAGAGAGCTAACGTACAAAGGCATTTGGGCTGGCTTCTTACGGGAGAATTTTTATAACCCAACCTACTATTTATTTTATTTATTATTAAATTTGTTATCCCGCCCTCCCCACTGTAGCAGGGTTGCCAGGTTCCCCCTGGCCACCGGCAGGGAATGGGGAGGGGTAGGAATGCCAGATCCAGGTTGGGGAACTCTTGGAGATTTGGAGATAGAGTTTGGGGGGACAGGGACTTCAGTGGAGTATAATGCCACAGAATCCACCCTATAAAACATCCATTTTCTCCAGACTGCTGTCTGGAGATGAGCTGTAATTCCAGGGGATCCCCAGGTACCATCTGGAGGCTGGCATCCCTACAACCTACCAAGATCTATGACCAGACCTCCTGATTTGTATCTCATTTCTGGAAAAGGTAATGTTGTCATGAATGCTACCAATTTGATTGGTATGGGGGAGATTTTTAACCTTTTCTTCCTCTTTTTTCCTAACTGAAATTGCTTTCATTTCTGTTGCTTAATCTGGGGCAGGGGGAGGAGCAATACAATTAACTACATTTAAAAAAATGATATAGTGTTGGAAGATGGAACCTCCAGGTCAGATAGCACTCAATCAGCTACTGGGGAAGAGCTGAGGACAAGTATGACTATCGCTATTCTTAATAACCAGAAGGACATTCAGTTCTTGATGTGAATGGATGCAAAAGGAAAATCCAAAACTGTTTGATGCATATGATAGGAACATGGAATGTGAGAACTGTGAATCAAGGTAAACTTGAAATTGTAAAACAAGAAATGGAATGCTTAAACACTGCAATCCTGGGAGTGAGCAAACTAAAGTGTACTGGATTAGGACATTTTCAGTCAGAAAATTACAAAGGGTTTTAATTGGGGAATAACAAACACAGAAGAAACTGAGTTGTTCTAATAGTGACATAAGATTTAGAGCAGGCAGTCAGGGGCTATAATGCAAAGTCTGACTGAAAAATATCAGACTTCATGGAAAGCCTATCAGTATAACCATCATGCAAGTTTATGCCCCAAGTACAGATGCTGATGAGGAAGAAATTGAAAGCTTTTACACAAGCGTCCAAGAAGAAATGGATCACATGCCTAAACAAGATGTGCTGATAATCATAGGTGAAAGGAATGCAAAAACAGGAAACAAAGCAGAATCAAATATTGTTTGAAAATTTGGGCTTGAAGCACAAAATAAAGCAGGAGAGCGACTCATCAAATTCTGTGAAGACAACAATTTGTTCACTGCAAACACATGTTTTAGGCAACCAAACAGATGATTGTATACATGGACATCACCAGATAGCTGATATAGAAATCAAATAGATTACATAATTGGAAGTAGAAGATGGAGAAGCTGTATTCTCTCTGCTAAAACAAGACCAGGAATGATTGTGGTACAGATCACGATGAATTGTTAATACCAAAAATTAGAAGAAAGCAGAAGAAAAACACATCAATTGTGCCAAAATACCTTGTAAAGCACAGATTTGCATTACTAAGTTCAAGTGAACGTGAACCAAAAGAACTATGGGTTGAAACCAGAGATATTATCAAAGAAGAATGTGCAAAGACTATTTCTGTAGCCAAAAGAAATGAAAAGCCTCAATGGATGACTGATGAAACTCTTAAAATCGCTAAAGATGGACAAGAAGCAAAAGCAAGAGGTCAGAGAAACATAAAAGCCTAAAGGCAGCTTTCTAGCAACTCACATGTAGTGACAAAGAGAATGATTATAATAACCAGAGTACAGAAATAGAAGAAAATAACAAAAAAAGGAAAAACAAGAAAATTGTACTATGATGTCATATCAGTTTTTATATTTCTGTATATATCACCTGTTTTAAGATTTCTATATTTTATTTGGGTATCTTGATTAATGGATTGTTTTTATGCTTTGATGTAAAATGTTGTACACCACTTTGAGCTCACTTTGTGGGGAGAGCGGTGTATAAGTAATCATCATCATCTGTTCCACAAGATCCAGGAAATCAAAAGGAAATTTTGGCTAGGCATGCTGAAAGATCAATATGGGAACACATTAACTCAGCAGGATAAAATACAGAAAAGAGAGGAACAATACACTGAAAAACTATACAAAAGAGAAAGGATGACAGATTCCTTCCAAGAAGAATCTTTTGAGGAAGAACCTACAATTTTAGAAAGTGAAGTGAGAGATGCACTGAAAGCAATTGGAAGAAACAAATAACCAGGATTAGATGGGAGCTATACCAAGCCACAGAAACAGAGTCCATCAAAATCTTAACAAGATTGTGCCAACAAGTATGGAAAACAAAACAGTGGCCCACAGACTGGAAACGCTCAACTAACATTCCAGTTCCGAAAATATGAGATGTCAAAGACTGCAGCAACTATAGGACCAGCTCATTAATTTTTCACGCAAGTAAAGCAATGCTCAAAATCTTACAGCAAAGACTGCTACTGTATATGGAACATGAAATACCAGATGTTCAAGGTGAATTCAGAAAAGGAACAACACTAGAGATCATAAATTGCAAATCTATGTTGGATACAGGAGCATACGAGAGAATTTCAAAAGAAAATCAACTTGTGTTTCATAGATTACGGTAAAGCTTTTGACTTTTGAAAAGCTGTGGTTGGCTTTGAAGGAAATGGGTGTGCCACAGCATCTGATTGTTTTGATGCAGAATCTGTATTCTGGACAAGAGGCCAGTGTCAGGACAGAATATGGAGCGAAAGAATGTTTTCCAGGAGGCAAAGGTGTCTGACAAGGATGCACATTATCTCCCTATCTCTTCAATCTGTATGTAGAACACATCATAAGGAAAGCTGGACTAGATTTCGATGAAAGTGGAGTGAAAATTGGTAGAAGGAATATTAACAATTTGAGATATGTGGATGACACCATATTATTGGCAGAAAACTATGAAGACTTGAAACAGCTACTGCTGAAAGTTAAAGCAGAAAGTGCCAAAGAAGGATTACAGGTGAACATCAAGAAGACAGAAGTAATGAATACTGGGGAACTAGACAACTTTAAGGCTGACAATGAAGAAACTGAAATTATTCAAGGTTTTCTATTCCTTGGCTCTGTCATGAACCAAAAGGGAGACTGCAACCAAGAAGTCAGGAGATTGAAACTGAGAAGGGCAGCCATGAATGAGAAGACTTCCTTAAGCGTAAGAATGTGTTGCTGGCGACCAAGATCAAGTTAATTCATGCCACAGTATTCCCCCTTACTACGTATGGGTGTGAAAGTTGGACAATAAAGAAAACTGACAGGGAGAAAGTAGTTTGTTTTGAAATGTGGTGTTGGAGGAGAGCTTCATTATTATTATTATTTTATTTTATTTTTTCAAAATTTCTATCCCACCCTCCCCGCCTCATGGCAGGCTCATGGATACTGGGGACTGCCAAAAAGACAAATAAGTGGGTCCTAGACCAAGTCAAGCATAAACTTTCTTTAGAAGCTAAAATGGCTAAACTGAGGCTATCATACTTTGGTTACATCACGAGAAGAAGGGCTGTGACTCAGTGGTAGAGCCTCTGCTTTGCATGCAGAAGGTGGCAGGTTCAACCCCTGGCATCTCCAGTTAAAAGGACGAGGATGTGAAAGACCTCTGTGTGAGACCCTGGAGAGTCACTGTCAGCCTGAGTAGACAATACTGACTTTGATGGACCAAGGCTCTGATTCAGTATAAGGCAGTTTCATGTGTTCAGAATGGTATAATGCCAAGACAAGAGTCACTGGAAAAAAGAATAATGCTAGGAAAAGTTGAAGGCAGCACAAAAAGGTGAAGACCTAACATGAGATGGATTGATTCCTCTGAGGAAGCCACAAAGGCTCTCAGTTTGCAAGTTCTGAGCAAGGCTGTTAACAGTAGGACATTTTGGAGGACATTAATTCATAGGATTGCTTTATGTCAGAAGCAACTTGATGGCACAAAACACACACACACTTTCCATTCTGGGTCATGCACAATGAAATGCTAAGAACACTTTCCTGAGAGTAAGCCCCTTTGAATCAACCTGAGTAAGATACTGAGTAGACCTGTTTAGGATTGCTCTCGCTGTAGGTGGTGGTAGAATTTTGGTCAAGGAAACAGCATAGAGACGAAGGGTAATATAAGAGCCAGTGTGATGCAGTGGTCAAAGTGTCTGATTTGGATCTGGGAGACCCCAGTTCAAATCTCCATTTGTGCCACTGAAGCTTGCTGGGTGACCTTGGGCCAGTCACACACTCTCATCCTAAATTACCTCACAGGGTTTTTATGAGGATAAAATGGAGGAGAGGAGAATGATGTAAGCTGCTTTGGGTCCCTGTTAGGGAGAAAGGTGGAATATAGATAAAGTAAATAAATAAGTTATGCACTCTTCTGCCAAACCTCTAGGGTTGCCAGCTCCGGGTTAGCATATACCTGGAGAATTTGGACATGGAGCCTGAGGAGGGCAGGCTTTGGGGAGAGGAGGGGCTTTGCTGGGGTATAATGCCACAGAGTCCACCTTCCAAAAGTGGCCATTCTCTTCAGGTGAACTGATCTATGCCATCTGGAGATCACTTGTAAACTGAGGAGATCTCCAGCCACAAACTGGGGGTTGGCAACCCTACAAACCTCCCATCAGCTTGGCAGCTTCCCACTCCCTGCAGCTGCATTTTAGGGGGGGGGGGACGAAAATACTGGGAGGTCCAGTCACTGCTCTTCTGTCCAGGCTATTGCTTCAATCCTGTTCATCCTGGCCGGCAGCTCAGCATTTGACCCAAAACCAGACTATTCTCTCAGAAGTGAAAGACGCCGAATGGAACTTGTTTGGATTTCCGAGCCAGAGTGCAGTCTGCTGGAAAACGCCTGGAAATACTTGCTTCGGGCTCTTTCAAGGACTGGAGGGAGAGAGAAAGGAGGCCCGTGGCTGTCCTGTTTCCAGTATTCACTTCCCCCCCTCCACTCTGATTTCAGTCTCTTCAGCGCTGTGACTCCTTTTTCTCCTGCCTGAAGTATCAAAGGTGAGCCCATTTCCCTGTGTAACGAGAAAATACAAAGCGCCAAGCGTCTGTACTCAGGAGCCGGGAGTCATTAGGAAGTTCCAGCTCCCAGTTTCAACTTTAATGAGCGGCTGGTGGAATTTATTTTTGGTGCCCGAAACTGAGCGAGATGAAACTCTCCCATTCATGGGGGGGAACTCTCTCTCCCTCTCCCAGAACTCCTGCTGCCTTGATCAAAATGCTCGGCAGTTGAGCTGTGCCTAAAGAAAACGACTGAGGTGAGGCTAACTGCGGCTTGCGGGCCAGCTCATGCGGTGCGGGTGCGAATGAGAGTGTGGAGCGGACAGAACAAAGAGGCCTGGCTTGTGAGTGTGCCACAGTTTCAGCCACCTGGATTATTACCCACAGAAAAAGAAAGAAAGAAAGAAAGAAAGAAAGAAAGAAAATGAACCAGTATGTCAAGTAGGGTCAGGGGCATAGACTTTTGTAAATTCTGGGGGGGGCTCTTTAGCGCGCACGCTTTGCGCGCGTGCTTGCTGGGGTGATGTTCCCCACCACCACCAGGAATCTCCACGCCTCCCCGGGCCCTTCCAAGGCCCGCCAGCTGCTGCCGCCGGGGCCTCTCTCTCCCCCCCCCCACGCCTTCCCTCTCCCTTCGCCGGGAAAAGAGGGAGGGAGAGAGAAGGATGGAAGAGTGGCCGGGGGGGGGGGGGGGGGAGAGGCACCGGCAGCAGCAGCTGCCGGCCTCGGAAGGGCCCCGGGAGGCGCGGCAGCAGGCGCTACATTTTCCTGGGGGGGGGCTCAGTCCCCCCGGGAAATTTCGGGGGAGGCTCGAGCCCCCCCGTAGTCTACGCCTATGAGTAGGGTTGCCAGCCTCCAGGTAGCACCTGGAGCTATTACAACTGATCTCCAGATGACCAAGATCACGTACCCTGGAGAAAATGGCTGCTTTGGAGGGTGGACTCTATGGCAGTATACCCTGCTGAGGTCCCTCATTTCCTCAAACCCCGCCTTCCCCATGTTTCACCCCCCTGCCAAGGTTCTAGGTGTTTCCCAGCCCAGAACTGGCAAGAACTGTCAAGGGATCCACTGTGTGAACCAGGAGCCTCAAGACTGGAGACTGAGACCGTAGGATTTGGCCACCCTAGATTGTTTCGTCAAGTCCAGAGAGGAACTGAGGCACAGAACGTCAATTTTGGTCCCTGGCAGGACCTATAAAGCCTAGAGTTACCAGTCAAGGGCAACCCCTGGAAACCCCTGGAGCTTCTGAGGGTGGGGCTGGGTTCTCACTTTATATATTTACTTTATTTATATCCTGCCTTTCTCCCCAATGGAAACCCAAAGCAGCTTAAGTCATTCTCTGCTCCATTTTATCCTCACAACAACCTACCCTGAGGTAGGTTAGGCTGGGAGAGTGTGACCGGCCCAAAGTCACCCAGCAAGCTTCCATGGCACAAGGGAGGATTGGAACTTGGGTTTAACCATATCCTAGTATGACACTTTAACAACCACACTCAGAGTGCACTGCTGATGTGTGACATCACTTCCAGGTATATGACCAGAAGTGACATTGCAGCATCACCATGATGTCAGTTTTTGCCCTATTTTCTCCTGCTGCTGCACCGGAGTAGTGGGGTCAGGATCCCCTAATCAAGCTAGAACCGGAGTAGTGGGGGCAGGATCCCCTAATCAAGCCTATAGACTTTATTTATATGTCTGTACCCTGCTTTACTCCCTAATGGGGAACAACAATGGTTTGTTGTGAGGCAGGTAAGGATAAAAGAGGTGGTCCAAGGTCATTCAGTGAGTTTCAGTGCAGAGTGCAGATTTGACCCGGGGTCTCCTAGAACTTAGTCTGACACTCTGCCCACTACTCTATAGAGGCTCTTATGCCTGGTATAAATACTAGAAGACTGGGCAGCAGCACAGACCCACGTCAGCTCCCTTACTTGAGTACAGAGCAGATGCTGGGTTGGACTAGACAACATACATCCCAGATGCAGTTCCTAGACTGGCTGTGACATAGAAGATGGTCCAGCGGTGTACAGTATCGTCAAGACAGGCAAGCCAAATCCTTCTCTGCAGAGCCTGAATTTTCTTGCTCACTTTAGTGGGTGACAAAATACTGGGAACTGGATTTTGGATGGAGACTTGATGCAGTTTGCCTCTTCCGCAGAGTAGTAAAGACAGGCAAGAATAACTGGCAGGCTGCAAGTTGTAACCTGAGTCTCCCCCCCCCCCCCCCAGTAACTCGCCTGTAGTGCTGGGACGGCAGTCTCTGAAAGCAGAAGAATTTGCTCTGACAGGCATGACACTGGGAAGAAAGGGGATGGCGGAAGGGGTGGGGTGGGGGAAGGATTGTAGGCAAAAGATAGCAAAATGCAAAATGAATCAGAACACTTCTAAGCCAATCTTCCAACATTGTTTGCTCACATATAATAAAATCACCGAATAGGCAGTGAAAGAAAGAGGGAGCAGCCACCCATTTGTGCAATTGGAGGATCTGAACTGCCTCTGCTCTGTCCGATGTTAATGCAAATCTTTTTTTCCCCTTTGTAATGTTGCAAAAAAGTTACTTTCTCCAGTTAAAAATGATGTCCAGGGAACACTCTGGGCCATGGCTCTGGTGGAGAAGGTCCCAAGTTCAGTCCCTGATATCCCCATTTAAAAGATCAGGGACTAGAAGATACAAAACTCCTCATTCATGGCAGACCAGTGGTCTTCAGCCTTTCTAGACCCACCTTTAATCCCTGTGGGCAGCTTGGTACTAGGGGTGTGCAAAAAAAAAATTCGGGGTTTTTTCGGATTCAGGTATATTAAACCTGAATTTTTCGGTATTCCTGAAAACCCCCAAATATCTATACCGGTATAGGGTAGATATCTGAAAATTTTCGGGATTCCTGAAAAATTCGGGTCCATTATACCCTATGGGGCCATTGTAATCAATGGCAAAAAAGTCTGAAAAGTTTCCAGGGGGCTGGGGGGAGGGGGTTTGAGGTAGAGGCTCCAAATTTGGACTGTAGCTGCTCAAGCCTCTCCCCAAAGGACCCCCAAAGTTTTGAAAAGATTGGACCAGGGGGTTTAATTCTAGAGGCATCCAAAGAGGTTGCCCCATTCTCCATTGTTTCCTATGGGAAAAAAGGCAGGCAGGCAGCAGACAGTGTCTCCTGAAAAATCTCTCCAAGAAAGTAAGTGAGGTGGTGAGAGGGGCATGTTTGCCAGGCTAGCAGCAGCAGAACCTGTGCAATCTGCCCCCCAGAAACAGGGCCACCATGCCAATCAGTGCCCAAAGTTAGACCCAACAGGACTCACTCAGGTCAAACCAAAATTAAAGCCCTATACTGAGATTTATTTCAAGATATTATTGGAAAATAAACCTACAACCTTTTTTTAAAGCCTATTTAACAGTGGTGAGAGAGCAGGGGCAGCAGCCAGCCACACTCTCCAAGCCAAACTCTCTCAACTCTGACCAGTCCAGCAGCAGCACCAACCGTTCAGGAACAGCAGGGAGTTGGGGGTGCAGGTCTGCTTTTATGCTCTCTGGGCATACACAGAGGTTTTCAAACAAAAACAACCTTCTGTGATTGGCCAGAGAGCGGATACCAAAATCCTATTGGCTGCCAGTGCAAGCTGCCTAGTGCCTAGGAGTTCCACAGTACTTGGAAACTTTGCAAGGCAAGCTGCCCTGATGCAATGCATTTGCAAATGCATTGCAGTGATTGGCCATCCATAGTCCCTCCCCCCCGGCCCCCTCCTGGGACCATGAGCAAAAGGCGGGAAAGAGGGTACACAATGCTGGAAAACGAAAGAGTAAGTGATGGGCTTCCCTTTGCAGTTAACTCCCCCCCCCCCCCGCGGCTGCCATTTTCAGTTTGCCGAAAAGCCGGAAAAAAGCCGAATTTTTCGAGTTTTTTATTTTCGGGATACCAGGGAGTCTCATCAGAGCCTTTCAAGTATCCCGAAAACCCGGAAAAACCCGAAATGGTTTTTTTCGGGGGTTTTCGGCTTTTCGGAAAGCCGAATCCACACCCCTACTTGGTACCCAGTAAGTGGCAAGCAGGTGACGGAAAGTTGCATGACACAATAGTCATGAAACACCAGAGTAACATGAAGACACAGAGTAACAGGAAGAGGAGGAGCCAGAGCTCACTGATGTGCTGACAGGGGCATTCCACTCCAGTCACACATGGATGATGAACTGGTGAGAGCTGCCTAGTTGTGAAAGCTGGGGGACGAGTGAGAAGGCATGAAAGAATGTTTGCAGCGGTAGCAGTGTGTGTGTATGTCTGAATCTTTTAACTTGCCTGTGCTAAAAAGGAATCCTCTCTGTGTCAGTGCAAAGAGAAGCAGGAAGTGCTGGACACTTTTTGTCTGTGCATGCTTTCAAAAAGCAGGACTAATGGTGATTCTAAGAGCCACCAACCCAGCAAGCAGTGCTCCGCAAAACACAGGAGGGCCCTTGTCCCGGCCCATGGGTAGAAGACCACGAAGGTAGACCTTACTGGACTAGATGGACCAGCCGCATTCAGCAAAATGCAGCTTCACGCAAGGGTTGCCAGATCACCCCCCTGCCCACTAGCGGGGGGTAGGGTTGCTAGCTCCAGGTTGGAAAACTCCTGGAGATATGGGGATGGAGTCTGGTGTGAAGACAGGAAGCTGAGTGAGGTACAAAGGCATAGAGTCCACCCTCCAAAGCATCCATTTTCTCTGGGGGAACTAATCTCCATGGGATCTCCAGGTCCCACCTGGAGGCTGGCACCCCTACTTCATGCACTCATAGCAGAGAGCAGCAGAAACTGCAGAGGGAGTGTGCAGAAGAGGCTTTTCTAGGCTTTGGGCATTGGTATGAGTTGTTGGCTGCTCTATTGCCAGAATAATTTTAGGCCCAAAGTATACATTAATATTTGTACCATGTAGAGTCAGGGTTTTCCCCAGACTGACTTTGACACCAAGGCTCAGACATCAGGAATGGGGGAGCTTGTTTTCAAGAAGATGTGAGAGCAAAGAGATAGGGGAGGAGTAGGATATATCCTTATTTGGGGGGATTATCTTGTGAACTAGAAGTGGGTCTCAGGGTTAATCCTGTATCTGGACACCCTAGAGCCACACTGTTCCTCCAATAACTTTAAAAATTGTTTTCCAAAGAGGGTTTTGTCTGACTTTTTATTCCACTTTTTCTCCCAAGTAGTTCAGGCATACATATCCTTGTCTTAGGGTTGCCAGGCCTGTGCCTAACAATTCTGAGAGGGTTTGGGAGCAGGGCATGGCAAAGGGGAGATCTGAAAGTAACATTACTGATCATACAGTTCTCTCGAATTACCTCAGATTTTTACAGTAAAGGCATAGAGACTGGGGAAATTCCTAGAGCGTCGCAGACATGGCTGCTGGACATGATATCGCTGTATCTGCAATGTCATTTTCCCACCCCCACGTTTTCTCCCGCTGAGGGAGTGGGCAGAGCAGGGGAGAGCCAGTGAGGCTGATTGGCTATGCTCCACAGCAAGCAGCCTGGCAAAACTGCCTGGCCTTCTTCCATTTGGTCTTCGCAGCAACTATGCCTGTTAAGTTAGGCTGAGAGGCAGTGACTGGCCTGAAGCCACCCAAGGCTGAGTTAGGATATGAACACAGGCTTCTCCAGTCTTTTCCCAACAGGCTGACCTCTACACCACACTGGGTTTGCCATGTTATTGCTGTCAGTTCCCTCAGATGCTTGGCAAGAGTCCCACAATTAAACTAATAGGAAAAATGGGTAAACTTTCCTGCAGCCCATGATGAACAAATGTGTATGATGCTGGTCTCAGTTCAAGCAGAGCAAAACTAAGGGCTGACTGGTATGGCTGGAATGCTTCATGAGCTGAGGTATGCACCCTAAAACACGCTCCAGAATCCATTGCTATCTGCTAAGGTCCCAAGGCAGACATGCCAAGGTTAGATCTGGAAGCCGTTCCCTGAAGGTAGAAAGTTTGAAACCAACCATCTTAAAGGAAAGAAGATAGGCCCCCACCCCAAATCCTACTTCTAATTTTTCTAGCTTTATATACCGTATTGAAGAGCTGATATAGCACAGTGACAAAGGACCTAACTACACTTTGCACTCCTCCCACGTTGTACCAGGGTCTGCCATGAAGACTTTCTATCTGATGTGTGCTGCAAGTTCCCTGTTGGGAACTCAGTTCCCAGGTGTGGGAGGAACCTGAATCAGATCAAGACTGTGGTGTGCGCAGTGGAGGAGGATTAAGTCTCTCTCCAGGATGTCTTCCCAAGTGATAATAGACCCAGAGGGGAAAAATTACATGTACCAATACGGTACACATAGAGTTTCTCAGTGGGGCACATAGCACCCTCTGAGGGTATCTGAGATCAGGAAACTGGCAGGGGTGGTAATGGTGGTGTCTTAAACCTCTTTTCCCCATATGATGCAGTCCCAGTCTAAACTGGGTCTCCATACACCTAGGTATGGTGTTCCTTGTGAGGAACTAACAGCATGTTAGGGTCACCAGGTCTGGGCTTTAAAAAATTCATGGAGATTTGGGGGGTAGATCCTGGGGAGGGCGGTGTTGAGGAAGGAGAGGGACCTCAGCGGGGTACAATGCCATAGAGTCCAACCTCCAAAGCACTGATTTCATCTAGGGGAATGGATCTCTGTAGTCTGGTGATCAGTTGTCATTCTGGGAAATCTCCAGGCCCCACCTGGAGATTAGCAACCCTTCAGAAAGTATTTAATAGAAAGTTCTCATGGCAGACCCAGATTGACATGAGAACTGTGCAACAGGTAGTTAAGCCCTCAGAGACTGGGTTGTGAATTAGAATCATACCTTCATCAGGGCCCTTAAGCAGATCTCTCAATCACAAGCCATCTCTCAGCCATCAATATGGCAAGTAATCATATTTACCTTACAGGGCTGCTGTAGGCATTATAGTACGATAATATATGTGAACCACTTTTGGACTCGTGAAAACATGGAAGTGTTACTTTTTATTGCTAGGGAATCCTGAAGTTAGAGTTTTGATTGTTGATCTTAAAGGCATGACAAGTAGACTACAGCAAAGATCAGTTTTTGTAGAAGGAGCAGCTTTACTCCTCTAATAAACATTTAAAGAGTCACAGTTTGTCTTTGAACAGGTTGCACTGTTTCTGACCCTCTGCGGTTGTTACATAGTGTGTTAATATAGCTGTAACAGCAGACTCATAAATCTTATTTCTGCATTCTTCTACTGTGCATATTTTTCCCAGTGTATAAATATAGTAGGATATATAATCCAAGCTGCTGCAATCATGGGAGGTAATAATTCATTATAGTTCCTATTTAAATTCTTTGTGTAAACCAGCAAGAACAAACCAATGTGGACTAACAGTGGAAAGGGTCAGACTAGGGATGCATTCAGACGTCACTTTTGTTTTCACCAACAGGGAGAGGTGACGAGCTCAAACGTTGCTTGTTTGTGGGGCTCACGTAGGTGCCTCACTCCTCTCTCCTTCCCCCTCTCTTTCACATGGAAAATCCCAGCTAGAAACTAACTTTGGCCGTCTATGATGTACGAATGACAGTACATGACTTAACTAGAATTTATTTCCTCCTTACCAACTGGGAATCTAACCAAGAGGTTAGCCCGGGCATAGAATCACAGGTTGCAGGGAGAAGACTAACGCCAGTCAACCCACATCCTTGTGAGTCATGGGTACTTGTGAGTCATGGGTAACTGGTGTTAGTTCTTATCAAAATTCTCTGCATGAGGGAGGAGGGAGAAGAGAAAAAGGTATATGTATGGCTCCGGCAATGAACTAGGCTCATGAATGTCCCGGTTCAATGGAAATGAAAACTGATGTCTGGATGCAGCCTAAGAGTCCCAAGTTCAGATACCTGTGCCACAGTGAAGGTCAGTGCACCTTGGGCCAGTCCTTCTTCCTTAGCCTCATTTACCCACTGTGGGTTTTTGTGAGGACAAAATGAGAAGGTTGATCAAGAATGTTGCCCTGAGGTCCCTGGAGGAGAGGCAGGATTAAAATCTGATAAATGCAGGTATATGACAGGGGCCAGTGCCACAGATATTCCAGCAATTTTTGTACTTTCCACTACAAGTATATCTTTGTAATTGAACAGTTCTACCACTGGTGGCTTCCAGCCGGTTATGGCACACTGTGGTGTTTTTTTTTCATTGCCATGGCAGATGTCAGTTCAGCACAGCAGCAATGGGACATTCATATGGCAGTAACCCTGCCCCCCATTTTCCCTGCACCAGTCTCTCACGATGGCCTCACACCACTGGAGAGGCTTCTTCAGGTTTTTTGTTTTTTTAGAAAACCTCAACAATTGATATGCTGTCATAGCATTATAATGTTATAGCGATCTGTCAACTATGTCCCCTGAATTCCCTGCTTTTGTTTTTTTTAAAAATAAGGCTCTAGATCCTCTTGTTACAGAGATATAAAAGGGGGGAGGCATATCTCCACAATGGAAAGGGCTAGAGTCTTCCTTTTCAAACAAAAAAGAAAGCTAGGAATTCAAGGACAGACAAACAGAAGACAGGTAGACAGATCGTTATAACAGCATATCACTGTACTGATGTGTCAGTGTCCGATTAAAAACAAAAGCCCTCCGTTGGGAGGGGGACGGTAGCCAGCGTGAGACTGAGGCAGGGGAAATGGCTTGGATGTGGGTGAGATCAATTTTCCTGACTGTACAGCAGCTACCCACAACCTTGCCTGCAATCTTTCCTAAAAGCTCAAAGTAAAGCAGGTTTAGGAAAGATCACAGGAAAGATAAGGAAAAATGGGGGGAAATTCATGATGCTGTGGGGAAACAGCATAATTGTAAAGTGGGTTAGTGGCTTGGTGGTGATCCATCTGCTTCATATGCAAAGGGACCTGGGTTCAGACCCCTGGCATCTCCAATTGAAAATATGAGGAAGTTGGTGATGAGAAAGACTACTACTTGAGATTCTGGAGAGCCGCTGCCAGTCAGAGCAGACAATATAGAGCATGGTAGTCTCAGTATGAGGCAACTTCATGCGTTCAGTCACTTTCCATTCACACAAAAGTGAGAAGTTTGTTGTTACCGTGCTTCCATATATGCCCTGTTCATAAGTTACAGTGAATGCACATGCAACCTATGTACAATATACACTTGATTGTCTTTTGTATGTGTGCTGAATAATTCTTGTGTTACAGTCAATGCATCTACAGCCGAATGTGTGACACAAACCCCACGTTTTATCAGGTACCGTTCCCCGGTTTCATTTGTAAATGCCCTGTTCACGTGCGACATGTTGCCCGTATGTGCACACATTTGCTTGTAAGAAAGAGCCATTTTATGAAACCATGGAACAGCACCTGGATAAATGTGGGCACTGTATCACATGTTCAGCTATATATATGTTGAATATAACATGAGAATTACTCAATGTGTGTATAAAGAACAATCAAATGTACACAGATTGTATGCGCATTCTCTGTAACTTGTGAACAGGAGTAAAGCGAACATATGTTGGCTCTTTCATACAAACAGGTATATGCACATCCAGCCAGGATGTACATGCGTTCACTGTAACATGTGAAGACAGCTAGTTTCCCAAGTTTCCAAATTTATGGAATGTCTAAAACGGTATGTCTAACAGATTTAAACTTAGATCAGAAAATAGTTCACTCGTTATGTTTCAGTTATTTTCAATAAATATTTATGCATATTGGCCCCAAGGTTTTCTTATTGTCTGCAATTGTTTTCTTAAATATTGTTAACTAGAATATTTTTTTTTGCATATAGCCTTAATCCATACCAAAGAGAGTTTATTGCAAAGTGAATCGTATTCAGGGTTTCATTGTTTCTTGAGGGCCACCTCATGGAATAGATCAGAGAGGCTTACAGGAGGCTCATGTTTTCTTAACAGTCATATAGGTTGTGAAGCAAAATATTTGCAAGGAGGAGGGGCTGACTTAGCACTGTTCAACAGTTGACAAACAAAGGGAACACTGTGAATCAAATCTAACAGAACAGCTTCAAGTGCTAAGTGGGAGGATGAAGTGTGAAGGCGCCCCTTGGCAGTCCTGCATTTGAGGGTTTTGTATAATTTCCCCAAAAAAGACAGTTTGCATTTCTGAGCTAGTGGCTTCACTAGAGCCCAGGATGACATACTGGATATAATGGAAATTTGGACTAAGGAGAACTGGATCCTGATCCCTGCTTTGCCAGGAAATGCACTTGGTGGCCTTCAACAGAACAAAAAGGGGGGGAATGGCAGGTGATAGGGGACTGATTTATTATACAAAGTCCCTCCGCGTTTCATTGTGCAGGCTTCGTCGGGGGGAATCAGAACATTCACCTAGTGCTCGAACTGCCCACAGTTTTTTACACTGTGTCATTCCCCACTGCAGGGCTATTTTGGGGCAGGAACGCACAAGAACAGAGTTCCGGCTGGCTTCCAAGTTGGCCATGCCTACAGCCTTCCCCCCCCCCCCCCCCAGGTTCCCCAGGCACCTCGCAAGCTGCGGGGCACCTGGGAAAGCCAAGCTGATCCAAGGAGGGAAGGCAGTTTAAACTGCCTCCCCTTCTTGGGTTCCCCAGGCGCCCCACAAGCCGTGGGGCGCCTGGGGAAGCCGATCCTGGGAGAGATCTACGCTGTCCGGGGTGTGGCCTAACAAGATAATGAGTTTCTGCTGTTGGGTGTGGCCTATTACGCTAATGAGTTCCTGCTGGGCTTTTTCTACAATAAAAGCCCTGCCCCACTGTAAAAGAATTTAATTGCTGTGGACAGTTTCAGCACTAGGTGAATGTTCTGATTCCCTCTGACGAAGCCTGCACGATGAAACGCGTAGGGACTTTGTATAATAAATCGGTCACCTATCACCTGGCATTTTTTCCTTTTTGTTCTGCCGGCACATTGCAGGGTGCAGCCCAGTTTTTTTGTTAGCCTTCAACAGAATGACCATGGCTCAGTGGTAGAGCATTGACTTTGCGTGCAGAAGGTCCCAGATTCAGCTCATGACATCACTGGTTAAAAGGTTCAGATTGCAGATGATGTGAAAGACATCCACAGCATACCCTCGAGGGCCACTACCACTCAGAGCTGGCAACAGGGACCTTGACTGACCAGTAATCTCACTTACTATAATGCAGCTTCCTGTGCTCTCTTGCTTTTCCTAAACTACCTCAGGGGGCTGTCGTTAGGACATAGTGGAACGACTGTCATCTGTGTTGGGGAAAAGGTATGAAATGTATGAACATGTGAACCTGCTTTATTTATAATCAGGCAACTGGTGGCAGGAGCTCTTTTATATAGGAAGGTCTTTCCCTGTGACCTGAGATCATGGAGAAGACATGAACTGAACCTGAGACATTCTGAATGAAAAGCAGGTATTCACTCCCTGAACAATAGCCCTGAAGACAAGGACAAGAAAGGAGGGGTGTCTGTTTTTTCTAATGGTCATCATGGGCACAAAAATTGGAGCTTACTGAACTATTTGGGTTAGTCTTCCAAGGGCATCTGTGGGAATCATCCAGCCTCATGAAGAGTTCTGGAGAACTCGAAAGCTTGCACACTGTTTTGTGCCATTTTGGTTGGTAGCTTTTTGTGTGTGTGTGTGTGTGAGAGAGAGAATGACGATTGCCTCACATTATGATGCATTTCTTACACATTTGAGAATCAGGGCTGATCTGCTTGCATTAGCAAACCAAGGAATCTCTTATGGCATTCCATTTGTCAGGGCACCAATAAGAAAGCATACAAGCCAAGAGGTGCACTCAAGATCCCTTATACGGGATCCAGTAAATCTTCAGGGCATCTTCACCTATCACCCCCCCCCCCCAGCATTTGTTCAGACTGGAAGAGGAGGATTGGCATAGTTGACCAAGAATCTTCAGCACCTACCCTCTAGAACATGCAAATCTTCCCTGTGCTTCCCCAACAGGGAAAGCCCAAATCTGAGAGGCTGTTTGAGGATGGGGGAAAGGCTGAAGAGAAGAAAGGATCAAACCCCCTATGCCATATCACTAATCCAAATTGTCTGTTTCCACCACAGTTGCTATTTACCAATAAAAAAAACCTTGAGATACCCACCAGTAAATCTCAGAGTCTTAACAACTCTAGTCTTCAAGGTGTCCCAAGACTCCTAGATATTAGAACGTACGCTGTATTGTACTCTGTTGCTTCTTACTGATTCCCATTAGGTGCTTCTTTAATATCCATTTAGGAAAAGATCCTGACAACCCCCCTCCCCCAGGAAATCAAACCCTGAAGAATATGGCATAAACATCTTCTTCTAGTGTAAGTAGTCTATTTACTTGATGCAGCTCCCCTTGGGTTTTTCTCTTATTGTTGCCTTTCACTGGACCAACAGAATACCACACTCTCTAAATGATTTTACAGGTATGAGGGGAATAGGCAAAGAGGAACTCGAGGGAGTCAGTGGAGAGGTGGCATTCTTCTACCACTGAGGAGATGGAGGAGAGGGTCCTGTCAAACTTTCCAGCAAAGCCCATTCGGTAGTGCTAAGCAGAGCATTAAATGAATTAATTGGCTGGAAAGTGAGCATGCTGCATGTGGAGAAGTTACAGTCTGGAGTCCTGAGACAATATAGAACTCAGTAGGACAGCAAACCTTGGCTTTCCAAGATTCTGTCATCAGCTTTTAAACCTTGGCCTTGTTTTCAAATACTGTGCCACAGCATGAGGCGACAGACTTCTGAGATGGTAGAACGAACCCTACATCTTAAAAATATGGGAGTGTATGTGCTATTGTTGAGGGATTCCCCTATATGCAAATTTTCTGTGAGTAAAAAAAGTAGTACAGAAGGGAACGCTCTAGATCAGAGGTTTCAAACTCATTTGTTATGATGGCCAGCTCTGACATAAATGTCGGGCCGGGCCATGTGTGCCATAAAATGTAACGCCAGATACTGGAGATAGAAACTGTGTACAGGACAGCAGCTGGTATGCTCCGAGTTGGTGTGTCCTCACTGCAAGGCCCCCTGGGGTGGGGTGGGGGTGTAGAGGAAAACCCACAGAGATGGACCAGAGAGGCAGCAGTGCAATGCTGGGCAGATGCTCCCATGATGCTTGACTGCTGCAGGTGAGGTTGTTCTCCTGTACTGAAGCCATAATGGAGTGGTTCTGCCTACTCCCCCCCCCCCCCAGCACTCTCTCCCTTGCATCAGTTGCTCGTGGGCCGCATAAGAGCCCTGGACAGGCCAGATCCGTCCCCCGGCCTTATGTTTGACACCCCTGCTCTAGATTGTGGGTGTAAAGTGCCATCAAGTCACAGCCAAGTTGGGGAGATTCCACTTAGGGGCTTTCAAGGCAAGTGAGAAGCAGAGGCGATTTGCCACTGAAGGCTCTAAATTAGCCTGTGCCTATTTCTCAACTGCAGTATCACAAGTGCACTCTAAAGTGGTACAATCTATTTTGCCATCTCAGGGGAGTACCATCTAGTTCTTGTGCATGGATAGACCAGGCCTAAATCTTGGTGTAGCACAGAAGTTCAAGTATTTTTAGCAAATCTTGAGGGCACACAAGGTGTTCTAGGAGCCAGATTGGAGGGTGGGAGAGAGCAATGGCAGATACCTGAGCCTGTTACTGAGATTAGGGATCTTGCTCTGGCAAATGTGTTCTGCTCTGTTCTCCTCTCCCTGTGGTCCCCTTCTCTCAAGACCTGGTGGTGGTGGAAGGTGCCTTCAAGTCGCAGCCAACTTATGGTAACTCCATGGGGTTTTCAAAGCAAGAGGCAAACAGAGGTGGTTTGCCACTGCCTGCCATTGTGTAGCAACCCTGGACTTCCTTGGTGGTCTCTCATCCAAGTACTAACCATGGCTGACCCTTCTTAAGCTTCCAAGATCGGGTGAAACCAGGCCAGCCCGGTCCATTGAGGTCAAGTCCTGCAACTAGAGAATTTCTTTCAACAATAGTTCCCGGCTCAGAAAGTTACATGATAGTAGTAGCTAGCAGTGACTTTGAGCAGCCAGTCACTGGAGAAGGACTCCCAAATCACAGGCTGTAATTCTGTGGGTAGATTTGACCTCTCGTATTTTTCAGGGCAAACTGTTCTGTGCAGTTCTGTGATTCTTTTTATGCCTTAGATCCAGACGAGTGCTCCCACAGGCACATGGATTTGTACCTGTGGACTGTGACCTTCCAGGAAGAGGATTTTAGAGTACATTTTGGGCTGCTGTGGGAGGCGGGAAAGTTGCGTTCTGACAGCAGAAACCCTCCTGTGTGTGGAAACACTAGTTGGGATTCAAGCCATGGGCTGTGTTTTGCTTTCACAGATTGCAGCTGCTAGGGCTGCCATTTCAAGAGGGAGTGTAGAAGATAGTTTCTTGATCTTTTCCCCTCACACTGTTAACTTGGCAAAAATTGCCTGCTGTCCCTAACCCTGCTTTGATTCCTGCTACACAAAATGTATGGATCCTCATTAGTTTTCATAAGTAGGGATAAAATCAGCTTTGGGGGCAGGGTGGCTAGTGGCAAATTAATCCAAGTGAGACAAAAATGGTGTTGAGGAGGGAATGGACTTGCTCGTTCTACCAGGGGATCTTTGGATCTTAACCTACTGTTATGAGCCTGGAGATACTCCTGGACCCAATCCTGCTTTTTGAAAAGTGGGTAAAAATCATGGCCAGGGGTGCATTTCTTCACCTCAGGCTCGTACCCAGGATTTTTTAAGTTGAGGGGCATTTAAATTTCTTAGGGGGTGCTGTCTAATTGAATTAAAGGAATACCTGGCTCCTTCCCCACACCTGCCATCGCTCGGGGGCTCTGGGCTGGATGGGAAGTCGTGGGGCCTTGCCTGTAAGTCAGGGGGCTTAGCCCTGAGATGCCCCACTGTAGCTATGGGCCTGCTTCACCTCCTTTTTGTATACTGGTGCTCTTCTCTTCTAGCCAGATCTGACATTGCTATGCTGGTCTGTGTTTTGGTCATGCCTTGCCTACTGCAACATGCTCTATATGAAGTGTGGTTTGAAGACAACTTGGAACCTTCAACTTGGCCAGAATGCAGGACCTGCCTATTGTCTGAGGGCATATTTGCTTCAGTTTAAACAACTGATAAGAACTTCTGAAGCCTGTCATTGAGGCCTAATACTTGGAAAGCGACCTTTCCTTCTAGGAGCTCAGTAAATGATTCAGCCTAGTAGAGTTTTGGATGGTCCCCCCCCCCCCCCCCCCGGCCCCATTCAGGTTGAAGGAATTCTCTGTAATTAACAGAACCTTCTAAAGCACCTGGCCAGCAGAGGCGCCCATTTTACACATTTTTGCAAGGGGTGAGAAACAGTTCTTTTTATATTAGATTAAATTTGAACTGATTTATTTTTATACACCCACCAGTGATATTTTTTCCTTTGGGCTCAGACTGGTGTTTTCATTGCTAGACTTCTTTTAATGGCTTGGATCCTTTCAAACATTTCTGCTGACAGAAGGATTTCTGTCAACAGAGTGGCGACTTCCTTGTCTCCAGTCTCCCACTGCATATGAAAATACCCCCGAGATGCAGCATCTCAGATGCTGTTGTTGGGCAATGAGGGACCCTCAGAAATGGAGGCAAATAGGTTGGAAGTTACACTAAGACCCCGTTATACAACTTGGAGGGATAACCACTTAAGTTGGAGGAAGGCCTGTTTAGACTGGAGAAAGGCTTCAAACGTTACTCAGTAAAAATACATATGAGCCCAAGGAGGGAGTTGGAGGTCTTCGGTGAGAGAAGGCAATCAGTGAAAATTCTGACACCCCCTCCCCCACCCCCGTCAGTGGAAATCCTTTGTGGCATCCTTTGTGGCATCCGACCTGCAATCTTGGTTTCAAGACAGGCAATGTATAGAAGGGCAACAGCAACGGAACATCTACCCAGAAAATATTGTCCATGCTTAAAACAACAGATTTTAAATCAGAAAAAAACCACCAAGAGGAGAAAGGGTTAAGAAATGCCTTTTCCATCCCAGCCTCCAATGATGTAGGATAGTTCTAGAAATCACTGGAACCTCATAGCTGACATTGCATGCCCCTCCCCCCCCGTCCCCTATTGCTCCTGCCAAGTTGCCAGGCTTAGCCTCGCAGCCATGAATGGCCATTGCCTTGTTGGGAAACATCCCCGTGGGCCACCCTTCTATTCCAGAGCCCCCCCCCCCCCCGCCCTGCAGTGTGGTTGGCAAGGAGCCTGGCAACACTAGGGCTTCCCGGTTTCCCAGACTGAATAGAAATCTGCTCCTAGCGGTGCTCTTACCCCACCACCACTCCATGGGCTGATTGGAGGGAAATGGGAGGGAGGGGAGGGGATTGCAGTTGCCAGCAATGCAGCACCATTTGGGGCAAATTCTAGAGTGTCGCCTTGTGATGATGTCAGGTAGAGCTGCCAACTCAGGGTAGGTAAATTCCTGGAGATTTTGGGGGTAGAGCCTGGAGAGAGCAAGGTTTGGGGATGGGAGGGATCTCAGCGGGATATAACGCCATACAGTTCACTCTCCAAAACAGCCATCTCCTGTAGCAGAACTGTACCCTGGAGAGCCAGTGTAATTCAGGCAATCACCAGGCCCAGCCTGGAGGTTGGCAACCCTACTTCTAGGTCACTGGCCATGATATCCCTTCCACATTGCTGGCTATGCCACACCATCCCTGGAGAGGTTCTCCTGGCTCTTTGGTCCTCCATCAGGTGAAGAGGGCATAGTAGTGGTCCGTGGGAGAGTTGCAGGTCCTTCCAGTCCACCCTTGGCTGTTAGCTAAGCTGCTCTTAAAGAGCCTCTCTGTAAGTACAGAGTTAGTGCAAACAGCAGCACCCCCTGGAGAGAGGAATTGTGGGCCTTGGCCCCATTGGATATTTATATCCCTCTTACATTGTTCTCCCCCATCATTCCACAGTGACCACTCTGTGAGTTAACTAGGTTGAGAGAGTGTGATTTATCCCAGTCAGTTTCTTTCTTTCTTGTTTTGGTATTTTGTATTTGTGTGTGCCTGTGTGCGCCCGTGCCCATGCCTGGATGTCATGGCGACCTCTGGCAACTCCTTGTGGGGCATAGAAGATGTTTAGAGAAGTTGCTTGATAGCCTGCCTCTGGCCTCCCAGCCCTGGTATTCTCTGGAGGTCTCCCTTCCAAGTACTCTCCAGGGTCAGTCCTGCTTAGCTTCTGAGATCTGATAAGATTGGGCTTGCCTGGGCTATCCAGGTCAGGGTGTCCCAGTCAGTTCCTAAGCTGGAGTTGCATTCAAACCTGCCTCTCCCACTCTGACCACTCAATCACACTCCACACCAAAGTCAAGCTCACAGCTCAGTTTGAGCACACACATTTTTGCCGCAGAAGGTACCAATTCAGTCTGCAGCTTCTCCAGTCAACGATGGTCGGGCTAGGGTCACTCCTTGGCTGAGGCCCTGGGGGGGCTGCCTCCAGCCTGAGTAGACAGCACTAAGTTTGATAGACCAGTGGTCTGACTCAGCGTAAGTCAGCTCCATATGTCGGAATGCATCAAGAAAACCCCTGATTAACATTTTTGGACTTTTGCATTTTTCCCCTTGGGGAAGGCCCATAGCTTGGTGGCATAGGACATGCTTTGTATGCAGAAGGTCCTGACTGTACTCTCTAATATCTCTTGTTAAAAAGATCTTGGGTAAGAAGATTAAGCAGAACCCTTTCCTGGGACCTTGGAGAGCAGCTGCTAATCGCACCAGACAGCACTGAGTTTGATGGACCAACTGTTCAAGTCAGTATTTCAATCTATTTATTTAATATATTTATATGCTTGCCTTTCTCCTGACCAAGTGTGGACCCAAGGGAGGGGACAGCAAGATCTAAGACACAGCATATAATCAGCTGTAAAAAGGAACTTCATAAAAACGCATCCAAATATAAAAACAAACAGCTATTCCCAGCCAAACCAGGTCATAAAACCCTCACCATGCTTGAAAGGCCCTTCCAGACATGGTTGTTTTGCAGCCCTGATGGAAGGTAAGCACAGTAGAAGCCTTCTTTATCTCCTCTGGGAGGCTATTCCACAAAGATGGAGAGATTGCTTAAGAAGCCCAAACCTGGGCAATAACTGATCTAGCCTTGGCTAGAAGAAGGGACTACTAAAGAACCCTGCCATGAGGAGCAAAGTTGCCACATAGATACATGCCGGGAGAGAGTGTCTTTCATGTATGTGGGCCCCCTAGTCATGAAAAGCTTTAAAGGTAAACACCAGCACCTTGAATCAAACCTGGAAACAGGTAACCAATGATAGGATTCCAGAGTATGTGTCATATGGGCTCTTTGGGCTGATGCCTTGTTAGCAAATGGGCTGTCACATTTTGCACCAACTTCTTCCGGGGCAGCATCATGTTGAACACACTACAGTAGTCTAGTACAGATTGCCATAACATAGATCAGCATGGCCAGATCAGGCTTCCTCAAAAAAAAGCAAAAAAAAAAAAAGCAGCCAGGCTATAAACTACATGAAGCTGGGAGAAAGCACTTCTCTCTGCCGTAGTCACATTCACTTATTTCTCCAATGTAAAACCAGGGATCAACAGGACTCCCAAACTCTTCAAGGAGTCCATTAGTAAAAGTCGCGCCCAATTGACAGTGAGGAATTAAATCCAATTTGATGTAGAAATTCTACCACTCAGCATCGCCTCTCTCTTACCCGGAACACATTCAGGCACTAGCCCAGAGCAGGTATGAAGGCAGCCAGATTATAAAGCATCTGCATGTGTAAATTCTAGTGGATGAATTTTAGCCCTTCAGGCAGCAGCCAAGTATTCACTGCAAAATCCAGCTTGGCCCTAAGCCTTCAAGAACTGAAGCAGGAGCTTGCTGTAGACAGACCAGCCTCATCTAGCTCAGAATTTGACACCCTAAAAGGAAGGCTGCAACCAAGAAATCAGGAGATTGAGACTGGGAAGGAGCTAGAAGGAAGAGGCTAGAAAAGATGTTTAAGTGTTAAGGATGTGTCCCTGGCGACCAAGAACACATTAATTCATGCATAGCATTTTCCATTACTATGTATGGGTATGACAGTTGGACGATGAAAAAAGTGATTAAAATGTGGGATTTGCTGCCAGAGGAAGTAGTGATGGCCACAGTAATAAACAGCTTTAAAAAGGGGATTAGATAGATTCATGGAGGATAAGTCTATCAGTGGCTACTAGCCATGGTGACTGAGGGGAACCTCCACATTCAGAGGCTCTAATCTTCTGAATCCCAGAGCCGGGAGGCAACGTCAGGGGAAGGCCTCGGCCTCCATGCTCTGTTACTGAGTAACTGATTGGCCACTGTGTGAGACAGGATGCTGGACTAGATGGACTTGGTTTGAAACAGCAGGGCTCTTCTTCTTCTTATGTTCTTATTACTGCGTATGGGTGTGAAAATTGGACAATAAAAAAAATTGACCAGAAGAAAATAGATTCTTTTGCAATGTGGTGTTGGAGAAGAGTTTTACGGATACCATGGGCTGCCAAAAAGACCAATAAGTGGGTTCTAGATCAAATGAAACCTGACCTCTCCCTAGAAGCTAAAATGACTTAAACTGAGGCTATCGTATTTTGGTCACATCGTGAGAAGAGTCACTGGACAAGACAATAATGCTAGGAAAAGTTGAAGGCGGGAGGAAAAGCGGGAGACCCAACATGAGATGGATTGACTCAATAAAGAAAGCCATGGTCTTCAGTTTGCAAGACCTGAGCGAGGTTGTTAACGACAGGACATTTTGGAGGTCATTAATTTGTATTGTCACTATATGTCAGAAGCAACTTGACAGCACTTAACACACACACAACAGAAACTCCCAGGCCAGCTGTGAAGACAAAAAACATCCCGTGTTGTTTGTTCATTATTCTCATAGAAGGGAAACAAGTTGCAAGTCAGATATCTTTATCCTAACACCATCCCCTCGATCCTTTTCACAATTTTAGAACATCCAGTTTGATATGAAGAAGTTTTGTACCATTTGAAAACTTGTGGTTAACATACATTATGCAAGATTTATTTTATTTCTCCCTGTTTTTTAAATACACACACACACACACACACAGAGGTTTTCTCAGCCATGTCTGAAAGGCAGCCAAAAGGACCCACTGGGTATCAAAAGCAGGTTGCTTAATGGATTCGGTGGACCAATGAAGCAACCTGTTTCTGATACCCAATAGGACCTTTTAGCCACCCTTCAGGCATGGCTAAGAAAAACTCTGCATCTTTTTTTTAAAAAACCCACAACTCACTATTATTATTACCATCCCCATACCTCCGGGGCCATCACCACAGGAAAGCTAACATGAAGTGATGGTTTCTTGTTATGAAAGTGACAACTTCACTAGGCATACTAATATCTGGAGGACAGGAGTCCCACAGCTGAAGGCCAGGCCTGACCCCACTTGTACTTAAGGATCTCACTTTGGGCACAAAGAACTTCAGCCTCCCTGAAGAATGCAGCTGTCTTGGTAGATGACTGTACTGAAGATGTAACCGTACGATCTAGCAGACTTCAACAATTCTGCTGGTTGGCTGTACTGTAAAATCTACATCGTGTTGTGCAATGCTGAGGCATGTACATCTTTAAGCACCGATCAACACGCACTGATGGCTTGGGACAGAACACTGCAGAGACTCAGGCTGAACTGAAAAGGTGCGCAAGCTGCAAAAAGCTTCATCAGAATCATATGAGCCTCTCCTCCTTCAGTTACTTGGGGCAGGGGGGATCATTGCAAATTGTTCCGTTATTCACTGTGTTCCCTAAATGGCCAGGATCATCTGCGTGATCATATAGGAAATGTTGCCTTGTTCTAAATGGGGTTCATTTACCATTACTGCTAACAATCATTTCTACACATAGCTGCAGCTAGTCAGGCTTCTGATGGGTCTTCCTAGATGGGACTACATCCGGCCTGTGCACTGGCTGCCAATAGCATAACGAATTCGCTTCAAGGTGCTGGCATTCACCTTTAAAGCCCTATATGGCCAAGGTCCGACAAACCTGAGGGACTGCCTTTCCCCATATATACCCCAGAGAGCACTACGGTCGGGGGTCTCAAAATCAACTGACCCTCCCGGGCCCCAAGGATACCAGGCTCGCTGCTACCAGGACCAGGGCATTCTCAGTGGCGGCTCCATACAGGTGGAATGAGCTCCCAGAAGAAATCAGGGCCCTGTGGGATCTTTTACAGTTCCACAGGGCCTGCAGGACGGAGCTATTCCACTAGGCTTTCAACTAAGGAGCCACCCTCACCACTACCACCAACAACCGTGGTTATGGGCCTGGCCCCAGCTCTGAGATCGAGCCATACCATCATGCAACCTAAGAAGATCACTGAGTTGGAAACTGTTTGTTTACATCCTATAGCACGCCATCTTAATCAATGAAGGAATTATTACTAGCACTTTATGATTTTATGTTTCATTGTAACTGACTGTTTAAAATGATTTTATGTGGATTTTATGGTATTTTGTACCGACTAATGTAAGCCTGCTCGCGGGCCCTGCTCGCGAGGAGGGCGGGGTACAAATTGAATAAACAAACAAACAAACAAACAAACAAACAAATAGTAGGTTAGTAGCAAATATGATCCCTGATTGGCTGTGATGAGGATGAGTGAAACAAGAAGAATTGTTTTTTATACCCTGCTTTTCTCGACCCGAAAGAGTTTCAAAGTGGCTTACAATTGCATTCCCTTCCTCTCCCTGCAGCAGACACCTTGTGAGGTAGGTGGGGCTGAGAGAGTTCTGAGAGAACTGTGACTGGGCCAGGGTCGCCTGGCAGGCTCCATATGAAGGAGTGGGGACTCAAACCCAGTTGTACAGATTAGAGGCCGCCGCTCTTAGCCACGACGCCATGCTGGCTATCAGCAAAAAAGAAACAAAAGTGAAATTAATGCAATAAGAAAAGAGGAAAATGTGGCTGTCGGTAATATTTCCTGGCTCCCCAACCAGGGAATAACCAGTATTGCACCGAAAAGCAGACATGGAGAACATTCAGCTCAGCACTGGCAGAGTCATCTTTGGGTTGTTCCCCTAAGACCACTGTTTTCCAAACCAGTGGATTACATTATAAGGACAGGCAGGATATAATATGCATTGGCTAGATAGATTATCCAGATTTGGGGAATGATCAATAATTTCTGGGAACCCTGTATGAAAATGGGTATTATACAGCTGGAAAAGGTACACAAAGGAGCATCCTTGGACGATCAAGGCCAGTGAGGAAAGACTGAATGTACTAGCAGTGTGTTTAGCCTGGAGAAGGGATAGGGTTGCCAGCCTCCAGGTGGGGCCTGGAGATCTGCTTTTACAACTGATCTCCAGCTGACAGAGATCAGTTCCCTGGAGAAAATGGCTGTTTTGAAGGGTGGACTCTGTGGCATTGTACTATGCTGAGGCCCCTCCCCTCCCCAAATGCTGCCCTCTCCCGGATCCATCCCCAAGGTCTCCAGGTATTTTCCAGCCCAGAGCTGGCAACCCTAAGAAGAGAAGACTGAGCAGGAGACATAATGACACTCTTCAAATAGCTGAAAGGCTGTCACACAGAAGATGGCAGGCAAATACATGTATGTTCTCTGCTGCTTCAGAAGGCAAGATTAAATCTAATGGGCTTAAATTATAGGAGGGTAGATTTAATTTGAACATTAGCAGAAACTTCTTAATAGTAAGAGCAAATCAGCATTGGGTGGTGGTGGAAGCCCCACCCCCAAACACCTGACTCCTGCATTGATGTCATCAGCATAATGACATCATGCAGAAGTGATGTCATCATGTTGGGCATGTCACATGACAACACTCTAGCATTTTGGCCTAAACTCTATGGATGCTAGGGCATCACCATGCAATGTGCCTGGCATGATGACATCACTTCCGTGTGATGGCATTGCGCCAACGAAATTGCATGCAACAATGACCATTTTTTCTGGGGGAACTGTTCTCTATTGCCTGGAGCTCAGTAGCAATCCCAAGAGATCTCCAGCTACCACCTGGAGGCTGACAGCCCTAATCCCCTCGTGCCACTAACAGATTCTTTCCCTAAGGTAACACAGGATACCTGCTCTATTTCTGCCTCTCCATAGGCTCCTGAGCCCTATATACTAAACTATAGATGTCTGAGACCCTTTTCTCCACCTGGCAAAGCCTAACTACCTAACAAATCCTGGTAGTTTCCCCTGTTTCTCTGCTGCTTCCCCAAGCTCTATCTGAGGCAATGACAGTTTCCCTCCACCTAACTCTCTTCTCTCCCCCTTTCCCAGAGGGTCCACAACCTCTCACTAAATGATGCCACTTAGTATCTGCACACTCCCTCTTGTAGGCAGGGATTTGTTGGGATGCCTGGAAAGTGGAACTAGAGACAGCCCTTCACACAAATCTAGAAGACACCCTTCTGACTCTAGGACACTTAAGATATGCTTCTTCTTTTCTACCATTTCTTTTCCAGGCTATGTTATTGAAGTTCCTGCTCCACACCATTTCCATCTATCTCTGTAACCTCTCATTTAGTTTTTATCCTCTTCCAAGGTTTGCCACTCCTCCTTTTAAAGCTAGGGCACCACTTTCTTCTTCAGTGATAAACTTGAGTGTAATGAAGCTGCCATATACCAAACCAGAACACTGGACCTAAGGGTGGTTTAACACCTGCTCAGTTTCTGATTCACAATTGCAAATAGGGAGCTGAGCTTTCATCAATGGTTTACCTGTTCATAAGCAATTTGAAACTGTTTGTTCAGGGTTGCCAGACCCCCCGGTTTGGTGGGGGTTACCTACTTTTTTGGGGGGTTCTACCCACCGCCTGGCCAGCGGGGGAAGCCCCACCCACAAGCCCCAACACCCGCAGCCACCCCTCTCCCTTTTCTCTTGAGAGAGAGGAGGGAGAGGGGTGGTTGCATGCTGCATGTTTGATCTCTGAGTGGCATTGCCGCTTGGAGATTGGGCAGGCGGGGCCCTCTGCTGCGGGCATTTAAAGGGACACCTTTAAGTCCTCGCAGCGGGTGGGACCGTCTCTACGGGGGGCAGGGCTTGTAGCTGGGATGTCCCCAACATGATGTCATCATGTTGGGGATGCCACGCCCCCTCCGGGAATGCCCCCCAAAGTCCCCCGCTGGGGACGAAGGTGGACCTAGCAATTCTAGTGGATTTACTTTTCAGATGTTTTGACAGTATAGTACACTAGTACAGAACATACGAACAGCAGTGTTTTACACATGCACATTTTCACACAGACTGGTGAGAGTTCTAGTTCACCAGTCAATCATATCAGTAATGTATCCACAACTTTTTTGAGCCTGTGGGCACCTTTGGAATTTTGACACAGGGTGGTGGGCACAGCCACAAAATGGCTGCCGCAGGAAGGAGAGCCAGCTACAAAATGGCTACTGGAGCTTACCTTCAGGTACATAGTGAAGATCCTTCTACTGTAATGGCAGCTATTGCCAAAGCAATGTTTTCAAAAAATTGCACAGCCAGTCAAATCTCCAAAGGCCAATTACAAGCCCTGCTGCTCAAAACCTCCATCTAGCCCCACCTACTTTCTAAAAATACTAGGTGGGCACCAGGAAGTGTCATCGGGCACCACCTGGTGGACCCCTGATTAAGGGTGAGTAAATCCATCCATCAGCTAATGTTTATAAGCCACTCTGTTTCCTTATTTTAAGAAATCTTAAAACAATGTGGTGTTAATTTCAGTCTGTGCTGTATGTTATTTTGCACATGGGCATTTTCACAGCCTTATAGGAGGTACAGTTCTCCTCCCATGCCATTTAAATATCTGACTCAACCATCCATGACCCTGGGAGAGAAACAAATATACTGAACAGATGTAGAAGTGCCTGCAAAGTAAGGAAATGAATCTCCACAGTCAAAAGGAAATGCAACCCCAGCTACCACAGCTACTGAGAAACTGCAAAGCTGTTCTGCTTGGACTGTAGTGAAATGACACGATCCAAGGCCTGGATTTCAGGGGACTGTGACTATCAAACATGGTATATTTGCCTGCCAAACCTGTTCATAGTGAAGTTTGTGGCAGCTCTAATGGGACCATCTAGCCCAGGATTGTCTACACTGGTTGGCAGCGGCTGTTTCCAAGGTCTTTTTAACTGCAAATGTCAGGGACTGAATCTGATGCCTTCTACATACCAGTGCATATGTCCACTCTATATCCACTAATATCCACACAAGTGCTCAGCTTTCTAACAAATATTAGTATTAATAATTAAATGAAAAGAAAAATCAAACAAAAAATTGGATTCCTGGAAGAAATAAAAACAACAACAACAATGCCTTCATGCCTTACTTGTGGGCTTGAAGTAGGGTTGCCAGCCTCCAGGTGTGGCCTGGGGATCTCCCGCTTTTAGAACTGATCTCCAGCTGACAGAGATCAGCTCCCCTGGAGAAAATGGCTGCTTTGAAGGGTACAGTCTATGGCATTGTACTATGCTGAGGTCCCTCCCCTCCCCAAACCCCACCTTCTCCTGGCTCCACCCCCAAAGTCCCCAGGTATTTTCCAACCCAGACTTGGCAACCCTAGCTTGAAGGGAAAAAAGGAACAAGAAAGCTGTGTATGTGCTGCAACAAATTTTTATACATAAACCTTATACAAACTAACACCACTACTACCAATTATAAACCTATACAAAGTACAGTATTGTAAATATATTGGTATAAGTCTGACAAGAATCTCCGGAATAATATCTCATTTCAATTGTGGGCTTCCCTCAGGCATCTGGCTGGCCATAGCTGGAAGCAAGAGGCTGCCTTAGGTGAGCCTTTGGCCTAATCCCACAGAGCTGGTGTATGTTCACAGTGCAACCAAGAGGCCTCACAGTACTTGCCAGCCACATTCCACTTGGCATTTGCTGCAAGACTGAAAGCCATGCTATGCAGAGGAAGAATCCCCCCCCCCGATAAAATTTTGTATGAGTGCTGGGGGAATCTGACATTCCCTCTCCGGAAGCATAACCTTGAGAGAGACGTGCAAACGATCCTTGACAAATGAGAAACTGGAGATGCTTCTTTGCACAAATAAATGACTGTGTAGAAAAGGCCCTAATTCAGGGTAGCTAAACTAGAGGCAAAATGCAGTTAGGGAAAATGAGAGAAACCCCCGATGGGAGGTTAACAAGGCTGACAATAAGCCCAGCAAACAAGATTATCCATTACACAATTAGCTGCCCAAATCCATGCTGTGAACAGTCAGTTAACAGCTGAAGGGGGAATGATGGGGACCAGAGTGGAACAGAAATTTGGGTTTTCGATAGATAGGACATGAAGTTGAATTGTGTGCTCCATAGCAGACCCAGGTATTTCCAAAAGTGCTGCTAAGCAGCAGGGTGAGGGGGTGATTTGTAGTAAAGAGACCGAGCAGGGGTGGATGGACAGGTGCCTAACACATTTATTTTATTACACGTAAAATATTTTAAAGTCTGCCTCTCTTCTGACAAGTCAGGACCCTAAACAGGAACCTATCATATAACAAAATACTGTAAATTTCAAATACGTGAAAGCCACTTTAAGACAGCCAATGAAGGAATAATGTAAAAATATCTTAATATCCAGGAAACAACCCCCCTTTTTTTGCCCAGAATAAAAAAACTACACCTCCCCCCCAAAATTGCTAAAAAGTAGCTCTGTTTTACACTTGAAAAGCAAGGAAGTTGGAATCTATCCTGATCTTTTCTGGGAGGCTGTTTCCTCAGTATAGGGCAGCAACCAAAAAAGCCTGAGCCCTTGCAGCTGCAGAACTAGAGCTACCAACCTCCAGATAGGGCCTGAAGTTCTCCTGGAATTACAACTGATTTCCAGGGTACAGAGATCAGTTCCCCTGAAGACAATGGCTGGGTAGACTCTATGGTATACCATAGAGTCATATATGACATCACATCACTGCTGAGTTCTCTCCCTTCCCTAAACTCCACCCTCCCCTGATACTGCCCCTAAATCTCCAGGAATTTCCCAAGCTCAAGTTGGCAATAAGGTGCCTAGGCCTGTGCCTGCAACCCCTGAAAGATTTGGTGGGCACGGCTACATGCATCCATGGAAGTGACAACATGTCTTGTTGATGCTCTAGGACCCCCAAATCTCTATGGTAACCTTAGAGGTTTGGGGGGATTCCTAGAGTATCACCCTACTGCAGTGTCACTTCCAGGGTTGGGCAGAATTCCCTGTCTCTCTTTCTCCTATCATGATCAGCAGCAGCAGCAGGCAGGTAAGCCTGATGGTGGGCAAACACCCATCTTGGGCAGGCAGATGGCAAGCAAGTCACCACTCAGTATGCCAGCAGGGAAAAAAATGCATTAAAAACTGTTGTCATATCAATGGCATGATGTCATTTCTGGAGTAAACTTGGAAGACATGCCACTCTAGGATCCAGCAGAAACTCTATGGTAAAACCATAGCATTTTCCATTGAGTCCTAGAATGGCACGACATGACTTCTGGTTTGCTTCGGAAATTATGTCATGCTGTCAACATGATGGCTGCCCCCTAACGTCTCCACTGCCCCCAGGCTCTTGCTGGATTCCAGCCACCTTCTGTCAACCCCTCTTCCACCATCAGGTAAAGACTTTTTTTTTTTGGTTTTATCTGGCATTCCCTCAATCCCTGCTTCCTGCTGTATGTTTTAATTTGCCATATTTTGTTTTAAGAATGTATTTTTAGCTCTGTTTTTTAATTGGCTTTATAATGTATTTTATTGTGCTATTTTAACTGTAAAGCATCTTGGTGGCCCTGATGTAGGGTTCCTAGCCCTGTGATGGCAAATGCTGAAAGTATTTTTGGGCATTGCCTGGGGTGGGGGGTGAGTTTCAGGAGGCTGATGCTCAGGAGGGTGATGCTCTAGGAACCAATATATTCTAATTAATATGCCCAAATCACGAATGCTTAAATCCAGAGACTGGAGCCATGAACAGAAAAGGCAGATCTTTCTACAAACCTGAACTGTTTGCAGAAAAACCTGAAACCCAAACAAACAAATAAACAAAAGGGGGTTAAAACCCCATGAAATAATAGACGCAACACCTGTAGCTTTCAGAAGCAAATGCCTTCAGTGGCCATTGCTAGGTAAACACAGCAGCATTGTCAGCCTTCAAGCCTTAGTTTATGTCAGTAAAAAGCAGGGAGAAAGGGCACAGTCCTATCCAGTGCTATTTTGGCCTTTAAGGGGGAACTCATTAGGGTTTGGCCTGACAGCAACCCCCAGGTGACTTGATGCCACATGACCTGCATGACTCACCCAAGACTAGCTGCTTGCTACTGTTCAACAACAGCTACCCCACAAAAAGTCAATTTCGTGTAGTAGTTAGAATTTCAGAATAGGATCTGGGAGATCCGGGTCTGAATCTACACCCTACCATGGAAGCTCACTGGATCACTTTAGGCCAATCATACACTGTCAGCCTAACCTACCTCAGTGGGTTGTTGTGAGGATACAGTGCAGAGAGGAGAATGGTGTAAGCTCCCCATTGTAGAGAAAGGCTGGGTATAATGAAGTAAATAATAAACATAACTGAAGATGGGGGCAGATAAAAGGTAGGTTGGTTGGCAAGTGGGAAAGAGAGAAGAAAGCAGAGAAATTGGAGATGTGGGGGTGGCCAGGAGGAGGAAAAAAGAAAATAGTGTGAGGAGGGGGACCCAGGGGGAACTAATGTCCCGCCCATGTCCTTGCAGGTTCCCACCATGCCACTGGGCTGGGCCCAGCAGGCACACACAACACAACTGAGCCTAGCCCTGTGGGAACCACCCAGATTTTTCCAGGGAGAGGCTGCTAGGGGGTGTGAAGGAGAGAAAGTGGAATGGGGGGGCAGGGCAGACAAATGTGGTTTTGCTGGTGGGTAAAAAGGACAAAAGGAAGCAGAAAAAGGGGAGAGGGTATGGGAGCTTTCAGGAAAAGAGGAAACCATAGTGGTGGTGAAAATTAGTAGCCTCCTGCAAATCCTTGCGGGTCCCTGCTTGTTTCCTCTAATCTCTAAGATTAAAACTATAGAGACATGCGCAATTTCTAGAGTGTCATGATGACCCCCATTTTTTCTCCCACTCCTCATATTATTGAGAGCAGGGAATTGAGGGCAGGAGATTGTAGGGCTGCCAGTAGGGTTGCCAGGTCCCCCAGGAGGGCGGAGGTTCCCTCACTAAAAGGGTCCCCAATCCGCCAGTCCAGATTCAGCCGGCAGGGAAACCCCACCCCCGAAGTAGACAGATCGGGCCAACATGCCAGGCGTGATGACATGGCCTGGAAGTGATGTCATCACTCTGCACACGTCACCGGGTGACGCTCTAGCAATCGCCCTGAAAACTCTAGGGTATACTAGAGCGTTGCCTGGTGACGTGCGCAGCATGATGATGTCACTTCCGGGCGATGTTGTTGTAGCGCGCGCACAAAGTGCATGCACCGAGGGACTCCCAGAGCTGGCCAGGAGTCCCCCCGCTGCAGTGCAGGTAGGACTTGGCAACCCTAGCTGCCAGCCTCCAGGTGGGGCCTGGGGATTTCCGGCTTTTACAACTGATCTCTAGCTGACAGAGATCAGCTCCCCTGGAGAAAATGGCTGCTTTGAAGGGTGGTCTCTATGGCGTCATACCATGCTGAGGTCCCTCCCCTCCCCAAATCCTGCCCTCTCCTAGATCCATCCCCAAAGTCTCCAGGTATTTTCCAACCCAGACCTGTTAATCCTAGGAGACTGCCTGCTGCTAGTGGGCAAATGGCAAGCCTACCCTGATTGGGCAGAAAGGTGAGACATAAATGTTGTAAATAAAATAAGTAAATACAAGCTGCACAGGCACAAAAACATCATAACCATCCAGCAATAAGTTAAAAATCAATACAGAATTAATACACACATTTACAAACCAACACAGTTAAAATGCAGCAAATTTACCCTCCATCAAACTCCCTCTGGAATAAAACTGGAATAAAACCTTCCTGAAAGCTGCAAGTGAAGGCACCTTCTGCACCCACTCTGGTAGGTGGGGTTGCCAGCACGGAGGCTCCCAGCGGCAGCCTTGGCTTCTTCTGCCTCTTGGTGAAATGGGGGGTGGGGGAATAGTGCAAAAATCCCTGTTGTGTTGACAGTGTGATGTCATGTCCAGGGTGAACCCAGAAGTGATGTCACATCCCTCTAGGATTTGGCAGAAATGTTTTTACCCTCCAGTTTCCACTGAATCCTAGAGTAGTGTGGCGGCACTTCTGGGTTCGCCCTGGAAACGATGTCATGCTGTCAAAAGAATGGTGTCCTCTGTGTCCCTGCCCCCCCCCCCCCCCCGCCAGTCTCCCACTGGGTGCCAGGCAGTGGCTGGCAACCCGATTGGTAGGCCATCCCAGAGGAGTTGACCTACCACAGAAAAAGTCTGTGGCCCAAGTGCTGACAAATGGATAACTGGAGGTGAGGAACTCATCACGAGAAGCATGGATTTCTAAGTGGCAATTCTGCAGCAGGTTTGAACTGCAAAAACACAGAGAGAGAGAGAGAGAGAGAGAGAGAGAGAGGGCACAGGTGCAATTCAGTGTTTCTCTTATCAGGTGCAAACGGCAATCCTTATCCAGTTACCTTACTCAGCCATGAACATTTTGGGAGCAGATGCAAGGGGGTGGGGGAATCATCCTCCACCGAGTGTTTCCTCGGCACTGGGCCAGTGTCTGAACGGCAGCTTTGCAAAGGGCAGGCTGCCAAGGTAGCAGCCGCCTGAGCACAGCCAAGCGGCAGCACAGCCAAGCCTCAAATGCTGCTTCCTTATTTAATCTCCTGCCTCCTCCAGAATATCACTGCACATTAAAAAAACAAAAAACAAAAACTTTCCCTTGGCTGCTGGCTCCATTACACAACCATGGATGAGCTTATGGCCAGTTCAGTCCTGCATCTCCGTGTCTTGTCTGAATCGCTTCTCATTCCCCATCACGCGTCCAGTGCCTGTGGTAGGGTTGCCAGCTCTGATTTGGGAAATACCTGGAGATTTTGGAGGTGGAGCCTGGAGAGGTCATGGTTTGGGGAGGGGAGGGATCTCAGCAGGGTATGAGGCTATAGAGTTCAGCCTCCAAAGCAGCCATTTTCTCCAGGGGAACCGATCTCTGTCATCTGGAGATCAGTTGTAATTCTGGAAGATCTCCAGGTGCTACCTGGAGGTTGGCAACCTTAGCCTGTGGTCTCTAGTATTCCACAGGGCAGCGATGGCACCAGGGAGGCCTTAAGCAGTTGGGCTGAAGGGTCTGGCAGGGCCAAGGCCACTTCCACACAGGTGTTTGTGCTAGGCTTGCCAGTTCTGGGTTGGGAAATACCTGGAGATTTGGGGGGGGGAGGGATTGGAGTCTGGGAAGGGAAGGATTTGGGGAGGTGAGGGACCTCAGAAGTGTCTAGTGCCATAGAGTCCACTCTCCAAAGCAGCCCTTTCCTCCAGGGGAACTGATCTCTATTGCCTGGAGATCAGTTGTAATAGCAGAAGATTTCCAGGTGCCACCTGGAGGTTGGCAACCCTACTTTGTGATCTGGTTTGGGCTCCCAACCAAAGCAGATTATTTCTGAGCTTCCACACAGTACTGTTGCCCATCTGTTGTTTTTCTGTGTTTCCCCTGTGTTTTCTCCAACCACCTCTGAACCTATGTTTCCTCTTGGTCAACAATAGAAGAGTCTTTGCTGTTTGCGTGGAAGTAACGGTATGCTTCAAAAGATGCCACCACTCACTTTGGTGCCATTTTCTCTCCCTCTGTCTCCCACAGCCAGCATTCTCCCACACCACCAAGGGGCTTTTTTTTTTTTTAAATCAGCAATAGATAAATTGCTATAGCATTATAACGTTGTGATTACGAACTCTGAATTACAAACTTTCATTTTCCAATCAAGACTCTGCCTCTTTTTGTTGTCAACATATACCTTTCCCCTTCTGTCTCTGCAACTGAAACGGCACAGAACTTTAAAAAATTATAACTGGGAATTCGTAGAACCTGTCAGACAGATTGTTATAACATTAAAGCAGTATAGTGATGCAGCTGGTGCAGATTTTTCAAATAAATCCGCAAATAAACAAACCAAAGCCCTGAAAAAGACCTCCATTGGCAGAGGCAGGGCGGTGTGTGTTTTGGCTGCAGAGGAAAAGGCCAGGAAAAACATGGGGAAACTCACAAGGAATCCTTGCTGTATGGAAGTCTCTCAAGTCACTTTTCCTTTGTGAGCAGCTGCTCAGATTGAAGAGCAGCAACAGGAAGAGGACCTGGGCTTTATATAGGAGGAAACTGGAGGTGGTTGGTTCCCCTCTGTCACCTGAATCCCTGGATAAGATAATTTTGTCCATAGTCTTGAGGTCCCTGCAATTCTCTACCTCTGATCAGCTGTCGTAGTCATGCAGGTAGTGTGGAAAAAGGTGGGGCCAAGTTGGACAGAGAATAATTTGGAAATCCCACCCTACCCCTCAAAATCTCCCCCTCCAAGATCTTATAAGCTCTTAGGATCTTGAACAGACCAATTTCCCCTCTCCCTTTCCCTAAAGTTCTAAATATTCAATTCCTTATTTAGTCTTCATCAGGGCTTTTTTTGTAGAAAAAGCCCAGCAGGAACTCATTAGCATAATAGGCCACACCCAACAGCCGAATGCTATTCGCATACTAGGCCACACCTCTGACAGCGCAGCTCCCACCCAAGGGAAGGAAGGCAGTTTCTGGATTGGCTTCCCCAGGCGCCCCGCAGCTGTGGTGCACCTGGGGAACCCGAGGAGGGGAGGCAGTTTAAACTGCCTTCTGTCCCTGGATTGGCTTGGATTCCCCAGGCGCCTGGGGAACCTGGGTGGGGGAGGCTGTAGGTGTGGCCAACTTGGAAGCCAGGCGGAACTCCGTTCCTGCCCAAAAATAGCCTTGGTCTTCATCAGGCTGGTTCTTTGGAAGGGAGTCCTGTTCTTTCAGTTAATCTCTATAAGTTTCTGTGTATTTAGGGAGTCCCCTGGGAATACTGAGCCCCCTCTCTTGTCTGTAAGTAGTGCTGTTGTGTGATGTTCATTATCTAAATGAGGGCCAGCCAGTTTAACTATTAGATACAGTGATGTGGGCATTCAGTATGAAGCAAATGCCTGCCCTCTCGAGCTCTTCATTCAAGCCTTGTGATGGAGAATGGTCTCTTCCACAGAAAATCTATTCCTATTGGCTCCTGCTGTCTCATCTTCTCCCACAGCTTTTTCCGTGTCTTCCACACAATGGCCTTGAGACTATGCTAGAATCAGGAAGTCCCTAATTCAAAGCCCCCCTCTGTGGCAAACTTAATAGGTGATCTCAGGCAAGCCTGTTCTTCTCATTCTCCCCATCACAAATGGGCGTAGGATTGTGAACACAGGGCACATGTTGCACCAGCACTGGAAAAACTTCTCTGATTGTCAGTTTACTTTTGGCAGAACTCAGAGTGAGCAACCCTAAACAGGTCTGTTCAGAGATCCATGGGACTTATTCCTAGGACGGCATTCTTAAGATCGCAGCCAGAGTACTGTTATTACAGTCACATCATAAGAAGTCTTCAAAAGAAGCCTGTGTGCCCAGACTTTCAGAAATGAGATGGGTAGACAGGACCTTTTCTGTGGTGGCACCTTGCCCGCAGAATCCCCTTTGCATCCCATTGCCTGGTACCACCTCTTCCTCCTAGGCATTGAGTTGATGTGGCCTTTTACTGGGATTAATGATATTACTATTGTTGCTTATTGCCAAGGTTGTTTTATTGACATGGTTGGTATCGATGCTATTGGTGTGTGCTACTGTTTTGCTGCTGGCTTGAACTGTTAACTGTGGTTCAATGTTTTTATTTTCCTGTAGTTTAAATTATTTTATAAGTGGCCTCAACAATCTTTGATTATGAATGCAGGAGTAATAAAATGCCTCTAATGATTGAAGACCTTGCAGGATTATTTTAACCATATAGGATGATAATGGATAAGAAGCACTTTAAAGTCCTATGTAAATACTTCGTAGCAGAAGAAAAGAGCAAGATTCCAGTAGCACCTTAAAGACTAACAAAATATGTGGCAGGGTATGAGCTTTCATGAGTCACTGCTCAATTCTTCAGATACAGCTAGAATGGGAATCCATCTGTCCTATATATTGGTAAGTGAAGTGCCTGTGTAAGGGAAGTGTCACTATCCAATGTGGGTTGTAGGTCATTAATAATACGGTGAACTGGCTTGAGTTGTGAGCTGTAGGTGACCACCAGTGGTGTTCTGTTGTCATTCTTCTTGGGCTTGACTTGTTGCAAGCTGTCCTTGGGTATCATTCTGGCCTTTCCAGTCATCTTTCTTACCATATCAGGAGGATACTGAACTTGAAAAAATGCCTGTTGTAACTCCCTCAGGTAAGTATCTCTGTCTGAGAGGTTGGAGAAAATGCAGCTGCAGTGTAGGGCTCGGCTATAGACAATGGATTGTTTGATGTGGTTGGGCTGGTAGGTAGCTGGAGGCATTTAGATATGTTGGCCGATCTGTTGGTTCCCAGTATAATGTGGTATGTGTGTCACTTGTGTATCTGTACTGTGATGTCCAGGAATTTCACGTCTTGTGTACAGTAGAATCATAGAGTTGGAAGGGACCTCCAGGGACATCTAGTCCAACCCCCTGCACAATGCAGGAAATTCACAACTAACTCACCGCCCCACACCCCCAGTAACCCCTGTTCCATGCCCAGAAGATGGTAAAAAGCCTCCAGGATCTTCAGCTGAACTGGCCTGGTGAAAAATTGCTTCCTGATCCCAAAGTGCCAATTAGCATTTCCCATGGCATGTAAGAAAGGGCCACAAGAACTAAGCACTGATGCGACCCTTCCTGCCCTCCCTCTCATGATCTGCCTAAGTTCATAGAATTCGCATTGCTGTCAGATGGCCATCTAGCTGTTTGAAAACCTCCAAAAAAAGGAGTGCCCACCACCTCCTGAGGAAGCCTGTTCCACTGAGGAACAGCTTTAACTGCCAGGAAGTTCTTCCTAATGTTTAGCTGAAAACTCTTCTGATTTCTCTTCTGACTGTTGAACATTTGGTGGTCAAAGGGGATCTCTCCCCCCGCCCCTTTCCTTTTCCATCAGGAGAAAAGGTGGTGGGATCCAACTCATGGAGTGCCGAAGGGCTCAGGTTCATAAAGTGACAGCATTGGACCAGTGCCCCAAGTAGATTTCAGGCTAAATCCCCAAGTCCTGCTGGGGGGCAGATTAATGTCCAGGCTAGTTCCAGAGCCTGCTGATTTCTGGTCTGCTCAGTGTTTGGTCCAGAAATAGCGTGCTACTCGAGGCATAGCACATTCCAGGAGCATCACTGTTCTGCACGAGAGGCCCGGAAGCAGGCAAGGCAAGGTCCAGAGAGGTCTGCAGGCTGTCGGAGGCATTCCCTGAGACACACCAAAAATGGATGGATTCACTGATTCCCCTGGGAGCACTAGATTTTTCTGTATTTGCATGGAGGCCGGGTCAAAGCTGGCTCGGATGGCCTTCTGCTTGCAGAGCGAGATGGGATGATCCGCTCTAGCAGACCTGTTCAAATCTGGCATGACCTTGAACAGGAATCTGTTTCCCTGGCTGGCAACCCATCCATACCGGCAGCCTCCGCCAAACTCAGTACTTGTGAGAAATGGATGGCAACGTTTGGGGCAACTAAGGACCTCATGTGTCCGTTTGATGAACTTCACGGGTTGTTTCGTGAATTAATAATTAATAATCCTTTTTAAGGAAGCCAGGCAGGGGGCAATTTGGAAACATCATGTGACATTCCATACAAATTGGCTTTAGACTTGCCAAGCAGGGCCTGGAACCGGTGCTGCTGGTGGTGGTGGTGGGGTGTTTTACTGGTGGTGGGGTCCCTTGCCAGTGATCTAAGGACATTGCTGGTAATGTGCTGACATCACTCCCCATGCACTTGGAAGTGGCAGAGCATCCCAGGTAGATGCTTTGGCATTTGCCCAAAATAAGAGTTTTGCCCAAATGCCAGAATGTCTCTGGCATCCCCCAGTGATGTCATTTCTGGGTGCACGACATCAGCACATCGGGACCCCCACCCTCCTCGTTTCCCACCTCTCCCCCCCCCCCCCCGCCAGCCAGGCCAGCCGAGTGGCAGCAGGGAAGGACCTCGTGGGGCAGGCGAATGGCAGGCCTGTTTGGCTGAGATTTAACATTCCCATGGCCAGATTTATACTGCTTGAATAAATGAAATAATATATTCAGAGCCCTCAATATTAAAAGAGAGTGAAAAGGACAATTTATTAAGCCTTTATTTAATGGGAAACGAGTGCGCTAAATCACTGGAGCAGTTTGTTACATCACTTGAAGGAGTTTCCTTCCCTTCCCTCTTCCAAGCCTGATGGCTGATAATAACTGTGGTGCGAGTTGACACTGCAATTAGGGTTTTCTGCTCTGGATTGGGAAGTTCCTGGAGATTTGGGAGTGGAGGCTGCGGAGGGCAGGGTTTGGGAAAGGGAAAGGGAAGGAGCTCAGCAGGATACAGTGCCATATAGACCACCCTCCAGAGCAGCCATTTATTCCAGGGGAACTGATCCCTCTGATCTCGAGATTCCAGATCTCCAGGCCCCACCTGGAGGCTGGCAATCCTAGTTGCAAGCAATTCTGCACGTTGGCATATTAATCACATGACCTGGCATATTAATCACATGACCTTAATCTCTCCACAGCAGCAAAACATGCGCATAAATCCTGTCATTTTCACAAAGTGGTTTGGGCCTAGGGTTGCCAGCCTCCAGGTGGGGCCTGGAGATCTACTGCTATTTCAGTTGATCTCCAGATGATCAAGATCAGTTCCCCTGGAGAAAATGGCTGCTTTGGAGGAGGAACTTTGGTTATAATACCCTGCTGAGTCCCCTCCCCAAGCCTCATCCTTCCCAAGCAAGCTCCACCCCCAAAATCTCCAGAGCTGGCAACCCCGTTTGAAGCCACCAGACATTTTGTCTCTCCCAACCAATTCGAATACTGCCATAGGTTTCCTTTGGCAAGTTGATTTGGAGAGGGAGGAAAATGCATGTTCCATTTCCCTTGGGAGTAGATGCTACAGCTTTCTAGGATCAAAGGAAGCAAACATCATGTCAAAAACAATTATTATTGTACTGCCATGCCTGAGAGCTAGTCGTTCATTCCAGGGATTTTTCTTTAGTAGAAAGAAAATGGGGGGTGGGATGAAAATAAAGGGGGGCGAAAGACTGTAGAAGTGAAACAGTTGATTTCCACTTAAGATCCAGGCCAAAGCCCATTTCTACTTTGCAATTATCTAAGGAGGATCCATGTGAAACTGCACAGATCCTCTCCCGGCTCCTCTCACCTCTCTCTGAAGAGCCGGTTTGGTGTGGTAAGAGCAGCGGACTCTAATCTGGAGAACCAGCTTTGACTCCCCACTCCTCCACATGCAGCCAGCTGGGTGACCTTTGGTCAGTCACAGTTCTCTCAGAGCTATTCTCTCAAGAGCAGGCCTCTCAGAGCTCTCTCACCCTCACCTTACCTCACCAGGTGCCTGTGGTGGGGAGGAGAAGAGAAGAGATTGTAAGCTGCTCTGAGACGCTGAGTGAAGGGCAGGATAGAAATCCAATCTCTTCTTCTCTTGGTCCTCCCATCTGTTTTGTCATCTGACTAAATTTTGCCCCCACCACCCTGGAATTATTACTCTACTAGGAATAAGGCCTGTTGTGGAAATAAATACAACGGGCTCTAGAAAGGCTCTGGGAGAGTGCCAAGGCCTTGGGCACTCAACATCAATTTGCTGTGGCAACCTCAGCAGGGTATAAGGACACAGAGTCCACCATTATCTCCATGGGAACTGATCAATGCTATCTGGAGAGCAATTGTAATTCTGAGTGCTCTCCGGCCCTCACCTGGAGATTGGCAAAAGTGGTTCCCCAACAGGGAATAGCTGGTTTGGAGGGCAGAGGCCATGGCATTCTACCTGTCTGAGGCCCCACCCCTCCTCAAACCTCACCCTCTTCAGGCTTCATCCCTCAAATATCCAGGAATTCCCCACATGGAGTTGGCAACCCTATCTCCTTCCCAGCCAAGCATCAACCTACCTTTATTTCTTCCTCACTGTTCAGCTTTCCATCTCCCCCCCCATCTGCAGCCTCTACTGTGCTCTGAAGCCCTGTCTGCCACGTCACATTGGCTGTCATGGGGGGCATCTCAGCAGGGTATAAGGACACAGAGTCTGCTGTTTTCTCCATGGGAACTGATCAATGCCATCTGGAGAGCAGTTGTAATTCTGAGTGATATCCAGCCCTCACCTGGAGATTGGCAACAATGGGTTCCTCGGCCGGGAGGGCGGGATAGAAATTTAAATAAATAAATTTCCCAGGAGGAAAAGTAGTCTTTCTCTGCAATGGGGACCAAAGCAGCTTACATCATTTTCCTCTCCCCCTTTTGACTTGCACAACAATCCTGTGAGGTAGATTAGGCTGAAAGTCTGTGACTGGTTCAAAATCACCCACTCAGCGTCTACAGCAAGAACCTGGATCTAGTAGATCCTGCTCTGAAGCACTGATTGCCACGCCTAGGGTACCCAACCTCCAGGTAGAGCCTGAAGATCGCCAGGTATCACAACTGAACTCCCGACAACAGGTCTCTCCTGTCCAGTGAAAATAACTGCTTTGGAAGGTGGACTTGATGGTATTCTGTTCAGCTGAGGCCTCTCCCCTCCCCAAACCCTGGCTTCCATAGACTCTACCAGAAAATCTCCAGGAATCTCCCTACCTGGAGCTGGCAACCCTAGTCAGAACTGGTCCCAGTGAGTTCTTTACAAAGGCTTGCAAAGGGTTTCCTTCGTCTGAACCAAACTTGGTTGCCGACTGTTGCAAAACGGGCTCCAGTTTGCAACTCAGCTGTTCGTCTCCCTCCCTCGTCCTGTGGGCATATTTCACTCCTTAAGTTTTCTGCCATCAGTCAGTGAACTGTCACTGCCTTTTTAGAGGGCCCCTGTGGCGAAATCTCCCTATTTGAAGATGGAATTCTCAATCTTTGGGAGATCCCTGGAAAGTTGGCAACTGAAGGGTCTGGCCTTTCCTTGCTTCCCTGGGCTACCCCCTCCATTTGGTATTGTGCAGAGCAGGGGAGACTATGCACAACACAGATTATTAGCCCATACAGAAGAATTTATTTTACTATTTACACAATTATGGAGCGCATACACACACACACTAAATGAATAAGGCACAACTGTAGGAGTAAGTACATACTATGAACCAACAGGGCATAAATCAGCAGGGGTTAAACACAATCCTCCCTGGATGGCCTGGAGTCTATATTGATGGTGCCCTGCCCCTTGGGACAGTCCCTCTTTTCCCGCACTTTTTGGCTCTGGGGCCGCTGGGAACAGATGAGGCAGCCTCATTCAACCCAGTTAGTGATATCCCTGCAGGCCCCTCTCTGAAATTACAGCTCATTTGAACCTTATGGGGGAACATTGTAAACAAACCACAGACAGCAGCCATCTTATAAACACAGGTAACTGCCATTTCTTTACACCTACCACCTGGAGTTTGGTAATCCTAGGGGGAAAGTCAGCAGCACAGCAGGGGGTTGAAGGGAATGGTTTGATGGTTGCTGGCCCACCTCATTAGCCAGCCAGTCATGGTGGAGCTTAGAAGGAGAGAGAGCCATTTTCTGACAGTTTATTCTGACAGAAAAGTCAGTGGGCGGGGGTGAGGGGGTTAGGCCACTGAGGGGACAGTTAGACCCACCTGGCAGTGGGCGGAGGAGAAGAGTGGACCCAGCACCCAGTCGGTCCTTCCCCTTCACTGGCTCCCTCCAGACTGAGGCCGAGACGCTGGCCGGTGGCTCTGTGGGCGGGACTGAAGCAAAGCAGGGAGAGAATGCAGCCAGTGGCCAGGGTCCCCCTTTTGAGTGGCAGTCTGTCCAGCCTACTGATTTTGGCGCCCCATGGAATCTTGCCCCTTGGAATCTTAAAACGGCTTTATATAATAGGAAAGATTTGCTATTTAAAAATGAGAGACATGTTGCTTGAATATGCCATATTGCATCTATGTGATCTGCAGCTGTCACACTCCTAGGTAGGGTTGCCAAGTCTTCAAAACTCACCGGCGGGGGGGAGTCCTCCTCTGGACGGGAGTTTCTCCTGGCATGTGTGCTTTGCGCGCGCGCCCAGCGACGTCACCAGAAGTGACGTCAGCACGTTGGGGGCGTTGCCAGGGCGATGCTCTGGCAACGCCCCCAACGTGCTGACGTCACTTCTGGTGACGTCATTACGTCGTCCTCGCTGGACGACATCGGGGGTGGGGTTCCCCCCGCCAGCCAAATATTGGCCAGCGGATCGGGAACCCCTTTAGCGGGGGATCCCCCGCCCCCCGGGCTGACTTGGCAGCCCTACTCCTAGGCCAGTCATAGTGCATCCTCATACGGTATTTAACCCCTTATTTGATCTCCATGAAAGTCTCCCAATTGCTGAAATTAACTTCTGCTTTTTGTATATGCAGTTGTAAAGGCTGCTGCAGGAGCTGTTGTCTCCTCCTCCAGGGATCTGTGCTGGAAAATATGGAGAATGGAGCAAGGCATCATGGGACACCTTCCAGCCAGTGCATGGAAGGAAAGGAACACACTGCTTTTCCTGCCACTCATATTAAAGTACCCAAGTGGCAGTGTGATGATGCCCATGGAAAATGTAACATGAAATCCTAAGCAGACTTACACTTTTCTGAGCCCACTCATGTTAAAGGATTTAGAAGGGTGTAACTCTGCTAAGGATAGTAATCTTGATAAAAGTGTCCATTTTTAGCATTTGTAATTGCTGAGGGCAGGGCACATGGTATCCTGCATATGGTCTGTGTTACAGAGTTTGGCCATCACTATTCAGCAATGTTGGGTTGGATCCAGACTATATTGGCAATGTCCACCAGTTCCCTTTCCTACTACCATACAGACCACTCATACCATTCCTCCAGGTCCCCTTTCCCTCAAAATTAGCATTTTGTAGGAATAAGTAGGGCTGCAGTGGGAAGGGGGTGGGAAGGCAGGAAGTTTATTCATGGTAGTTTACATAAAAAGCAGAAATACCAAAAACTGCTATGAAAAGCAGCAACAAAAAGCATGAAAAGCGTCAGTCAAAACTAAAACTTACAATAACACCTCCCCTCTACGGTTTCAAGAATGCTTTGAAATTGCTGCTATGTCTCCATTAAAATAAGACATTTTATAAAATGTCATCAAATGCGAATTATGAAAGGAGGAAGGGCCCTGCTCAATCAAACTAAAGTTTCATCTCTGATCCAGCATCCTGTTTCGCACAGTGGTCCAGCAGATGCCCTGGGAGGTCCACAAGCTCGGCATGTAGTCCAAATTCTCTACAAGCTGAGCTCCCTCCCAGAGTCCCAGCAACCAATATGTACTGGTCCACTTCCCCCAAACATAGAGGTTCCGTTTAGTCATCATGGCTACTAGCCATTGGTGGACCTATCCTCCACAAATTTGTCTTGTCTCCTTTCAGAGTCACCTATGCTACTGGCCACAACCATGCATTCCACAAGTTAATTATGGGTTATTTGAAGAAGTACATTCCTTTGTCTGTCCTGAATCTACCGCCCATGAACTTCACTGGCTGCCCCTGAATGCTAGTATTTTGGAAGACAGAATGAGTTCCATCTATTGAAACTGAAAACACTGTCAAAAGATGACAGGTTAAAAAACAAAACACCACTACATGTCAAGCACTCACCTCATTGAATATCTTTATTTGTATGTTTTATTTTCTATTGCAGATAAACAACCATACTTATTCAGGTCAATATTGAACTGTTATTTATAAAAAATACCTGTCTTTTCTTCTCATATTTACATTCATTTGGTTCTTTTGGATCTTTATTATTTTTTTTGCCATTATTCCGATGTGGTACAACCATTCTTAGGTTGAAAACAAAGCTAGAGAATGTCATGTAAAACCATGCTTTGAATTCATTCCACTTTGCTTGTGGTATTACTCATGAAACCACGTAACACCTGTACAGAACCCCTGGTTTTCAAACTTTCTTTCAGAGGACCTGGTCCTGGTCTGTTTTAGAAGTTTAGCTGGACAAGTGCAAGAGTACTGGATGTATTCTAGGCTATACTTCCTATAAAGTCACTTTGTCCTGAGCCTGACCATTGGTCCATCCAGCTCAGTATTGTCTCCTCTGATTGGCAGTGGCTTTCCGGGGATTCAGACAGGAAGGGATCTTTCCCGGGGTTAGCTGCCTGAAATCCCTTAGCTGCTGATGCTTGGGACTGAACCTGAAACCTTCTGTATACAATGCAAATGTTCTTCTGCTTAGCCATGGCCTCCTGACCCCCCCCCCCCCCAGGCAATAGTAAGGCTCAAGAGAAGAAGGTGACAGGTCATGGTCCTCTGGTGCAGCACTGGCCTATCTCCAGTAGGACACACAGAACATGCTAGTTCCTAGGATTCTGGGAGAATACTGCACCACAAAGACCACAAAGAATAACAGTGCAATCCTAAGCAGAGCTGAGAGCCAGTGTGGCATAGTGGTTAGAGCAGAGGTCCCCAACATGGTGCCTGTAGACACCAGGGCACCTGCCAAGTGTTTTTACAAAGTGGGTGCAAGGCAGGTGGGGCTTTTGCCAAGCAGGGCTTTTGATCTGATTGGCTGTGCAGCAGGAGATCTGATTGGCTGTGCAGCAGCTGCCGTCACAGAAGAAAAATGTTCACTGTGTGACTGAAGGTGTATGCAAGAAAATATTTTAAAATCATATGTTCATTTTATAAGGCATCCTGTTTAGCAGAGCTTCTGCCTGAAATGCTGAAGAGTTAGTATCAGAGTTATGTGACCTCACTCCCAAACATTTTGTGGCTGGCTCTGCCTCTTGTAGCAGCCATTTTGTGGTGGCACCCACCACTTTGTGTCAGAATTCCAATGGGACCTGCAGTCTCAAAAAGGCCGGGAACCCCTGGGTTAGACTGGATTGGGGAGACCTCAGTTCAAATCCCCATTCTGCTATGGAACTGGAAGCTTCCTGGGTGACCTTGACCCATTCAGTGCACCTAACTTGCAGGGCTGTTGTGAGGATAAAATGGAGGAGAGGTGAAGGATGTAAACCATTTGGGTCCCCATTTTGATTCATTTATACCCTGCATGTAATAAAATAAAGATGCCATTCTAAACCCATTGACATCAGGGGATTAATTTTTTTTTTTTTGCTTTCAAGTCACAATTACCTCATGGTGACCCCACTGAGTTTTCAAGGAAAGAGACATTCAGAGGTGGTTTGCCAATGCCTGCCCTCTGCATAGCAACCCTGACCGTCCTTGGTGGTCTCCCATCCAAATATTATCCAAATACTAACCAGGGCCAACCCTGCTTAGCTTCTGAGATCCCGTAGGATCAGGCTATTCTAAACTATCCAGATCAGGGGATTTAGATGGGATATAAATCTGTTTAGGACCGCACTGCAAGGGACTTTTCATGTTCTTAAGCAAGATTGCATACTCATGAACCATTAAACAGAGGTTAGTTATGCCTCAGATGTTAAGACAGCCTGAGTATGCGCTCTTGCTTTGTAAACATAAAATCCATTGGTGGACCACAGGGATTCTAACAACAGAGCACACATAACTGATGTCAGCCTGCTGCTGCCCTAGAACATCTTCTGCAATGTGGCATATAGGTTCCTTGGCAGGGAGATTGCTATGGAAAATGAGACCTGAAAGGTAGAACATTTGAAAATAATTATGATAACACCATTGTCAGAACTGCCAGATTCCATATGCCATTGGACGTCAACGATCTAGTACTGACTGATATAAATACAGAAATCAAATTATTTAACTAGCTGGTCAAATACAGCTATCAAACTTTTGACAACAGTAATCTCCCAAGTCTTCAGAAGCATTGACATCAAAATTTGCAAAGGAAAATTTTAAAGATAATCTTTGGGATTTAATTCATTAAGATTGAGTGGCTGCTATGAAGCAGCCATTGAAGCAAGGGCTTGAGAGATTGCTTCTCTCTTAGCTCTCCTCCAGAGACCTTCCAGGGTTTAAAGCAGCCATTTTCTTTTGGGGAACTGACCTCTGTTGTCTGGAGATCAGTTGTATTTCCAGGAGATCTCCAGATCCCACCTGGCAGCTGGCAACCCTAATCATAGGATGAGCACTCAGAGGGCTAAAACAGGCCCTGACTACCTAGCAGCTGTATCAACTAACTGGCTAGAAAGCCTTATGTAATCTTGTAGGACTGTCAAAATATAGAGCAGGAAACTTCCAAGGCCTGCACCACAAAGACCACTAGTCTCCCATGGAAATAGTTTAAAAGATGATAGATAATTTGGAGGGATTTCTTTTGTCTGCACGCCCCCCCCCCCCATCTTTATTGGAAAGGACCACAGTTTGGTGGTAGACCACGTACTGACTGCAGAAGGCCCCAGGTTCAATGCCCGGGGGCATTTAAAGGGTCTGAGGTAACTGGTGCTGGGAAAGCCCTTTCTTTGCTTGAGACCCCAAAGAACTACTACCAATCAGAGCGGACAATACTGAGCTAAATGGACCAATGATTAGATCCAGTAGAAGGTAATTCCTGCACTCAAAGAAGGAATTCAAGGAGGGGGAAAAAACTGTTAAGGAAGCTTGCCTGACAGGGCTGCCACCCTAAACAAGCTGGCCTACCACAAAAGGAATCCCATTGCCTTATGTGGGACTTACTTCTGAGTAAAAATGCATAAGACTAGGCTTTAGATAACAGAAGGGGGGGAGAGAACAGCAGAAGCGGGAGGTTGCTATTTTAAGGACGAGCTGCACTAGTATGGGAATCATCTTCCGAGCAAAGCTATTTTCTGGCTTTGTGCCCCCAAGCCAGCCAGGAGCTGCTGTGTTTTCTATTCCGGTCACACTGGATGCTTCTTACCAATCTATCCATCTTAATCAGAGACTACCATTTCTAGAAGCACCGTCACAGCCTTGGAAGCGGAGTACGTGGGGAGGGGGGGGGGGAGAGGGGGGGAAGGAGCACGTGCTTGAGGACAGGGACTGGGAGGGAGTGAACGGCATGTAGGCAAACGACATGTAGGCCGTGCAGAGAAACCAGCGGTTCTGTGAGGGAGATCTGAAGCGATAAACACACTCACACACACTCAAACACATGTGCTTTAATACCCTAATTATGAAAAAAATGATTCTTGTGATGGTTTGAGGGAAGGGAGGGCAGCAAGAAAAGCGACTGCTTTAGGGAAAGCAGTGCCACCTGACTAGAGGGAGGCAGGAGGTTGGGGGCACACACTCCAAGGGGCAATGAACTGTAATGAGACACCATTGGCTCCTTAACAAAGTCTTGTGCTTCCTGGAGAGATGCCATTCTAACCACACTAACAGGGTGAAGCTTTTGTGCTGTTTAGCCACATTTCCCTCCATTCTTGTCACAGCTGAACAGAAAGCCTGCCACATCATGTTTTCCCTGGGCTGTTTGGGCTTGACTAAACCCATTATTGAGTTGGTCCCTCAGGCACCACACTCCCCTGCCTGATCTGTAAGGTTGCCAGCCTCCAGGTATGGCCCGGAGAACTCCCACAATCACCCTTGATCTCCAGACTACAGAGATCATTTACTTTGAAGGGTGGACCCCGTGGCATTGTACCTGCTGAGGTCCCTCACCTTCCCAAACCCTGCTGTCTCCAGGCTCCACCTGCAAATCTCCCACAATTTCACAGTCGGGAGTTGGCAACCCTAGGTCCCTCTTCTTGAAATGTGGAAACCTGAATGTGACTGGCTGTCTTCTGCTTCGCAGATGGTAAAAGCTAGTAGAATGCCAGAAGGAGACAGAGAAGAGGTGCGGTCAGTGATGTAGGGTGCCTGCAGATTAGAGCAACGACCCACAGAAAAAAATGTATACTATTTTAAGAATAAACCAGCATTAATGTTCCTTCCAAAAAGGAGCTCTTCCTTCCAGCGAATTCTCAGAACACTCAAAATTTACAGTTCCTAATTTCAAATCCCCATTCTGCTATGGAACTGGAGGCTTGCTGAGTGACCTTGGCCCATTCAATACACTTACCTTACAGGATTGTTGTGAGGATAAAATGGAGGAGAGGCAAAGGATTCCCTTTAAATCAAAGGGAAGTTTAAATCATGTTTAGGCATGCTGAAAGATTAACACATGGAAATACACAGGACAAAATAAAGAAAAAATGGAAACAATACACTGAAGAATTATTCAAAAGCGATGAAAGGATGATAGATTCCTTCCAAGAAGAATCTTTTGAAGAAGAACCTACAGTTTTATAAAGTAAAGTGAGAGGTGCACTGAAAGCAATTGGGAGAAACAACTCACCAGGAGTAATGGGATATCAATAGAACTATTCCAAGCCACAAAAACAGAGACCATCAAAATTTTAAAAAGATTGTGCCAACAAATATGGTAAGCCAAACAGTGCCCTACAGACTGGTAACACTGGATTTACATCCCAATTCCAAAAAAAGGAGATGTCAAAGACTGCAGCAACTATCAGACCATCACATTAATTTCTCATAAAAGTGAAGTAATGCTCAAAATCTTACAAGAAAATTACCATCTATGGAACAAGAAATGCCAGATGTTCAAACTGGATCCAGAAAAGGAAGAGGCACTAGAGATCATATTTCAAATTTATATTGGTTATTGGAGCATACAAGAGAATTTCAGAAGGTAACCAGCTTGTGTGTCATCAATTACGGCAAAGCTTTTGACTGTGTGGATCATGAAAAACTATGGTTGGCTTTAAAGGAAATGGGTGTGCCACAGCACCTGATTGTTTTGATGTACAACCTGTGCTCAACAAGAATATGGAAAGGCAGAGTGGTTTCCAGTTGGCAAGGCGTCGGACAAGGATGCATTTTATCTCCTTATCTCTTCAATCTGTATGCACAACATATCATAAGGAAAGCTGGACTAGATTTAGATAAAGGTGGAGTGAAAATTGGTGGAAGGAATATTAACAATCTGAGATATGCAGATGATACCACATTACTGGTAGAAAATAATGAAGACTTGAAACGACTACTGATGAAGGTTAAAGCAGACAGCTTTATGGATCGGAGACAGCTGCTTGGCTGGATCCAGCTGGGAAAAGGCCACACCCTTCTTCTTCTTCTCCGCTGTCCCGTTGCAGAAGGGAAAGAGGCACCCAGGGCCGAGGGAAGGGAAAGGAAAGGAAAGGAAAGGAGAGGGGCCAGTGGTCTGAGAGAGCAAACAAGCTTCTTTCCGCCTGCCAGTGCTTTTCCAGCAGTTTGGCTGGAGTGGTGATTCCAGGGTTCAAGAAGATAAACTCCTCTCTTATGTTGATGCTTCTTTTGTGATGCCGGGGTGCAAGCTGCAGTGCCAGCGCCAGCAAGGAGCAAGTTGCGGGAGAGGGGAGGAGAAGGTTGCACTTGGAAGGCTGCGGCTGTTTCCACTGCTTCTGCTGATCTGTTCAGATCGGCGAAAATGCGGACTTAAAGTGCAAATACAGGGAAAGTACTTGATTTTCCCGGGGTTGGAAAATTCGCTAGGAAACCAGGAGCATTGTGGGAGTGAGCCCACTTCAGTGCGGGAGGCGGATCAGCCCGTCTGATTAGCAGATTTAAGTCCGCGAGGGAATAGCAGGGAATCCCAATCAAAAGGACTGTGGGACCAGACCCTGAACTGGGAAGAGCAGCCATGAAGAAGCTAAAAAAGATTCTTAAGTGCAGGGATGTGCTGCTGGTGACCAAGTTCAAGTTAATTCATGCTATTGTACTCCCCATTACTATGTATGGGTATGAAAGCTGGAGAATGAAGAAAGCTGACAAGAAGAAAGTAGTTTCCTTTGAAATGTGGTGTTGGAGGAGAGTTTTATGGATACTGGGGACCACAAAAAGGCAGATCAGTGGGTTCAAGACCAAATCAAGCCTGGAAGCTGAACTCTCCCTGGAAGCTAAAATGATTACACTGAGGCTATTATAGTTTGGTTACATTATGAGAAGACCAGACTCACTGGAAAAGACAATAATGCTAGGAACAGTCAAAGGCAGCAGGAAAAGAGGAAGACTCAACATGAAATGGATTGATGCCATCAAGGAAGCCACAGCCCTCAGTTTGCTCAACCTGAGAATGGCTGATAATGATAGGATGTTTTGGAGGACATTAATTTATAGGGTTGCCTGAAGTCACGAGCAACTTGACAGCACTTCTCTCGCTCACTCTTTCCCTCTCTCTCTCTCTCACACACACACACACATACACACACAACCTTTGATTCCCCATCTGCAACCCCTTCCATGTCACTTTTCTGTACCCATGCTCCCAGCTGCCTAGAGTCACTAAGGGAAGGGTATGTGTGTGGTGGCATTGCTGGTGGCAGTGGCACCAGCACTCCCAGCAGAATACACCGGCCAGTGCTGTCAAGGAAAGGGTGTGCAGGTGGTACAGACCATGGGGCATAGGCAGTGGGAAGGCTTGCAGGAGGGAGAAGAACACATGGACAGGCAGGATGCATGCAGGTGTGGGGTGGAAAGGTGGACATGAGGGGGCCCTGGTGGAAGGAAGAAGGGGCCCCTGGACATTCTGTTCAGCCCCCCCCCCCCCCAAAAAAAAATCCACCTGGAACCAGCCCTGAGTAAGATACCTACATTACAAGAACAAATCAGCTTTACACTGGTTTGAATGCCTATAGTTCCCCTAAAGATCCCTGGGAACTGTTGTTTGGTGAGGGTGCTGAGAATTATATTACAGGCATCTAATGCTATCACACAACTATAAACCCTAGAGGGAAAGAATTATTACTTTATCCTCTTGGATCCAAGCACTTCTCTTAAGTTATCAGATTGTCACATTTCTATCCCATCCTTCTTGTTAGATGCTCAGGCTGGCACTGATGATTTTCCTCTCCTGAATTTTATCCTTACAACAACACTGTGATATAGGTAAGGCAGAGAGTGAGCTTGGTGTAGTGGGTAAGAGCGGCAGACTCTAACCTGGAGAACCACGTTCTATTCCTCACTCCTCCACATGCAGCCAGCTGGGTGACCTTAGATCAGTCACGGTTCTTTCACAGCTGTTCTCTCAAGAGCAGTTCTCTCAGGGCTCTCTCAGCCCCACCTACCTCAAAAGGTGTCTGTTGTGGGGAGAGGAAGGGAAGGAGATTGTAAGCCACACTGAGACTCTGAGTGAAGGCGGGGTATAAATCTAACTCTTCTTCTTCTTCCTGGCTGAGTGGGATTTAGATTCTGGTCTTCCAAGGCCTAGTTCAGTTCTCTAAAACAGTACATCATACTATCCCCCCCCCCCCCGTGATCATTACTAACCTCATGGTCTCATTTTTACAATCCTCAAATCCATTTGTTTTATAGATCTCTCTACTTTACAAGTGCAGCATATTGCAAAGAAGATATTATATGATTAATGTTACATGCTACTGTGATGGGAGCCACTGAAAGGCCTTTTCCTCTCTAAATGTAATGTAGGGTTGCCAAGTCTTACCTTTTGTTTAGTGGGGGGGAGTCCTTGCTCACCCAGAAGTGATATCATTGCGTTGGGCACATTGGGGCGGGACCTCTGTAATTCAAGGGAAAACCATAGAGTTTTCCCTCAAATTATAGAGCGTCCCCCCCAAAAAAACAGGCCCAACGTGATGACATCACCTCCGGGTGACATCATTGCGCCGGGCACGTTGCTGCAGCCTGGCAATTTGGGGGCGGGGTTCCCCCCGGCGGCCCAATCCAGGCCGGCGGGGAACGGACCAATTGAGAAGGGGTTTCCCCACCCCCCAGGGGGACTTGGCAACCCTAATGTAATATGTCCAGACAACAGTGGGTGGGGCCTATGGAATGTGTGTGTCTGTGGGAGGGCATGCCCTTTAGAAGTCAGGGTTTTAAGAGGAAATAAGGTGGCTGCATTATTTGCTAATTCGGGAACCATTTTAATTGCTTTGCTGGAAAGCAGGATAGTGGGAAAAAGTCACAGGAAAGCCTGTGAACTGGAGAGTTAGTTTAAAGCAGTAGGAATCAAAGTGTTCTGTGCACTGGTACATGGAGAGAAGCATTTCTAAGGAACACCAGAAGAGAAGTGAAAGTAGGGTGCCACCATTTTGAATTCAGTTGTTTAGAGCTGTTTAATGATAAGTAAAGTTTGTTTGTTCCATACTCTTCTTGCTGAACCATTTAGCCACTGTTCCTCCCTAGTGGTTGCTTTGCTGTTTAGATGCGCAGTTGAACTCAAGCCATTGCTGAAGTCACTTTCATTATTCCACAGCGTTTGCACTAGGAGCTTGATCTGGAACTATGAACTCTGTGCTACATACCCAGGCTGGGTTCAACACCTCATGGGCTTCCTCAAACAGCTTACTGCTCCGTCTCCCTAAGATGTATGAAAAAGTCATGAGAGCAGTTTGGAAGAAGAGTATCACTGCTTTGCTCCCCCTGGGCAGAAAAAGGTGGATAGAGGGGCCTTTTTTGGCACTTGTTGCATACTCAGTGGGCAGTGGTAGGCTGTGATCACACACACTAAATAATCCACTTTCAATCCACTTTCAGTTCACTTTTGAATTGGATTTTGCCAGTTCACACAATAAATCCAGTTGGAAAATGCACTGAAAGTGGATTATTTCATGTGTGACCACAGCCATAGTTAAATAATATGAAACAGCTTTATGTTGAGACAGACCATTGATCCATCTCACCCAGTACTGTATATTCTGAGTGGTAAAGTCTATCCTAGGATCCTAGACTTGTTACCTGAGATCCTTTTAATTGACAATGCCGAGGAACTGAAACTGGGACCGGCTGCATACACATCAGTAAATCCCCAGAAAATCTGGGACAGCTTCCTGTGCAAACTCTCAGTAGGGAATCCTTTGTGAATTTGCCATGTTGACATGACAGGAGGGAATTTTAGTGCTGAACTTCATGTAAGGAGTCCACTTCTGTAGTTTGAAAATGAGGACTTGAAATTTGGTTTTAGCAGACTGAGTCAAATGAGTAAAAAACAAGGCTGTTTTCTTGGAGCAGACACAGCTTGTCCTTTCTGTTTAAAGCTCCCTGAAGTTGACACTGGAATCTTTTCCTTAGCTGATTTAGGCAGAGACAATCACATGGATCCACAGCTGCTCTCACTACACTGTCAATTACATACAGCAAGGAAATATTCATATATGTTGTTGAGTTTGGAGGTGGAGGATATAAGTGGCTGCTGATTTGGGGCTTAGTTGTAAGACTAGGAACCATAAGACCCAGAATGAACTGCTGGGGTCCTAGCAAACAGTATCCCTTTTGGGGGTGGGACCACCATATTCCTTCTCACTTTGGATTCTGAGCTCCCAACTTTGCCAGATCTACTTTGCAAGGCTGCAGGAAACTCCAAGGAAAGCAAACATTATCTGCCCAAAGGACTGCCATAGCATAATGGCTTAGATGGGGTAAGCCAAGAGGTTCCTGGTTCAAATCTCATTGCAGCCACACAAACTCCTTAATCAACTGTAGGCAGCCTCTAGATAGGAGTAATGATGTCATTATGGAGGCAATGATGTCAATCTACCTTCCTGGGTTATTGTTAAGGATTGCTGGGACCACTTAGACTACTTGGAATGTGCTATGTAAAGAAATATGAAGGAAATTTCCTAGGTCACTAGGGCAGACAGTTGGGCTAAAGTGTTTGATTTCAGTTGATGGGATGCACCTGGACATTTTGAAGGCTACGGAAAAGATGGGACAGGGATGGAAAGGGGGTAAACAGCAGGAGAAAGAAAGCAAAAACATAAAGGAAGGAGAGGAACACAAGCATGATGAGAAGTAGAGGCAAAGTGTGAAAAGCCTCCAAAGGGAGATGCGCCATCTGACTATTCACCCACCAGTGACCTCCTCCTGTCCAGACAATTTTTTTGGAGCCAGCTATGAGCTTCAGTGGGAGAGTACCAGTGGCAGCTGGGAGAGTGAAGCCTATGGTCCATCTTGTGGCCCCTGGTTCCTTCATTGGCTGAGTCGGCCATAACAACCGCCCCCTGCAGCGTGAGAAGCAGAGCTGGGTTAGTGGACTCACAGGGAGATGGAGAGGCTTCATTCGATGGTTGCTAGGAAACCACTGAAAGCATTCTGTCAGGCAGACTCTTTCTTTGGGGATCTGTATTCAAGTGCTCACCAGTGATGGTGGTAAAAAGGCAACAGCAAAAGAGTCCCCATTTGTTTCACACCTGTAGTGAGGATGGGGCCTGAGATGGGCCTCTAAATAAAATTTTAAAAACTAAAATGACTAAATTACCATTTGGGGGTAATGCTAAGGGGACTTTTAAATTTGACATAGTTGAGGACCTCAGCATGTCTTAATCTGGCTCTGACTAGGGTTGTGGCAGGTACAGGGAAGTCAGAGATGTGGCCTGGTGAGAGGAAGACCCAGTGGACTCATAAAGCCATTCCTTCCTTCCAGTCCTCCTCTCAGCTCAAGGGCCCAGTGTAATCTTGCTAAGCACTTACTGAGCTTAAAAGTGCTGTTGCTTGCTTAATGTCAGATTGGTCTGTGGAAAAACCATCTGTGACCTAGGATTTAATCCTGGAAGGGCAGCTAACTTGGCATGTTTTACAGAGATATGGGAGGAGCAGAACTCTTCCAGTTGTGCCCCTAGTGTTTCTCGATGCAGCATCAGTGTAGGCTTAATGGGCCAGGAAGAGGAGTATCTGCTATCCACTGAGTGCAATTATATCGTGCAATTCTAAGGATTCTTTCCTGGGAGTAAGTCCCACTGAATAGATCTAAGCAGCATTCTGAGTGAGGTTTAGATTGAAAGACACTTGAAACCTTTAGAAGGGTGATGGTCCAAATAGGATGGTTGGTTCTTAGGTGCTGATGGACCTATATGAATTCCTGACAACTCCTGGGTAATTTATGGTTATTAAGGTTGGTGCTTCTGTCAAAGCCTTAGTGAATTTCTAGAACATGGAGTCGGCCCAAGTGGTAGACATAATTGCCCCAAATGCCCTCTTGCTTCCATAGGCGACAACTACGAGGGGCTCGGGTCACCCTTGAAATTTCCCAGGGGAGTGAGCCCCCCCGGTGAAATGGAGTGCCCGCCGGCCTGGCCACCCGGCCGCCACCGCACCTCCTGCTTTTCAGACCCCATGGAGTGCCCACCATAGAGTTTCAGGGCGATTGCCAGAGCATCGCCCTGGCAACGTGCCCAGCGTGATGGTGTCACTTCCGGGTGACGCCATCACGCTGGGCATTTGCCCGGATGGCCCCCGAGGGAAGGAGGGAGGAGTGCAGGGGAGCCGGGCAAGCGGCGGGGGGGGGGGGGGGGAAGAGGTGGCGGTGGGCGCTCCATTGGGCCTGAAAAGCAGGGAGGCATGGTGGTGCGGCGGCGGCCAGGCCATTTCGCCAGGTGGGGGGGAGAGGTGGTGGCGGGAATATTGTCCTGGCACGCACTTTGCGCCCAAGAGCTCCACCACCCCGGGAAATCAGAAACTCTACGCCCATGCTTGCTTCTCATATAGCCTAGAAGACTCCCTGGTTTTCAGAGGACCTTGGAGCAATCAAACAGTTGGCCAAATGATCAGAGCACAAGTAGAGAAAAGCCAAGTGAAACTGGTCAAACACAAGAGAGAATTATCTTGCCTTCTCTGTAATGGCAGCAAAGTATGCTCATTTTGTTGCTGTCATTGCATCTGAACATTTACCATCCAGCTAAGGTTGTAAGCTCATATCTTAGGCCCATGCAGATTTAGACACGGAAAATGTACACACTTGCTGTGATGTGTTTCCTAAGCATTTTGAAGATAAAATTGCTTGCATCCACCATGGCTATGATGCCCCAATTCAGTTCAGTCTCAGAATGGTATCAGTGCATTTATATGGATGACTTTCAGTTGGTATGGTCTGACAGAGAGGACAAGCTGCTTTTTTTTTTTGCCATCAAGTTGCAGCCAATTTACGGCAATCCTGTAGGATTTTCAGGGCAAGAGATGAACAAAGGTGGTTTGTCATTGCCCACCTCTATGTAGCAACCCTGCAATTCCTCAGTGGTCTCCCATCCAAGTATTAACCAGGGCTGACCCAGCTTAGCTTCTGAGATCTGATGAGATCAGGCTATCCTGGGCTATCCAGGATAGGGACAAGCTGTTTAGATTTTGTTAAATCTAATATATATATATATAAAATTGTTCAATCTTTAAGGAGCCACTGGACTTTAAAGCTGCTTACATCTGTAACATCCAGGCTTGTCCCTTGTTCTTTGAGGTTGATCATGTCTTGCTGTGAAAGACTGGGCAAACAGGTCCAGGAGGTCATATATTCCTTATTATGGTGGGGGGGATAGTCACAACTACCATGAAGGAAACAGTCAGACATCCCAAAACATGGGTAACTTCCATGACCTGTAGCTAATATTCCATTCCTCAGCAAGGTACTTGGTGGTGTGATGGTTTCAACATCTTGGATGAGATGGGCTATACAGATCCTTTACAACCTGTATTCACCTTAGGGTTTGGGAAATGGCTCTGGTCACCCTGTTGGACAAGTCTTCAGTGGGAGAGTGACAAGGGGATCTTCCTCAACCACTTGGTGGCCCTTGATATATCAACCATGGTATCCATCTGCAAAGACTGGGTGATCTGGGCATCAGAGGCACTCCACTCTGGTGGTTGTGTTCCTACTTGGCTGGACGTTTCCAGGGGATGGGGACTACTGTTTGACCCTGTGACAGTTATGCTACAGAGTCCTGAAGGATACACACAGTTCAGATATTGCAGACTTGTCATATCCTTTTGGACTCTGAGTCGGGATTAGAATCTGGGTTTCTAATTTAGATTTGCCTGGTCTGATGTTCTAATGACTGCACCACACTAAGTTTCCAGTTGAGTTAAAGGTGAGTGCCAGTACTGAAAAGATTGCAGACCACTGGGCTAAATGACAAGCAGATACTTCCCAAGGCTACATTTGTACTGATGAACTTTGGCAGCATGTTTTCCTCAACAGTTTCCAAGCTTGCAATGCTATCTGAATGCTATATGTAGTTTAGTGCTGTGGTTTGCCTTGCTCTTGCTCGAAAATGGCAGGTGCCAAAAAGAATTGCAAAAGAAAAAGGGGTGGGATGGAAGAACATGAAACTTGTTCACGAAGCATGACAAGCGTGACTTTGATGTCTCCATCCTGTCACCACAACAGGATCCAATTTAGCGGCTCAGAGGGACTTGGCACATATTCTGGGCCTCTTATGCTCTCTTGCCACGGCCTCAGAAGATCTCAAGATGTTCACCAGGGGCTCACCAGGCCTTCTAGAATGCATCACAGGTCATGTCGCTAGCACTCAAGTGGGAAATGCATGAGCACATATGTGTAGTGAGGGGAAGGAGCAGCACATGAGAGGGAGGAGGGCCATTTTATGTGCAGTCAGTGGCTGACTGAATGCAGAAGCTCTACCTCAGCAGGAAAGCTTTTGATTAAGCCCCTTCTCACTTTTCATGCCTCCTTTCTTCAACAGCACCTTTGTGAACTCAGAACAGAGATGGAAACTCAAAGAGCCCTCCACAATGGATGAAATGCTTTGCTGTGATTTTTGCTTTCGTGAGGTAAAATTGCATGTGTATATCAGTAGACATGGTTTCCAAAGCACTTCATTTCTTACCACAGTCATGTGAGGTAAATTTGGGTTATTATCCCTGGGGTATGGGGTGGTGACAGCGACTGAGTGAAAGCTGTGCTGTGTCCAGGCTGGTCTCGGGAGGTTATTGCCAAAGTGACGTTCACACTAGAGTGGTCCTTAACTCTGTCTGTGATACTAACTCTTAACAGGTTTCAGAACGCTTTTTGTTTATCTGTGAGAAAAGCAAGCTACACACTTAGAATGTAAGCACTGCAAAGTCAAATCATCATCATCATCATATGCCACTGTGTGTAGAATAGCCAGGAGATCCTAAGATTGTCCGGCAGGCAGAAGTTCTAGCTCTTTAGCATTACACACCACTAAGTGGCAAGGTAGACTTTTTTTAAAGGCAAGAGATGTTTCAGAGGTTGTTTGCCATTGCCTGCCTCTGTGTTACGAGCCTGATATTCCTTGGAGGTTGCCCTTCCAAATGTGAGCCAAGGCCGACCCCGCTTAGCTTCCGAGATCTGACGGCATCAGGCTAGGCTGGGCTAACCAGCTCAGGGTAGTCAAAAAATTTTTAAAAAATTATATATAGCCTCATGCCAGTTTTGAATTGGGCTCTGGAACCTTTCAACCCAATTCCTCTCAAAACAGAGATCTCATCCAGAGCCACTGGTCAAAGATTCCTTCTTGGAGCCACCCACACCACCCAGACACAATCCAAGCATAATATGAAAAGCAAGCATATGTCTTGATCTGTTCTATGGACTGCCAGGATTACCAGAGTCTTTATTTTTATCCCTATGGCATCCACTTCCCAGTTTCTCCTTCCCATGTATTCATTTTATACCCAACTTTCCCTCTCCAGTGGGAGTCCGAAGTGGTTTACAATACCGTTTCCTCATTCTCCGTTTACTTACATCCACCACCCAGTGGGCTAGGTTAGGCTGAGATACAGTGATTGGCCTAAAGTAGAGTTGCCAACTGTGGGTTGGGAAATTCCTGGGAATTTGGGGGTGGAGCCTGGGGAAGAAGGTATTTGAGGATGGTAGGGAGCTCAGCAAGGATCTGAGGCCACAGTGACCACCCTCCAAAGCTGACATTTTCTCCAGGCGATAACTGTAACTGTAGTCTGGAGACCAGTTGTAATTCTGGGGGAACTGTAGGACCTAGCTGGAGGTTGCAAACCATAACCCAAAGTCACCCAGCAAGCTTCCATGTCAGACCTAGGTCTATCACATCCTAATCTGGCATTGTATCTGTTATGCTAAACCAGCTCTCTAGATCGAGGAAGATGTAACAGCCTTACCTTGCGTGTGTGTGTCCCTTTTGCAATTATAATTTCCAGTTTCCTCAAGCATCACTTCCTGACTCAACTGATTGGGAATTATAGTTTTTTTGCCTCCTGTTTCAGTGTAAAACACAGAAGAAACTACAGTTCCCATCATATCTGGCAGGAAGTAATGGCCAGAGAACATTGGAGTTGGAAATTTAGCAGTTACCTTTGTGAAGAACTGAGGAGATAACATTTGTTGCTTGGGAATTGTGCTTTGGGGGGGGGGGTATTGGGGTGGCTGTTAAGTAAAGCTGAAGCAATGAATGCCTATTTTTTATGGATATGTATGGGGGAGGGTGTCGTAAGTATCTCTGCTGAGCTCTCACAAAAATGCTTCTTTGAGTGCCTGACAGAGATGCTTACAAAACATTATTATATTTCAGTCCGAGTACAGCATGTATGTCTGTTTCCCATCGCTATATACAAGCCTTTTCTCTGCAACTACTCTGCCTATCATAATGGCAGACATTTTACAAGTTCAACATTAAATCCGGGCTCTGTGGGTGTCCCTTGATGCTCAGCAGTTGAATCAAACAGGCTGAATAGCTTATAAAAATATTCCCTGAGTCACTTGCTGTGTAGGCTAGCCCCAGACATGGAAGGGCCTCCCTGGGGGCCATCACCTGCCCCAGTTAGGGTTTCTCACTCCAGCTTGGGAAATTCCCAGATATTTGGGGGCAGAGCTTGTGGAAGGCAGAGTTTTGGGTGGGGAGGGAGGTCAGCAGGGATTTAATTCCATAGAGTTCAGCCTCCTGCCATTTCCTCCAGGGGAACTGATCTCTGGAGACCAGTTGTGATTCCTGGAGAACTCTAAGCCCCACCTGGAGATTAGCAAGCCTAGCCTCAGCCAGCCTCCCCCACTTATAGGTGGCTACGGGCAGCACCTGGGCCTCTGCATTCCTCATGTTTCTGTTTCATACGCAATAGGTGCATCCATGAAATAAGAGGCTAAACCTCTGGAATTCTAGGTCTAACCCTGTCGCTTGGCAATACTATCACTCAATGCCTCTTGCCTGGAGGCCTCCAATATCCTGATGGTTCGGGTATTGAATGTTTGGTTTCCTCCAGCTGTGGGACTTTGAGATCAGAGGCATTCTTTTCATGAGGTGTCAATTTTCTCCATAGAAAGCTGCAAAAGACTCCCCCGACGTGCTTTGGGGCTGGGCAAAAAGGAGCGGGTTTTGTATTGTAGAGGCCCACATAATGCATTAGTTACCACAGTAACCGTGCAAAACCATTGAAGGAGGATGCAAGGGTGTGGGACTATTCTCCTCTTAATCTTAATTGTAGTGGTACAATTATTCCCTGTGGTACATATGGCTACATGTTTTGGAGCTTTCCGCCCCTTTCCCTCCCTTTCTCCTCATGCTGCTCAAAGCTACATTGATACTTGGATCTGCTGTAGCCTGTCAGCTCTACTGGGAAGCCAGAACACCTCAGCTTCTGCTTTCCCTCACCTCTTTTCCCATAAATCTGTTCTTGTATGTATGCTTTTTAAAACTTAAAACCCTGTTGGGTGCCCTGACCTGGATGGCCCAAGCTAACCTGATCTCATTCGATTTCAGGAGCTCAGCAGGGTTGGCCCTGGTTAGTATTTGGATGGGAGACCACCAAAGGTGTCCAGGAACAGTACATAGAGGCAGGCAATGGCAAACCACCCCTGAACATCTCTTGCCTTGAAAACCCTTCGAGGTCCCCATAAGCTGACTGCAGCTTGATGGCACTTTCCACCACCAATCCTGTTGGAGAGGTTGGGTGGAGGGGGGGATTGTAGGAGGAAAATGAAGTCAACGATACAGCTGTGGGAAATAGTAATGACAGTTCTGTTCCATTTCGGAATGATAAACAACATATCTGCCCAGCTGCCCCAAAAGCTTTACCCCTTAAACAGTTGGGACTCCATAGCTTCTTGGAGCCACCCACCCATAGCTATGAGGACGAGAAACAGGTTTTTTTTTTAAAAAAAATTGAGGATTTCAGGATTTTTCAGTAACTAAGACTATGTTTCTGAGACGAGGTCTAAATTAGATTCCATTTGAGGAGAAACAAGTGATTCCTACAGAGATGCAAACAGGTATTCCTACTCATGGGTTAAGTATTGAGGCATAATTCCTGAAATCTTCAGGGACTATGGGAAAGGAATTAAGTCTCAGTATGAGTAGCTAAAAGAAGGCAAGTTCTTTCTCATAGTATCCATCCTCCTGGGTTTGCTGCCAGCATGCTTGGAGAAATACGTAAAATAACGAAAGATCACTGTGATCCCAGTATACCCACCTAGAGAGGAAGCTATGCCATGGATCATTATTCTGGATTTGCCTCCTTTCAGTCAGCCGCTGTTGAAGGGAAGTAGTTCAGCATCTTTAAATCAAGTGGCATAGACTCTTTATGTCATTCTCCTTACATAGCCATAGCAAATTACTTGCCCTTTGAGGGAATCACCTATTGCATCTCTGTAAGAATCTCTTCTCCGTTCTTGACCTGGATAGCCCAGGCAAGCCTGATCTCATCAGATCTCAGAAGCGAAGCAGGGTCTACTCTGGAAAGCACTTGGATGGGAGACCTCCTTGGAATACTAGAGCTAGGAGGCTGGGGCAGGCTTTATTCAGCCACCTCTCTCAATATCCTCCAGGCCCCCAGTAGGGGTCAGTCACTAGAGGTCGCCATGACTTCCAGGTGTGTGTGCGCACACACACACGCACACACAAATACAAAAAAAAAAGTCTCTTTTCTGGGTATGCTTCCTAAATGAAAGCCTGGAGTAGTGTGTGTGAATTCTGTGGGGGCAGGAAATTCTGTTCCATCTCTAAAAGTAAACTGTCAGGAGATTACTATGGATCAGTTGCTCATCAGTGGTGTGGCCCAAGCAACTGGAAGGGGGTCTGGTTGCTCCGGAAGTGACATGCTTTCACCTCAGATGACAGAAGTAGGTTTTCTCCAGAGTGTGGGAGATTTGAAGTGAGGAAGGAACTCCCCAGAAGAGGTGAGAGACTCTGAGCAAAGGTCTCCCACCACCATTATACTGAGTCAAGTTACAGTTGGGACAGGACAGAGCAAAGGAGGGGGAAACTGAGGCACATTCTTCCTCCTTGCAGTGGCGAGGATCCAGATTTTGGGCACCTGAGTGGAAGCAATAGTCAGGGAACCGAGCTATGAGGACAACATATGGAGCACACGAGTCCCTCTCAGGAAGCTCAAGGCTGGAAACACCCTTTCAGATGATACAGACTACCTGTCGCTGGACAGAGAAAAGTGCAGTGCTGAAGTAAGTTCTCAGCCTCACATCTTTGATAATTGAGGGGCTAAGGGTGTCACCAGGCTGTGTCCTTGTGCTGGAGCTGTATCTCCAACAACCACTTCAGGAAAGCCAACAATGACATAAGGTTTTTGAAACGAAACGCACCCCCAGTTTTCAGGGGGGAAAGTGCTGTTGTGGCTATCAGAACTCTGAGTAACACTGTTGTTACATCCCAGAAGGGCACCGATGTTAGCCTGTTGCAGCCAAAACAAGCAGGAGTCTTGCGACTCCTTAGAGCAGGGTTCCCCAGTGTGGTGCTCATGGATGGGCCCAGTGGTGCCCACCAGTTCCTCCCCGGGTGCCTGCAGAGCTTTTCAGGAAGTTGACGGGGCCATTGTCAGACAGGGCTTGTTATTGGCTGCCTTCAGTCACATGAAAGGGGTTTCCACTGCAATAGCAGCCACAGACATGCTAGGATCAGGAAGACTGGTCAGCACCCACCCTTTCCTTAGTTGGAAAGTGGTTCCATTGCCCTTTCTGGTTCGTCTTCTTTTTATTTCCCCTTTTTCTTTTCCCCTTCCTCCCCTCAAGACTTCCTTCATTCCTTTTTATTCCCCTTCTGTGATTCTTTTACAAAGCGAGGAGAGAGGTATCGTGTTTGGCTCTGCCTCTTGCAGCAGCCGTTTTGGGTTCGGCCATGGCTTCAGAAGTCCATAGGGTTGTCAGTCTCCAGCTGGGGCCTGGAGCTCTCCCAGAACTACAACTGATCTCCAGACTACAGTGATCAGTTCCCCTGGAGAAAATGGTTGCTTTGGAGGGTTTACTCTATGGCAGGGGTGGCCAAACTTGCTTAATGTAAGAGGCACATAGAATAAACATCAGACAACAAATATTACATGTTTTTACTAGGATATATGCAGATTTGCTTTTAATTAACATTAAATGAGACTGCCAAAAATTATAACAAAAGTGGTAAAAGCAGATATTGATAATGGTATTTATTTGTCCAATGATATTTTTTTTGCTAATGATAGTTAGCTTCCCCAACCGCCCTGCCTGGAGTCACACAATATGTGTGAAAGAGCTGCATGTGGCTCCTGAGCCGCAGTTTGGCCACCCTTGCTCTATGGCATTATACCCTAGGGTTTTCAGGTCTTACCTTCATCCTGATAGAGGATTACAGGCCAGTTCCGGGACTCTTCTGGCACACCCAGAAGTGATGTCATTGCACGTTGTTTGGGGGATGCTCTACTATTCAGGTAAAAACTCTATGGTCACCATAGAGTTTTTACCTGACTGCTAGAGCGCCCCCCCCCCCCACCCAAAGTGCCTGGTGCAAAAAAAGTGCATCTGGGTGATGTTATTGTGCCTGGCATGTTGGGTGCACTGGGACTCTTTGGGGGTGGGGCTCCCCCACCGGCCATCTGGCCAGCAACGGATTGGGCCCCCCAAAACCACATAAACCTTTGCCCCCTTTGGGGGGTTGGCAACCCTATTATACGCTGTTCCAAACCCCATCATTCCCAGGCTCCATCCCCAAATCTCCAGGAATTTCCAAAACTAGAGTTGGCAGCCCTAGCAGCAGACATTTTGGGGGTAAACTCCCCTCTCAAAGTTTTACATGTTCCTGCAAGCTGAAAAAAGAAAAGAAAAGCTGGAGGCGTTTGCCTTAAAGTCACTGGGTTGCCATATGGCTGACATCACTTAAATGTGGAATGCCCCCTTGCCACTATGACAGCTGGACATTTGAAGAGTACTCCTTTGTACACACTGGTTAGATAACAAGGAGCTTCCTCATGACCCCTGGGAGATGAGAGGGAACATTTGGTAGGCAAAACAAGCTTAGCGTGGCACAAGGTTTTTTTAAAATCCTACAAGGTAGGCCGCTGCCTATCGAAGTGAAGCCCTGGAGCCATTTCTGTGTTTTAGTACGCGTCTATATGTAATATATAATTGATAATAGTTATTCCTGTTATACTTGTCTCCGTAATGCAATTTTAATGAGGATGAAAAGTCTGTGTGTGTGTGTGTGTGTGTGTGTGTGTGTGTGTGTGTGTGTGTGAGGGGGGGGAGGTCTTTATTTTACATCTCCGTCTCTCTATAAATATGCTGTATTATTAAATGCAGACATTTCCTGCTCTCCTGGCACTTGGCTCTGACCAAGGACACACATTGACTTTTACAATGAGCTCATCTTTATTCTGGTTTCTAATTTTGCTTATGCAGCAAACAGGGCCTTGGAAAAGGGCCTCATCCCCCCCACCCCACCCCACCCCACCCCATTCCAAGCTGGAATGACCCCAAGTGGTGACCCAAACACAGACTCAGGGTAACATGCTATCACATTCTTAGACCTGGATAGTGACCTAGACATAGACCTGGAGGATGTAGGGTCAAAGACTGACAGAGTTCCACAGGCTCTAAAGTAGAGTTGCCAACCTCCAGGTGGTATCTGGAGATCTCCCACCATTACAACTGATCTCCAGGTGATAGAAATCAGTTCACCTGAAGAAAATGTTTGCTTTGGAAGGTACACTCTATGGCATTATATCTCAGTGAAGCCCCACCCTCCTTAGGCTCCACTCGAAAAATCTTCAGTACTCCCAAGCCCCCTCTAGGTTTCCACAAATGATGTACATTATGCCCAAGGAGCCGCCATGTTTGGCAGAAGCAGCCCAGACCACCCAAGTGGCTGCTGGTCTGAGCTGTCTGAAGAGCCCCCCTGCTAGCTACCTGCCCTAACACCCACCAGCTCTTCCCCCCAGTGAAATGCCAGTAGGCCTCTCAAGAGTACAGAAAACATCATAGGCCAGCTGGACAGCTGAACCCTTCATACAATTCACTGCCCAGCACGGATGTTTCAACACTGGCTGGTTCAGCTAACATTCTGTTCAACAGTAATAGGCATGGAGCTGATGTTTTTTCTCTAGCAGTTTGGCTGCTTGTAAGCATTTTAGCTGTTTGGTGGGTTACTTTCTATGTAATTAAACATTACAGTATAGTGCAATGGCAGCATCTCACCCTTGGGCCAGCTGGACAGCCACTTTATACAACTGAATGAATCAGTCAGCCAGTGATTATAGATACTGCTTCCATTCACCCAAATAAAAACTTACTTTTTGGTATTTGTCTGCGTTACAGTATCACATGCGTGTGCATTTTCACACAGCTGTATGGGAGTTGTTGTCCCCCTCCCCCATCCAGGTCATTTAATTACCTGACTTGACCACCTATGACCATGGGGAGGAAGGATCCATTTTACCTACAGCACAGGTGCAAAAGGAAGGCAAAAGGAAACAAACCACCACCACCACTGCTACAAAAGCTATTCAGCTGCTGATTGAATTGGATGGTGGTGACTTGAGGTGAGGTGAGGTGAGGAGATCCCAGGCTTGGCTCCTGAATGATGGTGGCTGTTGAAAATGGGATGTTTACCCAGTGAATGCAGGCAAAGCTCACAGTATCCCTGTTCTTCAGTGAGGGAGATGGGGCATGATCTGGTCTACAAGGACTACCCTAGAAGAGAGTTGGTCTCTGGAGGTTGAAGGAGCAACTGCTTTGCTGGGAGCTATCTAGATCTCTCAGGCCTTCCTTTTTCTTTCAATCTTAAGCCTCACCAGCTCTGACATGGACCTTTGGATTCGGAGGCCTACTGACTTCTGCTAGCCTCTCCATGCCTTGCCTTGTGGGTTTCAACAGGTCAAGACAAGACACAGTGGCATGCATGCAAAGCGCAGAGTGTTTGCAATCTTAGTGTCCCTCTTGGGTCTCTGTAGTGATAAGGTCAGAAGGGCTGAAAGTATGCTGTAATGTTCAGCCTGCAGGGAGGAGGAGGAGAAAACTGAAATAATTTGTTCTGCACTCTAAACCCCACCCTGGAAATCCCTTCCTTCTACATACAAAGATACATAGCCTAGAAGTCTAAAAATACACCAGATACTTAAAGCTGGATTGAGATTTTTATTTTTATTTTTAGTTTGAGCAGCACAGAAAGAAGCTATCTTTCTGAAGGAGAATAAAATTAATTTGAATTAATTTGGAATCCTGTCTTGGAAATCTGTTGATTTCATTTGATAAAGGAGTTTTCCCACCTTCCTCCACTTTTTCCCTTCCCATCTTTCTTCACTTTTTTTTTTAGTTCTGTGTGCATTTTGGATGCATAAAACAATGAGATGTTATGACAGAAAACACTGCAGTAATGGGATCACATTGCTCCAGGGGTTCCCATCCCACAAAAGATTTTATCTGAACCTGCTCTTTGCTAAAAGAGACAAATCTCTGCACCAAGGTAACACTACCCTATGACTTCTATTAATTAAGGACATATCTGTGTATGTCAACAGCCAGGAAAGAAGTGCTACATGAAGACTAAGTGCTAGGGTTAAATCACTAGCTAAATATTTGGGCGCTTTCACACACACTAAATAACATACTTTTAAGCCACTTTGCAACTGAAGTTTACTGTGACCGATTTTGCACAGGCGCTGCCCCGGCGTTCTTCCTCCGTTTGCCGTGGTGCTGTGCTTGAATTTTACACTATTTGCTGCGGGGTGCATTTTGACCCACGTCTTAAAAAAACAGGATCACTGAAACCGCAAGGAAGATCAGGCAGAGCCATGGGTCAAAATGCTCCCTGTGGCAAATAGTGTGAAATTCAAGCACAGCGCCGGGGCAAACGGAGGAAGAACGCCAGGGCAGCACTAGTGGAAAATCAGTCTGTGCAAAATCCACTTGCAAACGGTTGCTGAAGTGGATTGAAATGGCATTATTTAGCATGTGTGAAAGCACCCATTTGTTTAACTGTGATGTGCAGGATGGAATCTTGCATTCTTTTCTCCTCCATGCACACTGCACACACCCAATCCCCCAGTGTCCAGTGCCAGCCTGTCTTACTCCATTGTCCTGGTTCTTGTTGTGAAAGTAAGAACATAAGAGAACATAAGAGAAGCCAATGCTGGATCAGGCCAATGGCACATCCAGTCCAACACTCTGCCACACAGTGGGCCAACAATACCAGGTGCCATCAGGAGGTCCACCAGTAGGGCCAGGACACTAGAAGCCCTCCCACTGTTGCCCCCCCTCAAGCACCAAGAATACAGAGCATCTCTTGCCCCAGACTGAGAGTTCCTATCTATACCTTGTAGCTAATAGCAAAGTAAACTTGTCCCACAGTTCCATGGCATACCTTCCTAAGCAGAGTTATCCCTTTCCAAGTTCATTGAAGTCAATGGTCTTAGAAGAGGGTAGCTCTGTTGAGGGTGGCACTGTTAGACTTAGATGGAGTCATAATTAGTGGTGTGTCTGGGAGAAGGGTAGGGTAGCAGGTCCACCAAGAGAAGTGGACTTGGAGGACCAAATTCCAGGGACATGCTGGTCACTTAAGCAGGAGACGGAGACTGGTAAGACATGTGGCTTGTTTTTGTATACTAGGATCTGTGTGGTGGTGAACGGGGCAAAGGGAATTTTTGTCTGAGCCCCACAGAGGCTGTTGGCAGCTCTGTAGGCTAGATGCCTTCTTCCCAAATTTTTGTTTTGATATGGTATAGTTTTCATTAATGTGAGACCCCCCCGCCCAGAAGTCTGAAGTGGTACAGCCCAGACATATGCTTACTAACTGCGAAAGGGTCAGACCAGGCCTATTGAATAGGGTTGCCAGCTCTGAGTTGGGAAATACCTGGAGATTTGGGGGAGTGTATCCTGGAGAGGGTGGGGTTTGGGGAAGGGAGGGACCCCCAGCAGGCCATAATGCCACAGAGTCCACCCTCCAAAGCAGCCATTTTCTCCAGGGGAGCTGATCTCTGTCATCTGGAGATCAGTTGTAAAAGTGGGAGATCTCCAGGCCCCACTTGGAGGCTGGCAACCCTACTATTGAAAGAGATCTGTGATTAGGATCTTTTCTGGGATTTTTTTAAAGCTAATTAGCAGCTCTGCAGGACCCAGTACACAATAGTGGCTTAAGAGGATTGGTGGGAGGGCTGTTGGGGAGAAAAGGTGTTTAGCCCTTCAACAATTTAAATTGCTCCTTTGACGCTGCAGTTAGCTCTTCTAGGGAAAAAAAGACCTGCTCAAAACTTCTGCAGAGTTAATTATATCATCAGATGGGGCAATTAAAATTGTGGTGACCCTTCTTGATCTCCAGAGCAGCTGCAGTGAGGATGCTGATTAGCTTTTAATGCAAGAGATCCCAATCGTGGATCTCTCACACTGGGTTTAGTTAGACTGGCAGTGAGAATTTGGGTGGTGAGGGTGCAGTGGGCGGAGACTTCCTCTTGCATGCTGGTCTCCGATCCACTGTGTAGCCATTGGAAATGTAGCAGATCTGTTGTTCCAAAGCTGGATAATAGCTCTCGTTATCCCAAACCTAAACCAGCTTCTAGACTCTGCAAAGGAGGTAAGAAGGACTCCCCCACCCAAGTCAGAAGCTACCCTGTGGATGGGGAAAAGCAGCAGCAATCCTCTGGGTACTCTCCTCCCCTTTGCTTCCTGGTCTTGGCATCATTGTGCTTCTTTGGGGAGGGAGGGGGGAGAGAAATTAAGAAAATATTGCCTGCTTTCAGATAACCCCAGGGCTACCTTCAGACGTAGGAGGCTGGACTATGCGACTATGCTCCACGTCTGTGGTATTTGCCTATCGATGGCAGATGGGCTGTTTAGGCTTGGAGGGTTGTGGACAAATTGGACCCCCCCCCCCCCATGCAACAGCACTCTCTTTTTCTTGATATGAATGAATGACAGCCATTTGTGTGTGTGTGTTTTGCTGTCAAGTCACAGCTGACTTTTGGCGACCGCATAGGGTTTTCAGAACATGTTCAGATGTGATTTGCCATTGCCTGCCTCTGCATAGCCACCCTGGTATTCCTTGGTGATTGCCCATCCAAACCTGGACCAGGGCTGTCCGTACTTAGCGTCCGATGAGATCGGGCTAGCCTGGGCTATCCAGATTAGGGTGCCATTTATGTACAGAGGAGAAAATGAACAGGGGCACCTGGGGCATCACTGGGATGGGGAGTCTAACATCTGCCTCCAGCGAAATCATCCCTTGAATATCAAGTCGCTCTGCTTAGCTTTGTCCCAGGTTCTCCTTCCTGGACATACTAGTCAGTACCTAGCTTTTAGGGACAAAGGTGATATCAGTCGCTCAGTTCTAAACCCGGAGAGGTTGTATTCCCTCCTCCCCCATAATAACCACACTTTGGACTATTCTGTGAGGTTTTGTGGTTTAAAACCCCTTCTGTGAATCAGATTCGGAGTCACGGCTTGCTTCACAACCCCCCCCCCCATGATGATTCCACAGGGTTTCCTCCCCACCTCCTTATTTACTGTTCTTCAAAGGCCTTTTCCCATGACAGGATTCCTGGGCTCTCCTCGGTGGAGTCTGATTTCCCTACCTCCTGATAGATGTCTTGTAATAAAAGATAATGACAGGATTGCGACACTGTAATAGCATGGGTGGGAGGGGTTGTGTGACTCAAATCTTAATGCTGGCATGGTGATATGTTAATCAAATTAGCGTCCCCATTCAGATGGCAGAACAACATGCCGCTAAACCGGGCATGCGTTTGGAAAGGATAAAAGAGGCTGGCTGGACTGAGGAGAAGTGACCCATGTGTACATCACAGGGAATTTGGGGCACCTTACCCCGTGCATTTCAAAAGGAAGGAAAGCAGGAAGAATCGGTAACCCACCCGGCAGAGCGCTGCATTGTTTGGCCGCAAAAAAGAAGCTGCCCTGAGGAGTAAGCTTAGGAGAAAGCTCAACTAAGTGGCTTTCCTGTAAGCCACTCCTTCCTTTCTTTCTGAAGCAGGGGTTGGGACAGCAGGAGAGGATGCAAGGGCAGAGGAAAACGGACTGGAGAACACAAGAGCTGATGGCTGACTCCCTTCCCGAGGGCTGTGTAAGTGGCTTCTTGTTTGGGGAGAGGCCTGCTGGATCAGACCAGGGGTCCTTCTAGTCCGGCATCCTGTTTGCCACAGTGGCTAACCAAATGTCCTCCGGAGGCATTCAAACAGGGCATGGTGGCCAAAGTGTTTTCCCTCCGCAACTCTGTTTAGACAGAGGGTGAAGAAAGATCACAGAATGATCTATCAGTGAGTCCTCTAATCCATTGGATTCCAAACTGAGTCCAAGGGAAGTCAGGAGTTCCACAACAAGGTGATCAATAACAGTAGGCGGTCCCTGAAAAACAAGTCGATTTTCATGACCGTTGTACTGTCTAATACACACATAGGAAGTACAGAGAGCATTACAAGATGTACTATGGTGGGTAGCTATTTGGACTAGAGGAGGGCTTGCCAGCCTCTGGGAGGGGCCTGGAGATCTCCTGGAATCACAACTGATGTCCAGGTACACAGATCAGTTCCCCTGGAAAAAATGGGTGTTTTGGAAGGTGGACATTGTACCACACTGAGGTATCTACCCTACGTAAGTTTCATTTCCTCAGATCTTCAGGTATTTCCCAACCTGGAGCTGGCAACCCTATGGAGAAAAGAATTTCTCAAAACTTCCACAATCCAAGCACCCCCATTTCTGATTTAAAATATTTTGTGGCCTCTCTGCAAATTCCACTCTTCCTTTTCTGCTGCCATCAGGGCACTGCAGAACCCCTGTTCAAAGTGTGCACGGCAGACCTCACCTGCCTCCTGGAAGTCCCCCATCTTGAGAATCCTTGGAATTATGTGCAGAGAGATCCTTACCACTTAACTTATATAAGCAAAATGTTTGTATTGTCTGTACCTGTTTGGGGTAGTGATTTGCCTCTTGGTAAATGCCTATCTGTGCTCAGTCATTGTTTTAAAAATCTCCAAGCAACGTTCTCCCACTAATTATCTGCTTGTACAGGTAGGAAGTTTCTCCTTGTGTTGAATCTATAAACAGTGGCACAGTGAAAAATGCCAATCTGATTTTCCCCAGAGTGATATGAAATTCCTGGCTAAAGTGTGTAATGATATAACACTTTGGATTTTTAAAATGAAGGCTGACAGTTCTTTTAATGTACAGGAGGCTTTGATTCTTCTCCCCATTCAGCTAGTTGTTTGGGGCCAGCCGTGGGTTTTCATTGGCCCTTGGGCACTGGTATTCAAAGTGCCTGATTGCGCTTCCTGTCCCCACTTCTTGACCCCCAGTTGTGGTTCTGCTGTAGCAGCCAAGGATGATTTTCTCACAGTCCTTTAAGCTGCATCTGGACTTGCTGGGCTAAAAGGAACAAGTGAGAGTTCCTGCAACATGGCAGGGCTTTCTGGATGGGTGGGGAGGTGAGCATGGGGGAAGGAGCAGGGCAACTCCACACGCTTCTCCCTTTTGGGAGTGGGAGACTGGCTCTAGCCAAGAGTGGGCCCTCTGACATGATACAGACCTCGGTAGGTCCCCAATTGTGCTGACCTTGGACACCGACCCTGGTGCTAGTGCACAGCCCTCAAAGGGTCAACTCTCTCTCTGGATTGGAGGATGGGAGAGGGGCTTTCAGTATAGCCAGCCACAGTGGCCCTGATGAGGGCAGAGAGGTGGGGTATAAATCTTGTAAATAAATAATAATCTAACCTTTGGATCAGCTACCCTAATGTTGTCCACTCTGATTAGCACAGGCTCTGCCATGTTTTGAGAGGAGGAGATCTTCCTCACCTTTGCTTCTCTTTGGATTTGAGACTGAACCCGGGCTTTTCTGCATACAAGGAATGTTCTCTATCAGTGAGCTATGGCTACCATGTACAATGCCCATTTGCCACAAAATTTATCACAGAGCTGATAGCAGCTTGTTTTGTTTCCCAGGATTCCTGGCCCCAATCTCTTAGGGCAGTAGTGTGAACCTGAATGAACACATGAAGCTGCCTTATGCTGAATCAGACTTTTGGTCCATCAAGGTCAGTATTGTCTACTCAGACTGGCAGCAGCTCTCTAGGATCCCGGGCTGACATCTTTCACATAACCTGGCCTTTTCAACTGGAGATGCCAGAGGATTGAACCTGCAACCTTCTGCATGCCAAGCAGATGCTCTATCATTGAGCCATAGCCCCTCCTCCCTATCTTTTCTTTTGTCCCAACAGCAAGTACAGCCAGGGCTTTTTTTCTGGGGGAATGCGCCGGAAAAGAGTTCCAGAACTTCTTCGACAAAATTATTTTTATCAGGGGTCATTTCGTAGAAAAAGAGGTGCAGGAGCTCATTAGCATAACTCAATAGCATAACTTATTTGCATATGCTACACCACCTGACATCACCGGAAGTATGTCAGAAGGGAGGGAGGGAGGGAGGGAGGGAGGGAGGGAGGGAGAAAGGAAGAAAGGAAGGAAGGAAGAAAGAAAGAAAGAAAGAAAGAAAGAAAGAAAGAAAGAAAGAAAGAAAGAAAGAAAGAAAGCTGGCAGAGAGGGGACAGCTACTAATCCAAGCCTCAGAAATACCACTATTCTGGGAGGATCGCTTCAGGGGTGGCTGAAGCCTTCAGAAGGCTGGTCGGAGGAACAAGGGCCTTTCCAGGGGACAGGGTCATTTTGCTGCAGCCATGACATAAGCAGGCATTCCCCCATGGCGGGGGGGGGGGGAGCTGGCACCAACTCCCGGAGCTGAGCTCCCCTGAGCTCCTGCTCCAAAGGACCCCTGATTTTTATAATGTTTAAAAGTTCATGAGTTTTCAGTATACAGAGTGAAAATTTCATTTCCCTCTTGAAAGTTCCTGCTCCTCTTTTTCAAAAAAGAAAAGAAAAGCCCTGAGTCTAACTCTCCTCCATCTTCTGTTGCTCCTTATCAAAATAAATATGTGTGGAAAGGGGTATGAGGAAGGCAACTGCACACAATCAGGTGATACTGAGTTGGTCATACCCTGGCCTAACCTACCTCACAGGATTTTTGTGATCAAATAAAATGAGGGGTGGAGGCCCATGTATGCTGCTTTGGGCTTCTTGGAACAAGTGTGTGTGGGTGAGTGGGTGTGTAAAAAGTGCTATCAAATTGCAATTGACTTATGGCAACCCCAGTAGGAGGCATTCAAGGCAAGTCAGAAGGAAAGGTGGTTTGCTGTTGCCTTCTTCTGGAAAGTCTGCTTTGGTGGTCTCCCTTCCAAGTACTAACCCTGCTTAGCTTCTGAGATACAACGAAATCAGGCTATACCATGCTGCCTCCTTCTTGGAGGAAGGGTGGGATAGAAATGAGATGGATTTCAGAGAGGAGATGGCAACACACTGCTCAATGAGAGGTCTTCCTTGAAGCCCAAGCCACCAGAATAAACATTGACTTGCATGTTGGGAATGACATTCTGTGTTCCAGGTACAAGATCCAGCTCAACTGCTCTGACTACTTTTACAATGTAATTTATATCTTGGAGACTGAGATGGTGGAATGTAAGTTTGGTGTGGACACTCAGGGGAAAACAGTGGTATCTTTAAAGATCAAACTAGAGCCTTTGCACCACAACTGGGAGAAGGGGTGGTGGAGGAAGGTGGGATGGGGAGAAAAGTAGCGACAAAGTGGGGGGGAGGAGGTTGCTTAACACTTTGCTTAGCATGAGTCCAGTGGCACCTTTAAGACCAACAAAGCTTAATTCTGGGTAGAAGCATGCACACGAAAACTTATAACCAGACTTCAACTTTGTTGGTCTTAAAGGTGCCACTGGACTCTACTTTGTTCTGTTGCTTGTTCAGACCAGCACAGCTACCCCACCGGCATCTTTCCTTAATTTGCTACACTTCTCCAGTATTCCTTTCCCCAGTTGTGGCAGAAGCACAACTAGGAGTCCCAGATGTGCATAAAAAGCTTTGGGAGGGCTTGACTGATTTATTATGCAAGAGATCTGGCTGGTCTCTTGAAAAGTACTGAGTTCTTGGTGGCATTGACGAGGACAAAGTTGGTGTAGTGATTAGCTCAAGTTTATTTAGAGAGGACAAACATGCATTAACCGGCCACAGGGCCAACATATATACACACCCAGGACACACCCCAGGTCCCACCTATGATCTTATTGGGGGGTTTGAATTTCCTGCCTAAGTCTTATTGGAGATTAGCAGGACTCCTGGATCATTGGCTCCTAATGTTCTAGGAGCCAAGCTCTGGGTTCTTTGCGCTGGCGCCTAGTGGCGGTCAGTGGACACAGCATCTCTGGCAAGCATTCTTGATGCACGCCACCATGGAAGATAATGGTTCTAATTGCTAATGAATAGTCCATCCAGTTATATCCAGCCCAAGAGACATCTCTGTGCACACCTCACATGAGGGCAGCCAGGTTCTGCACTCCACGTTAAACTGTGCAGGCAGACAGTGCCAACCCATACACCCACTTTCATTGGCCTTGACTGTGTGGTGAGAAACTAAGCATATCACACTCCACCTTGTGATTGGCCAAGCACTCCTAGTCTCCTGAACCCCTAAACTGGGGGCCAGAAAGTAAGGGATTTGGATAATCAGCCTTCAGTCACTGGAAATCTCCACAGAAGATGGCCTTACCTTAAGAGCAAAGGATATGTAATTGCTAGAGATAGCTGCTAATCATGTTTTAGTCAGAAATGACAATCCTAAGAAAATCTACTCAGAAGCCTACTCAATCCTAAATCTGTTCAATGGGGATTACTCTCAAGACAGTGTTCTTAGGACACTCTGGCATTAAAGTTGCGAGTGAGCAATTTGGCCACTGCATAAATTAGTTTGCTCTGGAGCCATCCTTCCTGAGCTAAGACAAAAATGTGTGAGCCGGAGGCTAAAAAACTGTGAGCTAGATCACACTAACTCAGCTTAGAGGGAACACTGGTCAGGACATTTTGCTTTTCTAGGCTTTCGGCAGTCCTATGCTCAGCATGTGCAGAAATGGAGGAGAAAATTCACTTGTGATTGTATTACATCAGACCCAGGGTAGGACCCCTGATCCAACATGTATGGAATGTACATGAGTGATATGTTAGGAAGCCACATAGTTGGAGAAAGTCACTGTCTTTCCACCATTATGTTTCACCAACTCCTGCACAGAGCTGCCTCGGGGAAGGGGGTATTTAACAGCATTGCAAGGACACACATTTGTCCACAAACACAGCTGGGAGTGTCGTCATGAAGGATACAGGCAGAAGTGTTGCAGCCTCCCTGCTCTCCAATGAATACAGATGAAAGCCCGACAACCTCTGCAGCCTAGTGACCTCTGCAGCCCAAGGTGTGCTGGAGCAGTAACAGGACCTCCCCATGACTCATCATTGCTGCTGATCTGACAAACTGTTGATTCCATTGATAAAAAGCTTTTAGGCACTCAGCCAAATCCATTTGCTTCATTCATAGAAAGCTGGGCTGGGGAAAAAGAAATCGACTGGGCAGCGGTCCAGGAAACAGAATCTGTGCTGGTCTCTGGCGACCAGACAAAGCTCTCAGTTACCCAGGGAGCAGCCTGGAGGGGTTGTAGCTCAGTGGCAGAGCGCAGGATGTGAATGCAGAAGGTCCCAGGTTCAAGCTTGACTTAAAAGGATTTAGTGTAGCAGTGAGGCAAAAAGACCTTGGAGAGCTGCTGCTGGTCAGGGGAGGCAATCCGTGCCTTGGTAGCCCAATGGGCTGATCTGCTGTAAGGCTGGCGATAAATCCAAGGTTAAATTTAAGTTAGAAGTGTGTGTGTGTGTGGGGGGGGGGGAATCACCATTAGGAAAATGAAGGGAAAGAGACAGGGTTGCCAACTTGCCTGGAGAAAAATGTCCCTTTAATAGAAGTGTAATGAGATGTTTACTTTCACACTATAAAATGCTTCAACTACACATTTCCACTCTGTAAGCCTTTATTAAGACAGAAGACATTTTTCTCCAGACTTGGTGGTAACACACACACACACACACACACACACACACACACACACACAGAGGGAAGCAACACTCTCATTTGTAATACTGTATACAGTTCTGGTCACTGGACCTAAAAAAATGCTGCTTGGATTCTAATAGAGCTAGTCTATAGATCTGGTTGTTGTATTTTCAATTATTTCTTTCGTTGTGGAATTTTTGATGTATTACTCATGGATTTATATGTGAATGAACTTGTAAATTGTAAAATAGAATAAAATTGTTTTGGGGGGGGAACCTTCATCTCTTGATTCGTGCCTGTCAAGCAGCTGTTAAAGGCACAGGAGCCTTTGCCTACAATACGGTGGCAACTTTGCTTGGCTGACTGTTAAAGAGCATTGCGATTGTATACATTTTCTTAGCAGAGCACATTGGGCTTATGCTGCCTATTATTTTGCAGTGTAATTGCTCCTATTCCCTATTTTGGCACCTGTTTTTTGGATGGTGCAGGTTAACTGGGGAAGCAGGAGGGGGCATATGAGAAGGTTCTTCCCTGCAGCAAGGGCCAGAAGGAACCTGATAGTTTCTAGGGTTGCTAACGATGGCTCGGGAAGTTCCTGGAGATTTGGGGTGGTGCCAGGAGCGGTCGGAGGGAGGGAGAAGAACAGGGAGGGAGTACAACAGGACTGAGCTGCCTTAGGTCAAATCTACATCTGACTTTCCCGCTGGAATCATTCTAGTTTCAACCCCCCCCCCCCCCGTCTATACCTGTTTCTAGTTTCAAACCATACTTGTTCTAATTTAAAAATTACTGCTTACATTCGTTAATTGCTCTCCTGTGGTCAGGCTAGCATTATACTGCTTTAAACTAGGGTTACCAAGTCTGGGTTGGGAAATACCTGGAGACTTTGGGGGTGGAGCCAGGAGAGGGCGGGGTTTGGGGAGGGGAGGGGCCTCAGCATAGTACAATGCCATAGAGTCTACCCTTCAAAGCAGCCATTTTCTCCAGGGGAGCTGATCTCTGTCAGTGGTAAAAGCGGGAGATCCCCAGGCCCCACCTGGAGGCAGGCAACCCTATTTAAACAGATCCTGTTGCTTTGTACTCTTCAGACCCAGGGAGTAAAATTTGAAACCAGCATGAAATGAGCTTAGGAAAAGACAGCAGTCAAACTACTTCAGATTGGGCCTTAGAATCCACCGTCTGAAACTACCATTTTCTTCAAGGGAACTGATCTGTGTAGTCTGAAGATCAATTGTAATACTGTAGTTTGGCAACCCAATGGCTTTCTGGGCCTCTTCTGACCTTCAGTTGCCAGAGCTGATGGGGAAACGCTGCCTATTCCTGCTTGCTTGTGAAGTTCCAGACAAAAGGGAAGAAATGACAACTTCTAATCTACAGCAGCCACAAGAGGGGATCAATACCCCCTTCTGGCTCCTCCTTGTACTAATTAGAAGGCAAGCAACCTCTGGGGGAGCCGCACAGTCCCTTCCTCGCTCCCAGTCTGAGGGGGGAGATCAATTATTCATGGACAACTAAATACTCTAAGTGTTAACAGCTTCCACAGCAGGCCTGGACAAGGGCACGTGGGGCTCCCTGCACAGCTTCTGGGCCCCCACGCGGCCATCTTAGAAGCAGGCGGCCTCTACTTGAAAGGCTGGCGGAAGAGCTCCATCTTACAGGCCTTGTGGAACTGTAAAGGGTCCCGCAGGGCCCTGATGTTATCCGGGAGCTCATTCCAGCAGTGCGGGGCCGCCACCGAAAAGGCCCTAGCCCTCATTGCCACCAACCAGGCCTCCTTAGGCCCTGGAAGAACCAGGTGGTTCTGGGAGCCTTTGTCTCCTGTCTAGACAAAGGCACTGGGGTCTGTGGGAGGTCAGTCTTCCAGCTGGCATTCAGGAAATGCAGGGAACTCAAAAGACAACCCTCCACATGGTGGAGCATTCAGGTTGCTTATTTATTATTTAGATTTCTATCCCACCCTCCCCACCTCTCGGCAGGCTCAGGGTGGCTAACAACACAGTTCTTATGCAATAAAATTCCATAAAAACAACCACAATATAAAAACATACAATACAAACTTTAAAATTACAGTACACAATGGCGAAACTTCAACGCCCTTATCCGAGTGGTGTTGGCAGGCTTCTTCTGAACTTCCGATTGGTGCAGATGGTCCTAAGTGGCAATCTTTGATGGTCGGGCCAGGGCTATAAAGTGGAGGCAGCCTCTACTTGAAAGCCTGGCAGAAGAGATCCGTCTTACAGGCCTTGAATAACTATAAAGGGTCCCGCAGGGCCCTGATGTTATCCGGGAGTTCATTCCACCAGTGCGGGGCCGCCACCGAAAAGGCCCTAGCCCTCATTGCCACCAACTGGGCCTCCTTAGGCCCTGGAAGAACCAGGCAGTTCTAGGAGCCTGATCGTAGTGCTCACTGGGATACATACGGGGAGAGGCGGTCCCTTAGGTGGATAGGTCCCTGGCTTGGCTACTCATTGAGAGAAGGTGGTGGTTGGAGACTTATGTCTGGATTGTACCACTTCTTCCTGCAGGCTGGGATTCATATATAACTCCATAACAATTCCCTAAACATAGAAGTGTAGCATATCAGGGAAACTCTAGGTTACAACCCCTTTCTCAGAAAGCTAGCTTACTATGTGGTCAGTTATTTTCTTTAGGAAGAAGTATTTGATTATGTAAATTCCCACATGCAGTCTAAACTAGGATGGGTTGGGAAATACCTAGAGATTTTGGGGGTGGAGCCTGAGGAGGGTGGGGTTTGGGGAGGGACTTCAGTGAGGTACAATGCCATAGAGGCCACCTTCCAAAGCAGCCATTTTCTCCAGGTAGGGCTGCCAGCCCCCAGGTGGGGCCTGGGGATCTCCCGCTTTTACAACTGATCTCCAACTGACAGAGATCAGCTCCCCTGGAAAAAATGGCTGCTTTGAAGAGTGGACTCTATGGCATCGTACCCTGCTGAGGCCCCTCCCCTCCCCAAACCCCGCCCTCTCCTGGCTCCACCCCCAAAGTCTCCAGGTATTTTCCAATCCAGACTTGGCAACCCTATCTCCAGGTGAACTGATCTTTATCACCTGGAGATCTGTAGTAATCCCAGGAGATCTCCAGATACTACCTGGAGGTTAGCAACCCTAACTCTAAAGTGGAATAGTCTGGGCACAGGTTTATCACTTCGTCTGCTGTTTTTGAACCAGTCCAGGCTTTGAACCCAGAAACTATTTTCCTTAAGTACAGAATAGTTAGGACTGGCTGTGGTTATACAATGGTAAAAAAAGGGCACTCTGCACATGTCACAAGATATACACTGCTTGATTACAGTTTCACATACTTCTGGGATTATGATGACCAGGATTTATTATTTATTTATAGTGCTTAACATAAACTAAGCACTGTCTAGAGAAGGAAAAAGCTGCAAGCCTGAATCAGAGTACTGAATCTAGAAGCCTCCCTCCCTGTTTTGTACATGAACAGAGCAGACATACGTCAGTCAACATGGGTGGTCTCTTGGCAGACTCCTGCAGCCATTATATTCCATTCACATGAACCAGGAGCCTTTTAGCTGCATGTTATCCAGACTGTGTGGGCCCACGTCCTGCACCTAAGACACATGTCAGCATCTTGTTTGAACTGGGCAACGTGCAGGTTCTCTTCACATTCATTGGGAAATCAACATTCTGGTTTGTGTCAACAGACGCTGTATCAGCATGGAAAATCCACATGTTGCCCAGTTGCACCTGCTCAGCATGTTAAAAAGTAAATTTCAGGCCCCAGTTAGGGTCAAGGTGAGTTTAATCCTCCCGTCCCATGCAGTTTCACCTATAATCCCAACACCTATAATAGAACTGTGGGTTAGCCCTGGAAGGGAAGAAAGACAGGCAACAGAGTAGGCATCCTCTAGGTGCAGTTTGGAGATCTGCTGGAATTACAGTTGATCACCAGATGACAGAGATTAGTTCCCCTGGAGAAAATGGCAGCTCTGGAAAGTGAACTCTATGGCATTATACATGAATGAGGTGCCTCCCCTCCCCAAACCCTGCCCTCCCTAGGCTCCACCCCCCAAATATCCAGCAATTTCCCAACCCAGAGTTGCCAAGTCAAACAGGCTTTTTTTCTCTCCTTCCAGACAGGAATAAGTTTAAAAACTTCACACGATATATTACATGGTGTTCTCTGATAGGGTTGCCAGATCTGGGTTGGAAAAGACCTGGAGACTTTGGGGGTTGTTCTGGGAGAGGGCAGGGTTTGGTGAAGGGAGGGGCCTCAGCATGGTACAAAGCCATAGAGTCCACCCTTCAAAGCAGCCATTTTCTCCAGGGGAGCTGATCTCTGTCAGCTGGAGATCAGTTGTAAAAGCAGGAGATCCCCAGGCCCCACCAGGAGGCTGGCAACTCTACTCTTACATTAAGCAAGTTTGGCCACCCCTGCCATAGAGTCTGCCCTCCAAAGCAACCATTTTCTCCAGGGGAACTGATCACTGTAGTCTGGAGATCAGTTGTAATTCTGGGAGAGCTCCAGGCCCCAGCTGGAGACTGACAACCCTATGGACTTCTGCAGAAGGCATGGCCAAACCCAAAATGGCTGCTGCAAGAGGCAGAGCCAAACACGATACCTCCCTCCTCGCTTTGTAAAAGAATCACAAAAGGGAATGAGGGGAGGAAGGGGAAAAGAAAAAGGGAAACCGGAAGGGGAAATGGAACCACTTTCCAACTAAGGAAAGGGTGGGTGCTGACCAGTCTTCCTGATCCTAGCATGTCTGTAGCTGCTATTGCAGTGGAAACCCCTTTCATGTGACTGAAGGCAGCCAATAACAAGCCCTGTCTGACAATGGCCCCGTTAACTTCCTGAAAAGCTCTGCAGGCACCCGGGGAGGAACTGGTGGGCACCACTGGACCCATCCATGAGCACCACACTGGGGAACCTTGCTCTAAGGAGTTGCAAGACTCCTGCTTGTTTTGGCTGCAACAGGCTAACATCGGTGCCCTTCTTGAATGTAACAACAGTGTTGCTCAGGGTTCTGATAGCCACAACAGCACTGGAGGTACTGGAGGTGATGACATGTCTTGGGCACCACCCCAGACCCCTGGAAATGGACAAGAAGCCATGTGATCTCCGTTCATCTTCTGTTTGGGTTGGGTCTGTGAGAAGAGCGGCCTTAGGGGGAATCTTGTCTGGGAACCTCTGTTGGATGTCAACAGACCTGCTTTCCAGCAGCACCCTGAACTCACTTCTTCCTGGGGCTTGAGATATTTCCCACAGCCTTACCACCAGGATACATTTCTATGGCCCTCCATGACACAAAACAGGACCTGGACTGGACCTTCCCTTCCCTAGATGCCTGTTGCTCACCAGTCAGAGAAGGACTACTTCTTGGATGGAAGGCCAAACTAGAGGTGGGTTAGGGTTGGGAAGGCAAGCAGAGACCACTGTTCCATTACTTAATTACAATATTTATATCCCACCTTTTGTTCAAAACTCCCCATGGTGTTTGATAACATTCATAAAATCACAAGGGGGCTTGAAACAATTTTTTCTTTAAAAAATAAACGTTTTCCTTACAGAAACAAAGCAGTGGTCAGTAATTAAGACACAGAACCCAAGAGGGCCATGTGCCAAGAATATAACTTAAGTACTTTGAAACACTCAGGGGAAAAGTACAACCTTTGCTTATTGTGTAATGGCCAGCAAAGCTTGAGCATACTTCCGGGGGGGGGGGGGGGATTCTATTGACTCGATTCTTTTGTGAAGACCTCCATACCAGGTAACCATCTATGAGACAGTGGGGAGACACAAGCTGGGCTGCTGAGGAAGAGGGGAGTCCCATAGGGTTGCCAACTTTGGGTTCAGTTATTCCTGGAAGTGGGACGTGTCTGTTGATGGAAGAATTAGGGAAGGGATTTCACCTAGATTCTATGTTATACCATGGAGTTTGCCCTCTGAAGATGCCATTTTCTCTGGGAGAACTGAGCTCTGTAGTCTGAGGAACAGCTGTAATCCTGGAAGATCTCCAAGCCCTACCTAGAGATTGGCAACCCTAATTTAGTCCCAGTAAAACTGCATGAGAGACAGATAGGAATGTGGGGATATGCTCTGTTTCATTTCCCTTTGTCACCAGACACAGTTGTTTTGAGCCTTTTCTGTTCCCCCTGTTTTCATTGTTTGGAACCTGCTTTGTTTCTTCCTTCTAGGCCGTTTGGATGTTTTATGCCATGTTTTATACAACTGTTGCAAAAGGCAGACATCAGTTCTAATGGTACAATTTCCCTCCAATTCCATTAGCCCAATTTGAAAGCAGATGACTGACCTTTCATCCTAAGCAAGAGGCCCCATGTCAGTACCAGGGATTTTTGAATCGAAACAGCATGGCCATGAAATCTGAGAGAATCCCAAGAGAGATCCCCAGCTGAGTTCATTAACCACATGATCCCCTCGAAAAGAACTGTTGGTTATGTATTTGCTCTTCACAGAGGCCGTGATCCAGTACAGACTGAAGCCTGCTTAAGCCTATTGCAATCAATGGGATTGAGCCCCCTCTATGTTGAATTGTGGCCAGTGTGTGTGTGAACTACCCATAGCAAAAACAACTTCTTTCAGTAACTCCTATAATAGTACCAGACTTTGATCCTGACTGTCATCCACAGATGGGTATTGCATTAGAGCTGTTGTTCATAACTGGATGGTCTTGTCCACCCAGGAAAGTCCAGTTGTGAACGATTGCTTTAGCACAATCTCCGCAGACTCAAGGCATCCAACAAAGCATCACACAAACATCATACGAGTCCAGCAACAAGTTAAAAAAACAATCTATGACTGTAACACACAATGAAATACAACCCATGGCTAAAATGCACAATTAGAAACACTTAAAATGCGGGTAAATCTGCCACCTTCACCAAATGCCCTCTGGAATAAGACCATCTGCACTGGAGCTGCCGACTCTGGTGTCGGAAATTCCTGGAGTCCTGGGGGTGGCGCCTAGGGAGGGCAAACTTTGGGGAGGAGAGGGAGTTTAGTGGGGATGTAATGCCATAGAGTCCTCCCTCCAAAACTGCCATTTTCTCCAGGGGAAGTGATCAGTCTGGTCTGGAGATCAGTTAGAATTCCAGAAGGCCAAGTCCTTCCTGGAGTTTGGCAACCCTATTCGTCACCCACTTTGGTACACACTTCCAGAAGAATGGATGTACCTAGGGATGCCAGCCTCCAGGTGACACCTGGGGATCCCCAGAAATTCCAGCTCGTCTCCAGACTACAGAGACCAGTTCCCCCGAAGAAAATGGATGGTTTGGAGGGTAGACTCTGTGGTACTGTACCCTGCTGAGGTCCCTGTCCTCTCCAGGGTCCATCCTCCATATCTGGCAATCCTACCTCTGCCCCCCCTCCCTCCCCGCCAGCATGGTATAGCAGTTAAGAGTGGTGGACTCTGATCTAGAGAACTGGGTTTGATTCCCCTTGGCCCAGTCATGATTCTCTCAGAAGTCTCTCAGCCCCACCTGCCTCACAAGGTGACTGTTGTGGGGAGAGGAAGGGAAGGAGACTGTGAACTGCTTTGAGACTCCTTAAAAAGTAAAGAAAAGTGGAGGTATAAAAACCAACTCTTCTTCTCTTCCCATCCCTGGGGGACCTGGCAACTCTAGTCATGTACCACAGAGAACCTGTTGCCAAATAGACGCCAAGTGCAACGTAATCTCTGTTGAGGACGCCTCCGGGATGGCTGTTTAAGGAGCAGGACTGGCACACAGGAATATATGATTTTACGAACACAGCCTGAAATACAAACTTTAGTTTCCACAGCATCATAATGTGGTGTGAGTGGCAGCTCTTGCCTTCTTAAGTTCTTAGAAGACACATTCCTAAGTGGGGAATCTGCATAGGATATCCTTTCAGGCCCTGACATGACGGCTAATGGAATTTCAGCTTCTCAGCCAAGGATTAGAAGCTGGTGATCCTCTTCTTCACAAAAGCAGCTGGCCCTCAGCACCAGCAGTGTATGAGTGAACCCAGCAAAGGAGGCAACACCTCCATTAATAATGGATTCTTACAAGCCTTTGGGAGACATCCTGCTGCTACCCTCCTGCCCGTGACTGTGCAGGGCTAAGCCTCGCCTGATTAAAACTCTTAACAGCTTGTCCTGTGTTACTTATTTATTTCACAAGCTCGGCAGTGGGACAGATCTTTTGGCAGGGGGTCTCCTTCCAAATGGGCAAAAATTTCAGTCTGGGCAACAGCAGCACTCAGCTGCATAGCAAAGAACGGTAGGATAAGGGTAGCAATTGGTAGCCCTGGGCCAAATTCCAAACTCCCCCCTTAGGGGTGTCCCTCTCTCTAGGGTTGCCAACCTCCAGGTGAGACCTGGAATTCTCCCAGAATGACAACTGCTCTCCAGACAACAGATATCAGTTTTCCCTGGAGGAAATATCAGCTTCAGAGGGCCATGTCCATGGCATCATATCCACACTGTCCATGGCATCATATCCACACTGATCTCCCTCCTTGCCCCAGACTCTACCCTCCATAGCACCACCTCCAAGTCTCCAGGAATTTCTAAAGCAGCTGTTGACAACCCCACTTTCTGCCACTGCTAGGGCTGCCAACCTCCAGGTGGCAACTGAAGAGCTCCTGCTATTACAATTGATCTCCGGACAGCCAAGATCAGCTCCCCCAGAGAAAATGGCTGCTTTGGAAGGTGAACTCTATGGCATTATACCCAGCTGAGGTCCCTCCCCAAACCCCACCCTCCACCTCCCCAAATCTCCAGGTATTTCCCAGCCTATAGCTAGCAACCCTATGCCACACATGCTAAGTCAGTGATGACACAAAGGTATGGGTGGATTTGTAACTGTGAGAAAGGGATTTGCTTACAGACCAAAGGATTCTAGGTGTTTGGGCATATAATTTCAGGTAGTTTATTAGCCTATATCTTGCTGCGCGGGGAGAGCGGCCTATAAATAAAATAAATAAATAAATAAATAAATAAATAAATAAAATTGGTATAAGCCTCAGAGTCCCTGACGAACGTTACCCCAAGGGAAGCTGAACTGGAGGCTGTTCTCTCTTCTAGGCTGTAATAACTCTGGCTACTGGAAATCCTATGATCACATACATGAGGAGGGAAGATCCCTTCCTGACATCAACATGCCATATGAATCCTCCAGAAAAGACAATGATGCATGTGCCCGTTCATAACTCTAGCTAGAGTACTCTGCCCTGGATGGGAGGGACAGGGTGGTGGTGGAATGCTTCTTGGTTAAAAGAACATTTATATATTTCTGTGTTAAAACCATTAAGCCTTGATTTATTATCACCGCTTTGTACTATGTCCGTTGAAAAAGCATGACATGATTAATATAATTAAGAAATGAAGGCACATAAACAAATGAGAACATAAGAACAGCCCTGCTGAATCAGACCAATGGTCCATCTAATTCAGCATCCTGTCTCACATAGTGGCCAGCCAGTTCCTCGGGCACAGAGGCTGAGGCCGTCCCCTGATGTTGCCTCCTGGATCTGGGATTCAGAGATTTACTACCTCTGAACATGGAGGTTCCCTTTGGTCACCATGGCTAGTAGCCATTGATAGACATTTCCTCCATGAATCTATCTAATCTCTTTTTAAAGCTGTTTATTCCCATGGCCATCACTACATCCTCTGGCAGTGAATTCCACATTTTAATCACTCTCTGCATGAAGAAGTATTTCCTTTTTTACATCCTGAATCTACTGCCCATCAAATTCATTGGGAGAGGGAGAAACAATTCTCTTTGTCAACTCTCTCCACCTCATGCATAATCTTGTACAATGGGGTAGTGTCTGACATGGGTGGTTGGGCTCCTTGGGTTACAGGATACTTCATGCCCTCTCCCCCTGCACTAGCTGTTTTTCTTTTAACGCTCCTTTGATACTCTTTTTTTTTTTTTAAGGGAAAAAAAAGGAGAAAAGCCACAGAGAAAAATAATGAGGATTTGTAATTGTAGAGGAGGTACGTAATGGAGGGGAGGAAAAAAAAGAGAGAGAGGCAGCTGTATTAACCATCTGCTAGGCTGCCGGATAACACCCACTTAAGTATCTGTTTACAAAACGGAGCAGTCTGTGATAGTCGAAACAGACAGCCGCTTTCAGGGGAGCAGCCCAAGAGATACCAATGTGCGTTCTGGGAAGGGGGAAAGATGGCTTCCTTGTGGCACACAGAATCACACCCTGCATCATGCTGAGGATCTCCTGTTTGGGATCCTTACACATTAAGGATTCATTCTCATGAGCCATTCCCGCGAGTCCATTCCATGCAGAGACTCCTGTTCACTTGCTGCAGATGGCTGTAAAGGATTCTGGGGAGGTAATGTACTAGGGTCATCTCTCCATTCATGAAGAACAGTGGCCATTACTAGGCCTTGCTTTTATGGACTATGAGTACACCTGCACATTGCAGGATTAGGGAAGGCTGGCAAGTGGGACATGTATCTGCCATTAGCAACTGTTTCACTGAGGAAGGCTTCTCCAGAGCACAGTCTGAAAACTGCCAACAACGTGTTTGAGAATGCAAGCTGATTGTTCTACACACAACGAGATAAGCATTGCTTTAACTAGTACCCAGCTTGTACCCAAACTCACAGCTACTATTGACCAGTGTTCCCCCTAAACTGAGTTAGTGTGAGCTAGCTTGCAGTTTTGTAGCCTCCGGCTCACACATTTTTGTCTTAGCTCAGGAAGGATGGCTCCAGAACAAACTAATTTATGCAGTAGCCAAATCGCTCACTCACAGCTTTAATGGCAGTAGCTCACAAAGTAGAATTTTTGCTCACAAGACTCCACTGGTTAGAGGGAGCATTGCTATTGACCCCATGCCTAGCGGCTTTGGAGTCATTATTATTCATTGATGTATTTCATATATACCCTGCTATTCTCCTAGTATTTCTGGAAGCGGCGCTGGGTCGTTCTAGGAATCACCAGAAAATCTATCAGAACAGAAAACACCTTCAGATTTTTTGTTGGTTTTTCTGGAGGTGATTAGCATGAAGTGATGGGCAGGAGGCAACCCAACTTTATCTCCAGTGGGTACCCACAGCAACTTACATTTTCTCCTCACCTCCATTTTATGCAACCCTCAGGTTAGGCTGAAAGTGTGTGACTGGCCCAAAGTCACCCAGCAAGTTTCCATAGTAGAGGTGGGGATTTCAACTTGGGTCTGGCAGATCCTAGTCTGACGCTCTAATTACTACAGCACCCTGACACACATGCAGACACTGGAATTATGGTCTCAGTAGCAACTGATGTTCCCTTGTGACCTGCCTCAGCTAGGGCTCTGGATAGGAGACAGATACATCTTCTAAATAAATTCTGCAAGCCCACTTTCTGTATCTTTGACCTCTGTGTGCACTTCAAGTGTGCATGAGTACACAGAGGGGTACTAACACAATTGCTAGCAGTCAGGCCTCTCCTCTTGCTGAGAGGCAGGCAGTTTATACCTAGAAAGCCATAAACACCCTTCCTAAAGTATCATCTCAGATATCATAAGTGCAATACACTGCCTGGCCCAAAATGAATGCCAGCCGGAGACATGCCTGGAGATGTAGTTTAGAAGTGTAAGAGCAGCTGGCTAGTTAACAACCTCCTCCCCACTCTGAAGAGGTGCATAATTTAGGACAATGGGTCGCCCAAGAACCTATTGACTCACCTTGGACTAATATCATCAACTGCTAGCTTCACTTCCTTGTACTCATTTAGCAACACTTAATTCTGTCCACCAAACCTGGTAGCTTTGCCTATCCAGTATTTACATGGTCATCAAGCCCCATTTACACCTATAGTCCACCTCAGGAAAACCCATCAAGCTTCTCCCAAATTATTTTCCACTTCCAAAAAACCCCTATCAGGTTATTGTTTTCGGGGCAAATAAATCAGCTTGCCCCAGGGAGCATTTTGCCCTATATCTAGAGTACCTAGCCACTAGTGCGGTGTGTGTGTTCCTGTACCAACAGCATGCACCCCCATCTTATGAACTGCTTCTTTTCTCTTCTCCCTGTGAAACACTGGCCATTTTGCTGCTGCTTCTGTGGATCTCTGCAAGATCCAGTAATTATAGCCCTTTCCCCCTCAACTATTCCTGCTCGTCCCTGATTTCCTCTTAACTAGCCTTGTATGTGTTTAAGTGTGTGTTTTGCCCTTTTATTTCTCTTTTAATAAAAAGCCTTTCTGGTTGAACATCTGTCTGGTTTATTTGAGAGTTCTCTTAAAGGGGAGGCGGAGGAGAAGGAGGAAGTTGGATTTATAACCCACCCTTGACTACCTGAAGGAGTCTCAGAGCAGTTTACAATCTCCTTTCCCTTCCCCTCCCCACAACAGACACCCTGTGAGGTAGGTGGGGCTGAGAGAGCTCTTTCGAGAACTGATCTTGAGAGAACAGCTCTGAAAGAACTTGTGACTGACCCAAGGTCATGCCACCAGCTGAATGTGGAGGAGTGGGGAATCAAACCCAGTTTGCCCAGATTAGAGTCCGTGCTCCTAACCACTACACCAAACTGGCTGTCCTGGTAAATCTGGTAGAAAAATCCTAGTATACATTGGCGGAGATCCTAGTTACTCACCTCTTGCTCTGTCTTCTTAGGCTAATTCCCCCAGTTCCTCTTTGGGTAACACTGTCAGCTTGATTATGCCTATCAGGAGTTCTGTCCGCACAACACTGTGGGTAGACTGCAATGCGTACAGAGAGGAAATGGTATCAAGCGTGCTGCCCTATGCGTATTTATGTTGTGGGCACAGAGCCTACACATGCACTGGGTGAATGCATGGATGGCAGTTCCACCCCGACATAGGGTTCCCAATCACAGAAGCCAAGGCAAATTTGGATTTGCCTATGTGCTGTGTCCAGGTAAGCCCAGCACAGGTAGGCAGGAAATAGGTTCAACACATCTGGTCACAAACAGGAGGTTAGCATGTTCACTTCTTCTCCCTCTATGCACATTGACCCTGTAAACACATGTTGTGTACAGGAATTAAGAATGCTGGGGCCTGGATCAGGTTCCTTGGGTTCTGGTGCTTGCTGCTCACTAGCCTAGTGAACTTTTATTTATTTAGCTATTCATACTTTGCTTTTGCTCCCCAATGGGGAGCCAAAGCACCTTAAGCATCTTATTCTTCTGCCCTCTCTTTTTATCATCACAACAGCTGCCCTGTGAGGTGGGTTAGGCTGAGAGAGAGTGACTGGCCCAAGGTCATCTACCAACCATCTAAGGCAAAACAGGGATTCAAGGCCGGGCCTCCTGGATCCCAGTCCGACACTCTAACCACTGCACAAGACCGGCTGCCAGGACTGTATATGCTTAGAGCCCTTGTACTGTACTGACTACTGTAACATTCTCTACATGGGGCTGCCCTTGTCCCAAATCCGGAAACTGCAGCTGGTGCAGAATGCGGCGGCATAGCTGTTGCTTGGTCTCCCTGTATGGGAGCACATCCAGCCTGCCTTAAAAGCACTGCACTGGCTGCCTATAGCATACCGGATAAGGTTCAAGGTGCTGGTGCTTACCTATAAAGCCCTATATGGCCTGGGACCTACTTACCTGAGGGACTGCCTCTCCCCATATGTTCCCCAGCGAGTGCTCCGATCGGGATCCCAAAATTACCTGGCTCTCCCAGGGCCGAAGGAGGCCCGGCTGGCGGCTACAAGGGCCAGGGCTTTTTCGGTGGTGGCCCCACACTGGTGGAATGAGCTCCTGGATAACATCAGGGCCCTGCGAGACTTATTACAGTTCCGCAGGGCCTGCAAGATGGAGCTCTTCCACCAGGCTTTTGGGGCCGCCCAACAGTTGCATCCTGACCCTGGCCTGATTGAGAACCCACCAGCCTAAACTTTGCCTCACCGGTTATATTGTTTAATATCTAAGATGCTACCCTGATAAAAGAAGAAACGTCATCTTGTAGTGGGGTATGTTATTTGTCTGTTTTGTATTTTATATGTTTTAACGACACTGTATTTTAATGTATGTTGTTAGCCGCCCTGAGCCTTCTGGAAGGAGGGGAGGGCAGGATATAAGCCGAAATAATAAATAAATAAATCGTGAGGTCCAGTAGGGAATCCTGGTGTGCAAATCAGCCCCTTTGATTGGCAGGCATCCAAAGAAGCCTCTGGACTAGTCAGGCCTGGTTTCAGCGCTGAGACTAGGGTTGCCAACCTAATCTTCGGGGATTACAACTGATCTCCAGGCAACAGAGGTTAGTTCCCCTGGAGAAAATGGCTGCTTTGGAAGGTGGACTCTGTGGCATTATACCCCACTGACATCCCTCCCCAACCCAAACACAGCTCTTCCCAGACTCCACCCCCCCCCAATTTCCAGGAATTTCCCAACCTAGAGCTAGCAACCCTAGCAAAGACTGGCCTGTCTCACTTTGCTCCTGCTCCCCACACTTCAAGCCAGTATGCCTCTGCTATAGTGAGGTGAAGCAGCTGCTGAGGCCCAGGGCTTCCAGTGCAGTCCACTCTCCATACTGCTGATCTGCTTTCCTCCCCTGCTGCCCACCTGAGGACTGCCAGCATCCAGGTGGAGCTTGACGATCTCCCAGAATTGCCATTGATCCCCAAACCACAGAGATCAGTTCTCTTGGGGGGGGGGGGCGGGAATGGCTGCTTTGGAGGGGAGCTCAATGGCATTATACCCCACTAGGGTCCTTCAGAGTGGCAGATTAGGAACCTGGGTTCAAATTCCCACTTCTGCCATGGAAGCTTACTGGGTGACCTTGGGCCTTGCACGAGCCCTTACCCTGGCTTAGGTCACAGGGCTGTTGTTGTGGGGAAATGGAGAGGGGAGATTGATGTTCTAAAAGCTGGTTTGAGTCTGAACTGGGGAGGAATGCAGAAGATAAAGAGATGCAAATGCACACTCTGCCCTCCCCAGGTTCCACCCTCAAATCTCCAGGAGCTTCCCAACCCAGAGCTGGCAACCGTAAAGTCCCACCTTGCTTGTGAGCCCTCCTCCTACGCACACTCCTGGCCACACCCGCTGCCCAGCACTGCTGGGGGAAGGGCATGCAGGACCTGGGAGGGTTGGCAAGTGGGAGGGTGCATGCATGGGAAGTGGGGGAGGGGCATGTGAGCAGGTGAGCAGGGAGGGGGCTGCCAGAAGGGGTTGTGGTGGTGGGCAGAAGAGGGAAGGGGGCCACAGGCATTCTCTAACCAGAGCCCATCAGAACCTGGAACAGGCCCTGCTTCAAATTACAGCTTCTCTTTCTGCAGGAATCCTGAACCAGAAAATATTTCCTCCAGTCCCAAGGTTGGGAAATATCTGGAGCTTTTGAGGGTGAAGACTGGTATTTGGGAGGGGAGGAACCTCAGCAGGGTACAATGTGATAGAGTCTGCCCTCCAAAGCAGCCATTTTCTCCACAAGATCTGATCCCTGCCATTTGGAGATCAGTTGTAATGACGGGAAATCTCCAGCCCCTGCCTGAAGGTTGGCAACAAAACCTGTCCTCAATGCCAATCACACACCCTGCCCCGCTGTTCTGAAGAACCATTTCATTTGGGCTGCCTTCTGAGAGCCAGAGGCCAAGCCAGAAGATAAAATGTCTGTAGTTATATTTGACTTTTGTTTTTAACTGTAATTTATTGCCCATTATGAGGCTTTTAAGATGGGGCAGCCTAGAAATTCAAATAAGTAAATAAACAACAATTATCACCCTCTGTCTCCTCTATATGGAGCAAAGTATCTACCATTGTTTTCAAACACCCATTAAATCTAAACTGTTTGCAATGTCATAACCTTTTTTAAAAATGGAATAATTAAACATAACATCAGCAAATACTCCTTTGGTAGTTTATTAGCAGCATTGTGATAATAAACCATCGAGGCCGTGGGGATTCCATGTCGATACATGCAAATATATACAAATCTAAATACGATTTTAAAGACCTGCTATTGACTCCCCCATAACGATGCCAATCTCACATCGTTTCTTGAACGTCAGGACTGGTTAGCCATTAAATATGCCAGTGTCGATAGATGTCAGTAATTTTTGCTTACACATTTTTTAAAGTGCCGCGCTCTATTCGGGCCTTCGCCCTGGAGCCTGTTTGCAAAGCAAGGATCATTATTTCTAAATAAATAAATCATATTTTTATATGGGAAGCTCAGGAAGCTGTGAGGATTGCATACACCAAATTTTTTAAAAAAGGAAAGCTTAGGGTGGTCATGGGGCAATTGATTTATGTAGTGAGTTGGTCATGTACATACTTGGCTATTAGGGTTGCCAACTGATGGCTGACACCCAGTGGAAAAAGAGGGGACATGGGGGCACCAGCAGCACACACAGCATGATGTCACTTCTGGGGGAAAACCCAAACAACATCATGTCACACTAGAAATTTTCTGAGTGTCATGAGCAGGGCTGGGAATGGCGTAGGGCATGCTGTCAGAGTGAGGAGCAAGTAAACAGCTGGCATCAGGCCAGGAGGTGTGCACCTTGTCCTCTCTCCTGTAGTTCTGTTGGTAGCCTCCGTCTGTGGTGTTCTAAGGGTGTGGGTGATACTGAAGGGCTGGAAATGATCAACTGAGTTTCACCTGCTTGTCAGTTTGACTCAGAGCTGGCTACATGGGGCTCCTCTTCTCCTGAGGAGTCTTCAGTCTCGCTCCACAGCACAGCCCTGGCTGAACCACAACACTGAGTTTCCTAGAGAGACATGACATCACTTCTGGATTTTCTCCTGAAATGATGTCATGCACTTGTGCCCCTGGTATCCCCATGGCACTGGCAATTTTTTTAAAAAAATACCCACTGCCTGAAGAAATGGCAGCATTAAGAGCAAGTTGCCAGTGGTTGGCCTCCCACCATAGCAGGAGACCTGGCAACCCTGTCATGGTAGCTTAGGGGCTAAAAGTGACACCCTAAACAAAATGACACCTTTCTAAGTTCATTGAATTCAAGGGGTTTGGAAGGACAGAGGATTGAGCTAAATCAGCTAAAGTTAGCAGTAGAGACCCTATTCTATGTACCGCTTTGTTCTGAAGCTAGATGAATGAACACCAGAGACGGTCTTTTTGTTGGTGGCCCCTATGCTTAGGACTTTCCCCCCCACAGTGGGTTGCCTGTTACCAGGGGTCCTTTAGTAGAAAAAGAGGTGCAGGAGCGCATTAGCATAACTCATTAGCATAACTCATTAGCATATGCCACGTCCCCTGACATCACCAGAAGTGTGTCAGTAAGGGAATGTCAGTTTCAGGCCCATTATACCCTATGGGCCATTGAAATCAATGGCAAAAACTCATAGGGTATATGAGGGGCTGGAGGAAAGGTGGTTTGAGGGAGAGGCTCCAAACTTGCAGGGTAGCTGCTGGGGCCTCTCCTCGAAATACCCACCAAGTTTCAAGAAGATTGGACCAGGGGGTCCAATTCTATGGGCCCCCAAACAGGTTGTCCCATCCCCTCCATTGTTTTCTATAGTGGGAAAAGATGTTAACTTTTTTCCTCCCATAGAGAACAATGGACGGAATGGGGGCAACCTGTTTGGGGGCCCGTAGAATTGGATCCCCTGGTCCAATCTTCTTGAAACTTGGTTGGTATTTCGAGAAGAGGCCCCAGCAGCTACCCTGCAAGTTTAGAGCCTCTCCCTCAAATCCCCTCCCCTCCAGTTGCTTTTAAAGTTGCCGCCGAATTTCGGCAGCAATTCGGCAGCGGGCTGAATCAGATTAGAGAATCTGATTCGGCCCATGGCTGCCCTAGTGGCCACTCCTGAGCTGGCAGAGCTTCACTCCACCTCGCTCCACCCCTGCCTGTTACCAAATGTGTATTCTTGTAGGTCAGAGGTAAAGACAATATTCTCTCAAGCCTTTTAGTTTCTGTTGCAGTTGGTTTTAGCTATCCTGTATGGCTACTGGAATCTTTAGGCTGTGGCTTTAGAAGACTTTTTAGTACTGCATATAGAATATTGACGATCTTATCCTGTTTTAAATGGATGTGTTTTATTATTGCTGTCTTTTCTCTCTGTTATGTTGTATCTTTGATGTTTTATTGATTTTGTTAGATTAGATTTTTAAAAGTAGTCTACATTGTAAAATATAGTTATATGAAGGGGTGGAATATAAACATTGTAGAGAAATAGATCATTTTGAACAATAAAGTTATCAGACCTAAATCAGCGGTGGCTACTACTGCCAGCTGCTTGATCCAATGAAAAGTGATAGCACATGCATTCCTGTGAGCCATAGGGTTGCCATGCCCCTTCTAGCAACTGATGAGGGATGGAGGGGGGGAGTTTCCAGGAGCAGGAGGAAGACCCAGGCTTTGTCACTGGTGATATGGTGAAGTCCCTTCCAGTGTGTACTGGAAGTGACATCATCATGCTGGGACATCTTTATTTATTTATTGTTTCAATTTGTACCCGCCTTGCTGGACATGCTGGCTCAACACACACATTCCAGCAACACTCTGGCATTTGGGCAAAAACTCTATGGTAAAAATGGCTTTTGACATAGAGTTTTTTCCCAGATACCAGAGCAATGCCCTGATGTTGCGAAAGTGATGATGACATAACTTCTGGTACACACTGGAAATGACCTCCGCATGTTGCTGGCAACATAGCCTGGGCCTCCCTCCAGCTCCTGGTAAAGTCCCCCTGCCAGCCTGCTGATCAATGCTGGGGGGTAGTGCCGGGGGCAGGGGAGCCCCTGCTTATAGTGGGGGGCTGTTAACCTTAGTGAGACATCTGTTCAAAACATATCTCACAATTAATTGCAAAATAAGTGTTTTACCTGGATGAGCCAGGCTAGCTCGATCTCGTCAGATCTTGAAAGCTAAGCAGGGTTGGCCCTCATCAGTATTTGGAAAGGAGGCTACCAAGGAATACCAGGGTCATAATGTAGAGGCAGGCAATAGCAAACTACAGCCCTTTCTGCACTGACAGCTTGCTCTGGAGAAACTAAGGAGACAAGCCTTAAGGGCTGACTTCACAGTCACACACATTCCCTTTGCACTGTCCCCCCCCCCACTTATTTATTTGTGTATTCTGTATGCATTCTGCATCTACAAGCAAAACCCACATTTTTTGAGCTAACTGGCTGCCAGCCCCTCCCTTCCTCCCTGATTCTGCAAAAAAAAAAAAAAAGGGAAGGGAGAGGGAAATCCAGGCCCACGCATGCAAGACTGACACATTTGGGAGCCAGGAATGCCCTAGTCCTTTATATTAACCGATTCCTTCTTATGCTCTCTCTGGCTTTTTAAAAGTTTGCCTGAGCAGGAGGACACATCCTCTTTTGTCTTTGGAGAATGAGGGAAAGGAAACAGAATGGGGAGGGAGCATCAACCTTAAGAGAGAGAGGCAGAAATGGGGGAGGGCAGTGGACAGCACTTACATACCCACAGAAACAAGTCTACTTAAGAAAGGACTAGTAATTTGGAAGTGGATGAGAACAAAGAATCGCAGCAAAAGGAGTTTTGGTAGCTGCGGGGCAACAGTGTGCTGGAAGCAGTCTGAATGCAGATTCCTGTAAAACAAATGTAGAAACAAGAAAAAGCTCTGATACAAAGTGGAAGTGAAAGTGGGAGGGAATGCAGAATGGAAGAATAGGATGTGCTCAGAAACCAAGGCAATATACAGGTGCAGAAAGGGCCCACCTCTAAATGTCTCTTGCCTTGAAAACCCTATGGGGTGTCCAAAGTCAGCTGTGACTTGACAACAACAACAAAAGGTGGGGAAGCTGACAGGGCCCATGGCTCCTGGTGGGGTTCACTGCTGCTAACTGCCTACTCATACATCTCTCTGATGCCTGCACTCACTCCCTTCCATTGCCTGCATGTGAATGTTTTGTTACCTGTGTTTCCAGCTGCACGTGCTGCCCAGCACTGCTGGAGAAGGGCATGTAGGTGATGCACAAAGTGGCAACATTCCTAGTGGCCACAGTAATGCCACCTCTAGCTGTACATCCCCCCCCCCCCCCGCGCACATTACCATTGGAGGAAGGCTATGAAGGCAGTGTGGGCAGCTGTGAGAATTTCCCAGCAGGCAGGGGAAAGATGCACAGGCAGGTGGGGGCACAGGGTGGGTAGGCAAGAAAGGGGCAGAGTAGTAGGCATGTAGGGCCCCTGAGCACTCCCTTCCCAGCCTCCCTGCCAAAACTTGGAAACTGGTCCTCATAAGTGTCCAAACCATAAGACAGTAATTTATAAGTGGTGGTTGCAATAGACAAGTTGTGCCACTGATTCACACATCACTGTTTGAGATGCTGTTCTGTTAAGAAGAAAGCAAAAGGGTAAGAAGCAGTCCCAGCTGCCTCCACCTGCCTTCCGTAAAACAGGAATCCTTGTGATTATCTCATCGCTTTGCTAGTATGTTGTACAAGCAGTTTGAGCATCTGTTCACAGCACTGAAAATGCGGCAGATGCATATTCCTACCAGTTCCACTACACTTAAAATGTTTCGCCTGACTTCACCCTTTGCTGAAGTCTGAAAATCTGAAAATGTTTGAGTTTTGGGAGAGAGATACTGGAGGAGTCTTTGCTATAGCTGCAAACCAGACCTGTTTAACTGACATAGCTTCCAGCCAAGGCATAGGTGTCAACTACGGGGGGGGGGGGCGGGTTGGGGGCACGGGCCACCGCTGAAATTTCCCAGGGGGGACTGAAACGGAGCACCCCCCCGGTGAAATGGAGCACCCACCACCGCGCCTCCCAGGCCCCCTTCCTAGGCCCGCCTGCTGCTGCCACTGCAAGAGCCTCTCTCTCCCCCCCCCCGCCCGGCTCCCCTGCACACAATCCTCCCTCCCACCCTCTCTCCCTCCCTACCGGGGCCATTCGGGTGAATGCCCAGCATGATTATATCACTCGGAAATGACGTCATCATGCTGGGCACATTGCCGGGGCGATGCTCTAGCAATTGCCCCGAAACTCTATAGTTACAGGGTGATTGCCACAGCATCGCCCTGGCAACGTGCCCAGCGTGATGGTGTCACTTCCGGGTGATGTAAATAATGCTGGGCATTCGCCCGGATGGCCCCGGGAGGGAGGGAGAGAGGGTGGGAGGGAGGAGTGGGTGCAGAGGAGTCGGGCAGGGGGGAGAGGTGGCGGTGGTGGCAGGGGGGACATCATCCCAGCACGTGCACAAGAGCCCCCCCCCCGGGAAATTCAAAAGTCTACACCTCTGAGCCAAGGCACATTGGCATGAAGGTTCAGTATCCAGAATAATCACTATCTACACAAGAGTGCAACCCCTAACTCACTATTATATGTATTAGGCTGTGGTCACACACACTAAATAATCCGTTTTCAATCCACTTTCAAACTGGATTGTTACTGTGACCGATTTCCCACGAGGCACTGCTCTGCTGTCTCTCTTCCCTTTACCCCGATTGCATGCGTCAATTTCTCACTATTTGTCATGCGCTGCATTTTGACCCGCGGCTTCTAGATCCTCAAAAAACAGGATCTAGAAGCCGCGGGGGAAATCAGGCGAAGCCACGGGTCAAAATGCAGCACATGGCAAATAGTGAGAAATTGACGTATGCAATCGGGGGAAAGGGAAGAGCAACGGTGGAGCAGCGCCTCATGGGAAATCGGTATATGTGAACTGACAAAATCCAGTTGGAAAGTGCATTGAAAGTGGATTATTTTGTTCGTGTGACTGCAGCTTTAGATAGCAATACCCCACTTTTCTCCCCAATGTTGTTCTCTCCTCCTCCATTTTATCCCCATATATACAGCCCTAAGGTTGGTTAGACTGACAGAGAGTGACTGACCCAAGGCCACCCAGCAAGCTTCGATGATAGAGTGAGTGTTGGGTCTCCCAGATGGTAGTCTGATGCTCTGACCATTATACCAGGACAGTCAATTGGTTAGGAACCAGTTTCAAATCAGTTTATGTTTGAAATGTGATTATGCAGATATAGAGGATCCAAATATGTATTAATCTTCCTGTCTTCCTTGATTTAGTTCCAATCAGTGGGCACTGATATGTTGGGAGTGATGGTGGTGGAATTGTTCCACCTGGGGCCATGGGAGAAATGTGTTTCTAATCTGTGGTCAGCTATGAATGTACTGGGTGCCCTTGAGCATTATGCAGCTCCATCCATTTAAGGAGAATAAGCATGGCCCACTTCACAGGGGGGTTGTAAGACCCAATAACACCATTTCAATTAAAATGTGTACTGGATGTGCTGTAAATAAACTCCTTTCTGTTGTGAAATAACAGGCCAGGCTGACTCCCCTGTATTGGTATAAGTCTTCACCTTGCAACATTATTAGAATTAAAGGACCCAACATGAATGCAGAAATACAATACTATAGATTTTTAAGCTACAGTGACAAATAACACTTTACCTAGCAAAGAGTTCCCCTTTATTCCTAGAAAGGCTCCCTTGGTTTTCCTTCTATTGAAACAAATTTCCCACATGTCCTTTCCCCCTTCCCCCTTTATTAAAATTGAATTCTTGAGGGAAAGCATGATGGCGGTTCTTGCTCTGCCCACATCTGAATTAACCTTGCGAGAGGCAACCTGTATGTTCTATCAGAGCACAGGAAACCACTTTAGCAGCCGACTGTTCTTCTGAAATATGAACCATGGGGGAGAAAAGTGAAGAGTACCCTTTGTCTCTCTCACAAGCCCTGGATATGACGCATGGGCCTATGATTCAAGTGAAGTCTAGGATCAATGGCCCCAGCCAGCCATTTGTCACTCTCTGAAGAGGATATCCCCATGTTTTGTGTGGGAAAATGTATGTTCGGGGGAGGGAGAGCCCAAGACTTGAAGGAATCAGCTGGTATGGCTTTCACACACCAGAGATAAAAACGCCCAGATGAAATGGGATCTTAGGGGTGATACATGTTGAAAAGTCATTTTTCATCTCTTCCCTTCAGTACAATTCTTTATCTTCACAGCCTCGATTGTGTCAAGATCTGACTGGCGGCTGCTGGCTAAAGGGTTCAATCAAAATGCTTCCCCCCCCCCTTATGAAGGATGGGAGCTGCTAACTGCTTGGCAAATACACAAAAAAGCATGAATGAAAGAAAGGGAGATATTTCTTTGGAGGATATGTCAAGGAGTGAAAAGTCTGGATAGGCCAAACTAGGGTAACTGGAAACACAACCCTCAGATTTAACCTAAGCAGCTCAAAAGGCTTTGGGCAACAAAACACACAAGGGTCTGCTGCTTCTGCATTACTTCACCACATTTTCTCAGATCAGTGGTGAACTGGCTCTTATCAAGAGTTGGCTCTATGGCTGAGTTCAGACTGGCAATTTGGCCCGATAAAGGCACGTCTCTCAAGCGGATTAAGTGGGCCAGTTCACACAGCCAAGCTGTCTGGCGTTCCTGTGCCATACTCACCCCATCCTGAAGCATTTTGATCCCGCTTTTAAAAAGTACCAGGTGAAAGCAGTGGCAAGCCATTTGGGGGGGTGTTGATCCCGCTTCCTGGAACTATGGATGCAAATAAGCTGCAATCAAGCTGCGCTGCTAATGTGAACCCGCTGATCCGGCATAACCGCCCATGCATGCTGTGTGCTTGAGCACACAACCGCCCACGGGGTCACTTCTGGCTCTTGGAGTTAAAGCTCCCAGCCATGGGATCCTGCCCCAACTGCTGCTGCACCTATGCGCCTACGCGCAGTTCAGCAAACTGGACCAAAGCTGTGTGCAACCAGGGCACCGCCACCAGGGGCCATCCTGCAGTGCGAACACTCCATTCTGCCTCCTCCCCGGTATGGTCCTGCATCATTCCATGCAGTGCGACCGGAAAGCCCCGCAACAACTTGGCCCAGGTCTTTTTGCCCCGCTTCCCTTGTGCTTCATTCTGCCAGTCTGTCCTCTACCTATGATGAGGCACGTTATCATAGAGTTGGCTCTTTGATGAGGCGAGGTGAGGTGGTGGCCGGGAGGGGGGGAAGGAGGGAGGCATTCTGACTCTGTCTCCACTGTCACCTCTCTGCCTCAGCCCTCTGCCTCCAAATTCATGTTCTAGCCTTCAGCTGTTGCCCCCAAGCAACTAACTCTTCTCACCTCACCCCACCACCATTTTTAGACGCTATGGCAAGCCTCACATTAGGGTTGCCAGCAGTGTTCCTTCTAAGCTGAGTTAGTGTGAACTAGCTCACAGTTTTTTAGTCTCTGGCTCACACATTATTGTCTTAGCTCAGGAAGGATAGCTCCAGAACAAACTGATTTATGCAGTAGCCAAATTGCTTGCTCACAACTTTAATACAGTTAATTAATACAGTAGCTCACAGAGTAGAATTTTTCCTCACAAGACTCCACAGCTTAGAGGAAGCATTGGTTGCCAGGTCTGGGTTGGAAAATACCTGGAGACTTTGGGGGTGGATCTAGGAGAGGGCAGGGTTTGAGGAGGTGAGGGGCCTTAGCATGGTACAGTGCCACAGAGTCCACACTTCAAAGCAGCCATTTTCGCCAGGGGAGCTGATCTCTGCCAGCTGTAGATCAGTTATTATAGCAGGAGATCTCCAGGCCCCACCTGGAGGTTGGCAACCCTACCTCACATGCTCAATAGGTCTTCCCCAACTCTCAAGTCCAGGAAGTCCTATTGGCCACACACATCTTTCTGTAAAGTTTAAAGATGCTGTGGGAATGAGAAAGGAAGGAATGTTTACTGCTGTGACATGGGAGCAATGAGAGATGGTGGGATGGGGTAGACTCAGCACAAGAGCATGAGGACCAGTGTTCTTGGTATGTGTTCATCAACCGTACAATGCTTCCTTCCCTCCTTATCTTTCTCTTGCTGTTTTGTACTACTGCTAAGTAGTAACTTTTAGTATGCTGAATTGTACTCTTCTAAGTCTATTGAAGTCAATAGGCTTGGGGGCGGGGGGGGGGGGCGGTAACCTCTGTTAAGGATTCCACTGGTACTCATCAAACAATGCTTGAGATTCACTGAATGACTTCTAAGGTATGTCCTCAACACATAAAAAGATTTTTTAAAATTATTTCTGCCATTATTGTGGCAAAAATTTTGTAGTCTAAATTCAACAGAGAAATAGGTCTATAAGACTGGGGGTGATGCATCACTACCCTCTTTATGTATTAGCATTATATACTTGTCTTGCCATGTCGGGAGTAGTGTCATCCCCTTCTTTATCTTGTTCATAACTTTTTAAAATGGCATTATTAATACTTTTTCAAGATGTTTAGAAAAGGTTGCTGTCAATCTATCTGGTCCTGGTGCTTTATCCTTCTTCATGTTCTTAATTGCTTGAGAGATTTCTTGAATTGTTATTGTTTGATTTAATATTTCTCTATGTTCTGAAGTAAACTTTGCAATCAGGATATCTTTTAAATATTTTTTTTCTGAAACAAACTTCTTTTTGTATAATTCTGAGAGAACACTGGCTGAGGACAGACTGGCAATCTGGAGCGGGAGGAATCCGGAGGCAAAAGCTGCAGGGGAAAAATTCCCCGGGGCTGGCCGCTCACACTGGCCAGTGTATTGCGCAAGGATGCTATTACAGAGCATTCAGACTGCTGCAGAGTGGCCCTGGGTGGGCCAGTCTCCGCAGCTTGTGGCAGGGCTGTTTTTGGCAATGTGTGTATGTGCGCATGAGCACTCATGCACAAATTGCCGAAACGGCACGTTCACACAGCCGCCTCCGCTTGAATCCCATCTTCCGGTTCACACTGTCTGAAAGTGGGAGGCATGCAGAAGACAGCCCCTGGACACCGGTTTCTCCCGGTGTCCTCCTAAAGCGAATGGAAACCGGCTGCAAAACGCATAAGTGTGAAAGGGAGCCGAGGGACAGTTGCGGATGTCTGAACGGGCTCCCTTCCCCCGCTTCCCGAGCGGAGCTCTCCCGCTCCAGATTGCCAGTCTGTCCTCAGCCACTGATAAATTGTTCCTGTATTTCTTTTTCTGCATATGTAATTGGGTCTCCTTTCTTTACATCTGTTATTACTCTTTTTCCTTCCTGAGACAATATGCAAGATACATGCCAGGTTTGTTTGCATGTTCACAATATCTTTGTTTTAGAAATATTAATTTTACTGTACCTCTTCTAAGTTCTAACATATCTAATTAGATTTTTAATTGTTTAATCTTTGCTAGTGTTTTTTTATTGTTTTTATGTTCTTGTTCCAATTTCTGATTTTTTTCTATTATTATTTTAGTTTGTTCTAATCTTTCTCACTCTTTTTAGCAGCAGCTGCTAGTAGAATTTCTCTGATAAAAGCTTTACTTGCTTCCCAAATTGTAACTGGAGACATTCTTTATGTGTTGTTTATTTTAAAAAACTCTTCCAAATATTCTTACAGTAAAAAAGTATCATTTTATCTCTGTCTTCTTGATTCTCTATTCCATTGGAAGACTATTTCTATGGGATTATGGTCGCAAATATCTTCGATTGAATCTCACTTTTTCTAAATTCTTTGTCAAACTTTTTGATATCCAGCTTGATATCTTTGATATCTATTCTTGAATATGTTTGATGTCTGTCTGAAAAGAAGGTAAAATCTCTGCCCTGCAGATGTGTGGTTCTCCAGGAGCCATCTAATTCCAGCATTTCCCTGTATTGAAGTACATTTTAAGGTATTTTTCCACCTTTGATATTCCTTGATCTGTCTTTTTTTGGGATCTAGTATTCCATTCATATCTCCAAGAATAATTATTTCTTCATCTTGGAAATTGAGCATAGTTTGGGGAAAAAATCTCAAAAAAATTAACTTTAGCCTCATTTGGTGCATATATTGTTGCTATTGTGCACATTTTGCCTTTTGGTAGTCTCATTTTTAAAATTAGGTATCTTCCATCTGAGTCTCTTAATTTTTCTAATACTTCTGATTGTGGGTTGTTTATGTAAATGGCTACTCAACATTTTTAATTTTGTTCTGAAGCAAGATATGCTTTGCCTAATTTTTTATTGTTTAAAATATATTCGTATTTTTCTTTACATGAGTTTTTTAGGCATGTATCAGTGTTTTGTTTTTTCAGTTGGTTGAAGATTTTTGTGCATTTTGAAGGAGAATTCAGTCCATTGATATTCATTGATACTATTTTTAATGTATCCATTTTGCCCTGATATTGTTGCCACCTCCAACGTATCCTTTTCTATGCTTGTTTCTTCTTTTGAGTTTTTGGTCTGTGAACTTTGCTTTGACCTACTAGCAGATTGCTTTGAATTACTTGGAGATTCTCCTTCTGTTCCTCTATGTGAGTCCTCTACTTGCAGTTCTTCGGCCAATTGCTTGGCTTGTTCCTCTGTTGCAATTATTTTTCTTCCTTTTGGTAAAAATACCTTGATTGCAAATGATAGTTTCCAACAATATTTTATTTATTTCTTTTGTAAAATCTGTCTGAAAAAGTTGAAGTCTTTCCTTTTTTTTAACACACTTGTTGGCAAATCCTGAAAGATCTGCACTTCTTTTCCCGCAACCCTAAGTGGTGGTTCCCTGTGGTTCTTTAGTATTGTGTCTCATGTTTTCTTTAGGTGAATCGAACCAGTATATTTCAAGGTAGCTTATTCTTGAATGCAAAAATTGAATTCACTCTAGAAATCTGGTCAATGTCAGGAAAGTCTTCAAATAATTCTGAAATAAACTATGAAAGCTTTTTTCCAAATTTGGCCACCCAAAATCCTCTGGGATTCCTCTAAAATGCAGGTTATTAGTTTTCAGGATTTCAGTTCTCTGTTCTGCCTTCTCAGTCTGAAGATCCTGCCTTTCTAAATGTGTGTCATTATCTTTTTGCTTCTCTATGATTTTTATAATTTCTTGTGTTTGGTTTTATAATTTTAAATCAATCTCTGATAGTCCAGCCGATATCTTTTGACACACTTTGATATTGCTGAATTTGGTATTGCTGAATCAATCCAAATAAAAGCTAAACAATATTTGCTTTTATCAGGATTCTCTATATAAGTAGATGATTGCAGATTAGAGAATCTGCTTTGTTTTAGGAAATACTTGAAAATACTGATAAGGTATTTTTCAGGTATTTATTTGGCTTGGTAAATACCGAATGCACACCCCCTACTAGCAATACAGACTTTAGCTATAAAGTTTAGACAACATGACAGAATTAAAGGAATAAAAGTGGATGATGTGAAGTTCAAAATGAAAAGAAGAAGAGATTGGATTTATACCCCGCCCTCCACTCCCCAAGGGAGTCTTAGAGCGGCTTACAAACTCCTTTTCCCTTCCCCTCATTTATGCAGTTATGCAGATTACGTGGTTCTAACAGAAATCGTTGCAATATGTAATTGAACATATTGAAGTATTTGGATCCCTATCAGGCTATAAAATTCAAAGAAAAAATGATAGTGAAATGTTTAACACAACAACAAGAAGAAGAGATTAGAAAAAGCACCAAGTGCTCAACAGCCAGTGACCCTATTAAATATTTGGGAATAAATATGATTGGGCAAAACTGTATTCTTTATAAAAATAACTAAGAAAATGTGGACATCGATTCAAGCAGATTTATTAAGATGGAAGAAAGTAAAAATCTCATGGCTGGGAAAAATTTCTACAATTAAAATTAAAACTAAACTTTTTGTTCCAAATATTACCCATATACACTGAAGAAAGAACACTGAAAGAGTGGCAAAGAGAGATAAATGAATTTATATGGAATGGCAAAAAAAGCAAGAATAAGCTTCACAATATTACAAGATGACAAAAAGAGAAGAGGTTTAGCAGCCCCAAATATAAAATTATATTACCAAGCAGCAGGTCTGGTCTGGATTGTGGAATAGATTAAAAACCCAAGACAAAGACTAGTAAAATTAGAATCAGCAGATCTTGATGAAGGCCTACACAATTACTTATGGGTTAAGAAACTGACTAAAAAAATCATCACAAGAAAGAGGTCAGGAAATCAGAGATGGACTTTTGAGAATACAAGAGGAGACCCGCAACAAAATCGTGATGGAGCCTTCCTGCCACTTCCCCAACACATACCTGGGCAATGGCACCCAGGCCATGGGAGACTGACCCAGCACAACGGAGCCTTGGGGCAAGTGAGGAGGTTGCCGGTGAGACAGCGGTTGACCAGCAGAGTGACACCATGAGGCCCGAGCCCCCAACCAATGCTGAGCCCTTGAGCCGGGAGGAGGCGCAAGGAGGAGGCCTCAGGAGGCCTCAGCCGAGCCAGTCCGCAGATCAGGTGGCAGTACCTTGACCCACTATGTGAGGCGCCAGCAGACCCAAGTGGGCCATTGGCTGGCTGCAAGCCCAGCAGAGCATTGGCAGGAGGAGACCAGGGCTGGCTGACAGCCCCTCACCAGGGAAAAGATGGAACGGGCAAAGGGCGGCTGGGCTCACAGCTGCACTCAGCATCCTTTCCACTAACAGACTAACAGAAGTTTAAATTCCCAGTGGAAGCCAAGAACATGCTATTAGGTGTTCTGCCTAACAAATTACCAAAATTTTTAGAAGAGCTATTCAAATATATGGTGACAGTGGCTAGAACTATTTACGCAGCAAAATAAACTAGATGTCTGTTCACGTTTAAAAGAATGGGAAAATAAACTTGCTGAATATACAGTAATGCCAAAATTGACAACCTATTTGAGAAACAGGTCTATTATGAAATTTGAGGAAAGATGGAGTGTGTATTATGTGTATTATGCTAGCAGGATAAAAACTTAAAGTGAGAAAATATCATATACAAATAATGAATATGAAGTAATGAAATAGAAGTAGAATTAAAATCTGTTCCAAATGTAATATCCCAAATATAAATGGGTCCTCTATATGAGATATATAATAGACTTTCTTTTACACCATGATATACTACTTACCTATTAAAAGTTTTAATGAATATGTAGAAGTGGCAGAAATATGTTATGTTGAATACGTAGTAATGATGACACCAGTGTCAACAAAATAGATTAGTTACGAAGTTTAAAACTTAAAACTTAAGTGATGAATATAACTGTACCCCAACAGAAATAGGAATTATTGTATTTTATAGGTAATAGCTTAAAAATAAAATAAATAAAGGGGATGAAACAGAAATTATTCTTTGTCCTATACATTATGTATATTTGTCCTATACATGATGGTCTTTGACAAATATAATTATGTTGTATAACCTATTTTTCCCTTTCCCCCTTTTATTTTATGTACCTCATTGTTCTTTTAAAATAAATAAATAAAAAGGATAAAATTTGATATATATGTAGCTCAAGATATTACTGGATTTTTTTAAAAAATACAAGATTTCCACTCGTTGACAAGTTAACATGAAATCTGACTCATAACAGCTGGCAGCACTCCAACAGAATGCAAACCAAGGAATAAGGTTTGTTTTACAAGATTGTTCTTTTTTGCACAGAACAGTGCATGTCATACAAGAAGGATACATACATGGATTGCCTGCTACAGTTACAAGTCCACGTGAGTGGGCTTGGACATCTGTGTAGATAAAATTACTTCAGATTCTCATATTGGAAATTTCTGGCATCCCATGTCTAAAATTTTATGCAGAGTATAACAGAAACCCCCAAACTGTAATCTTTGAATGGACTTCAGTCTGTTGAAAAATGATGCTCACAGTATTCCAGCTTTGCAAAAAAGAAAAAAGTTCAAGAAAGTTCTCTCTCAAAAGCTTTGGCATTGCAGCCTGTTCAAACATACCCATGTTAAATCATTTCTACCCTAAAATAATATATATATTTTCAAAACTTCCCTGCTTATTTGCCTGGATGCAATTCTTAAGAACATAAGAGAAGCCAATGTTGGATCAGGCCAATGGCCCATTCAGTCCAACACTCTGTCACACAGTGGCCAAAAATACCAGGTGCCCTCAGGAGGTCCAGCACTGGGAGCAAGACACTAGAAGCCCTCCCACTGTTGTTCCCTCAGCCCATCAAGCACCACGAATACAGAGCATCACTTGCCCCAGACTGAGAGTTCCTATCTATACTTTGTGGCTAATAGCCACTGATGGACCTCTGCTCCATATGTTTATTCAATTCCCTCTTGAAGCTGTCCGTGCTTGTAGCCGCCACCTCCTCCCCTGGCAGTGAATTTCATGTGTTAATCCCTCTTTGGGTGAAGAAGTACTTCCTTTTATCCATTCTAACCCGACTGCTCAGTTTAGGTGATTGGGCGAGTGACTAATCACAAGGCTTCTCTGTTCTCATGTCATTTAATAGTGAAATAGCAGGCCCTTCTTTATCTGTGTGGGTTGTTGTTTTTTTACACTGTGCTAAATTCCTACAGCAAACAATTCCACTAGTTAATGCACTGTAGTGCACTGCCCATTAAACTATTTGCACAGAAAGTCAATGAGAGTTTTTCCTCCTCCCAAAGTTTCTTGCTTGGTGCTATGTATGAAATACGTGAGCTTTCTTATACTGATTTACTGGTCTATCAGAATTATTCTGTGATCCCACACACTAAATAATGAACTGTCAATTAACTTTCAATGCACTTTCCAACTGGATTTTCCCAGTTCACAAATCCAGTTGGAAAGTGGATTGAAATGGCATTACTTAGTGTGTGTAATATTGCAGAATTAGTCTTGTGTACTCTGTCTGACAGCACTTCCCAAGGCCTCAGATGGAGGTCTTCCACATTAGCTACAACTTAATCCTTTTAACTGGAGATGGGGAGGACTGAATCTGAGACATTCTGCATGCAAAACAGATGCTCTACCACTGAGTCGTAGTCCCATCCCTGACTGCTATGAGAGAGGCTACCACGTCATTCTCTCTCTCACCTAAATCACTCTGGCCCATTACCATACCTATTTCAACCACGCCACGTCAGCTACTGAGTAGCCCAGGCTAGCCTGATTTTATCAGATCTCAGAAGGTAAACAGGGTTGGCCATGATCTGTATTTGAATGGGAGACCACCAAGGAAGTCTAGAGTTGCTGTGCAGAGGCAGGCAAAGGCCCATTTCTGAATGTCTCTTGCCTTGAAAACCCTAAGGGGTCTCCATAAATCAGCTGTGCCTTGACGGCAAACCCCCCCCCCCCCAACAACAACGTCTTGACGTTTATCTTACACCTCAAGAGCATCTCCGCAGCCTTAAATCAAAGCTACAGACATGTTTATATGGTATGGCTTTTCAATTTTTATTTTTAACATCCCTTCATTTGATCATAAAGTGCTTGGAGACATAAGCAAGGAAAAGCTATTTAAAGTGTGAGGTGGATTAGCCAATATAATATTAGCATTTTTACAGAGCATCATAGGCCAGCCAGTTTGTCTCATGCATACTTGGATTTTAAGAGGCAGCATGTGCTTGCAGTCCCAGGCACTGAAACCAACACTGAGGAAACAGCAACAAGTGAACAAAAGGTGTGTGTGTGTGTGGGGGGGAAGACCTGTGGCTGGTGAAAGGACCAATTATAGGGTTGCCAAACTCCAGGTGGTGCCAGGAGGTCTCCTGCTATTACATTTTATCTCCAGGTGACAGAGTTCCATTCCCCTTGGGAAAAAATCACTGCTTTGGAAGAAGAAAAGGAAGAGACTGGATTTATACCCCGCCCTTCACTATCCAAGGGGGAAGAACTCCTTTCCCTTTCCCTCCCCACAACAGGCACCCTGTGAAGTAGGTGAGGCTGAGAGAGCTCTGACAGAAACTGCTCTTTTTTCAAGAACAGCTGTGCCAGAGCTATGGCTTACCCAAGGTCATCCAGCAGGTGCAAGTGGAGAAGTGGGGAATCAAACCCAGTTCTCCCAGATTAGAGTCTGTGCACTTAACCACTACACCAAACTGGCTCCCACTACACCAAATAGCTTGGCACTATTCCTCACGGATTTTAGAAGTTTTGATGCTCTTTGGAGGTGTAAAGTGCTGGTGATGATTAATGATAATACAGAATTATCAAAGGAAGACTGCATGAACTATGATTGTTAATAAAGATATGAATGAAACGCCTGAGACTAGTAATCAGGGCTTTTTTTAAAAAAAGAGCCCAGCAGGAACTCATTAGCATAATAGGCCACACCCAACAGCAGAAACTCATTAGCATATCAGGCCACACCACTGACAGCACAGTTTATTAGCATATTATGCCACACCCCCGTGTTACCAGAAGAGTGGTCATCCAGCCACACCCACCTTTTGCTTCTTATTCTGTTTACCTTGTTTGTTGTCAAAACCCAGTGCTTTTTTTGTAGCAGAAATTAACTTGCATGTTAGGCCACATACCCCTAATGTAGCCAATCCTAATGAATTTTTGCCATTGGGTGTGGCCTATTATACTAATGAGTTCCTGCTGGGTGTGACCAATTCAGGAGCCAGCCGGAACTCCGTTCCTGTGCGTTCCTGCCCAAAAATAGCCCTGGTAGTAATTCAATTTAAAGATTGCCACACCCACGTGAACATATTGTGGAGCTCTAAACCTTGCCAAGCTCATTTCAGCATTTAGTGAATGTTCCAAGGCTTTTGAAAAATATTGGTCTGGGTTTAAGGTTTATATTTTTATTGATATCATTGTTTTAAAAGGACCTTTTCTTTCACTTCAGTGACTTTCTAAATGCACACCCCTGTTTCGTTATTCATGAGCATTCTATTTTGGATTGGTTTATGCTTTTGTATTTTGTTCGTTGTGTTTGTATGAAACAATAGAAAATTGGTTATTAAAATATTTAAGAACATTTCATAACACAGACTAGGACTTTAATATGTCTTAGTATGAATAGTTTGAATTGTTTTATTACTAATATTGTTAATGTATTTTATTGTAATTTTAAGCTGCTTTTGTAAGCTGCCCTGAGCTGACCCTGGCTGGGAGGGTGGGGTAAAAATTTAATCAGTCAATCAATCAAACTGGAGGGTGGACTCTATGGCATTATACCCCGCTGAAGTCCCTCCCCTCCCCTCCCCAAACCCCATCTTCCCTAGGCTCCACCCCCCAACTCAGAGCTGACAACCCTAGCTCAATAGTGAGCTTCTTTAGTTGTAATTTCCACACCATGGAATGCTGCCCCAGTTTTCTCACAGGGTTGCCAACCTCTTGGTAGGGCCTAGCCGTCTCCCGGAATTATAGCTGACCCCCAGGCAATAGAGATCACCTCCTTGAGAAAACGGCTGCTTTGGAGGGTGGATTTTCCTTGTCTCTTCAAACTCTGCTCTCCTCAGGCTCCACCCCCCAAATTTCTAAGAATTAGCATCCCTAGTTTTCTGAGATCTAGGACACAGTGTATGGCAGAACTGTTCTGGAGGGCATTTGGCAAGTCACTTTGTTGTGTGTTTTCTGACTGTGCTCGGTGTCGTTTCCTTTCTTCCTTTTTGCCATCAAGTCAAGCAGACTTGTTGTGACCCCCTTGTGGGGCTTGAAGGCAAGGGACATTCAGAGGTGGCTTGCCATCACCTGACCCTGCATCATGACCCTGGTATTCCTTGGAGGTCTCCCATCCAAATACTAGCCAGGGCCGGCTCTGCTTAGCTTCCAAGATATGATGAGACTGGGCTTGCCTGGGCTATCCAGGTCAGGGCTGTACTCAGTGTCTTACTAGGTTTAAAGTGACATGGAATAATACTGGAAACAGTATTGTTTTCGTGACCACTATTAGTTATTTACTTACTTTATTTATAGCTTGCCTGGAGTCCTTTGTCAGGGAAAGGCAGGCTAAAAATGCCTTAAGCCAACTAGCTATTGCCAGGCTGAGGTACAGCCAGCCCCAACATGGCCGCTCAGAGCAACACCTATGTCCTGACAGGGTGCTACCAAGATGACACGTGAGACCGTTTAACATAGACATGGACCTGTCCATCACAATTACATTTATTTTTAAAAAGCGACTTCTGTGCTAGTGCAGCAGTCCTGCAGCATGGTCCACACACATAATAAGCCGAGGCTCTTGATTTTAAGCCTTTTTTTCTAATCTTATCAAAGCAGCCCCCATTTAACAGTCCTCCCCCATTAAACCGAGCCCAGTTTGAACACTGAAAGGAGTGTTTGGCATTCCGGTGTGTGTGTACTGTAAAGCTTTGTGAAATTAATTGAATTTGAAGTTCACTGCGAATACTCGGTTCATCTCTAAGAATGAAAGCTCGCACAATTTAAAGCTGCAGGGGAGAAAAGAGGAAAATCCATGTCGGAAGAGAAAAAGACTCTTCAGAAGTAAATCATTGGGGACTGAAGTGCTCGGCAAAATGCTAACCCAGAAACGGCATCAGCAGACACATCAATCACCCAGCTCTGCCAGCAACGTAAAGTGGCCAAATAAAATTTTTTAATTATGGCCTTGTGTTTGAACACACTTGACCTTAAAGTGTCCAATATGTTACATGAAAGGGCTTAATTTGCTGAACACCCCCCATGAGGCCACGTGTCACATGTCCCAGCTGGCTTTTGACATAAGCTACGAAGGTGGCAATCTAGGATGTCACAAGGAAATGGGTGACCACAGAGCAGGGGTGGATTGGCCATTTACTTGCCAGGGAAACATACTGTTGGGTCATGGCTCTGGAGGGCTACCAGACTCAGAGCTCCCCCCCCCATGGTATAGCCAGTGAGGAGTATGAGGGCACCTGCCTGTTTGTCCTGCCACCCTGAGTGTTATGGTTGATCTCCCACTATTACAATTAGTAATAGTGGAGATCTCCCACTATTACAGTTGATCTCCAGCTGATAAAGATCAGTTGCCCTGGAAAAAATGGCTGCTTTGGAGGCTGGACTCTATGACATTACACCCTACTGAGGTTCTTCCCCTCCCCAAATCCCACCATCCACAGGCTCCACCTGCCCAAATCTCCAGGTATTTCCCAACCCAGAGCTGGCAACTCTACTGGGAATGCTAGGGATGGTGAGTAGAAGCATGATTTGGTCTCCTTTCCCTCCAGTCAGCTTCTTTGGCCCTCCATCAGGTGAGGAGTGTATGATACAGGGAGAGAACAATCCCCCTTTTCCTCCAGAGTCATTTTGGCCTTCCAGCCCACCCCTGTCCATAGAGGCTCAAAGAAAACAGGGTCTACATGTTGAAGGTCTGTTCATTCATCTCTGACCATTTGTCTAAGAGACAGTGGAAGGATGCCCTTGTTCAGTGCCTGCTTATATGGGGAGGCCATATAATGGTATTTCAAGAATATATAGAATGTTTCAATGTGTCTAATTTTGTCCACACTTTAAACTTTTTTTTATTTTTAAATAATCAGCTACAGCAATAAACATTTAAGTCATAAAGTGAGCAAAAACAAGTGATAAGGGTCATATTACATCAAAACACCTTGATATACAGAGAAAAACCATTCTAACATTTTGAGTAACAACTATTGAAAAAGGTAAGATTTGAAAAGTATTGTACTACCTTTGTTAATGAAGGAGATGTAATTATTAGTTTAGAACCTGAGCGCAGGTTTTGGGAGCTTTATACTTGTTTTGATCGTTACATAAGAGAACTAGAAAAAAAGCGAGGAAGAATAAGCAGCGTTAGTAAGGAGCAGTTCTTTGTCTGTCATATATTGCAACCATGGGAACCATATGCATACAAATTTGGAGTAAGTTGTGGTAGTGCCATATCGTTGTCTGTGTAACGAGTCAGAAATTTTGCACATAATAAATTGATCCCAAACTTTGTTTCTCCAGATAATCAAAGTCGGGGGAGAAGCAGACTTCCAGGTCGTCGCTATCGCCAAACGGGCCAACACTAAGAAGAATAAGGTACCGTAAGTTCATTGAAGTCGCATTGTGAGTGGAATGTTTCTTGTAATTGTAGTAAAATAATTTCTGGCTTGAGAGGGATCATTTGCAAAGCGATCATGTTCATTTCTGCTAGGACACTATTCCAAAAGTCGTTGATGAAAGGGCAGTGCCACCAGCAGTAGAAATAATTTCCTTTGAGTCCGCATTTTTTCCAACATAGTTGGTTGTAGCTGGAGTTAATATGATGCAGGCGGTTTGTAGTACCAGCAAGTGAGCAATTTATATGTTTGCAGGTGGATGTTAAAAATGTTATAGACTTTCTCCGAGTTGTCCACACTTTATATGTTTGTGAAAATGGTGCACTACTGAATAGTTCAATGTTTTCTATGTTATAAAATTTAACTTGATATCCAAACACGTTGCTAGGCCAATTTTGACTCTATGAGACTCTATTATTTGAACAGAATGTGGTGTTGGATCCAGCCAACCTTTCACTCAGTCTCACCTAAAGTAATCCCTCTCCCTGGTACAGCCTTCATCCCACGTGGCTTTTGTTCCTGCAGCTCCCATGATCCACTCCTCTGGATGCCCTTTTTGGTGGTCATTGGGGACACCCTCCTTCCTTTTTGGCCAGTGGAAAAGCTGGTTGGATCTAACCCAATCTACTCTCTTTTATGACAGCAACTGTATTTTCTGTTTTTAAATTTAAATTTTCCCTGTCCCACCCCCCACAAAAATTATGTTACACATGCTAAGGTGGAAAAGGGTACAACAGCTCCCTCTCTTTGTGGCATAGGGTGCATTTGCAGTTCTGTTTGTAGACAGTGTAGGCATCAATTACATAAATCTGCCAGATTGTACAGTTTTACATGTTAAGTTATAAATGATGCATTTTATGTTGTTAAAGCAATAAAATAAATTTAGGCTCAATATTAAAGTAAGTATACTTCAGTTTCTTCCACAATTTCCATTAAAAAAAAAAAACCTCTGGGGAAAAATCTTTCCCCCCCTCATGTCTTAAAAATTTTCAGAACTCTTACATCTCTAAAGAAAACTGCCATAAACTTTTAACTTTCAAACAGTATTTTTGGATAGTATTTTCACATTGTTTTCTAGGGAAATCAGAGTGTTTGGAAGGGGTTTGGGCTGAAGTTATGGATGTTGTGTGCCTGTGTTACGTGCTGTCAAGTCACTTCTGACTTATGGCAACTCTATGAATTAATGTCCTCCAAAACTGTCCTATCATTAACAGCCTAAACTGAGGGAGGGCTGTGACTCTGCATCTAGCATTCTCTCCACATTTTCTCAACTGGGAGGGAAAAGTGCAGCTCAAAACCACATTCAAATACCTCGGGGCAACGCTGTACTGACTGCAAAGTCACCCCTGAATGGCCATAAATCTTTGCAGAAGGTACCATAAAATCCGATGCTCAAAGGAAGTGAAAGCAGCATGCAATGCAGAGGGGAATTTCTGTTCCAATGTGGGTTTCGTAAAACAACAGAGGGAAAAGCCAGTGCAGAATCGCCCTAAGAATCTTTTCTAGCTCCTTCATGTCTTCCCTTCGCAGTCTTAGGCCCGTTCTGCATCTAGCATTTGCTCCGCTGTTTTACCAAACCCATGTTGGAACAGAAATCCTCCTCTCCATTTCATGCCACTTTCACTTTTCTTTGCTTGTCGGATTTTATGGAAGCCTCCACACTGCATGCTGGTTTCACTTTCTTGGATCTCTCGGTTTTATGGTACCGTCTGCATAGATTTATGGCCGTTTTATGGCCGTTCAGTGGTGGCTCTGCAGTCACTATGGTGTTGGCCCAGGGTATTTTAATGTGGTTTTGAGCCACATCTTTTTCTGTTCCAATGTGGGTTTGGTAAAACAACATAGCGAATGCTAGATGCAGAATGGGCCTCAATTTTCTCCTGATTTCTCAGGTGCAGTCTCCCTTTTGGTTGATAATGGAGGCAAGGAATAGAAAATCTTGAACAATTTTGGTTTCTTCATTGTCAACATTAAAGTTGTGTAATTCCCCAGTAGTCATCACTTCTGCCTTCTTGATGTTCCATTGTGATCCTGCTTTAGCACTTGCTGCTGTTACCTTCAGCAGCAGCAGACGTTTCAAGTCTTCTCTATTTTCTGCCAGTAACGTGGTGTCATCTCACATCGTTAATGTTAATTGTTAATGGATGTTACGAGAACTTATTTAGTGAGGGTTTTAATTCCTGCTTTTAATTTGCTTTTAATTTGTTGTCCTGGTAGCTGTTTTTTCCTGTTAGGTTGTATCATTTGTTGTGCAGATATGATCTTATTCTGAAGTTTGCAATCTGTCCTGGGTTGCACTGGAAAGGCAAGTTATTGATTTTTTTAAATAAATCATAAAAGTAAAAAGAGGAGAGCTGGGACTCATATCTACATGGAATCCACTGCAGGAAGGAAGCCATTTTTCTAACAGTGAGGTCCACAAATCAACATCTTCTGGTAGTCCCTTACTCCAGGGACGTCCTACTAGCCTTGGCCAGGGCCAGGGCCTTTTCATTTCCTCATGGAATGAGTTCGTGTATGAGATCAGGGCCCTGTGGGATTGATTACAGTTCCGCAGGGCCTGCAAGACAGAGCTCTTCCGCCGGGCTTTTGGTTGAGGCAGCAGATGTCCCCCCTCCCCTGGCCAATCTCCCACCAGTGGCCTGGATCCGAATAGACATCGGGGTACCCACTGTTGTATCTTAATTAATCTGAGTAACATCAAAATTGACATCTGATCTAATTTGTTTTACACAGTATTTTATGATTCCATTCTGTTTTAACCTTTAAAGTTGTTTTTAACTATATTGTATTGAGATTAAGGGGCCACGGTGGCTCAGAAGTTAAGATGCTGAGCTGCAGACCGGAAGGTCAGTAGCTCAACAGTTCAAGACCCTAGTGCCATGTGACTGACTGAGCTCCCGTCTCTGGCCCCAGCTCCTGCCAACCTAGCAAGAAATTGCAAGTAGATAAATAAGTACCGCTTTGGTGGGAAGGTAACAGCATTCCACGCGCCTTGGTGTTTAGTCATGCTGGCCACATGACCACAGAGAAGTCTTCGGACAGCGCTGGCTCTTCAGCTTGGAAATGTAGATGAGCACCGCCCCCTAGAGTCAGATTCGACTTGCTTTCAAGCAAGAGAAACCTTTACCTTTTATTGAGATTGATGTAAGCTACCCGGAACCTGATTGTGGGGGAGGGTGGGATATAATTAAATGAATGAATGAATAAATAAAGTCAGGCCGGCTGCTGTTGCTCACTGGACAAGCAAAGGGCATTCTGTACCTGCTTAGTGCTGTTTTATTAATATAATTACTTTCTGTTTCTTCACAGAAGGAGCCTGTTCACAGATCAGATTACTGCACTGCGCTCTACAGGGGGCCTCCCTTGAAGAATGCGCAGCTACATCAGTTGGTACAGAATGTTGCCACCAGGATGTTGACGGGAGTGGGCTGTGGGGACCATCTCACTCCATCCTTGGCCTGTCTACAGGGGCTCCAACTTGTCATTGGGCCAGGTCAACATGCTGGTGTTGATCTTTAAAAACCAGCATGCTTAAAGGACCTCCTACTTTGATATGAACCTACCTGAGCTCTAAGGTCATCTTCTGAGGTCCCGCTTCAGGTGCCCCCCCACCTTCTGAGATTAAGCAGGTGGGAATCTGAGAAAGGATCTTCACAGCCGTGGCACCAAAACTATGGCACTCTCTCCCCAGGGGTATTTGTCCCCTTCTGTCAGTGTCCCCTGTCAGCAAGTGAAGCTTTTGTTTTGTTTTGTTTCCTCTAGTGTTCTTTCAGTGAACCCTCCTTCCTGGCCTGCATTTTAATTCCTTTTTAATGAGCTTTTGAGGCATATTTTCGTTTGGGTTGAAACGTTGTTATAAAGTTTTTAAATGGTAGCCACTTTGGTGGTAAAAAGGTTGTGTACAAATTTTGCATATAAATAGGTCTGAAAACGTGAAACTGAACTGGTAGGGCTACAGGACCAAGATGAATAGGGCCGAAATATTTTCCTTCTTACATGACAATCTATGGCTGTTATGCAACAATGGAACCCTCTCCTTTCAGTGACTTGCTGAAGCCCTGCCTGATATGGCTGCCAACTCCATTTTGGGCAATACCTGGAGATTGGGGTGTGTGTGTATGAAGCCTGGGGATGGCAGAGTTTGGGGCTCAGCTGTACTTCCAGGAGCACTCTAGATCCCACCTGGAGGATGGCAACCCCAGGCCCTGTATCTCAACCCTGTGAGAGGATCACAGTGCAATCCTAAACAGAATGATACTCGTCTAAGCACTCTGCTTAAGATGGCATTGTTAGGAGTTATTTAGTATATTTTGCCTGCTTTGTTGGATCTTTACAGTTTTACTTCATGCTGCTGCAGTCCCCGCAAATAATGTACAGAAAAATCAAATGTATCCCTGCTTGCAGTACTTGTTCTCTGTCAAGCTGAACAGCCTGTATATTTGCACTGATGATTTATTCACAATTTAAAATGAATAAATAAAAAGGATTGTGAGTTCTTTTGCATCTGCCCAGTGGGCAGCATTCAGCATGATAACTGGCTGAATAGCTGCTGTGGGTATTGGACTGCTGGGAACAGGAATGACTCGAGGTCCTCATGAACCAGATCACCGAGAATCAGCCACAAATGAACCAAACTACCACTCCCATGTGGCAGTGCAAGAAAGTATTTGCAACCCAATTTAGAACATTACACAAACATGCCGATCTCTGAAAGTCAGGCAGGTAAAATGGGCCAGGCAAGAACTCTACAGAGTCGAAGCATGAAATTTCCCCCCAACCCAGCAAGATGGAGACAAGTAATGAAAGAGTCTTCAAATTTGCACTTGGTGATGTCACAGTGTCAAACTGGAATGCCTCTTTGGAATGGTGACACCATCACAATTGTAATGGGGTTCCTAATGGGCTGGGAATGCATTGTGAGGAAGAAGAAAGCCGCCAGTGCTAGAAGGATTGTGGCCACCACCAGGGCACCTTGGCAGCTAGCGTTTGGGCCATGGTTGAGTCAGAATCCGAGGCCAAAGATCTCACAGCAAGATCCTCCTAAAATCTTGGAAATGAAAATTGGCTGGAGATCATTAAATTCAATCCCCAGCCCAACTGAGTGAATATTGTTAGGGTATAAACCATCATTTTCACTGATTTCTCAGCCACTTTCCTCATCCCAGAGAACACCAAGAGTCTACCTTAGCAACTGTCAACCCCATATTTTCATTCACTTTATTCTTTTTGTATGGATTTCCAGGCAAAATCCCCACCAAAAAAACAAGTCCCTCAAAAGTCCCCTGTATGTATATATATATAATGCCAGTTTGTTGATGTGTAAATGATGTTGAAAATTACATACATTTAACATCAACAACAAGAAGAACAATAATAACAAAGGTTCAAGGAAACAGAAAATGTCATGAAAATAAATCACCACAAACTGAAACAGGGATTTGGGGGCCAAAACAGGAGGAGGAGAAATTTAAAGGCTACCCACAAGGGCTTTAAAACATGGCTTTAGGGCAACTTAGGCTCAAAGAAGATGAAATACTAGAAGAGATTTCATTTGTTTTTCACTGGAAGCAGCTACAGAAGCCCCCAATTAAGACAGTGGCATGGTCCTTTTAACCATGTGATTTAACTATTTTTCATCTGTCAAAGGAATCTGAGCATCGTGCTCTTCAGGGAGATGTAACGGAGCTCTTTGAACTTTCCCCAGCTGCAATTGATTGGATTGAAAATTTGCATATTCATATTTAGGGGGATGGTTCAATCTGTCTGTATACCTGTATATCAACTTGGTTACATATTCTATTTAATATTTTTTTTATTTCATCCAAGCATTACACAGTTACAGAACATTCAAATTTGCATTTGTCAAATTGTATACATAAAAGTATTTCTGTCTTATACATAACCATACTCTTTTAGTTAAGTTTTCTTAACTGGAAGCAGTATATTTGGAGTGTATAATATAAAGCAACAGACATAACACAGATAAGTATTAATCTCAAACAATACAACAGCACTAAAATTGCTTAAAGTTAGGTCTATTTCAATGAATTCTAAAGTTCGTTACATGAACTACCGTAAACCTTTTTTTTAATGATGATTTGAACATAACTTGGTTACGTATTTTATATTACTGTATGCATCCTGTGTGTAATTTTGCCATAGGATAAATAAATAACGTGTGATTTTCCTAACCTGAAATTGTCTTCCTGAGAAGCAATTTGCCCTGAGAGAAAAGATCCTTAAAACAACTGAGCTTAGAAAAGTCAGACAGGTTCAGCCCCTATCACCTTTTGGTATTAAAAGCAAAGCACCCCAACACTTTATATATAAACGAGAAATGAGTTAGCAAAGATCTCTGCTTCCATGAGTTCTAGTTTGGCCATGAGAGGTATCCATACCAATAAATCAAAAGCTGGCCTGGCAAGCTGCTTCCATCCTAAATGATGCATTCACTCTCAGTATTATCTTGCCCCTCAGACATGCTCTCTGCCTGTTAATTCTCCCCCCCCAATCACATTCACGTGTTACACAGTTAGGTTAATCTCTCCCTTTACCCTCCTTCCCACCCCCAAATAATTAACTGAATTTAAAAATGTTGCTAAAATGTCCAGATATTGGAGCACAATGTGCTGAGGACAGCATTGTCAAACTCCAGATGGCAGCTAAAGATTTGGGATGAACTCCAGACTTTAGGGCAACCTTTAGGTTTCCCTGGAGATCAGTTCCCCTGGAGAAAATGGCTCCTTTGGAGGCTGGACTCTCTGGCATTCTACCCCACTGAAATCTCCCGGCGTTCACAACCCTAGCTGATGACATTTTAAGTACTAGCCAATAGGCACCCAGCAGTCTCCTAATCCCTAGTTCAAATAGAACAGCTCTGAAAGGTTTCAGATTTGGTTGCCAGCCTCCAGGTGGGGCCTGGGGATCCCCTGCTTTTACAACTGATTTCCAGCTGACAGAGATCAGCTCCCCTGGAGAAAATGGCTGCTCTGAAGGGTGGACTCTATGGCATTGTACCATGCTGAGGCCCCTCCCCTCCCCAAACCCCGCCCTTTCCTGGATCCACCCCCAAAGTCTCCAGGTATTTTCCAACCCAGACTTGGCAACCCTAGTTTCAGAACTGCTTTTGCTTCATACCGCATTCCAAGACAGAAAAACACAGCATGTGTTTTAAGGGTACTATCAAATTATCTCCACTGCTCTGAACACGTCACTTCTGCTGTTGCCCTAACTCTGTGCTAGATCATAGCAGAGGTTTCCTAGAAGAAGCAGAGTTGGGGGGAAGTGAGGGAGGGAGGGGAGCCCTGATCTTCCTCTCCAGAGAACAATGAGGAATCCACTGGACTCCTCTGAAATTAGAAACTTAAGAATGAACATGCTTCATGTACAACTCGCCCAGCTTGGTTACCATGGAGACGGCTACAAATCCGTGTCAGCTGCAATGTGCTCTGAAGTCACTACAATTAAAGGGAGAGGGAGGGGAAGCCTCTTGCACCTTTGCTGCTCAGCTGTGCTTTTTTAGGGCATGAGGGATTTCGCACGCGAGATGAAAGCAGCAAACGGCAGTTCTGTACAGCTGGGCCATGGCGCATCAGTTCTACGAGGCTGCTTCTTTTGAAGGCTGGCTCGTGCACGCGTACTCTCTGCACTTGAGGGCTGTGACGTCAGGTGGTGGCTTGCATGTGTACTGTGATCACTGCAGATTTTGCACACCCCTGGATGGCATTTTTGTGTCATGTCAACACACAAAGCCTCTTTCTACTGTGTCAAATCGTTGGTGCATCCAGCCCCACACTGACTGCTGAGGTCTTGCCTAGCCCTGCTAACTGATAACTAAGAGATAACCTTGCTTAGATAGCTCTACTAACTAAGAGATGCTTTAGGCTGGTCCTGTATTGGGCACTGGGGTTCGACTAGATGGTCTGTATGGCCCCTTCCAACTCTGTGATTCTATGATGATTCTGTGATTCTATGAGAACCTGTTCTGACTGAAGGTACCAGGGAGTTAGCCTCAGACCCTGTGCATACAAAGCATGTGCTCATATTGGCCAGTATTCAGCCATCTGTGGATGGAGATTTTCCTACATTACTCTAATTCCTGCAGCCACTTCGGACCCCTGGAATGATCCTGGGCTTGTGGGATGCATGTGGAAGAACAGTTGCGTGGGCTGGTGGGTGGGACGGCGTGAGGAGGCAGAAGGGAAGGAAACTCTCGATGGACCTGTGCTTGCAGAAGAGGAACAATTTCATCTCCTTGTCCCTCATCATTTCAGCTCCCCACCCCCCAAATGGCATGGGTACTCCTTAGGGAGGCCAAGCCATGTCCTGGCACCTGTGAGACATCATTTCCAGTGGAAAAAATGGATGTGATGCCATGGTGCCAGGGACAGCACTTTAGGATCTGGCAAAACATTATGGCTCAACCACTGAGCTTTAGGCAAACCCTGGCCTAGAGTGTCATCCCATTACTTCTAGTTTTCACTGGAAGTGATGTCATATGTCTATGCGTCCACTCCTATTCCCTCCACACACTATTCCCCCTCCAAGTCCCCAGTTAACAATGGAGGACATTTCTGGAAGGTAGGTTGCCAGGTCTCTTACCTATTGCATTGTGGGGGGGAGGGGAGCTCCTGGTCCGGGACACTCGTACGTGCTGTGATAACGTCACCCGGAAGTAATGTCATCACGCTAGGCATGTTGCCAGTGGATGCGCTAGCATTCTGCTTGAAAACTCTATGGTAGCATAAGGTTTTCAGGCTGAATTCTAGAGTGCCCCCCCCCGGTGATGTGCCCAGTGCAATGACATCACCTTCAAGTACGTCAGCTCGATCCAGGCACTTTGGGGGCGGGGTTCCCCTTGCCGGCCAGATTCGGGCTGGTGGTTCAGGGGCCCTTTAAGTGGACAACCCCCCGCCCCCCTGGGGGACCTGGCAGCCCTACTGGAAGGTCTCCCCTAGCACCTCTACTATTCCTCCAGGTGGGTCCTATGACCTTTGGAATAATCTTGCCAGTAGGATTTCCAGTAGACCTGGGAGAAAAAAGCCTGGCCCCCTTAACAGAGGTTTAATTGGATGTTATTTATCTCCATGCCATGGAAAGCTTCAGCTGGCCATTTCCACACAGTAGGCCCCTGTTAAAAGGACAGGGCCTTTTTCTCCAGGCCTGATAGCAACCCTATTTTCCAGGGGTCAGGAGGGCTTACAGGAATGGAGAGGCACATGGGAAAGTCTGCCTTTTGTGCAGAGGAGCAAGATACTGCTCAGTGAGTTAGACTTGTGGTGGTGGAGGTAGGTTCTGTGGTACAGCATTGTGGCCTCATGAGTCCCGTGGTGCACAAACCCCATCAACCCACCAAAAAAGGAGCAAAGAGGTAGGCCAAGTAGGGTTGCCAGGTCTATCCTAGTGACCAGCAGGAGCCCAAAGAGGAGATAGACTAGGGAGGATGTCAGAATCTATGGATTCTAACAAGAATTTCTGGGGCTTTATACTGTGCTGTGTAACCTTCTGTGTAAGCTATCCCTATATATGCTATGTAATCCATATTTGATGCTTGTTAGGTATAACCTTGTAGCCTGCTATGCAATGTCCCCTTTCTTTTATGACCCCAGGTTTATGGCCCCAGCTAGGTCTGGCTAATGTTACCATTTTGTCTGGGAGGGTGGCGTCTGCAGAGCCTGAGAACAATCGGCCTCTCACTCTCCTGCCTCCGCATTCCTTTCCGCCCAGCCGGGGAAGACGAGGACCAGTTTCTTATCAACGTGTGAAGGCCTTGAAGAAAGCAATTTGTTTTGTGAAAGATGGTTACATCTGAGGGGTCTGGTTTAGCAAGGGAAATTTACTGCTTCACACCTCACCTTGTTCCTGTGGGAAGCAAACGGTCAAGAGACCTTTTTAGCCCACGGTTTTTCTCCCCTGCTGATTGGTTACCTATGGGCAATTCAAATTGTCTTGGAGGGTATATTAGTCCTGCTTCTATTGTATGTGTTATCTCTGACAATAATCCGAGGACCTGTAGTAATGTAACGATTGGAAATAAAGAACTGTGTTTCATCAACAAAGATCTGATCCTTGACTACATCGAGCAGAAGCCTCACAGATTGCCAGGGTGCCAGTGGTGGAGGCGGCGGCGGGGAGCCCGAAGTGCCAGTGACTACGGCTCAGGGGGCTTACCACATCCCTCGACCACCTCCTCATCAGAGCGTGACCCCGAGGTACTCGTGGAGCAACTTCGGTTGTGGGACCGTCGACTCGTGGGTCCATGACCGAAAGGAAGCGCGGGTCTCGATCCAGGGAGACCGCACCAAGCACGGGAGGCCGAGCTTCCTGGGAGACGAGCGCGAGACGATCTACGGAGGAGACTGGCGGCCCCCACCCCTGGAAGAGGAGAGGGGCGCGACCTACGGTCCCGATCTCTACGGGGAAGACCAGACCCAAGCCATCGATCGCATGATGGGAGATTTGCGAATGCAACTCACCACGGAACTGCGAGAAATAGCGCTCGATTTGCAGTACCAGTTCCGTGACGCCCTGACAGCTATTCAGGCAGCCCAGCCGGTCCCAGGAGGGGCCGGAGGCCCAGGAGGGGGAGTCCTGATGCAACCGGCTCCCCCTGGGGGAGTTCCCGCGGGAGTCGTCCCGCAACCGGTGCCGCAGCAAGTTCCGCAGCCCGTTCCCCGCCCGGTTCCTGCACCCGTACCTGCACCAGCCCCGGGGCCCGTCGAGCCGATGATCCGCCAGGCGCCCGCAGATCCGTTGACGGCTACTTTTGATGGGGACCCCGAGAAGCTACGCTTCTTCCTCATAGAGATCGAGAGGTTCCTAGACACCTGGGGACACCTCTACCCCACCGAGAGGGATCGGATTGGCTACATAGGGTCCAAGCTGAGGGACACCGCCAGCGACTGGTATGTGAGCCTCCACAATGCCCCCGGGCCTGAGTTGCATTCCGTGCACAACTTCATGTGGGCCCTCAGGCAACACTACGAGGACCCCCTAGGAGAAGAGAAGGCGCGGAACCAGTTGCGGAAGTTGACCCAAGGGCGGGCCTCCGTGAGAGAGTACACCGACAAGTTCCGGCGTATAGCGGCTAAGATCCGTGGCTGGACCCAAGATCTCTTCATCGAGAAGTACCGAGAAGGTCTTAATCCCGAGGTGTACGAGACGGTGTTGCGAGGCGGGAGACCGGGTTCTTTGGCCACCTGGACGTGGAAGAACGGTTCACCCTCATCAAGATGGGAACCTCGGCGGCGGCCCAAACTAAAGCCCCCCAGAAGATGAAGCCCAAGCTCAGCGTTCAAGAAATCCGAGACAACCGGTTCAAGCAAGGGCTCTGTATGCGGTGCAGGGAGAGTGGCCACTACGCCTCAGCGTGCCCCCGTGGGGGTGGAAAGGTCCCCAAGACCTCCACCCCGATGGCGGGGAGCACGCCCAGCAAGGGAAAGACCGTGTTCAAACCCCGGGCATTACAGCTGGAAGGGGCCGCGAGTGAGCAAGGGGAGCTGGAGCTGACGGAGGCTCAGATGTAGGGAAACTCCAACAGCCTGCAGTGAGCGGTGCAGAATTGCAGGTCCCCAACCCCGACGCGCCATCTCCGGTGAGCATCCCCGGCCCCTTATTGTACATGGTAGTGACTGTAATAGCCCCCGGGATAGGGACCCATGTCAGGGTGTGTGCCCTAATCGACTCAGGGTGTGCCAGAGACTTAATCAGCCCGTTAGTAGTAGATGGGCTAGCCCGAAGGGAAAACTCTATTCCATGAGCCCCTCGGAAAGGGAGGAACTAAGGAAATTCTTAGACAAGAATTTGAAGCGGGGTTTCATCCATCCTGCTAAATCCCCCTTTGCAACCCCTGTTTTGTTCAGGAAAAAGAAAGACGGAGGACTGCGATTGTGCACGGATTATAGGGGTCTAAACGCAGTGTCGGCTTCCAACGCTTACCCCCTCCCCCTCATAAAAGACTTGCTAACGGAGGCCGCCAAGGGGAAGGTGTTCACTAAGTTGGATCTGCTTCAGGAACCCTACAATTTCCTGTACAAAAATTTTACAAGGATTTATTTATTTATTTATTTAGAAGAAGAAGAAGAGATTGGCTTTATACCCCGCCCTCCACTCCCCAAGGGAGTCTCAGAGCGGCTTACAAACTCCTTTTCCCTTCCCCTCCCCACAACAGACACCCTGTGAGGTAGGTGGGGCTGAGAGAGCTCTTTCCCAAGCTGTCCTTGAGGGAACAGCTGGTACAGAGCTATGGCTTGCCCAAGGTCATCCAGCCAGGTGCAAGCGGAGGAGTGGGGAATCCAACCCGGTTCTCCCAGATTAGAGTCCACGCACTTAACCACTACACCAAACTTAACCACTACACCAAACTACACCAAACTGGCTTTATTCATTCATTCATTCAATTTATACCCCGCCCTATCCCACACAAGGGCACAGGGTGGCTTACAACATGTAGTAAACCAATGAAACAGTAAAAGCAATAAAACAGTTGATGGCACAATAAACGGTATCATCAAACCCCATGCCTCATATCAGATGACTATAAGTGCTCCAGTGCCCAATAATATTATCTGTCAGCAGGGACTGGGAGAGGAGCCAGTAAGGGCTACTAATATAATGCATGTGAACACCAGAAGCATTCCACAGATGTTCAGCATCAAATGAGACACCACGTTGTTAGAGTAAGACTAGGGGAGACCCCGGTTCAAATCCTTTCTATGCTATGAAGCTCCTTGGGTAACCCTGGGCCAGTCACTGTGTCTCTCTCTCGCTGAGCCTAACCTACTTCGGAGGGTTCTTGTGAGGATAAAATAGAGGATGGGACAACAGTATCAGCTATCTTGAATTCCTCGGAGGGGTGAAAACGTAAGCCGTAGATACAGGAAGTGATTCCCCAGCCATCTGTAAGCAATATGCACCTCAGAACACCTGCCCTCGCCTACCTGAACTCACCTACACTGAATAAGAGAACTGAGCTAGAGAGCACAGCCGCGGTGATGCCTGCTATCAGCCCGGCCTTAAATGTCAAAAAAGAGACATCTCCTGTGACTTCCCTGCCCCGATTAGTTCGTTCATTTCAAGCAGCTCGACAATAAATCATCCTTAGATGCAGGATGGGAGTAGAGGACAATATAAATCAAAGAGGCCCTGCTGGAGACTCAAGGACTAGGCTGCCATTGCCCGTGACTCATTCTAACAATCCCTCCGGAGCAGGGCCGGGCAAATTCAGGGTCACATCTGCAATACCTCCTGAGCGGGAAGGCTGCTGCCAATTTGCATTTTTATTTGCATATTAATTGGTGCTTTTTCATACTGTTTTTTTGGGGGTATGTCAGATGACAACAGGTGCAGCAAGCCTACTTAAGTGAGAGAGTTTCCAATATGATTCCTGCATCTGACCAGATTCCCAGGGACAGCAAAAAAATGGTGCCTCTATTAGGAGGAATCAAGGCTCGCGATGCGCCAGGCAAGCGTTCCAAGTTATGCCGAGCTCTCCTTCAGGCTGGAAGGGAAAAACAATTAAACGAGGTGGGAATTATTCTGAGCTGAAGACTCGGGGTCAAGCCCTTCCAGTTGTTTTGTCCTGACACAACTGTTTTCAGCTGTACTGGATTACACCGGCAGATGTACAAATATGTTCTTCGGGGATTCTCTGTGGTTTTATAGATTATTGTGAGCCTTTTTGTTTCATTTGCTTTCACTCCTGGTATTCTTGTTATGTTTCTTGGAGGCCATTGTAGCCTGGTAGTATGCTGTGCCCCGTCTATATGCAACTGTTGGGGAAAATGAGGGCTCTCAATTTTGAATTATCAACAGTATCAGCTATCCAACTTTGTCTCTAGTCCTAAGAGGAGTTTGCAGAACCGGAGTCAGAGAGCAGAAGGAAAAAAGGGTAGGTCTTCTATTAGAAAGCTAGAGATGAATGCTCAAATATGCAGTCAGTGTAGAATGTAAATGAAAAGTGCACTCTATGCTAGGAATCATCATTGATGGCAGTAGCCATTGTGAGGGTTGCTTGGCAACCACAACAGCACTGCCAGCCTTCAATCCTTGGTTCCTGTAAGTAAAAAGCAGGGCCTTTTCCAGGGCTGCTTTGGTCTTTGAGGGAGGACTCACTGGGACCAAGCCTTACAGCAAACATGAGGCAACTTGATAACGTTACTTGCATGACTCACCAGGCCCTGCTTCTCGCTACTGTTTAACAGCAGCGACCCAATGAAAGCCAATGTGGTGTCATGGTTAGCGTTTCAGTCTACAGCCTGGGAGACCCAAGCTTGAATCTCTACTCTCTCATGGAAGCTTGCTGGGTGACCTTGGGCCAGTCACACTCTCAGCCTAACTTGCCTCAGAGGGTTGTAGTGAGGATGAAATGAAAGAGGGTAGAATGATGTAAGCGCCTTTGGATCCCCATTGTGAAGAAAGGTGGGGTATAAATGAAATTAATAAATATAGCTAAAGATAGGGTTGCCAAGTCCAGGTTGGAAAATACCTGGGGACTTTGGGGGTGAAGCCAGGAGAAGGCGGGGTTTGGGGAGGGGAGGGGCCTCAGCATGGTACAATGCCACAGAGTCCACCCTTCAAAGCAGCCATTTTCTCCAGGGGAGCTGATCTCTGTCAGCTGGAAATCAGTTGTAAAAGCAGGAGATCCCCAGGACCCACCTGGAGGCTGGCAACCCTAGATAAAGATGGGGCATATACAAAAGGTAGGTTGGTTGGTAGGTAGGTGGGAGGGAATGAGAGAAAGAAGCAGGGAAGGGTTGCCTGGAGGGAAAGAGGACATAATGTGTGGAAAAGATAAAGGAGAAAGTGAAGTGCCCCTTTGCAGGTTCCCCACTGCACAATGGGGTCTGGCCTAGCAGCTGACACCATGCAACTGGGCGATAGTTTCCTATGGAGGGGCTGCCAGGGGGAGAGAAGGTGTGAAAGCTTTAGACAGGGTGTGTGTATGTGTGTGTGTGTAGAAAAAGGTAGTTTGGCTGGTGGCTGGGAAGGACAGAAGGAAGCAGGAAAAGTGGAGACACTATAGGGGCTTTCAGTGAAGGGAAAGAGGAAACAGCGGAGAAGAGGAAATGAGATGCCCCCCTGCAAGATATAACATCTAATTCTGAACTACCCCAATATGGATAAAAAAATCCAAAACATGAGGCTATGTACATAAAGGAGACATTTTCCCAACCTTTGCAGAAAATTTTCAAATGCTTTAAAATGTGTCTGTGTGTGTGTTTAAAAACCTCCCCAAATTAAGGACTGTTGTCTGTATTTGTGCCCCCTCAGAAGACAAGAGACTCTGAGATACCAAACTGCTGTTAGAAATGGTTGCCACTTGTGTTTGTGGAATGGGGGCTGCCAGGGGGCAGAAGAAGGTCGGCAAGCAGTGAGAGAGGGTGGGCAAGTGGTGGTGGTCAGGGGGTGTAGGACGACACTGTGTAGTGTACGTATGAGGTATTTCTAGGAACTCTGAGAACAGATGCAGTAGATGCAGTATCTAAGATAATGTGATCTGTGAGGCCCCAAATCCCAATATTGCCTCTGGTATGACCTCATTAGATAAGCCACTCTCTCTCTCACACACAGCTTCAGCTCCACCCATGTTTGTAATCTGGAGCCAACAGTGGCCCAGATGAGCTTTTGTAGGCATTTGGCATGCATTACAACCCAGCAACACACTGGTGTCAGTAGTGAAATAGGTTAAGCTGTTAAAACCAGTATATACCGTTACTAAGCAATCCTTCTTACCAAAGGACAGGACTGTGGCTATAATAAGGAATTTTTGTTTTTTTTTTAAAATCAAGGTTGGGAAGAAATTTCAAATTTCTTTCCAAGTTTTTGTTCCAGATGCAAACTTATCCCTGAGATTCATTGATCAGAAACCTTTTCATCAATTCAAAAATGCTGTAAATGAATAGGGCAACTCTAATTAAAAAGTACATTTTAAAAGAGGGCAGGCATCACTTCAGAAGAGGTAACATCTTTCCCCTCAGTATGTACCAAATGAAATATCTCAGGATCTCTGATTTAACAGCACTTGTAGAGACTTTAACTGGGATAGGACAGCCAGTGGGCATAATGGTTAGAGTGTCAGACTATGGCTGTGGTCACACACACTAAATAATCCACTTTCAATCAACTTTCCACCTGGATTTTGCCAGTTCACACAGTAAAAATCCAGTTGGAAAGTGCACTGAAAGGGAACTGAAAGTGGATTATTTAGCTGTGTGACCACAGCCTACGACTCAGGACTCCTAGGTTCAGATCCCTTCTAGGCTGTGAATCTCACTGGATGACTCTAGGCCAGTTTCAATCTAACCTATCTCACAGGGTTATTGTTAGGATCAAATGGGGGAAGGGATAACCATAGATATTTCTCTGAGCTTTGCTGAGAAAAGGTAGTATAAACTGTGATAGGTTGCAGCAGTGGGAAGTTTAATCCTTCTTCTACCATTTAATGGGGAAAAATCCCCCCCCCCCCATGCTAGTGTTAGACATGATAGAGGAAAAGATAGGTGACTTCTATTTTTGTCCTCTGTTAAGTCTTATGGGCATTGGAAAGGCCATGTCTATCTAGGGAAGAGCTTGGGTTAACCCACTGCCTGCCCCAGTTCTGTAGTCTTGGCTGGACTACCCACAGTCGCTTTTAAATAAAATTAAAAGATGCTGAGCGATTAGACACTTTTGCTTGTGATAGTGATGTACGCACGTACAGGCTGTCTTAAAGATGGTAGTGTTATCTGGTCAGAGATGGGCTTCTGTGATTTTTCCCACTGCCACTAAGGATTCTGATACAACACAGTGGTAATAGGGCTTCCATGTGGTAGGTTTCCTCACATTTTCCCTGCAACAGCCCCCGCGGCTGCCATTCTCCCTCCACACCACTGAGGGGCTTTTGGGTTTTTTTTTTTAAACTGTAAATTGACATATCAATATACCATTATGTCAGTATATTGACATGCCACTTACCTTTTTTTTTTTTAAACAGCCTTAACAAAACCGCCTGGTGGTGCAGGGTATGTGTACTTGGGAATGGCTGCTGAACAGCCTGGAGCATGGAAAATGGAGCCCATGTGGGCAGGACGGGGGAATCCCAGCCTTTCCCACCCACCCAGGACAGCCATCTTGGCTTTGACATGATTGTTCCCAAAACACCACAGCAAAACAGATTTGGGACAGACAGAAGAAAACATGGTGGGGAAACCCAGGTGGTGCACAAAAGCACCACAAGGTTTGAGGAAGTGGGGGGGGGACCCCAGTTCCCAACAACTTCCAAGCTGGGGGAAACAACCCACATGAAAGCGAATGGTGTTTCGTGCAAGACATCCCCACCCCATCCCCACCCCACGAGAAGTGTTTTCCTTCAACATTTTTATTGCACGTATATGTGTGCAGACTTAATAAATTAAGTAATTGGTGGCAGCTCCTATGTTTAATCAACTAAAATTCCTGTAATCAAGTGTCGTCCCCAGAGGAAAGCATTGTTAAGTGTACGATTTTTAAAACATATGCAAAACCCCCACCCCCTGCATTCCACATCGACAGATGCCAGCTATTAGGCTATGCAGATACAAGCAGGTTTGATTCTGAATGGCATAAGGAACCAGAGCAAGCTCAGTCCCTCACTCAAATGAGGACCCTCTTTCTGCCATATGGGCAAGTGAGTTTCCTATGGGGGAACAGGGAACAGAATATCAGAGACTGTGGTGCTACAGGAAACGCATGTTCTCAAGCCCTGACACTAGGATTATGCGTCATCTCTAAACTACAGAGATCAGTTCCCATACAGAAAATGCATGCTTTGGAGGGTGGACTCTGTGGCATTGTACCCCACTGAGGTCCCTGTTCTCCCCAGGCTCCATCCTCAAATCTCCAGGAGTTTCCCAACCTGGACCTGGCAACCCTACCTCCTCATCTCCCGGTGGTGGCCAGGGGGGACCTGGCAACCCTACTTAGTAGGACTGCAGAGAGGGCATCAATAAGTGAACATTTCTCCACAGAAAAATCCATTTCTCAGTGCAGTAAGAGTATCCAGTCATTTGGTTCCCCCACCTGCAGTCTGTACCTTGAGGAGGTCTCGGTGGCCTTATCTTCTGCTGGGATCCCCTATAGGGCTGCAATGCAGAGGAATGCAGAAGGCATCCCACCGAGTGATCCTTCCAATATAAAAGCTCACTCCACACATAAGCCTACCTGTCACAGTGATGGACATTCTTGCTGTTGCAGAATAACAAGCCTCGTACATGTTTACTACAGGCTTAGGAATGAGCCCCTACCTGCCTTCACACTTTGCAAATCTGCTGCAAGGAACCCTTGCACAAACCCACTTGGGGACAGGATGCCTGAAAGATGGCCTCCTTCCATCCTGTCCAGCCCATTCGTGAAGATCCTTTCCCCAAGCCCTGCTCTCCATGCACCTGCCTTTAGAGGTGAGGTAGGTGGTGTGACCAAAGATAGGTGTTTGCCAGTGGTAGCATCATGCCTTTGGAATGCCCTCCCTCTTGAAACTCACCTGGCACCTACCTTACCAGACTTTTAGGTACCAGGCCCAAAGCTTTCTTTTTACTCAGGCTCTTAACAAAGGGGTTCCATTTTTTAAAAGCTATTTTATTGTCGGCTTCTAACCTGAACAGTGTTATTTGAATATCCCTTTTAGGCTGCTGTTTTATGTTGTTTTATCCAATGGTTGTTTTTAATGGCTGTTTTTATGGTTCGTTTTTAATGGCTGTTTATGGTTGTATACCCTTCTTACGACTGCGTTGTATTTTATTTTGTGAGATGCCTCAGACAGCTCTCTGGAGAGGCTGCACATCAGCTTTCTAAATTTTAAAACAATGAATAAAAATCAACATACCTGCAGAAACCACAGTTGTCATAAGAAGTGCACCTTCCCATCAAGTGTGGTGACAACTGGTTACTGTGCAATGGGCAAAGCTGTATCCCAGAATGCACCACTTCTAAATCATGAGGTGATTGGCTTCTCAGCTGCAGTTCACCTCCATTCCACGGGGTTTACATCAATTAGTTATTCTATTTTGGGGTGGGGTGGAGGGGTTGTGTGCTTAGCCCACAACCAATTCCTGCATTTCTCTGAGAAGTGGTATTAATACATCATTCTTATTCTTTCCTTTGTCAAGCTCCACCAGGAAATCATCCAGGCCCACAATCCTGCTGCTTTTCAAAGCTTGGAGAGTGTCCAATATTCCCTCTTCAGATACGCTTCCCTCCAACTTTATTTTTTTGTTGTTCTTCGGTGATCGGTGGGAGTCCAATTGCCTGAAAGAACCTCCTGGTATTCCACTGAGCCTCTTCTATTATTATCCCTGCTGCTCAGATTCTTAAATGGAGCTTTCTAAATGTACCACCAGTTATCTCTTCATTTGTTCTTATAGCCAATTTGTCACAGACACATCAACTACCAGAATGCGCCTAACTTGGGGCAGCCCTTGAAGATGGCTCAGAGGTGTCAGGGTATGCAGATGGTAAATGTGAGGGGGAAGGAAATATATCTAACGTACACTGTGGCAACTCCATTAACTGGGACCAGTCCAAGATGCTTGCTCTCACCTTAAAAGTCCTTGTTGGGTGCTGAAGAGTTCAGAATCTGTCAGGAGTTCTGTGGTGTGAACAGCCTAAATGGGTGTTTTATGTGGTCAGGCCGGAAGTGTTGCAGTTATCAGGGGGGTCCGAGGATGCATACCCCCATGTACACATGAGAAGTGTCGAAAGCCTTCTAAACTGAGATAAAGGAGGACAGAGCAGATGAGAGCCAAGACTAGGATCTGGGAGATCCAAGTTTGAATCTCCACTCTGCCATGGAAGCTCCCTGGGTAAACTTGGGTCAGTTATATGCTCTCAGCCTAACCTACCTTACAGGGTTGTTGTCATGAGGATAAAATAGAAGTAGGGTTGCCAATCCCCAGTTGGGAGCAGAGGATCCCCTGGTTTGGAGGCCCTCCCCCCCCCCCACTTCAGGGTCATCTGAAAGTGGGGGGGGGATGGCCACTGGGCGCTCCATTATGGAGACTGCTCCCCACAGGGTACAATGGAGAATCAACCCGTGAGTATCTGGGGCTCTGGGGGGCCTATTTTTTGAGGTACAGGCACCAAATTTTTAGCCTCTCCTCAACACCCCCCCAAGTTTCAAAAAGATTGGACCAGGGGGTCCAATTCTATGATCCCCAAAAGAAGGTGCCCCCATCCTCCATTATTTCCAATGGAGGGAAGGCATTTAAAAGAAACGTGGTCTCTTGAAGTGCAATGGCCAGAACTCCCTTCAGAGTTCAATCACGCTTCTTCTCTACCCTCTCCTGGAGGCTCCTGAAAAGTCCTCCATCAGCTTGTCAGCCTCACCGGGCAACCCTAGACTTGTGGGGGAGGGTTTATAACAATTTCAAGTCCCCAGTTGGAAGAAAAGTGAGGTATAAATACATAAATGCAAATAGAACTTCAACCAACATCGGGAGAAGTCTCCACTAACAGAGGATGATGGGAAGGAGGCAGTGTCATCTGGATCAGTGAGTCTGACTCTTAGCGGGTCCAAAGGTAGCCCGGCTGCCCAACTACACCAGACAGAAAACAAACAGCAGGGAAAGGCTACCACCCAGGGTTACGAACTCTAGGTTGGGAAATTCCTGGGGAGGGTGAGGCTTGGAATTTCCAGATCCAGGTTGGGAAACTCCTGGTGATTTGGGGATAGAGACTGGGGAGACAGGGACCTCACTGGGGTTCGATGCCATAGAATCCACCTTCCAAAACATCCCTTTTCTCCAGAGGAGCTGATCTCTATAGTCTGGAGATGAGCTGGAATTCTGGGGGATCCCCAGGTCCCACCTGGAAGCTGGCATACCTAGCCTGGAGTAGACTATCCTGTTTTGAAAAGAACCCTACCCTGTCCCATCTTCGTATGCTCATCTGCTGTATTCTACTGGCCCAAGGAGTTATCCACAATCTCTGTTGATCTATTTACAAGATCACAGCAAGTTTTGGTTTTATTTGCATATTTATTTAATCTTTTCATGTATAGTCCATCTTTCTCATTCAGACTCAATGTGGATTACCAGTATGATTTTTTAAAAAACTTTTCAGTCAACCAGTAAGTGGATTACAAGATAACAAGCAGAGGACCTGCAACGACTTGCCATCTCATTTCCCCCTTCCCGACTATTTTGCCTTTTTGCTTCCCTGAAAGCCCCTGCGTCCTCTCCCCTTTTCCTGCCTCCTTCTGTCCTTCCCACCCACCAGTCTCCCTATCACCTTCAGTTTTTCCCTCCTTCCCTACCCCCAGCAGTCTTTCCCTGAGAAAAGTCTGGGCAAGTTTCATGATGCCAACTGCCAGCCCCCCCCTCTCTCTTTCACACACACACACACACACAAACACGTTTCCAGTTACTAAAAACCTTTGTTAGTCAAGTATGGAGGCAATGCAATGTGAATTCCTAGACCAAAGTTAAAGGAACTATAAAAAGAACAAGTTGTTCTTGGAACACATTCTTTGGAAAGGCAGGATTTTAAAAAAAATCTCAAGCAACTTAATCATCCTGAGATTTGCAGGAGGGGGAGTAGTCAGACTTTGCCTGCCCATATTTGCCGAGTATCACCAGACACAGCTGAGCTATGGGCAGGGTAAGTTGAAAGCCGGATGGAAGGCAGCACGGCATAAGCCGATCTCATCAGCAGGGTCAGTGCTTGGAAATACTCCAGCCTGGGAAATTCTTGGAGATTTTTGGGGTGGAGCCTGGGGAAGGCGGGGCTTGGGGCGGAGAGGGAGCTCAGCAGGGTATAATGCTACAGAGTCCACCTTTGAAAGCAGCCATTTTCTTTTAGGGAAGTGATCGCTATTGTCTGGAGATCAGTTGTAATTCTGGAAGAAGATTGGCAATCATACTTTCTCTATACTTGTCTGGGATGCTCTAGGCTGATCCTGCCTTGAGCAAGGGGGTTGGACTAGATGGCCTGTATGGCCCCTTCCAACTCTGTGATTCTATGATTCCAAACCCTCCTGACTAGGAACAGTTATTCTCTCTGAAGTAAATCTATCTCAAGATGCAGCACTGAAGCCAAAATGATTTCAGAAAATGCAGTTGTCTACCTTAGTTGGAGAGTGAGGGAAAGTAATCATTTCTGAGAAGTATTATTCTTATATTACAGTGTCATTTATTTTTAAAAGCCCAGTGCTGGCATCCCCCCCTCTCCAAAAAAAGAAAACTTGTCTCCCCAGCCCAATTGCCAGTCGGGTTCACGGAATGTTAAACACTCTCCAGTCTTGCCCCAAATTCTTCTGTGCCTCGTGCCCACTGCAGATGACTCCAGCTTGTCACTACAACGCCAACTCGCTGCCAACTCTAATTGCCTGCGTTTGGAAGATTCGAAGCTGCCTGGGTTCCTTGCAGGCCGTCATATAGGTTTTGACACACCATCTGCTCGGCCGTTGGGGTCTTCTCATTCCGAAATTATGAGACAGGCTGTTTGTTTCCGCCACTTATAGAAACGCTCACCCTTCTTTGTCATAAGCAGCTTCATTAAAGCAGTGGGACTAACTGTGGGGAGCTTTTCCCTCTTCCTTTGCATGCAAAGTTATTTTAATGCATTTGGAGTTATTATTATTGTTGCTGTTGTCATATTTTGTTTTAAAAGCATTCACTTAGCATTACATATTTTTGTATAACAGAGCTAGTGATCTACCTTACAGGGCTGTTGTGAGGGTAATTTATTTATTTGCTTCATTCATCTCCACCCCAATGGGGACCCAAAATGCCCCACATTGTTCTCCTATCTTCCATTTTATCCTCACAACAATCCTTGTGAGGAGATTAGGCTGAGAGACCATGACTGGTCCAAGGTCACCCAGCAAGCTTCCCTGGCTGATTGGGGATTGGAACCCGGGTCTCCCAGATCCAAGTCTAGCACTCTAACCCCTGTAGGTATCAGAATACTGACAGATCAAAACTACAAGTCCCCACCTCCCCTATTTCCCACTGTTTGCCAGTCATGTCTGGCAACCCAGCTAATGATGTGGCACCAGACAGAGAAAAGCACAGACCTGCGTGTTTCTGAGAAGGGAGTTTGACACAGGAGTGCTGTTTTGAGCAGCAACTCTGCATTTCTTGCAACATGTAGTTCTGCCCCAAGGGTCTTTAAGAATTAGTTGTTTACTGAAGGTGGGGGGGGGGGGATCAGAGATGTGCAAGGATTCTGGAGAAGTTTGCCCTGGAAAAATTCCCAGAAAGAATGGTGTTCCCAGCCAATATTTAGAAGAAATACATTAAAACAATCCAGGCAGAAGATGCAATCCCTCCACCAGTAGTCCAACCACAATGAAAGCTCAAATGGAATGCTCCTATTTGGGGGGGGGGGGGGGGGGGCGAAGAACATCCTTCGGAATCCATTTGGATTCTACAACGTTATCACTTTCATTCCAGTAGTTCTTCCCTGATGACAACAGGGAAGTTGCTAAACACAAATCTTCCTTTGATATAGCCAGCATCCATTGCAAGGTAACATATTCCAAAGGATACAGGGGCTTCCCAGAACAATCTCAAAGGGAAATATGGGCTGCTTCAGACTCACAGGTTATTGTTTGATTTTGCAGTTCTAACCATGCTGGTGCAGCCCACAGTGTTCCTCCAGAGAAGAGAAAGCTGTGGCTGGAGAAAAAACACTAGCTACTGGTAGCTTCTTTGACTATCATTCACATATTCTACAGGACACTGATGCTCCAGCCAACAAGGTTTTTTCCCCATGCACTGGTAGAACCCAGTTCCTTAAAAGAGGAAAAATGAAACATGGTTTCATTATTAGATCTGGAGGCATTTTGAAGACTGTATGGGAGCTGATGTTCTACGTTGTGTGCAAAGCCTAGAATACAACTGATGAAATGCTGGAGAAAGTGAGGTTGTTGTCCCCAAAGTGATAGAGCAGGAAAGAAGGAGGAAGAAATTGCCCCGCAACCAGAGAGCTTAGGACAGTGTAAAGAAATCCTTGCAAATACACTGCAGCTCCACAATCCGAATGCAACCCCAGCAGTAATGCCAATTTCCTGCAACAAGGTTTCTGTTTTGCAAACACTGTGGCATCAGATCCGCAAATGCCATGGAAGACACACAGTCTTCTTCAGCTGTTTCTCCAGGGGGGCTGCCTGAGTGGACTGCAGAGCTGGGGTATTCTGCTGGTTCCCAGCAATAGTGGCAAGGCCGGGAGCCCTCTGTTTTAATCCCAGCTATGAACAAATTGGGTAGATTTAGTCCACCTGCTCTTATTCAGCCTCAACTCCCCCCATCTGAATAGGATAATAATCCCCATATTAAGTGTTTGAACCAGCCATATTAAGGTTTGAACCAGCCATTTGCTTGTGGTAGGTAAGTGCCAGAATACAACCACATTGCAGATCCATGGCCAGATTTCCAAGAGTGTATTAATTGAGCAGCAATGTGGTGTAGTGGTCAAGAGTGTGGGACTAGTACTGGGAAGATCCAGGTTCGAGTCCCCACTCATGCCATCGGAGCTCGCTGGGTGGTCTTCGGCCAGTCACATTCTCTCAGCCTAACCTACCTCACAGGGTTGTTGTATGAATAAAATGGAGGAGAGGAGAATGCTGCAAGCCACGCTGCGTCCCCACTGGGGACAGAACTGAAAAAGTATGCAAATGAAACAACACTCTAAGGTAACAAAAAGAAATAAACCTTAAAGCAGAAATGAACTCTCTCTGTGTGTGTTTGAATTGGGACCCCAGTTCTGGAGAAGGGAGGTATGAACTGTTTCTCCCAGCTCTGTTTCCCTGATAGAAATCCAGCTCTCCTAAGCTGTTTTTGGGCTTGGTAGAGAAAAAAAGACTGGCACTGTTTTATATCTGTCTCTTACCCTTCCCAGGGCTAACAGCAGTTGAAAGAAGGCAATTTTAGTCATGGAAATAGCATAAGAAAGCCAGAGTGGTGTAGAGAGACTAGGATCTAGATGATCCAGGTTCAAATCCCCAGTCTAACATGGAAGCTCGTTGGATGCATCTGAAGAAAAAGAGAAGGTTTTTATACTCCACTTTCCTCTACCTTATGGAATTCTCAAAGTGGCCTACAATTGCCTTCCCTTCCTCTCCCCACAACAGGCACCTTGTGAGGCAGGTGGGGCTGAGAGAGCTGTGAGAGAGCTCTGAGATAACTGGGACTGGTCCAAGGTCACCCAGCAGCCTTCATGTGGAGAAGTGGGAGAATCATATCTGTTTCTCCAGATCAGAGTCCCCCGCTCTTAACCACTGCACCATGCTGTCCAGTCCCCCCTCTCTCTTAGCCTAATGTCCTTCACAAGGTCATTGGTGTGAGGATAAAATGGGTGTGTGCGCGTGGGGGGTATAAAATGTTTAAACAAACACATAAATGCAAGGGGAAAGGGTTAACCCACCTGCCATAGTGTTGTGGCAATCCCCTCCCTACATTTTAGGAGCATGTCAAGGGATCCAGTGTGATTTACCAGTTAGAGTGTCAGATCTGGAAGATCCAGGTTTAAAGCCTTACTCGTCCATAAAACTCCTGGGGGGACTTAAGCCAGTCATTCTCTTTCAGCCTAGTCTACCTCATGGGGATGTCCTGTGAATAATGGAGGAGGGAGAGAACCACAGTCTGGACTGAGATTAATTTTTTTGCAGGCGCAAGAATTTCCACCCAGGGATTACCAGTCATTCATTACCAGTCATTGAGCCAGTCATTCTCTTTCAGTCTTGTCTACCTCACAGGGAGGTTGTGTGAATAACAAAGGAGAGAGAGAACCATAGTCTGGATCGAGATGAATGTTTTTGCAGGCACAAGAATTTCCACCCAGGGATTACGATTTCTCTGCAGGAGCCCCAACTGACCCTTGAAATCCTGTTCCTGAGGATCCCTCCTTTTGCAGGAACAGGATTTTGAGGAGTAATTTGGGTTACCACAGGAGGAGGAGGAAGGCAGGAAAATCATGCTTCCTTGGCAGAAATCTCTGCCTCTGCAGAAATGCCAAGTCTGGATCCAGTTTTGTGTTGGCCACCATGAACTTCTTGCAAGAAGGAGAGGATAGAAAAAGGTGATACCTCAGTCACCAATGAAACATGTAGTCTGGCCCTAAGAATTACACTCATCTCCACTTTTGGGCCACAAATGGCTGAAATAAATCTGTTTGGGTAGGCCAACCAGCTGGAAAAGAATGTAACAGGCAAGGAACTGTTGTAGGTCTGTATGCAAAGCCAGCCAATCTCACTGCGTCGTTTTGAGGACCAGTGAGATCATTTGTCCAAAATAGCTCAGAGACTTAGGAAAAGTGCTGCTCTGTAAATACTGAGTTGTTATTGGAGGGATATTATTCTGAATATTATGGCCTAACCGAGATCAAGGAGGGGATAATGTCTGCAAAGGACCAGTGTCTGCTGCACCCCTCACTGTGGGTGTCTTGAGAACATCTGGCTGTTGGAAGCAGGTTGCTGGATTAGATGGCTGTTGCTTAAAAGCTCTTCCAGTTTAAAGCACGGGTCTCCAACAGGTAGCTTGTGAGCCACCTGCGGTTGCCAGCCTTTGTGCTGCTTTGTGCTGGCTAGGCAGGATATAAATTCAAATAAATAAATAAATAAATAATAAATAAACCTCCAGATATAGCCTGGAGCCCTCCTGCAATTACAACTGATCTCCAGAAGACAGGAATCAGTTCGGGGGGGGGGGGGGGGGAGCTGCTGTAGAGGGTGGAGTCTATGGCATTATATCAAGCTGAGGTATCCCTTGGATAGCCCAGGAAAAGATCGCAAAACCATCTGCTTTAGTCTTTTTTTCTTTAAAGCTTTTATTTCATAGCATTTTCTGTCAAGCAGTGTAGCTGAAAGCTTCGTTTCTGGTGTTCTTCCTAGTCCAGGTTTCCAGGTCAGAATAAAAGGTGGTAATGTGCCGGGAGTGGGGGTGAGGCACAGGGACTGTGTAAGGCGTGAACAGCCCCCCAGTGAGCCCATTGATTCATATTGTCTGCTCTGATAGATCTTCTGTATCTGAAGTGTGTGTGGGGGGTCTTTCATATTATCTGCCAGGAACTGAACTAGGGATCTTCTGCATGCAAAAAACTGGCTGCTCTGTTATGGAGCTATGGATCCTCCCCCAGTGGTGCTCACTTGTATTACCCTCCTTTATATAAAGGCCAAAGTACTTGAAAGCGAATGGTAAACTTCCCTCGTGGAGGGGGGCATCCTTTGAGAAGCTGTGGCCAGCTTGCTCTGTGTGGAAGGGTAATGCCACAGAGAGGATAAGAGGGGGGAAATACATATATAAAATGAGCACATTCAGCAACTCTTGGATTAATCCTCATTCAAGCGCCAGGGTAATTACAGCCGGGAGGAAAGAAAGCAACCTATAAATATAGGTTAACACAGAAGCGATCCCGTTTGCAAGGGGTTTATTCATCAAGTTGCTTGCAAGAGGATTTGTACATTTCATTATGGAAAGATTACAATGCAGGTAATACCCGAAAGGATCACGAAAATGATTTTATTTTAAGGGCAAGTACAACCCCTCCCCAAACAACAACAACAAAAGGAAGAGGTAAAAAAATTAAAGACCCCCACCCGTCCAGCTGTTCAATATCTTAATGTCTGAAATGAGTTTAACAGAAGAGAAGAAGAAGAAGAGATTGGATTTATACCTCACACTTCACTTGGAGTCTCAGAGTGGCTTACAGACTCCTTTTCCCTCCCCACAACAGACACCCTGTGAGGTAGGTGGGGCTGAGAGAGCTCTTTCCAGAACTTCCCATGAGAGAACAGCTCTGACCAAACTATGGCTTGCCCAAGGTCATCCAGCAGCTGCAAGTGGAGGTGTGGTGAATCAAGTGGAGGTGTGGTGAATCAAACCCGGTCCTCCCAGATTAAAGTCTACATACTTAACCACTACACCAAAGTCTCAGAGTATCATTTTGAATGCATTTATGTGTTTCCAATACCGTTATCTTCACAGTTAGGGATTTCTACATACACAGTAGTCCCTGGAAATACAGAAAAATAAGACTTCACAAATTAATCAAAAGGGGAAAAGATGACCACTTCTCATAGCCTGAATGGGCTTCAGGAGGCAGGGAACACTGGGTCTAGTACCTCTTTTTCTTCCTGCCCTTTCTTCGAAGAATTCAAAGCAGCGCACATGTTTTTCCTACAACAAACCTGTGAGGTAGGTCAGTTTGCATGCAAGTGACTGTCCCACAGTCACCCTGTTGGCCTCATGGTTATTATTATTATTATTTGATTTTTATCCCACCCTCCTGGCCAAAGCCGGCTCAGGGACTGAGTGGGGATTTGAACCCAGGCCATTACAGTCATCCTTGTTCAACCCACTAACCGTAGTATCACTTCTGGCTCTCAGACTGATTCACACATTACAAAGACTATGCATTCCTCACATGGAATTTCAAAAGATACGTTGTTGGAGTCCTGTGCTGGGAATTTAATTCTCAGCAGTGTGGGGAGCCATGGGGATCATGGGGTAGGAGAAGAAGGGAACTAAGCCTCCCCCCATGTACTGTTTTGCTGGCCTATATTCCCAGGATTCTCCCATTTCTGGCCAGCTAAGTAGCAGTGGGTAGAGCAGGTGGAGGGCAGGAAGTTTTTCTATTCCAGTGGGGAACTCCCAGCACATGTCTGATTGAAAGTCTTCGGGTAGCCACAAGTACTTAGTAACATGTGAATCAGCTCTCAAAGGGATAAAACAAATGGAAATGGCGAAATTGTTAGGAGTCACTTCCTAGAGAGGGAGGTATGAGTAGGGAGAGAAAATACCTTGATTTGTCTATAGCTGGATGGGGGCTCTTGGGTTACCATATGCCTGTGGTAGTGGTGGGGCTGCAGATCTCCCACTCCCTATAGGCCTTATCCACTGGTACTCCAATGGATGCAGGGAGAAAGATTTTTTCCTAAGCCATCAGCAATGGCATGATGTTACTTCTGGGTTTTCCCCGGAAGTGACAGAAGTTCCCTCTAGGAATCACCAAAAACCCTATGGTTTTACCACAGAGTTTCTGGTGATTCCTAGAGAGGCATGATACCATGTCTGGGTTTCCCCAGAAGTGATACCACCCCTTCATGTCCCCTCCCTCTGGTCACCCACTGGCTCCCAGGTCAGGCCTGGCAACACCAATGGAAAGCTGGCCACAAGGAAGTTAGGGTTGCCAGATCTCCTGGTGGAGGGGTCCCCCACTGCCAGGCTCTGCCACCCTGCCGCCAATCAGCTGGCTATTGGGGCGACTTACCTGAAAAGAGTGAGGCCCAATTGACGTTGCAGTGACATGTCTACATCACTTCCAATGTGATCCAGAAGTGATGTCATCACATCAGCAACATTGGGGTGACGCTCTGGTATTTGGGCAAAAACTCTATAGTAGAAGTCAAATTTACCATAAAGTTTTTGCCCAAATACCAGAGCATTGCCCCGACATCACTGCACAATGACATCACTTCTGTGTCACGTTGGAAGTGACATAGACACATCACTGCTATGTCAGCTAGGCCTCCCACTCCTGGTAAGTCCCCTCCCATCCACTACTGGTGCAGGGCCTCAAGTTTTTTCCAGGGATGGGAGGCAACACCTAGTATTGGCTGGTTCTCCACCAACCAAAGGAGCGGGAGGGACTTGCAGGGATTGTGAAGAGCTGTTTCAGTTCCTCTAGCTCAGAGTCAGTTATTCCTGTCTCCTCTAGGGTAGCCAAGTCTTATCTGGCTGCCAGCGGGGGGGGGGGGGGTGTCCTTCTCTTTGTCCCAGAAGTAACATCGTGCAGAGCACATTGTAGGGGGAACTATACAGCGCCCCCTTGCAATGTGCCCTGTGCAATGACATCACCTCCTGGTGACATCATTGTGCAGGGCACATTGGCACAAACAGGGCACTTTGGGGGCAGAGTTCCCCCCACTGGCCGGATTGGGGCTGGTGGATTGGGGGCCTCAAAACTGGGCAAACCCCCACCCCCATTGGGGGACTGGCAGCCCTAGTCTCCACAGAGGTAGCTCAGAGACCAAAGGGGAGTGAAGGGGGAGTCTTGGTGTCAGAAGGTGGACAAGGGTAAAGAATCAACCCCCTCCCCTCCCAGTGTGAGGCCCAACAGGGTGGAGGGTGAATTTGGTAGGCCCTCTGGTGGCCTCATCTCTGAGGAAGCAGACATGCAACACCTTTGCTCGATGACCCACCAGCCACGAATCACTGAGAACATAAGAACATAAGAGAAGCCAATGTTGAATCAGGCCAGTGGCCCATCCATTCCAACACTCTGTCACACAGTGGCCAAAAACACCTGGTGCCCTCAGGAGGTCCAGCAGGGGGGCAGGACACTAGAAGTCCTACCTGGATGGTAGAAGCCCTACTGGATGGCCTTCCCTTCATGCTAACCCACCTTCTCACATATATTCCACCCACCACCAATCATTTCTCAAAGGTCCCCCAATGTGTATATAATTATCATGTAAAGGAAAACACATTCCTCAGAATTATCTCAACAGAGAAACCTTTACATAAGAAGAAGCTGGTGGTCTCTCTCAAGATTTTCTCCACTGTCGCTCTCTCCCCTTGTCTTTTCATTATCCTCAGGCCCTCCAGAAACCAAGGGAATGCTGAGAGTTCTTAAAGCTGACAAAGGGCACCTCGGAGCGTTTTGTGGCAATTGCCGAGGTCCTTTCCTCATTCCACAGGTTGACCAGGGCACTGACAGGAGTGCTGACCATATCGGCAGGAATTCCATCTAAAAAAACCCTAGTTGGATCCAACAGGCTATGGGGGTGGATCACCTTAATTGATCCCTCACCCCTGCAGAGTAGGGATACACTACACATAGGCACACTGGGGCAAAACAATCAGCAGAAATGGCAGGAATGAGCCCCTAAGGGACTCCTGACATATACAGGAAAATATTGCATATTTGATACGACCCTCCCAAGTCTTGATCAGTTCTTTCCTCCTCCTCTTTTTATAGTCCTCATTTATAATGAAATAGCATATATCTTTCTGACTCCAATTTCCTGCTATACCGTTTATTCACTATATCACTAATATTTATTTTATTCTGTTTAGGTAATGGAACCCAGTTCTGCTACCCAACAGGGACCAAAATGGCTTACAGCATCATTCTGCTCTCCTCTATTTTATCTTCACATCTATAACTCTGTGAGGTATATTAGGCTGAGAGAGAAGAAGTGGCCCATGGTTGCCCAGTAAACATCTAACAATTGTGATGTCCATCTACCAAAATCGTTCGTTAAAATATATTTTGCCGGCTGCTGTGAATTTTCCCCGAACAAGTATTTTAAAGAAAACCAGTTACCCGTTTTCCTATGTTTACTTAGACTTCTCTTTAACGGAGTGTTTGAAAAACCAAGCCAAACCAACACTCCTTTCAGGGGGAAAATAATCCAGTCATCAAGGTAATTCTTATTTCTCAGCATTGTCTGGATAAGGCTAGCTCGGCTGACTAAAAGTAAACAGACACCACAGCTAAGATCACTGTTGTCCCTCGTACTCACTGGCAGAAAAATCTACTTTATTATAGACTGGATTACAGACTTGGTATTACCATATAGAGAAAGGGAAATTGTAGTGGCTCAAGCTTCTGTCTGACAATTCTGCTTTTGCATGGCTTATCTTGATTCTTTAAAAAATATCGTTACATATGTACAATACTTATGATAACTGTACTTATGATTGTACAGAATCAGAGCATTTTGTGTTCCAATATTCGGTAAAAAGCTGAGTTATTCACAGTTATTTGATTGAAGTTCTTATTTTTATTTCCCTTTATAATAAGTTGACTTTGTTAGAAGTACTCCCCCCCCCAAATTCTTTTATACCGGTCCTTAACTGATGGTTCATTCTGTGATTTCCGTACTGCTCCGATACATATTCTTGCCACTGCCACTGAAACAGTGACTTACAATGCAATCCTAAGAATACTTTCCTGGGAGTAAGTTTGGTTATATAGACCTAAGTAGGATTCTGAGTAGAATGGTTTAGGATTCCCCTCTAATCTAGTCCAACAGAATTCTTAAAACAACAAGGCATTTCAGGTTCCACTGGCAATGTGCACTCTGTGACAGCTGTAATCAATAACCTTGCTGGTTCCAAGAAGGTACAGTTAAGGAGCATCACCAAAACATATGCATGACCTCTGCATTTAGGGCGTGACAACACATTCTCCAAATTACTGATATGCTTAAGTCTCAAGGGAGTCAAATGCCATCTCAGCTATAGTTTATAACAAAATTAATATAATATTAATTAACTTTTATTAATAGTTATTTATTTACTCCATTTATACTACACCTTTCTTCCCAACGGGGATCCAAAATGAGGATCCAAAGTGGCTTACACTGCAAATTATTCAGAAGATTTTTTTTTTGGTAAACTTCTCCAACCTATCGACCTTTCTCTTATTGATTCAAACTCCCCCAAAGGCCTTACTTTGGAGCTTCTGGATAATACTTCTTAATTGAAAACACTGAAATAACTAATAACCATGTCTAAGAACCATGCAGGAAGCGTCAAACGTAGCTTTATGTTGATTTACAACTTCATATATTCATTTATATCCCATATTCTCCATAAGGCTCAGGGTGGGTTACAATTAAGAACATAAGAACATAAGTAAAGCCAATGTTGGATCAGGCCAGTGGCCCATCCAGTCCAACATTCTTGTCACACAGTGGCCAAAATCACCAGGTGCCCTCAGGAGGTCCAGCAGTGGGGCCAGGACACTAGAAGCCCTCCCACTGTTGCCCCCCCATCAAGCACAAAGAATACAGAGCATCACTTGCCCCAGATGGAGAGTTCCTATCTATACTCTGTGGCTAATAGCCACTGATGGACCTCTGCTCCATATGTTTATCTAATTCACCCTTGAAGCCGTCCATGCTTGTAGCCGCCACCACCTCCTGTGGCAGTGAATTCCACATGTTAATCACTCTTTGGGTGAAGAAGTACTTCCTTTTATCTGTTCTAACCCGACTGCTCAGCAATTTCATTGAGTGCTCATGAGTTCTTGTATTGTGAAAAAGGGAGAAAAGTACTTCTTTCTCTACCTGCTCTATCCCCATGCATAATCTTATAAACCTCGATCATGTCACCCCTCAGCTGTCATTTCTCCAAGCTGAAGAGCCCCAAGCGCTTCAACCTTTCTTCATAGGGAAAGTGTTCCAACCCTTTTATAATTCTAGTTGCCCTTTTCTGTACGTTTTCCAATGCTATAATATGTTTTTTGAGGTGTGGTGACCAAAACTGTACACAGTACTCCAAATGAGGCCGCACCATCAATTTATACAGGGGCATTATGATACTGGCTGATTTGTTTTCAGTTCCCTTTCTAATAACCCCCAGCATAGTGTTGGCCTTTTTCATTTCAATTACCGACTAATTATTTTACATTTCTTTCAAAAAAAGGACCGAAGAGCAAAAGAGTGGCACTTTCCTTTAAGAATTCCACAAAGGGGTTTGTGAGACCCCTGAGTTTTTGGCAGCAACCTAACAAACAGCTTTTTGCTTTTTTAAAAAATTAAGCACGGCTTGAATCCTAGGCAGGACAAGTGGAGTCGCACTGTCTGCATCTCCCCCTTTTACTGCAGAGTCCTGCGGTCCCCAAAACTGTGCTCTCTGCAGGTCAGTAGACCTAAAGGAATGTGTGGGAAGCAAACTGGGAACCTGCACATTTTTAGTTAAATAAAAAAACCTCTCTCTTGTACTTTGCCAATGGAGGGGCCATGGCTCAGTGGCAGAGCATTTGCTTGGCATGCAGAAGGTCCCAGGTTCAATTCCCAGGCTCTTCAGTTAAAGGGTCTAGCAGTAGGTGATGTGAAAGACCTCTGCCTGACACCCTGGAGAGCCACTGCCTGTCTGAGTGAGTGATACTGACCTTGATGGACCAAGTATAAGGCAGCTTCATATGTGTTCAAAAGCTTTTCTGTTGGAGGAGATGCTGCTGTACCAGGATCCAGGAAAACTGCTCTGGAAGCTATTACAGCTACAGCAAAGCTGCCCACATCAGTGATGTTAATGGTCACTTCTCAGTCCCTTCAGCTCTAACCAAGTGTTGCAAGAATCCATCTCTTCTGTCTCTCATAGCACGGTCTGTCTGACTTTCCTCATACCCTCCTTCCCCAGTTTCCATTACTTTCCACCCTACCTCTACTCTGCCAGGCTCCTCACCCCCAATTGTTGTTTATATTTACCTTCCTGCCCAGGACCTTTGTAAGCACAAATCTATCTCCCACAACCACTTGTGGGGCACCTCTATCACCAATAGCATCAGATGAGGCACACAAGGAATTACCTTTGGATACATTCAAAATCAGAAGTCCACAAACCACATTAAACAGCTAGGTTCGAGTCCAGTAGCACCTCAGAGATTAATAAGATTTTGAGCACATAAACCTTTGAGAGTCAAAGCTCTCTTTGTCAGATTTTGACTCTGGCTTCAGGTAGATGCTCCCCCTTGAAGGTAGGGATTCCTCCCCCAGGGTTTATAGCAGAATATTTTTTCTGTTTAACCACTCCTCATTATTGAAGAGCTTTTATGTTAGGTCATTTTAATATGCTGCCTTCAGCTGTACTGGGTGGAAGGTTCTCTAAGACTCCTTATGTGGATAGATTATGTCCTTGTGGTGTAAATGAAATCGAGAGTCTGGATCATATCCTTCTGCACTGTATTTTTTATTGTGATGTTCGATCATTATATCTCGAGCCTTTGTTGAGAAACAATTAGCCCTGACATAGGTGCAAATGCCACCTGCTGTAGAAGTGGAGTAAACAGGCACTGGGGAAAGTCCGGTAGCCAACAGGTTGCTATGAGCCATGGGTGGACTTTCCCATCTGATCGCTCCAGCACTCTCTCATGGTGTTGGGATGGTCTGATTGGGCCATTCTGACTCTGTGCCATTGTTTCCCCCCTTCTCAGTATGCACATCATCACACACTACATAGGGAGCCCTCAGGGCGGAGGTGCGAATCATCGATCCCCCATTTAAGCACCTTGGAAACAAATGGCAAAAAAACCTCTCAACTCACCCACAGTTGTGTCTGATCACGCACTGGCGGGCTGTGCTTGCAGCACTGTGTGATCGCACAACTGCGGGTCAACTTCTGCCGGAGGAAATAGCCTCCCCCCCCCCCCGCTTTATCTTGCACGTGTGACCGCAACCCTAGTAAATCATTCTGATGCATGGAAGATATCTTATTTACTTTCTACTCGCTCCTTAGAGATTATAGCAATGGTGGCCAAATTTCTGTTTTTGGCTTCTAAGAGGAAGGAATGTATCATTCAGTGCATATGGCTTTTGTATTTCCTTGCCTGTCAGTTTTAATATGATATGCCAATAAAGGTTTGATTGATTGATTGATTGATTGATTGGCTCTCAAAAGCTCATACCCTAAAAATGTTGTTGGTCTCTAAGGTGCTACTTGCTGTCAAGTTGCAACCAACTTACAGTGACCCAGTGGGGTTTTCAAGTCCAGAGACATTCAGAGGTGGTTTGTCATTGCCTGCCTCTGCATGGTGACCCTGATCTCCCATCCAAATACTAATCAGGGCCAACCCTGCTTGGCTTCTGGGATCTGAGGAGATCAGGCTAGCCTGGGCTATCCAGGTTCCTTGCAGTGCTATAAAACTGGCATCAATGGCACGGAGACAGATTGGTATCAGCTCCCATTTAGGAAGGATCCTTCCTATTTCCCTTGGTGGCAATCACATTAGGCAGGAGGAAGGAATAGGAGCACAAACCAGAGAGACTGCCACCTTGCCCAAGGCACGGGGGAAGAGTGCAGCAGTCTTTAGAATCCAGCCCTTTGACATGTTCAATAAACTCCTGGGCAGCACAGGTCTTGTAAAATAAAATTCCGCATGGCCACTGTAAATGAATTTTCATTTTACAAGAACTTTTATTAACTCTCAGTTACAAACTGCCCCACATGGTAGACAAGTCTCTTCTGGAACTGCAAGGTGGTTTTTGCATTTCAGGACAGCATTTAAAGTGGAAGAAAGCGCCTAAGATGGAGGCTAGTCATTGAAATGGGAGGTTCAGTTCAGCAGCAAATGCAAATGATCATCTTGGGAGTGTGTTCAGATGGGCAGCTAATCCCGCCATTGGCCTGGCTGTAATTTGAGCTAGATCTTTTTGATCCAGTGTTGCATGACCAGGCAGCTTGCCCGTGAAGCGCTTTACCGTGTGTGACTCCTGTGGTGGATTGTCTAGATGGCATCCACCGTAAGGAGCCGTGCGGTCGGCTTCTTTTTTTAAAAAAAATCCTGTCTGCGCATGCACATATGTGCCTCACTAAATACTTGTTTTTCTGCACATGCACAGACTAAAATGGTAAAAGCGCCACCAGCGGTACCTTCCTCTAGGTACCCTTTCAGTTTATAAAGTTGATAAAGTTCAGGGGACCATCAGAAACATTAAATTGTTCGGTTCGCTTGAGTGGAGCTCTGAGGACGTCACATGTTTATGCAGTTATGTGCACATCACTAAGAGTTTTTTAAAATGGTGGCCAGGATGGTCTGGAGACTATGGGCTGATTGTGCGCTGAAGGTATGACCTGATGGTGGAATGTCCAGCATTGGCTCATCGGCCAACTTTAGGCCGGACTTTCACTACTATCTTTTAAGTATGGATCCCCGACGGGGATTGACGGGCTACTCATGGAAATGGCACGATTCCCAGATATTGTGATCTGGACGTGCACTTTAAATCCACCAGGCACTTGTGCCTGGCGTGGCTCAAAAGAGCTGTATGAATGTAACCTTGTTCTTTCAGCTCTTTGCGTATTCTTTACCCAAGAACCTCTGTACAAGCAGGGGCTCTGTGGAGCTCTGAACTGCAAAGGTTCGTAGAGTGTCATGATGTCACTTCTGAGTACAACCAGAAGTGGCACTGCAACATCACACAATTTCATTTTCCCACCTTCCAGGTTTACTCTCCCTGGAGTAAAGAATTGGGGGGGGGGGGACTTGGGAGCCAAGCAACATCCCAGTGTTAGTGATGTTATTCCCCTTTCCAATTTTTGTCCCGCTGTTAACTCAATCAAGTGTGGGCTATGCAGTGAAGGCCGGGGGCACGAGTTCAGCCACCACAGGCGGGCACCTGGCAACCCTGAGCTTGTTTGCGGGGAGGGCAGGGTATAAATTTAACTAATAAATAAATAAAATAAATAGCTGTATCCTCTGAGGCCAAGAGGGAAGTTGTCTCAAAATTTCTGTCTTTAAGAAACACTTCCCACCACGCACAGTCTGCTACAGAGCCCGGGCATGTTGCAAGAGGATTCTGGGGTACAGGTGCCAACCTTGGGTTAGGAAATACCTGGAGATTTTGGAGGAGGCAGCCTGTGGAGGGAGGGGTGGGACCTCAGTGGGGTACAATGTCATAGATTCTATCCTCCGAAAGCAGGTATTTTCTCCAGAGGAACTGATCTCTGTCACCTGGTGGAAAGTTCTAATTCTGGGAGATCTCCAGCCCCCACCTGGAGGTTGGCAACCATATTCTGGGGTATGTTGTACGGTGCACACAAGAAACAGGTGTGTGTGACTGTGACTCAATTGTAGATCACTTGCTTTGCATGCAGAAGGTCCCAAATTCTGGAAGTGGGTGATGCAAAAGACCCGGGAACCCAGAGAACTATTCACCAGTCCGAGCAGGGAACACTGACATTGACAGACCATCTCACTCAGTATTACAGTCATCTGCTTAAATTATTTGTAAGTATTATTTGTGTTCGACAGTCCTATTTGGGCCTTTCTGCTGCCCTAGATGACAGCACGCTTGATTTAAAAAAAAAACACTGAGCCGCACCTGCAGCTACATCGTACAAGGAAGTGGCAACTCTGGCTTTCCTCTGGGGAAGTCTGTCTCACTGGTTTCTCATTAATGAACCCCTGAGAAGCTTCCAGGGAATGCCAGGATTCCCTGGTACACACTTTGCAAAATTCTAGGTCACTGGGATAGAAAAGAGCTGTGGGTGAATGTTCAGTCCCTGTGCCGTTTTCATTCTTGTCCATACAGAAAAGTTGGTTTGAGTTGCTTTCAAAGTGAAGTTGACTATCTTGGCATTGTCCCCCGTTTCACATGTAGACCTCCCCAGTAGAGAACGCTCCTGCATTAGCAGGAGTCTTGCCCTTTCAAAACTGTCACACTGACATTAATCCAGTTATTTCCTTCACTGGAACTGAAAGGGCCTCTTTCACGGTCGTTCCTCCCAAGCACAGATTAAACCCACCCCAGTGTTTCATTCGAATCAGGGGCCAGTCATGTATGATAGCTCTTCTGCTTTAGACGGCTGCACCCTTGAATAACTGGAAAAAGAGTTTGCTTTTAAAACCAGAGCAAACAAAATTGTTCCACGTTGTATGCTAAATATTTTTGGACATGGACTTGCTTTCTTGTGGTTCTCTCCCTTCCCCATCTGGCATCCACCAAATCCACCCAACAGAAGAAAAAGCTTTTTAAAAAAGCTTTCCTTGCTTGTCTTGATACTGCTGGGGGAAGGATTTGAGTAGTTTGTCTGTCCCACATTATATTATTCTACAAGGCATCCATCCTGCCCCATTTTGCCTGTCTGACTTCCAAAGCTGAGAGTGTTCATTGACAGTTCTAAATTGGATAGTGCATATTTTGTGTGTTCCCACAGTGCCTGATGGGAACTGTAGTTTGATCCAGTAAGTTCCAAATATGTACCAACATGGTGAATACCACTGATTGCATAGGCACAAAACCAGCACAGATACTCAAAATGTAGTGGATTTAAATGATGCATAAAATGTCCTTCATGGCCATGAGGCATTTGTAATTCAAACAGTACAGTGACATGTGGGCATAAACCAGCAATGCCTACCCAGCCAGCCACAAAGCTGAATTCTGCCGGTTGCACAGGTGTAATGCTTGTCAAATACAGCTCCTTTGGAATTGTGAACAAATCATTAATGCACATGCATGGCATGCTTATGGGGCTGTGGTGGCTGAGAGGTTAAAGACACTGAGCTGCTGACTGGAAGGTCGGTAGCTCGGCAGTTCGAGACCTTAGTGCCGCATGACGGAGTGAGCTCCCGTCTCTGGCCCCAGCTCCTGCCAGTCTAGCAGTTTGAAAGCAAGTAAATAGGTACCACTGCAGTGGGAAGGTAACAACATTCCGTGCGCCTTGGTGTTTAGTCAAACTGGCCACATGGCCATGGAGAAGCCTTCAGACAGCACTGGGTCTTCGGCTTAGAAATGGAGATGCGCACTGCCCCTAGACTTGGATTCGACTGGCTTTCGAGCAGGGGAAACCTTTACCTTTACCTTTCTGGCATGCTTGATTTGAGAGAAAGCTGCAAATGTCAGTTCAATTTTTGAATACGTTTGCAACAATTGCAGCATTACTAGCCAGGACGCACTTTCTGGCTGTGGACCACAGTTTGTAAAAACTCACTATGGCCAAGCCTAGAAAAGTGACTGAGAATCTCGAACTGCCATCCAAGAACATTTCCCATCAGTATTTGGAGAGAGCCATGGCTCTGCCTACTGCACGACCACCCCATAAACGGTGATACAGATCACTATCTGGGGGGGGAGGGGTGTCAGCTTTTTAAAACAAAGTTTTAGAAGGAGTCTGCGACTTTTACAATTGAAAGATGTAAACTACACCAAAATCCAGACCAAGAGATCAATAAACAGCCCATATAATAAAAACCATCTGTATAACTGAAACCATTCAGTTTAATGTTCCTGATAATTGGCATGTTGATTAATAACCTATAAAGGTTTTGCAGTGCAAACACTGCTTGTCGCAAGTCCTTTATCAGAAAGTGGCACACACAAGGTCTCACAGAAAGTACCAACTACTTCCATGAATTTTCCCCACACTCCTCTCTGAGGATCAGGAGAACCCTGAAAGCAAAATGTGCAGTTGGAAGGGTACTGCAGCACCAAGGGGGAATCAGATAAAATCAGCAACTACTTTTGTGAATCTTCTGCTAGATCCAACCTGTTCTCTGGTGAGGAAGGCTTGAGAGTATGGAGACCAGGTCTCCCGCTTTCGTGAGATACCTCCTGGCCTCTCTCTTCATTGCTCACTGGGCACTGACCCATCAAGAGCCAACAGGGGAAAAATGTCTAAAATAACTGTGTTGAACTGATTGCATGACATCACTCCCATCAAATACCCAGAAGTCACATTTTTTTAAAAAAGATTTTTATTAATTTTATCTATTTCTACTACTACATCGCTACTTTTCTAAGCTATATTTACCTTATACAGAGTGTGCTTTAACATTTGCTTAATATTACCTTACCATTAATACATATGAAGCATTTTAAACCTTGGTTAATATTCAGTTAAGATTGTTACTGATGATATATGAAAAATAAAAAAGCTGTTTGACAGACATGTTCTTTTAAAGGAATGCTTAATTATACAAATTATATATAATATATAAGTGCAATTTCAAAAAACATTTCAGCCCTTATTTCTTCTTTCGTCCTCTTCTTGTCTTAACAGTCTCTTCTTGTACCTTTGGAGCTGCTGCTCCTTTTTCCGAGTCAGAAATTTCTTCTTCGCTCTTTGAGCTATCAAATCCATACATACTTTCTTGCGATGCCAGCGAACCATCTGAGTCTCTCTCTTTTTTCTTCTCTTTGCTTTTTTCCAAAAAACTTTTTGCCTGTTGAACAGAGTCAATCTTGTATTTTTTGTCTTTGATGCTGAAGCTCAGTCCTTCCGGAACATTCCACCTGTAGATAATAGATTCAGACTGTAGCCAAAATGTCAGTTTTCCATAGGCTTTCCTTCTTTTCCTTATTTCAAATGGAATATCTTTCATCACTTTAACTTCTTTTCCTTTGATCTTCAGAACCGCTTTATTTGTGGTCCTAAGCACCACGTCTCTTGTTGACTTTTTGGAGAACCTTATCTGAATCTCACCAGGCAGGCTTTTCTTTTTAGTATAGTCTGGATAGGTTCTATAAACCATATCCATATCGCTTTTTATTTCCGCTGCTTTTAAGCCCGTCACTGGTTCAAGCGCTTCACTTAACAGATTTTTAAGGTCTTCTCCTTTATCCTCTGGTACATTCTGAAGTCTTAGGAAAAAATTCGATCTTTCCATCTGTAGTTTCAAAAGCTGATCAGAGTGGAAGGCCTTTTCTTTCTCCGCTTTTTGTAGCCTTGAATCATGATTTTTTACTGAAGTCTTAACTTCCAGAAGTTCTCGCTGCAGCTTCTCTGTAGTTTTATTCGACTCCTTCAAGTCCAGCTACATCTTGTCCATCTTGACGTTGAGAGCTGTCATTTGGTCCACTAGAGGTCGCAATAACGAGGAGAACACAGTGCTCATCTCTGTGGTATCAACCTTGGAACTCGGAGCTGTACTTCCTAGTTTGGGGGAAGGTTTTGGTTTCCCCGCCATTGTTGAGGCTGCGCTTCTTTGTTGATAGTTAGATAAGATGGACGAAAGAAGCAAATTCTACGACTGCGCTTATATCTTTTTAAAGTTCATATCCTCTAAAGAGCGATGCCGCCATCTAGCAAGCCGAACGTACGTTTTTTTCATGCAGTAACGCCACGTAAAGAGTCCCGTAAGTACGCCAGTCTCAAGAGGGGGGGGGTTTGCTCCACCCGCCTTTCCCGCTGTGTTCTGTTTATTTTTACTTCAGACTCACGTTTTCTCCGTGCATAACTATAAGTTCCAGCTTCAAAGCTTCGCACTCTCTGCTGCTTCTCGGTTTTGCGCTTTTAGCCATACGGCTCCCACGGACGGGGGAACCTATGGGGGTGATGAAAGGGGACCTCGATCCCTCGATCGCCACCGTAGGGAGAGATCCCCTTCGTGCCACCCCAGGCAGAGCCCCTTCACTAGGGTCTCTGGGGGCTTGGCACCAGTCTGAAGCCCCTTCTTCCCGCCGGGTACGGATCGCGCTCCCCGCAGATGCGGAGGAGCGCGTCCGCCATGGTCGCAAGTCTTGCCGGAAGTCCAGAAGTCACATTTATTGACATGACCCCAAAGAGACACTCTGGGATTCACATAAGACTCTATATAACCATCAGAATTCTAGATCAACATCATGCCCATGACATGACATCACTTTGGATATTGACCAGAAGTGATGTTGCATCATCCATGTGACATCATTTCTGCTGTCCCTACCCCCTGACTTTTCCATTTAAGAGAAATTTGGGATGCTATGAGTCCAGTGAAACTAACTCACTCAGTACTGAGAGGGATGGTGGGCTCAACTTCCTCCTCAGTTATGAAACTCACTGGGAGTGTCTTGAGCCAATCACTGTCACTCACTCATCCTAGGAAAATACAAGGGGACACAGTGTATATACAAGGGAACAAGGGAAAATACAAGGGGACACCGCCGCCTTGAGCCAGTTCGCTGGAAAGGCGGGATAGAAATGCAATAAATAAATAAATAAATAAATAAATAAATAAATATAATATGCAACAAAGATGAAAACTACTGTGTATGAACCAGTGCCATAATTAATATTTAATAAATATATATTGATAATTATGGTAAGTTAACAAACTTTTAAAATGATTTTCCATCTAATGTGTTTAATAAATGAACTAATTTTACACAGGGGTCCGTTGGGGCCGGAGCGAGGTGGAGCAAAGCTCTGCCAGCTCAAGAATGGCCACTAGAGCAGCCAGGGGCCGAATCAGATCAAAGTAACACTTTTTCCCACCATAGAGAACAATGGAGGGGATGGGACAACCTGTTTGGGGGCCTGTAGAATTGGACTCCCCTGGTCCAATCTTCTTGAAACTTGGTGGGTACTTCGAGGAGAGGCCCCAGCAGCTACCCTGCAAGTTTGGAGCCTCTCCCTCAAACCACCTTTCCTCCATCCCCTCATATACCCTATGAGTTTTTGCCATTGATTTCAATGGCCCATAGGGTATAATGGGGCTGAAACTGACATTCCCTTTCTGACACACTTCTGGTGATGACAGGGGACATGGCATATGCTAATGAGTTATGCTAATGAGCTCCTGCACCTCTTTTTCTACGAAAGGACCCCTGATTTTACAAAACTTTGTGTTATTTAATGACTGATATATACACAACTCAAATGAAATACTCCAGTCCCACCACCATATGGATACAAACAAATTAATAAACAAATAAATATATGACTTATTTATTTAAATTATATGTACACCCTACCTCATAACCATAAGGTTCTTTTGGGGGGGGGCACCTGTAAGTCATGGTGACCTCTGGTGACTCTTACTGGGGCATGGAGGATGTTCAGGGAAGTGGCTTGATAGCCTGCCTCTACGTCCCAGGCCCTGGTATTCTCTGGAGGTCTCCCATCCAAATACTTTCCAGGGTCAGCCCTGCTTAGCTCCCAAGATCTGAGAAGATCAGGCTCGCCTGGGCTGTCCAGGTCAGGGCATAACCATAAGGTTCTTGAGGCATTGTTCTAAAATAAGAAATCCATAAAATAGGGGTGCCAGCCTCCAGTGTGACCTGGGGACCCCCCAGAATTATAGCTCATCTCTAGACTACAGAGATCAGTTCCCCTGGAGAAAATGGAAACTTTGGAGGGTGGGCTCTATGGCATTGTACCCCACTTAGGTCCCTGTCCTCCCCAGGCTCCATCCCCAAACTTCCAGGAGTTTCACAACCTGGATCTGGCAACCCTACCCCCCCCCCCCCCCATTCCCTGCCAGTGGCCATAAAACGCTACCATAAAAGGATGATTAAAAATCAAAACAAGCAATGAAACTGCAGGAATAGCCAACATTAAAACAATAAAAAAGAGCAGTAGGAAATTGAACTCACAGCACCGTGCAGCAGATAACATTAGTAGCCTGTAAAGAAGCCTCAAAATAGATGCATTACATGTTTATATGGCATGATACTTGAATAGTAAGCAGATTAAACAAAAATAAAACTCTCCATCAAGCTGAGGAAAGCTGCACGTGTCCCCACTGGATGTCAACTTGCCATTCTGTATCTACTGGACAGGGTTGTGTCGCTGTGGGCTGAACATGTCACTTCAGACGGGAGTGTCTGAAAGCAACATAAAGTCCCGTGGCATCTGAAAGTCTCACAAATATGTTGTGGCATAAGCTTTCACGGGGCAAGAGCACACTCCTTCCAGTGCATGAAGAGGTCTCCTGAACTGCTAGGTAGAGTTGGGTACAGAGGGAAAAGTTGATACATTGTGGGTCTGTCAGGCCAAGCAATAGCAGCAGATGACTCACACTACTGAGTTGAGCAAATGGGTGTACCAGAGCCAGTGGAATGTGTACTGACGCCAATAGGATTCCCCACTCTGGGTTGGGACATTCATAGGGATTTGGTGGTGGAGCCTGGGGAGGGCAGGGCTTGGGGAGGGAAAAGAGCTCTGCAGGAAATAATACCATAGATTCCACCCTCTAGAGCTGCCATTTTATCCAAGGGAACCAATCTCTGTAGCCTGGAGATCAATTCTAATTCCAGGAGAGCTTTGGGCCCCACCCGGTGGTTGGCAACCCTAGGAGCAAATCACAATGGCTGTTTCCCACTCCCAACTAGAAGACATTATTGATCAGTCAATATAACATGATGGATAGTACAAAAGAACACCGGAAGTGAGGCACATACTTTCCTTTGTGAGCTAGCTAAAATCCCGAGCCCTTTTCTTTCATAATGTTGTGCCGTATGTTTAGGGAGAACATGGTACATGCAGTACCTGTATTTTTGGATTGTATTATTCTGTGCCATATGGACTATTGCTTATGACCCATAGGTCTGTGAACATGAAGTATAGAATAAAGGATAAAGAAAAGAAAAGTGTCTATTGAATCTGATTTCTTAGTGATGGCTTCCAGCTCTGTAGTGTCATCACGAGTCTTCACTCCGAGACCTTGCTGTTAAAGTAGGGTAACTTGAAGGGCCATGAGGGAACGTCTTAAGGACCCAATCAACAAGTTGCTGGGGGGGTCCCATGAGTGAATTCCCAAGCATTTCTCTTTTAAGTAGCAGCAATGTGGGGCTGCGATCTGAATCAGAGCTGTGAGTTTAAACCCTCCCTTCCCATGTAGGGAGGCTAGGTCTCCCACTTCTGTGGGAGGCCTCCTGCCCGCTGCTGTCTCTGCCTCTCAGCTGAGCACTGGAGGAAAAAATGCCGGGTGAAATGAATGGGACAATCAGCATCATGCTGCCACCATGATGCCATTTCTGTTGGGACCTGGAAGTGACATCGCTCTACACAGCTTTTGCCCAAAACTATGGCTAAGCCTAAGCAATGATGGTATCTCAAGGTCACACCTCCCACCATGTAAGTTTTCCACTCCTACCACCATGCTGTTTCCCCAACCTTAGAAGACCTTGCAGATCAGCCGCTTTTTAATCCTTTGGCAGAAAACAGTTTCTCATCACAACCTGTATGTTTATCCCACTGGAACCAACAGCATCTCCATAGGGTCATCTCAGGCTGGGAACACGTTGTACATTGGGGACTTAACCTCTCAGCATCAAATGCACGATGCTGTCAAGGTCAATACTGTCTCCTCTGACTGGCAGAGGGTCTGTACGTTACAAAGTAGTGGATGACAGGAGGATTTTGTATCAGATGTGTGATGGGGAGAAGTGGCTTCAGCCTGTCTGGCCACACAGTTTTCCCATCTGCAGACCACTCCTATGGAGCCACTGTTGCTTCCATTGTGAAAATTAAGTGTAGCCATGTAAGCACCATAATTTTGCAAAGGAGCTGACAGCAGCTCCAAAGGGCAGTTTGAGGATCTGAAACTGGTGTCAGGGAAGGCTGCAGACATTTCCCTCCATGCACCTTGGTTGTGAACAGAAGAAAGGGCCAGTGTGGCTCTGGGAGGCACAAAACTCCTATCACCTGTCTGATACACCAACAAACACGAGGACTTTATAACAGGCAGCAAGGCCATCAGGTTGGACAGTTTCTAGGAGCAGCCTGGCCTCCATCATTGCTCAGAATTTATTTTTATATTTATTTATTTAATTAATTTATACCCCGCCCTCCCCACAAGCAGGCTCAGGGCAGCTTACAAATTGGTAATTGATACCATAAAAACCATAAACAGAGTTAAAACTTCCATATTAAGACTTCACTTTAAAACAATCACAGGTTCTTTAAAGTGCTAGTAATAATAGTTAACTTCCAATACTACAGATGGTATACCATATGATCTCCAACAAGTGGCAGAAGGAGGGTTAGGTGGCCACTGCTCACCTCCTCATCTGAGAATTCTCTCTCTCTCTCTGCAGTGGCTGCCACTGTTCCTAGCAGTCATAGCTGCTCATTCTTTGGCTGAAGCAGACAACAGCAGCCTTACTGATGAAGAGTGAGTGGGTGGGCTGTTGCTCTTAGCAGCTCCAACTGCTCAGTCATTGGGCAAGGCAGTGGTGGTGGTAAGCAGCACATCTCTGCTGAATGAGAGGCAGAGCATACATTTAGGGTGGCCATTTGCCCACTCCTTGTCTCCTGCAGACACTGGATGGAGAAGCAGGGTAAAAATGGGGGGAGGGAGGAATTGGCATCTGTGAAGAAATACATTTTTTCTTTAGAGGTTTGAAATGAGCAAAACCTTCACTCTGAGTTTTAAAAGGTTTTTTTTCTCCCCCTTGCAGGGCAGTGAACAGATTGGGAGGCGAGAAGTCAGTTTGATTGTTTTCCAGACTTACCTCAGTCCAACCTTCATACAAATGCTAATAGGTCTAGACAATGGGTTGGTCAAGCTCCCCCGCCCCAAGCAGAGAACAGCGATTTGGAGGAATTTAATACTAGAGAGACTTCAGGAAGGAAATTTCTGGAAACTTCAGGAAAAGCTTCTCTGACTTGGCCTGACTGGATCCATGGGAGGGAAAAGGGAGAAGATAAAACTCAGGGGAGTAAGGAGGAAGGTCTCTTTGGTGGGGAAGCCATCAGAGCAGACAGAACTCTTACTTGAGGTCTGGAGGAGGTGGTCATTAGTCACATGGTGGTTTGAAAAGTTGAAGGTAGCTTCACAGTAAGGTAGAGATCTGTGACTTCCTAAAGCTAAGGAGCCTGTCCTATATTTTAACATCCGATAGGGCACGTATAGCGAGAGGGACAGAAGAATTGTGTTTTACCCATTTCTTTTGAATCCATTACTCAGTCTGGGGCTGTTCTAAAAGTATGCTTGTGAACATTTTAACTTTTGATGCTGGCAGCGGTTCTCTGTACCACACAGACCTCCACTGTCTCAGATGCATTATTTTAAATGGTGTGCCTGGGGGAGGGCAGTCAGTTGGCAAGTGGCTGTTCCTCCAGGGGCACACAAGGCTGTGAACTGTCTTTGTGGCGACCAGGCGCTGGGCAGCAGGAGACACAGAGGCAAGGCCTCAGAACTGAGAAGGGAAGCTGGGAGTCTGACCCTCCCAGCAGGCAACTGCACACAAAGGTCAAGTGGTGGTGGCAGGTTACCTGAGAGAGAAGAAAAAGCCTCTCCAGGTGTGGGGAAAGCTTTGGAGAGTGGGGTGGACCAGGGCCTGCAGGGCGGAGCAGGCCTGTTCTGCCACAGCATCTCATGGCATTGTAATGTCCTTCTGTCTGGCACTCAGAAGTAATGGTGATGCAACAGGGTGATGTTCTCTGAATTTTCCTGATCTCTATGGGAAAAGCTACAGTGATGGGGAGAAATCCTAGAGCGTCTTTGCATTACAGAACATCATTTCAGGCTCCTAGTCAGAAGAGACTCTTTGGTGTTATGTGATGCCATTTTGAATCTGTGCCCCTCCTCAGGGCTCCACCCTAGGGTTGCCAGCCTCCAGGTGGGGCCTGGAGATCCCCTCTCTTTACAACTGCTCTCCAGCTGACAGAGATCACCTCCCCTGGAGAAAATGGCTGCTTTGAAGGGTGGACTTTATGGCATTGTACCACGTCGAGGCCCCTCCCTTCCTCAAACCGCACCCTCTCCTGGCTCCACCCCCAAAGTCTCCAGGTATTTTCCAATCCAAACCTGGCAACCCTACTCCTTCTGCAAGTCAGAGCTGGGATGATAACCCTACCTACGGAGGGTTTACTCCCCAGGGTTCTGCAGAGGGTACATCCCAGGGTCTCCACCCTACATCAGACAAACAATCACAAGTGAGGTGTGGGTTCTCCTCAATTCCTGCATGTAGGGTGCCCAGTTGGGATCAGTGTCACAGTACATGTGAAGAAAAGGCTTCAGCCTTCCCCCTGTGCCATTCTTCCAACCTAAAACAGGCCTGGGGAGTGCTGTTGGTCCTGCTGGGAGAACCCATGTGTATCCCAGGAAACTTCTAGGTTTCCCCAAACAGCTCCTGCTGGGACTGCTTCAGGATAGGAAAAAGGGGCATAGGGAAGGCTGAAGCCCCTTCTCTGTGTGCGCCATGGTCCTATTTTAAATAAAAGTATACCTTCTCTGGCTTGGGATCTGGGGCTGTCACACCCTCCAGGACCTCTTTTTCTCAGCTGGCCTTAGTGCATGTCTCAGAATATGGAGAAGAGGGAAGTTCACAGCATCCTCAGGCCTTCTCTCTCCAGTCACCTTTCTCTTGCATGACAATGTGGGAGAGGTCTGGCTTTTCCTCCCTGACCCAACCTTGGTCCGCTTAATAAAGGGATTCCTGAAGGTGGGCTTGCCCCAGCCTAGGGATGCCATTCCCCAGTTGGGGGGGGGGGGAATCCTGCCCCCAAACGTGATGGGCTGACATCACATAGAAGTGACACCATCCCATTGGTAACATCACACAGTGACGTTCTGGTTTCTGGGCAAAACACTGCGGGTTTTAAGGCAATTTTACCATAGAGTTTTGCCCCCAAACCAGAACATTGCTGTGTGACCTCGCAGACATGATGACCTGACTTCTGCATGAAATCAGCATGTTGTGGCATTCTGCCCCCCGCTCCCAGAAAGTCCCTCTCCCTTCCCCACCAGCACAATCATCAGACCTGGCAACCCTATCCCAGCCTCCCCCACTTCTCTCCAGAACAGGGCAGGCTCCTGCCAAGCAGTCAGGGCTCCCTACAATGGCTGACCTCCCTAGGCCTTCTCCCTCTTCATCTTTCCTTCCCTTAACCCATCCCAAGCCAGCCCTCCTGGACTCACCAGCCCTGGGGAGGGTGAGGCCCTAAAGCCACCTTCTAGGATGGCCCAGTTTTTCCTGGGGTGGGCAAGACAGGTCTGCCACTGCTGCTGACTTGGTGCTTGTGCTGCTGGCTTCTGCTTGGAGTAAGGTAGGAGTCTGGATTGGAAAATACTTGGAGACTTTGGGGGTGGATCCAGGAGAGGGTGGGGTTTGGGAAGGGGAGGGGCCTCAGCATAGTACAATGCCATACAGTCCACCCTTCAAAGCAGCCATTTTCTCCAGGGGAGCTGATCTCTGTCAGCTGGAGATCAGTTGTAAAAGCAAGAGATCCCCAGGCCCCACCTGGAGGCTGGCAACCCTAGGGTGGAGCCGCCACTGGACCAGCAGCAGTTGTTCCCGGCCCGTGCAGTAATTGTGGAGGCCACTGTGGAGGCTCAGCAGCCAAGAGACTTGGTATAGGATAGCCTGTATTTCCAGCAAGCCACAATGAGTACAGGGTCTGGGACGCTGCCCTGAACAATCTAAAATCTAAGAAAAATACATGGGCGAGGAGTTTTAACCACCACCCCAAACAAGAGAAATAGTGCCTGCTGCTTTAAGAAACAAATGCCCTCAGTGGCCAAAGCAACCACACAGCCTTCAAGCCTCGGTTTCTGTCAGTAAAGGGGAGGGAGGTGGGGGTAGAGAAGTAAAATTTCTGGAAATTTTGAAGCTCGGAACCCCCCCCTTTTGAAAACCGGGGGGGGGGGGGGGTTTGGGAAAAAATGGAAATTTTTGGAAAAATTGAAAAAAATGCTACATTAGCCCTTCTTTTTTCTTTTCCAGATTGAAAGTCATTCTGTTACTTTAGGAACATAAAATATGATTATGGACAACTTTACTTGGCATGAAATTATCACATCTAGCATATTAAAAATATAATGTATCCAAACAATTATTACAAACAGAATTTACTTTTTAAATAATATTTATCTGTAATCGTAACAAATGGAGCAACAATCTCCTGAACTGTTTACTAGTTTATGTGGAACAGACAAAAAAACCCCCACAAAACAATTTTTAAAAATCCAGAAGTAACAATTATTCATATTTCCTCTCCACAGTATTAAATAAAAATAAAAAAACCCATTCTCTTGAAAAGAATTGAAGAGGGGGGAAGTGTATAGGAGGGAGTGTGAAACTAAGCTTCAATGAATGGGGGGAGGCAGATAAAGGCAGGTATGCTGATTGGCTGGAAAGAGAGAAGAAAATAAGAATAGGGGAGATGTTATGGGGGCTTTCAGAAAAGGGAGGGAGAAAACAGTGGGGGAGGAAAAAAATGAGGCACCCCCTGCAAGTCCTGTATTTAACTGTATTATATGTATTTTTAAAATGTATTTTAAATGTTGTTTTGAATATTTGCAGCCTTGGTAATAGTAATAATAATAATTGGGCACCAAATACACAGGAATTCAGCAGAACTCACAATTCAACATGTGATAGGGTTGCCAGCCTCTGGGTGGGGCCTGGGGATCTCCTGCTTTTACAAGTGATCTCCAGCTGACAGAGAGCAGCTCCCCTGGAGAAAATGGCTGCTTTGAAGGGTAGACTCTATGGCATTGTACCCTGCTGAGGCCCCTCCCCAAACCCCGCCCTCTCCTGGCTCCACCCCCAAAGTCTCCAGGCATTTCCCAATCCAGACTTGGCAACTCTAACATGTGATGGTGTTCCATTTTATACAGGGTGGGGATTCTGGGCCCATCTTCGGGTGTGTACTCCGTAATGTGTGAAGAAGTTTGACTAACCTCATACACAGACTTTTGTGGAGGAAAAAACTGAGGTTCACATACGAGTGGGAAACCTGATTCTCACATAGAATCTGAATCCCCGTTTTAAGCTTAACACAGCCACCCTCAGCTCTGTTAAAGGCAAGCTCATTAGGCATTTCTCAAATATTCCAACAGGATTAGCTTTAATTTGAAAGGACAGGGGTTCCAGACAGGGTTAGGAAGAACAGTAACTAACTCCCCAATGAATGTGCTAATGAGGAAAGCTTTCCGATGGTGCTTCTGCACGAGGCAGCTACATGTTGGGATGTTTCTGAGCTGGGGACTCCCCCCCCCCCCCCCAACAAATGCAATATTGTGTTATTCGTATCCACTTACTTTTTTTCTTTTTTAAAAAAAGCAAGATAAATGGATGTGGGAAGAAAAGAGTCTGGTATCTCCAAAAATCAAAAATGGATCAAGACATTTTACAATCCAAAGCAAAGAACTGAAATACAGTGTCTTCCCCCAATAGTTGCAAAGTATAAAAAATATATTGCATTTTTATACCACTGGTCTCTCCTCAGGGAACTCAAGATAACATATATAGTCTTCAGGAGGTCTGCCATCCAAGCACTGACTAGCCCTGGCCCGGCAATGCTGCTGCCTTAAGTGCCCCACAGCTATGCAGTGGACCCAAACAATGAATAATTGGCTGTTTTTTTTAATGGTCCCTTACAATGTGCTGTAGGCCACCTCAACTTGCCCCAAGAACTCCAGCGTGGCACAGTGGTTGGAGTGTCAGACTCGAACCTGAGAGGGCATGGTTCAGATCAAATCCCCGCTTCTGCCATGGAAGCTTGCTGGGTGACTATAAAGTACTGGGTCCAGAGATGCATTGCAGTGGTATCAGCTCATAAGTTTATTGATGGTACAAATCACGACTGGAGAATGGGGCTTGGGGGGTCTGCTTAAATGTCCATCTAAACCGCACCCCCGGCCTAGCCCAGTCTCCCTGAAAGGGTTAATTACAGGTGACCCTACGGCATAGGTCCCCTGGTGGATCTTGGGTGGCTGACTGGTCTGATTTACAATCTGCCCGGGCTATTGTCTCCCGAAGCGAAGCTCCAGTAGCCAGCCACGTGCATTTCTCTGACCGTGTGCGCGGTCACCATTAGGACATAACAGTGACCTTGGGCCAGTCACACACTCTAAGCCTAGCCTACCTCACAGGGGTGTTAGGAGGATAAAATGGAGGACAAGAGATAGATATAAGCTGTGCTAGGTCCCTGCTGGGAAGGAAGACATGGTCTAAAGAAAGCAAATAAATACTAGCCCCTGCCATGTCTCTTTTCTTCTGAAACAGGCACTGTGGACCCTCAGCAGGGCTGAAGTCAAAGGTATTGCCACATCTGGCACATTCATTTGCTCCATCTAGGAATTTTTCATTTGTGACTGGATAACTTCAATTTTAAGCTTCTTTTAGAAAAAGAAAACTTCTCCCTCCCCCCAATTTCTTTTTCTGGTATAACTAGGGTTGCCAGGTCTGGGTTGGAAAATACCTGGAGACTTTGGGGGTGGATCCGGAAGAGGGTGGGGTTTGGGAGGGGCCTCAGCTTGGCATGATGCCATAGAGTCCACCCTTCAAAGCAGCCATTTTCTCCAGGGGAGCTGATCTCTGTCAGCTGGAGATCAGTTGTATAAGTGGGAGATCCTCAGGCCCCACCTGGAAGATGGCAACCCAGGTATAACCCTACATACCCTATATACTCAAGCAAAATGTTCTAGGGTGTTAACATTTACAGGTCTACCCGCTGCATGCCAGTGTGTATCTCCAGGGAACTGTTAACACCAATTTTCAGAGCTAATGACCCTGTTCTTGTTAACATCATCATTTATCCTGGGATGAAAGGGAGGACAGTCAAGCCTCTTCACCAGGAATTACAGATTCACCTACCATAATTATCCCTAGTAGTTCAGCGTTCAAAGCACTTCATGTATATTATTTTGTTGTACCATTGACAACAGCCCTATAAGGTAGGCTTGTATTATCAGCTCCATACTGTTGAAAGGGAGTTGAGGTAGAAAAGCTTATCAAAGGCCACCTAGTGAGTTTGTGGCATGAGGTGAGCTCAATCAGCTTGCTCTCTCAGTCACAACACCACAGCAGCTCATATATAGATGGCACTGGGCACAGGTAATCAAGCTATGCTGATCCGGGCTCTGGTCAAGGGTGTCCCTAAAAATAATTTGGGTAGAGGCAGGGTCACCCACATCACTCTAAAGCCCTTGCTGGCTGGTTTGAAGTATGTATGTGTCAGGGTATGTTACAAATCAGTAAGTTTAAGATTCCATGTGGGCAAGTGCCCTCTTCCTCTCCTTGCAGACACCCATGGCTAACCTTCAGGTGAGGCCTGGAGATCTCCCAGAATTAAAGCTGATCTCCATAGTACTGAGATCAGTTACCCTGGAGAAAATGGCAGCTTTGGAGTGTGGACTCAATGGCATTATACTCTGCTGAGGGCCCTCCCCTCCTCAAACCCCGCCCTCCCCAAGCTCCACCCCAAGATCTCCAACCTGGAGCTGGCAAACCCTACAGTGACCTCAAGACTAGACTGTTCTAACAAGCTCTCCATGAATGTTGCTTTTGAAAACAACTTGGAAACGACAATTTGTTCAAAGTGCCTGCTAATTAACTGGCGCCAGTTGCGTTTGTATGCCTGTTCTGAAGACATTACATTGGTTGTCCTCTGTTTCTGGGTCCAATTCAAGAAGATGGTTCTTTCTTTTAAAGCCTCACATGATCTGGGACCTGAAGGGCCATTCATTTCCACATGAGCCTTTGCAGTAGTTTCATTCCTCCCCTCAAAGTCCCATAGTTATCCTGGCCTGTAGAGTTGTGAAATCCAACTCTTTTTTTTTTGTGGGGTGGGGTGGGGAAGAGGTGCCGGAACAAAGAGGGAAATGAAGTTTCCAATCTGTACTCTGAAAACTCAAGAGCTTCTAAACCTTTTAAAAAGAATTTTGTCAAAGAGGTTCCAGAACTCTGTTCCGGCACGTTTCCCCAGGGGAAAAAAAGCCCTGGCGAGATCTGTCTCTAACTGGTTCTCATGCCCCTACTGTGGTTGTAGGTCGTGAGGAAGACACTTGTCCTCTTGAGAAAAGGACTGCAAAGCCAAGTTATTCAGAAAACTTTTTAAGGACAGTTGAATAATATGGAAGCTGCTTTCATCTTTGTGGTATGGTTAATTATTTTTCTACTCTTGTTTGAAAGTTGGATGGTTGTTTTTCACTTTTGCAAGCCACCTTGAGTTTATATTTAAGGAGAAAAGCAGGGGCAGAAGAAGTGCATTCAGTAGATATTTCCAGCTTCCTTTCCCATGAGCTCCAGAAGTTCTGCTCCACTCTTAACTAGCAATTGGTACCTGCTTTCTGCTACATTAATTTGCTCTCTGCTGTAGCTTGCCCGGCATGGATTTAAAGCCCAAGTGGGCATTTGTCCTTTTAGTGAAATATTCTCTTTAAAAATGAGTAGTTGTATAAAATACCAGCTGTTCAAAAGGAACCTCACCAGCTTCAGTAGTCAACTGTGTGCCTCCCATGCTCATCTATAAGCACATGTACACACAAATGCCTTTGTGAAGATGCACCCACCTTCCACTCAGAGATTTGCCTTCTATGGACCAGAAGGAGGGAGATGAAATATGATGATTCAAGATACACTAACTTTTTTTTTTTTAAAGATATTTCCCTGAGTGTCCTGGTGGAGTTGCCAGTGGTGTAGGAAATTCCTAGAGATTTGGGGGTGAAACTTGGGGAGAGTGGGGTTTGGGGAGGGACCTTAGCAGGGAATAATGCCATAGAGTCCACTCTTCAAAGTAGCCATCTTCTCCAGGGGAGCTGATCTCTGTATCCTGGAGATCAATGGTAGTTCCAGGAGATCTCCAGGCCCCACCTGGAGGTTGGGATCCTGTATCCTGGGAACATGGTACGAGGCTGGGACCTAACCTAGTCAGCTGTCAGTGGACAGAAGGGAACTGTAATGCATAGACGTGTTCCTGTATGAGGTGGTTGAAATCTATAAAAGCTGAGTCAAGCTATTGTCGAACTAACTTAGTACCATCCACTCTGGCAGCAGTTTTTTAAGGTAGTCAGGAAAGTCTTTCCCAACACCTGATTCCTGGGCTTCTTTAATTGCCATGAATTGGACCTGTGATCTTCTGCACGCAAAGCATGTGCTCTGCCCTTAGCTGCAGCCCCTCGACAATGTAAAGCCTCTAGATCAGCCAGGCCTACTAGAAATACAGGCAGCTTGGCATTCTGCCCTGGTCTGGTCAACAGAGCAATACCTTCCTCCAGCTGCCCTTCAGATACCTGCTCCCAATCACTGTTCTCAGAGACCCTAGGCTAGGAAACACATCATTTTTATCTGGTGCATTTTTAGGGTTGCCAGCTCTGAGTTGGGAAATTCCTAGAAATTTGGGGTGGGGAGGGGCTTGGGAAAGGGAGGAATTTCAGTGGGGTATAATACCATGCAGTTCACCTTCCAAAGCAGCCATTTTCTCCAGGGGAAATGATCTCTGTCACTTGGAAATCAGCATTAATTCCTGGAGATATCCAGTCACCACCTGGAGGCTTCCTTCTGACTTACCGGCGGGGGGGAGTCTTCCTGGGGCCGGGAGCTTCCCTGGCGTGCGCGCTTGCGCGTGCTCCACAATGATGTCACCCAAAAGTGACATCATCATGTTGGGGGCATTGCCAAGGCGATGCTCTGGCAATCGCCCCAAAACTCTATGGATTGCTAGAGCGTTGTCCTGGCAACGTCCCCAACGTGATGACATCACTTCCGGGTGATGTCATTATGCTGGGGAAGTCGTCCTGACTAGACGACTTTGGCGGTGGGGTTCCCCCCGCCGGCTGAATGCTGGCCAGCGGATTGGGAACCCCTGTAGTGGGCGATCCCCCGCCCCCCGGGCTGACTTGGCAGCCCTAACCCTATAACACTTTTAGCCTCTGTGAAGTTTTTAATAATTTGTTGTTTTTGTGCCCTTACAACTTGGTGTTGCTGTGTCATCTGCCTTGTAGTAAGGAAATAATAAGGCAAGTTAGCAATATTTTAAACTAGGAATAAGGCCTGTTGTGGAAATAAATACAACGGGCTTTAGAAAGAGGCTCTGGGAGAGTGCCAATGCCTTGGGTACTCATCGTCAATTTGCTGTGGCAGCCTCAGCAGGGTATAATGACACAGAATCCACCATTTTCTCCAGGGGAACTGATCTCTGCTACCTGAAGAGCAGTTATAATTCTGAGTGATCTCCAGCCCACACCTGGAGATTGGCAACAGTGGTTCCCCAAGAGGGAATAGCTGGTTTGGAGGGCAGAGTCCATGGCATTCTACATGTCTGAGGCCCCACCCCTCCTCAAACCTCACCCTCTCCAGGCTCTATCCCTCAAATCTCCAGGAATTCCCCACCTGGAGTTGGCAACCCATTTTCCTTCCCAGCCAAGCATTAACCTACCTTAATTTCCCCCTCACTCTTCAGCTTTCCATCTCCCCCCCCACCTGCAGCCTTTACTGTGCTCTGAAGCCCTGACTGTCCCATCACATTGACTGTCATGGGGGGGAGCATCTCAGCAGGATATAAGGACACAGAGTCCATCATTTTCTCCAGGGGAAGTGATCAATGCCATCCGGAGAGCAGCTGTAATTCTGAGTGATCTCCAGCCCTCATCTGGAGATTGGCAACAGTGGTTCCCAAGAGGGAATAGCTGGTTTGGAGGGCAGAGTCTATGGCATTGTACCTGTCTGAGGCCCTACCCCTCCTCAAACCTCACCCTTGTCAAGCTCCACTCCTCAAATCTCCAGGAATTCCCCACCTGGAGTTGGCAACCCATTCTCCTTCCCAGCCAAGCATCAACCTACCTCCCCCCCGTCACTGTTCAGCTTTCCATTCCCCCCCCCCCACACACACACCTGCAGCCTCTACCATGCTCTGAAGCCCTGACTGGCCTTGGGGCAGCTGGGAACTGTGGGTCAGCAGATGAGGAAGCCCCATTCAACCCAGTGAGTGACACCCCTGCAGGGCCCTTGCTGGAACTACAACTCAATTGAACCTTATGGGGGAATATTTAAAACAAACAACCACAGACAGCAGCCATCTTAGAAACACAGGTAACTGCCATTTCATTACACCTACCAACAGCCACTGAGGTAACAGTTGGTCTCACACAGGAGGGAAGCAGGAGAAGTGTCTTCATCAAGAGAGAAAGCCATCTGCCAGAAATTCTGACAGGGCACAGTGGCTGATGGAGTGGGCGGGGAAGAGGAGCAGACCCAGCACCCAGCCAATGGCATGCGAGTATTCAGAGCCAGTGGATAGGGACAGCTTCTGAGTGACACTTCAGGGAGCCAACTGATTTTGGAGCGTGTGGAATGTTCAGGAGAGTCCATGGTGAAAACAGAATTATATAGAACTGGAGGATGGATGGATGGATACTCCACAACTGGATATTACCTCCCACAGTTGTTGGATTGGCCTTGTGCTGTGGGACTTGTGAGAGCTATCCTAACTATGTTTCTTTAGAATCTGCCTCAGGTCTATTTAATAGAGCTTACTGCCAGGCAGAGTAGGTTTTTTGTTTTTTTTAAGGAAGGGACCATACATTGGTGATCCTGCAGCTCAGCTGGTGGCTCACTGCTCCGTCCTTCCCAGAGCTGTCATCTGAAGTTGGTAACTGCAGGCATCTCAAGTTGATCACTACTATGGCATCCCAGAGAGCCTAGCATAGGCTACTTCTCAATAAAAAGCTCAGAGATTTGTTGTAGCCCTTCACATGGTGATTTGTCCACTGATGAGGATCAGGTGTGCTTTCAAGTGGATGTGCTACCCCTGACTGCTGCCAGGTGCTGAGTGCCTAATACTAGGAGCTTGAGAGTTGCTATAGATGTTGTGTGTGTAAAGTGCTGTCATACTATAGCTGAATCTGCAGGGTCTTCAAGGCAAGAGAGAAACAGGGCCACTTTGCCATTGCCTGCCTCTGAGTAGCGACCCTCACCTTCCTTGGCGGTCTCTCATCAACACTAACCAGGGCTGACCCTGCTTAGCTTCTGAGGTCTGATGAGACTGGACTAGCCTGGGGCACCCAGGTGAGGGCACTGCAGATGTTACATTCAGGGCTCATTTCGTAGCAGGAGCTCCTTTGCATATTAGGCCACACACCCCTGATGTAGCCAATCCTCCAAGAGCTTACAGTAGCCCCCGTAAGAAGAGCTCTGTAAGCTCTTGCAGAATTGGCTACATTAGGGGTGTGTGGCCTAATATGCGAAGGAACTCCTGCTACAAAATGAGCCCTGGTTACATTCCTGTACTTATGTTTTCGAAATACACATAAATACACTTTTGTAACATCTGTATGGTCATGTGAGCGCCAGGGTGGTATGAATCGCAAGCCCAGGGCCCTTTGCCAGATGTTACCTTCAACTTACCACCAGATTGTTCTGACATCACAGTTGATTTGAAACACTTATTGTTTTCAACCAAGTGTCATCATCATCGTTTTACAAATGGCTAACAAATTTAGATACACAGTCGGTGGGCCATCTCAAGGAGCTGTAACTTTTGGTTCCTGGGCACACTGACCTCATCCAGCCTATGCACCACTTTAAATTAAAGGAATTCTGTCCATTAGTACTGATGCAATTTTGATGAAGGAACCCATTTGACTTCCTCTCTTAACAAAGGGATTCAGACATTTTAGCGGGGGAAACACGGAGCGTTCTTAAATACTGAACCGCTAACGATGTCTTCCGAGTATTCTCCAGGGGCCAACTCAATATCAATATCACATATTTCTCCTGGGTGATGAAAGCACATTACAGGCTGATAAAAGGCAATTGCTGTTCGTTTTTACAAGCCTCTGCAGATGAACGATTTATTAGATGCTCAGGGAAACTGGAGGAAACGGAGGCAGCTGCGCGCTCGATCAAGGAGCCATGCTGGATTCACCTTCTGTTCCGCCAATTACCATGGTTTGTCCTACACAGTTATTCTGGGCTAATTGGCGTTCCTTTCCACTCGCAAGAAGAAAACAGGGATGCTACTCATCAGCAAAGTTGCATCATGTTGTGGTTAGGGCAGAGTCTAGGGACACAGTGAAACTGGGATATAGAATGGACTAAAGATTAAGTAAAATATATATATCAAGACGGGTAGCTGTGTTAGTCTGTCTGTAGCAGTAGAAAAGAGCAAGGGTCCAGTGGTAGCACCTTAAAGACTAACAAAATAGGTGGCAGGGAAGGAGCTTTCATGAGTCACTGCTCGTCTTCTGTACAGGCTGTATCTGCAGAAGTGAGCAGTGACTCACAAAAGCTCATAATTTGCCATCTATTTTGTTAGTCTTTAAGGTGCTACTGGACCCTTACTCTTTTCTACTGTAAAAACAAGTACAACTGCAATAAATGGACCAATTGCTTCCTTCCATGGGCAACTTCCCACAGGTCTGCTAATTAGGCCTGTCCTGAGTACTTTCATGCAGTCTGATTCTTTTTCCTTTTTGGTGGGGGGGTTATTTTTTGCGTGTGTCTGCACCTAGGAGTCATGTTGACCTCTGGTAACTGACCCCTACTGGGGGCCTGGAGAATATTTAGAGAGGTGGCTGAAAGCCTGCCTCAGTCCTCCCGATTTGGTATTCCAAAGAAGTCTCCCATCCAAATACTAACAACTGCCAACCCTGCTTCACTTCTGAGATCTGGCTTGCCTGGGCTATCCAGGTCAGGACTATGCAATCTGATTCTTGACACTTGCAGGGATTGCCTGAGCAGGCATTCACACGTTATCGATTGCACAGGTTGGGTATGCATGCATCTCCATGTCAGAGTTCCATGCATCTCCATGTCAGAGTTCAAGTGACACAATCACACGGGAGTTGAGGGTTCTTCTCACTTCCTTTGTGTGGGCACTGCCCAATTAGGATCAGGAACATGGTACTCATGGAGGAGGGGCTTCAGCCTTCCACCCTTGTGCCCATTTTTCCCAGCCTAAAACAACTCCATGTGGACTAGGGCTGCCAAGTCAGCCTGGGGGGTGGGGGATCCCCCGCTATAGGGGTTCCCGATCCGCTGGCCAGCATTCGGCCGGCGGGGGGAACCCTGCCCCAGAAGTCGTCCGGTGAGGACGACTTCCCCCATGTAATGACGTCATCCGGAGGGGACGTCATTACGTCGCCGTGGCATGCACGCAAAGCGCACGTGCCAGAAGAGCTTCTAGGGGGAGAACAACTCCCCCCCACCGGTAAGTCGCCAGTACTTGGCAGCCCTAATGGGGACACCATGAGCCCTCCCAGGGAACAAGTGGGTTTCTCCAAATAGCATGGCCCGGTGCTGTTTCATGTTCGGAAAACAGTACGGGGAAAGGCTGAAGTCCCTTCTACACATGTGCCATACTCCCGATCGGGCACTGCAAAGTGGGGACTGGGGATCTGGTGGGTTGGGACAGGTGTGCCAGCATCATGCCAGTGCGTGACATCACACCAAAACCAGAAAGTGATGTTATGCTGTTAGGGGGGCCACTCTATGATTCACCCCAAACTCAGATCCTAAAGTTGCAAACTCCAGGCTGGGAAATTCTGAAGACTTAGGGGCGGGGCCTCAGGAAAGCAGGGATTAGGGAGGGGAGAAAGCTTGGCAGGGTATAGTTCCATTGAGTCTTCTCTCCAAAGCAGCCATTTTCTCCAGGGGAGTAGACCTCTGTAGCTTGGAGATCAGCTGTAATTCTGGGAGATCTCCAGGTCCCACCTGGAAATTGGCAGCCTGATGAAAGCCTGGCACACACCCCTCCCCCCATGCTCTCCACTATCTTTTGCTGGCCTTGGAAGTGCTGGCCGGATCAGGGTTCTACCTAGCTGAGGAGAACCCACAGCATACATCTCGTTGTGGGGATGTAGACCCCACCAGAGTACTCCATAATGTGTGAAGGGTTGTTGGGTTTCCTATATTATGGAATTCGCTTCCAGCTGCAGTTTGTGCTTGGCAGTTTTAAGAGGACCTTTACAATCCATATAGCAAAGTCTGAGTCCAGTCAATGGCACTTTTGTCTGCACTCGCACCTTTTAGTGCACACAAAAGCTTATACCCAGAATAAAACTTTGTTTGTCTTAGAGGTGCCATTGGACTCAATCTCAAACATTGCCTGCCTCTGTGTCTAGACCTTGGACTTCTTTGGTGGTGAGAAGTAAATCCCATTGACTTCAAAGGGGACTATACTTGCAAATAGGAATGCAAAGGGTAGCGATGCCAGGCAAAATGCCTTATAGTAATTCCCTTTGACGCCCGCTGGTGCCCTGTAGGAAAAAGCCTGCTGCACAATAAACCAGAAGTGACACGGGATGCTCTAGCATTCCACAAAAACTCTATAGTAGGACCATAGAGTTTTGGCCCAACTGCTACAATATCCCTGGCAATGTGCTGACATCACTTCCCAGCACACAGGGAGCGATGTCAGCGTGTTGCCAGTGATGAGCAAGCTTCCCCATAAGTTTTCTGCTGGTTGCCATGCCTGGCAACTCTAAAAAAGGATGGCAGCTTCAGCATTCACTCTCTTCACTGAGGATTGTGCAGGTGAACCCTAGGGTTGCCAAGTCTCCACTTAAATTTAGCTGGGGGTAGGGGAGTCCTCGCTGCTCCGGGAGTCTTCCACTGCACACGTGAAGTGCACCCGGCATGATGACGTGACCTGGAAGTGACATCATCGTGCCGGGCACGTTGGGGGCGGGACCTCAGTGATTCAAGGGAAAACTATAGAGTTTCCCCTCAAATTACAGAGCGTCCCCCCCGAAACGTGCCCAACGCTATGATGTCACCTCCGGGTGACGTCATTGTGCCAGGCATGTCTCCTCTGTCTGGCAGTTTGGGGGTGGGGTTCCCCCTGGGGGCGCGATCCCAGCCAGCGGGCAATGGGCCACTGGAGCAGGGGTTTTCCCGCCCCCTGGGGAGTCCTGGCAACCCTAAACCCTGACATTGTCGCAGCAGGCACTGTAGTTAGAATGGCTAAGCTGCCATCAGATATTTTAACTGATTTTAGATGAACTGGTTGCTGTTTTTTAGAGCTATTGTTTTATTTATTTATTTATTTATTTTTGAGATTTATATCCCGCCCTCCCCACCATACGGCCCCGCCATTTATTGTTTCACTCTATGTTGTGGGCCACCCTGAGCCCCCTTGCAGGATGGGGTGGGATACAATTGAAGAAAATAAAATAAACAATAAACAATTGTGCTCTGAGATTTAAAAAATAATTAGGCTAGTCTTTTAGTTTGGTGTAGTGGTTAAGTGCGCGGACTCTAATCTGGGAGAACCGGGTTTGATTCCCCACTCCTCCACTTGCACCTGGCTGGATGACCTTGGGCAAGCCATAGCTCTGTACCAGCTGTTCTCTCAAGGAAAGCTTGGGAAAGAGCTCTCTCAGCCCCACCTACCTCACAGGGTGTCTGTTGTGGGGAGGGGAAGGGAAAAGGAGTTTGTAAGCCGCTCTGAGACTCCAAGTGAGTGAAGGGCGGGGTATAAATCCAATCTCTTCCTCTTCTTCTTCTTCTAGAGTGTAATTTTATCTCTGCTGTTTTGTGGCTTGGCTTCATTTTCTCTGTGGCCTCCTGTGCCTCTCTCCTTTCCTCTTGTAATGGGCAGGGTTCGCCTGCGATGGGCTGAGGCAGGGCCTCAGAAGAGTGGCGTTTGCGGGAGGGGAGGAAGCTCAGCGGGGACATGACTCCGTACAGTCCACCCACCCAAACTGCTATTTCCTCCAGGGCAACTGATCTCTGTGGTCTGTCATTCCAGAAGTACTCTGGGCCTCACCTTGAGGTTCGTAAACCCTCAGTGTGCTATCAAGAAGAAGAAGAAGAAGAAGAGATTGGATTTATACCCCTCCCTCCACTCCCCAAGGGAGTCTCAGAGCGGCTTACAAACTCCTTTTCCCTTCCCCTCCCCACAACAGACACCCTGTGAGGTAGGTGGGGCTGAGAGAGCTCTTTCCCAAGATGTCCTTGAGAGAACAGCTGGTACAGAGCTATGGCTTGCCCAAGGTCATCCAGCCAGGTGCAAGTGGAGGAGTGGGGAATCAAATCTGGTTCTCCCAGATTAGAGTCCGCGCACTTAACCACTACACCAAACTGGCTCGCAAGAAAAAGTGTGCTATCAAGAAAAAGTGGTGGTCACGTTATATGAACATACAAATTATAAATATGTACAGTGATGAAACACTTTGTATAGAAAGCATTTCATGGGTGTCTGTCTTTCTGTCTATCTTACACTGATGGTCAATGGATGATCATGAACTCCGGTGGTTCAGTTAGCTAATTTGTACTCCGTAAATCCCCCTGTAAACAGCAGCATTTGCTGGTTATGACCTACTTTTGGAACCCATTTGCTGAGCCCATGAGCAGGGCACCTGGAGTTTGGCCCCAAAGTCCACCTCTGATGGCACCACCGATGAATCCTCAACATCACATATAGATGGGCTCTAAATTGTGCACCTTCCCCCGTCATTTGCCCTGTAGGATAAATAGAAACAGGAGGGCAAAATGTCCCCTCTCACAGTGGTGCTTCCCTGACCTGATCCAGGCCCTTTCCTGGCAGTTTTGTCTGTTTGTTTTCTAATCACAGAGCTGCCGCTTTCCCTTCTAGTTCGGCTCTTACACTCTTTAAACGGATGAAAACTCCTGCTGGAGGCCCTTGAGGCAGCCAAAGCACAGTCTGTGTGGCTCAAACGCTACCTGGACAGGCCATAAATAAGTGCTCTCCTAATGTCTGCGCTCTTCTTCCGACATTCTGTGCTCCACGGTCTGATCAGTCCTGATTTATTATCATTGCAATAGTTCCCCTTCTGTCTAGGTCAGCTAATTTTCTTGGGACTATTTTGCCCTTAAAGGGACAGCAAAACTTCCTGTCCATTACTCTCAAGGTTGGGTGAATTTCACAGTTCTGAGCAATGGATGGAATTGGGAAGTGGGTGCAGAAGGTTACTCATGAAATACACTACATCCTGCTTAATAGATCATGCCCATCCCCAAGTAAAAAGGTCCACCATCTCAAGAAATGCCACCATAGTAACCAAAGCTGGAGTTTAGCATCCAAAAAGGAAAAAAAGCATCCATAAATGTCAATCCTTCTCTAGAAAGCTTGTGTACCAGGAGCTGGCTGTGTAGTCACCTTACACAGAATCCCTTGGGATTTCAGTGGCCTTAGACTGGTGCAACCTTGCATAGGGCTGCCCTGTCAAGCAGGGGCGTAGACTTTTTAAATTCCCGGGGGGCGGGGGCTCTCTCGTGTGCGCGAAGTGCGCGCGCGCACTCGGGACCATGTCCCTGCCGCTCTTCCCCCCCCCAGGGAGCCGCCGCCGCCGCTTCCCTCCCCCGGGCCGTGCCCGCCTGCCCGCCGCGCTCCCCGCCCCCCTCCCTCCCTCCCTCTCCCCGCTCACCTCGGGGATTGCTGCTGGCTGCCCCGGGCTCCCGCTCCGCCTCGTGCCTAAGTTTCCCGGGGGGGGGGCTCAGCCTCCCCCGGCAAAATGGAGTGCCTGAGGGTGGCCAGTCAGCCGGCCGTCGCCGCCTCTCCCCCCCCCCCCGCCCCAGGGAGGCAGGAGGGCAGGGCACCCTCGAGCCCCCCCGTAGTTGACGCCCATGCTGTCAAGCAGCAAAAAACCCAGCTAAGACTACCCATAGCCACTGCACACAACTGTGGAAAGGTTCAACCATTCTTTCTAAACATAATGGAAGGCCCCTGGCTGTGCAAGTTGATTTGTTATAAGACAAGACAAAAAGCCACTAGGGTTGCCAGCCCCCCGGTTGTGGCCCCAAACACGACATAATGAAATCACCCAGAAGACACGTCATCATGTCATCAGCATTGGGGGGTGATGCTCTAGTTTTTGGGCAAAATTCTATGGTAAAATTGGGCTCAAACCATAGAGTTTTGCCCCAAAACTAGGGTGTCACCCTGACGTCAAAGACATGATGACGTCACTTCCAGGTGATGTCATTGCGGTGCACACCTGAAGCATGCATGCTGGAAGATCCTGGGACAGACCCTGGAGTCCCCCACTGACAGCCAGTTAGGACCTGGCAACCCTAGAAGCCACTCTGAAGTTCACCTGCAGCAGAAGGAAATGGCAGAATGGATTGCACAACTCTAGACTTCTGGAGAAGCACTGCATCTCTGAATCCACCCCAAATGCTAAAACTCCCGGCACTCAGAATACCAGCTCTGGAATGGGAAATACCTGGAGATTTTTTTTGGGGGGGGGGGTGGACCCTGAGGAGATTGGGGTTTGGAGAGTGGAGGGACTTCAATGCCATAGAGTCCACCTTCCAAAGCAGCCATTTTCTCCAGGGGAACTGATCTCTGTCACCTGGAGACCAGTTGTAAAAGCGGGCAAAGGCCAGGCCCCACCTGGAGGTTGGCAACCTTAACTCAGGAAACCAACACATCAGACCGGGGGGTGGCGGTGACTAGAACTTTTCTTCTTGAGTGTTAATTTTTATCTGCATGAACCTTTATTTGTACCCAGGGGAGAGCACTCAAAAGTGGTATCTCCCCCACATAGTCTGAAGTGGTACAATCCGTTTTACCACTTCAGCTTTCCCCTTCCTCACTCCTAGCTCATTCACCTGCACATATGCCATGTGCCATTCATCCAGCAGCAGACACAGCAATCATGCTTTCTGGATGCAACTTTTGGGGGGGTTAGTCAGAAATGATACCTGCCAGTAACCTGTCCAGATTAGATGCTCAGAACAGCAGTACGTTACCCTCTTTGCAGCAAATGCAGAGGTGGTGGTGGGGAACCCTACAATCATCTTATAAGAATGCAATCTGCTATCTTGGAGAGCCGCTTATCCCCGATTTTAATGCTGTGTAAATTACATTTGCCTCGGCAATCAAATCTCCTTTTCATTACCTCACTACTGCCAGACTTCAGATATAATTGACACGATCGCTCGTAACGCTAACAGAGTCTGATTTTAAAAATAGCCTCACACACCCTCGTCTCGTGCTCTTTTTTAGCTGCTTCAGTTTATGAGGTAATCCCAAATTCCCTCTGTTACAAAAAAAAAATCCCCAACAGCAGCACACTGAAGAATTGTAATAATTGCCCTCCAATAGCAACAATCAAAGGGAACCACCTGTTCTCCAGGTGTGCACTGTGACAGCCCTTAGAGATGCTGCCAGGGGACATGCTTAATCTCTTCTCTCACACAGCTTCCAGCACACATTCAGCCAAAGGTGGGAGGAACTAAATATCACAATGCAAACGTGGGGCGGTAGCCAAAAAAGCAGAAGTCCTGTGTTGTTCTCCCCTTCCGTTCTGTAGTGTACAGCCCACTATATCTTCTGCCATGATGCCGTGCAGTTCTTTGCCCTGCTCCGCACCAGCAATGGAACCTACACAAAGAATACTGGACTAGAAATGCTGGAATAGGAATGAGGGGAGGGATCAACTCAAGGCCTGACCTTTTGGTCTTGCACCATGGTGTGTGTGGCAAGTTTTTCCTGAGCACGGTAAGTGAAACGTGTTGTGCGATTAAGGATAGGCAAAGGGAAGAATTTCTTCACTCAACTGGAAATTAATTCATGTAGTTCACTGTCCGTGGATGTAGTGATGGCCACGAGCATGTGTGTGTTGTGTGAACGTGCCATCAAGTTGCAGCCAACTTACGGCAACCCCAGCAATGGGCTTTCAAAGCAAGTGAGACACACAGGTCGTTTTCTTTTAATGTTTTCTTTTGGGGGGGGGGGGGGTTTGCATTTATATGTGTATGTGTGTATGCCCATACCTGGAAGTCATGGTGACCTCTGGCAACTCCTACTGGAGTATGGAGGACGTTCAGAGAAGTGGCTTGATAGCCTGGCCCTGGTATTCTCTGGAGGTCTCCCATCCAAATGCTTGCCAGGGTCAGTCCTGCTTGGCTTCTGAGATCTGATGAGATTGGGCTTGCCTGGGCTATCCAGGCCAGAGCTAAGCACAGGTGGTTTTCCATGACCTTCCTCTGCAGAGTATTCCTTGGTGGTCTCCCTTCCAAGTACCAGCCTCGCTGAGCTTTTGAGATCTGAGATCTGATGAGATTGGGCTGTACCATGCTGCCTTCCCTCCCACCAGGAGCACAGATGGTTTTAAAACAGGATTAGGCAGATTCATGGAGGCAAGTTCCAGAAATACCGTATTTTTTGCTCCATAAGACGCACCTGATCATAAGACGCACCTTGTTTTTAGAGGAGGAAAACAGGAAAAAATGAAACAGAAAGAAAGAGAGAAAGAGAGATAAAGGAAGGAAGGTGGAGGAGAGAGAGAGAGAAAGAGAAAGGAAGAAAGAAAGGTGGGGACAGAGAGAGAGACAGAAAGACAGACAGACAGACAGAAAAAAGGAAAGGAAGGAAGGAAGGAAGGAAGATAGAGAAAGGAAAGAAGAGAGATATCGGCATGCCATGCAAAGCCAGGCCTTTCTATGCAAAGTAGGCTCAGAGCAAAGCAACATTTCCCCAGTACCTTCTAACTGAGCATTTTTGATGGGAGATGCCAGAGATTAAGCCTAGAACCTTTTGAGCAAAAAATGTATGCAGTTCCAATAGGTGATGGTCCTCTCAGGTCATTTGATAGTCTGTAGTGTATGGACTGATCTTATGCTTACTTACTCTCTGTGCACAATAAACTATGCTGAACTTATAATTGTCTGGATGCTGCTAGTGTTTTTAAGTATCATTTAATCATTTTTTTACTATGAGGGTTTTTTTTTAAAAAAAACCTGTCATCACTGTAGGCGCATCAGTTTGAGTGCAGCTGATCGGAGTAAACCAGTTCAAAGAAATACATTTGGATGCACAGAAGTCGCTTTGGAGTTTCTTTGGAAATAGCTGGACTATAAATTTGATCTATTTTTTTAATGAGAAATGTCTGGCCGAAACATACGGAGGTTTCTAGGCTCAGAGGACTGCCAATGCAACACATGACTCTTGGGAAGACCTTAGCCACGGCAGACATCCAAGGCTTCCTTTCATTGCCAGCCTCCTGTGTCTCAGAAGGCTTGCTTTGCCAGCTGAATTTCATAGAACTCTTCTGCTTTGGATACCTTCCTCCCCACCCCCCTCCGGCACCCCTTTGCCCCAGAACTTCTACCTCTCAACCGATAAGCAGAGGTTACGTGAAGAGTGTAAAACCCATACTCCCGTGAACACTCAAAGCTGTCCTACTCCAAGTCAGATCGTTGATCCTTCTAGCCCATTAGAAGAAGAAAAGTTGGTTTTTATACCCTGCTTTTCTCTACTCTTAAGAAGTCTCAAAGTGGTTTACAATTGCCTTCCATTCCTTTCTCCACAACAGGCACCTTCTAAGGCAGGTGGGGTTGAGAGAATTCTGAGAGAACTGTGACTGGCCCAAGGACACCCAGCAAGCTTCATACAGAAAAGTGGGGAATCAAACTCGGTTCTCCAGGTTAGAGTTCACCGCTCTTAAGCGCTATGCCATGCTGGCTCTCTATCTACTGATCTGGATATCTATTCCAGCTAGGGTTGCCAGATCTTACCTTGCTGCTGGTGGGGGGATCTTTGCTCCTCTCTGGGAGCTTCTGCTGCATGCGCTTTGTGCACGGGGTGTGATGATGTCACCCAGAAGTGACATCGTCACAACACTCTAGGTTTTGGGCAAAACTCTATGGTTTTGAGCCCAAATTTACCAGAGTTTTGCAAAAAAACTAGAGCATCGCTATATGACATTGGTGGTGTGAGGACATCACATTTGTAGGCATTTGTGGGTGGGGTTCCCCCCCACCGGCCAGCTGGCCACCGGCATGGAGGAGCCCACAAAAACTGTGAACCCCCCATTCAGACTGGGGGGGCTGGTAATTCCAGCCCTGTTTATAGAGGCTGACCTGGGATTCATTCATTCAAAGCCAACACTCTGAGTGACACCCCTTCAGTCCAAAAGATCCCAATAACCACCATTTCCCCCCTCAAAAGAACATAAGAGCCCTGCTGGGTGAGACCAATGGTCCATATAGTCCAGCATCCTGTCTCACACAGTGGCCAGCCAGTTCCTCTTGATGGCCAATAACAGGAGGCATAGAGGTCGAGGCCTTCCCTTGATGTTGCCTCCTGGCTCTGGGAGTCAGAGGCGTAGTGCCTCTGAATGTGGAGGTTGCACCTCAGTTTGATGAACTTTAGAGATGCAGTCCTTTGTTTCTTTTCTTTTCAGAACTGATTTGTACAATTTGGAATTCCACTTCACTTTGGTTTCCATTTCCCTCTGTCAAATTAGGATCAAACATTCAAGGTTGGCATCTCTCCCCCAAGGGGTCCTCCCTGACAAAACTCAGATAAATAGGAAAAAGTGACCCATTTTATAGGCTATTAAATTCTTATTCAAGAGCAGGCGCGGGGTACAGGGGTGGGTTGTGGCTTTGTGCTAATTCTGTGCCAGGTTTGCGGGGACTGGCTGAGGGTAGGGCACAGTTTACAGATGTGCTGTCCAGTTCTCTAGCCCATAGGTACATGAACTTTTCCACAGGCTGGTCATTGTATAGTTCTCGTCTTTCCATAGGGCATTCAGCATTTTTTATTTATTCATTTGTTTAAATATTTATATCCTACCCTCACCGGGTGTGGGGGTGGGGTGGCAAGGAGACTCCCAGTCCAGCTCTGGTACAGCAAATAAGACTGGTCAGGAGAAAAAAATGGAACACAAAAGGGGGCATAGACCCTCTCATGTTCTTTAGACCTACTTTCTTTAGACCTAGGCTGAGTCCTCAACTCTGCCATGGAAACTTGCTGGGTGATCTTGGGCCAGTTGTTTTATTTCAGCCTATCCTACCTTACAGGACTGTTGGGTACATAATATGAAGGAAAGCAGAATGATGTAAGTGGGTCCTCATTAGGGAGAAATGACGAGTATGAATTCTTTTTTTTTTTTGCCATCAAGTCACAGCTGACCTGTGGCAACCTCATAAAGTTTTCCCAGCAAGGGACGTTCAGAGGTGGTTTGCCATTGCCTGCCTCTGAGCTGCAACCCTGGACTCCCATCCAAATACTTGCCAGGGTTGACCTTGCTTAGCTTCAGAGATCTGCCAAGTTCTAGCTAGCCTGGGACATCCGGATCAGGGCAGGTTATGAATACCTACATTAAATTAATTTGACTCAAAAAAGGTTGTCTGTCTCTTCCTCTGTTGGGGCTACTAGTCATAGTAGCTCCAGGAAGGAATTGATTTTTATCTCAGAAGTAGTACAGAAAGTCATTCCAGTACCATAGCCCGTTTCCAAATTACACTTCCCATGTGGCTGAGTTTTTGTAAAAGGGAAATTAAAGATGTTATGAGGCATCAAATGTGGTAAACTAATATTTACAACAAGAAGAGAAGAAGAGAAGAGATTGGATTTATACCCTGCCCTTCACTACCCAAAGGAGTCTCAGAGTGGCTTACAAACTCCTTTCCCTTCCCCTCCCCACAACAGACACCCTGTGAGGTAGGTGGGGCTGAGAGAGCTCTGACAGAAAGAAGTAAACAGCAGTCTAAAACATCCTGGACTGCCAGTTCCAACAGCGATTTTGTTTGCCAAGTGATACATGAAACAGGAACTTCTGGCAGCCCTTATGAAATAGCCTCTGTACTTCCTCAAGAAAATGGGTCTATACCAAGGGGGCCACCACCAAGAAAGCCCTAGTTCCTGACACCTATTTGGAGAGGAAGATGTTTAGATCCCAGGTCTCACATCTAATTTGGTTTGCTGTAAGACTTTTCTCTACTAATAGTGGTGTGCACACTCTCTCCCCTTCCCTCTGACTTTTGAGAACTCTAAGCAGCATGCCAGATTATGACTCCATTTGTCTTGCTGTATTAATGATATCATTTTTATTAGTCAACATACAAACATACACCTCTAACAAGCACCAACCCATGGTCCAACTCTCACATATTACAAGACTTTTACTTCTCAGAGGCCATCCCAGACACTGCAAGGAGACTCTTCAAAAACAATGCAGGCAGAATGGAGTGGGTGCAGAAGAGAGCAATGAGGATGATCGGGGGCCTGGAGACCAAGCCCTATGAGGAAAGGCTGAGGGACTTGGAAATGTTTAGTCTGGAGAAGAGGAGGTTGAGGGGGGACATGATGGCTCTCTTTAAGTATTTGAAGGGCTGTCACTTAAGAGGAGGGCAGGGAGCTGTTCCTGTTGACAGCAGAGGATAGGACTTGCAGTAATAGTTTTAAACTAAGGGCAGGAAGGTATTGGCTGGGTAGTAGGATTTTTTTTTTAATGGTCAGAGTAGTTCAGCACTGGAATCGGCTGCCTAGGGAGGTGGTGGGCTTCTCCTTACTGGCAGTCTTCAAACAGTGGCTGGACAAACACTTGTCAGGGATGCTCTAGGCTGATCCTGCATTGAACAGGGGGTTGGACTAGATGGCCTGTATGGCCCCTTCCAGCTCTATGATTCTATGATTCTAATGTGGAATATACAAGGTCTATAGTGTACCAACTTGAAGATCAGATAACTGCCTATAGGAGACAACTGAAGGTCTGCTAATTGGCATAGCTAGATCAGGGACTTCCCACAATTTCAAAGTATGTCCTTCCTGTCTCCTGATTGGCTCTTTGGAGACTTCCTGTTTCATCTGAAACCTCCCCCTTCATTCCTGTCTCTCACAGCCATTAGTCAGTTTAGCCTCTCTCCCACTCCTCTGAGCTGAGATCTGAAAGGCAGCAGGAGAGAGCTGCAAGAGGGGTGAGTGTTTTCTTATTTGCTTTCAGCTGAGGTGGTTTAGCTGAGGGTACTATGTGTGGGGACTGTGTTTGGAAGTGTGTGAGTGAGTTTTGAGTTGTTGTAGAGTGCTGACTGATTGAGATAGGGAGAGAAAGGGCCATTGTTTGACTACAAATTGAGTGCCTAGGTGCATTTGAATAGCTGCTAGCCACACCCTCTGCTGGGGGAGGCTTCTATTTAAGGCTCCCCCTGACCAGAGGCACGAGCCGAAGGGCATGAACCAAAGGGCTGGGCTCTTGGCCTGTGGCACTTAGCCTAGGGACTCTTAGACTAGGGGCTTGTGAGAAGCCAAGGAACAGCCAGAACACCAGGGCCCTAGGCTTCTTGGGTTCCCAGTAAGGTAAGTAGACTTCTACAAGGAGAATACAAAAATAAACATATGGAGCAGAGGTCCATCTGTGGCTATTAGCCACAAAGTATAGATAGGAACTCTCAGTCTGGGGCAAGTGATGCTCTGTATTCTTGGTGCTTGACGGGTGGGGGTGGACAACAGTGGGAGGGCTTCTAGTGTCCTGCCCCCACTGCTGGACCTCCTGAGGGCACCTGGTGTTTTTGGCCACTGTGTGACAGAGTGTTGGACTGGATGGGCCACTGGCCTGATCCAGCTTTGGCTTCTCTTATGTTCTTATGTTTTTATGTTCTCTGTTCTATCAGACTTTATTTCTTCTTTAATAAACTGAGTTATTTTCTTTAAACAGTTGGTGTTCCATTCCTCTGCATGTTTAAACTCTGCCAACATCTAAGATTTTCAAAGGAGACCTTAGGACAGGGGTGGCCAACCTGTGGCTCGGGAGCCACATGCGGCTCTTTCACACATATTGTGCGGCTCCTGGCAGGGCGGCTGGGGAAGCAAAGGGGAGGCATGCTTTTTCTCTCTTTCTCCCTTCCTTCCTTCCTTCCTTCCCTCCTCCCTCCCATCTATTTGCTTTCCTAGTTTCTCTCTCTCTCTTTCTTTCCACTTCTTTAATTCTTTCTTTCCATCTCTCTCTTTTTCTCTCTCTCTCTCAATATCATTAGCAAACAAGTAATATCATTATCAATAACCGGTTTTCCTTGCTTGTTTTTATTTTTGGCAGTCCCATTTAATGTTAATAAAAAGCAAATTTGCATATTTTAAAAAATAAAAATGTGTGTGTGATATTTGTTCCTGTCTTGCGGCTCTCAGACATCTGACGTTTATTCTATGTGGCTCTTACGTTAAGCAAGGTTGGCCACCCCTGCCCTAGGAGATGTCTTGTAGACATCCCAGGCACTAGCCAATCGACACCATCCTCAGCTGGTTTTTCTGTATTCCAACTGAAACACTTGGAAAAGCTGTAGAACCATTTTTCCCTTCTAGGAGGACAAAGAAGAAGAAGAACTTTTGAGCTGAACTGGGGGTGGGGGGGGGATGCTTCCAAAGTGCTTTCAGTGATCTGCAAGCATTTTATCCATCTTTGCCAAAAAGCAAACGTCTGCTCAGTCGTACCTATCTGAGGAAGGCTGCCAGATTCTTTCAGGCACATGAGGAGAGTGGAACGGCAAGATGGAGCCATTTCAACAGTGTGAGCAAGGATGCCAGCCTGCCACATGTAGCGTCCTGGCAGCGCAGATGATTGAGTTGTGTGGAGTGCTGCAGGGATGCTGCAGGCTGTATCAGAAACCCCAAAGGATCTTGTGTTTGACATGCTTGGAGCAAAGCTGCCAGATTATTAGCCACTGCAGACCTGTCATAACTTTCCAAACCAATCAGAAATCAAGTGATAGTTACTCAGAGGGATGATTTCAAATTTGTCATCCCTAATGCTTCAACCTGAAAATTTCAGTTCTGATTTAGCTTCTTGCTTGTGCAAACTGAACCCACTTTTTAAAAAACAATTTTCTGCTCTCTCAGTTTTTCTCTCCATAGAATGTATAGGTTTTTCAACCTTATCTGTGGATCCATAAATGGACAAGAACATAAATAGCTTTAAGGGAAAATTATACATTCACGGACTATGGCCATTAATGGCTACCACCCTTGGTGACTAAAGGAAACCTCAATATGAAGAGGCAGCAGACCTCTGAATACCACTGTAGGAAGCAGCATCCAATAAAAGCATTAGCCTCTATGCCCTGTTTGGTAGCTGATTGGTTGATGTATAGAAACATGCTGGACTAGGGGGACCCCTGGTCTGATCCAGCAGGGTTCTTATTGTATTCTTAAATCAGCATCTATCTGTCTATCCATCCATCTGTCCAGAGGTCATTTCGTAGAAAAAGAGGTGCAGGAGCTCATTAGCATAACTCATTAGCATAACTTATTTGCATATGCTACACCACCTGACATCACTGGAAGTATGTCAGAAGGCAAGAAAGAAAGGAGAGAGAGAGAGCTAGCAGAGAGGGGACAGCTACCAATCCAAGCCTCAGAAATACCACTATTCTGGGAGGATAGCTTCAGTGGTGGCTGAAGCCTTCAGAAGGCTGGTCGCAGGAACAAGGACCTTTCCAGGGGACACGGTCATTTTGCTGCGGCCATGACACAAGCAGGCATTCCCCCGTGGGGCGGGGGCTGGCACCAACTCCCGGAGCTCCTGCTCGAAATGACCCCTGCATCTATCTATCCGTCTGTCTATCTGTCTATCTATCTATCTATCTATCTATCTATCTATCTATCTATCTATCTATCTATCTATCCCTCCCTCCCTCCCTCCCTCCCTCCCTCCCTCCCTCCCTCCCTCCCTCTCCATCTGTCTGTCTGTCAATCACCTACATCACTGGGTTGTTTTGAACATAAAATGGAGAAAGGGAGAACCATGTATATAGTGCTGAGCTCCTTGGAGGAAGAACAGGATAGAAAAGTACTAGAGCGTTAGACATTTATACTATAATTACATCCACTGTTCTTATAAAACCATATGAAATGTATATAACAACCATGCCACATACACAAGACAAATGAGTTGTGAAAAGCAGAGAAGTAAAATCCAAAGGACCATAAAAAGAAATAAAATCCATTCTTCCCTAGTTATTCAAGAAATAATGGACCACAGGCTTAGGGACTCTGCCCTGTCTTTCTTGGACTGGCAGCTTTTGTTGGTATTCCCCGCAGAGGCAGGAAGTCACAAAGATCAAATCGCCGAACAGTGCAGCCCTCTGACCCCCAAACACATCCAGCCCCTGGCCACACTGATGCTTCCGATCCAAACACTGAATATGGATTAGCATATCTGATGCATTACATGGGGTCTGTGTCAGCAGTTCTGCTTGCAATAACATAATCATTCAGGTAAAAGGTGGGCAATATGGGATGGAACTGAACTTAATAAATGAAACAATTATTTTCTGTACAACTAAACCCAACACACCAAGTGCCATGCGTTAGAAGCTGCCAGTGTCTCAGAGAAGGAACAGCCCCCTGAAGGATCACAGAGGGAAACAAATCTTATTTGAATCAGCGATCTGTTGTTGAAAAAGTTACAGGCTTCTGGATCGTATCACATGAGTACAGCCTCTCTATGTGGCTTAAATGACTCCTGGTCTCCCTCCATCAGCAGTATGCAAAATCAGAAGAAATCATGCAAATATGTTTATCCTCTGTATCACTGCAGGTCAGCTCTGCTGGAAGTGTGCCATTGGTCAATCCCAGCGCATGAGACATTCTCGCACTCTCCGCCATTCACGGATGAAAATCGAGACCCTCTTGTGTAATGCCCCCATTCTTACATGCACCATCACTTCCAGAGGATTCTACCCATCTTACAATTCCATGAAACAGGTTTTATTTCTCCTGTATATGGGGATAATTTCAGTGATGGATGAACATCTCCATGCTCAGCCCATTTGCATTTTTCACGAGCACCTCCATAAATAGCTCGGAAACACTCAACAGGCATTTGTGATTGTTCAGTGGAGATCCTTGCAGACTGCACACGCACATGAGAACACACTTAAATGGCCATCCCTCTCCCTGCTACTCCATTTCTAAGCCAAAAATGAAATACCTGGCCACAAGAGGGAGACAAAACTACAGTTCTCATGAACCTTCGCAGGAAGTCACACAAGAGAAATGTCAAAACAGCCGTCTCCCACAACGGGTTACAACTCCCAACTTGGAATATGTCGACTGCAATTCACATGCATGCACATTAATGGCATCACAAAGGGGCATCCCTAACCTATGGCTAAAGGGCAAAATAGGGCACAGTGTTTGACCTGGGAAAGATGCCAGGGTGGGGGGACTGCCAGGGACATTGAATAATCTTTGGCACTAACATAGCACTTTTATCTGAAGTTCACCGTCTCCTTATTGCAGTCCTTACAACTGCCCTATAAGATAGGTCAGGACTAAGGTGACTGCAGACAGGTGGTAAGGGCTGAATGAGACAGTGGCTTATTTAAGGCCACCTGGTAGAAGTCTACAGAGGAAGTAAGACTTAAAGCAGGGGCTCCACAGAAATGTAATTCAGTGGTAGAGCACAAACCTTGCATGCAGAAGGTCCTAGCTTCAATTCCTGGTATCCCTAGTTAAAGACTCTCTGGTGTTAAGACCAGGCCAAGTCTGACTTATCTTCACTCAGGTGGCTGTTACATATGGCCAGCTGTATCAAGAGCCTTCCAACCATATCCCAGGAGACACATTTTCCTCCAAATTATAAGAAGAAAACTAGATGGTGTGTGTATGTGTGTGTGTGTGTGGGGGGGAGGTAACAAATAGGGACAGTTGTTGCTTTCATGTCCTGCTTGCGAACATCTGAAAACAAACTGGCTGGCTATGGTTGGGAACTGAACACTAGGCTAGAGCAGGCCCATAGCCAGGATTTTGTGGCTTGTGGAGCATTTTTTTTTCTGGTGGGGCTGAAGTTCTCAGTGCAGAAAGAAAAGCCATTTAGCCAACAGAAAGCTGTTACCAGATCTCTAAATTGCAAGCTGCCAACGACTTTAGATGACAGTTTTTAGCTGCTGCAAGTTAATCACTTCTGCCAGCCTAAGCAACAATACTGATAACAAGCCAGCTGGTGGGGGTGATGACTTCCATAGTCAAGAAAGCTTACACTTAGGCAGAAAAACTCTCTTAAAGGAGACCAGTTTCTTGACACAAAATTTAGAGGGGATCCTAGAGGTCACCTACTCCAACTCCCTTGCTCAATGTGGGAATTAGTCAACTACAGCACCCCACTCTGCTTCAAGGAGTGCACACCTTTTTAAAAATGTTTTAAAATGATTGGAAAAAAGCATCTACAGGAGACATTCTTGTGGGGCTGTGCTTTTAAGAAAGGGGACGGAACCCCCCAAAGCCCCACCGTAGCTACAGGCCTAGGCTAAAGGAGGTTTTAGTGTGATCCAGTGAGGCTCTTTTTTTTAGTTGGGGTTGTTCACCACCAAGATGGTATAGCAGCAAAGGCTTCCTTTGGGCAATGACTCCAGCAGCTACAGTGCAGCCAAGAAACAGTTAAAGAGTGCTGCCAGTTTCCAGTGAATGGCCAAGGCCCCATCCTCCAAACTGGGCTATGGCAGCAATGCTTACGCAATTCCTTGGCCCATCTGTTTGGCTTGCAGCCCTTTCCTAATGTATCCAGCGCCTACTTCCAGTGGCGGCGCAACATTTTAATCATAGTGATTAAAAACACAGAGTGAGAACAAAAACAACACGCCATATACACACACACACACAAAGATGTGTTAATCAAAGGCTATTAGTAATGTCGGGAGTGTCTAGTCATACCATCCTTATTCATGGGAGATAATCATTACCTGCCTCCCTCGCAACTTACACCCAAGGAGGGATCCGCAGGCTTCCTGTGCCAGCTTGGCATCTTGGCATAATCACACATTGTGCTTCTACAGACTTGGCAGCGATAGGCTGGAATACTCTCCCCTAACCTAACACGATGCAACACACACAGAGAGTGTCAGTGCCGGGCTGTAGGCAGCTTAGCACATGGGGAGAGAAACAGACAGACAGACAGATGGACAGGCAGACGGGTAGGTAGGTAGGTAGACAGAAGGCTGGATCCAGCCAGTATTTTCACTCAGTCTTGTGTAGTTCCCCTCTTTACTACAGCCCCCATTGCACATGGCTTATCTCCGTGCTGGTCCTATGATCCCCAGCATAGCCTTCTGAACACACATGAAGCTGCCTTACACTGAACCAGACTGTCAGTCCATTAAAGTCAGAATTGTCTACTCAGCCTGGCAGCAGCTCTCCGGGGGCTCAGGCAGAGGTCTTTCACATAGCCTTTTCTGGTGGTCAAAGGGGAACCTTCCTTCCTGTTTCACTAACAGAAAAGCTGGTTGGATCTAACCTGTAAGTGTCCCAGATTCAGACCAGAGTTGGATTTCCCCCAGCAGAGGAACGGAGCTGCAATGATTCCAGGCAGGGAACCTGGAAAGCTGGACGGGGAGCAGGCATCAAATAGTGGCACTGGATCTCAGGACTAGGCCTCGGTGTTCAGCTATTAAGTCCTTCTTCTCAGGGTCTTTAGGGATGAACAGCCAGAATGTAAAATAAATAAATAAATAAAATTTTGAACTGCAAGGTTAACAGGAGCGGGGACTAGAGACAGGAGCTCACTCCGTCATGCAGCACTCGGGTCTCGAACTGCTGAACTACCGACCTTCTGGTCTGCAGTTTCAGCACCTTAACCACTTGAGCTACTGCAGCCCCTTACCTTCCCCAGATACCACTTCCAAATCTCCATGAATTTCTCAAGGCAGAGTTGGCAACAGTAAGCAAGATGGCATGAGAAGCAGGGCCTTCTCAGTTGTAGCACCCTAAATAAGCAATGCCCTCCCCTATGCTATTTGCCTAGTGTTGAGCCTTTTGAACTTGCAGTGCTATGCTGAGAGACATCTGTTTATTGCCCAAGAGTTTTACCACCCCGCATAGGAATGGATTTTATGTGCTCTATTAAAGAAGTGATTTAAAAAAAAGTATCTGCCATTATAATGATTGTGAATATTGTAGTAGGCTGTAATTCTGGTTGCTTTGCTTACTAAATACTGTTTTGGCTTTTATATTTTGCTCTTACTTTTTTTTAAAAAAAATGCTCTTACATTGTTTTGCTATTTTTATCACAGCTGTTTACATTAAACTATTGCTATTACATGGTGTTACTTTTAGTCTGTCTCATTCAGTCATTATCAGGTTGCCAACTGGAGATTGGGAACTTTCTCAAGATTTGGGGGTGAAGCCTGGGAAGGGTTTGGGGAGTGGAGGGACCTCTACAAAGTACAATGCCATAGAATCCTCCCTCCAAACCAGCCATTTTCTCCAGGGGAATGGATCTCTCTTGTCTGGAGATGAGCTGTAATTCTGGCAGATCCTCAGGCCCCACCTGGAGGTTTGCAAACCTAAGTCATTGTGACAAACTATGGTTTGTGATGGACATAAACATAGCTTGTTTGTTGTGCCTGTGCATCCCCTTCTTGCAAAGCACGACTCAAACTTTTCTGGTTCAGTAAACTTCAGACCAATCTCCGATTTGCTGTCATGTCTGAATTCAGGCATTTGAGGGAAACTAGAGTATTTCCTGCCCCAAACCAGGATTCTAAATTGGGATCACACTATGGTTAAGATTTGGAATCCTAGTTTGCACTGGCATCAGAGCTGGAACATCATACCTAAATTTCTTAAATACATTTGCCTGTTAGTTGAAGTTGGACCCCAAGGCTTGTGTAACCAGAAAGCTTTCCATCATTCCCTGTGCACCAAGGTCAGTGGGAGGACAAAGGGGCCACCAGAGGACAGCAGGAAGCCATGGCTGGGCCTTTCCTGGATATACAGAGATTTGTGTGATGTCTGAATGTGGCCTAAATTTTATTTAGAGTTGTCAGGCAGAGAGACTGTAGGGGGAGATGGGGAGGTGGTCACCGGCAATGGCATGCTGTCACTTCTGGGGGATGCCACACCTCTCTAGGAATCACTGGAAACTCTATGGTAAAAGGGACAGCTTTCCACTGCCCTGACAGCCATTTTAAAAAAAATGTTCTCCCACCACCACCTGGAGCTGTATGCCATGAAGAGCTTCAGCTGCCCATTTCTGCATATTATTTAGGATCTGGGACACTCAGGTTTGAATCCCCAGTGCCATGGAAAATCATTATCTAGGGCTGCCAACCTCTGTCTGGGGCTGAAGTTGCCAACCTCTATGGTGGGACCTGAGTGACAACTGATCTCCAGCCAGATGACCAAAACGTAAATATCTCTAAATAGCTAAATATCTAAACAAACAAACAAATAATGTGTCAGGGTGAATCAGTGGAAAGGGGGGGGGGAGAGTTACGCTTGTACACTGCTGCTATTGCTTCATCAAAAATGCCAACTGTATTTCCACCTGCTGGCCTTCTGTTTTCAGAGCCAGCTGCATAAAAGAAAATGCTTGAAAATGTCCAGTGGAAAGGGGAGGAGGAGAGGGCTGTGCATCTCCCCCCTGCCCACCCCCACAGCCCCCCCCCCACTCTCTGTTTGCCATACGAGGAAAAAGTTATGGATGTGAATTTGTATGCTCCTCCTCCTGCACTGATACCACAGAGCCATTGATTGCTTTCCTAGTCCTTCAGCCTCCAGTGGCTATGCCAGAAAACATTTGGCTCATCCTGACTCAGAGTTTCTGAATTAGGATTGCCAGTCCCAGCCAAATCTGGGAGGCAAAGGAAGAAAAATAAATCTAAGGTGGTGAATTTGCCAAATTTATTCTGAGTACTGAGGGCACAAATAGGCAAGAAGGCAAAGGTTCAGTCTGTCAGCACAATACATGTCAACATGTACTCAGTTTCACTTACTGAAACGGGGCTTCCCCTTAACTTTTTAGAGGGAAAGAGGTGTGGGGTTCTGAAGGGAAACTCCATTTCAGATTTTAACATTATATTTTATTTAAAAATTAATTTTCTATGACCTTTTTATTCATGCATAACTGGTGAAGCTGGGTGAGGGCTGAAGGGTTAAATCTCTTCTTCCCTCCTCACGTGGCCCTGATCCAAACCAGTTACACAGATAGATGGAATCAGACCATGAAATGTCGGGCAAAGATGGAATTTTCAGGAAATTGTAAAGATTGCACATGCGTCATTATCAATCCCACAGGGGATTTTTTAATTGGTGGGGAGGTAGGCATTCAGGGGGGGGAAGAGGAAAAGGGTTAAGCACCCTTATCTTTTCTGCCACTCTTCTTTCGTAAATCACCTCCTCCTGACACAGATTTTCACTTATAGAAAGAAATGTATACATTTTGGGTGTTAATGCTCACTTGGGTTCGAGAACAGTCATTCAAATGGGGCTTCCTGTGAACCACAATCGCTGCAGCTCGTTAATAATGTATTCTTGGGATGTGATCCAATATCAGCATCTCCTTACTATAATTGGGATCAGATTCACAGTTTTGGAAGGTGTTAATGGCAAGAGTAACAAGGCATTTTGACTCACAGTGCAGAGAAAACTCAATATGCCCACTTTTCAGAGATTATCAGAAGTAAGGCTGTACAAATCCTAGTTCTTTTCATTTGTATACATTGCGAGCCCTTCTTTTCCCCACCCATTTTTTGTTCCTGGCATTCCTGATTCCCTTTTTCGATAACGTTTTATGCTATTCATGCATTACATACCATTTTTTACACAACCAATGTACAAACATATGTCAGTATTACGGGTATTCAGTTTTGTCAGTACGGTTAGTGGGGAAAAAGATTATGTAAGTTATGCCTCAAGTGAGGAGAACCCTTGTAAGAAACTGGCATTTTTTAACTGAAAGAGCTGGTTCATGGGATTCAGTAACATCCCTAACCAGAAGTGAACGTCAGTTAGGAGCAGGGGTGGACTAGGAACTCAGAAGGCCCTGGAACCAGACAGGCTGGGTGTCCTTGCAGTTCTAAAAGCCAGTGCTTCGTGGGGCACTCACCTCAGGCCTGGCCAGCGGTACCAACAAGAAGCAGCAGTTCACCTGTGTCTTCCTCCTGCAGGAACAGTGCAGGAAGAGGCCACAGGTGACCTGATACCCTTTATTGGCACAGCTCACCCACTGAACTGAGTAAAGTTGCCAACTCCAGGTTGGGAAATTGTTATGTAGCGGGACTGAATCACCCTGATTGAATCATCCCTGACTGAATTCTCAGAGAGACTGGCTGAGCTTGGAGCACAAGAACAATAGCTGACTAGGACTCTGAAGTAAACCAATCAAGTAGTAATGTTTTGTAAATAGCCTATCACGGGGAGTAGGTGTGTGTGGGGTGGAGTGTTTTGCATGCATATAAGCAGGGCTTTGGCCCTGCTAGTGTTGTCTTGTTCTGGCTTAACTCACTTAGTAAACTATGAGCTGATTACTCTACGCGTCTGAACCAGTATATTTCAGCAATTTTTGGAAATTTGAGAGTAGAGCCAGGGGAGGGAAGGGAACTCAGCGGAGATGCTGCTGTTGTAGAGTCCACCTTCTTGAAGCCCCCTTTTTCTTTAGAGGAACTGATCTCTGCAGGCTGTAGATAAATTGTAATTCTAGGAGATCTCCAGGCCCTATACCACACCAGTGTGGCATAGTGGTTAAGAGAGGTACACTCTAATCTGGAGAACTGAGTTGGATTCCCCACTCCTTCTCCACATGAAGCCTGTTGGGTGGCATTGGGCCCATCACAGTTCTCTCTCACAGCTCCCCCTGCCTCACAAGGTGCCAGTTGTGGGGAGAGGAAGGGAAGGTGATTGTAAGCCTCTTTGAGACTCCTTAGGATAGGAAAAAGGCAGGTTATAAAAATCTCCTCCTCCTCCTCCTCTTCTTCTTCTACCTGGAGGATGGCAACTTTAGAACTGAATGAGCCCTTGAACTTGAATGAGCTGGCTCCTGGCTGCCCACAGCCTTCTGGGAGAGTGGCCCACTGAAGCAAGTGAGATGGCCCACCCACCCCAAGTTAGAAGGAGGGGGCTGACTGTAACATAATGGAAGACAGGTGAGGCAGATCGTGTCTGGCCCCAAATCATTCAGCTAGCTTCTATGGCAGAATGGGGATTCTTGCCTGAGTTTCCCAGATCCTAGACTGGAACTCTAGCCACCAAACCACACTGGCTCTCCTGCAGGTATACTTAGTCAGTTAACAAAGCCAGAAAATTAGGGTGATAAAATTAGCACTGGACGTGAACTGAGAAGACCTGGGTTCAAATCCCCACTCAGTCATGAAGCTCCCTGGGTGTCCTTGACCTCTCAGCCTGACCTACCTCACATGCTTGTTGTGAAGACTTAAAGGGAATAATTTCCTTGTGTGCTGCCTGAGCTCATTGAATGATGGTGACCAATGGACACAACCTACACACATCCCTGGAAGTGACTGTTTTATGTGTGATGGCAAAGGTCAGGTGGAGAGCACAACAGAGAGGGATTATTGTAAAAGCTACCACTGAGGACAGAGTGGCGGTCCCATTTACAAAACTATCCATTTCCAGAATTCCTTGAGAGAAAGCCAGCGCAAACAAATCAGTTTTAAGTCTGCAGAGTGGATCTCCACTCACTGCAAACAGGTTTTTTTCCCTTTAGTCCAAACTGGCCTTTGGTATCCAGGGAGGAAAGGGTAGAATAATGAGCATGCTGTCACATATCTAAGCTCTTGGAATGGGGGGGGGGGGGCGCTATCAATCTAGATGAGGGTCGCTAGGTCCCTCCTGGCCCCCAGCAGAGGAAGATACATTAACAAAATACATATCCTCAGTCTCCTCTCATTGAGGATTAGATGTTTGAACGTTCCCTCTTGGGGGGGAAACCCTGCACAAGGAAAACAGGCATGGCAAGGAGAAAAACCAGTGTATCCCCCCTCCCCAATTAAGCAGAAGTCCACCAATGCCTTAAAGACAAACAAAACAGATTCCAGCATATATCTGCTATGGGTGTACTCCATGCATCCAATGAAGTGGGCGCTGATTCATGAAAACTCATGCTGGAATAAGTTTTGTTAGTCCTCCACGGCGGTGGGGCATGGCTCAGTGGCAGAACATCTGCCTGACCTGCAGAAGGTCCCAGGGTCAATCCATGACATCTCCAGTTAAAAGTACCAAGTAGCAGGTGATGGGAAAGACCTCTACCTGAGACCATGGACAGCAATGGCCAGTTAGTGTAGATAATAGTGACCTTGATGGACCAAAGGTATAGGGCACCTTCATGTGTTCAAGGTGCCACTGGACTCCTTTTTAACGTTGCTGCAACAAACAGCTACCCGCCTGAGTTTTCCCACTGCAGTGAACTGGCTTTTTGTCTTCAAGAGAATTAACCAAATGAAGCCTCCGACCCGCGGTCGGAAGTGGTACAATCCAGAGACAGCTTTGCCACTTGGATTGTGCTCTTTGTGTAAATGTGCCCGTAACTGTCAACTTCTGTGGCAGGAGAGCTGCTCCAGAGCTGATGTGCGATGGGTTAAGCTGTCCCCCCCATTCCCCAACAAGCAGAGATAATAATAAAAGCGATTAGAGGTGAAATGGAATAGGTGGGAAGCTTTTGCCATGCAGAGGCAATCAGAGTCGAGGCAATCAGCTCATTTAAATTAATAATGTGGAGATTTGCTGTGATGGTGTCTGATTGCCTCATTATTGTCGAAGCTGCGTTAACAGGGCTGGGTGGCAGAGTGGCAACAGACCCTGGAGGAAAATAACCACTGGGGGGGGGGGTCTTCCTGTTGTTGGAATGTAGGGCAGGATGGTGGACAGGAAGCTGCTGACCCTCCGGCATGGATCACGTGTAGGGTTGCCAGGTCCCACTTGCCCACCAGAGGAGGGATGGGGGGGGGCAGATGTTCCAGGAGTGGGAAGGGATGTCCCCCCATCTCCCCCTGAAACAGTGACATTGCACACAACATGCCCACATCACCCGGAAGTGACATCAGCACGTCGGCAACGACGCTCTGGCTTTTGGGCAAAACTCAATGGTAAAATTGGCATCAAACCATAGTGTTTTGCCCAAAAACCAGAGCATCACCCCCCCCCCCACTTCCAGGTGATGCAGGCACGTTGCTTGCTATGTTGCTGTTTGGGGAGAGATCCCCTCCCACTAGCCAGCTGGCTGGCAATGGGTAGAAGCCTGCAAAATTGGGGGATCTCCCACTGGGCAAATGGCAACCCTAGTCACCTGTTTCTTCATATGTGTGCCTTCAGTGTAAGGCTGCTCCATGTGTCATGTGGGAGGGGCAGTAGCTTGCTGGTTGAAGAATCCCTTGGCACGCAGAAGGTCCCAGGTTCAATCTTCGGCATTGCCAAATAAAAACATCAGGTAATGGGTGATTCAAAAGACCTCTGCCTGAGACCCTGGAGCACCATGGTCCATCAGAGTAGGTGATACTGACCTTGATGGACCAATGGTTTGATTCAGTATCAGACAGCTTTATGCACCCTGTGTTTCATGCAGGCTTAGTGGGTACAGAGTCCAAGCAGAATCACACCCTTCTGAGCTCATTGATGTCACTTAGGAGGATGTAGTTCTGCTTAGGACTGCCCTGAGAGTGAGTGGAGGCTGAGGCCCATCCTTGTCCCTCTCCTCCAGCTGTCTGCAGACAAAAGCAAACCAGGCCGAATAACCCTCCTGTCAAGCAAGACGCCATCTACATAACATTTTTTGGGTAGCTTCCTCGACGTTCGCAAACAAGGAGACAGATGGGCTCTCAAAAGCCTCAAGATGGGCAGCTGCACAATTCACTGCAAAGTTAAAGTGCTGAATGGGCAGAATTGAGCCAAAGTTAAGCAGTTCAACCCCCCCAATTTAGTTCAATGGGAGAAATTAAGCATGTAACGCTGTAATTTACCTGATAAAGAGAACTTTGAGTCTGGAGAGTTGACGGCCTGAAAACCTTGTTAGTCTCTAAGGTGCTTCTGGACTTGAAACTAGCTACTCAGAAGTCACACCATTTCCTAAGGAAATGTGCACAGGGTTGCAACTGACACATCTAATTTTTAAAAATTCAGCCGTACAAGTGCCTGTGGGATGTGAAGGGGGCAGAGAGAGCAGATTACAGAGAAGTTTACTCCGTAGCTTCTGCTCCTCAAAGTGCAGGAAATTCAACAGACTATCACTGGAGTAAAGAGAGAATGAATCCCAGTCTGGATGGAGCTCATGTAAACCCTTCATCTGGGAATTCATGTCCTAGGAACTGGAATACAGATCATGGTATTTTAGAGCCTGGTTTACAGGCAACACTGGGCTGCTGGCTTCTCTTATGTTCTTATGCTTGAGGCATGGAAGCAGCCCAGATGTAGACATCAGTGGGCTCATACCTCGCTGTGTAGATGCACAGTGGTATCCAGAAAGACACCCATAGTGAGGTTGCCTGACTGCTTCCTCTTCCAAGTCTGTGGGAAGGGAGTGTTCAGTCTGAACTGTGAAACTGCACATGGATGCCTTTCACCCCCATCACTGAGGCCTTGAGCTGAATCAGACCTTCTGCTGCCGCCACCATGTTGAATAAAAATTCCAAGAGGGTCTAATCACAGGTTGGGTCTTGGACTTGCTCTGGGAACCTCAGCTGATGGTGGGCTAGAAGCTGAAGTCTTGATGGAATCTTTCAAGGGTTGCCAGGTCCCCCCTGGCCATTGGCAGGGGATGGGGGGTTAGGGTTGCCGGATCCAAGTTTGGGGATGGAGCCTGGGGAGGACAGGGACCTCCATGGGGTACAATGCCATAGAGTCCACCTTCCAAAGCAGCTATTTTCTCCTGGGGAGCTAATCTCTGTCGTTTGGAGATGAGTGTAATTCTGGGGGGATCCCTATTTCCTTCTCATAAGTGCAACAGAAATATTTGGGTTCGTTTTGTTATAACCAACCAAAATGGATACCCTTCAGGGGAAAGCAAATCCCAATAATAAAATGTTTGCATGACATTAATGAGGACTAGAAACCTGTGACAGAGACCTGAGATCTGCTACATTCTAAAGAGAACTGGCAGCCTGACGAGAAGCATCGTGTAAGCTAGGGTTTTTGTATGGCATTGAGCCCTTCGTGTCTTCTTGAAATTGTGCAGCATTCAAAAAGTGGCTGGAAGTGGATTTCTTAAAGAGCTGGTTGCAGCTTAAACATCTGACGACAGGATTCGCAGATTTTACAACGGGAAGACTATTCCTCCGAACGCACAGTTCTATTCTGGGGGACTAACAGATGTTTTCGCTAAGGATTTAGAACAGAAAGAATATAAAGGCAATGATAATGACTGCCTAATGAAATTTCGTCTGCAATTAATTCACACATCCAATTAATAGCATCCCCTATGGAGGATCTGTTACCAAAATGAGAAACCTTTTGTTGATCACAAGGGTCACTATCAGGCAAAAGATCAAAAAATCAGGCACGGTTCGGTTTCAGAAAGCATTTCCCATGGAGGTTTAGTATGAATGCCATTATAAGCCATAATCAGAAGCTGCTCATATGCCATGTCAAGGAAGCCCAAGCTGGCCTATTAAGCAAATCCCCGCTCCCCCAAATTTTGTCATATTTGTTTATTCTCCATACATTCTTTTCAGTCATCCTGGGTAAGACACATAAAGAATGGCTCCATACAGTTCCAAGCCATGCCAGATCTCAGCCACCCATGAAAACTGATAGACTTGTGATAGGAACAAAAGAGGCAATGTTGCCCTCTACCTCTGAGGGGCTCAGCAAAGCACACAAGGCTCTCCCCCATCATGATGACCTCACAACAACCCTGTGAGAGAGGCTGGGCTGAAAGAGAGTGGGAGTGGCCCAAGGTGTCCTGGTGAGCCTGATGGCAGAGTGGGGATTTGGTTGGACAGCATAACCACATCTGGCTCATGTGCTGGCATATAACAACAACTAGGGTGTTGAACCATCAGCAGAAGGCGCTGACAATCGCTACTCTTGCTGGCACCCTCCTCTCACTGGGGAAACTTATTCTTGGGGTTGCAGGGCCCATGTGGTGTGACAGCCATGCAGATCAGCAGGGGCTGGAGTGGCCAGCTCTGGGTTGGGAAATACCTGGAAATTTGGGGGTGTGGAGCCTGGGGAGGGTGGGGTTTAGGGAGGGGAGGGACTTCAGTAGGGCACAATGCTATCAGGTCCACCCTCCAAGGCAGCCACTTTCTCCAGGGGAACTGATCTCTGTTCTCTGGAGATCAATTGTAATAGTGAGGGATCGCTGGGCCCCACCTGGACGGTGGCAACCCAACTGTAGTGAGAAGGTGGAAGGGGTGAAATTGCTCCCTCTAGCCTCTTGCATAAGCGAAGCTTCACTAAAGGAAGCATCAGAAAGGAGCAGATTTGCCTTCTTCCACCTCCCTACTGCAGTCTCCTGACCTCAGTCTCACATGACTTTTAGGGCGGCCAGTTGCTTCCTGCTGCCCTTGTCTGCTGCTGCTCAGCTGCGTGGTGGGAGGGAATTCCCCAGTGGAATGTGGGGAAGGCAACTGGTACCCCCAAGTGCAATGACTCTGCTTCCACTGTGACTCAGAAGTGACACCATCATGTCAGGTGATGCTCTAGCATTCACTAGAAGGCATCACTCCCAGGTCTCTCTGGAAGGGACAGCATTTCCCTGGGGACACAAATTGCCTCCCTCCCGACTGTAAGTCCCTGCCTCCCCCATCTCCCACTGGTTGCCTGGCCATGAGAGCCAGCAGATGCCAAGAAAACACAAGATTAATTCTGAGTAGGCGACGTAGAGCATTGACTCCAAGTATAAAGTGACCTGACGAAGCTGAGAGGGAAACAGATTGTTTACCCGGAAAATCTGTAGTTACATGCCAATTGTTTGGAAGCAGCAGCAGCACTGCGTGATGTGAAATAAAGAAACAAAAAGAAGTATATTCGTGGACTGTAATTGGGCTAGAATCATTTTTGCACAGTGATCGTTGGTGGGGTGCAATGACTGGTAATTCTAGCTATTGCTCCGTGTGGGTCCCCCCAACCCCAGTAGTAAACTTGCATGGTTGGAAAGGACTTCAAGAGTGAGGGGGGCAGAATGGGAGAAGATAAGCTGTTTATTGGATCACAGAGAGAGAGAGAGAGAGAGGAAGAGAGAGAGAAACAGAAACAACCTCATGCTGATAGCATTCAATCACCAGTCAACGTGGGCAGAGAATACCTGTAAATCATTCTGAACTGAATCTCATGTTTCAAGAGGGAGCACGCAATGCAATTATTATGTTAATGCATCTGAATTTTTGTCAGCTTGTCCCAGAAGAGTGAAAGTGTGAACTTGCCACTTAAAAAGCCCCAACAACAACAAGCAACAGGAAAGGAGTAACACCAGCAGTCATGAGAAAAAACGGGAGGGAGAACTGCTCTGTGAAAGAGCTGCTCCCATAAACAAGTGACAGCACCATCTAACCAGAAACAACATCTAAGTCCACTGAAGTCAGTGAGCTCAGAGGAGTGTAACTTTGCTTAGGATGGCACTCTTATTAACTTAACAAATGTTTTTTTTGCCTCCAAGAAGAGCCCTGCAGATCAAAGAGGGAGGGGTGTCAGAGAGAGGCCATGGCTCAGTGGTAGAGCAGAAGGTCCCAGGTTTAATCCCTGACATCTCTCGTTAAAAGGACCTAGTAGGAGGTGATGTGAAAGAGCTCTGCTGGAGACTCTGGAGAGCGGCCCTCAGTCAGAGTGGACAGTTCTGACCTTGATTGACTGAAGGTCAATAAGGTAACTTCACATGTTCAAACATGTTGGGTTAGATGAATGGGGAACAACTTTTTGAGCTTTTCTCCATCTTTTTGTTCTTTCATCGAAAAAGCTCACCATGACAATGCTGAAAATGTCTAATTAAAAAGCAGACAATGGTCATTAGCTGGGGGAAAAGCATAATATTGCAATGGAGTATTACAATATTGGCTGGTAAACCAGTGGAGGGTTTTCGCAACTGGAAGGTGATTTTTGCCGACTCCTTCCTCCCTCAGAAGACCTCTGACTATCCTGTATTATTTTGGGGGGGGGGTGTCCCGTTTCCAGGGGGGCCTTTTGGGCTTCAGTGAGAGGAGATAGAGCAGTCATGCTTCTTTGACAGAAATCCCTTCCATCCGCAGAAACTACCTGTGGATCCAAGCTGTGACTAGTAACTGAAAGCACGGTCACATGAACTAAAGGAAAATAGACCATGGTGATCACAGGCTGAGGACAAACTGGCAGTCTCCGCTGCTCTGCCTCCGCTTCAAAAGCGGAGGCAGAGCGGCGGTTCAGACAGCCGCATCTGCCCGGAGGAGGTGGCCCGGACGCATCGTGTCCGGCGCCGCGCTCCTCCCGCAGCAGCAGAGCACCACTTCAAAGTGGTGCTCGGCTGCTGTGGCACGCCCCGTGCACGCGTTCCACCCGCTGGAGCGGGTGTGAACGCGTGCGGGCAGGGGCAGCCGCGTGGTGTCCGCCTGCCGCTGCAGGAAGCCGCGCACAGTCTGAACGCTGCGGGCGGCTTCCTTCCGGTGTCGTGCAGACGCCGCGCCATGGGGGAAATTCCCCCCGCCCCAGTCTGCCGCGCCACAGAGGCGCAGCAGACTTTAAGTCTGTCCAGGGCACACATACTAAATAATCCACTTTCAGTGCACTTTCCAACTGGATTTTACTGTGTGAACTGGCAAAATCCCATTGGAAAGTGCATTGAAAGTGGATTATTTAGTGTGTGTGATCGCAGCCCATGAGTGAGCAACTATTTTCAAAAAGGTAACTTGCTTGTTTACTCCATTCGTGTTTAAATTTTGAGTTCTTTGATTCACAGCCACTAAGAAACTGAAAGAAAGTCCTCTTTTGTGCACTTTGTAGAAGCCCTGGATAGCGCTTTGATTGCACCACAATGACAATGCACCACTTTGTTTGCACCACTCTGGACTGGAGGTGATAGCATTGTTTGCATGCTCTCACCCACCTTTACAACACTGAAACAAACCATTTTCATATTACATTGCCGGCTTGGAGAAATGTTACTAGTAGGAAAAGGAGGAAAAGAGAAAAAATGGCATGGATAACACATATGTTACTGCAACAATCTCCATGTCCTGGATATAAGTGAAGTTAGGGCTGAAACAAAGTAGTTAGGAAAGTTGGAAACAAGGAAATCAGGAATGAGGGATGGTTGCAATGAATTTTTTCCTACAAAGCTCTTTTCAACTTCCCCTTATGGTATTTTTTGACTATTGTTCTCATGCTTTCAAAGAAGTTTAAAACCTGCTTTGGGCTGTATTCCTAACCTGACTCTGAGAAGTCTTAGACCTAGCATACCAGGGGCCTTCTACTGATGTCACCCCATTCATGGGCCTTGAGCTCTCTCAGCAAGATCTTGGTGCTAAAGACCCATTAGTAGGGTTGCCAACCTCCAGGTCAATAACAAAAACAACCGTGATGTTGTATTATGAAAATATATTTAGGCTTCAGTTCTGCAGTGAATATATCTCTTCATCACATTATGAAAACATTCGTATACACACGATGGAAAATGCATATAAACCGTTTCACATAACAACTTTTTCAGAGTGTGCTGCATGAATGACACTTGTTTACATATCAACAATACTCATCTGTGAATTAACACATAACATTCTTAGTGTTATTGACTGCATCCTTCCTGTGGTCTCTCTGTGGTTTCTATACAATCTCCAGGTGGTGGCTGGAGATCCCCTGGGATTACAACTGATCTTCAGGTGACATGGATCAGTTCCCCTGGAGAAAATGGCTGCTCTGGCAGGTGAACTCTATGGCATAATATCCTGCTGAAGTCTCTTCCCTCCCCAAATCCCACCATCTTCAGGCTCCACCTGTAAAATCTCCAGGTATTTCTCAACCCAGATCTGGCATTCCTAACCACTGGATGAAATCTCAAACTTTCCTACACAGAGGAATGAAAGGAGGGCAGAATCAGAGGTCCTAAGTAGCATGAATGCATAATATTGAGGGGAAGAGTCAAGCCCTAGAATGGCATCACATAGAGCTGGCTACTGTCAATTCAGGAGGGTCTTTGTGGGAAATTAGGCCCAAGGAAGATGCAGAGAAGAAGCACTGATTAGTCTATCTCCCTCTCTCTCTCCTCATCCTTAAGACTGAGCCACCATGATTAAATGAGCTGAGGAATGCTCCTTTCCCAGCCCCCTTCATTGGCTCAATCTGCATCTAGCATTTGCTCTGTTGTTTTACCAAACCCACACTGGAACAGAAAAAGATGCAGCTCAAAACCACATTCAGATACCCCAGGCCAATGCCATACTGACTGCAGAGTCACCCCTGAATGGCCATAAAACGGCCATTAAATCTATGCAGACCGTACCATAAAACCGAGAGATCAAAGGAAATGAAAGCGACATGCAGTCTGGACACTGCCATAAAATCCAACCATCAAATCAAAGCGAAAGTTGTATGCAATGCAGAGGGGAATTTCTGTTTCAGCGTGGGTTTGGTAAAACAGCAGAGCGAATGCTAGATGCAGACTGGGCCACTGAGAATTTCACTGAAAGTCTACTGTGTTTGCGCTTGTGTAAGAGCAGAGAGAGTACAATTCCTCATCCTTCCTCAAGCAAAGCCAACATGGCTGACATCAATGGTCTCCATCCACCTGTAACAAACATGGCCCAGGGAGTAAATAAATGGCTGCAGCTGTCCATTACTATCCTGGTGGGGACAATAAATTAATTAAAAAGGTGCCTGGCAAAAGCTGTGTCCAGTCCACATACAGTGACGAAAGCTTTTAATCTGGAGCACGGCCTTCCTTTTCTGCGCCAGCTGGCTGCCTCATACAGCACAAGGCAAGAAATGAGCGTTAGGCGAGTCTCTCTCTCTCTCCCTCTCCCGCTTGCTCTTCTCTCTCTCTCTCTCTCTTCCTCTCTCCGTCTCTTGCTCATTTTATCACCCACCACTTTCAGGAGCCATTGACCTAGGGGTGTAATGCTCAGAGCCAAAGTAATCACAGCAGCACTGGAGAAAAACAATTTTATGTCATCTGAATATGCACACAGGAAGCAGCTTAGTACTGAGTCACAGTGTTCCGGTTCAGGACTGACTGCTAGAAGCAGCTACAGCTCCCTGAAGCCATTGGTGGGGATCCTTCCCTGCCCTGCTTCTTGAGAGCCTTTCATGAGGTGTGCCAAGAACTGAAGGCAGGACTTCCTGCATACAAGGCATGCCCTTTACTACTAAGCTATTCTCTCTCCTTCAGAGTACAGGGCACCTAAATAAATGAAATGGGCAGGGACCCACCTGGAATTGTTGGGGAAATCTCATTTTCACATTTATTTTTTTCCCTCCCTGTCCTCTTGGTAGTGGCCAGCTTCTTCCTTCCTGCTAATTACTCTCCCCCCACCCCCCACCCCAGCGCGTCTGCTGACTTCTCTGGAGACCTCTTTCCAGCCCTTCTGCATTTCAAGATGGGCAACTTTTTTGTGTATTGTGGTTGTTGTAGCAACCAAAAATGGCATTCAGATTTCAGCTCCTTGATGGTTTTTTTTTTCCCAAGGCATATCAACAGTGCGTTCTTCTGGGTCTTTTGAACACATTTTAAAAACAAAGCCAGAGGTTTGTTTTTGGGGTTTTTTTTTACAAAAGAACATGTGACATCTGGTTCCACTTGGCTCTTCTTGTAGATTTTGAGAACACTCAGCTGTTAGCTGGCCCCACTGTGTAGACAATGACATCCACTTGGGAACCAGCTCTTCAGAATTACATATAGTAACACAAACCAGGCAGACGTATCAGGAAGAGAAATGTTAAGAGTATACCTATTGGTACTTGGAAGACAATCACTAAATGAAAAAAAAAAAACCCTGAGAGGCAAAACTTATGAAAACCACAAGTCGATGTAGTCCTATTATCTTACTACCAATAACAGCTAGCCTCTGGGAAGTCCACATGCAGAGCATGAAGCTATATGCCCCACAGGAAATAGTATTCAGAGATACACTGCCTCTGAGCATGGAGTTATCATGGCAGCAGCCATGGGTTGGATCCAGTAGAAGAGTTCATGGAAGGAGTTGGTGAAGCAGCTCTTTCCCCTCATTCCTCTTGCCCAAGCAGCCCTAAACTCCTCTTGGAAGATTGGGAGAGTCTTGCAAGCAAAATACATTCCAGGACATAGGGTTGCAGTGATGGTGGAGAATCAAGTAAAACAATCCACTCATGCAGTTTTACCCGATTGCCTATTGCCTGCAGCCCCCCCTCCCATAGTACATTCTATTTGCGTGGCTGTTATAATCCTCAAAGAAGGAATCTGGGACGAATGTCAGGCTTCTTGGGGAAGGGAGGGGAGGTTAGCTCTGCCAGCACCTTCCATGAGTTCTTCCAGTGGATTCCGCCCAATGGGGAGGTCTATCTTCCATGAATGTGTCTAATTTATCTGGTGCTGGTGGTGGAAAATGCATTTTTATGGTTGCGGTCACACGCGCCTTTAGATCTGATGTATCTGCGAATGCCTGATGGGCATGATCAGACAGCAACATCTGGGAAAGGTCCTGCAGTTATCGGCACCCTGTGCTGCCCCGCCACAGAAATCGAGTTAAAAGACACCGGGGAAGGTCTGGTCCTAATACTTGCTGATGGGCCGTGGATGGACTTTCCCCATCTGATCGCTCAAGCACACTCTCAACCCATTGGGTTGGTCTGATAATTTCATCCCAACTTGGTACCATTCCCCCTCCCCCCACTTAACAGTATGTGCATAATCGCATACTCCATGGGGAACCCTCAGTGCGGAGGTGTGATTCCTCATTTATGCACACAGGAAACAAACGGCAAAAAAACCCCACTTGCACGTGGTGGCATCTGATCACACAGTGATGGGCTGAGCCCGCAGCACAAAGGGATGTGTGATCTCGCAAATGTGAGTCTTGCCACAGGAGGTGGTGGCAGCTACAAGCATGGACGGCTTCAAGAGGGAATTAGATAAACATATGGAGCAGAGGTCCATCAGTGGCTATTAGTCACAAAGTATAGATAGGAACTCTCAGTCTGGGGCAAGTGATGCTCTGTCTTCTTGGTGCTTGATGGGGGGGCAACAGTGGGAGGGCTTCTAGTGTCCTGCCCCCACTGCTGGGCCTCCTGAGGGCACCTGGTGTTTTTGGCCACTGTGTGACAGAGTGTTGGACTGGATGGGCCACTTGCCTGATCCAACATTGGCTTCTCTTATGTTCTTATGAGTCAAATTCCTCCAGAGGCAATAGGGGCACTTCCCCTCCACTCCAAATGGAGTGTGTGACCGCAGCCTATCTCACCCTTCCTCCAAGGAACCTAGGGAGGTATAGGTAGTTCTTCCTTTCCCCTTATACCCGCACAACCAGCCTGTAAAGTTAGACTGAGTAAGGCTGCAGTCACACGGCCCCTTTAAATCCGGGAGGGTTCCCGGATCTAAAGGGACCGCTTTTATCTACCACGGGTTGGGATGTTTACACATCCCAACCCCTGCGGCATCGGCAGGGACAGGAGGGATGCGGCCCCTCCGAGATTATTTGCTCCTGCCCGGCTCCAGACCCTGGCAGGGGAACGGGATCGTCGGCCGCGGCGGGAACGGCTGCGCGGGAGCGGTGGTGGCAACAGCGGCGGCCGTGCAGGAGTGGCGGTGGCAACGGCGGTGGCTGCCGCGCGGGAGCAGCGGTGGCAACAGTGGCGGCCGCGCGGGAGCGGCGGTGGCAACGGCGGCGGCTGCTGCGCGGTGGCAACAGCGGCTGTGGCGGCTGCGGCAGCTGCCGCTGAAGAGGCCGCGGCTCGAGCGGCTCGCGGAGGCAGCAGCAGGAGAAGCGGCGGTGGCGGCCAGCCGCCATCGCCTGGTGAGTTGGGGGGGGGCTATCTGGACAGCCCTGCTCTCGCAATGCTTGCGAGAGAGGGCTGTCCAGAAGGCTGGAATGCGGGTTCCTCCTGCGACTCCCGGGGAAAACACTAGTTTTTCCCGGGGTCGGTAAATGCGGGAGCAACCCGCATTGGAACCCACTTCGCCGCGGGACTCGCTGTGGGCCGTTGTGGACGGCCCCTTTAAATGCGGGAGGAAGCAGCCCTTTCTCCTGCATTAAGGGGCCATGTGCTCGCAGCCTAAGACTGCCTACCCAAAGGCCAGGGGACCAGGGTGGGCCACATCTCTCTTGAACTGCAGATGGGGGTGCGCAAGCATTGCATGTTTGAATGTACCCTCTAAAAATTAAAAAACCCTCCCTGTATGCAGAAAATCAGGGTTCAGTCAAACCATGTTTTTTTCCCTACATGCCGAGAGCCTGTTTTAAAGGACTAAAGTCCTGGAAAAAGCCACACTGGATTCTGCTAAATGTATACACTAGGAAACATTGTCCCGGTTTGAGACAGGAGTGGGGGAGAAACACCTTGAATGTCAATGGCCTGCTTTGTGCATGCAAAAAACCCCCAATGAATGAACACTATAGAATTTAGTCCTCATGTTCAGGGAATATAGCCTAGTTCCAATACAAAGGAGGGTTACCTTTCTGCCCTGCCTGGGAAAGGCAGTATTGGGCAAATCAGACAGACAGTTTTTTGTCTGCATGGTTTCCCAGTTCTATAACCCTAGTCCTCACTGCATTGTTGACTGGAAGTCTTTGCTATCTGGCTAAATGGCTGTTCGTATTCACTTTTTATATTTTGTGATCTGCCTTGAGTCACAGAGAGAAAGGTGGGCTATGAATGAGAGAGATAATAGTACCCGCCTGCAAGCAGAATCCTTCACAAACTAACCTTAGTTAAGGTAGACCAGGCTTTCTTAGGATTCTGAATGGCGCCTCTGGCTCAAGTGCTTTGGAGAGCCCTTGTCATTGAGAGTAGAGAGTCCTGGACTAGGTAGGCCAACTGCCTGCAAGTTGGTATAAGGCAGTTTCGTATGTTTAAGTGGAACAGAGCCCACCATTGAAAAATGTCAATTGATTTTTATCTACTTCGGTCTCTTTTGTAAAGTTACTTTATGTTTTATTTCTGGAAACAGCTCCTGCCTCTCCCTTTTGCATCAGACTGTGTACATTTTGTCGCATGTCTTCTGTTTATAAACAATCTGTTGAGTGTTTCCTCGACTTCGACAGAACTGGGATGCGCTCCAACCCAAGCCTAAAGCCGTTCCGAGCTGTGTATGGCTGCCGTATTGTGGGGTGCTGGTGTTTCCGGCACTGCCAGCTCATTTGATGGAGGTGCTAGAGGGGGCGAGTTTTACGGCCTGCCACTCTCAACAGGGTGTGCTAGACACATGCGCCCACACCAAGTCTATTTTAGCTTAATTCAGAAGTTTACCAAATTTTCAACAGTCAATCCATATTTTTGTTCTCAATTCAATTTGGAGATACATTTCAGCCTTACAGTCCAAAAGTTTATTTCAGAACATGTCAGAGGATAAACCATCTGCCCTCAAAGTAATCTGACCCCTGTGTCTCTGCATGAGTCACTGTATTAAGAGCCAGTTTGGTGTAGTGGTTAAGTGCGCGGACTCTAATCTGGGAGAACCGGGTTTGATTCCCCACTCCTCCACTTGCACCTGCTGGATGACCTTGGGCAAGCCATAGCTCTGTACCAGCTGTTCTCTCAAGGACAGCTTGGGAAAGAGCTCTCTCAGCACCACCTACCTCACAGGGTGTCTGTTGTGGGGAGGGGAAGGGAAAAGGAGTTTGTAAGCCTCTCTGAGACTCCGAGTGAAGGGCAGGGTATAAATCCAATCTCTTCTTCTTCTTCTTCTTCTTCTTCTATTCTGAGCATGCCTCCTGATGTGAAGGAGGCTAGCCTAGAGCATAAACTCACACAGTGATTCAACAGGCAGAATCCTCTAAGGGCCAATGATTCTATCACATTTCTGTATTGAGAAAGACTGAATGTTCCAATCTTGTACAATGCAGAGCAAGGGCAGAATTATCTCCCTGCTTAAATGAAGGCTAGTTGGAAATATTCAAGGCTAGCGCACATGCAGAGCAGCAGCTGCCAGCCTCCCCTGTAAGTGGACATGTTGAGCCTTCACGAGCCTTTAGTTATTTTATTTCACCAGGCACAAAAGCTGCTCTATTGTGCCCTGGGAGTGACTGCCTTAAGGTTTTGGAAAAATCTTTAAGACAGCCTTACAAACCTGTACAATTTTCCAGCCCCCCCCCCCCAATATTCTTCCAAACACTTATGAGGGTTGTTTATGGAACACTGACAGAGTTAGAAGAAGCACAAACTCTTCTGCAATATACATTTTTCTTTGCCTGATCTCCTGGAAGCCATTCTTACTCACCCACAATGATGAAAAGTCACAATAAGGACATGGGTGAGCTTTCGATCCTGCAAAAATCCCTTTTATCTGATATTAGGAAGGGCTGAAATGGCCAGACACAGTCCCACTGCCAACATGTTTTCATCAGGGCTCCTTTCCTAGGAAACACAGGGCACCTGCCCAAAGAGTCCCAGTTTTCTACGTGCCCCTGCTATGCCTTTTGTTTTTTTGCCACCAAGTCACAGCCAACTTCCAGAGACCCCCATAGAGTATTCGAGGCAAGAGACATTCGGAGGTGGTTTGCCATTGCCTGACTCTGCACAGCAACCCTGGACTTCCTTGGTAGTCTCCCAACCAAGTGCTAACCGGGGCTGACCCTGCTTACCTTCTGAGATCTGACAAGATTGGGCTAACCTGGGCTATGCTATACCCTTCAACATTTCACAGATGAAAGCAGGGACCATTCTTTTAGGTAAAGGATAAGGAAAGAAAAACAGCAGGCCCTGTCCAGCACAACACCTTAGCATTCGTGTGCATGCATTTATATCGGCGTTGAGCATCTGTTTTTAGCCTGATTTGTTCCAACCACTTTTGAGGGCTCCAAGTTCAACACCAGCTCTGTTTCTTGTGCTGTTCCACATCAATTCTGGCTTCCCTGTATTCACACTAGGATAAGCCACCAGTGCTGGAGGAACCACCAGAAGTTGCTGCCAGCTATAGATGGATATTCAGATGTGGTTCTCTCCTCCTTTGCTGCACTCAGTGGATCTAAGCACCCCTTGGCCCTTGAGTAGTAGAATTAGACCTAATTTCTTTATTTAGGTCCCCACTCAGCCATGGAAACTTGCTGGGTGATCTTGGGCCAGTTGTTTTCTTTCAGCCTATCCTACCTGACAGGGCTGCTGTGAAGATAATGTAGAGGAAGGGAGAATGATGTAAGTGGATCCTCATTATGGAGAAATGAAGGGTATGATTTTTTTTTTTTTGCCGTCAAGTCACAGCCGATTTATGGCAATCCCGTGGGGTTTTTAAGGCAAGAGGTGTTCAGAGGTGGTTTGCTATTGCCTGCCTCTGCATCATGACCCTGGTGTTCCTTGGAGGTCTCCCATCCAAATATTAGCCAGGGCTGATCTTGCTTAGCTTCTGAGATAGTTAAGCACCTCAAGGGTCAGAATAAAAGCTCCCACAGACAAGAAGTAGCTCCCTGGGTCATAATCTACATACCTCTGATCTACATGGATATGTGCTAGAGACAACAGCTCTCTATTCCCTGTTCAGAAGTTTAACTTGTCAGGATTCTGGAGGGGGAGTTAAACCTTGAATAACAACAGCTCAAGCATCTCATAATAGCAACATTTCAATAAGGCATCACCCAAAGGCAGAAAAATAAAGACAAAAAAAAGTTAACATCCCCTCACCCAAGTGCTCTGGTCAATCTAATTGTCTACTACCACAGAAGTCCTAATCAGAGTTGCACCCTTCTAAATCCATGGAAAATCAGTGGATTTTCAATGTTACAGAGTTACACCTGCTTAAGATGTAATTCTGCTTATGAGGACACTGTACATCTCTCAAACATTTGGAAGGGAAGGGAAGGGCAGAACACAGAACACATAATCTAAAGATGTGGCCCTGTGCATACCTATTTGGAGTGAAGTCCCGCTGAATGCAGTAGGGTATATTTTGCAGTGTACTTGCACAGGATCCAGCTGCCAATACAGATGTTTCAAGAAACCTTGAGTTCCAAATTCTAGAGGAGGAGCATCCATCTTCTGTAGTGATGATGGTTCAAATCTCAATAATTTTTTGTTACATACAGTTTCAATGGCATTTATTTCCACTTATTTTAATGTAATGGCAGTACTTTTTGCAGAGTTTCTTGGAAGAACTTGCTCCACCTTTATACAAGAGAAAACCCAAGGCCCTTCATAGATAAGAGAAGAAGGAAGTACTTCTTCATCCAAAATAACCAATGGAATTCTCTGCCACAGGAGGTGGTGCTGGCTACCAGTATGGATGGCTTCAAGAAGGAATTAGATAAACATATGGAGCAGAGGTCCATCAGTGGCCATTAGCCACAAGGTATAGATAGGAACTCTTGACCTGGGGCAAGTGATGCACTGTGTTCTTGGTGCTTTGGGGGGGCAACAGTGGGAGGGCTTCTAGTGTCATGGCCCCACTGGTGGACCTCCTGAGGGCACCTGGTATTTCTGGCCACTGTGTGACAGAGTGTTGGACTGGATGGGCCATTGGCCTGATCCAACATTGGCTTCTCTTATGTTAACAGTATGGCAGCAGTATTGAATATCTCCCACCAAGCCCTTAGTTTCTCTGTGCATTGAACAGAAACTGCCTGTTTGGTTGAGGGTTCTTTCATTGGCTTTTGTAACTTCTAGAAACTTGCATAGAGTCTCAGAACTCAGAACTAGCAACCTTACTCTGAATCAGTGCAGATTTCACACACACACAGAGAAGGAGAGAGAGCAAGCGAGAGAGTGAGTAGGAGCAACTGCTGATGGGTGGCCAGTCCGGGGCTAACCCAGATGACCTGGAGTGGGCTCTTCAGGACATGGCGGGATGGCTCAGGCTGAGCTGACTGAAATTGATTCCAATGAAGACGGAGGTCCTGTGCCTGAGTTGGAGCAGTCCAGGGGTAGGGATCCCATTGCCGGCCTTTGGGGGGTGCCACTGGTGCCAGCGCCGAAAGTCTGGAGCTTGGGAGTGCTCCTGGACCCCTCGTTAATGATGGAGGCCCAGGTAGCAGCCACTGCCAAGGCAGCCTTTTACCACCTGTGGCTGATTAGGCAGTTGGTTCCCTTCCTCAAACGCAATGACCTTGTGACAGTGATCCACGCAATGGTCATCTCGAGGCTGGACTACTGTAACGCTCTCTACTTGGGGCTGCCCTTGTCTCAGCTCCGTAGGCTGTAGCTAGTGCAGAATGCCACGGCCAGGCTGTTGATGGGTCTCTCGGTGTGAGACCACATCCAGCCTGTGCTAAGGACACTGCACTGGCTGCCTATAGTGTACCAGATCCGGTTCAAGGTGCTGGTTTTAACCTTTAAAGCCCTGTATGGTCAGGGGCCTGTCTACTTAAGGGACTGCCTTTCCCCATACATACCACAGAGAGCACTGTGCTCAGGCACCCAACATCGTCTGGCCCTCCCTGGCCTTAGAGAGGCTGGGCTGATGACCACCAGGACCAGGGCCTTCTCAGTGGCGGCTCCCTACTTGGTGGAATGAGCTCCCAGATGACATCACAGCCCTGCGGGACCTTATGCAGTTCCGCAGGGCCTGTAAAGCGGAGCTCTTCCACCAGGCTTTCAATTAGGAGCCGCCACTGGGGGGGAGGGGGCCCTTGGTTAGCGCCAAAACCATCTACGGGTGCAAGTCTATTGGTCGTGGGCCTGGAATTTGCTGTGCTTCGTTTTGGAAGTAATGTTGGCAGCCCTATCTGGTGGAATCCTGTGAATCTTGTTTTTATGTTTTTAGCTGTGATTTTATATGTATACTGATCAATGTTGTAAGCTGCCTAGAGCTGGGTCACACTGGCTAGGCGGGATATAAATCTAAATCAATCAATCAATCAATCAATCAATCAATCAATCAATCAATAAATAGTAAGCTGCCTTGTAAGCTGCCACCTTGAGCCATAAAGAAAGGCAGGATATAAATGTTTTAATAAATAAAACCAAAATGGGTGATCATTTATAGGCCTGATCCAGCCCATAAGCTGACAGGTCCCAACCCCAGATATAAGAAAATGCAAGCTTTTAATGTTGCAGACAGTCACATTAAGACTTTGTGTAACAGAAATTAATATGACACCTATTTGGGACTCTATGGGGCCACGGTGACTCAGAGGTTAAGAAGCTGAGCTGCAGACCAGAAGGTTGATAGCTCAGCAGTTCGAGACCCGAGTGCTGTGTGATGGAGTGAGCTCCTGTCTCTGGCCCCAGCTCCTGCCAACCTAGCAGTTTGAAAGCAAGAAATTGCAAGGAGATAAATAGGCTCTTCGGCTTGGAAACAGAGATGAGCACCACCCCCTGGAGTCATATTCGACTGGCTTTCGAGCATGAGAAACCTTTACCATTACCTATGGCCTGATTTACCCTGCCTGGATAGCATTGGTTAGCCTGATCTCATCAGATCTTGGAAGCTCAGCAAAGTTAGCCCAGGCTAATATTTGGATGGGAGACCTCCAAGGAATACCAGGGTTGTGATGAAGAGGCAGGCAATGGCAAGCCACCTCTGAACATCTCTTATCCTGAAAATCCTGTGAGGTCTCTATAAGTCAGCTGCAACTTGATGGCACTTTCCACCACCAAGGCCTGGTTTAAATGTGATACTGGCCTTAACTTAACCGAGCATCTTGCAGACACCAATGTGTCTTGTTTAAACTGTGCTGCTACGTGTGCAATTCTGCTATTCCCACAGCATTAGCCAGTCTGCACAGCATCCATTTAGGCTGCAGGCCACTGGTGTACTCACGCTCCCCATGTAACAGCTGAGAGCCCTGTCCAAAGGAACCATTAGGCTCATGGTAAGTTTTTCTTCTCCATCAGTGTCACATTCAGACCAGATATGTCCATACTGGGGGTTCCATGTACATCTTTCTGTCACCCTTCCTCCAAGGCGCTTGGGGGAGTGCGCATGCTTACCCCCCTCCTATGTTTCAGACTCCTGACAATCCTGTGAGGTAGTTCAGAGAGAGACCCCAGGGTCACTCAGTGAACTTTGGCTGAATGGGGATTTGGACCTGGGTGTCCCAGTCATCTCTGTCTACAAAACATTTTTTTCTGAACTTGAAGCCTGGAATCTCCCAGTGTTCTTTAAAAAAAGATTTTCTAGCACTTCGAACACACTGAAGTTAATGCTATGTATTATTATAAGATCATCAGATCTGTTGCTATATAGTGAGATAAATATAGATAAGGGATGGCCAAAACATCAAATATGACAAAATCCAACTTAAAAACAGTTTGTATCCCATGACTGAGCAGCTGAAGCCACTGATGGTTGCAGATCTTTCCCATGGTCCTTCCCTCCCAACCAAACGTCCTAATTAATTTACACATACTAGCTGACACATCACATACAAAACCATATGCTGGCTGTAATGCTTATTTACCAATATATTTATGCCCCACTTTCTCCCCAATGGGAATGTGAAGTGTCTCACAACATCATTCTCCTCTCCTTTTATCTTCACAACAACCCTGTGAGGTGGGGAGGTGAAGAGAGCCCAAAGTCACCCAGCAAGCTTCCACGGCCAAGTGTGGATTTGAACCTGGGACTGTCAGATCCTAGTCTGACACTCTAACCACTACACCAGACTGGAACTCCACTGAGGGACTAGTGAAGTGTGAACTCACCTTCCCAGTTTTTCTCTCACAGACAAACCAGACTTGAAAGTCATTTTCCCTATGAGTGAAACCTGGGACAAAATCTTTGCCAAAACGTTGCATAGTTGATGAAGGGGGTGAGAAAGCAATGGAAGACGGAGTGCATGGTTTATATGCAAAAGGCTCTGGATTCAGCATCTCCAGCTCAGGGATCTCGTAGAGAGGTTGTTGAGAAAGACCCTTGTTTGAGGGGGACTAACAGCAGAAGGGCATTTTGGGGTCCATACCATTTGCAAATTAGGTGAGTTAGAACCTGGCTCCTCTTTATGCACACAAAACCTTCCCACCACTCATTCACAAATGTCTTTTTAACAACCAGCTAGATACAACTGATGGTTCACCATATTGCAAGGATCCAGAACAGGGAGATGCCCAAGACAAGCCAGCAGAAAACCTTTGCCAAATGCACGTCCAAGGCCTTTCAAGTTCAGCTTCACATGCATTCATGCCACTCTTCTGGGCAAATTCCAGCTCCACTTACATATATAGGGCTGGAAAGGGCGTGGAAATTACTTAATCCAGTCAGAAGCCAGGAAAATACCCCTAAGGAAAGACCTGAGATCTGCAAGATTTCCCATATTTTAAACCACAGCCACATCACACATCTTGCACACAAACGGATATGAATTCATATCATCCAGATGATGGTAAAAGTCAAGGCTGTTTATACAAAACATGGTACGTTTCACCATGCTGAGAATATCTCCTAGCATGATGCTTCTAGTTCTCATCTTAATCTGGGAAGCAGAAACAGGCAAATGACCTGCGTTTCAAGATTTAGGCTGCCCACTCTCTTTAAAAAAGAGAGTTCAAAGGTCAGAAACAATCAGCATGTGCAGCACATGAGAGATGCCAGGGAGCAAGTGATGGCAAGCTCAGTTTTTATATCACAGTTCTCTGTAAAGAATTCCAACAGCATTTCAGTGCGTGCATCAAGAGGGAAACATGCACCAGTGCACTTTTGCTTGTATTACAATCTACAGGTTATTTTCATACACAAATGTGGACCCCTCTGAATGCAAACGTAACAAGAAAATATGCTCTGAGCCACTGACTGATAAAGGGAAGGAGAGGGAGAGGGACCCCAGACTGAAATGGAAGAAGTCTTGCGGGAAGAAGAAGTATTTCCTTCTATGCAAGCCCTCTGCAAATATTTTTTTTGGGAGAAGACTTCCCCATGCATGCAGCAACCATGGACTTGAGACAATAAAGGAACTGCCTTGAAACCCATGTATACTGTCTGCTCTTATGGAATGTATAGACAAAGCCACAGCCTACAATCGACACACTTTTGTACACTCTGCCATGTGACAATCAGGCCTCATCCACAGCATATACCATAAAACAGCTCTGGATCCCTACAATTAGTGGGATGTACCCTAGAGTTCCCCAAACAGTGACAGCTCCCAAACACTACCTAAAATATATGCTGGTGATCGCTGAAATTAAGTCATCTCCAAAGAGGAGGAGGATAACAGGTTATCGCCTACTGAAACTGGGAATGATAATTCAGATTCTCCAGGGGAGGGGTTTGCATCCATCCACCAATCACTCAGGCTGTCCACTCCCCTAGAGTTCCCTGGTGTGGGAATAAGCAGACAGGAAAGCTATCTAAGGATGCTGCAGAGCGCAGCTTGAAGTCAGGATACCGTCCCCTTTAAATCTATTGACTTTTTGAGTTCGGGGTCAGGGCTCTGGAAGGCAAGAGTTCAGCTCAGGGCAAGTAAGAGCTTAACTGGAATCAAAGTATTGGTTTTCAAATGTTGCCCTTGGAGCTGTCCAGGTGCTGAAATCCTTTTCGACTCCACTGACCATAGCAGGTGCTGTCTTGTAGCTGGGAAAGACCTTTCACCATCTCGCTGCCCTAATGTATCTTATCTTGATCTTCACTTTACTCTTTTTTTGCTTCCAGGTCCTGCCCTTTGCATGTGGCAATATGTGAAACTAGGATATACTAAGAAGAATGAAGATAGTTTCAGAGGGGTAGCGGTGTTGGTCTGCAGTAGAACAGCTAGATTTGAGTCCAATAGTACCTTAGCGACCAACAAGAAACATAGTGTTGGTGAACAGACAGAACATCAGAGTCAACCAAAATATATTCAGTGTTTTATTCTCACTACGAATTTGCCGGTGTTGCGTTCTAATAAAGTTTTAAAAGAATCCTCTCTCTCTCTCTCTCTCTCTCTCTCACTCTCATACAAAGTACTGAAAGCTTTTTAAAAAACATGCTAAACCAATAGATCTGATGATTCTATAGCATTAACTCCAGTATGTTCAAAGCACTTCACATAAAATATGGTACTAGATAGTAGCCCTATGAAGTAGGGGAACACTGTTATCCTCTCATTGAATACAGGGGGCTTGTATGAGTGTGACTTGATTAAGGCTGTGGCTCAGTGGTAAAGTATCTGCTTGACAGGCAGAAAGTTCCATGTTCAAGCCCTGAACTCTCCAGGTGAAAGGATCAGGTTGCAGGTGATGCAAAAGAGCTGCTGCTCCACTGAGTAGACAATGATGACCAATGGTCTGATTAGACATAAGGCAGCTTCATGTCTTCATGTGCACTCAGGTTCAAGGCCACCTGACAAACCTGTGCCAGAAGTGAAACTCAAACTATACCCTGAGAGTTTTAAAGGTCAGTTTGTTACTTTCACTGCACCAGTGCTGAGGTGGGCACTAGGGTAATATAAGAATGAAGAGTTGCCCTCTTCTTCTCCAGCTCAATGCTTCATGCAAGAAGGCAATTGTGTCTCTCAGTGGTGACCAGCCAGGTGCTAAGAAGAAGTTCATCAGCTGTTCATGATGGTTGCCACCATATCTTTAATCCTAAACATGATTACTGGTCTCTCAATGCAAAGGTTGTGTTGGAAAGTAGCCACCAATACACAACTAGCAAGGCAGTGCATTTAGGGGTAATTTTTTTGTCCAAAGTGATCTGCAAATATTTGCCATTATATGGCTTTATTGTGAAAAAGTCACTCTTAGTCCAACTATCCCTTCACTTGCCTCATCATTTCAGGGGATGATCTGTGTTCTTCTGTTTTTAAAAGGGCATCACATTTCCTTATTCATCACTCTTCAAACCAGTTAGAATTTTTTAAAATAATTTTTTTCTTATCCCTACTGTGTTTTTTTTCCCAACTAAAAGTCCAACTTCCTTTTTATCAATTTTGTTCTTTTCTTCTCCACCATCAGAAAAAAGGTGTCCATGAAAAGGTGTCTCCTGACTACTGCAACATGCTCTACATGGGGCTGCTCTTGAAGATTACTAGTGATACCACCCAAGCTGTTTCTGTGGCTGCAGTGGCAGTAGGGAAAGTCTGTCTTCCTCTCTTTCCCCCCTGCCCCTCTCCTAGCACTTGAGTAGTACTCCAGCTCTATCCTCAACATTAGGAGCTCTGGGAAATCTGATGAGATGGTATTAGAAGCAGCAGCCAGGTATGTGGGGGTGGAGATGACTTTGGGAGTGAAGATATGGCTCTTTGGGGATTTGGAGGGGTTCAGGAATCTTTTGTTACTCAGGAGTGTCACCAAGTCTATAGAATTAGTCTTGGAAGAATGAAACATTTTTGGACATTGAGAAAACAGCTTGGTTTGAATCAAGCCCAAAGATATTCATTAAAGAGGACTCAGATGATTCAATTAATGCCAAATGTCTTTCCCTCGACTAACCCAGGTGAACTACCAAGTGCACAGCACACCAATCCTGGCTCAACTACATCATTTTAAGAACACAAGACAAGCCATGTTGGATCAGGCCAATGGCCCATCCAGTCCAACACTCTCTGTCACACAGTGGCCAATACCCAGGTGCCATCAGGAGGTCCACCAGTGGGGCCAGAACTCCAGAAGCCCTCCCACTGTTGCTCCCTCCAAGCACAAAGAATACAGAGCATCACTGCCCCAGAGATAGTGTCTGATCTATACCTTTTGGCTAATAGCCACTGATGGACCTCTGCTTGATCTGTTTATCCAATCCCCTCTTGAAGCTGTCTATGCTTGCAGCCACCACCACTTCCTACATTCATTTATTTAAATATTTATACTCCCACCTGTCCACATAAATATCCTGGAGGTGGCCCACCACAACACCAGTAAATAAAGATAAAAACAGCAGTAAAAACAAGATACAAATTGCAGACAGAAGCAGTTTTAGACAGCTTCAGAGTTAACATGTGGCTTAAACCATTTAAAACAGCATCAAGTTACAATTGGGAAGATCCTAAAATCCACCAAACCCTTAGAAGCTGCTTCTGTTATACATGCCCCACATTGCCCCAGATCTCCTGAGCTGGCCTTAATCTGCATCTCCTGAGATCGGTAGTAACCTTTATGGAATAGCTTAAGAGCATTTTAAACATTTTTATTCCTGTTTTTATTATCTTTGTAAATCATGTGAAGTATCTTTATAGCCGAGTGATTAATATTTGTATATTTGAATGAAATAGAGATTTCACCCATGTATTGTCTCTAATAGGGTCAGGAAATTAAACAGAAGCCAGTCCTACAAATGTCCTCACATTTTATTAGCCAAAAACAATTTTCACAAGGCCACCTGCTTTATCGTCCCTGGGGACAGTCATTTACAGCCTAACTTTTGCAAAGAGAAAAGACTTCATGGTCACCTGCAACCAATTCTTAACTCACCAGAGGTGAACAAGAGAATAGGCAAGGGGTCACTTCCAAGCCTGGGAGAGGAATAGACAGAAGTGCAGAAGAGAATGAAAACTGCAGCAGAAATCTGTGGGATATCCCTACAAGATTTCACTGGCCCAGATCCTTATACAGGAGGATGGGCGGTGTATTGATTGCTGAATATAAATGTCCAACAGAAGAATAAGACAAAAATAATTGTGCTTGGCATTTTCATGAAAAGTTATACACTTGAGTGTTCAAGACTTGGCTGCACTGTAACCTTACCACATGTAAACATGAATCTAACATGATTCTCTCCTGCATCCTCTTGCCTCAGGAACAGCTGGGAATCCATGCACTCTCTGATGTTTTGCACCCAAATCTGTGGCTGACTGAAAAGGGATTAAATTATGCTGCTTCAGTTGCAAGCTAAACTTCTTACGTTTTTCAGGACAGTAAATTATGACCCACTAACCTACTTGTGGCCACAGCTTAAACAAAAGGTACTCCCGATAGAAAAATGAAATTGTTTATCGCTTTCTGGTACCATTAATCTAACTAGCCAATATATGAAGTGTTCTGAGTAGAGTTGCCAGATTCCTCCAGGCAAACGGTGGGGAATGTGGGGCCCTTACCAGGAGAAAGAGAAAGGCCCCGGTCACACAGACAGCCTGATATCACCACACTGGTGACACCTGGGTGATGCTCTAATATTTGGGCAAAACTCTATGGTAAAACCAGCTTCTATCATCGAATTTTCACCCAAATACCAGAGAGCCACCCAGAAGTCACTGGTGTGATGATGTCATTCCTGTGCAACACTGGTATCATGGCCTAGGCCTTCCTCTTTCTACTGATAAGTCCATCGCTGGCCAGCTGATCAGCAGGTGGGGGGTAGGGCCTGGTGGCTGGGGACCCCCACCTCCATCAGGGGTCAAACGACCTTAGTTCTGAGCCTCTGCCTGAGCAAAGAAATTAATCCAGGGATAGTACAGAAAAGCATGCAAGACCCCTTCCTCGTCCTTACCACAAACCATTGCTGCCCATTATCTGCAAAGAGGCTGACTGGAATTTTGTGAATGTTGGGGAGTCCAAGGGGTGCCTGGTGATCCCTTGCACTGGCAACCCAGACATGGCCCTGAACTAGGCAGCAGTTATCAGAATTCACTCCTTCGATCCTTCTTGCTTTGGAAGGCAAGCTGGCTTTCTTTGGCTCCACCTTCTGATTAACACTACAAACAGGAAGCAGGAAGAGGCTGCTGGCAGGCTGGCTGGCCAATATCACCAGATAGAGCTCCTTTGCACCTGTTTGTGCTCTCTACTTCTATTCTTGCCTTGCTTTGCCTTGGTCCTCCCTCAACCCAAGTCTGCTATAAGTCCTGCCCAATACGCTTGCCTGGATGTTCTTAGCTTTTGTTGAATCAAAGCCACTGACTGCTCTGGCTTGTCCCCTGACAACAGTAAATGTCAGGATCCTTACTACTGCAGTGAGTCTTAAACTGGGGGAGACTTGCAGCTAGGTACCTCCACAGTCCTTCCTGATTCCCAACAGCCTCTCCCACAACCCTTTATTTTACTCCTCTCCTCATGCAAGTGGCTAAAGTTCAACCTTAACCTTGTAGTGACTTCCTTTCCCCACCTGTAAATAGAAAATATCCTCTTGGTGGCCTGTACAGTGCGTGAGTTTACCTGCCTTCATGACCAGCTTTAGCCCTCTCTGCTTCACTGTCTCCCTTGCTTCTCTGTCTGCCTGGTGCCATTGGTTTGGACTCCATACTGTGTTCCATGGAAGCCTTGGTATATTGGGCTAGAGACTGCATGCTTGCAAAGCTCTGGGGCACATGATTCCTTCCTCACCCATTATTCTTCATGGACAGAGGGATCCACAAATGAGGTTGCTGCTGGTGAGTAGAAGTGTATCCCAATCACAATAACGTATAGTGGGAGATCCCCACAGATTGTCTAGTGTGCTCCCTGTCTCTTCTGAGTTTTCTATTAAAAACAGCTTAACACAGAAGGAAGGAAAGTGGCATCAAGTCACAGTTGACTTATGGCCACCCTGTAGGGTTTTAAAGGCAAGAGACATTCAGAGGTGGTTCCCCACTGCCTGCCTCTGCATCACAACCCTGGTGTTCCTTGGAAGTCTCCCATCCAAATACTAGCCTGGGCCAACCCTACTTAGTTTCTGAGCTCTGACAAGATCTGGCTAGCCTGAGCTATCCAGGTCAGGGCTCTCTGCTTTCTGCAGAGAACAGCTTAACACAATCAACTCCAGTATGGGTTGGACACAAGAAAACCATTTTACCACCATTCCATAATTTTTGGAAGAGGGCCAGCCCATGTACAGAACATGGCAAAGTTTCAATGAGCAAGTTTCTATGAATGAACTCTTTCCAAATAATTATAAATACGTCTTTTCCCTGAAGGTTCTCAAGTACAGAAATGTAACAGTGAATGCGTTTCTAACGTTAGCAGTGTCTTCCCAAGGAGAGTTCCACTCTTCTAAGTACACTGAAGTCAACGGGCTTGGAAGGGTACAACTCTGCTTAAGATTGTACTGCAGCATTCCTCCCATGAACCAGAGATGTGTTAACTTGAATTTGGGATGCGGGGAAGGAACTGTCCTCTGAAGGTTTTATGGATCAGCATACATGCACTTTGTAGAGGTCATTATATATATTGCCACCATTCACCTGCATCTTGACAAAAGGATTTCCAGCAGACAGCTATCAAAGGATACCCTAAAACAGCTAGACAAACACGTTATTCTATACAGTGTGGTTAATGCAATAACTTGACAAGAAGACGATGAAGAAGACAAGAAGAAGAAGAGTTGGATTTATACCCCGCCCTTCACTCAGAGTCTCAGAGCAGTTTACAGTCTCCTTCCCTGCCTCTCCCCCAACAGACACCCCACGAGGCAAATGGGGCTGAGGGAGCTCTGGAGAAATGCTCTTGAGACAGCAGTTCTGACTGCAGGTGGAGGAGTGGGGAATCAAACCTGGTTCTCCAGATTAGAGTTCACCACCACTCTTAACCACTACACCAAACTGGCTCTCAAAAGGTGCTTAAAACAGCATCTTCCTGGGTCAGTCCCACAGTGGCATTAAAGAATAATTCAAACTAGGTCCAGAGCAGCAAGAGAAGAAATGTTTGAATTCCAAAATATACAAAATGACACTCAAAAAAGTTTGATGGCAGGAACCTCTAAGAGCGGAGTCAACAGACCTTTCAGCTGTCCAAGGGGTTCAGAGCATTCTATTCTGTGACAAGAGGTTTAGCGTGATCCAGTTGTAATATGAATCCCACATTCCACTGAGCTAAGTTGGGAGAAACTTTTTCTTGATAGGTTGCTCTGGGTTGCTAGATGTAACTTCAGCAATGAATATTCACAGCCTTAGACTAACAAACTAGGAATGGTAGGCCTTTCCCCTCTTCTTTCAATAAATTACACACTGGCCCATATCTTAGACACAAGTATTTGTTTCTTCCAAATCCTCAGAATTCGTCCTGCCACTATCCAGTCCAATGTGCCGCAGAATTTTGGGAATGTGCAGGTACATGTAATGGAGATCACACATACCCTGAAACACCCCATTATTTCCTTACCCTCCCCCCCACATAGCTACCTAAAGAGGCCCTCAAATAGCCAGACAAACACATGCTACTCTACAGCGGCTTTGGCTAGCATGGTTAGCACTTGGGTACATCGAAGAAGGAGGGGGAGGGAGAAGAGACCTGGGCAGAGATCCATCTTTCTCCTGGTATAAGCAAAACAGAAATCTCTTCGGAAAAAACCCTGCTCTGCTCACACACATCGTGTTCCACTAACATGAAGGGGAAACACACACACACACACACACACACACACACTGCACAAAGGAATCTGCTTTGCATAAAGAGGTGCAAATGACATTTTTTGGGGGAAAAAGCAGCAGGAAATATATTCTGTTGCAGTGCATGATTCCACCAGCGTATTTCCCAGGTAGCAATTTCATACCAGCTCCCCACATGCACGCTCAAGCGTCTGCTTTCCCCTCCTGCTAGATCTTTGCTGTGCAGACTCCATTTTTCCTAGAATGTTTCCCCCCCCCCCACCGCCACTCTCATGCTGGCTTCTCCCCCCCCCTCAAAAAGGTTGCCTCCATTTTAAATCATTTCAAGGCAAATCCAGAAAATTCTGTTGAAGCTGTCTTAAACCCTTGCAATTGAATCCAAGACCTGTCTGAACACTGACCCTCCCTACCCTGCAAAGATCTCAGGTGCCAACCCACAAAAGAGCATTCTGCTTTAATCATTCGTTTCAACATCAGACCCTCTCCCCATTTCCTTTCTGTCTTCATCTTCCACATCTCCCCCTCCAATAAAGCGCAAGAAAAGGGGTCCGGTTTAATTTTACACATGCACACACACAACCTTTCTTAAAGAAGAGGGTAGCCAGTCAAGAAATTGTTCAAACTTTATCCTGCCCTCTTTGTCTGAAGTCACAGAAACCCAGCAACGATTTGGACATCCCCAGCTTCGAGTCCCCTGATTTCTCCTAGAAGAGTTGGGGATAAACTCATTTATTACTCATATACTGTGGTGGTCCTTTTGGCATAAAATCCCATGTATCAATACGTGTGTGTGTGTGTGCATGTGTGTAATAAAAAAGCAGGCCAGGATGCATGGAAAAGCCTCCCCAAATCCTCTCCATCTTCTTCTCCCTGCAAAGGTTTCCTCTCCTAGCAAAGGTCTCTCCAGGACACTCACTGCATCTTTTCCCACAGTTCCTTCCTCTCTCTAAAAACGAAGCCTGGGTTACCCTAGAGCTCCCCCTCTGGCTGGCATGGGAATTGAACATCTCTTCATTACTCTACCTTCACGTAGCCAAACCATGTGGGTGGATGGTTGGGGGTGGGGGAGGAGAACAGAGAGGGGAGGAGGGCGTCTAGCTCCACATTCACAAATACTCACGTCAGTTTACATGCATCCACTTCCCTACAGGAAAAGCTGTGTACCCCACTACACCACCACATATAAGGCATCAGCATGTCTGCAATGTACTCTTTTTGCCCTAGGTACAGGTTTCAAGAAATGCATAAGTACATCACCATCACGTCTGGAGAGTCACAAAAACATCCTGCTGCTTCTGGGAGATTCCCCTCCCAAGAACTGCTCCTTTTACTGTTTTTATTTTGTTAAGACTCCTCTTTCACCACTATATGCACACATTGAGGAAGGAGGTCAACCTCTTCTCTACTTTACATCCATGTTAATCTGTGCCCCATCGGATTGCTGTAGTCCCTTTGAGGGGCTGACCTTTCCCCATCACTGCTCTTCTTTGGGGGGGGGGGAAAGCAAATATATTTAAATACCCCCCCCCCTCTAGTGTAAAAGGGCTGGCATCACAGTCTTCTGGACCCTAGAGTATGGGGGGGAGGGTCTTTTCCCTTTTGTGTGCCAGGCCATCATGAAGCCTAAGACAATGTTTGCATACTCAGAAGTAAGTCCCACTGAGTTCAGTGGGACTTACTCCAAGGAAGCAAAGTGTTGGCTCCCCGGTCTCCTGGATGGACACAGGAAAGGCAGGGGGAGCTGTCCCCAGCACTCCTGTTTAGGATCTGCCTCCAAGAAGTCTACCGATGCCTAGCGGATCCCCTAACCTCTCTGCTGTGGTGGTTCTACAGAGTGGGGTTTCAAAGGGTTCCATCCTGTATCATCCTCTCTCCACAGATTGTCTTTGCAATTGTGCAGGAAGCCCTAAATCCCCCCCCCAAAATAACTGCAATCTCTGGCTACACATCTATGCCAAAAGACTCCCCCATTCCACCCCCCCCTTCCCATTTCCTTCCAGACGATGTCCTGGGGTCAGCACAATGCCCAGGACATTTCCCTAGAAGTGGGATAACCCTTACTGTGTGCCTTCCCTGGGTGATTCCTATCTGACCTTTTTCTTCTTAGAGATGCCCTTGAGCACCCCAATTCCTTCAGAGTGTCTCTCCCTCCCCCCCCCCCCCCAATCTCTGTCCTGGTTAAGGGCCTGCTCCCTTCATATCTGCCCACCTTGTTGTCTCTTACAAGGTGACCTCAAGGGTTCTTTTTTTTTTTAAGGGGGACAAGCCACCCCCTGGGGTGTCAAGCCTATAAAGGGACACATCCTTTCCTGCTTCAAATGTCCTGGTTGTCCTCATGCATTCTGGGACCTGACTTCTCTTGGATGCTTTTGGAAGGAGAGGGCAAAGCAACACTGCCATGGGATAAAGCTCTTATGGAGAATGGAGGGCTGCCATGACCCCCTCCTTCCTGCTGCATCCAGTCTTAATGGGAGTGTATCCTGTGCAAAAAAGAGGGTGCCCCCCACTTCCAAGCAGGTGATCACCCCCCTGCAGTTCTGCTTTCCAAGATGTCCATCTCTTTCCTCCGGAGGAAGCCTTTGAACCTTAAGAGTCACCCTCCTTCTCTGCCCCCCCCCCCCCCCCATTCCCAGGAGGTAATTTTGTGCTTCCCTCTTCTGGGAGATCTTCCTGAATGCCCCTCATCAGTGTCTATAAGCTTCTCCGAGAGTATGCAGTCTCCCTTCTCTCCTTGCGCTTGGGCCCTGCCTAGAGGCCTGCCTCCCAGCCCTCCAGTGTGGGCATGAGTGGTTCTGGGGTGATGGGGGCCACCGACAGTTCCCTTCCCCCCCCATCCTCTTCCCAACCTCCTTGAGTCAGCAATGCCCTCTCTTCTGTGGGGAGGGAGAGCTGCTGCCTTCTCTTCTACCTGCAGTCTTTCGCCTTCCTGATCCCCAAGCCCCATCACCTCACTGAGCAGAATGCCTCCGTGATCCGAAAAGGGTGTCTCTCCTCTCAAGCCACCCCCCCCCGCTCCTCCTCACTCCATGTTTGCACGTCTGAGACGGGGGGGGGGGGGTCACCCTCCTCTCTCTGCTTTGGAGTTGGGGGGATTTTGCTCCTCTGCATCACCCCCCCTTCCCCAGACCCATTGCCTGAGCACGCACAACATGCCTTCGAGGTCATCCTTCCATGTCCTGCAATTTCGGGGGGGGGGGCTGCTTCCCCTTCCTCCTCCTCCGCCTCTCGAGCCGCCGCCCCCCCCCCCCGCAGCTACCTCGCGTCTTTGGGGAGCAGGAGCAGGTCCCCCTCCCGTCCCCCCCGTCCGGCCAGCCGGCCCCCCCTTACCTCCAGACCTGTCCCATCTGCAGCAGGTGGATGACGGACTGCCAGATCCAGACGGAGAGCCTGCAGAGGCGCTGCGCTCCGGGGGCGCCGACGTGATGTCCCGGCCCGGCCCGCCTGCCCGCTCCGACGGAGCCCATCATGGGAGGCCCGCGGCTGGTGAGGCCCTGCACGGCCCCCAGGCCTCCTCCGGTGTAGTCCTGCACGAACCATCGGAAGCTGAGGATCTGCACCAGGACGGAGGGCAGGAGGACGAAGGCCAGCGTGAGGCCGCACCACAGATAGTCCCGCCGGCCGTAGTGGTCCAGGGCCAGCCAGAGGTCGGTGCCCACGTCGCCCAGCAGCACCAGCAGCGCCAGCACGATCCACAGGCAGTCCAGCCACGGCCGCTCCACCGCCCCCGGCCCCGCCGCCGTGGCCGCCGAGGGCGAGGGGGGCGGCCCGTCCGCGCTCCCCCCCCGGCGCCAGCGGGTCCCTGGCCCCCCCGCCGCCGCCGCCCCCCGCCGCCCCCCCGGCCCGGCCCAGCAGGCTCCGCAGGCAGGCGCTCCGGCAGCCCCAGTAGCACGATGACGTGTTGCAGCAGTGGCAAATGTGCACGGAGCTGCTGCCGCCGGCCTCGTCCTCCGAGCCCCCCCCGCCGCCGCCGCCGCCGCCGCCGCCGCAGACGCCCCGGCCCGCCGCGGTAGCGGCGGCGGCGGCGGCGGAGGGATGGTGCTGCTGCTGTTGCTGCTGGTGGTGGTGGTGGTCGTCCAGGTTGTGCAGCTGGGCGAAGCCGATGCCGGCGCCGCTGCCGTCCGACTTGGCCGCCATCACCTCCTCCGCCTGCCTCCGCCGCCGCCTCCTCCACCACCACCAGCAGCACCACCACCAACCCGGCGGCCCCCCCCCCGCCCCGCCGCCCCGGCCGGCCGCCCGGCTCCCGCCCCCCCGCCCTGCGTCCCTGCCTGCCCGCCCGCCCGCCTGCCTCCCCTCCCTCCTCCCGGGCCCCCTCCGGCCGCAGGGCTCGGGACGCCCTCCCCACCACCGCGGCCTCCTCCTCCGCCTCCTCCTTGCCCCTCCGCTTCCGGGGGAGGAGGGAGGCGCTACAGACCGACCGGGCCCCCCATTCCCTCCCTCCCTCCCTCCCTCCTCGCCGACCCGCAAGCAGCAGCAGCAGCAGCCGCCGCCGCCGCGCCGCCGCCGCCGCCGCCGCCGCACAGGAAGGATGGGGCTGGGGGACCCCTAGTGCCAGAGCCAGGGAAGAGCCGGCAGCCAGCCGCCCGGGAGCCGCGCAAGACCACCCCGCACTCCGCCGACACGTCCGCCCACGCCGCCACGCTTGGCACCGGGGCCTCCCTCCCTCCCCCGGCTGGCTGGCTGGCTGGCACTATCACCAGTCCCCGCTCGCCCAGGCCTCGCCTCCTGGAAGGGCATCAGCCAAGGTGCCCTCCTGCATCTTCCTAGGGCCCAGCGGCCTCACGGGCGACCCCCCCCCCCCCGCCGCCACACCGATGCCCACAGGGCGCTGCAGCCACTACCTGCGGAGGCAGCGAAGATGCCACCCGGCCCAGATGTCCCTTGCAGGGGCGCCTCCGAGGAGCCAACGCTGCAATACCCAGGCCTGGTGCTTTCTCAGCTTGCTCCACTTTCTTGCTTACCCCCAGCAGCTTCAAAGGAGGCCGGCAAGAGCCCCCCACTTACTTCATGCAAAAAAAGTTGTGCCTCCATCAGCTGCTAGCCAGCCTGGACAAAAACCCAGCACTCCCTTTGCAACAAGAACAAGACAGCAGAAGTTGTCATAGATCCTTATTACAGCTTCAACTCACTCCCCCCCCCCCCCCCGCATTATTAGGCATCCAGTTTTGGTACTTGCTGCTCTTGTATTTGCTACTCAGACCAAATTCATTTACTTTACTTTCTCACTGAGACGCAAGCTGGGTGGGGTGCAAGAAAATTTCCAGCAGCTTGCAGCAGTACCAAGTTGCATAGTGTTCTCACTTGTTCCTAACACACATCATTCTCTGCACCCACATTCACCTCCTCGTCCCACCTTTCTGCCCCCAGAAGCTCAGTCATGTCTCACCCAGGAATACATCACTTGAGCAGCTGCTCTTCCCACACCTGCCCATGCCTTTTCCATTGACACCGCCTTCAGATGATGTGCTGCCTCTTGGCCCCCATGTTTTGTGCTCACCAACACTGTCTTGACATCAACAACAAGCCACCCTAATTCTTTGCGGAAAATCAGAACACATAAGCCAGAATCGTTGTATGCCTGAAGCACTAGACGAGCCACTTTACCTACAAGAAAGCATAGTTGCAGGCCCTGCCACCAGCCTTGCAGGCTGAGGGAATCCAGAGACATAAGGGAGGGAAGCTGAAATGCCAGACCAATGGGGCGAGGTTTTGTCAGGAGCTTAAATGCACCAATGGAAGGTGCCAGATGGATGCTGGGAGGGAAATAGTTCTAAGGATAGGGAGGACAGGCAGAGTTAGGGCATAGGAATATGATCTTGGGTTTATAGGGTATCTGAGGGGCAAAGAGCAGACAGAGGAGCATAGATTGTGCAAAAGGCAATGAGATTGAAAATGAATCTAGTAAACATGGACTCAAACTTTATGTCAGGTTCTTGACATTCTGTATACCACATATCCGATCACATGTGTGTATAAGGGGGTGTGTGTCTTATGAAATATGGTTTGGTCAAGGGTCTGAAGCTATAGCTCTGTCCTTAACTAAGTGCGGTTCTTTTAAAAAGAAAAGAAAATATTTTATGTTAAAGTGCATTGGAAGGATAAGGCAGGATGCTATACAGTAGTTGCTTGAAGAGAATGGAAGGCAAATTGGTTTATGGTACTAAATGGCATCGTAGAGAAAGGGAAATGATAGAACAGAACAGTTGCCAGCAATCCCAAAAGCAAACCATGCACATACTTATGCCACTGCGTTAAAACAATTGTGTATATTGTGCACTAAAACAAGCGTGTTCCTGTGTGTATTTATGACTTATTGTGAATCTTCGTGTGTGCAATAGTCAGTGTTTGGGTTGCAGAAACTTTATGGATTACCACTCCAGATATCAATGATCAGTAAACATTTTCGGTTCTGCAGATGGGCTTTCTTATACTAGCTCTTGTCTTATCTTTTGCACTGACTTTTGACACAGTTTGGCTCCCTTGTACTCTGTCCATGGTGCTGAAGCCTGTTCTAGCTGTCCATGGTGCTGAAGCCTTTTTTAGCTTCCCAGCCTCTGGACTGTTCCCTCATTTATGAGGCACAGAAAGTAGTGTTTTGGAGGGGTGTGTGTAGTCATGTGGGGGGGGGGGGGGGGGAGAAGGGAGACCCTAGTGCAATATGGCCATATTCATGTGCTTCATTTTGTTATTTCAGCTGTTGGAGGGGGGAAGTGCCCTGGAAAGAGAGAGAATTTCAGGTGGGTACAAGTCTTACCCTGTAGCAGGAGAAGAAAACAAGAGTCAAGTGGCACCTTAAAGACTAATGAAACTTCTTCCAGCATAAGGTTTCATGAGTCAGAACTGATGCATCTGATGGAGTGATCTCTGACTCATGAAAGCTCATGTAGGAAGAAATTTTTGTTAGTGTTTAATGAGCCATTGGGCTTTGTTTTATTTTGCTGGAAAGAGGAATAAGCATTCAAAACCTCAAATTATACACAAAAATCAAGAACTTTGAAATATATACACACACACACACACACAACCTTTCCATTCTATAGAAAGAGATGACTCTTGAATAGGTCTTCACATTCCACCAGAAGGCCTGTGATGATAGCGTGAAATACAGTTTGTGTGTGTGTGGGGGGGGGGGGGGGGGGAGGTCTAAAATTTAGAAGTAGGAGGTGAGAAGGCTCTACCATGAATCCCTGTCAGCTGACACTCTCCAAGTGGAGGTTTCAGCATCAAAGCCACCTTGGATGAGATCAGAACCTAAGCAAGCTCATATGCGTGGAGATAGTGCAAATATTTTGGGCTCAAGCAGCTGGAGGAAATAGCATCCAAAATTCTGCAAGAGTCAAAAGCTTACAAAATATGTATGTTTGTGTGTGTGTGTGGGTGAGAGAGGTGAGTTGTTTGGTGTAGTGGTTAAGTGCGCGGACTCTAATTTGGGAGAACCGGGTTTGATTCTCCACTCCTCCACTTGCACCTGCTGGATGACCTTGGGCAAGCCATAGCTCTGTACCAGCTGTTCTCTCAAGGACAGTTGTCTCAGCGCTCTCTCAGCCCTGCCTACCTCACAGGGTGTCTGTTGTGGGGAGGGGAAGGGGAAGGAGTTTGTAAGCCACTCTGAGACTTCCTTGGGTAGTGAAGGGTGGGGTATAAATCCAATCTCTTCTTCTTCTTCTTCTTCCTTCTTCTTCTTCTTGATCTATTCTGTCTTTTGCATATGTGGTTGTCAGTTCCCCTCAGGGAAGCTCTTATGCTTAAGTTGCACAGCAGGGGAACTACACAACTTGGGGAAAATATTTAAAATACACCTCTTCTAAAATGTGCATAAAATGGCCAGGCATTAGAATGTGGTTGGGACACAAGGAGCTGCATTAGTTTCCCTGTGGACAGTAGCTGATGGATACCTGTGACAGTCACACGAACACATTCCATAAAGCACCAGTATAGCTAGGGGACCACCTCTTACCATGGGTCCCTATGTCCCAGTTGTGGTCCTCAGGCTGCCACTATCTAGTTTTTTCTCTGCTTAAGGTAGTCCACTCAGATCATGCTGTTTCCATCATAACTCCCACCCTGCAGAGGTTTATTCACAGGTGCTCTGCGGGGACTATATTTGCAAGGGCTTTTGATGCAGTGTGGGCTGCAAGCATTATTTTAACAGAGGTGTGGTTTTTTCTTGAAGTTTTATTATATTTGGTAATTTTTTAAAAAAAAATTGCATGAGTATGCTGACTTGACCTATGGGAACACTGGGGTATAAATGTTTTCATAAAATGGCAATAAAACACAACACAAAACACAATGGCAATAGATGACTGGATGCTGCTTCTGCACTCCGGATGGCCTTCCCAGCAGCTTTTCCCATTGCAGGGTTTCCAGTGCACAAACACATTCCAAAATCCATGTGGCCAAATGCTGGTGATGAGGGAGAAGAAGTTGCTAGGACAATGGCAGTGGTATCTCATTTCCCCAGCAAAGCAGGAATACAGTTCTGGATCACGTCTCTGAGTAATGGGATAGAGCTGTGCAATTGTTATGCATTTTAAAATGTCTAAAAGGCTTTTTAGACCTACTTTTCTTGCTGTTTGAAACTCTGACTTCGTCCTGAAATTATCAATCTTGCAATACTCATGATGAAGCTGCTTTATACTGAATTAGACCCTTGGTCTATCAAGATCAGTATCATCTACTCTGATTAGCAGTGGCTCTCCAGGGTCTCAGACTGAGGTCTTTTAGATCACCTGCTGCTTGATCCTTTTACCTGGAGGTACTCAGGATCATACCTGGGATTTTCTGCAACAAAGCAGCAGCTCTAGAATGGAACTAAAGCCCCTTCTGAAGATAATAGCCAATTAGAACCCGCCAGCTCAGCATTTCTGCCTCTTCGGCTGAGTTCTTCACTTGCCCAAAATCTCCACTAACCCAGATTTTACCCAAAGCAACCAAAGGTCCAGCTTATATCTGAGGAGACTTCCTCCACCACCGCAGTTTCTGTGGCATGTGGTAAACGCTAAATCACCAGCCCCAAAGACTTTGTTTTTCAATTGGATATTCAAATCTTCACCATTGAGCCCAGGAGCACTGAGATCCCAAAATGGAAGGGAAAGACCTCTCCTGTTCTTCCTTCAGGGTGGCCAGATGGGCAGCACCTAGAGACTGATAGTACAGCAGTTGGTTATCCACTGGTGATGGAACAACTTAAAGAAGAATCAGCACACATGTTGGCCAGCAAGGCACTGCAAAGTGCTCTTATGGATTTTAACATTCATAAGTTTGAACTTGAGTTGCCATGCTGTAAGGACTACAGGCATTCTCCATTGCTGGGAGAAGGTCCAGTCCACTCCAGGGAGCTGGCAACCTCTATAGTTCACCAAGACAGAAGCAAGGACCCCCTTGCAATAAGAGTTCTTTCTGTCACATCACGCTGGTCAACCCCTGCCCCCTCCAACATACCTACATGGATTATGCTAAAAGAGGTTACCTGGTAACTAATGGTCGGGCCATCAACCAGTCGGCCAGGGCCATCAACAGACAATAGAAGCGATCCAGTGACTCATCGCAGGAGTGCCCAGGTGTCAAGTTCCTCTTTAGCTCTAGTTTCACAATATTGACCACTCCCCAGCCTCTCCTCCTTTTTACCTTTAACCTATGGTAGGGTCAGAAGGGACGGACCGCCTCGTAGGTGTGTTCAGGGATGTGGCCAGCGAGACCCGCCCAAAGTCAACTAATAAAAGAGATTGTCCGGCCAGCAATCGGTCTCTTGAGCCATCGTCCCCTATCTGCTTTACTACCCCTTATGTCCAGCTTTCTATCCAAATATCCTTGCCTCCATCTTTAAATCTCTGGATTCGTGACCAGAGAGACCACGTGGCCTTGCCAGTTCAAGACACGTTCCCCATTTTTCTATTTTTCCTCCCCATCCCACTCTCCATTTTGAGCGGACAGCTCCTCTTCAGGACAGGTACAGTATAACCCTGCAAATTTCCTGCAAATTGCAACTGTGCTATTTTCTATCTAATTTCCTTAGGTCTCTGTGTGTGTGTGTGTGTGTGTGTGTGTGAGATTCTGTTTTGTGTATGCTTGAACAACATCATTCAGTAAACAGCATTTAATTTGCCATCTGCCTCACATGCCTTTTTCCTGGAGAACTCCCGGGAGGGGTGGGACCCTGGTATAGTTGGCTGTAACCCGGTATTTTGCCAATTGCTAACTTTAAATTAAAGCAATTCGGCTAACACACATGCACACACAACCTTCAGCTCTTGCCAATATTCTTTTTCAGCTCTCCACTTCTCCAAGCAAAGGGATGTCCCAAAGACAGATGCCACAAGGTCAGTTTCCTCATGAGGAAAGAGCACTGGAAGTTTATAGTATTTTAAAATATCTATTTATTTACAAATAAGCTTTGGAGAGTCAAAGCCCCCTTCCTCAGATGCACGTAGGAATGGAGATCCTTGAGTCCTAACAAAGTCATAGAATCATAGAGTCATAGAGTTGGAAGGAACCTCCAGGGTCATCTAGTACAACCCCCTGCACAATGCAGGAAATTCACAAATGCCTCCACCCCAAACTCCCAGTGACCCCTGTTCCATGCCCAGAAGATGACAAAAAACCTCCAGGATCACTGGCCTGGATAAAATTTGCTTCCTGACCCCAAATGGTAATCAGCATTTCCCTGGGCGTGTAAGAAAGGGCCACAAGAACTAAGCCCTGATGCAATCCTTCCTGCCCTCCCTCTCGTGATCTGCCTAAGTTCACAGAATCTGCATTGCTGTCAGATGGCCATCTAGCCTCTGTTTGAAAACCTCCAAAGAAGGAGAGCCCACCACCTCCTGAAGAAGCCTGTTCCACTGAAGTTCTTCCTAATGTTTAGCTGAAAACTCTTTTGATTTAATTTCAACCCATTGGTTCTGGTCTGACCTTCTGGGGCAACAGAAAACAGCTCCATACCATCCTCTATATGACAGTCCTTCAAATACTTGAAGATGGTGATCATACCACCTCTCAGTTGTCTCCTCTCCAGGCTAAACATACCCAGCTCCTTCAACCTTTCTTCATAGGACTTGGTCTCCAGACCCCTCACCGTCTTCACTGCCCTCCTCTGGACATGTTCCAGCTTGTCTATATCCTTCTTAAATTGTGGTGCCCAAAATTGAACACAATACTCTAGGTGAGGTCTAACCAGAGAGTCCTAATGAAAGTCCTCTCAAAAACTTATACCCTGAAAAACTTGTTGGTCTCTAAGCTTCTGCTGGACTCAAATCCAGCTGTTCTACTGCAGACCAATGTGGCTACCTGCTGAAACTGTCTAGAATTATGTTCCATTTAGATGATGTTCTAATCCTTTACAATCCTTTAGAATGAGAATGGCAAACTTCTAAATTCTTGTGGAACACTATATTTTCAGGAGAAATAGTCTGAGGTCATGGGTGACCTCCAGATAACAGTGAGGGATGTCTTGTGGTAAGCAGTGGGACCATGGCTCAGTCTTGCAGTAAAAGGTGGAGCCACAGCTCAGAGCCTTCTGCTTTCCATGCAGAAGGCTGGAGGTTCAATCCCCAGCATCCCTAGTTAAAGGATCAGGTAGCAGGTAATGTGAAAGACTTCCACCTTCTACCTTCCATCTGAGACCTTGGACAGCCACTGCTAGTCAGAGCAGCAGGGCTCATTTCGTAGCAGGAGCTCCTTTGCATATTAGACCTCACCCGCCTAATGTAGCCAATCCTCCAAGAGCTTACAGAGCTCTTCTTACAGGGGCTACTGTAAGCTCTTGGAGGATTGGCTACATCAGGGGTGTGTGGCCTAATATGCAAAGGAGCTCCTGCTATGAAATGAGCCCTGTAGAGTCTATGTAGACTTTCATTGGCCGAAGGTCAGACTCAGTATAAGGCAAGTTCATGTGTTCAAGGGTTTTGTTGTCATTGGAACACGTGCTCATGCATAGCAGAGTAATTAGAAATTATATCTTTACATACATCACTTAAAAAAATCTGTAACAGAGCGTGGAATCCTGTAACTTGAGCCAGTTTCTGATTGGTCCACCAGGGCAAAAGAAAGATGTCTCCAGGGGTTGCAACCAGCCCCCAAGGATGTACCAGGTAACTTTCCCTGCTGTAGAATATTTGTTCATTTTTAAAAACTATTTACAGTCCACAGGGAGGAAAAAAGAAGAAGCTCAGAGCAGCTTACAATACTCAGTGTAAAGTGATAAAAATACACAAACACAGGCAGAAGAGTCAGCAGCATAAATACTTTGCAGAGCAAAACTATTAAAAGCAGCAGCAAGCCAATAAAACATTCAGCTCTAATAAGTGAATCATAAAAATCAGCAGACATCAAAGCAAAGTGTGCAGCATCTGGAAAGCAGGCTGAGGAAAACCTACCACTTTCTCGGACTGTGTGAGAGCGTGATTCTTTAGCAGGAATTTCCAGGCAAATAGATTAGAATACCTTTCCACATGCTCCACATCTGAACTGCTGCTCCAATTCATCCCCTACAGAAGAGAAGAATAATTTGAACTGTGGCTGGTGAGGGAATGATGCAAAGCATAGCGCCGTGTTCGGGAGCAATAGTATCAGTACTGAAAAGAACAGTGCCCTTTTACAAACTGTTCATGGGGAGTTCAAAAGTTCTGTGAAGTTCTGAAAGAGGCAGCAGCTCTTGAAATACTACACTTTCCTGTTCCCTGAGTCACAGTCCTGGAAGTAGGGAGTCAATGCAAAGCAAAAGACTTCACTATTAGCTGGGCAGGATGTTTCTGATTGAATGGACTGTATGAGGCAAGGCCAAAGATTATGGATAGAATACACAGAGAATCTGCTAAAACAAGCTCCAATGGAGGCTTCACAGTCCTCTCTCTTTTTGCTGACCTGCTGAGGACTTTCAAAACAACAAGATACTTGAGTACCTGGCCAAGATACTTGCTACTATGCAGAGCTATTTGAGAAATTGTGAGATATAGTGATGGCCACAAACACAGATGGCTTCAAAGGGGGATTAGACAGATTTGTGGAGGAAAGGTTCATCATTGGTCATGGCAACTAATGGAAATTTTTATATTCAGATGGAGCAAGCCTCTGAATAAATACCAGTGCTAGGAGGCAGCATCAGGGAGAAGGCCTTGGTGTGGTGGTTAAGATTGAAGGACTCCAATCTGGAGAACCAGGTTTGATTCTCCACTCCTCTATATGCAGCTGATGGGTGACCTTGGGTCAGTTATACTTCTCTCAGAGCTGTTCTCTCAAGAGCAGTTCTCTCAGAGCTCTCTCAGCCCCACCTACCTCACAGGGTGTCTGTTGTGGGGAGAGGAAGGGAAAGGAGATTGTAAGCTGCTCTGAGGCTCCTTCAGGTAGTGAAAGGCAGGGTATAAATCCAATCTCCTCCTCCTCCTCCTCCTCCTCTCCCCTGTATTTTTGGCTCTCTAGAGCACTGGGTTGGCCACTGTGTGAAACAGGATGCTGGACTAGAGGGACCTCTGATCTGATCTAGCAGGACTCATATTCTTATTTTGGTTTGGTGAGATTTAGGTGGTGCATAACCAAAATTCAAGAAACTGTTCCTGCCTGTCAGAAATCTCCCACCAACTTTTTCTCACAAGCTCCCAACTGCAGACTGTTTTTCTCTCCCCCACTCTCATCCAAACAGCAAAAACTGCTTCTTTCAGCCCTCTGCCGAGAAAGGGAGGAGGGACCATACTTCTTAGTGGCTTGGATTAGCTACCAGTCATCACAGGCCATTAATCAGGCCCTTAATGTCCAGCAGTAAGTGCCATGCTGTACAGAATCCTAGAAAGGGTTGGGTAGGAGAGAGAAAGAGGCAGGCCATTCAGCATAATTATGAGGCATGTTTATAACACTATTCTATTTCCAAGTAACAGGTTTTGATTTTTTTTTAATAATGTCTGGAAGAACAGAAGGAGGAAAAGAGGTGGGGACTGTATGTGGAGGAGGAGTGGGTGGAGGACTAGAAAACAGAAGCTACCAGGAAGGGACAAAAAACCCTATATTAACATTTTTGGGGATCTGAAATTCTCTTCTGGATACCAGGCTGCTTGGTGCATTCATGCATACGGTTTATTTACAGTCCCTGAGTTGACTCCCATCTAGGGCCACCAGTCCTGCCAGACAAACTTTGCTGGGTAAACGAGATACATAGTGAAAGAGAAAGAAGGATATTTGGTGAAGGGGGGGGGGGGGGGATAAATATATCCACTCTATGCTCTAGACGCATATTAATGCATATATGCCATTTTTGTTGTTGCTGTTCAGTTGCACAGTTGAGTCCGACTCTTCGCAGCCTCATGGACCACATCATGCCAGGCCCTCCTGTCTTCTGCCGTTCTCCAGAGTTTGCTTAATGTCATGTTTGTTGCATCAATGACACTGTCTAACCATCTCGTCCTTTGCTGTCCCCTTCTTCTTTGACCTTCAATCTTTCCCAGCATCAGGGTCTTCTCCAGGGAGGGCTCCCTTCTCATTTGGTGGCCAAAGTATTGGAGCTTCAGCTTCAGTATCTGGCCTTCCAGGGAACAGTCAGGGTTGATTTCCTTTAGGATTGACTGATTTGATCTCCTTGCAGTCCAAGGGACTCTCAAGAGATGTCTCCAGCACCATACTTCGAAAGCATCTCTTCTTCAGCTCTCGGCCTTCCTTATGGTCCAACTCTCGCAGCCATACAGTACTACTGGGAATACCATTGCTTTGACCATACGGACTTTTGTTGGCAGGGTGATGTCCCTACTTTTTGTTGTACTGTCTAGGTTTGCCGTCGCTTTCCTCCCAAGGAGCAGGCATCTGCATGTATAAGTTGCCTACAAACAGCACATAAAAGCCATACAGTGTGCATTCACAATACAAAAGACTACATAAAAACAACAGTGCTTCTACACAGCCCTGTTGATGGAAGAGGCAGGAAGAGGAATTTTGTCCCCTCCCTGTCCCACACTGCTGCCCCACCCCATTAAGCATAGTTATTAGTCTACAGTGGTTCCAGGATCATCGAAACCAATGAGGGACGGTGAGAACTACATGACAAGCATGTTTGGCTGGTGAACATATCGTTTTTGACAGCTATAATCCCTCACGAGCCACATCTTGGATCTCCTAGTCTCATGAACCATCTGGCTTGAGCGGTGTGTTGAACAGCTTTGCAGCTGCACAGCAATTGTGGGGGTGGCATTCCATTTTCTTCTGCCTTGTCACCCCTTTTGCACCTGCACAGTAGGTTGAAATGGCTTTTCCACCAGGACTAGAGGTGGTCATGTCAGAGGTGGTGCCAGTGATGAAAAATGAGGATTCCTGGGGACCGTGCAGAAATGCACATCCAGACAGTTGGAGAGCCAGACAGTTTAGCACCCGTTAATGTTGGACTGACAAACAAATACAAATGATAAGGTTGTTTTTTAATCAGTAGGGTGGGTCTAGCCAGACATGTGCTTGGTGGGAAAAGTCTAGCTGGCATCTGCAGCCACCACTGAGGGAGATGGTATACTGTTAACATTTCAGGGTTTCGCCTTGGATGTGGGAAGCCAGAGAACAGAGGCTGTCAGGGTAGAACAGCTTGTTGGGGAGGGACTTAAAAGCTAAAGTAGAAGAAGAGAAGAAGAGATTGGATTTATACCCCACCCTTTTCTTGGAGTCTCAGAGCGGCTTACAAACTCCTTTCCCTTCCCCTCCCCACAACAGACATCCTGTGAGATAAGTGGGGCTGAGAGAGCTCTTTCCAGAACTGTCCTTGAGAGAACAGCTCTGACAAAACTATAGCTTGCCCAGGGTCATCCAGCAGCTGCAAGTGGAGGAGTGGGGAATCAAACCCGGTTCTCCCAGATTAGAGTCCGTGCACTTTACACCAAACTGTTGTATGGCACATGTTGGAGGGCCTGTGGAGGACAGCTTGGGAAAACATGTTGTAGGTGGGAGATGGGTGAAGCTGAACCATGGCCCTGCAGGAAGGACCTACTGTAACCCCAACAAAGGTGTTACCCTGGAGCAAACTCAATTTCTATCTGGCTGCCTGGAGGGGTCAACAAGGATAGAACCACATCCTTTGTTGAGTCTGCTAAGGGCACCCCTGTTCCACATGTCCCAGGAAGGAATGAACCTGATGGCAGAGAGCAACTCAGGGAAGAGGCTTGAGCTGCTTGCAAGCAACCCAGCTTGTTTGCCAACAATCACACATTGAATTGGCTGGAACTCAAGTACCTCTAGAACTAACTTTTTTAGGACAGGGATCTGCCAATGTCAGCACCTTTGGCTGGATCCAACCCAGAGGGTCTAAATCCTTAAGATCATGCATAAGACTGATAATTCAAGTGTGTGCATAAGCAAGAGAATTCCTACAGTCTGACATCCTGTCCCATCTTTGGCTTCCTCTGTGCTGGCCTCTATTACAACCTAAGCTTCATGTCCCAGATCTTGATCTTCAGGTGTGAACCATTGTCCCCGTGCCAGGGCTTGAGGGGCCTTCGGCCCAGGAGCTGCTGGCCTGACAACGATGGAGGGTGGGGCAGTGAAGGCCCTGCCAGAGGCTGGAGAGGAGGCGAGGCCCCGCATCCTGCCTTAAGAAGGGTGTTGGTAGTTAATCTTCAGCACTCAGATCAGCAGGATCTATCTGACAGCTATCTGACAGCTGGTAGCTGTGCAGGACAAGTTCCCACCAGTTATGACTGGAACTGAAGTAAGTTCAGTCATAATGACTCAGCATGCAGCTGATTGGTTGAGCTATGGATATAAAAAGGAGGACGATGGGTCAAGGAGGACCACCCTGAGGCTGCCGAAGGACCCAGCCAAGAAGGAATGGGAAGTGGCCCAGGCACCCAGGAGAAGCATGGCAGCAGGGAGCAGTGACGGAAGTCCCACCCCGTGCTCATTGGACTGAGACCCTAGCCCTTGGGGAGGGTGGAAGAGATGAGGGACGGCAGAAGGCAGCGTGGACGAGCTGGCCTGGCTGCCGGGGGATGTGGGGTCTAGAGGCAGCGAGGAGGGATCCGACAGCTCCTATGACAACTATCCAGTTCCCAAACACTTCTAGTAACTGTGTGTTACATTTCAGCTTTCTGGCCAGCAATTACGGAAGTTATCTTGGCAATTTCAAGGAAGAAAAGTGCAAATACCATGTAAAAACTTTCTAGCGAGCAATATGTCTCAGACTGTGTACTTCAAGTTCTAGGCATTATGGATGAAACTGAAGCATCTGCTGATGTACTTGAAATCTGCTGTTCCGTGTGTGAGATGTACATATGTTCTGTGTACAGATCTCTCTAATTATTAAGATGTCTTGGATCATGTACATGCTGAATTTCAGGTTTCTGGCCCAAGGAGAAGTATTATAACTATTTTGATGCCCTCATGAAAGAGCCAGTCTCAGAGTGGTTGAATTTTTTTTCATATGGTATTTTTATTTATTTACATGTATGATGATGACATTTTAATGATGTAGTTATCTTTCATAAAAGCAGGATGGTTTGATTTTTACTAAAAAAAAGGGTATTTAAAAGTTGAATTCTGCTTGTCCCCAATGGCCATTCCTTCCTAATTCAAGCGCTTCATACAATCATATTGATGATTTATTCCCAACTTGCCCACCCCTGCTCACTCTGCCTGCCAACCCTGTTGGTTGCTACACACAGAGTAGTATTTTGTAGGTGCTTGTTCTTGCAGGCTTCAGGGGATAACCTCAGAAGTAAATTTTCCCTGTAATAATAAGTAATTTGAAAAGAGTTTCTTGCTCAAAATATTCCTTTGATCCTTTTTCCAGAGTATTATTCCAATGCGCATCGTCCTCAAGAAGACCTCTCAAAAGGCGGATTGTCGGCAGGTTTGTTTTGCACAGGAAGGGATACAGTCCAGCCAGAATTCCTCTAAGTTACACTAGGGGGTGCTGGTGCACAAAATTTTAGCCAGCAGTGCCCAGATGTTAAGCTTCTGCTCACACTAAGGAATTTCTCTCTCCATTGGAAACAATGGAGAATGGGGGCACCTCCTTCTGGGGCCCATAAAATTGGACCCCATGGTTTAATCTCTTTGAAACTTGAGGGGCAGGGGTGAGGAGAGGCACCAAATCTGCAGCACAGCTGCTGGTGCCTCTGCCTAAAAAAAACAGCCCCTCCAAAGCCCCAGACACCCACAGATTGATTCTCCATTATAGCCTGTGAAGCCCATTGACTATAATGCTTCCCATAAGCTATAATGGAGCCAGAAAAAATAGATTTTTTTTGCACACCCGTTATGTTTTTCTATATTATTTGTAAGCTTTCTTGAGTCACAGGATAAGTGGGATATAAATATCTGAAAAAATAAGTAGTTTGCACAGGTTGATAACATTTAAGCAACTTCGGGATGTTGCTCATGAGGTAGAATTTTTGCTCACAACCCTGGGGAGCTTAGAGGGAACATCCACCCTCCCTGTTTGTGCTGCCTCCACCTTCTCAGTCTCTTCCTTTGCAAATAGCAGAGGGATGTTTTGGCGCTAATCCGGGCAGGGATGTTTCAGTTCCCTTCATTTTTGATACTGCTACTCCCATGATCATCCTGAAGCTGGTGGCCAATTTTGGGGCTCTTTACTTTATTGTCTAATGAGTTATTCCTGCCACAGACAGACACGTCCTTTTACTATAGATATACCTTGCCTCCTTCTCTGCCCTTTTATAATCACAACAAGCCTATGGGGTGGGTTAAGCTGAGACTGTGTGACTGGCCCAAGGCCATCAAGCAAGTTTCCTTGCCAGAGTCGGTATTTGAACCTGGCACACTGCACTGGCTGGCTCTGATAGCTATCAGAAGTTGTTAACCCCCCTTTGTTTTGTACAGGGGGCATATTTCCCAGCCTCCTTGTCTCTGCTGCCTCCACCTTCCTGGCTTCTACCCAGTAAGCTGAGCCAGGAGACTCCAGTTCCCTCCATGTTTGGCACTGCAACTGTCACAATTGTCCCAAAGTTGGTGACCATTTTGTAGCTGCTAGCTTTGTTTTCTGATGAGTTACACCCACCACAGACAACCATTACTGCCACTGCAAATAGTAGGGTGTGTTTGTGTACAGATAATTTGGGCCAGGATGTTCCAGTTCCCTTCGTTTTAAGTGCTGCACCTTGCCTGACCATCTTGATGGTGGTGTCCAGTGCTGAGACTCCTAGATTTGTTTTCTGATGGGTTGTGATGCCTGCCACAGGTAGATGAACACACAGACATGTGAATCTATTTATTGTTATAGATTTAATATGAGTGGTTTTCCAAGCAGTTCTGCATCTGCATTCTGATGGCTGGCGTCTGCTGGGTAGCCACTTTTGGTGCACATTTACAGTGTGCTGATATGCTTGGATTATGTATGCTTCTGAGTCATCATAGGTAGGCCATACATCATTTTCCAGCAACCCACAGCCTGAGTGTTATGTCCGCGGGTGGCCACAGGGCTGCAGTGACATAAGGCTTGAGCTTGGCTCCTGAAACAATAGGAACCAAGGATCCTAGACCCACACTAGCCCTCCAAAAAGAACTCTGGCGGAAGATTCAAACCTGCCAATGGGTCTTGAGGTGCAATCTAGGGACTGTATATAGTTGGCCTTCGTGGCCAGTAATGCATGTTAGTTGTGTACCTAATAAAGGATGCTGATCATTACATCATAGTCTGCCTCTTCAATGCAACGAACCCAGTACACAATATTGAGAATGTGGGCAGCTTTCGCAACTGCTCAGTCGATGGCATTACTATTACCCATTGTGCTGGTGCATGCTCAGGACTCACTGGCTTGAACTACTGTTTCTTCATTGGCAGGATGAGAATGGACAAGGAATTTTGATTCCTTTTCTGACACTGAATTAGTGAAAACATGCTCAGCTTTGGTAATTAAGTTGAGGCAAGGCTGGAATACCAGAAATGAAAAGGCAGGCAGGGAAGCAAAAATGGCCCTGGAACAGGCCCTGCCCCCTGGCCCACCTCTAGCCCCACCCCCTGACTCACCCCTAGCCCTGCTCCTCCAACAGAGGGGGGAAAGGAGCAAAACCTAGCTCCCTTGGGGCAGTAGGCCAGGGCACACAGGGCCAGGGCAGCCAGCTTGCTTGCAGCAACAGTGGTGGACATTCACCCACTTTGCACAGGGCTGGGGCAGCCAGCTCACCTGCAGTGGTGGCTCCAAAAACTACCCAGAACAGGATGAGGGCTGCTCTTCACTTGGGACTGGGGTGGCTCTGGTGGCACGGAGGTGGCCCCAAGTTATTGGCTCTCTGGGAAGTCCTTGTGACCTTAATGGGCAGACCACCCCTGTAGAGAGGCAAGTGATACATCTTCTCTTCATTTCCCCAAACTTTGCCAGGCTCTAGGCAACCAAGGAAAGCCCCTGATCTGCAAGTTGACCCCCCCATTGTATGGGTTGGGCAGATGGTGGTTGAGGGCGAAGGGACAAAGACAGTCGCTGGGAAGTGGTGAAAGAACTTGCATACGCAAAACATGTCTGAATACCTTTTCAAGAACCCTTTTTTTGAGCATTTGAAGGCATTGCCTGTAATTTGTAACCACGCTGAAGCTCAAACTAAAGGATTATTAAATGGAAGGGTAGATTCTTAGGACGGTGGAGAAGCAGGGTTTAAGTTGGTGGTGTAGTGGTTAGAGTTCCAGACAAGGCTCTGGGAGGCCCAGGGTGGAATTCCTCAGTTGGCTGCGGAAGATCTCTGGGTGACCTTGGGCCAGCCACTCTCTCTTAGCATAACCCTACCTTGCAGGTTTGTTGCTGTGAGGATCAGCTGGAGGAGAGCAGAAGGACATTGCAAGATGCTTTGGGGCCTCCCTGGAGAGACAAGAGGGGTATAAATAAATATCTTTCAGGTGAGTGATGCAAGAGGTCAGGCCTGCCTGGAACCCAAGAATTCTGAACTTATGATGCATCGTAGAAACCCGGGTGTTCTGGCAAAGTAGACTTCATCACTGTTTTGCATGATCTGGGTCGGAATCCTTGCACCGAGAATACTTTTCTGGGGGTGTAAGGCCTCCCTGAAATAGAACCTCATGCAGGTTGACAGATTGTCTTTTAGGGCCACAATGCATGCTCCACAGTGCAATGATCAACACCACCACCACCAAAACTATGAGAAAACAAGTGTGATATTGTAGTCGTGTGAACTACAAAAGCACCCTTTTGACTATGTGCCAGCCATGCAAAGAAGTTGTACTGTGAGGACATCTACAGGGGCATTTTTATTAGCTGTTGCATGCCTAGGTTTATCGCCTAATCGATAGCACAGCTACCAAAAACTGTCCCAGCTATAATGATGTTAAGACTGTAACTTCAGATCTCTTGATTTCTTAAGGCCAGGCATTCTTTGCAGGGAATGGAAGTCCATTCAGGGTCTAAATTGAAGCATTTCTGGATACTCTTGTACCAGGTGACAACCACAGAACACCGATATACCTTCTCCTTTGTAGCGCACTCCCCGGCCTTCTGCAAACCAGAAAACTTCATCACACATCCAAGTTTTGACCAGAAATGCGTGGAAGAAACTCTGTTTCCCAGTGTCAGGACTCCAGAAAGACTGCGGTTTGCCAAGGTGTTAGCTTGTTTGACACTACTCAACTCTGATCTAAATGAGAAGCTGCAAGAAGATTGGCCCCAGCAGCCAAGTCTTAACAGGAACAGGACAGAATGTACCAGATGTTACCCCGAGACATACATACAAGCTTCAAGGACAGATTTGTTCACTAGTCTGAGACTGAACAACTAAGAGCTCCTCACAGCTGCCGATCGACTTCCTCTCACTTTGTCCCTAGCTTCATTGGAGGCTGCTCATGGATATTTTCCATCAGCAGGAAAACATCCCATGACATGTGTGCGTGTATATTTAACAACAAGAGATCATTTCCTTTCTGATGTATTTCTTGTCTGACATAATGCTGCTGGAGGACATGGGAAGACAAGTCTCTCTCTCTCTCTCTATGAATATGAAGGACTATTGTAGGGAACAGATCTTTGAATATCTGCCCCCACTTACCTGAGAAAAGGATGAATGGTTTAGAGAGACAGAACCCTTTGCAGCCCAAATTCTTTGTCAAACATGAGGTTCATTTTTTTTGTGCTGTCAAGTCACATCCAGGGCTCATTTCATAGCAGGAGCTCCTTTGCATATTAGGCCACACCCCCCCGATGTAGCCAATCCTCCAAGAGCTTACAGTAGCCCCTGTAAGAAGAGCTCTGTAAGCTCTTGGAGGATTGGCTACACTAGGCGGGTGAGGCCTAATATGCAAAGGAGCTCCTGCTATGAAATGAGCCCTGGTCACATCTACCTTATGGTGATCCTGTGTGGTTTTTCAAGGCAAGAGACATGCAGAGGTGGTTTGCCAGGGCCTGCCTTGGTGTGGTGACCCTGGGCTTCCTTGCTGGTCTCCCATCCAAATACTAACCAGGGCCAACTCTGCTTAGCTTCTGAGATCTGATGAGATTGGGTTAGCCTGGGCTATCCAGGTAAGGGCTGAAGTTATAATGATGTGGCATTGTTTGCTACTTGTGTAAAGGACCTTTTCAAATTAAGAAAATATCACATTTTTTTCACCATTAAATAAAGACCTTTCTTTTCTTTTCTTTTTTGTGGCCAGAAAGCAACCATGCAATCAGCTGTGAGTCCAGAAGAGTGGGACTCAAAACATTGTTTTTGGAGGTCAGAGGGATTCTAGCATAGCTTGTTGCAAACCAAGTGGGAAGAACCTTTGGGACATTCCTTCAAGGGTGACTAAGCAAGAAAGTCTGCCATCCATGACCATACTCACTGGGGGCCCACAGAAGCGAGGAGAGAGTTGTGCTAATACTACCATGAAACACTTGCTTAGTTTAAAACTATGCTAGACACTAGAGGGATTCTGACCAGGTCACACCTGAGCCTCTAAGCCCCCTGGTGGGCCATGACAGTGGATTATCTAGGATACATATAAAAATACCGGAATCCTGAACTGCCACACAGACTGTGCAATTTAGTCTAGCTTATGCCATCTGTTCTCTTAGATCAACCCCTTCGAAACTCATGTCAATCTCAGGTCTGCCAACCTGCCTCCCCTTGCTTTGGGGATTGCAATCAAAAACAGATAAGAAGAAGTTTCAGACTGATGTCCTTCCCCCCTCATCTTCCCTCCCTCCTCTTACCCTAAAGTGTAGAGCTGGAAAAGGAGACACCCCCCCATTAATAACCTTAATAGGTCCACTTAGTAGAAAACAGATTTTATCCTCTTGGGTCATGGGCAGCTTAAATGTGGGCTCTCCAGGTTTGCTTTCTTTCTGTTTTGATAAACAGTGAAGAGAAAAAGAGCTTGGACTTCTTGCCTGCTCCTGATTTCTTTGGGGGAGGGCATATTCTGAATAGGGAAAAATCAAATGTTTAAATAGGTTGTAAAGAAAGCCAACCACTTGTGAGGAGACCAGAAAAGCCCTTCTTCTTTCCCCAAGAAGAGGGATCACGTGAGTCCACAGCTGTCTAGGTGGAGTTCCCTAGAGAAACACAGTGACCTGTGAATGACCCAGGGTTGCTAACCCAAGGTGTGGCTGGAAGCCCTTGAATTTCTGTGAATGTGTATACAACAGTTATCAAAGCCTAACTTCTAAATTTTAATTTTGTAAACCAGCTCAAAGTAAAGAAGGTGAATGGGAAGCATGTTATAGCTGAAATACCCACCCATCTTGTACCGGTAGGTATTAAATATTAAATTTAGAAATCCATGTGTCAAATACCACAATTAACTGAATTTTCACATGTAAATATCCATGGGCAAATTCAAAAATCTGTGAGTATATGACAAACTCCTCTTCTCTTCAAGTTCATTTCAATATAGATAAACTTTCTCTTCAACATAATGTCATTTGGTATATCATGAACCCATCCTAGACAAGCTGGAGAGACAGAGCTGTTAATTAAATCCATGACCTTTCCCATCAACTCCAATCATGTTGGAATACAGTACTAATTCCAACCTGCTTAGATTCTCCTTTGAAAGCAATATGAAAACAGCCATGGGCTGCAGGTGTTATTGTGATGATATATTTCTCACAAACATGTTGCTTTGTTGACTTTGCTTTCATTGGCAAAAAGGAGAAAAGGTTGGGGGTATGCATTCATTTTCGAATCAATGTAAAACATGAACGGAAAAAGTCCCATTTGCTTAATTTGTTTTGATAATGAAAACAAATGAGGTAAACAATGAATGAACAAATTCTCATTCTTCCATTTCCCTGGTGCTTGGTGTGCTTGTGGGGGGGGGGGGGGAGGAGATGCCCTTTCTCTGTCCTCTTCTTCTTCTTTCAACCCCCCCCCCCCACTTTCTGAGCTGCAGGTAGCAGCTATTTCTGCAATGGTGGCAGCAGGACCGGTGGCAATCTAGACAAGTGGTGACCAGGAAGAAGAAGAAGAAGAGAAGAGATTGGATTTATACCCCGCCCTCCACTCCCCAAGGGAGTCTCAGAGCAGCTTACAAACTCCTTTTCCCTTCCCCTCCCCACAACAGACACCCTGTGAGGTAAGTGAGGCTGAGAGAACCCTTTCCCAAGCTGTCCTTGAGGGAACAGCTGGTACAGAGCTATGGCTTGCCCAAGGTCATCCAGCCAGGTGCAAGTGGAGGAGTGGGGAATCAAACCCGGTTCTCCCAGATCAGAGTCCGCGCACTTAACCACTACACCAAACTGGCTCTCCAAGAAGAGACTTTCCCTCCCTTCCGACGGCACCTTGTATTCTGTTTCAGCAGTGTCCAGTGGGATACACCCTGGGAAATGTATTCCCAGCATACCTGACATTAAGATAGAGAATTCCCAGCCATCTGCCCTTTGGCAGTGTTTATTTTGCCAGGAAGCCGCAACTGGTAGTGGATTCCAAAAGAGTGGATAATCAGTAAAATTGACCCCGGTGGGATTTTGATGTACATGGTTTCTCTCTCCCCTCTTTACATATTCATATACCAGAAGGGGGATGAAAGGCTCTCCAAAGTCTCAGGCAGCAAGTATTTCCTAGCCTTTCTATCTAAGATCTTTTCCAGTGGAAGTCCATAACCATGCTCCCCAGTGGGAGCTGAAACGAGCTGATAATTGTGTCTGAAAAGAAAACAATAAATTTAAATTTAAACAGAGAAACATTCTGAGTATTCATAATAACGAACTGGTGAGAAGCACACTGGGTGGGGTTGCAAGAATGCTGATGTTGGGATTTGGTGGGGGCAAGTTAAGCGGCTTTAAGACTAGGGATGGGCACGGACCAGGAAAACGTGGTTCGGTTTGAGGTTTGTGATATGTCCTGTTCATGAACCACAGACCGTCTTCAATTTTTAGCTGCCTCACAAATCAGTTCAGTTTGTGAAGTTTGGAAGGTGGTAGAACACCCCCTCTGGCATGCTAGAGACACTAAACTCACAGGGGTCTCTGGCTGACTCTTCTCTACCTGCCCTCCAAGTTTGGTGAGGATTGGATTATGGGGTCTGAGTTACAGGCCCCCCCCCCCAAGAAGGTGCCCCAAGGAAAGTGCTTTCTGGGGAAATTACCACGGTCATTTTGGCAGATGCAGATGCAAAAGGTTCAGGAATGTGTAGAACAGAACCTGTGCAAGCTAGATACTTCAGACTTGGAGGCCATGAAGAGAAGCATCCGGGGGAGGTCTCCTGCAAGTTTGGTGCATCTAGCTTGCATAGGATCTGTTCTATACAATCCTGAACTTGTATCTGTCGTTTTGACAGGTGCAGGTTTAGGAGCTTCAGGAGTATATAGAATGGATCCTGTGCAAGATAGAGACATCAAAGCCCCAGGTGACCTCCCCTGGACGCTCCTCTCCAGGCCCTCCAAATTGTTGCTTTGAAAACATTCTGACTGTGTGGAGACAGTCTGTGTGGAAATGTATCTGCTCACAAACCTGCACGAACCCCCACAAACAGCTTGAAAGTTTGTGGACAGTTTATGCCAGTTTCCCTTTTATGAGCTTGACTTCACAAAGCATGGACTGCCCAAAATCCATCACAGACTTTAGTTTGTGAGCTGGTTCATGCCCTCCCCTATTTAAGACTGGCAGCACTGCCTTCCTGCTTCTTTGCCCTCTTTCCACCTACTCAGCTTGCTCAAAGATGTTTCTAGTACTAGACATTACAGTCCATGTGGACCAGGAGTCCAGCAACTGTGTTAGATCCTTCAGATATATGCAGTTGCCATGTTGTCTGAAAGAGGCCATGTATGGATCTTCAGCTTTTGTTCACACAGATAAGAACCTTGAGAAACCAGGGCTTCATGTACAGAGGCTGTACATGTGGGGGGGAAGCTGCATGTTGCTCCTTTCAGATAGCAGGGCAACACAAAATAATTGGAGAATTGTGGGTAGTAGTGCATGTTCCTGATATGGGTAGCTGGCAGGTTCCTGGTACATGCAGTCATAATGTCTGAAAAGGGCTACCCTTTCCTGTAAGAAATGGCCTTTGTCAAAATGTCCCAGACCACTGCTGCTCAGGCAGGGCACCAACCATAAACTTTGGCCTCCTGTGAAGTCCCTAGCAATGATGTTGACCATCTTGGTCTGTTTTGCCACTAGTCATCTTATTCCTGGTCATATTATTATTAAAAACTGAGTGACAAAATATGTCACAAGCATAGGTTCCTAGTGGAAGAAAGCAGTGATGAATTGTTTGGTGTACGAGTGTCCCCCCCCCCCACACACTTCTGAATTGGGCAGCTCAGTGTGAGCATGCCTTGACTGTCCGCTCATTTAAAAACACCATTTGGTTGCTGGTGGTCATTCCTCTGTTCCAGGAGACGTGTCTGTTTAAATGGTTCCATTGCCATTAATGAGAATCTCCAGCCCTTCCCAGCTTGACTGTTGGCACAATGGAAGAAAAGGAGGGGGGAGAAGCAGCAGAGTGTTCCAAGACACATTTGTGTGTTTAGAGTGGATGGCAAGTTTGTAAACTCGTTCCTGCCTCCACGCGCCCCGTAATTAAAATCTGCTGGTAATTAGTCAGTCGTTAAAAATAGGGGCTGGCTGTTTTTGTGCTACGGCAACACTAACCAATTTAATGTCTGTTCAGTACTAATTTGGGTGTCTTCAGCTCTTTTAAGAATCTGCACTGCTTCTTAAGCAATGGATGCAAAAGGGTCTTTTAAATGCATTTATCGATTTTACAAAAGTATGGGTGGCAGTGAGGGCCAGATTGGCTGATGGTGGGATTTTGGGGGGTTACATTTTTTTTTGGTCCTTTTAGGGGCTACAAAATGTTAAATTATAAAACTGCCAATTCAACAGAATGGTGGAAGAGCGAGAAGGGCTTTTTTATTATTTGCTTGTAGATTTCCCACAAAATAAATGCTTTCCCATCAAAGTAAACTGTTAATCAAATCCATGGGAGTGACAGATGTGCTACAGAATAGGGCAGATGTTTGACGTTTGGGGGAGTTGCCCATGCATTTTCTAAACAGACAGGGATTACCACTGCCGACAGATATAATCCTTTACTAACCTGACATGTCAAAGACAATGCAAAAAACATGAAAATGTCTTAATGCGTTTGTTACTAATATTTCAGCTAAATCAGCTCAAAAGAATAGATTAAAAAAATAGAATGAACATTTCATAAAGGTGGTGACAAAAAGAAAGAGTTTCAGTTCCCTGTGATTTAATTGTATGCTTCTGAATGGGTTCTCCTACTGAGGTAGATGGAATACAAGCGAGCGTCACTTGTCAGTCAAAAGGCAGGTTTTGAATAGGGTGCTCACATGTGCACAGCGCACCCCTCCCTAATGATTTAGGGCACAGAGATGGTATTCAACTTAAATCCACCCAAGCTTTTGATTGGATCCAAGGGGCTTATTTTGAATCTCTCTTGGGGTTGATGAAAGCAGCCCCCCTTGCAATGGGTGTCTGTCTCTAATGCTCCTAAATCACTTCTAAATCTTTCCTTAGCCCCCTGGATAGAAATGTGTCAGGGACCTATCATATCATAACAGCAAGGCATAAAGGAGTGGAGGAGGGGGTAACTTGCTTTCACGCTATCAAATGGCAAAACCCACTTCTGTCTCTGGCCAGATGTTGAGGCCTCTGGTGTCAGACTTCAGCAAAAAGTAAAACTTCTGGATCTGGTAGAAAAAAACTTTGCCCCCTTCTGCTTGCTTTATCTATTGAATATCATCTTGGGTTGGATTGTAAACTTCTAGAGACAGGCACCTGCTTTTCTGAGATAACGATAACCACTTTAACCTGACTATAGACATCTTAAACTTTAGTCATTAATTGATTAAATCTTTATATGTTTGCATACGAAAGAAGTGGATTCCAAAGAAGTAAGCATATTTTGATCTAGGTTGATGAACACCTATCATTCAGTCATCATCTTGGAAGAGTCACCATTACTTTTCTGTCAAACAGGATGGGATGCCTCTTCTAAGATGGTGTTTGCCATCTACAGTCCCTACATGTATTTTTAATATATTGGCAAGCACCCTACCTTAGGCTGGAGGATGTTTATCCAGGCCAAGGAGCCTTTCTCTCAAGTCATGGGAGCCTTCCTTCAACTTGACGGGCTTTTCTGATGGAAGATCTGCCAATAAGGTGAAGGAAGTCCCCTTAGACATGAGGAAGGTTTCAGACTTTGCCCAGCAGAATGGTAGGACAATAAATATCAGGATGGATCTAGACAGCTTTTCCCAGTCATTCTCACCTAATTCCACAACTTGCTACCACCATCTCACATAGCTTTTCTCCATGTAGGTCCATTATCCTCAGCATACTCTTTGTCTGGTGATCAAGTGAAAGACAGTTCTCCCTTTTTCAGCAGTAGAAAAGCTGGTTGGATCCAAACCCTGCCTGATTAATCAGGAGCACTTTTTAAATTGATCGAACACTTTAACAGCTCAATGTATCCAATTAATTAACAGTGCAGTTCTGAGAAGAGTTACATCCTTCTAAGCCCATTGACCTCAATGGACTCAGAAGGGTGTAACTCTGCTTAGGAATGCAGTGTAAACATTGCAGTAATCATGATGATGGATGTTTCTCTCTCTCTGGGTTGCCTTGTCAGATTATCTAGTCCCAGTTAATGGTGTTGTGACCCAAAAATATTTACAGTTTATAATGAAATGGTTGGTGACCTTGAGGAAGGGGAGCTGCCAGGTGGTCAGCTGGAAATGGGCAGTCTGAAATCTGAACTAGACAAGATGTTAGTCCACAAGTTAGGTTGGGGTTCTCTCAATGTAACTCATCTGCCCTACCACTAGAAGACAGTGCATATATCTGACCCCAAGGGGTCAGTTAGCACTTCATGAGGCCATCTTGGCTTAGGAAAACAGTGCAGGGGGGATGGCAGAGGCTCCTACTCTCCTGTGCCATGGTCCCTATCCAAAATGGGACCAGAAATGCTTCAGAAAATAAGTTTTCTGCAGCTGCTGTTTGGCTGTGGGGAACTCTCAGTCTGGAGCAAGGGATGCACTGTATTCTTGGTGCTTGGGGGTGGAACAGTGGGAGGGCTTCTAGCGTCCTCGCCCCACTGGTGGACCTCCTGATGGCACCTGGTATTTTTGGCCACTGTGTGACAGAGTGTTGGACTGGATGGGCCACTGGCCTGATCCAACATTGGCTCCTCTTATGTTCTTAAGGCAAGTTAGGTTGGGAGAACTGTTGCCCTAATCAGTCCCCATGTCATACATGTGAAAAGTGAAGAAATGGGAAGGATCTTTTAGTCCATTTTATACACAGGTCCCAGTCTGGCACATGTGCTTAACCAGTAAATTAACTTTATTACCATATCCACAGTAAAAAGTCAAAAGAGGGAATCAAGACAAAAGCACAAGACAGTGAGACTGAACTGGTCAACTGCAGCCGTACTGTAGCAATTTACATGTGACAATCCAATGAAACCATTCATGTCCTAGTGTGGAGCTAGGTTACTTCCAGCACATGCCCAGTGCTAAGTCATTCTGTTCTTCCCATGTGGCTAGGCCAGAGCAAACCAAACCACAGAGAAGAGATATCTGATGTTTGCCCCAAATGGACCAGAAAATGTGGTGGGATAAAGAGGGGAAGGAATTTGGGGCAGGAAGGACTGGCTGGTAGTATTCCTTAACCAGGTATGGGATGTGATGGGGAAGGACTGGCTGGCAGTAGGGCAGACAGCCAAGAGATGGAGATGGAAGAGGTAAGGAATGGAGATGGGTAGAAAATGTGTAAGATTAAATTTGGAAAGAGAAGAAGGACATGGATGCCTGTCTTGAAGCAGAGAGGTCCAGAGATTTTGTACTTGTGCTGAAGAACTTTCTGGAGAGGAACCATCTATGAAAATGGAAGGCTTGAGATGTCCTTATTATCCACCTAGATTTCCTGGGTGCTAAAGAGGAAGCCCTGTATCTGGCCAAATTTGGAGGAGAATTAGGAACCATGATGGGATTGGACCCAAAGTCCAGGATCCTGCTGCCCATTGGTGGAATTTGGGCTATGTTCTGACTGGTGCAGTTTTTATAGTCTGAGACCCCATTGGTGTGGAGGTCTGAATCTGACCTGTCATAGAACAGTTCAGACTAGACTAGCTGTGGTTAAAGCAGACACCTGAAGATGTACAGGAGATGGTCTGGTTGCACATAACAGATTTAGGAGGTGTGGCAGGCACGATGTGTCTACCAGCAATGGCCAGGGACGTTCTGATGGCCATTCCTATGCTCATGAGTGAACCAAGAGGGAAGTTTGTATCATGAGAGAGATTCTAGGAGCTTCAGCTGTTGTCGTATGAGAAGTCTGGGAGGGCCAAATATAAGAGTCCAGATAAATGTTTTCCTGGAGCACTCAGGCAGTCAGGCTACTTCCCATCAAAAGTACACCATGGAATTCCTGCTCTAATTGAGAGCAGCTGTCTTAATCTCAGACTGGCTGGGTTTCCTCTGACTTCCAAAGGAACTTGGTGTGCAAAAAACATGGGCCTTGGGGAGGGGGCTTTTATGCAACAGAACACCAACTCAACTCAGGGTCTAGTGGCTAGTTTACTTTGGACTTGAGATCATCATAGTCTGTGCCCGCATGGCAAATTGCTCACCCTGAGCAGCCAAGCCAGAGAAAGCAGCTTTACAAGCATTGGCTCCATGACCCTCACGGAACCAGAAGCTGCAGTACCTCCCTCTGGGCATATGTGATAATGGCACTAAAGCTCAGACCAGCTGTTCCCTTTACTGTCAATCTATCATGCCCTCAGTCAATGTATGGCACCTGGGTCCCACTGCAAGAACCCCTAGTTGAAAACAGGCAGCCTTATAGCCAGTCAGACTTCTTAACGGATCCTGGATGCCATGATATTTTATTGTCCATTTTCCCCAGTACCTGGTTTGCTACCTGCCCAGCTCCCTAGGCTGCTCTGTTCTTCATCAAAAGAAGATCTTCTAACATTCAGATCTGAAGTCAGTAAACTAAGGCCCCATGCCTTGATCCGGCTTCCTTTTTCCTTCCATTAGCCAGGCAGATGCAGCCAAGCACACAGCAACTGAGAGGAGAGTCCAAGCAGACTTTGGAAGGGATGAGGTGCTGTGGCACACTGCATTTATAAATGTTTGCTCAACAGCCATTGGTTAGTCTGGTTGTCATTTAGCCCATAGAATCATAGAATCACAGAGTTGGAAGGGGCCATCCAGGCCACCTAGTCCAACCCCCTGCTCAGTGCAGGATCAGCCTAGAGCATCCCTGACAAGTGTTTGTCCAGCTGCTGCTTAAAGACTGCCAGTGAGGGGGAGCTCACCACCCTCTAAGCAGCTGATTCCACTGTTGAACAACTCTTACTGTAAAAATGTTTTTCCTAAGATCCAGCCTGGACCTTCCTGCCCTTAATTTAAACCCTTTATTGCGAGTCCTATCCTCTGCTGCCAACAGAAACAGCTCCCTGCCCTCCTCTAAGTGACAGAGAGCAATCATGTCCCCCCCTCAGCCTCCTCTTCTCCAGACTAAACATTCCCAAGTCCTTCAGCCTTTCCTCATAGGGCTTGGTCTCCAGGCCCCTGATCATCCTTGTCGCTCTCCTCTGCACCCGCTCCATTCTGTCCACACCCTTTTGGAAGTGAGGCCTCCAGAACTGCACACAATACTCCAGGTGTGGCATGACCAATGCAGTGTACAGCGGGACTATCACATCTTGCAATTTGGATGTTATGCCTCTGTTGATACACCTCAGATCGCCATAGCCTTTTTTGTTGCTACATCACACTGGCTGCTCATATTTAACTTTTGGTCCACCTGTACCCCAAGAACTTGTTCACACACAGTGCTACTCAGAAGTATATTCCCCATCCAGTATGTGTGTTCCTCATTTTTGTTACCCAGATGTAGGGCATTTATCCTGGTTAAATTGCATCTTCTTCACATCTGCCCACTTTTCCAGCATTTTCAGATCTCGTTGAATTCTATATCTTCTGCTGTGTTTGATGCTCCTCCTAATTTAGTGTCATCTGCGAATTAAATGAGTAGCCCCTCCACACCCTCATCCAGATCATTTATAAAAATATTGAAAAGTACTGGGGCCAGAACCGAGCCCTGTGGCACCCCACTGGATACCTCCATTCAGATGAAATGCCATTGACACCTACTCTCTGAGTGCACTTCTGCAACTAGTTCCCTATCCAGCTAACTATCCTATAGTCCAGTCCGCAGTCCTTTAGTTTACCCATCAGAACATCATGGGGAACCCTGTCAAAAGCTTTACTGAAATCCAGGTACTGAAATCAACAGCATTCCCTTGATCCAGTAAGCTTATTACTTGATCAAAGAAGGACATGAGGTTGCTCTGGCAGGACCTGTTGGGGACGAATCCATGCTGACTTCTCTGGATCACCAAGTTGTCCTTTAGATGCTCACAGATAGATCCCTTTAAAATCTGCTCCAGTATTTTCCCTGGGACAGAAGTCATACTGACTGGCCTGTAGTTTCCTGGATCATCCCTCCTCCCTTTTTTGAAAACTGGGATAACATCTGCCCTCCTCCAGTCTTGTGGCATGCCTCCCATCTTCCAAGAGTTCTGGAACATGATGGACAAAGGCTCTGCAAGCGTTCCAGAAAGTTCTTTGAGCACTCTTGGGTGCATACCATCTGGCCCTGGGGATTCAATGCAGCCAGGTGCTTCTCAACTACCTCCCTGCTCATGTCAACCAGCAGCCCAGATGCTGTGACTTACCTATTAACATCTCTAGATGAGCCTGTTCTCTTCTTCAGGGAAAAAAACAGAGGCAAAACAGGCATTGAGACTTTCTGCTTTCTCTCTGTTGTCTGTCTGAGTTTCTGCATTTTCACCCAACAGTGAGCCCATTGCCTCTTTTATTTTGTGTTTACTCTTCACATATCTAAAGAAGATTTTCTTGCTGTCGCGAGCCTCCCTGGCCAGCTTTAGCTCACTGTGTGCTTTGGCCACTCTGATTACTGACCTACAGCGCCTAGCAACCCACAGATGCTCTTCTTTGGAGGTATGTCCTTGCCTCCATTTCTTGAATATTTCCCTTTTTCTCTCTTAGCACATCACACAGTTCATCCACATCGGGATCCTCTACCATGTTTTCTTCGTGTTGGAATAGCAACAGCTTGAGCTTGGAAGAGTTCTTGTTTTAGGGGAGGTGAGCCCACCCTTCACTTGCTCCTTTCCCTTCCAGCAGTTTTGCCCATGGAATAATTCTCCTCATACCTCTGAGTTTATTAAAATCTGCCCTACTGAAATCTAACTTACATGTGTGGTTATGAACTCCGTTGGTCCCCCACAGCAAAAGGAATTCTAGCAGGACATGGTCACTTCCCCCTAAGGTCCCCACCACCTTCCCCCCATCTACCATCTCTTGTCTCTTGGTTAGTATTAAGGGTTTTTCTGGGTGCAAAGTTTGCTTCTCTTGCATCCCTCTATCATATGCTCTTTTGGATTGACAATTGGCCCAACTAGCCCTTTATTGGCTATTTGCCAGGCAGTGAGCCTCCAAATTCTTGGGTTTTCCTATTTCTTTGGATGGAAATTCTTTAATGGCAACTGTTGTGCATCAAATCTCAAGATTTCCCCCACTGAGAAACATGCAGTACTCTTGCACTGTGAGCTCATCAAGTCCAACTTTTTATGAAGGCCCCTACAGAGTTTAGTGAAGGAGGGTTTCAGTGTCAATATGGGAGTTTCCCAATGAACAGATTTCAGATTTTAGGAGTGGAGTGTATGTGTGAGCAAAGAGATCTTAGTAGATGGGGAAAGGAGGCAAGATTCTCAGCAAAGTTCAAGGAAAAGACCTAGGGTTGCCAGGTCTGGGCTAGGAAACATCTGGAGATTTAGGGGTTGGAGCCTGGAGAGGTTGGGGTTTGGGGAGGGGAGGGACCTCAGCAGGGCACAGTGCCATAGAGCCCACCCTCCAAAGCAGCCATTTCCTCCAGGGGAACAGATCTCTGTTGTCTGGAGAGCAGCTGTAATAGTGGGAGATCTCCAGTCCCTACCTGGAGGTTGGCAACCGCATCTCTTCCAACTCTACCACATTTTATGCTTATTTTTGTATGTCATAACTGACTGAAATGATAGACTTAACTATTTAAAAACAAAGGTTGAAGGATTCATGAATCCACCTTGCAAAGCAGCCATCTTCTCCAGCGAAACTGATATCTGTCATCTGGAAATCAGTTGTGATCAGTGTTCCCTCTAAGCTAGCTCACAGTTTTTTAGCCTCCGGCCCACACATTTTTGTCTTAGCTCAGGAAGGATGGCTCCAGAGCAAACTAATTTATGCAGTAGCCAAATTTCTCACTCACAACTTTAATGCCAGTAGCTCACAAAGTAGAATTTTTGCTCACAAGCCTTAGAGCAGCGGTTCTCAACCTGTTGGTCATGACCCCTTTTGGGGTTGAACGACCCTTTCACAGGGGTTGCCGGCTGGCATCCGAGCCTGCCCTGCCCCGCCGGCAGGAAAGGGCCCTGCGCTTGATCGAGCACAAGGTCTGGCCTCTCGGCTCTTTGCCCTGAAAGGGAGCTTTCCCTTTAAGGGCAAAGAGCAGGGGTTGGTTGGGGCCGGAGCCCCGCCCCCTGCTTCCTGCAGCCCTCAGTGGGGCCACGAGGAGGAAGAACCCAGCATGTAAGGCAATGGCCGCTTCCCCCTGCTCCCGCTGCCGTCTTTCCTGGGCTCCGCGCTTTGGCAGGGAGCTCAGCAAAGGAGGCTCCAGCTGCCCCCTCGCCCCCACCGCTGTCTTTCCTGGGCTCTGCACTTTGGTGGGGAGCCCAGGAAAGGAGGCTCCAGCTGCCCCTGCCGCCGTCTTTCCTGGGCTCCGCGCCAAAGCCCAGAGCCCAGGAAAGGCTGCAACAGGCTCTCCCCCCACCTTCCTTCCTTCCTTCCTTTTTCTCTCTCTCTCTTCCCCCCCACCTACTTACCTTTCTTTCTTTCTTTCTTTCTCTCTTTCTTTCTTTCTCTCTCTCTCTCTCTCTCTCTCTCTCTCTTCATTGCTGTTTGGCAGAACACTTCTGTTGCTTGGGGGACTTTAGGGGACATCTGCAGAGAAAGAGTCCAGTGCATCCACAAACCTAGGGTTCTTCTGCCAGTGAAGTAGGGTTGCCAACTCCAGGTTGAGGAAATCCCTGGAGATTTGGGAGTGGAGCCTGAGGAGAATGGGGTTTGGGGGAAGGAGGGACCTAAGCAAGGCATAATGCCATGGATTCCACTTTCCAAAGCATCCATTGATCTGATCTCTGTAGTTTGGAGCTCAGTTGTAATTCCAGGAGATCTCCAGACCCCACCTGTAGGTTGGCAACCCTAAAAATTCATATTCAGCATACTAGTTCTGCAGGAAGGCAAGCTGATTGCCATGGGAACCTAACCTTTAGGAATTGATTCCAATCCAGTGTGGGAATAACGATTGGACATAAGGTATTGGTTCAGGTAAGATTTTGTATAGATGGGACAGAAAATAATGTTTTTATTGGTTTTGTCAAAACCGTTAGGACTACACAAAAAATAATTTTATGGTTGGGGGTCACCAAAACATGAGGATCTGTATTAAAGGGTCGCGGCATTAGGAAGGTTGAGAACCACTCCCTTGGAGGGAGCATTGGTTGTGATTCCAGGAGACTGCTAGACCTCACCCGGGGGTTTGCCACCCTAATTTAGGCCCATGGCATTTTTGTAACAATAATCCCTGAAGCGAATGAAAAGCAACTATATGTGCCACGTCTAGAAGTTTCCCTATTTCACTTGCATGCACATGGTAGATCAATGACTGGACTTCCTCAGAGATCTGAACGGAAGACTGAATCTGAAATCTGAACACGGTACTTGGAGGAACGACACTGTCAGTTCTGGAGAAGGGCAGCAAGACCAAGCTGCAATGATTATGTCATGATCCCTCCACATTGCTAAAGGGGAGGGTAGTGCAAATCTCTGGAAGGATCTGCCTCTTTTGGAATGATGGTCACTTTGATAAGGTTTGAAGAGTAAAGAGGGGAGGCGGATTTGAGAGGAGAATAGCAGAATGGCTTCAAAGGGAGGGGCGTGTGTGCAGTATCCTGCAGCGATGGGCTGCTCAGGTTAAAAGATTTGAGAGGATAACAGCAGTTGGCAGTTTCAGGCCAGAAGAGAAAGCAGAAATGACAAAAGGAAAAGACTATAGATATAGAGCCTCGTCGCCAATTATACTAGGATGGTATTTGTATGTGTAGATCTGGCTGACTCACAAGGAAAATTTGGTGAAGATGGTTGATGGAGACTGGTCGAAGCATAAGACTGGAGATCTGGAGAAAGTTGAGTAAAGATCTTAGCAGTGGTAATCATGCCTTTTTTCCTCTTCTTTTTTCATTAGATTTCTATCCCACCCTTCTTTGAAGGAACCCAGGAAAGCAGTTCTGTCCATAACAACCCCGTTTAGTGGGGTAAGTCAAGGGCTAAACACTGTGCATGAGATAACTACAACTGAATTGCCTGATTTTTATATATATATATTTTCCTATTATGTAAAGCCATTTTAAAATTCCATGGGGCGCCAAAATCAGTAGGCTGGATGGACTGCCACTCAAAAGGGGGACCATGGCCACTGGCTGCATTCTCTCCCTGCTTTGCCTCAGTCCCGCCCACAGATCCACCGGCCAGCATCCTGGCCTCAGTCTGGAGGGAGCCAGTGAAGGGGAAGGATCCACTCTTCTCTTCCTCCCACTGCCAGGTGGGTCTAACTGTTTCCTCAGTGGCCTGCTTCTGTCAGTGAAAAGACAATGGACTTTCACCATAACCCCCTCCCCCACACACTGTCAGCGTGCCCGGAATAAACTGTCAGAATAAACTGTCAGAAACAGGGGGCATTTCACACAGCATCCCATAGCGCTTCAGGACCGGTACAAAGAACAGAAGAATGCTTGAGAGGAGGTTTCAAGGTAAACCGGCTCAGGAACGCTTCCCCAATGGGAGAGGCACATTTCTGTGTGAAAGGGCCAATATGTTCCATTAGGGAACCAGCACTAATACGGTCCCCTCAGTGCCCGTTGCTAGGCAGCAGAGCTTGCTTCTCTGAAAGCCCTTTTCCACACCTATGTTGGCCTCTGGGAGAAAACTCATTGGGGCCAGCTGAACAGAATGCCATAGAGGCCACCCTCCAAAGCAGTCATTATCTCCGGGGGGGGGGGGGGGGAATCTGTTGTCTGGAGTTCAATTGTGATACCTGGTGATCTTCAGGCTCCACCTGGAGGTTGGGTACCCTAGGCGTAGCAGTAAGCGCTTCAGGGCAGGATCTACTAGACCCAGGTTCCTGCTGAGTGGGTAATTTGGGGCCAGTCACAGGCTTTAAGCCTAACCTACCTCACAGGGTTGTTGTGCAAGTCAAAAAGGGGAGAGGAGAATGATGTCAGCTGCTTCGGTCCCCATTGCAGAGAAAGATTACTTTTCCACCAGGGGAAGTATGGTTGTCAATCTCCAGCCGAGGGCTGGAGATCACTCAGAATTGCAAGTGCACGCCAGATGGCAGAGATCGGTTCCCCTGGAGAAAATGGTGGACTCTATGTCCTTATACCCTGCTGAGATGGACCCCTTATGACAGCCAAAGTGACATAGCAGTCAGGGCTTCAGAGCACAGTGGAGGCTGTGGGGGGGAGATGGAAAGTTGAAGAGTGAGGTTGATGTTGGCTGGGAAGGAGATAGGGTTGCCAACTCCAGGTGGAAAATTCCTGGAGATTTGAGGGATGGAGCCTGGAGACGGTGAGGTTTGAGGAGGGGTGGGACTTCAGACAGGTACAATGCCATAGACGCCACCCTCCAAGCTAGCAAGTCCCTCATGGGGAACCATTGTTGCCAATCTCCAGGGGAGGGATGGGGATCACGTTGAATTACAACTGCTCTTCAGATGGTAGAGATCTTCCCCTGGAGAAAATGGTGGACTCTGTGTCATTATACCCTGCTGAGGTCACCACAGCAAATTGACACTGAGTGCCCAAGGCCGGGGCACTCTCCCAGAGCCTCTTTCTAGAGCCCGTTGTATTTATTTCAACAACGGGCCTTATTCCTAGTATATATATAACTTTAATTTAGCTAGGGGAGGCTCTGAATGTGATCAGAGAGTTTAACCTTTTGCCCTGCCCTCTAAAGGTTGTTTTCATAATCTAAGTTACCATCCCAAAGCTGCTGCTAGTCCGGCAGGTTGGGGGAGAAGTAGTATTTGATTATTCTGCTTCATTATACAAATGAACTAAGTGACAATATACAATGCACTAAATTCTTTTGCAAGTCATTCAGATAACTGTCCACGCGAATGGTTGCAGGTCATATTCTCTTAATGACTGAGTGCTCTGGGGCGGGGGGGGAATCATTGGATATTTATTTTTAACTTCTACACCACTATTCTTCCCAATAAGAACTGAAGACAGCTTACAGAACTGTTCTCCCCCTCCTCCATTTTCTCACAACAACAACCCTGTGATGTAGGCTAGGTTGAGGGAGGGGGACTGGCCCAGAGTCACCCAGTGAGTTTCCATGGCAGAGCAGGGTGCCCAGGATCCTAGTCTGATACTCTGACCACTATTCCACACAGCCGTACACCAAATGCTGAGGCTGAATAACAAATGTGGCTCCCTCGTCCACAGAAAACTTGACATTGACATTCGCAGAGGAGAATCTTGTAGAATATCTCTTGGACAGAAATTTTTTAGCATTCAATCAATGCAGAGATGCTGGATTGTCTACTAGTTCTTAGGGCTCCTTGTTTCCAGGGCAGGTGCATGAGAAACAGCATCAGCCTGGCTAATGTTCTCAAGGCAAAGCACATTCATGACCTCCGTTTATCAGCTTGCCAGTGAATATCACCAGTGGGAGCGGCAGCAGTGATGTCTGGCGCTCTGGGGAGCTGCTCTCCTGACCGAGGTTGACACCGTTGTTTTCCAGGTTGCCTCTCTCCACCCCCGCCCCCTTGTGGTTGGTCTCTGTGTATCTCTGAATGAAACAAAGTTGGTGTGAAAATCTCCTGTATTGTATATCAAATGTGTCTGTGCCATCTGGGATCTCACAAGCTTAGCACTAATTTTCAGCAATTCCACTTTCATGCTTTACTTTGGCTTACATGCAGCAGAGAGGCTGCAGAGCCGAGACTCGAAAGTGCTGCATGTTTAAAAGTGCGCTTGAGATGATGGGATGGAGGTCAGCGTTTCAGGTTCCCAAGTAGCACAGATTTCTATGAGCAACCTGCTAAAAGGCTGGTTGCCTTGCGAGGAGAGGAGACTGGATAGAGCCAAGCCAATCTACCTCTGGGGCACATATTTTCATCACTGAAAACATAGTGGGCGTTTTCCTGACATTTTCCCCAAGTGCCTTGTGCAAATGTTGCCCCTACTGTCTTGTGTTGCTTTCTCTTGCTGTTACACTTAGGCCTAGTTTATGAGAGAGGTGATGGAGTACTGAGGCAGCAGAATGGAATGGACCACATCAGATCGCAGCTGATGGATGCTGACATAGAAAACAAACAAACAAACAACCCCCCCTTGATGTAAACAGAAAATGAGTCCAGTGGGGCAAAATATTCTACCTTTCTCTTTGCTTACTGCAAAGAGATGTCATTCTGCTTACTGTGTGATCCCTGATTGGCTGGGAACCTCCTTGTGACTCACTCTTCTAAAGAGAAAGCAGAAAAGGAGAACAATAATGTTGAGTGGGATCTAAAAAGGATCAATATTGTCACAATCAAAATGGAGTCTGTGTGGACAATGACTTAGCAGCCCCTCCCACAAAAACTGCTTCCCATCAGGCAGACTTTTTTCTCTTTAGCTAGCCTCATTCCACTTGTCTATTTAAAGCTCTCAGTCAGGTAAGCAGTTAGTAGCCACCAGACATCAAACATCATCAACACTGGTTAAAGAAACAGCATTCAGAGCAAACCATTATAGAAGATGGTCTAATTCCAATAAAGGTCTAATCTAAGGTTGTCAGCCTCCAGGTGAGGCCTGGGGATCTCCTACTTTCACAACTGATCTCCAGCTGATAGAGATCAGCTCCCCTGGAGAAAATGGCTGCTTTGAAGGGTGGACTCTATGGCATTGTACCAAGCTGAGGTCCCTCCCCTCCCCTCCCCAAACCCCACCCTCTCCTGGCTCCACTCCAAGGTCTCCGGGTATTTTCCAGCCCAGACCTGGCAATCCTAGTCTCATCTCAATATGAAGTAACCCACCCGGAGCCTGCTTGCAGGGAGGGCGGGATATAAGTTCAACAAAATAAAATAAATAAAAATAAAATATATTGGATGCCAGTAAAATTAGTACAGAGTATTTGGGCATTTTTATTTATTCACTTTACTCCACCTTTCTACCCACTGGGGGCCCAAAGTGGCTTACCTTATTCTCCTCTCCTCCATTTTATCTTCGCAACAAGATGCTCTACCATTGAGCCCCAGCTCCTCCCCCTTGTCTGTATATGTTAAGTGCTATCAACTCACTTATGGCAATGACCTCCCAAACCTCTGATTCTTAACAGCCTTGCCTCAGGTCTTGCAAATGCAGGGCTGCAGCTTCCTTGACGGAGTCAATCCATCTCATGTTGGGTCTTCTTCTTTTCCCATTGCCTCCAGTTTTTCCTAGCATGGCTGTCTTGTCCAGTGACTATTCTCATCATGTGACCAAAGTATGGGCATTTTAGCTTCTAGGGAGGGGTCAGGCTTGGTGTCACTTAAAACCTCTTTTTTAAATCTTTTTTGCAAGTTCAGTGTATCTGTAAAACTCTCCTCCAACACCTCCCGGCAATCCTGCTGCCAAGGAGGCCGGGGGCAAGGGAAGGAGGTCATGGGGCAAGGGCCCAGTGTTCCCTCTAAGCAGAGTCAGTGTGAGCTAGCTCATCGTTTTTCAGCCTCCGGCTCACACATATTTTTGTCTCCGCTCAGGAAGGATGGCTCCAGAGCCAACTAATGTATGCAGCAGCCAGATCGCTCGCTCACAACTTTCATGCCAGTCACTCACCAAGTAGGATTTTTGCTCACAAGACTCCACTGCTGAGAAGGAGGATAGGCAAGGGGGAGTTTTTCTCCATGGTTTTGCCATTTGGTTTATGCCTAATCATGGGGCAAGGAGGACAATGTGGGTTTTTTAAAAAAGAAAAATCTCTTAGCCTGTTATTAACACTTTCAGTGTAAAATCTAGAATTTAGGGAGGTGCATTCAGATATACTCAAGCTGAAGTCAAACCCCAAATTAACTGTCTTGGGTCAATGGTGGGTGGGCAGCAGGGGTGGCCTGCCCATCAGGTGGGCATAGGCGATAGCCTCGGGTGCTAGAGGGTGGGTGCTCCATCTGGCTGGCTGCCCAGCTGGCAACTTAGTTAGTCTAGTTAGCCGCCTGGCTCTGACTTGCCTGTCAATGATGCAGGAGACAGCGGGGGGGGGGGGGGGTTGTACTGCTATACAAACCCCCAAGTTTCTATGATCTTTATCACATTGATTGGGGGGGTTCGGGGAGGTTCGGGGAGTGGGTGGTCCTCAGCGGAATATAATGCCAAAGACTCCATCTCCAAAACAGCCATTTCCTCCAGGGGAAGTGACCTCTGTAGTCTGGAGATGTGTAGTCTGATCTTCATTGTCTGCCAACCTGGGGTTTGGCAACCCGATGCTCCCCTGTTACTTCTGCAGCAACTCACCAGGAAGTGTTGATGGGTCTTTCCAGGACAGAGTCCAAGGAGGCCCTTATGGTGGCCCTGCCATTTACAAGAATTTTTGAAAGCCAAGGTTAGTGGCCCTCAAAGAGCCCTTAGCCGCCACCTCGGCTAGGTGATCGCCTGGCCATTAACAGTTGCGGCTCCTCAAGCTAAGATCCTGTAATAAAGGTAATCGCATCTCATGCACCAATGCACAACTGACCTCCTCAGGCAGCCTAGGAAGTGGCTTTCTCACCCCCCCCCTCCACCTTTTCCTTCCCCCACCTGCCTCGCAAAGCACCAGAGTGCGTTGCTAACAAGGTGCTTTATGGAGCAAGCGTGCGCGGCTTCCTCTGGAGCGTCGGGACCGGCTACCGCTGCAGGGAGGCTGGAGGCTTTTGACGAGGCCTTGCTCTAATCTGCTCTGGCAAAGGCTACGTAAGAGCTGGGGAAATCACAAAAGAGGAAAGCAGGCAATTAATGTGCTAGAGCAAACCATTTTCCCTGCTGCGTTCAAAAAAAAAAATTGTGCAGTTGAGGAAACAGCCTGGGAGGCAAACCTCCACATGAAGCACAAAGAGGGAAAAGAAGGCCGGTGCGGTGGCCCTGCAATAGAGTCACTCTGAACATTGGGTGGAACTAGGCTGTAGCAGACTGGGGTGCCTGGAGTCTGGGCTGTACCACTGCAGCTGTTGCGTCTCCCAGTGCACATTAAAAAACAAAAAGAAAACTCAACTACTTCCATGTAGTAAACTAGCACACCAGGAAGCGTGTTGTCCTAAACCCTTCTCCACCATCTGCTAGCTCACTTCATTCAAGGCCAGCGCCAGCATCGGCAGACTCAGGGGTTGCCAACCTCCAGGTAGCACCTGGAGGTCTCCTGCTATCACAATTTATCTCCAGGCAACCAAGATCAGTTGCTCTGGAGCAAAAGACTGTTTTCGAAGGTGGATCCCCAAACCCAAACCTCTCTGTCCCCAGCTTCCACCTCCCAAATCTCCAGGAATCTCCCAACCCAGAACTGGCTCCCCCTAGCATACCCTGAAATATGGGAGCTGCCAGGGCCCAGGACTTCTGGTGAGGCTCGTTGCCACTGTCCCTCACCCCCTGCCTCTGTCCCTGTGCTTCCAAATGCCCAGAGTCCTTAAGGGAGGGCACAGTGGTGGTGCTCCTGATGGCCATGGCAGCAGCACTCCCTCCCAGCTGCATCCACTGGCCTGTGATGTCAGGGAAAGGGGGTGCAGGTGGCTCAGGCAACCGAGCACAGCGGTGGGAAGGCTTGCATTGAGGACAAGGATGCACAGGCGGGGGATGTCATCCAGGTGTGGGGGTGGAACAGAGAGCATGAGAGGGGCCCTGGGGCTGGGCAGATGGGGGACCCCGGGCACAGTTTGCCCAGCACCTCCCAAAACCTGGAACCAGCCTTGTTCAAGCAGGTTTTTTTCTACCTCACAGCCATTGGTGCAGTTTAGAATTCTGCCACCTCAGTCGGCCACCTTATTTCACTTATGGTTTAATCGTTATGGTGGCTCTGATTTTTTTTTAAAAGCAAATTAAACTTCCTTACAGCAAATCTGGGGAGGGAAGGCGGCATGGTGTAGCCTGATCTCATCAGATCTCGGAAGTTAAGCAGGGGTGGTTCTTGGAAGGGAGACCACCAAGGTAGACTCTGCAGAGGAAGGCAATGGCAAACCATCTCTGCATCTCTCTCTCTCTCTCTCTCTCACACACACACACACACACACACACACACACAGAGCAAATCTGATCATTCTGTCCATCTACGACAGTGTTCTCTATTCTAATTAGTCTCAGGCTAATGTTATCCCCTATCTTGCTAGCTGGACCCTTCTTGACTGATGCCAAGCACATGTTCGATCACTGAACAGTTGTCTCTCCTGAATATAAGAGACTCCTGTTTGGCACTGCTTCTTCAAGGGCTTAAGAACAGACCTTTCCTGTGCGGAGTCCTGACATCGGGCTTAAACTGATTTACTGTTACCTCCGCAGGTAGAGTTGGCAGAAAGGAAGACTTTCCTGGCATGGAGGCTACGATAGGGAAGGCTTCACAGTCTTAATTTATGTATGTCGGGCTTCTCTTAAAGGGCCAGAAAAGTTGGAGACCTAAGTAGGTAGGCAAGTATGTATGCATGGAGGCGATATTTATATCCCACTTTTCTCCTGATCGACAGGACTCAAAGCTGAAAAGCTGGTGACCAGTGTTCCCTCTAAGCTGAGTTAGTGTGAGCTAGCTGTTTTTTAGCTTCTGGCTCACACATTTTTGTCTTAGCTCAGGAAGGATGGCTCCAGAACAAATTAATTCATGCAGCAGCCAAATCGTTCACTCACAACTTTAATGCCCGTAGCTCACAAAATAGAATTTTTGCTCACAAGACTCCACAGCTTAGAGGGAGCATCGCTGGTGACCCTAATGGGCAGGTAAGCAGAGATGGGCAAAGACAATATTTAGATCTGGCTTTTCTCATGATTGATGGGACTCAAAGCCATTTGCGTACCTATGCCCCATCAAGTCACAACTTACGATGACCCCAGCAAGGGGCTTTCTAGGTGAGTGAGAAGCAGAGATGGGCCACCATTGCCTTCCTTTGCAGAGTCTTCCTTGGTGACCTCTTATCCAAGAACTGACCCTGTTTAGCTCCCAATCTCTGATGAGATTTTGGCCATAACATGCTGCTTTCTCTCCCTAAAACAGTTTATATCAATGGAAAATAATTAAAATCTCAATTCACAAAAATATAAAAAGTAGTCCACAACCTGCTCCCCAAAGCCATGAAAAGCACATCAGAAAATCCCCACTGAGAAAAAGGGTGAGCCTGAGCAAACCCAGTTCTCACGGGCCTGAGAGAAGGAATGACTCATATTATCTGGTGTAATGATCAGAGCTACCTTATGGGCATGTATGGCTATGAGTGTCTCGGGCTGTAAAGGACTAAATGCTAGCACCAGCACCTTGGATTGAATGTGGAAGTAAACTGGCAGCCAATATGTTCAAAATGATTAACTCTTGTTGACAATCTAGCGGCCCGTAGCAACTGAAGCTTCCATATTGACTTCCAGGATGGCCCTACATAAAGCACATTTCAATAGTCTAGTCTTGAGATTATCATAGCATAGACAATTCCTAGGCCATGTGAAGTGGACAAAAGGCACTTTTGCCAACTGGTTTACCTGCTTCTCCAGCAAAAGAGCTATATCCAACAGAACTCCCAAGCTCTTAGCTGACACAGCAATCTTAAGCAAGTCTGCTCAGAATCCTAGTTGGGTCTGTTCAGTGAGGCTAACTCCCAGGCTGAGGACAGACTCTTGTTCTGCCACGCCGCAGAGGTGCGGCAGAACAAGTCGGGGGGAATTGCCCCCGCCACACGGCGTTCGCACGCCGCCGCAAGGAAGCCGCCCATAGTGTCCAGACTGCGGGCAGCTTCCAGTGGTGGCGTGCGAACGCCGCGCGGCTCCCCCAGCTGGCGCGCGTTCACACCCGCCAGAAGCGGGTGGTGCCCGGCTGCTGCGGGTGGTGCCCGGCTGCTGCGGGTGGTGCCTGGCTGTTGTGGGAGGAGCGCAGTGCCGGACGCATTGCGTCCAGCTCGCCTCCTCCAGGCAGATGTGGCAGTCTGGACTGCCGCTCTGCCTCCACTTTTAAAGCGGAGGCAGAGCAGGCCAGACTGCCAGTCTGTCCTCAGCCCCAGAAAAGCATTTTTAGGCTGCAGTCACACACACTAAATAATCCACTTTCAATCCACTTTCAATGCACTTTCCAACTGGATTTTACTGTGTGAGCTGGCGTAATCCAGTTTGAAAGTGGACTGAAAATGGATTATATAGTGTGTGTGATCTCAGCTTTAGGATTGCACTGTGAAGCTGTCAGTGATTAGAGCCATGCCATCCAAGTTGGATAACATAACTGTCTCCAAAACCCCAACACTTCCAACCAGCATCATTTCTTGTCTTGTCAGGATGAAGCTTCAGCATGCTTTTCCTTGACCACAGTTTCCACAGAGTGTCCTTACACAGTGATGGCTGCTTCTGGAGGCTTAGTCATCTGTATGTATAACTGGGTGTGTCATCAGCATATTGATGATAAGCCACTTCAAAGCCTTGGACGATCTTAACCGATGGTCTTACAGAGATGTTAAACAACATTGGTGTCAATACTGAGGCCTGTGGAATCCCACAGGACAGCTCCCTTGCTGCTTCATTAATAACCATTTCCTTTATATGGTCAGGTAAAAATGACAGCTTGTTCCTCAGTAGAGAGAATCAACTCAGAGGAAAGACCTGTATCTTCCGTACAGCCTTCTGAATACCTGTCTCAACAGTGATCAAGAGGAGAGGATAACTTGGGTCTGGAGTTGTCAGGAGAAAGGTAGGCTTATAAATATTTCATAAATAAATAAAATTAATTTGTTAACACCAGTGGGTATAACCTTGATGTATCTGTCTTTGCCTCATAGTAAACTAGCCATCCTAGATGGCCCAGTGGATTGCCTTGATCTAAGGAAGCTCCATAGTCTTCCAGATAAAAAGGGAAAAATGAATGCAATAAACACAAACTATTTATTTATTAATTAAAACATCTACCCCCTGCCTTTCCTCTCTGTCTCAAGACAGCTTACACGTCCCAATTTAAAAGCATAAAAAGCAGAAGAAAACCCTAATTAACTCCCCAAGAAAATACCTGCTGTTTACGCCCCATTAAAAACAAATACTACAGCCTTGCCGTGCTTCCTAAAAAAATGTCTAGAGACAGCACCCTATCTGACCATATCAGAGAGCCCACTGCACAGGGTGGGAACTACTACAGAAAAAGCACTGGCTCTAACGAACACCAGGCCTGCTATCTGAAGCAGGGGAACAGCCCATAAATGGCAACCTGAGCTACAACTAATTTCAATTAAATTGAGACTGTGTGGATCGGAGGGAAAAGGGCACTGAGGTGTGGTTCCACCAGCACATCCTCACAGTGTAGTTCTTCTGGGACCACATCACTTCAGCATGAAGGTGGAAGACTGCATGACTGAACGGTCCCCTGTGTCATTGCCTTTGGACAGGCATGCCCTTGGACAGGCATGAAGAGGGCATGGGACTTCAAGGCTTGGACCCTTAGGGGACATTCCTTTGGTACGACAGCAGCTCCACTGTGATAACAGCTTTTCCATCTGTGGAGGAGAGGAGGGAAGTTTTTGCCAATTCCCTGATCCAGCTGAACGTTCCCAGTTTGTTCCTTCCACTGTTCTTTTGTGTTCACTGGTATATAGGAGCATATATATAGCGTTACTTCACCTATGCTACTTAGGATCCAAGTCAAAATCCTTGTTAGCCACAAGCAATCTGCCATGGGCAGATTGTCAGATTAATTACCAGTCACACAGAGTTGCTGTGTGAATAGGTGAGAGAATTATTGTAGGTACTAATGACTGATATAATGTTGGAAAAGATGTATAGGAATTGGGGGGGGGGGAACCCTCTGCACTGCATCTGAAGAACAACTCTGAAGAAGAAAGAAAAGGAGGACTAATTGTCAAAAGTCAGATTACTTCTTTATTTAATAAGGAGAAGGAAACAAAATGGCTTTTTTATGCATTAAAGAAATGGCTCTTCCACAGGAAGGTTCTCTTCTTAGCTTTTCTGGGCTCTTAGCCTTTGTGGTGATGTCCGTATGGTGGCCACCTATAATGTTGCGGAGGAGGAGGTGGTGGTGGTGGAGGAGGTAGCAGAGGTGAAGGAGGAGGAGGAGGTGCTGGTACCCACTTCTGATGGCGTGGTGCTGGAGGTGGTGGAGGAGGTGGAGGTGGAGGAGGTGGTAGTGGTGGTGGTATCAATTTATGATGCTGTTGGGGTGATGAAGAAGCTGGTGGAGGTGGTGGTGGAGGTGGTATCCATTTATGATGTTGCTGTGGTGCTAGTGGAGGTGTTGGTGGAGGAAGTGGTGGAGGTGGAGGAGGTAGAGGTCGTATCCACTTATGATGACGTTGTGGTGGTGGAGGAAGCTGAGATGGCGGAGGTGGTGGTGGAGGTGGAGGAGGCAGTACAATCCATTTATGATGTCGTGGTGGTGGCGGCGGTGGCGGCGGCAGCAGTGGTGGAGGAGGTGGTGGTGGTATCCACTTATGATGGTGTGGTGCTGGAGGTGCTGGTGGAGGGGGTGGCAGCAGTGGGTGTGGTGGTGGAGGAGGAGGTAGAGGAGGAGGTGGAGGTGGTAATAGTGGTGGTGGAGCCTGAAGACAGCAAATATTCGTCACTGTGCATGCAGGATTTTCTGTCGTAATTTCATGTTTTTTGCAGGATTTTGCACAGTATCCAGGACAGTAAACTTTACAATCATGTATATAGCCTGTATAACAGAAAGTGCAGAGTTAGATGACAGATAGTATTACCTGATTTGGAAACAGGGTTGTTGTTGTTATCCTGCCTGTCTCACTGAGACCAAAGGTGGATTAGAAAATATAAAAAAACCAATTCAGTCAAACAGCAAAGATCTCTAATAATGAAAACAATGCAGTGGGGCTTGGATTACAGAATTAGAAGATAACAAGTGGAGACCTGCAAGAAACTTGCAGGATAGTTATCCCATTCCTCACAACTTTGCTTCCTCCCTTCTCCCCCTACCTCTCTCACACTCTTTCTCCCTTCTGCCCCCCTTTCTTACTCTCTCGCTCTCCTCCATGTATGTTACTTCCTCTCTCTTTCTGACCTGTCATCATTCCCTTTGTTTTTCTGCCTCCCCACCTCATCACTCTTTCTCTCTCTTTCTGCCTCCCACCTCAAATCCCACCCTCCCCAGGCTCCACCTCTCAAATGTCCGAAAATTTCCCAATCTGGAGTTGGCAACCCTATTTCCTTCCCACCCAACAGCCAACCTACCTTTATCTGTCTTCAGCTTTCTATCTCCACCCCCCTCCCCTGCAGCCTCTACCTAGAAAAATTACAGTCTTTCTCTACAATGGGGACTAAAGCAGCTTACATTATTATTTCCTCTTTGTTATCTGCACAACAACCCTGTGAGGTTGGTTAGGTTGAAAGTATATGATTGGTCCAAAATCTCCCAGTCAGCTTCCACTGCAAGATGGGGATCTGAACCTGGGTCTCGCAGATCCCAGTCTGAAGCTCGAACTGTTGCACCACAATGGCTTTCATACGGTGGCTGCTGATGAACTGTAGCAAAACAGCTCGGCCTAATTAAGTCATGCAAATCAGGTGGTATCAAGTCACACAGAGGGTGCTGCCTAGGGATGCCAGCCTCCAGATGGGACCTGGGGATCCCCTGGAGTTACTGCTCATCTCCAGACTACAGAGATAACTTTTTATGGAGAAAATGGATGCTTTGGAGGGTGGAGTTTATGGCATTGTACCTCACTGAGGTCCATGTCCTCCCCAGGTTCCACCCCCAAATTTCCAGTAGTTTCCCAGCCTGGCTCTGGATCCGCTGCTGGTGGCCGGGGTGGGGGTTAACTTGGCAACCCTAGACTGCTGCCAGTAAAAACCCTGCCTTTGACTGACAGAAACAGTTGGAACCTCCTGCCCTCCCCCGAACATTCTAATCTCCTCACAGTTGACGCCTGGAGCTGAGGCCATTTCAAAAGGTATTTTGGGGGGTTCTATGGTCCCTGAAGGGTTTTTTTTAACTTTTCGGATTTTTCTGCACATGGTGGGAGTGCTCCCTGTGTGTAGGAAAACCTCTCCCCCCCCCCAAGGGCCCCCCAGCTCGGATTTAGATATCCGCACAGGGGGGCCCCCCTTCGCTATTAGATATATAGATACACGCGAAAAAGTGTCAAAGGTAACAGAACTGCCTAAGGTTTGATGTACCATAACACAGGGTAACAGAAGTAGAAAATTTCTCATGGCTGGTATTTCCATCCACACCTATTCACTAGGGAAGCTTGTTCCCCTTATGTATTCTAGTCTGTTAAGACTCTATACAACCACAACATGCCCTTCACTGTCCTTCTGGTAGAGTGTATAACCAGGACTGGCCATATCTCACCAACTTATTCTACCAGGCTTCAGGTATAGCTAACAGTGCAATCCTAATCAGAGTTACATCCTTCTAAATCCATTGAAGTCAATGGGTTTAAAGGTAAAGGTAAAGGTTTCCCTTGCTCGAAAGCCAGTCGAATATGACTCCAGGCATACGGTGCTCATCTCCATTTCCAAGCCAAAGAGCCAGCGCTGTCCAAAGACTTCTCTGTGGTCATGTGGTCGGCATGACTAGACACCGAGGTGCACGGAACACTGTTACCTTCCCACCAAAGCAGTACCTATTTATCTACTTGCAGAGCAGCGTCTTAACCACTTGAGCCACTTCAGCCTCAATGCGTTTAGAGGGGTGGAAATCTATACTTTTTGTACTAACCATTCCAGTTCCCCTACATCTTGGCTCAGGATCTTATAGCATTAGCACATGAACTCTGACACACCCGATCCCCTTTAAAAGACCCTTATTGTGTACAATTTGTCTTTTGTCTTCTCCTGAAGAGGTGGTCATTTATTGCTGAATACTCATCCATAATTTCTACTCTGTTCCCACTAAGATGATCTGACAGTTTCCATCGTCCACCGGGGATGAATTTTTCCAAATCGGATGCCCCCCCTCCATTATTGCCAGCTGTCCCCCCCCCCCCCCCCATGCATCAGTTTGAAAGTTCCTCTGCAACTTTTAAAATATTAAATGCCAGCAGTCTGGTTCCATTTCAGTTCAAATGAGCTAAAATACTAAATCTATAAATGAATAATAAAACTATAACACTATGATATGGTCTCATCTGATTTCCTCCCAACTTTCTCGATAATGGGAGCAGTGGTATTTAAAAATAAATAGATTTAAGATTTAACTTTTAAAAATGTTTCTCTCCAGGTCTAATACATAAAATAAAGCTGGAAAATGCTTGAATTTTTTTCAAAAAGCATTCACTGCCAGATACCTTCTAGCCACCAGTTTGCAGGACAAAAATATTCTAGAGAATGTCTTAAAGGTCTCTCAGGGAATTGTTAAGCCAGAGTTCACTGCTGTGTGATGCTGAATGGATGTGCACTTATTGCCTTTGTGTCGCTGCAAAGTAGGGTTTTTGCCACCACTTTTTGGTGGCAGGGGGCTCCTGGCTCCTCTCCAGGATCTTCAGGTGCGTACCGTGATGACGTCATCATGCTTGGCACGTTGCAGGGGGACACTCTAGCATTCAGCAAAAAACTCTATGCTCCCCATAGAGTATTTTGCTGAATGCTAGAATATCCCCCATGATGTGCCTGGTGTGATGACATCACCTCTGGGTGACATCATTGCACTGGACACATTGAATGCCATGGAGCTCTTTGAAGTGGGGCTCTCCTGCTAACCAGCTGGCCAGCGGGCAGATCAGGGGGCCCAAAGTCGGGGGAACCCCTGCCCGCATTGGGGAGATGGTAACCCTACTGCAAAGGAAGTGTATTGGTTAGTACTGTTGACATCACTGGCCATTTGCACTATATTTTCCAACTATAGCAGCTTTGAAACTTTTGTTATTTAGGATGGTGGTAGATAGAAAAGGGCGAAGACAGTCTTAATGGCAAGGGAGCACACCTGTTAGGAGTATCTAGGTCTCACTTCATTCTCAACATGGTCCCATCTGCGGACACTTAAATATGTGGATTGGGACCATGTATAGAGAAGAAAGATTTCTCTACAAACTTGGGGGAACTCCCCCAAGGTTGGCATGAAAATCTAAGCAACAGAAAAAAGAGTGGGGTTAAAAAACCCCAAACTAGAGAAGCATTGTCTGCACAGGCAGAGATAACATAAAGGAAGCAGCTATCAGGAATTCGTGACAGGCGGAGGTAACAGCGGCTGATGAAAGGACTTGGATGGGCCGGGAGAGAGAACAGGCAAGCAAGCAGGGCTGGAGGGCAGCAGGAGAGGAAGTGGACTGCTGCCTGGTGCTGGGGCTTGCTTCTGCTCGGCAGAAATGAAGCTGGAGGAGCAAAAAGGCAGCGGTGGTGGCCGGAAAGAGGAAGAGGCAGCACAGCTTTCTCTTTCTTCTGACAGCTGTGTGCCTCTTTCATGGAGACAAGGCAGGCAAGTGCCTGCGTGGCTGAGAGGAGAAAAAGCCGGAGAAAGTGGCCTTGCTTTTTTTTCCCCTCCATTTGCCCAGTGCAAGCACTTGTGCAGGTGAAAAGAGAAATAAGAAGCAGTGGCTGGGAGAATGGGGCTTCTTTCCTTATCCGCTGCCCAAGCTCCTGTCAGAGTGATGAGGTAAGCAACTGGGGGCAGGCAGGCATGAGAGAAGGAGTGAGCAGAGGAAGCAGCCATGCTTGTCAATATATTTGCTCAGTGTGGCCCCATCTGTGGATACTTAAATGTGGAGACTGGGACCACAGACAGACAAGACAGATCTTTCTACAATCCTGAGAAAAGCCCCAGGCTGCAGAAAAATCTGAAAAAAATAACACTTAGGGGTGTTAAGACTCCCTAAAGTGATAAAAGGAGCTCCTGTAGCATTCAGATATCCTCAGTAGCCATCGGTAGGAACCCACATAGGGTTGACATTCCCCTGATGGGGGTGGGGTTTTCCCCGATTTCAGGGCCCCCAATCTGCCACTGGCCAGCAGGGGGAATCCCACCCCAAAGAGCCCCACTGTGCCAGATGTGCCCAGCATGATGGTATAACCTGGATATGACATCATACTGGTCATGTCACATGGGGGACTCTCTAGTATTTGGCTAAAAACTCTATGGTGACCATAGATTTTTTTTGGCCAAATGCTAGCATGTCCCTTGCATGACATGCCTCGCACGATGATTTCACTTCTGGGTGACATCATCATGGTGCGTGCATTTTGCGCACATACCAGAAGATCCAGGGGAGAATGCTGGAGCCCCCCACTGGTAGAAGGTAAGGTCCTGGCAACCCTAAAACCACAACAATATTCAAGCCTTGGTTTCTGTCAGGAAAAGGCAGGGGGTGTGGAGGAGACCCGTCCACAATTGGTTGGGCCTTTGAGGGAAGATTCATTAAGGCCAGGCCCAGCAGCAGCCACCAGGTGACTTGCTACCACATGACTTGCAAGAGTCATTCAGACCTGATTGCTTGCTACTGTTCAACAGCAGCCAACCCACACAAGCCAGTGTAGTCTATAGTTACTTAAATCTGGAGACTGGAGCCATGAACAGAGAAGACCCATATTTCTACTAAACTAAGAAAATCCTCAGGTTGGCAGAAAATTCTGAAATTTTTTAAAAGAGTGTGTGTGCCGGGGGGTTAACCTCCCCAAATAACAGAAGCAGCACCCGTAGTTTAAAGAAATGAATGCTATCAGTGCTGGCTGCTAGCCACTATAGCCAGCTTCAAGTCTTGATTTCTGTCACTAAAAGGCAGGGGAACTTTTCCCATGCTGGGTTGGCCTTTGAGGGTGGACTCATCAGGGCTAGGGCCAGCAGCAACGATCAGGCAACTTGCTTGATTTACCCAGACCTGGCTGCTTGCTACTTTTCAACAGCAGCCACCTCACAATACCCAGTATGGTGTAGTGGTTAGAGTTTCAGATTAGATTTTGGAGGCCCAGGTTAAAACCCTCACTCTGCTGTGGAAGCTGATTGGCTGATCTTGGGCCATCACACATTCTCAGCATAAGCTGAGGATAAAATGGAGGAGAGGAAAATGATGTAAGCTGCTTTGGGTACCCATTGTAGATAAAGGTGGGGTATAAATGAAGTAAATAAATAATAAACATAGTTGAAGATGGGGCAAATAAAACATAGGTTTGGTGGGTGGATGGGAAGGAAAGAAAGAAGCAGGGTAAATTGAGGATATGGGGGCTGCCAAGAAGAGGAAAAGAGAAAGTAGTGCAGAGAAGGGAATATAGACAAAATTTAGATGTCCACCAAGTCCTTGCAAGGTTTCCTACTGTACGACTAGGCCCAGCCTGGCTGGCATCACACAACTGAGCCCAGCTTGGCCAGCACCATGCAACTTGGCCTGACCTGTCTACTGCCTCTGTGCAAATCAGGCAGAGTTTTGCCAGGGAGTGACTGCCAGGGGGAGGGAAGGAGTGAGAGCTGAAGGTGGGAAGATAAACGTAGATTGGCTGATGGGTGGAAAGGCAAGAAATACCATGTAGTGCCAAGGCAGAAGCACCCCTTTTCCCCCAGAGAAGTGATCATCTGCTGGCATAGTGAAAACTGGAGGAGATCTCAGGAGTCATCTAGTTCAAATTCACACCCACTACTTCAGGATTTCCCTCATAATTACCTGCAGAGACCACGGAGACTGTCAGGAATGCAGCAAGGGCAAGGAAAATGGCCCTCATGATGAGAGCCTGCCTGAGATCTCAAGTAAGTCAAGGCAGTTGTTGGAGATCCTATGAAGAAGAAAAAGCTCTCAGAAGATCTGGTGAGTGGTATGGCATGGAGCCCTGGTATTTATGGTGAATAGAAGGGGAGGGGTTTGGATGTGAATCATGAATGAACCATTGTTTTGAACACCGTTGTGTCATCCTGACCCCACCAGGCCATCCTAGACATGCCCCAATATTAGTGTCTGACATCTCTGTATGCTCTACAATAAGAAACATTTCAGTACTCATCTCTAACTCCCTTCTATATGGAATTTGTTTGTTACCAGGAACCGGAACTCCACACCTTCAAGATCCGGCTGTCTGTCTCAGAGAGATGAATCGGATTAGATTGACCTTAATAACCTATGAAGCAAAAGAGGTCATGTTTACCTGGAAGACAATAATAAGAAGGATAAAATCAAGTTCTTTGAAGAAGACCAAGGAGCCAGAAAGACCTGGCAACCTTTGGACATGAGACAAAGGAGGTTGCTCTAGGAGGTATGAAGAGGAAGGAGGATGACAGAAACAAACAACAACTGATTACTGAAGATTGATGACTGCAGGCATCAGTTCAACTCCCAGATGGCCATGCTTCAGTATTGTGCAGTGACCAGAATTGCACCTGCAGTGAAATGGTGCACAATTTCAAAATTTGGCTTTCAAATTCAAATAATACTTTAAAACAAAACCATTATGAACAGAAGAACAGCCCAGCTGGACCAGATAAGTTCCTGGAGGGTTTTTTTTTGTCATCTTCTGGGTGTGGAACAGGGGTCACTGGTGGGGGGGGGTGCGGAGGTATTTGTAAATTTCCTGCATTCTGCAAAGGGTTAGACTACATGATCCTGGAAGTCCCTTCTAACAATATGACCCTATGATTCTAAGTTCCTTCTAGTCCACCATCCTCATGTTTCTCATGGTGGCACCAAGAGCCTTCCAAGAAGCCAACAAGTGAGCAAGGAACACAATCCCATGCTTTTGCTTCCAGCAACTGATATTCAGTGCTGTACTGCCTTAGAACCTGGAGAATTCACAGCTATCATAACTAGGAGCAGCTGATACTGTACCTATCCTCCAAGATTTTGTGTAGCCCTTTTGTGTCATTGGAACCACTACCTATAACCGCTTCTTAAGGCATGGAGTTCCATAAATTGATATTGCCTTTTGCGGAAAACTATTTCCTCTTCTGTGTTCTGGATCTACTTCCAGTCAATTCCACTGGGTGACCTCTGAGTTGACAGTGTTGTGGGGATACAAAAATAAACCATCTCTATTTTCCCCATGTTATGGATAATATGTGTGTGGGAAGGGTCAATTTATAGTCATCTTTATTCTCTGTTTAAAAACCTCAGATGATTTTGCTTGTCTTCAGAGCACACATGTTCCAACCCGTTCGATCATTTGGTTGCCCTTTTTTGCACCCTTTCCAGGTGTTTATTTATTTATTTATTTATTATTTGCATTTTTAACTCGCCTTTCCAGACAAGCTGGCTCAAGGCAGCTTTCAACAATAAAATACCATCAAACATGGTTTACAATTTTAAAACATAGAGATAAACATATCAGAGTTAAAAATAAAACAACAAATACTGGTGGCAAACAGAGTCACATGGTCAAAGTGACAGCATGAGGTTCGGGCCACGGTTCCAAGGCGATGTTATCCTTGATCCCCTGGTGGCGGCTCTTAATCAAAATCCTGGTGGAAGAGCTCCGTCTTGGAGGCCCTGTGGAACTGTAATAGGTCCCGCAGGGCCCTGATGTCATCCGGGAGCTCATTCCACCAGTATGGGGCCACCACCGAGAAAGCCCTGGTCTGGGTGCTGGCCAGCTGAACATCTTTTGGACTGGGGAGAGTCAAGCGGTGATGTGAGCTTGACCTCAGTGCCCTCTGGGGCACGTATGCCTCAAGTAGGCAGGCCTCTGACCATATAGGGCTTTAAAGGTCAATACCAGCACCTTGAAGCGGATCCGGTATGCTATAGGCAGCCAGTGCAGTGACCTCAGCACAGGCCGGATGTGGTCCCGCGTAGAGAGACCCATCAGCAGTTTGGCTGCAGTGTTCTGCACCAGCTGCAGCTTCCGGATCTGAGACAAGGGCAGTCCCATATAGAGAGTGTTACAGTGGTCTAGTCTCGAGGTGACCATAGCATGGATCACTGTAGCTAGGTCATCATGTTCGAGGAAGGGAACCAACTGCCTAATCAGCCGTAGGTGATAAAAGGCTGCCTTGGCAGTGATTGCTACCTGGGCCTCCATTGTTAGGGAAGCATCCAGAAGCCCTCTCAAACTCCTGACCCTCGGCGCTGGCACCAATGGTGCCCCACCGAAGGTCAGTAGTGGAATCCCTACCCCTGACCCACATTCTGACTCGAGCACAAGACCTCCGTCTTCGTTAGATTCAGTTTCAGTCGGCTCAGTCTGAGCCAGTCCGCTATGTCCTGAAAGGCCCTGCTTTGTATGATTGGTATGGCACCTATTGCCCCTATTAGGTTATTAGAATTAGAATTTAAACAATTTTTTTTAAAAATCACCCCAGAGCACAGTAACAATACAGTAAAAGACGAACAAGGCTCTGTAACCAATCAGTTAAGCCTTCTGAAACAAATGTTTTCATTTTTCACCGTAAGTAGACCAAAAGAGAGCACCAGCCTCACAACTTGGTTAATAGTGGTCCAGAGACTGAAGACAGCAGCCACAAAGCCCCACACGGGAATCCCCACCAGCCCTACCTCAGACAAGGCAGGTTCCTGCAGGAGAACCCCTTTGCTCTCAATGTTCTGATAGGTCGATATTGGGAGGAGACGGTCTTTTAGGATGCTTATGAGATGGAGTGCCAAGAACTGTACCTAGTGTTCCACATATGGCAGCCTTGCTGCTTTACTATAAAACATTATGATACCGGATGATTCATTTTTGATCCCTTTCCTCCCAAAATCCCAAACAAGGAATCTGCCTTTGCAGCACAGTTGCACATAAAGGAGACATGTTGATTGAGTCATCCACCACAACCCCATTGTCTCTTTCCTGCTTAATCACTGCCTGTTTAGACCCCGTCAGTTACATGAGCAGGCAGGATTTTTTTTTTTGCCTCAGCCCAACATGCATCATTTTTGCATTTATTTAGGGATGAGACCGAATACTGAAAGCTGTGCAGTTCAGTTTGAAGATATGCATTTCAATTTGGTTTCTCCATTAGGTGAAGCAAGCCTAAGAGTCTTTGTTTTGTTTAACCCGCCTTCTTATTCTTAATGTCAGTCTTATTTTTTGCAATCTCTTGTCCTGACCTTCATGGCCCAGGCTAGCCTGATGATCTCATCAAATCTTGGTAGCTACGCAGGATTGGTCCTGGTTAGTATTTGGGTGGGAGACCCCTAAGCAGTATTCCCTTGAAGCTGAGTTAGTGTGAGCCAGCTCACAATTTTTTAGTCTCCAGCTCATGCATTTTTGTCTCGGCTCAGGAAGGGTGGCTCCAGAGCAAACTAATTGATGCTGTAGCCAAATCGCTCATGCACAGCTTTCATGCCAGTAGAATTTTTGCAAAGTAGAATTTTTGCTCACAAGACTCCGCACCTTAGAGGAAGCATTGCCCCCAAGGAATACCAGGGTCGGGACACGGAGGCAGGCAGTGGCAAACCACCTCTGAAAGTCTCTTGCCTTGAGAACCCTATGGGGTCTCCATGCATCAGCTATTACTTGGCAGGGAACAATAATAATATTGTTGTAATGGCTTGATGTGGGTAAAAACGTCACATGGAGGCCACAGAGGAGCATTCCAGCGCCAGATTCTACTGCTTGCATTCTGAAGACAAACCCTCTCCAGCGGGGTCTATGCCATATGATTTTCTAAACATGAAGACCGAGTCTTACACAAGCTCAGATTCTTGCTGGCCACAATCTTCAGTAGCTGTGAGCTCGTTCTTGCATAACCGCCTAGACTCATAGAGTTTCCGTGTGAATGGAGGAGAGGTCATTTCCGAACTAATTTTAAAAGTGATTGAGAGATTGTTCCATAGACAATCTAACAATGGGATCTGTTTGCATGGGGCTGTCTGGACAGGATTTGGGAGGCACTTCGCTCCAGGGGTTCTGCTTTCTCCTCGGCAGACTTGTTCCACAAGGTGTTGCTGAGGCACTGCTGCTCAGCTCCTCAGCGCTTGTGCTAGGGCATCCTTCAGGTTTCCTTCTCCTTTTAAGAATCCTTTTAGTTCTTCATTGAAAAAGACATTTTTACTTAGTTGGCAAGGTTGCAATATTTCCAGGCAAGCCTTCAAAAAACATCAAAAGGAATGCAACAATTTGCTGGTAGCAACAGGAGCATCTACAACAGTCTCATGAAGCCCACGGATCTCCATGTTTTTATGTTGCTGTTTAGAGAGGAGAAAAGAGGAGATTGGATTTATACCCTGCCCTTCACTTGGAGTCCCAGAATCTCCTTTCCCTTCTCCTCCCCACAACAGACACCCTGTGAGCTAGGTGGGGCTGAGAGAGCTCTTTCAAGGACTGCTCTTGAGAGAACAGCTCCAAAAGAACTTGTGATTGACCCAAGCTCACATCAGCAGCTGCATGTGGAGGAGTGGAGATCAAACTCAGTTCTCCCAGATTAGAGTTCGTGCTCCTAACCACTACACCAAACTGGTGTACTGAATAGTTAGCATAAATAAAGATAGTTATTTTTAAGTTAAACTAGGGGGTACCTAGTTTAAAGAAATTATAATTTCTAGACTTACACATTGTAAGGAAGATAGCAAAAAATCCATCCTGAGGAGTGGACACTTTAAGTGGTTAGAGGTGATGGGCCATATGAACAGTGTTTGAATAAGTGCCACATTTTGATGGCACCATTTCCCCCTAAACATTCCCATTCTTTAAAAAAAAATTAAATGGATGCTATTGTGATACCTTAGCTTTATGATTTCCCAACTCTCACCTTGTTTTTTGTGGATTCCTTCATGTTAGAATAGGACCTGGCTTTTTCAATTTCAGGGTCCGGGTTGATAACCAGGTTGTGGAACATACCTATTTTCAGTGACATCATCTGTTGGGTGACACTCTAGCATTTGCTCAAAACTCTATGTTTAAATGCTTAGAGTGTGGTGCCCAGTGTGATGGCATCAATTCTGGGAGGAAGAGAGAAGATGACCCACCAATCCAGATCTAAATCATCTCTACCATCATCCTGCTCAACAGAGTCACCTTGGAAGAAGTGCCTTCTACTGGTCCTTCAGCCATGGTGGTAGGAGAATCTCAGAATGTGAGCATCCAGCTGCTGCCGGCTACTGTTGAGAGTATAAATAGCATTGCTGAGCTGCTGCCTTTTCCAGTCTCTAATACCACTCATTCCTGGGACTGGCTCAGACCCAGACTAGTGCTGCTGTGTGTTTGCAAGGAGGACAGATTAGGAAGCACACTGCTGCCAGTTGCAGCTTCTTACCCATGCTGTTGCTTGCGTTTCTACCTCGGATACAGACTTGCCTTTGGGTGTGAGCTGAAGGACAAGAGTCATAGGGCTCTCCGCTCATGCCTCATAACCTGTGGCTCGTGCCCTGTGGCCTTAGACAACCAGCCTCTTGGATTCTTGACTGTTTTTAAGATACAGTTCGTTCTTTTCCTCTATTTTCGCATGTTTCATTATATTAATTTTATTATCCTTGAGAGTATTTGTTTTTGTTACAAGACACTTCAAGAATATAAGAAGAGCACAATGGTCCAGCATCCTGTCTCACACAGTGGCCAATCAGGTATGAAAACAATATATACAGACGTTTGCTAGATGCCCACAGAACAGTACAACAACAAATGAGACTATATTAAAGCCCTAACATGTTTAGTGTCTGGTAATAAAGACAAACAACATATTCCATCACAGAAAAAATACAAAGGTTGATAGAAATTCACACGGCAGTCTGTTCAAGTCTCACTCAATCTATATTTCTCAGACAGTATTGTGTCCTTATTCAGATTCACAAAAGCAGTCTGCTCAAAGTCTGTGTTTCTCTTTCAGTCAACACTTATTCCGGATATCTTAAGTGTTTCAGGCCTCTGGTCTTTCCTCGGGAACAAATCCTATATAGGAAGCTTACATTCAAGTAGACACTTTCATTGATTTATTTTTGTTAATCTGTTTGGGCAAGGTCTCCTCCCTTATTTCCAAGTGTGCTGATACTGCTGCCAAAGAAAAATGTACCCATACTATGCCTCATAGTGACTGAGATGTTCTGTGGGCATCTAGCACACATCTGTATATATTGATTTCCAGGGCTCATTTCGTAGCAGGAGCTCCTTTGCATATTAGGCCACACTCCCCTAATGGAGCCAATCCTCCAAGAGCTTACAATAGCCCCTGTAAGAAGAACTCTGTAAGCTCTTGGAGGATTGGCTACATTAGGGGTGTGAGGCCTAATATGCAAAGGAACTCCTGCTACGAAATGAGCCCCGTTGTTTTCATACCTGGTTGTTTTGGGACAGTGTGTTATTCCTTTGGATTGTTTATCACACAGTGGCCAACCAGTTCCCCTGGACAGCCAACAACAGGGCATAGAGGTTGAGACCTTCCCCTGACGTTGCCTCCTGGCTCTGGGATTCAGAGGTTTAGTGCCTTCGAATGTGGAGATTCCCCTCAGTCACCATGGCTAGTAGCTATTGATAGACATCCTCCATGAATCTATCTAATCCCCCTTTAAAAGCTGTTTATTCCTGTGGCCATCACTGCATCCTCTGGCAGCGAATTCCACATTTTGATCACTCTCTGCATAAAGTAGTATTTCCTTTTGTCCATCCTGAATTTACTGTCCATCAACTTCATTGGATGCCCTTGAATTCCAGTGTTTAGGAAGAGGGAGAAAAAGTTCCCTTTGTCAACTTTTTTTGCCCCATGCATAACTTTATAAACCTCTATCGTGTTCCCCCTTAGTTGTCTCTTTTCTCAAAGGAGAACATAAGAGAAGCCAATGTTGGGTCAGGCCAGTGGCCCATCCAGTCCAACACTCTGTCCCACAGTGGCCCAGAGAAGTCCCAGATTCTTCAGCCTTTCCTCATCAGGAAGGTGTTCCAACCCCCTAATCATCTTGGTTGCTTTCCTCTGTATTTTTCCCCAGCTCTGCAATGTTGTTTTGGAGACACAAGCTGTGATCACACACAAAACAATCCACTTTCAATGCATATTCCAACTGGATTTTACTGTGTGAACTGGCAAAATCTAGTTGGGAAGTGCATTGAAAGTGGATTATTTAGTGTGTGTGATCACAGCCACAGTGACCAGAACTGTACACAGTATTCCAAATGAGTTGGCATCATAGATCTATACAGGAGCATTACAATATTGGCTGTTTTATTCTCAATCCCTTTCCTGATAATCCCGAACACAGTTTGCCTTTGGGTGCTATTGGGGAGAAAAGCATCTAATAAATATATTTAACTACTTACCTACCTACCTAACTAAATGTAGTAAGATGCTTTTATTTGGTTTTTTCGGCTTCCTCCCCTACTCTGTGCCATGTATTAATATTATCTCACTGCCAAGGGCACTGCCAGGACTGTCTTCTTGCCCACCTTAGCCTCTCCCTCTTCCCTCAACTGAGGGAACCACACCACTGCCTTGGGCTTAGACACAACTCCCCACTGTTCAGACAGTAAGTATGAATGTTTGATAGAGAACGAACGCTAGGATAAAAGTGCTTGGTGGGAATCTCCAGCAATGTGTGCGCACTACAATGACTAAAACACAGAGAGGCCCACAAACTCTCAATAAGTGTGCACTTGGCCATGAGTTACACACATGAACTCAGCATCTGTAAGAATTGCAAATAATCACAGTAACACATAAGGCGGGGACACAGAGTACAAAATTAACTGAAAGATTAACACTAGAACTCATATTCAAAGAGAAATTGAATAGAGGTAATCTCCTACACCAGCAAAAAAAAAATAGCAAATTATTCACAGAGGGAAGTTGCACGGTCTTTGAACAGCTAGATTTGAGTCCAGTAGCACCCAAGAGACCAACAAGATTTTTAAGGGATGAGCTTTTCAAAGTTTCCTTCACCAGGTTTCTGAGCAGCAGTGCTCATGGCAAAAGGTCAAAACCTAAAAATGTTCCATCTCAGACAGAACAGAACGAGCTCAGGCTAAGAGATAGTTTATACCAAATCAGAAAAGCCCTCGCTAAGCTACTAGTTGACTGGTGAAAACCCTGTGGAAAGAAAGATCTATCATCTGTTGCAGTTTGACTGTGACAATTGGAAAGATTCTCTATCTGTTCTGTAATATGTTGACTCTCCCTCCCTCATTCTGAGGCTAAATATTATTTCAGCCAAACAGCTAACAAACAGAATAATGACTGTTAATGAATATGGGTGAATACCTGGTTGACTATGACAACAATAATGAACGGGATTTTTTCCATTGCATTTTTTTCATTTATTAATAAAGAAATGTATTTTCTTGAGATAGACAGATATAAACTTGCAGACACAAAATGTTGCAGTCCACGAAGAATGAAACACAAGACTAATGATCAAGTTCAAACTATTTATTTAATGAATAAAAAAGGTGTTTCTAAGCACTGTAGAGATGTCTCTTGCATTCAGTGATGCTCCTCTGCGTTGCCTCTCAGGGGCTTCAGGTTTTGTGGTGTGGGCTGTGGGGTGGAGACTTATAATGCAAATATTTAGGTGGAGGAGGAGGTGGTCTGTACTTTGGAGGTGGTGGTGAAGGTGGTGGTGGAGGTGGAGGTGGTCTGTACTTTGGAGGAGGCGGTGGTGGCGGTGGTGGCGGTGGAGGAGGTCTGTACTTTGGAGGTGGTGGTGGAGGTGGTGGAGGAGGTGGTCTGTACTTTGGAGGAGGCGGCGGCGGCGGTGGTGGTGGAGGAGGTGGTCTGTACTTTGGAGGTGGTGGTGGTGGTGGAGGTGGTCTGTGCTTAGTAGGTAGAGGTGGAGGTGGTGGAGGAGGAGGAGGAGGCGGTGGTGGAGGAGGTGGAGGTGGCGGCGGTGGCAGTCGAACACAGCAATAACTTAGGTAAGCACAGCCACAGTGCAGTGTAGCCATATCATCTCCGGAACATGATTTAGCACAGTAACCACCACAGGCTTGTTTGCAACGATATGGATCAGCTGTGGAAGTGAAAGAAACAGATGATGGTCACACTTTTGAAATATTTGCAAATAGGGTTGCAGTCTTGAATGGATTAGCTGGTGAGATTGCACAACTGTCATGTCTAAGTTGCCAGACTGTGATTCTAGGAAGTGGAGGACTAGTGAGCTCTCAAGAAGGAGTGGGACTTGGGTGTTCAGCAAGCCTTCTTGGAGGCATGCATTTGGTCTGGGAATTCTCCTAGGTCAGGGGTGGGTGAACTGTGGCTCGGGAGCCGCACGCGGCTCTTTCACATATATTATGTGGCTCCCGGCAGGGCGGCTGGGGAAGCTAAATATCATTAGCAAACAAATATCATTGGACAGATTAATATCATTATCAATATCTGCTTTTACCCCTTTTGTTATGATTTTTGGCAGTCTCATTTAATGTTAATAAAAAGCAAATTTGCTTATTTTCCAATCAAAGCCAGTAATATTTGTTCATGTCTTGTGGCTCTCAAACATCTGATGTTTATTCTATGCGGCTCTTACGTTAAGCAAGTCTGGCTGCCCCTGTTCTAGGTGGCTCTTATGCTGAGCAAGTTTGCCCACCTCTGTCCTAGGTCCTGCAGAGCTAAACCTCACACTGGTATAGAAATCTACCTCTCTGGAACCCACTGTCTTCTCCAGGCTGATTGGCTCTGGACAGTTCCAGTTAAGCCATATTTTTAAATCTTCCTCAGCACCCTGAGGCTTATAAGCTACCCAGTACAGGGTATCCACCAGAGCATTAATTAAAATGGGTGGAGGGGCATGGTTCAGTGGAAGAACATCTGCTTGGCATGCAGAAGGTTTAATTCTCAGAATCTCCAGTCAAAAGGATCCACGTAGTGGAGGTCCTGAGACCATGGAGAGCCACTGCCAGTCACAGAAGACAATACTGACCTCAGTGGACCAATAGTTTGATAATGTAGCTTCTTATAATAATGCGTGCAAAGATTAAAACTTGCCTGCTCCTATAAGTGGGCAGAAAAGCCCAGAAATTTAGGATTACTTAAAGAGTTTAAAGTTTACAAATGAAATATTTTTTTTAGTGGCAGGGGGATAATCTGGAAAAAAAAACCTAGTTCAAATTTGCTGGCAGTGATTTTCATTTATACCACAATTCATGGTCTCCCCCTCCCCCAGATCCCACATGTGGGGTTCTGCTGTATTTACACACTGGGAACAGGGAGCTTCACAGCAAAAACAACAATAACACCCCCTCCCCAACCTGTAGTAGACATTTTAACATTATTTCCATAAAACAATTGGGATATGTTACTTTAAGATTTAACATTTTTGGAAAGACATTTCTTGCAAAGTCTATGCTCTGAAGTAACATTTGAAAATACTTGAAATGTAAGAAAAAGCTTCTGTTGTGGATCCCAGCAACTTCTTTCACAGTAATACAATTCCCAAGATTCTTTGAGGTAGATGGAATGACTGTCCAGTTTGTTTAAGCCTGCAGTGTGGCTAGGCCCTTCAGCATTCCCGGACATGCACCCTGCACTTCTGAACAAATGCATAGTTTATTGCTACTGATGCATATTCGTCTGTTGGCGAGTACCAGTGACATCACTAGGAACATATAGCACATTTCTTTGCTTGCTCAGCATGGCTTCAGAACTCTTTTCACAGGTATTGATTTGGGAGGGCATCTTCAGTAGAAGACTTTTTCCTTTGGTGCAGGAGTCGGAGCAACCAATCCAGACCCCATTTCCCTGTCTTTTAATTTCCTTTGCTTTTAATTTCCTTTGCTTTTGAAGCCTGTACTCTCCCATGCTCCAGCATCAGAGCACATACCTGTTAGGATTCCCCTTCTCTCATGATGTCCACAAGATAGGAAGACTATCTCTGTTCCCTCACAGCAAGTGATCGCCTGGTGAGATGAATGTTATAGTAGCAACTCCCATCCCCTAAGTAAGTCATTATCTGCATCACATCGTGTTTAAAATGTAGAAATATTTTCTTGTTAGAGATCCTTCATGGTCACATGAGGTTCCCTAAGAAGCAGGGATTTCTAGGTTGGAAGGGATCTCAGAAGTCATTCAATCCACCCTCTGCCCCACTCAGACAAGTGGATTCCCACCTTCATGTCCTGTTGCAGCAGAGGCAACTGTGGCCATCAGGAGTGCAGCCGATGAAAGCAGAAGGACCGTCATGGTGAGAAACGAGTTGAGATCTCTTTACAGATCAAGATGCTGAATGATTTGATGAGGGAGATGTTGCTCACGAGATCTGATGAGTGGTGTGGTACGGTCTCCTGGTATTTATGTGGGATTTTTGGTGAACAGAGGGGAGGAGATTTGATACGAGCCATGATTATATCATACCGACACAAACAGACCATTCTGGATAGGTTCTCACATTAGTACAAAGCATACAATCTGGGTGTGCATTATGAATGGTGTGCCAGCTATCCTTTACCACCTTTCACATAGAATGTGTTTGCCAAGTGCCAGAACACTCCACTCGCCTGATCTGGCTCTTTGGGTTCCCTTTGAAAAAGATAATGGAACTAGAACGACCTGAACAACATTTACTTGTGAAATTAATGAAAGTATTGTGGCAGAAAAGGGACCGGAGAAGGACGATGAAGAAAAATTAACAACTGATTAGTGCAGATTGATATCTGCAGGGATCCCATAATGCACTACCAATGTTGTGTAGCCACTACAGTGTCCTCCTTCTTATAAGAGAGCATGCATAGTGTGGTGGTTAGACTAGGCTCTGGGAGATCCAGGTTTGAATCCCTGCTCTACCATGGAATAATTAATTAATAATTATTGTATGACAATGTGTGTAGTATAGCCAGGAAATCCTAAGACTGTCTGGCAGCCAAAAGTTCTAATTCTTTTAGTATCATGCACCACTAGGTGGTGGAGCTAGACTTTTTTTTAGAGCAAGAGATATTTCAGAAGTGGTCTGCCATTGCCTGCCTTACACCCCTTGTATTCCTTGGAGGTCACCCATCCAAATACTAGCCAGGGCCAACCCTGCTTAGCTTCCAAGATCTGAAGCCTGCTAGGTTTGGTGTAGTGGTTAAGAGCAGTGGAGTCTAATCCGGAGAACCGGGTTTGATTTCCCGCTCCTCCACATGCAGCCAGCATGGTGACCTTGGGTCAGTCACAAGTTCTCTCAGAGCTGTTCTCTTATGAGCAGCTCTCTCAGAGCTCTCTCTCAGCCCCACCTACCTTGCAGGGTGTCTGTTGGGGGGAGAGGGAACGTGATTGCAAGCCTCTCTGGGACTCTGAGTGAAGGGCAGGGTATAAATCCAACTGTTGTTGTTTTCTTCTTCTTCTTCTTCTTGCCTATCACTTTCTCTCAACAGCTAATGCAATTGTTGTAAAATATGGTCTACATTGCTCACTTCCAGCTAATTCCCATTCTGCATGACTTGAAGCTTCTGTATTGCCTTCATGGGGAGCACCACACAAAGGACGTTATAGTAACAAGATTGTGTGTATGTGTTACTAAAGCTTGAATTGTTGTCCTCCCAGAAAATCTGCTTCAGCCTTGAGATCACCTCTGCCAGCTCACCCAGGGAACCCACTGGTGAGCTAGACTGATAGTATGAAGGATCTTTAGCCTATTCCTGGAAGCCAGAAGTAGTCACTGATAGACCTATCTTCCATGAATCTATCTAAACCCCTTTTAGTGCTGTTTATTCTATCTGGTCAACAACAGGGCATAGAGGCTGAGGCCTTCCCCTGATGTTGCCTCCTGGATCTGGGATTTAGAAGTTTAGTACCTCTGAATGTGGCGATTCCCCTTAGTCACCATGGCTAGTAGTCATTAGACATCCTCCACGAATCTATCTAATCCCCTTTTAAAGCTGTTTATTCCTGTGGCCATCACTACATCCTCTGGCAGTGAATTCCACATTTTAATCACTCCCTGTGAAAAGCAGTATTTCCTTTTTTTCCATCCTGAACCTACTGCCCACCAAATTCATTGAATGCCCTCGAGTTCTAGTATTGTTGGAGAGGAAGCAAAATTTTTCTTGGGCAATTCTCTCTGCCCCATGCATAATTTTATAAACCACTATCATGTCCCCCTATGTCACACAAAAGCAGAGATCTCCCCATAATGACTATTGAAAGACCACAGAATTTTTCATTTCAAGTAAAAGGACCAAGCTGCACCTTTTCTCACTTATGTACACATGAAGCTGCCTTATACTGAAACAGACCCCTGGTCCCTCAAGATCAGTATTGTCGACTCTGATTGGCAGCAGCTCTCCAGGGTCTCAGGCAGAGCTCTTTCACTTCCGCTGCTACATGGATCCTTTGGACGGGAGATGCTGTGGATTGAAGTTAGGGGCTTCAGCATGCCAAGCAGATGCTCTTCCACAGAGCCATGTCCCTCCTTTAATTAAAGCCCTAGTGAATGTGCTGTACTGGGTGACTGAAGGATGCTGAGGAAAATTTAAATATGCCTTACCTGAAACAGGCCACAGCTAGTCAGCCTGGACAATATATTTATTTATTTGATTTATATACCACCCTCCCTCAGAGTGGTTAACAACAAGTCATAAATATATTCTTAGGTGAAGGTTTCCCTTGCTCGAAAGCCAGTTGAATACGACTCTGGGGATGTGGTGCTCATCTCTGCTTCCAAGCCGAAGAGCCAGCGCTGTCCAAAGACATTTCCGTGGTCATGTGGCCGGCATGACTAGATGCCAAGGCACACAGAATGCTGTTACCTTTCCACCAAAGTGGTACCTATTTATCTACTTGCAATTTCTTCCTTTCGAACTGCTAGGTTGGCAGGAGCTGGGACCAGAGATGGGAGCTCACTCCATCATGCAGCACTCGGGTCTCAAACTGCTAAACTACTGACCTTCTGGTCTGCAGTTCAGCGTCTTAACCATTTGAGCCACTGCAGCCTCATAAATATATTCTTATAAATACTATAATATATACATATAAATAAATTTTAAAACAATAAAAACAGCAATAATTGACTAAACAGATGGCGTTGAATACTCTGCATCTTACTCGAGGGGGGAGGAGATGGTGAGGCCAGGCTTGATGGCAACCATTGCTGTCCTGAACCATAGGCCTGGTGGAACATCTCTGTCTTACGGGCCTTGCAAGACTGCATTAGGTCCCATGAGACCCGGATGTCATTAGGCAGAGAGTTCCACTGGGCTGGCCTCACTGCTGAGAAAGCCCTGGCTCTGGTCAAGGACAGCTGGATATCCTTTAGGCCAGGGATCTCGAGGAGGTTCTTCTCTCCAGAATGTAATGCCCTTTGGGGAGTGGTATATAGGGAGGTCCCAGAGAGCTTGATCCCAATGCCAGTGTGAAGTGTAGCTCTGCAGGACCTAGGAGAGTTCCCAAGGCAAATGCATGCCTCCGAGAAGGCTTGCTGAATACCCAGGTTCCACTCCTTAGCTGAGAGAAGGGCTTCTGGTTCAGAGTGTTATACTCTGGCATTCCTGAGTATGTTCGGAGTGTGGTCTGCTTTCTCTATCAAAGTCTCAAATCTTTCCTATAACTTTCTTCCTGATCCTTCTAACTGGAAAGACCAGGGATTGAACTCAGGATATTCTGTGTGTGAAGCAGATGCTCTACCACTGACTTATACCCCCTCCTCCTCTCTGCTACTAATCTCCCCTCCCCAGTTAGTCTTAGGTTACATTTACATCTGACTTTCCCGCTAGAATCATTCTAGTTTAAAAAAAAAACCCTGTCCATACCTGTTTCTAGTTTCAAACCATACTTGTTCTAGTTTATAAATTACTGTTTACATTCATTTACATCCTGTGGTCAAACTAGCATTATACTGCTTTAAACAAATGCTGTTGCATAGTACTCTTCAGACCCCCTGGAGGGAAATTTGAAACCAGCATGAAATGAGCTTGGGAAAAGACAGCAGTCAAACTACTTCAGAGGGGAGGCTGGGCCTTAGCCTTGGTAAAGAAAAGAAAAAAGAACAGGCTATCTCCCGCTCACATGTAAAGAGTGCAGGGGTAGGAGAGACGGTTTAAAAAAAAACAAAAAAACAAAACAAAACACTGAAGTGTTCAGGTGAGGGGAGCTTATTTCTGCCCCCTTCCATACAGACTGTGATTCTTGGAGCACGTCTCTTCCAGACAGGCTTCGATACCAGAAGCTGGGACCTGGAAAGCCCAATCTAGTCAGATCTCAGAAGCTAATCAGGGTCAGCCCTGGCTAGTATTTGGATGGGAGACCTCCGAGGAATACCAGGGTCATGTGACATGGAGGCAGGCAATGGCAAACCACCTCTGAATATCTCTTGCCTTGAAAACCTTACGGGGTCACCATAAGTCAGCTGTGACTCGAAGCCACTTTCCGCCACCATTCATATCAGTGCAACAACAACAATAAAATAAATAAAAATGTTGAAGAATGGAACCAACTTCCCATTTCCAGCGATGGTCAACCCATTGTTTCTTATATTTGAAGAGTGTTACATCTAGATCCGGAACTTTCAAAATCTTTGGTACCATCAAGATCAAAGCTGACTTCATATTTGAAACAAATAACGAGAAGAAAGGCATGGCACAGGGCTTTCTCATTATGTGTACTGCTCACTGGGGCAGACTGATAGTATCTCTTTCAGCTGTTTCTGTTCTGTCTGCTTTTCTTTGCATAAAGATCTTGCTAGTGTACTAAGAGTTTAAGATTTGGGTAATGGACCTAACTCTACAGGCAATTATCTGGGCTGGCCTGACCCCGGGAAAAAAAAACCCAGCAGTTAATTCAGGCATGAGATCCCAGCTGAAATGTCTGAATGAGTGCTGGGGAGGAGATCCTGGTCTGAATGGATGTGGGAGCCAATTGGTCACTGAATAGAAACGGGGCCGGGGAGGGCAGTGGCTGCTGCTAGAACAGGTGTGGAGGATGCAAGCTGGGGACTGCAATCCATGGCATGCACTGCCTGGATTGGTGTGGGGGTAAGGGAGTGCGATGGCTTCCCTCTGAGCCAGTGCAGTGGAAGGCAGCGGGGAGCCTCAGTCTCTATGCCCTGTTGTTGGCTCTCCAGGTGAAGAGGTTGGCCACTGTGTGAGACAGGATGCTGATCCAGCAGGGCCTTTCTTGCGTTCTTATGATTTCGACACCATCCTTCTGCTACAAAATGAATGAATGTAGTTTACAGGATTAAAGCAGTCATAAGAACAGCTAACAATAATAAATGGCTAAGTGAATAAAACACAGTTATAAAACCAGCATAAAAAAAGGAAAAACCATAAACAGCCAAACAAAATAGTATACCAGCCAGAATAATGCAGGTGACTGGCACAGGGGGATCACAGGGGTTTCAAGGCAAGAGACGTTCAGAGCTGGTTTGTCATTGCCTGCCTCCATGTCACAACCCTGGTATTCCTTGGAGGTCGCCCATCCAAATACTAGCCAGGGCCGACCCTGATTAGCTTCTGTGATCTGATCAGAGCAGGCTAGCCCCCTGGGCTATCCAGCTCAGGGCAGCCGGAATAATAAGCAGTCATAAATGAATTTGAAACTACACAGACATAAACCCCAAACCATGAAACCAACTCACAAAGACGAAATATTTGACAATAAGAAGTCTCTCTTAAGTGTAAAATATCTTATGATACATATGATATGATGATACACAAAAAGATTAGCAATTGGTCAAAACTGTTAAGTTGGGCTTTTATGTTGGGAAGTATGAATTGTTGGAGAACTTCTAAGGACTTTTATTCTGTTTTACATTTCATCGTGTTTTCCTTTATAAGGCACCTCAAACAGGCATTCTGGAGAAACAGCACAGACATTTTCTAAATATATAAATAGAATTCAATGGTGGAAAAATCACAGCATAAGAAAGGAAAGTGAAGCAGGAGGCTGTCTAACTAAGGAGGACCAAGAAGAACACCTTCATTTTCTCCACTGTGTACAAGCTGCCAAATTCACTCATCCTCGATAAATACCTATGAAGGCCTTTGGCATATCCTGAGTGCTTCTTTCAGTCTGTGGTAAGGATGAGGGGAAGTTTCTGGAAAACATATTCTTAGCATTTGGTATTGTACTTTTCAGGATGCAAATTGCTTTCCTGTTCTCCCTTTATCTTCACACTGGTGGGGTAATCTGATCTACCCAAAATGGAGTTAACACTGGCATCCTCTATGAAAAAGGCCCTTTCTTTTGATAATTTGGTGGTGGGTCTCAGAGGGGCGGAAATATTTGCCACCACATCCATAGGCATTTTCAAGCACCTACTGAGGTACAGGCCATCATACTCTCCTCTCTTGCACATGTTCAGTCAGGAGGCAGCCCTCATGTTCTCTTCCTCCACATGCTCTCCATGTCTCTTGAACTATCTTCGTCTCTTGGGCAGCAGCTCTTAAATCCTTTTCTTTGGGACATATTCAAGAAGTCAGCACTGTAGTCACTCACTGGGCAGAGGTCCCTGAGGCTTCTGGACTCTTCTCCTATGTGTCTATTCAGTCAGCAGCTTCCAGACTCATTCTCCAGCATCTCTTCACACAGCAGCCACCACCCTGTCCCCCACTCTGGAAACTTCTTATTCCTGACCCATTCAAGCAGCAACCACAGGACTGCCCTCGCAGCAAATCTGTTTCAAAACAGGTCTTGAAACACTCTTCCCCTATGTCCATTCCTGTAGTGACCACCACACTCCTAATTCAGACATTGGTCCTGGAGTCCCCTTCTTGGCATCCATTCAGTTTGCCAGTTTGGTGTAGTGGTTAAGTGTGCGGACTCTAATCTGGGAGAACCGGGTTTGATTCCCCACTCCTCCACTTGCACCTGGCTGGATGATCTTGGGCAAGCCATAGCTCTGTACCAGCTGTTCCCTCAAGGACAGCTTGGGAAAGAGCTCTCTCAGCCCCACCTACCTCACAGGGTGTCTGTTGTGGGGAGGGGAAGGGAAAAGGAGTTTGTAAGCCGCTCTGAGACTCCCTTGGGGAGTGGAGGGCAGGGTATAAATCAAATCTCTTCTTCTCTTCTTCTTCTTCTTCTTCAAGCAGCAGCTACTCTTCTATGAGAACCTATGATTTGCTCTTTACACTATGAACCTTGTCATCTGTAGAAACTGTTGAAATCGGGTTCCACCTACACAGCCGGCAAACTGAAGAAGTTGAAGGAAACGCCTCTTTTAAGTATCTGGAATGGGCGTCTTTGCGAAGGCTGTTTGGAAAATATCTTGACTATGTGGACTCCACCTGTCAAGCTGAATTGATTACATGGACTTTACGTCTTATCTTCTAAGGGGGAAACATTGTATCTTATGCCTTATTGGAGATATAGTACGCACTTAATTTTGTTGTGACACCACCAACTTTATATTTTGGCCATTTCTGATGGTGTTTCTCCAAGCGGATTTTGTGTATCTGTCCCTGAGATGGCTGTAGGTACCCTTTGAGGTCATTACTAAGAGTTAGACTTGAGAGAATTAGGGTCAGAGAAGCCCATGTTCAGCGGAACACTTCTGCACTATCAGGAAGGCCTTCTAATGGTGGCTGAATGGCTCGAGCTCCGGTCATGAAGCTGTCTTTGGAAAAGCCACAAAAAATGAAAAAGGACACATTAAAGATGCCTGTCTTTCTAAGTATAACTATGTTACTCTGAAAATTTATACCTGCATCCTTCTATCACCAGCAATGGCTTACAATAATGCAAAAGTGGAGACACAAGAACAGAAGAAAATCACAGGCGAATTATAAAGAGCAAAGAGCCATGAAATTCAGCTACCCATATCAGGAGTCCTTAAGCCTCCATTCAGCATAATTCAGGGAATGTCTTCCAAAAGGAAACACCCTTGTAAATCTTGTGAGATATTAGCGCAGGAGACACCTTACAGACCTCCTCCAGGTGTCCCTTTCACCATTCTGGGAGCAGATGTAAATATTTTTGATATTGTATATATTATTGTATTTGTCTAGGACCATAATAAACCATTCATTCATTCAGGGCCATCACCAAGAAAATCTGGATGTGGGAGACTATACTGGCTACTTTGAAGGCACCACTAAGTGCAGACTTTAGGAAGATATAAGGAGGCATGTGGACCTGACACAGGGAATTGCATTAGAGGAAGAAGGAGGGTTGGTTTTTATACCCTGTTTTTCTCTATTTTAAGTAGTCTCAAAGTGGCTTACAATCGCCTTCCCTTTCTTTCCCCACAACAGACACCCTGTGAGGTAGGTGTGGCTGAGAGAGTTCTGAGAGAACTGTGACTGGCCCGAGGTCACCCAGCAGGCTTCATGTGGAGCGGAGTGGGGAATCAAACCCTGTTCTCCATATTAGAGTCCACCTCACTTAACCACTACACCATGTTGGCTCTCACCCCAGCTTGTGGTGCTTTCAGGATTCTGGGACCCAAATCAGGAAAAGTTTTCTAGGTAAGAACCAGTACCTTAAACTGAGCCTGGAAGCAAGAAGGCTTGAAGTGTAATTGTTTTCATATTGGAGTGGTACATAAATGGCACTTAATTTGTCCTCCATCCATGCACCAGATCATCAAAAACTGGCCCATGGCACATCTTGCTCATGAGATTGCCTTGCAGTTAACCATTGTTCCATCTGCCCCAGTTTGTACTGCATACTTTGTCAAGTAGGTGCCCTGAAGATCTTAAGCTGAAGTCTTTCCAAGCCCACATGCCTGAGATCTAGAATTTGAACCAGTGACGTTCAGTAATTATTTATTAAAAGATTTATTTATTAAAACATTTACATCCAGCCTTTCCTCATGGTTCAAGGCAGCTTACAATTACAGCTAAAAACATTTTCAGTTATGCAGTTTCTATATGCAAAACATGTATTGTATTATTGAGCTATGCTACTTTTCCGTTTGCTTGTTTAATTGCAAGTTATTTTGAACTTCCAGTAGTTTTATTCACTTGTATTTTTTTTCTGCCACTGCATCTGCATGGCATCATCCAGTGAGATTTTTCCATGTCCTTTGGGGGCAGCGAAGTCCTGCAGGAATTGGAGGAGTCCTCAATGACCTTCTGTGACTAATCTGCTAAAGTTCACAGGTAAAATCAATTGTATCCAGTCAGAGTCCTCATAAATTTCATTGTGATGGGTGATCACAGGGCTTCTGGTGACTCCTTTTCTACGGATATCTTTCAGTTTCTGCAACTTGAGGATGTGGTCAGTATCCTAGGAAATGTAAGGGCCGCCATTTGTATTCTTGATCCTTGCACTTCATAGCAAATTAAACTTGTCAGGGGACTGCTGACTCAATGGATGGAGAAGATTATGACTACTTTGTTGCAAGGTTATAAAACAAGTAACAACACTTTTGCAAAAAAATTTTTGATATACCTGGAATTACTAATTTTCACACTGTGTGAAATTTGTCTTGAGAAGGGTTCTTGAGTAGCATTGTTATATGGATGGGAATTTCTTTCACCAAAATTCACTTTTTTTAGATCTATCCATTGATCTCTTGTAGTCTTTGTTTCCCAGTTTCATTTCTTTTGGAAGGGAAATCAGTGCACCCTTTTGTAACTTCAGCCCTTACCATTGTTTTCTCTTGAACACCACAGGGTGGTGCTGTCGTGAGAAGATAGGAATGAATGTGAAGACATTGCTTGCATCTGAGCATCTACAGATTAAACTTCTGAAATTTTGCAGAACCTCCATTCCTGCTCCTCTTATCTGATTTCTCTTTGATCAAAACAGAATTGATAAGAAACTGACTCTTAATTCCTAAAAAGAGGAAAAGAAAATCAATTGTTGGATATCAAGGAGAAATTGGGTAAAGAGGAATTAAGGAAACTTCTCTTAACACTGCAAGTGATAGGCAAGAAGATGACAACAACAACAACAACAACAGTTGGATTTATACCCTGCCCTTCACTCAGAGTCCCAAAGAGGCTTACAATCACATTCCCTCTCCCCACAACAGACACCCTGCAAGGTAGGTGGGGCTGAGAGAGAACTCTGAGAGAGCTGCTCGTAAGAGAACAGCTCTGAGAGAAATTGTGACTGACCCAAGGTCACCATGCTGGCTGCATGTGGAGGAGTGGGAAATCAAACCTGGTTCTCCAGATTAGACTCCGCTGCTCTTAACCACTACACCAAACCTAGCAGGCTTCAGATCTTGGAAGCTAAGCAGAGTTGGCCCTGGCTAGTATTTGGATGGGTGACCTCCAAGGAATACAAGGGGTGTGACGCAGAGGCAGGCAATGGCAAACCACCTCTGAAATGTCTCTTGCCTTGAAAACAAGTCTAGCTCACCACCTAGTGGTGCATAATGCTAAACTTCTGGCTGTCAGGCAATCTTAGGATCTCCTGGCTATACTACACACACTGCCATATGATGATGATGATTCCACTGAAGTAGCCCAACCAATTGGCTGGGTAGCACGAGACTGCTCAGCCTGCCCAGTTGTCTGGTGCCTTCCTTTATAAAGGAGTGGCACCAAACAACAGCTCTCATCTTCTAGGAGGGAACCAACCCATTCACTGTGGCCAGCTAGAAGCCCTGAGGCAGGTATTGAAGACAATAGCCCTTCCAGGTTCTCTGAAACTTGAGGTCCCATTTTGATATCACAGTTGGTAACCTCAGGCCTAGTCACATGAACACATGAAGCTGCCTTATACAAAATCAAAACCTTGTTCCATCAAAGTCAGTATTGTCTACTCAGATGGCCAGTGGCTCTCCAGGGCCTCAGGCAGAGGTCTTTCACATCACCTACTGCCAGCTCTTTTAAACTGGAGATTCTGAGGATTGAATACATGCCAAGCAGATGCTCTACCACTGAGCTACAGGCCTCCCCGTCCCTTCTTAAAAGCCATTGCCAAGCCCTGTGGCAGTGAATTTCATATTTCATAATTTATTTATTTATTTAAAACATATTTATGTCACCATTCCACCTGATCAGGGTCCTCAAGCAGTGATCATGAAAACATGAAAACATTTCAACAATTAAAAACAACACTTAGGCTGTGGTCACACTGGTGGCTTGGTGTGATAGGGTAGCTCCTCAAATTACACTGGCTTAAAGTGTAGCAGAGCATTCCATCCAGACCTCACACCCCGTGGTGGGTTACCTGCACAGCCATCTGGTGGGGGAGCATCCACAGTAGTACTGCGCTTCAAGCATGGGATGAGCTGTAAGGGTGGGTTTTATTTAAATGCAGGCAGATGGATGCACATATGTGCTCATGCACATATAGGCAGCAATTAAAAAACAAACAAACCAGTGGCAGAAATGGATCTGCAACTTCAGACATCCCCTCCGGGTCCCTTTCACTGCAGGAGAGTTCAGAGGCTGGAAAAAAATGGAGTGGAAACACTCCCATCCCTTACAACCAGACTTTCCCCGGTGCCTGATTACTCCAGTTCTACAGCAGAGTGGGACAGGCTGCCCACGACTGGCCCGAGGAAGGCAAATATCATTGTCTGATCAAGGCCTTTAAATCTGCACAGGTAACTCTGGTAAGTCACGACAAACTGCCCGTGTGACCGCAGACTTAAAATGATAAAACATTTCAAACATGCAGCAACAGAACCAACAAGAAGACCAATCACCCTTACTGGGGGTATGCCAAACGAAACGAAAAAGTCTTCACCCACTGGCAGAAGACATCGACAGAAGGCAATGGATGAACCTCCCTGGGGAGGGACTTTCAAAGTTTTGTGTTTTTCTCTTGCCTGTCCAGTGAGAGATGCAAGTTCTAGTATCCAGTTTGTCTGTACCATGCATCGTGTATGAGATTGTTCAGTCACATGCTTAATCTATTGCTGCTGAGCCACAGCAGCTGCCGCTATCGTTTGAAAGCTGCAAGTCCTCATTTGCAATAGAAGCAGCAGATCTCTCCTCCTTAGGAAAAGGCAGCTGGAGCTGGAACAAAGAGTCATCATTTAACCGTCTTAATCAGGCGGAAATAATGGGGGAGGGGTTGGAAATTTTTAAATGGCACAGTCTGTACTGCACGGTTTTTATTATATATATTATTGTAGCTGCATTATAGAAATGCTTAATAAACTATCAGAAAAGATTAATCAAAGCATAAATTGTTGTGTTTAAACATCAAGAGTTTCTTGGGGTTGTTCAATGGGACTGCAAACTAACAGAAGCTCTGAAACAAGTGACGTTTGTGAATACTTGTCTTTATGAAGAGAAAGAATGTGCCCTTTCTGAATGTCATAGAGGCGGCTCCTGCAGCAGAAGCAAGCTCCTCTTAGCTTCTGTGGACTGTCAGCCTTTGCAGTGTGGTTTGTAAGGAACCGACCTGTCCACTCTGGTCATCTTTGGGTGCCCCTGCCGTGTGAAGCTAGACAGGTAGCCACCCAATAAAAGGCTTTCTTGGTTGTGTCAGAGAAATCTTGGAATTGCCTCCCCAGGGAGATTTGTCTGCATCACTGTACCATTGACTTCTCCCAACAGGAAAATACTTTTTTGTTCTGTTTGGGGGTTCCCTCACTAACTCTCATTAGCCAACCTTGTTCCGAGGTGGTTCGTCATTGCCTGCCTCTGCATAGTGACCCTGGACTTCTTTGATGGTTTCCTATCCAAATACTGAACCGGGCTGACCCTGTTGAACTTCTGAGATCTGACAAGGCTGAGCTAGCCTGGGCCATCAAGGTCAGGGCATCTATCCCTCCATCATCTATCTGTTTGTCCATCCATCCATCCATCCGTCCATCCATCTATCCATCCGTCCGTCCGTCCGTCCATCCATCCGTCCGTCCGTCCATCTATCCATCCATCCATCCATCCATCCATCCATCCGTCTGTCCATCTATCCATCCATCCATCCATTTGTCCATCCATCCATCCATCCGGCCGTCCATCTATCCATCCATCCATCCGTCCGTCCGTCCGTCCATCCGTCCGTCCGTCCATCCATCTGTCCATCCATCCGTCCGTCCGTCCATCTATCCATCCATCCATCCGTCCATCCGTCTATCTATGTGTCTGCCTGTCTGCACACACACACACACACAATAATTTTTAATATTTGAAACATTTTCATGTTCGCCACCTAGAGGCCCCATAATTGAATGGAAAAGTGGCATTCAAATGTTCTAAATAAGAATATAAGTAATGCCAAGTGGGGGAGTTACCCATTGTTTGGGTGAGCAACAGGCACACATGGCACAGGCAGATATAGCAGGATAGATGGATTTTTCACAGCAGCCATGACAGTAAGTTTGACAGTCGTAGCATTTGTAGCCCGCAAAAAGAGAAAGAGCAGAGTTTAATGATGACCTTGTTGAAAGATGTGAGCTTGAATTGATTCACCAGTGAGATTAGCCTTATTACTGGCTTATTACTCTTATTACCAATGAAGCAATAAGAAAAATTAATCAATAATTATGCTGAATAGAACTCTGCATATTGCTTAGTAAGTTAGAAGCTTTGAAATGCCAGGTCAATGAAACAAGATTCTTTGCTGTTACATGGAACACTAACAACATCTAGCTAACAGTCTTACATTGTTTAGTGGGCAACATTATTGCTCTTAGGCTGGGCTAAAGAACCATGGGAACGGCAAGCAATCAGCAACATTTAGATAGAAACATTCCTAACACTTGAGCAGCTAGTTAGGCGGAGTTATATTGTATGATTTGTTAACAAATATGATGCTGTATGACACTGTCCCCTTCCTTTCTGTGCGTCCCCACCCCCTAGTATAAAACACCAAGCCTCAGTAAAATCTGGGCTCGGTAGCTTTAATGGATTACCATTGCTGAGACTGACGTCATAAAAATAAAGGCTTTCTTCTCTACCTGATGTTCGGACCTTAGGATCATTGGGAAATCTCTATTCTTGGTTTATAGTGCTTCACCATCTTATCCCAAATCATGGAGGGGAGGGAGTCTGCAGGAGCCTCTTCCAGGAAAGCCACCGGTTGAACTTCCTCCAGGCCACTGAGAAGAAGAAGCTTGAGTGGCTAACTTGGCCCCTGAAGTTGGAATGGGGTACATACTTATCAGAAGCTCCGGTTTCCCCTCCTCATCAACTGCCCAACTTCCCTGAGCTCCCAGAAAAGAAAGTAGAGGGCACACCTGGAGGACACCCAGCCCCCCTTTTATGTCAGGAATATAAAAATATTGACCATGGATTTTTACTCCTGTGCATCTGATGAAGAGAACTGTGGCTTTAGGGTTGCCAGCTCTGGGTTGTGAAACACCTGGAGACTTTGGGGGTGGAGCTTGGGGAGGGCGGGGTTTGGGGAGGGGAGGGATCTCAGCGGGGCATAATGCCATAGAGTCCACCCTCCAAAGCAGCCATTTTCTCCAGGAAAACTGGTCTTGGTCATCTGGAGATCAATTGCAATAATGGGAGATCTGCAGGTGTCACCTGGCGTTTGACAACCTAGTGGCTCACCAAAACTTATGCTGGCAATCAGAGGCAGGGGCTTTCCAGTGGTGGTACTGCACTCCTCCCTTTGAGGCTTGTGTGGTGCCTCCCTTACTCTTCCTTGGAGGTCTCCCATCCAAGTACTGACAGTGGCTGACCCTGTTTAGCTCCCAAGCTCTGATGAGCTGAGGCTAACCTGGTCTGATTTGGCTGCTGCATACTTTTCTGCCTCTTTTAAATTGAATTAACATTGTTCTGCCAGCAGATGGAATACTTTGATTTTGTCTTCATCAGCTTGGAGGTTACCTGTCGCTCTGGATGCAAGAGCCACCTTTCTTGTTCTCTGCTTGCCACATTTTGCTGTCTGTGGTGCAGGCATTCCATGGTATCTCCTCCTTACCTACATGCTCTGAGTGTCGCAAGATATTGGCCAGGAAAACTGTGTCTGATATATTCTAGGGATATTTAGGGGGAGGAGTGTCCTGATGAACACGTTTGCTCTTAAGATTCAAACATGCTCATCATGTTTCGTAATGCTGTTGATTGAATAGTTTTTTATCATACTTGTAATCTTCCTTGGGTCCCAGGGACAAAGACGGACTGTAAATGAAGAAGATGATGGTAAGTTTCACAGTTAATTTTGGGGTTACATCTGGAGGTTCCGCTAGTGTCTGGACTTCCACCAAAAAAAGGAGGCTTTGTTGCCCAAACTTGAACAATGATGGGATCATAGTGTGACAGCGTGATGGGGGCGTGTTTGAAAAAGTCTTTGAGATTGCCCTTTGGGGTGTGCTTAGCATGGTTGCTACTATCTCTAGACTAAAAAGTACCACCATCCTTCAGTGGTGTGGCTTCTGGAGAAGCCTTCTTTCCTGAGAACAATGGTAGTATGGCTTCTGTAATCGGTTCAGGTTGTTGTCCCACAGATTTTTCTTTAACCAAAGGTCATATTGTCCTTTGTCCAATTTACAGGCTACCTTTGATGGTTATCAGCCTTGTCTGAGCCTATTATGTTCTTGGTATACGAAGCTGGGAGGTCACTGCTGTTCTCTCTGAAAGGGCCCCCAGGTTATTCATGGCATGGATCATGGCTGGGAGACCTTTTGCAAAGGATTCATGTTCATGTGATTGGTGAGGCTCCCCTGTCCCCAGGGCCAGCTCCCTGCCTTCTGTGGTTTCTCTGAACAAAAGAGAAGTGAGGAGGAGGGTCCCCACTCTGGCATCAGAATCAGGGAGGAGAGGGGGTTCCAGCACCTTAGTCCTCTGCCTCCCCTGGACTGGCTCACTCTGGCCTTGTCTGTCTGTCTGTCTGTCTTCCTCCCTGGCCAGGTGTGGTACCTTCCCTTTTATGGGATTTCATGGCCCTACCCACACCAGGCCTGTATCCAGCCCCCTTCCACCTGTTCCACCCGGGAGGCTATAAAAGGAAAGGGAGGCCTTCCCTGCCTCTTCCCCCTGCTGCCTGCCTCCCTGCCCTGCTCCTTCCCTTGACTGCTCAAGGCTGCTGCTTAGCTTCTCCCATCCTGGCCTTCCTCAGGACCAGGCTCAGCCTTGCCTTCTGGCCAGGCCCCTCCCCACCGCTGTCTGGCTCTTGGCTACTTCTCCAGAGAGCCAGTTTGGTGTAGTGGTTAAGTGCGCGGACTCTAATCTGGGAGAACCGGGTTTGATTCCCCACTCCTCCACTTGCACCTGGCTGGATGACCTTGGGCAAGCCATGGCTCTGTACCAGCTGTTCCCTCAAGGACAGCTTGGGAAAGAGCTCTCTCAGCCCCACCTACCTCACAGGGTGTCTGTTGTGGGGAGGGGAAGGGAAAAGGAGTTTGTAAGCCGCTCTGAGACTCCCTTGGGGAGTGGAGGGCGGGGTATAAATCCAATCTCCTCCTCCTCCTCCTCCTCCTCCTCCTCCTCCAGGCCTTCCTTGCATGGGTGAGTCAGGCCCCCGGCTGTCCTCAGCTGGGGTGGGGTTCACTGGGACCGAGCATCAGTTCCTGACAGTATTTGGGGGGAACCTTGCAGCTAGGGTTGCCAGACCTCCCGGTTCTGTGGGGGTTTCCCAGTTTGGGGGGTCTCCTTCCCACTGCTCGCCAATTGGAGGGCGGGGGAAGCCCCACCACCAAGAGTGACCCCCTAGCCTCCCTCCCCACCTCTTCCCAACAGCATTTAAAGACATTTTCAAAACATTGCTGGAGAGAGGCGGGGCCTGTGTGCCTGCACTCTAAGCCCCAAATTCAGGACTTGGAATGAGGCACACGCGGCCTCCCACCCGCTTCTCCCCAACAGCGTTTAAAGGAAGTCTGGAGGCATAGACAACTTTAGATTCATAGAGGATAGGCCTATTAGCTGCAACTAGCCATGGTGATTAAAGGGAACCTCCACATTCAGAGGCAGTCAGCCACTGAATCCCAGTGCCAGGAGACAGCATCAGGGGAAGGCTTCTGCCTTTGTGCCCTGTTGTTGGCCCTCCAGAGGAACTGGTTGAGGCCACTGTGTGAGACAGGATGCTGGACGAGATGGACCACTGCTCTGATCCAGCAGGGCTCTTCTTATGTCCTCATGGGGGGGGGGGGTGGACAAGAATGTGAATGTTGCAATGAGAAAGTGGGTGGTCCTAACTAGGCTGGAAATGGCTGTTTGCAGACAGCAGTGGACATTGAAGGCCATGAGGGATCAGTGAGAGTCTGAGATGCTAACTACACAGGAACATAACATGTTAACCTGCACAGCTCAGGGCTGAGATTGAGTTGCAGCATACCTGTGTCAATCAAGCCCATGGTGGAGCTGAACAAGCTGTAGAAATGATGCTTGTTTTGTGTAAGGCATACAGCCAGAAAGAGTCCAGCACATCTTAAGGAGTATTTCTCTGCCCACTAGGTGGCACTGTTTACTAGGGTTTATAGGAAAATGTTAAGTATGAGTCAGCATATAAATTCGCCACCTTTCATATTTTTAACACTGAGTGCACTATTCCAGACTGATTTTACGTAATCTTGATCGCATTGATCTGGTTGCAATTAATTGGGAGCCTGGAATTCATACTAAAATGGCAAGATTTTAATATTTGGGTGGGGGGGGAACCCAAATAAACCGGCATTCTGAGTAGATGCTTGAAAAATGACACAGCCAATTTGGTGTAGTGGTTAAGTGTGCGGACTCTAATCTGGGAGAACTGGGTTTGATTCCCCACTCCTCCACTTGCAGCTGCTGGATGACCTTGGGCAAGCCATAGTTCTTTACCAGCTGTTCTCTCAAGGACAGCTTGGGAAAGAGCTCTCTCCGCCCCACCTACCTCACAGGGTGTCTGTTGTGGGGAGGGGAAGGGAAAGGAGTTTGTAAGCCGCTCTGAGACTCCCTTGGGTAGTGAAAGGCGGGGTATAAATCCAATCTTCTCCTCTTCTTCTTCTTTCATAAAACCTATTACGTTTTGATGAAGCCATTTTCTCCTCCTGTGGTATTAAAATACATCGGGCTTTGTGAAAGCATTAGTATTTTCTTTACTAGCCCCTTGGAAGTGCCAAACAGGTTGTGAAGACCTTTACCCTCTCTTGTCATTGCTCTCCAGCCATCAATAGTCAGTGCATACTGCTTTGGATCTTGGGTACTCTCTTTAACTATCAGGACAAGTGATCATTGACAGGTCCAACCCCCCACAAAATTGTCTTATCCCTTTCCAAAATCCACCTGAGACGGTGGATATCCACTGTGTCATGTGGCAGTGGGTGTCCCTGAGTTCTACGTGGAGGAAATGTGGTTCAAATATTATTTTTAAAGACATTCAGTGTTTTACATGGGAATTACTTTTAAAGTGAATAATCACTTCAAAAATTAAATACAAAATGGCATGTATTTTCTTCACATAGTATACACACTAAAGAAAAAACCATCAAAGGTACTGAGAACTGCTGAGACACTTGCTTTTGAGCATTCTTTGTGTGTGGCAGGCAGTGGACATGGCTATACACTCATACATTTCAGCTGAATTTAACTCTCCTCTATGGAGGTCACTGGGAACCTCAGGGCTAATGCTTACATGAGCCATGCCAGGGGTCCTTTGGCATGACTCACAGCCACATGTGCATGGGGGACTCATTTCAAACTGCTCTGCCAGTCAGTGCAGCTGTGAGGGTGGAGGAGGGATTTCAGCCTTCTCTCCTGTGGTTTTTGCCAGCAGAAACAGCCGCAGGGGGACCTGTTTGCCCCTTCCTTGGGCTCCATGTGCTGCAGACCATGTGATCCCAGGACATGTGGACCCCGAGGAAGAGGCAAACAGAATATCCCTGTGGCTGTTTCCACTGGCGAAAATGGCATGGGATAGAAGACTGAAACCCCTCCTCCATCTCACAACACTTGGAACCACACTGGGTTTGTTCAGATGCGCAGATTTTAGCCAGTTCGAAACGCTTTGAGCCGGCTCAAATCTGCGCATTCAGACAGCCACAGCTGCCTCCTGTCCCCAGCTGTCACCTACCGGACCAAATGCTGTCTCAAAGCATCGCATTTTTGAGACCAGGTCCCAAGGTGGTGTCTCCCATCCTCTTCCAGGTCAAGCCGCCTTCTCCCCATGTGATCATGGAGCCATCGCCAAGCTACTTTCGAGTCTTTAAGGCCCCGCCCCACAGAAGCCTCTGGCTTCCGCTTTTTGACCGCCATTTTTTTTCTGTTGGCAATATGCGCATGAGCGCTTCTACACCTTTCCAAAAAATAAATGTTTTAAAAAATGGCCACTACTTCTCCGTTCTGGATATCACAGAGACCAGTTTCGGGGTAAAAGTTTAAAGGGAAGTGTTCTCCCAGCGCAAGGAAGTCACGGAGCTTGGGTGAGTGAGAGGCTTTGCTCTCCTGCTTTTGCGTATGCGCTAGATTGTATTTTGGGGTGATTGCTTATGCGCATGTGCAAGCAGTGAAAAAAATTTTAAAAGCCCAACGCACGCTCCCGTGTAGACACCGGGGAGCTGCTTGTGTGCGCTTCACGCCGGTCCAGAGTGGGGCGTTTTGAGCCGGCTCCAGCACACCATCTGAATGCACCCATTGAGTGGCAGAGTGCTTTGAAACTGTGAGTCCCCCGATGCCTCTGTAGCTGTGAGTCATGTCGGGGGATGGCTGACACAATTCAGGTTACTTGTATTGTTTCGATAAGCCTTCAGTTTCACAGTCACTCCCTGAGGCAGCACAAGTATTCCTTGTTAGCTCCGTTTCAGATTGATGGTGGTGAGATCCTTCCCACCCTCTGAGAGGAGACATGCCATTTAGCATTTCAGTGTTGTTTTGATTTGACCTGCCCAGTCAACAAGGGGAATGCATATCTTGGTTTTTCATTTGGATTATTATACATAGTTAGGATCAACGGCCTCCATTTATAAATCAGTAAAATCTCTCCTACAATTCCTAACAATAATCATGGGGGGGGGGGGGTTAAATCATTAATGATAACTTTGAAATTGCCAGACTTGCCTAATATTGTACTGGCCGTAGCATCCATTCATTGCTATTAATTGCATGAAAGAATGGATCTTTAGAAACTGGGGGGGGGGGGGGGTTCTGCAGGGAAATTCCCAGAAAACAAGTCTCTCTTTCAGCTGGTGCCAGGCACTGCAGGCACTGGATTCTGCCACCTGGGAAAGGTGCAACTGGCCCCTGGGCATTGGGCCCATCTACATGAGTGGCCATCAGAAGGGAGCAACTGAGACCACGCGTGAGTGGAGGGTCAGCAGTGCCTGGACAAACTTGCAGTGGCTGGGTGGGGAGGGGGTGGCTGCTGGCCACCTGGAGTGGTTGGTGGCTGTCACTGGGGACATGGCTGTGTGTGTGTTGAGGGTCTGCTTGTGGACATGTCATTGGCATTTCATGGGCTCCTACTGGCCCCCGACACTGTGGGATTCCTGCTCTACTGATGCTAGTGGCTAGGATCCTGGCCCAGGGCTGGTCTTGCTGTGTCTGTGATGCAGAAAGGCACCCCCCCACACACACACCAGTGATCGCTGGATGCCCATGGCTGGCCCTGTGTTCCTGGGATGGGGTGCAGGGGGAATGGCCTGGCTAGGCTTGGGTGCTGGGACCCCTTCCTCTTTTTGTGCTGCTGCCTCTGTTTTGTTTGGTGGAGGCCTGTGTCTTTAAGGTGGTGGGGTGGGTGCCATGGGGATGGCCTTCCCTTCTCCTCACTTGTCCCTGGGCCTGGCTCCCTATGGCTGCTGCCCTGTGTTTGTTTGTCCCACCCCTCCATCACAGCCACACTGTTGTACCCCTGTGGTGCCTTGTGGGTAGGGCTGCCAAGTCAGCCTAGGGGGCGGGGGATCCCCCGCTAAAGGGGTTCCCGATCCGCTGGCCAGCATTTGGCCGGCGGGGGGAACCCCACCCCCAACGTCGTCCAGCAAGGATGATGTAATGACATCACAGGAAGTGCCACAGCACGTTGGGGGGCATTGCCGGGGCGACACTCTAGCAATCGCCCCAAAACTCTATGATACCATAGAGTTTTGGGGCGATTGCCAGAGCGTCACCCTGGCAACGCCCCCAACATGCTGCGTCACTTCCTGTGACATCGATGGGGGCGCGCGCTTTGCGCGCACGCCAGAAGAAACTTCCGGCGGCATGGGGGACTCCCCCCCCCACCAGTGAGTTTTCAATACTTGGCAGCCCTACTTGTGGGTGCGATGATGCAGTTGCTGGGGATGCTGGCACTGTCATGGCCCCACTGCAGGGGTGTCTGCCTGGTCCCTGACATGGGTGATTTCCCCTTAGGAGGCTTACCAGTGGAGCCACTGTTGCGCTAATGACCTCTGCAAGCAATGGTTGTGCTGCCATTCTAAGCAGTTCCATCCTGAACAGTGATACTACTTTCTGTTGATGTCAATGAGCTTACAAGGGTATCTCTCTGCTAGGGATGTGACTCATCTCCAGACTATAGAGATCAGTTCCCCTGAAGAAAATGGATGTTTTGGAGGGTGTAATAAGAAGAGATTGGATTTATACTCTGCCCTTCACTACTCGAAGGAGTCTCAGAGCAGCTTACAATCTCCTTTCCTTCCCCACAACAGACACCCTGTGAGGTAGGTGGGGCTGAGAGCTCTCTCAAGAACCGCCCTTGAGAGAACAGTGCTGAAAGAATTTATGACTGACCCAAGGTCACACCAGCAGCTTGTTAGCCTGACTGCTCTTTTATGTTATAAATATTTGGGGGAATATTAACTCTTAACAATATGCAGCAGGTGTTGCGGATCTCCACCTGTGTCTACAGAGGTTGCGCTTCCCAGGAACTGACACAAGACTCAAGTTAAGAGTTATAAAGATAAAGTGTTTACTATAAAATGATAAAAGATTCAAAAGCAATATTACACAATCATACACACGTTTACAAAGATCTAAGAAATTAGGTAGAATTGCAGAGACGTTTGCACGAGCAGGAGAATTGATGGTATCCGTCAGGGATGATATTTACCTATATAGGAATCTAGCGCAGTCCGTCTGGAAAAAGTGGGGAAAGTATCTTCGGACAAAGGATCATGGTCCTGCACCAGCAGAAGCCACATGGCGGATCCAAGTGGTGCACCCAAGGATCTGTGAGAGAGGGAGGAGGAACAAGCAGGAATGGGGAGGAAAATCTATTCTGCCCTGTGACTCTTGGGGAGCAGTATTTATGGGGGGGGGGTGTCCCCAGGAGGTTGGCAAGGTATGAGACCTTCCCAGGAATGCCTATAGATGGTTCGTTCTCTGTCCCTAGCCACTAAGAGGGTCCTATGGGAGTGGTCAATATTTAGATCTACCTGATGGTCAGGACAGGATGTTGATGTCAGCTGCATCTGGCATGATCTTTTAGATGAAAGTGGGTCCCGGGCAGCAGAATTGGTCCAGCAGGAAGCATCCCGCTGCTTTTGCACCCTCGTGTGAAGTCCTTTGATGTAGAAGAGACTTGTAGGAGGGGGTTCAAGCCTGTGTACACGTATGGAGTTCATTCTCTCATGGAGTTAGTGGTATATGTCTCTAGCACATGGCTTTGTGTGTGTGTGAGTGTCTTTGTGCTTTGTAACAATCTCCAGGCTGGAGATGGTGACCTCAGAAAATGGCGTTTTAAACCTTCGCTGGAGGCATTTGCCACCATCTTCCCACTGGTCACCGTGTGCACTATTTTAACCCACATAACTGGCAGCATAGTCCATTCACTGTTCCCATAAATCACCAAAAAAGTCCACAATAATGTTGCTCAGGCTTACAATCTGCATGTGGAGGAGTGGGGAATCAAAACCGGTTCTCCCAGATTAGAGTCTGCGCTCCTAACCACTACACCAAACTGGCTGTCAAACTCTATGGCACTGTACTCCGCTGAGGTCCCTGTCCTCCCCTGGCTCCACCCCCAAAACTCCAGGGTTTTCCCAACCTGGATCTGGCAATGGTACCCCCCCCAAGCCCCTGCTGGTAGCTAGGAGAGACCTAGCAGCCCTACACTCTGCTGAGGAGAGCACTGCTAAGTAGGCAAGTGAGTAATCAGGTAATTCACTGAAAACAGATCCGTCCCATCTTATCTTCTTGGACCCAGTTGCAGGGACAGGCCAATTCACCAGTTCAGATTAAAATATACAGTCCACTAATGAAATGCACTTATTGTTCAAAACACACCAGATTAACCAACACAGAGGGTTAGAACACATTCAGTGAATCTGCTGAAACAATTTACTGTCCACCCAGTGCTCTCTGGAATAAGGCTGTATTACAAACCTTCCTAACTGGGGTGAGCGAAGGTGTCCTCTGCACCCCCTCTGACAGGCCCTCCCCCCACTGGTTCCACTTCGGAAAAAGCTCAAGATCTCACTTTATCCAAATGCATAGTCCCATGTATTTGGCTCGGGGGAGATGTGGTTCAGTAAGTGTGAAGGCCCTAGGCCAAAAAAGGGCTAGTAATGGTAAAAAGCTGCACTTTGAATTCAGCACAGAACTAAATAGGGAGCCCATGCTGTAGATGCAGTGCTGGAGCTATGTGGGTGACCCTAGACCACAGCCTGGCTGCCACATTTTGGACCAACTGGAACTTCTTCTGTTTCACACAGTGCAATGGTCTCTAAAATGGACATCGTTTTGACAGTCTCAGATGTCATAGGAAGAACATCTCGGGTGACAAGGAAAATCCCCAATAATCTTATACCCATTGGTTGGAGGTAAAAGTCATTAGTACAAGAAATACATTGTGAGTTTAATGGTTTAGAAACCGGGGATACTTCCGCCAGCTGGCCAGAAATTTGCCAGGATGGGTCCCTTTCATAATGGACCCAGTTCTTGAACATTTCATCCAAAAATGCTGGGAGAAAACAGTTACATCTGGAAATGCGTTCCCTTTAAAAGCAACTGAAATGAATAATAATTTTAAAAAGATTAAAGAATCTGAGCATCTGTACTTTTTACAATAAAACAAACAAAAACCTTTAAGGAACTGAACTGAAATAAAATTGTCCATGTGTGCCCCAAGACTTTGCATTAATGGCCAGCCTCCCATTTCTCTTAGAGAAAAAGGCAGATTTATAAATATTTTAGATAAATAAATGTTTTTAATAGAGATACTGCATGAACAGATGAAACGATTGATGTCAATAGTGCAGCCGTTGAAGAAACAATCAGTGAAAATCTATGGAGTTTTTTTGGGGGGTGGGGGGATCCAAATGGCTGCCATCGAAGGGCCATTCTGAAAAAGAATGAAACATGGAAATAATTGTCAAGGTCATATTATTACTTTAATAAAAGGGAACAAACAAAACAACTTCTTCAAGACCTGTAGCCATGGTCCAGCACTGGAATCTCCTCTGCTTAGCTTCTCTGGACTCTCAGGCTTTGTATTCTGGTCTATACTGTGGATAAGACCGAGGTGGCAGTGGAGGAGGAGGTGGCAGCGGTGGCGGCGGATATTTATGATGCGGACGTGATGGAGGTGGTGGTGGATGATGTGGTGCTGGTGGTGGTGGATATTTATGATGTGGGCGTGCTGGAGGTGGTGGTGCATGAGGGGAAGGAGGATGTGGTGGATGTTTGTAATGTGGACGTGGTACAGGCGGTGGAGGAGGAGGATATTTAATATGTGGACGAGATGGAGATGGGTGGGGTGGATGTGCATGTGGGGGTGGATGTGCTGGTGCATAACTATAATGTGGATATGTTGGTGCTGGAGGAGGAGGAGGTGGTGGTATCGGTGGATATCTGTAATGTGGATGTGGTTGGGGTGGGGCCACTGGTGGATATTTATAATGTGGACGTGGTGGTGAAGGGAGAAGTGGCGGCGGCAATGGCCCTGGTGGATGATGTGGATGTGGAGGAGGAGCAGGAGGAGCTGGTGGTGGCGGAGGTGGCAGCGGAGGTGGTGGCGGCAGACGTACGATACAGCAATAAGCTGACGGGCAGGCACAGCTTCGGGTGAAAAGCTCACTCCCTCCACAGTCTTTGCGACATCTTCCTGGACAGTGACAGTGAGGTGGATAGCCTGCACAAAAGAAAATCCAGAGTTAAGTGTGGAGGGCAGTATGAAAAGACCTTGAAGTTCTCAGTGCTACTTGGTTAACCAGTGAGATTTTTTTCAGCAGTCATATCCTTGTTATTACAGTATAGAATCATAGAATCCTAGAGTTGGAAGGGATCCCCCAGGTCATCTAGTCCAACCCCCTGGACAATGCAGGAAATTCACAAATACCTCCACCCCACACATACCCAGTGACCCCTGCTCCATGCCCACTATGATCCCAAGGTTGGCAGGGCTTCCATATGCATGCAGCAGCAGGAATCTGTCCCACAAATTCCAAAGACCACAAGCTGCCTTCAGTTTGTAGGTTAATCTTTTACCAGCCCTATTGGGGGAAAACAGGCTGCAGCCTGAAGGACACGTTCCTAGGAGGAAGTGTCATTGACTAACATGGGACATTCTTTTGAGCAGACCAGCTTCAGATTGCTCCTTTAATGTCTGACTCTGACCCTGAAGCTGTGGTACAGAAGGAGGGAACAGAACCCCCAACTCCACAGCTGCACAGAGGCTCTCATTCTCATGTGAGCTTCTGGCAGAGAAATGAGAGGAGGAGGAGGAGGAGGAGAGGAGGAGGAGGAGGAGATTGGATTTATACCCCTTCACTACCCAAGGGAGTCTCAGAGTGGCTTACAAACTCCTTTCCCTTCCCTTCCCCACAACAGACACCCTGTGAGGTAGGTGGGGCTGAGAGAGCTCTGACAGAAACTGATCTTTTTCAAGAACAGCTGTGCCAGAACTACGGCTTGCCCAAGGTCATCCAGCAGGTGCAAGTGGAGGAGTGGGGAATCAAACCCGGTTCTCCCAGATCAGAGTCCATGCACTTAACCGCTACACCAAACTGGCTCTGTGGAGATGACCCTTTAAACCCCCTAGTAAACTCTCAGCTAAGGGTGGGTCTGGGCATTCAGCAAGACTACTGGGCTATTTAGATACACAGCTGTCTTCCATGGGAACTCTCCAAGGTCCTGGATAAGTGCTACTACCTGTAGCCAGATCCTCTGGACCCAGTATTTATTGCTGTGACCTGGGATGGCCCAGGCTAGGCTGATCTCATCAGAACTCAGAAACTAAGCAGGGTCAGCACTGGTCAGTACCTGGATGGGAGGCCACCAAGAAAGCCCAGGGTTGCTGCACAGAGGTGAGCCATGGGAAGCCACCTCTGAAAACATCTTTTGCCTCTACAGGGTTGCCATAAGTCAGGTGTGACTTGAAAGCACTTTCCACCACTACAGCTGAAGGTGTGCTGCTCTACCTGAGACTCAGTCATGCATTCCTCACCACAGCACAATCAGTATAAGGCAACTCTTGTGGACCAACATGTGGATTAAAATTAGCTTCCTCCATAGTTAAACATGGGACAGAAAAGTCCCTGGGAATAAAGATATTGAGGAGCCTTGTGTCTTGCTGGCTGCACAGATAACAACTAAAGTAAATTCTAGGTGGAAAATTTCTGCAGCAAAATCTCCCAGATCAAATTTTCAGGCAATGGGATCATTTATATAAATACATCCTATCCGATCGTAGGGGCTGTTGGATTTAGAGATTGGGGGAGGGGAGCTTTTAAAGTACTGAATTTTGCAAGTGGCACACTGCAGTAAAGTAATTACATGTTCTTAAAATAAGAGCTGACAATTTAAAAAAGAGCTTTATCTCAAAGTCCAATCTCAGGTTTAAAATTTGAAACATAAACTTTGCCTGTTAAAGGCTTCCCCTACACAGAGCACCAATTCCAAAAAGTCCCTGGGAAAGAGGAAATAATATAGATCTGCCCCCCCCCCCCCCATCCTTGGATGTGCCCTTCAAAGCACAGACTGTACTGCTGAATGGTTGTGCCTCTATTGTATTTGTGCTAAGGGCACCTGTTTCCTAACCCACTGGGATGTCAATTGAAACATGCAGAACACACCTTTCTTCCTCTGCTCAGCATAAGAATTGGAGAATGGGAGACTGCTTTAATAGAGGCTGAGGGCAAATCTTCTGTACCACATGAGCATACATATAGGATGTACACATGCAGCTGCCTTATACTGTACCAGACTGTGGGTCCAATGAGGTCAGTATTGTCTACTTAGATGGTCAGGGCCTCTTGTCTTTGGGGTCTCAGGGAAAAGCTTGCCACATTTCCTACTACCTGAACCTTTGACCAGGGATGCAGGGATTGAAACTGCATCCTTCTGCATACAAAGCAGATGCTCTACCACTGAGCCACGGCCACATACATGGAGACTGGAAGGAAGAGAGATTCTTTTTTACCACTGCTGTACCACCGAGCTATGACCCCCCCCCCCTCCACAATTCTTCCAACACTCAGCACAAAGTCCTGCCATTTCATCTCATTTGGTCCTTTCATCCATCCATTCCTTTTTAACTGGTTTGGAAGGCTGTGTGTTCTTTAGGTGTAGAGCACAAATCTTCAAAAAATCTCCCCCCCCCCCCCCCAGAAGGTGTTAAAGGGGAAGCAAGACTATCCTAGTCTGCAGCGGCCCCTTCCCCCTTTCATGACATTTCCCCCACTGTTCTGGGATTGGGGGACAAGTTTTCCTGTCATGCTGCTGGGGGGGGGGGGTGTCGAGAATCCAGTCCCATTTCCCTCAGACACAAGATGTGAAGAGGCAGCCTCCCACCTCCCACAAAGGGATTCTTCTTTTGTTACCTGCAAAGGCCGCAGTATCCAACAGGAGCACAGCGAAGGCAACGAAAACAACCCTCATGGTGAGAGGCTGGCTCCACTCTCAACCACGTCAAGATGGCAGCTGATCTGGCAAAAGGAAGCCACTTGGAAGATCGGATGAGCAGCATGGTCTGGAGCTTTAGTATATATGGGGAATTCGATGAATAGAGAGGGAGGAGCTTGGAGACGGGGCTTGCCTCAACTATTGTCTTATGTGTCATGCTGACCCTCAACAGGCTGTCCCAGTCATGTCCTCGGATCTGTGCATGCTACGTGTGCTTACAGTAAGAACGGCTCGCTGATCATCTGTAACACTTTCCATGTGGAGTCTGCTGGGTGCCAGAAGAACTTTCCACCCTTCTGATCCAGCTGCCCAGGTTTGAAGATATATATGAGTGGCACCTTAAAAGACTACGCAAGCAAAAGAAAAAGAAAAGAAAAAAGGGACCAACCTTACACAAAACAAGAATAATAAGAAAGATAACATCAACCTCTTTGAAGGAAATTGGAAACCCATAAAGAACAGCACAAAATCTGGATGCAAGGCAAATGAGGGTGGTGTGGGAGGAAAAGGAGGGCAGGACTGAGGAGGATGAATGAAATTAAGAACTGATTTCAGCCGGTGAATGACAGCAGTCTTTTGGATAACTCCAAGAATGCTATGCAGTTGCCAGAATTACACTTGCAATCATGTTTGTGTTGAAGTTTGCAGCATGCCTCATCATGGTCAGCAAGTAGGATGTGATGCAACTGTAATGCAAATATGTGGTGTCTCCTGCCATTGCTCATAGCCACATGTTTGCTAATGCTCTCAGAGAATTCTGAAAGTTTGGGGTTCTGTTGCAGAAGCCACACTGACTGTTCTCTGTTCTTAAAACTTCCTTTTAAAAATCTAACTGTTATGTATTGACCATGCGGTCACCATGGCCGAGGACAGACTGGCAATCTAAAGCGGAGGAAAAGCGGAGGGAACTGGTGCGGGGGAAAAACCCCACGGAGCTGGCCGTTCACACTGGCCAGAGCAATGCGGATCAGCGGCGATACAGAGAGTTCAGACTGCCACAGAGCCAGCGCACGCCGCTGCGCTTTTTTTTGTTTTCCTTTGATGTGTTTCGCATGTGCCTCCCGCTTCCTCCAGTTCACACTGTTTGGAAGCGGGAGGCATGCGGAGGACGGCCCCTGAACACCAGTTTTACCCGGTGTCCTGCTAAAGCGGAAGGAAAGCGACTGGGAGACGGGTAAGTACGAAACGGAGCCGACGGACAGATGCGCATGTCTGAACGTGCTCCTTTCTTCCGTCTCCGCAGCGTGCCTGCCCCACTTTAGATTGCCAGTCTGTCCTCGGCCCATGTGCTTACATAATGGCGACTGCCATGTGGCCAGAGCACATGGCCAAGAAACTACCTGAGCTTCAGTCAGGTAGAACAAAGGCCAGGTGGATCCAAACCGGCCACCAATCATGTACCTAGGTTTCTCCAAGGGAACCTATGAAATGTAAATAGACTGATAAGAGCCTATCAGGCCAGTTGGGTGAGGTCAGGGGATTGTCCCTGACCAGCATAAAAGGAGGGCTTGGAGCCCTGGGTTGTATGCTTCATCCGGACCAGCAATAAAGATCTAGCTGTTTCACTATTCCATGGACTCCCGACTCCAATACTTATCACTAACCCAGGATAAACATTAGGGTAAACAGATCTGTCATTTCCTAGCACCCTTTTTGATTTCTCTCTTTTCCTCTTTTTAAAATTGGCATTAAATTGACTATCCAGTTCTTGGTAAAGAGGTTGGTTTTAGTGACAAGTAGCTTATGTGTTTTAGACAATTAGCAGTGACATATTCAGCTTCTAAAAAGAATTTTCAGAGGTTTGCTGCCTGGAATTTTTAACTAGTGACTTGTGAATTTCTAACTTCCTCATTTAGACATAGAACTTTATTTCTTGTCACCTGCATTTGTCAGATTTGGACACCCTTCACAAACAAGTAATATATATTTTTTAAAAAATTAAATCAGACCTGAATTCATAGACGACAGTGATGATGATGACGGAGGAGGAGCTTGGATTTATACCCCACCCTTCACTCAGAGAGGCTTACAAACTCCTTTCTCTTCCCCTCCTCACAACAGACACCCTGTGAGGTAGGTGGGGTTGAGAGAGCTCTTTCAAGAACTGCACTTGAGAGAACAGCTCTCAGAGAACTTTGACTAACTGAATGTCACACCAGCAGCTGCACGTGGAGGAGTGAGGAATCAAATTCAGTTCTCCCAGTTCTCTCCACTGGTCTTAACCACTACACCACACTGGCTCTCCAGAGATTCCAATGAGCTCTACAACATTTCCCATATGCTCAGGGGGGACTTGGGCATGACAAACTGCTTTAGAACTGAGGGACTTTCAAAAGCAGTGAATGTTCAAGCACAGAGATCTACTGCTCATAATAAAGCATTCCATTTTGCTTACAAGCCAAAGGGACAGTCATGTTGCTTTATGATAGGTAGGGGAGTATCCAAGTCTTCTCTCATCTTCACTATCAATAGGATTGCTGTCCGACAGACTGACATTCCAATGCTACTTTCTAAGCTACTTCGTTTGGTGCAATTGCTGAACTTATCCCCTGTAAATTTGTCTACCCTTTTAAAGCCATCTAAGTGTGTAGTCATTCTCTTGAAGTGTATTCTTTAGTTTTTTAAGAACAATTCTCTTTTTTGCCACTGAAGTCAGTGAGTGACCACTGTGTTACAGAGTTACAAGGAGGAGGAAAAAAATTATATACCTTCCCCAGAAACAATATTCTTTTACAAATGGCTATAAATCTATAGCACTATTTTTGTCTAAGTTGAACTACCAAAACTATTTTAGCCTTAATTCGTAGGGGAAGGTGGCTCAACATTTCATAGTTTTGGTAGCCTTTTTGTACAGTTTCTCAGTCTTGATGGTGTGCGCTGATAACCAAGACAATCTTCCATAGAGAGCTGTAAGGGGAACAGGATTCCGACTTCAGTATGTGAAAATGTTAGGCAGTTTTTAAAAAAAAATTCTTCCCTTGTATATTTAAGTATGATGCTGTCTGTACTGCACTGTTTTGGAATCTGTTTATTTGCAATGTATATTTTTCACTACTTTTATTGCCTTGAATTCTCATTCTTTAACCTGCCTGGAGTTTCAGTGAGAAAGGGAGATTGTAAATGAACAAATACATAGCATCAGGGGCGTAGAGTTTTAGAAATCCGGGGGGGGGGGGTGCTCCTTAGCACGCGCGCAAAGAGCACGCGCTGGGATGATGTTCTTCCCCCCCCCTCCGGGAAACCGCCCCGCCTCCCCGGGCCTTTCTGAGGCCCACCAGCCGCTGCTGCCGGTGCCTCTCTCCCCCCCCCCCCGCCACCCCTTCCCTCTCCCTTTCCAGCAGCGGCCGCAGGGCCTCGGAAGGACCCGGGGAGGCGCGGCGGCAGGCACTCCATTTTCCCGGGGTGGCTGAGCCCCCCCCCGGGAAATTTCGAGCCCCCCCGTACTCTACGCCTATGCATAGCATTGTTTATGTACTTCATTTATGTACTTACTCTACTTATGCTCCAGCCTTCTCACCAGCAGCAGCTACATCACTCTCCTCACCTCCATTTTATCCTCAAAGAATCATAGAATCACAGAGCTGGAAGGAGCCATCCAGGCCACCTAGTCCAACCTTCTTCTCAGTGCAGGATCACCCTAAAGCATCCCTGACAAATGTTTGTCCAGATGCTGCATAAAGACAGCCAGTGTTAGGGGAGCTCACCACCTCCCTAGGCAGCTGATTCCACTGGTGCACAACTCTTACTGTAAAAAAGTTTTCCCTAATATCCAGTTGGTACCTTCCTGCCCTTAATTTAAACTCATTATTGTGAGTCCTACCCTGTGCTGCCAACAGGAATAGCTCCCTGCCCTCCTCTAAGTGACAGCCCTTTGAATACTTAAAAAGCAATCACATCCCCCCTCAACCTCTTCTTCTCCAGACTAAACGTTCCCAAGTCCCTCAGCCTTTCCTCACAGGGCTTGGTCTCCAGGCCTCCAATCTTCCTCGTTGCTCTCCTCTGCACCCGCTTCATTCTGTCCACATACTTTTTGAAGTGAGGCCTCCAGAACTGCCCACAGTACTCCAGGTGCAGCTTGACCAATGCAGTGTACAGCGGGCCTGTGACCAATGTTCCCTCTAAGCTGAGTTATTTATATTTATTTATTTATTTATTTATTTATTCAGTTTATATCCCGCCCTCCCCACCTTCCGGTGGGCTCAGAGCGGCTACCAACGTACGATAAAATGCACAATATCATAAAACATTTAAAACACAATTCAAACAAATAGCATATCCCATTACAAGATGGCATATCTTCTTTATCAGAGGGGTGTCTTAGTAGTTAAACAATCTAGACGGTGGGAAAACATTCAGGATGGCGGATTCTCGGTCGGGCCAGGGCCAAAGATGTAACTATTGGGCATCCCCTACTTAAAGGCCTGGTGGAAGAGCTCCATCTTACAGGCCCTGCAGAACTGTAATAAGTCCCGCAGGGACCTGATGTTATCCGGGAGCTCATTCCACCAGTATGGGGCTGCCACTGAAAAAGCCCTGGCCCTTATAGCCGCCAACCGGGCCTGGGAGAACCAGGCGATTCTTGGATCCTGATCGAAGCACTCACTGGGGAACATATGGGGAAAGGCAGTCCCTCAGATAGATAGGTCCCAGGCCATATAGGGCTTTATAGGTAAGTACCAGCACCTTGAACCTTATCCGGTATGCTATAGGCAGCCAGTGCAGTGCTTTTAAGGCGGGCTGGATGTGCTCCTGTACAGGGAGACCCAACAACAGCCGTGCCACTGCATTCTGCACCAGCTGCAGCTTCCGGATTTGGGACAAGGGCAGCCCTATGTAGAGAGCGTTACAGTAGCCCAATCTTGAGGTGATCAAAGCATGGATCACTATAGCCAGTTTGTTGCATTCAAGGAAGGGAACCAACTGCTCGATCAACCATAGATGATAAACGGCTGGCCTTGCAGCGGCTACTACCTGGGCCTCCATCATTAAAGAGGGGTCCAGGAGCACTCCCAAACTCCTCACCTCTGACGCTGGCACCAACGGCACCCCATCAAAGGCCAGGAGAGGGATCCCTACCCCTGGTCCACTTCGACTCAGGCACAGGACCTCCATCTTCGTCCGATTTAATTTCAATCGGCTCTGCCTGAGTCAACCAGCCATGGCTTGCAATGCCAGGTCCAGATCACCTGGACTAGAGTCTGACTGACCGCCCAACAACAAACAGAGCTGGGTGTCATCAGCGTACTGATGGCACCCCAGCCCATGCTTCCGGGCAATCTGGGCAAGGGGGCGCATATAGATATTGAACAACATTGGGGAAAGTACTGCTCCCTGTGGCACTCCACAAACCAGTGGGTGCCTTTGGGAGAGTTGTTCCCCAACTGCCACCCTCTGTCCCTGATCTTGGAGAAATGAGGCCACTGCCCCTGGATCCCCGTATCAGTGAGGCAGTGGGCTAGTAGCTGATGGTCAACCATGTTGAATGCCACCGACAGGTCTAACAACATCAGCACTGCTGTACCGCCTCGGTCCAGATGCCTCCAGAGGTCGTCTGTGAGGGCGACCAGCACCATCTCTGTCCCGTGGCCTGGTAGGAAACCAGACTGGAATGGATCTAATACAGAGGCAACATCCAAAAAGCTCTGCAACTGGTCTGCCACCGCCTTCTCGATTAACTTACCCAAATAGGGTAAGTTAGATACTGGCCGATAATTAGCCAATTCGGCTAGATCTAATGATGGCTTTTTTAGGAGGGGGTGAACCACAGCCTCCTTCAGGGCACTAGGGAACACCCCCTTTGCAAGGGATGTATTGATGATCTCCCTAAGTGCCCCTCACACCCCTTCATGGCTCGCTTTAATTAGCCATGATGGGCACGGATCGAGTCTACAGGTGGTTGGGCAGACCAGTGAGAGCAAATTGTCAACCTCCTCCAGACAGAGTGGATTGAAATAATCCAAAATGTGACCAGAAGATGTGCTCGGAGCCTCAAGTTCTGCTACTGTATCAACCGTGGCAGGGAGGTCCTGGCGGAGCGATAAGACTTTGTCTGCGAAATAGTTCCCAAAGGCCTCACAGCCAATATCCAATTCTCTATCATTTAGTCTGCTCATTGGCAGAGTCATTAGTGACCGAATTGTCCTAAATAATTGGGCTGGACGGGAACTCGCAGATGCTATCTCGGCTGCATAGAAAGCTTTTTTCGCAGCCTTGACAGCCATCTCATAGGCTTTCATAAACATCCTATAAGATGCTCTTGCTGCCTCGTTGGGAGCGCGACACCACCATCTCTCTAGTCGTCTGAGCTCCCACTTCATTTCCCTCAACTCGCCTGTATACCATGGGGTGAGTCAAAAGCAGGGGCACAGAGGGCGCCGGGGAGTGATCTCGTTGATGGCCACTAAAAGACGATGTTGCCATTAGTTTTTTATGCACTGCATCACACTGGCTGCTCATATTTAACTTATGGTCCACCTGTACCCCAAGATCCTGTTCACACACACTGCATATCCTCCATCCAGTATGTGCGCTCCTCATTTTTGTTACCCAGATGTAGAACCCGGCACTTATCCTTGTTAAATTGTATCTTATTCACCTCTGCCTACTTTTCCAGTGTGTTCAAATCTTGTTGAATTCTGTCTCTATCTTCTGGTGTGTTTGATGCTCCTTCCAATTTAGTGTCAACTGCAAATTTAATGAGTAGCCCCTCCACAGAGCTTCCAGTCTGTGGGACAGTGGCGTGGAGGAGCTCCTGAGAATCACCAATTCTCTGTGCTTTTTAGAGGATTAACAGGGGCTCCTGTAATCCCACCTGTGCTCCTGGAGGGAGGGCAGGTTGCAGGGGACTCAACCCAGGCTCCCCCGCAAATGGCGGTAAGTGGCTGGAAGCCTGAGATCGTCCTGAAGTGAAAGCACGGAGTTGCGTAGTCATGGAGCCATGACTGCACAGGCTGTGATCATCCATAAAAGAGAGCTCCGAGCCTCATCATAACAGTGATGAAGATAACACTAGACCGTGAGTAACTAGAAATGCAATAATTAACAACTAAGATTCCAGTGACTTCTATATAAACCCCTTTTAAATTTCCCTAAAAGTCAAGGGAATGACTTTTGTGGAAAATGTGGAATTCCTCCCCTCCTTCTCTTCTCTTGTCAGCAGCTGTGATGGGACTGGGAATTAAAGACTGGTATAACACTTATGAAAAGACTTAAACATCAGCACCTGAACAACTTAACGGCTTTAATAATATCTCTACTGGAAAATCTATGTGAAAATCAAATAACTTTATTGCTTTGAACTTATAGTAATATTCTGCCTTGTATAATTTATGGGATTTTAAAAAGTTTGACTAATATTTTTAACAGAGAATAACTTTCCCAAAAAGGATTACAACATTCCACTAAATTCCAGCTGAGACTACGTTTTGTTCTTGTATATGGAAAGAACAAAAAAAAATAGAAGACTGCCTGTCTTTAGAGTGCAGAAAGAGACTATATATTGTTTGGTTTAAGCTGAAGGATGTTTGGAATTAATATGGCTACTGTACCGATGTTTTGGAAATGCGGGCAGCTGGACCGATATTGAAAGTGTAACCAAAGTGGCTGCTTATCTTGCTAGTTAATACTTAAACTTTGAACGGGATGAAGATGACTTCTCAAATTACATACAAGGAGATAGACAACCCACAAGTCTTTGATGAGATACAAGAAATGCAAGTATTTTGTGAACAATTTAAAGAGATGCTTATAAATTCAATCCAAGTGGTGGTTTAAAAAGCCTTTGAGAGACTATATGATAAGGAGCAAAGCAGTGCATCGGAAGTAGCAATTGAACAGGAAGAATTACAACAGCAACAGCCACTTCTTAAAGGACAGGACTTCAAACAAGATCTACTACCTTATCCACAGACTTCTTCAGCCAAAGAGACAACAAGAAACTACATAGGACAACTCAACAGTCTCATTAAAAGTATAAGAAAGCTTTCAACTTTGGAGACAGCAAAGAAGAACATGTTTGTTTCAGAAGATAAAGCAAAATTAGTGAAAACTACAACTGACCTAAAAATTAAATACAAATGAGAAAATGCAAGAGAAAATTATTCTGTATACAAAGAGAAAGACATAGAATCATGATGATTTTAAAAACAAGAGCACAGAGAAAGAAAAAAAGTATTAAATATTATAATTAAACAGATTTGTGTGTAACTATCCTGGCTATGTGTAATTGACTAATATGAGTTATAGCTTAATTTTAACTGACAACATAATAGCAAAGAAGATGAAGATTAATATTAATGTAAAATAATTATTTGACCCTTAGGGGAAAAAGAGGGTATAAGAAAAAATATAAATTTACCACATAGTGACTTCAAATTTTGATATTAGTATTTACTTAAGCAATATTTCAAGGTATGTGAAAGCAGACTTTACAAGTAATAATTCTTTGTTTAGTAATTTGCACCTAAATTATAGCTGTAACTCACTTGGAAACATTATATTGGGTTTGGATGCTGATGGAGATTTCAACATGAAGTTAGTCTGGAAAATAATCTTTCTGTTTCTTTATTTTCTCTCCCGATGAAATAGTCAAATATATATAGCAGAAATGAACCTTATAGACTTTTTTCATGAAACAGAGAATAATGATTTGTTGACTTGTGGGTTTCATAAATAACAAACTTAGACAATAGAAAAAAGAAAAAAAATGAACTATAGTAGAAATTATATAAGATTTTTTAGATACGTAAATTAATGATGAATGCTTTCTTTCCTTAAATACATATTGTTTTACCTAATGCTGATAAACATGAAGATGTGTAACCAGTTACTTAGGATATTTAGTAGAAAAGATAGTAGATAATAAAGACATATGACAGATGAATGGAAATATAGAGCTTGTATAACATAACATTGCTAAATGAATAGTTTATAGATAGGTAAAAAATAGGTAATTTAGATGTTTAGTTATGTATGAGAAATTTGAGTAAGATATATAAATGTTATCTGCTCTCCTTTTTGTTTTTTCTTTCCTTTTGAAAACCAATAAAATATTATATTTTTAAAAAGTAGCCCTTCCACACCCTCATCCAGATCATTTATAAAAATATTGAAAAGTCCCGGGCCCAGAATTGAGCCCAGTGGCACCCCGCTGGACACCTCCCTCCATTCAGTTGAAATGCCATTGACAACTACTCTCTGAGTGCGGTTCTCCAGCCAGTTCCCTATCCATCTAACTACCCTACAATCCTCTAGTTTAACCATCAGAGCATCATGGGGAACCCTGTCAAAAGCTTTACTGAAATCCAGGTAAACAACATCAACAGCATTCCCTCAATCCAGTAAGCTTGTCACTCGATTAAAGAAGGAAATGAGGGTGGTCTGGCAGGACCTGTTGGGGACAAATCTGTGCTGACTTCCCCAGATCACCAAGTTGTCCTTTAGATGCTCGCAGATCGATCCCTTTAAAATCTGCTCCAGTATCTTTCCTGGGGCAGAGGTCAGACTGACTGGCCTGTAATTTCCTGGGTCATCCCTCCTCCCTTTTTTGGAAAATTGGGATAACATCTGCCCTCCTCCAGTCTTGTGATATGTCTCAATAACAACCCTGTGAGGTAGGGTAAGCTGAGAGTGTGTGACTGGCCCCAAGGTCACTCAGCCAACTTCCATGGCAGAATGGGGATTCCTGGGTCTCCCAAATCCTAGTTTAGCCACTACACCACAATGGTTTATTTTCAGACCTTTTGAGGTCTGAACGAATTTGTCCAGGCTGAACGAATATTTGTCAGAGATGCTCTTTAGGCTGGTCCTGCATTGGGCAGGGGGTTGGACTAGAAGACCTGTATGGCCCCTTCCTACTCTATGATTCTATGAATGTTCTCTTTTCCACCTCTGCCACTAGGTGATATTGATCACACAGTATACCAAGACCACCATGTAATAAACATCAATACATGCCCCATCAGAGTGTGTGCATGCTTATGATTTTTTGTCCCAGTGTAAATCATTTTATACCTATATGTGACCACATTTGTGATTGTTTGGGGGGCTGCCCATTCAAACAGTTTGGAGAAGACCTTCTGTAGCTTTTCATGATTTGCTTGGGCATCACCTTAATCTTTGGTAATCACTGGGAGTGTGTGTGTGGGGGAAGTATTTGTGAATTTCCTGCATTGTGCAGGTGGTTGGAACAGATGACCCTGGAGGTCCCTTCCAAATCTATGATTCTATGATTTTATGCACAGCCCTGGCAATGGAGAGGGCCTTGGGCTGAGCCCTTGCCTTAGCTGCATCATCAGTAAAATGTGGTTAACATAAGGACTTCCCATGGAAGGCTGTTGCAAGCATGAAGATTAGAAATCTTTTGTGCAGGCAATTGATGAGTGACAAAGCCTAGAATAAACCACAAGGAAGAATGAAATGAAGCACAAATTTTCAAGGCCAAACACTTCTTTATTTCATAGGAGCAGTCAGTCAAATTGCCCTTTCCCAGAAAGGTACATCTTCCGCCCCTAAAGCTCCTCTGCTTCATTTTTCAGCCTTTTTTGTGGGGAGCATACCATGGATATCCATAACGGGCAGGTGGAGCATTATGATAAGGAGCAGGAGGAATATAATGATGAGGAGCAGGTGGAGGAGGAGGTGGAGGCAGAGGATACAGTGCTCGGGCTTGGACACAGCAAACTGTCTCAGAACGACAGGCACAGGAGGAGACAGCAGACCCAGATTTTCCACAGGAATGAGCACAGAAGTGACAGGTTTCACCACATGTTTTAAACCCTGCAAAAGAGAATGTCTGGTGTTAGACGATGATGATGGCACCACGTGAACATCTGGAAACACAATTCTTAGCTTTCACAGATCAAACAGTGAGACCTCTCAACAGCATGTCCCAGTCATCAGGCAGTGAATCTGAGGCAAAGAGGGACTGAACGCTTGGGGGGGGGGCAGCAAGCGGTTACCCCAGGATTTCTGCACACTGTGTAAGTGAACAAGATCGGGTCTGATGGTGTACCTTCAGCTGCATGCCCTGAAGAAAAGGACTTGGCTGCTATCTCTGCTCCTGAGGTTGGGATCAGGATCCTCAAGAAAGTCTCATAGTGACCATCTGCACGACCTCCTCCACAAGGCAGAAGGTACTCCTGGAGTTCATACTTTATATTCTTGCTACCTTTTGGGTAAGATGTAGGATTTGGGCACTCACTATGCCTGTTTAGATTTGTTGGAGCCCAACTGAGCTGTGATTAGTGACATCTATCTTACTTGGGAGCTCTCCCAGGTCCTGTAGAACTTCATCTCAAACCAAATCTGCATCTAGCATTTGTTCCGCCATCTTACCAAACCCACACTGGAACAGAAATTCCCATCTGCATTGCATGCCACTTTCACTTTGATTGACTGTTGAATTTTATGGCAGTGTCTAGACTGCATGCCGTTTTCACTTCGTTTGATCTGTTGGTTTCATGGTGGCTGTCTGCATAGATTTATGGCCATTTTATGCAGTCAGTAAATGCTAGATGCAGATTGGGCCTTATACTGCTATCTGCAACCAGCCCTTTAGAATTCATTCTCTATTGCCTGCTGGGTGTTGCTCAAGTGTTCTAGCAGAACTGCATTCAAGTTACCCTCATTGCACTGCAAACGTTCATCTCAATTAGGAGAGGACATCTACTAAAGTTTTAATTAGAGATTAGTGTCAGTTGGTAGGCTTTGAATACAGCAGATACAATAAAATGGGAGGGGGGTTGTCAAAAAAAATATCCTTCAAAAACTGTCAACTTCTATCTACATTTAACACACACACACTTTCAACGTTCCAAATTATGGAGGGATGCAGTATTGTGAGGTTGGGAGTGTACTAAATATTGCTTGTTGATTTTTAATATGAATAACAAAAATTAGGAAAAGATGGGAAAGGGAAGACCCAACATGAGATGGATCAGAGATGCATCTGAAGAAGTGAGCAGTGACCCACAAAAGCTCACACCCTGCCACAAATTTTGTTAGTCTTTAAGGTGCTCCTGGACTCTTGCTCTTTTCTATTCCAACATGAGATGGATTGACTCAGTCAAGGAAGCCACAGGGGCCCTCTGTTTGCAAGACCTGAGCAAGGCTGTTAATGACAGGATATTTTGGAGGACATTAATTCATAGCCATAAGTCGGAAGTGACTTTGACAGCACTCAATGCACAAAGCAGAAATTAATACCAATTACAGACATAGGTTACAAATAATGTTAAAAAAAGATTCTCTCTGAGTCTAATTTCTAAAATAAAAATTGAAAGGGTTTGAAACGTTAGAATCCTCAGTTTGAGGACCAACAACTGTTAAAATGAGTTTACAAAGTAATTATGCCCTTCAAAGCCCTCAGAGAAGCTTCCTGTGCTGCTTAATGGGGTGTGTTTAGCCTATATGCCACTGTTGTGATCAGATATCGGGCTAGTTCATTTTATTTATTTATTTAAATTTGTTTAAAACGTTTATTTGCCACCTTTCTTCTTTAGGGAGCTCAAGGCAGCTTACAATATAAATAACATACATAAAACAGAGTACATAAAAATACATAAAACCGGCATCTAAAATCACAGTCATCTGCTTCCTGAAGCATGAGAGTGAGGGGGCCAGGCACACCTCCATGGGGTGGCTGTTCCATAATCACGGGGCTGCCACTGAAAAAGCCCTCTCTCGAGGACCCACCAAATGAGCTTCTTTGATTGATGGGACAGTCACAAAGACCTGTCTCAGTGATCTTAATTCCCAGGCAGCAATATATGGGAGAAGATGGTCCTTCAGAAACTGCAGGTCCCCAGACATGTAGGGATTTGAAGGTCAAAACCAACACCCTGAATTGGGGTCATCCATCACATTTTTTATTTTCTCATGCCCAGAATGGTTTAAAGCCTTTAAAAAAAAGATATAAAATTGAGGAGGGTGTGCTTTAAAGGTTGAAATTGCAAACAAGCAGATGTTTTCGGAGACTAAAGCTACCCATTCCTGCCACTCATTTCTTTTTTCAGACTGGTAGTCTGCTGTTCCACTGAGGAACGCCGGGATAGCTTTCACAATTCTTTCCCCTCCCACAGCATCAGTGCTCATACAAGTACATTCCCTTAATAATTACCTCCAGACACCACAACTAGCAGAAGAACAGCAAAGGCAATAACAAGGGCCCTCATTGTGAAAGACTGTCTCAACAAGAAGTTCCAATGGTAGCTGATCCAATGGAAAATTCACCCAGAAGATCTGATGGGCCATGTGGTCTGAAGCCCTGGTACTTATGGAGAATGTGACGGAGAGAAGAGGAGGAGCCTGAGGTAGGCAATGACTGAACTTTATATAATACCACTGCATTGTGCTGACCTCAACCAGCCCTCTTACAAATGTCATCACATCATTGTGTGCTGCCTGTGCATAGAAGAATTCACTACCCATCCCTCACCAGCTTCCACTCTTCTGATCTGGATGTCTAACCTGAATGAGATGAACTGGATAACCTGCACCTTAGCAGCCTACACAAGCACAAATGTAATGTACGCGTGCCTCAAAAGAAAATGGTAAGGGGTATCGGATGGGAATTATGGAGCCAGAAAGAACTGAACGGAATGTGCTTATGGAACAAATGAGGATGTTGTGAGACAAGAAGAATGGAAACACATTTGCAACAGATCATAGCACATTGATGACAGGAGCAATGAAGTCAACTTCCAGAATATACCTTAATGTTGGGCAATGAGTGACTAACATTACAGTATGGAATGAAATGTGACACAAATCCAAATTTGAGCAGAATCTGTTTATTGAAAAACTAAATGGACCCTAAACAGGACAAAAGTTTGCTTCCAGAGTCTGAATTTTAGGAAAGCTTACAGGGGCAGTCCTACAAACCAGACTGACATAACTGTTCCACTGTCCTCCTGCCATCCCTGTGCATCTTTTATGGAGCATAACATCCTATGTCGCTCTGCAACTAATTATAACATTTCAGCCACAAGATACATACAAAGGCCTTCAGTGATACCTCAATTCACACAATGGTTTCTGTGGAACGGGGTTCTTTTATCAAGTTGGCCTCATATTGTTCAAATATAGTCTTGGATGAAGGGGACACTGAGGAAACAGCCATTTGCAGAAAAAGCCCTTTCTGATATCAATTAATGCTAGAAGATATTGCTAACAGTTGTCTGCTCATAACCCCTGAAGGTACCCACATCAGATCACAATACAAGAACTCGTGGGCACTCCATGAAATTGCTGAGCAGTCGGGTTAGAATGGATAAAAGGAAGTACTTCTTCACCCAAAGAGTGATTTAACACGTGGAATTCACTGCCACAGGAGGTGGTGGTGGCTACAAGCATGGACAGCTTCAAGAGGGAAGTATAGATAGGAACTCTCAGTCTGGGGCAAGTGCTCCTCTGTATTCTTGGTGCTTGGAAGGGAGGCAACAGTGGGAGGGCTTCTAGTGTCCTGGCCCTGCTGCTGGACCTCCTGATGGCACCTGGTATTTTTAGCCACTGTGTGACTGAGTGTTGGACTGGATGAGCCATTGGCCTGATCCAACATTGGCTTTTCTTATGTTCTTATGTTCTTATCTCCAGACATAAGCTCCCACTAGCCATTCCTCCAGCCAGGAATACGTACAGAAAGTGCTCAAAACAGAGAACACCTCTTCCTCCAATTGCAAAATCTATTCCACACAATCTTACATGCAGGTATGTGTGCACCAAATCCTAGTGAAGGCAATCTTGAGCACAGATGCTGCCATTGCCAGTGAAGAAGTGGAGCAATATGAATGTTCACTGTGTTACCACTGCTCAGTATAGACATCATCTACCCTTCATATTGACTCACTGCATGGGAAGGAAGAGTGGGCACAAGAGCAGTGGCCCCGCCTCCTGCTCCATGTGGTAGCCTGATCATCTGCAGAGTGTGACTGTGTGGAAGGCATGGCTCTGCGTAGATCTCCTCCCTGTGTTTGGATCATGGGGAGGGGGTGTACATGCAGCCCCCTCCTCCCTGCAATCTCATTCTGCAGATGACCAATTGCATGGAAGTAAGGGGTGGGAGGGCTCTCAAGGGCCCTCCCCTTTCTCCCCTTCCCCCTCCCTGCACAGTGAGTCAGTGACAACATGCAGAGGGGTCATTTGTACAGGGGTGCTGGTTTTGGTCACACATCTTGGAAAGGCACAGGACTTTTGCTGGACTCAAACTGTGGCACTGCTGCTTAGTTTTTTCAGACCTTTCTCTGGTGCTGCTGTGTGAAAGAAATCAGCACAAGGACTTTGTACCCTGAGTGGCCCAAGCTTAAAACTTTTTGAATAACTAATCTGGATGAAATCTGGATTAGAAGGCAGTGTTTCTAAAACATGTTTAAAAACTTGATGTAAATTCATTTTAAGGAAAAACAGGATAAGAGATAGGAGTTTTGAATGATGATTTTGGCAGAGGGGCAATATATTTGGTGTAAAAGAGAACTAAAATCAGACTACATCTGTATATGAAGCCACTGGACTAGAATGAAACAAGCTAGCTGAATGTTTATTCTGAATTCTGCATCCAACATATACATGGTGTGAAGGTGTACTGAATCAGTAACGTGTTGACTACACATCCAGATTTAATATTAAATTTGGCAAAATTTTGAAATTTCACAACACTTCGTTCTAATGGCTGCAAAAAATTCAAGATCAGTATTCTGGGAACTGATCTGATGACTACAATGCACAATCTGCAGACATCCATTGTTGCTCTAGATCTTTATCTTGCCCTGCTCCTCCCACAGCACCGTTGTTTGCTTGTCCTGTGCACAAGTTTTGTTCAGTTCTTTCTGCGTGCCTGATTTTCTTGTTGTGCTTTTTTGAGTTTCCAGTTGCAAAGTTGTTACGCAGGCTGTTGAGGTATCAGTTATCCAACTCAGACATTGAGATCAGGAGGGCAGAAGGTTCCAGTTTGTGGCATCAGAGGGATTCCATTTCTGAGGTACCAAACAGATACCAAAACAGGCTTCAACTACCTCCCCACAATGAGTGAATGGGAAGAAGAGTTGGTTTTACACCTCACCCTTCACTACTTGAAGGAATCTCGGAGCGGCTTACAATCACTTTCCCTTCCACTCCCCACAACAGACACTCTGTGAGGTATGCTGTGTTTTAAATTCTGTAAATTATTGTTTTATGGTATTTTAATTGTTGGAAGCCACCTTGAGCCAGCTTCTCTAGCAAGGTGGGGTAGAAATAACAACAACAACAACAACAAGTGGGGTGGATAGAGCTCTGAGAGAGCTGTGACTGGCCCAAGGTCACCCAGCTGGCTTCATGTGGAGGAGTGGGGAATCAAACCCAGTTCTCCAGTTTAGAGTCCATCACTCTTAACCACTACACCAAACTGGCTCTCGAAACTGGGAAACAAAGTGGCAAATGAATATCAGTGTTCACAGCTGTATTCACATCAGGGCAAGAAAGTGAACTTCACTGTTACTGACCAACAAGATTGCAAAGGTATCTGATGAAGGGAGCTTCAATTTATGAAAGCTTATATTGTGGAAATCTTGTTGGTTTCTCAGGTGCTACCAGACTTCAGTCTTGCTCTTCCACAGCAGACCAACACGGCTACCCACCTGAAACTATCCCCACTGATATTATTTAATTTATTTAAATATTTATACTGCCCCTGCCCCCAACTTTCAGGGAAAACAGCCTGTAATAATTGCAGGGTACAACAATCCAGTTCATTAAAACAGGAACAGCCTCAAAACCATGCAGCCAATAAAAACTAAACTGCTTACAGAGAAAATAATGAATTCTATTTGCTTTAAGAAATCACTATAGAGGGCCACTGGTAAAACAGTCCATTGGGAAGGTCTGGGGTGGGGGGGAGGCTGTTGTGGCGGCAGTGGCGGCAGCAGTGGGGACATTGTCTCAGCACGTGTGTGCACTTTGCGCACGCACATGCACAACAGCGCACAACAGCCCCCGCCCCACCGGGGAAACAAAAACTCTATGCCCCTGCCAGGAACTGCAGTTGGATTTGGGAACTTCTGAGCATGCGTCAAGTTGCTAAATGCCACTGACTGTTGAATTTTATCCACTGTGAAAGCACAAAAGAAGAACCTGTACTCAAAGTATAGCTACTTTCAAATGATGTTTAAACTGTCCACAATGGTACTGGGATTAATGTAATCCAGGAATACTGGCAAAGACTGCAGATGCATCAACAGTGCTACCCAGCTAGTTGTTGTGCATCCAGATTGTCTTCAAGGATCCTTACATATAGAGATTGTTACAGTAAAGCAAAGCAGATATTACAGATGCATGTGTCATTATGGACAGACTGGTAGATACAGATGGGCACAAACCAGGAAAATGTGGTTCGGTTTATGATTTGTGTGGCATGCCCGGTTCACAAACCACAAACCACCACGAACTTTTAGGGGCCAAACTAACTGGTTCAGTTTGTGAGGTTTGTGACACACTAGAGTGGCCCCCTGGTGTGCTAAAGACACCAAACTCCCAGGGGATCTCTGGCTGACTCTCTTCTACCTGCCCTCCAAGTATGGTGAGGATTAGATTTCTGAGGGCTGATCTACATCCCCCCCCCCCCAAAAAAGGCTCCTCCAAGAAAGTACTTTCTAGGCAAATGACTGCCTGTCATTTCCCCAGAAAGCACTTTCATGGGGGCACCTTCTTTGGGGGGGGGCATAATTCAGACCCTGTAAATCCAACCACCACCATACTCAGAGGGCAGGTAAAGGAGAGTCAGGCAGACATTTTGACAGGTATTCATTCAAAATGACACATTCATTTCCCCATTATATCGATCCCTATGAATTGTTTGTTAAAAAGCCCCTTCATCTGTAGAAATTCAAGCCATGATGATATCTTACTTTTCCTAATAATCTCATTGTAAGAGATTACAAACACTGTCAAAGAATTATAGTTGTCTAATTTAGATAGTTGCCATTTGCTCAAAGATGGTAACCCAGACTGCTGTGATGACTATTAAAAACCTGTTCTGGTCACCAGATCCCAGGAAGGATACTGTGGGGGTCAGAGAAAGTGCAGAAGGGTGCCATTAACATTGTCCTGGGGCCAGGGCACACTTCCTACAAGGATCAGCTAAAATGTCTGAGGTATTGTTGGTGTAGGAAAAAATGATGAGTGGGGAACATGGGAGAAGTTTCTAGAAGTATATGAAGTGTAAAAAAACCCTGGATTGAGATAGTCCCCCTCTCTTGGCAAACCGCAGATCTGTAGTTACCCATTTCAGATGATCAGCAGTGGATTCAGTACAGGCCTAGAAAACATTTCCCCCCCACACACAATGCAGAATTTTAAAAATGAAATTAAGTGCCACTGGTATTAAAAAGAGAATATACAGAACTGGGGAGATCTATTAGCAGCTACCAGCTATGATAAATAAAGTTCTAGATTCTAAGTAAGTGGCCATTAAGAATAATTTCTTTCCAAGAAGGTGATTAAAAGCTGGAAATTGAAAATATCTTCTTAATCCTTCCATACTCAATTACTGCCCAAGTGTGAACCTGTGCAACATTTCATTCCAAGCGCTGTTCTGATGGCTGCAGAACATAGAGCACTTTGGGAGTTGATCAAACGTCTGAAATCACCAGACTGACAAAAACGACTTATTAACATCTTCTCTCATCACATCACCCTCATTTGTTCTGCAAGCACAGCTTGTTCCGTTCTTTCTGGGTCCATGATTTTCTTCAAAGAGCCAATTGGATCTGTCTTATTATCTTTTGAGAAAGGCTGTTACGGTTGTGCTTTCATAGGCGATGGAAGTGCCACTTGCCCAACTGACTACTTTCAATGCTGATCAGGAGGGTGTAGCCTTCTGACAGGAAACAGATTCTGCAAGGAAACAGATTCTGCAAGGAAGATATGGGGGGCAGTGAACCATTTTTACGCTCTGCACCAATTGGTGTGATGACGTATGTGGGACAACTTCTTCCATTCAGCAGAACTCAGTGGTGTTGCTTTCAATACAATTGTCCATTCAATACAATTGTCCATTCAATACAATTGTCCATCCCTTAAACTCCTCCTCCTTTATTGACTGAACTCTCCATAAATACCAGGGCTTCAGACCACATCAACTATCAAACCTTCTGAGGGACTTCTCCTCCATGACATCTGCTACCATCTTGACTTGTTGAGATCTGAGCTGGGCTTTCACCATGAGGGTCCTTGTCCTTTCCTTTGCTGTGCTCTTGCTGGTCACTCTGGCCTCTGCAGGTAATGATGAGGGAAATATACTGAAATTGATCTTTGTGTAATCTAGGGAGTCACAAAACTGAATGGGGACAGCCTTCCTGAACCTGGTATAGTAGGGCAATTATTGTAGGAACATACTGTCAATCAGGGTGGGTTATGTGACCTGTTGCATTGTGGGATATCATGGTACTCCTGTGATAACCTTGTGCTGTTTGTGTTCTGCTAGTGGAATGGAGAAGTTTGCTGTGTGAATAATATAGGGAATGAGGAAAATGAAGTCGCAAGGAACAAAGGTGTGCTATAATGGAGAGAGAGAGGTGGGTTGGGGCAATGGAAACAAGGGTAAAAATGCCCTCTGGGCCCTGAGGTCTCTTGGGGGAGTTTCAGCCTTATGCTTTCATTCAAGCAAACCTGCCTCACAGGGCTATCTTGAAGAAAAGGATTTGAAATGAAGAATATAAATGTTGAAGGAAAAATACCTGTCTTGCGAATGACTCTGTGCTCTTTAAATTTATGTTCAGAGCTTACATGTCACATAATTAGTGTGGACCCTCTCCCACCTCGAAACATTTTAAAAGTATTCTTAGTCTTACTGGATATGAAGAAAGGAAAAGGGTGATGTATGTCTCCATCAGCTCCCAAGGGATTACCCACTAGGTGTCCATGACACTGGCACAAAGTCAACACACACACACAAACACACATTCACTTGTGGAAATGGCAATTTGGGGGGCCGTGAAAAACATACCTACCCCACAGACTTCTGTGGGCCTAACAGTCATTTCTTCTTTCCCAGAAACTTCTTTCCAGGCATAACTAAGCAGCTCTAACAGGGTATTCCTATATTTCATATTTTGCTTTTGAAATTATGCTTCAAGAGAAATTTTGTAGAAAGAGAATCACCACCAAAACCATCATCATGATCATCACCACCAACAACCATCTAACCATACTCTTTTGTTCTTTTTCAGCGCATAGCAAATGTGGTGAATCCTGTTACTCCTGTGGTAAAAGCTGTGGAAAGGGTCTGACTGGTCGCCCCACCTGTGCCTGTTCTTCTGGAACAGTTTGCTGTGACACAGCACCAGCTGCATCTCATTATTATGTCCAGCCTGCTCCTCATTATAAAGCTCCACGTCCTCATTATCCAGTATACGATCACCACAAAAAAGGCTAAAAAAATGAAGCAGAGGGGCCATAAGGGCAGAAGTTGTCTCCCCAGTGAGGGGGAAAGGCAATTTGTTTGTCTGCTTCTAATAAATAAATAAATGTTTGGCCTTGCAAATGACTGCTTCATTTCATTCTCCCTTGGGGTCTATCTTAGGTCACAGTACTCACTGCTTGCCTATATTGTTGCTTTTTAGGTATCATTTCTACAGCACTGTTAGAATGTCTACATAATAATCCCACCAATCTGCTCCACAGCTGCCTTTGTACTACAGATGGCCATCTAGCCTCTGCTTAAAAACCTCCAAAGAAGGAGGGCCCACCACATCCTGAGGAAACCTGTTCCACCGTGGAGCCGTTCTGTCAGGAAGTTCTTCCTAATGTTTAGCTGGAAACTTTTTTTGATCTAATTTCAGTCTCCGCACCATCCTCTACATGACAGCCCTTCAAATACTTGAAGAGGGCTATCATATCACCTTTCAGTTGTCTCCTCTGCAGGCTAACATACCCAGCTCCTTCAGCCTTTGGCTGACTTGGTCTCCAGACCCCTCACCTTTTCGTTGCCCTCTTCTGGGCACATCCCAGCTTGTCAGCATCCTACTTAAAATGTGGTTCCCAAAACTGAATGTAGTACTCCAAGTGATGTTTAACCAGAGCAGAGGGAAGTGATATCATTGCTTTGTGTGATCTTGACGCTACTGTTGATGGAGCCCAAAATTTCATTTGCCTTTTTAGCTACTGCACCACACTACTGACTCATGTTCAGTGCATGGTCTACTAAGACCCACAGATCCTTTTTGATGGTACTACTGTCAAGATAAGTTTTCCCCATCCTATAATTATGCTTTGATTTTTTTCCTCCCTAAATATGGAACTTTACATTTATCTTTGCTGAAATTCATTTTCTTAATTTTAGCCCAGTTTTCCAGCCTGTCAAGATCCTGTATCTTGACACTTTCTAGTGTATTTGCTACCCCTCCCAATTTAGTACCTTCTGCAAATCTAACGAGTATCCCCTGTATTCCTTCTTCCAAGTCTTTTATAAAGATAGTAGAATTCAGCACATAGAAGCACTTGTGCTATGTTCTTGCTGTTCCTGCAAGTGACATCTACATCTAGTTCATAAAATGTTCACATGTGTAGATTCAGCAACCTGCCCAAGCTGCTCCATGAATCTATAACATTCACATTGCTTTACCATAATAATCTCTATGTGTAAGTGTCCCTGAAGACAATCAGGATGCACAACAACTGGCTGGGTAGCACTGTTGGTGAATGAATAAGAATTGCCAGTTTTCCCGGATTACATTAATTACATTTCTAGTATGGGTGCTGCATTTGTGTTCCCAAGGTGGGTGGAATTCAACACTCAGTGGGATTATGCACATTGCTACAAGCTCAGAAGTCACTGAATCCAGGTCAGCTGGGCAAGGCTGCCATGCAACAGGGACATGCCTTGCGGCTACCCCTCTCCCAAGCAGAAAAAGAGTTCTTGTGAGTCAGCCTTGGGAAGAAGAGTAAGAATGTCCAGAAACAATTCAGCCAAGCACTTGAAAGAAGTGCGCAGTTTCATCAGCAGCTAGAGAGTGCTGCTCCCAATTGCTTATCACCTTTGTGCTTAATAGAAAAATTATCTCCCTTTCCTGTTATTTGTATATGTTGACTGTCATGGGCAAATGAAGACCGTTCCAAAGCAACTTCACTGGTTTGCTATTTGCTTTTGAGCCCAATTTAGGAAGCTGGTTCTTACCTCAAAAGCACTTTGTAATCTGGAAACTGCCTTGCAAAAGGTGCCCGCTGTCTGCCAGATACACACTTCCATACTGATGGTCTGTGGCTTTAATGCAGTGCCATCACTCCTGCAGAAATGACCACTAGAGGACATTCAGCGGCAGCCTCTCTGGAGGTTTGCAAAAAGAAGTAAATAAACTTTATGATTCACTCTGTGAGCAGTGTGATTTTTATTTGTTGTAAGATTTCATGGTTTTCTTTTTAAAAATTATTTGGATTGTTGTATAAGTGATTAGTGACTATTCTGAACACACATGAATACATGAAGCTTATACTGAATCAGACCCTTGGCCCATCAAAGTCAGTATTGTTTACTCAGATGGCAGCTCTTCTCTAGGGTCTCAGGCAAGGGTGTAGACTTTCCAATTTCCCTGGGGGCGGGGGCTGGGGCTGGGCCAGTGACATCACAGGCCATTGTCTCCCAGGGAGGCTCAGCACATCCTGGAAAAGTTTGGGGGGGGGGGGCTCCAGCTCCCAGCCCCACTGAAGTTGACGCCTATGACTCAGGCAGAGGTCTTTCACGTTACCTAATGCCATATCCTTTAACTGAAGATGCTGGGGACTGAACCTGGGACCTTCCGCAGGTCAAAAAGAGAATAAAAATGGTTCACCAATTGCCTTTCATTTCCCTTGAAGATGGGAGGTGACCCTAAATCTTTGAGTAATGGAAAGAACCAGGTAGACTGAAATTCATTTGCTACTTTGTTTCCCCTGCAGACATTTTAGAGAGCTATTCTGGAGTCTGCTTTGGCTTTCACCAGAGAGAACCGAACGTTTGTGTGCAGGGCAAACAAAGGCACTGTGGGAGGAGCAGGGCAAGATAAAAATCTAAAGCAAAACAGATGTTTGCAGATTGTGGACAGAACATAGTCCAGAGTTGGGAGTTGGATACCTGATCCTAAGCCACCCCCCCCCCAGCCACAGTTCTGTAGAGCCTGTAAAATGGAGCTGTTCCACCAGACTTTCAGTTGAGGAGGTGATCACCCAATTAATTGGCCTTCCTGCATAGAAGTTGCCCTGAATATTTGCCCTATACAGAGTCCTGGTATTATATGAGCCTGGTGTGACTCCAGTTACCATCAGTCTGGCTTATAGAGGGTCTGAACTGTTATAATAATAGAATCATAGAGTTGGAAGGGACCTCCAGGGTCATCCAGTCGAACCCCCAGCACAATGCAGGAAATTCACAAATACCTCCCCCTCCACACTCACTGCTCCACACCCAGAAGATAACAAAAGCCTCCAGTTATATGTAACTCGTCATCTTTTAACTGTTTAATGGTTTTAACTGTTTTAAGAATTAATTATATTACCTGGTTTTAATTGTTCATGCACTTCGTTGTTACCCACCCTGAGCCCAATTTGGGAAGGGCAGAATATGAAATTAACTAATAAACAAACAAAGAAAGAAAGAAAAACTGTTGGCAATATTTTCTAGCAGTAATTGCATTCAGAAAAGGCTATTTGTACAAATGGTCATTTCCTCGGTGTTCTCCTAATCTAAGTTCCCACCTGTATTTTCTTCATTTGCACAATACGAGGCCAACTTGATAGAAGAACCCCATGCTACACAACCTGTCATGTGATCTGAAACATCTCTGAAGGCCTTTGTATGTATATGGTAACTGAAATGTTATAATTAGTTGCAGAGCAACTTAGGATCTTATGCTCCATCAAAGGTGCAGGGGGATAGCAGGAGGATAGGGGAACAGTTATAGAACAAAGTTTTGAGTCCAGTAGCACCTTTAAGATCAACAGAATAAACTTTGTTGGTCTTAAAAGTGCCCCTAGACTCAAAGTTTGTTCTGTTAATTCCGACCAATACAGCTATATTCAGTTGGGATTTATGCCACATTTCATTCTATATCCAATACCAGTCACTGCACAACATTAGTGCACATTGTTGTGGGAACTGACCTCATTGTTCCTGTCATTAAGGCACCATGATCTGATCTGAATTTCTTTCCTATCTCCTCTTCACACAATACCCTCTTTTGTCCCATAAGCAAATTTTGTTCAGTTCTTTCTGGGTTCGTGATTTTTTTCTGAGACCTCTTATCATTTTCGTTTGAGGCATATGTTGTGCTTGCGCTTGCATGAGCATCTATGGTGCAGGTTATCCAGTTCATCTCATTCAATGTACACAGCAAGATCAGGAGGGTGGAGCATTTAGCTTCCTAGCACCAAACAGATTTGACGTGGAAGCTGATGGAAGATGGGAGTTAATTTTTCTTCCTCTATACATAGATAATGTTGGGGCTAGCACAACACAATGATGTTCCATGATGTACATTATGACCTACCTCATACCTCATCTGTCCACCATGCCCTCCATAAATACCAGGGCTTCAGACCACATGGCTCATCAGATCTTCTGGGTGAATTCTCCTTTTGATCTGCTGCTGTTGGGTCTTTTTGTGATCTGAGGCAACCTTTCACCATGAGGGCCTTTGCTGTTCTTCTGCTAATTGCTGTGGCCTCTGACTGGAGGTAATTATTAAGGGAATGTACTTGTAATGTGCACTGGTTTTGTGGGAAGGAAGAGAATCATGAAAGTTACCCTGATCTCCTTAGCAGAACAGCAGATTACCAATTTGAAAAAGAAATGAGCGGTAGGGATGGAGAGCTCTCGTCTCCGAAAACATCAATTCATTTGCAGCCTTTAAAGCAGCCCTCTCCTATTTTATATCATTTAAAAAAAAGAGGTCTAACCATGCTGGAAATGAGAAAATAAAAATGTGGTGGATGACCTCATACATACCAGCCAATATATGCCCGTAGCAGTGGTACATAGCCAACACCTTGTTTGGGAGCTTTGAAAGGCAAAGCTAACCTGTGGACTAGTTGTCATTGCACTGCAAATGGAAAATTCTGAAGTTTTAAACACTTTTTAAAAAATTGGCTATTAGACATGGAGAGAAACTTCTTTAACATTATTTAGATATTTGTAATTGATATTATTTTAAACCATTTTAAATATCAGTATGCAGTATTTAACACTTTGAAGGATCCTTCAACTAGCCCAGGGGTGGCCAACCTGTGGCTCGGGAGCCACACGCGGCTCTTTCACACATATTGTGCGGCTCCTGGCAGGGCGGCTGGGGAAGCAAAGGGGAGGCATGCTTTTTCTCTCTTTCTCCCTTCCTTCCTTCCTTCCTTCCCTCCTCCCTCCCATCTATTTGCTTTCCTAGTTTCTCTCTCTCTCTTTCTTTCCACTTCTTTAATTCTTTCTTTCCATCTCTCTCTTTTTCTCTCTCTCTCTCAATATCATTAGCAAACAAGTAATATCATTATCAATAACCGGTTTTCCTTGTTTGTTTTTATTTTTGGCAGTCCCATTTAACGTTAATAAAAAGCAAATTTGCATATTTTTAAAAATAAAAACGTGTGTGTGATATTTGTTCCTGTCTTGCGGCTCTCAGACATCTGACGTTTATTCTATGTGGCTCTTACGTTAAGCAAGGTTGGCCACCCCTGAACTAGCCTCTCAACACATTAACAAGAGAAGCCATGTTGGATCAGGCCAATGGCTCATCCAGTCCAACACTCTGTGTCACACAGTGGCCTAAAACCAGGTGCCATCAGGAGGTCCACCAGGGAGCGGGGGCAGAACTCCAGAAGCCCTCCCAGAAGTTGCCTCCTCAAGCACCAAGAACACAGAGCATCACTTCTCCAGACATAGTGTTCCATCTGTATTTTGTGGCTAATAGCCATTGATGGACCTCTGCTCCATATGTTTATCCAATCCCCTCTTGAAGCTGTCAATGCTTGTAGCTGCCACCACTTCTTGCGGCAGTGAATTCCATGTGTTAATTACTCTTTGAGTGAAGAAGTACTTCCTTTTATTTGTTCTAAGCTTACAGTTCATTAATTTCATTGAGTGCTCACAAGTTCTTGTGTTGTGAGAAAGGGAGAAAAGTGCATAATTTTGTAAACCTCTATCACATCACTCCTCAGTCATCATTTCTCCAAGTTAAAGAGTCCTAACCTCTTTAACCTTTCTTCATAGGGAAGGTGTTCCATCCCTTTAATCATTTTAGTTACCCTTTTCTGCACTTTTTCCAATGCTATAACTGGGGTGCAGTGACCAGAACTGTGCACAGTATTCCAAATGATGCCACACCATGGATTTACACAGGGGCATTATGATACTGGCTGATTTGTTTTCAGTACCCTTCCTAATAATCCCCAGCATAGCATTTGCCTTTTTAATTGCAGTCGCACACTGAGTCAACATTTTCAGGGTTATCTACCACGACTCCAAGATCTCTCTCGTAGTGAATTACCACCAGTTCGGACCCCATTAATGCAGTTAGGATTTTTGGCTCCAATGTGCAAAACTTTGCACTTGCCCATGTTTAACCTCATTTTCCACAATGATGCCCACTTGCCCAGCCTCCACATATCCCTCTGGAGCACCTTAAAGTCCTCCCTGGTTCTCACTGCCCCGAACGACTTAATGTCATTCCTTCATAATCTGGAATGATGGAGAGAAAGATGAATGTAAATAAACTTACCCATTTTTCAAAAATATTTTATTTGACCCCCACCCACTTACCTCATTTTACTTTCTGTAAGTTTCAAGCCTACCGACTTACCATTATTTCATTAACCCACTGGCCAATGGGGGGGGAATGTACACTAATTTCTAATTAAAAGTTTAATAGATGTCCTCTCCTAGTTGAGATGAATGTTTGTGGTGCAGTAGGGGTAACTTGAATGTAATTCTGCTGGAGCAATACCTAGTAGGCAACAGAGGCTGAATTTGAGAGAGCTGGATTCAGATAGGTCCTTTCCTCATTAGACCTTAAATCCTGGTTCAACCCTGTCTCCGAACTTACATTCTATGCTACACATGAGTTCACCCCTGTAACTATCTCAGGGTATTTCTTGTTTCCACATTACATTGAGGTCACCCCAGTTTCACCCCACACTTGTCCTGGGATAAACGCATGCTGTTATAACCAGGGGAAAATGCAAGGTATTGTGTTGCCAGTTGAACTCTGATAAAACCAGGGATGAGATCAAAGTGCAGAAAGGACCATAGTGATGTAAGATGGAGTTCTACAGGACATGGGAGAGCTCCCAAGTGAAAGATGTTACCATGTCAAGAACTTCAGCTCAGCTGGCTACTACCAATATATCTAAGCAGGCTTAGTCAGTGCACACATCCTATATGTTTCCACAAAGGTAGCAAGGATATAAAGTATGACAACTTTGTATACTGTCTGCATTGTTCAGGAGTTGGTACAGCTGGGCGCTATGATCTTGCTTGAGGAACCCGATCCCCAGCCTCATGTTCTTTTCCTCAGGGCAGGTAGCAGAAAGTCCACCATCAGAATAGATCTTGTCCTAGCTTATAGAGTGTAGAAATCATGGGATAACTTCTTGCTGACCCCCAAAGCTTACAGTGCCTCTCTGCGTCAGAGTCACAGTCTGATGACTGGGACATGCTGTTGAGGAATCACAGTGCTTAATGTATGAAAGTTAAGAATTCTGTTTTCAAACCTTCACATAATGTCATTGTCTAAAACTAGACATTCTCTTTTTCAGGGTTTTTAAAATGTAGAGAACACTGGGGTGGCGACTGCCTTAAATCCTGTCCAAAGGGCTGGAATCATAGATACCTTTGTGTCTGTCCTGGATCAGTTTGCTGTGTGCCACTTCCTTTACCACCACCACCTCCTCCTCCTCCTCCTGCTCCGCATTATAAATATCCACAGTATGTTCCACATAAAAAAGGCTGAGAAGCAGAGGCACTTAATGTACAAGAGCCATCTCTCCAATGCTAGAAAAAGCCATTTTATTTGACTTCGCTTATTAAATAAAGAAGTGGTCTCCCTTGAAAATTACTGCTACATTTCATTCTTCTTTGGGGTTTATCTTAGATTGTCCATGTTGTCCATGTTGCTTTTTTAATGCTGTACTTCTACAGCACCATTACAATTACAATATAATGATTCCATTTATTCATACCACAGTTCAGTGAGGCTAGTCATTAATGGAGTAAGCTGCCCAAGGCTACCCAAACTTTCAAGGCACCCAGTGAAGATGATAGGCAATAGGTCCAGGACAGACAAAATAAAATACTTCTTTACTCAATGAATAATTAAATTGTGGAATTCACCTCTGCCTTGGGGGTGTTCTGGTTTCTGATTTCTGATTTCTATACTGATTTCTCGAGCAATAGCATTTCTCACTTTCACTCCAATCCATGGAACAGAGAAGCACAGAGTACTTCCAGCCAATCACCTTTGGAGACAAGCTACACTGAGTTGCAGTGCAGTTCCCTTTTCTTCCCTCCAGGGGGAGCCCTTTTGTTCTTCTATGATTGGATAAAGAGCTTGGGTACAACATACTAAAACAAGTGGGGACCTGCAAGAAACTTGCGGGAGTCGCTATCCCATTCTCACAACCACTGCTTCTTCCCTCTCCCCCTACTTCTCTCTCACTCTTTCTCCTTCCTGCTACCCCTTCTCTTACTTTATCTCTCCTCTCCAAGCCTGTCACTTCCTTTCTGCCCCTACCCCATCCCTCTTTCTGCCCTGTCACTCTCCCAACTTCCCACCTACTTTCCCCCTCCCAGAAGCAGTGGCAACAGATGCTCTCCAGAAATCACAATGGATTGCCGAAATACATAAATCCATTCCTCTTAAGGTTGCCAGCTACACGTTTAGAAATTCCTGGAGATTTGGGGTGGAGCCTTGGGAGGATGAGATTTGCACATGGAAGTGACCTCAGCAGGGTATAATATAAACTCCACTCTTTAAAGCAGCCATTTTCTCCAGGGGAACTAATCTCTGTCATCTGGAGATCAGTTGTAATTCCAGGGGATCTCCAGCCCTCACCTGGAGGTTGGCAACATTAGTTCCCCTGGAGGAAATTATTGCTTTGGAGGGTGGAGTTTATCACATTATATCTGTCTGAAGTCTCTCCCCACCTCAATCCCCACCATCCCAAGGCTTCACCCCTCAAATATCCAGGAATTTCCCCATAGGCATCAACTATGGGGGGGCTCAGGGGCTGGGGCCACCCCTGAAATTTCCCGGGGAGGAACTGAGCCCCCGGCAAAATGGGGCGCCTGCCTGCTGCTACGCCTCCCCGCTGATGTGCCTTCCTTGCCACCGCCGCAAGCCTCTCCCCCCCACCTGGCTCCCCTGCACTCCCTCCCTCCCTCAGCCATTGGGGCAACGTGCCCAGTGTGATTGCCCCAGTGTGATGGTGTCACCCGGAAGTGATATCATCAGAAACATGCTTCTCTCTGGCTGCAGATTCAGAGATTAAAGATGGAGGGAAGGTACTGGGATAGCAAGTGGGACATTAGAGGGATAAAAGCAGATAGGGGTCATGGAAGCTCAAGAGACTGATTGTATGGCATGCAGTCTCTTTTATTAGGTGGTCTCGGGGGTGGGCAGCGCTGACCACATCCCACTGACACACCTTCCAGGTAGTCCGTCCCTACAAACCCTACCATTGGTCAAAGTAAAAAGAGGAGGGGATGCAGAGGGGTGGTCAATATTGCAACACTGGAGGCTAAACAGGAACTGACACTCTGGCTGTGTTCACACTGGTAGATGTGGGCCAGCTGCAGCCGGCTCAGATCTGCACATCTACATTGTAACAGCTGGCTCCCGTCCACAGGCATCGCTTACCGTATGAAAAACCGTCTGAAATCCGAGACCAGCTCCCCTGCTGGTCTCAGCTGTCGTCTTCTGGCTGCAGCCGCATTTGGAGCTGTGTGAATGAGGAGCCATCTCCGAGGCACTTCCGAGTAACCCCCCTCCCCTCCCTGCAGAAGCCTCTGGCTTCCGCTTTGCGTCCGCCATTTTTTTTTACTTTAGCGATGATCGCATGAGCGCACATACAAACCTATATTAAAAGTTCAGATGTTCAAATGGAGGGTAGTTCTACTGAGTACATGAGTTTGCGGTCACGATGAGGCTATTTTCGGGTTGAAATCTCAACCCGATTTCTACTGGTAGAAGGAAACAGTGATTCAGCCGGATCAGAATGCGCATGCGCAAAGAGATTTCTCTCATCTATGTGGATGAGCGCTTGTGCGCATACATAAGTGGTGAATTTTTTTTAAAAAAAACCCAAAATCCCTCCCCCCCTGTTGTTAGTGTGAACGCGGGGGAGCCGCTTGAGGGCAACTCGAGGAGAGGTGAGTGTGATCGTGATTTTTATAGAACAAGCCGTTTGCAGCCGATCCAGCAGGCTCCAGCACTCCAGTGTGAACATAGCCCTGGGCAAAGTCCAATGAGTCACTGGGCCCTAGCTCGGCCACTTGATGGCCCTAGCTCGGCCACTTGATGGGCAGAAGATTAGTTGCCAGGTAACTTCATTCAGCATAATCCATGCAGGTATGTTGGAGGGGGCAGGGGATTGCCTAGAGCGAGGTGACAGGAACACCCTTGGGCAATGGGGTCCTTGTCTCTGTCTTTGTGTGAACCAGGACTGGTGCCTGCTTCCTGAAATAGACTGGAGCCTCTTGCAGCAGGGAAGAGTACATGAAGTCCTTCAAAGCATAACCCAGAGTTCAAACTTATGATCATAAAAGTTCATAAGAGCACTTACAGTGCCTTGCTAGGCAACAACAAGTTATAAAACACACATTAAAAAGAAAATGCCCACCCACATTGTCTCAGGACAGCAACAGACTGAGCGAGGCAGGGGTTGAAAAGAGAAGTGCAAAATGCCACTCCTCTGTCCCTCCCTTTGTAGGTGCCCTAAGTGGATCTTAATCTTGGGCAGGCGCCTTCACTTAAAAAGCGGTTCTAAAGGTTTCCCATTACCTCGGAGTCTCTGCTCAGGCCTACAGTCCTCTGCATGGCAATGGCCACCTTCAGCAGGCCCCATATGGACCTGGTGAGTCGTTTGTTATTGTCAGCTAGCTGTAGAAGTACCCCTCTTGTGATCTCTGCTTGACTCACGTCTTCCGTTGATGTTTTAATTGGTTTCATTGTTTTATACTTGTCGTATTTATTCGTATTGCAATCATATTTATTGTATTTTAAATGTTGTAAGCTACCCCGAGTATCATATGGGGAGAGGGCATGGGATAGAAATGAAATGCATACAGACAGGCAGACCTCAGATCAGGGGTGGATAAGCCCCTATATTTCATAGCGCAAACTAATGCAAATGCTTTCGTTTTTCCTGCAGTCTTTCTACCTCCCTTTAGTAACTAAATCAGAGACTGTCTGAAGCTTTGATGTAGGGTGTTTTCAATAGGCTGATACCACCTAGCTATACCACTCTTGAACAAAGCTTCTAGAATCCAGTATTTTGGCTCTAGGCCGGTATCTGTTGGCTTTCATCAAGAGCTTGAGGGAGACCAAAGTGAAACTGAACCCAGACAAGGCAGAGGCAATACTGATTGGCAACCCTTTATGGTCTGGATTGCCTCCTCCCGCCAGTTCCTGATTGAAGTCTTGTTGGACTTGGATCTTTGGTTTGAAAACCAGATGCTTGTGGTGGCTCAAGCTGCCTTTTCTTTCAACATGATATTTTTTTTATTTTGGGGGGTGCTTCTCATTATGCTGCTCAGTTTTAATTTAATTTTTTTTAACTTTATATTTTAAGATGTGAAAAACATACATGAAAAGACCCAGCTGCTCCCATAATGCTTTGTAAAAGCACACTCTCCAAAAATCCTTCAGATCAGCAGTCATTACCATCACTACGGAAAGAATAGAATAGGGTGTTTCTTTTTAAATTCCCCTTTATCTGACAGCAGTTTACATGCTTGATGGCTGATTCAGCTTTGTGTTGTGGCCGTGGAGCCATGTGGTACTCAGCAATGACTAAGAGGAAAGGAAGAGAGCTCCCAGCTTCCTCAGGCTGAGGCACAATGCATGTGCTTGAAAACTGGTCATGTCGTACTGTTCTGAGCAGGAAGGAGTGTGGCAGCCCTTCAGTCAGCCACAAACACTCAAGCTGACCATTAAGAAATTGGCTGCCTGATCACAACGAGCAATCAAGATGGAATTCCATTCAGCTGGAGTCTGAGCATCCCTAGCTAGTGTGGTTGTCTATTTGTTTCCTGGGAGAGTTTGGTGTTTTATTGCTTTGAGTCACCATCAGTCTGTTATGGAAGAAAAATGGGCTTTAAACAAGTCTTGATTTTGAAAAAATGAATTATTTCACTGCTTTGTCATTAAGGGTCCCACCACTTCCATGGCTTGTTTCTGTCAAGTGGGGGTCGGTATCTGGGGTGCTGCCGCTTTTGGGCTATGATGGTGCTCTCCACCTGCCTTTCAGTTACTCCTGGTGGCCACCATTCAGAAAGGAGGGAGGGCTACATGTCATCCAGACCCTCTTCCCTTGGTTATATCCCCCATCCTGTGCTGCCTTGAGGAGGGGGGCGGTCAGAAATATCCTCTTCAGCCACAGTACTTTTGAAGAATGAGCAGCAAGTCACACAGACCCTGCAAGAGCTGACAGCCTTTGCTGAGGTTTGGAAACCTAAAGCCAGTCTGGGCTTTTCATCCTGCCCCTCCTGCATTCCTGCCCCACTTCCCTCTGTATCTGCTACTCAGCTGAGGAGGTGAGAATGGTTCAGACATGACTTGCATACAGGGCTCTTCTTGTAGAAAAAGCCCAGCAGGAACTCATTAGCATATTAGGCCACACCCCTGACCGCATAGCTCATTAACATATTAGGCCACACCCAATGTTACCAGAAGTGTGGCCATCCAGCCACATCCACCTTTTGCTTCTTATTCTGTTTACCTTGTTGTCAAAACAGTTTTGACAAAACCAATAAAAACATTATTTTCTGTCCCATCTACACAAAACCTTGCCTGCCTGAACCAATATCTTATGTCCAACAATTATTCCCACACTGGATTAGAATCAATTCCTAAGGGTTAGGTTCCCAAGGAAATCAGGTTGCCTTCCTGCAGAACTAGTACACTGAATATGACTTTTTAGGGTTGCCAACCTACAGGTGGGGTCTGGAGATCTCCTGGAATTACAACTGAGCTCCAAACTACAGAGATCAGGTCAATGGCTGCTTTGGAAAGTAGAGTCCATGGCATTATGCCTTGCTTAGGTCCCTCCTTCCCCTAAACTGCATCCTCCACTCCCAAATCTCCAGGGATTTCCTCAACCTGGAGTTGGCAACCCTAGTTCACTGGAAGAACAACACTAGGAGCCAGTTTGGTGTAGCAGTTAAGTGTGCAGACTTTAATCTGGGAGAACCGGGTTTGATTCCCCGCTCCCCCCTTGCACCTGCTGGATGACCTTGGGCAAGCCATAGCTCTGTACCAGCTGTTGTCTCAGAGCTCTCTCAGCCCCACCTACCTCACAGGGTGTCTGTTGTGGGGAGGGGAAGGGAAAGGAGTTTGAAAGACGCTCTGAGACTCTCTTGGGTAGTGAAGGGCGGGGTATAAATCCAATCTCTTCTTCTTCTAGGTTTGTGGATGCACTGGATGGGAGTGGTTTGTGGACTATTTTATTCAAGGTACAAAATTTCATTGAAAGTATAAGATTTCATGTGCCACCCACACTTCTTCAGATGGAAGACGTGTGCATGCACACAAAAGCTTATACCTTGGATGAAACTTTGGACTCCAACTTTGTTCTGCTGTTTCAGACCAACACGGCTACCCACCTGAATTATTACACTATAATAGTTTTTACAAGCAATTATGTACCAGTGGAGTGGTTACCATGCAGAGTCTGTCCCACAGGTAAAATTATCCTGTGAACAAGTGGTCTTTACCACATAAAAGTATCACTACCATCACAAGATTACCAATTGTTGGAACTCCTCAGAAGCAGAAATCTCTCTTATTAGGAGGTTTAAGAACATCAACTTTGCTGGCCCATTAAAGGCAGATGTCAGTCCAGTGGCAGGAGAAGAGGGACAATCATCTTCTTCAGAAACTCTGCCCACTTTTTTAAATTTCACAAAACAGGCAATCTCCAAAGTGCAGCTGACCATGCTCATTTTTAGTTACAGCTCTGTTTCTCTGCAGATGTTCCCCAAAGTGCCCCATGCAACAGTCAAGTGTTCTGCCAACACACACAACAATGAAGCTACTTTTTCAGATTTTTCTCTTACATGGCAGTAATCACCAAACCACTTTAATACAGATTTTAGACACACATATATTTGCAAGCCATCCCCAACAAGACACAACAATGAACTCAGGCTTCAAATTTACTTTTCTTAAGCAGAAGGTGCCATGAGAAAACTAGAGAGATTCTCAAAAATTAAAGATATTATCAAAACCAGCATTTCCTGGGCTCTCTGCTTTTTTATATTCCCCCCTTTTCAATAATCTCTTTTATAAAAACAGAAAGAACAGAAGGAAGGAAGGAAGGCAGACAGACAGACAGGAAGGTAGGTAGGTAGGCAGGCAGGTAGGTGGAGGAGAGAGAGAGAGAGAAAGGAAGGGGGAGGGAGAGAGAGAAAGAGAAAGGAAGAAAGAAAGGTGGGGACAGAGAGAGAGAGAGAGAGAGAAAGACAGAAAGAAAGACAGAAAGAAAGGTGTGGGGGGGAGAGAGAAGGAAAAGAGATGGGGAGGCACTTACTGGAGCAGGGAAAGCCACGCGACGACAGCAAGCCAAATACAGAAAGCCTAGCCCCTGTGCTTAATCTCTGGGCGGGGCTTTCTCCTGCTGGCTGTTTGCTGTTAAAGGGAAAGCACCTGGTGGAGCTTTTTCCTGCCGGCACTCTGCAGGAACTTTCCCTTTACGTGTAAACAGCTCAGGCCGGGCAGGGAGGGGGCGGGGCAGGCTCCGACGCCAGCCGGAACGGTGTTCCTGTGCGTTCCTGCTGAAATCTAGCCCTGCTTGCATCCATATATGTCAGGGGTGGGTGAGTCCTTGTCCCAGGGCAGTTTCCTGCTTCTCAAGGATTAAGAGAGATTCTGTTTTCCTCAAGTGCTTTAAACAAGTTCATTCCCTATCCCTAGTGGTTTGGAGGCTGCCTTAGCCCCACCTCCTTTTTCCAAATAAGGAGAGTGCCAAGCTTTCTTGAGGGCCACATGCCAGGAGACTGGCTTCCATTCCCACCAATCAAGAGCAAGGAGCAGGAAAACGCTGTAAGGGCACTTGCTGTTTGAAGCTGCCTGCCCACCCATCCCAGTATTTTAGTAAGGTGAAATAAGCCGGTCTCTTTTGGGCCTGACAGGAATCTTTGGACTCTTTCAGATTGGCTGAGAAAGGGTTATTTTTCACCTCCTTCACTTTGCCATGTTGCTGGGCTTCGTTAAGACTGATGAAGCCCTACTGGGACTGGCTGGAACAGGGGTATGCTTTTCTTAATTAAATTAAGGGATTATGTCAAGCACTCTGAGACATCCTATGATGAGGAGGGGAGCCTCTTTCCTTTCCTTTCCTTTCCTTTCAATCAATCAATCAATCAAACAAACCTTTATTGGCATATCATATTAGAACTGACAGGCAGTTTCCCATTCCCTTTCCCCAAATCTCTTCAATTTTTAGAAGCAGAATAGTAGAGATATTTATGATAGTTCTTTCAACAGTGGCTTAAAATTACTCATTAAAAAAACAAGCCTGTGTAGGCAAAGAAGTACTATCAATGTAAGAGGAACTCTAAAGAAGGAACTGCAAAAGCGCCTTTTAGAAGATCACTTCTTTATTTAGCAAGAGGGAGGGTGCCATACAGCTTTGCCGAGGGCTGGGGAGATGACTGCAGCCCCTGAAGCTCGTCTTCTTAGCTGAACTCCTCTCAACTCTCAGTCTTCAGAACCGCCAACATAGTAGTATGGTTTTTTGGCATAGAACTGAACACAGCAATATGGCCTTCCTATATTCTGCACTCGACAGGTACAGCTTGGTCGAAGATAGCCATTTGGACAGCCTTTCTCTGCTGTGCAGAAGTTGGAGTAGAAGCAATCATCTCTGCAGCCTGCATGAGAGAAAGTCCAGAATTAAGCGATAAAGACAGTGTCTAAAAACTCATAATTACATCATGGCCTTTAACTGATTAATTGGCAAGATTCCTCGACAGTGCGGTCGCAGCCACGAGAGAGTGATATCGATGGCCTCTCTAAAGATACAGGCTGCAGGAGTGCATTCCAAGCTGGCAAGATGTCTAGTCAGAGAAGGGGCCTTCTGCTGGCTGCTGGCAAGAAGAGGGGTTAAGGGCTTCTTCCTGCTGCCGCTCAGGCTCACTAGCAGGTAGTCCTCAAGTGAAGAGCAGCATCTGTAGCATCACCCATCTCAACTTCCCAAGGGTGCTTTTCTTTAGGCTTCCAGCAGAGAAAGCAGACCTGGAGGATACCCATGAGCACCACCAGAGTGCATCACTCCAAGCCATGACTCTCCACCTTCATCATCACGCTGGCTCTCAGCCCAGCGGTGGGACGTAGGTGTTCATCAGGGCTGCCTGGCTATCCAGGGCTTCTACTGAGCTCAAACGCAGTCGTGCGCAATCTGCCTTGGTGTCATGAGAGACATTCCAAACATGTGATCTCATGCACTTCTTATAGCCATTGTAGAAAGCCCACCAGCCAATCAGGAAAAATACAGGATTTTTAAAATCTCTGACAGCCCATTAATGTAGCTGAAGAAAAAAGTAATAACTGTGGCTTGTTAATTACTACTGAGGGGTTACATACAGCCTTTTAAATCTTGCTTGAGCAGTAAACCAGCATTATCAGACTTATCTCAGCACACCTGCATATGATCTCCTAAAATCAACTCAAGAACCAACCTTTTATTTATAGAATCATCACATCAAAAAGTTGTAATATTTCTCTAAGATAATGCTTGTTCCCTTGTCTATAAAAGTGTCACACAGAGAGTTATTCAGGTTTTCCATGAAAGGATAGTCCAAAGATATAGATGAGATTTCTTTCTTAGCATGTATTGGGCTTTCCTAGCTTTCTAAAGCATTCTGAAATAATTATGTGAAATTTGCTTTGCTTTGAAGCTCGTCTGTGTAAGCCTTTACAAAGGCTTTACGCAGGAAATACATTTAAGTGGGTGGAACACTTCAACAAATCCTCCCCAAAGCAACGATTCTGGCAGTCAATGTATTTTCTTACTCAGATTGTTAATCCTGTTTGAAATTTAAGGTGACTTCTCTATTACTGATCCCTAGCTGGCTGCCCCTCACCAGCTTCCACAGGAAAGAGGGCCTTGAGAGCACCTTTAGAGCACCTTGAGACTGTTGTATACCTATGCCCCCCCCCCCTTCAAGCTGTCACCTTTCCACAGGAATCATCAACCTATGGCAGGATCAGGAGAATACCCAGGCTACGTCTGAACAATACAGTTTAGCACATTCCCAGCTGTGAAAGGATGTCTGGCATGAGAACTAGCCAGGTGAGTTGATTGTTTCAAATGCTAATCAGCATTGTCTTGTGCAAGGGGTTTTCTAAAATTTCTGTCAGGATGTGTCTGCCCTCCCAGAGCTCCAGAAGTTTCTTCTCACATCAGCAAATTCTAGGTTTTTAAAGGAAGTTGCTGAAGGCAACCATAGACCAAGTTGGCTAGATAGCCCCTGATGATTCAGACAACCTGTCGTCAGAACCCTGGGTGCAGGATACAAATGCTTTCATTCCCAGTGAGCATAACCTAAAAGTTCAGAATGCCACAGACAAAAAAATGGCACAGGATATCATCACAGAATTCTGGAAGTGGATCGCTGAGGGGGGAATGCTACCAGCTCAACCCAATAAAGGCCCATGTAACTCTTAGAAATAAAATCTCTTCCATGATGACTTAGCTGGATACTATGGTTGCGGTCACACACGTGAGATGAAGTGGGGGGGGAAGAGAGGCTATTTCCTCCGGCAGACATTGACCCGCAGTTGCACGATCACACAGTTGTTTGAAGCTGCAGGCACAGCCCGCCACTGCATGATCAGATGCAAGCACAGGTAAGTTGAGGGTTTTTATGTGTGTGCTGTTTTCTCCAATGCGCTTGAACAAGGGATCAATGATTTGCACCTCAGCCCTGAGGGCTCCCTATGGAGTGTACGATGATGCGCATACTGAGAAGGGCAAAAAACAACAACATGGAGTCAGGATGGCCTGATCAGACCATCCCAACACCATGAGAGCGTGCTGGAGCGATCAGACAGGGGAAAGTCCTCCCATGGCCTGTAGCAACCCATTTGCGACTGGACTCTCTGAGGTGTCTTTTAAATCTGCTTGTGTGGTGGAGCAAAATGGGTTGCCAACGGCTGTGGGGTGCTTCCCAGATGTTGTTGTATGATCATGCTCCTTTAATCCGCCTGGCATTCGCACCTATTTTGGGGCTAACTGTGAATGTGATTGCAATCTATATTAATGGCAGAAAAGGCACTTTCATCCCCCGCTTCCAAAATCATGTGCACTGAAAATGTTATGTTTAAGATTTGTTAGAGATCTCTCCCCTAAGGATGCCAGCCTCCAGGTGGGACCTTGCGATCCCCTAGAATTACAGCTGATCTCCAGATTTTAGAACTCAGTTCCCTTGGAGAAAATGGATACTTTGGAGGGTGGACTCTATGACGTTGTACCTCATTGAGGTCCCTGTCCTCCCCAGGCTCCACCCCCAAATCTCCATGAGTTTCCCAACCCGGATCTGACAACCCTACCACCCATCCCCTGCTGCCAGTGGCCAGAGGGGACCTGGCAACCCTACGCTCCCCTTCGGATCACACGGCTATGATTCCCAAGGGTACCTAGACAAAAGAGGCCACTGCTATCAAAAGGAGCCACTGAACACAACTATAGGATTGTGGCCACTGACTTCTACCTCCCGGCTTTCATTTTCCCCAACATTACCTGCAAAGGCTGCAGAGGTGGCAGAGACCAGGAAGAATGAAGCAATGGCAAGAACCAAGAAGACCCTCATGGTGGTTCAGATCTTGAGCGGAGCAAGTCAGACTGGCAGCTGATTCAGTGAAGGAGCAGTCACCTGGGAGGTCTGGTGAGGGGCATGGTATGGAGCTCCAGTATTTATGGAGGATTCAGTGAATGTCAGGGGAGGACCTTGGAGGTAGTTCAAGGTGAATGGTTGCCTTAAGTGGATTAATTGGATAATAACTTTAATAGTCCACGAAAGCAGAAACGTCAATCATCCCTGTAGAATAATAAGAGAATGACAATAATAATAATAACACAAAACTGTTAAGAGTGATTTGAGGTAGACAGCTTTGCTAGAAAACGGTGAATTAATTTTGCCCATAAAGCACATGTAAATGCCTGTGGGAGGAGAGTCGGGGATAAATAGTATTATACTTCCGCCAACATTCTTTGGACAGTTTCCACAATCTCATTATATCCTGTAAAGCACACATGGTCTGTTTTTGGAAAACAGCACAGCCCTGTGTTAACTAGGAACGAATCCATCATTGCACTCTCGGAAGGCTGCTTTTTGATGAGGAGAAGGATCGTGTTGCAGAGAGATCTTATCCTTCTCTCACTTTATGTGCCCCTGATTTGATTATTTTTTTTTAAGAAATTCTTTTTTTAGGGTTTGGGAAGCTAATACTTTCCGCTCTGCAAAGATGACAAGCAGCCCATTGCAGGGGAGTGGACAGTGGAGTACACCAACCCTTTGAGTGCACAGCAGGCCTTCCTCCATTACAGTAAATATAAGAAGAAGAAGAAGAAGAAGAGATTGGATTTATACCCCGCCCTCCACTCCCCAAGGGAGTCTCAGAGCGGCTTACAAACTCCTTTTCCCTTCCCCTCCCCACAACAGACACCCTGTGAGGTAGGTGGGACTGAGAGAGCTCTTTCCCAAGCTGTCCTTGAGGGAACAGCTGGTACAGAGCTATGGCTTGCCCAGGGTCATCCAGCAGGTGCAAGTGGAGGAGTGGGGAATCAAACCCGGTTCTCCCAGATTAGAATCCGCGCACTTAACCACTACACCAAACTGGCTCTCAGCAATAAGAAAAGCAATTGTCATTTCCCTGTGCTGCTGGACATGCGGTGAGGACTTTATGGGGGGTGTGTGTGTGTATGTGTGTGTAATTAGGCTCAACCTCCCACTACCCCCCCCCCAACCTTCTGCCATCAGCTGCAAGCAAGGAACTTATCACTCAAATAGCTCTCCAGGAACACAGACAACAGTAATGACACAGACAGACAACAGTAATGCCTTAGCTAACTTCTTTGCTGATATAAATTTTCTCATTCCAGCTCTGACCTGGGTAGCCCAGGCAAACCCAATCTTGTCAGATCTCAGAAGCTAAGCAGGACAAGTATCTGGATTGGAGACCTACAAAGAATACCAAGGCTGCAAGGCAGAGGCAGGTTATCAAGCCATTCCTCTGAATGTCCTCCATGCCCCATTATGGGTTGCAAATGGTTGTCATGACTTCCAGGCACAGGCACACAAAAACACAAAATACAAAAAAACAAATAAACAAACCCCGCAGCAAAAAAAGAAACCCCCCCATTCCTTCCAGCTTGAACTCAGTTAAGATGTTTGTGGTGTCAGTATTTCATGGATATTTTAAGAGTGACCTCTTCAATTAAAATGGACAGCATCTGTGTGCAAGATAGCCTTTCGTAGGTAACAAAGTTTTGCCAGGATAAAAGTAGACCAGTTTTGGCTAATAAATACATTCTTTCTAAAAGGTAATTTTCCTAAGCCCCTTATCGAAGAAATAGCAATAGCTTTGTTGCGGAAGTATTCCTTGTCAAGGTATGATCTAGAACAGGGGTGGGCAAATTGCGGCCCACGGGCCACATGCGGCCCGCCACAGACTTTTTTGTGGCTCACCAAGACAGTTGGCTACGTGGTTTAAACTGATTCTAAAATTAAATGTGCTTACAGCTACAGATGATATGAAATTAGCACAATAAATAAATTAAATAAAACTATCACTTTTTTATTTAATTTATATTTATTGATTTTTATGATACAATTTATACCTTTTCTGAAATGCAAAGTTAACTAATGAGTGCAATCATTTTAAAAGGTGTGGCCCTCTGCTAACCTCTGCTCCCACAAAGTGGCCCCCGAGCCAAAACAATTGCCCACCCCTGATCTAGATGATTAGTGACTGGTGTCAGACTTGCCATTCTTGGATGAAGAGCTTTGAGTACATGATGGTGCCATGACTACTACAGGCATCCTTGAATAACATTTCCCCCATTTTCACTCTGGCTGCAGAATTTGATCGATGGTTGTCCCATTGTGTCACTTAGTTGTATTTTGATGCTGGCTCAGCCCAAAAACTTGAGGGGAAGAAACAAGATCACCCTCTTAACTTAAACTTCTGAAAATGGCACATAAGAGGCTTTTTAAAGTTCAAAAATAAAATATTTTATTCACCTGAGACGGGGAAAGGTCAGATGAATTCAGGGGTAAAATGACTGAGGTGAATCAAGAATGATTCTGAGGTAACTTATTATAACCATAATTTCCAGTTCATATGTTTCCAGCAATTGAGAGTTTTCCCTTCAGCCCTCTCATCACCTGCTCATGAGACAATGACGCAGTCTGGAGCGCAGTAACAAAGGAAATGTTTGATGTCATCTGAGACAATGTAGCCCATTTTCGAGTTTGTTTTTAATGGTTCTACATAACCTAGAGCCTTACACTTTGGGGAATCGATTATTCATACATTGAAAATATAAATAAATAAATTAAATAAATAAAGCTTTTCACAAAGTCTTAGAATCTTTGAGATGAGAGACTTTGGTTTCAGTGTTTCCTAAACACTCCAGTATACTTTCTTGAGTTCAACTGACTTGTTTGGTTTTCAGAAGGCAGGGATACACGACTAAATTTCTTCGCTAAACACTCCAGGGATCATTCCCATCTTTGAGCTGTCTCCCTTATCAGTGGGGTTGGGTGGGGAAACACTCTGGCTTTTGGGCTAAAACTCTATGGTAGAATTAGCTTACACCATAGAGTTTTGCTCAACAACCAGAGCATCACCCCTAATGTCCCTAGCGTGCCTATGTAACATAGGCATATTGGATTAATTTCCGGTATGTCTCCCTTTGGGGGGGGGGGGGTGGTAATTCCCAACCGCAGGCCAGCTAGCCAGTGGAGGACAGGTGAGGCCTGGAAGCAGGAGATCCCCTACCCCCACTGGGGTGGTGATGGTTCTGGCATCCCTACTTATCAACTGGGCAGGAAATCACTTTTCTACCTAGAAGACCTATTCCTTTTTCTGCCCCTAATGGGGTTCTTCAGTGATCCTTGCAAACCTTCCCAGTTCTCTGTCAGAGGTAAACTGTTTTCAGTCACTGCTAAACTCTCTTCTGTCAGGGATAAATTCAGTTCTCCAACAGTCAGTTCCCAAATCTTTCTGCTCAGCAGATGCTAACCAATCAAATACCTTTGAGCAGGGGTCATTTCGTAGAAAAAGAGGTGCAGGAGCTCATTAGCATAACTCATTAGCATAACTTATTTGCATATGCTACACCACCTGACATCACTAGAAGTATGTTAGAAGGCAAGAAAGAAAGGAGAAAGAGAGAGAGAGAGCTGGCAGAGAGGGGACCGCTACGAATCCAAGCCTCAGAAATACCACCCTTCTGGGAGGATAGCTTCAGTGGTGGCTGAAGCCGTCAGAAGGCTGGTCGGAGGAACAAGGACCTTTCCAGGGGACTGGGTCATTTTGCTGCAGCCATGACACAAGCAGGCATTCCCCCGCGGGGGGGGGGGCTGGCACCAACTCCCGGAGCTGAGCTCCACCGAGCTCCTGCTCGAAATGACCCCTGCCTTTGAGCAGCCTGTCACTCAAGGGTCTCTAGCTCTGTGAGATGTTAACCCTTTACAGTCCATTATATATTTATAAAACAAAGCACAGTCTGTCATAGCAGGACACAAAACAATCTTCCCAAACCCGCTCCACCCCTCCCCACCCAAATGTTACTCATTCAAGAGCCCAGGAATATCATTAAGTCTCTGCTCAGCCTTTTATTAAAGTAGCCCAAGCTGCTACCCTGGGCTCTACTCACCCTATTTTGGGCATACCACAGCATCCAGTGCAATGCACACCACAGCATATCTTGCCCATACAGTTGAGGACAGCAATGGTTTTCAATAGCAATGGTTTTTAACCATTGAATAGGTCTTAATAACTATCTGATTCACAATCTGCTTTCACCCCTCTTCCCCCATACCTAATGTAACCTGGGGGGGCCAGAATTGTATGATGGCGCCATATGGCTATTGGGTTTTGGCATTGTATTTTAAATTACTTAAATAGATTTTGCGTGTTTTATATGAATTTGTTGTGAACTGCCCTGAGCCTGCTTGCGGGGAGGGAGGTATTCAAACCTAACGTAATAAATAAATATTTTTTGGAGTTCTTTCTCCCCCTAAAACTTTCACTCCCCTAAATTCAAAACCTGCCAATAAGCATCAAGACCCGCACTCCCAGATCTACCCAGCTCTGGTTCCTACCGACCATAAGGACATTCCATTCCCTCTGATTTTGTAGCTGGTTTCTGGTTCCTACCCATTACCCCAACCTCATGGCTGGTCTACTTTCTTACTCTTGCTGAAATCACTGAATCTCCATGACTTGGACCTTGCCCATCGCATCTCATAGCTGGTTTTCTCGATCCAAGCCTGCTTCCCCAATCTTCTGGTTGGTTCATATTCTGAACCCCACTCTGGCTGAGATCACGGAGCTTTCCTCTTGTTGGAACTTCATACCTGTATCTACTTTCCATCACCTGTCTCTGCACAGGACTGTCACCTATCTTTTATCTTCAGGATCCCCTTTATTCTCCAAAACCACCACTGGGTTGACAAACTGCTAGCCAGTCCCTCTTTTCCAGGCTTCCTCCCAGTAAATAACAACTCATAGGCAGGAAAGGTAATGTAAAGGTTGTGCATTTCTTTATTGTATTGTATCATCTTGCTATTCTTACCTTTCCATTGTTCCATTCTGTATCTCGTTAGGGGAATAAAGATCTTGCTTATTTAAGAGCTATTTTCTCCCTCTTTCTTTTGGAGTGCTGTGCGGAACTGAGACCTTGGTATACATAAGCCAAAGACACCAAAGTTAATTACCCGGGTGATGAATGTTGGGTCTTATACCTGTAAGTGACATTTGCACATTATAGCCCCTGTATAAGTTATCTATGTGAGCATCTCCAACTTAAACAAGTGCCTGGATGCTCTGATCAGATAAATGAAAGAGAAGAAGCTGAAACTGAATCCAGAGGTGATGCTAGTTGGGACATGGGACATTCTAGAGGTGATTAATTTACTTTCCTGGACAGCTCAAAGCATATTATTCCAGTCTTAGAGCACTCACTGTTATCAGTTAGTTTCCAGATTTAGGGCAAGGTATTGGTTGTTAGCCTGAGAGCATTTCACAACATTATATGATGGACCACCTCTCCAGGAGCAGGCTGTTGTGTACACTGATAACTGCCTCCAAATCACTGTCAGTGATCCACTCACATGAAATGGCTTCAGTGAGTGGAGAGACCTTTTCTGCCATCAATCCACACCTATGTAATGGTATCCTGGAGGAGATCCAAGAGCTCCTAACCCTTTTAACTGTTCAGAAGGTCTGTAAATCAGAGCTTTTTAAGATGACCTTTGGACAGTCCTGTAGGGCACTGGTATTGTTAACAGTACTGCATAGTACTTAGTTGTTACAGTCTGGAGGTAAGAATTCTGGATTTGATAGCTCTTTTATGTGTTCAGTTATTTTTCAACTATGGTTAGCTGCACAGGTGGAAGAGCAGGATACATATGTTTTCAAAATAAATTAATAACTAGAAGCCCTTTGGTTGTATACTTCAGAGTTCTCCCTATGAATGTGCACTGAGAAAAATCTATATATCTAATTCCCAACTGTGCCCTCTATGTACGGATACTTATTTCCGCAGAAAGGGTGCACATAGAGGGTAAAGAGATTTTTCTACACACTTGGGGTACTCTCCAGGTGTGCAGAAAAACATTACATCTTTAAAAAAAAGTATACAGGGGATACTAAATCCCCCCAAAAGTACAACAGTTTTCTCTGCGCATGCACAGAGAACGGACTTACCGCTGGCTGCCTCTCCCTCTGCTTGTGGGCTGGGGCTGGTGGATGGAGCCTGGCCTGCCGCAGCCTGCCCAACCACCCACCTTCTTGCCTGCTGGGCCTTCCTGGTGCTGCTGTTCAGTGGGGTCTGCAGGAGGTCTGCCACAGCTGCCATCATCTCCATGAAGGGCTGCAGGCTGGCCTGGGTGGGCAGGGAAGGATCAGGAAGGTTCAGGGCGGGTAGCGGCAGTGGTGAGGCTGGGGGTTGCCCAAGTCACGTACAGAATCTGTGGTGGGGGAGGCTGTTGGCTGGCCCGGGTGGGAAGGGAAAGATGGGGGAGGTCCATGGTCAGTAGTGGCAGTGACGGGGCCTGGGGATGCCCAGCTACATACAGGATCTGTTGGGGAGGGAGGCTGCTAGCTGGCCTGGGTGGGAAGGGAAGGTCAGGTAGGTCCAGGGTGGGTAGCTGCAGCAGCCAGGATGAGGTTTTTCCCAGGCTGCGTGCAGAAGTGGTGGTGGTGGAGGCTGCTGGCTGACCTAGGTGGGAAGGGAAGGTTTGGGGAGGTCCAGGGGGCTTCATTCCTTCCTCTTGCCCCATCTATTTGCTTCCCCCCTTACTTTCCCTTTCTTCCATTCAACTCCTTCCTTCCTTCCTTCCTTCCTTCCTTCCTTCCTTCCTTCCTTCCTTCTTTCTTTCTTTCTTTCTTTCTTTCTTTCTTTCTTTCTTTCTTTCTTTCTTTCTTTCTTTCTTTCTTTCTTTCTTTCTTTCTTTCTTTCTTTCTTTCTTTCTTTCTTTCTTTCCTCCCTCCCTCCCTCCCTCCCTCCCTCCCTCCCTCCCTCCCTCCCTCCCTCTGCAGGGGCTTGGAATGTGGCATTGTCTGTCTTTCTAGAGGCTGGACAGGCAACTGTGCTGGGAAGTTCCAGGACTATCTTTTGAAATTGGGAGCTGTCCCTTATTCCTGAGTCTAGCCTCAGATTGCAGGAATAGAAGTGGTGTTTTGTATGTTTGTAAACTGAAACACAACACATTAGTATGCTACATTTTGTTGTGGATCCCCTCGTTTCATTATAATTTCAGGTTCATGGGGGGAGAATCATTTACATGATTGCTTGTTTTCAGGTAAGATATTACTGGTTTGTGTTTCAAATCCTTCCCCCCCCCCTCCAGATTTTTGGAGCATTATTTTCAGTGGTGAATCAATTCAAAGGTCTGTGGAATCTGCTTTAAAAGATAAAGGCACCGAAGTTACATAAAACAAAGTTCTCCCTGAAATCTAAAGGCTTCCCCAGTTTTATGCAATTGTTCCAAGGGGTCCAGTTCTGCAGCCCCCTGAAAAGGTGCCCCTGCCATTCTACTTGTGGAGTAAAAAGGGACCCTGAAGCCCCTATAAAGGAAGGGAGGGAAAGAGAAGGAGCTGGCTAGAAATGCAGCTCTGCCATTATTCCCTACCAAGGATTGGGGCAGGGGGGGGTGGAGTGGTTGTTCTTCAACCAAATCACACCAAAATTGTGCAAGTGTTAGCGCTGCCAGTCAGCTAAAAACTTGCCAAATTTCAAGCAAATTGGACCAAGGGTTCCAGTTCTGCAGCCCCCCAGCCATCCTATTTGTGGAGGAAAAGAGGGCTCTGCCCCCACAAAGGAGGGAGGGAAGGAGGAGCCAGTAGGACTCCCCTGCAATGGGCTGCCTGTCGTCTTTGCAGAGCAGAAAGTACTGGCTTCCCAAACTCTAAAAGAATACGTTTTAAAAAAAAAGAGCAAATCAGGAGACAAGGATCAGATCTCTCTGTGCCACAGGATCCCTCTCCTCATCAAAAAGTAGCCTTCAGAGAGTGCAATTATGCATGAATCCATTCATTCCTAGTTAACACAGGGCCATGCTGTTTTCCAAAAACAGGGCATGTGTGTTTTCCAGGATTTAAGAATGGGACTGTGGAAGCTGTCCAAAGAATGTTGGCGGAAGTATAATACTATTTGTCCCCGACTCTCCTCCCACAAGTATTTACATGTACTTTAAGGGCAAATTAATTCACCTTTTTCTGGCAAAGCAATCTACTCGAAGCATGTTTTTTACCTACTTTATGTTGCTATTATTTTTGTCATTCTCTTATTATTCTACAGGGATGGCTGACGTTTCGTGGACCATTAAGGTTATTATCCAATTAATCCACTTAAGGCAACCATTCACCTGTGAACTACCCCCAAGGTCCTCCCCTGACATTCACTGAATCCTCCATAAATACTGGAGCTCCATACCATGCCCCTCACCAGACCTCCCAGGTGACTGCTCCTTCACTGAATCAGCTGCCAGTCTGACTTGCTCTGCTCAAGATCTGAACCACCATGAGGGTCTTCTTGGTTCTTGCCATTGCTTTGTTCTTCCTGGTCTCTGCCACCGCTGCAGACTTTGCAGGTAATGTTGGGGAAAATGAAAGCCAGGAGGTAGAAGTCAGTGGCCACAATCCGACAGTTGCGTTCAGTGTCTCTTTTTGATAGCAGTGGCCTCTTCTGTCTAGGTACCCTTGGGAATCATCGCCATGTGAGCCGAAGAGAAGCGCAGGGTTGCCAGGTCCCCTCTGGCCACTGGCAGCGGGGGATGGGGGTAGGGCTGAGAATAGCTCCTCCTCCTTCTTGTTCAGGGTCGGCTTCATTCTTGAACCAGGTGGGGAGGGGCTTATCCCCCGTGACTGTGCCAGTTGTCGAAAGCCCTTTGCTCCCCAAACGGACCTATTAGAAGAGAGAAAACTCCTCCCTACTGTATTACTGTTCACTTTCTTTTACCTATGTTGGGGAAACCCTCAACTTAATATAATTTTAATTTTTTTTTTCATTCATTCATTCATTTATTTATTTATTTTTCTAAGGTCAATTCCTGTGTCTCAGAGCTCCCTGCAGCATTCCAGGGATCTACCCCTAAAATCAGGGCGGGCAGGACTGTCCCACTCCTGAACCACTGAGAAGGAAGATTCACAGTAAGTGAAAAGAACCTTCCGTTCTCCAGTGGTTCAGGTCATGGGACAGTCCTTACATTCGGGATGTATAAAAGCAGGGCTCCGTTGGGGCCGGGGTGCGCCGGGGCGCTGCTCCGGGAGAGAGGAGGCTGGGGGGTGGGCACATAACCAAGCCCCGCCCCCTAGCTCGCTCTCCCCGGCCCGCGCTTCGGCGCGGAGCTGGCGGAAAGCCTCCCCCCCACTCACCCTTCCTGGGCCATGGCAGGCTGCCGGCCCGGGAAGAAGCCCCCATCCCTCCCCCCTCTCACTCTTCCCGGGCCGCGGCAGGCCACTGGCCCAGGGAGAAGCCCCCATCCCTCCCCGTTCACCATTCCCCATCCCTCCCCACTCACATTCATGCTGTAGGGCCATTGAGAGCCTGAAGGAAGAGCTGCTGAAGCCCATCTGGCATGCCTTCACCGCCCCTGACCTGGACAAGAGCAGCAAAGTCTCCAAGTCCCAGCTCAAGGCAAGTGTGACAGGGAATACCCAAGCGCTCCCTCGGGGAGCAAGGACCCCCGGCGGCTTCCAAGTCGAGGGACACTTCTCCTTCCTGAAAGGGACGCACTCCGAAACACCTTCCAGGCAGGGCACGCAGGCGAGGGCGAGCGGGGAGAGCAAGCGGGCTAAGGAGGCCGGCGGCGCACAGACTTCCTCATAGAGCAGGACGCCTGGTCCGGACTAGGGGCCCGAAGGGACTGGGATGAACAAATTCTACCTCAGCCAGCCGCCTTTCCTGCCCTTCTCTGTAGCCCAGAGAAATCCAGTCCACAGTTTTCCCGAACATGAACGAGATACTGGGGGGATGGGGGTGGGGGTGGGATTCTCTTTGTACCCGGGGAGGTGGTGGAGCCGGTTCTAGCCCTGGGATTGTGAAAAGCTCCGCCTGGTGACATTCCGTGCGCAACTCTTACGAGTACGGGATTGCTGGGCTCTTTCCTGCTTCCCGGGCCTAGGCATAGAGAGTCACAGTTTCTTCTTATTAAAAGGAGGCTCCGGGGAATGGACAGCAGCAGCTCACAATAACAGGAAAAGGGGATTTCTCTGCTGACCAGTGCAGTCTTAAATAGAGTTACACCCTTATGAAGCTGTTGACTTCAGTAGATTCAGAATTCTCTGTCTGTTATTATTTTTCTTAGTCAGTGCTGTTACAGTTATCAAGTCTCAGTCTCTGTTTGAATGGACCCTTGGAGAATGTAACAAGAATTGATAAAAGAATGTACATATTATTTGATTTTTTTTTTGCTGAGGCACCCAGCTGGTTTGCTGACTGCAAATTGGTGTTAGTTCGTTTAACTGTGCAGTAATGTGATTGTGTTGCCTTGTGCCCACCTCTCCTAGGGCAGGGCACAGTTTCCACATCAGCTCCAAGGATAACATAACTCACACACAGTTTGTGGCACACTGTGAGAGAAGCGCCTTGTCTGTCTGTCTGTCTGTCTGTCTGTCTGTCTGTCTGTCTATCTATCTATCTATCTATCTATCTTTCTTTCTTTCTTTCTTTCTTTCTTTCTTTCTTTCTTTCTTTCTTTCTTTCTTTCTTCTCTCTCTCCCCCCCACCTACCAACCTACCTTCCTTCCTGTTCCTTTCCTTCCTTCCCGCCTCCCTCCCTCCCTCCCTCCCTCCCTCTTTCTCTCTTTCTTCTGACACTTCCGGTGATGTCGGGGTGTGTGGCATATGCAAATAAGTTATGCTAATGAGCTCCTGCACCTCTTTTTTTACGAAAGGACCCCTGTATAAAAGCTATTGCCCCGAGGGAGGGAGAACCCCCCCCCAGGTCACATGGCATGCTGCAGTACCCTACGCCCAAAGGCTGCCTCCGCAGAGGCTATGGTATCTACCCTGTAATGCCTAGTGAATGAGTGTACTGACTTCCACGTGGCCGCCTTACAGATCGTCTCCAGGGATGGGAACGATCGGTAAGCAGCCGAGGTAGCGGTCCCTCTCAGGGAGTGGGCCACTATTCCCTCTGGTGGAGTCATCCCCTGCGCTTTGTAAGCAAGTATAATACACCCTTTTATCCATCGGCTCAGGGTAGTCGCCGACACCCTCTCCCCCTTTGTCGCGTTCCTGAACGAGACAAATAGGGTCTCCGACTTCCTCCACTCCCTCGACAGGTAATAGCACAGTGCCCGTTTTACATCCAGGCAGTGCCATTCCTTCTCTTTCCTATGCTTCGGATTCGGGCGGAAGGTGGGGAGAACTATCTCCTCTGACCTATAGAAGGTGAAGTTGACCTTGGGCATGAATGCTGGGTCTAGCCTGAGCACCACTTTATCTTGTTGTGAAGGCATAGTTCACTTTGAAAATAAATTTTTGAACTGAATATGCTGAGACTGTTTTTCAAGTATATCCTTCAAGTCATTGGTTCCAACTTGATAAAGCCATATTGGTGAAACGTGGACCATATTGAGTGCAATCCCATAGTTCTTCTTTTGGAACCATTCAACTGTTCCTCTTTTGGAACTGTTGAAGTAGATGTTTTCTGGAAGCTCGGTTTCCCCTTTTACACTGTAAAGCATACTGCTCATTAGGAGAGACTGAGCACTTTGAAGTGGTTTGGACTTTTGAGCCATGTACAGGATTTAAGTTGAGACATCATTTCACAGCCGGGAATGTGCTAAACTGTATTGTTCAGACTTAACCTGGGTATTCTGGGTATACTTAGCCTGATCCCGTTCGCGGGGAGGGCAGGATATAAATGTGAATGAATGAATGAATAAATAAATAAATAAATAAATAAAATTCTCCTGATCCTGCCATAGGTTGATGATTCCTCTGGAAAGGTGACAGCTTGAAGGGGGGGGCATAGGTATACAACAGTCTCAAGGTGCTCTAAAGGTCTTTCCCTCTTTCCTGTGGAAGCTGGTGAGGGGCAGCCAGCTAGGGATCGGTAATAGAGAAGTCACCTTAAATTTTAAACAGGATTAACAATCTGAGTAAGAAAATACATTGACTGCCAGAATCGTTGCTTTGGGGAGGATTTGTTGAAGTATTCCACTCTCTTAAATGTATTTCCTGCATAAAGCCTTTGTAAAGGCTTACACAGACGAGCTTCAAAGCAAAGCAAATTTCACATAATTATTTCAGAATGCTTTAGAAAGCTAGGAAAGCCCAATACATGCCAAGAAAGAAATCTCATCTATATCTTTGGACTATCCTTTCATGGAAAACCTGAATAACTCTCTCTGTGTGACACTTTTATAGACAAGGGGACAAGCATTATCTTAGAGAAATCATGACAACTTTTTCATGTGATGGTTCTGTAAATGAGAGGTTGGTTCTTGAGTTGCTTTTAGATCATATGCAGGTGTGCTGAGACAAGTCTGATAATGCTCATCAACTGCTCAAGCAAGATTTAAAAGGCTGTATGTAACCCCTCAGTATAATTAACAAGCCACAGTTATTACTTTTTTCTTCAGCTATATTAATGGGCTGTCAAGAGATTTTAAAAACCCTGTACTTTTCCTGATTGGCTGGTGGGCTTTCTACAATGGCTATGAGAAGTGCATGAGAACACACATGTTTAGAATCTCTCTCATGACACCAAGGCAGATTGCCCCTGACTGCATTTGAGCCCAGTAGAAGCCCTGGATAGCTAGGCAGCCCTGATGAACAACTCCCACCGCTGGGCTGAGAGCCAGCGTGATGGTGAAGGTGGAGAGTCATGGCTTGAAGTGATGCACTCTGGTGGTGCTCGTGGCTTTCGTCCAGGTCTGCTTTCTCTGCCGGAAGCCTAAAGAAAAGCACCCTTGGGAAGTTGAGATGGGTGATGCTACCGATGCTGCTCTTCACTTGAGGACTACCTGCTAGTGAGCCTGAGCGGCAGCAGGAAGAAGCCCTTAACCCCTCTTCTTGCCAGCAGCCAGCAGAAGGCCCCTCCTCTGACTAGACATCTTGCCAGCTTGGAATGCACTCCTGCAGCCTGTATCTGTAGAGAGGCCATCAGTATCACTCTCTCGTGGCTGCGACTGCACTGTTGAGGAATCTCGCCGATTAATCAGTTAAAGGCCATGATGTAGTTATGAGTTTTTAGACACTGTCTTCATCACTTAATTCTGGACTTTCCCTCATGCAGGCTGCAAAGATGATTGTTCCTACTATGGCTTTTGCACATCAGAGATAGGCTGTCCAAAGGGCTACTCTCTTCGACCAAGCTGTACCTGTCGAGTGCAGAAAATAGGAAGGCCATATTGCTGTGTTCAGTTCTATCCCAAAAAGCCATACTACTATATTGGTGGTTCTGAAGCCTGAGAGTTGAGAGGAGTTCAGCTAAGAAGAGGAGCTTCAGGGGCTGCAGTCATCTCCCCAGCCCTCGGCAAAGCCATCTGACAATCTCCCCCTTGCTGAATAAAGAAGTGATCTTCTAAAAGGCGCTTTTGCAGTTCTTTCTTTAGAGTTCCTCTTACATTGATAGTACTTCTTTGCCTACACAGGTTTTTTTAAATGAATAATTTTTAAGGCATTGTTAAAAGAAGTATCATAAATATCTGGACTATTCTGCTTCTATAAAATGAAGAGATTTGGGGAAAGGGAATGGAAAAGGAAAGGAAAGAGCATCAAATCTCCTCAGAAGTCATTAGCATGAGTTTAGAAGGGCCCCATTATAAAGGGCTAGTGAGGCTATAGAGCAAAGTCAAGGAAGCACTCAATGGTAAGATGGAAAGTGGAAGTTTTGCTGAAATGAGCTGAAGGAGAAGATCAGACCTTGGCAAAACAAAGAAAAGTAGATAGTAAAACAGGCAAAAGAAGAATGCCGTGAGCACATTGCCTGACCGTACCCCAAATTAAGATGCGGCACATACATTGCATGAAGTTGAAGTGGGTCGTATTTATTGAACTGATCTGAGGTTTATTATAATCTACCCTCAGTGCCTACTTAGCTGCCAGAGGCATGCCAGCATTAATGGGCAACCAGGGGTGTCGAGTTTTTATTTTTCCGGGAGGATGTCCCCCCCCCGCTGCCGCTGCCGCAAGCCTCTCCCCCCCACACCTGGCTCCCCTGCACTCCCTCCTGGGGCCATCGAGGCAATGTGCCCAGCGTAATGGCATCACCCGGAAGTGATGTCATCATACCACGCATGTTGACAGGGCGACGCTCTGGCAATCGCCCTGAAACTCTATGGTATCACAGAGTTTCAGAGTGATTGCTAGAGCGTCACCCCGTCAATGTGCCCAGCATGATGACGTCACTTCTGGGTGATGCCATTGTGGTGCGCACGTTGCCCCAATGGCCCCCAGGAGGGAGGAAGTGCAGGGGAGTCAGGGGGGGAGAGGCTCTCGGCAGCAGCAAGGAAGGCACAGTGGCAGGGAAGCGCAGCGGCAGGCAGGTGCCCTGTTTTGTCGGGGGGCTCAGTTCCCCCAGGGAAATTTCAGGGGTGGCTCCAGCCCCCAAGCCCCCCCCGTAGTTGACATCTATGTGGGCAACCCCACCCTGGTTTGAGGTTGGCTGAATCTAATTGCTTTTCCAGGCCTGCTTGCAAAGGTTTGCTGAGAGGAGCCATCATTCCACCACTTTCCTCCCTTATTGGCAAATGTTAGGGTTCAATGGTGAAGTGCCAGCCTCGAGAGGAGGAGGACCCCATCACCAACCCAACTGCCAAGACATGAGAAGTCAGTCTGGGGAGGCTCCCCACCCCATCATGGGATGTCTCAGGGTGCTTGATATGATCCCTTAATTTAAACAAAAGCATATCCCTGCTCCAGCCAGTCCCAGTAGGGCCTCACCAGTCTAAACCAAGCCCAGCAAGGTGGCATAGTGAAGGAGGTAAAAAATAACCCTTTCTCAGCCAGTCTGAAAGAGTCCAAAGATTCCTGTCTGGCCCAAAAGAGACTGGCTTATTTCACCTTGCTAAAATACTGGTATGGGTAGGCAGGCAGCTCCAAACAGCAAGTGCCCTTACAAGGCAGAAGCAAGCCAAACCTTGTGCCTGCTCCTTGCTCTTGATTTGGTGGGAACAGGAGCCAATCTCTCAGCAAGTGGCCCTCAAAAAAGTTTGGCACCCTCCTTATTTGGAAAATGGAGGTGGGTAAAGTGCCTTTTAATCCTTGAGAAGCAGGAAAGTGCCCTGGGACAAGGACTCAGCCACCCCTGTCATGTATGGAGGCAGGACTAGGTTTGCCAGCCTCCAGGTGGGGCCTGGGGATCTCCCACTTTTACAACTGATCTCCAGCTGACAGAGATCAGCTCCCCTGGAGAAAACGGCTGCTTTGGAGGGTGGACTCTATGGCATTCTACCATGGGCATATCTCATTTCTTAAGTTCACTGCCACCACTCACTGAATTGTCACTGCCTTTTTAGAGGGACAGTGAGGCCCCTGTGGCCCCTATTTGGAGAAGGAATCCCCAATCTTTGGGGGATCCCTGGAAAGTTGGCAACCCAAGAGTCTGGCCTTGCCTTGCTTCCCTGGGCTACCCCCTCCCTTTGGTATTGTGCAGAGCAGGGGAGACTATGTGGTCAAAGCACAACACAGATTAGTAGCCCAAATAAAAGAATGTATTTAACTATTTACACAATTATGGAGCACACACACACTAAATGAATAAAGGCACAACTGTAGGAGTAAGCACACACTATGAACCAACAGGGGATAAATCAATAGTGATTAAACGCAATCCTCTTTCCCTACACACAATACTCTCTCTACCTCTGGAGGTTGTGGGCTCAGGATAGGATCTCTCCTTGGACTGGCCTCTGGCTCTGCTTCAGCCTCTCTCTCTTGCCCAAGAGAGCAGGGAAACTTCCATTCATTCCCCAAACCAGACTGTGGAGTGGCTGAATGTCTGCTGCCTCTGGTGTCATCAGAAACTGGGTTGCAGGAGACACAGGCATGAGGCGAGGCCTTAGAACAGCAGGGCAGGGAAGCTGGGAGCCCTGGTCCTCTCAGCGGGCAGTTCCTGCAAAGGCCAGGTGGTGGCAGTGAGAGGGAGTGAAAAGCCCCTCCAGGCACTGGGAAAGCCAGGTGGGTGACACATGCCAGGCGGAGACCTTGGAGGGTCACTGGTGCCCAGATGCCTTGGAAGGCGGGCTGGAACAGGGCAGAGCAGGGCGGTTCTGCCACATGAACTAAGAACATCTCTGAAGAAGGAAGCACAGGAGGAATTGTCAAGGTCAGATGAATTCTTTATTTGATATGAAAACAAAATGGCATGTCCAACTATGGCAGAGATTACTCTTGCCCCTGTACCTCCTTTGTTTCACTTCACTGGCTTTGCCACATGTTTTTGTATGGTCTCTGCACTATGGACAGAGGTAGAGGGGAAGAGGAGGCTGTGGGAATGGTGGTGACCACATGGCACACCACATGCACAGCTGGGATAGGAACCGGATCCTCTCTACAAGACTTACCACAACAGCCAGCACTGTATTCACTACATTTTAAAAGGTGTGGATGAAAGAAAGACTAATGTATACTTAGAAACCAGGTTCAGATTACTCAGTCAACAGTCATAACCTAGTCAACAAAGAATGGTCCTGAGGCTGGAAAGCTTCTACAGATTTGGGTGAGGAGGATTTTTCTTCCTCATCTTGGGAAACCTTTGCTGACCACCCGCAGGGAGGACTGCATGGTTATCTCTGCCACTGAGTCGTGGGACAGAGACTTCAAGCGAGAAACTGAACCCTCAGCTTTACATCTTCCTCAGCGGACAAAGGCCCCTTGTTTTCATGGGAGAAGCAGCATGGGGGGGGGGGGGGTTACAGTGCTGGACCAGGATCAGGGAGACCCAGGCTTGAATACCCACTATGCCAAGGGAGCTGGCTTGGGTGACTTCAGGCCAGTCAGTCTATCTCGGCCTAATCCAGCTTCCAGGTTTGTTGTGACAATAGGACGGAGGAGATGAGAATGATGTGGTAAGCAGCTCTGGATCCCCAGTGGAAGTAGGATATAAATATGTAAATATTTACTTAATTTCCTGATAGCTGTCAACTAAGTGTTTGAACTTGGACACTCAACAGGGGTATTTGGCTATTTAGATCCTAATTGAGCTGAGACAGTTGTTAAGGGATCCTTTACGTTGCTTCGGAAATCTTCCTGGCTCTGTAGAATTTAGTTTCACACAACTGCCTGGATCCAGCTTGAATTCAACTTACATTGGCTGCTTCATGTTGCAAAACTGCACCAAAATGGAAAAATTCGAAGGGGGAAATAAAATATATGCCATATTTACTTTCTTGGCGGTGTAAAGTGCAATCAAGTCATGGCTGACTTCTGGTGACCCCCCTGGGGTTTTCAAGGCAAGAGATGTTCTGAAGTGGTTTGCCATATTCTGCCTTTGCATCACAACCCTGGTATTCCTGGGAGGTCCTGTTGAGGTTTTCTATGTAAATGCAGTGTTAATAATGCAGCAGAACACTTGTCTTAGCTTTAAAAAGAAACTTTACTAATGAGGGCGGGAGTGACTGGGAGATTAAAGAAAGAAATAGTACAGGAAAACATCTTGTCTAGCTGCACTAACCTACATCTTTACCCTGAGACTTCTAAACCGCCTGTGAGGATAAAGTAGAGGGGAACAAAGAGCAATAAAACTGAAACCCAATGCTTACTTTCTAGCCCACCCCCCAAAGTATTGATTACCCAGTTGGAGAATCCCAATGCTAACTTGTAGTCCACCTTAGGAAAACCCACCAATCCTCTCATATCTTTTTGTCCAACTCAGAAAAGCCCATTAAGTTATTGTTTTCTGGGAAACACATCATACTTGCCTGAGGGCACATTTTGTCCTATAAATTATGGCATCCTGCTCCACAGAAGTGTTTGTGTGTTCCTGTGTGCCTATCAACAGCATGTACTCCAACTTTGTGGGTTTCTTCTCTTCTCTCTGGGAAATGCTGGCCATTTTGCTGCTGCTTCCGTGGACTACTACAAGATCTGTTAATTATAGCCCTTTCCCCCTCAACTATTCCTGCTCCTCCCTGTTTTTCTCGTGTGTTTTGCTGAAATTTGGCACCAAAGAAGCCCTTCTGAGGCAAGTTAGAGATAAGTCAGCTGATATGGGCCCCAGATAAAATCAAGATTTCTGTCTTCAATGACTGCCCCAAAGAAACTGTGTATCTCTGTAAAAGATTCCTGCATACCAGGGCTGTAGAATGGGAAAAACCTGTAGAAGCCTCTATGATATACCCAGCAATTTTCTGCATTAAGGCATAATAACAGGGTTACCAGATTCCAAACCCCAGTTGAAGCAGACATTTTTTTTTACTGCCTTATGACTACTGCCTCATTCAACTTCCTTCCTTCCTTCCTTGAGCTGTAGTGTAGAAAGTGATATTTCATGCAGTGATCTAAAGTTCTGGGGGGGGGGGAAATCTAAACTCTGTTGATACTTTTTTTTGAATTATGTTTTTTGTGAGCTTTAGCAGCTGTTAAGATCTGCAGAAATGAGATGTCTGCATCAGAACTGATTTCTGGGGTTTCCTGTGCCAAGCAAGACTTCTCACCAGCCTTGTGCCTTCTACAGTGATTTTTCTCTAGCATTCTTCCCAATTTATCACTCATGTTTTTGTTTCTGGCTCCTTTCTAAGTTAGCCAGTGGGGAAGCTATAATAATTAGTCATGTTGTATGCCACTGATTTACGAACTTCTCTTTTAGTGTCCCCCATTCCATGGTATTGGTTGGGCTTGCTAATGGGCACTGGAGCCTCAGAAATGACAGGGTGCGTTCACTCTAATTCTCGAAGCCACAGAAGGACCTGCTTCTCTGATCTAACTACAGACCAATATCCCTCATAAATGCTCATGAAAAAAACCCTTGCAACAGCACTTGCAATATGCCTTAAACACATGTTACCTGTGTTGTTCTATCCACATTAAGTAGTTTTTGCCCCAAAGTGAGAACGTGCTAATCATCTCAGGCGTTTGATTGATATTACTGCTGCTACGGAACACAGGCATGACCCTTTACTGACCTGGCCACTGGATGCAGAGAAGGCCTTTGAGAGGTTGCATTGGGAGTGTATGCCTTCCTATGTTACCATTTGCATGTGCATATTTTATTTTTAGGATTCATATACAACCTTCCTTGCCTGGAACAGATATTTCATATTGTGTGTGTGTTGTTATTGTTATTATTTAGACCACTGAAGAAGGCCATTGGGCCGAAACACGTTCGATCTAGTGGTTATTCTATGTGTAACCAATATTTCGGTCTAGTGATTATGCACAACTTATATTTGTTGCTAGATGCTATGTCTTAGTGGATGTGGTGTGGGGAGGGGAAGGGAAAGGAGTCTGTAAGCCGCTCTGAGACTCCCTTGGGTAGTGAAGGGTGGGGTATAAATCCAATCTCTTCTTCTTCTTCTACCTCTTTGTTTTTATCTACATTCTACGAATGTTGTTTTTTATTCGTAGTTACTGTATTTTGTCCTATGTTTTAGCTGCTCAGCCTTCTAGTTTCTCACTTGATTCTCAGGTTGGATTTCTCTCCCCCTTCTGCTATTTCCTAAAGTGCTACTATGCACAGGCCTTTTGGGTGGTGGTGGTGGTGAGGAGAAACAAAACATGAATGTAACAGCTAAATATGACCTTGATATTTCTGTGCTGCTACAGCCATCTGAACATGTGTCAGACAGAGAAGCCAGCCATTGCTTCGATGGGTGTGAGAGACTTAACAAACTAGATGGAGGAGAGGCTATTCGGCAGATACTGACTGAAAGGAAGTGGAAGAAGGGAGGATGGGCACTCTTGCAAGCTTAGATATGAAGGACGGCAGTCTGGTGGCCACTGTCCAAATGGGTGTAGGGTTAGGAGTACAAGGATGGTACAAGGAATCGAGATCACTGTTTCTCATCTGAATAGGTACAGCAGAGGGTGGTTGGATGGCCGCTTCCTAGAGGCTGGGTATTGGGGAGGAGGACTATCTCATGCAACATACACAGAGGAGTCTGATGGTTTCTCCATAGATAGGCTAGGGAAGGGGAGCCCAGTGGGAATCCAGTGGCTGCTGCCGAAACGGAATCCATATGAGGCACAAGCCCAAGGGGGAAGGGGACAGTCCATGGACAGCTGCCTGAGCGGGTGCTGCAGAGCACTGTCTGGTGATGGCATCCAGAGAGGGTTCCAGTGAGGAGAGTCTGGTGGGCATTGTATGAGTGGGTGGGAGGTCAGTGGAAAGGGTGCAGGAGAGGGCATTCAAGGTGACGCTACCTGGATGGGAGCTGGGGAGGAATATGGATGTTTAGGAAAGGCATTTTTGCATTTTGGATCAACTGCAGCATAGCTAAACCCAGGGCCCAATCCCGGGTGTGTGTGTGTGGAATGGGTGCATCTCACTGGAACTTCTGGGAGTCCGGCCCATTACCACGATACAGTCAGAAATATGACTCCTGTAATTCTATGCATGGGTCAGAGATATGTGTCTGTGGAGGGGATCAAGTTACCAGTTTGTACCTGAGCTAGTAAACTGGTGCTTGTGCCCTGGATAAGGTCTCAAGAGGAGATAAGAATTGTTTGTGTCATGAAAAGTAAAAGGTAAAGGTAAAGGTTTTCCTTGCTCGAAAGCTAGTCGAATCCAACTCTAGGGGGCAGTGCTCATCTCTGTTTCCAAGCCGAAGAGCCAGTGCTGTCTTCGGACTTTTTCCGTGGTCATGTGGCCAGCATGACTAGACGCCGAGGCTGTTACCTTCCCACCAAAGCGGTACCTATTTATCTACTTGCAATTTCTTGCTTTCGAACTGCTAGGGTGGCAGGAGCTGGGGCCAGAGACAGGAGCTCACTCCGTCACACAGCACTCAGGTCTCAAACTGCCGAACTACAGACCTTCCGGTCTATAGCTAAGCATCTCAACCACTGAGCCACCGCGGCCCTAAAGTAAAAGGACAACCTAACTATTAGCAATAAGAATCTAATTCTCAGAAGCTCCTCCTGCTGTGCCCCAAAGGAAATACAACAGGATATGCCGGAGGCCTTCACATGTGTTTATCGAGGGGATTGAAACAAGTTGGCTTTTAAACAGCTGAAACAGTTGAACCAATGCAGGGTCGTTGCTTGTTCTCAGCCGCCCCTGGTCTGTATCGGTTGTAGAATGACACACAGCACAGGAGACCTCTGCAGTTATCAGCAAAAACTTGATCCCTAATATGTGAACATCTTTGGCAGCACGTACCCCTGCAGGGATATCTGCTTCCTCCATGCACTGTAGACAAAAGAGAAAGCTAAAATGAAAGAGAGTAAAACAGAAGGAGTGATTTCTCCCATAGGTGTACCATAGTGTTACCCCCTACCAGTGTAGATTTAAGAAGCTGAACTGCTGCCTTCAGTTTCTCTGGGAATTTAGCTAAATGGCAGGCCTCAGTGAGAGGTGGGATGTTAAGCAAAGATCTGCTACCTATGTTTACAGGGTTCTTTTCCTTTAAGAGAACTCTCAATACGCAGACAGTTGCTTAAACAAAAGGGTTGTTTTTATTAAAAGAAGTCCTAATAAAATACACACGTACAGAAATAAAACACACGTTACAACATACACACAAGTGATGGAAATGCAGAGGTGAGTAGGAATAATAGGAGGTGGTTGGGGGCTATAATTGCCATTCCAGATGTGCTGAAGTCCAAAGAGAAGAGGCTGTGAAGGTGGACAGTGGCCCAAACAAAGTTTGGGGGTGACCTATCAGTGGACTCCCAGACAAGACACACAGCAATAGAGCTGTGGCTGCATTTTTACAGGAAAAATGGGACCTGAGGGCGTGTTAACATGACTGCCCTGTGAAACAAAGAATTGATGGGCTTAACTAATAGGTAAAACAAAGACTTTTGGGAATGCTGAATAGGGTTCTCGGGTACAGACAAAGAAGAACAGGAGACGTTTTTAGGAGGAGTTTGGGATGTGCTTCCTCTGGTGATTCAGAGGTTATGCTAATCAAATGGAAACAATACTCCTCGATGATCCTCCTTTTGTGTTAGGTGGGGAAGAAGGGAGCTGTTGTTATGAAAGAAATGTGGGTATGAAAAGGGAAGGGGAGGCTGAGTGGATTAGTAATCCCAGGAGAAGACAAAGATGTCATATTTTGCATACTTCTAGGCCAGACTTGGCTTGGACACCAAGAGGGTGTTGGGGGGCAAGAGATGTGGGGGGCAAGAGGGATGCTTTCTGCCAGTGGCTCCCTTTTGCCAAGGCATATAGGGGGCCTTACAACTGGTGTACCTTTTAAACAGCTAAACCCAAACAGGGCCTTCTCTTGGACCTCCTCAGTCAGACAACATCCTGTCTAATCCATATATATCACACAGTTTGTCACACAGCAACGGAGCCCTTTTTCTCTACATTCACTGGCATAATTTTCTTCCCCAGGGAGTGCACATTTGGGGTGGCATGTACCCTTGCAGGGATATCTACTTCCTGCATCCACTGTACACAGAAGAGAAAGCTAACATGAAAGGGCGCAAAACAGAAAGAGCGATTTCTCCCAGAGGCATACCTCAGTGTACCTTAAGATCTGTTCAAAGTACTCTATAGGACAGGACAAGAAAACAACAGCAATTTAAAATGTTAATTATCATTTTTAACTATGGCCCTTTCTGCATCTGTCTTTTTACTTGGTTTCTGAGCACATCTCAATCTTCCGTTCTACATTCCCTCCCACTTTTAATGCTGCTTTGTATTGGGGCTTCTTCTTGGTTCTGCATTTACTTTAGGGGGATCAGCCCTCAGACCGCTTCTAGCACACCGTTGCCCCACACTTCCCAAAAGTGCTTTTGCCACAAACCTTTGTTCTGCTCCATTTTGAAATTGATACTACTATCTGAAGTAAAATTGTTTCTGCAAATATTTAAGCACTGCCCACTTCCCCCCACCATTTATTTATTTATTTATTTATTTAATTGTTCAATTTATACCCTGCTCTCCCTGCCAAGGCTTCTTTCTCTTTGGTCTATATTAGGTGGCCAATTTACATGATAACAGGTTTCCTCATGGGCAATTGCTGAATGTTTAGATTTGTTTAGAGTCCGCAACAGTTTGGAGGATGGGCAATCTACTGGGAAAATCCAGTTTTTCAAGAAGCACTTCTAGCCAAACAGACTTCGATCCCAAACATTTCCCTCAAAACAAAAATGGATTCAAGGATTGATGGTTTGCATTTTGATTTGATACTGGGTGTTGATAATTGTATATTATCCCTGGATTATTCCCATTACCTAATGTTAGTGAACATTGCCCTGCTAACACTGAAATGCCTCACCCCCCCCCCCCCAATGTAATTCCAATTTTTCCGGAAGAATCCCTCCCACTAGGCAGGGCTCTGTAAAAAGGAAGAGGGAACACGGGGCATTGAAGGGAAGGGAGTATTGTGCTGGTGCCTTGGCTACTCCTTCTCCAAAGGATAAGAGCAACCAGGGCTCAGAACATAGTGTCTTCCATTAGTATGCAGAAAGTATAAACTGCAGAGACTTGAGTTTCTGGCACAAAGCGCCAAAGGATAATTACATGTGCAGAATTAAGGGAAATCATTTGAATCAAAGGCATACCGCCTCAAGTTCTGGAAAAATTGGGTGTAAAGACTGAATGCAGAAAGGCCCTATGGTTCCAGCAGTTGAAACTTAGATTTATATGTTTTTTCTTATAAAGAAGGCAAAATATTACGTTTGAAAAGATGTGAGGTGTTGTTGTTGATTTTGCTCTATTTTTAAAGAACGAGCTTGAACTATCCATCAAAATCAAGGTGAAGTGCTGCAATTCAGGTTGACTTGAACCTACTTCCCTGATTCCTGTTGTAAAGTCACCCTGTTCTATGAACTGCTACACAACCGAACTAGAGATTACAAACTGCATAAGTTCACCCCATCACTCTCCCACATCCTCTGCGAGTGCCACAACGCAGGGGGACTCAGTTGGTGTCAACCATAAACAAAGAATGGTAAGCTAGACTGCATTTGTGGATTCCTGTGCAGAACCTCCCAGTCATGCTGTCTGCAAGACACAGAGTGATGGTAGTGTCTCCAGGAGAAGCACAGAAGGTCTGTGGAAGTGGGGAGAGTTTAGGACTATTAGGTCATTATTTCCATTGGAGACAGTAGAAGGAACCAACAGGAAATGCCATCCAGCCTAGATATGGATTGATCAAGAGAGAGCGCAGAAATATGCTACCTCAAGACCCCCACCTTCGCTTTAACACTGGGGACCATGGTCTAAATCTTCCTTGGGTGCCAGATCCATGTCCAGTCAGAGTACATGGAGACCTAATCTCAGATCAGATCAGAGAATCATGACCAAGCTTTGTGTAATGAAATGACATTGTTAAACAGGCAGGGCAGCTGTCTGACAAGCCTAATCCAAGATCTTTTCTGAGGCCACCAACATCCAGGCCTCCAGCATTCCAAGCAAAGCCTCCCCTTCCCAAACAGGAATCCTTCCTGCTCTTCCATTCTCCCTATTCCACCCACAGCCTCTGATCTCCCACCTCCTCCCAGGGACATGCACGCATCATCTGTCCTTCCTGGGTGATTCGTCCTGGACTGCACTTGGGTAGGACACATTTGGGGATGATTTAATTCAAACTGGACCCTAGGGATTTGCCATTTCATGTTATTTGTGGATATTTGGACTCCCATAAGTAAAAGGCTATTATGTTTTTATTGATGATCTGGTCAGAATTGCCATACTAGAATTATCCCTCTAGGTGACTGCCTAGAACTGATTGGGACTTGATAACTGCCCTTTTCTCCTTGCTGCTATGTATTTTTGATGGGATAAAATACAGTTACCAACTGCTTTAAAAATTGGTCTCCCTCACTTTACTCCCTCACTGGTATTAAGCTCAACTGTGTCCATGTGTACATCAATTAAAAGATTCCCCCCCCCCCCCAGCCAAGGTCTGGCTTTGTGTATCTCGGAATGCTGGTGTGTGTGTGTGTACATATATACACACAGATACACACAAACACACACGCACACTCTGACACAGCTCTGTTTTCTACTAACAATTATCTCTTGTGATCAGAGGCACGTAATGGCCTACCAAGCAGGTAGATAAACCAAGAAATATGCTGCAGCTACCTGTGGATAACCAATAAAGGGTAGTCTAAAAACAACTCAAACTCTCTGAGCAAGCAGCTGGTCAGACTGAAAAGTCAGCACCTTCATAAGAATCCCACCAAGTCACTCGCTCTATGCTAAGCTGGTAGCTGCAATACTATGACTCACTATCAGTAACGATGGTGATGAAGAATAGCAGAGAGCTGGGAAGTGGTTCCTCTCTCCGGTAGACTACAGTGATGGTGCAGTAAGGTGCCTAACCTCAGTACTCTCCTTGCCTTAAACTACAAAAGCAGTTTAAGAAAGCATCATCATTAATGTGGAGAAGAAGCTATGAGAAGAGGTGAGTAGCTGGGAGAGCATGAGAGATTTGGAGGAGAAACATGATATTCCACATAGCTGTTACCTATTAGGACCTTTCCCAAGAGATTCACACTGACTGGCCTCTTGTGTAAAGGCTAAGAAGGCAACATCTTCATTCCTCGAGATAAGTCACATCACCCTTATTTCCCATCTCTAAGCCTTTCAATCCTTACCTGGATCACCCACAGAAGCCACCACTATGACCACACTCATAAGGCAAAGAGCTCTCATGGTGGATTTTCAGCTAACAAGGCCAGGAAAACTCAGAGGGAGAAATTGTGAGTTGAGGACTTGCTGATGGTTAAGGGAGGAGACTTGGGCATTTTATAGTGACCCTGCCTGAAAAAAATGCTAACTGTAAAGTCAACGTAAGTCATTGCTTGGCTTTCGTTAGTTCTATTACAACTTTTTGTCCAAACAGGACATGTCAATTGTATTTTCAGTTCCTATTGTCCATTGTCTCCTTCTGTCAATTGTTCTCTTCTTCTTTTCACTGTTCAGCCAACCCTAGCTTGCCTCCAGGCATAGGCGTCAACTTCAGGGAGGCTTGGGAGCTCGAGCCCCTCCCAACATTTTTCAAGGGTGAATAAGCCCCCCCTGGGGGCAACCAGTGCTGGCCTGCCTGGCCTGGGTGGTGCAGGAGGCACCCTCCTTCCTGGCTGCTGCCACTCTTCCTCATCCTTCACAGTGATTGCACCCAGCTCCATCATTGGCCCAACCGCCTCTTCCTGGCTCTTCCACGTCCACTACACCTACAGGTGTGAGAGAGGGGAGGGTGGGGGGTGGGGCTCAGGCAGACCCAGCACACATTCCTCTGGCTCGCGAGCTCCACCTTGACACTTAGGGGGCCCACCGGGGAGGGAAGGAGCAGCACTTCTGGCCCAGGGGAGGGGGAGGCCAGGCAGGTAAGGAGCTCGCCTCTACGGCACACGGAAGGTGTGCCCCAGCGCCTCCACCACTATGCAGCCTGCCAGCCTGTAGTTCAGCAGCTCCAGTGTCTGCTGCTCCTCTGGGCCAGACAGGCACAGCCAGAAGGCTGCCAACCACACTGGGGTGCTCAGTGCTGCCACTGCCAGCTCCATCCCTGCCCACCTGCCTGGGGACCCATCGCAGGTCTCCCACCACTCATCCCCAGCAGCAGGCAGGCCACTCGCCCCAGAGCACAGCAGCTGCGGCTTGGGCAGCACTCAATGGCCACCCTGCCAGCGGGGGAGGATGGAGAGGGAGGGAGCTGGCAGTCCAGCCCCAGCTCCGCCCCCCCAGAAATTAGAAAGTCTACGCCCTTGCCTGCAGGTATAAAGAGCTTTGTCTCCTTCAGTTTTGTTTGGAGCTAAATATGGATAACAGCTAATTCACAGTGAATCAAGTCAAAAAGAAATCTCCAGTCTCCATTAGTGCTGTCTTAGTTGATGAGGCTATGAATGAGTTAAAAAGGCAGATGATTGATCATGTGTTTTTAACCAGTTAGTACATCTGTTAGTCTTCTGTTCCTTCTGCAGGTCTGTAATATCCATTCTTGAAATGGGGGCATCAAGTTGTAGATACTGTTCTTGGTGACACTATTGGTTAAGGAGTAATAATGCTTGTTGTGCAGTTTTCAATATATTTGATAGGGATATGTGTACTTTGGTATACAGAAACTGAAATTATACTTGAAATTAGCTATTTCAAGTCAGCTTGGGGACATCTGAAATGAAGATTCATGAAGATTCTGGGAGTAGTGAAAATTTATCTACTGGAACTTAAGAACATAAGAAGAGCCCTGCTAGATCAGACCAGTGGTCCATTTAATACCTGGATCACTGCTGGATCCAACCAGTGGTCCATGTAATATCCTCTCAAAATCTTGAACTGCGACTTCTGAAACAGCTTCTGAAACAGCAGGGTAATTATCTGAAAACTGGATCTGAAATTATTGTATTTTTTAAGTGCACACCGGTAGTATTTGATTCCCCCATCTCAAAAATGGACACCACAGGTCTGGAGAATGAACAGAAGATTAATTGATTATCAGTCAGTTAAGAGATTGTCTATCAGTTAACAATCTACTTTTTTTAATTAGTTGGTAGCCTGATAAAATGCAATAAATCAAACAGAATCCATGGAGAGTAGAGGCCTGGTCAGGGTGGACTGTCCATTTTGGCTGCTGGATCAATGGCCTGAGGAGTCACATCTTTTTAGCCCCTCAACCCAGACAGGCAAGGAAACTGGTCTGACCAACACTGAGCTGCCACCCAGCTTGAGCAAGTCAGGCTGGGAGGCTGTTGCTGCCTCCCAGCTTGGGCAAGCTAAGCAAGGAGGTGCCACTGCTGTTCACCCAAGTCATACAAACAGGCCTCTTCAGACTAGCTGAGGAGGAATGTGGTGTGGGCTGACAGGCAAGAAGGATGCCACTGCACACCGTTTTTCTGGTCACAGGGTTGTCAGTTTTTGAACTGGACTGTATTTTCCCTTTCTCTCCAATAAATAAACTGCGAACATGCTGGACATATAAATGCCCTGTATTTAATTAAATTAAATATTTAATTAATTAATTTACAGGGCTGTTGAAGAGGCCTTCTCCTGATGTAGGCTCCTAACATGGGTGTTCAGAGGATCACTGCCTCTGGATGTGGAGGCTCCCTTTAGTAATCATGGCCACTAGCTCTTGATAGACCTGTCCTCCACGATTCTGTCTCACTTTTTAAAATTCTCTATGCTAGAGGCAATCACAACATCCACAGGAAGTGAATTCCACAATTTAATTATTGGTTACTGGCTATCTCATTTTGATGATTCTTCAGATCCAAATTATCTTTGGCTTGATTAACTTTGAAATTGCTGCCAAACACAATTCTCTTCAAGTCCCTTTATGGCCAGGGACCTACATACCTGAGGGGCTGCCTTTCCCCATATGTACCCCAGAGAGCACTGAGATTAGGGACCCAGAGCCAGCTGGTCCTCCCGAGTATTAAGGAGGCCAGACTGGCAACGACTAGGGCCAGGGCTTTTTCGGTGGCGGCTCCACTCTGGTGGAATGAGCTCCTAGAGGAGACCAGGCCCCTGTGGGACCTTTTACGGTTCCACAGGGCCTGTAAAATGGAGCTCTTCCACTAGGTTCCACCAGGTTCAGAGCTGCCACCACCACCACTACCATCAAGACTACCATTGCTAGCAGTGATCTCATGTTGGAAGAGCCCTGATCCACTGGACCCCTAATAACCACCGGAGTTAATTTCCCTTTAGGATCTAAAGCATTTTATGACATCTCAAGCTGAATGGAGTTATGACATGAAGCACCTTCCTATGTCATTTGAAGCTGGACTGAGTCGACGTTACGATGACTAGCACTTTGTTATTTTACCTGTGGTTTTAATATTGAATATTAATATCATATTTATATTGACTGTTGTTATGTCATATATGTTGTTGAATTTTTATCAACTGTAAGCCGCCCTGAGCCGGCCTTGGCTGAGAGGGCAGGATAACAAATTTAAATAAATAAATACATAAATATATTTTGTGGTATACTGGGGGAATCCTGGCTTTCCTCCACCTCACTTTAATAAGAGGTGTTTTGGAAGATCATGGTGGGCATCATATGGCAGGCTGCAGGCATTCAGAAAAAGGTGCCCCTTCAAAGGAAGATACTGGGCTGGAATCTTCCAGTCTTTTGTAAATGCCTAGCCACGGTGGCTATTTTATGATAATGCCCACTACCTGTATTTGCCTGGGTTTTGAGTTCCTTCAAGTTCATTTCCATGAAGCCTTTCTGTCCTAGTGATCCTCTAAACCACTGGCTTCATTGTTGGCTATCTAATCTTGATGACCCTTCAAAGCCAACCAGGTAATGATTAGCTGTCAGTTACATTTCTCTCCAAACAATACTGAAGGAGACAAAGCTCCTCTTCATACTTGTGGGCTAGTTGGGGCTGGCTGAACAGTGAAAATACCACAGAAGAAGAGAATAATTGACAGAAGGAGGCAATGGACAATGGGAATTGAGAATAAAATTGATATGTCTGGTTTTGGACAAAAAGTCATAATAGAACTAATGAAAGCCAAGCAACAACTACGTTGACTTTACAATTAGCTTCTTTTCAGGCAGGGTCAGGGCTATTTTTGGGCCGGAACGCACCGGAATGGTGTTCTGGCTGGAGCCCTCCCCTCCCCACCAGTGGAGATTGGGCATCCGAGGCCCACCAGCTCCATGCACTTAAAAGGAGCTTGCTCCCTTTAAGTGCACAGAGCTGGCGGGAAACAGCCCTGCATGGCATCGGAGGCCCACCGGAACCCTGCACTTAAAGGGAGCTCGCAGTGCATGGAGCTGGCAGGAAATGGACCCACACAGCTTCAGAGACCCTCCAGCTCCGTGCACTTAAAGGGAGCTTGCTTTATGAAATTCAAAGATTTTGGCATGGTACCAGAAGACAGCCATGTTCAGCATCAGGCACAGAGAAAGTGGGAGGGATTTTCATAGCTGAGGTGCCACTACCAATAAGCCTATATTATTTATGGAGCAGCCTCCATGAATGGTCCATCAGTGGCAATTAGCCACAAAGTATAGATAGGAACTCTCAGTCTGGGGCAAGTGATGCTCTGAGTTCTTGGTGCTGGATGGGGGGGCAACAGTGGGAGGGCTTCTAGTGTCCTGCCCCCACTGCTGGACCTTCTGAGGGTACCTGGTGTTTTTGGCCACTGTGTGACAGAGTGTTGGACTGGATGGGCCACTAGCCTGATCCAACATTGGCTTCTCTTATGTTCTAATGGCACCCTTTAGTCTATCGAGCATCTGAAGGACACGAGGGCGTGGGAAGAGAAGTTAATTATGGCTCTTAGTCAAGTAAAACCCTCCGCCCTCATATACTGTGGTGGAAAGTGCTGTCATGTCACTGCCGATTTAAGACAACCCTGAAGGGTTTTCAAGTCTTCACCTGGGAACTTCACCTCTGGTTCCTCCTTCTCTTCCTGTGCCCTTTGTGTCCTCTCTCTCCTCGTGGCTCTGCAAGGAGGAAGGAATATTTACAAGGTTCTCCTTTACAGAGCCTGTGATGTCTGTTTTCCACACATTGAGTAGCTGGCCACTCGTCATTGGGAACAGTAGTCTTTAGATTCAGCTTCTCTCTCTCCTTTCAGCTGCAACATGGATGTGAATTGAATCTACTAAAATAAATGGAAGATTTACCTTTTGTCATATGTACTGTATTTACTGCACCACACAGTGCAACTCTGCTACATTAACTAATATGCATCTCCAGTATTTCACTCATTCTAAAAGACAATGTATTTCATAGGAGTTTTTATCAGTGGTCTCCCACCTTTCCCCAGTTTTTTTGTGGGGTTCATAGTTCTACAAATCACACAGGATTTTATTGAGCCAGCATCACAATAAAACTGGGATAGTGATTTACCAGGGACAGGTTGGTAAACAGAAAATAGAGACTGCTCCTGAGAAACAGAGGTGAGTGCTTTCCCCCAAAGCTTCCTGAGAGCCAGACTAAATGGGATGCTGGATTTCTGTTACTGGAACGTCTAATATCTAATTTTCCTCTTTTTTAAAAAAGGCTCATTGAGACCAATATGGACAGGAGTCCTGGCAATCCAGAAAAGTCACCTGATCTCTTACTGCCATCATATATACTGTTTCCCTGATCAAAAATATCTACCCTAGTCTAGAGGCTCTTTCAGTAGTGGAAAAAGACAAGCACAATATGGACACCTGTCTTTTTTTCCTAATGGGGCTTAAAACAGCCTCAGGGGGCATTTTTGACTGGCAAATGGAGCGGGGGGGGGGGGGGACAGTTAAAAGCTCTTTCCTGGTCCCTGTCAGACTTATCCATATTGGGGTCACCTGTGGCTGGTTTTTAAGGGCTAATGGGTCACCTGTGGCTGGTTTTTAGGGGTAAACAGGTTGCTACAGGCTACAGATGGAGTTTCCCACGTCTGATCACCCTAGCATGATCTCATGGCACTGAGATGGTCTGATCAGGCCATCCCAACTCCGTGACATTGGTTTTTTTGCCGTTCTCAGTATGCGCATCATCACACACTCCATAGGGAGTCCTCAGGGCTGAGGCGCAAATCATTGATCCCTTGTTTAAGCGCATCACAGATAAAGGCAAAAAAAATAAAAACCCGACTCACCTGCAGTTGCGTCTCATCACGCAGTGGCAGGCTGCACCCACAGCTTCAAAAGACTGTGATTGCACAACTGCAGGTCAGCTTCTGGAGATTTGGAGGTGGAGCCTGGGGAGGAAGCTCAGCAGGGATGTGAGGTGATGGAGTTCACTGGAGCGTCTGTTTCCTGTGGGGAAACTAATAACTGAAATATATGAGAATCCGTTATAATTCTGGAAGAACTCCAGGCCCCACCTGGAGTTTGGCAACCCTGTGAGGGACCCTAAGGGTTAGTGCTTGTTTCTCAAGGATTTTCAGTGCTACCTGCGCCCAGAACAACCTCTATGACAAAGTGAAAGCAGGCAGGAGAATTTAGGGGGTTGATTTGGCAGCCGACTTCAGCTCCAGAGGGAGCGGTTGGAGTGACATTTATTTCCTTGCTTCAGTGAAGCTGACAGAACAGGGCAGAGAGAGAGAGGAGGAAGCCAGGGCCACTGAGCCTTTCTGTAATCATGCTTTACAGGAGGGGAGGTTTCCTTTGGGAAGGAGAGCTGCAGGAGTCTACGTGGAGATCTGCTGAACAGAAAACCCCTCCCAAATTCTGTGGGAATGTATTTCCATCTCTTTCTCGACATGTTCCTTAACCAGGGCAGCCTCTTGATCATCGTCATTGTTAACAGATTTTTAGCAAAATAGTTTCAGGTTTATTTTTCCCAGGACGGTCAACAAAGTCCTTGTTTTTACTAGGGTGGTCAGCTTGTGACTGGACTTTACCATTTCAGGTGGCGTTCATATTTTCTGCAGCCCCTTGTGGTTTCTCCTTTTCACCTCCATATTGTCCCTCCCTTAAAAAAACTCTCTTCTCTTTTTCCCATGATGCATTTCCCATTCTTTTACCTCTTCATTTTTTTAAAAAACTTTTCATACCTTCCCCACAGACCTGGGTTTCTGCCAGGTGTGTAGAAACATGCACCTTAAATCTGAGTGGCTCTGTTGTGCGGATTTTTAATTCACAAAAGGATTTGTGTGTGCATACATGGCTATTAAATATATGATACATATACATGGCATACATTGATACTGTATATATGAATTGCATACAAAAACCCATACAAGATATGTATGCAATAGAAAAATATCTGTAAAACCAACTGTGAAAGCCAGACAATTGAAACTGTAGATAAAAATCTAAATTAATATTAAAAAGGAAGGAAACATTTACTGAGGCCCAGATCTGGTAACTTCTCTGGGTTCCATTTACTTGTCATACCTAATAGCTACTGATTGACCTCTAGCTGTAGCTTCCATGAATTTGTCTAATCTTAGACATCGGAGAGGCGATGGAGGAAATTAATGCAAAGTAGGAGGAAGAACTACTCAGGACTGTGTTCCATCGATACAACGGAGAGCAAAATGGTAGAGCAGGGTCATGGTAAGGTTGCCAGCTCCAGGTTGGGAAATACCTGGAGATTTGTGTGGGGGAGCCTGAGGGTGGTGGGGTTTGGGGAGGGGAGGGACCTCAGCAGGGTACAATGCCATAGAGCCCACCCTCAGAAGCAGTCATTTTCTCCAGGTAAACTGCTCTCTGTCGCCCAGAAATCCATTGTAATTGTGGGAGATCTCCAGCCACCACCTGGAGGTTGGCAATCCTAGTCATAGGGAGGAGTGTGTTGTGACAGATTTTTACAGTTTTGTCCTCCAGCATCTCTACTGAGATTAGACTGCCTTGCCCACCTCTTCTGCCCTGGCTCGGCGGGCCTGCATTCTGCTCCTGAACCTCCTGTTTGGAACGAAGGGGGTGGCAGCAGCTCTGAGCTCCAGTGCCACCACAAAAAGGAATCATCTCCGTCTCCTTCTGAGCTGGTGCACTGGGGTGGAGCGACACCCAGAGAACAAAGGCACAGGGACCGTGTGGCAGGAGACTGGCAGCTCCCCATCCCTTCAGCCCTGCTCTGTGCTTTGTTAGGAAACTGCATATAAACGGGAGAATGATGCTGTCTTTCCTTTCAGTGGCTTTCTTGCCTCACTTCAGGCTTCTCTGAAACCCGCTGCTGCCTGCCACCCATGAGGCTCCCAGTTTTCCTTTTCTCTGGATTCTTTTTGCTCTCCATTGCTGTGTCAGGTGAGAACAACTTATTTTTGTCTGATAGGCCCAGTGGGCAAATAAGCTGTCAGAGTTGCCAGCAAGGCTGCCAACTTCAGGGTAGGAAATCCCTGGAGATTTGGGGGGTGGAGTCTGGGGAGGACACAGTTTGGGCAGGCGAGGGACCTCCGTGGGGTATAATTCCACAGAGCCCACTCTCCAAAGCAGCCATTTTCTCCAATGTAACATCTCTGTAGATCAATGGTAATTCTGGGAGATCGCTAGCCCTAGCCCCCCCCCCCCCCCCGGGAGATTGGCAACCCTTCTCACCATGCTATATCAAATGAAGCAGGGCTTGAGAAGGAGACAGGAGTCCTATAGTTAAGGAACTGGAGCTGGCAGGGAAAAGAGAGGACTACTGGAAATGCTACCTGGGCTATTCACAGCTTAGCCCACAGCCTGTGCAGTCGAACTGAATGACAGGTGTAGTGTTGAGGGAGGCCACTCCCCATCCTTCTGATGATGGCTGCAAGAATCTTTCTTTCCCCTGGCACAGGGCACAGGAGGTATCCAGACACACAGGCTTGTATCCGGCGTGATGGCTACTGTAAAACAAACTGCAATGAGACTGAGGCTGTACTGGAGTTAGATCTCGGGACCTGTGCAAATGGAAAGAAGCGGTGCTGCCGACCGCAAGTTCTGGTAAGGGAAAGGGCGGGTGGGGCATCGTGTTCAAAAGATCTTACCGAAAAGAACTTGTGAAACTTGAGGGTGAATGGGAGCATTTGCCCCACCCTACCGTTAAAGGTCATGTAATGTTGTGACCAGGGCTTTTGGGGGGGGGGGTTGGGGGGGGAGGTGCTGGAATTCTCAAGAGGGAAATGAAGTTTTCAATCTCTATACTGAAAACTCGTGAACTTTTTAAAATCTTTTTTAAAAAATTGTTAAAGCGGTTCCAGAGCTCCATTCTGGCACGTTCCCCCAGAAAAAAGGCCCTGGTTGTGACAGTTCTTAAAAGAATCTTTTAAAAGTGATAGGTAAAAAGCTGCAGACTTGCTCAAGGGTTGGCCCATTCTGCATCTAGCATTTGCTCCACTGTTTTACCAAACCCATGTCGGAACAGAAATTCCCCTCTACATTACATGCCACTTTCGCTTTCTTTGATTGTCGGATTTTATGGTAGCCTCCACAGTGTATGCCAGTTTCACTTCCTTGGATATCTCGGTTTTATGGTACTGTCTGCATAGATCTATGGCCATTTTATGGCCATTCAGGGGTGACTCTGCAGTCAGTATGGCTTGGCCCAGGGTATCTGAATGTGGTTTTGAGCCGCATCTTTTTCTGTTCCAGTGTGAGTTTCGTAAACAACGGAGCAAATGCTGCATGCAGAATGGGCCATTGGCTTGCGAAATTCCTGGCCGTTTGGGGGCAGTGTGTGTGGAAGTCAGAGAGACTGGGGAACAGAGTAAACTCAGTGGGGATGTGATGCCATAGACCTTGTGTCCCCCACCCCGAACCTGCCATCTCCTCCACAGGAACTGCTCTCGAGAGTTGCCAGGTCTGGGTTGGAAAATACCTGGAGACCTTGGGTGTGGAGCCAGGAGAGGGTGGGGTTTGGGGAGGGGAGGGGCCTCAGAATGGTACAATGCCATAGAGTCCACCCATCAAAGCAGCCATTCTCTCCAGGGGAGCTGATCTCTGTCAGCTGGGGATCAGTTGTAAAAGCAGGAGATCTCCAGGCTGCACCTGGAGGCTGGCAACCCTACTGCTCTCTATTAGAGATTTTGTGGATTTTGTGGTGAATATGTTTGGTAGCTGAACATGCTGTGCTCTGCTGTAAATCAATTATCTAATCTTTTCTATTCCCCACAAACAACTCTAATGACTGCTGAACAAAACTTCCAGAATTCTTGTTCAGTCCTCCGCAGGCAGATCAAAAACTGACTCTCAGTTAATATCAGCTGAACTTACCTCCCAGCCGAGCTTCTCTTTCTCTTCCAGCAGGGCTGGAACACAAGGCATGCACACAGATATGTTCTTTTTATTTATTTTGTTTATACCTTGCCTTGCTCCCCAGTGGGGACCCATAGCGGCATACAATATTCTCCCCTCTTGCATGTTATTCTGACTACAACTCTGGGTGGTGGGTTAGGTTGAAAGTGTTTGGCTGGCACAAGGTCACTGGCAAGATCCCATGGCATATACGGATTCAGCCTGATGCTGTGCACAAGCACAAAGGTTACTGCTCCAGCTTCACTTTTAGATAAGAGCAAAGGTGTCTTTGATGTTCTCCTAAGTGGGGTGGGGCTGCTGTGAGTACAGATGCTCAAATACCTATCCCAGCCTTGCAGGAATGCAGTCAAGTCTGGAGGGATCAGAAGCTCACTCCTAGCTAATCCTGCTGCTCAGCTGAGATTCAACTTTTGATCTCCATGATAGCCACATACCTGTTCAGCAGCTGCTCAGGTTGTCCAGTACCCAGTCAAACAGATCTTGGATCAGCTCATGTCTGAATATGAGAGTCAAAACTAATACGTCTGGTCGCTGAACATGTTCATAGCAAACTTTACAGCATCCCAAAGAAGCTCCCAGATGTATTTCTCCTGGTACTATGATTCTAAGATGCTCTAGTGTGATTCCTATGTCTTCATCTTTGTCTCTTGTTATAGGAATGATAGGAGAATTTTTATACCATCCTGCTATTACTGCAAATGTTATTTTTTTAGCTTCCCAAGCCCCAGGAGATCCCAGGCCAACTGGAGCGATGAGGATTCTAATACTTTCCTTTGGTGTCCTTTTTCACATGGGCCATGGTTGTTCCAGGTAAGCAATAAAAGGGTGTGCATCACCTTTTTCTCAGGCCGCTCATGGGATCTGCATGTCACAAGACAGGAAGGAGGCCAATAGTATGGATACCTTTGGAAAAGGTTTAGGCAAAGCCATGAAGAAGAGGAGACGTCTTTCGAGTCATGGCTACTAGTCAGAACAGCTAAGAATGGACTTTCCAAGCACAGGAGTAGTATAGTCCAGAGGGGCTATTCCCATCATCTCCTGTCTTTCCAGGATAATCTATCTGACCATAGTTGGAGACAGGATACTGGACTCAATGGATGGTAATCTGGTGTGCCACAACACTGCTTCTGTGCTTATGAATGAGGAACAGGAATCAATTCCTGTCTTGAACTATAATATAGCAGGGGCAATATTATCCTAGCATCCTGCACACAAAACCCAGCCAGGACACAGCCACAGTGCCCACCACACTGTCTGCTATTTTAGCTGTCATAAAGAGCCTGTTCACCCTGGCCAGCTTCCTTGCTTTTGGAAAGGGAGAAAATGTCAGAGTCTTGTGCCCCTGCCCATGTGAAAAGGGTATGTGATTTTTCAGTTTACTTCTTTCTTTCATGCACTACAACATACCATTGTGAAATCTTATGCCTTGTTAGGTTGGTGGTGGCAGATAATAAGAAAGGGGGGGGAGAGAAAATTTCTTGAAGCCTACATATGGTTTGACTTATGCTCTGACTCACCCAAAACACAAAGATGAACAATACAATTTTATATAATTGGCAAATGTGTCCTTTATGAGTGTGCTACCTAAACAGAACAGGTAGATATCATTTATTTTGGCTAAAAGTTACCAGTAACAGCCAGTGTGGTCTAGTTGTCATGTTTATTTCTTTTAACATATTTATAAGCTTGCCTTTCTCCCAGACAACTGGGATCCAAGGTTGTGCACATGAAGACTGCAGAGGCCTGGGTTCGAATCTCCACTGAGCTGTGAAGCTCACAGGGTGACTTGGAGCCAGTCACTTTCTCTCAGCCTAATCTACCTTGCAAGGGTGTTGTGAAGTTGGAGGAGAAGCATTTATGCTGCCCTGAGTTCCTTGGAGGAAGAGGGGGATAAACTTGTGATTGTTCCAGGATTTGCCTTCTCTACCAGCTACATAAGAACCATTCTACTGAATCAAGCAAAAATACATATATCCCAGCAGTTAGTTTCCGTCATGGTCAGCTAAAAGTGTAGGAAGTTCACAAGAATACAGGTAAAGGCTCTAACCCTGTTCCCTGAAACTGATGTTATTGCCTCTGGAAAAAAAGAAAATCAGTTTTTACCCATCTATCTTGGGAATTTAGCTTTCTTTAAAAAAAATTTGTTCGTGGTTACTTTGTGCCATTCTTAAAGAATGCATTGTAAGAAGGATTTGTCAGATAAGCCCCACAAGGGAACCTTAAAATGTTTCTTCGATTAAATTAAAGCAACACAAAACCAGTATATCATGGTGAGCAGGAGTCATTTCATAAAAAAAAGAGGTGCAGGAGCTCATTAGCATACCTATTAGCAAACTCGTTAGCGTATGCCACACCCCCTGACATCACCGGAAGTGTGTCTGAAAGGGAAGCAAAAGGGGGGCATCTTCAAAAGCCTCCCCTTCCCTTTCCCAGCTGGCCTGCCAAGGGGGGGTGGGGGGGGGAGAGCGAAGCGAGAAGGGCCCCTTAGAATACAATGGAAAGATCATGCCGCTGCTGCCGTGCAACTCTAAACAGAAGGGGTTTAAACTTTAAACCCCTTCTCACTTCACTTCCTCCACAGGCCGACTGGGAGCTGGGGAAGGGGCTTACCACCACTGCCATTTGTGCCCACTAGGGGTGTGCAAATAATTGGGGGGGCCCCAATTCAGATCGGGCCAAATCAGGCCGCATCTGTTCCAGCTGCTGAATGACCCCCCCACATCAGTTTCGGCAATGGAAGCTATTCAGAAGTCATTCAGCCAGCCGAATGTCAGTTTCAGCCCCATTATACCCTATGGGCCATTGAAGTCAATGGCAAAAACTCATAGGGTATATGAGAGGTTGGAGGAGACAGGGTTTTAGGGAGAGGCTCCAAATTTGCAGGTAGCTGGTGGGACCTCTCCCCAAAATACCCACTAAGTTTCAAGAAGATTGGACCATGGGGTCCAATTCTATGTTACTTTTTTTCCACCATAGAGAACAATGGACGGAATGGGGGCAACCTGTTCAGGAACCCGTAGAATTGGACCCCCTGGTCCAATCTTCTTGAAACTTGGTAGGTATTTGAGGGAGAGGCTCCAGCAGCTACCCTGTAAATTTGGAGCCTCTCCCTCAAACCCCTTCCCCTCTAGCCGCGTATAAACCGCTGCCAAATTTCGGCAGCAATTCGGCGGCAGGCCAAATCAGATCAGAGAATCTGATTTGGCCCATGGGTGTCCTAGTGCCCACTCCTGCGCCACTCTGCCTCGCTCGGGCCCCAAATGACCCCTGATGGTGAGCAAATGCTTCTATTGGCATTTATGTGAGGCTTCTGCTCAAAGTAGTCAAGGATCAGATCTTTGTTGATGAAACACAGTTCTTTATTTCCTACTTCTACATTGGTACAGGTCCTCGGATTATTGTCAGAGATAACGCATACAATAGAAGCAGGTCTAATATACTCTCCAGCACAATTTGAATTGCCCATAGGTAACCAATCAACAAGGGGGGAAAACCACGGGCAAAAGGTTCTCTGGCCGTTTGCTTCCCACAGGAAAGAAAGCTAGGTGTGAAGCAGTAAATTTCCCTTCCCAAACCAGACCCCTCAGATGTAACCATATTCACATAACAAATGCCTTCCCCAAGGCTTTCGCACGTTGATAAGAAATGGTCCCTGTCCTCCCCTGTCTTCCCAGCCGGGATGAATGGAATGCGGAGGCAGGAGTGTGAGAGGCCCATTGTTCCCATGCTTTGAAGTTGTCATTCTCCCGGGCAAACAGATACACAGACCAGGCCTGGTCAAAGCCATAAACCTGGGGTCACATAGTATACATTCACAATGGTCAAGCAAAATGGCAATAGGCATGATTACATAGTGGGTATAGGAACAACTAATAGCAAAAGACATGATTACAAAGTGGGTACAGGAACAGGTTATAATATATAGCATGAGATCCCAAAAATCCTTGTCTGAATCTGCAGATTCTGACAATTTACCACTTACAGGGCCCAGGCTTATGGCTTTAAGGGAAAACCAGAAGTTGATTTATTTATTCCACCTCCAATGTGAACACTTTGCTTTTCCCACTTTGTTTTCAGTCACCATTCTAATTAAAAATGTTGTTTAAAAGTAGTATAAATAAATGTAAGAAAATACAAAAGAATAAAATGTAAGCAAATTACACCAGCTTATGTAAAAGCTATTATGTGTAAATTAGAATGTATGATGGCAAAATATATACAGAATATGTATCCTCACTGAATCCAGACCTAAGAAATTTGTATGTCACATAATGCTGGGAGTTTATACAAAGGGAATATGTGAAAATCATGGTTCTTCCATCCTGATGCATTGTCCATTTCATGGTGTTAACTCTGAGCATAGCAGTGGTGTGTGGGAGTCCTACAGAGTCAGTCATCAACAAGTGTCCTTAAACAGGAATGTTTTATTGAGAAAGGTATCCTATGGTCATGTACACTTCTTGTGTCAGTAGTGGCTGGCACGATCCCAAGTAGGATAGTTATGCAAAATTCAAAAGGGGTCTGGTGATGACTTGTAACCAATCATACAATCGAATAAAAAGGCGCTCAAATACTGGCCCAAGGTTCCCATGGAAAAAGTGGGAAGAACCAGAGGCAGACAAAGAAATGTTACCTAGGCAGGCACCAGCAGTCTTCCAAGGTCAGAACAGCGCAGGGAGCAATAAGCAAGCCATGAGAAGTATAACATAACATTCCACACTCCTGATGTCCTAAGGGGCATGCATCTCACCTCCCAGGCAGGAGATGGCAGCATTAGCTGACATGGTGTTTAAACTGAAACTGTGAAGGTTAAAGGTAAGTTACCAATTATAGATTCAGATGGGTAGCCGTGTCGGTCAGAAGCAGCAGAACAAGGTTTGAGTCAAGTGGCACCTTTGAGACCAGCAAAGTTAGGGTTCATTTCCTGGTATTTATGGTGGCAGATTCCCTCAGAGTTCTTCCCCTCACCCTTTTCCTGCCCCTTGGAGGCCACTCCACTGCCCACACTGAGGTTGTTTCTCCCACTCTGCACCTTTTGCTATCCCCCCCCTTCATTGGTGTACAAGCTTCACTACTGCTTACTTTTTCCATTGTTAAAATTTAAAAAAATTCTTTACAAGTGGGATGAGTCTAGTGAAATGAGACTTTCACTAATCTCAGATCACTGGGAAAAACTTACAGGGGGGGAAACATGCTTCTTTGGCAGCTCTCCAAGAAGCCTCTTTACAAGCTCTGTAAGCGGGGGGGGGGGGGGCAGGGGGAAAGACCAGCATCAGGTCGTGTGGGGAATGGTGGACAGTGGGGACTTTTCTCCAATTATCACAGTAGTCGATAACACAACAGAGAATCCCCTAGAGATTGGCAATAAGAAAGGGAGCTTTGCAGCTGCTCTAGTCAGTTTCAAAAATAGTCTGGTCCCTTTCATTCAAGGAATTGAACCTCAAGGGTTTAAATGGAAGGTGGCACTTACTTGACGCTATTGCACAGATGCAATAGGGCAACTGTGTAAATTAAAAAACCTTTGGATGCCACCACCACCCCACACACGTCACAAGTGACATTCCCACCCCAGTTAAGAAAAACTGTGTTTTTTGGTTGTAGGTGCAAAATAAATAGACAGAATACAGAATAAATACATCAGAGAAAAAAGAATGGTACATATGGCAGACACACAAATCTGAAGTCAAATTTAAAGGCTTGACTACTTTGATTCTCCACAGTAAGCTGTCCATGCATAATGGGCCATAGTTTAGGGCCTCGGCATCTGTATCTGGCTCTGCTCCCAGAAGCCCTGTGTGATGCCTATGGTTACCATGTCAACCCCAGCCACCAACAGGGGATGGGAGGTAGAGGTGCCAGATCCAGATTGGGAAACTCCTGGAGATTTGGGGGTGGAGCCTGGGGAAAACAGAGATCTTAGTAGAGTACAATGCTCTTTGGCACTAACTACCTTCTCTATTGAAACTGAATCTTGGTCTAGATATGCAGCAGAATGATGTAATCAAACTCTGAAATGGTAAAATGACCTATATGTAGAGAGACGAGTTCTCCTGCTGAAGCTGGAGAACTCCTGGCCTCCCTCTCCTCTGCCTGCTGTGATTTGGTGGGGCAGATGGGGGAAAAATAGCCCAAAATCTGCACTGCTCCAATTGTGTGACCTCACTTCTGGCAAATACCCAAGTGATGTAATCATGCTGGTGTCACACTCCAGGATTCACCTGAGCAACTCTACCTGTAAGTGGGGAGGTTCCAACATTTAATGCTCTTCCAAGTAAAAGCTCCCTGAATTTTTTAAAAAGTACTTCAGCATGAAAGGTTCTAGCCTGGCCCTTGGAAAGCTGTGCTGGTTTTCCACTTACACAGAATTAATGTTGGGGAACTTTGTACACTGTCATTCCTCCTCAGCAGTCTGAGGTGGTGCAGTCCAGACGGCTATTTCACGGCCACCTCATTCTGCTGCATGTGTAGATCAGTCTACACACATGGGACTACAATACTTTTATCATAGAGATCTGGAGGATTCCTTGAGTGACTTGGTGACGTCACTTCCAGTTTTTCAGCTGGAAAAGGTGTGGCATTGCAAAATGCCATTTGACCCATCATTTCTTTTCTGATACATCATGAATGTTCCAAATGGAAGCAGGAGAGTGCTGGCAGGGGTCTCCTTCCTGAAGCTGGAAAATGGTAACACTGGTGGGAGCCAAGGTTGCCAGCCTCCAGGTGGGGCCTGGAGTAGGGTTGCCTTTCCCGCCCCCAGCCACTGGTGGGGGATGGAGGGTAGGGATTGCCAGACCCAGGTTGGGAAACTCCTAGATATTTGGGGATGGAGCCTGGGAAGGACAAGGACTTCAGTTGGGTACAATACCACAGAGTCCATCCATTTTCTCCAGAGGAACTGATCTCTGTAGTCTGGAGATGAGCTGTAATTCCAGGGAATCCCCAAGTCCCACCTGGAGACTGGCATCCCTAGCCTGAAGACCCCTCAGAATTGTAACTGTGGTAAAAAGGCTCATGGACACACTATGCCCAAGGTCGATATAAACCTGCAGTGAGTCCTAAATTCAACATCCCCTCTCATCCATCACCACAATGTTAGCCAAATTGCCTTAATGGTGCTGCGTATGTATAACCCATATAACCTGGAATTTCAGCTCATCACTAAACTGCAGAGATCAGTTCCCCTGGAGAAAATAGATGCTTCGGAGGATGGACTCTATGCTACTGTACCCCATTAAGGTCCCTGTCCATCCCAAAATCTCCAGGAGTTTCTATACCTGGATCTGGCAACCCTTTATAAAAAAAAAGTTTTCTGGTCTGCCATTTCAAGTTAATCCATAAAATCACCTTGCAAGCAATCACTGGACATTCAGAAACTCAGTTTCCTCCTGTAGTCATTCCAATAGAATTCTGATACTTTTTTTCTGTTACCCATATTACCAGGTCCTGTCACAGGTGGGATGGGGTGGGGGTTAAAAGTATTTATTTATTTAGGATGAGAATTAGTGCAAGATTTAGGAGCAGACAGAAAACCAATGAACAAATTTAAAGAAGGGCATAACACGATCAGAATAGCCATGGAATGATTTTAGCAGCAGAGCGCTGGATAAGGGGATCAACGTGCAACAGCAGACGATCAGGGAGAAGGAGGCTGCCATAGTCAAGGCAAGAGATGACCAGAGCCTGAAGCAGAGTTTTTGCCAAGGGATCAGAGAGGAACAGTGAGGAACACTAGCATTTTTTAAACACTGTAAAAGGAGAAGCAGTGTAATATACAGAGCAAATAAAGGGAAGCTGCCAGCCTCAATCATGACTTCCAATAAGCACCTGAGCTGGCCACAGTCAGAAACTCTGGCTTGGGAAACTCCTGGAGACTTGGGGAGTGTGGACTTTTGGGATTTTTAAAAAACTTGCTTGTCCCAGTTCCTGCCAACCTAGCAGTTCGAAAGCAAGACATTGCAAGTAATTAAATAGGTACCACTTTGGTGGGAAGGTAGCAGTGTTCTGTGCACCTCAGCATCTAGTCATGCCGGCCACACGATCACAGAAACGTCTTCAGACAGCACTGGCTCTTCGGCTTGGAAACAGAGATGAGCACCACATCCCTAGAGTCGTATTTGACTGGCTTTCAAGCAAGGTGTTGTGTTTGTTTAGAATATGAAGCAGTAATAGCTTGAAAAGGGCTCTGGTATCCTAAAGCTCCAATTCCTATTGGCTAATGAATAAAGACTCCCATTGGTCCTGAAGCCAGTCTAGATACCCAGTCACTGAGCCCTGCTTGGGTCCAATAGTATTGCTTGTATATAGTTACATTGTTGAAAGTTATGTGTTGGAACAGTATAAATGAAAGTGCTGCTCTCATAGAGCTGTCTTTTGAGCTGAACAATGTCACTGAATAAAAGCCTGTTTGTTTGGATTCATTGCCTCCTGCTCAATACTTAAAACAAGGAAAACCTGAAAAACTGCACCTGACAAAGTTCCCTCTTTTACACATCTATTAAAGCCCCAGGGACACTCTGTGGTCATTTAATAGCATTGTCAGCCTCCAGGTGGGGCCTGGAGATCTCCCAGAATGACAACTGATCTCCAGACTACTGACATCAGTCCCCTTGGATAAAATGGCTACTTTGGAGGGTGGAATCTGAGCATTTTACCCCACTGACACCTCTCTTCTCCCAAACCCTACCCTCCACAGGCTTCACTTCCAAATCTCCACAAATTTCCCAACCCAGAGCTGGCAACTTTGACGAGTGTACCCTCCGAAGTTAGCATTTTCTTCAGGGGAACTGATCTCCTGGCAATCTGTCGTAATTCCTGGAGAATTCCAGGCCCCACGTCGAGTCTGGCGACCCTGTTTAATGACTACATATAAAAGAGCTATTGGAGTTTTAATAGCTGTGTAAAAAGAAAAAAAAAACTTTGTCTATTTGTCAAGCAGAGATTGGGGGGTGGGGGAATCTCCTTCCCGCAGCTATTAATGTTATTATGTTTAAAAAGAAATTCAAGAAGACCATTTAGAAATGTAGATCTGGTTTATGGCAGTCTGCCCACCCCCCCCCCCCCACCCCCCGTCTGCTGAAGAGCGGCTACAACCCGATTCGCACCTCGCTTGCTGTCTAAAGCAAAACTACCGTTCCCGAAATTCCACGCGGGAGTCACTGAATTCACAACCTATTTTTAAAGATGACGTAACCTCGCTTACAAATATAAACTCTCTCTTTAAATTCTGTGTCAGATGCTTCCGCCTGTCCGGAAGTCATCCTTAACGGTTCCAGGATGGGGAACGATTATGAGCAGGGGAACATTACAGGTAGCCGCATTGATCCGCAGGCAAAGTCCAGGGCGAGGTCCCCTGAACGTGCTCAGAAGCACTTTCACTTTAAAGGGTTGATTGAGTTTTAGGTCAAATTACGGTCTGACTCTAACTGCCTTGTTAATGCATACGACTTGCACATATCATGTGCGTGTGTGTGTATGTATAAAGTGCCACCGTCATAGCTGGTTTATGGCGACTCCAGAAAGGTGCTTTCAAGGCGTATGAGAAGCAGAGATGGGTTGTCACCATCGTTCTCTGCAGTCTTGCTTGGAGGTCTCCCTCCCAAGTACTGACCTTGCTTAACTTCTGAGATCTGACAAGAGGCAGACCGTGCCGCACGCCTTCCCTCCTGTGGCATCCTACAGACGAATAAAATTTGACTGCAGATTTTCAAAGACAGTTGTCCTTGTTAAAACAGCAATATTAAGCCGTTCTCAAATTTAAAACCTGTCGTAATAGTGTTTTATTTTTAAAGACTACTATGAAGGAATAGAAGGAGCCATAGATATTTGTTTGCTATGCGGGGGGGTGGGTGGGAGGTGGAACCCTTGGGCTGGCGAATGTGTATCCAGCCGGAAGTTTTTCTAGACAGTGTTTCCAGTAAGGGAAAGAGGAGCTTCTCAGAGGCGGGTGCATTTCCTCCGATCATCTCCCCTCCCGGCAACTTTTTTCCCTTTCCGTCCTCATCTGCTGGCGGAAGAGACGGCAGAAGCAGATTGGGCGCTGACACTGTCACGTAGATCTGTCGAGAGTGGATTGGTCAGCACTTTCCCCTCCTGGTGCCGGTGACGGGATCTCAACATCCGGGGAACGGGTTTAGAGGTTTTTCGCGTCGGCTGAAGCCTCCGTAGTGCTACGAGGGGGAGGGGGCTGCCTGTGGCTGGCAGAGGGGGCTAGAAAGGGAGGTAGTTGGTGGTCTCAGTGAGTCCCGCTTTGTATATAGCTAAGGGTTAACCTCTTTGCTGCTAGACTGTATTGAAAGCCCGCTGCCCCTCATGGAGCCTGGAACCCCTCCTCCGTCAGCTGTGGGTTAAAACCCTTTATCTGGTCTCTTCGCGCCTTATTTTTTTTGCGGAGGTGGGTATTGGCCCTTTTCTTAACTCTATTTGGATAAAATGATATCTCCCGTGCTGTGTTCCTAGGACAGCCATTCCCATTCCTGCCCGACTCCCATAGTGGGAAGGGTACTAAGGGTATTAACCCCCCCCCCCCCCCCCCCCCAAGATAATTGGTCTCTTGCGATTTCTAGCAAAAAGGGAGAGAATGTCATTCCCTTGCTTTCCTTACCCTCATCCTGTTGTTACTGGGTTCTGGAAACTACACCCCCCTCCCCCCAGCAATACCAATCTGTTTCAATTGATGGTCTCCTGTCCCTTCACCCCCAAATTTAATCCAGGACAGGGATGACTTTTCCAGTTAGGCTGTTTTTGGCTTGACTCGTCCTGCTGGTCAGAAGCCTGAGATTTATTCTAGACCTGCGGTCAATGCTTGAGGGATGGTTTGTAATCTGCCTGCCCTAAAGCTGGTTTGTGGGATTAGTAAATCTCACCACACTGGCAACCAAAGCTTTCATTTGCTTCCTTCCACTTTTCAGAGATTGAATGAAGGATTGGGAACAAAACCACCATTTTAAAATCTTCTCTGAAACACTTAAGCCTTTTCGAAATGTAAAAGAGGCAAATGGTATGGGATTGTGGGGGCAGGAGATATTTACATCTCACCCCTTATTACACCTGAGGAAAGATGGGATTGTGACATTGCAAAGCCACAACTTCAGTGAACCTTGGATTGTGACATCTCACCTTTCTTTCCACTCCCCTCCCCAGAAAGTTACTTCCCCAGTCCTCTCCATACCTGTAGTTATTCTGCTTCTCTTTAAAACTCCTTTAATGTTAATGTTTCCATTCTTTTCTAAGCAACAACTTTCCAGATCCTCTTATCTTCTCCTAACAAGTAAGAACTGGGATCTTGCAGCAATGACCCCAGCTATATGGTTGACTCTCAGCTAGTACAGTAATCTCAAGGGTTGTGGCCTGTGTGGAAGCTGCCAAGAACCTGAATTGTGTCTTTCTGAAAATTTTAAGATTTGTACTGTTTGACTGCAGGGACGTTGTGCCAAATCTGGAAGAAACAATGGAGTTTGCTGAGCTGATCAAGACACCCCGAGCTGATAATGTAATCCTTCACCGTCCCTTTTATCCATTAGTGGAGGGGACACTCTGCTTGACGGGGCATCACCTGATTTTCTCCTCACGGCGGCAGGACAATGTAGAGGAACTTTGGCTGCTTCATTCCAACATTGATTCCATTGAAAAGAGGTGAGGATGCTGCTGTTTCCATATGGGGGACAGAGTGGGTGAACTGGATACAGCCAGTGAAATGAATCTTATTTTCCCCAAAGTCTTGGTTGAAATATTTTGGCAGAATAATAATATCACTAGAGGGGATAAAATACTAGTGGTCATCTCCACATCTTGTGACAGTCATTATGTATTGAATGAAATACTCTTTGGTGTTGCTGCTGAATCTACAAGAGCATCAAGGCTGAACTGATGCTGGGGGCATTATAGAATTTTGTAGGGTGCTGGCCCCTACAATCAATGGCTTGGAGCACGATTGCAATAAATACACCTAGTGTTCTACTGCATTTTTGGACAAGGAAGCATTGTGACATGGTCTTTGGCACCTCCAATAATACTTTTTGTTCTCCAATAACATTTCCTTTAACTGTATGGGTGGATTATTTGTTCCGGCACACAGACTGTGATTTCCACAGATGATGTCACAAAGACACCCCCCCCCCCATCAAATTAACTAAGGACCCACTTTTTACCTAGTTGTTCAGGTTCCTTTTTATATATATCGAGATGAAGCCTCTGCTTTTAACAAGCATAAGTCTACAGGGCATGGGCATCAACTACAAGGGGGCTCGAGGGCTCGAGCCCCCCCCCCCGAAATTTCCCGGGGGGGGCTCAGCCCCCCCCCCCGGCAAAATGGAGCGCCCAGTGGCCAGTTGCCGCCTCTCCTTTCCCCCCCGGTGTCGCCTCTCCTTTCCCCTCCTTTCCCCCAGGTCGCCCAGTGGCCGTTGCCGCCTCTCCTTTCCCCCCACCCCCGGCCTGCCCTCCTGCCTCCCTGGGGCGGGGGGGGGAGAGCGCGAGGCGGATCGAGAGCCGGGGGCCCACAAGGGCGACACGCCGGCCCCCGGCTGCAGGCGGCAGCAGCAGCAGTAATCTGCCGGCGCCCGAGGTGAGCGGGGAAAGGGAGGGAGGGGGGCGGGGAGCGCGGCGGGCGGGCACAGCCCGGGGGAGGGAAGCGGCGGCGGCGGCTCCCTGGGGCGGGGGGGGGAGAGCGGCGGGGACATGGTCCCCAGCGCGCGTGCGCGCTTTGCGCGTGCGCACGAGAGAGCCCCTGCCCCCCCCCCCCCCCGGGGATTTTAAAAGTCTACGCTGCTGCTACAGGGTATCCTTTTCCCTACTTCTGCATGATTGTGCTGGAAACAAACTGCCTCTGTTGACATCCAGTTTATATTTTCAGGCCCACTTTCTGATATTATATTTACATTTATCTTGGTTTTGAGGGTGGTACCTTCTCTCCCCCTTTTTCCCCCCTGGTGTGGCACACGCTTGATTAATAAGGATTTAAGGAGTGTGCTGTTGACTGAGACCAAAGAGTCATCTAGTCCAGCATTCTGTTTTTAAGAGCAGCCAGCCAAATGCCATTGGGTGCTCACAAGCGGGGCATGGTTGTCTTCTGCCACTAACGTTTTGAGTGCAAAGTTATATTTCCTGTAAGTATCAGTGCTCCACTTAGCTCTTGTGGCTGGGATCCATTGATAAGCCACAGATTTGTGTAATCCTTTTTTAAAAAAAGACTAATAGCCATCTCCACACATTGTGGCAGTCATTTCAGTAAGTTAATTATGTGTTAAATGAAGTACTTTTTTTTTGCCTGTGCTGAATCTATAAGAACACCATTCCAGTGGATGGGTTCTACTTTGGCAAAAGTGTTGATAACTTTCCGAACCCTCCCTGATTCCATGAATTCCCCTCATTATTTTAAGCCTCAGGCAAGCATGGGGGTAGCATTTAATTTGCAGAGGTGAAGAAGGATTATTTGGCTTTAAATAACTTGGTAGAAGAAATGAATTATAACCTGCTGAGCTTTCAGTTTGTTCTAGACATCCCATGTTCTCACACACATTTCTTTCTTTTGCACTGAAGAACAGCAAGTGGTTTGAAACAGTGTTGAAACTAGACAATCAGCCTGTTTACACCTCTGCCATGCTGTTTTGCAATTTCCTTGTGTGGAAAAAAAATGAGGAAATGGCTCTGTTTCTCCTTGTACTAATGCAGCTTGGCTGTTCTTAGCTCTGTTGAAAGGGTCTCTTGCCAGGGTGAACAAAGGCAGATAGAAGAGACTGCATAGTTGGACTGTCAGTCCAGAATTGGAGGTAGGTTAGTCACTCTCTCTCAGCTTAAACTACCTCACAGGGTTGTTAGGAGAGTAAATGTCAAAGCAGGGAACTGTGAATGCCACCCTGAACTCCTTAGATGAAGGGTGAAATAAAAATGTGACCTTGCTGAAACATGATTTGAGGGGCATGCTAAAAAACACATATTATATCTTTAGGTCATAGCTTCTATTTCTGTCTCATCCCTTCCCAATGGCTTTGAGCAGATTATTTTAAATAGCCAGTTAAAGTGAATATTTTTTATTCTGGCTGTTGAATGGCAGTCCAAGGAGGAAAGTAGGCTTCCCCCCTTACTGTTCCTCTGGAAAATGTGCAGCCCTGAAGTCTGATGGACCTGTAAAGGAAGCCAAAGATGTGGGGCAGTTACTTTCGTACTTGGTGTGTGTATGGTACAGGCAGGAAGGTGCTCTCGTCAGGTTGTGATGGTATAAGGAGAAGAAGGTGCTCAGCAAAGCCATGAAAGGCTTTGTAGGGGACAGCATCAGTACCTTGAACGGTACCCAGATGATGACAGGGGTGGGCTATAACTCAAGGGCAGAATGCATACTTTGTGAACATTTCATCCCAAGTTCATAACTCAGTCATTCATACAGAGCAGGAACACCATAAGGCCCCAGGTTCGCAGTTCAGAAGCTGAGTGTAGTGGTTAGAGTGCGAGACGAGGATCTGAAAGAACTGGATTTGAATTCACTGTACCAGGGAAGCATTCTGGGTGACCTTGGGCTGGTCAGCTTAGCCTACCTCACAAGCGTGGTTATTGAGAAGAAAGACGGGAGGTCACATGTAGTAAGACACTTTGGATCCCCACTGGGGAGAACAGAAGGGTATAAAAATAGTCTTAAAAATAAACATTGCTCCCTTTAAGTAGTTTGTATCTTAAATGTCATTAAGGGATATGGGAAGGGGGATTTGTTTACTTGTAGGGGATGGTGTGGCAAAGTTTTAAGCAATATTGCGTAACAGCAGAAAGGGTCTATTGTCCTGGCAGTGCATAGTATAATCCCAAAATACCAGGTTGACCTCATCTGCTTTTGCTGATCTTCTGTGTCTGGACCACTCCCTCACCATGGAAACTGGTCCCTCAGGTCTAACTCTTCCTAGTCTCTGTCAGCTGCTTCAGCCAGCTTAAAATGATCATAGCAGTGATCTCCTTTGCTGTTCAGGATTCCACATTCTCTGCTTCTAACCAATTAAATTCAGAGGGGATTAGTGTCTGTCTCTGAACTTCTTTATCCAGCGCTCCACGTTATTTAATTAGCGTACTTATACGTTTATATGCTGCTTTTCCGACAGTCGTCTTCTCCCAAAGCATTAACAAAGAAAAGTACATATGAGCTACTTATCTTGCCTGCATCCTGAGGGGGAGTATAGAATTCAACACGACCCCTCTTTTTCTCTCATTTCCTGCCTTTTTCTTCTCTACCTTATAGTAGTGTGTTCCTAACTTTTATAGTTTTGGAGAGAAGGTTAGATATGTGAACAGTCTGTTGTGATGGTTAGCAATGTAAAATTTATAGAAATTTTGAAGCCTCAAAGATTTTTTTTCCATAGGGTATTTTTTCCTCTTGGGGGAAAAAGATACAATATGGGGATGGGGTGGGTAGGAAAGACTGGAATATATTTAGTACTTTCCTATCAAAGCTAAAGTTTCTGATTGAACAACATAGCATGTGTCAGTTATAATTTAGCATATAAAATTGTAGAATTTGGCATCTTTATGGATTTTAAGAGTATAAATGTCCTTGTTTTAATAAGAAAAATTGTGCGTGTAGCCACTGCTTGAGAAAGTGTTGCAGACTGCTGCACCCTATGCCACCTTAACACATGTATCTTAATTGTTGCCATCTGAAAGGGAGGAAAAAGAAATGTTCAAGGCAGAAAGCAATATATGTTGTAAAGAGAATCAAGTGTATGATTAGGACAGAAATACTCATACAGTTACAGTAGGTAGGGCTACCAGCATACGTGGATATTAAGTTAAACTTTATAACGCAGAAAACACTGGACTTTTTAGTAACGTACTAGCATTAAATACAATGTAGTGTATTTTTATGAGTTTTTTATTGCTTTTATTCTAAAAACTACAGAAATCAAAAAGGAGGGGATACTAACAACTATGGGAGAAAGAAAAGAAAACCACTAAAACTCAAGTACCAGTGGTCATATACATAAACATTTGCTTGAACTATTGTCTCAGTTATGTTAGCCTAGATACAATGAAACAAACCTTATACTCTATTACTATTGTAGTAAAACAGGTATTTTATCCAAAGAGAGTGTCCAAGAGTTTATTTTCATTTACTAAAGATCAAGACATAGAAATATCTAGCTTGAAATTAGTCTTTCTTATTTCTGAGATTGTATCCTTGTCTAGATTTGGGAGTTTTTGGTGCGGCTGCCCCAAGTTCAGATTCTGATTCTCCTCCATTGGATTCAGATGATGAGTCTTTATTGCTTCCCGTATCGCTATGGTCTGCTGCATTGTCGTTCTCTGCTGGGCCTTCTGTCTTCTCAGTTTCCTGTAGTTGCTCCAGAAATGCTTTGGCTTTTGCAACAGAGTCTATTCTAGTTCTCTTATCTTTGTATGTGAAAGTGAGGCCTTCTGGTATAAGCTATCTGTTGGATGTGGAATTTTGTTGTAGAAATACAATGAGGCTTTTGTATTGTCTCCTCTTTCTAATCTCCAATGGAATGTCCTTTAAAACTTTTATTTCCTTGTCCTCGATTCTTAGAGTAGTCCCATTAGTCACTTTGAGTATCTGGTCTCTGATGTATCACACTTCATTGAAGATATTCTGCTCGGGTAAGGGAAACCGCTCAACCAACTGCTCGCTTGTCCCGGTGTGTGTCCCTTGCACCATTGCTGGTTCTGTGGTGGCGGGACCTTTGGAGCAAAGAGGAGCCTCAATCCCTTGGCAGTCAGCCTTGGGAGAGGCACCCCTCAAGCTCCATGGCTTGGAGCCCCCTACAAGGGCTCTGTGGGGTCCAGAATCGTCTAACCCCCTCCCTGCTGCCGGGTCACAGAGCGCGTCCCTCGGACCTCCAAAGGGACGTGTCCGCCATTCAGGTCGCCAAAACCAGAAGCCAACACATTGTAGCGTATTGACTGTTGCCAAAATTATTTAAATTTAAACAAAAACACTTCTGGAAAATGTTATGTATCTCTGCGGTATACAGAGAAGTGATCATTATCTAATGCTTTAGATAGGTTTGCAGAAAAAAATTCTTACTACACACTTTGAATAAAACCTGGTCTTCCAATAGGAAAAAAACAGGAGTTTTTTCAGTACTCCCCCAAATTTCTCAATTTTTCCATCAGAGAAATGGAGAGTGTGCACAGACATTTTCATGCTATACATTTGGAGTGCATGAAATGCTTTTTAAGACAAGATTTTTCTCATTCAAAAAGAAAAAATATTTCATAGGAGTTTTTCTTCCTCTACTTCATGAACTTTCCCAAATTTTCTGTCAGAAAAATTGGGGGGGGGAGACCATGGAGGCCCTTGTACCTCTAGAGAAGGTAAAGAAATCAGAGGCATTGAGAGAGGCTGTACCTGGGTCTTCACTGCCCTATACAGCTCCTTTTATTTCTAGATAGTCATTTTTCTCTTTTCTCCCGTGCAGATTTCCCCCTTCTAGGTGTTTTCAGTCCCCTCCCTGCCAGCTGTGCTGCAAGACAGGAAATAAGCTCATCCATGAGGTCCTTGAAGGGAACAGGGTTGTGTGCGTCATTTGCAGCAGTGAATTGACACCTTACAAGACATGTTAAGCACCCTCCCTACCATTCTGTCCTGTGCATGTTCCCTCCCTCCCCTTTTGTGTTATCTTTGAGAATGTCTATCCCATCCATTTTTATCCCTCTAGAGAACTGAAGGCTGCTTACATGAGTCTTAACCCTTCTCCTCACAACAACCTTGTTAGTTAGGCTAGGATGAGAGAGTGTGCACCTAGCCAGGGTCACCCAGTGAATTTCATGGCACAGTGGTAAGTCAACGCTCTGTTCCTGTTTGCTGAGGTAACTTGTAGTTCCTCCCTTTCTGTAGTGTTTCTCAGTCAGCTGCTGCTGCCTCTGAATGAAGGGTTTTATCAGCTAAATTGGGAGGCTTTCTCTACCCCCCCCCCCCCCCAATTGCATTGCATTGCATTCCTTGGCTGGGAGGGCGGGATAAAAATTGAATAAATCAAATCATTCCCTATGGGAAGCAGTGGGATGCTGTCAATGGCTGTGTTTGAAGGCTCCTAGAGCTGCTTCTTTGTCCTCCTCCTGAACATTCCTGCCTTTATCACTGCAGGTTTCTTGGCTCCTTGGGGACCATCATCATCAAATGCAAAGACCTCCGGATTATTCAACTTGACATTCCTGGCATGGAGGAGTCTCTGAACATAGCTAGCTCCATTGAGGTAAGGTGATCCTTAGGAGTGGGCAGAATGGAGTGAAGGTCTTGTTCCTTCCATTTGAGGTCTTTGGAGGCTGGAGTGGTGCCTGGTTCTTGAGTAGGATATTTCTGGATGGCAAGCTTGACCAAGAATGTAGTCAGGCATTGCCATTTCCTCTCTTGATTATTAAAGTGAAGTGTAAGTGTAATGGGTTGCATACATTTGTGGTATTCCATAGCCACCCTGAGCCTGCCTCGGCGGGGAGGGCAGGGTATAAATTGAATAAATAAGTAAACACTGAATATAGAACTCATTGTGTTCAATATTAACATACACAAGTTCTCTTGCTTCTGAAGGTAGTTTCATATGTGAGAGGCTGAAACCTAGACACATTTAGCTATCAGTGAAGCTGCTTTGGTGATGTGGGATGTTCATCAACTTCCTGAATGCTTGGGGGGAAAGTTGTCAGTAGTAGAATGTTGACAAATGCTGTAGCTTCAATAAACAATTTGAAAAGAACACGTGAGCTAGGAAAATTCATGTGGGGCCCAGAAAAAGGACCCAAAGAGACTCACATGCAGCATTTGTGCATCTCCTTATGCCAGTGTTATTTTAAAAGTAGTTCTGTGCAGCCCAGATCTTGACTACTTGTTCTGAGGTCCCATTATATCCACTATTCATAGTAGCTGGGCCACTCTCAGCTGCTGTGTTCCCATGACTGAAGGATTTCCTCTTCTCATATGAACCTGCCTATCTGTTGCAGTTTTCATTGGAAACTTTGGCTCTGTCTTCAGAGGTTAGATAGGGAGAGATCATAGACAGGGTCTTTTTTTGAGGTAGATTTTATTGGTGTTTTTTAGGGAATACCCCATCTTTCTGATATAAATAATATTCAGTGTAACTTCTACAGGGTTACTTTTGAGAACGTTTATATTGGCTGCCTGTTTGTTTCCATGCTCAGTTTAGAGCTGGGGCTGTGGCTCAATAGTAGAGCATCTGCTTGGTGTGTAGAAAGTCTCAGGTCTGGACCCCAGCCTCTCCAGTTAGAAGGATCATGTAATAGGTAATGTGAAAGACCTCTACCCTGAGGCCCTGGAGAGCCACTGCCTGTCTGAGTAGACAGTGCTGACTTGAGAGACCGATAGACTGATTCTGTATAAGGCAGCTTCATCTGCTAGTTTTAATCTTTAAAGACATATGACCGGGCACCTGTACCTCTGAAGGGAGCACTCTCTTTATGAGCTGATGCTCCAACTGCATTCATTGGGCCAATTTATCCAACCCACCTTATATGAAAGGGAAGCCTTTGGCAGCCCATTCCAGGGCTTTCCCATTGATATCTCCAGAACTCTGGAATGGGCCATCGGCTGCACACTCCCCCTTTGTGTTCCACCAGCTAAGCAAAATGGTCATATTTGAGAGGGCTTTTTATCTGAATTAATCAAGTAGTTGCACAGTTGTCAGGCTTGCTGGCTTGCTGGTATTAGGGTGCTTTTCCCCCTAACACTGAGGTGTTAAATTTATGGTTATTGAACTGCTTTATATTGGAGGTATGTTTCTGTAAATCATCTTGTGTTTGCTGTGGAGTGGCAGAAGGTAGCACAGAAGTGGGTTGTTAAATAGAGTACAAAATATGCACAGCCATTCAGAAACAGCAGCCAGCAGAAATCTGAAAATACATCAGCATAGTGAAAACGCCTGTGTACATTGCAGCAGCAAATTCCTGGACATTTTATTATCTCTAGTTCTTAAGAGACCATCGCTTATAGGAGGTAGGAGGTGAAGATGAAACAGAGCTTTAGAATTCCTGGCGGGCCTCATTGACCTGCTGAGGAAAAGAGCATTCAGCAAACACTGTGTGTGTTTCTCTTTCTCCCTGCAGGCACTGTCCACCTTAGATTCCATCACCTTGATGTATCCTTTCTTTTACCGGCCCATGTTTGAAGTCATCGAAGATGGTTGGCACTCCTTCTTGCCTGAGCAAGAGTTTGAGCTTCTCAGTTCAGTAGTAAGTCCTATTTGAAATAGGGGTGTGTGTGTACTAGAAAGATTTTTTTTATCATATTGTTTTGTTTGGCTGTGACTTAATCGTTAGCCAGCATTTAAAAGGGAAGTGCCAGTATTTCAGATGTGGCATTATGTTCCAATCTACTGATAGTGGCTGATCCTGGGCCCCCAGGGTGTGTCTCCCTCTGCCTTCCAACAGTTATCAAAGGGCCACTGATAGAAGTCAGGGATCAGCCAGGCACCTTCTCCTGTGCCCAAAGCCAGCTCAGCTAAGGGCTCCCTCCTTTGAAGAACTATTTGCCAGCGACCATTATCATTTGCCTTGACCATTATCATTTGTATTAGATTTTGATTCCTGCAAGCCATTTTGGCAGCCAGAGGTGGCTGAAAAGCATGGGGGGGGGGGGGGGGAAGCAACTGTTTATTTACTATTTTGATTTTTGATCGTTAACACTCTGTAATCAGCCAAAACTCTGACTAATCAGGCAACGGGTTTTATTTTTAATTATACTTTTTTTTAAATACAAGAGTAACTGTTGATACATTCAAGAGCTCAGAGAAATAGTTGGTTGGAGGAGCCTTCTGAGAACAGGCACTCTGTGTCTGGCATGTATCTGTGTGGCCTGCTTTTATGCGCAAGTCAAGGGTGTAGACTTTCCAATTTCGGGGGGGGGGGCTGGGCCAGAGGGAGGGAGGGAAAAAGAGAGAGAGAGTAGGGTTGCCAAGCCTTACCGTTTAGACAGGAGTTCCTTGTGCTCGCGCTGGAATGATGTCACCACCTCTGCCGCCGCAAGAGCCTCTCCCCCCCCCGACTGGCTCCCCCACCCCCCTCTCCCCACCCCACCCCACCCTCTCTCTCTCTGGGGGCGATCTGGGCGACTGCCCAGCATGATGACGTCACCTGGAAGTGATGTCATCATGCTGGGCATGTTGCTGGGGCGACGCTCTGGCAATTGCCCTGAAACTTTATGTACCATAGAGTTTTCAGGGCGATTGCTAGAGCGTTGCCCCGGCAATGTGCCCAGTGTGATGATGTCACTTCCGGGTGACATCATCATGCTGGGCAGTCGCCCAGATCGCCCCTGGAGAGGGAGGGAGGGGGAGCCGGGCGGGGGGGAGAGACTCTTGTGGCGGCTTCTTGGGAGCCCTAGTGGCAGGCAGCAGCTGGGGGCCTGGAGGGCAGGGAGATGCGGCGGCTGGCGGGTGCTCTGTTTCGCCCAGGGGGTGCTCAATCCAGTTTGATGTGGTGGTTAAGTGTGCAGACTCTAATCTGGGAGAATCGGGTTTGATTCCCCACTCCTCCACTTGCACCTGGCTGGATAACCTTGGGCAAGCCATAGCTCTGTGCCAGCTGTTCCCCCAAGGACAGCTTGGGAAAGAGCTCTCTCAGCCCCACCTACCTCACAGGGTGTCTGTTGTGGGGAGGGGAAGGGAAAGGAGTTTGTAAGCCGCTCGGAGACTACAAGTGAGTGAAGGGCGGGATATAAATCTAATCTCTTCTTCTTCTTCTTCAATCCCCCCTGGAAAATTTCAGGGGTGGCCCACGCCCCTGAGCCCTCGCATAGTTGATGCCTATGGCGCAAGTGGTTTAAAGTATGTAAGACTGGGGAGGAAAGTATGCAACACAGTCTTCAAGAGGGCATTTTAAAAAAGCAGTGAGGACTGTAATAGAATGAACAGCCCAGAAGGGCATTCTCATAATGGAATTGTGTACTGTAGTTATAGGCGTCACTTGCTTTTACTGTATTGTCTTTACTTTGTAACCCAGTTTCTTATAGTATATTTTGTTTTAGACAGTTTTTTGTTCTAGTTGTCCTAGTCTTACTGCACTGGTCATTGGTTGTTTTATGCAATCTGATTGGTTTGTTTATATCCTTTAACCTACCTCGTCTCAGGGAGAAAGGTAGCCTATAATAATTAAGAAAGAGCATTGTGAGTGAGCACATGTGAAATTGGGAAAAGCAAACAATGTTGAAAAGAAGTCCCTGTTGGCAGAGTAAGACTCCCAGGTTTTGAGGTACCTCTGCATCTCAAACTTGGTTGTTTAAAATTGCATTTATTCCCTTTTATTGCTCCACCAGGAAACCATCATCTTGTCAGTTATCATATTTTGCTAACTATTTTTATCCCCCAGACAAATGAATGGCGGTTGAGTTACGTCAACAAAGACTTCTCCATCTGTCCCTCTTACCCACCGATTGTCACTGTCCCTAAATCAATTGACGATGAATCTCTTTGCAAAGTTGCCACGTTTCGTCATGGTGGACGCTTCCCGGTGCTCAGCTATTACCACAAGAAAAATGGGATGGTAAGTTGGAGCTTGAATATATTATGTCAGGATGCTTGTGTTTTCCTTGGACAAACCCAGTTATAAACATCCATTTGAAAAACTGCCAACTCCGGAAAATATTAACTTATTGATGCCTTGTGGCCCTTTCTTACATGCCCAGGGAAATGCCGATCACCACTTTTAGGTCAGGAAGCAATTTTTCTCCAGGCCAGTTTGGCTGGAGATTCTGGAGGTGTTTTGTGATCTTCTGTGCGCAGAACAGAGGGCACTGGGGGTGTGGAGGGGGAGGTATTTGTGAATTTCCTGCACTGTGCAGGGGGTTGAACTAGATGACCCTGGAGGTTCCCTCCAACTCTATAATTCTATGTAGATAACTATCAGGGAAGAGTATTATTCTTGCAACTCCCTCTCTTTTCTTTTGGGTCACTGGTAGCTTTTTCTCTGTTAAGTTCAAAATGTTGCCACTGTTTTCCTCATACAAGAAAGAGAAGGCATCTCAAGTGCAGCCTTCTCAGTGGCTCTGAAGGATTACACACGTTCCCTTGAGTGGAAAGTCTGGCAAGGTATATCCCTGAAGAGGGTTCTGTGTTAGCACTGCTGCCAACAGGCTATAAATTTGACAAACTGCAGTGATACCTCAAGTGAACACAAATTATTGACCTTTGTAACCACCGCAGTCTTTTTTAGAGGTGCCAAGAAGCGTGTACACCTGGATCAACCCTCAAGGCCGATTTCACATTGCAGTGTTCTTTGGTTTTTTTAAATGAAAACATTCACACTAAACTGCCCGGTTCTGAGTGAGACCCTTGGTCTGTCAAGGTCAGTATTGTCTATTCTGACCAGCAGTGGCTCTCTGGGGTCTCAGGCAGAGTTCCTTCACAACACCTGCTACCTAAAATTTTTTAAAAGTGACAATGCCAGGGATTAAACCTGGGGTTTACCCAACCACTGAACTAGAACCCCTTCCCTGTAGAAGCTAATTTTGAGTTAAGCTGGTATTTGACTTTCAAATGTAGGGTTGTGTCCTCAGTCTGTGTTTCAGCTTCCATTTTGACATCTCAGTGTTCCAGACAAGTATCATACTGCACCCAAACATACAGCCACAAAGAATGTAACTGGTGCCAAATAGCCAAGGCCTCCTTTGATTCAGCCAATGTTATTGCCTTTGCTACTGCCACACTGAGCTGCTGTTCCCACGCCAGTGTTCAGAATGTGATCTGTCAGCCACAGACGTCAGACTAAAGTGTGGCCACTTACATGATTCTGCTGTCTTCCCAGGTGATGATGCGTAGTAGCCAACCACTCACAGGCACTAATGGGAGGCGTTGCAAGGAGGATGAGAAGTTGATCAATGCCACTCTTCGGGCAGGCAAGCGTGGCTACATCATTGACACCCGCTCCCTGAACATCGCCCAGCAAGCCCGGGCCAAAGGCGGAGGCTTTGAGCAGGAGGCCCATTATCCTCAATGGAGAAGGATTCACAAATCCATTGAGAGGTGAGTGTGAAAAGTGATTTGCTGCCAGGAATATCATTCCAGCTTTCTAAAGGTCAGAAGTTGGGGGTGCATGAAATTGGAGGATAAACTAAGGCTCCTGAAAGTAAAGCAAATGGCAGCTAATACTAACCCACCTTTTTACGGACAATACCCTAAAGAGAGTCCATGTGGTGAATTGACTAGAGTGCTGGGCTTAGATCAGGGAGACCAGTTTTCAAATCCTGCTCAGCCCCAGTCCATCTAGGGCTGGTCACACACACTCAGCCTAACATTTCTCAAAGGGCTGCTGTGAAGCTAAAATGAGCAGGGGTGTAGAGAAACCATGCAATCCACCTTGGCTACGTAAAGATAAAAATGTAATAATCAGTCATGGGGAAGACATTCTGCCGGATATGCACAGGTATGGTACATCTGTGCACAAGCATGCTTGCAGTACAACTTATTGCCCAATTTCATGCTGCTGCTTTTGTTGAAAATAAATTCCTAGGTTACACAAGGATACGTCGCTAACTGAAAAAACTCTCGTCCTGCCATGCACTCTTACTTTCCTGTCAACCTTTCTCCTCGAGGAATTCAACCGAGGAAGGTTACACGTCTTAAATCTTGGTGGCCTGTGAATAGAAGACAGAGAAGTGACCTTTGAGGTGACAGCTCTTGCGTGACCATGGGCTAACTAGTGTAACCTCCTTCCCACAGTATACCCCCTGCATCAAGAATTGCTGAGTTCTGTATCAATAATGAATAAATGTGCTTAGTTTTGCACAATATGTGCTGCTGCTAGCCTTGAGGAACAGTGAAGAAAGTAACCTAAATTTCTTACTGGTACTTTCTGTTGAGGAGCTCAGTGCAGAAGTTGGAAGAAGCCACTTTTTTATTGGTTCTCCATACTGGCCTATATAAGCTTATTTTCATCCCTGCTGAGGAAAGGGCTGTGAAAGCCTCTGAGGTCCTGTGGCGTGTCTGTTAGATATCTCATTTAGCTCCTGTCTAGCACTTGGAATCTCCCCAGGAATCGTGCTTTCCAGCCTTACGGTGTACTAACTCCTTTTGTGCTTAAACCCTCCTCTGAACAAGAAATGTATTTCTCCAGTGGGAGAAGGGGTTGAATTTACCCCATAGTAAGTTGCAGAAAATTAGGGGCCACGGTGACTCAGTGGTTAAGACACTGAACTGCAGACCGGAAGGTCAGTAGTTTGGCTGTTTGAGACTAGAGTGCTGCATGACGGAGTGAGCTCCCGTCTCTGGTCCCAGCTCCTGCCAACCTAGCAGTTCAAAAGCAAGAAATTGCAAGTAGATAAATAGGTACTGCTTCAGTGGGAAGGTAACAGTGTTCTGTGCGCCTTGGCGTATAGTTATGCTGGCCACATGACCACGGAAATGTCTTTGGACAGCGCTGGCTCTTCGGGTTGGAAATGGAGAGGAGCACTGTCCACTAGAGTCGGATTCGACTGGCTTTCGAGCAAGGGAAACCTTTGTCTTTAAGTTGCAGAAATTAAAAAAAAATCATAGGTGGTTTATTGTATGTTACAATAGCTGCACATGGGGAAAAATCTATACTTCAGTAAGTGTTTTTGTTGGGTGTACAAAAGTAGAACAGCAGCAAAGGCATGAAGGAGAAAATGTAATTTCGACAGTTTCACCTATGTGCACATTTTCCTTTCACTGTGTGTGTGTGGGGGGGGGGGGTAAGAAGTGATCCAGCATCATCAAATCATACAGAAAACATGACAAAGCAACTGACTTCACCAAGGTTGAGAAACATATGGGGTACAGAGTTCTGGAAGATTGGAAAGCAATAGTTTCTATCATTCCCCCCCCCCCTTTCTCTTCTTGAGGTCAATTGGTTCCCCCGTTTAGGACTTACTATATGATTATTACCATGGCATGATTATAGAATATGCTTAATCCTGGTAGGTTTGTATCACTCAGTGGTGTTCTTAATTGGAATTTCCCCATGGCCCATTTAATGTACTTTAAATTTGCAAAGCAAGAGTGGATATTCATGATCTCTTAACAGTTAACATGTAACTAATCCATGGAAAATTATCCCGAATATGCACTCTAGCCCAAGAACATAGGAGTTGAACCAGCACTCAGCTCTGTGATGCAGTCCCTGGGCATATCCATTTAAAAGGCTCTGGGATTAGTAGGGCTGGAGAGGAAAAAACCCTTCTCCCTGAAACCTTTGGCAGCTGTTGCCAGTTGGAATCAATACTATGCTAAATGCACTGCATCATCATAAAGCGGTTTCATGTGTTCATTTAGGTTTTACTTTGGCAGACCAAAATAACAGGCCTACTTATTTTTTATCCATCTTTCTGCTTCACTGTTTAAAATATTTATATGTTTTTCTCCTGGATATCCTAGGACCTAAGGTGGGTAATCACATTGCAAAACGCCTACCAAAATAAACATTAAAATAACACATTAAAAATAGCTTATTGTCTCACAAGGGGGTCTTTAGAGTGCATCATGCGTGGCATGTGCAGTGTTGAATGGAAATTCAGTAGCCAGAGTTAAGGTGGTTGCAGCAGCTATGAGTAGCAAGGGAATGGGGCATGTGGTAGAGGATTAGCTCCCTCTGCCTGGTTTAATGCTAGCTCTGCTTGGGGATCTCTTATTTTGAAGTTGTTTCCTTTCCATTTTGTCAGTAATTCTGCTGACTCTCGTGCCATACTGGAATCCAGCTTATCCTTATCTCTGGCTCTGTTATGCTTGCATGAGTGAAAAGATAAGATGGATAAGACAGATAAGACAGCATTGCATATGGTAGCAGATAAATGACAAAAGCCCAACAGTGCTGATGAAGCATATTTCACAACAAAAGGTCCAAAGAGGGAAGGGGGGGGAGCTCTTGTTTAGTTCTGCCATGGGTGCAGTTCCTGAACCAGATTCCCTTTGGTTGGAATGGCTGGATACCTGGTGGTCTGGGTAGTGTTTCAGCCCCTTTTCTTCCAACCAAGGTGGAGGTATTAAAATTATATATAAAATAATGCTTTGCTTTTTCCATGTAGGTACAATATCCTTCAAGAAAGTCTCATCAAGCTGGTGGAAGCCTGCAATGATCAGTCGCATAATATGGACCGTTGGCTGAGTAAGCTGGAGGCGTCCAATTGGCTGACCCATATTAAGGAGATACTGACCACTGCCTGCTTGGCTGCTCAGTGCATTGATAGGTAGTTCCTTGACATTTCTTTCTTTCCTCCATCAGGCTTTTCAATATCAGGAAATTTAGTAAGAGTATTAAAGGAGCCCATTAGAGCCAGTTCAACCTAGTTCAGCATTCTGTGTTCTTTTGGCCAACCAGCTGCTGCTGAGAAGCCTCCAAGCAGGGAACGAAGGCAACAGCTCTTGGGAATACTTTGGCATCTACTGATGAGACATATTGCCTCTAACCACAGGGGTTTCATTTAGCTTTCATGACTGAGTGCCATCAGTAGAGTTGCCCTCCATAGGTTTGTGGCAACAAGTCCTGTAAGATAGTTTCAGAGGGTACTGCATTGGTCTGCAGTAGAGTAGATGATGAAGGGAGCTTTGGCTCTTGAAAACTTGGATACCCCAAAAGCCCTGTAAGAGAACTCTGACTTGTATTGAAAAGGTGTTTTTACTTTTGTCTGTATTATATATATAAATTTATCAGGGTAGAACTTTGGGAGTGTTTGTGGATCTTCTGTTTCGTGGTATTTTAGCTACTCAAGAAGATTTTTGCAATTCTACCCTGTTCTTGGAAGTTTATCAGGTAAGTGTTCTGGAAATGTTGGAGAAGAGTTAATGGTGTCTGGTGCAAAGTCACTCAGCTGAGCTTCATGACTGAAAGGATCTGAATCAGATCTTCATGGTTCAAAGCCACCATTCTAATGCAGTGTGCTGCATTGCACTGGCTCTTGGTATATGGCATGTTTAGCACTGAAAGTTGTCCATCTGAAGTCTTCCTGTTTATTTGGGTTTTTCCCCCCAGAGAGGGAGCATCTGTCTTGGTTCATGGGACTGAAGGAACTGATTCAACACTACAGGTGACTTCTTTGGCTCAGATTATTTTAGACCCAAGATGCAGGACCATACGTGGCTTTGAAGCTCTGGTTGAGAGGGAGTGGCTGCAGGTAAGAACTGCTGGATACGCGTTCATGAACTTCATGCTAGGAGGGCCTGAGTGTAAAGAAAAAAACCCTTCCTTCTGTCACCTTCCAGTCCTGTGGCAAAGAAGCTGCTCGCTTAGGTTCTATACCCAATTAAAGGTGGGCCCCAATCTGAGCAGTAACACATACACAAATGACTGTTAGGGATCTGCTGACAAAAGTGGAGGACCATTTTGGGGATGAAAGGATGGTGTAGGGCTGAAGCTCATCCACTGGCTTGGAAGAGAATTCTGAGGATCCAGATGGAGTGAAATCTGTCTTTGCAGATTCCAGGCAAAAGTGTAGATGGAGGGAAAAGAGAAGTCAGAAAAAATATAAAATTTAACTTTGTACCCAAATATTCTACTAGTCCTCTTGAGACTGTATTAGACTGTTTCCATTCAAATAGTACACTTTTTGTTTATTACAAAAATAGTTTTATGTTTTCAGTGTCTGTTTTTTCTCCACAGCCTTTCAGATGGCACACACTAAGATACAGGTGCTAAAGTAGCTTAGGGTACAGCAGTTCACAGCTCTGTTGGTCCAGTACTGAACCTATTCACCATTTTGCTTGTAGAAAACTAAGGCTTTTAAAAAATAGATCTGATCTCCATAAATGTGCTAAATAGTATAGTTTTATATTCTACATTATGGATTATACATATCATGCTGTTAAAACAGTAAAGTAAATTTGGGTTTGGTACGAGAAGAAGTGTTGCATATATTTAGATTTTTCTTACAATTTCTGTGGTGGTGTTGGGAAAGACCTTTGTATACTTGAGACTCTGGAAAAGTGCCAAGGAATAGAAATAAGCAAAGCTGGAACTTTGAAACAGAGGCTGGTCAAGGCAGACTCTACTCCATTTCTCCCCATCCCCCTGCTAACTTTTTCAACCCTTTCTCCCCAGTTGGGGTGGGGGGTGGGCAGTGGGTCTCTCTGACCTGTCCTGGACTGGGGCTGATTCCCACCATAGCCCCCCTATCCAGTCATAAAATTGTCATTCTGAGAGCCAGTTTGGTGTAGTGGTTAAGTGCGCGGACTCTAATCTGGGAGAACTGGGTTTGATTCCCCACTCCTCCACTTGCACCTGGCTGGATGACCTTGGGCAAGCCATAGCTCTGTACCAGCTGTTCTCTCAAGGACAGCTCTGGAAAGAGCTCTCTGAGCCCCACCCACCTCACAGGGTGTTTGTTGTGGGGAGGGGAAGGGAAAGGAGTTTGTAAGCCGCTATGAGACTACAAGTGAAGGGCGGGGTATAAATCCAATCTCCTCTTCTTCTTCTTCATTCCTGGTATTTATGACCCAACTCAGGATATCCAAACAGCAGTCTATATTGCTTCTTCCTGATAAGTGGGCAAATGTCATCTCTGCCCTGCCCATTTGTTTCCATAAAGAGAAATCATCTCCCCTCAGCCTGAAATACGGGGGTTTATGGTTTCATTCCCAGGAAGGCAGTTGTCTTACCTGGGGGCCAGTGCCTCTTGTGTGTTAATCAAGGCATCCTGCATTCCTGTATTGTAACATAGATAATTTTGTTCACAGTTACTGTGGACACTTAGTTATCTTATAATGCAGCTTAAAGCATCTCTGGGTGTATTTCCAATTACTGCTTGAATAAAATTAATATTTGAGTAGAAACTATGCTTAACGGTACCAGTTTTTGTTAACCAAGTTACACATGTTGCATTGGAGCTGATAAGAAAAGAAGTATTGCATAGTATTCACTTCCTCCCCAATTTTTTTTCCCCGGGGCGGGGGGGAGAAGACAGTGAAGAAATGGTTCTTATTGACTTCCATATTTCCAAAAATTTTACTACTTTGATATGTAGACCAAGCAGATTTTCTTGTAGCATAAAGATTCAGCTTGTTACATTGCATAATTTTAACTCTTTCCTTTCATTGCACCTTTAATATGCATCATGGAATGTTCTTTGCCCTACTCCTGCAGGCCGGTCACCCGTTTCAGCTGCGCTGTGCCCAGTCAGCCTACTCGAATAGCAAGCAGAAATGGGAGGCCCCCGTCTTCCTGCTCTTCTTGGACTGTGTCTGGCAAATTCTTCGTCAATTCCCTTGCTCTTTTGAGTTCAACTATCACCTCCTCATCATGCTCTTTGAACATTCCTATGCCTCCCAGTTCGGCACTTTTTTGGGTAACAATGAAAATGAAAGGTAGGTGAACTTCTTGAAGGTTGAGAGGAAGGGATATTGGAAATTGGCCATTCACAATTGCCTTGTGCATCATGGATGAGCTGAACGCAGCATTTTCTTTCGTTAGGAGTCCTGACTTTGAGACTATATATTTTAGTTGTTGTAGACATACAGGGCTGCCTTAATCTGGATCAGTGCAGTTTGTCTAGCGTTGTCTACTCTGATTGACTGGCAGTGCACTCTACAGTCATCAGCATAAATCTTTTTCCAGAAACTGCTATCCAACATTTTTTTTTATTGCGGATGCCAGGGATGGAACATATGACTCGTTAAATACAAAGTGTGTGGTGTACCTCTGAGCTAGAGAGCCTGCAGCAATAGTGGCAAACCTTTAATGGCAAATGATGCTTTAGGTCAGATCCAAAGTACTGTACTAACACCGTGATGTGCAGTACAGCACATACATATGTCCTGTTTCAATAGCAGGAAGCTCAGCCTGGGCTTCACGATTGCTGCACCTACAGGTTTTCGTGTCCCTGTGCAGGTATACAGCAAACCCTAATGCTCATTATAGTACAGACTGGCCACCCATGACATGCACTTTGCTTGGAGATTTAGAAACAGAATTAGTTTTTGTCGAGACATCCTTATCAGACATTGGTTCTTTAATTCTTTGCCAACACACAGCAAACAGAATATCATATGCACCCATAGCAACTGCAAAAGCATATGCCAAGCAAAATATGTTAATTGTCTGCAGTCTAAATTTAGAACTGGAATTCTTTTGATTCTCAGCTAGTACCATGGTGGCCCTTTCCAGTTCAAGCAAGTGGAAGAGTCTAGGCTGCTGCAAGGATCAGTACACAGGTGGACCATTTGTTTTGTCCGATGCCCTCTTTTTAAGTTGTAAGGGAGAAAATCTAAGGACCTGAGCATGCAAAGCCAACTCCCTCCTGGGCAGAGATCTGGACACCATCCAGACCACTCCTGTGACTGTCCTTTGCTCCCACCCCGTCTGTTCTGTTCTGCGGTGCACATTCAGTAAATAGCCATGAAGCATGGAATTGCTCTCAGAAAGCAGTGTCCTGTTGATGGATGTTCTGGGTTATATTTTAAATAAGCATCTCTGAGATGTCAACCTTTATATTTAATTTGACTTTTTTATCCTTTAGAAATAATTTCTATTTGGAAAAACTGCAACAAGCTATTCTAAGTGTATGGGTGACAGCAAGCTAAAAATCTAAATGAGCAAAGAGAGGGAGCCGAGATCAATAGGACAGAACATTGTAGAAAAGGGTATTCTGTGTATAAACTACCAGATTATTTGCCTTGCCATCCAAGGCTTTGCTTGGCTGGAGAGAGATGTCGAAGAAAGAAAACTTGGAGTGGCTATTGACGGTGTTAGCCTGACTGCTCTTTTATTTATTAATATTTGGGGAAATATTAGTTCTTAGCAATAGGCAGCTGGCTTATAGGGATCTTGCCTATGTATACAGAGGTGGCGCTTAACTGAGGCTTCTCAGAAACTGACACAAGGCTCAAGTTAAAGGTATAAAAGATAAATTGTTTACTAGAAATATAGTAAAAGTTTTATAAAACAATGTTATACTATCATTCACACAGTTATACAGATCTAGGAAATTAGATAAGAATACAGAGACGTTTGCATGACCAGGGTATATGATGGTTTCCGTTGAGGGTGATATTTACCTCTGTATGAATCAGTGAAATCCATCTGGAAAAATAGGGAAAGAGGTCTTCGGGTAGAGGACAAAGGATCGTGGCTCTGAACCAGCAGAAAACCACGTGGCAGATCCCAGTGGTGCACCCAAGGATCCAGGAGGAAGGATGGGAGACAAGCAAGGAAGGAGGGAAAACCTAGACTGAACTGTAACTCTTGGGGAGCAGTATTTTATTGGGAGGTGGTACGTGGGAGGATGGCAAGATATGAGGCCATCCTAAGACAGCCTATAGATGGTCCGTTCTCTATCTCTAGCCACTAAGAGGGTCCTATAGGAGTGGCCAGTATTCAGATCTACCTGATGGTCAGGACAGGATGTTGACATAGGCTGCATCTGGCATCTGTCTTCAGGATGACAGCGAGTCCTGAGCAGTGGAACCAGTTCTCAGGAAGCACCCATCTGTCTTCACACCCTTGTGTGAAGTCCTTTGATGTACCAAATGGTGAGGGTGACTTGCAGGAGGGGGTGTAAGCCTGTGTGCGTGCATGGAGTATGTTCCTTCATGGAGTTGCTAGTATATGTTCCTAGCCTCGTGTATTTGTGTGAGAGTGTCTTTGTGCTCTGTGTCAACCTCCTGGCTGGAGGTGGCAACCTCAGAAAAGGGTACTCTGACCCCTTGTAGATATCTGTTCCCATCTTCCCACTGGTTACCTAATATACTGTTATATCTCACATAACTGGTATCATAGTCCATTCATTGCTCTCAGAAATCATCAGAAAAGTCCATAAGAATGCTGTGCAGGCTTACAACGGTCTCCCTCAAAAAGTGGATTCTTATATCCTGTAAACTTCCTTTTAATGGGATGATAACTGGCATGCAGTTTGCAGTGGATCCAGTGGAAAACATCCATAGATGGAAAGGATTTCAAAGAATGGACTGCGTCTTCCCCCACCTTTTCCCCTCTTGCTGCAGCCCAAAATACCACTCAAATGCTGCCCCTGGGGGACAGGGAGACCCCCAAGAACAGCACTGGGGAAGGCTAGAGGTCTACTGTGTGGGAGGAGAAATCAGGAAAAATCATACCTTCCCTTTCATCTGTGGGATACAAGTTGATATCTGGTAACTGACCAGCAATATTTACCTCTGGATGTTGCAACTCATGAACATCTTTCAGGGTTGCCTCATGGTTATTCTTCCAATTGTTTCTTTTTTATTTGTCAATCAGCTGGCTTTTCCATGTGTTCTTTGATGTTTTGATGCATTGATATTTCCTGCCACAAGAGGGAACCTGTGTGTTGTATTACTGAATGTTCATATTGAAAGGTCATGCTTGTTTATCCAGTGAATGCAAAGAATGGGGGATTCCATCTCTATACTTCGTCTTCTTTCCTTCTTTTATTACGTGTATTTACACACGAAGTAAGGCCAAGTGCACTATATGTTTCTGTCTCAGCCATTATGGAGCAAGGTGCCGTTTTCCCTGGACCACATGAGTGAAGTCTGGTTTCTCAAACTGAGGCTGGTTTAGTAGTTGAGAATTATTTTAAGTAACTACCAGTCCCGCCCACCACCCTTTTCTTCAGGTCCTTTGGCATAAGCTGGAGAACTCTCTGCTCTCCCTTCATACTAGTATTTGGAGAAGGCAGAAGCGGTGAGAGAACTGTGTTGTCTCTGACTTCCCAGAGTCTGGAGCAAAATGAAGTGCAACCCGAACACTCAGTTAAGAAGGGTAGCATTTGGGAATGGAGCAGAGGCCTCTTTTGCCACTTTGTGCAATGTTACTACCGTACTTCCCTTCCTCCACACAAAAGTCCCACTCCTTGCTTTTCGCTGCCCTTGATGTTGAGTGCAAAGTGAGTGGGTGTTGTTTCAGGCATTAGGGAAGTGTCCTGGAGGTTTTCCACTTCTTTTTGTCTTCTTTCTCCATCTCTCCAAGGTCCTGAACAAAGTAAAAGAACCACTCTTGCAAGTCTGTTTTTCCGCCCAGAGAACTTCCGCCAGGAATCTTGGGTGCTTGCAATATGCAGCAGTGAGTGGTTGCTGTAGTGGGGAACGGCCATTACCTTGGTAATCGCATTTTGTAGCCCTGTACAGGGTATCCCAGTGTTGTTCTTGTGACATTCAGCTCTCTTCCACCCATATTTTATTGCAACTGGTCACTGACTGTAGTCCATATACTGGAATTTACACATTGGTTTGCTTTCAAGAGAGGCAGGAGTTGTCCTCTCTGTAGTGGTGGGCAGGGGTACCTTGAAAGTCTGAACAGGGTCATCTTGAAATGATGTCATAAAGCATCAGTTTCAGGAGTCAAGGAATCTACAACTATTCAAAGAGAACTTGCACTTTTCTCATTTTTTTAGCAGTGAGAACAGAACAACAGCTGGCACGTGAAGAAGGGATTTGGGTAAAACCTCTCATATATTTGATTTCGTGTATTAAAAACTCCTGAGTTCACTTGAAGCTTTTCAAGTGTTCTCCAAAGTTTACATTGAATTTCAGTATAGATGAAATATGGTAGCTACTCTGTGTAAGACTCTGCCAAAGGAATAACTGTGGTCTGTCAGCCTTTTTCCTCCTGTAGCTGCCAGCAGAACAGTAAAGACTTTGGCCCCTTGGAATTCATTTGACAAATGGAGGGGATGACTGAGGTGATTTTTTGTGTGTGTGTGAAAAGAGCAGATGGGTAACACTGATTTCTCTGCCAGGTGTAAACTCAAGCTGCCCCAGAAGACAATGTCCTTGTGGTCCTGGGTGAATCGGCCTGAAGAGCTCAGCAGGTTCAAGAATCCTCTCTTTGAGGCCAACAGTCTGGTCATCTGGCCCTCAGTTGCGCCACAGAGTCTGCAGCTCTGGGAAGGTATGATAGCCAGAGTCTGCGATGTGGAGTGAGTGCAGCATAGTGGCTAAGATTTAGTCACTGGGTTTGTATGCTGCACCATATAACTTTCCTGTTTTTATGGAGGGTGAGGGAAATGGTGGGAGGCAGAGCAGACAGAGGAGTCTCTTATCATTTTCCCTCCTGTTTGTTTTTTCCACTCTTGATTGTACCCAAGCTGATTTTCTTCCTTGGAGGAAAAGAGATGGGGATTTTTCTTCTGAAGAGTGGGGAGCAACTTGGATAAGTGGGTTTGAAGTAGAACTCCATGCATCTGATGCAGAGAGCTGTGTTTTTTGAAAGCTTATCCTACAATAGAGTTTGTTAGTCTTAAAGTTTCTCAAAACCTTATGCTACAATAGAGTTTGTTTGCCTTAAAGGTGCTACTGGGCTTTTACTATTGAGTAGAACTATGGTGGGAGAGGCCAAGATTGAACCTCTCACCTACATTCCTGGTTCTTGGCTCAACATTTGTTTCCTGTGGCTGTTCTTCATTTAAAAGCAAATACATTGCCGGAATGTTACTGACAATGGCATGTCATGTGTGGTTTGGCCCTTACTTGACTGAGTTGCAGACCAAGAGATTTACTGGGTTTGAATCTTGCTTCTGTTGTGAACTTACAAGGTGGCCTAAGGCAAGCCATTGTCTCTTGGCCTCAGATCCCCTGCTGCACTGTGAGATTACAGGGTGGCTGTGAGAGCTATATCATGTGCCTGAAGCACCATAGGTCTGCTAACTGTTATTCCCATGGCCATGCTGTGTGTTACCACCCAGAAAACAGCATGGGTCTGTTCAAACTATTTAGGTGACACTGCAGTCCCGTCCCGGGCCGTCCCTGTTCGAGCACCCGCGGCCGCCCTGCGGCGCGGCGATGCCCCGCAGCCCCCGGCACCCCACTTCCAAGCTGGAACGGGCCGCGCCCGGCCCCGGGCTCGACAGCCCCGCGCAGAGGGGGCAGCTCACCCACCTCTTCCTCCAGGAGCCGACACAGCAGCAGACGTGGCAGGACCCTCCGAGGCAGAACGGCCCAACAGTGCAGAAGAGGGGCCAGACGGCACGGAGGACATCGCAGCCCTGAACGACCGGCAACCGACAGAGCCAGGGGGGAGGGGCCCAGCTGCGCGTTCAGGCCTTTGAAGGGGGGTGGGGCTTGGAGAACGGGAGGTGCTGCACATGGGAGAGGGAATAAAAAAGGGAAGTGCCAGACGGACCGGGGAGGAGGAAGCCAGGAGTCAACCACTGGGAGGAATAGAGAGAGCGAGCGTGGAAGCAGCGGAACAGAGAGAGAGAGAGAGACGGGCGAGGCCCACCGGGCACTTTGACTCCTGGTGGCGAGAGGGTGAGCTCAGGTGCTGTTAACCTGCACCCCCGCCGTTCTGAGGTCCACAAAGGCACTGCAATTTCCCCAGCCCCGCACGGCGGCGCCTCCCGTTCAACGTCAGAACCACGGCGACGGTCCACGACCCCGGGGGGGGGCAGCAAAGGGCGTGACAACTGCCTTATACTGAGCCCAACCCTTGGTATGTGAAGATCCGTACTGTCTACTCTGATGGGCAGCAGCTGTCCAGGATCTCAGATCAAAGTCTTTTGTACCACCTTTGTCTTTTTTTAAAAAATGGAGATGCCAGGGATGCTTACCCTACTTGTAAAGAAAGCCAAAAGGGTATTGAAGCTCTCACAGTTAATGTTCCTACTGCATGAGAAATGGTAATGAAAACTGCAAAGTGTGTTACAACTTGGCTGGGGTGTTCTCTAAGAATGCAGGGAAAGGTAAGTGAATTTGTCTTTGCCTGTAAAGTGGATGCTTTATTGAGTCATTTAGCTACTAAGCAGACAGCCAGGCTGCTTTTTTTATGGTAAGTGTAACATGCAGCTCGGCCCTCACATCGTGCCCAGATGTACAGCCCAAGGCTTCTTGTTCTGTCAGCAGCTTTGCAGATCTGCCTGGCCTCCTGATGCGGAATGCCAGATGTACCCCCAGGCAGAAAGGCTTGACCATGTCAGGGGACTCTTGCTTCTGAGGAAGATTCAGATGTACATCTTCTTTCTGAATACAAGAAACTGACTGAGACCGCTGTATTATCTTGCTTTTAGTTTTCAGTTCAGTTCACCTTTATTGGCATAAAATACCTTAAAAGAGGATTACTATAAAAGAAATATACATTTAAAACCAAGCTTTTAGTTATGTTTATGAGATGAGAGTATGTCCCGACTGCTGTTTAATACTATTATTTCTCTATTGCCCCAGGTGTCTTCCTTCGTTGGAACCGATCCTCCAAATTTCTGGATGAATCTTATGAAGAAATGATCAATATCATCAAATATAACAAGGAACTCCAAGTGAAAGTGAATATGCTGAGGAGGCAGCTGGCGGAGCTGGAGACAGATGACAGCGCACAGGACGATGGGATGCCAGAGAGCCCCTGATGTTGCACCAGACTCACAGCCAAGGTCATCCCCACTCAGTTGGGCGAGTTATCACTACACTAAGCACTTGACACAAGACTTGCATGCACTCAAGATCCTTTTTTGGTACAACTGATTTTGAACCCATTTGCTTCTCATTCCCTCTCTTGGCACTGTAGTCATTTGCACCCCAATGGCATTGTTTCTTTGTTTTTTTCTCGGGAGCAAAAGCGTCCTAACTGAATTCATCCTACTGTCCTCTCCTGGCAAATTCTGCAATTGTGTACAGTTTCAGGGTCAACTCTGGCTCTTGAAACACTGTTGAATCTCACCAGTGTGATGGCCAATAATAGGAGTTCCTTGGTGTAGACAAGAAAGAGACTCCGGACTGAACTTAACTTTAGCATTTTGCAAACCCTACAGTGCTGGGGGGTTCTCTTCCCCCTCCCGTGCAACCTGCCCTTTATTCCCAGGCTTGACAATGTTCTTTAGTTTGTCTCTGGAGACCCAAAACAGACAGCTGCTTCCATCAGGTGCCAGTTCAGCACTGCAGTTGCAGCAGAGGAGAGTTGGGGGTGTCCTGAAAATCTGCAGATACTTTACTGTTCCCTTCTCAGGACACTGCTGCACTTAAAACATATTATTACAGGCTTGGCACAGACTACAGTCTGAACATCTGGCTTTGAGTTAATTCATATATCCCTAGTAAAGCACATAGCAGAGGCCTAAGAGATACCACTTCACACGGCATTTTATATACTTGTAGTTAGGGGTGGAGGAGAGACAGAGAGAGACAGGGAATCTTCCACATCAAGATCTAGCATAAAAAAGCAAAAACCTTCTTGCTGTCTCATGAGCTTTTGAGCAGCAAGGAGTTTCTATTAAGGAAGAAGCATTAAGTCATTTGAGCCTGCAGTTAAGGAGTGGTATGATCTCAGAAAGACCTGAATCAGATGCTTTTTTCCTCTTGTACATTTGAACTAACTGTTAGCTATGTGCACTAGGAAAGACTGGTGAAGGCAGAATTGCTCAGGAGATGGATACCAAAACAATTCATCCAGTTCCTTAAACCAGAGTGGTATAACCTTTCATGTATTCTGCCCTGGCAGAAAGAAAGTTTGGATTAATGCGTGGTTCCAAGTTGTACTACATCTTCTACCAGCTGTTACCACTGAGACTATTGCTTTGCCACCAATGCAGAGCCTAGAATGGGATGTTTCCAAGAAAAGTAAAGAGTTGTAGTTGCATCTGTATAACTTGAGACCCACCAGGGTGAAGGCAGTCCAGTTGTGTGTGTGGTGGTCCATAGTCTCATAATTTCTGCCTGTGATAGGAGCAATATCCAGTTCTCGCTGTTCCACAATTCTTGGCTGATGGGTTATTAATCTTGATTCACAAGTTAATGCAAGCCTGGCATAATGGTTGATCTCCCTTCCCTGAAGCTGGAACTGCTGCTTGCTCATGAAACCACCATGGGATCAGGGATAAGAAACTTTTCCATATCCCACCTTGTAGATAATCTTGTCACTTATTGCTAGCAGAGACATCACTTTGGACTTGCTCCTGCTGATGAATCAACTCAAGATCTGACCCTAGTCTAAGCCAATTTGAGGGTGGTCCTCCATGGAGATCTTGCTTTGTAAATGTGGTGCTAGTTTTCCCTTGTGGTTGAATTAACAAAGCACTGCTTCTTTTGTGTGCATGGACAAAGGCCTCTCAGCCTTTGGAAATAATTATTAATGCTTCATGTCACTGTTACAGCCGTGTTTGATTAAGGAAGCTTGTAGTGAATCAAAGGCTTTGGGAAGGTAGAGTGGGGGGTTATGGTTTTTTAAAGAAGCTCCTCCCCTTGTTTGCAATCTTTACAAGAGGTCTTTTCCATGTTCTGGTGGCTGGGGTCTCTATTTCTACGGCTGCTGTCTGTGCTTCTCAGCAACTCCTATTTCACTTCCTCCTTGCTGGGCCACTGCCTGCTTTGCCCTACTTCCAGCTAGTCCTTTCTGTCTCACTAAGGCTTATAGCTGCCGCTACCACCACCATCCTGAACTTCTTTCTAACTAAGTTCTTATTTCCCTGTCTCTTGTGCTGTGCTCCCCCCGCCCTCAGCCTCAACCCATTGCTTACTTTGGATCTTTTCTTCAGCCTCCTTGCCATTTTATGTCTCAGGGACCTCTTTCCAATCCTCAGCCTACCTTTGTGTGACATTTTAAACCCAGCCAGCCTGACAAGGTCTGCTTTCTATCAGAAACTGGACTGCAAATTATTGTGTTAGCAGAGCACTGTCTCCCACTGCACTATTGCAGCCACTTGGTGTCAGGCTTCATTCCACAAGGGCAACACAATGAAGATGGTTGGTTCCAGCCGGTGGGCAACCTCATGACATCAGTCACAGAAAAATAAGAATATGTTTTACAGTGAAAGTACTAATAACACTGTACTGCAGCTGGTAAAAATATTCTGAGATAGGTATAGCCAGTATAGTTTTAAAACCTACCCCCAATATTAAGGGGCTATTCTACATCCAGAGTGGACAGTTTGCAATTTAGCCTTCTCATGTCCCTGTTCTCCCCTGGGTCCTCATACTCAAACATTCCCTGCCTGTTTAATAGGGCAAAGAATCCCTGCATTTACATTATGGAGTGGCATGAAGGGGTTCTTAATGCTGCAGTAACTCTGATTCCCAGTAAGATGTCTCCTTTGAGTCATGTGATGATGTTGAGCAATGCAGAGTAAGTTGGAGGTTGCTGCATGCTTTGGCTTTCTGTTAATATTATCCTGTGGCATAAAGGCACAGAGCTGGCAATGTCATGATGTGCACAGACCTCTCAGTTTTGGTATGTGGAAGTGTAAGCAAAGACGCTCTCATTACAGAGCAAGTTTTCCCATCCTTTCTCTGGAGAGTGCATCACAGAAGGAACTGGATCCTTCCGCCCGAAGTCATCTTGCTTCAAAATGCATCTCTGTTTAAGTGCCGAATCCTAAAGGACTTTGTGTTCAGTAGTGAAAAGACAGCTTGTGTGTCATTTTTGAAGGCTGGCTGTTGTGATTCATGATCTTGATTGCACTGTTTAGGAGTTACTTTTGGTGCTTTTTAATTTTTAATGGGTTTGGTTCAAAGGGAATTGTAAATACTTTATTTATGTTTTTCACAAGTTATTTGCATGGTTTAGAAATTTCATTGTGTGTGTGTGTGTTGGGGGGGTGTCACGAATTGTAGCATTCAGCCCTGTTAAAAAGAGTGTTGGTGCTTAATATGAGCTTCATCAAGGGGTCATTGAGACAGTGATTTGGGACTCTGCAGAAAGCTCTTTTCAGGTACCATTATGCATTACTAATAATCTGAGAATTAGTCTTCTGGCTGTTATGTATGGAGCCTTCACAGAACTACGTTTCCTAGAACTTGTTAGCTTGGGAGCTATGACTTAGGATAAACCTGTCCTAAGTGGCATTCCTATTCTCCCTCTGTCTCTCTCCCCCCCCCCCCCCCCCACATTGTTAACGTTCTGATCATCCAAATGCTATGTGGTTGGTTAACTGAATTTTGCCGTTTTCTCTGAAAGTAAAGATTATTTTCATGCACCTACCCAAAACAGCAGAATCACTTCTGAAATGTCTTGTGATGGATATGTGATCATGCTACCCTGCATTTTTTTAAAAATACTCAAAAATACTAAATCTTCAGTCTCTGTCTGAAGGGTCTCATTTGAAGTAAGTTATGAGCTACCAAATACTATGCAGGGTAATGGAGAAAGCCTATCGGTGCAAGCAAACTGACCTCACTGTTAATTTCTTGCTCAGCTTCTCTGATAACAAATATCCCCCAGGATCTGTACATCTGATAATATCCCCCAGGATCTGTACATCTGAGGAGACTGGAGAACCTGCTGTGTTTGACAGGCGCCATGCCCTTGTCGTTTTGCTAGTACAGTCCCACCCTGCTTTTACTTTGTAGGTTCCTCCTCCCAGGCTCATTTGACCTTGTTCTCTCTTAGCCCAGCATTAAAACAGCCTTTACTAGTTTGATATTCAATGTACATTTATGAAGTTACTCGTGCCCTGATTGGGCTGATTTTAATATGCTTCTAGCATATGATTTTCTGAGTATCTTATTCCTTGATACCAGATTGTGGCTGGTTCCATGTTTGTTTGTTTTTGGGTTTTTTGAGAGACTGATGAGATGATATAGGATGCTAATTCTTGTCCACAAACAATAATTAACAGAAATCCTTGTTACATTTTAGCCCAAACTGTTTGCCAAGGCTATATCCATTGTATACATAGTTGGTGCCAGAGGTCACTCATGTCAAGCAAATGCCAGGGATTCATAGTCAGTGAGAAGCCTGCTGAGCTGAGTAACCCCCAGCACTTTGTGCTGAGGCCCCTGAAAGGTCAGAGGAGGGGCAACATTTCATCTCACACTTACATTGGGACCAAGTGAATATGGGAATGGATGGGGGATGTGAAGTGAGGAAGAGAAAGGGCACATAGAAACACTCTGCCGGCCCATAGGTCCTGTCCATCTATCAATGGTTGAAGAGATGCACTGATGATTTTTGCCCAGGGAGAGACAGATTCCTAAGCGGTTCTTACTGATTTCCCATTATTCTGTGAGTTCATATGACTTTAAAAATACAAAGTTATATAAGCAATCCTCATCAAACTCATCAAATCTGTATATATGTCTAAGTATGATTCAGAAGGAGAAACTTCAGTTGCCCCATTACTCACATCTCCAACCAGTAGTTCTGGCATCTATTTTATGGTTAATTAGCTTTGTTGGATCATCTTGAGAAGAATGTAAAAAACCATGGGTGCCCTGCCAAAGGAAGAACTGTTATAACAGAGTGTCATCTTATAGTTCTGCTTTGAATGTCTAGTGTGTTCTGATTGTACTCCAGCTTATATATACCCTACCCATTCCACAGTGCCTTGTGCTGTGGTTCAGACACCTGCTACAACTTGGATATTGTGTCCCTGCATCCAGGAGAAGACATAGGACACTTCCCCCAACACTCCCAAGTATATGTCAGTTGATAAAAATAACATGAGCATTGCAAAAGGAGACCGGCACCTTTTGGGGGGCAAGCTACATTTTGATTGTTTGGGATTGAATTTTTTTTTAATGTAGCAATCTGTTTTTAAGCGCACTATTGTCTGTGTCCACATTTCCAATGTTTAACTTACATATTGGTGTCTTTATTGAGCCTTGCAAACAAAATAACTTCTTTGTAAAGCAGGAAAATGCCAGTCTGTTAGCAGATCTGTGTGCAGCTGAGTAGCACTGTTCATAATGTACCACAGGCTACCGTATCCATTTACTACTACAAGCTACGTGGTGGCTGTTATCGTGGTCCAAAATCGGGGCCTGCTGCTGCTTCAGAGTTTAAATTTTTAAATGAGCCAAGCTGGCAGCACCTGGAAGGAAATGTGTACTAACATGCTGGGGGGTACATTTGCTGTTCTTCTGGACTGCCATCTTGAATAGTACTACACAGTCCTTATCAAAGAGATTAATAAAGAAATACAAGGAGAAAAAAAATGTGTCCTCCATTTGTTTTGTTAATGTTTATATCCTGCTTTTCTGATAATTGTATCTCAAAGGGGCTCATGTCAGTCAATCTAGAGAGAATTGCAGACTAAAAAGACAAGGTATGTGATTGAAAGGAAAAGGTAAAAGATGGAGGTCAATCTGTGACAACATGTTTATATCTATTTGGGGCCAAGCTGATCTTCCTTAATTGGTATTCTTGACCCTCTGGCTACTGACAGAACTGGAATATCCTTCTTCTTGTCTCCCTGGTAGTTGACACTGACAGCAGTCTTCTTTCTGGTAGGGTGGAGGAAGTAAACTTCCAACTGCTCATTTTCTGTTCAGTGGCTGGGGGTCAGGCTGATCTTCAAATGGCACCTTTGCAGCCTCGCTATAGCCCTTAGCCTTCTGGCCAGGGGCAAGGGCTAAAGTGTCCCCATTTCTGCAGATCTTTGCAAGGTGGCAATGGAAAGAGAGCTGTAATGATAAGTGACTGTGGACTTTGAAGATGTATAAAAGATCTCAGTTAAAACTCGAGACTTCATGAAACTACTGTATTTCCCGTTTGTTCTTGCCAGGCTTTCAAGTTAATTTACTTTGCTTATGAGCAGGTTCTCACTCAGAGAGGTATGTGTTCTAGATTAAGTTACTATTTCTCAATGCTTTTGAGCTTCTAAACTGATGCTGCCTCTTAAGACCGTGGAACCCAACACCAACCATCCGTTCCAGATGCATGTGCATGCAGCTTACTGCCATCTGCAGGGATCTGTGGATTGACACACGAATCCAATATGGGCCATAGAAAGGGGAACAGAACAAGAGGTCACAAAGAGAATGTCCTGAAGTCACACATGGGAAACTCTTTAAAACAACTCTTCCTGAACTTCCTTCCCAAACAAGGTTTTAGGTGGTGGTAGAGCAATGATGGTGTGGGTCCCTGTAATGATTTCATGTTTTGGTGTGTGTTCCTTTAATTAATTTATTATTTATGTATTATTTTATACTTCTACCCCGCCCTCCCCGCAAACGGGCTCAGGGCGGCTTACAAAATGGCACACAGTGTTAAGTGTGACTGCAGTACTGTAGGGGAGGTGATGTGGGAGACAAGTGTGATTTTGATTGGCTAATGACAGAGTGGGAGAAGAGATGTTCTGAGAGGAATCTGTGTGGTTATCTATGGAGGATTTCTGTGTGAAGTATGAAGAGTGTGTGTAGTCTGTGTGACCAAGGGTCTGTTGGAGCGGGAGCGCACAGGACACAGCTCCGGGAGTGAGGAGCCCAGGGGGCGGGCACATGACCAAGCCCCGCCCCCTCCTTGGCTTCCCCGAGCAGTGCAGAGGCGCAGCGCCCCGGGGAAAGCCCTGCTAGGGTCTTTATTGTTTTTAATGATTTGTTTTAATATTGATAATTTTATCATTGTTCCTTTTATGACTGTGTGCTGCTTTTCCAGAGACTTGCTCAAGGTGGCATATAAATTTTCTAAGTATACCATTTTTTATCTGGGCACATGGCACATAAGTACTGGAGAAATTTCACCAACCCTTCAGCAGCTTCCACCCCATCAGTTTGGTGTAGTGGTCAGGAGTTGGACTGTAATCTGGGAGAACCGGGTTTGATTCCCCACTCCTCCACATGCAGCTGCTGGTGTGACCTTGGGCCAGTCACAAGTTCTCTCAGAGCTGTTCTCTCATGAGCAGTTCTCAAAAGACCTCTCTCAGCCCCACCTACCTCACAGGGTATCATGTTGCGGGGAGGGGAAGGGATGGGTGGTGCACATGTCCTGGGTCTCTCAAGTCTACTTGAAACCTGGTGGTTTCAAGGGAGCAGAAAGAGAATGAGGGTGTGTTCTTTACGCTTATTTTTATTGCACAAAGTATTGGATGGGGAAGGGAATGGAGGAAGAGCAGGTCAGTTTCACTCACCTGTGGAGTGGAGCCTGAGGGGTGGGTGTTGCCTTCTGACACACTTCTAGTATGTTAGGGGGGTGGCATATGCAAATGAGTTATGCTAATGAGCTCCTGCACCTCTTTTTCTACAAAATGATCCCTGTGTGTGACTATAAGAGTTTTGTGAGAGAGTCTATAAGGCAATGAAACAAGTTGTGTCTAAACTGTGTGGTTAGACAAATGTTTTATCTTGTGGCCCAAGACAAAGAGTTTAGCCTGTGTGGCTACTTATATGAGAGAGAGAGAAATATAAGCCTGTCAGAGTGAGTTCGGAGTTTGAGAGACTGTAGCACTAAGCATTACCAGTTATATTTACAAGTTCCTTTCTTCAGCAACCATTCAAAATAACCAGAAACCTATTTTGTTCTTTATTAAATAAATCAATTTTTGTTTAAACTTATCCCAGGAATCAGTACAGTACTTCCTCAGGGCCATATAGTCTTCTGAAGAGCCCAGACCCTAGGTCATACTACCAAAAGAGAGATTTGGAATTTTTGATTCCTGGTGGCAGAAGAAAACTACCAAGTTTATAAACAGGGAGTGTTTAAAAGTAAAACTGTTTCCCCAAATAGCAAGAACCTCACAGTCCGCCCCCCCTTATGTGCGTCATACACAGACCTCTGATGGGCCATACAGTTCAGCCTCAGCTTTGCTGGAAAGAGGGTAGATGGTTCTATCAGTCTTGAAATCCTTTTCTGAGACTTTGCACATCCTTCCACATGTTTGTGCCTCATCAAGGAGTTTTGGGACCACTGGATTTAGTAATTGCATTATTCTACCTCTGCACATTTGAAATTTTCTTGGAGACTCATGCCCTGGGCTTTGCGTCACTCTCTGAATGCCACTACACATGGCCTTCTACACATGCAACTGCCACAGTAGACAACTGGTCATCTAGTTTCTCTCCTCCCTGCAATGTCTAGTTAAAATTCTCGACTGTTGCGACTTCAGCACCTCCTGTTCACCCCCAGCCCTGCTTTGTATCACTGGCTGCAGATGCTTGGGCAACACAAGTAAAATTAGTCATACAAACTCAACAAATGCAGTTTCCTTATCTTGCTGTGAGTGGTGGATGGGAGGTTAATTTAAAGCAAAGGAAGTACCTTCCACTTCAATCCCAATCAGTTAACCAAAAAAGGAGGAAGTGGGGAAAAATACCCTACACTGAATTGGTCAAGGATGGAATAAGATGATCAGCTTCCTGTTCTCACTTAGCCATAAATGTCAACATCAGTGCTATGAGGCAGTTACACCATAGCGTGAGATTGCTCAAGTTGCAGAACCTCAGTCCTGGAAACCAGTCATCTCACATTTATTCACTGTAGAGGAAAGGAAGAGAGGCTACCATCGCTGTAATGTTCTGATTAATTTCACCATGAGGCTGTGTAATGGTGCCCAGATTTAAAACACTGAAAATCAACTGAAAAGGCTAGTTGCCACCTTCTATCTTGGAATTTAAAGAAGTGTGCAGAATATAGTGCCTATGAATTGTAACCTATTGCTGCTAGTGTCACTGAAGATGATCATCGAAATGAGCGAGCATATACCCAGGATCCTCCTGTGTTTTGATGACTCCTTCTGTTGAATTTGAGGACATGATGATTATGGTTTCTTATACTCTTTGGAATACTGTAATATTGTCATATAAATTCATCTTGTATAGAATGTACTGCACACTGAAGTTGAAATAAATTTATATAAAAATTGATTTATTACATTACACTATATAAATGTTTTTGAATGTTTTTTCATGTTTATGTTGATTAGAATTATTTAAAATTAGTGCTAATTGTTACAGTGGTATTGTTTGTGTTTATACAATTGTGTTATACACTGTAATCCTTCTAGTAACTGCTGGGGGAAAGACAGCATGGTATAGCTTGGTGATCTCCCACCAGTGTGCAGCATCAGTACACTGGTGGGAGATCACCAAGGAAGGCTGCACAGAGGATGGCAATGGCAAACCATCTCTGCTTCTCACTTGACTTGAAAGCCCCTTGCTTGGTTTTGACTTGACTTACGTATGCATATACATTGCTTTGTCATGCTGAGGAAGAAACAGTATAGAAATGAATTTTGCCTACAGGTGAATGGAGGAGTAATCATCTGGGGGGGTTTTGTCTCTTGTCTGATCAAACGGTCTCATTAAGATAACTGGTGTTTGCACTAGGTTTTGCTTTGCTGCTGGTCAATACAAATTAGGAATATGAGGCCCTGGAGTGAAAATAAGGGCTCTTTAAAATTTCTTACACCACATAGCAATCCCAAACAGGATAACTCAGAATCCTATTCAGGGCTATTCAGTGGGGCTTATTCCCTAGAAAGTGTTTTAAAGAGTGCATTGATAGGGAAGCCTTCTCACCTGCTTTATAGAAAATTGGATTTTTCCCCATATTGCAATTTGGCAGAGAGAGATGGGGGGAGACATACATACAGTAGTTGAGAGGAGGGGTATTCCTTCATATTTCATCTCAGACATGAACTCACTGGATAGAATGGTAGCTATCACTTGGCCTCATCTGCTGCCATCAATTCTGCCTGCAATATGTGGAAAATACTGGTCTGCCTTCCAGGGTTATTGAAAGAACAACTGGGAAGGGTTCTGCATACTGACTATGCTACACGGTTGCAAAACATTTACCTCAATACTTCTCTCGGCGTTCTAGATCGGGTTGCGAGTTCTGGTTTAGGAAACCCCTGGAGACTGCCTGTGAAGGTTGGTGTTGGGTAGAGAGCTGAGTGGGGATGTGATACTATAGAGTCTGCCCTCTGAAGCTGCAGTTTCCTCCTGGGCAACTGATCTGTGTAATCTGGAGATTAGTTCTAATTCCAGGAGAACTCTCAGATGTCCTGGCCCCACCTGGAGGTTGGCAACTTTTGGCAGATCCTAATCTTAATAAAAAATATTTTACTCCATGTGGAATTTTTCTAATGGATAAACATGACTACCTTTAGGTTTTTGAATTTAAAAAATATACTTGATACTCGTGTGTGGGGGAAATGTATAGATGTATATTTTGGGTTATATTGTAACTAACATTTGTAATTTATTTCTTGAAATTTTGGCATTTTGTTTGCAGTCTTTTTTTTCCTCACTTCTTCTCAAGTAATTTTTAATTTGTATTAAAATAAGAAGTATAATTGGTGTGCGCAGCTGCAGGGACTCCAGTCACGAAAGCGGGACACAAATCAAACCAATAAATGAATCTTAATGTCCAGTGTACAATGTAAAATAAGTTTACATTGTTAAAAGTTGGATTTTTAAAAAACGTCGAACGAGGTATTTTGTATGTTGGCAGGTTATGTACACGGACACACGCACAAAATACTTACTGGTACACCGGCTTGCAGTTGAATAACTTCCACCGGTCACACGCCTCGCGACAGAACTGCCTTCAGGGGGAAACGATGGCGTCACTCCTCGCCAACTGTTCTTGGGATGACGTCACCTCCCCGTTCTTTCTGCGCCAAAATAGTTCGGTCCGTCACCATCCGAGCCGTTGGACGAAACGGTTTCCATGGCAACCGCCGCGAGCTGCAGAACCGCCAAGAAGCATTTTACGTGCCGCGCGCCCCTCTCCCCCGATAGGTTGAGTTGGGCGCAAGCGAGGACTGGGGGAAGAGAGAGAGATTGGCAAGGCAAAATGACCCCCCCCCCCCAATAGTCTTCCCTTACGGCTGTTGTCGTTGAAATAAGGAGCCTCTCTTGACCTATCAGAAGACAGAAGCAGAGGTGCGAGTGGGCGCGGCTTGCTAATACGAGCCGGTGCAGGGGGGGTATTTAACAGCCAGGTGCAAGACAGAGGCTGCCATTTGTCTAGAGGGGTGCTGAGACTGCTGGTTGCGTCAGACGGTGCTCTAACTAGAGGTAAGTGAGGGAGGAAAAGTCCATGCCTTCTTTTCCCACTGAAGGATGCTTGGTTTTTTTAAATTATTTATTTCAATTGATAGCTTCTAGCGTTCCTTCTCTGAAGGGTCAGTCTTCCAACTGGAGTTTCCCCCTTAAGTTTTGGGGATGGATAGTTATGAGGCGGAGAGATGTGGGCTGGGAGGTGCTCTTGATTACTTTAGTCTACTTCAGTCCTTGGAAGGGTGCCTAGTCTGCACTGGTGTCTGGTGCTTCCAAGAAATGCTCCCTTCCCGTCCTTTGTTGGGTTTATGCTTGCCTTCACTTTGCTGCTTAGGCTGTAGGTTTAACCTTTTAATAAAGCTCTTTCACTTGATGAATCGGCTTATTAGTTCTGAACACACACACACACACCCCATTTTCAGGTAGTTAATAATTTATGTTTCTGTTGTCATTTTCTTGGTTGCTTCATTTGTATAACTTACATTATATTGGCATATTAAAGGGCCTCTTTCAACAACAGCCTTCTCCCCACCTGACCTGCCCATCTCTGTAACCCAGAGCACAAAATGTATTTGGAGGGTGTAGCAATAACTGCAGAAAGGAAAGAAATAGAAAGGGCTGAGGTGTGAATATTGCTGACATGGATAGTATACAGAGAACGATTACCAAGCAGTTGGTATCCAGACTAATTTATAAAAGTGTCATACACACATTTCTAAGACTTCCTGACAAGCAGACAAGATAATTAGGTGTTTCTCATGGCTTTCTTCATGCTCCTTTATCCATCTTCTCGGGGTTTTCTTCCCGATGACTTGCTTCACTTCTCTTCCTCTCCAGACGGTAGCGGCCTCTCTAGACTGAACAATCTGGGACTGCCTGCCTTAATAGCCCTTTGAAATTCCCTTTCCTTGCCTCTTGCTATACTGGGAAAACCCGGCCCTCTTAAAACAGGCCCCCCTTTTTTCTGTCCTACTTCTCAAACACTGTCACGCTTCCTTTTACACACAGAGGGCCTTTTCTCACTAGCTTTCCCCCGCGGTTTACAGGGAAGCTAGCACCGGAGCTTCTGGTCAGTTTCCCACCATTTGCTCCCTGCTCACAATTTCCTCCAGAGTATCACTGCACTGCTCCGGAGCTTCCCTGGAGCAAGAAAATCCTGTTATTTTTATAAAGATCAATGTTTTTCATTGTTAGGTTTACACCTAGATATTTTGTCTTTTTCACCACCTCACATTCGATAAGGTTTTGTAACTCATTTTGTTTCTTATTTGACATATTTTTGCACATCACTTTCGATTTGTTCTTATTTACATAAAATCCTGCTAAGTCACCAAACTCTTTTACTCTCTGTAACAAATATGGTGTGGACAAGGGGTCTTCCACTATAAACATCACATCATCTGCAAAGGCCCTATATTTAAAAGAAAAACCTTTAGTTGTTAAGCCTTTAATATCTTTATCTTCCTTCACATTTAACAGTAGAACTTCTAAAATCCAAATAAATAGCAGCGGCGAAAGTGGGCATCCTTGTCTTGTTCCTTTTTCAACTTTAAAATCGTCTGTCTTTTCAGTATTAATTATTAAAGAGGATTTCTGCTCTTTATATATTGCTTTGATGAGGTTAAGCATGTATTCACCAATCTCGAGATGTTCTAAAACTTCAAACATAAAATCCCAGTTTAAATTATCGAACGCTTTTTCCGCATCTAAAAAGAAAAAGCCCACTTCCTTTTCAGGGTGTTTGTCGTAGTATTCTATAGCATCCACTACTACTCTTAGATTATCCCTTATTTGTCGATTAGGTAAGAACCCTGCTTGTTCTGTTTGTATAGTCTCTTTAAGGTGCTCTTTTAGTCTATCTGCTATAATCTTAGCAAAAATCTTATAGTCATTATTTAGTAAAGAGATCGGTCTATAATTCTTAACATTAGTCAAATCTTGATTTTCTTTCGGGATCAGTGAGATGGATGCATCTTTCCAGGTTTCTGGGACCTCACCAGTGACTCCTATGTCGTTCATCAATAGCAGTAACACCGGTGAAATTGACTCCTGTAACGTTTTATAAAACTTCGCTGTAAATCCATCCGGTCCAGGTGCTTTTCCTAATTTTGAGTCATTTATTGCATTTTTAATCTCTTGTAATGATACTGGATTGTTAAATAGTTCTTTAATTTTCTCTGTTGGTTTTGGTAACTTTAATGTTTGCAGGTATTCTTTAATCTTTCTTCTGTCTTTATTTTCCTTCTTAAAAAGTTTTGCATAGTATTTAAAAAATTCTCTTTTTATTCCTTTGTTGTCTATTATCTCAATATTATCTCTTATCACTTTAGTGATAAATTTATTTTCACATTTTTTCTTTAATTGCCATGCTAAGTATTTTCCGGGTTTGTTTGCACCTTCAAATGCTTTTTGTTGGAGTTTTTTTAAGTTCCAGTACATCTCTTGGTTCAAAATAGCTTTTGCTTGGTCTTGTAGCATCCAGATTTCCTTTTGCAGTTTCTTTTTCCCTGGTTTGTTCTTCAGTTCTTCTTCCTTTGTTTTAATGGCTTGTAGAATATTTTCATATTGCTCTCTTTTCTTTTTATTATCTTTAGCATTTAGCGATATCAATAGTCCTCTCATCACTGCTTTATATGCATCCCATACGGTTTGGATTTTAACTTCTTTCTGCATGTTTACTTGGAAGTATAGGTCTGTTTCTTCAAGTAATTTTTTAATTATTTCTTGATTGTCTAGTAAGTCCTCGTTTATTCTCGCATCTCTTTTGTTTTTTTACCTGCCCAGCTGTCCATAAACACGGATTATGATCTGAAATTATTCTGGGTAAAATTTCCACTTTTCTTGTCTTAAAGGTTAAATTAGTAGTCATCCAAATCATGTCAATTCTTGAATGTGAGTCATGTCTATTAGAATAAAAGGTAAAATCTTGTGGACTAGCTTTCCTCCAAATATCTTCCAGCTTCTCTTGTTTTATCAGTTCAAAAAAAAATTTTGGAAGCTTCCCTAATGTCTCATCTTTTCTTTTAGAGCGCCTGTCTAATTTATTATCTACAGTTCCATTGAAGTCCCCTAACATCATGATTTGGTCATAGTTTACATTGTCCAATTCCATTTGTAATTCTTTAAAAAACTTTTCTTTGGCTCCATTCGGAGCATAAATGTTCACAATCAAAGTTTTCAGTCCTTGTAGTAAAATTTCAATAGCTAAATATCTTCCATCTTTGTCTTTAAATATTACTTTATGTTCCAAATCTTTTTTGACATATGTTACAACACCATTCTTTTTATTACTTGCTAAAGAATAAAATTCTTCCCCCAATTTTTTCCTTATTAAATATTTGTGGTCTTGTTTTTTAAGATGAGCTTCTTGTATACAAATTATACTACATTTTTGTTTTTCCAGCCGATGACCTACCATTCTACGTTTTTGGGGTGAATTTAGTCCATTTACATTCCATGTAAGTATTTTGTAATCCATCTTGATATATTCTTAAATATCTCCAAAGTCATCTTTATTCTCTCCCAGGAATGCGTACATTTCTTCTATACTTTTAATCACTACTCTGGTGTTACCATAATAGAAGCTTAATCCTTGAGGTATTTCCCAACGAAATCTGATTTTTTTCTCCTTCAATTTATCGGTCAGACGCTTGAATTTTTTCCTTTCTTGCAATATTGCTCTGGGCAATTCTTTCATTACTATAATTTTCTTTCCATCTATTACAAAAGGATCAGTAAAGCACTTCTTGTAGATTTGTTCTTTTGTTCTTTTCATTGTAAATTGGACAACCACATCTCTTGGTATGTTCTTGTCTCTTGCATATGTAGAATTAACTCTATAAACAAGATCCGTGTGTTCTTTAACAACTTCTTCCTGTTCTTGTAAAAAATCTGCTATTGCTTCTTGCATTCTTGTAAAAATGTCTTCACTCAATTTTTCCTCAATCCCTCGAAATCTCAAATGGTTTTGCATATCTTTATAATGCATCATCTTTTCCATCCTCTCATTCTCTCTCATTGTCTTTTGGGTGCTTTCTTCCAGTTCTTTTACTTTAGTTTCTATATCTTGTGTTCTTGTGGATAATTTTTGAAATTCTGCTTTTAATTCCATGAAATTTTTGTCTGCTTGAGCTGCTATATTATTCATTTTAACATTTACCTCTCCTATAGCGTCTAACATTTTCTTTTCCATTGCTTCCATAACGGCTAGTAGTTCTTTTTCTTTTTTTGCTGCCATTGTAGGAGAGGACCATGTAGCTGCTCTCGATCTTAGTCCGCGGTCCGTCTTGTCTCTTTAAAAAAGATCGATTTTATCTTGTTTTCCAAGTCGAACACAAATTAGTGCATTCAAACAAGCTAATCTTGCCAAGTCGAATTATGTTGGTTTCAGCCTTCTAAGTTATATAGTCTTTGAGATATTGCAGTTTAAAAATTTTATAAATCCAAAATGGCGGGTGCGACTTCTCTATGGTTAATGTCAAAGGTTATAGTCTTTTTACCTTACTTCTGGCTTGCCGTAGTTTCCTTTTGTCCCTTCCTTTTGTTTACTTGTCTGCTCTCTGCACGTCACTTCCTGTTGTGGTCTTTCTGGTCCGGCAATATTTACAGTCCCCTTTACCTTCTTCCGGTTCTTCTCCTTTTCCCTTCTTGTCTGCTCTTCTAGCCGTCACTTCCTGTCTCAGTCCTCACGTCTTAGTCTCGCGATGCTTGGTTCCCTTCTCCCTCTTTGTCTCGCGATGCTTGGCTCCCCCTCCCGACTCTTCTTAACCGCAGGAATGTTAAACAACTTGTTTTTTTGGCTTTTTAAGTTCAAATTCAGCTTTTTAGCGCTTCAAAACTGCACTCATCCAGTCTACAACAGTCTATTGCTTCACCCGATCTGCTTTTCGTCTTTCAAAACGCGGTAGTGGTAAGGCAAAAACTTTTTTTCCGTTACCTTTTGTTGTTACTTCGCTTCAGATGTGGTCCCAACGTTTAAACTTCGTCTTCTTTGCTAAGGAATCAGGGGAATTGGAGGTTTTATGCTGAATTTATCAGCTCAGCTCGGCTCCTTAGAGATACTCGCAAGAATCCTCTTTGGCTGCAGTGCTCAAGGTGTCGGAAAAGTCTCCTCCGAGACTTTCCCTTCACCGAGGTTGCTCAAACCTGGATTTCCGGTTGGAGGAATGGAGGTCTGACACGCTTTGCAAATGCGCAAGGCGGACAGCGGCTCTTCCTGACAGCTTGGGTGGATTAATCCACCTGACGCAACCTCACACAGGTAGTGTGAGGACCAGCAAGCAAGCCAGATTGCCTCTTTAGTGCTGCTGGAGTGAATCAATACAGACCATGGTGATAACAGGTGTCATTATCATTGCCTGCATCTAAGGCATACAGCTGTCTGGTGCTTCCAGTGGTGCAATGGTTCTGCTTCTAGAACAGTGGCCTACAGGGACCTTCCCAGTATGTTCAGGGGCCAGACCAACCCTATAGCCAGTTCTTCTCTAGTGAATAGCTCTCTGTGGTGGTTGCTTCCGGTTTACTAGTGGGTATGATCAGCGGATGATGTAGGGACACAGGATGCCATCCTTTACAGGACTTCCTCTGTTATAAGGAATCAAGTTCTAGTTGGACAGCCAAGTTACTCTTTTGCAACAAAAACAAGATGCTTGAGGCACCATAAAAAAAAACCCTATCATTTATTGTGGTAGCAGAAATTGTGCAATGTAAAGTTTAAAAAGCACCATTCAGAAACCACTGGAAGAAAACATTTGTCTGCCAGGGTACTTTGTTGCTTGACTTGAAAGTCACCACTCTTCAACAAAGGGAGTCTCCAGCATAAGATTGTTGAATCAGGATTGATCAGTAGGTCCAATTGTATCAACCAAGATTTAAACAGAGATGACACTACCATGACAGCTGCTATAAGTATTTTTATCACTGTATTCTTGCCTTTATAGTTGTTGTAAATGGCCACTGTTTTTAACTGGTATACTTTTAACTTTTGCATGGAAATGTGGGACATACTGGGAAAGTAATAGATAAGCATAGGGATGGGTTATAAAAGATGCAAGGTGGCCTGGAGACTGGAATGCCCTCTAAGGAAGAAGTGGTAAAACAACTCCAAAGAATGTTTCAGCTCTGAGAACATAGGGGTAAATAAATGCATACATACCTTGGAGGGTGAATCATCAAGGAGGGCAAATTAGTGAGATGAATGAGGGGCACCTGGAGTGTAGTAAAATTTTATGGGGGTATGAATTAGTAGCAAAGAAGAACAGAAGGCAGTTATTATATTTAAGGAATATGTGCATGTTGAAATATTATAACCAATCAGAACAAAGAATGCTGTCAGTACAAGGTATAAAAAAGTGATCATGATTGTGAATTATGGAACACTTGGCTGTTTGATTTGTTCCCCTTTAACCAAATAAAGCTTTGTAAACAGAGACCCTGGGAGTGGTTTTTAGGCTTGCTGCATGCCAGGTCAACAACCCGTTTGGTCATCAGAAATGTTACAAACCGTATATAACAGAACAAAGGGATAGCAAGAGAAACAATTTTCCCATTTCTTCCTTTCTTGTTCTGCTTGGCAGAAGCAGTTTAAATTCCTCTTTGGTACTATGTTTGGATTTGGAAACTCTGTGGTAGAGTGGCAATAGACTTTTAGAGATACTCCCTTAACACCCTTTCTTCCACCACAAGATCTTTAAGGCACTGGATCAAGGTGAATACAGTATGGAAAAATACCAAGTGAAAACAAAAGTGTGATGCTTTTAATTCTGAGTTACAGGGTTTATTGGGGGGGGGGGGTGTTAGACAAGGGGGAAGGGGATATCTGCTGTGGAGGAGGAAATTCCTTCAGAGAAGCAATGCAGCAGGGAAAATTCAAGTTGAGTAGAATGTTAAAGACTACTAGATTTGAATTTTGTTCTGCTACTACAAACTAGACACAGCTATCTGCCTGGCACAGCACAGAAAGGCAACCCAAATACAATGCTATCTCTACTGACTCCAGGTAGTTGCATAGTTGCGTTTCTGTTAGTTCTCACGTGTTCTTGAAATTCCAGTGTCTGTAGCATAACACAAATGGACAATACTTGGTGTCACCTTGCACGCTCCATAAGAAATGTTCATGGAACTCATTCCCTCACTTGTGTTTAGAAATGGTCAATTTGATGGCCAATTGGCATTTCCTTTTTTGGGGAAGAACAGCCAACTGATAATGATCAGTTTTGGAGATGAAAGAGGATGGAGTTCTCACCTGCCAGCACAATGAACTTTATTTAAAACATTTTATGGGGCATATCCACCTGATCAGGGTGTCCATAAAAACATTAAAATAGTTGAACAATTAAAATCAACGTTTAAAATTATAAAGTTATTCAATAAAAATACAAACAAGACTAGAACAAAGGAGGACGGCCAATAAAGGGTACTTAAAGTGTACCCTAAACAGACCAAAAAAGTCTTCACTGGCCAAAGGAAGATACTAATAGAGGGAGACAAATCAATATTCCCGGGGTTCTCTCTTACTCATATGGCTGTTTCTGGGGCAACAATACAGCCATATGCATCTGTGGGAAGTTTACTCAGTAAAGAAAAATGTATACAATCAGTGGGGAGAATTATTAGGCAGGTAAGCGAATCGTTATTACAGTGTACCTCTTGGGTTTTATGGCCTTTAAACCCCACTGTTGTCATTCCCCTTTCTACATGTAAATATTTAATCTAGTGACTGAGAATTCACTTGTGCATCTGATGAGCTGGCTTCTAACCACAGAAGCTTATGCTACAATGCATCTTGTCTTTAAGGTGCAACAAAATCCCCCGTTGTTTATGTAGGGGTAGTAATTCTGTCTGTTGGTTTGTGTAAGGGGTGAGGTTTGAAGGCAAGTGACTCAGCAGCCTTGAGGAAGCTAAGCAGGTCTGGATAGTATCTGGATGGGGTACGGCCAGGAATCTGAGGTGTGCTTGCCTTGTGCTTCCTGGAGGAAAGCCAGGATATAAATTATCTATTCATTTATTTCAAAACATGTATACCCTGCTGTCAAGGAGTCCAAAGCTGAACCCCTTGGGTCCAAAGTAATCAATTTTATTAAAATATTGGGAATTTTTATTTAATTTCTGTCAAAGCAAAGATTTTTTAAAAATATATATTTTATTGTTTTTTTTCAAAATCTAACAGCTAATCTACAACTACAAAAGAAAAAAACTAAGCTAAGCTAAAATATACAAAGATCAGATTAGTTAAATAAAGTTTCGTAGTTCCCATAGTAATACAAAACAGATATTGTCTGATTATTATCATAGCTTAATAATATGCTGATATATCAGTATCTCAATCAAATAATAAAAACAGTATATAAGTAAATGTTGCTAGGGCTTCACATTTTCTAGATCTTCTCATTTTTTCCCCTCTTCTGCTTCTCTTGGGAATAGTCTCTTGGACCCTGGATTGTTTAGAGGCAGCTGCCCTAGATAGATTCTTCGCTTGTCTGGCTGGAACTTGTTGATTCCGGACTCATGTTCACTGGTCTCTCCTTCTTCTTTCTCCTCCGTTGTCTTGGTTTCCTTCTTTGGATTTTGTTGTGAGTCCAAGAAAGCCTTCACTTTAAGGAGAGAGTCAATTTTTTCTTTCTTGTCTCTGTATTTAAACATCAGGCCTTCAGGGAATATCCACCTGTAAGAAACAATTTTTTTTTTGCAGGAATAAGTTTTTTGCAGTTAAGTTCTTATAGGGTCTTCTTCTTTTTCTAACATTTTTGTCCATGATTTTCAAGACAGACCGATTTGTGGCCTTGAGCACCACATCTCTTGTTGTTCTTTTGGAGAATCTAACTACTATCTCCCCAGGCAGGGTATATTTTTTAATGTATTCAGGATATACCCTATAGGTCATATCCACATCATTTTTCAAAAAATCCACTTTTAAATCCATCATAGAGACAATGCTTGACTCAGAAGCTCTTTACGATCCTCACTTTCCTGTTCAGGTACGCCTTGAAATCTCAGGGCATAAGCTGATCTTTCCATTTCAAGTCTTAAGAGTTTATCTTTTTCAGAATTCCTTTCTTTTTCCACTTCTTGCAGTCTTTGATCCATGTTTCTGGTCTTAATGTCAATTTTCTTTACATCTTTGGCAATCTTCTCCAATTGTATATTGGTATGCTTAAGTTGCTGCTGTGCTGCATTCAATTTTTTATTCATGTCAGTCATTTGTTGCATCAGAGGGCGCAGTGGTGCTGCCAACATGTTAGAGAAGTCTGGAGTAGAATCTGGACTTGTGACCGGAAGCACTGATCTTGTAGTTCCCAGTGATTGTTTGGATCTCATCGCCATTTTCTCAGTCCAACTCATGTTTACATTCTAGTGACTACCTCACCACTAATGCTCCCTCTAAGCTGTGGAGTCTTGTGAGCAAAATTCTACTTTGTGAGCTACTGGCATTAAAGTTGTGAGTGAGTGATTTGGCTACTGCATAAATTAATTTGCTCTGGAACCATTCTTCCCAAGCTAAGGTAAAAGTGTGTGAGCCGGAGGCTAAAAAACTGAGCTAGCTCACACTAATTCAGTTTAGAGGAATCACTGCTCACCACTCCTGGCTCCTCCCTCCCACCTATGGGCTGCAGGTTCTCATGAGAAGCTAATTACCACTTTTCAGCTCTGGCCTTGAAGAGGATAATGGCTACGTAGTAACACCTGCAGGGTGGAACAAGCCTATTACCATTCACATTAATCCTTGGAGTGGGAGCCAGGGGTGCCTTGCCTTGCCTAAGCTTACATACCTAGGTAAAGCAACTACAATTCTGTTAGGCGAGGTAGAACAAAGTTTTCATAGCAACATAAGCAATGCATCTTGTCTTTAAGGTGTAGCAAGATTCCTCTTTGTTTATGTAATTCTGTCTGTTGGTTTGTGTAAGGGGTAAGGTTTGAAGGCAAGTGACTCAGCAGCCTTGAGGAAGCTATGCAGGTCTGGGCAGTGTCTGCATGGGGCACTGCTAGGAACCCAAGGTGTGCTTGCCTTGTGCTCCCTGGAGGAAAGCTGGGATATAAATTACATATTCATTTATTTTAAAATATGTGTACCCTGCACTCCCAGCTGAACTCACTCCAGGTAGTGTCCACAGAAACAAGTACACAGTAATCAAAAGAAAGCAAATACAGAGAGTTGAAAACTCACATTAAAATAACTGAACCAGCATTTCATTTTTAAATTAAAAAAAAACAATTTAAAAACTCTATCACAATGAGAACAGGAGTCTCTAATGACGCTAATAAGGGATAATATCAATGGGGAATGGCATCCCATTGAATGGAGCAGGGAAGAGCAACCACCACAATTGACAAGGACAAAACCAAACCCAGAAATATATAGGAGCAGGCAGAGAATGCTAAGGCAACTCCTGGAGGATGCTGTGCCAAGCTGTCGAGGTGGGGGGGGGGCAAATTTGAGGCAAACAGACCCAGTGATGGTGTCAGAGCTACTTGGCTCAGCTTGCTCCTGGCTGCCAGTGGTCCTCCAGGAACTTACTTGGTAAACTCCCTAGCTCTTGGCTGAAACTGCTTGCTTGTCTTTAGTCTCTTAGACAGCTCCAGCAGCTAAGGGGTTATACTTCCATGCTGTTTTCTGCTATCAGGCTGCTAAGTCAGCACACATGTACCCCCAAATCCCCAGGAATTTTCCAACCTCATTCTGGCAAACCATAAGGGGAACTGATCTCTTTAGTTGGGAAATCTGTTCTGATTCCAGGAGATCTCCAGCCCCCACTCAGAGGTTGTGGCAACCCTAGAAGGAAGCAGGAAAAGGAGAGACTATGGGGGCTTTCAGGAAAGAGAAAGAGGAAATAGTGGGGGGGGGGGTAAGATGCCTCCCATGGGTTCCCACTTGTATGTATCTAAGGAAGTGAACTCCAGTCCACAAAAAGTTATACTAGAATTAAAAACAAAAAACTTGTTGGTCTTTAAGGTGCTGAAGACTCCTGTTTGTTAAACTTGATGGATTGGCTCCTTTACCTTTGCTCTACAAACACTTCTTCCTGGGCAGCGTGGAGCTGGTCCTTTTCTGTGCTCTAGTGCAAGCAGAAGTGTCTATTGATAGAGGAAGCGGCTCTACAACAGAGGACAACCTTCCCTGTGCCTGGAGAAAAGATATAGGCTCCCCGCTGGTATCTCTTCTATAGTCTCCCCCTCCACAGTATTGTCTCAGAGAGCCAGTTTGGTGTAGTGCTTAAAGCGTGTGGACTGTAATCTGGGAGAACCGGGTTTGATTACCCACTCCTCCACTTGCACCTGCTGGATGACCTTGGGCAAGCCATAGTTCTGGCACAGCTATTCCCTCAAGGACAGCTTGGGAAAGAGCTCTCTCAGCCCCACCTACCTCACAGGGTGTCTGTTGTGGGGAGGGGAGGGGAAAGGAGTTTGTAAGCTGCTCTGAGACTCTTAAGTGAGTGAAGGGTGGGATATAAATCCAATCTCTTCTCTCCTTCTTCTTCTTCTTCTTCTTCTTATTTTGCTGCAGTGTAAATGGAACTATGGTGTCTGTCCTGTAGTTTGTTCCAAATTTTGTATTCCATTACCACCCCCTATTTAAAAAAATCTCCTAACTCATACTGCTGCAGCAGGCCCACATTCCTGCAGCAACTGAAGAAGCAATGGGAGACCTATAAATCCTCTGGTTCTGCTGCCTGTCACACATAGAAACTGCTGCATAGGCAGTGCTACCCAATACAGTATGTGAACTGAAGGTCAGCCTGGTGCTTAGATGTCACACGCCAGGAGTTATGGGATGTAACAGAAGTGTCTCAACATTAAAACCGGAATTGCATCGGTATGGTAAGCAACTGTCTGTAACCGATCTGAAGACAAAACGTGAGCACTGCTTTCTAAAAATGTGGGTGAGTTTGCAGACTGTCTACCGTTCCTAAGCGGCTAAGAATAAAAACCTGGGACTGCATCTAGGCTAAGTTGGCATTTCTACCAATTCTCCCTTTCCAGTGCAGGCCCTCTTCATGTTGTTCCTCGGGGTTCCATAATCCCCAGGAGCAGCATTTTATGGAGATCAGTGCCCTGGAGTAGCAGGAGGGAGGCAAGAAAGTTTCATTCAGCCATTGGGAAATTTAGCCTGGATCCAACTCTTGGTAGTAGACAACTTTTGAGTAAGGCAATTTATAAACCTGAAGTGCTTCCATCAGTATCGAGTAATCTCTGGGGTGTAATGCAGGTGAAATTGAGTGCTAAAATCCCATTGATTTTAACAGGAAAGAACATGCTTAACTATTCTGTCAATACGATAGCATAACTTCAGCTGGATCACACCCATGCATCAATTAAAATAGTGTACGTAACAAGCAATCTGAAGATTGTGCAATGGCAAATCACTTCTGAACATCTCTTGCCTTGAAAACCCTACAGGCTCGCCATAAGTTGGCTCTGACTTGGTGACACTCTCCACCACCACTACTTTGATTTCCGCATTCTTGCAGGGCCACTTGGCAACTGTAGTTCTAAGTTCTGAGGCTGTAGAGGCTGCCAGAGGATGTAGTGATGGCCACAGGCATAGACACCTTTAAAATGGATTGAACAGGTTCATGGAAGATGGGTCTATCAATGACTACTAGCCATGGTGACTGAAGGGAACCTCCACATTCAGTTAACCTCTGAATGCTTATGTCAAGAGACAATGTCAGGGAAAAGCCTTGGCCTCTGTGGCCTGTTGTTGGCCCTCCAGGGTAACTAGTTGGCCTAAGATATGAGACAGGATGCTGGGCAGCACGGGCCACTGCTCTGATCCGGAAGAACTCTTTTTATATTATGATGAATGCCAAGCACTGACAAATGAATACCACCAGATACGTCGGCACAAAATGATTGGTGTAAGATGTTTGCTGTTAGTTAACTCAGTTGCTGACTGAAGTTACAGGCTTCCCCAACAAGTTGAGGGATAGGTCATGACTCAGTGGTAGAGCATCTGCTTTGCATGCAGAAGGTTAGAGGTAAATTCAGTCTCTGGCATCTTAAGTTAAAAGAACTGAATAATAGGTCATGTGGGAGACTTCCACCAGAGGCTCTGTCTAGAGGGCCACTTCTAGAGTAATACATATTTTGATGGACCAATGGTCTGATTTATTATTAGGCAGCCACATGTGTTCAACAGCCCTAACAGTGCCCTGATTCTAATGGTGGTGAATGAATTTTTAAGGTACTCAGACCTCTAGACATGGCATTTCCATTTTCTTTTCTGGTTAGTTTTTAAATCTTTATCTCCTGGCCTGCATTTTAACAAAGCTACAGTGCAGAACTTTAGCTTTTCTAACTGGCCCTGAAGCACCATCCCCCCTAGGGTCACTAACCTCCCCATGGGGCCTGGAGAAAATGGCTGCTTTGGAGGTGGGCGCTGTAGCATTATACCCCACTGAGGTCCCTCCCCCAGTGGTATATGTAGCTTATTTGGCGCCTGGGGCACATAATTTTTTAACAACCCCTCTTCTTTTTTTTGCCATTGTGTCAGCTGACTTATGGTGACTCCATAGGGTTTTCAAGGCAAGAGAAAATATGGAGGTGGTTTGCCATTGCCTGCCTCCACATTGGCCCTGCTTAGCTTCTGAGATCTGATGAGATCAGGCTACGCGGGGGCTATGCAGTCAGGGCTCTTCCTCTATATGACAAAATTATTTTCAATAATAATGATGAAATAAAGCAAATAATAATAATGGCCAGAAAATATATTTAAATAGGAAGCCACTTTGGTCTGAAGCAGCAGAACAAAGTTTGGTCTTAAATCTGCCACTGGACTCAAACTTTGTTTCAATGGCCAGAAAAGAAACATAGACAGTGAAAAATGTATTTAACTTTGAATATCTAATCATGCTGGTAAAAAAAAATCAAATTCCAACATGCTATTCCAGCAGTACCAGTGCAATCACAGAGTGCCCAGCAGAAACCAGTGCAATTGTGGCAATGCCAGCTGATGTCGAGCACAGAATGACAGTCCGGGGGGGGGGGGGGTTGGAAGCTCAGCAGAACCGGTGCAATTTACAGTGTCCAGCAAACCCAGTGCTATTATGACAATGCCAGCTGATGTCAAGCACAGAATCACAGTTCAAGCAAGGGTGTGTGGAAGCCCAGCAGAACCAGTGCACTGTACAGTGCCCAGCAAACCCAGTGCCATTGTGGCAATGCCAGCTGATGTCAAGCACAGAATCACAGTCCAACCGGGGGATGGGGGGTGGAAGCCCAGCAGAACCAGTGCAATGTACAGTGCCCAGCAATCCCAGTGCCTTCTGTTCATATTAACAAAGGTTTGTTACTATACTACTTTTAAATACATTCTGTCACCAAGCAGGATAGGGATGAGATGGTCTTGAGACCAAGAAGTGAAAATAAAGGGGAGGGTCACAGAACAATTAGGTGAAGGGAGACAGAAATGAATGAGAAACATGTGAAAAAGAGGGAGAGGAATTAAGAGAGGGATCTTGCTGCAACACCTTAACTACTGCTTTGCAAGATCTGTCTGAGCTGGGTGCAAGGAAAGGAAGACAGAAAGGCTAGACTCCTGGAGAAAATGACCTGCAGGCTGGCAATTACTGTAGCAGCAATCAGCATGATCTGTTAAGCAGTCTTGCTTTAGTCTTGGAGAAAAGGAAGTTTAGCCGATCCTAGAGCTTTTTGCTGTCCTCAAACTTCCCTGTGCCCTTAGTGGCTGCAGCCAGAACTGCATTTTAAAAATAAAAGGAAAGATGTTCGGCTGGATGCAGCATTACGCTGGCTTCAAGGGCTCCCTTCAGGGGCTCTCTCAAGCTGTGCTTGGGGTGGGATGCACCCCCCGCCCTGGTGTGCCACTGCTCTGCCCTCTCCAAATCTGAAGTTGGCAACCTTAATCCTGCCTGATGAAAAGTTCTGAGGAGCTTCGAAACGTATCTTCAGTACTTGGAATTTTTGGTTTGGCCCTAATAAGAAGTTAGTATACTACTATTGCTTTTGGGTTATTTTCCATGGCCAGCATAGATGCCTACAATTTTTGTCTACCACTTCAGAATCTTTGAATAGTTAGCAATCCTGTATACGTCAACATCTGGTGTTTACAATTGGAGGGTTAAACATTTGTTTAGAAGCCACTTTTTAATGTTACAACTCTACCAGCTGAGCATTCCTTACCTTACAGGCTCAGAATGTTTAGCCATCTATTTCCCGAATGGATGGCAATTATTAGGAACTAATCCCCTGATCTTCCTGAGTGTTCAGAAAAACACGTTTTTGGGTGTTGATATGATTACATATTATTAATACATCTCCCTCTTAAGGTCAAAGAAGAGCATGCAAATGTGGCTCTTTCTGATGCAATACTAAATGCTAAATATTACTGTTAAAACAACAGATTAAAAAAGCATATACAAAACAGTTAACTTTGATGAGGGGGGTGTTAAGAAAATTTTTTACATAGGAAGAATTTGGGTTCCTTGGACCAAAGTAAGTCCTGTAGTTACTGATTTGTGTACCCCTATTCAAGCACTGAGGCTTGGATCCCACCTAAATTTTCTACAGGTACAAGAAGGGCAGGGGTGATTTTCACTGATTTTCCTTCTCTCCTGGTAGCTCAAATCATCCCCTGAAATGCTGCTTATGGGGACCAGGAAATCCTAAGGGATAGCTTGCAGAGAGAATCAGAGGTCTCTGGGGGTGAAGTTGGCAAAAATTGTCTCCCCTTGTGCCTGGAGAATTTTAGGAGCGATCTAAACCTGAATTACCCCTGCCAATGCTAACCTGCTGTGTTACCCTGCTAATTCATAGGCTGGGCAGAGAATCTTAAATTGCTCCACTACACATGGACACATGACTATGGGCCCATAAGTTCATTGGGTCGAATCCTAGGAGCTGAACCATGTTGATGTAATTTGGCAGCAGATGAGTATCAAGTGGAACCGATATAGAAACCCTGGAAAATAACCTAACTCTGATGTGTTATAATTTATGGCATATGCAGAACATTTTTTTTCAAAAGTAGTCATGCTCTAAAATGTCTCTGCAGGGTTTTTTTTAATTAACATTAATGCATTCTAAAACTTAGCCCCTCCCCCCAGGCAGACCTCTAAAATATATGTTGTCGAAAGCTTTCACAGCTGGAGTTCATTAGCTGTAGATTTTCCAGGCTGTATGTCCGTGGTCTTGGCATTGTAGTACCTGATATTTCACCAGCAGCTGTGACTGGCATCCTCAGAGGTATAATGCCATAGAGTCCACTCTCCAAAAGCAGCCATTTTCTTCAGCGCAATTGATCTGTCATCTGGAGAGCAGTTGTAATTCCAGGAGATCTCCAGGCCCCACCTAGAGGTTGGCAACCCTAGATCTACATGAATAAAATCTTGCAGTAGCTTGCAGAATTCCAGCTTACTTGGGATGAACCAGCTGGCCGGTCCAGTTGCTGCAGACATAGGTTTGTAAACCAACCACAGCCACCACAAGAAGCATTCCTTATAGATGGGAAAGCAAGTGTGCATGGGGTGTGTGTGTGATTTTCCCAGAAAAGCAGCTGGAGGAAACAACATTACACAACTCCGTCTTCAAAAGATAAAATGGTATGATTTCGTGTCTGCTGGCCTGAACACCCTGGAGGAAGGTGGGCTACATATTATATGGATAAACAAATGCTGATATCCTGATGTGAAGATAGCAGGCCGAGGGTATAGTAAAATAGCTAAGGCATATCTGGATTTAGTCCAGTAACTCACTCCAAAATTTATTCAAAAATAAAAAATTATTTACAAAGATAAACAGTTAAAAGGAAAAAGGGCGGGTACACAGTTCAGCAAGGAAAATGCAAGAAAACAAAAAGCCTGGCTAGCTAACTACTCCCAAACAACCCTATTCCTTTGGTCAGTCTGGAGCACAAGACAGCAAAGTTTCCAGCAGCAAGATGGAGCTTAGGCAGCTAACTGGACTTTTACACAGTCATTCTATATGAGGAAATGAGCCCCAGCCTATTAACCCCTTCACCCAATCATGAGTTTTCTCTAAGGGTTCAGTCCCAAATTACAGGTACTGACAGTTCCACTTGACATTTCTCAGCTGTAGCTGATTAGCTAGACAGGCCAGCCTAAGCAAATGGCCTTAGAGAGAAACTGGCTTGTGGGAGTAACAGCAATTAACACGCATCCAGCAGAGAGATTCTCTTCAAGCAGAATACTTTATTGACACCTGACTAGCCTCATGATGCCTGTACAGCATCCTTCCTTACACCAGATCTCTCACGTACACAACACTACAAATACCTGCAGCTAATGCTCAAATTACTCATGCATTATAAGATTCCAGGAGGTTGAAATGCAGTTTTGAATCAAACTTCCTCTGTATCATGCAGTTCAAAAAAAAATTCATGCATTTTAAAACCACTGCTTCATTTAGCAAGCTTGCAAAAGCATAGTTCAAGTGTGGCTTTTGTCCAGCTGGGTTTCTGCTGTTCCTTGGTTGCCAGTCCTCCTCTCCTCCTGGCCCACAGCTTTTTTTTTTTTTTTAAGTGTGACAAAACAGTTCATGCCCTGTAGGCTTTCCAAATTCTTGGCAGGATTCCTTCCTATTTGGAGATTTCAGTTAGCTCTATGGAATGTTTAGGAAGCATTACAGGCTGTGTACAATCTGCTGTGCTGTTTAAAGAAGCTTGGTGGGGGGCAAGAAGGTAGCCTGATGTACTCACCGCCCTTGGCACTGTCTTCTTCCTTTTCTCCCTGTCGTTCCTGATTCTTAGTCTCCATCTCTTCTATGAGCACAGCAAGTGAGCCCAAGGGTCAAGAGAAAGGAAGGGGAGAGGCTGTGGCTGTATGCCTTTTGAATTCTCTGCCCTTTATATGAACCCATATAGTTCATTGTACTTTCATGAATGATCTGCTGCTTTGCATAAATTTTGAGTACACTGGCATGAATTCATTGAGTAAAGCTAGAGGCCCTCATCTGTAAAATGAAATAATTTCCCCCCAGGATATATTTTATATGCTTAACTTGCTGCTTATATGGGTGACTAATGTCTCCTGCAGCTCTCATTTTCTATGCGCTTTTAGTTCCTCACTTGAGTTTGTGGCAGAACAGGAATCTGGATTGGGGTAGGCTGTGTGTGGTGAAGTCCTTCTCTTGCAGTATTCTGTAGCTTCTTGGCTGTTTGTCCCTCAACTTCTTAAAGCTGAGCAGCCCTTTTGGGAAGAATGCTGTGTTTCTCTATGAACTTCCTTCCATACAGATGGTGGATGAAAACTTCTGTGGAGTACACAGTTGCTTAGAATTCTTTTATAGTGGAGCAATAGCTTGTCTCTGCAGCATTTAAATATCTAAATGAGCCTCATGTTTACTGGGTGAGTGCTTTGCGAATTCAGGAATGTATCTATTTATGGCTTTTCTTGCCCATAGATGGATAAATTCAATAAAGGATATCAGAAAGAATATATTCCAGGCAGGAGCGATCACAGCAAGAGGATGTATCAAAATTTCCTTGACACCAAAGACCCAAAGTAGCAGATGAACTACTCCATGAACTCGATGCTGCAAATAGACAAAAATGGACTGAAGCAACTTCAAATTTGGATTTCAGGCATTCCAGTAGGAAAGACTGGGGCCTGTTGAAAAGACTAGGCGCAAGCCCACCTGTGCTCTGAGGAAATCTAGAGGTAACATCAAACCAGGTAGCTGCCTGTCATCCCTATCCAGAGCTCCAAAGGAACGAGATTTTACAATCAGGATTAAAAAAACTCCCAATTTTGAAGTGCACCTGCCCTGAAGACTTTGAGCTGTCAGGGGATTTCAGTGCTGATTAGATTTCTAAGGTACTGAAGGATATCAAGAGCAGAAAGTCACCAGGCTTCAGCTGCATCCATAATAAGTTCCTGGTCAGTAGTGGCATGTTCACTAAGAAGTGGCTCGCAGAGTTTCTCACTGATGTCTGGAAAACATTCCCAGTGAAAGATTCCATGGGGAATTCAGGAAAGCAAAGATAGTTGCTATTCTGAAACCTGGAAAACCAAAACATCTGGCAGAAAGCTCAGACCAATTTCTTCTCTGAGCTCCTGTTATAAACTCGTTGAGAAGGCTAATCCTGAACAGAATCAGTGACAGAATTAATGAACATGTCCCTATAGAGCAAGCAGGATTTAGACCCCTTTGTAGTTGTGAAGACCAGGTTCTCAACAACTTTCACTGGGGCAGGGTATCAAAAGTGTCTTAAGACCTCAGCAGTGTTCATCCATTTGACTTCCACTTATGACACAGTCTGGAGGGATGGTCTGCTGTACAAGTTTTTACAAGTTTTCCCCTGCAGAACATTATTTTGACTCCTAAATAACATGCTGAGTGATAATTATGAGCCAGTCAATCACCAAGCAGAAAAAACGGAACAACCGTCTACCCCAGGGCTCAGTCCTTGCTCCAGTTGTTTTCTTTTTCTTTTTTAAAAATATATTTTATTAGTTTTCAGGGGGGGAGAAAAAGGGAGAGCTTCTATTTAAAATTCTCAGTATCTATTTAAAATTCTCATACATGACATAATAGTTAAATTTTCTACAATTTTACCTTCTCGTAAACTAACAAATTAGCAACATTATAGAATAATTTTATTTATTTATGAGATTTATACCCCGCCCTCACCCACCAGCGGCAGGCTCAGGGCAGCTTCCAACAAGTTTGTTACAGTTAAAACCATAAAAACATAAAACATACAGTACAGAGTAACTCAATAACAAGATGGCACAGGTTCGTAACTATATCTGGCCACATCCCAGGTGGTAGTACCCCCGTCCGGTTGCTGCAGAATGATCTAAGTTGGCGGATCCCAATAGTAGGGCCAGGCTACCGTATATTCTACTACCATTTCCACTAAACATAATCTAAAAATCAAATTATATAGCCTCTTAACTAGAATGTTAATCTATAAGGAACGATGATGCATAATTAAAAAAAAGAGCCAGGATATTCCCATGTTCATTGTATTTCATATAGAGTATATAATTTCTGTTTACTATATATCTAATTTTAAATATTTCTAGTATATATGAGAGCAACAATATCTTGAATAATGAATGAGATGAGAAAAAGGGAGAAAAAGAAAAGAAAAAGTTATAATTTTTCAAACAAATTTGTCAAGAGCTTCAATCTTTATGTCCATCCAGTATACTAGTTCTTACTGCTTTAAATTTGCCCATTATATTATTAAGATCATCATCTGAATACATTTCTAATAATCTAAATCCTAGAAAATCTCCATTTAAGCATTTCCAACACCTTTCTGTCAAACAATTTTGATAATAAGAACTTGCTTATATAACCAATTTTTCACAAGCCAGGAACAGTTACCCATAGAATAATTAAATACATTTGCAAAACATAAATCTTGAGGAATCTCATTTTAACCATTGCTAAATAAGTTGTTAAAAAATTTGGGTTAGAGTATAATTCATATTGGTCAGCTATTCGTAAAGCAGGCATAGTTACACAGAAAACAATTTATTTATAATGTTTAATCTTTTTCTTCTTCCATTGTACTCTTTTTTTTAAAGACTACCATGCTTTTATGTCTTTGATCTTTATATAGGGGGGAAATTCTCTTATTTCATTCCATCTGCATTTAAGTTCTGGTCTATTATCCCAAAAAGGAGTCTTCTTCTTTGTCGTCGTCTCCACTGCAGAAAGATTTGTCAAGTTGTTCCTAATGATTGTTAGACAGTTGTTGCTAATGGTTTGCAGAAAGATTTGTTGCTAATTGCCCTGTAAAATTTCTTGTCTTCTCTTTGGTTGTAAAGATCAGTTCTTGGTTTAAAATTTGTTCTTCTTGTATAGTCCATTGTTATTGTTGTGAATCTTCCTGTTCTATTACAGAATCCTTTTGTTCCTTATAAAAAAATCTCTGAAATGATTCTTGGACAGCCTTTTTGACCTCACATTGAATTACTTCTAAACGTTCCTCTTTTTGTTTCCTGGAAAATTGTATCACTTGCATACCATCAAAGGCACCTCGGCTATCCAAGTCATTACACGTAATTTGGGAATCCATCTTTTCCTTCACTTCGTAGGGTTTTAATTATATCAAGTAGAAGCCGCAATCTCTGAGCTTGTGTTTTCATTAAGCCTCGCCACTGTTCCCAAACACAATCTTTGTAGCCATACTAATTCTAAAGGGCTCTCATGTAGACCAAACAATACACAGTTTCCTTTTAAACCCCTTACTGTGCAAGAAGCAAAGTTTACATTAAATTCGACAGAAAATAAAGTCAACAACCAGTCTTAAATTTCCCAGAATTTATTAAATAATTCCTTTTGTTTGTTAAGTAGTTTCCTTTTACCCCCAAGTATTATTATGTAGATCTTTCCCGGTCTTGTCTCTGCCGCTTGTGAGAGGAAAGGGAGGGGAATTCCACTCCTCGATCCTTCCTTGTTGGGAAGATTTAAAGGGGGTTTAAAAACTGTAGATCATAGAGTTTTGTTTGTTATCTGTTGCTTATCCATTTACTCATGGTGTAAGTGGTATCTTCATCCATGTCATGATGAGGTTCAAGACTCTGTTGTGCGGGTGAAAGACAGCTTGGGCAGTCATGGCTCCATGACTACATACCTTCTTGGTTCTGCTTCGAGACGTTCCTGAACTGCCAATCGCTCGCTGCTGCTCACAAAGTGCAGGATTGAGTCCCTTGCAACCGACTTCCCTCCGAGAGAGTCAGTGGGACCTTGGAAAATCTGAGCATCCCCTAAAAACCAGGAAGATTCAGCAATTCTTGTGAGCTCCTTGAGAGGTCATCCACAGCGCTGCTCCGTAACCCGATACTCCCTTGCTCCAGTTGTTTTCAATCTTATCCAGGAAGTTTGCTTATGCCAATGATATGGCAATTGTGATAAGGCACAAATCAATTGAAAGGACTGAGGAAATACTGACAGGGGCATCAAAATATTGGCTATTTTCATAAATGGCAGCTTATCCCAAGTCCAGGAAAAACAGAATACTCCTGTTTCCATGTCAATAACAATCTTGCCAGCCATGAACTGAATGTCTACCTTAATGGCACCTGACTTACACACAACCATACACCTAAGTACCTTGGCATTACCTTGAACAGGACCTTGGGCTATAAACACCATCTTACTAATGTAGCAGAGAAAGTACGCACACGAAACAACATCGTTCAAAAATTAGGTGGTACAACTTCAGGTGCATCTGCTATGATACTTGGATGCCCAGCTGGTGTACAGTACTGAGGAATATGGTGCTTCAGTGAGGCTCAACAGCCCTATGTCCACAAACTTGATGTCCAACTCAATACAACAATGAGAACCATCAGTGGATGTATTAAACCAACTCCGACCTATTGGCTACCCACATCGTGCCACATTGCTCCCCTGCATCTTCCAAAGACAAGATGCTTTTCTTCATTAATATAGAAAGATCACTGAAAACTGAGAGTTGCCCATCCACAAAGACATGGCTGGTGTGAGCCTATCCGGGCTAAGATCCCAACACCTAGCAATAAGGTCTGCACAAATTCTGCAATCACAAAATGTTTATCTAAGGAATGAATGGTTGCAAACATGGATGCAATCAGTTCCTCCTGATATCCGTATCCTGATAAACACCAACGAGCTGCCCACTGTATTTGACTTGCCATGTAAAGTATGGAAGATGTCTAATAGAATACAAATAGGTTTTGGTAGTTGTGCAGACCTGTTGTTTAAATGGGGCAAAATACCAAGACCCAAATTCGATTGTGGTGCAGCCCGCCAAACTATTTTCCATCTGTCACAGTACTGTGAGCATCGTGCTTTCCAGGGAGATGTGATGGAGCTCTTTGAACTCTCCCCAGCTAAGACTGAGTAAATTGAAAATTTAGATAGTAGTATTTCGGGGGATTGCCCAATCGGTCTGCATACCCTTGTATCAACTTGGTTACATATTTACATACTATTATATGCTTTCTGTGTGTACCTCTGCCATGCAATAAATAAATAAATACCCCTTGAGTAAATGCTGATATCAGTGTCAAACTGGGGCATTTGCAAGTGCTGTTTTTAGTTTTTGTTCTTCCCTCTGCAGTCCTTACAATGCCTACAGAGTAGGAGACAAATCCAGAAAGAGGCTTTCTTAGACATGGTTGCAGATCCTTATCAATATCTTGCTTCCAATGCAGGCTGCCTCTCTTGTCTCACTTCCTTCAGTTTTCTTTCCCAGTGGCTTTCTATTTCATATAGATCCTTGTGTCACTTTAAGGCTTGTCAAAGCTAGTTGATTTTCTGTTAGTGGGTGAAGTATTTATGAATCCAAACCTGCTGCTGCCCACCTACTTCTTGCATCATCTTTGTCAACTCTCATTGGGAACGTCTTTTGATCTAACAAGATCCTCATCTCCCTGTGTAACAACTATTCCAGCCTCTGCTTCTGCTCGATCTGGAATGTTCCCAGACTGCTCAGGGTTGCTTTAAGTTCTACCTTCAAACTTACTCTAAGGTCCTTACCAAGCCACCAGAAAACCTCAATTTGCTGCTGGGACTCTTGTCTCCATTGTATGATGACTCCTGCTAGGATTTTCTGCTGGGGTTCCTTTGGATGAGAGTGCTCTGATAGCATTCTTGTAATAATGAAGGCAAAGAGGCACTGCCCTAAGGCAGGACACCTGCTTCTTCACATCAGCTCCCCAAGAGAGACCCTGCATCCCCAGATGTTTTCCCTTTAGCCAACTGTACGCATGTGAGATACAGAGACCTTCCACAGCCTTTGGCCATCTCCTTCAAATACTTGGAGAGGTTCCCCACTCAATAAACTCAGAAAGCTACAGTAGTACAGTGGGTAGAATGTCAGGCTAGAATCTAGGAGACCCACGTTCATATGTGCTTTGGGATCCCATTGGAGTACAAATATCTAAAATAGAAATATATCTTTCTACAATTTAACTTTCATTTAGATAACATTAGCTACTGATTTTGTGCTGTAGCTTAACAAAGGAACAGTTGCCAATAACACTGTTTAGTTCTTATCTTGTGTTAGCCTTGTCTTGAGTTTAATGTGGCACTGGCATGTGTTAGAATTTTTGTCAAGGAAACAAAGTTGCAGAGTTTCTTATTACCATGTACAAATTGTTACCTCTCCATAAATAGCTCTGTTGATACTGATGAAAGTCAAAGGACTGCCAAGTTTGAAAAACTGTTTTGGATTCATAAGTAGGCAGCAAGTACCAGAACTACTTTGTCATTGTGGCAATATTGTCACATTCCACCCAAAGCTAATCTCCTTTGTTAGCTACCTGCCCACTAGGACGTTTATATAATCTTGTTTTTATAGTTGCAGATCTCTATTTCCTACTGTCTAATAAAGGATTGCTGAAAAATTAAGGGCCTCTTCATTGCTTGCTTACTTAAAGTCTGCTCTCTCAATCTCATGTAAAAAAAAAATAGAACAGCATAGTTGTTTCTCCATATGAACCCTTGGGGGTACCTCATAGTAAAAGGAAACTGCAATAGAAGAAGAAGAAGAGAAGAGAGAAGAGATTGGATTTATATCCCGCCCTTCACTCAAGTGTCTCAGAGCGGCTTACAAACTCCTTTCCCTTCCCCTCCCCACAACAGACACCCTGTGAGGTAGGTGGGGCTGAGAGAGCTCTTTCCCAAGCTGTCCTTGAGAGAACAGCTGGTACAGAGCTATGGCTTGCCCAAGATCATCCAGCCAGGTGCAAGTGGAGGAGTGGGGGATCAAACCCGGTTCTTCCAGATTAGAGTCCGCGCACTTAACCACTACACCAAACTGGCTCTCTAGTATTGCACTTAAAAGTATTTTTTATATTGCCCAAGATCTGTGTTAATGATAGCCTGTGTGGTTTGTTCTAGGAAGTGTAGGATATGTAGGGTGGTTGTTGTATTTTTAAAAAAAGGAACCCTCTTGCTCACACAGCAAGTTCCTACCAGTCTGTTTCACATAGTTAAAATAACAGAAGAGCCCTGGTGGATCAGACCAATAGTCCATCTAATCCAGCATCCTGACTCACACAGTGGCCAAACCAGTTCCTCTGGGCAGCCAATAACAGGGCATAGAGGCCGAGGCCTTCTCCTAATGTTGCCTCCTGGCTCTGGGATTCAGAGGCTTAGTGCCTCTGAATGTGCAGGTTCCCCTCAATTGCTATGGCTAGTAGCTGTTTATCTATTCCCCTTTTAAAGCTGTTTATTCCTGTGGCCATCATTACATCCTTTGGCAGAAAATTCTGCATTTTAATCACTCTCTGTGTAAAGTGGTGTTTCCTTTCGTCTGTCCTGAACCTACTGCCCATCAGCTTCACTGAATTCCCTTGAGTTCTAGTACTTTGGGAGAGGGAGAAAAATTCTCTCTGTCTAGTCTCTGCACTAGGGATGGACATTAATTGAATCACAAAGCAAAATTTGTCACGAACTTTGCCCTGTTTGTGGTTCATGATGGATCTACCATCACAACCTTCCATGAACTTTTAAAGCAGTTTGTGGTAGTCCCTTTAAACCCCTGCCTTCTGTTCCCCGCAAAAGCCACACAAACAGCTGAGCAACAGGAGCGCCTCCCCACCACGCAACTGTTTTTTAGGCTGTCTTCTTCAGTCCCTTTAAAGAGCAGCTTGCTACCTGTTGCTCAGCTGTTTTCTGGCCTTCTGTATATCCTGTTTAAAGGATATTCAGTCCCTTCCTACAGGGTTTGCAGGGCCACAAATCGGTTCAGTTCACCCACAAACCAAACCGCATTTTCCAAGTTCATGCCCATTCCCACTGTCTACTCCATACATAATTTTATAAATCTCTATCATGTCTCCCCACCCACCCCTTAGTCGCCTCTTGTCTAAACTGAAAAGTCCCAGACTCTTCAGCCTTTCCTCATAGAGAAGGTGCTCCAACCCCCTAGTCATCTTGGTTGCCCTCCTCTGTATTCTTTCCAGCTCTGCAGTGTCCTTTTTGAGTTACGGTAATCAGAACTGTACACGGTATTCCAAATGAGGCTGCACCATATATCTATACAGTGGCATTAACCTGTAAATTCTTCTATGTTTTCCTGTGGGATGAGATTTACGGTGGGACGAAAGAATAAATAAATATAATTATTTTTTTAAACACACCTACCTAAAGAGCATTGAAAGTGCCATAGAAGTGAGTACGAACCCAGCTGTGCCCAGACAGAATCTTGAATGCCAAAAAGTGATACTGTCTTTTAAGAAACTGAACTATATTTCAAGCCCGTCTATATGATCATGAGTCAGTTCAGATGTAATGCTCATCATAACTAGAACATATGGTTCCATTGCCTTTCTCAGGAAACCACAGTCCACTTGTGGACAGATGATTAAACTGGGTTGCAATTCTGTTTCTGAGGAAAACTCTGTTTGCCTGGGTCATATGAAACCACAAGCTGTGATCTGCTGAAAGAAAATAAGGGAATCTGAGTACCCAAGGAAGGAATGGAGGCGTACCCGAACCCAAGGGTTACATGGAAAATTAAACTGAATAGCATAGCTCAATATGACAAAATGCTATTCAGAATGCAAACAGAGAGAGAGCTGTAGGGCAGGAATGGCCCTAACCTCCTGCCCACTGCCACTGTCATGGGCTCTGATTCCCAGCTGGGGTTGCTGCTGCTGGGAAGGGATTCTTCTTTGTCTTGCCACCCTGAGAAGAAGAACAATGTCAGGGGGAACTATCCCTTGACACAGCCCTGTGGCATGAGCATCAGGCATAGGCAGGGATATGAAAATCTGTGGGAGGGGACAGAGAACTTGGGAGGTGGAATTCTTTTTCCTCTAAGGACTCTTTCATTCTTCCCCCTCCCCCCCCCCAACTTTCTACCATATGTAGTGTTGGAAAGGGTAGAGCTGAGCTCTGTGGAGAGACTGAGTTGTATGGGATTCACCCTTGCTAGATTCTGGCTGGGCATTATGGGAAGAACTTTTCTCAAGGGCTGACTGGCTAGCAACCTAGGAGAGCCTTTTCCAGCTTGTTACGTGTACCTTTGGACTGTATGATGGCATAGTTCATTCAGTCAAGATGTGTCTTGCCGTGCAGATTGTGTACGTTGATCTGAACACATATGTGCCAGAAAGATAGTCCTGTTGCAACAGGTGACTCTGGTGGCTTTTGGTCTCTTTCGGGTGGTTGATTCCAGCCTCAGCTTATAGTTCAGAAGCATCATTACCTTTTGGTGCTACTGCAGTAGCTGCAAAGTAGCAGCCAATCAGTCAGGGTTAGTTGACCCTCCTGTTCCCTGAAGCCATCATGTGGCTATGACTGTATCAGAAAAAAACCCAGCATGCTACATGCTGTCTACAGAATTTTCTGCCTGTGGTGTGGTGACGTTATTTTAAATCAAACAAACTGCATTGTGATGTGTCTGCCTTGTGCTGATAGCATTTGTGTGCACATAACCTAGTGGACAACTCCCACTCCGTCCAGACTCCTGATTGGCTTAGCAGAGAGGCTGTGCCCTATAAATACCCCTCTGTCTTACTCATCTTCTTTCTTGCTCTGCAAAGCCACTGGCAGGAAAGGAGGTAAGCTGAACAGGAAAAGCAAGAACTGCCTGGTCCTGTTGGCTCATATTACTACTCTGGAGGGGGTGTGGGGAAGAATGCAAGCCTTTTTAAAAGGAGATCATACAAGACATTATTATCTTAAGTAAATAGATTGTCTGAAACTTTAGTTTCTCCTCAAGGAAGCCCAGCACTAAAGAAGGAATGGCCAGGATGCTGGTTCAGCAGAATTGTAGTAACTGAGGATATTTTCCCCCACAAGGGCTGATAGCTTGCCTTATCAGTGATCTATATGAAAAAATTATATTTGATCAGATTTGAGCCCATTCTGTCAGTTACTGATTTGGCATTCTAGTTTAGAAGTGCCACCGAAGGATTGTATGGAAGCCGTGGCGTTGGTATTCATCCCTTTCTTCATTCCGTGGCTCTGGAAAGTTGGTATTCCTTCAGCAATACTTGGAATTAGCAGTCTGAACTCTTCACCCCTGCATCAGATTTACAGCCAACAGGTGTGATCTTGCTTGTTCTGGCTGGCTGTGAGAACTGGTAACACTGGGATACGTTCCAACAGATATGGTAAAGAATATTGTGCCTTTCCAAACAGTTTTCATTAGTAACCATTAAAAATATTTCTGATTAGAAATGCAACTTTGAAAGGTGCTGCGTATTTTAGTGTTTTGTGCCTGTTCTCAGGTAACCTTAGTGTTTGACACAACTTAACTGATCAGCCTTTTTTTCTCCGTTGGATCCTGCTAAGTTGTGTAACATTTTCCATCAATCAAGTTAATTGCATCAGTTCAGGTACAGGTGGTGTGTGATGGTACATGGCTTCTGTCACCTCTCTAGCACAGCACTTATTTGTTTCAGGGAACCTTCTGCAGGAGGATAGCTGATGGCTTGTACCTCTTGTTGGCCAACAAAAAGAGTGTGCCATTGAGATGTCTTGGGCAGTGTGCTGACTTGGGCAGTCTCTACAGTTTCCCCTTTGTTTGCAGGAACAATTTGCTAAGGGAACAATGGGTAGGGTTGCAAAATGGCTCTGGTTTATGGCGATTGGATGCAATCCAGTAAACAATTGAATACTAGCTCTATACTCGCTCTCTACAAATGGTTTTCAGGAGGGAAATCTTAAAGCAAATAACGTTATTGGGTTGGAATGTTCCATAGGAATAGCCACTGCTGGCTTTTGTAATAATTCTGGCACATCCCAATCACGCAGTTGCATGCAGAGACTGTCCATTTTATCTCACAAAATGTATTGGTAATTCCTGGATTTTCCAAAACAGTAACCGAATGTAAATTCTACTGTACAGAAAAGTTTGTCAGCTGGTGAAAAGGTTTATTAATGACTGTCACTTTCTGCTTTCTTTCAGTGCACTTGAAGTGGGCACAATGCCTGTCATCAGGAGTCTAAGCCGAGCTGTCAAGCAGGTTTTGCAGAGACCAGGCTGCGGCTGTCAGGTTGCCGTCATGCCGGTTCGGTGTCATGGTTTCTCACCCCGGCAGGTAACCTCAGATGCTAGTTTTCATTCTGTATCTTTCTCAGAAACAGATCATCCCAGAGTATTAATTACAGGTCAGTATACTTTACTACTGTTGCAGACTGTTTTTCTCTGAGCTATTTGAATTTCCTTCTTGCTATTGGTTTGTATGCAAATGTATGGTTAGGAAAGCAACGATGATTTCATCGCACAAGGTAGACCGTAAGCATAGCCCAGACAAGGACAGCAGAAGTGCAGAGTAGAACTAAAAAAGGAATGTTGCTCCAAGCATCTTGCTTAGTAGGTAGCTCTTGTATCATTCTTCTTTGTAAACATAGGTCTAGTCTCCCATCAGTATGCAACACTGTATAGCATTTGATTGAGCTTCAGACCTAGATGATACATATGTGTTGCAATTTTTATCCATAGGAATAGAACTAATAGAAATGCATACTCTTTGGGCCAATATCCTAGATTGGGCTATAAAGCAATAGTTGTTTCCCATAAAATAGGACACTAATTATTTTGCTGTCCATGAGCACTCTGTCCCACCACCTAGTGGTAGGATAAATAAAATAAAATAAAATTCTGATCTGATGATTTAAAATGGCCATTGCAAGTAGTGGGTAGAAGCTGCCAGTCCCAGCTGGAACAGCAGCAGGTGTTGTGTTGTTCATTGTGTTTCCTTACGAGCAAATGCTGAAACTTGAACCATGCTAAGTTTGATTCTGGTTGTAGAAATACAAGTCAAAAAGGACTTCAAGACAGTAGCTACACCCTGAAGTATTCTTAACTATCTAGTCAGTTTTTCCGTAGAAAGATAATCCCCAGCAGAAATATACAGATCTTTCTCCAGTGATTATTTGTACAACATAACTGGGGGGGGGGGGGATTCGGCAAGCTCTGAATTAATTTCTTTTGATTTACCTCCTCTCATTCTTGACTTTTAGGGGGACTTGGCCAGCTTGGAGTAGGACTTGCTAAACTCTTGAGGTAAGCTGTAACTTTTTGAAAACTTCTTATTTACAGCAAGATATGTATGAAACATTTTTAGACAAAGAACAAGATTTCCATTCACTTCACAGTCAGTTTTTTTATATCACAAATGTAGGTAAATCCTACCCTAATTGTTTCATGTATTCCTAAACTGGTGACAAAAGGGTGGTCTCCAAAACTGACCTTGCTTACATGGCCATTTCAAGGTATTTTGTCAACCCAAGTAGGGTACCTCCCCGGTAGTGGTGAGTGTGGCCACTGCCTCCTGTGCCACCAATAGCAGGGAGAAAGCTGAATCCCTGTGGAGCATTGGTACCTTCCCCATCATGCCACCCCAAGCAACTACTTGGATGGCTTGTCTGGAGAGCCAGCTCTGTAGGCTTAATAGACTGATCTGGGTTGATACAGGAATTTGTGGAATGTACGATACTTAAGTAGCTGTTCAGCGATGTAATGGAAACTTTCACGTATTGGATTGTCTTCTGAAAAAGATTTTTCTAATTGAAATGTTTTGAGAAGTGTCCTGAAACTAATGGTATCATCTTCTTTAGAAAACGCTTTGGGAAGAACAATGTGATTCTGTCAGATATAAGAAAGCCACCTGATCATGTCTTCTATAGTGGTAAGTGGCCACATTATGAGCAGGCGCATTTTCTTCACAATTCAGTAAATATGGCCTTTTCCCCGCAAGAGATATTCCTGCTAGTAGTAGTATCCCTCATAATCATCTTTGAATGGATTCCTTCGGAGGGGTCATAGAATGGTAGAGCATCAGCTTCGCATGAGAAGGTCCCACGTTCAGTCCCTGGCATCTCCAGTTAAAAGGATCAGGTTGTACATGATATGACTAACCTCTGCCTAAGACCCTGAGTGTCACTGCCAGTCAGAGTAGACAAGACTGAGCTTGAATAGGCCAAGGGTCTGGCTCAGGATAAGGCAGCTTCAGGTGTTCATGTGTGCAGGTTTAGGGCTCGTGTACTACTTTTCTCTGTGTCCCCCCCCCCCCCCACACTCCCACCTGTCCGTTCAACAGGGGAAGAAAAAGTGAACACCTGCCCCAAGAGACTCAGGGATATGTGACCACAAGACTACTCCTGACTTATGAAGATGGTTTAATGTACCTATTTCCTAGCTTAAACATTTCATTTTCCCCATTATGAGTGGAGCACAAGGGAGGGATTTGTCCTTAAGTGTATTTGAACATGTTCTTGTCTTATTCCTCCTGCTTGAAAAGGTTCAGCTACATGAGATTATTTATCTTCCTGCCTCATCTGCTTCATCTGATTTTAGATTGCCAAAGTCTAATATTAGTTTAGCGTTAGCTACTTAACTTTCTAAAGAGAGGATTTTTCATAGTAGAGGTTAATTTAAACCATATTTACTTTTCTACTTAAGTAGTGTGTGATGACCTGAAACATCAGAATGTAGGTAAAGTAGCCAGATCGCTTTTCTTCTGATGCTGCCACAATGGCAACTGAGTTACACAAATGGTAAACCAGCCAAAGCAAATCTGGAGAACAAATACGCTGTCTTGCATGCATTTAATCTTGCTTCGTGCTATGGGAGACAGCAGACTAAAGGGACTGAGGGGGACAATAATATGTGCACATAAATTGTTTGGGGCTTTTAAAAGCTGTTCACTCATCACATTATTACCTTTCATTCACAGCTTGTTTTCTCAGTGCTTCAAAAGCCTATTGGATTAGAGACAATGGTTTTCCACTGGTGGAAAAAAGGAGGAAGGGGTCCCCTGGGACCACCAGAAAGTCTATGCTGTGGATCATGGACAAAAGCTTTCAGGGATAAGGGCTGCAATAAAGAGGGGAATTGGCCAAGGCAACTGGCTGGATCCAGCCCAGTGATATTTATATGAACATTTGTTTCTCCAGAGAAACAGTGATCTGGTCATAGCTCCTTTAAAAGCTGTTGTTTGGCTCTTGCCTATATCAGAGAGTGAATCTTTACATCTCAGATCCTTGGATTTAACATGATATTAGAAATGCAAAGCCAGATTTGTGCAAATTTCCTACATTTAAAAATGAGCCGCTCTGCCAGCACAGTCTCCCCACATAGCATTAACAAGCCAGCATGGCACCCAGTCAAGCCACTGATCTCTTGTTTGTGTATGTGTGGTCTGACATAAATGAAACACCAGCTGCCTGGAATGTTCCCCCACACAGGTTTTCTTACATACTCAGCATCATGTTTAAATCTGGCCCAAATATCCCACTTTTGTAGAATTCCTTTGCCAGTCCAGAAGCAAGTCAGAATCAAGGGGAAACGAGAATTCTTTGAGATCCTTCAGGCAGGTTCTCCAAGGACCAAAATGCTGTCATAAAATAGCTTGGCTTTGTGGGCTGCCTAGTACTTTCAGGCTTTTTACCACCAATAAGCATTTTAGTGAGCTGGAGGCACCCCTACTATGTAGTTATCATTGTTCACTGTACACACATTCATTTTTCTATTCTGCCATGGTCTTCAGTGAAACCAGTTTTCCTAGCATTTTGAACTGGAAAAGCTGAAACTGGTGCCAGAAATGTGTCCCATCCCATCTTCAAAATAGACTGTGTTAGGCATATCATGGGCACCCATATGTCCATCATGAATAATGTCACAAAAATATACACACAAAGTGCTCAATGCAGTTTTTGAGTTACTTACAATTTTATAATCGCGTGGAAAGATGTGAACTTCTGCTACAGATATGACAGTAAAGAACTCTTCCAAGAACAGCAGTGGTAATTGCTGAGATGCTGATTCAACCAACATATTCTGCCTTGCAAACTGTTCCATGCCCTTTCTCCTAACTCATCTTCACCTCTTCTTTTCAGGTCCTTTTATCTACTCTGACATTCTGGACTACAAGAACCTGCGTGAGATAGTAGTGAACAACCGGATAACGTGGCTGTTTCATTATAGTGCTTTGCTCAGTGCTGTTGGAGAAGCCAATGTCCCTTTGGCAAGATCTGTAAATATCAATGGTGGGTAGTGTTAACTGGCTCAGTATTATTTGGCTAACTGTTCATGTTGCCCAAGGTAGCTGAAGATGTAGAGGCTGATAACTCTGTTTGCCATTCCCAGGATTGCACAACATTCTTGACATTGCTGCTGAACACAACTTGCGACTCTTTGTACCCAGCACAATTGGAGCATTTGGACCCACCTCCCCTAGAAACCCAACCCCTGATCTCTGCATCCAAAGGCCAAGGACAATCTATGGTGTCTCCAAAGTCCATGCTGAACTCATGGGAGAAGTAAGTATTCCTCTTCAGTCCAGGTGGTTGTTTTGCTGCTTCAATATGTGGAGAAGCTCCATCTATCATGAGAGTGGTTTCATGAAAATACGTTTAATTGTAATGTTTTTGTATGCATTATCAATAAATGTAAACTAATGGGTAAAAAAAATAATGAGAGTGGTTTAGTATAAGTTTTATAAGGGCTCAGTAACCTGGAACTCAGTCTAGACAAGATGGAGATGCTGCTGGAAGAAGAGAAAGGTCTGTACGGGATCTGTCTTTCCCATACGAAGCTGCAACCTCCTGAGGGATCAGATTTGCTGCTTAGTGTTGTCTCTGTATCGCAAAGCACTTTCCATTGACTTGAGCTGGTTCATCAGCTCCAGCCTCAACTGAGAGATCCTAATCTTGCCACCATTATCTATGTTTTACAATGTAATCCTAAAGCAAATATACATCCTTCTAAGTCCATTGGAGAGGTGTAATTTTGCTTTGGACTGCCCTGTTCATAGTGGCCAAGTTAGGCCCAATTTACACCTCCCTTCTGAAGTAGTTTGACTGCTGTCTTTTCCCAAGCTCATTTCACGCTGGTTTCAAATTTCACTCCAGGGGGTCTGAAGAGTACTAAGCAAAAGCATTTGTTTAAAGCAGTATAATGCTAGCTTGACCACAGGAGGGCAATTAACGAATGTAAACAATAATTTATAAACTAGAACAGGTATGGTTTGAAACTAGAAACAGGTATAGACAGGTTTTTTTTGAAACTAGAATGATTCTAGCGGGAAATTCAGATGTAAATTTGACCTTAGACTACTGCAATAAGTTTTATATGAGACTGCCCGCAGAAAGCATTTGAAAATGTTACCAGTTGTAATATATAGTGGCCTAATTAACTGAATTTTGAGTGTTGAATTTCATTGCTTTCCAATTCAGACGGCATGCTGAAAATGCTGGTTATGACCTTTAGAGTTCCTAAATGTCAGGGATCTGGGGTACACTGGGGACTGCCTGTTCCCGTATGAGCCTGCCCCTGTTTCAAGATCCTCTGCTCCTTCAGAAGTGAGGTATATGGCTACCAGAGATGAGACATTTGCAGTTGCAGAGCCTGGATTGTAGAATGCCTTCCCTTGGTACACGGGCAGGTGTCCGCTTGACTTCTAAGAATTTGTTAAAGACCTTTTTTTATTTACCTAAGCCTTGGTAATGTGCCTTTCTGCAGTTTGTGGATCCGATTTGACAATATTTGGATGCCCCCCCCTGTTTCTTGCTGGTTCCCCGTCCCCTTTTTTTCCTAGTCTGATACCTTCAAGGTTTTTATGATCATTTTAAACTTGAATTTAGTCACTTCAAGCAAAGCCTAAAGTCAGAGAGTTGATTGGCAAAATATGGCTTTCGATGCCCCTTAAGAAAGATTTAATATTTATGCAGATTTGTTTTTATATATATTTCCTGTAACAATAAAAAAATTAGGCAACAGGAATGCATTGTAAACATTGGCTCCAATGATCATCTACCGTGGAACTTGTTTCTGCCGTGCAGTTTGGACTGGTGCTCCTAGTTCGCCTCACAGTACTTTACTAGCCCTCTTTCACTTAAGAAGAATAGTCTGCAGTCAACTGTTCCGAAATATTTATTTCAGTATGGAAAAAGTTCAGTCTTTCCAGATTCTGTAAGGTGTGTTTGATGTAGAATTGGTGTGAAAAATTGTTATGTAGCTGTGGAAGGGCCCTTCCACAGGCCAAAGAGGGCAGGGCTATTTTTACCAGTCCTTTCTTCCTCCTATGTATCTATATGTTGGACTCAGCACTGTTTGTGGGGCACCTCTGACTTCGAGGAACAGCATTTAGGTGTTCAGGTGGCTTTCACTGGGAGACAAAAAGTTCATTCTGTTTATGGTGTGTTGGATCCACGCTGTAATATTTTATCCAAGTTAGCTAGAGTACTTATCAGGTACTCCTATTGACTGCATGTTGTATTGTTCTTTTCAGTATTACCATTACAGGTATGGGCTGGACTTCCGGTGCCTGAGATATCCTGGCATTATCTCAGCTGATTCCCAGCCTGGTGGGGGAACAACTGGTAAGAGAGCAAGCAAATTATTATATAACTTGTCAGTATGGGATTAGCCTTCAGATACGTCCTAACGGGGTAAACAGACTGCATGTTATGCTTGTTGGGAATTCCAAAGGCTCCAGAGGAAGGTGGGGGGAATAGAAATCACTTGCTCACTGTCCTCTGCCTCTGTTTACTGCTTCCTTCCCCTTATGCACTTCAGCTGCTTGCTCCTACACGTGAGCCATAACCAGAGCAACTGAAAGTGAACAGATGAGGCGCCACAAGGAGAAAGTTTTATGAGTACTTCTGTTTTTTGCACTGGGAACCAAAGAGTTGAACAGGTCTTTCACTTGCATGGTAGAGAGCCTAAGATAGAGCTAAAGTTGATGACCCATCAGTTGTTAAGTTAAAATATGGCCTTTGTCTATTGTAAGTTGGCAAGGAGACTCAATACACTCCTCATCTTCAGCCAACACACATACAGTTGATTTAACAAGGGCTGTTTCCACATGGCAACAATTCTCTGTGTAGTTCTTTTGGTGGTATGTGTGAAGAAATTCATTTTTTCTTTGGAGGTTTGAAGTGAGCAAACCTCCACTCTTGAGTTTTAAACGTTTTTCCCCCTCTGAGGGCAGAGAACAAGCAGGGATGAGGAAGTCAGTTCAGTTGCTTCCCAGAGGTACTTCTGCTCACTTTCATACAAATCCTAATAGATATATCAGGAGAGATAATGGGTTGGTCAAGCTCTCCCCCTCCTTCAAGCAGGAAACAGAGATTTAGTAGTGTGAAATACTAGAGAGGCTTCAGGAAGGAAAAAACTGGAGATCTCCAGGAAAAGCCTCTTTGACCTGGCCTGACCTGTTCAGTGGGTGGGGAAAAGAGAACCGGCTATTCCTCCAGGGGTGCACAGGGCTGTAAATGGTCCCCATGGTGACCAGGCACTGGGCAGCAGGAGACACAGAGGCAAGGCCTCAGAACTGGGAAGGGACGCTGGGAGTCCTGACCCTCCCAGTGGGCAATTCCTTACAAAGGTCAAGTGGTGGTGGCAAGCTACCTCAAGAGAGAAAGAAAAACCTCCAGGGAAACCTTGGAAGGGAGTTTGAAATAAGGCCTGCAGGCCAGAGCAAGCCCGTTCTGCCACAGTACACATACAAAGGCATTTACAGTGGCAGTGTGTTCACACCACAGTTTTCCAATTTCCTATGATATGAGGGGCTCCCCTTTTTTCTTGTCTTGGCCACAGCCATGTGGGACAACTCCATTCTCCAAACAGCCTTTTCTGGCCTGGGACTTTTCCTTTATCAACATAAACAGATCCAGTTCCTTAAGAGAGACCAAACAAATAATAGGAAACTAAACTAGTGAACTGATGTGTTTGGTACTTTTGGTATACGCGTGACGAGAGTTGTGGTATTTTCTGCAGGTGCCTTATGCTTGTAGTTGACACTGAGGGACAGGGCACTGCAGTCATGCTGAAAACCTTTCATTCCTCTAGACTATGCAGTCCAGATCTTCCATGATGCTGCAAAGACTGGCAAGTTCCAGTGCAACCTAAAACCAGACACTCGCCTTCCAATGATGTACATCAGCGACTGCTTGAGAGCTACCTTGGAGGTCATGGAGGCACCTGCTGAGTCACTGAGCATGAGGACATACAACATTGGAGCCATGAGTTTTACTCCTGAGGAACTGGTGCAAGAGGTCCAGAAGCATATTCCAGAACTTGAAGTTGCCTACAACGTGGATGCAGTCAGACAAGCCATTGGTTAGTCCTCGTCTGTCCTCTTGTGGCTGTCTATTGAAGTATCCTGCGTGTAGGAGATAGGGAACCGCCTGTCAATACATGTTTATGCTCTGCCCTTGCCTCCTGCTTTAATATTAACTGTTCAGAGGCATGGCCTTGTGCCAATATATGACTGACTATTTCTTACACACTGAATGATTGAAGTTGGCAAGTAGAAGGTGAGAACTCAAGGAACAGAGCTGGAAAGACCTAGAGAACCTAATGAGACGCTACCAGGCACAGCAGACCATACTAGGCTGTATGACTCTGACCCATGCATTGCTCATAGAAGAGAAGGCCAAGATTGAGAATATAGTAAAAGAAATATTCTGTTGGAATCTGGGACTGGATCTCCTGGTGCTTATTTTAAAGTTGAAAAAAAGGTAGCGGGATAGATCAGGACCACAGCACTGTTGGGGCAGGATAACAATCCTCTGTGTTGTTTCCCTGGTATAAATTGTTCTCACCCCTGAGAACAGTCCATAGAGGACTGCAGCTACGGGTGTTGTAGTGAGAACACTCACTTGGAGGAACAAGAATGAGTGGAGCTGTACCCCCAGCCTTCTGTGGCATCTTGCACTTTACAAGGTGTTTAGGTGTTCACGCTGGTAGAAAGAGTGCTGCATTCATACCTAAACATCGTGTTAACTTGATTGCATGTGTTTGGATCCAGACAGCTCCTCTTTGTAACAGAAAGCAGCTTTGGGAGTGTGTGACTTCCATTGTATAAATGGGGAGGTAGTTTTAAACTTTCCTTACCTGTTGCATCCTCTTCACCCAGTCTCACACACAGGGCTTTAGACCTGCATTTTACCCTTGCAAACGCTGATCTGGAGGCCAGATTTTTCAGGGGCAGGGTTAGGCATCCCCTCACCTTCTGCCACTTCTCCCCTGAAAAATGGCCAGGCCCCATATTGCATTGCTTAAAGAAAAACAGCTTTTAATACACAAACACTTGTCATATGCTGCATGGCCCCCAAGTTCAACTTAAATCTTTCTTTTTTGTTGTTCTTGCTTTTGTATAGCTGACAGCTGGCCCATGGTTTTTGATGACAGCAATGCACGCCGAGATTGGGGATGGAAACATGATTATGACCTTCCGGACCTGGTGACCACAATGTTCAGCTTTCTTGGCTCTGCCTCCTCTGTTACCAGGATTGCCCAGGTCAACTGACCCTCCTTGCGTGTTGCAGTCCCAATGATCAATGTGACTGGACAAAAAGGCCAAATGAAAATTTCCTCAGTTTCCTAAGTCTTGAAGCAGCCCTAACACTGTTACACTTCCCACAAGTGTGCTGGGTGACTGATTTCTCTTAGCTCACCTTTCTCCCAGTTTTTATCAAGCTAGCTGAATATGACTTGGTAGTATACTGAGAACAGTGTTTCAAGTATTCCTGGTTGCAGTCTAGCTATTGGTCTTGTGGGCCAACATTATTTTTATTTCTGTAAGGTATAACTTGTTCCCCCCTCTAAAACAAAGTGCTTGTCTGATACCTCTTATTTCTTGGTGCTTCTTCATATCTTTTTGTTGGTTATTGGCTTAAAGTTTAAAGCTAAATTAACATTAGCAAATGCAGGGTTGGGACCACATATTTGCAGAGATAATGTGGGAATGTGGGAGCCAGGGGGCATTTACAAGGGGATCAGCAGACAGGAGGAAGGGGGCTCTTAACCTTTCCTACACCAGCCAGTTCTCTTTTGGAAATGCCACTCAGATCATCAATATTAGCTTTTTTCCCTCATAGCAGTCCCTTGAAGCTGATTATGCTAAAACACCAACTGGCCCAAGGGAACTCCAACCAGGACTTCTCAGTCCAAGTTCAGTGCTTTAACCATGACATCCGTTCTTTCTACTAGATTTTCTAAGGTGTAGCTTACATAACCATACCAGAGATTCATGCTGTCAATGCATAATGTATTGTTTCAAACCCAGATCAATTTTTGTCTCACCTGGGTTGGATGTGCATGATGGTGTTATGTACAGGTAAAGGTACAGGACAGCCCAGCTGCATCTCAGGTGAGCACCTCTTGACCCAGTCACTGATGAGGTAGCTTCTTGGTGCCACATTTCTTAAAGAAGGTGCCATGGCTCCTTGCAACATTTATGCAAGTACACCAGGACTCTGGCAAACAGAAACAGCAGAAGAGACAGAGGATTGGAATGCCAGTTGGAGATACAGGTGACCTGATAGGTCCTTGTTATGCCAGGGAAGAACTGCATGATAAACTGGTCATTTGAGATGCTCATCTACCCCAAGGATAGCTTGCCAACCAGCTAAGCTTTCACTGAGATTGATCTTGACCTGTGTACATTTAGATTTTCAACCCGGTTTTTGCTCACTTTCTCCAGCGGTCTAGCCATGATGCCCAGGGGAGTGAGGAAAGAAAAACTCCTGGTGGCACCTGCCATTTTTTGGCCACTGTATGACAGAGTGTTGGACTGGATGGGCCATTGGCCTTATCCAGCATTGGCTTCTCTTATGTTCTTATGATAGATGGTCCTGCAGACTTAGAGATGTGAGTCAAAGAAGGGGGGAGAGAACAGAGGTAGGGCAGAGGGAGAGTTTGCTTCTACATGGCAGCTCTTCTCCACTTCTTCCACTTACAAACTACAGCACTTTTTGGAGCTTTCATATCATGCCATGCTCCAGTTGTGTCATTTCCACACTTTTTCTCCGTTTCCTTCTCACATCTGCAAGAAATGGTGCATGTTTTCTTGCCCTGTGAAGATTCTGCTTACATGGGCAACATTTCCCTAATCATCAGCCCCTCACAGGTACCATTTTCCCAGCATTTTTTCCCTGTTGTAGAAACATAGAACTGGAAGGGATCCAAAGGGTCACCTAATCCAATCCCATGCACAATGCAGAAAATTCACAACTACCTCCCCCCCCCCCAGTCACTCATGCTGTATGCCCAGAGCATGGCATAGGAGGACTTTTCTTAAATAGTTATGATTGCACTGTAATGGTCTATTGCTATTTAATAATTTACTTTCAAGTTTAATAGAACTGTTATGGTGCTACAGTGCATGTTTGAAGAAAAAAACAAAAAGGTAATGATGTGCCACAAAAGACCCCCCCCCAAAAAAAGAATAACTGTGGTGTCACTGCAGAGCACATGTGGAAAGGGAAAGTTAGAAAAAGAGGAAACTGCATGAAGAATTCCTGATGCGGACACTCCAGTGGCAACGTCATGTCAGTGCATTCAGAGTGGCAACAAAAGCAATGTGAAGAATTCTTGCCATGTGGAAGCTAGCAAAAGAGAGCTAAAAAGCCAAAGTTAAACTGCAAACCAGCATATTTTTTTTCTCTATGATGTAGCGGTGCACTCCCCTTGGATGAATAAAAATGTAAAAGTGCATATGTTCCATTTGTCTCTCTCCTTCATTGTAATATATGTCCTATAATTCATTCTGAATTAATGTAACATACTAAGGTCCATGAATTGGGCAAGGGTACTGTCGACTTACCAGCCAGTTTGTTGCCTCATTGTCTCCCTCACTTAGCTGATGGAGGTAAAATTGGTGGCAGTCTGTAGCCCTTGAGAACTTTGGCTTCCATGCCTTGTCTGTTGTGGCTCAAGATTTCATGGTCATAAAATCCATTTATTTTCTAAAGCTTGGACAATACCCACCCACACTCTCTCACTCAAGGGTCCTGTAAATTTCTAGAATATCCTTAGAACAAAGTTTGAGTACAGTGGCACCTGAGTTAGTGTGAGCTAGCTCACGGTTTTTTAGCCTCTGGCTCACACATATTTTTCTTAGCTCAGGAAGGATGGCTCCAGAGCAAACTAATTTATGCAGAAGCCAAACTGCTCTTTCACAACTTTAATGCCAGTAGCTCACAAAGTAGAATTTTTGTTCACAGGACCCCACAGCTTAGAGGGAGCATTGCTCCCATCCTGCCCATTGCCAGGCAGATGGTTACCTCCCCCCACCCAAGCCTAGGAGCCAAAGACAATAACCCCCACACACTCTTTAAAATCAGTGATATGAGCTGTGCATTGTTTTCACTAGACTATGTCTGCCTTTTTCCTCTGACTCCCAGAGCCAAGAGGCAACATCAGGGGAATGCCTTGGCCTCTTTGCTCAGTTGTTGGCTGTCCAGAAGAACTGGCTGTCCACTGTGTGAGACAGGCTGCTGGACGAGATGGATTATTGGTCTGATCCAGCAGAGATCATCTTATGTTCTTAGGGGGCAACAAAGAGGATTATCTCTGGATCGGGGGGTGGGGGGGTGGTTACCACCTCAAGCCGCAAAACACTGTTAAACTAGAATAAACCTGGTAGAAGTTTATGGTGCATATTTTCCCAGCCTTTTCTGCCTTGGTTTAACAGAGCCTTGGGTGCAAAATAATAGCATTGTGTACACTTGCACTTCCTTGCTCTATGTGTTGTTTTCTGTGTAACTTAGAATCTGATTTTCCATTGTTCTTTCTTAGGGAAAAATATCTATTCCATTACCTTTGCTTGAGAAATACTCAGTGATCCACTGGCACTCCCCCCCCCCCCCCCAATCTCTTAGGAGGATGTTCTATCAAATCTGAAAGTAAGACACACAAAACATGTGCCTCCCAAGCACTTAAACTGAAGTAACCTCAAGTTCAAAAGCAGCTGTTGGAAATTCATTATCAGTAATCAACATTGATGGACATGAACTGTGTCCTTGGTTGTGCTTCCCCAACCAAACTTGAGAAAACACACAAAAATAGTCCTGTAGAGAAGAACCACTAAAATATATATATTTGTTAATAAAGGGAGAGCACAGCTACACAAGGTTTTGGGACCCCTGAATACCCACCAGCTCCTCCAAAGTTACAATGGGTTACATAGCATTATATACTCCGTATGACCTCAAACAAACAAGGCATAACTATTGGTTCCATTACACTTTGTCACAATTTTCTACTTGGAGTAAAACCTGGGGGCTGGGTTTTCCCAAGAAATTTTTTAGTCAAACAACTGACGCTTCTTCCCAGGCTATGCAGCTCTAACAGTATGTAACTGATGTTACAGAGTAGTATTGTTCTTTATTTAGTTAAACTAACTGACATCAGAGACATGCGCAGCTGTAGTAGACTGAACAAGGCCGCAAGCCTCAGCAGAATGGTGGCATGTTAGCATTTTTATTCTCCCAGCATGCATTTAAGCAATGAACCAAAGTTAACTTCTGAATACATATTCATGATTGATTTCTGTTTTCTGTGATTAGAATCGTCAGTGGCACTAAGCATATATATGTCTGTGTCAGAGAGGTGCTAAGTTTGTCCGCTAAGGTTAATCTGCTAGTCAGAGGCAGAGTTCAAGAATGTATAACTGTTTCATAAACTGTGCGTGCAACAGTATGGAAGAGTTATGTTGTTGTCATGGAGACTGCTCCAAGTGACTGTTGGAGGGCCAGTTGCCTACTCAAAATTCCAGTCTTTAAATTCTATTACCAGTTCAAGTGAGCAACAGGTGACTGACTGCCAATATCCAGTATTTTGTGAAAATGCCTGTGAATGGATTTCTAGTATGTCCCCTCCCGCTCAAGAGGGTGTCAGTGTAGAGTTTACCAGCAGAGGGCCTTATTTTGCCCTCTTAAGCAGTTCCAGGATTAGGGTTGCCAGGTCTGGGTTAGAAAATACCTGGAGACCTTGGGTGTGGATCCAGGAGAGGGTGGGGTTTGGGGAGGGTAGGGACTTCAGCTTGGTACAATGCCATAGAGTCCACCCTTCAAAGCAGCCATTTTCTCCAGAGGAGCTGATCTCTGTCAGTTGGAGATCAGTTGTAAAAGCAGGAGATCCCCAGGCCCCACCTGGAGGCTGGCAACCCTATCCAGGATGGATTTAGGCTTGTGCTGGCAATGGATTTTAGACCTTTAAAAATGCTGTGAGAGCCCACAGCACACTAGGACCAAACACTCTTATTTTCTGCCTCCCAAGCCAGTTTGGTGTAGTGGTTAGGAGTGCAGACTATAATCCGGGAGAACCAGGTTTGATTCCCCACTCCTCCACATACAGCTGCTGGTGTGACCTTGGGTCAGTTACAAGTTCTTTCAGAGCTGTTCTCTCACAAGCCATTCTCAAGAGAGCTCTCTCAGCCCCACCTACCTCACAAGGTGTCTGTTGTGGGGAGAGGAAGGGAAAGGTGATTGTAAGCCACTCAGAGACTCCTTTGGGGAGCGAAGGGTAGGGTATAACTCCAAATCTCCTCTTCTTTTCAAGTTCTAAAAAAACCCAGCCATTTTGGCGCTTGAAAAGGCATTAGGGTATGGCACAAGAGTGTCTGGGCAAACTGCACTGTAAGCCCTCACAGCATTTTTATAAGGCCCAAGTTCAGCTCTAAAATGGCAGCAGCATCTGCAGGTTGGACCCATGGATGCTACCTAGTTTGACTCTGAATCACCTCCAGTACAGAAACCATAGCAGAGTCGTGCAGATATTCACTGGAAGGTAACAAGGCCAGGATATTTCTCTTCCTGAGGGAGTAGGCCTGAAGGGAGAGGGGTTAGGGTTACCAATTTCCAGTTAGAGCTGGGAGTTCCCCCAGAATAACCTCTCGAGACTATAAAGATTAGTTCCCCTGGAGAAAACAGCTGCTCTGGAGGGTGGACTCTATTGCATCACACCCCACTGAGGTCCCTGTCTTCCCCAGGCTCCATCCCCAAGAGTTTCCCAACCCGGAGCTGGCAACCCTACCTCATTATCCCCAGGGGGGACCTGGCAGTCCTAAGGACAGTATTCTCCACAGAGGTCCCTCCCGCAACACCACCTTTTCCAGGGTCTCCCCCCCCCCCCAAAGTTTCCAGAAATATCTCAACCTGAAGTTGGCAACCCTAGGTGGATAAGGGAAGTTGTTTGTTTTGTTTTGTTTTTTGCTGGCTTGCAGTAGCTGAGTTCCACCTGGCCTAAGTTTGCCTTCCTCTTCCTGCAAGTACTATAAAGTCTAGATGTGGCCAGAGGCCTGAGCTCGTAGCCTGTGGCTTGTAGATGGTACCTGAGGATGAATCAGCTATTGATTCTCAAATCACTCAAGCCATATGTTTGTTGTTTGGTTTATCTATATTGTTGTTGTAAACTGGTTTTGTCCTTGGGTAAAACTAGAAAGTGTACTTAAATATTAATAAATAGTGGCCTTCTAGGTGTTTCTCCCATGTACAACTGAAAAGCCGTTGCTTTTCAACAGCATCTTCAAGGTTCTGGACATATCTCTTGTGTACTGAAAAGAGAGAGCAATACACAGGAGCCAGCATGGTATAGTGGTTAAGAGCAGAGGACTCTAATCTGGAGAACCAGGTTTGATTCCCCAGTCCTCCACATGAAGCCTCCTGAGTGACCTTGGGCCAGTCACAGTTCTCTCAGAGCTGTTCTCTCATGAGCAGTTCTCTCAGAACTCTCTTACCCTCTCCTCACAAGGTGCCTGTAGTGGGGAGGGGAAGGGAAAGGCAATTGTAAACCACTTTGAGACTCCTTAAGGTAGAGTTAAGTGGGGTGTAAAAACCTGTTCCTTCTCTGCTGAAGTATAGTGACAATATGAGGAAGGCAAAGGACAAGAACTTTGGTTGTACTTGAGGTGGTGTATGGGTTGTACCACTTCCCTTTAGGTGGGGCTCCTAGGCTAACAGTGCAATCCTGTGCAGACTTACTTCAGGCTAAGCCCATTGACTTCAGTAGAATTTGACTAGAGTAACTCTGTATAGGATTGCACTGTTAATGTGTTTTCATACAATTAATTTACTCTACATAGCAAATTAAGTGCCAAGTGTATCTTGGAATCACAGAACCATAGAATTGGAAGAGACCTTTAGGGTCATCTAGTCCAACCCCCTGCACAATGCTGGAAATTCACAAATACCTCCCTTTCCACACCCTCTTCCTGAGGCTATGTGTAAGTGTACACTTGTATCTAGTTAGAGTCCCTTTCAGAAGTCAAGATCTGCAATCCATCTAAAAATGTTTAATATGGTATAGTGTGGCGTCCTTTCCAACTTGAGCTACTGTTCTTTTGGCAAAGATGCTCCTCCGCCATGGCACTCAGCTTGCCTCCCTCTGTAAATTGGCAGGGTTTTTACGAGATCTCCTTCTATGTCCCTGGCACAGGTTCAGCAGTTGCCCATAGTAGAAAGAATGCTCCAGTGCTCCCAACCCCTTGGTGCTCACGTTCTTCTCCACCAGCTGTGGAGTCTCTTCCTGAACTTGGCTGACTTAGCCATGCTGATCGATGCCATAATGACCTTGAGCTTGGAAATATCATTGGGTACAAAATGCAGCAGCTTGTTTATTATCTGGACCAAGCTTCCTTATACATATTATAAACATAAGATCTTTACGACACTGGTTGCCCATTTGTTTTGAGGTTCAGTTCCAAATTGTGGTTCTTACCTATAAAGCCCTTCATGGCCTGGGACGTATATAGCTGCAGGACCACCTATTCTGATATGTCCCCATGCTACACTTTTGCTCTGTCCTGGGCTGCATTGCATCATCACTATGCTACAGCAATCATTTGCAAGTTGATAGGCTTGTTCACACAGGAAAATCTGGTTGCAAATGAGTGCTATAGCACAACAATAGCGCAATATCCAGTGTGTTGTGGATACAGCGCAGTAGACAAGTTCACACAGTTGCAGGTTGCAGCAGGGTCTTTTCTGTGGCGACCTCCACTCTAACCTGCTCTAAATAGATAAATACAAAGAAAGGTGCTCTAGGCTCTTTCAAGTGAATAACTTTTAAAGTAAAGGTTGGCTCATGAGAACTGTGAGCAGAGTTTTGCTCAAAGAATGGATGTCTCTCTTCTCCCCTTACCATTCACAACCACCCTCTGCTGCCCTGCCTGCTCCCCTAAAACCTGCTCCTGACAATTGGGGAATCTCAAGAGGGACATTTTTGAAAATCACAGACACCCTTTCCCTGTGACAGTAGTAGCTCCTTTCTCTCACAAAAGGGCTATGTTGGATCTAACTCACTATTACCATTATTCCCATATTGCTGAGACAGAGTGGCTGGCCTAAGACCAGGTGGGGAGTTCCAGTTCCTGGCAGAAGCAAGGGACTTCCCAACTGGCAGCTTGTTCTCTCTTATCTTTTTGTACATAGAAAATGGAAGAGACCCCGTTGTACGAGTGCCTTACTCAGCTGCAGAGAGACATGGACTGGTGAGTGGTCTCCTATTCTGGTGCCAAGTTACATGTTTAATTTATACCGGAACATTTTGCCAGACTGAAGAGTCATTTTGAGCAGGACAACAAGTCTGGCAGGGGAAAAAATTGTAACCCTTCCATCCTCTCCCCTTGTGCCACTCCCCCACTGTCAGGATGGGCCCATGGCTCAGTGGCAGAGTTTTGCAGACAGGAAGTCCTGGGTTCAATTCCCAGCATCTCCAAACAGTAGGTGATGTGAAAGATCTCAGCCTGAGACCCTGGAAAGCAGCTGCCGGTCAGAGTAGACGACACTGACCCTGGTAGATCAATGGTTTAAGTACAAGGTTCATGTGGTTAGTTCCAATCTACAGTAAAGACCTGCACATCAGTTATTTCAAACAAATGGGGACACTGGGATCTCCATATAACTCTCCCCAATATTTCATCCAAATTATTAGCAAAGACACCAGGCAAACAAAAGGCCAGACCCATTCCTACCCTAGATGTGGTTGGGCTTTCCCACCATCAGTCCTCCCATCCTGTCAGATTTTTTAAAAAGACAGATCTTTCATTCACTGTTATTTTTAAATTGAAAATGAGCAAAACTAAGCCAGGGGTAGGGAAGGGAAGTACTATATGATTTCATGGGCATTAGTCAATCAGCAGTGACTGTAACTAGCTTTCTCTCCAAATGACCTCCAACTTGGACCGGGGGGGGGGGGGCAACAAGGATCATAAATTAATCTAGGCATTACATTGAAAAATTAATTGTAAAACATTGATATGCTTACCTTTATAACATGTTCTGTCTCAAAGATCTGGCCAGAACAGCAACTATTTCTTGTAAATATATATACTATTAGTCACCCATGGCCCCCATCTGCAGACTGAGGCCACGTGGAGGTGAAACAGATTTTTCTGCAAATTTGGGGCACTCCTCAGGTTTGCAGAAAAATATGAAATCAACATCATAGTAACTGGGGGGGGGGGATAAAATCCCCTCCAAATACATTTGTGTCATCTGTGCACGCACAGAGCTGCTCTTACTTGTTCAGAATGAAGCTGCTACAGCCCAGGTCAGGCCAGCGGTGGCAACCAGCAGCAGCAGCAGCCTGGCCATGATGGTGGAGGCTGCCTGGGAGTCGCTGTGGCCTGGCTGCCTCAGGGGAGGATGCCTGGCAGCCACTGCAGCCCAGCCCCAGAGGCACCCAACATCCACACCAGGCCTGGCCGCGATGGAGGATATACCCTCATCCTGATCCACGACTGAGGTGTGTCTGAATGCACAAAGGGTTGTTTGTGCTAGGGTCCCCACCAATTGAAATAAATGGGGGACCCAACTGTAGTGCTGGATTGGGGCCCCTGAGTTGGTGGCTTAAGTGATACCTCTCTCTGATGCTGAGCAAAAAATACGTTCTCCACAATTACCTTGATATTACTAGGGGAATCCTATGACAGAGAGTTGCTCCCATTTCATCTGCTGCGCTCTCTCTGTGTGAATGTGCTTGTAACAGAATTAAACATTATTGCAACACCTGCTTTCTAAAACCAACGGCATTCTCTTTTCTAGTACACTGTTTGAGAACCTGGAAAATGCGGTGAGTAGAAAAATTAGGGCCTCTTAAGAAATGCTCCACACTTTATTACTGGTGTCTGGTCATACCTGCAGAACTGTCTGGATCTGTGCTGATTTACATTTAGAGGTTCCTTTTAGCCATGTGGAGCTCTTGACAGACTATTAGCCTGAACGGGCAAATTGAATCTCCATGTTCAGAGGCAGTGTCCCTTTGAATACATGTTGTGGGGAGGCAGCACCTTGTAGTATTTCTGCAAACAATACTTCAACAATGAAAGAAAAATAAACTTTTAAATTGGTAAATTGTCTAACAAAGTTGATCATCAGGTTTCTATCGCTCTTCTGCCTCATAATTAGACTCAGAAGCCTTGAGCCCTGTCCTGCAGATACAGCCTGGTGTGTGTGTGTGGGGGGGGGGGTTGCTGCTTAATGATCTCTTTCTTGATCAAGTTTCTTAAGATTTAAGGATTTACAGTGAATTATCCCTGTGGCTGTGATACATATGGAACTGTATTAGTGATTTGCACATTTTATATAAAGCAAGCTGAAGAAGCTGTGACGAAACGGAAGACCAAAGCCGGCATCTTCGTCCGTCTGCATGAAGGTTTTCTACACTTGCATGAAGATCTTCAGACCTGTACATTTGCATCTTGCATTTGTATCTTACAACCTTGAGACTTTGTGGTCTATTGATAGTTGTTATGTTGTGAGACCTAATTGGTTTTTCGTGATTTAAAGTTTCCTTTGTGAGTGAGTTTGTTGGACATCAACATTATTTGTCTGCGTCAAACAGTGACAATACTGGTTATCTGTATTACTGTGCTTATCATTGGTTGTTGTGATTATCCCTGTGGCTAACATACCTGTTTCTCTCCCATAAATCCAGTTGTTAGGATTCACTGATGTGGTGGAAAAGGCACCACAAAATACTCAGGTGAGACCCAGAGACTGGGCAGGCATCAGAGGTAGGCACTATCAGGCAGCTTGGGCCTTGGGCTTGCCATCGGGGAGCATCAGTGATCATAGCTTGCCCTTTGGTGTAGTGGTTAAGTGTGCGGACTCTAATCTGGGAGAACTGGGTTTGATTCCCCATTCCTCCACTTGCACCTGGCTGGATGACCTTGGGCAAACCATAGTTCTGGCACAGCTGTTCTTGAAAAGAGCAGTTTCTGTCAGAGCTCTCTCAGCCCCACCTACCTCACAGGGTGTCTATTGTGGGGAGGGGAGGGGAAGGGAAAGGAGTTTGTAAACCACTCTGAGATTCCTAGTGAAGGGCGGGGTATAAATCCAATCTCCTCCTCCTCCTTTGGATAATGGCAGGGGGCACTGGGCACTCTGTAAAGCCTTTCTGACCCTAGAAGAACTGGACCTACCCACCACTCCACATTCCCTTGCTCTTCACCCAAAGGTGGTGGTGCGCCTCCTTCTCTGCCAGATACCGAGAAGGCAGATGACAGTGGCTGCTCCCTGCCACTGTCTACTTGCCTACCAAAGAGTGTAGTGATGGCTGCTGGGACTGGGAATAAAAACTGAAGTAGAAATAATAAAAACAGCTAGGATCAGCAGCTGGGAGTAATGACAGCAGTTTAGAGCGGCCGCTAGAAGTAACAGCCACAGCTAGAAGCAGCAGCTAGGAACAGCAGCAGCACTCCTGTGATGCCATCCTCCAGGTGGGGCCTGGAGTTCTCCTAGAATGATTGCTGATCACTGGAATACTGAGATAAGTTCCCCTAGAGAAAATGGGAGGTTCAGAGGGTAAACTCTATGGAATCACATCCCCACTGATTTCTTTGCCCTCTACAAATAATGCTTTCCTCAGGCTTTGCCCCCCCCCCCCCAAAAAAAAATGTCCAGGGATTTCTGAAATTGGTGTTGGTAACCCTAGGCAGCTAAGAACAGCAGCTAAGAATAACAGCAGCAGCTCAGAGCAGCAGTTAGGAATAACAGCAGAGGTGGCTAGGAGTGATGGCAGCCACTTGGAGTGGCAGCTGGGAATAGCAGCAGCAGCAGCAGCAGCTAGGAGTAATGGGAGCAGCTCACCCTGGACAGATAAGCAAGAAGCAAAGGCAAGTTAGAAGCTCCTTGCCTGCCCTCTCTATGTCACAGCCAGGCTTGGGAGGAGGACTGCTGGACAGCATCATGTCAGCGGCCCCTGAAACTTGGAACCAGCACTGGGGGCGGGGGGGTTGGGACCATTAAAAGGTGTTCATGCTATGACTTTGCAAATTGACGAACCTTTATTTCTGCTTTTTTCCTCCCCCAGAAGCTGCAAGGCCTTGAATGCAAGCCCAAAGAGATAGGAAATACAGAGTCACATGGCAGCAAAGATTGCTACACTGATATTATTACATGTAAAGAAAAAATGTAGATTATCAGCACAGTGTTATTGATAAGAAAAGGCTGTCAAATTGGAAGCAGGAACTCCATGGAAAAGTCATTCATTAGTTCATTTATTCAAAAATCCATCACAATGGACTAAGATTAAAAGGCATTATTTAAATTGTGCTGGGGTTTTTTCTCTCTTGAAAACTGTGTATGGATGCAGGGTTTTAAATTTTACTTCATTTATACCCTGCCTTTCTCCCCAGTGAGGACCCAAAACCACTTACAATATCATTTTTCCCAACTCCATCTTATCCTCCCAACATCCCTGTAAGGTAGATTAGGCTGAGAATCATAGAGTTGGAAGGGACCTCTAGGGTCATCTAGTCCAACCCGCGCACAATGCAGGAAATTCACAAATATTCCCCCCCACACACACACCCAGTGACCCCTGCTCCATGCCCAGAAGAAGACAAAAACCCTCCAAGATCACTGGCCAAACTGTCTTGGAGAAAAATTGCTTTCTGACCCTAAAGTGGTGATCAGTATTTCCTTGGGAGTGTAAGAAAGGGCCACAAGAACTAAGAACTGAGGCAACCCTTCCTGCCCTCCCTCTTATGATTTGCCCAAGTTCACAGAATCAGCATTGCTGTCAGATGGCCATCTAGCCTCTGCTTAAAAATGTCCAGAGAAGGAGAGCCTACCACCTCCGGAAGCCTGTTCCACTGAGGAACCGCTCTAACTGTCAGGAAGTTCTTTCTAATGTTTAGCTGGAAACAATTCTGATTTAATTTCAACCCGTTGGTTCTGGTCTGACCTTCTGGGGCAACAGAAAACAACTCTGCCCCATCCTCTATATGACAGCCCTTGAAGTACTTGAAAATGGTGATCATATCACGTCTCACCAGGCTAAACATACCTGGCTCCTTCAGCCTTTCCTTATTGGACTTGGTCTCCAGACCCCTCACCATCTTTGATGCCCTCCTCTGGACACATTCCAGCTTGTCTCTATCCTTCTTAAATTATGGTGTCCAAAACTGTGCCCAGAACTGAACACAATAGTCTAGGTGAGGTCTAACCAGAGCAGAGTAAAGCAATACCTTCACTTTGTGTGATCTGGACACTATACTTCTGTTGATACAACCCAAAATCACATTTGCCTTTTTTTTTTAAATAGTTTTATTTATGGTTTTTTTTATAAGTTCACAATAATATCCGCTTGTTTCATTATGCTTATTGAGGAGCAAACATCAGTACAGAGACTTGTAGAGCAAGACAAGAGACATTACGACAATATCTTAAGTATTTCAAACAAAGCAAACCTTAACCGTATAATTTAATTCTTTGTATTCTTAATCCAATTATATAGTTTGTTCCAAGTTAAATCAAAGTCAACTTCTTTTTTCCCTTTCAGCAAAGAGGTCAGTTTGTCCATTTCAGCTACATCCAATATTTTCTTAATAAAGGTTTCTCTATTAGGGATTTTTTCTAATTTCCAATATTTGGCATATACCAATCTTGCTGCTGTCATGCAATGCAAAATTAGTAGACTATCAAATTTAGGAATATTTTCTGAAATCATATTTAGTAAAAAAAATTGTGGATTGAAGGGTATCTTACAGTTAGTAATTTCCTGAATTATCTTGTGAATCTTCAACCAAAATCTATTAGCTTTTGAACACTTCCACCATAAGTGGTAAAAGGAACCAATGTTTTTTTTACATTTCCAGCAGGTTTTTGATAGGGACGGAGAAAATTTCGATAGTTTTTCAGGCGATAAGTGCCATTGATAAAACATCTTGTAAAGATTTTCTTTATATGAGGAGGCTCTAGTAATTTTTATGTTATTTTTCCAAACTTTAAGCCAATTGTCAAGTTCTATGTTGTGGCCCAGACTTTTTGCCCAGAAAATCATTGCAGGTTTAATCAGTTCTCCCTGCATTTTATCATCCAAAAAGTAACCATACACTTTTTTAATTCATTTCAAATCCATCCTCAGCCAAAGTTTATCAAATTCATTTGGCTCCACTGTGAAGCCTATAGTTTTATCTTTTGTGAATCTGGCGAGTAGTTGATTTTTTCCCCACCATGTGAGTCTAATATTCGCTTTTTCCAGCAGATCAAAAGATTTCAATGCTCGGTTTGAGTCTAATAATTGTGCATAATTAATTTTTTTGTCTATACTAAAAAGTGAAGGTTTTATGAAAGCCTCAAGGGGGGAAACCCAGTATGGGATTTTCTGGTAAGGTATGTGTCGGACTTCTTCCCAGACCTTAAACAATGCTGCTCTTAACATATGTTGTTTGAAGTGTCTTCTTTCTAAATTGTACCAAAGGAAGGCATGCCAGCCCATCTGCAAGTCATACCCCTCTAGTTTTAAAAGTCTAGTATTTTCAAGTGTGACCCAGTCTTTAAGCCAAACCATGACTGCAGCCCTATAATAAAGTTGCCAGTCCAGTAGGCCCAGACCTCCTCTTTCTGTTCTATCCTGCAGGTCTATCCTTCTAATTCTTGCCTTTTTGGATAACCAGACAAAATCAGCTATTATTTTGCTTAACTCTTTAAAAAAAAGTTTGTTTTTCAAAATGGGAATAGTCTGAAAGATAAATATGACTTGTGGGAGAATAGACATCTTTATTGCAGCAATCCTTCCTAACAATGAAAGTTGCAATTTTTTCCACTTTGTGCAATCTTGTTTAATTTTTAATAGTAGCCCTTTATAGTTGTTCTGATACAAAGAGCTGCACCTGTTAGTCAGAGTGATTCCTAAGTATTTTACGCTGTTGCATACTTCAAATCCTGTTCTTTGGCTTAGTTGAACTTTTTCTTCGTTAGTGCAGTTTTTAGTGAGATTTTTTTATGTTAATTTTAAATCCCATTACCTGACTGAATTCCAGTAATTCACAAAAAAGTGCATCTGTATGTTCCAATGGGTCTTCTAAAATAAATACAAGGTCATCTGCATAGGCCTGTACCTTGAACTGTTCGCCTTTTATACTTAGACCTTTGATCAGTGAGTTGTTTCTCACATTTACTAATAAGGTTTCTAAAGCAAATATAAATAATAAGGGTGAAAGGGGACAGCCCTGCCGAGTACCTTTTTGAATGTGGAAATTTTTAGTTGAGTCTCCATTAAATAGAACTTTAGCCTCTTGATTGCCATAGATGGATTTAACCATAGATAAAAATTTAGGACCACATTCTGAGTGATTTAACAATGTTAGCAGAAATTTCCAGCTTACATTATCGAAAGCTTTCTCAGCGTCAATAAATAGGAGAGCAACTTGCTTGTCGGGATTATTTTCGTAAAATTCCAATACGTCTAAAATAGTTCTGACGTTATGTCTTAGCTGTCTGCCAGGAAGGAATCCTGTTTGATCTTTATGTATTACCTGTGATAGAACTTTTTAAAACCTGGACGCCACAATATTTGCATAAATTTTGTAATCCACATTGAGGAGAGAGATGGGTCTGTAGTTCTTTATCTCAGAAGTGCTCGACTCTTTCTTCGGAATAAGTGTAATCAGAGCTTCCTCCCACGATTTTGGTATTTTTTCTTCTTTATAGATGTTTTGTATTACCAACACCATAAACGGGGCAATCTGTTCTTCAAACAGATCTGGACACTATACTTCTGTTGATACAACCCAAAATCACATTTGCCTTTTTAGCTGTTGTTGCTGTTCAGTCACACAGTCAAGTCTGACTCTTTGCGACCCCATGGACCACATCACACCAGGCCCCCCTGTTCTCCATCATCCCCCTGCTCAACTCCATGCCCGTTGCATCGGTAACGCTGTCTAGCCATCTCATCTTCTGCTGTCCTCTTCTTCTTTTACCTTCAATCTTTCCCAGCATCAGGGTCTTCTCCAGTTAGAGCTCCCGTCGCATATGGTGGCCAAAGTATTTGAGTTTCAGCTTCTGTATCTGGCCTTCCAGGAAACAGTCAGGGTTGATTTCTTTTAGGATTGATTGATTGATTTGATCTCCTTGCAGTCCAAGGGACTCTCAAGTGCTCAGCAGGTCACCGTCAGGTGATCAAGAGCTATTCCTGGCAACTCTGGCTTGTTGTGAATGGTTTTTAAGCTTTTTAGCTACCACATCACAGAAAGTCTGTAACTGGCCCAGGGTCACCAAGTGAGTTTCTGTGGCAGAGCGGAGATTCTAGCCTGAGTCTCCCACATCCTAATTTGACACTCTAACCACTATATTATGCTGTCTCTCATTAAAAAGCTATCATCTATGCACTATGTCCACATTGTGTGTGTGCCTTGAACTATAGTATAACAGCGTGCAGGTGCTATGGAGATGCAGTGATGAAAAACCTGAATTTTTGCCCATCAACAGTTGTGTGAGACAAACAGTCATGACACATTCAATGAATGTGGGGGTCAGGCCCGTAGCCACAGTGGGGCATCTCGGGGCACAGCCCCCTGACTTGCCGCCAGGGCCCCCCACTTCCCATCCAGGCCAGGTGCTCCCTTGGGTATGTGTGTAGGGGTATGTGCAGGGTGCCCCTTGACTTATTTAAAGGCCCCCCCCCCCGAATTTAAAAATCCTGGCTATGGGCCTGGTGGAGGTTCCATGTAGTCACCATGTTTAGTAGCCACTGATAGAATAATCCACCATGAATCTGTCTAACTCCCTTTCAAAGCCATCTAAAGTTTTCTGTCTACTTTTCTCTTCTCAGTGCATATTTTTGTACACTTCTATCATGTCCGTCCCTCCCAGTCATCTCTCTTCTAAACTGAAAATGTCCCAGAACCTTCAGCCTTTCCTCATAGGAAACCTAATCACCATGGTCACCCTCTACTGTACTTTTCCCAGTTCTGCAATGTCCGTTTGGAGATACAGCAACCAGAACTGCACACAGTATTCCATATGAGGCTGCACCATAGATCTATACAGGGGCATTATAATATCATCTGTTTTGTTCTCAGTCCCTTTCCAAATAATCCCTAACAGAATTTGCCTTTCCCACTGCTGCAGCACACTGGGTTGACACTTTCATTGAGCTATCCACTATGACCCCAAGTTCTTTTTCCCTCTCAGTCTCACCAAGACTACATTAGCCTACACTTTTTTTCCTGTTTAAACCATTTTATTGATTGTTTACACTGAAAAATACAAAATTCACAAGTAATACCAGTAACAATCAAAATAAAGTCAACGTAACGTGCATAATAACATCATACAGTTTCAAAATATTTGTTGTTTATAGCAACAACTTTTTATCATGTTAACTTACAAAAGTTTTAAGGGTTACTGTATCATTGAACGAATAGTTTAACCCACATTTCAAAGTTCTGAAGAACAAACTATCAAAGTACCTTGTGGTATTGAGACCATTCAGCTGAAATGAACTTTTGCTGAGACAGGTATTCAAGGACTGGGAACCATTTACCGGTAAAGGCTGAGTTTCCGGACGATCCAGGGGTAGAATTTAATTGAACTGTGACAGAATCCATAAGATAACGTGCCCAAAGTTTCCTAAACCAGATCTCGATATTTGGTGGCTTGACGTCTTTCCAATAAGATGCTATAGCAGTCTTGGCCACATCTAACATAACCTCTATGGTAGAACAATGCATTCTGGGTCTTACTTTCTCCGGCCAATAGTTCAAAAATAAGGTTTCAGGCATGAAAGGGACTGAAATTGAGGTGACTTTTTCTATAACAGATAGAACTTCCTTCCAGAACTTCTTAACTTTCTCACACCTCCACCAACAGTGTGCAAAGTTGCCAATTTGCTGGCACCCTTTCCAGCAATATGGAGAGTAATTTGAGGCAATAAGGGATAGTCTGTGTGGTGTGGCATACCATCTTGTCACAATTTTCAGATTTTGTAAGCATACTGAAATTACCTTAGAGCTGTGTCTTTTGGATGCCCAAATTTGAGACTAGGTTTCCTCTGTAAGAGAGGTGTTGCAATCTTTCTGCCAAGAAGACTGATATTTGGGGGGATTAAGACATAGAGTTTTACAGGGGTCATTTTGTAGAAAAAGAGGTGCAGGAGCTCATTAGCATAACTCATTAGCATAACTTATTTGCATATGCTAAACCACCTGACATCACCAGAAGTATGTCAGAAGGCGAGAGAGAGAGAGAGAGAAAGAGGGGGGGGGAGACTGTTACTAATCCAAGCCCCAGAAATACCACTGTCCTGGGAGGATAGCTTCAGAGATGGCTGAAGCCTTCAGAAGGCTGGTGGGAGGAACAAGGACTTTTCCCGGGGACGGGGTCATTTTGCTGCAGCCATGACACAAGCAGGCATTCCCCCACGGGGGGGGGGGGGGCTGGCACCAACTCCCAGAGCTGAGCTCCCCCGAGCTCCTGCTCGAAATGACCCCTGGAGTTTTGATCAGTAAAGAGTATAAAGCCGATATTAAGCCAGTGTTCCGGGAAGTAAAGGAACTTATTATCATTTCCAATTCTGTACAGGGTATAGCTATTATACCATCTATATCCAGTTGATGATACATGTGACTCAATTGTAAATTAAAAAACCCATTGGATCTGGTGTCCTATCCTCTCCTCCAATTCTCTTTTGGTTAAAATGCCACGTCTTGAAGTGATGTCTACCAAATGTGATATCTTTCTACTTCTCCATAGGTTTACAGCCTTTAAATCCATATCCAGTTGGAACCATTTTTGGCCTAAAAAAGTTGAATATCTGGATAATTTAGGGAGAAATTGTTTAGCATTTCTGTTCCAATACTGAATCGACGAGCTCAGTATGTCAATTGTTTCACAGCTTTTGTTAATATTTATACTGGGCGTCCAAATTAGATTGTCAGTTGATAATGGATATAGGATGTCATTGCACACTTCCACCCAGAGATGTCGTAAAGGTGATCGCAACATTTTGATCACATTTGACATCAATATAGCACGGTAATATGTCAGTAAGTCCGGTAGAGCGAACCCACCTCTCAACGTAGGTCTCTTCAGAATGTTAAAACTTATCCTAGGTCTCTTTCCTCCCCATAAAAATTTTTGTAGAGTTTTTTGCCATCTGTTCAACAGAGCGGTGGGAATATGAATGGGAATTGTTCGGAACAAAAAAATAAATTTGGGCAATATGAAGGATTTGATAAGATGGAATCTTTCCATCCAATTTAGATTTAGCTTCCCCCAATTAGCCTACACTTAACATTGGGGGGGGGGTGCCCTAGTGTGCATCACCTTACACTTATTCTGTTTTGGGTTTCACTGTAAATCAGAAAGGGCTGCAGGAAGAAGTGTGAGCTGGTGGACTATATTCAGCTTGGTGTATTCAGATCTGGGCCACTCGTGAGAGCTTTCCTGCAGCCACACTAGCCTGCTGCTGTCCTTGGGATCGCTACACCCATTGTCCACACTCCATGGGTTAGTCTGTTATTGGCTTGGTCTACCCAAGGGACAGAACAATGTGTGGGAAGGAGGTGGCACAGACTGGACTGTACCACTGCAGGAAGAAGGGTGAGGTTTTTTAAAAAAAAGCTCTCAAGTGCAATAAAGCTGCCTGAAAACCGAAAACTAGTGCAGCAATAAGCTGGTGGGGAGGTGACCTTTCTTCCTGTATTGGTTGTTTTTAATTTACTTTTTAATTTAAGAAACCAAGACATGCAACACTCTGATTCACATCCAAAGGATCTGTGCCTTAGCTTTCCCTCTCTCCATTATGGCACTCTGTGAAAAGTTCCACTCTGCCCGCTGTATTTGTTTACTCTTTGGTAACTGGCAATTTAAGAGCCAAGATGGTGTTTGTTCTCTTGGCTAAAGATATAGTAGAAAAACATGTGAGCAGCAGTGGCAGATAAACCACAGTGGCTACAGAGTATGAGCTGGCAAGCTGCAGACAGCCGCTTACTGCTCATGCACGTGCACTGCTATCAGAAACAAGGTGTCTTCACTCACGCCAGGGATTACAGTCTAATCCTAAATAGAGTTGCACCCTTCTAAGTCCATTGAAATCAGTGGACTTAGAAAGGCATGACTCTGTGTAGGACTGCACTGTTAAATCCTGTAACAAATATGTGATCTTTTAAGGAGTGAAAGTGAGAAAGGAGATACATGATTTTTTATAGAATAGAAGGATCTCATTCATGTCCTCATACTCACAAGATCCATCCATGTTGGGTGGCCAGCCCAAAAAATGAATAGTTTCTTATATGGAAGAGAAAACAGTGTGTATACTGTGGTGATATCAGGTCAATGTCAAGGTGTTGGGTGATTTTTCTTCAGCTTGATTCAGTCTTGGTCGTTTTCTTATGTGTCCCATTGTGCACCTCCCCATGTTCTTCACGAGGATGACATCTTTGCAGAACCTGGCTGAAACTGGTCAGCCTGGCAACCTCAATGTCTGCCACCTATGGCTGACTCAAACAAGAACTGTGTCTGCCCATCCTTGTTGGAAAAGGACATACGTCCATGTGTGAAGTAGTATTTGTAAAAATGTGGTACTGTTGGCATAACTGGATTGGAAAGTACTAGACCAGACTGGGGGGACTGCTTTCTGAGGGCTCTGCTCCTGTTCTCTCAGGATGTTATGAATGCCCAGAGAAGAAAGTGGGATCACATTAGCAGACCCCACCAATGACCTCCATGCATTGTGTTTTATCCCAGCCTTTTCCAAAAGCAATCAGAGGGTCTTACATGGTTACCTTTTCCCCTACATTTTCTCTTCACAACACCCCTGTGAGGTAGGTGAGCTTGAGAAAGGATGACTGGTCCAAGGTCACATGGTAAGCTTCACAGCTGTCTGATGACTAAAATCCAAAAAAACCCCACTCCTTGCCCCGAATAGCAAGCCATGACACCATTTCTACACCACATTTGCTGACATGAGTGAGGTTTCCAGTCAGGTTGTATTAGGTCACTGAATTGGTTTCTGCTGTTGTGAAACTGCGGGCACTTTCTCTGAAGAATGTAGCAACACTTTTCCCAAATATTGCACTGACAAAATTACAAAATCAGCAAGGAAAGCCCTGAAGCTAAAGATCACTGTTGCAATTCAGAATCAAGGTTGTTGGATGGTTCCTCTCCCCCAACCCCTTGATTGCCTGCTTGGATGGGAAAATAAAGATCTCTCCCCCTCCCCACCCCAATATCTGCACCCTGGAAGCTCCTATAATGTCTCTTGTACTTTAAAACCAAGACATCCTCTGATGAAAACCATATAACTGGTCAAGACACAGTGGATACAAATCATTTTTCTACTTCAAATTCTTATTTATATTACCCTACATCATTTCCCACCAAGCTTTCTAGATTGCTGGACTTAGAAGACAGAGAACAGTCTCTGGTCCAAGTATTTGTCTTCTCCGTTGGCTTTGGTCACCTTTTCTTGCACTGGCGAGGAGGGATTCTTCACCAGAGCATCTTCCTGAAAGCTCTTTCTAATGGCCCTGATCCTGCTTTGGACTAATGATACTTATCATAAGTCAATGTGTGTAGTATAGCCAGGAGATCTGGAGATTGTCTGGCAGCCTTAAGTTCTAGCCCTTTAGTGTTATGTACCACTCAAGTGGTGAGCTAGACTTATTTTATGGCTGAGAGAGAAAGAGCTGTGACTGACCCACAGTCACCTAGCTGGCTTCATGTGAAGGATCACGGAATCAAACCTGGTTCTCCAGATTAGAGTCTGGTTGTCTTAGCCACTACACCATACTGGCTCTCTGCTTTGGAATTTCAGCTTCTGAAGGCTGTAGCTTGACAACAGAATCTTGAGTCACATGTACATGAAATGCTAGTGAAGGGGAACATTGAAAGGCACTCCACACATGCTTGGCAGCACTTTCTCGATTATGAATCGGCAGATTTGAGGACTGACACCTGAAAACACGAGCCAAGGCATGCCTTGCTGGCTGAGACTAGGGTGGCCAACCTCCCTGTGGGACCTGGAGATCTCCTGGAATTATAACTAATCTCCAGATAACAAAGATCAGTTCCGTTGGAGGAAATGGCAGCTCCAGAGGGCGGATTCTATGACATCATGACCCCACTTAGCTCCCTTCCTGCTCCAAGTGCCCCTGTCCCCAAGCACTGCCTTCAAGTCTCCAGGAATTATTCGATCCAGAGCTGGCAACCCTCTGACTGAGCTAAGAGCTATGCTATGGCAATTTTTATGCTCTTTTTCTCATTTATTGAGAAAAGGTAGAAATTACCTTGGCTATTATATTAATATACTTCAGACTGCATGAATTACATCCACCAACAGAAATTCTTGCACCTTTTTACCTTACTTGGGTCAAAAGAACATGAGTCTCTGGCTCCACCTGCTGATGCAACATCAACAAATCAACTTATTTCTGTGGTAACATTTAGTGAACTCACACATAAAGTTTCTCCAACAGTTCACAGATGAAACTAGGAACAGTCACACATACTTGCAACATCCTGTTCTATATTGGCTGAACTGCTGCATGCATTTACTCTGCAACAATAACGCATTCTATTCATGGCATCCTGAGGGCTCTGAATGGGGACCCCTCTGGCTGCTGGTGGGGGATGGGGGGGGGTAGGCTTGCCAGATCCACTTTGGGAAACTTGTGGGGATTTGGTGATTGAGCCTTGGGAGGGCAGGAACCTCAGTGGGGTACGCTATAGAGCCCACCCTTCAAACCATCCATTTTCTCCAGGGGAACTGATCTCTCAAGATCATAGATGATCTCTGGAGATCAGAGATCATCTGGAGATAAGCAGTAATTCTGGGGGATCCCCAGGTTCCACCTGGAGGCTGGAACCCCTAATGGAAAGAGAATTTGCAGAAGTGAGCATTGATCTAGGGTTGCCAACTTGCCTGGAGAAGACTGTGCTATCCTTTAAGAGAGGTTTGTTTACCAAGTGATGTTAATTCCCTTTGTGGCATGAAAAGCTTCAGCTGTCTTTTCCCACATATTAAGCCTCTGTGAAGGACACAGGGACATTTTTCTCCAGGCGTGCTTGCAAGCCTATCATTAAGAAAGAAGGCAATGAGCATGAGGTGCCAAAAGTGGCTCACACTCAGCCTTATAACTGAAAAAAGTTCTTGAAGAAAGGCCTTGAATAGTTTGTTGGACAATAGAACCCAAACTAAGGTTGCAAGCCCCCAGTTTCCAGTGGGGGTTCCCCCACTTTTGGATGCTCGGAAGTGGAGAGAGAAAGAGAAGTCTAACTAGCTAGCAGAGAGTCAGGAACTAACAATTATCAGCAGGAGCAGGAAAAACCCCAACTGAACCAATCAGGAGACAGGAAGGAGACTATTTGAAAATAGAAGGAAGTCCTTAATCTTATTATGCTAACTAGTTGTCCCCTCTGCTGCCTCCTGCAGGTAGTTCTTGTCATGTGCACGATTGTTTGTTGTTCAGTCACACAATCAAGTCTGACTCTTCGTGACCCCAAGGACCACACTGCGCCAGGCCCTCCTGTCTTCAGCTGTATTGTTCTTTGCAGCATTGAACTTTCCTTTCATCATCAGACACATCCACAGCTGAACGTCCTTTCAGCTTTGGCCAGCCAATTCATTCTTTCTGGGATTACTTTTACTTGCCCTCTGCTCTTCCCCAGTAGTATATTGGACACCTTCCGACCTGAGGGGCTCATCTTCCAGCATCATATCTTTTAGCCTTTTGTTACTGTCCATGGGGTTTTCTTGGCAAAGATACCAGAGTGGGTTGCCATTTCCTTCTTCAGTGGATCGCATTTTGACTGAGTTTTCTGCTGTGGCCTGTCCATCCTGGGTGGCCACCCATGGCATAGCCCACAGCCTCATTAAACCATGCAAGCCCCCTCACCGCATCAAGGCAGCGATCCATGAGAGAGGGCTGTGCACGACAGAGCTTGCATATTCCAGCAAAGGAAGCTTTGGCAATTGAGAGAACGGGTCCTCAAGTGTGGGCTGAAACAGCATCCAGTGACTTTGTTTCAGAGGAATCACAGGTAGACAGATGGTCAGGGCTAACTTTCTTGTCAGGTTCGTATAGAGTTTCCATCTCTGGGTTGGGGCAATTCCTGGAGATTTGGGAGGTGGAACATGGGGAGGGCAGGTTAGGGGAGGGGAGGGGAGTTGTAATTCCAGAAGATCTCTAGGCCCCACCTGGAGGTTGGCAACCCTAGGTTCATGGGCTGAGGGATGCAAAGAAACAACAGGGCCCATTTCATAGCTGAGAGTGGCTTCAAATGTTTTAAACCAAGGATATGAAGATGTGTTCTTCATGCTAGCCCAGTACAGGAACTTCTGACTTGCAGCGGCCAAGGTTGGCACACAGAGAATTGACGATGTATAGGGTGCATTCAGCTGGTGTGCTGGCAGCGGTTTAAATGGCCCCGCTCCATTGCGGGTTTTTTTTACTCCAGACAATTGCGATCACACGGGAGTGTATGTCCGGGGGGGGGGGGGTTGTTGTTTGTTTTTTCCTAAGTTTGCACATGTGCATAGCCACTTATCTGGAGATTTGAAAAACTACAGCCTTGCGCATGCGCAAAAACAGTAGAGCAAATCCTGTCACAGTTCCACTAGCACCGTAACTTCATTGCCGTGACAGAACATGTCCCTTCAAACTTTTCACCCGAAACTGGCCTCCTTGGGATCCCAAACTCAAAACTAGTGGCCATTTAAACATTTTTTAAAAATAGATGCGGGAGCGGAACAGCGCTTATGTGCATATTGCCGATGCAAAAAAAAATGGCGGGCAAAAAGCGGAAGCCTCTGGCTTCTGTGGCAGCGGCGGCGGGGTGTGTGTGTTAAAGACTTGGAAGTGGCTTGACACTGGAGGAGCGATCACATAGAGGAAACTGCAGCTTTAACTGGGAGAGCTGAGAAAACACCACTTAGGACCTGGTAACAAAATACTCCAGTTTAAAGGGGGTTTTGATCCGGAAATCAACGGCTGGGGACGGGAGGCAGATGTTGCTGTGTGAACACACATATAAAGTCCATTCTTGAACAGTGACGAAACCAGATCAAACGGTGCGTCTGAATGCACCCATAGAGTGTCAACTCAATCACCTTTTTGTTCTCTAGTTAAATACTGTTAAATATTCCACAAACTCAAGAATAGCTCTGTATCATTACATTTTTAGCATTCCAACTACACATCAGGGGAGATTGTCCTATGTGTTATGTGTTATAATTCTGCCAGTCCACCCACACATAAAGGGAGATTGCATTATGTGCGATCCTCTTGACACACATGGTTGCCATTTTGCATTTTGTTACACACAATTGGAAACCCGGGTTTCTGAGGGCGCATATTTGCATGTACCAAAGCTGGAACATACACGTATTGTCCTATGCACACAAAGTGCTGATTTTGCTGGAAACTGCCTTTTCTTCTGAACAGTTACTTCCTTTATTTTGTTTTAATTTCAATTTAAAATAATTCTAAAGTGACCCAGCATAGAGCAGAACTGTTCAGAGAGTCATTCACATTTATAGAAATGTTATGCCAAATGGTTAAAAGTTATAATAATTAGAGCATCGGTTCCGGCTGCGGCGGCGGTGGGGAGTCGCAGGAGGTAGCTCCGCATCAACCCGACTTGAATTCCCTCTTCCCAGGGGGTTCCCAAGAGGGGGACCTCCCACCAAGGTTCCAGGAAGGTCCGAGTGGCAAGGCAAACAATTAGGAGATTATTTCGGGCGGCAGCTCGTCTAAGCTCCTGAAGAAGCCAGCGCTAGGAAGAGGGACAAGAAGCTCATATACTGAGCCATAGCCGCACTCTAGAGTCGGGGAAACAAACCGGAAAAGAAAGCCTGCAGATAAAAGGCAACTTTATTATTTACCTTCTTTGTTTGTTGGTGTCCCCTTTATCGGCGTGTTTACACGTGGAAACACGGAGGGTGTTACTTTACTGACCTCCGTGTAAGCGGATCGTCGTACAGCTGGAGGAGATTGTAGAGGGCAGGAGGCGTGACAAATCAACCCCAGATTTGAGCTGAGAGCCGAGCGGAGAGAACGCAGCGGGCGACGGGGCGTCTGGCAGCTGTTGGAGGCGGTTGGTGATACTGAACGGCACTGAGGTTTCGTCTGGGTCTTGCTTGGAATCTCGGAATTGGGTCTGTACATAGTCGTATTGGATTGAGAGCCAGCAAGATTGAACTGTGAACAGGAAAACCAGCTGGTAGGAAAGTGAAAAGACAGACTGCTTAAAGCCAGAAAGAGAGCAGACCCGAGGGGATTAGTGCTACGATCGATTAGAGCGGTCTGCAGGTCTCCTCCTTTGGCTTTTGTTTTTGTTTTGTTTTTTTCCCTAGCAGGCTAACAACACGGAAGGAGAGACTGCTCTGTAAGAGCAGCACTACAATCAGACTGCCAACCTTCGAACTTACAGTTGCGGTTCAACTCTTTCATATTAATTGTATTACTGTCGCCCTAAAGAACAGTTATAGTGGCTGTGTGCTTAACTGATGTAAGGTTTTTTGGGTGCTTTCACATTTTGTAAACTGGTGGAAAGTTATAGAATTTGTAAACCTCAAATAGGATTAATTTAGCCATATAGTAAATCAAATATTATTATAATAGAGTATATAGCAGAAGGGGTGTGGGGTTAGGATAGACTAGGCTAAGATAAGTTAGAGTAAAATTTAAAGTAAAAAAAAAATAGGGGGGGGGAAATAATAGATAGATAAGGCAACTGTAGTTTAGTATAGTATAACTTAGTATATAGTAGAGTTTAGTAAACTATAGTATAGTACAGAATAGAATAGAATAGTAGTTTAACGTAATTAAGATAATAAACATACTTAAAAACGATTATGGCAAGTGGAGGTAGGAAAGGCTCTATATCAGGAATGAGTCAACCTAACATAAAAGAATTTAACGTCCAACTAATGGAAAGCGTTACAGAGGCAGTGAACCAAGCAGTGAATCAAGCTGTACAAAATTTGCTACCCAATATGATCACTAAAGCAATAGAACCATTACAAGTTAAAATAGATCCATTTCAGGCCAAAATGGATTCAATCACGCAACACATTACAACTCAAATGTCAGAATTCAAAACCCAAATAATAGAAAACAAGCAAGAAATAAATAGTCGAGCAAATAATTATAATATTATGGATGAAAGAGTGACTTTACTGGAAAAACATATAGAGGATCTCAATACCCAAAATGATTCCTTAGAGACATCACTCATGATGTTAGAAATAGAAGAGTCTGCCTTGGTACTTAGAGTACAAAATATACCCGAAATGAAAGATGAGAATATTAAGGAATTTATGATATCTAAAATAAATGATTGGCTTGGCACAGACTCCCCCCCTGATCTTAGTGGCGAGATAGAAACAGTTTATAGAAGGAATTCTGCCTTTGCCAGACGTTCAAAGGTGCCCAGGGAGGTCCATATAAGATTTCACAAGAGATCTATAAGAGACATAATACTAAATCGCGCCAGATCGGATCCAATGACAATGGAAGGGAAAGTGGTACAATTCCTAAGAGACACCCCATGGAGGGTGAGGAAAAAAAGACAAACATATGCTAATCTGGTGAGGGCATTAAGGGCCAATGAAATAGTATACAGATGGGTAGTACCTGAAGGAATATCCTTTTACTACAAGGGCACCTGCCACTCATTAACATCTGTGTACAAATTGGAGGACTTCATAGCTAGATATGGGAACGATCTGGGCATTGAGGAGGAGTCATCCGCGGAATCAGAGGAGGACGGGCAAATAATGATAGGAAACCGGGAGGAAGCTACGAAAAAGAGTAAAGACAAGAAATCTAAAAAACAAATACCCCCTAGTGTTGTGACTAGATTACAAGCAAAAAAAGATGATGGAAGAAATAGAAGCCAGGAACAAGAAGACAAATAGGATATTGTCGATAAATGTAAATGGCCTAAATATTCCGCACAAGAGGAAAAAGTTTTTTTGTCAAATCCAAAAGACCAAAGCGGACATAATCTGCTTACAGGAGACGCATATTAGATACAAAGATAGACATCTGTTAGACTCAAAGAAACTGGGGGTTTCATTTTTAGCTTCTGACAGACATCACAAAAAATGTGGAGTAGTAACTTATGTTAATGCGTCGTGGCAGCCTGAATTAACTTTTGCAAGTGATGATGGGAGGATCTTAATGGTAAAGGTCCACAGGGGTTCAAGATCACTATTAGTTGTTAATGTGTACACACCTAACCAACATCAAGATAAATTTTTCAACAAGCTACGTAACTTATTGTCTAACTATAAGTTTGATGATCTTTGTCTAGTGGGTGATTTGAATGCTGTGTACAATAATGATTTAGATAGGAAAACGGTGGCGGCTAGGAAATCTAAAGGTAATCAATTTTCTAAGAGTTTTTTATTATTGGTAGAGAAGTTTTGTCTAGTCGATATTTGGCGAGTAAAAAATGGTCAACAAAAAGATTACACCTTTTTTTCATACAGGCACAAATCATGGTCGCGAATAGACCAGATTTGGTCTTCTATTTCATTGGTCCCAGATATCACAGATGCAGAAATCTTACCAGCGGCATATGCTGACCACAACCCAATGTTACTAACAATTAATGACGTAAATAGGAGAGGCAGATGGATAATGAAAAACCAGACATTAAAAGACACAAAGTTTGTTGAAGAATGTAAGTTAGAAATTGATGAATTCTTTAGCAAAAATATAGGACCGGAAGTGAGTATACACATAGTGTGGGATGCATTTAAGGCCTTCATGAGAGGTAAAATGATATCCCAGGAGAGTTGGCAAAGGAAACAACAAAAGATTAAATATCAAAATATAATGCAACAAATAAAGGAAGAGGAACAAAAAGTGAAAACAGCTACACATGAGATTAGAGGCAGAGAACAATTGCAGAAGTTACAACATATGTTAAATTGTTTATTAATGGAAGAATTGGCAGAGAAATTGACATATGCCAAGCAATATTTGTTTGACAATGCCAACAAGCCTAACAGATGGCTAGCTCATAAGATTAAGAAAGATAAAGCAAGTAGGATCATAAAAAAATTGAAAGATGGCAATGGAAAGGAATGTACAGTGACAGAAGAACTTAAAAAGATAATCGATGCATACTATAGAGATTTATATAAGCAAGATCAGGTTAATAAGGAAGATCTCCAGTGTTACTTAGACAAGTATGTTGAGAAAAAATTTTCACTAGACCAAAAAACCTACTGAATGGCGTAGTTACGACTATGGAAATAACTGAAGCAATTAAAAGATTAAAGATAAACAAGATGCCAGGTTCAGATGGTTTTAAAGCAGAATTTTTTAGGATTTTTGAAACCAATATCTCTCCTCAACTCAAAAAAGTAATCCAAAATATATATGAAGGTGGTTTAATGCCAGACACTTGGAAAGAAGCTCTAATAACTTTAATACCGAAACAGGGATCTAATCTATTAGAAATAAAAAACTATCGTCCGATTGCTTTACTTAATATAGACTACAAAGTTTATGCCTCAATTCTAGCTAATAGATCTAAGAAAGTTTTATCACAAACGATCAACGTAGATCAAGCTGGATTCCTACCACATAGATAGCAAACACATAATACACGAATTATATTAGACATCATAGAGTATTATGAACAACACCCGGAAAAACGTACGGCATTGTGTTTTGTAGATGCTGAAAAGGCCTTAGACAAGCTAAATTGGGATTTTATGCTATCACAACTTTAAAAATGGGAATGTGGGGAGAATTTTCTACTTATGATTCAAAGGATATATCAAATACAAGAAGCGAAGATACTTTTTAACGGCGAACAGACTTCAGCGATCGCAATACAAAAGGGAGTGAGACAAGGGTGTCCTCTTTCCCCACTGCTGTTTATTTTTGTTTTAGAGACACTTTGTGATTGTGTAAGGGAAGATCAATCCATAAAGGGTTTAATGATAAGAGGAGAAACATTCAAAATATTGGCTTTCGCTGATGACCTGGTTTTTATTTTAGAAGACCCGTTGGTCTCATTTACAAGTCTTTTGAATACACTCCAAAATTTTGGACAGGTAGCAGGTCTCAGGGTAAACGTGAGTAAAACTAAGATTATAACAAAAAATTGTACTAAACATGAAGATATCCTAATCCAAAAGCAAACAAACTTCGAAGTGACCAAGAAGGTTAAATATTTAGGGATAATTCTCTCAAATAAATGTAGCTCTTTGTATAACGATAATTATGGAAGATTATTGACGGAGGTAAAAAAAGACCTGGAAAAGTGGACAAAACTTCAAATTTCATTTTTAGGACGCATAGCGTTGATTAAGATGAACATCCTACTGCACCTTTTATTTCTCTTTCGTAACTTACCAATTTTGAGGAACCAATTATATTTTCGTTCTTTGGAAAAAGTTATTGGACGTTTTGTATGGCAAGCAAAGAAGCCAAGGGTAAGACTTAAGTATTTGCAGGACTCCCAGAAACGAGGTGGCTTAGGCCTTCCCGATTGGTACCTTTACTACTCAGCTGCAGCATTGATATGGATAAAAGACTGGGCCGAACTTAAAAATACAAAAATACTGAACCTAGAAGGGCACGACAATTCAGTTGGATGGCACTCAATTGTTTGGTACGACCAAAAAAACAAACAGTTTAGTAGTCACGCGATCAGGGGGCCCCTATTAAAAGTATGGAAAGAGACAAAACAAAAATTCTATTACAAAATTCCAATTTGGGTTTCACCCCTAGAAGCTTTTATTAAGCCCACTCTTATGCTAGAGGAAAAGATGTGTGGGTACAAAAACCTTTTGGAGGAAGATTCAAAGCTGATGAATAACGAAAGGTTAAAACTACGAGGAATCAAATTAACATGGTGGGAACAAATTCAATTAAAATCAAGATTTAATATAGACAAAAAGACAGGATTTTACAGTGATTTGACTGAATTTGACAAAATATGGCTAATGATAAAAGAAAAGGAAATACAAAAAATATATAAAAGCTTACAGGAATTCAAAATGCAAGACGAGTTGGTAAAAACAAACATGATTAGATGGGCACAATTTGTAGGCCACAACATACAGATAGACGAATGGGAAAAAATATGGAAAAGGAATATTAAGTTCACGAGGGCTACTGCATTCAAGGAAAATTTTTACAAAATGTTTTATTTATGGCATTTGACCCCCGAAAAACTGGCAAGATTTTCTAAATCTAATGCGAATACATGTTGGAAATGTAAAAGGTGTAAAGGTTCATATATGCACATGTGGTGGACTTGTTCACAGGCGAGAAAGTTTTGGTTATTTATCCAGAAAATAATACAGGAGATTACAAAATGTATAGTGCCACTGATCCCGGAACTATATTTGCTCAGCATGATACCCGACGAATACTCATACATAGATAGGAGAGTGATAATCCACGCTACAACGGCGGCAAGGATGTTATTCGCGAAATATTGGAAGACTGACAAGACACCAAAAGAGGAAGAATTTATACATAAAATGCTGGACATTGCTGAAATGGACAATCTAACTTTAAGGCTAAATAATAAACAGGAATCATACAAACCAATGTGGGATAAGTTTTATTGGTGGTATGATGAGAGATATGGAAAAACAGTATCGCAATAAGAAAGCGATAATATGGTTTATACTTCCTGAACAACCGGTTTTGTTTTCCTATATGTAATGTATATATTCTGACATGATTGGTAAGATACATAAAATAAATAAAAAAATATTCAAAAAAAAAAGGTATAATAATTAGTTACCATTCCTTTTAAATTTTGATTTCATTATTTCACAATTACAGTTAACTCAGTTGTTGTCGTAATTAGCATAAGTATCAAACCTATTGACAACTAATATATATATATATTGTTCTGCTAAGGTGGTTGCTTTAAAAATATGTGATCATTATTTAACAAATGTTTAATTAGACTGATGAACATCTAATTAAACTCTTTTTGGAACAGTCAAATACCCAAACAAGCCGTGTCCTTTCAAGATCTCAGGCAGAGACCTTCCCCAGCTCTGTCAACTGAAATGCTAGCAGTTCAAGGGACTGCATCAGAGACCTTGTGCATGTAAAGCTGATGCTGTACTGATGAGCTATTCAAACAAGTTAGAGGGTTTCCCCACTGGGCGAGATACTCATGCCTCAACCAGATGATACATGGGACACAAGTCAGGTCAGGGGTCCCCTGATCCAATGTGTCAAATGCAATATTGGAACAATTGTTCCCAAGAACTGTGGGGCCACATCTGCAAGTATAGCATGGGGGATGGAAAGGGGCTTCTCTCCTACACCGTTTTCTCAAGCCAAAATGGGTGTAATGGGTCCTGTTTACCCCACTGTTGGGTGCTGTATGCTGTAGTCAGTACGTATGCTGGCCATAGTAGGGCAACCAGCCCTCTCCCAGCTGTTTTGGCTCTGGAAAGTGGCGGGGGGGGGGGATGGAAGGCTGAAGCCCCTCCTCCATCTTCACTGTGCTCATGAGCCAAATTAGGCCCTGTAGCACTAGGGAACATTATTTCCCAGATATTGTGTGTGATACAAGTTGGGTTTGGAGATTCTACTGGGATGGCTACTGGGTAGCAAAACAGAACTCAGAATGTTACAGTAACATTGACCCTGTTCTATAGAGCCTCACAATGCCATCCTAAGCAGAGTTACGCTCTTCTAACTCCATTGCAGTCATTGGACTCAGAAGGATGGAAGGCACTGTAAGAATATTGATCAGTTTATGTGCTGAAATAAGGAGCTGAAAAAACGGCGCAGTATACGAACTATGCATATACTATATATACTATACTGAGCCCGCTTGCGGGGAGGGCGGGGTATAAATATGAAAAATAAACAAACAAACAAACAAATAAATAAATAAAATTGTGTAATTTAAGGGTTACACAACCAAGAGGCAGCAGAACTCCACAGAGGCAATTAATCCTTCAGATGACTGATACACTAGGTAATCAGTATGCTGTGCAATAGATGAGCTGTGCAGTTAATGGGATATATATGTGATACCCTGAACCATCCGAATTATGCAACTGATACAGCACACAAGTAACAGGCTGTACAGTCAATACTCCACGACATTATCAAGCTGCGCAATTGACAGTCTGCACAATTAACATGCTGTGTTAGTGCTCTTTTGTACAACCAGTGGCTGTACAATTAGTTGTGCAATTAATAAGTTGTGTAATTAACTGATAGTACATTTAATTAATGAATTGCAAGGCCAAAAGGTTGTGTAACCAATAGACTGCATAATCAGCCATTCCCTCACAGAGTGATAGCTAAAGCTGATGGAGACAGAACAAAAAAAAAATCTTGTATTGTAAAGTAGTAGAAATCTGGTTGCAAGGTAGTTTAAGTAGAGAGTACCATGGAATGATATAAGAAGAGATTTTAAAGTCACCTTGAGTCCACGTAAGTTGAAGAGGATAGTTAAAAGTGCCCTAAAATAAATAAATAAATAAACAAGTGGATGAATGGATGAATTTAACAAAGGATAAATGCTAAATATGTAGCTTTAGTTGTCAATAATCATGAACACAGAAAAGTAGTTGAAACAACTAGAAGAAAATACAATTTTTTAGCAACAGGGAATTAATAAGCTAGAACACAAAAGTAAGCAAAAACAGCCCAATGGAACTAATAATTTTTAAAACTTCTAAAGAGCTTTGAAATATCTGCTACTAACACTGAACAGAACTACGCTGGAGGAGGAAGACTGAAGAAATGGATAAGTAGGGGAAAAACCAATCAGAACAAGAGGTCTAAATGGTATGATCAGATTCCAGTGAACCAGCATTCTTCAACACAGTTTATTGTATACATAGTATTGATTGTGATACTGTCCAAAAGACTTAAACCCTTAAAAGTATTCATAAGAAGATGCGATCAAAACAAATAATTATGCAAGAAATAGGGGGAAATCTTTTTGGAAAAGTAACTGGAAAAGAACTACAGTTTTTCAAGACATTCCACCTATTGCCTTATGGAAAAGACAGGTGTTTTCATGTAGATGTAAATGTTGTACAGCCAATTCATGGAGACGGAGCAGGGCAGGTGTAATGCACACAGCTTCAACAAACATGTGGGACTCAGTGATGAGAACAACAGGCATGATCCTGCTTCTCCAACACATGTCTACTAGCACTGAATTTAGTTTCCAACCATGTGAAAAGGGGTAAAGCTTCAACTTTTTACCTCTAAATTATGACATTCAGGAATGCATTTCAAATGGGCAGGAATTCCATTAATGTAAGGATTAAATGGAACTAAGTTTGGTGCTGAAGAAGTGAGAGGGTTGCCAACATTTAGGCCCCTCTAGCAGCTCTAGAAAACCCTGATGCTGGGAATGACTGAAGATTAAAGAAGAAGGGGACAGCAAAGGATGAGATGGTTAGACAGTGTTATCGATGCAATGAAGATGAAACTGAGCAAACTCAGGAGGACGGCAGAAGACAGGAGGGCCTGGCGTGATGTGGTCCGTGGGGTCATGAAGAGTCGGACTCAACTGTGTGACTGAACAACAACAAAAAGCAACTGCACTTACCACTAGTTGTGCTTTTAATATCAGTTTGTTCTGCAGCAAAGAGCAGGCAATAGTATTGATATTATTTATAATGAAAAGTGTCAACTGCCCATTTTTACACATCCAGCCTCTGTTAAAGGGACAGGACACTTTTCTTCTGGCCAGCTGACAGACTTAAGTGAGGCTATTTGTAAAATAATTAGAAGAAAAAGCTGCTGGCCCAAGACAATGACCTAGCTGAAATCTTTTGAGAAAACTGAGTATGGTCTCAAATTGGTCTTTGGAGTCCAGGGGGAAATTTTGTTGTTTCTCAAGAGGAAAGGTTCTAACACACAGTAACCAAAACACACAAGGCATAAGAGTATTTCTGGAGTGCTTCCAAAAATATGTTTGCTTCACTTGGTTTGCTGGTTTTGGAATACCCACTTTTTGGAAAGCCCTCTTTCTTCCCCCTCCCCCATATTAGAAGGGCCATATGACCAGAGTGGTACCATTAAAGTTCTTGCTTTAAATAAGCTGGGATACAGAAAACACAGCATTTCCTTGTTCTGTGCTGGCCCATGCACGTTACACGGCATGGTGTATATTCCAGATGCAGAAAACACACACACCTTTCACGCAGTGGTGGGGTGGTGATGTTCTGTATTCAGATCAAGAGGCTGGATCCTGACTACATTTTTTCAATCAGCAAACCATGGTAACTCAGGGGCTGAAAATTAGAACAAACTGTGCAGAAAGGTTGAATATGAAAATAATTGTTTTTACATACTCTTATAGAAGATAATCAAACAATATCGAAATGGAATAATTCCGCAGTAAACATGTAGGTTCACAAAGTTCAGATCATTCAATGGAATTCCGTAATTCATGTATAACACATACACAGCATATGATTTTCATTTAAATGCTTGATGTTGATGGTTCTAAAAGGAGATGCAAATGAATGATCCGATGCAGACGGTTCCAAAAGCAGACTCTTCTGACGAGGGGGCTGGCTACAGTCTATCTCATTTCACTGCAAAGCTTCATCAAAGTAGAACCGGTGCTGTTCTTTAAACCACTATATATACGAACAGGAGTGCTCGATACAGAATTATTGAAATAATACAAAACTTCACAGATGGTTCAGTACTTCATAAAAGGCATAAAATGAATTTAGAAAGGTATAGCTCTGCCTAAGATTGCACTGTAACATTGCTACCTCTCCCTTCCCCTCCCTCCCACTTGAATTCAACGACATTCCTAACTGTGAATGTGTGAATTTATATCTGCAATTTTCCAAGCTATGTTGTATTGAGAAGGTTTGATTGAGCATTTCAGATTTTTTTTTAAAAAAAAATAATAACAAACTAGCCCCTTTACTCATCTCCTTAAGCACTTTATTGCACTTAAATGACTTGAAATCGATGAACTTCAGCAGGCTTATGTGCCTACAGTCCTGTGTGTTCTGACTTTTGACCACTGAACACTGGGGCCTCAAGCGTGGGAGGTCATGGCTGTATTCGGCAGTTTGTGGTGGAAAAAGCTGTTAGCTGCCTGCCCAAGCTGCTTCCCTTAACAAAAGTGATGTGGACCGAAGAGCTTCCTGTTTTGCACAATTTCACGAGAAGCTGCATCAAGAAATGCTCAGCACTGAAATGAATGTTAATGGAATGCTATGAAGTAATCACCAAAGCATAGTGATACAAGCAGTAAGCTGACCAGGGAGTAAGCAGTAAGCCTTGCAGGGAGCATGGGGAACCTGAGGAAAGGCAGTTTCTGGATCAGCTTCCACAGGCTCCCCGCAACTGCAGGGCGCCTGGGGAACCTGAGGAGGGGAGGCAGTTTAAACTGCCTTCCCTCCCTGGATCAGCTTGGCTTCCCCAGGCACCCCGTGCCTTGCGAGGTACCTGGGGAACTCAAGGGGAGGGAGGCTGTCGGCATGGCCAACTCAGAAGCCAGCTGGAATTCCGTTCCTGTGCGTTCCTGCCCCAAAACAGCCCTGCTTCTACCAATTACTATTTTACTTTACTTTCGCCCATTTTCTGATAAACTCAAGAAATTCTCATGAGCCCCTGACCTGGATAGCCCATGCATCAGATCTTGAAAGCTAAGCAGAGCTGACCCTGGCAAGTATTTGGATGGGAGATCTCCAAAGAATACTAGGGTTGGGAGGCCAGAGGCAGGCCATCCAGCCACTTCTCTGAACATCTTCCATGCCCCAGTAGGAGTTGCCAGAGGTTGCCATGACTTCCAGGCATGGGCACACAGATGCACACAAAATGCAAAAATACCCCCAAAAAAGAAAAGAAAGAAATTGACTCATGAGATAAACAGGAATAAACTCAGTAACATTAAATATATTTGCCTTAAATTCCATTTTAAGTGTGAGTTCAGATTTTGCTTTCGTGTGTTTATTTCCTTTATTTTTATTTTCCTTTGCTCAGAATGCTGTAAACTTTTGCTCAATACTAAGTACAAATGAAATTCCTTTTTTGTTCAATCTGTATGATTTTGTGTGGGCTTTTGCAGTCTCCATATACAAACCTCCAGGGATCCACACATAACAAGGGAGAAAATAGGGGGAGTAAAAATAGTCACTTTCTCGGATAGTTAATGACCACTGCTGGATTAGGTCCCTAGAATTTTTCCCTGCACTCTGAATCAAATAGGATATATAGCCAGGGAAATTCTCTGGATCTTAATTTGAAAAAGCACTTTGAAAGAGTGAAACAGAGATGGCTTCCTTTCCAACAGGACTAAACTAACATTTTACGTTACATTATTTTACATTCATTTGCTGGTAGCTGTAGAGAAGGCACAACAGAGCTGTATGGCATTTTGGTATGTAAATATTTTGTGTGTTTTTTATTGTGGGATGTTATCAGTATGTTGCTGTAGGTTAAAATGCAGGCCTCTAAAGTAAGAGAGAAGGGGGCTGAATGAGTGAACATGTGAAAATGCCTTATACTGAATCAGATCCTTGGCCCATCCAGGTCAGTATTGTCTACTCAGACTGGCAGTGGCTTCTCCCATAGGCGTCAACTACAGGGGGGCTCGAGCCACCCCCAAAATTTCCCAGGGGGACTGAGCCCCCCCCCCCCCGGGAAAACAGAGCACCCGCCACTGCACGTCCCCGGGCCCTTCCTAGGGCTGCCCCCACTGCCGTCTCTCTCTCTCCCCCCCCCCCCCCGGCCTGGCTGCCTCCGTCCCTCCGTCCCTCCATCCAGGGGCCAGCTAAGCAAATGCCCAGCTGGCCCCTGGACGGAGGGAGGGAGGGACGGAAGCAGGAGTGGCCAGGCCGGGGGGGGGGAGAGGCAGTGGCGGCGGAGGCACACTTCACGCATATGCACAAGGCCCCCCCCCCCGGGATTTTAAAACTCGACGCCCTTGGCTTCTTCACGGCCTCAGGCAGAGGTCTTTCACATCACCTCCTGCCTGGTCCTTTTAACTGGAGATGCCACAGTCCCTTGATGAAAGTGTGTTATACTGGATGGTAGCTGTACCCTAGAGGGCAGAGCTGACTGGTTTATGGAGTGTGTGTGCAAAAAGAGAGCTGAGTGGGGGAGGAGATTAAGGTGCTATGGAAATAGTGTTGCCAACTTCCAGGCAGCACTTGGTGATCTCCCACTATTACACCTGATCTCCAGATGACGAAGGGCTATTATGCATGGGTATTTTGCCTGGCTTTCACTGTGCATGTAAGAACATAACATAAGAACATAAAAGAAGCCTACGCTGGATCAGGCCAGTGGCCCATCCAGTCCAACACTCTGTCACACAGTGGCCAAAAAAACCAGGTGTCCTCAGGAGGTCCAGCAGTGGGGCCAGGACACTAGAAGCCCTCTCACTGTTGCCCCCCCTCAAACACCAATAATACATTTCATCACTTGCCCCAGACTGAGAGTTCCTATCTACACTTTGTGGCTAATAGCCACTGATGGACTTCTGCTCCATATGTTTATCTAATTCCCTCTTGAAGCTGTCCATGCTTGTAGCTGCTACCACCTCCTGAGGCAGTGAATTCCACATGTTAATCATTCTTTGGGTGAAGAAGTACTTCCTGTCTGCTAGGCTTTCTTTTTTGTTCTGCATTCAGTTCACTTTCCAGTCACTGTTTCTTTGGGTTTTCTGAGAGTGGTTTTGTGCCAGTTTTTCCTCTTGTTTTGCTTCCAAGCTGAAGGTAATTCAAAAGCATACCTCGAGAGAGAAATCTGGAATACTAACCATTATTGCTTCATCCCATACTCTGAGGGGAAACCTCCCCATTTAAAAATGTATGTCAGGAGACACAGGGCTTTTCAAAACTGCTTTCCTCTTTCAAGTGCCCCAGACCATTTGCTAAATTAAAATCTTCTCAGCTCAGTCGTATAAATTTACCATAATTATATTTAATATAATAGTTGTTGCATACCATTTACAGTTCTTTCTTCAGAGACAGGATTTTACGTGTTAATTACTTATAATTGTCATAGACCTTTACCAGGATATGCCTTAACAGAGGTCAGCGTCTCAAATTTGCCATCAGCTGAGGAGAGCTGGCATAGAAAGATGTACCCAGATAGTGGCGCCTGCTGTTTCCATTGCCTCTGAATTATTGATGCCCTTGTATATATTTTTGTATAATTGGGTTGCCAGATACCTCTCCAAAGCTGGAAACAAATTTGGAGAGCTTTATTTGCTTTTGCGGATATTTTCTAGAATGATGTGAGGAGGAGGAAGAAGAGGAGGGAAATGAAGGACCTGGGCGCAGGGATTAAACTGTGCCGCTGCTGGCCATGCTTCAGCATGGTAACATGTCAGCTCAGCCCTTGCAATACCTCTTGCGATGCCAGAGCTTCAATCTGGTAGTACTAGAAAAAACTGATTCCTAGGCTGCAATCACACACACTAAATAATCCACTTTCAGTCCACTTTCTACGCACTTTTAAACTGGATTTTGCCAGTTCACACAATAAAAATCCAGTTGGAAAGTGCATTGAAAGTGGATTGTTGAGCGTGTGTGATTGCAGCCCTAGAATGTATACATGTGGTTAGATCCAGCCAGGTTTTCCACTGGAACTTGGTCAATTCCCCTCCTTACTACAGCTCCTGTAACGGATGCAGGTCCTATGATTACCTGCACAATCTTTTTGATAGTCAGAGAGGACCTGGCCTTCCTCTTTCACCAACAGAAAATCTGGTTGGATCCAACCATTGGCATGTCTCTTGCCACTGAATAAACTAATAAGGAGCTATAGTAGCTGTTTAGCATGGAATTGGCATGGTCTGTTCCGGCCATTTTAAAATACAGTTCAGACTATACTGTAGTTAAGCCATTGTTTTCCAGTGTTTTCTGTGTTTTTTGTTAACCTCTTTTACCCCACCTAGTTTGTGATGATTTTGTGGGGGGGAATATACAGTTCTAACTCCAGCCTGTCCCATGTGGACCATCAATTAAAATTATGATTATTATTTCATATTGCTGTAAGCAGCAAAGAACAGCAGTATGTAAACCCTCCATTTCCCCCTTAGTGGGGAATTAGTGGGGAAGGGCCATGGCTCAGTGGTAAAGCATCTTCTTGGCATGCAGAAGGTCCCAGGGTCAATTCCTGGCACCTCCGGTTAAAAGGGATCAGGTGATGTGGTAAAGTGAAAGACCTTCCCCTGAGACGCTGGAGAGCAGCTGCTTGCCTTAATAGACAATACTGACCTTGATGGAACAAGGGTCTGATTCAGTACAAGACTGCTTCACGTGTGTTCATGGGTGTTCAACTGATAATTAAGTATTCTTTTCTGAGCTCTGTGAGAAAACTATTCAGCTTAGAAAGAGAAGAAGTAATGCATTAATTAGGCTGAAAGCAAAGGAACAAAAGAAAAAAGGTGCTCTTCCACAATGAGCCAAATAGCTCCTTCCCTGGGCTGTTTTTGTTCAGGGTAACAGCATGGGAGGGGGGAGCATAAAGCTTCTTCTGCGTGCACATCCTGATCCAATCCAGAGCAGGGCCTTGTTTACAAATGGCTGCTCAGTTTTATTTTTTTGGCTGCTCTATGCCCAACCGTCTGTCCCCAGGCCACATTGGCATAAATTTGTTTCCTCATCTTGTTAGCAGGGTGTGGTTTCCTTGCCTCCCTCAGATAATAAAGTGGGCTGTTCATACCACTCATGAAAGCAGAAAATGCAGGCCACCCACAGACAAGGTGGGGTTGCCTCCTACTCCCAGGTATGAAGAAAGGCCGTTGCAAATGAGCCAAAAGAAAGAAACTCTTCGAACAGCCTGAGGAGAATTGAGTATGCTACAGTGGGCAAGGGATTTGGAGAATAGTTGAGTCATTGGTTCAAAGGGGGGGGGGGGAATCCGAGTGGGGATGGGTCAAATGGCCTGCTCAGGTACCTTATAGAATCCAGAACGGGGAGACTTGAATGTGTATGGGAGGAAATTGCCAGATCCTTCATATCTCCTGTGATTCTTTGGAGCCTCCAAGTGTGCATCTTTTTATTAGGATTAAAGATTATTTGATTTACGGCACGAGTCAACCATATTTACACACCCCTACATCCCACTGCTTTCAGGGGCAGAAGGTAAACCCTAAAATATATTTTACAAAGGAGACAAGTATAACAACCTTCCAACTTTTTAAAAATGAAAAGCAACCACTGGAAGACACCAGCTTCAGTGCAAATTAGAGGGGCTACTTAAACCCTCCCCCAGTCTTTTTTCTGCTCAAAAGTCCCTCTCTCCCTGGGGAAAACTGTCAACTCCTTGTTACCTATAGGTAGAAAAGCTGCATGGGGAGCCCCAAAACAGACAGGTTAAACAGCTCATGTTCCCACCAATCTTCCACTCTTCCACTCCTGTGGCTGCTTTTGATTTTTTTAAAAACTGAACTGCAGACTGGAAGATCGGTAGTTTGGCAGTTCGAGACCCAAGTGTTGTGTGACAGAGTGAGCTCCCATCTCTGGCTCCAGCTCCTGCCAACCTACCAGTTCGAAAGCAAGAAATTGCAAGTAGATAAATAGGTACCACTTCAGTGGGAATGTAACAGTGTTCCATGCACCTCAGCATTTAGTCATGCCAGCCACATGACCACAGAAAAGTCTTCGGACAGCGCTGACTCTTTGGCTTGGAAACAGAGATGAGCACTGCCCCCTAGAGCTGGATTTGACTGGCTTTTAAACAAGGGAAATCTTTACTAGTATTGTTTAATTTGGTCTTCAAACACATTTTAAACTGGCTTCCAATGGAACAAAGGTGTTCAACACATTATTAATAACAACCCATGCTGGATAGTGACACTTCCCTTACACAGGCACTGGGGGGTGGGTAACATTTTCTTGCTTACAGACAGCCCGCTAACCTAAAACAACTTCTCACCAACAATGACAAACTGTTTAACAGTAACATGGACTCTGGTATCAAGGCCTGCAACAAATCAAGATGCCAACTTCACTCTCCTATAGATTCCAGCAACACCATCAGTGGACCCAGCAACATCAGCAGTATCATATCAGGTTCCTACTCCTACTCATCCTCTCATGTGATTTATGCCATCAGGCGTCAGCAATGCCCTTCCACCCTCTACATTGGACAAACAGGCCAGTCCCTTCAACAAAGAATTAATGGACATAAGTCTGACATGAGGAACCACATCATTCAAAAACCAGTGGGGGAACATTTTAACTTTCAAGGACATTCAGTTGCTGACCTAAAAGTAGAAGTTATCTTACAAAGGAATCTGAAAGGGAGATTAGAAAGAGAGACTGCTGAATTGCAACTGATAATGAAGCTCAAGACAATGCATCCACCTGGACTTAATTGAGACTTAGGTTTCCTGTCTCATTACCAATGCTGATTTCTCCATGCCTACTACCACGCTGCATATCTCACCTAAATCCAGTCACGCCTGCTATTGTCATTCACCTGCTATTGTCATTCACCTGCTATTGCCATTTGCCTGCTAATGTCATTCGGCATCTGAAATCACAGTCAATAGGACAGATGGACTCCCATTCTAACTGTATCTGAAGAACTGAGCAGTGACTTGCGAAAGCTCATACTCTGCCACAAATTTTGTTAGTCTTTAAGGTGCTACTGGACCCTTGCTATTTTCTACTGGAACAAAAGTGATTGTTTGGTTTGGAGCACAACCTAAGTCAATAAAGCTTTCCAGTCTTTTTACTTATTACAGAATTTGGGTTGCCATGGTTCAGAAGGCTACTTAAAAATATATACTATATAGAGCTCACACAAGGATGGGTGAATATGTGTGCTCTTACATGTTTTTGCACCTGGCCTGGGCAAACACAAAGGGATGTCAGGAATGTCTTCAAAGCATTCCAGATATGTTCAGTACAGGGTTGCCAGGACTGGGTTGGAAAATACTTGGAGACTTCGGCAGTGGATCCAGGAGAGTAAGGGGTTTGAGGAGGGGCCTCAGCATGGTTCAGTCAGTGCCATACAGTCCACCCTTCAAAGCAGCCATTTTCTCCAGGCTGACAATCCTAGTTCAGAACTGCGAGTCTGCAATTGATGAAAGGAAGCATTAACCAGAGAGAGGTGGGAGCTTTAGGCTGGTGGTGAATTTGCTACAATAAGTGTAAAACTTGACTCCTGGTTTGTTCTTTTGACAGTGTTCTTTCTGTTACTCTGCGAGCCATTGCCAGTGATGGAAGGGTCTGGGATTTATCTACCCATCAGTATTTCATGAATTAAAAACAGGGACCTCTGTTTATTTGAAGCACCTATTCTCACACCAGGGATCACTTTCCGAGCACACAACATGTCCCTTCTTTTCTGTTTATGTACATGATGTTAAGTTACTCTGCAACGTCCCATCCCGCTCCGGCTTCTGCAAGCGGTCTTAATGAACTGACCGTAACCATTTCCTCTTTGAAACAGACTTGAATGTTTAGTGTCATAAATGGATCTGATCAGCCTTGTAGGGGCACTTCAAATACAATCAGAGATATGTGGTATCTAGATGGGCAGTTGAGGTGGAAGGATTGGAACAAAAGCGAAACTCTGGCCTTTTTTGAGTCTCTGCATATGCAACTAGGTATTTAGTGATTTAGAAAAATGTTACATCGCCTTTCCAGGTACCTGTCAGAGGTGGCTTACAAAACAAATATAATAAAAACAAAATGTTAAAAAAATTAATTAAAATCCAGGATTAAAAACCCAGCTCAGTATAAAAACACAGACCATAAAAACAGACCACAGACAGCTTCAAATAACATTTTCCAGATAAAATTGTGTTAAAAAATCAACCCCGCAGTTTCCAGAGCCTGGGTGAACAGACATGTTTAGTCCTAAAAGAAAGCCATATGGGTGCTAAACAATTCTCAAGGGGAAGGGCATTCCATAAACGAAGTGCCGCTACTGAAAAAGTCCCTTTCTGGTTGCCACCATCCTCACCTCTGAACATGCAGGCACAAAAAGCAGGACTGATGAGGCAGATCTTAACTGGCAGCCTGATACATCCACCAACTCCCTATAAACTTAGGAGAAGATGAGACTTGAAGTATATGAGGCAAACTCTAACATCTACCCCAAATGGATGCTACCAGAGATACATACTAGAAAATAAGACCATCCCTGGTAAACAGGAATGGTTGAGATTTATGGACCTAACATTTCTTGAATTGGGTAAGCCATCCTCCTTGGCAATCACAGCTAGGGTTGCCAACCTCCTGGTGATGGCTGGAGGTCTTCCGCTATTACAACTGATCTCCAGGCAACAGAGATCAGTTCACTTACAGGAAATGGCTGTTGTGGAAGGTGAACTCTGGCATTATACCCCACTGAACTGCCTCCTTTTCCCAAACTCTGCCCTCCTCAGGTTATACCTCCAAAATCTCCAGGTATTTCCCAGCCTGGAGCTGGCAACCCTTGTTACAGCCCACATGAACCCAACATCTGGAGAGGACCCAGTGTCCCAGAACTTTAATGTATGTGTAAATGGCGAAGCCAAGTCTAGATGGCAAAAAACACACACCAGGATCTACTATCAGCTGTCTAAACTCACTTGTGTTCAATGCATGATGCAGGCTGAGGCACCCAATGGCTACTTTCATTTCTGTGCTGTTTAAGGACTTCTCTAGATCAGTCAGTCAACAGCCACAAATGACCTAAAGCAGGAAATCCTGGATAATTATAGCTCTGTTTGCATGCTTGTGTAATAAACACCATAAGGACTTATTTACATGAAATGTGAGTTCGGGATGCGAACAGATGGCTTCAAATGTAAAAATGCAGAAGAGACAGCCTTGTTGGATCAGACCAAAGGTCTAGCTAGTTCAGCACTGTCTCCTGGAGTCCCACAGTGGCCAGTCACATGCTCCTGGGAATCTCAGAAGCAGGCTATGAATGATGCTGGTAATCTCTTGATTGTTCTAGCCATTTAGAAAGCAGAGATATCCTGCCCTTGAATATGGAGGTTCTGTGGGACTATCTTGCTCGTGGAGTTTGTCAACTCCTCTTACAAAAACAACAATCTGTGCTAGAGGCCATCAGCTAAGGCTGCCATCCTCCAGGTGGTGGCTGGAGATCTCTTGGGATTGCAACTGGTCTCCAGGCGACAGAGACCAGTTCCCCTGGAGAAAATGGCCACTTTGGAGGATGGACTCTATGGCATTGTACACCACTGAAGACCCTCCCCTCCTCAAACCCCACCCTCTTCAGGCTCCATCCCAAAAATCTCCAGGTATTTCCCAACCTGGAGCTGGCAACCCTACCATCAGCCCATCTTGCGAGTTACATGTGTTGCCCACGGACACAAGCAGTAGCTGGTGGTGTTGCCTTGACATGCACCACAAACTGATGCAGTAGAGCGACAGAAACATAAGAGCTAGAAACAGCTCCAGTTATCTGTTGTGTGAGCCCTCAGTTCCCTGAGAAATTTCTGTGGGCAGTCACTACCCACTGAAGATTTTTTGGGGGCATTAGGGATGCCAACCTCCAGGTGGGACCTGGGGATACCCTGGAATTACTGCTCATCCAGACTACAGAGATTAGATTCTCTAGAGATACTGGCTGCTTTGGAGGAGTCCCCCCAGGTGCCATCCCCAAATCTCTAGGAGTTTCCCAACCTGGAGCCAGCAACCCTGTCCCCCATCCTCTGCTGGTGGCTGGGGAGGACCTGGCAACTCTAAGCTGACTAGGAGGGAGCAGGAAAACGTACAGATAGATAGCGGCAGTCTTTAAAACAGCATTCCCCATTGTATGCATTTGACACATGAACCCTGCAAACACAATGGCTTCCTGTTCCAATCCTGCCACAAATCTCAAGCATGTCTCCTTTAATGTTTTATTTACATTTTCCACCTGAGAATGAAGTGTAGAGAAACTCATCTGGGAGAGCAAGGAGGTGGCAAAGAAGATCACCATTCGGGAAAGAAAGACTGAACGTTCAGATTAAATATACCATTGGTAGGTTGATAAAAGACTGATACTGAGTGTTCTACACCTGATTCTTCTGCCTATGAACGGCACTGGCTTATTTTAAGGCATTACTAAAAGTTCAGTCTCTGTTTGACCAACTTTCCCAAAATAGGGTCTGTTGCTGCATAGGTGTAAACTACTGGGGGGCTTGCCCCCCCCTGAAATTTTCAGTGCCTGCCAGTGTTCCCTATAAACTGACTCCCACTCCTCTGGCTATGCAGCCCAAAAGAAGATGCACCAAAGGGCCTGGCCCACTCGCCCCTAGTCTCAGTCTGGCCGGGATGGCCCAGCTGGCTTTTTCTACCCCCACCCCACTCCATTCTTGCCCATCTCCACCTCCTCCAACCCGGACTCAGGGGCAAAAAGGACCCATGGCAAACTTGGCGGGTGGCTTGGCAGAGTGCACACCTGAGCTGCAGGATCGTCTGCCCTCACTGCCTGCTGGCAAGTCATAATCACTGCCGCCATCCACCTCAGGTAATTGTGATGCCACAGCCACTGCTTCTCCCAGAGCCAGCTCACCTCAAGTGCCTGCCAGCCTGAGGGATGCACTGCTCTCCACTACCAACTTTGTGCACCAGCAGCTGCTGCAGGCATCATGGGAAGCAACTCACCTCCCTACTGCTGGTGCCCGTTTGGGTCCCCGGAGCCCGCTCTGCCTGCAAGTCTCATGGTGGGCCATGGAGGGGGGGAGTACCTTGGAGGCACCTGTGAAGAGCCCCAGATGTGCGGGGGGGGGCACGGCTCTGGCCCAGCCCCAGTCCCCCCCCCCCCGGAAATTGGAAAGTCTATGCCCTTACCCAAGGGTACCAAGTAAAATGGTCTTGCCACCGGTACATGTGCTGGTGATTGCCTGTTCCTGGCTTAGGTTAAGGAACCAGAAACAAGGTGCCTTTCAGAAGAAGAAGACCATGAGAATGTATTACAAGATCCTCTCCTTTCAGAGGTCAAATATCCATAGAAATCGTTTAGGGAAATGCCTTGGTGAATGTGAAGCTTTATGCTATTGTTATTACTGTTGGTTGATATTTTTAAATCATTCCAAAGGCCCCTTCAGTGGCAGCCAGGAGAGGCTGGATGTACATTCTTGAACTTAAAATAAATCTTCACCACAACCAGAGTTCTCGCTTGAGGAGGCTCCCAGGTGAGCATGCCAGAGCAGGCAGCATCCCTGACATCAAGGGCCTGACGAATGATCGGCGCAGGCCAATGACAGGCTTCAAGGCGTGCCGGCAGGAGATTGTATGCCCGAGCAGTACCAAGATCAAGTGAGTGGGCGAATGATCAGAAGAGCTACAGAAGCTGGAATAAAAAGATTATAACTTATTAAAGGGCCTGCCAAAAACTGTTAATTGGCTTATGCTGCACAAGGAGGTTTTTGCCAGAGGGGTTTTTATTTCAGCCGATGTACGAGCTCTCACTAGGTGGCAGTCCTAGGCCTGAACTGTATCACTTCAGACTACCAGTGCTGGAATAGCATGCCTGAATTCACCTGTGTCCAACAGAAAGTTCCATGCGTGTAGAAAGCTAGCATGTCAGGGACAAGACGGGTGAAGTTGATGCCTCATTCCAGCAGTCTGAAGTTGTGCAGCCCACTCTGCCATTTGAGGGCTTTGTCGCCTCATTCTCCTGCATGTGCAAACTCTTTCTCCATTGAAGAGTTCACCTCCTCAAAGGCAGGCCTCAGCCTTCTGTACCCACTGGTTTCCAAGCCATCTTCAAGGATATAGCCCCACAGAGAGCCATCCAAACTGTGTCCCCATGGGTGTCTGTGATGTGATGGTGGGCATCCACACCACAAATATGACAGAAAATGAACTTTTAGTTATCCAGCTCCAAGGCAAGGGAAGCTTAGAATGGACATTAAGGCAAAGTGACCCTGTTGCTCAGCATGGGAGCATGACTTTCCCTTTAAGACTGACCTATGAACACGAGAAGCTGCTCTGTGCAGCATCAAAAGGTAGACCCAGCTAGCAGAATATGATTTACAGGATATCAGAAAGTGAAAGGCTTTTCCTGCCCCTGCCGGATTGTTTTCTAGCAGGTGATGCCAGGGACGGAATGACATATTTGATAGGCATAGTATATACAGTGTTCAGCCATAGGCTGTTTCAGCAGAAGCTGGCTGTGGCAAGCATATGTTGGCTATCCCCTGTAGTAGCCCCTTTCCCCACCATTATGATTTTCGTGATCCTACTTCACATACCAGGACAGCATGCCATGTGTAGACCTCTTCACATATACAGAATTTGTATGAATAGGGCAACATGCATATTTTCTGGTTTTGGCACACACAAACACATACCCCTCCCCCCAAACTGGGTTCCCTATTGTGCATGCTGAAGCCAGAAAAACACACACAGAGAGACACATATTGACCAGTTCTAGGGTTGCCAACGAAGGCTTGGGAAATCCCCCCTTTTCTTTCACAGAGCATTAGTTTAACTTTTTAATAGTGTGTGTTTGTTTTAGGGTTTTCAAAAAACAAATATGGCACTAAATAATTCAATTGATGGGATGCAGTATTTTTAAATGTAAAAGAAAATATGGACAGAGTACTGAATCAGCGTGGGCTTTGCTGATCAGGAAACCAGTCAGATGGATCACCGCGGCAGGATAAAGCCAGGCAGGTGCCGCGTGATGTCAAGAGTATTTTTGAGGCACACTGGCACAGAGCCTCCTGTGTGCGCTGCAGTTATCTGTTTCCCCAGTGTCAACCTTTCTCAAGCTGCCCAAGCAACTGCTTGGAGGTGGCACAGAGAAGGACGGCGGTGCTCTCACAGGCTCAGCTCTCTCCCGGCCATCGAGGCAATGAGCCTTCTGGATTTATAATGCCAGGAGTATAAAAAGCCTCTACAGCAATGCTCAGGTTAGACTCAGCAGGTAATGTTGTGGGAGAAGGCAATGGGTTGGATCCAGTCAACTTTTTCTCTCAGTCTCACTCCTAGGGAGGCCAGGCCTGGGCCACCCATTCCTTGCTGCCACTTGACAGGATGGCGGAGGAAATGGGGAGGTCCTCTAGAATTTACCCCACAGTCTATGCTTTGACCATAGAGTTTTGAATAAATCCTAGTGTGTTACCTTGACTAAATGGTGTCATACCTAGTTTCCCATTAGAAGTCCCTTCATGCACTGGCACAACTCCAGCAAGATTGTCACCGCCCACCAAATTCTCTCACCAGGATGTGAGGTAAGGTTGCTAACTCTACTTATTCCATTCTGCTCCTTGCTACAACCCTTGACCTACGTAGGTGTTGTATATTCATATGGGTCCCATAATCCCCAGCATAAGCTTGGGGGGTGAGGGTCAAAGAGAACCCCCTCTTCCTTTTTCACCTGCAGAAAACTGGTAGGATCCAACCCAATGGGTGTACGATGCTTTGGTTGAGAAAATGCCTTAAATGTGCACTGGGAGAACAGATTTCTAAATGCCAAATCTAAATAAGAACAAAAAGGGTACTGAGCATGATTCAGTCCTATACATTTCAGCTGGAGGTGGGGGGAGGATTTAGTTCTCTCTCTCTGAAATAAGAGATACCTAAAAATGTCCATTATCCAAAATGTCTTTTCAAAAACAGGAGATGATCACAGGCACCATTCATTCCTAGGAAATGAAGAATGCTTGCTTCATGGAGGAATCATGCAAGCTATAGATTTGCTTGAAGAATTTTGCAGTTCCCTCTGAGGCTGCTACTAATTCTCCTCCAGCATTAAATTCTTTGCAGGGCATGGCATATAGAAAGGACCACTCCCAGCTGCACCCATGATCCTGGAGAGAACAATCTCAAAAGTCTAATCTTTTGCATCGGCGCCAAATGGAGGCAACTGGCAAGGAGGGAGGGAAGCCTGCTTAGACTGGCATGCCTGAACTTTCAGAGTCGCTTGATTAAACATTGTGCAACTGCTTCTCCTAGCTGCTTTAATAGACAGCTAAGATGGTCTGGCCACCTACCTCCAAATTCGGTGTGGAAAATTGACCTGGACTGAAGACTTTGGAGACTGCTCTTGGGGAAAGGGCCATGGCTCAGTGGTAAAACATCTGCTTAGCTTGCAGCAGGGCTATTTTTGGGCAGGAACGCAAAGGAACGGAGTTCCAGCTGGCTCCTGAGTTGGCTACACCCAGCAGGAACTCATTAGCATAATAGGCCACACCCAACAGCAGAAACTCATTAGGACTGGCTACATTAGGGGTATGTGGCCTAACATGCAAATTAATTCCTGCTACAAAAAAAGCCCTGGGTTTTGACAACAAACAAGGTAAACAGAATAAGAAGCAAAAGGTGGGTGTGGCTGGATGACCACGCTTCTGGTAACATGGGGGTGTGACCTCATTTGCTAATAAGCTGTGCTGTCAGTGGTGTTGCCTAATATGCTAATGAGTTTCTGCTATTGGGTGTGGCCTATTTTGCTAACGAGTTCCTGCTGGGTTTTTTCTACAAAAAAAGCCCTGGCTTGTAGAATGTCCCAGGTTCAGTCCCTGACATTTCTGTTTAAACGGATCCAAGCGGTAGGTGATGTGAAAGACCTCTGCCTGAGACCCTGGGGGGCTGCTGATCACCTGAGTAGATTATACTAACCTTGACAGGGCAATGGGCTGGCTCAGTACAAGGACGCGTCATGTGTTCAGTTTTATGTGGTCTGTGCCATAAGGAGGAATCTGCTATGGGGAAATAATAATAAAGAATGAATGGGATCCCACCAATGTTTCTGATTGTGAAAAAGTGTAGGAGGTCTTTTTTGATCACCCCCCCAAAAAAGACTGTGCTGGGAATCATAAATTCTGACTGGACAAAAGCCATGTGTGATAGGGACCCAAAGTCACACCAATGGTTGCAAATGGAGGTGTGGGGAATCAAACCCGGTTCTCCCAGCTTAAAGTCCACACTCTCAACCACTACACTAAACTGGTGCCCTGCTGAGTTGAATCAAGGCTCCATGTAGTCCAGCATTTTGTTTTCAATAATAGTTGGCCAGATGTTTCCTGACATGCTGTTGCCAGAGGTGCTGCCTTTACTCTTGGGTAGCCCCAATAGCACAGGGCACCCCACTTCTAAACTGAACCAGAGACCCACAAAACTCAGGCCAAGAAAGAAAGTCCTGGTTCTGAAACACAGAGCAAGCCATAGCTCTGGAAACAGGAATTTCATATTCAGTACATTTCTAAAGGCTACTCAGAGGCCACCTGGCAAATAGCCCTCTCTCCAGAACCTCACCCAACCCTTTTGTGTCATCTCTTGTCTATGTTCTTTGTCTTTCCTTGCTCCATCTCTCAGGATACCAATCAAACATTCAAATTATTAACGACCCTTCCTGATGCTAATCAGGGACCCATCTCCCTCTTTTGTCTGTATCTGGGAACCTATTCAACTGCCTTGGCAGAACCATCAGTGGTCATAAAATCCATTCAGCTAGCCCCAGCACACCTGGCTCGAATTGTTAATCCAAACTCTGCCTCTTCTGGAAGCTCATTGGCCACATCTAGGCCTTGCCCATCCTGACTCATCATTGATCCAGGTAATCTATTGTTCTGGACTCATCATTGGTCCAGGTAATCTATTGTTCTCACCTGAGACCAGCCCCCAAGATCTTCCATTGGTCTGCATTGTTTTCCAGTGCCTATATCCGTGAGCACATGGCTTTAGACTGTGTGCTTCTGCCCTGATGCCAACTGGCAGTCCACCCCTAAACCCATTGGGTTTAGGCCACAATCTCTTCTTCATGGACCTCTGCACATCTGGACAGGTAGTATCACCCCATAACTCCTCCATTAGCTATTAATCAGCTCTGCTTCTTTAGTTCTCTATTGTGTGTGTGAATGCTTGGTTTTATGTTTGTATGTTTAAGAATCCTTTAGTAAAGAAATCACTGCTTTAGTAATCTAGCCTCTGTGTCTATTTCTGGGTTCTTGGGAAAAACAACTTTAGTATACACAGGTCTGAGCCTATAGTTATGCCAATTGCACATTAATATCATAATTCCCCATCTTTATTAAACAACAGAGCAATTGGGCTAACAAGGCTACTTTTGTACGTTAAAGAATTGGTGTGGGGATGCTGGGGAGCGCAGTCATGAGATTTGCAGTCCAAAGTGATACTGTCCAGGCACAGGTTGTGTATTGGCACTGTGATTCTTGCCAATTTGCCAGTGGATAGGGAAAAACAACAACAAGGTATCACTGTTAATCTTGCTACTTTGCCGCCCACCAATTTAGCATTTGTGTTGTAGCCTGTATGGCACTGGGCCAAACACTGATGCAGCCGCCGCCGCCATGATAACAGCTGCATTTCGTTTTTTTGGTGGGCTCTCCCAGCATCCATGGAATATAGGGCGAGTGAAAAAAGCTTCAGGGGCAAGGATATGGGGGGCCCACATTGTCATCAGTGCCATATCACATCCAAGAAAACCTGGCAGTGTCAATGGGTTGCTCTACAAATTGCCAGAAACTTTATAGTAAAGCCATAGAGTTTCTGGCAATTCCTAGAGCTACCCGGTGTCACATCCAGATATTCCCCAGAAATGACACTGTGATGCAGATCACCATAAACAAAAAAATTTAAATCTCCCTTCACCACTTCGAGCAGCAACGTGTAACAAGGGCTGTCAGCAGGCGGCTTCCCACCATAGTGGGGATGTAATATAATGGGGGTTATGAGTGTTTTATTTATTAAAATATTTACACCCCGCCTATCCTGTTGTAAGCCGCCCTGAGCCCTACCTTAGGGAAGGGTGGCCTAGTAAATCCAATTAATTAATTAATTAATTAATTAAATTTCCTTTTGGCTCAAGATGAAAGGATTTGATTTGTCTGCCTTGCTCATTCTGCTGCCACTGCTCTGGAGTACTGGCGTGTCTGTTGCAAAGAGCGGTTGCATCATCCTTCACTTTCAACACTGAGTCCTTTGAGTTTCTTTTTCTAGAGTCCATGCACTGGTCTATGAAACTTTAAAAAAGTTTTTTAAAAATTGTTTTCATTTACTTTGTATCATTTACTTTTGCAAAGCAATAGTGTTCCACATACTGAACCTCAGTTATCATTGCAAAGATCTTGTAAAGTAAACCAGAATTATTATTCTCAGATTACAAATGAGAGATGAAGTGGGGCTGAGAGAGACCGTGATATGTCTCAGGCCACCCAAGGAGTGAAAATACAGTGATCTGCAATTTGTGGTCTGCAGAGAATACCGAACATGCACACCGACATTACAATCTTTAGAAGCCCAATGTGGTTACCATCTAGTTCCTGAGTTTACCCTCCCATGACCTAGTTCCCCCACCCCATACTCAGAGGGCCTACAAAGCATAGATACAATCCAACACAACAAACTTTTTCAGATGCTGCATTCACATATACCAGGAACTTCCCAATTATGTGTAGATCATTCTTGTATGTACAGTCATCATGTTATCTGAACAGGGAAGACACATGTAGTTTGCATGTGCATACAACTTCAGTACACATGAACCAACCAGTGAATTTCTCAGGGTTCTGGTTTGCACACTCCAACGCTCTGCATGCATGCAAAATGAACAAAGTTTGACTCCAGTGGCATTTTTAAGTCCAACAAAGTTTAATTGTGGGTATAAGCTTTCGTGTAGTCTTAGAGGTGCCGCTGGATTCAAACTTTGTTCTGTTGCTTCAGATGGCAACTCACCTGAATCTACATGCATGCAAAATATGAGTGTTCCTCAATTCAGAGAGCATGGTTACTGCAAGCACTGAGAAATCCATGAATAGTAAAAGCTCCCAGTATACACAGTTGTGGAGCTCCAAGTAGGCATGGAAAAACTTCTGAAAACATCTTTTGTTAGATTATTTTTGTACGAGAATTTAACACCTGGTTATGTCATTGAAGTCAATTGGGGGCAGGGCTATAGCTCTATAGTAAAGCACTTTCTTTACATACAGAAGGTCCTAAGTTAAATCCCCAGCATTGCTAATTAGTGTAATAAGTAGCGATAGGCACGAACTAAGAAACGAACCACAGTTCGAGAATGAACCAGGCCAGTTCATGGTTTGTTTAGAACTGGTTCGTTTTGTCTCATCATTCCTGAATCAAAAAACGAACCACCTTTTTTCTGTGGAGGTTCGTTAGAGTGGTTCATTCTCCAGACAGTCTGGCACCAATTCAATCAATTCCTAGGCAACACTCAGGGTGGAGAGCCCAAGAAACACCCATAGCTATTGTCCATAGCTTGATTGGCAGCCCTGGGAGCACGTGTGCACACATGCATTTTGAAAACTTTTTGGGCAGCATACTCCATGGCTGAGGCACTGCAGTATTGTGGATATTTGACCATGGAATGTCTGTGTGGGTAACCTGCAGCAGGGTGTGCTGTCTGGATGATATGCTCCGCAACACTTTAAACTGGTACAATTAGAGGTAGCACCATATCGCGCCAAGCTGCTAGTGTGACCACAGTCTTAGTCTACCCTCTCTCTCTTAGCTAGAGATGTAGTTAGGACCCTATCTCTGTCTCTCCTCTTTACTTTCTAGTATGTTAGTTCCTAAATAAACCTTTATCTATACTTTAATCAGGTTGTGTACCTTTGGTGTGTTAATTACTCTACCAACAAGTATAAGGTGGCTTCATCACAGGTCATGTATTAAAAGCATTTTCCTTTGCTTGGACTGCTGGGTTCTGAACAGCCTGTGCAGCAGATATTCAAGAGGCTTCCTATATGAACATTCAGACAGCTGTCAAGACAAAAGGCTGGAGAAACTGCATAACTCAGTGGATGAGTGTGTGTTATGCATGCAGAAGTCTCCAGGTTCAGTCACCGGTATGAAGAGGGCTGGCTGGCAAAGACTTTTACCTGAGGCTTTCGTAGAGCTGCCCTCTGTCAGAATGGGTAGTGCTGAGCTAGATGAACCACTAGCTTGGTGCAGTCAAAGGAAGTTTCATGTATAGAGTTCATTCTCAACAGGGTGGAGAATACAGCACTGTTTCTGTAGCTAGGAAGATCATTTCACCAACAGTACAACCAGAAATCTTAGCAACACAGCCTCAAGGGAAAAAAGACTGAAACAAGTTCCATTTTAATGGTTTATTGAATTCTGCACTTCAGTTCTCTCCCCCCACACACACACTTTTATCTAAAAGAAATGTTTTCTTTTTAATTGATCAAAGTGAAAAAACTAAATGTCAGTGAACAATAATCCCCCCAAATTCAGCAGACACAGGTGTATACATGCAGACTCAGGACCAATTTGCATGGGTTTCTGTGTCTAATGACGTGGGCACAGCTATTTGCCTTTCTGCGAGAGCAAAATAAATCGAGCAATGCAAACTTTATCGAAGACAATGAATGCGATTGCACTGTTTCTCAAGTGCCAGACAGATTAAACTCTTTGGGGTGTTGCCTTCTCGCTGCAGCCTAATAATGGTCCAATCAGTTAAGAAAGCCACAGTCCTAGAAGGTACATTTGGCATAACAAAAGGCTTGCCACAGCTCAGTCCCATGAATCCAGGTGACCTAATTTGTCATCTAATGCAAATTGTTTGCTTATTATGCAAAATCAAGCACATTACTACGTACATCATCCACCAGTTGCTCTGCTTGCTCCTGGCACCATCACAAGAAAAACATCTTTCCCCCCAACCATTTTGCTAGGATTTGCTGATTTTTTTCTTTTCAGAGAACAACAGGAAGAGATGTAGTGAGTATCTCCATCACGGCCGTGACTTCCCACACCAGCTAGAACAAGGGTAGGTGGGAGCAGGCTGGTTTCTCACTTTGAACCGAGTAGTATGTCGCCTGTCTGTTTTGCATAGTATCTCCGGATCTGGAAGGGGTACCTACATAAGCGCCCTCAAGTCACAACCAACTTACGGCGACTCCAGCAAGGGGCTTTCAAGGCAAGGGAGAAGCAGAGGTGGTGTGCCCTTGCCTTCCTCTGCAGAGTCTTCCTTGGTGGCCTCCCATCCAAGTCCTGGCCTTGCTTAGCTTCCAAGATTGGATGCGATCAGGCTATACCATGCTGCCTTCCCTCCCCTGCAAGGGTTAAAGACTTGCTTTTAAAAAATGACCTCTGGGAATCAGGGCAGTCGAGAAGGTGCCAGGCACCATGCCCTGTACTTATACAACGGGGCCATGCATGGGGCAGCCCTAGGGAGGGGGGGATGTTGAGATCGTTTAGCATATTGTGGTGGGAGTGCAACTGATTGTGATGGGAAATCCTTGAAGGAAAAGGGATGATTATCTGGCAAGGTCCATCTGGGCCCTAACACGTTATTCTTTGGCTATCTTATGCCATGAACCTATAGTACACTTTGTCTTTAAACAAAAGCTCACCGTTGGGAATTTGGGGCTTGGCAGAAGTTTGGATGGAGGCCTGAGGATCCAGGGAACAATGCGCAAGTTTGAGGGAGGCTTGAGGGAAGGCCATGGAGTGTGGGGGTGAAGCACGCTTGTTCCATAGAACCCGCTATCTCTTGAAAGGAAAAATGTAGGAATCTGGGTGGAGCCTGCAGGTGGAGCCCTCTCGTGCACCCCAAAGGCAGGTCTGAGAGTGGGGCATGGCGGGTTTTAGAAGAGCAGGGCCCAGTACGGATACAGCTTCCCAAAAATGGCCAAGGGGAGACAGAACTCTGGCTTGCATCCAAAGGAGGCAGGGAAGTCTTTTCTATTTTGCCTGGTGGGTCGACTGCCCTACTAGATATGTGTAGGTGTCTGCACAGTTGTTGTGCATGACTGTATCTGCGCTGAGTGACTCTACATATTTGGAGGTCCAGCACCACATGCGTATCTTTGGGATTAAGAGTGTATGAATCAGTAGGCTGGATCAATTCAAAAGTCTATCTCATCTAGAACTAAGAGCCAAACTGCAAGCGATGGCAGGCACAGGTCCACTGTAGCATTTGTAGTGTTGTTGTTTTTAATTGCCATGAGGCCCTGATCTGGATCAGGCATGTAGTATGGTGGTTCCAGGAATTCTTGTTCCCCCACCCCGCACCTTTTCAGGTGCAGAAACAGCCCCTGGCCCCCTGTCATTTGTAGTTTGGCCCTCAGTCTCCATCATTATCCAGAGAGATGGCTCTGGGGAGTTCAAAATTAAGGTAAGGCGGTGACTGCCGTCTGCAGGGGCTTGTCTGTAGCATCTGCAATCTGCATGAGAAAATGGAGGTTCTACTGCTGGCTGATCATTACGAGATGTCTCTGCCATGCAGTTGTTTGATGCTGTTGTCTAGAGGGATCCTCTCCCCTGGAAACTGAGTGTGTCTCGTCATTGCAGCAATAGGCATTCCTCACCACCACCCCGTCTGACCTGAAGTGGGCCAGAAAGCTTTAGTAATGGAGCAGGGCTGTGTTTCTCCTGCTTCACCCTTAATTTTGGGAAACCTCCCTAACTGTTCTTTCTCTCTTACACACTTCTTCCAGAGCAGTCGTGGGCATATCTCTGACTGCGAGACCATTGGTCTCTAGTACTGATCCTTGAGGCACCACATTGTTCTCATTCTCTGCCCATCCTGAGATCTTTACCATCCCCATGCCCCAGCCATACTTCCTTGGTGGAAGAACGGTTGTGAGTTTCTCTCTGTCTTCCCCCGTCTTTTGCTGCTCCCTCATGAGCCTCCCAGCCACACAAAGGAACATGGAGCCTCTCTCTGATGAGCTCCTCCCACCAAACCCACTTCTTGCACTCCACCCCCTCCCTCTAACAAAGCGAGAACCTCCGGGAGTTGATGTTCATCTTTGTCACGCCGATGAGCTTGAGCGGAGTGGAGAGGCTGAAGGAGGATGTGAGTGGGAAGTCACAGAGGAGGTCAGAGAGCTCATCCCTCTCCTCTAGCTCGTAGGTGGCATCGTTCAACATACGCCGGTGGAGGTGGCACGTCTGCTCGATCTTGAGCTTATTGATATCACTGCGCAAGCGCATGAGCTGCCGAGCCAGCTGCTGGTCCTGGAGACGCATTTCCATCTGGAGGCAAAAGAGGAAAGGGATGTGGCTGAGGCTGACCAACCCACAGTTGTGGAGTGAAGGCTTGGTGTTGCAACCCTTCCCGATGAAAGAAAGATGGCCCTTGTTCACCAACTGAGCCATACATTTTGGGTAACAGAGCCTCCTAACCACATAAAGATAATTTCAGTTGGGTAGTCATGTTGGTCTGCAGGAGAAGAGGAGCAAGATTTGTGTCCAGTAGCCCCTTAAAGACCAACAAGATTTCCAGTGTGTAAGCTTTTGAAAGTCAAAGCTGTTTGTGTGTGTTATATGCTGTCAAGTCACTTCCACCTGTGGCAACCCTATGAAGTGTGTGTGTGTAAAGTGCCATCAAGTCACAGCTGATTTATGACAAACACAGCAAGGGACTTTCAAGGCAAGTGAGAAGCAGAGGTGGTTTTCCATGGTCTTCTGCTGCAGAGGCTTCCTTTCCAAGTACAGACCCTGCTTGGCTTCCAAGATATTTTGAAACTGGCTATACCATGCTGCCCTCCCTCCTTCCCTATGAACTGATGACCTCCAAAAAGTATTATCAACAGCCTTGTTCAGGTCTGGCAAACTTAGGGCCTTGGCTTCCTTGACTGAGTCAATCTACCTCATGTTGGCTCTTCCTCTTCTCCTGCTGCCTTCAACTTTTCCTAGCATAGTTCCCTTTTCCAGCGAGTCTCATCTTCTGATAATGTGATCAAAACTACCCTCCTGAAACAAAGCTTCCTTCATTTCCTTTCATCTGATGAAGGGAGCTTTGACTCTCAAAGTCTATACCCTGGAAATTTTGTTGGTCTTTAAGGTGCTACTGGAGTCGAATCTTGCTCTTCCTGGTATGTGTGGTTGCTATGTTGTTATATGCATAAACAACATGCATATTTTGCATAGGCACACAGCTTCAGGATGTTAGAAGCAGAACTCTGAAAAATCCCTTGGTCAGTTCCTATGTGCCAAAGCTGAATACACATGCAGAATATGTAAGTCACTCCTGCTCAGACAACATGGTGACCATTTGTGATGGGGGGTGATCTACATGCAGTTGGGAGGCTCCTGGTGTGGGTGGGTCTGATCTGAAGGTCTACAGAGGTTGTTGGAATCCATATAGAAGGGGCTAGTCCTAGCATGCCTTCACCACTTCCTTCTGTCTTATCTGCACAGGTACACTACTGAGGCCAACTGAAGAACGGTAGATTCAGGACAGACAAAAGAAAGAACTGCTTCATATGCATAAAATTTACTGCCAGGAGTTACAGTTACCTTAGACTGGGTATCTGCTCAGTCTTGACACCGGCCATGGTAAATAGACAGAGACAAAGGAGGGGAAAGAAAAATAAGAGGCCTGAGAGAGAGCTGCCGCCAGGAACAGGCCTGTGAGATCTGGAAGGGCATCAGTGAGAACTGTAGAAGCCGAGGCAAGGAAGTTAGAGTCCTGCCAGCGCCCAGGGTGACTCACAAAAGAAAGGCAACGTACACTTCCATGCTAAGGTCACTTTCCCAGGAGGAAGCCCTGTTAAAATGACCTGAATAGGATTCTGAGTAAATTTGCTTGGGAGGGCTTCCAGTATCACTTAAAAACAAGACATCAGTAAATAAAGCAGAACTGAAAAAGCAAAAGTAATCAAGTTTCCTCAGAGATATTCCCAACTAGATTTTTTTTTCAGGCAAGGCCTATAGCAATGACATTCCTTGTGCTTTCTTAGTACTAGGGCTGCCAACCTCTAGGTGGGGCCCGAAGTTCTCCTGGAATGACATCAGATCTCCAGACCACAGAGATCAGTTTCCGTGGGGGAAAAGGCAGCTTTGGAGGGTGGACTCTATGAGATCCCTACTCTCCCCAAACTCTACTCTCTCCAGACTCCACTCCCAAATCTCCAGGAATGTCCCAGCTGGGAGCTGACAACCCTACTGCTTATAGAAGGAGTGACACAGTTTAGGGGCAGTGGCCACCAAGGTCCTCCTTGGAAGCCCTCCAATACGAATTTCTGAATGCATTTCTGCAGCAAATCTCCTCCCCTAATGATCTCAGAACCTGACAGGATTGCCAGCCACAGCCAGCAATGTGTCAGAAGAAGCTGGGAGTGGGGGGGTCACGTAACACCACTTCCAGTGAAAAACTGATTTGCGCTGGAAGTGACTCAGATTGTTGGTGTGACGTTGCCCCCCTCCCCATTTCTCCCACACTGGCCTATGAAGCAGCAGAGTGGAAGGGGGGCTCAAGCTGTTTAGAACCCATTTTACACTAATTTCAATGTGAACTTATGTATAAATAATAAATAAGGTGTTGTAACAGAACACTAATAGGACACATTTCTTTCTATTTGGCAATCTTTGGCATGAGAAAAAAAATCTACTTTATACTTTCTTTCCGCTACCTACTCCCAATTTTTTCAAGCTGCTGCTACTGATTCAGGGACATGATTCATTATTCATTTTTCATATTTTAAACATTTTCCTTGGGCTTCAAGAGAAACAGTCCTCATTCTCTGGGTTGAGGCACACTGGGAAGGCCTGGAGGAGACCCCAATTTTGCCTTCCTTCCCCTGAACAGACCTTACATAGCAGAATATATATTTCTGTCCTGAGATTCAATGACAGCCACTGGGATTTCTTTTAGGCACAAAGGATTGGTCCATTATCCATGAGGGCTTAATGGAACCTCCACGAGCACAGACTGTATACCTCTAAATGCCAACAACCCGGGGAGATCTATTATCTTCACGTCTTACTTGTAAGGGCAACAGAACGCAGCTGAGAACTGAATACTGGTCTAGATGGATCCTGAACTAATCCATCAAGACAATTCTTGTGTTTTTATGGTCTTAAATGCACATCTTTCACCCTGAAAGGGACTGTACTTTTTTTTTTTTTTTAATGAGGATCAGTTCTCTAGTCACTATGCCCTCAAAGCAGCAAATCTTTCCCAGGGAGATAAAGCGTTCCTCTGGCTTTCATTTGCTGCTCTCAGGGGGAGAAGGGTCTCTTTTTTATTAGCAAAATCAAAAGGGAGAGGGGGAAGATCTATTTGGTTTTGTTTTTTAACTGTTCCAGATGATAGGAGCGTGAAGGCTAAAAGACAAAGCTTTGTAATGGCTGACAAAAGGATTACAGCCACAATGTGGGGAAGGGTGCCAGAGCTGAAGCCTGTTTCTCCTTCAGACTTGATGTTTCAGTTTCTAGCATGTGTGATAAATAGCAAGTTTCTTGCATAGTGAAATCTCCTCTGGGAATATGCACAGATCTAGTTGTGGGATACAGAAGGCTGCATTCTGGTCTGTAAAGCTGGCCTTTGCAGAGACAGACTGACCGACCGACCTGCCTGCCTACCTACCTACCTTTCTTCCTTCCTTCCTTAGAATGTGATCTTGTTCTACCCTTTTTAAAGGCACCTTCACAAGAAGGATTGCCCTGCTGGATCAGACCAGTGGTCCATCTGGTCCAGCATCCTGTTTACCAGTGGCCAACCAGTTGCCCCAGAGGGTCAACCAACAGGGTGTAAAGACTGAGCTTTTCCCTGATGTTGCCTCCCAGCATGGGTATTCAGAGGTCTGCAGACTCTGGATGTGGAAGTTCCCTTTACTAGCGATGGACTTCTCCTCTATGAATCTGCCTAATGCCCTTTTAAAGCCATCTAAGCTTATAACCATCAGTACATCCACAGGCACTGAATTCCACAATTTCCTTTTCTGTCCTGAATGTATTGCCCATCAACTTAATTGGGTGCCTGAGCTCAAGTACTATCGAAAAGGGAAGAAAATTCCTGCATCCACTTTCTTCCCTGATGCATAATTTTATAAACCTCTATCATCCCCGCCCCCCCCCCCCCCCCGGCCACCCGATCATTTTTCCTGAATGGAAAGTCCCAGACTTTTCAGTCTTTCTGCACATGAAAAAACTCGGAATCATCTTGGATGCCCTCTTCAGCACATTTTCCAGCTCTGCAATATTTTTTTTTTGACATGCAGAACTGTGCACTTTATTCCAAATGAGGACACACCACAGATCTATACAGGAGCATTCTAGTACTGGCCTATTTTATTTTCAGTCTTTTTCCTCCTAATCACCAGAACAGAGTTTGCCTTTTTCACCACTGCTGCACACCATCAACATTTTCACTGAGTTCTCTGCTACAGCACCAAGATTTCTTTTCCTCTCAGTCTCAGCCAGTTTAGACCCCCTCAGCATATATATAAAATTAAGATTGTTTTGTTCCAGTAACTAGTCACTTGCACTTCTTACAGTGTTGGTTCAATTGCCAGCCTTTTATGTTACAAAAATTTTCTTTGATTCTGTTCTTCAAAGAAGTCCGAGTACCGTGCAGAAAGTTAAAATATTTGCAACTCCTTCTTTTCAGACAGGGCTAAGTGCCCCGGTCAGCATTTCCATTGAAGCCACAAAAGCTGGCAATATAATAACAGCTTTTATTTGCAACTGTTTGCCAAGCTGCAAGTAATCATGGCAGAAATTCACATCGATTGGAAATGGAGACACAGAGTTGCTGAGGCTGTATAAGCTATTGCTGCCTCGTAGGTGCAGCTATTCACGGCTTGGATCAGATGGGGTTTTTAATCCATGCCACAGCCACCACCCCCCTTTGCCTATTTACAACAGCTCAATGGTAGAGCATCCCCTTTACAAGTTGAAGGTCTTGGGTTCAGTCCCCAGCACCTGCAGTTAGAAGGATTCAGGTAGTTGTTGAGAAATATCTCAACCTGGAACTCTGGAGAGTTCCTTCCAGTCACAGTAGACAAGACTGATCCTGACTGACCAATGGTCTGACTTGGTAGCAGCTTTGTGTACCAGCACTGAGTCCACTGACTTCAGCGAACATATCAAACCAAATATTCTACCAACTGCACTGACTTCATGTGTGTTTCTAGGATGACTAGGGAATGCTGGGTTTTACCTTTAAAACACTGCCTGTTTTTATCCCACCCTTCCTGCATGGGACTTGGTACTCCATACATGCCTTTTCCCTGACAACAACCACGTGAGGTAGGTTAGGTAGAGACAGCGAGTGGCCCAAGGTCACCCAGGGAATTTCTTGACAGTGTGGGGATAGGAACCTGGGACTCCCAGGTCCTAGTCTAATGCTTTAATCATTGCATCACACTGGTTCTTAATGGTTTGACTCCAAAGTACTTGGAGAACTGTCTCCACACACATGTTCCTGCCCATACTCTGACCAATATTCCCGACAAGGTGCCTGTGGCTGCCATGTTGCCCACTGATTTATTTCCTGATGTCCATTTCCTTCCTCAAAGCAAAAAAACTGGGCTTGTCTTTCTTCTACTTGACTGGAGCAGGAGTTGCTTAAAAACAAACAAACAGGAGGCATCATCACCTTTGAGAAACAGCTCCCCGCATCATAGAAGGATGCTTGACTTGGAACCTGCAAGAATTGTCCAATTGCCCTCTCATAGCAGTCGTTTTGTGACTGGGCATGCCTACCACGGCAGCCATTTTGTGGTGGAGCCCTTTCGCCTGTTCCTAGCAGGTAAGTGACATCTCTAACCCAGCTGAAGAAAGTCCTCTCACCTGCCACACTCAAGCTGTGGATCTCTCCCCCACAGGAGATTCATTTGTCTTGTAGACCTTCTGGGATCTACTAAAGACCTAGCTGTTCTGGAGGGTCTTCAAGCAAACATTTTACTCCTGGTTTTCAGGCTGTTACTATTTTATTGTGCTTTTATGGTCAGGCTTTTAAATTTTTTATTACCTTTTGCAAGCTGCTTAGAAAAGTATAGAAAAGTAACATATAAATATTGTCATAAATAAATAAATTTAATGAAAGTAGATAGTGAGAATAAAGTGCCAAAATGAGGATAAAGTGCCAAACCGCAGGGTTTTCCCTTCCCTTGGGAACTCTCCAAAGACTGAGCCTCCACATTCCCCCAGAGCATTGAAAAACCATCTTCCTGAGGCTAGTTTTTCCAATCAGAGGGCAGGGAATAAGAAGTATAAGGAGAATACACAGGTGCACTGTGTGTACCCTTCAGCACTGGAAAGAGAAGAGCAAAGACCCCCCACCTTAGGGGGAGATTTCAGTACTGGTTTCTCCAGAATTGCAAAGCTACTCTTCAGCAAAGGAAGGAAAGAAGGAAGGAGTTCTTTACACCTGAGACAGATTTCAGTGGGGTAGACATGTTGCAGTGGGCTCTAGTTCATAAAAAACTTCACTTCATTAACAGTGAAGTCCGTACACTCATTTATGCAAAACAAAGCAGAAGACCAATGACACCTTAAATTGAGTCAATGGATTTAGAACAATATAGCTCTGTTTAGGATTGCAGCCTTGATCTCTTTCAGAGCAATCCTAAACAGGTCTACCCAGAAGTAAATCCCATTTTATTCAGTGCTGCATAGTCCAAAGAACGTGTTCTTAGGATTGTAGCCTTAGCCTTTAAGGTGCTCACAAGACTCCTTTTTATTTCTATGGCTCGGTGACCAAAATGAGATGCCACTTTTTTGTCCTTCATAACACATTATTAAACTTGGTCAGGAGCCCATTTAACAGTGTACTTACCAGTTCTTTCCTTAGCCAATTTAAAGCTTCGTCGATGTTCTCAAAGCCACTGATTTTTCTTGAGGCGAGTGTCACCTGCTCTTTGGAAGAGGTCCCATTGATATGTACCTGCACCTCTCGAGTAGGTACACTTTCCTCAGGCTGCTTCCTGCCTTGGCTTTCCTCAGCTTCCTCAGGGGGTTGGGGGTGGCTCCTCCATGTCAATTCTTCCAGTTTGGCCTTCCACTCCAGATAGGAAGGCCTCCTCGTCTCCAGCCTCAATTTCTCTGTCAGAGCTTTCAGATTCCTCAGGTGGTCATCAGAAGGAGGTCCATCTCCAGTCTTGTAATCCACACTGTCCAGCATTTCTTCAATCTGGATTTTTGGAAGAGACATCTTATTTTCTGGTGGAATTTCACAAACATTCATGATAAGAATGACAGTGGAATCTACAATCCAGACAACACCATCCACATGACAATTCCTTGCTCAAAAGCTCCTTTAGTCTGGTAACTTCAGGACTTAGCAGTTTTTCTCCTCCGTCAGCTCAGGACACTCCTTTCAGAAAGATAGGGAACCATCTAAGCAGAAATACAAAGACACATTGTTTTATTTCAGCGGTGAATCGTCAGGAAAGAGGAACAAGCGAGACCCAAGAGCTTCCTTCTATGAGCCGACCTGAAAAAATGGAAACAGGACACTTCAGTTTCAACCATGCGGCTAAGAGACTTCCGAGCGGCTTTTTGATGGTGCTCTCGGGCAAGAGCAAACAGGCTCCCTGGCTTTCCCAAGGAACGGTTTGCTCCAGAGACCTGTCAGCCTCAGTGCTTCAGGCTATGAAGTGGATTATTACAGATGAGGTCAGAGAGAACGAAGCAATACTGTGGCACAGTCTTGCACAATCAAACTAATCTTTATCTTATTAACCGTACATATCACGGTCTCAGCTTTCCATTGTTGATTCTTAGGGAGGCTCTGAGGTAATGACAGGAGAACTGGCCGACTTGAGTCCATCAGTAAGTGCAGAGCCTGCTTCACTGACTCTGACTGATCCGTAGATGAGGAATGACAGCTAAATGTGTGAACTAGACAGACGAAATGTAGACACATGGGTGGCGCATTAGCAATCTCCCAGCACTTTTTTTTTTTAAACCCTGAAAAATAGCATTAAAAACTGTGAGCATAAAAAGAGCCAAGGGGAAAGGGATGTTTAACTCTTTCCTGATCAAAACTACCTCAGACCAGAAGGTTTCCTAGGCCCAGCTGACTTATGGCAATGCCCCTCCCCCCTTGTGGTGTTCAAGGCAAGAGATGTTCATGGCCAGCCTCTGGGTAGCCACTGGGGCCTTCCTTGGTAGTCTCCCATCCAAATACTGACCAGGGTCAATCCTGTTTAGCTTCTGAGATCTGAGGAGATCTGGTTAGCTTGGGCTATCCAGCTCATGGCAAGGGATGGGAGGTGATAAAGCCTGTGTATATTTTCATGTGCAGAGAGAAAAGTAGTTTGAACTGACAAAAGGGATGAGGGGAATGGACAAAGAAGCCTCTTCCCTCCTGTCTGCCCACAATTTCTTGATTCAGGCTGGCAGCTTCCTATTTTATTTACTTATTTTCTGGATTTTGAATAATAGCACCAATAAATCATTAAAATGTTATAATATTAAGATCCAAATAGGCATTTTTAACAGTAAAGAGATTAGTCATACATCTCCTGAATACCATCTAGCTCAGCCTCCCCTATACAGTATGTAGTGGTGTGAAAAATGCCTTTGAGGTTATGTTGAGCGATAAGAAAATTCTGTTGGTGGCAAAATGTGTTACAGCCCATTCATACATGCAAACAACCACTCACTACTGTGGTAAGCAAATGGAGAACATGCACTGGTGACAGGATTGCCACATACCCACTGCCAGCGAGGGATCGCCCACCAGCACTCCTCTTTCCACTGCCACCACTGAAGGGAGCGCCAAAGGGAAAATCGGGAGGAGAGATGTCATGCAATGCATTCATTCAGATGAAGAAACGGAACAGATGCTACCACACTGAGTGGTGCTCTAGGAATCCCCCAGATCTCTGTGGTTTATAGGATTCCTAGCAGGTCACTATCCCATACTGATGTCACTTCTGGGGCTTTGCCTGGAAGGAACATCAACATATTTCATGATATCTTTCCTCCCTAAAGCTCACCTCACACACACACACAAAATGCTCCCAGGGGTTGCTGGCAAAGGGCCTGGCAACCCTAACTGAATTGGTGATCTGGCATTTAGTGTGTTTTAAACAGTGAAACTGGATCAAGAAGACTTGGGATTGAGTGTTATTAGCGTTATGGTATTGCGTGGGGTAACATGTTTTCTTTCCTTTTCACATCACATTGATTTGAAAAGGGAAGCAAAGTGACTTCCTCAAGGTCATGCACTCATAACTGTGGCTGAATTCGGAAGCATTTGAGCCTTATTGTTCTAAGAGTACAATGTAAAGCTAAACCACCTTATTGGCTACCTGGTAACATGCCCAGAAATGAACTCCTGGAACAGTACAATACAAATGCATTAAAAACGTAATCTGAGTGGTCGGGCAATTCTCCAGCTTGCTGAGTACTTGCTGGGGCTCATCTAATTCCAGCATCAAGTCTGTAATTATTTCTGTAATTATTCCTGAAGAATCTGTTCACAGAAAGAATTCACTTAAATGTAAATCTTTGCAGAGAACATAACTCTGCCTTCCTTGCCATCACTGTTGTGTTTGGGCTGATGATCTAAATGGGATGTCAATAAAGAATTTACATGAATAAGAATGTACATGTATTAGATAAACATAAGAACAAGAGCAACCATGCTGGATCAGACCAAGAGTCCATCTAGTCCAACATTCTGTTTCACATCGTGGCCAACCAGATATTGCTGGAAGGCCTGTGAGGAGGCCAGGGCCTCATTGTTGTTGCCCTCAACAGCTGTTCTTCAGAGATATGCAGCCTCTAACTGTGGAGGTTCTATTTATTCATCATGGTTAATAGCCATTGATGGACCTATCCTCTGCCTATATATGTATTCTCCTTATAAAAACTTGGTGGCCATCATAATATCCTTGAGAGATATATTTGTATCCACAGCTTATGTTCCCTCATATTACCTTAAAATAAATGAGATTCTAGTGATAAGAGATATTCAATTTATTTAAATAGTTATTTTTAAAGGATTAATATTCACCTCCCCATAGTCATCAGTTTCCTGTGATGGCAAACAGAATATGTAAAACACCAATCAAATAAAGGTTGTGATCACACACACAGTTAACCCCAACATAGGTGCGAATGCCGGGCAGATTAAAGGAGCACAATCAGACAACATCTGAGAAGTGCCCCGCAGCTGTTGGCAACCCGTTTTGCTACACCGCAGAAGCGGACTTAAAAGACACCTCAGAAAGTCTGGTAGCAAACGGGTTGCTACAGGCCACAGATGGACTTTCCCGCGTCTGATCACTCCAGCGCACTCTCATGGGGTCGGGATGGTCTGATCAGGCTATCCTGACTCCGTGCCATTCTCTCCCCCCCCCAGTATGCAAATCATCACACATTCCATAGGGAGCTCTCAGTGCTGAGGTGCGAATCATCGATCCCTTGTTTAAGCGCATTGGAGACAAATGGCAAAAAACCCAAACCCCGACTCACCCATGGTTGCATCTGATCACACAGTGGTGGGCTGTGCCCACAGCTTCAAAAGACTGTGAGATCACACAACTTTGGGTCAACTTCCACCAGAGGAAATAGCCTCTCCTACCCTCCCCCCGCTTTATCTCAAGTGTGTGACCGCAACCATAATCAGTTCATATCCCATAGCAGTAATGTAAAGCAAACAATTAAACCAGTAAAAACAAAATTAAACCTTTGAAACCCATTGTATAGGCTGGGAGGAATATTTGAAAAAAAATTAAATTTAAGAAGGCAAATCAACAGAATCTGTCAAATACTTTTAAAAATAAGAACTAACAAGGTCCAGATAGCAGAATGAAGGCCATTCTACAAATAAGGAGCCACCATCAAAAAGTCCCTCTCTTGTAGCAATGCAGCTCACTTCAAAGGATGGGGGTCTACAGAGAAGAGCCTTGTGGGTGTCGGTAGTCTTTTTTCAACTTCTCTAAAAGCATTCGTAAGACTGAAAAGGGGAATACTATTTCTGCAGACATATAAACCATTGTGTAACAGCCATAATTAACACCATAATTAATATGGGAAGAAAATGGGAGCAGTGAATCTGTTCCATCAATAGATGTGTGGTGGTCAAAAGCTGGAATCAATTTGAGATGAACAAATCTCTTACCTTAAACAAATCAGTAAGGATTCCAGACCAAACTGTGGTCTTTGTGAGACAGGGAGATCATTCTCAATATTTGGGGATTTTTATTGTGATTGTTATCATTCATATCTATATCTGCCACCTGAAGGGGTTTCCACTGATAGCTGGCTCTGGTGAGGCCAAAAGGCATTTTGCCACCTCCCAGAATCCTCCTCTTGAGGAGGCTTTGGTGTCACTATTCACAATTTTCCTTCTGAACCTGAGTATGTGTGTGTGTATGCCAGCTGAGTAGAGTTGCCAGCTCTGGGTTGGGAAATACCTGAAGATTTGGGGGGTGGAGCTGGGGAGGGCAGGGTTTGGGGAGAGGAAAGACCTCAGCACCAAAGCAGCCATTTTCTCCAGGGGAACTGATCTTGGTCACCTGGAGATCAACTGCAATAGTGGGGGATCTCCAGGTGCCACCTGGAGGTTGACAGCCCTACAGGCGGGGGTTATATTTTCTTGTCTCAGTCAAACTTCTAATCCAATAATATGCTGCAATAAAGCATTTCTGAAGGTATTATTGGGCTTTCGTTTGTTTGGAAACAATGGGATGGCAGACATTATTTGCACGTAGGGGTCCCAGGCAGTGTTCCCTCTAAGCTGAGTGAGTGTGAGCTAGCTCACAGTTTTTTAGCCTGCGGCTCACACATTTTTGTCTCCGCTCAGGAAGGAGGGCTCCAGAGCAAACTAATTGATGCAGTAGCCAAATGGCTCGCTCGCAACTTTAATGCCAGCAGTTCACAAAGTAAAATTTTTGCTCACAAGACTCCTCAGCTTAGAGGGAGCATTGGTCCCAGGATCAGTCCCTAGTACCTCCCGTTAAAGTGCTGCAGGTAGCAGATATTGGGTGAGACCCTTCTGCTAGAGAGCTACTGCCAGGCCGAGAAGATAGCGCTGAGCCAGAAAACCATGCAATTGTAAGCAGAGTTACTCTTGTAAGTCAGGTTGCCAACTCCAGGTTGGAAAATCCCTGGAAATCTGGGGGTGGAGCCTGGGGGAGGCGAGGTTTAAAGAGGGGAGGGACTTCAGCCCACCCTCCAACGCAGTCCATTTTCTCCAGGGGAAGTGATCTCTGTCATCTAAAGATCAGTTGTACTTCCTGGAAATCTCCCGGCAGGCTTCCCCTGGAGATCGTAAAGCTGATAAACCTTATTCTGTTTAGGATTGTGCTGCCACTCAGTACAAGCATCTTGGTAGGCTCCTCTCGCAAAAGCCTCTCCCCTGCAACTCCCAAGTCTGATCCAATCCAAGTCAAACCGACCTGCTGCTGTCCTGGCGAGCCATGGCAAAAGCTGAATTGCCAGCAGAGAGACTGGTCAACCTCCACTGCAAACTAAGACCAGAAAGTCACCTGATACCTACCCTGCCTGTCTTTATGAATTGAAATGGCTGCCTTTCCTTCATCCCACTTGTTCTACTTCCTGGGCCTGCTTCCTTTACATTTTGGCAGTTATGTACTTTTTAGAGGCTTGTGTACAGTTTAATATGATGCACAGAAAACATGTACATTGCTGGCAAAGCGAATGAGCTGCGAGGATCCCAATTCAAATCTCTCCTGTGCCATAAACTCCTAATAGCTTCAGATAAGCCATTGCCTTAAAAAAAAAAACACCTCTGCAATGTGCAAACAATAGTGTGTGGTAGCAACAGTATGGGAAAACTCACATCACTGCAGGAGTTTTCTTTCTTCTCCTTTCTGTTCAGCCTCTCTCTATGTTGTTATTAAGGTTATAATAGTATGTAACGTAACTCAGAGTAGCCAATTCCAGTTTGGGAAATTCCTGGCTATTTGGGGAGGGTGAATTTTGGGAAGAGGTTAAGGTTGTCAGCTCCAGGTTGGGAAACTCCAGTAGAGATGGGGGATGGCGTCTGGGGAAGCTGAGGTTTGGAGGGGGGAGGGACCTTGGTGGGGTATAAAGCTGTGCAGTCCATTTTCCAAGGCAGCCATTTTCTCCAGGGATTTCAACTCTGTAGTCTTGAGATGTAATTCTGGGAGAGCTCCAGAACCCATATGGAAGTTGGCAACTCTAAGCCTGCTACAAAATTAGGAGAGCACTTGGCTATATTTATCAAGGGTCACATGGAGCCACTCATATTCTCAACACTGACTCTGATTTGCTCTTCCTGTAATGTATCTAGCAATCAAACCATATTTCATTAAAAGACAAGCTTCTTGTTACGCCACTCAGACACCAGCAGGCATTTCAACCATATTATTCAACAAAGTACCTCCAAGGGTGTCTCTGTATTGTGTTTACACTGTTAACTTTGGAGAGGAATGTGAATATAGACTTAAGTCATTAGCATTCCTCGGCTGCTGGAAAGATCTCTTCTTACATACTTAACATATTGTCACGTAGTCACAAGTTATGAACAGCTGTCATGCTCACCAGGAAGCATTAGAAAAAAACAAACTAAACCAGATTTAGGAACATTTTACAAGGAGTGGTCGTGTCTGTTACGGCTGAGAAACATAGATAAGCCTCCACAATGGAACTTGTTGTTAGAGGACTCTGTGCCCAAGGTGGGAGGTCTCAAGATTGTCCTTTGGTTGCGGGAGAACAGAAGAACAGCATAATTCCAGTCTCCATGGTGATAATCTCCCCTACCCACCCTGGGGGAATTCTCCTTAGGATGGATGGGCGGAGTTCTAGAAAAACGGTGCCAAGTTGGAACTTAACATTCCTTTCAATTGGGTTAAGTGAAATGGTGGCTACACTAGACAAAAGAGTGTGGTTTATCACTGAGCTGAAACTTTAATTGCAGTCCTGATCAAAGCTACACCCTTCCAAACCTGTTGACTTCAGTGGACTTAGAAGGGTGCGACTGCTTAGTAGTGCACAGTAAATGTGCCCATGGAAGCCATACAACACCAAAGACAATGGAAGTGTTTTGAAGTGGAGCAACCTGGAAGCAGACAGTGGTCTAGAACTTTGCCTTCATCCCGAAATTATTACGAAAACTATATTTAGTGGTGTGTGAACTAAACTGTAACGTGAACCATGGTGACTAAGAGATGAAAGGCTCGTTTACAGTGCAATCCTAAACAGAGTCATGCTCTTCTAAATTAATTGTAGTCAATGGGTTTAGAAGGGTGTAACTCTGCTTTGGACTGCACTGTTAGTCAAGGGTTCTGTGTCTCAGAGTGGAGAGCAAGATGCTCCTGGAAACTCAGAAGGAAAGAATGAAGTGGACAAATCCTCTTCCATACACATGGCAAGTTGTGCAGAAGGTACTATTGCCATGGTGCTGTCCCTGTGTGGCTGCAGTGCAAGTGTGAATACCTCAGGAAACACAGAAATGGATGTCCTTCTAACTGGAGATGCCATAGGCATGCAAAGCACGGGCACTGTGTCTAAGACACAGCCTTCTTTGCAGAGCAGTACCTTTTCTGTGGTGGCACCCAGACTCTGAAATACCAGCCATGTCAATCAAGCAACTGCTTTGTTTTCCTGTAGACACCAGCTCAGAACATTTTTATTAATCCATACCTTTAGTGGAACCTGAGAGCAATTTCCAGAGCTTTCTTACCACTGGTAGTGAGTCTATGATTCATTCTACTATAGTGAATCGTAAATTTGCTGCTGGAGGAGGTAATGATGGACACAGACACTGACAGTTTTAAAAGGGGTTTAGACAGATTCATGGAGGATAGGTCTATCTAGTGCAGTGGTTTTCAACCTTTCTAAAGCCGTGACCCTTTAATACAGTTCCTCATGTTGTGGTGACCCCCAACCATAAAATTCTGCCGACACACACAACAATGAAGCTACTTTTTCAGATGTTTTCTCTTGCATGGCAGTTAGCACCAAACAACTTTAATACAGACTTTAGACACACATATATTTGCAAGCTAGTCCCAACAAGACACAACAAACACTCAGGCTTCAGACTTACTTTTCTTCAACAGAAGATGCCATGAGAAAACAAAGGTGGGGGGGAGAGGCTGTTGCAGGTAGGAAGGAGAGAGAGAGAGAGAGAGAGAAAGGTAGGGGGAGAGAGAGAGAGAAAGGGGGAAGAGAGAGAAAGGGGGAAAAGAGGGCGAGAGAGAGAGCGAGAAAGGTGGGGGGAGAGGGGGGAAGGAAGGTAGGTAGGTGGAGGGTGGCTTTTGCCGCCTTTCCTGGGCTCTGCGCTTCGGCGTGGAGCCCAGGGAAGGCGACAGCGGAGTGCCCTAAAGGCGGCGGCGGGGAGGGGGAAGCGGCCATTGACTTACCTGCTGGCTTCCTCCTCCTCATGGCCTCTGCTGGAAGGGCTGCTGGAAGCAGGGGGTGGGGCTCCGGCCCCAACTAACTCCTGCTCTTTGCCCTTAAAGGGAAAGCTCCCTTTGAGGGCAAAGAGCCGGGAGGCCAGACCTCGCACTCGATCAAGCGCGGGGCCCTTTCCTGCCGGCGGGGAGGGATGGGGTGGGCTCGGACGCCAGCCGGCGACCCCTGTGAAACGGTCGTTCGACCCCAAAAGGGGTCGCGACCCACAGGTTGAGAACCGCTGATCTAGTGGCTAGTAGCCATGGGAACCTCCACAGTCAGCCTCTGAATTAGGATTGCCAGGTTCCCCTGGCCACCAGTGAGGGATGGGGGGTAGGGTTGCCAGATCCAGGTTGGGAAACTCCTGGAAATTTGGGGATGGAGTCTGGGAAGGACAGGGACTTCAGTGGGCTCCAGTGCCATAGAGTCCACCCTCCAAAGCATTCATTCTCTCCAGGGGAACTGATCTTTCTAGCCTGGACTTGAGCTGTAATTCCAGGGGATTCTCCAGGTCTCACCTGGAGACTGGCATAGCTACTCTGAATCCCAGAGCCAGGAGGCAACATCAGGGGAAGGTCTCAGCCTCTATGCCCTATTGTTGGCCCTCCAGAGGAACTGGGTGGCCACTGTATGAGACAAGATGCTTGACTAGATGAACCACTAGTCTGATCCAGCAGGGCTCTTCTTATGTTCTTATGAATTTTTTTTTGGTTGATTATGTGGAAAGACTTCTGTTGTAACACAGATCTATCTGTTTTTTCTCAGGGACCGCAGGACAGCATCTGTTGTACATGTTACTCTCACAACAATCTTGAGGTAGGTTAGACTGTTTCCTCCACTTCTCTGGAGCAGAAGATCCCAGGAGGCAACCGGAAGCATCCATTTGGAAACTGCTGCCTCCATGATTGGATGGCACTTGCTTGGAAGCCCCTAACATCTTGTGAAACTTCATTTTATGAATTGGACCAAGGCTCCATGGCCGCCAATCTTTGATTGGTCCCATTGATCCCACAGCAACCATTTTGCTCACCACTGTTGTTTGTCAACATTCCAAAAAAAGTGCATCCAGATTGAAAAAGACAGTGGGCTCTTGGGGGGAGGTGTCCCTAGAGTGAATCCCCCCCCCAGTAACTCAAGCTGGTGACCTCCAGCAAGCCCCTCTCACTCAGCCTCAGCCTCCTAACTGCAATACAGAGATATTAACACACACACCCTCTTTTACAGGGTGCCAGTCATACAGATTATAATGTATGCAATATGCACTGAGAACTTGAAAACACAGTATTTGATGTGATTAAATCTTCCTGAAAAACATTTGTGCTTTTTAAGTGGGGGGGGGGGGGGAATTGTTTGCTGTGATGAGATATCAAATCGCTTGGACCAGACCTTCAAATGACATTGTGTTGTTCAGAACATAATGTTGGCTTCGGTTGGCTTTCTGGCTTCATTTATTTATTTTTTTGGAGAAAGAGATCAGTGGTGGGAGAGGCTGCTGCCATAAGGAAAGTGATACCTGGGAGGCACAGGGGCATGCCAGGAGTCTTCAACACATTCTCTGCAAAGACTTTGCCTTGATAGATGTTGCCATAGCAATCAGAGGGGAGAAGAAATGGCCCCGCAAGCTCTCAAGCCAAAGATGAGCAAAGCAAACAGGGTCTCCCACCCCCCCTTTCCACTCCCTTCCTTCATTGTGCTCTGACTAGGATTATAGATTGGGAGGGGGGAGCTAAGAGGGGAGGTGGGAAAGGGGCACCCTAAGAGACACCCAGTGGGGTGTAGTGGTTAAGAGTGTCCAACTCGTATCTGGGGAAATTAGAATTAAATTTTTGTATGGCATTGTGTGTAGAATAGCCAGGAGACTCTAAGATTGTCTGGCATCCAAAAGTTCTAGCCCTTAGCATTGTGCTAATGGTGAGCTAGACTTGTTTTTAGGGGCTGAGAGAGTTCTGTGAGAACTGTGATTGACCCAAGGTCACCCAACTGGCTTCATGTGGAGGAGTGGGGAATCGAACCTGGTTCTCCAGATTAGAGTCCATTGCTCTTAACCACTACACCACACTGGCTCAGTACCTGGGACACCCACTCATGCCATAGAAGCTCACTGGGTGACCTTAGGCCAGTCACACCTTCTCAGCCTAACCTACCTCACAGGGTTGTTGTGAGGGAAAACTGGGCGAAAGGAGAACAATGGAAACTGCCTTGGATCCTCATTGGGGATAAAGGCAGGGTATAAATGAATTAAATTAAATTAGGTAGATAAATGGCTGAGTGCTGTCTGCTCTGACTGACAGCAGCCCTCCAAGGGCTCAGTCACGGTGTTTTCCTGGCCTTGTTCCCTGAGAACAGTGTTCCCTCTAAGCTGAGTTAGTGTGAGCTAGCTCATAGTATTTAGCCTCCGGCTCAGACATCTTTGTCTCAGCTCAGGAAGGATGGCTCCAGGGCAAACTAGTTTATGCAGTAGTCCAATCACTCACTCACAACTTTAATGCCAGTAGCTCACAAAGTAGAACTTTTGCTCACAAGGCTCCACAGCTAAGAGTGAGCATTGCCTGAGAGCCTTCTAATGGGGTGGCAGAAGCAGAGCGTGAGGTCTTCTGTGTACAAAGCACACGTGCCCTGAGTGAGCTAGAGACCTCCATACTTTGAGGTCACCAACGAATAAGCGTTCTACTTCAACTATCAGTTCCAGTCAAATACTCACCCCATTACAGATCACCATTCCAGATGGACTCTAATTCATGAAAGCCTATGCAGGAATAAGTCTCGTTAGTCTTGAAGGTGCCACTGAACTCCTGTTTCATAGTGCATATCAACCATCAAAGGCTGCGGTCACATGCACAGCTTGTGGCGTTATAGTAGCATTACCTGAGTGGATTAAATGGGCCCCTCCAGAGGAGAACATCTGCCTTCCGTGGCACAGTCGTCGGCAGCCCATGTTGTTCCACAATGGAAGTGGAATAAACCGATACTGGGGAAAGTCCTATATTAATGGGTTGTTTGCAGTTCCCTCTAGGTTTTCCGACGTCTGAACTCTCTTATAGCGAAAGGAACCCAGAAGGGACGTCTGAACCCGCAGATCTGTTTCTGCCACTGGGTGTGTGTTTTTAGTTTTTGCCTATATGCACATAAGCACATGAGTGCATATGCCCCGCCATATTTTACACCAGTGCAATTAGAGGCACCACCATACCGTGCCAAGACACCAGTGTGACCACAGCCAAAGACTATCCTGCCCTTCCTTCCTAGAAACCCAAAGCAACATAAATTCTTCTCCCTCCCTCATTTTATCCTCACAACAACCCTGTGAAGTAGGTAGGCTGAAAGAGAGTGACTGGCCCTAGGTCGCCCAGTGAGCTTCCTGGCAGAGTGGGGATTTGAGCCCAGGTCTCTGAGTCTAACATACCAAGCAGCACACTGCACTGACGTTTTTTGTGCCATCAAGTCACAGCTGACTTATGGTGATCCCATAGGGTTTTCAAGGCAAAAGACATTCAGAGGTGTTTTGCCATTGCCTGCCTCCACCTCACAACCCTTGTATTCCTTGGTGGTCTCCCACCCAAATACTGACCATGGCCAGCCCTGCTTAGCTTCTGAGATCTGACAAAACTAAGCTAACCTGTGCCATCCAGGTCAGGGCACTAACACAAACAAACAGCATCACTTAAACATCACTGGATGTTAAATACAGCTATCAAACATTTGGTGGATGCTCAGAGAATCTGTGTTCGAGTATTCAGCATCATTATTCTAGGTGAAGAATTACTGGGGAAAGCATACATTTCAGCTGTGTTTCATATGGGCTCAGAGACCTTAACATGTACTGTAAAGGAGAAATAACATTTTTGTGGATTTGCCCGAAGACAATTGACAAATGAAAAACTGCAGAACAGCAGTTTCCCCCCTCAAGGCTACGCGTGGCAAAATCTGTAACATCCTGCTCATTTAAATGGATGCATGGCTATGAGCCAGTAAATGGATAAACAAATATAGCAACTAAGCCAATGAATAATACATAGAACTCCTATTAAGCCTTTGAGGATTCTCTCCCAGAAGAGGGATGTGTGACCCTGGGGTGCCTGCTTTCTGATTCCAGGAGTGCCGACATTCTCATTTCAAGAAATCCAACACACCAAGTCTCTGAGCACACGCAGAGGGCTTTTCCTAACAGGAAAGGGTATGTCTTTCAATAAGGGGTTGCCAGCTGGCCTGGAGAAAAATGTCCAGTCACTTTAATAGAGGTGTAACATGTGAAAACAGGCAACCGAAGCTTTTCATGGCACGGCGGTAAATAACATCCTATTCAGCTTCAATCAAAGAGACAGGATAGTTTTCTCTGTTCCAGGTTAGTAAGTATGCCTCTGAGCATGTGCATAATGTCTTTCCTTAGTGACTCACTGGCTTTGTAGTTCCATTTGGGAAACAGCCGCTGGTCTCCTTGGTTGCGTAGATAGATGTGCTTATGTTTCTAAAAACGGAGCCACCTCCAGCAGTACCTCAGTGTACGTATGCATGCTGTGACCATGGACATACACATGCATGAATACTAATGGAAAAACCTCCAATGCACACGTCTTTTGCATGTTTTGACTCCTAGGCACCTGTGGCAATCATGTGCATGGGCTGCCATGCATGTAGGATGACTCAATGCAAAAGCAGACTGTCCCTCTGGAAGAAGAAGAAGAGCTGATTTTTATACCCCACTTTTCTCTATCCTAAGGAGTCTCAGGGCAGCTTACAATCACTTTCCCTCTCCTCTCCCCACAACCGGCACCCTGTGAGGTAGGTGGGGCTTAGACAGGCCCATAGTCAGGATTTTTTAATTTGGGGGGCCTTTAAATAAGTTGAGGGGCATGCCGCACAGACACGCCCCCCAAGGGAGCATCACAAATAAAATTAAAAACAGGAAGTTGGGGGGGCCTGAGCTGGATAGGAAAATGGGGGAGCTTGGCAGGAAGTTGGGTGGCCAGGCCCTGAGATGCCTCACTGTAGCTATGGGCCTGGGCTGAGAGAGTTCTGCGAGAACTGTGAGTGACCCAAGATCACCCAGCAGGCTTCATGGGGAGGAGGAGTGCGGAATCATCCCTGGTTTTCCAGATCAGAGTCCTCCACGCTTAACCACTACACCACTCTGGCTTCTTAGGAAGCCCTGTTGGGTCTGCACAATGTGGCACGCTGTGTCTCTAAATGTCTAGGGAAGGAGCATTGTCTGCTCTGGCTTCTGGGTGACCTGGTGCAGTGGGGATGGGAGGGCAGCAGGCGGTGGGGTCTAGGGACAGCGGCCTCCAGTGATGCTCCTTGTTGAGCCACTGCCCTGGATTAGGTAGGCCTTCCTGCAGCATTGATGCCTGGGTGCGCTCCCTCAATCTTTGACTCCCTCACTGAGCCTGCGTCTTGTGACCTACTGATAGGGGAGAAACATAATGTCAGTCAAATCAATGAGCTGAAATCCATCAAATTGTTCTGATGCAACAGCACAGAACAGGTACTACTAGACTTGTATTTAGCATGGACTACGGCACTGGTGAAGTTGGTTTGGTGCCTACCAGTCTGGCTTTTAAGCACCAAGGTGAGACATTTTGATTAGCCGAGCCTTTCTGTTGGTGTTATCCCCTTTTCGTCATTTTATTTGTCCATCTTAAGAGTTTACAGTCTGTTTTATAGAAGAAGAAGAGGAGGAGGAGGAGGAGGAGGAGGAGGAAGAGGTTGGATTTATACCCCCACATGGTCTGTGGCATCTGCAGTAAGAGGAGGAGGAAGAGGAGATTGGATTTATACCCCGCCCTTCACTTGGAGTCTCAGAGTGGCTTACAAACTCCTCTCCCTTCCCCTCCCCACAACAGACACCCTGTGAGGTAGGTGGGGCTGAGAGAGCTCTTTCCAGAACTGTCCTTGAGGGAACAGCTCTGACAGAACCATGGCTTGCCCAAGGTCATCCAGAAGGTGGAAGTGGAGGAGTGGGGAATCAAACCCGGTTCTCTCAGATTAGAGTCCGCGCACTTAACCACTACACCAAACTGGCTGCTTATTGTGGGTAGCTGGGTGCAATGAGCATGTGTCATCCAGATCAAGGACTGAGGTGTGGGGAGGGAAGTGGCAGACTTAAAGACAGGTAGTGCTTCTTCCCCAGTAGGCACATGCTTCATTTTCCATTTGTCTAAGAGATGGAGGCAAATCTCACCCCCCCCCCCAACACATTCCTGCACAAGGTGGGCTGGGGAACGCTGCTGTTGGAAGGACTCTTGCCAGGGCTGGTTCCAGGTTCAGGGGTGTGTGTGTGCAGAGTTCCCAGGGTACCCCCATCCTCTGCCCATCACCAGGCCCCCTGCTTTTGCCCTCATTCCCTCCCTCCCACCCATATGCCTCCCACCGGCTTATGTGTTCTTTGCCTGCTCTCAAGCTGTCCCACTGCACAGGCTCACAGCTGCCTGTAGCCCTTTGCCCAGTGGCACTGGGCAGTGCTTGCGGCTGGGCACAGGGGTGGTGGAACTAGCAAGTGGGTGTGCAGGTGACATCAGCAATGGTGGGCCCTGCCAAAGACACCGGGCCCTGGCTGGCAGCCGCCCCACCTCAGGTCATGCCAACATTGGTCCTGACTCTTGCCCATCACAACAGAGCTTTCCTTGCAATGTGCAGCCATAGGACAGCACTGGATCTATCCTATTCTCACCTGACATGTGGCAATGGAGGGGGGGGGGGTTTGTCATCCTGCATGAACTGGGTATGTGACTAGCGTTGCCAGGTCTGTGCTGGAAAATATCTGGAGACTTTGGGGGTGGATCCAGGAGAGGGCTGGGTTTGGGGAGGGGAGGGGAGGGGAGGGGCCTCAGCATGGTACAATGCCATAGAGTCCACCCTTCAGAGCAGCCATTTTCTCCAGGGGAGCTGATCTCTGTTGCCTGGAAATCAGTTACAAAAGCGGGGGATCTCCAGGCCCCACCTGGAGGCTGGCAAGCCTATATGTGACACACAGAACATATCCCAGAAGGCCTGTGACATCAAGGCGGGAAAAGGCCCCCTAAAGATAGAAAGTTTGAAAGCTCTGCCTTACTCCACATGATATGACACATCACAGCAGATAATCAAAAACACACAGTGTGGTATGCCAAGACCATTGTACGTGACAATGGATACAAACACCCAGGTTGCCACAGGCTGAAGCAACTCAGAACAGAGCCAACAGAGTAAACTGTTTTTTCTTCTGCATGCACCACACACTGAAACGGTTGAGAATATCAACCCTCGCCAGAATATCAAACCTGATGTGTGCGTGCATGTGTGTTTGCATGCCCTGGAGTGAAAAGGGGGGTGTGGTCCAAAGAAGATACGTTCCGTCACTGTTGCAAAAATACTCGGTAATTTAAATATTATTTCCCAGGACTCCTTAATCTTTTTTTAATACTCATCAAGTGAACATACAAGCCAGGTTCTTCGAGTGTGAAAAGGACTTATCAGTGATAAAGTCAATGCAGCTGGACCAGGCTACTCTGTTTGGGTGTCAGTGACTTGAAAACCAATCAGCCCACGACGACAACACAGGGAACAAAAAGTGTCCTTCAGTTCACCCTCAGGTTGTGCCTGCTTCCTTGTACATGGTCAGAGGAGAACTACCATTATGCTCCCGTGCCAGTTTGGGGGAGGCATGGAACAATCCTCTTTCGGCCCCTCTCTGTAAATCTAGGGGATTTGCACTGAAGAGGCGATGGCACGTTCCCGTTGAGATCAGAGCCTTCCTCTGAATTGCTTCTCTTCATTTTTAAGAGGGTACAAGCCCAAAATAGGGGGGGGGGGCTTTCAGGGGAACAAACAGAAGAGCAAAGGGCGTCGATGTTCAACATTTTAAAACCAGATTGCCCGAAAAGACAACTAGGGGAGGGAACTGATCCAGCTCAGCAAAGCATACACTTGCTTGATGTTATCACGGGGCTCCTGGGATATCCCCACCCGAAGCAGCCCATATCCCGAGTGGGAGAAGAAGATTCACTGGGCCACCAAGTTCAACCTTCCCAGATTATCTGGGCTTGAGGAAATCTCACAATCTATTTCAATGAATTGTGTCAATTAGTTAAGGAGCAAGGGGGGGGAGAGAGATTATGTTTTTTATTCCAAAGGGGCACTCCTCGATCCAGAGATTAATACAGCCGGAGCACACAAGGGTTTGCCTTGTTACCTAGCTACCCACTCTCCTTTTAACACAGACACAACATCTCAGCATCCTTGGGTGAGACATGCTCTCATCTGACAGTTCATACAGCAAGTGAGGGGTCCTGGGGTAAAAGCTGTCTTTAAAATCAGGGGATGCTTCAGTCTTCCTTACACACCCATTCTACATACCTTTAATGGAAGAGAGCCTTGCTTTTAAAAACGTAATCTATTTTCAGAGATGTGCTTAAAATCCCAGGCTTTTCAAAGATGTGATGAAAAGCACAGGCTTTAAAAACATAAGCCAACCCACCCTCAGCACATTTCTATATCGATATCACCTGCATGCACACAACTTGTGCATTTCTGGCATTGCTTGGTAGTAAGAACCCTGGAGTAAGCTTCATCATGTGAACGTGCCGCAACCAAGAGCTTGCAGCCTTCCCACCAAACTCTGGCTTTCCCACCTCCTTTGTGGGCGAAGTTAAAAATAAACGAAACTTACCAGGCTTTGCATGGCACAGGAGGACTTCCCTCATTGATACACTAATGATGTGATTTCATTTCTTCCTCTGCGTCTCTCACTCTGTTTTCCAACTTGAATCTATGCAGATGAGCAGCTCTTCCAGGCACCCTCCCCACCTCCAGGTTACTGCCTGTGTCTGTCTTGGCTTTGAAAACTGTGTGTGCATTTTTTGTCAAAGGACTCTCTCTCTCTTTTTTAATGTGTGTGTGTGTGGTTGCGTCAGGGCTGTTGCCTGGATACCACAGTACTATTCCAGTTTGAGCTTTTCAGTCCAGAATTTCTGTCTCCCTCTCTCATTCATGCCAGCCAGCCCTGGATGCTACCTCCCACTAAGACATAACCCTGAAGAGACCTGAAAGAGAAGATTTCAAGGGAGTCTGGGTCCTAAACACTGCCACATTTTGCTGGCTCTTGCCATCACCAAAATTTTTGCTTTGGAAAAGGAAGATTGTTCATTGGGGGTCTGTCTGGGATTATGCTGATGACAGAGCCTGCTTTACAGGGGACTCTTCACACAGCCTCTCTAAACAACCATCAAGCTTTTAAAAAAATATCCACATATGGTAGGCACTGCATAGTGGAGAGCTAGTTGGGTGTGGCCACAACAGCCCTCACACTTGATGGCTGCGCACGACTAGGCCCTTTCCTTTCCTTTCCTTTTTTTTTTTTTTTTTTTGTCAAACTGGAGTATACACAATTTCCTCACAGGGGTGAATGTTTTATTGTTGTGAGTCACTTTGTGCATGCATGGGATAAAATATTTTCAAGAAATAAGATACTAAGGGCAAAAGGTGGGGGGGAAATGTGCCTGGAAGCATGTATCATACTCAGGATTAAATTAGATGTTACATGACAGGAATGTACAATGGTCTCCTTCTGCAGGAGTCTGCAATATGATCAGAGGAGTGTAGACTACACAGGCTGCATTGAACACACAAAGTACCCATATACGTATGGTTGCCAACCTCCCGGTAGAGCCTGGAGATTTCCTGGAATCACAGCTGATTTCCAGGCTACATAAAATAGTTTCCCCTAGAGAAAATGGCTGTTTTGGAGGGTGGACTCTCTGGCATCATTTCCCTGATAGGCTCCCCCTCCTTCCCCAGGCTTCTCCCCCAAACCTCCAGAAATTTCCCAACTCAGAGTTGGCAAGCCTACCACGTCTGACCATTGGTTCACCCAGCTCCCAGTATTACTACTCACTTGCAGCGCAGTCCTGAAAGGAGCTCCCAAAGCACACAGGGAGCCAACGAAGCATTCTGCTAGAGTATCTCTGAGACACACCAGATGTGCCAGCAGAGCTCCTGGTTTGCACTGTGTCCTGGCCAGGCACCAGCACTGCAATATCACGGAGCAGCGATGGCACAAGCCACTGTGCTGGCATGGAGAGGGGCAGACCCAGGAGCATGGCAGGAGTCAGCTCCCTAAACTGCCCCAGCCCAGGAATATCCCCCCAATGGCAGAAAATTACACTATCAAAAATCACAGCACATCCCACAGGCACCAATACAGCACGATAGTTCAAGCACCCCCACCCACCCCCACATATACACAGGTGCAGTCCTGCCCACAAACCCCAGCAGAACACAGTATGCCAACTGCAGCCACAACCAATTGCCCTCCACCCTCCAAAGTAGCCATTTTGCCCAGGGGAACTGATCTCTGTAGTCTGGCGACCAGCTGTCATTCCAGGAGGTCTCCAGGCTCCACTTGGAGGTTGGCAACCCTATGGGGTGTGCATATGGGGGTGACCCAAGCCAGGCTGAGCCAGCAGCATGTCCCACATCATACACTAAGGCATGTACTCAGGAGCACTGCCTACAATGCAGGTGAAAAGTACCGGAGTCGGGAGACCAGTAGAAGTTATTTCATAGCAAGCTCTTTATTTGGTGGTCAGATGAGGCATGCTGACATGGGCTCGAGGGCCCTCTTTTATTCCAGTTGGAGCCACACCTCCAACCTCACCCAAATGTCCCGATAGGACCTTACGATTGTGGTTACATGTCATAGGTTCCTTTGGGGAACCTAGGTGCTCGACTGGTGGCAAGTTACAATCCGGCCAGCTATTGTTCTGCCGGACTCAAACTTGGGTGGCTGGCTTGGCCCTGTGTGTCTGGACATGTCTGGACACATGGTGATCGCCATTACCAGCGCACATGGCGACCTCCATTACATACATTACACCAGGGTAGGGATGCTGGCAGCCCCATATCAGGCTGTTAGCACACTCTTTTGCCAGGGTGCTCCATCTGAGGTGCCTGGCAATTCCCCCACTGAGCTCGGTGGATCAGCTGGCCAAGCAGCCACTGCTTTGCAGGATCAGGGCCCCTAGGAAGCATCAGGCTGTCTGACCAGCAAGTCCACCTCACTCACATGCATGGTGTGATGGGACAGCTTAGCCCCTCTCCTAATGGCCTGTGGGAAGAGGTCCCAAAGGCACGGCGGCCAGACATACTTCGCTGGTTGCTGTGCACAGTTCATGTGGGGAATGGGCTGGAGGATAGTCTGAGGGTGTGTGTGGCTGGTCTGGCATTGGAGAGTAGTGGTGTCTCGGCCCCACACTTCCCCACAACAATGATGGCATCTGATAATCTGTGCAACTTGGCAGTGCTAGAACAAAGGACCCGCGGTGGATAGAAGAGAGCTGCTGCCACGGATTGTGGAAGGGTTGTGGAGTGGTGTACCTGCCAAAATGATGGACCTTCAGGGTGGCCCATCAGCTGGGCTGTCCCATTCCCCTGTTTTTGCTGCCAATCAGGTGCTTCTTGGTGAAGGTGGTAGGAGGCCTGTCCATACGGTTGCCAGATCTGGCTTGAGAAATATCTAGAGATTTTTTTGGGGGGGGAGCCTGGGGAAGATAGGGTTTGGGGAGGGGAGGGACTTCAGCAGGGTATAATGCCATAGAGTCCACCTTCCAAAGCAGCCATTTTCTCCATATGCAGTAATCTCTGTCACCTGGAGGGCAGTTGTAATCCCAGGAGATCTCCAGCCACCAGCTGGACCATCTGGAGGTTGGCAAATTTGGCAAACCTACCTGTCCATCCCATGGGTGCCCTTCCCATATGGGTTGTGGGGCGCTTGGGCCACATGTCGCTGTTGGGGGTTGCTTCTTTCTAGGTCTTTCCTCCCTGTCCACTGGCTCTTCGAGGGGGAGGAGGGAGGGATGATGTAGAGGGAAAGTGGCAGCAACTGGTTGTGCTTGTGTGTGCCACTTGTAGGGCCTTCATCAGCTGCTGTTGTCTGATTGGTGGTTGTAGCCAGAATTGCTATGGGTGCTGGCATGCTTGCTATGCCATCTGTGCCTTGTGGAGGGGTGCATGTTGTTATTTCCCCCTGTGGAATGCCCACAGGGAACGGACCAGGGCTCTGTTTTTGCATTGGAGGCTGGCTGCCACCATTGCCGCAGCCCTCAGGATTGTGCGGCCAACCTGGAAGCAGTCCTCTAGGCCGGGTCTCCAGCAGGGAAAGGCAGCCGGTATTAGCCTGTAACCTGAGATCCTTTAACTGAAGATATCAGGGAATGAATGTAAGACCTCCAGTGTGCAGAGAGCACATATTCTGTCAATGAACCAGGCCCTTCCCTGTGGGCACTTTGAGATGCAGCAGGAAGGGGATCAGGAGGAGAATTCCCACTCTAACGCAAAATCCCTTCCATCACTGGAGATTTCAGTGCAGCCTCTAAATCAATGTGTCTGTTCTATTGTTTTTTGGCTGTCTTAATCCTTCCTAAGTATTAATGTTGATTAGTGTTGTTTAAGATCTTCTTGGAAGCCCTCCCAAATGTCCCCCCACTGTCTGAGGTATGATGGATTACAGTAGGTTATTACATGGGATGAGGTAGAGTTGCCGATGCTGTTGGAAACTTCCTGGAGATTTGGGGATGGCAGAGTTTGGGAAGGGGAAGGACCTCGGTGTGGTAGAATGCCACAGAGTCCATGCTCCAAAGCAGCCTCCCCCCCCCCCCGGGGAACTGACCTCTGTAGTCTGGAGAGCAGTTGTAATTCTAGGAGATCTCCAGGCCCCGCCTGGAGGTTGGCAACTCTGGACCAGGGCCTTTTCTCCAGCGGCACCAAAATTATAGCCTTTCCTTCCCAAGACAGTTCACTCTTCCTATGGGCACTGGGAAGGGTAGGTTTTTTTTCCCCCAGAGCATATTTGGCATATGATTTGTATTTTGTTATTGGCTTTTTGTTTGATTTACTCTTAATTTTGGTTAATCGGCTGTGTTTCTCTTTTACTGCAGATTTTACTGTTGTGTTTATCTGCCTATATGCTACCTTGAAGAATTCTTTGTCTGAGAACTATAAATATAATAATAATAACAGCAGCATTTACAGTATTAATGATAATAAATATTACTGTTTTATTGTCTCTTATCGTTACACGAGACATTGAGAGCGCATCAGTGCTAAAAAGCAGACTGTGTAGTTCCTAAATACATGAACAACCCAGCTCCTATGAGAGAGAGAGAGAGAGGTCGAGGACATCTAGGAAGTGAGCAAAGGGAAACAAGGATCTCAGTGAGTCTGCATGTTCTGTCTTTGACCTTTGGGTCACCAAAATTAAACAGAACAGTTTTAGAGGTCAGTAAGGAACAAGAAGCTGCAGGATCGGAATCTGTTAAGAAATCTGACTGCTTTTCTCACGGTCAGAGAGCCAGAACTGTGGGTGGCTTTCCATCCACGTGACCACGTACTTACTGACTTGGTGCTCTCTTAGTGGTGCAGCTTGACAGCCTACCAGTTGACATTTGAATCCTTGCAACTTTTTGAAATCTTTGGAACTCATCAGGAAGAGACAGGCTGCAAAATGCACAGTGGAGACAGAGGTAAAACTTTTGTTTCAGATTATACATTGCAAAGTCTGCAGCATTAAATGAGTTAATCAGAGCCAGCTTGGTGCATGGTTAAGAGCTGCACAGTCTAATCTGGAGAACTGGGTTTGATTCCCCACTCCTCCTCCACATGAAGCCAGCTGGGTGACCTTGGGTCAATCACAGTTCTTTCAGAGCTTTCACAGTCCCTCCTACCTCACAGGGTGCCTGCTGTGGGGAGAGGAAGGCAATTGTAAGCTGTTCTGAGACTCTTTTGAGTAGTGAAGGGCGGGGCATAAAAACCAACTCTTCTTCCTTTTTCTTCTTTGTGGTGGTAGTGGAACGTGCTATCAAGTCACAGGTGACATGCAACCCCGAAGGATTTTAAAGGCATGAGATGTTCAGAGGTGGTTTGCCACCCCCTGCCTCCATGTCATTCCCCTGGTGTTCCTTGGAAGGTCTCCCATCCAAATACTAGCCAGGGCAATGGGAGCGGGGGGGGGGGGATTCCCCACCCACATCAGGAAAATGGTAAGCCTAGCACCACATTGGGGGCAGCTGCTCTAGTGGATCCAACCCAATGAGTTTAGGCAGGGTTCTTTTTGTAGAAAAAGCCCAGCAGGAACTCATTAGTATAATATGCCACACCCAACAGCAAAAAAAACTATTCGCATATTAGGCCACACCCCTGACAGCACAGCTCATTGGCATATTAGGCCACACCCCCATGTTACCAGAAGTGTGGTCATCGCCTCACACACAGCCACATTGTACCTGATGCACTCCCGCACCAAATACTCTCCTCTAGGGTTGCCATATTTTGAAAAGCAAAAAAGAGGATATATCTCCTGACTGACTACTTCAAACAAGAGATCAGTATGGCAGATCTCATTTTAAATACCCTACTATTTAAGCCGTGATCATTGTTATTCACAAGGAATACTCCTTATCTTCCAACCCCAAAAGAGAGCATTTTCATCTGTGTTTTAAGAGCTGAAAAAAGGAGAGCCACCTCCACACCATGCAGAGACACGTTTACAAAGAAAGCCCTGGGGGCCCTGTTCTCATAAGAACATTAGAGAAGCCATGTTGGATCAGGCCAATGGCCCTTCCAGTCCAACACTCTGTGGCTGTGGTCACACACACTAAATAATCCACTTCCAATCCATTTCCCAACTGGACTGGCCAGTTCACACAGTAAAATCCAGTTGGAAAGTGCACTGAAAGTGGATTGGAAGTGGATTATTTAGTGTGTGTGACCACAGCCTGTGCCACACAGTAGCCAAAAATACCAGGTGCCATCAGGAGGTCCAGCAGTGGGGCCAGGACACTAGAAGCCCTTCTATTGTTGCCCCCCCCCCAAGCACCAAGAATACTTGCCCCAGACTGAGAGTTCCTATCTATACCTTGTGGCTAATAGCCACTGATGGACCTCTGCTTCATATGTTTACCAAGGAACAATGGGGTTGCTGTGCAGTAGAAGGCAATGACAAACAGCTTCTGCTCTGTTCAGCTCTTGTCTGGGATGTCCCATGGATGAGGGTTGCCATGAGTTAGTTGTGACTCAATGGCATCTTCTTCTTCTTCTTCATGGTAAGTGGCAGTCTGATTGGCATAATAGTCAAGCATTTCTGCCAAGAGAATAGACATGGCAGCCCAACACTTCTCAATTCCAAAAATGAAAACTGACCACCACTGACATTCCGTCCTTCCAAAAAGCCTGTCTCATAGAAAACCTTGAACCCCAAATTAAAACAAACATTTTAATAGTGCACACCCTTAACTGACTTTCTGGATTCTCCTTGGCAGTTACTGAAGATGCTGAATATATTCTGGCATTCTTTCCCCGCTCTGTGTATCCCTTTTCTGTTTTACTTCTGTTGGGTACTTCATACTTGCACACTCTGAAGAACAGTAGTTTGGTGTGTGATTTTGCACAAGGGTACAGACTGTGACACGTTCTGAGTTCTCTGTGCTTGAGAAATTTTAGATTTTTTAAAGAAGGTAACTTTGTAGCCATTAAGACTCTTAGGGTTTGTTGCAAAGCTGGGCAGACAACATAATGTTATACTCTCAGAAGCCACAGTGAATGTTAAGTATTTCTGGGGGTCAGAAGATGGGGTTCTGTGCTCCTCCCCCACAAGTAGCAAATGCAGAATAAACGAGAGAAATGAAAGAAAAGACAGCGAGAGAGAGAAGGAAAGAAAGAGAGAGGGAGAGAAGGAAAGAGAGAGAGAGAGAAGGAAGGAAAGAGAGGGGGAAGAAAGAGAGAGGGAAAAAGAGAGAAGGAAAGAAAGAGGGAAAGAGAAAAAGAGAAGGAAAGAGTGAGAAGGAGAGGGAAGAAAGAAAGATTTTGGCAGCAGCTGGTGTTGGTGCGAGTGAGGCTTTTTGTCTGCAGAGCAGCACCTGTTTCCCGCTTTGCCTTGCCTCTTTCCTTCTTGAGGCGCTGCTCCACCGTCGCTCTTCTCTTTTCCCGATTGCATGCTTGAATTTCCCACTCCTTGCCACATGCCGCAAAGAGTGGGAAATTCAAGCTCGCAATTGGGGAAAGAGAAGAGCGACAGCGGAGCAGCACCTCAGAAAGAGGCGAAGCAAAGCGGGAAGGAGGTGCCACCCACTCTGCAGACAAAAAACCTTGCTAGTGCCAAGACCAGCTGCTGCCGAACCGCCCATGCTCACCATCGTTGCCTTGTTTCTGGCCGCTTTCCTCCACCACTGCCGCCATCTGTGTCTCCCTCACAATGTCCCTTTGGCAGGGGGAGTGGAGGAGGGGGAGGTGGCGTACCAGGGGGCTCCCAGCTGCCAGGCTGCCAATCACCATTGGGCCACACTCACTCTCTTCTTGGTGGGCAAGGTGGCATGCCGGCACACCAGCACTCATCACATGGCTCTCCACTACCACCCCCCACGCTTGCAGGAACCGTGGAACAGGGTGCAGCCAGGCCTCCTCCTTCTTCAGGGCTTTTGGCAAGGGAGGGGTGGGGAGGGGCTTTTGGCACGGGAGGTGTGGGGCGGGGTCAGAAGGCAGCAGGAACGTTGTTCCGGTGCATTCCAGCCCAAAAAGAGGCCTTAGTTTAGGATACATTGCCATCTAGAAGGAGGACCAAAAAAAAAGATTTTTGAAGAACTTGTTTGAAGGGTTGCATAGCAACAGGAAAGTATGAGGTCTGTCTGGTTTCCTCTAGGTGCCCAGGGGCGGGGGGGGGGGGGGGGGTTTGAAGAAGGAAAGCATGTGCAGGAGACACCAAATGAATAATGTCTTTAACTGGCACAATAATACAGCTGTCTTGAGGACAGGCTGGCCTGTGTGAGTATGTGACAAGACACAACCCTTTTTGATGATAAGAGTGTAAAGAGATGGGAATGGTTCAAACCAGCCTGAACCCCCTGGTGGCTGCAGGAATTACTTCACACAAAGCAGTTGCCATGCACAGCACTGACTCTCTGGTTTGCATTTTTAGCAGCTACCACGCCACAAGTGTAGTGTCCAAAAAGTGAGCTGCATTCACACTGACAAAGGCATAGGTAGTTTTTATAGGAACCGTTCTGGACCAAGTCCCTTACCTATCTGTGCTTCATTCCATCCCTAGCTGTTAATTCTATACTCTTTCCCCATATGCAGAACCATGCTAGTTTGTTTAAAACATTTAGGTGGAAAGAAACCAAGGAGGTGTCCTATAAGCTATACAGCCCAATCGATGAATAATGTGAAAAAGCTGGGAATAAAACTATTAGAAGCAGTTTGAAAATACTTCACAAGCTCCTCCAAAATAAGCAGCACTGAAATACTGCAAACCAACCAAAAGCAGCAAGAACCAGTGATATATATTTATTCACTTATTTAAATAGTGAGATCCTCCTGTCTCCTAAATACTTGAGCTGGCTTACAACATTGATTTAAAAAAACAACTATTAGGCTAAAAGAAGAACCAGCAGCAATAAAACATCAATATGATTACTGCTCAGAAAAGGTAAAGGTTTCCCTTGCTCAAAAACCAGTCAAATTCAACTCTAGGGTTGCAGTGCTCATCTCCGTTTCCAAGCTGAAGAGCCAGCGCTGTTCAAAGATGTCTCCATGGTCATGTGGCCAGTATGACTAGACACCAAGGTGCATGGAACACTGTTACCTTCCCACCGAAGCGGTACCTATTTATCCACTTGCAATTTTTTGCTTTTGAGCTGCTAGGTTGGGAGGAGCTGGGACCAGAGACAGGAGCTCACTCTGTCACGTGGCGCTCAGGTCTCGAACTGCCGAACTACTGACCTTCCGGTCTGCAGTTAACCACTGAGCCACTGTGGCTCAGTAAAGATAAATGGTAAAGGTTTCCATTGCTCAAAAGCCAGTCAAATCCGACTCTAGGGGGTGGTGCTCATCTCCGTTTCCAAGCTGAAGAGCCAGCGCTGTCCAGAGCCTTTTCCGTGGTCATGTAGCCAGCATGGTTAAATGTCAAGGCACATGGAATGTTGTTACCTTCCCATCGAAGTAGTACCTATTTATCTAATTGCAATTTCTTGCTTTTGAACTGCTAGGTTGGCAGGAGCTGTGGTAATATATAGAAAAACAAATTACAAATCAGTAAAAGCAACAGTAATCTAAAAATTGCAACAGAAATAGTTGAAAAGCAAGCAAAGATCAAACAGGGCAAAGCTTTACTATAAAACTACACTAAAATTAATAGATATATGGTTAATGTAACCATAGTGGGGGGGACAGGACACTCCAGAGTTCACTCTGCTTTGGTTTCTAGACAGAATGTAAAATCTTCATTGTATGATAGGCAGAAAGGGAGAGATTAAAACACAGATTTTACTCTCTTAAAGTTCACCCAGAGATTCTGTTCAGATATAACACAAAGCATAATTTAATTAAACCCATATGTGAATGTCTGAATGTGACAAGAGGATTGCCAGAGAACAAGCCAGAATTAAACCAGGATCTGATTATCCAAAATGAGTTGGAGCTATGGTTTTGTACAGTGTTTGAATGCAGATATGCTAGCTTGTTCTCTGGCAACACCTTTCCAGGGAACAGAGAGAATGAAATGACACCAGGATTTTTCTAGCCAAATCAGGATTTAAATGATTGCCTGTGAGCTGAATCTTTGGTCTGGAGAAAAGTGTCCTGTTCCTTCAACAGAAGCTTAATTCGTCGAAATGTGCAGCTGAAGCTTTTCATGGCACACAGGTAAAAAAGCATCTCCTGGTCAATGTTCTCGATGTTGTAACAATGTGCAACATCAGTCCTGGAGCAAAAAGGAAGTAACATCATTGCACTGCAGTGACATTCTAGGATTAATCTCCAACTCTATGGTATAACTTCCAGTTTTTCATCAGAAGTGACCTTATCCATCTGCAGGATGTCAAGAAGATTGACCCTGCCCCCCAGACCCTCCCTGTGGATAGGATGTTATTTATCAGGTGGTATTATTTACCTGCATGCCATGAAAACCTTCTAGAGTATAACCAGAGTTTGGGTGAATCCTTGAGCATTACCCCCAGCAAGATTACTTCACTCCCCCCCCCCTTTTTGCTGGAAGTGACATCATGCCCCAACGGAACCCTGTGGAGCACCCAGCATTTTTCTCCTGTTAAGTGGGGGTAGGGAATGGAAGACCTGGCCAGGAAGCCACCTCCCCCCCCCCCCATTTTCATTAAGCCTCTGTTAAAGGGATGAGACATTTTTTCTTCTTCAGGCAGTTGACAATCTTAGCCAGAATAGACATTAAAGTTGATACAGAGGGTTTTTTAATGCTGATCTCACAGGTCATGTGAATGTTGCTGAGATAAGGTGCCCATAAGGCTTCATGGCTGAACAAATGATCTCAGGGTGGGTCTCCCACCTCCTCTGTCTGCTGCCTCCCACTTGCTTCACTCACACACCACAGAGCAGACTGCCATTCTCTCAGGGCACCATTTCAGAATTCTATGGTTTGGTGTGTGTATTAGGAGTGGGGGAATTCAGCAGAGATAAAGAAAATACAATAACAGGATCTTGGATATATTAATTTTTATACACACACACATACACACTAGGAATAAGTCCCATCGAGGAAATAAATAGAATGGGCTCTCGAAAGAGGCTCTGGGGGAGTGTCAATTCAATTTGCTATGGTAACCTCCTGAAACCTCACCCTCTCCAAGCTCCACCCCTGAAATCCCCAGGAATTTCCCAACCTGGACTTGGCCACCCCATACTCTTCCCAGCTAACCATCAACCTATTGTTATCTGCCTCTCTAACTGCAGCTGACTTCTGCCCTCCCTGAGTGATCTCCACCCTTCACCTGGAGATTGGCAACAGTGGTTCCCCAGGAGAAAATGGCTGGTTTGGTGGGTGGAGTCTATGGCATTGTACTTGTCTGAGGTCCCACCCCTCCTCAAACCTTACCCTCTCCAGGCTCCACCCCTGAAATCTATAGGAATTTCCCAACCTGGAGTCAGCAACCCTATCTCCTTCCCAGCCAAACATCAACCTGCCATTATCTGCCCTCTGATTTCAGCTTTCCATCTCCTCCCCCTCTCCCTCCTGGAGATCAGTGGTAATTCTGAGTGATCTCTACCCCTCACCTGGAGATTGGCAACAGTGGTTCCCCAGGTGGGAATGGCTGGTTGGGAAGGTGGAGTCCATGGCATTGTACCTGTCTGAGGTCCCACCCCTCCTCAAACTTCACCCTCTCCAGGTTCCATCCCTCAAATCTCCAGGAATTTCCCACCTGGAGTTGGTAACCCTATCTCCCTCCCAGCCAATCATCAACCTACCTTTATTTTCCCCTCACTCTTCAGCTTTCCATCTCTCCCCCCCCCCGCCGCAGCCTGTACTCAGGAGGAAAAGTAGTCTCTGCAATGGGGACCAAAGCAGCTTACATCATTCTCCTCTCCTCCTTTTGACTTGCACAACAACCCTGTGAGGTAGATTAAGCTGAAAGTCTGTGACTGGTCCAAAATCACCCACTCAGCTTCTACAGCAAGAACCTGGATCTAGCAGACCCTGCTCTGAAGCACTGAATGCTACACCTAGGGTAGCGAACCTCAAGGTGGAGCCTGAAGATCACCAGGTATCACAACTGAATTCCAGACCTCCCCCCCCCCCACCAAGGAAATAACTGCTTTGGAAGGTGGGCTTTATGGCCTTCTGTTCAGCTGAAGCCTCTCCCCTCCCCAAACGCTGGCTTCCATAGACGCTACCAGAAAATCTCCAGGAATCTCCCTACCTGGAGCTGGTAACCCTAGTCAGGACTGGCCGCAATTATATCCTCACAAATGCTTGCGAAGGGTTTCCTTCCTTTGTCTGAACCAAGCTTGGTTGCCTATTGTGGCGAAACGGGCTCCAGTTTACAACTCATCTGGATGGGCTGAAGTCTATATTGATGCTGCCCTGCCCCTTGGGACAGTCCCTCTTTTCCTGCACTTTTTGGCCTTGGGGCAGCTGGGAACTGTAGGCCAGCAGATGAGGAAGCCCCATTCAGCCCAGTGAGTGATACTCCTGCTGGTCCCTCTCTGGAACCACAGCTCAATTAAACCTTATGGAGGAACATAAATAAAATGATAAAAGGGTTGGAACACTTTCCCTATGAAGAAAGGTTGAAGCGCTTGGGGCTCTTTAGCTTGGAGAAACGACGACTGAGGGGTGACATGATTGAGGTTTATAAGATTATGCATGGGATAGAGCAGGTAGAGAAGAAGTCCTTTTCTCCCTTTCTCACAATACAAGAACTCGTGAGCACGCCATGAAATTGCTGAGCAGTTGGGTTAGAACAGATAAAAGAAAGTACTTCTTCACCCAAAGAGTGATTAACACATGGAATTCACTGCCACAGGAGGTGGTAGCGGCTACAAGCATGGACGGCTTCAAGAGGGAATTAGATAAACATATGGAGCAGAAGTCCATCAGTGGCTACTAGCCACAAAATATAGATAGTAACTCTCAGTCTGGGGCAAGTGATGCTCTGTAATCTTGGTGTTGGGGGGGGGCAGCAGTGGGAGGGCTTCCTGCTCCCACTGTTTTTGGCCACTGTGTGACAGAGTGTTGGACTGGATGGGCCATTGGCCTGATCCAACATTGGCTTTTCTTATGTTCTTATGTTCTTAACATTTTAAACAACCAACCACAGACAGCAGCCATCTTACAAACCCAGGTAACTGCCATTTCGTTAAACCTACAAACAGCAACTGAGGGAAGAGTTAGTTCCATGCAGGAGTCAAGCAGGAGAAGCATCTTTGTCAAGAGAGAAAGCCTTTTGCCAGTAATTCTGACAGGGCACAGTGGCTGAAGGAGGAGTGGGCAAGGAAGAGGATTAGACCCAGCACCCGGCCAATAGCACGTGAGTACTCTTGAGTGGCAGCTGTGGCTCTTTATATATATATAAAGAGGATGTTAAGAACACATACTAAATTTTTAAAAAATGCCTAATAGTAACCAGAGATAACCCCATGTTTATCTATGTATTTATTTACAAGATTTCTAAACTACTTTTCAGCTGCCATTAGGGGCGCCAGCTTTTAAGGTGGTCCCTCTGGTTTTCCCTTTAATATCAGTCTGATCTGCAGCAAATACCAGATCATGTTATTTAGCTCCATGTCATGAAAATCATGAGGAAAGTATCCAAGTTTGTCTCCCTAAGGAAAATGTTAGAGGTACAGGACATAATTTTCCTGGCCAGTTGGCACCCTTAACTGTTATTCTCAAGGCTATATTCAACACAGCCAAAAACAAAATCTTAAAATCACTGTCTAAAAATTATACTAAACAAATCTAAAGAAAATGGCAGATAAAAGAATATTTACTTTCTTTCTGGAAAGTAAAGTGGTCTGAAACAGGGGTAGGTACATGGATCCCCTGTCTAAAGCTCAGGGAGGAGAACTGGATGTCCATTCTCCCCTCGCCCTTTTTTTAAATCCGGGGCTGGCACCTCATTCTAACAGTATGGATACCATGCGACTATGATCCTACAGCTCACCTGGAAATACAACATTTATGTGTGGAATAAATACCCACCTAATTTCTCAATTACTGTGCCTGTGAGCAAACTTTCTCCCACACTGCACAGTTATGATTTTCAGGGCTGAGGACACTCAGACAGAATCACACCAGCTGCCAGTTGGCTGTCTCTGGAAGAGGAATTAATTGTGCTAGGGGAAGAGGAGGTAAGTAGAAGTTTTTAAAAGAACCTGTCCTGCAAACATCAGCTGTGGCTTGTCATAGTCCATAGAGTCCAGCGGGGGGGGGGGGGGGGGGAGGGGGGGGAGAGAGAGAGAAGTGATATTTTCCACTGAGGCAGCCACAAGTCTAACATTAGCTCACAGAGAATGATGTGGCCAAGTTACTGGCCCAAGAACTGTATAGACAGCAGCGCAACACTCCAGTTTTTTACTCTGATGTTGTCGGCAGGAAACCACTAACAGAAGTTAACTGACAAAACCAAGGTGTATTATTAGAGCATTTCTGTATATGCATGCATTTTGAGGATTAAATCTCATCAAGACAGGCTTACAAATTCATTGGGAAAACACTGGTTCTTGAAAAAGCTCTGGAGGTTCTGGAATTTAAGGAGATATGCTTTGAGCTGCTCTGGAGGATTACCAAGGTGAGCAATGAGCTTAGTTCAGTCACTGCCGTTGTTTGTTAAGAATGCTACATATATGCCACATTTTTTACAACACTGAGCATGAGAGCCAGTGGACTGTGTATTGGTGACAAGGGTCAGCTTGACTGCCGACTCACTGCACAATCACTGCCTCTTCACCTCAGTTCCCTTCCTATAAAATGGGAATAACTGTAATGGCCCACATAGTCATAACACACTTATGAAAAGAGCTTCCAAAAACCATCTATAGCAAACTGAATTCTCAGTCATTCTCAATAATTCTTATCTTCCAATTATGTAAGGGGTTGGATCCAACCAGCTTATGTGCTGGTAGAAAATGGAGGAGGGTATCCCCTTTAACCATCAAAAGTTTATGCTGGGGATCATGGGGCCTGCATGGAGAAAGGCCATGAGTGCGAGGGGGGGGCCTGTAATACATAGGGGAATTGGGTACAATTGAGTGAAAAAGCTGGCTGAATCCTGCTGAATGTGTTTTGAGAGTATTATTCTCTCTGTGTCTGTCTCCAGTTATTGTTTATATTAAGTATTAGTGCAGTTTCTGTATTAGGCACTTGAGTATCTGTGAAAATGGTAGTAGTACTACACACTAGAATTTCCTCTTTATGATAGTTTATTTATACTCTATTTTACTGTATTGTAAACCTAGTCCAGCTGCATTTTTTGTTGGTTGTCTGACTGAATTTCTTGTCAGGTTTGTTAATCCCCCTTGAGTCTCAGTGAAAAAGGTGGGACATTAATGGTGATGGTGATGGTAGACTAATAGGTCTGATCTATTTAATCGCGTTCATATTGGATAATCGTAGACAAATCTGGGGAATGTCCAAAAATCAAGAGATATACTAGTGAAAGTTAACACTTACCTACCTGCAATTGCTGTCATTCGCTTGTGCACATCAAATAGTTTAAAAATATTTTCAGATATCCTTGAAATTCATCTGGGAACATTTTGAACATAGCTGTTAAAGCATCCTGACCTATATGTAACAAAGTGATGTGGTATTTGCAGCTAGTTCTTCCAAAGTCAGAGGTATCTTGTAAAAGAATGTATGTGCAAGATTGTTATAGAGAAATCAACTTATAATGTAGAGATTTCTTTAGACACATTTGTAATAATATACTGTTTATAGACTGCATAATTTTGTTGTGAAAACCTATGGCTAAAACACATAAAATCCTGATTCTGGTGTCCTTGAGTAGATCTGTTTTTGATATTACATTTTTCTCAATTGCTATGCAGCATTAAGAAGACAGAGAAAGAACAATTTTAGCTATTTTGGTAGTCCTAATTAATGATGTATTAACTTGCCTACCAAAAAAAATCCTGTTGTATCCATTGTGGTTTCAAAATATATTTTCATTCCTTACAATTTTATTCAGTCTTTTCTGCAAGGAGCTAATGGTGACACATGTGGATGGGATTTTCCATTTCTCCCCCTTACAAGATTTTAAAAAGAGAGGCAATGGCCATCCACAGTTTATCTAGTGAGATTTACTACCCTAGTGGATAGTCAAATCTGGTTGAGTCCAGAATTTGAACACCACACTCACACACACACAGCTCTTTTCTTCTCTAATTAATTACTTAAAACTTCAGCATTATGGCTGGGACACTATAAAATCCGATAGCAGTTTGAGTTTTCTACAAGATGGTTGTCTTCACCCATTTCAGCCTACCAAACTACCATACCTGGGGTTACCTTTTCACCAAGAACAAAAGTGATAAACTCAGTAAAGCAATAGGTTACATCAAAACACTGAAACTGACAGACACAAGAAACTATCTTTGTATAGCTTAAACTTCTTTCTTTATACAGTTCAAACACTAAGCAAAAATCAAACTATAAGCAGAACAATCATTCAGAATTTACATACTATTATAATACTATTATATTCAATATTTAAACATGTATTCACAAATCCTTGTTACATTCAAATAATATGTCTTTAAACATTCAGATAATGTGTCTTTAAGACAAAGGCTCTAGATTCTGCTCTTCCTTTCATTTCCTTCTTCAGACACCAACTAATAATGGAAGGTTTCCCATGTGAAAAAATTAAGCTTCAAGTTACAAATCCTCCCCAGTGTCTGGGGCATTCCTTTGTAAGTACAATTCGTAGAGATCCCAATCTGACAGGCAACTGATCTCTAATGTCGGAACTAATCTCAAAAGCCGGCTCACCTTTTTGTGTCAATTTCAGTGTTTTGATGGTATCTTTTCACTATACACATGAAATCATCTTTCCCTAGGGCAGGGGTGGGCAAATTGCGGCCCGGGGGCCACATGCGGCCCGCCACAGTTTTTTGCAGCCCGCCAAGAAGATTTCAGGACTTCAAGAAAATTGAGCCTAAATTCAATTTGCTCTCTTATCCCATCACTGGTGATATTGATGCAGCACCTGAGGAGCTGCAGCTTGAACTTATTGACATGCAGTCAGATCACACTGTGAAAGAAATGTTTAATGCTGTGACATTAGTTGACTTTTACAAATCTTTGTCTGCTGAAAAATTTCCATGTATGAAGAAATTTGCTGGGAAAATGTTCTCTATATTTGGGTCTACATATATTTGTGAGCAAAGTTTTTCTTGCATGAAGATCAACAAGAGTAAATATAGATGCTTTTTGACAGACATTAACTTGCAGGCTGTGATGAGAATCTCAACAAGCAATCTCACTCCTGATTTCAAAAAAATAGTAGAAAAGTGTGATAGGGTACATTTGTCTCATTAAACTGATTCTAAAATTAAATGTGCTTGCAGCTATAGATGATATAAAATTAGCACAACAAATAAATTGAATAAAACTACCACTATTTTATTTAATTTATATTTATTGATTTTTATGATATAATTTATACCTTTTCTGAAATGCAAAGTTAACTAATGAATGCAATCATTTTTAAAGGTGTGGCCCTCCACTAACCTTCGCTCCCACAAAGTGGCCCCCCCGAGCCAAAACAATTGCCCACCCCTGCCCTAGGGTAATCAGATGCAAAGGAGGAAAAGGCTCCTATACCATTCTTAAATGAATGGAAGTGGGAGTTTCCTTATCTTGTGGAAGTGGGAGTTTCCTTATCTTGGTGTCATTCTTATGTGACACAACCTGCATTAGTTGCAATTGCCTCTTCTACTGAACAACTAAAGGCAAAAGGCTTTCTCAGCCCATTGTTACATGTTGCTGCGGGCAACAACAAAAGAACAACAAATAAAGGTGTTGCCTTCATGCCCTATTTGTGGGCATCCCAGAGGCACTTGGTTTCAAAGGAGCCTTTGGTCTAACCCAGAAGGACTCTTCATATGTTTTTATGGTTTATCAGTTCTTCTCAGCACTGTTTTTTGCATGAGATAATCTAAAAGACTAGTGTTCATTTACATCATTTTTGAATGGTGGTTATTGTCACCACCCTAATTATACTGCGCAAATTGATTTCAGGGAATTACTGGGTGACATGCTAAGATGCTTGCCTTCATTGTCTCATCTTGTTAATGAAAATCTTATCTAGAAATAATAAAAACCATACCTAGAAATAATAAAAACCATACCTAGAAATAATAAAAACTAATGATTACAGTTGGGTAATTTTGGACTTTGGACTCATATTGGGGCTGCCATGAGTTGACGATAGCCCTAAGCTCATGACCCCTCCACACAGTCAGTCTAGGGCTGCCAGCCTGCAGGTGGGGCCTGGGTATCTCTCACTTTTACAACTGATCTCCATCTGACAGAGACTCCATGACGTTGTACCATGCTGAAGCCCCTCCCGTCCCCAAACCCCGCCCTCTCCCGGATCCACCCTCAAAGTCTCCAGGTATTTTCCAACCTGGCAACGTCAAGTCAGGATGTAAAGAGTGGGAGCAGACACAAGCATGTTGACCCTGCCTCCAGCCTCCATTTGGTCACAAGTTTCTTAGTACAGTTCAGATGTGTGGAGGAAGTATATGTATGTATGCTCCCTCTCCATAATCAGGAATATTCAGAAAGGAATGCCCCCACAACACTTCCTCTGCATGTCTGCATCACATTGATGAGCCAGCAGTGGTGGAGAGGCGAGAGGTAGGACCAGTGCACTTGTGCCCACTCTCTCTCTCTTAATCACATGTAGGGTTGCCAGTTCCAGGTTGAGAAATACCTGGAAATTTGGGGGGTGGAGCTTGAGGGGTATTGGAGAAGGAATCACAGAATCATAGAATTGGAAGGGATCTCCAGGGTCATCTAGTTCAACCCTCTGCACAATGCAGGAAATTCACAAATACCTCCCCCTCCACACCCCCAGGCTTCAGTGACTGCTGTCTCATGCCCAGAAGATGACAAAAAAAACCTCCAGAATCTCCTGGAGAAAAATTGCTTCCTGACCACAAGAACTAAGTAGGAAACCAGTCAGGGAGGCAGTGGGGCCCTTGGATGACCAAGGGGTGAAAGGAATACTGAAGGATGATAGGGAAATGGCTGAGAAGTTGAATGCATTTTTTGCCTCTGTCTTCACTGTGGAAGGTGAGAAGTGCTTGCCTACTCCAGAACCACTGATTTTGGGAGGGGTGTTGAAAGACCTGAGTCAGATTGAGGTGACAAGAGAGGAGGTCCTACGACTGATAGACAACTTAAAAACTGATAAATCACCAGGTCTGGATGGCATACATCTGAGAGTTCTGAAAGAACTCAAATGTGAACTTGTGGATCTCCTGACAAAAATATGTAATCTTTCATTTAAATCTGCCTCCATTCCTGAGGACTGGAAGGTAGCTAATGTCACGCCCATCTTTAAAAAGGATTCCAGAGGAGATCCGGGAAATTACAGGCCAGTCAGTCTGACGTCGATACCGGGTAAGTTGGTGGAAACTGTTATTAAGGAAAAGGTACACTGATGAACAAAATCTCTTGAGGAAGACTCAGCATGGGTTCTGTAAGAGAAGATCTTGTTGCACTAACCTGCTAGTGTTCTTTGAGGGAGTGAACAAACATGTAGACAAGGGGACCAAATAGGTGTTGTTTACCTTGACTTCCAGAAAGCTTTTGATAAAGTTCCTCATCAAAGGCTCCTAAGTAAGCTCAATAGTCATGGGATAAAAGGACAAGTCCTTTCATGGATCAAAAACTGGCTAATTAAAAGGAAACAGAGAGTGAGTATAAATGAGCAATTTTCGCCTTGGAGGGTGGTAAGCAGTGGGGTACAGCAGGGATCAGTACTCGGTCCGATGCTTTTTAACTTGTTTATAAATGATTTGGTGTTGGGAGTAAGCAGTGAAGTGGCTAAATTTGCAGATGACACGAAGTTGTTCAGGATGGTGAGAACCAGGAAGGATTGTGAGGCACTCCAACGGGATCTGTCGAGAATGGGCAAGCGGGAGTCAATGTGGCAAATGTGGTTCAGCGTGGCCAAATGCAAAGTGATGCACATTGGATCCAAAAATCCTAACTATAAATACACGCTGATGGGGTCCGAACTGGCAGAGACTAACCAAGAGAGAGATCTTGGAGTCGTAATAGATAACTCAATGAAAATGTCGAGACAGTGTGCAACTGCAAGGAAAAGGCCAACACTATGTTGGGTATTATTAGGAAGGGAATTGAAAACAAGTCAGCCAGTATCATAATGCTCCTGTATAAATCGATGGTGCAACCTCATTTGGAGTACTGTGTACAGTTCTGGTTGCCACACCTCAAGAAAGATATAGCATTGGAAAAAGTGCAGAAAAGGGCAACTAGAATGATAAAAGGGTTGGAAAACTTTTCCTATGAAGAAAAGTTAAAGCTTTTGGGGCTCTTTAGTTTGGAGAAATGATGGTTGAGGGGTGACATGATTAAGGTTTATGAGATTATGCATGGGACAGAGCAGGTAGAGAAAGAAGTACTTTTCTCCCTTTCTCACAGTATAAGAACTCGTGGGCACTCCATGAAATTGGTGAGCAGTTGGGTTAGAACAGATAAAAGGAAGTACTTCTTCACCCAAAGAGTGATTAACATGTGGAATTCACTGCCACAGAAGGTGGCGGCGGCTACAAGCATGGACAGCTTCAAGAGGGAATTAGATAAATATATGGAGCAGAAGTCCATCAGTGGCTATTAGCCACAAAGTATAGATAGGAACTCTCAGTCTGGGGCAAGTGATGCACTGTATTCTTGGTGCTGGGGGGGCAACAGTGGAAGGGCTTCTAGTCCTGGCCCCACTGCTGGACCTCCTGAGGGTACCTGTTGTTGGCCCCTGTGTGGCAGAGTGTTGGACTGGATGGGCCATTAGCCTGATCCAACATTGGCTTCTCTTATGTTCTTATGTCATGCAACTCTTCCTGCCCTCCCTCTCATGATCTGCCTAAGTTCACAGAATCAGGGGTGACTGAATGTGCTGCACTGGGATTGATGTGACATGTGCAGGTTTGCCCTAAGCTATTGTCACCCTTCTGAAACAGAGCATGAATATTTTCAGGGAGGAAATGCAGTGTTTGTACCATTTAGACATACTGTGAAAATATATGCTTATTGCAAGGGCTAAAAATAGATCTCTGGTATATCTATTAATGAAGTGTCATTCAGATTCACCCTGTGGCCCATCGTAAACCACACACTGAACTCCCCTTTTACACACAGGAGCTAGAAGAGAGAGATTGTCAGGAGGAAAGTGGTCTGAGGGCTGAATAGGTTTTGAGAATTTTCATCTTAAAATATTTCCAAGGTGCTGTCTGTGTGTCAAAAGGCAGGAAATCTGGTAAAAGGTGAGAGGAGCTCAGCTGCCAAACCTACATTTGGGGTCAGCTTACTGTTGACACCCCAGTCATGATTTTACGCAGAATTGTACATGATGAGGAAATATGATATTCCCAGTTTTGTATTTTCCTTGCAAGGCATACGTAGGCTGGGGGAGAATTGCATAAGTTGGGTGAGTTGGATGAGTTGGGATGCTCAGTTTTTCTTCTGCCTCCTGATTCTCCCACGTCATTTTTGGTGTTTCTGACTAGCTGGCAGTGTGACCAGATGTGTGAAATTTCTTGTATATGTGCAACAATTCAAGGTATCTGTGTAAGGAAGGCCACCTGCTTCTCATATGATTTCTTTGTACAAATGACAAGCGATCAGTTTTATGCAGTCTACCTGAGTCACTCAAGTCTCTCCCTTTCCACGGAATCCACTATACACATGCATGTGCTAGTCTTGGGATGGGGATGTCTCAAAATGGCTGCACAGTACAAAGTTTGTATAGGTTGCCACAGGGTGGGCCACTGACAGCGCATCCTGTGCAGTTACTACAGACTGTTGAAGTCAAAGGGCTTCCACTGGAGTAATTCTGCATAGGGTTGTACTGTACAGTGCACAAAATCTCCACTTTCCCATGTGCTTATTTTCCTAAGCCTTGTTCTCAGTGAGGTGATCAACTTGTGACGTGATAACTGGGTTTTTCCTCTACTCCCAGGAGCTCACATTAGTGAATGCTGCTCCATACAAAAAAAAAAAAAAAGTACCTCAGGTCAACAATCTAGGATGTAAAAAGAAGGGTTCTTTCCTAGTCCTTTCCTTCACATATTAGCTTTTACAACTTTATTGTATGGAGGATCATTCAGTCATGTGAGCCCCAGCCAACTGCCGTCATGGAATAGTAGTTTAGCGTGTTGGACTCGGATTTGAATCCCCAGTTTGTCACAAAAGCTTGCTGGGTGACTTTGGGCCAGTTCCTTTCTCTCTCAGCCTAACCTACCTCACAGGATTACTGTTGTGAGGAAAAAATGGAGAAAGGCAGAATGATGTAAGCCATTTTAGGACCAACTTGATTGTAAGGAAAGTGGGGTATAAAAATATAAATAAATAAACTTTCTAAAAAATACAGGCTAGAACAAGTTTACCAATTCACTGAGAACCAGCCCTAATTCTCACATAAATAATCTCAGTAAAATCCAATAAAACATCAGTTTTAGCCTCATATTATAAGTGGGGAGCAGGGGCCCTCAAGCTGATAATAGCAATTTTTCGAAATGACTTTCACAGCTGAGGTGAAATTTGAAGCAGGAACTTTTAAACTGAAAATCATTTCTGAATTACATTATTTCACTATGAACTGATGACTTACAAACTGATTCAAACCTATCTATTTTTGATTGGGTTTTTCCAAAACTAGTTTCTCAGACAATTCCAAGAAGGTGTTGCTTGTACAGGAATGTGAAAAAAAAACCACACCCAAAGTACACATAACGTTGGGGATTTATGATTAGATTGGCTAATGTGAACTTTTAGCCTCAAGAAGCAATCATGGGAGAGGGGGAGATGGATCTGGGCTGGGGCAATGGGTGGGGGCTTACCCTTTACCTCCGTGCTATTTCCCAGATGAAAACTTCCCCAACAGGGCCATGCTGGGAAAATGTTCAGATACAATAAGGTCTAGCAGTATCTTTTTCTTTCTCATGGAGAAGCAGTGCCATGGATTCCAGAGCCAGTCTGGTGTAATGGTTAAGCGCGCAGACTCTAATCTAGGAGAACCAGGTTTGATTCCCCACTCCTCCACCTGCAGCTGCTGGATGACCTTGGGCAAGCCATAGTTCTGTCAGAAGAAGAGAAGAGATTGGATTTATATCCTGCCCTTCACTACCTGAAAGAGTCTCAGAGCAGTTTACAAACTCCTTTCCCTTCCCCTCCCCACAACAGACACAACAGACACCCTGTGAGGTAGGTGGGGCTGAGAGAGCTCTTTTGAGAACTGCTCCTGAGAGAACAGCTCTGACAGAACTATGGCTTGCCCAAGGTCATCCAGCTGGAGGAGTGGGGAATCAAACCTAGTTCTCCCAGATTAGAGTCCACGCACTTAACCACTACACCAAAGAGAAGGTGATTCCCTTCACAGAGAAAATGCACTCATCACATGCCCAGACACATTGCTTCCTTTGGTCTTCTGGAAGTCAGAATGGATATTCCTTCCCAAGACAAAAAGACACTCTGCATTTTCCCACAAACACTGGCTGTAAATAACAAATGTGCTGAAAGGGGGAATTGGGGTGCTTCTGATCTGGGTAAGGTCTCCCAAAATTATGTCTCTCTTTTGGTGTTAAGAAACATTTCCATATAATATGAAGTTATGTTATATCTATATATTTATTAAATCATTGACTTTTGGTGTTAAATTTGGGCACATGCATTTTGTTCTTGTTGATGGATCTAAAGGGCATGAACAGACAGCCACACCTGGGAAAGGTCCTGCAGCCGTCAGCACCCCATGCTGCCCCGCAAGGGAAGTGGAGTCAAAAGACACCAGGGAAGGTCTGGTCTTAATGCTTGCCGATGGGCTACAGACGGACTTTTCCCTGGCCCATTCTGTATCTAGCATTCGCTCCATTGTTTTACCAAACCCACACTGGAACAGAAAAAGATGAGGCTCAAAACCAAATTCAAAAACCCCAGGCCAACGCCATACTGACTGTAGAGTGGAGCTGAATGGCCATAAAACAGCCATAAATCTAGGCAGATGGTACCATAAAACTGAGAGATCAAAGGAAGTGAAACTGGCATAAAGTGTGGAGGCTACCATAAAATCTGACGATCAAAGAAAGTGAAAGTGGCATGCAATGTAAAGGGGAATTTCTGGCTGAAGACAGACTGCCAGTCTGCCGCGCCTCCGCGGAGCAGCAGACTGGGGCGGGGGGGGGATTTCCCCCACGGCGCGGCATTTACCAAACCCATGGAACAGACTGTGTTCAGACTGCGGGCGGCTTCCTGCAGCGGCGGGCGGACGCCGCTCGGCTGCCCCTGCCTGCGCACGTTTACACCCGCTCCGGCAGTGGAACGCGTGCGCGCGGCGCGCCGCAGCAGCCGAGCACCACTTTGAACTGATGCTCAGCTGGTGCAGGAGGAGCGCGGTGCCAGACGCAATGCGTCCAGGCCGCCTCCTGGGGACAGATGCAGCTGTCTGAACAGCCGCTCTGCCTCCGCTTCTAAAGCGGAGGCAGAGCGGCTGAGACTGCCAATCTGTCCTCGGCCTCTGTTCCATGGGTTTGGTAAAACAGCGGAGTGAATGCTAGCTGCAGAATGGGCCCTTGTGTGACCACTGAAGCATGCTGTCATGCTGTCAGGATGGTCTACTCATTCCATCCTGACTTGGTGCCATTTCCCCCCCTGCTTAGCAGTATGCATATAACTGCATACTCCATAGGGAACTCTCAGTGTGGAGGTGCAATTCCTCATTTATGCACATGGGAAACAAAAGGCAACCCCCCCCCCTCTCAGCTGAACATGCCGTCTGATTGGGCAGTGATGGGCTGAGCCAAAAGATGTGTGATCGTGCAACGCCATGTCAATTTTCATAGGGGGTAATAGGCTCGCTTCCCCTCTGCACCAAATGGCAAGTCTAACCGCAGCTCTAGTCAGTCTTATAATTATTTCAGACTATTTATTTTAAATGTTTCTATCCTGGTCCTTTAAAAAATTGTATCCAAGCAGCTTACAACATAAACAATAACAGTAGAACTATGAAATAATTAAAAATGCACAGTCAATCAAAAATAGCAATAAACACATCAGATTAAAATAAGGTCATAAGTATATTTGGCTCTTAGCTCCAGGCAGAGCCAAAATCAGCTTTAAAAGCATCTCCTGAAATCAGCATAAAAGCAAGCTGCACATAATTTTTTTAAGTTAAAACAATTAAAACAAACTGTAGAAGCTCTTAAAGATTTCAGAGAATATAAATGTGTCCACATGGCACCTAACAGAATGTGAGTTTGGCGCCAGGTAAGCCTGTGTGGGCGGAAGGAATTCCAGAGCATATGTGTGTCTTTGCCTTGATCACACTTCAAAGAAAGTTTCTGACATAGAGCAAAAGTCCACAATGGGTTTGCCCATCTCATATGGTATTTTAGCACCTCTTCCCTTAATCAAGCACCCTTTTTACATAAAAAGTCCTTTGCTCACCTCAAAAGGAACGTGACTGAAACTTGTTTGATTTTGTGTGGGAACATTTCTTGACACCAAAGGACACAATTTTAGGGGACCTCACCTGGACCAGAAGCCCCCATAATCCCCCCTCCAATACCTTTGGTATCAAGAACCAATACCATTTTGTTCAGCAGTAAATTCTGACACAAGAAAGAGATAACCTATAAACATATGAAGCAGCCTAATACCAAGTCAGGTCACTGGTCCATCTAACTCAGTTTTGTCTACTATGGCTGGCAGTACCTCCTCATTGCAGAATAGAGTTGCCATCCTCCAGGTGGTGGCTGGAGATCTCCCAGAATTACAACTGGTCTCCAGGTTCCCTCGGAGAAAATGGCTGCCTTCAGTTTGTGACCTTCCTCAGGAAAGATGGCCACGCATTGCTCTTGGTTTCTTGGAAACCAGGCATGAAATCTGATAGGGCTGTTTATAGAACAGGATGGTTTTACAGTTTATCTCCCATCACATTCTCTCGCAAAACTTCCTCTAATTACTATGCAAGCAAACAGTTTTCACGACATACTGACAATATCCAAGAAGGGCAGCTTCATAAACCACTAAAATTTCAGTAGGACCTTAAAGACTAACAAATGCATCATAAAATATTTCATTTATGTCACAAAAGTGCATACCACATAAATCTGGTAGACTTTAACTAGTTGCTATTTATGCTATAGTAAGGAGGTATGTTTGTGTGTGTTTGTTTGAGAGGGCATTGCAGCCTAAATAAATTTGGGGCACACAAGTCCTCCCACCTGCAAACTGTTCAGAGTGATGATTTATGAATTAGAGAATCTTAGGAGGGGGAGTATGAAAAGTATTGGATTTAGCATGTCACTGAATGTAGTCAATTATTTAATTTAATAATGATTACTTTAGAATGTTTTTGTAAGAACATGTTTTTGTAATTTTTTTAAAGTGCTCCTCCATAGAGAAAAACATCATTCTTTTAATTATGCAAAATTTCATTTTGAAGGCGAGCTTTATTTTAGATTTTTAACTCAACTGATGGACCAAGCTAGGAAAGAAACACTGGCAATATTGTAAAGTATTCATATCATATATTCTTATAGGCAAATGTGGACCAGTCTGTGGATACTTAAAACTATGGATCGGGCCCACACTGACATAAAACAGATACGCCTTCCAGGTGGGGACTAGAGATTTCCAGGAATCACAACTGACCTCCAGACTAAAGACATCAGTATCTCTGGAGAAAAGGGCAGTTTAAGAGGGTGGCCTCTATGATGCTGAGGTCTCTTCCCTCCGCAAACCCTGCCCTCCCCATGCTCCACCCTCAAATATTCATGTTATTTCCCAACCATGAGTTGACAATCTCAGTAACACCCCCCCCAGGCTTGCAGAAAAATCTGATTTAAAAAAATGCATTGGGGTTTTTTTAAAAGCCCTCCCAAACAATCATATTGTCTCTGCATGCACAGATGACTTACTAGAGCAGCCTCCTGCATCTTTGCTGCTGCCACCAGCATGGTTCCCAGGGGCCCTGCTGCCAAAACAGCAGCTCCTAGGAGCCCTGCCACCAATGCAGCAGCTCCCAGTTGCCTTGCAAGTTCCTGGGGGGCCGTACCACTGATGCAGTAGCTCCTGTGGCCCTACTACTGATGTGGCAGTTCCTGGGCACCCTGCAGGCTCTTAGGGGCCCTGCCACCACAGTGGGGAGGCTGTCAGAGAAGGGAGAGGAAAAGAGGGGGGAAGATTTACAGAGAAGCGGTGGTGGGAGAAAGCGAGGTAAGGGCAGATTGAGAGGGAAAGGGTGGGGGAGAAAGGGAGGAAGAAGACTGACAGAAAAGGGGTGAAGGGAGAAAGAGACGGGGAACACTGATAGACAAGGGGGGAAAGGGAAGACAGCAAAGTTGGCATGGTGGTGGATGGGATGCTCCAGCCCCATACATCCCCACCTGTAGTGTACTGATGTCAGAGCTTGTATGTGTGCGCATGGATGTACATGACAACCAATTTTTAACCACTGTATATAGGGTACTTAGGGCCACCTACTGACCAGAAAAGCATGGTAAGCTCCTGTGCCTTTGAATATCTGTTTAACTGGCAGAAACTAGCAGGCAAAGCTTTCTGTGGAATACAGATTGGTATTCACACTTACTAAAGTTTTCAGTAAGGCTGCTGTTACAGTCAAAGAATAAGGGACGTTTAAAAAAAAGCTGGCAACCCTAGATGTACCAGGTCTTCATCAATCAAGCTGGCCACTGTGGGATGCCTGAAGTGGTCACATGGGGGTATGAGAAGCAAGAACTTCCTGAATTGGGCTATGTAAATTAGAAGTTTTCTAGTTCAGAATTGTTACTGACCCACTTCACGAAAAGCAACTCTGAGAACATCATGAGGGAAACTGTGGAGGTTTCCTTTCAAAGAGAGAGCCAGTTTGGTGTAGTGGTTAAGTGCGCGGACTCTAATCTGGGAGAACTGGGTTTGATTCCCCATTCCTCCACTTGCAGCTGCTGGATGACCTTGGGCAAGCCATAGCTCTGGCACAGCTGTTCTTTCAGAGCTCTCCCTACCTCACAGGGTGTCTGTTGTGAGAAGGGGAAGGGAAAGGAGTTTGTAAGGTGCTCTGAGACTCCCTTGGGTAGTGAAGGGTGGGGTATAAATCCAATCTCTTCTTCTTCTTCTTCTTCTTCTGACGGTTTCTAGCCTGCCAGTTAAGATCTGCCTCTCAAGCCCTGCTCTCTGACCCTGCCTTTGGACGTGAAGCTGGTGGTGACTAGTGACAGAATATTTTCAGTAGTGGCTGGTACCTTGCCTTTGGAGTACCCTTTGAGACTCAATGGGTGCCTGTCTTTTAACCAGGGGTCCTTTGGGGCCGGAGCAAGGCGGAGCGCCGCTCTGCCAGCTCAGGAGTGGGCAGTAGGGCAGCCACGGGTCGAATCAGCTTCCCTGATCTGATTTGGCCTGCCACCGAATTGCTGCTGAAATTCTGCGGCACGTTAAAAGCGGCTGTAGGGGTTTGAAGGAGAGGCTCCAAACTTGCAGGGTAGCTTCTGGGACCTCTCCCCCAAATACCCACCAAGTTTCAAGAAGATTGGACCAGGAGGTCCAATTCTACAGGCCCCCAAACAGGTTGCTCCCGTTCTCTCCATTGTTCTCTATGGTGGGGGGAAAAGTAAGTTTTTTTCCCACCATAGAGAACAATGGAGGGGATGGGGCAACCTGTTTGAGGCCCCATAGAATTGGTCCCCGTGGTCCAATCTTCTTGAAACTTGGTGGGTATTTCGGGGAGAGGTCCCAGAAGATACCCTGCATGTTTGGAGCCTCTCCCTCAAACCCCCTCTCCTCCAGCCCCTCATATACCCTATGAGTTTTTGCCATTGACTTCAATGGCCCATAGGGTATAACAGGGCTGAAACTGACATTTGGCAAGTTATGCTAATGAGCTATGCTAAAAGGTATGCTAATGAGCTCCTGCACCTCTTTTTCTACGAAATGACCCCTGCTTTTAACTAAGAGATTTGTCATTTTGGCTTCTTCCAATTTGCTTCTGGTTTTTTTTCCTTTTAATGGGCATTTTTAGGGTACTAATGGTTCTCTGGCTGGAGCGCTTGAGGCAGGGGAGGCCTGGCTTGCTTTTTAATGGCTTACTTGGTTTTCTATAATGACAATTTATTATGTTTGATGATTGTATGGTGCTGTTTTTTACTTGTAAGCCAAATCAACAGGTATTGTCATTGGGAGGTGCAAAAGTGACACTTCTTAATATTTCTACCACTCTGGCAGCTGTCAAAGGCACAAGAATGGAGGGAAGGTTAGCAGGCTCACAGCATCCCTGGGGACACCTGTCATTTTGGATCAATGAGCTCCCATACAGGAACTCTTTTAAACTGTGTTCAGAAGGTCTTATTCTGGTGGGGACCACTATAGCATGGGGAGGAGAGGCTCCACTCTTCTCCCTTAGCTATTTTTCCAACCTGAAACGGTAGGAAAAATGGCTTGGGGGAAGGCAGAAGCCCCTTCTCCCCATGCCATGGTTATCCCTACCACAGTCAGCCCCCATTGAACAGTTGAGAGAGGAGTTCCTGGCTGGGAACTCAATACTTCAAAACGGGGGGGGGGGGGGTGTCCCTGTGAATGCTGTATCATCTAGTTTGTCCTATAGTAGGCCTGACCAAACTCCAGATGGGTGTAGGGAGCTGCCTATGCTTTGTTGTTGTGCTGCAGGAAATCTGACAATGCTCAGAGGCACTTTTATCTTTATAACTTTGGGAACAAACTAAGGAACAAAGTGTTGGCTTTGCCCTCCCCAGTTCCCAAAGCTGCACCTGAAGCAGAAGACGCTGCCTATTGAGCAAAGGCTCGTCTTCTCCCACTCCTTACCCACCCCCTCCCCCCAAATGAGAGTGCATCACTCACAGAAATGCTTGCGCCAAAATTAACTTGCTTTCCCAAATTCTCCATTATGATATTTGATGTAAAATATTTCCTAGAAATTAATTGTTGATTTTAGTCCTTGATATTTTACCTCAGTACCTAATTTTAGTCTTTGATAGTTTGGTAACCAACATGCTTTAGTATCCAACAATGACTGTAAATGGCTTGTATCCAGTTAACTGAGGGGAGTGCAAAGTTTGTGTAATGGAACTTTTTCACATCCTCCTTCGCATTGCTGCCCATTGAATGCCCTGAAATTTTGTTCCTGGGGAACAAGGGACCTTTAAAAACGGAATGCAAGGCAAAGTGAGGGTCTGCTGTGGAAGGGGGAATTGGCAAAAATCACTTGTCTCCATTGTCAGTAGAAGGGCACATCTGTTGGTGGAAAACGATGGGATATATGCCAAAATGTAATGAGATTCCGTATGTGATAGGGAGATGTGTGTTCAAATCCCTCCCCTCAGATACGTCGGACTAGTCATTCGCAGCCTGACTTACCTTGTGATAAGAATGGGGGAGGGGGAGAGAAAGAATCACACACACCACCATGAGTTCCTTGAAGGGAGAGCAGGACAAAAATATAATAGACATATGACTAGATAGATAGTTGATATGCAGTGGTATTAGCATGTGACTGTATCTTATGCCTTGCAATGGCATTTGATAATCGATTATGTGATAGGTGATACGCAGTTATATATCTTTATTAAAATATTTCTGCTCCACCACTTTCTCCCTCATGAAATAACTCAAGTATCTTATGAAAATTTTAGACTTCGCAGCAGCTTAATGGGCACTTGCTTATTTTTGCATTCCTTTTTAAAAAATTATATTAACGTGAGGTGCTAGTGTTCAGCTCCCCTTCCAGAAGATAAATAATTAATTGGGGTGGTGTTGGGGGAGGCATCCTATCACTATTTAATATGCTTATAAATGCACCCAAAGGCTCAAAGAATTGTACAGCCTATCATGTTAATACACTGAAGCAACGGTTGAGCATCAGTCCCAGGACAGGCTCTAAGGGCAGATTATGTTCGTGATCTTGGATTTTCTCAGGGTCTTGATGGGAGATTGCATAGATACACAGGTATACTTCTGTGATAGGGAAGCTAAAGTGGGAGATTTCCCAGAATCCTGCTGCCCCAGGAGCTGGCAGAAGAAAATGGAGAGGGTGGAACATGTGCCAGTGGTGTGCTGGGGACACTTCTGGTATAACCCAGAAAAGACATTGCAGACACTCCATTCTGTGGTAAAACCATAGAATGCCAGCACATCCTGCTCCCAGTTTCCCCTCAAGCATGAAATCTGCTTTAGTGTAATTATATTCCTCTACAATATATCTTTAAACAAAAAACAAAAGAACAAATATCACACCAGCTTTTAACTCAATCAAGACAGTCTGTCATTCCCGCTTTATTGTCTTTACCATTCTGTTTTGGGGTGACAGTCCTCAGTGTTGTTGGTTGTACGTACTGTATGTACTGTTCTTATTGAATTGTTTCTAGTTGTACTCTGCCTTGCATCTCAGCAAGAAAGGTAGACTATACATGAAGTACATAAATAAATAAATACATCAAAGAGCAATTGAATATGGCATACAGGCAGGCAGAGTAGAGTTTAGCTTTGCCAACCTTCAGGTAGGGCCTGGAGTTCTCTCGACTTTGCAACTGATCTCTGGTCTATAGAGATCAGTTCCCTGGAGAAAATGGCAGCTCCAGAGTAAGGACAGTACGGCATCTAGGGTTTTCAGTTCTGGGTTGGGAAAGTATTGGAGATTTGGGGGTGGAGTGTAGAGTGGGTTGTGGGCAAGGTTTGTGGAGGGAGCTCAGCAGGGATGTAATGCCACAGAGTCCACCCCCTGAAGGTACCATTTTCTCCAGGGCAAATGATCTCTATAGTCTGGAGATCAGTTTTCATTCTGGGAGATCTCCAGGCAATCCTCACATTCATGCTGAGTTCCCGTCCCTCCCCAAACTTCACTCTCCCCAGGCACTGCCCCGAAATCTCCAGTAGTTTCTCAAGCCAGAGGTGCAACCCTACTAGAAATTTTAGTAAGGTTTTCATTATGGTGAAGGGGCTGATGAGTTCCAGCAGTGATCCTTGGCATTTCTCGTCCTGTGAAATTTTGGAAGGAGGCGTGCATCCAGCAGGGAGGCATCCCCAAGTCATTCTATTTGCTGAAATGTCCCATCTTTGATTACCAAAATTGCAAGCTGATGTGTGTTTATTTCTGTACAGGATGGGATTATGTGGAAGCAAAAGGCAACCTGGGCTGCATGGAAAGCAAAATTCTATATACAGGCAAAAACCTCAAACATTACCAAGAAGGAAGCCTGCTCCACCCCCACCCCCAGTAAGTATTCACTTTCAGGGCTGAGGATATGCTGTTCTACACCAATCACAAGTAGGGTTGCCAACTCTGTGTTGGGAAATTCCTGGAGATTTGGGGGTGGAGTTTTGGGAGGATGGTGTGTGGGGAGAGGAGGGACTTCTATGGAGTATAATGCCACAGAGTCCGCCCTCCAAAGTAACCATTTTGCCCCCAGAGAAACTGATCTCTGTAAGTTAAGGATCAGCTGTAATTCTGGGAGATCTCCAGGCATCGTCTGGAGGCTGGCAACTTTACAAGTCAGTGTAAGAGCCAGCATGGTCTAGTGGTTAAAGCGTCAGGCTAGGATCTGGACAAACCAAAGCTGATATCCTCATTCTCCCGTGGAAGCTTGCTGAGTGACCTTGGACCAATCACACATCTCAGCCTAACCCACCTCAACTGTTGTTGTGCGGACTAGATGAAGGCGAGGAGAATGATGTAAGCCACTTTGGGTCCCCATTGGGGAGGAAGGCGGGATATAAATAAAGTAAATAAATATATAAGAATAAGGGCTAAACTACAAATTATGTTTTCTTTCTTCTGTGTTTATGCTATTCCCAGGAATGATTTCTCAAGGAAAAGAATGTTGTGGAGACAAGCTTTCTCCCTTGCCATTTTCCTTTGGAAAATAGCCATCTTTGTGCTGCTTTTACCTGACACCGGAGGGAAAAAATACTGTATATTTTCCCCAGCAGAGGTAAAAGTAGCATAGGGGAAGCTTCCCCCCCCCCCCGCAAGAAAATGTCAAGGGAAGAAAGGGTTAAAGACCCCTCCTTCCCACACTGGCTCTCCTTGTTGCTTAAGGAAGTCTTGGGTTCTGCCTTTGCAAATGGAGGGGGGGGGGAGTCATGTGAAACAAACATAGAAGAAATCCTAATGTGTAGTTGAGCCAGAACTGAAATTCTGCATGTGGACAAGCTTCTTTCAGGAACTTGTGCACAATTTTTAGGGACAGGCAGCTGACAGTCCAGAAGTTTTATCCAGCCCTCAAGAGTTTGTAATCTGTTCTTATAATCTGTTACTTTCGCCAGCTAAGTTCCCCTCCATCCAGTTTCCATACGCAAGCGATTCTAGGCGAATAGGAGTTAACAGCCAAAATGCAGAATAAGGAAAGATCTTGGAGAAGGTCTCTGTTGCAGTTTATACTGGAACCCAAGGAGTTACAGAGCCTTTTGTCAATGTCCCTTCTCATATGGGGGAGTTAGTGGGTGGAGTTCATGTTGATGATACCTCACTCCTTCCTCAATTCCAACTGTGGCTCTATGGGAAAAGAATAGCTGACCATTGATGCGTAATGTAATGGCTTCAGCAAATCATGGGAACTAATTAAATAATTAATTTTCAAGATACGGCATTTGGCTCCCAGGGGGCAAAATCTGGGACTGGAATGATATGTAAATAAATCCGATGTCTGTAGTGTGGTGATGTAATGTTTGGCTTCTTCTTGTTTTTAATTTATTCCTTCCAAAGGTCAAGCCTCGAATTACAACCAAATCTTCTGGCAATGGTAAGAAGAACCTTTTGATTTTTTGGAAAGAGCTTTCATGCCTGACCTTTACTAGTTGTGTGATTCTTTTGAGGCCCTTGGAAATCTAAGAACCACTCCTGAGAAACAGCTAAAACGAAATTTTACAACACCCCCAATGTTTAAAAAGCCTTAAACTTGTAATTTGTTCAAAAGACTTTTTTTCAGGGATGGATTCTTATCAGCTCTTGATAAAATCTGCTCTGTATTCTATCTGTTAACAAGCAATAGTTTTGTTGTGTTTGTTTAGAAGCAGTAATAGCTTGAAAAGGGCTCTGGTATCCTAAAGGGCTCTGGTATCCTAAAGCTCCAATTCCTATTGGCTGATTAATAAAGCCAATCTAGATACCCAATCACTGAGCCCTGCTTGGGTCCAATAGTATTGCTTTTATATAGTTACATTGTTGAAAGTTATGTGTTGGAACAGTATAAATGAAAGTGCTGCTCTCATAGAGCTGTCTTTTTGAGCTGAACAATGTCACTGAATAAAGCCTGTTTGTTTGAATTCATCGCCTCCTGCTCAATACTTAAAAGTTTTTATACTGCCTTTCAGTGAAAATGTTTACAAAAAAAGTGGCAGTGAAAAAAAACCCTAATTCCCGGGTGCTTGTTAAAATATCATTAAATGCTTCTAAAATGTGATCAGAGAAAGTTTGACTTGTTGGAGCAAAGTCCAGATACCTTAGTCCATATCTATTTCCACAACAGGATAAACAGTGCCCTTCTGGAACTGTTTCAGTTTGGCAAAGACATTGGGCATGGGGGAGGCCCTAATCTATTTGCCCCACTGGATAAACATTCATGTGTCCCATCAGTATATGTGGAGCTCCCAAAGGTGCAAACAGTGGCCATTTGGGGCCAGAGTAATGCTGCAGGGGAAAGCCGTAAACCCATTCTCCCTGTGCACTGTGGTCCTAATTTGAACTGGGCCCCACATACCTGGAAACTGCATGTCTGAATATGTGGAAGGGAGAGGACCCAGAGAGAAACAAAACCTGTAGTTTGGCACTCCGATTCTTTATCTGGAGATGACAGGAATTGAACCTGGAATTTTCTGTACATAAAGCAAGGGCTCTATCCTTGAGCTAGAGGCTTATTTATTCATATCTCACCTTTGCCCACATCCAGGGGGAATTATAAAGCCATGGATCAAATAGAAGATAATACAGTGAATACCAAAGAAACCCCACAAACGTGGTTACATCCACAGAAAAAAATATTTAGCTAGCCACAAATGCCCCCTCCCCAAATAGTACAGATCTACGGTCTCTTCTAAAAACTGATAGGGTAGGTAATCTCCTGACATCCTCTGGGAGATGTAGCCACACTGATGCAGCTGTTCAGGAGAATGGGAGAATAACATTCGAATTTCCCTGAGTGGTTAGTCAGGTACCAGGTGAAAGCAGGGGCAGCCTGGAGAGCATCATGTAGGTATCTGGCTGCTGAATGCCTAACAGTGTCTGGCACAGAGGGAAGCATTACTGGTCTATCCCAGGCACTGCTAACTGTTTATCAGCCAGGTATCTGTTTGGGGCAGCCCCTTTACCCATCAGCAATACATCATGAGCCACCTGTGATTGGTGGAATCACTGCTGGAGCAGCTGTGACTAATGAACAAATAGAATATTCATCCTTGTCACCTAACAAATTTTATGAATGGTGCTTTCTCAGTTTGAGTTCTCGTTCATTTGGAAGTAATGTGCATGCCTCCTGCATGCTCATAAGATACAGTGGTATAAGATACAATAGGCAGATCATGAGAGGGAGGGCAGGAAAGGTTGCCTAAGTGCTTAGTTCTTGTGGCCCTTTCTTACACACCCAGGGAAATGCTGATTGCCACTTTGGGTTCAGGAAGCAATTTTTCTCCAGGCCAGTTTGGCCAGTGATCCTGGAGGGTTTTTGTCATCTGGGGTCACTGGGGGTGTGGGGGGAGGTATTCGTGAATTTCCTGCATTGTTCAGGGGGTTGGACTAGATGATCCTGGAGGTCCCTTCCAGCTCTATGATTCTATAATGCTGCATGTTCCTAAACTAAGCTCTGGAAGACTCTCATGATAAGCCCTGGCTCATGTTAAGCCTTCTCTCTCTGAATTAGGAATACCCAAAACTGTGCCCCATTTGAACCGGCTTAAACTCTGTACCAAGTTCCTCATAGATAAAAGCAGCCTTGAGTTCTTGACATGTAAAATTAGCTCCTTCGCTTTTCTGGCTTCTCCAATAAATCTGAATGGAAAACTAGCCGGAGCCTGTTCTCACAAAACCTCGCATTGTTCCTAAGCCGTGTGACTTTGCCCTGAAAAGGAGGAAGCTTGCTAACAGTTTTGTTTGAAAAGGTCAGACCAAGTGAGATTTAAAACTATCTGTCTCATGGGCATCTATATATAGAAGGTGTCTTGCTTGCCATGCATTCATTAACACACAAATACGGATTCCATAAAAGATCTTCCCTTCACAGGGGGTTTTGCTGTTGACATATTTAATAGGATCTGGTTTGCTATTGCCGGTGGATGCCCTGGGGACAGAGGAGGGGCACCTGTTGTGATGGCAATATCAGCTGTGAAGGGGGAGGCACCACAAATCAGAGAGGATGACTCCAGCTTTGTCAGTTTTATTTGGTTGGTTTGGTTTTATCTTGCTTTTCAATGAAAACTTGATTTCTAGAGCAACTCCCAGGCAACAAAAACAATACAATTTACAGTAGAAAAGAGCAATAGTCCAGTAGCACCTTAAAGACTAGCAAAATTTGTGGCAGGGTATGAGGTTATTTTATGAGTCACTGCTCACTTCTTCAGATACACCTAGAATGGGAGTCCATCTGTCCTATATATTGGAAACTGGAGTGATTTCAGATGCCGAATGACATTAGCAGGCAAATGACATCAGCAGGTGAATGACAATAGCAGGTGTGATTGGATTAGGTGGGATATGCAGAGGGGTAGTAGGCATGGAGAAATCAGCATTGGTAATGAGACAGGAAGCCTAGATCTCAATTAAGTCCAAGTGGATGCATTGTCTTGAGTTTCATTATCAGTTACAATTCAGTAGTCTCTCTTTCTAATCTCTCCTTGTAATTCCATTGTAAGAGAACTGCTACTCTTAGGCCAGCAACTGAATATCCAGGAAAGTTAAAATGTTCCCCCACTGGTTTTTTAATGATGTGGTTCCTAATGTCAGACTTATGTCCATTAATTCTTTGTTGAAGGGACTAGCCTGTTTGTCCAATGTAGAGGGTGGAAGGGCACTGCTAACACATGATGGCATAAATCACATGAGAGGATGAGAAGGAGAAGGAACCTGAGATGGCTGATGTTGCTGGATTGACTGATAGGTTTTGCTGGGATCTATATGACAGCAAAGTTGGCATCTTGGTTTGTTGCAGGCCTTGGTACCAGAGTCCATGTTACTGTTAAGTAGTTTACCATTGATGGTAAGAAATTGTTTTAGGTTGGCAAGCTGTCTGTAAGCAAGAAAAGGTTGCCTCCCCCCCCCCCCCCCCCAATGCCTGTGTGAGGGAAGTGTCGCTATCCAGCATGGGTTGTAGGTTGTAATGCACTGAACTGCCTTGAGTTGTGAGCGGTAGGTGAGCACCAGTGGTGTTATTTTGCCATTCTCCTTGGGCTTGTTTTGTAGCAAGCTGCCCCTGGGTATCATTCTGGCCTTTCCAATCATCTTTCTTACCACATCATATTAGTCTGTCTGCTGCAGATAGGGTGTTCTCATCTTGCAACTGCCAGCCTTCTATCTGTTGATCTCATAGAAGCTGGAGGGAAGGGGCCTCTCAGCTGGAGCTATTTCCAGGAATGGTTGAGGGGTGGCCAGTGATCTCTCCCTCCCTCTTCAGACTTCAATAAGCATTAAAAAAGGAGGTTGCCAGCCTTTTCTTTAATGAGAGTAGCTTCTGAGTAATGAAGTATCTCAAGACACTTCAAAAACTACCACCACCACCATCCTGCACCAGCATACTACCCAATTTTGTTCTGCCCTGGTAGCTTGGAAGAGCACCAGAAGGCCCCACAAGGGCCACGAGAACTAAGCACTGAGGCAACCCTTTCTGGCCCACCTCTCGTGATCTGCCTAAGTTCACACAATCAGCATTGCTGTCAGATGGTCATCTAGCCTCTGTTTAAAAACCTCCAAAGAGAAAAAGCCCACCACCTCCCAAGGAAGCCTGTTCCACTGAGGAACCGCTCTAACTGTCAGGAAGTTCTTCCTAATGTTTAGCCAAAAAAATTTTTGATTTAATTTCAACCCATTGATTCTGGTTTGGCCTTCTGGGGCAACAGAAAACAATTCCACACTGTCCTCTATCTATATGACAGCCCTTCAAGTACTTGAAGATGGTTATCATATCACCTCTCAGTCGTCTCCTCTCCAGGCTAAACTTACCCAGCTCCTTCAACTTTTTCTCATAGGATGGTCTCCAGACCCCTCTCCATCTTCATTGCCCTCCTCTGGACACATTCCAGCCTATCTATATCCTTCTTAAACTGTGGTGCCCCAAACTGAACACAATATTCTGTGAGGTCTAACCAGAGCAAAGTAAAGCAATACCATCACTTCACGTGATCTGGACACTATACTTCTGTTGATACAGCCCAAAATCACATTTGCCTTTTTCGCTCCCACATCACACTGCTGACTCAAGTTCAGCGCATGGTCTACTAAGACCCCTAGATCCTTTTTGCACATACTACTGGCAAGACAAATCTCCCCCATCCTATAATTATGCATTTGATTTTTCCTACCTAAATGTAGAATTTAACATTTATCCTTGTTGAAATTCATTTTATTTGTTTTAGCCCAGTTTTCCAGCCTGTCAGTATCATCCTGTATCCTGACGTCTATCTTCTACCATATTTTCTACCCCTCCCAATTTAGTATCATCTGCAAATTTAATAAGCATTCCCTCTGTTCCTTCATCCAAATCATTGATACAGATGTTGAACAAAACAGGTCCCAGGACAGATCCAAGAGGATGAAGAACCATTAACATGCACTCTTATTATGTGGAACCTTATCAAAAGCCTTACTGAAATCAAGATAAACTATGTCTATAGCATTCCCCTGATCCAACACCCCTGAGTCAACTGCGATTTGATGGCACTGCACACAAACACACATGGCTCTCTCTCTAGCAGCAAAGAATTCTAAATCCTATATGTTCAAAGAACATACTTCTGGCTTTTGACCTGATTCGGTTTAGGTCCAACCTCTTTTTTTTTTTGTTTCCTCTTTTCTTGTGCTATAGACAAGCACCTTGTGATTGCGCTCTATGATTTTGCTTCCTCAAGTGACTGGGATTTGGAGCTGACTGTAGGAGAGAAATTTGAAGTCCTTTGCAGGTCAGTAACTGACAAGCCCTTAACTGATTCAGACAGACTGCTCCTCACTATAACGCAGAAAAACAAACTCCAAATGTGGAACACTTCTTATTAGAACACACTTATCTATCTAGCATTTGTGTGTTTTTAAATATTGTTACCTTTATTTCTGTCCATCAAGAAACTCAAGCAGCCCACAGAAAATTAAAAAATCACTGAGTAGATAAATACAAATAAACACAGGAAAGCCCCAGTTTCTCCATGCAACAGCCACTGCAGCATACAAAAGCCACCCAGTGAATTTCAAGGCAGCAGGAAGATTTGACCATAGTGCCTCCCCAGTTTAAATCCAGCATTCTGCCGCAGTTTATGCAATAGGCTACATCCACACTTCCAGGAAGAGGAAGGACTTGTTTGTCCAGCAGTAAAATGCAGCTGAACAGCTCAACATAATACTAAGGATGGCTCAAGGGTTGCCAGGTCCCCCTTCAGACCACCAGCAGGGAATGGGGGGGGCAGGGTAGGTTGGCCACACCCAGGTTGGGAAACTCCTGGAGGTTTAGCGATAGAGCCTGGGGAGGACAGGAACTCCAGATGGTTACAGTGCACCCTCCAAAGCATTCATTGTCTTCAAGGGAACTGATCTCTGTAGTCTGGAGATGAGTTGTGATTCTTGGAGACTCCCCAGGTCCCACCTGGAGGCTGGCATCTCTAGATGGCTCCACAAAGACTAAGCTTGTTTTATAAGTGGTGTTGGGATGAATGGCGAGGGATGCCAGGAAACTGAAGCTTCAGAGGGTTGCCTTCTTCTCTGGCTTTCCAGGGGAAGAAATGTAACCTTGACAAGGGCCAGTCTCAAAGGGGCTAGCATTTTTGCTTGGTTTCGGGAGCTTTTCCCATTTTCTTCACACACTCATATGTTGATTTGGCTCTCCCCCTCCTGCCTTAACAGAGGTTTAATGGGATGTAATTTACTGCATTATACCTGTGCCCTGAAAAGCTTCAGCTGCCTATTTCCAAACATTAAGTCTCCCCCCGGCTCCAGGCTGCTGGCAAACCTAAGTCAAGCTGTTTTCCTGAATAGCCAAATGTCAGCTACTGTCTCCACCAGGCATTACTATCTCCCAACCCATCCCACGGGGCAACACCCCTTAACTTCAGGCTCCCCTCTGTGCATCTCAAGGGCTAAGCCTCAGAAGATCAGATGACTGTAGTAGCTATCATTAAGGAGCTCATGTAGAGGCCCACAGGGACCTGTGCAGCCCAATGTTATACTGGCTTCCACACTGCACAGTCTTGGTCAGTGCCACTGGGCCTCCACTGTTGAATGCCTCAGCCTGTATGGCACAATTTGTGCCAGCCCAGAAGCTCCTAGCAGCCAACGTATGGTATTATCAGTTCCAATTGCCATAGCCACTAAAGGGCTTTGCCCATGGCTGTAGCCAGAAACCTGGGCTTGTGCACTCTCAGCAGGTGTTTGGCAGTAGTTATAGCTAAGCGCTTGAACCCTCCTTCCTCCTTGACAGTGGTAGCAGCCAAGAGTTGTGCCTCAGAAGCCATAGCTGGATCCTCATTTATAAAAGTTATTAAAAACCCTGCACTCCATATGACATCTTTCTCCCGTGACCAGAATAAGCATATAGTTTAGTCTCTTATTCTTTTAGTGCACATTCATTCACCTATTTTCACCCTGCCTTCTTCACAGCAAAGGGGACTGGTGGTTGGCAAAATCACTGACTACAGGAAAGAAAGGCTACATACCCAGTAATTTTGTGGCCTGTGCCAATAGCCTGGAACAAGAAAAGTAAGTATGAACTCCATATGGGGTGAGGAGGGGCCTCTTTGTCTTTACATCATGCAAGCATAGAATTAGTTAGTTGAATGCATAGGCGTAGACTACAGGGGGGTCGAGGGCTCGAGCCACCCCCAAAATTTCCCACAGGGGACTGAGCCCCCCCCCCCAGGAAAACGTAGCGCCTGCCACCACGCCTTGCCGCCACACCTCCTCGGGCCCTTCTGAGGCCCGGCAGCTGCTGCTGCCGGTGCCTCTCCTCCCCCCCCTGGCCTGGCCACTCCTCCGTCCTTCCCTCTCCCTCTCCCTCCATCTTTTCCGGGCAAAATGCCCAGGTGGTGGCATCACGCCATCACGCTTGGCACATTGCTAGGCGACGCTCTAGCAATCGCCCTGAAACTCTATGGCACCATAGAGTTTCAGGGCGATTGCCAGAACGTCACCCTGGCAATGTGCCCAGCGTGATGGCGTCACTTCCGGGTGACGTCACCACGCTGGGCATTTTGCCCGGAAAAGAGGGAGGGAGAGGGAAGGAGTGGCCGGGAGGGGGAGACAGAGGCACCGGCAGCAGCGGCTGGCGGGCCTCAGAAGGGCCTGGCGAGGCGCAGCGGTTTCCCGGGGGGGGACATTGCCCCAGCAAGTGCATGCACGCACTAAAGAGCCCCTCCCCCCCCCGGAATTTACAAAACTCTACGCCCCTGGTTGAATGTGACCTTGGGGAATCTCAGCCTTCATTTTTAAGTATTTTCCTAACCTTCCACTGGCGGCATCTAGGCTGTTAAGAAAAAAAGATACCAAGAACCAGATTAGGCAGAGTATAGGGCTTCAGTTACTCACACAACTCCCTTGTTTGATTATTATTATTATACCCACTCCTCTGTCCAAACTATACATTGAACCAAAATGTGATCCCTCCATCCATTGCCTTCTGCTCCTAGTCTTTGCTAAGAAGCCACCTTGGTGCCCCTTACTGAAGCAGAAAATAGGATATATGTTTAGTAAAATAAAATAAAGTAAAAAGAAAGAGTTATAACTCCTTTGGGACCAGTGAGGGAACATGGTAGTTTAACAGGGTTGGATTAGGACATGCTGAGGCCCTAAACTGTATCAGGTTTAAGAGGCGCTGTAGCATTACCAGAAATTGCAAATTAATAGATTTTAGTATTTAGAGGCTCCTCATAAGCTAAGGCCCCAAACTGTAACTTACTTTGCTGTATATGAATCCATCTTTGTGCCTTAGAAAGATACAGGTCCTGCAGTCATAGGTAGCTGAGGATTGTTAAATTGCATGAAGGGAGGAATTCCTTTTGATTGGAAACATAATTTATTGTGTAGGAAGCAGCAAGGATGATAAGGTCTCTGGAGACACACCCACCCAAAACCAATTTGTGAATGTTCCTGGGCTTCCAGTTATTAATAATAAATCTTTCTTTCTTTCTTTCTTTCTTTCTTTCTTTCTTTCTTTCTTTCTTTCTTTCTTTCTTTCTTTCTTTCTTTCTTTCTTTCCTAGATGGTTTTTTAAAGGTCTCAGCAGAAAAGAAACCGAACGCCTACTCATGGCACCAGGCAATGTGGTGGGTTCATTCTTGATAAGGGAAAGTGAAACAAATCCAGGTAAGAAGCTGGAAACGTTGTTGCAGGGGATGCTTGGTCTCTCCTTTTTTCAGAGATGAGCTGTAATCAGACAGGGTGAATGACTTCAAAATCTAGCACTTCCCCCTGTTGGATGAATGGATTAAAGCATTAAAGCAGTCTTAAATTGTGGTTTTAAATTTTGGTTTTATATATTCTGTGTACTGTATTTTATTTATATTTTCAGCTGTTTTGAGTTCCATAAAGGTAAAAAGAGGCTAATAAATATTTTAAATAAATAAATTACCGATAAAATTGTTTTGGCAACTGTTGACAAATCTTTATTTCAACTTCTGCCTTTCTCCCCAATGGAGAGTCAAAGTGGCTTAAATTGCTCAACTCTCCTCTATTTTATCATCACAACAACCCTGAGAGGGAGGTGAAGCTGAGGGGGTGTGACTGGCCCAAGGTCACCCAGTGATCTTCCACAGCAGAGTGGGAATTTTCACCTGGCTCTCCCAGATCCTAGTCTGACACACTAACCATTACAACACACTGTGAAATTATGCCCAGTAAACTAGACACATGCCTCATTTGGGATCCAACTACATGTTACACAGGAGATCCATTGTTAGCAGTGCAGTCCTAAGCAGAGTCACACCCTTCTAAGCATATTGACTTCAATGAACATAGGATTGCGCTGTGGATCCCTCCAGGTTTTTATTTTTGTTTAATGCTGCAAAGCACTTAGAGGGAGCAGAGCTAAACTGGATTGGAACTGCCACTCTGAAGCTGCGGGTTTAATCGTGCCCTACACATTTTTCTGTCATAAAGATTCTAGGACACATTGTTTTCCTCCTCTGAACAAAAACTTTATTTCCATTAAATTATGCACAATCAGCAAATAAATGCAGATTTGAGTGCTTTGTATAATGGATACAGCTTGCAAAATGAAGCTCTCGGTGGTGAAAATTTTCTTTTCACTGAAGACACGCTATAGGAAACTGTCCTGATGCCAACAAATATTTTCCATTTTCCTGTTGCAGATGCCTTCTCCCTTTCTGTTAGGGACAACAGCTCGTCTCAAGGGGACATTGTCAAACATTACAAGATTCACACGATGGACAATGGAGGATATTACATCTGCCCTAGAAACACCTTCCCTTCTGTTCAGGCACTTGTCAAGCATTATTCCAGTAAGTTACCCTTCAAACAGCTTGGGGGTTACAAGACTTAATAAAGCTCAAGAAATGTGATTCGCCCGATAGAAGGAATGCATTCTGCACTGGTCATTCAGCTCAGGTTGTTAGAAGCTCAAGATTATAAACTGCCTTGAACCGAGAAAAAAGATGGAATATAAATGTTTTAATAAATAAAAATAATAATAAATAGGAGATGGGTTGCTGGAGAGAAGCAAAACCACCAGGAGTACAACCCAATTCAGATCTCGCAGGCGACGCTTATTCAAGCTGAAGAGCTGGGATTGCTAGAGAGGAGCAAAATGTTCTGCAATGCAAATCAATTTTCCTCCTTTTCATGCATGAAATCAGAATCTGAGCTTTTTCAGGCACTGAAAATGATATCCAAATCTGATAGCTCAGATTCTGCAAAGCTGCCTTCTTTCTGTACAATATATGAGTCTACTTGCACAAACACTATAATGTAAGAGCAGAAAACAGATTGCCTATGTTACTGGAAAAAACCCAGAATTTTTCTAATTATTCATGTTACTGCTCAGGTATGCCAATAAGCTTCTATGAGCAACATTTTTTGCCTCTGATGTCTCAGTTGAACCAGGAATAGAGATCAGGAACTGAAGGATGCTGTCTACTTTCCCAGTTGCCAGTCAATAAGCCTTTTTTTTAAGTGTCAAAAAGCATTTCTCTAGCAATGGAACTTGGCATGCAGGGGGTATCAGAAAGGAGGCCTTGGACACTCAGTCTGTTCTCAAAGTGATCTTCTGGCCAAAAGGGTTGCTGACCAGGGTCCTGGAAAGCACACCAGCATCTTGCTGCATCCTCTGAAAATCTGCCTAACTTGTTCTTCCCTCACTTTTTGTGTACTTTGCAGCTAATGAAGATGGTTTGTGCCAGAGGCTGAGAGCACCATGTAAATCTGTAACTCCACAAAGACCCTGGGGCACAGATGAATGGGAGATCCCTCGGGAATCTCTGAAACTTGTCAAGAAGCTGGGTGCAGGACAGTTTGGGGAGGTGTGGATGGGTAAGTGTAGGATGGTACTGTCTCTTCTGGGAATGGTGGAGGGCAGTGTAAGTTCTGTGAGGTTTTGCCCAACTAATTTCAGATGCAATTTAAACTGCTGCATTTTTTTAACCTCTGAAGCCCCAAATAGCTAGGGCTCAGGGTGTCTCATAGATTTATGAACTTCCTTGCATGCTCTGATTGTCAACTGAGGCCCCATTCTGAGTGCCAGCTTTGTTACTGGAGAAGCAAGTTAATACAGCTGCAGAAAGGGCTTTCTACCAACTCAGCCTAGCTCATAAGATGGCCCTGTATCTTGATACACCTGACCTGGCCACCTGGATCCATGCCATAGTAACATTGAGTATGAACTTGGAAACTCCAACTGGTCCAGAATGCCGTGACTTCACAATTAGTGGGAGATAGATGGAGCGTGCCTATCACTCCCATTTTGCAAATGCTCCATTGGCGGTCCATTTGTTACTGAGCTCAGTTGAAGGTATTTGCTATCACATGCAAAGCCCTTCATGGCTTTGGCCCCTCTTATTTGTAAGACCACCTCACTCCCTATGGCCCACCACGACAGCTTCGCTCAAGTCAAGAGGGGCTTCTGCAGGTGCCAACCTGCAAATGGACAAAATCAACCACCCCCCGTGTATGTGCTTTCTCCATTGTGGCTCCTAACTTGTGGAATGCCCTGCCCAAGGAGGTCAGGAACGATCTCACTCCCCTGGCTTTCCACAAACTATGCAAAGCTGCATTATTCAAGAGGGCTTTTCTGCAGAGATAAGAGGGTTGCATTGTACAAAATGGTTCACAAGCTTACTTAGATAAATGACAGACACTGTGGTCCATACTACTGCACACAGCTTGTTGTAAGTGGGATCCTATTATATAATTTCTGTACCGTTTAGTATGTCATGTTTGTACTTACTCTAAGCCTCAGTTCTTTCTGGTGGTTCCAGACTGAAATACAAATGCATTAAGTTATCGAATGCCCCATTTTGATTGTACTGACTCACTATATGTAATCTGCCTTGAATCCCTTAATAAAAAATTAAAATAAGGAAAAGCTAAAAGGGTAGAGTTTTTCAGTTTAGAAAAAAAAACAAGTAGAGGGGAGGAACATGACATATGTTTATAAACTCAAGCATGGTATGGGAAAAGCTGACAAGGAGAAAACTGATACATTTGAAATGTGGTGCTGGATGAGAGTTTTATAGATTCAGTGGACTGCCAAAAAGACAAATAAGTAGGTCCCAGATCAAATCAAGCCTGAATTCTCCCTAGAAGCTAAAATGACTAAACTGAGGCTATGATGCTTTGGTTACATCACAAGACTACAAGACTCACTGGCAAAGACAATAATGCCAGGAAAAGTTGAGGCCACTAGGAAAAGAGAAAGATCCAATATGAGAAGGATTGATTCAATCATGGAAGCCACGGCCTCCAGTATGCAAGACCTGAACAAGGTTGTTAACAATAGGACTTTTTGGATGTCATTAATTCATAAGGTCACCATAAGTCAGATGTGATTTGACAGCACATAACACCGAGACACAAAAGCGGATAGTGAGGATTTTTTGTTCCTTCTCTCCTAATGATAGAACATGGGGGCATCTAATGAAGTTGACTGAGAGCTTCTAGTGTCCTGGCCCCACTTATGGACCTCCTGATGGCACCTGGTATTTTTGGCCACTTTGTCATGCAGATTGTTGAACTGGATGGGCCATTGTCCTGATCCAACATTGGCTTCTCTTATGTTCTTATGGGAGCAGTTTCAGAACAGACAAAAGATAGTACTTCACACAATACACAGCTGACTTGTGGAATTTACTGCCAAAGGTCACAGTGGTGGCTACTAGTTTAGTTAGTTTTAAAAGGAGATTAATTTAAGGACAGAAGGTCAATCAGTAACATTAACCATCATAGGTAAATGGAACTTCCATATTCAGAGGCTATATATTTCTGAATACCGCTGCTGGGAGGTGGAGTGACAAAAGAAAAAGGCAGTTGCCTTCATGCTCTGTGAATTTTCTGAGATCACCACCACCCCCGCCATCTAGGTAAAAATTTTGCCCAGTAAGTTTCCTTCTATGCTAACAGAGCAAAAACCTGCATGCTAAGTGGTCATCTTCAGAATCTAACTACATAGGCATGATGCTTACCCATATACATACAGAAAATGCCACCTTTGGTTAGACCCTCACTGCAAGACCCTGAGCCAATCACTTTTTTCTTAGCCTAACCTACTTTACAGGGTTATTCTGAGGATAAAATGGAGGAAGGGAAAAACCCATGAATTCTCTGGAGAAGTAAAAGGATGAAAATAAACAAACTTGATCTGGGGGCTTGGGGCAAGGCCCTTTACTGGAATCGCCTTGATGTCTCCTGCCCCCTGGAGGGGAAATGGGAGCCAATCACTGTTAAGAAAGTGTATAGAAAGACCCTGCACAAGGAGTCAGGTTTTTGGTTTCACAAAGCTGGACTGCAGTGGGGGTGCTTACCCCAAAGAAAGGGCATTGGTCTAAAGAGGAAAAGGCACTGAAGTAGTTAGGAGTCTAGGATTTTAGTAAGAGAACTTCATTGTTTTCCAGCCAGCTTCCTTCCATGGGATTTCCCCCCTGAGTGATTATAATGGGCCCTTGTGTTTACATCTTAACCAGCTTTTGGTTTGCTTTTGGTTTGTTTGTTGTCAAGTCACAGCAGACTTAGGGCAACCCCTCAGGGCTCACAAGGCAAGACACCTTTGCCATTGCCTGCCTCTGTGTAACTACTCAGGACTTCCTTAGTGGTCTCCCATCCTAATACTAACCAGAGCCAACCCTGCCGAGCTCCTGAGATCGGACAAGATCAGGATAGCCTGGACTCTCCTAGTCGGGGTGGGCAATAGATACAGCACTTGGTAAATATTTATTTTTGCTCTTTACTCTGCCTCTTTTCACCTCCAAATTCTGCTTTACAGCAGGGCACACTCTGACCAAACAGGGAATTGCCGGGGGTGGAGATGGTGGAGGAAGGTGCTCTGGGGCCACAGCAACCCTAGCAGAGTGAAGAGTCTGCTACTTCGGTCATGGAGGAGATTACATTAATAAACCTATTACAGCAGCAGTGGCTGGCCAAAATCTGCAGCCCCACCTCAGTGGGGCTGGCCTCCAGGGCTACTCAACCTTGCCAATGAATAGCATCATGCCCTCTGTGTCCGTTTTGCTATTCTTCAGCTGCTCGTGTAGCGCAGGGGAGAGAAAGCCAGATATTGCTACAACAAAAACACTGGCCCCTACAATGTGCTGTCCTAGGTAGCCACCTGGGATCACTTGTGGGTAACAGTAGCTTTCTGATCAGTTTTGCTGTTCTTTGTTTTTGTTCTCTAATGAATCCCAGTTAGGGTTGCTATGTCCCTCCTGGGCAGCCAAGTAGGGTAGCCAGATCCAGGTTGGGAAATCCTTGGGGATTTGGGGATGGAGCCTGGGGAGGGACCTCAGTGGGGTACAATGCCACATAGTCCACCCTCCAAAGCATCCATTTTCTCTGTAGTCTGGAGATGAGCTGTAATTCCAGGGGATCCCCGGGTCCCACCTGGAGGCTGGCATCCCTAATCCCAGTCCTTTTTAAGTGGTTGTACCCACTTCCTCCTCAGGAATCCCTCATTTTGGCTAAACAGGAAATGATAACAGCTGCTATTTATGAACTCTTTCAGTGATGTTGTTACTTCAGGATTGTTTCTACCCTTGTATGTCTTTGTCCTTGTCCTCCAACCTAAAAACCCCCACAGAAGGCCTGTTCTTCCTGAGATGATAAACTTTTGTGTGACTGCTATTTCAGATGGCAGTTGGAGATCACATGATGGTATACCCTCCTGTGGGATGGGGGGCAAAATCCCTCCATATAGAAAAATAGTACATGGAGAGGATTTCTGGACTAACCTGATATGCTAGTCTTCTATGTACAGGGAATGTTTATTTTTTTCATCAGGGATGAGGACAAAAATCCCAGTGGCTTTGGGTTGGGCACAGGGAGTGTTCACTAGTTAAATCATTGGAAAATCTTCCCCTACAGGATATTACAAGAATAATGTGAAAGTAGCAGTCAAGACGTTGAAAGAAGGCAGCATGGCCCCTGAAGCTTTCCTGGCTGAGGCCAACTTAATGAAAAGGCTTCAGCACAACAAGCTGGTTCGACTACATGCTGTCGTCACCCAACAGCCCATTTTCATTGTAACAGAATACATGGCCAATGGTAAGTGTCTCATTTAATTATCAGCTCTATATAGATTTGTATTGCTTTGCCTCTGAATACAGAGACTGGTGTTTCACTAGACTGCAGTCTCCTTAGAATGTCTTTGCTATATTTCCCTAGCACACATTATGAATATTTTTATGTGTTGCTTTTTCTTTTTTCTCTGCTGGGGTGTGGTGGCATTCGAGAGTCTCTCACCAAAATATAAAGTGTGGTGCTGTAATATCTCACAGTGCAATCCAAAATGCAGTTATACCCTTCTAAACACATTGATTTCAATGTCCTTAGAAGGGTGCAACTTTGCTTAAGACTGCACTGGTATCATTCTCCGTTATAGCTGTCTGTGTGTATACTCCTCAGAACCATTTGCATGGCCAGTTCCATCAGAGAGCATTATGTTTTTCCTCCCTTGCAGGATGTCTGCTGGATTTCTTGAAGACACCAGAAGGAAACAAGCTATCTCTTCCAAAACTTATAGATATATCAGCTCAGGTAGGTAAATTGCCCCAGCACAAGCTGTGTCAAAATGAGATCTGGATCATTTCTTGCATCTGGATGCTAAGATTGTGCATTCAGAATGGCCAAAGCAAGCCCCAGACTACCCATATGGTTTTCAGACCCAATCCAACAAGGCCAGATGTGGCCTGGTCGCAGACAACAGGTCTGCCCACCACTGAAAACTGCAAGGGTGGGCCTAGCTTCCAGCATTCTTTCCAGCTGTGTTTGAAAACTGAAAAAATACTCTAATCTGTAGCCCTGGTTCTATCCCCCCCCCAGACTCCCTACAAGTCGCCCTCCCACTTACCCAATGGGCTCCGCCTTCTGCAGCTCCAGTCTACCAAGAGCCATTCCTCCCACCCCAGCTCCCAGGTTTACCTACCCATTCAGAGGAGAAATAGCAAAGTCCTCTGCTGAGCCCAGGTCTATCCTCTGGAACCCAGATCTACCTACCTGGACAGGGGAAGTGTCCCCCCACTACCTCCCTTCAGCTTCTACTACTCAGCACCCCAAGGAAACAGGAATTTATACACAGCATGAGGAAATGCAAATTGAAAAGAGAATACAACTACAGGCACAGTGGCACTGTCTGGAAAATGGAGCTAGTGGAAGAGGCAGAGGTTTTTTGACTTCAGTCACATTCATCCCCCTTCAGCGTCTTAAACCTGCCAGGCACCCTCAGGTGACTTGATGATGCACATTTATATGTAACTCCAAACATGTGACATGATGTTATCAAAGAACATGACTACATTTTTGATCCACAAAGCAAGTCAAACCTGATTAACCTTTTTTGTGCACATCCCTCCAGCCGCTATGTTCTCTGTAGTTCCCTCGACACATCAAACCTAGCCTTCTTTGAAGAAAAACTCCATTTTTGACCCTTGACACCTGAAGTTTCTGAACTGTGATTGTGGGATGGAAACTTTGAGATAGCGTTTGTGAATTTCAAAACTGAATGCCAGCATTCCAAATTAATTTGGAGGCAAGGTTTGAGGTGAATTTTGAATGATCAGTAAGCCCTCTTATTTTGGGGGGTTATGTTCATATCTTTAGCTGTGAATCTTCTAGAGTACTTCTTCATGCAACACAAAGCTTATGGAATTCACTGCCACAAGACATTAATGATGGCATTGAACAGGTGGCTTTCATGGAATAGAGGTCTTTCAGTGGCTAGTAACTGTGATTGCTAAAATATTTAGAGTTAGATGCTGAGGAAGAAAATAAAACCAGAGGAAGACTGTGGCCTTTGTATTGCGCTCATGGACTTCTTGGAAGCATCAGATTGTCCACAATAGGAAACAGAGTGCTGGGCTAGATGGACTTTCAGTCTGAATCTGCAGGACTTTTTCTGTACTTGAGTGTGAAGGGGGGTACACACAGGAGTGCCGTTGCCTTCATGGCCTGTTTAAGGGATTACAGGATAGTCTCATCAAAGTGGACTGCTGGACTAGACAGGCCTTTGGTTTACTTCAGTAGAGCATTTCTTATATGTTGGCTTGCTGTCATTTCCTTGCCCTATTTGGTAGTGGTTGCAGTTTCAGTGCACCACAAACCAGTATGACCTAGCTTCAACGTGCTGGTCCAGTGATGAACGTCACCTTGACCATATCATGTGCATAAGCAAGTAAACAGGAAAACACTGACCCTCAAGAGACAAGCACTCAGCCCAAATCTAAAATGAGGAAGTGATCAGAGTATAATTTTCCTTGTGGTCAAGCCCAGCAGTCACTCCCTCTCTTGTGCTTGTAAGAGTTGAGAGCAAACCCACCATCTGCCACTATCTCATTAACATCAGGACAGGAAGTGACGCCAGTTTCTCCATTTTCCATTGAGGTAAGCGCTGTTCAGTGTGAAAGCATGTCAACTTGAGCGTGCAGTATACTTGTGGAAAGTATGTCTTAATATCCTGTTTGCAACCACAGGAAAGCTACAAGTTGTCAAAAACTAGAATCTCTGAGGTGTGGAAAATTCTTCTGCCCCATTAGTCTGAAAAAAAATGTGGAGGGTTACCCATCTTTTTAACCATCTATTATACATGACTTTCTTCTACAGCAGCTAAAGCCTGGCCTGCTTTAGAGGGATTTTCTGTACTATGTGGCATTTTTTGCGGACAATAACATTCTGAACTTGTGTGTTTTTCCTAAGATCCAGCCGGGACTTTCCCATCCTTAATTTAAACCCATGATTGTGAGTCCTATCCTCTGCTGCCAACAAGAAAAGCTCCCTGCCCTCCTCTAAGTGACAGCCCTTCAAATACTTAAAGAGAGCAATCACGTCCCCCCTCAATCTCCCCTTCTCCAGACTAAACTTTCCCAAGTCCCTCAGCCTTTACTCATAGGGCTTGGTCTCCAGGCCCCCAGTCATCCTGGTCGCTCTCCTTTGCACCCGCTCCATTCTGTCCACGTCCTTTTTGAAGTGAGGCCTCCAGAACTGCACAATACTCCAGGTGCGGCCTGACCAATGCAGTGTACAGTGTACAGCCCATTGGCCATAATACTTCATATGGATAAATAGCATTGTCACTGTATTCCTACATATTTTATTATTTAGACGTTTATGCCCAGCATTCCTACCCACTGGGATACCAAAGTGGCTTAAAGCATCACCTCCCCTCCTCCATTTTCCCCTTACAACAACAACCCTGTGAGGGAAGTTAGGCTGAGAAAGAGTGACTGGCCCAAGGTCACCCTGCAAGCTTCCATGGCAGAGGAGGGATTCAGATCTTCCATATCCTTGTCCAGCAGTCTAAGAAGGTACAGACTCTAACTGCCAGGCATTAGTAAGTATAATGCTCTGACCTTGATAGCCCAGTTTTATCAGATCTCAGAAGCTAAGCAGGGTCAAGCGTGGTTGGTATTTAGATGAGAGATCCCCAAGGAAATCCAGGGTCCTGGAGCAGAGGCAGGCAATGGCCGCTACATCTGAAGTCTCTTGCCTTGAAAACCCCACAAGGTCACCATGTGTCAGCTGCGACTTGACCGCATAAAAGAGAGTAGAGGGCAAGTATTCTTGGAAGTACAGTTATCAGCCACCCAGAATGTTACCAACTTGACCAGAGGTAGAGAGTCCAATGTAGAGATTAGAGAATTGGACTGTAACTCTGCCAAGAAGCTCAGAAGTGACTGTGGGTCACTTGCTTATCTCAGAGATGTTATATAGAAAAAATGAAAAAGCTAAATCCTTATCTGTAGCTCCTTGGAGGGAAATAAGATATAATGGAAAGATAGAATTTAACTCTCCTACTCAGTAACCAAAACTGATTGTAAGTCCTAGCTGGAAAAAAATTGTAAGTTGTTTTGTTTTCTAACACATTTTAAAATGTATTTTTTTAAAAAAAAGAAAGCAACATAAAATTAACTGTTGGGGGGACACTCTTCAGGGGTGCTTAACATGAGAAGTCAGAATGCGCCCATAGAACGATTCACCTATTTCAACTGATAGTGCCCATGCAAAAACTTAATGGTGAGGTGTACTGTTCAAAAGAAGTGATCTGGGATTCCCATTTGGCTATGTCCACAATTTTGTAATATTTCAGTTAACACCATTTTCACTGGGAAATACATACTGCAGTCCAACAAGAGAGCCATGAATGAAAGCTGGCCTAAGATGCAGGTACAGATGTTCTTCTGAATGAGCATCCATATAGGTGCTATGATTGATACCTGGATCCCACTGATGGCTTGGATGGGGATAGGGATGGGCATCTTTCTGGAATCACTTACTGCCATGTCTGACAAATTGCACCTGCCTTAGCCTTCGGAGTCAGATTTTGAGATGTTATTGCCAAACTCAGACACATTTCATCAATATTTTTTCAGGTATTGAACGTGTAATTTTTAAAATCTGGGTTGGAGAGTCAAGGTTTTTCTTGTGAGCTTTTTCTAATCAAAAGCTTTTCAGTTTCAGGAAGCAGAACCAGTTGTACATATCTGAAAAACGTCCTTGAGGACTGTTTTCTGGAGAGAGGTGGTTTGGGGAAAGCAAAATCTTGAGGACTGATTGTTCTGTTTGGGGTCACCTCAATTCAATTCTGTTGCCCATATGACATGTAGGATAGTTGCTCTTCTTTGTCTTTGTAGGTTGCTGAAGGGATGGCATACATTGAGAGAATGAACTTCATCCACAGAGACCTCAGAGCAGCCAATATTCTTGTTTCAGAGACTCTCTGCTGCAAAGTTGCAGATTTTGGCCTGGCTAGGGTCATAGAGAATGAATACCTTGCCAAAGAAGGTCAGTTCTAGGGTTGGAGCCTTGCATTGTTTTTATTAGTTCTCTCACATGTGTCAACAACAGCCTGGAAGCAAAAGACAGGGTACTGAAATACGAGTACAGTTTAGAACCTCTCTCTCTCTCTCTCTCTCTCTCTCTCTCTCTCTCTCTCTCTCTCTCTCTTCTCTCTCTCTCAACTTCAAGTTGAGGCAGGCTGACATTTGTCTTCAGATTCATTAATGATGTTGTGGATTGTAAATTATTTTTATGGCTGATGTTGGTGGCTTTCTGCTGTTGTGTGCTTATTGTAATTTCAAAGATCTTTTGGATTTTTAAGAATCATTTTAAACACTGATTGAAGCTGGAAAGGGCAACTCTGATTCTACACATAAATAAACAAACTGATGGATGGAGTGACAGATAAATGTTTTAACAAATGCTGACTGTCCCTCCCATCTCCCAACAAAGAGAGTGAGAGGAAATTCTAGAGAGAAAGAGACTTGACGTTCAAAGACTGAATCTTGCCCAAAGGCATCATGATAGCTTCTGATTATGAATTTATTTCTCCCTGACAGGTGCCAAATTCCCTATCAAATGGACTGCACCAGAGGCAATCAACTACGGGGTTTTCACAATCAAATCTGACGTCTGGTCCTTCGGTATTCTGCTAACTGAAATTGTCACGTATGGAAGGTGTCCCTACCCAGGTATGGGAGGCATATCATATCAGTCCCCAGCAATGAATTTATTAATTCATTTCTTCACTGAATTCACTGATGCTCAGGACAGACAGTTTACTTTTATTTATTCATTTAAAAAATTGAACAGGCCCTCTTAAAGCAGTCTCAGCAGCATGCTGAAAACGTTGGTGGATGAGAGAGTGTAGGAGACTTCCCTGCAACCTGGGGCTGCTTTCACATGGAGGTTTTCTGCCATTTCAGCCACCCAACCCATGTGGAGGGAGGGGGGGTTCTGTTTCTACCTGGTGCTGTCCTGCGCTTATGCTCAAATCAGAAAAGCCATTTCTTCCTGCTTAAAGAAAAGGATTGTTTTAACCTGAAATAAAAAAATCTTTCCCAGCATGGCCTTACTGGGATGATCTTTTAATATGTCCAGAAGGAAAGGTATGCCTTTGGTTTCCCTCCCCACCCCCCAACCTTCCATCACATATTCATCATGACCTGCAGTGTATCGTAAATCCTGGAAATAAGGGCAATTTCCAAGTTTGTGAAGAGGAGCATGTGTGGTACTTTCCTGGGGGATAACTCACTGAAGCCTCCAGAGGAGGTGGAGAGGACCTCAGAACAGAGGAGAGAGTTGGCTGCAACACTTCCTCCTCTGCCCAGCTGCCTTCCTTTTCTGGTTGCAAAGGCTTGCCCTTGGTCTGCTGCCCAGTCCATTTCCTCTCCCTTACACACTCTCAGGTTTTGTCAGGCTAAACATGGCGGCCTCACCTGACTTCCAGCCAGCAGTCATCAGTTGAGAACATCCCTCTGGAAGTTTAAAAGATCTCCTTATCATATTGTGACTGGGGCTGGGATAGGTGTGGTTGGGCGCAGTACTTGCAAGGCTGACACCCAGAGTAGGCTAGGTAGCAGGCATGGCTCCATGCTGAGCAAAAAGAGAACCCTCAGGCAGGAGCTGCAGAACACCGAAGTGATTAATAACTTCAGGGAACAGGCAACTGACACCACTCCCTGGTTCACCATGACTGCTCTCTCCAGCCACCCCAGTTCCACCTCACTGCCACCTTAAGGGCACAGCCAAATAACTGAACCTGCCCACTCTGGCTGGAGTCTGGGCCCCTGCCCTACCCCTGCCTCAGGCTTAATGGACTACCCTCACCCCAGACTGCCACTGCAAACACCAACCATCCACATTCTGCTGTTGGTAGGCCTGGCCCCATAGTCAATGCTCCCTCTAAGCTGTGGAGTCTTGTGAGCAAAAATTCTACTTTGTGAGCTACTGGCATTAAAGTTGTGAGCAAGTGATTTGGCTACTTCATAAAATAGTTTGCTCTGGAGCCATCCTTCATGAGCTAAGACAAAAATGTGTGAGCTAGAGACTGAAAAACTGTGAGCTAGCTCACACTAACTCAGCTTAGAGGGAACACTGGGATCACACGCACAATTCGCCCCAACATAGGTGTGAATGCCGGGCAGATTAAAGGAGCGTGATCAAATGGCAACATCTGGGAAGTGCCCCGCAGCCGTCAGCAATCCGTTTTGCTCTGCTGCAGAAGCAGAGTTAAAAAACACCTCAGAAAGTCCTGTAGCAAATGGGTTGCTACGGGCTATAGATGGACTTTCCTGAGTCTGATCGCCCCAGTGCACTTCCATGGCATCAGGATGGTCTGATCAGGCCATCCTGACTCTGTTCCATTGTTTTTTCCCCTTCTCAGTATGAGCATCATCGCACGCTCCATAGGGAGCCCTCAGGGCTGAGGTGCAAATCATTGATCCCTTGTTTAAGTGCATCGGAGACAAATGGCCCCCCAAAAAACCTGACTCACCCGTGGTTGCGTCTGATCATGCAGTGGCGGGCTGTGCCCGCAGCTTCCAAAGTCCGCATGATCACGCAACTGCGGGTCAACTTCTGCCAGAGGAAATAGCCTCTCCTCCCCCCTCCACTGTATCTCGTGTGTATGACCACCACTACTATCTGTCTCCCCCTTGCCCCACTGGCTCGACCTTTCCTTCAGGGTGGATGCCCTAACAGACTGGTGGTGTGGTCCCTGGCCTCCCCAGACATCTTATGCATTTATTTGTTTCTTGGTCATTGTTGTATATGAGTTTTGAGATTTTACATATTGGCTTTATCTAAGGTAAGGTGAGTTACTAAATAAAATTTTAAAAATCATGATAAAAAAGGTAATTTTAAAGGGGCTTTCTTTCATTCCCTCTTTTCTGCAGCTATGACCAACCCCGAAGTCATCAAGTGCTTAGAACTTGGTTACCGAATACCCCGTCCAGAACATTGCCCACATGAACTCTATGCAGTCATGTTGAAATGTTGGCAGAACAATCCCGAAGAAAGACCCACATTTGAATACCTCCAGTCCACCCTCGAAGACTTTTACACATCCACAGAAACACAGTACCAACCTGAGCCTGCATTTTAGCTGCTATTTCTTGAGCACTTACCTGAAGACAATTTACAAGGGACAAAGGAATTGTACTGCAGAATGCTGACAGGAAGGACATTCAGGTTGTTTTTTTTAATGGCACCTTAGTAATGCATATTTGGTTTGTCTTCCTTCTACACAGGGGTCATTTTGTAGAAAAAGAGGTGCAGGAGCTCATTAGCATAACTTATTTGCATATGCTACACCACCTGACATCACTAGAAGTATGTCAGAAGGCAAGAAAGAAAGAAGAGAGAAAGAGAGAAAGAAAGAGCTGGCAGAGAGTGGACAGCTACTAATCCAAGCCTCAGAAATACCACTATTCTGGGAGGACAGCTTCAGTGGTGGCTGAAGCTTTCAGAAGGTTGGTCGGAGGAACAAGGACCTTTCCAGGGGGCGGGGTCATTTTGCTGCAGCCATGACACAAGCAGGCATTCCCCCATGGGGCGGGGGTGGCTGGCACCAACTCCCGGAGCTGCGCTCCCCCGAGCTCCTGCTCAAAATGACCCCTGCTTCTACATAGTCTTTATGGTCCTCATCCCAGTGGCCTTGTTCAGGCCAAATTTGGGGCAGGTGTCCTGGGACCCAGCTTATCAACTCAGTAAGAGAGAGGCCAAAAAAAGGCTGTAGCTTTGCATTTGATGTATACATTAACATCAAAAGGAGACCCCACACACAAAGACGCTTAAGTTCAGAGTCTAAAATTACCTAACTACATCAGTGCCTGACCCTCTTCTGGATCAGATATGAAAGGAGACAGTCTTCATAATGGTGGGGTCACAGCAAAGGATATTCCGGGTCGGGCATAAAGAGATGATTTGAATAAGGAGAATATGTCCCTCTCTCAAATCATACTCTACTGCTTGTCCCTGATTTCCAGCATAGTTCCTTCCTACATTTCCCCCTCATTAAGCAATAGTATAAAAAGGCTGGAGCTATAATACCAGTGGTAATCTTTTGTTACTGGAGTGTCATTCTGAAGTCAGTAAATCCATTATGATTGAGCAGACTATGTAGATTTGTCATAGCCTGGGAAGCTATTGCACAGTGCCTGTGCCATTGCCAAGGGCATGCTATTGACAGGATTGCCAACCTCCAGGTGGGGGCTGCAGTTCTCTCAGAATTTAGTGCACAGAGTGTGGGCCCTGCAACTCCCAACCCTTATCTATGGCTCTGCTGTTAGCAGTCAGACTCCTCCTCTTTGAGGGGCAGTTTAGTGTTAAGAGAGAGATAAACACCCTTCTTTAATATCACCCCAAAATCATATTTGCAGGGTACTGCCTGGCCTAAGAGCAATACTAAAATTGATCTGGTATAAACAAAATGGATGTTGGCCAGGTAAGAGCCTGGGGAAATATTTTGGTAGGTAAATCATAAAGGCTGACCAGCTAACAATCCTCCTCCCCACATTAAAAAGATGCATAATTTAAAACAATGGTTCTCCCAAGAAAACATTACCTCAACTTGGATTAACCTCATCCACACCTGGTCATGCTTCCCCTCACCCATTTACTCTAATTATGCAATACTTTACACTATTCATACAACCTGTATGAATATTCTCCCATTCTGTACTCCCATCCTGTACTCAAGTGCATAAAGAAATATTAACACCTACAGCTCAACCCCTGGCAATCTCATCAAGGTTTCCCAAGATCTTTGTCCATCAAGACATTGTTTTGGGAGCAAACACATCAGATAGCTCCAGGGAACATTTTTCCTATAACTGCCAGCACTCTGCACCCTAGCAGTGTGTGTGTGTGTTCTTGACGTCAAACCTCACCCCCCACTTGTGTGTGGGTCCTCTCCTCTGTGAAACGCTGGCCGTTTTGCTGCCTCTGCAGATCTTAATCTTCTAGATTGGTAAATATCAGTTCTCCAAAATCACTATCTCCTTAGCTAATTTGTGTGTTTGTGTGTTCTGTTTGTGTGTGTTTGCCCTTTTAATATTTTTCAATAAAACAATTTCCAGTTGAAAATCATTACAATGCCATTCATTCAAATATTGATAGAGTTCTCAGTCCTCAATCCATCTATTCACTGGAGGTGGGCTTTTATCTTTCCACTGTTGAAATACAGAGTCTTAGCTGTAGTAAGGGCACGGAGAGTCCATTTTGGTGTAGTGGTTAGAGAGTGCGGTATGAGTAATAACTGCTTCCCAGAAAAACTGAATGACTAGATATGCCTAAAGCATATGTTTAAGGGATGTGACCTTGGACTTACAACGCCAACAGTTAGAGACTTCACTCAGTCCATTGCTAAAGGGTCGCTATGGTGTCCAGTATAACTTTTAAAAATTTTGCTGAATGAGTCACAACTTAAGATCCATGGAGAGAGCAGGTATAAACTATAAGGCCATATCTCATTGCTTTGGCAAAATAGGAAGATTCAGTTCCTTATTCCATTCATTCTTGAGATTCTGCACATCATATTTATTAATCAAATCAAATATTTATACATAAATATTGTAAGTTTTCTTTTCCCCTTTGATTCAGTTAGAGTTTCCAGGAGCAAAGGAGACTCGGAGACACTTAATGCCATATATTCTTCCCAATTAAACTGGATCTCCATCAGCGAGCTCCCTTAAGCATTCGTGGATTTAACTACTCTTAGACAAAGTCTGATTCTGAGTTTTCCTTTTGGCAGAACTTGGAAGCCTGAGGGGGGAGCAGGAGACATGTAGTTTCACATTGCCCTCTCAGCTCTGTCCACACACTAGACCTAAAAAGAAGAGGATGTAAAAGCTCCAGGTTCAATCTTCCAGGTTCCCACTAGGTGGCTCTCTCCCCTTAGATATCCTGCGCAAGACTTTTAAAAAAAATAACCAAAAAACCAAGCACAGATCTGCTTTGGAAGGTGTTTCAATAATGAATGAGTGCTAAAAGAAAGGCCAAGAGTGCTCCAAGCTGTCCTAAGTCCCTAATTGCTAGTTTTCAGCAGAATACTGGCTCCAAGTACAGAGAGTCCCCTTAGCCATCATAATTAAGTTTTGGTAGACCCATCCCCCATATATTTGTCTCTCTGCAACCCTCCCTTTTAAAATTGCATTCCTGTCCTACCTCAGAGCTTTTAAAGGTACAGGTGCCAACGTCCAGGTAAGCATGGCTTTCATTTGGATTTTGCCACTGGCTTGCCTTGCCAACCCAGGAAAATTCAGTTGCAAATTATTGTTGTAGCTAGCCCAACACCAGCATGCTATCCAACAGCATGCAGATGCAGCAGTCTCCGTTTCATCTCAGTTGAGCAAAAGGGCACTTGCTCCTGAGTAGATGCTGACAACACTGACCTTGACAGGCCGATGGTTTAGCTCAACATAATGCAGCTTCACATTCCCTTGTTCACAGTTCATTACCACATGACATTCCTTTAGTGGGAAGACTGGCTTGCTTTGCACGGCTAGCCCATGTTATGAGATAAATCTCCGCCACCCACCCTTTTGCCTGTGAGGTTCAAAATATCCCATTTTCAGTCCTTTTAAAGAAACCATTACATGTTGTGTACCTAATTTCGGCACTCTTGGTTGTCAGAATTCATCTTAACTGTGTGGACATATACTCCATGCCCTCTGTTATTAATTCATTCAGCCCTCTGCACCTTGCTTTGAGACCTGAGGAAGTGGTGCTGCTGAAGGGAGTTTTTAAGCCTTTCTTCTCATGCTGTTTTTCTAATTTAAATCTTTCCCTCCTCTTTGAAGTGGCAAACATATTGGTTTTACAAATATTAGCGTTTTTAATCTCAGAGGACTGTTTCCTCCTTTGCACAATGTTGGGGGAGGGAGAAAGCAACAAAAAAATCCACTTTGAATTGTGTGTTCGTGTAGATGGATAAATACATGAAGGTAGTTTAGGTCTGTTGCTGAAGGTGAGATTTGAACCTGGAACCTCCACCTTACCCTACAACACCTCTCCCACCCCCCACCCCCTGCCCAAGCTGTCAGCTTTTTTTCAGTCCCTGCACCATTTGATGCCTTGCATTAGTACCTCAGGCCCTCCAGGTTACACACTAGGTGGTCCCGGGCCCCACAACAGGGCTGGCTTCCCTTCTGATAAAGCAAGGGTCAGAGAGGTCACCTCCAGGTCAGTTCCTGGGCATGTATCAAGCAGCCGGGACATGATGCTCTTCAGGGGGAGCTGCATCCAAACCTAGTTACCCTCTGATCCAGCAGCAGCTTGTATAAACTGCCCTTGTCTTGATGTGGCTTTAGCTAGTAATTTATGATCCCTTCCAAACCCCTCCACTCTCTGTTGTATCCCAGGAAAGATGGGAGTCCTAAAGAGAACTTTGAGGGTGGATGGAAATATGGGCAGTCATCCTAGCCTTGTTTGCTAATGTTCAAATTCAATTTGTGGTGAATTTTTTCTGCCAATCTTCCTTTCTTTAATGGTTTGTATGAATATTCTAAGAGGGGAGGCAACCTTTTTGGACAAGTTCCTCTCCCCCAGTTAAAATAAAATTGAGTGTCTAACTGTGAAAATGGAGTGAGGAAGGACACAAGGGCTGTACATATTTGGAGTACCCAACGGCATGGCCAACATTTCAGGGAGTCACCTTGGACTTGGCTGGTGGCTGTGCAGTGAAGTGATGTCCAGGATAAGCCTGGGTCCGGCCCTGGGGGTCATTTAAAATGGTCTGCTGTGCCCCTGTCAGCGTGCATGCAGGGGTTTGCCTGTCCCTGTCCTGTAATAACCCTCCTGTGTTATGGTCCTATGAAATCGTCATTTTTTTAAAAAAGAAGGATTGCAATACAATAACTTGACTGTGAGTTCGGATTAAACTTTTAAGAGTTAAAAACAGAGTTAAAATACATATAATACAGTTAAAATACATACAAAACATAAAACATTGGTTAGGAAGGCGGGATCATTGAGGGAATGCCGAACAAAACAAAAAAAGTCTTCACCTGTTGGTGTAAGACAGCAACAGAAGGGGGCAGATGAATCTCCCTGGGGAGAGAGTTCCAGGCCATGAAAGCCCTCTCCTGGCTTGCCATCCACCTAATCTCAGAAGGCAGGGGCACCCAAAGCAGGGCCTCCAAAGCTAACTATAATGGTCAGTCAGGTTCTTAAGGGATTATGTAGTCCCTTAGGTATGTTGGTTCCACACCATATAGAGCTTTGAAAGTCAATACCATCACCTTGAATGGTGCCCAGAAACATAACACAAGACAAGCCATGTTGGATCAGGCCAATAGCCCATCCAGTACAACACCCTGTGTCACACAGTGGCCAAAACCCAGGTACCATGAGGAGATCCACCAGAGAGGCCAGAACTCTAGAAGCTCTCCCACTGTTGTCCCCGAGCACCAAGACTATAGACATAGTGTTCCATCTATACATTGTGGCTAATAGTCACTGACAGACCTCTGCTCCATATGTTTATCCAATCCCCTCTTGGAAGTCAGTGTAGGTGAGTCAAGACCAGGGATGAGCACAAACCAGAAAATTCTGGTTCAGGGTTTGGGGTGTACCGAACCCGAACCCCAAACAGTTGGTTCAGGCCTGTTCAGGCTGCCTTTCTCCTGGCCGCACCAAGCCGCAGCTGGGAGAAAGGGAGGGATCACTGAGAAAGGATTAAATGGCTATGAGCCATTTAACCCATCTGTTTTGCATCCCCACACTTCAAAGTGGAGGGGAGCAAAATGGAGGAGTTTAATGGCTTGCAGACATTTAAACGTTAAAAGTGGGGTTGCAAAGTGACTTACCTGGCATGGCGGGGGAGAGCTGGTCCCATTCTGGGACATTCATGCATGTGCAAAGCGTGCGTGGCGCGATGTGGGCACATCACCAACCAATTGTACCATAGAGTTTTCAGGTTGATTGCTAAAGTGTCAGCCAGCAACATGCCCAGTGCAAAGATGTCACCTCTGGGTGATGTCATCATGCCAGGCATGTCAGCCCAAACCAGGCACTTTGGGGGTGGGGTTCCCCTCGTCGGCCTGATCCGGACCAGCGGATTGGGGGCCATTTTGGTGAGGAACCCCTGCAACCCGGGGGACTTGGTAGGGCTGCCAAGTCCCCCGGTAGGGCGGGGGAAACACCGATTTTTAGTGCTTACCTCCCGCTTTTCCAAAGATGGCCACCGGGGGGACAAAATGGCTGCCTTAAAAGGGAAATGTCTGCAGAGAGCCTGCCCTGCAGTAAAAAGCCTCACCAGACATTTCCCCTTTAAGAAGTCAGCAAGAGAGCTTCCACAGCAAGAGAGCCCCGCCCAGAGATTAAGGAGGGACTGAAGGAGCTGCTTTTGCATGTGGCTGGCAAGGTGAGTGTCTCTTCCAGCTCTTTTCATTCTCTCTCCCTTTCTTTTTTCTGTCTGTCTCTCTCTCTCTGTGTCCCCATCCAGCAGAGGTCTATCAGTGGCTATTATAGCCACAAGGTCTAAATGGAAGTAAGTGCCTCTGCCAGTTTTTTCCCCTTCTCTCTCTCTCCCTCTTTCTTTCTTTTTTCTGTCTGTCTGTCTGTCTGTCTGTCTCTCTCTCTCTCTGTCCCCATCCAGCAGAGGTATATCAGTGGCTATTATTAGCCACAAGGTCTAAATGGAACCCTTTGTCTGGGGCAGTGATGCTCTGCATTCTTGGTGCTTGGGGGGCAACAGTGGGAGGGCTTCTGGAGTTCTGGCCCCGCTGCTGGACCTCCTGAGGGCACCTGGTATTTTTGGCCACTGTTGTGACACAGAGTGTTGTACTGGATGGGCCGATCCACTGTGGCTTCTCTCCTGTTCTTATGATATGAAAATCATATTTAGCACTTGTGTAGCACTTAGGGCTTCATATTCTGCCGAGATGAGGAAGGATTCAGTAGGGCCGTTGCTCAGTGATAGAGCATCTGCTTGACATGCAGGAGGTATCAGCCTCTTCAGCTAAAAAAGGATCAGGTAATAGGTGACATTAAAGATCTCAGCCTGAGACCCTGGAGAGCCACTACCAGTCTGAGTAGTCAGTACTGACCTTGATGGACCAATGGCCTGATTCAGTATTAGGAAACTTCATGAGTTCATGTGTCAGCATGTGGAAGCAACATCACAGGATGTGACATCACAAAATGATGTCACTTCCTTTCTCCTGGCTCCACCCCCAAAGTCTCCTGGCTCCACCCCCAAAGACCCCAGATATTTCCCAAGTTGGACTTGGCAGCCCTAGGACTTGGCAGCCCTAGTTAATAGCTGATGGGTGGCCTAGCCCAGCTGTTAGGTTTAAATGACTGTGAGCATTTAAATGTGTCCATTTCGTTCCCCCCTGCTTAGAATGGGGGGGATCAAAAGGGGTCACTGAAATGGTTTGTATCTATTTCAGCCTAACAGCTGATGGGCACACTAGCCCTGTTGTTAGGCTGAAATAGATGCAAGCCATTTCAGTAATCCCTCTCGCTTCCCCCCCACTTCCCACCATGAGTCACACAAACCTCCCATTAATCACGTGGAAGGTAATGGGAGGATTGTTGAGGTGAGATTGCATGAACCTTGGTTTGCAAACCACAACCTGGATGATTTAAGTGGCAAACTTAGGGTCATGGGCAGGTTCATGCCCATTCCTAGTCATGACTGCAGTGATATGTTCCTATGACCCACTCCAGTCAACATCCCGCCTCCAGCATTCTATACTAATTCAAGTTTACAAACACTTTTCAAGGGCAGCCCCATGCAGAGTTTATTGCAGTAATCTAATCTAGATGTAACCAGGGCATGCAGCACAGTGGCCAGATCTTTTCTGTCCAGGAAAGACTGCAGCTGGCTAACCAGTAGAAGCTGATAAAAGGTACTCTTGGCCACAGCCACCACCTGCTTATCCAGCAGTAGGCCTGGATCCAAGAGTACCCCCAGACTACAGACCTGTTCCTTCAAGGAGAGTGCAACCCCATCCAGAATGGTGGACACCTTAAATCCTGAACCAGACTTTCTGCCCACCAGTAGCACTTCTGTCTTGTCAGGATTATGCTTCAGTTTATTAACCCACATCCATTCCAAAACTGCCTTTAGGCCTTGATTCAGGGTTTCTACAGCCTCCCTGGGATCAGCTGGAATTATGAGATAAAGCTGAGTGCCATCTGCATATATTGGTGACAAACCAGCCCAAATCTCTGGTTGACCTCATCTAACAATTGCATGTAGATGTTAAAGAGCATAAGAGGCAAGATGAAATCTTGTGGACCCTCACAGTCAGTGGCGAAGCAATATGGTACCACAGCCTCTGCCACAACCTGGTTCTACTTTGCTGACTTTAGAGTCTACCCATGCACATCTACAGTACGGCAGAGGTCTCCAAGGTCCCCAATCTTGTACAGTCTGTGGCATTTTTAGAATTTTGGGAACAGAGAATAGAATAAGCACCACTACAAAATGGCTGTCATGGAGGGCTGAGGCCAATCACAAAATGGTTCGTTATGGGGTACAGGGGCCAAACACAAAATGTTGGAAAGTCACAAGCCAAGCATCTTCCTACTATGAGGTCAGTTGTTTCTGGGTTCTCCTGCTCCAGGAAAGCCGGGATTGGCTCTTTGCTTTTGAGAAAAAGCAAATGTACACATAGGAAACCTATTGGCAGGAGCCATTGTACCCATGGGTTCCACATTGGGGATGTTTGGTCTAGGGCTTGGGATGCATGAACAACCCAAAACATGGAAGGCGGGCTATATGGGAATTCCTTTCCACTACTTCCACATATATCCAGAGTTCTCCAAGTTGAACAGTTGCTATCTAACCACTCTCTCCACACTGTTCATAATTTTTCTTTTTAAAAAAAAAACCTCCTGTCACATTGGCCTTCTCTATTCCCATCATTTCAGCAGATGTGATCCCTTCTTTACTCACGAAATATACAGAGGAGCTGCATAGTCAAACCATAAACAATGGACTGTGCGTTTCCCCTGCTGAGTGAGTTCCCCTCTCCTCCTTTGGACATAGGGTTCCCAAGTCTGGGTTGGGAAATACCTGGACATTTGAAGGGTTTGGGGAGGGCAGTGTTTGGGGAGGGGAGGGACCTCAGCAGGGTATAATGCCGAAGAGCGGGAGATCTCCAGGTGCCAACTGGAAGTTGGCAACCCTGTTTGGACATCTTTGCAGTACTTTTGACACATGTACTTATCAACAAATCAGAAGTTTCAGCCTCCTCTCCAGCAAGCAGTAGACCTTTATAATAAAGATTTGCTCAGAAATATATCTGATATAAAGTATGCTCACAGACAGCCTTTCTTTTTACACATTCACTTTTTAAAGAAAAACTACTTCCAGTGAGGGGAGGCATCACAAATTTCAACCAAAAGACACAGTGCAGCAACAAAAACAGTGGGTTTTTGTCCCACATATTCATGTCTGGTTGTCCTGAGCTCAATCCTTAGGTGAAGGCTGTGACCAAAATGTTCTCCCATCTCAGCTCCAGTGCTCAAAGCTCCTATGTTTGGAGGTGCCCTGTGGGAGCAACTTTTTTCACAAGGCTGCCAAACTCTGCCTTGCTTTTCATTTGTGTAGGTTTGTTATTTACAGCCTGGAAAGGCCCAGTCAAATAACAAAGCCTGCTTTTCCAGTACTGAGGCAAGGTGAAGGCCATGAGACTTGGCCATCTGCAGCGCACCACTGCTCAAGAGCCTTCTCTCCCTCCCTTCAACCTTCCTTCTCCAGCTCTTGGAAAAAAAACTCCTGTGTGTCTTTGAGAGAAAACAAGCTGACCACATCCAAATAATGAAAGAAAGAGGTTCTCCAGAGCTCAAGGTAACAGCAAGGAGCAGCTGTGCTCAGTTCCCATGTCTGCCCTCCTCTTCTGGCTGGAATGTTCTGTACCCAGGAGGACAGGAATGCTGAGGCAGGGGGGAGAGAGGGATATAACCTGCGTCAGTCAGCACCAGCTGAGAGGCCTTGACTCCTGCAAGGGAGTGAAAAGGACAGGCAGGGGGCTGCCTGCATCCGGGGAAACACATTACAAACACCCAAATTTAAACCAGGACTTGTTTGTGTAGACAAGAAACACACCAATAACACACACACACGCCCCTTAGCGCTTTATGGGAGCCCAGCGTCTGCTCCAGACCGTATTCAACTCACGCATTTCTAGAACAAATTCATTATGGGCCTGAGGTGTTTTAGGAGAGGTGACCATTAGGAGAGGTGTTTTAAAAGGTAAAGTCCACCAATAGCTATTCCCCTAATATCTAGTTGGAAGTCAGTCTCCATGTTTAGGGGCAGTATAACTCTGAATGCCAGATGCTGGGGTTGGACCAGAGGGGAAAGCCATCAAGTTCAGGTGGCCCTTGTGAGTTTTCCAGAGGCATCTGGGTGATGACTACTGAAAATGGCATAATACACTTGGTGGACTTTTGATCAGAGGCAGCAAGGCAATTTTTACATTCTTATATCCAAAGTCTTTTGAACACTTGCAGAATATTGTTCACACTCCAAAGTGCTTTCAAATAATTAGGAGACCCAGGTTCAGATTCTTGCTGTTCCACGAAAGCTTGCGGGGTGACCTTGAGCTAGTCTCTCTCAGCCTAACCTACCTAGCAAGGTTGTTGTTGTGGAAATAAAATTAAGAAGGGGAGAATGATGTTGTAAGTCATTTTGCGGCCCGGTTCAGGAAAAAAGCAGGGTATAATAAACACAATGTAAGAAAATGAACAGTGTAAGTTAACTTTAAACCATAAAAGTATAGTGTCCAGGTCATGCAAAGTGATGCTATAGTAGGGTTGCCAAGTCTGGGAAATACTTGGAGACTTTGGGGGTGGAGGCAGGAGAGAGCGGGGTTTGGGGAGGGGAGGGGCCTCAGCATGGTACAATGCCACAGAGTTCACCCTTCAAAGCAGCCATTTTCTCCAGGGGAGCTGATCTCTGTCAGCTGGAGATCAGTTGTAAAAGCGGGAGATCCCCAGGCCCCACCTGGAGGCTGGCAACCCTATGCTATAGCTTTACTCTGCTCTGGTTAGACCTCACCTAGAGTATTGTATTCAGTTTTGGGCACCACAATTTAAGAAGGATGTAGACAAGCTGTAACGTGTCCAGAGGAGGGCAGTGAAGACGGTGAGGGGTCTGGAGACCAAGTCCTATGAAGAAAGGTTGAAGGAGCTGGGTATGTTTAGCCTGGAGAGGAGATGAATGAGAGGTGATATGACCACCATCTTCAAGTACTTGAAAGGCTGTCATATGGAGGATGGTGAGAGTTGTTTTCTGTTGCCCCAGAAGGTCAAACCAGAAACAAAGGGTTGAAATTAGTCAAGAAAGTTTTCGGCTAAAAATTAGGAAGAATTTCCTGACAGCTAGAGCAGTACTTCAGTGAAACAAGCTTCCTTGGGAGGTGGTGGGCTCTCCTTCTTTGGAGGTTTTCAAACAGAGGCTAGATGGCCATCTGACAATGCTGATTCTGTGAACTTGGAGATCATGAGAGGGAGGGAAGGAAGGGATGCATCAGTGCTAAGTTCTTGTGGCCCTTTCTTACATGCTTAGGGAAATGCCAGTCGCCACTTTGGGGTCTGGAAGCAATTTTTCTCCAGGCCTATTTGACCAGGGATCATGGAGGTTTTTTGCCTTCTTCTGGTAAAGTTGCCAGCTACTTACCATCTGCCAGCAAGGGCTCCATACTGCTCCCCAGGATCTTCTTGTGCATGGGCCGTAATGACATCATCCAAAAGTGACATCGTTGCTCTGGGCACATGTTGTAGGGGACACTCACTGAGGGTGTGTGTGGGGGAGGTAGTTATGAATTTCCTGCATTGTGCAGGGGGTTGGACTAGATGACCCTGGAAGTACCTTCTAACTCTATGATTCTATGACAGATACGTACCATTCCCAAATTCTTTCAGGGACTAAGCATGCCTGTGAAGGGGAATCAGTATGCTTTACAAGGGCCCAGTATGCTTTACAAGGGCCTGCTCATCCATTGCCATAATATGGTCTATTCATCTCATTTCAGGAGGAAAAAAAGAACTTAAAAATGTTCTTTCATGACTTGTGAGATTGTATGCATAGAATGAGATGGGGAGGGGTGCTGTTATAAATTTGTACTGGGCCCAGAATCTGCTAGTTTGTTTCAGATTCTGCCATCTTCTGCTGCACATGAAAGTAACTTCTCTGAATCTGGAAATACATACATTTGGTCAATAAATTGTTTATTTGTTTGTTTGTTTGTTTGTTTGTTTCGGTTTATATCCCGCCTTGCCTGCACAGCAGGCTCAAAGTGGCGTACAGCAGGTTAAAATACAATAAAACAGATGCAAAATGCAATACAAAATTTACAATAAAATTTCTATAAACAAACAAAATAAATACAAAGTACAGTTAAATCAGGTGATTGCTGTATGATGGTCCAGTGTAGCAAGACCAGTATCCATAGGTCTTAATGCCAGTAGCAAGGGCCATAATTATTCAGATTTGAATAGCTCATTCATCAGTGGTGGCTCCTAATCGAAAGCCTGGTGGAAGAGCTCCGTTTTACAGGCCCTGTGGAACTGTAAAAGGTCTCACAGTGCCCTGATGTCTTCCGGGAGCTCATTCCACCAGTATGGAGACACCAGTGAGAAGGCCCTAGCTCTGGTGATGGCCAGTCTGACGTCTTTCAGACTGGGAAGAGTCAGGCAATTTTGTGATCCTGACCTCAGTGCTCTCTGGGGAACATATGGGGAAAGGCGGTCCCTCAGGTAGGCAGGCGCCCAACCATATAGGGCTTTAAAGGTCAAAACCAGCACCTTGAAGCGAATCCGGTATGCTATTGGCAGCCAGTGCAATGCCTTCAGCACAGACTGGATGTGCTACTGTACAGAGAGACCCATCAACAGCCTGGCTGCCGCATTTTGCACTAGCTGCAGCTTCTGGATTTGGGACAACGGCAGCCCCATGTAGAAAGCATTGCAGTAGTCCAGTCTCGAGGTAACCATAGCGTGGATCACCATAGCCAGGTCATTGCGTTCAAGGAAGAGAACTAACTGCGTAATCAGCCATAGATGGTAAAAGGCTGCCTTGGCAGTGGCTGCTACCTGGGCCTCCATTGTTAAGGCAGCATCTAGGAGCACTCCCAAACTCCTGACCCTTGGCGCTGGCACCAAGGGCACCCCATCAAAGGTCGGTAATGGATCCCTACCCCCGACCCACTCCGACTCAGGCTCAGGACCTCCGTCTTTGTCAGATTCAATTTCAATCAGCTCAGTCTAAGCTGTTAGGACTTTTGTCCAATATTCAAGAAAATTCAGAGTAATGAATCTTGCTTTTCTGGAAAGAAGAGATTGCTTCTTTTAGTTTAAAAGAAACTTTATTACTAAAGGAAAAAGGGAAACGGGATTAGCTACAAATAAACAAAACATGCTTACTAAGCAGCATTGTGCTGCATCTGCACACTAAGACATCCTAATAGAGAGTGAGGAGAGATTACAATGGAGGATCTCTCCTTCTTCTTGACCCCTGAAAGGAAACACCTGATATCATTGACCAATTAGCAAAACAATACACCTTTAGGTTTCCGGGGCTTAGAGTTAATTGGCCAGCTGCCAGGCACTTCCAGGTTAAACTAAGGTACACAACAATTTGCATAGGTTAACCCTATAGTGACTAAATTTCTCAGGCCTTGTGTTACATACTCATTTTTCCAACATAAGCCAGCCCACCACATCCTGAAGCGCCCGATCCAGGTCATCTGAGGTAGAGTCAGACTGCCCGACCAACAACAGATATAGCTAATGTGTAAAAGAGAAGCTTGTTTCCATTTTCTGTTGTCCACAGAGATTAAAAAATGGAAGCTCAACCTGGAAGCCATTGATCTGTCAGAAACTCTCTTTCTGAGCAGAAAGAAACATTTTCAAGGAAAAATTATGTATTATTTAAATTATTTGACATAGACGTCATGTGATTAATTTTGTCCACAACTGGAATGACACCTAGTTTGTGTGCTGATAAGACATGTCTGAGTAGATCAATGCTACTGTCAAATTAAACTCCATCCACATTCACTAATACTATGACTTTTAAGACTGGTTGTTTCTTTCAGAGAGTATGAAGCAGTTTGAAAGCGGTATTGTTGCCGGTAGAGTTGAACAGCCAGCATGATGTAGCAAAGAGTGTCAAGCTAGTATCTGGTAGACCCAGGTTCAAATCTCTACCAAGCCATGGATGCTTGCAGGGTGACTTTTAGCTAGTAGCCACTCTCTCTAAGCCTAGTCTGCCTCACAGGATGGTAGTTGTTAGGATAAACTGAAGACCAGAAGAAGTGTTGTAAGCTGCTTTGAGTCTCCACCGCAGAGAAACTTGGTGTATAAATATTCACCCCGCAGATGCCTCTGGAAAACAAGTGTGGCAAACTCATGTAATGTTTATGTTGACGGAGCAGTATGAAGATTGTTTCAATGTCCAGAGAATAAAAAATTTCATTTGTTTATTATAACATTGATGGTTTCTATTCTAACTATCCCCCATCACAATTCTTCCAGCTGACTCAAACGAGCACCTAGGTGTCACATATCTGAGTGTCTTTATTATTGATCAGGTTGGTAGCCATGTTGGTCTGAAGCAGCAGGAAAAAGTTTGAGTCCACTGGTGCCTTTAAGACCAACTAAGTTTTATTCAAGGCATAAGCTTCCATGTGCATGCACACTTCTTCAGATACATTGAAATGGAAGTTGCCAGTCGATACATGTAAGCAGACGGTGAGCAGCAAATTAGCATACAGCTTATCGCTGTTGTTATTGTTGATGCTGCTGCTGTTTAAGACTAAGTGATTATATTTAATTAATATACCAAAGAGTACAATTTTATTTAGCAACTGTTCATAATACATTTTATCCCTGAAAGTAGTAAAATAAGCTTAGATCTCCTGAGAAAACAAACATTACATATATTCTGACTTTTTCCTAAAATTTCTACTTTTCTCTTCTTGCATGGAAAAAATATGTATTATTTTCCATAGCTTCAAAATTTCTAACTGGAAGGCACTTCCAGATCCAAACCAAGGGGCTTAGTTCTTTTGTGGGCAGAGAATTCCTGCCCATACTTATAAACTAAATATTTCTGGCTGTCAGAATGAAATGTGCCTCTAATTCGGGGGGGAAACACTGAGAGAAATGAAGACACTTGGCTTGGACAAAATGCTGAGTTTTGCTTAAGTAGAAGAGAAATTCAGCAGAAGTTTTCCTGCCCTGAGTTTCCTCTGATTGAGTTAAATTGTTAAGGATTTCCCCTCAGAAGCCACTCCTGATGTTAATTAATCTCCTTATTATGACACCCTGTCAAGAGGGTGGCCATTTGTCTCTGACGGGTGATAGAAGCGGTTCCAATTTGTCTTGGCCAGTGACAGGAGCAGCACTTCACAAGGAGGAGTGAAGGAAGAATAAAAATCAATGACCCGTAGTCATCCAGTCTGACAGCCTGGAGATTACGCATTTGTCAGAAATTACTGTATTTGAGATTCAAATACGTCCATGTTGAAACAATTCTATTCATGCAAACAGTATTAGTTAGCACTGATATCCAGTTAAAGCAATTAAAGCATTTCGTTTTCTGTCATCCTTACAACAGCACTATAAGTGAAGCCGGCATATGTTACCCCATCCCATATTGCCATGGGGTGGAATGAAGCAAAGTGAATAGCTGCCTGCTTTAGGCCACCTCCTGAGATCATGGCTGAGGTACATTTGAATCTCAGGTTTCCCAACTCAGTTGGTATACTCTATCAGCTCTGAGATGACATCACTTGTAAGGAGAAATACTTCAAATTTGTGATCAAGTGGGTGAAGGCAGGAAAGCTGAAACTGACTTCAGACAAAACTAGGGTGATGTTGGTTGCCATAGTGGATGTTCTGGAGGGGACTGATAGCATGTGGTTTACTTTGAATGAAGTTCTGGTTAGCGGGTCAGGTGAAGAGCGGGAGAGTACTCTTAGACCCAACCTTATTAAGGGGAAGGCAGGCTGAAGCTATTGCTAGGATTGCTTTCTTTCCTCTGCACCTGATTCATAAACTGTCCTCTTAGCTAGATAATGCTGTCCTAGACTCTCTGTTCCGTGCTCATGTCACTTTGGACTGGGTGCTTTTTACATGGGGCTGCCCTGGATACAGAGTTTAGCCACTATACACGTATAATACGAAGTATGAATCAGTTATACTGGCTACTTGCATCCAAATTTACTTCAGTGAGCTAGCTCTTATTTGTAAGTAAGCTTGCCAACCTCCAGGAAGGGGCTGGTGTTCTCCCAGAATTATAGCTGATCTCCAAACTACAGAGATCAGTTCCCTGGAGGGGGGAGTATTATCACATTTCCTTCCCCAAAGGCTGCCATCTCCTGTCCCAACCACCCCATCTCCAGATACTTCCCAACCCACAGATGGCAAGCCTATTTGTAAGTCTGTGTGCGTCTACAGTGTGGACTTTGTAACATGAACTGATGCTCAGAAAGCAGTTTCTAGTAGGAAAACCAGATGTGGGAGGACAGGTATAGCTCCCTGCTCTAAGCACTATGGTCCTGATCCAAATCACAGCTAGGATTGCCAGCTCTGGATTGGGAAATACCTGTAGATTTGGGGGGGTGGAGCCTGGGGAAGGCAGGGTTTGGGAAGGGGAGGGACCTCAGGGGGGGTATAACACCATAGAGTCCGCCCTCCAAAGCAGCCATTTTCTCCAGGAGATCTGATCTTGGCCATCTGGAGATCAATAGTAATAGTGGGAGATTCCTATACACAGCCACTTTTTAAAGTTAAAGAAAAATATGGACATTTTGACCATGGATCTCTTATGTAACTTGTAGCTAGGCCCTAAGAAGGGCAAAAAGATGGGGCTTGTGGCACTGAGGAAGCTGGCTATTCTAAATGAGATTTGCCATTTTGGGGTGGCAGACCACAGAAGATCTAGTCAACACAGAAGGATATATGTATGTGATTTCACGAAGTTTGAGAAACATTGACCTTGGGAGTAAATTATTAGGGTTGACAGTTGGTCACAGGAAGGGTAGTGAACTGCTGAAATAAACAAGTTCAGGATGAAGATTTCAAAAATGTAGGGGAGATGCCAAGAGAAAGATGAAGGGCACTGGATGTTGAAAGAGAAGGGGAAATAGTCATAAAACAGCATTCGGTTTGGGTTGCATTATGCGATTTGGATAGGTGACCTTTGTGCACACTCTGAACTTTTGGCTTCTCTTAGTTCCAAGGCTATTTTTTCCTTCTTTGTTCAAACACCAGAACCTAAACAGAGCAATTCAGGATCTTGCAGAATTTAAGACGCAGACAAAATTCAAACACATTAAAAATCTGTTTACAGACTCCCCACAGTCTGAACCCATGGAGGCTGGTCTCAGCTGAAACACATGCTCATCATGGTAAAGTTTAGGCTGGGCTGTACCATTTCAAATTGCAGATATGGGGGATCTTTTTTAAACGCTTATATATATATATTTAAAAACTCTCCCTGTATCTACAAACAAGCATTTCAATAAGAACAGTCCAAAGCATTTTTTACTGGGGGAAGTATTATTTTATTTATTTATTACTTTATATATAGTTCTCCCTTTCTCACTGAAACTCAAGGACACATAAATATGCATTTTCGCCACATACCTGCCTCCATACATACAGATTCCATTTTGGCTAATCATCATATGAACATGGGAACCTAATGTATACTGGATCAGACCATCAGTCCATCACCAATCTATGCTGTCTGGCAGCAGCTCTCTAGAGTCTTTAATGAAGACGTCTTCTCAATCCCTTTTATCTGGCACTCAGTTAACAGGAGAGGCTAGGGACTGAAGCTAGGACTTTCTGAATGCAAACTTTCTGAAGCTGTTAAGACACCTACTACCCCATGAATCTGGCTAACCCTCTTCGAAAGCCACCTCAGCTAGTGAAAACCTTATGTCAGTAAATTACACAAATTTATTATGCATTAGGTGAAATACTAGGTCATTGAAGGAGCAATCCTCAGCATGTGTATTTGTAAAAAGTCCCCTTTGGATCAAGGGGGCTTACTCACAGGAAAATGCTCTTAGAACGGCAGTGTGTGTGACCCAGGGAGGAGGGAAGAGATTTCTCTCTGTCTACTCTCTCCACCGTGGCCCATTTCTCAAATCCACCATGACACTTCTGACGTTTGCAAAATCAGGTCCTGAGAAGGCCTGCCTTACAGAGAGACATCAGAAAGGTCAAAGAGCTGCTGCAAAAGTTTTCTAAAAATACTCCAAAGTTCTCTGAGCAACTCTTCTCCCACCCCCACCCCCACCACTGCCACATCATTCCTTGACAGTAACCATGCCTTCCTACAGTGTCAATCATAGCAAAGTTGGCCAGTGTCAGCCACAGTTCCGTGTAATCTCTTGGGAGGTACAGTGGTGCCAGAAGTGACAGAATCCTTTATCCACATCTCTGGGATATAAACAATATTGCAGAATAATGACAGGAGCCACATTAGCAAGCAATACCCTTTAATACCCTTTAAACGCTTCAGCCAGGACAATTTAAAGGCAAAGCCTGCTTTATTAATTAGGGGGGAGGGGACTGAAGATTGGCACTACTTTATCCTTATCTTTAGTAAAAGGCAAGTTTCAGTTTGGCTGGCTTTTTTTTTTAAAGAAAAGGGGCAGAAACTATTTTCTGTAAGTTTTACATTTCTAGGGAAAGCGATAAAAGATTACTTAGGGTTTAGATGAATGGCCAGTTGGAAAGCTTGGACTTCACTTCAAGAAGCAGAGTAGATTGTCAGGCTTTAACTGAAAGAGCAATTCAGGCTGTGACAGCTGATTTAAAAAAAATGAAAATCAATTCACTGTGCAGCTTCTTAGTCTGTTAATGGAGTAATTCACTGCTGGCACTTAAATAGGAAAGGTAAAGATTTCCTTGCTCAAAAGCTAGTCGAATCTGACTCTAGGGGGCAGTGCTCATCTCCGTTTCCGAGCCGAAGAGCCAGTGCTGTCCAAAGACTTCTCTGTGGTCATGTGGCCAGCATGACTAAATGCCGAGGGGCACAGAACGCTGTTACCTTCCCACCAAAGTGGTACCTATTTATCTACTTGCAATTTCATGCTCACTCCATCATGTGGCACTAGGGTTTCTGACAATAGCTTCCTGGAAATTTAATTCTGAATAGAGAAAGTGGTTATCCCCTAAGTCGCCTTAAAAGAGACCCAACTCCAAACAAGGAACAGAGGTGAAGTGTTACCGAGCTCACAAGAAACCAGCAGAGACTCCTGCTGCTCAGACTAATGAGCAGGCCTGGTTCAAAAGCATCAGGGATACCACCTGACCCAATCTGGCCTATCAAAGCTAAGTAGTAAAGTGCGGGCTGAATATCCTCTTGTCATCCCTCTGGACACCAACTCAAGAGCTGCTGTAGATAGAGCAAAAGTGATCAACACATTACAGAGTTCACGGGTGGAGATCACCCCAATGTACTGCGTAGGTCAGACATGATGGCCAGTTTTCCTTACGTCCAGCACATGTAGGAGGTAAATTTGGGTCAGGAAGCAATTTTTCTCCAGGCCAGCTTGGCTGGGGGTCCTGGAGGTTTTTTGTCATCTTCTGGGCACGGAACAGCGGTCACTGCGGGTGTGGAGGGGGAGGTAGACTAGATGACCCTGGAGATCCCTTCCAACTCTATGAGTCTATGAAGTGCCTAGTTGTGGCATGCATGGAGAAGGTGCTTCAGCCTCCTCCCTGACATTTCCCTGACCTGTAAAGGTCCTGGAATTGCACCGTTTGACCCACTGAGGAAATCCACAAGTACACTTACCCTCAACAGGCCAAATAAAAATAGTACATACACACACCATAGGCCATTTCAGGTCTCAGTCCCAATGCCTCGGCTGCCACCAGATGGGTAGCCAGGTTAATCTGGAACAGGACAATAAATAGGGAGTCCCATGACACCTGCAAGACTAATGACATTTATTCAAGCCTGAGCTCCCCCCCCTCACTTCATCAGATTTATAACTTACGCTGGAATAATATCATTTAAAGTGCCACTTGTTTTATTAGATAGGTCTCTGTACCAATGGCACATAATTTCTCTAAATAAATAAAGAAGATGGAAATGGAGAATGATTGTGGCTTGCTTTGCCCCTGTGCGTGCATGATGCACATATGTGTTGAGTGTTTGCTTTCATACTGACCTCATCTCTCCTACAGAAGAAAGGGAAGACAGTGAGGAACTTGAGAAACGTTTGCAGGGTGCATCTTCCATATAACTTGATGGTTTGTTGGCTGGTTTTTCATTTCATTGCTCTGATTCTAAGTGTGTTTTAAGTAAGTAAGCAAACTGTAGTGGTGGTGGAAAGTGCCATCAAGTCAACCAAATTATGGCAACCTCACAGGGTTTTCAAGACAAGAGACGTTCAGAGGTGGTTTGCCATTGCCTGCCTCTGAGCAGCAGCCCTGGACTTCCTTGGTGGTCTCCCACCCAAGTACTAACCAGGGTCAACTCTGCCTAGCTTCTGAGATCTGACAAGACTGGACTTGCCTGGGCCATCCACATTCAGGGCAAACCCCCCCCCCCGCCCGAATGTTCTGCTTCCATATAGCATTCAGCCAAATGGGATTTTTTTTTGTTTGTTAAACCTGTTTTCTCTGAGAAGAAAATGCACTCTGCGCATTCTAAGAAGCACTCTGTCCCTAGGACTATTCAAAATAAAACAAAAACAAACACTTGGTTCCCTTATAAGAATATAAGAGAAGTCAATGTTGGATCAGGCCAATGGCTCATCCAGTCCAACACTCTGTGTCACACAGTGCCAAAAACACCAGGTGCCATCAGGAGGTGGCCCCACTGCTAGACTTCCTGAGGGCACCAGGTGTTTTTGGCCACTATGTGACAGTGTTGGACTGGATGGGCTACTGGCCTGATCCAACATTGGCCTCTCTTATGTTCTTATGTTATGAGGTCCACCAGTGGGGCCAGGACACTAGAAGCCCTCCCACACTGTTGCCCCCCCCCCCAGCACCAAGTATACAGTGCATCACTTGCCCCAGACATAGGGTGCATTCAGGCAGGCAGCTAAACCTGCCATTGGCCCAGCTCTAATCCTGATCTTTTTTATCCAGTGTTGCCCAACCAGACAGCTCCCCCATGAATCCCTTACTGCATGTGGACTCCCCAGTGGATTGTCTAGACGGCGTCCACCTGGAGGAGTCACGTAGTGAGGGTTTTTTTAAAAAAAAACTCTGTTTGCGCATGTGCATGTGTGTCTCACTGTGTACTTGTTTTTCTGCACATGCGCTGACTTGAATGTTAAAAGCACCACCAGTGGTACCTTCCTATAGGTACCATTTCAATTAACAAAGTTCACAAATTTCACAGATCCTTCAGAAACATGAAATTGTCTGGAACGTTTTGAGTGGAGCTCTGCGACCGTTGCACATTTATGTGCTTATATGCATATCGCTAAGAATTTTTTTTAATGATGGCCGTTTGGGATGGTCTGGAGTCAGACCATCTTGATGGGCTGATTGCGCACTGGAACAACCAGACAGGGGAAAGTCTGCCACTGGACCATTGGCAAGCTTTAGACCGGACTTTCAGCAGTATCTTTAAAGTACGGCTCCCTGGCGGGGATCGATGGGCTGATCATGGAAGCAGCACGTTTCCCAGATGTCACTGTCTGGATGTTCCCTTCAAATCTTAAGAGCTGTCTGATCACGACCTGAGAGATCCTATCTATACCTTGTGGCTAATAGCCACTGATGGACCTCTGCTCCATACGTTTATCCAATTCCCTCTTGAAGTCGTCCATGCTGACAGCCAGAATTGCTCTTTCAGTGAATTCCATGTGTTAATCACTCTTTGGGTGAAGAAGTACTTCCTTTTATCCATTTTAACCTGACTGCTCAGCAATTTCATGGAGTGTCCATGAGTTCAGTGGAGAAAAGTACTCTAGTCTGAACACGCAAAAAAAATTCAGCCTGTGGTGCCAAATTAAAAGAAAGAAAATGGACAAATCCTACTGATGGACCATAAGGGACTTCAGTATCCTTCATCCTGATTGACTTCAGCAAACAAGAAAAAAAAAGGCCCAACACCTCTCAGCTCTATTCCAGATGGTATGAAATCGAGTCAATCATAAGCGAATGTTTATCAGTGGTCCGCTCTTCAGAAGCCTCTGGCTCAGCCCTGGATACTGGAAGGCTGCCAGGGCCCAGCCAAGGATAACAAAACAGCTCTCATTCAAGTATTCCGAGCCAATTAAAAAAGACAAATTAGCAGGGCCTTATCTCTACCTCCTTTTCTCCTTCCCACTCAAGAGTAGGAATGTTTCTCACTGCAAATCGCTCAGACCCTCTGAACTTCTCCAAGGTCTGTGATGGATGAAAAGCATCTAACTTTTAGCAGCTGCACTCAGCCCAAAATATGGCAAGGGGTTAGGCTGGATGTACTGTTTTTTTACCTGCAAACTGAAAAAGCGGGAGGCCTCACTTACTACTCCACCCTCTCATCCGCTTTGGCCAAGCCCCTGTTAACACCCCCTGCAAGGCTGACAGACTGTGGACCTACTTCTGGATCCTCATATGAACCTGTGGCTGTAGGGTTGCCAGCCTCCAGGTGGGGCCTGGGGATCTCCTGCTGACAGAGATCAGCTCCCCTGGAGAAAATGGCTGCTTTGAGGGGTGGACTCTATGGCATTGTACCATGCTGAGCCCCACCCCACCCCAACCCTGCCTTTCCTGGATCCACCCCCAAAGTCTCCAGGTATTTTCCAACCCAGACCTGGCAACCCTATGTGGCTGTCACAATCTCCTCCAAATCGAATGAGCCAGAAATTATTTCATGCATAGTTTCTTCAGTTAATTATGAGATGGGAGATCATGCAATTCAGGTCAGCAGAAGGACCAAGCTGTTTTTGTGTCATGGGAGTGAAAGCTCAAAGGGTGCCCTTAGACTGAGAAGATCCGTCTCCAGCTCTGGAAGAGTGGTGGTGAAAAAGCCACTTTGTACATCCTTAGAGCCTTTTTAGTTTTAAGTTCTCAGATTTAAGGACTGGAAAGAGATTCCAGGGCTAAGCCCAGGCATGCTGTCAGTACATTTTTCGCTTTCAGATGCCTGGTTATCAGGATGAGATTGTAGTCACAATGGCCAGTAGTTGACAAAAAGAAAGACATTTTATGAATGCTGGTGCTAATAGGATAGTGATAGCAAATGACAGTGTAACCTTGGCCCTGTGGAAGGGACTAACCATCTCCATTTGGACAGTGTGGGGGAGTCAATAGAGGGATGGGACAAGGGAGCCATGGGAAAGACACTGGCTCACAGTTTGTTTCCAGGTACAATTCAAAGTGTTGGCCTTATTTACATCATTTGTTCTTCTCCATTACACGATGCCCAAAGTTCACTTCCAGTAACATCAGTAAGGACAGCAATAGTGCAATCCTAAGAAGACTTTTCTAGAATTAAGCCTTACTCAGGGCTCAATTAGACATGATGGCATACCCAAATTCACCACAGGGACACCTCCACCATTTTAGGGATGAAATTCCCTCTGTACAAATGGTGCAGAGGCCCAATCATGACCAAGACTATGGTGCGAAGGAGAAAGACAGCTAGTTTGGTGTAGTGGTTAGGAGCATGGACTCTAATCTGAGATTTGATTCCCCACTCCTTCACATGCAGCTGCTGGTGTGACCTTGGGTCAGTCATAAGTTCTTTCAGAGCTGTTCTCTCATGAACAGTACTCGAAAGAGCTCTCTCAGCCCCACCTACCTCACAGGGTGTCTGTTGTGGGGAAAGGAGATTGTAAGCTGCTCTGAGACTCCTTCTGGTAGTGAAGGGTGGGGTACAAATCCAATCTCTTCTTCTTCTCTGCTCTTCCCCTACCTGCTCATGCTGTTTTCAAGAGCCTAAACCCCTGGCCACAGAAAAGGGGCTATCCTACCCCCTTGCCATGGATCTTTCCACTGGTAAAATCTGGGTGGGAGGGAAACCAGAAATTCCTTCTCCACCTCCCAAAGTGTCCCCTTGCAGCACTAAGTAGGCAAACAAGTTTTAAGGCGAGTTCCCCCAATGAATGTCTGACTGTGAGTCCGTCTGGGCACCCGGTGACCCAGCATGTGTTGGGCGTGTCGTGTTGCTTGGCCCTAAGACTTCAACATGCACTGGCCACTTATCTTCATAGCCATAACTGCAGCTTCTTTTCATGGAGAAAGCTGTTGATTCTTAGGAAACTGAATTCTTTACCCCCATACAACATTCTGTGCATTTTCTCTGATCCTACGAAGCCCCGTGCACAAAGAGCCCTGGCAAAGGCCTTCATCTTCCTGTAAGGTGGACTCCTTCAGCAGGCGTGCAGAGTAGAGGGGGCTGGCTTTCGCCTGAAGGTGGGATTGTAGGATTTGACCAGTCCCCTCTAGATTTGCAATGGTGTAAATGAACAGTGGCTCATATGAACATGAGTCAATCCAGACTGCTCCTTGAAAAACATAACCACTCACTGCAGTTTCCTCCCTTGTCTGCCGAGGATCCTGAACCCCGATAATCTCTCCATTATTCCTGCAGGGTGTGCTCAGGGACCAATCCCACATCACCAGGGCCACAGTTCAAAGACATCAAAAGCTCTCCTGTCCTGAATATCGGGATGGCAGGTCTCATGGCCTTGAAAGAGCAGTATTCAAAGAAACAGAAAAGTTTAGTCTGAATTCCAGACTCTGTGAAAGCCTCCCCCCCACCCAAGCAAAAGCTCCAAAACAGCCTTGGTGGCTGCTATGGAGGCTGAGGTGGGATAGATTAATTAAGAAAATAAAAGGGAGTGAGAAAAGCACCATGGCCAATAGACACACGTGCTGATAAGCCATCAGGGTCAAGGTAGGCAGCAGAGGCTGCTAAAAAAGCCTGTGGAAAATGTAAAATTGACACAGACAGTTCGGCAGGCCTCATCACTTCCAGACAGGCTTGCCAGCTTTTAAAATGGTCCCTGTAGCTGTTCCTTTAATATAGATTCCATCGGCAACCATTATCAGGTGCCATCATTTAGCTCCACACCATGAAAAGCTTGGGTTGCCCATTTCTGTGCATTAAAACTCTGTTAAAGGGGACAGGACATTTTTTTTTTCTGGCCAGCTGGTGAGCTTGTTTCCAGAGGATCTGGAAGCGACAAGGAGACATGGGTCCCTGCAATGGCCTTGTGTGCATTCCGTCAGGGGTGTCGAGTTTTGAATTCCCTGGGGGAGGCAGGGGCTCTTGTGTGCACGCGCACGAGGCGCACGCACCCACTGGAACCATGTCCCCACCGCCCCCCCACTGGGCCTGGCTAGTCCCTTTCTGCCCCACCTGCTGCAGGAGCCCCCCAGGAGAGAGCCACTGGCAAACCCACCACCCACCACCGCCGCCGCCACCTGCACCGCACGCAGCCTTGTCCATGCACCATGGCCCACCTGCAGCCCGGAGCAGAACCAGGAGGAGGAGGAGGTGTGGCGCCACCACGACTAGGAGCCGCCGCGCTTTATCACCAGCCTGCTGGGAGTGGGCCGGGCCGGGCCGGGCGGGGGGTACCGGGGTTTTTTTTGGAGCACCCAAAGCAGAACTTTGTTCCGCTGCCCTCCTTTCTGAGAAAGCTTCCCTTCCTTCGCTCGCTCACCAAGCGTGGGACCTCCCGCTCCTCTCGGCCAGCTTCAACCCTTCTCCTCCAGGCACGCCAACCTCAGTTTCATTTACACAAAGCCTCCTTGCAAACGCCTTCCACCAAAACTTCTCCACCTATATGTACATGTGGCGGCGCTCACCTTTTCTCACCAGCCCTCCAACACCCATCCTCTCACCTTCCTCTCGAACTCCCTAAGACTGCCCAACGAGCCTGGGAAAGTGGAACATACCAAACACCGACCCAGGAGGCGAGGGAAAGAGAGGGGGCAGAGTTGCCCCTGTAGAATTAACTTAGTTTCATTCGATGGGGGGAGAGGCGGCGGTAGCCAGCCAGCCGGCTGGCTGGCCGGCCAGCCTAGGAAGGGCCAGCCTAGGAAGCGCCCGGTGGGTGCTCCATTATGCCGGGGGTGGCTCGAGCTCTCAAGCCCCCCCCCCCCCCCGTAGTTGACGCCTATGCATTCCGTAGTCATCTTCACCCATACCGAAGCTAGCATAAGGACATATTGCTGTGTTAACTCAGCCCAGTTTGGAGGAAAGAACAGCCAGGGTAGTGTTGTGGTTCGAGCTTTGGTCTAGGGAAATCTGTGTTCTGGTTCCCCACTCTTCCTTTTAGCTCACTGAGGGATCTTCAGCCAACCTAATCTACACTAGAAAGTTGACGTGACAGGAATAGAAATGGGAAAAACCCATCCTTGTATACCACCTTGGAGGGAGGGTGGAATAGAAATGTGAGGATCGCCCTGTGTTAGAACTCGATCCCAGAATGCTAAGAAAGCATAGGGGAACATTTCTATCTTAAGCTCTTTGTGCAGTTTGTTTCAGCGTTCAGATGCCTGGAGTACTTCTTCAGTCAAAGAGCAATTAACTAGTACAATTCACTGCCACAGGGTGTTGCGATGGCTTCTACTGTGGCTGGCTTGAAAAGGGAATTAGACAAAAACATGGAGGATAGGTTGTCTGGGGACAGGCCTTGTCCTGGGTTCACCATTGGCCCACCCCCAGCTTCTGGAGCCACACCTGACCAGCACCAGTGGCAGGGGCAAACCTATCCTTCTTTTGAAGCAGGATGACTGAAGACCAGTAGGTGGGGCTGGAAAGCAAGAAGCCTCACATTGGTCCATCAGTAGTCAAGCTGATATGGTGGAACTTCCTTGCTCAGAGGCAGTAGTCCTCTGAATTTCAGTATTGGGAAAAGGGAACAACAACTGAGGGCTTTCACCTCTACATTGTGTGTAGGTCTTCTAGATGCATCCCGACACCACGTACTGCATCGCTCCCGTGCAGCTTCTCACCACCGCATTGGAACAAGGCTCCCTGCACCAAATCGGAGTCATCGCTGCCACTCCGGGAAATATCGTAAACGTTGACTCCACTCAGCCTGAGTTCTGGGAGGCATGGGTAGAATAGCTCACCAATTTCTTCAATTATCAAGAGGTAACCGATGCAAGCAAGAAGTGACCCCTGCCTCTAAGCATGTGTGGCATGGCCACCATTCGTTTAGCCAAGAGTTTCCTAGCTCCCACAAAACTGGCCGACTCGACGTATGAAGATATAAAGATGCTTACAAATTACTTTGAGCCAAAGCTGACAAAGATGACTAGGCACATGGACTTGTTCACATGCATGCAGAAGTCTGGAGAAGCAGCCACCGTACATATGGCCGAACTAATTCCCTTTTCAAGCCAACCATTGCCCTAAATCTGGAGGTGTGCCCCATCCACATGAAAGCATGGTGGCCCCCATTTGCCCTACGGCCAAAGATAGAAGCGGAACTAGACTGGTTGGTGGTCCAAGGAGTACTGGAGCCAGTACTGCATGCGTTGTGGGAAAAACCCATAGTCACTCCCATAAAGCCCAATGGGGATGTGAGGATTTGTGCCGATTACAAGTGCATGATCAACAAAGCCTTGCAAGACCACACATATCCAGTTCCCATGGTCAGCCATATTTTGGCATCACTTGCCAGTGCAAAAGTTTTCGGTAAGCTGGACTTGGCACAGGCATACCAGGAACTCCCGGTAGACAATGCCACGGCTGAGGCTCAGACCATAGTGACACACTGAGGGGGGTTCAAGGTACAGCAGTTACAATTTGGTGTTAGCATGGCCCCTGGCATATTCCACAATTTGATGGACTGTCTCCTTAAAGGCATCCCAGGAGTACAGCCCTTCTTTGATGATGTTCTGATCACAACACCATCGGCTGAGGTCTTCAAGGATCATCTGTGCGAGGTCCTACGCCGTTTCCACACTGCAGGCCTGAAAGTCAAGAACAAAACCCCAGGATTTTAGAGGATTGTTCTTCTTAGTGTAACTGTCTAAACTGTTTTTTCTGCGCAATCCCCTATAGTAATACATCAGAACACATATCAAGCAAAAAAGGGGACTGCAGGTAAACAGCTTTTTGTTTAAGTAAAGCACGGCAACAGCTAAGAACCTTTTCTTAAACAGTTCCAGAAGTAAGCATCTGTGTTACACCTTTATTGTAGTCCATTAAGTCTCTGTTTTGAAGTCTCTGTAACATTTTAAGGTACTAGTCTTTCGTTTTGTTTGTCTGTTCTTTCTTAGATTTATTTGTTAGTTGTTATAGATAAGATGCCAGGTTTTCACTGAACAATAACACTTTAAGTGTTCGGCTTACTCAACTACATTAACCTTTAATAACCAAACTTTACAGCTCTGCCTAAACACCTCTAATAAACTCTAAGTACATTGATTAACCTTAATTTTCACTCCAAGTCAAGACAACCATTTGCTGCAATATACTAGGATAGTGTTCCAGTTTTTATTAGGCTAAAGTCAAGTTACTTACTGCAAAAAAAAAAAATCTCTTAACTGTTCAGCCTAACCAATCTCTCATAACCAACTTTCTACTGCATTGTCTAACTATATCTAACCAATTCTAACTAACAGTAGGAAAAGGTATTTTACCTCAGAGTACTAGACAAGTATACTTGCTTTGGTCCTTGACTGACGTGACTATAAAAGAAGCCCAAGGGCGCCTGCTCTGGTTATTAAAATGGCCAATGTATTGAAGATTGTAACTTAAAATTGCCGAGAGATGAACAACAAAATAAAAACCAAAAGAATCCTTTCGCAAATGAAGAAAATGAAAGCTGACGTCATCCTGTTCCAGGAAACTCACCTTAGGAAAACCCAAGAGCCAATCTTCCCGCTATCTTGGTATCCTCAGCAATACTACGCCCCAGGCTCTAATAAAGCGAGAGGGGTGGCAATTCTTTTCTCAAAAGCCACTAGATTTCAAGTACAAAACTCGGTGATAGACCCAGAGGGCCATTACATCATACTGAAAGGGCTATTAGAGGGTTGCACATATACCATTGCCAACCTGTACATCCCCAACACAGGTCAGTTTTCATACATCCAATCCATTTTAACAAAAATCTGTACACCAGGTAATGATTCAGTTTTGATTGGAGGTGACTTTAATAATGTTGCAGATGCCAGGGCTGACAGATCACAGTTCTCACATCCACCAGGGCAACCGTGCAGACAATCTGACCAACTGGAGCACATTTTTAAATCCTTCAAACTCTGTGACATTTGGCGTTGGCAGCATCCTACAGAAAAAGACTATACATATTACTCCTCTCAATATGACTCCTTTAGTAAGTTAGACTACCTATTGATCTCGGAAGCAGAGATTGGTAATATCCAGTCCTCATCAATAGGATTTCGTCACTGGTCAGACCACGCTCCAGTGAACTACACCTTAAAACTGGAAGCAAATACAAACATATGCGTCAACTGGTCGCTAAACAGGGGTTTATTAAAAGATCCAGCATTCACGTCACAGATAGAGCAAGCCATTGAAGAATATCTGCAAGATAATCTGACCGACGAGATCCCTCTAGAAGTTATCTGGGACACTCACAAAGCGGTTCTTTAGGGGGAAATCATCATTCTCTCCTCAGCCTACAAAAAATGCAAACAGAAGACATTAATGATACTGCATGAGGAAATTAAGAAACTAGAAGATATCCACAAGAAAACTGGCAATAAGAAAATACATCAGCGGTTACTAATTCAAAAGAAGAAACTAGAAGCAATTGAAATATCCAACACACACAAAAATATCGCTATAATGCAACATAAATACAAGTACCGAAGCAATAAGTCCGTTAAATTTCTATCCTTCAAACTAAGGCAAAGGAAAACTTGTAACATGATCAATTGCATCCGTGACCAACAGGGCAACCTTCAGATGTCCTCTCAAAAAATAATTCAAGTCTTTGAGCAATATTACAAGCGCTTGTATAGCTCCACAGTCCCGTCAAAAAAAGACATAGACTCATACTTCCAAAACGTGGCATTTACCAAAAAATTTACCCATTCGCATTGAACATTCCTAGGCAGCAAAATAACTGTACAGGAAGTGCAAGATGCTCTAAAGAAAATGAAGAACAAGTCCCCGGGACCAGATGGCTTTCCCACCGAATACTACAAAGTTTTTCAACCTAAGTTTATGCAAACTATTTCCGAACGGTTCAACAGAGTTCTAGAAAATCACCCTGTCCCCCTATCCTGGAACCAGAAGAAGATAATCTTCCTCCCTAAAACAGACAAAGACACCTCGCTAACCAAATCATATCACCCAATCTCACTCCTTAACTGTGACTACAAGCTCTTTACCATGCTTCTAGCGACCAGGCTCTCGAAGATTCTGCCTTCTTACATACAGCTAGACCAAACGGGATTCATACCACACAGAGACATTATGGACAATATCTGAAAAACGATTGATATAATCCATTACTGCCAACAAAAAAAGATCCAACCATCCTATCAGGGGTGGGCAATTGTTTTGGCTCAGGGGCCGCTTAGTGGGAGTGGAGGTTAGCGGAGGGCCACACCCTTTAAAATGATTGCATTCATTAGTTAACTTTGCATTTCAGAAAAGGTATAAATTTTATCATAAAAATCAATAAATATAAATTAAATAAAATAGTGGTAGTTTTATTCAGTTTATTTATTGCGCTAATTCCATATCATCTATTGCTGCAAGATACACACACAGAGGGACAGAGACAGACAGACAGAGACAGAGAGAGACACACAGGGAATATAGGGAGAGAGGGAGAGAGGAAGACACACACACAGAGGGACAGAGAGAGACAGACAGACAAACAGAGACAGACTCAAAGGGACAGAGAGAGACACACAGGGGAACATAAGGACAGAGAGAGAGAGAGAGAGAGAGAGATGCAGAGGGACACAGAGAGAGTCAGAGAGAGAGAGAGACAGGGAGAGAGAGAGAGATCGCCGAAAGCAGCTGCCTGCCTGCTGCGCCTCCGGGCAACCCGGGGAAGGCGAGAGTGGGAGTGTGCAGGGCTTCCCCAGAGCGCTGTGCTTTGGTGCGGCCCAGGGAAGGTGAGGGTGGGGGCGGGCAGGGCTTCCCCGGAGCGCTGTGGCCCTGGGAAGAGAAGGACGGGGGAGGGAAGGTAACTTACCTTCCTTCTTCTGCCTCCTCGTCGCCCAACAGGGCTGCTGGGAGCAGGGGGTGGGGTTTGGTAATGTGCCCACCCCCTGGACACTTCCCTCGCAGAGCGCCACTTCTCTGTGCTCCAGGCCCAACGGAGGCCTGACTGAAACCACGTGGCCGACTGTCTTGGCGGGCCACAAAAAACTCTGTGGCGGGCCGCATGTGGCCCGCAGGCCGCAATTTGCCCACCCCTGCTGTATATTATCCTTGGATTTTGAAAAAGCATTCGATACCTTGGAATTCAATTACATTCATAGTTTATTAAACCAATTGAATTTTGGCTCCAAGTTCAAGACAGCTCTGCAGTGGATTTACTCATCACCATCGGCAACTTTAAACATCAACACCCGCAACTCTGAGCCATTTCGGCTCCAACGGGGAACCAGGCAAGGCTGCTCCTTGTCGCCCCTCATCTCCGCCCTCACAATAGAGCCACTGGTCACCTCAATTCGGGAAAACCCATTGATCCAAGGGGTAAAAATCAAGGACCGCCACATAAAAACTAGTTTATTCACAGACAACATGACCATCTATGTTAGGGACCCAACAACCTCATTATCAGCCTTATTCCGCATATTAACAGACTTTGGACGTATCTCAGGCCTTAGCATTAATCAATCAAAATCTACATTATACCCGATACTATTGGACAATGACTCAGCTACCTTTATTAAAAATCACTTCTTGTTCCAATGGACAACTAAATATTGGCAATACTTAGGGGTGAAAATACCCCTGAAATTAAAAGACTTGATTACACATAGCCATACACAGGCCAACTCCGTGATCCTTAATCAACTGAAAGCTTGGGACTCAAAAATTTTGTCATGGCTGGAATGGATCTCTACAATTAAATCACTAATCCTTCCTAAATTTATTTACTACTTCAGAGCCCTCCCGGTAGTGGTCCCTCTCAAACTTCTATCCTAATGGCAAAGAAACTTATCAATGTTTTTATGGAACTTCAAAAAAACCAGAATTTGATTCTACGCTCTTAGAAGATGCAAGGAACAAGGAGGACTCGCCATTCCAGACTTAAAAATATACTATCAAGCCTCAATTATAGCCAACCTAACTCGACAATACCATAAAAACTACAAAGCTGACTGGAAACAAATAGAGAATACCTACCTTAGAGCACAATCCTTCCAGGAGGCTCTCTGGAACCCACCTTCAAAGCAACTCCTCCCAGCGACTTCACACCCATTCTTAATGGCAACTTTCAGAACTTGGGACACCTACAAAAGAAAATTGGTTCCGGTAGATTCGCCTATAATACGCTTTCTTCGCCAGCCTCAATTTCAATCTGGCCTGCCCCCATCCTCCTTCTTTCAATGGAAGGAAGCAAACATCACCAGATTCATGGATCTCTCCAAACATGGCTCTATGTTAAGCAAAGCGGAACTAGAGCAAAAGCATGAGACTCACAATCAATGGTTCGAATACCTCCAAGTAGCTCTTTTTTTTTTGAGGCTCATAAAAAGCTCTTGAACTTTCATTGGAAATTTAATTTCTTCGAACAACTTTTAACATCTAAGGATCTTATAAAAAGGGGCCTTATCTCAACATTTTACTCCTTTCTAATACAAGACTTATCCGACTCCACTCTCTCCTATCAACTTGTATGGCATAAGGATTTGGGAATTTCCCTTACGAATGACCAATGGAAAAGAATTTGGAACTCAAGGATATATAGATCACGCTCAACCCCAGTGCAATTACAGGCACTGAAAATATTGTTCAGATGGCATATTACCCCCACAAAATTGCCGCATATTTATTCCACACAACCGCCACTCTGTTGGAAATGCCACTCAGAGGTAGGGTCCTACTTTCATGCTTGGTGGTCCTGCCCCCATATAGCCACGTACTGGAAACAAATCCTTCTCCAAATTAAGACACTGCTCAAGATCTGGCACTGATTTTACTCAACCTATGGCCTAATATGAAGATAAAAGCAGAGATGAGAGAGCTTATTGAAGTACTCCTTACCGCAGCGAAACATAACCTGGCCATTAACTGGAAACGCCCATCTAGCCCTCCAATTACCACTTGGTTAGCTAAGGTCTGGGACTATTTCATGCTTGACAAACTAGCAGATAGATTAGAATTAGATAGATAAATGAAACAGACTCCACTAACAATGCAATGTCCAAATGGTACCCGCTCATTAATAACTACACAGAGGCAGGTGTAAACATGCTTCCAAAGTCATGGACAAACAACTCCTCTCTATACTTATATCTATAAAAGGTTACACAGTACACACCACTTTAAGAGTAAAAGTAACAAGGTCACACCTAGTAGATAGCATTGCCTTCTCAAGTTCTCTTCAGCATTGTATTGTTTTTGGCATTGCAAGGGGAAAGTTAACAAAAGTTGTAGTTATAGTTGTATTAGCAATGTGGAAACTATTGTTATTTTTTTGCTTTCTGTACCCCTCATGAAAACCCTTCAATAAACCAGTTTAAAAAAGCCAGCTGGGGGTTCCCAACATAGAGTTCCTGGGATTTGCAGTGAACGCTCCTACCCACTCTAAAAAGGCAGAACTTCAAGCATTTCTGGAATTACTCAACTTTTACCACTCCTTCCTGCCACACAAGGCTTCAGTTGCAGAACCCCTCCACCTGTCTTCTGGACAAGAAGGCTCCCTGGCGCTGGGGACCATCCCATGCTGCCATGTTCCAGGCAGTCAAAGGCCTCCTGGTCTCCAATGATGTCCTGGCCCACTTCAACAAGTCCTTCCCCGTCATCCTCGCTTGTGATGCCTCACCCTTTTGGGTTGGGCACTGTCCTGGGGCACCAGCTTCCTGACAGCCATGAGGTTCCGGTGGCGTACTACTCACACACCCTGTCTACTGCTGAGTGGAACTATGCCCAAATAGACAAGGAAGCTTTGCCGATTGTTGCCGGGGTCCGAAAGTTCCACGATTACCTGTACCATAGTCACGGACCATAAGCCTCTGCTGGGCCTCTTTGCACCGGACCGGCAAACGCCCCAAATGTTGTTGCCCCGGGTGCTCTGGTGGTCCATATTCCTGTTGGGCTACCAATATGAGCAGATACATTGGCCAGGGAAGGCAAACACGTGGATGCTCTCAGTCACCTCCCACTACCCTCCTGTGATCCCAACCCTGTGCCGGCACACCAGATCCTCCACCTGGATGAACTGTCTCATACAGGTACAGGAGGTATCCTGACATACTGCCAGGGACTGCATGCTGTTTTGTGTTTTGAACTGGGTGGGGAGGTGACGGCCCACAAGCCAGCTGGGCCCCGAATTCACTGTGATCGCCTCCAGGTGAGATGAGTTGTCAGCCCACAAAGGCTGCTTGCTTTGGGGAAACAGGGTAGTCATCCCCGCACCTCTGCACTAACAAGTCCTTGCGGCACTCCATGAGACCCACTGCGCATGAAGGCACTGGGACACCGCTATGTATGGTGGCCAGGGATGGTCGGCGAGATAGAAGACATTGTGAAGCATTGCCAAATGTGCCAAGAGACTCAGTATTTTATATGTGTGAAATGAGATGCTGGGCTAGATGGACCACTGGTCTGATCCAGCATAGCTGGTCTTAGTGTTCAAGATGAAGCCTTAGACATCTTTTTTCTGCACCTCCCTCACTTTTAAAAACTCAGGATGCGCTCCTTTCCCATGGAGCAGTTACCAAGCCTGGAATCTGGTGACAGTGATCAGTCACCTGCTGAGACCCATCGATCAGAGCACGGGTCCACCATTGATCAGAGATGCCAGACGAATTCAAGCCTGTTGCCACTCTGTGTCAAGCTGCTGGGCACCCCTCCTGTTGGGAAACAGGTATCACCCCAGAAGCCTCATCCATGGCACATAGGCCTCTGGGGGTCATCTACCATTTCCTGATGGGACTGGCACCTGATGTGACTCTGTGTTCCTTTGACTTCACCTCAGCTCTCTCTTTCTCCTTCTCCTCCTCTTCCTCCTCCTTCTCCTCCTCCTCCTCGTGCCTGTCCCATCAGGAGATGGGAGATCACCCAGAGGCCCCTGAATAATTACTAGGCTGCACAGACTGTATTTGGCCTTCCAGGAAAGGGAAATGCCAATGTAAACCACTACCACAACCATCACCACAGCAGGAGTGGTGGAAAGGAAAGTCTCCAATCCACCCAAGAGCTTTAGTCCAGGATGAGGAACTTCCATGAGCTCTGGTAACAAGAGATGCCCAAGAAATGTTCCCCTTAGGTTCCACCTCAGAACCCTCTGCAGTGTTCAGATATTCCCTCACAGAATTCCTCAGCAGACAACTAATGTGGAAGGGTTCCTTGAAGGTAGGACATTTGTGAGCCATTGTTCCAAGGGGTCAGCTAAGGGTCATGTTAGATGTGGTGGTGCCAAATGCCTGTGTCTGAAGTGGGGTTACTGCTGTTTCCCAAAGGAGTAACTGGTGAGAGATGTAAAGCACAACATGGGGAGGTGGAAAGAGAGAGCCTGAGCCTTACTTTGTCCCCCTCCCCCGCCAACCCTGTTTCCCCCCATGATCAGAACTAACTTGTACTATGCAAAAAAAGAAAGAAAGAAAATGCTGAGCAGAAGTAGTTCTTAGAAGATCAAGGATAGGACTAGGCTGAGCTACTATACTTGAAATCTTGCCCACCTCAACTTAATAGGGATTTGGCACAGCTTGGGTTAAGTCATGCCGCCATCATGTTTAGCTGTTGGTTAAGACACTGAACTGCAGACTGGAAGTTCAGTAGTCCGGCAGTTCAAGACCCGAGTGCTGCGTGATGGAGTGAACTCCCATCTCTGATCCCAGCTCCTGCCAACCTAGCAGTTCAAAGCAAGAAATTGCAAGTAGATAAATAGGAACCACTTCGGTGGGAAGGTAACAGCATTCATGCACCTCAGTGTCTAGTCATGCTGGACACATGACCACAGAGACATCTTCGGACAGCGGCTTGAAAATGGAGATGAGCACCACATCCCTAGAGTCGGATTCGACTGGCTTCCGAGCAAGGAAACCTTTACCTTTAAAGGGACGACAAGGGTGGCAGGGATTGGTAGGACTCCATATACTATTTTTCCCTCTAATTATACTTCAGCTATAGTAAGCCCAACCACCAAAATAATCCCCCCCCCAATTGCTTCTAGTGGATACATATTGGCACAGGCCAGGCGCTCACATTTCTTGCATTATCTTCCCATTCTTTGGAGGGGGGAAGAGGAAAGGATAGTTCTGAGAACAACTTGGTGCAAACACACACACACACAGGGAAATGAGAGGCAAAGGGTAAAGGGAAATGTCCGATTTGTTAAGCCCTTGTTTAGCCTTCTGTCTTTGTGGTGGAGGAAGAGGATGAGGAGCCGTCAAAAAAGAAGGAGAAAAAGAGACTCCTTCCTGGTCCGGCTCGGGAGATGATTCAATAGAGGGTAGATAACAATAGAAATGATAACAGAGACTAAACAGAACTGTTATTGCCGCGGTAACTTCACGAGGCTGCAGAACCCATTTTGCTCCTCCAGCTTCCAGATGCAGTATAGTACAGTCCAATAGCGCAGTTTAAAATGGCATTTCTCTCCATTCCAAATGTTTAGTTATTTACTTTAGTAAAAATTATCCCGCCTTTCTACCCTTATAAGGGCCAACAAGGTAGCTAGCAACTTAAAACATACACAATAAAATCAGCCAACCCACAAACAAATATCATTAAAATGCAGAGTTAAAATCCATACAAAACATAAAATTCAGGAATTAAAATGTTGGTTGGGAAGGAAGGAATCATTGCAAGAATGCTAAATGAAACAAAAAGTCTTCATCATCTGCTAGAAGACAGCAACCGGAGGGAACAGATAAATCTCCCTGTGGAGGGAGTTTCAGAGTTTTGGTGCCATGAGGTACAGCAGGGAGTAGGTGCTCTTCAGGTATGTCAGACCCAAGCCATATAGGGCTTTGAAGGTCAAGATCAGCACCTTGAATTGTGCCTGGAAACAAACTTTGAGCCGGTGTAGATGGGCCAAGACTGGAGTGATATGCCCTGACCTGGATAGCCCAGGCAAGCCTGATCTCGTCAGATCACAGAAGCTAAACAGGGCCAACCCTGGCAAGTATTTGGATGGGAGACCTCCAAAGGATACCAGGGAGGCCAGAGGCAAGCTATCAGACTGCTTCTCTGAATGTCCTCTGTGCCCCAGCAGGAGTTGCCAGGGGTCGCCATGACTTCCAGGCATGGGCACACACACACACAAACACAAACACACACACACACAAATGCAAAAATACCACCACCACCAACAACAACAACAAAAGACTGGAGTGATATAGTCCTTATGAAGTACCTTATTTAATGTACATAGCAAAATTCTTCCTTCAGTTATTACTATCTATACGACCCCTTCACTTTCCCCAGACTGGTTTGTCTAGAATTACCCCTTGGAATGGCCAATCCAACAACATGCTGCTGTTGACCAGATCTGACACACAAACAGAGTGCTAGAATTCTTAATGGTATCGTTTTTGTATGGCAGGTTTAGAACGCCTTTTTGTGTGACAAAAATGTATAAATAAAACACTCTTGTATGTAATAAATGATTTCATCAAGAAGATAGGTTCATGGTGGCCCTCTTATTTCAGTAAGGCAGAACCAAGCAATAACATCCACAAGTGTAGAGTTAAGAGGAATATGGGGCATTTTCAGGTGAGAAGCTACAAGCAAAGCTTAGTGCTGCTTTCCACCCAGTAACCTTCCCCGGCTGTTTCTCTCTATCCTGGCTTATTCCTGATCGCTGAACCTGGCCAGGAGGTGGGAATCCAACGCAAAATGGTCTGGAGATGGGTTGGTGGGGGAGAAGTTAATTTACTGGTATCCAAGCTTTCATCTAAAAGTCCCTATGGCGGATTACAACACAGTCAATTCTTACGAAATCAAGAGAGGTTCAATCAGATAGAACCAGCACTTTGTTTGTGACAGCACTCTTTGGTACTGAGTACCAGCACCTCCAAAGTCCTCCTTTTCATGCCTCACCCCACCCCACTCAGCACGAGTAAGAAACCCTCAGGAACAGCCTAGTGGGGATCTACAGAGGGAGGGGGAAATTGGTGGAAATCAGCACAAACTTATCTATGAGCACTGGCACTTTTGGGGGGCAAAAATACCACTAGATAGAAATTCCAGTGAAAAATCAATTAACATACAGTAGAAATCAATCAAACAGCATTAATTCTATATCACTGCAATAGCCTAGCCACCTCCCTTGCCATATCATTTCTCGTTGGTCTCATACAAAAGCTCTCCAGAAAAGAGGAAGGTCTTCTATCAGACCTTTTCAGAAGGCCTTAAGTGGGAAGCAGCCATCCTCAATTCCTGCAGGAAGGAGTTTCAAAGGGGGAGGGGGAGGGGGAGGGCAACAGCCAGCAATGCTTTCCCCTGGTTCCCACAAGCCAATTCCTTGCTAAGGCTGGTTCCTGGAAGAAGGCCACCTCAAGTCTTGGGTTGGTTGATATGGTTGGAGGCAGTCCTTCAGGTGCTCTGAGTTTAGAAGTGGCAGATGGGGGAAGGCTTCAGCACCAAAGATCTTGTCCAGCCTGGAAAAATGCCAACCAATTTGACGTCATCTTGTAGTTCAGCCCTTAGTTTACTACATAGGGGTACTTTTATTTATTTATCTATTTATTTATTTGACTTATATCCCGCTCTCCCTGCAAAGCAGTTTCAGGGTGGCTTACAAACTGCATAAAAACACTAAAACAAGAAGATTAATAAAATCACAACAATGCAGTCCAATATGATAAATTCTAAAGTGTTAGTACAACTAATATAACGATGGCCAACATTTGCAGCAATCACAGTATGCAGATAGCATAGTCTGGGTTGTATCAGACTGTTGGTGGTATGATACTATTGGTATCGATGTTACTATTGACATTGGTGTTGGGGCAAGGGTCTTGCTCTAATTGAAGGCCTGGTGGAAGAGCTCCGTCTTGCAGGCCCTGCAGAACTGTAAAAGGTCCTGCAGGGCCCTGAGGTCCTCTGGGAGCTCATACCACCAGTGTGGAGCCGCCACAGAGAAGGCCCTGGCTATCGTCACAGTTTCCTTGGGGCCCAAAAGGGCCAGACGGTTTTGGGAACCCAATCATAGTGCTCTCTGGGAACATGTGGGGAAAGGCAATCCCTTAGGTATATATAACAGAAATATTTTATAGATGTAGATATAGATACACATACACACACAACAGGGGTCATTTCATTGAAAAAGAGATGCAGGAGCTCATTAGCATAACTTATTTGCATATACTGCACCACCTGATATCACTGGACGAATGTCAAAAGGCAAGAAAGAAAGAAGAGAGAGAAAGGAAGGAAGGAAGGAAGGAAGGAAGGAAGGAAGGAAGGAAGGAAGGAAGGAAGGAAGGAAGGAAGGAAGGAAGGAAGGAAGGAAGGAAGGAAGGAAAAGCAAGAAAGCAAGCTGGCAGAGAGCGGACAGCTACTAATCCAAGCCTCAGAAATACCACTATTCTGGGAGGATAGCTTCAGTGGTGGCTGAATCCTCCAGAAGGCTGGTCCGAGGAACAAGGACCTTTCCAGGGGACGGGGTCATTTTGCTGCAGCCATGACACAAGCAGGCATTCCCCCACCAGGGGGGGGTGCTGGCACCAGCTCCCAGAGCTGTGCTCCCCCGAGCTCCTGCTCGAAATGATCCTATATAATGTCTCATTCTGCAAACAGTCATGATTCTTGATGTTGCACACAGTCCAGTCATCTTTTCAACAGGAGTTTGCTATGGGATTTTCCCCACACTCAAACTTTAAGAAAAAGTCTCCTGTTTTGAAAAAAGCATAAAAAGAACCCTGTTGCCTCAGACCAAAACTCCATCTGTTTCCCACAATGGGCAACCATATACCCTAGGAACGGCCCACTCTCTGCCCCCAGCAACTGGCATTCAGTGGCATGCTGCCTCTGAACATGGGGCTCCCACAGAACTCTCCTAGCTAAGAGCTGGTGACACATTTATCTTCCATGAATTTGTCTTTTTGAGTCATGTAAGCCAATGCCTATCTCGCGACAGGGAAGTCCATAACTAAGTAAATCCAGCCCCCACTCTCCTGTGTAGCAGGGAATTCTGGGTATGGTTTTATGGGGTCAGTGTGCTTGTGGTGAAAAAGCACTGGCAATTTCTGATGTTGTTATCATATCTGGGTAATTCACCAGGATAAAGGAGAGAATCAAATTGGCACTCAGAGGAAACTACTTTCTCTCTCAGACTCCATTACTGGTCAAACATTCTGCAATAGAGGGAGACAGAAATCTCAGCCAATGCAGCGAAGCGGAACAGTGACACAGACCCAAGAAGTGGTTTGTTAGAAGGAGGAAAGGACAGAACAGTGACTCTCTGTAGAGGCACAGTGGGATAACCTTGTTGGTGGCTGAGTGCTTTGGGATCCCAGGAGCTAAGATGGCAGGCTTGAATGCACCCTTAACCTGGATCCCTCTTCACGGTGAATTAACAAATCAATCTGTCCATCTCAAACTCAGAGGCCCTCTTTCAATCAAACACACACACACATTTTGACCCCACCACTGCCTGCTGCTTCTGGAGTTATCTATCGCTCAGGGTCTCAGCTGACAGCGAGAGAGACAATGGCATTTTCCCTCATCCCAGGCAATCAGGAGCCTCTCTTATCCAAGCAGTGTTTTTCTATTAGTCTAACACTCCATTGTGCTTTCCTCTTATCAGCCTCCGTGCTGATGTAATCCCTGGCTTGGAAGTGACTTCTCCGCCAGAACAGCTCAGTTTTATTCGGCAAAGGAAGGGAGGAGGAGGAGGAGGAAGAAGAGAAGGCAGGAATCTACTGCTTTTATCACCATCCCCAGGAGGTCTGATCACTTGGACAAGGGTTCCTGGCCCAAGGGTCAAAGCTGAACTGAAGGCTCACTTTGAAAGAACCAACACATTTGACTCCAAGTCTTCACAGCTTGTTGATCTGTCTGTTCATTTGGTTAATTGATGCCCCCCTGCAGCTTTTACAGAAAATGGACTTGATACGTTGAACAAGTATAGGAATACAGTAATACACATGTTAGGGGTTCCATAAGTGTATACGGTTATGGATTTAAGCACACTGGAATTACTATGGGAATCACCTTTGTTTGCCTCCAGTGGAAAGTTTCTTTGCAATTTGTTTTTCCCCACGGTGTTTTCACCACCATGGAACAAGTGGAAGGCTGGGGGATGTAAACCAAACAGAAGCAGTGTGGTGTAGTGGTTAGAGTACCAGGCCAGGACTGAGGAAATCCAGTTCACATCCCTGCTCAGCCATGAAGTTCTGTGAGTGACCTTAAGCCAGTCGCTCTCTGTTTCAGAATTTGGTCTCAAGCATGGAACTCCCTATAGCTATCTGATCAATAGGACCAGGTCAGACACGCTGGACTCTGTAACGTGTGAATCATCCCTCAGTGATTCCAACAAAGAAGGCTAGTCCCTTCCATCCATTGCTGTTACAGGATTGCTTAAGAACACTTTTAAGCACTTTTTAAAATGTCAGAGATACATTTCCCAAGAAAATATATAACGACTGATAAAGCCTGATGTCAGGGAGAAGAGTTCTAGCACAGGCTTCTTCCTGAGAGGCTAGCTTTCTATGTGCAGGGAATCCATTTATATCTTCATCAGGTAAGCTCCCGCCTGCAGTCTGAAATAATGCAGCCCAGACACAGGTTGACTGGAATTTGGCCTGTGTGATACTGACAAGGATCCTGTGAGGAGGGTATAGTGTGTCTGCCTGTCTCTGTGCAGAAACACACTGCACCCCCCAGCCCAGTCCTTCTAATACACAACCTGTCCTCATACACCCTGCCCATCATATTCAGTGGAGGAAAATGTTCAGGAACAGTCAGATGCAAAATGCCACCATAAAGATGAATGGTAGTATGTTAGCACCGGGCCACTGGCATAAGCAGTATGCTTTAATAAAGAGAATTTGGAGCTGTTCTTTCAGAATGCTGTGAAGAGAGCAGTCGGTGTGTGCTTTACTCTAAAAAAAAGTACTAAATCTAGGGAGATTTGGGGAGTGGAGCAAATCAGTGCATGGCAGCACATGACACCATCCAATGCCCTCATGTCACTTCTGACTGTGTACCTGGAAGTGACATCACACATCACTGCAATGCTGTAGTAATTCCCCCAAACTCTATGGTTTTATTTATTTATTTATTAGTTTCAATTTATATCCCGCCTTGCCTGCACAGTAGGCTCAAGGTGGCATACAGCAGGTTAAAATACAATAAAATACAGATGCAAAATGCAATACGAAATTTACAATAAAATTTCCATAAACAAACAAAATAAATACAAAGTGCAGTTAAATACAGATGGTGATTGCTGTATGATGGTCCAGTGTAGCAAGACCAGTATCCATAGGTCTTAATGCCAGTAGCTCGGGCCATAATGATTCAGATTTGAATAGCTCATTCATCAGTGGTGGCTCCTAATCAAAAGCCTGGTGGAAGAGCTCCGTTTTACAGGCCTTGCTGAAGGTCTTCCGGGAGCTCATTCAACCAGTATGGAGCCACCACTGAGAAGGCCCTAGCTCTGGTGACGGCCAATCTGGCATCTTTCAGACCAGGAAGAGCCAGGCGATTTTGCAACCCTGACCTCAGTGCTCTCTGGGGAACATATGGGGATAGGTGGTCCCTCAGGTAGGCAGGCCCCCGACCATATAGGACTTTAAAGGTCAAAACCAGCACCTTGAAGCAAATCCAGTATACTATTGGCAGCCAATACAATGCCTTCAGCACAGGCCGGAGAGACCCATCGTACAGAGAGACCCATCAACAGCCTAGCTGCCACTAGCTGCAGCTTCCGGATTTGGGACAAGGGCAGCCCCATGTAGAGAGCATTGCAGTAGTCCAGTCTCGAGATAACCATAGTGTGGATCACTGTAGCCAGGTCATTGCGTTTGAAGAAACATTGCAGCATCACCACTACTATGTCACTTTTCCCCCAATAATTTCTCCCACTGCTATACTGGGCAGGAGAGAGCAGAGGATATTCCCCCCCCCCCGCCCCCGGCTAGATCTTAAGTCTGTGTGGGACCCCAACCATTTCTCTATAAGGAAGCTGTTGCAGCTAAATGTGTGGGGATATATCCCAGTTGCACTTTGTGATAGAATGGACACTCCAGGGGCACATTTCTTCAAATTCTGTATTTATTTCTTCATAACTGTTTCTTCCATGGCCAAAGATAAGGTTTTGTTAGGAAAATGGGTGTGGTGGAAGGAAAAGAGGTGGGGCCACTGAGAGTGGGGTTTTTTGTTTTGTTTGTTGCTTACATCACTGTTCATTTTGACAGCAGTTTTTAGCATGTAAATATGTTAAGGCATAGTTGAAGCAGCGCAAGACCTCAGAGGTTGTTTGTGTGGGGCAAAGACTGGGTCCTTTCTGTCACACAGGGGAGCAAGGTCTATCGATTAGTGTGTGAAAGACCTCTGGTTGCTGAGCGACACTTTGCAAAGACGGAAGGCCTCGAATTAATAACTGCTCCATCGGGTCTCTGTTTGTCCTCCTTTGCCCAGTGCAAGAGGACTTTGGCCTCTCCTTATCATGGAGGCAAAAGTGAAAGGTCCAGGAATGCAAATGGGCAGGTTCACACCACCATCTATTAATTAAACACTGCTGTCACCCCTTAACCCCTCTGTGGAGAAAATGAAGGTGTTTGTGGTACAATGGTGACATGGAACCTGACTGAAGCCCTACTTCTTGGAGAGAAATGGAGTCCCTAGGAACTAGCACGGGCTCAGGGTGGCCAGGTGTCAGGACAGGGCCTGCTGGTCCAGGACTTGAACTTCCTTCTCAGGGTCTCTGAAGAGAGGAGTGTGGAATGAGGGACCACAATCAAGGAAGCTGTTTTCTGCTCAGCTTGATTAGAGCTTTTGCTGTTCATCATACTCCATCCCTGAGCACTGAGACAGTGAGGGGCCATGACTCAGAGACAGAGCATCTGCTTTGCATTCCGCTCCCTCCCCTCCTCAAACCTACCTCTCTCCAGGCTCCACCCCAAATTTCCAGGAATCTCCCAACCTGGAGCTGGCAATCCTACCCAGAGCTGGCAACTCCAGCTACCAGGCTCTGTCTCCTGTGCCTCAGGTCCGAGAAGAGATTGCAACCTTGAGCCATGAAATTTTGATACTGGAGTTAATAATTCTCTCCTGTGTCTGAACATTTAGGGAAATCGCAGGGTATCCATAACAAGACCCCTTCCCAGTGAGTTGAGATCTGGAAATGAGGTGCAGCTTTGAGTGCAAACAATGCTTTCCCGGTAGTGGCATTGTATTTTAGACCTCCTCCCAAGGTAAATATACCCAGCCTGCTCTGCTGGAATGTTTGGAAAATAGAGTCTTCTCTTCTGGTAGACCTTTGAGAGTTTGAACCAAACTTTGTGTTACACATCTGATTACATAAGCAGTTGTTTGGGATCCTGCTGAAGGTGAACTACTTAACCTGTGTTTGCATTTTTTTAAAATGAGTCAATAATTCTGTTTTATAGGATGTGTCTAAGAAGATTGAAATAAATGTGGTAGGAGCAAGGCTGCATGAGGTTGTCAGCTATTTTCTGGCAGGGCTCCTGTGCATCCCACAGCTTCCACAACAGGCAGAAATCCAACAGTTGACTGCTTCTCCATCACTGGATCTCCATACAGGGAAGAGAGGCAGATGTCTTGCATCACCTTGTCATGCAAATAGTTGCTGAAGGCACTGCCAGAAAAAATCAGTTGTCAATCTTACCTCTGCTTTGGTGAGTAGAAATTGGAGAGAGAATTAATCTATCTGTCAATTACATTGTTATCCATTCCCAGCCTTCCTCCAAGGACATAGGCGTCAACTACAGGGGGGCTCGAGCCTCCCCCAAAATATTCCGGGGGGGGCTCAGCCACCCCCAGCAAAATGGAGTGCCCACCGGTGGCCAGTCAGCCGGCCAGCTGGCTGCCGTCGCTGTCTCTCCTTCCCTTCCACCCCTGGCCTGCCCTCCTGCCTCCCTGGGGCCGGGGGGGGGGGGGGAGAAGTGGCGGGGACATGGTCCCATGCGCGCGCGCAAAAAAGAGCCCCCCCCCGGGGATTTACAAAGTCTACGCCCCTGTCCAAGGACCTCAGAGTAGCACATCCAGCATGTTTTCCTTCCTCCATTTTACCCTCTCAGCAAGCTTGTAAGGTTAGACTGAGAGAAACTGAGTGAGCCACAGTCACCCAGTAAATTCCGTGACTAAGCACTCCCAGTTTGAATCCCTGTCTCCCAAGTCGGATGGTCATGATGGCTGATTCACACATTACGTAGTACACAGGTTGAGTCTGGCTTTTCTACCCTGTGCATCTGTCAACCATGGATACTCTAGCATTCAGCCAAAACTCTGTGGTCTGACCATTACACAGACAAGACTGCAGATTGAATATGTACAGTTTTTACACATATAAATATCCAAATAAATATGTGATTATGTAAAAAGCTTTTATTCTCGCAGTTTTTTGAAGGGGGAATATCCACAAATTTGAGTGCTATACCTGTGTGAGCTTGTCATAGCTTCTGTGTTCCCTTGCATGAGATTTTTTGCAGTCAGCAGGAATTACCAGTATTCCTGTCAAAAAGGTGCTATGCTGAAAGAGTTAACACCATGCAGTGCTTTCAATTACAGAACAATAATGGAGTGGCATGAACGCAGAGCAAACCTGGAAGTGATTTTTTCCATTCTCTGGTTTAAGAAGCTGTCGGGTTGAGCCCCTCCCTAATTTCTTGGTAACATAACGGGGGTCAACAGAGCAGAAATCCTCCTAAAGGGCCAATCTGTATTTGAATTATTTAAACAATGTAGTACAACCAAGTTAAATGGAGCTTATCAAGCGTCACACCTCTCAAACCACAATCAGAGATGGCAGGATATTAACTGGCAAGCTCTCCACGGCTGCCCTAGGTGAGAAAGCCGGGAGGGGTGGTGGTTCAGTATAGGAAAAGAAAGGCGGGTAAAACACAAAGCACAGTTCGTAGGTGGAGTTGTTCAGAGGGGAAAGCACAGGTGGCCCTGGTTTGTTTCACTTCAACGAATGACCTGTTTGGTTGTCACCGCCAGTTGCCAAAGGCAGCTGCCATTTTGCATTCTTTGCCTGCTTGTTTGAGCAGGTAAATTACCCAAGACTGTCACAAGGCCTGGTTAAATTAGGTCTGCCCAGTGGGTGACCTTGCAAACAGAATAATCAGTATACGTTATAAATTCTAAAACAGGAGTCCACTTTCACCTGAAAAATAAGCATTTATTCCAGAATACACTTTCATGGCATGAACTATTGTTTTATATTACTGCTACAGACTGCGGTGGCTCAGAGGTTAAGATGCTGTGCTGCAGACCGGAAGGTCTGTACTTTGGCAGTTTGAGACCCGAGTGCCGCATGATGGAGTGAGCTCCCATCTCTGGCTCCAGCTCCTGCCAACCTAGCAGTTCGAAAGCAAGAAATTGCAAGTACATAAATAGGTACCACTTCGGTGGGAAGGTAACAGCGTTCCGTGCACCTCAGTGTCTAGTCATGCTGGCCACATGATCACAGAAACAGCTTCAGATAGCGCTGGCTCTTTGGCTTGGAAACAGAGATGAGTACCACCCCCTAGAGTCAGATTTGACTGGTTTTCGAGCAAGGGAAACCTTTACCTTACAGACTAACATGACTGCCCATCTGAACTAGAGTCTTGAAAGCAATTTACATTATCTTTGGAATACTTAACTGTTCAAAACAGGGGATTGGTTGTCAAACCAGATGTGATGGTAGCAGAGACATGTGCTTACTCTGTCCAAGTCACATACATAGTGGGAGAGATGGGACCCTGTTGTGTTTGTTTAGAATATGAAGCAGTAATAGCTTGAAAAGGGCTCTGGTATCCTAAAGCTCCAATTCCTATTAGCTGATTAATAAAGACTCCCATTGGTCCTGAAGCCAATCTAGATACCCAATCACTGAGCCCTGCTTAGGTCCAATAGTATTGCTTGTATATAGTTACATTGTTGAAAGTTATGTGTTGGAACAGTATAAATGAAAGTGCTGCTCTCATAGAGCTGTCTTTTGAGCTGAACAATGTCACTGAATAAAAGCCTGTTTGTTTGAATTCATCGGCTCCTGCTCAATACCTAAAACTGGCAACGAGGATGGGATTCCAGTCCTAACTGAACGGCTGAAATCACTCTGCCTGCCCAGCTGAAATCACTAAGGGCGCCCAGAGCTAAATCACTACGGGCATGGCATCCAAGGGCCATATCGAACCGTTCAACCCAAAGGTTGGGAACTGGGATTCATACCTCGATTGGTTTGAATGCTACCTCGTAGCAAATCGTATTGACGGAGATGATGTCTGCCGCGCCACTTTTCTGAGTACCTGCAGCCAGGCTGTATTTGACATTGCTTGAGATTTAGTTGACCCCTCTCGGCATCATCAAGGCCCGGCTGACCGAGTACTTCACCCTGAAGACGTCGGCTACCGCACACCAATGCACGTTCCATCAGCAGAACCAGAAGGAGGGCGAATCTGTCACAGTACCTCACCACACTGAGGCGGGCTGCCCGAGACTGTCACTTCACCAATTTGAAGACCATCCTCCTAGATCGGCTGCTCTGTGGCCTCAGAGACGAGAGCATCAGGCAAGCCCTACTCTTACTAAAGACTATCACATATGAATCCACCCTCAAAGAGGCCCTGAGAGTAGAGGCCACCAACCTATCCCTCCGCAAACTGCGATTGAGTCCCCAAAGCCACACGCCAGGCCACTCTGACGCTGTACATCAGGGTAGTACCGCTGAGTCTGATGACGCACGGGACAACCAATCTGATGTCTCCAATGATGGAGTTTTCAACACGAGGGCCAATCAGAAGCTGCGCCGCCATCGCAAAAGCCCATGCTGCTCTCAAAAAAGCCCGTGAAAAAATGGCTGTGCCAGTTGCGGAGGTGCGCATGCGTGTAGAGACTGTCAGTTCCGCGATGCCATCTGTCATGTGTGTGGGAAAGTGGGCCACCTCACCAAAGTATGTCGCTCGTCTCAGGGTCGTGATGCTCCAGACAAGTTCCAGCATACCCAAGGGTCTGTGAATGCCCCCAGCCGATCATATCTTTCCAAGTCATCTCAGCCGTCCGGGCAAAGACAAAGGTACAGCAATAAAGCAAGCGTGTCCGAGGACTACACCAACTGCCTATATATACACCAGGGGCTACATCTGTGTCCGAAAATCAAAGCCACCATCTTCATCGAAGGTCGAGCATGCCAGATGGAGGTAGACTCTGGGTCAGCATTGTCCATTGTCTCTTGGAGCCCATTCCAACAAGTCTGCCCGCGATTCGCTGCTCACCGCCTTCAGAGATGCACCCTACAGCTGTTCGACTTCCAGAGGAACCGAGTTCTAGTCGTCGGCATCGCCACAGTCCAGGTCAAATATAAGAAATTCTCCGGCCGTCTGAACCTGCTCATGGTAGAGGGTCGCCGCACAAGCCTGATAGGGCTGGACTGATTCACCGCCTTGGGCATAGACGTTGTTGGTGTGAACCAAGTCGAGCCACAGCCTTTCAATCCGACCCAGGCACGAGTGCCTGGTGGATTTAAAGGGCACATCCAGACAGTGACATCTGGGAAACGTGCCGCTGCCATGATCAGCCTGTCAATCCCCGCCAGGGAGTCGTACTAAAAAGACAGTGGTGAAAGTCTGGTCTAAAGCTTGCCGACAGGCCAATGGCAGACTTTCCCCCGTCTGGTCATTCCAGTGTGCAATCAGCCTGTGGGGATAGTCTGGCTCCAGACCATCCCGAATGGCTGCCATTTTAAAAAATTGTTAGCAGTATGCGCATGAACGCGTAAACATGCGACAGCCACAGAACCTGCTTTGCATGCAGAAGATCACAGGTTCAGTTATTGGCATCCCCAGTTCAAAGAATCAGGTATGGAGAGAGCTCTAGCTGAAGCCCCAGAAAACCATTGCCAGACAGAGCAGACAATAATGATCTTGGTAGACCAGTGTTCTGACTCAGTGTAATGTATGTTATATATATGTTAATGTGTGCTTTCTCCAGGACTGGCACGTGCAAAGTCAGGCAATAATGTCCTTTTGACTGTCCACTAACCCAATCAGGCCTTAGCCAAGGACACTGATGAAAAAGAATGTGAAACAAGGGGAATGGTGTATCTAGAAGATGAAGAGTTGGATTTATACCCTGCTCTTCACTTGGGAGTCTCAGAGTGGGCTACAATCTCCTTCCCTTCCTCTCCCCACAACAGACACCCTTTGTAGGTGGGGCTAAGAGAGAATTGCTCTTGAGAGAACATTTCTGAGAGCTGTGACTGACCCAAGGTCACCCAGCTGGATGCATATGGAGCAGTGGGGAATCAAACCCGGTTCCCCAGATTAGAGTCAACCGCTCTTAACCACTACACTAAACTGCTCTACACCAGACTAGGCACAGGAAAGTTCCTTGCCTCATTGAGATAAAAAGGTATATCGATCTGAAGTTACACTGGAGAACTGGAAAAATCCTGGGTTCAAATTTCCTCTGTGCCACAAACTTAGGAAGAAGGTTCTCACATTTTCCCTTTTGACTCTAAAAGAAAAAGGGCTAGACAGTTTTTTTAAAAAAATGAAAGCTGTGATATAGCAGATTGCTGCAACAAATACACTACAGCAATTCAGAAATTCTTGATTTAAAAAAAAACTTCAGTAGAGCAGAGGTGGCCACTGGGAGCTGAGGCAAGGAAAGCATGGGGACGGATGGATGTTCTGCTGCCACTGCAAATGCAGGCCCGTAGCCAGAGTTTTTTCCCCATGGGGAGGCATTAAAATTTTTAGGGGGCAGTTAACCTAATTAGAGTTGGCAATGCTGGCCAGAGCAGGCCTGAAAATCTGACCTGAAACATATCCCCCCCACCCCCTTTAATTAAAAAACCTTTGGCTTGACAAAAGAGTTCTGGAGAACGCAAAAAATGTATACTGCACATGGTCATTTCCCAGTGTCTCACCAAACAGAGACTGGTGGCTCTTCTCGGAAGTGTCCACCCATAACGCAGGTTGGCTGGCACTAGGATGATGCATGATGCTGCGTGGGGGGTTGGAGGGAGAAGCAAAGATGGTAGATCTGCTGAACATCTCTCCAGAGGACCCCTGGGGCGGAGTGAGTGCATGGCCCAGAGGGAGCCTGCAGGGAGAGTCAGTGAGGCCGGCCTGGGGCCTGGGCCATCTGGGAGCAGCATGTCCCGCCCGAGCAGCCCTTGCCCTCCTTGGGCTGGCCCACCCTGGGTTCTGGCCAGGCTCTGCTGGGTGAGGAGACACAGGGGCTGGTGCACAGCACAGCAGAACTTCAATTCAAAGTAATACTTTTCAAATAGCGGGGGGGGGGGGGGGGGCGGGGAGATGCTCCCTCTAAGCTGTGAAGTCTTATTAGCAAAAATTCTACTTTTTGAGCTACGGGCATTAAAGTTGTGAGTGAGTAAATTGGCTACAGCATAAATTAGTTTGCTCCAGAGCCATCTTTCCTGAGCTAAGACAAAAATGTGTGAGCTGGAGGCTAAAAAACTATGAGCTAGCTCACACTAACTCAGCTTAGAGGGAACACTGGTGGGGCTCTGGGGACCACTGGCGCTGGGGCTCACCCCTAATTGATAGGGGGCTGAGCCCCTAAAGCCCCACCGCTGGCTACGGCCCTGTGCAAATGACTCTGCATTCACAACAGCAATGAGAGCTGCACAGAAAATCATTTCCATGTGGAAGCAGCCTAGAAAGATCTGTGAATTGACTGAAACATTGAGAGTGTAGGATCTCTCTCTTTCTCTCTCTCTCTCTCTCTCAGAATCTGAAATGCCTTCTTTCCCCTGTGGGAGTGGGTTTAAGTGTAATTTGTTAGCTTTATCTGACAGTCTTGATTTAAACTTTTATCTTTGAATACTGATGCTCCTAAATCTCTAGGGGAGCAAAGGTTGTATGATAGTGCCTACAAGTTGGAGTGGATTTTTTTCCCTGCCACTGTGTGTGCACTGTTTCTCTCCCCATGACCTATCTTCACTTCTTGAAGGACACATATGCATACATGCAAATCCAGGAGTGTTTTTAGAAGCAAATTTAAAGTAACAAAGGAGGTTAGGGGTGCCAGGTCTGGGTTGGAAAAAACCTGGAGATTTTAAGGGTGGAGCCTGAGGAGGCCGGGGTTTGGGGAAGGGAAGGGCCTCAGCATGGTCCAATGCCATAAAGTCCACCCTTCAAAGCAGCCATTTTCTCCAGGGGAGCTGATCTCTGTCAGCTGGAGATCAGTGGTAAAAGCGGGAGATCCCCAGGCCCCACCTGGAGGCTGGCAATCCTAAAGGAGGTGGTGAAGACCATTATTAGTGAATCAACAATTTTGCTATGTACATTAAGTGGCAGGGAAGAAAGCTGGGGAGAAGTGGCTAGCTTGCTAGCAGTAGCTAATACCATTTTGGCTCACTATTTTTTCCTCTCTTTGCAGTTAAATCTCATTGTGGCCTAGGGTTCCCATTTGCCCACTTATGATGGCAGACCTCCAGCCAACTGCAGCCCAAGCCCTGATACTCAACTGATGGGCAGGCAGACACTAGGGCCAAAGGGGGAGCAATGGTCCAGGGCAGAAAAAATGGCTACTTACTGGAAGTTCTGACCATAGTGCTATTAACAATTCTTACAGCTAGCTGAAAGTGGCAAGGGTAGCTCTAGCGATCACCAGAAATTCTATGGTAATCTTACAAGAGAGTTTCTGGCAATTGCTAGAGCTATCTGTTAGTTAGTTAGTTAGTTAGTTAGTTATTATTAAATTTGTATTCTGTCCTCCCCACCATGGCAGGCTCAGGTTTTTTTTCAGTTTTCTTTTCTGTTACCTACCTTGGTAGCCTCCCAGTTGTCTGGGAGAAAGGTGGGCATATAAACATTTTAACTAAAAATCAAACCAAATCAAAAATCACTGTGAGATTTCTTTTTTCCCTAAGGGAAGAATGGAATATAGTTTCAACAAATGACACCAGCAGAACATACACTTGAACTGACCCCCCCCTCCCCAAGCATCATATAAATGCTGTTATAAATGCAGTGGGTTTCTGTACTTACACCTAGCGTGAGAGGATGACGACTTTATATTCCAGTTGTTGAATGTTTTGTCCCAAGGGAAAGGTCAAGAGATAAAACACAGCCAATTCTTGCTTTCCACGTTGCTAAGAGATACCGATGTATACCGATGTGTTACATCGTCTGCTCCCTGTATTTGCTCACCTGTTAAACACCAATATCCACATGGGTTAACTGTTTCTTAACCACTACGGTCTATATTCAGGGTGCTTGAACTGCCCTTCGATAAGTGAAGAGCCATATCACAAATCTGTTTACTTTAAAGCAATTTTTCTCTGTTGATTGATACTCCTAGGATCATTAGACCAGACACATGGCTCCAAAGAGGCTAAGATAACCAGCCCTACACTGCAGGACTGCACCAAAAGCCATGCCAATTACCAAAGAGTGAGCATGGGTGAATTTATAGAATAGTGAAGTATCTAGGGAAGAAAAAGTTGCATCCTCTTTGGGGAAAAGAGAAGGAAGGAAAAAGACCACATTTTTACAGCTGTGGTCAACAATGAAAGGAATGGATGAGAGGCTATATGACATTTTACTACCAACAAGAAATTGGGTAAAGTTAGTGCCTGTTTAATGAAGTACTAATTTCCTCGCTAAGGGAGAAGTACATAGCTCAAGCAATAGGCCGTCTAGGGCACTGCAACCACATATACAAATTTCCAGAGTGAATTGACTGTGAGAGAATTGCACAACTTTACAAGTGAGTGAACTGACACGTAAGTACATGAGAATCCTGCTGTTACCACGTGAGACTTGCAAAGCTCAGTGGCAATACCAGGTTTGTTGGTACGCAGTGACAGGTTTGCCAGTTCAGGATGGGGAAACTCCTAGAGATTTGGGGATGGAGCCTGGGTCTGCTGGAATTTGGGGACAGGAGACTCAGCGGGGTCATGGGGACCACCCTCCAAAGCAGCCATTTTCTCAGAGTAATGGATCTCTGTAGTTTGAAAATCAGTTATAATAATTCTGGTTGCCAGCCTCCTGGTGGGGTCTGGGAATCTCCCGCTTTTACAACTGATCTCCAGCTGACAGAGATCAGCTCCCCTGGAGAAAATGGCTGCTTTGAAGGGTGAACTCTATGGCATTGTACCATGCTGAGGCCCCTCCCCTCACCAAACCCCGCCTTCTCCTGGCTCCACCCCCAAAGTCCCCAGGTATTTTCCAACCTGGACTTGGCAACCCTACTGGAAGCTCTCCAGGCCCCACCTGGAGGTTTGCAACCCAGGATGAAACTGCACAAGTTGTGATTCCCCAAACCAAAAACTGCTGGAGTCCCATGGCAAGAAGATCCCGGGGGGCTGATAAACTTCCTGTTTCTGCAGCCAGTCACAAAAATATACACGGTTGCCAAGCTGGCCAAGTTGGGCTCAGCTTGGTAGGCCTCAAACTGGCCTGGTCTGCTCTACGTACCTCCAACCTGCCCTCTCTTTCTTCCACTCTCATTGCAATGACAACATCCCGGTAAATGTGAGAAGGGAAGCCACGTGGCAAATATCTGGTAGTACACTGTTAGTCTCTGCTGCCACTTCTGAATAAATACCATTTGTGATGTGGGCTCTTCAGAGGTAGAGGCCCATACCCAAACAGGGCAGTGTTTAAGAACACATTGTTAATTTGGGGGCTCCGTATCGTAACGAAAGTGCATTTTAATCCTACCCGTTTCACTCCTTCAGGCCTAGTCTAAACAGACGTTTTAAGAAAGACACTGCTTAACTGCACAGCCATAGTATGATAACACGTTCCACCCCATTCTCCCCCCCCCCCCCAGCTTAACACACAAAAAAGTGTTCCCAGGAGGCTGGCTCCAGAACTGAAGCAGCCCCTAATGAACACTAAGAGAATTAGAGCTTGCTGATAAGGCACTAGCCTTTTTATAGTTTTAATTTCATAGCTGTAGTCACAGCCCCTTGATAAGGAAAGTATACATTGGCTTTAGCTACACTCCCCGCTCCTTGGGTTGGAGGCCTTGACTGAGTTGGCATCCATCAAAATGCTTTTTGTGATTTTACATGAATACCCTGATGCCTCCTGATAAGGAAAAGTGTAAGTCAACAGAATTGTGGCTGTAATTGGGTGTTACCTGTTTAGATATTCCAGGCTGTTATCATGGGATCTTTTCTTGGGCTATTGAACTTCAGCTTCACCCTGGACGGGGGACGAACAGACTGGCCCCTTGTGTCCCATTTGCGCACCTTGTAAAAGATGCTTGGGGATCTTAATATACAACATTCCATACCCTCCAGCGGTTTCAGATATGAAACTAGGGATAATCTTGTAGTCACGCTTATTGCTTGAGGATCAGACTAGAGGACATGCTGTGGGAGTTCCACATTCAGAGCTCTCGGGCATTTTCCCCTTGTCAGCAGAGCTGCTTGGGTCCTGATTCAGATCTAGACTCCGGCACACAGGAAAGGAAAGTGTTAACCTATTTCCTTGATTTCAGCATGAAATACCTTCCTCACAGCACTGCCATTTGTCCTGTTCAGCATTGAACTATTTCAGGTTGGGAGGAAAACCCTCCTGCTGTGCCATGGGCCTGCTCTGAATCACACACAGGGTGCATTCAGACGCACCATTTAATCAGGTTTCGTGACTGATCAACAACAGATTTTATGTGCATGTTCACATCTGCCTTCCATCCCGACCCATTGGTTTCCTGCGCAGAACCCCCCTTAAGCTGGAGTATTTTGTTATTGGGTCCCTAGTGGTGTTTTCTCAGCTCTCCTGGTTAAAGCCGCAGTTTCCCCTGTGTGATCACTCCTCCAGTCTTGAGCCACTTCCGATAGTTTAAACCCCCTTCCGCTTTTCGCCCACCTTTTTTTTTTTGCATCGGTGGTATGCGCATAAGCGGAGCTCCACTCCCGCGTTTATAAAACCAATGTTTAAATGGGCACTAGTTTTGAGTTCGGGATCCCAAAGAGGCCAGTTTTGGGTGAAGAGTTTGAAGAGAAGTCTTTTGTCACAGCGGTGAAATCACGGTGCTCTGCGGGATTGTCAAATGGTTCTGTGTGTGCACGGGGATAACGTTTTTCAGTTCTACGGATGAGCAGTTATGCACATGCGCAAACTTAGGAAAAAAATTTAAGCCCCCGACACATGCTCCCATGTGATCACAATTGTCTGGAGTAAAAATAATCGCAACAGAGTGGGGCCATTTAAACCTGATTAAATGGCGTGTCTGAACACACACACACAGACACACACGGCTGCTGGGGTCCTCAAATAATGGCATTGCTAGCCTACTGTAGGGCTGTCAACAGGCCTGGAGAAAAACATTCTGCCCCTTTAATAGATGTTTAATGTGTGGAAATGGGCATTTGGCATGAAGGTACATAACATCACCTGGTAAATAACATCCCACAAAGCCTCTATTAAAAGTAGAGGGCATCTTTCTCCTGGCTTGTTGGCAATGTTAGCCTAGCATCTTGTCTACTTGGAACCTGAACCTCTCCAAACACATTGCTGAAAGCTTTTCTCTGCCTACTGTATGTGACAATATTTACTCTGCAAAGGCCCATTCTGCCCTGATTTAAAATTAAAATGGATTCTTCAGCTAAAGATGCCCAAGAGGGGAAAGGGTTCTTACCATCTGTTCTCATCAGCTGCAGCATATGAAGTGACATGCTGTGTAGTACATAATAAATTGGTTTTAATTTATGTGCATAATGCATGCTCACTCAAGAAAAAGTGCATTTCTTTCTACCTCATGCATTTTTATCCCACTCTTCCACTCGGGTGTCCAAGGCAACATATATGGTTCTCCCTTCCCCATAGTATCTTCACAACAGCCTTATGAGGTAGGACAAACTGAGAGCATTTGTCTAGCCCAGGATCATCCAGTGAGCTTCCCGTCAATGAGGGGATTTGAATCCAAGTCTCCAAGATCTTCATCCAGTACTCTAACCACCACACTATGCTAGCTTTAAGTTGTCAGTGCATTTGTCCTGCTCAACATGTAGACAGAAGGAACGTTTAGTAGTAATCCGCAGGGCTTCAGCTGATTCCAGTTATCTTTGCCCAGTTAATTGTATAAGTTTTTCATCACATTGTTTATCAAAACTATACAAATTTGCAAAAGAAAAGCAATATTTCTTTGCTTTTAGTCGATGCGTGCACATACAGAAGGGTGCAACTCTGCTTGGGATGACACTATGAATGTTGCAACGCTACAGGTCACAGAGAGGGTTTCATTTGTGATTTAATGGTGTCCTCGTGACTCACCTTGTGACCATCCATACCAGTAAGTCAATTGTTTAGCCCCCAGTTGTGTCCCTCTACTCACGCTTCCAGTGGGTTGGGAACTTTGCTTCAAAAACCTTTGCAAGTTGCATATATCTGTTAAAAGCTGTATTCATTCTTCATCTTATTAAAATGAAATGTAGGGAAAAAATGCAAAATAATTGATGATTTGGGGAAGTGTATTAGTGAAGGCTCAGGCACATATCAGTAGGTGCCTTCCCAGCTGGCTTTTCCTGAATTTGAGCTGAACCACAGTGATAACTTGCACAACCAGTTTTTAAAAGCTCATTCTAGGAGAGATAAAATTCTCCTGAACACAGTGAATAAATTTTCCAGTAATCCAGCTGCTCTTAAAATACTACCTCTCCTTTTCCCATCAGAGGTTTACCTTCTAAGTACCCAAGAAAAGCAGCATAGAATAGACCTGAAGAATAGACATACAGCAATGTATATAAAAATTTAAAGGGCACCCCCCCCAAACACACAAACTAGGATCATAATTCATCAATGGACTGACACTGGACTATCTCAGCAGTCACTGGTAAACAGGAAAAAATAGGAACATATAACATTCCCTGCCATCTATTTCCAGTCTTTAGTGAGATGAGAGTGGAGTATTTACCTGTTTGTTATGTGCAACATATAACCTTCTGTTTTTGGTGGTGATGCACATTTTCCCAGCACCCAAAACTGCCATATTTTGTATCTGGGACAATGACATTCTTCTCCTGAGTTGGTAACTCATTGCTATTTCCATTGCCACATGACAGGTCAAACAGTACAAGTGACTCGTAAGCCAGCCCTCTCCTTGTTGTGCTAGTTTTCTTTTTGCAGGGAGCATATTACCAAGGGAGCATTCAAGAAAGTGACCCCCGTCCTGCAGACTGGAGTGGTACAGTCCATTCCAGGACCTTAGAACTCTACCACCTCATTTCCAGATCTTTCTACAGTATGTTTAGGCCAAGCTTTATATGCAATGTTATTCCTTTCAACTCTAAATGCTGTTCTTTCCAGCGGAATCCATCCAAGTCTACTATCTGCGCACTGCACAGAGCCTGCAACCCAGACATCATACCTTTCCTTTCTAAAGGGGGAGAAGCTGAAAGTGAAACTGACCAGACCCTGTCTATAATTCAAACAGGAGACTCCTTCCAATCTGCCAAAAGTCCATGGCGTCCACCAGTCAGCCTTTTTATTAGACTCTTTTAATTTTCGTTTTGGTCCTTGTAATCCACGGTGTCAACATATTATAGATAAAGGGAATCATTTGTCTCGGAAAAGATATGGGCAATACTTATATATCTGTGGAGGGAAGGGAGAGTTCATTGCTAAATGGAGGGGGGTGGCCCATAGCTTAGTGGCAAGTCCGCATATAACATCCGAGGTTCAGTCCTTGCTATTTTCAGTTTAAAGGGTTTCAGGCTGGAAGTGCAAAGAAAGACCCTGGAGGACTGCTGCCAATCACAGAGCAGACCAGGGGTTCTTCTAACACTGTGGACTGGGACTCTCACACAGGTTGGTCAGGAGGAGGGCGAGAGGGAGGAGGAGGGACAGGGTGAATTTGGGAGAGGAGGCTCAAATAGCAAAGTCTGATTTACCTCTGCAGTAATTTGTGAGATGCAAATAAAGAAAGTCTGTTGCTCAGTAATACTATATATTTATAAATATTTGAAACGAGAAAATTAAATATACACTTGTTCAGTGTTAACTGATGCAGCACCATTTTTCGTTGGGGACTGGGAAGGCAGTGCGGAATCCTTAAAAAGTACATTAAGGTTGCATTTGCAGGGTGATGATCTTCTGCGTTTCTTCTGTTGCTGCTGTGAATGCACAGGCATTTGCAACAACAAATGCAGCATCCACACAGTAGTTCCCCTGCACTGTCCTTGCCCCAGCCCCTGTATGGCTACCATTTCCCCCACAAACCACTGGTAGATTTTTCAGGTTTTTTTGGGAAAACTAATTGGCATATCACAACAGGGTTAAGCTACCAGTTTTAAACTACAGCAATATGTCAGTTACATTTTGCAGCTGCTTCTGCTGCTTGTGGGGGTGTCCCATGTAGATGCTGCCCTGGATCCTGCCCCATTGTTCAGCCTTTGATGCCATGAATTGTAGTGGTGGTGGCCACTAAGTTTAGCACAGGCTTGGGGTATCTCGTGGAAGAAAGGTCTCTCGGTGATTCTGAACTGGGGGAAGCTAAATGGAGCCTCTATTTTAAAGGCAATGTACTTTTCACAGGAAGTAAGGAAAAGAGAACTCAGACCGGTGGATAAATTTGCCCAAACACCCCCAGCTGTCCTCTGCTGAAAACAGGGATGCAGTACTAGATGGCTTAATCTATCCAGCCAAGCGGTGTATACGATAGTTGGGACTGGGGCGTCAGAGGAAGAGCTGCTAGTGTGCCATGACTAGGGTGTTTGACTAGGATCTGAGTGACCCAAGTTCATCTCCTCTCTCTGCTATGGAAGCTCACTGCATGGCCTTGTCATTCTCAGCCTAACCTACCTCACAGGATTGTTGTAAAGATAAAAATGAAGGAGGGGCAAAAAATGCTGTAAGCTGCTTTCAGTCCCCATAGGGGAGAAAAGTGCAGTATAAATATCAAAATTAGGGGGGGTACAAGGGGAAGAAACCGTTTTGTGAGAGGGGCTTGGAAGGTCTGATGTGGCTTTTGGGTTGTGCGTTAAGGAATGGGGTGCAAAAGGCCCCTCTCTGGACACTCACTGCTTCTAGGAGCTGGTGTTTGAAATCACACACACACACACACCCCAGGGCCCATTTTACTATCTAATCTATGAAACAACCCTAACAATCAATTAAGACAACTCGGGGCTTTCTTTCTTTTTTTGACTTCAAGAAGGGCACCAATCACTAACCACTGATATAGAAATCTCTGGAGTCTCTTTGGGATGGGTGGGGCTTGCTGTAATCCATTGTTTATCCTTTGTTTGGACTGTCTGGCTGTCCTCCCTTCATGTGCATTTTGAAAGATATGCATTTTGGAAGGTTTGCACTAAAAACTGCACAACCCTGCACTGCTTGTAAATCATCCAATCTAGTTAAAGTCATGGGGGGGGGGGGGGGGGGAGAGGAAGGGAGAGAAGCAAGAAAAAGCCACTTTGAATGCAAATGCAAAGCCACTTTGAATGCAAATGCAAAGCCACTTTGAATGCAAAGCTCTTCCCAAGGCCAGGCACATCCCACAAGGCGGAGATCCAAAGGTGTGGGTGGAAAAAGAGGTTTGGCTCACTGATTGGGGCGTGCCATTATGGAGGTAGTGGGGGAAGGTTAGCAGGGAATGAGCTCATCTCACTTGCTGGCATATGGGGCATCGCTTGATCCATGGCCCATAATGTCATGTCTGTTTCCAGGGCGGGATTCCACTTGTTCTTCTTTAGCAGAATGCAGAGCCACACACATTATTGAAAGGGGAAGTAAACCTCTGGGGTTTTAAAAGGGGGGGGGGGGAATCCAGGAGATTATATGTAATAGGCAAAGAAATAAACGGTGTTTTCCACACAGAAACACTCTCCTGTGGTGCCCCTGTTTTCACTACAGCTGCCCATGCAAAGAAACACAAACATGGCTGCCACATGGCAGACCTCACACTTCTGCCACACTGTTATAGCACTCATTTGCCTTACACCACTTGGGGGGGGGCTCTTCTGGTAACCAGTGTTCCCTCTAAACTGAGTTAGTGTGAGCAAGCTCACAGGTTTTTAGCCTCCGGCTCACACATTTTTGTCGTAGCTCAGGGAGGATGGCTCCAGAGCCAACTGATTTATGCAGCAGCCAAGCTTGCTCACGACTTTAATGCCAGTAGCTCACAAAGTAGAATTTTTGATCACAAGACTACACAGCTTACAGGGTGCATTGCTGGTAACTAACATACTGATATACCATTGTATCAGTATATAATTATATACCGAAAAAGCATGTTTTTAAATATCCAAAAAGACCCCCAGTAATATGGAGAGGGAATGGCTACCCCAGGGATCGGAGCAGGGAAATGGCACTGATATGGGTGGACCATAAAACTCCGGACTTTGCCACCCACACTGCAGCCCTCCTTGCTTTGTTGTAGGGTTGCCAGCCTCCAGGTGGGGCCTGGAGATCTCCCACTTTTACAACTGATCTCCAGCTGACAGAGATCTGCTCCCCTGGAGAAAATGACTGCTTTGAAGGGTGGCATTGTACCATGGCATTGTACCATACTGAGGCCCCTCCCCTCCCCAAACCCCACCCTCTCCTGGCTCCACCCCCAAAGTCTCCAGATATTTTCCAACCCAGACCTGGCAACCAGTGTTCCCTCTAAGATGAGTTAGTGTGAGCTAGCTCACAGTTTTTTAGCCTCCGGTTCACACATTTTTGTCTTAGCTCAGAAAGGATGGTGCCAGAGTAAATTAATGAATGCAGTAGCCAAATCACCTGCTCACAACTTTAATGCCAGTAGCTCACAAAGTAGAATTTTTGCTCACAGGACTCCATAGCTTAGAGGGAACATTGCTGGCAAGCAACACTACTTTGTTGCCATCTTTCCCAAAACATCACAACGAAGGAGGGCTGAGGAAGATGGCAGAAAAACCAAGGCCAAGCCACCTGGTACACAGAAGCTCAACAATGCTAGGAAAAAGTGTGTCTGTATTGGGGGGGGGGGTCCTGGTTTCCACTAGCATCTGATCTGGGCAAACAATGTTTGTGAAAGTGACCAAAAATATAAATACAGGAGTTACCTTTGCATTGTTGTTGTTAGCCCCCAAGGTACCACTGGACTTATCTCTTGCTGCTACAGATTTGATGCCAGTACCCACCCCACCACAGCCTCCAGACCCTCGGCCAAATTCTGCAGGGTGGTATCCGGGCGGCCGTCCAGTAGCAGATATAGCTGGGTGTTATCAGCACACTGATGGCATCCCAACCCAAAACTCCACACCAACTGGACAAGGAGGAATATATAGATAATGAATAACATCGGGAGAGGACAGCCCCCCCGAGGAGCCCCACATGTTAAGGGGTACCTAGTTGACATCCCCTCTCCCAGCGCCATCATGGAGGAAGGAGGAAAGCCACTCTGACTACCCCCTGAACTCCTCCTAGTCCAAACCCCTGCACAATGCAGGAAATTCACAACCACCTCCCACCCACAATCCCAGTGACCCATGCCCAGAAGATGGCAAAAAACCTCCAGGATCCCCGGCCAAACTGGCCGGGAGAAAAATTGCTGCCTGACCCCAAAGTGGAGATCGGCATTTTCCTGGGCATGTAAGAAAGGGCCACAAGGTAAGAGTTACTGTTGGACTCCTACACTGTCCAGCCAGTAGCTGGACTTCCACATTGTCCAGCCTGCTCTCTGTGCTCCCACTTTCCGAGTTGAGGCAGGTGGTAACCAGAGCCAGGGCTTTTTTGGCAATGGCCTCACTGCTGGGCCTCCTGATGGCACCTGGTATTTTTGGCCACTGTGTGACAGTGTGTTGGACTGGATGGGCCATTGGCCTGATCCAGCATTGGCTTCTCTTATGTTCTTATGTTACCTCATTTATGGAATGCTCTTCCCTTTGAGGCTCAGCTGGTGCCTACCTTACTTTCTTCTAGGCACTGGGCCCACACATTTTTATTTTCCCAGGCTTTGAACAGAAGGTTGGTCTTTTAAAATAATTGCATAGTATTTTTAGCCTGAAATTGTTCAGCTCGTATTAAGCTGCTCAGCCGCTTTTAAACTTTTTTCCTGCCTTTTTTTTTTAAGGTTGGGTTTTACTTTATAACTTAGTGTTTGTTTTTATATTATGTTATTTTGCAAGTCACCTGAGGTTGGTTCCCCAGGAAAGGCCGCATAAAAATTCCCTAAATAAATAAACCTTCTCTGGATCAACAGGGGAACCCAGGATCTTAGTCCTTTCCTCTAACAACCTTTGCCCCATTGAGAATCAAGCAGCGCTTCTCTGTATAACCCCATGCAGGGTTCTGTTTCTTGGTCAGACTGGAGTGATGGAAAGCCAGGAACTGGCTGTGCTCTCCATAGCTGAATGAGGAAGCCTTGCTCAATCCTTGCAAAGATCTTGTCCTCTCCACACCAGAGGCACCAAAACCACTTGTACAGGGAGGCTGGATGTGCACAACAGCTTTGGAATCTCCTTGGCATATTCTGCATTCCTGAAAAGCTGAGCTCATCTGGGGAAGGTTGAAGACAGACCCGTCACGATGGCTTCTTTACCCAGCATTGTTTTTCCAAAGCTGACTTTGGCATGTCCAGGCTTTTGTTGAGTTTGTCCACAAGGAAAAGAAAATGGGGGAGGACGGGAGATTTTGTTTGTATTTGCTTGCTTGTTTATTTACAGCTTCAAAAGGCTTGGGTTGGATTTGGCCATGGACAGGAGACTGCAGCACCCATTCATTCACAGTACAAACTGAGTTTCCAAAACTGGAGAAATGATGAACCTTAGGCGTCTGCATAGATCTTATTAGGAGGACCACCAACATTGCAACACGTTAGTGTGCAAGCTTTTGAGTTCTCCAGAGCGCTTCATCAGGCTGAATGTTAAGCAAGACCAAAAACAGGGGTGGGGGCAGGGGACAGCACAGGATGAGAAATTCCCTCTGTCTGAAGGTTGCAACACTCTTCAAAATGAGCACAGGAATTGCTATGTAGATTTAATTGCATTAATTTCCAGGGCAGAAAGGATCTTGGATCAACTCCCCTTTTGACAATGATAACAGTCAGCAGTAATTTGCATCTGGACAATGAAGAAAGCTGGCAAGAATACAGTTGATTTCATTTGAAATGTGCTATTCAAGGAGACTTCAAAAAAGGGGGAGAAAAACACAACTCTACATGAGAAAAGTAACCAAAAAAGGTTGAGACAAAGAAAAAGAAAGCCATGGTCCTCAGACTGCAAGACCTTAGCAAGGCTGTTAAGAAAAGGACATAAATAAGAAAAGGACATTTGGGGGGCATTATTTCATAGAGTCGCCATAAGTTGGAAGCGACTTGACAGCCCTTAACACACACTTTTGCGTCTGTCTCCAGTGCTAATGGGAACAAGTTGATCCCTTGCAGGGCAGAGAGCAGAACAATGTGTTAAGTCATGGTATAAGACCAATATTGGATGGTGTGGTAGAGTAGGGTTGCCAGCTTCTATCTTGGAAATTCCTGGAGATTTGGAAGTGGAGCCTGGAGAGGGAAGGGTCCATAATGCCATAGAGTCCACCCTTCAAACCATCCATTTTCTCTAGGGGAACTGATCTCTGTCATCTAGAGATCAGTTATAATTCCAAGAGATCCACAGACCCCACCTGGAGGTTGGCAACCCTATGGTAGATACTGGTCTAATATAAGCCAGCAGTATAGTGGTACATAGCTGGTAGAAGGCACACAATCAATATAAGAAAATTAACTTTGTTAGGTATGAGATTATCTTTCTTCAGCAGCAGGACACAGTAAATATAAGGCTACTATTTTGTTCTTAAATGTGAGTTTTTATCATATTAGTTTCATCTGTACCTCTAACACTTTAGAGGTACAGTATTCTGTTCCCCCTCTGCCACTTGCTTCAGCTGGGGTCTGACTGACCTCAATGCCATTTCAATGAAATTTTCAAGTTTAAAAAAAATTGGTGGACTCTTGTCAGCGTACATCACCTCTGAACAACTGACCCCTTTGTTGACAGAAAATACATGGAATAAAATTAAACAAAATTATGAATGCCAAGTTTGACTTTTGGGTTCAGTTTATGACATCGAAAACATGGGGATGTTTTAAAAGAAGATTGGGGCGAAAGACAAGGGGCAGAGGGAAACTTTTAGTGGGTGTTCACTTTTGTGTCTCTTTTACAGGGCCTGTAAGACGGAGCTATTCAGCCAGGCCTTTGGTTGAGGCAGAGGGCCTCTGATCAAGCCGGCCTCCCTCACTGAAGCCTGTTGTCATTATTCAGCCCAGATTAAGAAGATCTCTGGATCCAGTCACTCCAGCTGAAATTGTGTTTGGGGTTACACACTGTTATTTGTTTTAAAATTGTATTATTTAATTGTTTCAAATATTGTTATATATTTATTAATGTATGTTTTTATTTACTTATGATGTGATCCGCTCTGAGCCTGTTCACAGGGAGAGCAGAATATAACTCTAAATAAATAAAGGGCAGGAACAACAAAACTGCATCAGCCTCTCAAAAAAAAATAAGCCCTTTCTGTGGTGGTGGTGAATGTAAAGACACAAAAATGTACAAGGCTATACGGCTATATGGAACCGTTACTTGATCTCTCTAAATGATTCCCCTCAGTAAAATTCAAACTGAACACTCTATAAATTTAACAAAAATACACATAAAACTGATCAAAAACTGAATGCACCTTACTCACACTGAGATGTTCACCCATGGAGTAAGTGCTGATAAAAAGTCTTGAGATGCAACATTGGCAATTCATCAAGTTGGTGGTTCTTTTCTATTTGTATCTGAGCACTCCACTGGAGCTTTGAGCACTGCAGATTGGGCCTCTAAGTAGATCCGTGGGCATATGAAATATGGTTGCATCTCAAGATGCTGAACCATAGGATTGTGGTGTTTAAATTAGATTTTAGCACTTTTGTATGTATAATTAAATTATATATGATATTTTAGTTTCTTTTTCTTTGTCTCAACCTTTTTTGGTTACTTTTCTCATGTAGAGTTGTGTTTTTCTCCCCCTTTTTTGGTCACACTGACCCGCCTCTCTCTACCCTAGAAGTCCTTGCATTCTTTTCCCTGCAGAGAGTGGGATTTCCTGCCAGAGGTTGTACTGATGTCCATCAGCTGGTTTAAAAAAGGGATTAGATCAGTCCATGGAGAGTAAGTCCATGGCTGGCTAGTAGCCATCCTTATTAAATGGATGGCTAAATATGTTCAGATGAGTAACCAGATTTAAGGTGAGTTTCTGTTTTCTAATTCTCCCCTGCATAAAAAAAGCCTCTGCTCAAATGGAAAACCAGCACATTATATTATTGTTATATTAGTTTTGATTTATATCCTGCCTTGCCTGCACAAGCAGGCTCAAGGTGACTTACAACATGTTAAAATACAACAAATTACAATAAAATTCGTGTAGCAATAGTATAAATGCAGTATAATTTCATACGGATGGCCATTGCTGTATGATAGTCCATATAGCAACCCGTATCCATAGTTGTTCCAGATGCCATGAGGGCCATAACGATTCAAGTAGTAGCTTTAGGGTAGTAGCTTTCTCTTTGCTAGGAAAGTTTTTTTGGGGGGGAGCATTCAAAGGCAGCTACCTCTCTCTCAGGAGTAGGAGAGTCCATTCTGTCTGTTCAGGATTCTGCCCAACAGTCTGGGCCAGCAACAGCACCAGGAAAAGAGGGAAGAAAAAAGGTGAGATGGACTGTCTCCATCAAGGAAGCCACGGCCTTCAGTTTGCATGACTTAGGCAAGGCTGTTCAGGATAGGGCAGGGGTGGGCAAACTGTGGCTCGGGAGCCGCATGCGGCTCTTTCACACATATTATGTGGCTCCCGGCAGGGCGGCTGGGGAAGCTAAATATCATTAGCAAATGAATATCATTGGACAAATTAATATCATTATCAATATCTGCTTTTACCCCTTTTGTTATTATTTTTGGCAGTCTCATTTAATGTTAATAAAAAGCAAATTTGCTTATTTTCCAATAAAAGCAGATAATATTTGTTCATGTCTTGTGGTTCTCAAACATCTGATGTTTATTCTATGCGGCTCTTACGTTAAGCAAGTTTGGCCACCCCTGTTCTAGGTGGCTCTTACGCTGAGCAAGTTTGCCCACCCCTGGGATAGGGCATTTGGAGGTCATTAATTCATAGGACCACCATAAAGCACTTAACACATACGATGATGTATCCTTGAGAGAGCCAGTTTGGTGTAGTGGTTAAATGCGTGGACTCTAATCTGGGAGAGCCGGGTTTGATTCCCCACTCCTCCACTTGCAGCTGCTGGATGACCTTGGGCAAGCCATAGTTCTGTCCCAGCTGTTCTCTCAAGGACAGCTCTGGAAAGAGCTCTCTCAGCCCCACCTACCTCACAGGGCATCTGTTGTGGGGAGGGGAAGGGAGAGGAGTTTGTAAGCTGCTCTGAGACTCCAAGTGAAGGATGGGATATAAATCCAATCTCTTCTTCTTCTTCTTGATTGAATTTCCCGGGGGGGGGGGGGGGAGCTAGGTGTAGCAGCCTTGGGGTATGGGCACCACCTAACTCCCAGGATATGAGAGGAAGGAAGCCCCTTGTTTTAAGCAGAGCAAATTTGGGGTGCACTTGGAAGGGAGACTTCCCAGGATCTTAGTATGCTACCTCGAGCTCATAAGAACATAAGAGAAGCCATGTTGGATCAGGCCAATGGGCCATCTAGTTTCATACTCTGTGTTAAATGGTAGCTGAAACCCAGGTGCCAAGAAGCTCCAAGGAGGGGAATGGTGTGTGTGTGTGTGTGAGAATTTCTAGCACTGCACCATGGAAACATGCATCCAGCCAGCATACCTAGTGTAGGCTCCAGATTCAGAGCAGCTCTTTGGGGGTGGGAAATGAGCAGCTGAGGTCATCTTTACCTCAAGCCCAGAACCAGCATGGAAACAGGCCATGCTTTCTGGTCAGACTAGGGTTGCCAGGTCTGGGTTGGAAAATACCTGGAGATTTTGGGGGTGGATCCATGAGAGGGCAAAGTCTGGGGAGGGGCGAGGCCTCAGTATAGTACAATGCCATAGAGTCCCCCCCTTCAAAGCAGCCCTTTTCTCCAGGGGAGCTGATCTCTGTCAGCTGGAGATCCCCAGGCCCCACCTGGAGGCTGGCAACCCTAGATCAGACGCGAATCTCTGCTCCCGCCGGGGGGTTCCGTCGCAGCCTGACCCAGAAGTCCCTCCACGCAGCCGAATCTGCCCATCTCGCGGGGGGGGGGGGCGGAGCGCTTACGCCTGTCGCCATCAGAAGCGAGCGGAGGTTGGGGACGGACCGGGGCCTGCTGGCTTCTGCCCCCATCCAGCGCCGCGGAGTCTGCGCCCCCGCCGGAGAGACAGGCCGGCGTCCCCGCCGCACTTCCTTCGCCTTCCCTATCAGTGGACACCTCATTAATATTCTCCTGGGAGGGCGCACCGGCTCCGGCGCAGAGGGGGAATCGGAGCGGGCGATGTTTACACGGGAGGTGCTGAAGCCCAATGCAAGAAAACGGGTGGATGAGTGGGTTAGGAGCTGGAAGGCAAAAATGTGACGTGAGGGGGCGGGGTGGCGGACTGTAATTTGGGTGCCGCAGAACTGTTCCGAGCTCGGCTTCAATTGGGGCTAGCAATGGTCCTTTTGCCTTTCACAGTTTCATTACAAAAACACTTTAATAAAACCCATAGGATACAAAAAAATAGAAAAGGGGGGGACTGAAAATCCAGCAACTGATTAAAAAGACAGAAAGGGGGGATGTACATATAAAGTAGAAAAAATATAACACTGGTGGCAGATCCACACATAAATTTCTAGAAAAGATTTCCGAATATCAAAACATATGTCTATACACAAGTGTAGCCTATACGTGTGAATCAATCCGGGTGCGATCACACGGGCATTTAAACCCGGGTTCTCCCGTGCTGCTCTTTCAAGCGCGATGGCTCAAAGGGAAGGTACTTGTTTTTCCTGGTGGTTGGAAAAGCGGGCCGGGCGGGGCGGCGGGGCGCGGCGGGGCGGGGCGGGGGGGGGGGCCGGCTTCGAGATGGGAGACAGATGCGGCCGTCTGGTCAGCCCCTTTAATTGCGATGGGGAACAGCCGCAAGGCCCGCAATAAACGTCCGTGTGATTTGTCTCTCCACTGTAATCCGAATCTTGTAGCCCTAGTCAGAGCACGGAGAGCCCATTTCCGTTGACCATCGGTTAGCCTCCAAATGGGCAGATTTGTTTAAAAGCGCATTAACATCCTCAATTATCAACTGACATTCTAATACAGAATTAACACGAGTAAAAATTTCCTCCCAGAAAAACCGTATGACGGACAGTCCAAAATACGTTTAAGGGAGACGCACCCTATGAGTCACAAGGCCAGCGATTAGAGATTTTATTCAGTCCTTTGCTAGACAGTTGCTCTGGTGTCCCCTAGATCCTAACCATAATTTTTTGCTGTGTGAGTTGCCACTCAAGATCCATGGAGAGAGCAGATATAACCCTGACAGCCGTATCCCATTGCTTCGGCAAAATATGGTCATCCAGTACTTTATTCCATTCATTTCTGAGACTCTGCATATCATATTTATTAACTGACTCTCTGCATTTATTCAATTAGAGTCTGCAGGAGCAAAGGGGAAACACATAATGCCTCAGGACCATATTTAGATACCAACAAATTGTTGCAGTTTGTGGATACTGCTGCTCAACAGAAATTGACAAGTTATGTCTAGACGTCTTCTGAAAAAATGACAGAAACGTTTAAATTCTATTACAGGCTATCCACGCAGCAATCTCTCTTTCTCTCTCTCTCACACACACACACACACACACACACTCTCTCTCTCTCTCTCTGTCTCTGTAATTCTGGTATTTTGCAAAATGAGAGATAGGAGAGCTGACCCCTGCTTGACTGGAATATCCTACACTGGATGTTTTTTCACCCTAATCCCAGATTAGGGGAAGGCTGGATTATTCAGTGGTGAGAAATGATGCTAGAATGTCCTATGTTTTGGAGAGTGGAGTGATTTCAGATGCTAAATGACACTAGCAGGCAAATGACATTAGCAGGTGAATGACAATAGAGGCTTAGTAGGCGTGGTAGGCATTGGTAATGAGATAGAAAACCTAGTTCTCAGTCCAGTCCAGGAGCTTTATCCTGAGCTTCATTACCATTCGCAAATCAACAATCTCTCTAATCTCCCTTTTGAATTCCTTCCTGCTATTCGTTATATCAGCAACTGAATGTCTTGAAAGGTTAATGTTATGGCTTCTAATATAGCTTTTACCTCTAGTATCTTTACACAAAGAGTTTGTAGGAAAGACAAATTCCAATGGGTGTTTGATTCTGAGAGTGTGATCATTACTTTAGGTTCTTTAATGGAGAGGAAAGGGTTTAGTCTTAATTTTAGCAAATGTGGTGGGAAATTTTTCCCAATTCACCCTTGCCATGGTAGGCATCAGACCACCTGTACCTAGGAAGTCAATCTAGTGGCTGTTGGTTTGCACCTAAACCCAAATCAGCAGATGCCATTTGTTTGTGGTGCAGTCACAAGTTGCAAGGGTGTGCTGGGTTGACTAGCTATGAATGCTGGTAATATCTTTTTGCAGCAACTCAGTGGAAGGATAGAATTTGTTTCACATTCATGGCTGTCTTGTAAAGGAATATTCAGCCGATTGCCTGGGGTGAGTAACAGCTGCCTACAGGTGATCAAACATGGAAGCATTTAGGAAATGGAAGAGTATTGGTTATTTTCTTGATGCTATGAACACCTGTGAGGGGACATGTAGCAAGACTGAACAAGGAAGGGCAGGATCAGCAAGCTCACCATGGCCTCAGTTTGGTGTAGTGGTTAAGAGCAGTGGACTCTAACCTGGATGGCTGGGTTTGATTCCCCATTTCTCCACATGCAGCCAGCTGGTTGACCTTGGGCAAGCCACAGTTCTCTCAGACCCACCTACCTCACCTACCTCACAGCCTACCTCACAGGGTGTCTGTTGTGGGGAGACGAAGGGAAGGTGATTGTAAGGCGCTCTGAAACTGAGTGAAGGGCAGGGTATAAACCCAACTCTTCTTCTTCCTCCTCCTCTTTCTCCTCCTCCAGAGGAGGTCTTCCCCAACTGATTGGCCATTTAAGATTCTTTACCAGGAGATGTGAGGGATTGAACCTGTGACTTGCTGCATACAAAGCATGTGTTCTGTCATGAAACCACAGCCAACCCTGCCCCTTCCTGAAATAGGAAATGAAAACAACCACACAACTTTGTATAGCTTTGTTAAATTGACAGTTGTATTCAGATTTTGATGATAAGGCAGATAGTTAATCACATAAAAATTCTTTAGTTTAAATAAATAGATAATTAAAAAGATGATTCATTAAGAATATTCCAAGCTATAATATTTTTGCCTGGGTGGAGGGTAGCTTCCACAATAACATGGTAGTCCACAGAACTGATGCCTGATAGTACAAGCTCAGAAGTTATTGGGCATAGAATTCAACATCCTAAGAGTTTCTTTTTAAAAGAAAGGGGTTTCCCCCTCTGAGAAAAGAACAGCGAATATGTTATTATTTTAACTGAGGCACTGATATAGGTAGGGTCCACAGACTGTTAAATTTTGAATTACTATCATAATTCATCTCCTGGGTTTCCCTATTTAATCAGAAAAATCCAGGAGGTGAATGTTGAATGTCCAACACCATGTGCATCCAGTCCTATTGTGGCTACCATGTTACTGAATAAAATTTTGTATCATAGTGTGATTGTTTGTATTATTCACATGCGCAGTGCATAATGTTCCCCCCTAGTTCAGTTTATTTGGGGATAAGTGACCCCAGTGCCCCCCAGGGAAGGGGGAGGAGACTTTGAAAGGCCTCTTTATCATCTGCAGGAGGTGATGTTATGTAATGGATACGAGTACAAATTGCATTGGGAGGGGATCCCCAGTTCAAATGTTGTCTGTGAAAGGTACTCACTGGGTGAGCCTAGCAAGCTGCTTTGTCTCTGCGTTAAGCCACTCTGAGAGTCCTTTGGGTAGTGAAGGATGGGGTATAAATCCAATATCTTCTCTTCTTTCTGTCCATCGCTGAGAACCATGCTAAACTTGAACCCACCTCCACTCATCAACTTCTGCAACAGTTTGTAGTGACATGTCAGTATTTAATAGACAAGACCTGAAGCACTGTCATTGCTGGGTAGAAGAAGAAGAAGAAGAGATTGGATTTATATCCCGCCCTTCACTCACTTAAGAGTCTCAGAGCGGCTTACAAACTCCTTTCCCCTCCCCTCCCCACAACAGGCACCCTGTGAGGTAGGTGGGGCTGAGAGAGCTCTATTCCCAAGCTGTCCTTGAGGGAACCGCTGGTACAGAGCTATGGCTTGCCCAAGGTCATCCAGCCAGGTGCAAGTGGAGGAGTGGGGAATCAAACCCGGTTCTCCCAGATTAGAGGACGCGCACTTAACCACTACACCAGACAGTCCTTTTCCCATTAGAAGGGAATGGATGTGATCCCCCCCACACACACACAATTTAGGAAGCAATCCTAAGAAGATCTATGGCCTGGTTTTATTCAATGGCGCTTACTCCCAGGAAAATGTTGATAGCCTCACAGCCTCAGCCTCCAAGACTACCACAGTCGGCTTTATTTTTATGGTCAGCCTGGAAATGCTCCCTGGCCTTCTGCTGAGAAATTATGTGCGTCCTCCTGCAAGGAGTCAGGAGATAAAATTCCGTACAGAAAAGTCCTTGAGATTTTCTCTGCTCTTAGCAACTGCTGGGGAAATCACCAGGGAGGAGGGGAGAGAGAAAAGAACTAAGAAGTGCAATGGAGAGAGAGCGAGACAGAGGGAATATCACCTTTATGAGTTGCAAGAAAACCCTGAAAAGTTCTAGGGGAAAAAACATTTCCCATTATTTAGCATTTAGAATCGATAGTTTAAAATCCCCTCCTGTGTAACTCCATCAGGGCTTGACCAGGCCTGCGCAGCTGGGCTCTTGAATTCAAATCCAAGCCCATGGCAAGCATATCGGATTAGAACAGATAAAAGGAAGTACTTCTTCACCCAAAGAGTGATTTAACACATGAAATTCACTGCCACAGGAGGTGGCAGCGGCTACAAGCATGGATGGCTTCAAGAGGAATTAGATAAACATATGGAGCAGAGGTCCATCAGTGGCTGTTAGCCACAAAGTATAGATAGGAACTCTCAGTCTGGGGCAAGGGATGCTCTGTATTCTTGGTGCTTGAAGGGGGGGGGGCAACAGTGGGAGGAGGGCTTCTAGTGTCCTGGCCCCACTGCCGGACCTCCTGAGGGCACCTGGTGTTTTTTGGCCACTGTGTGACAGAGTGTTGGACTGGATGGGCCACTGGCCTGATCCAACATTGGCTTCTCTTATGTTTTTATGTTCTTAACCCTGCTGAGTCCAGTCCAAGAACAAAAACGCGGAGTGGAAATATTTTTAATCAATCTATTTGCCAGGCTCTCCCACAACAACAGAGACCTTCATGGTCTTTTGGAATGGAACCTTCGGTGTGAAATAGGCTCTCTCCTTAGCGAAAGCGATGGGAGATTCGCAGTCCAACAGGGCCGCGAGTTGCACCCCAAGACCGATGCTTACAGGGGAGCCCCGCGCCGTGTTCTCCCGCAGCCAGGCGTGCAGTCCCTCCAAACGCACTTGACCCGGTTTCTCGAAGAGGCGGACTCCCGTTTTCTGAGCGCGATTTCTTGAAAGAGTTCAAAGAAACCGGTGCTGAGTCTGTCTGTTCGTTGTTTAAGTGGCCGATTAAATACATGATCTCCAGAACAAGAACAACATCCGAGGGTTTGCGCTATTTTCATTGGTCCAATAAAAGGCATTACGTGGATTCTGTTCTAGTCTGGAGGATTTTGCCTGGGCCATCGGTAGTCAAGTCATCGCTCCCCAGAAGCGGGCAACAGGATCGGAGCTCTCCGTTAGCGATGCTGACTAGGCGAGCCTTCCACAAAGTAGATTCCTATATTTGCATATCACACACACACACACACACACACACACCCCGAGGTGGCAGGCAACCAAGTTTCCTAAAACCTTTCCAACCGAGATTGTTATTGCTTGAGTTTTCATCTTCCAGACCCCGTGGAGAAACCCGGATTCAAAACGCTGAATCAATGGGACAGGAGACGCGTTTCTTGCCGGGGGGGGGGGGGGGGGGCAAGGCTTCGCGGCGCCTGCCCGCGGTTTAGCGAAGTGAATCTCTCGGGCCCCGATCTTGACACTTACTTACAGCCGTCGAAGTCAGGGAAGTTTTCTTCCGCGTAGACAAGTGGCTCTCCTAATTTTTAATTCACGCTCTTACACAAAGAACTGCGCTGGCCATGTTGGGATTTGAAGAAAAGAAGAAGAAAATGCGGCCAGCAACTCAGTCGTGTCTACTTTTGCTCGAAAGTGACCACTGAATCCAGTGGAATTTACTCCCGAGTAAATGTGCAAGGAAGGCAGGAAGGAACCACCGCGATAGGAGCTGGGAAGTCTTTTATTAATTTGTTTTATTTGTATTATTTTATTTTAATTGTATTGCACCGAAGAAACAATTTAAAACCCCGATGTGACATCATTGTTTCTGATGGCACTCGCTTTCAAACAGATGTGTGTCTACCAGGAAGTAAAGGCCAGGAAATTGCCAAGAATTTTCTCCCATGTCTGTGGACACAGAATCGCAGCCCCTGCATATAAAGGGGTCTAATCTGGTTCAAGTCTACCCTTCAGAGAGGCTGAGACTGGATGCAAGCTTTTTGTCAATGCTACTGAAGTCAGGTAGAAATTGTCTCAAAGGGGAAGTCCCTGAATGTTTCCTAGCTGAAAAGATATTCTTCAGAGGTGAAATATCACACCACTGGTCTAACAGTGCCATCCGTTTCCCCGCGAAGGAGCTCCATTCAGTAGACCCGCTTCTAAGCCGGCTCCTGCAGGCAGCGATCTAACGCGCGCTTCCTTGGGAGCGGCAGAAACTGCATTCAGGCCAGGGGGATTTCCGTCCGAGTCGGCAATCCCACGGGGATCCTCCCCCCCCCCCCCCCCGGGAAACGTTGCCTTTGACAGTTTGAGAGGCGAGTTCGAAACCTCCACAGGATTACTGCTAGAAAGCAGAGTCTGATTCCAGTGGCCCTTTTGAGACCAACACAGTTCCGTGCAGTCCCTTATTTGAGAGACAGCCCCGTCGAAGCAGTGCGATTTCCTTCGGAGCAAATGTGCCCTGGGGTCTGACCGAGCGCGTGGGGCTGCCGAGAGCTCCGTCGGTTTACAAGCCCGGCTTTCGCTGGATCGTGGCCCAAGGTGCTCAGAGGGGTCCCTCCGCGTCAGCCTGCCCCTTTCTCTCCCCCACCCGCTCGTTGGTTCCCCGATGGGGCGGCGGGGGGGGGGGGGGCGGTCGCGTTTGCTAAGTTATCCTCACCCTCCTAAGCATGCGTTGAGAAAACCACGAAAGCTCAACCCGAGGCCAGCCAGTCCCGGCGACCTCTCTGCCCTCTCTGAAAAGCCCTCGAGCCGGCGCAATTTAACTGGACGGGGGATCCTTCCCATTTTTAAAAAATTGTTGCATGGGAGGAGGCTCCGCTGTCCTTTGAAAACTTCTCGTCGGATCCCTCGAGAGGATTAGCCGGCATTTGATGTTACTACAGCAATATTCTTGGCAAAGTCCCGGTTCGAGTGGCAGCGCCTCGGGGTGGGGGCCCGTTGGGTGGAGTGCGCCTCCAGGGCGAGGGAAGGCGAGAGAGCTTCTTTCAAGGGGGAAGAAGAAGTGCTACTCATCTCTACTCGGAAGTAAATCCCATTGCTTTCAACGGGACTTCATTCCCAAGTACAACCTGCGACTGCAAACCTGGGCAGACAACCTGGGCAAGACGCTCAATGAGACTGACTTCCGAGTAGCGGAGGGGGGCTGTTCAGCAGCGTCTTTCTATTGTCCATTAAACATGCTCTTCTCCATTGATTGTCCAGGAGAGTTTATTTGTTCCCTATTCTTTTCTTCCCTTCTTTCTGTTTCCAGTCTGAATTTACTTCCGTCTCCTATACGTGGTATACTCCCCGCCCATACACATCGCTTTTCTTTACAGTTTTAAAAGGATGTGACCAGGCAAAGAACTCCCCTAACAACAACAAAAGCTACTACTACGACCAGTGTTCCCTCTAAGCTGAGTTAGTGTGAGCTAGCTCACAGTTTTTTAGCCTCTGGCTCACACATTTTTGTCTCAGCTCAGGAAGGGATGGCTCCAGAGCAAACTAATTTATGCAGCAGCCAAATTGCTCGCTCACAACTTTAATGCCAGTAGCTCACAAAGTAGAAGTTTTGCTCACAGGACTCCACAGCTTAGAGGGAACATTGACTACGACTACTACTACTACTACTTTTTATTATTATTATTATTATTATTATTATTATTATTATTAATATTATTATTATTATTGACAACATCACAATAGCCGGGACTATTTCTTTCGTGTTATCCTTTAAATTTAAAGCATTTTTCCAAGCGAAGAATAATGCTCCTCTCCTCAGATAGGGAACTTTTGGAACCATCCTGGTTAAAGAGCCAGGGGGAGGGGTAGTGTCTGGGCTGGCCCTTGCTGTTCCAGGCACACACAAAAAAGGCCAATTTCCCTTTTAAAGAAATCAATACATACATTTTCTCAAAACCTATCCTTTCAACGAATATATTTCATATGCGTCTGATGTTTGTTTTTAGTTAGGAAAATGTATGCCTGCTGTATAAGAATATAATGTTACAATATTTTAAAAGAACACATCAATGCGTATATAGTGGAATCCTAGGCAGTTACGCCCTCCTAAATCCATAGAAATCAGTAGTCTTAGAAGGGTATAACTCAGTTTAGAATTGCCTTGAAAAAGGTAGAACGGCGCCCTGGCAAGCAGGCCGAATCTGAAATGTCCCATTGAGGACTCACTCCTCAGTGACTGCTTACATTTGCTCTGTAAAATTTAGGTGTCATTTGTTTATGCCTAAAATACACTTGAAAGACACTCTGTTGTAAAATTTGATATAGTGTGTAAAATATAAGATCGTATAAAAATTTTAAAATTTACATTAAGGTATAAAAGACATTTCATTATTTTTTAATGTTTTAAAGGAATCTTTGTGTGAATATTCCATGAAATCCCGATAACTCGATCCTGGCCACGTCTTACTCAGAAGCACGTTCTCCTGATTTCAGTGGCGCTTCTGTGTAGATTCCTTAAAAGGAAAACTACTCTAGTATGCGCCGTCGTAATACATTTTCTTAATGGGTCTGACAGCACGGAAATGCGAGAACAGAAAAGGCAAAATACCCCCCGGGTATAAGAAATCTGCCCACCTTCCTGGGAATACGAGCGTCGCAGTCGTCAGAGTTTCCTTCGGCTCCGGCGCTGAAACAGACACAGCGACTTTCCCCCCTCTTCGCTTCTCCACGGAACAAGCTGGACAAGATAAAAACTGATCGGGAAGATTCCCCTTCGCCTCCTTCTTGGCTGCCTGTCGAATCTGTGTCTATTCCTGAGCCGGCTCTCTCTTCTTTCTCCCCGCCTGCTTTATCTGGAAAAGATTGTAACGCGAGTTTTTACACACAGAAATAGCTGGGATCTACCACTAAGCGTTGCACTCTGGATTTCCAGACATTAAACCAAAGCAAGTAGAAACACAGCAAGCCTTCGTCGTTTGAGCGTTGTTGTTGTTTAAAAAAACAGAATCGGAACAATCTGAAAGATGAGAAACGGGGTGCTCATAAAAGGCCTTTTCCCAAATTGCAAATCAACGTTTCCCCTGTTGGAGGTCCAAAATGAGACTCCCGCTAAGTCCCAAAGGTGTGCGCCACACGATCACCATCAACCACAGTTAGACCCTTCTATGTCCATTGAAGTCAATGGACAGGGAAGGGAGGGACTGTTTTGGACTGCACGGTTCTTTCCTTTCCGACTCGGCTATTGATCTATTTATTTACTTCGAGCATGTCTAGCGAGCTCCAGAGCAATGTTCTCCAGAGGCGTCCCTTTTAAAATACAATGAAACAACTTGTTAAAACCCCAAGATCCGAAGAACTATAATCAGCCCCCCAAATACTAGCAAAACCAAAAATCCTCTGGGGGGGGGGGCGGCTTTTTGCCTGAATCCTGAAAAGAGTGAATCCCACCCCCACCCCCCCGGGGCTGGGTATTAAAGCAGAAACGGCTCTGTCTCTAGCGCCATTCTCGCCTCACGGGATGTGGGGCCATGTGGGGGATTCTTTAATGTGCACGCATTTTAGATCCACGACAATCTTCGTTTTTCTAGTCCACACAGATAACTAAAAGCTGAGCTGCGGTATCAGTCCCTAAGGCACTTTCCGGGGAGGGGGGCTGCGTTCTGAGGAGACCTGCTTAGGCTTGCTCCCTGGGGAAGGACAACTTTTTTTTGCTGTCAAGCCACAGCTGACTCACAGCAGCCCTTCCGCAGGTTTTCAAGGCAAGAAATGTTCAGAGGTGAGTTGCCATTGACTGCCTCCTTGTAGCAACCCTCGACTGCCTTGTTGCTCTCCCATCCAAGTACTACTAACCAGAGCTAAGCCAATTTACCCACAGTTACATGGGTGGTAAATCCAACAGAAGTCCAGTGGCACCTTAGAGGCTGGCTGGTATTCCTTCAGGAACTCTCAGTGAGTCAGAGCTCACTTCCCCAGAGGCAATGGACAGAAAAACACTTTATTTATCTTCATCAGGAAGGGGAAGTTAAGGCTGTGATTACACACACTAAATAATCCACTTTCAATTCATTTTCAATCCACTTTCCAACTGGATTTTACTGTGTGAACTGGCAAAATCCAATTTGAAAGTGCATTGAAAGTGGATTATTTAGTGTGTGTGTGATCACAGCCTAAGATGGCGCACACAAACCCAGAACTGTAAGCTCTAGGGCAGTGGTGGCAAACCTATGGCACGCATGCCAGAGGCAGCACTCAGAGCCCTCTCTGTGGGCACGCACGCAGTTTGGGCACTCAGTCTCTAAAAAGAAAAAGACGACACAGACTCGAGGCTGGGCTGCTCTCAAACTTACAAAGTATGAGCCAAGGTTAGACAAATTATCAGCATGCATACAACAGCAAAAATCACATTAATTGTTCAAAAGCATGACAAATGCAAACTTTTACCTTTCAATAAAAAGTTGTTTGTATAATTGAAAGCTCTGTTGTGTTTTTCTTTTAAGACAAAAGATGTTAATGTATGAGTTCTTTTTTCTAAACTAAAACCTCAGTATTCAGGTTAAATTTTCATGCTGGCACTTTGCGATAAATAAGTGGGTTTTGGGTTGCAGTTTGGGCACTTGGTCTCTTAAAGGTTCGCCATCACTGCAGTGGGGCTGCTTTTGGATTGGATTGCACCGGCGGAGGCAACTGTTCCTTTTAAAAACTCTTTAAGAATCCCATGCAAAAATAAAAATAAAAATGCAAAGATATATGCAAGTGAAAAATTATACACATGTATGAGATCTCCTTATCTCAAATATCAAATTAAGTATTGGATACTTGGGGGGGGAGGGAGATTAAGAAATTGATTGAAGAGTAACAAAATGAAGAAAAATATCTCAGCAAGAGCATTAATCACCCATTTGAAACATATAGGTGCATTTTACCTTTCATTTATTTTCATCTTCAGTTTATGTATTCATTATATTTACTTTATTTATAGTCCACCTTTCTTGCCCAGACTCCAGATGGAGTGCCACAATTTGCTAGGAAACAACAGTGTAATCCTAAATAGAATTATACCCTTCTAAACCCATTGGCTTGAATGGCTTTAGAAGGGTGTATCTTGACTTTGAAGGGAATCCTTCCAGTTTCAGTGCTTCTTACTTTCAGCTGTCAGATGTAGGAAGAACACAGTATTGTAGTGACAAAGTCCTGAGGGTGAACTGTGTTGCCAGGAAAAGAAGGCAGACGGGAGACCGAAGCCGAAAACAATGTGAGGTGGAGAAATAAGTGTTTGCACAATCTTCCACAGAAGGGTTTAAACATCTATTTGTTTTGTGTCTACCCCATCTTTCTTCTGACCCAGTCAGGGCCCCAAGGAGGTAACCACACACATAAGGCAAAAAATAAAGCATCTGTTAAAACACATAATTGAAGCAGCTAATTAAAACAGATAAGCCAGAGCCTGACAATTAATGCTGCTTACATTTGGCTGGACTCTGCTTCTTTAATACTGACAGTGCTAACGGATCACTGTTTAGGTTCCAGGATTTAATTAAGCCAACATGCAAAGAGAAACCAAAACCTCATTTACACTGCAAGTCAGATCCACTGACCTCCGTCAGAAAACTCCAGCAGAAGGTTGCCATGCAATGTAAACTCTCCTCGCCATATCAGTGCTCGGAGAGCATTTTAGGAGGGATCAAAGCCCCTTCGTGGAGATCATGTTAGTCATCCATACAAGAACTCTGCAATTATTACTATCCTCATATTGCCGACATGTCAGGGAGGGGCCTGACGGATGACTTTCCAGCTCAGGCTTTGAAGAAACATACACAGGGATGTTAAAAGTTGTCCACTGCTGAGCAAGACCCCAATATTCATAAACATTGGTGTGCTAGCTGCCGGGGGTGATAACTCCCTTTCTTGAGGCTTGATGGAACATCCCTGTTATGAGAAACTTCCCCTGCCCAATGCCCATTGCTAGACATAAACAAATCTGTAGCTTTTAGATATTTCTGCAGTAGTTTCAATGTTATAAAGAGCAATTATCAAAGAGTGGGTGCTCTTTATAACATTGAAAATTCCATTATATATATATATATATATATATATATATATATACACACACACACACACACACACACATACACACATACTAATATACACATGATTTTGGTATTATTATTGACTTTGGTTTCTATGTCATTCTTGTTGCATGTACTTAGCATGTTTTGACTACAAATTTGTTTGTGTTTCGACAGGTTGTTTTTCTGTAGCTCCCCTCCCTCTTGCTTGCATTGCTACCCATAAGCACTGCCCAATGCCCATTACTACACATAAACCAGTTTGGTGTAGTGGTTAGGAGCGCGGACTCTAACTTAGGAGAACTGCGTTTGATTCCCCACTCCTCCACATGCAGCTGCTGGTTTGACCTTGGGTCAGTCACAAGTTCTTTCAGAGCTGTTCTCTCAAGGGCAGTCCTCGAAAGAGCTCTGTCAGCCCCACCTACCTCACAGGGTGTCTGTTGTGGGGAAGGGAAGGGGATTGTAAAATGCTCTGAGACTCCTTCGGGTAGTGAAGGGTGGGGTATAAATCCAATCTCCTCCTCCTCCTTCTGTTAAAGGGACAGGATATTGTTCCCCCACCAACAAATGACAAATGAAATCTTTCATCTATTTTAATGCAATGAGTCTAAATTCAACAATGCCTCCTCTTTGTCCATTAATTAATTGCAACTATAGAATGAGGTGATGTTCTCTAGGTAAATTGCCCACTTACTTATGCCAATAAACTAGGGTTGCCACCCAAAGAGCTCTAGAATTAAGGAATGTGTTGGGAACCCAGAAGAAAGCATTATGTTACCTGTATCAGAGATTTAGTGGACTCCTTCCTTGTAACATATTAAGTGGAACTTGCTTTTTGTAGTCAGGGTAGATCTCTTCTTTTCTGTGAATCTGTCTGATTATATCAGTATGGGAGCATTTTTTAAAAAATAAGGTGACAAGCCCACCACAAACTGGTAGTAGGCGTCCTATGATGGCGGAAAGTGGCATCAAGTTGCAGCCAATTTATGGTGACCCTGTCAGGTTTTGAAGGCAAGAGAGGTGCTTTGCCATTGCTGGCCTCTGCATAGTGACCCTGGACATCCTTGGCGGTCTCCCATCCAAATAGTAACCAGGGCCAACCCTGCTTAGCTTCCAAGATCTATTTATTTAAATTATTTATTCAATTCATAACCCACACTCTTGGGACTTGGGGCAGTTCACCACACACACATTACAGCATCAAAACTTAAAATAGATAGTAAAGCCAATGCATACAAATAAATACAATAACACAGATTCTAATCCAGACAGACGGCCTGCTCGCCCATCCTTAAGGTTAGTTAAATGCTGCACAAAACAAGGCAGCCTTGCACGCCCTACAGAACTGTAATAGATCCTGCAGGACACAGACTTTTTATAACAGCTCCTCAGGGAGCTGGTTCCATAGGGCAGGGGCAGCCACAGAGAAGGCCCTTGCCCTACTGGATGACAATGGGCTCTGTGTGGATTATTTGTGGGAGGACTTCTAGTGTCCTGGCCCCACTGGTGGACCTCCTGAGAGCACCTGGTGTTTTTGGCCACTGTGTGACAGCGTGTTGGACTGGATGGGCCACTGGCCTGACCCAACATTGGCTTCTCTTATGTTCTTATGACCAGGCACTTGCAGCAGGCCCCATGATGAAGACCAAAGGGGAGGTGAGGGGGGGTCCCTCTGACAAGATCTGACAAGATTGTGTTAGTTCTGTGCAGATGGAGCAAAGAGGACCATGCAGAGCAGTGGTTCTCAACCTTTCTAATGCCGCAACCCTTTAATACAGTTCCTCATGTTGTGGTGACCCCCAACCATAAAATCCTGGCAACACACACAACAATGAAGCTACTTTTTCAGATGTTTTCTCTTGCATGGCAGTTAGCACCAAACAACTTTAATACAGACTTTAGACACACATATATTTGCAAGCTATTCCCAACAAGACACAACAAACACTCAGGCTTCAGACTTACTTTTCTTCAACAGAAGATGCCAAGAGAAAATGAAGGTAGGTGGGGGGGAGAGGCTGTTGCAGGTAGTGGGGAGAGACAGAGAGAGAGAAAGGGGGGGAGAGAGGGGAAAGGGAGGTAGGTGGGGCGGGGGCGGCTTTTGCCACTTTTCCTGGGCTCTCCTGCTACCCCCAGTGGCTGTCATTCCACTCTCGTGGTCTCTCATTCTAGTCACAGAACACTCCTGCTGCCCCCAGGGGCTGTCATTCCACTCTGGGGCCTGTCATTCCATTCCCAGAATACTCCTGCTGCCCCCAGGGGCTGTCATTTCACTCTCATGGTCTCTTGTTCTAGTCACAGAACAGTCCTGCTACCCCCAGTGGCTGTCATTCCACTCTGGGGCCTGTCATTCCATTCCCAGAATACTCCTGCTACCCCCAGTGGCTGTCATTCCACTCTCGTGGTCTCTCATTCCAGTCCCAGAACTCTCCTGCTACCCCCAGTGGCTGTCATTCCACTCTGGGGCCTGTCATTCCAGTCCCAGAAGGCTTCTGCTACCCCCTGGGGCTATCATTCCAAGCTGGGGCCTGTCATTCCAGTCCCAGAGTAGTCTATATGGGCCCAGAGACCCTAATGGAAAATCCATTCCACATTTTCTTTGCAACTCTACTTGTACTGTAATGTATTTCAGTGGAGCCCATGCAAATCAACTGGCATTCCTGGCTCCCATTATTTCCAATGGGCCTTCAAGTGTTTCCCATTGTTTCCAGTGGGCAATCCTGTCCTTTTAGTACATCTCTTTCTGGCATGAGCAGTCAGAAACAGAAAAAAATGATTTCTTTCTTTTTAAAAATAAAAGCTAAGAAGTAACAAAGAACGGAAAAGCTGGAGAAATTCAAAAAGAACTGGGGGTGGGGGAGAGGAGAGCTGGGTTGGAATCAAACTTTGCTCTTGGAGCAGGAGGGCGAAACGGAAGCCACATTTTTGCTTCAACTTTTTGGGCACTGAAAATAGTAAGAAGCCTGATTAAAGATACATATTGTCTAATCCACAGTTTTTTCTACTCCTCTCTCTTTCTCTCTCTGTCCATACACACACACACACACACATTCCTCCTTTCTTTCTACTTTAATAAAAGGAGGGGGGGCGGCCACCGGAGGAGGGATCTCACCCTGTTCCCCAAGGATTTCTACATTTACAACACAAAAGCTTACCAGAAGACGCAGAAGTTGTGCAACCTGGAGAAGCAAAACTTTTACACAGAGGACTCTGAAACCCCGCCCCCCCCCCCACACTCTGTAGGAAAGCTAGGGCGTGCTCTGCTCAGACTTCTGGGTGAGCAGAGCAGGGCTTTTGGTGAGGGAGGGGTGGGAAGGGGAGGGGCTCGGATGCCAGCCGGCGACCCCTATGAAATGCTTGTTCGACCCCAAAAGGGGTCCCGACCCCCAGGTTGAGAACCGCTGATGTAGACAGAGGAGTTAGGATCAGACCTCAAGGTTCTACCCCAGCCTCCACATGGTCCAACTGCAAATGGACATACTTTTGTCATCCACCCCGGTATGCTCTTTACCATCTAATTTTGTAAATTATTTTATTTATATATTTCCTTCTTGTATACCCTACCTTTTTGCAAAGTGGGGACCCAAAGTGGCTTACATCATTCCCCTCGCCTCCATTTTTATCTTCACAACAACACTGAGAGCATGTGAGTGGCCCCAAGTCACTCAGTAAGCATCCATGACACAGTGGGAATTTGGAAATGCGTGTCCCAGATCTGGGTCAAGCACTCTGACCAGTATACCATACTGACTCTCAAATGATGGACTGCACGGGGGGGAGCCGATGTGCCACCAACTGTGTACACATAAGTCTCTATGCAAAACAAGACTGTGGTCAGAAGGCATGAGTGACTCCCCTCCCTTTCGCCAAATGTCTTTTCCCATGCAGGGCGACCATCCGTACAGTGGTTAAGAATACGGAATGTGAATTGATCAGTTCTTGGCTCGGATTTTATCTCAGCCGCTTGAGATGGCAAATCATTATCACTCATCGACTCCTCCCCTTCATTATCTCCGGCACTTCTGTAAGCTAAATCATACTGATCTACCTTACTGGCATATTATAAAGTGCTTTGAAGCCTTGGGAAATATTGTATATAAATGACTAGGTACGCATTCCTTTATTTGCTTCTTTTTCTTAAGAGTGGGAGCGCATCATGGTCAAAGACCCTAGTCAGTGGAAACTTGCTGTTGTCTGCTTTGAGCTTTAACACATGACTCAATAAACCAGACCCGGCTATAAACAATCCATGTATGTTTCTTGAGTGCAGACTCTGTGCCTCTGGGCAGCAGCCCTTTCACTTTCCAGTTCTGCACAGGGCCTCCTACATCATCAAGTGGTATAATGCAAAGCTCTCAGTACCTTTAGCCCACCCAGCCTTCTGCCTGATTTCCAGTATAGCTCTGTTCTTTTCTGCTTCAGCCTCACTGGCCTCAACCACGCAAAGGTCTCTTGGCTCTCTCAACACTTCCCATTTCCCCCTGCTGCCAGAGACTAGTTTCCCACAAGCCCAAATCAGGGTGGCACCTATCTCTCTCTCTCTTCAAATCCTGCCTCAAAGCCCACCTTTACTACTAAATTCTTTGCTTAGCCCATTAATAATCTGTAATGAAGCCAGATACATGTAATAGAATTTCCTCACTGTCTTCCCACATTATTCATTCCTCCCCCTTCTCAATTGTTCCTCTATTGTCAACATTTTAGTTATACATAGGGTTTTTTTCAGAGTTGCAAATGGTTTGGAAAAGGGAAGCATGTGCACATTTAACTTTTAAATCTGGTAAACAGGTTCTCTAGGTTTTTGCGTTGTTTCAGGAAAACCAGCCCAACCTGTTTAACCTGAGGGGTCAGCAGGAGAAAACAAATGCAAGTGTACAGTGAAAGAAGGGAAGCTGTTTTCAGTTTTTCTGCAAACTGTTCTCTGTCTCCAACCTTTGGGCTGAAGCAGATGAGACACAAAAAGATCCACAATTAGATCTCCCAATGTCAGAAACTACTTTTTTGGGGGGGGGGGGGAGGTTTCGGCCAAGGCTGCGAACACAGAGGTTAGTCATTTGTCCCCTCCATTTTTCCAGCAGAAATCACACTCCCCCTCCCTGGGCTCCTCCACTTGGGGGGGGGGGGGCGCGGAGTCAGTCAATCTGACTTTTCTCTGCCCAGGCTAATAGTAGATGGAGAGGAGTTTTCCATTCAGGAAATGGTGCAAGGGGGGTCATCTTAACCCCTTCTATTCCAGTGCCAGGGCCTTAATCAACTAATAAAGGCCAGTGAACATCAGCCAGTACAGGCCAGCAAGCCAAAGTGATGTGTCTTACCTTCTGCTTCTAGTCCCCCAAGAGAGAGAGTACCAGCAGGGTACTTGCAGTGCAGTCCTAACAAGCAGAGCTGCCCCTTTCTAAGCCCACAGAAGTCAGTGCTTAGAAGGGTGTCACCATGCTCAGTACCACTGTTCCCTCTAAGCTGAGTTAGTGTGAGCTAACTCACAGTTTTTTAGCCTCCAGCTCACAGATTTTTGTCTTAGCTCAGGAAGGATGGCTCCAGAGCTAACTAATTTATGCAGTAGCCAAATCGCTTGCTCACAGCTTTAATGCCAGTAGCTCACAAAGTAGAATTTTTGCTCACAAGACTCCACAGCTCAGAGGGAGCATTGCTCAGGACACTTTCACAACTGGCCCAGATCCAGCTTGAGGACCCCCCCACACACACACACACTATGGTTGCCAGGTCTGGGCTGAGAAATTCCTGGAGGTTTTTTTGGGGGTAGAGCCTAGTAGGGAGGGGCAGGGCTTGGGAAGGGGAGAGACCTTGGTGGGGTATAATGCTTTTGAGTCCTCCTTCCAAAGCAGACATTTTCTCCCAGAGAAGTGATCTCTGAAGCCTGGAGGTCAGTTGTAATTCTGGGAGATCTCCAGCCACCACCTGGAGGCTGGTAATCCTACACACCACTCCTTTTGAAGAAAATGAAAGCGTCCAAGAGACCTGATCAGGGATGCCCCATGTCTCATCAAATGGAGTGCTTCGACTTCAAAACTCCTTGGGGGCTTGCTTCAGTAAAATCAGTGAAAGTGGGAACACCAGTGAAACATTTTCCTCCAGCCAGGGAACAGAGAAATCTTGGTAGCTGACTATCTTTCTCCTCTGTGTCATCTAAGAAGAAAATAAACCATAAGATGGTTAGCATCTACCATTATGCATAGAAAGGTTTTCTGGAATTTTGGAAATGCTTGATTAGAAAACTATAAACCTTCAATGCCAAGTATCTGTAAGCTGCTTTCCTGTTATCAGGTTCTGAAGGCTGCATGAAAATAGAAGATGGTTTTCCCACCGCCTATTGCTATCTGATTGCCCTATTAACCTTTAGACCCGCCCGCCATACTGACATGCCCAGACCTGTAGCCAGCCAAGGTCACCAGAGAACGATCTCCGGGAGCACCCAGGGCAGCTCAGGTGATAAAGCAACATAGGCCTCTGCCTGACCAAGGCTGGGTGGGAAACTGCCAAGAGGAAGGTCCACGGACACCTGTTCTGGAGTTCTTGTGTTAGCACAAATACCGGGGCAATGTTCAGGTGCCTTAAATTGTTTCCTTGATTGGAGTAAATTGGCTGTTGCTTTGGTTCTCAATCCAAAAAATATGGATTTTTTTAAAAAGAAGTTGATCTGAGCTTCTTGAATGAAGAAAATGGAACCAGAGGCAATGAGGGCAAGGATAAGAAGTTCAAAAAAAGGTACGGGCAATCAGCACCTTTTCCTCATTACCAATCAGCTGACATCTCTACAGCCTGTCACTAAGTCCCTGTCTTACAACTTAGATTTATTAGGAGGAAAGGAAGTAGGGTTGTCAAGTCTCTTCACCTTACTGGCGGGGGGGAGTCCTCTGCTGGCTGGGAGCTTTCTCGGCGGTTGGGGCTGTTGCCAGGGCAACGCCCTGGTAATTGCCCCAAAGCTCTATGGTATCATAGAGTTTTGGGGCGATTGCCAGAGCGTCGCCCTGGCAACGCCCTTGACGTGATGGCGTCACTTCCGGTGACGTCGCCCGGCGCGGGGGAAGTCGTCCAGTCTGGATGACTTTGGGAGTGGGGTTTCCCCCGCCGGCCGAATGCTGGCCAGCGGATCGGGAACCCCTGTAGCGGGGGATCCCCCGCCCCCCGGGCTGACTTGGCAGCCCTAGAAGGAAGGAAATGGAATCTCTTTCTAGCTGCCATTACATTGATCTAAATAAGAACACAAGAGAAGCCAATGTTGGATCAGGCCAATGGCCCATCCAGTCCAACACTCTGTATAACACAGTGGCTAAAAATACCAGGTGCCATCAGGAGGTCCACCAGTGGGGCCAGGACACTAGAAGCCCTCCCACTGTTGCCCCCCCCAAGCACTAAGAATACAGAGGAGCACTTGCCCCAGACTGAGAGTTCCTATCTATACCTTGTGGCTAATAGCCACTGATGGACCTCTACTCCATATGTTTATCTAATTTCCTCTTGAAGCCATCCATGCTTATAGCTGCCACCACCTCCTGTGGCAGTGAATTCCATGTGTTAATCACTCTTTGGGTGAAGAAGTACTTCCTTTTATCTGTTCCAACCCGACTGCTCAGCAATTTCATTGAGTGACCACGAGTCCTTGCATTGTGAGAAAGGATTTGATTCTTCCTCCCAAAGTACATTTGTAATGACTCTCTAATGGAAATACCAATGATATCTAACTCAGCATAGGCTGAAACAGGTGTATGAGTTACAGAAGGATAAATGTTGGTGATGCAGTTCTTTGTCTGCACATTTTTTTTCTTCCATGACTTTTGAAGATGTAGTATAAAAATAAACACGAGTGTCTGTGTATTTAGAAGTATGGAATGTAGAGCAAATTACCAGTACTAGGATAACTGCCAAACCACTGTATGTTCCATTAATATGTATTTGTTGACAACATACTGAATCTTACTGGAAGAAAGTCATCTCACCACCTTGGGAAGAAAGGTTTAGTAGGGTTTGAGATTTGGCTGGTTCACTGAAACTGACCTACAATGGGCTGATACAAGGCTCTGCTACTGAAAATCGCATTTACCCTTGCCATGTTCTGGAATGGTATGTCCTGCAATGATATGGCCATCATTTCCTGTTTTGTAATTGACTGAAATTAAAATTCAGAAAAACCAGGGTGGTGAAGTAAATACAAAGGAAGTAGAAATAAAAATAGAGCTACTTTCTTTAAAATAACTTATAACAAGACAAGACAGAGAGATGGGAAAAAAGAGAAATTCTCCATTGGTCTGGAACTGCCCTCAGTATTCATAAGGTCTCTTTGATGGAGGTAGACCACAGCTAGAAGCTGAAATTCTAAGTGATGTTATTCATTTTTTTTTTGTAGGATTGGTTAAGTGTTAGGAAGAAGAAGATGAAGAGTTGTGGGTTTTATACTCTGCTTTTCTCTACCCTAAGGAGTCTCAAAGAGGCTTACAATCACCTTCCCTTCCTCTCCCCACAACAGACACTCTGTGAGGTAGGTGGGGCTGAGAAAGCGCTGAGAGAACTGTGACTGGCCCAAAGTCACCCAGCAGGCTTCAGGTGGAGGAGTGGGGAATCAAACCCAGTTCTCTGGATTACAGTCTGCTGCTCTTAACCACTACACAGAAACCACTATCTCTTGCACCACTCATTTATTTCTAAACCTCCTTTCTTTCAAATAGCCCTGCTTGGACAGACCAAAGATTCATTTGGTCTTCTTTCAAACGGTGACCAAGAGGGCAAGAAATTGAGAGCACTCCTGTATTGTCTGCCCCAAGCAATTAGTGCCAAGAGGTCCTCTGCCACTGAACCTGGAGGCTCTGTAGGTAGTAACTGCTGTCATCTCTCATGGCAGTTAATTCCATCAGTCATGGGTGTGTTCTGTGATAGTCCATGCTTTTGTCTATCCTGAATCTGCTGCCCATGAACTCCATAAGGTGACCCCCAGTTCTAGTTATGTGAGAGAGAGAGACAGAGAGAACAAACTGATATTCACTTTCTCCATACCAGGCATTTTATATACCTGAGCCATGTTCTCAGCTCAGAAGACACAGTAGTCATATCTATTGACAGTAGGTGCTTGGCGACACTGTGACTAATACCAGCTCTTGGGCCACAAGGGTGTCTCTTTCCCTGAGACAATCCTGCTTGTTATCCATGGGAACCAGATTTTGCAATTACAGTGACTTTGTGTTTCTCCCCTCCCCCTCCCTCCCACCCCATACTCAATTTAAGTCTAAGTAACTGTCCCTCCTCTCCCTTTGTTTGGCCTCAAGTCCAATTTTAGAGTGTAAATTCTGTTGGGCAGGAATTGTCATCTCTAGCTTTGTAAATTTAGAACTATCAAAAATAATAATGATGGTGATGGCAAAATAGTTTGGAAAATTCCTATGATTTTATGAATGAACTGTTGGTGAAGAATGATTACACACAAGGGGTTAGATCCAGCCAGGGTTTTCCATGCAATCTTATTAAAACTCATTTCCTGGCTACTGCCGCTGTCCCACATGGCTATTGTACACACAGATCCTGTGATCTCCAGCAAAATCTTTTTGGGTGGTCAAAGGGGACCCCTCTTTCCCTTTTGCTAAGTGAAAAGCTGGTTGGATCCAACCAAAGAAAGACATCAGGGACTTAATGTGTCCTTTGGGGGCCTTAGAGAAATCCATATCTTTGCATTGAGTCATTGAAAACGTTTGGCTATGGATCCTGTTTTCTGGACAGGATTCAGAGAACCCTGGAAAGCGATTTGCAAACTTGAAATTAGACTTCTGCTTAGCATGAAGAGTGCTTAGAAGCATTTTCCATATATCTGGGGTCCCCAACCCTTTTCAGCCTGTGGTAATTTTGGGGACAGGAAGTGTGTGCCACCACAAAATGGCTGCCGTGTGGGATGTAGCTCACTCGGTGACCTGGGGCTGGTCATTCTCTCTCAGCCAAGCCTACTTCATATGTGAGGGTAAAAGAGTAGGCCAGAGCCCTGCGTGGTCTCCTGGAGTAAATAAATATAATTAATTCTGCCCTCCTCCTGTGTATTTTTTCTCTGCACAGGAAGAAGGTAGCCCTGTCTCTCAGTGGTTGCCAATTGCAGCAAAAGGAGGGGAAGGGACTTGAGTTCCCTATTATACCCTATACAAAACTAGCGGCAAACAGCTGCAGTTGGCAAACAGAAGTGACCCCCATTTTTGTTCCATCCCTTCCCTCCAGGGATCTCAGCCCAATAGATCAAGATGGGTAGCCGTGTTAGTCTGTCTGTGGCAGTAGAAAAGAGCTAGAGTCCAGTAGCACCTTGAAGACTAACACGACAGCCTTCTCAGATATTGAGAGAGGGTCTCTTTAGTCCACTAAGTTCTGGAGGAATGGCCGTGACTCAGAAATAGGACACGTCATTTACATGCAGACAGTTCAAGATTCATTCCCTGGCACCCCCCAGTGTGAAAGAATCGGGTATTAAGTGATATGGAAGACCTTAACACGAAACCTTTGAGAACTGCTGCCAGCTAGAGTAGGTTGCATTGACCTTGGTAGACCAAGGGTCTGACTCAGTAAGCAACTTCATGTGTTTGCCACTCCAGCCGATGAACCACCCCTGGCCCCTTAGGTAGTGCTGTCCCGAAAGAACAGAATTTGGAGTTCTATGTATTTTCTTGAAGCCTGTGGGATTCTAGAGCCCCGAGAAGCTTCCAGGAAGGTTGAGTGGGTTGAGCTGGTTCTGGCCACAAGCTGGCATGCTCACAGAAGCACGTGAGTAGAACAAACAGCTCTGGATGACTCAGGAGGAAGGCTAAGCCCCCCTGCTTCAGGGAGGCCCCTTTCGAAATACAGTTTGGCCTAGGGAAGCATTCTTTCCAACTCCCAAGGCTGCCTTTCCATCCACCAGTGGCATATTGTCCCCAAACAGGATTATATCCAGTGCTTCTTCCACAAGATGGTTCCCAGTGCATGTTCACGGCATGGCTGGATGATAGCAGCATCAGATGGCGGATGCCGGTACATCTGGATGAACCCCCAGAGAACAGAAGAGCTTTCCTAACATCTCTGCCCCAAATGAGCCTGTTTCCAGTGGAGCCAGTCCTCCCCGCACCCCCAATCCACTGCCTGTTATTGACTCTGGAGATGCCAAGTTCACGGAGATTCCTGTATGGAGATAGAGTACACTGGGTTGCCAGCCTCCAGGTGGGGCCTGGAGACCTCCCACTTTTACAATTGATTCCCAGCTAACAGAGATCAGCTCCCCTGGAGAAAATGGCTGCTTTGAAGGGTGGACTGTATGGCCTTGTACCCTGCTGTACCCCCCTCCCCAAACCCTGCCCTCTCCTGGATCCACCCCCAAAATCTCCAGGTATTTTCCAACCCAGGGCTGGCAACCATAAGAGCACCAGTTCTCCTTTTTGTAACCCCAGAGCTTTGGGTGGCTAAAGAAAGTGAAGGACTCTAGATTCAGGATGGGTAGGTGCATTTGTTAACCCCATTACTGATACCCAACTTTGCCCTCTCCCATGGGAACCCAAAGCAGTTTACAATATCATTCTCCCCTCTGTCATTCTGTATTCTCACTACCACCCCCCTGTAAGGCAGATCAGGCGGAGGCCCTGGGATTGGCCCAAGGGCACTCCGCAAACATCCACAGCAGAGTGGGGCTTCGAACCTGGGTCTCCCAGTTCCCCCCTTCCAGCCACTTCACCACCCTGGCTCCAAAAGAGCCTAGAGTTCTCATGGAATCTGGTGTCACAGGATGCCAGGATGGCTATTGACTTAGAGGACTTTAAAGAGGGATGGGTCGGTGCTTATTTCCATCTGATCCCCTTAAGGTGAGTGGCAACAAATGGCTGGAAATGAGACACTAGACTTGATGGACCTTTGGTCTGCTCTTCTGAGGGTCTGAAATGGCCTCCCCCACCCAGCAGCCCAGCTGACCTCTGACAAGGCCTGATGTTCCCCGAGGGAGTAACCAGGGCTGAATCGCCCCACACCTCCTGTCTCCCAAGGGCGCCTGCCTCGGATTGTAAAAATCCAGGAAGCTCCTCCAGGTGTGTCCGAGGCCTACCATCCCCACCCCTCTTTCAAGTCGCTCGGAGCCCCGGGGCAGGAGAGGACAAGTCTCTTTTCTTGGACTTTGCCTCCCCCTTGGTGCGCTGGGACGCTCCACTTTCTGCAGGAATGGAGCTTGGCGCCGGCTGATGGTGCAACAGATGCTCTCTCTTTCCCCCCCCACCCAACACGTGGTGTGGGGAGACCAGTCCTGGGGCGGGCCGGAGGAAAGGCGGCGGCTGGAGGGGCGGGGAGAGGCTGACCCCCCACCCCTCTTGAGTGTCAGCCCCGCCCCGGGGAAGTCCTCTTCTTCGCCCTGCCCGCCCAGGCCGGCCCAGCCACCACGCAGGGCTCTCGGCCAGCCCCAACCCAGGTGGGTGGCTCTTTCTCCGGCTCTGGGAGGTGCTGCCGAAAGGGAGGAAGAAGCCAGGCCCGGAGAGAGACGCGGGCCCGGCGGGATCCAGCCCGGCTGCTGCTGCTGCTGGAGGAGAAGAAGGAGAAGGAGAAGAAGAAGAAGTGCGGCGGGGGAGAAGGGGCTGCGCGCAGATCCGCCCGGGAACCCAAGCCGGCCTGGAGGTGAGTCGCGGAGGAAGTGGTCTGGGGTGAGGGTGGGAGAAACCCGGAGCCAGGCCCGGGAAGGCAGGTCGGTGGGGCTCGCTGACATCTGTCACCTCTTCTCTTCTCTTCTCTCGTCTCTCAACGTGCCCCTCTCCCTCCCAGTCCTCTGTCTCCTGGTCATAACACAACAACAACAACAACGTCCTGCTCTTAGTACTGGATGTAGTGACAGTCCGATAGTCTATGTCTCCTCTTGTCCATACAGTCAAAGTGGCGATAAGCTTTAATAAATGTAATTTATTCAGTGGCCTGCTGCGTTGGAGCCGGCTTGGTTTCCGCGGGACTGTTGAAGCCTCCCGGAGACCAATGCGAGTTTGAGAGGCTTTGGGGAGTCAGCGCCCCCCCCCCCCCCCCGTGGGTAGACCCTGGTAAGGTTCCGGAGTGGCCCTCCCTCGGGATGCCCGGGAATAGCTGAGAGGAAGGGGAGGTTTGACTCTCGGAAGCTTCTGGCCCGAAAAATCTGGTTGGTCTCCGTGCTCCCTCTAAGCTGTGGAGTCTTGTGTGGGGAAAAAATCCTACTCTGTGAGCTCCTGGCATTAAAGTTGCGAGCGGGCGATTTGGCTGCTGCATCGATTAGTTTGCTCTGGAGCCGTCCTTCCGGAGCCGAGACAAAAATGTGTGAGCCGGAGGCGAAAAAGCTGTGAGCCAGCTCACAGTCACTCCGCTTAGAGGGAATCCTGGGTCTCTTTGGCGCTGCCGGAATCGAATCCGGCTCTTCTGCCGCAGCCCGAGACGGCGGCCCTCTCGGAGTCAGCGCCGTGATTCACCTCCGGCCAGGTCGTGCCCGGATCCATTCCGATTCGGCAGGCCGGCCCCGTTCCCGCGAGGCCGGCCCCGACTGGGAAGGAGGTCTTTCCCTGCCTGCTTTCGTTATCTGCTCTTATCTCGGTTGAAAGCGAGGTGGGGGCGGGGGCGGGGGGGGGGGGGAGAGAGATCCCTTCTCTGGTTCTTTTCGGGTTCCCAAACCGGCCGAGGTTCTTCTCCTTCTCCGAGGGGCGCTGGGGAGCCCGGGCAGTTTCCGCTGCTCATCCCCGCAAAGGGGCTTTCTGTTCCCTTCACAAAAAGGAGCGGAAAAGAATCACAAAGGTCATTTTTAAAAATCCAAAGAGGGGCGGTTTAAAATGTAGCGCAGTTATTTTCTCACAATGGAAATGTGTGTACTCTTCCTCGTACATTCTTACCGTACTTTCTCCTCACTGTAGTACTTTTCTTAAAAAAAAAAATCTTTGCAGACAAACTGCGCAAATTTAAAAATCCAGGTTATCCAGATTATGTGTTTGTGTCTCTCTCTGCGTGATACACACTGCGTCACACACACACACACACAAACTGGAACTTCAAAAAACCCCTCCGAGTAAAAATCCCGTCTTTCCTTTTCAAATACACATTTGACAATTTCTAATTCCATACTAACTGTTGTTTCTTTCCTTAAAATGGAGAATCAACCTCCTCAGTGAGGGATTTTTTGGGGGGTTATTTCTTTTCCAATTTGCCGAATGATTTTTTTTAATCTATCTAGACTTTGAACATTTGGGAAAAGATTTTATTTCAAAATGAAGGACTTGTTTGTTTCCCTCCCTTCAATTACTGGCTTCGAATAATAACTTAGTGATATAATGAATGGAATAAAAGACTGTTTTCGTTATTAAAATTCTTTAAATTGATTTATATTAGAATCATAATTTGCTGTTGGTGAGGGCGCTGGAAGTCTTGTTTTTAAACCTCTCCCCATGAAGGCAATAGGGTTGAAAAATACTGAACCTGGCCTGGATCGTGCCCATATTCCATTTTAATTTCTGGAAACAGAAAGAGATGGCAGTTGTGCATTGCATGATTTCCTGAAGTTCATAATAAAACCGCGGAACTTGCTAACTAAAAGACTACAAATTATCCACACTGTATTATGCCAACCATTTTTATTCGCTCATATTTCATTTTAGATACATTTACGTGCTGCTGATTTTTTTAAAGGAAGAGACTAGTTCAAGAAATATTTTCCTGGTAATCGTGACGAACATTTTTTAAATACAGTAAAAAACGGAATCAGAATGTATTTTTTAAAAAACGAATTTGGGGGGGGGGGAGTGACTTCACACGTGGATCTATGCCTGGAGCAGACGCGGCTGGAGTTAGGTTAACTACCTGGCGCATCTTTACTACAGTTTCGATGCCTCTCATCGCCAACCCCTCCCCCAGGCCCCCTAACTTATTTCTACAGCTATTACGCTGCTCCCGATTTCCTTCTCGACGGGGATCCAATTTGCAGGAACGCGGGCGGTTTAATTCGTCTTCACAAAAATAAAATCAACTCCGGATTAACTCTGGAAACAAAACTAAAACCATTCAGCCGACCTTGGCCTGGAAACTGGCAATGAACTTTTTAATTAACTGCTTTTCCATTGCAAAGGGCGAGGGGCATTGTGGGAGGCTGCCTAAAGATTCCCTCTCTGCATATCTATCGCCAAATCTTTAAACTGAAGGGCAGATACATCTTGAAACCTACAGGAGCCTCGATTCTAAAGTGGATGCGGTCACTTGGCAGCCCTTCCCCTCCCTGCCCTCCAGCATACTGTGAAGCTATTGTATGCATAGAGGTGTTGGGAATGGTGTTTTAAATTCAAGCCGATCTGTGACCAAGCCCCTTTCTCTCTGTGTCTGTGTGTCAGAAAAAGAGGGAGACAGGGAGAGGGAGAAGGAATATTACTCTGCACATGATCAGAAGCACTTTTACATTCAGGTGGGTAGCTGTGTTGGGCTGAAGCAGCAGAACAAAGTTTGAGTCCAGCGGTCCTTTAAAACCAACAAAGTTTTATTCTGGGTATGAGCTTCCCTGCGTGCCTACAAAGGCTGTGGTCACACATGCTAAATAATCCACTTTCAGTGCACTTTCCAACTGGATTTTTACTGTGTGAACTGGCAAAATCCAGTTCGAAAGCGCATTGAAAGTGGATTATTTAGCATGTGTGACCACAGCCAAAAAAACTTGCACCCAGAATAAAACTGTGTTGGTCTTAAAGGTGCTGCTGGATTCAAACTTTATTCACAGGCACTTTTTTGTTATTAGTTTATATATGCCAAGGGGCAACCCTGGTGTTGGGAACTAGTTCTAGAGGGAGCCAAGTGTATCTAGACTGCTGAACAGGAAGGTGCTTTATGCTATCAGATCATTGTCCTGTTGTCGTAACTACTGTCCACTCTGACTGGCAGCAGCTCTCCAGGGATCCCATATCACAGTATCCTTTTACTTGGAAGTGCTGGGGGTTAGCCCAAAGACCTTCTACATGCAAGGCAATGCCTCTGAGCCACCCCCCCACCCCCCCACCCCCGTCTGACTATCCAATGGAAGGATCTGGGTAATTCAAATACTTACTAGTTTTAATAATGGGCTGGGTTTCAAAGTCTTTAAGGTGCTGCTGGACTCTTGCTCTTTTCTACTGTTATCATGGCAATGATACCCCTGGAAAGTCATCTTTCTGGTGCGAGCCCTGTGGAAACTAGTGGGAACAGTACAAAAACATAGCCTGCACTCTCTTTGGCAGAGACACTTGTCAAGGATCTTCTTTGTAAGCAAAAGGGTATGTGGAGAAAAAAAAGCCACATTGCAAATGTTTGCTGCAGCTGGCAAAAAATTTACACAAACTTCCCAGCTCCCTGGTACATCTTAGAGCAGTTAGAAAAGGCAGTCACACCTTCCACAGTGCAGACCATGCTCCAACATCAGCAGAAGTCCCTACAACGCTCACTACTTAGCCGATTCTGTGTTTTCCTGGGCATGCAAATCTGCATGCATTTATTATTTTTGTGGCTGTGTGTGCATTGTGCTAGTGCACATATGTGCACAGGAATATGAATCTTGGTGGAGGGGTGAGTGTGCATGCATTTGCATGTAATTCTGCATTCCTTTACTGTGCTACACCTCTTTATAAGAGTGTGGGGAGGTCTTGTTTGCTTGTCTGAGTGTGCATCATTCAGTCCATAGATTTGTGCATGGATTTCTTTATCAGTGTGGCTTAATTCTCACTGAAGTGGCAAACTGGGCTTCAGTATCTGCAGCTGGGCTTCAGTATCTGGATGGGAGCTGACCTGACTGCATGATCCTTGAAACAAACAAACAAATGAAAACGTCTGGGCGCATGTGATGAAGAAGGGTTCTAGCCTAGAGCTTAACCTGAGCTCTTGTCCTGCAAGGTTCAGCAGTAGAAAGTATTCATCAAGCTCGTATCTCCCATAATAATTATCACTGAAGCCTCCCTCCAAACTTCAGGTTGTCTTCATGAGATAGTGTTTCTGAGCATGTGCAGAGTATTTTTCCATAGTCACCAAAGATGGTCCCAACATGTCTGAGATTAGTGCAGTGGCTTTTCAGACGAAATTTTGTGCGTATGGACAGCCAGTTTGGTGTAGTGGTTAAGAGTGCGGCAGACTCTGATCTGGGAGAACCGGGTTTGATTCCCCACTCCTCCACATGCAGCTGCTGGATGACCTTGGGTCAGTTGTAAGTTCTTTCAGAGGTGTTCTCTCAAGGACAATTCTTGGAAGAGCTCTCTCCGCCCCACCTACCTCACAGGGTGTCTATTGTGGGGAGGGGAAGGGGAAGGGGAAGGGATTGTAAGCCACCCCTTCCTGTAGTGAAAGGCAGGATATAAATCCAATTCTTCTTCTTCCTCTTCCTCTTCTTCCTCTTCTTCTTCCCCCCACCTCAACCTGGATGGCCCTGGCTAGCCCAATCTCACCAGGTCTTGAAAGCCAAGCAGAGTCTGAGATGGAAAACCAACAAGGATGTCCTTAGCTACTGTATAGAAGCAAGTCATGGCAAACAACCTCTGAACCTTGAGGGGCACTTTCCACTGCCACCACATTAATTGGGATGGGTGGGCTTCCTGTGGGAATGGCTCTGTAGTGTGTGTGTGTGTTTGGTCTTTATGGGTTTGTGCTTGGTCTGGTATTAGAAAAGCATAGGCACTTTGCGTAGGTCCATCTTTATTTCAAAGGGGGGCAAATACAAGTAGATATATCAATTGCTGTGCTTGCTTGACATTATATGTCTATGCACGCATGCATTTGTGTGGATAATTTGTATTCTGCAAAGGCCCATGTGCAAGTACACAGCCCTGTTCCATTTCCCAGGCACAAGGACTCCTTTCTGGGAAGGATCGGATTTGAAGGCCTTTGCATAGTTTGTGTGTGTTAGGGGTTTTATTTGAACTCTCCCCCAACCCGACTGCAGACTCCAGATCTCCCTCAATCTGGTCTGATGTGATTTCAGATCAAACACAACCTTGTGGTTTAATTAGCAACACAAAAGGGTAACTTGTACCTGGGGAAAAGGTTTGGCTCCAGGGGCCTCTAGGAGAAGGATCCCTTGTCTGGGAAGCGTCTCTCACCTTCCCGGCTTCCCATGCCCCCCTCCAGCCTTCCCTAACCTTATCGGCCTTTTTGCAGGAGGATCTGTCCTCCTCTCTCCCCCCACCCACTCTATCTACCTGCCCTGTCTCATTCTGTCCTTTCCTCCCACCTAGGTGTGAGCTAAGCCCAACTACGCAAGAGGGAAGAAGACTGCAAAACTGAAGCTTCTTCTAGCCTTTGATGGATGCTGCCAAATGGGGAAAAGCTAACAGGGACGGCATCTCTACCTTTTAGGACATTCTGGATCCCCTACAGAGCAGTCCTTGCTGGACTTGATTGAGGACTGCCTGCTCCCTCTTTTGGGAGGAAGGAAACCCTGCTCTGTTCCCAAAGTGTTTGGATCACAACTTTGGAGATTAAATTAGTTGTGTTTGGGAGGCTGATCCACACCTTCAGAGATGTACCAAGGTTTAGCGATGGCAGCCAACCATGGCCCACCTGCGTACGAGGGGACCAGCAGTTTTATGCATGGCACAGCAGCTGCGTCTCCGGTCTACATCCCTACCACAAGGGTCACCACCATGATCCCCAGCCTGCCATACCTCCAGGGAAGTGGGACGTCCCAGCAAGGCAGTCCTGTCTCCAACCACTCCATCTGGACTCCATCGGGGGCTGAGAGTGTTGCGTACAACCCAGGATCCTCTCACCCCTCGGTGTCCCCCAGGTTCTCCTTCGCCACCGGCAGCCCCATCCCGGCCACCACCACCAGGGAGGCGGCAGCCTACAGTAGTTCGCTCAGTATCTCGGCCAACAGCAGGGAACAGTACGCCAGGAGCTTCAGCGGGTCCTATTCCAGCCCCTATCCCGCCACTTACATGAGCCCAGAGCTGGGCACAACTTGGACTGCTTCCCACTTTGACAATGCCATGCTGCACAACTTCCAGAACCGGGGCACTCCAGGAGCTCCAAGACACACCAACTTAGGTAAGAACTGATTTATTTTGTTGAGTTCTAGCAAGGGCCGCTTTTGAAGCTGGGTTGATGGAACTGCTGGCAGAAATTTAACCAATGAATTTAGTCAATCTGTGAAATGGAATCAGTGCGTCTACCCAATTAATTAACACACTTAGCTATCACAGAAACTCAGCGAGCGTGCCATTTGGAGGACCCTCCTGAAAGGAATGATATTCAAATTATTTTATATTTGTTTATATTATAAGACTATGGCTGAGGAAATAACAGAGATCACTTTTCATTCTGTCACATTTTTATCGTGCCCTGCCTCAAAAGAGCTCAGGTGGCAAAGGTGATTCTCCCTTCCTGGTTTTAACCTTGCAGCTCTTTAGTGGTAGGTAAGATTGAAAGATGGTGATTGGCCCAAGGTCAACCAGTCACAATACAAGAACTCGTGGGCACTCCATGAAATTAGAACAGATAAAAGGAAGTACTTCTTCACCCAAAGAGTGATTAACATGTGGAATTCACTGCCACAGGAGGTGGCGGCAGCTTACAAGTATGGACAGCTTCAAGAGGGAATTAGATAAACATATGGAGCAGACGTCCATCAGTGGCTATTAGCCACAAAGTATAGATAGGAACTCTCAGTCTGGGGCAAGTGATGCTCTGTGTTCTTGGTGCTTGATGGGGGGGGGACAACAGTGGGAGGGCTTCTAGTGTCCTGGCCCCACTGCTGGACCTTCTGAGGGCACCTGGTGTTTTTGGCCACTGTGTGACAGAGTGTTGGACTGGATGGGCCACTGGCCTGACCCAACATTGGCTTCTCTTATGTTCTTATGACCTACACAGCTGAGAAAGGATTTGAAACCCAGATCCACCTGCCAGTCCTTGTCAGGTTTGGGAATATGAATGGTTCCCCATGGCAGGAAAGCAAAGAAAGATTTAGAAATTTTAAAAAGTCACAGAACCAATAGTTTTGTGGATCATCCATGTTTTGATCATCTATGTATCTATGTATTTGGGGTTGGACCAGATGACCCTGCTCTATGATTCCAACTCTATGATTCTATGCTTCATTTTGTTAGATGGAAGGCTATTGGAGGTGCCATTTCTATATCATAGTAGTGGCAAGGGAGCCACTTTTCTGTGGTATTGTCCCTTGGTTTAAGGGTTGACGATAGCCTGGAAAAAGTGTCTAGCCCCTTTAAGATAGATTTAGTGTGTGGAAATGGGCACCTGAAACTTTTCACAGCACAGAGGAAATTCCATCACTGATAAATGACAGTTCATTAAACATCTTTCAAAAGGGCAGCACATTTTTTCTCCAGGCTGTTGGCAACCCTACATGGTGCTGTTGTTCGATTTAAAGACCCTCTCTAAGAAAGTGAAATTGCTTAAAGAATTTTGGATGGGATCACTAATGCTGCCTCTGCCCATTCAGTTGTCATCCCTGGTAAAGACAGTCTTTCCACTAGTTGAGGATACATACTCTAAGGTGGAACCATTGCTATGTCCAGAGTGGTTCAGGGTGAAAGGAAATGACAGGTCTTTGAGGTGTTCACATGTTGTGCAATTTTTAATTTAATAGTTACATTTTTGTTTAATTAAACAATCGGATCTTGCAGACGTCAGTCCCTAGCTTCTAGCACTACAGACAGAGGTTGCTTGGATGTTCAAGAATTGCAAGCCCCAAGGGAAAATTTTAGTTTTTAATGTGCCACAAATTGCTTGGAGAGCTCATGTGATGGCTCTGATCTCATCCATCATGGCCTCTTTCAGCTATCAAACCAATTAAAAAATATATCAATTTACTGCTGTCTGGCTTTTAAATAACAAACCTCCTAAAGAATACTAGTCTAGGTAGTGCTTTAAAGCATTTTTCATCCCGTATCTCTGCCATCTTTGCTATCACAACAGTCTTATAAGGCAGGATTGTATTATTCTGAGCCATTGTGAATTGGTGGTGGTTGAGACAACTCAGGGGACCAGTGCTGTGGTTCCCTGTGATCATTGTGAATCTGTTGAGGATGTTTTCTTGCACAAGTCCTGCTGAAATGAATGGGAGTTGGGCAAGATCACTTCCGTAAACTTGGCAGAGATACGGGATAGCCTATGCAATCTGAGAAACCAAGGTAAGCAACATGCTTCTCCACCCTTTCCTGTGTGGCTCTTGTATCGGAATGATCAGTTATCTTTGGTTTAGACACAGATTGAACCATTTCACAAAATCACATTTGCAAGTTCAAACTGAAAAAGTCAATTTGTGTTGGAGGAAAGAATGAAGAGCAGAAGGAAAATTACAGTTTGAATTGTCCTGGGAGTTTCAGTTTGGTTCCCTTGCAGCCGTGACTGAAGCTGTTCAAGTCAATCCACGTTTGGTAAACAATTCAGCACAGTTCAGAAATGGTTTCAGTTTTCGATCCATAAACTGTTTGCAGCTCAGAGTGCATGATTTCTTATGGCTATCAACTAAAAGAAGGTATAAGGATTCAGGAAGAACATATATAACATGTTTTTGATTTGAACGGCACTAAAGTGTAAAGCAAAACTGTTGTGTTCCATTTCAAGTCCAAATTTGTAAAAATTCATGCAGAAATGGTCCTAATTCCTTCTGGTTGTGGCCAGGGAATGTACGGCTGTATGTTTTGTCCTTTGACGTTGAATCTCTGTTTTGAAATAATAACTTAGAACAGTCCAACAGAGGCCCAAACCAGATGTGATGGGCAGCAGCCATGTTTGTTTAATCACTTATATGCCCCATTCATGTACAGGGTGTTGTGTGGGAAGGGGGTTAGCCAGGTTTATCACCTCTTTCAAGGAATTATTCCTTATTTTTATTTAAAAACTACTTAGGGGAACAAAAGGATGCACTCGAATTGCATGAAGCATCTTTAATGGCATTGCACTGAAGATATATTCCAGTAATGTGCTGGTCATGCTCTGACACACGAAGCATACTTTTTTTTTATGGTCCTGCTATATGCTACCATGTCCATCTCTCTGCCCTCTCTTTCCCATGCACTACTGTGTCAGGCAATTTGGTTTCATGTGTTGAAACTGGCAGCTGAAGCTTTTCCTGGCCTGTCTCAGACACTTTTTTGTTCCCTTCTTAAACAGTTTTTCATCTGCACTGTCTTCCAGTTATGTAATCCTAGTCCGATGGCACCGATGGCGCAGGAAGGCAGTGGCAATCCACCTCTCCTTTCTCACTTGCCTTGAAAACCCTTATGCGCCTTAATGGCACTTTACACACATACACACTGTGTTGTTGACTGGAGGTTTTTGCTGTAAGATTGAATTTCTTTCCGTATGTTGTAATCCAATCTGAGTCTCAGTGAGAAAGGCAGATTATAAATGAAGTTAATAATAATAACAATAACACCACCACATTAAACTGCTTTAAAGGGACAGGACATTTTTCTCTAGGCCAGCTGGTAATCCTGCCGTGAGATGGCTGGCTAAGTACTACACTGCCCCTGACCTCCCCACCCAGTTTCAGTCACCACCAAACGCATACCTTCCCTATAACTAGTGGTGTGTGTTTGTGTGTGTGTTTTTGCTTTTGCACTCTGGCAAAAAAAAAATCGTCTACCCCTGTTCTAGACAATTAACCAGTCTGTGCTAGGAAAGAAGAATGGCTTGCAAATTAGTTTAAAGCACATAAAAGAAGTTGTTGCTCCGTGTTTGCTTTTCCAAGCTAAGAAGAAGAATGGGAGCCCTCAAGGGGCACTGCCTTGTTTTGTCCCTTGAGTATGCATATTTAAATACAAACACCGGGAGGGGAGGGTGGGGATGTTACAACAGCATTTCCCTCTCTTTAATAAGGCTTTAGAGTATGAAATAAGGTTTTCATTTTCTTGTTTTTTTTTTTTAAAAGAGTGATACAAAGAAAACCAAGGACACAGCTTGCTTAAATTTTAACTGAAATAGTTGCTAGTTTCATTTTGCTAGAGTTGCTACCAATTTGTAATCCACAAAAACATACATATGTCAAACTCAGCTGAGCTAGTTTGTTTGTTTTTTGAAAGAGCCTTTTTTGGCTCTTAATGACAGATAGTTATGGGGGGGGAACTGCACTAGAACTGGAGACTATCTTGAGTCAGTTTTTAAAAATGGATGTTTGTGGGCAAATAAAAAAGTTTGGAGGACACAGCAAAAAGCAATAGAAAATATGCTGAGAATAAACTGAGAGTTAGACTTGTTGAGTATTATTTGCCAACAACAACAATTTGCCTTTTGGTTCACTGCTTAATTAATTGATTAAATCTACACATATTTGCATAGCACTGAATTCTTAGTATAAGTTCCCTTTCTAGGAAATACAAGATAACTTACAATTTAAAAAGCAACATTTACTACTCACCAAAATACTCACTTTGAATATTTTTCCTAATTTTTCTAGAACCAAATAGGCTCATCTTATTAAATAAAAATGTACCTTTGCTGCTGTCCTCTCCCATAAAAATTGACTCCTAATAATTAATCAGGAATAACAGGAATAATTTATTTTGCAGAAACAGAATGCAGACTGGTGTTTAGGGTCACTCAAAGTGTCCCTGTGGACACAGGGCAGTCTCTGTTTTCTGGTTCTTGCCCATTTCTGCTTTTGGGGGATGCCTCATTAGCATTTTTTGTTTTTGAGTGGCTGCACATGGCTTTTATTAGGGTTCAGCCCTGTCCATCTCAGGCAACACTGGAAATATCACACCCTACTAAGATAACTGAAGTCCATGTTGAATTGCCAACCTCGAGGTGGGGCCTGGAGATCTTTTGGAATTATCACTGACTAGGAATAAGGCCCGTTGTGGTAATAAATACAACGGGCGCTAGAAAGGCTCTGGGAGAGTGCCAAGGCCTTGGGCACTCAACGTCAATTTGCTGTGGCAACCTCAGCAGGGTATAAGGACACAGAGTCCACCATTTTCTCCATGGGAACTGATCAATGTTATCTGGAAAGCAGTTGTAATTCTGAGTGATATCCAGCCCTCACCTGGAGATTGGCAACAATAGTTCCCTCAGCCGAGAGGGTGGGATAGAAATTTAAATAAATAAATTTCCCAGAAGGAAAAGTGGTCTTTCTCTGCAATGGGGACCAAAGCAGCTTACATCATTCTCCTCTCCCCCTTTTGACTTGCACAACAATCCTGTGAGGTAGGTTAGGCTGAAAGTCTGTGACTGGTTCAAAATCACCCACTCAGCTTCTACAGCAAGAACCTGGATCTAGCAGATCCTGCTCTGGAGCACTGATTGCCACACCTAGGGTACCCAACCTCCAGGTAGACCCTGAAGATTGCCAGGTATCACAACTGAACTCCAGACAAACAGGTCTCTCCTGTCCAGTGAAAATAGCTGCTTTGGACGGTGGACTTGATGGCATTCTATTCAGCTGAGGCCTCTCCCCTCCCCAAACCCTGGCTTCCATAGATTCTACCAGAAAATCTCCAGGAATCTCCCTACCTGGAGCTGGCAACAACCCTAGTCAGAACTGGTTCCAATGAGTTCTTTACAAAGGCCCGCAAAGGGTTTCCTTCCTTTGTCTGAACCAAGCTTGGTTGCCTACTGTGGCTAAACGGGCTCCAGTTTGAAACTCAGCTGTTCACCTCCCTCCCTCGTCCTGTGAGCACGGCTCACTCCTTAAGTTCCCTGCCATCAGTCACTGAACTGTCACTGCCTTTTTAGAGGGCCCCTGTGGCGAAATCTCCCTTTTTGGAGATGGAATCCTCAATCTTTGGGGGATCCCTGGAAAGTTGGCAACTGAAGGGTCTGGCCTTTCCTTGCTTTCCTGGGCTACCCCCTCCCTTTGGTATTGTGCAGAGCAGGGGAGACTATGCACAACACAGATTATTAGCCCATACAGAAGAATTTATTTTACTATTTACACAATTATGGAGCGCATACACACACACACTAAATGAATAAGGCACAACCGTAGGAGTAAGCACATACTATGAACCAACAGGGCATAAATCAACAGGGGTTAAACACAATCCTCCCTGGATGGGTATTGATGGTGCCCCACCCCTTGGGACAGTCCCTCTTTTCCCGCACTTTTTGGCTCTGGGGCCGCTGGGAACTGTAGTCCAACAGATGAGGAAGCCTCATTCAACCCAGTGATACCCCTGCAGGCCCCTCTCTGAAACTACAGCTCATTTGAACCTTATGGGGGAACATTTTTAACAAACCACAGACAGCAGCCATCTTATAAACACAGGTAACTGCCATTTCTTTACACCTACCACCTGGAGTTTGGCAATCCTAGGGGGAAAGTCAGCCACACAGCAGGGGATTGAAGGGAATGGTTTGATGGTTGCTGGCCCACCTCGTTAGCCAGCCAGCCATGGTGGAGCTTAGAAGGAGAGAGAGCCGTTTTCTGACAGTTTATTCTGACAGAAAAGTCAGTGGGCGGGGGAGAGGGGTTATGCGGAATGTCCATTGTCTTTTCACTGACAGAAGCAGGCAACTGAGGGGACAGTTAGACCCACCTGGCAGTGGGCAGAGGAGAAGAGTGGACCCAGCACCCAGTCAGTCCTTCCCCTTCGCTGGTTTCCTCCAGACTGAGGCCGGGACGCTGGCCGGTGGCTCTGTGGGCAGGACTGAGGCAAAGCAGGGAGAGAATGCATCCAGTGGCCAGGGTCCCCCTTTTGAGTGGCAGTCTGTCCATCCTACTGATTTTGGTGCCCCATGGGATCTTGCCCCATGGAATCTTAAAACGGCTTTATATAATAGGAAAGATATCCAGGCTACAGAGATCAGTTCCCCTAGAGAAAATGGCCGCTTTGGAGGGTGGACTCTATGGCATTATGGTACACTGAGCTCCCCCCCCCCCCCCCCCCCCGGTCTTTACCTCCAAATCTCTGGGAATTTCCCAAGTTGGAGTTGGCAACTCTAAATCAGTATGTTTAGATGGGCATACCTCTTCTTAACAATGTACTGTATATCTCAAAACAAGGCAGCCTAAAGGCAGAGTGTGCAATGACCCCCCACTAGTTACTGGGCTCAGGCATGCTGTGCTCTTTGCTTCTTGCACAGAAGATCCTGGTGAGAAACTCACTCAGATTACCCATTAGGTACCCTAATAAATGACAAGCAGGCACATGGTTTACGTGGAGTTACTGCCCCATCCCCCAGCAGAGAGGAGTTCTGCTTTAGAATCTCGGGGATGGGAGGACGAACTCTGCTTGAGTCATGAGCCTCAATTCATACATGATGGGGAACTGGAGTTTATTTCTAGTTAGGATTTTTTGCATGAAGAGGGATGATGAGGGAGGGTCAGGGCCTTGCAACAGTTCATGAGCACCCCAGCTTAATATCAGTGTGTTGTGTCATCTGAATTTAGCCTGCATGGATCGCAGATGCATCTTGCCCCTGGGACATAAGCATGTAAATGCATGCCCATGAACACTAAAGCACAATGCTGTGCACAGCTTGCCATTTCAAATCCTGGGGCTACTTACATGGGTTAGTTTTGAACTGCCGACAACATATTTTAGGACAATTATTGTTGAGTGTAGCAAACTGATAAGCTGACCTCGCCTGGTCTTGTCAGAGCTTGGAAGCTAAGCAGGGTTGGCTACAGTTAGTGCTTGGGTGGGAGATCACTGAGGAAGACTGGGGTTGCTATGCAGAGGAAGGCAATGGCAGACAACCTCTGCTCATCTTTTCCCTTGTAAACTCCATGGTCTTGGGTTGCTTGCAACTGGATGACATACAATTATTACTGTCAAGTGTATTTTTCACCCAAAGAATAAAGACCCTCCTGGCTTTTGTACAGACGCAGGGCAGGTTAATGCAGGGTAAGTACATATAACAGACAGAGGACAGACTTCAGCAATATATGACAGGTGGAAAGTAGAGGCTTGAACAGCAGTTCTGGGTCTTAAAGTTAAGGAGCTATGAATGCGTTCCTGTTTTCACCTGTGAAACATTGGAAGGTCTAGTGTCCTTGTCTTGACCTAGCTGAAACTGCTCTGTCAAATGACTACACTAGGCATGAACAGTGTTTTCTCTATTTAACAGGTCAAATCGTTTAGACAGTGTGTCTAATGGTGGAAAGTGCCATCAAGTCACAGCTGACCTAAGATGACCCCGTGGGGTTTTCAAGACAAGAGACATTCAGAGGCGGTCTGCCATTGGCTGCCTCCACGTCATGGCCCTGGTTGTCATTCGAGGTCTCCCATCCAGATACTAGCCGGGGCCGACCCTGCTTAGCTTCTGAAACCTGGTGAGATTAGGGTTGCCAACTCTAGTTCAGGAAATTCCTGGAGATTCTGGGATGGAACCTGGGGAGAAAGGGGTTTGGGTAGGGAAGCGACCTCACTGGGGTACAGTGCCATTTGAGTCCACTCTCCAAAGCAGCCATTTCCTCCAGGGGAACTGATCTCTGTTGTCTGGAGATCAGTTGTAAATAGCAGGAGATCTCCAGGCCCCACCTGGAGGCTGGCAACCCTAGATGAGATCAGGCAAGCATAGGCTATCCAGGTCAGGGCTAATGTGTCCACTACCAAAGATTATAGTCAAGTTGCAATTTTAAAAAGCATGTTGCTCTACTGACAGCCATAAATGCTGATCTGGATGGTCCACACTAGCCTAATCTCATTAGATCTGGGAAGTGAAGTGGGGTCAGCTGTTGTTAGTACTTGGATGGGAGACCTCCAAGGAGTACCAGGGTTGTGACACAGAGGCAGGCAAGGGCAAACCACCTCTGAATGTCTCTGGCCTTGAAAACCCCTACGGGCTTGCCATAAGAGGCAGCTATGACTTGACAGCAGGTTCCACCACTAATGCAGGAACTCTAAATACTAACAATATGCTGTGGATGGAGGGGGGACAACCAGGATATGCTAGGTGATTATTAAAAAACCCCCAACTTAGCTAGTTTTGGTTTCTAAGGGATTTCCCCTCCAACTGTGTTTTAGAAGTACTTGTGGAATAAATCACAGCAAAGCTCCACTGAAACCAGTAGGGCTCTTTTGGCACAAACCATTTCTGGTTTCTGGCCTCAGCATTCAATATTTTACAAACAAAGATCTGACTGCTAATTTAGGTACTGAGCTGCGTACTCTAAATGGAACCAGAATATTAGGAATTGGCTGATAGAAACACCAGCTGTTTCAAAGTCCCATCATCAGTTCTCTCTCTCTCTCTCTCACACACACACACACACACACACACACACACACGCACGGTTGCATTGTTGTATGATCACAGGAAGAAAAAGGCATTGGTTTTGCACATGCTTTTTTCTCCCTGTGGACAGGTAAAGAGCTGTGTTGAATTGCTAAAACAAATGCTCTGGGTTTCAGATTTGCCTTTCAGTCATACCCTTTGCCTTGAAAGTCTTGCTTTTCAACAGAACAAAGTTTGAGTCCAGAAGTTCTGAAGAAGGGTGCACGAATACAAAAGCTTATACCCAGAATTAAACTTTGTTGCATTTTAAAGGTGCCACTGGACTCAAACTTTGTTCTGTTGCTTCAGACTAACATGGCTATCCACCTGAATCTTGCTCTTCAACAGTTATTAATGACTGCAGTTGCTTGGCGTTTAGGAAGATATCTCCCATACAGGATTATGCTTTACCATGGAATGTGCCTATTGCTGTCATTTAAAACCAATTCTGAGGCTGAACTTCAGCTCAAATTAAGTCCCAGGTAAAAGAGATAGTTCCTCTGAATAGATCTGTGGGCCAGATGGCTTTGCATGTGTTCCATTTTAATTCATTCTTACAGTTCCTCCCACTGTAAAATTAGGATTAAAAATAAATGGACTTAGTTCTTAATAATGTTCCACCTGGGATATTTTCAAAAACAGATTGTGGCTTTATATAGTGTTGTTTTGGTAGTTCTTTGGCTGAAGACAGATTGGTATTCTGCCGCGCCTCCACGGCACGGCAGAACAAGGCAGGAGGAATTGCCCCCGCCACATGGTGTTTGCATGCCGCCGCAAGGAAGCCGCCCGCAGCATCCAGACTGCGGGTGGCTTCCGGCGTCGGCGTCCAAATGCCACGCAGCTCCCCCGGCCCGGCGCGTGTTCACACCTGCCGGAAGCGGGTGGAATGCGTGTGCAGCAGCCGGGACACCACTTTTAAGTGGTGCCCGGCTGCTGCGGGAGGAGCGCAGCGCCGGACGCGTTGCGTCCGGCCCACCTCCTCCAGGCGGATATGGCAGTCTGAACTGCCGCTCTGCAGAGCGGGCCAGACTGCCAGTCTGTCCTCCGCCTTTGTCTTTAAAAACATGATTAGACCCCATCCCTCAAGAAACAGTTGATGATTGTAACTAAGACTGAGTTCTTAGAGTGCCCAGCTAGACATGACAGGGACAGCCATGTTGTTTGTTGTCCACAGTACCATCTTAAGCAGAGTTACACACTGCTAAGCCCACTGACTTCAGTGGAAGGGTGAAGCTCTGCTTAGGTTGGCACAGTGAGAATACTGGTATTTGGTATGACATAATCTGAGACATCCCAGTCCCTGGAAGATTAAATCAGGACCATGAGACATTTGTTTAGTATATACGTAGACCATTCAGAGTTAATGTCTAACCCTAGCAGACTTCTGTAGTTGCACTTTTTTTTATCCCACAAAACATAATGAAGTTTTACTTATATAATAGCGATGTCTGCATTTTATAATTTCCACATTCAAAAGGAAATAAACATGAAACCAAAAAGACCAGTGGGGTGAAGAACCAAGCAGATAAATCAGTGGAAGCACAAATTCATTGGCATGTGTCTGACCACACCGTTCCTTTGGCAGAATGGCATTTAGGTTCGTGGAAGAGGCGTGGTGATTTCTGCCACTGCTCACTTCCGCTGCAGATCCCCACTTTGTGCCTTATGCTGTTCCTGTGGTTCTCAAATAATATGCCCTGGGAGGGGCATAAAAAGTTTGATCGATCGATCATGCAGTTATGCCCTTCAATGGACTTGACTCCAGTGGATTTAAAAGATGTAACTTTGTTTAGGATTGTATTATATATTGGGCTTTCCTTTTATTAATTAATAGTCTGATGTTTAATATTGCCCTGAAAAATACTTCATCGTATGGGATATTTCATCAGTAAATCAGAATATTTTATTTCAGGGAAAAAACATACCCACTGGAATTTTGCCTGCAGAATCAATTTCACACTACTGAAATGGTTACAAGCATCATTGCAATTTTCTGTCCTAAGGGGAGCTACAACCACCTCTTAAGGCGTTGGAATGGAACATGTCAAAAGCTGTAGGAAGAAAGGGCTAAGAGAAGGGAACAGCTGTTAGGAATGCCTTAGAGTGAAAGGGGCAAAAAAACAACAACAACAAACAACAACCGTGAAAAGATTTTAGGAGATCACAGTGCAGACAACATACGGAGGAGAGAAACATACTTATTCAGCATAGGGAAAATACATTGCTTTGTTTAAAACAACAATGTAAGTTATAAAGCTGATAATATAATGACTTTGCAAATTAATATATTGATCATTCACAGGCTTATGTAATTTTTAAAAATGTAAATGTTTTTAAAATGTAAATTTTATTTTATTTTCAAACTTTTGATAGCATACATTAAATATACACATACAATTAAAAAATTCTGAATCTCCATTAAAAGAGAATGTTATCACATTAACAATAAGAATAAGAGTGTGTCCAACAACATCAAATAGGCAAAAAATAAGATTTAACTATTACTCCTTTACAAGAGCAGCATTTTGCAATAGTAAGTGTTCGAAGGAATAACCCCCTGTTCAGGCATAAACTGTAACTTTATTTATAGTCTGCCTTTCTCACTGTGAATCAAGATTGATTAAATAATTAGAAAACAGTGCAATAAAAAGTATGATGTACCATAAACAATGCAAAAACTGAGTTACAAGAATCAGAAGACAATGCAGTAAAAACAAGATAATGCATTCAATAAACAATACAATAAATGATATCCCCATTTCCTTTCTTTGGGTTACTAACTGCCTGAAGAAAAAAAGGCCCTGACCCTTTAACCGAGGTTTAATGGTGGTGGAAAGTTCTGTTAAGTCGCAACCCACTTACCCCATAGAGTTTTCAAGGCAACAGATGTTCAGAGACAGTTTGCCATTGCCTGCCCCTGTGTAGCAACCCTAGACTTCCTTGGTGGTCTCCCATCCAAATACTAACCAGAGCCAACCCTGCTTAGCTTCCAAGATCTGATGAGATTGGGCTAGCCTGGGGAATCCAGGTCAGTGCTCAGGTTTAATAGAGGGATGTAATTTACTGCCATGACATGAAAAGCTTCAGCTGCTCATTTCCACTCTACAGAAGGGACAGGACAGTTTTCTCCAGGACTTTTGGCAACCCCAGCTTCTGTGCACAAGTCGCATGATACTTCTGTTCAGGGTTCATTTCATAGAAAAAGAGGTGCAGGAGCTCATTAGCATAACTCATTAGCGTATCTTATTTGCATATGCTAAACCACCTGACATCACCGGAAGTATGTCAGAAGGCAAGAGAGAGACAGAGAGAGGGGCGGGGGCGGGGGACGGGGGGGACAGCTACTAATCCAAGCCTCAGAAATACCACTATTCTGGGAGGATAGCTTCAGTGGTGGCTGAAGCCTTCAGAAGGCTGGTCGGAGGAACAAGGGCCTTTCCAGGGGATGGGGTCATTTTGCTGCAGCCATAACTCAAGCAGGCATTCCCCCGCGAGGGGGGGGGCTGGCACCAACTCCTGGAGCTGAGCTCCACCGAGCTCCTGCTTGAAATGACCCGTGCTTCTGTTCATGGGCGGATAGAGGGTGATTCCTACTGACTACCCTTTCCCACTTCAGGAGCACATGCCATGTTCTACCTCTCCCTTGAGTGTCCCCCATACTTCAGAACTGACTTTTGGGTGGACATTGGGGGCTGTGACGAGGAGGACTACCTGCTCTTTCACTTAATCTCACCTAATTTCCTTTTATATCACAGCCCCACCCCATTTGGTTTTTGTCCATGCAGGCCCTGTGATCCTCAGTATAGCCTTTCTGGTGGTCAGAGGTTCTCCCTTTTTCAGCAGTGGAAAAACTCTTTGAATCCATGGAATCCAAGTCCATAAACTCAAAGGTTTCCTGTCTTCAGCTGCAGGAAGAGAACGATGTAATGGCTTTCTGAATACTGTGCAAAACAGAAATGTTCAGGAGAGCGTTTTGATGACAGAAGTAGGGCTATAGGACAATGGAATGGTTTGAGAAGGCTCTTTTCTAAGGGTAGAGGAGTGTGGTCTATTGCACTTATTACTGTACTATTATCTTGCTTTTGCTGCCTTGTCTTCTACTTGTGTAATTCATTTTCTGAATTGTTTACAGTACATCATGTCTTACTTTTTTGGGGTGGGGGTGGGGGTGGGGGGGTGTCTGCATGATCTTCTACTTTTGCTGTCCCAGTCCTATTGCATTGTTCACTGGATGTCTTATGCTGTCCTGGTGGCTTTGTTTTTATATTTTGTAATCTCCATTGGGTCTTAGTGGGAGAAAGGTAGGCAGTAAATGAAGTATATAAACAAACAATGCCTTGGTATCAGGCAGCCCTAAACCAAATGGCATCCTTTAAGGTGCCACTGGAGTTTTGCTATGGCCAGATCCCAGGTGAGAAACTTCATTGGCAACACCCCATTTGTCCAGCTTTTTGATTGCCTTGTAGCCCATTCAACAATTTTGATGGCATGCTTTTCACACTGGGTTTCTTCCTATTTGGCAATAATTTTTGAGCATTAACTATAAATGTGTATTTGTGCAAATGGAAGCAACTTGGTTGCCTGAAAGCTTATAGGAGCTTGTAACATTTTTGAGAATACCTGAAATGTACTAACTAACAGAGAAAGTTAACCGTGCACCAATGTTTGGGTGAACTGGCTGTTGTTACTATCAGCATTATTGAAGGTCATACTGTGTGTAAGTAATAGTGTTACTGTTGGTGATGGAGACTGTGAGAGATTTCAGCACCTGAGTGGATAGTCCAGGACAGGTACTCTCCACAGTATTCTTTGAATCTGCTGTTCTGAGGTATACAGCCTCCATACAAGGAGGTTCCATTTAGCTGTCAGGTCTAATTCCATGCTTCTAATGCAGTCTTAAAAAGGAGATGGCAGAAAGATAGCAACTTCATAGCCAAATTCTCATGATCTTGGAGGATATGGTGACAATTCCAAACATGTACCTAATTCTTATGTATCTATGTTACTTGTGAATATTACAGGGCAGTTCTCTCCTTAATTTTGTAGTGGGTCTCTGTTCCTTCTTCTGCAGCTGCACTGGATCCAGTGAAGAGTAGTGACTACTCTGTCTTGCACTCCCTTTTGGCATGTAAATCAACACAGCACACACCATAGAAAGGGGGGGGGGGAGAACTGAGAGTTGGTGGAGTGGGTAGTTATGGGTGAGCCTTCCAGTTCCTAATGACCAGCCTGAACCTTAAAATGTTTGTTGAGCCAGTGTCAACGTTTGGCATCAAGGCGCCAGTCTGATTTAATACCAAACTGTCAACTGATCTCAGCTATGCCACATTAGCACCACTTTATATGGGAATCCTAAAGACAAACTGCTAATGGGTATGCATTTCAGGTCTTCATCTGGAGAGAGAGAGAGAGAGAGAGAGAGAGAGAGAGATGTCCCTCCTCACTATACTTGGGGTCCTGAGCTGCTCTTTCTTCGCTAAATGGTGGTGCTGTCTTTCCAGGCAGAATAGAAAAGCCATGATTTCCTGACAACCAAGAGAAACATCTAAAACCCCCCACCAAGACCAAATGTCTCTATGATGTTATTTCAGCATCTGTGAACTTTTAGTATAAGTTCAATAAGGAGTTATTTTCTTCAATTCTTAAAAGTTCACTGAAAATGGACCCGTGCTTTAACAGATAACTTCTGTAAGTTACCACTTTTAAACACCATGCCATGCTCACCACAGTCACAGTAGCTAATTGGGGATAGATTTATATCTCTATATATCTTATATTCTAATAACAAAGTCAAAAAATCTTTGGATACTTAAAGCCAGTGACTGGAGCTGTGAACAGGCAAAACAGATTTTTTTTTTACACACCTGAAAAGGGCCCCAGGTTTGCAGAAAAATGTGAAATCTCAAAAACCCCAAACACCGGGGAGTTTTAAAAAATCCAAAAATGATGCAACGATTTTGAGAAGAAGAAGAGATTGGATTTATACTCCGCCCTTCACTACTTGAGGGAGTCTCAGAGCGGTTTACAAACTCCTTTCCTTTCTCCTCTCCACAACAGACACCCTGTGAGGTAGGTGGGGCTGAGACAGCTCTTTCAAGAACTGCCCTTTCAAGGACAGCTCTTGTCAGAACTATGGCTTGCCCAAGGTCATCCAGCAGCTGCAAGTGGAGGATGGAATCAAACCCAATACTCCCAGATTAGAGTCCCCACACTTAACCACTACACCAAACTGGCTTTAAGCAACAGATTTCCTCAGTTGCTATTGTTAGGCAAACACAGTATTTCAGGGTTGTCTCTGTCACTAAAAGCCAGGGGTAGAGGGCAGGGTCCTTTCCAGGCCTATTTTGGCCTGTGAGGGAGGACTCATTGTGCGCAGGCCTTACTAGAGTTCCTAGTTCTACTTTGGGACATTCCTGGAGATTTTGTGGTGCAGTCTGAGGAGGGCAGGGTTTGGGAAGGGGAGAGGCCTCACCTGAATATAATGCCATAGAGTCCACCCTCCAGAGCAATTATTTTCTCAAAGGGGACAGAATTCTGTCACCTGGAGTTCAGCTGTAATTCTGGAATTCTAGGCCTGGAAGCACCCTCTGGGTGACTTGATATCACCTGCCCTGTATGACTCAACTACGCCTGGCTGCTTCCTACTCTTCAACAGCATCCACCCAATGAAAACCAGTGTTGTGCAGTGGTTAGAGTTTCTGAGTAAGGTCTGGGAGACCCAGGTTCAAATTGCCATCTTGCTGTGGAAGCTCACTGAGTGATTATGAATAAGTCAGATACTTAAAGCCTAACCTACCTCACAGGGTTGGTGTGTGGATAAAAAGGAGAGGAGAATAATGTAAGCTGCCTTGGTCCCTAATGTGAAGAAAGTTTGGGTATGAAAGATGTAAATGAATAATAAATATAGCTGAAGACGAGGCAGATAAAGGTAGATTCCTGAACTGCTGAGATGGCTAGAATGAGGCAGGGGAAGGGGGAAAGATATGAGGATGGCCAGGAGGACAGAAATAAGAAATAGTGAGGGGAGGGGGATACAGGGAAAGGTGAGGTGCCACCCCAGTAGTCCTTGAGGTTTGCCTCCAATGCAAATAGGCATGGCCCAGTGGTAGGGTTGCCAAGTCCGGGTTGGAAAATCCCTGGGGACTTTGGGGGTGAAGCCAGGAGAGGGCAGAGGTTGGGGTGGGGAGGGGAGCGGCCTCAGCAGGGTACAGTGCCATAGAGTCCATCCTTTAAAGCAGCCATTTTCTCTAGGGCAGCAGATCTCTGTCAGCTGGAGATCAGTAGTAAAAGCAGGAGATCCCCAGGCCCCACCTGGAGGTTAGCAACCCTACCCAGTGGCCAGCACAATGCAACTGGGACAGTTTTCCTAGGTAGAGGCTGTGGGGGGGGGGGGGGGAGGAAAAGGAAAGCTGAAGACTGAGGGGCAGATAAAGGTAGGTTTGTCTGTTGGGTGGGAGTTAGTGTTGCCAACTCCAGGTTAGGAAATACCGGGAGAGAGCCTGGGGTGGGGGGAGGGGTTGAGGAGTGGAGAGGCTGTAAAGAGACATAATGCCCCAGAGTCCACTTTCCAAAGCAGCCATTTCTTCCATGGGAACTAGGGTTGCCAACCTCCAGCTATCAGTTATCTTGGAGAAAATGGCTGCTTTGAAGGGCCTTATATCCTGTTGAGGTCTTTTCTTTCCACAAACCTTGCCCTCCCAAGGCTCCATGAATTTCCCAGGCTGGTGCTGGCAACCCTGGGGGGGGGGGTGTACTGATCTCTGTAGTTGAGGGATCTGTTGTGATTCCAAAAGATCTCCAGGCCTCACTGGAAGTTTGGCAACTCCACAAAGGGTCACCATAAATCAGCCTCCATTTTGCAGGGAAACCTCCATTTCGCAGGGAAAAGGATGCTAGAACCAGAGGATAGACCCTCTGGTCTGCTCTAGCTGGGCTTATGGAAAGGACGCATTGATTTGCAAATTTAACCTCCATTTACATTCACTGAGAAAGTGCCTGAAGTTCCGTCCCTTGCCTCAGCAGTGATAGAATTACTCTGCCCCAGCTCCCAGGCATAGACCCATGATTATTTTTATGTCGTTTTCTTCATACAATGCCTGAAAAAGAACATTCTTTAAAGTTTGCTTTCTATAGTCTTGTAAATGGCTCAGACGCTTTCTGCTTCCCTACCCTTCCACTTGCTGACCTTTCTTCCCCAGACTTGAGAAAGTGTCTCCAAATAAGGCAGGCAGAAACTGGCTGGAGGGGAGACAAATCCAATGTCTATCTCAGTCTTCCAAAGAGTATAGCTCTATTTTTTTCCTTTCTCGGCAAAGCTAAAGAAAAGACATTGAGCCTAATCTTTTCCTTAAGGGCCTTTTCAGTAGTTACTAGGCCCCTTGATATAGAAATATATATGAAGGGATTGTTTAACTGAAGGAGTGGCAAAGGGTGGGGGGTTGCTGGACATTACATCAGAGCCTTGCTAGGTCAGACAGTCTAAATTTTGCGTATTCCAACAGCAGCCAGCCAGATGCCTTCAGAAAGGCCACAAGCATGATAGGAAAGGGAATAGCCATGCCCTGTTGGGGCATATAGAGCTGACAATAAGTGACATTCTGCCTCTGAATATGGAGGCTCCTTTAGGCTCTCTTGTAGACATTGGTAGACATGTCTTCTATCAAGCAGTCTAATCCACTTTATAACACCATCTAAGTCAGTAGCCACCAATACATCTTATGGTGAGGAATCCCATACATTAGTTGCGATGCATGAAGAAGTATTTTGTTTTGTTTGTCCTGGATACACCATCCACCAGCTGTACTGGGTGATCTTTAATTCTAGCATGTGCCCTTTTATTATCTCCACTACCACCAAATTTGAAAACATCCCCCACCACCAAATTTGAAATGTTTTAGCCTTTTCTTTTGCTCCAACCCTCCTAATTATTTTATAACCTGCTTTTCACTATCCAAAGGAGTCCCAGAGCAGATTACAATTTCCTTCCCTTCCTCTCCCCACAACAGACACCCTGTGAGGTAGGTGGGGTTGAGAGAGTTCTGAGAGAACTGCTCTGAGAGACTGTGACTGACCCGAGGTCACCCAGCTGGCTGCATGTGGAGGAGTGGGGAATCAAACCCAGTTCTCCAGATTAGAGTATGCTCCTCTTAATTACTACACCATATGCAAGGTCTCAAATCACTGTTTAAAATATACGCTTAGTTTATATAGATTGGTGGCCAGTTCTGACTAGGGGACAGGGGGTGGGCAGGCTCACATTCTCCATGAACCGAGAGTGCACCCTGGACATATCCAATATTCTCTGGTAAACTTATATTGCCAGAGAAGATCAGTAGTGGGTGGTCAAGTTTGCCCTTATTGATCTTGTACTGAAGAGCCCTAAAAAAGCTTCCAAGGAATCTCTGGACTTGGCGTAAATATAGCGGACTTGATGGTGGCCTTCCTGTTGTGTATTTAGATCAGATTTACACTCCTAGGCATTTCACTAAGTGAGCTCTAACTCGGCAAAGGTGGGATAAATTTTGCTAGTCTTTTAACACACTACTCCACCATTGTTTTATTTTGCAGCTGCAAACTAACATGGCTGCCCCTCTGGAATCTTAAATCCTTTTATTTCCTTTGGTCTGTTGCTTTTCTAGGGCGTTTTTAGACCCCCTATTTCTTCCTTTTGTAGACTTTTTGCCTGCCCTGTTTCTCTCTAGGATGTGTTCAGCCATTAGCAGAGATTCTTCGGTCTGTCCTGCTTCTCTGTGACCTCAGGGTAACTCAGCCAATCACTGCCAGAGGCTTTAGAAGAAGAAGAGGAAGAAGAGATTGGATTTATACCCCGCCCTTCGCTCAGAGCATCTTACAAACTCCTTTCCCTTCCCCTCCTCACAACAGACTCTCTGTGAGGGAGGTGGGGCTGAGAGAGCTCTTTCGAGTACTGCCCTTTCAAGGACAGCTCTTGTCAGAACTACGGCTTGCCCAAGGTCATCCAGCAGCTGCAAGTGGAGGAGTGGGTAATCAAACCCGGTTCTCCCAGTCCGTACACTTAACTACTACACCAAACTGGCTCTTTACCGCCTGTTGCAGATTAGTTATCCATCCCCAATGGATATTCATTAGCTACATTTGCTATTTCAACGTGAGCACATCTGGGATTCTACCAACATCACTTTTGTCACCTTTCCTACATCTCTTTTCCCTTCCCACCTCCCCATATTATTCATTTCTCTTTCCTCCAAACCATTCATTCCAACTGTCACCTCCAACCCAGGTTTGATCAATAGGGACTCATTTACCAAGTTAATGATAATCACAGAATAAACTCTGAAGTTTCAAAGTTCACCCAACTTTAGCAGCATTTCAGACCCCCCCTCACCACCACCCCCGGATACTGCCAAGAAACTTTTATTGATCGGCTCAGGGTGTATATAGGAGTTTGAACCTTCTACCCCTCCCCCCACCAATCTGATCTGGATTCAAGACTGCTTTGATTCTCTTCCTTATCTGAAACTTTTTGCCTATCTTATAATGTCTGTTATTTTAGATAAAAGCTCAATCAATTGAGTCAGAAAACTGCAAGTTATATTTTCCTCTGATAACTTTGGTCCCTGCCGTTTTATCGGATAGGTCAGCATTCTCTGTGTGTCTGTCGAGAGATCGAGTGTGACCTCTGCAGATACTTTATCAGCTGCTGGTTTGGTTTTGTTAAAAAAACAACAACCCACAAACATATACTCTCTTGCCTTTTGTATTTGTTCATGTTTTGTTTTGTTTGCGCAGGCCTGCACAAGTAGTGATCTGCCAAACTGAAGCAGCCCACCAGCCACAAATGGTGGCTTGTCTCATTCAATAGCCTCTCTGTCCATAACTGCAGGCCCAGGCAGAAAGCAGAAACAGGGGAAACATACTTGACGGACCTCTGTCCCTGACGTTTGGAATGTATTTGGCCTGATGGAGCACAAGCTGTGCAAGCCTCCAGTAGAGTGTCACCTGACTAGTACTGAACTTCATATTGCTATGCTTCATTATCAGGTGACTTTTTGGGACTGCCGACCTACAAGTGAGGCCTGGGGAGCTCCCAAAATTACCACTTCTCTCCAGACTACAAAGATTAGTTCCCCTGGAGAAAATTGACAGGTTTAGAGGATGGACTCCATGGAATCACATGCCTGCTGAACTTCCTCCCCTCGCTAGGCTCCACCCCCAAATCTCTAGGAATGTCTTAATCTCCTAGGTGATCTTAGGGTATCAGACCATTCTCTTAGAGCTCCTGAATTTTGTGTTGTTTCCTGCAGCTGAAAAGTTGTGGGGATTTCATTGATAGCAAAACCACCCCTGCAGTGCTCTGCAGAAGTGGCAGCTCATCTGCACGTGGATTAGCATTTACTATTCAATATTTTTATTTAAATAAGTATAAAAGCAATACAGAAACCAAGAACAGTCTTAATCATTACAATATCGTTAAACTTTCAAAAAGGCAATGCCATTCTTGTAACATTTCAGTTTGTCAACTTATTACAGACATAAAAAAATATCATTCGAATAGATGATACCATCTGTTCAACAATGCAAGTCAACAGTGTATATTCATACTTGTTGAGTTCTACTTCTTATAACGTTTCATAACATAACGTTTCTAACTCCGCACTGTGAGATAGACAGTTTTTGTCCAATGGTGGTTTGTAACCATGGAAATTAGAAATTCAGGCCACACTCTAGCCACATGCCTTGGGCATAGAGTTGCCAGGTTCCTCCTGGGGGGGAGCTTACCAGGAGTTGGAGGGAGGCCCAGCTGATATGTTGCAGCGGTGTGTCTAAATCACATCCACCATGACCTGGAAGTAACATCATCATGCAGCAATGTTGGGGTGATGCTCTGGTATTTGGGCAAAAACTCTATGGTAAATTTGGCTTCTACCATAGAGTTTTTGCCCAAATACTAGAGCATTACCTCTGCAGTGTCACCTCAGCAGTGCTGATGTGATGATGTCACTTCCGGACATTGGAGGTGGAGGACCCCCACCTCCACTGGCGGTGGGTGGGTCTGGCAACCCTACTTGGGCATGGTTTGGGGGGCTATTTCTTTTTAATTCAGTAATCATAGTCCACTTCCCTGCCCCATTTTGTAGCCTGTGTGGACCAGGTTGTAGCCATTCTCCTAAAGTAGAAAAGAGGTATTACACCCATATTGCAGATGACAGGGGACTGAATGTTATGCCATGTACTGATTTCATGGCAGTGAAAGGCTTTGGATGGGACTTTCCTTAGTCTTAATACAGTGTCTTAGACACAATGCTCCTTCCTTTGATCATGTAAAAAACAATGGAACTTTACATTTCCAAGATCCTGAAAAGAACAACCCATATAATTGAACAACAACCTTTTTGGGAACACAAGGTTATCTATTCCAGCTGACCCCCTGCAGACAAATTGGACTGTCTCATTTGCAAATTCTTGCTCTCTTTCTTGCTGCTCCTTAGAATCCTGTTCTTATAATTGCGGCTGCAATTGGAGCTCCAGTACTGTAGCAGTAGCTGTGCAGTACTGCAAATCTGAGAATCACAAGGAAGGGGAATTCCGAGGTCACAATTTTCATTCATGGCATTTCATGCCCCAGAACCCAGCATGGGAAGGGCTTGCCAAAGTGGGTAAGGCTAAATAGCCCCACCCACTTCTGCAAGCTCCTCCTATCCTCTCAGCATTAGGTATTTTACTGTTTTCCTGTGTCCTATGAAGGAAATGCTGCAGCCCTGCAGTCAAAAGTTCATGGACAGGCTTGAGAAGGATTTTCTTTAAAATGTTTTTTTCCTCCCATCCCAGGAAATCAACAGGATGTGTACTCTTTTGCCTTAATCTTTTAGGATGCTAGGATCTGGAAGCTGTCAGACTGGTGCTTAAACTGATGCTGGTGCTCAGGCATCACTCAGCATTTTCAGAAATTATTCTTTAAAAGACAAAGAACTTTGCCATAATTCATGGTCCTTGGAAACAGGTCATGGGGATTCCCATTATATAGATCCAGTGGGCGGAATAAGATTTGTGTAGCTTGATGCACAGGGCAGGATTTATAGCACAAGGTTTCCTTCTTTTGTCCCTCTCAAAGCCTCCCCCCCCCCCCGCTCTACTTTCTCTGCCATTATTTCCTCTCCTCACTCTGCTTTCTCTTTCAAGAGCCAGTTTGGTGTAGTGGTTAAGTGCGTGAACTCTAATTCAGGAGAACCGGGTTTGATTCCCACTCCTCCACTTGCAGCTACTGGATGACCTTGGGCAAGCCATAGTTCTGGCACAGCTGTTCTTGAAAAAGAGCAGTTTCTGTCAGAGCTCTCTCAGCCCCACTTACTTCACAGGCAATGCTCTGTCTAAGCTGTGGAGTCTTGTGAGCAAAAATGCTACTTTGTGAGCTACTGGCAGTTGTGGGTGAGCAATTTGGCTACAGCATAAATTAGTTTGCTCTGGAGCCCTCCTTCCTGAGCTAAGACAAAAATGTGTGAGCCGGAGGCTAAAAAACTGTGAGCTAGCTCACACTAACTCATTTTAGAGGGAACACTGCTCACAGAGTGTCTGTTGTGGGGAGGGGAAGGGAAAGGAGTTTGTAAGCCGCTCTGAGACTCCCTTGGGTAGTGAAGGGCAGGGTATAAATCCAATCTCTTCTCTTCTTCAATATAGAGGGGTCTAGTCTGTCCAGCAGTAGGTTACAAAACTCCCTAATGGAACAACCTTCGAAATACCAACAGAGGGGGAGAAAACCTTCGTGGTCTCTCCAGATTATCTCAAAGCATGGAGGTGGGGCTACAAATATATTCCACAGCTTCCTGACACCAGACTGGAGGCATTCCTGGAGGGGGATATCATGTACTGGATAAAAGACTGAAGTATGGCCAAGGAAGCCCTTCGTTCCAATGTCATTTCAACCCTAAATGCAAGAACATGCTTTAGCCAAGACAGCATTTTTCAATTTCATCATGTCCAAAAGTAATAAGAAGATAGAACAATACTGACCTGCTTTTCAGAGTTACATTTTCTCCAGAAGAAATGATCTGGAGAAGATCAGCTGTAATTCCAGGAGAACTCCAGGCCCGACTTGGAGGCTGGCAACCTTAGTTGTGAGCTAGGACTGACTCATGGATGCTGTTGGTATTGTCCTACTCCTTGGTTAATCACCTGAAAGCCTGTGGGGTGTTATGGCAGCCCCAGAGGCAAGATTTCCCCTCTGTTTTTCTTTCACTTTTGTGGCTGAGCTGCCCCAGTTATCTGTTTTCTTCTTCTCTGAGGAATTCTGTCTGTCCCACCCTGTAAGAGTATAATATTTTGGCTGTTTGCTCAGCCTAGGAACCTAAGGAATGGGAGCCTTCTTTAGCTTACACAACTTAAATGGCACTCGGGAAATTTTTATATTCCAAATTAACAAAATATTTTATTCAACATAGAGGGGAAAGGTCAGGTGAAATCAGGGGTAAAATTTCTGAGGAAACTCAACTCTGAGGTAAAATTAGTACATGCACAGACTTCAGTTCTTATGTTTCAAGCTAATGAGAGTTTCTTAAGCTTTTCACAGTGACTCAAATCTTTATGTTGAGAGGCTTTTGTTCCAGTGTTTTCCCCAAATACTCCAATACACTTTCTTTGAGCATTCTCTGATTCTTTGTTTCCAGAAGGCTGGTACATTCTTTCCAGGACCAAACCCCTTTCTCTTGAAGCACCACTACTCTTGAGTTTTTAACTGAATCTTAAGGTCTCCAAAGGCAGTTTCTAACCACACCAGCCAGGGGTCTCTGCACTCTTCAGAGCTAACTCCTTGTTTGACTGGGTAGGGAATTTTCTTCTTTCTCTGGAAGATCTATCCCCTTCCTTTGGACCAACTGGGAGTCTTTGCTTACTTCCCAAACTTCCTTGCCAACTTTCTCCCAGTTCTCCTGTCTGTGTTAAACCGCACTCAGCCAGGGCTGAATTCAGAAACTGACAGTACTGTTCTCAGCTAGAGCTGAAATCAGACTCAATTCAGTCAAGGCAGAAATCTGACTGGGATCTCTTCTCAGCATGCAGCTCTCTCCAGACTTTCTCTGCTCAGCTGATGGTAACCAATCAGATCTCTTAGAACAGCCTTTCACTCAAGGCTTTCTGGCTTCTGTGAAGAATTAACCCTTCACAGTCCTTTATTTACACAGCACTTCTAAACTTTTAAAACTGCAGTAGTGTTCAGAATGTGAGGGTTGGAAGACATAAGGTCAACCCTTACAGAGCCATGCAATTCACTGGGTGATCTTGGGCCAATCACTGTCTCTCTCTCAGCTCTCACATAGTTGTTAGGAGGATTAAATGACGGAGAGGAGAACTTGTCATGGTGTTCCACCATGAATTCCTTGAGCCAAGGGATAAAGAGGGTGCGAAAAACAGGCCAGAGAGAAGCACCAGTGGTGTGGCTGAGGGGCATTTGCCAGCATGTGACAGACAGGCCTAAATATGTCAACTATTCCTGATAAGACCATCAAAGACAGACTTACAGTTCAGTTAATTCTGTTTGTTTAACATACAAAGGCTCTAGATCCTTGCTATCAAAGAGCTTGGGTTTGGGGGCTCTTCCCGCTCACTAACGCTCAGGTCGGATCCTGGGCCAGCACCATTCATGAAGGCATCTCATTGGATACTTTTTAGTTAAACTTCAACTTTCTAAGCCTCTGGGCGACTGCAGCGGCCTACAGAGACTTGCTGGGCCCTGGGGAGGAAGCTTTGTAGAGGCCCATAAGCCATTGGTTTAGATCAACTGTTGCTCATTTGAAATGTTGTCATGCAACATTTTCAGACTTTGGTCTCATCCTTGAAAGCCCCAGCCCCATAAAGCCCTATTATTAGGTAAAGAATCTTAGCTTTCATCTATTTCCAGGCCTTACAGCCGAAAGGGAGTCTATTGACAGTCAAAAGAAAAAGAAACCTCATGATTTGAAAGCCAGCCCTGGGATTTTCAAATGCCTGGATGTGACCATAATGTAAAATATTTATCTACATCCTACTGACCTCTGTGGAATGAGCCTAAATTGTTGATCTGTGTACTTTAGATAAGCATTAAAGCCCATTTAAGTACCTCCCAATTCTCAAAATTTAGATTTTTGGATTCAGCTGCAAACTGTGAGCTTCTTGTTTGAAAGAATGGAGATCATGTAGTGACAAAACTAAAATTCTGTTACGAGTGTCGGCCAGAAAAGATCAACCGCGAAACTCAAGTTTTAAAACTAAATTATTGTAGTGATTTTGAATATCCATTCATGATTCAAAAATTGGATGAACAGTGCAGCATTAGAGCTGCAAAATCCTGTCCTGTCTCAGGTCCTCTTCTGTGTAAAGAAAAATAGCAGAGTCATCTTCTCCTCCTCCTCCTCCTCCTCATCTCATGCGGGCTCACACTTCCAATACCGTACTATTCATATGAGTATAGACTCCTGGAGGTTTTGGGGGGTGGAACCTGAGAAGGGTGGGGCTTGAGGAGGGAGAGACTTTAATGGGACAGCAGTTGCTCAAGTGGTTAAGATGCTGAACTGCAGACTGGAAGATCAGTAGTTCAGCAGTTCGAGACCTGAGTGCTGCATGATGGAGTGAGCTCCCGTCTCTGGTCCCAGCTCCTGCCAACCTAGCAGTTCGAAAGCAAGAAATTGCAAGTAGGTAAATAGGTACCACTTTGGTGGGAAGGTAACAGCATTCTGTGCGCTTCGGCATCTAGTCATGCCGGCCACATGACCACAGAAAAGTCTTTGGACAGCGCTGGCTCTTCGGCTTGAAAACGGAGATGAGCACCGCATCCCTAGAGTCGTATATGACTGGCTTTCGAGCAAGGGAAACCTTTACCTTTACCTAATGCTATAGAGTCCACCTTCCAAAGTGGCCATTTTCTCAAGGGAAACTGATCTCTGTCACCTGGAGATCAGGTACAATAGCAGGATATCTCCAGCTACTACCTGGAGGTCGGCTACCTAATTTACACCTGAGCCATTTTCCTCAGGTGGCAAATTCTCAAAAGTCTCTTTACACTTAATCATTCTTTTATAAAAGCACCTCCCAGGTGGTAAATTGGAGATACAGAGAATTCTCCATGGCTATGGGTTAAATGGCCCCATTCTGCTCACCTGAGTGCAAATCCTTCCTCCAGCACAAACAGCCTTCAAGGTTTCTTGCACCAGAGGAAGGTTCTGGACTTAAACTGCACTGAATGGTACAGTCCAGCTCACAATTTCAATCTAGTTTATGAGGCCGTGTTTATATGAATGAGAAACCAAGTCATATTACAAGGATTTGTCACCTAATAGTGGCATTTCTATTCAAAAATAAACACATCCTGAATTGGGAGACCTTTCTGCTTTTGTAAAGCATTGTAAAGAAAGGTGTTCAGCTGCCTCACTATGAGGTGCTAAAACCTGTGAAATGTGCCTTAAGGTATGAGAAAAACCCATATCAGATTGTTAATGTGAAAAACAGATCATAGCGTGAACAGTTTGAAAGGAAACCCCATAGGTTCCTTTCCCCACCTTTCTAACAGACCATATTAATCATGAGCTGGAGACTGTTTTTGACTTATTTCCAGCACAAAACGCACCCAAAAAGAAAGAAGGAACACACCTTGGAGTTTCCATGGCAGGTGTTGGCACTTAATTCTGTACAGTGGTAAAACATGTAATTTCATTCCCAGTACCATTGAAGGAGACTGAATATCTGGGCTCATCCTGAAAGTACAAACATAAAGATTGCCTTGCTGGATCAGATGAACATTTATCTAGTCTAGCATCCTGATATGGATTCTGTGTTTATGATGATGGATCTTTGCCTGTCTTCCCCATTCCCCCAGCAGCCCTCCCCTCCCAAGAAAAGCAAGTGTTATCTTAGTCTTAACTAAGTTATCTTAGTTAAGACTAAGTTATCTTAGTTCTTGAGGGGATTCTTGTGGACAAAATGCCATGAGAAAAGGGGGGCTACAGTGAGAAGGGGAAATAAGGCAATTGCTCCTCAGCCCTCAGTGTCAATGGAAAGTGTGCTTCATCATGCTTCCTTCACCAGCAGAAGAGACATGTTGTCCAAAAGGGTCTCCCTATTTCTAGCACTGGCTTTTCCAGGGTCTTAGTGGTTGAGGGAAGGTAAAGATCTGTCTGTATGAAACTTTGCACTCGTGGCTTGTAGGATCGACCCCTGTGCTTCCAGTAGTGGCCAACCAAATGGAAGTTATCATGCAGGGCATATAAGATTGTGGCTGTGTAAAGTACTGAGTTCTCGGCGGCACTGACGAGGACGAAGTTGGTGTAGTGATTAGCTCAAGTTTTTTTTTAAAGAGAACAAGCACACTTAAACGGCCACAAGGCCAACATATATACACACCCAGGACACACCCCAGGTCCCCCCTATGAACCTATAGTGGGGGTTTGAATATCCCACCTAGGTCTTATTGGAGGATTAGTGGGACTCCAGGATCCTTGGCTCCTATTGTCCTAGGAGCCAAGCTCTGGGCTTTTTGCGCCGGCGCCAAGTGGAGGTCAGCGGACACAACAGGCTGTGCTTGTCCCAAGATCTCATTCATTCTCCCAACATCTCAGAGATTTAGTGCACTTGAAAATGGAGTTTCTGTTTAGCTATCATAGCTAGGAACTGGTAACATATTATCCATGACTACATCTTTATGTTGTATAGCTAATAATGATTAACTATCTGAGAATTAATGCTTTTATAGTATGTGGCAGGTGATCTTAAAGAAATACTAACAAGTGCTGAGGGAGGCCTAGAGACTCTAAGCAGTTGCCGGGGGGGGGGGGGGGGGGGATGATTCTGTCAACATTTTAAAAATGTATATTTTAAGGAGCTTCTGCAAACATGTTACTACTGATAGCCTGAAACAAAAAAGGGAGACGTGTCTAGTGTGATTCTAGTGTTGTTCCAAGCCCAATGTTCTAGCTGCCACTATATCATCCTGCTTGGAAACAGGATACATTAGCTAGCGGGTCCAAGCTTAAAGCAAAATATGAAGTGATACTTTCCTATACCATGTTGGCATTTCCCTTCCGTATATAATACCACATTTTGACAGTATTTTTAGACACTTTATATGAAGCTAGATGGTTAAACCTCTTAAGTTATATCTCGTATGAGGAAGACAAGTATATGTTTTGCTCACCCACTGAAATCAATAAAACTTCAAGGTTCTTGCATATTTTCCCTAAGGTAGTAAAATTGTGTCTTGGGTGTAGCACTTTGAACTGCAGGTGACAGCTCAGATGATGAAATGTGCCTCCATATATATATATATCTATATATCTATATATATCTATATATATCTATATATATCTATATATATATATTAAAAACAACCCTGAGTATGAACAGGAAAAGGGTTCTAGCCTTGCTTTCTCTCTGATGGCTAGTTTTCTCTGTGTATGGATTTTTCTTTGGAGTGTGGAAGAACATCTGTATAAACTTCCACTTGAGGTCTGTAGTGGTATAGCCCAGGCACAGTTCCATCACCTCAGTGAGGGTGAAACTAGACATGATGGGGGGGTGGCTATATCAACATGTATTTACTCATGTGTTCAACCAATCATATATAAAGAAGGAGAGAGCTCTATTTTAAGTAGAAAAGAGTACACAGGAAAAACCTTATCCCCTTCATCACCTCACACTACTGTATGCTATTGTATGAAGGAATATTTTCAAGCTAGGCTTCCCCATCCATAGCAAGGTATACAAAGACAGAAGCAGGATTTAGACCCTTTTGCCCTCTTGCTGTCTATATAGATCCCCACTCCTCACTTTTCAGATGAACGGACAAATATGTGACTGTCATGTGGAGACTGGCCCTCAGATCTAGGGCAATGAGTGGCAGGGTTTCGATATGAAATTATCTCACCCTTCCCTCAAAATCTCAAAAAGGCTTCTATACAGAGGGATTGGTTTGAACCCATGAATTGGATAATTGGTTGGTATGGCTAAGAAAGTGTAACTAAAAGGACAGAAAGTTTCTACAGCACAAACTAGAAAAAAGAGCCAGGAATGAGCATGCTTGGTACCTCTTGCTTTAAATTCTACTGGATTACACCCATTCAGAAATTTTATTTTGCTTTCCTTCCATATGGGCAGTGCTTAATATTCCTTTCTGCCTAATTCCATGGCTTGAACCTGGCAGCCCCCATTTATCAAGGCTGTCCTGAGAATTTTGGCTCACTTTCCCTTATCATAACAAATTGCTTTAGAAATGCCACGTTTTCTGAGAGAGAGGAGAGGTTCCTCTCAAGCTCTGTTTAGAGCCAAAAGTGTTTTCCCAGGGCCTGAAGTGTGGCTCCTCCTTGGTAGAAGCGCTTTGCCAATCTGACAAGGTGCTTCACAAGCTGCCGGAATGTTGAGATTAAATTTCCTTCCTCTGTAAACAGCGGACTAGGATGGTATGACTGAAAACCCATTCCCATCTGGAATATAGGAGAAGAGGCTGAAGATGAAAGGACTCAGAGTGATAAAAACAACTCCCGCAGCCTTGGGAAGATGGGGAGCTGAAACCCAGACTTGGGAGAATTACACCAAGCAGGCCATAACCAATGGTCCCTCTAAGCTGTGGAGTTTTGTGAGCAAAAATTCTACTTTATGAGCTACTGGCATTAAGGTTGTGAGCAAGTAATTTGGCTACTGCATAATTTAGTTTGCTCTGGAGTCATCCTTCCTGAGCTAAGACAAAAATGTGTGAGCCAGAGGCTAAAAAACTGTAAACTAGCTCATACTAACTCAGCTTAGAGGGAACACTGGCCATAACTAGGTACAGCTCAGGATCCCCCTCTAGTGGCTCACAATGCTTCCATCCATGCCAAGGCCCTTAGGCACGTAAAATATAAACAACTTCTCAGAAGTGTCAACCGAATTGTCTTCTTTGTATAATACACACAGACCTGGGAATAAACTGGAGATATTCCAAAGAATACCCAGTCTACTCCAAAGGATGGCAGAGAGACACCTCTGTAAACACCTTGTTAGATCTATCTGGGTATAACCACAACAGATTAAAGGCAACAGTTTAGCAAAAACCCTCCCCATAACTCTCTGAAACACCCTGATCCTTGTCAGGCTGAGAGCAGAGAAAAACATCCTTATATTTACAAAATTTGAGATTATAATTTGAAGAACTCAAGAGCCGCTGTGCAAGATCAGACCAATGGTCATTTAACTCAGCATTTTGTTTCTCAGTGACCAAGGAGATGCCCCCAGAAGTCTTACAGACAGGTCAGTGAAATCAAGTCCTTTCCTTACACAATTTTATTTTGGGGGTATTTTTAAAATATGTGCGTGTGTGTGTGCACCTGGAAGTCATGGTGACCTCTGGTGACTGACCCCTACCAGGGGCCTGGAGGATATTCAGAGAGTTGGCCGAATAAAGCCTGCCCTGCCTCTGGTATTTCAAGGAGGTCTCACATCCAAGTACTTGCCAGAGTCAACCCTGCTTAGTGTCAGGAGTCCTGTTGAGGATGCGGCCCCGGCTCCAGCTGAGCCCATGCTCCCAGCTTCAGCAGAGCCCACACCTGACCCTGATGAAACCTCGGAGCTCACCAACGTATCCCTACCACCTGTCTCAGCAACAGCAGTGGAGGAACAACACCTGACAGGCAGCCCCCCTGACTCGCCTCCTCCAAAGGTGCATTTGTGGAACAAGCGCAGGCAAGACTTAGCGTCCCAGTGGAGGGAGGCGCGCCTGCACAGCAGGCGATCCCTCAGCCCTGAGTTCTAACAGAAGCCAGGACGCACCTGCTGAGCACTAATTGACCCCGGCACCTGAGGGGTATTTAGCTTCCCCTCCTGACGCTGGTTCCTTGTTCCAGCAACTAGTCAGTTTGACAACGCTCTGCACCTCCCTCGCCTGTGCTCCTGATTTGTGCTTTGAACTCTTGGCTCCTTGACTCCGGCTTCCGACAACTATGCTCTCAGTTTGTACTTCGGACTCTGTTCTTTTGGCTCCTACTTGCTACCCCTTGATTCTGACCTCAGACTGGACTTGGGACTTTCGCTCTCTCTCGCCCTGCCTGCACCCAGCCCGTGACACTTAGCTTCCGCGATCTGATGAGATCGGGCTTGCCTGGGCTATCCAGGTCAGGACCTTGCACAATTTTAAAATGTTGTGCTGGTGGCAAAAGCATAATCGGAGAGCATTGTGCAATGACTGGAGAGCACGTGACCCCCCCCCCCCCAAGAAAAGTCTCATTAGAAGATCTTCCTCTTCCTCCTCCAGTTGCAGAATCCCTTTCTAAAACATGTAAATGCAGTATTTCCCCAAACAGATAAACACTGTATGTGGCCATGAATTCCATTAAAAAAAAAGGCAACAATAGTGTAATAGCTTTTTATTTGAGCCAACGAAAATATCAGGGCACCAGCTTTCAAAATTCCCCAGAAGTCTTCACCAGGGTTGGCTGTTTATAAAAAAGGGGAAGTATAGAGAGAGGAAGAAAGTGGTTTCACACTCCAGCTTTGTGAATATAAAGACTATCATAGTTTTCTACTGTTCTCAGCCTGTTCCAAATAGCCCCCAAGAAGTTCCTGATGAAGGAGTTCTGAGGAACTCAAAAACTTGCACTCACTGTTTTGAGTGGTCCTAGTAAAAATCGTTGCCCTGATCTGGGTAGCCCAGGTCAGCTAGCCTGATCTCATCAGATTTCGGAAGCTAAGCAGGTTCAGCCCTGGCCAGTATTTGGATGACACCAAGGAATACCAGGGTCATTAGGTGAAGGCAGGCAATGGCAAACCACCTCTGAACATCTCTTGCCTTGAAAACCCTACAGGGAGAATGTAGTTCAACGATCGGAACGTACTATAACTTTAAGGTGGAAAATGGAATAAAATGTTGATTTTAAAAAAAAGGAAGAAAGCCCTACAGGGTCACCATAAATCAGCTGAGATTTGAGGGGGGGGGAGTAGAAACCACTGCTTCTGAAATACCTCAGTGGCTGAAGGAGATTTTGAAAAGCACCATTAGAAACCCATAAATCTTGAAGGGGATGTGGATGCCACTTGTCACCTATTGTTCTGACTCAGGCCAGGAGCCGTTCAGGCCTTTTGCTGCCTGAATAAGCATTTCCTTTCCAAGTTATTCAGATACTTATGGGAAAGAATAAATGTCAAGAGGTCCCATAATGGCTAGATTTAGAGCTGCCTATCACTTTCTGGGAGGGGTACGGGGGAGGGAGGGGCAATATCTTTGACCAGAGGCTGCTGTAACCACGTGTGGCCATAGAAGGACTCAAAGCTCCATTGGTGGAGGCACACTGCTGCTAATTTTCAAAATAAACAATTTTGATTGGGCGAGGGGGTCCCTGGAGGCCAGATCAGACTGAGGGGTGAAGTAGAGGGGTGGAGTTCCACTACTTTAGGTAGGCATGGAATGGAGTTAGCATTGTCAACCTCTTGGTGGGCCTGATATTTTCCTGGAATTACAGCTGATCTCCAGACTACACCAAACCAGCTCCCCTGGAGGAAAATGCAGGTTTGGAGGCACCCGGTATTTCCCAGGCTTCAGTTGGCAACCCTAGGTGCTTTCTGGCAGATCTGGGGGCAGAGCCTTCCTCCAGCTTAAGTGGTTCTTCCTCCAATGTAAAAGCCACTTATGCTGGAGTGCATCAGACTAAGGGTCCATCTGGTTCAGCATCCTGTTTCACACAGTGGCCAAGCAGGGCCTGGCTGTGTTTATGTTCTTAACGCCTGGGGTACTGGTGCCCCCTAAAACAGCTGCTGCAAGTCCCAGGGCTGGGTTACTCATGAGAGGGAGAGTGCACAAGTTGCCTTTAAGTAATAATGGCTTTCTACCAGGAGCTCAGGTTGATGAGGTCCAGGTTAGAAAGAAGTCCTGTGACTGTGCTACTGAGCATCCCTACTCCACTATACCCTGAGAATCAAGGGGGCTGGTGATTTTTCTGGCTGGCTTCAAGACATTTGCCCCACACACTTGCATACAGACACACATGCAGCCACCACAGCACAATCAAGCTCTTCCCCTGCCTGGCCATGCCCCATCAGCTCTAAGCTCCACCCATTCCTCACAAGACACTACCTCCTGATCTGCCAGCTTGATGTGTGCCTGTGTGCTCCAATTTGCCCTGGCATCTGCCTGTCAATGTCACAGCAAATTGGAGCTGGATTCAAACTCCAAAACCTCCCGTTGCACTCTGTGCATCATGGGGAGGAGCAAGAACAGTGCACAAGCAAAGCAACAAGCCGTGCTCATGCACCTCAGTCACAGACCTGTTTGTCTGTGATGTCTGAATGCAGCCTCAGACCTCCATGCCAGCAGAAAACTAACTTTTTGTCTATTGAATTACGACATGATGCTGTTAAAACTACAGATGAGAATCTGCCTGTTTTCAGGGAATGACTAAACAATCTAGGAATGTTTATGCTCTTGCCTGGACAACGGGTGACCTGCCAAGTGAAATGTAGTGCACCAGCCACACAGTGTGGTTGCCAAGTGCTTGACAACCCCACTCCCCCGCTTTGGCAGTCACACACTGGGCCATCGTGTCCACTGGGCTGCGTTTGGCTTTCAGCTTGGCAGGCCTGAGTTATACAACCTTGAAAAGTTTTTATCTGTTTATTCCATCATATCCACCGAGATGAGATGCGGGAGCCTCTGAAAATGAAGGCCTATGCACAAGCCCAGTTCCTGGGTCAGTCTTCCCAGAATCAGCTTTGCAAGCTATTCCAGTCTCAGCTTCTGTCTGGCATGACTGTGTCTGAATTGCTTCCAAAAATGCTGCTTATCAACCCAGGCCTGGACGTTATGTATATATCTCCATATTCCAGCATGTAGCACAAACAGCTCTCTGTTTGAGTATGATAAATCCCAGGCGTCCCTAGTAGCGTGTGCCGCATATAAATCCTGAACAAAGCAGAGAGCAAGGATGCCTCTCTCCTCTTCCCTCCTCCCTATATGCCCCATTCCAGACCCCACTCCGGATTCTCTCTCTCTCTCTCATATACACACTCAGCAATTTGTATTTTTATGGATGATTCATGTTTGAGGATAATAAGCAGAAAAAACTGACCAAATTTGTCTTTTGTGGCACAAAGGCCAAATTATGTACGTGAAATGCATTCGGCCTGCCAGTCTACACCTTTATGAGTCATCTTTTGCTTGTCATGTGACCTTGGACTGGTCTCTTTCTCTGTCTGTCTCAGCTTGGCCTGCCTTACAGGATTGTTGTGAGGATCAAACGGAGGCAGGGAGAATGATGTATAGCTCCCTGAGCTCCTTGGAGAAGGGCGGAGTTAAAATGTACTGAATCAATCCATCAGATGTAATTGTTCCACTCCCACAATTCTGAATGAGTTGATATTCCCGGGGGGGGCATCACTGCAGATGAGAGGGCTCTGGATAATTGGGGTCCTCTTTGTAGTATCTTCAGTATGAGCAAATAAGCAATGCAAGTGGGAAGCAGGAAATCTGATACTGCATCAGATACCCAGAGAGCAATTTGTGGAGGATCCCTGCCCCAAGGCCATATCACAGTGTTCCCTCTAAGCTGAGTTAGTGTGAGCTAGCTCAGTTTTTTAGCCTCCGGCTCAAACATTTTTTTGTCTTGGCTCAGGAAGGATGGCTCCTAGCTCACAAAGTAGAATTTTTGCTCACAGGACTCCACAGCTTGGAGGGAGCACTGGCCATGCACTAACTGGGTGGCTTCAGGCTCTCAACACCGCCCCCCCCCCCTGGATCCCCACCTACCATATGTGAATGTCAGTAGTTCCAGCCTGTCTTACAGGGCTGTTATACAATTTGGTCTCTGTAATATGTTGCTGGATGAAACCCACAGAATCTTTGCCAAATAAACAAAACAAAGTGTGTTCACATATCAGAAATGTAATGCCTCCATAGAAATATTTCTCCTCCCCATGATATCAAACAAGAGTCAAAGCAAACACCGGGGCAGGGGGGTGGAGGAGGAGGAGGAAATCAACAAAAGGCTAAGACAGTAATTCCCAGTCATCTGAAACCCATTTTTTTGGAGCGAAAATTGGAGAACGGTCCTTATTGTTACTCCACAAAAAGTTCTGAGTGTATAACACATAAGAATTCCTTGCCTTCAGAACCCTTTCCTCTGTTTATGCATGTTACTGTTCTGGATGTGTCTGTGACAGGAAAGAAGCAAATATAGAGCCACAACATGCAGTTTTCTCAGAATGCAGAAAATGCACCTCTGGATTGGGATTGATTGAACAAACACAGAGCAGAGGAGAATTATCCACTTTTCATTCCCATTCCAAGAAGGGGCTGATTAGAAAGTGAGAAAGACAGACTATAAATAACAAAAATAAAATAAAATAAATAAAGGAAGCAAGGAGAGGACAGTGGGTTATACAGCGACACAGTGGGCAGTTTCCTCTGTTGGTGAATTTAGAGCAGTACTCCCACACAATATTGAGATTACTAGTGCTAATTAGTTAATTAATGTATGGCATTGTGAATAGCCAAAAGATCCTATGATTGTCTGGCAGCCACAAGTTCTATCTCTAGCGGTAAGCTAGTGGCAAGCTAGACTTGTTTTTAGGGGCTGGGAGAGCTCTGAGAGAGCTGTGACTGGCCCAAGGTCACCCAGCTGGCTTCATGAAGAAGAGTGGGAAATCGAACCTGGTTCTCCAGATTAGAGTCTGCCGTTCTTAACCACTACACCAAACTGGCTCTCTCATTACTAGTGCTGCAGAATACACTGGAATGAGGCTTCCCTCTAGTGGCCACTTCTGAAGGCTAACAGGGAGCTGTGTGTTCCACGCACTAAGGCTCCATTCCTAGGCATACTTTCTTGGGAGTCAGCCCCATTGATCTGTGGGGTTTTCTGCCAAATAAACATGCACAGGATCAGGCTATTAATCCACTTACCAGGCATAGCTCCCCTTCATAATGTCTAATGAGAGACTTAGGCCTAGCCTCAGCGAGGCAGCAAATCAGCATCTGCGAATGGGCAAGTGGAATTAGTCCCAATTTCTTTTTTCGTCAAGGACTGGGAATCATTAGACACTGTTTTTTCCTATCCAGACCACCCTCCCACTTAAGAACAAAAGTTCTTGCTGGAAAAGACCAAAGGCCTAGTCCAGCACCCTGTTTCTCACGGCTGCCAAGCAAATGCCTCTGGGCTGCCATGTTCCAGTTCCTCAAGTCCAGTCCCTAAATCTGGGCAGCTGCATTTGCTTTTTTTTTGCTTTTTGCTTTTTTGCTAATTTTGCAAATCAAGCACATTATTGAGTCTGTTCCCAGAAACTACCACAATAGATTGGGCGGGACTGAGGGAAGCATAATTTTCAGTTTGCTCCAGATGGGATTTGTTCCTACTTACTTCTCAGATAACAGCAAAGCTTGTCAGAAGACATAGCAAGCATGTCAGTCATACATATTACTTCTCTTACTGGTCAAAACACCAAAGGCTGGGCTTCTTTATCATTCAGTGATTGGACAGAACAGATCTGCCTGATGCTTCTGGATCTATGAGGGCTAGAGATTTTTTTAAATGAAAGTGGGAAATCTAGCTCAGCTAACAGTCCATACAGACACAGGGTGACACACCATGGTTGCCAGCTCTGAGTGAGGCAATACCTGGAGATTTTGGGGGTGAGGCCCAGGTTTCAGGGAGTGGAGGGACCTCAGCAGGATACAATGCCATAGCGTTTACCCTCCAAAGCAGCCATTTTCTCCAGGGGGATTTACCTCTTGTCATCTGAAGATCTGTTGTAACAGTGGAAAATCTCCAGGCCCCACCTGGAGGTTGGCAACCCCAAGGCACACAATCTGGACAAAAACCCAGACAAAGAAGGCTTTTGGCAGCTGAGCTGGCCAAGCCTTTTAGGGACGTGTGTGTGTATGTGGAGGGAGTCTTTCCATTGTGTTGTGTGAAGAGCATACCAGCGGATACTTCTGTGGTTAACTGCAAAACATAGATTAATCAAAGAAAATTTCTACAATATCCAGGGAAAACTTAAGAATGTGCAAAGAAACACCCACACTTTTATGTACTGCTTCATGTAGGCTCTCCAGAGGTTTATAGCAGATTTATAGCAGATTAGTTGAAACTGAAAGCATCTGAAACAGCTGGTCTTCTATAATCCTCTAAGTGTCGAAGACATGAAGCTGCCTTCTACTGAGTCAGGCCATTTGTCTCTCAAGGTCAGTACTGTCTACTCTGACTCCCAGCAGCTCTCCAGGGAGAGGTCTTTCACATCACTTCCTACCGAAACTATCTGACTGGAGATGCCCAGGACTGAACCTGGCACCGTCTGCATGTTCTACTGCTGAGTCACAACAGCGCTGTAAACTACTGGAAAGTTGTCCATACAGCAAATACTGAAAATGCAGTAATGCATAGCACAGTCCACTTGGAGAAGTCTGCAATTCTACAAAATGTCCCAATGAAATACATTTTTTCTTACGCTTTTGATTTCTTTTTCTCTTTGTCTTTCCCTCTTGAACCTACAGAGTTTTTTGACGATTATTCGGAAGGTCGTGAATGCGTCAACTGTGGGGCCATGTCGACCCCGCTGTGGAGGAGAGATGGCACCGGCCACTATCTGTGCAATGCCTGTGGGCTCTACCACAAGATGAATGGCATTAACCGACCACTAATCAAGCCCCAGAGGAGGCTGGTAAGGGAAGGGCTGCATGTGACTGGGATGTGGTGGACATTCCTGCTGCATTCACAATTTGTCAACTCACACCCCCCCCCCCCCCAATAATTAATAAGTAACAAAAACAGAACACATTGGCTTGAATCTACCAGAGCATTTCCATGGAAGGAAGGATTTCTGCTTGCAACTGTGGAGTGGTGGTGAGAAAGTAATACTTTTGAAAGATAATTGGTGTCCACCTGATGGCACAATTCATGCAGGATATCCAAGCCCACAAGGGTTTCGCCATCATTTCAAGGGAAGGGATGCACAGTGTATCTGGATCTGTCCCTTTGCAGAAGTGAAACCCACTTAAGAGCTCCACATGTGCACTGGAATGTACACAGAGGTGAACATGGAGGGACAGATATTCATTTGTTCATCTACTGTGCTTATATGTCATTTTTCTACCTATATGGATCTCAAAGGTGGTAGATACATGGGGCTGGATGAAATCCTTCCTCTATGGAAAAGCTTCAGTGGATTCCAGCTACTATGGAGAACATTTGCTCCATTTGTAAGGGTCACAGAATTCAGCTATTTTTAAAATTATTTTTAAAACCTGGAGCACATACCTATTCATAGGTCATGTTCAGGTGTCTTGGAGTGTTCCTCAAAAGCAGTAAGAAGTCAAAATAAAACCCAGATTTTGTGTCAAAGAAATCTAAATTCCACAGCATCTGTTTATTGTTATTATTGCTATTCTTATTATATGATCAGTGGTCCTGATATTTTACAGAATAATATAAGCAAAAAGGGCAGTCCACGCCCTATGAAGTGTACAATCTGTATTTCAGCAGAGGGGGAGACTACTGAAGGACAGAGAGAAGGAAGGCATGTAGGTGTTCTGGGAGGGTGTTCTGAGTATCAGAGACAGTGACATTCTGTTTCCAGGATCTGGAACATGTGGACAAGGACGGGGGAGAGTGGGAAGAAACCAGAGATAGATGCGCAGTTACCGGCAAAGCCCAGGTATGGATAGCTATGAAGAAGAATGCAGGATCTATGAAGAGCAATAAAGCACAATCGCTTTAACACTGGAAATCTAGCTTTACCATCATCTTTTGCTTCTTCACTTGTTCTTCTTTGGACTTCTGTTCCCACAGTCAGCTTCCCGTAGGGTTGGGCTTGCGTGTGCCAACTGCCATACAAATACGACCACACTGTGGCGCCGAAATGCTGAAGGCGAGCCAGTCTGCAATGCCTGCGGCTTGTACATGAAGCTCCATGGGGTAAGAGCAGTGACTTTCCTCTCCTGTCCTCTCTTCAGAATCAGTCCCTGGGCTCAGCACCTTCTGTGGAAACCAGTTCCTTGCGGCCATTGAGTCCAAGGAAAATGGTGACAGTGACAAAAGATCAGAGAGTGAGGGATTGCCAGTGCTCCTTATCTGCAAGGCTGATAGCTGGCTGCAAAATCTCTGTCATGCAAAAGGGTAAGAAGCATAATCCTTGAACATGGAAAGCTGCCTTTTAAAAAGGCAAACATCCATGTAGCTCAGTATTATCTGCACTGACTAGCAGTACCTCGCTGTGGTCTGAAAGAGGAAATGGCCTTTCTCCATGTTTACTCCCTGAGATCTGTTAAATGGAGATCCCAGGAGATGTAGTTGGGACTTTCTGCACAAAAGAAGGTGCCATGGTTTATTGGGGGGAAAGAGGACAAAATTCTGGGGCCTCATGGAGCTCGGCAAAACATGTGATAAAAACTTTTGAATTTTTGTCATATACATTTCTGGTTGGGTCTGAGGCTGCGTTTAGACGGGCACTTCAATCTACTGTTGCCCCGCCTCTAATTGAGTGAGATTGTTTTGTGACAGAGAATCCTGATCAAACTCATCTCTTTTAGCATGCTTCAAAGCGCTTTTACATGATCAGACGGCAGCAGGCAGGGAGTCAGCTCATCGGCCATTTTTTTAAAAAAGTTTGTCCATGAAGCATGCCTGCAAACACTGATCAGTTTGCTGGGATATGTAGTTCATGGGGCTGTCAGCCATTTTTTTAAAAGTTTACCTTTTGAGCATGTGCACAAGCACTTGCTGAGACTGCTGGGATATGGAGTTCACTGCCATCCTCCCTTTAATCTTTTCAATTTACCCTTTCCCCAAAGGACAGAAAAAAGCTGTCTTCCTTTGAGAGTTTTTAAAAAGAAAACAAAGTTTTGAGCAGCCCCTGTGGGTGGGTGAGGGGGGGGGTTGTATATGCAGTTATGCGTTCCTCGCTAACTAGTAAAACAAAATGGAGGCTGGTAAACAAAGAGACCAGTCAGACCTGCCTGACAGGTTGGGTGCGCAACAGAGTGATCAGACAGCAGGAAATCTGTTTTGGAACCAGCTCAGATCAAGAAGACCGGACATTCTCAGGTATTAAAGAAACACACTGGGGGGGGGGGGGGCTCAGACAACTGCGGCACAACAGACAGATGTTGCTGTCTAAGTATGCACTTTAAATCCGTAAGGGAACAGCAACGGCAACGGATGAAACTGCCTATCTGAACGCAGCCTGGGAGGATTTTAAAGGGGATCTTTGTCCCATGGTGGATCTTGGAAGTTTGGGGGGGAGGGGGAGATTTCTGGACATACTATATAGAGCTGTTCTGTAACACATGCTTCTAGGTCCCAAGGCCCTTAGCGATGAGAAAAGAGGGGATCCAAACCAGGAAGCGTAAGCCAAAGAACTTAAACAAATCCAAGACATCAGCAGGTGAGTATTTTTAAAAAATTAAAAATGGTTCTATAACTAGTACAGTATTCATAGATCAGTAATCATGACAACTCAGTCTGTGTTGTAGACAGAGTTGCCAACAGGCCTGGAGAAAAATGTCCTGTTCCTTTAATACAGGCTTAATGTGGGGAAGTGGGCAGCTAAAGTTTCTCAGGGCTTGGAGGTAAATAACATCCCACTAAGCCTCTGTTAAAGGGACAGGACATTTTTTCACCAAGCCTGTTGGCAACTATGGAAGCATCTGCTATTTAGAGTGTTTCTTAATAGACCTTTTACAGGGACGTGGGTGGTGGTGGAGATAAGGGAAGATTTTAATAACTTTTTTTAAAAAAATGCGCCATCATTTTATTTATTTACTTCTATTATTTTCTAATCTGCCTTGAGACTCTGAGAATCAAGGCAGATTACACTATTGCTTTATCTATTTATATCATTTATCATCCACCTTTCTCACTTCAACTCAGCAGATTACACAGAGTGAGTCAATATAATTAGCGGATGGGACATTCAATAAACACTGCAATAGGAATTAGGGTTGCAGAACCAACGAGAAGTCTAAAAACAGAACTGCAGCAAAGCATTAGTATTAACAATGATACAGTGGTATAGACCACAGTCCATAATAATTTTTCTAAGTAACTTTGTGAGTCATTTACTCTATTGCCTGTGTAAATAATAATACAGTTTTGCACAGAACAGAGTTTGAGTCCAGGGGCGCCTTTAAGACCAACAAAGTTTAATTCTGAGTATAAGCTTTCATGTGCCTGCACATCAGAAGTTTATACCCAGAATTAAACTTTGTTGGTCTTAAAGGTGCCCCTGGACTCGTACTTTGTTCTGTTACTTCAGACCAACCGACTTCCCACCCAAATCAGTTTTGCATAGTTTGTGGAAAGCCAGGAGAGTGGGAGTCTTCCTGACCCTCTCAGGCAGGCCATTCCACAGTGTAGGGGCCACAACGGAAGAGACACACGTATGAGCAGTGTAGACTTTGATCATTTGTAGGTTAGCACGTGCAGAAGACCCTCCTGATGAGCAAAGCTGTTGTGGCAGAGCATTTAAAGAAATGAATATAAAACTTAGAGCACCAGTGGTGGAAGGGCATCAATATCCCTGTTGCCCTCTGCACGGCAGCCCATGGCACTGGGGTCTGCTCCAGGAGCTGTTTCTGATCTGAGTGGGCAGTTGGTGGGGAGCCTGCTCCCTCTTTCCACTGAGTGGTGGGGTGGGTCGAGCTAGGGTTGCCAACATCCAGATGGTGGCTGGAGATCTGCCATTATTACAACTGATCTCCTCATGACAGAGATCAGTTCACCCAAGAAAATGGCTGCTTTGGAAGGTGGATTCTGTGGCACTGTGCCCTGCTGAGGTCCCTCCCCTCCTCACACCCTGCCTTCCTCAGGCTCCACCCCCCCCCCCAATCTCCAGTTATTTCCCATCTGTAGGGCAAGCCCAGCCCTCTTCCTCTTCACCTTGCCTGAATGGAGAGTGGGGTGGGGAGGCTTCTCTCTGCTTAGGGGGAGGAGGATGAGCACCAGTTTCCAGCCTCACTGAGGTCCAGTGGAGAGGCAGGTGGGAAGATGTTGTGCCCCACCTCGCCTAGCTGCCAGGGGAGGAGGAGGAGGCACCATCTTCCTCCCTCCCCACAGCAGCTAAAGTAGTGAAATATGTACAACCAACAATGCAGTAAAATCAGATGACAAAATTAGAGTGCAGCTCCCCAGAAGCACAGTTATTCATGAAAAATAACTATTAAATAAACACATTTTCCAGCCAAGAGGAATACAATAATTAAAAACTTTGCTTTCCTTCAAACAATTAAGAATTCATTCAGGTAGGCTGGGGCCCAGGAGTGAACAGGAACGAACTAATTAAGCACCTCACAGAATCAGAAACCAGTTTCAAAGGATGGAGACAAGGAAGAGACTTGCAGGCCTAAAGTGGCTTCTGATCTATGCATTGACTTGATCTCTCTTCTCAAAGGTGTGTTTTTTTTTGGTCCCATCACATGTTCAGGACCAGCCAATAGTGGAAGCCTTACCTCAGCCATTAGTTCTGCCCCCTGCACCAGCACCACAACCACCACGGCTGCTGAAGAAATGCGCCCCATCAAGACAGAACCAGGGATTTCATCTCATTATGGGCACCTGAGCCCACTTTCCCAGGTGAGGAGTGCACGGTCACTAGAAGAAAGGCTGCAGCTGCACGAGAGATTCTGGGTCAGATCTCACTGGACATTGTTAATTAGCCACAGTTGCTTCTCAAAGGAGCTCTGAGCAACATCACCCACTTTTAATTGTAACAGCAACACTGTGAAGTGGGTTAGGGCAGGGCAGGCTGAAACCTCAGCCTTTCACTGCTTGATTTTCATTAGGATTCCTGTAGTCCACTGAAGTGTGTAAAGATATAGCCTGCGGGTGCATACTTGGGATCAGTGAACAGTCAAGGGATGATCACTTTGCACTGCATACAAAGTTGCCTCAGACCAGTGGTCGTCTAGTTCAGTGCTGTCTACTCTGACTGGCAGTGGGTCTCCAGGGGCTCTGACATCAAAGGGTCTTTTCCCCAGGACTGCTGCCTGGGAGCCTTCACCCAGAGTCAGGGATCTTCTGAATGCAAAGAGCCTCAACCTCTCCCCATGTACTGGGGGATCTCAAATATGCATTCCTATTTAAGGACATGAAATCTCTTCCTGGACCAGATCAAATCCTTTCTGCACTAGACCTTAAATCCTGGTTCAACCCTGTCCCCGAACTTATATTCTACACTACACACAAGTTCACCCTGTAAATATCTCAGGGTATTTTTACATTCTACACTACACTTGAGTTCACCCCTGAAATTATCTCGGGGTATTCTTTGTTTCCACATTACATTGAGGTCACCCTGGTTTTGCCCCACACTTGTCCCGGGATAAACGGATGCTGTTATAACCAGAGATAAATGCAAGGTATTGTGTCACAATTTGTACCCTGATAAAACCAGGGATGCGATCCAAGTGTGGAAAGGACCTAAGTTCAGTGCCCTTTGCAAGATCACCCTGGCCACCAACAGACTCTGGAAATTGCCATTGGACCACCAATTATTAAGGTCTGCCCAGCACCTGGATTACAGCAAGAGCGACTGGCTGGTCAGAGCCCACCCAAGGGGCAATCCTAAGAATATTTTCCTGGGAGTAAGGGTCATTAAATAAATGGGAAGGACTTCTGAGTAGCCCTGCTGAAGACTGCTCCCCCAGCATGTGTTATGGTTAGGATTGCCAACAGACCCGGAGAAAAATATCCTGTCCTTTTAATGGGATGTTATTTACCAGGTCAACACCTGTTGTTTACCACCACCACCCCGTGCCTCAAAAAAGCCTTAACCGCCCATTTCCACACATTAAGCAGCTATTATTGGGAAGACATTTTTATCTAGGCCTGTTGGCAACCCTTGAACATTGAATCCTCTGGCTTAATGTGCCATGCGGTGCCACAGCAGAGAGGGACTTGATCTTTCTGCCAAGGCATAACCCTTGCTGGATAACATGAAGTTGGCCTTGAACTGTGCTGCAGATCCGTGGAGCGGGGGGAGCATTGGGAGTGTTGAGTGGGGGGCAGGCTATGGGGAGAACATGGGGATGACAGAGTGAACATGTGGAGGGGGAAGGCAGGCAGAATTGAAAGGAGAAGAAGGCAAAGCAGGGAGGGGAGGAAAGGCTAAAGGAAAAGCAGTGAGTGGACTGAGGGAGAGCAGAGATCAAAAAACGTGTCCAGAAGGACTATTTCTATGCTCAGGGAACTATTTCCATACAGTTTTAGCCACCAAGGAACCTGCTAGCCATTCTTTGTTGGGTATGCAGAGGGACCACCAAATTGGTTGGGTCTAGTGATCATCTAGCGCAAAATATATACCCTGAAAAGCACCTATGTATCTATTGTATTTGTATGAAATATTTATATGTCTTTTCTGATGTTCAGTGCAGTCCATAAAAATAAAAAAAGCCAAAGTACAAATGAAATTACCCCGTGGAATGGGAGAAGCAGTTGCACCTTCTTAGAGTTTGAAATTAGTGAAATCATTATGGACGCCTACCTTTATGCCTAACATTATTGTTTCCTACCTTTATGCTAATAATTTTTGCCCTTTTCTCTTTCTACCCACAGCCATTCTCAGGCATCACAATGCCTGGGCACGGATCTGGTCTGCATCATGCCGTCTCAGCCCTAAAACTCTCTCCCCAGGGTTACCAGCCAGATATCAGCCAGTCTCCCCAGCCTAGCTCCAAGCAAGACTCCTGGAATACCCTGGTCTTAGGTGAAAGCCATGGAGATATCCTAACAGCATAACCATCCTCCACTCTGTATGGACATGGGGCTCACTGGCTCAGGATACAAAGACAACCTTCAGTAATCAAGCTACAGTGGGGTGGGGGGCTTCCTTAGCTCACTCACCCCCTTTGAGGGATGTAGATTCTGATCCTAGTAGAACCATTCCAAATGATGCTTTGAAAAGGGAAGGAGTTACCTTTGAATCAAACTTCCATGAAGATTCAGCCAAACCTGATCTAAACTTTTGGCCTTTTCATGCCCTCAAATCACAACGGCTGCATATGAAACTGACAGGAATGCCAGATTATCTTTTTAAAAATCTTTACCTGATGTCTTGGCCTGCAATGATATGGCATCCTTGCTCAGTGTTGTTGTCAATTCATTTCCTGATAATGTCAAACCAGATGGCAGACCATCACCTTGCCACGTTAAGAAGTGCTTTAGGTTCCATATCCCTTGGAAACAAGTCTGGGAAAGACTTGAGAACATTTTTGAAAGAAAGGCAAAAACCTCCAGAATGGTTGGTCATGGCCAGTGCATTCCACTGATGCACAAGAATCTAATGAAGGCGGCAACCCAATGACTGCCCACAGCACCCCACTGTCAATGTGACTGCTTTTCTGTTGCGTGGATTTTTTCTGTGAAACCTCATTTCCTTCCTTACATAGCAGCATTCCCCCCGCCAATCACTTGGCACAGTGCCCTCCAGAAGTCATATTCTTATTCTTTCATAGATGTTCTTTGAGGAGGGAACAGAGGGGAAGGGTTCCAAGAAGGAGAGACTTGAATCAGCGGCGGTAGCACCTTCAAGCATAGCAGGGTTCCTCTGCAGAATCAGGCAAGCAAAGGGATTCAGGCTTTGACCCGAAGGTCAGTGCTTCCTCCAATGCGTGCCAGATTGCAAGTGCTAAATAAAAGTTGGACGAGCCCCGAAATACCCAGCCAAGTGGTTTGCCAACTTTGGCTGCAGTCACACACACTAAATAATCCATTTTCAATCCACTTTCAATCCACTTTCCAGATGGCTTTTTACTGTGTGAACTGGCAAAATCCAGTTGGAAAGTGGATTCAAAGTGGATTGAAAATGGATTATTTAGTATGTGTGACCACAGCCTTTGTTTACCAGCTCTGGCTCCTGTGCCTTTAACAGCCAAAAACATCAACAAATGATCCCTACTGATCACCAAACCATGCCAGTCTTTGCCAGCTGGTTTCTTCACTGTTAAATGCACAAGAGCAGGACAGCTTTGTTCAGTTCTGTTGGCAGCTATGCCTATTGGCTGTCTTTCCTGGCACACCCTTGGCAGGCAGCAAAACCCGGGAAGTTTACTGCGCCTTTGCAAAACATGGACCTCTTCTGGTTTGGCAGGTTGCAGATGGTGCAGATCTGGGTTACAATTGTGATGTTAATGACAACTGTGTCAAAATTCAGCCCCTAGTACAGGGTCTTTTATAAAACCCTTGAGGTTTTTGTTTTTAATGAATAAAGTCTTATATAGCTGAAATCAAATGGAAAAAAATAAAGTTTTAATTCTCAAAGCATTTTATGCATTTTAACATTTTGCCTGCTCCTCTGTCTTGAAGGGTAGTTGTTTTTGACACCCTTTGGCACAGTTTGGAATGTCAGCTGAAAGTTCTCATCAACAAGACACTGAGAATTCTCAGCCCAACCTTTGGTAGCAAATTAAAACTGCTCTCTCTCATTAAAACAGCCGGTAGGCAACAGTACGTTGCAGGTTGACAGGCTTTTTGCTAGGGGGGAGGAAGAGCTGCATGTTAGACGGCGCTGATCAAGTTGGCCCAAGAGGTGGTCTTCTTTTGCCTGTTAATGAACACTAATATTAAAGCCACACACAGCCTGAGACAGCCTTGTGCAAACAGTGGTTTTCATTTCCCCATCCAATTAGACATTTCTCAGTCTAAGGATGTCTCTTTCTCTGTGTGCTTAGTTCTCTAAAATTTGTCTTTGTGTGTATGTGTGTGTAGGAGTCTTTTTGTATGCACAGTGCATCCCATTTTGTGTACATAGCATGTTATCTGAAATGAGAGATTCTTGTTCAAACATGTACATGCTGTGGGGGATTGCCAACGTTTGCCAACACTGGGATTGCCAACGTTTTTTCCTGCCCCTGCTGCTGTGCCATTGGCAGTAGCTTTTGACCCAGAAGAGGCAAACCTTTCTCATCACTTTTTATCTTTTTTTCTTCATGTAAGGAAAAAGGCTTGATAGGTTAAATTTCTGCATTCTGTTGTTAAAGACACACGGGCAGCCAGTAAAATCAAGAAAAATAGGGGTAACGGGATTTAGGTGTGTTCCACGGTGTTCCTTTCCATCCTACTTCTCAGGAGAATGAAGGATTGTGACTGAATACTGCTGGAGAGCTACATTCACAAAAAGCCGCCTTGCTCTCTCTACAGCATGAATCACAGCTGTTTAGGTCAGAGAGTGAGATTGCTGAGGTGCCCGGAGGAGAGCAAGCTGGTCATGGAGAAAGAGGAATAAAACCTGCCCCCACTGTGGCCAGCTCACCCTTTTCCTGGGTGACTGCCATGCTGGTGGTGATTGTCCTCTCTCTTCTGTGTGGCCAGCGTGCTCTTCTCTGGCAGGAGAACCCACAGGCTGCAGAGAAGGGAGGGGGATTTGTTGGAAGGGCAGGCCCTTCACTGCCCTCCCTGTCTCTTCAGCAATGTACAAAGACTTATTATAGATAAAATATTAAATGTAAAAAATAAAAAATAAAAAATTTTATTGAAGAAAAAAAAAAAAAAAGCAAGGTTTACAGTTTACCCATCTTCTGGTGCCTCCAGCAGCGGCTGTCTCAGTTTGGAAACTACCTGACAACCACAAGCCTCACCGGGTAATAGCTTTGTCCACATACCTGACATGTGGGGTGGCTGTCATGTTGGAGAACGTAGCTCAGAACAGTCACAGCCAGCATGTCAAAGAGATGCACGTGGCTCCCAAGCCACTTAGTGTGTATCACTGGGTTAGGCACATTTTTGGAAGATAGGCCTATCAATGACAATTAGCCATGGTAGATAATGGGAACATCCATGTTCAGTAGCAGTGTGTATCTCTGAACACCAGATGCTGTGGTGGGTAGCGGGGGAGGGGCTTTGACCTTTATGCCTTATTATTTGAATTCCTGGACCTTTGGTCCGATATGATTCTATTTATGTTAAATTGGTGGTTGGAGCCCTGGGCTCAGAGCCAGAGGGTACTGGGCAGTAGCCAGAACTCCATTAGGTTTAGAGACTCACCCCTGGTACCGCTATATTTAGGCCAGTAAAAGTTTGATGACTTTCAGTGACATGCATACTGGCCCTTCTCAAACATTTTTTTAAAATTGTTATTTTTATTCTGATATGTTAACATGTAAAGCTTCTGTAACTCCCCAGCACATGGCTGTTTAAATAAATGCTTATTTGTATTTGTGGGGCGGGGAAAGAAGACCTGACCAAGTTTCTTTTCTATTTAAAGTTGTAATTTATATTATGAAATAATATGCCTACCAATCTGCATATCGACTTCACCCAGTAGAATGAATGGAAATAAAATAATGGACATTTGTTTTCAAATAAAGAAACTGATCTTTTTCTTTAACTTTGAACTCTTCATTGCACCAGAGAACAAAGATAGAAATCTGAAATCATGTTGGGCCAGTTCCACCTCCGAATGATATTACCGGGTATGTGAATATACCACACTAAGAAATAGAAAATAAAATTCTGCAAAAAGAGCTAAATTTTGCAATTTATATTAGTTAGGCAAACTGAGCCCATTTGCACAATGTACTTTGCTCTTTTGTACAATTCATTCTGGCTTCTGTAAGCTAAGAGGCAAGGTATTACAAAACTGTTCTAAAAAAAATGAAAAAATATGACACAGCTAATCCTCCAGTTTTTGAAATTTTATATGGATTTCCCCACCCTCTTTCAAGTATATCTTGCAACCCAAAGGACTATAAATTTACTGTTTTCAGAAAAAACCCTTAAATGCAACCTAAATTGTATTTATTTTAAAAAAATAATTTAGAGTTTGAAAAATACATTTTATTATGTTTGTACATAAATGATGGTGCCAGTATAAGTAATCAGTATAGTAATGTATACAGCTAGGGAAAAGAACATTGAAAGTTTATTAACAGCCTCTGAGCTACTTAATATCAGAATGCGTGGCAAGAAAGAGACAAGCAGGGGTTTATAGTCAAAATCCAGAGGGCAGGGATTGGGAAGCAACAGGGCAATCAAGTGGCCAGACATACTGCTGTAACAAAATGTGCCACTTCTGGCCAGTTGACAGCACAGGAAGACGGTAAAGGGAAGAGAGTATGGGGTCCGTGCTTTTTGGCTCTTGTTATTTCCATACTCTCTATACAGTATTGTGAACCTCGCAATCGGCACTCTGTATCTCCACAAGGATGGTATAATTTTTTTTGGCATTCCTTCAGAGTTGTATTCAAAATTTGCATTCTTTCACGGAAAAACACTTACCATAGGCTCAGAAGCACTTTCACCTTGGGTCTTATTAAAACAATTAATTGCATGCTACAAATTCTGCTGCAGAACCTGCACATATTCAGAGTCTCTCAGTCCATCGGAACTTTCGAAAGCAAAATGGGCATTTCCCGTCCCTCTCCTCTACAACAGCATTATCTTGGCGGCAGCCGCTGCCTGTTCTCAATGAAATCGGTGCCGTTAAGGCGCGCATGGGCCTGGAGGGGGAGTCAGCCGCCAAGGAAGCGAACGGTTTGCTCTGTGCTCGACTGGTCTGGCTAGATTCAGTGCGGTGCTCTATAGATTCAGTCTGCAAGTGTAAGCACTTTGAAAAAGCGTGTGTTGTGTTGCATCTCTGCAAATGTATGGGGTGAGACTGGAGGGGTTTTCGAAGGAAATCTGATGGTGGAGTTCGGAACAAAGAGGTAAATTGATACAGCAGGTGAGCTGAACAGCTGATTCAATCGTGCCTGTAATAACTCCATTTCTTTCAGATACAGGGGCGCTGCTAGTGATTCTGGGGCCCTGGGCAAAAGTCAGGGACGGGCCCCAGTATAACTGGATGCAGTTGGTGGGGGTGACACGGCCCTCCCAGTTTATTGGTGCACCAGGAAGCTAAAAATGGCCCATAAAAATGGATTGCAGTGACTTTTGGCTCATTCCGTTTTTCAGCGTACCATGGGCTCAGGAAGTAACTTGCAATGCAGCCTTATATGTGTGTCTACACCAAAGTAAGACCCACTGAATGCAGTGGGTCTTACGTCCAGGTAAGCGAGCACAAGATTGCACTGTAGAGCCCTGCTTCTATGCAGACTTACCTGGGAATAATAAAATGGGGATTGCTTCTGAGCAGACATGCATGCTCTTCCATTGTAGGGGAGCAATCTCATGCACACGTATCTGGATTAGGCCTCACTGAATACAGTGGAGTTTACTTCTGAGTAGGGGCTGCCTAGGATTACACAATAAAACTGTTGGAAAAGAGGCATAATAAAGGGGGGGGAGAGAGAAATGAGGAAAGGTGGAACACTCAGCTCTGCAAAACAATCCCATTTTCCTGAAGAGTTCAGAAGCCAACCTGTGCAGAGTTGTTTTTTGCGGATGCATCAGCACTAGGCAAATAATGCATGCATACACACGGGGTGGGGGTAGGAATCATGGGGGTCCCTCACCTGGGTAGGCAGACACAGGCTCTAAGCACCTACTGCCCCACTATCTATGCACTATAGATTTTGAGGAGGCAAAGCATAAGGAGACCCAAACAAGACAACTGAAACTGCAGCCACTGGAAAGGCTGTATACTGCATGGGCAAGCCCTCAATGTGGTTTGCAGGTAGAAGGACAAGGGATGGACAGCTGGCTGGGCTGCCCAAAGCCAAGTGGGGCAGCCTCTCCTTGTCCTCAGTGTGGTAGCAGCAGGCTGGCAAATGCTCCTCAGCCGCTCTTTGTACACGAAAGAGGTAAAAGGAAGAAGAAGAGTTGGATTTATACCCCACCCTTCACTTAGAGTCTCCAGGCAGTTTATAATCTCCTTCCCTTCCTCTCCCTGCAACAGACACCCTGTGGGGTAGGTGGGGCTGAGAGAGCTCTGAGAGAACTGTGACTGGCCCAGGGTCACCCAGCTGGCTTCGTATGGAGGAGTGGGGAATCAAACCCAGTTCTCCCAGATTTAGGGTCCACTAGCCTTAACCGCTACACCAAACTGGCTCTCGCAAGCATATCTGCACTCCCATTCAGAGAAGAGGGAGCAACTGATACCTGCCTGAGGAGACATTTTAAAGGTAATTGCTGGTCAGCCCCCACCTTAATGCCTCTTCTCTTCAGGCAATCAGCTGAAGAGCAATGCTCTCCCCCCCCCCCCCCGCCCCGCCAGAGCTGATCACCAGCACTGAGGTACTCTAGTGCCAGTGGCTTCAGGGCAGCAGCTGAGTAGCTGGCTCCACAGCAAGTCGGGCCCTTTGGTGCAGCAGCCCCAGATGTTAAGCAGCCCCTGCCCAGAAAGGGTGTAGATGGAGAATTTCTATTTGTGGTGCACAGGTTTAAGGCACTGCAAGTCATCCACGGGGTAAGTGTCCATGTTTGAACTAATGGACCAATGCTTGCTTTAAAAACAGCACTGAAAAACTCTCTGGCATTTAGAACTCTTGCCATGTAATCCTAAGAATATTCGCCCCATTGCATAGACCTGAATAAGATTCTCAATAAACCTGCCTAAAACTTCTCCCTTGAGTGCCTTACCCTGAAGGAAATCAAAGGCTGTGTGACAGACATACTGCAGAAACAGAGTTACACCCTTTTAAGCCCACTGACGTCAGTGGACTTGGAAGTTTTAACTCTGTTTAGGGTTGGACTGAAAAGCAACTCGGCACTTGTTTCAAAAATGGTTCAAACACACTTCTATGCAGCTGTACAGTGCATCCTTCAAAGGGGGCAGTTGTTTCTTTTTAAAACATGCAGCTAACAGAAAGGAAGACATGAACACCCAATATTTATTTCATAGAATCAAAAAGCTGGAGGGGCCTAAAGACTGTCCAGTCCAACCTCCTGCACTATGCAGGATGACCTAAAGTGTCCCTGACAAATCTTTGCTTAAACACCTCCAAGGCGGGAGAAACCATGACATCCTTGGGCAACCAATTCCACTACTGAACTGCCCTTATTTTTCCCCTAATATCCTGCCTGTATCTACCCATCCATAATTTAAACCTATTTTTACAAGTCCTGTTCTCAACTACCAGCTGAAATAGCACCCCATTCTCCTCTAAATGACAGCCCTTAAAATATTTTAAAAGTGTAGTCATATTCTCCCTCAAACTCTTCATCTCCAGGCTGAACATCCTCAGTTCCCACACCTTTCTTCATAAGGCTTCATCTCCAAATCATCTTCATTGCTCTCTCAATTTGCAGCCCACCAAGACCCCATTCATACACACTATTACCCAGAAGAGTATCCGCCATCCAGTTATGTGTGCATTAACATTTTACTGCCCAGATGCAAAACCTTAAATTTATCTTTATTAAATCACATCTCGTTCACTCCTGCTGATTTTTCCAATGTATCCAAGTCTGATTGTATCTCATGTCTATCTTCCAGTGTTTGCCATCCTACATGATTTGGTGTCATGTGCAAATTTAATGGACAATCCCATCACACCCTCATCTAGATTGTTGATAAAAATATTTAAAAGCACTGGGCCTAAAACTGAGCCTGCGGCATACCACTAGATACTACTCCCGACTAGACAAGGATCAGTTAACTACCACTCTTTGGGTGCAACTATCCAACCAATTCATTATCCGCCTAACCATCATAAAATCTAATCCACAGTCTTCCAGCTTGCAGATCAAAATATCATGGGGAACCTGAGCAAATGCCAAACTGAAATCCAAATTTACAGTCCCCTTGGCATACTGTTGATCTACCAAACCTGTCACTTGGTCAAAAAAAGAAATTGGATTAGTCTGACAACACCTATTAGGGACAAATCCATGCTGACTACTTCTCACCAAGTTATCCTCAAGATGCTTACAAATCAGCCCTTTTAAAATCTCCAAGATTTTCCCTGGGACAGAGGTTAAGCTGGCCAGCCTATAATTCGCCAGATCATCCTTCTTCCCCCTTTTAAAAATCGGGTCAGTATTCACCCTTCTCCGGTCATCTGGCACATCACCCGTCCTCCAAGAGGCCTCAACTTTATATTCTTCACATTTTACATTTGGCCAAGAGGGTAACTGTAACAATTTGAGTTGAGAACTGTAACAGTTGAGAACTGTAACAATTTGAGAACTGTAACAATTTGACCCACACTTCAGCTTTACTATAAAATACATATGAAGGAATGGCAGGAGAAAGGGAAGAAAAAAGTGAAATTGTTTGATTAGAGGTTGTAAGTAGATAGGAGGACCATATCCAGTAAGCAAAATTTTTTGTACTTTGTATTGGGTGGTGAGATAAATTATTATTTCCAGAGCAACCTTTTGATTTCTTCACTGCATTGGCATATTGCATTTGTAGTCGCATCTCAGAGTTGCAGGATGGTCCTAAACTGTTTGGGATTGCACTGTTGGCATAGCGGCTAACGAGACTGAACTGCACTACAGAGACCCTAGCTGAAATCTTACCTCTACAGGGAACTCTCCACATGGCCTTAGGGAAACTGCTGTGCCTCAGCCTCATTCTAACCCACAATATGGGATGGGTGTGAAGAGTCTGGAACACCACAGAACAATCAGTCCTTTTATTGCAGGGAGATACAACAACACAGTTTAGGGAGGAGCATTTTTTTAACCAATTTTGCATGCTTCATTGATTCCTTCCAAAGTGAATGAGAAGGATATGAATAAAAGATATTGTTCCACTCAGTTGATTAAACGCAAGCAATGACATTGCTGTAAGCTGGACACTAGAGGGTGCATTTGTCCAGCACACTAGAAGGTGCTGGGAAATGTCTGAGACAGTGGCAGCCTGAGTTTTTTCCTTTACTGTTGCAGCTCCAGCTGAAGTGCATTGGCTACAGAGCTTCTGTGTGGCTGTTGTACCTTGGCACTTCCAGCATTACTGTCCCAGCCTTTCCCTTCCAGGTGCAGAAGCTTTAAATTGGATTGTTGGGGGCTTAGCTGCTGTTGTCACAGCTGGTGTGGTAATGCACTGCCTTAAACATTTCCCCCCTTGTTCATGCTGTATATCAATTAATCACGCTGACTTTAAAGAGCTGGCCCCTGAAGCTGAAAGCAGTGTCCTAGTGTGGCTCGATTGGACAGTAAGCTTGCTGCCTTAGAAAGTTTGAATGCATTGGACAAGAGGAGTGGGGCTTTAATGCAAAACTCTCAGCGGGATTCTCAGATCTGTTTTTCCCTGCAGTGTGTGGTGCCGATGGTCCACGATGTCCCCTCTGAACACCATGTTCCTGATGGTGCTGCAGGTCATCCTCGTGATCTGCAAAAGTTCTTTGGATTTGTGTGCAGCTCTTTTGAGGAACCTCCGCTCAAAGAATAAGAAAATTTGCCGTTCCTGGCATGTGCAGAGCCAGAAAGGTCTAGCTGGTACATCAAGGTATTCAAGGAGGTCCAGTGTGCGGTCCCGCTGGTATGCCCTTGCTGAAGTCGGGGTGCCCCGCCGCTGGTGGGTGTACCCCCGGAGCAAGAATTGGTGGGAGCAGTTCATCAGGCTCACGTGGGATGAGGAGCAGTGGATAAAGAGATTTCGCATGACTCGTGGCACGTTTTTTGAAATAGTGGAAGCCCTCAGACCACGTCTCCAGCGGCAGACCACCAACATGAGGGAGCCGATACCTGTTGAGAAGAGAGTTGCCATTGCCATCTGGTACCTTGCCAATGCAAACTGTTACAGGGAGGTCCGTGAACAATTTGGAGTTGGTCTCTCCACAGTCGGGGAGATAGTCCTTGAGGTTTGCTGTGCCATGGAGTTTGACCTGCTGAGGAAGATGGTGTGCCTGGGCGATGAGATCACCAAGGTGAATATGTGAACTTAGTTTTTGTAAAATGTAAACAACTGTCATTATAGTGATACAAGCAGGGACCTGCAAGAAACTTGCAAGGAGAAGTCATCCCATTCAGCGTTCCCTCTAAGCTGTGGAGTGGTATGAGCAAAAAAATTACTTCATGAGCCGAAAGAGCTACTAGTATTAAAGTTGTGAGTGAGCCTACATTTGACTATTGTGTAAATTACTTTTTTAGAAGATGATTACCATAACCTTGTAAAAATCTCAGAATGAATTATTTAAAACTATATCACTTTTAAATTTCCCCTCCCTCTGAAAAAGGCTGTGTACACACAAAAGCTTACACCTGGAATAAAACTTTGTTGGTCTTAGAGGTGCCACAGGTCTCTGACTTTGTTCTCTCTCTCTCTCTCTCTCTCTTCCCCCCCCTTCCTTGCTCCCCAAAGGAGGAGAGGGGAAGGAGACCTCAACCAATGGAGAGAAGGGAGGTTTGGCTTTGTGTATCTCCTGTGCAACTGGGGGAGCTGAGCAAAAGCAAGCTGCGACACAGCAGCCCCAGAGAAGGAAGCAAGGGAGAATTTCATTGCCCTGTGCTCAGCTGAAAAGCTGTGCATTAAGAGCTAAAAATTAGTATGCCATCACACACTAACACAGTTTAGCGGGAACACTGATCCCATTTCCCCTGCCTTTAATTTTTCTCCTTGTTCTCACCCCTTCTCTGACACTTAGTTGTCTCCCCCTCCACATTCCCCCCATGCGGGGGGGGGGGGGGGCTCTGAGGCAACTTCCTTCTACATTGCAGAATGTCCAGCCCCTCCCAACTGCCCAAAATCAAATAAAAGGGGGGATACAGGCTTTAAATAAAGGATTAGCAGCGTGTAAGCTATGTGCTTCCTGAAGGTGTCTTATTTGGAAGTTTGCGAGACCAAGGCTGTACTGATAGGTGAGGTAAATAGAGATCACTTTTCCTTGGACATATGACTGAGCAAACAAAACACAGATGAAGATGAACAACAAAGATTTATTAAACAGAAAATATTTAATAAGGTAAATATTGTGGTTGGATGACTTCAATATATGAAGTACCTATAATATAAAACTGACTCTCAAGTAAAATAAATAAATCCAGGAGATTTGATTCCCCTTTCTCTGGACAAGTTACTTCAGCAGGTTCAAGGATGCTCTTTTCCCACACACAGAGCACCTTTCCACAGAAACCACACACACCAGTTAGGAATGATGGGTCTTTAACACCCCTCTTTCTGCCCCACCCCAATCCCTTTTCTGTCCCCCCTCGGCCTCTGTTGCTAGCGGGGGCAGTGATGACCCCCCCTCATCCCCCCATGTCCAGGGCCTGAAGCAGCAGTGCTTTCCTTGCCCACCCCCTGCTGCCTCCCTGCTTTGCCAACAGTGGATCAGAGCTTTGTACATGCACAAACAACAGTCTTGTTTTTTTGGGGAGGGGGAATTTAAATACCCCCTCAATTTAAAAACAGGTTTTAGATTTTTCTGCAAATCTGGAGAAGCGCTTAAGTTCTTACTTCTGTGTAAAAGGCCCTGTTCCTCAAAATTAAGCACCTGAGGATTGGAGCACACTTGTCGGTTAGAATATAACCTCTGCGTATTTAGACTGAATGGGATGAGGGGATGCTTTTGAGCAGAAAGTTTAATGTTCATATTGGGAATCACTTGGGAATCATTGCCTTGTCTTCCTCTTTTGCTCACTCATAGATCATGGATGGTTTTGCACATCTAGGATTTCCACACTGCATTGGGGCAATCAACGGACTGCACATCCTCATTCGAGCCCCAGGAGGGCGGATTGATGAATATGGCAACTGCAAGAAAAACTGCTGCATACTGCTGCAGGGCGCCGTGGACCACACTGGACGATTTATCAATGTCGAGGTTGGCTGGAGTGGCAAGACCCGGGATGCGTTTGTATTCCGGAACTCTGCCTTGTGCACGGCAATGGATGCTGGGGTCTTTGTTCCTGGAAACCCAACCATGGATATCAGCGGGGTGCAGGTGCCAGCACTGATGGTAGCAGATGGAGCTTACCCCATTCGCAGGTGGCTAATGAAGCCCTTTGGCAAAAATGGGGACAGGCGTCAGCAAACATTTGACTGTGCCCTCCAAAGGGCTAGGAATGTGGCAGAGTGCGCCTTTGGGCGGCTCAAGGCGCGATGGCGATGCCTAACTATGCGCCTTCCTGTTTTTGAGGAGAACATCAGCACTGTAATTACAGCTTGTGTCATCCTACACAATATATGTGAGGAGAAAGGACATGGTGTGGTAGTGGACCTCAGTGACTCTGCCCCTCCTCTTGTCTCCAGTGATGAGGAAGACTACTACCGGAACGATAACTGTCATAAAGAGGAAGGGGAACGTGTCAGGAGTGCAGTTGCTGATTTTCTGCTTAGTCACCAACCTTGTCTGTGATCCACCCCCCACTTCACTGTCAGTGGCTTTTCAGTAATACTGATTAAAGAGAAAAAAATCAACACTGTTTTCTTCAAAGGAATGCCTGCCTGCCTTGTACCTAAGCAATCAACAAATAAATTAGTAAATAATCTTGCATCAGATTTTTATTAATTGGGTGTATGTGTTCTTGGATACTCCAGGTGTGGAACCAGAAGGCCGGGATGTTATATCAACCTGTCGATCCAAAGACGTGTATGTGGAGGGAAATGGGAGTTGGGTTTTTTCACAACTCATATCTGATTGTTACTCAGGAATTCTGTAATGTGTAAACTGGCCCCAGTTGGTCAAGCTACAGTGCTTGGAACTGGTTTGAATGGAGACCAATGATGCTTTGCGCCCAGTGCTTCTCTTTCATGCATATTTATATCTTACCCTTCCTCCAAGAAGCTCAGGGCAGTGAACATGGTTCTCCCTTTGCCATTTTTATCCTTAATCCTGTGATGTGGGTCAAGCTGAGAGAGAATGTTTACCTGTGGCCAGGACTGTCTTTTACCAGCTTTGACTAGTCAGCCAGCTGTGGCCTTACCAGGGGCTGCCCTTGAAAAGTGTTTGGAAACTTCAGCTAGTGCAGAGTGCTGCAGCCAGGACGTTGATGGGAGTGGGTTATATGGACCATATTACTCTAGTCTTGGCCCATCTATACTGGCTCCCGATCTGTTTCTGGGCACAATTGAAGGTGCTGGTGTTGACCTTTAGAGCCAGTTTGTTGTAGTGGTTAGGAGTGCGGACTCTAAGCTGGGAGAACCGGGTTTGATGTCACACTCCTTCTCATGCAGCTGCTGGTGTGACCTTGGGTCAGTCATAACTCTTTTGGAGCAGTTCTCGAAAGAGGTCTCTCAGCCCCACCTACCTCACAGGGTGTCTGTTGTGGGGCAGGTAAGGGAAAGGGATTGTAAGCTGCTCTGAGACTCTTTTCAGGTAATGAAGGGCAGGGTATAAATCTAATCTCCTCCTCCTGTTCCTTGCGGCTTGGAACCAGCTGATGTGAAGGATCATTTACTCTCTAATGAGCTTATCTGACTGCTGTGGTCATCTTCCCCTTCTCTTGCCATCTTCCACCTCAGTGTTTCCTCCTCCTCCCCTTATGTTTTAAGTGCTGGTTTTATGTGTATTGTAGCTTTGGTTTTAATTGTTTTGATGATGCATTTTTGTTTGGTTTTAATGGTTTTTAAGATGTGTTTATATTATGTGTGTGTTATTAATCTGTTGGTTGCCTTAGTGGCTCTGATAAGGGTAGAATGTGGGGTATAAATCTCATAAATAAATAAATAGCCTGAAGTCCCCCAGTGAATTTCATGGCAGTGGGAACAGGAGTTGGGGTAGGTGGAAAACAAAATCCCTTGACCATCAGACAACTAGTGATCATATGGGGAAATGTATTGAACATCACAGGGGAGGTAAACCAATGACAATTGAGCCTGTGTACAGGGCTCTAAATAGCAGCTTAGCTCTTATAGGCATGTTCCATACCATTATATAGGTCAAAATTATGCCCAGTGACAAGATACATGTGGCATGACCACAAGCTGGAGAGTCTGCTGGCAATCCTTGAGCAAATGTGCCAGACAAGGGAGAACCAAACAAAAACATGATTTAGTTAGCCCAGTAGGTCTTTGAATTTGTTGAATCTATAGGCATTGTTGGAGTTCTGAGAAAGAGTAGTAAGTGCTACCACAAAATGGCTGCCATGGGAGGTGGGAACAATCATAAAATGGCTGCTATGGGAGCAATATAAAATGGTGGGAGGTTGCAAGCCAAGCCAAGCATCCTCATATGATGGAGGGGGCAATTATTCCTGAATGAGTATACCCTGCATACTCAAAGACCATGCCTGCTGGGGTCTTCTGAATCATGTGTTCTAGTGATGTAGAGGAAAGCGATAGTTGGATCTTTGCTTTAGGGAAGAAGCAAATGGGTGCTAGGCAACATTGGTGGAAAATTCTTCCCAGCCCTTAATATAATATGGCTGTCAGTGATGTGTTAAACATGACAGGGAATCCAGTCACATTAAAAGGGGGATTTTTATGGGGATGTGACTCCATACTACCCTAAAGGGCAGAAGCCCCTGATTCCTACAGCTAGCTAGATAGCTCCAAAATGGCACAGCATTGTTCAGGAAACACTTGGACCATTCAGGGAATACTTCCTGTGTATATTTTGTCCTCTGGGGAACCCCCGCATATCAGCCACAAAGCTTCTCTGTGTTGCAAATGATTCAGTGTTGTTTGTGGAGATTGTATTCTGTAACATTTGTATTTTTGATTTTTTTTTAGCAGCCTTCCACAGCTTTAAGCACTTGTAAAAGTCCCGGGAATTCAGATGCTCTTGTGCTCCTGCAGCAATGCCAGAAGGTCCATCTGTAAAGAGGTTCCAGTTACGCTGCTCTCCCTTTGTGGGTCAGTCAGTGACCAAAGTGGGAGGACGTACTAGGCAGATGAACCCTGATAAACTGAAGTCGCTTACACTGTGGGACACTCAGGTCAGTCTTGCTGTATTAGGATCTTCTAACATCTACCACCACCACCCCACCCCACTTACACTACTTATTTAAGCTGGTTTGAATCTGATTTTACTTTCATTGCTTCCATCAAAGAGTTGGGGTTTGGGGGCTGATCACAGACAAGGGACAAAAGAAATGTAGAGGAGATTGTAGAGGATTTATACCCTGCCCTTCACTCAGTCTCAGAGCAGCTTATAAATTTCTTTCCCTTCCCTTCCCCACAACAGACACCCTGTGTGGTAGGTGGGGTTGAGAGAGCTCTTGAGAGAACAGCTCTGGAAGAACTATGGCTTGCCCAAGGTCACCCAGCAGGTGCAAGTGGAGGAGTAGGGAATCAAACCGGGTTCTCCCAGATTAGAGTCCATGCACTTAACCACTACACCAAACTGTATGCCATGCCTCTCTCAGTTTGAGTCTCTTGATAGATAATGGCTTAATTGAGACATAAAACTGTGGTTCAATGAAACTAACGTTGGGCTGTGGCTCAGTAGTAGAATATCTGCTTTGCATGCCAAAGGCCCCAGGTTCAGTCCCCAACACCTCCAGTTAAAAGGCTTGGGGGTAGTGAGTGATGTGAAAGACCTTGATCTGAGACCCAGGAGAGCTGCTCCCATTCAGAACAGATAATGCTGACCTTAATAGATCAGTGGTCTGACTCATATAAGGCAGCTTCATATGTAATTATGGTTAGTGTAATTGTCTGAACTCTCCAGTAACTAATCTGATCTGATGGACTCTAACCATAGATCAGGATTCAGGATATGAAGCACTTGTGGTATTAACTACGGTTTTATATGATGAATGAATGCAGACATCTGGCATCAACCTGACTTGTTTCCCAGCCATGCTCTTGTGCCTGCCTGGACAGAGGTAGCTTTTCACACTTGCTAATATCTACAGATTAAGCTGCTTTCAAAGGTATGGAAGCGGAAGGTGGTAAAAAAGTTGGCAACCCTGGTTTCCTTTGTGCTGTCTTTCAAATTCAACCAATCTGGTACAGGTTCTCCAGTACTTGGGGGTGAGAGAGTGAAAATATCTGGCTTTTCATTTTGTAGGTCCATGGGAAGAACTTATTCCTGGCATTTGGCACCATTCAAGAAGTGGGACCCTGCAGTGACAGCGCTTCTCCGGGACCATCTGAATGCAGGCCGTCTGTTCCAGGGACAGCCACTAGTGGGGACAACTCTCTTCCCTTGAGGACAGAAGGAAATGCTCACCGCCCACAGTGCCATCTGCTGGAGGGGTCTGAAGTCGACGATTTGCCATTGCTTACAGAAAATGCTGCTAGGCAGCCCAGGAAATGGCTACACTTCCATTTCGGTCTGTATGGAAGCATCCAAGCCAACGAGTTTGCAAGGGCCAGTAAGGCAAACAAAAGAGGAGACTGGAGAGATCCAAGTCCAAGGTTTGAATTGTGGACATTGGGGGAGAGGGAAGGAGGCTACATTGACCCATTCAGAGGAACATAGCATTGGGCACAATCTGCCCTTGTCTTCCAGAGAGATGGCTCTGATATGACTCCTTTAAATTCCCACTGTTATGCATGAAATGCAGGCAAATTGGAAGACACCTAAGGGTCCTTTCAAGCCACAGTCCTACACTGGAAGGGATCCAGGTGGCCACCTAGTCCTTTCCCCAGCATCTCCCCAGGTGCCTGACCCACATCTGCCTTTATCATGGTCCTACTTGTGCTTGCTGGGCTTGAATGATCAAAGTATAGTGTTGTTTTGATGAAGCTGGATCTCCTTGTTGGGCAAGTGGACATTTGGCTGGGGCCCCAAATCCACCCTAAAGGAGCCATTAAATGGGGAAAGCTAGGAGCCTCAGGTATATCCTTGATATAATTGGAGCTTGGGTACTGGATATGAAGACTGTCCAGAGGTCCCTGCTAAGTACTAGAAGAAGGGAGAGCCTCCAGCGGATTACCACTGATTCCCTCCCATGGAAGCCATTTTTTCTTTGCTGCACGAGTGGGAATCAAAATCTTAACTGTCCTTTTCTAGTATCTGATCTGGTTTTACTTTACTTTGCTAATCAGTAGCTTTGAGCCATGAATTTGAAAAGGGTGTATGTGTACTAAGCCAGGGGTGGGCAATTGTTTTGGCTCGGGGGCCACTTTGTGGGAGCGGAGGTTAGCGGAGGGCCGCACCTTTTAAAACGATTGCATTCATTAGTTAACTTTGCATTTCAGAAAAGGTATAAATTGTATCATCAAAATCAATAAATACAAATTAAATAAAATAGTGGTGGTTTTATTCAATGTATTTATTGTGCTAATTTCATATCATCTATAGCTGCAAGCACATTTAATTTTAGAATCAGTTTAATGAGACAAATGTATCACACTTTTCTACAATTTTTTTGAAATCAGGAGTGAGATTGCTTGTTGAGATTCTCATCACTGCCTGCAAGTTAATGTCTGTCAAAGAGCATCTATATTTACTCTTGTTAATCTTCATGTCTTGGCGGGCTGCAAAAAACTCTGTGGCGGGCTGCATGTGGCCCGTGGGCCGCCATTTGCCCACCCCTGTACTAAGCTAAGTCGTCCTTCTATATTCAGGCTGATCCTGCACTTCGACAGCGGGGGCTTCCTCGTCTTTTACAACTGCCGAATTTATCAGTGTTCTTCTCCTACTGCCCAGCCGGCTACTGACATCTTGAGCCCAGAGTTTGATCGGGAGCAAGCACTGGAGGCCCTTTGTAAAGCCACGCCTGTGTGCCATACTCTCCTGGACCAAAGACATTTCTCGGGGCTGGGTAAGTGTGCCAGTGCTCTTCTGCTTCCTCAGGTGTGGACTGTGAAGATGTTTGGGAATCTGGGGCAAGGAACGGGAGAGGAAGAGTACACGGACACTGGAGGCCAGAAACAAAATTGTGGTGAAACAAAATTGTGGTGAAAGAGGGCAACAGATCATAAAAACAATTAGATCTTTAGTGGAAAAGGTTGGAATGTGGCAAATTTAACATGGTTGTTTTAAAGATTAGTTAACAAGAAGTAGGATTGAGGTTTAAAAATGAAATAAAAGCTCCTCATTTTGTACGACGGCTGAAGCTAAGCAGGTCTGCACAGTCAGTCAGAACTGACCGTATTTAATTTACTATGAGCAGAGGAACAGTAGAGGATACATGTGATCAGTGTATAAATAGGAATCCTATGTTAAGACTCCAAAAACTGAATTTATTCATCTATTACATTTTTGTCCTGTTTTTTCTTCAAGCTCAGGTAGGTGTATATACCCCACCCCTTTTCATAAAATCCCCTTGACCCATTGTCTTTCATTTCTGCCTCATCTTTACCCTGCCTATGAGGCAGCAGCACAGTCCTGAATGGGTTTAAGAAAATATCAGTTATGCCATTTTGAGATTATTTTAAGAATGCAATTAATTTTAGTTATTAATTTTAACTTGTCCTGTTCGATGTTTTTACTTTCGTTGTACGTCGCCCAGAGCCCTGTGTACACAGGGATTGGGTGATTAATAAATTTAAAGTATAAATAAATAAAAAATAGAATTTAGTATAGGCAGATTCATTGATAACAGACTCAAAATCACACAATGTTAAAAGCAGCAAGAATGAAGATTGTAGGACCATATCTAACGTTCCTGACATAACTGTTTTTCGTGGTGTGGTGTGTTATTTGTATCAATTGATTTTTTTTTTAATCAAGTACGAGATACGGGAAAGACTTAAAAGGGGGGGGGGGAATAACCCAAGGAGTTTCAGGGCTGACTAGGGATCTGAATCTGGGTCTCCTTAAGAACCAAACTAAACATTACCCTTTTTTGGTGCATTTCCATGTATACCCCACAGCCATACAGCAGCTGCGGGGAACTGGTTCCTCCCCCCCCCCCCCCGGAGAGCCTAAACGGGCTTGGAATGACACTGTGGGGGGAGGAAGTGTTCCGGCCTCCCCACCCCAAACAGTTTTGTCATGTGAAAACCACATGGAGAGGTCATTTCACTGATTTTACCACTTCATGTGGAGTATTTGTGAACATGAAGCAGCAAAATTCGCAAAATAATGCGCACGCCCCCAAAGCATGGTTTTTGTGTGAGAAAACTGCTTGGAGAGGAGATAGGAGGAGTCCTTCCTTCCCCCACGGTGCCATCCTTTTTTTAAAAAAAAAAGAATAAGTTTTCCACAGCTGTGGTGAGGCTGCAGGGAACATGTGAAAATGAAGGGAAGAAGTAATGCCTCATTTGGCTGTTAGTATTGTAACCTCTTCACTTGCTTGTGAGAAGTCCATTTTTGGAAACAGTGGCATGTTGGCTGTATAGTAATTTCAGCTTCCCTGACCTTTTAACTTACTGTCTTTTCTCCAACAAAAACCAACAAACCTTTATTAGCATGATACATCAAGAAGAATACAAGGCATATGAAGTACTCAGTACAGTTAACATAAATCTCACTTTTTAGAAGCCAGGTACAAAAAAGTTGCCACTATTTCAACAGTTACTGAGGAAAGAAGAAAAAGAGACTTATAATGATCAGATTGGCCTATTAAATCCTTCAACAATTGATCTAAATACTTAGCACAAATGTCAGCATAATAATCACAGTACCGAAGAACATGCTCAATACTTTCTACTTCCTTTCTTCCACAATCACATAGCTTCTGTGCATAAGGAATCTTGGAAAATTTCCCTTGGAGTACTGCAGAGGGCAACGAGCTGGCACATAAGCTCTGCGAGTACATGGATCATTGAGGGAGGAAAAAATTTGATGCTATCATCCCCACGGGAGGAATCCCTAATCTTTTCTCCAATTTTTCTTTTCTTTCTGTGTCCCAGGGAACATCATTAAGAATGAAGTTCTGTATCTGGCAAAGATCCATCCACTTTCCCTTGGATCTCTCTTGTCACCCTCTGCACTCAAATCGTTCAGTTCAGCTTGGAGTGGCTCGACAGCAAGCTACAGGGACATGGGTTACGCCCACAGATCTACGGGAAGGACAAGTGTCCTGCGGGGCACGAGGTGATGAAGGGAACCTTCGGACCTGTGGATGGCTTGAAGAGACTTACCTGGTGGTGTTGTCAGTGCCAGCTTGAAGTGCTACCAGAAGAGATTCAGGGCAACTGAAGTGCTGAGTTTTCTTCCTTCCTGCCCTTTGGGTAGATCCTGTGGCAGTGGGATTCAGCTAGGAGGATGGAATTGATCCACTATTGAAGTAAGGGCTAGGCCATATTATGGTTGTTATGGAGATGCCACCAAAAATGATCCATCCCCATCCTGGTATTTACATAATGGATCTCCTTGTTATATCGTTTCTATGTTGTATTACTTAATTTCTGTTACTTAGTTTCTGTTTCTCCTGATAAAGATGTTGGCTGAGGAACCATAAATGGTACAGCTGGGATAAGGAATGCTTGCCAGTGAGGACGTCACTTTTGGCTGCACCACCAACCATAGCAACCATGATATGTGCTTTACCCCAGGGTCATGCCCATCTGTGATTTAAAACTGTGTACAGGTCGTTCCATTCCTTATGCTCTTGTGTTATTTATAAATGTACATATATATTATTCAGTGCCTGTACTGTAGTTCATGTAAACAATAAAGGACTGGATTCTGTTCAGCATTCAAAACCAGGATTAGGAAGTGTGAATGGACTGGGTTGGCATTGGATTACCTCTGTATATTCAAAGTGAATTTAGAAGCACCCCTGGTTTCATTTCAGCTCAGATTGGTGGTCTTTGCGTGGGATGCCGAACTGGGGCAGGGTATGCATAAGAGGTGGAGGGGTGTGTGAATAATCTCCACAGCCAATGTCCAAGGAAAAAAGGTAGACAATGAATCTACATTTTCAGCTGGTTGGTGCATAGCTGTAACAGACAGGAGATAATTAAAATTCTATCTGGAAAATGAGAAGCCCAATACATATCTTAAAAATATGAAACATACTGAGGGAAACAAAAACAAACCTCCACAAAAATCATGACCTTTATCTGTCCGGAGACTGACAAGAAATGAAGACCACACAAAATATAGAGGAGTACAAGATGGCAGATGACACTATGACGGCTACACAAAGGGAGGTGACAATAACTGAAAACAATTTCACTGTATCTTTTACTGCCCTTGTCCTTTAAATAGCAGCCTGACCACAAGCCATTAAGTAAGTGAAGCTTTTCCTGGCATGGAAATAAAGTGGGGAGAGAAACTTCATCTGCTGAATGTCTGAACGTGAGGTTGCTGCTTAAGAAGCAGGTAGGGCTGCTGACTCTTGGGAACTTCCTGGAGATTTGAAGGTGTTGCACCTTCTGAAACTGCCATTTCTCCCAAGGAGAATTGATCTCTGTAATCTGGAAATCAGTTGTAATTGTAGGAGAACTCCAAGTTCCACCTCTCCCAAGCAAGGCCAGATTTTTTAAAATGGCAGCCCCTACATGCACTTGGGAGTATCTGTAGAAAAATTATAACTGCTGAGATTTTTAGTGCAGCCATTTTAACCTCTCAGGAGAGGGGGAGAGTGTACATAATTGCTGTTCACGGTTTGCTAGGCAATAGAGAGCATCTTCTGTAGTTGCTAGGCAACCACAAGCATCATGCGCCTGAACACAGCAAGAAAAAATCACTAGGCTGGAACATAAACAAATTTAGAGCTTTAGCAGACAAAAGTGGGTGGAGAAAGAAATGACAGGAAGTAAAGTGGGAGAGGAAAAAAATAGGGCCAAGAGGAAGCTAGGAAAGTGGAAGAGAGAAAACTTAAATGGATGGGATACACAGCTGGGCTCCTTTCCTGAACACCCTCCCCACACTCACATAGCCAGGGCTATTTGGGGGCAGGAACACACAGGAACGGCGTTTTGGCTGGCTCCCAAGTTGACCATGCCTATAGCCCCACCCCCTGGTTCCCCAGGTGCCTCGCAAGCCACAGGGTACCTGGGGAAGCCAAGCTGATCCAGGGAATGAAAGCAGTTTAAACTGCCTCCCCTCCTTGGGTTCCCCAGGCGCCCCACAGCTGCAGGACGCCTGGGGAAGCTGTTCCAGAAACTGCCTTTCTTCCCTCGGGTTCCCCATGCGCCCCGCAAGTCGTGGGGCACCTGGGGAAGCCAATCCTGGGAGGGAGCTGTGTTGTCAGGGGTGTGGCCTAATATGCTAATGCGTTTCTGCTGTTGGGTGTGGCTGGTTATGCTAATGAGTTCCTGCTGGGCTTTTTTAACAAAAAAAGCCCTGCACATAGCAAAGTCTTGCCTTCTGTGCCGCACCGAGAACTTTCAACATGGAACCAGGGTGTCCCCATTTCAGTCTGACTCCTTCAGCATATCAGATGGACATTAGATGTGCCTCAGACTGATACACAGTACCGTAATTCCCTAAAAAAAAAAAAAAGGCCAAATGTAACAAGAAGAAATTCTGGAGCAAGAGAAGCCTAATCTCTCCCCCCCCCCCCAAAAAAAATCTTTTCAGCTCTGAAAGGCTTTATTTTAGACTCATAACTATGATCCTTTTGGGGTTGACTCAGGAGCAGGTTCTGCAGGACCTGGCAGCTGTTTTCAGAGCAAGCCTTGGAATGTACGAAGCATTAGGTTTCCCTTGCTCGAAATGTAATGGGCAAAAGTGCCTTTGTTCTCAACCACCATTTTCAGCATGAAGAGCAGGGCTGGCATCACGGGTTGGCATGGTCAGTCATCTGTCAGGCCCACAGCCTGGCAGAAGCCTGCTGCCAACTAGAGATGCTTGGGCCCGTTCACTCCCGCCAGGTGATGGCTCTAGTGGCCCCTATGACATCACTATCTTCTTTTGGGGGAGGGATGCAGGCAGAGCATGATCTGTTTTGTGCTCCTTTAACCTTTTAGTGATGGTCAGAGCACAAGGGGTATACGTGCATGCACTGGAGCTAGGCATAAGGGTTGGAATTGGGGGGGGGGGGGGGGTCACTAGAGAGCATCTTGTCAATTCCCCCCAAACTTCCTGGAGCTACTCCTGCGGGCAAGAGCAGTAATTTTCACACGACCTGAATTCCTGTACCTCTGCTTTTAAAAATTAAATACTTACTCAATGGTGTAAGCAAGCCCAACCCTAAGCAAAGATGCCGTGTGTTGAAACTTTAGCTGAGCGCTGTTTATGCAAATGATGTTAAGAGAAGAGGAAGAAGAGATTGGATTTATACCCCACCCTTCACTCAGAGTCTCAGAGTGGCTTGCAAACTCCTTTCCCTTCCCCACAACAGACACCCTGTGAGGTAGGTGGGGCTGAGAGAGCTCTTTCCAGAAGAGTCCTTGAGAGAACAGCTCTGACAGAACTATGGCTTGCCTAAGGTCATCCAGCAGCTGCAAGTGGAGGAGTGGGGAATCAAACCTGGTTCTCCTAGAGTACAGTCTATGCATTTAACCACTATACCAACCTGGCTCTCATAAGACAATGACTTCTGTCCACATCTGACAAATTATAGGGTGGGGTTAGTCATATTGTTCAAATGATAATGATTGTACGTTATGTCAATGTAATCAAACCGGAACTGGTTAATGGTTGTTGGTTAACATCATCTGGGAAATAGTTTTAAGACTGTACTGTTATATTCATTGCATTTTAACTGGAAATTATGTTGTATTTATGTATTTTTATTTATGTAAATCACCCAGAGGTGATTCAGGGAATGGGCGTTTCATTATTCCAAAGTACAAATAAAATAAATAAATAAATTTTGGATATCTTTTCCTGAGTAGTGAACTATTGTTTCTTCATCTTTAACTCTGTGCAAATGTTCATTCATGATAGTATCAAAAAGGGCTAGATATTCTTCGAACTTCAAAAAATTTCCATTGGTAGCACTGTACAACTTTTCACTTGTACCATGGAATGCCTGGTTTTGCATGCCAAGAACTCTGACCAAAGCAGTCAAACGTTCCAAGATTTGTTGCCAATATTGTTCTTCTTGCCCAGTTTTCTGCTTGTAAATATCATCACTTGTTTTTCTTTTATATAAGCCCAATACAAGTTCTCTCCAGGTCTGATAGTTTTCTAAATGGAGAGTATTCCTCTCATGTGTAAAGACAGAATTGCTCCAATGTTCTTCCAGTCTTTGGAACCTGGTTCTTGTAGAGTTGATACACCATTTCTTTTGCTGAACAGCCTACAGCAAAAACAAACAAACAAAACCCATGTCTTTTGAGGTGGAATATCTCAGCCTTTGAAAATCTTTTGTTTTTCAAGTCTTTGGGAAAATCATATGATACAACCTGCTGTGTTCCATGTTGTACCATAAACTGTTGCAAATTATCACCGCAATAGTTAGGCCAGTTAGCAGGGTCACTGTTAAGTCAAGCCGGGCACAATACCATCTTCTTTTGCCGTACTCACACTTTTCTTGAAATCCTCTATTTCCTCTGTGTGCTCTACTGAAATATCTCCAAATTGTGAAACTTCTTTCTTAGGAGCTCTTAGGAGCACCACGTACAGCTTCCTCAGTGGTAGTTTCAACAGGGGTATATAGTCTTCTTCTTTAACTGCTTTCTGTGGACAAAGGTATTTTCAGAAGAACCTGACCCTTCAGGTTTTGCTGCTGGTGGAACAGATCAACTAGTGGACTGGAGGACCCTTGGAAACTTTACCACAATTGTATCCTGAGTATTAGTCCACCTTCCTCTGCCCCTCCCCCGTTTATTAATTTAGCTTGCCATCTCAGCCACCACTGTGGCTGAGAACATCTGCCGGAGCCATAGTTGCTGAGTCCCAGGGATTGTTATTGCTGACTTGTAAGGAGAGCGTTCATATAGCTTTAGAGAAAGGTGTGGGAGTAGTTGCAAAGTTCTTAGTGCAGAGGTATTTTTCCCTGCACTTGCTCCTCTGCAGCAAGTATGCTCTGCACATTGCTACAGCAAAATGTCCCTACTTTCCTCCCCTTTCTTGCAGCCATGAAGTTGTCTTTCCACCCATTTATTTCCAGACACAGCAGAATTAGGGCTGCCATTCCTCCGAAGGGGGTGGGGGTTACCCTACTTTTGGGGCCCCCAATCTGCCTCGAAGAGCCCTATCACACCCAATGTGTCTAGCACAATGACGTTGCCCAGAAGTGGTGTCATTGTGCCGGACATGTTGTTCAGGGGATGCTCTAGCACAGGGGTGGCCAACCTTGCTTAACGTAAGAGCCACATAGAATAAACGTAAGAGCCACATAGAGATGTCTGAGAGCCGCAAGACAGGAACAAATATCACACACACGTTTTTATTTTTAAAAATATGCAAATTTGCTTTTTATTAACGTTAAATGGGACTGCCAAAAATAAAAAAACCCAGGAAAACCAGTTATAAGAAAGAGAGAGAGAGAAACTAGGAAAGCAAATAGATGGGAGGGAGGAGGGAAGGAAGGAAGGAAGGAAGGGAGAAAGAGAGAAAAAGCATGCCTCCCTTTTGCTTCCCCAGCCGCCCTGCCAGGAGCCGCACAATATGTGTGAAAGAGCCGCATGTGGCTCCCGAGCCACAGGTTGGTCACCCCTGCTCTAGCATTCAGTTAAAAAACTCTGTGGTCACAACATTTACCTTTTGAGGCAGGTAAGGCTGAGAGAGTTCTGAGAGAACTATGACTGGCACAAGGTCACCCAGCAGGCTCCATGTGGAGGAGGAGTGGCGAATCAAACCAGGTTCTTCAGATTAGAGTCCAGCACTGGCTGTCGATGGCATACCAGATTCGTTTCAAGGTGTTGGTTTTAACCTTTAACCTATATGGTCAGGGTCCGGCATACCTGAGGGACTGCTTTTCCTCACATGTTCCCCGGAGAGCACTGTGTTCAGGGACACAAAATCGGTTGGTCCTCCCAGGCCTCAAGGATGTCAGGCTGGCTACAACCAGGGCCAGGGCCTTCTCAGTGGCCGCTCCACACTGGTGGAATGAGCTCCCGGAAGAGATCAGGGCCCTGCGGACCTTTTAAAGTTCTGCGGGGCCTGCAAGACGGAGCTCTTCCACCAGGCTTTCGACTAAGGAGCTACATTACACAATGAGGAGTGTCCCTGTGCCCTGACTTTACCATCTCTCATCTCCAGCCTGTGCCCTGGGTTTACCATCTTTATCTCTGGTTGGAGATGAGAGATGGTAAAGCCAGGGCACAGGGATTTCAGCTGTGCTTCAGATTTTTAAATTCGGTTTTTCAGCTTTCTCCCTTCCATTGTTGTTGTGACTTTTCTTTTTCTATATCAAGAGCTCCTGAAAAGCTGGAACACACCACTGTCAAAGCCTATTTTCTGGGACACTTATGTGGAAAGGATGGAGGCATTCTGAGAAAGCAGTGAATGAAGCGTAGGAGGGCACTTTCTGCCTGCCGCAGGCTGAATTCTCCATAGCTGTTCTGATCCTTAGCTGAACTTGTAAAAAAACCCAGAAGGAACAGAACTGTTTTTTGTTCATCACAGCTAATCCTCTGGGCAGGTACCATTATTTAATATTTCAAAACAGTTTTTTTTAAGTCTGCGTTCTTTTCCTTCTTAATTTATTGGCCTTTACCTTCTGAAGTGAGCTGAGTGGCCATGAACAAAAGGTCTTTTTCCATGATGGCACCACATCTGTGGAACACACTCCTCTACCAGTGCTAGACTTATTAACTGTCCAGCGCCAAGCCAAAACTCTGTTATTTTGCCAGGAATGTCTAAATACTGTACTGTAGTTGGTGGTGGGGAAGTCTGAGCCTTCTATCACTTGCAGATTACAACTTTTATTTATGTTCTATTAACTAGTGAAGAAGAGTTGTTTTTATACCACAGTTCACTACCTGAAGGAGTCTTGGAGTAGCTTATAATTTCCTTCCCTTCTTCTCCCCATGACAGACACCCTGTGAGGCAGGTGGGGCTGAAAGTTCTGAGAGAACTGTGACTGACCAAAGGTCATCCAGCTGGCTTCATGTGAAGGGAGAGGGGAACCAAACCTGGTTCTGCAGATTAGAGTCCATTGCTCCTAACCACTACATTAAACTGGCTCTCAAGTGCTGATTTTTAAACACGATTTTATGTCTATTTATGCTTTTGACAGTTTCAGTGTGCCTATTCTGCTCTCCATGCTGCTATTTATTTATTTGATTTACACTCTGTCTGCCTTTCCGGCTTTATGCTACTTTTATAGTTATGTATTGTTTTTAATTGATTTTATCCTACATCATTTTTGTGGAAACCAGTGTCTTATGTTTTGCAGAGTGTGCAACATAAATGAACGAATGTATCTATCCTGGCTAACAGACCTGTATTCCACAAATGTGAATTCCCTTTAAAAGCAAGCTCAGCTGTATCTAGTACCACTGAACTCTGTGAGGAACATAGATAAACACCGGAGCCAACGAAATGAATTAATAACCCAATTAGCCAAGTTGTAACCTGTTACAGACTATGGCCAGAGGCACAGATTAACAAAAAAGCCAAAAATGAGAATAAAATGGGGTGGTTGCTTCCTTCAACTTGTCAGGGTAGACAGATTAGATCTACTGGCGTTAGAGCTATCTTGGGCTGCGCGCGTGATCTCTTCTTTAGGAATCTTAACCGCAACTGCACCTGTCAGGTTACACTTTCAGCATCTCCAGCCTAATGTATCGTGCCTCTCTAAAAGGTTCGGCTCCCTTTTTTTTGCAATCGCTCCCTTTAAATCATTTCTTTGCTCTTACGAGCCAATCAAAAGAAAGCGAATGGCCGTCACACCAGCCCCCGGAGCGGTCTGATTGGTTGTCGTCTTCCTGGTGTGAGAACCGCGCGGCTGCTGAACTCCCTATCAGCCCACCGGACCAGGTGCCTGGCAGGCTGATTGGCCGCGGCTGCTGGAGGACGTTGTAAAGAAGGAGAACCGGGGAAGGCGGGGAAAGATGTCTTAGGGTAGCGCATATCAAGGGGCAGGCGGGAGGGAATATCAGGTAGGGGTGTGTGTGGGGATTGCTGCGCATCTCCAGGGAGGGAAGCTTTAACAACACGAGATAAGGGGTGGGGAAAGGAGGAGGTTGGGGAGGGGAGAGACAGGAGAAGAAACGGGGAAGGGGAAGCACCAGGTAGGTCTACCTGTGGAAGTGTGTATTAAATACCCTGTCACCAGGTGAGACCCGATGCTAATGGAGCTGTTGAAGAAATGGTTGGGCCATCCGGAAGAGCTCTACAACCTTGTGAAGTTTAAGATGGGTGGCTCTAAGGCAGTGATGCCCAAGATAGACGAGGTGAGTGATGCAGCGCCTTGAACCCAAGGGGGAGGGCAGCGGCCAGTTGAAGGGTCGGGTCTTGCTTAGGGTTGCCAAGTCTGGGTGGGAAAATACCTGGAGACTTTGGGGGTGGAGCCAGGAGAGGGTGGGGTTTGGGGAGGGGAGGGGCCTCCGCATGGTAGAATGCCATAGAGTCTACCTCTCAAAGCAGTCATTTTCTCCAGGGGAGCTGATCTCTGTCAACTGGAGATCAGTTGTAAAAGCGGGAGATCCCCAGGCCCCACCTGGAGGCTGGCAGCCCTAGTCTTGCTCCTACGACCTCTCGGCCCTTTTCTCCCCTTCCACCCTTACCAGTGGTATTCATCGGTGAAACTGGCAGAAACCAGAGAAGAGGTACAATTTCAAAGTGCGTGCATGTACCAACTTTGGATTTGCATAGCATCTTAAACAGAAGCCACATCATACTTTTGTATTAAGGGCAGCTTAAAGAGCAGAACTCGTACAAACTCAGATGTGTTCTAGAACTTAAAACAAAATCTGGTTAGAAGGTGACAAAAGATGAAAATGACAAACACAAAAAAGGGGGAAGGAAGAAAAGATATTTTGGGCCATGTTGCCACTGTTTCTGGGCTGGCGTGACAGGTTTTGTCTCTGGATTTTGCTGCAGACCAACACTGCTGCCTAATTCTTAACAAAAAATTGTCAAGCTTCTTTCATTCTTATTTTGCCCTTCTTTGAGGAAGTAATGGAGATTCTTTCCTCTCTTTTATTCTAACAATGATCTTGTAAGGAAGGTCAAGCTAAGAGAGAACCTGGCCTAATTCCCCCCCTCCCCCGGAGATTCATGCCTTAGGCAGCATTTGAACCCAACTCTCCCTTTTCACAATCTGTTGTGTGTAGCTTATATGAAACACTGCCCTTTCATAAGGCTGTTTGAGTTACTATTGTTTTATGTAAATAGTCTGGTATGTAGGACTTGGGAGGGAGGAAACAAAGCCAGACTAATGTTAACATTCTAGTTGACAGAATGAAAAAAGAAGTGAACTGTCAGTGGATGGCATGCTTGTGTCATTAATGTCTCTGGCTTCAGTGGGTCAAAAATTTAAAGCATCTCTCCCCACTACTGAGTTATCTCAACGGCTTTTGTATATAACTGGGAATAGGGGCTAGGGCTTCTAGTTTACAATGGAAAGTTTCTAGACAGAATGAAGCCCCTTTTTAAAAATGTACTTGAATGTTTCCTCCATGGACTACAATGTCAATATAGGGGCTCCTTTATCACTCCCATCCCTCTTTATCCCCTCCACATCCTCTGGGTTAGGTTAGGGAACAGGCCCAAGATCCCCAGTAACTTTTATGGCTAAATTTGAACCTTAGGTTTTCACATAACGTGTGAAAAATACCTACTGTCTACCACCAAAGGCCACAAGCTTGCTGAAAATATTCAGCTTGCAACCAAAAAGGGAAAAAAAGACTGCATTTGGTCCACAATTAATTTTTAAAAGTACTTCATTAAATTATTTACATTCTGTCTTTCTTGCCATACAGTGGAATTTCAAGGCAGTGTATCATGCTAGCCAAACCAGTGAAAAAATTAAAGCTGGAACCTTAAAACCAAAAACAGCACCAGCACTCAACTAATCCTTCCTCTCTCTCACAAGCATACAAAACCTGTGGAATGGGACCCATAAGGGGCCCTTCTTATAGCACACTGCTGTTAATAAATTGTGTGTGTATAAGACCAGGGAGTGGTAAAAGAAAAGAGACTCCTTGAGGACTTCTTTTGCTATAATTTCAGTGTGTGCACATTCTGCTAAAGCTGTAAAGCAGCTTCAAAAATACCTACAGCTTTTATACCTGCTTGTTCCACATGCAGAGACAGGAAGCCTCCGAATATTAGTATTAGGAGGCAACATGTGGGGAAGACCTAGGCAAACAGGGCACAATTTCTTAGCCCTCAGGGCAACTGGTGGCTCCTGTGAAACAGGATGCTGAACTAGCTGGACCACTGGTCTGATCCAGGAAGGCTCTTCATATTCTTACATTCTTTAAATGCTTAACCAGAATAGGAACCTGCACATTATGTATGTAATGTTCTCCCCCCCATGGATAACTCAGTAAGTGGTCAATTTGTAAGGCACTTGGCAACACACCCACTGAATTCAGGGTGCATAGTAATCTTATGTGGATTTTGCTGCCTTCCATCCACACTTTGTGGAGACAGCGCAGTCTATAAATATTTTAAATAACTAACATTTATCCCATATCCTGATAACGAATGTGGTAATAAGATGGTGGAGTGATAGGGAATAGAGTACATTAATAATGATGTACTAATTAGCCCTGCTTGTCAAAAGTGCCACGTCGCCTGAATGCCTTTGAAAGAGAAATTGTGGCTAACTTGTGAATCCTTGTGGCAGTTGTTCTGCATGGTGAGCCACGGCTTCCTGTTGCCTTCCCGCCACAAGTGGCTTCCTCTTGCTTTCCTGCCACAAATCAATGTACCTGTCTCCGAGTCAAGCAGAGTCAGTGTTCAGTTTTTCTGTTCACCTCCACATTTTTATTGTTGAAAGCACCATTTGTATGTTTATGCACTTTCAAAATTTGTTCAGATTCTTATTTCTTAAACAAAAACTAGACTGTTTTCTTTTAAGCTGAAAAAGTGCTTTAGAAGAGGGGAGGGCAGAAACAGATTTGTGATGTTGCAGGCAATAGTAAACTGGTGCTGGTTTCTGTTGCTGACTGGCAGAACCAGTTTCCTGAGTTCAGTGCTGAGAAAAGTTCATACCTCTGTCTGCAACAGAATAAGTGCACTTCTCCAGCCACCCTACCACTTAACATGGTGTATTGTTTTTACATAACCTAAGCTATTTCTAAGAATAAAACCAAGGTTGCTCCATGCTCATTAGTTTCGATTACACCCTTGAACAACAATAAAGATTATGAAATAGAGTTGGTACCTGGGACAGATCTATTCAAGGTACGCATGGTGTAAGGATGAGCCGCCCTAAATCTCCTACTCTGGGTGCTGAAAACAGCCTCTCCAGCAGTCAGGTAGGCAGGGGGCACTCTCCTTTTATTTTGTGAGAGTGAAAACTCCGCTGTTACAAGGCCTTGGCTTTCCACTCTTGGGGTTCGTTCTGGGGTGCACCTATGCTCAAGTCAGTAATTTCAGACACTGTTTGAAATATAAATCAAATATATGAAGAAGAGTTGGATTTATACCCCGCCTGTCACTCCAAGTCTCAGCGCAGCTTACAATCTCCTGCCCTTCCTCTCCCCACAACAGATCCCCAGTGAGGTAGGTGGGGCTGAGAAGGCTCTTTCGAGGACTGTTCTTGAGAGAACTGTGACTGACCCAAGGTCACCCAGCTGGCTGCATGTGGGGAATCAAACCCAGTTAACTGGTATAGCATAGCAGCATGCCAAGGTAAAGAAGGCTAAAAAGTAACCATCCTATGTACATGGAGGAGCCGTCTTTTCTAGCAATTGGTGTATCACCCGGCAACTCAATGGCTAATCAGGGCTAACCAGTTAATTAACGTCTGCTGTGAGAAGAAACGTGGAAGGAGTAGAGACTCTGACCAATTCCCCACAAGTAGCTGTGCCACCCTCGCTCTTCCGTTTCCCCCGGTTGCATTGGTCAATTTCACACTCTTCGCTGTGCGGCCCGGCTTTGACCCGCATCTCCCTCTGATTTCCCGTGCATCTTCTTGATCTCAAAAACAATCAAGAAGACGTGGAGGAAATTAGGGGGAGATGTGGGTCAAAATGCGGCCATGCAGCGAAGAGTGTGAAATTCACTAATGCAACCGGGGGAAACAGAAGAGCGAGGGAGGCACAGCTGCTTGTGGGGAATCTGTCCCCCAAGGCGGAATCTTCAGTTAACAGAGACTGCACACAGGTGTCTCTAATAATCAGAGGGAGCACTTCCTGAATAGGCCAGAATCCCATCATCACCTTGCTGAAACCTGTGAATTATCAAGTTCCTTACACACGGTTAGTGGGTTAGTCAAAGCTTTAGGCCAGTTATACACAGAGTCCTTAGGAGAATCTGACCCTGTTATCTATCTGACAGTACAGTCCTAAGCATGTATATTTAGGAAGAAGACCCACTGAAAAGGACTCTGGTATACCTATATGGCTAAAGATGATGCTTGAAACTTCAGTGTATTATAAAATTTAGTCCCCTGAGATACTATACAATCTTGTGATGTAGGCTGTTATTTCTGTTGTGCTGATGACTTAGAGACTTGCCCAAAGGCACCTAGTGGATATTTTTTTTGTTTTAAAGAGCAGGTAGGTGGATATAATTTTTCCCTAGTAATGGTATCCTGGAACTAGTCCCAGTACAAAGTTGTTAGTTTCATGGCTTTGCAAGGATGAGAAGAAAACCCTGCACTTAGCTGCAACTAAGATGGGGTTCAAATCCCCACACAGCCATGGAGTGGACTGAACTTTGGTGGCCACTTAGAACATAAGAACACAAGAGAAGCCAATGTTGGATCAGGCCAATGGTCCATCTAGTCCAACATGCTGTGTCATACAGTGGCCAAAACCCAGGGGTCATCAGGAGGTCCACTGGCAGGGCCAATGCTCTCTGCCTAACCTACCTCACCAGGACAAAACAGGGAGAGAACTATGAAGGTTGTCCCTAGCTTCATGGAAGAAGGGGCAAGATTGAGCCAGATCACTGGTCCATTTCGTTCAGTATGGTCTAACCTGACTGGCTGTCCTGGGCAGAATAGGCCCTTCCTGGACAGAATAGGCCCTTCCTTTAACTGGAGAGGTCAAGAACTGAGCCTTCTTCATATCATGCACTCTTCCTCCAAACCATGACCTGTGCTGCATTAGTTGTGGAAAAATCAGATTTGCCATTCTTGAACATATACGCCACTGTTATTATCAAGTCAGATCTATGGCCAGCGGCAGCTCCATGGACTCCAATGCTTCCCTACACCCCGATCCTTTTTGTATCTTAGGAGTTTTCTTTCTTGTTGGTTTCCACCTAACTCTTCCACCTCTAGAATTTCAAAGGTTACAATATGCACACTTGCTTGGGACCAGTCAGGTGACTTAGTGTAACTTACTCCAAACCTCCAAGAAAGTCCAGGGTTGCCATCAATGCTCCCTCTAAGCTGCAGAGTCCTGTGAGCAAAAATTCAACTTTGTGAGCTACTGGTTTTAAAGTTGTGAGCGAGCGATTTGGCTACTGCATAAATCAGTTTGCTCTGGGGCTAAGGCAAAAGCTCCTCAGCTAAAGCCAGAATGTGTGAGCCAGAGGCTAAAAAACTCTGAGCTAGCTCACGCTAATTCAGCTTAGAGGGAACACTGATTGCCATGCAGAGGAATGCACTGGCAAGCCACCGCTGAACATATCTTGCCTTAAAAATCCTGTGGGGTTGCCATAAGTCAGCTGTGACTTGTTAGCACTTTCCATCACCACCACACCCAAATAAGCATGCACCATCCTCTCCACAGGTGGCTGGCTCTACCCCATGGCTTTCTTGCGGTGCTGCAGGATCCCTGTTTGGTAGTCAGCTGCAAGAACTGAAGCAGTGGCTACACCGTTCTATATTTCCTGTTTTTTTAAAAGAAAAAAGAAAAAGAAAAGACATTCCCATCCTTACAGCCAAACTCCTAGTATGATTACTTGGACTTCAGGTTCTTTCAAAAAAGGCTCTGCATTTCTGTACAATTATTACTTCCTTTCCTCTGGCCTAACTACTGTTCACTCTGGTGTTTGAACTTTGCCTGAATATTCCGATAAAATCTACTGGATGAACAAGACTAGAGTTTTTTCATACTATTAACTGGTAATAACTCCCTCTCCAAGCCACCGTTTAAAGATTCCCTCCCCCCTCCGGACTGTTGGTAACCCGAAGCGTCTTACTGTCATTGAATTCAGGGGAACATACTGGAGAGCAAACATGGTAAATATGTGGTGCCCGTCTCCCTGAAATCGTTTGCTTTCCTGGGTCATTCTCGGGAAAGCGTGCGCAGGAACCGAGGCTCAGCTCCGAACGCCTTCCCTTGGTTGGCACCTCGAATCCAAACGGGGAAGAAAACTGACGCTCCGTATGATTTTTCCTCCTCCGGCTTGGAGCGGACGGAGTTAACTCGCTCTGCTCGGGGCGTCCTCTCTCTCTCCCCCCCCTCCCTATTAGCTAGCCGGGAGGCGTGCCGAATGGGGCGCGGGGAAGGGGCGGTGGGAGTGTCTGGCTGTTTGCTCGCTTGGGTGGCCGGGAGGGGTGTGGGCTGTGTCCGCCCGGGATCGGCCTCCCTCGCTTCCCTGGGCCCTCGTGGGGGATCGGGGCCATGGAGAGCCAGCCTGGTTCGGTGTTGCTCCTGGGGGGCTAGCCGCCTGCCCCCGGTTGCGTCCGGCGGGCCCCTTCCATGGCCAGCTGCAGCTCCAAGGCCGCCGCCTCCCTCTTCAAGCGCACTCTGGCGCTTTCTCCGCCGCGCGGTGGCGGCTGCGGACGCGGTGGCGGCCCCGGTTCCCCGTGCACGACGTCCTTGAGCAGCGGGCGGTTCCGCTCTGGGGGCAGCCGCCTCTTGCAGCCGCCCTCTGCGCTCCCGCCCCGCTTCCTGGCCACTCAGTCCCTCTCTCCGCCCGTCCTCTTCCTGCAGGACTCGCTCAGCGACAGTCTCCGCACTTGCTACCAGTACTTGAATCAGACCAGCCGGAGTTTCGCCGCCGTCATCCAAGCGCTCGACGGAGAGCTGCGGTGAGTTGGGGTGGTGGTGGGGCGGGGACAGTAACAACTCCTTCGAGCTGCGCTTTTTCAAAGTTTGTTGTGGAAAGGAAAGAGTTAACGAAGCAGGGGGCGGGCTTAAGCGACTGAGCGCTCTGACTAGCAGCAGTTATCCAAGTTTTTAGACAGAGAGTGACTGTTTCTCAGTCTCTACATCGGACATTTTTAAACGGCAGGTGTAATTATTATTTGCCAGGATATAAGGTTCTTGCCTACTTCCCTGGATGTTATTCTTACAACAGCCTTATAAGGTAGGCTAGACAATGAAAGTAACTGGGCCAGGGTCCCTCCATGAACTTTCACTGCTACTTGAATGGAACATTCGATCAGCTGGCCTTGAACAGCATCACACCAATAAAATTAAAAACAATCCTAATAACCTGACTCCAGGCTAGGACTCTTTTATTTATTCATATTCTCTTACCGTAGCTTGGTGAAAAGAACTTTGTAACTGCTAAAAGTGGCTCTGTGTATAATACCTGCTAGGAACATGCTGTCTTGCTCTCCAGTTCTTTTTCACAGCCAAGTAGGGATTTGAATTTGGGGTTTCCTAATCCTGCTCTGATACTGTAACCACTGCACACAGTGACTTGTCAGTCTGGGATCCACGCAAGCATTTTTGTTTTGTTATAGTGGCTACTGTATTCGGTCAAGGTAGAGCAGAGCTCAGGGCAGTGTGAGGTGCAGTTTTTCTGTGAACTTTCTGTAGTGGTGATTTTCCTAGCGGGATATTTGTCATATTCATGTCCCAGTGTTCCAGCAGCAGCATTACTAAACTGCGGAAGAAACTAATTTACCCTTCAATAAGATGGGGTCAGTTAGCAAATGGAGAGGGTGGATTACACAGCCTGATTTGCCTGGAGCTCTCCAAGCTCTTTGACTGGTTGGAATGAAATTGGCCTTTTTTGTAAGTTGCATCTGGGAGTTGGTGAATGTGAGGTTGCATCTCCCATTAGATGGCAAGGGAAAATTGGAAGCAGCCTGGGCTTTGATCTCTGAGGCCTGCTTTATTGCTGTATTGGGGCTATGTCTGCCTCTATTTGCTGCTTTCCTGCAGTACAGTTTCCATCTGCATGTCACTCCAACCTCTGGGGCTTATTTGAGCAACTGGGAGACTATTCCCCTGAGATGCCTGCTGTTGACTCTTGTTACAGTTCCGCAGGGCCTATAAGACGGAGCTCTTCCACCAGGCCTTTGATTAGGGAGCCGCACTACATAAAGCGAGGCCCTGGCCCCAACATCAGCATCAACATTAACATCAATATCAACATTATTATCACCATCAACAGCCTGGCACAACCCAGAGTATGACTTAGCTGACTGCATAATTGTGAATGCTGCAAACGTCCACCATTGTTATATTAGTTCTACTAGCACTTTATGTTTTGTTATGTTTAGGATTATATTGGTGTGATTTTATTAATTTTCTTGTTGGTGTTTTATACAGTTTTTGTAAGCTGCCCTGCCTGGCAGAGAGGCGGGGACATAAGTCAAATTAATAATAACAGTAATGATAATAATAATAACAACAACAACAACCATAGAACTCCAAGTTGCATTCTCTTATCAGGAATGTCTTGAGTTGTTATTCTCAGGTTGCCATTGCTTGGTTGCCATTTCAATAAGCAATTGTACACGCCAACTTCTAGGTTAAACAGGCTTGTTTGAGGGGTGGATCCACACCCATGCAGTTGAATGAGCTAGTAGAGTGTACAAAATGAAAATTCCTTTGCAAGTAGAAAGCTTGCACATCAGGGAGAATGTTAGGTTAAACTCTTTCTCCCTGTTGTGTTGAGTTTTTACTTGGTTTTAAAATATATACACTTCCCCCCCCCCCCCCCCAAACACACCCACATACAGGCATATCTGAACACACTCAAGAAAGACAACCTCTACCTGCCGCATGCTGGTGAATGTATCATAATTTTTCTCTATGAAAAAACAAAACAAAAAGCAGATACTAGTAACTTGCTTATTCTGGAGTGGTCACCCAGGATCTGCAGCCTGCTTTGTATGCAGAAGGTTGCAGGTTCAATCCCTGTAATATCCAGTTTAAGGAGGTCAGGCAGTAGGTGTTGGGAAAAGACCTTTCTTTCCTGGAGAGCGTGGATAATTGCTACCAATCAGAGTAGATAGTACTGAGCAAGATGGTTTACTGGACTGACTCTATGAGTTTCATATGTTGTAGAAATCCAACTGAGAATGACGTTTCCTTGGATGCTTCTTTTGTGTGTCTCTTTCAGTTTTGCGCACCCCACCTGTAAAAAGCTGCCTTTGCAGGTCTGCCCCTTGTGTTGCAATTTTCAGGTGTGGGAGAACCCTTGCAAGCTGACCCTCTGCTCACTTACTCGGGCACACAAGCTTGCTCTCAGTGGGTGTTTTTTTTACCTAATGGTGCAAGCAGCTGCTTTAAACCAAGGCCCTCCAGGAATGCCAGTTACATGTCCTCAGAGATTCAGTTCATGGAGGAAAGCGAGCAAATACGAACTCCCGAAGCACACACTTCTGCTTTTCTGAACAACCAGCTTCCTATTTACTTTGAAACCAAAATACATTTCTAGCATTAAATTTGGTTGAACACTTTACTTCCCCCTCCCCCTGCCCATCTTATCATAAATATGAAGCTTGATGCTGGCACCTAGAAAGCAGAAATACGTTTCCAGCCCTGGAGTGTAATGTTGAAACCTATCTCCTAGTTTTGGAGCCAGATCCTAGAACTGATTTTAATAGACAAGTTCAGCAGGTATTCAGATCTCTCGCACAGAAGTAAAGGGAATTGAAGTGCTTAATTGGGTAAACCATGACCCCTAGTCTGACCAGCTGGGCTTTGTGCAAGATTCTGTGCGGCACAGGGTATGTTGCATGCAGAGGGATGATAAACACAAATAAGCATCAACATCATTTCCCTGCCATCATTTGTCATATTAGATCTAATTACCAACAGGAAAGAAGAAGAAATGTGAAATAGTTGGGTCTGGACCATGGTCTGATCTCATGTCCTTAGAAACATTTTGGTTTTCATTTAGACTTAGGGACCTTGGTGTTTTAATAGTGAATCTTGGTGCAGTCCACATTCCCCTAAAAATGTGTCAGTAGATACAGGTTGGAAGATGGAGGGGGAGAAAAGCGGGGGACAGAAGGAGTAACTCTTACAGCTGAATTCCAGAGCCTGCAGTGATCCTAGTATGTCCAACATTTTCATCTGGCCTCTGTAGCTGAGCCTTGAGTAGCTTCTGACCATGAGGGGCCTTACAGGATGTTTGCTTCCTTGCGAGGGAGTTCCACGGCAAATGTACAGTTCCCGGGACCTCCTGCCTGTGGTACTTACCAGTTGAACCTCTGAGAGCCATTGTGATGACAGTATCGGGCTAGGACTGGGGAGACCTGGGTTCTAATCCCCATGAGGCCATGAAGCTGACTAAGTGACCTTGGGCCTGTTACTCTCTCTCAGCGTAGCCTACCTTACAGGGTTGTTGTGAAGGCAGAATGGCAGAGGGGAGGGACCATTATATGCTGGCCTGAGCTCCTGGGAGGGAGATCAGGATAAAATCACAATAGGTAATGTCATCTGAGCAGGGCCTCATTTGATTACCTCAGGATCTTACACAAGAGAAGGAATTCCTTGAGGTATCTTGGACTCTGCCATTTAGGCCTTTAAAAGTTAATGCTCACATAAATGTGTGCCTGTGTGGCCCTGTTAGTATGCTAATGACCAAATAGTTCAGAGGAGTCAGTTAAAAAATGTGGCAGTCTTCAGAAGACAGGCCCAAATGTTCTCTCTAGATGAGCATTCAGGTAATAACATGCCCCCTTTTGTTCCTCACAGCAATGCAGTGTGCATCTTCTACTTGGTTCTCCGAGCCCTGGACACGGTTGAGGATGACATGACCATCAATCTAGAAACTAAGGTCCCCATGCTGGAGAATTTTCACTCCTACCTGTACCAGCCAGACTGGAAGTTCATGGAGAGCAAGGAGAAACACAGACAGGTGCTGGAGGACTTCCCGACGGTGAGCAGATTTGCCTGTCCAGGTCTCTCATTATTTGGCTCTTAAACTGGCAGCACATCCTTGACACAGATTCAGAGAACATAAACAAAGGTCACTCTGGATTCATGCATTGAAATTATTGCCCATTATGGTCCTATTGCTGTAGAGTTTGCACTTGGGTGATGGTAGACGGAGGCTTGATTGATTGACTTCCTGCTTCCTGTCCCTTTGCCAGGGCTGGGCATTTGTCCAGTCAGATATTGTTTTAACTAATTGCTGAGTATTTTCAAAGCCTCAACTCTGTTGGAACAACAGGAAGAAACTTTGATTGTTCACAGAATTGATACTTGGGCTGATTATGAACGCAAATCCGTTAACAGTCCTTGTAAAACTAATTCAGTTTTTTAAAAAGTTACAGTTGTATGGGTGGCCCAAGGCAGTGAACTATGCCCCTGAGGACAGATTGTGACTTCCTTTGGAGATGTCCATATGTGTAGCAGGTGGCAAACAGAAGAAGCTTTGCCATGCTGCTTGTTTTGGCCCTAATTTCTTTTGCTAAACAAATGACCCCAGAATGAAATTGTAAGAAGGCAGATTGCCATGTAGGCAGCAGAAGCATTTTTGACTTCTGGAACATCAGGCAATATCTGGATATAATCAGGTAGCAGACAGGTAGTCAGGGGCGCAAAAGTGAATTTAATATGTTACTAGTACTCTCTTTCAGAGGGCTTGAAGGAGAAGATGGGAAGTAACACCTTCTTACTGGTATTCTTTACTAGCTGATTTTTACCTTTGTGGTTGGCTGACTGCTCAGTTATATTTACGTAGATGTTTATAGTCTGCTTTTCTCTCCAGTGGGGACTTAAAGTCGTGTTTTGCTCTTCCCATTTTTATCCTCTCCAAACTCTGTGAGGGTGGGTTAGGCTAAGAGAGAGTGACAGGCCCAAGGTCACATAGCAGGGTGGGGATTCAAATCTGGCTCCTACAGATCCTAGTCTGATGGACTAACCCAGAGATGTCGAACTCATTTGTTACAAGGGCCGGATCTGACATAAATGTCATTTGTGTCGGGCCGGGCCATGTGTGCCATAAAATGTCACACAAGGTATCAGAGATATAAATTTTATAAAGATGATTTCAGATGCCGAATGGCAATAGCAGGCGTGATTGGATTAGGTGTGATATGCAGAGGGGTGGAGATATGGAGATATCAGCACTGGTGTGAGATACAGGGGCATGGAGATAACAGCATTGGTAGTAAGGCAGGAAACCTAGGTCTCAGTTTGGTACAGAAGGTTTCAGTCCAGGAGGATGCAAAGAATAAATGGAAATAAGTCTGAAGAATTGAGCAGTGACTCACAAAAGCACATACCCTACCACAATTTTGTCAGTCTTTAAAGGTGCTGCTGGACTCTTACTCTTTTTACTACTATTAGAAAACACAACATTCAAAAACCAGTGGGGGAACATTTTAACCTTCCAGGGCATTCAGCTGCTGACCTAAGAGTAGCAGTTCTCGTACAAAGGAATTTCAAAGGGAAATTACAAAGAGAGACAGCTGAATTGCAACTGATCATGAAGCTAAAGACAATGCAAACTCCTGGACTGAATGGAGACCTAGGTTTCTTCTCTCATTACCAATGCCTGCTTTATCTTTTGGCGTCTGAAATCACTCTGCAAGATACAAGGACAGATGGACTCTCATTCCAGCTGTATATAAAGAAATGAGCAGTGATTCATGAAAGCTCATGCCCTACCACAAATTTTGTTAGTCATTAAGGTGCTGCTATACTCTTGCTCCCTTTCACTAATAAGGAATGCAACCTGTGCTGTTAGGTTTCTCCCCCCCATCTGTTAGAAATGGAAAGGGGAATCTCTCCAAGTGCCATTGGACTCCTTTCCCCTTCTCTCTGGTGCTCTCTCTGTGTGAAGAAAAGTGTGCTTGCCCACAAAAGATTATACCTGGAATAAAACGTTTTTGGGCTTATACACAGGTCTCTCTCTCTCTCTGTCTCTCATATATCTGGAATAAAATGTTTTTGCTCTTAAACTCAGGTCTCTCTCTCTCTCTCTCTGTTTCTGGTGTGCTCCCTCTGGCTCTTTCCCTCCCTCTCCATCTCTGAAGAAGAAAAAGTGTGCTTGCACACAAAAGCGTATAACTGGAATAGAACGTTGCTGGTCTTAAAAGTCCCAAGAGATGCTATCCCCCCTGCCCGGCTTTTTCCCTCCCCCTCCCTTCCCAGAGGAGAAAGGGGGAGGAGCCCTCAGCCAATCGAAGGAAGGCTTTCTTTCTCTCCTCTGAAGCAGGAAATAGGAGAGACTGGCCAAAAGGAGCTGCAATGTAAGAAGCAGGAAGCTGCATACAGCTAGTTGCTTTTGGGCCAGATTGGGGCCTTGCAGGGGCCAGGTCCGGCCTGTGGGCCTTATGTTTGACACCATGGTCTAACCAGTACGTTGCTTTGGTTCTGAGAAAAGGAAGGTTTTGTTTGGATTGGCAGTGCTTCTGGAAGGTGTTCAGGGTCTAGGGCAAGGGGAAGCCACCCAAAACACCTGTCTAGCCTTACTTTTGCAAAGTCCTCTCTTCCCCCTCACTCACTCCAGTTCTTCCGAAGGGGGCAATGTACATGATTCTGCTGTATAGTACACTTATTGGCCGTTCAGGACAGGAATATAGCTGAGTAGAGTGTCCTCTTCAACAACAGCAGCTTTCATTGCTAAAAAGCAAGGGTATGTGGCAATACCAACTGGTTGGTATTGCCACATAGGCTAGCAGTGTGTTCAGCTTTGAGGTTTTTTGCTGCTGAAGTTAATTGCTGCTGAAGTTAATGTAGGATTATGTTACAGCTACTTGAAAATTTGCGGCTTCCAGTATGTCCATAGAAGCAGCACTGGGGCAAGAACGTTACCCTTCACGTATCACGACTGGTCTGTTTTTTGGCAAGCTGAGAGAGCTGTCAGGATGGTTTCCTTGTTATTTATTGCTTGTCTGTTTTCTAATGCTTGCATTTTCTGCCTTAGATCTCTTTGGAGTTTCGGAACTTGGCAAAGACCTATCAGGACGTCATTGCCGAAATTTGCCACAAGATGGGCCTTGGAATGATTGAATTTCTGGAAAAGAAAGTGGATTCTAAGAAGGATTGGGATAGGGTGAGTGAACTGGAAGTCGGTCAGGAGAGGCTGAGGATTCCCCCTGAGAAATTTGCAGACTGATTGGAGGGTTGAACTCTTGTAATGTGCACCTTCAGTAAATGGGCTGGTGATGATCAGAGAAAGTTGGCTATGTGAGCAGCTGTCACAAATTTGCCATTCAGTGAGTAAAATTTTATTTTTTCGTGTCAGTGACCATCCATATGATAAGGCTATATTTACTTTGCCCTGTAAAAGTAAAAGGGTGCAATTTACTTTTTAGGGGCTGTAGGTAGAGGGACCATGGTTAGCCCTGGTATCTGTTGAAGCTCCTGAGATCCAGCTGCTGGCCCCAGATCTTTAGGAGTGCTGTGGCAGCTATGGGGTGGGGGGGCGGGAGGCTCTGAGGCAACTGCCTTCTGGACTGAAGAATGCCCAGCCCCCCCCCCCCCGGCTTCTCCTGTAGGTTCTTTAAACTCCAACTGCCCACGGTCAAATCAAAAGGGGGACCAAGCTCAGAATGAAGGACTGGTAGCACGTAAGCTATGCACTCCCTATAGGTCTCTTATTCGGAAACTGCTAGACCAAGTCTGCACTTATATGTGAGGTAAATACCGATTACTTTTCCTTGGACATTTGACTTGACAGACAAAACACAGGTGGAGATGAACAACAAAGATCTATTTAACAGAAAATTATTTCATAACAGTAACTATTGTGTGTGGATGACTTCAATATATAAAGTAAAACTGGATCTCAAGGAAAGCAAATAAACCCTGAAGGGAGATTTGATTCCCCTGTCTCTGGACAGCTTACCTCAGCAGGTTCAAGGCTTTCCCACGCACAGAGGACCTTTCCCCAGAACCTACGTACACCAGTTAGAAATGATAGGCCCTTAACAAGATGCTGGTCACACTAAAATAAACTTTCTTCCCTGCCAATCCCCAAACCCTAACTAAAAGCCAAGTTAAAGCCTGGCTAAGTGGGCACTCCTTTCCCTATTTGAAGGCAAGAAGTTTTTCTTCCCCCACTTAAGCTGAGGCTGGCACACCCTGTCAAGGAGTCCAAGGCCAAATCCCATGGGTCCCCAGGAAAGATGATATAATAAACAAACAAGAAGCCCTGTGATAAAATGACAATAACATTTAATAACTCTTACAAACATCAAATATTTGGCAAGAAAAGTCCAACATCCTCAGTGAGCACCTGGTTATACACTCATTTCACCAATCTTCCTCAGGAGTAATCTTATATTGAGTAAAAGGTGTCAGCCTCTAGATACAGCTTAGCTACTATTATACTTTCTTCAAATCTTTTACAGCTTAAGTTCATTTTAGTTTTCTTCATAACTTCTGGATCCATTTTCAAATTAGCTTCTTTTCAGCTTTCATCAAATTATCCTAGAACAAACATGGTTATTTAGAACGGAGAGGAATATGAAGCTGAATGGAATGTTGTTATGTTATAATTTTTGAAATCATTAATAATTTTTAACCTTTAACTTACTTTAAGTTCCACTTAAATTAGGAACAAGCCAGTTAATTTATTTCTGACAGTAGCAACCAGTCCTTTCTTTAATATCCGGCTGAAAACTCCTGGACTGAGTGGAGACCTAGGTACACAAGTAACGAGACCATTGTCATATTTTAAAAAGATTTTATAAAGTTTATTTCAGTTTCTACTAATATGTCAATTTATTCTACAACCAACATACTTCTCAAAGATCAAGCAGTAGGGAAATAAGAAAACTAGCTTCAACTATCCAACACTTTCAGAACTTGCATTAGATGACACAGACCTTAATTTCATAGTCAAAGGCCAAAGTTCAGGCGTTCTCTACGTTGCTGGCAATTACAATTCGAGCAGGTCATAATTTCAGGCCTTTAGTCTATCAAAATCCCAGCTAGTCTCTCTACTTCAGGGCCTTAGTTTAATTACAGTTTTTGGGCTCAGCAACATCAGGTGAGGATGACACATTTTCAGGAGAAGCCTCTAGAAAATTACTTCATCACCCCCAGGTTCTCTCTCCCATCAAGGGTTCCCACGAGAAGCTAATCGCTGCACTCCCATCTCTGGCCTTGAAGATGATAAAAACTAATTAGGCCAAGAGACCAATTAGTAGCACCTGCAGAATGGACCAGGCCCATTACTGTTCAGGTTAAACCTTGAGGGAAGGCCAGGGGTGCTTTGTATGTGGAGTTCCATGGGCTCTGATTGGCTGACAATCACTTAGATTTGTATGAATCCAAAATCACAAGGATTGGTTCATAGCCCTGGAGGAGAGGCAGGACTTTAAGGATGATTGCCACAATGCCTAAGCTGAACTTCTGGCTGATTTCTTGCCAGCATTGCTTGCTTGCCAGCTTAGTTATTTATTATGTACGTTTCTCCCAAAAGTTCAGGGCTGCCTATGTAGTTCTCTGTGGCCACCAGCAACCTTCTAGAACAGGGGTGTCAAACTCATTTGTTATGGAGGGCCGGATTTGACATAAATTGGACTTTGTTGGGCCGGGCCATGTGTGTCATAAAACGTAATGCCATTTTTTTAAAACTTAAAATATAAACATGCTTGAAACGTTAGCATTCTTGAAATATTTTGTTTATTTAACTGTCTCTGATAACTGACACTTCTTGCTCTGAATTATTGCATCAAAATGCCTGTGCTGTAGCAATCTGGGTGGGGGAGGAGCCTCAGCCCAGTGCAGGTAGCAGAAGCTTGCCTATCTATCTCTCCTGAGCGATTGAGAGAGTCTGGGAAAGCAATCTGTGATGCAGCAGCAGAACTGGAGGAAGAAGCAGGAGACAGCCAGTCCCTTGAGGGCCTGATGCGGTCCCTGGGCCGTACGTTTGACTCCCCTGTTCTAGGGCAATGGCTCTCCACCATTCTCCTTGGTCATGGTCTCCACTGAATTGGAGTACAAGCTGCAATGGTTAAATATGTGGAGGATCTTTCATCAAATTGGGATCTGGATGGGCTTACCTGCTTTTTCTCCTCCAGATCTGTTTTAGTGGCAGTTGAACCTTTGGGCTGTCACTTCTGGGTGATGCTGGTGAGGTGCCTTCCTGTAGAGTCATAGGGTGGCTTCGTATGCATGTGATTATTCTTTGATGACTGCAAAACCCAAACCATGTGTGAAATGGCCCCCATGGATCAAATACAACAGTTTCTACCACATTGCTTTCCAAAGGAAGCCATTGAGATGCACGACTGTGGGGCTGGTTAACACAATCTATTCCTGCATGGGTCATTCTTTAGCCTTCAGGAGAATGGTCTTGGGAGGACAACAGCAAGCTGTGCCTGGCTGTTTTTGTGATAAACAGGGTTTTAAAGTCATTCAGACTGCAACTTTTTGACCCCTTCAGTATTGCCACTACGTTGCTGGCCTGGTTGGGATCGGCCTCTCACGGCTCTTCTCTGCGTCCAATCTGGAAGATCCTGTCGTCGGACAAGACACGGAGCTCGCCAACTCTATGGGCCTCTTCCTGCAGAAAACCAACATCATTCGAGACTACCTGGAGGACCAATGCGAAGACAGAGAATTTTGGCCCGCTGAGGTACAGGAAGGGAGGGGTGAGGGGGCAGAAGCAGGTTGATAAGGGATTGTTGTGAAATGCTGCTGGCTCTGTTAAGGAAAATCACTTTCTGGGGTGGTAAAAGTTTCAACTGTCATTGGAGCCTTTTCAGCTTGGGTCTGTGAAAAATTGGAGAGGGAAATAAATGATTGGGGGAGTACTTCTTCCTCTTGGGATGCTATAAACTATTAGGGGTCTGGTCAGGCTCCCCCCCCTTTTCTATCTCTCAACAGCCTGAGCGCAGTGGGCATGCTCAGCTCTTTTAAAAATAATTTATGGGAGTCTTCCAACGAAACAGAAACACCTGTCTTATATCTTAGAACACTTAAAAATACAGAGGCAAAGATTTTCTGACATTTTATTTGTATTTATAGTATACATTCATTCCATGGTTGTATGGTTGGGATCATCAGCCCTGCTGACAGTGTGTCGATTTTGATTATGTTTGTCCAAGCCGGTTTTACATTCTCATTTGCTTTTTAACATTTGCAACAGACTGCTATGAAAAGTATATAAATCGTCGTACAGAGGTACAAAACAACACTGAAAGATATCTCATCTCTGCCTCAGACTTAAGCAGTGGTCTTAGACAAACCACATTGCCTCAGACACTCACCCCTACCTGTAACATGGAGATGCTGACAGTGGTGTACATTACAGGGCAGTTGTAAGGATTACTGCAGTAATATATAGTGCCCCTTGAACACTGAAAATGGTTATGTAAATATCATTGGGCAAAAGAGGTTATTTTCTCTCAGTGTCTAGTTTTTTGTGCCCTTGTTGGCAGACAACAGAATCCTGATTAATACAGGGCCTTAGCGAGCTTTCATCACTAAGTGGGGCTCCCCCATTTCCAGATGGGGCTTTAAAGGCACAAAAAAGATTAGCAATTTCTTTTTATCAGCAGAAACTCCCAGAACCCTGTTGTTCAGCTCAAAAGTTTGCGTAGTTGAGTATAGAGCAGGAGCCATGATGGAAAAGGCTTAGAATCATCGAATCATAGAATTGAAAGGGACCTCCATGGTCATCTAGTCCAACCCCCTACATGGTGCAGGAAATTCATAAACATCTCCCCCTCCACACCCTCAGTGATTGCTGTTCCACGCCTAGAAGATGACAAAAAATGTCCAGGATCTCCAGCCAAACTGGCCTGGAGAAAAATTCTTCCTGACCCCAAAGTGGTGATCAGCATTTCCCTGGGCGTGTGAGAAAGGGCCATAAGAACTAAGCACTTAGGCAGTCCTTCCTGCTCTCCCTCTCATGATCTGCCCAAGTTCACAGAATCAGCATTGCTGTCAGGCCATCTAGCCTCTGTTTGAAAACCTCCAAAGAAGGAGAGCCTGCCACCTCCTGAGGAAGCCTGTTCCACTGAGGAACTGCTCGAACTGTCAAGAAATTCTTCCTAATGTTTAGCTGAAAACTCTTCTGATTTAATTTCAACCTGTTGGTTCTGGTCCCACTTTCTGAAGCAACAGAAAACAATTCCATACTATTCTCTATATGACAGCCCTTCAAGTACTTGAAGATGGTGATCATATCACCTCTCAGTCGTCTCCTCTCTAGGCTAAACATACCCAGCTCCTTCAGTCTTTTCTCATAGGACTTGGTCTCCAGACCCCTCACCATTTTCATTGCCCTCCTCTGGACACATTCCAGCTTGTCTATATTGTTCTTAAATTCTCGTGCCCCAAACTGAACACAATTCTCTGTGAGGTCTAACCAGAGCAGAGTAAAGTGATACCATCACTTAGCGTGATTTGGACACTGTCCTTCCGTTGATACAGCCCAAAATCACATTTGCCATTTTAGCTACCACAACACACTGCTGACTCATGTTCAGTGTATGGTCTACAAAGACCCCCAGATCCTTTTTGCACATACTACTGCCAAGACAAGTCTCCCCCATCCTATAATTATGCATTTGAGTTTTCCTACCTAAATGCAGAACTTTACATTTATCCCCAGTTTCCCAGCCTGTCAAGATCATCCTGTATCCTGACTCTGTTTTATTTAGTTAGTTATTTTTATTTATTTAATTTATATCCCCCCCTGCCCACCAAGCAGGCGCAGGGCAGCTTACATAAAAATATAAAGCAATTAAAACAGAATTAGATAAAATCAGAACAATACAATTATAAATATCATTTTCTACCATATTTGCTACCCCTTCCAATTTAGTATCATCTGCAAATTTAAGAAGCATTCCTTCATTCAAATCATTTATAAAGATGTTGAACAAAACAGGTCCCAGGACAGATCCTTAAGGCACTCCACTTGTCACTCCTCTTCAAGAGGTTGAGGAACCATTCACAAGCACTCTTTGGATGCAATCTGTCAACCAGTTACAGATCCACCTAACTGTCATAGGATTCAAACCACATTTTACCAATTTGTCAACAGTTTGTCAACATGAATATTATGTGGAACCAGGGCTCCGTTGGGGCCGGGGCGCGCCGGAGCACCGCTCCGGGAGAGAAGGGCCCGGGGGGCGGGCACATAACAAAGCCCCGCCCCCGGAAGAAAGCCTCCCCCGTTCACCCTTCCCGGCCGCGGCAGACCGCTGGCCGCCAGCCCCGGGAGCAACCCCCCTCCTTTCCCCAATGAGCTTTCCCGGGGCCACGGCTGGTCGCCGGCCCCGGGAGCAACCCTCCCATACACTGAGCATTTCCGGGGCGCAAGGGAGGGAGAAGCCGGGCCTGAGTGGCTTAATGTCACTCAGGCCCAAGCAAGGGGGGGAGGGAAACCCCAGCTGCAGTGGTGGGCAAAGCGCCCCCCTTCCTTCCTTCCTTCCTTCCTTCTCTCCCCCCACCTACCTACCTACCTTCCTGTTCCTCCCTTCCCCCTTCCTCCCTTTCTCCCCCCTTCCTTCCTTTCTTCTCTCTCTCTCCCCCACCTACCTACCTACCTTCCTGTTCCTTCCTTTCCCCTTCCTCCCTTTCTCCCTCCTTCCTTCCTTTCTTCTCTCTCTCTCCCCCCACCTACCTACCTACCTTCCCCTTCCTTCCTTCCTTCTCTCTCTCTCCCCCCACCTGCCTACCTACCTTCCTGTTCCTTCCTTCCCCCTTCCTCCCTTTCTCCCTCCTTCCTTCCTTTCTTCTCTCTCTCTCCCCCCACCTACCTACCTACCTTCCTGTTCCTTCCTTCCTTCCTTCTCTCTCTCTTCCCCCACCTACCTACCTACCTGTTCCTTCCTTCCCCCTTCCTCCCTTCCTCCCCCTTCCTTCCTTTCTTCTCTCTCTCTCCCCCCAACTACCTACCTACCTTCCTGTTCCTTCCTTCCCCCCTTTATCCCCCCTTCCTTCCTTTCTTCTCTCTCTCTCCCCCCAACTACCTACCTACCTTACTTTTCCTTTCTTTCTTCCTTTCTTCCCCCCTTTCTTCCCCCCTTCCTTCCCCCCTTCCTTCCCCCCTTCCCCCCTTCCCCCCTTCCCCCCTTCCCCCCTTCCCCCCTTCCTTCCTTTCTTTCTTTCTTTCTTTCTTTCTTTCTTTCTTTCTTTCTTTCTTTCTTTCTTTCTTTCTTTCTTTCTTTCTTTCTTTCTTTCTTTCTTCTCTCTCTCTCCCCCCCACCTGCCTATCTACCTTCCTTCCTGTTCCTTTCCTTCCTTCCTTCCCCCTCCCTCACTCCCTCCCTTCTTGCCTTCTGACACACTGCCCATGACGTCAGGGATGTGTGGCCTTTTGACACTTCTGGTGACGTCAGGGGGTGTGGCATATGCAAATAAGTTATGCTAATGAGCTCCTGCACCTCTTTTTTTACAAAAGGACCCCTGTGTGGAACCTTATCAAAAGCTTTACTGAAGTCAAGATAAACTATGTCTATAGCATTCCCCTGATCCATCAAGGTAGTAACTTTCTAAAAAAAGGAGATAAGGTTAATCTGACATGACTTGGGCTCTGGTCAGTGCCAAATGGGCCATCCTAAATTATAGCTAACATCTAGCTGTCTGAAGGCCATAGTTGATACATAGGGAATTATGGAAGGTGATGGTTGTTCAGATATGAGGGTCCCATGCCATGAAGGGATTTCGAAGGTTAAAATGAGCACCATGAGTGCTCATAAAATGAGCACCTCTGAAATAAACTGGCAGCCAGGGTAGCTTTCTCAAGATGGGCATGATGGGTTCCCATTGACTTGGGCAGCCACATTCTGCACCACTTGCAGTTCCCAGGTTGTCTTCAAGAGCAGCCTGATGTACAGTGCATTACAGTAGTCCCAGCTACGAGGTTATAAAAGCATGGATCTGCATGGCCATACTCTCTGAGTCTCAAAAAAGTGAGTAGGCAAACCAGATGCAGGAGATAAAAGGCATTCCTGGCTACAATGACAACCTGCCTTGCTCTTTAAGCAGCAGGGCTGAGTCCATGAGCCTGCCCTTCTGAGCTTTTAACCTGCTCTGCAAAAGCCAGCTACGCTCTGTCCAGGACAAATGGGTCTTGCTCCGCTTTCTGAACATTATGAGCAGCAATCTTCCAGACAAAGACAAAGACAACTTTTTTTAAAAAAGCACTTGCCCAAATTTAGGAAAAAATTGCTTTTGGCTGTTTGACTTTTTTGTGAATTGTGTGTGGATTTTGTTTTGTTTTAGACGAGAGATGGTGAATAGGGGGGGGGAGGCATTTGACTCAGAACTGTGGAAGAGCCCTTAGTAAACATACTGTTCTGCTGTTCCCAGGTTTGGAGTAAGTATGTGAAGAAGCTGTCTGATTTGGCCAAGCCAGAGAACATCGACAAGGCTGTCCAGTGCATGAACGAACTCATCACCAACACGCTCCAGCACGTTCCTGACGTCTTGGTCTACCTATCCCGGCTGAAAAACCAAAGTGTGTTCAATTTCTGTGCTATTCCCCAGGTAGGTTGGATAGTCTGGAGGGTTGTTGTGTACTGCCACTGCTTAAGAGCAGCCAGTGTAAGAATCTATATATCTAATAGCCAAGGTCCCCCCTGCATGTGGATATCTAAATCTGCACTTCGGGGGCACCTAGGGGGCAAAGAGATTTTCCTGCACACTTGGGGGACTCCCCAGGTGTGCAGAAAAATCCAAAAAGTTAAAGAAAATATTGGGGGGATACTTAAATCCCCCCAGAAGTAAAAGAATGTTCCCTGCATATGCACAGAGAGTGCTCTGGGAAATGGCCACTGCTGCTGGGGGAGGAGAGAAGGCTTGGCGGGCCAACCTCGCCGCTGCGGTGGGGCGGGGAGAAGGCTTGGTGGGCCAGCCGCACCGCCGGGGGCGGGGAGAAGGCTTGGTGGGCCAGCCGCACCGCCAGGGGCGGGGAGAAGGCTTGGCAGGCCAGCCTTGCCGCCACCGTCGCTGAGGGGGGAGAAGGCTTGGTGGGCCAGCCTCCCCGCCACCGCTGCTGGGGGGTAGAGAGAAGACTTGGCGGGCCGACCTCACTGCTGCGATGGGGCGGGGAGAAGGCTTGGTGGGCCAGCCGCACCGCTGGGAGTGGGGAGAAGGTTTGGCAGGCTGGCCTTGCTGCCACTGCCGCGGGAGAAGGCTTGGTGGGCCAGCCTCCCCGCCATTGCTGCTGGGGGGGAGAGAGAAGGCTGGACGGGCCGGCCTCACTACCACTGCTGGGGGGAGTGATAAGGGCTCACCTGCTGCCGCTTCCTTCTCCTCTGGAGCTCCTCTGGCTTCAGCAGGCTCTAAACTGTGGGGAATACTCCCCCCCCACAAGTATTGTGGGTCCTGCTTCTTGTTAAATCACAATTCCAGCTCCTGCTGCTGGCTGGCACCCCTCTATCATGTGTTACTCAAAGTAACCCCCCACCCCACCATCTGGCTGCACTGGGGGTGGGGGAGGCAGCAGCTACCCATGACCCCACTGTGCCTAAACCTAGCTCCCAACAGAGAATCTCCTTCTGGGGCAACATTTTTATTGTCCTGATACTCAGGAATCTCTTTGGGAGCTATTTTTTGGCTAAGAAAAGGTTATAATAAACATGTACATAAGTGCCCTCAAGTCATACCTGAAAGCCTGAGCAAGGGGCTTTCAAGGCAAGAGAGAAGCAGAGATGGTTTGCTATTGCCTTCCTCTGCAGAGCTTTCCTGGGTGGCTTCCCGTCCAAGTACTGAAACTGCTTAGCTTCTGAGGTCTGCCAAAATTGGGTTATACCATGCTGCTTTCCCTCCCATATAATAAATACAGGTTAATTTACTGAAAAATAGCTAATGGGTTCTGTCCTTTGGCCAAGATTGAGGAACAGGTTATGTAGGGTTGGTTGTAGCCCGTATCTGTTTTGAGGCCATAAGAATGTGCTGCAGTCTAAGGTGCCCTTTAGCTGGTTTGATTTCTGGTTTTTAAGTGTTTGGTGTTCCCTCTCGTGTGTTATCTTTCCAGTGCTAGTTTGCTAGGCTGTGCGGTCTGGATGTGTTAAACCTTAATCTGAGCTATACAAGCGTAGAATCTGGACCCAGGTTTTCCATCCTAAGGTTTTTTAAATGTGTGCACTGATGAAACCTCAGTTGCTGGCTGGCTGGGGTCAGATATAAGGCTTAGGTACCCAAACAGCTCTGTGTTCCGTTTCCATGATCAGCAGAACATGAGCAGCAGAGCAGAGCAGAATCAGCAGAGCAGATAATGCACAATAAGCTACTGATGTGGAATTTTGCTTTCTGTTGGCTCACAGTTTTGGGCATCTTTTGGCATGGAATATACACACTTCTGATACTATTCCATTGCAGTCCAGAGTTGTGTTGATGCCTTTCCTCCCTCCACCACAGGTGATGGCCATTGCCACTTTGGCTGCCTGCTACAACAACAAGCAGGTTTTCAGGGGTGTGGTAAAGATCCGGAAGGGACAAGCTGTCACCCTGATGATGGATGCCACCAACATGGAAGCTGTCAAAGCCATCATGTACCAGTACACGGAAGAGGTAAGTTGGGCAGCAGGAAGGCCGTTTTTATATAGGAATTCTTCTTGGCGGGTCTGCTGCCAGGAATGCTTGGAGCCACTTACAGGGCTGTTTAAATATGCAAAAATATAAAATATCACCCTTTAATCAAAACATACAGTGGAATAAAACAGTAAAAGCAGCAATAAACAATCCCAGGTCAATAAAATCATTGTAAACAGCAGAATAAGAGGGAAACCAGCAACTAGCTGAAAAGTTCAGAGTTGGTTTGTCCTTGCCTGCCTCTGTGTGGTGATCCTGGACTTCCTTGGTGGTCTCTCTTCCAAATACTGACCAGGGCTAACCCTGCTTAGCTTCCAAGATCTGACAAGATTGGGCTAGCCTTGGCTATCCAGGTCAGGGCACTGATAGCTCTAAACAAATACTGTATCCTAGTATCAGGGTGCTATATCTGCAAATGTGACCTTTTGGTGGATCAGGAGACCTTTTTACTATCCATGAATTCTTCTCTTGTTAGATCTACCAGAAGATCCCAAGCACTGATCCTTCTTCCAGCAGAACGCAACAGATCATCGCCTCCGTCCGATCCATAAGCGTACCCAGCGGCGCCCTCATCTCTCGGGCCCATTACTCACCCATCTATTTGTCCTGCATCATGCTCTTAGTTGCTTTGAGCTGGCAGTATATGAGCACTGTCTCAAAAGCGACCGAGGAATATGTGCACACAGGCGAGAACTGAGCATGGAGCTCTGAGGATAATTTGCTTCTGGGGAATGCTTCCCCCCATCTTTATCTCTCCCTCTTTATTTGTGTGTGTGGTGGGGAGCTGTTGGATTCCCAGGACTGCAGGGAACAGGACTCAGAGTTCAGCCACAGGCCAATTGGGGCTGGAAGCTTTACCCTAGAAATACTTCAAAATCCAGAAGGTATAACAAATAGCTGTTTCCAAACTTGGACCCTTATTTTCCTTTTGGATGGACTGACTACAAACAAGTCTGTTTTGAGTCTTACTTTATGTGTTTTTTTTCTTTACTGCAGACTGTTTTGATGTACATTTTGGACATAGGTTGCTTTTTAACTAGGATGTTAAAGATGCATCTTTGCTGCTTGTGACTTTGACAGTAAAAAAAAAAAGTGTGAGATAAGCCACCATTCTTCCTTTCATTTAATTTGGCTGTTGTATAAAAGGAGTCTGTCAGTGTGCAAGGCTAGCTTTTTTGGTTGCTTAGCATGCAGCAATTGGTGTGTTGATTCCGACAGAGAGGAGAAACTTTATGTACTTAGAATTTTTTACTTGGCTTATTTAAGAGCATGTGAAAATGGGGGAGAGAATGGATTTAGCAGGAATCATAAGAACGTAAGAGAACCAATGTTGGATCAGGCCATTGGCCCATCCAGTCCAACACTCTTGTCACACAGTGGCCAAAAATAGCAGGTGCCATCAGGAGGTCCACCAGTGGGGCCAGGACACTAGAAGCCCTCCCACTGTTGTCCCCCACCCCCGTACCAAGAATACAGAGCATCACTTGCCCCAGACCGAGAGTTCCTGTTTATACTTTGTGGCTAATAGCCACTGATGGACCTCTCTGCTCCATATGTTTATCTTATTCCCTCTTGAAGCCGTCCATGCTTGTAGCCGCCACCACCTCCTGTGGCAGTGAATTCCATGTGTTAATCACTCTTTGGGCGAAGAAGTACTTCTTTTTATCCCTTCTAACCTGACTGCTCAGCGATTTTATGGAGTGCCCATGAGTTCTTGTATTGTGAGAACGGGAGAAAAATACATCTTTTTCTACCTGCTCTATCCCATGCATAGGTCCCGTCCACACGAGTGAGATAATCTGGAGGAGAATCAAGGTTTTTTTGCTCCGGAGCAATTTGCCCCACAGTTGTGTGATCACACAGCTCCATGGACCTGCCGGGGCAAACCGCCACTGCATGATCAGACACAACCGCGGGCGAGTGGTTTTTTTTTTTTTGTGGTGGGTTTCCGAGGCGCTTAAATGGGGGATCTATGAATCACTGCAAGGGGGAAAGGGGGGATCGATGCTTTGCTTCTCCCCCCCCCAAGGGCTTTCGATGATGCGCACATGGAGAAGGGGGGAAAAAACCAGCGTCGCGTTGGGATAGTGTGTGATCACGCTATCCGTGACACCACACTTCCGTGCTGGTGCGATCACACAGGGAAACTCTGGCTGTGAGCCGCAGCAAACCATTTGATACTGGAGTTTCACTAGTAGTTTTTTACTACAATTCCCCACCAGATCAAAATGTTTTGCAATGGCTTGATGGTTGCGGGATGCTTCCCAGATGTGCTGGTGTGATCGCGCCAGTTTCATTCGTCAATGAATCGTTCCTCTAGCGTGGCAAATAGGTGCATGTGGAAGGGACCTTAATCGGGTAAACGTCTATCATATCACCCCATAGCCATCATTTCTCCAAACTAAAGACCCCCAAGCGCTGTAACATTTCTTCATAGGGAAAACCCTTTTATCATTCTAGTTGCCGTTTTCTAATCATTTGGGTACCCTTGCCACAAAGATAACCTTCTAGTGGCACACCCTGATATGGTTGGTAATATAGTTCAATATATACTGATAAATTGGGGGGGGGGGGTGAGAGAGAGAGAGGGATATGTGGCAATCAGGGAATGAGTGGCTCTCTATATTCACCCACAATTGGGAGCAGGCTGGAGAGACCCTGAGGGGAGGTGTCTGCTAGAGGAGCAAAGTGGGGGGAGCCATGCAGAAGCCGCACTGCACATCACATCTCGATTTCCAATACCCACCTCAGTATTTTGCAATTAACACCTTTAGCTCTCAATTTATAGAAAGATTGAACCAAGTAAGTTTCTTCATAAAGTGGCTTTCAGCGGCCAAGGTGAGGTTGGTCTCTTCTGGGACTTAGTTTGGTGTAGTGGTTAGAGCGTCACGCTAGGATCTGGGAGACCCAGGTTTGAATTCCCACTCTGCCATGGAAGCTCAATGGGTTACCTTGGGCCACTCGCACACACACACACCACCTACTCTACCTCACAGAATTGTTGTGAGGATAAGATGGAGAACAATGTAAGCCACTTTGGGATCCCACTAGGAGAAAAGGCAGGGTATAAAGAAGTGGCTTTCAGCTGCCAAGCTGAGGCTTGTCTCCTCTGACAGTGAACAAAGGGCAGGGAAGTGTGAGCTTCTTTGAGTAGATGGAAGATGTCACATATCCAAGTGGCCTGATCCTATATAAGGCCTAGATGGGGTGTGATAAGCAGAGGATATGGACCCGCTTTGCTTTGTGTTGTGGGAAAAACTAGTCTGTTCCCCCCTCCCCCCACACAACTTGTTAGTTCAATTACATTTCTAAACCTTTCCTCACAGACTGTTTTCCTGACTTTACCTCAGTTGCTTTTGCTAGGCAGCCTTCAAATATGTTTCTCTCAGTAAGAGGCAGGGGGAAGGGGGCCAGGGCTCTTTCTGGGGCTGTGTTGGCCTTTGCGGGAGGCTTCACTGGGGCCAGGCCTGGTAGCAACCGCTGGGCGAATTGCTACCACTTGACTTACATGACTTACCCAGGCCCAGCTGCTTGCTGCTGTTCAACAGCAGCAGTTTCAGAACTGGTCTCCCAGATTCAAGTTGGAATGCCCACACTGCTGTGTAAACTCATGTGGTAGCTTCAGGACAGTCATGTGTCACCTGCCTCACTTCTTGTGAGGATCAAATAAAGGAGAGGACAATGAATGATACAAACTGCTTTGGGTCCCCATCATGGAGAAAGGCTGGGTATAAATGAAGTAAATACAAATATATCCAAAGATGGTGGGGAGGCAGATAAAAAGGCGGGTGGGTGTGAATGAGAGAAAGAAGGAAAGGTGGGAATATAAAGGTTTTCAGAAGGAGAGAGGGGAGACTGAAATGCCACCCAGAAGTCCTAGCAGGTTCCCCACCAGTGGCAGTAGCCACTACAAAATGCACCTGAGTGACTTGCTACTGCATGACTTTTTTGCAATTTGGCCAGATTTTTCTCAGGGAAAGGCTGCCAAAGGGAGGATGGAAGGAAGGAGGGAAAGCTAGAGAGCCTGGGTAGTGGTTAGAGCAGGGATTCCCAACGTAATGCCTTTGAGTGCCATGACACCCACCAAGTATGTATATAAAGTGGGCAGGGCTAGGTGGGGCTTTTGCACAGCAGGGCCTCTGGTTGGCTGTGCATCCTGTTCGACACAGCTCCTGCATGCAGTGCTGGAGAGTTACTATTAAGAGTTTTATAACCTCAGTCTCGTGACATTTTGTGGCTGTGCCCACCATCTCTGTCAGAATTCCAGGCTCAAAAAGGTTTGGGGGCCCTGGGTTAGTGTCAGTTTAGGATCTGCGAGACCCAGGTTCAAATGTCCACTCTGTGTTTACTCATACTTGGCCTACACAGTCTTGCAGGGTTGTTGTGAGGGCCAAGTGGAGAAGTGAATGATACAAGATGCTTTGGATCCCCATTGGGGAGAAAGGTGGGATACTGAATAAAGCTGAAGAATAGTGGTGTTTTTTTTTAAAGGCTAGTCAGATATATATAAATGATGATATGGGAGCTGCTACTTGAACAGAAAGGTTGTGGGGAGGGGAAGAGAAAGTGACCAACCCCTGCAAGTCCTTGCAAGTTTCCTTGGATTCTGCTGTTGCCCTAAGCTTGTGTGACAGATAGCAGAAGACACATCCCGGGAATCTGATTTTTTCCTTTTGCCCGTGCTTAGCCTGATGTAGGCTGCAACTTCCATGAACGTTTTATTTTCTAGCCTTAGCACTGGCAAAATAACATGGGTAAAAGATCTCTGTAAGGCTGCACAGCATTCTTATGGACTTTTCTGATTTATAGGGGCAACATATGGACTATGCCATCAGTTATGTGGGACATGAGAGTACACTAGGTGACCAGTGGGAAGATGGGAATAGATGCCTACACTATAGGACCAGAGTACCATTTTCTGAGGTTACCACCTCCAGGCGGAAGGATTGACCCAAAGAACAGACACTCTCTCACACAAAGCCATAAGGTTACAGACTTACATCTGCATCTCCATATAGACATACATTCCATGCAGTATGCCTGCTTGTGCCCCCTCCTGCCAGCCTTCATCTCCATTTGCTACATCAAAGGACTTCACACCAGGGTGCGAAGACACCGGGATACTTCCTGAAGATCGGTTCCCATGGCCAGCGTTCCTGTGATCCAGAAGATTGGCGCCAGATCCCGCTGACAGCGACATCCTGCGCTGACCATTAGATAGATTTGAATATTGACCACTCCTTTAGCACCCCCTTAGTGGCTAGAGATAGCAAACGGACTTCCTATAGGTTTTCTAGGGATGGCATATCATGCCATCCTCCCAGGTACCACCTCCCAATAAAAGTTGCTCCCCAAGAGTTATACGCTTTCTCTAGTTAGAGTTCCTGCCCTGGTTCCTTCCCTCCCTCACAGATCCCTGGGTGCACCACTGGGGTCCGCCACGTGGTCTTCTGCCAGTTCAGAGCCACGATCCCTTATCTTCTTCCCAAGGACTTCTCATCTTCATTTTTCTAGCCGGATGCTACTACTACTATAGAGGTAAATATCACCCTCGACGGAAACCATCAATTACCTGCTCATGCACACGTCTCTGTAACTTCTAATTTCTTAGTATTAGTACTGTATGCATGTATGAATGACAGAACAGCACTGTCTTGTACAACCTTTTATTATATTTTTGAGTCTGTATCAGTTCCTCAGAAGTATCGGTAAGCGCAGCCTCTGTATCCTGCAAGATACAGCAAGCCTGCTGCATATTGAGAAGAGCTTAATATCCCCCCAAATATTAATAATATAAAAGAACAGTCAGGCTAACATCTCTCCCCACCCCTGGCAAAAAAACTGCATTACTAAGCGTATCATGTACACCACTGAGATCTTGAATTCCACCTGGTGTAGATGTTTTGAGCAGCATTCTTTGTATCCTGATGCTTGTTCTAATGTAATAGACCTACAGTAATGTTAAGTACCCACTCTGCAATATAAGTAAGGCAGTGTGTGTCTGAATAAGTTTTGAAATTTTCTGTGACCATTTGCTTGGCATTTTAAAGGCTTCACCACATTCCCATAACCTATTTTTATAAACTGGTATTATGCTCAGTTTTAACTGTCCACTCTTGCCCAGCTCAGATTTTGAGTGAGGTTACAGAAAATGGTCTTTAGTAGTACCACTGCCCATTCACATTCCTTGCTTTCCACCCTGGCATCGGTGAGTGAGCAAAGGGTATGAAACTTGGGGAGGGTGAGAGGATAAAATGTATAGTAATGCTTGTGGATCAGTAACCCAACTTTCAGTTGATGGGCTGGTGGCCTTATAAAGAGCAGAAGACTAGATGGATTTTGACCTGATGTAGTAAACCAGCATGCAGTCCTCGAAATATACAAAGCACCCTATAGGTTAGCTAAGTTACGTGTTATGTGACAAAGCAAACCCATTAGCCCACGTAGTTCATATACAGACTGTGTACATTGATTTTTCTAAAGCCACACAGCCCTTCCCCTCAGTTTGTTTCTAATGTTTAGGTGAACATTTTGTCTCTGCCATAGGGACCATTCTTGTAAGTGGGTGATAGATGTGCCCCTTCTAACAGCACTACACTATAAATACTGCATAACTGCATAATAGAGCAGTCCTACTGCACATAAAACAGTGGTGTCCTGATGAGTGACACAGACCTTCCTGGAGCTTGGTAATCTTCAGCCCAAATATTGGGTCCCTGGAGTGGGCCAGAGCTGCACTTCCCAAGCTACACGTTTTTTACTCAAGCACATGTTCCAGTTTGCACAGAGTGCAAAAGCTATTGTACTTCCTGCCTCTCTCAGCCCACACAGTGGGGAAGATTCTTTTGGCTGAGGCAGTGCTATTCTTCCCATCATGCAAGTGATGTCATGTTAATTCACACTACAGACTTAACAGTTCAGCAGGTGTTATGAAACTGCCTGGGACTTAAAAGGTAATCTCCAGATCTGAAAATACTGAAGACCACTGCTAAAGGTGGAGGGGGGGGGGGGAAGAATTGCCTTAGGTTAGTACCCCTCCCCAAATATGGAAATACTTCAAGGTAGCCACTCTAGTCCTACTCCCTTAAATTTCTCTGAGCCTATATTGTATGGCAAATCTCCCCCATCTGTACTCAAATGCTACTTGTTTACCTATACAGACTTATTAAAACAGGTGAATCCAGATGCAACTCTCACAAATCCAGAAGTTAGCCAGTTGGCCAAACTATGCAGCAAGCCCCTGTTCCAAACTGTCTTTAAATCTTTTGCTCTGCAGGTAGGCACCTGTTTAGGCAGAACTCTGCTCTCCTCTGCCTGGAGCCAAGTGTACTGCAGTACCTCTTCAATCCCCCCCCCCCCCAATAGTGGTACAAATTAAGCTTGATCTCAAAGGTATACCCACCCCATTGAAGATTTAGGCAACATTGTAGAGGTAGAAATTAGGGAAAGCTTTCTTCCAGGCTAAAGCGGAACAGAGTACTCTTCAAAGGAACCCATTTCAAGAATGCAGTTTTCCCCCCCCCACCCCCAAACTTACTCATGCAAAGACAACCAGGCATTGTTAAGACAGAATTTATAGTTGTACATTATACAAAACGGCACTAACAGGAGCCTCTTTGCTACATAAGAGGGAAGGGCTAAATCAGCAAAAAAGCTACTGTGCAGGTAGGAAAAGCAAAACCAGCGTATTCCTTCTCCCACCACCCCCAGGCCAAAAGGCACAGGAGCTTCTGAGCAGACTTACAGCTATCTCAGAACAGTTTTTGTTTGCCACACTCTGTAACTAACCCTCCCCTTCAGCTGTGAAGTCTACAATATAGATAACCAAGCTACCTCACTCCAGGGCAAATGTGATCAGTTGCAGAGACTCCCTGGGGAATTCTTGCTCCAAATACATGAGAAAAGGATTGTTACCAGCTGAATTGCCTGTACCTTGAGAGCTACATCTAGTAGCGCTATGTTCAGAGGCTTAGTAAGATGCAATTACAAAACATGAAGTGTTCACTTGCATATGTGCCAGAGAATTTAGGAATACTTTAGTGGCATCAAGTGATTTATTGCACCATCAAGAGTTAGTCAATTTCTCAACATGCAAAATAGCTCCTTTCCTGGCTGACAACCTCAGCCATCCTTACAAGCATGTTTCAACACAGGCTGGGCTGAAAGACAGGAATTTCACCCAAGTTTTTCCATATTAGACGTCAACATCTATTCTGCTGTCTCATACTGGGCTAACATGGTTTTTGTAGTAGCCAAGTGATATTTTTTTTTAAAAAAGGAGACTTCTTTAAAGACAGATTGTCTTTTAAAATACACTTCTCATAGCAAGGGACAGTGCCATGGGGCTTTGCCATCATTTCCGGCACATGCAAGAACCAGGGTGTAAGTTCTACGCTGCGGGCTTCGGAACCAAGACTATGGCACTCTTCTTCCTCATCTGCACCCCAAAGAGTGGCGTATAGGATCTTCGTGGTTACTCTTCTCACCACACTGCAGAACCTCTCCTGTAGAACGGATGTTCTTTTGTTACTGCCTTTGTCCGGTGGAAGAATTATGTGTTCTGAGAATTCCAGCAAGATAGGAAAAAAAAAAAAAAGATTTCCCCCAAACAATCCCTACTTTGCAAGGCCAGCTTCATCTGTCTCTTGTCTTGACATTTTGTCCATCAAGTAGCAAAGATCTTGTACATTCAGCACAAATGGTGAACCCACCACCTCAGCTGCAGAGGCAGACTGTCAAAAAGCACAATTATAACTTTTTTTTTAAAAAAAAACTTTAATAAGAAGCTCAAGTCTAAAATGTCTTCTGCAGCCACAGCTGGTAGCTTCACAGGTACAATTAATCCCAGTGATTTGCAGAATAAAAGGAGGATGGTCTGGGTTCAGAAGAACATTACAGCCAATTCCTGTAGTGGCCCACACTTGGGATGCCAGCAACAATCTCAGATTCGATTCCACAGTGGTCCTGGCCTCGGAGGATTTTAAAGAAACCTAAAAGAGAGAATGGAAGCCTTGTAGAGCACTGTATGATCCCCCCCCCCCCACAGTTGCAAGGTAATTGTCAGGCCATCAAGTGCCCAAGTCTCTGCTGCAAACGACTGAATATTAACACTTAAGAATCTACTGTCAGCAAAGGCAATGCCAGGTGCACCTCTTGAGAAAGAATGTTCCCAGGATGGGGGTCCATATCATCTTCCACTGCCTTTGTTATTTTGGGGTGCTCAGAGAAATGCCTCTGATGCTCTTGGTGACTTGCAGGCCCATTGGGAAGGGTGACTATCCTGGAATTAAACCCCACATTTGCACTAAGACTGGCCTCCAAAGCAACTTGTTACAGAATCAGTTTTCCCCTGCTCCCAGCAAAGTGGATAAAGGAGCAAGCCAGGAGTTGGTTTTTTTAAATGTCAAGTATTGCCAAGAGTTTGAACAGAAGTCTTATCTCCCAATGGGAAAACAGCAATATAGGAGGCACGTGACAAATTTTGCTTCAGGAAGGTATTCTGCCATCTTGGCACAACCCAGAAAAGGCCCTGTTCCTCGCAGATGCCTGCTTCTGAAAGTGGGAGTATTTTGTGCTGGGTCTCAGCAAATATGGGATGCTGACAAGTTACCCCCTAAGCAATTAGACGCCAGGGTTTTTTAAAAGGTCAGAGCCAGCACTTTGGCGTGTACCGAGTGAGCGGGGCTCTTGCATGCACCTGGAGCAAGCAATAAGGCTAGGATCTCATTCCTGCCTCCCAGGAAAATGGTGCTGTTCTCACAGTATGAAGATAGTCCCACATAAGGAGAGGTAGCTTACATCTGCTCCAAAACTGTTCACCTACCCTTATCACCCCAGTCTGTGTTCCAGGAATTAGCTGCCAGCCAGTAAGGAGTGCCATTCTCTTCTCCCCAGCCAAGGATTCGGATAGCGTGACCTCCAACTTCCTCTCCAGAGACATGCTGATAGACGCCTGCAGAAAACAAAAGAAAGTTGCGGCTTCCTCTAATGCTGGGTCTAGGACCCTCTCACTACAGTCACCACTCAAGCTGGCCAAAGGTATGTTTAGGCAAGCCTCAGGTTTGATGCTCGTGAAGGGAGGTTTAAGAATTTTGCTAAAAATACTGCATGTTTTGCAACTGAAGAAACCTTCGCAATGAGAACCACACATTTCTTCCCCACAGACGGACTCTGAGTTCAGACAATCTGCTGTTACTGGTAAGTTGAGCAGACTGCATCCTTTTGGTCATGAAGGAAGAGGCATGGAGCACTTGGCAGAGTGGAAAGGGAAAATTCATTTCTGAAAAACTTGGCCCAAATTCAGAAATATTTGAAAGCTTGGTTGTAGAGAACCTTCATATTTTTGCTTTAAAGATTCAAGGATACAGATTTAATCGAGCTCTGTAATGAGACACGTAATCCAGGGGTGTCAAATATAAGGCCCGGGGGCCAGAACCGGCCCATCCAGGGCTCTTATGTGGCCCACAGACTGCTCGGGGAGGGGAGTGCGTTGAGCCACTCTGATTGTGGCTTCAGCATGGCAGAACAACCTCATCTGCAGCAGTCAAGCAGCGTGGGAGCGTCTGCCCAGTGCTGCATGGCTGGTTCTCCAGTCCATCCATGTGGGTTTCCCTCTGCACCCCCTTCCCAGGCCTTCTGAACTGCTGTCCTTTATATACAGTTTCTATCTCTAGTACCTGGCGTTACATTTTATGGCACATGTGGCCCGGCCCAACAAAGTGACATGTCAGATCTGGCCCTCGTAACAAATCAGTTTGACACCTCTGCTTTACATAGTAGTAAAATACTTTACAAAGCAATGGTTAATGCTTTTTTTATGCTAGAAGAACTTGGATTAACTCAGTTAAATTCTCGAAGCCGCTGAGTTCAATTAGGTCTTTCTCTCTACCCCCCTCCTTCAGTTACAGAATGTGAGGCTGTCTATTCTGAAGGTACACTTCCAATTCACCTGCATACTAAGGAGTTAGATGCAGGCACTTCCTGTACCATTTTACCATGAAGTCACTTATAAATTTTAACGGGTTAGGCTTACCTGATTTGTACATGAGGAAGTCAGAGTACACCAAGAAAGCTCCCTCCACTGGCCCATTCTTGTAAATCTCTGCCATGATTTCCTTTTCACTACGAGGGACACCATAGGAAGTAGCTCCTAGAAATGATTGGAGTGAAAAAAGTAAACACACAGAAGTTGACACAGAAATTTTTTAAAACTGTTCAGTCCAGATTTGCTGACCTCCCACCCATAAACTTCTGGCAAAGCCTGGCTCTGTTTCCAATCTGCTAGGTTTCCTTAAAAGGTATTCTGAAGCTTCTTCCTAACCTACAGGGACTAGAAACATGCTTTTCCCTTTTTAAAGACAGCTGTATGCATGCTGCAAAAACTGTTGGCCAGGTGAACAAGAGCAGCATGGTGGCACCATCCAGTAGTAAAGCTGGAGAAGGTTGATGATACAGATAAGTTCCCTGCAGCTTTTTGTTTTTATTATAGTTTGCGGTCATTTCAAGTGGCTTCAAAAGTACTTATTTGACTAATTTAGTTCATTATTATTCTGTCTTTCCTTTAAGGAGCTTGGAGCAGCTTATGTTGGACTCTGGGAGCTAAGCTGACAGACAGTGACTGAGCATCATGGCACAGTGGGGATGAGAGACTGAGGCTTCCAGATCCCAGTCCGACATTTTAACCACTACGCCAAAGCAGCTCGACAGCCTGCTTGTAAAGCTCACAGACCTGTCCTAAACTTGAGTATATTTTTTAGTAGACTTCCATTACCGTAGTGCTTGTCCTTCGGGTATGATGGAGAGTAGCCTGCTTCACATGCCTTCAAACATTTGGGGGTCTCACCACCCTCACCAGTGCAAGGGGGTCGGGATCCGTTGATGTGATGCTCACAGGGTGGGATAGAATAGGGTCTGCAGCCTGTTGGATGGAAGCCAGAACAGGGAGTCAAGTACAATCCGGGAATACCCTTTTCATGGAGCATTGGACCCCAATGCTGCACCCAATGAAACCCAAATGATCTCTCACCGGGATAAGCCATGCAAAAACACATAATTTCATTCGAACGCCAAGGCTCAGGTGTTCAATACATTTTGAGTAGGGAAACAGCAGAACGGAAGGTAGTATTAGAGTCCGCAGAAGGGGTGCACTGCTCATTAACATGGGCAATAATTGGACCTGATTTGAACTAAGAAGGCTGTTCTCAAAGTATAAGAAAAAGGGAACACACCTCATTGGCAGAGCATCTGCTTGGCATGTAGAAGGTCAGAAGTCAATCTCTGGCATCTCCAGTTAAAAAGATCAAGTAATAGGTGATGCCTAAAAGACCTCAGCCTGAGACCCTGGAGAGCCACTGCAAGGGTTGAGACAGCCTTGGCAATAAGTTATCCAGGAGGGAGCCACCCACTTTCTGCTCTTCCTGATTCCCTTTTGCATTCAGTTGTACACTATGAACTGGTCCCTTTTCCATTTGTTCCAATGTTACTGTTGTAGCTTTGGTGAGCTACAACCGAAACTGGCACCTGTTGCAGAACGGTATTTCGACAGCACTGTGACACCAGCATTTTTGAAGTTCCATTTCTTGGCCTAAACAGAGCCCCAGGAGGCCATAAACATTGGAAGAAATAAAGGTAACCAATAGGTGCGTGCATTAAAAAAATCTGCATTTTTGGGGTTCAACTATATTGAACCCCCAAAATATTGTTATTTCCGAAACCTTATATTGGTATAGTATTGGGATTCAGGAAATATTCAGGGTCACCAAAATTTTTCAGCTCCATTATACCCTATGGGACCATTATAGTCAATAGTCCCCATAGGCTACACTGAAGAATCGAGCTGGGGGTATTGGGGGCTCAGGGGTGGGGGGCTGTTTTTTGAGGAAGACGCCCCAAATTTGCAATATAGCTGCTGCTGCCTCTCTTCAAACCCCCCCCCCCCCAAGTTTAAAAAACACTGGACCAAAGGAACTCATGATTGCTGCAGAAAGTCCCAGTGGAAGTTTACTGATTGCTGGTTCACTTGACAAGAACTGGACTTTGTGCAAGATGAGAAACAAACTGCAGAACAAACAGTCAACACCCGGGCTGGGGAATGAGAAGATGCTGTGAAGGAGAATGCCGACCCCCCCCCCCCAGCACTTTGGTATGTAAAGTGACTCACCAATATGTGAGTCATAAAGCCCACCAGACACCAGGCCTGTTTCTGTCCAGTACTGCCATGCACCTGTTGGATAGCCTCCATTGCACCTGCAAGAAAAGTAATGATTATGCAGAACTATTCTGATCCTCCTATAGAAAATATAGGAAGGATAAAGGAGACAAGGTATTTGTAGAAAACAGGGGACAGCATCCCTCTGGACAGCTGCGGAGCCACTGTGGTCATTGAGTGCGAGAACCTTTGGAGGCGCTCATGACTTCTCTCCTTCCCTTATCTTAAATGGCCAAGGTATTTGAGGCTTTCATGTTCAGGCAGCTCTCAGTCCACCAACCCTTCCCTCCAAGCTTTTAAACAAGCAAGTTGACTTCAGCATGCTTTCTTGAACTCCAAAGGCTTCAACACTGGAAACTTTACTTATGTAAAGGAACCGTAAGTAACTCTGAAGTCTTAGGCTATGGAGATGACTTACCCCATCCCGCATTCAAAACCACAACAAGACAGTAAGTCTTCAGCAGAGATCTCCACGTTCACCCTGGCATTGGTGTGAACACAAGTCCGGTCTGAAATGGCTTCCACTGCACCAAATGCCTACAGAACGGCAACGCCAAGAGTCAATTAAGACTTTGGTTTTCACCTCCCAGTCCTTACTGCACATCAAGAGCTTAATATTCCATGTATTTTGTTTGCCTTCCAGAAAATTTCAAGGCCTGGTAAAAATCTGGAATGAATCCCCCCCACACACCCCCGCCCTGTGGACGTGACTCCATATGATGTCCCTTTGAGCTCTTCAGCTAACAGTGAAGTAACACAACCAATCCTGCAAGCAGGAACAGATTAAGCTTTTCCCCCTCTAAAAATGTTTTAAGTTTATATGGCGGGCGGGGGGGGGGGGGAGAAGACTATAGTGGCGTTGGGCACTTGTGCTTCTTCCCCATGAGCTCCCATTGTACCCTCCCTTCCCACACTTCCCACACTGCTGTTTGTATGCAAAAACAGGTGTACTAGAAAAACTCTAATGTCAGACATACCTTAGCCCAAGATGGCTAACTATGAGCTCCTTTCTAAAGATCATTTTTCTCTGATGGGGTTGGGGAGTCCGATAGAGACATTAAGATTTGCCTGAAGCTGACCGAAGTTTGTATGTTGGCTAGGAAAGGTGCACACTGACTGAGGGCACTGAAACTTGGGGTCTTCCAAAGCAGAGGGAAGCTGGGGAGCAGACCTCGGCCTATGTAGTATTATGCTCAAGTAGACTTTGAATAGATTTCCAAAAGTCAGAGTGAGATTTATTTCTAAAAATCAAGAGGGAAACTTGTTTCTACTCTTATATGCTGTACAGGCAATTTCTGGCTGTCTCTCATACTCTGTAACGGTTTCTCCGAGACTCTCACACCCGTATATTTGTATAAAGTTTAATACCATAGTCTCTTTCCCCTGTGTTTGTGTTTAAGTGCCATTGAGTCGCTTCCAACTTAAGAGTGACCCTATGAATTAATGACCTCCCAAACAGCCTTTCTTTAACAGCCTTGCCTCAGGTCTTGCAAACTGAGGGCCGTGGCTTCCTTGGTTGAGTCATTCTCTCTCATGTTGGGTTTTCCTCTCTTCCCACTGCCTTCAACTTCTCCTAGCATTACATCTTGCCTTATGACAATGTGACCAACAATAGCCTCCATTTAGTCATTTTTGCTTGTGTGTTTATTTCAGGTATACAAACAGACAAGGTTATGTTGGGTTAATACAAGTGGGGGGGATGTGGCAAGAGGGTTGCCAGATTCCATATTTACCTCACAGGTGGCTAACAACCTATGATTCTTAAGTTTGCCTGGTGATGGGGGACAGTGGCATGGATGCCAGTCCTTAAAGTCAATAAAATACCATGCTACCAAAGAAAAGACAGTGGCTGTTTACTAAGTGGGAGTTTCTCCCGTCAAAACAGAAAAGGCCTTTAAAAGGTTCTTCCCACTCATCCACCAAATACGTTATTCCCATTTGAACCTATGCCCCAACGAGACATCATACCCTGCCAGTCCCAGGTGACTCTTTTAGCTACAGACATCAGCCTTACCCAGCAAGAGCCGCAAGAGCCTTGGTCTCTGATCTCGTTAATTGTTGGGCAGTTTGGCCACTGCTGCCTGGAGTCAAAGCTCTCAGGTAACTCCATGTTATCTGCAAACTCTAACCTGGGTGGGGGAGGGAGAGAAATGCAAACAAAGCATGTCAGGTTAAGCCCTCTTGCTACAGACTTCCAAGCAAACACACTCAGTGGAACAATGCTGACCAGCTAGGTCAAAGTTCCATGACATCCTCCTGACTATACCACATCCCCAAAGACCAGAAGCCTTCCAATAAGCCAAGCCAATATCCTGGCCCCCCATGTGATCTACTACCCAGAAGAGGCCTTAAAGTTCACTGCCTACTGAGTATGAGAGATGCAAACTCATCATAGTTAAAGCACCAAAGACTTTTAAAAATACATTTTGAGATGTGAGTTGCATTATTTGATGAATCCTGTGGTCACAGCAAGTGGCATTCATTATAGCTTATGATGCTCACCTAGAAGCTGCTCTGAGAGCTTTAGCCATAAATCGGCTTGCAGATTAAGCACATTAGGAAGGTTTTGTAGTGTTATAATCAGAATGTTATTTATTGAAAGTTACAGCTGATCCCTATGGTTACTATCAGTGTTAATAATTGAATAGTGTTATCTAGACCTTGAAGTCTTTGCTTCCAACATCCCAGCAGTCCTCAGGATGGTAATGATTCAGAAGTCCTATTTTAATCTATTACTAGTGCAAAAATTTTTTTGTTGCACTTAAGTGGTCTGAGAACTAGTCTTTGTGAATGTGAGAAAGTTGGGACTAGGGAACTCATTTACCTAGGTGCCTTTGCCCCCAGAAAGACCCAATACTGTTGGCATGTCGCCATTTCCCAGCAGAGGCAGTCATCTTTGGCCTTTTTTTGGGTAGGGATTGAATGTGAACTTACAGGATAGTGTCTCTGATGTCACTATCAGGTGTCAGGCACAAGTCCCTCCCTCTCTAGACTGCACTATTTTGAATAACCTGCTTCCTGAAAGCAAAACAATCTGTTCCCTATTTTACACCCAGTTTTCTAGTCTCTCAAAGTTTGCATGCTTGAGTGCATATCTCCAGAGCCTTAAAAAAAAATCTATCCAACAGGAAGCAATGAAGAAACCACTGTCCCAAAAGCCCCCAAGTTAATCCATGCATGACAGGATTAAATGTAGAAGAAAAAAATAAGTTTCACCTTATTGGAAGTTTGGGGCCATTCAGGAATGTACCACATAACTTTTTCACATAACTCAGGTCAACATTGTGGAAGTTATGCCCAGCCTTGAAAAGGAAAAGAGAAGTTTAAGGTGGCCCACAGCTTGCAAGGCCAAGAACACAGGCAGCATTCAAAGACACCAGCACCTGGAAGCAAGGAGCCAGATGGTCCTTTTCATAGTAAGCAACATCAAGAAGCGACTCTGTCAGATAGCTAAATCTGTAGGTCAAGAGTAGAGATCCTCCAGCATACCTGGCAAACAGCATGGCATTGCATTTTGCTGGGCATGGAGGGCCCATTCTCTGTCAAGGCAAACCTCTGAGGCACTGGTAGGACTTCTGAGGCTCAGATTCTACCTAGTCTCTCTGTTCCTTTGTTTGCTGGCACAGACACTTTTTTTTCACAACTCAAAATGGCTGTAGGTGATGTTTTCTTGCCAGAACTCTCCACATGCTAGTGGTTCAAGAAGCTTGGAGCAAGAAAAGCCTATCCTACAGACCAGGTGAGTGAAAAGCACCATATTCCTATACATTTATGTACTTTTCTCTACTGTCTGTTCCAAATTGGCTTGATACTTTATTTCCAGTTTTAAGCTTCCCCCATTTTCATCTTCATTCATAGTTTATTATTATTATTATGGCCCATGGCCAGCACAGATTGATGCAAACTAGTTTACATAAAATACAGAAAGTGCAGCGCCACTGGTATGCATTCTCATCTTGGATTTCAAGTCTGAGGTCAGCAACTTGGCTCTTTAGGTTATCTTTTGTGTAGTGTCCAGTTTGTCTGGTCACTTAAAGAGCTCAGCTTTGAGTAACTTGAAGATATTACATCTACAAGGGAGCTAAGCCTTACAGCGTCTACAACAGACATTAATTTTTTCTGGACTCTTCTCTCCCAAAATTTTGACTCCCAGCTAAGAATGAACTTGGGAAAGACTGGTAGTCTGGCTCTAGAAAGTCCAGGGCTTAACATTTCAAAACTTCAAGGCACATGAAGACCAACTGGAGCATTATGGTAGTTTCAGATGCAAAGGAGCAAACAACACTTGTGTAAATACGTTTGTCAGCCACCAACTAGCTACTTCATATCCTTGAGTGACAGCTAGCCAGACCCAAGGTTAAACACTGCCCTCTCCCTTCTGGGTGTGTCCTCCAGGATACAGGAGTAACAGCCATGCAGGCATCTGGGACACATCAGAGAAGGGGCAGCCATTGGCTCATCTCTTAATCCATGGAGCAAGAGGTACAGGTGACTAGAACTGGTGAGTCTCAGCCAAACTGGAAGACCAAGCCTTATTTCAGAGAGAACAGGCCATACCTTGGCTTTCTGCACCTACCAGGGACAGAATTTCAACCTAGTGTAGGGCCCTCTACTGGGGTATTCCAGTGAACAGTTGACACTGACTACACCTCCTACCTGCATGCCATGGTCCAACCAAAATGCTACTTACCTGCCATGTAGAGTTGAGTTTATTAACATAGTTCACCAAGTCCTGAGAGAGAGGAGGAAAATAGGGAACACCGCGGGCATTTGCAAGGGCTGCCAGGAGACACAGAGAGGCTATGGGCAGCAACATGTTGGCAAGCAGACTTCTAAGAGGCCACCTGAAAGGACAGAGATTTCCATGACTGCAACAAACTAGACTAAAATGGACTAGCCCACCTGTACCCCCATTCCTGTCAGTCAGGTATATTCTGAAAGAAGTCTGCAGATCTGCTCTGCCTGATACAGTTCTTGGTTCATCAGAAGTAACCAGGCAAGTGGCTATTTCCAAACTTGAGTCACTGGTTCACTGAGGGAAAAAGAGCATTACACTGAAGCCAGACAAACAGTAAATCCAGTACAGTATCTGTTGACTTGTAATCAGATCAAAAGACACTTAGGAGAATATTAACTGATTTCAAGGTCTGCCTGCTTTGAAATGTCTTCTGCCAAGCTGGAACAAAGGACACGGTTGCCTCACCGTGGCTTTAAATGGCTAGGAGAGGCAACCACAACAACACTACAGCATTTTTCCATCTTAAACTCAAGGTCCATAAGTGAGAAGTAGAGCATATGCGTTGCATAGAGGTTCAGGCCACAGCACCTGAAGTGAAGCCCTTGTAACAGGGCTGGGGTGGGACCCACTGCCAATCTCAGTGGACTGCATTGTACCAGATGGCCCAGAATTCTTACTTGGAAGAACATCCTTTCCTGTGCCCTTTTGGTTTTCTAGTAGCTCCTCAAAGTTCTGGGACAATATCATGGTAGCCTCTCCATTTGTGCTAACTACAAACACAATATTATGCGATTCGACTACATCATACAGTTTGAACTGATGCAGAGTTAGAAGATATTTGTTCATAATGTTGGGAAATAAAGGAGCAGATGAGAACCCCTGAGCTGTATTAGCTAGATTCTTACTGGAGCCCTCAGAGACAGCCAAGTCGAAAAGGTCAAGAGATACTCCACCACCTACAGAAAAGCTTGATCTCAAATGTGGGACAGATGTCACACATCTGGAGTCTCACTTTTAACTAAACAGGAAACAAATACTGCAGTAATTATGGGGGTGAGTGCATATTTTGATGTGTAGAAAATGGAAACGCAACTCAATAGTTAACCACACCAGAAAGTCAAAGAGCAAGAGCAGGAGTGCTTCTAGCAGGTCACCAAATTGACATTAACAAAACTGAGTCAACATTACAAGCCTCTTGAAAAAAAGGTCCCTGGATGCAGACATATGTTTTTAGTGAAGTTCCTCTGGAAGCCCCCCTCCCCCACCCAAACTGCAATCAATCCGTGAATATTTCTTCTCCAAGACTGACTTTTGCAAGTTTGAAGCAGACCATACATGGCACCAACTGGCTGTCCCCCATGTCAACAAGAAACATTCCTCCCCAAACACTTTTGTAGAACTACAGCCTACCCAAAACAGGAGGAGGGCGGGGTATGCAAGTTTCAGCTGTTCAGCCTGGCTAACCCCCATGGCTAAGGCATCATCCTGGTCTTCCCCACAGAGGAAACAGGTCTCAAGGACGTTAAGCCTATCTCTTGTGTTGTAAAACTTCAGACAACTGACAAGGAATGGTAAGACAGAATGTTCATTCATACAAAAAAGGTTTCCTGAACATAGAAAACTGGCCCCTTTAGCCTGAACTAGGGTCTTGCAACATGGCTTCATTTAAGTGAACTTCCCTCTTTAACCAGAGCAAATTACAATCTGTATTAACACACCATCAGGGTAGCAGTTAATCCTGCTTAATTAAAAGAGCAGCAAGATACGGCCTAGGCTACAAAGCATAGGTAAACTCCTGTAGTCTTGCTTAAAGAACAATGAACTTGTTTTCAAAAAATGCTCATTCACATCTGAAGACAGCACAGTTAGTAGATAACACCGAGTACATCAGTTGTCTCGGAATCCAATGAACTCATGCAAGAAGTGTTTAAATTGCATGCAGCAAAAACGCTATTGCTTCTTGACCAATATTAATGATGAATTCTACATCAAAGACTCACCGGGAGCACCATGGAATCCACAATTCTAGCTCCCAGGTAGCAGTTCAGCTGAGATGGGGTGGGGGGAAAGACACACAATGTCAGAAATGCTCTTTGGCAGAAACAGGGGCTCATAACTACAGGGCACAGTACACTGGTGATAACTGTTAATGTTTTACAGAGAGAAGCATCTTGAGTGTGCCAAACTGCGAAGTTCTTTGGACAGAGAAATCCATGCCTAAATTCAACAATGCTGCTCATACAAGTTGAAGCAAAAGTTGCCTTCCAAAATGTAACTCCTACCAATGATCTTTCATCACGAGCAGAAGATCCTGAGGCTGTCAAGGCAATGCAGTAAGCATACCTCTTATGAGACCAGGCCTGAAGTGCGTGATGTCATATTGCAAGGACACAGAAAGAGCACAATCTGCTACAGCTCACAGAAGCCAGCTTCTGGAGCATCAATTTTCTTTAAAAGGAAAGTTTCTAGTCCTTAGGGATGCAAACAGACACTGTGAATATGCTGTGGAAATCTCAAAAAGCTTAAGGGATGATGAGAGCCCCTCGGGGGAAGGCAGAGTCCTTTGCAGCAGCCATACTAGAAAAACCAGAATGATGCAAAAGTGACACATTCCCCCCGTTGCCCAATTTCGGATCACTGTTAAGTTCTGCCCCAAGGTCACAGATTCTCTAACAAGAAAAGAACTTGGTACACAGTCTGGACTTATCCCAATCTAGTCCTGAAGCATTCTGTGAGGACTGGATGCACTGGGGCCAATTAGTCTTTCATTTAACATCTCATTTGCTCTGCAATCCTTCCAAAAAGGCAGCTGTAGTCCCAATACGGACACTTGTGGTTAAGCCACTCTCAGTTTCCCCATTTCACATGCACACTAACCAGCTGCTATATAACAAAATAACCCAGAAGGCAGAGAAATAAATGAAGTTTCATCAGGCTGAGAACTGCCAGACCACATGGGCAGCTAGTTTCACTTCTGATATTCTCAGGAAGATCCCTTCCCATTTCTGCAGCCAACTTTACAGAACATTCAAGAGCCCATAAAACAGTGTCACAACAAGACAAACAGAGACCAGAGGCCTCCAGATTGCTAATCTAGTTTAAAATCGTTACATGGAAAACAGCTCTCTGCTTCAGAGGGTGAGAGACCGGCTTCCTTCTGTGCTAAAACATCAACCACTCACAGCGGCTAGCCCTCTCCCAGCCAGGGTCTGATCTACTAGTCCTCACCTGTCTGTATCCTTTCCTTTCCAGTCTCCACTGCCTGGCCACCTTCTTACCAATTTTAGGGCTGTTTGAGTATGCACAACTGGGTCATCCCAAACTGACCTCCACCACCTGCAGTATACAGTGGTGCTGCCCTTTCTACCACCTCATTCACCTCCATGTGTGAATAAGGCTGCAGGGAGTTACACTTCACATTCGGCTTGGCAGCCAGGCCCAACTGCTGCAAGGAGTTTGTGTGTACTGCCCTGAGCCCCTTGGAAGGAAGACACGGATGGGAAAAGAGTTAGAGGTCAGAGTGTCACTTAAGGACGCCTTCAGACACTTTTACTTTTGTGCCACCCCATAGAGCAACTGTGCAATTTTGAGGGAAGTTTTATTTCACATGAACATAACTTTTTTTAAAAAGGTGGCTCATATGATTCACCAGAAGCCTGTGATTTTCATAGACATTGTGTCAGTACACTTCTGAAGGCATTCTTAACATGCAAATATTGTGTTTGCCATTGCCCAAGAACAAAGCCTATGACTGGAGGTCATACCTTTCCTGCATTAATGAAGTTTTTCACTTTACAGGAAGTTTTTTTTGGGGGGTGGGGGGGGAGATAGACCAATGCCTGAAACCCAGGATTAACATCACAAGATAACGACCCAAGACCAGCATCACAAGCTTCAAGATAAGCTGGACAAGAGGGGGCAAACAACCATAAAAATCAAGACAGCCGGGGTCTTTCTCCCTCCCCTAGTCTAAACAAAAAACTGCCAACTCAGGACTTCGCTGGAGATAAAAGCCAAGGAGACTTGATACTGTGTTTGCAGTGAGTTAGTTTTTAATGTGATAAAAATCATCAAGATCAAGAACAAACCAGGTTATTATTCACCTGTACCAGGCTGTCAGAACTTGCTTCCTCCCCTCCCCACAAGAATGGCATAAATCCTTCTAAAAACAAAGGCCTCGACAGTAGCCACAGCCCCAGTCTCCCTGCCACTCCTCAGTGATTTCTGCCCTTCTCGTTTCAGCCCAGTTTCACTGCACGAACTATCAGAACAAGTTCCTTTTTTAAAGGTTTGTGGGCTCTCCCCTAATGCTGTGTCATTTTGTCGTTCTCAGGTTTCAGCTTCTGATATTCAAAGAACTCCTCTGGCATCAATGAATGTGCTGAGAAACACACCACGAAGTTTGTTAGCAGAACTTGTGCGTTACAAAAGGTTCTGGGACATGTTCAAGGCACACCGCCACTAACTGACTCCTTGGCCAGGATCCTGGCCTCACCATAGCCATGACAAGCCAAACAAGGAGAACAAACCCAGCAATCTCATGGAGGAGACTGGTAGCAATGGGCGGGCCGTGTTTCAAGAAGTCTGGTGCTTCAAAGTCTCATAGAGGAAGTACTAGCAAACTCACAAAGATAAGCCCACAGGAGTCAATTTGCAGACAGTGGTGGTTTTCAAAGTGTGCCTTAAAAGAATTGGACCTCATGGGCTCAGCCTTGGATCACCATCAAGGCCAGAACTAAGGAATACTAAAGCAAACGACAGCTCATTAGCCTTACCTCAGCTGGCAAATGTGTGAAGTAGTATCAGAAGAGGAAAACCCCTCCTCATACCACCCAACCTAGATGTAGACTACTTTCAGCCACGAAGCCCAACCAACTTCATAGGATTTGTGATAAAATTGTCTTTTTGGCAGGGGAGAGGTATTTGGATGCCATCTTAAACTCTTTGCAGAAATATATTTTAAAAAAATAACTTCCTGAGCCCCAGAAATTCTCTTATATGAATATCTGAGTCATCAAAGCCCCCCCCCTGCTCTGCTGAACCCTCAAATCAGTTTCAAATCATTTCTGCCAAATTCCAGCACTAAGAGGAATTGCCTCATATGGTAAATTGCTTCAGATTCTTACAGGATGATGAAATACAATGCCACAGAAGCAGGGAATCAGTGTGAAAACAGGGGCCCTGAAAGTAAAAAGAAACTCAGAGGTCTGTCACCCCTAGGAATCTGAGAGACAGATGGATAGATCTTCCAGGGACCACATCATATCTTAACCCTGCCCTTCCTCCTGGGGGCTCAGGATGGTAAATGGTCCTTGCAGCCTCCAATTATTATTCACTGCTGTACATCGCACAGAGCCCTGTGGAAGCAGAGATGGGCGATTCAGAAACCTAATAGAATTGTAAAGACAAAATGATTATTTATTTTATTTTTATTTTATCCGTTTATATCCTGCCTTTCTCCCCAATGGGAACCCAAAGCAGCTTACAGTATCCTTGCCCCCATTTTATCCTCACAACAACCCTGTGAGGTGGGTTAGGCTGAGAGTGTGTGACTGGCCCAAGGTCACCCAGCGAGCTTCAAACCTGGGTCTTCCAAATACTAGTTCAACACTCTTATCCACTGGCTCTCTTTGAAGTATAGTAGGCTGAGGTAACAGAAATATGAATGCCACGGCTCAGTTGCAGTGGTGCTAGCACCCGCTGGCTCATGAGTGGAGAATGACTGGCACCAGTGACACTCTGCTGTTATTCAGCCAAGTGGGCAATAGCATCTCCCCTCTACCACTGGCCCCTCACTCTGAACTGTCCTCCTTGGGGCAGGCCTTAGAAACCTCAACCCTTGACAACTCTAGAAGAAGCTCAAAAGTAAGGCTACTGAAGGGTGAGTGAGGGCACTTAGCCAGAAGCACAGAATTGAGGAGAAAGGCAGAAGAACATGGGGAAAACCCTCATACAGAGCCAAAGGAAAGAAGAATCCAGACAAGTATGGAGTGAAACTTTCCAACCAGCCTTTGAGTACAGTTCTGCTGTTATCCCAGCCTGCAATACAGGACCTGTTTACAGGTTTTCAAGCTGTCCTTTGTGTCTCTTGCTTTACCTTTCTATTCCTATCAGGTTGACACTTAAATAATGAGTCTCTATTAAAGTACAGCATGCACACGCCAGAGAGATACATACCCACAGTCCTGATTGCCTTTTGATGTCCAGCATGGGCAATATGGCCTGGCTCCTCCTCAAATCTTTTGTGTGGGGTCCTTTGTCCTCCACCTTCTATCTTCCTAGAAACTGCACCGAGACTTGCTTGCTTGGCAGAGCATCAAGCCCACCACACAGCAAAATGAAGCCACACCCAAACCCTCAAGTCTGTTATTTACCATCGGATCCACACAAAGTATTTGCATGCAACAGAACGACTGGTGCCTTGCGGACTGGTGAAAGTATTTCCTGCATACACTGTCACGAACTAGAGGCCACTTCCTCAGATGCATAAAACATACCCTCAAGGAGGCAGATGGGGCTGTGCACACACACTGGAATCCCTACTAATTGTAGATCTCCCCCATAACACTTCATAAACTTCTAATAGACACAGTAAAGCAGTTCCAAAGCAAGAACAAGATGGTGACAGGCAACAGAAACGTCAGAACTGCCCCCAACAGGGAATTAGACCTGGGCCGCAAGCCAAAGCATACTTACAATCAAATAAACACACCAAATTCAAGCAGGCTCCTTTTCTAACTAGTTTATGAGGAGGCTCTTGTAATATAGCCCCACACTTGGAAAAAATCCCACTCACCTCTCCCATTTACTGAGGACACACTTCCCACCCAACCCCATTTACTACCCCCCCTTCCCCCCCCCCCCCCGGCCCATAGTACCTATGTATCCTCACATAAGAATCCTTGCTATTTTCTGTAGTGGTTAGTATCAGTCTTGGATTTGGGAGGCCCACATTCAAAGTCCCACTCTGCCATGGAAACTCAATGGGTGACCTCATGCCAGTAACATAATCTCAGCTTAACCTACCTCACAGGGTTGTTGTGAGAACAGAATGGAGGAGAGGAGAACAACATAAGCCACTTTGAGTCTCCACTGGAGAGAAAGGCAGAGTATAAACAAAATGGATATGAGGGTTTCCTGGATCAGACCAAGAGGTTTCATTCATTCATTCAGTTCAGCCTTCAGGGCCACACCAAAATTGCAGGAAAGCAACCAACTTAAAAAGACAAAACCCCGCCCAAGGAACAAACCGAGTGGCCGGGAGGGGATTTCTTCCGCCCTTCCAGTCTGTGCAGATGCACTGGGTAAACAACCAAGAAAAGTTAACCATTCAAAGGATAAGCTCATAAAAAGAAGTGAGGGTTAATTATTATGGGATGTTTCCATAGACAGTCTGGTGTGGCTTTGTAAATGCAATATGAAGACTACCCCAGAAATACCTGGGCAAGCTTCTAAAACTCCCTCATACCTTTTAAAAGCTGGCTTATGACCCCACCAACTCAACTAAATGATTTCCGTTCTTAAAATACGTTCTTAAAAACAACAACATGTAAACCCACCACATGTGCACAGTATAATTAGCTTTTGGGGGGCGTAGCTCAGTCTACTTCAACAGAACTGCTACCCCGCCCCATGCCTCCCTCCAGTCGTTTTCTCAGGGCTCTGCCTTGACAAAGCTTCAGCACCCCAGTCCCACTTCACGTTTTAGAAGCTACAATATACTACCCTCCTGCAATTGTTTTGCCGGGGCCCTCGAAAATAAAATATGACGGGCTGGGAACCGCCCTTCAACCAATCCTACCCCCTAACAACTGTGCACAGGACTGCGGATTTAAAAATGCTTGATCCAGTCTCCCCCCCCCCCCCCCGCCAACCCCACCCCAACCCCACTACCTTTCTTTCCCCCCATAGCCTTTCTGTACCCCTTGCTACAAGCAGAAGAAGCGCTATCATACCATAGAAAATAAGCTTTCCTTACCTAAAATGAGAGTTTCTTAGCTAGCACAGCTCGGCCCGGGCTACCAGCCCTCTCCTGAGCCTTTTATCTACTGCAGCCAGCGCTGGTTTCCTCCCAGAACGGCAGCTCTGCAGATCCTCCCCTCCCTGCTGACTCATCCCACGTGGTTGCTCCTCTCCACCCCCCCCCCACAGCAGCGCCTGACTCTCGTCACCTGACTACCCCCCCCACTTTTCTGCCTCCCACCCCCTCGATTGGATCATGTGACTGAATTTTCCTTTGCAGGCGCAAAACGCATACGGTGATGTCGCCCCCACTCGTTTCAGAGCTTGAGAGAAAAGCCCGCACAGAAGTGTGCCAGTGTCTTGTTCGCGCCTAGCCGCTGTCTGCCTCTCGATAGTGAATCCCGCAGCAGCACTCAAGCTGCGGTAGGTGGAGTCGTACCACTGGTTTTGATCTGTAAAAGGTTGCTGCCAGCTCTTGCAGTTTCTTCCCAGCATTTTCCCCATTACCTGGTCCTTTTAACTGGAGATGCTGGGGGCTGAACCTAGGACCAGATGCTTTACCCCTGAGCTGCAGGCCTAGGATTGCCAGGACGCCACTGGCCACTGGCGGGGGAAGGGGGGTATGACTTGCCAGATCCAGGTAGGGAAACTCCTGGACATCTGGGGATGGAGCCTGGGGAGGACAGGGACCTCAGTGGGGTACAATGCCATAGAGTCCACCCTCCAGAGCAGCCAGTTTCTTTATGGGAATTGATCTCTGTAGTCTGGAGATGAGCTGTAATTCCTGGGGATCCCCAGGTCCCACCTGGAGGCTGGCATCCCTTCTAGCTGGTTTCTTAGTTAAGGGTGTGCAGTGCAGTCTGCTGCTATTTGGCAATCAAAAATGCTCAGGAAATTTATTCAAGGACCCCGCATCTCATCTGTCTTGAGCCTCAAAGATAGAGAATCAGCTTTACATGAAAAAGGTCCTTAGCACCTTCCATTTATGGGCTCTTTAGAAATAGTGCATTTTGGAGTGTCAGATTACATACACTGGCGCAAAGCAGCTAAGAACTTTATACTTTTATGATTTTTTAAATTCAGGCAATAATGAGAGGAAAATGCCATATGGAGGATAATGGGACTAGCAACAGACTATGTAAGAATTCAACATGAAGTAAAAGTACATCATTTGGCTTCAGTTGGGTCTGTATCTCATGCAACACTTTACATTTATGCCCTGAGGTTAGTACAAGTGATTTTTGTGCTGTTTTCCAAAAAGGGATCTTGAGTTTTGCTGATGTAGACAGAGATCAGAGACATTTGCTGGACTTTGCTTTTGTGTGGAGTGTAGATTTAGGTGGGTAGCCCTGTTGCTCTGAAGCAACAGAACAAAATTCAAGACCAGTGGCACCTTTAAGACCAACAAAGTTTTATTCAAGATGTAAGCTTTCATGTGCACGCACACTTCTTCAGATACAGTGAAACAGAAGTTACCAGTCCATACATATAGGTAGAGGGTGAGCAGCAAATTAGCATACAATATAATGAAAATGTTTTAACAGATGCAAGGACCAAACAGGAAGAACAAGCTTAGTTTATATGGTCACCATTGGTTTGGATTGAATTCTGGGGGGAAACACAGTGAAGCAAATAAGTAGATCGAAATTGGAGATAGATGTGTAAATGTACCTTTCTTAATTGTGGAATGCTGAGTAATTAACTGAGACCCTGTGGTTATGCTCCATCCATCTCCTCACAAGCATGGGGGTAACTAACAGCATCCTTTTCTTTAAGGTGGGGTGCAATTCTAAACAGAGTGACACCATGGCCTAAGGAAGGTGCAGCTCAGTTTAGGATGATGAGAACCCAGTCTGGAACATTATTCTTTCAGGTAGGATCATGTGTTTGAACGTGGCTCTGTGCAGTAACTAAATTGTGGCTTGCAAGGTCATGTATGGAATCCTAATGTGTGCTTACTGTGCATTTAACACCCCTGAGTTCAGTACGGACTATTCACAGTTAAATGTACATAGGCTATGCGGCCAATCCTATGCAAATTTACTTGGCAGTAAATCCCACTGAGTTTGATTGACATTATTTGCACAGTTACATCTATTTAAACCTATTAACTTCAATGGGTTTAGAAGGCTGTAACTCCTTTTAGGGTTGCCCTGTTAGTCAGCATTTTTATCTCTGCAATCTCAAGTCTTGCTTCTTGCCCAGAACAGATGACAACTGTTGGTTGTGCAACTCCGTTCCTTCCTGATGACCTAGCAGAGCTTCTGTGTGATTTAGAACCCGGATGAGGAAGTGATGATCTCAGCAAGATTCTGCCCTCACCCAGACACTTCGTCTGTAGAAGGAGGCAAACTGTGCTGGATGGACGCTGGGCCTGGCAAAGCAGAGGCTCGAGAAGGGTCAGAAATGCCAGGATTTACTTCAGTCTGAAAGTGCATGGCCCACCCCCATGTATGTCATGCAGTGCTCCTTTTAGTAGATTCCTGATTTCATACAAACTTATTTGCAGGCTCTGTGTTTAAATGACTGCTGGTTGCAAGGGCAGCTGAAAAAGGATTGTCAGGCAGGTGGTCAGAAGAGGGGAAAAACCTGGACGGGTGCTTTCCTGTACTTTTAAAAGCAGTGGTGTGTGTGTGAGAGAGATCCAATGTAAGCTCAGGAAGATCTGGGTTCAAATCTCCACTCTGCCATACTTACTGGGTGACTTTGGGGCAGCCACTGCTTTTCGTTTTAAGGATAAAATTGGGTCAGGGGACTGCATATGTCACCCTCAGCTCCTTGGAGAGGGAGGGTGGGGTACGAAGCCAGTAAATAAAAATAATGATTGCTACACAGGCATAAGTTGGTGGAGCTTTTCCTGGCTCAGAGGATAACATTTATTGTGTGCTAATGTCTGCTTTCTGAGTGCAGGAAAGACACCAGCCATCGACTCAATGCTCCCTCTAAGCTGTGGAGTCTTGTGAGCAAAAATTCTACTTCGTGAGCTGCTGGCATTAGAGTCGTGAGCGAGTGATTTGGCTCCTGCATAAATTAGTTTGCTCTGGAGCCATCCTTCCTGAGCTAAGACAAAAATGTGTGAGCTGGAGGCTAAAAAACTATGAGCTCACACTAACTCAGCTTAGTGGGAACGCTGGCACTGAATGATTCAGCAGCGGTCAGGAGGAGTCTAGTACAGTGGTGCTTGCAAACAGTTTCTAGTGCCCACGTGCCTCTTCCCCAAAGCCAAGAGCCAGTTCCAGGTTTCCCCCAGTTAATTGGACTAGTAGGTAATACAGAAGAGCACAGGAGGCATCATTTTTGTTTTATTTTTCATAGGAGGCATCATTTTTGTTTTAGAAAACCCCTGCTTCCATTGTAGTAGGGTGTTTACTCTTGAATCACGTAACATTTTGTGATTTAGCCACCCACTATGGTAGCCATTTTCCCATGGTTCTTACTACCTGTTCTCAAAATTGCACAGGTGCCACAAGGTTAGGATACCTGATCCAGTGGAACCATGCCTGGCAACTCACAGTGGTCCCCACAGAGTTTCTGCCAGTTGACGTCACTTCTGGGTTTTCCTTGGAAGTGACATCTTGCTGTCACTGAGGGTGGGGTTTTTTAACCGTTTTTCTATGGCCAGCCACAGGAGTAACAATGGAAGACAGAAGCTGGGGCAGAGCATTCCCCACCCGTGGTGGGAAAATGGCAGCCCTTCCTCAGAGACTAATAAGACAGTATACAGCACGTTATACGATGACCTATCGGCATTGCATTCAAGCAGCTGATGGATTGTGGTTTTCTTTGCGGGGTGTGGGTAGGTCACGTGAGAAGCATAATGGCAGGCCAAGTAAAAAAAACATTCTGTAAAACTGGTAACCTGGTTTAAGACAAATAGGATTAGGCTGCCCAGTCCTTTGAAACCCAAATTGCTAGTTCCCTTTTGGGTTTTAGAAAGAAGGTTTTAAAAAATCTACTTTGTCATGTCTTTGGATGTGTCTTGGAGTTTCTGAAAAAGTAGTGATGGTTCTGTTTTAAATTTTAACCGTTTGAGCTGCTTTGTGGATCCAAACTGCTTGGAAAGACAAGACAGAAATCTGTTGAAATAAAATATTATTCATTCCCCCCTTATCCATTCCTGGTAACTTCCCCTTTCTTTTTCGAGGCTGGCTGTATCTGTTGCCTAGAGAGGGAAACAAAACTAAGAAGTGAATCTTAGAATCAGTAAGAAACAGGGCTATTTGGGGGCAGGAACGCGCAGGAACGGAGTTCCGGCTGGCTCCTGAGTTGGCCAACCCCAGCAGGAACTCATTAGCATACTAGGCGACACCCAACAGCAGAAACTCATTAGGATTGGCTACATTAGGGGCACGTGGCCTAACATGCAAATTAATCCCTGCTACAAAAAACCCTGGGTTTTGACAACAAACAAGGTAAACAGAATAAAAAGCAAAAAGTGGGTGTGGCTGGATGACCACTCTTCTGGTAACACGGGGGGGGGGGGGGGTGACCTAATATGCTAATGAGCTGGGCTGTCAGTGATGTGGCCTAATATGCTAATGAGTTTCTGCCATTGGGTGTGGCCTGTTATGCTAATGAGTTCCTGCTGGGCTTTTTCTACAAAAAAAGCCCTGGTAAGAAAACTGTGCTGTGATCGCTTTCACATATATTCCAGGCTACAATCTATTGCAGGATTAAGTGTATTAACCCTTTAACAGTGCCATCCTAAACAGGGTTACACCCTTCTAAGTCAGTTGGTTAATGGGTTTAGAAGGATGTAACTGTGTTTAGGATTGTACTGTAAATCAGTGGCATTAAGCAGGCCTTGCTCTGGGGTAAATCCAACGTTGCTAGATGACCTGAAAATGCTCATGTCAATTATTTAGCAGCAATAAGGATTATAAGAATTGTCATACAAATATACCTTTTAAGAACATTACCCTTATCTGAATAATAGGTAAGTGAGCAGGACTTAGAACTCCTTTGTATGAAGTCTCCATAAAAGAAAAATTTGGCCAGAAGTTTTTTCCGCCTAGTAAAGATTGACAAACATTACAACACCTGAATATTCTGGAGATGGTAGGGGAAGGTTTTCACGGTATGGACCAACATGAGTGTCTGCTACTGTCATCAGAAGAGGCTGCTGTGAAAGGCATAGGAGCAGTGGTTAACAAAAAAGGTGGCCAACTCTGCTGGACTGTGTTCTTGTTCTGCCCTTTCCACCAAAGGCTGTATGTTCCTTTGTGGCCTGACCGCAGTAGGGTTCCTCTAAGCAAAAGATCACAAAATTGGATGTATCAAAGAAACTAAAAGAGGATTTATTCCAGCACCCTCTTCAGAAGACAGGTTGGCTTATGCCTAAACAGATCTAGCCATACAAACCAGATTACCAGACAAAACTCAATTTGATGTTTCAGATGGCAGCTACTGGGAACTGAGTTTACCAGCACCATAGGGGCCATGCCATTGGGGGAAGAGGGGCTGCAGACTTTGCCCTTGCACAGTTTGGGATTGGGAAAATGGCCACGGGACTGGGAAGGCTGAAGCCCCTCCTCCTGCAGTATGGTCCCAACATGAATCAGGCCCCTGAGGTGAAGCTGTTACCCGAATGTCAGGATGGGAGGATGCAGACCTGACTCATGGGAAAACAGTCACATCTACTTTAACCCAGTACATCATTCAAGATGAATAAAGCCACGGAGCTTAATGCCAAGTGGGCAAATGCACCACTGCCTCCTTACCATGACCTCTGTACAAATAGGCTTCCCCCCAAGAAACCTTTTAGCAATAGGAGAGCCTGGAGAATGGAACCTGAGAATCCTGAGGCTCTTTGAGAACAAAACATGAAATGTTTCCCTCTTCCAGGAGTGATGTGAAGCGCAGCGAAGTGAGAAGCATGTTGACTGTAGCCTTGTCAGCCGCACAAGACAGCTGGGAACAGCAGCATAACATCCTCCATGGTCCAGCAGACAGGTATGTCAGAGTGCAATTCTGGGCATCTCTTCAGGTCTCTTCAGATCTCTTACTGGGTCCGATGGGGTTTGCTCCCTTGTTAAGAGTGTTTTGGACTGCAGCCTAAGGGTCTGATACTATGCACAGCTTCTTCAGTCTAAGCCAGTGTTTTTCAACCACTGTGCCGTGGCACACTGGTGTGCCGCGAGATATTGTCAGGTGTGCCGCTGGATTTTTTCAATGAAAGAAATGTGCCTTCCGGGCTGACCTTCCGGGACGCGTTTGCGCATGCGAGAAAGAACAGTGGCACGGTCTCGCTGATTCCGCTCGCACGCTCTGTGGCCGGCCTGAGGTAGGGTGATTTGCACCAAGACATTCCAGTAAACATGAATATGTTTGATGGTAACAGCTAGCTGTTTCTGTCAGGGTGGGGTTCAAATCAGTAACTGTCCCTCAGTGAACAATGGGTGTACTGTGCTTCTCTTCAAATCACTCATGGTCAGTGGAATGCCGTTCACATAAGAGTAAGAGTTTAAACTCTCTATTTGAAAAACTTTAGCAGAATCGCAGTATTAAAATACATCCACATTATATTTCTTCTGAAACTCAGGTCAATGTTATGGGACGGAGCCATTACACTTTGGATCTGTAACTTACGATTTCAAGTTGAGTGGCTATTACGTGTATTTGTAATACTGTCATAGTTAATACTTGAGCTGAGGCAACTAATGACCCATTTATCTTGTATTTCAGTGTTTTTCAACCACTGTGCCGTGAGATATTGTCAGGTGTGCCGCGGGATTTTTTCAATGAAAGAAATGTGCCTTAGCTCGAAAAAGGTTGAAAAACACTGGTCTAAGCCACCTGAAAATCAAGGATGTGTATGCCATACATGGGACTGCACTGCCAATCTCTTAATGCAAAAACAAGACCAAATCTTGTGTGATTGACGGATTTAATTGCAACATTTAGTTTAATTTCATTGACTAGACCCCACTTCATTACATGCATGTGACCTATGTCGTCAGGCGAAGACACTGACAATGCTATCACACTGGTGTGTTAAACATTATTCAACAAAAGAACTTCAAAGGGAGCCTGCAGATAGGAAGTATCTTACTGATCTGGTTTTATCTCACTCTGTCCCATGGGTTTACTGCAGTTTTTTCAAGTGCATTTCTGTTTGCAAGAGACTCACAACCCCAGAATTTATAGTAATTTAATATAAAATCTGGGGACAAGAGCTTAAGCCCTGGTGTGGTGATGATGGTGTCTCTGAAACTCTCCCTGGGAGGCAGGATCAGTCCCAAATCCTACAATGGCCATTTTTCCCAGCAGAAGCACCAGTTATCAGAATCCATCACTAAACACACTCCAGAGTGGGCAGGGCCGGCTGGGGGACAAAGCCCAGTCCTCGTTATCAGTCTGTCTTTTCTTACCTGCTTGTTACCACAAGAAGTAAATGGGTGGTGGTGTGGAATGGCTGTGTCAGCAATGCTGTAGGAACTAGGGTTGCATGAATACAAGCTGCCTTATACAAAGTCAGACTATTGGTCCATCAGTATTGTCTACATAGACTGGCTAATAGGTTCCATAGGTTCTCAGGAAGAAGACTTATCATATCACCTGGTCCTTTTAACTGGAGATGTTGGGGTTTGAACTTCTGCATGCCAAGCAGATGCTCTACCACTGAGCCATGGCTCCCTCCCTAACTCTGGTTGCCTATTCTGGGTTGGGAAATTCCTGAAGATTTTATGGGGAAGGTAGGTTTTATACCTGCCTCAATGGGGTATAATACCATCGAGCTCACTGTCCAAATCAGCCATTTTCTCCAGAGGAACGGATCTTTGGAGATTAGCTGTGATGATGGGAGATCTCCAAGTTCCACTTGAATGTTGACAGTTCTAGTAGGAACTTTGCCGTAGGATTTTGGGAATCCCTAGAGAATTGTAAATACTGTGATGTCAGGTGCTGACTGGAAGTGATGTCACAGTGTGTGACACTTCCCCTCCCCAGACTCTGCCCACAGATGCTCCTGGGGGTTGCCAGAACATGCCATAGGAACCCTAATGGTTCCAGATCCGTCAGTAGCTATTACCATGACAAAATGGAACTTCCATGTTCGGAGGGAGAAACCTTCTGAAATACTAGTGCCGGGGAGAAACAACAGAGGAAGGTTTGGGCCCCTGTGCCCTGTTTGTAGGCCTTCCAGTTTTGTCTGATTGGCCAAAGTGTGAAACAAGAGGCTGGACTAGATGGACTTTTGCTGTGATCCAGCATGGCTGATTTTATAATGCTGCATTGCACCCCAGGGTTAACAGCTGTTGATCTCTGTTCTGCTTTCTCTTCCCCATCTGCCCACCTTCACTGTCTTCCATTTGTGTGGAGAACTTTCCAAATCACTTTGTGCTCAGATTCAAATTCCCCTTGCTTTATGTGATGCATGATTCCTCTTGAATAAACTTTGTTTCTGATTTTTATCTTGTATGGGTTCTCAGTGATCCTTCCGAATTTGTGGTAGCACTGCATCATGTACAGCGCAATCCCAGGCAGAGTTATACCCTTCTAAGATCTTTGACTTCAGTGGGTTTAGAAGAGTGTAACTCTGCTTGTGATTTAACTGTTACTCACAGATCCTTTATAGCTGTGTGTGTGAGAGAGATTACAAAGAAAAAGGTTCATTTTCTTAACACTGGGCTCCAGTTAGAAAGTGGGCTGAATTCACGCAGGTGTGTATCTGGGGTTGTTGAGGAAAAGTCTCACAGAGACCTGAATTTGGGATTATTGTCTGATCTTTATTGTGGATTGTTGTTTGATTTTTATCATGCAATTGTACAATATGGCTGAGATGATCTCAAATGTTTATACTCCCAACCTCCTATTTATATTGTTGCCAACACCCATACTCAAACATAAACTTAACAGTGGGACATTCTAGCTCTTAACAGACTTTCTCTCCAACTCTCAGGCTGCTTCCAAGTGGTTCTTTCCAGTTTTGAGGCCTGCATACCCCCTTCCCGTCATCAGTGTATTGTGTGACCTGCTTGTTCAGCAAACCTCAGTAATCTGTTTTACATACAACTTTAAATAAAACCATATTTTTCTTCCTCATTCCCCTCTTTGTGAATTTGAACAGCTTCACAGGGTATCCAGACAACATGACCTGGTAGTTATGAGTGACTTCAACTTCCCTGATGTGGGCTGGGAGACAAACTCAGCAAAGCATCCACAGTCCTGCAATTTCCTGACCTGTCTGGGCGACAACTTCCTTCATCAAATGGTGGAGGAAACTATGAGGGGCTTGGCCATACTTGACTTAATATTGACCAACAGGCAAGAGATGGTAGATGGGGTGAAGGTGGTGGGGATCTTTGGGGGAAGTGACCATGTCCTACTAGGATTCCTTTTGCTGTGGGGGAACAAGGAAGTTTGTAACCAAACGTGTAAGTTAGATTTCAGTAAGGCAGACTTTAATAAACTCAAAGGTATGATGGGACTCATTCCATGAGCAAGAGTGCTGAAAGGGAAAGGAGCAAGTGAAGGGTGGGCTCTCCTAAAACAAGAGCTCTTGCAAGCTCAAGCTGTCGCTATCCCAACAAGAAAGAAACATGGTAGGGGATCTAAGAAGTCAGTGTGGATGGACAGAGAACTGCGTGATGTGCTAAGGGAAAAAAAGGAAATGTTCAATTTATTTATTTATTTGATTCAATTTCTAGGCCGCTCTCCCCGCACAGCAGGCTCACAGAGAGGCAAGAAAATACCTCTAAAGAAGAGTATCTGTGAGTTGCTAGGCAGTGTGGGTCAGCCATTAGAGAGGCCAAAGCTCACTGAGCTAAAGCTGGCCAGGGAGGCTCACTACAACAAGAAAATCTTCTTCAGATATGTGAGGAGCAAACACAAGTTAAAAGAGGCAATGGGCCCACGGTTGGGTGAAAATGGAGAAACTCTGACAGAGGACTGAGAGAAAGCAGAAAGGCTTATTGCCTATTTTGCCTCAGATTTTCCTCTGAAGGAGACAACAAGCTCATCTAGAGATGGTAGTAGGCAAGTCACAGCATATGGCCTGCTGCTTGACGTGGACAGAGAGGTAGTTGAGAAGCACCTGGCAGCATTGAATGAGTACAAGTCCCCAGGGCCAGATGGTATGTACCCAAGAGAGCTCAAAGAACTTTCTAGAGAGCTTGCAGAGCCTTTGTCCATCATCTTCCAGACCTCTTGGAGGACAGGAGATGTGTCACAAGACTGGAGGAGGGCAAATGTTATCCCAATTTTCAAAAAAGGGAGGAAGGATGACCCAGGAATCTATAGGCCAGTCAGACTGCAACCTGTCCCAGGGAAGATACTGGAGCAGATTTTAAAGGGATTGCTCTGCGAACACCTAAAGGACAACTTGGTGATCAGGGGAAGTCAGCACGGATTAGTTCCCAACAGGTCCTGCCAGACCAACCTCATTTCCTTCTTTGATCAAGATGAGCTTACTGGATTGAGGGAATGCTGTTGATATTGTTTACCTGGATTTCAGTAAAGCTTTTGACAGAGTTACCTGTGATGTTCTAATGGGTAAACTAGAAGACTGTGGACGGAACTCTAGGATAGTTAGGTGGATAGGGAAGTGGTTGGAGAACTGCACTCAGAGAGTAGTTGTCGATGGCATTTCATCAGAATGGAGGGAGGTGTCCAGTGGAGTGCCACAGGGCTTGGTTCTGGGCCCAGTACTTTTTAATATTTTAATCAGTGATCTGGATGAGGGTGTGGAGGGGCTACTCATTACATTTGCAGATGACACTAAATTGGGAGATGCAGCGAAGACACCAGAAGACAGAGATAGAATTCTACAAGATCTGAACACACTGAAAAAGTGGGTGGATTTGAACAAGATGCAGTTTAACAAGGATAAGTGCCGAGTTCTACATCTGGGTAACAAAAATGACAAACATGCATATTGGATGAGGGATACACTTCTGAGTAGCAGTATGCGAACAAGATCTTGGGGTACGAGTGGACTGAGTTAAATGTGAGCAGCCAGTATGATGCAGCAACAAAAAAGGCTAATGCAAGCTTGGGGTGTATCAACAGAGGCATAACATCCAAATCACGAGATGTCATAGTCCTGCTGTCTACTGCATTGGTCAGGCCATACTTGGAGTACTGTGTGCAGTTCTGGAGGCCTCACTTCAAAAAGGGCGTGGGCAGAATGGAGCTGGTACAGAGGAGAGGGATGAGGATGACTGGGGGCCTGGAGGCCAAGCCCTATGAGGAAAGGCTGAGGGACTTGGGAATGTTTAGTCTGGAGAAGATGAAGTTGAGGGGGGGGCGTGATTGCTCTCTTGAAGTATCTGAAGGGCTGTCACTTAGAGGAGGGCAGGGAGGCATTCCTGCTCCCTCTCACTGGCAGTCTTTAAGCAGTGGCTGGATGAACACTTGTCAGGGATGCTCTAGGCTGATCCTGCATCGAGCAGGGGGTTGGACTAGATGATCTGTATGACCCCTTCTAACTCTGTCATTCTATGATTCTATCCTATGATTCTAATTTTTAGTCAAACTCTGTTTTACATATTCTTTCCCACTATTTCTCATTTTGGACTTCCCCCAACATAGAATCACAGAATCATAGAATTGAAAGGGACCTCCAGGGCCATCTAGTCCAGCCCCCTGCTGCTGCTGCTTCTTCTTCTTCTTCTTCTTCTTCTTCGCCTGCCCTTCCCATGAGTGGGCTCAGGGTGGGTAACAACATTTCAACAATGCAATAAATATACTATAATAAAAGATTTAAAACACAGTAATGTACATTAAAATGAGGGTCACAGCCCAAGGATAGAATCGGCCAGTTGTGAGAGATTCCCTAGCTGATTAATAATGGGTGAACAATAGCCAGCTGTTAATAGACAGGTGACAGGAACCTCAGAGAGGCCATATATGGACGCCTGCTTCCTCAGCCAAAGACCTGGTGGAACAGCTCCATCTTACAGGTCCTGCAGAACTGAAGAGGATCCCGCAGGGCCCTGATCTCAATGGGGAGCATGTTCCACAAGGCAGGGCCAGGGCGGAAAAAGCCTTGGTCCTGTTCAAGGCAAGACAGACGTCTTTTGGGCCAGGGACCACCAAGAGACATCAGTCCCAGGTCGTATAAGGCTTTAAAGGTTATTACTGAAACCTTGAAGCAAATCCGGAACTCAACAGGTAGCCAATGCAGTTGGCAGAGCACCTGCTGAATGGGAGCCTGCACAGGAGTTGCTGTCAGCTGGTGCACCGCTGCATTTTGTAATTTCTGGGTTAGTCAGTAATTTCTGGGTTAGCCTCAAGGGAAAGCCTGCATAGAGCTAACTGCAGTAATCAAGCCTGGAAGTGACTGTCACATGAGTTACTGTAGCTAAGTCCTGGGGGGGGGGGGCAGGGGAGACAGGGTCTCAGTAGCCTGATCTGCCAAAGATGGAAAAAGGCAGACCTGGCGACTGTGGTAACCTGGACCTCCATAGAGAGAAAGGCATCCAGTATTACCCTCAGGATCCTCACTTTCTGGGCCAGTACCAAAGGTGCCCCTTCCAAAGTGGGGAGTCCAGTACCCATATCCATTCCCACCCCCACCCCCCGACTCAGGTACAGGACCTCCGTCTTCAATGCTGTCTTCTTTTTCTTCTTCTTCCTACATCTGCGAGGCAATGGGTCAACAGGTCATAGTCGACCATATCAAACACTGCCATTAGATCTAAAAGCAACAGCAGTGCTGACCCATCCTGATCCAGATGTCCGCAGATGTCATCTGTAAGGGCAACCAGAGCTGTCTCCATCCTGTGACCAGGGCAGAAGCCGGACTGGAAAGGATCAAGGATGGAAGCGTCATCCAGGAAAGCTTGGAGTTGTTCGACCACCGCCCTCTCAACCACCTTACCCAGGAATGGTAAGTTTGACACTAGGCAGTAGTTGCCCAGGACCGTAGGGTCCAATGATGTTTTCTTTTTCAAGAGTGGATGAACTACCGCCTCCTTCAAAGCCCCTGGGAAAGTCCCAGTAGAAAGGGACTGGATAATGATTTTCCTCAGGGGGACCTGAATGCCCTCCCTGCAAACTGTCACCAGCCAAGAAGGACATGGGTCAAGGTAGTGGGCCTCACCGCTGCCAAGATCCTGTCAACTTCCTCCTGGGAGAGTCAGCTGAAGTGGTCAAGTATCAGACCCGAAGATGGACAAGGGGCTTCCAGTTGCCTTACTGTCTCAATTGTGGCTGGGAGGTCCTGGCGGAGTATCATGAGCTGTGAAATAAAAAACAAACGCCACACAGCCAATATCCAGTTTCCTGCTATTTGGTCTGCCTTGTGGCAGAGTTGTAATAGATCGAATAATTCTAAATAATTGGGCCAGGTGCGAGTTCACAGTCACAATAGAGGCCGTGTAGAAATCTATCTTTCTGGCCTTCACAGCCATCTCATAGGCTTTCATAAGCATCCTATAAGATGTTTGTGACGCTTCGTCACAAGCATGCCACCACCTTTGCTCTAGTTGTCTTAGCTCTCACTTCATCCTCCTCAGCTCCTCAGTATGATCAAGGCGCTGCTCTGGTACAAGGGCATGGATGGTGCCGGGGAGGCGGGGCGGTATCTTGTTGATGGGTTCAGAGAGCTGGTATTCCCAGTCCTCTAACAGCTCATCTAATAAACCATCAGGGCGCACTGGATCCCACAGAGCTTCTTGAAGCCAACCAGGGTCGATTTGATTCCACGGTGAGCGTAAATGCACTCGCCGCCTAAACAGGGCAGGCGTGGCATGCTCAGCTGGACGTTCAGGGAGAAGTGGTCAGAACATGGGACTACGTCCGTAGCCATCAGATCCACATGCAGGAAATTCACAACCATGTTCCCCCCCCAACCCCCTGTGACCCCTGCTCCATGCCCAGAAGATGGCCCCCCCAAAAAAATCTTCCAGGATCCCTGGCCAAACTGGCCTGGAGAAAATTGCTTCCTGACCCTAAAGCGATGATTGGTATTTCCTTGGGAGTGTAAGAAACGGCCACAAGAACTAAGCACTGGTGCAGCCCTTCCTGCCCGCCCTCTCATGGTCTGCCTAAGTCCACAGAATCAGCATTGCTGTCAGATGGCCGTCTAGCCTCTGTTTGAAAACCTCCAAAAAAGGTTATTCTGGCCTCCTGTATAATTAGCATCTGGTCAGTTTTCTTAAGGCAACAAGTGATACAGGATTTTATCATGGAAACAAATATAAGGTAACCAGTACAAAGAGCAATGTTAGTATAGATTGCAGAGCCCACTTAACTCATCCAGATAAACTAGGGAACAGCCCACTAACTCAAACCTTGTTCTGTTGCTTCAGACCAACACGGCTGTCCACCTGAATCTATCTGCATGATATGCTGAGCACGAGTTACGGTCTCATGTAAGTTATCTGGGATGCAAACACAATATTCTTGGCCAATAAGGTCACATGTCCCTCCTTTGGAGGCCAATACTGTAGGAATGATTTCCCTCAGCCTTCAGACATATATGTGTCAATCCACTTCGCATACCATCCTCCAAAAAGTACTGCACCACCCTGGTCTGGGTGCAGTGCAACTAAAAATCATATGGTGCTTAATAACTTGCAGGGCACACTGAATGCTGGGAGGATGCCATGAAGACATGTACTATGAAAAACCTGAAAACCGTACATTCCACTTTAAAACTCTTGTTTGCCCACAGTTACACTGCGATACCAAATTCCATCTGCTGCTAATTTGTGTTTACATTTACTATGATCCAGATCCAATCCTGTACCAGTGCAAAGCCAGCACTATTCACCTGGTCTTGTGAAAGTAAAAAATGAACCAGAGTGGAAACATATTAGAATAGTGAAGTCATGCAGGGTAGGTGGGATGTGCTGGGACTGCATGAATAAGTGACCGTGAAAGTAAAAGTAACTGATCTGGACTCTGGAGCAAGCCATGACCAGCTGCAGAGAAAAGATACTAAAAAGTCAGTTTCACTGGAAAATTCTTAGTTTTAAGTTCTAGTTGTGCATACTTATTTGGGGGACTACACATGTACTTGGGAGCGGTACCTGCCCAGGAAATTCTGCTTTTGCTATCTTCTATGACCATACAATAAAGAATTCTACAGCTTTGGAAATTATTTTAGTGTCTTTCTTCGACAAATTGGCTATGAGGATGGGATCTTAGCAACATCACTTCCACTTGCTTGTTGCCTTTGTGGCAATGAGCCATCCCAGTTGTGCACACTGGGGGAATTCTCCCAGGGAAAGGCTCGAGCCGGGGGAGAGACAGCCAGAGAGCCATGGAAGACCTAACTGATCAAGCCCCTTTGTGGTCTGCTCTGCTGGTGAATTCTTCTCTGGTCCTGGCTTTGGTTTCTGGTTCTAGAAGTAGCTGCCAACAACGACTGACTCTGTATGAATACCGACTTTTAATAATAATGTATATTATGTATACATGCATAATAATTATGTGCCTTGGTTGACCAAGTATTTGGGACAGTGATAAATACCCTTGCATGTACTCTTGCCATTGTCAGACTATTGGCCATTTTAGCCTAGTATGATCTACACTGTCAATGGCTTCCCAGGGTCCACACAAGAGTCCTTACAGTAAATAATATACGTTCATAGTACAATTTTTTCCTCACTGAGATTCAAAGCAGATTATCCAGTGTAAATTAGGGTTACCAGCTTCCAGGTGGGGCCTAGAATTACAACTGTTCTCCAGACAACAGAGATCAGTTGCCCTGAAGAAAATGGCTGCTTTGGAGGGAGACATTAGGCCCTGCATTATATGGCATTGTACCCTGCTGGGGTCCTTCCCCCCCCCCCCCCAAAATCCTGTGTCCCCAGGCTCCACACCCAAATCACCAGGAATTTCCCAAACCAGATTTGGGAAGCCTGGTACAGTCCACACAAAGAAACATCTAATCAGCTCAGCACCACATAGTGTGATACAATCAATCTGAGAAGACATCTAATTAGCAATATTAGGCATGATACAGAGTGTGGATATAATGAAGAATGATGGTATTGTATCAGTAGGATGGTACTGATGGTATTGTATCAGTCCTGCAAAGTGATAACATCCTATAATCTACAGTCCCCTTCTCTTCATAAAGCTCCTTCCTGAACTATTCTGTTATAGAAAAGCTCTCATGAACAATTCTGTTCTACATAGATTGAGAAATGACTTCTTCAGGCAGGCCATTCCACATGGAGGGGGCCACAAGAGAGAATGTGCATGTTGCCAACCTCTGCCCTTTCATCTACACATCTCTCCCTCCCAGTCTGAATGTATGTACTGCACATGTACTGCACATGCCAGGAGCAAGTCCCATGAGACACACGCAGAACATGGGGAGCAACGGCCTTGTTTTGTGTCTCACAGAGAATCTTGCAGTGGTGAGCACAGCAGCAGAGGATCTTGGGACAACGACCACAGCAGATTCTTCCAAGGAAGCCTTTCTGGGGAGAAATCAGGGAATGCCAACAGCAGGACAGGCAGCAATTAAGCCACATCAGGCTAGAAGACGAAAAGATGCTTCTTTCTGTATTGTCTTTTACAGTGATATGCAAATCACTGCCCATTAATGCAATTCAGATGTTAAGTGCTCTGTGACAGTCTGAGATTTCCAGCTCATGTCTTCCCATTGTCCCCAAAGTTCCTGCTGAACATAGGACTCAGCTAACCTTTCTGTCTACAGTTTTGTAATCCTGAATTATAATTCAATCAAAAGCTTCCCTTCCTGTTGTCCTTCCCCAGTGCCATTTAGTCAGTTCTATAGTTTTCTCCTGATAAGCTGCCCAACTCCCAAGTATTCCTTTAGCCTCAGCTGTACTCTTTTGTTTCCTGATCTAATTTTTTTTTTTTTAGTGCTAGGGGCCAAAAACCAGGATAACTAGCCTGGCCTTAGAACCAGTAATTAGAGTCTGATCCTGGCTACCAACTGAACTGCAACAAGAGGCTCCCAACGCAGACTGGAATAGGACAGGTATTGTTGCTCCCCATCTTGAGCTATCCCCCATTATTTTCCAGACAACAGTTGAACAACACAGAGAGCTGGCACTTTGTTCCTCTCTGCTGTTGGGCCTTAAGGAGTCTCAAAGCAGCCCACAATTACCTTCCCTTCCTTTTTCCCATAGCAATTGCCTTATGAGGTAGGTGGGGCTGAGAAGGTTCTAAGAGAGCTGTGACTGGCTCCCAAGCAGACTTCCTGCGAAGGATAGGTCCAGGTGGTCAGCCGTGTTGGTCTGAAGCAGTAGAACAAATTTAGAGTCCTTTAAGACCAACAAAGGTATGAGCTTTCATGTGCATGCACACTTTTTCAAATACATTGGAATAGTAGGTAAGTTTCAAATTTATAGGCAGAGGCCTTACCTACCATTCCAGTGTATTTGAAAAAAGTGTGCATGTGCACGAAAGCTCATACCTTGAATAAACCTTTGTTGGCCTTAAAGGTGCCCCTGGACTCTAAATTTGTTCCTGCAGGGGAGTGAGGGAATCATGCCTGGTTCTCCAGATTAGATTCTGCTGCTCTTAACCTAGGGCTGCCAAGTCAGCCCGGGGGGCGGGGGATCCCCCGCTACAGGGGTTCCTGATCCTCCGGCCAGCATTCGGCCGGCGGGGGAAACCCCACCCCCGAAGTCGTCCAGCCTGGATGACTTCCCCTGGTTGTGTGGCCGGCATGACTGAATGCTGAGGCGCATGATACCATAAGAGTTTTGGGGCGATTGCCAGAGTGTTGCCCTGGCAACGCCTCCAACGTGCTGACGTCACTTCCGGTGATGTTGCCCGGCCAGCAGAGGACTCCCCCCCGCTGGTAAGGTTAAGAGACTTGGCAACCCTATCTTAACCACTACGCAATGCTGATTTCATTTCTCCTCTGTCCTGTTTTCCATTTCCCCACATGTACTCCTTTAGCTCAAAAAGTAACTTAGGGTTGCCGGCCCCCAGGTGGGAGTGGGGGATCCCTCGATTTCATGGGCTCAAGTCCAGCCTGCTGCCAGCCACCTGGCCGGTGGGGGAGCCCCACCCCCAACAGCGATGGCCGGTCGCTATGTCCCCAGCATGATGATGTCACTTCCATGTGACATCATCAGGCTGAGTGCATTGTGCTCAGCAACATCGCCCTGCCACACTCCTGGGAAGCTCCCTCCCACCCCCTGCCGGCAGAAGAAAAGGACCTGGCAACCCTAGAGTAACTGCCTGATATGAAAAAATATATATACACAGATGTATGCTAGATGCCCACCCATCTGTGTGTGTGTGTGTGTACACGCATGTGCGTGTGTATTCATATCAGGCTGTTTGGGGATTGTGTGTTATTCCTGTGAACCCTAGAGTAACTCCTGATCCGATTTAGAGTAGCTCTGCTGAATGTTTGGTTGTTGCTGTATTGATTAGGATAAGGAAAGCGTCTGCTTTGATTTATTACCGCTAGTGTTTTCATAGAATACCCCCCCCCCCACACACACACACACTATTGTACCAAAACTGTATTCCTTTTAAATCAGGTCTTTGTGGCCCTTTTTGTACTGAAAACTCACAGTCACCTCTTTAGGTAAAAGATCCCAGTTTTCTGCACCCTGCATGAACAGGCAAACTAATTCCCTATGTTAATCTGAATGTATGTTCACATGTTTGTGGGGATGTAGTAACACATGTTTATGGATGGTTATTGATCTTGCCTCTGACTGAAAATCGCTCCCCAGAGTTACAATGCAAGGATCTTTCTTGACACCTGTTCTCAAGTATCTTTTACTGTAGTGGGAAATACTAGAGACTGAACCTGGGGACTTCTAGGTGCCACACCTGCCTTTTGCCAGTGAGCTAACGCCATGTCCTGCAAGCCTGGACTAGATTTGCCACCCTGGCCAAGGAATGTGGCATAGCTGGTAGGGCCATGTTAATAAATGTAACTATAGATCTGTAATCTGTCATAAATCACGACTTTTTGCTGAGGCTACCTCCTCTGCTGTTTCAAGGGCATGTTCCTTTAAAAAGTGTATCAGCCCTTTGTTGTTCAGTTGCACAGATTGAGTCCGATCAACCCTAGCAACAGCATAAAAAAATAAATCTTCCCCTGACGTCACCAGGCCTGTGGTTAGCTGTACTGATGACTTCTTAGTACAGTCTGCTGAGATGGCAATCATGGGTCATAACAAAAGCATGCATTTGACCCGGGGGTGGGGGTGGGGAATGTAAGCAAGGCATAAAAATTGCACAGTAATTTCTGGTAGATATTAAAATGTATTTAATTTTTAAAAAAAAATTCCTGTAAAGCCTCTTAACCTTGTACAACAATCTGGGGGAAGGTGGTGGCAACTGTATCAGTTGTGTTTGAATTCTGCCCTTCCTTCAAGGAGTTCTGGGGAACGAGAAGAAGAAGGAGGAGAAGAAGGAGGAGGAGGAGGAGATTGGATTTATACCCCGCCCTTCACTCAGAGTCTCAGAGTGGCTTATCAGGCTTTTAAAAAAAATATTAATGACCAGGAGACTAAAGGCCAAGCCAGATAGTGTGTGAGAGGTACATGATTAGGTTGGGTTCTGCCACATTTTTTTTAAAAAGGTTAAAGTAGCTTGGGGATGCAAAAATTGGAAGGAGACTACACTGTGCATGTCTGGGGAATAACCCTTTCCACCATGAGATTTCCCCTGATTTAGACTACTTTCCCCTGATGCTGATGTTTGTCCTACAGTTGCAAACATGAAGGTACTTCCATGTTTCTCCCCAGGGGGCAGATAAATGAGCACAAAGGCATGGGGAAAGGGGTTAAAGTGGGGTCATCAACCTTTTACAATTAAAGAGCCAATCTATGTTAAAGTTCTGAGCAAAAGATCAACAGAACCACTATAAGAAAGCCTAGTTGCATAATTGAAAACATGCAGTGTAACTGAAATATGGATTACTAACCCATTAAGTTTCTGTGGCCTTAATACTGGCTGTTGTGTGAGTCCTTTGTTAGGAAGTAGCGCATAAGAGGTCTCACTATACCTGATGAACATATAAAGGAGAGGCATGCCAACTGGAGGGGGAGGGGTTGGAGACAGGGGGGTGACATTTTTCCACTTCTGGTGAATATCTGGAGGTGATGTCATGTCACTGATGTAATACTCCAGGTTTTGAACAAAACTATGGTTTTGCCAAATCCTAGAGTGCCAAATCCTAGAGTGCCATGTCAGTGACATGATGTCACTTATGGGTATTCATTGGAAGTGACACTGCAGCATTTGTACAATGCCAGTTTTGAGGTACTTTGTTCTGCCGCCCTGATGAATAGTGATGGGCAATGAAGAGGGAGGCTGGGAGGTTTCCCTAATACAGGAGCATACTGTGCAATTGTTTTAGTACCCCGGCATAAATTTTCCTGTGATTTACACTTGGATTACTGGCAGCTGTTCATCGCTACCATTTCCCGTTCTGTAAAGCATCTCTAGGGCCCATTACACACATCTTACTGCAGAATTTCAGAGAAGTAAGCCTTTGGATTCTGTGCCCGCCTTAAGCACCATTCTTTTCCCTCCAGTGTATTTATTCGGCTGCTACAACCCCCCACCCCCAACCCCTGCACTTTTCTAAGTTGGGGTGGAACGTCACTTGTGGTGTGTGTGTGTGTGGGGGGGGTGTCTGAAGTTTAAAAAAAAAATTTTTTTTTTTACACAGTTGCCCTATCACAGCTGCGCAGTAATGTCCTTTTCTTCTCTCTCCACCTTCATACAAGGCCCTTGTGTAATCATCTGCCAACTCACCATTCACATGAGGATTTTCATTACGGTCTCCCTTTACTAGGTCCATATCAGTAGGGAACTGAACCTCATGCAGCTCCTTTTAAACTTTCCCTCGCCTTTTAAGATTTTTAAATTTAGCGATCCAAGACTAGCAATAGTCCCATATCGCTAGACTCATGCCATGTAAAAAAAAAGAGAGAGGGGAAAATGGCACTTGAGTGCCAGTGAAGGGGGGAGGATGGTGGAAGGTGCAGAGCGGGTGGAACAACCTTGGTGTGGGCAGGGGAGTGACCTTTGAGGGGCGGCAAAAGGGCAGGGGGAAATCTGAGGGAATCTGTAAACTCTTGAATTACCTCCGACACAAAAGCACTCTCAGAAAACCCGGGGAAACAGCTACCAGAAAGCGAACTGAGTGCTGAAGGCAGGAAAATCAATGCAGAACGACAAAGAAAACCTGACGGACATGCACAGTGGAAACGAGGAAAAACACCCATGCATAATACTAAGAAGTCCTTTGTGGTGGAAAGTGCTATCGAGGCACAGCCAACTTAGGGTTTTCAAGGCAAAGAGAAAAACAGAGGTGTTTTGCTATTGCTTGCCTCTGCATAGCAACTCTGGACTTGGCGGTCTCCCATCTAAGTACTAACTAGGGCTGACCCTGCTTAGCTTCTGAGATCTGACAAAATTGGGCTAGTCTAGGCCATCAGGACAGGCAGGGCAAGAAGCGGTCATTTTACACCTCCCCTCTAAAGTAGTTTGACTGCTGTCTTTTCCTGTGCTGATTTCACAGTGGTGTGAAATTTCACTCCAGGGGGTCTAAGTGCTCTAATCAACAGCAATTGTTTAAAGCAGAATCAAGCCGGTTGAATACTAGCTTGACCACAGGAGGGCAATTAGTAGATGTGGACATTTCAGTAGCAGCACGGTTTCACACTGCACAGAGGTGTGGGCAGATTTTTTTGGAACTAGAATGATTCCAGCGGGAAAGTCAGATGTAAAAACAGCCTTAGTGTCAGAAAAATCTTTGCCTGCTATTCCTTCCACAGACTGGGTATTCTATTGTCTCAGCTTCCACAGACTGGGTATTTTATTGTCCAATATACCTTGTTAAATTTTTCGTTTTCTCTTTTAAAAAGCCACATTGGTCTCTAGAGTCAAAATTTGTAGACCCCCTGGGGTTAAAGCTTCCTCCCCAGCACCATCGGCCAGGCCGATGATCTCAGCCTCCCTGCATCTGCCTTCAACATTTAGCCCCCTCTTCACTGACTGCACTTTGCATGCTTCGTCTTAAGTTCTTACAGTCCCATGAAGAAAATTCTTTGCCTGAAGAAAAACTAGGGAAGTCAGTTTCCAGGTAGGACTTGGGGGACCCCCTGGAATTACAGCTTATCTCTAGACTACAGAGATCAGTTCCCCTGGAGAAAATGGATGCTTTGGAAGATGTACTCTATGGCACTGTACCCCACTGAGGTCCCTGTCCTCCCCAGATTCCATCCCCAAATCTCCAGGAGTTTCCCAACCTGAATCTGGCAAAACTACCCCCACATCCACCACCAGTGGCCAGGGAAGACCTGGAAACCCTAGAAAAACCCAGCGTACTTTGAAAACGTGCACATATTAGTAACATAGTTCTACAAAATATATCTGGGCATCCATTTTGGACCATAGTAAGGGAACAGTTTTTTTTTCTTGTTTACACTGCCATCTAGTGGCCAGGTTAGGATTTGGATATTGAGATTCAGGCTTGTTTGGCTTGCTTTTCCTTCTGTTTATTCCAACCCATCACAGAGACAATAACAGATGGATGAGGGATTGCAGTTGCATCCGCTGGTTCTGCCTCCTTCATATGATTAGTATCTGGGTACTGATCATACTGTTTGCACAGAGGCTAGAAAGATGAGGTCTGCAGAATTATGCACCTGAAGCCTGTGTACATTGGGGTCTAACTCTATTATAGACGAATCCTGTACAGACATAATAGTGTGTGGATGCTGGTTTAACTGAATACCTGTACAGGGCTATTTTGGCTTAAGTCTAAATTTCACCAATTAGTAAGGGCACCACTGCACTGAGTTACACAAAAGTGACACGCAAAGTGATACTGTCTCTTAGGATTAACACTAATATAGCATGTCAGACTGAGATCTGGATGATGCCGGTTCCAGTCCCCACTCTGCCATGAAGCTCACTGGATGAATTTGCACCAGTCATTTGCCCACAGCTTAACCTACCTCACAAGGTCGTTGGGAGTATAAAAATGGAGAAGGAAGAGCCATGTATATTGCCTTGAGCTCCTTGATAAAAGGGTGGGATGAAAAGGAACTAGATAGGTGCTTGTTGAAGGTACTGGTAAAGGTTTCCCTTGCTCAAAAGCCAGTCGAATCGACTCTAGGGGGGCGGTGCTCATCTTCGTTTTCAAGCCGAAGAGCCAGCATTGTCCAAAGACTTTCTGTGGTTGTGTGGCCGGCATGACTGAATGCCGAGGTGCATGGAATGCTGTTACCTTCCCACCAAAGTGGTACCTATTTATCTACTTGCAATTTCTTGCTTTCAAACTGCTAGGTTGGCAGGAGCTGGGGCCAGAGACAGGAGCTCACTCTGTCACACAGCGCTTGGGTTGCAAACTGCTGAGCTACCGATCTTCTGGTCTGCAGCTCAGCATCTTAACCTCTGAGCCATCCCCAGAAGGTACTGGATAGATAAGCAAACTCTGTTCCATCAGAATAGACCACATTTGAAACATTCATTCCAGAAACCTCAAAAAGGGCCTCACACAATGGAGAAGACAGAATGGAGTAACTGGCTGCAGAATATGTATAAAATCTTCCCAAACCAGTTCCTTCTGCTGTCTAGCAGTCCAATTGTATGCACGTGAAAGCAAATCCCACAATGTTTATTCAGACATTATACCCAAGTAAATACGCACACAAGTAAGTGCCTACTCTTTTTGCTCTAAAAAGTGGACACCCCCATTTTTGTATATGTTTGGGGCAGAGGCTTAACCAAATGAGCCTGTCATTTTCACATCTAATATGGCTCATCAGCTTCAAACAGTTTCAAAATCTGGGAGAATCCACACACTGCATTGCAAAGTCTCCATTTCATAGCCTCTCTCCAGCACTGAATATCTGCAGAAAAAAAAATTCAGCACAGTATGGTTGAACCCCCCACCCCCTATGACACACTGCAAAAGAAAAGAACCCATTGGAAGCCAAAAGAAGAAAAAGAAGAGTTGGACCAATTTCCCACAGCCGCTGCTCTTCCCTTTGCCCAGACTGTAAGCGTCAATTTCCCACTATTTGCTGTGTGGCCGCATTTTGCCCCGCAGCTTCGCCCGATTTTCCCGGTGTCTACTTGATCCTGTTTTTTGAGGATTGAGTAGATGCGGGGAAAATCAGGTGAAGCTGTGGGGCAAAATGCAGCCGCGCAGCAAATGGTGAGAAATTGACACGATTGGGGCAAAGGGAAGAGCTGGGGTGGAGCAGTGGCTGTGGGAAACCGGTCTTGGTTTGATACCCCGCTCTTCACTACCCGAAGGAGTCTCAGAGCAGTTTATAATCACCTTCCCTTCCTCTCCCCACAACAGACACCCTGTGAGGTAAGTGGGGCTGAGAGAGCTGTAAGAGAACTGTGACTGACCCAAGGTCACCCGGCTGGCTTCATGTGGAGGAGTAGGGACTCAAACCTGGTTCTCCTGATTAGAATCTGCTGCTCCTAATCATGGACAAAGAGCTGAAATGTAACACTACAGAGTGGTGCCTCTACAGAGGTTACAGTACACATATAAGTGGTCACCACAGAGAAGGAGAAAAATTGTTACGTTTATGGTTTGTCCCTGGTACTTATCTCCTTATATATTTATACACAGGCTTTGCTCACTCTGCTGGGATATTCCAGTCTTCTGAAGCTTTTGACCTCGTCTATTTGGCTTTGTTATTGACTTAGCTCTCGGCTGTAACCCTTTTCCTTCAGAGCTGCGTCAGTGGCCAATGGGATGTGGGTGGAGGAATCCCTGGAAATTTGTCCTCAGACTGCCTGTCTGTGGCTGTATCAGGGAGCACAGTCATCCCATGAGGAAATGTGTCGGGGCAACCAATGGGATCTCTGTACAAGGCTTACAGGGTGCCAGGTTAGAGAGGAAAACAGGAAAGTGGAAGGAGATAAGGAAAAGGCCTGGGAAGGGACAGTATACAACTGAAGAGGGACACCCCAAATCCTGTCTCTTGCAGAACAGACATGGTACTGTCAAGAGGAAATGGTCCATGCAAAGATGGCTTACCAAGGAGATTTTTTTTGTTGGGGTCAAGTAAACAATCTTTCCCCACCCCCCCGTTGCTCCATAGGCAGTTGGATCCATGCCTTAGTTTCTAAACCAAGGGCATTTTCAGCTGAAAAACAATAGCCCTGCAGGGTAACCCAATGTCATTATATTGAATGAATTTGGGGGAGGGGCTGAAAGTTGGCTTGCTTATGGCTGCATAATGAGTTTGGTTGAGGATGAGGCAGGATTCGAACTAGGGACCTAGTAGCTTGCACTAATAGGTATTAAAGGTAAAGGTTTCCCTTGCTCGAAAGCCAATCAAATATGACTCTAGGGATTCGGTGCTCATCTCCGTTTCCGAGCCGAAGAGCCAGCGCTGTCTGAAGATGTCTCCGTGGTCATGTGGCTGGCATGACTAGACGTCGAGACGCACGGAATGCTGTTACCTTCCCACCGAAGCGGTACCTATTTCTCTACTTGCAATTTCTTGCTTTTAAACTGCTAGGATGACAGGAGCTGGGGCCAGAGACAGGAGCTCACTCAGTCACGCAGCACCCGGGTCTTGAACTGCCGAACTACCAATCTTCCAGTCTGCAGTTCAGCATCTTAACCACTTGAGCCACTGAGTAGGTAGTAGTCTTTATTTATTTGGTGCATTTTTTAAATCCTGCCTTTCCTCCAAGGTGCCCCCTTTTCCATTTTACCATAACGTAGGCCGAGAGACAGTGGCTCGCCCAGAGCCACCCAGCAGACTTCCTGGCCGAGTGGGGATGTGTACTGGAGTCTCCTCAAACCACACCACCAAGCTGGCTGTATGCCAGAGATCTGTAACAGAGGACCTCTTCCCAGAGATGGTTACAACCATAGATGATGACAGGTTACGATCTCACCACCCCCTGCCATATTGTAGACAGAGGGGCCTGAGAGACAGTAGATTGTCCTAGGCCAGGGGTGGGCAAACTGTGGCTCGGGAGCCGCATGCGGCTCTTTCACATATATTATGTGGCTCTCGGCAGGGTGGCTGAGGAAGCTAAATATCATTAGCAAACAAATATCATTGGACAAATTAATGTCATTATCAATATCTGCTTTTACCCCTTTTGTTATTATTTTTGGCAGTCTCATTTAATGTTAATAAAAAGCAAATTTGCTTATTTTCCAATAAAAGCAGGTAATATTTGTTCATGTCTTGTGGCTCTCAAACATCTGATGTTTATTCTGTTTGGCTCTTACGTTAAGCAAGTTTGGCCACCCCTGTTCTAGGTGGCTCTTATGCTGCGCAAGTTTGCCCACCCCTGTCTTAGGCAGTCTGATGAGGCCATAAAAAGTAGCAAGATTTGAGCTGAAGCCTTCCTGGATCACAGATCACTTTGTCAACCGTGGTGCTACATCTCCTCTCATGTTCCCCGGGTTTCTGATGATATTGCCTCAGTGCTAGCTGAAATTCCTTTTCTTCTTTTGAAGATTGCCTACCCAGAGCTATTGTGGGAAGGGCCACAATCCCTCCTACTCACCTGCACAGTACTTCTGTAATGTCCCGCAGTCCCACAATGCACAGCAAGTATTTTTTAAAAATTAGGTTGCCAGTGACTATTTAGCTACTTCCGCAAAAGAAAAGTTGACATTGGCTGTTCAGGCAGGTGAAGCAGCTGGTAGAGCGGCACAGTAGAGGGGATACCCATCATGCCTGAATGTGGATGTGCCCCTGGGCTTTTAGCACCTCTGGCCCTCCAACTGAAGTGAGTGTATTCAGGATCCTCCAATACATTGTTCTTGCCGTATGTAGTGGCAGAGCATGGAGTTACTCCAGTCCCCTCTGTGCAGAACAATTTAAAATACTGGTTGGGAAGTACACCTCTCAGAAGTCTAGACTGGCAGTAGAACGATAACAGGGAGGGCCTCTGTTGTTTCAGAAGTCACCATGGTAGGGTAGTGGCTCACATGAATGGAGCCTGATTTTGCCACACTTGATCTGTGCAACTGAATGTGTGAACTGCCTCCACTGTGCTTGAGCCAACCTCATGTGATATGAAAACGTCGTCAACGGCAGTTAACATGAAATGTTTCATGCTACACATGTATGCAAATTGCCACCGCTTAATATTGCAATGAAAAAGTGATGAACCTACCTCTGTGGACAGATTCAGATTTGATAATGACAAATATTTCACATTTATATAATGTTCTCAGTGCTCCAAAGTGCTTCTCATACATTGTTCTGATATCCTGACAAACAACCCTGTAAGGTAGGTCAGTCTTATAATCAGTCACCTGGTGAGTTCGTGGCAGAGCTGAAATTCAAAGTAGGGTCTTCCTGATTCATAGTTTATAGTGCAACCCTAAACCTAGTTATACTTTCTAAGCCTGCTGACTACACCAGAAGGATGTTTATTATTTAATTCGGTTGTGTCTCTGCTTAGAATACCATCTGTCTCTTAGTTGCCACACTTCACCAGCAGCAAGTATCCCTTCTTGTAAATAACATGGTAACTTTTTTTGGTCCATGTTTAAGAGGAAATCTTTGTTCAAGTGGTTTGGAAAACACCAGCTTTTGATGAGTCATAGCCACATTTAAAAACACGAGGATTGTCTTCAGGCGTTTAACTGTTTCTTACAGTGTTGGTTTTAAAATATGATATGAGCTGTTTGAGAAGGAATAAGTATATTTTACATACTTAATATGCAGTACATTTGACACCAAGTCAGAGAGTTAATTGGCAAAAATAATCTTGAAGCAGCTGGTTCCTGCTCCTAAAATTCAGTGATGTAAGAATTAGCTATTGTAAATCAGCTATACGCTGAAGATGGCAATACAGGTGTGCTGAATCGATGGCCATGCCCACAACCTGGCTCCCCAGGCCCCCTTTGTGTAGTCTCCTGAATGCCCCAAGGACACTGTAAGAGACCGTGGGAGTTTGGCTACCATGTTTTCCATTCTTATCTCCACTTAAGTGCAACGTTTCACCAGTCCCGCTTAGCTTGCTGACCAAGGTGTGACCTAGAGGTCAAACTTGTCTCCAGAGAATTGCCCATATCTCTGTGACCCTCCAGAACACTGGCATCAGTCCCAGTTTTCTGACGACACAGACCTCCCCCACAACTGCCCCCCTCAGTCCTCCCCCACCCACTCAGTGTCTGGCATGGGTTCAGGGAAGGCTCCGCTCTTACTTACTGAAACAGTAACTAGCAGATATCGAGGTGCCCTAGACAGAAACACACTGATAAATTTCCATTCAGAATACACCATCCTTCCTCTCCCCCCCCAGTCCTCTTCTCCCCACTCCCTCCGAAGCGACCCCCAGCATCAGATTTGTGGAAGGAACTTCAACTTGTGTGATCCCCTTTGGCCTTAAAGCTAAATAGGCCGCAGTCGTCAGAAATTTTGCAGTGGTTGAATTATGAGTCAAATAAAAATAGAAAGCATAACACAACCACTTGGCATGTTTCAAGATATTTCATTTATTAACAGGCTTTCATAAAATAAAACATGAATCTTAACAGCATTTCAGAAATCCTTAAACTACTCCCCCCCCCCCCCCATTAAGTGCCCACTGGGTGGAATTTTGTTGGCACGTATTTCCTGAAAACTTGCTTATTTTCCTGGAAACCTTGATCAGAACAATTTGTGCATAAACAAAATGGTTACATTTAATACTGAGGAAGCTCAGGGCTACAAATTGCGAATCTAGGATTAAGGACTTATCCATTTTAGGGTTGCCAACTGCCTGGAGGGGAAAAAAATGTCCTGCCCCTTTAATAGAGGCTTAATGGGACATTATTTGCTCGGTGATATTATCTACATCCATTCTATGAAACTCTTCAGTTGCCCATTTCCACACAGTAAGCCTCTGTTAATGGGACAGGGCATTTTTTTTATAGGCCAGAGGGTTTGGCTCAAGTAACCTCAAGTACCTCTGAATTCAGAAATTCAAGCAACTTGCAGTTCCTATTTCCCCCCCCCCCCCTGAGATCCCTATCCCAGAGATGGCTATGAGTTCAGATTCTGCCCACAGCGCAATTCTATCTTCTCCTTGAGGGTTGGTTACTATTGCAGGAATTGATGAACTAATGGCTTCCTTTGGAACAAGGTACCAAGGAAGTTACTTACAGATATTAGTAATTTTATTTTTGTGTGTGTGGATGTGTGTTCCCCGATGAAGAGTCACTCTCAGGGGTGTAGTGGGGTAGGTATGCACAGTAGCGTTGTCAATTATGGGTTGGTAAATTCCTGGAGATTTGGGGAGGGGTGAAGCCTGAGGGTGTGCGGCTTGGGGGCGGAAGGGACCTCTGGGGTAGAATGCCATAGAGTTCACCCTCCAAAGCAGCCATTTTCTCCAGAGGAACTGATCTCTGTAGTCTGGAGATCAGCTGCAGTTCTAGGCTTCATCCGGAGGTTGGCAGTGCTAATGCATAACAGTGGTGGCTCTGGGACTTCTTTTCTTTCAGACATGGAGCAATGAAGTCATCATCAGAAGCTCCTAGTGGAGAGTGAATGGTCATTTTGGGTGTGGCAGGAGATTTTGGTAGATCTTGGATCAGGGGATTTTGGAGAATCTGGGAGTCTGGAAGCAGTAGAAACATTAACATCCCGGGAGCAGTAGAAACATTAACATTAACATTGGGAAATATTGGGTTGCCAAGTCTGGGATGGAAAATACCTGGAGACTTTGGGGGGGGGGAGCCAGCAGAAGGTGGGGTTTGGGGAGGGGAGAGGCCTCAGCATGGTACAATGCCATAGAGTCCACCCTTCAAAGCAGCCATTTTCTCCAGGGGAGCTGATCTCTGTCAGTTGGAGATCAGCTGTAAAAGCGGAAGATCCCCAGGCCCCACCTGGAGGCTGGCAACCCTACCTGGATATTTGGAGATAGAGCATAGGGATGTCAGGGACCTCAGTGGGGTACAATGCCACAGACTGTACTTTCTGAAACATCCATTTTCTCCAGGGGAACTGATATCTGTAGTTTGGAGATAAGGTGTAATTCGGGGGGGGGGGGGTTTCCCCAGGTCCTGCCTGGAGGCTGGCAACCCTAGCTGCCTAAGCTTAATCGTGAGGCAAAAATACTGAATGGGCTGGGAAAATAACTGATGATTGGCAGCCCTAGAAGACTGGTCATTTTCTAGAATCCTCCATGCTTCAGAGACGGGCTGGAAGTAATGAAAGCTCCCCAGAGGATGGCCAATCAGTCTTCTGTGACAATATTAATGAACTGCGCCTGAGGCCCATCAGCCAAAGCCAGATTAGGCCTCTTGAGAAGAAGGGCCTCTATAGCCCTGCCCAGGTTCCGACCAAGATACTGGCCACATTAATCGACCCTGCCATTAATCAGGTAACCGAGGGTGTCATCCTTCTGGTTCTCATTTAGCAGCCCCATGTCAGCCACTAGGAATAGCCTTTGTTGCTCAACAAATGCAGGCTGCCTTCTAATATGGTATGTTTAAACTCCCACATGTTCAAAGAGAAATGATATCAGCAGTTGCCTTGGCGGTAGGAATATTTGAAAGATTTCCTTGTCAAACAGTGAAGGATGTACATGTTGTGGTTACCCGCCTTCCTCCCAAGTGGGTCCACTGAGAAGAGAAGACCGATTTGTAATTGTCCTCCTCGGGTCAGATAAATCTATTAACAGCTTGGCAGGCTGCTGCATCTCTGCTCTTAACCCTCCAGTTTTGAGAGAACTTATTTATTGCTATCCATTTCCTCACAAATTTATCCGAGGTGGCAAAATGAGTAACCAAAGCCATTTATTAAAAAAAAGTTATTTACTTTAGAATACATTACTCAATGTTAGCTGCTTGTAAATGGAATTAAAAACAGCCATCATGCAAAAATAAAACAACAACAACCCCTAACAGCTGTAAAACATAGAATCAAAATAGTGGCAATTGTTAGTTCTTAAAAACAGCTCCAGGAGACTTAGAAGATGATCTGTCACCAAAGTTTGCCATTCATCAGGTATTTCCACTGCCCATTTTATCTTTTTGCCCCCAAGTTGGCATCAGGCAATTTGTAGGGGGAAAGTGTATTTTGAGTCTGTCACTGGGTGCCCTGCTGCAGTTTTCAAATTCGCTGAAGCTTCTGAGAAGTCTTCAAGGGCAGCTCCATGTAGAACACAGATAATGTAGAACACATTATCATAATCAAGCCTTGATGTGACTAGAACATAGGTAACTCTAGCTATGTCATGTTTTGATATGAAAGGGCCCAGTTGGCACCTTGACTCATAGGTGTCAACTACGGGGGGGCACAGGGGCGTAGGTCACCCCTGAAATTTCCCAGGGGGGACTGAGCCCCCCCGGCAAAATGGAGCGCCCACCACCACGCCTCCCCGCCTTCCACGCCCCCTTCTTAGGCCCACCTGCCATCGCCGCAACCCCCCCCCCACACACACCTGGCTCCCCTGCACCCACTTCTCCCTCTCCCTCCCTCCCTCCGGGGGCCATCCAAGTGACTGCCTAGTGTGATGATGTCACCCGGAAATGATGTCATCACACTGGGCACGTTGCCGGGGTGACGCTCTAGCAATCGCCTCAAAACTATGGCACCATAGAGTTTCAGGGTGATTGCCAAAGCGTCGCCCTGGCAATGTGCCCAGCATGATGACATCACCCAGAAGTGACGTCATCATGCTGGGCAGTCGCCCGGATGGCCCCTGGAGGGAGGGAGAGAGAGAGAGGGAGGGAGGGAGGAGTGGGTGGGGAGAGGGCGTGGGGGAGCCAGGCAGTGGGGGAGAGGCTCTTAAAGTGGTGGGGACATCGTCTCGGTGTGCGTGTGCAAAAATGATTAATAACAGGTAAGAGCCCCTGCCCCCCCCCCCCGGGAAATTGAAAAGTCTATGCCCCTGCCTTGGCTAAATTTGGCAAAGGGCACTTGAACTATGGATGCCCCTTGGGCTTTCCCAAGCAGTGAACTTGCTCCTTAATGGCAAATATGACCCTATCCAGAACTGGCAATAAGTCACCCCCTTCCCCTGGTCCATCCTTGTGACTAACAATACCTCTGTTTTCTCTGTTCAACTGAGGGGAAAAGAGAGTCTTCAACATGGTTTAAGGTATGATTCATTATGTTTATATAAGGGTGGGGTTTTTTGCTGTCAAGTCACAGATGACCTATGGCAACCCCTTGGGGTTTTCAAAGCAAGAGATGTTCAGAAGTGGTTTGCCATTGCCTGCCTTCATGTCAATGACCCTGGCATTCCTCAGAAGTCTCCCATCCAAATTCGAGCCAGGGTCGACCCTGCTTAGCTTCTGACAAGATCAGGCTAGCCTGAGATTAGCTCTTTATAAAAGAAAACACCCTAGAAGAACAGGTTACAAAAAGTAAATATGGCCTACACATTGAAAAAGAATCACTACTGGGTGTAGGGTTCTCAGCTCTGGGTTGGATTTTTTTGTTGTTGAGATTTTGAGGGTGGAGCCTGAGGAGGTGGGGAGGGGAGGGGAGGGACTACAGCGGTGTATAAGTGTATAATGGCCATTTTCTCCAGGTGAACTGATCTCCATTGAGTGGGAATCAGTTGTAATCCCAGGAGATCTCCAGATAGCGTTATTGCGAATGATTTTTGAGAGATCGATTTGCTCCAAGTAAACTGGATATTGGATGAGAATTTATAGTCTGTGGATGTTCTCCTTGGCATAATATATCATGGTTGTTCTGCTCATCTCCATCGCCCATCCCATGATCTCTCTTCTTGGTTTGCACCACCTGGAGCTGGGCAACCCTAACAGGGCAGGTAGTTAAAACACAAGCCAGGTGGTAGATCTAGCTCACCATTACTTTCAGCCACCAGGGTGTTTAGTAACACAAAAAGTATAAAATGCTAAACTGGTTCAGACCAAAGTTCTACCAAGCATTTCATTTCTTACAGTGGCCAGCTAAGCCACTTCTGGAACAAATGCAAGGTGGAAGACAACAAATGCTGGGTGGAAATAGCTACCCCTTTTGTTTACCACCATCAGATCAGATGCTTTCTGTTTGGAGTCCCCATTCTCACAGATGACAGGTGATTCTTTTTAAAGGAAATCTAGTGGCCTGCAAAAATAATTATCCAAAGAATGCAGTAATCCTAACAACTCTTGCAGGTAGATTAATTTCATCATCCCTGCATTACAGAGGTGTGGGATGAGAAAACTGAGGACATTATCTAAGGCCAGGGCTGAAGTAACATTTGAACCATGGACTTCCTAGCTCATAATTCTTAACAGCTCCACTATACCAGATAATATTATTGATATCCCATGCTCCCTCCAATATGTTGACAGTGACATCTACAGTTCTCCTTTCTATTTGTCTCCTCACAACTCTTTGGAGTCAGTTTGGTTGAGAGTGACCACCCCCTGAGCTTCACGGCTGAGGGCCAAACTAGATGATACAGTGGCCAAAGGTTTGACCTGTGGCCACCTCCATCATTTTAGGAAAGAATCCAACCATTTCAAAAATGCTGTGAGGCAGAACCAGGTGTGTTCCCCATGTGCCTTTTCAAGTACCCAAAGAGCCATGGGGGACTGTTTTGGCATTTGAACGGGGACGACGACAGAACCCAGGTTTTTCTGCACCAGGATCATCTACAGCACTCTGCTTGTCTAAGGAAGCTTAATATGTGGTGAGGAAACTGATATCTCTTTTTTGTCAAATGGATGTCACCTAAGGTTGCCAACTGGACAGGAGAAAAATGTCCTGTCTGTTTAACAGAAGTATAATGAGTGAAAACAAGTAGTTAAAGCTTTTCATGTCATGACGCTATATCAATTGTTTGCTGATCAAACTGATATTAAAGGATATTAAAGACATTCAGCGAGTCAGAATTTCCTTCCTTGCATATGTGAACAGTGACATCTAGTGGTAGATGTAGGGTTTTGGACCACTCAGCCATTTGTAGGAGTTGACCTAAATGGGAAGTCAAATCCTATGGCTGGGTTTTAATTGCACCATTCACTGCCCGTTCCCCTCAGAAATCCATCTCTTAGTAGTGTTCTTTTTGCAGTCACTCCAGGCACCACTTTCCTGCCTCCGCTAGACTGTTGTTGTGAGTGGTGGTAGCTAGAGAGACTTCTGGGATGAGATATGGGAATCCCAGCTTTAAAGCCTTGTCTGCTCTGATTTATGGGTGACTCTGCAGCGATTGAGGCAGAGGCCAATCCCAGTTGAGAATGAATTTTGCAACCTCAGGGTAGGGCTGTAGCCAGGATTTTTTACTTCGGTGGCATTTAAATTAGTTGGGGGCACTGCCACATACACACCCCCAGGTGGTGTCAGGAGCGATGAGAGAGTAAAAGTTTTTAAAAAACAGAGAGAGAGAGAGAGAGGGGGGGGGGGGGGGCAAGGATGCCGGCAAGCAGGGCAGGGTGATGGCTCGGTGTGGTGTGGCTGTGGCGCGTGCAATTTCTTAACGGGGGTGGGGTGGGGTCAAGGCCACCAGTAAGAAGTGTGTTGTTGTTGTTGTTATTTAAAGGCTGGAGGGAAATTTTAAAAGGCTGGAGGGAATTTTAAAAGGCTGGAGGGAAATTTGCACACACACACAGAGGCGGCCCTGCATTCTGCGTGCCCAAGATCACACCAAACAAATGAATGAATAGGAACGTTCAGAATCGCCTCTGCTGGATCAGACCGTGGAGTCCAGCAGGTTGCCCCTGGCTCCAGAGGCCCCCAGGGAAGCTCACAGGCAGGGCGGGAGTAGGGAGCAGATGTGCTCTGTGGTGTGCCTCATTCGCAGCCAGCCAGAGGTACACTGCCGGCAGGCAAGGCAAGGTGACAGACAGCTCGGTTTGGCATGGCCATGGTGGGCGAGAACCCCCTCCCCCTGTCTGGATGGGAAGTTGGGAAGCCTGGGCAATACATGGGGGGGGGGAGCCCCAAGATGCCCCACTGTAGCCATGGTCCTGCTTCAGGGGATATGTCTCACTGAGCACCAGCTTTGTTTGCGGAAGGTCCCAGTTCACAGTATCTCCAGTTAAAGGCTCTCGGGTATTCAGTGTTAAGGAAGGTTGTTCTCTGCCTGAGAACCTGTGGAGTCACTGCAGGTCAGAGTGGACAGCGGTGAACTAGGGGCAGGGGCACTGGCGGCTTCATCAGACTTGCACCCATATACATGGCAGTTTGCGTTGCCTGCCTCTAAGTCACAGCCCTTGCTGCATAAAAGTGCCTTCCAGTCAGAGGGTCACTATCCCCCTTGAGGGACTGGAATGCTTGCCTGGAGGTAGCCATAGATTCTTCTCATGTGTTCCACGAATGGCAGAGGGGGCTGTCATGATATCTAGATTTCCTTCCGGAATGCAGTTTACATGTGTTCATCCTGTTTTCTCCTCCAGTGCCGCCATAACATTGGTGCAGGGGCTCAGATCTTGGCTCTACGTGAGAGCAAATGTCCAAAGCTTGACCTGAACTGCTTTTCAGTGCCAGGGCTTGATCAGTGCAAAGAGTGAAGCAGAATACCACTCTCTCACTAGTAAAGTGATCACAGCCCACCCACCACCACACATATGACATCGCAGGAGAGAGACCGTCAAATCAGGGGCCACGACTTCCAGCCAGTTCTTGTCACTCTAAGTCAACTCTATGTCACTCTGTAGTCCGTCCCCCCACATTAAACCACCCAGCTTGTACAAATCCCCCTCCCCTGCACATATCTAAAGATCTTACAAACTGTTCTGGCAAATCTGGGCGTGCCCATGTAATGCTGCTAGTTCTAGCCCTTCCCCTCCCGCCCAATGCCAGTGGAGCCCAAGCAAGAGGCTGAGAAACCCTCTTATGGGAGGGGAGCGGGACATCTTGCAGGGCGTGCATCCAAGCCACCAGTTTTCACCCTCTTCTCCACAGCAGCCATCAGTCAACTGGTGGGAAAATGTTGTCACAATGATCTCATTTCCAGCATTACCCAAGAGGCACCGATAAGGGAATTCAGATCTGGATAGTAACAAACCTTCTGGCAGCTTTTGCATCGGCCCTGGAGATGAAGGCTTGAGGTCTGTTGTGGAAGAAAGCAAAAAAGGGGTTCCAAGTCCTTGTAACTGACTACTAAACACTGAGCAACTGGGAGAGAAGACAGGAGGCACTAGTGGGAGCAGAAGATTAGCCAGTCAGCTCTCCAGCCTGCCTGGATTTAGATCTAGCTGAGAGTCCTCTTCTGGAGGAATACTGCTTGTTGCTGAGCTTAATTTGATTCCGATGCACCATTTTGGGAGACAATTTTTGGCTGAAAAGCAGGATGATGATGGTGGTGGTGGTGAATAATGTCAATATCCCAAATATTGTGCCTTCAGATGTGGTCTGAGGACACAACAGCTGATTGACAGCCGATCTAAGGGCGTAATCCACCAGGCAGTTTTGAAAGGTAGCTTTCATTCATTTCAGTGGGTCTTGCAGAAACTGTGCCCCAGGATCAATTCCTCTGTAGCTAATCGAGACTTTATGGCTGGCAGGAGCTTAATCTGGGACTTTCAACGCAGAACTCCTGGGCTCTGTTGCTAACTGCTTTGTAATGTGATGTAGCAACTTTCCAAGTGTGCAAAATGTGTGCGTTCTTCACACAACAGTTCTGGTTCCCAGAGGGCTGTGGCTCAATGGTAGAGCATCTGCTTGGCATGCAGATCAGCCCAGGTTCAATCCCTGGCATTTCCAGTTAGAAAGGTCAGGTAGAAGGTGATACAAAAGAGCTCACTGTGAGACACTGGAGAGCCGCTGCCAGTCTGAGTAAACCTTGAAGGACGAACAGTCTGATTCAGTATAAGGCAGTTTCATGTGATCATGTGTTTCATTGTGCTGTCTGTGTCTTGTGATGTCTCACTCTTCTCACTGCTGTCCAAGACTCTGCTGTCAAAACTTTGCAAAATCTGTTAGCTGTCTTTAGAGCCAACCTTTGCATTTGTGTGTGTGTGTGTGTGTGTATGCATGCCTGGAAGTCATGGTGACTTCTGGCGACCCCTCGTGAGGTTTGGACATTTTCAGAGAGGTGGCTTGATAGTCTGCTTGTGCATCCTGGCCCTGGTATTCCTTGGAGGTCTCCCATCCAAGTACTTGCCAGGGTCAGCCCTGCTTAGCTTCCGAGATCTGACAAGATTGGGCTTGCCTGGGCTATCCAGGTCAGGGCCCTTTGCATTTGTGGAGTTCACCCCAAGTTTGCTAAGGCCCTCAGATTCAGAAGTTTGATCCATAATTGAGGGAAGGAAGGAGAGGGCTGAGGACTGAGCAGACAAAGGATTCTTGGAGGGAAGCAGGAACTCCACTGTGGAACCCGAAGGGGGGCAGGGGTTTTCCTGCTTTTGGGGCCCCCAATCCGCTGCTGCCCAGCTGGCTGGTGGGGGGAGTCCTGCCCCCAAGTAACCCTGTCCATGCCACTGTTCCTGACATCATTGTGCAGGGCACATTGTGTGTGTGTCTGTGTGTCTGTGTGTGTGTGGGGGGGACGGACACACTAGCATTTGAGAAAAAAACCTCTGTGGTTACCATAGGTAAAAGGAGGAAGTTCCACCAGTAAATGCCGCCGAAAAAATTAAGGGCCTGGCGACCCTAGCGGAACCAGGTCTAGACTATTCCATTTGTTGACCAGGAAGAGGAGAAAGAAACACTACTGTTACAGAGGCTTGAAATGGGCTTTTCTCAATTAAAGGCCTACTTGTGAGTGAGGCAAGGATGCCAGGAAATGGGTGCAGCAGGGGAGCCATCTATAAAAGGCAGGGGGAAAGAGCTAGTTTTTGATTTGATTTTTTTCAGGTTTATGTATAAGCGATATTGTTGCCTGGTTCCAAGAATCTGGTAAAGTGCCGGCTTCCCCTATATTTTGGAGTAGATCTTTAAACGGAAAGATTATCTGATCTTCAAAAAACTGATATATCTCAACAGGAAGACCATCTGGGCGGGGAGCTTTTTCCCTCTTTTGTTTCTTCATAGTCTCTGTTATTTCACAAATAGTAATTGGTGCATTTAGGGTTTGTTTCTGATTAATGTTAAATTTACATTTATTCCTTTTATGTAAGTAGTCTTAAATTAAATCCACATTTTCTGGTTCTTGCTGATAAAGGTTTCTATAGAAAGTCTCCCCTATCTTTTTAAATTCCTTAATCTTATACTGGTCTTCACCATCTTCATTTCTTAATGCTATTATTGTTCTTTTCCTGGGGAAAGAGCTAGTGATGCTAGGGAGAGCCTCCTTCCTTCCAGGGTAAACCAAAGGGGTTAACTAATCCTTGTTTATTCAGAATCAAGCCCCACTGGCAGGGCTTACTCCCAAGCAAGGGTGGGTGCAGCCTCAGCCACAATGCCCCCCCCCCCAGTTTGTTGCTCCCAGGCCCTTCTTTAAAAAGGGGAGAAAGGGGACAATTGCTCCCGGCTCCCCCAAAGTAGGGGTAGAGTTTTCCAGCCTCCAGCTGGGTCCTGGGGATCTCCCTCTTTTACAACTGATTTCCAGCTGACAGAGATTGGCTCCCCTGGAGAAAATGGCTGCTTTGGAGGGTGGACTATATGGCATTGTACCATGCTGAGGTCCCTCCCCTCCTCAAACCCAACTCTCTCCCACATCCACCCCCAAAGTCTCCAGGTATTTTCCAACTCAGACCTGGCAACCCTAGTAGGAGGCCACCTCAGCACTGATAAACAGGGCTGTGTTTCAAGGTTGTAATGATCGGTTCCTTTTCATTGCAAGGCACAGACACTAAGTAGTGCAAATGTCACCCAGGGACCAGGAGTGATTTTAGTACTTTGTCCTGTACTCCATCTCCTGGGCCATTGACTTCAGCAGAGGCATCTGTTCACATTGGCCCATTCCTCCTCCCTCCCAAGCAGTCCCATAATTAGGTGAACAGCACGGCTAAAGTACAGAGTGATTGCTCCATCACCCCCGCTGAGAACAGCAAGGATTTATTCCTGTCTTATGTGGAAATTAATACAACGAGCTCTAGAAAGAGGCTCTGGGTGAGTGGCCCAACCTCGGGCACTTAGTGTCAATTTGCTGTGGTGACCTCAGCAGGGTACATCCACCATTTTCTCCAGAGGAACTGATCTCTGCTACTTGAAGAGCAGTTGTAATTTTGAGTGATCTCCAGCCCCCAGCTGGAGATTGGCAACAATTGTTACCCAGGAGGAAATGGCTGGTGGTTCCACCCCTCCTCAAGCCCCACCTTCTCCAGGCTCCACCCCTCAAATCCCCAGGAATTTCTCAACCTGGAGTTGGCAACCCCATCTCCTTCCCAGCTAACCATCAACCTACCGTTATCTGCCCCTCTGACTTCAGCTGACTTCTGTCTTATGTCAGATTCCTTAATAGTCAGCTTGGTGTAGTGGTTAAGAGCGTGGACTCTAATCTGGGAGAACCGGGTTTGATTCCCCACTCCTCCATGTACAACTGCTGGTGTGACCTTGGGCCAGTCGTATGTTCTTTCAGAGCTGTTCTCTCAAGGGCAGTTCTCAAGAGAGCTCTCTCAGCTGCACCTACCTCACAGGATGTCTCCTCCTCCTCCTCCTTTCTTCTTCTTCACCAATATTTCCCCAGTACTTAACTTTTGGTTCAAAACTCACTAATCAATGGAAAGATTCTGTTTGCAAAAGACATACTTGGCTAGTGAATCTAATAGTTTTTCCCCTTTAGTTTTACAAGTTTCTGGATATCAGCTTGGCTCCATAGCAACCAGCGTGTCCACAACACAGGAAGACTTGACCGTCATCCCTTTCACCTGGCAGCATCGCCCAAGCAGTACAGATATGGCAAGCACAAGTGTCGACATCCCAGAAATATTAAGGAATCATCTTGCCATGGTTCCTGTCCTGATTTGCTACTGTTTTCACATCTGGGAAAAGCTTACAGGTGGTGAGCTGGCCTAAGGGTCTGCATAAACACAAATATGGGCTCCCCTTTGGGCAAAGGTTCTTGCGCAAGCAGAACCACACCTTAGGATCCGGGTCATAAAATCTTAATACATGGGTGCACTGAAATCTGACAGCCAATATAAACCATTTTTACTGCTATAATATGCATATTGGGGGGGTGGGGTGCCGCCAGTTGTAGAAACCAGGGCCCTAGGTCAGGATGCAGGGCTCTCGAATGAGCCTCTTCTTAAGAAGGGCCTGTTTACTCAGCAGCTTCCTTTTTGCATCTTTTTGAATAGGGTGTGTTGATTATATTTGGTCCCTGTGACTGGAGATAGTATATTGAGCAGTGCTGGGCTTGGGTATGGAAGGAGGAACTCGTTGCAGAGGAATTCAGGTCCCAGATTTGTGGGGTCTGAGAACTTCATTTACTGGTGGAACCTCCTTCTTTTACTTTGCAGACACTGCTTCATCTTCCTGGAAAATAGATTCAGGACACTCTAAGCTGTGGAGTCTTGTGAGCAAAAATTCTACTTTGTGAGCTCCTGGCATTAAAGTTGTGAGCAAGCAATTTGGCAGCTGCATAAATTAGTTTGCTCTGGAGCCATCCTTCCTGAGCTAAGACAAAAATCTGTGAGCTGGAGGCTAAAAAACGGTGAGCTAGCTCACACTAACTCAGTTTAGAGGGGACATTGGTGGGTAGCCATGTTGGTCAGAAGCAGCAGAAAAAAGTTTGAGTCAAGCGGCACCTTTCTTTGAGACTAACAAAGTTTAATTCTGGGTACAAGCTTTCGTGTTCAAAACACACTTCTTCAGAGAAAAGAAGTGTGTTTTGCACACGAAAGCTTACACTTTCAATAAAACTTTGCTGGTCTCAAAGGTGCCACTTGACTCAAATTTCGTTTTTCCTGGAAAATGTTTCCCATTTCTGCTTAGTGCCAGAAACAGGCCTCATTTATAGCCGAGTCTCCCCTCCCCCTTTACCTCTTTTTACTCAGGCTTAACATTTAGACATTCCCAGCTTTGTTTGAGCTATTTTGTCACTCTCTTTTTTCCCCTGGCTCCCCCTCAACTGGCCAGCCAATCTGAAGATGTCAGACCTTCAGTGATAAGGCCGAGAAGGGACCGTGTGAGAGTAAATTTTGCATTTGTTCCCGGCGCCAGGCTCTGTGTCTAGCCCCCAACTTGCCATGTCTTGCAGCAACCTCTCGTCTGTGGCACCGCAACTGCATGATGTCATCTGTGGTTCCTGCTCTCCCCCATGAAAGTTGGTATCAGCTCATACTCAGAGGCGTGAACTCGGGGGGGGGGGATGGGAACAGTAAAATGGGGAGATGTGAGAAGGAGACTTGGTTACTTTGGCAAGAGTGTCCAGTTCTGCAGAACATCACCGGTCCAGGCTTCAAGTAAGTGGGAAAAGCCTCTTGTTCAGCAGTTTCTTGTTTTCCAGCTTATCTTTGCCTGAGGGACTTGGTAAGGAAGCAGTATGTCATAATGGTGGCTGGCCCCATAGCCAGTGTCTCTCCATTGCCCAGCCAAACCCCCTGAGGGAAGGAGATGGCAAAGGAGAAGAGATAAGCAGGGTGTCATGTGTCTGAGGAAACCTTGGGGCTTCTTGGATGATGTTTCAGCTGGACATTAGCTGTGGGTTGACTTCAAGGCCAGCTGGCTGGGTGAGCAAATTAAACACCTGGCTCTGAAGAAGTATCTTCAGATGTCGTCCCAGTGTTACGAATCTCCTGAGTCAGCCAAAAGGGCTGAAGAAGTCAGCATGGTGTAGTGATTAGACTAAGAACTGGGAGGCGTCAGTTCATGACTTTTGCCATGAAACTGAATGGTTGGCATCTCTTTCAGCCAACCCTACCTTGCAGGGTTATTGCAAGGATAAAACAGAAGAGGTAGAAGTCATGCATTGTCCTCAACTCCTTGGAGAAAGAGTGGGGGAAATTAAGTCAAAACAGGAAAGCTCAGTTATCCTTAACTTGTTCTTGTATCTTCTCTGTCCCTTTAAAAGCACTCCACAGAGTTCAAAGTAATTCACTTATAGAAGAAGAGATTAGATTTATACCCCGCCCTTCACTCACTTGGAGTCTCAGAGCGGCTTACAAACTCCTTTCCTTTCCCTTCCCCTCCCCTCCCCACAACAGGCACCCTGTGAGGTAGGTGGGGCTGAGAGAGCTCTTTCCCAAGCTGTCCTTGAGAGAACAGCTGGTACAGAGCTATGGCTTGCCCAAGGTCATCCAGCCAGGTGCAAGTGGAGGAGTGGGGAATCAAACCCGGTTCTCCCAGATTAGAGGCCGCGCACTTAACCACTACATCAAACTGGCTTATAATGCTGCAGTATTTACAAACAACCCTGGAAGGTAGGTAAATATAAATATCCTCCCACTGCAGAAGGGGTGTGATGCAAAGTGGACGTGGCTTGCCTGAGGCTACCTAGTGAGTGGACCATAGAGGCAGGATTTGAACCTGCGTCTGTCACTGAGTATCCTTCCCCCTCCACTGACACCAGTGAAGCAGGAGCGGAAAAGCAACTAAATATTTGTGTCTATCAGGCAGGCTGCTTGGGACAAGTTGCCATTTCTTGAAATGCATCAAGAGGGGGGCAGTCGACTGTCAGCTGCATGTTGGATGTGATCCAGTTTCCAAATGATTCGCTGTTGAACAATGTGCCGGAAGATCCAACAGCAGTTTTGTTAATTGCAGTTTCCTCTGAGATGTCTGAAAGAGAGACTGCCTGGTGTGTAGCTTACCCTTCCTGGATAAAAATTACTGGGCTAGAGTGCCCTTTATAAAGGCAGAATTTGTAGCCAGGTGCCCCAAACTGGCCCCATACCAAAGCTGTGCAATACCTTCTATTAGGACCAACCCCAAACAGCATAGCATTCTAGCCTCGTAATTTCTGTCCAGGAAGTCCACCAAAGCTTTTGCCCCAAATGCTGCCCAGCAAGACCACTTCCACTCACACTTGGATTGGAGGTAACCCTCCATGCAAACACTTCTAGTTCTTTCAGGATTTGAGAGTAAAATGTGTCACATAGGTTTATATGCTAAAGGGACACAAACTGATATGAGAGCAAAGTCGAGCATCCCACTTCCAACTTGATAGCCCTGTAGGATTGCCAGGCACAGCCTGGCAACCATCAGGAGTCGGGGGAGAGGGACACGGGGGGCACCATTGGTGATGGCAGGACATTGTTTTTGGGGAAAACCCAGAAGTGATGTCAGCCTTCTCTAGGGATCACCAGAAACTCTATGGTAACTAGGGATTCCTAGAGAGGACCGATGTCACTTCCAGGTCTTCCAACCAGGTCTGATGGCATTTTTGTTTGTTTGTTTTTCTCCTGCCATGAGTCTTTCACCATAGAGGGAGGCCTGGTAACCCTATGCCCCAGGAAGCCCACAGGCAGGGGATGATGGTAGTAGCCATGCCTTGGCGTTCTTGGCTCCTAGTGACTGGTACTCAGAGGGATACTGTCTCTGAACATGGAGGTTTCATTTAATCATCTATCTTCATGAATTTATCTATAGTAATAATTAAGTGTCGTCAAGTGGCAACGAACTTACAGTGACCCAAGGGGTTTTTAAGGGGAGCAGAGATGCCATTGAAGTCTGCTCCCCAAACCCTGCCCCCTTCAGGCTCCACCCCAAACATCCAGGTATTACCCAATCCGGAACGGGCAACCCTCTCTTCCCTCCCTTTTATGATTCTGTTATAGGGTTGCCAGCTCTGGTTTGGGAAATTTCTGGAGATTTGAGGATGGATTTAGAGAGGGGAAGGACCTCAACAGGGTATAATGCCATAGAGTCCACCCTCCAAAGCAGCCATTTCCTCCAGGGGAACTAGGATTGCCAGCCTCCAGGTGGGGCCTGGGGATCTCCCGCTTTTACAACTGATCTCCAGCTGACAGAGATCAGCTCCCCTGGAGAAAATGGCTGCTTTGGAGGGTGGAATCTATGGCATTGTACCATGCTGAGGCCCCTCCCCTCCCCAAACCCCACCTTCTCCTCCTGGCTCCACGCCCAAAGTCCCCAGGTATTTTCCCACCCAGACTTGGCAACCCTAAGGGTTTCTATTTCTATTATCTGGAGATCAGTTGTAATTCTGGAAGATCTCCAGGCCCCACTTGCAGGCTGACAGCCCTGTTTAGCAAGCATTGGAGGTGTTCCTCGCTGCTCTTTTGACACTGTATCAACATAGAGCTTTTGCAATAAACGAGAACGAAAGAGGATTGCAACACCGCCAACCACCTTCACCCATGAACCTTGAATGAGTATGATAAAGGAAAGTCGCTGAACACTGCCACCTACTGGTATAATGCCACATTACTCTGATCTGACAGAAATCTGGGGCAAAGGTAGTGTTCTCTATGCTGTGTCTTGGCAAGCACGAAGGCGAGTTGGCAAGCAAGGGGGCTGTGATGGACAGCAAGGCCACAGAGAAAAGGAATAAATAGGCATTTTTAAATTTTTATTTAGAAACATACAATTTATGTAATGGTAGTTAAACTGCTTGATTTTGCTGCTGCTTTTGGGGAGGACCCATTTCCTTTCCCTGGGCCTCCCGAACTCCTCAGCCACTCTCTGTCACTTGCAGCAGTGTTGCCGTCCATTGGTGCAGCTGCCAATGGACCTTTCGTTGTAGAAGCAAAGCCTGCGGCAGTGCCCGTGCTTATTGGAGCATTCCAGGGAGTCATAAAGGTTCCTGCTTTCTGCTCCTTAAAGAAAACAGCTTCAGATTAGAGTGGAAACAAGACCCAGGAGACACATGCAGTGAGAGGAAGGGGCACCCAAGATAGTAGTGTGGCTGGGGGGGTACCACTTCTGAGAGGGAGCATGGGAAGCTGTCTCATGCTGATCCAGACCATTGGCTCACCTGGCTCAGTTTGGTCTAACCTGGCTGCCTGTGGCTCTCCAGAGCAGAGAAAGCTCTTTCCTAGCACCTCCTTCCTGAGATCCGTTAACTGGAGATGCTGGGAGTAAAACTGGCATTTCCCGGAAGCAGAGCATGGGCTTTACCACTGAGCCGCGGATGTAAAAGAAAGCTCACTGCACACTAACTACTGGGGTGGACCCCGTTGTAGACTTCTGCTAAGGGAAGGGGGAGATTATTGCCAATCTCTGCCTTCCAGTGCAGATCCCCTGATTTCACACCTTATTTTTTTTGGGGGGGGGGTGTCTGTGTGCCCCCGCCACATTTTAGGCTGCATCAGGATAAGAAGGTGAGGAAGTCTCTTTCTGGTGATGGGAAGAACTGCAGGATCCAAGGGTTAGTCAACAACAGACATGGAGAAAAATATGTCCTGGGGGCAGGAAACGATGAGCCAGTGCTTGGCTCTTGTTGCTCTTTCTTACACGCCCAGGGTAATGCCAATCACCACTTTGGAGCCAGGAAGTAATTTTCTTCCAGGCCAGATTGTCCCAGGGATCCTGGAGGGTTTTTTTGGCCTTCCTCTGAGCATGGAACAGGGGTCACTGGGGTGTGTGTGTGTGGAGTGGTGGTAGTTGTGAATTTCCTATGTTGTGCAGTGGGTCAGACTGGATAATCCTGGAGGTTCCTTCCCGCTCTATCTTTCTATACTTCCTGTCCCTTTAATAGAGGCTCACAAGGATATTATCTACCAGGTGATGTAATTCACCTCTGTGCCAAAAGCTTCAGCTGCTCATTTCCACACAATAAAAGGCAATTCTGACTCTATAACCTCATTCTGCTGCATGTGTAGATGCTGCCCTGAAAGTGTTTTAACATTTCTTGGACAAATCCTTCCTAGTTAAATATTGTTCTGATACAAAGTTTGGTCAGTTATTGGCGGGAGGGGAACAGTCCAATTGGCTGTGGATTGGCCGATGCAGAAAAGGAATGTAAAACAATTGCAATTGACTTTAACAGTTGTAAGCTTTGTAGTTTTGTGACTGGAGCCCCGGACGTGCAGTTTGGTTATATGAAGCAAGGGTGTGTGTGTATGCCCATCTGGAGCTGGGGAAGAGAGGGTGGACAAGTCTTTGTCCTTGTGCTGCTTCCCAGTCTGCTTTAACCCACACTAGGGTTAACCCACATTAGGTTTAAGACCAGCAGTACAGGAACTTCTCTTTTTTTCAAAAGACTAGGCCTTTTAGTAGCCCATCCAGGATTAGGGTTGTCAGGTTCGGGTTGGAAAATACCTGGGGACTTTGGGGTGGATCCAGGAGAGGGCGGTGTTTGGGGAGGGGAGGGACCTCGGCATGGTACAATGCCATAGAGCCCACCCTTCAAAGCAGCCATTTTATCCAAGGGAGCTGATCTCTGTCAGCTGGGGATCAGTCGTAAAAGCGGGAGATCCCCAGGCCCCTCCTGGAGGCTGGCAATCCTACATCCAGGCCATTTTCAGTCAGCAAAATGGCACCACGGGGGAAGTTAGATCCTCTCCCCTATTACCACAGCCCTTATCCATTTGGGGACTGCTATGTAAGACCAAATTGCATGTCTGGAATTACAGTCATACTGTAAGGGCAGGCAGCCCCCCCCCCCCTTTTTTAAGATTCTTTTCTCATCTTAAGATGCCTGTAAACTTGCCTGCCAAACTACATGAGACATTGGGGACTGTTGTTAATCTCTGCTCCCCACCCCCCCAGCTGGAAAATCTGGGAAAAATGGAGGATACTGCCTTTGGAAAAGAACACTTTCTGCAACTATTTCTACCCTGGAGGTCAGAAGTCTGTAGAGCCCTCTGTTCTTACCTGGAGCAGACTGACAGATGAAGAGGAGGAAGATACCGAGAAGGAAAAAGAGCCTCATGATGAATTCAGGTGAGCCAGCTGAGATCTCAGCGGAGGAATGAAGGGGCCCTGCGAAGTGAAGGCTATCAAGCTCCTGGAGGCACTCAGCCAAGGACTCTCCGCACTTATAGGCGGGACAGTGGGAAACATTCTGGACCAGGCTGGAGCCCAGTGCTGGCATCTTTCCAACACAGATCTCTGTAAATATAACCTTTTGCAAGGTGATATGAACTGCTAGAAAAATGCCAGCCTGCAAGGCATATATGAGCCGTGCTGTTGGCAGTGCAAAGCCAGCCACAGACACGAGGAGGAGTATTATGGGAAGGATTAAAACACTTCTGGAAACATGGGTGTGATTCTGTTACCTCAAAATGGTGTCTAACCAGTGCTGGATGCTCAGACGTGACCAGGGTCAATAATCCCAGGCCCAAGGTAGACATCGCTTTTAACTTGTGACCATCATGGGTACTTGCAGCCAGGTGGCAGCTAGGAGTTCCCTATAGGAGCTCAGCTCTGAAGCCCCACAGGGGACCAGTTCCGATTGGGATCACAGGATTTTAGCCTCCCCATCCCCCCATGCCATTTCCCTGACCTTAAATAGCCCTGGGGAGTGCTATTTGCCCTGCTGGGAGGGGGCTGCATGTGCAGCACTGAATGGCTCAAGTAATAATTCCCCCAAATTGGTTGTGGTTCTGGTCAAGTGTCCTGAATTCAAGTCATGTGTCTAGGATATATATGAAGGGGAGCACACATAGAATCATAAAGTTGAAAGGGACCTCCAGGGTCATCTAGTCCAATCCCCTGCATGATGCAGGAAATTCACAAATACCTCCCCCTCCACACCCCCAGTGATCCCTGTTCCAGAAGATGACAAAGAAACCTCCAGGATCTCCAGCCAAACTAGCCTGGAGAAAAAGTGCTTCCTGACCCCAAAGTGGCAATCAGCATTTCTCTGAGCATGTAAGAAAGGGCCACAAGAACTAAGCACTGATGCATCCCTTCCTGCCCTCCCTCTCATGATCTGCCTAAATTCATATAATCCGCAGTTGTCAGATGGCCATCTAGCCTCTGTTTGGAAACTTCCAAAGAAGGAGAGCCCGCCACCTCCTGAGGAAGCCTGTTCCACTGAGGAACTGCTCTAACTGTCAGGAAGTTCTTCCTAATGTTTAGCTGAAAACTCTTCTGATTTAATTTCAAGCTGTTGTTTCTGGTCAGACCTTCTGGGGCAACAGAAAACAGCTCTGTACCTGATTGTACCCGCAGAAGTCTTACATCCAACATCAAGATATAAAGGACAAGATTGGCTGAAGTATAGAGACTTATTAATAAGACATGGCAAGGATTTCAAACTGAAGGAGCAGCATCAGATTGACTTTGATTATGGTTGGTTAAGATATAGACAAATATATGACTTGTATAGAAGTGATAAAAAACACGGTTTCAGGGGAAAAAATAATGAAATAGAACAAGTTTGGGAGGAAGGTGGGAAAAAAATGATTTCTAAAATGTATAAAGTCTTGCTAAAATGGTTTAATGCTGATGAAATGGTAAAAGAACAAATGGTAAAATGGGAGATAAACTTTAACAAAGACATTGAAATGGAATCTTGGGAATTTTTATGGAAAAATGCTATGAGTATATCTACGTGTTATAACTTAAAAGAAAATTGTTTCAAAATGATGTATAGATGGTATATGACACCAAAAAAAATTGCAAATATTGGTCAAAATATGTCTAACAAATGTTGGAAGTGTAAAAAGAAAGAAGGGTCTTTTTATCATATGTGGTGGATTTGTGATAAAGCAAAGACTTATTGGTCAAAAATACATGCAGAAATGGAAAAAATCTTGAAATGTACATTTAAGAAGTTGTCTGAAATGTTATTGCTAGGACTTAAACTAGAAGAGATAAATGTAAAGAAAAGGACAATAATATGGTATATGATTACAACAGCAAGAATGGTGTATGCACAAAACTGGAAAAATGAAAAAATACCAGAGGTGTGGGAATGGTTGAAAAAACTGTTATATATGGCTGAAATGGATAAGTGGACTAGAAAATTGAATAATCTTTACTCAGAGACCTTTCTGGAAGACTGGAAAGATTTGAAAGAATATGTTGAAAAGTATTGGGATATGAAAAACTATATCTATACATGGTTATAATAGCATAAAGGAATAGAAATATATTATATGAATGTTTTAGTTAAAATTAGACGAAACTGTTCTTATTTAGAAATACATAAGAGTATAGAAAATAAGAATTGGTGTATAAGTATAAGTATTTTAAAGCTATATAACTGTTACCAGAAACGAAACATAGATATAAGTAATACTATTTTGAATAAGATGGAAAATGTGTTATGCTTCAGATGTGGTGGGAAACCACCAAAATAAGATAAAAATAGAATGTACAAATAGAACAAAATGTTATTTAATATGGAAAAAGGGATTTGTATAAGGTTAAATGTATTATTTTCGATGTTTTTTTTTTTGAAAAATAAAAATTTCTTTACAAAAAAGAAAAGAAAACAGCTCTGTACCATCCTCTAGATGACAGCCCTTCAAGTACTTGAAGATGGTAGGAACTGCACTTGGAGAAACTGCGCTTTGAGTATTTTATGTTAGCGGCTTGAGCAGAACAAGATTTAGTTGCATGTTGCCAGAGCAAGCACACGTGTTATTGGTTTGGTGCAGAGGCACCTGAGTAAACTGCAATAGTTGGCAACCACAGTTAGGTGCACAGTAATGATGGCAGAGAGCAAGAAAACTAGGGCCAAGAGCCTTTTTGGAAACAGGATTGCTCTTCTGAGTTAGAGTGCTGGGTTCATAACAAGGGAAATTGTCTTTGACTAGCTGGGTGTTTTACAAGTGAGAGTCCCCTTGCCACAGCTGAAGAAGCTTTTGAAGGTTATGATGTTAAGATGAAGCCCCAAAGGATGGCATGGACTTTGTGGAGTTTATGTTTAGGTCTACAAGAAATGTTGTTGTTGTTGTTGTTCAGTCGCACAGTTGAGTCCGACTCTTCGCAACCCCATGGACCACATCACACCAGAAATGTTAGAGGAAAGTAAAACTACAGAGGAGGAAATGGCCAAATTCCATTCCCAGAACTGAAGAGCTTAAAGAGGGCCAGATTTATTTATTTGTACCCTGCCTTTCTCCCCAGTGGTGTCCCAAAGTGACTTACATTTTTCTCCTTTTCTCAATTTTATCCTCACAACAACCCTGTGAGGCAGTTAGTAGCAGACAAGGTAAAATTAGTTACCTGGAATACCATTTCTGTGGATTTAAGAATCAATTGTTGGTTGCTTTATTATGATATTAATATTTTCAGAAAGTTAAGTAGATATAGGTGAAATAAGGAAATTACTACCACTTCATACTATTAACGTATTTGGTGCTTTATAGACTAAGGTTCTGATTAGATGATACAAGAGGCGGGACCCATGATACTCGCTGGGGGGGGGGGAAGAGAAGGAGCTCCATGTGGAGGAGGAAGCAGCCACAGGTAAGCCTTCTCTCCCCCCCGGGCAATGATGGTGAGGCCCAGGCCACCAATCCTTCTCCCCCCCCACAGCAACGGTGAGGCCCACGTGGCTCTGAGCCACCGAGCCTGTCAATCTTTTTCCCCCTGGTTCCGACGGCAAGGCCCGGGGCCGCCAATCTCCCCCGGGCACTGGTGGTGAGGCCTGAGCGGCTCTCAGCCACTGGGCCTGCCAGTCCCCCTCCCCACGGGCACTGGCAGCGAGGTCTGAGCCACCGGGCTTACCGATCTCTCCTCCCCTGGCACTAAGGCCTCAATGGCTCTGAGCCGCCGGCCCACCGCAGTTCTCTGCGCATGCGCAGGGAATGCTCTTTTACTTTTGGGGGGATTTAAATATCCCCAGTATAGTTTTTTAAACTTTTAAGATTTTTCTGCACAAGTCCCCCAAGTGTGCAGGAAAATCTCTCTGCCCCCCAAGTGCCTCCGATGTGCGGATTTAGATATTCGCACGCACGGGGGCACTTGGCTATTAGATATATAGATGTTAAATGCAAGTTGGGTTGGGGGAAACCCAGGGGTGTAGCCAGAAATTTTTGGGTGGTGAGGTGTTGGGAAATCCTTTTGGGCAGGGGAGCAGGGATGTGGGGGGGGGGGGAGAGAAAAAAAGAGAGAGAGAAGTTGCTGACAGAATGGCTCCCCTGCCCCACAGCCAGCAGAAGAGGAAGAGGACTGCTTCAAGGGGGCAGGAGGCTGCTTACCCAACCCAATTAACATTTAGAATGTTATCTTATCAGACCCTAACATGTGCAAAATTACATTGTATGCATGGAAGTATCATGGCTGGAAGAAGAATTAGGTAAGCTTCATTACAGGGGAAAGAAAACTTGTGAAGAGGAGTCAGTGGTGATAACCTCAAAGAATCAGGCATGGTATAATTAAAGGGATTTCCAGGTCACTGCCCAAAATGCCTGCATATTGGATTGGATGTGTGCAAATGCTGGTGCCTATTCTGCCAGTTTGGAGGAATTGCTCAGTTCAGAAGACACTCACAAACAAATTCTTGGAACAGAACTTAACTCTTGTTGCTTTAAATATGTGGGTGGTTTCCTTTGGGTTTCCTTCTTCTTTTGCCCAGGGGAATGCCCCCCCTCCCCTTCTTTCCCACTATTCTGCTTCCAACTGATCCTTCTTGGTAGGCAAACAGAGGCTTTGATAGCAAGATATCTGGAACTCAGCTATCAGTGCCTGCTGTGGAATAAAACAAGTTTAGGGCCAGTTACACAAAACCTTCCTGGCTGGATTCTGTCATGCGACCCACTGGCTGGGAATCTACATAACAGAAAATCAGTGGGGAGGAATCCCCAAGATCCAGCTAGCCCAATGCTGCCCCTGTCACATACATTTGGCATTGATTCTGAGAACATTTTCCAATGGATCTCTGCCCAGTTTTTCCTTGCAAATCTTCAGGAGTGAATGATATTGGACAACCTTTCAAGACAGTTTATTCCCATATGCTCTGCCATCTTTCAGTCCAGTACAAATTTTTCATGAAAGAAGATTCTAATTCTGCGATCACAACCCATATTTATGTTTTTGCTGTTTCACATTGATGTACCCAGCCAGTGCAGTGTAGTTGGATTATGACCAGGGAGGCCCTGCTCCGGATCCCCAGTCCACCAAGATGGCCACTGAGCAAGTCACTCTGTCTTAGGCTCACCTACCTCACAAGGCTGTTGTGACAATAAAGTGGAAGATGGGAGAACCCTATGAAGAACCATCCTGAATTCCCCCCCCCCCCGCCAATTCAAGACATTGGATCAGTCAAAAGTCACATGTGAAGAGGGGAAACAGTGTCATGTGTAGAGAATGAGCGTGTCTTCCTTATTTAGCACTTCCCAATATCCTGTAAAGCTGCCCTTCATGATAAAGGAGAGGCATCCTTCACATGCTCAAAGATACTCTCATTATGAATGCCACGTCTCAAGTTGAACCCTGGCATCGACAATAGGTTCTGAAGTTCAGTGCCGGTGTCATATCCTGATCCTTCTAAGTCAGCCGTAGAGTTTCTTACAGAATGATTTTTCAGTTACATGGACCTGGTGCCTAATTCATGCGGACGTTTCCTCGGCTCCAGAACAGTCTTTTATTGGGGTTTCTTACAACATAATTTTTTGGTCTTGGAGCAGTTCCCAATTTGTATTTCATGATCCTTGCAGGTGTCTGTTTTACAAGTACCACCTCGGAATAAGCAGCCCAGCGTGACAAAGTCGCCTTTGCCTGTGTGGGAAGGGAACAGAAACACCACACTGTTATTGTAAGCCATTTTAATGGTGATTTAGCCCCTACAGCTACCTGGTACATCAAAGAACATACATATGACCCAATCCCTGCTGGGGGATAGTGTCTGGATATGACTAGATCTGAGAGAGCATACCTGTAAGGGAGCTTCATTCTTCCCAGAAAGTTCTTCTGTGTAAGGAATGTTTGGCGACAAACAATCTATGCTCTGGCCTTTTCAGTCACTGCCCCGTGACTCTGGAATAGCCTCCTGGAAAAGATCAGGGGGGCTCTTACCCTTCTGGCTTTCCAGTGAGGCTGTAAGGCAGTTATTCCAGAGGGCTTTGGGGGGCAACTAGAGCCTGGGCAAAGGGGGAATACATTGCTGAGAGGGGCATAAGGTGCTTTTAATTTTTTTTTTATATCTGTTGTTTAAATGTTGGTTCTATCAAGTTGATTTTATATTATCATTGCCCACATTGGTTCCTGAGATGCTTGGAAGAAAGGTGAGCTTATAAATATTTTTCATAAATGTAAATGAACAGTTCAGAGATAAATAACTAAATGTTTAGAGGTTTCCTAAACATATTGCATTTATTTTGAGTGTTTGTATATGAAGTCTCCTTGTTGGAATTTTGAGTACACTGAGTGAGCACCACCACAAAATGGGTGCTGGGGGTGGGGTTGCAAGCCAGTCACAAAATGGCTGCCATGGGGCTTGGGCTAGTCATAAAATATTGGGAGGTTTCAAGCCAAGTTCCCTCCTATGATGAAGATTACAGTTTCTGATAGAATTGCCTTTCCCCCTCTAGTAGGAGGCAACTTCCCACCCTCAATCCCCCACCAATGCTCCCTCTAAGCTGTGGAGTCTTGAGAGCAAAAATTCTTCTTTGTGAGCTACTGGCGTTAAAGTTGTGAGCAGGTGATTTGGCCACTGCATAAAATAGTTTGCTCTGGAGCCATCCTTCCTGAGTGAAGACAAAAATGTGTGAGCCACCCTCCACAATTTAAGAAATGGGAATAAATTGGGGGTGGTGGTGGTGGCAATAATGATGCTATATGATTTCCCCCCTAGTCTCTATGGCCTTTACCATACTGACATAATTTTCTGAAACTCCCACCCTCCCCAGACAGCTCACCCCAAATCTTCCAGCCTTTTTTGGGGAGGGCTGGGAACCCTAGTTTCTGAAATGGTGCTCTCTGCAGATACAAAGGTGATGCCTCTTAGGTAGGGTTGCCAGCTCAGGGTTGGGAAATACCTGGATATTTAGGGGTGGAAACTGAGGAGGGCAGGGTTTGGGGAAGGGAGGAACTTCAATGGGGTATAATGCCATAGAGGCCACCTTCACAAGTGGTCATTTTCTTTGGAAGAACTAATTTCTGTTGCCTGTAGTTGTAATAGTGGGAGATCTCCAGCCACCCACTGGAGGCTGACAACCCTATAGCTAGGCTCTTATGAAACACCTCCTGCTACGATGAAAGTCAGTGATAAGAAGAAGAACTCTGCTGGATCAAACTAGTGATCCATCTAGTCCAGCATCCTGTGTGGCTGTGACTAACCTGTTTCTCTGAACGGTCAGCCAACAACAGAACATAGAGGCTGAGGCCTGATGTTGTCTTCTGGCCTACTCAGAGGTGGTTGGGGTGAGATGCTTTAGGGATAGCGATGCCAGCCTCCTAGTGGGACCTGGGGATTCCCTGGAAATTATAGCTTATTTCTAGTTTACAGAGATCACTGCCCCTGAAGAAAATGGATACTTTGGAGGGTGGACTCTGTGGCATTGTACTCCACTGAGGTCCCTGTCCTCCCCAGGCTGCATCCTCAAATCTCCATGAGTTTCCCATCCTGAAGCCGGCAATCCTACCCCCCATCCCCCACCAGTGGCCGGGGAGGACCTGGCAACCCTATTTAGGGAACAAGGAAGTGGGCATCTGGAAACTCACATGGGTGGGTACCATATTGGGGATCACTGGTTTATATCTTTGTAAATACAATAATTTGTGTATAACAAGTCATGAGTATTATGTTATGGTATGAACACACCCATCACTAGACCTAGACACTTCCCCAATTTGTACTACATGATCTGATTTAAAATTAATTTCTGTTCAGCAGCAGATTCCTCCAAAGCAATCTGATTGAAACAGACCCATTCTAAATCAGGTATAAGGGATTCCAATCACCTCTGACTAAGAAACACAGACCCATTCTAAATCAGGTATAAGGGATTCCAATCACCTCTGACTAAGAAACACAGGCATCAGGTATCATAAAGAAAGCACTGCATGAAAATAATAAATGTATCTGGCGGATGTTTTACCTGAACTGGGCAGGAAGACCAAGAACAGACCAGCAAAGAGAAGACAAAAAATCTTCATGGTGGGCAGTGTGGTTGACTGAGATATAGTCTAGAAAAGTGAGATGAGAAAATAAAAAGTAGTTCTCTGCATTTTTATGGCTCGTATTGTGATAGTACTGTTTATATAACTTTATTAATAGTAAGTGGCCCTTTGGGGTAAGGAATGATGCCCACTGGAGCCTCTTTAGAGTTTACTGCTTTCCTCTACTGCCCCCAAAGGTGAACCACATATTTTATTATGTAAATTTAATGCAAATCTTGATTATTCTTTTGCAGGGAAAAACAAATAGAGAAATCGAGATTTCAACAAACTATCTCAAGTTGCTAGAAAAGTTCTCAGCGTTATATGTCACAGATAATTGTTATGTTAATGTGGTCAAGGGCATTAGTGTGGGCAAAGCTACCTTGGATGGTAAGAAAGGGTGTTTCAAGAAATAAAATAAACACAAGAATTCTACTGAAGGGTACTGGACTCGGGAGACCAGGAACGGTGAAATCATGAAGCCTTTATTGAGTGATTCAGAATGCCCAGTAGATGGTCAGAAGAAGCGTGCTTCCAGGGCTCCAGGGCCCTCATTATATGCTGGCCGGAGCCACATCTCCAGCCTCACCCAAAAGACCTGATAAGGGCTTTACATATGTGCATGTTTGTCATAGGTTCCCTGGAGGAGCCTTTGGCCGCATTGGCTCCCCAGGGAGAACCTAGGTCCCACATTGGTGGAGGCTTTGAATCCAGATGTCTATTGTTCCTCCAGATTCAAGCTCTCCTCTCTGCCTGACCATGTGCTCTGGCCATGCGGCGGGCGCCATTACCTGGGAGCACATGGCAGGCTGATTGCTACACAGAACATACTACATTATATCTACAATAAATTCCTTGCTCAGTCAAACCACCTCTGTATGTACCTTAACAAGTCTTGATTTGGTACCTGGATGGTATTGTTAGGCAAACTGTCTTTAGCGTGCAGGAGTACTGATCATGTAGGTTTCCTCCAGACCTTTTATCAGTTCTCAGTTCTACTAGGTCATAATAAGAAGGTCAAGGGATCCAAAGTTCTGTTCAGATCAAGCAGAAGGCCAAACTTTTTGCTTTAATCAGAGATGAAAGTGGGTAACATATTCTTAAAGTTGCCACATCGCAACTGGGACACAATTCCCGCAGTCTCCCATTGTGGCAGGGCTGTGAAGATAGGGTCACCAACTGTAGGTTGGGAAATTCCTGGAGATTTTGGTAGTGATGCCTGTGAAGAGTAGAGTTTGGGAAGGAATATCATCAGGGATGTGATGCCAGAGAGACTGTCATCCTTTTCTGCCATTTCCTTAAGGGGAACTGATCTCTCTAGTCTGGAGAGCAGTTGTAAATCCCTGAGACCTCCAGGTCCCAATGGGAGGTTGGTAACCTTACTTGGAATCTGTGATTTCTTCACCTCGTTCCCTCCTTATTTCTGTTTTCTGCCTCCGCCCTCTCATGGTGTGTGGAATATTTGGAGTTTTGCTTGCCACAGTGGGTGAGGGACAAGGTACATACATATATGATGAGGACCACTGGACCACCAAAGGCACAGGCAGGAGTAGCTTTGTGGGCTGCTTCAGTGGGAGATTTCAAAGCATCTGAGGGGCAGCATGGCCAATCCTATGCATTATACAGAAGTCCTATTTGATTATGTACCAACTCAGCTCAGCAATCACACAGTGCTTTCCAGCTACACCATACTTTTCTGTATTTTGTATTTTTTCCACTGATAGAAATATAAAATATTGTTGTAAAATTGTTTTGTAGTGATTACAGGGCTGCCTCAAAGGGCACCTGATTGCCATGCCTTTGACCAAATAATATTAATATGGGTGTCACCTGTTAACTCTGTATTCTGTGAAGAAAGAGTTTTGCCATTCTTTTCTGTGGATAAGAATGGATCCACATAGTCAAATCTTAAATAGACTGCCTGTAGCCATTTTCAGTTTCTCTCTATCTAGCCAGTTTTCAACAACGCTGGTACTGAGCCTATAGAGAGCAAGGAACTACATTTCCCTGCTATCTGACATGATACACAAGATTCAGTAATTTGAGACATATGGTCTGGGGTGTTTTGTTTCAGAATCCTATTGAATGCCCTGACCTGGATAGTCCAGGCAAGCCCAATCTCATCAGATCTGAGAAGCTAAGGAGGGTCAACTCTGGCAAGTACTTGGATGGGAGACCTCCTTGGAATACCAGCAGTCGGGAGGTCAGGACAGGCTTTATTCAGCCGCCTCTCTGAATATCCTCCAGGCCCCCAGTAGGGGTCAGTCACCAGAGATCACCATGACTTCCAGGTGCACACACACTCACATGCACGCACACACATGCACATACGAAAAATACAAAAAAAAACCCTTTAAAAAAGAAGAATCCTACTGAGTGAAAGCCTGTGCATATGTTTAATATGTGTAAAAATGAAAATACAGAGGGAAGATTCATGTCTGGAGTGTAGGATACTATTCCTGCATGACTCTGTGTATACACACGGGCATGTGAAAAACTTAGACAACACTTGAGGAGAAAGGGGTATTTTTTTTAAAGGTCTCCTTTCCCCAGTGTTTCTAAAGGAAAAACTGGAACTGGGGAGCACTGGGGAGAAAAACACTTATGAAATATTTTAACTTTGGAGAGCTAAATGCTTTTAAAGACATGGTTTTACTCGTTCAAAATATATCGTATGAAAATTTGTTAGACATTCTCCGACATTAGTAATGAGGAGGGGACAAACTGTCAAGGAACACATGGTGGAGAAGTCTCATCCTCCCTCCCTGATCTCTGCTTGTTCCTCCTCCTCCTCCTCCCATTGTTGCTGCCCTCCTCTCCCATGTCCTTCTCCTTTGATACCACCATTGATTCCTTGCTCCCTCCCCTCAACTTTACTGCTGCTGCTACTGCTTTCTCCCTTCCCCTCAGCCACTCCTTTCTTTAAAAAAAATTTCAATTAACAGCTGCCAACTGGCTGGTAGAAAAATGTCCTGTCTGTTTAACTATGGAAATGGGCAACCAAAGCTTTTCATAGGTAAATAACGTCATTTGGTGTTTGCCCAAAGTGCTATTAAAGGGACAGATAGAGTGACAGAGAGACCAATTTAAAAACTGGCAACTCTAGAACTGAATAGGTACCCAGAATTTTGGGCAAAACAGTGTTGTTGTTTTTTCTGGGGAGGGACATTTGTTTTGGCTATCTTTAAACCTACTTTTTTGGGGTAAATATGCAGGGTTTTCTTTAGGACTTTTTATCCCACCCTTCCTCCAAGGAATTCAGGATGGTATCTCCCTTCCTGTTTTTTTTATCCTTATTAAAAAGTCTGTGAAGTGAGTCCGGGTAAGAGAGAATGACTGGTCCAAGATCACACACTGAGTTTCATGACCAAGTGGGAATTCGAACCCAGGTCTCCCCATTTGTAGTCCAACACTGTAGCCACTGCCTTGGCTCCCAATGCGGAACTGTTATATATTTATTTGAACACTTAGAAAGTTTCAAAAACCACTGTATTAGGCCTGATATAGACTAATATTGGAGGCAGCATGGTATAGCCCAGTCTTGTCAGAACTTGGAATCTAAGCAAGGTCAGTACTTGGATGGGAAACCACCAAGGAACATTCTGCAGAGGAAGGCAATGGCACCCCCGCCCCCTGATTCTCTCTTGCCTTGAAAGCCCCGTTCAGGAGAGGGTTTTTTTTTTTGCCCAGGGGAGCATTAAAAATGTGAACCTCTCCACTGACAGTTTGAAGTGGTACAGATCAGATTTGCTCTCCCTCATTCTGCTGCATGTCATTGTTAAGCATCTATCAGGTATATCCTGCATAGGGAGGAGATACAAAGAAAAGATACTACCAACATTTTGTGAAAGAACAAAAAACGTGAGAAAGGAATAACACTTTAATTGTAACCGAAATTTGAAATCCTTGCTGGCTGCCAACTTCAAAATACGGATGAGAGGCCCAAATAAATAACTGTCACGGAAAATGACCTGGTGTTAACTCTCAACATGTTACAATGTCTTGGGATGTAAGTCTGGAAATATTTGCAATCTGATTAGAAGAGCTGAGTTTTTCCAAACAGGGCAGCTCCCTGTGTATCTTCAAGGCTCTTGGATTTCTGAGATTTTGCAGCAATAAATTACAGGATAGAAGCAATATTGGCCTGTTAAAATTTCCCCTTCAGAGCACTCTCCAAGGCTGCAGCTGTGGTATGGAGGGTCACATTTTGGCTTTTGGTCTTGAAGATTTCCTGTGGAAAGGAAGACAGCACTTGCCAGTCAAGCCAAACCGGATGATTCCCCATTATGGACTCTCTGCCACTGAGAATTAGGCCTCCCATTTACCTGCCCCCAGCCTCAGTTTCCTACCCCTGAAGCGCTGAGGAGCAGGAGAAAAAAAATGACCTCCACATAGCTACCTTCTAGGAATTTTCCCTAATATCTATTACAAAGACCACAGAAAGCAGAGGAGGCAAGTTAGAGCATCGCCTGAAGGCAACATCACATCCCTCTCAAACTCCACCCTTCTTAGGCATTATCCTCCAAACCTCCCAGCATTTGCAAAGGCAGTCGTGGGAACTCTCTTGATAATGGGGATTTTCAAGTAAAAACAGAGAAGTTGCAAAACTCATTAGCATAACTGATAGGTACATACATGAGGGTAGTGCTTGTGGGGAGAATGTCTTACAAGATGAGATTTTAAAAAATCAGCAAACATATATATGTTCTCTCTGATTTCATTACAATCATCTGAAGGCGGAATGTAGACTTCAGAAACGGAAGGCCCTGGATTCAACCCTTAGCATCTCCAGTAACAAGGTTCTCAGGTAGCAGGGTTGGGAAAAACAACCCTATCCCATGCCTTGATCATACTTTGCATTTCTATAACACATTCAGCATTCAAAATAATGGTCAACATGTGCTTTCAGAGACCCATGTGCTTTCAAATCTCTCCTCTGCCATGGAAGCTTGCTGGGTATTTTGGGTCTAACCTCCCCCATAGGGTCTTTTGCGAATGAAATAGAGGAGTAGAGAATTATGTAAGGTGCTTTGGATCCTCATTTATTAAAATTATGCCACCTCTCCAGAAACCTGCCTAAGGGTCTTCCCTCTGGGAAGAAAGGCAAGGTATCAATGAACTAAATAATAATCTCGTTACAACAATAATAATCTTGTTACAACAAATTTATTTGTTAGCCATTCTTTCCATTCTTTCCCAGCTGGGGACTCCAAGCTGCTTCCCATCTGTTTTATCTTCACAACAACCTGGTGGGTAAGTTAGGCTCAGTGACTGTCCCAAAGTCACCTAGTGAGCTTTCATTACAGAGTTGGGATTCAAACCTGGGTCTCCAAGATCCTAGTCCAACACTCCAACCACTACACTACACTGGCTGAAGCATAAACTGGTATTTCCATACTTCATATGGTGGATTGGCAGAAGATATCAGGGAGTAAGACTCTCAGTCTGGGGCAAGTGATGCACTGTATTCTTGGTGCTTGGTGGGGGGGCAACAGTGGGAGAGCTTCTAGTGTCCTGGCCCCACTGGTGGAACTCCTGATGGCACCTGGTATTTTTGGCCACTGTGTGACAGAGTTTTGGACTGGATGGGCCATTGGCCTGATCCAACATTGGCTTCTCTTATGTTCTTATAAGGTCCTGCATAAAACTGTAACTTTTCAACATTTCAGGCAGAGCTCTGTTTAACATGATGCCTCTTATAATAAGCATGTTGTTTAAAGATCTTTTCTTCCTTACATACATACTTTCAGCCACACAGTGAAGATCCTTGTGCTGTGGTGGCAGCTGCTGCCAAAGTACCTTTTAAAAAAAAAATCTTCACAGCCAGTCAGAAGTCCTTCTGGGCAAAAGCCCCACCTGGCTCTGCCCACTTTCTAAAAAAACTTGGTGGGTGTCATGAAAGGTGCTGGAGTATGCTCTGGTGCCTACTGGCACCGTATTGGGGGATCCTTACTGTTTGGCATCACATCTTTGCTGAGCTCCCTCTCAGGGCACACAAATTCCCAGGAGCTTTCCAAGCTGGCATTAACGACCCTACAAACTGAGCTTCACTGACTGTATTTTCATAGATCCAGGTGGTCAGCCGTGTTGGTCTGAAGCAGTAGAACAAATTTAGAATCCAGTGGCACCTTTAAGACCAACAAAGTTTTATTAAGGTTGTGAACTTTTATGTGCACACACACTTTTTCAAATGCATTGGAATGGTAGGTGAGGTTCAAAATTATTCATTAGCATAACTGAACAGCAAATTAACATGTAACATGATAACATGGGCAAAGACAAACTAAATAATAAGCTAAGGTTATAAGGTCAACAGCTGTAAAGCAATAAATATATCAGAATAGCAGATAAATGTTTAAAGATATCTTTTCTAATTGTGGGAAGTAAACTGATACTCTACATTCTCTCAGGTGTGGTTTTTATTACAAAGGAACTTCGGGAAGAGAATGGAAAGGAAATTGCTGAATTACAAGTTATTACAACACTTGGAACAAAAACCTCCCCAGGACTCAAAAGGGATATTGGTTTCTTATCTCATTACATGTGCTAACTCATTTAGTCCTCACATATGTAGTCTCAACAAGAAGGACTATACATCCACTGTATTTTAGTGTATTTCTTTTTTTCAAAATAGCATATTAGAATAGTGAATGTAATGCAAGGAATACTGGGATGTTTGGCTGCATCCACCTCGAAAAAGAAAAAAATGTTGTTAAGTGACCTCCATGCCTGAGAGGAGAGAAGGCAGAGTATCAGTTTACTTCCCACAGTTAGAAAAGATACCTTTATTATGTCAGTCCTAAAACCCCATCCCAACTGGATACCTATTTATTATTCACTGTAGGTGGTCAGGAGAAAGAACTGCAGGGAAATCAGGATGGCTAACCAAAACTGCCCTAGTGGAGAATCAGCTAGTCCTTCTTGTTGAGACTACGTATGTGAGGACTGAATGAGTTAGAGTTTTGGTGCAGAGATAAGAAACCAATATCCCTGTTGTGTCCTGGGGAGGTTTTTATTCCAAGTGTTGTAATAACTTGTAATTCAGCAATTTCCCTTTCCATTCTCTTCCCAAAGTTCCTTTGTAATAAAATCTGCACCTGAGAGAATGTAGAGTATCAGTTTACTTCCCACAATTAGAAAAGATATCTTTAAACATTTATCTGCTATTCTGACATATTTATTGCTTTACAGCTGTTGATCTTATAACCTTAGCTTGTTATTTGGTTTGTCTTTGCACATCTTCATCATGCTACATGTTAATTTGCTGTTCAGCCCGTCTATAAGTTTGAACCTTACCTACCATTCCAATGTATTTTCATAGTACATCACATCAACCGAATCACAACACTCAGTTCACATGACTGCAAGCCTTTACGTAATAAATCATTGTGAGAAGAGAATGGCTCATATGAACCTAATAGCTGGCTCCGGGGACTCCTGTATGGCTAGGACATTTTGGAAGATCTTACCTGGAACAGGCAATTCTATGCAGACAAGAAGAATCAGCCAAAAAGTATTCATTGGTTCAGATCTGGTCAACAGGCTGAGAGAATGACAGGAAAACACAGGCTTTCCCCCAAGTTATAAGCTTCCGCCTTTGTTTGGAGTTGCGTGCTGGACGCTGGTGTGTGTCGAGTGGGAGAATGAGTATCGATTAATAATGCTTCCCCTATCATGAGGGTTTCTCATTCCTGTGTCACCATGACCCAGAGAGGATTTTTCAGAACAATGCAAGAGGCCTGGCAAAATTTGTAGCATCAAATAGTGATTGGCTGGTGGTACTTGCAACGGTCAGAGATCACTTTGTTCCAGCAGCCAAGTGTGGGGGAGGAATTGTTGAACCTTTAGCTCATGTTTCATCTGTACTGGGGGATATGGCAAATTGCACATTGAAAACTGCAGAATGCGGTTGGCAAAAGGTTGCATGCATGTCCTGAATCTTTTTTTAAACAGGAGAATCCTTTTGCTGCAATGCAGTTCCGTAGACCAAAGTGGTCTGAAGAAGACCAGAAAACTTGGAGAAACTTCCCTGGAAAGTCCATGCCCCACCCTGTGGGATCAGGGGATGTTTTTTGCTTCTGCTCCCATGAGAAATGAAGGTCAAGGCTCCGGGGGGGGGGGGGGGCTATGGGATTCATGTGGCCCAGCCAATCAGAGGGTGGCCAGGAGTGGCTATTTAAGCCTTCTTTGCTTCCAGGCCACAGGTTGCTTACCATGGCTGCTTCAGTAGACATTTGAACTTCCTTTAGAGTGTTGGTGCAGGCTTTACTCTGGAAGCCTCCAATCAACAGTTGTGGGAGACTAAGAGCATGAGAACATAAGAAGAGCCCTACGCAACCAGACCAATAGCCCATCTAATCCAGCGTCCTGTCTCACATGGTGGCCAACCAGTTCCTTTGGGCAGCCAAAAACAGGGCATAGTGGCCAAGGCCTTCCCCTAGGATTACCAGGTCTGGGTTGGAAAATACCTGGAGACCTTGGGGGTGGATCTGGGAGAGGACAGCATTTGGGGAGGGTATGGGCCTCAGCATAGTACAATGCCACAGAGTCCACCCTTCAAAGCAGTCATTTTCTCCAGGGGAGCTGATCTCTGTAAGCTGGGGATCAGTTGTAAAAGCGGGAGATCCCCAGGCCCCAACTGGAGGATGGCAACCCTACTTTTCCCTGATGTTGCCTCCTGGCTAAGGGATTCAGAGATTTGATGCCTCTGAATATGGAGGTTCCTCTCAGTCACCATGGCTAGCAGCCATTGATAGACCTATCCTCTATCTATCTAGTCCCCTTATAAAGCTGTTTATTCCTGTGGTCATCATGGCATCCTCTGGCAGTGAATTCCATATTTCAACCACTCTCTGTGTAAAGTAGTATTTCTTTTTGTCTGTCCTGAACCTACTGCCGGTCAGCTTCACTGGATTCCCTTGAGTTCTAGTATTTTGGGAGAGGGAGAAAAAAATTGCCTTTGTCAATGTAACTCATAGGTAGGAATGGAATGAGCCAGGAAGGGGGGTGGAGCCTCTAGATGCAGAAGGGTGCAGACTGTGTGGAAAGGAAAGGAGGGCGGTGCACAGCGTGTTAAGCTTGAGGCTTCTTGGGCCACCAACAAAAGGAAAGAGATGGGCTTTGGGGGTGACAAGCTGTGAAGGAGGGAAAAGTTACTTGTTTGGACTTTAAAAGATCACTGTTCTATTGTGTTACTAAGATCTATGTTTTCCCCCACCAACGAGACCTGCTCATGCAAAAGTGCTATTTTCTCTCTTTATTTTATTAGGCCTGTAAGATTGTGTGTGTGATTACGTTTTTGGTATGCTTGATTACATGATCCAGTAAACAACATTGAACTTGGAACCTACCTCACGTGCCTCTTTCCTTGAGATCTCCCGGGAGGGGTGGGACCCTGGTATAGTTGGCAAGAACCCGTGTATTTCGCTGATTGCTAAACATAAATTAAAGCAATTCGGCTAACACCCTTAATCATCTTAGGTGCCCTCCTCTGCACTTTTTCCAGCTCTCCAATGTCCTTTTGGAAATATGCTGACCAGAACTGCAAACAGTATTCCAAGTGAGGCAGCACCATAGATCTGTGCAGGAGCATTACAATATCAACTGTTTTATTCTCAATCCCTTGCCTAATAATCCCTAACCTAGAGTTTACTTTTTTCACTGCTGCAGCACACTGGGTTGACACTTCCACTGAGCTATCCACTACAACCCCAAGATCTTTTCCCCTCTCAGTCTGAGGAAGTTCAGACCCCATCAGCCTATACTTGAAGTTGGGATTTTTTTGTTCCAACATGCATCACTTTACACTTACCAGCACTGAACTTCATTTGCCACATTGTCGCCCACTCACCCAGGCTGTGGAGGTCCTCTTGGAACTCTTCACAGTCATCCATGGTTTCCACCATCCTGAATAATTTGGTGTCATCTGCAAATCTGGCCATTTCACTACTCACCCCTAGTTCCAGATCACTGATGAATAAATCTTACCGGCCCCAATACCAATCCTTGTGGGACCCCACTGCTTTCTTCCCACCATTGTGAGAGCTGTCCATTGATTCCTACTCTTTGCTTCCTGCATTTAACCAGACTGGATGTCAGCAAGGGGGGTGGTGAGTGTGCAGCAACAAGAGTGGCAGCAAAGTATGTGCAGCAGGTGGCAGCCTACCACATTTGCCCCCCCCTCCCCCGATTACCCAAATTCTCCTGCAGTAGGCTACTATGTGCCAACTTCCCATCTGGGCAAAAACCTGGATGTGATGTTAGACCAGGCCTGTAGCTACACTGGATCATTTTGGGGCCTGGCCCCCCGACTTTCCATCAGGGCCCCCCAACTTACTACCCTGGACAGGTAGGCAGGCAACCAGGTGGGCCCCGGATGAGATGTGCTTGCTGGCCGGCCAGTGGGCAGAGTGCCTGGCAGCCCAGTGCGGCCCTCCTCCTTCGCCTCGCCTCACCCTGTGGCACTCTGCTCTGCCCTGGCCAGGCTGCTCCCAGCAGCTGCCTTCCTGTCTCTGGCCCCAGCCAGTTCCTCCCACACTGGGCAGAGTGAGCAAGTGCCCCTGCCTGCCTGCCTGGTCAGGACAGAACAGTGAGTGGGCATGGTGGGGGCTGTGGACTCTCTTTCTGGAGTGGGGAGCAGGGCCCCTGTGGTGGGGTGTCCATGCACAGACTGGGTGGGCACACTCCTTCATCCCGGGGCTCCAGGATGATGACTCAGGCTTTGGGCCTGGGGGCAAGGGAAGGGGGGAGCTGTGCACAAGGGAACTTCAAAACCCATCCCCCCCGCAGCACACCAGGACTCAGTTGGGGCATGGAAGTCAACTCTTTGGAAGGCCCTGATTTGAACCCTTTTAATTTTAATTTCAGTGCCCCCTGAATTATTTAAAGGCCTCCCCGATTTAAGAAATCTTGGCTATGGGCCTAGTTGGATCCAACCCCTGACCTGGCACAGCCTGAGTTTCAGTTATTGGGTGGTAAACTAGTTCCAGATCAATGCTTTTGGACATGCTCCGGACAAGCAGACAAGAGCAATGTTCTAAGATTCACTGCAGCCATTTGAGAGAGGGCTGGTTACATGTGTAACCTGATTGGCTAATGCCCTGGAACTGAGAATTCCTGAGCCAGGAGGCTGATAGCCAAACAATGGCCTCCATGACACTTTTTGTCAGCCTATGACAAAACAGGATTTCATTCTCAGGTCATACCTGGTGTTCTAAGCAGAAGGTTGTCAGTACCACAGCTGAGTGAAGTTGTACAAGGAGAGAAAGGGTAAGCTTTGATGGATGTTATATGGGTTTCCATCCTGTTTACTAGAAGTATCCTGTTCTGATTTTGGGGGGTGGAAACTATCCAGACAACACTGCATTAGAGGTGGCCATCTCTTTCAGGAAGATGGTGTTCTTCACAGCCATTGGCAAAGGGGAAATCATGGCATAAGCTACAGCTCTGTCTAAATGAATTCAATTTGGCCTTCATCAGTAACATTAAATTGCTGGATTTTAAAAACAGACTTTAAGAGAACACTGAGGGATGGAGAGAGTTTTCAAGAAGGTGACATATGCCTTACAAAGGAAATTAAATGTACAAAATTAATTAATATAGTATTAGAATACATATACTGTTGTCGATTGTTCTTCAGCTACCTATTGTCCCCCAAACTGAGGCCATGGGGAACTTTTAAGTAAAATTAATTTCATGCTTATAGTATACCTACATTTACTATACATCCATAAGGTTTCTGAAAATAGAAGTTGGATAGAGGATGGAGTTGATTGGTTAGGTCAAAGAAAAAAGGAAGATCCAACTGAAGCTAAGTACATTTTAAGTCTTTACCTCTCTGTGCTTAACTCTCTCCCATTAAAATATCTGAGAATAAAATTTTTATAGTGTATGGACCAGTAAAAAGAGCCAATCATGTTTAGTTATTATTGATTTTGTCTTGGCTGTTCCCATGTAATCAGTCCATTTTGTCTGGCTATTGTTCATTTATGCAAAGACCTTTACTGTCTTTTTCTTCTTCAGCTGCTCTTCCCAGTTACCTTAAAGATTCAGTCTGCTCAGGCCATGAGGATTCACTGCCTCTTGGTTGTGTTTTTCTTTGCAATGCTCCTAGTTAGCCCAGGTAAGATCCCCCCCGCCCCCCCCCCCCCCCCAGCCACATGAAATCATGTCTCAGCCACCAGTGGCCAAACGTCATCACAGCAAGAACCTTACCTCCACCTGACTAATCACTAGAACCAAAACAAAATTGTCTCTTGACCTGAAACAGAAGAAACATCCCAAATATGAGATTCTTGTTTTTAATAAGTTTCTTCTTGCTCCTTGTAGAAATAAACACACCAACAATATATATCAGTGCAGCCAGCAACAAGCACACTGTTCTTAGAAGTCCAGGTTTTAATGTTTAAATTGCAGGTGAGAATAGCTAGCAGTAGTCACTGAGAAGGATCTAGCAGAGAGGCAGTCCTTTAATAAATTTTTATATTTCACCTTGGCAAGAACAGCCTTTGGCTACTTAGTACATAGTCAGATGATTCTCCACTAGGGCAGTTTTGGATAGCCATTCTGAATTCCTTGCATTCTTTCTCCTGACCACCTACAGTGAATAAGAAATAGGTATCCAGTTAGGATGGGGTTTCAGGACTGACATAAAGAGAGATTTCTCACAGCACATGGAATGCACTGCCACAAGATATGGTGACAGCCACTAACTGCCTGTTTGGGTAAAAGGATTCATCGGATGTTCCAGAAGACACAGAATGCTGGCGGCAGTTGAGCATCAGTTAAAGAGGGAGGCACATAAATGAGATGTGTCTGTGAAATTTGCCTGCTTCAATACCTAAGAACATTTATTGCCTAGCATAGGGAGATTTGGGTTGGGGAAAATTCCCCAGTCAGTCACCCCCTTCCCCTCCACAATTCCTTGAACACTCCACAGCTTGTTAACTATTATCTGTATGCTGGAGACACATAAGGACACACGTTCATACTCCCCCGCCCCGCCCCGGAACGATCAGGCTGGCTATTACTATAAACAGAAAGCTGGACTTGGATGAGCCCTGGTCCAGTCCAGTAAGGCTCCTTCCCCTTATTCCCATGTTTGTGTAGCAAGCGGCCAGCGTGTGCCCCGCTTTGTGAGCCACTGCCTCAGGAGAGGAGGGATCTGCCGCTACGATGACTGCAGTGAAGGTGAGGAACAGATTGGGACCTGCTACCACCACACCATGATCTGTTGCCGGGATGAGGTGACCAAGTGAGGAGAGACAAAAGAGAAAACCAAAAATCCCCTGCGATGAAAGGATGGGTCCTCTGCTGCCTCGCCCCATATCAACCAGCCCTTGCTGAAGTCGCATTTCCTTCCAAAGAATAAATCTTTCTGTATTTTAACTCTTGAATGGACTTTGCGTTTCTTTTTCTTCTGCTTCAGTCCATGTTTGGCTGGAGGTCTGCATTTGGCCTCCCGTGGCATAAATTGAAGATGTGATCCTCATTGTGATTCCGCATGTACTAAAGTTGGCTTAAGGTTCCACCAGCTCTGAAACCCCGAGAGGACAGATTGTCCAACACAGGCCCGTATCCAGGATTTTTAAATTTAGGGGGCCTTTAAATAAGTCGGGGGCACCCCCCCAAGGGAGCTCTTGGGCTGGATGAGAAGTCAGGGGGCCTTGGTGGTAAGTCAGAGGTCCAGGCCCTGAGAGTCCCCATTGTAGCTAAGGGCCTGGGTCCAACCATCTATTGTTGTAAGGGAGGAGTGCTTCTCTTTTGACCGTGAAAAAGGGCTATGCTGGTGATCATGGGACTTGCATGGACAAAAGCCATGTGGGAAGGAGGCAGTGATAAGGCAGAGAAATGGGTAAGAGTGAGTGAAAAAGCTGGCTGGATCCAATCTAAGTTTCAAACAGAGTTTAGGAGTTTAATTCCCATATGGATTTTCCTGACCATTACAATAATCTTTCGAGGGCCCTGCTTCAGCTGTCCCCATCCTGTGAGGCTCTAGGCAGGTGGCAACCCGAGGAAGGGCCTCCTCAGTTGTATCACTGAGATAGTGGAATTCCCTCCCCAGGGAGACTCATCTGTCCCCCATGATCACTGTCTTCTGCAAACCGGTGAAGAAATTTCTGTTTTGTCTGGTGCACCCTTACTGACCCTCCTTCTTGTTTGTTTTTAATTGTGTCAGTTTTATTTATATGTGTTGTTTTTTAAAGTTGGATTTTTATTCTCTTTTGATTGTTCACAACCTTGAGGACCCAAACTGGGTGGAAAGGCAGCCTACAAATTTTTCTAAATAAATACATTTTAAGCCCTGCCTTTGAGAATATCAGCCGTTGGTCTCTAGTCTTTCTTAGATTTAAACGATTTGGAGTGTAGAGTAAGCAGTGAAGTTAAGTTCCCAGATGCAAGTTGTTCAGGGCACTGAGGACCAGGGAGGAATGGGAGATGCTCCGGAGGGATCTATCGAGGCTGGGCGAGTGGGCATCGATGTGGCAAATGAGTTCGACATGGGCAAATTATAGATAGAAAAGGTAGAGAAAGAAGTAGTTTTAAAAAGGATTTAACAGGCACATGAGTTAAACCAGACTCAGGAATTGTCAGTGCCGGCGGAGCAGGAGAGTATGTATGGATTTATTTTTTTTATTTATTTATTAGTTTCATTTATATCCCGCCTTGTCAGTTATACAACCGACTCAAGGTTGAAAGCTCAGAGACTGAAGATGGAGATGATTTGGACTCGAAGAAGGGGGCGGCCGCCTCTAGAAAGAAGAAAGATAAGAAGAACGGAAGAGAACCAAAGGAGAAATAGTTTTTTAAGTGTTTTTTTTACTTCACTGTAATAACACACCAAGCCTTGTAACTTTAAAATCTAGTATAGATTGTTTACTTTGATGTATGTAGTCCAGGGATCCAATGTTAAATTTTTATTTGTAAGCAGCAAGAATGAATTAGTAATGTATGCAAAGAAATAATTTAGCTTTTCAGTAACTAATGATATTAATAAACAGCATTATGAACGCATTTTCTGTATACCTTAGGGTAGGTTAGTTTGTAGATTTTAGTGTAGGTGTAGGGATAAAAAAAAATAAAAAAAAAATATAAAGGATTTGTCAGTGCCTTTGTGTTGTGGACTGTCACTTTAAGCAAGCTGAGCGGTAATACCTGTGATCGGCACAACTGTAGCTGCAGGAGGGTTTTTTTTAATGCTGTTTTATGTGTACTCAGTAAGAACCTCATGACTCTCATCAGACAGAGGCATTTCACCCTTAAAACAGAGTCGTTTGCAGCTTAGAAAAAGAATTCAGCAGGCACAGGTGGGTTAAAAGGGAAATTTTATCTTTATTTAAGTCATTTCAGTCAAGCAAGATATGTTTGCGGTGTGTTTAGTTTTACTTCCAGACTGTTGAGTTGCAGTGAGGCTGTCTCTGGGTGATTCTGCACTGGTTTTCCCCCTCCATTGTTTTACCAAAGGTGCAGCTCAAAACCACATTGATGTACCCCAGGGCAATGCCATACTGACTGAGAAGTCACCCCTGAATGGCCATAAATCCATGTAGAAGGTACCATAAAACCCAATGATCAAAGAAAGTGAAAGCTGCATGCAATGCAGAGGGGAATTTGTTTCAACATGGGTTTGGTAAAACAATGGAGGGAAAAGCCAATGCAGAATCGCCCTCTGATGAAGATTTACACTGATACGAGGTTGTAACCAGATGCCCGTGAGGCTCAGCCCAACCACCTACAACTTCGGAGGAACAGGAAGCTTTCATAAGGACACAGTCTTTATTTAGGATTATATCAGAGAAAATTAACTGATATTTTGTATACATTGGTCTATCAGAGAAAACTGACTGATATACGGTACACATTGGTCTGTTTTTTATGTATGTCAATGAATGACTTCTGGAATGGTTATTGAATAACTGAACTTTAGATGTTTACATAACATTTACTAAACCTGGCACATAATTGTGTTTTGGATATTTATACAATTACTACCGTTCTCGGAACAAATGCTTAAAAGGGAACTGCTGAATTATTTGTTTGGCACGGTGTGTGTGTGTATGTGTATGTGTGTGTATTGCTGCTGCTGCTGATTCCCACTGTGGGTCCTTGTTTGTCTTTGGTCACCCATCACCGGATATCTTTTTTCCTTTTTTGTTTGCTGACACATTGCTGAGTGCAGCCCAATTTGTCTTTCACGTATGTGTATTAGACATTATATGGATAGCTCAGCCTCTGATGTCCCTAACATGCCTTTTTAAAGATTTTACCACCTAGCGATTTTAAGTGTATATTAATAGGCTAGTCTATTAATTAAATGGAAATTATTGGCTGTTCTTGATAGGGTTGTCAATGTCCAGGTGGGACTTGGAGTCCTCATCTCCAGACTACACAGTTCAGTTCTCCTGGAGAAAATGGCAACTTTGGAGGGTGGAATCTATGGCATTATACCTCCCCCCAAACACCACCCTCTCTAGGCATTGCCCTCAAATCTCCAGGAATTTTCCAAGCAGAGCTGGCAACCCTCTGTTCTGGAGTGAGTTTAAGGAGCCAGCATATGAGGGAATAACTCAGAAATGCTCTCAGAAGGCAAAGAACAAATTATTAAAAAGTTTGATTGTAAAAACCCCCCACAAAACCCAAATCTCCAGGCATTTCCCAACACAGAGCTCCGACCCTTGTGTCTGACTCAGATTACACATCCCTTGTTTTGGTAAAGTATACAAACTACTCGGAAGCCTCAAGCTCTGAGGCCAGTTCACTGCCCCACCAACCCAAGCAGGTGCTTGAGATGCCACAGTCAGAAGAGGATTCCACCACACCAGCGAGTCTCCACTTGCCCTTGACCACAACTGGTGCAGGAGGAGGTAACAGGCATATTATATGCCTGTCATTTCCTCCTCTGTGGGGATGCAGGCACTGCTGGGGCTCAGCTTCCTTCTGCAATGGGAAGTATGCTTGCTTGGGACAGTGGAATACCTTGAGTCAGCCTTGCAGGAGAAACCTATTAATCCCCTTTGCAGCCAAAGGTGTGGTGCACAGAGCTGGTTGGCTGACCCTTGTGACAGTAGTGAAGCCACACCTCTGCACCCCAGACCAGTTTTCCAACTATTGTAAAGCTACTGCTACTAAAAAGGTATCCCATCGCTGCCTCTATACAGCAACTGCCACAGCAATGGGTATGCCTTCTGGGAACAGACTTGCATTTTACTGTCTGTAGAACAATACTCCATTAAATGGTGATTACTTCTGAGTAAATATGCCTAGGATTGTGCCTCTGCAGTGTAATATCATGCATGTTTCATCTGAATGAACCCCACTGTATGTAAAAAGCCTTACTCTTACATAAGTGTACATAGGATCACAGCCTTATAATGCAATCCTGTGCACACTTACTTGCTGGGAGTAAGCCCTTTTAAATACAGAAGCCGATTTCGCACTGGCCAGTTGCCTCTCATTCTCTCTGGAATTTCCCCTCCCAGTTTCCTCCAGAGTATTTTCTTCATTTTCCCACTTGGAACCTCAGCCCTTTCGATATAGCGTGACGAAGGGTTTTCTCCCCCCAAAATTATAAACTCCCACAATGGGCGGCCCTGATGAAAGGTTGGCGAGTGGGCATGTTTTCATTTTGGGTTCTCCCCCGGAGTAAACAGGAAAATCCTCTAAAAACAGGATTTGTTTGCTCCAGGGAAACTCTGGTGCAGCAGGGCGATACTCCAGAGCAAAACATGAGCCAGGAGCAACTGGTGTGAAATCGACCAGAAGCTCCAGTGCAAGCATGAGGGCAAACCTGGGGCAAAAGCTAGTGCGAAATCAGCCAGAGATACTTACTTCTGGATTGGACACATAAAGGAAGGTGCTGCATGTTTCTTAAGGCCTATGTTGGGTTGAAAAGCAGGTTAGCCAGACAAGGAGCCACAGAATTGGGGTGTGGTGGTAGGGTGCTTGCCCCATCCTCCTTTTGCCAGGGCCCCAGAATCACTAAGATGGCCCCACTATATACGGAAACACTTTTCGCGCTCTTTATTCCCTTACCTTTGTATCAGAATATGTACCGTATTTTTTGCTCCATAAGACTCACTTTTTCTCCCCAAAAAAGTGGGGGGGGGGGGAAGTGTGTGCATCTTAAACCCCCCTCACCTTTCCCAAGCCATGGCACCGAGCAGAGCTAGGTGCGTCTTATGGTCAGGTGCGTCTTATGGAGCGAAAAAATACGGCAATTTTCATGCAAATCTCATGTAGCAGGGCTAGGAAATGGCCCCTGCTGAAGATTTTTGGAGAGTTACCACCATTTTGAAGAGAGAGTATTGGGTTACATGGAATAGGGGCAGATTGGCTGTTGTGGTCACAGGGACTTCTCCTGGTGGGCCAATAGCCTGCACCCCCCACCCTGGGCTGGGCCAGTCCAGTGGCAAGAAGAGTCGTGCCCAGACAAGCCTCATGCAGCGTGTGTCTGGTTGGGCAGGAGGTCTGACAGGCAGGCAAGGTTTTTCTCCCTCCTTCCCTCCCTCCCTCTAGTCCAGCCCTAACATGGAACAATGGTCTGATTATTTTATGTTCCTGTGGTTTGGCTGGATTGCACTCTGAAAATATGTTCTGACTTGAAAACTGAAGCATTTCTCTATAACTACTCAACCAATGCTTTTTGGAAACTAACGAATTGGTGCTTCAGTCAGTTTGACACCAGAGACTGAAAAGACTGTGTGCGCAATTTTTTTCCTTTAAAAAACATAAAAGATTGGGAGAAGAAATCTCATGGATTGGAGTGATGAAAGAATTGTGGAATACCCATGTGATCCTCAACCCGCTTCCACGGCTGCAGATTTGAATGTTGGGGGTAGCACAGATTAAGGCATCAGGATGCTTTGTATTCTCTTGCCCAGGTCCTGAGGATATCCACTGTGGTGTCTACTCCAGCTCTCGGCAGCATTTCATCGCTCCCTGGTAACATGTTCCAATCTCAAGTTCATTGTAGAAACACCGCTGTTCCCGGCATCTTCCTTCTCTTTGCCAACATTGTCTGGCATCTAAATTCACACCGTCTCCTTAACAAAGAAATATTGGGATTTATTATCACTGGTGGTCCAGAGAAGAATAAGCAATGGCCTAACAAGGAGGCAGCAGTGATCTTGAAAGACATGTGAAGCCAGTTATTACAAATGTATAAAAGTGCCATTAAGGTGCCATCAAGGCACAACCAATGTATGGTGACCCCAGCAACAGGGAGGAGGAGGAGGTGAGATTGGATTTATACCCCGCCCTTTACTCGGAGTTTCAGAGCAGTTTACAATCTCCTTCCCTTCCCCTCCTCACAACAGACACCCTGTGAGGTAGGTGGGGCTGAGAGAGCGCTGAAAGAACTGCCCTTGAGAGAACAGCTCTGAAGGAACTTATGACTGACCTAAGGTCACCCAGCTGGCTGCATGTGGAGGAGTGGGGAATCAAACTTGGTTCTCCAGAGTAGGGTCCATCATTCTTAACCACTAAACCAAAAGGTAAGTGAGAAGCAGAGGTGGGGCTGTGAGGCAGGTGGGGCTCAGAGAGTTCTCAGAGAACTGTGGCTGACCCAAGTTTACCCATCTGGGATACTTTTAATTGTACACGTTTAGGAATAAATATAACTTCCCTATACAGAAACTTGGTTGCATAAGTGTTGTTTTTTTATGTTAATGGGTAAGAAGATAAAGATGTGGAAAACGATGCAGAAAAAGGAAGACTATTCTCAAGAAAGTTTTTTTTTTTAAACTGTCTGCCTTTTGTACAGCACTGGAATGGTATTAAGTTAGATGAGAATGTTAGGAGGGATGCTTTAAAATGGATCTGAAGTCCATGATAAGATTGCATAGATATTGGATTAAGGAGCACTGAAAATTCATTGTACGAATGATTTAAAGATTATGGTTTATAGTGAATAATGGAAACAACACAAAATAAGTTTGTCCTATACTTTATACAGGAGAACTCATACAGGATGCCATTTTAGACATCACTATGTTATGTACAACATGGGTTCACAGATGGCTTGTAATATTCTGAGTTTGAGATACAAAGAACCTCTTAATATTTATTTCTTAATCTTGTCACATCAGAATGGCAGGAATGAAAGGTGCGGGTGTGGCCAATAGGCAGTTTCAGGAAGGGATGCCCTGTAATAGGTTGATCTGTCTTATTCCGCTTACCTGAAGAGACCAGGAAGACACCAAAAATGGCAACAATCAACAAGGAATGGCACTTCATGGCTGGGGGGGTCATCTGTGATCTCTGAGGAGCTGGAACAAACATAAAAGCGAGTAAGATATTAACAACTGTTTCCAGTGGTAGGAGAAGAAAATGGATATTCTCTTATCAGCTCACAGGCCCTGTCAGTTGTTCTCCCAACAGAAATAATCCACTGTCACATACCACAGTACAAGCTCCTACATCTCTATTGGCCAAAGGAAGTCATGTGACTGATCTGGAACATTCTATCCCCCCCCCCCGGGCTGGTTCATATCTTATATTTGGTGGCCATGCAAGCAAATAGAAGTTGGCCATGCAAGACTAGAAATGATCTTGTGTGGAGAAATGAAATGTCTGATATATTTATTTAAATAATATATACCCACTCATTTCACATGAAAATGTCTTGTCAGTCCATCAAGGCTCGTTCAGACCCATAGGACCTCTTTAGGATCTTGGGTAGTTTTATCCAGGTGCCAGGGATTGAACAAAAGAGCTAATGTCAGATTAGGATCTGGGAGACCCATGTTTGGATCCGGCCTGTAGCCAGGATTTTGTAATTAAATAAGTCAGGGGGCACGGATGTCAGAAAATACATGGGGAAGCAAGCCGCACTTGGGGAAGGGGTGGTGATGAGGAGTCCTCTGGGCAGCCCAGAGAGTCAAGAGTCCTCTGGGTAGCCCAGATTGCTGTGGGCCTGGGGGCTGGATGGAAGTTGTGGGGCCTTGGCAGGAAGTTGGAGGGGGCAGGCCCCAAAATGCTCCAATGTAGCCAAGGGCCTGGTTTGAATCTCCACTCTGCCATGCAAGCTCACTGGGTGACTATGGCCCTCTCAACCCAATCTGCCTCCCAGGACTGATGTTGTAACATGGGATAATGATGATGTAAGCCACTTTTCTCTCAAGTGGGGTATTGAAAAAAATAAAGCCAGAGATCTTTTGTATGCAACACCTGTGCTCTAGCACTCTGTTGCTTTTGCCACAACAGACTAATAGGGCTACTCCTCTGGAATTAACCCTTTAACAGGCATCGTGAGCTGCTTACCATAGAGTTGATATGCAACAAAAATACCTCTGTGAAACCATTTCAAACCATGACTGCAGCAACCAACCAAGCTAGAAACAATACACCAGTGAAACCAATCAAAGCCTTGTTGGGGAAAAAAAAATTCAGCATGCTCTCCACTGAGGTATATGATCATGTTGATCAGACTGTCAGTCAGATAAGGATTTTCCTCTCCATGTCCATCTGTCTAAACTCATGGACTGCTTTCACACAACCCTCTGCTCTGCCTCTGCTCTTCTCTTTCCCCTGATCGCACGTGTCAATTTCCCATTATGTGCTCCGCGGCTACATTTTGACCTGCAGCTTCGCCTGATCTCCTCCATATCTTCGCGATCCTGTCTTCTGAAGATCTAGAAGATGCGGAGGAGATTGGGAGAAGCTGCGGGTCAAAATGCGGCTGCAGAGCACATAATGGGAAATTGACTCATGCAATCAGGGGAAAGGGAGGAGCGGGGGCAGAGCTGCGGCTTGTGTGAAATCGGTCATGGCTATTTTTTTGCAGAACACATTTTCACATTAAGCTGCTGTAATACTGAGTTAGACCCTTGATCTAGCTAGGTTAGTGTTGATTAACAGCAGCTTTCCTGGGTCTCAGATAGATGCCTTTCCCATTTATTTATTTCTTTAGGATATTTCTTTGCAGCCTCTTCAGAGTCCTCTTGAGGCAGTTACAATTAAAATAATGCAACAATATGAAAACAAATCATTAAAAGCATTACCTACTACCTGATCTTTTGTAAACGGAGATACCAGGTATTGAACCTGGTACATGCAAAGCAGACGTTCAGACCCACTGCCCCATTGCACTAATGAAAGAATTATCTGCTTTTTAAAAAAAGAATACAGGTTCATATGGAAGAAACTGTGGAATTCTGTTCCCAGGGAGAATGGTGACATGGAAGACCTCTACTTGGGGTCCTGGAGAGCTGCTGCCAGTCTGAGTAGACAATAATGACCTTTACGGATCAATGGTCTGATTCAGTATAAGGCGGCTTCGTGTGTCTATATGGTTTGTCGCTTTCTATTCAGGGGAGGATTGGTCAATATGACCACCAGGACTTCTCTTGGTGGGCCAATGGCCTCCCATCAGCTGGGCTGACAGAAGGGTGGCTCCTGGTTTTGTGTAATGGAGCAAACAACAAACACCCAGTCCAGTTTGGCTGAAGGTAGGCTTGCCAGTCACCAGGTGGGGGTGGGGGATCCCCTGCTTTTGTGGACTGTTGCCTGCTGCTGGCCAGTTGCCCGATGGGGGAAACCCCGCCTCCAAACAGACATCCCTGTGCAACATCAGTGATGTTATGACATCACTTCTAGAAGTTACATCAGGGGTGACACTCTACTTTTTGGGCAAAACTCTATGGTTTGTAACCATTTTTACCATAGAGTTTTGCCCCAAAAGTAGAGCACTGCCCGGACATCACCAACATGATGACATCACCTTCCAGCCACACTGCCCATTTTCTCTTGAATGGAACACTGTCTTCTCAGATTGATAATTTGTTCACCATTTTAAAAGTAGCAGTATAGAGTGTGTTTGCAGCTGCACATTTAGTAGTATTTGTATCTGCTGTTGGCACATGTTCAGAACTCAACTGTATTTATACGGGTAGGAACTGTAGTTTTCCTTGGCCACTAGACTTAATTGGCCTTAAATACTACAATTCCCATCAACCCTGGCAGGCAGTGATATATTACTGAATTTACTGAAAGCATTTTTTGTGGAAGATTGATAGTGGAACTAATATATAAACAGATGCTGCTTTTTCATCAGAGAGGTGGGAGAAGCCATACCTGCTAAACTCCCCTCCTCCACATAAAGACTGTTGTGGGTGGCACTGCTGCTTGGCCCAGCCCACAGGCTCTCAGGACCAGCCTCCAGCATATATGGGATTGCAGCAGATCCACCCTTGGCCACCCCACTTACAAGTATTAAATGTACAGGAGCCTGGCTGTCCCCCCCCCATGCATCTGGTGATCCTAAATCCGTCACTCCTGTCTCAAAATTAAGCAAGTAACATGAGAGAAAGAGATGCCTATACATGACTTTGCTTGATCATCCTAGCCATTTACTAAGGAAATGTCTGTATAAGGAGAAAACTAAAACTCAGACTAATGTGTTTCATCAAGTGACCTACCATTTCCTGTTTGGTTTCCTGCAGGAGAGCCTCTGGCAACTGATGGTGTGGATGTGTCACAACCACTCAACAGAATGTGTCACAAGAGCCCCTTTCAGCAGCCTAGGGGGTTTCAGTACTTAACAGAATTATCCAGTGCCTTTACTTGCTTTGATTCATCCCCTCTCCCCAGCTCTGGTCTTTTTCCAGATCAAACACAATCTTATCTTCTCCACTTATGGGGGTGTGGTGGCCACCAGTTGGACCATTTCCACAGTAGTGAAATCCCCCAGGTTTAGCAAGTTCCAAAAATGTGGGATAAGAAGGAGAAAACTTTGGGTTTGCACCAGTGTTCCCTCTAAGCTGAGTTAGTGTGAGCTAGCTCAGAGTTTTTTTTAGCCTCTGGCTCACACATTTTTGCCTTTGCACAGGAAGGATGGCTCCAGTGCAAACTAATGTATGCAGTAGCCAAATCGCTTGCTCTCAACTTTAATGCCAGTAGCTCACAAACTAGAATATTTGTTCACAAGACTCCACAGCTTAGAGGGAGTATTGGTTTGCACCTGGTGAGAAAAAATCTATTGCAGAAAACTTCACTTAAAGCGCAATTTTAAAAACATAATTGCGGGGAATTTCACTACTGTAGAAATGGTCTTGGTCTTTGTGACTGCAGGGCTGACCCTAGATTTAAAAGCCCCCAGGACAATCGAAGTCTTTGTGGCAAGGCTGAAAGAATTGATGAATCAGGCTGCAGAGTAGCTAATTTGAATCCTTAACCTGTCCTTGACCTGGATGGCCTAGGTAACCCAATCTCATCAGTTTTTGGAAGCTAAGCAGGGCTTAGTACTTGGTTGGGAGATCACCAAGGAAGATCAGGGTAGCTATGCAGAGCGAGGCAATGGCGAACCACCTCTCTCTTGCCTTGAAAATCCTATGGAGTCACCATAGGTCAGCTGTGACGTTGATGGCTCTTTCCAACACCTGTCCCTAGTTCTTGATGGTTTCTAACATACACCCAAGCCCTACTTTATTTCATGCTGAACACCTTGTCAAAGTACTATATTTATAGACCACAGGTACTTTGTGGGCCTAACATCTTACTCCCAAACTAGGCTGCTGCTTTACCAAGAAATACGGGCACTTTTGATCCAAATTACACTTTTCCACCTAACTCAGTCATCCAATTTGAAAACCTAATTTTAAATCAAACCCCTGGTGATTAGCTATGACATATTTATATAAAGCTTGAAAGCGTTGATTGTCTTAAAGATGCCAATAATAGGTACCTTTATGGCAAAATACATTTAGATAGTTTCATGTTTTTCTAGAGGACTTTTAAAGGTCAAGATATTGCCTGATGTGTAGTACATCATAAAGCAGGGCATATTAATCATATATTCCCTTGTAGATCTAAGGTTTTAAGCCAACTAACTGAATTGAACTGAACATTTGAGGAGCATCTCTCCAAAGGGAATACCAAGAGCTTCCAGCAGCATTTCAGGGAGTTGGATAGCAACCAAAAACCAGACTGGTATAATTTGTTCTCCATAGTCTGGAAGGATCTTCTGGGATGGCTATCTGTGAACCATCTCCACATACTGGAAAACCAAGAGACAGGTGTGAGCTATGGTTCATCATGTACATTACTGCATAGCCAAACAGCCAAACCATTCTGCAATTATCACGCTACCAGCTATCATCTTGATGCTATCTACCTGATACCATTTCTCAAGTATACAATAAGGACTTGGGGTTCCTCAGTCATTACACATTTTAGGTTGCTTAGAAAAACAAGGGAGATTGCCAGTTACTTGTGAATGTTCTCTATATTTTTCTTGATATTATTTTAATTTTACATAACTTTGTTTCACCCTGTGCTTTCTGCATTTCGTGATTCGCTTTCACATTTTTTTTTAAAAAATAAGCTCCTCCTATATAAGTCTGCCCACTGAGGATCCAGCCTGACCTGAATAGCCTAGGGTAGCCTGCTCTCATAAGATCTCAGCTGCCCAAGTGCTATTCTGAAGCGCAGACCCATATTTCAACAGTCCATCATTTCTATGCCTTTATAAATAGAGAAGCTTCCTAGCTTTATCCAGAGTCATTGTTGCTCTGCCTTAAAGCTGCTTGCCTCCAGCACTCCTGAGATCTTTGTGAAACCTTCGGTCATGAGACTTGTTTACTTTCTCCTTGTTCTGGGGGTTCTTCTTTTCCACACTGCTGCAGGTAAGATACTTGCTCAGAGTAGTGAATTGTTAACGGAAAGATCCATTTTGGTTTTTAAATGAAGGATATGAATGAATTTGGGGTTTTTTACTAGAACACTAAGGTTCATTTCAAATCTGCACCTAAATTTGGATTGTGATTTAAAGCTTGCTTATTCATAAATAGATCCCATGGATTTCATTTTTTTAACTGATGAGTATATGTATGTAGGATTCAGGCATCTGTGCGTGAATTAATGCAAAAACAACAACGGTGTCCGTGTGACATATCTTACTCTGAAGTGACTGATTGGTGGCTCATCCTGTTGTGGGAGTTAGCTTTTAGTGCTTTCCAAATTGACTATTGACTTAGAGCAAACTGTTAGGCTGTTCATCTCAAATCAATATTGTGAATTCTCATTGGGCCATGTGTGACCTTTTGCTGTCTGTTCACTCACTGTTGCTTACTGGATGTCTCACCCTAAAGATTGCATTAATTTACATGGCATAATCCACCTTGAGTCTCCGTGAGACAGGTGGATTATAAATATAATAAATAAATAAAAATATTGTCATGTTTGTATACTAGGACTTTTATTGGTAATTTGGAAGGCTGAAATGTGTCTATTTAGATACCATATTCTTAATAGATTTTGATCAACTTGTAAAAAAGCAGTTTAAAAAAAAAAGAGATTACATTTTAGATGAAACAGAAAGCTGATTTAGGAAAAAAGAAAACAACAAAGAAAAAAAGAGGAAAAATAAAAAGAGCCAGCTGACATAATGCAGATAAACATGCATTCTTTCAGATTATCGAGACAAATTCTCTCTCTCTCTCTCTGTGTCTGATTTATACCCTGCCCTCCCAGCCGACAGCGGCTCAGGATGGCTTACATAAGAGAATAAAAACACATAAATAATAGTTATGAACAATCCTAAAACCTTCTAAAAACAATCCAGTATTGTAAGGTGCTAGTAGACATTAATGATAATAATGTTGTTTAGTGATGGCGGCAACAATTCATTGATCTATCCTAATGAGTATTGATCTTGGTGGTCTGACTCAGTACAAGCCAGATTCATGGGTTGACATTCATCAGTGTGGATTTATTTATTTACTTCATTTGTATGTCACCTTTCTCTCCAATGGGAATGCAGAGCAGCTTGCACTGTTCTAATGCCCTCCATTTTATCCTCACAACAGCCCTGAGTGGTAGGTTAGGATGCGAGTGTGCGGCTGGCCCAAGGTTACCCAGCAAGCTGCCATGGTAGAGTGGGGATTTGAACCTGAGTCTCCCAGATCCTTGTCCAACACTCTAACCATTATGCCACACTGTCTCTCAATGTTTGATTGGGCTCTGTTTCATAGCTATATTTAAAAAATAATGTTCATACTTTAGATATGAGTTTTAAATTTGACAGCCAAATGTTTTACTGGTGCAAGGGTGCCATTTGATTTTTGCTGTATTTTAATGCTTTCTAGGTTTAGAGTCCTTTGGGCAAAAAATACATTATCTGTACTAGCCATATTCATGACTCAAAATAAAATTTGCAAGCTGTCCTTTAGAATTAAAATCATTACTCTATCCTAATGGTGCCATTCTAAACAGAATAACACCATTCCAGGTCTCTTAGAAAGGTGTAACTCTACTTATATTTGAACAAGTCAATCAACTAAAAGCAGTTAGGAAAGTGCAAATCCATTTTTATATCAGTCTCTTTTTCTCACTAGATTTTGAAACAGAATGCTATAATTTAGCTTCTACTTCTACATTTTTTAAATTAAAGTTCAGATAAAATGGGTAAACCATTTAGGAAGAAGCAGGCTAAAGAAAACAAGAAAGAAGAGGGAAAGAGATAAAACAGAAGAGTCAGACTACTTCAAAGGCTTCCTTGACACAAATAATAATGGAATTGTCTGTTTCTTTTGTTCAGGACCGAGGACATGCACAGAGTTCGGGGGCAGATGTGTGACTCCACTCTTTGGACGCTGTCCATCTGGAGTGGGGTATCCAGCCAACTGTGGAATTAATGGGAGATGTTGCAAACCAGAATGATGCTGATAAGCAGCTTTTAGCTAGCATCCTTAATCCTGAGCGCCTGATATGAGAGAAGAATCTTCATTTGACCAAAAAAAGCAAGGCTGTGCTTGTCTGAGAAAGAACAGTAATAAAGGATTGCAATCAATCAATCAGCAAACTCTGTGCAGATTTTTTTTAAATTCAGATTTGAATTCCTACTGAATCTACCATGCAATATGTCAGTCCAGTCCCGATGACCTTGTTGTATGCTCTAGGTAAAGATATATGCTCTAGGTAAAGATATATATCTGTGCATGGTTTGCCCACTGCAATCGATGAGATATACAGAAGGAGAGGGGAGCATCGTGCAATTGCTAAGGCAACATGATGATAGATCTGTACTACAATTCCAAAACAGCATCGCAAGAATGCAGACGCACTAACACATTATGACCCAATTTAAAACTCTTGGTGATGGGTGGAGAAAACAATGTTTTTTTATTGTTTACAGCAGCAATTCATAATTGGCAGTCACAAACTGAGAAGAATTTGTCCATCCCTGCAACAATATCTTTAAACAAAACAGTCTGCTGTTGGTCAACATTTGCTGATGTGCAAGCAAATCAAGGTGGGCTGTCATGAATGGAGCTGGAATAAGGCATCGGATCTGGCCCTAAGCCATGCCAAGTTTAAGAGGGCCCATAGAATTACCCCAAAACAGTCTCATTATAACCCTGAAATCTAGTAATCTATATTTAGAAAGAATCTAAAGCACTAAACTGATGCTTACTTAGGTTGTGTGTAAAATCCATTTGTGCTCATGAATTGACCTCTCTCATTTCCTGAATATCACCATCCCAGGTTCTGTTTTTTGGTCATGCTAGAGAGTAACGGACACAGGGAACTGGCTTGTTCTGTTTAGGTGTTTTTGAAAAATAAGTCACTAGCAGATACTGATCTTTGCTGATTTTCCAATGTCAACAATATGCTTATAGTGCCTAGTGTGTGTGGTTAGTTCACTGTAGATATTCTCAGCAAGAGGGGACACGTGAGTGAGTCATGAAGGCTTAGCCCCAGAAGGAAGTTCCAAGGTTTCTTTTCCTATCTGAAAAAATGCCTTCTACAACATATTTTGCATCCATGACACTGTCTCAAACTGCCTCAGACTACTGATCCATCTAAATCAGTATTATCTGCTGTGGCTGACAGTCGCCTTTTGGGGTTTCAGGCCAGCTTTCCCCAACACTTACTACCCAAGATCCATCAAGTATGGGTAGCATGGAATGAACATGAAACTTTTTGCATACAAAATATGCTCAGTCACAGAGCCATGACCAGTGTTCCCTCTAAGCTGAATTAGTGTGAGCTTTTGTTGTTGTTCAGTCACAAAGTTGAGTCTGACTCTTTGCTACCCCATGGACCACATCATGCCAGACCCTCCTGTCCTCCGCCGTCCTCTGAAGTGTGCCCAACTTCATGTTCACTGCATCGATAACACTGCCTAACCATCTCATCCTTTGCCGTCCCCTTCTTCTTTTACCTTCAATCTTTCCCAGCATCAGGGTCTTCTCCAGTGAATGCTCCCTTCTCATTTGGTAGCTAGCTCACAGTTTTCTAGCTTCCAGCTCACAGATTTTGTCTTAGCTCAGGAAAGATGGCTCCAGAGGAAACTAATTTATGCAGTAGCCAAATTGCTCACTCACAGCTTTAACGCCTGGAGCTCACAAAGTAGATTTTTTTTGCTTGCAAGACTCCGCAGCTTAGAGGGAGCATTGACCATGACCCCTCCCCATCAGATGAAGCAACATTATACCAAGTCAGACTATTGGTATAACTCAGTGTTACCGCTTCAGCAGAACCCCCCCCCCCCCCCCCTGTCTCAGATGGTGAAAGGTCTTTCCCAACACCAACTGCCTGAGGTCCTTTCACTGGGATCCCTGGGAGGAACTCAGGACACAAGTCAAGATTAGATGTAATATAAGAAACAAAGAGTTAAGAAATAATAGGACTGGTTTCATGAACTAGTTTCAAGATTTCATACCAACAAAATATATACCAACCTATATTCTATACATTCTTATTTATCAGAAATCAGAGACTATAAAGGGATTAGCTCTAAATAAAAATGGGACACAGAAATCCCACAGTGTGGCAACAAATGTTTAGAGAAGTGTTATCATGACATACCCAGAGCATGGGCAGGGGCTGTGGTGCCATCCTTCCCAGGTGGCATATAAATTTTCTAAGTATACCATTTTTTATCTGGGCACATGGCACTTAAGTACTGGAGAAATTTCACCAACGCTTCAGCAGCTTCCACCCCATCAGTTTGGTGTAGTGGTCAGGAGTTGGACTCTAATCTGGGAGAACTGGGTTTGATTCCCCACGCCTCCACCTGCAGCTGCTGGTGTGACCTTGGGCCAGTCACAAGTTCTCTCAGAGCTGTTCTCTCATGAGCAGTTCTCAAAAGACCTCTCTCAGCCCCACCTACCTCACAGGGTGTCTTGTTGTGGGGAGGGGAAGGGGAAGGGATGGGTGGTGCACATGTCCTGGGTATCTCAAGTCTACTTGAAACCTAGTGGTCATGTGCCCGCCCCCTGGGCTCCTAGTGGTTTTAAGGGAGCCGGAAGAGAATGAGGGTGTGTTCTTTACGCTTATTTTTATTGCACAAAGTATTGGATGGGGAAGGGAATGGACGAAGAGCATGTCAGTTTCACTCGCCTTCTGAAGGTGTTGCCTTCTGACACACTTCCGGTATGTTAGGGGGTGTGGCATATGCAAATGAGTTATGCAAATGAGTTATGCTAATGAGCTCCTGCGCCTCTTTTTCTATGAAATGACCCCTGGGAGGAACAATAGACATCCGGATTGAAAGCCTCCACCAATGTGGGACCTAGGTTCTCCATGAGGAGCCAATGCAATCAAAGGCTCCTCCAGGGAACCTATGACAAACATGCGCAAATGTTAAGCCCCTATCAGGTCTTTTGGGTGCGGCCGGAGGTGTGGCTCCGGCCAGCATATAATGAGGGCCCTGGAGCCCTGGGAGCATGCTTGTTCTGACCATCTACTGGGCATGCTGAATCACTCAATAAAGGCTTTATGATTTCACCATTCCTGGTCTCCTGAGTCCAGTACTCTTCAGTCTTAAAACGTTGTGTGTGTGTGTGTGTGTGTGTGTGTGTGAGAGAGAGAGAGAGAGAGAGAGATACCCAGGCTGAGTCTTAAAATGTGGGGGGGGGGGGTGAGAGAGAGAAAGAGAGAGATCAAGGTCCAGGCTGAGTCTTAAAATGCCATGTGTGTATCTGTCTTTCTCTGTGTGTGTGTGTGTGTGAGGTGAAAAGAGGCTTGAAAAGAAAGTGGCAGTCTGAAATAGCAAACAACTTCAAAGATGGCTCCAAAACGGTAGGGGAAAGGCTGTCTGAAACGGCCATCACTGTACCGGTTTATTTCAAGCTGGTTCAGTAACGTTTTTAAAGGTGTAGTGTGAAATTCCCCACAGTGTCTGTCTAGTTCTCCTCCACCAGCCACAGCCACGTGTGCCTCACCACCATCCTTAAGGCATTGCCAGCAGCTGACCTCATGCTGCAAGCCCCATTCCAGCTGTCCCTTACGCTCAGTTGGTTCTCTGTTGCCCCAGAAGCATGCCCTCTCCTCCCACTGCAGCCAACACCAGCAGCCACCCCCAGCCAATGGAGTGGCTATCAGGCCACATCCTGCCACTGGAAGACAGTCTCGAGCTGCCCACCTGCCTTGAATCTCCACGGCCTCCTAAGATGCCTCTGCCCCATCTTCTTCCAGCCACCCAGGCTCATTGGGACTCAGTGCCACAGGAAGGCCTGATTCACCCTGAATCAATCTTACTCCATTTAAATCTGACTTACAAAACTGGGCAGATCATCTGCTAGTATTCCAGTAATTCTGAAGCAGGTTTCAGGCATATGTAGTGGCTGTGGCCATGAGGACTAAATGGAACAAGGGGGCAACAATAAGGGGAAGCTTTGGCCTTCATGCCCTGTTTGTAGGCTTTCAGAGGGCATCTGGTTGGCCACTGTGACCAATGATAATCTTCCATTTGATCTGATATACGAATTACTGAGGAGTATGAACAGAATATGGAATATTTAAATAGTTGTAATGATCATGGCAGCCACTGAGTGGCACTCTTGTGCTGTTTTTCTGCAGGTGACTATGTACAGAGCTCAGAAAATCACAGAACTGTCAGTGTTGTAACCAGGGATAAATGAAAGTTATTGTGTCGTGAGTTGAACTCTGATAAAACCAGGGATGATATCCAAGTGTGGAAAGGACCACTGAGGAGTTTGTACAGATAAAAGGGAGCAAAATGTTTCAAGTTGGTTTTCTTCCTTTTATTAACTTTTCATACATGGTGGTGCAACCTGGATCTAAGGCTGGATTTTCTATAATGTTTTAAATCCAGTACAGTTTGATGTGGTTTATTTACATGCACACACACACATTGGCTGAGGACAGACTGGCATTTTGGCCCGATATAGGTCTGCTATTCAAGTGGATGAAGAGAGCCCGTTCAGACAGCCACAGCTGCCCGGCGTTGCCGGGTCGTACTCGCCCAATCCTGAAGTATTTTCATCCTGCGTTAAACAGGTACCTGGTGAAACCGGTGTCAAGCCGTCTGGGTGTGCCTTCATCACGCTTTCTGGCAGTGTGGATGCAAATAAGCTGTGCCTCAAGTGGCACTGGTAATGTGAACCTGCTGATCCAGCTGCTGCGCCCATGTGCATATGCGCACCTTGGCAACACAGACCAAAGCCGCGTGCTGCTGTGGTGGTGCTGCCAGGGGCTGCCCCGGAGTGTGAATACTCTGTTCCACCTCCTCCCCGGTATGGTCCCGCATCAGTCTATGCAGTGTGAACAGAAAGCCCTGCGACAACTCGGCCAGGGTCTTTTTGTCCTGCTTCCCTCGCACTTCAATTTGCCAGTCTGTCCTCAGCCATTAACTCTGTTAATCTTCTTTGCTGATAACTTTGTGCTTTCTTTTTAACTCAAAGTGTTTTCTGTTATTTTTAATCAATTTGGTAATTTCCGCTGGGTTTTTTTCCCCTACTTCTGTTTGAAAAGTCAATTTTAGCAAATGATGAAGATGGAGAAATCTTCAGCAGAACATCAACATTTCCAAGATGCTTTTTGAAACATGTGTGTCTGTATCAGTGTCTCAGCTGGAACAGGAAGAGAAATGTTTCTGATAAACACAAAATGTAAGACAAGCCACTCACTGAAAGACAAATTGTAAAAATAAGACAACTGAACATTTATGCTTTGAAATAGGAGTTACAGTATGTTCTCCAAAACCATTAAAGTCATTTTATATTAATGGATAGTACCTGATAAAGCATCAAACTTTTCAAGTCTGTGGTTATCTATACACTATTTCCCAGAGGTTTTTTTCTGTGTGGATACTTATATCATCCAAAAGAGAGCTCACTCTCCCCCAACAGCTTTTCCTACATGGTCAGGGGCCTTTCTCATCCTGCAGAAAAATCCAAAAAGTTAAAAAAAAAAACACTTCAAGGACCATTGAACCCCCCCCCCCAATATCTTTTGAAATGGCCTTCTCAGGGATCTAACTCCAGGCATCAACTGTGAGAGATTAGAATATTTGGGGTGGGGAGGCTTCTAACTGTTTCTGTCAGTAAAAGTAAGGGTTTTTACTGGCAGCAGTCTAGGGTTGCCAAGTACCACCCCCCTGGCCACTGGCAGCAGATCCAGATCCAGGCTGGGAAACTCCTGGAGATTTGGGGGTGGAGCCTGGGGAGGACAGGGACCTCAGTGAGGTACAATGCCATAAATTCCACCTTCCAAAGCATCAATTTTTTCCATGGAAAGTTATCTCTGCAGTCTGGAGATGAGCAGTAATTCCAGGGGATCCCCAGGTCCCACCTGGAGGCTGGCATCCCTAGGCAGCACCCTCTGTGTGTCTTGATACCACCTGATTTGCATGACCCAGGTAGACCCAGCTGCTTGCTACTGTTTATCAGCAGCCACCCTATGAAAGCCATTGTGATGTAACAGTTAGAGCTTTAGACTGCGAGACCCAGGTTCAGATCCCCATCCTGTGGTGGAAGCTGATTTTGGGAGATTTTGGACCAGTCACATACTTTCAGCCTAACCAACCTCACAGGGTTGTTGTGCAGATAATAAGGAGGAAATAATAATGTAAGCTGCTTTAGTCCCCACTGTGGAGAAAGACGGTAATTTTCCTAGGTAGAGGCTGCGGGGGAGGGGGGTGGAGATGGAAAGCTGAAGACAGAAAAAGGTAGGTTGGCTGTTGGGTGAAAAGGAAATAGGGTTGCCAACTCCAGGTTGGGAAATTCTTGGACATTTAAGGGGTGGAGCCTGGGGAGGGTGGAATTTGAGGAGGGTATAAGACCAGTATAATGCCATAGACTCCACCCTCCAAACCAGCCATTTCCTTCACTTGAACTACCATTGCCAGCGTCCAGACAAGGGCTGGAGAGCACCCAGAATTACAACTGTTGTCCAGGTGACAGAGATCAGTTCCCCTGGATAAAATGTCTGCTTTGGAGGGTTGAGCTGGCATTGCCACAATGGCACTGGATTCTACTGGGCACACTTTGATTGCACTGGTACTGCTGGGCACTCTGTACATTGCACTGTGCCTGCTGGGCTTGCAAACATGCCCCCCCTTCAGTTTCTACGGCAAAGATTCTTGGAGACTTTAATTCTGCCAGGTTTCTATTCCCTTGCTTGGACTTAATCCTGTTACGTTTGCACTGCCACAGTGGCACTGGTTCTGCTGGGCTTACAAAAATGCCCCCCACCTTCAATTTTTACTGCGAGACCCAGGTTCAGATCCCCATCCTGTGGTGGAAGCTGATTTTGGGAGATTTTGGACCAGTCACATACTTTCAGCCTAACCAACCTCACAGGGTTGTTGTGCAGATAATAAGGAGGAAATAATAATGTAAGCTGCTTTAGTCCCCACTGTGGAGAAAGACGGTAATTTTCCTAGGTAGAGGCTGCGGGGGAGGGGGGTGGAGATGGAAAGCTGAAGACAGATAAAGGTAGGTTGGCTGTTGGGTGAAAAGGAAATAGGGTTGCCAACTCCAGGTTGGAAAGTTCTTGGACATTTAAGGGGTGGAGCCTGGGGAGGGTGGAATTTGAGGAGGGTATAAGACCAGTATAATGCCATAGACTCCACCCTCCAAACCAGCCATTTCCTTCACTTGAACTACCATTGCCAGCGTCCAGACAAGGGCTGGAGAGCACCCAGAATTACAACTGTTGTCCAGGTGACAGAGATCAGTTCCCCTGGATAAAATGTCTGCTTTGGAGGGTTGAGCTGGCATTGCCACAATGGCACTGGATTCTACTGGGCACACTTTGATTGCACTGGTACTGCTGGGCACTCTGTACATTGCACTGTGCCTGCTGGGCTTGCAAACATGCCCCCCCTTCAGTTTCTACGGCAAAGATTCTTGGAGACTTTAATTCTGCCAGGCTTCTATTCCCTTGCTTGGACTTAATCCTGTTACGTTTGCACTGCCACAGTGGCACTGGTTCTGCTGGGCTTACAAAAATGCCCCCCACCTTCAATTTTTACTGCAGAGATTCTCAGGGATTTTGATTTTGTTTTGCTGGGCTTCTACCGCTCTTGCTTTTTTTTTTTTTTACTGGTGTCCCCCCTCTATTGGAAAACAATGGAGGATGGGGGCACCTTCTTGGGCAGGAGGTTTGTAACTCAGACCCTGTAAACCCAATCTTTACCAAACTTGGAGGGCAGGTAGAGAAGAGTCAGCCAGAGATCCCTTGTGAGTTGGGGGTGGAGGGGTTCTACCACATTACAAACCTCACCAGTTCATTTGGCAGCTAAAAGTTCATGATGGTTTGTGGTTTGCGAACCGGGCATGCCATGAACCACATTTTCCCGGTTCATGCTCATCCCTAGCCAGGACTAGGAGGAGCCTTAGGAGAGGGAGTCAGGACCAGAGAAATAATAATTTTCAGTTTCACTCAGCCTGATATCTGTGTTAATTAGTGCTATTACTTGCCTGTGTGAAAGAATGTGTGCTTCTGAGCATGTGCAGAATGCCTTTTTTATCAGTGAATAACCAGTGTTGAAATCTTATCCTTACCTCCCCCAAAATTTGGGCTTTCGGTTTTAGGGTACCCTTACTGTAAGGAAGACAACTCTTGAAGAATGTAACTATTTAGGACTGCACTGTAAGGGAGAAGCCTAAAGGTCTACTCAGAAGTAAGTCCCATTTTCTCAGTGAGACTTCCTCCCAAGAAAGTGTTCTTTGGAATGCAGCCAGGATTTGTCAAGTTTTTTTTTTTTGCTGGATACATCTTGCTCAATTTGTCTCCAATCAACTTTCTCATCTTGTAGCTCTCTCAGCCCCAACTACCTCACAGGGTGTTTGTTGTGGGGAGGGGAAGGGAAAGGAATTTGTAAGCCACTCTAAGACTCTGAATGAAGGGTGGGGTATAAATCCATTCTCTTCGTTGACCTTTTCAGAAGGAACCAAAAGAGGCAGGGAGCGGGAGTAGGCAGTCGAGTGTAGCTCAGTGGTAGAGCACATGCCTGGCTTGCAGACAGTTCAAGGTTTGGTCCCTTGACTTTTTGGAAGACTCAGGTAGCAAGGCTGCGCATGAATCTTGCATGAAGCTTTGCCAATCAGCCCAGGCAATGCTGAACTTGGCATAACCATCGCTCGACTTGTTAGAAGAGAGTTTCATATGCAAGATGTGTGAAACTCACACCCTGATTATAAACATGCTGCCAGGGGCTGAAAAGTGTTTTGGACAGCAAAAAGGCTCTTTACCCTTTTTATAAAGAAACTGCTGTCTCACTCAACACCCGCTCTCCCCCACCCTTTATTCAGATTCCTCTAGCATTCAGTTGTCCTTTGGCACCTCTGAATATATGCATCTCTTTGGTTATAGTTGCCAAGAAACACTTGGAAATGAGACTGAAATGAATCTTCTTCTTCTGGACTTTATGTATTTGAATGCCATTCTCCCATTCTGGCGGTGTGTATGCAGCTTACAAAACAAAGTATATAGAACCATTAAAAAAAAAAAAGACATACAAGTCAGTATAGCCTTGAAAGATACGATGTGCCCCAAGGTTGTCTTGGGCTGCTTCAGCCCCCATGGCTCAAACCGGGCCAAGTCTCTGAACCACAGGCTAAGAGCTGAAGGGCCAGCAGCCCTGGTCAGTCCCAGCCTTTAACTGCTCAGCCAAAGATCTACTCAGCAGGCTTTGCTGTTCTTAACTGCCTTCCCTCCACAGACTTCAAAGACAGTCTTCTTCAGACAATGAGGATAGATTGTGCATGTTTTAATTTCTTGATCCAGAAGAGACATGGGTTACACAGAAAATATGATAATATGCAGAAAAGACATGTTAAACAAGTAGGTGTTCAAACTTCTAAACTATATTAGACTGTAAAGCACCTTTTTGAGGGAAATTATCTGCTAGGGTTGCCAGCTCTGGGTGGGAAAATACCTGGAGATTTCAGGGGTGGAGCTTGAGGAGGTTGGGGCTCAAAGAGGAAAGGGATCTCAGCAGGGTATAATCCCATAGAGTCCACCCTCCAAAGCAGCCATTTTCTCCAGGAGAACTGATTTTGATTGGATATCAACTGTAATAGCGGAAGCTCTCCAGGTCTTACCTGGAGCCTGGCAAACCTCTTATCTGCTAAGTGTAGTCACATTTTTTTAAAAATGCATTGACACAGCTTCTTTCCATGCTGATTAAATAAAACATCTGAATGCAAGTCAACTGGGCTTAATGAGCCTATAAAAATATTAAAAAAATATTTTAAAGCCAGAAATACATGTGGGTTTTATAATACTTACATGACTCAATAAATCTTCCATGCATCTTCTAGAATCTTCCCTATACCAGTGTGTGATGCTCGCACACTGTTTCCATTGCATTTTGGTGGTTTCGATTGCAAATCCAAGTTGTACATGACATCACACTAACCCAGGGGTGGGCAAATGGCGGCCCAGGGGCCACATGCGGCCCGCCACAGAGTTTTTTGCGGCCCGCCAAGACAGTTGGCCACTGTCAGCACCTGAGGAGCTGCAGCTTGAACTTATTGACATGCAGTCAGATCACACTGTGAAAGAAATGTTTAATGCTGTGACATTAGTTGACTTTTACAAATCTTTGTCTGCTGAAAAGTTTCCATGTATGAAGAAATTTGCTGGGAAAATGTTCCTATATTTGGGTCTACATATATTTGTGAGCAAAGTTGCCCTTGCATGAAGATCAACAAGAGTGAATATAGACATTAACAGACATTTGACAGACATTAACTTGCAGGCTGTGATGAGAATCTCCTGATTTCAAAAAAATTGTAGAAAAGTGTGATAGGGTACATTTGTCTCATTAAACTGATTCTAAAATTAAATGTGCTTGCAGGTATAGATGATATGAAATTAGTACAATAAATAAATTGAATAAAACTACCACTATTTTATTTAATTTATATTTATTGATTTTTATGATACAATTTATACCTTTTCTGAAATGCAAAGTTAACTAATGAATGCAATCATTTAAAAAGGTGCAGCCCTCCGCTAACCTCCACTCCTACAAAGTGGCCCCCGAGCCAAAACAATTGCCCACCCCTGCACTAACCAATGTATTGAACAATTCATTGGTCAGTTCTGCAAAAGCATCACCCAGTTGCAAAAACTGTGTTCAATAGTGTTCATGTCTAAATTAACAAACCACTGTAGAAGAAATCTTGAAGATGTTAATGTACAATTAGATAAATTTATTGAGAAAACGTTGATGTTTGTAATGATGTGGAATGATAAAGTTAGGGATGGGATTAGATCATAATATATTTGTAATGTTTTGTAATGACCATGATAGATTCACTTCTGTGCATTTTTTGGTCAAAAATAATTTTTAAAACTCCTTCAAAATCATAGGAGCCCCATTTCCTTTTGAAAGAGTTTGTAAAGGACAACTCAAGGATCAGATCTGCTTGTATCCCTTCCTGCTACCTTTGATTGCACCCCACATCTGCAGTCTCAGGTGGTCACCTCATTTTCCGTGATGGTAGGAGTCTCAGTTCCCTTTTGGGTATGCTAGCTCATATCATGTGATATGTGGATTCTATCCTTTAATAAGAAAAAAAAAGAGAAGATGGAGGAAAGTTGGAAGAAGTTTCATCTCACACAAAGGGAAAGTTGGAAGAAGTTTCATCTCACACGAAGTAGAAGACTACCAGGACCATCACGGGAAAGCTGCTGACTCCAAAGGGCAAGGATGTGGAAGACAGCACAGCACAGATCTCCTTGCTATCATAAAGCTGTCAACATGGCTTGATAATATCTCTGGCAAAAGCAGGGTGTTTTTTCTGTCATAAAGGATGAGATTTTTGCATCTTGGAACTAGCAAAGTAAACATCACAAAGAATGATCACAATTCTCCGGGATCATTCTTTTGTTGTCCAGCTGCATTTGTTGACTAATGAGAGACATTGGTCCTACAGGTCTTAAATCCAAGTCAACTGCATGCTTACAGGGAAGAAGGCCCACTGTGGTCCATGGTGCTTAAGCCCAAATACAAGTGCATAGGGTTGAAGACTTTAAATTGATCTCAGATTGAAGTTATAAATTGATTTCACCAGCATAGTGTTTTCCAAGGCATTGTAATTTTGTTTGTGTGCCTGAGAATCCTTTCCCCTTCCATAATGCTTTGGAGTTGGTCAGAAGGAAGAATGGAATGTAATCTAGTTTAAACCTAGTGAGCAGACATGTTCTAAAACATGGCTCAATTTAGCCCTTCTTTACCAGCCAACTATCCTTAACTTTTAACAGGTGCGGTACTACAAAGTTCTCCTGGGTATAGCCAGGTGTAGAGTATTGCCTGGGTATTGCAAGGTTTTCTGCAACCTGCACTGCATGACACAGAGATAGATACTCTGTACCCCTCCCTTCAGGAACCCCTTTCTGTGATGAGGAGACCATGCAGAGTCAGTGCCTGAAGGCTGGTTTGGCTCCCTGCTGTGATGGCATCTCAACTGCAAGTCTTGATTTTACCAGATTGATGGGACTGGCAAACATTCCCTTGTGCTTGAGCAAGTAATGAGTACCAAACAATTTTGATTGGTTTATTATTATTATTATTATTATTATCACCTTCATCATTTACAGCCGACCTTTCAATACAAATAGTATTTGTATTGTGCTTGAGCAAGTAATGAGTACCAAACAATTTTGATTGGTTTATTATTATTATTATTATCACCTTCATCATTTACAGCCGACCTTTCAATACAAATAGGTCCTCAAGGCAGGTTGAATACATTGTTCATCACTGAAGGACTTGAGTTGGTGACCAAGCAGAGATCAACAAATGTACAGTTAATGACACTAAATTCTAGACAGAGACTGGCCAATCAGAGTAGATTTCTGACACATTAGTGGTGCCCATTCGTTAGAGAGGGAAGTCCTGCCCTCTGAGACCTCTGCAATTCAGCTGAGCTTGTACCGGATCATGAAAACGTAGGCAACTGGCAGAGGAGATCAGGGAAAAAGGGCCTAGGTCAAGCATCTTTCTTCCTCAAGCAGCATCTTGCTTTGTAATGACATGGTGCATCCAGGATTACACCCGATGGGCAAGTCTGGTGGGGCTGCAGCATGCAAAATCCACCCATGGAGGTACAAGTGATGAGGTGACTGTCCCCTGCCGAAACACAATATCAGAACATTTCTGCTTTTCTTATTATAAGCTAGTTTCCCCTGTACTGTGGACATCAGGGAGAGGTTTCAAGCCTCCTTGGTTCTCCCCTGTGTTATCCCCGCAACAACCCCGTGTTATCCTCGCAACAACCCTGTGGCAGGTAAGGCTAAGAGAGTAGGAGTGGCCTAAGGTCAGCCTGTCAGTTTCCTGTCAGACAGGCAACTGGAATCCACCCAGATCCCAAGTTTGTGCCCCTAACCACAACATGGCATCATCTCCATTCCCAGCTGTGGCTGAATTCCTTTTGCTTCCCACCAAGGAACTTGGGGGATATTGATTTTGTGATAAAGTTGGGCATCTCTAACAGTTTCCCCCCCATAAGTACCTGGAAGGGGATGGTGAGGGTCCAGGGAAGGAAACAGTCCTAAAGCTGGCAGAATCCTTCCCTTGTCATCTCCTTTCCAAGAGCGCTGCTGCCACCCCAACTGGTTCTGGCCCTATTCTAATGCCTGTGTTGGATTAACATCCTAGTCCACAAGTCCTGACATTGCCACTTCTTGCAAAAGCGAAGCAGCACCCAGCTAGTTTCTTTTTCATCTCATGCATTGCTGGATCCAGCTCTTGGTTTTCTTGTAGTGAGCCAGAGGTTCCCTCCAGTCCCAACTCTATGATTCTCTGTAGGACACCCACTGCCCTTTTTCCAGTTTGCTTCAAGTTTTGCCCCCAGAGGGCCCTCAAATCAACATCTGATCAATGGTAAGAATGAGAGCCATTGCATGACTTTAATAAGATGGATGAACCCAGTCTGTTTAACATCCCTACCCCAAATATTCCTCTTGTAATTAACTATCAAAAATAAAAATCTAACTTCTACATTAAGAAAAGCAATCTGTTTGGACTGGCAGCATTTTGAGCATATACAGGAGGCGGCAAATTGAGCAACGTTAACAATATGACCCAACAGTGACCCTAGGAAAGGCTAATGCCTCCTTTTTTGCAGGCACCAAAGGTTGCGAATAAGAAAGAAACAAAATTTAGCAACCACAGCCAACACATAGCAAGAGTTTGACACAGTGCTCAAATCAGACTTCAGCAAGACAAGAAGATCTGAGTATCAGCCCACATGTGATCGTGATTGTTCAAAACAACACTTTCACACACTAGATGAGTTTGGTGCAAAGTTTTCAGCATTCTGCCTTATCTTTAAGGACACCTTCATATAAAGCTTGTTACCACTGTTCAGCCTTGAGATTACAGTAACATAGATCAGGAGAGTCCAAGAGATGAGATAATTTATGAGCAAGTGTAACTGGGAAAAAGCTCTCATTTTGTCTTTGCCATGAACTCTCCAGAAAGCTCTGGGCAAGCCACTTTCCCCGTCTTAGTGCCTTCAAAGCACTAGACAAATGCCAAATAGTACAAATAGTATGTTCCCTTCTAGCCAGAAAAAGCAAGTTGCTTTACCGGACAATAACACTCTGTCTCCTGCCCACTGGAAATATTTCCACCACCCACTTGGCTTCTGGGATTTTATTATATGCTGCCCACATTCTTTTAGATCTATCTTCATAGCCTCAAGCCTAGACTGGAAAAAGAAACCTGAGATTCTTAGGAAGCTACTCTTGATACCGAATACAACATTACATGCTTTCTGACTGCATTTTCATGGTGCTGTACAATGCACACAGGAATGAGTATAGAAGCCACCAGTTTAGGGACTAACCTATCAGGTTAACCAATGCTGTATTTTCAGCAGGACATTTGTAATATCAAGGCCCCCATGGGATCACTCACCTGGAGCAGCATGGAGTAGGAAGAGGATGACCAAAAGGAGACCATAATGGATCTTCATGACTGATGCCCAGCTGGAATCTCAGTGACCTTGGAAAGAAGAGCTCACTGAGGTGAAAGGAGACTGGATAAAAACAGAAGCTCTGTGGGAATCTCAGAATGTGTCCTCCTATATGGCATAATATCCTTGCTTCAGTCAGGAAGCAACCAGAAATTCTAGTTACTTATGAAACACAGGAACTTGCTTTGCTAATTGCTTGAGGTTAAATGTAAATTATCAGACTCCAGAAAGAATATTGCAGTGCCATTCTTTGAGGAAAAAATGCCTTGGGACATAATTTTATTGCAAGATAATATTGAGCACTGCATATGCTACAATGACTCGTCACACCTTTCTCGTCAGTATGTTTATCTGTAAGCTATTTCACACATTCATCTTTATTATACCATCACATAGTGTCCTTCAGAATAAGATCATCCACCAGGGTTGGTGTCAGGCTTTCTTGCACCCGAGGCAAGGCTAACTACTTGCACGCCCCCCCCCCCCCCATGGATTGCAAAGGGGCAGCCGGTTAATGCCGTGACCTATGAGCAGGCCAGGCTAGCGCGAATCCACCAGATCTTGGAAACTGAGCAGAGTCGGACCTGCTTAGTCCTTGGATGTGAGTCCAGGAAGGAAGTCTAGGCTCAGTCTGCAGAACCAGGCAATGGCACCCAACCGGCTCATCTGTTGCCCTGACCCAAATAGCTCAGGCTCACCAGATCTTGGCTGCTAGCCAAGTTAGCCCTGCTGAGTCTTCAGGTGGGAGACCATCAAGGGAGCCCAGGGTTGCTACATGCAGGCAACCAATGGCCAACCACCTCTCTGTTTACCTCTTGCCTTGAAAACCACCATCAGGGGTCACAATCCGTCAGCTGCGATTTGATAGCAGTCCCCCCCCCAGGCATTCTTGTCGCAGAAAACAGATGGTCCCGCTGTGCCTTCAAGCCCAGAACCATGTTTCCGGTGGTGCCGGGTCTCCCGATCACTCAGCATTTATTGCAAGATGCGCTTTTGGGGTCCGAACGACAGCGGCACTGACTCTAATGAATCTATGGCAAGAAGGTTGCACTGTTGCAAGTAATGTGGCTCACCTTTCAACTGCAGCTGGACTTTTGCATGGGGCAGCAACTGGCTCTTCCTGCTCCTGGGCCCCAGAGACCCCAGCCAGCCCCCTACTGCCTGTGCCCCTCTCTATGTGAGTGGAGGAGCGGGGCTTTTAGTGAAGGAGGGGAGCGGACAGGACAGCAGGCCGGCAGAGTTTTTACCTAAGCTGGCGCCCTAGGCAATTGCCTAACCCCACCTTATGGAAGCTCCGGCCCTGTCATCCACAGTTTTGGTTATCAATATTCTGATGACAATCATTTTTGTATTTCTTTAATGAGATCCCTGGATGTTGCAGTCTCTGCTCCAGGTCTTTCTTGAAGAATTTTGTGTTTCCCACCTTTGATGGAGATGGGCTGTGGTTGGGGAGGGGCTGTGGCTCACTGGCAGAGCATCTGCCTGGCATGCCGAAGGTCCCAGGTTCAATCACTGGCATCTCCAGTTAAAAGGGTCAGGTGAAAGACGCCAGCTTGGGACGCTGGAGAGCCACTGCTGGTCTGTGTAGATAATACTGACTTTGTGGACCAAGGGTCTGATTTAATATAAGGCAGCTACATGTGTTCATGTGTCTCCCATGGGCTTCACCTGACCCTCACTGACTCAGTTAAGATTCAAAGGGTTATACTAGATCCAACATTACAAAGTGCTGGATGCACAGTGCCATCTGTAAAGCTTTCGGGCATCTTTGTGGATTCACATTAACCTTGAGATGTCATAACTGGGAATGAAGGAACACTGATGGGTACGAGTATGAAATCTTTAAATTTCCAGAACAATACTTTGCTGTAGGCATCAGCATTCGAAGCCCTATTTTATTCAGTATACGCAAGAAGAATTCCTGTTAAAGTGTCTTTTTTAAAGGGACGTCAGGTTCTCTCTTTTTTTCCAGAATTGCTTCTTTAGGTTAATCTGCTTGAACTATTTTTTTTTCTAAACTGGTCTTCACCCAATATGAGCTCAAAGATTTAATTATAAGACATGAATAACATTTTATTTTTGCTTTTATCTTTGCTGAGCTACTATTTTTTTTGCTGGAGGCAAGCGGGGGGTGCAGTCGAAGTGTTGGGTGCTATAGACAATTCAGACAATGGTACAAAGGTCCTCAGTTTGTTTTTGCAAAAATTTCTGATAAATTTGCAAAAATAATTGAATTTTTGCCCATTTATTTATTTTCCAGAAGAGTTTGAAATCTCTCTAGAAGTCCTCTCTGTTCCCAACATAGATTCCAGGTGCTCATACAAAACAACAAACATTCCTTGGAACCGTTTCACATTTTGTTTCTGAAACACATGTGCTGTGGCTTAGGGAAATAAAGGGAAAACAGGGAGAATGCAGTGTAAATGAGCCTGAATTTCCCAGTGTTTATCAATTCCAGATTCTTCTGAAGCTTGCTCCACTGCCCTCCCTAGGGGAGCTGGCAGACCTTCAAGGATCTGCCCCTGATTCTAAAAAGTCACATGGAGCAAGGCTGGGTGCATCTTGCACTCTGATGGATTGTGATGCCACCCTGGCCACCCTGTGGCTCCACAGATCTTACTCCCTTATCTTGTCCACATGTTCCGTTCCATTCTAATGGACCCATGGCCAGGGGGGCACAGTGAGGGTTATTGATCCAGTCAAGCAAACTTGGTTCTTGGTTTGCTCCAAATCTGTCCTACTTGGTGCAGCTATTTTGTGCATCTCGCCTGGTCTGCCAATGCCATCACCCAGGCAAACCTGTAAAGACAGGCAAAGATGCAAGACTGTCCAATTTGGGCCCTTCCTTACTATAGAATGAATTTTATTCAGCTGCTTTTATTGGTGGATTTTATTCAACTGCCTAAAGCAATGTCATATGAATGCTGTTTAGTTATAATGTGGATGAATTGAAGCGTATCTACCCCCTAACTGAGACTCACATTTAACTCCATATGAAATAAACATCGGAGAACGACACACCTCACAGACAGTGCACCAGAGACTTCTTCCATGAGCCTGGCACATTCTTCTTTGCAAATACTGCAGAGCTTTAGCTCATACGTGTACATTCTCTGTTTTGGGCCCCACCTTAGACAACTGCCTATGTGATGAGGTCAGGAAGGCTCCTACACTCCAGGCATTCTGCAAACTAGGCAAAGCTGAATTATTCAGGTGGGGCATTGGTGCCAAGGTACGAGGGCCGTACAATAACAAAATGGTTCATAAAGAATAAGGGCTGTTGGACTATGCTACTCTGTATAGTATATACCATCTGCAGCTGTGTGTATGATCCTGCTATGTAATTTCTGTATTGTTTAACATGTGATGTTAATACCTATGCTTTGTTCAGGTTTGTCTGTTTTCTGCATGTTTTCAGATTTCTGCAATCCTAACCCGACTGCATTGTTTATTGGGCGTCCCATCCTGTTGGTTGTCTTGACTTACACTGTGTAATCTGCCTTGAATCTCAATGAGAAAGTCAGACTATAAATAAAGTAAATAAATAAAGTAGATAAGGACAAATAGGCAGAATTTAGATAAGATGGAAGTGACATGGGCTGGAAGGGAGAAATTGATGGGGGTGGTGTAGAGGTCCTCCTACTGGACAGGGTAAAATTAGAACTGTTTGATGATGTTCAGAGTTGAGGGGTCCTCCTTGATCCAACCTCATTACACGGGTAGCAGCTTGAAATGGTGGCAAGATCAGCATTCTTTCATTTTCCTAAAATGCACAAATTACTTCTTTTAAACTCTGCTGACTAGGATTGCCAATTTCGAGCTGGTGAATTCCGGGAGAATTAGGAGTGGAGCTTGGGAGGGCAGAGTTTGGGGTGGGAAAGACCTCAGTGGGAAATAATGCCTGATGAGAGTCCAGTCTTCAAAGCAGCCATTTTCTCCAGGAGAAATGATCTTTGTATGGAGACTGGGACTGTAATTCTGAAGGATCTCCAAGTCCCACCTGAAAGCTGACAATCCTACTGGTCCCAGACATCTACAACCTCTTACTAGATGATCCTGCTCTAAGTTGGGCTGTTCTTGAGGGCAACCTGGAACCTTCAGATACTGCCAAATGTGCCAATGTAACCCCCAGGAGCAGAGTGGCTTAGACAGGCAGGGGAGGACTCTGTGAATGAAGGTTAGTAGAGACAGGGAGCTTGTGTTGGGGAGCTGGATTTGGTCCTTACCACCTTGTATAAAGCAACTGGAAAATTACATCTGCAAAAACTTAGTCAGTAGATGGGGGATTAGATTCAATATAACTAGCAGGGATCTTTTTGTAGAAAAAGCCCAGCAGGAACTCGTTAGCATAATAGGCCACACCCACCAGCAAAAACTCATTAGAATTTTAGGCAACACCCCTGACAGCACAGCTCATTAGGATATTAGGCCACACCCCCATGTTGCCAGAAGTGTGGTCATCCAGCCACACCCACCTTTTGCTTCTTATTCTGTTTACCTTGTTTGTTGTCAAAATGGTTTTGACAAAACCAATAAAAACATCATTAAAAAAAAAGTTTCCAGTTCCATACTTGTAATAATTAATATTATATTTATTTTAAAAGTAACATTAACAGTAACATAAGCATCTCAATAAACACTCTGGAACCTGGAAAACTATGCTGAAATGGTGAGATAAGTCTTTAAATCCAAGTTGATTTCATCCCTCCAAAAGTTTCCAAAATGGTGACAGGTCACCAGTTGCCTCTCTTCTTTCCTGGGCCTTGTTTTGGGTTGATAAGGCAGAATGATGACCTTGAAGCAGCCACTTTCTAACATAATATGTTAGGTTGAAGGCTGTTAATGGAGGCACAACAATTCTTATAAATAATAAATTCTGCTGTGTATTTATTGACAAGGAGGACCTTTCTGGGGTGGCAATCAGGTTCATCTGTGAAAACCCCCTTTCACACTCACTGGAGGAAATTGGTACACACAAAGGCCATCAACTCTGGTAGTATGAATCTAAAATGACCACATACCTTTTACCACAAAAGCCATACGATTTGCAACACTGCAAAGGGGGTGAGGGACGCAGCACTTTAAGAGTCCTAGCAATCCTGCCCCAGCTCTGTGGAAAGTGAATTAAACTCCAGAGGGATCTCAGTGCACACACAGTAACTTTTCTGGAGCGTTAACCCACCCAAATACTTTTTATTTATTTTCCAGAACGCACAGGCAGTAGCAGCTAATTTGCGTTAAACAACCCCTTGTCATGCTAGCCACTGGGCGTGTTCCTAGGAGGAACCGAAGAAGGCAAACAAACAGCCACTCGCAGTTTTTCCCTCCAGGTGCTTTCTCGAAACAAATTGCGAGGAAAGGTTTTTGTGCCCTGCCCTGCCTGCCCACCCGCCTCCTTAACCGAGCGATCGGGAACCAAGCGCCGAGATCTTTTTGAACGGGGAGACTTTTGCTGGGAGAAGGGCAACCACGTCTTCCGGCAGAGTGCTCTTTGGATGGACAAATCTGTTTCCTTACACGCACGGGCTTCTTTTGCTAAACTTTCACCTCCCAAACTCACCTCCTTTCACTGGGTAAAGTGTAGGAGGCGGGGGGGGGGGGGGGAAGGAAGAGAGAGAGAAGGGGAAAAGAGGAAGCTGCCATTTGGCTCGCACAGCATATGCACTTTTGAATCGCAGCCCTCCCGCTCCCATCCCTCTTCAAGCAGGGGGGGGGGGGAATGTGGGCCCTTGAGGGCTGCCCGGCTGCGCTCCACAGGGAAAGGAGGGCCTGGAGCCTTACCCCCCCGCCTCCTTTGACAGCACTGGCCGCTGCGAGGTCTTCAGGGCTCCCACGGCCGCGTTTTACAGGGAAAGGAGTGCCTGGGGCGTCCCAATCCTCCTCCCCTTCCGACGGCGCCGGCTAACCTACCTTGAGAGTCCTTTTGGTAGGGCGGCAAAGCGGAGCAGCAACAGCACATGCTCTGAGTACTTGTGGCTGCAGCTAACTTCCATTGAGGGTGGGGAGGGGCGGGCTCGGAGACCAGCCGGAACGTCGTTCTGGCGGGTTCCGGCTGAAAAATAGCCCTGGTATCTAGTATTATTGTTTAAGTATATTGTTATTCCAGGGTTACTTCTCTCAAGTTGCAGATCGTAGCCTAGTTTCTGGGTTGTCTAATTAGTTGGAGTTGAATTTCTTTTGCATGAGAATGGCATCCAGGGCTCTAGTGGATTGGCGAATCTGGAATTGGCTCACCAGCAAAGATGATGCAAGCAAGAATCAGTTTTTTACTTGAACAACTTTGCGTTACAAGTTTATCTTCACTGGGACAATCTATGCGTTCTGCAGCATAAATCTTTATTGTTCTGTACAGCTGAAGGCTTTGTGTGAAAGAAATGTGTTTTGGGTTTGGTGAGCCAGTTTGGGGTAGTGGTTAAGACCGGTGGACTCTAATCAGGAGGACCCCGGCTTCATTCCCCACGCCTCCACATGCAGCTGCTGGGTGACCTCGGGTCAGTCACTGTTCTCTCAGAGGTGTTTTCTCATGAGCAGTTCTCTCAGAGCTCTCTTAGCCCCACCTACCTCACAGGGTATCTGTTGTGGGGAGAGGAAGGGAAGGAGATCGTAAGCTGCTCTGAGACTCCTAGTGAAGGGTGGGGTATAAATCTAATCTCCTCCTCCTCCTCTTCTTCTTAAAATTCATTTGCCTTGCACATTCTGTTCCTGATCTAACGCTGCAGAATCCACATGCTCTAGATGAACACATGCTAATAAGAACCTTGTTATGCAAGCATATTATGCCAGTACTAAAATAGCCTCATTGGCTGCCTGTCTATTTCCAAGCTCAGTTCAAAGTGTACTTACCTTCAGGTTCTGGAATCCAGAAACCTGCCTCTCCCGTACAGGTCCCCTTTGCCAGCATACACTGCTACTTGCTGTCAGGTTTCACTGCCCCCAGGGAGAGCTCAGTTTTCTTATAGTGGTGGCCCCCAACATTGTGGAACAATCTGTCCAAAGAGGCCTGACAGTTTCCTTCCCTTTTAAGTTTCTGGCAAGCTTGTAAAGCTGTTATTTTTTTTTGGATGAGGCCTTTGGCTGAATATAAAATGAGCTAGGTCCCTTTGAAGTGACTTCTCTGACTGAAATGTCCTTAATTGTTTCTTGACTGGGGTTATTAACCTTGTCATTCCAGCACAGCTGTTTCTTGGATCTTCTTTTAAATTTGCTTTTATGGGCAATCAGTATTTTAACTTGTTGTGTATTGGTAACAGTTTTGAACACTCTTGGAAAAGTGGGATATACAGACTGTTACATGAATGAACAAATGTATGGGTGATTTGTAAACCTGCCAACTCCAGGTTGGGAAATTCGTGGAGATTTGGGGGGAATAGTCTGGGAACAGCAGGGTTTTAGGAGGGGAGGGACCTAAGTGAAAAATAAAGCAAGAGAGTCCACCCCCCATGAAAAAGCAGCTATTTTCTCCAGGGGATCTGATCCCTGCAGTCTGGAGATCAGTTGTAATTGCCAGAGATTTCCAGTTCCCACCTGACGACTGGCAGCCCTAGGGAGCTGACAGAGCTCCACCATCATGGGCAGAACTTCTGTCATTCTTTTCAGATCCTCCTGAACCCTATGTCAGTCCTGTGGCATCTGCTTTCACATGGGTTCAGTCCTTTTTTTAAAAATACGTTCACATGTTTGTGAGTGTGTGCACACCTGGAAGTCATAGCAACCTCTGGTGACTGACCCTTACTGGAGTACCTGGAGGATATTCAGAGAGCTGGCTGAATAAAGCCTGCCCCCACCTCCCAACTGCTGGTATTCCAGAGAGGTCTCCCATCCAAGTACTTGCCAGAGTCAACCCTGCTTAGCTTCCGAGATTTGACGAGATCGGGCTTGCCTGGGCTATCTAGGTCAGGGCCATATGGGTCCAGTTCTAAGGGCAATGGTTTTGTGTTACGGATAGGTGTGCTTGGTCCTACAAATGGGTTTGCAGGTTACTAAGTGCTTCAGTAGCACTTGAAAGGAACTCATGGATAAGCAGTCCCTGCTGATTTTGGTGATGCTGATTAACACATTCAGTTGTTAATGCAAATTATCTCAGGCCTGGTCTATATGTTCATTGCAGTGTCAATTGCTGCCTTTGCCTGTGTGAATGAGCCCCCAGAGATCAAACTGCATGGAAGACATTCACTTCATATTATGTCATAATGGCAATGCAGTCAGTTCATACATCCCACTGTCAGAGACCAGTTCTTGGGTGTTGAGAAAAGACACCATAGGATCAGCTTGTTTGGGAAGAAGGACCTGTCTTTATTCCCCATGGGGGCTCAAACTAGGCTTGTGGAGATATTTGACTGGGGAAAGTGTGTGTAGATGGGAAGAGTGAAAACCCATTCCTCCAGTGCTATGGCTCCTGCCCATATTGCCTCCCCTCCTTATAGCTCAAGTTATACATATGGAGATCCATCTGATCATTAATCCTCAACATCACATGTAGATCAACCCTGAGTCAACACTCGAGTGCTGATGAGGCATGACTCTGTGCTACGATGGTAGGGTTGCCAAATCTGGGTTGGGAAATACCTGGGGACTTTGGGGGTGGATCCAGGAGAAGGTGAGGTTTGGGAGGGGAGGGGCCTCAGCATGGTACAATGTCATAGAGTCCACCCTTCAGAGCAGCCATTTTCTCCAGGGGAGCTGCTCTCTGTCAGCTGGAGATCAGTTGTAAAAGCGGGAGAGCCCCAGGCCCCACCTGGAGGCTGGCAACCCTATATGATGGATTGGTGTGTGTGTGTGTGTGTGTGTGTATGTTTGTGTGTGTGTTGCCATGGATGCTGTGGGTGTCAACAGGGATTTCTACACCAACTTTTGTTTCTATTGATATTGTTTTGCTTCCTACTTCATTGCTGCCATTCAGTTGCCTCCATATTTTACTCATAGAAGGCTGGCACCACTGTGGCCCAGAGACCTAGCTGGTTGAATTTTAGGGTGCCATATTACCGTATTGGTTAGGGCAATGGAGTGAACCTTAAGGGGCCCAGGTGGTATAATGCATAGAGGGTGAGGAAGACTGCTGTTTCCCCAGGGAGTTCCCTGAGGTAGAAAACCATAGGTAGATTGTCGAAGGTTTTCACAGTCGGAAATCATTAGTTGTTGTAGATTTTCCGAGCTGTATGACCATAGTTTTGGCATTGTAGTACCTGACGTTTTGCCAGCAGCTGTGACTGGCATCCTCAGAGATCTAACTCAGAAAGATAGCGTACTGTATTAAACCTCTGAGGATGCCAGTCACAACTGCTGGCGAAACATCAGGTACTACAATGCCAAGACCATGGCCATACAGCCTGGAAAATCTACAACAACTAGTATAGGTAGATTACTTTTATATTAAGTGTATACAGTTCATATCCTTCAAGCACGGATGCCTGTTCCTGGCTGCTGCTGGGAATCAGTTTGGCTTGCAGTGCTACACTTTACACCCAGAAGTCAGGGAAACTTGCCAAACAACTTAGGCGGTTTCAACTGGGTAGCTTTATAAACAAATACTTTTGCTTGCCTTACTTGATGTGCTAACTCGTGAACTCTTCGAAGGTAAATTCCTGTGCAGTTCCAGCTAATTTTAAATGTAGAACTGTCAGGCTATTTATTTATTTGTCTGTGTATTTGCCCATCAGTTACCAGGCTTAGTGTGAGGCATTGGCCATCGCACGCAAAGCCCTTCGTGGCCTTGGACCCTCGCGCCTGCCAGGGCAGCTCTCCCCGCATGCTCTGCCACGACAGCTTCGCTCATCCCAGTAGGGTCTTCTGCAGATGCCAACCTGCAAACGAGCAAAATCAACAACTGCCCTTATATGTGCCTTCTCCATTGCGGCTTCCACATTGCAGAACAGCCTGCCTGAGGTCAAGAAGGCTCCCGGCCTCATGGCTTTCCACAGACTATGCAAAACTAAATCCTTCTAGAATCTAGGTGGATTTTCTGTGCAGCCCATAGACATGCACGGTATTAAATGATTCACAATGTTACTTAAAAAAATTTAGGGTCTGTTTTCTATACTTTAGCTGCTCAAGCTAGGATGCTACGATGGAATTTGGCACCATTTAATGTGTCCTGTTAACACTTACGGTTTCCTTCAGTTCTGTTTTTAGACTTCTGGTTGGTTCTGCAACTCTAATCCTATTGCATTGTTTAACAAACGCCCCATCCATTGATGGTATCGACTCACTCGGTGTAAACTGCCTTGAGCCCAAGTGAGAAAGGTGGACTATCAATAATGTAACTAAATATTTTTTTCCTTTATACCCCACCTTTCTCCCCAATGGGAATCCAAAGCGGCTTATGTAGTACTCTTGTCCTCTGTTTTATCATCACAAGAGCCCGGTGAGGTAGGTCAGTCTGAGAGTATGTGATCCAGCAAGCTTCCATGGCAGAGGATATTCTGCAATATGGGATGTCTTGGATTGTTTACATAGTGGCCACGTTTCAGCAAGAACCATGCCTGCTATGATGAGGTCTGGCTGCTAATCCCCCCGGGCACAAGGTATCTATGGACCCCTCCATTGTATCTCCCTTTGTCACCCAAACTGGATCCAGAGAAAGGGGAATTAGCTTTAAAAAGGGTTGCAGGACCTTCTAAGTCTGTGTGTACCAGGGTGGATCTCAGTGGGGATACCCCCAAATAAAATCAGGAAGAAAGAGAGTGCGAGAGAGCGATTGTATTTTCACTATTAAACTGGGAAGGTTTTTTTATGGGGAAGAGTCCCATAGCTGGTTGTGGGAATCACTCTCCCAGGAACATGATTGGTTCAAGATAAAAAGCTTGAATCTCACTGACTGGCTTAAAGTTAACTGCTGACAAACTTGGGGTGGGGGGGAGCACCTCAGTTAGGCTGTTGTGAGCCAAATCTTCATGGGCACAAAGAGCCTGGGTGTTGATTAATTAATTAAGTTGAAGTAAACCAGATCTGCACTGACACAAAAGTCTGGGTGAGTCAAAAAAGCACCTAAAACAGAGTGGAGCATAAATTAATGACCTGAGTGCCCTTCTTGAATGAGTAAAAAAAGGCAAAAGAGGAACTGGGCACTGATTAAGGTAACAACAATTTCCTTGGGCTGGGCAGATGCCTCGGGGGTATGACAGTGTTGAAAAAAATTGCTATGGAAAATGAAGTGAAGTCCCATTGTTATTGAGAACCTAAAGCTGGGGGAGATGGCACTTAATCAGTTTCTGATGCCAGCACCCCTACCTCTTTCCTGGGCCTTCATGGCTGAACCCAGGTGCCTTTATGAGACTGCTTTCATCCCAGATCCCATTGGCACAGGCTCTAAAAGGGAGTGCCTATTAAAACGATTAAGTCTAAAATAAGAGGGGGATCCCACTGAACAAGGAATCTTGGCTGTAGGAGGGATGGGGTCCTTACAGCTTCTCCCCACCCCCCAGTTGTGGCCATACCAGGAAATTGCACTTTGGTCCTTGGTTGTAGCTTTTATCTCTCCCCTCCCAAAGGAAGCTATGCTGGGGGCCAAGTGCAACTTCTCTGCATTCCTCTTAGTTCTGTTGATGCTGGTGGGTGGATCAAAGGACCAGATAGAGTCACTGCAGTGCTGCAAGGGTGCTCAGCTGATTGGGAGAGGGATTTGGAGGAGGCAATGGATCATGACTCTCTGGCATGCTGCTTCCTCCACTACCTCCAGGGTCCCCCCCCCCCTTTGGGAAATTAGAGAGGACTCAGCATCTCCATTTGTGTTCTCTCTGCCAAGCTCCGAACTTCAGCAGGTGTCCAACCAAAGTTTCCTGGATGAAACATATTGCTTGGCTCCTTTCCAGTCTGGTGTTAGAACTGGTTATGGGACTACAACAGCCTTGGTCACCTGGTGGATAACCTGTGCTGGGAGATCGAGGGAGTATGACTCTGTGGATTCTCCTGGATATCTCAGCAGCTTTTGATACCATCCATTGTGGTATCTTTCTGGAATGCCTTTCTGGGGTATGATTGGGAAGCACTGTTCTGCAGTGCTTTTGGTTAGGGATGCCACACACACCCCCCCTGGTGGGGAAGGGGATCCACTGCATTTGGGCCCCACCACTTTGTTGCTGGTCAGCTGGCCGGCGGGGGGGGGGATTACCCCCCAAACTTGGAAGTACGCAGAAATTAAACACAACATGCCTACATGACCCAAAAAGTTACGTAGGCATGTCAGAGGGTGATGCTCTGGGTTTTGGGGAAGCTCTATGGTAGAAGCTAGACGCTGGCTCAATAAAGGCTCAGATTTTGGAGTCAGCAGATGCTGGGGTTCCTTGAACAACTGGGGTAAACAATGAATGGAGTGGTAGGATAGAAATAACAATTCTCCGAGGCTTTCACGGCCATTGCATAGGTTTTTCAAGAGCCTCTGCAGCTTGATCTGTCCGGTTCCGTACAAGTTCTCTGTCAGAGTCATTCTAGACATCCCTCTGCCCTCTTCAGGTCACCCAGCTCTTCGCAATAGGCATAGGCCTCTGGCCCCACCCATGCTTGTCTGTCGATTCCAGGAAGGGAAACAGGAGCTCACCTCAGATCTGATGCAATTGACAGTCTTCACAATTAAGCCCTAAGAGTTTAGCTACATGGAACCCTGGAGTTCTGCAACTGCAATGGAAGCTTTAAGTTTTGGCCTTAAAAGCAGACTGGGTGGGAGGACCATACAGAGGAGGCCATGGTGCTGGGAAAGGGAAGGAATTAGAGCTCACCCGTGTAGTTCCCCTGATCAAAAACTGCCCTCAGAGGCTGCTTTAAGATAATAAAAAGAGAAATACCAGCATAGCCTTCCTTCCTTTTTGGAGTTTATATGCTGGGATTTCAGAGTAATGGCACTAGGGGATGAGTTCAAGGCTTTCTTCTCCATCTCCACAGCTCAAATTCTTCCCCCCTCCCTACATCGTCAGTGACAGCCCCTAACAGCCAAATTCCATGTCTAGAGTCCCTGACACAGAACTCAGCCCTTACTGGAAAGGAACTCACAATATTTTTCAGATATTATTGTTTTTATGGGTTAATTGTACCTTACAAAAAGATACAACTCACAGTGTTTTTAAAGGTGCACCAATATTACCGTACCTTACAAAAAGATGCCAAGAATGTTCAACCACCGTAGTCTTATGAGGAGAGGTCTTTTATTGAAAAGTTGGATGCATGTAATCCTGTTTTAAAATCTTTCAATGGCTGGCAGTGACAATCATTTTCATAAGTTTCATTCCTTCACACAACATTTCTGTTTTCCTTTTTGAGGACAATTGTTAAATCTTTTTTCATACACTTTTCCAGAGGGGCAATTTTCTTTGAACAGCAGACAGAAACCCCGATTATCATAACACGGAGGATGCTGAACTGTGGCATTAACACTTGCCTCATGGTTGCTCCCTGCACAGGGAAAGACAACAACATTAAAAGTGTTGGACTCTGTGTCTTTATACGGGACAGCCAGTGCCAGCTTAAGCTGGTGAGCCACCCTGAACACCCTCCTCCCATGTTCCCCCCAGTAGGGTTAAAACTGACATGGAGAAGATATACCTCTGCACAGGGGTCCTTTGGGTCCGGAGCGAGGCGGAGCAAAGCTCCGCCAGCTCAGGAGTGGCCACTAGGGCAGCCACGGGCCGAATCAGATTCTCTGATCTGATTCGGCCCACTGCCGAATTGCTGCCGAAATTCGGTGGCAACTTTAAAAGTGACTGGAGGGGAGGTGGTTTGAGGGAGTAACACTTTTTCCCACCATAGAGAACAATGGAGGGGATGGGACAACCTGTTTGGGGGCCCATAGAATTGGACCCAGTGATCCAATCTTCTTGAAACTTGGTGGGTATTTCGAGGAGAGGCCCCAGCAGCTACCCTGCAAGTTTGGAGCCTCTCCCTTAAACCGCCTTTCCTCCAGCCCCTCATATACCCTATGAGTTTTTGCCATTGATTTCAATGGCCCATAGGGTATAATGGGGCTGAAACTGACATTCCCTTTGTGACACACTTCCAGTGATGTCAGGGGACGTGGCATATGCTAATGAGTTATGCTAATGAGCTCCTGCACCTCTTTTTCTACGAAAGGACCCCTGCCTCTGCAGCCCTCTTTGGTCCCCTGACAACAGCACTGCAGGGGAAAAAACAACAGGAGCCAGCCACACCTATCACTTCCTTCCACTTCACCCCCCCCCCCAAGCAGACAGAGAGGAGGATGCTGAACCATGGCATTAACACTTGCCTCATGGTTGCTCCCTGCATAGGGAAAGACAACAACATTAAAAGTGTTGGACTCTGTGTCTCTATACGGGACAGGCAGTGCCGGCTTAAGCTGGTGAGCCTCCCTGAACACCCTCCTCCCATGTTCCCCCCAGCAGGGTTAAAACTGACATGGAGAAGATATACCTCTGCAGCCCTCTTTGGTCCCCCGACAACAGCAGTGCAGGGAAAAAACAACAGGAGCCAGCCACGCCTATCACTTCCTTCCACTTCACTCCCCTCCAATGTCTCAAGCAGACAGAGAGGTCAGAGGGCAATGAAGGAAAGGGCTTCGATTTTAAGGATGGCAGAGAGTGCAAATGCACTGTTATCTCCAGAGCTGCTCGCACCCATGTGAAGCCTGTCCACCTCAACACAGACCTTACATCTCAGACATCCACCACAGAGATCAAAGCAGCATACATGGTCTGTCCTCACAACCTCCTTGTGAGGTCTCTTAGCTTGTGAGAGAGAGTGGCTGCCCCTGGGTCACCCAGGGAACTTCATGTCTGAGAGAACAGGGAACTCATGTTGGCACAGCTTAAGTCCTGTTCTGCTACACCTTGCTCACTAGACTGCTCAGAATGGAAGGGCTCTCTGTTGGTGCCTTGCTGCCACTGATGACCTTTTCAGAATATTCTTCCGCACCCCCCACCCCCATCCCATTCACTTACCCTGAACAACCTGGAAGACGAGGAAAACTGCAGCAACAATCAGGAAGACCCTCATAGTGGATGGTTGGGCTGGAATTTTGATGTCACAAAATGACTGCTGAACCAAGAGTGATGCAGCTGGATAGTGGTGAATGGGCCGTCAGCAGATCCTTTATAGGGAAGTGCAAACAGGTTGGCTATTGCCTCAATGTCTGTGGAGCAACGCTGGCTAGAGTTTGCAGTGAATCAATAGACATCCTAAATGTATTTCCTCAAACAGTGAACCCTCGAATGAGGCACATGAACAATTAACAATGTGGAAATTCCCAATTGTTTTTTAAGCAACATTTTCCCAATATGTAAATACAAGCAAATTATGCAAACAACTGCCACTAGTGTGTCAGGCCATGGGTCCATGCAGTCCAAAACATCTCTCTCTCTCTCTCTCTCCCCCCCCCCCAGCAGTACCCCAACATCTTGGGATGAGGTCTGTTGAGCCTTTGTTTTTGTCTCTTATTTTTCATTGAGCTATTGTGCAGGCAGGCCAAATCAGTAGTGAACCAAGAGGGTCAAGCTAACAAAAGAATTATTATAAAAATTATAAATGTTTATTAGGGTCTACACATAAATAAAACATAATAAAAGTAAAAGAGACAGTCTTAATATCAGACAATTACAGTTTGGTTCATTAGAAACTGATTATAGTACATATCAAACTGATGGACAAAACTTTTGACAAGGACCATACGTGTTTCAGCCCCTATGGGCCTTCCTCAGTGGTCAATATTCCTTATTACACAATGACACACATCCAAAAATACATGCATTCAGAATTTGATAGATAGATAGATAGATAGATAGATAGATATAAATGAGACCAGGTGTTTCTTTCTGAAATTGTTGAAAAAACTCTCTCCCCCCCCTCCCCCTGGCAGCAGTTCTCCAACATCTAAGGAGGAGGACATAGTGTAGATACGGATAGATGGTCCAAAACCTGGAAATCACTTAAATACTTGAAAATGATAAACTACAAAGAAAATATTTATAAACTCTTTTATCATTGGCATTGGTCCCCTGATAGGCTGAGCAAATGTTATAAAAATGTATCTAATTTATGTTGGATGTGTGAGAAAAATACGGGAACTTTCTTTCACATGTGGTGGACGTGTAATACAAAAATTTTGGAAAATGATTAATAAGTTGATCTGTGAAATTCTGGTTTGTGAAGTATCTTTGGATCCAGGAACTTTTTTGCTAAATATGTTACTGGATGGTCTGAAGAAATCAGACCCAAAACTGTTGGCTTATATACTAACTGCGGCATGTATACTGTGGGCAAAATGCTGGAAATCTTCTAAGTTACCGGAAAAAGAAGAACTAATTAACAAATTACTGGACTGGGCTGAGATGGACAAATTAAGCTATCTAATGAATATGGATAATAAGTTGGATCCAACCTCTTGGTTGGAGTAATATATGTGCTCTTAATATATCGGAATATTATGATTGTTAAACTTTAAATCCTAATAAAATGTGTGGAAAAAAACATCTAGGGAGGAGGTCTGTTGAACCCTAGGTTTTCTCTCTTATTTTTCAGGGAGCTTTTGTGCAGGCAGGCCAAATCAGTAGTCTTGGGGTTCAGCCACTGCTTCCTATCAAACCTTTTACAGTCAACAAAGTGGTCTACTGGTCAGTACACCAAGGGTTAAGGAGGTTCAACAAATGGAAATCTTTGTGGATTAAGAAAAAGGTCAGCCTACTTTGGGCCCAGCCAGAATGGGAGGAAAACTTTTCTTGAAATCCCCGGCCAAAAAAAGAAAAAGAAAAAGAAAAGCAGTGTCTTTGATACTTCATGAAGGGGCTGCAAACTGGAGAAACACATTCATTCTTTCTCTAAGCCTAATAGCAGCAGGAGTGCTGGGTGCTAAAACTGAATGCAGATAATAGTGGGCAATTGGCAACATGGTGGAATGGAGACCAGTATGATACGGAAGAAACTCTTAAAAAAGAAGAAGAAACATTATGGAAAGGGTGTGTTATGGGTGGCTCCATCCTCTGTGAAAAAGGTCATTGAGCCCAATAACTCTGGATGTCTAAAAGAAAGACACTTTGTTAAAAAAATCTTTGTGTGTAGAAATACTTGGACCAAAAAGTAATTCATTAGCTGTGACATATTTTTTTTAACTTTTTCTAACTCAAAATACCAATAAAACTGCCAAAGGAGAAAATGTTGTAATTACAGATGTTACCACTCTTATACTTGTCAACAGTCAACACTCAGCCTATGGCAATTATCAGAAACTGCCTGCCTTGCTCTGAATTGGAGCAGTCAATCTCTCTCAGCCTAACAGGATTGTTGCAAACTCCTTGGAGGAAGGGTAAAATTAAAAAAAAACGTGATAGATGGGATTCACAATTGAAATACAAAAGGGGGGGGGGGAAATCTCCATCTCCCATAATGTTAGAACTTGGGATCACACAATGAAAATTATTGATGGGGTACAGGTATCTTCACATGGTACAAAATCAACTTTTGAAATTTATTACCACAAGATGTAGTCATGGCAAGAAGATTAGATGGCTCTAAAGTGTGTGTGTGGGGGGGAATCAGACCAATGCATGTGTGTGGGGGGTGCAGATCTAGTAATGTCTGTTAGTCATGATTGCTAGATCCCCCATGTACTAGTGGACCAACAAGTACTGGGTGCTGGGGGGAAATAAGGGAATGCCATTGCTTTTAAGCCTGGCTTGTGAGTTTCCCAGACACATCAAAGCTGACCCTGTTGAAAACAGGGTGTTATGACTATATTACTCTACAGTCTGATCCAGCATGGCTATCTCAGTGCTGTTAATATGCATTCAGTCTTAAGAGCAACAGGCATTAAAATGACAGGGCTTAGTTATGAAGACAGCAATTATAAGGGGAAGAGAATTCCTGGAATCATCTCTGCCGGTTGCATAAGATCTGGAGTGAGCTTTTGTTTTCCTTCTTGTTGTAGGAATTTAAGCCTGGGTGTGGCCAAAGGCCTGATTCTTTTTCCAAGAGTCAGTGCCTGTTGTTTTTAACAGAATCCATCCTTTCCAGAGTGATCCTCACAATTCCTGAGACTGGGATTATGTTATTTTTCCTCTCACTGGAAATTCTCCACCAAGCCCTTTGTACCATCTATAGCATGATTAGGAAGGTACATTTGATGCTGATAGTGAATACATGTTGATAGCACTGAGAAAGCCACTCTGAATTACTTTTTGGTCCAGGCCTATGCCTATTGTGAAGAGCTGGGTGACTTGAAGAGGGCTGAGGGATGTCTAGAATGACTCTGGCAGAGAACGTGTACTGAACCGGACAGATCAAGCTGCAGAGGCTCTTGAAAAACCTATGCAATGGCCGTGAAAGCCTCAGAGAATTGTTATTTCTATCCTACCACTCCATTCATTGTTTACCCCAGTTGTTCAAGGAAGCTCAGCACCAGCTGACTCCAAAATCTGAGCCTTTACTGATCCAGCTTCTAGCTTCTACCATAGAGTTTTCCCCAAAAACCACATTGTCCCCCCCCCCCCCCCCCAACGTACCTACGCTGCTTCCAGGTCACATAGGCACATTGCCTTTAATTTCTGCATCCTTCCTTGTTTGGGGATAATCCCCCCACTAGGCAGCTCGCCAGTGACAGACAAGCAGGGCATGAAAGAGGGGGACCTCTGCAGGGTGTGTGTGTGTAATGCTGGGCAGCATCCTTATGGACTTTTCTGATTTATAGGGGCAGCGTATGGACTATGATATCAGTTATGTGGGACATGAGAATACACTAGGTGACCAGTGGGAAGATGGGAATAGATGCCTACACTACAGCATCAGAGGTTTTTTCTGAGGTTGCCACCTCCAGGCGGGAAGTTGACACATAGAACAAAGACACTCTCTCACACAAAGCCATGAGGTTATAGACTTACACCAGCAACTCCTTACAGATATACATTCCTTGCACGTATGCCTGCTTGTGCCCCCTCCTGCCAGCCTTCACCTCCATTTGCTACATCAAAGGACTTCACACCTGGGTGCGAAGATACCGGGATGCTTCCTGAAGATCGGTTCCCATGGCCAGTGTTCCTGTGATCCAGAAGATCGGCAGCAGATCCCGCTGGCAGTGACATCCTGCCCTGGCCATCAGATAGATTTGAATATTGACTACTCCTTTAACACCCCCTTAGTGGCTAGAGATAGCAAACAGACCTTCTATAGGTTTTCTAGGGATGGCATCATATCTGGCCATCCTCCCAGGTACCACCTCCCAATAAAAGCTGCTCCCCAGGATTCCAGTTCAGTTCCCGTTCCTGCTCTAGTTCCTTCCTTGTCTCCCATCCTCCCTCATGGACCCCTGGGTGCACCACTAGGGTCTGCCACGTGGTCTTCTGCTGGTTCAGAGCCACGATCCCTTATCCTCTGCGTAACGACTTCTCATCCTCGTTTTCCAGCTGGATTCCACTGCTTCTATAGATGTAAATATCACCCTCGACCGAAACCATCAATAACCTGCTCATGCACACGTCTCTGTAACTTCTATCTAATTTCCTAGTACTGCATGCTTGTATGAATGACAGGACAACATTGTTTTGTACAACCTTTTATTATATTTCAGTAAACAAACTATCTTATACTTTTAAATTGAGTCTGTGTCAGTTTCTCAGAAGCATCGGTTAGTGCCGCCTCTGTATACACTGGTGAAGGTCCTGTAGGCCTACTGCATATTGATAAGAGCTGATATTCCTCCATAAAATTGATAAATAAAAGAGCAGTCAGGCTAACGAGGGGGGGGTTGGCATCCCTAACTGGAAGCTCTGCAGAACAGTGTCTCCCAATCACAGCCCAGAAAGGCATTCCAGAAAGATACCACGATGGATGGTATCAAAAGCTGCTGAGATATCCAGGAAAATCCACAGTCATACTCCCTCTATCTCCCAGCACAGGTCATCCACCAGGTGACCAAGGCTGTTACAGTCCCATAGTCCTAACACCAGACTGGAAAGGATCCAGACAATATGTTTCATCCAGGAAGCCTTGGTTGGGCACCTGCTGAAGTTCGGAGCTTGGTAGAGAGAGTGCACCTTCAAATGGAGATGCCGAGTCCTCTCTTATTTCCCAAGGGGGGGGGACCCTGGAGGTAGTGGAGGAAGCAGCATGCCAGAGAGTCATGATCCATTGCCTCCTCCAGATCCCTCTCCCAGTCAGCTGAGCACCCTTGCAGCACTACAGTGACTCTATCTGGTCCTTTGATCCACCCACCAGCATCAACAGAACTAAGAGGAATGCAAAAAAGTTGTACTTGGTCCCCAGCATAGCTTCCTTTGGGAGGGGAGAGGTTAAAGATACAACCAGGGGGAAGGATTGAGGTGCAGTTTTCAGGTGTGGCCCCAACTGGGGGGAGAGAAGTTGTAAGGACCCCACCTCCCTCTATCCGAGAACCCCTTGGACAGTGGGATCCCCCTCTTATTTTGGACATAATTGCTTTAATAGGTACCCCCTTTTAGAGCCTGTTCCAAGGGGATCTGGGAAGAAAGGAGTCTCATAAAGGCACAAAGGCCCAGGAAAGAGGTAGGGGGTGCTGGCATCAGAAACTGATTAAGTGCCATCTCCTCCAGTTCCAGGTTCTCACTAACAATAAAACTTCATTTCATTTTCCATAACAATTTTTTTTTCAAAAAATGGAATATCCTGTCATACCCCCGAGGCGTCTGCCCAGCCCAAGGAAGTTGCTGTTAACCAGTGCCCAGTTCCTCTTTTGCTTTTTTTACCCAATCAAGAAGGGCACTCAGGTCATTAATTTATGCTCCACCCTGTTTCATGAGCTTTCTTGACTCACCCAAATTTTTGTGTCAGTGTAGATCTGGCTTACTTCAACCTAATTAAAATATGTTAATCGTGTTGCCTCACCCAGGCTCTTTGTGCCCATGCAGATTTGGCTCACAATAGCCTAATCGAGGTCCCCCCCACCCCCAGTGTGACAGCAGTTTTAAGCCAGCCAGTGAGATTCAAACTTTTTATCTTGAGCCAATCATGTTCCTGGGAAAGTGGTTCCCACGTCCAGCTATGGGACTTTTCCCCATAAAAAGACCTTCCCAGGTCAGTGAAAAGTGTTCTAGTTTTGCCCAGTACTTGACACTACCCTTGCAGCTGTGTTGCAGGCTCCTTCCCTGCTCCTCATTCTGAGGCCTGGACCTCTCCAGACCACACACCCAAGATTTCAGGTCATATGTCCCTTCCCTAAAAACTTCCCAGTTGCCTCCCTCCTACCTTTTATAAGTCAGCCCACTTTGTGTGTATGTGTGTGATTGCTTAGGGAATTATTTCTCAGGTGCTCAGTGTAGGTTCATTGCTACCTCTAAGCTGTGGAGTTTTGTGAGCAAAAATTCTACTTTGTGAGCTACTAGCATTAAAGTTGTGAGCAAGCAATTTGGCTACCGCATAAATCAGTTTACTCTGGAGCCATCCTTCCTAAGCTAAGACAAAAATATGTGACCCAGAGGCTGAAAAACTGCAAGGTAGCTCACACTAACTCAGCTTAGAGGGAACACTGGTTCCAATATTTAATAAATAGAAGCCATATCTCAACTAACCTTTCCTGAGAGTTAATTTTACCCTCACATATTTTCTTATACACTGTAATCTTATCCATCAGTACCAAATGCCATATCTTGTGAATCCATTTGTCTACATTGGGCTTCCAAGCCTGTGCCAATAGTTTTCTAGCTGTGACCACCATATTTTTAAGGGACTATTTTCTTCCTCTTGAAAAGTCTGCTGGTAAAATGCTTAGCAGAGCTATTGTGGGCGAGCAAGTTAATTTACCGGTTAGGATGTTATTAATCTCCCTAAATATGCTGTCCCAGAAACCTTGAACTAATGGGCAAGCCCACCAAACATGAAACGAGGTACCTACTGCTTTATTACATCTCCAGCATAATTTGAAAGCATCCGCCAGTACTTTTGCTGGCCTTCCAGGTGTAAAGTACCACCAACACACATGTTTAAGATGTTTTCCCTTATACCTATATTTGATGATATCTTAGTGAGTCACTTCCTCATGCAGTTCCTTCCAAAGATCCTCTGAGATATTTATATGCAAGTCTTTCTCCCACCTGTTCATATAGATATACTTTCAAAGAGGTGCACTACCTTTCAGTATGGAGTTGTATTTATACAGACAACTTCTATGGAAATTTGACAGTCAGGGCTTTGCTGCTACCTAGAAAGCAAAACCGGAATGCAAACTTCAATACAGGGTTGCCAGTCTCCAGGTACAGCTGGAGATCGCCTGAAATTAGGGAATATTATCCCTTTGAAGTTTATTGAATGAAGTGTGTGTTAAAAGGGGTGAGATCCTAAAAATGTTTCCTAAATGGTTCCTAAAAATGGTTAAAAAAATGACATTCCAATATTTTATGAGACAGAGTGCCAATTGTACCTTGACCCTTGTTAGGGCAGAGATGATCTGAATATGGAATACAATGAAATCCGCCCTGTAATACTTCAGAGGGGATGGCATTAAAGCGAGCTAAAGTGAAGGCCCTAACAAGGTGGGGGGACATTAGGTGTCTCATGTATCGTGGCAGAGTCCAAGTATGGCAGCTCACCAGGGAATAGCCAGCAGTGGATTAGCACAGAAGCCCAGGTGGGAGCAATCATGAACAGGGTGGAGGCAAAGGGGCCAGGAAACAAAAGGGATAGATGGGGGAGTTTAGAAGAGGAAGAAGACAGGGCTGGAGTGCATCTGCCAGGAGACAAGACCATGCAAGAAAGGGATAGGACAGCTGACAAAGTTGATGGGAATCTGGACTAGGGATGTGCATTTGGCCTGCCGAAAGCCAAATCAGATTCCCTAATCTGATTCGGCTGGCTGAACAGGGATTCCCTGAATGGATGCTGTATATTCAGCATCCTTTCGGAGCATCCCTTTGCTGGGCAAGGAAGGGAAAGTGTTTAGACTTAAAACACTTTCCCTTGCTTCTGAGGTGGCATATTCCCTTCATTGAAGAGAAGGCAATTTGCCTTCCCTTCAGTGATAGGAAAGCTCCCCTTCAAGGGGGGATTATTATACCCTATGGGGACAGTCCCCATAGGGTATAACTGAGCTGAATAAATTCAGCTAGTCTGATAATTCCCGAACGCCAGTATCATACCAATACTGGGATTCGGGAATGTTGGCAAATATTGAATTTTTTTGGGTTTGGAAGATCCGAATCTGAAAAATTCTTAATTTTTTTTGGTGCAAACCCCTAATCTGGACTGTAGCTGTAATAGCCATGAGCCAGGGAAAGATCGCTGGAAAGTTCAGACCTTGGAGTTATCAGAGAAGGTGAAGTAAAATATGCCTCCCAGAGAAAAGCAATCAAGAAGGTAGCCATCAGCCTTATTACAGGAGAAAGGACTTGTCTTGAGGGAAGGGCTATCAGAAGGCCAATGAGGACTGAGGTAATTATAAACGGAGAAACAGCTCCAGCAAAAGACTGTCTGGTGAATAGAGAAGCTGGGTATTTACAGCAGAGTAGCAGCAGAGGCTTAGTTGCTCCTGGGGAGACACCTTGTGGTGAGAATAGAAAGTGCCTAAATAAAAGAGCGCCTGAATTGCAGTACTTGGAGTTTCTGGCCTTTGTGGCTCCCTGAAAAAGTCGGGTCTGCGTGAATGATTACACAGAGGTGGTAAAACACCAAAGAATTTACTCGAGCAGACTCTGCAAGAGTGAATCACCGTACTGTTGTAATCCAGCTCTGTAAGGCAATGCTGAACAAGTGAAACATCTTTGCCTTACCTAGCAAGAAGATATCTTTAGTTATAAACCCTAGCTGCCTTAATCTGAGACCAACAATGGTTTATTCAAGGTATGGGCTTTCGTGTGCATACACACTATTTCAAATACTACTGAGTGACAGTACATTTTTCTGGTGACCCAGAAATCCCAGCTTGTCTTCAGCCACAAGGAGTCTTGCTATACTGTTTAGTCCTAACATAGTCTGTGTCCAGATGGTACCAGGTAAGGGAATCAACAAAATATTTGTTGTAATGGCAAGAGGTAAGCATCTTTTCAGGTTACATAGATGGAGAACGGGAGTCAGATACTTCAGAGTACTGCTGAGAAACCTCTGACAAATGAGGCTTGAAAATATGTTCTTCTGTCACCCTGCTTGAGGGAACTTATAAGCCGCACTCAAGAGATAATATGAGGCAAATGTACATAATTGTTTAGTAGAGTGTTTTCTAAGAGACTGAAAAATAGGGCCATATAATTACTGCCGTCTGTGTTTGGGTCTTCTCATTCATGTTTATCCAGGGCGTTCCGGAGCCCTTATCACGTCTAATGCAGTGATGTGGGCCTTCCAGAAAAATACAAATCAGAAAAAAATGCCTTAAATAAAGGGTGATCTGATTTTTGGTATCAGTCCTTATATCTAATTCAGTTGGTAATTTTATTTATTTATTTATTTATTTAATTTGTACCCCGCTCTCCCCGCAAGCAGGCTCAGGGCAGCTTACACTAGTTGGTACATAAATACCATTAAAATCCACATGAAATTTTCTCAGATTGGGTTGATTTATTGGTCCTGCTACACTAGAAGAGCTGAATTTTCAGCGTCTGTGAATAGTAGCAAAGTAGCATACAGGTAATAAAAGAACAGGTGTGAGAACTAAGTTTAAGTCCAGTGGCACTTTCAACATACACAACAGGACAAGAAAGAACAGGCAGTACCTTCACAACATACCATCACACAATTCTTCAGATACTGAAGAAGTGAGCATTGATGAAAGCTCATACCCTCCCCCAAATTTTGTTAGTCTTTAAGGTACTACTGGATTTTTCTACTGCTACAGACAGATTAACATGGCTACCCATCTTGGCCTTTCTCCTTGAGTATTTCTGACCATGGGATTCTACCTAGCATAACTTTAAGTTTGTTAAATTTAGCTTTTCTAAAGTCCAGCCTATATGTCTGATTATGTACAGCTTTCTCCTTCTCCAAGATCTTAAATTCCAAAATGACATGGCCACTACTACTCTAAGGCAATCATTTCCTCCAGGGAAAATATACTGCCATACCGCATGATCAATCCAGATCTGGGTCTCGCAGCAATTTTTTAGGAACTTGAAATGCAACAACATCCATTTAGGTAGGTAACTAAGATGGATGCCATCAGGGAACTCAGAGAAATAAAGCACAACAAAAACATGCAGTGTGACAGATGCAAAAACTATTTTTATTGCAATGGGCGTGAGAATAGCTGGACATCAATTAATCTGTCTAAGAAGGGGGTGTCTGCTGATCCCAAGTTAGTTCCATTTGAAAGGATTGTTACTGGTAAGCTTGACAGCAGAGAAGGCCAGGCAGACAGTTTCCAACAGACTTCTCATTTGGACGGCAGCAGGGCCGGCAGTTGCCTCCAACAGAGTTGCACACAATAGCACTCCTTGACTTAATGGGCTCTAGATAAATAAAAGAAGAAGAGAGATATAGATCTTTCCTTAGAAGCTTAATCCACAAGCATGTTCAGAAAAAAAAAATCGATACAGAGAATGGGGTGCTACATGGAACATACTCTCTTTAGATCTGTACAGAGTCAACCCACTTAGAGACATTTGCCACCCTTGCTTCTGAAAGGTGAAGTGGTGCAGCAAGGGTGGATAATATTAAAAGCTCATAGAACAGTAATTAAAACATAAAGTAAGAAGGGGGATTGCTGAGAGAATGCCAGATGAAAGAAAAAAGTCTTCACCCACTAGTGGAAGACAGAGGCAGAAAAGGACAGATGAGTTTCTCGGGGGAGAGAGTTCCAGAGTTTGGGTGCCATGAGAAGGCCCTCTTCTGGGATGCCACCTGCCTAGCACACTGCAGTAATTAAACCTAGATGTTATCAAGACATGTACCACAGTGGCCAGATCTTTTCTACCTAGGAAAGGCTGTAGCTGACTAACCAGTCATAGGGGGTCAAAGGCACTCCTAGCTGCAGCTGCCACCAGCTTATCCAGCAGTAGGCCTGGGTCCAAGAGCACCCTCAACTATGGACCTGTTCTTTGAAGGGGACCACAACCCCATCCACAGCAGATGACACTAGGGTTGCCAGGTTCCCCCAGCCTGTGGGGGATCCCCTGGTTTCTGGTGCTCCCCCCTGGCATTGGTCAGCTGGACAGCGGGGGAGAGTTATCACCGCAAATGCGATGTACCTATTTTAATCGGAAGTGATATAGGTAAATCGGTGACATCGGGGGGGGGGGGGGGGGGAGACAACCCTGGTTTTTGGGCAAAACTCTATGGTAGAATTAGCTTCAAACCACAGAGTTCTGCCCAAAAACCAGAGCGTCACCCCTGACATCACCAATGTTCCTACGTCACCCAGAGGTGACATAGGCATGGCATGCTTCTTCCCTCCCCTCTCCTGGAGCATCCCAGTAAGTCCCCCGTCAGCTTGTAATTTGGACCTGGCAACCCTAGAATGACACCATAAATCCTGGCCTTCTGATCACCAATAGCACTGTCACATCAGGATTAAGCTTCAGTTTATTAACCCACATCCATTCCAAAACTGCCTCCAGGTACCCATTTAACATTTATATAGCCTCCCTGGGATCCACTGGAAGCGCAAGATAGAGCTGAGTGTCATCTGCGTATGGGTGACAGTCCAGCCGAAATCTCCAGATGACCTGCAGATTTCATGTGGATGTTGAAAAGCATAGGGGACAAGATGGAGCCACAGCATCTTAGATCCAAACTGAGTGGCCCCTTCAGTAATGCCAGCATAGAAAAAAACATGAAGCTCAGCATATTTCTGGGCCATATTAACATCCAAAGCCACCCCTGGAGGGAAAACAATTGAAGAAGGAAATGGGAAGGGATGGAAGGGGAGGAAAAAAGGGACAAGAGTCAAAGGAAGCATGTGTGTGAATTGATCTACCCAGATGTAGGTATAGGTTTGGTATATGAAGGACATGATCTACCATTTAACCACAGCCTCTCTCCACAGCCTACCCTCACACAATCATATGTAGAAGCCCTCCATTAGAGCTTCAACTTACCTTGTTGCCCTTTGGCATCTGGCTCAGCTAGGAGTCCAAGGGCAGAAGCTGGAGGTGGCTTGGCTCTGACCTGGAAAACCAAGGAAGCAACAGCAAAGAGCAGGACAAATGACTTCATGATAGAAAAGGCCAACTCAAGCTCACTGGGAAGAAAATGGCTAATGATTTGGGCAGTGGGAGGAACTCTGAAGAATGAGGCAGCAAAGTCTCTGTATTTATAACAGTTGGGAACATTATAGTGTGGAATCAACAAAGACACTCTCAAAGATGCATTTATGGGACTAAGGTAAGCAACCCTGGAAAACTCACGTGTGGGATGGCCACTCACTGCACTTGCTTGTATATTTGCTCACTTCTTATACACTTAAAACTCCCTTGGTCCTCAGATATGAGGATTACTTCCTGCTAATTTATTGAATGTTTGAACTGCTATTGAGTTTGAGGAAAGCAAGGTGGGGGGAAACTGTGTCTATTTTAGTAGGGGTTTTTATGATAGCCTTGGGAAGAGTGGAAGCAAAGTACATTGCTGGGTGGGGTGTAGAAGAACTTAGACAAATACAGAGATAAGAACACTGATAAAAATTCCTCTTCATATCCAACAGCTGGGTAAGATGTCTGGGGCTCTATGACTACAGTGGTGACTCATGGAGCCAAGAGCTTTATTTCTTAAATGAGAAGGTTATAAAGATTTAAAGATTGACAGAATTATAAAATCCATGTCATGATCACATTTTTGCAGGGCAAGTAAATGTTTTCCTTTAAAATCCACACTTCCATCTCATCAACAGGAGGAACCAAGGCTACGTAAGGAATTTACAACAAACCACATTTTGTGAAAAATATGGAAGACTGTCTCTTAAGGAAAGTGGTGTTAGCATGGGTGATTGGGAAGACATATGCATCCATTTGAATGAGGCCTGGTTCTCACGGATCCAAATTCACCCTGGGGAAGAGAAACCTCTCAGTTGGGTGGCTCCCATGAGGCCCAGACAGTGGTGGGTTGTTCCTAATGGCTCAGCTGGAAGTAAACCTGGCCAAGTCAGAAGTGACACACCACTGTGGATTAGGGTTCCCAAGTCCCCCCGGGGGGCAGAGAATCCCCTGCTCCAGTGACCCACTCCCTGATAGCCCGGATTGGGCCGCTGGGGGGAACCCCATACCCAAATTGCTGGGCTGCAAAGATGTGCTCGGCGCAGTGATGTCACCTGGAGGTGACATCATCGCGTCGGGCATGTTTCGGGGGGGGGAATGCTCTCTAATTTGAGGGAAAACTCTATGGTTTTCTAATTTGAGGGGAAACTCTATTTCCCACCCCAATGTGCCCGATGTGATGATGTCACTTCTGGGTGATGTCACTGCGGCGTGCATGCACCAGAAGAACCCTGGACAAGCAAGGACTCCCCCCGCCAAACCACAGGTAGGACTTGGCAACTCTACTGTGGATGGAGGGGTGGGACCTGGCACAGCCACGCAGGTCCCCAAAGGGAGATGGTGAGATGGTTGGGGAGTGGGCAGAGACTGAGCTGCAAGAGCCTTAGAGGGCCAGGGTAGCAGCAGGGTTGCCAGTAGGGTTGCCAGGTCCCTACCTTCTGCTGGCAGAGAGATAGAGCTTTCCTTCCTGGATCTTCTGGCATGCTCACATAGCATGCACATCACAATGACATCATCTGGAGGTGATGTCATTGCGCTAGGCACATCACCATGAGGATGCACTAGCATTCAGCCAGAAACTCTATATTACCATATAGTTTTTTGGCTGAGTGATAGACCATCCCCCAGCAAAGTGCCCAGTGCGATGACATCACTGCTGGGTGCTATCCCGGCACTTTGGGGCAGGGTTCCCACTGCCAGCCAGATCCAGGTTGGCGGATAGGGGACCCCTAAATTGGGCAACCCCCCGCCCCCAGAGGGAGAATGGCAAGCCTAGTTGCCAACTCTGGAAATTTGGGGATGGAATCTGGGGAAGATGGGGTTTGAGGAAGGGGTATACCTCAGTGGGGTGTCATAGAGTCCACCCTCCAAAGCATCTGTTTGCTCTGTATCCTGGATACCAGTTGTAATTCTGAGAGATCTCCAGGACACACATGGAGACTGGTAATCACAGGCAGTAGCAAGCCAACAAGGGATGGCCCATCAGAGCCCTGCAAAACTGGACCCAAGTGGGATTCAGAGCTGGGGGAGCCTCAGGTTGCCTGAGACCACCAGGAGTCTACAACAAACACCATAGTAGGACCTAGGGGAGACACAGAACAGCCCAGGCAGGAGGCTAAACCAGGGGAGCCCCAAAGGAGCTGGTGAGGAGTTTGGTGACCATGTTCTATGAAGTGAAGATGAAGGAGCTGGGAATCTCTTCATTAAAGATGAGATGGTTGAGAGGAGAAATGATTACCACCTTCTCATACCTAAAGGGGCGGGGCAGATATGTTTTTGGTCATGCTGGATGACAGGCCTTGGACTAATGGATACAAACCACAGAAAAGGAGGTTTCAACTAAGTCTGAAGAACTTCCTGATGGTGAGGAGTGTTTGACAATGGAACAGTCTCCCTTGTGAAGTAGTGGATTCTTCATCTTTGGAGGTTTTTAAGAATCAATTGGATACCTACTTGGATGTTTATTTTTATTTTTGTTATTTTCGCATTTTTACTCCATTCTCCCCACAGAAGTGGGCTCAGGGTGGCTTACAGAATGGCATAACACCAGGTTGAAAATACAATTAAAACAGTTTAAAACATTAAAATTAAAACATTCAAAGTTAAAGTACTCGCAATAAAGTGCTGAAACAGCTTAAAAACAGATGGCGTCCTGCAATTTCTTTTGTGATCTAGTGTGACTTTACTCAGGTCGGCCCTCATCTCTGGTGGTAATAGAGATGGTTGAAGGAAAATAAATGGTGGTGGCTCCTACTCGAAAGCCTGGTGGAAGATCTCCATCTTGCAGGCCCTGTGGGACTGCATGAGGTCCCGCAGGGCCCTGATCTCCTCCGGGAGCTCATTCCACCAGATTGGAGCCACCACTGAAAAGGCCCTGTTATAGTTGTAGTTGGACTGAATGACCATGGTAGTCCCTTCTAACTCTGAGATTAAGTAAAATAAATAAAAAGGCACCATTAAAGGGTTTATCATATAATGTCCCTAACCTGGGCCTTGGCTCCTATATAGCTTGGAGATCATTCTTTCCATTATTGTGGTATTATTTCTGAGATTCACTAAGAATGTGTTTATAACCAGTGATCACCCCTCTCTTTGGATCACTGTTTCTTCACAAATTGCAACTCTTGAACAATCCCCAAAGTTTGTTTTCGTTTAAACATTCAAAATTGCATTCTAAGTGTTTTCTACTTGTACCTTACCACACTGCTCTCTCCATTTCCATCTCTCATCTAATTTTTGTTGTATGTTGGAAAAACTATTAAAAGGAAGAGGTGCTTCAGTTCTGCTGCATGGGAGATGGACCTATGTGGCTTGTCTTTCCTTGTTCACTTTACCAGGCTGACTCAGTGTTTATTTATGGTATAGTTTGAGTCTGATCCCCGATACTTGGTTCTTGCACATCCCCACATTGCTTTTTCTAATAGATGTCCCTCCCCCTCCCTTGTTCATTCACCCAGTGCACCTGAGAATATGGTCATCTTGATCTTACTGGACTGGGTAAGAGAAACTGCTCTACATAACATGATGGCACAAGTCCTGATGGGAATGCCACGGATGGCACATATACATCCAGTGCTGTGTCAGCTACAATGGCTCCCAGTGGAATACTGAGTCAAGGTTTTGGTATTAACCTAAAAGGCCTTGAGTGGTTAGGGACCAATGTATCTACAGGACCATCTCCTTCACTATGTCCCCGGGAGAGCATTGCGCTCCTCAGATAACAACTTGCTGGTGGTCCCTGGCCCTAAAGCTATCCAGCTGTCCTCAGCCAGGGCCTTTTCAGTCCTGGCCCCATCCTGGTGGAACTCTCTGCCAAATACCACCAGGGGCCTGTGGGACCTTATGCAGTTCCACAGGGCCTGCAAGGCAGAGATGTTCCGCCAGGCTTTTGGTTGAGGACAGCAACGATTTCCATCATAGCTGGCACCCTTCTGCTTTGGTTGCTTTTTATATCAGCTTTGCCCTCCTCTCCCCTGCCTACGAAGTGGCCTGCAGTCTGCAATGGGATCAATTAATATATGCCATCCTTCTGCTTGGAATAATTTGTTAATATTGCTGTTGTGGCCCCCTCAGGGCCCCTTGGCAGGGCGACCCGGGGACAGAGTCCAAGGAGCAATTGCCCTTGCCCACAGAACCCCCCCCCCCATGCTGATAGGCACCAAGAGCTGGAGTGCCCAGATGAAAAGAGCAGCCGGGGCGGGGCAATAGTGTAGAGTTTGGAGAGGGTTGCGATAGCAGCGAAGAGGGGCTGCAGCCCGGTTGGGGCACCCCACAGCAGTGTCAGGAGGGTGACAGCCAGGGGCGGGCCCAACCCTGATGACAGCAGAAGCCATGGTGGCCCGGTGGCGTGGGGGTGATGGAGGGCCTGGCTGGTGGAGAGCGCTGGCAGGAGGCCGAGCGACAACAGGAGTCACCAGAGGCCACAGGAGCCATCCCAACAGCAAGACAGGTGGCCACACAGGAAGGGGCATGGCGGAACTCGACGGGGCCCGTGTCTTCCCATTTCAAGGAAGGCGGGGCCAGCAAGTGGGGAGGTGGCTCAGGAGGAAGGGAGGTATAAAGGAGAGGAGCAGGAAGGGCCGAGGAGAATTGGGCGTTTGCAGCCACTGAATAAAGGGAGGAAAAACCTTCAGACTCCATAACTCAGGAGGCGGACAGGGGGGTGAAGAAACCTCTCCTGGTGTCCTCCATACTGAGGCTCCTCTTTCCTCAGTCCTCTCAAGCCCTTTTTCCTTCTGATAAGTATTGGAGTCGGGAGTCCGTGGAACAGTGAAACAGCATGATCTTTATTGCTGGTCCGGATGAAGCATACAACCCAGGGCTCGAAGCCCTCCTTTTATGCTGGTCAGGGACAATCCCCTGACCTCACCCAACTGGCCTGATAGGCTATTAGAAGTCTATTTACATTTCATAGGTTCCCTGGGAGAAACCTAGGTACATGATTGGTGGCTGGTTTGAATCCACCTGGCCTTTGTTCTACCTGGCTGAAGCTCAGGTAGTTTCTTGGCCATGTGCTCTGGCCATGCAGTCGCAATTAAGGGAGTACATGGCGACCGCATGGTCAATACATAACACCTTCTGAGCCAAAGTGAAAAGGTGAGCACAGATGCCAGCGGCAAGACGACAACTGGCAGGCCTCCAGCGATGGACACCAGAGGTCGCTGCAATTGCTAATATTTTAATTATTTTATCTGGATGTTTTTATGAACGTTGTACATTGCCCAGAGCCCTGCATCGCAGGGATTGGATGATTAACAAATTTAATATATATATATAAATATGTATTTTCAATGTTCCAGCCTTGCCCTTTTCCCCTCCCTGCTTGACTCTAAGAGCTGTGGGTGTTCATGAGATGACTTTTACATACTGTCACACAGGTTCCTGGGAAGTGTAGTTCAGTCTAGTAGGATCTGAGCATATGTCAGCATGATGAATGTGACCAAGTACATGGGATTCTCATATACCCAACACACCTGAGTTTAAGTAATGCATGACCTGGCTAACTATGAAACTGGGGCATAATCCAAGCAAACTGGTAAACTGTTGACATGTGTCAGCTGTGGCTATCAGCCAGCAGCCACCACACATATACAAAACTACATGCAATGCTCCTCATTTGGAATTGCAAACAAATCATCAAGGTGATGAACACATGAAGCTGCCTTATACTGAGTCAGACCACAGGTGTATTAAAGACAGCATTGTCTATACTGACTGGCAGCAGCTCTCCAAGATGCCAGGCAGAAGTCTTTCACATCACTTATGATCTGATCTTTTTATCTGGAAATGCCAAGGATTGAACTTGGGAGTGGACCTTCTGCATGTAAAGCCGATGCTCTAAGCCATGTGACCACAGGAGGTGCTCAACTTGACAGAGATTTTAAACCTTGCACCCCCTTGAAACCTCTATTGGCCCTGTTAGCGAGGAGCCACCATTTTTCAGGATGTCCCATGGCAACTGAAACAAGAATAGACTATATAGTAAGTTGGGTTTAAAGCAGATTTTTAAAGAAAACATGGAAAGAGTGTAGAAAGAGTTTGGTGTAACTTAATCTTGGTGGTGAGCAAAGGCTTCTGATTTTAGGCCACAGGCTGCTGCTCTTGACTTTGTGCTGCTAGATGAGTTAGTATTGTTTGGGCGCTTGTTCCTTGATGAATCTTGCAGCAAGGGATGCCTGGCAAACAATGTCCAATGAGAGTCTCATTCAAAAGACAGTGGTGTCAGCAATGACTCTTCAAAAACATGCACATAATCGAGGACCTCAGTATAGGATGCTCTGCAGAAATAAGGGAACACAAGATGAATAGAACATTCTTTGCCTGGGTCTATCCTTATTCCTTTCCTTGTCTGGCCCTTGAATGAACTGCAGTGGCATTCCTTAGTGTTGTGTAGACTATGTTCCCTTCATATTTACTCAATGGGAGCTTATTCAAGAAATGCTCCATCACTGCCTTGTAGTTCTGAGAATCCCAGTGCTGCAATGGAGCCATCTGCTGAGTGGGTGCTGAAGTGGTAAGCTAAAACATCATTTTGAAAGACCCCTTGTTTACTTACTTCATTTATACCCCATTTTACTTCCCATTGGGGACAAAGTGGCTTACCGCCTTCTCCCCTCCATTATTTTATCTTTACAACAACCCTGTGAGATGGGTCAGGGTGTGAGAGAATGACTGGCCCATGGTTACTCAGCAAGCTTCCTGTGGCAGAGTGGAGATTTGAAAGTAGGTCTCCCAGATCCTATTTTGAAAATCTAACCACTACACCCCACTGGCTCTTTGAATGCTACTTTCAATTTGAATGCTGACTTCTTAAGGCTTCCATAGATGGCAGTTTCCCATTCTGTTGGTTCAAGAGACCTTCATATATAGGACTGGTGCAGTTTATGCAGCCAAAATGGGGAAAGGGGCTACAGGCAACAAAGGCACCAACCATTTCCTGCCCTCACTCACCAGTAGCCTTAGTTCTTCACTATGCCAGTAACCAGGACCAATAAAAAACCATGCTAGTAAAAAAGGAAGGAGGGGTCCCCTTTAATGACCAAAAGAGACTGTGCTGGGGGGGGGGGGGGGGGTCATAGGATTAAGTGGGAAAGTTGGCTGGATCCAAACCAGTAAATTAACTGAACTGAGCCAAACTTTAAAAATGAATACTGAGACTGAGGGTGTCTCTGGGAACTGCTTTAAGACTTGGGGAACATACTGGAAAGAAGGGCTGAATTTTTTGTTGCTTTCCTCCCTCTGGTTGTTTGTTCACTCTCCATTAAGAACAAATGCACACTTGTCTCTTACACATTGTTTACACATGTTCCTTCAAATCTTCTCAGCAAGGTTGCCAGATTAAGGCTGTGGACACACACGCCAGTTGGGGCAGAGGGGAAGCGAGGCTATTTCCTCCAGAGAAATTTGACACACAGTTGCGAGATCACACATCCCTTTGTGCTGCGGGCTCAGCCCATCACTGATCAGACGCCACCACGGGTGAGTCGGGGTTTTTTTTGCCATTCGTTTCCCTTGCACATAAATGAGGAATTGCACCTCCACACTGAGGGCTCCCCATGGAGTATGTGCATACTGTGAAGAAGGGCGGAAAATGGCACCTAGTCAGGATGGAATGATCAGAGCATCCCGACAGCATGAGAGCATGCTTGAGCGATCAGACAGGGGAAAGTCTGTCTGTAGCCTGTCAGAACCAGTTAGAACTGGACTTTCCCCAATGTCTTTTAACTCTGCTTCTGTGGTGGAGCAGCACAGGTTGCTGACAACTGCAGGACATTTTCCAGATGTTACTGTCTGATCATGCCCTTTAGATCCATCAGGCATTCACAGCTATGTAGGATCTAAATGTGCGTATGATCGCAGCCTAAGACATGCTGAGGTTCTAAAATATGTTAAATTTAAGAGACCCTACATCATTATTAAAATTTGCTAAAAATGTTAGAGGATCCTTTAGAGTTGGTTTGCCTTGCATTGACTTCAGTTGGACACCCCAAATGGGTTTGAAGCCTATAACCAGCAATAACCATAAAGTATTAACAAGCCATAAAGCTGTACGGTTACAGAGTAAGAACATAAGACCATAAGAGAAGCCAATGTTGGATCAGGCCTGTGGCCCATCCAGTCCAACACTCTGTCACACAGTGGCCAAAAACACCAGGTGCCCTCAGGAGGTCCACCAGTGGAGCCAGTGTGGCCAGTGTGGCCAGAACTAGAAGCTCTCCCACTGTTGCCCTCCCAAGCACTAAGAATACAGAGCATCACTTGCCCCAGACTGAGAATTCCTATCTACACATTGTGGCTAATAGCCACTAATGGACCTCTGCTCCATAGGTTTATCGAATTCCCTCTTGAAGCCATCCATGCTTGTAGCCACTACTACCTCCTGTGGCAGTGAATTCTACGTGCTAATCACTCTTTGGGTGAAGAAGTACTTCCTTTTATCTGTTCTAACCTGACTGCTCAGCAATTTCATTGAGTGCCCATGAGTTCTTGTATTGTGAGAAAGGGAGAAAAGTACTTCTTTCTCTACCTGCTCTATCCCATGTATAATCTTGTAAACCTCGATCATGTCACCACTCAGCCATCGTTTCTCCAAGCTAAAGAGCCCCAAGCACTTCAACCTTTCTTCATAGGGAAAGTGTTCCAATGATGTATAGCCTTCTGTTCTCACACATACAGTAACAGTGGATATAAGGAAATCACATTAGTCAGCTTCAACTCACCTGCTTCCCGTTGTGGCTGAGCTTGGACTTGGATCAAGAAAGCAACAGCAAAAAGCAAGACAAAGGTATTCATAGTGGAAAAATGCTTGGGAAGAAAATGGAACTGTGTATGGGTAGAAGGAGAACCTCTGGAAGCTGCGAGGGCAAAATCCTTGTATTTATGTAGTCTTGCGTGGAAAATAGCCAGATAAACTACGGTGGAAGAGCAACAACAATGGGTTGGTGGTATTATTGGAAACATGTTTAGAATATCTGACATGAGGCCAATCTATGAAGATGGCCTCATCCGGATAATCACCCCTGCTTCCCAGCTGTAAAGAGTATTTGTTGTTAGCTGACCAAATATTTGAACATTAATACTATTTCATGGACTGAGACAAATACAGAATAGGAGAGTGCAAGTTTTTGAAGTATAAATGGTTCTTTCTCACACAAAGAAGTGTGCTCAACAAGGCCTCAGCAACATGACAACAACTTTTTTATTCAGGCATTTTGAACATAACTTTATATAGAGAATGAGTATTCTATTGCCACTTCTGGTCTAACAACAAACTGCACATCTAATCTATATATCTAATAGCAAACCCAGCCAGATTTGTGGATCCTTAAATCTGTGGATCAGGCCCATTTACACACAAGGAACATTTTTTTTTATAAGCTTTGGGAACTTCTTAGGTTTGCAGAAAAATCTGAAAAGGGGGGATGGAGGGGGAGCATAAATCCCTGCATTATCTGCGCATGTGCTGACAACACTTCTCCATTGGAGTGGTGGGAAAGGGGAGGCACTTCAGACAGGTGATGGCTGGAGAGTGGAGGAGGGTGGGAGGCAGGCCCGTAGCTACAGTGGGGCACTTTGGGGCCTGCCCCCCAACTTCCTGCCAAGGCCCCATGACTTCCTTCCAGCCTCCAGGCCCCTGGCTCTCTGGGCCGCCCGGAAGACTCTTGACTCTCTGGGCTGCCTGGGGGACTCCCCACTCCCGCCCCTCCCCCAAGCGCAGCTTGGCTTCCCCATGTAGGCAGGCAGAGTGCGTATGCTGCAAACGTGAGTTTTATAAAATTTAATTTTAATTTAATTTTTTATTTTGTGACATCAGTGTCCCCGACTTATTTAAAGCCCCCCCCCCCCCCAAATTACAAAATACTGGCTACGGGCCTGGTGGGAGGGCAGAGCACCAGCCTGGGAGAGCCACAGCCATCACATTACCTGGCTGAGAGCCCTCAAATTCTGCCCCTTCTTAACAGTGCTGCTGCGATAGGCAGCGCCTGCCACAGCTCTCCACCTTGCATGCACAGGCAATACAGGCACAGCGATGGTGAGGGCAGGATAAATGGTGGTGTGGGAGGAAAGAAGAATGACTGAAGAAGAGCTGTACCTGCTTTGGAGATTACCCCCTGCTCGGCTTGTCCTTTTACTGTCTTTTGGGTCCTTTCTGCATTTGCCAGCCACTCCAGATTTTGTCAGTGTTCAAGGCAATTTAAGTCCATGGCAAAAGAGCATCCAAATAACCCGGGGGAACAGCAGGCTGAAACTGGGCTGACCACTGAGGGTAGGTAATGTAATGCAGAATGGGGGGAAAACCCAGAATAAAAAGAAGGTTGAATTCAATTTTAGTGCAGAATTGCTTGGAGGATACTGTGGTGAACATGGATTAAAAGGAGAGTGCAGAAAGGGCCTATGTTATATAATCTTTCCAAACCTTTGGATGTATTTCTTGACCAAAGCTGTCTTTTGCCTGTTTGCTGACCCAAGTGGGTTGGTTCCTGTTCTGACACTTGCACATCTTTCTGATCCATGGTTGTGTTGGTGGCTGCAGTATCTTCTCCTTCTCCTGAGAGCCAGTTTGGTGTAGTGGTTAGGAGTGCAGACTCTAATCTGAATTTGATTCCCTACTCCTCCACATGCAGCTGTTGGTGTGACATTGGGTTGGTCACAAGTTCTCTCAGAGCTGTACTCTCAAGGGTAGTTCTCAAAAAGAGCTCTCTCAGCCCCACCTACCTCACAGGGTGTCTGTTGTGGGGAGGGGAAGAGAAAGGAGATTGTAAGCCACTCTGAGACTCCTTCAGGTAGTGAAGGGTGGGGTATAAATCCAATCTCTTCTCTTCTTCTCTTCTTTGTATTCTGCTTCTTTTGGTGCACTTGTGAACTCAGACATTTCTTGTAGTTTCAAATGTGGTTCTTGGAATGCTCCTTCACACCTGTTTATGGGTGTGTTGTATTCCTTATGCTGTGCTATTTTTGAAAGCAGAACAGAGTCTCTGCACAGTAGAATTCTATAGTCTGGCTGCTTGAGGAATAGGTTCACACTTAGGCTTGTTATTTAGAAAAGAAATAGAAGTTCTTTAGTGTACAAGAATGCATACTGGATAGGAAAGGCAGAGTAAAAACTTCTAGCTGTTTCTCTAAGATAGGATGGAGAGAGATTGTAGAAAGTATGTCCAGCCCTCATTAGAGGACAAAGGGGGGGGGGGGAGAGTGAGAGCGAGAAGGGAAGTGACCCGATAGGAGGAACCCCTGAGAGCAGCATTCTGGGTAATGAAGGGACAGCAGCAGGAGTGGACAAAGGAAAGGTCAGAGAGCACCCTATATACCTCTAGACTAAGGCTGTGGTCACACGGCAAGCTTACCATGATTTGTTCCTGCTGAATATTTGATTGGGGGTATTTGTTTGTGGGTTGGGATGATTACACATCCCTCCCCGAACCACTTGCATTACACAATGAGGCTCCAGGCACTGTCCAGATAGCTGCGCTGCTCAAGCAACGGTGTGGTGTGAATTTTTTTTTAAAATTCTTTGCGGATGTGCATATGTGCATGGCCAAGTCACCGCTCCCACTTGGACGTGCTGCACTTCCTTGTTTTTGCAGTGTCCCCCCCCACCCCGGATAGCGAACAAAATGAACCACTGATGTACAGCTGAGCACTGGAGTCTATATATGTGCGCTTGAACATTCATGCATTGAATATATTCAGTGCAGGATTGGTTGTGTGCACAACGGCAAAAGCTGGAAAAAATTCAGCACAAGAAGAATGTTCAGACAATCTAATTGCATTCATAGCGAGTGATGGCTGTCCAGATTGGTGAAATTGCAGATTCACAGTGCAAATAATTGGAAAGTACTTGATTTTCCCAGTGTTGGAAAAATCGCTAGGAAACTGGGAGGATTGTGGGGGTGAGTCCGCTTTGATACGGGAGACAGATGCGGCTGTCTGATCAGCCCTTTTAAATGTGATAGGAAACAGTAGTGAAACCCAATCAAAATGACTGTGTGACCACAGCCTAAGTCTCTTCGGCCCTCCCCTGAGGCTTCAAGGTCTGTGATAGCATTAAGCAACATTGCACAGTCCATTCCTTCCAACAATTGTAACGTATCTCAGTTTCCTGTATCTTGTTTGGGTTTAATTTCAGATTTATCTCCCTGTTTGTTGTGCCCTCTCATCTAGTGAGTTTGTAGTGTTCTCTGAGTCATGGTTACTTTGCTTAAGTGTCTCAGGCCTAGACAGTTTTTCCTCTCTGGGGCAACCTAAAAACTTACCCATTCCATGGGTTCATCTACTCCAGGCTCTGCAGATGATTTGAAGCTGTGCAGCCTTCAAATCATGAGATTCCTTGTCTGTTTCTGGGCCTGCAAATATCAGTTCCATGACTTTCCTCCACAGGGCCCAATTCACAGCAACAGCAGGCAGTAAGAGACTGAATGAGTGATGGCTGGGCAACTTTAAAGGAGAGCGCATTGCCAGTGTCCCCACCCACTCTTGGAATGCCCCTCCCCAAATCCCCCCACCAGCAGGAGAAAGGCACCTGGCAACCCTACTTGGAACCAGTGTATTTTAAGAACCATCTTTTCCCAAATGAACCTACCCATCCACTCCAGTCATCTGAGGAGGCTTTTCTTTGTGTGCCCCTGTCGTCTGAGGTTAGACAGGTGGCAACCCAAGAGAGGGCCTTCTCGACTGTCGCACTGAAACTGCTCCCCAGAGAGTCTCTGTCTGTGATTGTCTTCTGTCAGTGGGTGAAGACTTTTTTGGTCCTTTGGCATACGGCAGTAAACTCTTACCGGCCCTCCTCCTGGGTTGTGTTGCGTTAGTATGTCTGTATGTTTTTATTACATTGTTACATATTTTACAGATGGACTTTAAATGCTGTTTTAATGCCTTGATGTTTGCCACCTTGGGGACTGTATTTGGTTGGAAAGGTGCCTTAGAAATGTTTTAAATTAATAAAACAAATAAATATTTAATGATATGAGCCCGCTTGCGGGGAGGGCGGGATATAAATGTGAAGAATAAGAATAAATAAATGAAATGGTGTCTGTAGTGTTAGATCTGAGGTGACTCAGTCACAGGTGCAAAAATGACCAGCACAATGAAGCAGTTGTGATTCTGAATTCTCAGTCTGTACATTCCCTACGATGATAAGTACTGAGACTGAACCTTTGGATTATGATGACTCAAATGGGTCCTTTTTAAAGTGTGGGGGAAATCCTTGAACATATTTGAGTCTGCTTTAGAGACATGGGTCACTGGAGTCAGGTCCGGTATGCCACCATCTAACACCGGGAACAATGGGCCAATTATGGTGTTTGCCTAGTTATCAGCAAATAATGCTACAGCTGGAGAGTATACATTATTCCCTAATGAGTATTCAGCAAACACATGAAGTGCCATGCCCTGAGTCTGTTCTGATATGGGCTTTAATCAGGGATGTTTGCACAGTACCAGTCTCTTTCAAAGGACACATACAGCTTAGTAAATTTCTTGACTCTTTGCCACAGTAATCTGCATAAAGGCAAGGATTCCAGGTCTAAACATTCAGCCACTTTCCAGAGATATTATGTCCCAGCCAAAGTTCCACAATGAAGGCCCCTTTCCTGCTCTTTGTCATTGCGTTCCAGGTGCAGGGCAGAGCCCGATCCAGAAGTAGGGAATGGATCTAGTCCAGCTGAAGTTAATACCAAAGAGGGGATTAGAATCAATAAGTAACTTTCTGTTGTTTTAGTGAGAGAATGACCATAGTTACGTGAGAACTGTAACACAGGTCAGTGATCAGAAAGAACTTGGTCTTTCCCATTTTATTCCCCACACTCTCAAGCTCTCATGTGCCACGACTCCTTTCAGCCCTTAATTGAATGCCCAAAGAGACATCACTCCATTTACTATTTTTTTGCTTTAATAGTTTTCAGAATCCTCTCTTTTGTATCCAATCGTTATTTTGCATACAAGTTAACACAACACTTTACAGTGAACCAAATGGTTAACTCATACACCACTTTATCTCAAGCGGCAGATCAGCATTTCATTTACAAGGAGGTGTTAGCATAGAGACCTGCTTTTTGCAGTTTGGCTCATGGTTTGTGGCTGGGCTGTGAACCAAACCATGAACTGATATGTTGGTTGGTGAATTGAGCCAGCTCTTATCAGTTCGTGACCCCAAGCTATTCAACCCTCTGCTTTCTGTTCCCTGCCACGGGTGGTGGGGAATCCAAACAGCTCTGAGCTATTTAAACCCCTGCTTTCTGCTCTTCACAAACTGCCTTAGAATTTGTAGAATTTCATGGCAGCTCTTCAACTTGGGAACATAGCTTCTCAAACCATGAACCAGCCAAAATTCATGATGAACTTTTGTTAGTGAGCCGGTTCGTGCCCATCCCTAATCAGCTTCACACGAGAAATGCCTGTGCTTTCTAAGTTCTTATGAGGAATTTTTGAATTATGAAAGAATGTTCTGCTCGCTGTACTTTGCCCTTGGGGTGCACCGGCTAATTTAGTTGTCAACACTGGTTTATTCTGACTCGAAAGTATTATGACGTAGACTTCTTTCTGTGATATGTAGTCTAGAATGGTCTTGTAGAGCACTATAGTGTAAGACGCCCCCCTCTCCTAGGCTGGCCCTCAGCCATCTTGCTGAGTGAAGTAGGTGGGTCTCCCCATGCTTCAGAAAGGGGATAGGAAGGGAGCTGGCTTCACCTTGTTCCTTCTCCATTTGCCTGGTCAACAGCCAGCCGGCCAGCCGGCCTACCTAACTATTTACCTTCCTTCCTCACCTTAGCTTTTCCCCAGGAACCTCCCTTTAAAGTCCAAATAGCGCTGCCCCTTCCCTGAGTGTACTGGGGCTCTCCCTGACGGAGGGCAGTGATTTGCTCCCCCTGTCCCTCCTACTGGGCTACTGGATGGCTCCTTCCCCCCAGCTAACCTCCCTCCTGCCCTATTGGCCATGCCAGGGGTTTAGCTGGGGTAGGCTGCCAGCCTTTAGTCCCTGCCCCTGCTTTCCCTGGCTCTCCTGGTTCTCCCAAGTGGTCTGGGTTGCTGTTGGGCTTACTTGCCCTTGTGCAGGCTTTTCTGGCAATACCCTGGCTTCTACCTCAGTTACCATTGCAGGTCTCTCTGACCCTCTCCCCCGCATGGTTTCTGCGTTGGTTGTGGTGTCTGTTTTCTTTCCTGGACTGCTTCAGTGTTAGGCCCCAGCTGGTTCTTTTGCCTGCACCTGACATCATGGTGTGAGGTAAATAGGGTCATGGGCGTCAACTACGGGGGGGCTCGAGGGCTCGAGCCCCCCCCGAAATTTCCTGGGGGGGGGGCTCAGCCACCCCCGGCAAAATGAACGCCCGCCAGTGGCCAGTCAGCCGGCCGTCGCCGCCTCTCCTTCCCCCTCCCCCCGGCCTGCCCTCCTGCCTCCCTGGGGCGGGGCGGGGGGAGAGAGGCGGTGACGGCCGGCTGACTGGCCACCGGCGGGCCACCGACGGCCCGGGGGAGGGAAGCGGCGGCGGCGGCTCCCTGGGGCGGGGGGGGAGAGCGGCGGGGACATGGTCCCGAGCGTGCGCGCACGAGAGAGCCCCCGCCCCCCCCGGGGATTGAAAAAGTCTACGCCCCTGAATAGGGTTGCCAACTCCAGGCTGGGAAATTTCTTGCAATTTGAGAGCAGTGCTTGGGGAGGGACCTCGGTGGGATATAGTGCCATAAAGTCCACCCTCCAGCTGTTTCCTCCAGGGGAAGTGATCCCCATAGTCTGGATATCACTTGGAATTCCGGGGGGCCTCCAGGGCTCACCTGGATGCTGGAAATCCTACATTAAGGGCCCTGAATTGTCACCTGGGAAGTTGGTGGGGATTTGGCCTCTGAGAGCTGTGTCTCCCCTGGTGCCAGTGGAAGACTGACCCTGAGTCTGGTGGTGTCTCTTGAAACTAGGGTTGCCAGCTTCCAGGTGGGGCCTGGGGATCTCCCGCTTTTACAACTGATCTCCAGCTGACAGAGATCAGCTCCCCTGGAGAAAATGGCTACTTTGAAAGGTAGGGTCTATGACACTGTATCATGCTGAGGCCCCTCCCCTCCCCAAACCCCACCCTCTCCTGGATCCACCCCCAAAGTCTTCAGGTATTTTCCAACCCATACTTGGCAACCCCACTAGACACATGGTTCTTGTTAAGTAGTGGGATCAAGAGCTATCATGATTTCAGCATAGCTCTTTTATTCAGGAACACAACAACAACAACACATGTGGCGAGCCACAACTATATACAGAAACCTGAAACTATATATAGAAGCCCAAACACACCCACAAAATGCTAAGGTTCATTTGAAGCTCTCGCTATCCAACAGTTCTCTAACATGTAGGGAATGCAGCTGGCACAATTCCCAAGAACATTTTATTAGAACATCCTAAATGATACAGTGTCTTTGGCTGATGCGTGGGGTAGGGGGAAAGCCACAATACGTGATCTTTCTGAAGGGCATCACTACCAATATCTGTGCAGTAGAAAAGAGCAAGAGTCTAGTAGCACCTTAAAGACTAACAAAGTTTGTGGCAAAGTGTGAGCCTTTGTAAGCCACCGCTCACTTCTTCAGATATTTCTGTAGATCCCCATGCCAGTACAATCACTGCAGAAACTCTATGGCCTGAATTAGAGAACAATAAATTGTAAAGACTGAAGTAATTTGGGGCAAAGCAGTGAATATCTCAATTCCATTCTGCAGATGAACCATCATTTAGGTAAAATGGAATGCCAGCCATCAGTGGGTGATTGCCAAAGACATTGCAATGCCAGTGAGGTGTCAGTTGGATGGGGCAGCCAAGACAAATGGCTGTCATGGATTTTGAATAGAGGCCACCACCCAGTGCAGAATCAACAAAAATCCACATCATGAGACCGGAGAAGAGATCATCTGATTATCAAGATGAATTATTTCACTTCCCCCTCATTCTCTTCCTTGTTAAAAGAAAAATTTGCTCCTATGTCACTAATATGCTATTATCCAACTCTTTTCCAAAGCACTCTATGGCTATTATAGCACTAAACTGCTACTAGATATGCTTCAACTATTTGTTTCAATAGCTGTTTCTTTGGCACCTGTCCCTAAGAAATGGTTGTTCCTTAGTTGTCTTTTCTGAGAAGTGCTTTCAGAAAATTCTCTTTGTGCCAGTAGCTATAGATGCTATTTCTTACATTTCATTTCTTCAACTTTGTCATGTTCTTCATTTTGAACCACTGATTTTTGTAGATTTATTTATATTGTGTAGGCATTTTTGCAGTTTTTATTATGGCTGTGTGAATAAGCCCTTATTTGCTTCTTTCTGTTTTTTTTTTGGTGTGCTGTCATTGTAAAACTTTTGGTTCTTTCAGTTGCTGCTGTTTCCAAATCATTTGTTGCTTTAATGCCATTTATACATGTTTACAAGCTGTACATAATTTATACTATGTTTTCATAGTGGAGGTAGTAACACAGATATGCCATTGCTGATATATGGTCGCAGTCACATGCACCAGAAAAAATGGGGGGAAGCGAGGCTATTTCCTCCAGTGGAATTTGACCCACAGTTGCACGATCACACCTCCCTTTGAAGCTGTGGGCGGAGTCCATCAGTGTGTGATCACACGCACACACACACACATGCGGGTGAGTCATTTTTTTGGTGCTGTTTTTTCCCCATGCGCTTAAATGAGGGATCGATGAATTGCACCTTCGCACTGAGGGCTCCCTATGGAGTTTGCAATGATGCACATACTGCAAAGGGAGAAAAAACAATGGTGCGGAGTTGAGATGGCCTGATCAGACCATCCCAATGCCATGAGAGCGCACTGGAGCAATCAGACATGGGAAAGTCTATCTGTGGCCTGTCGCAAATGGTTTTCTACTGGATTTTCCCCAGTGTCTTTTAACTCTGCTTCTGCAGCAGAGCAAAATGGGTTGCCGATGGCAGCGGGGCACTTCCCAGATGTTGTTATCTGATCACGCTCTTTAAATCCACCCAGCATTCGCACCTATATTCGGTATAATTGTGCATATGATCGCAGCCCATATTTATTATTTATTTAATTATTTAAAACATTTGTAATCCACCTTTCTGCCCGATTAGGCTTCTCAAGACTGCAAACAGCTAAAAGATAATACAAACAACTTTACAACTATGTAAAACCATCTTCCCCTTTCTGTACATATCCTCTTCTCATTCATCATTATTTTGTTGAGGATCCCACTCCAGCCCCATTAGCTTGCTGAAGAGATAATGATTCTGGTCCCCAACTCCATTTACATTAAATTAAATAGGTTGATATATAAGAGACAGAGTTCTTTTCCATAGGCCTTCCAGAATATCCATGTGTGGTACTGCAGAATACACTGGCTTGCTTTGCCTGCCTTGTTGGAGTAGTCTTTATTGGAGACTACAAACTCCCTTGGAGATTCCTCTAAGCTATCTACTAATGCTGAGCACAAAATACACCAGTCTTCTCTTCATGGTGTCATTATCATCTTTACATCTAGTCATGTTCAGTCAATCTATCCCTGCCCTAATCCTCCACACATCTTGGTGCCCAGTAACCATTGGATTTAAGGACTTCTACTCACTCTCGAATGTCAGACATAAGTTTGATTGGATCTGGATTATTAAACTTCTAACTGGACAGTCCTACTAGAGTGTTATCACTCTCAGATACCTAGGTTCACCACAGATTCTTATGGTGGGGAACAGAAATTTACTAAGAAACTTTGATCACCATCACCAGCAGCCATTTGGCTAAATACATACATAACATACATACATACTTCCTCCTTCCCAGGTAATCATGCAATCAACATGTAAAATTTACTTCTCACCTTATAAACAACAATAAGCTCAGAGAATTAGTCACGTGCATGCTTTTAGATGACTCCAACTTCCCAACTACCATGAACGATTAGTGACAAAACCATGAAGCTTTAAAATGATTGCTGAGAACTGTGCCTTCCCTTACAACTGAATAGCACTTGGGTTTGAGAAGTTTCATCTGACATCATACAGGATGTCTCAGGGCCACTCTCAAATAGAACAAATGATACAGTGTAAAATTGATTTTTAATGAAAAAGCATAAGAACAGCTGGGTGTTAATTTGGATAAGTAAGTGATGTATCTTGCTCTGAAGTCACAGTTTGCTGTTCTGGAGTTTGCACCGTTGAGTTGGATGGCTCTGTTGAGTTGGTTGACTCTGCTTGTGAGGTTGGCTTGGTTGGGAATGTTGCTTCTAGGAAAGCCTGACAGCAGTACAACTGAGGCAAACATTGTCCAATCCTCCTCTCATTTGGGTGGCAGTGGTGTCGGCAGTAAGCTCCCACGGACCTACACACAATAGCACTCCTTGCTTCACCTTGCCCTGCAAAAGGAAGAGTGATAAGTGGACCTTTATGCCTTCTCTTATCCAGCCTCTGAATTAATTGTACTGGATTTCCTAGACATTTATTTATGATATTTATAAACTACCTCCCCCCCATCAAGATATCCAAGTCATCTTATAATAGATATATCAAGATGGGTATCTGTGTTAGTCAGTCTGTAGCAGTAGAAAAGAACAAGCGTCCAGTAGCACCTAAAAGACTAACACAATTTGTTGTGGCGTATGAGCTTTTGGGAGTCACTGCTCATTTCTTTCTTGCAACTGATATGCACAACAGATAACAAACAGACATTTCAAGTTTAATCCAGGGATCCCCCAACCTTTTTGAGCCTGTGGGCCCATTTGGAATGATGACAGGGCATGGTGGGTGCAGCAACAAAATGGCGGTCACAAAATGGCTGCCCCAGGAGGTGGAGCCAGCCACAAAATGATTGCCACAGATTAAGTTCAGTCACACACTGCAGATCTTTGTGCTGTGGTGGCAGCTGCTGCCAAAGCAACATTTTTTTAAAAAAATGCACAGCCAATCAGATCTCAAATAGTCAGTCAGAAGGCTTGCAGGGCAAAAACCCAATCTGGCCCCACCCACTTCCTAAAAATCCTTGGTGGGCACCAAAAAAGGTGTTGGCAGGCACCATGGTACCTGCAGGCACTATGTTGGGGAACTCTGGTTTAATCATTCAGAGCGCTACCCAGGAGTCCGTTGGAGCCGGCGCGCAGTGGAGTGCCACTCGGGAGTGAAGAGGCTGGGGCTGGGCACATGACGGAGCCCCACCCCCAGCAGGGCTGTTGCTGCATTCTCCAGGCCCCGCGCCGGACGCCGGGCCTGGGAGACAACTTTGGAGGCTGCCTTTCCCTCCTCTCCCCGCCACATCTCCCAGGCCCGATCCCCCCTGGGAGAAGCTCCCCATCCCTCCCCCCCGCTCACCCTTCCCGGGCCGCGGCAGGCCACCGGCCCGGGGAGAAACTCCCCCTCCCCCCCGCTCCTCCTTCCCGGGGAGAAACTCCCCCACTCACCCTTCCTGGGCCGCGGCAGGCCGCCGGCCCGGGGAGAAGCTCCCCATCCCCTCCCGCTCCCCATCCCCGGGCCGTGGGGGGGGGAGGGAGAAGCTGGCCTGAGTGGCGTTAAGCCACTCGGGCTCAAGCAAGAGCAAGCCGTGGGGGGGGGGGGAACGCCGGTCTGAGTGGCTGACAGCCACTCGGCCCCAGCGAGGGGGGGAAACGCGTAGTCTTCCTTCCTTCCTTCCTTCCTTCCTTCCTTCCTTCCTTCCTTCCTTCCTTCCTTCCTTCCTTCCTTCCTTCCTTCCCTCTATCTCCCCCACCTACCTGCCTACCTTCCTGTTACTTTCCTTCCTTCCTTCCTTCCTTCCTTCCTTCCTTCCTTCCTTCCTTCCTTCCTTCCTTCCTTCCTTCCTTCCTTCCTTGTTAAATAGAATGAGGAACAAGATGCAACCCTGTGGTACCCAATAGCAAAAAATGCCATGCAGCCGAGCAGCATAGGCGTCAACTTCAGGGGGGCTGGGGAGCTGGAGCCCCCCCCCGAACTTTTCCAGGAGGTGCTGAGCCTACCCCGGAGACAGTGGCCTGTGATGTCTCTGGCCCAGCCCCAGCTCCCCGCCCCAGAAATGGGAAAATCTACATTCTTGCCAAGCAGCAGTGTTCCAGAACCACCTGCTGGGATCAGTCAGTCAAGTTAGAGCAGAACCACCAAAGCATGGTACCACCCACTCCCAACTCCACCAGGCACAGAGAGATCCAGGAGAATCTACAGGAATATGCTCCCCACTCTCCCAGAAAAGACAATCTGTCAGGCCCACCAAGGCCATTTCCATCCCAAACACAGTCCTGAACCCACAATGAAACAGGTCTAGGTAACCATCTCCTCCAAGACCTCCTGAAGTTGCATGGCCACCTCCCACACAATCACATTGCTCAAGTATGGAATGTTGGCCACCGACCAGTAGATGTTCACATTAGTGGGGTCCAGGGATGCCTTCTTCCTGTGGGGGTCACCCAAACACCTCTTTCAAGGCTATACTTTCCCACAGAGAGACATCTGAAACTTCTCAGACCCATTTGACCAACCCAACCCAGCCCAGCTCAATACCAACAGCCATGATGGGCAGAGGACAAGGCTAGATGTGGTGGGCCACACACTTCTGAGCAGCTTTACTGCTTCATCAGACCTCACCAACTGAAAGGCATCTATACAGCTGGGCCTGGACTGCACTCCAATGGCATCCTGAGATTGAACTACTTCAAATGTGGAATATAAATCATGGCAGATATGGGCAATTTTTTCCTCCAAAATGCACGATAAAAGCATCACAGCAGGTCTGTATGTTTTCTGGGTCTACATTTTCAGGAGCCTCAGATGTAGATCAGTCACAATGAACATACGTGCAATCCATGTACAATGTACACTTGATTTTTCTTTGTATGCAGGCTGAGTAATTATTACTTTCACTGCACATACGGCTGAACAGTTTAAATTCCACATTTAACCAAGCACTGGTCCCTGGTTTTACTTGGAAAGTGCTGGCTTCTTATTATGAGCAATTCCTGTTCTGCACACAAAACTCAGTGTGGTAACCAAGTAACTGGACCACCACAAAACCATCCTTTATTTCACTTGGATCCTGACTTTCTTCCATCGAACTCAAGGCAGTAAACAAAGGGTGTCTTAGTTTTAGCATGGCTGCTGTGTCATGTGCCAATCAGTATGTAATCTATAGTGGAAAGTACCGCCAAGTTGCAATTGACTTATGGTGAGCCCTCACATGGTTTTCAAGACAAGAGACGTTCAGAGGTGGTTCGCCATTGCCTATATCTGTGTAGCGACCTAGGACTTTTTTGGTGGTCTCCCATCCAATTACTAACCAGGGCTGACTCTACTTAGCTCCTGAGAGCTGACAAGATCAGGGCTAGCCTGAGCTATCCAGGTCAGGGCATGTGAAATTTAGAAATGTGAACACTAAATACACAACATAACAACATTGAGGGTAAGGTAATTGTTAAAGAGCTACTTGCCTATATATCTGCCAGGACAGCACATGGAGTGACCCCCAGATCCACTTGATCCTTACAACAGACTTGTGAGGTGGGGTAGATTAAGAGACAGCAATTGAGCCAAGGTCATTCAGTGACCTTCAAAGCTAAACTAGGATTTGAAAACACATTCCTGTCCTTACACCAAGAATCAATGCTTACTTAATCCCCCTCCTTTAACATTAGTTTATGTTCTGCATATTCTATGCTGCGTTGATTACCCCTACACACACAATTGCCTGCTTTGGCTTCTGAAATAGGGCATGACAGTGAAAGGATCATATATATATATATATATTTAAAAAACTCTATTGAAAATGTTTATCTACTAGTGAAATGAATTGTAATTATTATAAACCACCTGCATCTCAAACACATGCCTGCATTCTTTGACTGATCATGGACTACAGAACATAGATACAGACCTTCCGCAACTGCATTTCTTGTGTAGATGGACCCCACTAGAAATGAACATGTCTGTCTGCTCCAACTCACCTGCATCACCTTGTTGCTGAGCCTGGAGATCGAAAACCAAGAATGCAATAGTTAGAAACAAAGTAAAAATCCTCATGGTAAATAGTAGGCCAGTGCCTAAATACCACTCGGTAGAAAATGGCTAACAGGAAGACCTCTGAAAGCTGAGGGCGTAAAGTCCCTGTATTTATGTGGCTGTGTAGAAAAGAGCCAGGGAAACTAGAGTGGTGGACCAAAAATGATGGACATATTGAAAATATCTTTGCAGTATGTTACCGCCAGCCAAACTACCCTGAACATGCCTTCCTTTGTTGACTCAGTTCTTACCCAGTTAATCCCTCTTGCTTTCCAGCTGTAAGGATTGTTTACTGCCCATTGATCAAACCTTTGAATTGCTACTTCATGGAGCCAGGAGATTTGCACCTTAAACTGCAGGCCTGTAAATATTTACAGAGCTTCAAAAATTCATTATCTGATCCTTGTTACCACAGGATGTACTTGTTAAGCTATAAAGCTGGTAGCTAGAAGTTATGGTTAAAATAAGGTGGTCTATATGGGGCTCTCCTTGAAGAGCCCATTGGTGTTGAATCCAACAGACAACCTCCCAAATGGGACAGATCAGCAGCGGCACATTTCATCAGCGTCTCTGTCATCTGCAAAGGTTGCCACCCTGCAGTGGCTTCCAGCATTCTCTGTTGGGGCTCCAGCTGGTGGAACAGCCTTCCTGGTGAGCTTACGAAGGCTCCCAGACTCCGGCTGTTCTGCAGCATATGTAGAATGGAATTGTTCAAGAGGGCATGTTTATAAATTGGCTAAGGTAGTAGTTAATGTTTGTGGAAACTGTGGCATAAGACATATTGTTGCATTGTTCTGTAATTTTATTATTTATTATTTAGAGCTTTTAATGCCATCTCTCTAAGAGCAAAACATTAAAAGGACATTAATTATAACCCAGCATTAAGAAACCCTTGCCCAGTGCAAAAACTTAGACCATATAAATAGATTACACGGTGCAAAATAACAGTTTTCAGACTAAAGCAGTGTTTTTAAAAAATCATCCCTTTAATTAAAAGCCTGGTGAGTGGAAACGTTCTGAGCCTGGTGCCTAAAAAAGTGATGTAGGTACCAGGTGAGCCTCTGGGGAAGGTGCCACTACTGGCAAAGCCCTGTCTCTGGTTGTCACCTGCGTCACCTCTGAAGGTGGGGGCACACTGAGCAGAGCTTGTGAGACAGATCTATATAGAAGGAGGTAGTCCTTCAAGGACCCTGGCCCCAAGTCCTTTAGGGCTTTAAATGTTAAGAACCAGCACTTTGAATTGTGACTCTAAATGAAGTAAGTGAAGAAATAAACTGTAATCCACCTTGAATCTCAACAAGAAAAAAGGATGATAAATGAAGTAAAGAAATAAATGATCTCTTTGAGGCACTATCAATAAACTTTGTTACAGTGGCTTAAAATTGTGCCCTGGATGCTATATTCCACAGTTTGTCCCCTCCTGATTTCCCTAGGCACAATTAGGATACTCTTTTAACTACTGTATGTGTTTGCTAATTCCATATAAAGAGGATGCTTAAAGAGACATTTTTGGTGACTGATATACACAAACTTGTGTACATAACAAGAACCCAACTGTAGAGACTGTAACCCAACGCTCATTCATCCGCGCAGTTAAGCAATGTTAGATTCTGGACAATAATCTTACGGGAAGGGTTTTGCTCCAGGCAAAAAACAGCTGAGTAGCAGGGAGCAGAAAATAGGGGTTTAAGTGGCTCAGCTCCATTTAAACTCCTGCTTTCTACTCCCCACTGCTCATCTGTTTTTTTTGCGAAGAGCAGAAAGCAGGGTGTGAAGAAATGCATTTTTTCTTTAGAGGTTGAAATGAGCAAAACTTTCACTTTGTGTTTTAAGAAGTATTTTTCTCTATCTCTCTCTGGGTAGAGAACAGGTGGGGAGAAGGAAGTCAGTCATTGGCTTTCCAGGTGCCCCTCAGCTCCCCTTAGCTACCTCTTAAGAAATGCTAATAGGTCTAGCTTTAGACAATAGTAGGGTCCAGTCCCCCCCTCCAAGCAGGGGGAAGAGATTTGGAGGAATTAAATACTAGAGAGACTTCAGGAACGAACTGCAGGAAGAATATCCAGGAACAGCTTCTCTGACCTGGCTTGACTTGGTCAGTGGGTGGGGAAAAGAATGGTGATGAAACTCAGGAGAGCAAGGAGGAAGGTCTCTTTTGTGCTAAGTCCATTGGAGCAGAAAGAACTCAACTGAAGTCTGGAGGAGGCAGCCATTAAATGTCCTGTCCCTGAAGACCTGGAAGGTATTGGTGACTCTATAGAGATCTGTAACTTCCTAAGCTAAGGTATTAGTGACCCTGTAGAGATCTGTAACTTCCTAAGCTAAGGCGCCTCTCCTATATTTTAACATCTGATAGGGCATGTATAGAGAGAGGAACAGAGAAACTGCATTTTATCCATTACTTTTGAATCTCTTTCTCAATCTGGTGCTGTGCTAAAAGTATGCTTGTGAACATTTTAATAAATACTTTTTAACTTTTGAGGTTCTCTGTACAACATAGACATCCACTGTCTTGGACATGCTATTTTAAAAGGAGCACCAGGGAGGGAGGAGTCAGTTGGCAAGTGGCTATTCCTCCAGGGGAGCACAAGGCAGTAAACAGTCACATGATGACCAGGCGCTGAGCTGTGGGGAACACAGAGACAAGGCCTCAGAACTTGGAAGGGAAGCTGGGAGTCCTGACCCTCCCTGTGGGCAAGTCCTACAAAGGTCAGGTGGTGGAGGTGGGTTACCAGAGAGAGAGAAAAGCCTCTCCAGGTGTTGGGAAAACCTTGGAGGGCAGAGTCGAACAGGGCTTGGATCCATTTAAACCCCTGCTTTCTGCTCTTCATGAGCCACTGCAAACTGCCATAAATGGCCTTAAAATTCATGGAAGTTTGTGGCGGTTCTTCAGTTCATGAACCACAAACCAGCCAAAATTCATCACGAACTTATGGTTTGTGACCATCCCTAGAGATTACAAAGGTAGAGGGCATTGCAGTAAAGAAAGAGAGGTGGTAGATACAGTAAACAAAGCTGACACACACATACAATAAACATTCTGAATTGTTTTATTATACTACTATTCTAATCCATTTGTAAAAACGCCCTCTTAAACATTTTTTGTTTTGTACCTTCTGTAGAATGATAGGGCTGTGGGGGCCTTCCTGACCTCCTCGGGCAGGCCATTCTACAAGGTGGGAACAGCACAAAGAATGCAGGCTGGAACTTTCAGAAGACATGTTCAGACGAGCAAAGTTATCACAGTAGGGCATAGTAGAAGAGGCAGTTCTGCAGGCATGTGGATCCAAGGCTGTAAAGGGCTTTGTAGGTATAACCAGAGCTTGGAATTGAACCCTGTAACTGACCAGGAACCAATTAAGTGTCTGCAGAGTGGGTGTGTCATGTATGTTCCTCTTCCTGCCTGATGGTAGCTGGGCTGTGGTGTTCTCGACCAACTGGAGTTTCTGTGTTGTCTTTATAGAAAGACCCATGTAGAGGGAATTATAATAATTGAGCCTCAAGGTAGCCATAGGGTTGTATATTTTATATTATATTATTGGACAGTTTCAAAAATGTTACGCTCAAATGGGACCCCCATGAAGATTCTTTCTTTCCCACGTAATTCAAAAGATGCTGTCGATGTTCTGAACCAGCGCTTGGAGTCAGTAATGGGCTAGATGAAGTCAACAAGCTGAAACTTAGTCCTGACAAAACAGATGTTCTCTATGTTACTAGAAAGGCAGACCTGGGATTTGAGATCTCTCCTGTCTTGGATGGGCTTATATTCCCCTTAAAAAGCAAGGTTCACGATTTGGGAGTGCTGCTATACACAACAATCACCTTAGAAAGCCAGATGACTGCAGTGGTTCAAAGTGCTTTGGCCCCACTTTGGTTGGTGTGTCAGCTGTATCCATTTCTGGGTCAGTTATATCTAGCTACAGTAATCCATGACTTAGTTCCATATACAGTAGACTACTGCATGCAATGTAATTGGGGCCACCCGTGAAAAGTGTTCAGAAGCTGCAGTTACTGCATAATGCTGCAGCTAGACTGCTGGTTGAAGCCAGCTATTAGAATCATATGACCCCAATACTACAGCAATTACACTGGCTGTTAATTGACTTCCAAGTCCAATTCAAGGTGTTGGTTTTGACCTTTAAAGCCCATATGGCTTGAAATACCCTTCTTCTATATGTCTGGTGTAGTGGTTAGGAGTGTGGACTCTAATCTGGGAGAACTGGGTTTGATTCCCCACTCCCCCACATGCAGCCACTGGGTGACCTTGGGCAAGCCACAGTTCTCTCAGAGCTGTTCTCTCAAGAGCAGTTCTCTTAGAGCTCCCTTAGCCCCACCTACCTCACAGGGTGTCTGTTTTGGGGAGAGGAAGGAAAGGAGATCGTAAGCCACTCTCAGACTCTGAGTGAAGGGTGGGGTATAAATCCAGTCTCCTCCTCCTCTTCTTCTTATTCCTCCTCCTCCTCCTCTTCCTGTCCAGGAATTAAGATCACACAGAGGGGCTCTTCTGACTGTCCCATCAATCAAAGAAGCTTGTTTCTTGGGTACATGAGACAGGGACTTTTCAGTGGCAGCCTCGTGATCATGAAACAACCACCTCAAGGAAGTGTGTCCGATTCTCATGTTCGATCTTTAGGAGGCAGCTGAAGATGGCTTTGTTTAGTAATACATTTGGCTAAGTTTACTAGCAGTTCTGAACTGTGATTTTAAATTCTGAATGTTATGTTTTTATGTGTTTTGTTTCATGTATATTCTCTACATTGTAAGCTGCCTCAAGGTCCATAAGGAAGAAAGGTGGCTAATGAATGTTTAAAATAAAATAAGTTGCTCACGCTGGCATCTGCTCTGATTGCAAGTGTTGAACATAATATGTTCAGCACTGAACATTTTCCCTGTGACATTTGTGGCATTCCTAGAAGCTGATGTGAAGCTTACAAGCTGTTATGATGATAACTCCCCATTCTAATGAGAATCTGACAGACAGCTGTTTTGCAACTCAGTAAACAATGGTGGGATTGTGAGACTTTTGTCATTCCCTTTGCTAACAGTCATACATGACTTTATAGAACACTGCAAATTTACTCAAAATATAATTGTTGTCTTAGCAGTGCAATAAAAATAGTTCACAATAAGTTCTGACAATATGCTGGTGCCCAGCTTTCACAGAAGTACTTCTTACACTGTGAAGGTCCCCACCGGAGCCATTCCCTTTCCCTCTGTCATTATATGTCACCTCTTTGGAGCTCCCCAACACCACAAACAAGGGTGATGAGGATAGGAGCAAGGTCTCAGCATTTAACTCTGTTCTCTTCTTCCCCAGGAGGTTGCTTCTTTAGCTAAGGCAAGCACCATCTGTTTTCCTCTCTTGCCTGGTATTGGTGCCTCTTTAAATGCATCCTCCTAATCCTTTAATTAGCCCCACCCCCTGGCCTTACTCATGCTACCACCTGGGCTAGGGGCTGGAGTAAGGTTTCCCTGGCTCAAAAGCCAGTTGAATATCACTCTAGGGGAAGGGCCAGTGCCAAAGGGCCAGCGCTGTCCAAAGACTTTTTCTGTGGTCATGTGGCCGGCATGACTAGACACCGAGGTGCATGTACCACCCCTTTAAATTGTCTTCTCCAACCTGACTGGGCCTCTTTGTTGCCTTCCTGCTCCCTCCCTGTAGGAACTTCTGCTGGGCCATCACCTCCTGGCCTCCTTGGTGCTCTGCTGGGCTGGGGCTCTTGGCCTTGGCTGTCCCTGCCAAACCATTGTGGGTGGTAGCAAGGGCTGCTGCACTGACAGCTGGCCTCTGTTGAAGCTTGTCTTCCTCCTTCTGCACTGAGCCTGCTGTGTCTCCCTTTCTGGTCAAGATCTGTGCTGGATGAATGGGAGGAGGAGGGCTCATGCAGTGTCGGACCTGGTGGCAGCAGCACCCTGCTCAGCTGTAAGGCCATTGGACATGGCATGGAAGCTGCATGGAGTGAGTGAGAGGTTAGGTTGGGTGCCACCATTCCTGGGCAAACACATTTGTTGACTTGAGTGAGCTGTGGCAGTTCACAGACAAAAATGATTTTGACAACAGGGTATTCACATGATTTCCCACAATTAGCCCTGGAGTACATGGCATTTAGTTGCACTCTGATATATGAAAGGGTGACTTCTTAATACATATGCATGTAGCTGGCGTATTTTAGGATGTATAAAGTTGCCCTCAACCCAGTTTGGATGGCCCAGGCTAGCCTGATCTCATCACATCTCAGAAGCTAAGCAGGGTCAGCTCTGAGTAGTATTTGGATGGGAGACCTCCAAGGAAGTGTGGGGGTGTGATGTGGAGGCAGGCAATGACAAACCATCTCGGAATGTCTCTTGCCTTGAAAAGCCTGTGGGGTCAGCTGTGACTCGATGGAGTTTTCCACCACCAAAGTTGCCCTGATGCTTGAGAGTTGTTGAAAATCTCTGAAATCTAAGACATGAAAAGAGAAAGAAAATGTTATATCTAAGGTACATAAGGAATAATGCAGTATCAGAAAGAGGCACGTTCAAATTAGACAGAAACAAGAAGGGGGGACCCATGATACTCGTAGGGGGGGAGTACCACGCAGAGAAGGAAGCTGCCGCATGTGAGCCTTCTCCCTTGCCAGCTCTTCCCCCCCCCCCCCCCCATGATGGCGAGGCCTGTGTGGCTTCCAGCCGCCAGGCCCACCAAGCTCTCCCCCCAAGCTCTTCTCCCTTCCCCTCAATGATGGCAAGGCCCACATGGCTTCCAGCCGCTGGGCCTGCCAAGCTCTCCCCTCAAGCTCTTCTCCCCCCCAACGATGGCGAGGCCTGTGCGTCTTCCAGCCACCGGACCCACCAAGCTCTTTTCCCTCCCCCCCACAACAGTGAGGCCCATGTGGCTTCCAGCCACAGGGCCCACCAAGCTATCCCGCCAAACTCTTCTCCCGCCGCCGCCAATGACGGTGAGGCCTGCATGCCTTCCAACCACCAGGCCCACCATGCTCTTCTCCACCCACCACCGCTGCTGCCAGCAGCCACAGATACAAGGTAAGTGCGTTCCCTGCGCATGCACAGAGAATGCTTTTTTACTTTGGGGAGGATTTATGTATCCCCCGAATAATTTTTTTTACTTTAAAGATTTTTCTGCAGACATGGGGAGTCCCCCAAGTGTGCAGGAAAATCTCTCTGCCCCCCAGGTGCTCCTGATGTGTGGATTTAGATATCTTCACACACAGGGGGCACTTAGGACTTAATATATAGACAAGTGTTGCCTGCCCTCAATATTCGTGTGGGGGGGATCTCATACCACATGCACACACACACACACAAACACACTTTCCTCCAGGCTCCCCACTGACTCCCTCCCTTGGTGGCTGGAGCATTGGTAGGAGGAGACCAGGGCTGGCTGCAGCTCTGCAGGTAAGTCTTCTTCCCCCCACGGGCACTGGCAGCGAGGCCTGAGTGGCTCTCAGCTGCCAGCTGCCGATTCCCCCCCTGCTGGCACCGGCGGCGAGGCCCAAGTGGCTCTCAGCCGCCAGAGTTCCCAGAGCATTCCCTGCGCACGCTTTTTAACTTTTGGGGGGATTTAAATATCCCCCTGAAAGTTTTTTTTTAAGTTTTAGGATTTTTCTGCACACCCAGGGAGTCCCCCAAATGTGCAGAAAAATCTTTCTGCCCTCCCAAGTGTCCCCAATGTGTGGATTTAGATATCTATTTAGATTTAGATATCCACACGGAGGGGGTGCCTTGAGAATTAGTATATAGATAGGGGTTTACTGAGTGTTCACCCCAAATGCCTCTGGCCTTGTTCTTTCAGGTAACCTCTCTTTGAATCATCCAAGGCTGGTGGAGTCAAGGATATGCTAGTGGAGAACAGCACCTTCTCAGACACTGACCAATACTTCATTCTGAGAGGAACTGGCAGGGCAAAAGAATGGGGAAAACTCCCAAAGTCTGTACTGGTTTAGAGTGGGAAGGAAGGGATGAAGCCCATCTGTCAATCAATGTCTTTTTATTAAATCCTGCTTTTTGCTCCCATACCTTGAAATGAAGACATGAGATAAAATGCAAGGGTTAAACCAGGGTTTATTAATTATAATGTGAACTGCACACGTGGTTAAACTCACTCTCTCACCTGCATTGTGTGGGTTCCCTAAGAGGCTGGCCCATTGCAATTGCCAGTGTGCATGGCAAGCAACCCACTCTGGCTCCAAGACTGACATGGCCATGAGTCATGCCTTGTTTCTCCTTGTCTGCACTAAGCTTATGCACAGAGATGTTGCCTATCACCCCCCCCCAACACTGGATAATGAAAGAGTACAAGTTTTAATTTGCAGAAACAAGGGATTTACTATGAGTGGGTCCTCCAGCAGCTATCATGGGTTGGCTGGTGCCCACCTAAAGCCTCCCTGTGATGCTGGCTGTGCTCAAGGTGCTCAAAAGAGAGGTACCACCCATGAATCCCTCAGGTTTGTAAGAACTGGGAGGGGAGGGTAACTTCATATTCTGATCCCCTGAAATGATACTTTGAACCACCAAACCATAGACTCTGTGCCCTACCATTTGACATAGAACGATATATAGTCCAAAACAGTTTTTTTGTGCAAAGCTCTACAAAACATCTTGTTTTATATTACTGAGAGCAGAAGAATAATGAACTGGAGGGTCTTGCATCCCCAAATGAATTGTGAACAAGCCCAGTTCCTATGGCTCATGACTCTTGGGAGTGTGCCCTGAAACGTGCCATACAGTGGTGCTAGTCTAAAGCATGCTTCTTCCTCTCTATAACAAGCAAATCCAGAATAGATTATCCAACATATTAAGAAAAATCAGGGGTCATTTCAAGCAGGAGCTCGGGAGAGCTCAGCTCTTGGGGTTGTTGCCAGCCGCCCCCCCTCCCCGCGGGGAATGCCTGCTTGTGTCATGGCTGCAGCGAAATGACCCCGTCTCCTGGAAAGGTCCTTGTTCCTCCGACTAGCCTTCTGAAGGCTTCAGCCACCACTGAAGCTATCCTCCCAGAATAGTGGTATTTCTGAGGATTGGATTCGTAGCGTTCCCCTCTATGCCAGCTCTTTCTTTCTTTCTTTCTTTCTTTCTTTCTTTCTTTCTTTCTTTCTTTCTTTCTTTCTTTCTTTCTTCCTTCCTTCCTTCCTTCCTTCCTTCCTTCCTTCCTTCCTTCCTCCCCTCCCCTCCCCTCCCCTCCCCTCCCCTCCCCTTCCCTTCCCTTCCCTTCTGACATACTTCCGGTGATGTCAGGTGGTGTAGCATATGCAAATAAGTTATGCTAATGAGCTCCTGCACCTCTTTTTCTAGGAAATGACCCCTGAGAAAAATGACTGGTAACAGACCTGATTTAAAAAAATGCACAATTTGGAGTTGTATGAAGTTAATAGAATTTAGCTTCTGTGGCAAAGAATTTGATTCTTTTACCTCTACACATGGCAAATTCATGGCAAAAAAAACAGGAAAAAATTGTGACAAATACATAAAAGAATTGCTTCCCCCAACTTTCTCATCATGTTTCCCTACCACTGCAGAAGTTAATAGTTTATTTATATAACTTTCTAAGGGATTAGATAATCTAAGAGATTAGATACATAGCTCAACATTTACAGATTTCACTTTTACTATGCCTTATTGCATTTTTTTCTCCACCAGGAAGGAGGTTGCAATTGCTTAAAGACCAGCAAATAACCCTACAGCTGGGAAGTAAGAATAATTTATCCAGGCGAGCAATGAGTATGCCAAAATGGCAGAATGAGCATCTGGGAGAGCACTGTTAAGATGTCATTTATGACTATCAAGGATGTTTGCATTGTTGCAATTTTACCCTTATCTCAGGTGCATCTTACCTGTTCCTTGTCATAAATTCTTTGGCATTTTGCCATCAAAATTTGTATAAAATGTAGGGATCCTGATGTTTTCTCCTTCATCTATTCTCCAGCCTTACATTTGTCTCCAGAGAAAACAGAGGTCCTAGCCAGATTTCCACTATGAAGACCCTTTTCCTGCTTTTTGCTGTGGCCTTCCTGGTTTCCCAGGTCCAGGGAAATGCCCACTCAGAGGAAGCCGGAGGCGATGCTAAAGAGGCAGAAGGTGAGTGGAAGACAAGAGAGATGTTTCTTGCTGTTGATCTAGTGAGGAGTCCGAACTGGTAGAGACTGACCAAGAGAGAGATCTTGGAGTCATGGTAGATAACGCAGTGAAAATGTTGAGACTGTGTGTGACTGCAGTGAAAAAGGCCAACACTATGCTAGGGATTGTTAGGAAGGGAACTGAAAACACATCAGCCAGTATAATAATGCCCCTGTATAAATCGATGGTGCGACCTCATTTGGAATTCTGTGTACAGTTCTGGTCATCACACTTTAAAAAGGACATTATAGCACTGGAAAAAATGCAGAAAAGGGCAACTAGAATGATAAAAGGGTTGGAACACTTTCCCTATGAAGAAAGGTTAAAGTGCTTGGGGCTCTTTAGCTTGAAGAAATGACAGCTGAGGGGTGACATGATCGAGGTTTATAAGATTATGCATGGGACAGAGCAGGTAGAGAAAGAAGTACTTTTCTCCCTTTCTCACAGTACAAGAACTCGTGGGCACACCATGAAATTGCTGAGCAGTCGGGTTAGAACAGATAAAAGGAAGTACTTCTTCACCCAAAGAGTGATTAACATGTGGAATTCACTGCCACAGGAGGTGGTGGCAGCTACAAGCATGGACAGCTTCAAGAGCGAATTAGATAAACATATGGAGCAGAGGTCCATCAGTGGCTATTAGCCACAAGGTATGGATAGGAACTCTCAGTCCGGGGCAAGTGATGCACTGTATTCTTCGTGCTTGAGGGGCAGCAGTGGGAGGGCTTTTAGTGTCCTGGCCCCCTGCTGGACCTTCTGAGGGCACCTGGTACTTTTGACCATTGTGTGACAGAGTGTTGGATTGAATGGGCCAATGGCCTGATACAACATTGGCTTCTCTTAGGTTCTTATATATATGAAAATGTATATCACAGTTCTGTGGCAAAGTGTGTCATGCTTCCTTGCGTCTTTGCTGTTTTGTTTCACTTGCCCTGTAGCACTCACAGGTGAAAAGTTCTTTCAGTGTTATGATGAAATATCCAGAGCTGAGGATAATCATCCCACAACACAACTTAAATGGTTGGGATAGATTGTCTCACAATTCTGTCTGTTGTATCCAGCGAAAACCAAGTGAATTTGTCTGTAAGCAAACAAACAGGTAACTCACTTCAGGTGGACTTGTACTTAAGCTAGAGGGATGCATCTGCCCAGTCAGTCATTCCAAAGAAGGGATGCTGGTATTGATTTCTCATGAGTTCACCAAATTTGCCATGAAATATTTATTTATTTATTTATTCCTTTGATTTATATCCCGCCCTCCCCACCTTCCGGCTTGGAAAGCAGTTTATGAATCTCAGAATCTTTCCTTATATATTATTCAGTAGTGGGGTGGCACATTCTGAACATTTCACATGCTCCTAAATCAGTTGGCTCCATGATGTGTCACTCAGAAGCTGTTCCTATCCACTGGCTGCACTGCCTGAGTCCTGCCCACAGTATGCTCCATCAACCATTGGCCTGTCAGCTGCCACTCAAGACTACTTGTGTGCCATTGGCTGGGTGCTGGTCTGCTCCTCTTCCCCGCCCACTCCAGCCACTGTTCCCTGTCAGAATTACTGGCAGATGGCTTTCTCCTGATGAATACATTTCACCTCCTTGGCTCCTCTGTGGGACTAACTTTTCCTCAGTGGCTATTGGTAGGCAACCAAGCTTGGTTCTCTCAGTAAGAAGACAAAGGAACAAAACCCTTTCCAGGAACTCACTGTGGCCAGTCCTGCTAGGGTTGCCAGCTCCAGATTGGGAAATTCCTGCTGAGTCCTTCCGCCTCTCCCCCAAGGTGCCCTCCACAGGATCCACTCCCCAAATCTCCAGGTATTTCCCTACTCATGGCTGGGAACCCTACTTTCTCCTCAGTGCCTGTTGCTGGTCAACCAAGCTTGCTTCTTCAGTAAAAGGCCCTTTCCACACCTATTTTGGCCTTCGGGAGAAAACTCATTGTGCCCTTATACCCTGCTGAGATGGCCCCCCTATGAAAATCATTGTGACGTGGCAATCAGGGCTTCATAGCACGGTAGAAGCTGCTGGGGGGGGGGGGGAGATGGAAAGCTGAACAGTAAGGGGGAAATAAAGGTAGGTTGATGCTTGGCTGGGAAGGAGATAGGGTTGCCAACTCCAGGTGGGAAATTCCTGGAGATTTGAGGGATGGAACCTGGAAAGGGTGAGGTTTGAGGAGAAGTGGGGCCTCAGACAGGTACAATGCCATAGACTTCACCCTCCAAACCAGCCATTTCCTCCTGGGGAACCACTGTTCCAATCTCCAGGTGGGGGCTGGAGATGACAGAATTAAAACTGCTCTTCAGGTAGCAGAGATCAGTTCCTCTGGAGAAAATGGTGGACTCTGTGTCATTATACCCTGCTGAGGTTGCCACAGCAAATTGACGCTGAGTGCCCAAGGCCATGGCACTCTCCCAGAGCCTCTTTCTAGAGCCTACTGTATTTATTTCCACAATGGGCCTTATTCCTAGTGGAGACATAAAGACAGTTCCAGGTCTGGACAGTTCCAACAAGCACTAGGAGATCAACCTGATGCTGTTTTAATGTCTTTAATTATTTTCAGTGAATTTTCTGTTCACTGTCGACAATCCTGGTTTCATTCAACTGAGAAAACAGTTTTTGAGCTCTGCCTTAGAATGACTCAAAGCATTGCTGACTGAGGACATCAAGTTCCGTTTCCAGTGATATAGTTCAGAATAGCTCGTTTGCACACCATTCTCTGATTTGAGGGCAATGAGGCTAATACAGTCCTCAAGAGTCTTATTACTGTATTCCAGCGGATAAACATTCTACCCCAGTGGATGGACTGCAGAAATCAGCATATATGTCAGATGCAAAGCTGCTGTTAGTGATGCTGCCATGGAGATCTCCTCAGGCTTTGGTAGTGGACCCCCCCCCCCAACATAATGAATGATCCCGCTGAAGGTCTCAGTGCAGAAACTTGTGCAGATCTCCAGGGCAGCACATGTACAACATCAGTGGGTTAAATATATGTACCGCATTCATAATTGGCTCTATTATGAGGGTGACATGAGGCATGGGTCTGGGGTAATGTTCCTGGAGGGGCATGCACACTTCACTGTCTTTCCTCTATTGTCACCACTGTCATCATCATAATCATCTTCATCACTGCTGCTGTGCTGCCCCCTCACTAATCCTGGAGCTGGAGCATTTAACAGTCCTTCTGTTTTTGTTCTTCAGGCCTCTTTACAGACCCCCGACAAGCTGCACAAATCCTGTGGGGCTTCCTGAACTCTCACATCTTCTCACTGAGTTTGTCATGCTCTTTCATGGCTTCTTTGGAAACAAGTGGAGGACTGTTAGTCACTGTGGCTTTGGGCTCCTGCAATGACAGGTGGTGGAGTGGCTGGGAAGAGAGAGATTTTGGGATAGAGGTGGGCAGGCAGTGAGATGTGATTTGGTAGGGGGCAGATAAGAGGCAGGAAGGGTAGCAAGGAATGGTGGCAGCGAGGGGTGGTGGCTGGTGGCATCTCCCTCAGGCTGCAACCTTGTTTGTGCCACCTCTGGCTGAATTATGGAAAGGTACAATGTAACTAATTGCAGATGGGACAATAATTCTGTCTGTCTCACTTGTCTAGGAGCTGTTCGTCCAAGAAGTGCCTTGGTCTGTCGCACTGTGGGAGGCAATTGCAGACCCAAATGCCTCCATTATGAGGTATCTGTTGGAAATTGCTTGCCGGGGATATTCTGCTGCCAGGGTTTCCAATAGAGAGCACAAACCCAATGGAGACCTCATCAAGACCATGCACCCGTGACCAGAGAAAAGAAAGAAACCACTTGATTTCAAAGAACAACTAACACTTGACTCTTCCTGTACATCTTCCTCATTGATTAAAATGAGATTTGCATCCATCTGACTGGTACGCTGTTATTTCATTCTTCTCCAAAAAACTCTATCTCCTGTGGTTATGAATGCTCTGTGTAATGCACTGCCTATGCTGTTTGACCTACGCATCCTGATGACACATCCTTAAATAGAATGGGTTCTAAATGCAACTCTCCCTGCATCAGCAAGTCAACTCTTTATGATTCTAGGTAATCCTCCTCTTTGCCTGAGACCAGCACTTCCAGCAAGCAGGACTTTAGTTTCTGCCAGGGTTTAAAAATATCAAAACAATATACCTGTAGTCGTCTCCACATGTTCAGTCTTCTTATTTTATAGTCTATCAGGACTAGTGTTCCCTCTAAGCTGAATTAATGTGAGCTAGCTCACAGTTTTTTAACCTCCGACTCACACATTTTTGTCTTAGCTTAGGAATGATGGCTCCAGAGCAAACTAACTTATGCAGTAGCCAAATCACTCACTCACAACTTTAATGCCCATAGCTCACAAGATGGAATTTTGGCTCACAAAACTCCACAGCTTAGAGGGAGCATCAGGACCTCCCATTGGTTCACTTCTTTGCATCTATGTGCATGCAACATAGATGTACCGGATTGCAGTCATACCAACACCTAGGGGTGTGCCCCAGGAATTTTTTTTTTTTCAATTTCAGATCCTGGCTTGTGGGAGTGGGATTTTTTAAAATTATAATTGCTTCATTTCAGGCAGGGTTTTACTGGTTCGTTTAAGAAATCCATGTGGTGATTTTGTGTTATGGATTTTGGGGACTTTTTTTTGCACATGCATACTACAGACACCAGGCAATGTTATTTTCAATGTACAGCCAATTCGAAGGTTTCTGGGTCAGGAGTCACTGAACATAATGCCACCAAAACAGCACAGTATTCAGCCCTCTCTGTCCTATCAAGACCTTCCATATTTAAAGGACATTCGGCAAAGGGGCTCACTTTTACTGGACCCCCCCAGTAGTTCATTTCTGTGCATGTACACTGCAGACAACATTATTTTCAAGGCACAGACAATTCAAGGGTGTCTTTGTGCAGAAGTCATTAAACATAACACCACCAAAATTCGCACAGAATGCAGTGTTTCCTCTCCTCTCAAGACCCCTGGAATTCAAGCACATGTAGCACAGGAGCTCCGTTTTACCAGACACCAAAGTAGGTGAGTTTCTGCACATGTATACTGCAGACACCTTTCTTTTCAATGGACAGCCAATTCCAATTGGGCAGCAGTCATTGAAAATAATTCCCAAGGTGACTGGCTGGAAACGATCTGTGCTTCTCTCTTGCCAGGATCCAATTGGAAAGAAAGGTCTATTTTGTTTTGTGCTTTAAATTTGTAATAGACATCTATTTACAACATTATAGCAATCCATCAGGTCCCCTGAGTGCCCAGCTTTCATTTTTTTCAAAAGAGGCATAAATCTGATGTTAATGATCCCCAGTTTCTAGAGGACTCCAGCATCCATGCCAAGGCTATGCCATCTGGGACAGCTCAGGAATGTATGGCTGATATGACAGCTGAGGGACTGGTTTGCTTAATATCGGGACTTACATACCCAACAAGACATAATTTACAACTGCTGTCCTTGACCTGGGTATGAAATAATTCAGTGTCATGATCATAGGTTTTAAGTTAAGGGAGACTAAAGTACCTGCAAGGCTGGAGAACCAACTAGAATAGTCCACCCTCCAGAAAGCTGTTTCCAAAAGGATGTGCATGCTGGAAGTGATACTGTATCATGCTGAGGCCCCTCCCCTCCCCAAACCCTGCCCTCTCCTGGCTCCACCGCCAAAGTCCCCAGGTATTTTCCAACCCAGACTTGGCAACCCTAGTTGTTAGAGACCAGAAAAAGGGCTCCTAAGAGCAATTGTTTGAACTGCTCAGGTCATTTTCTCATTCCACAAGTCAACCAGGTTATCAACAGAGGTGCCAACAGGAAAATCTCCTAATGCCATCTGAAAACCAGGCTACAAGCTGGGTCATCTTAATAGATTCCCCACCCCGGTGGTTCCCCTGTAGGTCTAAATTGGCCAAGGCAGCTTTCCTGAGTGGTCCCATGGCTATGACTGGCTGGGGAGAAATGCCATTTCCCAGGGAACAGGAGGCAAGCAGCAGGCTCCCTTGAATTCCCAACGATTAATTCACAATAGTAACAAATCTAGGAGTTGTTCTAGGAAGACTTTGACTGCCTTGGGTATAGCACTTTGAAATGACAACAGAACAAGCAAAGATCAAAAGCAAGCAATTTAAATACAACCCTCTAACCCTACTGGAAAACAAGCACTGCACTCAAACGCAAACAAAACACTTATGTGAATATAACTACTGATATATTATAACATATCATATCATTATCACTCTTATTTTACAAGAAGCAATGAAACTTGTTAACAGAAGCTAATAAAGCCAAAAGTATAAATAACACAGCTGAATCCAGCTCAATTCCAATCCAACGAAGACTCCGGATTGTATCTTCATTTCGATTAATCTTTGTCAGAAGACTTATATTAGATTCATAGAATACTACATGTAAATTTCACCAGTTTTACTAGGGTGAAGAAACTCCATGAGCATAAATATTACATATTCACTGAGCAGAAATTGCTTCATCCATTGACAAGACAAAGTGAGTAAAGACGGGCTACTGTTCCTACCATGGAACTACTCTCATATGGTCATCTTCTGACAAAGATTAATCGAAACGAAGATACAATCCAGAGTCTTCGTTGGATTGGAATTGAGCTGGATTCAGCTGTGTTATTTATACTTTTGGCTTTATTAGCTTCTGTTAACAAGTTTCATTGCTTCTTGTAAAATAAGAGTGATAATGATATGATATGTTATAATATATCAGTAGTTATATTCACATAAGTGTTTTGTTTGTGTTTGAGTGCAGTGCTTGTTTTCCAATAGTGTTTATTACTGCTGTTTATCGGTTATATATTAACCCTCTAACCCTAACATGGTATATATTCTGTAAAATTAGGATAGGATGTTTAATTCTTTTTTGTGTATGTGTTTTTTTAACATTTTATTGGTTTTTTTATTGCGCCTACAAACAAACATACAAAAGTCAAACTGTTATCTCAATAGAGACCTCATGTACCTGTATCCTAATTTAGGAAACACAAGGGAGCCAGAGATCCAGAAGATTCAAGTGAAGCTTTATTGCTAGCAAAAGCGGGAAAAACTTGCAAAGGGTTTTTCCGAAGAGCACGAAGCTACATCCACACTCCATATACAGTTTCCAACAAGCAGAGGCGTAATCCATGTATGGTTACTTCCTACAAATACGTGTCCTTAAGATCTATTCTGAGGACTTGATATTTCACCTATGCCAAGTCCTTGTACCTTTCCATGTACATCAAAGACTAATGCGAGTCCCCCGATTTAGTATCTCGCCCAAGCACACCTGTATTCACTAAATATCAATTCTTTGAAGTACTTTTAACTTTATTCCCTCTTTCCGTTCATGTAGGTGGCTCACAGGTGAATATTAATTAATATGCATAGTTGAGAGTCGGCTAGGCGTAACAGCTAATGGCTAAAGGCTTAATCAGTAACCCCTAGTTTTGTGACGGACCTGAATAAGGCTGTTGATGGCCTAGTCAAGCTAGGCCAAGATCCATCAGTCCCCCCTTCTGACCTTTTATGGCCTTATCAATGGGACATTGAGGTCAGACTCCGGCTTTAATCCATATTGCTTATACTTTCTTTGCAACATTCTAAGCCGCCTCATTGTAATGATTCGAGAACTTAGCTCATGGTTATAACAACAACCCAGAAAATGGGGGAAACAACACATTCCACAGCATACTAAGAGGCTTATACACAATATTCCAAAGACAATTAAAAGTATAGTTCTAATAGTAACTCTGGTGGGTAGCCATGTCCAGATTCTCCCCCACCAGCTCAAAGATACATCTCACGGTACTATTGCTACAGCTTCAACTTCCTTAGCAATGGCCTTTAGCTTTCCAGAGTGGTCTGGTATATATACACAGCACTGTTGTTTTATTAAGGCACAGGTCCCTCCACTTGCAGCTGTCAAAATATCTAAAGCCATTCGGTTTTGTAAAACCATCTATCTCATTGCATAAAGTTCTTCTCCAATCAAAGTTAGGGCTTGAGCAACACGGTTTGATTCTATTTCCAAAATGGCTTGCAGCCTGATCAGTGCTGTTCCTAACCGGGCCATTCCATACATGGGGAATAAAATCCCTCCCAATCTCTCTCCTTCTGTAAGGGTCTGATGGGTCTTTAAAATTTGCTCACTTTGTTTTAAATCTCTATTTCTTATCTTCCCACGTGGTGACTCATTCACAATCTTAACATATAGATATACTGTTTCAAGATAACATGTCCCAGACCACCCAGCCGGGAGGCTTTGATAAGCCTTCTTCCCACATATAAAATAATGTCCCACCAAAGCAGTGAATGCTTTGTTGCATCGTGTGGGCATCATCCATTGGACATAATATCCTTTTAACAACTGTCTAGAGGGGGTAAACCCAGGGACTCAAGTCCCGTTTACATAGGCTCCATTAATTTTATATTCCACTATACATCGGCTTACCCCCACAAATTTGCTTGTGCCGTTAACAACTCCTATAGGCAGCCCCATGCTTTCCAGGTCATTGTCCCCCCCAGAGATGAAAACCCCTTATAGGGCAGAATTTAAGGGAAATGAGACTTGGGAGGTACAGAATTACCATTTTTATAGTTTAATTTATGGAAAGAGCGGACAGGCCTGTTGGAGTTGTAACGGCACAGGCAAATTTGTGGCCCCAATCTGAAACTCTAACTGCTATATCACAATGGCTTTCATAGGGTGGCTGCTGATGAACAATATAAGTTGAAATAAATAAATAATAAATAAATAAAGCAGCTGGGCCTAATTAAGTCATGCAAATCAGGTGGTATCAAGTCACACAGAGGGTGCTGCCTAGGGATGCCAGCCTCCAGGTGGGACCTGGGGATCCCCTGGAGTTACTGCTCATCTCAAGACTACAGAGATAACTTTCCATGAAGAAAATGGATGCTTTGGAGGGTGGAGTTTATGGCATTGTACCTCACTGAGGTCCCTGTCCTCCCCAGGTTCCACCCCCAAATCTCCAGGATTTTTCCAGCCTGGATCTAGATCTGCTGCTGGTGGCCAGGGGGGATAGTTGGCAACCCTAGACTGCTGCCAGTAAAAACCCTGCCTTCTACTGACAGAAACAGTTAGAACCTCCCCGCCACCCCCCCCCCCCCGAACATTCTAATCTCCTCACAGTTGATGCCTGGAGCTGATGCCATTTCAAAAGGTATTGGGGGGAATTCAATGATCCCTGAAGTTTTTTTTAACTTTTCAAATTTTTCTGCAGACTGAGGAAGGGGCCTGACTATGTAGGAAAAGCGGTTGGGGGAGAGTGAGCTCTCTTTCGACAGAAATAAGTATCCACACAGAAAAAAACCCTCTCAGAATTAGAATATAGACAAGCACGAGGACCCGCGATACTTGCGGGAGGTGGGTGGGCAGGTGAGCCTCTTCCCCTCCCTCCCCCCTCCTTCCCCCAAAATTGGCGGCAGTGGTGGCAAGACCCTCCGCTTGCCTATCCTCTCCCCCTGCCCTCCCCCTCCCTCCCTGAAAATCGGTGGTGGCGGCAAGACCCACTGCTTGCTGAGCCTCTCCCCCCGCCCTCCCCAAAAATCGGCAGTGGCGGCAGGCCTGCTGCTCACTGAGCCTCTCCCCTGCCCTCCCTGAAAATCAGTGGTGGTGAGGCCCGCCACCCACCGAGCCCTCCCCCCAGCCAAAGCGTTCTCTGCGCCTGCGCAGAGAACACTTTTACTTTTTAGGGGATTTAAATACCCCCCCCCCATTTTTTTTTTAACATTTAGGATTTTTCTACACACCTGGGGACTCCCCCAAGTGTGTAAGAAAATCTCCCTCCCCACCAAGTGCCCCCCATGGATTTAGATATCCGCATGGGAGTGGGCACTTCGGAATTAGTATATAGATATTACAAATATTAACTATCTATTTCTGTTGGAAAACGTAGGTGCTACACCCCTTTGGGACCTGTGTCATCTTAAGGATGGACACTGGACAGTGTTTTCCTTCTGCATTCCTTGTCTTCAAAGAGTTTTCACTTTTTGCTAAACTTGTGGTGGAATGTTTGGCATGCCTTGAACAGCAGCTTGTGGCCTCAGACAACAGTGCAGTTAGATCTGGCAGCTGCAAAATGGCCTTATTCTCTTTGTGTTTCTTTTCTTTTTTTAAAAAACCATGCTAACTAAGAATACGGAGTGTACAGCACAGATAGATAATGATATGTAGCATCTCTCACCTCCAATTTTACTTTCTGCATAGGGATAGGGTGTGGCATGTGATTCCACACTGTGCCTCATCAGCACTGCCATACTGAGGACCACTCCTCAGAGTTTCTTCAAGATTAGAAAATTTACTAAATACACTGATTCACCCAGTGCAATGCTGAATTTTAGTAATCAGTTTAATTACTATTATAATCCTTTGGTAATGAAGCATTATAGCTGCCTCACTGTGCTGGTGATTTTTGCACCTGTGAATGAATCACCTGTAACAGTACAGACCCCATTTCAAATAATTAAATACTTATTTTGTTTCTTTATTTATAACATTTCTATGCTACCTTTCTACCCAAATAAGGTTCCCAAGGCAGCGTACATCAAGGCATTAAAACAGCATTTAAAATGCATATGTCAAAAAATTAACAGTGCAATAAAGAAAAATACAGGTATGCAAACACAACACAACCAGGGAGGCGGGCCAATAAGATTAACTGGGATGTGCCAAGTGAAACAAAAAAGTCTGTACCCACTGGCAGAAGACTCTTACCAGGGAGACAGATTGAGGGAGTTTCAGTGCCCCAATTGAGAAGGTCCTTGCTCAGATTGCCACCAATCTAGACCCAGACAATGGAGGCACCGGAAGCCCAGCCAAGCCTCTGAAGATGAGAGCTAGACTGAGAATGATGTGACTGGTCCAAGGTCACCCAGCAGGCTTTCATGGCTCAAATGGGGATTCAAACTTGGATTTCCCAGATCCTAGTCCAGCACTTTAAGCATGAAGGCTGCGGTCACACGGCCCTTAAATGCGGGAGAAAGGGCTATTTCCTCCCACATTTAAAGGGGCCGTCTACAACGGCCGCAGAAAGTCCCATGCTGAAGCGGGCTCAAATGCGGGTTCCTCCCGCATTTTCTGACCCCGGGAAAATCGACAGTTTTCCCGGGAGTCGTGGGAGGAACCCGCATTTGAGGTATCTGGACAGCCCTCTCTCGCAATCATTGCGAGAGCAGGGCTGTCCAGATGGTCCTGTCGGCCATTCCCCCCGCCTTTTACACTTGGATGCTTGGGCAGTCAAGCGCCCAAGTGTAAAAGGGGGACCCCCCCAACTTACCAGGCGGCTGGCGGGTCCTTTGCCGCCGCTTCTGACACCGCGGCCACCTCTTCCGCAGCCGCTGCTGCTTCTGCTGCCGCCGTGGCCGCCTCTTCTGTGGCCGCTGCCTCTGCTTCTGCCACAGCAGCCTCTTTTGCGGCTGCCGCCACCACTTCTGCTGCTTCCGCCGCTGCCGCAGCCACCTCTTCTGCGGCCGCCTCTTCCGCCGCCGCTTCCGCCACCGCTTCTGCCACCGCAGGGGTTGGGATGTGTAGACATCCCAACCTGTGGTAGAAAAATGTGGCCCCTTTGAATCCTGGAGGGCTCCCGGATTTAAAGGGGACGTGTGACTGCAGCCATATATCACACTGGTTCTGATGACAGAACAGCGTGTTGGAAATTATTATTATTTTTTTTACTGGCATGATTATATATATACACCGTTAAATATAAGAAATTTTTCACTGTCTGTGTTTCTTTTTTGGCCATTGAATACAAAGTTTGGGTCCAGTGGCACCTTTAAGACCAAACTTTATTCTGCTGCTTCAGACCAACATGGCTTCCCACCTGAATCTATTTCCCATCTTCTTCTTCTTCATCATCATCATCATCTGCTGCTGCTGCTGCTTAATTTCATGATTATTACTGAAAATCATTTTGTCATATAGAGGAGGGGCCCTGACCTGGATAGCCCCAGCCTAGCCTGATCTCATCAGATCTCAGAAGCTAAGGAGGGCCGATGTGGAGGCTGGCCATGGCAAACCACCTCTGAATGTCTCTTACCTTGAAAACCCTATGGGGTTGCCATAAGTCAGCTGTGACATAATGACAAATAATAATAAATAAATGGGAGGGGGGTGTTATCTGCCCTGGGTGCCAAATAGGTTAGGTATGCCACTGAGCAGCAACATATTTGGGTGCACCCATTGCAGGTGCCTGAGGAGGACAGAGGAAGACTCAGAAACTTGGAAATGCAGCAGCGTGTGCTCTTACTGGGGCACCCTTTACAGCGCACATTTAACTGGTGCTCCACCAGCTGCATTGGCTCCCAGAGGAGTACAAAATCCATTTAAGGTTATGGTATTACTCTTCAAAGCACTGAGTGGTCTGGGACCTACATATCTAAAGGACCACCTCTCCCACTATGTCCCTCAAAGAGCATTACGCTCATTGGAACAACAGCGACTGGTGGTTCCTGGCCCTAAGGACATTCATTTAGCCTCGACTAGAGCCAGAGCCTTTTCAGCTCTTGCTCCGGCATGATAGAACACTCGCTTGAGTGAGATCAGGCCCCTGCAGGATCTGCTTTAGTTCTGTAGGGCCTGTAAAATGGAGATGTTCCGCTGGGCCTTTGGTTGAGGTGATAGGTGTCCTGCTATTCTGGCCTCTCCTGCTCCACCCCCTGACCTGGTATGTTCAGTGACTGCTGGTGGTAATCGCCTTCTACCCACTGATAATCTTGGGCATTTTTATAGACCCATAGGAGCATGCTCCTAGGTTTATGGGCCATCTTGGTGTGATTAATTTTGTACAACTGTAGAATGTTTTCATTGTTTTATCTGTTTTAATTGTAGTGAGCCACCCTGAGCCCTGCACACAGAAGAAGAAGAAGGAGGAGGAGGAGGAGGGGTTTAAATTTCTACCCCGCCTTTCACTACCTGAAGGAGTCTCAGAGTGGTTTACAATCCCTTCCCTTCCCCACAACAGACACCCTGTGAGGTAGGTGGGGCTTGAGAGAGCAGTTCTGAAATACCCAAGGTCACACCAGCAGCTGCATGTGGAGGAGTGGGGAATCAAACCTGGTTCTCCCAGATCAGAGTCTGCACTCTTAACCACTACACCTAATTGGCTCTCAAAGAAGGGTGGGATAAAAATCTAATAAAAATAAGTGTTTGAACATGGGTGTAGCACACCTGGTACTCTGCCACACCGGGGTCACTGGGGAGGGTATGGAACTGTTTCCAAACTGTGGGTTTCCTCTCCCAGCCTCTGAATCACTGCTGTCAGAGCCCTCCTCTCCAAAGAATGTTAGCAACTGCTAGTGTCTTTGGGCAATGGTACCAACTCTTTTGCCTGTGTGGAGAGCCCCAGGAACAGATCAGGGGAAGGAGACTCCAAGACCCCTGGTGATACCCTGCTAAAGCTGGGCTCCAGTGGGCTGGGAGGATGGGTTTGGTGCCTGGGGACAGGGGCCTGTGGTACACAAGGGGTGGAGGACTTCTTCCCTCCATGACAAGCACCCTTTCCACCCACTTTCACCCTCATGGCACACAGAAGTATTCACACTCAGGAGGGGCAGGAGGGTATAAATGTGGGAGACCTTTCTGTGAGGCCTGTAACTGGGACCCCAGAAATGTAATCTGTCCCCAGCTTGGAGAGATTGTAGAGGAGTGGGTGCCAGGATGAAGTTCCCAGTGAGTTTGGTGTGTGTGGTTTAAAGGGTCCATTCTATACAGTTTTGAACCTGCGCCTGACATTTTCCCCAAAACAACTTCCCTGGCTTGACCTTAGTCATGTTGGGTACTGGTTTTGCTCGGCACATTGCACTGGTTCTGCTGGGCTTGCACAAAGCCCCCCCCCCCTTCAGTTTCTACTGCAGAGATTCTCAGGGATTTTGATTCTGTTCTGCTGGGTTTTTATTGCTATTTTTTCACTTTGGGGGGGAACCTTCTTTGGGGAAGCATAACTTGGGCCACCTAAGGTCCAATCTGCATTGGTATTTTGCACTATTATGGCAACAATCTCACATAGTCTCACAAATTTCTGTCTACATTACATGCCACATCCACTCTCCTATTGTTTCATCTCAGCATTGGCCTGTCTGCATCATTTTAGTGCCATTTAGTGTTGACTCCGAGGTCACTACGGTGTCTCATCGACTTATCTGGATTTGGTTTTAAGGTGCTGCAATTGCTTCTTCCCACCCTTGAGCCGCTGTGAGCAAAAAGCAGACAACTGGAGACGAATTCTCCCCTCCCCATCTTTTCTAAGGAGATACGCAAATTGTCACAAAGGAAACAAGTTAGCTGAAAATCCAGTCATCTGCATTTAAAAGCAGCCAGGGAGCATTTTTCTGCAATCGTATTTTGAGGGGAGGTTTGGAAGCATGCCCACCCCTGAACCATTCGTTATTTCCTGTGGTCGCTCCTCCTCCCTCTCTCGAGTGTTCTCTCTAAACAACTTGTGTCCTGACAGGGGAGAGCTTTATACACTGAGCCAGCACCACAGCAGCATGGAACAGCTTTACATAGCAAATGCAGGTTGGGCCTAAGCAGGGGTCCTTTCGTAAAAAAAGAGGTGCAGGAGCTCATTAGCATAACTTATTTGCATATGCCACACCCCCTGACATCACCGGAAGTGTCATAAGGCCACACATCCCTGACGTCAGGTGTGTCAGTAGGCAAGAAGGGAGGGAGGGGGAAGGAAGGAAAGGAACAGGAAGGAAGGTAGGTAGGTGGGGAAGAGAGAGAGAAGAAAGAAAAAGAAAGGAAGGAAGGAGGGAGGAAGAAAGAAAGAAAGGAACAGTAAGGTAGGTAGGTAGGTGGGGGGGAGATTGAAGGAAGGAAGGAAGGAAGGGGGAAAGAAAGGAACAGGAAGGTAGGTAGGTAGGTGGGGGAGAGAGAGAGAGAAGGAAGGAAGGAAGGAAGGAAGGAAGGAAGGGGGGAGAGAGGGAGGAAGGAAGGAAGGGAGAGGGGAAGGACAGGGAAAGGAAGGAACAGGAAAGTAGGTAGGTGGGGGAGAGAGAGAGAGAAGAAAGGAAGGGAGAGAGGAAGGAAGGGGGAAAGGAAGGAACAGGAAGGTAGGTAGGTAGGTGGGGGGAGAGAGAGAGAGAAGGAAGGAAGGAAGGAAGGGGGGAGAGAGGGAGGGAGGAAGGAAGGGAATGGGGAAGGACTGGGAAAGGAAGGAACAGGAAGGTAGGTAGGTAGGTGGGGGAGAGAGAGAGAGGGAAGGAAGGAAGGAAGGAACGCTTCTCACCCCCTCCCCCTGCTTGGGCCCCAGTGGCTTCAGGCCACTGGGGCCCAGCTTCTTCACTGGGGGGGAGGGAGGGGGCTTCTTCTTCTGGGAGGGGGGAGGGGGGAGGGAAGGGCTTCTCTTTCCCGGGGCCGGCGGAGTGCCGCCGGCCCCAGGAGTCTTGACGGGGGGGGGAGGAGGGAAGGGGCTTCCCGCGGCCCGGGAGCAGGGGGAGGCCAGGGGGGCGGGGCTTTGTTAAGTGCCCGCCCCCCCGCATCCTCTCTCCCGGAGCGGCACTCCGGCGCGCCCCGGCCCCAACGGAGCCCTGGGCCTAAGTCTAATCCTCAAAAAACAAAACAAAATAACCAACCTTGGAGGGCAGCTTCAGGAGAGTCAGTTGGACAAGAGAAGGGAATCAGCAAGATCACGTCCTGTTCTTCATGCAGAAATTCTAGGTAGGATCTTATCATTTGTTTCCACAATTACTAGATCAGAAGGTCTCACCAGGAGTTAGCTGAGAACAATTCAGAATGCCAGAGATATGATGCAGATGCTGAAAGCTCTTGTATGGATGGGACCTGCAGACAGGTCTGAGCCTCAGAAGCTGGTCTATTTAATTTTTCTCCATGTGCATCACACTAGACCCAAGAGATTAAATATCTCCTATGTGTTTCATAATTACCTGGGTGTTCTGGAACTCCATTTTGAATGGCTTGCAAAGCTTCATCTAGGACTTGAAGCTCAGGCAGACTTTCAAAGGTCCCTTCTGCTTGCGGCTTCTTCTCTGGATCTAGCTCAGCATCCCGAGCCTTCACAGCCAAAAAGAAGCCAACTGCAAAGAGAAGACAGAAGAACTTCATAGTGGTAGGTTTGTCTGCGTCACTAGGAACAGTTGAAAGGATGGATGACTGATGATGACGATGCTTCCACAGGCAGAGCTGATGTCTTTATATACAAAATGTCCAGTTGGAAGAAAGCCAAATTGTCCTCCCCATGGACTGTGTTTTGTTGCCTTTGAATCTGTACCCTCTCCAAGGGCACTAGATAGGCCAGTCAGTGAGTATCAGTCTTATCAGTGTGGCATTTGAGATTGTTTTATTCTTTGTGATAGAATTCTCTTTGATGTTGCCTCCAATTTCAAGGCTCTTGCCTCCGAAGTGCAACATGTCTGTTTACCCTGCAGTTATTCCTAACATCACCCTTGCTCCCCCATCTGCTGCTTAGCCCCTCATTTAGCAGCTGATGCTATCTAGGCACAATGAACTGGTGTTCCCGACTAGCATTTCTGGATATTTCCTTGTCTGACATTTCCCCCATCACACTGTTGATTCAACAGCTTCAGAAGAGCTCTAGTTCTATATGTGTGTGTGTGTTTAGGGGGGGTGTCCTTGCCTAAGGTCCAAACTAGACATGCAGATTTTTAAAGAGTTAGGTCCAGGGAACTCACTGCCACACAATAGCTGCGGGGAATGGCTTAAAAAAAGAAAGAAATGTCCAATTGGCTCAGAATGCTGCTGCGGGGAAGAAGGACTCCTGCCTGCCTCCCCCCTCCCAAAGCCATGCCAAAACAGCACTAAAGGAAGTTATACTCTGTGTGGAGCAGCAAAACTGGAGACTCCATCCCCCTGCACCTTGCTTTGGTATGGGAAAATGACTCTGCAGGAGAAGAATTAAATAGCCTGTCTATAATTTTATAGTGGGAACCTGCAAAGATTTGCAGGAGGCATCTTATTTTCCCCCTCCCCCGTGATTTCCTCTTTCCCTTTCCTGAAAGTCCCCATAGCCTATCCCATTTTCTTGCTTCCGTCTCTCCTTCTAGGGTTACCCAGCCTCCAGGTGGGGCCTTGAAATAATAACTGTTCTCCCAGCTACAGAGATCAGTTCCCCCTGTTAGGGTTGCCAGCTCATGGTTGGGATATTTCTGGAGATTTGGGGGTGGGGCCTTGGGAGGGTGAGATTTGGGGAGGGAAGTGACCTCAGTAAAGTATAATGCTAGAGTCCACCTTCCAAAGCATCCATTCTCTCCAGGGGAACTTCACCCCCCACCTGGAGGTTGGCAGCCCTAGTTCTCCTGAAGGGAATGGCTGATTTGATGGGTGTAATCTATGGCATTATATCCTTCTGAGGTACCCTCCACTCCTCAAACCACACCCTCCCAAGCCCTACCCCCAAATATCCAGGAATAACCGGGAGTTGGCAATCCTATCCCTTTCCCACCCATCAGCCAACCTACCTATAACCGCCCCTCTGTCTTCAGCTTTCCCTCTTCTGCCCCCCTCAGCAGCCTCTACCTAGGAAAACTTCTGTGGCCCAGTTGTGTGGTGCCAAAGTGCCCTGCCCCATTCTCTCCTTCTCAGGCATTCACCAGCCTCCCTTGTATCTGCCTCCCATCTCCAGCTACATTTATTATTTATTTATACCCCACCTTTCTCCACAGTGGGGAGCAAAGCAGCTTACACTATTTTCCTCTCCTCCTTTTTATCCGCACAATAACTCAGTGGGGTAGGTTAGTCAGAAAGTATGTGACTGGTCCAAAATTACCTAGTGAGCTTCTTCAGCAAGATGCTGATTCAAACCTGGGTCTCCAAGACCCTACTCTGACTGCTACACCACACTGGATTTCAACTACACAACACTAGCAAGAAGACAGGCCTAGCTGAGTCATGCAAGTTGGGTGGTATCAAGTCACCTAGAAGTTGCTGTCAGGCCTAGGGTTGCCAACTTGCAGCTGGGACCTGGAGATCTCCCAGAATTACAATCAAATTCCAAATGACAGAGATCTATCCCCCTGGAGGTGGGGCCTGGGGATCTCCTGCTTTTACAACTGATCTCCATCTGACAGAGATCAGCTCCCCTGGAGAGAATGGCTGCTTTGAAGGGTGGACTTTACGGCATCGTATCATGCTGAGGTCCTCCCCTTCCCTCCCCAAACACCACCCTCTCCTGGATCCACCCCCAAGGTCTCCAGGTATTTTCCAACCCAGACTTGGCAACCCTAAGAAAATAGCTGGTTTGGAGTGTAGACCTTATGGTTCTGGTTGAAGCCTCTCCACTCCCCGAACTGTGCCTGCCTCAGATAGGGCTGCCAGGTCCCCCAGGCGAGTGGGGTTTGCCCGCCTGACGGGCCGTTTACCTGCCGGGGGGAACTCCACCCCCAAAGTCCTGGCATCACAGCAACGTGCCTGGTATGATGACATCACCCAGAGGTGACATCATCACGCCGGGGCACGTTGTGTGGGATGCTCTAGCATTTGAGGGAAATCTCTATGGTTTTCCCTCCAATGTCAGTGTCCCACCCCCCAACGTGTCCAATGCAATGACATTAGTTCTGGATCAACCCCAGGAAGAAACTGGGACATCACCCCCCCCCCCCCCGCCCCCTGCTGCAAGCCAGGTAAGACTTGGCAACCCTAGCTTCAGATTCCACCACAAAATCTCCAGGAACGTCCCAGTCTGTAGCGGACAAATGTAGTCAGGCCTGGCCTTAATGAGTCCTCCCTCAAAAGCCAACATAGGCCTGGAAAGGGCTCTGCCTCCTCCCCTACCTTTTACTTAGAGAAACCCAGCTTGGAATACTGTGGCTGCCTAGTGACAGCCACTGAGGGAACCTGTTGCTTCCCTCAGCAACAGGCACTCTTTATATCATTTCCAGCTTTTTAAAAACTTTCCAATGTATTTTTTTTTTAGATTTCACATTTTTCTGCAAACCTGGGCCCTTTTCCAGGCAGTGCAGCAAAGAGTGCTAACCCTTTAGCAGGAGATACTCTTTAAGGTTAGCTGGTGGCAATGAAAGGTTAGCACTGTTCGAAGGGTCAAACTAACTTAAAGATAAATATTATCAAAAAATTATTGTAATTCTTGGTTGATGTAAGCACACATCCAGAGACTTGGGAAATTTCATACCAGATTATTATATCATTGAAGATTTTGCTGCACATGTGCCATCACGATTAGAAGTTATCCATGGCCTATTCCATAAATTTACAACCCTTTTTTCATCCTTTGCAATGGAAGGTTACCCAGAGAAGTTGGTGACACCAAGAGTAAGGAAGGACATGTCTTGCCAGGTGAAGTCTTGGAATGGCCATGAAACTTCCAAGCTCTTATGTGGGCAGGAAAAGGGCTTGTGAGATTGTTCCACACAGCTTGGGACAGAGCAGGTATGTAAATAAACTAGGTAAACCCAAGTGTGGTTGTCTTGTGTCTGTACTTGCACAGGGTGCTGGGGACAGCCCCCCCCCCCCCCAAAAAAGGCACGAGAGAGACACATGAATCAAATCTGGAGATGTGAGAGCTCCATGCTGAAAAATTGTGCCAGCCTTATCGAAACTCTTTTGCTTCCAGTAGAAATTCCTTTGATGTTCCATCTGAGAAACCCCAAGATTCACAGAGCATTTCACTTTAAGAACACATTGATGGACATTTTAAGTGAAGGTACTTCTAGATATGTACATCCATTAGCCCACATTTATCCTGCAATCTCTAGAATCAACTTTCCTTGGGATCCGAAAAGATTGTTGGGGGGGGGGGGCACAGAAAAGCCTACAGTCTTCACACCTGTTTTTTTATTATTTTTTTTGTTTCCAAATCCTACACGTTACTTACAATTTTTGCAACAAAAAAAGGAATTAACATACTTAAAACAATTTCTACCACGATACATTGCCAACTCTATTCTGCTAATATTTCTTTTGTGAGATTATAATTAATTTAATCAGATAGATGTTGGCACGCCTAAAATAAATTTTTCTGCCTCACAAAATCACTACAGTTCCCCTGCGATTGTACCCTCCATTTCTCATAAATTTCCATTAAGTCTTAACATGTTTGTAATCAAAAGCTCTGTATGTATTTAATTTTCATTACAAAACTGATATACTACGTTACTTCACGGTCAAATAAGATAAAAATTAAAATGATACTCTATTTCTTTTCTCTGCTCTCTTGAAATTATTAAACTCAACTCTATTTCTTCCTCTTAACTGGAGTTCCTCTACTCGGCGTTCCCTCCCCCCAGGGCTCCAGAAAATTTCTGGAGCAGACTCCCAGAGTGTGAGTCTGACCCACTGGGGAGATGTGGGGGGGGGGGGGGAAATCCCAGTAGCCCTACCCGCGTGGTCCCCTACATTTTTATTTTCCAGGCTGCAGCACTTACTAAGGATATGAAAAATAAACAAAAACAACAAAAACAAATGGTGACTCAATAGCTGCTATCTCCTCATACAATCTTCTTCAGTTGCCAGTTCCTTATTTTTCATTCAGATCCAGGTTCAATGCCTTTAAAAGCTCTTCTCCAGATGCTAGATCATGAGCTGTCAGTGTCTGTACTTGGTGTGTAATTGATAAATGTCCAAGAGCCAGCCAACAACACCTATAATTATTTTCTGTGAGCTTTTGAGCAATTGGACGCATGCTTTTCCTGGCGTTTAAGATTTCAAAGGGAATGTCTGGAAACAGCTGTACCAAGGTGTCCTCAAGTTTCAATCCTCTGTTCTTCCTGGTGATTTCCAAGAGGTTCCGCTTTGTCCTTATGTCTTTACACTTGGCCACGATGTCTGGTATAAACGCTGGTAAGCCCGTTCGAGAAGGAAAGTTTAAACAAAAAGCATTGCTTAGGGCTGGTCCTGGAAGCTGTATAATTCCTTCAAGCCATTCGTTTAAAGCAACCATAAGGTCCTTGTTTAGCTCAAATTCAGGGGGGGGGGTCTTCAGAGAGGAGAGAAAAGACTGCCTTCTGTGCGATTTGGTGGTATTGTGTTCAAGACTGCTGACCCAGAGACCCTTGAACTGGCTGTGCATTGAAAAGAATGGTGTCTGCAGTATGCGTGTGCAGAAAATAGTCCAAAAAAATGCAGAACACGAAATCACCACACCGATTTCTAACATGAACCAGTAACACCCCGCCTGAAATAAAGCAATTATGGTAAAAATAATTCCTCTGCCTGCAAGACCAGATCTGAAACCAAAACAAAAATGTTATTGGTGCACACCATTAAGTATTGCTACTACTGCAGCCCAGTTGATCTAAGCTGCACAATGGCAAAGCCTGAATCAACTGAGCCAATGGGTGGCCCCCCATCGACTATTCAGTAAGAAGTTTGAACATGTGGAGACAGCTACAGGTATAGTGTATTAATATTTTTAAGGCTTGACAGGAACTAAAGACATGCTTAGTGGAAATGCTGGCCTCAGACAAAGAGGAGGATTACCTAGGGCCAGAAAAAGTTGACTCGCTGATGCAGGGAAAGTTGCAGGTAGAACCCATACCCTTCAAGGATGTGTTGTCAGGATGCCAAGGGCACATGGTGTTGGTGGTGCATCACATAGAGACAAGTCAAGATATGATGGTGTGAGCAGGGTACCAGCCTTGGCCTTGGGCCACACAACAAGTGTCAGAGTGGGAGGAAGATGAGATGCTGTGCTAGGGAGCCATACAGGAGCCCAGGAGACCACTGCAGAGTCCCCCAAACTGGTGTAAAAACCAGATGGGTCTGCACTTGATACATACCTACGCCCCATGTAGACAATCTGTTAGATCGGCTAGGGAAGACTCACTTTAAATGTCACAGGGGAAAATGATGGATTCCCACTGGGTAGGACTTGGAGAAAACTATCTCCCTGTACCACAATAGATATTTCACTTCACCCACATGCTGTTCAGACTCCATGTGGCCATGTCTGTCACATGGAAGACAAGGTGCACACCCTGATTGGACCAATAGCACTTCCTGAGCCTGGCCAGCTATGACCTGCAGTTCATCCTCGAGTTTGTACAATCACCGCACTGTTATAATGCCATCAGCTGCAGAAAGTGCAGTGGTCACTGATGGCCCCTGCTATGTTCTAGACCCTTAGACAGACCATCTCTCATAACCCAGTGCTACAAATACGTGATCCATGGAAATTTTTCACTCTTCAGAAAATGCCTCCATTTTGAGTTAAAGTGCTGTCCTGTCTCAGTGGATGGGGGAATAAGAGCACCTCATATTTTTCATAAGTAGGAAATTAGAGAAGGAGTGGCACTATACTCTCATTGAGGGGGAAGCTCTGGCAGTCAAATGGGCCATAGCTGTACTCTTCTACTGCTTATGGGGGTGCTCTGTTAACTCTCATGACTGGCTATGCCCCCCTCCAGTGGCTCCAGTGGATGAAAAAATCTAATTGACCTCATGATAATCCGGCCCTTCAGCCATACTCCTTTAGGGAGGTTCACTGAGAAAGACAGGTACATATTAATACAGATTTTTTTTTCTTGCCAAGCAGAGGAAGACTCAAATTCTGAGGACCTCATGGGGACCTTCCTGGATGGGTAGAGTCTGCAGCAGGATTGCCTGGCAGGAACCAGTAGATGGGTTGGTTTCCATGGATGTCAGGCTCAGCTCAGGCAGTGGGGTGCCCCCTGAAGGACCGTCAGGCAGCACCAATGAGGAGATACTCTACCACAGATACTCTACCACCAGTGTTCCCTCTAAGCTGAGTTAGTGTGAGCTAGTTCACAGTTTTTTAGCCTCCGGCTCAAACATTTTTGTCCTAGGTCAGGAAGGATGGCTCCAGACCACACTAATTTATGCAGTAGCCAAATCGCTCGCTCACAACTTTAATGCCAGTAGCTCACAAAGTAGAATTTTTGCTCACAAGACTCCATAGCTTAGAGGGAGCATTGCCTACCACCAAGGACCAGCTAGCTGAGATAGCATTGGTTAGCATTTGGCCTCCTTCACCAAAGGGGGAGATGGTGGTGCCTGGGATTGCAATGTGATCTGAAGCCAGCAGAGCCAAGAGGAAGAAACATGGGTGAGCACAGATGTTGGGGTGAGTGGGTCTTTAATATTTGTATTTACTTCATTTATACTATATCTTTCTCTCCAACAGAGGCCCATAGCAGCTGACTTCATTCTCCTCTCCTACATTTTTTCCCTCACAACTAGCCCCATAGCCAGAATTTTTTTGTTTGGGGGCATTTACATTTTTAAGGGGGCAGTTAAATTACAGTTAATTGAAATAATCTGAATGCCTGTCTTTAAAGGGGGAGGCTCCTAGCCTGTGTCCAGCCCTTCCTTTCAAAAGACAGGGCAATAAGCACGTCAGTTCCTAAGAAAAAACAGCACAGAGGGCATTTAAATGCCTTCTGAGTTCCCTTCCACAGGGCATGAAAGTTTAGAAGGGTCTCTCAAAAAAGGAGGTTTCTGACAAGGTTATTTGTGGGGCGGGGCTTTTAATTAAGGGGTCAGTGCTCCAAAATGCCCCACTGTAGCTACGGGCCTAGATTGGGCTGTTGTAGATTTCTCCCATTGGGTATAATTAAGTAAATAAAAGCACAGTATAATTAAGAAAATAAATATCCACTCTGGTCAAGATGAATCCTTGTTGGGATATTTGCAAGTTCATTTCCTAATATCATGAAACAGTTAACCTGTTGGTGTATGTTAAATGTTAGTTAGCTTAGAAACCAATGAGCTGTCATGCCCGTAGAAAGGGAAGTCTTATTCATAATGAAGTGATCTTTAGCCTGGTCATTGGCTGATCAATAGTTTGATGATCTTACCTAATATTTTGCATGTACATATTTTGGGAGTTTCCTCCTCTCTTGATTCTAAGATCAGAGATGAGTATCCATCTTGGAGCTAACAGTAACTAAAAAAATGTAGCTTAGTCAGTTAGTCTGTTTATTGTTTTTATCCTCTCATGTAACCTTTCATAATTTACGAAGAAGAGGAGGAGGAAGAGATTAGATTTATACCCTGCCCTTCACTCAGAGTCTCAGAATGGCTTACAAACTCCTTTCCCTTCCCCTCCCCACAACAGACACCCTGTGAGGTAGGTGGGGCTGAGAGAGCTCTAAGAGAACTGTTCTTTCAAGAACAGCTCTGACAGAACTATGGCTTGCCCAAGGTCATCCAGCAGCTGCAAGTGGAGGAGTGGGGAATCAAACCTGGTTTTCCCAAATTAGAGTCCATGCACTTAACCACTACACCAAACTGGCTCTCCTACACCAAACTGTCTACATCAAAGCACCAAAACATCTGCAATTACAATTATCACTACTTTTACTGCCCAGCAAACTTCATTCCTCCAAACTGTCTTTGGCATCTCATTTATGTTATTTTAAGGAAAGGCAATTATACATACTTTTATCTGCTGTCCTGGCCTCAAAGAATTTATGCTTTCCCCTAGCCATGTGGCAAAGAGTATGATCTGCCTTTGTTAATGAAACGTAGTAATATTAGACATATGCCCAAAGATAACAGAAAGATCAGGTATGTCAGCTGCACAGTGGAAAGAAAACCCATCAGATAAGATGCAGCTGGGATTATTAGAACTATTGCAAGATAAACAGAAAAGATAGATATGGAGGGAAGAGGCAAGACACTACGGCATCTTCTAAGGGAAAAACCACATCATAAGAAAAGGTCTATTGACGCTAAAACTGAACCAGCAATTGTAGCATATTTTACTATGAAAAGATGCTTTTTAAATTAAGGATTTCATATCCTCACTAGTTTGATCCCCAAATCCTCATTTCAGTTCTGATTTTCTTCCTACAGACACTTACATACATGAAGGCAGTCAGTTTACAACATCTTCAGATCAGCATAAGTAACAAAGCAGCAGGCAGGAGATGCAGAGAGATGGTTCCTGGCCCATTGCTGATCTTGATAGCATTAATGGACCATGTTTAGAAAAACTTGAGCCAGATGGTTATAAGCTAACTTTATAGGAAGCCAAACCACTGACCCTCTGACCACTATAAGCCAATCAAGAACGTCATCCAAAAGATGATGCTTGAAGAAGAGCAAGACTTCCCCCTTTCCATCTGAGACCATTTCCACTGTAGTGAAATTCCCTACATTGACTGTGTTATGTGAAATTTTCTGCAGTAGATTTTTCCTCACCAGGTGCAAACCTGAAGTTTTCTCCTTCTTACACCACATTTTCGGAATCCCCCGTTTTAGCAAGTTCTTGCCCCATGTTTTCAGAACTTGCTAAAACTGGGGATTCTGAAAATGTGGTGTAAGTATTGGAAATGTGTGAGTTGCAAGGTCCAGATTCCAGCCATTATAGGGTTAATGTGTTTACCTTTTGTGCTATTGTTTAGACTGACCTGGAAGGAAATCTGGCAGACAGCCAATGTTAGAAAAGCCTGCGAAAGTGAATGGTATTGATTGGTTAATGTATTCAGGTGATTTCCTTCTGGGGTCAAGAAGAAGGAGGATTCTCCATTGTTGAGTGACCATGTGTTTGTAGCAGTAGGATGCAACAATGTAGCTCTAGATAGCTCTTGTTATTTTGTAGGTTTCTTGTGTACCATTTACCCTTAGAAATAAAGCTTTTAAACAGAAAGAAATGTCTCCTCTCCAGTGAAGCAAAGATTCATTGCAAACTCTGAGCATTTAAGGATTTTTTACTATTTTCCCCAACAGTAAGAAGGAGAAAACTTCAGGTTTGTGCCTGGTGAGGAAAAATATGCAGAAAATTTCATATAACACAGTTTTAAAAATGTCAATGCAGGGAATTTCACTACTATGTAAATGGTCTTAAAGTAGTTAAGTCAGATCATTTTGATATTCAAAGATACGATCTCAAGCTTTTTATCTTGGTTTGGGAACAGTGAAAGAATGATAAGCATTTGATATGGAACTCTCCCATGTTATTCTTTAACATTTGGATGGCACGTTAGGAAATAGGCTATTGGTTTAAATTTATGACATGGCCAAATACTGGTGTTTAACTTGTCAAGTTGATTGACCATCTCTCTTGACAGAAAGGACGAGAAAGGACAGGCATCACTTGCCGAGGGGGGGGGGAGTGCATGAGCTTGGGGGACAGGGTTTCTCTCAGGATCTGAGGCAGGATAGCAGGTCTGCTGTCTTGGATGAGCATCTGGGCATCTCCACTTATGCTCTGTTTGCATGCTTGGTAAATATAGCAAATATTGCATCTATTAACTGAAAACAAAGGTCTCCTACCTTCCCTGCTAAGCCATTTTCCCATGCCAAAACAAGGTATTCCCTATTTTTGCTGCTCCACACAGAGAACAACTCTGCTTAGTGCTGTTGAGGCATGACTTGGCGGGTGGGGGGGGGGGGAGGCAGGAATCTTTCCTCCCCTGCAGCAGCATTATGAGTCCAGTTGGGCTTGCCTTTTTTAAAAAAAGCTATTCCCCACACCTGTTGTGTGGTTGTGGGTTTCCTGGACTCACTTCTTTAAAAACTCTCATGGATGTTAGACAAACTCTCCTAATTTGGATGTTAGACAAAGACCCAGGGCTCCGTTGGGGCCGGGGCGCGCCGGAGCGCCGCTCCGGGAGACAGGAGACGGAGCCCCGCCCCCCCGGCCTCCCCCCCCGGTCAATGCAGCACCACCCTTGCGCACAGCCGAGTCAGAAGCCAAGGGGAAATGGCCAGCGGCCTGCACCCCGCCGCCGCCCGCCTCGGGAGGCTCTTACTGCGAGGAGCTGGTGGCCTCGTCGTCCTGTGCCAACAATGTCTTTGCTTTCTCTGCGGGGCAGGAGCTGGGCAGCCTCAATGCTCCTCTCGCCCTCCACGCCCCGCTGCCTCAGCAGGCCTGCTTCCCCAACACCGCTGCCTTTTACTGCTGCCACCAGCAGGGAGGGGGCAGAGGCGGGAGGAATTGCTGCCCGCCGCCCGGCCCTCCCACCTCGCCGCCCTTCAGCTTCCAGCCTTTGCGGCGTCTCTCCGAATCGCCCGTCTTTGATGACCCCCCGAGCCCTCCGGATTCGCTTTCTGACCAGGAGAGTAACCTGAGCGGCTCCCTCAGCTCCGGCAGCCTCAGCGGATCGGAGTCTCCCAGCCTGGACTCGGGCAGGCACCTGCCCATTTTCAGCCGCCTTTGCATCTCCGATGACTAAGGCGGCAGGAAAAGAAAGTGGGGTGTGGAGGGAACCTTCCCCGGTTTGTCCTTCCCAGCGGCTTTGAAACTCTGCCTTGCAAAGCGATAGCGAGAGGCGGGTCCGCAGCGGGAATAGCCCAGCCGCCTGCAGTCTCTGCCCGGCTCTTCCCCCTTCGGGAGCGACTCCATGCGGGGTTTCATGGGAAAGGGTTCCTAGACGGAGGAGGGGTCCCTTCCTGCCCAGCTCCCGTTTCTCCTTCCCCAGCGCCGAAGAAATGCGGCTTTTGTGCCATTCCGGGCAGGGCTGGTGAGTTGGGGGCCTTTGGGCGAGGATGGAAGGGGAGTCCTGGCCGGGGCTGCGGAGAAAAGCGAGGTTGCAGTGCGGGGGGATGCAACATGCAAGGGGAGAGGGGGAAATTGGGGGGGGGGCGCGGTCCCCAGGGACAGAGCAGGGCCTGGCGAGGTAGCAGAGGGGCGGGTATGGATGCGCGGGTGCACCTCCGCCGGGGAGAGGGGGGAATGCATGAGAACCCAGAAGTTCCAATTGGGTCACGATTTGGCAATCTGGAGTCTGCAGGTAGGGAGGAGTTGGGGGGGGGGGAGGGGTTTGTAGATGATCTCAGTATGATCATTCAGGAATCCGAAGCCAGGTGCAACCTGCAGAGAGAGCTCTGGTGAAGGTTCAGAGTCATGAAAAGTGCTGCCCGCTCTGGTCAGAACTCCCAGTTCCTCCTTGATTCCCCAGAAACATTTACCTCTTCTCCTCTCGAGCTCCAGTTCCCCAATTGGCTCACAAACCTCTGATCATAGAATCATAGAGTTGGAAGGGACCTCCTGGGTCATCTAGTCCAGCCCCCTGCACAAATTCACAAATAGCTCCCCTTCACACCCCTAGAGACCACTGTTCCATGCCCGGAAGATGACAAAAAACCTCCAGGATCTCCAGCCAAACTGGCCTGGGGGAAAAATGCTTCCTGACCCCAAAGTGGCAATCAGCATTTCCCTGGGCACATAAGAAAAGGCGACAAGAACTAAGCACTAAGGCAACCCTTCCTGCCCTCCCTCTCATGATCTTCCTAACTTCACAGAATCAGCATTGCTGTCAGATGGCCATCTATCCTCTGTTTGAATACCTCCAAAGAAGGAGAGCCCACCACCTCCCGAGGAAGACTGTTCCAGGGAAAAAACCCTCTCCCACCCCCACCCCCCGCTCAAAAAAACCCCTCCCACCCACCCACCCTGCTCAATGTCCCCAAGCCAGCGGCAGGCTGCCGGCCAGGGACAGAAACCCCCTCCCACCCACCCCCGCTCAATGTCCCCGAGCTGGCGGCAGGCCGCCGGCCGGGGAAAGAAACCCCCTCCCACCCCCACCCCCCACTCAAAGAAACCCCCTCCCACCCCCGCTCAATGTCCCCGACATTGTTCCTTCCTTCCTTCCTTCCTTCCTTCCTTCCTTCCTTCCTTCCTTCCTTCCTTCCTTCCTTCCTTCTCTCCACCACCTACCTACCTTCCTTCCTGTTCCTTTCGTTCCTTCCCCCCTCCCTCCCTCCCTTTCTTTCTTCTAACACACTTCCAGTGATGTCAGGGGTGTGTGGCCTTCTGACACTTCCGGTGACATCAGGGGGTGTGGCATATGCAAATAAGTTATGCTAATGAGCTCCTGCACCTATTTTTTTACGAAAGGACCCCTGCAAAGACCTACCCACCCCCTTATAGAATTAGAGCTCTTCTGAAGCTGGTGAACCAACAATGTGAAAAGGGAAATGTCAGTCAGGGATATATCAGAAATGCCAATCAGGAGGCTTCAGTTGCTACATATAAGTAGCAGATGGGGAGCAAGGAATAACTGCTGTGTTGTTGTTAGGAATAACTGTTGTTAGGAATAACTGCAGGGTAAACAGACATGTTGCACTTCAGAGGCAAGAGCCTTGAAGTTGGAGGCAACATCAAAGAGAATTCTATCACAGAGAATAAAACAATCTCAAATGCCACACTGATAAGACTGATATTCACTGGCCCATCTAGTGCATTTGGGGAGGGTACAGATCCAAAGCCAACAAAACACAGTCCATGGGGAGGACAATTTGGCTTTCTTCCAGTTGGCCATTTTGTATATAAAGACATCAGCCCTATCTGTGGAAGCATCATCATCAGTCATCCATTGTTGCAACTGTTCCTACTGACACTGTCAAACCTACCACTATGAAGTTCTTCTATCTTCTCTTTGCAGTTGACTTCTTTTTGGCTGTGAAGGCTCAGGATGCTGGGCTAGATCCAGAGGAGAAGCTGCAAGCAGAAGGGACCTTTGAAAGTCTGCCTGAGCTTCAAGTCCTAGATGAAGCTTTGCAAGCCATTCAAGATGAAGTTCCAGAAGACTCAGGTAATTATGAAACACATAGGAGATGTTTAATCTCTTGGGCCTAGTGTGATGCACATGGAGAAAATTTAAATAGACCAGCTTCTGAGGCTCAGACCTGCCTGCAGGTCCCATCCATGCAAGAGCTTTCAAAAATGGCATCATATTTCTGGCATTCTGAATTGTTCTCAGCTAACTCCAGAAAAGACTTTCAGATCCAATCCTCATGGAAACAGATAGTTGGAGCCTGCCCTGAATTTACACATGAAGAATGGGAGGTGATGAACCTGCTGATTCCCTTCTCTTGTGGAAGAACTCCAACTGTCCCCTAAACTATTCCCCCTAGGATGAGCATTACTGGAAGCAACTAGGGCTGCTGCAGAAGGGAGGGGTCAGGGAAGTCATGCTTTCATGGACAGAAATCCTTAAATCCATGAAAATTTGAGACAGGATTCAAGCCAAACATTTTGTTCTATTTTCCCACTGTTGGAAAGTTTTGACAAACCCTGTTGAAACAGGAGAAGGCTATCCTGTATAGTTTATCCCCAGCAAGTGGTCGCCCCAGGTACATTACCTCTGAATAAGGGTATTCTCACTGTCACAGAGAACAAGCACTGGTGGGCTTAGACTAATAGTGACTTTAACCACAACTTCCATTAGTGAATGACAGATATCACTGTGTATTACACAAATAGCATTTCCCCTTCTGTATCTTGCAATGATCTTCAAATTCTAATGTTTTTCTTAGCATTTCTCTCTAGTCATATTCACCATGCTGTCATCTTTTTCCAGGCTAAACTTTTAAATGTTACTCCTCATTAGTTGTTATAAATTTCTTTTGGCTATCATGTACCCTGCTGTATGCAACAATCATTACTGTTGTGCAGGAAACATCCCTCAAGGTGACTTCGCTGAGTGTACACGTAAAGGCCATAAATGCCATTTTGGCATATGTCCTCGTGGAACTAAACGTGTTGGGAGATGCAGCACGATGTATCGCTGTTGTAGCAGGTGAGGCTCAATTCTCTATGGAAATATTTTCAGTTTTTGTGTTCGTATCAAAATATTGAATTTAAATGAGACATTTCAGAGAAAGAACTTCATCTAGTGTGATCATAAAAGAAGCAGAATGGGCAACACTGTTGTCTTCTCTACTCTTTCCTCCATGAATAACAAAGGTATGCATCACAAGTGCAGAGAGTCTTGTTTAAAAGTGTACTTCCTGAAAAATGTGCAGAAACTCTTTGATAGCTCTGAGCAAGTTGCAATAATCCCATACTCTGTAGAAAGGGGGAATGATATAGATGGGCTAGCCACACAGGACTGTTGTAATGATATGCAAGATGTACATTATTAAACACTCTGCATTTTAAAGATATTCCATTTTATATCCAATAATGTTGAGAAAATGGCTGATATATCTTGTGTTAGGGAATGATGTGCAAAAATAATGTAGACCTTTTTATGTCCTGCGCTGACCATTTGGCGATCCCTGATGTCTAGTGAGCCTGACTCTGAAAAGTGTGTTGGTTCGAATGGACAACGTGGATTTTGCTTTACTCTAGCATGTCCCCGTGGAACTGTGAACATTGGGGAATGCAGCCGTGGCTCTCGCTGTTGTAGCAGGTAAGGCTACACTTTCTATGGAAATATTTTGTATTTTTTATGTTTATTTAAGAAGGTATTGATAAAGAAGGCATTTTACAGTGAGGACATTCTATAATATCATTGTTGAACAAGCGGGATGAACAACACCATTATCTTCTTCATTCTTTCCTTCACTGACAACCTTATAGATTTATAGTATCATAGATTTGGAAGGGACCCCTATGGTCACCTAGTCCAACCCCCTGCACAATGCAGGAAATTCACAGCTACCTCCCCAGTGACCCCTAGTCCATGCCCAGATGACAAAAAAACCTCCAGGATTTCCAGCCAAACTGGCAATCAGCATTTCCCTGGGTGTGTAAGAAAGGCCCAGGTGAACTAAGCACTGAGGCAACCCTTCCTTCACATGCAACACAAATGCTATGAAAGACTCATTTAATTAAACAGCTCCTTTCTGAAAGAAAAGTTCAGTGAGTGTTTGATAACTCTCAGCAAATTGTACTGATAACTGTGTTCATCACAATGAATATGTGGCAATAACTGTTTAATGCCTGGCCCAGGAAGTCAAAAGCCCCCATTTGTCTTTGAGGCCCATCTCAAGTCACTCCTGGTGCTGTCCTTGCATATTTGTATTGCTGGCATTTCTCTTCCCTGCAACGTGTCAAACCCACATCAATAATATAAACCATCACCACCCCAAGTAACTTGGCTTATGCCTGAATGCTAAAGGATTTTGTCAGGTTTTTTCTATAAAACCTTTCTCAGTGATATTACAAGATGGATGAGATGTGTCCTGTCCTCCCTCCCTCCCTCCTTCTTTCCTTCCTCTCCCCCTCTCTCCTTCCCTCCCTCCATTTTTTCCATTTTAGTCTTATATGACATATATCCCAGGGGAGTGCTGTAACCCCTGATCCCTCTACCTACATGACTATTGCCAGTGAGAATGTGAACCACATCTGTGCAATAAAATAACCCAGTTGGTTTGCAGTTCCCAGTTGTTAAATAACCATCTCAACTAAGGCTATTAATGTGGCTCAACATCTCCTTTTTACTGTCATACTGAAACAGTGTAACCAGAAATTCTGAGGAGCATAGCATCAAAAATATTGTAGACTTGGTAATGAGGAGCTCAATCCTCATTTGTCTTGCATGTCTTATAATTATCTGCATTATCCACATGTTCTTGCTTCTTGCCACAGAAAGCCAATGTTGATGAGTCACCATCTACAGAACAGGATAGCCCTTGTGGTACAACACTACATGGTGTTGAATCCAGGGCTCATTTCGTAGCAGGAGCTCCTCTGCATATTAGGCCACACACCCCTGATGTAGCCAGTCCTCCAAGAACTTATAGTAGCCCCTGTAAGAAGAGCTCTGTAAGCTCCTGGAGGATTGGCTACATTAGGGGTGTGTGGCCTAATATGCAAAGGAGCTCCTGCTACGAAATGAGCCCTGGTTGAATCATTTATGTTTTCACTGAAACATTTACAGCACTTTTGACAAAGTGCAAATGTAATTAGAAACAATCATGCCTCTATTGCCCAGCAAGCTTCACTGCTCCCAACGGTCTTTGACATCTCATTCATGTCATTTTAAGGGAAGACAGTTGGCCAAACTTTTCTCAGCTGTTCTGACCTCAAATTGTTTATGGTTTTTTCTAAACTTGTGGCAAAATGTATGATCTGCCCTCGGTAATGAACTGTAGAAATATTACAAACTTACCCAAAGATAACAGAGACATCAGGTATGTCAGCTGCATAGTGGAAAGAGGACCACTGTCAGATAAGATATAGTGGGGATTATTATCTCTTGCAATGGAAGAGTAAACAGAAATGATAGATGCTGAAGGAGGAGCTATGACTGTGTGGCATCATCTAAGGGAATTACAGGAAAACCCCATCATAGAAATAAGCACACCAGTGCTAAAATTGGTATCAATAGCCACTGAGAGACCCAGGAGGATTAACAGAATCATGCTCCCCTGTCCATCTCCCAAAGCAGGTCATCCATCAGTGACCTAGGCCTTTTCAGTCCCATGGCCAGACTGCCCAGGGTCTTACAAGCTTCCAAGAATCCTTTCTGCATCCTCCAGATAGATAGGCCAGAAGGTATCCCACAGAACTGGACAAACTGGCACCCTGGGACCATTCAATCCTGCCACTGCTAATGTAGAGTTCAAGTTGGAGCAGATGCAAGAGATTTTACCCATAAAGTGTTTAGCAAAATGATAGCAGTGAGCTGTTGCTTCAGTCCACCTTCTCCTGTAGGCCAGAACCCAACAGGCCCTTGACCACCCAGAATCATTGCATGGGTCTACACTCTATGGATGCAATGGTAGCAAATAATTTTTTTTAGTTTCTCAGGTGCCATCACTGCCATGGGGTAAGTTTTAAAATGAACTCTCATGCCTTATCAGATTCCATCCTGAGTCTTTCTCCACTGTCATTCTAGTCATTTTCTCTTTCTTAGAGCAGAGGAAGGGCTCCTAAGAGAATTATTTCAATTGCCCAGGTCATTGTCTTATTTCAGAGGCCAAGTAAGTTATCAGCAGGAGTGCTGACCATATCACCAGGAAAATCTCCGAACACTTTCTGAAAATCAGTTGGATCCATCAGGCTACAGAGCAGGATCATCTTAAACAATTCCCCACCCCTTTGGTATCGCTATAAGTTTAAACTGACCAAAGCAGCTTTTTTGAATGGTGGCAGGGCTAAGATTAGCTGGGAAAAATGCTGTTTCCAGGGAATAGGAGGCAGGCAAGCAGACTCCATTAAATTCCCAACATTTAATTCACAATGTTAACAAATTTCTCAGACATTCTGGGAAGTCTTTGACTGCTTTGGATATAGCCCACCCAATCTAGGATTGCCATTCTCTTGATGGGGGTGGGGTTCCCCTGCTCTCCAACTTATGGCAACCCTATGAATTAATGTCCCCTCCAAACATCCTATTGTTAACAGCCTTGCAAACGGAGGGCCATGACTTCCTGTACAGAGTCAATCCATCCTATGTTGGCTCTTCCTCTTTTCTTGCTGCTGCCTTCAACTTTTCCTAGCACTATTGTCTTTTCCAGTGACTCTTAAGAACATAAGAACATAAGAGAAGCCAATGTTGGATCAGGCCAGTGGCCCATCCAGTCCAACACTCTGTCACACAGTGGCCAAAAAGCCCTCCCACTGTTGCCCCCCCCCCCCAAACACCAAGAATACAGAGCATCACTTGCCCCAGACTGAGAGTTCCTATCTATACTTTGTGGCTAATAGCCACTGATTGACTTCTGCTCCATATGTTTATCTAATCTAATATGTTTATCTAATCTGAGCCCGTTCGCAGGGAGGGCGGGATACAAATTTGTAAAATCAATCAATCAATCCCTCTTGAAGCTGTCCATGCATGTAGCTGCCACCAACTCCTGTGGCAGTGAATTCCACGTGTTAATCACTCTTTGGGTGAAGAAGTACTTCCTTTTATCTGTTCTAACCCGACTGCTCAGCAATTTCATGGAGTGCCCACGAGTTCTTGTATTGTGAGAAAGGGAGAAAAGGACTTCTTTCTCTACCTGCTCTATCCCATGTATAATCTTATAAACCTCAATTATGTCACCCCTCAGCCATCGTTTCTCCAAGCTAAAGAGCCCCAAGGACTTCAACCTTTCTTCATAGGGAAAGTGTTCCAACCCTATATCTTTTTTGAGGTGTGGCGACCAGAACTGTACACAGTACTCCAAATGAGGTCCCACCATCGATTTATATAGGGGCATTATGATAGTGGCTGATTTGTTTTCAGTTCCCTTCCTAATAACCCCCAGCATAGTGTTGGCCTTTTTCATTGCAGTCACACACTGTCTCAACATTTTCATTGAGTTATCTACTACAACTCCAAGATCTCTCTCTTGGTCAGTCTCCACCAGTTCGGACCCCATCAATGTGTATTTATAGTTAGGATTTTTGGCTCCAATGTGCATCACTTTGTACTTGGCCACATTAAACCCCATTTGCCACATTGATGCCCACTCGCCCATCCTTGACAGATCCCTTTGGAGTGCCTCACAATCCTCCCTGGTTCTCACCACCCTGAACAACTTGGTGTCATCTGCAAATTTAGCCACTTCACTGCTTACTCCCAACTCCAAATCATTAATCTTGTCTTCTCATAATGCACAGTAGCCTCAGTTTAGTCATTTTAGCTTTTAGGGAGAGTTCAGGCTTGATTTGAACCCACTCATTTGTCTTTTTGGCAGTCCATGGTATCTGTAAAAACCTCCTCCAGCACTACATATCAAAGGAATCAACTTTCTTCTTATCAGCTTTCTTCCTTGTTCAACTTTCACATTCACTCATAGTAATCGGGAATACTATGCCATTAATCAATTTGACCTAGGTCACCAATAAAACATCTTTACACTTAGGATTTTTTTCTAGCTCCTTCATGGCTGCCCTTCCCAGTCTCAATCTCCTTTAGGCTGGTGATGGTGCCAAGGAATAGAAAATCTTGAACAATTTCAATTTCATCACCATTAACCTTAAAGTTGTGTAATTCCCCAGTAATCATTACATTTGTTGTCTTGATGTTCAGCTGTAATCCCACTTTGGCACTTTCTGCTTCAAACGTCATCAGGAGTTGTACAAAATAAATGGTATAAAATGATACACGTGATGGGGCGGTTGAGTACACACAAGAAAGAGAGGCCGGGAGTGTGGGCCGGGTGAAGGAACACTCAGGATTTGAAGGCCAGGCTTGAGTTTTAAAAACACCAAATAGCTCAGATCTTAAATTTCAGATCCACAAGAATAATCAGTGTACGTAGCCCACTAACTCCTTTCCTTCTATTCCACTGGTCAGTTCCCCCGATTAATAGATGGGTAAACATCTGGCTGCAGAGATCAATGACAGAGGAATCACCAGTGCTAGTTTTTATACTGGCTTAGTCCAGCATAAGGACAGAATACCTTCGGGCTCAGTACAAATTCATAACAGACAGTGCTTTCAACATTATTTTTTTAAAAGAGAATTTCACTAATTTGAGGTCCAAGACCCACTAAAGTGACTCTGTCTCTCTCTGAGAAAGAGATAGTGAGAAAAATGGCATGGATAACGAATACAGTGAGAAGGAATGGAAACCTCATACAACCATTCAAGGCTACAGGCCTCTCAAAATCTTTTTTAAAAAAGCTCCTGGGCAAAACTACACAATGCCTTCTCCTCACTGTTTCACCTGGCAATAGGGTTACCAACTTCAGATTGGGAAATACCTGGAAATTTTGGGGGTGGAGGCTAGGGAGAGAGCTCAGTGACATATAAGGCCATACAGAATACTCTCCAGAGCAGCTGTTTCCTCCAGAGGAAATTATCTGTGTTGCAGTTCCAGGGGATCTTCAGGCCACACATGGAGGATGGAAACCCTACCTGGCAATGAACATGTTGAGTTTTCATTGCAAGTGGTTGACTGCTGTCATTATGCTGAGCTTTGAATTTCCTGGTTGGCCTGGAACATCTGTCTAGCTTGCCCATTTGGTGTATTTCTGGGGGTGGGAGAAATTTGTTTTGCATATCATCTGGGAATCCATGTCTCACAAGCAGAGCTTAATCCTCTTGGTTCACTTTTGTAGTTCAGATTCAGCAAACGTTTAAAACATTTGAAATTCTCAATTTGTCTGGGCGGGAATAAAGACTGCCTCTTCTTTTTATTTTCTTTCTACAGGAAATGAGAGAGTACTGGAACATCTTCGAAAATCTGAAAGCTGCTCTGTCGATCTATGATTAGGGTGTCCAGTTTCCGAACAATGAAAATTTCTGTTGATTCAGGTTTTAAGGGATCTGTCACAAAAGAAAATTATTTCTTGCTACTTCAAGGTTCTCATCTGCTTCTTCTAAAAATAATTATAAAAATGTAGTGCCATCATTCTGCTTCCCGATTTGTTCTTTGTGATACTAAAGAAGCTGCTTGTAATTTCCTTATGGGTCAGTAACTCTTGCAGCCTAACCATTGTGGAATGGTAATTACATATTCAGTGTACACCATTTATATGTAAAATGTTCCTGTAACACTGATTTCTAAGCAAACAAATAATCTTGCAAATGTGTGTATTTGGTGGGGGAAATGCAGTGCAAGGTGAGAGGCTGTAGTCCCAAGCAGTGCTCCCTCTAAACTGAGTTTGTGTGAGTTAGCTCACAGGTGTTTAGCCTCTGGCTCACATATTTTTGTCCTAGCTCAGGAAGGATGGCTCCAGAGCAAACTGATTTATGCCGCAGCCAAATCACCTGCTCACAACTTTAATACCAGTAGCTCACAAAGTAGAATTTTTGTTCACAGGACTCCATAGCTTAGAGGGAGCATTGGTCCTAAGGACACTGTTCTGGGAGTAAGCCCAAGGGAATCATATGGGACTGACTCTGGAGTAGAAGGGCTTAGGCTTCCTCTGCAAAAGTAGCAGAACAAATGAAGAGTTCTGTGCTTCGGTTTTGCAATGAAGGATCACAGTCACAACAGGATTTTGGTGCCCAACAACTAGAGATGAGAAATTCAAAACAATCACTATAATTGCCCTGATTTGGATAGCCCAGGCAAGCCCGATCTTGTCAGATCTGGGAAGCTAAGCAGGGCCGACCCTGGCAAGTACTTGGATGGGAGACCTCTGAGGAATACCAGGGCTAGGAGGCAGGGGCAAGCAATAGGAAGCCACCTCTCTGAACGTCCAAGCCCCACTAGGGGTTACCAGAAGTCACTCATCATGACTTCCAAGCATGCATACAAACACACAAAGATATTCACAAAAACTCATCACTATAATGGCAAGAACAACAGCTAAAGACTTCTCGTGTAATTTCCTCGGCTGCTCCACAGAAGGCTATTCCTTTCGAGGATGCAGATGCTGAGACTGGGAACTACTGAAGACTTGACTCAGCCCTAGTTTATCTGAAGGGCTATGAAATAACAATAGACACTGGACAAGCCTATCGCCCCAAACAAATAATTGTGTAACAATTTATGGATTTGAAACTACCTTGAGATAGTGATTCTTATTTCAAAAAGTATCATTAACAATAACCCATTATAATGCAACAGTACAGGAACACCAAAAAAAAATGAGCTGGGCTGGACAATTTATGTCCAAAGGGCATCATTAATGCCTTGTGGACAATTTAATTTGCTCCATACAACTTTCTCAAAACCCATCAGCAGAAGCGGTGAATTTCCATCCCTTTCTGTGTTGCTGAAGCCGGTGTGGCTGAGCAGTTGTGCTCTGCTTGCTTAGGCTATGTTTCCTTCCTCTCCAGCCAGATCAGGGCAGAGGACGAGTGAGACTGAGCCAAACTGAGCATTCTGACGCTGCTCTCTTCTCACCCTGCCTGTCAAACTGGCTTTACATTTTGTTGCTCGCTTGCCATAAATATCCAGGAGGGGGAGTAGGAGAGTGTGAAAGCTACATACTTTAATTTTTAGATGCTTTGAAGTAGAATGCTACTTATCGCTTCTGAGAACTTACTCTGGCCTTGGTTCTCATCTTTCACTGCCTGGCTTTTGTCTATATGTTGGGGGGATGTCACCAAGGTGGGAACATGGATCCGTTGGTTTTGGCGGGTGGAATACCTAGGGGTGATTGGTCCTGAACCTTTTAGGGCCCTTGCTTGAACCCTGTATATCTATTGCTTTCCTGCCTTCATCTTCAGTTCTAACACTGTGTCCAGCCTGGATCCTATCAATGTCTCAATAAACTTATCTTCAGAGTGAATGTTGTTGGGAACTGATTTATCCAGGAGTCTGACACTGCCCTTCTTTTTCTGTGTATTGTCAGAAGGTGGAATCCTTGGCGTTAACTTTGCAAGGCAAGGCAAAGCAGGCATGCTGACTACCATGTGGGTGAGGGGACAGAACAGTGCACAAATCTGGCTTTAAGCTCTTTAGCTGTCTCCCCAAGCCCTTCTTCAACAGAAGCAAAGCCTGGGGGCCAAACCAAAAATGAAGTTTTTCACGTGTTCAACATGGGGCTGGACGCCATACATCAGCCAGGGCCGGTGCTTCCATTAGGCAAAGTTAGGCGGCCGCCTAGGGTGCAGGCCTCAAAGGGACGCAGAGTGGCATGGCTGGCAACCCAAGTTGGTGGCCAGCAGCTGGGTGCGTCATCCGAAGCTGCCTGCTGCCAGCAGCAGCAGCAGCCTCCCACTGAAGTACAACTGCTGCCGCCACAACTGTCCAGCCAAGGGGAGGCAGGTTGGGCCCCTTGGGGCAAATAATTCATGATTTCTTAAAGGCAACCCAAAAGTCCAGTTCTCATTTGAAGGTGGGTCAAAATTTGGGGGGGGGGGGGAGCTTAAAATACTGTTCATGTATAAGAGCTGCTGCAAACAATTCATGGTCTTTAAAAAGCAACCAAAAGGTCCAGTTCTCATTTGAAGGTGGGTCAAAACTGGGGGGGGGGGGGGGGGGAAGGCCGCCAGAGGGTAGCCTCGCCTAGTGTGCAAAAAAACCTGGCACTGGCCCTGACATCAGCTGCAGGTCACTGGTGGCAGCTGCCTATAAATGCACCGGAGAGGCCCACTTTTAGTCAGGACAGCAGTACTTCTTTCCCCCTGTGCTGTTTTCCTTACCCAAAACAGTGCCCACTGCTTAGAGAGCATTATTTGCTCTGTCCTGTGGCTGCACACACAAGATTCAGTGTATGTGTAGCCACCCAAAGGGGCAAATAATGCTTCCCTTGTGCTGCAGTCCTAACCAGAACTGGAGCATTGACAGGCAGTTATCACTGGGGAGTGACAGCTGCCTGTAAGTGCACCAATTCTGGTCAAGACTGCAGCACTGGGGCTGCCAGTCATGGCAAACACAGGATAAGCATTGTGTCTGGTTTGGCCCTGACACGCTTTCTGCTGCTTCTGGGGAAGGAATGAGGCTTAGGCATAAATACATTACTGTCTTCAGTAGCAAGCTTCTACCCTCAGGCTCACACCAAATACCTACGCAGAGCTGTTTATGAAGCTGCCATGTCTGGTCTCAACTCACCCTGGCCAGGGACAGGACAGGGCTGTGCTCTGGCAAAAGATGGGGCCAACCTGCCCAACCTCACCTCATGACAGCAAGGGACCCTGCCCAGCCTTGTTGTGGAAAGGGATGGGGCTACCTTGCCCAGACTCACCTCACACACATCTGACATCAAGAACCACAAAACTCAGAAACCTATAGAAGAACATTTCAGCTTTTCCAGACATTCAGTGGGGGACCTCAAAGTACCAGGTTTATTGCAAAGGAATTTCAGAAACAGACTAGAATGGGAGACTGCCGAGTCACAACTTATTACAACACTCTTGCCAATGGAACCCCCAGGGCTTAACAGAGACATTGGTTTCTTATCTCACTACATATGCTAATGTCATTCAGTTCTTACAGCGGTTTGTAAACTTTTTTATTATGCTGTATGCTAATTTGTTGCTATTTTATTTATTTGTTATGTATCGGGGTCACCATGCAGTCTTGCAAGGGTGACTGCCATATGGTTGTCCTCATAAGGTGCACAGCTGCAGAGCAGCCGAGCTTCGACCAGGGAGAACAATAGAGAGCCGGATCCTAACTGGCCACCAGTCATGGACATAGGTTTCCCCAGGGGACCTATGCCAGGTAACCACAACTGTAAGGTCCTATCAGGACATTTGTGTGAGGTTGAAGGATTATCTCCGACTGGCATAAAAGAGGGCTCTGAGCCCGGGGTTTCTCATGTTTCATCTGACCCGCAATAAACGACCATGCTATTTTCACTGTTCCTGGCCTCCTGACTCCAGTACTTTTCATTATTTATTTTTATCCTGCCCTCCCCGCAAGTGGGCTCAGGGCAGGTTACAAATCACAAACTAACAATACAATCAAATAGTTAAAACCATTATTCCTCATGAAACACAAACCAAATACAAAGCAGGGTGGATTCGTCTTGACAGTGATGCTCAGTTTAGGCTGGATTCATTTGGCCAGCATTGTCAGCGGGGAGGCTGAGATAGATTTGGATGTCCACCACCACATCTGAAGGCTCGACAGAACAGCTCCAACTTGCAGGCCCTGTGGAACAGCTCCAACTTGCAGGCCAGAAGGCCCTAATCAGAACTGTAATAAATCCTGCAGGGCCCTATTCACAGCTCTTACCAATTACCTTAATCCAGACTTAGCTATATTTACTGCTGTTACTTATGCATCTTGACTCTAATTAGCCCTTCCTGGAAACACCCTCCCTACTCTCTACCTATATATAATGGTTGGTGTCTGGGTCCAGACCAAAACCCCCCCTTCCCATGGGAGCCAGCTCGAAGGGAACTCTGGCAACAGTGGGCCGCTGCCCTTCCAAGCCAGAATGACCCAACTTGAGCCTTGCCAGGCTCAAACCCAGTGCAATCAAGTCTGAGCTGCTGCAGTCCTGCTGCCCCTGTGAGGATTGTGACTTGCCTCCTGGGGCCCCACAGCACCAGCCCTGAGTTAGTCAGCCAAAGGAGAGGGTTGAGCTGGGAGGTGGCAGAAGAAGTGGTGGGCCACACCAGGACCTCACCCCGAGGGATGCTATGGATGGTGGCAGAGAGGGGAGAGGAACAGGGAGACTTACCCAACTCGATGTGGTGACATCCTGAGGTCGAGTGGAGGAGGGGGAGGCAGCCGATGCCTGATCGACGCCCAGTCCCAACTGAGCCCTGATGCATGATAAGAGCGATGGGATGGGGGTGTGGCCAAGGCACAGAAAAGCCCTTCACCACAGCCAATGAGGAACTAGAGAGAAGTGAGGGATGGGGAGAGGAACCAATGGGAGGATGGGAGGACGCTGAAGCCAGGGAGGAAGAGGAGCTGGAAATTGCCGCAGAGGGAAGGGAGAACTGAGAAAGCAGACACAGCTTGGGAGTGCCGGCAGTGGTAACCCCGCAGCTCCCATTCTGAGGCATCAGATGACCCCTCCCTCTCAGGACAGCAGAGTGTAGGACATGGGAGGAGGATGGCACCCAGCATGACAGTTGGTTACTTCTGTTTCAATGTATCTGAAGAAGTGTGCTTGCACACGAAAGCTTATACCTTGAGTAAAACTTTGTTGGTCTTAAAGGTGCCACTGAACTCAAACGTTGTTCCACTGCTTCAGACCAACATGGGTACCCACCTGAATCTGTCTCCAGTATTGTTTGTTATCTCCAATAAAAGTTAACTCCTTGTTTATGGTTAACGCAGCAGATGGAATGAGGGCTGAGGGGAAGCCCCCCCCCAAGCACAGCATATCCTCTTCCTCCCATTCTATGACTCAAGGCCAGGGTTGTTGCTCCACCCACACAATTGTAGCTGTGCTTGTCTCTGTAGGACATGCCCAGGGTTCAAATGATTATTTATTATTGATTATTGCTGAATTCCAGGGGACCTTTGGGAGAAATTATTTGGGGCTTTCCTGGAGAATTAGCAAACAGTTCATAACACTAAGAAAAGTTGTAAAGAGCAAGTATTTAAATCTTTTTTAATTGATAGGAAGTTTTTCCTAACTAGAAGTAACAAGTGTTATTATGTCATCTTTTAACTGGACTAAGACCTGTCAAAAGTGGAGATTTATGAGCACTTCTCTACTTCAAGAGAATGAGGTCAGAAGTTTATTTCAGCAAATAGAAAATTATAGTGCTGTTCTTTCTCTCATGTTTTAACATATCAATATTGAACTATTAGTAGTTTTGAGTAAGCTTAAACATATCAATAAGCAATACCTATATGTTACCTTTGGCTTTTTGCAGATTATTCTAAATAGAAAAGACTCTGTTGGCTTGTATAGCCCCACAAGTCAAAGAACCTTAGTGCCCCTGGGGCGTTGGTAACATCTCTATGCAATACACTGTCTACACTGTGTGCCCTAGGCATCCTTCCTGACACTACATCCCTAAAGTTTGCCTCCAGTTGCCTTACCTGCTTGGTCTATGGTGCAGGAAGGCTGGGTTCTAACTGCAACTCTCCCCACATCAGCAAGTTGACTCCTTCTGGCCTTAGCTGCCTGATTCCTGTACTTCCCACCCTCCTTTAGTTCCTACCCAATTTTTTAGAGATTAACACAACATGACTACAGCTGTCTTCACATGTTTGGTCTTCTTACTTCATAATTTGCCCATCGATGCACCTGAACAGGTGTTGCCATTGTCCATGCAACTTATATGCACTTCCCTGAAGTGGAGCCAATAGATGGGCCTCAGGTCTGAACTCCTACATCCTCACTTGCTCATTGTATGATCACTGCTGTTGGTTTTGGGACCTGACTAAGTTTGCAGCACCCATTTGGATTGGAAAGTCCAGATCTTCCTGTTATCACCTCCACTAGAACTATTTCCCCTGTCCCAGTCCCCTAAGGCAGCCATTTCCTCCTGCCACTGTGTATTTTTTAATTGGCCATTGTTATATTATTATTATGACTTAACAATCTGTCTTTCAGGTCCTCCAAATTACCTGCTTTCTTTCTTTTTAAAAAGGGTTTGTTTGTTTGTTTGTTTGTTTGTTTGTTTGTTCGTTCGTTCCTTCCTTCCTTCCTTCCTTCCTTCCTTCCTTCCTTCCCCAAGCTAGCCAATGTCATCTGATCCCAGAAGCTAAGCAGGGTCAGCCCTGGTTAGTATTTGGATGGGAGACCACCAAAGAAGTCCAGGGTTGCTACAGAGAGGCAGGCAATGGCAATCCACCTCTGCTCATCTCTTGCCTTGAAAACCCTATGGGGTCACCATTAGTTGGTTGTGACTTGATGGGACTTTCCACCACCAGCACCAAGTCTCCATCCCTTCCTTTTCATTGTAAATCAGTACATTGTAAATCAGTAAATCGGTGGGAGGTTTCCATCCTTTCCCCCTGTAAGTTCCTCTCAGAGCAAACCAATGAACGGTATCTCAGAAAAAGACGTTCTCCACTAGCATATCCCTGATAACTCCAGCCTTAGATGATTTAAACAGAAGTGCCCTTAGAGGGCAGCACTCACATTAGTTTGGGAGAAATTCCCTGAGAGAACAGTGCTGGAGGCATTTGGAGTGAAAACTCATGGTGGACCCTCCCAGGATGAGGAGTACTTCTGTGGAAGTTAGATACTATGATGTTGTCAGAACTGATTTTGAACTATTTTTATTGCACTCGTAAGTCAACAATTCTGTTCCAACTAAATTTGCAATGTTCATAAAGTCACGTATGATTGTTAGCAAAAGGAATGACCCAAGTAAGAAATAATTTGCATCCCCTTCAGTTTGCATAATCATTTCCCATCCCCTGTTTGATGGGATGAGGCCTAGCATACCTATTTAATTATTCCCTGGAATTAAGAAGCTACTTAGGCCCATTTGCCGTCTGTACTTATTTTGTTGACCTAATATTGACCCCTTCTGTATGGGTGCTTTCAGGGCTGCCAAGAGCCACCGTGGGCCCCCGGACAAAGATTCCATCAGGGGGGCCCATATGACCCTAATCCAAACCAAATATTGTAACAAAGCAATTCACTTGGGTGGCTGTTAGTGAACCTCTGTCTAGTTAGGATAAAGTTTCAGCATCATCACCCTCAACCAGCCCATTACTGAATCCTAGCACTGGTCCAGTCGTAATGCCCTAGCTCAGGGGTGGGCAAACTGTGGCTCAGGAGCCGCATGCGGCTCTTTCACATATATTATGTGGCTCCCGGCAGGGCGGCTGGGGAAGCTAAAGATCATTAGCAAACAAATATCATTGGACAAATTAATATCATTATCAATATCTGCTTTTACCCCTTTTGTTGTTATTCTTGGCAGTCTCATTTAATGTTAAAAAAAAGCAAATTTGCTTATTTTCCAATGAAAGCAGGTAATATTTGTTCATGTCTTGTGGCTCTCAAACATCTGATGTTTATTCTATGCGGCTCTTATGTTAAGCAAGTTTGGCCACCCCTGTTCTAGGTGGCTCTTACGCTGAGCAAGTTTGCCCACCTCTGCCCTAGCTGAACACGTGATGTTAAGAAGGGGAGGGAGGGGGAGAGAATGGGGGTGGGTGGGGAATGCACTACCGTCATGTCGCTATGACGTAATAACATTACCACGCATGCACTTTTTTTTAAAAAAGGAAGAGCGGGGAAATGAGGGAGGGGCGAGGGGGGGTGGGAGGGGAAGGGGAAGGGAGGGGAAATTGACAGGGCAGCGGCTGAAAGCCTCGTGGCAACTGCTACTGTGAACAGAAAAATGCAGGGGGAAAGAGGAGCTGATTCCTCGAGTGAAAAATTGGATACAGTTGCTCTGGGGGAATCTTACAGGGGGAAATGAGGAGGAAATGAGAGTCAAGTGGCATATGCGAAATCACCCTCAGAGTATCTTTAAACCCCTGCTTTCTGTTCTGTCCATGAATGGTCATGAAATGACATAAACAGTTTTAAATGTTTGTGGAGGTTCATGACAGTAGACCCCTTGTGAAGAAATGCATGTTTTGAGTTTTAAAGATTTTTTTCTCTCTTTGGGCAGAGAACAGGCAGGAAGGAGGAAAGATCAGTTCAATTGTTTTCCAGATGTACCTCAGCCCACCTTCATGTAAATGCTTATAGATCTAGCAGGAGAGATAATGGGTGGATCAAACACTCCCCTTTCTCGAAGTAGGAAACAGAGATTTGGAGGTTTTAAATGCTAGAGAGTCTTCAGGAAGGAAAACTCTGGGAATGTCAGGAAACGCTTCCTCGACCTGGCCTGACTGGGTCAGTGGGAGGGGAAAGAAAGGTGATAAAAACTCCTTGCAGCAAGGAGGCCTTCCCCCCACCTTTGTGTCCAGCAGATGTTGGAGCCAGTTTAATCATTTGTGCAGTTTACATCCTAATTAATAAGCCCTGGTTTAACCCATACATTTTGTCTCATGTCTTCGTTTCAGGGTATGGGATCAAAAGAAGGATTTAATGAAAAGAGATTGACTGATAGACTCCATCCCTTCCTTTCCATTCTAAATCAGTACAGACAGTGGGAGGTTTCCCATCCTTCCCCCCCTGTAAATTCCTCTCAGAGCAAACCAATGAACAGTATCTCAGAAAAAGATGGTCTATGCTAGTTTATCCTTGACAATTTTAGCCTCGGATGATTTGAACAGAAGTGCCCTTAGAGGGCAGCAGTCACATTGGTTTGGGAGAAATTCCCTGCGAGAACAGCGCTGGAGGCATCTGGAGTGAAAACTCACAGAGGACCCTCACAGTATGCGAAGTACTTCTGTGGAAGCTGGATATTAGGACGCTGTCATAACTGACTTTGAACTATTTTTATTGCACCGCCAAGTCAACAATTGTGTTCCGACTAAATTTGCAGTGTTCGTAAAGTCATGTATGATTGTTAGCAAAAAGAATGACAAAAGAAATAATTTGCATTCCCTTCAGTTTGCATAATCATTTCCCATTCCGTTTGATGGGATTAGGCCTAGCATACCTATTTAATTATTTCCTGGAATTAAGAAGTTACTTAGGCCTGTTTGCCATCTGTATTTATTTTGTTGACCTAATATTGACCCCTTCTGTATGGATGTTTGCTGGGCTTCCAAGAGCCACCGTGGGCCCCCGGACAAAGATTCCATATGATCCAAACCAAATATTGTAACAAAACAAATCACTTGGCTGGCTGTTAGTGAACCTCTGTCTTGTTAGGATTAATTTTCAGCTTGTTCACCCTCGTCCAGGCCCATTATATTCAAAGTTCTGCTACATTCAAAGTTTGCCTCCCAGATGATCACAGGGGTGCTTGTGGGAGCTGGCTTTTGATCTCCGGGAAAATTACCTGCATTCCAGTCTTGCTGGGACAAAGCAAAGATTCCAGGGAAGGGGGGTGGGGAGTAGACTCCTCTCTGATCCCTGATCAGCTTCTGATCCCACCCCCCAATAATCTTTACTGTATCACAGCCTTGATTGATTTTCAGTCAGATCATGTCAGCTGTGAGTTTCCCACTGTGAAGTCAATTCCCAAACATGCAGGAAGATCAATTTGGATCACGACCATGGCATATAGGAAAAAGGGGCTTCAGTTCTCCACTCACCAGGCCTGTAGCTACAGTGGGCCCCCCCAGGGCTCGCCCCCCCCCAACTTCCTACCAAGGCCCCCCAACTCACCAGCACCCCTTCCCTTTCCCCACCTGCCAGCAGCCCAGCACACCCGCCTCAGACAGCCTCTGTTTTTGCTGCCTGAGGACAAGCTGGGCACTTCCTTCTCACCTGAGGGGGGGTGGCATGTATGGCTATTCCCTCAGCTTTCTTCTGACTGCCATACCCCCACAGCCAAAAAGGTTGGTGCGACCTGGTGGCTGCCTGAGCAGTGTGCATGTGGAGCAGTGGTGCGGTCCCCGGGGCCTGGCCAGCCTCTTCAGCACTTTCCCACACATACTCCCTCCCTGGGCTCTGAGCAGCTGAGGAAAAAAACAGCAGGGAAGCCCAAGTGCATGGGGGGGGGGGGGAGGGGTGCTGCTTTGCCTCTCTTCGCATCTACCTCAGGGCAGCTTGTATAGCAGCAAGTCCCAAGCGGCATGGCAAAGGACAGAGACGGGCTGAAGCCAAAAGGCTATGCCACTTTGGGACCTCTTTTGGTGCCCAGGTGAGAAAGTTGGGCAGAGAAGTGTGCAAGAGATGCCTATGGAGGGAAGGGAGTGCCAGGCGGCTGGAAACAGGCAGGAAGGACACCATAGAAAGAGAAGGAGGTCGGGGGATGCTGGCTGCATTGGAGATCTGGGGAAAGGGCTTGAGGGAAAGGGGGGGTGCACAGGAGAAATAATTAAATTATCTAACTTGGCAAAGTGCCCCACCGAGAAATTTAAATGCCCCCCGACTTAGACATTCCTGGCTATCCCTGGGGTTGCTATCTGCCCCTTTGGGGACACCAATTTGTAATACAATTGCAATTCCCAGGTCAATTCCCTGACCTGTGCCCCTTCAAGTCAGAAAAACAGCATAGCAGAAGCCCCTTCTTCTCACACATTATGATGGATCCCACTCTAAATGGGGCCTCCAGGCACTTGGGAATTTCCAGCAGGGAACTTGCAGCTGATGTATGGCTGAAAATATTTCAGGCAGACCTAGGGAGGCCTCACGGGAACATAACATGTAGTTGGCTCATGTACCAAGAATAGAGTAAAAAGCTAAAAATGGGCCTGCAGAATCCATAGCCTCTGGAACAAACAAGCCAATACTATGTTGCACTCCACAACTGTTTCATAAGCTCTCCTGCATAGCTGCAAAACCAGAGATGCTTATTATTGTGACCATCTGTGTAGATAGTTTCAGGTAAGCAGCCACGTTGGTCTGCAGTAGAAGAGCCAGATTCAGTAGCACTTTAAAAATCGACAAGATTTCCAGGGTATTCAAGAGTTAAAGCTTTTAAACAGGGAAATGTGAGAACCACTGTATGTGTGGGGGAAGGGTACTGAAGTGAAAAGATGGGAAGAAGAGAAGGTGGCAGTGGGAAGAAGGGGAAGAGAGAAGAGAAAGGCAGCGGGGGGGGGCATCAGAAGCTAGAACAGAATTTCCCTGTGAGTTTCTCATGGGTCCCTGCTTGTCAGTATCCCTAATTCTCAACATGGCCCATCTCTTGATACTTAAAACCTGAGACTGAAGGTATGCACAGATCAGACATATCTTTCTACAAACCCAAAAAAAGCCCCAGGTTTGCAGAAAAATCTAAAATCTAAAAAACCCCAAACAACCCCAAAGGTGGGGGTTTGACCTCTGCACTTGCGTTTAGACTCAGAGAGCCAATGCCAAAGGGCCAGGGAAAGAAGCAGCTTGGCTCAGAGGACATTTCCAAAATTCATTAAAATACAAAACATTAAAATACAAAAGGGCCAGGGAAAGACGCAGCTTGGCTCAGAGGACATTTCCAAAATTCATTAAAATACAAAACAAGAGAATAATGGAAAATTCAGAAAGTTGACTTGTAAAGGCCACTGATATACTATGGAACCAATGAGACACTGGATTGGGCCAGTAAGCTGGAAAGTCAACCCAGATCAAACTGGCTGAGACAGGTTCTCATAGCTTTTTCTTAAGGTGACAGTTTCTCACAAGTTTTGGTCAAAACAAAAAGTTACCAACAGTTCAAAATGATGGTAATCTATGAAGCAGCACATTATGCACCATAGATTACTATTTACTGTAATAGAACCAAGTTTGAGTCCAGTGGCATTAATGCACCTCAGTGTTTATGTGTGTGCATGTACAACAGAAATAAGATATATCCACCATGCGCTCAGAGATTTGATCTTAACTTCTAGAACCCTGGAAATGAAATGCGCCTTGAATAGCAATTCCAGGGTTTCTTCCACATGAGTGACATAATCCGGAGGGGAATCGAGGCTATTTTGCCCTGGTGCAATTTGCCCCACAGTTGCGCAATCACACAGATCTGTGGACCTGACGGCGCAACTCGCCGCTGCATGATCAGACGCAACCGTGGGTGAGTTAATTTTTTTTTTTGTGGTTGATTTCCGAATCACTTAAATGGGGGATTGATGAATCACTTCTCCTCCCTAAGGGCTTTCGATGATGCGCACACTGAGAAGGGGGGATAAACAACAGCATGGTGTACGGATAGCCTGATCAGACTATCTGCGATGCCACAAGTTTGCACTGGTGCGATCACACAGGGAAAGTCAGGCTCTGGGCTGCAGCAAATGGTTTGATACCAGAGTTTCACTAGCAGCTTTTTACTCCAATTCTCCGGTGGATCAAAACAGCCTGCAGTGGCTTGACGACAGTTGCACGATGCTTCCCAGATGTGCTGGTGTGATCGCGCTGCTTTGATCCGGTGGTGAATCTTCGCTCTCGCATGGCTAATGACTGTGTATGTTCGCGCCCCAGGGATACTTCTGAATTTCTTCCCATCCTTTAGAACTATGATTTACATATTTTAGGCCAAATCTACATCTGACTTTCCCACTGTAATCATTCTAGTTTCAAAAAACCCTGTCTATACCTGTTTCTAATTTCAAACCATACTTGTTCTAGTTTTAAAAAAACTGTTTACATTTGTTAATTGCCCTCCTGTGGTCAAGCTAGCATTTTACTGCTTTAAACAGATCTTGTTGCTTTGTACTCTTCAGACCAGGGAGTGAAATTTGAAACCAGCGTGAAATGAGCATAGGAAAAGACAGCAGTCAACCTACTTCAGAGGGGAGGTGTAAATTGGGCCTTAAACAGGTTTCTCTATAAGGAAATAAACAAGAATAGTGGTTTATCAGGATCTGGTTGAAGAAAGCTCTTGATTAGGGTTGTCAGGTCTGGGTTGGAAAATACCTGGAGACTTTGGGGGTGGATCCAGGAGAGGGTGGGGTTTGGGGAGGAGAGGGGCCTTAGCATGGTACAATGCTATAGAGTCCACCCTTCAAAGCAGCTATTTTCTCCAAGAAAGCTGATCCCTGTCAGCTGGAGATCAGTTGTAAAAATATGAGATCCCCAGGCCCCACCTGGAGGCTGGGAACCCTACTCTTGATAAATGTTTATAATTGGATCATATGAAGTTCACATGTTGCAATAAGGCCCAAGGACTGAGATGGACAGCCCATAGCTCTGAGTTTTAAGACCACTTCATCTGTAGAGCGTGAAGAGTACACTGTTTCACTCATCAAACTGCAAGTATGGGTCTGGGGGAAGTAGGGTTGTTGAGAAAACAGCAGCCTTTCCTGCAGGTTTATCACACATACAAAGTTAGTAAAGCACCTACCATGTGGTATTGATTCCTGGTAATAGCCTTAAGGATTAAATGCCCCATGCAGGGATTGAATAGGCAGGATAAAGAATATTTGAAGGGTTGAATGAGTGGGCATTTCTGCACAAGGCTTGCCAAGCTATTAAATGCCAGCCTTAGGCACCAAGTTAAAGCTGACTGGTGAATAGCAGAGAAAGAATTCATCCATGAAAGATTTTAGATTGCAAACTAGAGGGCAAAGTACTTTCCTTTTACTTTTTACTATGCCTGGGTTCCATATGTATGCCATCAGCATCACACCAGTGTGTTGTAGTGGTCAGAATATCAGACTAGGAGCTGGTTCCTCCCATGAGGCTCTCTTTCTTTCTGCCCAGCTTATTTCACCCTGGGTAGCTGTGTTTGTCTGTGGCAGCAGAAAAGAGCAAGAGTAACCTCATTACTCTTTTTATTAGTCTTTAAGGTGCTACTGGACTCTTGCTCTTTTCTGTTATTTCACACAGTCGTTGTGATGATACAATGGGAAAGAGAGTACCTGAGCCCTCAGGAGAATGATTGAGATATAAATGTATAAATAATTCTTTGCATTTCCATCCCACCCACCCCACAAGTGGCTCTTGTTATTTGGGTCTTCGTAAGCAGTAGGCCGCTGCTACTGAAAGTTCATATCACCCTGGTGGGTGTTAATTATTATTTATTATTTACATCATGTATAGTCCACCTTTCTCGCTTGGACTGAAAGTATATGACTGCCAACAGGAATACACAGACTCCCTAGTGTTTAGGACTGTCAACTACATTTTGAGAATTTCCTGGAAACTTCTGGAGAATCCTAGGCGGGAGCTCAATGGGAATGTGACACCACAGAGTGGAGTCTGCCTTTCAAGGCTGCCATTTCCTCCAGATTTCTGTTGTCCGGAGATCAGTAGTAATTCCAAGAGAGCTCCAGGCCTCACTTTGAGGTTGGTATCTCTAACGGTGTTACTGATACGAAGTAAATGTTTATTGGAGGACACTATTTCACAAAACTCTGTGAAAGCCAACTCATGAGACATGAATGAATGGCAAAAGGCATGGATGCAGAAACACCAGAAAGCTGTATATGGCTACAGCAAACAATATGGGACATGTAACAGGAAGTGCATAAACACAAGTTGCGGAGAAATGAAATGTATTTTCTTAAAATAAATATTTTATTGATTAACCAGAACAAATATACAATACATACAATGCTCTAATACACATAATATAAAAACTTAAAATTGAGAAATTAGAATTGAGAACTTATTTATAATTGGAGAGAAGCGAAGGGGAAGTAACAATTATTTTAACTCAATTAATTCAAAAACAAGTAATAGTCCTTCCTATTTGGGATAATATTATTGCACTTGAGATATTCTATCACCATGTTCCACCCCTCTTCCTGACTAGCTTTCCATTTATTTATAACACTTTCCTCAAAGAAGGAATTATTTGTTATTCTACACATTACATACATCTCCCATATTTTATTATACCATTGCATCTTTGTAGGTGGTGTATCTGATTTCCAGTGTTTAGCTATTAATATCCTTGCCGCTGACATCAATATTGAAATTAATGTTATATATTCTTTTGTCAGCGTACAATCATACTAAATATCAAACAGCAACACTTTGACATCATAAGGAAAGGAAACCTTAACAATTTTTAAAATCTCCTCATAAATTTCCCTCCCAAAGACCTGAATAACTGGCCAATCCCACCATATATGGTAGGGGGTTCCTTTCATTCTACACTTCCTCCAGTAATTTGGACTAACAGTTTTAAAAAATTGATTTAAGCTTAGATGGAGTTAGATTCCAATTTGAAAACATTTTATAATATTGGTATTTAACATATAAGTTTCTTGATGTATTTGAAGGTGAAGCCCAAATTTTCTCCCACTCTGATTCGGTTAGCTCTATGACTCTATCCTTTTGCCAACGTGTGACGTATCTTGTTAAAGGGAAATAAAAAATATCTACCAAATGTTTATATAACTTTGATAACGAACCTTTAACAGTATTGTATTTTATTTGGAAGTCTGGGCTTGATAAAATCTACAACGAGTTTTAAAGGTTTTTCTGTTTCCTAGCTGAAGACAGACAGAAAGGGGGAAGCCACCTGCTCCCAAGCCTCACCAAGTACCAGCCATCAAAGCTTTGGAAATGCTAATGAACTTCCTGGACAGAGACAATGAAAAAGTCAGCTTACACTTTAACTGGGAATCTGAACCCCAGAAGGGACACAGAGACTTGGAGGTGCAAGAGGCTAGACTGTATTGTAGACTGTACTGGCGACCTCCTGGAATTACAATTGATATCTAGGCTACAGACATAATTTCCCACGGAGAAAATGGTTGTTCTATAGGTTGGACTCTATGACACATTAACAAGGTCCCTTCCCTCCCCAGGCTCTATGTCCACATCTCCAGGAATTTCCCAGCCCAGAGGTGGCAATAATATAGGAAGGCATGCAGTAGCTTCCTACCTTGTCTTGCCTCACCACAGTAGGAGTCCAAGGAAGGCTACCCTGTGTCACTTCTAGGCAGCTCTAGGCATTGCCAGGAACTCTAGAGTAAGAATTACCTGTAAGTACATAGACAAAACCTTGTTTTTCTTTTAATTTTTTTTCTGGGATGCTGCCTCCCCCAGCCTGCCAGGCAACCCTACTGTTGTTCCAGTAGTACTTAGTTTCCTAGCAAGCAGTGGGGACCCAAGCAGGAGGGAAGGAACTTCAGCAGGGTATAATAACAAAGAGTCCACCCAGCAAAGCAGCCATTTTTTCCAGGGAAGCTGATCTCTGCCAACTGGAGAGCAGTTTTAATTCTGAGTGATCTCCAGCCTTCACCTGGAGATTGGCAGCAATGGTTCCCCAGGAGGAAATATACAGTCTTTCTCTGCAGTGGACACCAAAGCAGCTAACATCATTCTCCCCTTCCCCCTTTGATCTGCACAACAGCCCTGTGAGGTAGGTTAGGCTGAAAGTCTGCGACTGGTCCAAAATCACCCACTCAACTTCCACAGGAAGAACCTGGGTCTGGCAGACCCTGCTCTGAAGTGCTAACTGCTTTGCCTAGGGTAGCCAACCTCCAGGTGGAGCCTGAAGATTGTTGGATATCACAACTGAACTCCAGATGACAGATCCCTTTCCACCTGGATAAAATAACTGCTTTGGAGGGTGGACTCTATGGCATTCTGTTCAGCTGAGGCCTCTCCCCTCCTCAAACTCTGGCTTCTGTAGACTCCACCGCAAAATATCCAGGAATTTTCCAACCTGGAGCTGGCAACCCTAGGACTCAGGACTGGCCCCACAAAGGCCTGGAAAGGGCCTCCTGTCTTTGCCTTTTTACTGACAGAACCAAGCTTGTTTGCCTAGCAACAGCCACTGAGGAAAAAGTTAGTCCCACAGGAGCCAAGCAGAAGAAGTGCTTTTCCGGTGACGGCCCCTCTCTGGTGGAATGAGCTCCCAGAGGAGATCAGGGCCCTGCAGGCCTGATGCAGTTCCGCAGGGCTTGCAAGACGGAGCTCTTCTGCCAGGCCTTTGAATAGGGGCCGCCACCTTTCTCATTACCTTTTTACCCTCCCCGCCTTATAAGCAATTCTCCAACAATCAACCATCAGTTACCATCTGGTCGCTGGTGATACTGCACACCTAATAGCGGACTGAGACACTACACGTCATTGAATTGTAATGAGCACTTTATTAATTTGTACTGTAATGTTTTAGTGATGTAGCCTATAATGTTTTTAATTATTTTATGGATACTGTGAATCTTGGTTCGCCAAGTCTTGTTAGCCGCTCTGAGCCTGCTGTGCGGGGAGAGCGCCCTAGAAATTGAATTAATTAAATAAATAAAAAATAAATGTCTTCATGAGGTGAGACAGTCGTTTTGGCAGTTTATTCTGTCAGGGAAAAGTGTCCAGGCTGTCAGTGGGTGGGGGAGAGGAGTGGACCCAGCACCCAGCCAATGGCACACAAGTACTCTTTAGTGGTGGTTGATGGGCCATGGCTGATGAAGTACATAACACAGCCAATGGGAGAGCTGGAAATGGCCAATACATAGGGCAATTATATATATAGGATTACCAGGAGACTGATGGCCTTCCCTATTCACCTTAGTCAGGCCAGGGCAATCCTCATGGTGAGGAGGAGGCAGTACAGGGGGATCCATTTGCTAGAAGGGGGAGGCAGCACCCAACCCTCCCATGTCTTGCATGACCAGGCAGCAGCAGCCCCTGACCTGCCTAAGCCTTGCCATGTGAGGTTTCTACCATTAATATTGCAGACCTGAAACTGAGATCTCAGTAAAGGCCCTGTAGTGTGCCCCCTTGTGCCTGGATAGGAGGAGGGCTGTTTTGCAAGAAATGGTTTTCTCAGTCAGAATGACTGTGAATTTCTCGTTGCTGCTGCTTCAGCCTCAGAATCCTAGTTTCACTTCTCCCTTCTGCAGACTGAACCTGTGATTATTTCTATGCCATTTTCTACTTCCCTGCACTGACTTCCTCCCCTATAAATTATGGATTAAATTATTTGTGCACGAATATCAACATTCTGTGTTAAATGCAGGGCTCCGTTGGGGCCGGGGCGCGCCGGAGCGCCGCTCCGGGAGAGACAAGGTGGGAGGGTGGGCACTTGACAAAGCCCCGCCCCCCCGTCCTCCCCCCCGTCAATGCTTCCCGGCCGGCGGCGCTCCGCCGGCCCGGGAAGGAGAAGCCCTTCCCTCCCCCCCCCACTGCTCCCGGGCCGTGGCAGAGCACCGCTGGCCCCGGGAAGCTTCTCCCCCCCCTTCAATAGTCCCGGGGCCGGCGGCACTCTGCCGGGAATATCCACTTGCCTATTTCTTGCTCATGACTTTTCGCCATTCCTATATGTTTAGTGCCTACTCTTACTTAGGTGCCAATGGAAAAATTACTTAGAGGATTTTTTAAAAGCTGCGGTAGGGAAAAAAACCCTGTAAAGCATAGGAACATATAAGTGATAAAACAGAGGTATTAAGTCTTCAAAACAGGCAATTGAAACAGGCTATAAAGCCAGCCAAACACTAAATCCTACCCAACACTCATCATAAACATTAGGGGGAACAAGTAATATGATATGATTTTCCCAGGGGATCAAAAAACCACCATGGCGATGAATAAGGAGAAGATGTCCAGGCTGGGAAAAGGTTACCGTTTCACCCATGGTTGCGTAAAGTGTATGTGAAGTAATGTCATGCACCCACTTTTCTGCCTCCTTCATGGGCCTGACTAAAGTCCCCTGTAAAATGTAGCTGTATTGTTGTTGTTTTTGGCAAGCATTGCATTCATGAAGGTGGTGGCTGTTTTCCCCAGTCAATGTTGTTATAGTTCATTAAACAGTCGGAATCCCCACCTATTGGTGCACTGCCAAATTGTTACCTCTACAGAGGACCAATCAGTCCTCAGGGTTTTTCAACTGCCTTTTATAATGGCAAGAAGGCACTGTGTGTGGGCTATAGCCCTCATAGAGGCATTTGCTCAGGTGATCCTGACTGACCTCTTGGTTGTTATAGCGATGACCTGTGGGTCCAAGAAAACCCACTCAAGTGTCCTTGACAATTCAGTGAACCTTTGCAAACAAAAATAGTTGGAAGGCAACAGCCTGTGTCAATCCCAGTCATGAACTACTGATCTGTGACAGACTTCTGGACGGGCTGCTGGGGTGGGCAGGCAATAGCCTGTGTCCAGGCATGAACTACTGACCTGTGACAGACTTCTGGACTGGCTGCCAGCACAGGCTTCCGTTGCTAGCTTGAAGATAGGTGCAACTGAGCTAGAAAAGATGTTCTCTGGCATGATCAAAATTTGAAATGTCTATAGCATTTGAATCAAATTTAGAATTTATTGGCTTTGTAAGCAGAAAGGCAGACAAGAAAAAAATACTGAATTAAGAACATGACAGCTGGTGTGGCATAGTGATTAGGTCCTGAGACAATGGGGTTTGAATCCCCGGTCTGCCATGTAAACTCACTGGAGACATTGGGCATATCTCATTCCCTCAGCCTAACCTGTTTCATGTAATGTTGTTGTTGTGTGAACAAGGTCAGGGAGAGGGGAATGATGTGAATTGATAAACTGCTTTGGGTCCCTTATCAGGAAGAAAAATGGGATATAAATAAAATAATAAATATAAAATATATGGATCAGATGAATATGGATACTGTGGATCAGACCAAGGAATCTTTAGTCTGGTATTCCATCAACAACAATGGCCAATCTGAAACTCAAGATTGTCAGTCCAGATTCTACAGTTAATTAAAATCACTGGGGTTGCGGTCTCACGCGCCAGAAAAACCAGGGTGGGGTGGGGAGTGAAGCTATTTCCTATGGCGGAATTTTTTTAATTAATATTTTAAATTAATATTAACAAAAACATACATACATCTGGATATAACATGTTATGTGGTTTATAATCACAACAATAATAATATAACTATACAGCTAGTACTATATTCTGTCAGTTTTTTTGTTTTGCAAAAACTCCAACATAATCATAGCAATTGATGTATCACAGTGAAATAGATATAACATGTATAATACCCAACAAATACAGGCCATAACAGTTAAATATCAATAAAGGAAACAAACCATAATCTCAAAGCCATTTGTGTAGTTGAGGCCATTCAGAAGAGATAAAATTTTTTTGAGATAAGTATTGCAATACCGGAAACCATTTTCCAGTAAATGTAGATTGAGTGTTGAAACATAATTTAATTTATTTGTGATTGCATCCATAATATAATGGTTCCATAATTTCTGAAACCATACCGCCACATTTGGTGCCTTAGTATCTTTCAAGTAAAATGCAATAGCTGTTTTAGCAGCATCTAACATGACTTCTATAGTAGCTGTGTGTGGTCTAGAAGCCAATTCATGTGGCCAGGTGTTTAAAAATAAAGTTTCTGGTGTATAGGGAATTTGGATTGAGGTGATTTTCTGGATTATATCTATTACTGTCTTCCAAAAATTCTTAATTTTTTCGCATTGCCATCAACAGTGGGCAAAATTACCCACTTGTTGGCAGCCTTTCCAATAATATGGGGATCTGTCTGTCGAAATATGAGACCCACAGTTGCACGATCACATCTCCCTTTGAAGCTGTGGGCACAGTCCATCAGTGTATGATCAGACACAACTGTGGGTGAGTCGGGTTTTTTTGTCCTGTTTTCCCCCCATGTGCTTAAACAAGGGATCGATGAATTGCACCTCCACACTGAGGAGCTTGCAATGATGCGCATACTGCGAAGGGGGAAAAAACAATGGCACGGAATTGGGATGGCCTGATCAGACCATCCCGATGCCATGAGAGCATGGTGGAGTAATCAGACATGGGAAAGTCTGTCCATGGCCCATCGCAACCCATTTACTACTGGTTTTTCCATGGTGTCTTTTAACTCTGCTTCTGTGGCAGAGCAAAACAGGTTGTCGACAGCTGCGGGGCACTTCCCAGATGTTGTTGTCTGATCACTCCCTTTAAATCCACCCGGCATTTGTGCCTATGTCGGGTCTAATTGTGTGTATGATTGCAGCCTGGGTGACCCTGAATGCTACTAATATGAAGGGGGAGGGAGAAATCATTCTCTTAACTTTCCCCCCCACTTTCCATGATTTCATAAATCTTAATCATATTCCACTGTATATTTCATCTTTGTGTTTAATTGGGGGGAAGGTTAGAGCACAAGACTGCCTCATGCCATATTGTCTAGCCTGCCAGTTAAGATCTGCCCCATCAGCCCTGCTTGCTGTGCCCCTGCCTTCCAAGGTGAGGCAGACAGCCACCAGAGACAGGTTTTTTCCTGCAGTGGCACCTCATTTAAGGAATGTTCTTCCCCTTGAGGCTCACTTGGCTCCTATTTTGCTTTCCTTTAAGCACAAGGCCAAACTTTTCAGTTCACCCATTGTTCAATCTCTAACCTGCTTTCCCTGTTCAAGTAAATTTCCACTTTCTTCATGTCCTTTTCCAGACTCGGTGTCTTTCTCTTTCTTTCTGTGGGTGATCCAGGTATATAATAAGTATAGGAAAGAGGGCAGACTTCTCATGCAGGGAGCAATTAGAATGAAGGTTTGAAACATATGAGGGATGATGATACTAGTTCCCAATGTGTGATTTATTGGGATATTGGTTAACATAGCAGAGTTTGCCCGGTCACAGAAGTGCTGAGTGCAGTAAATAAATCTCCCAAGAAGTGTATTGCAAAAGGTAAAAACTTACATTTATTCAAGTAGATCCAGTTCACATTTAGGATGCAGTTAAAAGAAGAGAAAGATGCCTAATCCAAAGGTTACTTTCCCTATCACAAATGGCCAGCTAGTCCAGCATCATGTGTGTGGGAGTATGAGGGCATTGTATCTACAGGAGAGACCCCGGAGAGACATTTTTTTTTAAAAAAATTATCTTTATTTTTATACCCCGCCCTCCCCGCAAGCGGGCTCAGGGCGGCTTACAAGGATACAATGACAGATAAAACATCATAAAACAGATTTAAAATCCACAATAACAATAAAAATTCCAAAGTTACAGATATATCACAGTGGATTTCCAATAAACTGCATACCAATTTCCAATAAAGTGCTTCCAGTCTTACTAATCAGATGGCTTCCTATCAGGTTAGGGACTCACCAACCACTAGGGCTGCCAAGTCCAACTTGGGAAATATCTGGGGACTTTGGGGGTGGAGCCAGGAGACTTTGGGGGTGGAGCCAGGAGAAAGGAAGTGACATCATTTTGTGATGTCACATCCTGTGATGTTGCTTCCACATGCTTCCACATGAACTCATGAAGTTTCCTAATACTGAATCAGGCCATTGGTCTATCAAGGTCAGTATTGACTACTCAGACTGGTAGTGGCTCTCCAGGGTCTCAGGCTGAGATCTTTAATGTCACCTATAACCTGATCCTTTTTTAGCTGAAGAAGCTGATACCTCCTGCATGTCAAGCAGATGCTCTATCACTGAGCAACAGCCCTACTGAATCCTTCCTCATCTCGGCAGAATATGAAGCACTAAGTGCTACACAAGTGCTAAATATGATTTTCATATCATAAGAACAGGAGAGAAGCCACAGTGGATCAGCCCATCCAGTACAGCCCATCCAGTACAACACTCTGTGTCACAACAGTGGCCAAAAATACCAGGTGCCCTCAGGAGGTCCAGCAGCGGGGCCAGAACTCCAGAAGCCCTCCCACTGTTGCCCCCCAAGCACCAAGAATACAGAGCATCACTGCCCCAGACAAAGTGTTCCATTTAGACCTTGTGGCTAATAATAGCCACTGATAGACCTCTGCTGGATGGGGACAGAGAGAGAGAGAGACAGACAGACAGAAAAAAGAAAGAGGGAGAGAGAGAAGGAAAAAAAACTGGTAGAGGCACTTACTTCCATTTAGACCTTGTGGCTATAATAGCCACTGATAGACCTCTGCTGGATGGGGACAGAGAGAGAGACAGACAGACAGACAGAAAAAAGAAAGAGGGAGAGAGAATGAAAAGAGCTGGAAGAGAAACTTACCTTGCAAGCCACATGCAAAAGCAGCTCCTTCAGTCCCTCCTTAATCTCTGGGCGGACCTCTCTTGCTGTGGAAGCTCTCTTGCTGACTTCTTAAAGGGGAAATGTCTGGTGAGGCTTTTTACTGCAGGGCAGGCTCTCTGCAGACATTTCCCTTTTAAGGCAGCCATTTTGTCCCCCCGGTGGCCAACTTTGAAAAAGCGGGGGGAAGGACTAAAAATCGGTGTTTCCCCCGCCCTACCGGGGGACTTGGCAGCCCTACCAACCACAATCAGGTCTGGACTGCATTCAGGGCCGGCTCACACTGTAGATGTTACTGCAGTGGGCATTGCTGCTGTTATTATTGGTGGCGGCTCCTAATTAAAAGCCTGGCGGAAGAGCTCCGTCTTGCAGGCCCTGCGGAACTGCAATAAGTCCCGCAGGGCCCTGATCTCCTCCGGGAGCTCATTCCACCAGGTTGGAGCCGCCACTGAAAAGGCCCTGGCCCTGGTCCCAGTAAGCTTGGCCTCCCTGAGGCCTGGGACACGAAGTCGATGACACGACCCCGACCGAAGTGCTCGCTGGGGTATATGCGGGGTATATGTGTCTCTATGGAAGACCATGTGAAGCAAGAGAGAGGCAAAACCAGAGAGGAGGGGTCAGAGGGCAGCTCCCAGATTAAGACAAAGAGAGGCATCTCATTCAAGGAGATAACTTGAACACACTTGGAGTGATGTAGCACACCTCCCCCCCCAGTATCCAGGCATGCTGAGTCACTCACTCCAATATGATGTAGTCTCAAAAAGCAGCCATGGGACACCCTCATATGGTTCTGGTTATCCAACTTTAAACAATCTGTTCAGTCACCCCATAGCTCTGGATTTTGCTATTAGTTCCCAGTGAGGAGGGAAGAAGCTGGAAATAAACACAATGTGCCTACATCACCTGGAAGTGACATAGCCACGTTGAGAATGACACTCTGGTTTGTGGGCAAAACCTCTATGGTAGAATTAGTTTCTAACTATAGAGTTTTGCTCCCAAACCAGAGTACTCCCCACTATGTCACAAACATGCCTATGTCACTTCTGCCCATACCGGGGAGTCTGGCAACCCTAGCTGTTGTCCCGAGAATTGCACCCTGTCAGAGCAACAGAGAACACTATTCAATACAAAAAGGAAAATGTGGATTGTCCACCATGTACAACTTTCAGACCATAATCTTTAACAAGAGTCCATCCGCTTGTGGCGTCCTGGTCTTCAGAAATGAGTTGGGAAGCTACCAGAGACAAAGTGTTCTTTGTTGTGGTATCTTCTCGGCAGAATGTAGGGTTATGTACTGCAGCATTTCTATTTTATTTTCCGGTTTGGGTTTTCTACAAGGCATGCTTTTTAGTCTGCTGGAGTGGTTGGGGGAAATGGTAATTTTGGGATTATTTTTGGGTACAGTTTTCATGTTCTGGAATTTCAGCATCCAAAAAGCATACTCTGTAGAAATTTAAAAGGATCACACACACTGGACGGCACGTGAATTTTTTTAATGAAAAAAGGGAAGGAAGGCATGAATTACTGGCTGGTAATTTGCCTGGTGTCTACTCTTTTGAGTTTTAGGCCATAGATCAATTTTTGTTTTATTTTTTCCCAAGATTTTGATGATAAACTGCCTTGAGTCAATAGTCAAAGATGGGGAATAAATATTTTAATTAAATAAAAATATTATTTGTTGCTTCTCCTCCCCCCCCCCTTTCTTTTGCTGCTGACACTGTGGCTTGGTTCATATTAACCATTGAGATAGTGACCCTATGGGTTCTTATTTACTTGCACTTGCTCACTTCATATATTGCCACCTCTCTGCTTGGGACTCAAAGAAGATTACAGAAAGGCAACCTTCCAGTCTAGTCGCACCTTAAAGACCAGCAAGATTTCCAGGGTATAGGCTTTTGAGAGTCAAATTTCCATTTATCAGATACAGATAGAAAGAGTGATCCCTGAGTCTTTATTTCCCAGTCAGAAGGTGAGTTTTACAAAGAAGGGAGTCAGAATGCAGAGGTACAATGCAAATGCAGACCAGCACTGCTACACACTTGAAAGAATTAGAAAGCAATGCATTAAAGACCAGAATGAGATACAGTAGGGTTGCCAGGTCCCCCTGGCATGCAGGGGATCCCCTGGTTTCCGTGCCCCCCCCCCCCCGGTGATAACCAGCTGGCTGGCGGGGGAGAATTACCCCCTCAAACAAGCAAGAAGCCAGAAATAAATGTGATGTGCCTATGTTACCTGGAAGGGACGTCAGTATGTTGGTGACATCAGAGGTGACACTCTCGTTTTTTGGGCAAAACTCTATGGTAGAATTAGCTTCAAACCATAGAGATTTGCCCAAAAACCAGACAGTCCCCCCAGTGTCATCGACATGCCTATGTCACTTCCAGGTGATGTAGGCATGTCACATTTACTTTCAGCTCTGTCGTTCCAGCTCCCGGTAAGTTCCCCCCATCCCCCACCCTTGAGTCTTAGGGATCTGGCAACCCTAAGATACACAATAAACCCTAAGATACACAATAATACACATGCAATAAAACTGGATCATAAAGTCAGAGAACAACGAAATAAAACAGTATGGTAATCAAAGAAACAATGCAATATAAACAATTTATTAAAACCTTTCATAGACATTAGAACAAATATCTGAGACTGGACTACCACAATTTGACTACAGCATTCAGAACACTAAGCAAAGACAGAGACAGCAGCAGTCTCATCCAGGGTAATATATAGCTGGGGGGGAGTCATCAGCATATTGTTGTCAACCTATTCCAAAACTGTAGATGATCTCATTAAGGGGGCATACATAGATATTAAACAATTTGGGAAATTACACAAAGCCTTGTGGCATCTCCTTGTCAACTCCCAAGGGCTAATTCAACCTCTCCTCTTGCAGGTTTTTGGATAGAAAAGACCAGGCCCACTTCAACTCTGCTGTACCCCAACGCACTTCACCTTCCAGGTCCCTTGGCAGTATTGCATAGTGACATCATATCACATGCTGCTCACCCATCTAATAACAACAATAATGCATTCCATTTGTCCATCTAAAGGCAGAGATTTCCCGAAAGCGTAATGAAAGCCATTTCTATCCCAAACCCATGCCTTAATTCACTACCATGTTAGCTGCTTGATGCATGAAGTCTAATTTTAATCAATGGAGCAGAGTTTTACAAGTATCATGCTATGGATTTGTAAATCAATAGACGAGGGAAAATATCATCACCGAATGTAACAATAAGTGGTAACTTTACAGTGCAGTCCTATGTGTGCTTTTGGGGGAGAAAGTATGAATCTGAGGAGACCTGCTTAAGGTTGCACTGCACGTTTATTGAATCATAAATCACCCTAGACTTCCTTTATCGCTCAAAAAGGCACCTTTATTGAGATTTTGGCAATAGGTTCAATCAATCAAAAGGTCTGTGAGCATCTAACTAAAAACTCTTTAATCTGTTGACAGCCCAGATGACAAGAAAAGGCAGAGCCAGAGGGTTAGAAAATCATCTTTTTTTTATTTTAGAGGGCACTACTGAAAGCTGCTTCCTGCATTCATAAAAGCTCCCAAGAGTTTTCCCAATCACTTGGGCCCCCAAGAACTCAATGTGACTTGGATGGTGTTCAAATTATATAATACGTAGATGGGTTAATGGATATCCATCCTGCACATTGCATCATCATTTGTCGCACAGTTGGAAATTTGCAATTTAAAGAGCAATTGGCAGCATGTTTCCCAGACCATTAGGGACAGTTACTTATTGACAAGCACCCCAGGCCGCTGCATTTCACAATCATTTCAACCCTATAAATACACTAGGAGCCTTCAGCTTCGTCCTCCATCAAATCTAAGCGTGACACCTTCGTTGAGTTTCTTCCTTCCTTCAAAGCTCAGCCTCAGTCAGTCACCCACCATGAGAATCCTTTATCTTTTCGCCGCTGTTATCGTCCTCCTCTTCCATTTTTCACCAGGTAAGATGAAAGAGAATTGGGGTAGAAAGGACACCTCCCCTGAAAAGAAATACTAGTATGTGAGAAAGAAAAAAACAACAGTAGCAAGAAATAGAAAATAATATTTATCTAACATAAGAGTAGCCATGTTGGGTCAGTCATCAGTCAGGTCTGTCTAGTCCAGCAGTGTGTTTCCAACAGTGGCCAGTCAGATGCCACAGGGAAAGTTTCTCTGAGAAAGCCACTAGAAACAGCCCTCATCTGCTGACCACGCCCCAGCATCTGACTATCAAAGGCATTCTGGCTCAGAGTCTGAACCCAGAGGTCCCATTCAGCTGTCATGGCCTAAGACAGACTGCTCCTCTTTACACATGTCCAACCTTTTAAAATCATCTAAGATTATGGCTATCGCTATATGAGTCAAGTACTCGCTGTATGAAACAGTACTTTCCTTTCTCTGTCTTGAACTGACTTCCAGTCAGTTTTATACGATGTCTCCTAGTTTTAGTATTACGAAGATGGAGAAAAGCTTCTACGTATCCTGAAATCTCAGTCAATAAAAGAGCAGTGGATGAGGAAATTTATTTAATTCAATTTTCCCTCCAGTCTTTCTTCTAAAGAGCTCAGGGCGGCATGCATCATGTGTGACTCTTCCTTTTGCTTTACTCTGCTCAGTGAGTAGGGTTGCCAGGTCTGGGTTGGAAAATACCTGGGGACTTTGGGGGTGGATCCAGGGGAGGGGAGGGGAGGGGCCTCAGCATGGTACAATGCCATAGAGTCCACCCTTCAAAGCAGCCATTTTCTCCAGGGGAGCTGATCTCTGTCAGCTGGAGATCTGAAGCTGCAGACAGTGAAAGTCATCCCAAAAGACAGTTGAGTTTCAGAAGGTCCCAGGATAAAGAGTTTGGCTTTTATTGGGCAGTCATAAAGAATGGCTTTCAATTGCACTAACGTTTCAAAGGGCACAAGAATCACCTTACTTGATCAGATCAATGCCCACTTACACTGGCTCTGACAGCAAACACCCAGAGGCACAAACAGAGCACAATAATTACCCCCTGTTATATATTCTAAAGCTGCTATGTCTTAAATGAGATGGCGATTGGGGCAGGGGGAACTGTGGAGAAACTTCTCAGTCAAACTTTGCAATTAGTTTGATGGAGACAGAAATCTCCTTGGTTTGGTTGGTACACTTTTCTGTATGACCTAGCAATAAATGCTTGGGTGACTCTCCCATGAGCTAATCTAAGAGAAAAAATATATACCGTAAAATGAGTACTGGATTGTTGCAACGACACTTGGAAAGGGATGCCTTGGACAGAAGCATGTTGGTTTGTATAATTATTTTATTTGCTTCATTTGTAGCCCGCCTTTCTCACGAAGTCTCAAAGCGGATTACAATTTTTTTTTTTAAAAGGTTCAATCTGATGACGAGGCCCTCCAATAAACAATGTAGTGGGATTAGTATTACACTCCTGGAAAGCAATACAAATAACAGCAACATCAACAACGCAACTGTGTAGGCCTGTCATGCCATAAAGCAACATATGGGTGTACCCCCTTCACTAGCCACTTCTGGTTTATTGTTTTCTGTGTGTCAATGTCAAAAAACTTACGCTGTACCTTCTCTGTGTAGGTTACACTCAAGCTCCTCCTTTTGCGGATACGATATCATGCAAAGTTGACAGACAACTACTCTGTGCATTGACCTGCCCTCCTGGTTCCTCTGAAGCCGGAACTTGCCAAGGAGGACTGCTGAAGTGCTGCACAAAGTCAGTAGTTTTGTCTTGAAACTTTTTTTCCTACAATGCTGCTGTGCTTCTACATAAGGTTACCAATGGTCTTCCATAACTTTTGTTACGTACATTCTTCCATGGGGTAATGAAAGAGAAATAACTGCACTAGATGGAAGAAGTGGTACATATGTCCAGGGTGGCCATTCAGTGACTGTAGTGCCAAAAAACAGTTTGCATGTTTGAAGTTGCTCTCCAAGGCCAAACATCACAGGCAGGGTTTTCTGAATTATGCGCAATGAAGCATAGCAAAAAGATTAGAGCAGTACAGTTCACATGTTCAGTTTGTAGTGATTAGACAATAAATTGCTGAATATATACGGGGCTGGTTCCAGGTTTTCATGGGCAAAAGAGTATAACTTAACTCCTTTTCCCCCTTGGTGCAGCCCCTTTCTCCTCTAACCATACCCCCTTTTGTCTGGCTGCTCCCCACTGGCTCTAAGGTTTCTTTAATTACATCCTTTCCTACTGCAATGTGCTTACTCTGGTAAAGAGAAATCATACCAAATGCTGTTTTCTTGAATGCATGAAAGCAACATGGGGGAAAAAACACTGTACATACAGCTGTAGTGTAAGCACTCGGTTTTCAGTGAAGAATTGGCTTACAACTGAATAATTTCCACCACTCTGTATGATAAAATTGTCTATTATTGCCTATTCTGCCATTCTGCTCATCAGTCTTTATATTGCTGTTCCCAGTTTTACCTCTTACACCTTAGTGATGGAGGAGCAGTACAGCCTTCCATCCCTGTAACTATGTAAAAGGAAAGGATACTAGGACATCTTATAGGAAACGGGGAAGGATGAAGGCTTGACGTGAGTTATTGATATGGAGCTTGCTTTTATGCTTCCTGCCCGGCAGCAACCTGAAATCTGAATCTCTGCCTTTATTGCAGCTGGGTATTCTTATTTATTTAGACCATATTTACGTTGCTTCTCCAGGAACCTTACCCAGGTAGCTTACAAAATAAAAAATAATAAAAACAGAACATGGAAAAGGTATTAAACTTGGCAAAGTTTTGCAGAGGCAAATGGCTGTATTAAACTTGGTAAAGTTTTGCAGAGGCAAATGTCTTTAAGGTGCCACTAGACTTTTATTTCGAGCTGTAATTATTTACTAGCAGGGGCATTTACACACATGAGCAGTGTTCCCGCTAAGCTGAGTTAGTGCGAGCTAACTCACAGTTTTTTAGCCTCTGGCTCACACATTTTTGCCTTAGCTCAGGATAGGGCTGCCAAGTCAGCCCGGGGGGCGGGGATCCCCTGCTAAAGGGGTTCCCAATTTGCCGGCCAGCATTTGGCCGGCGGGGGGAACCCCACCCCCAAAGTCGTCCAGCTAGGCAACGCCCCCAACGTGCTGACATCACTTCTGGTGATGTTGCTGGGCGCGCGCGCAAAGCGCGTGCACCAGGAGGTACTCCTGGCTGGAGGAGGACTCCCCCCCGCCGGTGAGTTCTGAAGACTTGGCAACCCTAGCTCGGGAAGGAGGGCTCCAGAGCAAACTAAATTATGCAGTAGCCAAATTGCTTGCTCACAACTTTAATGCCAGTAGCCCACAAAGTAGATTTTTTGCTCCCAGGACTCCACAGCTTAGAGGGAACATTGCACATGAGTGGGCCCCTGGGAAGCCCTCAGGCTTTGGCATATGCCCCACCTCACCACCTGCTGATGCCAGCTCTGGCTATACATATATGTGTTCATCAATCCGAAGGATGGGATTACAGTTTAAAAGATTGGAATTCACCCACCTACCAAATATTCCTTGCAAATGCTGCTTTCCACTACTGATTTTAGACTGTTTTTCTTTAGCTAAATTCTAAGACAAATGACTGCCATAAGTAGGGTATAATGGCTTCAGGGGAGCTTTTGCAGGGAAGTCAGTAGGTGCAGGAAAGGTTAGGGAGGTGCCGGTATCGTCTCCTCTCATACCAGTATAGAAAAATATGCCAAATAAGCTTTACAAGATGCCTGTTCAACCAAAACAAAACTGAAGACAGAGATAATTCTAACTTAGCAAGCACTTTGTTCCTGTTGTTATACTGTTTATAAAAATGGCTGTGTTTATCATATGCAAGATCCTTCCACAATGCATTTACCACTGTTAGACAGCAGAGGTGCAGTGAGCTGGATTTGTAACTCTGTCCCTTTTAAATCCTTACAGGCCCACACGTGTTGTGCAAGGATAGGTCCACTCACATAAGCACCAGTCCTCTTCTCCCAGAAGAAACTTCAAAGCACTCTTGCTGATCACCACCTGAAGGAAGTTTATGCAAACCTTTTCACACCTGCCTGTGGCTTGATTGCCAGTCCTTTCTCCACCATGATAACTTCACTTTCCTTCCCAGGTTCTATTAACTGATGCTGACGCCAAGACAAGATTATGCATGCTTCCCCTGTCCTACCTCACATGGACATGTTTTAATGTCACCTGGGTCATTTTTGTGCACAGTTCTTTAAAGTCCCTCACAAAAGGCCAGTTTTTAAAAATTTTATTCATCAAATTAAAATAAAGTATGTGAACCTTGTATCTGTGATCTCTTCTCATTTTAAGCGCAATTTAAAATGGTGGGATCAAAAGGAAGAAAACCAAGACACTGCTTGCAGTTAGATGGTTAATTTTCAAAAGGCAGACAGCCTCCATGGCCAGATTATATGATACAACATCCAAGTATTCCACACATGGACTTTCAGCATATGGGCTGAAGGTGTAGGCAGATGCAATTCAGATCAAGACCTTGGGAGAGGTCCTCCTCTCTTCCCATCATTTTCCCAACCTGAAATGGCCCCAGAGAACCACTATTTACCCATTGGAGAAACTTAAATACATTGATGAGTTTGTTTGTATGTATATGACAAAGTCACAACAACCGATTTATGGCAAGCCCAGTAAGAGGCTTTCAAGGCGTGAGAAGCAGAGGTAGCTTGCCATTGCCTTCATTGTCTTCCTTGGTGCCCTCCCTGCAATCCAAGTACCAAGCCTGCTTAACTTCTGAGTAGATCAAGCTATGCTATAACATTCCAGATCCCAAACATAGTGATAGTGACCTGTAAATTTCCTCAGTGAGACAAAGTGCAGATACCTGAGACCATTTCAGCTGGGGAAAATGGCATGGACAGAAGGCTAGAGAGCCTTCTCTTTATGTGTCTCTATCTTAATCGAACTGGGTCACACCTGGAATTGAGCTCCCAGCATGGAACTTCAGGCCCATGACTGACCCAAGCTCCTCATGGTAGCCACATGTCTTCTACAGGGATTTCGTATCAAGTGAATCAGCCCCCAGCCAGAGCATCAGAACATGGCCGTAACCAGGATTTTGTAATTCAGGGGGGCTTTAGATAAGTTGGGGGGAACTGACATCACAACATAAAAAATAAAATTAAAATTAAAAAACTCACTTTTGCAGCATTCACACTCTGCTTGCCTACACAGGGAAGCAAGCCATGTTTGGGGAAGGGGTGGCGATGGTGAGTCCTTCAGGTGGCACAGAGAGCTGGGAATCCTCTGGGTGGCCCAGAGAGCCAGGGGGGCCTGGGGGTTACATGGAAGTCAGGGGGCCTTGGCAGGAAGTCAGGGAGGCAGGCCCTGAAATGCCCCACTGTAGTTTCGGGCCTGCATCAGAGACCCTTAATAACCTCCTTTAAAAGAACAACTGCCAATCAGTGGTGCAAAATGTCTGGACCAGTTTAATGTGGCGTTTACAAACACCTAACATAATTTAAAAATAAGAACATAAAGTGTTTGAAAAAATGCTGCAATCCAGGCTTGGAAAAATATGAAAAGTTGAAAAGGGATGTATGTGTTAAAATAACCATACCTACACATTTGCAGAGTTGGGGGTGATTTGGGGTTGTTGCAACCCAATATGCTGTGCAATAATGGTAGATAACTGAACAGACTCTGGATCCATAGAGGAACGTGGAAGAGGAGAAACCCTCACTGCAAAGAGGGAAACTCTGTGTGTGTTGGGTGTGTGTGTGAGACCTACACCTTTAGGCATGTGGAGAAACTGCTTGGGGAGAGAAAGCCAGATCGATGGATGAGTAAGCGATGCAAGCATGAAGTATGGGTGTTCAGCCTAAAATGGGAAGAATTAGGTAGGTGGATAGGTGAGGCAGAAAGGAGGGGGAAACAGCAGGTGGGTGGACGGGGGTGGGAATAGGATTGCGAGGCATAGCCTGACAACAAGCAGCTGATGGGGAAGGTGGGACTTCTCACTGGGGTGTGTGTGATTGGTATCTCTGGTGAAATGGTGTCACTTTTGATATAATTTGGCACTGACATTATCATGCAGAGGTGATGGTCTAGCCCCAAATGGGTATTGCTTCTATTATTTCAAGGTGTTTTAACACCAAAGCATTTTTAAAAATATATTCAGACTTTTCTGCAAACCTGGTTTGTTTCCTCCTCAGGTGTGCAGAAAGATCTGTCTTGTCTTGCCTGACCGTGGTCCCAGTTTCCAGATTTAAGCATCCAAAGATAGGGCTACTTTGAGAATTAGACATACTGATTGTAACTGGAGGATTCCAGACGATGCATTTCCAATGAAGTTATCACACGTGAATCTCACATGAACCTCCCTTATACCAAATCAGACCATTGATCTATCAAGATCAGTATTGTTGACTCAGACTGGCAGCAGCTCTCCAGGATCTCAGGTAAAGTTTCCAATGAGTTTTGCATACATTCCATTTCCATTTATAGCTACATATTTCAATTATGTAGGACATTAATTATGTATGACATTAAAAAGTAATAGGCCTTGTGATTTTTTGTATCAGTTCCACCCTTACCACACATTTAAAAATTCACAACAGACTGGAGGGACTTGGTAGCCTCATCTGATTCCTACCAAGTTATACACAACCAACAAAATCATTTGCAGTTCCTTGCTGAGACTACTATGTGCTGGAAAAAGGAAAACACAACAGTACAGCCATTTGATGTCTGTTAAATAACAGAGAATGAACCCATGTGCAGTGTTCACAAGCAGAGCCCCGTTGGGGCCGGGGCATGCCGGGGCACCGCTCTGGGAGAGAGGAGGCTGGGGGGCGGGCACATAACGAAGCCCCGCCCCCAGCTTGCTTTCCCCGGCCCGCGCTTCAGAGCGGAGCCGGAGGAAAGCCTTCCCCCCGCTCACCCTTCCTGGGCAGTGGCAGGCTGCTGGCCCGGGGAGAAGCCCCCATCCCTCCCCCCTCTCGCTCTTCCCGGGCTGCGGCAGGCTGCCGGCCTGGGGAGAAGCCCCCATCCCTCCCTGCTCACCATTCCCAGGTGGGAGGGGGGCGGGAGGTAGGGGGGAAAAGTTGGGCCCCAGTGCCCAAGCAAGAGGGGGGAAGGGAGGGAAACACTGGGCCAAGTGGCTGACAGCCACTCAGCCTGAGGGGGGGGGGGAGAGAAGCGCCTTGTTTGTCTGTCTCTTTCTTTCTTTCTTTCTTTCTTTCTTTCTTTCTTTCTTTCTTTCTTTCTTTCTTTCTTTCTTTCTTTCTTTCTTTCTTTCTGAGATACTTCCGGGGATGTCAGGTGGTGTAGCATATGCAAATAAGTTATGCTAATGAGCTTCTGCATCTCTTTTTCTGTGAAATGACCCCTGGGGTTAGAACAGATAAAAGGAAGTACTTCTTCACCCAAAGAGTGATTAGTACGTGGAATTCACTGCCACAGGAGGTGGTGGTGGCTACAAGCATGGACGGCTTCAAGAGGGAATTAGATAAACATATGGAGCAGAAGTCCATCAGTGGCTATTAGCCACAAAGTATAGATAGGAATTCTCAGTCTGGGGCAAGTGATGCTCTTATTCTTGGTGTTTGGGGGGGGCAATAGTGGGAGGGTTTCCTGCCCCCACTGCTGGACCTCCTGATGGCACCTGGTGTTTTTGGCCACTGTGTGACAGAGTGTTAGACTGGATGGGCCATTGGCCTGATACAACATTGGCTTCTCTTATGTTCTTATGCTCTTATTATGGGCTGACTCTCTCAGAGCTGCGAGGAGTCACGCCCTCCATCAAAACTGCCAAACCGGAAGCCAAGCCCTCTCCTCTTGGTTTCATAGCTCTTCAAAATTATTATCTGTATGTTCAGTCTGACTTTTGCCTAGCCCTTTCTCCCCCACTCCATATCCCCTTTCAGTCATTACAGTTTAGGCATTTAAACTGTGCATTACCTGGGGTGACTGCGCTACCTGCATATTCACAATTTTGTGTCACTAGAGCAATGTACATATTTTCTAGCTCAGATATCCAGATTTATTTGTGTATACTGAAGCTAAAAAAAAAACTGCTTTGTTCTATTGAAGCAAAATAGTGACCTTGTGTATTAGGAAGATTGTGGTTAGTGTGATGTCCCCTTAGGAATGGTTTAAGCACCAAAACTGTGAAAAGGGCTCAGAGCAACTCTAGATCTACACCTCCCTGTTTGGCTTGCTGCAGATTTTACACCCTCTCTGCAGAGGCTCTTCAATATGTTCCATTGCAAGGTTTCCAGGGGAGGAAATTAAAGAATGAGAATCAGTGGAACAAACTATTTTACAGGCTCAGTCTCTAACCTGCTTCCCCTATGCAAGTAAATTTCCACTTTCTTCATGTCCTTTTCCAGACTCAGTATCTTTCTCTTTCTTTCTGTGGGTGATCCAGGTATATAATAAGTATAGGAAAGAGGGCAGCCTTCTTGTGCAGGGAGCAAATATAATGAGGGTTTGAAACGTATGAGGGATGATGGTACTAGTTCCCGATGTGTGATTTATTGAGATTTTGGTTAATATAGCAGAGTTTGCCTGGTCATATAATTGCTGAGTGCAGTAAATAAATCTCCCAAGAAGTGTATTGCAAAAAGTAAAAACTTACATTTATTCAAGTAGATCCAGTTCATAAACCTTCACTGGATTCTACTGATCCAGCCAACTACCACCCAGTTTTGAATTTCCATTTCTGGGTAAAGTAGTTGAAAGAGTGGCAGCAAAACAGCTTCAGGGTTTTCTAGAGGACGCATTGATACTGGACCTATTCCAGTCTGGTTTCCACCCTCCCCATGGGACGGAGACAGCTTCTGGCACCCTCACAGATGCTCTCTGCAGACATCTGGATTGAGGCAGGTCAGCACTGCTATTACTACTAAATCTGTCAGCAGCGTTTGACATGGTCAACTGTGATCTACTGACCCACCACCTCACTGATGTGGGAATTCAGGGTACTGCCTTAAAGTGGTTCATTTCCTTTCTCCAAGGCTGGGGACAGAGGTTAGCAGTAAGGGAGAGTCTCACCACGATACCCACTGATGCAGAATGTGGTGGTCAAGCTGTTGTTTGGCCTCTCCATGCAGGAGCACATCTAATCTGTGCTAAAAGCTCTGCACTGGCTGCCTATAGCATACCGAATTTGGTTCCAGGTGCTGGTACTCACCTTTAAAGCCCTGTATGGTCAGGGACCTACATACCTAAGGAACCGCCTTTCCCCACATGTTCCTTGGAGAGCCCTACAATCAGGATCCCAAAATTGCCTGGCTCTGCCAAGCTGCAGAGAAGCCAGGCTGGCTGTGATGAGGGCCAGGGCCTTCTCAGTGTTGACTCTGTGCTAGTAGAATGAGCTCCTGGATGACATCAGGGTCCTGCAGGACCTTTTACTGTTCCACAGGGCCTGCAAGATGGAGCTCTTCCACCAGGCCTTCAATTAAGGAGCTACACTATATAATTGAAACCCTGGCCCCAGGATTTACACCATCATCAACATCAATATTAATATCAATATTAACATCATTATAAACAGCTGGATATAACCCAGACTATGCTAACAGCTGATTGTTTGTATTGTTGGATACTGTTCATATTCACCATCACATTTGAATCATCCTAGTTCTAGCACTAGTGCTTTATATTTTTTATGTTTCCTTTTTTATGTATATATTGCTATAATTTTAGTTAAATTTGTTTTAGTTGTGCAATATCCTATGTAAGCCGCCCTGAGCCTGCTTTGGCAGGGAGGGTGGGGTAGAAAATAAATAAATAAATAAATAATTCAAGGGGCTATTCTCGCCCCAATGTTATTTAACATCTACATGTGGCCCTTCACTCAGCTGGGCCCTTCACCCAGTATGCTGATGACACCCAGCTATATCTGTTGATGGATGACCAACTGGACACCACCCCAGAAAATCTGGTGAAGGGACTGGAGGCCATAGCTGGATGGCTAAAACAGAGTAAGCTGAAACTAAATCCCTCAAAGATGGATATACTGTGGTGGGGGAAGGGAGACCTGGGATTGGGTAGTCAGCTCCCAGCTTTGCACAGCATCCCCCTGACATGAACATAGGGTTGCCATGTCTGGGTTGGAAAATACCTGGAGTCTTTGGGAGTGGATCCAGGAGAGAGTGGGGTTTGGGGAGGGGAGGGGCCTCAGCATGGTACAATGCTATAGAGTCCACCCTTCAAAGCAGCCATTTTCTCCAGGGGAGTTGATCTCTGTCAGCTGGAGATCAGCTGTAAAAGCAGGAGATCCCCACACTCCACCTGGAGGCTGGCAACCCTACACAAACACCAATGTTGAGGAGTCTGGGCAGAATCCTAGATACCTTCTTGTCTATGGAGGCCCAGATCACAAACGTGGCCAGATCGGCATTTTTCTATCTATGCCAAGTTCGGCAGCTGGCTCCCTTCCTATCCTGCCCAGATCTAGCTACTGTGATGCAAGCAATAGTTACCTCCAGACTGGATTACTGTGACTCGATCTACATAGAGCTACCCTTGAGACTGACCCGGAAACTGCAGCTGGTCCAGAATGCAGTGGTGAGGGTCCTTACAGGAACTCCTCTCAGAGCACATATCCAGCCTGTGCTCTGTCAGCTGCACTGGGTCTAGACTGAATTCTGGATCAAGTTCAAGGTGCTGGTTTTAATCTTCAAAGCCCTTCATGGTCTGGAACCAACATACCTCCAGGACCACCTCTCTTGGCATACACTCGAAAGAGCATTACACTCCTCAAATAACAACATGCTTATGGTCCCAGGGCCAAGGAATATTCACCTAGTTTCCACCAGAGCTAGAGCGTTTTCAGCAATAGTCCCAGCTTGATGGAATGCACTTCTGAGTGAGATCTGGGCCCTGCGGGACTTGACTCAGTTTTGCAAGGCCTGCAAAATGAAACTGTATTGTTAAGCTTACAGGTGAAACAGGGGTGTTCCCATTTAGCCCTTCCTTTTCTTCCCTCCCTTTTCTTCCCTGGGAACAGTTTATAAGCCATCTGATTAATGTCTGAAGTTGTACTTTATTGGTTTTAATTGTATTCTATATTGTTTCTTATATGTTGCAATCCACTCTGAGCCCCATGATTGTGGGGGCAAGCAGAATATAAATCAAAAGAATGAATATTTAATGGTTAATAAAAAGTGACCTATATCCTCTGGTTATATATAATTCTGTTTTCACCATGGACTATCCTGAACATTCCACATGCTCTAAAATCAGTTGGCTCCCTGATGTGTCACTCAGAAGCTGTCCCTATCCACTGGCTGTGAGTACTCATGTGCCATTGGCTGGGGGCTGGGTCTGCTCCTCTTCCCCGCCCACTATTTCAGGCACTGTGCCCTGTCAGAATTTTTGGCAGATGGCTTTCTCTCTTGACGAAGATGCTTCTCCTGCTTGCCTCCTGTGTGGGACCAACTGTTCCCTCAGTGGCTGTTGGTAGATGTAACAAAATGGCAGTTACCTGTGTTTGTAAGATGGCTGCTGTCTGTGGTTGTTTGTTTAAAATGTTCCCCCATGAGGTTCAGTTGAGCTGTAGTTCCAGAGAGGGGCCTGCAGGGGTATCACTCACTGGGTTGAATGGGGCTTCCACATCTGCTGGCCCAGAGTTCCCAGCTGCCCCAAGGCCAAAAAGTGCAGGAAAAGAGGGAAAAGAGGGTGACGTGGGAGTCAGGGCTTCAGAGCACGGTAGAGGCTGCAGGTTCGGGGTGGGGGATAGAAAGCTGAACAGTGAGGGGGAATAAAGGTAGGTTGCTGCTTAGCTGGGAAGGAGAATGGGTTGCCAACTCCAGGTGGGGAATTCCTGGAGATTTGAGGAATGGAGGTGTGGGACCTCAGACAGGTACAGTGTCATGGCCTTTGCCCTCCAAACCAGCCATTCCCTCTTGGGGAACCACTGTTGTCAATCTCCAGGTGAGGACTGGAGATCACTCAGAATTACAACTGCTCTGCAGATGGCATTGAACAGTGCCCATGGAGAAAATGTTGGACTCTGTGTCCTTATACCTGCTGGGGTTGCCACAGGAAATTGACGCTGAGTGCCCAAGGCCCTGGCACTCTCCCAGAGCCTTTTTCTAGAGCCCGTTGTATTTATTTCCACAACAGGCCTTATTCCTAATCTGTTATAAATCGAGCTGCAAAAAGAAAGAAGAGACAGTGCAGGGAAGGCATTTAATAGAGTGAAATATGAATTCCTGTATGAAACTTCACAGGTTCCCATTTTGAAAGTAATTTTTAGATATAGGAATATCAACACTTAGACCACTTAGGGTGCATTTTCAGATCCATCCGTTTCTTCCTGCTCCAGTTACCTTAAACTGAGGCACAAGACAAAGATGTTGTTTGTCTGCCATCTTGTTTGCAGTTAGTAACAAGGTGAAGGTTACCACCTGAAATGATAAGGAATTAACAAGATATGAAAATCATTAGTGATGCTGGGAAATATTTGAAAATAAGCTTTTTATGCCAATTACAGTTTATTGTCACCAACAAGTCATGTTAATTCAATTAGACAAAAGACAGAAGAGACCCCTCACTTCTGCAGGAATATACCACATACCCTGCAAGTAAAAAAGGTTTATATCGGGACCACACTAAGAATAAAAGAACATGAAGGACACTGCAGACTTAGCCAACCTGAAAAATCAGCAGTGGCTGAACATAGCCGAACTCAAACAGGACACAGTATCTTATTCCAAGACGCTGAAATGCTGGACAACACATCCAATTACCATGTCAGATTACACAGGGAAGCCATTAAAATTCATAAACATAAACACAATTTGAACAAGAAAGAAGAGAGTTTAAAAATAAATAGGGCATGGTTTCCAGTCCTGAAAAATACAAAATGCTCGACATCTTACAAGAGCACTACAGATACGATTAGAATTTCAACAGCCAATCCATATGCAAAAGAAATTCCTCAGGAAAGCTCCTCCATTAGCATGTCATAGCCTGGGAAACTCCTGCAAGATAATGACTCAGCCCTACCCCACTTTCCTGAGTAGATATAAATTACCTGCCTACCATTTTTTATTCTCATATTGACACAGAGAGCACACCATCTTTCTGTGTTATACCTCTGAGGATGCCAGTCACAACATCAGGTACTACAGTACCAAGACCATGGCCATACTGCCCGGAAAATTTACAACAACGAATGAACTCTGACCATGAAAGTCTTCGATAATGTATTCAATTAGGCACAGCTTGCAATGGCTGGAAAGTAATGGCAAACTGTCTGGATTCCAAATTCATGGAAGCGAAACAGATTTGATCAGGGTAAATGTAAATGATAAAACAGAGAAAGCTCCCTTTGAGTGCAAAGAGCCCAGGCCCCACGCTCAGTCTCTGCATGGAGATCCGGAGCGCAGGGGCCTTTCCCGCTGGCGGGTAGGGGCGGGGCGGGCTTGCACACCAGCCGGAATGCTGTTCCGGTGCATTCCAGCCAAAAAAGAGTCCTGCTTTCAAGAAATATGCACCGTGGAGCAGGGGAAGATAAAACCCACATGGAACGGATTGGTGGGTTCAGAATGCCAATCTGTTTTGTGTGCGCTCCCTTGCGTTCAGACATCTAGCCATGTGGGATGACTGCACAGAAATCTGTAAGCATTGAAGTTCCTCTGGTGGTTATTTACTCCATATCCACTTCGTCATACCACAAGGTGAGTACAACTGAGGAATGGCTGCCAGATGTGGCTGTGTGACCAAGCCCATTTAATCTGTAAGGGAAGAGCAACTATATCGGGCCAAACTGCCTATCTGACCTAGACCCTCTCCACTGGTATTCAGTGTTCAGTATTCACTGTTGCCTTTGAACATTAGGGTTCTGTTCAATGTTCCCTCTAAGCTGTGGAGTCTTGTGAGCAAAAATTCTATTTTGTGAGCTACTGGCATCAAAGTTGTGAGTGAGCGATTTGGCTACTGTATAAGTTAGTTTGCTCTGGAGCTAACCTTTCTGAGCGAAGACAAAAATGCATGAGCTGGAGGCAAAAAGACTGTGAACTAGCTCACACTAACTCAGCTTAGAGGGAACGTTGGCTTCTGTTTAGTCATGAAGGATATCAGCCATTGATGGCCCTGTCCTTCAGAAACATGTATACTGTGGGCCACTGTGCTTTGATCATCACATCATCTTCAGTTCACTGATTCCTTTTGACTTCCAAGCCAATGCACATTAGTGATAATACTTTTGTCACAAATATTTATTCTCACCTTCTGCAGCAAGGGGTCCTACGATCACAATCTCCTACATCCATAAAACCAGGAGGGCAGGCCAATGAAACACAGAATGCCCCACTCTTCATACAGTATTCAACCCGATTTTGAGTAGAACCTGTAGACATACAAAAGGCAACTGGAATTGAACTGGACAAAACGAAAGATGATTATGTCACCATAAACCTATATTCACATATTTCGAGAGCAAGCAAAGTTCCTACTCTACAGTGACATATTCCTTATTTTAATGGATGTGCTAGCCCTCAGCTCACTAATGATTTCACGAGTGTTTGATGGATGGATGAACACCTGCCAGTTTGGCTGATACCCTGTTCACTGCAAACAGCGAGCCAATTTTTTTGATAATGGTCCATTTACATTTGCTATGTAAAGCTGCTGTGGCATTGGCTTCTCATTTGGCTTAGTATAAAGCTCTCCTCTGTCTGCATCAGGACACAAGTTGTTTAGGGAGAGCGCACAAGAGAGAGGGGAGGAGTGGCCTCACAGGGGCACCGGCAGGGCACTACACTGCACTGCAAGGAGGAAACGGCACCCAGGATCCCCCACAAAAGTAAAAGGGGTGACCTGGTGGAGGAGGACGCAGGGCGGCAGGAAGGATGGAATGAGCTGGGTAAAAAAACATGAAACAGCTGGCAGTTGCCAGGCAGGACATGCTGGGGACTGCCCCAAGAAATAACAAATGGTTCAGGGGTGGGCATGCTTCCAACCCCCCCACCATATGATTGCAGAAAAATGTTCCCTGGTTCGTCACCCACCATATGATTGCAGAAAAATGTTCCCTGGTTGCTTTAAAACACAGATGACTGGATTTTCAGCTAACTTGTTTCCTTTGTGACAATTTGCATATCTCCATAGAAAAGTGTGTCAATTGCATGCTATTTTAACAGGGCTGTGGCCCTGGACTTCAGTCTTGTACTTGCTGAAATCTCTCCTATATCATAAAGCTGTTTTCAAGTGGCAAGATTCCATAGGGCGCCAAAATCAGTTGGCTGCGAGGACTGCCACTCAAAAGGGGTCCCTGGCCACTGGCTGCATTCCCTCGCTGGGTTGCCACAGTCCCACCCACAGAGCCACCCGTCAGTGTCTTGGCCTCAGTCTGGAGGGAACCGATGAAGGGGACAGACTGGGTGCTAGGTCCACTCTTCTCCTCCGCCCACTGCCAGGTGGGTCTAACTGTTCCCTCAGTGGCCTGCTTCTGTCAGTGAAAAGACAATGGACTTTCAGCATAACCGCCTCCCTCGCCAACTGACTTTCCTGTCAGAATAAACTGTGAAAACGGCTCTCTCTCTTGCTTAGCTCCGCCATGCCTGGCTGGCTACTGAAGTGGGCCAGCAGCCGTCAGACCATTCTCTTCAACCCCCTGCTGTGAGGCTGACTTTCCCCCTAGGGTTGCCAATCTCCAGTGGGACCTGGAGAGCTCCTGCTGTTACAACTCATCTGCAGATGACAGAGATCAGTCCCCCTGGAGAAAATGGCTGCTTTGGAGGGTAGAACCTATGGCATTATACCCTGCTGAGTCCTTCCATCCCCCCCAAATGCTGCCCTCCACAGGATCCACCCCCCCAAATCTCCAGGTATTTCCCTAATCAGAGCAAGCTTGGTTGCCAAGCTGGCAGTGGGCGGGGGAGGGGTTATGCTGAAAGTCCATGGTCTTTTTACTGACAGAAGCAGGCCACTGAGGGGGACAGTTAGACCCACCTAGCAGTGGGCAGAGGAGAAGAGTTGCCAATCTCCAGGTGAGGGCTGGAGATCACTCAGAATTACAAATGCTCTCCAGATGGCAGAGATCAATTCCCCTCAAGAAAATTGTGGACTCCGTGTCCTTATACCCTGCTGAAATGGCCCCCCTATGACAGCCAATGTGACAGCAGTCAGGGCTTCAGAGCACAGTAGAGGCTGCAGGTGGGGGGCGAGAGATGGAAAGCTGAAGAGTGAGGGGAAAATAAAGGTAGGTTGACAACTGGCTGGAAGGAGTCAGAGTCAGATGGCAGAGATCAGTTCCCCTGGATAAAATGGGGGACTCTGTGTCTTTATACCCTGCTGAGATGGCCCCCCTATGACAGCCAATGTGACATAGCAGTCAGGGTTTCAGAGCATGGTGGAGGCTGTGGGGGGGGGGGAGATGGAAAGTTGAAGAGTGAAGTTTATGATTGGCTGGGAAGGAGATAGGGTTGCCAACTCCAGGTGGAAAATTCCTGGAGGTTTGAGGGATGGAGCCTGGAGACGATAAGGTTGGAGGAGGGGTGGGACCTCAGACAAATACAATACCATAGACTCCACCCTCCAAGCCAACCAGTCCCTCAAGGGGGACCATTGTTGCCAATCTCCAGGTGGGGACTTGAGATCACTCAGAATTACAACTGCTCTAGGAGGGAGGAGATGGAAAGCTGAAGCCAGGGGGCAGAAAATGATATATTGATTGTTGGCTGGAAGGGGGATAGTGTTGACAACTCCAGGTTTTATTTATTTATTTATTCAATTTTATACCCTGCACTCCCTGTGAACAGGCTCAGGGCGGCTTACAAGGGCACAATGTGCCGTATCCAATACAATAACATTTAAAATCAATTTAAAACCCATAAATTAAGTCATAAGAACAATAAAATTTCAATAAAGTGCTTCCAGTCATTAAAATTCAGATGGCATCAGGGTCGGAAACGACCTTCCCTGGTCGTCAGGCCTGAGCTGCATCCAGGGTGGCCACACATCGTCGGCTGTCAATCACAATGTGGCACCGATGGTGGCGGCTCCTATTCAAAGGCCTGGCAGAAGAGCTCCATCTTGCAGGCCCTACGGAACTGCATAAGGTCCCGCAGGGCCCTGATCTCCTCCAGGAGCTCATTCCACCAGACAGGAGCTGTCACCGAAAAAGCCCTAGCCCTGGTTCCGGCAAGTCTGGCCTCCCTGGGGCCCAGCACACAAAGTAGATTTTGGGCCCTGGACCGGAGTGCCTGCTGGGGAACATATGGAGATAGGTGGTCCCTCAGGTATGTTGGACCCTGGCCATACAGGGCTTTGAAGGTAAATACCATCACCTTGAAGTGAACCTGGTATGCTATAGGCAGCCAGTGCAGCGCTGCTAGCACAGGCTGGATATGGTCCCTCTCAGTGAGGCCCATCAGCAGCCTGGCCGCGGCATTTTGCACCAGCTGCAGCTTCCGGGTTTGCACCAAGGGCAGCCCCATATAGAGAGCGTTGCAGTGATCCAACCTTGAGGTGACCGTCACATGGATCACTGTGGCTAGGTCAACACAGTCGAGGAAGGGAGCCAACTGCCGCGCCAGCCGCAGATGATAAAAAGCTGACTTGGCAGTGGCTGCTACCTGGGCCTCCATTGTCAAGGAGGGATCCAGGAGCACTCCCAAATTCCTTACCTCCGACGCGGGCACCAACGGGACCCTGTCAAAGCTCGGGAGCAGGACCCCCCACCCCGGACCACCCCGACCTAGGCACAGGACCTCTGTCTTCACCGGATTCAATTTCAGCTGGCTCAGCCTGAGCCAACCAGCTACGGCGTGCAATGCCCGGTCCAGATCTTGTGGGTTGGAGTCCGACCGGCCGCCCAACATCAGATAGAGCTGGGTGTCATCAGCATACTGGTGACACCCCAGCCCATACCTCCGGATAATCTGGACAAGGGGGCGCATATAGATGTTAAACAATGTTGGGGAAAGCACCACCCCCTGAGGCACTCCACATTCAAGTGGGTGCTTCATGGATTGGCACTCCCCGAGCACCACACTTTGTCCCCAACCTTGGAGAAAGGAAACGAGCCACTGCAAGGCCCGTCCCTGTATCCGCACATCAGCGAGGCGGTGGGTCAGCAGCCGATGATCGACCATGTCGAATGCCGCTGACAGGTCAAGCAACAGCAAGACCGCCACACCGCCCTGATCCAAGTGTCTCTGGAGGTCGTCAGTAAGGGCGACCAGAGCCATCTCCGTCCCATGACCAGGGCGGAAGCCAGACTGGTAGGGATCAAGGACCAAAGCATCATCCAGGTAGCTCTGTAACTGTAACGCCACCGCCCTCTCAATTAATTTGCCCAAATAGGGCAAATTGGACACTGGTCGATAATTAGCCAATTCAGCCGGGTCCAGATATGACATTTTCAAGAGGGGGCGGACCATTGCTTCCTTGAGTGCCCCCGGGAACCACCCCTCCACAAGGGAGGAGTTGATAATTTCCCGGGCGGCACCTCGCAGCCCATTGTGGCTAGCTTTAATCAGCCAGGATGGGCATGGATCAAGGATGCATGTGGTTGGACGCACAGATATGAGAAGCCTGTCAACTTCCTCTAGGCTGAGCGGGTCGAACCCATCTAAGCCCGGAAATGAACACGTGCAAGGGGCCTCAAGTTCACTCACTGTTTCCAACATGGCGGGGAGGTCACGGCGGAGCGCCAAGACTTTATCCATAAAACAGCTTGCAAATGCCTCACAGCCAATTTCCAATTCCCTAGCATTAGGTCTGCCCTGTGGCAGAACAATCAAGGACCGAATCGTTCTAAATAATTGGGCTGGGCGTGAGCTTGCGGATGAAATCGAGGTAGCATAGAAGCCTCTCTTTGCTGCCTTGGTTGCCATCTCATAGGCTCTCATAAATGTCCTATAAGATGCTCTTGTAGCTTTGTCGCAGGCACAGCGCCACTGTCTCTCTAGCCGTCGTAGCTCTCGCTTCATGCACCGCAACTCCTGGTTATACCAGGGTGCAGGCCTGTTGCGAGGGCGTAGAGGGTGCCTGGGAGTGATCTCATCGATGGCCACAGAGAGTCGACTCTGCCAGTCCTCCACAAGCTCATCCAATGAGCCGCCAGGGGGCATGGGGCCCCGCAGAGCCATTTGAAACCTCATAGGGTCCATTTGGCTCCGTGGGCGAGCTAAAATAAGCTCAATGCCTAGGGGCCGGGGTGACATATTCAGACGGGCCCTCAGGGCATAGTGGTCTGACCATGGCACGGCCTGAGCAGTGATCCGGTCCACTAATACCCCCGCAGCGAAGATCAGATCGAGCGTGTGCCCGTCCCGGTGTGTGGGGGCCGAGATGTATTGAGAGAGTCCCAGTGCCGCCATGGATGACACCAGATCCATTGCCTGAGTAGAGGCTGCGTCATCGGCATGGACATTGAAGTCACCCAAAACCACTAGGTTAGGGTGCTCCAATGCCCAGCCTGATACAGCCTCCATCAGGGACAGCAGACTGCTGGATGGTGCATTAGGCGGTCGGTACACCAAACAGACAGCCAAAATCTCTTCAGCCTACCACACCAGACTGACACACTCCAGGCCCTCGATCTCCACCAGCGGGAGCGCCCTGAAGGAGTAAGCCTCCCGAATGAAAATTGCCACCCGTCCCCCCGCCCCCTAGTCCGGGATTGGTGTAGGACCAAGAACCCTGGGGGGACCAATTGGGAGAGTGCTACTGTCTCCCCATCCCGCACCCATGTCTCGGTCACACACACCAGGTCGACCTAACAGGAAGTCCTGAAGGACCTTGGTCTTATTATTTATCGACCTGGTGTTACACAACACCAATGTTGGAGGAGGGTTTTTCCTCCCAGCCCCACTGCCAACAACCATTGGGATGAGTCACAGGCTGGAAGGGCGTCAAGCCTTCCTATTTCTCGGTGCCCTTCCTTCTCCTCTTTGCCTGGACCCACTGCTCTTTCCCCTCCCCATGAGCACCGGGATCAGTCGATCAGGAATTGCCAGACGTTCTTTGCAGCAGCCACAGACCATCAGCAGCCAGATACAGACCCCCCAGTAAGTACCCTTTCGTTATACAATGGTCAAATAAACCTAACAATAATGCCCACCCTAACCTCTATACTTGCTATCCCTCCCCTCCCTGCAAGACTAAACTATTTACACTAGTTAATAAATAATACATAAAGGGTGGAACAATCAAATCTTACCACTAGCTAACTTAACTAAGACTTAACCTAAATAACCTACCCTACTCTAGCTAAAGCCTCGCTCAGCCCAACTGCAGTTCTCAGAACTATCCACCATCCCCAGTGGGCACACACAGTCCCAGGGCCTAGGTCCAGACCCGGCCAAGATCGCATAGTTCCGCCCCTTCGGGGCCAGTCCAAGGCTAGATACCAGGTTGGGAAATTCCTGGAGATTTGAGGGGTGGACGCTGGAGAGTGTGAGGTTTCAGCAGGGGTGGGACCTCAGACAGGTTCAGTGCCATAGACGCTACCCTTCAAACCACCTGTTCCCTCATGGGGAACCATTGTTGCCAATCTCCAGGGGAGGGATGGAGATCACACTGAACTACAACTGCTCTTCAGATGGCAGAGATCTCCCCCTGGAGAAACTGGTAGACTCTGTGTCATACCCTGCTGAGGTCACCACAGCAAATTGATGCTGAGTGCCCAAGGCCTTGGCACTCTCCCAGAGCCTCTTTCTAGAGCCTGTTGTATTTATTTCCACAATGGGCCTTATTCCTAGTCATTAATAAAGTAGAGCTGATCACTAGTAGTGAGTTGGCAGCTCCATGGAACCCACTGTTTAACAACTTTGTTCACTGAAATTTTGGTGCCATTTGGTTAAAATAAAGCTGCTCTGAAAAGCTCGGTTTATTTCTCCATAGGAAAAAAAACACATAGATACTCAAAAACAGAAACTTTACCCAAAATGCACTTATGAAATCATATCAATATGCCCCACATTTCATGAAAACAATAATTATGCTCTGACATTATAAAATGAAATGAGAATGAGAATTTTTGAAGTATACACCCTTGCTAAACTTATACTTGACTCTCCCTTCATGTGCAGTGACATATGTGGGTATGAGAAAGGGAAAGGGTGGGAAGAAGACCAAAAGAAGGAGAGCCCAACTCACAAAATTTTCCCAACAAGCTGTCATTGTTAGAGGTTGTTCTATCTAGAGCTGAAATTACTACTTACCTGGATTAGGAAGGAACATCAAGAAGAGGATGGTAAAGAAAAGGTAACAGTTCTTCATAGCTATGACAAGAGAACAGATATTTGGCTGGGCGAACCCTGTACCCTAGGACGAAAACAGCAATGTGAGAGGATGCAGCTTTTCTGATCATTCTGAAATTAGAAGCTGTTGAAGCCATAAAGGGTGCAGATTGCATGCAACACAATAAAAGCTCTTAACATTTTTCTGGTCTTTGGATGGAATGGTGGAGCAGCAGTAATATGGAACTCTGCAGATCAAAGATCATGGAAGAGAGCAGTCCTTAACCCCTTCTAGGTTACGCTGCTGGTAGGCATGTTGATCACATTTGTAATCACAGAGATGGCAAGGGAAGTGGCATTTTTTTCACTGGGCCATCATTGTAGGAACATGGTGTATGAATTGCTCAGCAAGGATGGTGTAACAGAGAAGATCCAACTGTGGGTTTCACCAAACTAGGCCCAATGAATGATTCTGTAAGTAGATGCTAAGAGAAAATAATGCTGTGTGTCACTGTTTTGGAATGAAAACCTTTTAGTTTATGTTGTATCACAGTGACAATACCCAAATTTCAATTGAACATGAGTTATACATAGCAGTATTTGCCTATTGTTTAGTCTTAGCATCTAATGCAAGGGTGGCCAAACTGGCTCGAGAGCCACATGTGGCTCTTTCACACATGTTGTGCGGCTCCCGGCAGGGTGGCTGGGGAAGTGAAGGGGAGGCAGTCTTCCCCTCCCCATCCAGTGTTCCCCTCCCTAGGTAGGCTTGAGGTGTGTGTGTGGGGGGGAACAGAGAAAGAAAGCAACTTTAAATGTGTCCTCAAAGCCCCTACACCCCTGGCCGGCTTGGAGAAAGCATTTCTCTCTTTAAATATCATTATCAATATCTGTTTTTGCCCCTTTTGTTTTTATTTCTTATTTAATGTTAATAAAAAGCAAATTTGCATATTTTCAAATAAAATTGTGTGTGATTTTTGTTCATGTTTTGCGGCTCTCAGACATCTGATGTTACTTCTATGTGGCTCTTATGTGAAGCAAGTTTGGCCACCCTTGATCTAATCTTTAATGGTATACTGCCTTTGAAAATTAAGGTCCTATTTAGCTATTACAGGTCAAAGATATTGGTAGCCATCCACAAAGTATTGGTGACTATCTGCTACAATAGCATATGGATTTTAAATTTTTCTGAATTCCAGTGACTAAAGGGTTAATGATGTTAGGATTGTTCCCAAAAGGCCTTTCTTGTGGGCTTTCCAGAAGCATTTGGCTGACCACTGTTGGCAATAGAACGGACTAAAATGGACCTTTGTTCTGATCCAGTAGGCTTTTGTCTATGCTCTTAACTGCATCCCTAACTATCTACAGTCCAGAGGAAGATGTTTATATGCATGGAAACCACATGACCACATGAAGCTGCCTTATAAACTTAATTTGTGATTTTAAATTTTGATTTTATGTTTTGTTAATGTTTTTATGTCTTTTATTAATATTGTAAGCAGTCTTGAGCTCCATATGGAACAAAGGTGGCTACTAAATATTTTAAATACACACACATACTGACTCAGACCATCAGTCCTTCAAGGTCAATGGTACTCAGTACTCAGTGCCGCAGCAGTTCTCCAGGGTCTCAGGTCAAGGACTTTTGTATCACTTTCCACCTGATCTTTTTATTTAGAGATGCCAGGAACTGAACCTGGGACCTTCTGTATGCTAGAGTATAACATGCAAGGGTCAGGAATCACAGTAGCTATAAGGAACTGGGGGAAGAGGGTTGTAAATGTTTTTAAAGCCTGAGGTGATGCAGATGCAGTGTTCTGAAAACAAGGAGTACAGTTTGCAAAGCTCATGGACCTTTTTTAATGGGAACAAAAAAGAAGATATTGAACATTAAGTATTTCAGTGGAGCACAACAAAGCCTGGTACTCATGTTGCCTTATATGGTTGGAGAATTCCAGGAGATTTGGAGGTCATGCTGGGGATTGGAGTTTAAGGAGTGGAGGGAGCACCTAAGAGAAATAATTCCACAGAACCCACCCTCTGAAGCTGCCATTTCCTCCAGGGCGATTTGTTTCTGTAGTCTGGAGATCAGTTGTAATTTCAGAAGAACACCAGGCCCCACCTGGAGGTTGACAATTTAGGATTGCAATGTCTGGGTTGGAAAATACCTGGAGACATTGAGGGTGGAGCCAGGAGAGGGCGGGGTTTGGGGAGGGGAGGGGCCTCAGCATGGTACAGTGTCATAGAGTCCACCACTCAAAGCAGCCATTTTCTCCAAGGGAGCTGATCTCTGTCAACTGAAGATCAGTTGTAAAAGCGGGAGATATCCAGGCCCCACCTGGAGGCTGGCAACCCTATGGCAATTCTACTTGTACATAGATACAAACTTGGTTGGTTAGTGGCATAGGCTCTCTAGGTTACATATGAGACGTCAGTCTTTCCCCTCCATGCCATGCTTCAAGGCAGAATGCCTGCCTTTTATTTTAATATAGCTATCTCTCAACATTCTAAAAAGTACTTTAGGAATAAGGTTGACTCAGTAGAGTATATGTTCTTCAGCTGTCCATTTTACAGGGAGGCTCACCTTAAAATTATTACCCCATTAGTCGATAGGGCACCTGGGCATATCAATACAAACAAAGCAAGGCTTTACTGGCTCCTGTCGGATAAGAATGTAGAGATTACACATTCAGTTGCTGAGTTCTGTGCATTAATTCTTAGATTGCGGAAATCGGATTTTAAATGTTCTTAAATTCAGATTTTTATTTTTGTATGTTATCTCCTTCACATATTACATCTACTTTGTATGTTGGTCTTAAGACTGTAATATCTATCCATCTGTCTACTTTAGGAATTGGGAAAGGGAGGTTTCTTGAGAACCAGCCAGTCAACAGGCCAGGCACACACGAATTTTTGATGGGAACCTGAATCACTGCTGCAAACACACTTCAGGAAAAGTACAAACGTATATTTGGCCTGGAGATCCACAAAGGTTGTTCCTTGTTTTTCCTTTTGGTGGGCCTCTAATGATTACTTGGCAAAGGCGTTTTTACTGGCAAATATGAAAGTACATGAAAGCTCTACAGCTGCTGTTTGCACACATACAAATGGCAGACAGTGCAAATCACATTGCATTACATGTCTGCCACTGTTTTCCACACTGGAGTCCCAAGTGACTTACATAAAGCACCAGAAAGTCCCCTGTATGGCAATATATAGAACCATACCTGTTTATCCTCAACAATAGACCTGCATAATGTGTCTTCCCAGGAATACTAGAAACCTTTAAACCAATACTTCGGTCCAAGACAGCAAAGCGTTCCCAGCACTTCCAAAGCAGCAAAAGGAGCTTTCAGAAAACTACTACTACACTCAACCTGGCACATCTTTCTCACCCAAGAGGATAAGTTCCCTGGCCCAGAAAAACAAAACATCATGGGCATCGGGATAAGTCAAGTAAAATGAATCACACTAAATAGTTAATATCAGCAACCAAAGGAGATATCAAATACCCTTCCAAAGAAGGTGATCCCCCCTATTTTTGGAAGGCAACTAATAATGAATGCCCACGAGACTATGGACAAATTGGACTCACACACTAAATATAAGAAAACGTTCCATAAAACAGGATATTTATAGTTCAACAATCTAAAAGACTACAATGTTTCATAAACTGTCAAGGAAGATATACACCCCCATTTGTTTACTCATTCATTTGTTTTGAAAAATCCAGAATCATTTTATAGATGCTGTAGAATTAAGTCCTCCCACTCCTTTGGCAAATCTTAATGAAAACCTGTAGTTTAAAAAAATGGCCCGTCAACTTATTCTGTTCACTCACCGGTTTGGCCACAAATCCCAGTCTTTGCTGAAGGAGATTTGGCCTGTTTTTTCAAAGAGCCTGCTGGCTTGGATTCTCCCAGGCAGGATTCAGTGGTGTGTGTTGCAGGGGCAGATGCTCCAGTGAGACCAGGGGGGTGGGGAGGAATGGTAATGAAGAGCCTGTTGTTTCTTGAGGAAAATATCAAGTGAGATCTGTTCCCCTCCCTCTTTATAGGCACTGCCTGGTTCTTCCTTCCTTCTGAACTTGTGTTCACCCTACTTGAACCATCTCACAAGAGTGGCCACCAGTGGTGTGGCATCTTTAAGGCTTGGAGAGGGGGGGGGGAATCAGCAGAAGCTCTTAGAAAACAAACAAACAACATTCATTTATTTGATTTATATGCCAGCTTTCTTCAGACATGCTACTAAAGGTGGCTTATATCAGGATGTTTCCTATTCAGCTCCTGGCCAGATCCAGACTTCCTCAGCTCAGCAAGGTTGTTGCAGTGTATGCCCTCCAGCTGCATCCTGGGATGTCACCTTTCACTGCAAGGAGCCCCTCTGCCAAATTTCATTCTGACTGAAGAATGTATTTAGGTTTCGTAGGCAACTGGAACATGACATGTATCCCATTCTAATTTTGCTGCTGTTCCAAAACGACTGAAATGGCATTCCCAGAGAGTCCATCCTTCACCCAAGGGCGGCAACAAATGGCTGATAGGTGCAAGGATCCTTCCTTTGTCTCCCTCTCTCCCTCCCCCTTTTAATTCCCTATGGAGACCAGGAAAGGAATAGTGGTGGGTTTTATTAGATATTGGGAGCATTGTTTTGCCAAGAAAGGAGTCAGGACTGGGCTATAAGGACTCAGGAATCCCCATTCCTACTTGTATCTGGTGAAGTGAGTTTTGACTCTCAAATACTCATATCCCAACAGGGTCTCACTTAATTACCCTCAGCAGCCCACAATTAAGAAGGGTACATATTGGCAATGGTCACACGGTCATTTTGATCCGGTTTCATCACTGTTCCCAGTCATATTTAAAAGGGCTGATCAGATGGCCACATCTGTATCCCATATTGAAGCGGACTCACCCCCACAATCCTTCCGGTTTCCTAGTGATTTTTTCTGACACCGGTAAAATCAAGTACAAGTAGCAGGTGATGTGAAAGACCTCTCCCTGAGACCCTGGAGAGCTGCTGCCAGTCTATGTAGATTATATTGATGTTGGTAGACCAAGGGTAACTGGAAATGCCAAGGATTGAGCCTGGGGCATGCTAGATGCCTTCCCACTGAGCCCCAATCCCACCTCTTTCTGTGGCACATGCAGGTAAAGTTCCTGCGAAATATGTGTCATGGAAAAGTTTCCCTCAGAAAAGAAAGTTTGAAAACTAGCAGCCTAGGTTTAATTTCAAAAAACTCATCCATCATAATATCCTTAAACATCCATGCATTGGCCATAGCATATCACCATATGTGGCCTACTTAACCGGCATCTATGTAACACTTATCAGTATGCATGTGGAGGTGTAACATGATTTGGGAGTATTATACAACATATAAGCAAAATGCAAAAGTAATAAGAACAACGGAACAGGCCCTCTCATCGAATAGTAACTGGTTAAACAACAGGGAATCATGGGTAGAAGTAGATAGATAGTTCTCTCACAGTGTCATTTAATGCTTGTTTATCAATCTTCTGTAGTCAGAGGTGAGCAGTAAGTGGCCAAGCTTGCAGAAAACACTAAACTAGTCATGATAGTGAAAACCAAAGAAAATGTGAACTATGGCAAGAGGATCACTCCAGATTAGGTGAGAGGGTAGATCAGGTTCTTTATGAGTAGCTGAATTTCAGTATAAATGAGGTTCAACATATGTAATTATACACTGGGGTAAAACATCTCTATATATACATTGATGGGATCTGAACTTGAAGTTACTTACCAGGAAAGGGATCTTAGAGTTGTGGTGGATGAAAGAGATGTCTGTCAGTTAACTGCCATGAATTCTTTTCAATAACCATATGACTGCTACAAGGTGTGTTTACCTGATCTCTGAAAAGGTTATCAGTTTTTATGTGTTTTACTTTCATGATTGGTGACAGGTCCCACCTGGGAGCTCTCAACGGAGCCATGACTCCCTCCTCTGGAATGTGTGCTCTGCTCCACCCGCTTGCTTGCTTTGCTTGCGCATGCCCGGCTAAGTTACCCACTTCTCCCCCGTTATCTCTTTTGCCCTGTCCTTGAACAGGAGTGCTAGCAGTTATGTGTGAGCCAAATGCACCAGTATTTTGTATTCTTCTTATCCATGTCTTGGGAACTGAACTTTAGAGATGTTCAACATCATTATTCTCTGGGAACTCCTTTTCCCGCATTTTCTATGGGAACTTCTGGCCAGTATGTGTGAGGGCCTAAAATCCTGCCTAGTGATTGGTAGAATATCCTTAAGCCATATTTCATATCCAGTATATCAATATCTGTAATCCCTAAACCCAGTATTACTAACAGTGAAAGTGTTTGACTCCAATGATCTTTTCTACAAATAAAGGACTTACTGCTTAAGGAGACCTGTTGTGGACTATATCTTTTGGGACATTCTCACATGTCTCATTGTACAGCAGCAGTGACAAAGACAAATTCTATGCTGGGGATTATTAGGAAAGGGAATTAAAATAAAAAGGCCAGGATTTTTGAGGAGGTCAGATTTGATTTTTTTTTGTATGGTTCCTTTTAAGTATTGAGAATCAGAAGAGAATGAATCAAAGCAAGGCTTTTATTCCAACCATCATTCAGCTCTGCACAGCTCTAGCAAGAGCGGCACCTAAATTTATATGATTCCAACACCGAACTATATACATTGTAACTATTTACACAAGGTCTTATTGGACCTAAGGAAGGCTCTACGATTGGTTCCCTATGGTGGCTTCAGGACCAATGGTCGGTCTTTATTGTGCGGCCAATCTGAACGAGGGAAGTAGGATACCAGAGCCAAAACCATACAACAAATAATGAATTCAGAACATAACAGTTCCAGTCACCCCATTTCAAAAAAGATGTTGCAGAGCTTGGGGCACCTTCCTTATGAGACCTATATGAGGTATACCTAACAGAGGTTCATAACATTTATAAAATTATGCATGATTTGGTAAGGTAGATAAAGAGAATCCAACAGAGCTGATGGGCAGTATATTCAGGGCAGATTAAAGAAAGTCCTTATTTGCAAAATACATAATTGACTTGTGGAACTCACTGCTAAGGATGTAGTGATGGCCACTAAAATAAGGGCCTTAAAGAGGGATTTGGTACATTCAAGGAGGATTGGACCCTCCAATAGCTATTCATTATGATGGCTAAATGGAGCTTCCATGTCCAGAGGCAGTATATCTCTGAAAGCCACATGCTCGGGGCAAAAACAAAGGAAAACGGGTTTCTTCGCTTGCCTGTGGATCTTGCAAGGACTTTTGTTGATTTGCAGGAAGCAGGGTGGTGGTCTAGATAGATGAGATCCAGAAGGATTCTTCTAATGACCTTATATAATACCATTCACCCACCCCCTTCAAACACAGAAAGATATTTAAAACAGAAGGATACTTTATTACTCATCTGCACACAATAGCTTTTAAGAAGTAAAGACTTTTTTAAAGAATTCATATTAGAGATTATTTGCTGGTTATTCAGCTGATAATGTAGTTTGTCAGGCTGGCGTTAAAGAAGATCCTTCAAGCAGAGCTGCAATGAGTATCTGTCACCTAATTGATAGAAGTAGAAATGATGGGATTTTGAATTAGCATCCGCAAATGTTCAGTTTAAACACTCTTTCTCTTTCTGTGCCTCAGAAACAATTTCTTTGACAGCCCTTACTTCCTCAGATCCGCTTCTTTTGCAATGTTCTGGCTGATGCATCATCCTAGGGTCAGTTCTTACATACCAGAAATCATGCAGTTATCACTCTTGCACTGTTTCTTCCTCTACTAATCAAATCTGGTTTGAATTTGCTGAATGATGTGGGTGTGGTTTATGATTTGACTGCTTCCGATGCCCTCTGATTTGTCCCTCACATATGATCTCTGGGGTTCAATCATTGCTTTAGGGGTGTACAATGATGTCTCAAGAGAAGCATTCCATGGGTGTAAAATGATTATATCAGGGGTTATATATAATTATATATTGGAGGTGTGGTTCTCGAAAAGCCTTGTCTGTCTATGCCATTCTATCACCCTTGCTAAAGGTGACCAGTGTTTCTGAAACTCAAAGTGGGATTGTTAGAAGTATTGCCTGAACTGCACATTTCAATCCCATAATTATCTTGTTGGTTTTAACCGTGTTCTACTGCTTCAGACAACACAGAGACAAATATATGCTTTTTTCTACTTAAGCTAAATAGTGACCTTGTGTATTAAGAAGATTTTGGTTAGTGTGATGTCCCCTTAGGAGTGGTTTGAGCACCAAAACTGTATGAATGAAAACGGCTCAGAGCAACTCTCAATCTACACCTCCCTGTTTGGCTTGCTGCGAATTTTACATCCTCTCTGCAGAGGCTCTTCCATATGCTACAAAAAATGCCCAGAACATGGTCAGAAATAAATTATTTTCACTATTCCTCCTGTAGCATGTGCTAAAATATTAGCAAAAAAATGCTTGGTTTCAGTAGCATAAACGTAGATTTTGTCACTCAAGCTGCTGTCTTTCTTTCTCTCTGTATCTGAAATAGCCCCCTTGTCTCTTTATGCTCTGGTTTTTTCCAGCCTTACCTGAACCATCCAAGGAGCAGGTCTTATTTACTCATCTGGCTTGGCAAGACACAAAAACAGAGAGGTTTCTCTGAGCAGTGAAGGGATGGTAGAGGAAGTATTCCCCATCGCCTGCAAGATCTCCCTTCATTTACCCAGGATCAATCAGGTTTTGCAGGGTTTGTGGCTCTCTAAAAGCCTTTGAAATAATTTGTCTAGAAACCAACATTGGGACAAAAGAACCTTATGATGCACCCTGGCACAGGTAACTTTGATCACACCAGCTCCTTCAAGGCTTCTCTTGGGCTTGCAAGTACATTCTTTGCAGCACTATTTTGAGAGGTACATTTGCTCTTACCTTTTGCAGCAATAAAAATTCTGGTCACAGTTGCCAATTTTTTGAAAACCAGGAGGACATGTATACAGTACACAGTACCCTTGCATTTCAGCACATGAATTGGCATTGTCTATAGCAAATCCTGTAATCACATACAAAAACAAATAGAAGGAGAGCTGAGCAAATCAGTAGCGATACATTGCTATAAACAAACATTTAATGTTTCTTTATAGCTTGCACTATTGTTCAGCAGTGCAGTATTTATTTGCTTGTACGTCCTTGCATGGATCCAACCAGCTTTTCTGCTGGTGAAAAAAGAAAGAAGGGGATCAACCAAAGAAACCCTGCTGATCATAGAATCTGCATGGACAAAAGCCATGAATGACACTGATTGCAGTAAGCAGGAGAACCCTGGGCAAGACTGAGTAGAAAAGCTAGCTGGATTCAACCCTTCCAAAAATCCTGTTCAAAAAGCAGTCTGTTAAGCAGATATTCGCAATGTCCCATCAATATAGCTGAGAAAAGGATTTTGAGTATAATTATGTTTACAGTCAAGCTCTTTTTATGCTCTCCACCCCACTATGCACCTGGTGCCTTCTTCCAAAACACCCTGGGATGAGGAATAGGGGGAAAAAACTGGGGAGTTGGATGGGATTGGGTGGGCAGAGGGAATAGTTGTCTGGAGTCTTTAGTGTCTTTTAACAGCTCTGACTTCTGTATTAGGATCCTTGCACAATTAGAGCATATTTTTAATCCTCAGTGGTCTTTTAGTTTTTTTAATCACTGGTGTTGCTTACTTGCTTCCTTTTTAAAAGCCTAAATCTTTTACTTCCTGTCTGCTTATTGCAGACTAAATTAAATTTAGATAGACTCTGCAATAGTGGCAACAACAGAATCAGTTCTGGGGATCATATTCTTTTTGACTACCTCAAATTTTCAGATCTAAGAGATGAACTGATCTCTCCATTATTTAATCAGCAATTTATCTCTTCAGAAGCTAAATCATCTTGGCTACTCAGAGATAAAGATAAACAAACCACTTTGTGTGGGGCAAAATTTCTGGCAGCTGTTGTTAAGTTACACAATGACTCTTGTAGTAATTTTTAGGCTCTCCTTTTGTGGGGTGAGGGTTTGCTGTTTATGACTCTGGTCGTGAAAACAGTAATCAAGAAGTAGGTAAGTAAAATTTCATATCTTGGTATGCCTTTGGAACACAACAATTTAGGCAAGTAATGTATTATTAGGGAGGGAAGGTGGGATGGTAGAGCCTGATCTCATCAGCTCTTGGAAGCTAAGTAGGGCTGGTACTTGGATGAGAGACCATCAAGGAAGGCCATGGCAAACCATCTCTGCTTCCTGCTTGCCTTGAAAGCTTCTTGCTGGGGTCTCTGTAAGTCCGTCACAACTTGACAGCACATACATTTGCTAAATATTTTCCACATATTGAAAAAGGGTGACTGGGGCACATTGACTTTCCGAAGTCTATGATGGCATGGGGTTTTGGTTATAGTAGGATGGGAACCACTGAGGTCTTTTTCAGTGCTCTGGCTCATGGCCCTTACAAAACAGCAGGTCTTTCCTAAAAACACCTGTGACCTTAACTCTGCAGTAATGTATGCAGACATAAGAAAGGGAGCAAGCAGGTGGAAGGATGAAAAAGAAAAGAGAATCCAATTTTAAGAACTTGAAATATGGATCTTGACATTTTTTAAGGGACCTACAGGGACATTTTTTAAGGGACATTTTTTAAGGGAACAACTACTTACCTGGATCAGGAGGGAGCACCAAGACAAGGACAATAAAGAGGAGATAACTGGTCTTCATAGCTCAGAGAAAACAAAGATTGACGTTTGGTTGGGAATTCTGTATCACTGTAATGAAAGACTCCAAGGAAGACTGGAGGAAGACCAAACTGTGTTACAAATATGTTCCAAAAATAAATTGGGCAATACATCAAGTAATCATCTGGGAAGAATAGAATGTTCTTTGTACCTGGAACAGCCCTAGGTATAATAGCTGGTCCTTGGATGGAATGGAAGAACACTACTTCCTCTCCCTGTCTCCTGAGAATCACTCATGAACAAGTAGAGTGTGAATAATCTCAGACCTAAGATTCTCAAATTCTATATATTTATAATTCAAACAAATACGCAGCATCCAGTATTCCCTCTAAACTGAGTTAGTGTGACTAGTTCACAGTTTTTTAGTCTTCGGCTCACACATTTTTTGCCTTAGCTCAGGAAGGATGGCTCCAGAGCAAACTAATTTATGCAATAGCTAAATTGCTTGCTCACAACTTTAATACCAGTACCTCACAAATTGAAATTTTTGCTCAGAAGACTCCACAGCTTAGAAGGAGCATCATTTATTTTCTTTGTGATTACAATTGTGTGTTGTCTAAATGTAAGGACCAGGATTAATACCACATCAGTCTATCCTTTTTTTTAATCCCACACTCCCTCCAAAGAGGAGGAGGAGGGGAAGAGGAGGAGGATTTCTACCCCACCCTCAGGGTGGCTTACAATTTCCTTCCCTTCCTCTCCCCACAACAGACACTCTGTGAGGTCGGTGGAGTTGAGAGAGCTTTGAGAGAACTGTTCTTGAGTGAACAGCTCTGAGAGAACTGTGGCTGACCCAGGGTCAGCCAACTGGCTGCATGTGAAGGAGTGGGGAATCAAACCTGGTTCTCCAGATTAGAGCCTGCCACTCTTAACCACTACACCAAACTGGCTCAGATGTCGGACATAGTTCTCCTTCCCTCTATCTTGTCCTCACAGCAAATCTGTGAGACAGACCAAGACGAGTAGCTGTGTTAGCCTGTCTGTAGCAGCAGAAAAGAGCAAGCGTCCAGTAGCACTTTAAAGACTAACAAAAATTGTGGCACGTATGAGCTTTAGTCCTTGCTCACTTCTTCAGATACTTCAGGTGCTACTTAATGCTTGCTCTTTCCTACCAGTCTATGAGGTAGGTTAAGTAGAGAGAATAATAGGCCCAAGTCTGCTTTGTGAACTTCATGGCTAAATGGTGATTTTAATCCTGGTCTTCCAATCACTACATGTCACTGCCATATGAAGGATGCAAAGATGCTTGACATTACTGAAACCTTCTACAAACTGTGCCCAAGTGAGTAATTCAGCAATTTGCTATCAGGGGAGAATGTTCTGACTGTCTCTGCTCGGGAATTGTACGTTTCACTTGAAGTTAACCATGCAAAAAAACTTTAGTTAATCATAAATGAAACACACTGATCTCTCCTATTCTCGGTTCTCAGCATCAGAATTCCAACATTTTTTAAAAATACAGTGGTTTTATTTACTCAGCATTGCCTGAAGATATTAATAGCCCTGTTCTGAATGACTACTTCTAATATAGTGATTTATCACTCTATATAACAGTAAACTGGCTGATCTTTGTATGGATAATGGAAGCTGCAAACAGGGCCACCCACAGGCAAGTAAAGTGTCTACTTCCTTTGGAAATTCCCCAGGTATGCAGGGGAAAAAAATATGAATGTCCATTAACCAAAAGAGAAAATAAGCCTGAAGAAACATCCTGATGGGAACCAAAAATACACCAAAAGAGATAAAAAATGGATAACAGTTGAGCATCAGAGCTGACCAGGTACTCCAGGACCATGAGTCTGGGGAGAAGGTACTCCAGCTTTGCCCACACACTTTTTCTGACCCAACAGTCCCAAGATCATTATTTTCCCCATTGGGTGGCTGCATGTGCAAACATGAGTGCATGTGCTGTTATCCAATGGGTCAAACAATGCCCCCCCTGGAATTTCAGGTTGGTAAAACAGCGTAGGAAGAGGTAGGTGCCTCTCCTCCCTCATGCCATGGCCCTGATCAGAATCACAGCTCTGCAACACTTTTGGAGAGAACCCTCCACAGAGACCAACAGCTGGCATATGGCTGCCAGTCCCAGTGGAGAACACCTGGCAAACACCACATCTGCTTTGGTCCTCAGGAAAAGGAAAAGGGGTAACAGAAGAAAAAACAGCCTACCGAAGCCCCAGGATATCCTGGTAGATTGAAGACGGTGGGCCATCTAAATTCTGTGATGTGCAAAGGCCATCATGCCTGATGCATGGAGGCTACAGTGGGCAAAATGAATTATTTAGTGGATTTGAAATGGCGTGGAACACATAATTTTTACCAATGTATGTGCAATATTCAGAGCTCATCAACCATGCTCCATTGGAACTATCAGAAAAGACCTCAAACATTGAAAGTGCAGTGAAATGTTGCAGAAATGATCTTTACCTTTGAATGGATTTTTCAGATTCACTTCTCTTGTTTCCTCCAGGAAGTGCAAGGTGTTGTATACAGAATCCTTGAGGTGTCCCTCCCTTCAAACACTGACAAGACCCCAGACCTTTTTTTACTTTATCAAGGCAGCAGGGATTGTCTCCCTTACCTGGGAAATTCTCCCTGCCAAAATGGGGATGAAACTGACATGGGGCCACAGATTTACAGGCTATTAAAATTCTTCCTTCCAGAAAAGGTACATGGCAGCATGGTGAGGAGTCCCCACCCCTATTCTTTTTTTCCATTGGTTCACTAACCTTCTCCTGGTTTCATTCATTTCAGGACCTTTCTTCCAGGCCATGCAGTCTCCAAGGAAACTCAGCCATTACTAAGCACATCTTCCAAATACAGCCAAGTGTTTTGAGCAAGCTGTTGAACAGGGGCAATTAGTACGTGCCGTAGCATGTTATCAGAATTTCCCAGAACTTCTGGCATAGCACAGTAGCTAAGACTAAAATCAAAAAGTCCCTCAAACTTCATCTCTTCCATAAATGTACTAGGTGGTCTTAGGCCAGGTGCTATCTCGGTCTAGTTCCCCATGTACAATGATTAGAAATACTGCTAAGCCGGAGTGCACAAGTGTGGAAAGTTTGGGAAGTGAGCACACTGTGACTGGCAATAGTAGCTCCACTACAGTTGGCCTCAAGCAGTTCCTGAATGGTGAGAATGTCTCTGTAGAGGGAGAGAGTAGAGTGGGGTGAAAGTACTACCCAGGTGAGGCACCCTCAAGCCTCACCAGCTCCAGAGGGGCCTCCTCTTGAGCTATGCAGGAGCTACTTGGCCAGAGCTCCAACGGCAGCTGCTCTCAGCCAGGGCTGAGGTGTGGCCTTGAAGCTGTTCTTCTCTCTCTGTTCCTCCTGATGCCCTCACCTATTTGGCTCCTCCATGGGGGAAAGGAATCTTCCCCTTTGAAAGGTAAGGCCAGAGTGAGAGCAGTTCTTTGCTTTCCACATTTCCTTCCCAGGGGGAAAAAAATTGCACTGCATTGCAGAGGGGTGTTGTGAAGGGTCCCTCATGGAAACAGGTCTGCCAATGACCAGGTGGGGCCTGTTCTCCTAGACTTAGAACTGGTGTCCAGGAATTTCCCTAGCCAGAATTGACAGCCCACCTGAGAAGCAGTATAACTCACAAAGTGGGGGGGGGGGGGACTCTGTATTAGAGACTGGTGGGCAAGGCCTGGAAGGAGACAGCAGATATCTGAGCATCTCTAATATTACTAATACAAGTTTCTGAAAACAATACAACATAGGGCAAGTTTTAAATATTCAAAAGCACTATATAAATGCATGATGATGATGATGCAGCAATTGCTAGGGCCATTTCCATCTCAGATGTTAAATACTGTTAAAGGTCAAAGACTGAAATCAAATACAGATATGGAGCATGTGAGTAAGAGCAAATTCACAGAGAATTTGAGAGGAAATTTCTTTTTGCTATACTAAGCTACAGCTTATGTCTCTGGACCCGCTACATCATCCTGATGCTGCCAAAAGAGTTGCAACTTGGTTAGTCATGGGGGGAAAAAATCATTATCCGTTCATTACGTAAGTTGCCTTTATGACAAAGCCAGAACAGAGGAACACTTGGCTCTAAGCCAGAAGGTGAGCAATCAGGATCAAGGCCTGCATTGCTGAGACCTACCTTCCTTCTCCTCCAATACCTGAATGCCTTTATGAAAAGCAGCCCAGTCTGAGTCATCTGGATACCCTTCAAGTTAAACAGTAATTTATGTACAAAATGAGGCTACGGGAAAAGGGATTGCAATATTTGTACCCCCCAGAGTTCTGTGGTGAAAAAGAGGCACGGACTTCCGGTGTTTGGAAATTTCACCATGTTGTAATTCTCCCCAAACCTTAATAAATACAGACTCTCCACTGCCATTTCATCAAGCGCTCCAAGACAGTTTCAAACACTCTTCTTCTGAGTCCAGCAAAAACAGGACTGCACCAAGTTCAAACAAACCATGAGGATCCTTTTTCTACTCTTTGCCGTCCTCTTATTCATCTTTCAAGTAATTCCAGGTAAGAGATTGAAGAAAGTGAAATAATATGGCAAAGTAGCATTAGATATAAGGACAGGAAAAAAGCCCCACCATTTGGGATTAAGGCATGTGTACTTCATGCTAGACCTATTTCCTCAGAAGCCTCACAATGTTCAATGAACATTCGTCTCATGTTTCAGACTACAGGCTCAGAAGGTGAATATTTTTGCCTTCTTCTTTGCCTTTGCATAACTGGCTGGTGTGGGAAGCTAGCAGCACCCTTGCAGAAGTGCCCTGCGGGAGGGCTTTGCTTACTGCTTCCCCTCCTTTTGACTCCCCTCCTGCAAATGAAAGCTTCCCTATGCTAATTTCTCTTACTGCCACACTGAGGGTCCATTCAGACAGAATGCAGTTGCATGGCTGATTTAACGACAATGAAATCAGGCCCGTAGCCAGGATTTTGTAATTCAGGGGTCCTTTAAATAAGTCAGGGGGCACTGATGTCACAAAATAATAATATTTTTTTTAAAAAAAAAATCCCTCACTTTTGCAGTGTTTGCACTCTGACTGTCTACGTGGGGAGGCAAACTGTGCTTGGGGGAGGGGCGGCGGCGGGGAGTCCTCTGGGCAGCCAAGAAAGTTTGGATTCCTCTGGGTGGCCCAGAGAGCCAAGGACCTAGGGGCTGGATGGAAATTAGGGGGCCTTGACAGGAAGTGGGGGGGGCAGGCCCCAAAATGCTCCACTGTAGCTACAGGTCTGTGTGACATCAAAGTTCCACAAGGCAGTGATTTCTTAGATATCAGTTTGCTAAACATCTGCTGCTTTCATTTGTTTGGCCCAGGGTTCTCTGTCGCTGGAGAGTGTGTGAGGGCAGCTGGAGGGAACAAGCCAGGCTTAGGCTAGGATGTCTTTACACATTTACACATTATATGAAATCATAGTTAAGACTAACTGTAGTTGGCTGATTAGCTTCAAGCCATGGTTTCTGCTTTGGTATGCTAGACCCTTTCATTACAATGATGTAGGTCAAGTTCAGAAAATCACAGGAACCAGAGTTAATTCTGTACAGTTAACTATGTGTTGATTGAGCCTGAGCTTTTCATGTTCTCACATTCAAAATTACTTCATGATTCAGAAGGTGGCATTTCCTCTGTGGTTTCAATGGCACAGGACCATTTTCACTCTAGTGATAAATACAGCACAGCTATCCTCCATTAAAAAAATCTTTACTGATTCACTGTGTGAATTTTAATTAATTGAACAGACATAGTAATAAAAGATGGCTAGTGTGTATGTTTTTTCAGAATATTAGCACACTACCGTTTCTGAGTGCAAGTTTCTTTTTACTGGGGAAAAGGTGTTAAGTGGCCATCCTTCTGTTGCTGGTGACTTCCGTAACTCGGCATGATAGGGTTGCCAATTGAGGGGGGGGGCTGACAATCTCTTGGAATTACAATTTATCTCCAGACAACAAAGATCAGTTCCCCTGGAGAAAATGGCTGCTTTGGAGAGTCAACTCTGTGGCACTATACCCAGCTAAAGGCCTCACCCTCTTCAAACTCCACCCTCCCCAGGCTCTCCCCACCAAATCTCCAGAAATTTCCCACCTCAGAGTTGGCAACCCTATTTAACACATCTGTTTCTCACATTCCCTTCTTGAGAGGTGAGAAATTGTGGTGTGGAAACTGGTGGGATAATTGCTGATTTTTTAAAAAAAACACACAACAACCCTGCTCCCCTAATTAATTAGCAACAGAAACCTAAAATATAGCAACTAATTAATTATCTCCAAGGAAAAGAGACTGTTTAAAGAAGATACAAATACAAAGTAAAATGTGGTATTGCTTAAAAAAGAGAAATGAGGAGACCTGGCCCAGACTGGAAGTCCTTACAGCAGATTCTCTTCCCTCTGCCATGACAAACTCAAGAACATCCGTTTTTTTGTTTTCTTTCTTTCGGCAGGATATGCTTACCCTTACGCAGACACCTTGGAATGCAGGCAGAGTGGGGGGTTCTGTAAGCGTTATGAATGCCCTGGGATGACTCAGCCTACTGGAGGGACCTGTCAGGATGGATATTTGATCTGCTGTAAAAGGTAAAGGAAAGCTCATAATCTGCTGGTGTGCATTTTACTGTCACTATAATGTTTTCCCCAAGTTGTTGTGTTTTGTTCTCAGAAGCATGAATGGTTGGATGACCATTGATTATTTGCACCCATTCCTCAAAATTTAAACACCAGAAAAATATAGGAATTAAAATATTGCTTATCCCTAGGGCTGCCAAGTCCCCTGGTAGGGCGGGGGAAACACCGATTTTTCATGCTTCCCCCCCGCTTTTTCAAAACTGGCCACCGGGGGGAGGCAATGGCTGCCAACAGGAGGGGAACGTCGGAGCCTGCCGGCCCTCTCCCTTCCAGGCCTCTTAAAGGGAAATGTCTGAAGAGCCTGCAGTGAAAAGCCTCACCAGGCATTTCCCCTTTAAGAGTTAGCAAGAGAGCCCTGCCCAGAGATTAACGAGGGACTAAGCTCTTACTGAAGGGCCTGCTTTTGCATGCGGCTGGTGTAAGATTGAAAGGTTGCTGCTGCTGGGCCTGGGGTAAGTGCCTCTGCCAGCTCTTTTCCTTCTCTCTCTCTCCCCCTCCCCCTTTCTTTCTTTTTTCTGTCTCTCTCTCTCTCTCTGTCCCCATCCAGCAGAGGTCTATCAGTGGCTATTATTAGCCACAAGGTCTAAATGGAAGTAAGTGCCTGTGCCAGCTCTTTTCCTTCTCTCTCTCTCCTTCTTTCTTTTTTCTGTCTGTCTGTCTCTCTCTCTCTGTCCCCATCCAGCAGAGGTCTGTCAGTGGCTATTATTAGCCACAAGGTCTAAATGGAACACTTTGTCTGGGGCAGTGATGCTCTGCATTCTTGGTGCTTGGGGGGGCAACAGTGGGAGGGCTTCTGGAGTTCTGGCCCCGCTGCTGGACCTCCTGAGGGCACCTGGTATTTTTGGCCACTGTTGTGACACAGAGTGTTGTACTGGATGGGCTGTACTGGATGGGCCGATCCACTGTGGCTTCTCTCCTGTTCTTATGATATGAAAATCATATTCTGCCGAGATGAGGAAGGATTCAGTAGGGCCGTTGCTCAGTGATAGAGCATCTGCTTGACATGCAGGAGGTATCAGCCTCTTCAGCTAAAAAAGGATCAGGTAATAGGTGATATTAAAGATCTCAGCCTGAGACCCTGGAGAGCCACTACCAGTCTGAGTAGTCAGTACTGACCTTGATGGACCAATGGCCTGATTCAGTATTAGGAAACTTCATGAGTTCATGTGGAAGCATGTGGAAGCAACATCACAGGATGTGACTTCACAAAATGATGTCACTTCCTTTCTCCTGGCTCCACCCCCAAAGTCTCCTGGCTCCACCCCCAAAGTCCCCAGATATTTCCCAAGTTGGACTTGGCAGCCCTACTTATCCCTTACAATCTGAACTGCACAAATAATTAAACCTAGTCCACCATTGTGCAGATTTTATTTCGTTCGCTAGCATTTGGGCAACCCGACCCAGCTTCAAGTTTGAAATGGCCAGAGGCCATACTTTGCTTTTCCTTGCCTGCACTAAACATGCACAGAGAGATGTTGCCGATCAAGCCCACCCCACCCCAGCACTGCACAGTGGAAAGGTTCAAGAGCTGATGTGCAGTGTGAAGGGATTGCTCCCTACCCCATAGTAGATAGTCACATAGCTTTGGGAACTGAGAAGCAAAGCAGCAACATCCTTCCTGTTTAATTTAAAATCTGCTTTTCTCCCATTTTATACTCACAATAACTAGGCTTTCCAACCTCCAGGTCTGGAGTTCTTTCAGAATAACAATTGATCTCCAGACTACATGCATCATTTCCTCTAGAGGAAATGACATCTTGGGAAGGTGGACTGTACAGCATCACATTTCCCCTGAGCTCCCTCTGCTCAGTGAACTTTGCCCTCCCCAAGCACCCCCCCCAAATATCTAGGAATCTCCCAAGCCACAATTGGCAACCCTAACAATAACCCTTTCAGGTAGGTAAGGCTTAGAGAGAGAGTGGCCCAAGGTCACCCAGCAAACTGGGGATTTGAACCTTAATCTCTCTGGCCCACTACTACACCATGGCCTTCCCGTTTCCTCCCATTGTCTAAGGGGTACTGCTTCCAGGCAAAAAAATTCAAATAATTTTTTTTGGGGGGGGGGCTGCATCTTGTGGTGCTTTTATGCACACTGGATAATGCACCTGGAATTGATTTTCAATGTGCCTTGTGACTTGATTTTACTCTGTGAAAATATAGCTAAAGTGCATTGAAAGTGGATTGAAAGTGCATTATTCGGTGTGTGTTAAAGTGTAGTTGGTCAGCCTTTTCTGCACCATTTCCTGTTCTATGATACTGTTCTATGCACAGTATTCTAAAGGCGGCTGCATTATAAACTTATGTGATTACATTATGACTGCCAAATTCTTTTCAATTATTCTAGTAATACCCTAAACAGAGCTGGCATCTTTCACTGCAACATTATAGTGAAGCAGTGTTCAGTATCCCTTCCTTCACAATGAGCAACAATACCATATTGATACAAAAGACTTTGCTGCTCCTCCTGATTCAGTTTTTGGAGGGAGGGCCAGATTTTGCCTTTTCTTTGACATGTTGTACCCTTTTAACTTTATTTCACTGATTCAAATTTGGAGAGCCCCCATCCCTACATCAATGTATTACTTTGTGGTTCGGGCCTTGGCTTAAAAGTACAACAACGAACCTTGAAGATTCACTTTCAAAGGCATGAAAATAAAAAAGCATATTGACAAAAGTTAGTTATATATTGATCTTTTCTTTGCGTAGTCCCTGGAGAGATGGTCGCCGACAGTGAACCAATCATAATGGACAGTGTCAGACTTCTGGCGTGTAGGAGAAAGCCTACTTCTTTCAGATATTGATGGCACCATCTTCCAAATGGTGAATGAAGAACTGATCATTTGGACTGTGCTGGAGACAAATCTGTACCCCAACCTTGTTCTCTGTTTGTAATAAAATAAAAGTGATGTAAAATTATATATGACTTGGTCAACAATTATATGACTTACTTGGTCAACAACACTTAATTAACTTTGCTACAATTGGAATGATAAGGAAATCTCAGTTTTAAAAGAATGGTCAGGTATTCATTGCTGTCTACAATAACGTTACCTGCCCTCTTGAATGAAGACAAAAAAGCACCTTTGAGCACCACTTCCCTATGTTTTGAATAGTAGCGTTTTCTGAAAAACCCAGCCGGGCAGCAACAAAAGAGTAGGTACTGGTCTTCCTCAGTGACAATACTACTCAGGTTCCATGACCAATACACCATCCTGGTGCTGGGACAGGCACCCAAAGCTACTCCTTCAGTGTTTGAATAGGGGAAACATCTGCATTGCTACTGGAACAGAACAACACCCTCACTCCCTGCCTCTATATGACCCATTTTAGGTTTCCAAATTATGAATCTAGAATCATCAGGCTTTAGAATCAGCAGATTGCAAGACCCTTCACAAAGCATCATGTCCTGAGTATGCCAATAATTCACTGATTCATGGTGCAGCTCAAAAATTCTACTAGGCCTTAAAAGACAGGTTTCAAAAGAGAAATACACTGATTTCCCAAATCTTCATTTTAGTTCCCAAGCCTCAAGCATCCTTCTAATTCTAAAATCCCTCACAGTATCAGCTAAACCATGTAACTTCAACCTTTGCAGAGTCAGGACCTATCTTTATTGTCCAGAAAGCAGCATTGGACTTGCCAAGGTAAAAACACATGACAGGAAGTCATGTGACATCAGAATAACAATTTGGAGATACTGTTGTAACTTTACATTGTCTGGCTAGGCCAGAAAGCAGGGTTGTCAGCTCCAGGTTGGGAAATCCCAGGAAATTTGGGGTGGATCCTGGGGTAGGGAGGGTTTAGGGAGGGGAGGGACTCCACTGGGGTTTAATACCATAGAGTCTGCCCTCCAAAGCAGCCATTTTCTCCAGACAGAAAAACTGATCTCTGTCACCAGATCAGTCATAATCCTGGGAGATTTCCAGTCCTGACCTGAAGGTTGGCAACCCTCAGAGCTGATTTATGTGATCTGAAAACCAATTGTAATTTCAGAAAATTTTCAAGTCCTGGAGACTGGTGACCAATGCTCCCTTCAAGCTGCGGAGTCTTGTGAGCAAAAGTTCTACTTTGTGAGCTACTGGCATTAAAGTTGTGAGCACGCGATTTGGCTACTGCATACATTAGTTTGCTCTGGAGCCATGCTTCCTGAACTAAGACAAAAATGTGTGAGCCAGAGACTAGAGAACTGTGAGCTAGCTCACACTAACTCAGCTTAGAGGGAACACTGCTGGTGACCCTAGAAGATAAGGAATCTATTTTGTGCGGTGGGTGTCTCTGAAACTTCCTATTCCATCACATCACATCCTTGGTGTCCTTTATCTCCTCTCAGCAGGTGTGCAAAGACATGGAAGAGGCATGGTACCCCTGCTCTCTCTGTCTGCATGTATGCTATGTGAATTACAGACAAATTATTATACCAGAACCATGCTAACAGTGGCAAAGTCTATCAATGTACATGTGGGATGCCACCCACAACTAAGAAAAAATGCTAAATGCAGAAATTCCTCAAAATCTTATACTCCTAAAACTCAGCTAGCTAATGATAACTTCATCCCCTGTACTAACTCAGTGGAGTAGTGGGAGAAAAAAATGAAGGGGAGGATGGCACAGAAGCTGTGAGGTCACTTCTGGTCGAGCACCCAGAAGTGACATCACAGTGTTCGCAATACTCTAGACACTTCCCCAAGTCTCTCTGATCTTTAACCACAGAGACTAGTGAAATTCCTAGAGGATCACTGATGCCATGATATCACTTCTGGGTGCTCACCCCAAAAATGACATTGCAACATCAGCAATGCTCCCACTCCTGAGGCTCTGCCCTAAGGGCTCCACCCAAATGACACTCGGGCAGCATCATCTCATCTCAAAAAAAGCTCCCTTGTTAAGAACAACAATCCAACAAGCAAAAGTCAAGCACCCTTTTATTCTTGTAACTTCCATAGAGTAATTGATGTTGATAAAAACAGCTCCTTGAATATGTTCCTAAGCGTACCCAGCTTTTCTTACAGCAGATGAGAATAATCATTTAAATTGAGAATCAACCCCTAGATATGATAAAACCTGCACTGGATCCTCTATTTTTAAAAATTTCCAGTGGAATACCCAGCCAGGCCTCAGAATGGGAATATCAGTCTAGCACCCTGATGTCTTCTGCAAGTAGAAAGTCCAAGTAGTGTACTATATTAGTGCTCCCAGACACTGCTGGAATTCCTGTTGCAATACCGGACTGAAGAAATGATCTGGTTTGACCTTAGTCCTGTTGGGTTTGCACTGGCACTGGTTCTCCTGGGTACAGAATCTTAGGCTGAGGACAGACTTGCAATCTGCCGTGCAACGGCAGCAGGAGGAAAAGGCTAGCTCTCGCCCGGCGCAATTATTTAGAACCATTTAGTCTTTAACTGAGCTGCCACAGGGCACGCCAAATGTTAGGGAATTGGATATCGGCTGTGAGGCTTTTGCGAGCTATTTTGCAGATAAAGTCTTGCTACTCCGCCGTGATCTCCTGGCCACAGTTGAGACAGTATGTGAACTCGAGGCTCCATGCGTGTCTTCTGGTTCCATTTTGGATCACTTCAGTCCTTTCAGTCTGGAGGAAGTCAACAGATTGTTCTCGACTGTATGCCCAACCACGTGCATCCTTGACCTGTGCCCCTCATGGCTCATAAAAGCAAGTCGCGAGGGGTTATGTGGTGCTCTTCGGGAGGTTATCAACAAGTCCTTCATGGAAGGGCTGTTCCCGGGGGCACTCAAGGATGCGATGGTCCGCCCCCTCTTGAAAAAACCATCTCTGGACCTGGCTGTATTGGCCAACTATCGACCCGTGTCCAACCTGCCCTATTTGGGTAAGGTGTTGGAGAGGGCGGAGGCGATTCAGTTGCAGAGCTTTATGGATGACACTTCCATGCTGGATCCGTTTCAGTCCAGCTTCCGGCCAGGTCATGGGATGGAGACGGCACTGGTCACCCTCACGGATGACCTCCAGAGACGTCTGGATCGAGGCGGTATGGCGGCACTGGTGTTGTTAGAGCTGTTGGCTGCATTTGACATGGTCAACCACCACTTGCTGATCCACTGCCTCGCCAATGCGAGGATACAGGGGCTTGCTTTACAGTGGCTTGCCTCTTTTCTCCATGATCGGGGAGAGGGTTGTGCTTGGGGAACAGACCTCCCAGAGGCACCCACTGGTGTGTGGTGTTCCTCAAGGGGCGGTGCTGTCCCCGATGTTATTAAACATCTATATGCACTCCCTTGCCCAGATTGCCTGGAGGCATAGGTTTGAATGTCATCAATATGCAGATGACACCCAGCTTTATCTGTTGTTGGGTGGCCAGTCTGACTCTACCCCAGATGACTTGGAGTGGGCTCTTCAGGACGTTGTGGACTGGCTCAGACTGAGTCGACTGAAATTGAATCCAACGAAGACGGAGGTCCTGTGCTTGAGTCGGAACGGGTCGGGAGTAGGGATCCCATTACCGACCTTTGGTGGGGTGCCACTGGTGCCAGCGCCGAGGGTCAGGAGCTTGGGAGTGCTCCTGGATGCTTCCCTAACAATGGAGGCCCAGGTAGCAGCCACTGCCACAGCAGCCTTTTACCACCTACAGTTGGTTCCCTCCCTCGAACGTGATGACCTAGCTACAGTGATCCATGCTATGGTCACCTCGAGACTTGACCACTGTAGTGCTCTCTATTTGGGGCTGCCCTTGTCTCAGATCCGGAAGCTGCAGCTGGTGCAGAATGCCGTGGCCAGGTGGTTGATGGGTCTCTCTATGCGGGATCATGTCCAGCCTCTGTTGCAGTTGCTGCACTGGCTGCCTATAGCGTACTGTATCTGGTTCAAGGTGCTGGTGCTGACCTTTAAAGCCCTATATGGTCAGAGTCCTGCCTACTTGAGAGACCGCCTTTCCCCATATGTGATTCAGAGGGCACTGAGGTCAGGCACACAACATCGCCTGACTCTCCCCGGTCCAAAAGACGTTCGGCTGGCCTGTACTAGGACCAGGGCTTTCTCGGTGGCGGCCCCACACTGGTAGAATGAGCTCCCGGATGACATCAGGGCCCTGCGGAACCTATTACAGTTCCACAGGGCCTGTAAGATGGAGCTCTTCTGCCAGGCTTTTACTTAGGAGCCACCACCAGGGAGATACAGGACAACATCGGCCTGGAACCACTGGCCAAACTCTTTGCCGCCGCCTTTCATCATGAGAACTCTGATGCTGCCAGTATCTATTGTTGCATATGTTGTCTATGTTGTTTAATTACTGATGTTTGGTTTTATGTTTTATTTTCTCTTAAATTTGTAAACCATTTTGATGGTATTTTATGGTTGGTAGCCGCCTTGAGCCAGCTTGCTGGAAAGGGGGGATAAAAATGAAATAAATATATAAATAAAAGCCATGGGGGGAAACTGGCCCAGGACTGCGTATTCCCATTGGCTAGTTTCCCACGGGAACATACCACAACAGAGCGTTCCAACTGCTGTGGAGCGGCCCCGGACAGGCCAGCCTCCTCAGCTTGTGGTGGGGCCATTTTGGCAATAGGCGCATGGGCGCCTATGCGCATAGGTGCATGGTCACAGCAGCAGTCTACAAATGTAACATCCCCCACTTTCTGTATTGGAGCTGCTTGTGGGCATGAGCGCTCATGTGCCTCTCTCTGTGGAGGCGCATTTAAACTGCCGCCTCCACTTGAATCCCGCCTCCTCCTGTCCACACAGCCGGGAAGCAGGATCCAAGTGGCAGATGACCCCTGGACACCGCTTTCTCTCAGTGTCCCTCTGAGGCAGAAGGGAAGCGGCTCCCAAGTGAGTGAGTATGGAAGAGAGCTGGAGGACAGCTGCGGCTGTTTGAACGGGCTCCCTTCCCCCGCTTCTGAAGCGGAACTCTCCCGCCCCACATTGCTAGTCTGTCCTCGGCCTTAGAATCACAGAGTTGGAAGGGGCCATACAGGCCGTCTAGTCCAACCCCCTGCTCAGTGCAGGATCAGCCTAGAGCATCCCTGGCAAGTGTTTGTCCAGTTGCTGCATAAAGACTGCCAGTGAGAGAGCGCGTACCACCTCCCTAGGCAGCTGAATCCACTGTTGCACAACTCTTACTGTAAAAACTTTTTTTCTAATATTCAGCCGGTACCTTCCCATCCTTAATTTGAACACATTATTGTGAGTCCTATCCTTGCTGCCAACAGGAACAGCTCCCTGCCCTCCTCTAAGTGACAGCCCTTAAAATACTTCAAGAAAGCTTGTAAAATGCCCCCCCCCTTCAGTTTCTACTGCAGAGATTGTCTGGGACTTTGATTTTGTTCTGCTGGGCTTCTATTGCCCTTGATTTCCTCCAGTGAAAACAATGGAAGATGGGGTACCTTCTTTGGGGGCCCATAAAACTGGAACTCCTGGCCTCCTGAAGGCCCAGATTCTAGGCATCAGTGAGTTCACCGCCTCAGCCAGCCTCAGCAGGGAATCAGCTGATAAGCTAGGCAGATGGTAAACCAGCAAAAGTCCTACCTTCTCCCTGACACCCCACACCAGGCCTGGACATTCATTGCCAGTGATGTTTGGTATTGGAAGCCGTTTGAAGGATAAAGAATCTCAGATGAGAATTGCCACCCCATCCTCCATCTTCTTGTTCACAGTTGATGAAGGACTGAGTATCCTGGGAGAGTCAGCTGAGTGAGAACCATCACTTCATCCTCATCCACCTAGATCTCAGTCCTCATCCATCCAGATCCACCCAGATCAAAATAGCCTTTTCTAATAAATTCTTCAAGGGAGGCAGTCCTATTCATAATCAATCTGACATTGCACAACATCAAGCTTGAAGAGGAGGGCAAAGAAGACTGGGTCTGCACACCATCATTCCTTGAGATGGGAAGGAGATTAGAAGGGCACCAAACATGTCCATATCTCATTCTTCTTCTAAACCTAACTCTCTGCCTACCACCATACTTCCCTCCTCCCCATCTTACAGGGATTCCCTGGCCACCTAGGCACATCTTGCAGCTTACTCTGGTTTCCCACTCCACCTGTGGGAGGAGTTAACCAGCTGTGCAGCAGATTTATAGTGTACCAAAAAAACAAAAAAAACTACCCACAATCAACCAAACACGCAATAGTCCAAGCCAAGCAATGGCCCTCCACCCTTTGTAATCAATCCCCCTTTCCTGAGATCACCAGCCAGCTGTGGTCTGCAGCAACTGTTGCCTCTGCTGGGACAGAGCTGCAGCTTTTCGACTCCGCCTGGCTTTTTTCTTGATGTTCTGGCCAGGCGGTCTCAAGCACCCCTTGCTCTGGCTTCATTTATTACCCAGGTAATTAACTCTAATCACCAGACAGCTGAGGTCTGCAGGAGCTGTTGCCTCTGCTGAGACAGAGCTGCAGCTTCTGGACTGTGCCTGGCACTTTCCTGGTGTTCCAGCAAGGCAGTCTCCTTTTGCCTCACATCTACACATCCTCCTACTAAAGCTGCCTTAGGACAGAGATGTGGCGCCCCGAAAGTAACATTTTTAATTTCCCCCTAGTTTTAAAGGACTTTTAAAAGTTCATCTGATGGAGCTTTTGGGGCACAGAAGAGAAAAAAATCCTATGGAACATTCTTCTCTTTTAAAATGTATCAAATGCTTAATGCAAGGGGTTTTTTTACACACAAAATGTATAACATGAGAAACTTTGAGGATTTTGTCCTGGATGACACTGGCCAGTTAGTTCAGCCACTGAATCTTGCCCTAAAAGAACAAGCCTAGACAGATGACACAATGTACACAGTCTGCTGTGCTGCATCCGATCAAAGTACGTTGCCCTCTAGTTTGGTCTCGATCTAACCCATCAAAAAAGACCTTCAGAAATTTCTCAACTTCTAAATAAAAGAGGTGCCCTAATTCTTTCTTGTTCTGACTCTCCTTAATTGAGAAATCTTCCCCTTCGCTTTCCATGGCAGCTGTTCTGTGGTTCTGCCCACTCTGCCCACCATGTCAGAATTCCAAATGTGCCCCACAGGCTCAGAAAGGCCAGGGACCTCTGCACTAGCCCAAGACCACTCTGTGGCTGAGGGCAGACTGGCAGTCTGGCCCGCTCTGCCTCCGCTTTAAAAGCGGAGGCAGAGCGGCCGTTCAGACTGCCACATCTGCCCGGAGGAGGTGGCCCGGACGCAACACGTCTGGCGCCGCGCTCCTCCCACAGCAGCCGGGCACCACTTCAAAGTGGTGTCCCGGCTGCTGCGGTGCGCGTTCCACTCACTTCCAGCGGGTGTGAACGCGCGCTGGGCGGGGGAGCCGCGTGGTGTTTGGCCGCCGGCAGCGGAAGCCACCTGCAGTCTGGATGCTGTGGGTGGCTTCCTTGCAGCGGTGTGCGAACGCCGCGTGGTGGGGGCAATTCCCCCCGCCTTGTTCTGCCGCACCACGGAGGTGCGGCAGAACTTAAGTCTGTCCGCGGCCTGTGAGTTTCAAGGCTAAATGGTGATTTGAATCCTGGTCTTCTAATTTAACACTTTAACCATGGCATATGTAGAAAGTAAAAAGGCTTGACTTTGCTGAAAGCTTTTACAACTTGTGCCCAAGTGAGTAATTCAGCAATTTGGCTATCAGGGGGAAAAGTTCTGACAGTCTCTGCTTGGGAATAAAAAATGTCCGTTTAAGTTAACCATGCAAAAAAGCTTCAGTGAACCATAAAATACACACAGAGATGTCACCTGTTCTTTGTTCCCAGCCTCTGGAATCCCATAATCTTTAACAAGGTTGTTCTATTTGAAAATTGTGCCTAGAAGACATTAATAGCCCTGTTCTCATTGAGTACTTCAAATATGGTGATTTATCACTGTATCTAATTGTAAACTGGTTGACTTTTGTGTGGACGACAGAAGCATACTGAGCATACAGGGAAAAGGGGGAGAGAGGAATCAACACATGAACTTTGCTGCATAGCAATAATCAGAGAACCCATCAAACTTTAAAGGTGCAGTGAAACTCTGCAGAAATGATCTTTTCTTTTAAATGGATCTTTCAGGTTCACTTCTCATATTTCCTCCAGGGAAACCAAGATGGTGTACATATAATTGCTGTAGTTTCCAGCAAGACAAGACCCTTGACTTACCAAGGTTCCTGAAGGCAGCAGGGATTGTCATCCTCACCCAGGAAATCCTTCCTGCCAAAATCTTGATCAATATGAGAAGGAATCCACATTTTACAAGACATTAAAATTCTCCCTTGCAGAATAGGCCCATGGGAGCATGGTGATGTGTTCTCCCACTTCCAAGTGAGCCAAATTAGCAAGTGCTCCCTGTTCCTGATTCCATCTCCTGATTGGCTTTTCCACATTAAGGGCCTCTTCTCCGAGGACAGAACTAGCAAGAGTGAGAACAGCTTCTTACTCCCCCCCCTTTTTTGTACTTGAGGGGAAAATAGATTGTAGAATCATAGACTCACCAAGTTGGAAGGGGCCATACAGGCCATCTAGTCCAACCGTCTGCCCAATGCAGGATCAGAAGCATCCCTGAGAAGTATTCATCCAGCTGCTGCTTGAAAACTTCCAATGAGGGGAGCTCACCACCTTCCTAGGCAGCCTCTGCTGAACTACTTACTGTAAAAAAATAGTCTCAATATTCAGCCAGTATTGTGCTACATGGTACTGTGCTACGTCCTCTTATAAAAAGGCCTCTTGCAGGAAGCAATAGAGAAGAAGAAGAGGAGGAGGAGGAAGAGGAGGAGGAGGAGATTGGATTTATAACCCACCCTTCACTGGGAGTGCTTACAAACTTCTCTCCCTTCCCCTTCCCCACAACAGTCACCCTGTGAGGTAGGTGGGGCTGAGAGAGCTCTTTCCAGAACTGTCCTGGAGAGAATAGCTCTGATAGAATTATGGCTTGCCCAAGGTCATCCAGCAGCTGCAAGTGGAGGAATGGGTAATCAAACCCGGTTCTCCCAGATTACAGTCCACACGCTTTAACCACTACACCAAACTTGGCACCAGTGGGCTGAGCCAGCAGGTGTTCAAATGTCTACCATTACAATAAAAGTTTCTATGACTATTATAACACAATAAAAATTGGCAGGTTTTAAACATTCAAAAGCATGAGATAAATGCTTAATGTCATCATCATCTAGCAACTGCAAGTGTCATGCCATGAGCACTATTGAATGCTATTAAATGTCAAAGATGGGAGGAAAAAATACAAATCTGGAGCATGTGATTATTCAGAGCACCAGTGGTGATTATTAGGCATCAGACATCCACAGAGAAATCTAGGAGGCATTTTGACAGGAAATCTCTGTCCACTCAGCTTATGTATGACCTAATGTTCCTGACCTTTTCACGTAAAGCAGATACTGCCCAAACAGTTGACACTTGGTTAACCATGGACAATTTCATCATCTCTCTGATGGGTCAGCATTATGACAAAACTAGAATAGACAAACACACTTGGCACTTAGCCAGAAAGTGAGTAGCCATAGTAACCAGGACCAAGGCCTTCATTGTTGAGACCCACCTTTCTTTTCCTCCAACTGCAGAAGCTTTATGGGGAACAGCCCACACTTGGCTGGAAAAAAGTGATCTGGGTAATTTGGTTACCCTTCAAGTTAAACAGTAATGGGTGTCTTATATGGGGCTTCAGGAAGGGAATTGCAGTGTTTGTACCCCAGGCATGGACTTCTCAAAGGTCAGTCATTAATGAAATTTCATCATGGAATTTTTTCCAAACCTTAATAAACACAGACTCTCTATTGACATTTCAAACATTCTTCTTCAGAGTCCAGCAAAAACAGGACTGCACCAATCTTCCACCAGCCATGAGGATCCTCTTTCTTTTCTTCGCCATCCTCTTATTCTGCTTTCAAACAGTTCCAGGTAAGAGACTGGGGAAAGTGAAACTCTACAAATTACTGACATCAGATTTAAGGACAAGACCAGACCACCACCACTGGATATACGATATTTATCCCACATTCTAGACATGTTTATTCTGAAGTAAATAGGAGGCTGGCAGCACCACTGCCTGAGTGTGATGTGGGAGGACTCTGCTTTCCTATTTGCTCTCCTCTTGACTTCCATCCTAAATGCTGCTGTTCCACTGTAAGGAGTGTGTAAGGGCACCCCCAGAGAACAATCCAGAAGTGGGCCAGGATGTCCACATTCATGCATTATGTGACACCATAGCTAAGACTGTGTTTGGCTGATTAGCTTCAGGCCATGGTTTCAGACCCTGGTTTGTTGGGACATAACTAACATAATTTATGATGCAGGCCAAGTTCAGATCATAGTTAATTCAATTAAACAATTGTTTTCTTATGTGTTAACTGAGAGTGAACTTTCCATATCTCCACAGGAAGAGTTGCTTCATAATTTAGCACATGTAATTTCTTTGTGATTGGAACATCTTTGCTCTGTTTTGAAGTAATAAATATAGCAGAGCTATCAACTTAAAGAAATCCTTACTGATTGTGTGTAACTTATTCAGTGGGCATAGTAATAAAACATAACTAATGCAGATGAAGGGAATATATTTGGATAACATTAGCTAGCCTGTTTAAAACAATGGGGAGACAGTAGATTTCAAACACGTTGTTGTGTTTGCATTAGCTGACTGCAAGGTTCTTTCTTTTTTTCAGTTTGACATGCCAGCCCTCTGCTGCTGCTAGTGACTTCAGTTATTTGGCATGTCAGAGCTTCTTTTCTGGGGGAATGTGCCAGAATGGAGTTCCAGAACCTCTTTAACAAAATTTTTTTGAAATGTTTAAAAGTTCATGAGTTTTCAGTATACAGATTGAAAACTTCATTTCCCGCCTGAGAGTTCTGGTACCTCTTTTTCCACACACACACACAAAAGCCCTGGACATACCTAACCCATCTACTTTCCACATTGCTTTCTTGAGAGGGGTGGAAGTCATGATGTGACAAAGGTCCTTTCCACACTAGATCTTAAACTCTGGGTCAACCCTGTCCCTGAACTTACATTCTACACTATACACAAGTTCACCCCTGCAATTATCTCGGGGTATTTTTTTTGTTTCCACATTACACTGAGGTCACCCCGGTTTCGCCCCACACTTGTCCCAGGATAAACAGATGCTGTTATAACCAGGGATAAATGCAAGGTATTGTGTTGTGAGCTGAACTCTGATTAAACCAGGGATGAGATCCAAGTGCGGAATGGACCAAAGTCATGCTAAACTGGAAGGAAGTCTTGGTGTGACAACTGCTGGGATAAAGTCTTGGGAGTGGGTGGGAGAAATCTGTTTCCCTAATCAAATAGGGACAGCACTTAATTAGCACCACAGATCTAAAATATAGTGATAATCACTTCTGTTAGAGTTAATGCGTCTGTTTAAAAATGATGCAAAACCAAAGTAAAATGTGGTATTGCTGAAAAAGAGAGACAAATAAGGCAATCTGGCCCAGATTTGAAGTCCTTTCTACAGATCCGCCTGTTGCCCTGCAAGGCGCTTATTGCATTCTTATGGACTTGGGAGTTTATAAGTGGTAAAAAGAGACTATGTCAATACATGTGCAAAAAGGGACTAAACCGTGTGGTGACTCAAAGTGTCAGCTGTAAACACATGCCAGCAGGAGATGCTGCTTTTCCTGGGATGTTGTATCAGTAGTTCCTGAGGTCGCCTGGTAACATATCCCTAGATAACCATCACCCACTATTGCTTTGCAAAGCAGGGGATGCCAGATGCCATTAAGGAGGTCATTCTTCATCACACAGGCAACCCCCCCACCAAAAGCCCCCCCACCAAAAACAGTTCTGCTACAAACACCACCACCTCCAGTTAATATTGAACTATGCCCTGAGAAACTGGAGTCACCACTCTGGGACTAAGGACGACAGTGCCAAACAATGGGTTCCAGCTGAACGACCCTCTAATCCTGTCAGGTGTCTCTACCACAGAAACTAGAAATCAATATTGACCAACCCTTCAGCCCCCTCTCCCCAGATTCCGTTTCGGTAACCTGCTTTTTGGGATGGACCAAAGAAGGGCGGACCAGGAAGAGGCAACTAGCCAAGCCCTCCCCCAAGCCCCCTAGTAAAAGAGACCACCCCACCATACATGGGTTACCCCTTCTCTACTCTACCCCTTCTCTAACCCTACCCTACCCTTACGACTCCCGGTTAGTGCGACCGGAGTCTCCATGTGGTCTGCTGGTTCGGTCCAAGGTCCCTGATCCCTTCTCTTAGTGTCCCCTCATTTTCCAGTTGGAGCCCGTCATCTCAATAGGAAAGGTAACTATCACTCCTCAACAAACTTCCTGCTCAAGCGAACATCGCTGTCCCTTTCTACCTAAGTTTCCTAGCTCTGTACAACTGTGTGTGTGCTTGCGTATTGTTTGCTTGTGAAGACTTATTCAGTAAAGAAACCATTTCAACCTGAAATTGGTCTCTGCGTCTGTTTCTGGTGATTCTAGAGGAAGCGGGACCCTTGTATACAAAGGTGTTTGTTCCAGTATTTGCCTGTTGCCTTCTTATAATATCTCAACTCTGCAACAATAAAAGCAGCTAAAGGCAATCAGGCTAACACCCCTCCCACTCCCACAAACTCAATAAAATCTTTTCTTGTTTCTTTTCTTTTGGCAGGAAATGCTCAAGCTCCAGCAGATACCATGGGATGCAAGGACGATGGAGGTTTCTGTGTTTCTCACTTATGCCCCGCACATTCTCAGCCTACTGGAGGGACCTGTCTGAATGGAGTCTTGATCTGCTGTAAATGGTAAGGAACGATCAAAATGGTTGAGAATAGGAGAAGGGGCAATGTGTTTATACCACTGGAAAATAGATTTAGGATAAAATATTCGACTGACAATTCAAAATCCAAGTAATAAAGCAGATGAAATAAAGAAGTTGTAATTTAGAAGGTTCAGAACCCCAACACTTTTAGGCCTAATTCCATAGGACACTTTTAGGGGTTTTTGCCACAATGCCCATCAATTATTTATATGGGGAAAAGTGACTAGAGTACCCATGGGAAAACAAAGCAATTTAAAATACTCTTCTCCCCTCCTCTGTTTTATCTTTGGGGTAGGTAAGGCTGAGAGAGAGACTGGCCCAAGGTCACCTGATGAGCTTCCATGAAATTGTGCAGATGTGAACCTGGGTCAGTTTTGCTCCAGGATCTAAGCATTATTGCTTCCAATAAACAAACAAACAATTATAGCCTGGGGGGCAGGAAGAGTATGTCTGCATTTCCCCCCCATCCTGATTACCCTTTTCTGCATCGTTTCTTAAAATATATATTTCTGAAGACCACAACTATACATTATATTCTAAAGGAGGATACAGCATAAATTTAAGCAGTGGCTAAGCTTGCCAAATCTGACTTTGCCAATTCATGCAGATTTGGGAGCACTACCTGGAGAGGGAGGAGTTTGGGAGATGGACTAAACTTAGCAGGGACAAGATGTCATAGAGTTCTCCCTCTGAAGCTGTTATTTCCTCCAGGGGAACTGGTTAAGACCCCATTGGTATAAAGGACTAATCCTACTGCTCCTGATTCTGTTTTGGGCAGGGGAAAAGTTAGATTTTGACATTTCTCCAATATCTTGAAATCCCTTTATTTTATTCCATTAATTTTAAAATGAGAAGCAATCAACCCTCTTCCTATCTGGGTCGCCCCATCCCTTCATCAATGTTTGTTCACACTGTGTATCAAACCTTGGCTTGCTGGTAGACTGATGAAACCTTGAAGATTGCCTTTCAAAAGCATGCCAAGAAAATATTAGTAGTTGATTATTATATCTTGATCTTTTATTGGATAGGCCTCAGAGAGAGCGTCGCTCAGATTGAGTCAGTCATAACAGACAACATAAGACCTCTGGGATGATGAAGAAAGCCTACCTATTTCTGAAACTGATGATACCAACTTCCAAAGTGCTGAATAAAGAACACATCATATGGACTGTGAATGAAGTTAACGGGGAAAATCTAGATACCATCTGCCTTCAGTCTGGGGAATAAAATGCAAGTGTAGTCAAATTAGAAAACTTGGTCCCACAATGCATACTTAGTGACAGATGCATATACAGAAAATGCTGAAATCAAAACCAGATTCCAGTTTCCAAGGAATGGTCACACAAAATTATGGGACTAAGCTGTCCTATCAAAAATAACTTCTTGTACCACACCTTTGAATGAAGGCACAAGCCCCCTTATGTACTTTTGAGCATCACCTCCTCCCTTTTTAAAATAGTAGCTACTGCTAAAAAATCCAACCTTGGAGCAAAAAGAAAGTAGGTGCCACGTCCCCCTCTCACACACATAATCCTGCACTGACTAGAGCCATTCAAGTTGCAGCACAGAGCTTGGCCCACCGGAATCCCACATGAGGGGTGATATAGGGGAGGCAGCAGTGCCTGGCCCTGCCATGCTGAACTTTGTACAAGGCAAGGCACCCAGTTCATCTGAGCGCCACACAAAGTCCTCCAAAGATCGCTCTTTGAGCAACCTTAAAGTATTCTAAAATCTGCCACCATGTTTGAGCATCTGCTTTCATGAGGCTAGGACATAGAGGATAACACAGAGGCAAGAATAAGGCAGAACCACCAAACAAGAAAAACTACCCACTAAAGTATTTTGTAAATCTTTTTCTTTGTAACAGTCTTTATAACAATAGATCCTCTAGTTTAATAATATTTTTCCATTTCATTTCTAACCCAGATACATGCCTATTTTTCAACTATTCTGACTGTTTTACATGCAAATAAAAAAATCCACTTTCTCCATGAAACCCCTATGTGTTGGAATTTTATTTTTTTTCCAGGTCTTTGCAAATTCTGTTCTTGTACCAGTAATGATATATAGAATAGCAGTCCAGTATTTCTTTGGGCAAGATTCAATGAAATTTAACAGAAATAATTCGGGAGATGGCTTAATCAAGTATTGAATTATTTTAACCAAAACCCAATAATTTTGGGCTCTAATACAATTCCACCACAAATGTATGTAATCAACATTTCCCTTTCCATAATACCAACAATTGCTATATTGTAGCACATTGCTATATTTTGCAAGTCTAGGTGGGAAAAAAATCCCAGTAGTGTAGCATCTTGATGGCATTCTCACTTAAAGTAAAGCTCATTGAAAAGGTTAAACCATGGGAAAAGAAAATCGCTTAACCTGGAAACTCAACTCATGTCCTAATGCCTTGAACCATTTTTTCAAAGAAGATTTTCCTGAATACCATCCCATATAAGTGTACATATTACTTTATATTGGTAAGTTAAAGAGTGAACAATTATACTTGTTTTTTAAACAAGGAGTCATTCAAGGGCACTTAAATCTCTACCAAGTTCACACTTTTTTAGCTTGGCTGTTACTAAGCTCTTAATTTGTATTGAAAGAGTGGTATGCCCTCATCACTAGGTTCTGATACTGCAGTATATTATATTATTTCTTTATTCTGAACTAAGTCACAGGATCTGTCTAGGCCACCCCACTATTTAAAACTTAAATGCCCTTTTAATCTTGCAACTTCGTAGCAGCAGTCATTATTGATAAAGGTATGTCCATAGGTATTGCTTCAGACAGTTTTGGTCAGGCTTGATTCTTGCAGAACAAACTTCATATTCCTATAAACGAAAGAAGGTGTCGTATAATTCCTGATTCTTCTGTCTGTATACATTTTAACTGTGGTTTGTTTTTTTTAAAAAACCCATACATTTCTGTATAAATACTGAAATAGTGACAGCAAATTATAATGTCCTTGGGCCATATCAAGAGTTTTTGAAATGTCCAGCTAAACAGGAGCCAGCAGTAATAAAATAAATCAGAAGGACACTGGTACCTTAAACAATAACACATTTTATTCCAGTAAAAGCTTTCATGAGTCAGAACTGAGCTCTCTTTCATGAAAACTTATGTAAAAAAAAAGTTAGTCTTTATAATGTCAACTTATACTCCTGTTTTATTTTGATGGCTATGGTTTAGTTAGAAACTATTTTCTTTTATATTTGACTCCCTTGCCAACTGTGGCCTGAAAAATTCTTGAAGATTTGAGGGTGGTACCTGTAGAGGGGAGAATTTGGAGAAGAATTTCACCTAGAATCTAAGGTATACAGAGTATTTGCCTTCTGAAGGTACCATTTTCTCCAGGGGAACTGATCTATGTAGTATGGAGAATCTTTCCTTTAATCTTGTCATAAGGCAAGTTTCTAGCTCTTATGAATGCAAAAATATCTTTGATGTTATTGGATATCATAGAGCACTTTTGGAGAGAAGATGCTGGACTTGGTGGAATGGAATAACTCAGCTATTTTACCTCCTTATTTCCCCTTCCAACCACTTACTGGCTCATCAGTGCTTCATTTGTTTGTCAAATATCTTTCCTGGAGCAACTAGGAAAATGTACAAATGAACAGAAGAAAAAAGCAACAACATCTTCATGTTTCAAACTTTTTAAACTAAAGCAGGTAATATGGCGGAACTTTTGAAAAGATGTCTTGATGCAATCATGGACTGGAGGAACACTGGATGAAAGTGAATCAACTGGAACAAAATTCAGACATAATGAATATGTTATTTGCAGTAGTCCCAACAGCAGTTTCCCCCCACTCAAATACAAGTAGAACCTACTGAAGCAGACCAGTGGCTCAGCATGGTGTTTTACACAGTGGTGAAACATTTGTCCTGGAGGGCCAAAAAACGGGGCATAGAGGACAAGGTCTTTCCTTAATGTTGTCTCCTGGTGTTGATATTCAGAGGTTTGCTGCCTCTGAATATGGAGGTTCCCTTTAGTCACCGTGGCTAGATCTCAGCCCTGGCCCAGCTCCATCTGGCCAGCCCGTCTATCGGCATTGCCACCTGCCGCCCGTCTGTGGCATTGTCATCTACATACAGAGATGTATGGGAATGCTCCTCGGACCCACCTGTGGGTTGAATTAGAATGCCGCCAATTTTGTATGGATAGTATTTTAATGTTGATGTATGATTTTAAATTTGATATGTTATTTTAAAATGATGTGAGCCGCTCTGAGCCTGCCTTTTGGTGGGGAGAGTGGGATATAAATTTAAGAAAATAAATAAATAAATAAATAAAATAAATAGATTTCCACTGAATTTGACTGAATCCTTCTAGATTTTCATGTAGCTGTGTCTCAGCAGGTGTCAGCTCTTACAGAAATAAATTATTTGGTTTTATAGCATACTTTTTAGTTCCTTCATTGTTGATTATCACCATGTACTCTATGTAGGACTGCTCTGAGTATTTTATTGAAATATTCAGTTAGACCACAGTGCAACTTCCTCGGTAAATATGATGGTAAGAATCAAGCACACAGGAGCTGATAAAGAACAGATCTCATAAAAAGAGTATTGATGTGATAACATTAAACTGGGACTTCCCTTCAGTGCAGTGGAATGGATGGAACTTCTTAAAATCAGGTGGTAAACTGCTTATTCGCTCATTCTAATACAACAACTCCCTCCAGTGGTATATACAGACCCATGAGATAAAGAAACCTTTATTGCTTTCTAGAAGAAGAAGAGATTGGATTTATACCTTGCCCTTCACTCCCCAAAGGAGTCACAGAGTGACTTACAAACTCCTTTCCCTTTCCCCTCCACACAACAGACACCCTGTGAGGTAGGTGGGGCTGAGAGAGCTCTGACAGAAACTGCTCTTTTTCAAGAACAGCTGTGGCAGAACTATGGCTTGCCCAAGGTCATCCAGAGGTGCAAGTGGAGGAGTGGGGAATCAAACCCAGCTCTCCCAGATTAGAGTCCATGCACTTAACTACTATACCACGCTGGCTCTTATAAAAGATATTGCAGTTGTCAGAGAAGAACTGTCAGGTTTTCCAGTATGGCTACAGCCACTTTGCATGAAATCTAATGAAATATTCAGGCTGACCCATAGAGTAAAGGGGGGGGGGGATGCTTTGTCACCTCCAGGTTTACTCATGCAGAACTCACTTTTTTCTTTACTGAGTATCTCCTCAAATTTCAGTCTACTCCATGTTCCAGAAAGTCAGTATGTCACTGGCAACTACACTAGCTTTCCCCCCAGATTGTTCCCTGAATAGTTCAGTTCCAGGTCTGCCCAAATAATGATCAGAGCTAAGGGCCAAATGAGATGTTCACTTTTTGTAAAGAGTTGGATCAGGAAGATTCACAAAAACCCAGAAGTGGAAACAGCTGCCCCCACACTGCTGTTCAGGCATAAAATAGAGACAGGGACACCCACCCACCCTTGTGCCCAGTGGTAGTGTTCTGAGCCTAAACAGGTTTGGATTTATTTTATTTTTTAATAACTATTCTCCAGAGCTGCTGTGGGGCCACAGGGTACTCTTTAAAAAAAGAAAGAAAGTTTGGCTTTGAATATCATTGAAATGAGCCCTGAAAGATGTTATCAAAGGTCCCTCCTGGTCAACATCCCTTGTCCAACAGTGACCAAATGGACTCTCTAGCCCTTCCTCTCACAAAGACATAAGGGAAAAGGGAATGAGCTAGATACTTACTTTAAAAAAAAGAAATCTGGGAATTTAGAGAATCTTCTCAACCTATTATTATAGCACTATATCAATATTTCAGTGTTGTTTAAAAATGCAGTTGATATCAATATATCAATATAGGCATGTGTAAAAAAATAAAAGGGGGAGGTGCTGTGATGCCACCAATGATGCCGCCGAAGGCAACAGCACCCTTCTTTGAAAATCCTCAATACTGAAGGCATGTCTGGAAGAAAATGAAGTGACTCCACAACTGTGAAAATACAGGGGGAGGGCAGACCTGTGGAACAACCATGCCCAAACCAATTCCAATGCTTGTGAATTGACCCTCAAGACAATCGAGAGTAACCTGATCATGACAATAGTAACCCTGATATTTTAATCGAAACTCTATCTTCAGAGGCAGTGAACCAGTATCAGTTGCAGAAGAATGTAAGAGATGAAAAGCTTGTTTCTTTCTTGTAGCCCTCCCAGAAACTCCACTGTACAGGGTTTTAAACTTAGTGGCCCTTGATCTGATGGCTCTAAAAATGGTTTTAACAACCTTTTAATCAAGAGGAAGAAGAGCATATGCAGTGCAAGCAGGGTACAATGTGTAATGATTATTCAGGCATGCTTCAAAAGAAAGCATCAGGAAAGGAAACAAATTGATAATTTTTATGGATCTAAAATGGCATGGAAACATTAAAAAGCAAGTACCATTTGCAAAGAAAATAAATGTTTTAGAATGGGAACAATCAAAGGGGGAAACCAAAGAATTGGAATTTTAATGGAGTGCAGTGATGTAAACATGAACTTGCTCCTTTAATAGATTCAAAAGATAACTATCCCATTTTTATCCCATGTTTCCTTTAGCCAAGACCACTATCTTGATTTGCTTAGTGTAGGTACAACTGCAGTACCTCCTGCTTTCAGGTTCTGTCCTTGCCTCATGGACTCAACCAGCCTGACTTATCTTATGGATGAAGAAAGATGGAGAATACAAAGGAAGAGACTGGACTCTTTGTGCATAATGTAAGCTGGCTTCCCAGTTTGCAGTCAGATCTCCACGCCAACAAACCAACTGCTGGATCAACCAACAGTCTTACCGCCTCCCACTATTGCTTCAGCGCAGACTGCCCAAGTATATGAGTCTCTGCTGGTGTGATCTGTTTACCTCTTGACTTTAGCTGAAACAAATATTAAACATTTAATATTGCAATATTAAAATATTAAAATATTAAATTGAGGGGTGGGACCTCAGACAGGTACAAAGCCATAGACTCTACCCTCCAAACCAACCAGTTCCTCCTGGGGAACCACTGTTGCCAATTGCCAGGAGAGGGCTGGAGATCACTCAGAATTACAACTTCTCTTCAGATGGCAGAGATCAGTTCCCCTGGAGAAAACAGTAAGCTCTGTGTCATTATACCCTGCTGAGATCACCACTGCTGAGTGCCCAAGGCCAGGGCTCCTGCCCAGACCTTCTTTTTAGATCCCATTGTATTTATTTCCACAATGGGCCCTATTCTTAGTTATTACCGTATTTTTCGCTCCATAAGACGCACCTGATCATAAGATGCACCTTGTTTTTAGAGGAGGAAAACAGGAAAAAATGAAACAGAAAGAAAGAAAGAGAGAGAGAGAGAGATAAAGGAAGGAAGGAGGAGGAGAGAGAGAGAGAAAGAGAAAGGAAGGAAGAAAGGTGGGGACAGAGAGAGAGACAGAAAGACAGACAGACAGACAGAAAAAAGGAAAGGAAGGAAGAAAGAGAAAGGAAAGAAGAGAGACGTTGGCATTTTCTGTGCAAAGTAGCCACTGAGCTTAATCTGAGGGCGGGGCTTTCTGCTGCTGGCTGTCTTATAGGGGAAAAGCACTTAAAGGGAAAGAGTACTTAGCCTGGTGGGGTTTTTCCTGCCGTTTCCCTTTCAAGTCTTAACAGCTCAGGCCCAGCAGGGAGGGGCGGGGAAGGCTGGGATGCCAGCCTGAATGGCGTTCCCCTGTGTTCCTGCTGAAGAAAGAGCCCTGTTACAGGTAAGAAAAGCTCCATATTCGCTCCATAAGACGTGCACACTTTCCCCCCCACTTTTTTGGGGAGGAAAAGTGCGTCTTATGGAGCGAAAAATACGGTAATATGTATGCATTTTATTAATATTGTAAACTGCCTTGAGCTCCAATAACTAAATACAATCTCCAGAAAATTTCCAACACAGTGTTGGCACCATTGTGCCCCTTATAATATGGTGGGGGTAAGAATTGAGGTTCAACAAGCCTTTGGCATAATTCAGTTCAGTATCTCAGAACACAGCTAACACCAACACTAAACTCCACCCTCTTCAGTCACTCCCCAAAACTACAAAACTCTTAGGGTTGCCAACATCCACAGGGGACCTGGAGATCTCCCCAAATAACAACTGATCTCCAGCCGCTAGTGATTGGTTCCCCTGAAGAAAACGAGAGCTTCAGAGGGTGGACTCTATGGCATCCCATCCCTGCCGAACATCCTCCCCAGGCTCCACCCCAAATCTACAGGAGTTTCAAACCCCGGAGTTGGCAACCCTAACTACTCTTGTTTTCCTTTCTTCCTCTACCTGTACATTCTTATGTTCTGAAAGTCTCTTTGCTGCTTGAAGGCATCAGTTAGATAATGCTTTTTTGCAATTCTAAAACCTGTTGCTGTAAACTTTTGAAACCGCAAGTCTGCATGTGTGGGACTGATTTGTTTCCCCAACTCTGCTAACACTAGAGGGTGTTTAGATACTCGGCTGCAGTAAAAAGCAGCTATCACAACAAGAAATGTTATTTCATGTACATTTTTCCACATCATAAACCAGCTCAAGAACAAGGCATCCAATCAATATTCTCTACTCATACAATTAAACATGTACATGTGTGAGGAAGGCATTTTCAAATACCATATCGTTATTTAAAATTCATCATTCAGTCCTATATTATGAGTAATGCATGGAATCAGTTTCAGCTCAGAATATCCCACTGCAGGTGAAGTGCTTAATCCACCTATTTTACAGCGTGGTAGTAGAGGGGATTTCATGAGGTTGTTAACCTAGAAAATGCCTGAGGGGAGGAGTGAGATGAAGTTATTAGCATAAACAAGAAAAAAAATCAGTGGACCACATTTCATAAAACTGAAGACAAAATGACTGACCAATCCTTCTTTCAGCGTCAATGTTATCACAATTGGTTCCTAACAGATAGGCTAGGGCCATTCTTTAGGTTTCTAACTTATGCTTTCAGAAATATTGTCCTCAGATGGGCACACACTGGTATATTTAGACTTCCATATTAGTACCTGTCAGAAATCTTTTTTAATGGTTGGTTGGTTGGTCACCTTGACTACTATTATGTTATGCAACCCTACTGCTAGTTTTTCCTGGGAGAGAGAAAGGTAATAGGGGAGCTATGTGTGCACAACATTTTTAAAGCATTTACTTTTAAAATACCCCTCTTCTCCAACTTCAAGCCACTGTTCATGATGTTGATCCAAATCATGGTGCCATGACATCCTTTGCTGGACAATACTTGCTAATGCAGCAGAACGTAAGCTTTGAAGTACTACAGAGCTCTGGGTTATAATGAAAAGTTGGGTTAAATGTAAAGTTGTAAATGCCAGCTTGCCAGGTTCCTGGATATTTGGGGGTGGTACCTGGGAATGGGGATGGGAGGAAGCTCATTGGGGTGTGTGTGTGTGATGTCCCATCCAGGGCGTCAGCTCCTCCAATTCTTGCCTTTCCTGTGCTTCCTTTCACCTAAATTGAAAGTTTAAATTTCCCAACTAATGTCTCCTTCACCCTTTTCTCCCACCTTGCACCAATTGTAAGCTTCTGTATGCCTTTCTGTATATCATGTTAGCCTTTGAATCTTTGTTTTCATGCTGGTATACCTAGCTGCTATCTGGCCATGTTAGCCTAAAATAAATAAATAAATGGCCCTGATCACATGCAGAATTAGCTGCACGATTGGGACAAATGCTGGCCGGATTTTAAGGGTGCAATCATACGGAAACATCGGGCAAGCGTCCCGCACCTGTCAGCAAACCGTATTGCCCCGCTGAAGATGCGGAGTAAAAAAACACAAGGGAAAGTCCAGTAACAAACAGGTTGCTATGGGCCACAGACGGGCTTTCTCATGTGTGATTGCTTCTGTGTGCACTCATGGCATTGGGATAGTCTGATCAGGCTATCCCAATGCCATGCCGTTGTTTTTTTTCCCCTTCTCAGTATGCACATCATCGCATACTGTCATAGGAAGCCCTCAGGGCAGAGATGTGATTCACTGACCTCCGTTTAAGCGAATCGGGAAAAAATGGCAACACCCCCCCCCCCCAACTCACTGACAGTTGTGTCTGATCATGCAGTGGCGGGCTGTGCCTGCATCTACAAACCCTGTGTGATCACGATACCGCACTTCATTTTGCTGTGGTGCAAAAAGCCTCACTTCCACCCCTGGATTATCTTGCTCGTGTGACCGAGACCAAATAAAATGCAAAACTGCATCCCGGTTTTTCTACCCTGGGCAACAGTCTGCTTGCAGATCAGAAGTTTCATATTTTGAAAAGGGTAGTGAGAAAGAGTTCCATCCCTATTGCTGTTACCAGGGGAATCTTTGCTCACCTTTTGCAACAAAGTGGTTTTTTCCTACACATGTGCTTTGAAACAAGAAGGAAAGGACAATCTAATCGAACACAATAACCTCCATACTTGTGACAGGCTTTCTTGGAGTTTATATTCCAGGAACAAAACCCTAGAAAAAGAAAGCCAGAAGAAAATGTCTCTCTGTAGTCAAAACACAATAGGTGCTGAGATCTCATTTATCCTTTTCCTGTTTGGACCCTGCTACCACACCCCCCCCCCAAATCTGCCACTGAACACTTTCCCCCTGGTGCTCCATTTAAAATAATGGATCTGAGATGAAACTCTACCACCATCAAAAGTTATGAAGTATTTGTTAAAATGAAAATGTTCACAAGCATACTTTTAGCACTGCACCAGGCTGAGCAAGGGATTCCAAAAGAAATGGGTAAAACCCAAATCTTCTGTCCCTCTCACTATACATGTCCTAACACAAAACAAAATTCATTTGTTTTGACATAAATGTCACTTTGTCTAGTCTCTATGGTGCTCGAAAGCCAGTCGAATACGACTCTAGGGATGCAGTGCTTATCTCTGTTTCCAAGCCGAAGAGCCAGCGCTGTCCAAATACTTTTTCCATGGTCATGTGGCCGGCATGACTAGATGCCGAAGCACATGGAACACTGTTACCTTCCCACTGAAGCGGTACCTATTTCTCTACTTGCAGTTTCTTGCTTTCAAACTGCTAGGTTGGCAGAAGCTGGGACCCGAGATGGGAGCTCACTCCGTCATGCAGCACTTGGGTCTCAAACTGCTGAACTACTGACCTTCCAGTATGCAGTTCAGCGTCTTAGCCACTTGAGCCACTGCAGCCCCGTTTTTACCATAGACTAAGGCAAAAGGCAATACAATGTCACCACCATTTTATCTCACTATTCTTTGAGGTGGGCAGTTGGGCCTTTTAGCTGGTGATTGCCCATCATAACTAGGCAAATGGTAACCCTATTGGGGAGCTCAGGAACAGGTGTCCCCCACAGGATAGTAGATCACCAGGGAGCCTGAAATGAACATTGTTTCATCTCTGCTCAGTGTCTTAAGAGCATCTGGCCCAAAGGAGGAATGTACCCACCTTGGGAGATGCCGAGCCAGTGTTTCTTTGAGAATTTTTTGGGTTTGTTTATGTTTCTTCAAAACAAAAATGAATGGGAGTGACAGAATTAATGTTATCCTATATATGCCTTTGGATGAAACAATATATGTGGTATGCACAGCTGTCTCATTGATGATTAGTCAGTCTCTAAATAAAGAGTCTCTAAATAAATGGATACATTTAGATTTATTTATTATTTATTTACTTATTTATAACTTTTCTCAATGGCACTCAAGGTGGATTACACAGAGTAAGTAAATACAGTCAGTGTGATGGGACATTCAATAAAAATTGAAATAGGGGAGATCTTAAAGGCACAGAAAGGCCGATTCCACACCAGCAGTTGCCTCAGTGTCGTCTCCTGATAAAATCTGCAGCAGAGCAACAGTTCCCCACTTGTTGCTCCTGGTCAGCAGTTGACCCGAATCTAATCCTCTCCCCCCCCCCCCCCGGATCTTCCATTTCAGGGATTTTCAGGTTTCTTTTTTTGCCACGGGGTTGAAGTTGGGGCATTCTAGTGGGGAACTTGCAAATCGGAATTTCTTGCTCCACCCCTTTAACGCCCCTCTGCTTCTTTCCCACCTCTCCTCGGAAAACAAACAAAATCCATCAGGCGATGTGTCTTTTCTCCCAGTCTCTCAGCTGTGGGTTGCGGGCTGAATACCTCCGGGGGCGACGGTCTCCGCTCCGCCTCCTCCCCAAACCAATGCGTTACAATGCAAAGCACGCCTGTTTCCCAAAATGGGTGGTTTCATTGTAATGCAACCACGCCCCCGATCAAAAAAAGGAGGGAAAAGAGAGGGAAGGGGATGCTAGATTCGGGGCAAGGTGACAAATGCAGAACTCCCTCAACAGAATTGGGCCAATTAGACCAAGGGAAACGGAGAGCAAACTATTGGTGCAGAATTGGCCAAACACTATCCAATGACAGTGCTAGGGAGAATACCAGATAAGAAGTTAGGATAAACCAGGCACTTCATATGTAAGGAGAAACAGAGCAGGCCCTTGCTTGATTTGCTTTGATATAAAGAGCAAGTTCTTCATTATCATTTTCCCCAGGTGCTGGATTCGACCTTTAAATGTGTAAAATGGCTTAGGTATGAAGTAGTTGCAGAGTTACTGGACACTGAGATCCATCAATTCTCCCTTTCTGTAGGAATCAACTGAGGTTCAGGTGCCTGCAACCCATAGGAGGGTTTCTTTTTAACTGCTGCCACACAACTATGATGCTGGTGCCATCCACACTGACCCAAAGGTGATTCCTTTTTGAAAGGCCTTTCAATTGGATTGTTAATTCCCCAGCCCCTGCTTTTTATTTTTTTAATGGATTTTATAATGTCTAAATATACGGTGAACTGCCCTTGGGGGTTTTGGGGTGGGAACACAGTATAGAATTTGCTAAATAATCAAAACGTAATTGGGCAATGACAAACTGGAAAAGACTAAGTGTGTTGAAATATGTTGTAAAAGCTGCCAATGATTTAGAGATAATACCTTCCACCCATTTAAGGGGGAAAGACCCATATACCATTTGTAGAATAGCTGATTTAGGAGTCCCCTCACTAGGTCCCTTCAAAGTATATCCCCACCACTGAGCCCCAATATACATATATATGGGATTCACACAAAATTATGTATGTATTACTGTAATTCCACAAGCTTAATGATTACAATAGTGCAATATGCAGAAGCCTTGACCTGGATGACCCAGGCTAGGCTGATCTTGTCAGATCTCATCTCAGAAACTAAGCAGGATCAGCCCTGATTAGTACTTGGATGGGAGATCCCCAAAGAATTCCAAGGTTGTTTCACAAAGGCTGGCAGTAGCAAACTACCTCTTCTTGTCTATTGCCTTGAAACCCTACAGGGCCATCATAAGTCACCTGCAACTTGATGGCACTTTACACACACACACACAATATGCACTGATGTGCAAATCCTACCTTGGATCTGTTCTGAAATGATTCTACAAGTGTGCACCATAGCATTCCTCAACAGTCCTGATTTGGTGGCATTGCAAATTTATAATTAGTTCATCAGTGTCAGGACTATCTATCATTTTAAGCCATGTGAGGCACCAAGAGCCTCCTGTAGTCAAAGGCAGTATACATCTCAAAACCAGATTCTGGGAATGAAGAACAGATGAGGCCTGTCTAATTAATACTTAGCATGTTGTCCTGAGATTCTTCAAAGAACCACTGTTGGACAATGGATTTGCATTTGGTGGACCTTTGATCTCATCTTGCAGGGCTTGATTCAGTTATGCTGATTTCTGAACAGTGTTTGTGCTTTAAGCATGGAGCAGTCTTTGACATGGGAATCTACTTAGTTTTGTAAACACACACACACACACCTGAATTCTGCCCTGCTATACTCTCAAGTCAGCAGAAACATGTTTTCCTTTAGTACCATTTATATCATTCAGGCCCACTCTACCAAACTGTACAACACCACAGCCTTGGTTGTGAACAGTCAAATCAGATATGACTATGTGGTTTTCTAAATAGATTTTGTTTGCTGCAGTACACCCGATATTTGCAACTGCTACCATCTATCCAGCCAGCCACAAACCTCTTGGAGCAGCTCACTAAGTCCCCCAAATTTGGACCCCCAGGGTCAGTAGTATTATTAAGTCTTTTGAACAGTGTGGTTGCATACATGCTACTGAATCTCATATATAGCAAAGCGCCTTCTGTGCATAGCAATTACATGTTCAGTGCTGTCAAGTACTAGGCCTTTAAGAGACCTAAGTAATTGCATGAATCAGTAAGTTAGATAGTATTAGTCTTATCTGGATATTGTCAAAAGGGCAGGTCAGCCAGAGACAGACCACCTGCAACTAATTGCCAGCTGCTGTAACATTGTGCAGCTGTGAGCTGTCAAAACCACAGCATGACCAAGAGATCTTTGACAGTTCCTGATCTAGATCAATTGGTTTAGAGCAGTGATTGGTTCATCAATTAGCTTTGACAGCTAAGTGACTATTTAGCTGGGAGTCAGGCAAGGCAGGAGGAGGTAGCCAGAAAGAGCTAATTGAGGCAAGTATGCTACATCTGCTTGGAACAGCTCAGGAATGAGATGCTGGGAACTTTGCAGGAAGATTCTATACACCCTTCCAGGCAGAATGTTGGGTAAGATGGAACTATCAGCTCAGATTTAGTATTCTTAGATAGAGAGCCAGGTTTTGTTTCTTTGTTTGTTCTTTGTATGCTCCTTTTTCCTTTGCCTGTGTGTTTTATTGTTTTATTGACTTTTGTAATAAACTTAAAAGGATTTTACAATTTGGACTGAGTCACTAACCCATGTACCACAACTATGCTACCAATTAGAGCTTTAAGAAGCACTTAAAAACCCACTACCACTGTTCTGGTTAGAATGACCTTTAGTTTAAGAGACACACCCTTGAGGGTAGGGTAACTGGGTTGTGACAGGTGCACTCACTCAGGAAAAAATAGTGAATAGTTATTTATTTCAATAAGTTTATAATATCTACTTTCAGATCTGAACCAGCTTGCTACAACCCACCCAATGGTTGCAACTTGCAACTACCAGTCTGCAGTCAACTATCCACATTCACATCTCAAAGATGTGTGAGAATTGTTTTCTAGAAATGTAGAAGTTCCACATTTCTAGAAATGTGATGCAGATCCTCATCCTCTTTACAGAACTACAGCTCCTGGAGTTCTGGGAATAATGTACAACATGTGTCACTAGGGGGAGAGAGAGAGGTCTTAATGAAATTTCTGCTCAGTTCTATACTCAAGTCACCAAATCCTGCATATAGAAATATGGTAACATATAATGTTATAAATAACAACTATATAAATAACATATAATTTTAATCACAGCAGAAAGCATCATCAAATCATAGTATTCTCCTGAGTGAGGTAAATCCCTGATTCTGTCATTCAGGCTTGTTTTAAGACAAAAAAAGATGCAGCACGCAAAGTTGGCTGAAAAGATCACTTTGTGCCACCTTTGCTACATCATAAACCAATTCAAGAACTAGACTTCAGGTTAACTACCTTCCATCTACTCAATTACATTCAAACTATTCTCAGCAGTTCTGTTTCTTTTCTCTTCCTAGCAGCAAGGTACGGTCCTGATTACAGTTTTTAAGTGTGTTCCAGTTTGGGTTACTAGTTTAAGTAGGACAGTGTCTTTGTAATGTATTTTTACTATATTTAGTCAATATTGATCTGTTTTTCCATTCCTTTTTTACAGTTTCAAATTATCACGGGTTTATTTAAAGATTGGGGTACTAGCCCTGCATTATGAATGATGTACAGGAGCAATTTCTGTTTGGGGAGACTTCTTTGGTAGTGCAAGCAAATCTTCGTACGTAGATTTTCCATCGTGAGTCTAGATGAGTTCAGGGTGTGATTAAAGGACTAGAAAGAGAGAGAGAATCAGATTGACATCAGGAAGAAATATGTCAGCAGGCCACAGATCAAAATGTTGTTCAACCCGCCTTTAAAATTATATTTATAGCACTTGTTTCCAGAAGTTAGGTTGGATCTATGCATGATATGACTGACATGCAAGCTTCCATACTTATCTGCCAGAACCATTATTAAAGTTTTAGGGGATAAAATACTGAAAGGCGGTCACCCTGGCTACTGCTCTAATATGCTAGTGGACATTTCTTTTCCCTTGAGAGAGATAACCCAGCTTCAGTAATTTTATGACAGGGAAAAATTAAATAAGTTCACATAAGGATCTTAATTGTTGAAGTGTATATAGGTTTTCTCAGATGTGAGTCCAGTTATATTCAATGGAGTTTAATCCCAAGAATCTATTAAAAGGGTTTTAGCCTTACAGTTCCATGTTAAACCGAATCACACCCTTTGAAACCCAGACAGCTCAGGCTAGCTCGATCCCATCAGTTCAAGCTTAGGATCTCTTGGCTATTCTACACATAAGGCCTAATTATAATTATCATTACACCATTTTAAGGCCATTGTTGGATTTAAAAAGATGTAACTCTGCTTATGATGCCACTACACCATGCCACTTTTGAATGTCAGACCCTTATTGCTACCAGTTTCTCTGCTGGTCTAAACCATGGTTAGTCTTACATCTTGTGTTGGCCATCTTCGGGCAATGTAGGGGGATGCACTCTTTAGATGCCACAGAACTTGACATGGATCATTATGACAAACATGACTGTAAAATACCCATGAGTAGCATTGTGTGAGTTTACAGTGGTTTAGTAGAGTAGGGCTGCTCAAAACATTTTCAAACAGAAACAAAGATGATAAAAACTTCTAAAGATTAGGGAGTTGAGGACTGACTGAAAAATCCTCATTTCAAAAATCTTGAATTATTACAAACTGAGCCCAACTCCCCTTTGTGTTATGCTGTTTTACAACAATTCAGCACCAGTCTGCCACCATCAATAACACTCCTGGCTTCTACTTTCCCTCTTTTCCACTATTCTAGTCTTTCCCAGACCAATCAAATTGAAAGTAGGGAAGACTGAGGGGGGGAAAGAGCAACTAAGAAGGTTGTGTTCATCCTTCAGTTACATAATTTTCGTCTCTGATTAAGTATTTTGAGGATTCGCAAAGCTCAGTTGCCAACAGAAGTTCTGGGAGTTGTCCCCCACACACACACACACAACTAACTAACTTGATTTCTGTGTGAGCATAAGATTTCCTTCTCCGTATTTGTGCTCATGAAAGAATGAGAATGCACAGTATGGGATTAGGCTTGCTATGAACATCAGCATAAACACGACCACTAGCTGACCTTAGTTTATCTGACTTCTCCAGTCAGGGATGAGGTGAATTCTTGATAGATGGCCTTAATAGTCATGGTTGAACTATCTGCTGAGCAGCCTAGCATCTGTGTAATACCTGCTAATGTTATATGACCAGGTTATTGAAGCATTGGTTCTTGCAGTTCCAGTTGTCAAACTTAGAACTGCTTGCCATGGTTGACTTTTTTAAAATGTTGAAGTTGGTGCTTGCTTGCTTGATTATATGGCATTGTGTGTAGAATAGCCAGGAGATCTGAAGACTGTCTGGCAGCCACAAGTTCTAGCTTTTAGCATTATGCACCACTAAGTGCTGAGCTAGACTTGTTTTTAGGGGCTGAGAGAGCTCTGAAAGAACTGTGACTGACCCAAAACGCTATGCCAAACTGGCTCTGTTGGTACTGTTACACCATTATACTGTTTCTAACATCAGGACATATTATTGGTGTGCATAGTTGATTGCCAGTATTTGAGGCTTGAAATAGGGATTAACAGATCTTTCAGGTTTTGCAGTCATTACCAGGGAAATTTTGTCTCTTACCTTCTGCAACAAATGTATTTGTCATTACACTTTCCAGTGATAGTCTTAGGATAGGAGCAGTCTCCAGTAAGGCACAAGCCTCCGCCCCAAGTACAGTCAGTGGGATTATCTACAACAGCACAGAAACCTGGAGAAAGGTATAGAAAAGGAAAGTGTATGTTTAACATCAGACCACAATAAGAACTGGGCTTCTAGATTTTCCCATTATAACTTCCCAGTGACCTGCTGTTGAGCATGGACCTCTGCTAAACTCAGACTATGGACTGTCTCTTTCTGGTTGCCTCTTCTCTTTAGGTAGGGCTCCCACAGTGTGATACTCTGGTGGGGAAAGTTAACACCTATTATGTTTTCCCCACTGCATATATTCTAGAATATGCAGGTGTAGACCCATATATCCTCATAGGCATACTCTTTACCCTGGTGTGAACTTTGGGAGGGCTGTCAATGCATAGTTTGCAACTGGAGAAGGAAGAACAAAAAGAAGGGTTCCTAATAGAACAAGGCACTGAGAAGAATGGTAGGGTATAAATGAAGTAAAATAAAATAAACCAAATGACAGCAAACAAGAAGATTCGGTTTATTAAATTAGACATGACGAATATATGCTATGTTTTTTCACTCCTGCAAAAGTAGGCAAACGAGTAGCATTGGAGAAAGGGGCAAGTCATTGTGAAAGAAGGATGACCAATATCACATCAAACAATGACAAACCATATCTGAATGTCAATATTAACAGTGTCATTCAGAGCACAGTTACATCCTTCTAAGTCCACTGAAGTCAGTGGGCTTCAAAACACATAATTTTGTTTCAGATGGCACAGTGAATGCATAAAACTCATGTTAACAGGGCAGTTATTTGTCCTTTCTTCTGCCATTAAAGAAAAAGTCATATATCATTCTATGCTGAAAACCAATTCTGAGTTGCAAGTTTATTCTTTGGACTTTTGAGTTGAAAAGTACCCCGACTGGGAAAGTGCCGAAGTGTGAAAGAGGCCAAGGAGACATGGCATGGTGACTGGTGTGGGATCAAATTAAGAGACTATTTCAAAGATGGAAGCAGTTTTCTCAGAACTACAAAGCACATAACAGAAATGTTGTTGCTCTTAAGCACAAATTAAAAAAAGGAGAAGGGCTTTAACAGAGCATCAAAGGCAACAGTAACTTGGAACTCAACAAACCCCATTTCAAAAGAATAACACAGAGGAGATGCAGAGTGGAGGGGACTGTGAAGGAACAGACTTGCAAACCTGTTATTCCCTCAGGTTCCAGGAACTCAGGGAAAAGCCCCATGGCTGTCCCAAGTCTCTGCCCCCTCCCATCACTCAGGTGTACCATCTTTTCTGCGTGTCCTAACTGCTGCCATCAACAACCCTGAAACAGTATTATCTGCTGGAAGGAGTGCTGCATCGCCTGTTTTATTGCATGAGTTACTGCAGGGACAATATATTGAGCTTTTGTGCTTTAGGAATGGCAAGCTCAACCACCACCACCCACCACCATTTTCCCACCCTTTAGAAAGCAGGACCAAATAGGCATGGTGTGGTTACATTGATCAGGCTTCAGGCATTCAAAATATAAGGAAGTTTTAAAAGACCATTTAAGAGTGTGCATGGTCTATACTTGCATCAGACTGAACAAGGATAAAAAGAATGGGTGAAAAAACACAGTTCTCTAAACCCTAAACTATGCAGGGGGGAAAAAATTAGGATAGGCTAGTATTTCTTGAAGTTGCACCATCATTACCAGAGTTCTCAAAGTTGGGACTTCGTCTGTTGTCCCTCAACACATGGCCAAAATGGAGTCCTTAGATAAAGACTTAACCTTTCATGGCTTAAGTACAGAAGAATCCAAGAGATGAACATAACTGAGATTCTTCCTCATGTCCTGAGAATGTACAGTTTTTCCTTGAGGTCTCTGGGGTCAGGCCTGATTTTTCTGTCTCAAAAGGAAGAAAAGCACTTTAGCTTTTTGGCTTTTCCAGTCTCTGTTGCTTAGGTGAGAAACTCAAGCCAAGGTGTTTTGTTCCACTAGGGCCAGGTCCATCTGCACAAAAAAGCACTGAGGGCTCTGTGCTGGGGAGATCACTTAGCTCCTGCAGTTTTCTTTTGGCCAGTCTTACCAGCATTACAGCTTCTGGAGCATTTTTAGAGTACAACCCCAATTATTAAAATACTGAGGTGAATTCTAGAGTGGACGGCATTTCTCCACGGGGCATTTGAGCATGCATATGTGGATCATTCACCAGTAAACGTTGATATGAAAGCTGTGCCATTACAGGGGGGTGGGGTCCACTTTCTTATAAGGCATAAGCAAAAAATGCACACATAGGAAACATCTCACAGTATAGCTTTACATGTAGGTAAGGATACAAAAAAAACTACTTTTTTTATTATTCAGAGCTTGGTAGCTATTGGAAAGAAGATGCTGGCCAAGACAGTACTTTGTGTTGATCTAGTTTGACTCTTCTTATTTATGTTCCCTTTCAGTCCTTTTGAAATGTCTTACCTGGAGCAGCAAGCACAACACAAAGAAGGGCAGAGGGTAGAAGCCAAAAGATTTTCATGGTAACTTGGTGGGAATTCAAATTCTGTATTCTCCTTTTCAAAGAATCCAGATGAGACTGTGGAAGTGTTAGATGGTAAACCTTTTGTTGGAGGACTAGATGCGGATGAATCAACTGAAATGAAATTCAGAGGTTACAGAGATGTTAATTCTAGTGGGCTGACTGACTTGAGTGTTGGTGGTTCCCCTGTTCTGGTTATGGTCACTTTCTCACCAATGGATCATGTGTGAACTCTGTGAGTGGTGCTGAAACATGAAAACAGGATAATTCTTCTGGATTTGCAAGAGTGATTGCATCAAAAATGCTCTATATCCCCTTAGGTTGATTCAGCAGCTAGAGCCCTCTCTAAGGATGATTGACTTTCTCATGGTGAAATTCTCATTACTAAACTTGACTATACACTATTGAGACACTCTACAAGGATCTGTGGTGGACTCTTTCAAACTTCAGCTAGTCCAAAATGTAACTTTCCAGCTAAACATTGGGGAAGAGCCAGCATATAGAAATACAGAATCTCTACATGGGGTCTTACGGGGATAGACAGCATTCACTACAATAAGATACTTCCTTGCTGTGGAATGAGTGGAACCTTTTAAAACAGTAACAGGCATGTTGCCTGTTCACTCATCTAGTGACATCTTCAATGCTTCCCTCCCCCTGCTTCTTTATAGAAGATTTTATGGACTGCAGAGATGCTAAAAGCATTTTTAAGCAGTTGAAGTTTTAAGCAAGCAGTTGAAGCCACATTGGATTCAATTTAATGAAAAAAACATGGCTGATCTACATTCTAAAGGAAAAAAAGGCTCTTCTCCTCCAATGTACCAAGGTGAATTTCAGTGTGTATGAAAGTGTACATGTGCAATTGCAAAGACATACAATTTAATATCTCCCTTCTCAAAGACTTCTTGCCTGTACCCAAGAAAGTCAAAACATTGCAGAGATAATTTCTAGTTCAACCTTATACCTGCCATTCTTCTACTTTATGTGGAACAGGCTGACACATGCATTGCTTCAGTGGCAGAACAGCTGATCTATGTGTTTTTCCTGACTATATAATTTTATGTATAAGTCAACTCAAATATTGCCCAGAATGAAGCATAATTAAAATGAGACTTGCAAGATGAGATCAAAGGTCCACCCTTTGGGTAACTGGCTGACATGAGGATTACATGATGTGCATTTAGATCCAGGTGGGGGAGCCATGTTGGTCTGAAGAAGCAGAACAAAGTTTGAGTCCAGTGGCATTTATTGTGCATTTATTAAACAGCAGTCACCCATTACTTGTCTGTATATGTATACTGCCTCTGAACATGGAAGCTCTCTGTAGCCAACATGGCTAATGTCATTGATAGTCCTGTCCTCCATGAACTACCTAAAAGTCTAGTACTAATAATAGCTGAATGTTAATTGCTGAGGAACACAGAAATTCGGAGGGTGCTGCAATGTTTAATATAACAGAGAGTACCCAGAGACAGACTTTGCAATACAACTAGTATGTTATCCAGTCATTGGAAAACTGACCTGAACCTGTATGCTGGAAAGGGGGGAAAATACTAAACTAAACTGATTGAGACTGGTCCTAATGGAATGACTCTTCATAAGCTGCTTCTTTCTTGGGGTTTTCCCTGAAACTCCTAGTGGCCCCATTTGTAATGGGATGGTACACTTAATTTTCCATTGATCTGATGCAGGAGAGCTATTTTTGTTTTTTTAAATATTCTGAACAGTCTACTGGTCAAGAAACAGAAGACCAGATAATTGACAGCACCAAAATGGTGGCACCCATCATTAGTCCGGATATGGCCAGGGTCAGAAAAGCAGTGTCTTTTATCAACACCATAGACACTGGCAAGTTCTCTCGACTGTTCTCCCGCATCCTTCAGAAGCTTCATTTAAAGGGTGAAAGTACTTTCACAGACAAAGGTAAAGAAAGGGCGATTCTGCATTGGCTTTTCCCTCCCGTTGTTTTACCAAACCCACCTTAGAACAGAAATTCCTCTCTGCATTGCATGCCGCTTTCACTTTCTTTGATCATCTGATTCAATGCTACCCTTTACGCTGCATGCGGCTTTCACTTTCTCTGATCATCGGGTTTTATGGTACCTTCTGCATAGAATTATGGCCATTCAGGGGTGACTTTGCAGTCAGTACAGTGTTGCCCCAGGGTATCTGAATGTGGTTTTGAGTGGCACCTTTGATAAAACAACGGAGGGAAAAGCCAATGCAGAATCACCCAGTAACTTCAAATTGCCTTCTCAGTGGAGAAGCAGGATCTCCACCTCATCCTTGAGACAGCAACATGCATTTTGGAACAGGCTGTATATCACAACTTAAAACGAGCCATTCCGCAACAGCAACTGGAGCATTCCCATGTGGATCATGATAAAGCCAAAGTGTTTGCCACTATGAGGGTTGCTGCAGGGCCAGACAAAGTAGACAAGTTCAGGCAAAGGATTTTGTCACCTCAGAAGCTTGAGACAGTTGGATGGTGAAGATAGCATCCTGAGTAGGTACGGTGGCACATCGCTCCTGCTTTTTATCTGGTTTTAAGATAAGTGTTTTATTTTGAGCTCCAAAATTTGATAAGCTATAGCTGGCCTAAGGTTTTGTAGTTTCTAAGGTGGTTACTACAGAGAATGTTGTTTTTTTCCATTTTCCCTGGGCTGTTTATCTTGTTTCTCTGGCAGCTGGATTTTAGCCTTGAGAGCCTACAGCTGAGAAGCCGGGAGGCATTTGTTGTACAAACTGGGGAAGATCTCCTAATGAAGAATTCATATTGGGCTTGGCTTGGAGACTTTTAGTGTTCTTTTGTTAATTTTCTTTTATTTTCCTTTTGCAATTTGCTGTAGTGGGACCATGTATTTTGGCTCCAAGTAATGGGCGTTTGCAAAAGAGCTCGTGATGCAGAAGATTTCTTTTCTCTGCCAGCATGTAAACAGTCTAAAATTTGATTATTTTCTTTCATCAAGTTCATCTTTAACTACCTTTTTTGTTCCAACTTCCAACTGCTTTCCTCCCTTCATAAATCTTGATGAGGACTCTAATTGTGCAGATGACCCGTGCTCACCCCCCTGAGCGAGTGCTGGCTTTTGCCTGCCCCCCCTTTTTCTTGAATAAGGGCAAAGGGGGGAGTGGTGAAGCCCAGAAGGTCCAGTGTGGGAGCACTGACCGACGGGACTAAGCCAAAGACATACAAGGGAGGCCACCACAAGGCAGCAGCCATTCAGGACAGAGAAGAGCTTCCCACCCGCCCACTCTCTTTGTATGACCATGTGGGCTTTGCCAGTCGCCATTATGGGGCTATGCAGGAATTTTGGGGTCTTTCTCTGATTGACATTGAGGGAGACTTTTTCTGCCCACATCTCATGGTCAGGTGGTGGGTGCAGATTAAATAGGCCGGGTAATCTGGTTAGGTCCATGCTGGGTATGCGGGAAAGCATGGGTTAAGGGTGTGGGTTTAGTTCAGCTGGCAAGCACCCCTAGATATCTCTGATAGGAGAGGCCCTTGAGCTGACTGCCTACCAGGTTATCAGTCCAGAGGCACCCGACCTCAGGGCCCCTTCTGGGATAGGGGAGCGTATCTCATGCCTAATGGGCTTAGCAGTCCTGGGTAGTTGGGGTGTGCTCTCACATCTCCTCTATGCAGGTAACATGGGCAATGATGGCCAGGACCAGGAAGGAACCTGACCTGGTTTCTGAGCCGGGGATGGAATTGCCCTAAGGAAGCCAGTCCGCAGGCATGATGTAACCCGTGCTTGATCGTTAACTGAATGCAGATCAGCCTAAACATAAATAAATACCCAGTTTAACCCAGCAAGGTGTGTGTGTCTTTATTCAAGGGGTGGGTGGGCAAGAGAGGGGAGACATATCATTTCAGCAGCCAAAAGCTGGAAAAGATTCTGAACCTGCTAGCTACAGAATTGCCAACAATATGTATTGTTTTCCAGCTGTTTTGATATGTACTTATGGCATACATTTTATTTTGTGGGGCCCCATATGGGAGCTGCAAGTTTACAGAATGTTGAAGAATGAAATGAACATCAATATGTTAAGAACAGAAAAATGATTAAATGGTAACTAATGAGGCATTTCTTAACATAAAACTTTGTCTACAATAACTATACCTTACTGGTAAAAAATATGATTTTATTCTGAAAAGAAGAAGAAAGAAACTGAAGACCATGTGAATTGCAAATGTGGTACAACGTGTAAAGGTCATCCAGACTGCTTCAAAAAGCTTATCAGTAATTAACTCAGTTGGCCGGGGTTCACATTAGTAAGATCCCACTGAAATAGGGGATCATTAAATATTGAATAAAGCCTTGAAATGTTAGCCTGGAAATAGTTTAGAATGGTCTTTTAGCAAAATTCACACTGTGGCATAGGGTTGCCAGCCTCCAGGTGGGGCCTGGAGATTTCCTAGAATCACAACTGATCTCCAGGCTACAGAGATCAGTTCCTCTGTAGAAAGTGGCTTCTTTGGAGGGGATACTCTGTGGCATTACACTGTGCCCTTTCCAGGCTCTGCCTCCAAATCTCCAGGAATTTCCCAACTCAGAGTTGGCAACTCTATAAACTGTGCAATAGCCATTAAACACAAGCCTGCAGGAAATTTTCCAGTTTCCCCAAACTTGGATATTTCCAACAACAAAAAATTCTTAACTGTAAAGAAGAAAAGAAAGGTCCCTTTTAAAAAGAAAAAGGCAAAGCAAACAGTATCTTGCATGCAGTATCTTGTATAGCCGCTGTTCCAGCAATTGACTACCCACCTGCACCTCTGAATTTGTGATAATCCACTGTGAAAGCAAGGAGAAAGCTGTCCAAATTCCATTTCCTCACCAATTTGGTCACAGGACTGGATCCTTTTAAGAGGTGATCAGAGCTGATTTCTCAAAGAGCATTAGTTTGGCTTCTCTAAAGGTAGTTACAATCTTCCTTCTGGGGCCAGATGTTCCAGGAGAAAAGTAGCAATGAATAGTCTTCCCTTTCAACCCTTTTTCTCTTGGCAAATATAGCAAATGTGCATTCTCTTTGTACTTATATATGCTCTGTCTAGCTCTTCCTCCCTTCTCATGTCCACCTGTACGGAACCAGACAGCCTTACCACTTTTGGTTTGATGTCTTTAAAGGCTGCCCATCAGATAAAAATCTAATGAGGACACGTAGAAACAGAGTGGAAGGAAAAATCTAAACATGCTTGACCTGTACTGATTCAAGGTGATGTACAGATAGAGGCCTACACACATACACCACAGAAGCAGTCCCTGGAAAAGTTAGCAGTGAAGACCAAGGGACAATATATCAATACAGGAAATTCATGAACTGGGGATCAAAATTCATGTTATCTGAACATCATATAGATTCACTACAGATTTGTGATTCCCAGATTATATACTTAGATCCCTAACTTATATTTTGTGTCTTTGTGGTCAAAAATCAAGTCAGACACACATGGCGCTTCCATATAGCACAAAAATATGGCAGAAGCCCCATATCATAAAGGAAAGAGAAATGCTCCCCAGATAGGGTTGCCAACCTCCAGGTGGGGCCTGGGGATCCCCTGCTTTTACAATTGATCTCCAGCTGACAGAGATCAGTTCCCCTGGAGAAAATGGCTGCTTTGAAGGGCAGCCTCTATGGCATTGTACCATGCTGAGGCCCCTCCCCTCCCCAAACCCTGCCCTCTCCCAGCTCCACCCCCAAAGTCCCCAGGTATTTTCCAATCCGGACTTGGCAACCCTATCCCCAGAGTTTATACCAGTGTGGAATTCCTTGCATTTGTGTGTTGAATCTCTTTCGTTTCAAAACTGAATCTCATACCAAAGAGCGAATGGGCACTTTGGAACTCAAGGTCCCTGCTAAGTGTGCTCACTTCTCCCCCATCCTTTCTTCCTAGTCAACTTTTGCTCAGGTAGTCTGTCTCAGCCTCAGTCACATACCTGCAGTTTGGGGCAGGAATAGTAACCTAAGATGCAGGGCCATTGTAAGGATCCTATCAGAATGTCTATGAAACACTTAAGACACTTTTCAAAAGTTACATAAATGTTATTTATTATTGTTTGAAAACATTTGAAGGGGGGGGAATCAATAGAGGGAACCAACACACCTTTTGGTTAGACAGGTAGATGTATGCAATTATAATAGATTCTTTGGCTATAATTCAGCCAGCGTTTTTAACCATGAAGTCCTGTTAATAGCAACCTGACATGCAACCTTGTTGGAGTGCCTCTTTTGTGTACACCAGCTTTCTATAACCTCCAAAATCCAACATTTATGCAGCATTTCATTAGTGAGACCATAGATAAGTGTTTTGCATGTGTCATATGTGAAAAGGTCCTAAAAATATGTGGATCATGAAAAAAGTTGCTGTTTGGTTCCATATACAAGTTATCAGAGCATGTATATAGAAATGTAATGTAAGTAGCATCAAGAGATTAATCACAGCACAGAGCATGATGAAATATTAACAGTCTCCAAAATGTGCCAAATCCTAGTTGACCATCGTGCAACATCAGCAGGAGAGATCACTTCATGGTGACTTTTCCACATCATAAACTAGCACAGCAACAGGGCATCAAATGCCTACTCTTCACTCAGATGGTTAGAAACATAGAGGTTTCAGCAATGCAGTTTCAAATGCTCATGTGTAGATTTAAAGATGAGGATACAACAGCCAGGTAAGGACAATAGAATCAGTCTGCTTAGCAAAATAGGTACATGCTTCCTGAGTAGATTTTCCATCTTTATTTTAGACAACAGTTTGATCATTAGTTAGATTGAATAAAGGCTAGAAAGAGAAAGAGAGATAATATAAACAGAAGGAAGATGACCACAGGCCATAAAATAAAGGAAAACTTATTTCCTCCAAGAATGATGCTAACTCCCTCCTTTCATGTTACTTTTACTGCATTTGTACCGCTCCACATTCATGTGGCTTCTTTGGGTTTCAGCTTTGAATTTCAGAAATAAGGCTAAGCATAAAACTGAATCAATGTGACTGAAAATTCGGCACTACCCATGTTTTGCTTGTTATTATTAATTTATTTAGGACACATATATATTTCCTCTTCAGAGACCTGCTCAAGGTAGCTCAAAAAAAGTAAAACAACACAACACAACTACAAAAGCTTAACAATTAATGACAAAAAATTATAAAACCCAGCCAAAGCATAAAAACAGCATAAATAGCTAGGAGGGGAGTTTAGTAAAAAGTCTAAAACAGCAGTCAGCAGCTTACATGATCTTCATAAAATAGTTCTCAGGCTATTAGTAGACAGTAGAATATCATTTTTAAAGATGAAACCCCTTAGTTAAAAGCCTGGGTACAAAGAAAAGTTTTAGCTGAATACAGTAAGATAGGTGCCAGGTAAGCCCAAGGGAAGGGGCATGTTATTTTTATTAATTATTTTCCTAAGATCCCTGTGTCTTGAGGCTGGGACACTTTTGGGACCTTAAGGGGGGAAATTTCAATTATTTGAAAACACAAAAAGTGAGAACTGCTCTTAAACTGGATCCTTGGGTCTCCCATGGACAGGTGGGGTAGGGAGTAGGATTGCTAGGTCCCCATCATTCCATACCCTGAGATTCATTGGGTGGGGCCTGATGATGTCAAGAGTAGGGTCCACTGATGTAACAGAGGGAGAACGGCTGATGTCCCATTGAACAGCATTATTAATGGTAGTACTTCCACACGACTTTAGGTTTTGCACCACATGGTACACGTTAATGTGTGCAGTCACAATCATGTGAATTTGAAGAGACGGGACACTTACAATACTAAAAAATAAAATTAAAATTGCATGGATATTAACTTTGTGGTAAATGTAAAATGCAACTGAGCTTTTAGTGCCAGATTATTGTTTACCATCTACAATTGACATTTGCAGTAGTTCTGACAAGCAAGCATACATAACATTCGAAGAAACCATCAAGTGTATGGGCTAGTTGATGGCCCTGAGAGTTCAGTGTGTTAACCTGAGACAGATGCTCCAAATATGAGTATCAGAGCAAATGCACAGTTTGAAAGCAGAGCTATCTTGAGCCAATTTGGAACAAAAAAAATGTAAGTAAATACAATATGCTAAAGACTAATTTTAGGGATGCCAGGCTGCTGTGAGCATCCTTGAGAGCTTTTGGGGCAGGGCGATGGGTAGTAATTGCACCAGGCCAATAGTCACAGTGAGGCATTTAGGGGCAGTGCCCCCTCACTCATGGCCCAGGCCCCCGAACTCCCACTGCCCTTGGACTCATTTGCTTCTGCTGCTGCAAGAGGAGGAGAGCCAGCCAGCCAGTGCAATTAATACCTAGTGAGTATGCACTCTGCTACAGTAGTGGGAGGGTGAGGCCTGAGGCTACTGTAGCATAGAGCACATACTCACCAAGTGGCTGGCTCTCCTTCTGTATTGACCAAGGCAAATGAGTGCCACCAGCAGGTAAGGAAGACCCTTCTCTTCTTTGCCTGCCTGCTGATGGGATATCTCTCTCTCCCCCTCCCCTGCCCCCACAGACTTCCCAGTGCCCCAACACCCAAAATTTTCTGGCTGCGCCTCTGTTGGCAACACACATTGCCATATCTACCTAAGGCTGTCACACATGGCCTGGAGACCAGTAGGAGTCTGGTGGGGTGGGGACTTGAGGTGTCAGTGATGGCATGATGTTATTAATGGGAGAAACCTGAAATTGATGCCACACCTCTTTAGGAACTGCTGGAAATTCTATGGATGTGACAACATAAAGCTGTTGGGTGACATCTTGCTATCCCTGAAAATGGTACTTACCATGAAGTTGGGAACAGCCAGAATGTCACCCAACCAGCTCATGTCACATCCAGATTGTCAGGTGGATGTAATGGGTCATGTCACTGGACATCATTTCCAGACTGGGCCTTTACTCCGGCTGCTCAAAGAAGCAAGGAGACCAGTCAGAGGCCTCCCACTATAAGTAGGCATATGGCATCCCTGGTTAATTAGTAATTGACATTTATCTGGACTTTAAGTCCCAGGTGCCCAAGTATTCAAGCCCAATATTCAAATGTGACCACTGACCACTATTCTTTTTATATCACTGCCCAATATAGCCTTATTGACTGAATGATGTTTGCAAACAAAAAACCTTTACCTTGTTAACTGCAGTAATATTTATTTATCCAACCCATAAATTTATCCCCTAATGCCGGGTAGGCAGACACGTTACTGAGCTGAAAGCATTTGACACTGACCCAGAGTGTTTACAGCCCTGACATACACAGCAGGAATTATTCTTGGCCCATGTCAAGATCCTTGCAAATACCTTATTTTTCTGCTTTGGATGCCACCTCTCCAACAGCAGACTCCCATTCAAGTTCCTTCAGAACCAGCAGACCAGAAACCCTCTAGTGAACTTGTCCTTCTGCTCTAGTTTCAGAGTCTCCCTCGGGATCCAGGGGACAGAGAAGATGGAGGTCCAGACTAAAGCCTGGACCAGGTGGAGGAGTGCACACTTGGCATCTTGGGGCCTCCTGCGCTCCAGTTCAATGTATAGTGGCTCACACCTTAAGGAATGCCCTACATGAGGTCAGGTAGGCTCACACACTTCTGTTATTCATCAGAATGTGCAAGGCAGAAGTGTTTGGGAGGGCTTTTTAATGGAGGGATTATAAATATAGTACAATGGAACAGTCCAGGAAGAGGCATTTACAAGGGAATAGGATTGTGATTTATGGTATGTTATCTTCTTGTTTCTACTGCATTGTCTTCTACCTTTTCAGTCCACTTTTTTCATTTTTATGCTACCATGCCTTAGACAGCTTTTTAATATTTGCATTATTTTCTAGTTCCTACTCCTTTTGTATTATTTATTGGATATCTTACACTGTCTTTAAAAAAATGTGATCTGCCTTGAGTCCCAGCAAGAAAGGTAATCTATAAATGAAGCAAATAAACAAATAAATAAAACAAATTTGAAGTGAATAAACAAAACAATTTGGCCTCACCTTCTGCAACAGATCTTTGCTCCACCACCACAGTGTCCAATGCTTTCGTAAACAGGAGGACAACCACCACCTGCTGGTTTACAGTAACCTCCTTCCCAACTACATGAAAACTGGCTTGATGCAACACAGAGCCCTGGAGAGGAAAAAAGTTTGAGAGTGCTACTGCTGTGACCCCAAGCAGTACTACTTGCACCACCCAAAAACTTTTCCCTGGTGGTGCTGGGGAGCCCAGGTAGCCAGAAGAACAGGAGGTGGAATGCTTGCAAGTGAGTGGGCAAGGGAACTGCATGCAGGCAGCTGGCAGAGAAGGTGTGCAGGCAGGAGTTCATGTCTGTGGGCCCTTCCAGAATCCCTGGCCCTGGTAGATGCTCCACCACAAGATAGGCTGGCATAAAAACACAAGAAGAGCCCTGCTGGATCAGACCAGTGGTGCATCTAATCCAGGATCCTGTATCACGCAGTGGCCAACCAGTTCCTCTGGAGTGCCAACAACAGGGCAATAACAGAGACTGGGACCTTCCCCTGATGTTGCCTTCTTGCACTGGTATTCAAAGGTCTACTGCCTCTGAATGTGGAGATTGCCCTCAGTCACCATGGCTAGTAGCCATTGACAGACTGTTCTTCCTTGAATCTATCTAATCCTCATTTAAAGCTGTTTATTGCTGTGGCTTTTGCTACATCCTCTGGCAGCAAATGAAGTATTTCATCCTTCGGCAGCAAAATGAAGCATTTTATTTTGTTTGTCAATCTACTGCCCATCAGCTTCCTCAGATGGCCTCAAGTCCTAGTATTTTTGGAGAGGGAGAAAAAGCTCTCTGTGCATAATTTTATAAACCTCAATCATGTCCTCCCTCAGTTGTCTCTTTTCTAAACTGAAACATCCTGGACTCTTCAGCCTTTTCTCATAGCCAGCATAGTGTTGTGAACCAGCATCATGTAGTGGCTAAGAGCAGCAGACTCTAATCTAGAGAACTGGGTTTGATTCCCGACACCTCCACATGAACCCTGCTGGGTGACCTTGGTCCAGTCACAGTTCTCTCAGAACTCTCTCAGCCCTGCCTACACCTTTTGTGGGGAGAAGCGAGTGTAAACTCGCACAAGGTAAGTGTGAGCACAAAGGGCAATGGAACCTCCAGTTATGAACAACAGGTGCCATGGGATGAATCCAATATGTGTGTTACTTTTAAATTATACTGTAGGAGAAAATAAACAACAAAAGATAAAAGAAAACAATTGCTGATGGGCCATCTATGGCGAAAAATTTTTTCTTTGCCTTTCTTGTGGATTCTCACAAACATTTGTCGGGTGACTTTTGGAATGGCAATACTGAACTGAATGAAACTTTGGACTGATTTTGTTTTACTCTTCTTATTTCTTGATGATCCCCTTCAGTCCTCTTACACATTCATTCTTACCTTCTTTTCTGGTTCAAACATCTTACCTTCAGTAGCCAGGAGAATAAATACAAGGACAGAGAACAGAAGTCTCAAGGCCTTCATGGTTATTTTGCTGGGAATGCCAGCTCCCTTTGAACAGTGAAAGGTCTAAACAGATGTCCGGAGGCAGTAATGGATCAAATGAGATGAATCTATTGAAACAGAACTCAAATGAGATGAAATTAATAATAGCTGTTGCCTGACTGACGTTTATTTATTTTATTCATCAAATTTACACCAAACCTTTCGGACCTCATCAGGGCCACCAAGGTAACTAACAAAAACTTACATAATAAAAACAAGTCTTAAAAACCATTAAAACCAAACAGAAATATATCATTATGACAATTAGTACCAAGCAAAAATATACATATACAAACATAAAATGAACAAAACATCGGGCAGGAAGAAGAAATCACTGAGGGAATGACAGATAAAACAGTTTCCACTACTGAGGGTGGAGTTGGTTCTCCCACTCTTTAAATATTGTATCTGTCTATGCTGTAATCAAAGACAGACAGTTCCAAACCTAGTACACTAGGAGGCAGTTTAGTTCCTTGAAGTTGAAAACTGAAAATATGTCTGTAATGAAAGCATTTGTGTATCACTTTTTGTAATTGTAGTACTAAAAACCATAATAATATATCTGTTAAAACATATAATAAAACCTGATATACCAGTGAAATCAACTGAGAGGTCAACTGAGAAATCAACTGAGAGGTACATCAAATGCCTTTTCAAAGAGGATAGTTTTAATTTTATTTTTAGTCAGTTTCTGGAGGAAGACCAGCTGTGGCCATCCAGAACTATCTGAACCTGTCAAACTTTCGTCACAGATCCAATTTTTTTTCTGAATAAAAATCATTTTTAAAACCCTCACTTTTGAGATCCTTTCCTTGTATATTGCAAAGGGCTGAAACCCCTTTATTGGTTTATTTTTTAAGATCTTCATTGATAAATACTCTAAAGCCATCTTAAGAAATTGAAATAGAAATCTGTAGAAACCCTTACAGTTTCTCCTAAGTGGATAGGGCTGCCAAGTCCAACTTGGGAAATATCTGAGGACTTTGCGGGTGGAGCCAGGAGACTTTGGGGGTGGAGCCAGGAGAAAGGAAGTGACATCATTTTGTGATGTCACATCCTGTGATGTTGCTTCCACATGCTGAGACATGAACTCATGAAGTTTCCGAATACTGAATCAGGCCATTGGTCCATCAAGGTCAGTATTGACTACTCAGACTGGTAGTGGCTCTCCAGGGTCTCAGGCTGAGATCTTTAATGTCACCTATTACCTGATCCTTTTTTAGCTGAAGAGGCTGATACCTCCTGCATGTCAAGCAGATGCTCTATCACTGAGCAACGGCCCTACTGAATCCTTCCTCATCTCGGCAGAATATGAAGCACTAAGTGCTACACAAGTGCTAAATATGATTTTCATATCATAAGAACAGGAGAGAAGCCACAGTGGATCGGGCCGACAGGCCATCCAGTACAACACTCTGTGTCACACAGTGGCCAAAAATACCAGGTGCCCTCAGGAGGTCCAGCAGCGGGGCCAGAACTCCAGAAGCCCTTCCACTGTTGCCCCCCAAGCACCAAGAATGCAGAGCATCACTGCCCCAGACAAAGGGCTCCATTTAGACCTTGTGGCTAATAATAGCCACTGATAGAGCTCTGCTGGATGGGGACAGATAGAGAGAGAGACAGACAGACAGACAGACAGAAAAAAGAAAGAAAGGGGGAGGGGGAGAGAGAGAGAGAGAAGGAAAAGAGCTGGCAGAGGCACTTACCCCAGCAACCTTGCAAGCCACATGCAAAAGCAGGGCCTTCAGTACAAAGAGCCTAGTCCCTCCTTAATCTCTGGGCGGGGCTCTCTTGCTGGCTCTGCTCTTAAAGGGGAAATGTCTGGTGAGGCTTTTTACTGCAGGGCAGGCTCTCTGCAGACATTTCCCTTTTAAGACAGTTCAGACCTGGCAGGGAGAGGGCAGGGCAGGCTCCGACGTTCCCCTGCATTCCTGCTGGCAGCCATTGCTTCCCCCGGTGGCCAATTTTGAAAAAGTGGGGGTAAGCATTAAAAATCTGTGTTTCCCCCGCCCTCCCGGGGGGCTTGGCAGCCCTATAAGTGGATTTTTTTTCTAATTAGAAATTCTGAACATTGCTTAACTGTCACTGGAGAAGAGATGTTTTAAAGATCACTGGAAAAAACATGCTCTTTTTTTAAAAGACATGTTTAAAATATTCCTGATTATTCAATGTGTTGGTAACAGAATCTGCAATTCACCCTTGCAAAATTTCATGGGAATAGATTATAAAATCAAGGCGAAAGCTACTGAAATTTCATTCACTCACAAAAGTAGGAACTACTGCCAGTCCTTGCTAGAAGAGATCAAAGCTGATTTCTCAATTAGAGTACTCGTTTGCTTCTCTCTGGCTGGTACAATCTTCCTTTGGTAGCTGAGGCTTCAAGGAGACTTAGGAGAAAGTAGTAATGAAGAGCCTGCTCTTGAGATAAATTAAATGGACCCTGTTCCTCCTTATATGAGCCCAGCACAGATCTTCCTTCTTCCTTGTCTCACATTCACTCTTGCTGAACCTCTCAATCTGTACTCATTCTGCGGATATTAATTTGAACGTCTAGAACTGTAGCTGCATGGAAGGGCAGGGACAATTATGAGCCCAGCATCTGCTCAGACATCTCACCCCTCATTGAGTGTCCACAGAAGTCTATAACAAAAGCAGCTCAAATAGAAGGTTCCCTAAACCAAATTTTAAGCTGGGGAATCAGGTTAAAGGAACTCTCTCTCTCTTCCAAAACCAAGGGTTTTAAGGGGCATGCAGACAGGGTCAAAAGAGCAAAATCCAGTGGGACAAAACTCAAATGGGATAAAGTTGTTAATAGTTGTTATCTGACTGACAAGGTTTATTTATTTTATTCAGAACCTCCTCCTTCCATGCTACCCAGCCCACCAGTTCGGATCCTCTTCCCAAACACTGCTTGTAGTGGTGACAGCAGAGTGGCAACCAGAAACAAGGCTTCTTCAGTAGTGGTCATCACCTTTGACATGCCCTCGACCCTTAATGATCATCTAGAAGATTTGTACTGTTTTTTTTTCTTCTTCCTTGAATGCAAACATGAAAAATTAGTCCTGAGTTACTATCCTTTGGCCCCTTGGCCATTGGCTTATGGATTTCTTTTTTTATTAGAAATTCTAAACGTTGCATAACTGTCATTGGAGGAGAGATGCTTTAAGGATCATTGGGGAGAAAATGCTGTTTTTAAAAAAGACATGTTTAAAACAAGATCAGCCTTGTCCCCATGCTCTTATCATCTACATGAAGCTGCTTGGACAGATATTCTGGAGCTTTGGGGTGTTGTTCTTTCAGTACTCTGATGATACACATCAATCTAAGTGCAGCGAGACAGAAGACTGGTGCCCTACAGACAGTGATGAACTTAGTCCAGACCAGTAGGAAATACATTTTATAGAGAATAAAGCTGATCTGGGAACAGGTGTTTCACTTGTTCGGCATGCCATTTGACTCCTCCCCCACCCCAAAAGTGAGGTTTAAAGCTTAAGGGTGCTTCTGTATTCTACAATATCATTAGACTATCATGTGTCAGAAGCCTTCTCACTGAGACTCAAGCTAAAACAACAAGGTAAGTCTAGGTCACCAGCTGTAGCCACTCCTGGAGGAAGATGACTTAAGGCCATAGTCACTGATACTGTAACCGGACCTAGAGAAGGGGGAATTAGTTTATTATAGGCCCTGCAGAATTGCATAAGATCCCTCAGGGCTCTGATGTCATTTGGCAGGGAATTCCACCAGGTTGGGGCCAGGACTGAGAAAGCCCTGGCTCTGATCAAGGACAGCTGGACATCCCTAGGGCCAGGGATCACCAGCAGACTGTTATCAGTAGAGTGCAAAGCTCTCCCAGGGACATACCAGAGGAGATGGTCCCATGGATAAATTGGTCCCAGACTGCTCAAGGGCTTAAAGGTCTTAATGATGGAAATGATTCACATTGCCTAAATGAGGTATCCCCTGGAGCAAGGAATATGATTGTATTAGGCATATCTTGGAGCTGGGACAATATAAATGGTTTATGAATTCCGCTGAAACCCTGCCTCTGTCTGTGGGGATCTCCAATTATCTGGCTGAACCCAGATGCTTTCCTGAGATTTTACGAGTTTCAGATCCCCTGGTACATAGGCTCTAAAAGGGGGTGTCTATTAAAACAACTAATTCCATAAGAAAAGGGCAACCCTACTATCTAAGGGGTCTTGAGGAGGGGTTGGGATCCTTACTTCACACATATCCTGGTCACATCGACATTAGCTGCTGTAACAAGCTCTGCTTAAACCTACTCTTGAAGAAAGTTCAAGAACTTCAGTTGGTGCGAAATAAAGCTGCAAGAATCTTAATTTGGACATGCTGGAACAACCATCTTTAAAAAGTGCTACGTCAACTACCTGGGATTTCCAGTTTCTTTATGGGCCCAGTTCAAAGTGCTTGTTTAGGTATGGAGAACCTGAAGGACTGCTTCCACCTCCATCAAGCTACCCGAGCATTGAGATCCATCTATCCCACCTTCTTGCAGGAATCAGTGTAGGTTAAGTTGGCTGTGACCAGCTGAGGGATATTTTTAGCAGCTGCAAAGCATTCGTGCCATCCAGACAACACTTGTTGATGTTTGTTCACCTGTGTTTTGCATGATTTTATGTTCATTTTATATAGAATTTATAAAATTTAAATCTACTATGAGCTACCTTGGGGACTTTGGGTAGACAAGTGGTCTAGTAATGTGCTGAATAAATATAGTGTAATTGGACAACATGATCTTATTGACCTCTCCCCCAAATAGGTTGGATTCACATGTTGCTCAGCTTTACCCAGGAGCCAAGTATTACAAATGTACAATATCTAATGATGCGTCAATCCTATCTTGGAGCACTTTTGAAATGTTTCTGCAAGTTGGCCCCTTAAAAATGTCTCTGAATAGTCCAAATTTGGTGGGATTGCAAAAACCAACCTCTCCAATCCCTGGGACAATTTTAAATACATTTTTCTTCAATTGTTTGCCTTAACTGAGTCCTGATAAATAAACCAAGAGAGAAGCATATGCAGGGCACTTGAAAAATAATAATGGGTTGGACATGTCTTGAAGCATGGTGGAAAGAAGCACAACTGACATGAAGATGCTAGGCTATTGCTCTTACTTCTAATTACCAAGGACATGGTCAGAAGACAGGAAATAATACAGTCGTACCTAGGCTAAACTAAACTAGATAGTGCCCTATTAATCCTATGGACACAATCTTGATCATTGAAAGAAAGATACCATAGAAATGTGATAAGCATCTCTTAAAGCCCATTTAAAAAGCAAGACCATGTCTGCATCATTCTGTTCCATTAAAATCCCAGTGTTCTGGTTTCATACCTGATTGTTTCTATTCTGAAAGGCATATCAACTTTGCTGTGCTTATTACTTTTAGAATAATGTTCTAGAATCTGAAGAAGTGTGCCTGTGCTGTCAGGGGTGTGGCCTAATATGCTAATGTGTTTCTGCTGTTGGGTGTGGCCTATTATGCTAATGAGTTCCTGTTGAGCTTTTTCAACAAAAAAAGCCCTGGCCACGCCTACAACCAAAACCTCTGGCATGCGTGGCTACAGAGCACGCTACCCTCCCCATGTTACACACAAGAAAGAAATGTGGCGGGCAGGCTGGGGAAAGAGGGCAGGCATGCAGACATGCCTGGGTTCCCCTCCTGATCTTCTCCAGGTGCAAGAAGATCAGGAGGGGAACCCAGGCACATTGAAAATGCCTTTCTTTCCCTCCCTGATCTGGGGGAGGGAGAGAAAGGCATTTACCCATGCCCCCTGCACTTCCCTGAGTCTCTCCGCAAAAGTGGAGCAGCTCAGGGAAGGAACAGGGCATGTTTGCCTGGCTGCCCTCAGTCTCCCCAGCTTGTGCACCGTGGTGGGCTGGCTGGGGAGACCAAGGGCAGCCAGGCAAACATACCTGCTTCCTTTCCCGATTTTTCAGGGGGTGGGGGTAGGAGACTAGAAAGGTGATGCTGAAGTGCCTGGTATCTGAAAGATCCCAGGCACTTCAGCAGCACCTTTCCTTGGTTGTCTGGTTTGGAGGGGGGGGGGTTAGGCGATTAGGAAGGCATTGCTAAGCGCCTTTCCCTGGCTATCTGGCTGGGGGGGGGAAGGTAGGAGACTAGACAGGCGATGCTGAAGTGCCAGGGATCTTTCAGATACCAGGCACTTCAGTAGTGCCTTTCCCTGGCCATCTGGTTTGGAGGGAGGAGGGGTAGACTAGAAAGACGATGCTGAAGTGGGGCGGAGAAGCTCGGGGGGGGGGGAGAGGCAAGCTTCCATGCCTGTCCTGTGCTTTCCCAGTCCCCCGCCTAATATGCTAATGAACTGTGCTGTCAGGGGTGTGGCCTAATATGCTAATGAGTTTCTGCTGTTGGGTGTGGCCTATTATGCTAATGAGTTCCTGCTGGGCTTTTCCTACAAAAAAAGCTCTGGACAGACATATGTAATAGGTTCTTTTGCCACAGCCAAATCAGTATTTGCAGCTATTATGTTCTGACACCAGCAATATAGAAGACAACTTTTTTAGATTGTATTTCCCATGCACGGTAGCTTCCTGATCGCTATCCCCGCTCATACACAGACACTGGGTGTTGCTTTCTTTAAATTCAGATATGCTTCTATAACAGCTTCTAGGGCTAAACAAGACAGATTCAGGTGGGTAGCCATGTTGGTCTAAAGCGAGAGAACAAAGTTTGAGTCCAGTGGCATTTTTGAGACCAACAAAGTTTAATTCTGGGTATAAGCTTTCATTTGCAGGCACACTTCTTCAGATTCTAGGGCTAAGCAAGGTTGAAATTAGAGTTACTGGAAATTAGTTTGTAAGTTCCCAGAGCTCCATGGATCATATGTGTCAAATATAAAGAGGTTCGGCAAACCTTTACTGATTTTGTGTTTGGGTCTCTGTATAAGTTTTCATATCACAGAATGGGGACACTCCTTTCCTAAAGTCACCAGTCACGGGAAGGAAGGGTACATACATTTGACATTTCTTCCAGAAGTAGGCACTGTGCTCACAAACCACCAATTACATGGTGGGGCTGGCACATTTGTGCCCTCTGTCCCTCCCCATGTGTTCGTTCAACAGAGGAAGGAGTCATGTGCAGGGCTAGAACCTCTTTAGCTGTGTTCTCCAGAGTGAGGCAAATCCCAGGTGTAAAATTGACCATCAGAAAAATCACCTACTGACTGCTGCATCATAAATAATGAAAACAAGACCTAGCCTTCAAATGGCTACACTTCATCCTTTCCTTAATCACATACAGGCTTCAGCAATGCAGTTTTAAACAATCATGAGTTTATTTAAAGTTAAGGATACGAAGAGAGTATTATTAATGATGTAAGGAATTGATTCCTGATGTGGGTAGCCCAGGCTAGCCTGATCTCATCAGCTCTTGGAAGCTAAGCAGGGTTGGTTGGCCCTGGCTAGTACTTGGATGGGAGACCTCCAAGGAATGCTAAAGTCTTGACATGGAGCCAGGCAATGGCAAAGCACCTCTGAATGTCTGTCAACTGGAAAACCCTGGGGTGTCACCATAAGTCAGCTGAGTCTTGACAGTAATAACAACAAAGGAAGTAATTTCTGCAGGTGACATTTCTTTGGAGTTCAACTGAAATACTTCATCCATACAAATTTTAATGTGATTTTGTAGATAAGTTTGTTGCTTTCTACTCTGGGCTGAAAGAGAGAAAGAATTAGATCAACACAAGGAGAAAAATGTGTGGATGATAAACCATAACATGGAGGAGGATTTTTCTGTTGCTGAACCCTTCCTTTAGCGTAACATTTGGTTCCCAAGAATTTGGCTGGTGCCATTCTTAGGGTTGCAAACTTGTGATTTCAGAAACACTGTCCCTTGTTGTTACTAGCTGTGCATCCCTCCTTAGTAGGTGCATAGCAGAACCCTGTTTAAATTGTTGGACCAGTAAAAAGTTGGCTGGCCACTACTATTCTGTTATGCAAATAAACCTGGCAGTTTCCCCCCTAGTGAGATGTTGTGTTATTATCTCTTTCATGACAAGGAAAAACTGAATAGTTATATTCACAGAAGTTGATTTCATCCCCTTGTCACTCCTCACTCCAGCCCACTGACCCTCACAACTTTTCCTTTGCATGGATTCTGAAAACCCAGGAATGATCTGCCAGAGAAGCGACAGCCTGCTAAGAGTCTAATTACTGTAGATATTGCTGAAAGAGTAGTTTAGTCCACTTGTACCCTAGGGGGAGCTATGGAGCATTCTCATGTGTTTAGGGTTTATTGAATGTTTTTCTCTTGCAGTTCAACCCACCTCTTGTTTCTCTCTCTGCTGTGTGTTAGTCTGTGTTAGTGCTTGTGCTAGGGCTGCCAGATCCCCCGGGGGGGGGGGGATTTGTCTGCTTTCAGGCCCCCAGATCCACTGGCCTGGATTTGGTCAGAGGGGGAGCCCTGCCCTCAAAGCACCCAGCGTGCAGCAATGCGCCTGGTGTAATGACATCACCCAGAGGTGACATCATTGCACGGGGCTTGTTGTGGGGGGTGGATGGTCAATCATTTAAGGAAAAACCATAGATTTTTTCTCTAAATGGTAGAGTGTCCCCTGCAATGTGCTGTGTGTGATGACATCACTTCCGGGTGATGTCAATAGAATATACTTTATTGTCATTGTACATAGTACAATGAAATTAAAAAGTGCCATCATTCAGTGACTCGCAACATATACACATGCGCACTCACACAGACATTCACAACGGCTTCTCCCTTTTACATAGCAACCAAACCACTGTTTCCTCCAGATTTCAGTCTCATGCAGCATTCAGGGCAATAATAGCTCTCAAGTAAAAACTGTTTTTTAGTCTATTTGTCCTTGTTTTGATTGTCCTATATCTTCTGCCCGAAGGCAGCAGTTCAAACAAGGAATATGCAGGATGTGATAAATCCTGTAGGATGCTCTTCACTTTTTTCAGACATCGAGAACTGTACAGTTCCTCCAAAAGTGGGAGAGGACAGCCAATTATCTTCTGGGCTGTGGTGATGACTCTCTGGAGTGCTTTCCTATCTGCGACCGTACAACTAGCAAACCAGGCGCAGATACAGTATATTAAAATGCTCTCTATTGAGCAACGATAGAAAGACATCAGTATTTTCTCATTCAAGTTATTTTTCTTTAAAAGTCTGAGAAAATAAAGCCTCTGCTGGGCCTTCTTCACCAGAGCAGTGGTGTTTGCACTCCAAGTCAGATTTTGTTCAATAGTCACTCCCAAAAACTTGAAAATAGCCACCCTTTCCACACATTCTCCGCCAATAAACAGTGGCTTAATGTCCGTTTTGTTCCTCCTGTAGTCCACCACCAATTCCTTGGTCTTGGTGGTATTGAGAATCAGATTATTTTCCCTACACCACACACAAAGCCGTTCCACCTCATCCCGATAAGCAGACTCATCATTCCCAGAAATGAGCCCCACCACAGTGGTGTCATCAGCAAACTTGATGATAGTATTGCTGGGGTGAGTGGGGGTACAGTCCTGTGTATAGAGGGTATAGAGCAGGGGACTCGACACACAGCCTTGTGGGGAGCCGGTGTTAAGGGTAAGGGCTGTGGACATATGAGACCCTACTCTAACCCTCTGAGGGTGGGCTGTCAGGAAGTCCAAAATCCAGGAACATATAGAGCTGGAAAGTCCAAGGCCCTCCAATTTGGGCACTAATCTATGTGGGAGGATGGTATTGAAGGCAGAACTAAAATCCACAAACAACAGCCTCACATAACTCCCCGGCTGCTCCAGATGTGACAGAGCAGTATGGAGAGTGGTAATGATAGCATCCTCTGTGGATCTATTTGCCTTATATGCAAACTGATGACTATCCAGTGTGGATGGAAGACATGAAACAATATGACTCCGTACCAATTTCTCAAAACACTTCATCACAACTGGAGTGAGTGCAACTGGTCTATAATCCTTTAAGCTACTAACTGTGGATTTTTTGGGCAGGGGAACAATAATTGAGGACTTTAGGCAAGATGGAACAATAGACTGGTGTAAGGACCGGTTGAAGATCTTAGTGAGAACCCCCGCCAACTGGTCTGCACATTCTTTCAACACCCATCCAGTAATGCCATCAGGTCCAGCTGCCTTCCTCGGATTCACAGACCTCAGCGTACGCCTCACCTCATGCTCTTCCACCCTGAGGGAGGGGCCACCATGGACTGATGGCTGTAATGTTGCTGTTCCCGGTGACTCCACTTCAAAACGGGCAAAGAAGAGGTCATTGCAGCATGTGCACTTTGCTCGCATGCCAAAGAGATCCTGGAGAAGGAATGGGACCCCCCCTCCATTGGCATGATGGTAAGACTACCTTGTGCTCTGTAGGCCCCTATGTTGCATCAGTGGCCTGCAGTCAGTTATTGTCTTTCTAAAAAATCCTATTGCAGTAAATTCAGTGAAAGCAAACTCCCAAGCATGGATTGGACTATTTCCAAACTGCCAATATGATCGGTCAGTGGGGGTTATAAAGAGCTGCAAGAAAGGATATGAATGATGGCAAATTCTGGAGACACCATGTGTCCGTGTGAGAGAGAGAGAGAGTGAAAAAGAAATTCCCCATTGTGAAAATCTAGGGTTGCCAGGTCTTACCTGGCTGCCAGTGGGGGGGGGGGGTTCCCTCTCTCTTCGGGACTTCTTTGGCCCACACCATAATGACATTACCCAGAAGTGACATCATCACACAGGGCATGTTGCAGGGGGATGCTCTATTGTTTGAGAAAAAACTCTATGGTAAGCATAGAATTTTTTTCTCAAACAATAGAGCATCCCATCCCCCCGCAATGTGCCCTGCACGATGGCATCACCTCTGAGTGATGTCCTTGCACCAGGCATGTTGGTGTGAATGGGGCACTTTCGGGGTGGGGTTCTCCCCACTGGCTGGATCAGGGCTGGCGGATCAGGGTCCCCAAAATGGGCGAACCACTGCCCCCATCAGGGGAATGGCAGCCCTATGAAAATCCCTAGCCATTAGAAGCCAAGCTTAATTGCATGCCTGAATCTTATCTTATCTCTCTACCATCTGTAGCCTTCTTGGCGGCAAGTCCTTCCCATCTTTCCCCATGCCTACAAAGTTTCAGATCAGGAGGGAAAACGAAGAGAGTAAACAAGACTGGGGAAGCCCAAGCCCTTTTCTTAGTTCTCATCACGACTGTCTTTTGAGCATGCTCAGAGTCTTCATTGGTAACAGGAGCTCTGGGCCTTGACCAGCCTGTTTTATGCAAGCAGGGGCATGAGTGACCACGAGAGTTTCTTAACATCACTGTAGTAATAATAATAATAATAATAATAATAATAATAATAATAATAAAAAACAATCAAAACCCAATGCATTAAAAATTAAAGTCCCTGGGATAACTGAAGTTCAGAAAATTCTCAGATAGCAGCAAGCTGGCCTCATTTAGCAGGCTCATGTTTGTTGCATTCTGGGATGCAGCCATGCATGTAAACTAGTCCAGCCAGAAGAAAGTCACAGTGTCTCCCCCTCTTTCATGATGTCTGTCCCACATCAGGTCTGCTGTAAGAAATAAAACCCAAGAGACCTATACTTTCCTTAGGCAGGCTGGCAAACTACAGGTGAGGATCCAGAGTATACATGATGAGTCAACAGCGATGGAGAGATGAGGGACAAATTGAAACACTCTATGTGCTTGCTAGGACTCAGTGCAATTGGAATTCTACATCTATGTAGCAGATTATTGATCTTCTGAGCTTTTAGAAGGAACAAGAGACACTTTCACACCACTGTGGCAACCAGGAGAAAGAATCCACTTGCAGAGGAGGGTGGGATAGAAATCCCAATAAATAAATAAAAATAAATTCTGTCTCACCTTTGGCAACAAATCTTTTCCTCATTACATGTTCCAACAATACTATAAGGGTCAGTGCAACTTCCAGCACTAGTACAAAAACGCCCGGAATTAAAGCACTGATAGAAGGAACTCGTAGAACAAAGTTCTGAAGGTAGATAGATAAGAGAAATTTTAAGCTTGATTTATGGTGATAACAGGAGAAAAAAACCCCAGATTTCAGCTTCGAAATAATACTGATATTTGGAATATTTGGAATTCAGAATTTCTTCCCACTGCACCATCGCTTTTAGTTGCTTTGCCCTTTGTTCTTTTCTGTATTGCTGAGTACTGTTGCTCCTGCGCTCCTCATTTCATCTCTCAAATTGCTACCTTCTGTTTTGTGTGGGGATCCTGTGCCTTTAAAAGCAGCTTCATGTGCACATATCGAGCATTAAGTGCTCCATATTTAGAGTATGCACTTTATTCATGTGTGTACATTGAGATGGCTGTTTTGTATACCAGGCAGAGCAACATAGGATGGTTGAATGGGGGTAAGAAATGCTAGCCATGGATTATTATGGATCCTATTCAGCAACAGCCCATAGTCTAACTTTGTTCCTATTCTGACAATCCTAAACAGATTTACACTTTTCCAGTAGACTTAGAGGGATGTAACTCTGCCTAGGACAGAGCTAACAGTTATGGAATCTGATACTACCAGAAGCCTTGGTGATCACCACTGTGTGTGTGTGTGTGTGTGTGTGTGTGTGTGTGTGTGTGTGTGTGTGAAATGTCGTTGCTTCAAACCCATGGCAACCCTATGGATTAATGTTCTCCAAAACATCCTATCATTAGCAGCCATTCTCAGGTCTTGCAAACTGAAGGTCATGGCATCTTTTACTGAGTGAATTCATCTCATGTTGGGTCTTCCTCTTTTCCTGCCGCCTTCAACTTTTCCTAGCATCATTGTCTTTTCCAGTGACTCTTCTCATAATGTGACCAAAGTACAATAGCCTCAGATTAGCCATTTTAGCTCCTAGGGAGAATCACTACTGTAGGAGAATTTAAAAGCTGATTTGGAAAACCCTCACAAGATGTGGCTGTAACCAAATTTCTCAATGTAGTGGTCTGATACAAAAGTTCTAGTGTGTTTTATAGTTTCTCTCTAGTTGGAACAAAACTGTGGGAATCTTTTCTCCCAACTGTACTAAGAAAACTATGATTAAACTGTCATTGTTTTGCATCAGATGTATAAAAATGTGGTGAGGAGTCCTCCAAACACACTGGGAACACCAGAAAGGACAATGGGCAAAATGAGGACAATGTACAAAAAAAGAAAAGGAGTTGCTGAGTGGTAAACTATGTATTTATACTTTGTTTCAGCCAATTTACTGATTCAGTATTAACAAGCATGTTTTTCAAATATCTTACCTGTAGCTACCAGGAGCAGCCATAAAAGGACAAAAGAAATAAACCAAAAGGTCTTCATGGGAATTCCAACTTAGTAACTTTGTTTTCAGTCAATTTACAGGAGGTGCCAGAAGTTCTTAACAGATGTCTGAAAGCAGCAATGGATTGGATAAGGAAGAATAACCTGAAATAATATCCTAACAAGATGAAATTCTAAATCATGGTGGTTCTCTCTGACATGGATGTTGGTAGCTCTGGAAGGGTTACTCGAATCAGAAATATTACAGTCAGCCAGAATGCTAAATCACATGAATCTAGACTATGACTTTGATGCACAGACACAGTTATACCCTGAATTTCCTCTGCACAGTAACATTAATTTCCTGCCCTTTCTTGCAAATTTGCATTGTTTTCTCTTTGTGATTCCCTAATTTGATCCTGCACACTGGTCATGAGCATGGCAGTTTTTAAAAAGCCTCTCATGTGCTGGTTGCACTCTTTCCTCCCAATGGATTGATCCCAAGCAATTCTTAAATTTGGCAGTTTACAGAAGGGCCATGTGGCTCAGCCGCCATTTTAATGTTAGGCTTCCAGAGACTGCCAAAAGGATTCCCCCCCCCCCCAAAAAAACCCCTTTGTTCACTAGAGCATTAAAAGGGGAAAATGTTTTCAAAGCTTTAGGCTTCCCATCCCAGTCTTTCTCTCTCTTTACATCTCATGTCAATATTATTCCACATAATTTAATTTTTTTTTAAATTCAGCAGTCTGAGATTAGGGATAGTCTTATGTAACTGGATTTATACTGCTTGTAAAAAAATTAAATTTAAAACAACAAGGGAAAAAGTAATCAATGGAGCTTGTACACCGATGAAGGGGAAAGGATGGCAGAAGGTGCAGAGTGGGCTGAACGACCTTGATGTGGGTAGGGGAGTGACCTTCGAGGGTCAGCAAAAGGGCAGGGGGGTTCTGAGGCTAGAGATAACATGGATCTATGTATTTTTTTGTTTATTTCATTGTCCACTTAGGTTTAAGGAATCCAAATTATTTCCTAATGAAATCTCTTCAAATGTATTTGATAGTTTTATACCTTTTCAAAAACACCTTGTCCACCATTTTTTTACCCCTATAATTGTTGTGAATGGGGTGGATCTTATCCCTATTATACCACTCCACAGTAATCAAAGTTTGAAGCTTTCCTCCTGCCCAGGGAACCTTTTACCAGCTTCAGTGGCTTTTACTCCAACAGAAGATCCTCTTAACTTGGAAGGAGGGAAGCTCCTTGTAGAACTGCTGGATCCACTGCACTGGTTTTAGACAAAAAATGTAAAACAAAAATATGTACAAGAATCAGCTAAATGCTGTAATCTTTATTCTCATTCAAATAGTTTATAAAGCACAGTGCCTTGTTAAATCTTTTCAGCCTGTTCACCTGCACAAAGACTGAGAAAACCATGTTACAAACACGAATCAAGAACCTCAAAAAATCACACACTAAAAGAATAATACCATTGTGTTTTAATGAATAATAAAACCATCATCATACATAAAATTGAAATCAGTCTCCACACAATTCAGTCTATCAGGATGGCTTCAAGTCTTTATCATGAAGTTTTAGTGCCATTGAGGTAAATTATGCTACCATTTCTGCTGTCCTTTTGTCATTCCCCAAGAGAAGCTTTAGAAGGTGATAATCAGCAGAGGGATCGGGAAAAATAGCCTTGCATAAACCTTAAATGCATAAAACTCACAGAGAAATTAGAAGGGGGAAATTTGGCTCTTAGAACTTTTTCAAAAATCCTTTAAAATGCTGAATGTTTGCCAGGTTTTGCATCCCCAGTTCTTTGTTAGGGACTCTTAGCTTCTCCACGAAGAGATAATTCCCAGAGTTCCCTAGATAATGGTAAAATGTATAGAGTATACTATCTGTGAAGAATAACTCCAGCAAGTAAGATCCCAAAGATTCTCCTCTACATTCATAGTGATTTGGAGTAAGAGCATGATTAAAACTTTGGAACAGAGTCTTGTAAAAGTCCAAAGGAGAGAGAATAGATACAGGTCACCAGACAAGCTTATCTCTAATGCCCAACCTGCTGCTCTCAGCAAAAAAACACACACACACACACACAAAAAATTCCCCGCACCCAGATATACTAGGGCAGGGCTCCCCAGTTTTCTGAGCCTCTAAGCACATTTGGAATTCTGACATGGCTTGATGAACAGAGCCACAAAATAGCTGCAGCTGGACACATAGCAGGCACATAGAAGGCACAACAGGGCTGCTGCAGCTTACCTTCAGGCACACAGTGAAGATCCTTGTGCTGTGGTTGCAGCTGCTGCCAAAGCAACACTTAAAAAAAAAATCTGCATAGCCAATTAAACGTCCAGTAGCCAATCAGAAGTATTTCTGGGCAAAAGCTCCATTTGGCCCCACATATTTTCTAAAAATACTTAGTGGGAGCCAGGAAAGGTGCTGGTGGGTGCAATGGTGCCGGCAAGAACTATGTTAGGGACAGGGGTCATTTCATAGAAAAAGAGGTGCAGGAGCTCATCAGCATACCTATTAGCATAACTCATTAGCATATGCCACGCCCCCTGACATCACCGGCGGAATGTCAGTTTCAGCCCCATTATACCCTATGGGCCATTAAAGTCAATGGCAAAAACTCATAGGGTATATGAGGGGCTGGAGGAGAAGGGGTTTGAGGGAGAGGCTCCAAACTTGCAGGGTAGCTGCTGGGGCCTCCTCCCGAAATACCCACCAAGTTTCAAGAAGATTGGACCAGGGGGTCCAATTCTACAGGCCCCCAAACAGGTTGCCCCATCCCTTCCATTGTTCTCTATGGTGGGGAAAATGTTACTTTTTTCCCACCATAGAGAACAATGGAGGGAATAGGGGCAACCTGTTTTGGGGCCCATAAAATTGGACCCCTTGGTCCAATCATCTTGAAACTTGGTGGGTATTTGGGGAAGAGGCCCCAGCAACTACCCTGTAAGTTTGGAGCCTCTCCCTCAAATCTCCTTCCCTCCAACTGCTTTTAAATTCAGCAGCAATTCAGCAGCTGGCCAAATCAGATCAGAGAATCTGATTCGGCCCATGGCTGCCCTGATGCCCACTCCTGGGCTGGCAGAGCGCTGCTCTGCCTTGCTCCTGCCCCAAATGACCTCTGGTTGGGGACTCCTGTGCTAGTGAGGGGGGGAAGGAAGAGGTGAAACTCCTCAGTGAGGTTTACCAGCTTGAGATCTGGGTCAGCTGAGTAGAATATACATTCCCCATGGCAAAATGAATTACCTGAAGGGCCTCTGCTATGACTAGGTTTGCCAGCTCTGAGTTGGCAAATACCTGGAGATTTTGGGAATGGAGCCTGGTGAGGTCAGGATTTTGGGAGGGGAGGGTTATCAGCAGAGTCCACCCTCTAAAGTTGCCATTTTCTCCACGGGAACTGATCTTGGTCATCTGGAGATCAATAGTAATAGCAGATCTCCAGGTGCCATGTGGAGGTTGACAACCCTATTTATGACAGGCACTGTCAGGTGTTCATTAACAGTTTCTTTGGGCTTCCACGTGGGTTACCTGAAAGTTCCTGATTTTAATGGTCAGTCCAAAAACCCCAAAAGTATTACTACTTCTTTCCTCTAAGAAAGTGGCCTGCTAAAAACTTGGTTGAAGAAGTCTCTTTTCACTTTTGTTTTGTGCGCACTCGTTTTGAGCCTTTTCATTTCAGTAGTTTCCAGTGCTGTTTCATTTCTGGTTTTTATACCATTTAAATGTCATTTATAAAGTTTGACAGACTGACTCGGACTGATCATACCTAGCACAGAGTCCCCAGTGTAGTGCCTGTTGGTGCCATTGTGCCCACCAATGCCTTTCAACCAAGTGTTTCCACCAAGTGAAAATCACCCATCCCTGCATCCATGAAAATTCCAGGAAGGATCCAGACCATATCCTGCATATATTTTAACCTAGTAAAGGTAGTTCACATGTCACTCATAGTATGGTATTTATTGTCTATTGCATAGAAGGTACCCAAAATAAAGTAGAAGCAAGATGATGCAGTTTATATATAATGCAAAACTGTAGTTTAATTCAATTAAATCCACTTTGTCTGGTTATCCGAATGCAGGGCACTACAGGGTGATTTTCACAGGTTCCTCCCTCCACCCAAGCTATTCCCCCCCCAGGGGGGTTCCTCTGCTTCACCCAAGAGCATAATTTCATGGGCATTTGGGGCTGTCTCAGGAGGGGAGAATTGATGCCCCCACCTTCCTTTCAGGATCAAAGCCAATGTTAGGAAAATCGAAAATGCCACTGAGAGTTTTGGAGAAGTAGCCACAAATAAATCCATACTAGGAGAGTTCTGTTTGGCAGATCTGACCATAGCCCTTAGCCATCAAAACATGTACTCTACAGAGTGAAGTATAGGGTTGTCATCTCCCCAAATAGTTGTGGAGTTTTCCCTACTTTTGGGGGGCCCAATCTGCCACTTCCCATAGGTGTTGACTCATCATGTATAATCTGGATCCTTACCTGTAGTTTGCCAGCCTGCCTAAGGAAAGTATAGGTCTCTTGGGTATTATTTCTTACAGCAGACCTGATGTGGGATAAACATCTTGAAAGAGGGGGAGATGCTGTGACTTTCTTCTGGCTGGACTAGTTTACATGCATGGCTGCATCCCAGAATGCAACAAACATGAGCCTGCTAAATGAGGCCAGCTTGCTGCTATCTGAGAATTTTCTGAACTTCTGTTATCCCAGGGACTTTAATTTTTAATGCATTGGGTTTCGATTGTTTTTTATTATTATTATTATTACAGTGAAGTTAAGAAACTCTCATGGTCACTCATGCCCCTGCTTGCGTAAAAAAGACTGGTCAAGGCCCAGAGCTCCTGTTACCAATGAAGACTCTGAGCATGCTCAAAAGACAGTCATGATGAGAACTAAGAAAAGGGCTTGGGCTTCCCCAGTCTTGTTTACTCTCTTCATTTCCCCTCCTGATCTGAAACTTTGTAGGCATGGGGAAAGATGGGAAGGACTTGCAGCCAAAAAGGCTACAGATGGTAGAGAGATAAGATAATATTCAGGCATGCAATTAAACTTGGCTTCTAATGGCTAGGGATTTTCATAGGGCTGCCATTCCCCTGATGGGGGCAGGGGTTCACCCACTTTTGGGGGCCCTGATCCGCCGGCCCCGATCCAGCCAGTGGGGAGAACCTTGCCCCAAAAGTGCCCCATTCACACCAACATGCCTGTGGTGCAAGGACATCACCCAGAGGTGATGCCATCGTGCAGGGCACATTGCGGGGGGATGGGATGCTCTATTGTTTGAGAAAAAAATTCTATGCTTACCATAGAGTTTTCCCCCAAACAATAGAGCATCCCCCTGCTACATGCCCTGTGTGTTGACATCACTTCTGGGTAATGCCATCATGGTGTGGACCAAAGAGGTCTCGAAGAGTTGTCTCCAGAATTTGCCATCATTCATATCCTTTCTTGCAGCTCTTTCTAACTCCCACTGAGTGATCATGTTGGCAGTTTGGAAATCCACGCTTGGGAGTTTGCTTTCACTGAATTTACTGCAACAGGATTTTTTAGAAAGACAATAACTGACTGCAGGCCACTAATGCAACACAGGGGCCTACAGAGCACAAGGTAGGGTTGCCAGGTCTTACCATCATGCCAGCGGAGGGGGGGGGGGGTCCTGTTCTTTCTCCAGGATCTTTGGCATGCGAGCAAAGGGCACATGCTGCAATGACATCACCCGGAAGTGACGTCATCACACATGGCACATTGCAGGGGACAGTCTACTATTTAAGGAAATACTTTATGGTTTTTCCTTAAATGATTGACCATCCACCCCTCACAACAAGCCCCGTGCAATGATGTCACCTCTGGGTGATGTCATTGCACCAGACGCATTGCTGCACGCTGGGTGCTTTGAGGGCAGGGCTCCCCCTCCGACCAAAACCGGGGCCAGTGGATCTGGGGGCCTGAAAGCAGACAAATCCCCCCCCCCCAAAGGGGATCTGGCAGTCCTAGCACAAGCACTAACACAGCCTAACACACAGCAGAGAAACAACAAGAGGTGGGTTGAACTGCAAATAAATAGGCCCAGGTATTTTGAGCAGCAAAAAAAAGATAATTTCATATGTGGTATTCTCTCCCTTCAATAGGCTTTCCAGATGCTTGAAAGCCCTTTTTCCATAGGCAGTCCCAAATCAGGGTCACATTAGATCCAAATGGGACCCTTGTTTAGAAGTAGACCTTCTGCAGTTACCACTGTTTGTGAGACTGCTCATATTTGGTGCAATCCTGATTTAGGTACTTTTTGTGAACTTGCATTATTCTTTTAATGACTCTTTTACATGCTTTCAGTTGCCCATCATCCAAGAGGAGAAAGAGCATATGTTTTGCAGGGAGAGTACAGTGTGCAAAGGTGATACATTTTGCTGCACAGAGACTATAAAGAATGACTGTAAATTTGTAATAGATATGAGGTGGTGGTGCAGGTATATTATTCTGAAAGTAATGGGTATAAGGTGCATAACTCATGAACCTTGCTTCATAGGAACAATCAGAGAAGTAATCAGACATTTGAGGGTTTAGTGCAGTACAATGATGCAGACATTCAGGGTTTTTTTTTCCTTTGAAAGATGGATTTATTGCATTTATAGACAACCTTTTCCCTAGAGATTTCAAGGTTTTGTTTGTAGAAACTCTCACCCCTAAACAGACATAATGTATGGTCAGATTTACACACAACCCAAGGATCATTTCTCTAGGCATGGTATGACCCCCGCCATATATAATACACACACACACACACACACACACACACACAAATGTGCTCCCTCTAAGCTGTGGAGTCTTGTGAGCAAAAATTCTGCTTTGTGAGCTACTGGCATTAAAGTTGTGAGTGAGTGATTTGGCTACTGCATAAACCAGAGGCTAAAAAACTGTGAGCTAGCTCACACTAACTCAGCCTAGAGGAAACATTGCTGATGCAATCCAGATGGTCATCAATGGAAAAAAATTCTAAAATGTCATAAACAAACCATATATTCATAACATTCAGTCTAGGTTAGAAACTTCAAAAACTCCCATCTAACATTAAGGGTACCCATTCCCACCACCCTATTCCTGAGTCCTGCAGCCACAAGCTTTCTAGGTGGCATTTGTCTAGTTACTCACTCTCTGCCTCAGTCACCCAGCTGTCATTGGGGGCAGAAAAACCAACATTAAGAAAAACCAGCTATCATGAATAATCAGCTTTATGGTGATAGCCACTTGGATGGGAGACCTCCTTGGAATACCAGCAGTCGGGAAAATAGGGGCAGGCTTTATTCAGCTACCTGCCTGAATATCCTCCAGGCCCCCAGTAGGAATAAGTCACTAGAGGTTGCCATGACTTCCAGGTGCACACAGACTCACACAGACATAGACACACACATATTAACAAATAACAAAAAAAGAAAAAGAAATAAGCATTGAATAAAGTACTCTCCACCCACTCTTTAACTGCATACAGGTTTCAACAACGCAGTTCCCAGTAACCAAGTAGTATATTATCACTGATGTGAAGAATCTGTTTCCGCAGGTTAAATTCCTTTGAGGTTCAAATGAACCTCGTCATGCATGAATATTCAATGTGATAATAGGTAGGAGTTGGAGCTCTGATTTCTAGTCTGGGCTAAAAGAGAGAAAAACTGAATTAGATCATAAGAAAGAAAAAAAATGTGAGTGGGCCATAGGGCATAAGGCGGATGACAAAAATGTTTCATTTGAGAATGTTTCTGAATGATAGAAGAAAACTAAATATCCTGGCCGCTACTCCTGCAAACTTGGTTGCCAGTGGTATAGGCATGAAAAGCATGGTTATATTATTACTTTTGATGGACAAATTATATAATGCTAGAAGAGTCAAACATCTGAATGCCACAGAAATCACTGATCATGATATAAACCTGGGTCTCAGATGAGTCAGATATCACACTTCTTTACAAATGTGCAAGGGTCCGTTGGGGCCAAAGCGAGGCAGAGCAAAGCTCCGCCAGCTCAGGAGTGGCCACTAGGGCAGCCATGGGCCGAATCAGATTCTCTGATCTGATTCAGCCTGCTGCCGAATTGCTGCCGAAATTTGGCGGCAACTTTAAAAGCGACTGGAGGAAGGGGGGTTTGAGGGAGAGGCTCCAAACTGGCAGAGTAGCTGCTGCGACCTCTCTCCCAAATACCCACCAAGTTTCAAGAAGATTGGACCAGGGGGTCCAATTCTACGGGCCCCCAAACAGGTTGCCCCCATTCCCTCCATTGTTCTCTATGGTAGAAAAAAAGGTAACATTTTTCCCACCATAGAGAACAATGGAGGGGATGGGACAACCTGTTTGGGGGCCCATAGAATTGGACCCCGTGGTCCAATCTTCTTGAAACTTGGTGGGTATTTCAAGGAGAGGCTCCAGCAGCTACCCTGCAAGTTTGGAGCCTCTCCCTCAAATCCCCTTTCCTCCAGCCCCTCATATACCCTATGAGTTTTTGCCATTGATTTCAATGGCCCATAGGGTATAATGGGGCTGAAACTGACATTCCCTTTCTGACACACTTCCAGTGATGTCAAGGGACGTGGCATATGCTAATGAGTTATGCTAATGAGTTATGCTAATGAGCTCCTGCAGCTCTTTTTCTACAAAAGGACCCCTGCAAATTTGGAAACTTGTACATTGTTGATAAATAAATAAATAAATGTTGGGGATGGGGTGAAAAGTTTCCCATTGTGAATATTGCTAGCCATTACAAACTGAGCCCAACCCTTTTTCTTAATATTATTTCACCTGTTAATGGCTCGGAACTAGCTCCCTTCCATGTTGGTAATTTCATAAAATGACATGGTTGTAATCTGGACTGCAGCCATGCACATAAGCAAGTCAACCCAGAAAAGAGCTGCAGCTTCTTCCTCTCTTTCAAGTTCTCCATCCAACATCAGGCCTGCTCTAAGAAAACATAATATCCAAGCAACCTGTGGGTTACTTAGGCAGTCTGGCTACCTGAAGGCAAGGCTGAAGATCACATACAATGAGCAAAAGGGTATGGCAATGTGATGGACAAAAAGAGTACTCTCCACATTAGATCATTTGGTCTTTAAAAAGGAAATAGGAATCATTTACAAAAGTGCATTGCAGCCAGAGGAAATTTTACCTTACCTTTTGCAACAAATAACAGATGTGTTGCATGTCCCAATGATGGTATCAGGGAAAGTGCAACTCTCTGGGCCAATACAAATATGTCCGGACCCAAAGCAGTGATAGAAGGAATTTATAGCACAGAGTTCTGTAGAAACATAAATAATAGGAAACATAATGTTGGTTAATGGTCAGAACACAATAAAATTCAGATTTCAGCTTCTTCCATTTGGGACTTGGCTACTAATTGCCCAGTAACCAACTGCTAAGCGCCACTATTCAAGCACTCCACATTGCCTGTCTCTGGCTACCATCTTGAACACAAGAAGTTGCTTTGTATTATATCAGACTATTGATTTACCAAGATCAGATTGTGAAGCCACATTCAGAATGCTGCATATAGTTTTGGTCACCCAGACTCAAAAATAATACTACAGGGCTAGAAGAGGTGCAGAAATGGGCAATCAAATTGGAACATCATGCCTATGAAGAGTTTGAGTAAAGAGCTGGGGGCTTTTCTTTTTAGGAAAACATGTGATTAAGGGTTCTGAGGGAACATGACAAGATTTTATATTATCTATGGCTTTGAGAAAGGAATATATTTGTTTCCCTTCTTTCACACATCAGACTGTAACTCAGAGTTTCCCACTAAAACTAACAAATAGTAGAGTTAAGTTAAAAAAAATTGTCTAGACACTACATTATTGAGTTATGGAATTGGATTCCACAAGATACACTGATGCTCAATGGATTAAATGACTTTAAATTGGGGGGCGGGGGAGAGAGATGGTATAACCAAATTTTTGAAGGGCCTAGTCTGATTCAAAAGTTCTATTGTATTTTACAATTTCTCTCCACTTGGAACAAAGCTCTGTAGTCATCATTTTTTCATAAGTGTAATTGCAAATGTATGAAAACTAGTAATTAGCTATAGATTTCCACCTATTTGGCAGCTTAAGCCATCCTCTTCTTTCCCAGTTGTTTGTTGGAGAGATTGGAGTCGTGGAAAACAATTGATTGGAAATGTCAACTCCATGCATAGTGATGGTGAAAAAGGCAAAATCCATAAGAAAAGTGATTAAAATTATGGGGGTTTCCAGTTTACATGGCAGGGGTAGATTGAGATAACATGAAAAAAAATAGATTATACATGGCTTTGACAAAATAACAGAAAGGGTCCCCCCCACACACACACATATTTGCTCAGTGACACTGGAAGTCCAAGTTTCCCAGTGAAATTAATGGGTGCTATGTGAGATTTTAAAAAAATTATTTATTAATTTTATTAATAAGTATGATTAAGTACAAATACATATAGAACCATACATAACAATCAACTGCATTGGAAATTTGTTACAGAGGGAAGTTACATGAGTATAAATAACAAAGGCTTAACAAAGTTGAATAAGTATAAATTCACATAAAACCATATTCAACAATCGACTGTATTAAAAAGTTGTTACAGAGAGAGAGGTTACTAACATATACAAACAGCAAAGGTCTAACCAAGTTGGATTAATCAATATATTGTTTTTATAGCTCCTAATATAGATTCAAATTTCTTTTGTGATGCAAAGTATTCTAAAACTGGGAACCACATTTTAACAGATTTTGAGGAATAAGGTTCCATTTCGCTTTGTGTCAAGAAGTCTGATAACTTATCCATTACACAATATTCCTTAATTTTTAATAACCAGTCAGAGATTGTAGGACGTTTATCATTTTCCCAAAACCTAGCGATAACCGCACGAACTCCTGCGCAAAGTATTTCTATCAAATCTGAATTAGGTGGGTGTTGGATTGCATCTGGCCAGCAATTCAATAAAAGAAATTCCATTTTCATTGGTATTTTAAAGTGGGTTATTTCATATATATGTTTAGTAACCATTTTCTAAAAGTCTTGTACTACATTACAATCCCACCAGCAGTGTGTATATGAGCCCATTTCTTGACATCTTCTCCAGCATAATGGAGAGCTATCCTTTATAGTATGTGTCATTTTTTGAGGAATTAAGTACCACCTTGCAATTATTTTAAAAACTGAGTACGAATAGATAGGCTTTTTGCTCTGAATATATGGGAGTTCCAAACTTTTTCCATTGATCGAGAAAGTGGGTTATTACAATTGTTCTGCCAGTAAGTGGTATAAGATGGTAGATTATCATCAATGAGTGGTAATAAAATTTTGTACAGCAAAGAGAAGTAACCTTTATAGGTTGCATGAGGATTTGTAATTAGCATTTCAAATGGTGTGAGATTTTTCTGTAATCGAGCTCACAGATCTTTATTATTTAGACAGTGACTAAACTGTAAATATTGATATGGGTTTTTTTTTGCAGCAATTGCATTAAAAGGGGGGAGGGGAGCCACTATACAAATTGGGAACAATAACAAATATGGGTAAAATGAAATGGCTGGTGTTGTAAACATACAATAGCAAAAATAAATGAAAGGGTCATATTTATACATTCTTTAATGATGTTAGGCCCATCAATTAGTATTTAGCCATGACAGCTAAATGGAGTCTCCAGTTTCCAAAGTAGTATATTTGGAACTTCTGTTGCTGAGGGATGGTCTCAAGGGTATCTGCATGTCATCACAGTGTGATGATAAACAGCCACAACCTATCCAGGATTTGCTGAGGAGAAAGCTTTGAAGAGAGCTTTCTCCTTATGCCATTATTGTGGCTTCCCACAATTATTTGGGTGGTGATGAATGGGTTAAAAAAATGGAAGTTTTGGACTTGTTTATAGAAGCTTTCTTCATGTTTCCTTCAAGCAATCCAGCCCTCTTATTTATTCATTATTAACACCCTGGTTTTCAAATATCTTACCTGTAGCAGACAGGAGTATCCATAAAAAGACAGTAGTTATAAGCCACAAGATCTTCATAGGTATTTTGCTGGGAATTCCAACTCAGCTGCCTCCAGTTCAACAAATCTAGAGCAAATGTGCAAGTGTGTGCTTCCTCTTTTTTTTAATTTTTATAGACATTGCCTAGTACTTTCTCCTGTCTTGATTCGTCTTCCCCATGATTAGAGATTCATGAATCTGTAAATTTGATTCAGACTACTTAGGTTCAAGAAGTCCAAATTCCCTCTGGAATTCTGCTTTAAAAAAATCTATATTCAGATGATTCCAGTTGAGGTTTATTTTGGGGGGGGGGGGTGCCATTTTACACCATTTTCTTGCTTCTCACTTTTTTTCCTTCTTGCCATTTTTACCATTTTTATCATTTCTGACAATAAAAATTAACAAAAAAGCTGTAAAAGAATTAGCTATATTTACATATTTTTTGGTTATTTTTCTTTTTAGAGGGAACTTGAGTTCAATAGAACTTAAAAGATGAGCAATGACTCTGGACTTGATTCTGTGTAGGGCTATTGAGAAGCAGAGTGACTTTGAACATTATTTATTTATTTCTATCTATCTATCTATCTATCTATCTATCTATCTATCTATCTATCTATCTATCTATCTATCCCGCCTAGCTGGTGAACTGGCTCAAGGCGGCTAACAATCATAAAATACCATCAAAGTGGTTTACAATTTAAAACATAAAACCAAACAGCAATATATATAAGCAACATAGAGCAACAATAAAACTGGCAGCATCAGAGTTCTCATGGTGAAAAAACGACGGCAGAAGATTCGGCCGGTGGGACCAGGGCGATGTTATCCTGCAAAATTCCCACCCGGTGGCGGCTCCTAATTGAAAGCCTGGTGGAAGAGCTCCGTCTTGCAGGCCCTGCGGAACTGTAATAAGTCCCGCAGGGCCCTGATGTCATCTGGGAGCTCATTTCACCAGTATGCCACCGAGAAAGCCCTGGCCCTGGTGCAGGCCAGCCGAACATCTTTTGGACCGGGGACAGTGAGGCGATGCTGTGTACCTGACCTCAGTGCCCTCTGGGGCATATATGGGGAAAGGCGGTCCCTCAAGTAGGCAGGCCCCTGACCATATAGGGCTTTAAAGGTCAAAACAAGCACCTTGAACCGGATCCGGTATGCTATAGGCAGCCAGTGCAGTGACTGCAGCACAGGCCGGATATGGTCCCGCATAGAGAGACCCATCAACAGCCTGGCCGCATCATTCTGCACCAGCTGCAGCTTCCGGATCTGAGACAAGGGCAGCCCCATGTAGAGAGCGTTGCAGTGGTCAAGTCGTGAGGTGACCATAGCATGGATCACTGTAGCTAGGTCTTCACGTTCGAGGAAGGGGACCAACTGCCTGATCAGCTGTAGATGGTAAAAGGCTGCTTAAGCAGTGGCTGCTACCTGGGCCTTCATTGTTAGGGCAGCATCCAGGAGCACTCCCAGACTCCTGACCCCCCGGCGCTGGCACCAATGATGCCCCACCGAAGGTCGGTAGTGGGAACCCTACACACCAGTGGGTGCCTCTGGGAGGTCTGTTCCCCGAGTGCAACCCTAAACATAAAAGTTTAGCTGTAATGGATAAAAACTTCTGTTGCTTGTATCCTCTGTGAATGAACTCTATGGCTGAGGACAGACTGGGAAAATGAAGTGCAATGGAAGCGGGGCAAAAAGACCCAGGGCAAGTTGTCACGGGGCTTTCCGTTCACACTGCGTAGACTGATGTGGGACCATACTGGGGAGGAGGCAGAAAGGAGCATTCACATTGTGGGGCAGCCCCTGGCTTTGGTCTGTTTTGCTGACGTGCGCATAGGCACATGGGTGTATAGGCACATGGGCACAGCAGCTGGATCAGCGGGTTTACATTACTGGCGCCGCTTGATGTACAGCTTGTTTGTGTCCACACTGCCAGGAAGCAGGATGAACATGCACCCAGATGGCATGACACCGGTTTCACCAGGTACCTGTTTAAAGTGCAATGAAAGCACTTCAGGATTGGTTGAGTGCGGCACGGCAACACCAGGATGCTGCAGCTGTCTGAATGGGCTCTCTTAATCCGCTTGCAAAGCAGACCTATATTGGGCCAAACTGCCAGTCTGCCCTCGGCCTATGTTTCTCCAGCCATGATAGCTCAATGGAGCGTTCACATTCATATCAGAAGCAGTATGCTTTTGAGTTCCAGATGGCAGGGAAAGGGTTCATTGGCTTTGTGGATTACTTTATGGAGGAAAATCTACGTAATCATGACTTCAAGCAGGATAATGGTTGAGATGGGTACTTGTTGCAACCCTGCCTGGTTCTCTTAATGGCTCTTCGTAATGTTCCTAATGGTTATAGTTCAAGAGGAGGAAGACCATGTGTTCTGCCAGGAGGGTATAATGTGCAAAGGTCATGAAGTCTGCTGCACAGAGATATAAAGAAACAGTGATTGTAATAACTGTGAAATGGTGTAGGCAATTCTGGGTTTTCGCCAAGAACTGAAGTCACTGTGCTGCTGCGATGTGACGCTGGCCATGCTCTGCCCCCAGATCTTCAATGCATTGCTGGCAGAGGCCTGGTAACTTTAGTTGGGGTCTATTGTTAGGCTACCCATTTTTCCAAGTTACAAAACTAGAATAGGAATCAGAAAGAACCCCTCATCTTTGGGTGCTGCAGGAATAAAATTGTGAGTGTGGAACTCAGTACAAGACTATTCAGCATGACCTGGGATGGGGCATGGATGAAGAGCATGAGGACAATGTATAATGTCATTATCCTCATCCTCAGTCATGGCTACTTCTTCAAGGGTAATGGGGAGATTGCTTGGCCTTATGTGATAGGCAGAAGTTCATGAGGTGTGTATGTAGGTAATGTTTGGGAAACTGGTGCCTGTTCAGTTTCCACCTGAATATATCCTCTGAGTCCAATGTTGAGTTTAAAGACCAAGGCAACATGTGGGGTCCATTGGAAATGAACATAATTTTTCAAAAAGCACAGCATTTTAACTGCCTACATGGCATTTAATGTAAAGCATGTGTTTACTTACTTTTCTGATGCTTTTTAAAAATTAGGGTACATTTTTAAGGCCCATAGTCTTTTTATAAACTGAAGGGAGTTTGATAGGTTTGCTGGTTCTGGGAGATTTGGGGATGGAGCATGCGAGGACAAGGTTTGAGGAGGAGAGGGCCTCAGTGGGCTATGATGCCATACAGTCCACCCTCCAAAGCAACCATTTTCTCCAGGGGAATGGATCTCTGGAGATCAGCTGTAATTCTGGGTGACCTGGAAGTTGGCTACTCTAGTTTTGGATGCTAGACAAGTATGATGGCAGAAGGTTTTTTTTTTTTTTTTTAATATTTTTTATTCAATTTAGTTCTTTACCAAAACATATTGCATATTTATACATTTCTATACATGGAGCCCACTATTTACTTTAACCATTCATATAACTTGGACCAGACTGCTCGCGTATCAGTCTTGGCCTGAATATTCAGTAAGTAACCTAGGTTGTCCATTTCTGCCCAATTAAGTAACAAGTTCACGATTTCTTCCTTTTGAGGTAAACTTGCTGACTTCCACATTTTTGCCCTCAAAATCCGGGCTGCAGTCATAATACACAACAGTAATTTCTTGTTCTCCTTTGTAAGTTCTTTCGGGGGGATGTTCAGTAGAAAAATGGTAGGGTCCATTGGTACGTCCAGCTCCATAATTTCACATATCATTTTTTTTACCATCGACCAATAATCTTTCAAATTTTTACAATTCCACCACATGTGAAAATATGTACCGACACAGTTACCACATAACCAACATTTATCTGAAGCCTTATCAAAACATTTATGCAATTTATCCGGTGACCAATGCCACCTGTAAAACATTTTATATATATATATATATTTTCCTTGTAATTAACTACCTTTAAGTATTTAACAGATTCCCAAATCTTGCCCATCTGTCCAATTCTATATTACCACCTAGATCTTTCATCCAATTTATCATTGTGGGCTTTATTGTTTCTTCTAACATTATGTGGTTTAGTAAAAATTTATAAAGTTTATTAATCAGTTTCTCATTAGTGTCCACCCAGATCTTGTCTAAATCTGTTGGGGTCTTACTAATGCCAGTTCTAATATCTTTCTGAAATCTGGACTGCAACTGAGCCCTCTCCCACCAAGACAATTGCATTCCCAATTCTTCTCTCAATTGTGAATCGTTTTTGATTATCTCTTTATTATCATTTAATAATTTATCGTAGCATGCTTTATTTTGGGGATCTAGCAGTGATGGCTTGGTAAAGGCTTCTAAGGGGGCGACCCAGCCTGGTACTTTTTGGTAAAATTTAGATTTTATTTCTATCCAAGTTTTTATCAGTGCAGCTCTCAAATTGTGTGCATTGAAGTTTGAATGAATTTTATGCTTTTCGTACCAGAGATAGGCATGCCACCCCATATATAGATCATGACCTTCTAAGGCCAACACTCTACTATTCTTTAATGTTATCCAGTCCTTTATCCAGACCATCGCTGCCACCTTACCATATAGTTCCCAATTTGGCAAACCTATTCCCCCATTCTCTTTTACATCTTGTAATAATTTCCATTTAACTCGTGGTCTTTTGGGAAACCATATAAACTTCCTTGTTATATCATTTAAATCTTTATATGTTTTACTATTGATTTTTAATAAGGGGATTGATTGAGCCAAAAATAAGAACTTTGGAAGCACGTTCATTTTGATTGCTGCTACTTTTCCCAGCCATGATAGATTTAATCCTTTCCATTTATTTAAGTTTTCTCTCGTTTTTTTAATGAATGTGTTATAATTATCCTCAATTAGCGAACTGGTTTTGTTTGTACATATTATCCCTAAATATTTAATCCTCTTTACTACTTCCATACCTGATATTTTTTGAATCTTATCTTTCATTTGTTCAGAACAGTTTTTACTTAGAAGTTTTGATTTTTTAATATTAATTTTTAATCCTGCAACACACCCATATTCTTTAATCCTTTCCATTAACCTTTTTAATGAGATTATTGGTTCTTCTATTATAAACATTAGATCGTCAGCGTATGCGCACATTTTATATTCTTGTTGCCTACATCTGAGACCTTTAATTAAGTCATCTTTCCTAATTTGTTCACAGAGCGATTCTAATGCAAAAATAAATAAAAGTGGTGACAGCGGACAACCTTGCCTAGTGCCTTTTTCTATCAGAAATTCTTTTGAGATATCCCCATTTATTCTAAGCCTAGCAGTTTGTTTTTTATATATTGCTGTTATCATTGATTCGAAATTTTTACCTGGGTCATATTTTTTAATTTTTGCCAGTAGGAACTTCCATGATAAATTATCGAAGGCCTTCTCTGCGTCCATGAACATTAAAGTAGCCGCCTTTTCTGGATGTATTTCATAACATTCTAGTACATTAATTAGAGTTCTAATATTTTCCCTAAGTTGTCTTCTGGGTAAAAAACCCACTTGGTCATTGTTAATTATTTGGTTTAATATTATTTTAAGTCTTTCGGCTAAGACGCTAGCAAAGATTTTGTAGTCCACGTTTAGCAGAGAGATAGGCCTATAATTATCAATTGCATCTAATTTTTCTTTGTCTTTTGGTATTAAAGTAATCAGTGCTGCGTTCCAAGAGTCTGGGATATTATTTGTTTTAGCTATGTCATTTAGCATGTCTTTATAGACTATTGAAATTTGGCCTTCGAACATCTGATAGAATTCCCCCGTTAATCCATCTGGGCCAGGTGATTTGTTATTTTTTTGTTTTTTTATCGCTTCTACCACTTCAAATATTGAAATAGGTTCGTTTAGTCTTTTTTGTGCCTCTGTGAAGTTTGTTTTGCCTTCTGTGCTGTCTAAATATGCCTCAATTTGTTCTTCACTTTCCTCATTTTGTTTGTATATATTACTAAAGTATTCAACTGCTATTTTCTTTAAATCTTCTTGTAAAAATTTAATTGTGCCTTTCTCATCTTTTAGGGATATAATTGATTTTTTGGCTTGTTCTTTCTTTAACCTGTATGCCAGCCACCTTGTAGGCTTGTTGGCATTCTCAAAGAAAAAGAGTTTATTATATTGAATTTTTTTCCCTACCTCTTTACTTAGTAATAAATTTAACTTATGCTGTTTTAAAAGTAGTTTACTTTTATTATTACAAGTCCCTTGATTTTTAAATCTGTTACCTTCTTCAATTTTAATCTGCTTAACAAGGTCATTGTATTCTTTATTTTCTTGTTTCTTTTTCCATGATGTATAACTAATTATTTTACCCCTGATATAAGCTTTAAATGTATCCCATACTATATTTCTTGACATCTGTGGTGTTAAGTTTCTTTTAAAGAAGTCCTTAATGTCTTCTTTTAGTGTCTGTACAAAGTATTTGTCCTTCAAAATGTATTTATTCATTGTCCATCTAAAATTTCTCTGCACCTCTCTAAGTGATACCATTATTGGGTTGTGATCTGCAAAGGTTAAGGGGAGGACTTCTATATCCATCATTTCCATAATTAGCGACCTTGAGAGCCATGCCATATCTATTCTCGACCAAGATTTATATCTTGCCGAGTAGTATGTAAATACTTTTTGGTTGGCATATTTGGTTCTCCAGGCATCTAATATATCATATTCTTCCGTTATATGATAAAAATTTTCTGGTAGTGTTTGGCCCTTTTTCTTAGTGGCATGCATACCTTTCCGGTCTAAATTCCTATCCACCACTGCATTAAAGTCGCCTATTACACAAACATTATTGCATTTTTTAATCTCCATAACTTCCGCTAGTTGATTGTAAAAAACCCTTTGGTTGGCGTTTGGTGCATATATGTTTATTAAAGTATATTCTTTCCCTTGTCTTATTATTGAGATTGCGACTATTCTCCCATCTGTGGAAGCATAAATAAGTTGTGGATGGAGATATTCTTTGGCATATATTACCACACCCCTTTTCTTTTCTTTGCTGTCTGCAGATACAAACGCAATACCTAGTTTTTTATAGTTAATGTATTTTGTGTGTTCTTGTTTAATATGGGTTTCTTGGAGACAAGTTATTTCGGCTTTAAGTTTATTTATCTGGTGAAATATCCTTCTTCTTTTTTGTGGGGCATTTAACCCATTAACATTAATTGATACAATTTTGAATTCTTTAATGTTCCGAGCCATCCTTCAACTCGCCTTCTCCCCGCTTACTCTTTAGTTGAAATCTCGTCTGTATTTGCGATGGAGTTGGTTCTTCTTTTTTTTCCCTTCCTCTTGTTCTTCCTTCTCTTTTTTCCTCCTCCTTCTCCTTGTCTTTCCCTTCATCTATAATGTCTTCTTCTTTCTCTGATGTAGAGTCTTGTTCTTCTTCTTCAAAACCAAAATCTGTTCCATGCGTGTCCAAAAAGTTATCCAATTTGAAGACGGAGTCCAATTTGTACCTTCTTCCTTTATATTCGAAAATCAGACCTTCCGGGATGTTCCACCTGTATAGAATATTTTTCTCCCGGAGACTGACTGCCAACTGTTGGTACGTTTTCCTTCTCTCTCTGACTCTCCACGGGACCTCTTTCAGAAATCTTATTTCTTCTCCTTGAATAGTAGTTTTAGAGTCGTAAGCCGCTTTCAGAATTCTATCCCTTATTGTTCTTCGGTTGAATCTGATGAACACTTCTCTAGGTTTCTTAAATTTCCTTGCAAAGGCTGTGTTCCGTTTATAAATAGTCTCTATCTCTGCCGTGACTTCTTCTTTGGTTCCTACTTTAAGTTGGTCAACAATTACTTTGATAATTTCCTCTTTCCAGTCCGTGGATAGATCTTCTGGGACGTTCTGGCACCTTAGCGTCATTGCAGCTTTATGGCAGAAGGTTTTGAGTGGCTTGAAGATTCCTTATACAAGCAGAGCAATTCTTCTACAAGACAAAAATTAGAAGTATGTCTCAGGAATGGAGTAGGTGTGTGGGGGGATTCCAATGTCCAGGAAATTGCTTGGGGCCCCCACTAACGTTCAAGGGGCTGGATTGAGACTGGAGAGATTTCACAGAGAGAGACAACCAAGACAGTGGCTTTACCTTAGAAACTATTTATTGAGTCTTGAAAACCACAATGCAGAAACTTTCAAACATATAACATTCTAATATGCAGCATAGAGCACTAATCAGATTAATCAGATACCTAAATGGAGTGCACTGTGGTTCTATACAGGATAAATATTGGCGGTTGCCCCAGCAGATGTAATGTTATCAACCGGGCCTCACAGCATAGCCCATGGGTTTTAATGGATGTAGAATGAATCATTTATTACGTACAAAGACAAGCTCAGAACTAAATACAATACCAATAATGATACATAAAAACATTGTTACATAAATTATATTAAAATGAGCAAACATAATCCAGTAGATGAATATAGAACTAGCAGATCTAACAGTTGCACAAAATCTGGCCAATGTTGCCATGATCCAAGGCTCATGGTCCAAGTAAATATAAATGCTAGCACATTCATCTGGCTGCAGTGTGGTTTAATAAGGTTTTCTTTCAGAGACATGAGCAATGGTAAGGACTGATCAGTGAATACAGCTGGATGCTATAGGCAGATATGGGTTTGACATGTATTTTGGTGACACTGGTGCCCAGGGTAGTCATTCTGGGCCACGTAGTCATCTGCTGGACAACAAATAGCATGAACAACAATAGGTGGCGATGCACATATGATGGTAGTCACTGAGCTCAGCTACCTAGTGTATCCCACCATTAAATATGTTTTAAAAAATATGATACAGATCAGCCAAAGGTCAAGCAGGTTGTTGGACCAAGATTACATAAAAGGAAAACAGTACATATTTAATTGGTATGAAATAAAGCAAGTACATCAGTTTGGAAAAAATGGGTACACGGTGCTGTCAAACCTTGCTTGCTTTGCTTGCATCAAGTTGCCATGATTTAGGGGGGAGGGAATTCCTGTGGGGAAGGGTGTGTGTAAATGAGTGTGAATGAATGAATGAGCAGCTATAACTTTCTGTGAAGCGTGCCTCCTTTTCTCATTCTCATGGAAAGGTGTCCTTGAAGCAGCTTGATGCCAGCCTGGTCAGGAGATAACCAAATATGCATCTTCACTTCCTGGTTGGGATGGCAATGATAGGCATATGAGTGACGTGTGCTTGGGGATGGGGTTAATTCTGAATTATCTATATGAAGCATGTACCTGCCAAAATGCTTTAGTTCTAACACAGTGATGTTCTGGAACATGTATACTCTTCAATAACCTTATCACTGCCAAAGAGAGAGTTGTCTTGACAGGTACAAAGTTTGTGAATATGGGAATGGGAACATTAAGAGAAGAAATCAAATGTCTGAGATTAAATGGAATGCAATAATAGTGATGTGGTATGTCTTTTGTCCATATCTGTTTATTAGTAAAATATTGGTCAAAACTTTATTTTATAAGTTGAGCTTTGTTTATTTTACTGGAATGGAGTTATCTACACTTTGGCTTTCAATTATTTTTCCTTTTTATTGATTTTTATTGGTAATTTTGTTGATTTTATTGTAATTGTAATTTGTATTGTAATTTGTATTGTAATTTGTATTGTAATTTGTATTGTAATTTGCAAGGGGGGAGGTTTCAAACTTAGCTCTAAAAAGCAGGATATAATATTTAAAATACATTACGTACTATGGTAGTTTCATATGTACCCTGGAAATAAATTTAGGACTCTTGTGTATTTTTTCCATACTTTTCATGTGCCTGTAGAACATTCTTGGAGTAATAATAATATAGTTAATGTGCCTCATACATTATGGTAGTGATGTGGGAGTCTCTTAGTTATGCCTTCAGTCCACACTGCAAGTGAATTGTTCAGACTAGCTACATACACCCTTTCTAATGATTTGTGACCTATGATCCTAGCTAGGTAAAAACTTTGTTGAAATTGGCCCTATGCATGGAATATGTGCATGCAAGCGTAATCCGGGCATTGGAAATAAGGGCAAGTTCAAGGCTTAGGACCTCCTTTCTTAAAGCCCCCTTCCCACTCATACACCTTGGCTTAAGCAAAGCAACTATTTATTACAACAGGGAAAATACAATTTTGCACACAGAGTATGGTACTCCCCACCCCCAAACTCCTTTCCCTTCACAAACCAAAGGGCCAGTATTCAGTGTCCCAGAAGTGTTGTTTTCTTGTTGAAGCTAGTCCAGCTACAGTCCCTCAGAATCAGACCTCCAGTGGGAAGGAAAGTTCTCAGGGCCTCCCTCCTCACCCTCCGAGAGAAGAAATCAGCTTCAGTTAGATACCATTCCCCTGGTGGGGGGTCCCTTGCTTTCATGGTGGCTGGTGGGAAGAAATTTCATTCACCATCCCAAAAGAGCAACACTGAGCGCGATGCGCTGACGTCATCCGGAAGTGGGGTGATGCTCTGCTTTTGCGGCAAAACTCTATGGTTTGAGGCCAATTTTACCATAGAGTTTTGCCAAAAAAGCAGAGGGTCATTCCAACATCACCAACACGCTGAGATCACTTCTGGGTGATGTCAGTGCATTGTGCAACATCCCCACCCACTCCTGGAACATCCCCCAATCCCCCTGCCGATGCAACAAAGGCAAAACTCTGTGGTTTGAAGCCAATTTTACCAGAGAGCTTTGCCCAAAAAGCAGAGTGTTGCCCCAGATGTCGCCGATGTGCTGATGTCACTTCACCTCATCACATGATGTCCCCATCCACTCCTGGAATGCCCCCCAAAATCCCCCCTTATGGTGCAACAAAGGGGCCTGGCAATCCTAGCTTCAGTTCAAAGATAAATGGTCTGTGGGCTAACCTCCTCCAGAAGAAGTGATTTCCATAAAGGGAGGGCCCACACCAGACAAAAACTCCTTCAGCTGAGAACTTTCAGCAATCCAGTAACTGGAGAGACAAACAACTAGGCCTCATGCGCTACACCCTCCCCAGTTTTTTTCTTCCAGTCACTCCTACACACACTCCTCCCAATATGCAAATTAAGTAGTTTCATTGCTCCACCCCAACAGCATATATCCCCAAAGCTCTACACACACACTTCCTCAGATATCTGAGAAATTGTGTGTGCACATGAAAGCACATACCTTGAATAAACTTTTGTTGGTCTTAAAGATCCCACTGGACTCAAAATTCATTCTACTGCTTTAGACCAACATGACTGCCCACCTGGGTGCATTTTTTTAAAAAAAATATTCTAATGCAGTTCTGACTGTAGCCACTAGGGCTTCAGGGAAGGTAGAGCACAACAAACAGCTTGGCCTTTCTGCAGAGTTTACCATGAGGCTGAGGGAAACTGTTTCAGATCTTGCTAAACCTATCAACCAAGCCTTCACTGGAGCAAGGAAAGGCCAGCCAAGATAGGATGCCGCCACGCTTTCCTTTTTCCTTTAGTTCCACTCAGCTCCTGCACAGCCAGATCTTACCAAGGGGCAGCCTTGCTAGTGAGTGATAGGAAGCAAAAAGGGGGGGGGGGGAGAACCCTTCATTGTCTTTTTCTACATATCTCTCTTTTCCACATCTCCTTCATTTTGCTCTCTTCCTTTCATGATATGCCAGTCATCTTTCCCCACTTCTAATCCCCCTCCCTTTATTTTTCAGTCTTAATGCCTTCTCACCCATCCTAGTTTGCAACTTAGAATGCATTTAACTGTAGTATAGAAGCAAACCTCTGTTAATATTATGGACAGAATGGGGGAGTTGATATTTCCCTATTATCTATTAAAGTAGTAGAAGAATGCTTCCCCCTTTCTACCCTTAACATGCATGATAAAAAATGTTAATCTCTTCAGTGGTAACAAATGAGGAACAGAAGTTAGAATTTGTTAACAGCCAGCCATGTGATTTATTTTGTTACGAATCTAATATTTGGCTTGGATTAGGGTCATATTGGGGGGCCCAGATGGATGGCTCTTGGCAGCCCTGCACTCTGGAATTTTCAGATTTTCCCACTTTCTTGTTTCTAAATGCTAGAATCACCCACCCTTTCCTCCCTCCCTAGACAAAATAAAAGGCTTCTTCCTTCTACTGTACATCCAGATTAGTTGTTATATAACTACAGACATAGATCTTCCGAGTTATCTGCAAGTATATGAGAAAATGTCACATCTAGTTAGGCTAGGGCTGCCAAGTCCCCCGGGAGGGCGGGGGAAACACCGATTTTAAAGCTTACCCCCGCTTTTTCAAAATTGGCCACCGGGGGAGGCAATGGCTGCCAGCAGGAACGCAGCCTGAACTCTTAAAGGGGAAATGTCTGTTGAGGCTTTTTACTGCAGGCTCTCTGCAGACATTTCCCTTTTAAGAGTTCAGGCAGAGCGAGCAAGAGAGCCCCGCCCAGAAATTAAGGAGGGACTAGGCTCTTTCTATTGAAGGGCGTGCTTTTGCATGTGGCGTGCAAAGTTGCTGCTGGGGTAAGTGCTTGTGCCAGCTATTTTCCTTCTCTCTCTCTCCCCCTCCCCCTTTCTTTCTTTTTTCTGTCTGTCTGTCTGTCTGTCTCTCTTTCTCTCTCTCTGTCCCCATCCAGCAGAGGTCTATCAGTGGCTATTATTAGCCACAAGGTCTAAATGGAACACTTTGTCTGGGGTAGTGATGCTCTGCATTCTTGGTGCTTGGGGGGCAACAGTGGGAGGGCTTCTGGAGTTCTGGCCCCGCTGCTGGACCTCCTGAGGGCACCTGGTATTTTTGGCCACAGAGTGTTGTACTGGATGGGCTGTTGGCCCGATCCACTGTGGCTTCTCTCCTGTTCTTATGATATGAAAATCATATTTAGCACTTGTGTAGCACTTAGTGCTTCATATTCTGCCGAGATGAGGAAGGATTCAGTAGGGCCGTTGTTCAGTGATAGAGCATCTGCTTGACATGCAGGAGGTATCAGCCTCTTCAGCTAAAAAAGGATCAGGTAATAGGTGACATTAAAGATCTCAGCCTGACCCTGGAGAGCCACTACCAGTCTGAGTAGTCAATACTGACCTTGATGGACCAATGGCCTGATTCAGTATTAGGAAACTTCATGAGTTAATGTGTCAGCATGTGGAAACAACATCACAGGATGTGACATCACAAAATGATGTCACTTCCTTTCTCCTGGCTCCACCCCCAAAGTCTCCTGGCTCCACCCCCAAAGTCCTCAGATATTCCCAAGTTGGACTTGGCAGCCCTAAGTTAGGCCTTCAGCAGTTACACTGAAATACAAGATTTTCTAATGTTTCAAAGTAAGGAAGTACCTCATCCCACTCTTTAAAAAAGAAAAGATGATCAGAGCTGTTTTCTCAAAGAGCTCATTGTTTTAATTTCTTCAGACTCTCCTTTCAGATGATCCAAGGCAGGGGCATAGAGTTTTGTAAATGCTGGGGGGGGGGGGCTCTTTAGCGCGCATGCGTGAAGAGCATGCACGATCACTGGAGCGATGTTCTCCCCCCCCCTGGGGAAACATAGCGCCTGCCGCCACGCCTCCCCGGGCCCTTCCGAGGCTCGCTAGCCACTGCTGCTGGTGCCTCTCTCTCTCCCCCCCCCAGCCTCACCACTCCTTCCCTCTCCCTCCCTCTTTTCTGGGTGAAATGCCCAGCGTGGTTACGTCACCTGGAGGTGATGCCATCTCATTGGGCAAGTTGCCAGGGTGACGCTCTGGCAATTGCCCTGAAACTCTATGGCGCCATAGAGTTTCAGGGCGATTGCTAGAGCATCACCCTGGCAATGTGCCCAGCGGGATGGCGTCACTTCCGAGTGATGTAATCACGCTGGGCATTTCGCCCGGAAAAGAGGGAGGGAGAGGGAAGGAGTGGCCAGGCCGGGGGGGGGGGGAGAGGCACTGGCAGCAGCGGCTGGCGGGCCTCGGAAGGGCCCAGGGAGGCGCAGCAGTGAGGTGCGGCAGCAGGTGCTACATTTTCCCAGGGGGGCTCAGTCCCCCCCCGGGAAATTTTGGGGGGTGGCTTGAGCCCCTCCCCCCGTAGTCTACGCCTATGATCCAAGGAGACTCAGGAAGAGTAATACTGAAGAGCCTACCCTTTTCTCAAGCAAGCATCTGAGGTTGCTTGCCTCTTCCTTTCTTGGATTTACCCTGCCCCAGGCATCTCGTGAGAGGATTGTCAGGAGAGGTTTCGTGCCTTTAAGAGCTGCCAAGAAGGTTCTAAAAAAGTATAATTCCCAGATTCTGCTATGAATCTGTGACACATGCAGGCAGCCCAGCCTCCTTTACTACTGGGCAGAGGGTTACATGGATGTTAAGCTCTCAAACACTCTAGACACATTCAAATTCAGAATTTTATTACGATCCAAGACCAGCATATATATATCAGCAATCATATAAACATACATATTTGTTAGATATCTGAACATGTTAATTAGAAGTGAGACCATACATTACTAGAATAAAGTCCATTAGAATTGTTAAAATGAAGCAGTTATCTTCTGTCTAATTAGACATGCCAAAGCAAATAACAAAACAAAAACCCTCACTAAAGCATTCTAGTCCAGAGGTGTCAAACTCATTTGTTATAAAGCCAGATCTGACACAAATGCCACTTCATTGTGCTGGGTATTATGCTATTTAGGGGAGAGGATCCTGAGAGCTATTTAAGCTTGTGTGTTTGTTTGTTTGTTTGTTTTACTTATTTAAAACATTCATATAATGTCTTATCTCCTTTAAGACTCAAGGCAGCTAACAATACAACAAGTTGCAAGGAAACAGAATGCAGAAGTCCAGTGGAAAGATAAAAAACAAACATTTGCAGTAAAATTGGAAATTAAAAGCCCTCACTCAAAACCTGCAAAATAAAAACACAGCCAAATATGCCAAAACAGATTACCCGCTATCAAATGCCCTCTGAAATAGAGCTGTCTCACAAGCTTTCCTAAATGTAGCCAGTGAAGATACCCTCTGCACCCATTCTGGTTGGCCGTTGCAAAGGACTACTGTACTGGGTCTGCCTCTGACAAAGATAAGTCCATACACCTAAATCTATGCTAATTTCCTTAGAAATCCCAATATACGCAATCAAACTTTCTCCCAAACCAGTTTCCATATGAATTTTTTCTCATTTCTTTGTCGGGTACTTTTAAGGTTTGTAAACTGTATGGTAGGTATAAATGATTTAATTACATAATTATAGTTGGATCAGGTCCAAATAAACACGTTCGGGCTTTTAGAGATTGTAATTGATTAGGTATCTAAAATACAGATGGCAATTTAAAGAGCGCTGTTGAGGTATCTCAAGTAAAGAGCTGATTAAGAAGAAGAAGAAGAAGAAGAAGAAGAAGAAGAGATTGGATTTATTCCCCGTCCTTCACTTGTAGTTTCAGAGCGGCTTACAAACTCCTTTCCCTTCCCCTCCCCACAACAGACACCCTGTGAGGTGGAAGTCTTGGTTCAAATCAAGGATAAAAAGTCAACATTGACAGATAAATCCAGAATGAAAATGCATGCATGGATTATTCAGATTCACATCACACAGTTTCATTAACTACTACTTCACTGTTTCTGGACTTCTGGTCTTCCTCATCTGCATACCCTCACCTGCAGCCCTTCCTATGTTAAAGTGTATTGTCTCTCGCCCATGTAATAATTTAAACAGGTGTGAAATCAGATCAAGTAGTAGGGCTTTCTCAAGAACATATTTTGTAAGAGTAAAAAAGTAAAAAGAATCCTTTTTTAGTGATACTTAGCTGATTGAAAAAACTATCTACTGTCAGTATGTTTTGTGTGAAGAGGGCCTTCCAAAATTTGGACATCTTCACTAATTTCCTTCTCAGCCGCTTAGGTGAGTTTTCAGATCCCATAAGTGATTCCAAGATATTCGGGCACTTTCACACATGCTAAATAATGAAGTTTCAATCCACTTCAGCAACCATTTGCAAGTGGATTCTGTCATTCCATGCAGTAAAATCCAGTTGCAAAGTGCGTTGAAAGTGGAGTGAAAGTGTGTTATTTAATTTGTGTGAAAGAGCCCATTGTCACAGTGAAAAACACCACCATTTGTGAAATTCTACAGGATGTTGTGGATCCCAGATTGCGTCACGCACAAAGGAATGCATACAGCAGAAATAGCCATCATGCCAGCGTAATGCCAGGGAAGAACACTTTTCACTGACTGACTGTTCCAGCAGAAAATACTCAAGGACTCAAATAACAATTCTCCACCTGCCCAACTGAACCCATGTGATGTTTCGGATCATGTTTATTTAAAGGCAGAATGCAAAGCCCCTAGTATTGAGCAACGCAAAGGGTTAGTTTTTGTGGGCAACTTTTTTTAGGTTGCTAGCTGTAGTTCTTTTCAGATATATCTCATAATCTGTAGGACGAAAAGGACTGCAAAAGAGAGAGAGAGAGATACATTCATGTTGATATAAGCATGAAAAATTCATTGAACAGACCATAAAACCAATATTTCCATCCCAGAATAATGTTGAATCTGCTCTTTAAGGGGTTTTTTTTAATCCCCCAAAGTTAGGCTAGTTGCCATTTTTGAGGATGTCCAGTTTTTATGTTAGAAGATACTGTCCCCTGAATGAGCAGATCTTGGCATTTCCATTCTGATTGCCTGACAGAACCCAATTTTCCTCCTCAGATCAGTAAAATGTTGGCCCTGAACTGGATAGCCCAGGTAAGCCTGATCTCATCAGATTTCAGAAGATAAACAGGGCTCAGCCTGGCAAGTATTTGGATGGGAGACCTCCAAAGAATACCAAGGCCAGGATGCAGAGACAGGCTATCAAGCCCTTTCTCTGAACGTCCTCCATGCCCCAGTAGGAATTGTCAGAGGTTGCCATGACTTCCAGGCATGAGAGAATGGAGAACAAACCCAAAACAGTAAAATGCTGGTAGGTCATCCACCATTGGATTGTGCAGCAAGGTTTGCCAGTTTATCCTGGAAGAAACTCCTGTGGCTTTAACAGTTTCATGATGGGGAAATTTACTGCCACATGCATGCTGCAAACAAAGCATTGACTTTTCATCAAACCCCACCCCCTATAGACACAAACAGTTATTAGTTTAGTTTCTGCAAGCTGTTTTGCTGATTCCAAGGCACTAAAACAATATTACTTTTTCAGGACAACTTCAGGTAATCTAAGAGGATGAAAGCTTTGGAATGGCCTTGGGAGAGAAGGATTGGAGTAAATTGATGTTGCCTGAGATGTTTCCCTTCCCTCAAAGAACAAGTTGTGACGGCCTTGGGAGATATAGAAACCTTGTTATATTGAGTATTTGGCATTTCCTTTATGTGCTACATTTGTATATTTAGATTTGTTTTCTTACGTTTGATATATGAATTTTGTAATTTATTGGGTTGAATAAAGAAATATTTTAAAAAGCTTTGGAATGCCACAGGCACAGAAATTTATGCATAGATAAGGAGGGTCCCATGTGGCTGAAACATTTGCTCTACTAGTATTGTCTTTTATGTGCAACTAGGAATAAGGCCCGTTGTGGAAATAAATACAGCGGGCTCTAGAAAGAGGCTCTGGGAGAGTGCCCCGGCCTTGGGCACTCAGCGTCAATTTGCTGTGGTGACCTCAGCAGGGTATAATGACACAGAGTCCACCATTTTCTCCAGGGGAAGATCTCTGCCATCTGAAGAGCAGTTGTAATTCAGCGTGATCTCCATTCCTCCCCTGGAGATTGGCAACAATGGTTCCCCATAAGGGAACGGATGGTTTGAAGGGTGGAGTTGATGGCACTGAACCTGTCTGAGGTCTCACCCCTGCTGAAACCTCACCCTCTCCAGGGTCCACCCTTCAAATTTCCAGGAATGTCCCCACCTGGAGTTGGCAACCCTACCTCCCAGCCAATCGTCAATGTATCGTTATTTGTCCCCTGGCTTCAGCTTTCCTCCCTAAAGAGCAGTTGTAATTCTGAGTGATCTCCAGCCCCCACCTGGAGATTGGCAACAATGGTTCCCCATGAGGGACTCGCTGGTTTGGAGGGTGACGTCTATGGCATTGTACCTGTCTGAGGTCCCACTCCTCCCCAAACCTCACTATCTCCAGGCTCCACCCCTCAAATCTTCAGGAATTTTCCACCTGGAGTTGGCAACCATATCTCCTTCCCAGCCAATCATCAACCTCACTCTTCAAGTTTCTATTCCCCCCCCCCCCCCCGCAGCCTCCACCATGCTCTGTCACATTGGCTGTCATAAAGGGTCCACCTCAGCAGGGTATGAGGACATAAGAGTCCACCATTTTCTCCAGGGGAACTGATCTCTGGCATCTAGAGAGCACTTGTAATTCTGAGTGGTTTCCAGCCCCTGGTGGAAAAGTAGACTTTCTCTGCAATGGGAACCGAAGCAGCTGACATCATTCTCCTCTCCCCCTTTTTGACTTGCACAACAACCCTGTGAGGTAGGTTAGGCTTAAAGTCTGTGACTGGCCCGAAATCACCAACTCAGCAAGAACCTGGGCCTAGCAGATCCTGCACTGAAACGCTGACTGCTACGCCTAGGGTAGCCTACCTCCAGGTGGAGCCTGAAGATCACCAGGTATTACAATTGAACTCCAGACAACACTCTTCCCCACTCCCTTGGAGAAAATGTCTGCTTTGGAGGGTGGCCTCTATGGCATTCTGTTCAGCTGGCCCCAATGAGTTTTCTCCCAAAGGTCATCATAGGTGTGGAAATGGGCTTTCAGAGAAGCAAACTTGGTTGCCTAGCAACGGGCACTGAGGAGAAAGTTGTCGGCTCTGATGATGGAATAGGGTTCCCAACCTCCAGGTGGGGCCTGGGGAGCTCCCGCTTTTACAATGGCTCTCCAGCTGACAGAGATCAGCTCCCCTGGAGAAAACGGCAATGGACTCTATGGCATTGTACCATGCTGAGGCCCCTCCCCTCCCCAAACCCTGCCCTCTCCTGGATCCATCCCCAAAGTCTCCAGGGATTTTCCAACCCAGACCTGGCAACCCTGTGATGGAAATACCTGAAGATTTGGGGGGTGGATCCTGTGGAGGGCAGCATTTTTTGGGGGGGGGGATAGAAGGACTCAGCAAGCTATAATGCCATAAGGTCTACCCTCCAAAGCAGCCAGTTTCTCCAGGGGAACTGATCTCTATCATCTGGAGATCAATTGTAACAGCGGGAGATCTCCAGGTCCCACCTGGAGATTGGCAACCCTAGGGGGAAAGTCAGCCGCACTGCAGGGGGTTGAAGGGAACGGTTTGATGGTCACTAGCCCACCTCATTAGCCAGCCAGCCGTGGTGGAGCCAAGCAGGAGAGAGGGCCTGAGGAATTTCACACAGCCAATATGTTCCATTTCAGGAACTCTTCAGTAACAATTTCTGTCAGGCATTTTACACAGAACCTTACTAGTACCGGTTCCCTAACGGAACATATTGGCCCTTTCACACAGAAATCTCTCCCGTTGGGGAAGCGTTCCTGAGCTGGTTTACCTTGAAACCTCCTCCCAAGTGTTCTTCAGTGCTTGTACCAGTACTGAAGCGCTACGGGGTGCTGTGTGAAATGGCCCCCTGTTTCTGACAGTTTATTCTGGGCATGCTGGCAGTGTGTGGGGGAGGGGTTATGTTGATAGACCATTGTCTTTTCACTGACAGAAGCAGGCCACTGAGGGGACAGTGAGACCTGGCAGTGGGCGGAGGAGAAGAGTGGACCCAGCACCCAGTTGGTCCTTCCCCTTCGCTGGCTCCCTCCAGACTGAGGCCGGGACGCTGGCCAGTGGCTCTGTGGGCAGGACTGAGGCAAAGCAGGGAGAGAATGCAGCCAGTGGCCAGGGTCCCCCTTTTGAGTGGCATTCCATCCAGCCTACTGATTTTGGCGCCCCATGGAATCTTGCCCCTTGGAATCTTAAAACGGCTTTATTTAATAGGAAAGATGGTGGGAATTTGTGTGTAGCTGAAATACCCAGGATAAGGTTACAAGGCCTTAAACTTAGCAGCCATTTCAAGACCACTCAACACTGTTTGTAAGGATAGTTGTGAATTTCAGAAATGTGAGGGTTGGACATGTACTCGCCATGCTCTGAACCCTGGCCTGAGCCATGAAGAAGAAGAAGAAGAAGAAGAAGAAGAGGAGGAGGAGGAGATTGGATTTATATCCTGCCCTTCACTACCCAAAGGAGTCTCAGAGCGGCTTACAGACTCCTTTCCCTTTCCCCCCCACAACAGACACCCTGTGAGGTAGGTGGGGCTGAGAGAGCTCTGATAGAAGCTGCTCTTTTTCGAGAACAGCTGTGCCAGAACTATGGCTTGCCCAAGGTCATCCAGCAGGTGCAAGTGGAAAAGTGGGGAATCAAACGTGGGGTTCTCCCAGTCTAGAGTCCATGCACTTAACCACTACACCAAACCAGCTCTCAATTATGAACTTCACCCAACTCCCATCTAAATTTTGGCTTGGCCAAACCCCAGGCCATTATCAGCATACTTGTTTCGTGGTTTCCAAAGTTATCATTACAAATAGGGAGAAAGGAAAATGGCAGTGCTGAAGGTTGGTGATAGCTAAGGACTTACCTTAAATTCTGTCGTTACTATGGCAATGACATTTTCTGAGCATGTTCAGAACAACCATTGCCAACAAGAACTCTGGGATATATTATTGTGTATGTACGAAATGATTTTTAAGAATGTTTCTGAATGTATATTATGAAGCAAGAGGGTACATTTGTAACCTGGCCAATTTTTAATAGAACATTGTCCAACATATTTAAATTCATTTGACCATATAATGTATACGCATGACCTGATTCTGCAGTTTGGCTCACTGTTCTAAGTTATCTACCATGCATGATACCTGCTCTGTGTTTGTGCAATATATTCATTGTCCTAGTTTCAATGGCAGTGTTCCTCATCTCTCAAATCAATAAATGTTTTGCTAGAGCAGGGGTGGGCAAACTGTGGCTCGGGAGCCGCATGTGGCTCTTTCACATATATTATGTGGCTCCTGGCAAGGCGGCTGGGGAAGCTAAATATCATTAGCAACCAACTATCATTGGACAAATTAATATTATTATCAGTATCTGCTTTTACCCCTTTTGTTATTATTTTTGGCAGTCTCATTTAATGTTAATAAAAAGCAAATTTGCTTATTTTCCAACAAAAGCGGGTAATATTTGTTCATTGTGGCTCTCAAACATCTGATGTTTATTCTGTGCGGCTCTTATGTTAAGCAAGTTTGGCCACCCCTGTTCTAGGTGGCTCTTACGCTGAGCAAGTTTGCCCACCCCTGTGCTAGAGTATCTTCTAGTTGCATGATACTCAGCCCAAATTATATGCCACTTAAATATATAAATATATATGCATGTGCCTGGCCATGTACTCGGTGTTCCTTGATCAAATTACCAATTCTGCAATCTCCTTTATTCATGTTTTGGGAATATTATTGTAGTCTGGATGGCATTAGGTTCTGGGGTGGTCTGGCTGATTCTGGGCAAAAATCCAGGATGCCCCCCCCCCCCCCGCCGAATCACTGCCGCCACCACCACCAGGATCCCATCTGTGCTTACTTCTTGTCTCCAGGGTCTAAGGATGGCCCTCAACCAATGCTCCCTCTAAGTTGTGGAGTCTTGTGAGTAAAAATTCTACTTTGTGAGCTAATGGCTTTAAAATTGAGAGCGAGCGATTTGGCTACTGCATAAATTAGTTTGCTCTGGGGCCATCCTTTCTGAGCTAAGACAAAAATGTGTGAGCTGGAGGCTAAAAAACTGTGAGCTAGCTCACACTAACTCAGCTTAGAGGGAACACTGCCCTCAACCCATATGAGGTGGGAAGGAACTGCTGCTGGAAGCCAGCTGCCTGAATCCCAGATGGAGCAGGTATGAGTGGCTGCTGTTGCTGAGCAGGCTGTTGGAGGGGAGGAGCCATGGGGAGTCAGGGATGCCCCAGTGCAGGGGTTGAGGCACTACCCCTGTTGTCCATTGGTTAAGACTACCCTTGATTAGGCTGATCTCTAGTGGCCTTAGGTTTCAGTGGTATTGCATGATGGGAAGATGAAATAGCCATTCAGCTAGATGAAAAAGCTGGAGGTAGAACCTCCACAAGGCTGACTGCTGGGTGTTGCTCTCCTGCCCTAGCTACCAAAACTTGTTGTTTCAAGAGATGGAAACCCGTGTGCAGTGGTAACTGAGTGGCTGAAGGGGGACCATGAAGTAAACCAGTTTTTCTCAGCGCTTCGCTGTGTGGACCATTATGTGTCAGTCTGGCATTCAGCCAGAGTTTTACAGACCCAGAAAGATTTTTTTTAAATCTCTTGCAAGTTGCCAGCATTGGAAACTGCAAAGCCAAAGGCAGAGTCAATTTTGTTCTTAGTCAGCATGGCTGAGTTGCTGCATTCAACAACACATGTGCTTTAAGGTGGTGGCAGCATCATTTGTAAGTGGCCAGGATGCTGGATCTTTGGCCTACCACACAGTGAGAAGGAGAGTTAGAAGCAGGTGGCATGGTTCCTCTTGCTTTGCCTGACCCTGATAAACAGCAGAAGCGCCTGCCTGTGCTGACGTACCAAAGTCTCTGCCATGATGGGTATCACTTTGCATGGTCAGACTCATGCCTGCGTATTGGTGGCCAAGCTGATGACAGCCATCCCATCAAGCCTCCTCTGAGGGGGCACAACACTCACTGGCTGCTCTCTTCCTACTAGGCAACCAAGGGAGACAGTCGCAGACCTTTGAGACAGAGTTCCCTTCACAAAGGCTGTGGTCACACACCCTAAATAATCTACTTTCAATCCACTTTCACTGCACTTTCCAACTGGGGGCGATTCTGCATCTAGCATTCGCTCCACATTTTCTCAACTGGGAGGAAAAAGTGCAACTCAAAACCACATCCAAACACCTTGGGGCAATGCTCTACTGACTGCTAAGTCACCCCTGAACGGCCATAAAACAGCTATTATGCAAAAGGTACCATAAAATCTGATGATCAAAGAAAGCGAAAGTGGCATGGAGTGTGGAGGCTACCATAAAATCCAGTGATCAAAGGAAGTGAAAGCAGCATGCAATGCAGAGGGGAATTTCTGTCCCAACGTGGGTTTTGTAAAACAACAGAAGGAGAAGCCAATGCAGAATCAGCCTGGATCTTGCCAGTTCACGCAGTAAAATCCAGTTGGAAAGTGGATTGAAAGTGGATTATCTAGTTTGTGTGATCACAACCAAAGAAAAGATGCCCTTTGAACATGGGCAGAGGAACTTAACCCAAGCAACAGCATGTGTATAAGTTATTCAGTTCTTTTTACCAGGGAAAGAGCACCTAGAAGCATTTTCAAAATGAGGGGAAATACTGCTTACTTTATACAGCAAGATCTATACTTGCCACATAGTCTAAGCATCCTATAAGGCTCTCTGCAACGCCCAATTTTGCAGAAACCACCATCTGCGTTGCACAGTAGAAATGGTGGCACTGTCGTTGCTCTTGTTTCTGATAACAACATTGCTTTTGGTGACACTGTTATTACAAGAAAAAGAAGAGTCAGTGTTTATGGTTACAACTGAATAAGACACAATATGAGAGCTCAGCTTTTCCATTTTAGGATCCACTAGTTTCACAGCAATCGTTCACCACTGGCCATGCCCCATCATCTGCTTACAGCTGGCACCTTATTACCTGACAGATCTCATGTGCTTTTTAAAAAGCACATCATGGGCAACAATGGCAGGAGCTACGGGTGGTGTAATGCAGTATCAGTTTCCATCCTTTCCTCCACCAAAGATTCATGACTAGAACTCAATGCATCCACATGCTTAGCGACCAGGGGCTTGATAATTGTGTTCACAAAAACCCTCACTGGGAAAACTCCTCTATCTCCAAGTTTCTTTTTCCATCTGTGGATCAAGGAGAGTATTCTGGGGAAAACAAAGGTAAGTAGGACCTTTTGCACTTGATTAGGAGGATTAAGTTGCTGGATCTGCTTGAGGTCCACATTATCATAGTCAATCCTAAGTAGTGCAGCTTTTAACTCTGTACTGGCCAGACCACACTGGTGCCCGTCCAGAAGGACTACATATTATTAAGCATATTCTTTCAGGTTTCAGAACTAGTTGGTATGTATTTCCACCCCACGTCTTTTCAGGTAGTGGGACGCCGCATTAGTTTTTAAAGACACTCACTTGCTGGAACTGAAGATGAGTTTGAGTCTCGGCAGGGGTCCTTTCATAGAAAAAGAGGTGCAGGAGCTCATTAGCATACCTATTAGCATAACTCATTAGCATAAATGGCCGAATGTCAGTTTCAGCCCTATTATACCCTATGGGCATTGAAGTCAATGGCAAAAACTCATAGGGTATATGAGGGGATGGAGGAGAGGCGGTTAGAGGGAGAGGCTCCAAACTTGCAGGGTACCTTTTGGGACCTCTCCCCAAAATACCCACCAAGTTTCAAGAAGATTGGACCATGGGGTCCAATTCTACGGGGCCTCAAACAGATTGCCCCATCCCCTCCATTGTTCTCTATGGTGGGTTTTTCCCACCATAGAAAACAATGGAGGGAATGGGGGCAACCTGTTTGGAGGCCTGTAGAATTGGACCCCCCTGGTCCAATCTTCTTGAAACTTGGTGGGTATTTGGAGGAGAAGTCCCAGAAGCTACCCTGCAAGTTTGGAGCCTCTCCCTCAAACCCCTTTCCCTACAGCTGCTTTTAAATATGCCACTGAATTTCAGTGGCAATTCAGCGGCGGGCCAAATCAGATCAGAGAATCGGATTCGGCCCATGGCTGCCCTACTGCCCACTCCTGAGCTGGCGGAGCGGCGCTCTGCCTCGCTCCGGCCCCAAAGGACCCCTGAGTCTCAGCATTACTTTGTGCCTTCTTATGCAGGTCATATAGTTCAGCGACCTCCATCCTTAGCTGTTTAACTTGGCTAGTAATTTCATGGATGTATCCAAAGATACAACCCACTGTTCAAGCAGTCAAGGCAAGCTGGCTACATTCCTCAGGCATAATATCCTCTGAATTACCAACTTCTTTGGGGGGGGGGGGTATTCTGCAGCTCAGGGGACTGTAGCCTTAAGGGCAAATTGCCATCATCCAGCAGAGTTTCTTCACCTCCTTCTTCCCCAACTGATTCCAATACAGTGAAACCGTTAGTTGTCTCAACATTATAGTTAAGATTCCCTCTCACACTATCAGAGATAAAAATTGTTTAACCAGATAAAACCTTATTAACTCAGAGTCTCAAGGCTGCTGGGTGGTGTAATGGGGAAAGCTGTATCTCTTATTCCTACCCCCATACGTACTACATGTCTCAAATACCATATAACCTACATGGTACAACCTTATATCCCACTGTGTATATGTGATGGATGGATGAAAGTCCTGCCCCTTCCTGTCAGTCACAAATCCCCTGTATTCTGGTTGATGTGTGCGCAGAGTAGCTGAAGGAACCAGATTTTGGGGGGGGGGGAGAATCTGTTACACTGTCAGCTCCTGTCAGATAGGGTTACAGCCTTTAAAGAGAGATACTGGAGGCAGGGGCATCAACTTTTTAACTTCCCGGGGGAGGTGGGGGCCCTAGTGCCAGAGCCTCCCCCCCCAGCTCCCAGCTCCTGGCTTCCTGAACCCACTTGCTCTCTCCCTCCATCCTCCCTCCCTCCAGGGGCCATCTGGGCAACGGCCGGGGCGACGCTCTGGCAATTGCCCCGAAACTCTATGGTGCCATAGAGTTTTAGGGCAATTGCTAGAGTGTCACTCCAGCCATTGCCCAGATGGCCCTGGGAGGGAGGGAGGGAGAGAGAGAGTGAGTGGGTTTAGGGGAGCCGGGCAGGCTGGCAGTGGGGGGGCCTAGGCAGGGCGGCAGTGGCAGCAGTGGGCGGGCACCCCTTTTCACTGGGGGACTCAGTCCCCCTGGGAAATTTCAGAGGTGGCCTGAGCCCCCGAGCCCCTGAGCCCCCCCACAGTTGACGCCTATGACTGGAGGGATCCTGTCTCAGATCCTGAAGGAGTCAAAGTTTTCACAGATTGTGCCTCCAGAGGAGTAGACAGGAAGGAGTTGTTTCTCAGAAGACCCAGGCTGCAATCACACACTCCTTTAGATACAACATAGGGGTGAATGCCTGATGGATCTAAACGGAGCGATCAGACAGCAACATCTGGGAAGCGTCCTGCAGTCATTGGCAACCTGAGTTGCTCCACCACAGAAGCGGAGTTAAAAGATACCGAGGAAAGTCCAGTGTTATCTGGATAAGGTGGACCACGGGTGGACTTTCCCCCATCTGATCGCTCAAGCACGCTCTCCTGCAGTCGGGATAGTCTGATCATGCCATCCCGACTCCATGCTGCATGGGGGGGGGGGTGGCCCTCGCAGTATGCGCATTATTGCATACTCCATAGGGGGCCCTCAGTGCAGAGGTGCGATTCCTCGATTGCTCATTTATGTGCAAGGGAAACAAATGGCAAAAAAAAACCCCAGACTCATCCACAGTTGTGTCTGATCACACAGTGACAGGCTGCACCCGCAGCTTCAAAGGGTTGTGTGATGTCACAACTGTGTGTCAAATTCCTCCAGAGGAAATAGCCTCTCTTTCCCTGTGCTTCAACTGGTGCATGTAACTGCAGCCTCAGTGTCTCTCAGAGCCTGGCTTTTGGAATAAAGCTGACTGAACACCTAAAAGAGGAGACTGTGGTGACTCAGAATCTGGTTTTCAGGAGTTATTTGAATTTCCTTGAAGGAGCTCACACCTATGCAGTAAGATTCCTAAGGCTGGAGAAAGGCCAGAGATTCACCTCAGGAATCAAAGCTGGGCTAATAACTGCTCTCTGCACTTCCACCTTGTTAACTGAAAAATCACTTTGTGAGCCCAGCAAATGCTATGTGTTATACTTTTATGTTGTTTTAAGCTTCTTTATTGAACAACCTTATTCCATCCAAGAAAGTTAACAAAGGTTGGTGTTTTTTTCCTGTTTCCCTCAAGCCTCCTCTGGGAATTACGGCTTTCAGAAGCCACATAAGGCCTGTCTGTCAGGTGGAGGTTGGGGTAGAGATCTCACTGGTCAAACCATGCAGCATGCTACCTCTTTTAAAACATTTAAAACACTGACCTTCACAAAATGTATATCTTATTTGTGCTTACCTGAATTAGCCATAAGTACCCATAAAATGACAGAAAAGAGCAGCCCAAAGACCTTCATGTTTATCTTCCCAAGAGTGGTAAGCTTTTTGCCAATACAACCAGTGAATGGATGGAAGTTCCGAATGGATTCCAGAGACAATGGTTCATTGAATGTGGTAGAATGCACTAAAACTCTGTTAAAGTTTCCAGAGTTGGCCCTGTTGATCCTGAGAGATGGCATGTAACCTACTGTTGAGAGAGTGTCCTCACTGTAGAGCCAGTGTGCTGTAGTGGTTAAGAGCGGCAGATCTGGAGAACCAGGTGTGATTTCCCACTCCTCCACATTAAGCCTGCGGTGTGACCTTGGGCCAGTCACAGTTCTCTCAGAACTCTCTCAGCTCCACCTACCTCACAAGTTGTCTGCTGTATGGAGAAAACAGCAAGAGTCCATTAGCACCTTAAAGATTAACAAAATTTGTAGCAGTGAAGATCTGAAGAAGTAAGCAGTGACTCAAAAAAGCTCATACCCAGCCACAAATTTTATTAGTCTTTAAGGTGCTACTGGACTCTTGCTCTTTTCTCCTGCTATGGACAGACTAACACGGCTACCCACCTTGTTGTAGGGAGAGGAAGGAAATGTGATTGTAAGCCACTTTAGGACTGCATAAGGTAGACAAAAGAGGGATATAAAAACCTATTCTTCCCTTCTTCCCCCAAATCATTATGTAGACTCCAGTGGTGCTCCTAAATCAGGCATGACTTCTGATTACCAGGTATCAGCCGTAGCCAAAAGTGCCTCATACATCCTTAGTCTGATCCAGTAGGGCTCTCTTTTAAATTATTGTTGTCAATGTTGTTAATAACCACAGTAATACAAAATATAAAGGAAAGGGGGAAAGAAGAAACAAATAAGCTGCACATGTGCTAGCTTCCAAATATAAAGATGCAAATAGAATTTGTTTATTTAAACTATTTATTAGCTGTCTTTCTTCCTTACAGAGCTAAAGGTGGCTTACAATATTAATATTAATAAACAATATTAATATTTAAAAAAATAAAAAAATAAAACCACAATTTAAAACCACACTTCAGGAGACACCACTGAGAATGAACATGAGTAGGCAGCTGCTTCTCCCTTTATCACCACAGTTTTCAGTACATTTGGGCTGCTAATTGCTGGGGGGTAAAGCCTGGGTTCCTGTCTCTATCCCCCCCCCCAGTCTCTACACTGCTTCCTTCTAGAGGCAATGTGGCATAGCAATTAGACTGTCATTTCATGCCATTCTTATTGAAGAGCTCCCCACCCTTCACTCTCTGTGGTATCAACATGGGATTAATCAGTCTTTTGGGGGCTATGCATGGATTTGGGAGTGCCTATCGGATTGGCCAGGATAAGGGATCTTATTTCACCTGTTTCATATTTGTTGTTTCAGGGTTGGGATATAAAGATCAGCCTGATCCTGAGGAGTTGGTGAGGCTGAAACTGGAATTGGCAGGAATCATGTGGGTTAGGTGCTTGCTGTTTAGTGAGACTGACAAGCACTCCAAGGCATCCAATGATGGAGGCACACAACCTGGTCAAATACTAGCAAACCTGATGCCAGCTCCATGTTGGGAAATACCTGGAGATTTGGGGGGTGGAGCCTGAGGATGGCGGGGTTTCAGGAAGGACTTCAGCAGGGTATAATGCCATAGAGTCCACCTTCCAAAATGGCCATTTTCTCCAGGTGAACTGACCTCTGTCACCTGGAGATCAGTTGTAGTCCTAGGAGATGTCCAGCTACCAGCCTGCATTTCAAGTTAACTAGAAGTTTTGTAGACTGCTGTGTATCAGTCAGTAGGAGGTTTTGTGAACTTGGCAGGTTCTTCTGGAAAGTGGCTTGAAGAAAGGAAAACTGAAACGAAGAGAACCTAGGCATTTGTCACCACTGACCACTCTAGAGAAGACTTTGGCTGTACAGGAAAAGAACTTGGCTATATTTTAATGTACTGAATTGTATTTGAAGTTTGGAAAAGAGCTTGACTGCATTCTATGTACTGAACTGTATTTGAATTTTTTGGAAGCTGGAATTTGTCTAAGGAGTCCTGTGTGGACCATATTGAAATTGTATGAATGTATTGGATGTTAGCGGAGATGTTAGCTGTTTATACTACAAATTTTCAATAACACTATCTTTAGGACTTTACAGATCTATTTGTATTTCTTTACACAGTGCTACATCCTTAGAGTTGTATTTTTGTACTAAAACTTACTCTCACTGTGTTGCCATTATATTTATACCACCTGGAGACTGGCAATCCTACATGATGTGGCAGCCTCTTGAGGAATCTGCATACTGGGGGGTTCATTTAAATTATCTGTGCAGTTCAGACTGTAATTAATAAACATTGGCTGAACCTATGCATTTTGTCTAGTGTTATTATTTTGTGCTATGGGGGCTATGCCTCCGGGGAGGGGGTCAGTATTTTTGAAATCAGAAGTTGACAACCCTAAATTTGGCACCAGACTCTCTTTTGACTATTGATTGTATAAAATAAATAGATCAGACTAGGCTGAACCCACCAGAACTTGGAAGTTAACCAGAGTTGCCTATGGTTAGTGCTTGGATGGGAGACCACCAAGAATGACTGGGTTTGTTATGCAGAACAAGGCAATGGCAAACCACCTCTGCTCATCTCTTGCCTTGAAAACCCCATGATCCTTGGGTTGCTATGAGTCAGTTGTGACTTGCTGACACGCCGTTGTTATTAAATATGGGATATCAGGCCCATTTGTGAATAGAAACATTTTGTTCTCTTTTGATTGAAGGTCAAACCACATTTTTACCTCCTTATTCAGGCCTAAATACTCCGTTAATTTTTACAGACACCAGTGAGTTTGAAGTCCTGGCCCTGTTTAATCCACACACATCATCAAATCAGAGCATGAAGTACTCTAATTGGATCACAGTGACATCTTGCTGATAGAAATAGATACCTTTGTATCACCCACAGTAAAGGACTCTCTGTTCTCCTTTAAATAAACATATAATGATCTGAAAGGGAAGCCAGCATGCACCTCTTCTGGCAGGTGGGGAATAGTTATCTAAAATATAGTACGTCAGCTGATTTCTGGTATGGCAGCATGACCTCAAGTTGATCGTATTCATGGCTTGTACACAATGATTGTTTCCTCTCAGCACACTGCTGTGACATGCTAACTGGTGTTTACTGTTTAACAAAGTGACAGCATTTGATCATGTTTCAGGGCAATGTAAAATTTCTTGGAGTCACTTATGCAACTTCCTTTCCGGGGGTATAATTGGCAGGCACATAATATGCAGTGTGATCTTAAGCAGGTTTACTCAGAATACTATTTAGTCTACTCGATGGGGCTTTCTCCAGGGAAAGTGTTCTTTGGATTGCACTAACAGTAACCTTGCTGAAGCTACTGGGGGATCATTCCATGGATTCCATGTATACTAAAATGAGTCCAATAATGGAAGCAAGGTGGAGCAAAAGAGTCCCCCCCCCCCAAATAAGACTCACAAACATTCCAGCATGAAAGAGAGAATGAAATATTATTGTATGAACCGTTGCACATATATATGTATATTTCAAAATATAATGCATTTACTGACATAATACTTCACTTTCTTAGCAACAGAGCATCTTCTTTCTACGGCTGAGGTACTTCAGAAGGTGAGAACGTAGCTGCAGATTACCCTGTCCATGCCTACCAAACTCCAGTTAAACTAGAGGCTGCAAAAATAAAGGATATGTTCAGATGGTTGTGAGGGGGGAAAGAGAAAAACATTATCAAATCTAATATACTACGCTTTCTTACTCTTCATACAACAACTGGTGTTTTCAGTGCATGTCCCAATTTTTGTGTCTCCAGCCGGGCATGGGTCAGCTATCTTGCATACACCATACATGGATGAACACTCTGTGGAGTCTTTCACCACACCGTATGCTGAAGAGAAAGAAAGAAGTAACATTATTGTGTACAATCAGAGTAGGATAGATAAGAGCAGTGACTTCTTTGTGGCCCAAGCATCAGTAGAACAGCCTGCTATAAACATTCTGTGACACTTAATAGAGACCAGGAGACTGAATGTGAAGGGAGTATAAAGGCTGGGAACCTCAAGAACTTAGAAAGGTATAATCTAGGGTTGCCAGCTCTAGGTTGGGAAATTCCTGGAGATTTGGGGGTGGGGAGTGCAGAGTATGGAGAAGGGAAGGATCTCAGCCGGGTATAACGCTGTAGAGTCTTCCCGCCAAAGTTGCCATTTTCTCTACGACAACTGTTCTCTGTAATCTGGAGATTAGTTGTAATTGTGAGGCACTCCAAAGGGATCTGTTGAGGATGGGTGAGTGGGCATCAACGTGGCAAATGGGGTTCAATGTGGCCAAGTGCAAAGTGATGCACATTGGAGCCAAAAATCCTAACTATAAATACACGTTGATGGGGTGCGAACTGGCGGAGACTGACCAAGAGAGAGATCTTGGAGTCATAGTAGATAACTCAATGAAAATGTCAAGATAGTGTGCAACTGCAATGAAAAAGGCCAACACTATGCTGGGCGTTATTAGGAAGGGAACAGAAAACAAATCAGCTAGTATCATAATGCCCAGGTTGGCGGGAGCTGGGACCAGAGATGGGAGGTCGCTCCATTACGTGTCACTCGGGTCTCAAACTGCTGAACTACCAATCTTCCAGTCTGCTTCAGCATCTTAACCACTGAACCACCGTGGCTCTCCTGGAGACTTACTAGCCTTTAAATTCTTTATTGTTGATTTAATTTTCTCCAACACTCAGCCTTTTAAGGCTTAAAAGGTTAAAACCAGCACCTTGAACTGAACTTAAAACAAACTGGGACCTGGTTCAGTCAGGACAGTATAAATAGAACAAACTGTGCAAACAAGGTGTCAGTACAATAGTAGTAACAAAGCAATGGAATACAACTTGGTTTCCATTCCAATGACTTTATAACAAGTGTAATATACAATAGTCCCGGCATGAAGCTCTCAAAATAACATGAAGTGCAAAATTTCAGTTCCAATGAAGAGTCTAGATACAGCCTTCGTTTCATATGTCACCTTTTTCCAGGAACTAGAAGGGCTGCAAAGAAGCAGCTCACACCAAAATAGTAGCTTCAAGGGAACAAAGTCTCCTAGAAAGTTTCTACTGGGCTACCATAAAAACATTCACAAGGGGAACTTGTCCTCCACAAAAGAAGGGGCCATGCATAGAATTATACAAGGGTTGCTAATCTCCATGTGGGGCCTGGAGATCTCCTGCATAAGAACATAAGAGAAGCCAATGTTGGGTCAGGCCAGTGGCCCACCCAGTCCAACACTCTGTGTCACACAGTGGCCAAAAACACCAGGTGCCCTCAGAAGGTCCAGCGGTGGGGGCAGGGAGCCCTCCCACTGTTGCCCCCCCCCCAAACACCAAGAATACAGAGCATCACTTGCCCCAGACTGAGAGTTCCTATCTATACTTCGTGGCTAATAGCCACTGATGGACTTCTGCTCCATATGTTTATCTAATTCCCTCTTGAAGTCATCCATGCTTGTAGCTGCCACCGCCTCCTGTGGCAGTGAATTCCACGTGTTAATCACTCTTTGGGTGAAGAAGTTCTTCCTTTTATCTGTTCTAACACGACTGCTCAGCAACTTCATGGAGTGCCCACGAGTTCTTGTATTGTGAGAAAGGGAGAAAAGGACTTCTTTCTCTACCTGCTCTATCCCATGCATAATCTTATAAACCTCGATCATGTCACCCCTCAGCCGTCGTTTCTCCAAGCTAAAGAGCCCCAAGCACTTCAATCTTTCCTCATAGGGAAAGTGTTCCAACCCTTTTATCATTCTAGTTGCCCTTTTCTGCACTTTTTCCAATGCTATAATATCTTTTTTGAGGTGCGGCGACCAGAACTGTACAGAGTACTCCAAATGAGGTTGCACCATAGATTTATATAGGGGCATTGTGATACTGGCTGATTTGTTTTCTATTCCCTTCCTAATAATGCCCAGCATAGCGTTGGCCTTTTTCATTGCAGTTGCACACTGTCTCGACATTTTCATTGAGTTATCTACTACAACTCCAAGATCTCTCTCTTGGTCAGTCTCTGCCAGTTCAGACCCCATCAATGTGTATTTATAGTTCGGATTTTTGGCTCCAATGTGCATCACTTTGCACTTGGCCACATTAAACCCCATTTGCCACATTGATGCCCACTCACCCATCCTTGACAGATCCCTTTGGAGTGCCTCACAATCCTTCCTGGTTCTCACCACCCTGAACAACTTCGTGTCATCTGCAAATTTAGCCACTTCCCCCTTCTAGTTACTCCCAACTCCAAATCATTAATAAACAAGTTAAAAAGCATTGGACCAAGTACACTTTGTGTGCTGATTATTCCAGTGTGGTTTTGACACTAATGAGTTGTTATTTTTAATACCTTTTGTGCATTTTTGGATATTGATGATTAAGGCTTGAAACACATGTACACTTTGTTAATGTTCATATATTGATATTTCTGAATACAATAACTTATTGCAAAAAAATTGATTTTGATGCTGTTTGACACAGTGACTTTTTTGCTTTAGGCCTGGTGGGAAGGCTGGGAGCTGCAGCAGGCTGAGGGAGTTTAGGAACTGCAATGGAACCAGTGCTGGAGGCCAGGAGCCATGCTCGGCTTGCTGGCATTGATGGGGGGGGGGGGGCAGAAGTAGTGCTGGGCTTGCCCACAGCAGCTGCAAAGGTGGAGGCATTTGGAAAACTGCAGTGGGCTCAGCGTTGAAGGTCAGAAGAAGCCACACCAGCTCACCACTGTCAATTGGGTGGCTGGGAGCTTGGTCGAGTTCACTGGCAGCACCTGCAAGGGTGGAGGGTTTGTGGAGCCTCGCCCTCAGCAGGCCCAGCAGTGAAGGCCAGGATCCATGCAGGGCTGGCCAGCATCAAGGCTTGGGGGTGGAAACACAGTTGGCCTTGCAGTGGAGGTAGGGCTGCCAAGTCCCCCGGTAGAGCGGGGGAAACACCGATTTTGAAAGCTTTCCCCCGCTTTTCCAAAATTGGCCACCGGGGGGACAAAATGGCTGCCAGCAGGGGAACCTCGGAGCCTGCCCTGCTGGCCTCTTGAACTTCTTAAAAGGGAAATTTCCCCTTTAAGAGCTAATGGAGCAAGACAGCCCCGCCCAGAGATTAAGGCGGGACTAAGCTCTTTCTACTGAAGGGCTTCCGTGCAAGGTTGCTGCTGGAGTAAACTGCTTGGGTAAGCTGGGGTCTGCGAGCTCTTTTCCTTCTCTGTCTCTCCCCCTCCCCCTCTTTCTTTTTTCTGTCTGTCTGTCCACTGTGGTTTTGTCAAAGGAATAAACTGTCACTTCCAAAGAGGTAAACATCACAAGGAGAGGTTGCCTGTAGAAGGTCTGGGAGTGGGATTGTTTAAAATGTCTTGTCCTGGCTGCTTGGGTCCCCCCAATCCTCATTTCCCTTCTGCAAATAAAAGTTGGGATTCCTCATTTTTATGCCAATTTTCTGTTTCTTTCAACCGTGTGTCCCCCCCCCCCCCCCGGCAGTAAAAATCTGCATTTTTAAAAGCATTTGTACATCAAGTAACCGGTATTTTAAGTTAGGGATGGATCCAACTAGCTTTTCTGCTGGCGAAAAGGGGAGGACAAAGGTCCTCTTTAGCCACCAAAAAGCCTATGCTGGGGGGGGGGGGAGAGAAGTTATGGGACTTACATGGACAACAGCTGGGTGAAACAAGGGCCAGAAATAAAGCCTGGGAATTGGGCAAGAGTAAGTGAAAAAGCTGTCTGTCTGTCTGTCTGTCTCTCTCTCTCTCTGTCCCCATCCAGCAGAGGTCTATCAGTGGCTATTATTAGCCAAAAGGTCTAAATGGAACCCTTTGTCTGGGGCAGTGATGCTCTGAATTCTTGGTGCTTGGGGGGCAACAGTGGGAGGGCTTCTGGAGTTCTGGCCCCGCTGCTGGACCTCCTGAGGGCACCTGGTATTTTTGGCCACTGTTGTGACACAGAGTGTTGTACTGGATGGGCCGATCCACTGTGGCTTCTCTCCTGTTCTTATGATATGAAAATCATATTTAGCACTTGTGTAGCACTTAGGGCTTCATATTCTGCCGAGATGAGGAAGGATTCAGTAGGGCCATTGCTCAGTGATAGAGCATCTGCTTGACATGCAGGAGGTATCAGCCTCTTCAGCTAAAAAAGGATCAGGTAATAGGTGACATTAAAGATCTCAGCCTGAGACCCTGGAGAGCCACTACCAGTCTGAGTAGTCAATACTGACCTTGATGGACCAATGGCCTGATTCAGTATCAGGAAACTTCATGAGTTCATGTGGAAGCATGTGGAAGCAACATCACAGGATGTGACATCACAAAATGATGTCACTTCCTTTCTCCTGGCTCCACCCCCAAAGTCTCCTGGCTCCACCCCCAAAGTCCCCAGATATTTCCCAAGTTGGACTTGGCAGCCCTAAGTGGAGGCCAGAAGCTTGCAGCTGCAATGGGGTGGCGGGAAGCAGGATTCACCCCTGTGGCAATACTTGTGGGGAAGAACACTTCCCCCTTCTAGTTTTAAGACCTCCATTGTCACAGATAAATTACATTTAAATTAAAGCTTATAGATAGATGGGGGGAGGGGCAGGAGCTGCAATACTTGCAGGGGGATCCCTTCACTCTCTCAGCTTTAATTTCCGTTGGGAGCTGTGAAAGAGCCCTGGCAGTGATGATCGGGAGGAGTTAAAACTAGGAGGGGGAAGGATTCCTCCCTCACCGCTTTTGTGTACACACACACACACACACACACACAGAGTGCTTTGTTTGGATGTGAAATAGCACATTATACAGCCTCTTCCTCAATTTAGTCTTGTTTTGCTACATTTTCTAGTGTGTAGTAAAATCTGGTACCAGTTATAGGCAATGAAAAGGCAAAGGGTTTCTGTTGTTGCTTCTGAGCATGCTTTACTGTTACAGCATGCTCCATATTATTTAGCTGCAAAATCTGGCAAGTAGTAGACATTTTTGTTAAAACTGCACTGGCCGGCAACTACTGTTTGCATATGCTTAAAATCATGCAACAAGTACACAGTGTCTAACGGATGCCTAGGCAATGCCCCCACTCATGGCCTGCAATTCCTAATCTGCAGTGTCAAATATTTGTGATCTAATTTAGTAAAACGCTATAAAAAGCAACCATTTTCCCCAGATTTTTGAAGATGCCACTATTTGCCATCAAGGATTTCATAGCTGTATGAAGAAAGGCAGAGGTAACTTGCGGAGATACATGAATGAGTATTGCAGATCCTCAGCTTGTATTTCCTATGAGTATTTTCAAGTTGGGTGAGAAATGCTCCTCTGGGTGTGCCTTTAATTCCCCATAGATTGCTTCCAGCAGTCTCTGTGTGTTTGGAATAAGTGAGTGGGGCTTCTAGTACAGAGTGTGGTTTCCAGTTATTTGCTAAACAATGGTAGTTAGTGAACCTGGTACAAAGTTAATTTATGATTTCAGCTACAATTGTTTAAAATAAGGGAGTACTCCAGTGATTTTTTTCTTTGCAAGTGGGAAAGAAAATTAACTTCTCCATGGCAGCAGGCAACTCTCACCTGTGTGCCCACAGGCAGGTGGATGCACTACATTATGTGTTCAATCAAAACATGCACTTTAGGAAACAGAACAACAGATCCTTCATTCCGTATGGTATGGTTTGCATAGTATGTTAATATTTTCCACAGGCCAAGCAACAGTGGATTAGTGTTGAACTTGAAAAAATGGTTGTTGCTGGTTGCTTCTCTCCAAGTCCTCAACTTTACTTTCTGTAATCACTGCAGGGGAAAAAAAATACATTTAACATTTAAGGAAGGTATTTTATACTGAATTCATAACTATCTAATGGAACTTGCAACTTTAACTTATCTATCACCTATCAAGTACTGCTCACATGGCTGTTGCCTTAAGCAGAAGTTAGAATCAAAAAGCCCCTACTCAGTATTATTTCTCTTATATTTGATTATTGCACCTATGAATTTTGCCATGGACTGGGGAACCGGCCCTGCCCTTGAGTTCTTTCAGTCAAAGGTTTCTGGATGGTTCAGCTTGGGATCCAGCCTCTAAAGAAAAAAAAGGACTTTCTGAGAATATTATCCTGGAACATGACTGGGTGGGCTGCTAGGATGAGGTCAAGCGATTTTCAAGAATGCCTGAGTAAATTTGACCTAATACTACTTCAGGAAAAGTGAGTAAAAAGTAACGTTTATCTCTCTGGCTTCACCCCATATTTTTTTCCTGCAGCTGATACTGGGAAAATTGGAAGGTGCTCTGGAGGGCTGATTTATCTGATCTCAGTAATCTTCAATGTCAGGGTCACTGAATTACCTAATAGTCCTCTTTATGTGATGGCATAATTACTGGAGTTTATGGGATTTTCTATAATTCTGGTGAACATGTATCTCCCACAATATATCCATAAATTTAAAATATCCCAGTGCTGGACCCAGTTAGATGACTACTTGGAATCTTTGGCCAGGATTCATCCTACAACTATAGTACTTATGGCCAGAGATTTTAATGCTAGAGTTGAAAAGTTATACAACTTTTCAATTATGAGTTACAAAAGATCTAAAGATAAGGAAATTAATGGATCCGGCAGACATTTTGCATCCTTATTACTAAAGAATTATCTGATAATATTAAATGGATGCACACAGTTTGGTGGAAAGAGAGATTTTACATGTATAAATGATATAGGGGCAAGTGTAGTAGACTTTTTTGTTGCTTCTGCTGATTTACAGAAGAGTGGAATCCCTGGAAGTGAAGAATTAATTGGGGGGGTGATCGTTATCCTGTACAATTATTATTATGTCTAGATGTTTACCGTCTCTCATCTAAGGTGACGAACTTAGCACTAACCCAGAGACATAACACCTTAAGATCATTAAGGTGGTGTGAAGCCATTGAAGCAAAAGTGGAAACACAAATGGACTTGATAAAAACCAGATATACAGGTTCCCAAATAATTGAGAACGTGGATAATACAGATTATTCTAAATGGATTTAATTTTTTTCAAGCCTTCCTTGGTAAAGCCCAGGGGTCAAAGTACAACTGACAGAAAGAACTGGTACAATTCTGACTGTAAGGCTCTCAAATGATCAGTCAGGTGCCTATATAGACAGTTTAAGAACTTAAATAGAGCAGAGATTTTGCTGAGTATTTTGAAATTGAAAAAAGAATATAAAAAACTATTGAAATTTAAGAAGTCTGAGGGCCAGAAAAGACACTGAGAGCGTGCTCTGGGCCATAAAAAAAAATTCTGTATCACATTTGCAAAAGGATTAAACACACAGCTCCCGGTACCCTGTCATACTCCAGCCACTGTTTGGGACACTTTTTTAACCTCTATTTTTGCAAATGGAAACAGAGATACTCAGGGAGGTAGGCCAATGTTACCATCAGGTGTGAAGGAATGCCTCCCAGTAACAGCCAGTGAGATTAGGACTTTAATTAAACAAACGGGGGGGGGGATATAACTGGGCCCAATTTAATACCAGCAGAACTATTCAAAATTGACCCAGACTGGTGGGCACAGATTTTGGCTGGGTTTTTTTTACTGAAATAAGTAAAATGGAAAGTATGCCCAAAGTCTGGTATAGTGCAATAATTGTTGGATTTATTAAAAAAGGGAGACCCGACAGACCCAATTAATTACTGTCCAGTATGCTTGCTGTCCAAATTGAACAAACTCCGGAGGACAGCAAAAGACAGGAGGGCCTGGCGTGATGTGGTTCATGGGGTCGTGAAGAGTCGCACTTGACTGTGCGACTAAACAACAACAACAAAATCTTGCTGTCCACTATAGGAAAACTTTACACTGCAATGTTTCTTGAAAAGTTGGGGTCTTGGGTTGAAGGAAATAACATTTTGGGAAATGAACCGGCTGGCTTTTTAAAAAAAGACCAAGTACCATCGACCATTGCCATACCCTTCAGTTCTTGGTTGATAAATACACCAGTTCTGAAGAAAGCATGTTGGCAATTGCATTCATGGACCTAAAATTAGTGTTTGATACAATCTCTAGATCCCAGCTGTGGGGAAAGCTGAAGAAATATGGCATTGAACCACATCTCATTTACTTAATTCAACAGTTCTACACACCCTAGACAAAGGAGTCAAACACAGGGGTGTTTACTTGAGCCTTTGTTGTTCAGTTTACATATAAATGACCTCAGACTTTGTCTCCTGATGGAAGCATGTCATCTTCCACATTTATCTAAGCACAAAGTTCCAGTCCTTCTATATCCTGATCATGCAGGGATAATGTCTAGATCAATAGTGGGCCTCTACAAGCTGATAAAAAAGAGCTTTATTGTCGTCATGAGGGCTTGTCCATCAACATGGCAAAATCTAAGGTCATAGTATTCACCAAAAGGAAAAAGGGAAACATCTTCAAATGGGACATAGCAGGCCAACCTATGGAACAGGTCAATTGATTTAAATATCTGGGAATCCACTTTGAAGCATCTCTTAAATGGAAAATACACTTGGATCTAGCAAGGAACACAGCCTTGAGAGTAGGGAGGACAGTTGTAAACGCTTGCTTTAAAATCTGAGGGAGGATCTACTCTACTTGAGCTTATCCAGCCAGATAAACATTATAGCCAATGGTTGCAGAGGTTAAACATTATAGCAGAGGATTGATCTAGGACAGTTGGCAGGTGTACCTATCAACCAGGGCCAGGATATGGGATTATGGGCTTTACTGGATTAAATAATCTAGGAAGCTATATTGCGAGGTAGATTCTGAGAGCTTTAGTTACTATCTAGCAAACATAGGTCATTGCTTATTGCCATGGGGGAGAAGAGGTCTGGAAGGTCAGACAAAAGAGCTTTGATCACTGTTCTCCAGGGGCATTCACGCAGGCAGACTACTTCCTCTTGAAAGCATTTAGGGGAATTCCTTTCTTAATCATGAGACCCTGCTTTAATATCAAAGTGGGTGAATTTCATTTATGCTTGTGACGAAAGTATCTTGGGGTACAAAAAAACATGGGTCTCAGTGGTGGTGGGGAGTTCCATGTAACTGTACTACAAACTGTGAAGTCAATATATGAGAATGCCTGTGGTTTTAGAAAGGAGAGAAGTCTTACCCAGAGCAACAAAATTCATCTCCATCACATCTTCCAGCTTCCATGGGGCTAATTGGGCAATAATCCTCTGAGCCCCAACCATTAACATTCTCACATTCAATGCTAGTAGTAACATCCCAATAAATTTCTAGGAAGAGAGAGAGGTGGTTTAATGCCATTCTTTCATACTGGCACATCTGATGCAATGTTTATTTAAATTTATTCTTTTAAAATATGAATATCCTGCCTTATCTATTGTGACTCAAGACAGCTAACAAAGCAGCAGTGTAGGAGAGAGGATCTAGTGACCTCTCCCTCCATAGCAGTCACAGGCCTCCCAGAAGGGTCCTTCAATCCTGGCCCATCAACCAGCTGTGTAGCCTCAAGAGGCTCCACCAGTGAGCTGTCAATCAGTTCAAAGGGGTCCCCTGCTGGCTAGCTGGCTAGCCATCAGCCTTTTCTCATCCTGATCCTTGGAACAATAACCATTTGGGACTGAGGTCTCCACACCTGACAAGCTGCAAGGAGAACTAGACACACTTTGGCTTTTATAGTTACCTGGAAGAAGGAGGCAGATCAAAATGATTCAGGAGAAGTAGTAGTTGGAAGTGCATCAAAAAGTTGTTTAAATTTAACTGTTCATTTAAATTTAGCATTGTCATTCTTTAGTTCTTCTTCTGGAGTACATTAATTTGAATTAGAAAGCCTTTATATTGCTGTTGTTATTTTGCTGGTGGTGTTATTAACAATAACTCATACTTTTAATATCATTGCAGTATTTTATTGACTGTATTGTCATATAATCTCTACAACAGTCCTGAAAGGTAGGTATTATTGTACACAAGAAATGATACTGTGAGGGAATGGTTTGCCTAAGGCCACCTAGTAAATTCTTGGAAACGTGATAGTCAAGCACATGTGCACATGCACAGCATCTTATTTAACATTCCAGTTAGAAAGATATTCTGGGACGAGTAGATACAGATTTATGACACATCTAAGCATTCTAAACAGGTTAAATTCACATACTGAGCCTGGTAATTATGAACTTCAATTATATCAGTTTTTGCAACACTTGGATTACAATTTAGTAGATCTTTAGAGGCTGTGGAACTCAACTTTATCATCTAGATGACCACCAAGTCCCATCAGATTTATAATTTCATAATTTATTTAATTTATGACTATATTATCTTTACTTTTGCATTTGCATGTGTGCCCGTGCCTGGAAGCCATAGCAACTTCTGGCGACTCCTACTGGGGCATGGAGAACATTCAGAGAAGTGGCTGGATGGCCTGCCTCTGGCCTCCTGGCCCTGATATTCTCCCATCCAAATACCTCCCAGGGTTGGCCCTGCTTAGCTCTCAAGATCTGACGAAATCAAGCTTGTCTGGGCTATCCAGATCAGGGCTCTCTTTACTATTATTTTGCTGCATGTCTTACCAGGAGCAGCCAAACAAAGCCATGGAAGGACAGTCAGGAAAAGGCTAAAGATCCACATGGTTCTTCATGGGGCTCTCAAGAAAGACTGAATGAAAAGGAGATTTAGGCAGAGTACTGTGAAGGGTCTATGTTAACCTGAAATTATGATTACAGCACACATTTTTATAAGTTTCTGTGACACACTTACATGAAAGCCTGTGCATTACTGGATGCCAGAAATTCATGATGCATTATATCTCAAGAAGACAAGATGTACCAGAGATAAAAAGTTCAACTCAGCACATTCACCTGAGCATATTGTACCAGTACTCCAAGTAAAGCCATAAGGTGCCACTGTATTTTATTAATGGATGATTTATATCAATTAAATATCCCCAAGTTGTGGGTTTCCACTGACAAGAAATCTATTTCTTTTATTTATGTTTATTTTATTAGTTCAATTTATACCCCACCCTCCCCACAAAACAGGCTCAGGGCAGCTTACATAAAATGTATATATAAATTATACATAAAACAATTGTAAATCACCTATAAACAGTCATCATCTATAACACTACCATGGCTACCAATGATTTAAGGACAAACATACCCTGGCCCCCAAATTTCACCTGTGTTACTGCTGGCTCCGTTATCCTAGGCTACATGTAAAACAGCACTGAGAGGTTTTAAGCCTCATTTCCCTCCCCTCACATGTTGCTCCAGCAACTAAAGTCTTCGCTAGTTCTCCTTACCCACTAAGGGTGTCTCCTCCCCAACCTACGTAGCCTCTCAAGCTAATGATGTGCTAGCTTAGGAATTGCCCCCACACATGCATTAGATGGTTCAGGGTGGTTGCCAATTAGCCCTATCCTTTAGCACTTTACATTATTCCTGCCAGTCCTAGTGTTATGACTTAATATGTTACGATGCATTGCATTGTTAGGGTTCTGGTAGTACAATCCCCTCAGTCCTATTGGCTGCCTAATAAAGACTCATTATTGGTCCTGAAGCCAATCCAGGGAACCAATCACAGAGCCCTGGTTAGGTCCAATGAGACTGCATGTACATGGTTACAATGTATATATCTGTTGAAACCTTATAAGTTGAGTGCCACTCTTGCTAGAGCTGTCCGAGCTGAATGTTTGAAATAAAAGCTTGCATTTGATTCATCGTCTCCCGACTTCAATACTTAAAATTTAGTTGTCAGATTAATGCCAAAGAGACCATGACTTTTAAAAAACAACTATTTATCATGAACAAAATACAGAACAGCTTTTTTTCTTGGTTGCTTTCCTATGTGGTATTTCTGTTACTTTCTACTCTGTTAGGAATACTGACTCATCCCCTCTCCACTGGCCCTAGCAGAGGATCACATTTGACTATGTTTCCCTTCTTTTAAGTTTTGTCATCCTGTCAATAAGCCTAACTTCTAGTCTTATTTATTTTTATTTATTTTATCAAATTTCTGCCCTTCCCATGAACTGGCTCAGGCAGCGCACAACCATTGGCTTATGAACACTTCCATCAACATCCTACGTTGATGTGATGAGTAGACTATCACCTCTGATGGAACCTGGTGATTATTCTGTGCCTTACAAGGTTGCTACAACTGTGTATATTAAACAAAAATCTCTCTCTATAGGGTGCTGATCAGGAGGCAAGTCAGCATGGTATGGCCCAACCTCATCCGATCTCAGAAGCTAATCAGGGTCGGTACTTGAACGGGAGACCAGCAAGGAAGGCTCTACAGTGGAAGGCAATGACACACCACCTCTGCTTCTGCCTTGAAAGCCCCTTGCTAGGGTTGCCATAGGTTGGTTGTGACTTGATGGCGCTTTCCTACAGGTAATGTGCTGGTTTACAGATTACCCTGCCTCTGGAGGTAATGTTCACTGAAGGTGTGGAACAAGTTTCAGTATACAAAGGCTGAACTTGAGCATCTTCAGATTTTTCAAACTGATGTCCAAGAGGCTGGTCAGTTGACAAGCTTTGTTTACCCAAATGTTTTGGTCTTGAAGCCTCTGTAGATTGTGCAGTTGGGCACATGTCTGGTATAAGCTGTAGACATTTTCTATTTCTCTTGAATGTGCCACTGTCAGTTGTAATAACCAGGGGTCATTTCAAGCAGGAGCACGCAAAAACACCATTCCAGGAGTAACAAGCCCAGGAGCAGGCACATATGGTGATGTGCTGTGGAAAATAGGAAAAGCATACTAACTTCTGCAAAGGAAACCTGAAGGGTATTTAGTCAAAGTGTAAAGCTGGCTCACCAGCTCTCAGTTGGGAAATACCTGGAGATTTTTGGGGTGGAGCCTGAGCAGTGGGTGTTGCCTTCTGACACACTTCTGGTGATGTCAGGGGGTGTTGTATATGCAAATATGTTATGCTAATGAGTTATGCTAATGAGCTCCTGCACCTCTTTTTCTACGAAATGACCCCTGGTTATAACAATATCTGTTTGGGGCATTTGGTACTGTCCCTGTACAGTTGCTGGGTCTCAGGCAGGGGTTTTCCACATCACCTGCTATTTGATCCTTTCAAATGGAGAAGCCAGGGACTGAACATGTGCTACCACTGAACTGTAGATCCTTGTGATTGTCATAAAATACACATTTCTTCATGGTGTATGTAGGATGTCTCCATTATAGCATTACATGGTCACTGAGCACAGTTCAAGCCTACTTGGGGCTTAGTCCCAAGGTCAACATCATTTGGTGCACATGCTGAGGGAGGAGAAGGAAACAGCAGATGTCTTCACTTCATCATTTGCTGTGGGAAAATCTATGTCCACAAGTCTTTGTCATCCATTGAGACTGATTTGGTGCAAGTACGGCTGCCAACTCCAGGCTGGAAAATTCCTGGAGACCTAGGAGTGGGGAGGGAAGAGTTTGGGGAGGACCAGAACCTCACTGGTATATAATGCCATAAACTCCACCCTCTAAAGCAGCCATTTTCTCCAGGGGAACTGATTCTGTAGTCTGGAGATCAGTTGTAATTCTGAATGTCCTTCAGGTCCTATCTGGAAGTTGGCAACCCTATGTGGAGATCTTGAGCTTAATTTTCAGCATGCAGGGCCATTGGGATCAGAAGTAAACTATATTTAGAAATAGTAAAACAGGAGTCCACTGGCACCTTAAAGATTAGCAAAGATTATTTCAGCAGGAGGTTTTCTTTAAATCAGGGCTATGATTTACAAAGCTCATAATGGAATAAATGTTGTTAGACAGTAAGTTCCCATTAGATTCATGCTTTATCTTTCTGTTACAAACTAACATGGCTGTGTGTGTATTAAATTCTGTCAAGTGACTTCCCGTGCATGGTAACTCTATGAGTTAATGATCTCCAAAACATCCTATCATTAATGGCCTTACTCATGTCCTGAAAACTGGAGGCCATGGCTTCCTTTATCAAATCTATCCATCTCTTGTTGGGTCTTCCACCTTTTCTACTGCCTTCAACTTATCCTAAAATGATTGTCTTCTCCTTGTCTTGTCTTCTTAAGATGTGGCCAAAACATGATGGTCTTTGTAATTTTAGCTTTTAGGGAGAATTCAGGCTTAATTTATCTAGAACCCAAATTCAGGCTTAATTTGATCTAGAATCCACTCATTGGTCTTTTTGGAACCACCAAAGTGCCTCACTGCTTGTTCTAAGTCCACCCGGCAGCGAGCTCTGAAGTGGAGTCCCATGACACACATTTTAACTAGGGAGCTGTAAGATGTCCTGGCTGAAGTTTTTTTTGGGGGGGGGCACAGTTGGCCTCCCCGGGGAGGGAGGTGATTGGCTGAGCCTGTAGTCAGCATCCTGAGCAACTCTGAGCCTAATTGGTGAGGCTGCAGTGGGGGGAGGGGACAACTTGAGTTTTCAGTTCAATGGGTGGCCTGTGGGTCACACCATGTTTATTGTTGGTGTGACTGTTAGGGGTTTCAGTGTAAAAAACAGAGATAAAAAATGCAGCAGAACACTTGTATTAGCTTTTAAACAAGAAAGATTACTTTACTAATGAGGGAAAGTAAACTGGAAAATACTACAAACAAAAGCAAAGGATTAACATTCTGTCTGACAGTACTAACCTACATCTTAACCCTCTAAAGTCTAAACCACAGGTGCTTGTCCGAGGTGAGAGTTAGAACAAAGAACAATAAACTCTCTAAGCCTCCACCCCTGGGACAGCTTCTGATCTACTGATTACCCAATTGGAGAAACCCAAACCTAATTTATTATGCATTTTAACACCTTGCTCTGGTGGCAAATACATGTATGGTCTGCTATTGGGTCTTTCACTAAATAGCTAGGATATCAGCATGCATAAACAAACATGTAAATTCTTCTGTTGTGGGGACGGGAAGGGAAAGGAGTTTGTAAGCCACTCTGAGACTCCAAGTGAGTGAAGGGTGGGGTATAAATCCAATCTCTTCTTCTTCTTCTTCTTCTTTTCCATGACTTCAGGGAGAGAACTTGGAAACTCCAACAGTAATTTTTCACCTCTGGCAGGGGATATTCCCAGGTCGAATGGGCTCAAGTAGCCAACTACCTCTGGCCACACCCCCAAAACCACCCACAACCATGCTGGCACAAGGCCCATGCCTTGGTTGCACCAACAGGCAGCTGCTGTGGGCCTCTGCCAGCACCCAAGAGTGACAACAGTGACAAAGTGTGGTTGGGGGTCTGCACCATTGTAACTGGCCCTTACGCTGGTGTATCTTGGACATACACCAATGCAAAGGTCAGTTGGCTCCCTAAGCACTTTTGGGTCTCCCTTAGGATTGAGCTGTAAATGCAGAATTTTGCATTTGCAAGTGAAGCTACATTATACCAACTCTTACTATTAGTCCATCTTGATCAGCATCATTCAGTAGGAAAGACAGGAACTGTTTTGGTCTTAAGCAGAGAAAAGTCTTTCCTTTCCCTTCCTTGGAAAGGCCAAGGGTTGAACGTAATACTTTCTCCATGGAAATCATGTTCCTTACGATGCTATGGCCTTTCAACAATAATAAATCTGCAGCATCAAGCCATACACACAATTCTAAATTAAAGCCTCCTCTCTGCTTTACACCCTCTGGCATGAGGTAATAGCAGTATGCTTTAAATATTTGCCAGTTCAGTTCATGCCTTGATAAGTAGCCATAAATTGGCTGCTGATCATTTGGTGAGCTGTTCAGGTGCATCTGATCAAATCTGAAAACCATTTTTGCATAATTATACTGCTTTTTTATTGCTGATGCTGTAGTGGACAATTTGAAAGACCTCCGCCTGAGATCATGGAGTGCTGCTCTCAGTCTGAGTAGATAATACTGACCTTGATGGACTGATGGTCTGATTCAGTAGTAGAAGAAGATATTGGCTTTATACCCCACCCTTTACTTGGAGACTCAGAGTGGCTTACAAATACCTTTCCCTTCCCCTCCCCATAACAGACACCCTGTGAGGTAGGTGGGGCTGAGAGAGTTCTTTCCAGAACTGTCCTTGAGAGAAAAGCTCTGACAGAACTATGTCTTGCCCAAGGTCATCCAGCAGCTGCAAGTGAAGGAGTGGGTTGTCCCGGATTAGAGTCCACTCACTTAACCACTACACCAAACTGGCTCCCAGATGGCAGCTTCATATGTGTTCAAATGCCACAGGTGCCCATTCACCTATCAGCTGCCATGTCTGATTTTTATGAGGCACAAATTATTTAAAAACCAATACCAAAAAGGATTTGAGATTTCTGAATTGAGAGACTGCTGGGAAGGCCTGTGTATCTTCACTGTCTGCCCATGAAAGCAGCTATTCTGGTGATCAGTTCTTAACTCCTTGAACATATACTGCTGTCTGCACAGGTGTAATTATAGCAATGCAGTCTAGTTAATGTCATTCATTGAAAGGATCCTTCTTGACATTAAACAATAGTCATCAGTGTGATCCAATGAGAAGCTTACTTTAAATGAACTTAAGACAGTTCAAGCAGAGTAAGTGAACCTGGCGATTTTGTTTGCATCAGACATTGCAGCATATCTAGTTAATTGCCTTTTGCACTCTACTTACTATTCCATTAACATTTTTTGTCCACAGACTGATGGAATATTCCATTTCCTAAAAGAAACGGCTCCCCGTCGGAATTCCTCATGATGACTGCAGAATCTCTTTATCATTGTTGTGCATGCTCTCACCTGAATGGCACCTTTTTATTAACTTAAATAATTTATATATTAGGAGTTTTTGCCTTGAGAAAATTAATATGGTAATCTGCAACAACTTTTAAAGGGACTACAAAATCCAATCCACTTAGTAATAGGGTAATAACATCTAAACAGAGACATCGAGCATCCGCCTGCACTCCTATAACATTGGGATTCCGACAAAACAATTGCAATGATTCCTGTAGAAAAGAGAAAAAGAAAATAAGTTGGTAGCAGAACAGTGAAAATCAACTGGAGATAGACATAGGCCTGTTGAAGGGATAGTACTTTGGGGTCTGACAGTAAGGGACAATTTTGCTCCAACCCTGTTCACCAATGGTGATGAAGGAACCAATTAATTCGTTGTCTGGCTGTTCTGAACCTGCCTCTGACTATTCACAGGGACAGGCTACTTGCAGCCAGCAGAAGCCTACTCCCAGCTAATAAGAGATCATCTGGGAGCTGGGTTCTGATCTCCTGGTGAATCAATTTTGCTGCATCCCTGTCTTGGGTTGTGGTCACATGCGCCAGATAAAGTGTGGGGGGGGGGAGCAAGGCTATTTCCTCTAGAGGAATTTGACCTGCAGTTGTGAGATCACACCTCCCTTTGAAGCTGTGGGTGAAGCCCATCAGTGTGTGATCAGATGCAACTGTGGGTGAGTCGGGGGGGGGGTTGCCATTTGTGCCCATGCGCTTAAATGAGGAATCGATGAATCACACCTCTGCACTGAGGGCTCCCAATGGGGTTTGTGATGATGCGTATACTGAGGGGGCGGGGAACAATAGTACAGAGTTGGGATGACCTGATCAGATCATCCTGAAGGCATGAGAGTGCGCTGGAGCGATCAGACAGGGGAAAGTCCATCCATGGCCCATCACAACCCATTTACTACTGGATTTTCCCTGGTGTCTTTTAACTCCACTTCTGCAGCAGAGCAGAACAGATTGCCGATGGCTGTGGAACACTTCCCAGATGTTGTTGTCTGATTGCTCCCTTTAAATTCGCCTAGCATTTGCGCCTATGTCAGGTCTAATTGTGCATATGGTTGCAGCCTTGGTTTGACCTTAGCAGGGAAATGGTAATCAAACTTAACTGTCAGCTGATTGTGGGGATCCGTCATAAGAACATAAGAATACCAATCACTGTTAGTCATGATGATTAAAAGGAAACCATGTTCAGTGGCCATAACCCTCTGAATATATTAACGGCACTCTGTTTTATTGGCTTCTGTTCGTCTCTTGTAGGCTTTGTCCACCATACCAGTTAGTGAGACTAAATGCATCATTGATCTGATCACAGTTTCCCTTGTAATCTCAACTTTTACTTTCCAAATATAAATCTCTGCCTCTACATTCACCCTACTTGCATCCTGTTGGGTTTAATGTTTGTTTGTTTGTTTATTTCATTTTTATCCCGCCTTGCCGGCGAACTGGCTCAAGGCGACTAACAACCATAAAATACCATCAAAGTGGTTTACAAGTTAAACAAGTTAAAACTAGCATAAAACCAAAGATTAGCACATACACAAATATAAAGCAATGTTGGGTTTCTTGTCCTCCTTACTGAGGAAGAATATGAGAAGAGCTGTGGGTGCCATAACAGCCAGGGGCAAATAATAAATGGTGGTAACTCATGGAGGCTTCCTAATGGTTTTCAGCCATTCATGGCTGCACATAGGCACTTCACTTGGGAAGGCAGAAATCTGTTACTGATCCCCCTAAGAGGTTAGGCACTCCATTACAACATTCCTGATAGGCATTTCCCTGCACAGTGTTTCCACTTTTAATCATTGTACTATGTCACTAGATTTGGGAGTGCTTTCTGAATAGCAAAGGTCCTGGTTTGAAATTAGCTATTTCATTTCCTATGTAAGCATCTGCCAGGTAAGGGAAAACTTTGTGCTGAGCAGGTAAGGGAGACTGGGTGATTGAGACAGTGGTTATGACTTATTCTTTCACAATAGGCTATTTGTTGCAGGCTAGGAGACACAGAAGCAAAGACTAAGATTTCTCCTCTGCATTTATTAGGCATCCAGTCACCAGGGTTGCAGGGGACAAAGGCAAAGATGTAGCTTGTGCATATTGCCAAGCAGCCAGGAATGTAGAGACTTGAGGACTTCAAAAGGGAAAAAAGACTCTTGGCCCACCAAGGGCATTAACAGTCTACCTGTTCTGCAGACTGTGTGGAGGGTGGAGGAAGTGACTTAAGAGACCCCCTTCTTCCATGACAGTAAAGTGCAATATATCTACATATATCCACTGATACAAGGAGGGTGACTCAAAAGGTAGGCCTGCCTATTCGTATCTACAGCAGTGAGAGTCTAACTTTTTTATAGATGATCAGATATGCTGGTGAGGGGAATTAAACCCCATTCCACTCTACCAAACTTCACTGTACTTCACTGTTTGAATAATAATTTCCTTTGGCCCAGGCTCCAACATTTAAAGGCATCCAGGCTGGGAGAAAAGTACTGAAATCAACTGAGCTCAGCAAGGCTTGCTGGGCAAGATAGAAGGACAGTTTTTACCTCCCCTCACATCCATTTTATTTTTTAAATTTTTTAGAAAAAGGAGTAGACCCTCACCCATACTTGATGATACAAGGAAAATTTTCACACAGAAACCTGTTCATGTCCCCTTGTACCTGCTGAAAAACAGGAAACTTCATTCCCTACAGAATGGAAACTATCACTCTGATCTGCCTGAAATTTAGACAGGAAAATCCTTGGGTTATAGTCTCTGAAAGTTTCATTCCATGGGGCTGCCTACTGAATGTAGTTCCTATTATGGCTAGTTATAGTTCTGACTCTTTCCAGTCAAGTTTTTTGAATGACAAAAGTACCAAATCCAAATTTGATTCCCCCCCCCCAACACATGCACACACAAACACACACAGATTTACAGTCCTCTTATTTCTTCATCACAAGACAACCCATATTTATAAAATATTCATAGAACTTTGTTTAAATTTATATATTTCCCACAATTCTCCATGCTAATGTTGTAGGACTGAGAAATCCTAAGCGAATCTACTCAGAAAATTAAGTCCCATGTTATTCAATAGGTCTAACTCCTAGGAAAATGTCCTTAGAATTACAGCTTTAATGTACTTAGCATATTTCTGATTTGCATTGGATCTAAACCATGGGTGTGAACTACATGCTAATTCTAATTCAGTACCTCATATCTCCTATGCTAAAATACCTACCATAGCTTGTTGCACACTAAGTGTAAAATTGGCTTAATTGTGCACCATCTTTTGGATTCTAGTGCTCTGAGATATGTATATCACATGTATATTTGGCTTTACTGTGTTTTATTCCTATCAAGCCAATGCCTGTATCCTTTATCCTCAATGGCAAGCTAGCAGTTTTCAGATATTTTGAGTCTCTGCAGTGCCACAGCTGAACTACATTCTGTCTGCTCACATATATCCCCATCAAAACATCCATCAGTTCAGCTCTGTCTTACTTGGAGGATCCAGCAACACAAAGACAAGAAGGACTGAGACAAGGCACAAGGCTTTCATAGCTGAAAGTGGTCAGCCGTCTCTCCATTAACTGGAAAAGAAAAGATCCTGAGCGAAAGAAAAGATCGCAAATGCTGCAAATGCAAATCAGTGAGACTTAGAGGACCTTAAGTTTGGCTGAACTGCATACATACATTTTCTCATGCAACTGTATTATCAGAACTGCACACAAATCATAACTTGTCTGAAACATTTGACAAATTTCAAACTTTTACTTCTGAAATTTGCAGTGACAATTTAAGAAACACATTCATCAAAATCTCGCCAAAGATAACTTGTCCATTGATACCATTTTAATTTTTTTCTTCTTTTTATTTTTTAAAATAGTACAGTCTGTTTTAATATCATTGCATAAGTTACAATTTTATGAAACAATCTTAAGTTTGATAGTCAGTTGACGTACATTCATTTCTAGCTACCAGACTGATAAGAACGGATGATTTATACAAAATGCTTTCCCAGCCAAAAGGCCAAGAAGTTAAACAAAAGGAAGTTTTATATCAGAAGCAATGGGAAATAGATTCTGAAGGCAGATGGACAGATCAGGATTGGGAACAAATATGGCATAGTTGTAGTAATACATTAAAGATTGTATCCATAAAATACCAAAGTTATAAAATGATCACACATTATCAGAGCTATTTTGGGCAGGAACCCACAGGAACGGAGTCCTGCTGGCTTCCAAGTTGGCCACGCCTACAGCCTCACTCCCCTCCCCAGTTCCCCAGACACCTTGCAAGACGTGGGGCACCTAGGGAAGCCAAGCCGATCCTGGAGGGAAGGCAGTTTAAACTGCCTCCCCTCCTCAAGTTCCCCATGCGCCCAGCAAGCTGGGGGCACCTGGGGAAGCTGATCCTGGGAGAGAGCTGCACTGTCAGAGGTGTGGCCTAATATACTAATGAGTTTCTGATGTTGGGTGTGGCCTGTTATGCTAATGAGTTCCTGCTGGGCTTTTTCTACAAAAAAGCCCTGCACATTAGTACTATACACCTAGTAAGCTAAAAAGGATGGGAGTCGCCGCATCAGCAAAATGTTGGAAAAATGTGAGGAGACAGCAGATTACTGGGAACAAATTGTTTATCAGATTAAATTTATTTTGGAAATAGATTTACCTTTTCCACCCGAAGTATTTCTTCTGGAAAGTTGGTACCCAATGACTAACAAAGAGAAGGATAAAAAGGAATTAGTGGTGTTGTTGCTGGTGGCAGCGAGACTCACTCTGGCAACTTGTTGGAAACATAAAAAGATCCATCTGGTTGTTCCACTGGCATGCAGTCAGCCCAAATGGCCACCATTTTTAAAAAGTCTTAGCAATGTGTGCATAATCACTTAAACATGTGAATTCCGCAGAGCTCTGCTCAAACGATCTGAACCATTTAAAGTTTCTGAAGGTCCCATGATATTTATGCCCTTTGTTAACTGAAATGGTACCTAGAAGAAGGTACCACTGGCGGGGCTTTTACCATTTTAGTCCGCACATGCATGGAAAAACAAGTAGATGATGAGGCACATATGCACATGTGCAAACAGGATTTTTAAAGAAACAGCTGACCACATGGCCCCTTAAGGTGGATGCCATCTAGACAATCCACCACGGAGTCATGCACAGTAAAGGGATTCACAGGGGAGCTGTCTGGTCATGCAACGCTGGATAAAAAATATCTAGATCAAATTACAGCCGGGCCAATGGTGGGATTAGCTACCCGACTGAACATACCCTTTGTGTTGTGAATTAATATCAGCCTCTCATGTGCCATATTCTGACCTGAAAAAAGGTTTTTCAGTTCCTCAGCAACCTAGGCTGGGTCAGAATATATCTATATACATTTTAAGCATCTGGGGGGACAGACAGAAAAAAAGGAAAAGGAACCACTCAGCTAAGTGAAAAAGTAATTGGGGAACCATCATACCTGTATATCTAGATCTAGTCTTCAGACAACTGCAGACACTAGACCTCAGAGTTTTTGGCAATTCCCAGAGTGGTATGATGTAACTTCTGGCCTTCCCCCAGAAGTGATGTTATGCTATTGGCCCAATGGCCATTTTAAAACAAATCTCACACAGCCACTTGGTTTGACAGTAAGAAACAAGAGGTAGAGGTGAAGGATCTCTCACCTGCACCAGGAGACTGGCAACCCTCATCCTGGACCCTGACAGTGGGAGGATCCCAGGTAGGCTACTGGGCCAGTGGGTGGGTTACTTCCTTCTGCTCAGCTTAGCTGCCCTGCAGCAGTCCTCAAGCATTGTACGAGTTGGAAGGAGCCAACCTACTGGCCCAGTTGCCCTCCCACCATTTGCCCAAAGCCAGGAGCCAGGGTAGGCTCCTCCTGACCACCACAGGGCTTTGGGATTCCCACAGGGCAGCCAAGTCTCACAGGAGCCCACTTGCCAGCCCAGCCCACCCAGCATTCTGCTATTTGGGGGGGGGGGGGACAAGGTGGGTTTTGCTGCCACCAGTACTGGTGGTGGCACCTTAAATGTGCAGAGGTAAGGGCTGGGGCATGCCCCCTCTGAGATGCCAGCAGGGCTCGCAAGGTAAAGCCTAGACCTGGTTTGGGGTGAGGGCCTCCCTCCCCATAGCTGCTGTTGTCTCTATGACAGGACTTCTGATTCCAGTGTTATCAGGAGTAATAATATTGAATCTGGGAGTCATCTAATGGAGACAGCAAATATTGCCAACCTGGCCTGGTATTCTAAATATTGGGCAGTTTATCAAGTCAGCAGTATCTTACTGCTCACCCATAGCTGTGATATGGCATGGTGGTTAACTGGACTTGAATCCACTGCTATGCTTAAGTCCTCATTATGAGGCTAGGTCTATGGACCTGGCATTGACTGTAATGTGGCCTTACTACTGGCAATGGGCTGGTTAACATCACATTTGGCCTCTGCCATTCTTAATCCTTATTAAGAGGCTGTGTCTGGATGCCTTATATTAGGCATAAATTTGATGTTTCTTTAGTCAGAGATTAGCTGCATGGCACTATTATCTATTACTATACTCTGACTTCATTTGGGGACTGTGTTGGGTCTGGCATAAGTATTAATTGTTAATATAAATTGCATTAGCTTATGCTGCACCATCCAATGGGAAGTGTCAAGGGCAAGGCTCAATGGTGGTCAGGCTTGGTCTCCTAAAACAATCTGCTTGGGTATATCATCAATGCTTGGGCATATCATCTATCATGTGTATGGAATATATTCTCATGGCTCCTTTTTTGAAAGTGCAAATTGGACAATGACTCCTGCTAGTGTCTGCTAGATATTGGAGACACTTATTTGTGTTTTCAGCCTAGAGGAAAGCGCATCATCCCATTCCCAACTTGGGTTTAAATTGTTGGCCAGAGATGGATGGCATAGCAAGAGAAGCATGAGGTGGAAACAGACAATGCCCTACTTCCGCAGGAGTGTTTGAATTGTTTGAGTAGTCTTCACCCTCAAGTCCATGTTATCCATTTTGGGAATAACAGTCTACGTAAAGTTACAGTTTTGGCTCTCTGCATGTAGGCTTGCACAGACCTGGAGCTAGTAAAGCAGTTGCCTCCTGGGATTATGCCTGTCTTCCCAAACTTGGTCAAAGAGTTTGGAGAGTGCTGTTAATCCAGGCAAAGTGTTAATGGGGATTTTATACCAGCAATGAGGTCTGGAGAGAAAGTAGTAGTTTCCTATCCGTATATCAAGTTTTCTCTTTAGCACCTGCATAGTGAAGGTAATGTGCACCTATCCTTGAATGGCTGTAACCTCTTCCTGACTGATCTGAGCTGAGGCCTGAGGGACTTAATTGTTGGCAAGTGGGGGTAGAAGATTTAAGCAAAGCTAATCCTCTCCTGTCCTGGAACAATGTGGGTTTTTGTTTAAGAGAGCAGTTTCATGTAGTGGTTAGGAGCGTGGACTCTAATCTAGGAGAACCAGGTTTGATTACCCACTCCTCCACATGCAGCTGCTGGTGTGACATTGGGTCAGTCATAAATTCTTTCAGAGCTGCTCTCTAGGGCAGTTCTTGAGAGAGCTCTCTCGGCCCCACCTACCTCACAGGGTACTTGTGGAGAGGGGAAGGGAAAGGGATTGTAAACCACTCTGAGATTCCTTCGGGTAGTGAAGGGTGGGGTATAAATACAATCTCGTCTAAATTAGGAAAGTTTTGGCAAGCACCCTGAGGCATTTCTTGACAGGGGGAAGGTTTTCCAATTTGGCTTTCCGTGGTTTACCACTTGGGGGCAGGGGTTGAAGCAGGCTCCTGTCAGGGCCGGTGCTCTATCAGTTTGATCCCTACTTTTTGCCAGTATGAAGGGATGGTGAACTGACAGTTTGCCTTTTATTTGCTATTTTATACAGGTTAGAGTAATTGAAGAGCAGCTTAATCCACCTTGCACTTGGAGCCAAAGTGGGATTACCCTGAACTCTGATATGCCTCTGGCAGCCTGTTAGGTAAGGCACTCATATTGATGAATGCATGTTTAATAAGGCTCAGGTCAGTTGTTAATAAATAAAATCCCAGCTGAACCTATATATGCATGGCATTTTTATTAAGGGGATGGGGGGGGGGGCAGTATATATAGTCTCAAGAAAGCAAAGAAAAAGAAGGCTATTTCAAGAGAATTTTTCCAAAAAGGAGCAGAGTCCAGTTACTTACCAGAGTGGAGGGTAGCCTGGTGCTTCTTGTTAGCATTCCTTTGTATGGCTTTTCTATTTAAACCATACTAATGTTATAAGTCCCATTTTAATTAATGGTGCATAGGGCCTTAAAAAAAGAAAAGAGGTGCCGGAACTCTCAAGAGGAAATGAAGTTTTCAATCTGTATACTGAAAACTCATGAACTTTTAAACATTTTTAAATGCATTGTGTCAAAGAGGTTCCGGAAGTCTGTTCCGGCACGTTCCCCCAGACAAAAAGCCCTGATGGTGTGTAATGATCCGTGGGAACCTTCCATCTTCAGAGCCATTCTAGACATTAATCTTATCTCATTTCATGTGCTAGAGAACATTCTGCACAACTAGAATGTTTTGTTCTCCTTTGGCAACCATTATATGAGGTCCTTCAAATTAGCAGAATAGCATTCAGTTCACAAAGATTAACATCTCTCCTTAATCACCATCTTGCCTACACCAGCTAGGAGGAATATAAATGTATGCATAGCCCAGGTTCAAATGTTCCCTTGGTGTTTAGCTTTCTTGCCAGGAGTCACATTCCATCATCCTTACACCCTTAAATGACAAATGGTTTGAACTGGGGTTACATTGATTATCAATTGATCTGCACGGCCTGTTGAATTCTCCCTTAATGAAGAATACCTACCTCATGGCTGCTGGAAGAGCTGACCCCTGTGGGAAGTGGTTGGTAAAAAGTGGAGCCAAGATTTCAAATCCCTTAAATCCCTGTTATCCAAGAACTACGATCATCTTCGCAAACACCCCCTTTAACCCTGATTATGTGTCTGTGTATTTTTATGTAAACCAAAGCAGGAATCACAGTTACAGGAAATATATTAAACAAACAAACAAGCCCTGTGATAAAATGACAATAACATTTAATAACTCTTATAAATATCAATTATTTTGTACAAAAAGTCCAACATCCTCAATGAGCACCCAGTTATATGCTCATTTCATCAGTCTTCCTCAGGAGTAGTCTTATATTGAGTAAAAGGTGTCAGCCTCTAGATATAGCTTAGCTTCTATTATACTTTCTTCAAATTTTTAGAGCTTAAGTTGTTTTTAGCTTTCTTCATATCTTCTGGATCCAATTTCAAATTAGCTTCTTTTCAGCTTTCATCAAATTATCCTAAAACAAACATGGTTATTTAGAATTAAGAGGAACATGTAGCTGAATGGAATGTTGTTATATTATAATTTTTGAAATAATTAATAATTTTTAACCTTTAACTTACTTTTAGTTCCATTTGAAGTATTTAAATAGGAGCAAGCTATTTAATTTATTTCTGAAAGTAGCAACCAGTCCTTTCTTTAATATCTGGCTGAAAGCCTTCTTCTTTTTATAAGGCTTTTTAAGCTCTAAAAATCAATTCTGAATTTCATTGTCCATCTGCTTTTCCTTGAAGTTCCTTTGAAAGAGATAGTTATTGGATTGTGATCTGGGAAAGTGTTAGCCAAAATTTCGGCTTCTATCAACTCTACTAGCATTGGTAGTGACAGCCAAGCCATATCTATTCTTGACCAAGAGGAGTGTCTTGTTGAATAATATGTAAAATCTTTTTTCCCAATATTTCTGGTTCTCCACGCATCAACTAAGTTGTACTCTTCCGCCATCTTTAAAAAGGTTTTGGGCAGCATTACTCCCGCTCTTTTAGTTTTTTTCTGATTTCTTCTATCCAGCTCTGGGTCAAATACTGCATTATACTCTCCCAATATACACACATTTCTAAATTCTTTTATCACGAGCACTTTTGTTAATTCCTCATAAAAAGTCTGTTGATTCTGGTTAGGAGCATAAATGTTAACAATCAGTGGCTGAGGACAGACTGGCAATCTAAAGCGGGGCAGGCACGCTTCGCAAACGGAGGAAAGGAGCACGTTCAGACATGCGCATCTGTCCGTCGGCTCCATTGCGTACTTACCCGTCTCCCAGTCGCTTTCCTTCCGCTTTACCCGGACACCGGTTTTTCCCGGTGTTCAGGGGCCTTCCTCCGCATGCCTCCCGCTTCCAAACAGTGTGAACTGGAAGAAGCGGGAGGCATCCGGAGGAAGTGTGAACGCACCGGCAAAAAGTTTTGCGCATGTGCGCATGTGTGCATGTGCGCACATGCGAAAAACATCAAAGGAAAACAAAAAAAAGTGCAGCGGCGCGCGCGAGCTGCGCGCGCTGGCTATGCGGCAGTCTGAACGCTCTGTGGCAGTCTGAACGCTCCGTATCGCTGCTGATCCGCATTGCTCTGGCCAGTGTGAACAGCCAGCTCCGTGGGTTTTTTGCCCCGCTCCAGTTCCCTCCGCTTTGCCTCCGCTTCAGATTGCCAGTCTGTCCTCGGCCAGTGTCTCAATCCCTTGTTTTATTATTACAATGGCCACAATTCTTCCATCAGCTGAAGCATATAGAAGTTGTGGGTGCAAATGGTCTTTGGCATAAATTATTACCCCTCTCTTCTTAACATCTGAAGCTATAAAAGCTTCACCTAGTTTTTAAAATGAAAGATATTTAGTGTCCTCTTTTTTTATATGAGTTTCTTGTAAGCATGTGATGTCTGGCTGAATCTTCACAATTTGATGGAAGATCCTCCTTCTTTTTTGTGGTCCATTCAGGCCATTCACATTTATAGATAGAATTTTAAATATTTTGGTAGGCTCCATTTTTGTTTTCATCTTCCCCAGGTCTATTTCTGTACTGGAACCTGGTCAACATTTGTGAAGGTGTCCTTTCCTGACCTTTCTTCCCCTTTTTTGTATCCGCTTTTTTACTTTTCCCTGTTTCCTGTCCCATACTTTGCTCTTCACGTTCTGTTTCTTCCTCTTTTTCCTCTTTCTCTTCTTTCTGCCATCCTAGGTCTTCTCCGTACATTTCAAGAAAATTATCCAACTTGCATATGGAATCTATCCTTTGTCTTTTCCCTATGTACTTGAATAGTACTCCTTCTGGTAAGAGCCACTTATATATAATACCCTTGGGTCTCAATAGATCCATCAAAATTTGGTAATTTTGTCTTCTCTCTCTGACCCTCCATGGTATTTCTTTTAAAAATATAATTTCTTCCCCTTGTATGGTCATTTTATTTTCATTTGCTGATCTAAGGACTTTCTCTTTTGTTTCCTTTTTTAGAAAATTTATGTGTACCTCACATGGCACATTGTACTTTCTTGCATATGCTGAGTTTCTTCTGTAAATAGATTTAATTTCACTAGCAATATCTTCTTTTGTATCTAATTTAAGTTGTTCTGCTATATTTTCGGCCATTTCCTCTTTCAGATTATTTCCAATTTTTTCAGGCACATTTTGACATCTCACTATCAAAGCCACCCTATCCATTTCTAAGCTCCACTTGTAAGTATTCTATTTTGCAACTATATTGTTAATTTCATTGTTATCGCGTATTCTATTTTATGTATTTCATCATCCCTACAAACTAGCTATAATTTTTAATACACCAAAGCTTAAAGGAAAGTCTATTATATATCTCACATGCAGGATAAAGAAATAACAGATATTTTTGACAAGATCCACTTCCTCATACATTTATATTCAAAACTTGTTCTCATTCTATTTTTGCATTGTAATACATTTATATGCATAGCAATACACAATTTTAAACTATTTCTCATACTAAATTTATCTTCTGCTTGCATAATGAACACTCCATTTCACCTCAAATTTTAAAATCGATCTAGTTCAAATTTCAAAATTGACCAAATAGGTAGTTAATTTCACCATTACTACCTAATCGGTGAGTTTAATTTCCCATTCTTCTAAGCTTGGACATATGTCTGATTTCCATTTTGCTGCACAGATGATTCCAGCCGCTGTCACCTCACAAGCACCTCTTGAATAGATGCCCCTGATTGCCTAGCCAATGCAAGTAATGTAATCTAATCTAGCCTATGTCGTTCATTTAAGAATGTTGTTTGAGATGAAGTCAATGGTCCTTGATGGAATCTAATCAGGAGTTCATCTCGCATGGAATCAAGAGAGTTCAATCAAGGTAAATTCAGGTGGCAATTGCATTGGTGTGAGCATTTGCAACATATCTATTTAATACTCTGTTACACTTGACGCTACTCTCTCAATACTTCAACACCGTGGGCACACCTCACTGCCCACATTATTTATTTATTTATTTATTTATTATTTCACATTTTTACCCCACCCTCCCCTCGAACAGGCTCAGGGCTGCTTACAAGTGGCACGCAGTACCAATCAAGATAAAACAATTTAAAACATGTTAAAATATACCAATAGCAATAACAATACAAATTCCAATATAAGTTTAAAATGCATCCAATAAAGAAATATCCCCATATTTTATACTTTCCAGAATCTACCTTGATGATTACACAGTATCCTTAATATGAAATAATTTTAATATGTACACTCATTCGAATGTTGCCTTTCAAGTAATATATATACACAATTTTATTTATTTATTTATTTATTTATTTTTCACATTTATATCCCGCCCTCCCCACAAGCAGGCTCAGGGCGGCTTACAGGGGCACACAGGCCAATTCAATACATTAAAAACAGATAAAAACAACCTAAAACAATTTGAATGTTTTTCATGAGAAATTTCACTTCAGAATGCACAACAAGCTGAGGAAGGAGAACACTGTCCAATATGTTTATTGAGAGGTAATGGACAGGAATCTGTCAAGCAATAAGCATTGTGTTCAATACATTCTTCTTTGCTGGATATCGCTGCAATGACTCCTGTAGAAAAGGAAAGGAAAGAAGTTGGCAGCAGAATGGGAAAACCAACTGGAGATGGAAATAGGCATGACCTATCCATGTGAGAACACTTTGGGATGTAGCAATACACTGGGACTGAAACAGTCAATTCAACTGAATTATGCTTTCTATTCTCTTTGGCCCTGATATTTACTTTGACCCTGAGTTCTACAGACTCTCAAAATAAAGAATGTTTTGTTACTGACAAGAAGACATAAAATGCCATTATCCTTGCATCTAACCTTTATGCTGGAAGAATTGTAGTCACCTCAGAAATTATTTTCACTGCTGTTGGGAATGCCGAGTGATACAACTGTTCTGGTGCGAAGTCATGGAACAGACAACTAAAATCACTTCACAGTCATTACCAGTACACCCTGAATTATCACTTCTCAATTTATGGGATTCTACAGCATGGTCGGATACCCACAAAGAAATCACTTTAATTCTTCTCGCTGCAGCTAGGTTGACAATTGCAACTCGGTGGAAATTTCCTAATACCCCCCCCCCCCAACTTCATGGTACAGTAAAATCTGGGATCAATTTATTCTGGCCAAAATCACCAACGGTATCCAATTTGTGCCCATGCCTAGACCTCATCCCAAAGTTCAAAGTAATCCTCATAGATCAGTTCTGATATGTCTTACTTGGAGGATCCAGCAACACAAAGAGGAGAAGGACTGAGACAAGGCACAAGGTCTTCATAGCTGAAAGTGGGCAGGAATCTCACCGTTAACCAGAAAAGGGAAGATCCTGAAATAAAGAACCATTTGCAGATATTCCAGCTGGATGTGAAAGAGCTTAGTTTCAGCTGAATTTATTTCCCAGTTTATATGGCTGAGGTACCGCATTGCGTTAGTCCCAATTTTATTTAGGCAGGAGAGCCCTGTTGGCTCTTGAGGAGCCATTTGATGTCTTGATATTTTTCCTTCTGCATTTAGAGGATGTGAACTAAACTCTTTTAAATGCTTTGCCTTCCGCAAAAATATTTAACAACAGAGTTCTCCTGGATTTATCTATTGAAGAGTGATAAACAACCTTTAATTCTGATAATACAAAAGAGTAAGGGGAGGAGTTCTGTTCTTTGAAATGTAACCAGCAAACCAGACAGAACACCTGTAGAAACTTTTATCTTTTTCTGAGATACAAATAACTTTTTTATTGTGCAAGATAGAAGAGTACAGGCATGAAAAAGCTAACGCTACAATTACTGTGAAGATAAATGCTAAAATTATCAATGTACCTAGCACTGTTTAATCACAATATAGAAGATAATAGTTTTCAAAGCAAATCAGGTTTCACCTGTTTGTCTCACTGCTTTTAGGGATTATCAAAATGTCCAGTTTACCCACCAAGTAATCTCACCTGTTCTTCTTCTGAGACTTCTATCCAGTGAAATCTGATTTGCTTGACACAGAAGCACATATTTATAGAAAAATATCAGTCTTATCTTTCTCTAAATCTGGTATATCATAATCATGTGATATTATCTAGATAACTGATTGGTTCATGGCTAAACATCAGATCAGCAACATAAGTGCAGATAGGCCAATCAGCAGGTACATATAAAATTTAACTGATATAGCAAGAAGGCCAATCTCAATTCTTAGCTTCTATTTTTTTTAAAAAAACAACAACCCTGTTTCAGCTAACTGTGCAAGATAAAAGTAACAAAGCAAGTAGAGTTCATTGACAGCTGAACTCTTGACTAGCATGCAAACTCAGCAAGAAAAGCTTAGTGAAATCAGAGCTACCGCTACATGTGGAGCTGCCCATCAGAACATAGCTTGAGAACATAGCTCGAGAAGCTATTTGAGCTTCTGCAGCAAGTTTTGCTGCAAGTTGGCTGACCCACCTTTCATATGAACAATGTGGGTGTAGCTGATCACCTTTTGAAGGTCCAACCAGGATTTTTGAACCTTCTTCAAATTGGTCTGGAAGGGAGCCTGTTTGCCTGTTTCACAATGTCTTGGCAAATCTTGAATTAGGCCTAGTCTTCTGAATACTCTTGAATTAGGCCTAGTCTTCTGACTGATTAGGCCGTGGCTCACCTGGGCAGGAATTGTTTGAGTTGCTACAGTATGGGTATTGGTAATTGGCAAGCACCCTGATCCATCTGAGGATGAGGGGCTGTTCCAAAGCTAGCCGATCATTAGCTCCAGCAGTTGGGCTGCAACAGGAATGTCCTTGGTGGCTGGTGTCCTTAGTGGCTTGAGGAGCATATTAGGGGAGGAAAATGAAGTTTAACAACTCTCAGCACTATTTCTGTGCACGTGATGATAAGCAAAGCAATTGTAATGCTGATATTTTAAGTTTGCTGATGTTCTAAGTTAACCCTGCCAAAGATGCCGGTAGCCACAATAAGCTATTCATTAGCAGCACTTTGCACTAATCCAGGGACACTTAATTTATGTAAATCAGTCATAATAAACTGGTTAACTCACCTACTGTACTTTTGTGTCCTTATTCTGGAGTATTGGTACAATTGCATTCTTTCTTTTCAAAAGATCTTTAACAAAAGGAAATTCATCTTATAACTTGCATAAGAAAGCATCACACTCTTGTTCAGGACTCTTTTTCAAAATGTTTATCAGTTGTATTTCAGATTTAACACAAGGTGTGATACAGTGCGAGAAGCATTTTTGATTGTCAAAAATTTTCCAAGTAACAATTTTAAAATGGTTATCAATATCAAGACAAACTGAAGTAGGTTTAAGATCTGTTGATTTCAATAAAAGAGACCTGGTACCTGTTAACTATTATTCAAGGGAATTTGTTTTACGTATAAGGCTAGACGGTGCTGTGAACTAATCCCAGCTGATAATAATAGAATTGAAGTATTTAACTGTATGCTTCAGCCTTGTAGTATAGCAATTACCATAGAACTTGAACACACTTTCCTCTAGATTCTATCCTAAATCCTGTGGAATAATTCAAGTGCAATAATGTAGTCCTTTTAATAATTTGATACTTTCAATTGATCCAATTGTTTTCAAGCAGAAGATAATAGCCTTTTTTGCACATATCTATCTGGATGAAAAGAGCTGTTGTGTGTAGTTTCTCTGCTCAGTCCACTGAAACCCAACACTTGGATTTCTGAGAGGTCTGGATAACTGGGAGCAAGGCTTTTTTTCTGGGAGAATGCACTGGAACAAAGTCCCGGAACCTCTTCGACAAAATTCTTTTTAAAATGTTTAAAAGTTCATGACTTTACAGTATACAGATTGAAAACTTCATTTCCCTCTTGAGAGTTCCGGCACCTCTTTTTCCAAAAGAAGAAGAAGAAGAAAGAAGAAGAAGAAGAAGAAGAGATTGGATTTATACCCCGCCCTCCACTCACTTGGAGTCTCAGAGCGGCTTACAAACTCCTTTCCCTTCCCCTCCCCACAACAAACACCCTGTGAGGTAGGTGGGGCTGAGAGAGCTCTGAGACAACTGTCCTTGAGAGAACAGCTGGTACAGGGCCATGGCTTGCCCAAGGTCATCCAGCTGGGTGCAAGTGGAGGAGTGGGGAATCAAACCCGGTTCTCCCAGATTAGAGTCCGTGCACTTAACCACTACACCAAACTGGCTCCCTTTACTGGGAGCCTTTACTGGGAGCACTGAAACTATTCAAAAGGGCAGCACAGAATTGAAGTTTTGCAAGAAAATTCTGGTGAAGTTCCTTTTTCTACATTTTTCTACCTTTAAAAATTACTTTATTCTACCATGCATAATTACATATTATAAGTATGCAAGTATACAGACTCTCAGTGCCAGGATGAGAAAAAAGTAGGATTTTCAAGTAGGTCAATAGCTCCAGCTATTTACCAAAGATATGGGCAGCTTTTGTTGCTTCTGGTTATCTAGCTTTATTTCCCTTTCCTCCTTTAAGTGCACTGGTTTTATGTGTCCCTCTTTAATTGATCATTTATAATGGTCAGTGAAACTTTACAGCCTCTCTGTTCAGATCTTATCTGACTTTGAAAGCCAAAGAACATGGTGTACAACTGTAATGCCTCACTCTCTTTCAGCATAACAAAGTATTAGGAACTCTCAGTCTGGGGCAAGTAATGCACTGTATTCCTGGTGCTTGGGGGGGGGGGCAACAGTGGGAGGGCTTCTAGTGTCCTGGCCCCACTGGCCCCACTGGTGGACCTCCTGATGGCACCTAGTATTTTTGGCCATTGTGTGACAAGGTGTTGGACTGGATGGGCCATTGGCCTGATCCAACATTGGCTTCTCTTATGTTCCTATTTTCTTAATGCTCCATTTACAAAGACCAAACTTTTCAGTTTACAGAAATCTGCCTACACCCCCCCAAGAGGAATATAAATATACAAGCAGGGGACCTTCAAGGAATTGCAGGGTGTGTCCCATTTACCCACTATTTCCCCTTTCCCCTCCCTGAAAGTCCAGTAATCTCTCCCCTTTCCCTGCTTTTTTCTCCTCTCCCACCCACCAGCCAACCTGCTGTTTATCTGCCCCTCATCTTTACCCTTTCATCCTTCCTTCCACCAGTAGACTCTACCTGGTAACAATAGAGCTTAGTTGTGTGGTGCCAGTTGCTTGGCTGGGCTGAGCTGTGTGAGTTGGTCAGGTTGGGCCAAATTGCTAGGTGGAAACCTGTAAGGACTTGCAGGGGCATGTAATTTTCCCTTTCCCCATAATATTTTTGCTTTCCCTCCTTCGGGCAACCCCCATATCTTCAGCTTTTCCTGGTTTCTTCTCTACTTCCAACCTACCTTTTCTCTGTCCCCCATTGTCAGCTGTAGTTATTATTTTATTTATACCCTACCTTTCTCTACAATGTGGCATCAAAGCAGCTTACATCATTATCCTCTCCTCCATTTTATCCTCATAACAATCATGTGAGGTGAGTTAGGCTGAGAATGTGTAGCTAGCCCATGGTCGCTAGCCCATGAGCACTATGGCAGAGTGATTATTCAAACCTGGCTCTCCCAGATCCTAGTTTGAAACTCTAACCAGTGGCCGTGGACAGACTCGAGTTCTGCCGCGCCTCCGCGGCACAGCAGAACAAGGTGGGGGGAATTGCCGCCGCAAGGAAGCCACCCGCAGTGCCCAGACTGCGGGCGGCTTCCGCCGGCAGCGTCTGAACTTTGAAGTGGTGCCCGGCTGCTGCAGGAGGAGTGTGGCACCAGATGCGATGCGTCCGGGCCACCTCCTCCAGGCAGATGCGTCAGTCTGAACGGCCGCTCTGCCTCTCTTTTAAAGCGGAGGCAGAGCAGGCCAGACTGCCAGTCTGTCCTCAGCCAGTGTTCCACACTGGCTTTCAGTGCAAACAGTGCAAACTCTCTGCAACAGTGTGATCCTTAAGAGTCAGAATAGTGGAACATAAGTCCTGCATTAGACTGAAATATCTAGAAGCTCATTGGCCCAACACTTCCAGGAGAGGAATCACAGATGGAGGACTTTAAGTTTCTAGTCTTGGAGATTATCAGTATAGTCAAGTATAGACATATAGACATACAAAAGAAACTGTTGCAGAGAGAGGCCTATTGGATCTCTAGATTAAAAACTCTTTATCCATTGGGATTAAATTCTTAGATCTCTCCAGTTTCTTATAAAGATATCTATTGCCTCAGAGTCTTATAGCTCCTATAGAGATCCTTTTTTAATTAGGATGCAATATAGTGCCATCAATATCATCCGTGGAACTAAATAGGTACGATATTTTAAATTGTAGTGTGAGAAATCTCTTTAAAGCCATTTGCATAAAGTTCTATTAGAGCTTCCCCTCAGTCACTTTCAAGTTAAAGGTGGATTGTGTGTTTGGGTGTGGAAATTTTCATTAAGGGATGGACGCCGTTATTAAAATATTTTATAAATATCTCATCAACTGAGCAGCTATTTTCAGTTTAAAATCCTTGTAATATATAAAAAACTTTATTGTACTATGTTTAGAAACTGTGCTGCTATGCCTAAATAACAGACTGACTCTTTTGTTTTATATGGAGGTCTCCTATAAGAGATACCGTATTTTTCAGACTATAAGACGCACCTGACCATAAGACGCACCTAGTTTTAGAGGAGGAAAACAGGGGGAAAAATATTCTGAACCAAATAGTAGGTAGTTTGGGGGGGGGGAGAGAAGAAAGAAAGAAAGAAAAAGAAAGAAAGAAAGAAAGAAAGAAAGTAGGTAGGTAGGTAGTTAGGGGGGAGAGAGAGAGAGAAAAGGAAAGAAGGAAGGAAGAGAAAGAAAGGAAGGAAGGAACAGGAAGGGACGGAGGGAGGGAGGAGAGAGAGAAAAGGAAGGAAGGAAGAAAGACAGAAAGAAAGACAGAAAGAAAGAAAGGGTGTTTCCCTCCCCTCCTTGCTTGGGCCCCAGTGGCTTAACGCCACTCAGGCCCAGCTCTTCCCTCCCTACCTCCCCCCCCTGCAGCCCGGGAAAGATGAGCGGGGGAGGGAGGGGGTAGGTAGGGGGGAGAGAGAGAGAAGGAAGGAAGACAGAAAGGAAGGAAGGAAGAAACAGGAAGAAAGGGAGGGAGGGAGAGAGAGAGAGAAGGAAGGAAGACAGAAAGAAAGAAAGAGAAAGAAAGGAACAGGAAGGTAGGTAGGTAGGGGGGAGAGAGAGAGAGAGAAGGAAGGAAGAAAGGGAGGGAGGGAGGAAGGAAGGAAGGAAGGAAGGAAGGAAGAAAGAAAGAAAGAAAGAAAGAAAGAAAGAAAGAAAGAAAGAAAGAGAAAGAAAGAAAGGAAAAAACAGGAAGGTAGGGAGGAGAGAGAGAAGGAAGGAAGGAAGGAAGACAGACAGAAAGAGAAAGAAAGAAAGACAGAAAGAGAAAATGTTTCCCTCCCCCCCCCTTGCTTGGGCTCGAGTGGCTTAACGCCACTCAGGGCCAGCTCTTACCTCCCTACCTCCCCCCCCGCAGCCCAAGAATGGTGAGGGGGGAGGAATGGGGCGGGAAAGGTGAGCAGGGGAGGGAGGGGGCTTCCTCCCGGGGCCTGCGGCGCTTGCCGCGGCCCCGGGAGCTTCTGAGGGGGGTGGGAGGGAGGGGGGCTGGGAGGGGAGCTTCTGAGTGGGGTGGGAGGGAGGGGGCTTCTGAGGGGGGTGGGAGGGAGGGGGCTGGGAGGGGAGCTTCTGAGTGGGGTGGGAGGGAGGGGGGCTGGGAGGGGAACTTCTGAGGGGGGTGGGTGGGAGGGGGCTTCTGAGGGGGGCTTCTGAGTGTGGGAGGGAGGGGGCTGGGAGGGGAGCTTCTGAGGGGGGTGGGTGGGAGGGGAGGGGAGCTTCTGAAGGGGGTGGGGAGGGATCTTCCTCCCGGGTCTGCGGCGCTTGCCACGGCCCCGGGAGCCTCTGAAGGGGGTGGGGGGAATCTTCCTCCCGGGTCCGCGGCGCTTGCCGCGGCCCCAGGAGCCTCTGAAGGGGGTGGGGGGAATCTTCCTCCCGGGTCTGCGGCGCTTTCCGCGGCCCCGGGAGCTTCTGAAGGGGTGGGTGGGAGGGGAGCTTCCTTTCTCTGGCAAAGGCCAGAGCGGAAAGTCGGCCCCTGATAGAACAGACAGCTAAGCCAGTTTCCTTCAAGAAAAACCAATAGAGGCTGCATGGAAAAGTAGGGTTGCCAGCCTCCAGGTGGGGCCTGGGGATCCCCTGCTTTTACAACTGATCTCCAGCTGATGGAGATCAGCTCCCCTGGAGAAAATGGCTGCTTTGGAGGGTGGACTCTATGGCATTGTACCATGCTGAGGCCCCTTCCCTCCCCAAACCCCGGCTTCTCCTGGCTCCACCCCCAAAGTCTCCAACCCAGACTTGGCAAACCTATGGAAAAGGCAGGCCTCATACCTTGAAGTGCAAACTGCACTCCAGGTTGCTTGCAAAATTAAGCACTGCCAGGAAAATAGGACATCTCTGGTCCTTCAAAGCCCACTTCTTCTGAGTTCTAGGTTCAGCAAAAAGGCACACCCCGGGGCCACCACGCCACAACAAGCTGTTCTATATCCCTCCAGGTGACCTTCCTCTGCATTCAAATGAACTAAGATGGGCCTTTAAAGGCTCCACCTTATCCAGTAGCAAGCAAGATGTCTGAGCCATTCTATCCAGCACCACCCCTAGAAGGACTAACCTTAGCACAGGGCCTACAGTCTTATCATGGACCAAAATAACCTCCCGTTCCTCTGCTAATTGTTGAAACTCTCCGAACAGCTGGGCAAATCCGTCCAAATAGTGTGTGTCATCTTGAAGGCCAGTTTTTAGCTCGCGATGCCCATTCCAGGAATGAACTGAAGTGCTCAAATGCAGCGCATGACACAGAACATCCCATGGGCAAAACCCTATCCATAAAGAACTGGCATCAAAGGAGAATCCCAACAGCTCAAAATCATCTGGATGCATAGGGAGGAGGTAAATCGCAGACTTAATACTGCATTTCACTAACTCCATCCCACGACCTCAGCTTCGCACAACACAAACTGCCTGGTCAAATGAGGTGTACCTCACCATGCACAGATGATCCAGAATGGCATCATTAACAGATTCACCTTGAGGGTATGAACGGTGGTGAATTAAATGGAGTTCACCAGCAGCCTTCTTAGGCACGATCCCCAAAGGGGAAACCCTCAAATTACGAAGTAATGGTGAAGAAAATGAGTCCAAAATGCGGCCCTCATCCAATTCCTTTGCTATCTTTTCCACACCACCAACTCCCTGCCCTCAAACAGGTGAAGATTAGAAGCTATAAACGGGGCCCTCAGACCATAAAAGGAATGTGAAACCTAACTTGAAACCTCCTCACAAATAAGCTCCATTGTCCTTCCTAGGGTACAGCTGCAGCCAAGCCTCAAGTGCCTTCAGCTTTACTGGAATTCATGGCTGCCCACATTCTAAATTCCTCATCGTATTCAAGTAGCTGTTCACATTGGCTGCACTCTCCCAACTCAGAGCTCTGTTTCTGTTTGTAATTTACACTTTGATACCAATAAAGTCTTCTATAGAGAAGAAGAAGAAGAAACTGGATTTATTTCCCGCTCTTCACTCAGAGTGGTTTACAATCTCCTTCCTTTCCTCTCCCCACAACAGAAACCCTGTGAGGTAGGTGGGACTGAGAGAGCTTTTTCGAGGTCTGCTCTTGAGAGCACTATATGCTTTCAAGCTTGCTAAAATTAGTATTGCCTACTCATACTGGCAAAGGCTGTCCAGGTCTTAGGCAAAGGTCTTTCATATCACCTACTGCCAAATCCTTTAACTAAAGATACAGGGATTGAACCTGGGACCTATCTGCATGCCAAGCAGATGGTCTCTCAATGAGACATATCCCCTCCCAAAATGTCCTTAAAGCAGTTATTACAGAGATTAGTTCCCTTATAATCCTAGTTTAAAAACCATGTCAGCAACAATGGATGGGGGGAGGAAGGAAGGAGGAGATTGGATTTATACTTGGCCCTTTGGATTTACACTCTGCCCTTCACTCAGAGTCTCAGAGTGGCCCACAAACTCCCCTCCCCACAACACTCACCCCACAAGGGTGGTGGGGATGAAAGAGCTCCCTCCAGAATTGTCCCCAAGAGAACAGCTCTGACAGAACCATGGTCATCCAGCAGCTGCAATCGAAGGAGTGGGGAATCAAAACGGGCTGTCCCAGACCAGAGACCACACACTTAACAACTATACCACACTGCTCTTTAGAAAATAAGAATCTAGCAGTAGATACTCCCTTCCCCTTCAGATGATTCCTCTCAAGCATCTTTCATACAACAGGATATGTAACCCAAGTCCTTCTCACTGTGTGCCATTCATAATGACCTGCACCTTCCCATCTCACCCATTCAAATATTTAAGGCCATCTAGATTCAGTGGGGCTTCACCTTTGTGATCAAATCGGTGGGGGACTTGGGTGCAGATAAGTTCCTTTGGCACTCATGTGTTGTGTTAGCTCAGCAGAGGATTTCCCTTATACAGAGAGAGAAGAAGAGAAAGAGAAGGGGGGGTTAATAGAGCTGGCATGTAAGTTTGCTGCTTATCCAACCCTTGAGTGTCAAGTCAGATGGAAGGACAGCATGAAAATGTTTTAAATAAATTAAATAAAGGGAGTATCTCCCCCCCCAGGACAAAGGGCCTCAAGTCCCAAATAAAACTGAGACTTCCGGTTTTGGCAGGCTTCATGGTGGGTGCACTCACCTGGAGCTCCAGGAGGTGCGATCCAAACCCGGTGGCAAGAAGAGGGTTTTGAATGGGTTTTGGACCCCCAGGAGCCCTTGGAGGGGGCTCCTGCCTGAGGCATGAGGAAGCCTCTCCTGGGGTAGCGACCCAGGGATTGAGGCTCCCCTTTGCCTCTTAGGTTCCGCCGCCACGGCGCCTTCAGGCTCACTGAAGCACACACTGGATGGCTGCAGGGTCAAAATGAGCTACAAGAAAAAAATCACCTACCAGAAATGCACGGCAAAACTGTGAGTGACTGATCTCAATAGAGATTCTCTGGTTGGAACTCGAAGCATGGAACAGGGGATTTAAACTTTAAATCCCCCCACCTCTTAAAGAAGTGGCTCTGTATTAACAACCGAGAATCTGAATGCTTGCTAGCTGGCTAGAACTTAAATGGGAGAAAGGTAGCTATCAGAGAATTAAAAAAGAATAGCTTTTAATTTACTCCTGGGAACTTTTTGAAACTGTAAACAAAAAATAATGACTGGACGGGGAGAAAAGATGGCGGGGAAACCTAGACCTTCTCCTAAGTCTGCATCAACACTTCCGGCCGCTAAGACTGAGTCGAGTACAGACCTGACTGCTGCATTAGCAACAGCATTGCGCCCTCTGATGGAACAACTGAATGTTGTTAATTCTAGGCTGGATAACTTGCAACAACAGGTGGCAGATGCAAGCAGGAAATCTGACCAGACAGCAAAAGAATTTGCAGAGGTTAAAGCCAAAGCAGAGAAGACTGATTTAAGACTGGACATGATGGGAAAGGAAACGACCTCTGTATGTATTAATACATTGATGTATTAATCAATGTATTAAGGCTACAGATGGAATGGTCAACGTACTTTTTAAGATTCCAGGGTGTTCCTGAACAAAAAGGTGAGAATCTCAAGAAGATACTGAGTGAAGCTTTAGCTCCAATGGCAGGTTTGCAAGCGCATATAATACAAAGTGATATGGCTATGGTTTACCGAACCTATCCTGAATTTGTAAAAAAGGAAAAACCTGCCAGGAGAGGTTATGGTGAGATTCTCCAAAAAGTCAACCAGAGACGTGGTGCTCAAACAGAGCTACCCTGAAGATCCAAGAATAAGTCATTAAAGTTTTAAAGGACATTCCATTTGAGATCAGGAAGAGGAGGAAACCTTATAAAAGTTTAACTGAGTTCTTGCAAACAGAAGGCATCATGTACAGGCGGCTTACTCCTGAGGGTTTGGTATTAGATTAGAAGCAAAGGATTGACTCTGTTCTAAAAGCCCAGAAATTTTTGTATTATTCTAAAGAAGGAAAAGAGAATTCACCCACAGAGGACTCATTAGAGCATCAAGAGAGCATCTATGGATTGGAAAGCTTGGATGAATCTGAAAGTAAAGAACCTGGGGATGAAGAGTCTGATGCTGATCTGGGAGCAGCAGCACCAAAACCCCTGAGAGAAAAGAAGAAAAAGAGAAGGCTGAAGAAAAAATAAGCTATGATGTGTTAAAAGCTATGTTTGTTTAGTGTATTCCATTTAAAATTTTAGCCATGTATGAGTGTTTTTTAAACTTTGAGATATGTAATATTTAGCATTTATAAATGCCTGGATATCATAAGTTTTTCTTAAAATAACTGAAGAAAGGATTTTATAGTAGCATTGAAATTTGATCCTGTATACCTTAGGGTAGTATAGGGTTTTTAGTTAGTGTAGTAGTTGTAGTATGGATGTAGTTGTAGAAAATCAATAAAAATATATTTTTTAAAAAAAATAAGTCCCAAATAAAATTGGGCCCTATTTGCCCCCTGGCCTGCTCAATGTCACTGCACTCCCAAGTAGTTTGCAGCCTCCACTGCCAGACAGCTGGATAAGCTGCAGCCTCAACATCTCTGTCATTCATCAAACCACCTCCCCTCCCACAAGCACTAAAGCAGGAGGTGGTCGATGCCCCGCCACCCCCACTGGGACAGCCATTGAGCGCAGTAGCTGCCTGCAGCCTGGCACCAGGCCCTGCTAAGTAAATGGGGGAAGCCTCCAAGCACCCACTGTCAAGCCCCTGTGAGTACTCTTGGGGCATCTCAGCCAAGCAAAAGTGGGGAGGGGACTGTGAAGGGGGGGAAGCAGCTTTACCTTGCTGCCACCCCAGCTGAAACCAGCAGGCCTCCTAACTAAAATTTCCTCCTACCTAGCTAAGAAGAGGATGATGATGATGATGATGATGATGATGATGATGATTATTATTATCTTTGCCCTGACCACCACTGCCCCAGTAAGGCTGCTGCCAGCCAGCCTCCACAGCTGCCCTTTATGGTGGAGGGGGGCACTAAATGGGGTTGTAGGTGATTTATGGGGGGCAACAATGCAGCCTCACCAACTGCATCCAGCCCAAAACTGAGCCACCGTCACCCAGAGCCATCTAAGGTACATGTTTTATTTTTGTTGTTGATTTTTTAAACAAAACGGTGGGGCCGCCGTTGAGAGCCACCCTGCAGCCACGAGCGTCCTGCAACCCTGAAGATCCGGCCGCAGCCTCTAAGGCTGTTAACTGCTGACTTGCCGAGACTGGGCCACCACTGAGATCGAGGTACCTCCACGAGTGGGCTGCCACCGAGAACAAGCCACCACCACCACCAAGAGCGGGCCGACACCACTACCGCTGAGAGTGGGCCACCGCTGCCAACAGCAGACCACCGCCAAGAGCAGGCTGCTGCCACCAAAAGTGGGCTGCCTCCTCCATTGAGAGCGGGATCTTCGCTCCTAGGCCTCAAGGTTGATCCAAGCAGTTCTCCCCTCATGCTCTAAGCTGTGACTTAGCCGAGCATGAGGCGAAGACTGACTGAACGGAGGGGGATCCAGCTGTTAACACAGTACTGGCCCCACCCCCTACAAGGACCCAGCTGCAAACTGCAGCCAGCCTTGTTCCTCCTTACATTGGAGGCAAAGGCAGCCCTCCAGCAGGACACCATCAGCGTCTGCTGGTAGGGCCGGATTCACAAACCAGTTTACCCCCATCCAATGAAAGGAGGTGTGATTTTGGTGCAATTTTGGGCAAAACCTGACTGGAAAGACAAATATTTGCCTCTCCATTAACATAATCACTCCCTGTCTTGTCAAATGAGGGAGTAGTTGGATTGCACTATGGTGTATATTACAGGTAAATATATGGATGGCACAATTACAAGGGGAAAAGTACTGCCTGCATATTTCTTCTTCTAACTTTGCAACCAAAAGGGCTATGGAGGAGAAGGAGGAAGTGGAGGAGGAGGAAGAGAAAGCTGGGAACTAGTACATTCACAATAGTGATATCTATATATCTAATTTTCAACATGGCCCCAAACATGGACACTTAAAACCAGAGATTGGGTCCATGGATAGTCAAGACAGAGCTTTCTATACACCTTGGTGGAGAAGCCCCAGGTATGTAGAACACTGAAATCTTAAAAGGAGGGGTGCTAAATATCTCCAAAACGTAACAGCATCTTTAACTAAAAAATGGGTATCCTCAGGGGTTGTTGCTAGGCAACCCCAACAGTCTTACAAGCCTTCGTTTCTGTCAGGGGGAGAGGTACAGTGCCCTTTCCAGGATGTTTTGGCCTTTGAGGGAGAACACATTAAGCCAGGCCCGGTAAGCAACTACTGAATGACTTGCTACCATCCACATAAGCCAGTGTCCTCCCTGCACAACTGGTCCCAGCTGAATGGCAAGCACTTCACAACTGGGCCTGTGGCTGGCACTGCACAGCAGCTGCAATGCACAGAGTATTACCAGGGATATCTGAAAAGGGGATACCTAAAGAATGGAGCTTTGACTCTTGAAAAATTATATCCCCAAAATATTTTTAGTCTCTAAGGTGCTACTGGACTTGAATCTGGCTGTTCCCTGGAATAGGCTACCAGGGGGAGGGAAGGAGGGAAAGCCGAGGATGGTGGCAGATAAAGGCAGATTGGCTGGTGGGTGGGAAGGCCAGAGAGAAGCAGGAAAGGGGGACAGGCTATGATGACTTTTAGGAAGGGAAAGAGGGAAAAAAACATGACAAGGCCTCTGGCAGCAGGTGTTCCCATCAATTCCAGTTGATGAGATTTATACATCTCTGTTTGCCTACAAAATTGTTTCATGGATTGGTTCATGCCCAGTTTGCCATGGTTTTCTATTTATAAGCCTCCTGCTCTTTCCAGTACATATGAGTGCATTGCTGGAACCCTTCAAAATCAGCTTTGCTTCACTTATGTAGATGATTGCATTAAAATTAATTCTGTGCTGTACATCAGTCAAACAAAGCATAATAATTATCCTTATGCACTGCACAATGTCATTTGTGTAGTGTTTTATCATTGCACACACACATATATTTTGTTAATGCAGAAAGGGAGAAAGATGCATGTGAACTTAAAGGACCCAGTGATGTGACAAACTGCATGTGCACAGCATTCTGTAGAAAAATAAAAAATAAAAAATAGAGCCATGGAGAATGCCTAATGCATTAGTTCTGCTACAGAAACAAAACTGGGTAACTGAAAAACCTGGGAAACAAGGAGGAATTTAGAACACCCAGGGGTCATTTCAAGCAGGAGCTTGGGGGAGTTCAGCTCTGGGAGTTGGTGCCAGCCCCCCCCCCCCCCCGGGGAATGCCTGCTTGTGTCATGGCTGCAGCAAAATGACCCCATCCCCTGGAAAGGCCCTTGTTTCTCCGACCAGCCTTCTGAAGGCTTCAGCCACCACTGAAGCTATCCTCCCAGAATAGTGGTATTTCTGAGGCTTGCATTAGTAGCTGTCTCCTTCCTTCCTTCCTTCCTTCCTTCCTTCCTTCCTTTCTCTCTCTCTCTCTTTTTTTCTCTCTTTCTCTCTTTTTTTCTCCCTCCCTCCCCCCTCCCTCCTTCCCTCTTCTTTCTTGCCTTATGACATACTTCTGGTGATGTCAGGTGGTGTAGCATATGCAAATAAGTTATGCTCATGAGCTCCTGCACCTCTTTTTCTATGAAATGACCCCTGAGAACACCTATGATATATCAGCAGAGTACGCAGGTGATTTCCCAGCTATGGAAAGCTGAAAATGTAATGGTGCATCTTGTAGGAGACATTTATTATCCTGCACAAGACTGGCATGGCAGTACAGAAAACTGTAAATATCTCTGTATTCAAGCAACAGTGAAAACAATAAGGATCATTTAATTTCTCTATGGTCCCCTTCAACACACTTCAACAGTGTGTCCCACTGCCAGAACCATGTTTTGGTCTCAGTGATAATAATAAGGTTCTTATTCTTCTGTTGTTGTTGTCATTGTTGTTGGTGCCGTGGTTCCCGTCTGAAACACAAAGCAAAGGGCATCAGATATGGATCAGTCATGTGCTAGGCATTCAAATGCTTGGCAGGGGGTCTTTTATAGCCCTGTTACATAAAGGGTCAAACTATATGTGACAATAGAGAACCATTATAGGAAGGCCTGATTTGGTCTGTGACTGTGCCGGATGGGATAGGAAGTTTTCAACCTTCTCCCTGTACTGATTTTGCAATTCAGTTGTGCACCTGAGGAGCAATTTGCCAGGTGGGAAACAAACAAACAAACACCTGAAGGGCCAATGACAGCACTAACCTGGTGGGACTAGTGATTGAAATCACAACCATGGTAAGAGGGAAAAGAGTTAATCCTCCTCTTCCCACACCATGATCTCAGTCTAACTCCTCCTCACTTGGGCACATTTACTGATACTGCTGGTCGCAGTTCAAAAACTAGCAGATCCATGATGATGTCTCCTGTCACCACATCAAATTTTATCCTTAGATCTGTTTTTTTTTTAATGGAGGTACCTGGGATTTGTCCTGGGATGTTTTGCTCAGACTGATCTGGATATAGGTACAAATACACTTTCTTTTAACCACACATGTGATATTGACACATGTTTTCTGTACTGACACCTGCCTGTAGCATTTGAGTTTGTTCTCATAATGTTTTTCTCCCTGTATGGCCCTACTTTTGGACTCACCTGTCACAGCACATAAAGTTAAAGTTCCGGCAACTTGCAAGAGCGGTGCCTGCAAAACACCCATATGACATGCAGCGACCACCCATTTTGTAACAAGTTGTCCAGGAGACACGTTGTTCTGCATAAGCAAATGAAATCAGTGACAGTTCAGCAGTTAATTACACTTTGCTATATCTTTATAAAAGTTGTATCCAATGTGACATTGTCCTTGTTTTGATTATCTTCGTCTATCTGGCCATCTAGAACAATGGTGATTGACAGATACAACAATAAACATACAGTAGTAATGTATGCATGTGTGAACCAGCTTGCAGTGCACATGAACATATAATGCAGAGTCAGTCTTCTGCAAGCAGAATATACTCAGCCTTTTGATATCCAAGAAGTAATTTGGCAGTCTCCATCTGATCATCCTAAACAAATTCACAATAATCCTCTTTTAACCTCAATGCTATCTTGCTGGGATAGTAAAAAGTCTCAGCTGCTGCCTCCCATATCTAGATATCAAACCTGCTTAAACCAAACCTGCTTTTTACCTGGCTTCAAAAACTCATGACATCTCAGAACCTTGCATCCAAATACTTACTACTGTCAAAGTCAACTCTAGAAACAAAATTGAATAAACCAGTGCCATGGATACAATACTTTCAAATATCTCATCTATGCTCCCATATAAATCTTTCTTCTATATTACAGCAATCTCCAACAGAATTTGAATCAGTCCTCAAATCTGCCCAGACCTCAGAGAAACACCCAGTCTCATCCATTTATAATGTACTCTCTACTCGAGACAGGGCAACACCTTTATCATATCAATCACTATGGCACAAAGCTTGTGGTCTGTGTTTCCCTGAGGAAACCTGGATGTCTATTTGGAATTCCTCTCCATTCCACTCCAACATCACTGAGGTAAAATTGCAGTCTTTTAAGATACTGTCACACTGGTACCTAAGGCCTCAGAAACTGGCTCATATAAATTCATCCAACAATCCGTTGTGCTGGAAAAATGTGGTAGTAAAGCGGACTACTTGCACTGTTGGGTTTATTGCCCCCAAATCAGTCAATTCTGGGAATCTGTATTGGGGCAGATTAAATCCATCACAAATTTGGATATTCCTCTTACACCAGAAAATCTCTTTTGGAAGGGATGGGTTTCAAGGCACTGTTCTTCCTCTAAAATAGAAAGGGTCTCTCTTCTTCCATTTGCAGCTAAGACTGTCATTGCCACAAATTGGAAAAGGACACTGGTACCCACTCTCTCACATTGGCATAAAAAATTGTGGGATTTTTACCTTATGGCTAAGCTTACGGACAATCTTACGCATTCTGACAAGCACTCGTCACCCTCTAATTTAACCTCTATCTGGATCCCCATGGCCCGGAAGTAAGCTATTTAGTATTTCATAGAAAAATATTTAAATTTTTCACCATGTTTAAATGCAACTTACCCAAAGACATTTCTAGGAGGAGTCCCCAAACTAATGTAAACTGAAGGTAGCAGTACTTCATGGCGAAAGATAGTTTGGTACTCTTTTCTTTTTACTAAAAAATAAGAAAAAGAAGAGAATTGGAGTGGAAGCCATGCCCATACAAAATATCAGTGCTGAACTGCACTTAAGGCTGCCAGGTCCCTCCAGCTGTCGGTGGGGGATGGGGGGGTAGGGTTCTCAGCTCCAGGATGGGGAACTTGTGGAAATTGGGGGGGCATGGGGAGGACAGGGACTTCAGTAGGGTACACCCTCCAAAACATCCATTTTCTCCAGGAGAAATAATCTCTGTAGTTTGGAGATGAACCGTAATTCTGGGGGATCCCCAGGTCCCACCGGAGGCTGGCATCCCTACCTACAGCCCCTCCCAAGGCCAGATCTTACCTAAGTCTTTACCTAATAAGATTTTTGTGCTGCAGCCAGCTGAATACTGTGTGCCTACCTAGCTGCAAGTATTCTTCATTCTGACTCTTTTTTTACATTTATATGGTTGTTTGTCTCTAAATCAAGTTACTATGAGGCATGTAGTGTTATGAAACCTCTGTATAACATGAGTTGCTGCAGGTACCATTCATAATGCATCTGGAATCTAGAAGTGATTCAGAGCCACATTGAGAACAAGCCCAGAGCTCTGGCTTATGCGGACATAAAGCATGCAGCCTCTTCTGAAGATGAACCATCCTGCTACATCTCTACATCAGGGGTGATTGATTCTGTCATATCCATTGCACCAAATGTATTTTTCTTTACCCCCATAGAGTTTAAAAGGAACCAAGGCCAGGGCAATTAATGATGAAGATATGTCTCTTATATTGTAAACAATTGTCCTTAATGCAGTCACCCTATTTTACCTTAGACTGGAGTCGCTGTCAAACATCCCTTTATGGAAAAAATAATTATGGATAAATTGGAGTTTATATGAGCTAGTGTGGTATGATGGTTAGAGTGCTGGGCTATTATGAAGGAGACCCATGTTCAAATCCATGTTCTGCCATGGAAGCTCACTGGATGACCTTGGGTCAGTCATTCTCTCTCAACCTCACCTATCTCACCTGCCTGCTGTGAGGATAAAATGGAAAAGAGGAGAACAATGCCGGAGCTTTTGGGTCCCCATTTAGTAGAAAGATGTTGTACAAATTAAGGAAATAAATAAATATCTTTTTTTGGATAGTTGTTTCCCTAAGCATGTGAGTTAATCTTTAGTATTTCCAAGAGCAGGCCTTTGATCCAGTTGAGACTTTCTCCCTGAAATCTGGAACAGCTCCTCTAAGGGCCATTCCGCACCAGGCCTTCTCCGACGTTACCACTCAATATATTTCGGCGCAAGCAAGCGTTTCCGCATAGTTTGCATCGGAATTAGTTAAAACCCGATTTTTCTGTGGAAATTCCCCGCATTTTCCCGATCCTTGATTTTCAGGTTCGGGAAAATGCGGGGAATTTCCACAGAAAAATCGGGTTTTAACTAATTCCGATGCAAACTATGCGGAAACGCTTGCTTGCGCTGAAATATATTGAGTGGTAACGTCGGAGAAGGCGCTGGTGCGGAATCGCCCTAATGCTGCTTTAACAGCCACCAGGAGACTACAAGTATACTACACGCTGATTATGCTATTGAAAGCTTTTTGTTTTTCAATGCCGAAATATCAAATACACAAAAGATAATAGGTTCTTGCTACTACTTACCAAGGCACTGGAAGAGTCTGTCATTCTCTATTCTACAGTCTCTTCTCTTATATAATATCTGCCAAATCTTTGATCTAATACTCACTGGTCTATTTATCAATATTGAGCCAACATTCCATCCTCCAGTACACAAAATAATCTCTCTCATAATTCTAGTACTATTATGTCCAAATAGGAACAGAGTACATCATGTTTCCACACATGCTTGAACAAACTAGTATTCACTTCCTTTTTTCCCCTCTGTTAATCTGCATTCAGTTTATTCAGATAAAGGCACACCTTAAGTATCTTTCTGTCTACACCAAGAACAGAATGAATGTTTTTTTTCAAAGTCAATTCTTCAAGCACTGCATTCAGTGCCGAACACTGAATGTTCTGTCCTGTTTCTTTGTAACCATCTTTATCTTAAATTGAGATGGGCAGCTGTGTTAGTCTGCCTGTAGCAGTAGAAAAGAGCAAGAGTCCAGGAGCACCTTACAGACTAATGAAATTTGTGGCAGGGTATAGGCTTTTGCGAGTCATTGCCCACTTCTTCATTCTAGTTGTATCTGAAAAAGTGAGCAGTGACTCACAAAAGCTCATACCCTGCCACAAATGTTGTTAGTCTGTAAGGTGCTCCTGGACTCATGCTCTTTCCTACCTTGATCTCCGTGCATTTAAACACAAGGAGTAAGGGATGCTGGACAGAAGATTCAATATCCTGTGTCTTATAATGGGGCAGTGAATCCTGGAGGCACAGTTCAGATTCAGATACCTTCAAAAATGCAATAGTCAAGAGCTCCCTCTTCAGAGACCTACTGCTTTTGAATGAGGTGACTCTACTGAGCTACTGTAGCTGAATGGGGAGGGGCATCTACTGGTGAGTTTGCAGTGAGTGTAGGCAAAGGCAAATGTGGTGAGACAAGAGTGTCCAGGCTGGTAGTGGGCAGGGGAGAAGAGCAGACCCAGCACCCAGCCAATGGCATGCAAGTACTTTTGAGTGGCAGTTGATGGGCCAATGGCTGACAGAGCACACTGCCAAATCAATGGGAGAGCTGGAAATGACCAATACATAAGGGAATTATATATATAAGATAACATCCACCTTGAAATAGGCATGAAAACAAACCAGCACAAGTGAAGAACTTTCAAAAATTTTGCATCTCCCACTATATTTTGAATTAGCTGAAACTTCTGAGTGGTTTTCATAGGGAGGCCCACAGATGGAACACAGCAGTAGCCCAACATGAATGTAATTAGAGCATGGATAACTTCAGACAGATCATGCCTTTCAAGGAACTGGTCACAGCTGGTTCATCAGCCAAAACTGCTTACATGCACTATATAACAAGAGGTCTACACCTTTTTTCTGTAGACCGGTATATAGCAGTATCCTACAGCCACAAACCTGCACCTTAATCCCTTTCAAAGCAGGCTGACTGCACAAATGTCCATTTGATAATACATTTTCTACACGGTCCCATCTGTGGATACTTAAATCTAATGACTGAGACCATGAACAGATCATTATCCAAACCTGAGAAAAGCCTAAAGGGGGGAGGGGAGGCAGCAAGGAAAGAGAAGATGGTATGGGTGCTGCCAGAAGGAGAGAAAGATGAAATAGTGTGGGGTAGGGAATGCAGGGGGGGATACAGGTCTTTGTGGGTTCCTGTCTTAAAATTAAGATAGTTCTATAATAATTTGAAATGTTTTTATTTAACTGTTAACTGTTATTCCACATCAATTCCACAGTGAGTGGGAGAAGCAATGATGGGAGAGAGTGACTTAGCTGACCCACTCTCAGCTTGAGATTGATGGCATCCAACCACAACTCTTTGATTGGGGAGAGGGGGTATTCAGTTGTAGAGTTTATGTACAGAAGGTCCCAGATTCTAGTATTTGTAATTTAAAGGATCGGGGGGGGGGGGATGTGAAAGACCTCATCTGAGACCCTGTAGAGCCACTACCTGTCAGAGATAGCAGTACTGACCTTGATAGACCAATGAACTGACTCAGTAGAAGACAACTTCATGTGTCATGTTCTTGCCCAACAATCCCACTTACATTTGTGCCACTCGTTGCATCATCTCATTGGCTTTTGTAGGTATTTCTCCATTCCATTCCAGTGTTATTTGCTACTGTAGTTATTAGGTACATGGGCAAATGTTTTCTTGGTATTCCCTGGCAGGCAGGCAGATACAGACTGGCATAGGAGAGATAGAGGCCCAGAGTTTGCATCTACTTAGGCAATAAGCAGTAGGGTTGCCAGGTCTGGGTTTGAAAATACCTGGAGACTTTGGGAGTGGAGCTGGGAGAGGGCACGGTTTGGGGAGGGGAGGGGCCTCAGCATGCTACAATGCTATAGAGTTGACCCTTTAAAGCAGCCATTTTCTCCAGGGGAGCTGATCTCTGTTAGCTGGAGATCAGTTGTAAAAGCGGGAGATCCCCAGGCCCCATCTCAAGGTTGGAAACCCTAATAAGCAGTGTGTCTGTCCTGCACACCGGCAACCATTTTGCTCACACCCACTGCATATGTGGGTTGCACAGATCCAGGGACAGATTAAAAGACTAAAGTTCCCCTCCCACAGCAATAGGAAGATCGCCTTTTTTATAGACTGTATGCGGATAGAGGCAGGAGCTAAAGTTGCTCAGTCTATGACAAGGGCATAGACTTTTTCAATCCCCGGGGGGGCGGGGGCTCTCTCGTGCGCGCGCGCAAAGCACGCACGCGCGCTCGGGACCATGTCCCCGCCGCTCTCCCCCCCCGCCCCAGGGAGCCGCCGCCGCTTCCCTCCCCCGGGCCGGGCCCGCCCGCCCGCCGCACTCCCCGCCCCCCTCCCTCCCTCCCTCTCCCCGCTCACCTCGGGCAGCGTAGGATCGCTGCTGCTGCCTGCAGCCGGGGGCCGGCATGTCGCCCTTGCGGGCCCCCAGCTCCCGCTCCGCCTCGCATTTCCCGGGGGGGCTCAGCCACCCCCGGCAAAATGAACGCCCGTCGGTGGCCAGTCAGCTGGCCGTCGCAGCCTCTCTCCCCCCCCTGCCCCGCCCCGCCCCAGGGAGGCAGGAGGGCAGGCCGGGGGTGGGGGGGAAGGAGAGGCGGCGACGGCCGGCTGACTGGCCACCGGAGGGCGTTCATTTTGCCGGGGGAGGCTGAGCCCCCCCCCGGGAAATTTGGGGGGGGGCTCGAGCCCTCGAGCCCCCCCCCCCGTAGTTGACGCCCATGGTCTATGACAAGTGGATGGAGGAAGAGAGGCTCCGGGGGTGGGGAATAGAGGCAGCAGTTAAAACTCCACCCAGCCAGCAATAATCACACACAGGATCATACTTCTCTATATGCAAGAGAACCATTTATTCAGGATATGAGGTCTCACAATTTTCATTTAATTTAAAAGCAACTGGATGCGTTGAGATTTCAGGAAGGGAACAATAATCATCCCAAGAATATTCTTCTACACAGTCACGTTCAAGCAATGAAAAAGGAAAGAGGTCAGGAAAATTCAGCGTATGAATCATTTCAGCTCCTTAGTTTGATTTCATCTCTGGAAGGTTTGATGGCAGCAGAAGCCACCAACATGGTGCAGATGGTGCAGTGATTCAGTGGTGGGGATCTCATTCTTGTTTCTGCCACATCTCTCAGAGCTAAAACTGTCCAGAAACACAGCTCAGCACAATGGCCTTTTCCTTTTCAATCCCATTTGTTACTGTTAACACAGAAATATAAATGAGAAGGCACATTAAATGTCTGAGGGGCAGCTAAAAAGAGGTTGCCATCGCAGTTTCTCTTTCAGCGGTAATATCAGGACAAATGATTAGATCTGTCACAAGAGGGTCTGCAGTAGAACAGCTAGACTGAAGTCCAGTAGCACAAAGTTGCATTTTGTTACTAAGGAAGGGCACAGGACAGAAAGGAAAGGGCTGTAGTAGCCTCTTTCTGCTGTACTTTGCTGAGCTGCAGTGACTCCTTCCTAAAAACTAAGGGAATGCAGTTAGAACGTTACTAAAAATCTCCATCCCAAACCATGCCCATTCATAAATAACAGTGAATGTTCACATCTGAACAGGATTATTCATGATTTTTGTGAATGGCTGGAAACCTGACCTGGCATTTTTTCCCCCTGATGCCTTACTCTCTGGTTTCATTTCCTTAGACAGCAGGAAGCAGGAAAGGTAAAAAAAGGAAGAGGAAAAAATCAGAAAAGTAGGTTAGAGAGGATGTCATCTGATCAAAGCAGGATAATCCCAGCTATTCTTTCTGCACTGTTATTTCTCACTGTGCTTTGGAAGGGTTGGTTGTGTGTTTGTGTGAACAGTCTTATTTTCCAGTAACAACCCAGAGAAGGATGGGACCACTGCAGAACTTTTTCTGGTATTATTATTGAAAGCCAGCATGGTGCAGTGGTTATGAGTGTCAGAGGAGAATTTGGGAGGTCCAAGTTCAAATCTCCACTCTGCCACAGAAGCTTTCTGGGTGACCTTGGGTCACCGGTAACCTACCTTACAGCATAACCTACAATACAGGTTGTTGTTCGGATACAATGGAGCAGAACATTGTTAGCCACTTTTGGTTCCCATCAGGGAAAAGCACAGGGTATACATCAAAATGCATCAATTGTTTCTGTTGATAGTCTCCTTCTCCAAGTCTCCATTTCTGCTTTGGGTGAAATGTTGGTGGAAACTAGTAAGGACAGATTGTTAAAACTAATAATGATTGGTTTAAATTGGATTTCAAACATGGAGGAGAGGGGTTTATTTTATCCCATAGATGAGATATGAATGAAGTTAAAATAAGAGAGCTAATTTCATTAACTTACCCTTTACAGCAAGGCACTTTACCACAGGTGCCAATTGTAATGGAAAAATAACATATGTCTTCTGGCTCACATTTGCCACCAGCCTCTATGCATGCTATAGAACCAGTAATAAGATTTGTGGATCCTGTGCAAAACAAACAAACTAGTCAACCTGTGTTTCAAGGAAGAGGCATTCACAGCAGATCACGCTGTGGATCAGTTTGCTCTGGCCCCATTAATGTCACGAGGCACGAAACACAATTGGTTGACAGAAATCTGGCCAGCCAATTAGGAGGGGGCAGCATGCTGCTTTACCCAGCTGCACCCTCTCAATTTCATCATTTTGCTGCTGCTGAGAGAATGGAGTGATTTCAGATGCTGAATGACAATAGTGGCTAATGCTATCCAGTCTCCAAGATGGACTTGCATTCTAGCTGTGTCTGAAGAAGTGAGCAGTAACTCACAAAAGTTCATACCCTACCATGAATTTTGTTAGTCCTTAAGGTGCTTCTGGACTGTTGCCCTTATGATATAAATATAATTCATAGATAATAATCGAATCAATGGAGGGTAAATCAATTTATAGCTACATGGTATACATAGATATGCAATGTTTAGTAGTGTGTAATGTTTAGAGTGCTGGACTATGTGACTTGGGTAAGATCCTCTCTGTCACTGGATTGGGGTGTTGTAGTTAGAGTGTCTGACTGTAAACTGTGTGTCGGGGCTGGGATCCCATCTCTGCCACTTGTTAGCTAAACAGGATCAGCAACAAGTACCCTTGAAGCATTACCCATACGTAGAGCAATCCTTACCATTGGGATCAGTGCTCCTTCTAAGCTGTGGAGTCTTGTGAGCAAAAATTCTACTTTGTGAGCTACTGGCATTAAAGTTGTGAGCAAGTGATTTGGATACTGGATAAATTAGTTTGCTCCAGAGCCATCCTTCCTGAGCTAAGACAAAAATGTGTGAGCCGGAGGCTAAAAAAACTGTGAGCTAGCTCACACTAACTCAGCTTAGAGGGAACACTTTGGGACCACCTCTGGCAGCCACCAAATTAAAAATATGGTGAGAGGAGAGACATGTTCTCCACATTGTTCAGGCAGCCTGAGGTGATCAAGGATAGAAAAAATAAGTTGAGGGAGTTAGGAGTGCATTTGCAAGCATACAGCTGAGAGTACATGGGACAGTCGGTTGAATGGGTATAATATCTGTACAGAAGCCATTGAGCAGGTGCACCTTGATTAGGCTCTGGCCCTGATCAGATGCCTAGATATAATTCACAGGGCACACAATGAGTACACAAAGTCGGCTTGGTTGCAGTACAATGAGAACTTTACAATGAGAACAGCACTGGACCCAGAGTCATCCTGAGATGAGAAAAACCAGCAGCTCTGGTTGCAGTGTATGGGCTTGACCCATCTCATATCAGGGAGGTACTTGGATAGTGGGCACCTCATATCAGTTGCTGGTATGGTACCTAATATACCAGCCATCTAGACTGTCCATATTGCATGTGGGGACACCATGAAGCAAAAAACCCACTTCAACTTGACAAGAAGTTTGCAGGTAGTGCTGCTGAAACCTGTTTTGCGTGGACCACCTTGAGACCACAAGTGAAGGATCACATTTTGGAATTCTTCCCTATATTCAGGGCTTTGTTTTTCTTTTGGTGGCACTGACCAGTACTGAGTCCTGGCACCTGGGGGGGGGGCACTTTCCCAAGTCACAAAGAGGAATTAGTGGAAATCGGTGCAGCGTTGTATATGAATACCAGCACTATTTCTTACTAAACAAAAAAAACTCTAAAAATACCAAAAACTCTAAAAACACCAGTACCAATTGCAATAATAGATTTTTCCCCAGTATCTCTTATTGAATGTCAACTCTAAACATGTTTCTACTATACCTGTTCCTATGCTATATGAACTTGAGCAGATCATGTTGTAAATAAATTCCTTTACAGAATATTTTAATTTTCCTGAGTAATACCCACTATCTTCACTATGACATCCTCAATTCAAGAAGCAATTTGTTTTTGAATAACAGAGGTTGAATTTTAAGATAATACTTTGTTTTTTGAGTGGCTTTCAGGCTTTTTTTTTTTTGCATGATGACATGGTATTATAGGTCCTCTCATTAAAAGATATAACCTTCCCTGGACAATTTCTTTGAAATAATCTTTTTTTAAAAAATAATTTTTTATTAACAACTTAACAGAATAATAATACAATGTTTTTCTACATACTACCAAACTCATTTGCCAAATTACAGAATACATAGTGATACGGGACAGAGATACTATATAATACTCTAACAAAGAGATACCTTAATCTAATTTTTTCAAAAATACAAGATCTTATTATAATATGTGTTTTTGAAACTATTTCACTGCCTATCAAGTACTCTATAATCGGAAATCAAATCGCATGGAATAACTTCCGTTTACTCTGTGCATTTTATTTGCTACATTTTTTGCAAATCGACTTTTGAAATAATCTTTGATCATTTGGCAGGAAATGTATTCCTCATAAACATTCTTTTAAATTTTACATTAATGAAGACTACCTGGAGCAATCAGGAGTGCCAGCAAGAGACTGAAGAAGAAAGCACAAAATGGCTTCATGGTGTTAAGAAGTCTTCTATGCAAATGTCACTAAGAGAGAAGAGACTGCAAACTATGAAAAAAGTAACACAAAGTGGTGAGGTAAATGGCAATAATAGATTTCCCCCCAGTATCTCTTATTGAATGTCAAATAACTAATGATAAACCAATATTTATTTTCCCACATTCTTATTGGAGTGGGCTTTTTCTGTTCCCAGTATGAAGCTAATGAAATCCGAGCTGCTGATAACAAATAAAAATTAATTCAGTGGGCTGAATCCAGCCTGCTGTTTCAAACGATCTTGCCCAATGCCCTCATTCCACATGGCTTTTGACCATGGAGTTCCCATGATCCCCACTGGGGCCTTTTTGAAAGTTAAAAGGGACCTCAGCCTCTGTTTTGCACCAGTGAAGAAGCTGGTTGGATCCAGTTTTTCATATCAACAGATGTCCCCTGATAGCTCCCTGCCAAAAACCCTACTCAGTTTTAAACAGTTAACTACATTATTTACACAGTGGCCGAGGACAGACTGCAGATCTGCCCTGGGACAGATGCGGGGCCAAAAGCCCCGCGGGAAAAGCAGCCTGGTGCGGCCCGTCCGCACTGGCTGCGATGTCCCGGGGAGGAGGCGGGAGGAGGCGCCCGGCCGCGGGGCCGTTCAGACTTCCGCCCCCGCTTCCGGGGCGCTGCCGACGCATCCACACTGCCAGGAAGCGGCAGGGATGCGTGGCCGGAGAGCCGGAGACCAGTTTAAAGTGGTCTCCGGCTGAAGCGGAAGGACGGCGCCTCGCGGATGGGTGAGTCCGCGCTGACGCTGGGGGGCAGATGCGGCAATCTGAACGCCCCCTCTGCCTCCGCTTTAGAAGCGGAGGCAGAGCGGGGCAGATTGCCAGTCTGTCCTCGGCCAGTATATCAATAAATTTCAACCAAGGCTGTTTAGGTATTCCAGTAATATTCTCACAGGATTTAGTGGCATAACTTTCTTTTAGATCTATAAGATTTTTCCTCACCGATAAGGATTCAGTAATCTTTATATTTAGATATCATCTCCACCTGTACTTCAAGTCCACTTTATCATAGTTAAGTCACTAACATGTTGAAACAGCATTAGGGTAAAGAGAGAGTCATTGCAGTCTATTATTTAGCATGTCAGTCTGGAACCACTGAGCCCAAAGTTCAATTCCCAAGCCAGTCATAGTTTCACTGTCTATCTCACAAAGACAAAGTGGAAGGGGGAAAACCCTGAGATCCTTGAAAGAAGAGGAAAATTGATACAGAAATGTTTTTTTTTTTTAAAAAAAACTCTTTGCATGTGTCAATGCATAGAGATGTTAATCCAACTAGAAGGTGAAATTTTCATATCAACAGATGTCCAGTAGCTTCCTATCAAAACTACTATTCAATTTTAAATGGCTGATTATATTCTCTACACAGTATACCAGTAATTATTTAATATACCCAAACAGGAATACTTCCAAATTTCTCCTAGTTAAAACCATAATTCAGGAGAATTGGAATCCATCTCAAAGCTAACTTCCAGGAACTAAAAGAAGGGAGCCAGAGAAGTCTACTCAGACCTAATCCTAAAGAGTAAAGCTTTATTACAACCAATAATATATTTTTCAAAAATATGATTGTCCAGTTAATCTCATTCTCTTCAATTAAAAGATTGGACCTTGCCTTAATCAAGAGAAAGAAGGGTGTATCAATAGATTATATCAATAGTTTAATAAAGAGAATTGCTCTAATATTTTTTGATCCCGATCTCCACATGAGAATATTTGAGTGAGAATGATTGGTCCAGAGTCACCCAGTAAGCTAAATGACTGACAGTAATTTGAACATGTGTCTTCATATCTGACACACTAACAAGTACACCACACTAACTCTCATTATATGGTATAATATTATCATATTTATTAATAGTTCTATCACTTTCTTTGGTTCAAAGTAATAAAATTGTAATTCATTTTTGTTCACAAAACCATTTTTCCAGAATTTTGTTCCAGACACCAATCTGACAATATTTTCACATCCTAAAGAAATAAATTAATCTCCTTGTTCGGAGGAGAAACAGAAGTGGTCCCAGGCTACATTGAAAGAATACATTCACAGTTCTTTAAGGTAACAGAGAAGCATAAAGACACTTCACCTGTTTCTGTTCTTGTTTCCACTTACAGAAATGCAGACAGAGAACCTCATGGCTGCATAAAATCCTCTCATACTCTTTTCTAGTGCAACGTGTCCCTCTTTCACTGGTTCCATTAGAAACACTTACTCTAATTTCCAGCTTGTGTTGACATGGCTTACATGCTTGACTTGTTGTAGAAATGATATACACATATGGCAGAAAGATGTGGTAATGACATGTGGCCAATCAGGAGTTTCTCCTGCCTTGGATCCATTGGAGGGCATTCTGTGTTGCAGTCCACCCTGGGCAGGGAGGGGAGTCTCTGGAGCCAGACTACCGCACCCCATCCTGCCTTTATTGTACTTAAGCAGATCTAGGTGGTGGATTTTAAGCTACTTTGAGACTCCTTAGGATACAGAAAAGGAGGGTATAAAAACCAACTCTTCTTCTTCTACCTTAGCAAAGTGCTGCAGCAGTTCCTATGCGTGTCCTCCCTGCCTCATCATCTTACCTCCTACAGCCATTATTTGGATGGTCCTAGAATTATGATGTATACACTAGCCACTGGGGGAATTCATGACAGGAATGAAATTCATATGTGGGAAGTTTCTGGTTCACAATTTGATCACGGAACATTAGACATGACTTATCTTAAAGGTCAGGCAAGTTCATATGAGAACAGAGGTCTTGGTCTTAAGCTGTTTAAGGGTTTGTAAATCAACTCCAGGTTATGTTCTGTCCTAAGAGCCGTGCACGTGGTCGGCCAAACACATGGCCAGGTGAAGCCAACGAGCTTCACCTCCAGAGACAATAAACCCAGTGGATCCTAGTAGAGACCAATGGGGAACTCTGCATCCATAGATTGACCACTAGGATGCAGGATCACTGTAAATAGCAAATCATGGGTGTTGGGTGTGTGCATTGGTGTGGTTGAGAATGGGAATATAAGCAGACCTGTGAGTCTGGCATGGTAGCCTTGTTCCAGCCTTCAAATAAACTATGAGCTTTGATCACTCAATGAGTCTCCGAACCCAGTACTTTACACTGCCGACAAAGGTGGGAACCCGATGAGTGACACCACTGCTGACTCCAGCACCAAACCAAGCACCGATCCTCAGGCACCTGAGCAACGGCAGGCTCCAGCACCACCTGGCACCACCAACCACCCCACAGAACAGTGCTCACTACATTGCTCAGGAGTAATGGCTGCCACTCCGGGACAGCTCACCACTTTCAACCCCACTCGCCCCAAGCTCTGGGAAGTCTGGGTCAAACAGCTGAAATACTTCTTCCTGGTCCAGGACATGACTGATGCAGGTAAGAAGAAAGCATGGCTCATCAGCTGGTGCGGCGTCTTCACAATCTGTTTGGTGCAAAGCCTCATTGCACCCAAGATGCTGGAAGATTCCACCTATGATGAGCTGATCATGGCGCTCACCACGTATTTCGAGCCAAGACCCTCCAAAATGGCTCTGTGGATGGACTTCTGTGCTCAGTCCCAGAAGGCTGGAGAATCTGCAGCAGACTTCATGGCTGACCTCCAGCGCCAGGCAGTGGGGTGCGTGTTTCCATCTGTCGAGGACACCCTCCTCACCCATTTCATGTGGGGGGTCTGCAAGCCGAAACTCCACTGGAAACTCATGGCCATTGACAACCTGAAGCTCGACTCCACTTGCAAAGCAGCCACCACCTTCGAAAAAGCCCAACAGGATCGCCAAGGGTCCACCACACACCGTGTGGCAACTGCTGCCAGCCCAGAGATATCTGACAAGGAGGACGTGCTACAAGTTCGTTGACCTGACTGCTGCAGACTGCCATGACCAGTCACCACCTCCACCCAGGTCAACCCACGTCCCGGCACATTGACAGCATGCGCTAGCGGTGGGGACATCCACAAATGCTGGAGCTGCTGTTTCCGGGAAGCAACCTGCTGGTCCTGTGGCAAGACAGGGCACATCGCCAAGGTGTGTTGGTCCAAGGGCTCCCAATGCACTCAAACAGCTCACCTGGACACGGCTAACCTGCACTCCATGTCATCCTCCCACCATCAGGTAATGAACTTGCCCTGGGATACCCCTGACAAGATCTAGGTAAGCGTAAGGGTCAAAGGGTCCCCCTGTGATATGGAACTGGACACTGAGTCCTCATTCTCTATCATTCCCATGGCCACTTTGCAAAGACTATGCCCCCAGGGGGGACCCCCATTATGGAAACCCATGGGACTCACGCTATGGGACTTCCAAAAGAATCCCATAGCTATCAAGGGGTAGGGCATGTTCCGGGTCCAATACAAGGATTTTGAAAGACACGACCTCCTGGTGGTGGAGGGGGTGAACTTGCCAGTTTACTTGGACTTTCCTGGCTCAGACCTTTGAGGCTGGGGGTGGCCGGGGTTAGCCAAGCGCGGGAGGGGGATTTTGCCACCATTTGCAAAGAATTTCCCGCAGTGTTTGATGGTGCCCTTGGCTATTACATGGGGCCACTGGTCACCCTGGACCTCAACCCGCAGATCCAGCCCATTGGCCTAAACACTCACTGGCCACCTTTGGCACTCCATCCTAGAACTGATGTGGAGCTGGACCACTTGGTGACCCAGGGGGTACTAGAGCCAGTGCCCCACACTAAATGGGAAAGCCTGATAGTCACTCTGGTGAAACCCAATGGGGACATCCGCATCTGCACAGATTATAAGTGTACCCTGAATAAAGCCCTCCAGGACCGCTTATATCCGATATCTGTGGTCAGCCATGTACTTGCGCCACTGGTGGGAGCCAAGGTTTTCAGCAAGCTGGATCTGGCACAAGCTTACCAGCAACTGCCCATTGACAAAGCCACCACCAAGGCCCAGATGATTGTCACACATAGAGGGGCGTTCAGGGTGAAGTGTCTGCAATTTGGGGTTAGTGTCGCCCCAGGCATATTCCAAAATCTAATGGACTGTTTGCTCAAAGGAATCCTCAGAGTCCAGCCCTTCTTTGACAATATTTTAATCGCGGTCCTGGACCCTGCAACCTTTGCCTCCCAGCTGAGAACTGTCCTACAACACTTCAACAAAGCTGACCTGAAGGTAAAGAAGGAGAAATGCTTGCTGGACATCATGTTGGTGGAGTTCCTCCGGTTCAAGGTCACAGGGCATCCACCCCACACCAGAAAAGGTCAGGGCAGTCTCCGGGGCACCCATCCCGTCCTCCAAGACGGAACTACAGGCCTTCCTAGGCCTATTCAATTTTTATCATGCCTTTCTGCCCCACAAGGCTGCAGTACCCAATCCCCTACACCACCTCCTGGACAAGAACATGCCATGGGTCTGGGGACCCCAGCATGCTGCATCTTTTCAAACAGTTAAAAACTTGCTGACCTCCAATGCGGTGTTGGTGCATTTTGACAAGGACTTTGCCATGGTCTTAGCATGAGATGCATCTTTCTATGGGGTGGAGGCAGTCCTGGGGCACTGTTTAGTAGACAGCAGAGAGGTCCCAGTTGTGTACTATTTATGCACCCTGTCCGAAGCAGAGCACAATTATGCACGAATAAATAAAGAGACCCTTGCTATCGTGGCAGGAACAAAAAAATTCCATGATTATCTATACTGCCGGCCCTTCACTATCCAGATCCCACAGATGTTGTCCCCTCGGGTCCTCCGCTGGTCCATATTCCTGGCTGGCTACAACTATGTGCTGGTCCACCACCCCAGCAAGGCCATGGGACACGCCGACACCCTCAGCTGTCTTCCACTGGCCACCTGCAACCCAGACTCCACGCTGGTGCATCACACCACCCTGCTGGAGGACCTACCTGACTGGCCAGTCCAGGTGGCAGAGGTGGCCCACCACACAGCCCGCGATCACCTCCTCACCCAGGTCCTGGACTGGGTGGGGAGGGGGTGGCCCACTGCAGTGGGACCAGACTTTGCAGCATTCTCATCCAGGCAGGATGAACTGTCAGTGCACAAGGGGTGCCTCCTCTGGGGGAGTAGAGTTATCATGCCCCCCCCCACTGTGGAAAAGGGTCCTCACAGCACTGCACAAGATGTACCCAGGGATCAACCGCATGAAAGCCCTGGCCTGGAGCTACGTCTGGTGGCTGGGATTGGACCAGGAAATTGAATCCATGGTTAAGAGGTGCCACCAATGCCAAGAGTCCTGGTCGGTGCTGCCTAACACCCCCATGAGACCCTGGGAGTCCACCCACAAACCATGGAAGCAGCTCCACATATTTTATTTATTTATGGATTTATATCCCACCCACCCTGCCTCTTGGCAGGCTCATGGCGGCTAACATAGACTTTGCCAGGCCATTCCAGGGACAAATCTTTTTATCTTGCTGGATGCCTCCATCAAGTGGCTAGAGGTGATCCCCATGGGCTCCACCTCCTTGCAAGCAGCCATCCAAGCCATGTGGAAGATCTTCAGTACACATGGCATTCCCTACACCCTAGTGTCGGACAATGGCACCGCCTTCACATCAGTGGAGTTCACGGAGTTTGTCCCATACTACGGGATCCAGCACATCCACTCAGCACGCTTCCATCTCATGACCAACGGCCAGATGAAACATATGGTCCACACCACTAAGGAAGCCCTGCACCACCTGGACAAAGGTGATTGGCACCACAAACTGGCCACTTTCCTGTTCGATCAGTGCATGACCCCCCGTACGGGGCACAGCCTGGCAGAACTCCTGATGGGCTGGCACCTCACCACCTGGTTGGACCACCTGCACCCCTACTGGGCCCCAGAACACAGTGCCACTCCCAAGATTCGACCAGCACCACAAGGGTTCTTCCCAGGTGATCCCGTTTTCACCTAGAACTTTGCAAAAGGGCCTCAATGGGTCCCGGCCTGAGTAGATCAAGTGACAGGCCCCTTGTCCTATGAGGTCTCCAGGGAAGATGGGCAAATGTGGGGGCAGTACATTGACCACCTCTGGTGGTGGGTTCTACCCGAGGACCTGGAGGAGTCAGCAGATGAGTACCGGGGGCAATGGGGAGTCCCTGCCCAATGTATGCCAAGAGCCCAACATGGAAGTACCAGCATAGGATGCCACACCAGCTACAGAGGTTGCCGGGCTTCCCCGGAGTGTTCCTTCTCCAATAACAGAACCTCAAGCAGCCATCACAGATGCTCCCCCGACCTGACCAGAGAGGCCTGATCCAGCACCTGAACAGGACAGCCCAGCTTCAGGAGTATGCAGGTCCACCCAAGAGAGAAAGCCACCCACCTACCTCAAGGACTATGCGTACCACGGGTCTTCGGGACTATGGGAGGAGGGGTGTTATGTTCTGTCCTAAGAGCTGTGCACATGGCTGGCCAAACACATGGCCAGGCAAAGCCATCGAGCTTCACCTCCAGAGGCAATAGACCCAGCAGATCCTAGAGAGCCAGTTTGGTGTAGTGGTTAAGTGTGCGGGCTCTAATCTGGGTGAACCGGGTTTGAGTCTCCACTCCTCCACTTGCAGCTGCTGGGTGACCTTGGGCAAGCCATAGCTCTGTACCAGCTGTTCTCCCAAGGACAGTTGTCTCAGAGCTCTCTCAGCCCACCTTCCTTACAGGGTGTCTGTTGTGGGGAGGGGAAGGGAAAGGAGTTTGTAAGCCGCTCTGAGACTCCAAGTGAGTGAAGGGTGGGATATAAATCCAATCTCTTCTTCTTCTACTTCTAGTAGGGACCAATGGGGAAGCCTGCATCCATAGACTGACCACTAGGATGCAGGATCACTGTAAATAGCAAATCACGGGTGTTGAGTGTGTGCATGGGTGTGGTTGAAAATGGGGATATAAGCAGACCTGTGAATCTGGCACAGTAGCCTTGTTCCAGCTTTGATCACTCAACAAGTCTCCAAACCCAGTACTTTACACAGGTCTTAGACATGCTGGAATCCTGTAGAACAGTAGAAACACTGGTGATATGTTTCAGACAGCTAGGCCTAATCCAGAAAGTTGAATCCCACCACCTTTCTGCTTGCAATAAACAAAGGGAGGAGTTTCCTTTGACCATCAAAAAAGAACAAGTCTGGGGATCATAGAACCTGCACGGTCAAAAGCCAAGAGTGACAGGGCTATAGTAAGGAAGAATTTAAGTAAGACTGAGTGGACAAAGTAGCTATTTGTTTATTTAATTTTCTTCATTTATATCTCACCTTTCTCCCCAATGGAGACCCAAAGTGGCTTACATCATTCTCTTTTCATCCATTTTATCCTCACAACAACCCTGTGAGGTAGATTATGTTAAGAGTGTGTGAGTGGGCGAAGATCACCCTGCAAGCTTCCATGGCAGAGTGAAAATTTAAACCTGAGTTTCCCAGATACTAGTCTGACACTCTTAACCATTACACCACACTGGCTCTCTAAAAGATGGCTAGATCCAATGCATAGTCTTTCTGCCAGATTCTCTGATGCAGTTGTCTTGGCAGAGCAGAATGCAAGCCAGCATCTCAAAAGGAGTTATGAAACCTGTCCATGGCTTCTTTCCCAGTGCCCTTACTGTTCTAGATACTACTCAGACACTGGAGTTTCTTGGGGGGTAACTATCCCTGCCTGACATGAGGCATGGGTTTTTGTCATCATCCATTACTGCCATCTTTTGTTTTATTGTTTCATGGTTTTATGTTGTAAGCCTATTATTCTAATGAGTTCCTTCTGGGCTTTTTCTACAAAAAAGCCCTGAGGAAGGGTAATGTACAAAAATACTAAGTAGACAAGGTGTATCTACCCCAGCTTAGACAAATCAATGCTGTGGCTTTGAGGTGCAGGACTGAATGATGAAGAATAGCAAATTTAGTAACAAACAAAACTTTTAAGAAGGTATAAATACACACAAAACAAAGACAGTGACTTAACAGGGAAGGGAACTAGGAAATTTATGAATGTTCAATGGAGGACCCCTTCCTTCTCACTTTAAATTGTGTCAATGTCATTTGTTTTTGTAGACGGAAAAATAATTAGCTATGCATATAATCTTTTCAAATGGTATTTGTATTTGGACATGAGAATTTTATACAAAGCAGTATGTTAAGATTTTAACTCTTAGAAATCAAAAGAAAGTGATATGGATAATAGGAATTTCACTTGCAAAGTTTAGCATTCCTTTTTTGCACATGGATCCTCTTTTGAACATTTTATCAACTGTCATTAAATACAAAATTAGCTATGTCCCCAAGATCATCCTCTATTCCACAGGACTGGAGATTGAGCAATGTAACATCCATTTTTAAAAAGTATCCAAGTGGATCCAAGAAACTGCATGCCAGTTAACATTAGTGGTGTACATAACAAAATTCTCAAAGATACACACAGAAATTGCTGGTTCAGGCCACTGCTGTCATTTTCTGAAATGATAACACAAATCCAAGATTCTTAGGTCACAAAAAACTATTCCCCAAACAATTTGTGTTGTTTTTCATTTTCGGGCGCTGCTAGCCAGCTATAGCATGTGTTTATGTTTTTGTTTGATTCTACTGACTTCCCAAATAATGGCATTTCTCCTTTCCAATCTTATACTTGCAAGGGAGAACTACAGAGTGCTTCAAGTCAATCATCTTTTAAGACAAGCTACAGCAAGCCACAGTTCTCTTTCCTCCCTCCTTTGTGAGGGAGTAGCCCTTTTGTGTTTTGCAAGTCCTATGGCCGGAAAAGAGGACATCTGAGGGCACCTTATTTGGGGAGCTTGTAGAATTTGTCCCCATTGCCCAATTTGATTGAAACTTGGAAGTACTTTACAGGACAGGCAGCACTCACTCCACTGCAATTTTGGTGTCATTTGATTGGAAAACAGTTCTGCAGCCTCCCCCCCACCCCTTCCAAGGGAAATAATGCCAGACCAGTGATAAGGAATGGGGATTGGAAAAGGAAGCCAAGTTCACTTTGTGAAAGGAAACAGACCACAACAGGGAAGGATGGCAAATACAGAATTTTGATTGGAAAGGTAACAATTTTTATTGTATGTCAGTCACTGTAAGAGCAGGAAAATACAGACAGGCTTTCTTATGCCATGACCAGCCAGAGCTCACCTGCTAAGCTGCTGCTTGACTGCCATTTTAGGAATCAGTAGAGAGAACTGCAGCTGTGCATAGAGTTACCTGCTTTGGGGGTCTGTAAAATCAAACCCTTTTGTTCAATCTGCTTTAAAATTGGATGGTGTTTAGATTATAGGGAGGACAGTGTTCTGAGCAAATTTGGTGCCATTATGAACAGCTGCCACAGACCCTCATATACATTTCCCGTTGAAAATAATGATCACAAACTCGAGAACCACATAGATTTGAATCCTGCAGTAATATTATAGAGTTCTTTGAAAGTAAGCAAACACAGCAAACATTCCCCCCACCCCTGGTCTGGATCTGAAATTATAATGAAACATCCCTACTTAATGTTCCAAGGAAAGTGATGGAAAGCGTTGTTAAAGATAGTGTTGTCAAGCATATAGAAAGGCAAGTCCTGCTGAATAAAAAAAATGGCTTCTGCAAAGGTTAAGTCTCACCTCAGTAAAATTTTAGAGTTCTTGAAAGTGTCAATAAACACAAATGAGCCAGTTGACACTGTCTGAATTTCCAAAAGGCTTCTGACAAAGTTCCTCTCCAAAGGATCCTAAGCAAATTTCAGAGTCATGGGATAAGGGGACTGCCTATGGATTGGAAATTGGCTATAAAGCAGGAAGCAGAGAGTTAGAAATCAATGGACTGTTCTCACAATAGAGGAATGTGAGTAACGGGGTCCCTAAGAGATCTGAACTGGGACCAGTGCTTTCCAGCTTGTTTGTACATTACCTGAAATTAGGGGTGAGTAGCGAGGTAACCAAGTATGACACCAAATTATTTAGGTTGGTTGACAAAAAGTAGACTGCAAAGCACTCCAAAACGATCTCTCCAAACTGGGGGAATGGACATTAAAATGGCAAATGAAATATAATGAGAGCAAGGGTAAACTGAAGCATATTGGGGCAAATAGTCCCAACGTCACTTATACACTGTGAGATCTGAGCTGGCAGCAGCAGACCAACCTTGGGGTTGTCCTGGATTACTCAAAAAAATGTTGGCCCAGAGAGTGCCTGCTGTGAAAAAGGCAAATTCCACGTTAGCCATAATAAGAACAAAAATAGACAATAAAACTGCCCCTATCATACTGCCCTTACATAAATCTACAGGGAGACCACACATGGAATATTGTGTGCTGTTCTGGTCACCCCACCTTAAAAAGGATATTGTAGAGCTTGAAAACGTGCAGAAAAAAGCATCCAAAATGATCAAGCGGCTAATGGAGCTGCATAGGAAGATTTGTTAAAACAATAAGGGTTGTTTAGTCTAGGGGGGAAAGGCCAGTAAGGGAAAATATGATAAAAAATCTATAAATTTTTGCATGGCATGGAAAGAGAGCACAAACTTCTCCCTTTCTCATAATACTAGAACTCAAAGTTATCCACTGAAGCTGAAGGGTGGGAGATTCAGAACACACAAAAATAAGTACTTCTTTACCCAATGCATTGTAAAATTGTGGAACTCATTGCCACAGGATGTAATGGATACCAACTTTTTAGGCTTTTAAAAAGGAGTGGACAAATTCATGGATGACTGGGTATAAGTCATGAAATACATCTACTCTGTCTAGTGTCAGAGGCAGTGGGCCTCTTTATATCAGCTGCTGGGGAGCACAAGAGAAGGGGTTATTGTTGCAGTCGTCTTGCTTGTTCGCTTCCTAGGCAGTTCATTGACTATGTGAACAAGATGCTGAACTTGATGAGCCTTTAGTCTGATTCAGCATGGCTCTTCTTATATTCTTATGTTTACATAAATTATATTCAGGTTCTTGTTATTTTTTTTCTCTATTGGATTTCTTGGAGCAACTCCAGGTATGTCATCATCAAAAGAAATAGTCCTCAGAAGGTGTGGGTCTAGAGAGAGACCAGAGAATAATTAGTTTTCATTTTAGCATTGTTGACTATAATTTCTTTATGCCAATGTTGATTTGAATACCATCATGGCACAGCCAGGATTTATATGTACCCCCAATATGATTTATCATAATGGATCATCAATGCTGCTTAAGATTCCACCTCTGCCTGGTTTTATCAATGCACCTTGTCCTGGAACCAGTGGGTTGATAACACTCTCACTCCGGAAACTGGCCTCCGAGAATGGGTCCCCAACTTTTTTAAGCTTGCAGGCACCTTTGGAATTCTGACTAAGAGTGGTGGGAACAACCACAAAATGGCTGTCACAAAAGCTAGGACAACAACTGGTGAGAGCCAGTTTGGTGCAGCGGTTAAGTGCGTGGACTCTAATCTGGGAGAACCATCTTTGATTTCCCACTCCTCCACTTGAACCTGCTGGATGACCTTGGGCAAGCCATAGCTCTGTCAGATCTGTTCTCTCAAGGATAGCTCTGGAAAGAGGTCTCTCAGCCCCATCTACCTCAAAGGGTGTCTGTTCTGGGGAGGGGAGGGGAAAGGAGTTTGTAAACCGCTCTGAGACTCCAAGTGAAGGGAGGGATATAAATCTAATCTCTTCTTCTTCTTCAAAAAGAAAATGTCAGGAAGTGGGGTTATGCATAGCTAATAGAAACACTTCAATATTTCAGGCAGATGCTATGCTTAACAGGTTACCTTTTAAAATGGGCATATTGTTTAAAAATATTTTCTCATATAACACAGGTTAGGTGCAATCACATAGTGGAGAACCTTGTGCTGTGGTGATAGCTACTGCTGAATGCAATTTTTTTTAAAAAAAAAAAATCTTTGCAGCCAATCAGATTTCCAACAGCCAACCAAATGCAGGGTTGCAGGTCTTACTTGGCTGCCAGTGAGGGGCTTCAGCCCAGGTTCCTGGATCTTCTTCCCAGAAGTGATGCAATCATGTCGGGCATGTCATGCAGGGGATGCTTTAGCATTTGACCAAAAACTCGATGGTCACCATGCGACGTGCCCAGCATGATGTCTCCTCTGGGTGACGTCACTACACCGGGCTCTTCAGGCGTGCTGGAGCTCTTCAGGGGTGGGGTTCCCCCACTGGCCAGCTGGTTGGCAGTGTACTGGTGGACCAGAAAGGGGGAGACCCCTGCCCCCATCAGGGGGATGACAACCCTAATCAGAATCCCTATTTGCAAAAATCCCATCTGGCCCTCCCCATTATCTAAATACACTTGGCAGGCACCAGGAAATGTGTCAGCATGTGCCAGGCACCCATGAGCATCATGTTAGGGACTTATGCTTATGACTACATGTTTAGGAGAATTTTAAAACAGTTCTGATACAAGAAGTGTTTGTCAGCAGACTTACTTGCTGTAGTTCAGCTTCAACTTGTGGAAAGAAAGAATAATTAGCTGTAGGAGGGCAAAGTGAACTGACTATTGTAAGGAAAATGTCATTTGTTGGAGGACTTACTTGCTTTTCTTCTTGGCTTTAAGCTTTGACCTGTGGAAAGAAAGCATGGTAATTATCACTAGGAGGACAAGATAGATTGCTGTAGGGGAAATTTCATTTCACATATAATGGACTCTGTGCTGAAAGCAACCATTTCCAAGATATTTGTACTAGATATAACAATAATGTAAAGAATGTTTGTTGGAGGACCTACTCCTCCCCCCTTTATCTTCCTCAATGGCCTGTGAAGAATAAGTATAATTACTTATAGTAGTAGAGCAAAATAGACTACTCCAGAGAAAATGTCATTTGTCAGAGGACTTACTTGGGTTTTTGACCACCTTTCCCTGGCATTCTGTAGAAAATAAGGCTGAGGACAGACCAAATATCCACAGCACAGTGCGAGCGGGGGAAAACACCGCAGGGACAACTTGTCCCGGGGCTCCCCATTCGCACTGGCTGCAGCACTGTGGGAGAGTACCAAGGAGGAGGCAGACCATGGCATCCACACTCCGCAGTGGCTCCTGGCAGCTTTTGGCTGTTCCGGCGGATCGCGGCTGTTCGCGTAGCCGCAGCAGCCAGAACAGCCCATTCACATTTCCCATGTCACTTCCTGCGCACTGTAGATGCATCCACACCGGCAGGAAGCAGCAGGGACACGCGGCCAGACAGCTGGAGACCAGTTTCAAGGGGTCTCCGGCTGAAGTGGGAAGATGGTGCCACAGGGACGGGTGAGTCCGCACGGCTGACGGGACAGCTGTGGCTATGTGGACGGCCTGTCTTCCTCTGCTTTTAAAGTGGAGGCCTAGTGGCCCACGTTGCCTGTCTGTCCTCAGCCTAAGTATGGTTTTAAAAAAAATAATTTTATTATTATTTAAAATTTTCAAACAATGGAGAAGAAGCAATGTCTCTTTCAGGCAGTACATAATAAATGAACAAACATTATCTCTTAAATATTACTTATAGACTAAACCAGGTGTGGCCAAACTTACTTAATGTAAGAGCCACACAGAATAAATGTCAGATGTTTAAGAGCCACAAGACATGAACAAATATTACACACAAGTTTTTATTGAAAAATATACAAATTTGCTTTTTGTTAACATTAAATGAGACTGCCAAAAATAAAAACAAAAAGGGGTAAAAACAGATATTGATAATGATATTTATTTGTCCAATGATATTTATTTGTTTGTTAATGATATTTATGTGTCTGAGAGAGAGAGAGGTGGAAAGAAAGAAAGAAAGAAAGAAAGAAAGAAAGAAAGAAAGAAAGAAAGAAAGAAAGAAAGAAAGAAAGAAAGAAAGAAAGAAAGAAGATGGGAGAGGAAGGGGGAGGGATGAAGGAAGAGAGACAGAAAGAAAGAGAGAGAGTACAATATGTGTGAAAGAGCCACATGTGGCTCCCGAGCCGCAGTTTGGCCACCCCTGGGCTATACAGTCTAATATCCTAATATAATAAGGTACTATTGAATCCTAATTCTGTTTGTTTTCTCTTACAGGTAAGTCAATAAAATATACAGAACAGAAAAACCCTTTAAAATACAACAAGGCATCATAAAAGTTGTTGTTAGGTAGAACTTGGTGTTTCTTGAAATATTCTGTAATCGGATACCATGTATCCATCAAAATTTCTTCTTGAGGTTCAGTCTGATTTAAGTAGAGATTTGCAGCTATTTCCCCTAAAACGACATGATCCCAAAGATTTTTCCTCCAGTTATTTACAGTGGGCATTCTACAGCCTTTCCAGTTATATGCTATTAAAGTTCTTGCTACCAATAACAATATTGATAACATAGTATTTGTCCTCTTAGAGAAATTCTTGTCATCACAACAATTCAATAATACCATCTCCATATTACAAGGTAACATCTGCCCACTGATCTCTTTGATTTCATCTCAAATACGTTTCCAAAATTCTTTTAGGTAAGGACATTCCCACCAGCAGTGCTTAAAATCAGCAACTGAGTCACATCCTTTCCACCAATGAGGATTTATTGTAGGATTTATTCTATGTAAGTTTGCACGTGTCCTACCGTCTGGCTAATAATTTGATGGGATGATAGGATGCTGGATTCTTAAGTGTCCTTATTTTCTTTGGGAAGAGTGATAATCAAGGCCTCTGACCAAGTTGGTTGCATTTTACTATTTTCCATTACATAATTAAACAAATTTGTTAAGGGAGAAACCAGAACTTCATGGAATGTTCTGTAACATTCGGAACCATACCCATCTCTACCTGCCGCCTTATTTATTTTTAATTGTTTTATTGTTTCTCGCACTTCTTGTTCTACTGTTGGTTTATCTAAGAATTCGTTTGGGGAGTTTGTTAATTTATTTTTTTGCTGTTGTTGTTTTAGATATTGTGAGATTTTTACTGTATTTGGAGCCAAAATTGAATATAACTTACAATAGAAATCAGTCATACTACTAATAATCTTGGCTGAGCTAAAATGAATATTTCCATGACTATCTCAAATAAATGTTATTCTTTTGGTATTTTTACATGTTTCAACTCTCCAGGAGAGAAGCTTTAGTGTCTTAATAGATTTTTGCCAATGTTGTTGTCTAACATGTAATAATTGCTTTTGAACTGGTGGTTTCTAAAGTTTCTAAAACCTTCCGTTCTGTTGTTAATTTTTTAAGAATAAAGGGTTTTTTTCTCCTGTGGCTTTGTGTTGTTGTTCCAAAACTGCGATATTAATCAGTAATAGTTTAATTTCTTTTTGTTTCTGTCTTTTCAGGTGGGCTGTTATTGCTATAATCCTTCCCCTCAGGACTGCCTTAAAGGTGTCCTATATAATTATGGGATTTACCTCAGCGTCACCATTCAGTTCAAAATAATCTGTTATATGTTGTATCAACTCTTTTTCATGGATTCTCTCAATAAAATTGAGTTGTCTAAAGCCCAGTATCTGTCTTCAGTTGGGGAGTCAAATGTCTGAATCAAACAATTCACTGGAATCAAACAATTCACTGACCACCTACATAGTCTGATGTCTGTTTCTACTATATTTTCCACTAATTCTTTTGATAATACGAGGTAGTCTAATCTAGAATATGAGTTGTGGCATGCAGAGTAGAAGGAGTAGTCTTTCTCTTGAGGGTGTTTAGGAGAATTTTGAAACAGTCCTGATACAAGGAGTGTTTGTCAGCAGACTTACTTGCTGTAGTTCAGCTTCAACTTGTGGAAAGAAAGTATAAGTAAATGCAAGAGGGCAAAGTGAACTGACTATTGTAGGGGAAATGTCATTTGTTGGAGGACTTACTTGCTTTTCTTCTTGGCTTTAAGCTTTGACCTAGGAAAGAAAGCATGATAATTATCACTAGGAGGACAAGATAGACTGCTGTAGGGGAAAGGTCATTTCACATATAATGGAAAATTGACTCTGTGCTGAAAGCAACCATTTCCAAGAGATCTGCACTAGATATAACAATAATGTCAAGAATGTTTGTTGGAGGACTTACTCCCCCCCCTTTATTTTCTTCAGTGGCCTGTGGAGAACTCGGCTCCCAGGTGCACGGCAACGCCATTGCGCCCGGGGGCTGCCTTGCTGCCATGCCGGAAAGTGAGCCAGCAAGGCAAGTTGCACTCTCATGCAATTTCAGAGCTGGCGGGGCGAGCCTTTAAAGAGCGGTGCCCCACTCCCGCCCTTGTCTTTAGCTCCACGTGCTCGTTGAGAGTGAGCACGCAGAGGTTGGAGCTGCTGAGACCTACCTGGTCGTGGATCCCGGGTGGCTGGAGGTGGCAATTTGTCCGCATTGGCGGTGGTGGCTGCATTGTGGGCTTCACAGCAGCGGCAGTCTTGCAGTGACAGCAGTGGTGCGAGAATTGAGGCAGCAGCGGTGGTGGCTCGTTGCACCTCAGCAGGGGTGCGGCGTGGTTTGTCTGTGGGGGCCTCTCTTTTTTTACGGAGGCCATTCCAGCAGTTGTCCCACGTTTTCTGGGGGCTTGTTTCTGGAGGTGGTTTGTTGTAGGCCAGCCCCTGACCAAAATAGAGGGGTTTTGGCCATTTGGCCTTCCTGATTTTGCCAGTAGGGTGATTCCGGCCCTCCCTTTTTTAGTGAGGGCAGCACCCGGCGGAGGTGGGGCAGCATTTGCGGTGTCGGCTGCACCTGCAGCTCTATATTTGGGGGATTAAGGCCCTTCGTTGGGGACAGCGCCTGGTGGCAGCAAGGGGCTCTCCCTCCCGATTACATTTGAGGCAGGGGATTTTTGAGGCTTTATACAGTGGGTGGGGTAGTAGGCCTACTCCCCCCTTCCCCCCTGCAAATTTATTAGCGGCCATCTTGGTAAGGTCTTGCAGCATGTAAGGGAGGCCTGGCTTGTCTGTTAACTTGGGCCTTCGGTGTGCTTTGCCTGTTAGGGCTTTAGTTAGGCCACACCCTTGGGTGGCCATCTTTGTGAGGTCTCAGCCTGCTATATAAGATCAATTGGGAGTTGCTTGGGCCTTGCTTGGGGGTGCCCATTTTGGGGAGGTCTGTTTTGCTCTAAGTGCGGTGGCCATTTTGTGAGGTCTGCAGGAGCCATTTTGTAACATTAGGTCTGGTAGTGGGCATAGTTTTAGTTCAGCTTACAATTTGCCCATAGACCTTTGTTTTCAATCTTTGCATTTGGTTAACCAACATTCATTTGGTATGGCTTCTAGCAAGAGCCAGGACAAAGGAAAAGAGAAGCAGCTGGCTCCCAAAAGGCCTTCTGCGCGGCCAGCGCTGGCGGTCCTGTCTGATGATGATGAAGATGAGGATCCTGTTAATGCAGCCATTTTGCAGCGGCTGGAGGCTTTGGAGAAAGAGCGGGGTTTGTATGCCAAGGGTGCTAAGCAAAAAGGGGGATCTAATGTTTCATTTCAAGCCCAGGTTTTGGTGCATCTAGCCTTCTTAGAAGATAAACGAGAGGCGGATGCTCAGGAGCAAGGTGAAGGATCAGCGTCAGGACAGCCTTGGCAAGGCTTAGGGGATCAGCAGATGGCACTTTATGCGGTGCCCCATGAGCAGGGAGGTAAGGAGGCTGCTTCTGGTTGGGATGGGTCCCGGTGGCCTTGGGGCCCTGGTTATCTGGGTGCGGTGGCCTCACATGGGGTTCAGCCTAGTTGGCCGCACTACGCTCCAATGGGTTCCCCTCCTATTACCCAAGTGTTTTGGCCAGCATGGGGTTACCCTCAGCTTGGTGTCGGCTGTCCATGCCTAGGGGGTGCATCGTATGATGCGGTTTCCTCGGAGGCTCTACCTAGTGGGGGTGCTGATTTGCCTTTGGGCGATCATTTGTCCATGGCCACCAAGGAAAAAATCCTTAAAGGAGAATTTGTGGACCTTTTTAGTCTTCTCTATCATGAGATGGAGAAGAAAGATAAGGACAATTTGGATGAACGGGAAAAAGAGCGCTTGAAGCGACGTGTGGTAGATAGGTCATGGGTGAATTGGTTCCCCAGATTCCTTATTTATACTCCTGTCATAGTGTGGCATCAGCCCTGGAGGGCTTCGGCAATGATCCACTATTTGGACATTGTCTATAAAGCTTTTACGGATTTCCCAAGCCCCGCATGGTTGCAGTATGATGAGGAATTTAGAATGCGGGCAGCCATGAACCCTTCCATACGGTGGAATAAAATTCTCCCCAATTTGTGGATGCAGATTATGTCCCTGAATGGGGCAGCTTGGGGTGAGAGGTCACACAGTGGTCATTCTGTAAAGAGGTCACTCTCGCAGGCAGGTACCCACCCTCAGGCAGGGCGGGCGGTTCAGCAACACCCGCTTTCCTGGGAGTTTTCCTCCCTTGGTACCTGTGGCTGTAAGGCCTGTTCATTTCATCATGAGTGCCCCCTGTGTGCCGGGCCCCATGCCTTCTCCAACTGCCCCAGGCCTAAGGGAGTGGAAAGGGAGGTAAGCGTTATGACAGAGGGAACGTTAACCCCCCTTCTGACCAAGGGTCCTAGTCCAGTCAAATTAGTAGAGTTAGGTCAATGGCTCAGTTTTTATCCTAACAGCCATGATCGCACTTACCTATGGGAAGGGTTCATGTTCATGTTTCGGATTCCTTTTCAGGATAGTAGGACACCTTGTTCAGCTCCCAGTTTAAAATCAGTTCTGGGTATGGAGCACGTGGTGAGGGAAAAGATAGTCAAGGAGTGCAGGGAAGGTAGGGTTTTAGGCCCCTTTTCTTCTCCCCTAGTTGTTAATTTAAGAGTTTCCCCATTGGGTGTGGTGCCCAAAAAGGCACCAGGGGAGTATCACCTCATTCACCACCTGTCCTACCTGCGTGGGGGGTCTGTGGATGACGCGATACCGGATGAGTTATGTTCTGTTAGGTACACGTCCTTCGATTAGGCCATGCGGGTAGTCCGTCTCTGTGGCAGAGGAGCAGAGTTGTCAAAGTGAGACATTAAGTTGGCTTTTTGCCTCCTTCCAGTCCACCCAGAGGATTTTGAACTGCTCGGATTTGCCTTTGAGGGTAAGTTCTACATGGATCGGGCTCTTCCCATGGGATGCTCTGTGTCCTGTGCTGCTTTCGAGAGGTTCAGTTCGTTTTTAGAGTGGGCCTTGAGATACATGACAGGACTCAGCAGTACTGCCCACTATCTGAATGATTTTCTTTTGGTAGGTAGTAAGGGCAGGGGACAATGTCAGTTTTTGCTGTCCAGTTTCATTAGCTTAGCCGGGGAACTGGGTGTTCCCCTAGCCCAAGAAAAAACCGAGGGCCCGACATCCATGCTAACTTATCTGGGGATAGAAACTGACACAGCTGTACAATACTGCAGATTGCCACATGACAAATTAACGTCGTTGCTGGCCCGAGTGAACTCTGTATGGTGCCAATCCAAGATTGCACTTTTGGAATTGCAGCAGCTTGTAGGTCACCTAAACTTTGCATGCAAGGTCGTGGCGCCATGCAGGGCCTTTGTAAGGAGACTATGTGAGTCTATGAGGGGCCTCCATCTTCCACACCATAGGACTAGGGTCACCAGGGGGATTAAGGATGACCTCCTTGTATGGCAATAATTTCTGCAGTCTTACAACGGGGTGTCCCTTTGGCGTGAGGAACTCCTGTTAGAAGCGGAGCTGCAAATTTCATCAGATGCGGCAGGTTCCTCAGGCTTTGGGGTATACTTTAGGGGTCATTGGTGTGCAGGTGATTGGCCAAAGGATTGGTGTCAGGAGGGGTGGGTCAAAGATCTCACCTTTCTGGAATTTTTTCTGATTGCTGTGGCAGTCTGGATTTGGGCTGCAGATTTGGCCAATCGGACGGTCCACTTTTGGTGTGACAACCAGTCCACGGTGCATGTTATCAACTCCCTGTCATCAAGGTCACCCAGGGTCATGGCACTGGTACGGGCCTTCACGGTGCAGTGCTTACATTGCAACATTGCATTCAAGGCCCAGCACATTCCGGGGGTGAACAATGGGGTTGCTGACGCACTCTCTCGCAAACAGATGGAGAGATTCCATCAGCTGGTGCCAGAGGCCAATCTGCATCCAGTGCAAATGCCCGAAGAGGTGTGGGAGATTGGAGGGCTGAAGCCATAAGGGCAATGAGTTTAGCCCTCACCCCTTCCACCTGAAGAGCTTACATGAAGGCAGGTAAGGAATTCCTGGCCTTCAGGGAGGAAGCGGGCCTGAAGCAGGTCTGGCCCATACCTGTTGCACTTAATGCACTTCTGTGTGACACTGAGGAATGAGGGCCTGTCAGCACATACCATTAGGGGCAAGCTGTCCTCTTTGGCCTTTGCCAGCAAGGCTTCTGGCCATGCGGACACGACTGGTGACTTCTGCATTCGGAAGATGCTCAAGGGGTGGTCCCGTGAGAGTGTCAGGGTAGCTGACAATAGGGCACCCCTGACCCCGGCTGTGCTGCGGGGGCTCGAGACTCAGTGGATCACATGTTGCAGTGATGGCTATGAAGCCAGGCTGTTTCATGCGGCATCGCTGATCGCCTTTTTTGAGGCACTCAGGATTAATGAGCTGGTGGCTGGCTCTCGCAAGGATGCCTCGGGCAGGGCTTTGGAGCATTGTGACACCTCCATACTGAATTCCAGAATTAGGATTAAGCTGCGATGGTCTAAGATGGACCAGCGCGGGAAGAGTTCAGTCACTGAGTTGGACCGCTGCTCCGAGGCTGGGTTATGCCCAGTGGCTGCCCTTGGCCGATATTTGGCCTTTTGGGGCGATGGTCCCGGTTATTTGCTCTAACATAGGGATGGCACCCCCCTTACAAAGTTTCAGTTCTGGACTGTGATGCAGAGGGCGTTGGTCCACCTGGGACTGGGTGGGGTCCACTTTGGAACACACTCCTTTAGGATTGGGGCCACGTCTATGGCGTCGGCTTTGGGGTACCAGGGCAGTGAAATCCAGAGGATTGGGTGCTGGAAATCTCGCTGCTATAAAGGTTATGTGAGGTCATGTAAGGCGCAACCCTTTTGAGCCTCTTTCAATTATTTTCCCAGTTGTTAATGTAGTTCTTTTTACAGGTGCTGGGGGCCGCAAGACGAGACGAAGGGTTACAGTCTGCGGCCACAGCATGGTTTTCTGGGCAACTCATCGGGCATGGAGGACACCCATTGGCTCTCAGCTCAGCCTTAGCAAGGTGGCAACTGTCGAGTGGTTGGGAAGGAGGGGCATGAGGTGGCCTGTGCTCCTTCCCTTGTTATTTGAAGAACGTCGAGGGCCTCCCCCTCCTGTCCTGGTTATACACCTGGGGGGCAATGATTTGAGGCTGATGAAGGGCTTGGCCCTTGTGTTGCAGGCCAGGGCCGATCTTGCGAGGATAAGAGCGAGGTGGCCTGGTGTGCAGATAGTCTGGTCAGCCATGCTCCCTCGCCAGGTGTGGCGGCATGTGGAGGACCCCAGGTGTATTGACTGTGCCAGGCGTAAGGCCAACAGATGAAGAAGGCCATGGCATCTGGGTTGGGTTCATTTTTGCCGCACCCCAATATTCGTTTCGAGTTTCCAGACCTGTATAGGTCGGATGGCGTGCACCTCTCAGACAAGGGCAATGGGATATTTTTAGAGGACTTGCAGCATGGGATTCAGTTGGTGCTCGGTTGTTGAATGGGGTAGCAAAGGCCAAAGCAGGCCTTGGCTGTGGCAGGTTTGTGCAAGCAGGAAACGGAACTGGTGAGCGCCTCACGGCATATCCCATTTGGGAACAGGAGGTCATCAGGAACTGCCCCAGGGCTGTGTGGTTCGGGGTGGAGAATGGTGATTGTCTCTCCAGCTAGGCTCCTCCCTGAACCTCTCCAGCTAGGCTCCTCCCTGAAGGTATGCGCTGCCACAGGAGTAGGCACTCCAGCAGGGCAACCAGTATGCTGGGCTGCCGGTTACAAGCCAGAATTTGGCTGGCTTAAGACCGGAGCTAGGTGACCCACCCATATCAAGGACAAGGAGGTTGTGTCAGGGAGTGACGCCTGCCTTGCCTGTTCCTGTGCTTGCTTAGTTTGCCCGTTGCTGCAATGTTCTGTTAAATAGTTAGTAAAGTGGCCCTTGTTTAATTCCAACCATTGTCTGTCTCATTATTCTGGCTGGGGTGGCAACTCAGCTCCTGGGCATGCGGCGATGTCATTGCACCCGGGGGCTGCCTTGTCGCCGCGCCGGAAAGCGAGCCAGCAAGGCAAGTTGCACTCTTGCATGATTTTGGAGCTGGCGGGGCGGGGTGACCCTTTAAAAGGCGGTGCCCCGCTCCCACCCTTGTCTTTAGCTCCACATGCTCACCCACCCGCTCACCCTGTTTTCAGTGTAGGCTTTTGCTGGTCGCCAATGGGGGCCAGGTAGGAATTTTTAGGTGGAGGTGTTTTTGCCTACCTTATACTGTGGTCAGTGGATAAGGGTATAGATGGTGGATGAGTGTTAAATAGATCGGTCACTTGGCAGGTTTGTGCAAGCAGGAAACAGAACTGGTGAGAACCTCACGGCATATCTCGTTTGGGAACAGGAGGTCATCAGGAACTGCCCCAGGGCTGTGTGGTTCAGGGTGGTGAATGGTGATCACCTCTGGGAACCTCTCCGGATAGGCTCCTCCCTGAAGGTATGTGCGGCCTCAGGGGTAGGCGCTCCTGCGGGGCAACCAGTATGCTGGGCTGCCGGTTACGAGCCAGAATCTGGCTGGCTTAAGACTGGAGCTAGGTGACCCGCCCATATCAAGGACAAGGAGGTTGTGTCAGGGAGTGACACCTGCCTTGCCTATTCCTGTGCTTGCTTAGTTTGCCCGTTGCTGCAATGTTCTATTAAATAGTTAATAAAGTGGCCCTTCTTTAATTCCAGCTGTTGTCTGTCTTGTTATTCTGGCTGGGATGGCAATAAGTATAATTACTTACAGTAGTAGAGCAAGATAGACTACTCCAGAGAAAATGTCATTTGTCAGAGGACTTACTTGGGTTTTCGACCACCTTTCTTCGGCACACTGTGGAAAATATGTTTATTTTTAATATATATATATATATTATTTAAGATTTTCAAACAATGGAGAACAAGCAGTGTATCTTTCAGGCAATACATAATAAATGAACAAACATAATCTCTTAAGTGTTACTTATAGGCTAAACAGTCTAATATCCTAATATAATGTGTTACTATTGAATCCTAATTCTGTTTGTTTTCTCTTACAGGTAAATCAATAAAATATACAGAACAGAAAAACCCTTTAAAATACAACAAGGCAACATAAAAGTTGTTGTTAGGTAGAATTTGGTGTTTCTTGAAATATTCTGTAATCGGATACCATGTATCCATCAAAATTATTTCTTGAGGTTCAGTCTGATTTAAGTAGGGATTTGCAGCTATTTCCCCTAAAATGAAATAATCCCAAAGATTTTTCCTCCAGTTTTTTACAGTAGGCATTCTACAGTCTTTCCAATTGGATGCTTAGTTGGAGGACTTACTTGCTTTTCTTCTTGGCTTTAAGCTTTGATCTATGGAAAGAAAGCATGGTAATTATCACTAGGAGGACAAGATGGATTTATAGCCTAACCAGTCTAATATCCTAATATAATATGGTACTATTAAATCCTAATTCTGTTGGTTTTCTCTTACAGGTAAATCAATAAAAAATACAGAAAAGAAAAAGAAAAATCCCATTTCAAAATACAACAAGACATCATAAAAGTTGTTAGGTAGAACTTGGTGTTTCTTGAAATATTCTGTAATCGGATACCATGTATCCATTAAAAATTTTTCTTGAGGTTCAGTTTGATTTAAGTAGGGATTGCAGCTATTTCCCCTAAAACGAAATAATACCAAAGATTTTTCCTCCAGTTATTTACAGTGGGCATTCTACAGTTTTTCTGGTTATATGCTATTAAAGTTCTTGCTACCAATAACAATATTGATAACATAGTATTTGTCCTCTTAGAGAAATTCTTGTCATCACAACAATTCAATAATACCATCTCCATATTACAAGGTAATGTCTGCCCACTGATCTCTTTGATTTCATCTCAAATAAGTTTCCAAAATTATTTTAGGTAAGGACATTCCCACCAGCAGTGCTTAAAATCAGCAACTGAGTCACATCCTTTCCACCAATGAGGATTTATTGCAGGATTTATTCTATGTAAGTTTGCAATTGTCCTGAACCATCTGGCTAATAATTTAAATGTTTGAAAATGGATGTTAATTTTTTTTGAAGTATTAGCAGGAGATTGCCATATTATGTTCCAGTCTTCTTCCAATAGTTCTCTTCCAATATCTATTTTTCATTTCTTTTGATACTGTATTTGTGTTTGTGTATGTATATCTGATAGAATCTTATATAATTTAGATAATAAACCCATTGTACAACTGGTAAAAGTTTGCAAAAGCATTTCAAATCCCATTGCTGGTCTGTAAATGGAGTCCTGTATTCTTGTAAATGTTAAAAGGTGATAAATTTTCAAATAACTAAACCATGGGATGGTATCTTCTAACTTGTCTTCCATTTGAGCTTTAGTTAGAAGGGATTTTTTTATCTATAAGGTCTTTGAATATTGTCATTTTAGCCCTTTTCCATTTTTGGTTTTAAAAGATTGACCAAGGTGTCCTATCAGTTGCTAAGCTATATTTGTCCCATGTTTTAATAGAGCTTGCTAAAAAAAAGTTTTGGGTCAAAATTGATTTCCTTCCTTTTGAAAGGTTCCATATGTATTCTGAGAGCAGTGAAGGAGATGTGTCAAGTTGCTCTATATTCGCCCAATTAGTATCAACTTCAGCCATTAACAAGCGTATAACTGTTATGTTTGTTGCCTCATAGTAAAGTGCCAAGTCTGGGATATCAAGTCCTCCTTTATATTTAGGTCTGTTTAGTGTTTGTTGTTAAAAAAATGTTTAAAAGAGTTTTTTTCATTGCTGAAACAATGTTTTCTGTATTACAATTGGCAGAGATCTAAAAAGATATAGAAATTTTGGAAATATAAACTTTTAACTAAGGAAAGTTTATCTACCCAAGAAAGTTTATCTACCCTCTTTTACTCCAGTTATTTAACTGTGTTTTGATATCAAACAACTATAATTACATTTTATTAAATCTTTTAGGTTTAGAGGAATATTGACTCCCAAATATTTTAGCTATGAAGAAGTTCATTCAAATTTAAAATTCTGTCTTAATGCAGATTTTACAAATTCCTTTATATAACTCAGATTAATATATGATTTGGCTATATTAACTTTTAGGCCTGAAAGCTCTGCAAATTGATACTGAATTTCTTGAAGTTCTCCAAGTGAAGATTCAGGTTTTGTCAAATAGATTACCATATCGTCAGCATAAGGTAAAACTTCATGTTCTCTCTGACCTGTCATTATACCATGTATATTTTCATTAGTTCTTATTTGCTCTGCTAATTGTTCCATCACTATTGCGTAGAGGAGAGGAGACAGGGGGTAACCCTGTCTGGTGCCCCTCTGTAAATCTAAAGGATCAGAGTTAAGATCATGATTTCTTATTTGCTCTGTGTTACCGTCCAGCTATCTACCAGACTGAAGTTTCTCAGTAATGATTTTATTTCCCCTTTATAAGAGGAATTGTTAGTTAAAGATTATTTAAAATTTGATCTTTCCATTGAGTTCTCTGCAACTATATTTAAATCACCACCAATAATTAGTGCTCCTTCTTGAAAGGATCTAATTAATGTAAACGTGTCTGTTAAAAATTGAGTGTACCGGATCCGGTTCAAGGTGCTGGTTTTATCCTTTAAATCCCTATATGGTCAGGGGCCTGCCTACCTAAGGGACTGTCTTTCCCCATATATACCCCAGAGAGCACTGCAGTCAGGCTCACAACATCGCCTGACCCTTCCTGGCCCGAGAGAGGCTCAGTTAGTAACCACCAGAGCCAGGGCCTTCTCAGTGGCGGCTCCACACTGGTGGAATGAGCTCCTAGAAGACATCACTGCCCTGCAGGACCTTCTACGTTCCACAGGGCCTGCAAAGCAGAGCTCTTCCACCAGGCTTTCAATTAGGAGCCAACACTGGGGAACTGGACTATGGAGGAAACGGCCAGTGTAACTCTCCTGGCCTGGGACTTATGGGATGCTGCCTTCTTTGTTGGGTGTGACCGGAATTGGTGCCATCTTCAGCTTGTTTTATTCTGTAATTTTATGCATATTGTACAGTTTTAACTGAATGTTATTGTTTTATGATTTTAGTTGTTCTTAGCCGCCTTGAGCCAGCTTGACTGGCTAGGTGGGATATAAAATAAAACTTTCCCTTTCTTGGCCTTTGCAGCTTTATGTATGCAATTTTAAGCCGACAAATTTACAAAACAAGGGGGAGTTCAGGAGTGAGTTACTGACACAGATGCCATCTTGGAGAAGTTTTAACGTGAGAGCCAGTTTGGTGTAGTGGTTAAATGCATGGACTCTAATCTGGGAGAATGGTGTTTGATTCCCCACTCCTCCACTTGCAGCTGCTGGATGACCTGGGGCAAACCATAGTTCTGTCAGAGCTGTTCTCTCAAGGATAGCTCTGGAAAGAGCTCTCTCAGCCCCACCTATCTCACAGGGTGTCTGTTCTGGGGAGGGGAGGGGAAAGGAGTTTGTAAGCCACTCTGAGACTCCAAGTGAAGGGAGGGATATAAATCCAGTCTCTTCTTCTTCAATCAGAAAATGTCAGGAAGTGGGGTTATGCATAACTAACAGAAACACTTCAGCATTTCAAGCAGATGCTATGCCTAACAGATTATCTTTTAAAATGTGTATATTGTTTAAAAATATTTTCTCACATAATTCAGGTTAGGTGTAGTCACGTAGTAGAGAACCTTGTGCTGTGGTGGTAGCTACTGCTGAAAGCAATTTTTAAAAAATCTGTTCAGCCAATCAGATTTCCAGCAGCCAACCAGAAGCAGGGTTGCAGGTTATACTTGGCTGCCGGTGAGGGGCTTCAGTCCAGGTTCCTGGATCATCTTCTCAGAAGTGATGTCATCATGTCAGGCAGGTCAGGCAGAGGACGCTCTAGCACTTGGCCAAAAACTCTATGGTCACCACAGAGTTTTTGCCCAAATGCTAGAGCATCTCCCATGTGACGTGCCCAGTACAATGTCTCCTCCGGGTGACATTATTGTGCCAGACCCCTTGGGCATGCTGGAGCTCTTGGGGGGTAACTGGCCAGCTGTGGATTGGGGGCCCAGAAAGCGGGGAGAACCCCTCCCCCATTAGGGGGATGGCAACCCTAATCAGAAGGACCTCCCCATTATCTAAAAACACTTGGCAGGCACCAGGAAATGTGTCGGCATGTGCCGGGCACCTATGAGCACCATGTTAGGGACTCAGTATTAGAGCATGACCCTTAGTGAAGCCTGCCAGTTACTTCTTTCAAATTCCTTTTCAAAACCCCTCTTTTGAATGAAATCTTTGACACGATTTGTTTTTCCCCATCCACTAACAAACTGAAGCCCATACTCATGTAAACAAACTGACCACAAATTATCCCCTTTTTATATCTCTGTCTCCCTCCTACCCTGGAGAGCGTCTCCTGCATGACGTTTGAGGCTTCCAACTTCTTGTGTCTAGGGATCTTTTTCTTGACCTCTATAAAATGTTATACACAGTGCTGATCCAATACATAACAATAGATATGACAATAGTATTTGGCATTTGAGGATTCGTGGGCATAGACAGATCTCCTGTTATTGTAAAAATTATAGATTAATGCATAAGGAAAGTAGAGGTATTTTTTCAGGCAAGGAAAGTCCTGCAAAACTCATACTGTAGGGAAATGAAAAAGAAACTGGAGGGGGTAGTTGGAGTGCAGAATAAAAAGATATGGAGGCACCATCAGAAGATTGGGTGGTGGTTCATAAAGTGGTTAGGACGTGGCTACAGAAATAATAGGGAACCCAAGAGACAGAAGAATAGATAGGATGCTCCAGAGTGGAGAGAGAAATGTAGAGAAAAGCACAGAGGGGGCTTCAATATTAATAGACTAGAAAGAAAACAAAATGGACAGGAGGGTTTATCAGTGAATAAGTTTTAACAATAACTGTTGTGGAGTTGATTCACAGATTTGAACTTTTCATAGAAATGATTCTCTGTGCGGTTAACAAAGAAGCAAAGCTCAATTACTATGTTAAATCTCAGCCTCATAGTAGTTTAAGCCACTGAATCCTTCTTGAATGCTTTTGACTACATATTTAGGAGAATTTTGGAACAGTCCTAATACAAGGAGTATTTGTCAGCAGACTTACTCGCTGTAGTTCAGCTTCAACTTGTGGAAAGAAAGTATAATTAACTGCAAGAGGGCAAAGTGAACTGACTATTGTAGAGGAAATGTCATTAGTTGGAGGACTTACTTGCTTTTCTTCTTGGCTTTAAGCTTTGACCTACGGAAAGAAAGCATGATAATTATCACTAGGAGGACAAGATAGACTGCTTTAGGGGAAATGTCATTTCACATATAATGGAAAATTGACTCTGTGCTGAAAGTAATCATTTCCAAGAGATCTGTACTAGATATAACAATAATGTAAAGAATGCTTGTTGGAGAACTTACTCCCCCCCCCTTTATTTTCTTCAATGGCCTGTGAAGAATAAGTATAATTACTTACAGTAGTACAGCAAGATAGACAACTCCAGAGAAAATGTCGTTTGTCAGAGGACTTACTTGGGTTTTTGACCACCTTTCCCCAGCACACTGTGGAAAATAAGTATGGTTATTAACAGTTAGAGGGTGAGGTCAACTACTCAAGCAAAAAGATCATTTTCCAGAGAACTTACTTGGTTTTTGGATCATCTTTCATTGGCACACTGTGGAAAATAAGCATGGTTATTAACAGTTAGAGGGTGAGGTCAACTACTCCAGGAAAAATTTCATTTTCCAGAGGACTTACTTGGTTTTTGGATCATCTTTCATTGGCACACTGTGGAAAATAAGCATGGTTATTAACAGTTAGAGGGTGAGGTCAACTACTCCAGGAAAAATTTCATTTTCCAGAGGACTTACTTGGTTTTTGGATCATCTTTCATTGACACACTGTGGAAAATAAGCATTTTTATTAACAGTAGGAGAGTGATGGTGACTACTCCAGGAAAACTGTCATTTGTCAGAGGACTTACTTGGGTTTTCAACCCTCTTTCCCCAGCACACTGTGGAAAATAAGCATTTTTATTAACAGTAGGAGAGTGATGGTGACTACTCCAGGAAAAATGTCATTTGTCAAAGGACTTACTTGGGTTTTTGACCACCTTTCCCCGGAACACTGTGGAAAATAAGCATTTTTATTAACAGTAGGAAGGTGTGGTGACAACTCCAGGAAAAATGTCATTTGTCAGAGGACTTACTTGGGTTTTCGACCCTCTTTCCCCAGCACACTGTGGAAAATAAGCATTTTTATTAACAGTAGGAGAGTGATGGTGACTACTCCAGGAAAAATGTCATTTGTCAAAGGACTTACTTGGGTTTTTGACCACCTTTCCCCGGAACACTGTGGAAAATAAGCATTTTTATTAACAGTAGGAGAGTGATGATGACTACTCCAGGAAAACTGTCATTTGTCAGAGGACTTACTTGGGTTTTCGACCACCTTTCCCCAGCACACTGTGGAAAATAAGCATTTTTATTAACAGTAGGAGAGTGATGGTGACTACTCCAGGAAAAATGTCATTTGTCAGAGGACTTTTTTTTTATCATCTTTCACTGGCACACTGTGAAAAATAAGCATGATAATGGTAGGAAGGCAAGCTTATCTGTCTATTGCAGGAGAAATGTCATTTGCTGAAGGACTTACCTGCTTTTCTGATTGGCTTTTGCCTTCGACCTGTGGAAAGAACGCATGATAATTAACACTTGGAGGGTAAGTTACACTATTTTAGGGAAGATATCATTCACATATAATGGAAAATTCACTCTGTGTTGAATGCAACTATTTCTACGAGATCTGTACTAGATACAACAATTATTATTTACAGTAGTAAGGCAACATACTCTGAGATTGCTTTGCAGAGAGGGTGGGATATAAGTGAAATAAATAAATAAATACATACATACATACACTACTTCAGGGAAAATGTCATTTGTCAGAGGACTTACTTTGGTTCTAGACCATCTTTCACCAGCGCACTGTGGGAAACAAGCATGGTTGCTAACAGTAGGAGTAGATTCACAGTTGCAAAGTATGTTCTTTGTCAGAGGACTTACTTGCTTTTGGTTTTGGGTTTCCAATTATGCCCCTTGAGGAAAGAAGGGAGAGCTTCCAGCCTGTGGAAAGGGAGAAATTCAGATAGGAGGGTGAGGAACACTGCTTCAGGGGAAAGGTCATCTGTCTGTATACTGGAAAATTCACTGGGGGCGTTTTCTCACTAGCTTTCCCCTGCGGTTTACACCAAAGCTAGCACCGGAGCTTCTGGTCAGTTTCCCACCATTTGCTCCGTGCTCACAATTTCCTCCAGAGTATCACTGCACTGCTCTGGAGCTTCCCTGGAGCAAGAAAATCCTGTTCCTAGTTTTGGGGTTATGAAAAGAAACTGTACTTGGGCTGATTCTGTATAAGGCAGATTCATGTGTGCATGTGTCCATGGCTTGCTTCAAAAAGGAAATGAGCTCCACAACAAATTAACAGTGCACTCCATGCAAAGTTACTCCAATCTAAATCCATAGGCATAAACTGGAGTCACTTTGCATTGAGCTGCTCTGTAATTCATACAATCTTGCTCTGAAGTTAACTATTATTGTCACAAGAATGATCCATGCAACAGTAGCTGGAGGACTTACTTTCTTCCCTGATTTTTTCTGTCCTTATTTTTCCTGTGGAAAGTAAGGAAGAGGATAAGGTGCAGTATTTCAAGGGGAAATGTCAATTGTCTGTACACTGTAACATTCACTGTAAATTGAATGAAATTGTTCTTAACAGTTATGTATTTCATCTTCTTCTGACGAATGAGATGGGATCAGATTATTTGATTTGTTTATTTAACAAAATTAGAAATATGGAGAAAAAGCATTCAAGATGTGCACAAAAGCTGTATTTTGGTTTGGCTCTTTACATATCTTTGTGACATCTTCAGTATTGTTATTTTATTGGGTGATGTTTACCTTCATTCCAACTAGAAGCACCTACCCATCTGTAATTCCCTCACACACAAGTGGGATGAACTTCCCAGGGACTTTATTCCTCTCTTAAGAAGGGAAGAAGCAGAACATGTCCCTCATTAGTGACAATGACATACTTAAAACATTTCAGATTGGGTATTTCTCCCTACCATCCAACTGGGATGAAATTTCCTCTCAGGAATGTTAATCCGCAAATGTTCATTCCTCCCTGTCAAATTGGAGGCAGATGAGAGGAACATGTTCTATTCACCATTAGAGTTCAGTCTTGCAGACTGTGTTACCAAAAAGGATGCCCATATCAGGGCTTATACATGTGAAGTCCTCATCCATGCAAGTCCAGACTCTTGGTTCAGAGGATCTCAAGTCTATGTGTACACAGGCACAGCATAGATTCAATATTCTTCCGGGGGGTGGGGAGGGGAGTGTAACCAGTGTTATCTTTTTTGACCTGACCAAAAAGTACAGAATAAAAATGGGGAAAAGCAAGCAATTCAAGTGACAAAGGCAAGTTCAAACCATAAATAAATAAGAAGGAAGATCACAAAAGAAGAATTCTAAGTAATTCAGTAGCTGCAATTTATTCAAGACAGTTCCAAGATACAAAAGAAATAACTGGTCACAAGTCCCTAGTGTCCATTTTACTGCCATATTTACATCAAAATGGATTCCAATCCACAGCTAGTCCAGGGAAATGCACCTGAGGGGGGAGAAGGTGTGTGTATGCTTCTGAAGGTATATGGAAGATTAGAAGATAGGTTGGAAGAGGGAGGAAAGGAAGGAAGTCCCAGCCAAGACTGGGAGGGAGGGAGGGAGGGAGGAAGGAAGGAAGGAAGGAAGGAATGAGGGTTCAGGAGGTGAAGGACCTACCAGTTAGAAGTAGAACTGAGGTTGGGAAGAAAGAAGGGAAGGAAGAGAGGAGAGATGTGGAGATAAGTGTTGGGGGAAAGAAAGTACAACAGGAGAAGTTAGGTCATATTCTGCTTGCCCAGAAGAGGGAGCATTGTCTTAAGTTGGTAGTCAAAGGAGATCCAGGGAAGAAATGGATTCAAAACACTGAGACAAAGAAAACCTGCTTTATATCTCTCTCCTCTCAGGGGGAAAAATCTTATGGAGCATTTGTGCCACTGCAACTACTGATGTAATCGAACAGGCTTCAGGAGATGACGTTAACTCATTGATCTGTTTACTGGGCAGGCATCCATTGCAAAGAATGCTGGTGAGAGGGGAGAGGAATGCCAAGTTATTAATTCTTTATTTATATATTTACACTGCTTCCATGGTTGTATTGCTGCAGTGTACAATGCCTATTCCGATCTGCCCTGCTCAAGAGAACAACAACAATTGTCAGTCAACAGGTCGCTCTCTATGGCCATCAGATTAGCTTCCTTCAAGAGGCACCTGAACTCCTAAAATGGTTGCCATCCTTAGATCTGATTAGAATTTTATTATTGTTGTTCATGTATTGTTTCTCAGTTTTTAAAATTATTTTATGTATTGAATTAATATGTTGTGACCCACCCTGAGCCCACTTGTGGGGTAGGGCAGGATTTAAATCAAATAAATAGATAAATAATACTTACGGTTTATAGCACTGAGTGCTGATATCATCACACGAGCCAATTATTGTGTAAAACTTCTGCTTATGAAATGCGATTACACAGTGACCCCCAGCCCTGCGACACTCATTCCTGTTAGTAGGTCTGGTGGCAAATCCTGCACAAGTGATTTTTTAAAAAGCTAGTCAATCTCAATCTGATGAACAAGGCCAAATATGTCCATTTAATTCCAGTAGCATCAACTTGGACGTCACTTTGCAGTTAGATTGCTACCTGAAGCAGCCCCCACTTATCATTTTCACTCACGGAAATCCCAATGATATTGTCTGGGGAGGTGGAAAACATTCTTGGATGGCATCTACCCCACACGGACTTTTTCCATGTCCTTCAAAGCTTATTATAACAAACTGATGGAGACAATCTGGAACAGGTATCAAGGTGGTGAATGCATCCCTAGCACCAAAAGACTCTGTGTACTCACTGACGATTAAAAAATGAAACAATATAAAATCTGGAATCCACATAATTCTAATCTCACATAAAGAAAAATGACATTCTGTGAACTGTACCTATTATGCAAATATAGATAACCAACAGGTTTGAATATATAATCACTTAATATTTACGCCTTGCCTAATGTAGTAAATATTAAACAATGTACCACTGTGTGCAGTATCAATTACAGTCTAAAATTTAAGGATGTAAAATGGATCATCACAGCATTTAGTAAATCTGGCTGAATCATAACCGACTAGATGTACTTCAGTGCTGTCACTTCCAAATATGAATTTCAAGCTTTATTTTGTTTAATTTATATTCCACCTTTCTCTTCAATGGAGACACAAAGCAGCTTACATTGTTTTCCTTTCCTCCATTTTTATCCTTACTATATAGATATAGATATTCTCCCAGTCACACAGATATTCTGGCCCATTTTTGTTATACACCTTACCTGGAGCAAACCATAGAAATCCCAAGAAAATCTTAGAGAAAACATAAGTTGGCTTCATGGCCAAATGTGATCTCAGGGTCACTAAGAGAAAGCAGAAAGCAAGTCATGGTGGTAAAAAAACAAACAAGTCGACTGAGTGGAGACATGCTGGGGTATGAGCCTATTATCTGATCTCATGCAAAATGTTGGATTTTCTGTGCTCCCAGGCAGAAACCAGATCACTGATCATGGCAGGGATTTATATGGTACGCATTGAAGAAGTCCCTACTTTGGTGCCCTGATCTTCTGAGCTCAGACAAGGGGCTGGATCCAGCAATGTGCAAATGGAAAAAGTATTTAGTGTACTTTTGCTTGCAGAAGGGATTGCACAAAAGTTTGTGCAACATCTCCCTCTCCCATCCCAAATTGTAGAATGTACAAAAAAATCTCAGTTTCATTGATTTGACAACTTTGATTATTCAAGTGGGTTCTTTTTAAGCTGAGGGATGAAATTGCAGCCGCTGCATGATTCCAATTTAAAGTTGAAATTACCGAAGTAAAAACATTTGAATGAAGAATGAAATTGATGCATACATGCATACAATGAGAGACTTCAGATATGTGGATCCCAGTCCATAATAACTTAAAAGTTAAAAAATGGCACCCAAAATTGAACCCAGAAACGCAAAGGTAGTCAATATAATTACTCCAAATCAGAAAACACACATTCTCTGACATCCCTAAGATGTTTCTTCCATTTAGAAACATATTTCCCAGATCATAATGAAGAAATATACTCACCATCCAGAAAAAAAATGACAGAAGTGGGAAGACAGTGGATGGCCTGACCACTTCAAGTCTTTCTATGTACTCTGTAACTGTGCTGTCTCCTTTTACTAGTTTCATTATAAACGCTACATTAAAGTTCAAGATTTTCATGACGATGCCTTGACATGCTTTACAAGTTTTATAATACTTACCTCCTACACACATCTTGGGATAGGTCTTTAAACCCTATGTAAAACAAAATCCATCCACGTTCCTGAAACAATTAGAATATGTACTTGAAAGTAAATATCATAGTTATCCTTACCTCTTAATCACTTTACCTCTCAGGGATGTCAGCATCTTTTAGTCATAGAATTCCATGGATAAAAATGTCAGCTGGAACTGTCTTTTGAATTGTCACTTAGCAATGACATAACGATTGCAGGGGCTTTGTTGACCCTTCTATTAATGGTAGCAAGAGTCTATCACTCACCAGGAGCTATAGACAGAAGGAAAGGTGGGATATGCATGTTTAAATTAAAAAATAAACAAAGAGAAAATGCCTAGAATGATGACAAAATGAACAGATTTCTGGCCTAAATTTCAGATAAGATTGCAGGGGGTTAAATTTAAATTTAGGGGGAGTCCTTGCCGGTCGGCGATTCTTCTGGCAGGTTTAATTTGAGTTTTCCCATAGAGTTTCCCATAGAGTTTTCCCTCAAATTATAGCATGTCCCCCCCGAAACATGCTCGACGTGATGACATCACCTCTGGGTGACGTCATCGCACCAGGCACATCTTTGCAGCCCGGCAATTTGGGGGCGGGGTTCCCCTGGTGGCCCAATCCAGGTTGGTGGGGAGCAGGCCACTCGAGCAGGGGTTTCCCTGCCCCCCGTGGGGACTTGGGAACCCTACTTGTAGTACAGCAGAACTACAGCAAAACAGGCCATAGAAAGTGCCCATCTATAGGGTTCATAAATAATATCAGACTATGGGGTGGCTTTAAAATTGGGCCAAGATTTTAAACATCTAAAACTCTTTGGCTTCTTCATTTTGTAATTCGATATCAAGAAGCCTTTGAGTAATAATTGTTCTTGTCTTGTCCAGGCTTCCACAAAAAAGATCTTCAGGCTTTAGTCCAATACATTTGATTTTATTAAAAAATTAGTGCGGCCCAGGCAGGATAAGGATCTGAGGCTAAATAAAAAAGCATCAGACCTTTTGGATTATAATGAATTTTCAACCAAAGAAATGTTTCCTGTTCCCAGATTTTTAGTTCAACCCTAGATAAACCAGCCTTTTGTCTGAGTATTACATTAGAAACACTTTCAGGAACACTGAATAATGCGCTACTAAAGTGAACAATTTTAGTCTTGGTGAAATTAATTGTAAGTAATTCAGTATCACATTGGTCATTAAATCTGTCCAAGGCTCACTTCAAGATGACCTTAGTTTGAGATAAAAGGACAGCATCATCAGCATACATAAGGATAGGGACCTTTCTGTCATGTGCAAGAACCAGAGGATGGGTATCGACTGTATGAAGGCATGTAATCAAGGAGTTGACATAGATATTAAATAAAAAGGGAACCAATAAGTATCCTTGTCTAACTCCTTTTTGGACTGAAATTCTTTTTGAGTTTGCCATTCTGTGTAAGTTTTATCTGAAGGCTATTGTTTTCATGTAGCTTGCTTAATAAAAATAGTAATCTTTTATCAATGTCAACCCATGTCAACCAATTTAGCCCACAGCCTTCCCCTAGCTACAGAGTCAAAGGCTGCCTTGATGTCCATGAAGGCAGCTTAAAGGGTGCTCTTTCAGTATTTCACATATTTATTAGTAAGGTAATCTAACACCAGGCAGTGATCAATAGTAGAGCAGTTCGAGGTAAAACCAGCCTGTTCAGTTTTGAGTAATTTGTTTTGGTCTAACCATTTGCACAGTTTTAAACAATGATGTTTGGTATACAGCTTATAGATCACATTTAGAAGACTGATTGGTCAATAGTTCAATGGATCAGATTGATTACCTTTATTAAATATAGGTACAATTATGGCCTGGTTCCAGTCCTTTGGGATTCGGGCTAAGGAGTCTATATGCAAGAACAGATTTGCTAACATTGGGGCCCACCAATCTATATGTGACTTCAGAAGTTCAGTAGGGATGAAATCATTGCCCGGGGCTTTTCCTGATTTCATTTGTGAAATTAATAAGGAAACCTCAGAGACTGGAGGCCACTGCATGATGGTATCCAGAAGTATATCAGGGGAAGTAGAATATTGTTGATCCCTAAATAAGTCACTATAATGCTTTTCCCATACATCTGCTGGAATGGACTAATGAAATTTCTTCTGATTTAAGCAGTTCAGCTAGCTGTGGCCATATTCCTGGTGGTGCCACAACCAATGTCTCTAGTTGCATTCTGCTTTCTATTTGTTTTCAAGAGAGGAAAAGGAGGGAGGAAGGGAGACACTTCATGGGTCACCTTCATTATGTATTGCTTAGCTCTTCTTTTATAAACTATACTTTATTATAAATTACTTATTTTTTCTGTTTTACAGATAGAAAATTCAAAAATACTGAGTATGCAATTCCCAATTCCCACATAAGAAGAGCCCTACTGGATCAGACCAGTGGGCCATCTAGTTCAGCATGCTGTCTTACACAGTGGCCAATCAGTTCCTCTGGAGGTCCAACAGGGCATAGAGGCCAAGGTCTTCCCCGATGTTGCCTCCTAGCACTGGGATTCAGAGGTTTACTGCCTCTGAGCATGGATGTTCTCTTTGGTCATCATGGCTAGTAGCCACAGGTAGACCTATCCTCCTTGAATCTGTCTAATCTCCTTTTAAAGCCGTCTATGCCTGAGACCATCACTACATTCTGTGGCAGTGAATTCCACAGTTTAATCATTCCTTTTCATAAAGAAGTATTTCCTTTTCTCCATCCTGAATCTACTGCCCATCAGCTTCATGGGATGCCACTGAATTCCAGTATTTTGAGAGAGAGAATAATTTATTTTTGTCAGCTCCCTCTACCTCATGCATTAAAAGCCTCTATCACATCTTCCCCCTTAGACACCTTGTTTCTAAACATAAAACTCCCAGAGTCTTCAGCCTTTCCTCATAGGGAAGATGCTCTATCCCCCTAATCATCTTGGCTGCCCTCCTCTGCACTTTTCCCAGCTGTGACTTTTTTGAGATATGGTGACCAGAACTGCACACAGTACTCCAAATGAGGCCACATCATGGAACTGATGGAACCTAGCCTGTAAATCTGTCAACCCGCTTCATGTACTCCCTTCATCTCATCTTTCCTCACAAATGCATGAAGTATGAAACAAAAGTCTGCAGGAGTCAGGGGGGGCAGAAAAGAGATGTCTGTGATGTTACCATAACCGCTGAAGAGTAAGCTTTACAAGCATTTGGGTGGCATGGCCAGAATTTGTGAAAGTTCCATATCCCAAAACATTTTTTCCCATAAAGTCCTGTGCAGCAAAAATAAACCCCAGAGACAACACATTTTGCCATGGGGGGGATGGAGTTTAATCAGCTGTTCCAGGTCCCAAGTCAGAGACCCTAGTCAGGAGTTAACCTCTTAAGCCTTTTCCCACCACTCCTGGCAGCAACTGGATTCCCTGTAATACCACCAGTAGATATGCTATTTTAGAACCTTTGGCAACTATACCATCTCATTTTCTCCTCGCAAAGACTGTGTCTCAAAGGCTCTTCTTTTATAGTTAGGTTGGTGGAAGGCTTAACATCTGTTTAATTAACACATGAAATGCCTGTTTTGAGGGTCAGGGTTGGGAAATAGGGGGGAAAACTTCTGGCTCTTTGGCTACCATCTTACAGCAGTATTCCTGCCTTACATGACCACCCCTTTTCTTCGAAGGTGCCAGCCAGCAGACTTGGAAAAGAGGAATTAGACAGAAGTCCTTTCCTTTTCATACTCCCAGCTGGTACAAGTGAAGAATCTGCTCACTTCTGCAATCAGAGCAATACAACATAGCTGGAATATAAAATGAAAGCCCACCCCATGTCAGTTAACTGCCAGTGTGACTGGGGTAATGCTGTGCTCTAAATGCCAATCTAGGAGGGATGCTGTGTGGTGTGCTCATGAGTTAGTGTTTAGGCTGGGGCTTGTGGAAGATAAATGAGTTGTGATTTTACCCTTTTCCCCCTCTTCACTGCAGCGCCACTCATCACATGTTTATAGAGCCATATGGGTCCTGTGACTCCAAAAAGATGTTTGGGGTGTAAGCTTTCAAGAGTCATAGCTCCCTTTGTCAGATATCTGACTTTGTAAAATGCATATCCCCAACATCTTGTTGGTCTCTAAGGTCCTACTGGACTCGAATCTAGGTTTTCTACTGTAAGCCAACATAGCTACCCTTTGACACTTCATTATATCATATTGAGCTTGAATATTGACTTAGACCACAGGTGACACCTATCATTTTCTTCTTTGATCTTCTACGAAGAAACATGAAGTCATTTTTAATTGATTCAAATCTCTGGGAACCAAGGTGATTAAGACAGAATGCTAATTATGTTTTTTTATTGTTGCAAATGTTGTATAATAATTGTTTCAGGTCCATGAGCCATCCTTGTTTTGACAGGTACACAATGATCCCAGGACCATCCCCAAATGTTTGCAAAAGTTAAGAACTATAAAGTTATAAAATTGATAATGCGTGTCAAGGAACACTGAGACAAAAGTTAATGAAATATTTATGATGTAACTAATGAAAAGGGGACATGTTGTACTAGCAAAGAATGTCTCAAGATATGAAATCTTTATGACTTCTTTTCTTCCTCTGTCAATTCACTGGACCATGATGATATCAATTATGTGTAATATGGGATGTTCGCTTCTAGATTGAGAAATAAACTTACACTATTTCTTTGTGGTGGTAAATTGTTAGCACCTTATAGAAAACTATTGAAGTCTAGGAACAGAGTAATAGAAGGATATGGCCCAGAGAACCTATCAAGGAATCTGTAAGACAATGAATATACTGTGCATAGTATGTTCAAAAGAAGTACATGATAAGGTTGTAAAAGGCAGGAAGACCCAGCAGAATGGAGAAAGCCATGACATGAGGGCAAAGTGAAGACAATTCTGGACGAGGAAGAAGTGACATTATCCATTGGGGCTGGATCCTATACCTTGAGTATCATCCCCAGTGCTATAAACCAGGGATGTCAAACATAAGGCTTGGGGGCCAGAACTGGCCCATCCAGGGCTCTTATGCAGCTCATGAGCAATTAGTGCAAGAGAGGGAGCAGGGGACTCCTTGGGGAAGAGGACAGAGCCGCTTTGATTGTGGCTTCAGCATGGTGGGCAACTTCATCTACAACAGTCAACAGTGTGGGAGTGTCTGCCCAGGACTGCACCACTGGCTTTCCAGTCTGCCCATATGGGTTTTCCTTTGCACACACACCCTCCCAGCTCATGAGGCCTTGCAGTGAGGATATAGCAACTTGGAGCTTACCAGCTGCTGTCCTTTATACAGTTTATATCTCCGGTAACTGGCATTACATTTTATGGCACACGTGGCTGTGCCCAACAAAGTGACATTTATGTCAAATCGGGCCCTCGTAAGAAATAAGTTTGACACCTCTGCTATAAACTATAATTAATATGAGCATTTATTAATCAGGAATAGCCTGTAAAATGAAGAAATTACAGGGGACAAATCCACAATCCTACCTAAAAGACTTTTTCCCTGTCAATGCAAACTTTGAACTCACAATACTGCAGGGACCTTATGCAATTCCACAGGGCCTGTAACACAGAGATGTTCCATCAGGCTTTTGATTGAGGACAGCAATGGTTTCCATCCTGGCTGGCACCCTTTTCCGCTCATGCTGTTTCTCATATCTGCCTTGCTCTTGCGTACTGGGTTCGACACATGGAGAAGCTGGACAACAGCGTGATGATCAGCTCATAGTTTATTGGTACATAACAACAACAACTACCAGCCAAAGCGGCCAACTATATATGGGCCCCTGAGACACACCCACAGTCCCATTGGAGGGTTTGAATTTCCCAAATCCTCCTCTCCTGGTGGTTTGGTGTGCACTACACCAAGATAAGTCTGGAGCTTTTAAGAATGCTCCTGTTCAGATCACCATTTTCCCTGGATGACCAATTGCACACATTCAGAGAATGGATATTCATGTTCTTCTCCTTGGGTAATTAAACCACCTGGAGCTGCAGCTAAAACCGTTTCCACAAAAATTCCATTTATCAGTGCTAAAGTCCATTGAGCTATTCTTGGATTGCTAACATGTCCACCCTGAATTTTTACAATTACCATATAGTTGCAATAGACTATGAATAGTTTGACCTATCACTTAACCCCCTCCTATAGTGAATTGCTACTGAATCCACCAAGACAAAGTCGTCTTCCATGCTGTAGCTCTGATTTGGTTTTTTCCCATCTCCAGAGTGCCTCTGTGATTGGGGTGATCTGTGAAAGCTGCAATGGTCTCCCCCACCACCTGAGTGCGGCGATTAAATTTGAGCCTCATGGCAAGCATGGAGGGTCTGGGCAGCTTTTACCGCCAACCTCCAGAGGCTGGTGGTCAGCTGCAAATTCCCGTCAGTCAAGGACACCCTCATGACAGGGTTCATTTGCAGGGTCTGAGAGAGTAAGCATCGGTGAAAGCTGCTCGCCCTCTCAGACCCCACCCTGGACAAAGTGTTCCAGGCAGCCTGTGCCTACGAGATGGCTCAGGAGGAGCACCAAGGCTCCACCACCGCCATGCACCAAACGTTTTCCTTGGCATCTGATGCTTTGAATGATGAGAAAGTGCAGCAGCTTCACTGCCACCCCCACAAGATGGCACCCCGTGTCACCACTGGATCCAGTTCCAGAGCATTGTGTTCAGCTGTTCCCACCGTGCCATGTTCCAGTTCGATGACACCGTGTGTCAGCTGTGGAGACCTGCATGACCACCACTCCTGCTGCTTCTGTGACGCAACCTGCTGGGTCTGCAGCAAGACCAGGCACATCACAAGGGTCTGCCATTCTGGGACTGGATGCCACTCGCTAGCAGCTCACCACAAGACATCGGAGCTGCACTCCAACTCATCACCCTGCCACCGGGTAATGAGCTTGCCCCAGGATGCCCCCAACAAAATCTTGGTCCCCATCCTCATAGAGGGCTCTCCCTGCCTAATGGAGTTGGAAACAGGTTCTTCTTACTCCATTATCTCAGAGGCCACTCTACGTAAGCTCGGCCTGGGGAGGCCGCTTACGGAAGCCCACAGGACTAAGACTAAGGGATTTCCAGAAAAATCCCATAAAGATTCAGGGGCTGGGCAAGTTCAAGGTCCAGTTCAAGGACTTTTGCAGAACACTGGATCTCCTGGTGGTGGCGGGCAATCTCACCAGCCTCTTGGGACTTTCGTGGTTTAAACTCCTGGGCCTGGGAGTAACTGGTGTCAACAACCTCTGCACCATGGACTTCCAATCAGTCTGTGCAGAGTTCCCTGCTGTATTCGATGGAGCACTAGGCTCCTACACAGGGTCCCTGGTGTCACTAGACCTCAATGCTATGGTCTGGCCGGTCTGCATCCTGGCCTATCGGCCCCCGCTCACTGTTCGGCCCAAAATTGAACAGGAGCTCAACCAGCTGGTTGCCCAGGGAGTCCTAGAGCCAGTGTCTCATGCCTGCTGGGAAACTCCAATACTGACTCTCCTGAATTCCAACAGGGAAATTCGCACCTGCATGGATTACAAGTGCACCTTGAACACTGCTCTTCAGGCACATGTTTATCCCGTCCCTGTTACCAGCCACGTCCTGGCTACCCTGGCGGGTGCTAAGGTTTTTGGCAAGTTGGATTTGGCTCAGGCCTACCAGCAGCTTCCCATGGATGATGCCATGGCCGAGGCTCGACAATAGTGATGCACAAGGGTGCATTCAAGGTGAAGCGCCTTCCGTTTGGGGTCAGCATAACCCCAGGTATTTTCCAGGAGCTGATAGACCATCTCTTGAAAGGATTGCCAGGAGTTCAGCCCTTTTTTGATGACATCCTGACCTTCTCGTTGTGGCTTCGGGCCGTCCTTCGGCAATTCCAGGATGCAGGACTGAAGATGAAACAGGAGAAGTGTCCGCTTGGCATGCCATCAGTGGAGTTCCTGGGCTTCACCATGGCTGCCCAAGGGATCCACCCCACCCCAGACAAGGTAAAGGCAATCACCAGCACCCTGGCGCCCAGGTCAAAGGTGGAGCTCCAATTCTTCTTAGGGCTCCTGAACTTTTACCACGCCTTCCTCCCCCACAAGGCAGTAGTGGCCAAGCCTTTGCACAGGCTCTTGGACAAAAAATGCTAAGTGGGCCTGGGGCCCCTGGCATGTGACAGCCTTCCAGGCCATGAAGGACTTGTTGGTTTCAAATGCGATTCTTGCCCATTTCAATGAGTCCCTTCTGGTGGTGCTGGCCTGCAATGTGTCCCCTTATGGGGTGGGGGTGGTCCTGGGGCATCGCCTGCCTGATGGTCGGGAGGTCCCAGTCACATATTATTCAAGGACCCTCTCCCCGGCCAAGCGCAACTATGTGCAAATAGACAAGGAGGCGCTGGCAATCATGGCTGGGGTTAAAAAATCCCATGAGTACCTCTATGGGAGGGCTTTCACGATCGCCACAGATCACAAGCCGCTCTTGGGCCTCCTTGCTCCGGACCACCAGACGCCACAGATGCTCTCCCCCCGGGTTCTGCGGTGGTCCATTTTCCTCGCTGGGTACAGTACACACTGGTCCACCACCCTGGTAAATCCATGGGTCATGCCGACACCCTCAGCCACCTGCCACTGCCATCCTGCGACCCAGATCCTGCTCCCACCTATCACGTTGTGCTCCTTGAGGATCTCCCGGACCAGCCCATTCAGATAGCAGATGTTTCCTGGTGCACAGCCCGGGATCACACCCTCTCCTCCTGGAGAGGGGGTGGCCTGCCAGCCCAGGGCCAGAGTTTGCAGCATATTCCACCCAGTGCAATGAGTTGTCCACCCACAAGGGGTGTCTGCTATGGGGCTCGCGAGTGGTGATCCCCGAACTATTCCGCAAATGAGTGCTCATGGCTCTGCATGAGCATCATCCAGGCATCGTACGGATGAAGGCCCTGGCCCGCAGCTATGTGTGGTGGCCAGGGCTGGACAAGGACATTGAGGACCAGGACCAGAGATGTGTGAAGTTTCAGGAGTCCCAGCCAGATCTGCCCCATGCTCCAGTGCATCCTTGGGAGTCAGTGCAGAAGCCATGGTCCCAGCTCCATGTGGATTCCATGGGACCAGTTCAGGGACAGCTGTTCTTCATCTTGGTGGACAGCTACAGTAAGTGGCTGGAGGTAGTCCCGGTAAAGACCACCTCCTCAGAGGCCACCATACAGGCCATGTGGCAGATTTTCTGTATGCATGGCCTCCCTGATACGCTGGTGTCTGACAATGACAGTGTTTACCTCTGCAGAGTTCCAGTGTTTTGTGGAGCTACATGGCATCCGGCACGTAAGGTCCGCCCCTTCCACCCGGCTACCAACAGCCAAGTGGAGCACATGGTCCGGACAACCAAAGAAGCTTTGCGGTGCATGGACCAGAGGGACTGGGAGTTTAAGCTGACAGGCTTCCTCTTCAGTCAGCACATGACACCCCACACTTCCATGGGATGCAGCCCAGCTGAGCTCCTCATGGGCCACTGTCTCACGACCCTGCTGGATCGACTCCATCCAGACTGGGCCCCAGGGACCAGCAAGGAACCCAATGTCCCCTGGGCATTGAGAGGGTTCTTCCACAAGTACCCTGTGTATGTAAGAAACTATGCACGGGGCCCCCTCTGGCTGCCAGGCTGGATAATCCATGTCACCAGACCCCTCTCCTATGAGGTCACCAGCAAGGATGGAAAGACCTGGAGGAGACACGTGGATCAGCTCCACCACCAGCTCCCATCCTACATTCTGGAGACAACAGGCGACTATGAGGATGCTGTTCCAGACATGGGCATTTACAAGGACAAGACCCGAGACCCCGAGACTGCACAGCACATGCCTCTCTGAGACCAGGTTCTGCCAGACACAACACCTGCCCTTCCCCTGACCGAAGTGGCCACTGACGCCCCAGCACCAGCTCCCATCTCAATGGCTGAGGTCCCAGCATCACCAGCGCCTGCCACAGTCCCAAGGCACTCTGACCGGGAGCAAAGACAGCCCACATATTTAAAGGACTATGTGTGTTAGGGTGATTCTGAACTATGGGGGGGAGGGGTGTAATGTACCATGCTGAATGCATGTAATGCCGCCATGTGCTCCGTAATGGTGACTGCCACAGGAACAATAGAGGAACGGATCCTAAGGGGTCTCCTATAAGGAACCTAGGTTCTCCTCGGGAAACCTTTGACAAAAGGTTGTACATGTATGTCCCTATCAGGTCATTTGGGTGTGGCCAGAGGTGTGGCTCCAGCCAGCATGTAAGTGGGCCCTGGAGCCCTGTTGTCCGTGTCTCGTCCGACCACCAAATAAAGAGCTATGCTGATTTCACTGCTACCGGCCTCCCGACTCCAGTACTTTCCAGATACCCACGCTGATAAAATTTCTGAGCCAAGTAGTCGTCTTCAGCAGAGTAGACAGAAACAGATGAATTATTATGTTTAAATACATAAAAAAACAACTGAAAGCGTTACCACAGTCATATTGACCTATTTCTCTATTGAATATAGATTATAAAATCTTTGCTACAATAATGGCAGAGAGGGTAAGAAAATGTATACAGACTTAATACACAGAAATCAAATATGCTGTGTACCAAAGAAGTATATGAAATATATTATTTATAAATAGATGCAATGTAATTTGTGAATAAAAAGAGAAAGAAAGCAGCCTTTTTAATTTCTGGATGCAGAGAAAGCATTCAGCAATCTAACATGGCCTTTCTTACTGAATACTTCAGAATATGAGCCGTGGCCCAGAATTTTGGAACTGGATGCACGTAATAATCACAAATCAACAAGCAAAGATTTTAGTAAGTGGGAAACTAACAGAAGCAATTACCGTTGAAAAAGGCACATACCAGGGACATCCCTCTTTCACCTCTACTATTTATCCTAGCTATAGAGATCAGACAAGATGCCAGGATTAAGGGAATAAAAGTGGATCAAGTAGTTTAAAATGAAAAGCTATGCAGATGATGTGGTTCTGACAGTCTCAGATTCCCAAAACTTGTTATAGTAGGTAATGGAACAAATTGAAGAATTTGGATCTTTTTCAGGCTACAAAATTTTTAAAAAGACAAAAATAATAATGAATGTTTTAACACAGGAAGAAGAGGATATTATAAGAAGTATGCAGTGTATAGCAGCCACTGACCCTATTATTTATTTATTTATTTATTTATTTATTTATTTATTTATTTCATTTTTATCCCGCCTTGCCGGCGAACTGGCTCAAGGCGGCTAACAACCTTAAAATACCACCGGGGTGGTTTACAATTTAACAGATTAAAACTAACATAAAACTGAACATTAACGCAAACAACAATATAAAGCAAGAACATAACTGGCAGCCCCAGAGTTCTCATGGTGAACAGGTGGCAATACGAGATTCGACTGAGGGGCCAGGGCGATGTTATCCTGTAAGTTCCCCCCGGTGGCGGCTCCTAATTGAAAGCCTGGCAGAAGAGGTCCGTCTTGCAGGCCCTGCGGAACTGTAATAAGTCCCGCAGGGCCCTGATGTCATCTGGGAGCTCATTCCACCAGTATGGGGCCGCCACCGAGAAAGCCCTGGCCCTGGTACAGGCCAGCCGAGCATCTTTCGGACTGGGGAGAGTCAGGCGATGTTGTGTGCCTGACCTCAGTGCCCTCTGGGGCATATATGGGGGCATATATTAAACATTTGGGAATAAATGTGACTGGGCAAAATGGTAATCGTTTCAAAAATAACTACCCGAAGATTTGGACATTAATACAAGCAGATCTGTCCAGAAGGGCTGGGAGGAATCTCTGCAATTAAAATGAATGTACTGCCAAAACTATTTGGGGGGGGGGGGTTCAAATGTTACAGAAGAAAAAACATTAAAAGAATGGCTGAAACAGATAAATTTATTTGGAATGGCAAGAAACCAAGAGTAAATTTTAAAGTATTAAAATATAAGAAAAAGAGGATGATTAGCAGTTCCAAACAAAAAACTGTACTACCAAGCAGTGGACTTGGTTTGGAGTTGCTGATTGGATTAAAGACCCAAGACAAAGAATAGCAACAGTTGAAACAGTGGATCTAGATGAAAGCTTACATCATTATCTATGGATCCAGAAATCAACTAAGTTGATTATAACACAAGAAAGAAGCCACATAATCAGAGATGGTCTGTTAAGAATTTAATTTGCATATCAGAATTGATTGAGCCCTCCCAATTCTCTGCTTATGTCTCCAGTAGCGGCCTGCTACAATAAGAATACCAGAAATAAAAAAAATGATTTTCTAACATATGGTATCATGAAAAATCAAGTCATGGCAAGAGATTAGAGATGAAGGAATAAACATTCAGTGGTTGTTTTATCATCAATCAACTTCAAGATTAAAGAAGATCATTAACACCAAAAGTGGAACCCTAAGAGATATGACTGAGTTTGAAACCTGGTCACAAATGAAGGCATACATAATTATTTATGTATCAAGATACATTTTGTTGATAAACATTAGCAGCCCACTGATTTAAATTTTTTTGTTATTCATAAGATTCAATTTAGGCCTTCTCAATCTCATAATATTAACATGTTGTTTCTGAAAGAGGCCTTTTGGATTTTTACATTAGACCCATTATTTCCTAAGAGCCTCAATGATTGTTTGGATTTGAGTGCCTTCGGGTGATCTCCTCTGTAACTGCCTCATTAAGATCTAAGTCACAACATAGCAATTTTATATGTTTGCTGACCTTTTAAATTTTGGCTCCTCAGCTCATTTATAAGTGGAACTGACAGGGGTCATTTCGAGCAGGAGCTCAGCTCCGGGAGTTGGTGCCAGCCCCCGCCCCCCGTGGGGGAATGCCTGCTTGTCTCACGGCTGCAGCAAAATGACCCAGTCCCCTGAAATGGTCCTTGATCCTCCGACCAGCCTTCTGAAGGCTTCAGCTGCCACTGAAGCTATCCTCCCAGAATAGTGGTATTTCTGAGGCTTGGATTAGTAACTGTCCCCTCTCTGCCAGCTCTTTCTTTCTTTCTCTTTCTCTCTCTCTCTTTTTTCTTTCTTGCCTTCTGACATACTTCTGGTGATGTCCGGTGGTGTAGCATATGCAAATAAGTTATGCTAATGAGTTATGCTAATGAGCTTCTCTTTTTCTACAAATTGACCCCTGGGAATTGATGCAATTCTCACTTACTTTTGTCCTTTTTGGAATTACAGCTATACATGAAGGACTATCAGATGAGAATCTGGATCACAGGTACTTCTGGAATCCTAGGTGTGAGTTCTTTGACATCTTTTTGTTGCATCTTTCCTTTCTTCTTTGTACTGTTGTTTCTGCTAATTGGTTTATACTTTATGTGTTACAGATATATGATTAAAATTCTCTCCTTTATCCTCCATGATTGGCTGATAAACAGTAAGTGTATTTTTTTTCTGCTGTAAATAAGTCTGCTTAGATACTTGAAGATGTTTTGACTCTTGTCTTTTATAGACAGCCTACAACAGAGGTGTCAAACATGCAGCCCATGGGCCAGTTCCGACCCCCCAAAGGGTTAATATCCAGCCTGTGAGCAGCTGGCTCTTTTATGCTTCCTTCTCCCTCTCTTCTGCTTCTTTCTGTGTCACAGCTTGCTTTGCCATGCTCTCTTGACTGCACAGGAGCTACAGTGCAAAACCTCTCTTCCCTCCATTGACTGAGGCTCCTCCCCCTCTCCTCCCCTCTTGGGAGGGAAGAGAGAGTGAAGGAGGGAGGGAAAGACCAAGAGCTTGGTTTGCCAGGCTCTCTCTTTTTTTTTTTTCCAATAAATTTTTATTAAATTTTTTAACAAACAAACAAAACCAAATCAAATAACACATAACATATCCATCACCAGGATAATACAACATTAAAGTATTAAAAATTATAAATAACATTATAAATAACAAGAGGTTTCAAGCATAACCATAACACTATAACAGAGAGGTCACATTTTGATTTTTTCTTCTTAAAGAATTTAAAAAACAATAGTTTTTCATAAAAAGGATTCTTTGGAACAATTTTACAATTTGACAAATAATTAACGATAGGGAACCAGGTTGCCTGAAATTGTTTCTGTGTAGACTCTGTCAATTGTTCGGATGTGCGACTATATACAAAATACTCCCAAATTTTATTTTGCCATTCATAAAGGGTTGGAACCTTTTCATTTTTCCAATACTGCGCAAGGGTGATACGTGCTACTGCTACCAGTATAGAGACCTGGCATTTTGTACTTTTTAATCCAATAGCTGAAAACCCAGATTCCAATATTATATTCTCAAGAGAAAACTCTAATTCACAACCAGTAATCAGGAAAATTTGAGTTACAATTTCAATCCAAAAATTTTTAACCTTTGGGCAATGCCACCAACAGTGAGCATACGTGCCCTTCTGATTACATTTTTTCCAACATTCTGCCGAGTACACAGGGTTTATTTTGTGAAACTGTTGCGGGGTAAAATACCATCTGTTTACCACTTTAAATGTGTTAAAACTGATATTAAAAATTCTGGAATTGGAATTAGGTTGTGCCCAAATTTCCTCCCAGGTCTTGACTGAGGGAAGTAAAACGCCATCACGAAGCCACAATTTATGCAGCCGATCTCTCTTTTCTATGTTGCATGTTATGAGTAAAGCATACATTTTTGACATAAGGCCTTTTAAATCTCCATCCTGATTTTTTAAAATAAGTTCAAATCCCATTAATGGCTTAGAAAATACCTCCTGGGAAAATAATTTTTGCATCAAATTACTAATTTGCAAATAGCGAAACCAGGGAATTGCCTTTCCCAGTTTAGCCTCTATTTGTGATTTAGTATAGATTTTACCATTATCTAAAAGGTCCCTAGGACGGTATATGCCTGCCAAGCCCCAAGCTTTAAAAAAATTGGAGTCTTTCCCTGGCATAAACCATTCTTGATTCGTAATGATGGAAAATTGAGACACTGCTGGTAGAAAAGTCTTCTTGTATCTTATCCACAGTTTCATAGAGGCTTTCAAAAAATCATTCTTAATATCATCAATCTGAAGCATAGTAGGAGGGTTCCAATAGTACTCAGTCAAAGAAAGCCCCCTAGTTTCTGTTTCTTCTATAGAACTCCATATTATTCTGTCAGACCTAGTTAATATCCTTATTATTTGTGATAGGCGGGCAGCCTCATAATACAGTCTTAAGTCTGGAAAATTAAGTCCACCTTGTTTTGATAAACGTCTTAATGTAGAAAAACAAATCCTGGGTTTTTTATAATCCCAAAAAAATTCATTTATGGCGCTCTGCCACCTGAGCAATTCCTTAACAGAAATAAAAGCCGGAATTGCTCTGAACAAAAAAATAAATTTTGGTAAAATAAAACTCTTAATAATGTTTAACTTATCTGCCCAAGCATAACCTTGCTTATGCCATCGTTTCATTCGTTTTTTAGTATCTTTAAATAATTCTGAAAAATTACATTTTACTAAATCGTTTAAGTTTTCAGGAATCATTATCCCTAAACATCTCCACATAGAATATTTCCATTTAAACTGAAATTTCTCCTTGAGACTATTTACAGTTTTTTTATTGAGTAGAATAGGGATAATATTAGATTTTTCCACATTAACTTTTAAACCAGTATAATTTTGTATTTCCTTAAAAATGTCCTGTAAGGCCAATAATGAATATTCTGGATTAGATAAATAAATAATTAAATCGTCCGCATATAAACTAATAGTATGAACTATAGAGCCTGTACAAATTCCAGAAATATTGGAGTCAGATCGAATTGCAGAGGCTAAAGGCTCGATAGCCAAAGCAAACAAAAGCGGGGACATTGGGCATCCCTGACGGGTGCCTCTATACATAAAAAAGGAATCACTAAGAATACTCCCAACTCGGACTTTCGCTATAGGGTTAAGATATATAGAAGCTATCGCCTTTAAAAACAAGGGACCAAAGCCCATTCTAAACAATAATTGCTTTAGGTATTTTATATTGATACTATCGAAGGCTTTTTCTAAGTCGACTGTTAATAAAATAGCCTCTTGCTCATTATTTTTACAAAATGTAATAATATCTAAGGTTCTGTGTATGTTATCCATCATGGAACGTTGTGGAATAAACCCTGTCTGATCGGGGTGTATATAGTTATTAATAATTTTCCTAAGGCGGGTAGCCAAAATGGTAGAAAAAATTTTTGAGTCGCAATTTAGCAAAGCAATTGGCCTGTAAGAGGCAGGTAATTCTCTATCTTTGTTTTCTTTTGGGATTGTTACAATATGAGCTTCCCCCCATGTGGGGGGGGGGGTGACTTCCTGATTGCAAGATATTATTGCACACTCTCAGCAAAGGTTCTACCAAATCATTAGAAAAGGCTTTAAAAAATTCCGGTGTGAAACCATCACAGCCGGGAGCAGTATTCGGTTTTAGTTTCTTAATAGCTTCTATGACTTCCTGCTTTGTAATCATATCATCCAAAAGGGCTCTATGCTGCTCAGATAAAATGTTATTTACTTTATATTTCTCAAAAAAGGAATCCCAATTAACTTCTGTTGTAAAATTATCTGCATATAGTTTTTCATAAAATTTTGCAAAACAATTGGCTATTTGCACTCCTGTAGACACCGTCTTACCATGCTCATCCTTCATTGAAAAAATTGTTCTTTCTGAAATTTTATGATTTAAACGCCATTTCAGTGAACGAAGAGCTTTAGGGTTTTTTTGCCAAAATTTTTGTTTTAAAAATAAAAGCTTCTTCTGGATCTGTGTAGTTTCCATAAGGTCTAGTGATCTGCGTATTGCTAGTAGTTCTTTATAAATTTTTTTATTGCAGGTCCTTTTATGCAATTGTTCTAAATGTTGAATTTTGTCTAATAATTCTTTCATCTTTTTTTGTTTTTCCTTTTTTAGGAAAGAAGTCATAGCTAGCAATTTACCCCGTAACACCGATTTAAATGCATCCCATAACATAAAATCATCAACCTCACCATTATCATTCAATTCGAAATAATCTTTGATGGCCCTACTCACTTCGATTCTATTTGTTTCACCCAATAAAGTTGCATTGTTCAGTCTCCAGATTCTGTGTTTTATTTCTACCCTTTTTTTAGATATATGACAATCAACACAAGCATGATCTGACCATCTAAATGGACCTATAGAAGAACCTTGAAGCCTATTTAAAACATTATCTGAAAGGAAAATATAATCAATGCGGGTATAAGAATGAAATCTTGGCGAGAAATAAGTATAGTCTCTTTCTTGAGCATGCATTAATCTCCACGCATCTATGAGATGATATTGTTTCAAAATATCAAATAATTCTGTACATTGTTTTAGCTTTGAGTTTTGGTTTTTACCTGAGTTTTTCCCCGACTTATCTATAAGTTTGTTTACTATAAGATTACAGTCCCCTCCAACAATCGTCAGGCCCTCTTGAAAACCTTCCAGCTTACTAAAAACTAGCCTTAAAAACTGTCCTTGCTTATCATTGGGAGCATACAATGATACTAGTGTGACCAATTCCTCATCCAGTAAACCTTTCACAAAGAGAAATCTACCCTGATCATCTTTTAACTGTCCCAAGCAGACAAAATGAAGATTCTTTGCCAGCAAGATGGCTGTGCCTCTGGCTTTTGAGGAGCCAGGAGAGGTATATTGAAGAGGATACCACTGTGTATTTAAAACCGGTAAATCAGCTTGTTTTAAATGCGTTTCTTGCAAAAACACCACATCTGGTTTTGTTCTTAAAAGTTCTTTTACCACTCTCCGTCTTTTGGTGCAATTATTCAAACCTCTAACATTTAAAGTTCTAAATTTGTAATAATCCATATAGTCTATGTTACTGTCTAATGAATATGGATTTTAATATGGTGCTTTATACTACCAACAATATACTCTATAAATCTAAACCAACCTTTTCAAAACAACCCAAAAAAAGAAAATGAAAACAAAGACAAAACAAAAAAAACACCAACTCCTCTCCCCACTCCCTTCCCCAACCACCCAAAACACAACCCCCTTTAAGCACTTTAAAATTGCTTGTTCAACTATTGATTTTCACAGTAAACCAGGAGCCTCCTCACACAGGGGAGGAAGACAGAACAATACTGTCACCTGGAACTGTGATGTAGGGGAGCTACCAGAACCACCCACCCCCCTCCCTTTCCCCACGCCAAGTTATTACAAAGTTATCAAATGCCCAACAGTGCTTCACTACCATGAGTTTCAAAAATTTTAAAAAACTATAATAGCATCTTTAAAACTATCAAATACCACTTATAAGGGAGCCTTCCTCCCAGATATAACCTGTAATATAATATCATCATATCAAGATCTAAAACTGTTCAATTAAGACCAGAGTGTATAGGAATTTTGCTGGATTTCGTTGGTGTCATAGGAAAAAGATTCTTCCTTTTAGCAGAGCGCTTCATTTCTTGTTCCATTGGAGATTCGCTTAACAGTGCAGCCAAAAGTTCTTTTCCACTGTCTTCATCCCAAGCTGTAAGATGTTGACCTTGATGATAAACATACAGCTTTCCTGAAGGCATCCATCTGTATTTCTGGTGCATCTCCTGTAAGGCTTTAGTTGTTGTTTTCAGTTTTCTTCTAATGAGCAAGGCTTCTTTGGGAATATCAGGAAATACTGCCACTTGTTCTCCTTCAAATTGGAATGTCTCAGAGTTTTTAGCCTCCATTAGAATACGTTTTCTCACCCTGGCATCTGGAACAGTAATAACAATGTCTCTAGGAGTGGATCTCTTTGCTGCTGTTTTAGAGCCTATTCTGGTTGCATTAGATAAGACTGGGACCACTCCTTCTTCTAATTGCAGAGCTTTAGCAAGGAAAGAAGCCATAAAAACAATTAATTCATTGTTTTGTTCAGCCTCTTCAGGGATCCCCCGAAATTTTAAATTAGGCATTTTCATTTCTGCTTCTATACGAATAAGTCTATCATTGTGCTCCAAAGACGTTTCAAGCAATGAAGAAATATTTTCCTGATTTCTTGTGCTCTGCTCAAAGGCTAGTTCTGCCTGCGTCACTGCTTGAGACACTGATAGTTTAATATCATTTAGCTGGGTAGTTAAAGAGGACATACCTTCCAACAAAGTTGTTTCCATATTCTTTAAGTAGGCTAAAACTGCAGAGTCCGTGGAGTCCGGGGGAGTTTTCTCGGCCATTTTGCCTTCCTTAGAGGGCGGGGTTGCACGACCCGGCTCCAGCTCAAAATGCTCCTTAATGGAGCTCCTTAATGGAGCGCGACGACGCCAAGGAGGTCTTTGTTTTGGGGGGATCCCCTTTGCCCATGATTTAGGCGCTTTTTAAAGGCGAAATATTCACTCGGGCGCTTGTTACGGCGTTCGGGGAGTCAGCGGGAGACGGAGCAGCGGAACTACGCGACCACCATCCCTGGCGTCTCGCCACGCCCCCCCCGTTTGCCAGGCTCTCTCAATAGCACAGCAGAGCTACTAAGCCAAGCCTCTCTTCCCACCATTGACTGAGACTCCTTCCTCTCCTTGCCCCTGGAGAGAAAGGAAAAGAGCAAGAGCTTTGTCCAGTTCCCTCAATCGCAAAGAAGAGATACAAAGCACCTTTAAAACCAACAAAGTTTTATTCAAGGTGTGAACTTTCGCCGAGAGAGAGAGGGAGAGAGGGCTCTCCTGAGTACAACTGGGTTCTCCTCATCTTTTTCACTGCATTCATTCATTCATTTATTGGGATTTATATCCCGCCTAGCCAGCGTTAGCCGGCTCTAGGCGGCTCACAACATTAATCATATACATAAAATCACAACTAAAATATAAAACCGCGAGAATTACAAGATTCACCAAATTTGGCGGCCATCATTATATTCCAAAGTGAAGCACAGCAAATTCCTGGCCCATGACTGCAGAAACTTGTGCCAATATATTTATTCCAGCGCTATCCAGGGACCCGCCCCCTTCCCCCCCAGCAGCGGCTCCTAATTGAAAGCCTGGAGGAAGAGCTCCGCTTTACAGGCCCTGCGGAACTGCATAAAGTCCCACAGGGCCCTGATGTCATTCAGGAGCTCATTCCACCAGTGAGGAGCCACCACTGAGAAGATCATTAGCCTAGCTTCTCTAAGGCCGGGGAGAGTCAGGCGATGTTGAGTGCCTGATTGCAGTGCTCTCTGGGGTATGTGCGGGGAAAGGCATTCCCTTACGTAGGCAGGCCCCTGACCATATAGGGCTTTAATGGTTAAAACCAGCACCTTGAACTGGATCCAGTACACTATAGGCAGCCAGTGCAGTGTCCTCAGCACAGACTGGATATGGTCCCGTGCCGAGAGACCCTCTTGACTCCCTAGTCTCATCTCCACACCAACAGTCCTCTCCTGGGAGCTGCACAGCCCGCCAGGAGTCTGGTGGCGGGCAGATGCGTATGTAGGAGCCAAGTCAGTAGAGATGTACTTCCAGCCTTAGGCCTGGTCCAGGTGAACAGCACTAGCCAGGGGCGACCACGGTGGTTACACAGGTGGCCTCTGCTGGTCGATACAAGCCACGCCGATGCTACCCATGCTGCAGGCCAACAGGGGGGCCCGACAGGCAGCAAATGGACCCAGCAACAACAGGCGGACCTGGCACAAGCATTGCCCCCTGACCCCAGGCTCTGCAATGTTGGCAGCATCCTTGTCCTTGGCCAAGCCCCAAAAGGCACCCACCACAGCTCCCAGTGGCATGGGGTCCCAATGGCTGTGCGAGTGGCAGCTCTTCACATGGTGCTCTGTGCCTCACCTGTCTCCTCCGCCTGCTCCCTGGCCTCAACTCCCGGTGGTCCACGGCCACTCGAATGGCCTCTGCACTCCCCCAATGGCCCCGGCAAGCCCCCAGTTGTCCTCCAGCTCAGTGCGCCCAACACCAATGTCCTCCAGCTTGGCACGCCCGATAATGGCGCCCTCCTGCTCTCTCTCGGCTGCAGCTTGCTCCGGCTCAGCTCCCTCGGCAGCAACTCTGACTCTCTCAGTGGCTCTGTTGGTGGTGACTCTGGCTGCAGGCTTGCACCCGGTCCCCTCCAGGTCCCCTGGGCTCTCCTGGCCACTGCCAGTCCCCCAGGCCCAGCATTCCCTGCTGCAATGGAGCCCGAAGGCCCCCGGCACCACCCAAGCCTCGGCTCCCACCTCGGCTCCAACACCCAGCGTCCAGCATCTCTCACCCAGCATCTCTCCATTGCAACTCACAGCAGCAGCCATGACAGCGATAAACCAACACCGCCACAGTAAGTTGGCCACAGGCTGGCATTCCTCCTTGCCTCCTCCGTAGGCAGCCAGTGAAGTTGATGGAGTAGCGATGGAGTAGCAAAGTTAAAACTAAAACTAATGGCAGGAATTAAAAGTAAATGGCGGAGCTTGAGTTACGAGCGTCTACGCCAGCCACCATCTTGTATATAGAGGAGGGCAAGGAGCATCTTGTCATTTGGAGGAGGGCAAGGAGCTGTTCCAGTTTGCAGCAGAGGAGAGGACCCGAAGCAACGAGCAGCAGCACCCTATGCAAAGTTACTTGTGAGCAGCCCCATGGAGCTTGTGAGTAAACCTGCCCAGGATCCAGCTGCCAGACTTTCCCCCCTCTGGCTCAGATCTTCTGCAGCCCTTCCTTGCCCTTCTGGCCCTGTTGCAAGAGCAAACCGCTCATGCCTTCATGATCCAGTCATTCTCAGTAGGAAAGCAATGTGACTATTTAAATGAAGAATAACAACAAACCAGTGAGGTGGATTAGGCTGAGAGTGTGTGTCCAGACCAAATTCACTCAGCACATTTCCTTTGTAGACTGGGCGTTTTGAACTTAGACTTCCCAGATAGTAGGCTGATACTGACCACTATACACTGCTGTCTCTCTATTCTTGCACTGCCTCAGAGGAGTTGTAGTTATTCCTCTGGAAAGACTATAGTTTTGTAGACAAACACATAGCTCTCTGTGTCATAGTGCCTTCACATGTTCTTGACCAGCACACAAAACAGCTTATGTACAAAAGCTCACAATGCCCAGCCACTTCATGTTTTCCCATGTTTTTTGTGTATTTGTAACTTTGCACATTTTATGAGGCTTTATTTTGGCCCCTACAAGGTTTTTATATATCTTTGAAATACACACTCTTTTGTATACCTACTTATGTTTTTAACTTTTGGCCCTCAATAAGTTTTCTAAACTTCCTTAGGTTTGTGCTTGGTTAGTTTATATTTCCCCTCCCTATTTTTTTTCTTGGTTGCAACTTATAGATACACACCTGAACAACATCTGAACAGCATACTCAAGATTGTACAGCACAGAGATTGTCTCCAGATTTTGATGCAATAATTCAGAGAAAGAGGTGTCAGTTATCAGACTGGCAAACAAAGAAAATATTGCATGTGGTAATGTTTTAAGAATGTTTTAGTTTAAATTTGAAAAAATCTTTGTGTTTGTCTGTGTCCTTTATAAAGTTTATATCTCTGCTACCTGGCATTACATTTTGTGGCACACATGGCCCAGCCTGATAAAGTCTAATTTATGTCAGATCCAGCCCACATAACAAATGAGTTTGACACCTTTGGTCTACAACAACTGTACAAGGCCATTCTGCAATAGGACTGTAAGAAACAATTCTGAAGAAAACATCAAAATGGTGTCTTAAGTAACTAGCAGACCATCAATTGCTATACTTTATTAATTCACTGTATTATGTACTGAATTTTTATAACAGAATGGTCATTCCTCAGTGTATTATGCACTGTATATAGGGACTGTTTTCACTAATCACACCGTACTCTTTGCATTGTATATATTAATATTTGATTTGCATGTAGTTGTATATCAGCCTTTTTTCCCTCTGTGTGGCCTCTGGTACTCAATACACAATATTATGCTATATTATTCCATTATTCCATCAACCGCAGCAGATTATGGTGTAAATTGGCAAATTCTACAATAGATAGAAAGCTGTTAGCTTTAATTATGAATCTTTACACCAATACCTCCGCTCAAATTAGATATAATTGGCAGGACCAACTCTCTGCAAGTTTTCAAACTAATAAGGGTGTCAAACAAGGTTGCATGCTTGCTCCAACTTTATTTAATGTATTTGTTAATGACATTATTCCGTTTGTGAAATTGCAGGCTAGACATCCTCCTTTTCTTGCAAATACACCAATCTCAATCCTTCTTTATGCAGATGATGCCGTACTTCTCTCCAAGACGGAATTAGGTTTAAAATCAGTAATTAATGCATTCATTACATACTGCAATAAAGAGGACCTTAAAGTTAATTATTCTAAATCAAAGGTCCTCAGATTTTCCAGAACTTTTCATAAGGGTCCTAAGGTGATAAGCGCACTAGGTGGGGCCTTGGAGAGAGTTCCTTCTTTTAGCTACCAGGGTATTACTTTTAACTACAATTTATCATGGAAACCACATATTCAGGCGGCTCTTAAAGCAGCAAATATTACAATCAAGGCGATAAAAAAAAAAATTACTCGAAAGGCGCAAAACATACCAGCTGCCATTAAGATTTTTAATGCTAAGGTTATCCCGCAGATCCTTTATGGGTGTGCAGTATGGATCGAAGGAGTATCCGAAGTCCTTGACTCCCCCCTGCACACCTTCCTGAGGGAAATTGCGGCAGCTCCGAGATGTGTAGCGGGAACTGCACTTAGGGTTGAATTTGCCCAACCGTCAATTGAAAAAAGGGCTTGGATTGCAGCTTTCAAACTGTTTGTGAAGAAGGGTAGCCAGGGAGGTAACACAAATAAAGCGGGTTTCTCACATTTAATCCCCTGTGATACCTATAAGAGCAGTCGATTAATGTTAATCAAATGGAAATTAATAACTCTGGGGATGGACATAACATCTCCATTACCAAATGAGTCGCTTAGAGTAATTAAATCCAAATTAAAGGACCTTGACCACAGCAGCACCCTTCAAAGAGCCCGACGTACCTGTTCCGGTTTAGCGTTGGGTCTTGCCCCCCCCTGAGGCTATTCCGTCTTATTGCTACACCCTAAAAACCTCAAAACAACGCAGAGCCTTCACTTTAGTGAGACTTAATTCCTTTCCCTCTAAGGTGCTTTCAGAGCATTTTTCGGGACTTCCATTTTTGGAACGAGTGTGCGATTGCAGATTAGGGAGGATAGAAACTGTGGATCATATAATCCTTTTCTGCCCCAAGTGGAATAAAGAAAGAGAGAGATATATCACTCCTGTCATGAGAAAAGAAAATCTTCCTTTCCTTCCTTGGGTAGTTTCAGTGTTATTGTCTGATAACTTCTCTGACAATCAAACCATGGCCCTAGTGGCCTCCTTCTTAGCCACGGTGATTAGGAAAATAAATCACCCTGAGCTAAATTAGGTCATTACTGATCATTGTTGACCATGTATGTATTTATTCGGAAATTTGAAGATTGTTATGCTGCTGTTATTACCTGTTTGAACCTAGGGCTGGTCACCTGCTTTTAGTCTGAACTATAGTTCTTAGCTTGTACTGTTGCTATGGCTTTTTTGCTAATGCAATAAAGATTTTATTATTATATTATGCTACCACATGTACTTGTAGTAGCACATGTACTCCAAGAAAAATCACACTGGTACTTGTTCCTTTAATAGTAACAAGCTTTAAAAGGGAGTTCAACAGATTAATAAAGGAAAGATCCATCAATGGCCATGGTGAGTTAAAAGAACTTCCATATACAGAGGAAGCAAACTTCTGAATACTATTGCTAGGAGACAGCTTCAGGGGAACATGTTGATCTCTATGCCCTGCAAGTTTGGCCTTCTGGGACAACTGGTTGGTAGCTGCATGGAACAGTATACTGAACTAACTGGACCATTGGTCTGATCCAGCAAGCTCTACTTATGTTCTAACTATGTTCTAATATTCTTAGAAATAACTTTTTTTAAAAGCATCCCCTCCAAAGGTACAAATACAAGATAAGATGCTGATTTCAGAGGGAAAGGAACCAGAAAAATAGGAGCAGTTAATGTTTATTGAAAGACCCTTCTTACTACAACTTGAGCCAATGTCATTTTTTTTTCTTACTTGAAACAATAATTAGATATGCATATATAATCCATACATACTGAACATCACAATTTTATACCGCAGTGTTTTAAGATTTTAAGTCTTGGAAATTGACAGCAATTGTCAGCATTCCTTCTTTGCACATGGAATCCTGTCCACATTTTATCAAGTAACATAATAATAAAATACAAAGGAATGTGTTTACACCAATTATATTCTGGTTCTTGTAAAGATTATATCTTCTTTCTTCTTCTGTACTTCTTAGAGTGCTCAGGTATAAGATCATTAAAAGTAATATCCCCCAAAAGATAGTAATCTAGAGAGAACAGATAATTACATGTGCATTTAGGTAGGAAAAATAAAATGCATTGTTATAGGATGAAGGAGAGTTGTCTTTTTTTTTTTTAGGCCACCCTTTCTTGAAAGCAAGGCAAGGGTGGCTTACAACAACACCTTATAAGGGTGGCTTATAACACTTATAGCACCAATAATTCATCAACATAATTTAGTCAGTCCAAGATGGGAAAAAAATCAGATTTCACAGGCCTCTAGGGGGGAGACTGCAGAAAATGGAGGGTATGAGAGTACTATGTGTTAAAAGGATCTAGGGGTCTTTGTAGACCATACACCGAACATGAGTCAGCAGTGTGATGCTGTAGCTGAAAAGGCAAATGTGATTTTGAGCTGTATCAACAGAACTATAGTGTCCAGATCAAGTGGAGTGATGATATCACTGTACTCTGCTCTGGTTAAACCTCACCTAGAGTATTGTGTTCAGTTTTGGGCAGTGCAATTTAAGAAGGATTTAGACAAGCTGGAATGTGTTCAGAGGAGGGTGAAGATGGTGAGGGGTCTGGAGACCAAATCCTATGAGGAAAGGTTGAAAGAGCTGAGTATGTTTAGCCTGGAGAGAAGACAACTGAGGTTTAACTGCTCTGGTTAAACCTCACCTAGAGTATTGTGTTCAGTTTTGGGCAGTGCAATTTAAGAAGGATTTAGACAAGCTTGGATGTGTTCAGAGGAGGGTGAAGATGGCGAGGGGTCTGGAGACCAAATCCTATGAGGAAAGGTTGAAAGAGCTGAGTATGTTTAGCCTGGAGAGAAGACAACTGAGGTTTAACTGCTCTGGTTAAACCTCACCTAGAGTATTGTGTTCAGTTTTGGGCAGTGCAATTTAAGAAGGATTTAGACAAGATTGGATGTGTTCAGAGGAGGGTGAAGATGGCGAGGGGTCTGGAGACCAAATCCTATGAGGAAAGGTTGAAGGAGCTGAGTATGTTTAGCCTGGAGAGAAGACAACTGAGGTTTAACTGCTCTGGTTAAACCTCACCTAGAGTATTGTGTTCAGTTTTGGGCAGTGCAATTTAAGAAGGATTTAGACAAGCTTGGATGTGTTCAGAGGAGGGTGAAGATGGTGAGGGGTCTGGAGACCAAATCCTATGAGGAAAGGTTGAAAGAGCTGAGTATGTTTAGCCTGGAGAGAAGACAACTGAGGTTTAACTGCTCTGGTTAAACCTCACCTAGAGTATTGTGTTCAGTTTTGGGCAGTGCAATTTAAGAAGGATTTAGACAAGCTTGGATGTGTTCAGAGGAGGGTGAAGATGGCGAGGGGTCTGGAGACCAAATCCTATGAGGAAAGGTTGAAGGAGCTGAGTATGTTTAGCCTGGAGAGAAGACAACTGAGAGGTGATAACCTAACCATCTTCAAGTACTTGAAGGGCTGTCATATAGAGGATGGTACAGAGTTGTTTTCTGTTGCCTCAAAAGGCTGGACCAGAACCAACAGACTGAAATTAAATCAAAAGAGTTTCCAGAAAACCTTAGGAAGAACTTCCTGACAGAGCAGTTCCTTAGTGGAACAGCCTTTCTCGGGAGGTGGTGGGCTCGCTTTCTTTGGAGGTATTCAAACAGAGACTAGATGGCTAACTGACAGCAATACTGATCATATGAACTTAAGCAGATCATGAGAGGGAGGGTAGAAAGGGTTGCATCAGAGCTTAGCTCTTATGGCCCTTTCTTACACATCCAGGGAAATGTTGATTGCCACTTTGGGGTCAGGCAGCAATTTTTCTCCAGGCCAGTTTGGCTGGGGATCCTGGAGGTTTTTTGTCATCTTCTGGGCATGGAACAGGGGTCACTGGGGGTGTGGGAGGAGGCCTTTGTGAATTTCCTGCATTGTGCAGGAGGTTAGACTAGATGACCCTGGAGGTCCCTTCCAACTCTATGATTCTATGAGTCTTCAGTTCAGGATTGCTGACAGTAATTTAAAGCAATTTCCTCCATTTCCCTCCCTTGAAATAGCTTAGATTTATGTCCTTTTATTATCATGCTGGGCCTTTGGATCATCAGTGCTGCTTTGGTCTAAGGTTGACAGGATTCCCTTGGCCATAGGGATGCCAGCCCACAGGTCCAAGCATGGGTTCCCCTGCTTTTCAGGGCTTCAGCCTGCCTCTGGCCAGATGGCTGGTGTGGAAAACCCCACCCCCAAACAGTGACATCTTCGTGCAACATCCCTGACATGATAACATCACTTCCAGGTGATGTCATTGCATCAAAGATGTCATACACAATGTCCTGGCCACTGGTGTGGGGTAGAGGGGTAGGATTACCAGATCCAGTGTGGGAAAGTCCTGGAGATTTGGAGGTGGAGCCTGGGGAGGATAGGGACCTCAATGGGGTACAATACCATGGAGTCCACCTTCCAAAAAGCATCAGTTTTCTCCAGAGAAATCATCTGTGCATTCTGGAGTTGAGCTGCAATTTTGGGAAATTTCCAGGCCCCACCTAGGGGTACCAGCTCCAGATTGGGAAATACCTAGAGATTTGGGGGTGGAGCCTGAAGACGGCAGGATTTGGAGAGGCAAGAGACCTCAGTAGGCAGGGCTATTTTGGGGCAGGAATGCACAGGAATGGAGTTCTGGCTGGCTTCTGAGTTGGCCACACCTACAGCCCCCCCCCCCGGGTTCCCCAAGTGCTTCGCAAGCCACGGGGTGCCTGGGGAAGCTGATCCAGAAACTGCCTTCCTTCCCTTGGGTTCTGCATGAGCCCTGCAAGCCACGGGGCACCTGGGGAAGCTGATCCTGGGAGGGAGCTGTGCGGTCAGGGGTGTGGCTTAATATGCTAATGAGTTTCTGCTGTTAGGTGTGGCCTATTATGCTAACGAGTTCCTGCTGGGCTTTTTTTGTAGAAAAAATATACCCTGTCAGCAGGGTATATTTACATAGAATCCACCCTCCAAAGCAGCCATTTTCTTCAGGGGAACTGATCTCAGTTGTCTGCAGATCAGTTGTAATTCCATGAGATCTCCAGGTCTCACCTAGAGGCTGGCAACTCTAGCCCCACCTGGAGGCTGATATCCCTACACTGTCCTCAACCCCTGCCTGGTTTTACCCATGCACCTGTTCCTGGGGCCAGTGGGTAGATAGCCTCATCTAAGAAACTGGCCATGTAGAGTTTACCTCTTCCTTCCAAACACTCCTCAAAGCCCATTTTCTGTGAAGATGATCCCCAACCATGAACAATACTAAACTTAGCCATGTAAAATCAAACTGAACATATGTTCCCCTGTTTACCGGTTCTCTTCCAGTGTGTCTCTCTTGCATTAAATTCAGGGGTCCTTTGGGGCCGGAGTGAGGCAGAGCACCTACTGAGGCAGTAGGGCAGCCACGTTACTTTTTTCCCACCATAGAGAACAATGGAGGGGATAGGGCAACCTGTTTGAGGCCCCGTAGAATTGGACCCCCTGGTCCAATCTTTTTGAAACTTGGTGGGTATTTCAGGGAGAGGTCCCAGAAGGTACCCTGCAAGTTTGGAGCCTCTCCCTCAAACTCCCTCTCCTCCATCCCCTCATATACCCTATGAGTTTTTGCCATTGACTTCAATGGCCCATAGGGCATAATAGGCCTAAAAATGACATTTGGCCAGTTATGCTAATGAGTTATGCTAATGAGTTATGCTAATGAGTTATGCTAATGAGCTCCTGCACCTCTTTTTCTATGAAAAGACCCCTGATTAAATTTATAATGGAAGCTTCTTGGGCATTTTGACAACATAGTATGCAATAATAATGGACAATATATGTGACATAATCACTTGGTATTTGAGGCCCATGGGACATGAGACAAAAAATATCAATCTGCTGTTATAACAAGTACAGCCATGGACTGATCTCTAGGAATTGGGGGGGGGTTCCAACAAGGAAGGTGTGGGGAGGGGCAAGATCTTTTGCACGTGGTAATACCATTAGAGGGTGGAATGGTAGTTCAGAGAGTGGGTATGGGGTGGATAGAGATAATAACAGAGATTCCAGAATGAAAGAGAGGAGAGAGTGTATGCTACTAATTCAGGAGAGAAATATAGAGAAATAAGACAGGAAGGTTTTCAGTAATGTTTTAGTAAACTACTAGACATACTCAGAAATGTTGTTTTCATATCATGAAGGCTCATTAGGTTCTATTTCTATATTCATTAGGTGTCTGCCCATTGTTTTCCATGTGTGGAAAATGGCAGATTTTCCTGAACAGACTTTTCACTAAATGGTACCAAAATATCAGGGCATCTTGTCAACCCTCTCTTTCTCTTAGCCTCCCTTCAAGAATTGTACAAGGTATTCCCAGCCACCCCCTCTGCATAGTAGGAATAGGCATAGGAATAGACACTGCATAGGCATAGGAATAGACACTGGTTTTTAGAGCAATTTGTCAACCTAAACAATAATTTCAAGTGAAAGTACGTAGTACTTCCAAAAGTCTAACCATTGAGGCACCACACCATCCCACCAACTGCGTTGTATTGAAAAGAGTACCATCTGTCCAAACCTAAGCAATGAAAAATGTCAAATTGCCCCAAATCACTAATTAATCTTCAAAACGGTGGGAAATGAGTAATCCACTTACTGAAGGCAATCATAAAAGCCAATAAACCAAGAAAAAAAGATCCAAAATAAAAAAACAAGAAACCAACTCCTCAAAAGCAAAAAAATAAAAGGAAAGCAGAAGAACTACACAGAACCCCCCCAAAACCTTAAAACAATATCTGCCCCAGTACCCCCCCCAATGACCCAATGTTGCTTCCTCCTTATTAACCTTCCACTGTGGGGGGGGGGGGAGAGAAGGAAGGGAAGGAGCAATTTAGTCATAATTAATTAATTAGACCAGTCCATTCAGAAGCACTGTCCAGGCAGGATCTGTCCAGGCAAGTTCTAGCATAATCCAAGTAGGGTTGCCAGGTCGCCTCATTGCTCTGGTGGAGGAATTTGGGGGGCATTCTGGGGGTGGGTGGGGATTAGTGTTCCCACTAAACTGAGTTAGTGTGAGTTAGCTCACAGTTTTTAAGCCTCCAGCTCACAGATTTTTGTCTTAGCTCAGAAAGGATGGTTCCAGAGCAAACTAATTTATCAAGTTGCCAAATCTTTTGCTCACAACTTTAATGTCAGTAGCTCACAAAGTAGAATTTTTGCTCACAAGTCTCCACAGCTTAGAGACATCATTGGTGCTGATGCCCCCAAACCCTGCCTCCAAGAGCGACCACCCACCCAGCCATCCCTCTCCCTCCCCGCCTGCCCGATTTAAAGGGCTTCAGCTGATCAGCAGGAACCACATGGCCCACCGACCAGCTGGGGGGCCTTTTAAATCTAGCAGGAGGGAGGGAGAGGGGCAGTCGTGGGCCAGACACTTGGCTCATGAAAAGACCCTTTAAAGGGTCTTTTTGCAAGCCAAGCATCCGACCCACGGCTGCCCCCTCCCTCCCTTCTGCTGGATTTAAAGGGTCCTCCAGCTTTTCGGCGGGCCATGTGCTCCCCGCTGATCAGCTGAAGCCCTTTAAATCAGGCAGGAGGGGAGGGAGAGTGGTAGCCGGGGGAGTCACTCTTGGGGATGGGGCTTGGGAGAGGGGCTTCCCCCTCTGGCCAGCTGGCCAGGGGCAGATTGAAGTCCCCAGAAACAGGGGCTGGCAACCCTAAATCCAAGCAAGGTGTCACTTTTGAAGGTAGAGAGCCAAAGGGTTCCTGTTCTATGGCTCTTAGCCTGTGGATCACAGCCTAGAGACCTGATGAATTCCAAAGACCCTGGATGTGTCCTGAGCTGCTGTGCACTGGTAAAACTCCTGCCATTTGAAATTGACACCAAGCTCCAGAAGAGACCTGAGCCTGAGTTATCACTATTTGTAGGGGTGGGTATGCCATTCTGTCATTGTCTTATACCAGACTGGAAGACAGTTCTTGCCTCCTTGAGGGGAGTCACCCCTGACTTGAAGTGGACAGTGATACACTCACTCCTAAATGAAGCTAGTTGGGCCCAGGAGAGTAGAATAAGTACCATCCAATCTCATTCTTGAGTAAGGTGATTAAACAAGTGGTGGCTGGGCAATTTCAAGGATTCCTGAATGAAGTGGATTATTTGATTTCATATTGGTCTAGTTTCAGATTTGGTCACAGGACTGAAATGGCCATGGTCACTCTGGTGGAGGATCTGCACCAGAGTATGGACACAGGGAGTGTGACTCTCTTAATTTCTTTGAAATGTTGTCGGTCTTTCACCAGCACACTGTACAGCCAGCAATGTTAGTTTGTTGGACTAGAACCTGAGAGACCCAGTCCAAATCCACACTCTGCCATGGAAACTTGCTGGGTGACCTTGGGCCAGTCGCACATATTCAGCCTAATCCCCCTCACAAGGTTATTTGGAGATAAAATGGAGAAGAGAACAATGTAAACCACTTTGGATACTTACTAGAGAGAAAGACATGGCATAAATGAAATAAATATAAATACATTTAAAAATTAAGCAAGGTAATTAATAGTTGGAGGACAAAGTGCACTAATCAAGGGGAAATCTCATTTGGTGGAGGAATCAATTGCATTTTAGGCTGCCTTTCCCCAAAATGCTTTGGAAAGTAAGCATGATAATCAACACTTGGAGGGCAACATAAACTTCTCAAGAGAACAAGGTACACTAGTCAAAGGAATATGTCATTTGTTGGAGGACTTACTTGGTTCTTAGACCACCTCTCCCCGACACACTGTGGAAAGTAAGCATGATAATCAACACTTGGAGGGCAAGGTAGATTACTCAAGGGAAAATGTCATTTGTTAGAAGACTTACATGCGTCTGTGACCACTTCTCCCAAACACACTGTGGAAAGGAAGCATGATAATTAACCTTTGCAGGGCCAGATACATTACTCAAGGGAAAATGTCACTTGTTGGAGGACATACTTGGTTCTTCGACCACCTCTCCTTGGCACACTGTGGAAAGTAAGTGTAATAATCAACACTTGGGAGGACAAGTTACATTACTCAAGGGAAAATGTCATTTGTTGGAGAACTTACATGGGTCTGTGACCACTTCTAACTAATGCACATTTAATACCAATAGATCTACTTCTAGCAGTCGTGCTCTCTTCCTTACATATAGTTATACAAGCTTGATTATCCTCTAACATAAGTATAGGTACAGGTTCAATTATTCCAAAATCTTTCAACATCTCAAAGATCCATTCAAGTCTGCTGCAGGCACTTGCTGCTGAAATGCACTCAGCTTCTGCTGTGGATTGCGCTACAACAGTCTGCTTTCTACTAGTCCAGTCTATCAGTCCATCTCCATAAAAGAATAGGTATCCACTGGTAGACTTGTAGTTGTTCGTCTCTTCTCCCCAACTGGCATCCATGTAGCCAACTAGTCTTGGTTGTTCAGTTGGTGCAATTTTTAGTTTTAAGTCCATTGTTCCTCTTAGGTAACGTGCCATCTTCTTTATTGCGCTCCAATCATGATGATTTGGCAAACTTACTTTTCTGCTTAGAAATCCAGCTGCCGCTGTAATATCTGGACGCGTTGATTTGCTCAGGTACAAGAGCTTTCCGACAGCCTCTCTGTATCCTCCTATGTCCTTTAGTGGTGTGCCGTCCTTCTCCTTCAGATATCCAGGTTCAAGTGGGATTGTTGAAGCTTTGCAGTTCTTCATGCCAACAGATTCTATAAAGTCCATAATCTTTCTTTTCTGGCATAAAAGAAAAGTTCCATCCTCAAGTCTCTCAATTTGCATTCCGAGGTATTGTTGAACATCTCCTAGCTGTTTGACTTCCACTTCCTTATTCAGTCCATCAGCTATTGCTTTGATGTCTCCTCTGTTTTGACAAGCCACGATCAAGTCGTCAACGTAAACAAGAACATACTGGTATTGTCCATTTCTGATTCTAGTGTACAGACAAGGTTCAGCTTTCCCTTGCTTGAAGCCTTGCTTCTTTAAAAGTTCAGTAAGTTTGTCATACCAGGCCTTTGCTCCTTGCTTTAGGCCATAGAGTCCTTTATTGAGTTTGTAGACGTAGTTTTTTTGACCTTTGACCTTGAAACCTTCAGGTTGTTCCATGTAGATTTCCTCAGATAGTTCTCCATTGAGAAAAGCAGTCTTTACATCAAGATGCTCTACTATCATGTTCCTAGATGCTGCAACACTTAGAAGTGTTCTGAATATTGCTTGGTCAGTAACTGGAGCAAAAGTTTCTAAATAGTCAGTCCCATATTGCTGTGAGTAGCCTTTAGCTACTAGGCGTGCTTTGTATAGCTCCACAGTTCCATCTTCCTTGTGCTTTATTTTGAAGACCCATTTACATCCAACAGGGTTTCTGCCTTGAGGTAGTTGAGTGAGAGTCCAGGCCTCTTTTTCGCTAATGGATAGCAGCTCCTGTTCCATTGCTTCAAGCCATCTGCCTCTTTCACTCGCAGGTAAGTTGCAAACTTCCTTCCAGTTCTTGAGTTCCTTTGCAGGTTGCACAAGTTCACAAAATCCATACTTCATTGGAGGTTGTCCCTTAGTGCTCCTTTCTGATCGCCTCACACTGGGTGTGGGTGCTGCTGTGGGTTCTGCCGTGGGTTGAGCCGCTTCCTCTGGTGTGGCCCCTGCTTCCCCTTCTGTTTCAGTAGTTTCCTCAGAAGGTGGACCTGCTGCTTCACTTGCCAGTTCCCCGGCCAGTTCACCAGCAGTCACTACAGGTAGCCAAGCAACGAACTCATCAAGTGCAGTCCCAGGCATCTTTGGATCAGCTGCAGTGGAAACACTAGGCAATACAGTCTCATCAATAAAAACAACATTGCGTTCTTCAACTGTGTGGGTTTGGGGATTGTATATCCTGTACCCTTTCCCACCAACAGGATAGCCTACAATAAGTCCAGTTTCAGTTCTGGAATCAAGCTTTCCCCTCTTTTCCTTTGGTATGTGTGCATACCCTTTTGCGCCAAAAGCTTTGATATGTCTTAGACCAGGCTGTCTTCCAAACCAAGCCTGAAAAGGGGAGGTTCCAATAATCTTTGAGGGTAATCTGTTGTGTAAGTACACTGCTGTGTTCAGGGCTTCTGCCCATAAACCATTTGGCAGTCCAGAATGCATCAGCATAGCTCTGCACATCCCCTGCAGTGTTCTATTTAATCTCTCAGAAGCTCCATTTTGTTGGGGTGAATAGGCAATGGATACTTTATGTTGAATTCCTTGCTCTTGTAGAAATTGTTTGAATTCAGCATTACAATATTCACCACCTCCATCTGTGAGTAAGCTTTGAGGTGCTTTGCCAAATTTATTTTTAACAATAGCCACATAATTTTTAAATCTACGCAGTGTTTCATCTTTACTTCTCAGCATATACACATAAGTGTATTTTGTTTTATTCTCTGTGAAAGTCACAAAATATTTGCTCCCACCTAGGGATGCAGGTAAAGGCCCAACAAGATCACTGTATACAGTTTCCAAAAATTCTTGATTTTGCGCTGGAGTTTTCCCAGAATAACTTGGGGCATCTCCCTTTGCTCTGAGGCATGTCTCACATCTAATTTCACTCTTTTCACAATGCACAACAGGTATTCCACATTGCTTTAACAACTGCTCAACAGATTTCAAATTTCTATGTCCCATTTTAATATGCCACGAAAATAAACATTTTTCATGTTTACAAGCATCATCACAAGCATCCTTAGTCTGGCAAATCTGTTCCTTATCATCAACAGTCTCTATTTCCTCATCAGGATCAACATCAAAAGTTTCTGTCTCCTCATCATCACAAGCTACAAAGTAATGAAAGCCATTTTTCTCTTCCACTTTAAATTCAAGCTCTCCATCCTTGGTAGAGACCTTGCTTCCTTGCTCTGGTTTGAGCACTACAATATGACCAGTATTCATGAGGCTTTTTGTTGAAATTAAGTTCTCAACAGCTTCAGGCACATAAGCTGTATTTTGCAATTCAACTTCAATTATTTGATTATCTGTAGTAGACAATTGTAATTTTACAGTCCCAACGCCTTCCACATTCAATAATTCCCTGTTAGCTTGGTAAATTCTTGGTTTGTTCTCAACATCTATGTTACTAAACCAGGCTTTTTCTCTACACACATGTGTACAAGCGCCAGAATCGATTAAAAATATTTTCTTATCATCTGTGTTAAAATCATCAGTGATCCTAAAAGCATTGCCTTTGCTCTGTGTCCCAGCTGCAAACTTTCTGCCTCTGTGCTGTGCATGTGAAACATGACCTCTGCTCCTCCCATAATGGCTTCCCCTTCCACTGGCTGGTTCTTTGTTACTGGAACCATGTGCTCCTGTGGCTCTTTGTTCTTGGGGTTCATTATTAGGTGCATACTTAGAAGAGCAGTACTTTGCAAGATGATTTTTCCCACATATAAAACACTCTATTTTCCTTTTAAATCTCTGTCCATGCTTTAGACTCAAAACAGACATCTCATCAGACAAACTTTCTTTCAAATTTCTAGAATCATATTCCTCAGTTAGTGCAGACAAAAGACCTTCTAAAGTCAGATCATCTTTCAGTCTAATCATACTGGTTACAGACTTATAGGAGCCAGGCAGACCCTTAAGAATTGAAGAAATCATATCTGTATCAGTGGGTGCTTCATTCAGGTCTTTAAGCTGTGTGTAAATGCCCATTAATTTGTCCATCTCTTTGGGAAGGCAGTCTCCCTATTTCATTCTGAAATCAAAAATCTTTCCCTTGAGGGAATAGATTTTACTCTTGCTGTGTTTATCAAATTTGTCCTTTAGCTTTTGAAGCATCAATCTGGATGTGGCTAGCCCTCTTAATCCTGGTACCTCTGTGTAGGGGATACTCCCTAAAATCAGGGCTTTAGCAAAACCATCCATCATAAGGAATTGTGTCTTATCAGGGTCAGATTCTGGAGGATTTTCAGTTGTTAATACTTGAAGGGCATTGTGAGTCTGCAGGCGACTCTTCAAATACTCCTCCCACCACTGATAGTTAGCCCTTGTAAGTCTGAGGTTTGGCATTTCTTGGGATGGGGCATTAAAAGCCATTTTGTTACTCACGTCCCTTTGGATTTGAGGTAGAAGCACAGGTTCTGGCTCACTCATCTACTTCTCCAGGAGCTGGCAGGGTTAATCTTTCCTTTCTCTGCAGCAGAAGCAGCAGCGCGAAGTTCAAAAGCTCCTTTGCCTCGCCTTCCTTTGTTCTCCCGGCAGCAGCGTCTCTCCGGTGCTCCAAGTCTCAGCTCCACTTACAGCAGGCAAAAATTAATCCAGTCAAAAAAGATCCTTTGCTCCTGGCAAACTACAATCCAGCATAGGTTTTCCCCTGATCAGATCAGCAAGGAAACAGGGTTGGGCCTTTCTGGCTGCAAGATTGCTCTGAGAGCAGGAAGGAAAAAAAGTGGTCGTTTTAAAAATCCAAGCCTCTAGCTCTTATTCCCTATTTCTCTTTCTCAATCAATCCAGAAAGCTTTTTAAGAGAAGCAGCTTTTAAGAACCATGCTCTCTTGCTACCATTTGTTAGGACTTTTGTCCAATAATCAAGAAAAATCAGAGTAATGAATCTTGCTTTTCTGGAAAGAAGAGATTGCTTCTTTTAGTTTAAAAGAAGTTTATTACTAAAGGGAAAAGGTAAATGGGATTAGCTACAAATAAACAAAACATGCTTTCTAAGGAGCTGCATTGTGCTCCGTCTTCACACTAAGACATACTGATAGAGAGTGAGAGATTGCAATGGAGGATCTCTCCTTCTTCTTGACCCCTGAAAGGAAACACCTGATATCACTGACCAATTAGCAAGACAGTACACCTTCAGTTTTCCCGGGCTCACAGATAATTGGCCAGCTGCCAGGTATCACTTCCAGGCTAACATAGGTAAACAAACAAGTTGCATAGTTAACCCTATAATGACTGAATTTCTCAGGCCTTGCATTACATGCTCATTTCTCCAACATAATTAACCTTTGGAGGGCCAGATTGTCAGGATCAGCATTTCCTGACATGTTCACTTGTGCTTATGCTTTACAATGGTGTCTGTGTAATGTCTCTGTAACCCAGCAAATTGCTTTCATTTCTTTTGTTCTAGCTGATCCTGCCAGATGCCCCTATCTGTCTTTGCATACCCTCCCTTGCCAGTTATAAATGGCGCTTTGATGTCCCAAGGCTGTTTTGCTTATAGTTGTAACATTCAGGCGGGAAGGTGGCGACTGGCATTCCTAGCTGTCACTTCCGGACAAATGGTTCCTTCCCCCCCTCACCTCTCCTCCCTGGGACTGAGAATGTTATCTGTGTTATTGAAGCCTTGAAGATGATTTATGGCCGGACGCCTAGAATTTGTTGAACCTAAGGTATATCGCTTGGGTCAGGCAGATCAAGGGGGGAGTTTTACAACTGTTCTTCACTGTGGGAATTGTAGCTATCCCAGGCATTTTCCTGCGTTTCAATCCTGTCCCTGATTGGTCCCAAAACTTCCCCTTTGAAACCCTGAGAGTATATTATCCCTGCTTGTAGTGTGTGTAAGCATCTCTAACAAACATTTTGAGAACCTGTTTGCAGTATTGGAACCAATAAAGAACTTTGCTTCAACAACAAAGGTCTGATCCTTGCTGTCTATTCAGAAGCCTCACACAGATACATTACTCAAGGGAAAATGTCATTTGTTGGAGGACTTACTTGGTTCTTAGACCATCTCTCCCTGGCACACTGTGGAAAGTAAGCATGATAATCAACACTTGGAGGGCAAGTTACACTACTCAAGGGAAAGCGTCATTGGTTGGACGACTTACTTGGATTTATCATCACATTTCCTCAGGTATCTGTGGAAAGTAAGCATGATAATGAAAATTTCGATGGCAATGCACACTGGTCAAAGGAAAATGTCATTTGCTGGAGGACTTACTTCTGATTCAGACTACATCTCATGGGCACCCTGTGGAAAGTAAGCATGATAATTAACATTTGGAGGACAAGGTACACTACTCAACGGAAAATATCATTTGTTGGTGGGCTTACATGGGTCCTAGATCACCTCTCCCTGGCATACTGTGGAAAGTTAGAATGATAATTAACCTTTGGAGAACAAGGTACACTACTCAATGGAAAATGGAATTTGTTGGAGGACTTATTTGGGTCTTAGACCACCTCTCCCCGGCACACTGTGGAAAGTAAGCATGATAATCAACATTTGGAGGGCAAGGTACACTACTCAATGGAAAATGTCATTTGTTGGAGGGCTTACATGGGTCTTAGATCACCTCTTCCTGGCACACTGTGGAAAGTAAGCATGATAATCAACATTTGGAAGGCAAGGTACACTACTCAAGGGAAACCATCATTTGTCAGAGAACTTACTTGGGGTTTTGGCCACATTTTGAGTTTCTGTGGAAAGTAAGCATGATAATGAACATTTGGATGGCAATGTACAGTGATCAAGGGAAAATTTCATTTGTTGGAGGACTTACTTGTGCTTCGGTCTACATTTTATGGGCACCCTGTGGAAAGTAAGCATGATAATTAACATTTGGAGGGCAAGGTACACTACTCAAGGGAAAATGTCATTTGTTGGAGGACTTACATGGGTTTTAGACCACCTCTCCCTGGCATACTGTGGAAAGTTAGAATGATAATTAACCTTTGGAGGACAAGGTACACTACTCAACAGAAAATGTCATTTGTTGGAGGACTTACATAGGTCTGTGACCACTTCTCCCAAACACACTGTGAAAAGTAAGCATGATAATCAGCACTTGGAGGGCAAGGTACACTACTCAATGGAAAATGTCATTTGTTGGATGACTTACATAGCTCTGTGACCACTTCTCCCAAACACACTGTGGGAAAAAAGCATGATAATTAACCTTTGGAGGGCCAGATACATTACTCAAGGGAAAATGTCATTTGTTAGAGGATTTTCTTGGGTCTTAGACCACCTCTCCCGGGGACACTTTAAAAAGTAAGTATGATAATCAACCCTCAGAGGACAAGGTACACTACTCAAGGGAACATGATATTTGTTGGAGGACTTACTTGGGTCTGTGTCCACTTCTCCCAAACACACTGTGGAAAGTAAGCATGATAATTAACACTTGGAGGGCAAGGTACACTACTCAAGGGAAAATGTCATTTACTGGAGGTCTTACATAGGTCTCAGACGACTTCTCCCCAGTATTCTGTGGAAAGGAAGCATGATAATTAACCTTTGCAGGGCAAGGTACACTACTCATGGGGAAATGTTATTTGTCGGAGGACTTACTTGGTTAGACCACCTCTCCTTGGCACACTGTGGAAAGTAAGCATGATAATCAACACTTGGAGGGCAAGGTACGCTACTCAAGAAACATGTCATTTTTTGGAGAACTTACATAGGTCTTAGACGATTTCTCCCCAGCATTCTATGGAAAGTAAGCATGATAATTAATCTTTGGAGGGCAAGGTACACTACTCATGGGAAAATGTTATTTGTTGGAGGACTTACTTGGGTTTGCGACCACACACCCCCAGCTTCCTGTGGAAAGTAAGCATGATAAGTAACATTTGGCTGGCAAGGTACACTACTCAGGGGAATATGTCAAAATACACATACAAAAACAAAACATAAGGTAAGAAGGAGGGATCACTGTTGGGAATGCCAGGAAAACAACAAATACGTTACTCACTGGCAGAAGACCATAATAGGGGAGAATAGGCAAGTTTCTGGGGAGGGAGTTCCAAAGTAGTGAGCCTACTCACAAAAATGCCTTCTACAGAGAGCAGTGCAGTGGAAGAAGAAGAGGAGGAAGAAGAGGAAGAAGAAGAAACAATTGACTCATGGCAGTTCCACCTATGGTATATTCCAGGCAAGACACAAGCAGAAGTTATTTTCCATTGCCTTACTTCCCATAGCAACCACAGTCTTCCTTAGTGGTCTCCTATTCAAGTGCTGGCTGTGGCTGACCCTGCTTAGCTCCCAATCTGCAATGAGCCCAGGCTAAGTTGTTCTGCATAAGATAGCCAAAAATTGCCAGAACGTATCATATTTTTATGCCTCATTTGAAATTGGGTCTGGCAAAAAGCAGTATCATAGGCCCATTGGCCAGGAACTAAATTTTAATAGGTTCGCACTAGTTGAGAGGGAAACAAACAAGTGAGATCACATCTTTTTGGAACTAAAGTATCCAACTGATAAAGTCAAGAAACAGGCAGAAAGGTACCCAGAGAAAACCTATTGCAAGACAGGTCCAAAAGACACAATAACAGAACAACACTAGTGGTCACATACAGCTCTCAGCTTTATTCATTTATTTAGTTCAAGTCAAGTCAAGTTTCAAGTCAAGTCAAGTTTATTAGTATGGTCAAGCGACCAGAATTTATTTAGTTACTTACTTAGTTATGTACTTACTTAATGAAATTTTTATCCTGCCCTCCCACAAGAGCGGGCTCAGGGCAGGCTACAAAGTACCAATAAAACATATAAAACAGTTCCATATAGATTAAAATTAAAACCTAAAAACCCAGTTGAACTGCATGATGGTGAGATGGTAATAAATAAACTTCATGGATATAACTATATATGATTCATCAGCAATTTACAATCTATACTGGATAAGGACAGTTCTCTTTCACAAGTACTGTGAGGCAAACATTTTCTTGCACATAGACAGACTGCCAATCTCAAACAACCCCTCACCCCAAATAATACAACATCTAATTTGAGCATGGGCACTGGTTAAGTGCACAGACTCTAATCTGGGTGTAGTGGTGTAGTGGATAAGTGCGCGGACTCTAATCTGGGAGAACCGGGTTTGATTCCCCACTCCTCCATTTGTACCTGCTGGATGACCTTGGGCAAGCCATAGCTCTGTACCAGCTGTTCTCTCAAGGCAGTTGTCTCCGAGCTCTCTCAGCCCCACCTACCTCACAGGGTGTCTGTTGTGGGGAGGGGAAGGGAAAGGAGTTTGTAAGCTGCTCTGAGACTACAAGTGAAGGTCGGGGTATAAATCCAACATGGCACTCAATGGGGGACCTCTTTATCTGTTCTAACCCTGTTAGAACACTGGACCTAACTACATCAAATATGCTATCTCAGGCTTATTCACTTGCTCATCATCTAACACTGGATGTGCCATTAAATGCCAACAATGCCTTTCAGTTCTCTATATAGGACAAACAGGTCAAACCCTATGCCAAAGGATAAACAGACACAAATCTGACATCACAAATCACAAAACTGAGAACATTTTAGCCTCAACAGGGCACTTGATGGGGGACCTCTTTGGGTGAAGAAGGGCTTCCTTTTATCTGTTCTAACCCGACTGCTCAGCAATTTCATGGAGTGCCCACAAGTTCTTGCATTGTGAGAAAGGGAGAAAAGTACTTCTTTCTCTACCTACTGTATCCCATGCATAATCTTATAAACCTCAATCATGTCACCCCTCAGCCATTGTTTCTCCAAGCTAAAGAGCTCCAAGCGCTTCAACCTTTCTTCATAGGGAAAGTGTTTCAACCCTTTTATCATTCTAGTTGCCCTTTTCTGCACTTTTTCCAATGCTATAATATCTTTTTTGAGGTGTGGTGATCAGAACTGTACACAGTACCCCAAATGAAGTTGCACCTTCGATTTATACAGGGGCATTATGATACTGGCTGATTTGTTTTCAATTCCCTTCCTAATAATCCCCAGCATAGCATTGGCCTTTTTCATTGCAGTTGCACACTGTCTTGACATTTTCATTGAGTTATCTACTATGACTCCAAGAGCTCTCTCTTGGTCAGTCTCCGCCAGTTCGGACCCCATCAACATGTATTTATAGTTAGGGTTTTTGGCTCCACTTTGCACTTGGCCACATTAAACCCAGTTTGCCACATTGATGCCCACTCACCCATCCTCGACAGATCCCTTTGGAGTGCCTTACAATCCTCCCTGGTTCTCACCACCCTGAACAACTTCATGTCATCTGCAAATTTAGCCACTTCACTGCTTACTCTCAACTACAAATCATTAATAAACAAGTTAAAAAGCATTGGACTGAGTACTGATCCCTGCGGTACCACACTGTTTACTTCCCTCCACTGAAAAAATTACACATTTATACTCACGCTCTGTTTCCTTTTAATTAGCCAGTTTTTGATCCACAAAAGGACGTCGTTTTATCCCATGACTATTGAGCTTACTTAGGAGCCTTTGATGAGGAACTTTATCAAAAGCTTTCTGGAAGTCAAGGTAAACAACATCTATAGTGTCCCCTTTATCCACATGTTTGTTTACTCCCTCAAAGAACACTAACAGGTTAGTGAGACAAGATCTCCCCTTACAGAACCCATGCTGAGTCTTCCTCAAGAGCTTTTGTTCATCAATGTGCCTACTAATGAGGGAGGGGGGGAAGGTTGTAGGCACAGGGTCCACTCATAAAAAGACCCTTCAAAGGGTATTTTTGCAAGCATGATGGGGGCTGTGACACACAGGGCTGATTACCCCCACCCCACTCACAAAGAGAACCTTCTTTGTCTGTGTGGGAGAGAAGTGTGAATGGAAGGAAGGAAGCAATCCCTGAGAGTATCAGGTACACATCAACGGATTGTTTGCTCTCCATCTTTGCCACCATGGATGTTGATGCAAAAAGTCTCATCTCTCCTATCTAGAATGGCATTCACTAGATAAAGAACTATTAGTTTTTGAAACTGACCAGTGGCTCTGTGTAACTCTGTAATTTTGCCAGCAAATGCAGAACAAAGAAGCTCTGCTATGTGTATCCTGTTTGTACATAGCCAGTTTGGTGTAGTGGTCAAGTGCGTGGACTCTAATCTGGGAGAACCGGGTTTGATTCCCCATTTCTCCACTTGCAGCTGCTGGCTGACCTTGGGCAAGCCATAGTTCTCGCACAGCTGTTCTCTCAAGGACAGCTGAAGAAAAAGCTCTCTCAGCCTCACCTACCTCACAGGGTGTCTGTTGGGGGGAGGGAAAGGGAAAGGAGTTTGTAAGCCACCCTGAGACTCCAAGTGAAGGGTGGGATATAAATCCAATTTCCTCTCCTCCTTCTCCTCTACTCTGATAAATTGAGACATTTTCCTTTTTACAAGCTGTGTCTGCACCCGTGACCTCCTCCCCCTCCCTCCCTCCCTCCCTCCCTCCCTCCCTCCCTCCCTCCCTCCCTCCCTCCCTCCTTTAAAGGGCCATCCAGCTGGTTGGCAGGCCACATGGTCCCCGCCAACCAGCTGAATCCATTTAAATTGGGCAAGAGGAAGTGTTTTTGCCACAGGAGGTGGCGGCGGCTTCAAGCATGAACAGCTTCAAGAGGGAATTAGATAAACATAGGGAGCAGAGGTCCATCAGTGGCTATTAACCACAAGGTATAGATAGGAACTCTCAGTCTGGGGCAAGTGATGCTCTGTATTCTTGGTGCTTGAGGGGTTGGCAACAGTGGGAGGGCTTCTAGTGTCCTGGCCCCACTGCTGGACCTCCTGATGGCACCTGGTATTTTTGGCCACTGTGTGACAGTGTTGGACTGGATGGGCCATTGGCCTGATCCAACATTGGCTTCTCTTACATTCTTACGCTAAGAAGGGAGGGAGAGGAGTGGCCAGGTGGGTGGTCGCTCTTAGGGATGACCTGGGGGTGGGGCTTCCCCCACCCACCAGCTCAGTGGGGGTATATTGAAGTCCCCAAAGGGGGGGGAAAACCCACCCAGACCTGGGGGCTAGCAACCCTAGAGAGAGCTCTTTCGAGAACTGCTCTTGAGAGAACAGGTCTGAGAGACCTCTGGCTTGCCCAAGGTCATTCAGCAGCTGCATGTGGAGGAATGGGGAATCAAACCCAGTTCTCCAAGATTAAAGTCTGTGCTCCCAACCAAGCTGTGTCTGCACACCAAACTGGCACTCCTAATAAGAACACCAAACTGGCTCACCAAAAAGGTAGAAAGTTTGGTGGGTGGGAAGATGAGAAGGAAGCAGGAGGAGATAGAGGATATGGGAGTTGCCAAGAAGAAATAAAGAGGAAATCATGTGGGGAGGAGTATATAGGAGAAAATTATGTGGCTTCTGCAAGTGCTTGCAAGTTACCCACTGTGCAACTGGCCCAGCCCAGTGACCAGCACCATGCAAATGGATCATAATTTTCCTGATTAAATCTATCAGGGAAAGGAGGGGGAGGAAGATGAAGATGGGAGGGGTGGCTAGGATGAAGATGAGATAAAGGTAGCGTGGCTAGTTAGTGGGAAAGTGAGAGGGAATGTTAGCCGGGAGCAGGAAAAGGGGAGAGACTATGGGGGCTTCCAGAGAAGGGAAAGAGGAAATTGTGAGGGAGGAGAAAATGAGAGGATGCCAGAGGATGTAGTGATGGCCACAGGAATAAACAGCTTTAAAGGGGGATTAAATAGATCCATGGAGGATAAGATTGTCAATGGCTACTAGCAATGGTGACTGAGGGGAACTTCCACATTCAGAGGGACTAAACCTTTGAATCCCAGAGCCAGGAGGCAACATCAGGGGAAGGCCTTGGCCTCTATGCCCTGTTGTTGGCTCTCCAGAGGAAATGGTTGGCCATTGTGTGAGACAGGATGCTGGACTAGATGGACCATTGGTCTGATCCAGCAGGGCTCTTCTTTTGTTCTTAAGAAAAGATGTGGTTTATAAATCATTAAATTTCTTCTCTACAGAATGGGCTCATAGAAGCATTGGATGAATTTTTCCTTCAGTTATCCCACTTCCTTGTGGATTGACCTGCAGAGGAGGTAAGAAGAGCTCCTTCCTTACAGATATTCAGGGAAAGATACCGATCTCTTCTAGGACTTTTATTGATGGTAGAGGCAATGCTTCGGGTTATGTTGTGGTGTATATGATTATGATCTTTTTCTTCTGTCTTTGTTGTTGATTAATGTTATTGTTCTCATGGTTGTATCAGGTTTTTCCTGCAAATCTACGTGAGCTCATTTGGGGAAAGATGGGATACAACTGCTTCAAATAAAATTAAAAATACATAAAACATTTTAATGAAGGACTGGTAATGATGTGGGCATCAAAATAGTTTAGGTCTTACAGTCTAGTTCTACTACTAAAAGTGAGGACTTACTTGTTTTTCTTATTGTATTTTCCTTTCTTCCCCCTGTGGAATGTAAGTATAGTAATTAAAGTATCTAAGTTAGGTACGCTGTGGCTACAGTCCTAAAGACACTTTCCTGGAGCAAGCCCCATTAGGTAGACCTGTTTAGGATTACTCCCTAAGTCAGGGGAAAGTTCATCAATCAGTACACTTCAAAACTAATTGTGAATTAACTATAATTCTTTCTGACAGTTCCATACTTGATTTTGTAGCAGAGAGAAAAACTGCTGAGTGCAGTTGAATCACATATGTAATATATCATGATACCCAGTGGCTCAGGAGCCACATGAGGCTCTTTGACCTGCCACATATGGCTATTCTAAGCATTGTTTCCCAGTGTGACACCTGCCCTATTGATTCAGAAAAATGGGCAAGGCCCTTGCCTAGTGAAGCTTGCTGTTGGCTGTTGGTTTCTGCTTAGAAGCAGCCACCGCTGTAATAACAGCTAAGCTTCAAGCCACTCTTCAAGCCATGCCCGAGACAGAAATAAACATGGCTTTTTCAATCAATGGTCACTCTGAGTTTGGGTCTCTATGAGCCATGGACTGAATACAATTGTAATATATATTTGATTTTCTTATTTAAAAGAATCAGAAATATATAAAAGTTTTTGTCCTTGAGTAAAAAAAAAAAAATCAGACAGAATGTGCACAGAAATTGCATTTGGGTTTGGATTTTTTAATTAAAATACACTTTTGCAGACTGGTCTAATGGAAAAAGTCTTTGTTCCCCACTTTCTTACAACCCAGATCCTGATGGGCTGGGGGAACATATGGGTAAAGTTTGCTAGGCAAGCAGGACTAGACCTTTCATACACATATGAACAGCTTATAACTTCCCCAGTACTCACTAAAGAGCTAGTGGATTTGCTCTGAGATCTTCCATATGCTTCTGACTCTACTCCTTTGGCTCAGGCACTTGGTCAAGTATTAATTGAGAATTCAAGGGTGGTCCAGACAAGCCAATTCTTGCAATGTGGTCTATGCCTATCATTTCAGGAAAATCTTAGAACTGTGGGTTCTATGTGATTCATAATTAGGGCAAGGGGGAAACTGAGGGAGATCTTGCTACCAGTAAGGTAACAGCAACTGTATTCCATCTGGGATATATCTTCCTTCCTCTCCTTGCAAGTTATGAAAGCCTAGGTGCGGCTAGAAAGTGGCACAAGCTAAAGGGCAAAAGGCAAAGATCTGTTGGTCCTTGGTTTGTAGGCCATGACTCTCAGCCTGTGGCCTATGTTAAGCCGCCTTGTTGAAATGGACCAGGTCAGGATCTGTTTGTTTGGTTTAACTCAATGATTTGTTTAATCTGAGAGTTTGTATTTAAGTATCTTTGTGGAAGCTGCTTTTGATTAAACCTAACCCTAGCTCTTTGAGGAGAAAAGTGGCATACAAATGCTACAAATGAAGAAATACATTGTTGTGTCTGTGTTTGAGGTAAGGGGTTACAAGCTTGTGCCAATTTCAGAAGAATGCTGTTTGAATCCTGTCCCAGTGTTCTCATTTGGGACTATCAGAGAACAGGCACAGGGGCACATGGGAATGAGTTATACTTCCACCTTTCGCTGATACCGAGATCCTGCTGCAAGTGGATTTTCCTGAATTTTAGGTCATCCTGCCATATAATCTTTTCGTTGGAGCTGCTCTTAAACACAGCCTTCTTATATGGTGGTAGTGCTTTTCACATTTTACCTGAATTCAAGCTCAGCTCACCAATCCATACGTTCCAGTTTCCCCTTGACTGACATTCTTTAGGATTTTGGAATTCTAATGTAGCTTTCAGAGTGGATACTAATTGAAATACATAAACTATATTATTTATACTTACGTCAGGAAGCATCCGTGACCAAAATTATCACACATGCCAATTTGTATGTACTCAACCTTAGTACATACTGGAGTCAAACACTCGCCCCCAGCCAAAGCACATGAGTTCCAGTCATTAGGTTCATCAAGATCAGCTAGATATCCTGAACAGGCAAAAAAAGAGCTAGTCAATTTCATCCTTAGGAACAAAGGAAATCTTCAACTTGGTTGCCACTATGCAGTTAGATTGCTACTAGAAGCTTTTGTTTCCAGAAGTTCATCCATGCTGCCTGGTGAGGCAAAAAATGTTCTTGGATGGTATATATAAAAATATTTCAACAATTCAATAAAACACATGGACGTACAAACACACATAATGACACATCCAGGGAGGAGAGCCAATACTGGGGGTATGCCAAACAGAACAAAAATGTCTTCATCCACTGGTAGAAGACAATGATAGGAGGCAAAAGAAAATATCCATGGGGTGGGAGTTCCAAATCTTGGCACCATGACCAAGAAGGCCCTTTCTTAAATTGTCTCCTGTCCACTCCCAAATGTAAGGGTCCCTGAAACAGGGCCTCTGAAGATGACTGGAGTGAATTGGTAGGTTCATATGGGAGAAAGAGATCTGGTAGGCTGATCCCAAGCCATATAGGGCTTTAAAGATCAGTGCCAGCCCAGAAGCAAATTCTGAGTCAGAGAAGATAGAATAAGACTGAAGTGATATGGTCCCTACTGTTACCCAAATGGGATGTCTCCTAATTAGATGGGGGCATTAGTTTTAAGAAGACAGAGTGTGAGGGGGTAAACTAGGGGATCTCCACCAATGTTTATGGGGATTGCTCCCTGAGAACTCTCAAGATAAGCCAGGCTGGATAACCAGAATGGTATTTTATTAAGAAATAGAATAAAGAGTAAACATACATTCAAAGCACACAGGGAAAACACACAAACTATCTGAGGAACATAAAAGGAAGTAGCATGGAAAGTGATTCAGGTTGGGCAATATTTACCAGGACATGGAGGTCAAGGTCTGTAGAGGTCCAAGAGAAAAACAGACAGCATTTCCCAGAGAGATGGAAGAAGAAGCCCACAAGCAAATGGGCATACACATTCACACTTTGCATTGAGCAGAATGTGCCCAAATATAGGAAAAGTTAGCCTTGAGGTGGTCTGACATGTTAAAACAATATCATGATTGGCTTCTTAGGGGTAAAACAATGTGTTGGGAGAGGGTTGATGGCTTTCCCAAGGCTGGACAAAGACCAATGAAACCTTGTGATGATTCACATGAGTGCTGATAATAGCACTTGAAGAGTTTGTCCAGTCTAAACTGAAAGTGCTTTCCAATGAAATTGCTGAATATAAACTAAATGTGATACTGTTTCTCTAATGACCCCTGAATATAGGATGGGAGAGGCTGTTATATGAATAGTGTGCTAATTAGGGTGAATAGGCAGGGGAAGCATGACCAGGTGTGATTAGGTTATGTCAAGGTGGGGTATTGCCTTTCCCGATAAGCCCACTTTGAGATTATCTCTTTTGAGATGGAGAAAGAGCTATTAACAAGTCAGTTCCCTGAGTCACCTTCCCAAAATAATTCCCCAGGCTTGTCTCCTGGCCAGTGTCTATTTTGTTTGTTCCAGCTCCATCTTGGTTCCATTTCTAGGCCAAGCTATGCACTGTACAAATGATTTTGAGAGTGAAAATTAAAGAGGGGCATCTTGTATAAGACTGCCCTTCCACAGGAGGGGTCTGGATGCTAACGCTATGACCCATTCCAGTCAAGAAGAAGAAGAAGAGATTGGATTTATACCCCGCCCTTCACTTGGAGTCTCAGAGCGGTTTACAATCTACTTCCCTTCCTCTCCCCACAACAGATACCCTGTGAGGTAGGTGGGGCTGAGAAAGCTCTTCGAAAACTGCTCTTTTAAAAAATATATATATTATTTTTCCACTACAAACAGTAATAACACTACAGACACTAAACCATTAAACTAAAACATAAGCTACACAAGGGTCACACAATCTGGTTGCTAATTTTCTTAAACAAAGATTTCTTCTCAGTAAGATTAATGGAATAAAGATTGTTTCTCAAGATTACTAGTTACAGACTGGAATTTAAAGATTTAAGTCAAGTAGATACAAATTTAAAGTTCTCAAACTTTCAGAATTTCAAAGTTCCATTATTTCTTTTTCTTCCCTTTATATTGCTCTTTCTCAAAGTCCCATTTGACTTTCAAGAGTTTTGGGGCAACTGCCCCTTTTCTGAGTTGGATTCCTCTTCTGGAGTACTGCTCTCTGAGTTTTCAAGGCTTTCTGGTCCATGCGTGCTGTTTTCTTATTCTTCCTCTTCCTCTGTTGCTCTTTTTTCTTTTGCTGAACTTTGTTGCTTCTCCAAAAACTGCTTTGCTTTTACAACAGAGTCAATCTTTTATTTTTTCTCTTTATTGTTGAAGACAAGTCTCTTGGATAGTATCCATCTGTAGGGCGTGGAATTTTTCTGTAAGAAGTTCGTTAAGCCTTTGTATTGTTTTCTCTTTTTTCTTATCTCCAATTAAATGTCTTTTAAGATTTCTTTCTTTGATTTTTAAGGTTGTCCCATTAGTGGCCTTGAGCACCACATCTCTTGTAGATCTTTTAGAGAATCTCACCAGTATCTCCCCAGGCAGGTTTTTTTTCTTGATCAATTCTGGATATGTTCGGTAAACCATATCCATTTCGCTTTGAAGTATATCTGCTTTTACACCTGTCACTGGGGCCAATGCTTCATTCAAGGTTTCCTTCAGATTCTCATCTGTTTGCTCAGGGACGCCCTGAAATCTCAGAACATAAGATGATTTTTTCCATTTGATGTCTTAAAAGTTGGTCTTTATCAGAGACTTTCTCTTTCTCCACCACCTCAAGTCTCTGGTCAATTGCTTTTGTCTTGGTTTCAACCTTTTTCACAAATTTAGCTGTCTCCTCGGGTTTTTTATTAGTCTCTTTGAGTTGTTTTCGAAGTGTTTCAAAGTTATTGTTGAGGTTAGTCATATGATCCAGCAGGGGGCACAATGCTGTAGCCAACATGTTAGGAAAGTCAGTGGTCACTTCTACTTTGGGTGCCGGAAGTATTGGTTTGGTAGTTCCTGGAGAGGGCTTTGTTCTCATCACCATTTTTTCTGCCCGATTAGTCATTGTTTACAGTTCAGAGAAAGTTTTATAAAGCCAGAGAAAGTTTAAGTTGCCGCTTTACGTAGATCCATCTCTTACTTGGTTAAATCAAAAAGTGCCAATGCTCCTAGCCCCATATCTCCATTTTAAAGTTTGCTTTAAATTGATGGGGGGAATTTTAAACTCGCTCCCCCTCCCTCGTTGCAAGTCGAGGCTTCGGATGATCATTTAACTACATATCCAGTCAAATGGAGTTTGCACTCATGCTTTACTCCATGCTGGTTATCAAGGTAAGAAAACCTTTGGAAACTCACTAGACCACTTGTTCACTCCACTGGTGTGCGCCTCTTGGTGCCATAAGGGCACAGCGGTGGCAGGACATATGGGGAGCCTCAATCCTTTGGCCACAGCCTCAGGAGAGGCACCCTTCATGCCCCAGGCTGAGAGCCCCCTTCAAGGGCTCCAGGGAAGGCAGAATCGTCTGGGACCCCTCCCATCTGCCATGCTACAGGCCGCTTCTATCGGAGCACCAAAGGAGCGCACCCGCCATTTGAGTCACTGAAACCAGAAGTCCACTGAGGAAGAGGATGTCCCATTCCTGATTAAATGAGTTGTAGAAAGACTATGGGCTGATTGATGTATTAGCAGGAGGGAATTTGAGGTTTCTTCTTCATCCCTTTGTTTTAAGATCAGAGAAGTAACTAGTAACCAGCTAAGATGTAGATTAGACAGTTGGAATGTTTTTCTTGTTTTTACATCCAAATGTTTCCCTTTTATAGTAAATTGTTTTTAAAAGCTAAACATACAAGCCTGCACCTCTTTGTTACTCAGCTTCAGAATCCCAACAAGACCACAATGCAATAATCTAATCTAGATGTTACCAGGGCACACACCACAATGGTAAGATCTCTTCAGCTAGTAAGGGCCACAGCTGGCTCACCAGCCAAAGCTGATGAAAGGTACCCCTGGCCACTGCTGACACCTGTTTTTCCAACAGAAGGTCCAGTTACAACAGCACCTCCAAGTTATAAACCTGCTCCTTAGGGGGAGTGCAATCCCAACCAGAATACGTGATATCCCAATTCCTGGATCAAATATCCCACCACCAGCAGTAGCGCCTCTGTTTTGTTGAAATTAGTTTTAGTTTGTTAGCCCTCATGCATCCCAAAACTGCCTCCAAGCACCTGTTTAGTTTCCATATTCTCCCTGGAAAGTGCCAGATAGCACTGAGTGTCATCTGCATACTGGTGGCAACTCAGCCCAGATCTCCAGATGACCACTCCTAGCATCTTTATGAAGCTGTTGAGAAGTACAGGGAACAAGACAGAACTTCAACCCAGAGGCCAAGGGACAGAGCAGCAGTCACCAAACAACACACTCTGAAGCCTACTTTAATGGTATGACAAAAACCACTCTAAAACTCTGCTAGTCTCAACCCCAAAAAGTGGTCCAGAAGAATACCATGATCAAGAGTAGTATCAAAGGCCACCAAGAGGTCCATGAGAATTAACAGGGTTGCAGTCCCTGTGTCCATCTCCAGAACATCCACCAAGGTGACCAAGACCATATAATTCCCATGAACAGTGTAAGCTGCAAGACGCTGTTTTAGCAGACTTATGAATGATCATTTCATAAGTGTAAGTTCATGGACAATAATGATAAGTGTATGAGAGGACCTGTGTTGCTGAGTATACAACAACAGATGCTAACTGCAGACAAACACCATCCTATGCCAGGAGACGACAGACCAGCAGAAACCATTGTTCCAGTTCCCAGAAGCCTCTCTGAAGTACAGAAGCCAGTTTGTGACTCTGGTTCATCCCTGCATGCAGAGATGTCCAAACATTGTCAAATCCAAGTCTCCGCAGATCATGCTCCTTCCCTGCCCCAACAGACATTGTTTCAGCTAAATAAAGTCTTAATTGCCCACTTCACACGGATTATGGAAGCAGTTAACAGACAATTGACTTGGCTAGGCCAAGAGGTTAATCCCTCTTGTGGTAGAACAATGGCCTCACCTATGAGTCATCTTCTCTCCAGACGAGGTGTCTCTAGATGTGATTAGGTCATCCTTAAACATTGTCCACTCCCATCCTATACCCTATTGGTTAGAACTTTAGAGGCAGATCAGCACAGAGAAGCTCACATGGCAAGCCAGCCCGCAGCGATACCCTCCTTTAAGAGCAGTCTCCCAAGCTCCAGACAGTCAGATCTCACTTCTCTTGCTATCTCCTTCCCAACCTCCCTCCTGGACCATGTGCTTCTGCTGGTTCAGAGCATGTGATCCTCCCCCCCTCCCCTTTTCAAATACCCTCTATTCTGCTAGCAGGATGGAAACCAGGCTTCTGGAAGGTAAATAGTTCCCTCTACAGGATACCATCACTTTCCTGCTAATGCAACCATCTCTTTAATTCTATCTTACTTCTTTGACCTGTATGATGTTATGTATGATTTCTGCAACATCTGAATGAATTACTTTTATTATCATTAAGTAAACTAAAGACTCTTTTTAACTTCATTTGAGTCTCTGTGTGTCTTTTTGGGAGCTCTGAAAGAGGCCCAACCTCTGTATACAAAGGTGCTAGGTCTATTAATGCTTACTGCTGATTATTAAGAGCTAATATTCCCCCAATTTTGATAACAGAATAAAGCAGTCAGGCTAACAACAGGTCTGAAACTTATTAGCATGGACCAACCAATCAACTTCATTCAGGAATCTCTGAACTTCAATCACCTTGTTCAACAGTCGCTTTCCTCTAAGCCTGAAAGCCTCTGTGCACTCCTTGATTTTTGAAAATGAATAATATAAAACCTTTCCACATAATTCAAATCCACATGAAAACAGTGGCATCTTGTGAAATCCCACACTGTTGGTCAGATTGTGCCAGCGCCACTTCTAGCATGGCAACAGTAGTAGTGCAAAGTCATCCCTACAGAGGAATTCAGGCAGAATGAGGCTTTGTTTGGGGGATTCTTCCATAAATGAGAGGATCTCTTTTAGTTCACAGTAATGACAATGATGCATCCCCTCAGTCATTTACAACTATTACTCATCTGCAGCCCCTCATTCCAATAGAAGGAAAAGGGAAGCCCTTCTCCCTAAAAGAGGATCCATGGGTATCAGATTGCACCCAAGTGGAAGGGAACAGAGGCGATGGATCAGCTTCACAACTTGTGATGGACAAGGAGGTACCTTAAGGGGTGCAAAAATTCATTTGGGGGGGTATATTGAATCTGAAAAATATTGATATTCAAGATATTCCCAAATTCCAAATACTGGATTCAGGCTTTTGGGAGGGGGTTTATAATTTTGGGGGTCTATTATTCCCAATGGGGAAAAATTTCTGTGTGTCTGGGGGGTTGCTGCTGGTGCCTGGCCTTTAAATTACCCCCAAGTTTCAAGTTGACTTAGCCAAGGGGTCCAATTTTATGGCCCCCTAGGGTGCCCCCAGCCATTTTCTATGGAGGAGGGGGGAAAGAAGGGGGGAACTCTGAAAGCTGCTTCCTAGCTATAAATACACATTGATGGAGTCTGAACTGGTGGAGACTGACCAAGACAGAGATCTTGGAGTCATAGCAGTTAACTCACTGAAAATTTCAAGACAGTGTACAAATAAAGAAGGCCAATACTATGCTGGGGATTATTAGGAAGGGAATTGAAAACAAATGAGCCAGTATCATAATGCCCCTAATATAAATCAATGATGCGGCCTCATTTGGAATACTGTGTGCAATTCTGGACACCACACCTCAGAAAGGATATTATAGCATGGAAAAAGTACAGAAAATGGCAACTAGAATGATAAAAGGGTTGGAACACTTTCCCTATGAAGAAAGGTTAACATAAGAACATAAGAGAAGCCAATGCTGGATCAGCCCAGTGGCCCATCGAGTCCAACACTCTGTCACACACTGGCCAAAAATAGCAGGTGCCATCGGGAGGTCCGTCAGTGGGGCCAGGACACTAGAAGTCCTCCCACTGTTGCCCCCTCTGAAGCACCAAGAATACAGTGCATCACTTGCCCCAGACCGAGAGCTCCTATCTATACTTTGTGGCCAATAGCCACTGATGGGCCTCCACTCCATATGTTTATCCAATTCCATCTTGAAGCCATCCATACTTGTAGCCGCCACCACCTCCTGTGGCAGTGAATTCCATGTGTTAATCACTCTTTGGGAGAAGAAGTACTTCCTTTTATCTGTTCTAACCTGACTGCTCAGCAATTTCATTGAGTACCCACGAGTTCCTGTATTGTGAGAAGAGGAGAAAAGTACTTCTTTCTCTACCTGCTCTGTCCCATGCATAATCTTGTAAACCTCGATCATGTCACCCCTCAGTCATTGTTTCTCCAAGCTAAAGAGCCCCAAGCGCTTTAACCTTTAACCCACTGGTGAACCTCCTAATGGCACCTGCTATTTTTGTCCACTGTGTGACAGAGTGTTAGACTGGATGGGCCATTGGCCTGATCCAACATTGGCTTCTCTTATGTTCTTATATTCGAGGCAAAAAAAACATGTCTGTAAGTAGTAATCACTCAGAACCAAAGCAAGTCCAGAGAATCTCTGCAGCAGAAATGGAAGGGGGGCATTTTTCCAAACCCAACAGAATCAATTCCAATGTACAGGATGCCCAGCAGAACCAGTGCCACTGTGACAGTGCAAACCCAACAGGAGTGATGTCAAACCACAGAATCACAACAGAACAAATCAAAGCTGGAGGTGTGTGCAAGCCCAGGAAAAGAAATTTCAATGTAGAGAATGCCCAGCAGAACCCGGTGCCACTGTGACAGTGCAAGCTCAACAGAACCAAAGTGAAAGAACAGCAAAACAAATCTAATTGGGGGGGTTGCAAGTGTAGTGCAAAAAATCAGAAGAGGATGCAAAGCAACCCTCTTGAAACTGACAGGACACACTTGAAATTGACAAAAACAGCCTAGGAAGCCCACTGAGATACAGAAACAAACAAATAAATAAAAATAAATAAAAATACGTAGCCAAATAAATGACCTGGTAATGTGAGTTGAGGAAACTGTAGGGCAACGAGACAATCAATCTGATTTTTTGTTTATTTCTGACATATATGCATGCTTGTATTGATGTAGTGTATTAGCAAGTTAATGCAATAAATTTGATATTAGCAAAAGATATAACTTAGTTGCATGTGCAGTTGTAAGAACTGCACAACTGAGAGCCAGTTTGGTGTAGTGGTTAAGTGTATGGACTCTGATCTGGGAGAACCGGGCTTGATTCCCCACTCCTCCACTTGTACCTGCTGGATGACCCTGGGCAAGCCATAGCTCTGTACCAGCTGTTCTCTCAAGGACAGTTGTCTCAGAGCTCTCTCAGCCCCACCTACCTCACAGGGTGTCTGTTGTGGGGAGGGGAAGGTTTGTAAGCCGCTCTGAGACTCCAAGTGAGTGAAGGGCGGGATATAAATCCAATCTCTTCTCTTCTTCTTCTAAGAAAACTTAGCAGGATTTTAGAAAAGAGCATGTTTGTGCATAAAGGCCTTGAGCCAGCTCAGAAAGCAGGAAAACAGGAATGTGCCTAAAACCAAAACTGCAGTTTTCTTTGTTGTTGAATCTCTTTGAAGGACAATTTACAGCCTAATAGTCTGCATTAGAATAACACTGCAATGGCCCTGTATTCTCCAAAACACTATCCCCTTTGTAGTGCCAGGCACCAGTATGTCTGATAAGAACCAAATATTGTGCCATAGTTCACACCTTATCTGTGAAGCTCCCCTTCCATACATATGTAAAGGACCTTGAAGAACTCCAGATGTAGACCTCAATGTTCCTTAATGCTTGTAACCTTACCCTTGGGGTACACCAATGGAAGAGTGCCAGCTCATATGACGCCAATGTTCCTGTGGACCAGTAACACTCTCTAACAACTGTAAATCTGTGTGATGTCCTTTTGGGTACAAGACCCTCTGCCCTTCCTGTCCAGGGCAGAGAGCAGCTTGGTAAAATGGATGCTTAGGCATTAACTTTTGTATCTCCTGTTATCTCCACCTGTGTGTCCTCCATTGGGCCCCGGAGATGCATGGGGCACAGATTTGAGCAGCAAAATCATATGGAGAGAAAGAACTGTCAGTGCAGTGCAGTGCAGTGCTCTTTAATAGTATGATTTGCATTATTGCATTTTATTAGAAAACATCACAATCTAATCCCAGTTCCTCCATTGTGCATGCATACTGTCATCACTTATTTTACTAGAAAATATATATTTTCAGTCACACAAATATTCTGGAAAATTCCATTGTTGTTTGTATATCAAAATACACCTTACCTACAGCAAGCCATAGAAAATCCAAGAAAATCCAGGAGAAAACATAAAATGCCTTCATGGTCTAAAGGAGTCTGATCTCAAGTTCTCTAAGAGAGAGAGAGAGAGAGCACAGCATGGAAGTAAGAAAGCAAAATGACTAAGTGGAGACATTCTGGGTCTGAGTTTATTATCTAATCTCATTGTTTTCATTAGAAAAATGGTAGCATTTCCTGTGCTTCTACAGGGAAACCAGATCACTGCTTATGGCAGGGATTTAAATAAAATGTGTTGGATTAAAGAAAAAGGCAAATGCTTCAACTGGTGCCCCAACTTCTGACCTCAGATATGAGCTAAAAGCCGTCTTAAGAACGACACCCCTCACTGAAGATCAATTTACCTATTTAGACACATTCAAGAATTTAAAGGAAAACCTTGGTTGCATAAGAATGGTAAAGCATCTTTGATGGTTTAGGATAGCAGCACTCTTATGCTTATCTGGATACAGGAGGAAGATATATGAAATCTACTCTGGTACACATTTTGTAGCATTCTGCAGTTTGGTCTCCATACCACCTTTGGAGCTATGCAGTAGCAGCCTGTAATATGAAAGGGGCAGTAGAAAAACATGTTACCTAATAGGTGGTATCAACAGCACAAACACGTTTCTCTTGTTGCAGAGGAGGAAATTAAGCAACTAATCCCCATTTTCAACAGCATTCACATTTTATATTAAAATGACTATTTTGGCATCAAATGTAAGAAAATGAAAAAAGAGAGAATTTTATTTTTACATTAAAGTAAATTTGGATAAAGCATTAGGATTAGACATTAAGACCTGGGAACTTTGTCTCTGAGTAAAAGATATTCCTTATTATTTTTCAAGGGAACATTGTAAGGTCACTCTGGAAGAACATCTCAGCTCAAGATATATATAAGGCCCATTGTGGAAATAAATACAACAGACTCTAGAAGGAGGCTTTGGGTGGGTGCCCTGGCCTTGGGTACTCAGCATCAATTTGCTGTGGTGACCTTAGCAGCACATAATGACAAAGAGTCCACTGTTTTCTCCAAGGGAACTGATTTCTGCCATCTGAAGAGCAGCTGTAATTCTGAGTGATCTCCAGCCCTCACCTAGAGATTGGCAGCAGTGATTCCCCAGGAGGAAATGGCTGGTTTGGAGGTTGGAGCTATGGCATTGTAGCTGTCTGAGGTTCCCCACCCTCTCCAGGCTCCACCCCTCAAATCTCCAGAAATTCCCCAACCCAGAGGTGGCAACCCTATGTCCTTCCCAGCCAACCATCAATCTACTGTTATCTACTTCTCGGATTTCAGTTTTCCATCTCCTCCCCCCTCCCTCCTGGAGAGCAGTTGTAATTCTGAGTGATCTCCAGCCCTCACCTGAAGATTGGCAACAATGGTTCCCCAGGATTAAATGTCTGGTTTGGAGGGTGGAGTCTATGGCATTGTGCCAGTCTGAGGTCCCACCTCTCCTCAAACCCCACCCTCTCCAGGCTCCACCCATCAAATCTCCAGGAATTTCCCAACCCTGAGGTAGCAACCCTATGTCCTTCCCAGCCAACCATCAACCTACTTTTATCTGCCCCTGATCTCTACCATCTAGTGAGCAGTTTTAATTCTGAGTGATCTCCAGCCCTCACCTGGCAGCAATGGTTCCCCAGGAGGAAAAGTAGTTTTTCTCCACAGTGGAGATTATAGAAACAGCTTACATGATTCACCTCTTCCCCTTTTGATATGTACAACAACCCTGTGAGGTAGGTTAGGCTGAAAATCTGTGACTGGTCTGAAATTACCCACTCAATTTCCACAGCAAGAACCTGGGTCTGGCAGATCCTGCTCTGAAGCACTAACTGGCCTATGGTAGCCAACCTCCAGGTGGAGCCTGAAGTTTGGCGGGTATCACAACAGAACTCCAGACAACAGATCTCCCTCTCCCCCCCTGGAGAAAATAACTGCTTTGGAGGGTGGGTTCTATGGCATTCCATTCAGCTGAGGCCTCTCCCCTCCCCACACTCTAGCTTCTGTAGACTCCATCACAGAATAGACTCCTGCCTTTGCCTTTTTACTGACAGAATCAAGCTTGGTTGCCTAGCAACAGCCCCTGAGGGAAAAGTTAGTCCCACAGGAGCCAAGCAGGAGAACTGTCTTTGTCAGGAGAGACAGCCATTTTGACAGGTTATTTTTCTGTGAGGGAAGAGTGTCCAGGCTGGCAGTGGGTGGGGGAGAGGAGCAGACCCAACACCCAGCCAATGTCACATGAGTACTCTTGAGTGGCAGTTGATGGGCCAATGGCTGATGGAGCACACTACACAGCCAGTGGGAGAGCTGGAAATGGCCAACACATTGAGAGAATTATGATTGATTGATAGATAGATAGATGATAGTTAGATAGAGGTATGTATGTATTCATGTATTCATATTCTGTGATTCCATAATTCCATTAAATCCCTGAATCCTACCACAGAACTCCACAGAAAGTTCACCTTTTCTCAAGATGATCATCAACCCCAAATGAAAACATTCAAGGTCTACCATGCCCTGCAGTGCAACTGGCCAATTTATAAAATACTCTTGGTCCCCCATAAGCTTTTCTGCAACAAGTATCCCTCTACAGCTCAGAAGAACTGCCTATTTGGATGCAACCAATGGTCCATTGTGTCTAATACTCCCAATGTGGTTAGGGCTGCCAAGTCCCCGGGTAGGGCGGGGGAAGCACCGATTTTTAAAGCTTTCCCCCACCTTTTCAGAATTGGCCACCGGGGGAGGCAATGGCTGCCAGCAGGGAAACGTCGGAGCCTGGCCTGGCCTCTTAAAAGGGAAATGTCTGCAGAGAGCCTGCCCTGCAGTAAAAAGCCTCAACAGACATTTCCCCTTTAAGAAAGAGCAAGAGAGTCCCGCCCAGAGAGGCTCTTTCTGCTGAAGGGCCTGCTTTTGCATGTGGCCTGCTGCTGGAGTAAGCTGCTTGGGGTAAGCTGCTGGGGTCTGCCTGCTCTTTTCCTTCTCTCTCTCTCCCCCTCCCCCTTTCTTTCTTTTTTCTGTCTGTCTGTCTGTCTGTCTGTCTCTCTCTCTCTCTCTCTGTCCCCATCCAGCAGAGGTCTATCAGTGGCTATTATTAGCCACAAGGTCTAAATGGAGCCCTTTGTCTGGGGCAGTGATGCTCTGCATTCTTGGTGCTTGGGGGGCAACAGTGGGAGGGCTTCTGGAGTTCTGGCCCTGCTGCTGGACCTCCTGAGGGCACCTGGTATTTTTGGCCACTGTGTGACACAGAGTGTTGTACTGGATGGGCTGTTGGCCTGATCCACTGTGGCTTCGCTCCTGTTCTTATGATATGAAAATCATATTTAGCACTTGTGCAGCACTTAGTGCTTCATATTCTGCCAAGATGAGGAAGGATTCAGTAGGGCCATTGCTCAGTGCTAGAGCATCTGCTTGACATGCAGGAGGTATCAGCCTCTTCAGCTAAAAAAGGATCAGGTCATAGGTGACATTAAAGATCTCAGCCTGAGACCCTGGAGAGCCACTACCAGTCTGAGTAGTCAATACTGACCTTGATGGACCAATGGCCTGATTCAGTATTAAATAAAATGATTCCATGGCACTGCAGGGTTTTGAGCCAGGCTCTCCCAGATCCCAGCCAAACAAACTGACTGCTACATAACACTGACTCTTGTTCAGCGACAAAAAACAGTGGCATAAAAGTCACAGTCTGGGTAATGCTGCTTGCAAGCCTATAAAGCTCAAGGCAGCAGCAGAAGCTCAGTATTAGGAAACTTCATGAGTTCATGTGTCAGCATGTGGAAGCAACATCACAGGATGTGACATCACAAAATGATGTCACTTCCTTTCTCCTGGCTCCACCCCCAAAGTCTCCTGGCTCCACTCCCAAAGTCCTCAGATATTTCCCAAGTTGGACTTGGCAGCCCTAAATGTGGTAAACAGATCCCTCTGTAAGTTCACAAAAAGAGAAGATGGCTATTTCCTTCTGTTTGCCTATAGCATTGTGGCTCTAAGTATTGCAATTGCAACCATTTGCCATAGCTAATAGACACTGTTGATATTGTTCTCTTTGCAGGGCAGTTTTTTGGGGAAAGGGCTATGAAATAAACAGTATAGTGATCTTGTGTCTTTGTAGTTTGCTTGTCAGCCCATCATGGGGCTTCTCAAGTGACTTGCAGCACAAGCCTTTGCAAGTCTACTCAGAAGTAGGTCCCTCTTTGATGTCAGTTCTTTTCAGGTTATTTAATGTTCAAGGAATGCAAAAAATCTTCCTCCCTTAAGCTCTTTCCCCATGCCATTCTGCCTAACTTTAACCCACTTTCCCATGCTTTTTGGTACCTGTCAGAACCTTCCTCAATGTAGAAATCCATGTCCAAGATCATGCTGAAACAATAGACTCACCATCAAGTAAGATGACAGCAATGGGAAGACAACAAAGTCTTGGCCAAAGGAAGACAATGAATGTCATGGCCACTTCACATCTTCCTATAATATTCTGTTTGTGCAACGTGTCTCTTTTTCACTGGTCCCATTATAAATGCTTCATTGATGTTCCATCTTTGCATAATGGTGCCTTGACAAGCTTTACAAATTTACAACTGTTAACCTCCTGAACCCTTGGGATGCTTTTATAAAGATTACATACCAGTCAAAAGCAAGTTTGATCACTCTTGAAACCTTTCATATACATATCTGAAACGGAAGATTGTTATCTTTTCATCTTAATCACCCTACCTCTGAGAGATTTCAGACTGACAAAGGATGACCTTATCTTTTATTCAAAGCATTTCAAGGATGGAGATGTCAGGTGAAAAATCTGTTCTTTGAATTATTCCACTTAGTGGAGATGTAGCCATCAAAGGGGTTTTGTGCATCCCTTTGGCTGAAGGTACGAAAAGAGGACAGCTTACCAAGTGCTATAGGTAATGGGAAAGGTGACATAAAAATGTTTTAATTCATATATAAGAGAGGCTGAATGTCTAGAATGATAAAGAAATGAACTGTACTGGCAAAAGAAACCAAAATCAGTGTAAAACATGCCCTGTTTGTTAACCTCAAAATGGTAACTAAAGCTAATTGAATTTATTCTGACTTTTGGACCTGAAATAAGTCAACCAGTTCTGGCTGTTTCCCTGATGAGGCCAGCTGCACACTAATTGTTTCACCATCATGATATCTTGTTAGGCCCTCTGTGGCTTCATTATAAATTATGGGATTTTTCCTGTTTTAGAGATAGGAATGAAAACGAAGCCATGTATATGCTGCAATGATTTTATACAATAAAGAAAACTTAGACATGGTGATTCTAATGCCATGCAAAAAAGTCTACAATAAAATTGTTGATATCCCACTGGTATGTTGATATTGATGTGCTAGTAACAAGGGTCTCTGGAATGATGTCTCGTTTCAAATCCCAAGAATCTTCATCTGAACCATATCATAAGTCACTGAGTTCCAATACAGAGTAATATTCACAATCAGGCTCAAATGAGCAAGTACAGCCTTCATACACTTAACATCCAAAGAAATGTAGCTACATAGTCTTCTCATTCCATTACTACAAAAAGAATTGCCATTGGGCCATCCGCAGCCTCTTCTCATCTTTCCTCATAAGCACAGTTGAGTACAAACCATTTTAATGGGACATTGATAATTATACTGATAATATAATTATCAATTAGTGAAAAGGGGTCATATTGTTCTAGAGAAAGGCATGTAAGGATTTGAAATGTCCAGGACATTTTGTTTCTTCCTCAATCATTTCACTGAACCATGATTATATAGTTTTTGTGTGATATGGGATGAGCACTTCTAGACTGAAGAAGGAGCCTATGCTTTGTCTTGGGGGTGAGAATGGTTATATCTGAAAGAATGTCATTGAAATCTGGAAATAAATGGGGTAGCAGAAAGTTGCAAGACAATATATACATGATAAGAAAGTGAAAGACAGGAAAAGGCAAGAGCAAGAAGAAGGTTCATGAGATTTCAGCAAAGTAAAAACAGTAAGATAAGTCTGGGAAATCCGGTCAGTGGCTAAAGTTTCAAACAATGGAATGTGTTACTTCAGGAAGTGGTGATGGCCTCTACGGTTCAGTTATACGTTGTTCAAAAACTTTTCAGAAATAAACCTAGTTATTATAGGAAACTCATTAAACAGTTGTTTATTGATTTCAATGGAAAACGAATTTGCAGGTTTATTTTTGCATCCATGGGAATGAAATTCTCTGAGAATGCAGCCTTCACTAGCACAGCCTGCACATGTGGATGTGATTTGGAATGTGAGTCAGCTTTTCTCTTGATTCCCAGAATCAGAAAGCAGTGGATTTGGCTCTTTACAAAAATGGAGCATATAGATGAGTACATTGAAGACCTCTGGCTTTTCCTTATGCTGCTGAACTCCATGTCCTTTAGCATTTTTCTCCCTGCTGGGCTAAGTTCCTGTAGACGAGTATGTTTTTGAGCACCTGAGCAAAAGGTGGGTTTAGATGAGGTTTCTTTCTTGAACCAAATATTCCATTGTTTTAAAATACGCCCATTTATTCCTGCACATGTATGGGAGAGATCATCTATTTTTCTCCTTACTAGGGTAATAGCAGCTAAAACAATCCAGTAATGTTCAGAAACATTGTAAGGTCTTTTCCTTTAAAATTTATGAATTAGAAGTCAAGACTAAACAGTAGGGGAAGGACTAAAGATATTGTTTTTCACCCATAGTCCTTGATTTTTAAAAATCCTTTTAAAATATGCATTTTACTCTAACATTGACTTTATTTCCAGATTCTTCTGTTCTCTCAGTTATCATAGTTAAGGGGGTTGAATTACTTTTTCACCCATAGTCCTTGATTTTTAAAAAATCCTTTTAAAATATGCATTTTACTCTAACATTGACTTCATTTCCAGATTCTTCTGTTCTCTCAGTTATCATAGTTAAGGGGGTTGAATTACTTTTTTATGTTTTTCCTCATTTTTTTCCTTATTATTTTATATTAAATACAAAAGCTAGAAAATGCTAAGAAGATACATTTGGATTTCTTGAAGGCAAGCTAGATTTGAGTTTTTAAAATGTGACAAGTCTTGTCAAAACTCTTTTGGATTTCCTCAGAAACCCCAAATCAGTTTGCTTTGGGGGAAATTTAAATGAGCCATTTAAAATGTCTGTGAGCCACTTCAGGTAGGGATGCTAACAACCTGGAGAAAAATATGTCTTGCCCTTTTAACAGAGGCTGAATGTGTGAAAATGCACCACTGAAGCTTTCCATGACATAGAAGTAAATAACATCTAGCATTCCATTAAGCCTTTGTTAAAGGTGCAGGACATTTTTCCCCCTCCAGCTTGTTGGTAGCACTAGCTTCATGGGATCTTTGGATCCAAAAGTCAGAATATAAATTAAGTGGTCAAAAGTCCATCTGTTAGCCTCAATTCACAGAAATGGGTATCATATGTGCTGATGGCAGTCCATATTAATGAAGAACATGAGAGCTGGATCATTTTAGAGCCTCAGATTATGAGGGGGCCTCTAAATTTTTTTTAAAAACCCAAAATTACTACAGCCTCTTTTTTTCCTTAATGCAATTGAGGCTAAACTCAAACATGACATAATTTAGAACCTCAGCATGCCTTAATCTGGCCCTGGAGACATTGGTGATTGACTGCATATAACCCAACTATTTCAACATTCCTAATTTTTACTTATTTTTATTTGCTTTCAGGAGGAGGAGGAGGAAGAGACTGGATTTCTGGGCTGCCTTTCACTCTGAGTCTCAGAGCAGCTTACAATCTCCTTCCCTTCATCTCCCACAGCAAACACCCTGTGTGATGGGGGGGGGGGCTGAGAGAGCTCTGAGAGAACAGCTCTTGAGAGAACAGTTCTGAGAAAACTAGTGACTGACCCAAAGTCAACCAACCTTACATTTATATAGCACTTTGATGTGTGGAATGGGGCATCTTGTACATTGAAGAGACAGTTCTCACTATTGGTTAGCACAAGATGGGTAGCCATGTTAGTCTGTCTGTAGCAGTAGAAAAGAGCAAGAGTCCAGTAGTGCCTTAAAGATGATCAAAACATGTGGCAGGATAGGCACTTTCATGAGTCACTGCTCACCAATGAGCAGCTACCATCCTAAACATACCAAATGATCCATCATATACAGTCAGGCTCTGCGCTGCAACCTCATCTGCTCCACTCCTACAGAGAGAGATTCTCACCTAAGGGATCTACAACAAACCTTTTTGGAACTAAAGTATCAACCTGATGAAGTCAAGAAGCAAATTTAAAAAGCCAGAATGGTACCCAAAGAAAACCTGTTGCAAGACAGGCCCAAAAGAGGCAATAACAGAACTCCACTAGTGGTCACAAGTAGCTCTCAACTCAAAACAGCTCAATGCATCATCAGCAACTTACAGCCTCTACTGGATAATGACAGTTCACTTTCACAACTACTGGCGGGGGCAAACCTTTTCTTACACACAGGCAGCCCCCCAATATCAAACAACTCTTCACCCACAATAATAAATAAACTCAGATGCCAACTTTGCTGCCACATACACCCAGACAACACAATCACTAGACCTAACAACATCACCTACACCATCTCAGGCTTATTCATATGTTCATCTTCTAACAATGTATATGCCATTAATTGCCAACAATGTTTCTCTACATAGAGCAAACAGGTCAGACCCTATGCCAAAGGCTAAATGGACACAAATCTGACATCAAGAATCACAAAGCAGAGAAACCTCTAGGAGCACACTTCAGCCTTCCAGAACATTCAATGGGTGGCCTCAAAGTAGCTGTTTTATTGCCAAGGAACTTCAGAAACGGACTAGAGAGGGAAATTACTAAACTGTAAATTATTACAACACTCAGAACAATGGAATCCCCAGAGTTAACAGGGAAATTGGTTCTCACTACATATGCTGACCTCTTTCAGCCCTTACATCTGTATTCTCTCCAATCCCACAGAAGGGCCATTTTATTTTATTGCTTATTTTGAAAAATAGATTAGAACAAGAGGCAGGACCCATGGTTCTCATGGGGGGAGGAGCTCCATGTGGAGGAGGAAGCAGCCTCAAGTAAGACTTCCTTTCCCCCCCAGCTCCCCCCCCCGTTCCTGGTGTGGGCCCAAGCTTAGGCCACTGATTACCTTCTGCCGCCGATTACGCTTCTGCGGTGGCAGCCGCCGGGCCACTGCAGAGTTCCCAAAGCATTCCCAGCGCATGGGCAGGGAATGCTTTTTAACTTTTGAGGGTGATTTAAATATCCCCCCGAAAGTTTTTTAAAGTTTTAAGATTTTTCTGCACACGTGGGGAATCCCCCCACATGGGTAGAAAAATCTCCCTGCCCCCCCAGGTGCCCCCCCATACGGATTTAGATATCCGCACGCAGGGGGCGCCTTGGGAATTAGATATATAGATAGTAGATTGTAATGTAATGTAATGAATAGTAGAAATCAGAATGTATTTCTCTGGTCTGGGGACAGGGAAGATAAATCTGCCAGCCAATCACCTCCCTCTTCAAAGAAGCAGATGCTGTACAGTTGCCTCCATGCTTGGGTGGCAAGGTCTCAATTAATTACTCTCAGCATTCCACAATTAAGAATACATCAATCTCCAATTTTGACATACTTATTTCCTTCACTGTTTCCCCCCCAGAATTGAACCCAAACAAATGGTAACCATATAAACTAAGCTTATTATCCCTGTTTGATCCTTGAATCTGTTAAACATCTTCATTATGCTGTGTGATAATTTACTGCTCACCTATATGTATGGACTGGTAATTTCCATTTTTGTTTCTGTCTCTGTATTGACTCTAATTGGCCCTTACTGGCAACTAACCATCCCCACACACACACACACACACACCCTCTCTCTTCCTATATGTAATGGTTGAGGAAATTCTGTTTCATTGTATCTGAAGAAGTGTGCTTGCACATGAAGGCTTACACCTTGAAGAAAACTTTGTTGATCTTAAAGGTGCCACAGGGCACAAACTTTGTTCTGCTGCTTCAGACCAACATGGCTACACACTGAATCTATATAACAAGGTTGCTGTGAGGACAGAATGGAAGAGAGAAGAAACAATGTATGTCACTGGCCGAGGACAGACTGAAAATGTGCTCCAGAACAGCCCCGGGGCCAAAAGCCCCGTGGGAAAAGCAGCCCGGGGCGCCCCATTTTCCCTGGCTGCGTGGGGCGGAGGAGCATGGCTGCCGGCTGCCTTGGTGAGCTGTGGCTATGCGCAGCCACTGTTCAGACTTCCAGCAGCGTGTGCAACGCGCCATTGGCGCGTCCACACCCGGAGGAAGTGGCAGCAGCGCGCACCCAGCCGCTGGAGACAGGTTCCCCGGGGTCTCCACCTGAAGCGCACGGAGGTAGAGCGCTCCAGATCCCCAGTCTGTCCTCAGCCACTGTAAGTTTTTTGGGAGGAACAGAGGATAAAAATATAATAAATCATAGCTAACAGCCATTGATGGACCTCTCTACTTCCATAAATTCATTGAATCCTTTTAAAAACTATCTAAACTACTGGCCTGGCCATTTTGTCTTAGGTCCTTTCCGCACTTGGATCTCATCCCAGGTTTTATCAGACTTCAACTTTCAACATAATACCTTGCATTTATCCCTGGCTATAACAGCATTCATTTATCCCAGGATAAGTGTGGGCCAAACCAGGGTGACCTCAATGTAAAGTGGGAACAAAAAATACCCCGAGACAATTACAGGGGTGACCTCGAGTGTCGTTTAGAATGTAAATTCGGGGACAGGGTTGAACCAGGATTTAAGGTCTAGTGTGGAATCACCCTTAGAGTAGTTAATTCATCTCTCCATGCTTATCTATCTCCATTCACAATGCCTGTGCCTCTTTCTCTATTTTTCTGTATTGCCATGTGTCTGATTTAATGATTTGGTGTGTGTTATATCAAAATAAACTTTTGAGTCCTTGAAAGGTGCTACAAGACCCTTTCCTGGTTTTGCTGTAACAGCTAACACAGCTGCCTCTCTGGACTTACTCCTTCTGAACCTGAGGGTAGGGTTACTAAGAAATAAGTTTCACTGAATGGAGTGGGCTTACTCTGAAGTAGGCCTGCATTTGGTTATGAAAGCATGTTCTCTTTGGTTGGGCCCTGAAGAACCTGTTGCCATTACCTGGGTTCTGTCAATTATCCCAGTCTCCTGTGCCCCTCCCTTCCATTCCACCTGGCCATAATCAGAAGGGGGCTTACACTTCCTCAGAAGGGGTCTAAAATAGAGGAAGATATCGAGTCCCTTACAGAGAAAGGAGGGAACAACCAAGGAGATTAGGGCTGAAAACCTCCACTGCACCACAGCAGCAGTAGCATTGTCATGGCTGAGGCATCCGATTGTGCGCAGAGAGGCTTCTATCTATTGTATTAGGTTTAGAAGAAATTGTGCAAACCAGTATGGATGCCTGAAAACATGCAGAACATGAGCAAACTGGGACTTATTCATTCTGTTCTCTGCAAAACTTTAAGGACTGCAACAGAAAGAATTCAGGATTCCCCCCCCCCCCCCATATTTTGGGAGTTATTAACGCTTGGGATTCCTGTTGACAAACAGATTCATATGAGAATCGCATTGTGAAAAGAGTCAGGGGTAGACAGCCATTTTTCTGCTCTCAGAACTTGATGCCCAGACCTATTGTAATAGCTGCTGCTCATTCATAGTCTCCCAAATCTCTGCTTTAGTAGAAGGGCTGGATTCAGACTAAGCTGGCCATTTCTACTCATCCCCCCTTCCCACTGTACACTCCTCTCATGTCATCCATCAGGTTCCCCTATCCCCCAGGAGCACCATTTTGTGACGATCAAAGGGCTACAGTGGGAGAGAAGAGGCAGGAAAGTTCTGTTCCACTGATGGAAAATTAGGCTGGATCCAACTTGAAGTATTTCTGTAGCAAACATTTTGTTCTCACGGAATTACAGAGTTTGAATTAACAGAACTGCCTGGTCATTTACTTTAAGCTGGTCTCTGTTGGTCTTTGGAGTGATTTAAATGTATCCAAGATGATCCCACCTTATTTCTCAGCATGAGCCTCACAAAAACACTGGGAGTTCTATCAACCTGCACAAGGCTTCACCTCATATGCTCTGAGGTCTCTAGATACCCAGAAAAGGACAGCACCTCAAGGCCTCCTTGTAGGGATACCAATTCCAGGTTGGGATATTCCTGAAGATTTGGGCATTGAGAGGGGAGGGATCACAGTAGCATATAATGCCACAGAGTCCAGTCTCCAAAGCATACATTTTCTCCAGGGGGAAATTATCTTAGTTGCCTGGAGTAATTCCAGGAGATCTCCAGTCCCCACCTGGAGGTTAGCAAGCCTACCTCCTTGGCATGTAATGAGAAGCAGAGGTATTTTAATAGCATACACACCAGGCTGTTATATGCTCACTGTTCAGATATTCTCATTTATTTGTTCACACTTTTAAATTGTTTTCACAGTGTGTTTATTGACCCCCCCCCCAAAAAAAACCCAAGAACTGAATTAAGCTTGTCTTGATAGAAAGTTGAAATTTTATAAATGATATGATGCATTTTCATAAGCATGTCACAAAGGTTGCAATTCTACAGTAGCCTACTTTAGAGTAAGCACCTGTAAAATCCATGGGATTTACAACTGAGTAATCACGTACAGGACTAGAACACGCCTACATATAATTGTAAGGCAAAGGAAGGAAGACTAGTATCAACAAGAAGGAAAGCTGAACTTCTGTAACTTGGATTGCTGCATTCATATCCACATCTTGGTTCCTGTTTTCATTTGGTGGTGATGATGGTCTCAGTGGTGGTAGTGACACCTGGTAATGTTGCCATACGGCAACTGCTATCAGAATGACTTGTACCTGAAAGAGAATATGGAAGTCAAACTTAGTGATGTTAACATGTTGGGGGTAGAAAGTAAATACTCCCTCTCATCCATGGAGACCATGAAAGATTGCCCGGGAGTTGGTTTTTGATTTCCAGCCAGGGAAATTTTGCTCTGTACCCAGCAGGTTTTTGGGGGGGAGGGGAATCGGGAGCCTAGTGGATCAGTTGGAAGTTGGGCTCTTCTGATCTCCCATCCCGAAAACTTTGTTGCATCACAAACATGCTGAGATGCAGCCAATTTAGTGGAGAAAGGGTAATCAGAAGCCCAGCTGATTTTCCTTCTCCTAACATCAAGTTGTCAGCTTGGTCTGCAGAGAAAACAAGATCATGTTCTGTTCTCTGCAATCCAAGATCTCAGTTTGGGATGGAGAGAAAGAAACAGATTGCTTCTTTTCTTCACACTGCCAGCTGTCAGCTTGGGTTCCAGAGAAAGGAGAGAGATGAGCTCTTTCTCTCCTACCTTTTGCAACAGGTAGCTGAGGCACATTTATTCTGTCCCTGCCAAGATGGGGTGTGGGACACCATCTTCTAATTGTTGCAACGAAGAGATCAAAAGCATTGCTTCGGTCCCCAGCCAGCTTGGAAGGAAGAGAACTCTTCCTCTTCTCCCTTTTGCAACTTCACTGTGTAGCTATTTTTTTGAATGGTGGGATGAATCAGAACAGATTCACAGCTGATCCTCTAATCAGGGGTGTTTTGGCTTCTGACCTACAGGTAAATGCAGTTTTTTTAACAGCTGTTTGAGTTGCTTGATACAATCCAAACATATCCCTGACTGTTTTACTGTCTGATCATGGGGTTTTGACTGCCAAAAAGATTCACACAGCTATACACCTAAGTACCTTGGCATTAACCTGGACAGGATCTTGAGCTATAAGCACCATCTTGCCAATGTAGCTGCAAAAATATGCACGCAAAACAACATTCTCAAAAAAGTATGTGGTACAACTTTGGGGTGTGTCTGCTACAACACTAAGAAGCTCAGCTTTGGGGTTGGTGTACAGCATAGGCATAGAGTACGGGGGGGCTCGAGGGCTTGAGCCACCCCCGAAATTTCCCAGGGGGGGCTCAGCCACCCCCGGGAAAACGGAGCACCTGCCGCCGCGCCTCCCCGGGTCCTTCCGAGGCCCGGCCGCCACTGCTGGAGAGGGAGAGAGAAGGGGTGGCGGGGGGGAGAGAGAGGCACCGGCAGCAGCGGCTGGCAGGCCTCGGAAGGGCCCGGGGAGGCGGGGCGGTTTCCGGGGGGGAGAACATCACTCCAGGGAGCACGCGCGCTAAGGAGCCCCCGCCCCCCCGGATTTCCAAACGTCTATGCCCCTGGTGTACAGTACTGCTGAATAGGGTGCTTTGGTGTGGCTCAACAGCCCCCATGTCTACAAACTTGATGTCCAACTCAATACAACAATGAGAACTATCAGTGGATGTATTAAACCCACTCCAATCTGTTGGCTACCCATGTTGTGCCACATTGCTCCCCAGCATCTCTGAAGACAAGATGCTCTTCTTCATGAATATAGAAAGATCACTGAAAACAGAGTTGCTCATCCACAGAGATGGCTAACGTGGGCCTATCCAGACTAAGATCCTGACACTCAGCCGTAAGATCTGCACAAATCCTGCAATCACAAAATTTTGATCTAAGGAATGAATGGTTGCAAACGTGGATGCAGTCAGTTCCACCCGATATCCATAACCAGATAAACACCAATGAGAGGCCTGCAGGATTTGTCTTGCTCCATAAAGTATGGAAGACAGCTAATAGAATACAAACACGCTTTGGCAGTTGTGCAGATCTGTTGTTTAAATGGGGCAAAATACCAGGACCCCAATGCGATTGTGGTGTAGCCCGCCAAACTATTTTCCATCTGTCACAGGAGTGTGAGCTTTGCACTTTACAGGGAGATGTGATGGATCTCTTTGAACTCTGCCCAGCTGCAACTGAGTGGATTAAAAATTTAGATATTAGTATTTAGCGGGATTGCCCAATCGGTCTGCATACCCATTGTATCAAATTGGTTACATATTTTACATTATTATATGCTTCCTGTTTGTAACTCTGCCATGCAATAAATAAATAAAATTATTTAAATTTATTGAGCTACAGTGACTTTGTCTGATTCATTCTGAGACTGCTTCATGTGTTCACTTTCTAGTATGAGTCCTCTTATGAGCTACTATGTATCTGACCCTGTTCAACATATTGGTTGCAGCTCACAGGGAAACATAGGAGATTGAGTTGTCTTGAGGCAACATTTGTTGCTGTTTTTTACCATCAAATCACAGCTGACATATAGTAACCCCTTAAGGGGTTTTCAAGGCAAGAGACATTCAGAGGTGGTTTGCCATTGCCTGCCTTCACATCAGAACCCTTATATTCCTTGGAGGTCTCCCATCCAAATACTAACTAGAATCAATCCTGCTTAGCTTCTGAGATCTGATGAGCTAGCCTTGTCTATCCATGTCAGGGCAAGGCAATATGGTGTAGTAGTTGGGAGCCAGTTTGGCATAGTGGTTTGGATCACGGACTCTAATCTGAGAGAACCGGGTTTGATTCCCCACTCCTCCACATGCAGCTGCTGGCATGACCTTGGGTCAGTTACAAGTTGTTTCAGAGCTGTTCTCTCATGAGCAGTTCTCGAGAGAGCTCTCTCAGCCCCACCTGCCTCACAGTGTGTCTGTTGTGGGGAGGGGAAGGGAAAGAAGATTGTAATCCACTCTGAGGCTCCTTCGGGTAGTAAAGGGCGGGGTATAAATCCAATCTCTTCTTCTCCTTCTTCAATATGAAATATTACTATTTTGCACATTTCTGTGGGGCAGAAGAATCTAGACAAAATATTCTTCTCAGCAGCAGTGGTACCTGTAGTGCCATGTCTAGTTTGGCCCATCATTCATGGCTATTTGTGGGCTATTTGTGGGCTATTTGTGGGCCCATCATTCATGGCTATTTGCACTCCTCAGTCGTTGTTCAGTATAATTTTTGTCTTTTACAGAGCGTGAATTTATCATTCGACCGTCCGTATGTTTTGGACTTACTTTGAAACACAGCAAGGTATCTTTCTTTTACATTTTCCTAATGATATAGAGGACTCATCACAACCCAGTGGTTTACACTGTCCTCCAGACCGCCGACAATTGGCATCAAAGTCAGTTTCCTCATGTGTGAAACCTGCATAGACAGAAGTTCATCAGAATTAGGGATGCCCCAGATGTCCTCCTCATCAGAATTTCTCCAAACAATTTGGGGTTCCAAACTGTGGTCTACTTCAAGAAATAGAAGCAATGTGCCCCGTTTGAAAGTTGAAGGGCCTCATACAGTAAAAGCCATAACAACTTTAACAGCCTTGAATGCATTTGTATATATTGATAAAACTCCACAAAAAAGCTATTGTAATGAGATCCTATGATGAAATGGATCACAGAGCTTGGTGGTTGCTGGGTTGGGTTTTGTTTTGTTTTGTTATGTTGGGGAGAGGTTGGTGTGGTACTATATGTGCATCAGCAGAACCACATTATCTGTTTCATCTGTTTTAATGCTATAGATTCAGAAATCTAAATAATAAAAATAAAAATAACAACAACAACAACAATAATAATAGAATCTTGATGCAATCTTATAACTGCAACTGAGGCTGCTCCCCCCCCCCCGTTTTCACCATGATTTATCAATGAACGCATGTGGCTTGCTAACATGAAGTGGGGAGAGACTCAGATAAGTGGGAAGAAATGTCATTTGCAGCAAAGTGCATATACTCGCATATACTCAGGGGGGCCTGGAAAGTAGGGAAAAGAGAACACTTGGAAAAGTGAAAGAACATAAATGGGAAATCTACTGATTCTTAATAATCATTATCATCAACATAGATTCAGGTAGGCGGCCAGGCTGGTCTGAAGCAATAGAACAAAGTTTGAGCCCAGTGGTATCTTTAAGACCAATAAAATAATATTCTGAGTATAAGTTTTCCTGTGCATGCATACTTCTTCAGATACATTTAAACAGACTTCCTCAATCCTTACATATAGGTGGGGGGGGGTTAGTTGCCAGGAAGAGCTAGTTAGAATCAAGATGCATGAGTAGCTGAGTGATAAATATAGCAAAGATTGGATGCTCAGCTATACTTTTCACACCATTATAGCCCGTCCCTGAGTGCCGTTTTCAAAAATATTTTAGTATCATTCACACTTTTCAGTCTTTCTTGGCAAGATCAGGTAAATCTGATGGAGGATACATAGCATAGTTTGGAGGTGTAGGGACAGATTAAAATGCATGCCTGGCTATGCAGCTCAGCCAGTTTGGTGTAGTGCTTAAGTGCATGGACCCTAATCTGGGAGAACCAGGTTTGATTCCCCACTCCTCGACTTGCACCTGCTGGATGACCTTAGACAAGCCGTAGTTCTGGCACAGCTGTTCTTGAAAAAGAGCAGTTTCTGTCAGATCTCTCTCAGCCCTACCTACCTCACAGGGTGTCTGTTGTGGGGAGGGGAAGGGAAAGGAGTTTGTAAGCCGCTCTGAGACTCCTTTGGGTAGTGAAGGGCAGGGTATAAATCCAATCTCTTCTTCTTCATCATTCTCACAGAAACCCCTGGAATTCACAGATCCTCACAGTTCACTACAGTAGGAGCCAATTTTGTCATTTGTGTGGAACTTGAAGCTAGTGGGACAGAAAGGCTTCCAACACAGCTCATTTTCATAAATACCAACAGGCCAGGGAAAGGGGACATAATATCTTTGGATACAAAGGAGGAAGGGAACCTGCTCTGAGGGTAAGGGGGAGTCCAGAGCTTCTTGAAGTACAATTGTCTCCTTGAGGGTGCATGCACCCAAAAAATGCAGGGGAGCGGAAAAACAATCCTCAAATGTGAATCTGAAGGGACGGAAGACTGATGGGGAAAGACCAAAGAAAAAATGTCATGACACTGACAAAAACATGAAAGGTGGCTGCATTCTGGAAAATGCCAAGGTCCTTGGCTTATTTATATTTTATTTATAATTTAAATTTATAGACCACCCTTCTCTGAGTACACCGAGCTCAGGGCAATGAACAACAGTAAAAACCACGCATTAAAAACAATTTTGACAATTCAATAAATAACTAAAACAGCCTCTGATGGTGCTAAAACTTCAGTTCCAAGATTATGCCACTGTTTCACAGGAGAAGTAGAGAGGGAGTAAGATGGGGAGGGGAGGGAGTGCCAGATAAGATGGCGTCCATCGCTGTCCTCAACCAAAAGCCTGGTGGAACATCTCTGCCTTTCAAGCCATACCAAACTGCATTAGATTCCACAGGGCATGGATGTTATTTGGCAGGAAGTTCTACTAGGTAGGAGCCAGGGCTGAAAAAGCCCTGGCTCTGGTCAAGGACAGCTAGATGTTTTTTGGGCTGGGATCACCAATAAGTTGTTTTCAGCAGAGCATAAAGCTCTTCAGGGGACATAACCAGAGGAGGCAGTCCTGAAGATACGTGGGTCCCTTGAAGGACAATACTAAAACCTTGAACTTGACTCGGTATTTTACTAGGTACTCCACCAGTTCAGTCTCTGATATCTCCAGCTCAAAGGATACTCTAGTAAATAGTATGAAAGACTTCTGCCTGAAACTCTGGAAAGCTGCTGCCTTTCAGAGTAGACAATATTTATTTATTTAAATATTTATACCACATTTATCTCCCAGTCTTCTCTTTGGGGATCCAAACCAGCTACCAACACTCATCCCTTCTCCATTTTTGCCTACAACAACCTTGTTAGGTAGGTTAGGCTGAGAGAGTGGTAGGGATATGAACCTGGGTTTCCTAGATCCTAATCGGACATGCTAACTACCATGCTGACTACCAATGCTGATCTTAATATACTGACACCATTGGTAAGTCTTGGAATGAAGTGGCTTCCTGTGTTCATACATTCTCTGACTTGAATTATGATCTGAGCCAAAAAAAAAAAAAAGTGGGGGGAGTGATGTTGCTCATGGTAAAGTGTAGGTGATTTGAATAATGAACCACATTCCCCTGAATTTTTGCATATAACAGACCAAATTTGGTGACCCACAAGTCCAATTTTACTTGGTATGATAATCCATCCCAAGGTTTTTTGGCACCCTAGGTAAACTATGACCTTGACACCCATCTAGTTAAACATTCTGTTTTCTACTGTGGTTAACCAGATGTTTTTGAAGAAACCAATAAACATTGCACAAAGGGTACAGCTGCCACCACTGTGAACCACAAGCAAGTGGCATTCCAACTTACACAGCCTTTGCATATAGAGGTTACATCCCAGCCTCTGACCATCCTCTATTTCTCCATTACTCCTCTATTCCCCACTAGGATTCTAAGAAACTCACTCTAGTAACCATCTGGTCACATTTTATTTGATGAACATGTATATGCAGACAGGGCTATTTTGGGGCAGGAACGCACAGGAACAGAGTTCCAGCTGGCTTCTGAGTTGGCCACACCTACAGCCTTCCCCCCCCCCCCAGTTTCACAGGTGCCTCACAAACTGTGGGGTGCCTGGGGAAGCCAAGCCGATCCAGGGAGGGAAGGCAGTTTAAACTGTCTCCCCTCCTCGGGTTCCCCAGGCGCCCCGCAAGCTGCAGGGCACCTGAGGAAGCGAATCCTGGGAGGGAGCTGTGCTGTCCAGGGTGTGGCCTAATATGCTAATGAGCTTCTACTGTTGGGTGTGGCTTATTATGCTAATGACTTCCTGCTGGGCTTTTTCTACAAAAAAAGCCCTGTATGCAGTAAAGAAAAAAATCAACTAATATATAACACAGAAGATACTATTTCGAGGGTCATATCTTCTTTTCCAAAATGCAAAAGAGAGCAATGTAAAGGGTAGGGGCAGCCATTAGGGAGAGCTGGCCCACAACCCACTTTCAGAGACTTTGCGACCCACAAATTGGGGGACATTGCTCTATAATGGAGTCAGTATAGCTTTTGTCAGGATCTTATCAACAGCTGTTCTACTGAACTTCAACTTATGAGTGGGATCCAGACTAAATTTTCCATCAGCAGAACAGCACTTTCCTACCTTCTCCCTCCAACTGCAGCCCACTAATCTCCACAAAAGGTGGCTTCTGGGAGATAAGGTATCCTGAGGAATAATATGAGGGCAGTCTACAGCAGAAAGGGGGGAATCAGCAGACATTTCCATTCACTTTCTTTAGCAGGAAATTTACAGTGCAGTGCAGTTACACACTTCTAAATTCATTGTAATCAATGAGTTTAGACTCTAGTTAGGATTACAAAGCTAGTCCAGGTCCAATTCCACAAGTGTTGCTTTTGAACACACGAAGCTGCCTAATACTGATTCAAATCACTGGTCTACCAGTTTGGAGAGCCAGTTTGGTGTAGTGGTTAAGTGTGTGGACTCTAATCTGGCGGAACCGGGTTTGATTCCCCATTCCTCCACTTGCACCTGGCTGGATGATCTTGGGCAAGCTGTAGCTCCTGTGCCAGCTGTTCTCTCAAGGACAGCTTGGGAAAGAGCTCTCTCAGCCCCAGCTACCTCACAGGGTGTTTGTTGTGGGGAGGGGAAGGGAAAGGCGTTTGTAAGCCACTTTGAGACTCCAAGTGAGTGAAGGGCGGGGTATAAATCCAATCTCTTCTTCTTCTTCTACCAAGCTCAGTGTTGTCTACTCTGCATTGCATTCAAAGGCCCCAAACTGGCTGGCCTTCCCAGGCCCCAAGGATGCGAGGCTTGTGATAACCAGGGCCAGGGCCTTCTCAGTGGTGGCTCCATACTAAGGGAATGAGCTCCTGGAGGAGATCAGGGCCCTGTGGGAGATTTCCCAGTTCTGCAGGGCCTGTAAGATGGAGCTCTTCCACCAGGCCTTCGATTAGGAGCCTCCTTAAACACCAAGGAGTGACCCTGTGCCCTGGCTCCACCACCTGCAGCCTGGCTCGCCACATAAATCAGTCAGCCAACTTGAGCCATTATGAGAATGCCATCAGGACCAACACTGAAGTAGTGGTGCAGTCTAAATTATGAATTTTGGTCTTGCACTTTAACTGATCTGGCACTTTAGGAATGAATAACTGATAGATAGTTTATGTATGTTTTAGGTATGTTTTATTGTATTTTATATCTGGATTTTATATGAGCCGCCCTGAGCCTGCCTTGGCGGGGAAAGTGGGATAAAAGTTGAACAAATAAATAAATAAATAACAGGCAGCAGTTCTCCAGGGTCTGAGAGAAGGGTCTTTCAATCTGATCCCTTAGAGATGCTGAAGCTTGAACCTGGGAGTTTCTGCATGCAAAGTAGATGCTCTGTCACTGAGCCACAGCCCTTCGTATGACCATGTTAATTAATTAATTTATTGGACTTGTAACCTACCCTCTCCTGCAGAGCAAGGCTCAGGGCAGGTAATAACACTGTTAAAACAATACCATACATTAATTATTAAAAAACAATTATTGCCACAATAAGTTTAAAAGTCAAGTCAGATGGCGATAGCACAAGTAGCATAAGTTATCCAAGTGAGGTTGTGCAGCCTGACTTTTGATGGATAGAAACTAATACAATGATGAGGTAGATGGCAGAGAAGGGGCTGGGGGAGGCCAATTCAGATGGAAACTTGGTTGCCTCACCCATGGGCCTGATAAGAATACAAGAAGACCACAGTGTAAATGGTGTAAATGAGCCTGGCAGAACATTTCTGTCTTGCAGACCCTGTGGAATTGCATCAGATTCTGCAGGGCCCAGATCTCATCTGGAAGAGTGTTCTGCCAGGCTGGAGCCAGAGCCAAAAAGGCTCTGTCTCGAGCTAATGCTAAACAAATGCTTTTCGGGCCTGGGATACTGGAATGGATACTACACCTACCCTACCACTGGTGTGGATACTACCCCTACCCTACCACTGCACTGAGCAAACTTTATTTATTTAAATATTCATAGCCCTCCTTTCTTTTTGGATCAAGCTTGAAACCTTCCTTCAGCCTAAGGAACCTTCCTCTAACTTGTGACTCTCCAGTGGCAGAGCCACTTAAGTTGGAGAAAGCTTCTTTAGGCTGGAAGGAAGCTCCGTGGAGGCTCCTTGGATCTATCCCACTGCCCTCTCACCTGTGCAAGGGGTGTTCTCCCTTATCTAGGGATGTCTGAAGTATGTGTGAATGCTGGCAGGGACTTCAGCTACCTAGCACCAGAATGAATTTGGCAAATTCAGAGCTGTTAGATGCAAGGATCCATGAAGCATTTTTCTAGTTGTTAGGGGTATTAAAGAGTAGGAAATGTTCAGTCGCCAGATGAGAAAGGAGCACACTAGGGGCCTCTTCTCTCCAACCCAATTTAGTCAAATTATTTCAGCCATTGTACAACATTTTCTGGGAGATGTTTGCATTTCCTTTTTGCAATGTTCAAGTTTATATACATCTTACCAGAGGCAACCAAAAGTGACAAAAAGATAATTGTAGGCAGAATGGATGAGATCTTCATAGCAGGAAGCTGTGTCTCAGCATCACTAAAGAAAGAAGACAAGAACAGATTTAAGTCACAATGTCACTTGAAATACAGATGCTTGTTTTTTTTATTCTTGTGATCAATTAGGCTCAGCTAGCCCATTCGTGGGGTGGGCGGGATATAAATTTGAAAAATAAATAAATAAAACTATGTGGGACCCTCCCCTTAAATTTTTTTTGCTACTCATAATCCAAAAAAATTCTTCCTCAAAAGTCCTCAGATACTAAAGTCAAGTAGTGATTTCCAAACTGCTTAATCTATTAATTTCAGTAATCTTGCATGGACTGCCACTGCCAGTCTGAGTAGAAAACCCTGCGCTGTATCAATCAGTCATCTGACTCCATGTAAGGAAGCTTCATATGTTCAGTCCCTATGAATATAAAATCCTAAAATGAAAAAAGACATAAAGGTAATGACGATGGTCCCACTTATTCGCTTACAAATACTGACCAAAACCCAGGGAAATATTGTCACAGTCCAGTTTAGTTCTCCTTATATGCTTTGCCATCCTTTCATCACAGAACATTAATTTGTTTCATTTTGAATAGACTATTTATTATGATGTGATTGACCTTTTGGTCTTTCAGTATAGTACCTGGATGTTCTTCTCTAACTTAACCAACCGTTATCACCCACATATAATTGGGATCATGATGAATTTATGGGAGTCTTGCTTTTGAAACAATTATATGATCCTCCAACTCATTTACTGTATGTTCTCATTAATTAGATAATACAATTACAGCCTCTCCTAGGGAAAGGATTTAAAATAGATGGAGAGCCCTAACCTGGATAGCCCAGACAAACCCAGTCTCATCAGATCTCGAAAGCTAAGCAGGGCTGACCCTGGGAAGTATTTGGATGGGAGACCTCCAAAGAATACCAGGGCCAGAAGGCAGAAGCAGGCTATCAAGCCACCTCTCTGAATGTCCTCCATGCCCCACTTGGAGTCACCAGAGGTCGCCATAACATCCAGGCATGGGCACATGTACACATGCCAAAATACCAACAAAAAAAAAAAAGATGGAGAATGAGCTAATTTTTCATTCAGAGAAAACAAATGGGTAAAATGTTGATGATTTGATTGACCTCCATCATTTTGCACTGAAACCAGGTCTACATATGAAGTAAAATGAGATTGTAAGCCCTGAGCCAGAAGTGTGGACTCTACCCCTTCAGGCTGCAGACAGAGTGAAACTGTTTTTGAATAACCCCACTTGTAAAAATGAATTCTGTGACTAGAAAGCTAGCACAGACTGGAAAAAAGTTTAGCCCAGTCTGTTTCTAATCAATTTTGTTTTAAACAACAAGAAATGCCAAGAGAGGAGGGGCAAGAAGAGAGGTTCTGCAAAATTTCAGAATTTCAGTCTGTAATGCTTAGAGGCAGGTAACATCTCAGACCTTCCTGTCCTCCTGCTAGAGCACCACCTGTGGTGTGTGACATAACAGAACTGCAAGGGCTGAAGGTACAAAAAGCTGCACTGATTTCTCTTCAAAGGAAAATGTTATGTATTTACCATGCGGTCGCCATGTGCTCCAGTAATGGCGACCGCCATGTGGCCAGAGCACATGGCCAAGAAACTACCTGAGCTTCAGCCAGGTAGAACAAAGGCCAAGTGGATTCTAACCGGCCACCAATCATGTACCTAGGTTTCTCTCAGGGAACCTATGAGATGTAAATAGACTGATAATAGCCTATCAGGCCAGTTGGGTGAGGTCAGGGGATTGTCCCTGACCAGCATAAAAGGAGGGCTCTGAGCCCTAGGTTGCATGCCTCACCTGGACCAGCAATAAAGATCTAGCTGTTTCACTGTTCCATGGACTCCCGACTCCAATACTTAAGAGAAAATTCTCTTTTAAAAGAGAAAGATGAGGATGAGAGGAATCAATGGCTATATTGAAAAAGGGAATTTCAGGGGGAAAAAGTCTCCTCCCCTAACAATCAGGGTTGCCAGTCTCCAGGTGGGGCTGGGGTTCCCCCTGAATTACAACTGATCAACAGACTTCAAGGATCAGTTCCTTTGGAAAACATGGCAGCTTTGGAGGGTGGACTCTATGGCATCACATCCCTGCTGAACATCCTCCCCAGGCCCCGCCCCCCAAATCTCTGAGAATAACCGAGTCTGGAGTTGGCAACCCTACTAACAATGGTACCTTTTTATCATACTTTTTTGTGAGTCCAGTTTACCTGCTTGAATTAAAATTAGTTCTGGAGCCTTTCAGACCATCTAGAACAGGGGTGTCAAACATGTGGCCTGGGGAGCAGATCAGGCCCCCAGAGGGCTTCTATCAGGCCCGTACTGGAACTGGTCATCTACTGCTTCCAGTTCTGTTGTTGCTGCTGCATCATAGCTTACTTTGCCAGACTCTCTCAATTGCTCAGCCATTTCATGTCTTCCCCTGGGTCCTAGACTAAGAACTCTGAGCATGAGATTTCTGTGATGAATGTTAATAAATCAAAAACAGGTTTGCAGCTTACAGATACACACCTGAACAGCATACTCAAGATTGCCATACCAAAGACATTTTGATGCAATAATTCAGAGCAAGGAGCAAGAGGTTTCAGTTATGAGACTGTTAAATAAACAAAATATTGTAAGAGTGCTAATGTTTTAAGCATGTTTTAAGCATGTTTTTATTTTAAGTTAAAAAAAATCTTTTGCATTTGTGTCCTTTATAAAGTTTATATCTCCGCTACCTGGCATTACATTTATGACACACATGGTCCAGCCCAACAAGGTCTCATTCATGTCAGATCCGGCCCTCATAACAAATGAGTTTGATACCCCTGATCTTGAAGGTGAGTTTTAATTTGCTCACTGTTGAACTACTGGCAATAAGAACAAAAATGTGTACAAAATAATTCCCAAAAAATCTTCAAAAAGGAATCTTTGACTAGAATCATTTTTCTCTTGTTCCTTAAGTGTTTCCTGGGTGAACACTGAAGATTGATGTTATAGCTGTTTATTCATTCAGCATTATTTAGTATGCACATTTGTACTGTGATTTTGAATTACGTAGATATTTTGAGACTATGAAATATTCCTGTTGTAGAAATGCTACCTTTCTGAAGATTTTTGGTGAATTGTTTTCTACACCGTTTTGTTCTTATTGCCATTCCCTACTGTGTATCTCCAGTTTGTTGTCACTGTTGAACTATTGGCAGAACATTGTGGGCTCACTGTGTACTTAATGTCCCTGAATGAATCAGTATATGTGATCTTCTAATGCTGTTACTGCAAGTTCTTTATTTATTAGATAATGAAAACATCTCAGCCATCTTCCTACCTACAAGAAGAATTTAAAATAAGTGCATCAAATGAGTAAATCTAAACTTCCAAGCATAGAATGTAATCATTTAAAAGAAGCATATTCCATCTTAAATAGGAGCGGGGGCAGATTTGCTCCCACTTAGAGAACAGCAGAAACCAGATATTAGGAGTGGGGAGAAGTAAGAACTGCCTAGTGGTGCAGCCAACTGACTGGTTGGGAAAAGGAAGCTATTTACAACTGTCCTGACTTACCTTGCACCTTTTTTCTGCAGAGCTCCCCACCCTTCCCTCCCTATGGACAAGCAGACAGGCAGTAATCCAGGACCTTTACCATATCACCAGCATTCATTAGCATATATTGACGACACCCATCCACCAGACTGCAAATGGCTTTTCCTAAGGGCTTTATATAGAGATGGGATTGTGTAGACGGTAGGATTGTGCCCTGTGGAACTCCACACGCTGATGATAATGAGTTTCCCATGTATCTTAGATATGGACAAGCAGTGATGGGCAAACTCTCCTCAGCTCAGTTCAGAATGAGCTCAGCTAAATGAGTTATTTCCCAAGAGAAAAAAAAATTCTGCTTTCCTGGATCCCTGTTTTGAAGTTTAAAACCCATAGGGTTCCCAATAAAAAAATCAAGAGTACAACAGGATCTGAATGCCTTCTCCAACCACTCTGTGAGCCCCCAATGCCCTAAACCTCAAAGTTCTACCCTAATCCTCCTTTTCTCTTCTCCTAAAATTTGCCTCTTAGTATTGATAGTAGTGAGGCTTTGCTGAAGGCCCTTTTGCAAGACCTCCGTTTCTCCCCTTCCTACCTTGTTCCTTCACTGTGCAATGAATCAGTGACAATATACCAGGTTCAAGGAGGTCCAAAATATGTTGTATTCTGTGTAGTTGACGTGCAAATAATACTTTGGTGCCCTTGGAGCTATATTCCCCAGATTCCCTGCTGTTGTGATGCTGGTACCATATAGTTCCAAGCACTTAGAAGAGAAGGAAGAAAGGAAGGTATTTGAGCTGATAGGTACAGAAGAGAGAAAAGGAAATACTTTACTCAATGAGGAATTAAGCTGTGGAATTCACTGCCAGCAGAGGCAGTGATGGCCATGAGAGCAAAAATGACTTTAAAAGAGGGTTCGTGTTATGTCCTAATGGTGACAGCACGTTCAGTCAGAGAAACACACATGGCCGGGCTGGCTACTAGAGCTTCACTTCGGGAGACAATAGCCTGAGCAGATTGTAAATCAGACCAATCAGCCACCCAAGATCTGCCAGGGGACCTAAGCCATAGGGTTATCTGTAATTAACCCTATCAGGGAGATTGGGTGAGGCCAGGGGTGCAGTTTAGACGGACATTTAAGCAGACCCCCCAAGCCCTGTTCTCCAGTCGTGATTTGTACCATCGATAAACTTATGAGCTGATTTCACTGCAACACGTCTCTGGACCCAGTACTTTATTGTTCAACAGATTCATGGAGGATAGGTCCATTAATGGTTACTAGCCACAGTGAGAAAAGGGAGTTTCCATGTTCAGAAGTTCTGAAACTCAGTGATAGGAGAAAATGGCCCATTCTGCATTTTGTCTATAATCCAGTTTCAGTCTGCTGTGGTGCCGACTCCATTTTGGCTTGGGATAAAAGCTTGCCTTCTGCATCAGCCCACCCAAGGGACTCCCCCTTCCTTCCTCTATGGAGAGAAAGAAAAGGTAGAAGGGGAGGTAGAATCCTGTTCCCTGTCAGCACCTCCACGAAGAAGAGAGTGCCTGTCCGCCCAAGGGGCCTCCCTCCCCCTTCCTCTATGGAGAGAAATATTAAAAGGTGGAAAGGGGGGTGGGATCCTGCTCCACCTCCACACCTTTACAGAGCTGGTGGCTGTTGGTGCAAGGAGTTCCTAGAAAGGGAATAAAAGGGGGGAAGTGGAGGAGGGTGCACATCTTGTAGAAAATTAAGAACATAGGACTGCCACCTGGTGGATGATCACGCCTTACAAGGGGGAGGGAAAGAAGGAACGCAAAGAACCCACATCAAATTGTCTGCTTGGAAGATCGGTGGCGGGAAGAATCAAATGGCCCAGGGCAAAACAAAATCCAGAAAACCTGGGGTGGTGCCATTGTGACTTCGCGGTTGCCACTAGACAATAAAATGATGTGTATGGTCAAAACTGAGTCAGCAAAGAAGGACAGGAGCGACATGCTATGCAGAGGGAAATTTTTGTGATAATGTGGAATCAGTGACACATTGGCGGAAAAGACGATTGCAGAATCGACCAACATCAAGGGAAGGCTTCTGTTAGAACAACTAGTTGTCCACTATCCTGTTTCACAGATGCTGAATGAAATGAACAAGCGATCTGATCCAGCAGGGCTCTTACACTCCTATAGTTGCTCACATCCAGATTATTCAGGATCACTGATTGTCTAGGCCCATTTCAATCTGACTTCCAGACTGGCTAAAGAACTTTTGTTACTCTTATGAATTATTAGAGTGAGGGAAAGGAGAGGAAATTATTCTTTGGATTCTCTGTAGCTTAAATAAACAATCATGCCCTTCTGAACAAGTTGTCAGAGGTGGGGATCAAGGGTTCTGTTCTGCTAGTTCCAATCCTACCTTTTTGGTAGATTCCAAAAGGTGAAGCTGGAGGGTTATTACTTGGCCTCATGGCACTTCTGATATGTGGTTCCTCAGGGCTCCATTGTACCCACCATTTTCTTCCTAATCTGCATGCAACTGCCATATAAAGTTTACTGAAGATTTGAAGTGAGGGGACATTAATGTGCAGGTGACACCCAACTTTACTTATTTTCCTCTTCATGTGAAGAAGCAGCCATCCTTAATAAGTGCTTGCAGTTTGTAGTGGGCTGGATCAGGGATATAAAACTGAAGTCCAGGCTAAACAAGAGTAACATATTGATTAGCCCACATGGTGAAGTTTCCCCTGTTCATAAAGGGATTATGCTCCTCCTAAAATGCATGGTTCATAACTTAGGGATCCTCTTATATTCAGTCTTGCAACAGAATGCTCAAGATTCATCCATCTCATAAAACACAATTTTGACAGATGTGTTGGGGGAAGAAACTACAATACCCATGAGGAAGTGCTAGAATGCATATATATGGATTTTTCTCAGTCTGAACTGCGTGGCAGCCATTAATGAGCATGAAGTGATGCTGCCATAAAGGGCACAGAGACAACACCAAATTAATAAATGTAATTTTAAAAATATGTTTTTTTATTATTTCATTTATATGTATGTATGTATTTATTTTGCTTTGCTTTTAATAATGTGCCTTTTAACCCTTGGAGGCAGAAGCAGAAATGGAACTGGGTGAAGGAAGCTACTGTGGAGTCGCAGTATGTTTTCATGCATGTGCAGTTATCTTTTTATCATTATCCAAAAAATAATTGTACTGTTTAGACACTGATAAACCATGCATTCAACATTCAGCTCTGATGACTGCAGCTTGTGAATGTACCACAAACTAATTAAGCACTTTTAATATGTGGAATAAGTTATGACATTGAACTTTTGTATCTCAGTGGATCCAGTGATGTTTTTGTTTAACTGTAAATATTCCCTAGTCTCTCCCACCCCCCCAGCCCCATTTTATTTAGAGCAATGAGAGTTTATTCTCAGAATCTTTTATTCTTCTGAGTTTTCTTTTTTTATTTTTTTCAAAAGAACCATTAGAGACAATACAGATAGTAAAGAGGCATAGTACAAAATGTGTGTTTAATAATGCAGTTAACATTGTAGGGCATAATATCAAATCAAACTAAATTAAATTTATTCACAGCAAAAGCCAGCACTCTAATACAGTAGTCAAACTGAATTTGTCAAAAATTCCTAACACCACAAGCATAAGTGATATATATATAAAAAATAAAAGTATCAAATAGCGTTAGCAGGTCAGGACATCTACATGTGCCGTCTCACCTGTCAGGGGCTGGGTGCCAGGAGGTCAGAAGCCAAGCCGAAGTCCGAGCCAGTCCAAGGTCAAGCCAAATCAGGAACAAATTACCAAGTCCAAAACACAAGCCAAACGCAGAATCAGTCCAAGCCAAGGTCAGGGAGGGAAACTCACAAGCAAACCAGTCCAAGGAGTCAATCAAAAGCCGAAGTCAGAAAGAGCTGAAGTCAGAAAGAGCCGAAGTCACGAGCCAGAGGGTCCAGGATCAGGTTTAGCTGATGCAAGCCGAGTGGGTGCAGAGCTTAGCCAGAATGACTTGTTGCTAGCGCAAGTTGTTGGTCTTTGTGCTGTGCCCAAATACCCAGCCACTTCCTGTGCTTGTTAGCAGCTGGCAGTGAGGTCCCGGCTCCCTCTAAAACCCAGGGCTGAGTGATCTGCGACTACACATGCGTGCCTCTTTTCTCCTAGCAGCTAAGTCTTGCCTGGATTGTGACCTTAGCCATTCCACCCAAGGAGGTGAATCAGGTAGGCTTGAGCTTTGCTGTGGCTCTGCTGCTGCTGGTGCTGGGGTAATGCCCTGAGAGGTGCTTGCTTGAGCCTCCTCTGGTTCAGGTGGAGGGTCCTCTGGAGCTGGGGACTGATCCTCCACCGCACTTAGGTCCGCAGGAGGCAGGTCTGTATCTGCTGTTGGGCGGCTGGTCCGAAGCCACCCCAAATGACCTGGAATGTGCACTTCAGGATGTAGTGGGCTGGCTCAGGCTGAGCTGATTGAAATTGAATCCAATGAAGACGGAGGTCTTGTTCCTGAGTAGGAGCGGACTGAGGGTAGGGATCCCACTACCGACCTTCAGGGTGGTGCCATTGGTGCCAGCGCTGAGGGTTCAGAGTTTGGGAGTGCTCCTGGATGCCTCCTTGTCTATGGAGGCCCAGGTAGCAGCCACTGCCAAGGCAGCTTTTTACCACCTATGGCTGATTAGGCAGATAGTTTCCTTCCTCAAACGCAATGACCTGGCGACGGTGATCCATGCAATGGTCACCTCGAGGTTAGACTACTGTGATGCTCTCTACATGGGGCTGCCCTTGTCCCAGCTCCGGAGGCTGCAGCTAGTGCAGAATGCCGCAGCCAGGCTGTTGATGGGCCTCTCTGTGCGAGACCACATCCAGCCTGCGCTGAGGATGCTGCACTGGCTGCCTATAATGTACTGGATCCAGTACAAGGTGCTGGTCTTAACCTTTAAAGCCCTATATTAGGGGTGTGCAAATTGCGGCCCGGGGGCCACATGCGGCCCGCCACATAGTTTTTTTGCGGCCCACCAAGAAGATTTCAGGACTTTAAGAAAATTGAGCCTAAATTCAATTTGCTCTCTTATCCCATCACTGCTGATATTGATACAGCACCTGAGGAGCTGCAGCTTGAGCTTATTGACATGCAGTCAGATCACACTGTGAAAGAAATGTTTAATGCTGTGACATTAGTTGACTTTTACAAATCTTTGTCTGCTGAAAAAAATTCCATGTATGAAGAAATTTGCTGGGAAAATGTTCTCTATATTTATTTATTTATTTTATTTATTTCATGTGATTTATATCCCGCCCTCCCCGCCATAAAGCGGGCTCAGGGCGGCTAACAACATATCCACATATACATAATTTAAAACATTTAAAACATTAAAACATATAAACCAACATAATATCATAAAGATGGTGTATCATCAAATTCAGCGCAGCACCTGGGTGCCACCTTAAAACAGCTACAAACTGGGGGGTGGAATCGGTCCAGGGCCAGATGTAGATCTCAATACTGGGCAGCCTCTACCCAAAAGCCTGGTGGAAGAGCTCCATCTTGCAGGCCCTGAGGAACTGTAAATAGTCCCGCAGGGCCCTGATGTCATCCGGGAGCTCATTCCACCAGTACGGGGCCGCCACAGAGAAGGCCCTGGACCTTGTACCCGCCAGCTGAGCCTCCTTTGGCCCTGGGAGGGTCAGACAATTTTGGGTACCAGACCGTAGTGCTCGCTGGGGAACATATGGGGAGAGGCGGTCCTTCAAGCAGATAGGTCCCGAGCCATATAGGGCTTTATAGGTAAGCACCAGCACCTTGAACCTTATCCGGTATGCTATAGGCAGCCAGTGCAGTGCTTTTAGCGCAGGCTGGATGTGCTCCCACACAGGAAGGCCCATCAACAGCCGCGCCGCCGCATTCTGCACTAGCTGCAGCTTCCGGATTTGGCACAAGGGCAGCCCCATGTAGAGAGCATTACAGTAGTCCAATCTTGAGGTGACCAAAGCATGGATCACTGTAGCCAGTTCGTTGCGTTCAAGGAAGGGAACCAGCTGCCTGACCAGCTGTAGATGATAAAAAGCTGATCTAGCAGTGGCTGCTACCTGGGCCTCCATCGTTAACGAGGGGTCCAGGAGCACTCCCAAACTCCTGACCGATGGCGCTGGCACCAACGGCGCCCCATTGAAGGCTGGGAGAGGGATCCCTACCCCTGGTCCACTTCGACTCAGGCATAGGACCTCCATCTTCATCGGATTCAATTTCAGTCGGCTCTGCCTGAGCCATCCAGCCACAGCTTGCAACGCCAGGTCCAGATCACCCGGACTGGAGTCTGACTGACCGCCCAACAGCAGATAGAGCTGGGTATCATCCGCATACTGATGACACCCTAGCCCATGCCTCCGGGCTATCTGGACGAGGGGGCACATATAGATGTTAAACAACATAGGGTAAAGCACTGCTCCCTGTGGGACACCGCACACCAACGGATGCCTTTGGGAGAGCTGTTCCCCTATCGCCACCCTCTGTCCCCGACCTTGGAGAAACAAGGAAAGCCATTGTAAAGCTAACCCCTGGATCCCAATGTCGGCGAGGCAGCGGACTAGTAGCTAATGGTCGACCATGTCGAACGCCACCAATAGGTCCAACAGCATCAGCACCGCCGTACCGCCTCGATCCATATGCCTCCGGAGGTCATCTGTGAGGGCGACCAGCACCGTCTCCGTCCCATGGCCTGGTCGGAAACCGGACTGGAAGGGGTCTAACACAGAGGTGTCATCCAAAAAGCTCTGCAACTGGTCAGCCACCACTTTCTCGATTAACTTGCCCAAATAGGGCAAGTTAGATACCGGCCGATAGTTGGCCAATTCGGCTGGATCTAGCGTTGTTTTTTTTAGGAGGGGATGTACCACAGCTTCCTTTAGGGCACTAGGGAACATCCCTTGAGCCAGGGATGTGTTAACAATTTCCCTAAGTGCTCCTCGCACCTTTGTGGCTTGCTTTAATTAGCCATGAAGGGCACAGATCGAGTCTACAGGTGGTTGGGCAGACCAGCAAGAGCAAATTGTCAACCTCTTCCGGACAGAGTGGACTGAAATAATCCAAAATATGACCAGAAGACGTGCTTGGAGCCTCAAGTTCTGCCACTGTATCAACTGTATCAACCCAATATTTGGGTCTACATATATTTGTGAGCAAAGTTTTTCTTGCATGAAGATCAACAAGAGTAAATATAGATGCTCTTTAACAGACATTAACTTGCAGGCTGTGATGAGAATCTCAACAAGCAATCTCACTCCTGATTTCAAAAAAATTGTAGAAAAGTGTGATAGGGTACATTTGTCTCATTCAACTGATTCTAAAATTAAATGTGCTTGCAGCTATAGATGATATGAAATTAGCACAATAAATAAATTGAATGAAACTACCACTATTTTATTTAATTTATATTTATTGATTTTTATGATACAATTTATACCTTTTTTGAAATGCAAAGTTAACTAATGAATGCAATCATTTAAAAAGGTGTGGCCCTCCGCTAACCTCCGCTCCCACAAAGTGGCCCCCAAGCCAAAACAATTGCCCACCCCTGCCCTATATGGTCAGGGGCCTGCCTACCTAAGGGCCACCTTTCCTTGTATATACCCCAGAGAGCACTGTGGTCAGGCTCTCAGCATCGCCTGACCCTTCCTGGCTTGAGAGAAGCTAGGTTAGTGACCACCAAAGCCAGGGCCTTCTCAGTGGCGGCTCCACACTGGTGGAACAAGCTCCCGGAGGACATCAGGGCCATGCAGGACCTCCTGCAGTTCCGCAGGGCCTGCAAAGTGGAGCTCTTCTGCCAGGCCTTTGACTAAGAGCCTCCACTGGGGAAATGGGCCACTGGGGAATTCAACTGGTGGAGCCCTCCTGGCCCGGGATTCATGGGCTGCTGCTTTTTGTTGGGCGTGATCAGTATTGCCACGATCTTTTGCCTGTTTTATCTTATCTTGCAATTTATCTTGCAATTTTATGGACAGTGTGTCTGTTTTTAAACTGAATGTTATTGTTTATGGTTTTAGTTGTTGTTAGCCGCCTTGAACCAGTCCGCTGGCTAGGGGGGATATAAATATATATAAATAAAATAAATAAAATAAAATAAGACAGAGGGGGTATTAGAAATAATTTTAAAATTGTACTGTTTAGACACTGATGAACCATGCGTTGAACATTCAGCTCTGATGATTGTAGCTTGTAAATGTACCACAAACTGATTAAGCACTTTTAATATGTGGAATAAGTTATGGCATTGTGAACCTTTGTATCTCAGTGGATCCAGTGATATTTTTGTTAAATAACTGTAAATGTTCCTTGGTCTCCTTAGAGCGATGAGGATTCTTCGAGCAATCTCATGATCTTTTATTCTTCTGGGGTTCTAATTCCAGTTCATTGAGAATTTTTTTTAAAAAAAAATAATCTGAAATTGAATAATGTGTGGTCTGTTGTAGCTTTCCTTTATTTCAAGAGACTTGTACCATTTCCTTGATCTATACTGCCAGTGTTCATGTGTAAAAAAGTAATGTTGACATTAATGAGGCAGAATGATTGTACAAATGATTCTATCAAGATTCTTGTCTTGTGTGTCACTTACTGAAGCATACATATATTTCACTGCCTTGGTAAGACACCATATTAAAGAATGTTGAGAAACTGTATTCAGTTTAGCTGGAAACTATATTGAAGTTGGACTATATTCAGCATCAGATTTTAACTTTTACAGCAGCTGTTAAATCTACATGGCACAGCAAAGAAAACTGAGTAACTTATTTGAGAGACAAATTGATACTATTGCTAAAAGAACTTTCTACCGCAGCTGGTTGCATCAACCCTTTTCTGATCCGTCCAATCTGATCATGCTAATCCATGCTTTTAAATCCTGTGGCTGGACTATACTGGAACTTTACACAGCACTCCCCTTGGAGACAGCTCAGAAATTGCATCTAGTGCAAACTGTGATGATCTGCTCAGCATCTGGGGCTAGCCAATGCAAACAGTATTACTGTTAGGGGAGTTTTCAAAACTCTAATATAGCCCCCTCCCCCTTTCCAAGATCTCTTTAGGAGAGAAAAATCACTCAAGGCTTTAGGCTAGCAGAACATGCAGTTTTACCGAGATAATCATCTAAGGTGAGTAAGAGAGAACAAGCTGGCATCCTGAACAAGATACGAAGTTCTTCTTTTATACGATAAAACAGACAAAAGGTCTAGAATTCCAAAAGAAAGTTTATTAACTCCATTCTCAAACCTAATTCACTTTCACCCCCTTTCAGAGTACATGCTGCAGTTCTTCTAGGTAGACAAGGAAAACATACCCTTTACACATTTTTTATGGGATATAAGGACGGAACAGACCCTTGACTGAGACAAGGTTGCTAAGAGATCAGCAAGTCAAAGAACAGATTTTTTCAAGTGAGAGGTTAGGGAGGGATATAGCATCTTTAAAATATAGCAAGCCAAACAGGCTCACAATTTAGAGGCCATTATAAGAATCTCAATCTTGCTTGACAGTGTAACTTTCAAACTACATGTAAAATACCTTAATAATTACACTAAGGGTGTTTTCTCACTAGCTTTCCCCCACGGTTTACACCGAAGCTAGCACCGGAGCTTCTGGTCAGTTTCCCACCATTTGCTCCGTGCTCACAATTTCCTCCAGAGTATCACTGCACTGCTCCGGAGCTTCCCTGGAGCAAGAAAATCCTGCTAGGAACATTTAGTTTGAGGTATGAATCCCAGTTCCCAACCTTTGGGTCGAACGGTTCTATATGGCCCTTGGATGCCATGCCCATAGTGATTTAGCTCTGGGCGACTTTAGTGATTTCAGCTGGGCAGGCAGAGTGATTTCAGCCGTTCAGTTAGGACTGGGATCCCATCCTCGTTGCCAGTTTTAAGTATTGAGCAGGAGCCGATGAATTCAAACAAACAGGCTTTTATTCAGTGACATTGTTCAGCTCAAAAGACAGCTCTATGAGAGCAGCACTTTCATTTATACTGTTCCAACACATAACTTTCAACAATGTAACTATATACAAGCAATACTATTGGACCAAAGCAGGGCTCAGTGATTGGGTATCTAGACTGGCTTCAGGACCAATGGGAGTCTTTATTAATCAGCCAATAGGAATTGGAGCTTTAGGATACCAGAGCCCTTTTCAAGCTATTACTGCTTCATATTCTAAACAAACACAACATAAACAGAATAAGAAGCAAAAGGTGGGTGTGGTGGGATGACCACACTTCTGGTAACATGAGGGTGTGGCCTATTATGCAAATGAGTTTCTGCTGTTGGGTGTGGCCTGTTATGCTAATGAATGCCTGCTGGGCTTTTTCTAGAAAAAGAGCCGTGCATTTGAGTATGCATGGAAATATCTCAGGCTGTACTTCTTATGCAGGCTGTGGATCTTGCTTCCATTTCCCTCTTCCTCTCTCTTCTCCTCAACCCTCATCTCTGTTATATACGTGTATATATATATATCTACATATCTCTCTTTCATACATACAAGGACTTGCATTCAACTCAGGATACACTTCATGAGTCTAATGAAGTGGATTCTCACAGTGAGGTAGACGATGGTAAATCTATTCATTTTAAGATGCTTCTGAACTCTTTGTATAATATAGTGAGACTGAATAGGAGAAGAGCAAGTTAAAGAGAGGAACAATGAATAGGTGTGCCATCAAGTTTAAATGCAGAAGCATGCTTCATGAGAAACTCAATCCTTTATCCAACATCCTTATTTAAATATTTAATGATACTTTTTGTTTTATTTTGCTAGGTCTTTTGTTATCATTTAAATATTTAGTAAATGGTTGCCATTGGTATACAAATTGTTCATGTTTAGTCTTCTTTCTCAAATGTATTTCCCCAAAACAAATACATTTGTACTTACAGAATGACTAAGAATATTAAGGGGGGGTGGAATTCTAAGAGTTGTTAAAAACAGGACAAATAAAGGAAAAAAATCAGCAACTGGACCAGATATTTACATCTTTAACTGGTGTATAAAACTTAACAGTTCAGTACCAGGTGAATGTGGGGCGGTTGTTACATAACTTGTGAATACATGTGTGTTTCTCCACTCCCATCTTGGCACATGCAGACACTGAAGCCCTGTTCACAAGTTACAGTGAATACACGTATGTGCATTCACCTGTTTGTAAGAAAGAGACAACATAGCTTCACTTTACATATGAAGCTAGGAACTAGTACCTGGATAAATGTGAGGTTTCAGCAACACATTCAGCTATACATGCTTTGAACGTAACATGGGAATTATACACTGCACATATAAATAAAAATCAAGTATACACTATAAATAGATTGCCCATGTGTTTACTGTAACTTGTAAACATGATATTCATGTCCAGCATGCACTTGATTGTTCTTTGTATGTTTAGTAGTAATTCTCATGTGACAGTCAATGATGTACGACTAGGCAACTGCTACAAACCCCACATTTATCCAGGTACTGGTCCCCAGTTTCATTTGTAAAGTGAATGCACATTGGCTCTTTCTTAGAAACAGTTGGACATGTATACAGGCAGTATGTACATACATTCATTGTAACATGTAAACAAGGCTTCTAATGTACAAGTTGTCCTACTACATATGATATAGGACTTCTAGTAAGGTTTTCTGTCAAACTCGGAACCTCATTTACCATGAATTTTGTATATTCCGTTTTCACTGCCTGTAATAGTCCTGTTTGCTTTTGAATGGGGGGCATTGGGGGGGGCTGGTGAGAGTGTGTATGTATAAAAATGCTTAGCTGCTTCCCAACTGTTTTCTTAAGTGGCCTCCCGACACAAGAAGTATGTGAAATGACCTTGAATGCCTGTCTTTGCTAGTTGGCCTGTCATAGATAATATAACTGTAGGTTGCAGGTGGGGGAAGGAGGGCTAACGGTGCACACTAGATTTAGGTGGGCTAAGTGAATGGATTGATTGGACGGGTCGCTGAGGGTGGCTTGTTTGAGCTATGTATAATTTCTGAACTGGCACCAACAAGATGGTTCTGACACAAGATGGTCTTAGCTTGAGACACCCTGATCTCTCAATAAACAAATCACTGCCAAGGAAGAGTTGTTAAGAGTACGTTTGTTCAAGAGTCTGACAATTTTCTAAACATCCCATAGAAAAGTTTTACTGCACATTGCAGAGCAAGAGAATTTGATATAGGGATGCCATTTCTGGCAACAAGTTTATCATTATGTGAACCTGCCCTCTATTTTACTATCATGGAAGAAATTGTAACTGTTTTCCTGTGTCAAATGTGGGCTTGGGGAAAAAATATTGTCTTAAAACATCATATTCTTATGTGAGCTACACTTCTCTAAATAGTAAGAAATTCCAGGGCAGCACTTATCCAATTTGGTTGCATTTGGAGACGACAACAGTGGAAATATGGAATATTTTGTAATATTTGCTTTATTTACAACAATATAAGAAGAGCAAGAAAGGAAACAAAGATGCATTCCCATGTGACATTCCCAAAAAGAGCAATCCTGCATCTTCAAAGAGCTTCATCCAACTCAACTCACTACAATGTCTTGTCCTCTCCCTTCTTTCACTTCCAGAATCTAAAATAAATCTACCCCTCCTTTTGAGAGGGAGGGTTATCAATTCCTACAGTCCCCAATCCAGCTATCTTACACTCTACCTGTGTGAGTCCTTAATAAAGCAGTTCATTACACATAAAGTTAAGCCTCCCTATTAGATGGTCCCTGTTTCCTTTTTCAGAATAATGAAGAGGTCTCTCTGCTCAGAAGTACCTTGGTCATGGAGTCTTTGAATCCAAACCCACTCACAGAATCATAGAATGCCCTCTGGGCATTCCAGTCCTCCCTGGGTTTTAGGAATGGTTAGAAATCCCAAACTAAGTTTGGAATTAACTTTTATCCTTTTTGCAAACTGGCACATTCAGCATTATTCCCTCCACTTCTTTTTCATTGGCCCCATGACTCTTATCTAAGCTGAGCATTTTACAGGAACAATTCATGATGTCTTTGTGCCTTTTTAGAAAAATGTATGGTTTTGTCCTAACAACCTGAGTCAACTTCCCACTTCCCTATCTCTATACTTTTGATTTTTCTATATTTTCCATATTTATGCTCTTTATTAAATGGATTCTACAGAATTTTAAACAAAGTTGGCAAATCTATTTTCACAACTGACCTTTAATAATTCAGCTTAGCAAAGCCTTTAATGTGCCTTGGTCACTTTTACCCTTGTATGGTTCCTTTGCAAAGCTTTGGCCTGTTCCCTACTTCTATTTTGCACTAATCAAATGTACTAAAATAATATTAAAATGAACTTTTGGCCCTTCATTTTATCCTGCCATTTTTGTAACAATTAAGACACAGGATAGAATTGAGCCAGCTTTCCCAACTCCCCTCCTTACAGCAACCTCACTCACAAATGGCTTTTATTTGTACAGGCCCAGTGATCAGTCATCGTGTGAGAGTGAGTTAGGAAGACTTGCTTGCTGTGTGGTTGATTTAGGGGAGGCTAAAGCTGAGCTTTCCTGGGGGCACCTGCTTTGGGGAGCTATAACTCAGACATCCCAAATCCAATCTTTGCCAAACTTGGAAGGCAGGTGGAGGAGAGACTGCTGAAGACTCCCTGTGAGGCTGGCATCTCTAACTTGCAAGGGGACTGTTCTGTCACCTCCCAAATTCAGAAACTGAACAAACCATGAACCGGTTCAGGAAACAGGAAATGTTCGTGGTTTGTTGTTTATGCAATCAAATTAACCACAAATCACCATGAACCACCATTTTCCCAGTTTGTTCGCATCCAAACATCACACACATTGTGGTGACATCTAAAGTTGTTAAGAAATATTGGCATTTTTTGTCATAGTGTCCAAATCCTCTATGCCACTTTAGGCCAAGCACATAAGATGGGCTTATTCACAGTACCATACTGCAAACATGTACCACCATATTGAAAGAAAAAAAAAAGATCATATCAATTAAATACCAATAAATACCCTGAGCCTGCCTTGGTGGGGAGGGTGGGGAGGGTGGGGGGGTATAAAATAAAAATTATATAAATAATAAACAAATAAATAAATAATCTTATTTGCCAATACAAAATGAAAATGACTTCACAAAAATGACTTCCACAATTTATTAGCATTCTAAATAGAAAGAGAGTAAAAGAACATGTGTTTCCAAAAATTCAAAGATCAAAGGGTTAGCAAGCAGAGTTTTTGTGACAATAGGAAGAAACCTGAAACATGTCCTATTAAAAATATTAAAGAAATGTGGAAATAAAGAGAGTAAGAATTCACATTTTTCCTCTATTTCTTTCCAATTTTATCTTCAGCAGGGTGGGTGGAAGCTGTGATGGCAATTGTGAAATGTCTTGAAAAAATGTCACTGCTGCAACTTTTCTTGGAGCTAAACATCAGGAGTCATAAAAGGTCTATAGTCTACAGAAAAAGATAAATGTACATGGGCCAAGCCAGTTAATGCCAGGGTGTCATGACACAGGGAGTAAAAAGAAGAAGAAGAAGAATCTGATTAGTGTCATCATCTAACTTCTCTTCACACGAAGTGTTGTGGTTAAGAACATAAGAACATAAGAGAAGCCAATGTTGGATCAGGCCAGTGGCCCATCCAGTCCAACACTCTGTCACACAGTGGCCAAAAACACCAGGTGACCTCAGAAGGTCCAGCAGTGGGGGCAGAAAGCCCTCCCATTGTTGCCCCCCCCCAAAAAAACCCACCAAGAATACAGAGCATCACTTGCCCCAGACTGAGAGTTCCTATCTATACTTTGTGGCTAATAGCCACTGATGGACTTCTGCTCCATATGTTTATCCAATTCCCTCTTGAAGCTGTCCATGCTTGTAGCCGCCACCACCTCCTGTGGCAGTGAATTCTACGTGTTAATCACTCTTTGGGTGAAGAAGTACTTCCTTTTATCAGTTCTAACCCGACTGCTCAGCAATTTCTTGGAGTGCCCACGAGTTCCATCTAAGCAATTCTGAGAGTTACAGAAAGGACTTTAAGGATCACCTACTCCCACACAAAGCTACCCAAATGCTCTGGTCATTCTCAGAGGCCCTGCTTTGGATGCCCCTGCCACCTGAGAGTAGATGGGTGGCAACCTGAGAAAGGGCCTTCTTGGTTGTGGAGCTGAAGCACTGGAACTTGTGGGTGAAGGCTTTCTTGTTTTGTCTGGCATTTCCTCATTGTGGGCACATTCACACATTCTGAATAATGCACTTTCAATCCACTTTCAATGTATTTTGCAACCGGTTTTTACTGTATCAAACAGCAAAATCCATTTGCAAATTATCACTGAAGTGCATTGAAAGTGGATTGAAAGTTCATTATTTAGCAAAGCACCCTATTAGCTCTTTTCCCTGTTTGTGTGTTGTTATGCTTTTTGTATATGCTTTTTAATATTTAAATGTTTTAATGATTCAAATAATTTAATGTGTACTGCCTTGGGAACCCTGAATTGGGTGGAAAGGTAGCACAAGAATTATTTAAATAAATAAAAAAAATTAAACAGTTTTGATCAAATTTTTAAAATTTCTCATGGTTTTGCATGTCTTACCTGCCATTAATGCCATTAATGCAAGCTGGTAGTAAAGCTGGGTTATGTGATTCTTTACCTCCCACCATCACTGACAGGGGATGAAAAACTGTTAGGTATCCACGGTGGAACTCTATGGATGACCACAAAAATTAAAGACAACATTTGCACAAAATTTGCTGATGCTAATTTACATCCACAAATACAAATTTACACATAATTACTGTAATTTAAATAGAAATACAATGCCAGTGTCCTGGTGATTCTGGGGCCCTGGGCAAAAGTCCAGGATGGACCCCAGGATTACTGCCACCCAACCACTGGTCCCACCATTGGGGCCAAGCTATGTGTGACCCTCACCCTGTAAGAGGTGGGCAGAAGCCACTGCTGCCACCAAAAGCCAGCTGCCTGAGCCCCAGATGGGGCAGACACAAGTGACCAGCAGAGTAAGCCTGTTGCCTGAGCCCTAAATGGGGCAGATGTAAGAAGTAGCAAGAGCCCACTCTTCTTCTCATTCTTTTCCTCCTTTGGGGGTGCAGAGCTGTGGGTGGTTGGCACCCCATTGGCCTGACCCTGTACAACACATTATACTGTCAGTTCTGTCTACTATCCAGGTGCTAACTGTTGGGATGAGGAACTTTTCAAGGCTCCTCCTGCCCTCACTTCTTATGGCTCAACATCATTAAGTCACTATAGACATCCTAGTTAGCTTGAACAGCCCTTCTTCTCACTGCATGAAGCTCTGGATAGACCCTGTGGCAGCTCAAGAATCTATCCTCCACAGCTTCTTCAGGTGATTTTACTGGTCAGAAACAGAATTCAAACATTTCAAAGGATAGGCCTCAAAAAAGAGGACTGTCCTCTGAAGAGATGACTTCCAAGCATCCTGATCCCAGCAAGACCTCCAGAATGCAATATACAAAGCTCCCATCTAAGCCCATCCAAAAGCCAGCTTTATCACAAAGAGGTTTCATGCAGAACCTTTTAAACCCTGACTCTGGGGATGGAAGCGAAGGTAATGATAGATAGTGGTTAAAGCCAGAGAGATACTGTATGAAGAAAGCTGATTCAAAGCAATCTTTTTCTATGTTGTCAAAGGCTTTCACAGCTGGAGGTATAACACAGCTGGAGGTATAACATCCTCAGAGGTATAACACAGAAAGATGCAGTACTCTCTGTGTCCACTGGCACAGAGAGTACTCCATCTTTCTGTGTTATACCTCTGAGGATGCCAGTCACAGATGCTGGTGAAACATCAGGTACTACAATGCCAAGACTACGGCCATACAGCCTGGAAAATCTACAACTAATAATCTTTTTCTGTCATTTTTCACTGTGGGCTGCCAGCCCACACGCTACTCAGAATAATCCAGACATTTCATTTACTTCCATACTCTAAATATCCTTGCTATTCAAGCCCTTGCATGCCCATGCTTACCTTACACAGCATTTAACACCCATTTCGCAGGTTCCTATACGTACATCTGCAGGATTGCACTCTTTGAAGATGCAGAAGCCATGGAAGTTATGACACTCATCTTTGGATCTAACCTCTCCAATTCCTGTGCAAGCAAAATGAGTTTGTCAAAATTAGGCTTAACCTACATAAGTCCCATGATGAAGCTGAAGTGGGAGAATGGGCCCCTCTATTTCAGACTTGGGAATAATACTAAGAGTATGAGCGTGGAATTCTTTTAAAATGTGCTGTCTTGGACCTGAAATTATTAGGTGAACTTTTAAAAGGCCCTCTTCTCTCATTTATTGCCTCAGCCTCTTAGATGTAATGTAGGAATAAAAGCTATAATATTGGCTTGTGTTCCAAGAATGCTGAAAGGATCACAGAAGCACTATTGCCACCAAGCCTCCATACTGATTTGTCTTCTCTCTCCCTTTCCATCACCCATACTGGCCTGTTTGTTAGCCACAAGAGTCCAAGAAATAGACTTCCTATCCATTAGCACTTCAAAGGACTGAGATCTAGTGGAAGGAGCTGAACCCACAGAGTCTATCAGACCATTCAACAATTAATCAACAATTAACTTACAATGGCTCTGCTGTAGAAAGAATGACACCCATATTAGCACTTCCAATGAAAAGATTATCAGTTCACATAATTTGGACTGGTTTAAGCTGCTCGTCAAACACCCAGCTCAGTGAAGTTACCAAGAGTGCTGCCAGACACTCCTCACCCCGCCCAGAGACTTCCCTTCTTTCCTTATTTGGAAATATTCCTGGGACCTAGACCTTCTTCCTCCTCTCCTCCCTCCCCACCTGTCTCATAGTAGGTCTGCCCCTCTTGTCTATCCCTTCTTTCCAAGCTGAGAAATAAAAGAATCATTTGATTTTTATCCCTCTGGCCCTATAACGTATCCCAGAATCTGTCCCTCAAGTATAATTATGTGTGCCCAGTGCTGTGAGCTGCAAAGCACCCAGTCTGATATACAACATGTGTCTCTACTTCTCTTCTGTTTAGATTTCCTTCTTGGCTAATATGATGCCAGATGCTGAGACCCCAGCCTAGGGAACTGGATCTTTACTGGACCAGCATGGAAAGGTAGCTATAGCCCCTAATTTGCTCTCTTATTCTACCTCATAACCTCTTGCCTCACCCTTCTTGAATGGAGCACCTTACAGATTATGGGTCAAAGCTTTGTGGTAGAACATCGTTTTATATGCCAAAGGTCCCAGGCTCAATCCCCAGGAACTCTAGCTAAAAGGTTCAACTAGCAGATGATGTGAAAAACTTCTAACTTGAGACTCTGGAGAGCCACTGTCAGTCAGAAAAGGCAATACTGACTTTGATGGATCAGTGGCCTGGATCACTGTAAGACATCATCAAGTGTTCCTGTATGTGTGTTTAAAATATATAGGAGCTTAATGTGAGTTTTCTAATGGCAGTGTATTATTGCTGAATGCTTGATATTACTAGGAGTATTTGAGTAATGTAGTGGTCTGACTAGGATCTGTGAGACCCCGGTTTGAATCCTCACTCTGACATGAAAGATGGCTGGTCACATAGTCTCAGCCTAACCTATCTCACAGAGTTATTGTGAGGATAAAATGGAGAAAAGGAGGAGAATGTAGGCTGCTTTGCGTCCCCATGGGGAGAACGTTGGGTTATAAATGAAGAAAAGAAAAAAAATATATTCCTGGCCAGTTGTTTGCATTACTCCTCTCAATAAACTTTGCCTCTCATTTAACACTATCCAGATTCTTCATGTTCTTTCTAAGCCTTTTCAAGAGTTGATTTTAACGTGTTAACTGTGTGCCTCCTTAAAAGCTCTACTTGGATGGAAATGCAGGATAAAAAAATATTTTAAGCACATAATTTTTGTAATCTACCTTGAAACGCAGGGAGAAAGGTGGGCTATGAATAAAGTAAACAAAAATAAACCAATCAATCTAATAACCGTTATGCTTGCAGTCATAGTAGGGTTTTTTTTTAAGGTTTTCAGGATCTCTTAGAAATGTAAAAGGGAATGGTGATCTTGAAAAATCCACCTTGAGACAGAGGGGTTCTGTTGAGATGCATGCCTAGCTGGCTGTGTGATCTGTATTGAGTTTAGAGCACTACCATATCAGGGCAAGCACCACCATTTTTTTAGTTGAAGTATCCCACTTCTGCCTCATTCTTTTTGGGTGAGGCAGTAGACATCCAATCCAACCAGTTCGGCTCGTCCTGCTCAAGCTGCCCTTGAGCATCTTGAGGATCTTGATGGCAGTGAATTTACCACTCAGAGAACCCATACCAATTAGGTTCAATGTCCACTCCGATGGAAACAGACCTAGGACACCACAAATTTTTGGGATGCCATCTTGTTTATTGTGGGAATTTGGAATGCTTGTTTTAGAGTTTTTAAAGTTGATTGAGCTTTGTTAGTATTTTGTATGTTGTGACCCACCCTGAGCCCACTTGCAAGGAGGGCGGGATAGAAATGAAATAAATAAATATTTTTTTGGCTTTTCACTGTCCAAATCCAGGCACTTCCCTGACTGCTGTTCCACATCCTGCTCTAATGATAACTGGTAATCTGCTTTGAGCCCTCTTAGGTGAACGGGAAGGTGGGATATAAATGCTATAATAAATAAATATAAATAAATAAATTGAACAAAAAAAGTATCCCTGTCCACTTGTACGCACATAAAACCTCTAAAAGTAGGACTGAGTTTTGGTTCAGCCCTAATTCTCAGTCCCTTTCTTTCCTTATGGTTGCCACCACATGATTGAAAATATTTATTTATTTAAACACACCTTTCCTCATGTTATGAAGTGGCTTAACATGAACATTCTACAACAAGTTACAGTGCAGCTTACCCGAACCCACTAAATATGTCATGAAGAGCAGGGCAGTCAGAAGGTAGAAGGTCTTCATATTGGACTGTTGTTTGAGATCTTGAGGCCACTGAAAAACAAGTAGCAGTCACAATGCAAATAAGTTATACATCAAGGAGGGACTAGTCCTCATAAAAATGAAATGTTTATATTCTCAGATACAGAGCCACTTTGAAATACCAACTGCTTTCCCGGAAATGGACACAGACCTTTCATTCTCATGTCTGTGTCTTTTCAAGTCACTATGGTCATGGAAATAGCTACAGCTATTCTTCTGCAAACAGACAATTCAAATTAAAACTTCTCCTTGTGGCTCTGCATCTGAGGACAGGAGTCCATGAAGAAAATCTGCATTGTTTGTGTGTATCCTGTGAAATGTATTATTATGAGGATTTCAACTCCTGTCCTTCCTTACCAGTTCCCTGAAAGGCAGCAAAGCTTTAGAGGCAGGGACCCAGGTTTACAGACAAAGTTCTTTTTGCTGCAACTGACCTCCCTGCATCATCAGCCTTTCTAGGCAGTGCCAGAGTTGTGTCCTCCCTGCCAAGAACGTAGGAGATGGTTCAGGTTCTGATGCATCCTTCCTCTTGCTGGCTTCCATGGGGGTGGGCACCAGCTCTTGGCCAAGTAGCCAATTAATAACTGCCCCGTGTTATTCTCTTCTGATAGCTGGAAGATTAGACATAGCCCTTTGTCTTAGAGTATTTTAATTTAAACTGAGACCATTTCCGCAGCAGTGAAATCCCCTGCATCAGCGTTTTAAAAACTGTGCATTATGTGACATTTTCCGCAGTCGATTTTTCCTCACCAGGCACAAACCCAAAGTTTTCTCTTTCTTATCCTGCATTATTGAAACCCCCAGTTTTAGCAAGTTCCAAAAACGTGGGGTAAGGAGAAAACTTTGGGTTTGTGCCTGGTAAAAAAAATCTACTGCAGATAATTTCACATACCACACAGTTTTAAAAACATCCATGCAGGAAATTTCACTACTGCAGAAATGGTCTAAGAGATTATTGTTCATGGTTCCAGGTAGAAACCAAATAAGTTCATATAAGGGAGCATGAGGATTGTACACTATGTACAAAAGGTCAAATAATGGAAGACATACAGAAAGGCTGTTTGTTAAAACTCTGACTTTTTGTGAGTATCACTTTTTTACCTTTTGTCTCCTGTGTCTTTGGTACTGAATGATGTTCCAAGCAGTGTACTACACCAATCTGAATGGTTTCTTCAGAATAAACTCTGAAGTTACACTACCCTCTACAGATGACATAACCTGCATTAAAACCAATGGGAAATAATAATGAAACTAACTGTGAAAACAAAACAATAGCAAAATAAACAATTATCACACAAAACCATACAAAACAACCCAGTAACAAAAGACATATTTTGGAATTAACAAAAATGGGGGGGAAACCTCCCATGTACAAGTCTACTAGATAGTGTGCCTTTATCTGCTTTAAAACTGGTATCACTCACAGACCTTCATGGCCCACAGTGTACATGGCCATGAAGGTCTGTGGGTGATACCAATTTTAAAGCAGATAAAGGCACGCTATCTAGTAGACTTGTACATGAGAGGTTTTTTCCCCATTTTTGTTCCCAAAATAAAACATCACCTTCCCACAAGTTACTCCATGTACTATTTGATTAGGTAATGAAATTTCTTAATTATCTTCCTACAACAAGAATCTAAAATTAGAGAATAGTGAGCTTCTATTCTTAGCACACTGAGATTTTTAAAATACCATTTTATATAGATTCTTATAATTAATATCATAGGGCAATAAATGTGATGGGACCCTCCAGTTTAAAAATGTAAGAGATTATATATCTTTTCTTTGCACACTGTAGGCTATTATGATAGTGTAGTATATTCATATATTTCTATAATAAAATCTGGAGAGAGATGAAGGTGAAGATTTTAAATTTTATATAGAACATAAAAAGAAGTCAACCAAGAAAAGGCAAAACTTGGGAGGGGGGAGATGTGCAGCAACATTTAAAAAGGAAACAAGAGGACATAGGTGGATAAAAATAAAAGCCAATAAAGATGGTATTTCAATCATCTGGCAATGGAAGAATGAGCAAGTGCCTGGATGCCATTGGGAGAAAGGAAAGAATTAATCTAAGATGGTAAGATATTCAGTGCCATCAAAGCAGAATCTGAAGTCAGTGGACTTAGAAGGATGTAACTCTGCTCAGTTAATGAAGCAATGAACATGGGAAGAATAAATGAAATGCAGAATCAAAGTCAATATTTGTTCATCTCATTCTCTGTCACAATACTGCTGGATACCATCAAAACATTAAAAAAACTTTAAAATACATACGTACATTCGCCACCTTCAGGATCCTAATTTGGGTTGAGAGGCAGTATTAAAATGATTTAAAATGCTAGTAAATGATAATAACAATTTGTCTGTGTCACCATAAGGAAGAGTACAAGAGGTTCTGCTTGGGTAGGGCTGGGACTGATGCCTCATGATGCACAGCCAATAAGAATGGGGAGTGCCTATAAAAGCTTGCTTTTCCCATCAGCCACCAGTTATCACTAAAACAGCTGCCCATCCACCCCCACACTGAGCAGTGAACAATTAGCCAGTCGCTGCTGGAGCCAAGTGGGAATCTTGGGTGCAGATTGGCTGGGAGAGGGCCTTTTCCACCTGTATCACATTGATTTCAGGGTATGGGTGCATCACTCAACTAGTCTTTAGAGATCATTTCGGTTTATGAAGTCATCAAACCAGGGGTCATTTCATAGAAAAAGAGGTGCAGGAGCTCATTAGCTTAACTCATTAGCATAACTTATTTGCATATGCCACACCCCCTGACATCACCAGAAGTGTGTCAGAAGGCAAGAGAGAAAGAGAAAAAAAGAGAAAGAGGGAGGGAGGGAGGGAGGGAGAAAGAAAGAAAAGAAGGAAGGAAGGAAGGAAGGAAGGAAGGAAGGAAGGAAGGAAGGAAGAAAGAAGGAAAGAGAAAGAAAGAAAGAAAGAAAGGGGACAGCTACTAATCCAAGCCCCAGAAATACCACTATTCTGGGAGGATAGCTTCAGTGGTGGCTGAAGCCTTCAGAAGGCTGGTCGGAGGAACAAGGACCTTCCCAGGGGACAGGGTCATTTTGCTGCAGCCATGGCACAAGCAGGCATTCCCCATGGGGAGGGGGGGTGGCTGGCACCAACTCCCGGAGCTGAGCAACCCTGAGCTCCTGCTCAAAATGACCCCTGCATCAAACTATTGGCTTGTGCTGCTGGAGACTGAGAAGGGAACTTCCTTGATGCTGAGCATCAACAACTGGATCCTTAAAGGCTTTGTGGTTGGAGGCAGCCAATGAGGTGTGGCATCTTTTGGCACCACTTTGAAGTTAAAACAGGCTAAGTTTGAAGCCAGGGTGGAGTTGCCTGAAGTACTGGTGACCAACCAGTCCAGAGGCTGCCTATTACTGGTAACACAAACTAAAATGGGAGCAAAGTGTTTAATATTAAGCAGATGAGCTATCAGTTTTTAAAAATCTAGTTTAGCCCATATATTAATTGTCTTGCATCTTCATACCTGGGTGCAGAGGCAATGAGTTTGACATGAGGAATAAATAGGAACAAGAGATGCCACAAACTTCATAGAAAACAGGTTCAGCAGGCCAACATTCATTCATTCACTTCATTTTTACCCCCCTTTTTTCCCAATGGGAAACCAAAGTGGTTCACAACATCCCCCCCCCAATACCATGTTTGACAGCTGTGGTCACAAGTGACCCAAGCCTCAGATCTCTTCACCTCACCACGATCCACAAAGACCCATTTCCAAAAGACCTTTGCAGCTTCTGAATGACTTTGCAGTACCTGCACACTAGCTGTGGTGTTTCATCTTCAGTACTTTTGGCCTTTCAAGCCTCTTTTGCATCTGATTCTGTGAACTTAGGCAGATCATTAGAGGGAGGGCAGAAAGGGTTGCATCAATGCTTAGTTCTCGAGGCCCTTTCTTACACACCCAGGGAAATGATGATCGCCACTTTGGCATCAGGTAGGAATTTTTCTCCAGGCCAGTTTGGCCAGGGATCCTGGAGGTTTTTGGTCATCTTCTGGGCATGGAACAGCGGTCACTGGGGGCATGGGGGGAGGTATTTGTGAATTTCCTGCATTGTACAGGAGGTTGGACTAGATGACCCTGGAGGTCCCTTCCAACTCTATGATACTATCTGTGCTGTATGTTAAATTGAGTCTCAGGGTCATGGATGGTTAGATAAGGTAATGAAATGATGAAATACTAAAACTTCCACAATGCTTGGCAAAAACACTTCTGCTCCAAAAAGCATTGATAACAACATGAACTCTAAATAGTAACACTTTTTAAAAGGTTTTATTGCTGTTCTTAATATGTTCTTATTATGATTTACTTTGTGTATTAATTCATCTCGAATGCCCCGATTATGGGAAAAATGTGGTGTGCAATTTTTAAATAAATTGGCACTAGCATAATGTAAGGGTATTCCCCATTCAAAACTCACCAATTGACAAGTTTAGGCAAACCATTCCCCTTTAGCCTCAATTCCATTATCCTCAAAGGGGACAGGGGAAGGAAAGCCATGAAAGCCTATCTTATAGCACTGTTGAAAGGATGATTGAGATAAATTGTGAAGTGCTTGGAAGACATACACGGGGGAGACCTGTATTCTTATTCAAAACCATTGCAGTTTTCAACTTGTATAAGGATGCAATTAGAACAGTAATCTGCATTTACTCTTTCATTGTGACTTAGTTTGATCCCATGGTTTCCATTACTAGTCCTATGCTGAGGATTTACAGCTCCATATTTCTTTGTTAATATATTCCACCTTTCTCCACAGTGGGGACCAAAGCAGCTTACATTATTCCTCTCTTCTCCTTTTTATCCTCAGAACAACTCTGTGAGGCAGGTAAGGATGGAATAATGTGACAGGCACAAAATCACCCAGTTAGCTTCCAGAGCCAGATGGGGATTCGAACCTGGGTCATGTCCATCCATCCCCCCCCCCCCGACATTACACTGAAGTTCCAACTGCTACACCACACTGGCTTTTGTGTGGTGTCTACTTTTGAACAGTAGCGAGCAGCTGGGCTTAGCTGAATCATGCAAATCAAGTGGTTTCAAGTCATCCAGTGGTTGCTGCCAGGGCTAGGGTTGCCAACTTGAAGATGGGACCTAGAGATCTCCCAGTATGATAACTGATCTCCAGACAACAGAGATCTGTCTCCTGGAGAAAATGGCTGCTTTGGAGGGTAGACTGTATGGTATTATATCTGGCTGAGGCTCCTCCCCTCCCTCAGCCCCACTCTTCCTAGACTCCACCCCAAAATCTCTAGAAATTTCCCAACCTGTAGCTGGCAACTCTACCCCCAGGCCTCAACCCAATGAGTTGTCCCTCAAAGGCCAAAACAGTCCTGGAAAGGGCCTGCCCCCTCCCCCTGCCTTTTATTCATAGAAACTCCAAGCCTGGAATGTTGTGGTTGCCTAACAACAGAAACTGAGGGAGTCATTTCTTAAAGCTACTGGAGCACCTTTTATCATTTTGGTGTGTTTTTTTCAAACCCCCAATGTATTTTTTTTAGATTTTACATTTTTCTGAAAACCTGAGGCATTTTTCAGGTTTGTAGAACTATCGTGGCCGTTCACAGCTCCAGTCACCTGATTTGTATCCTCAGATTTTCCCAACTTCACGAGTACAGTATTCATATGGGTGGCCCACAAGACTCACAGAGGGGGGGGATCTGATCATCAAGCCTGGCATGGCTCCAGGCTGTACCACCCAACCTTAGAGCCCAGTGGTGGCAGGGGCAGTGCTGAGAGCCACTTCAAGACCAAAGCAGCTCCCAGAGTCCTCTGCCATGGCATCCATGCCCAGAACACCTGCCACTGTCTGCCACCACTACAGCAAGGCCTGAAGTGGTATCCGCTGTTGGTACAGAGAGGCCCAGAGCAGCTTCTGGCAGCTGCCATTTGCTTTGTATACACAATATGCTTTTTTATGCTAGTCACTTATTTCTTTAAATGAGTCTATAACAACCAAGAATCCCAAGAAAATATATGAACAGAAACAGTATGTGGTCTTCATGCCAAAAAGTTGTTTCATATCTCGGTTGCAATAAAGAGAAAAGACAGCATGAGATTAACGTTTTATGGAAGGACCAATTGTTATCTACCTTTTTATAAAACAGGTGAAAATAGGAGTCCGAGGCAGTTTCCAGATCACCTACTTGTAGAGTTAACACTTCATACAAGGCAAAATTCTGGCAAAGAGCACAACCCAGCCTGGGTGAAAAGCTTTCATTCTTTTAAAAGGCCTGCGTAACAGCCCAATCCAAATAGCACACAAGCTATTAAAAGGAATAAAAAATTGCTTCCCATTGTGTAGCCTCTGAATGGGCCTGATTTGAACCAGTGCACATGGAGGCCACTTAAGGAGAGAATACCTTTTATCCTTTTAAACAGCTTGGGGATGGGCCACTCAAAAGGTTGGATGCTTTTATCCCTTTTAATAAACAGCCAATGTGCAAACTGAATTGGACTAGGGAAAGCCTTGGAATCAATGCCACAGGCACAATTGGCTTAAAAGCATATTGGCCTGCAAGACTTCGGGTCACTTTTTGGCAGATGGTTGAGCAGAGTTTTGAAACATGCTTTTAGTGTTCCAGATATTCATGGCAAGCCTCCTTTGTCCTAATGGCCACTGAGATTAGTTCTCCTGAAAATTTTTTGATCTAATAGTCTAGCCCCACCCCTTTTTTTTCTTTGCTGTCAAGTCCTAGCAAATTTATGGTGACTCCATAGGATTTTCAAGGCAAGAGACATTCAGAGGTGATTCACCATTGCCTGCCTCTGTGTAGCAACCCTGGTATTCCTTGGTGGTCTCCCAACCAAATATTGACCAGGGCCTACCCTGCTTAGTTTCTGAGATCTGACAAGATCATGCTAGCCAAATAGATTGTTCTACATTCAGCAAAGGTTAAAAAAATGTAGAAATCTGTTGATTTCCAATTGTTCTCAGTTAATTCTATAAGAATCACTAGACTGCCAATCAAAACACTCATGCAATGGCTGAGAGCATACAATCCCCAGTGGCTACAAGACAGAACGTTATTTCAAGCAGTTGGAACTAAGGTGCTAACTTTAGCTGCCTGACTAAAAAAGGAGAACACTCTGTCCTGCTCCAAGTTTGGTTCTCTTCTTACATTCTGTTGCTCTCCTTTCATCCCAACATTTCTAAGTGGGCCTTTTTATTGGCTTGCTTGGTCTAATATCAAGGTCTTTTCAGCCTCTCTGAGCAAACATTTCTATGGCATCATGGCATTTTAATAGCAACTGGTATCACATCCAGTTAATATATGCCATCCTTCTACTTAATTGCACCATGTTCAGTGGAATGTGATTACAAAGAGATCTTAACTATTAATAGGCTTGAATCAAGTGAAAAAATTGGGAAGGGGGGAGGGTTTTGCCAGCTCCTAACTCCCCCAGAAGAAGGAATTCAAGAAGTTCTACTTCACTGGTTGAAATCCCTTCTGTCATCAAAGATTTCCCATGGGATCAAAGCCACAGTCATGTCTTTTATCTTGTTTTAGGTTTACTTAGTTTTGTTTTTCTCTTTTTCATCTTTTGCAAAGGTCTATATCAAGCAATACCTACTGGAATATTACACTTTTCTTTTTTTCTACCAAGTTGTAGCCAGCGTATTGTGACCTTGTTGGATTTTCAAAGGTGGTTTGTCATTGCGTAAACTCAGTGTAGCAACCCTCATCTTCCTTGGTGGTCTCCCATCCAAATATGAACCAGGGTTGACCCTGCTTAGCTTCCAAGTTCTGATGAGAATGGGCTAGCCTGGCCTATCCAAGTTGTTGTTACAGTATGTCACCACCTCAGCCCACCTAGACCAGGTAAGCAGGGGCAGGTTTAGGGGTCAAACAAACAACTTAGCAAACAACCAAGAAAGCCTACAGCCTTCACAGGTTATTGGTATGCTGCCACCAGATTCTCTCAGTCTACACCCCACCAGCTGAGAATAGAGAATCAGACTTCCCAGCCTCTCAGGGCACTCAAAGTCAAACAGTTATCAGGGTAGCAATGTGGTCTCAGGTCTAAGGCACTTGGAGAAAGCCTATTTCGGTTGCAAGAAATCAAGGCACAGGTCAGGTAAAATATAATGATTATTTATTAAGTAATAAGTGCAAGAATATTGTAAAAACAAGACAAGACTTGAAGGAGGGTAAAAATAATAAACACTTAGCTTAACCAGCCTAGCTAATCACAGTCAGGTTCAGTTACTTACAGGTTCTTGACAAGACAAGAGACAGTTTGTAATCCATAGAGTCAGTTAGGCCATCCCGGCCTCTGGTCACGATATCATGGTGACTAACAGAGTCTCACTTGACCATCCAGGTCCAAGTAATCAGTTGCTAGCGACAACAGACATAAGTCCAAGGAACTTTTATAGAAAATATGGCTTCTGAACTGGTCATGGCCAGTAACCAATCAGAAGTCAGATTGATGATGTAACTCTCTTCCCCGTTGCTAAGGTGACCAGCTTTCTTTGGTCATGGGAACAGGGCTCGTTACTGCAGTTAACAAGTCTGCTCCCCCATCCAGGTGCAACTCATGTTAATTGGGTCGGAATGCAATAATTGAGCTTCACCGATAAGTAGCAGTGAGCGTTAGGGAGGCAAGGTCAGTATGGCCTCCCGTTATCTTGTTATTCAATTCTGACTCAGGGAAAACACTTACAGTCTCATGAGAAGATTTCTTAGCTGGAGAGGCCTTTTGCAGCAGGCCTCAAACACTGGTCTGAACCAAAGTTTGAAAAATAGACTCTAAAAGGGAGAAATGCATTACACAGTAGGATTTAATATCCTTCACAATTCCATACAATCCAACAGCCCTTGGATCCACACCTACTCTTCCTGGTAGTTTATTTTAAGGAGGAGGAAGAAAGGAGAAGGCAACCATTCTCCCAGTCCAATTTTGGCACTGGAGTCTCCTTTTGGTGATCCCAGCTCTGTATCATCATTTTCAGGAAGTGTCAGTAGTAAGAAAGAATCTGCTTCCGTAAAAGTTAGTTCTATGTAGAATGGAGAAAGTAGCAAGATGGATGATGGGAAATGGTTCACTGGAAATAGAGTTGATGGTCATGGACTGAGAAGCCCAACAGCAGATGACAGGCTTTGCCATGACATTGCTGCTCCCTCTGGGCTTACTGCTTCCTGGGTAGCCAGGAGGCCAATGGACAGGGCTAGTGGATGGATGCGGCTACTATAACATTATAATAACGTCACAGACCCATCAGAGTCTGTAGATAATTACTTTCCATCCACAAATGTGGTCATGGGAAGTATCATCAGACCAGCAGTGAGATCTTGGTTGCAGAATGCCTTGCCTCCCAGATGTTTCCTGCCTTAGTCTGCTCTCTTTTTGTGTGTAATTTATTGCACAATTGTCTGTCTCGTGCTTATTAAAAAATTGAGGAAAGTGTTCCTTTAGCTAAAAAATATCTTAGGAAACTATAATGATCCTGACTGGCAGCAGTGGTGTGAATCTTTCTGTTGTACACTTTCTGGTGCCTTAGTGCTCACTAGGTTTACCAGCTCACCTCCCCCCACCAGCTCTCCCTCAATCTTGCTGACTGCAGAAAAGAACAGGGGAGGGTGACATTACAGATGCAACAATATCACACCTGCAACCACATTCCCTATTCTCTAGGAATTCCCCTACTTTACCAGAAAGTGATCGGGAGAGTTCCTAGAGAGGCATGGTGGGCAGTAATGTCTCTTTTGCATGATCACCTGGAAGTGACATTGCCATGTCAGTGACACTCCACCTTCTCACATTCCACCTCCCAAAAGGTACTGGGGCCGGCAGCACAGGCTGACAACCATGGTGCTCATGCCCATACTTGGATATTGGGAGTTCAAGTAGTATCTTGATTATTACATTTCCAGCTGAATCCCTGCAGTAATCCTGTTTATATAAATGCAGCATCCTGGCAGGTTTTGCTCTTCCATTCAAAGAGATACACCCTGTATTTGATCTTGCAAATCTAACTGGTCTTATGTCCATTTAACCTTTAAACAAAAGAATAGTACCTCATTTTTGCAGGAGGCACCCAGATATATTACAGACACAGAGCTGCATGGCAATTTGCTTTCACCGGAGCAGGGAATTACCCATACCTGTCTCCATATTTAAAAGCTCAAATCCATTTCTCATTGGGAGTAGCAAGGAAGCAGAAGGCACTGCATTTCAAATCTCCTGCCGTGGTATAGTCATGCTGTCACTCACCAATTCATCTTCTGTTGCAAGTAAGAAATATAGTGACATATGTTAGTAACAGATAGAGAGCACTATGAGTCAGGAAAATGCTATCTCAAATCCATGGTCCATGTGAAGTGTTGAAATGTATGCCTAGAGGTGTCAGGTATATGTACAAATAGGTCAAGAATGACGTCATGCCTCAAGGCACGTATGATAAGGCTGAGTAGAATCACAGAATCATAGAGCTGGAAGGGATCTCCAGGGTCAGCTAGTCCAACCCCTACACAATGCAGGAAATTCACAAATACCTCCCCCGGACCCCCAAATCTCAGTGGAATTCCTGAGGCGGCTCTAGGCCACGATTCTCCATTTTTCCACCTTCAGGAAAACCTTCCCACATATTTAATACAGCAGCCCAGGAACCTGTCCCTGTTTCCCCCAGAACCCTCCTGCACTGAGGATTCTGGGACATATCCCTACTCCCTTTCTGAGAGCAATAGGACCTAGTAGGATGGACCTCACTCTTTCCCCCTTTGTGTGTGCAACTCAGGACACTCAATATGGCATTCTATGAGGGAAGATTGTTACTTTTTTCATGTTTACATTTTTACCCTCCATTTCATCCACAGTAATGAAAGCCCGAAAAGGCTTCTGGGGGGGCAAGTTGCCTCTCAGTACAACATTTCTGCCATGATCTGCCTTACTGAGGAATCCCAGATATACTCCAGAGTTCTCCAGAACTTGAAAGCCACTGCTCTTGTTTACCAAGTTTTCAAGCCTGGGGTGTCTGCGGTGAAACAGAAAGAGTTGCCTCAGACCTTGAATCCAGCCAACGTCATGTCCCTAAACCAACACTGTTGCTTAGTCATCTCTATGTCTAAGTTGCAGGATCAGCACTATGTCATGGGCCCAGCTGCACCCTCTCATTCTGCAGGTAAGACCTAGTGGACTGCTTTTAAGGAGGGCATTTCAAAAAACAAAATAATATCACTAGAATCTTGCTTTGGGGATATGGAAACAGACACATTTCACAGACACAGAGTTGCTTAGCAGTTTAATTTTATTCAGGCAGACAGCTGCTAGATCTCTTTCATAGAATCATAGAATTGGAAGGGACCTCCAGGTTCACTTCATCCACCCGCACCTGGAGGTTTTCCACAAGCAAATTTCGTTTTCCACAGGAACAGCAAAGAAGCAGAAAGCAAAGCGTGTCGAATCTGCTGCTCCTGTACAGTGATGCTGTAATTCATCATCTCATCTCCTGTACAAATAAGGAATACAGTGAGATATTTATCTTTGCTTACAGAAGGAGAACACCACCATATGAAGTATATTTAAATGGTTCCATTACCCTGACTACCTGCATTTTGTGAAGCCTGCCTAAGCACAGATAGGTTTGGGTTGGGAACCTATCCATGAGGTCTTCAAGCAAGCGAAAATGATGGGCTAAATTCCACCCTCTGCTACATTCCATCAAGGGCATCGCTGATCTCTAGACTGAAGTGACATGACAACAATCTTAGCTGCCTACGGAGTTGCTTGTACATTGGTTAAGTTAAGGCACTGAGAGCAATCCTAAGCAGGTCTACTCAGAATCCTATTCAGGTCTATTCAAAGGAGCTTACTTCCAGGAATGTGTTCTTAAAAGCATGCTGATTGTGACCTAAACAATATGCGGTATTCCTTCGCATATAACTCAGGTTGTCTCACATTGTTTGAAGGATGCTTCCAGTCCATGTAAGGTCTCAGGCTATGCCATGTACAGACTGGCTATCAGTGACACCATGTTTCAAACCATGTATGGCAAAGACAAGTACCTCTGAGGAATTTCTGAGGATGACCTAGGCCACTGGTTCTCAGGTTGTCTACCTTCAGAGAAAACTTCCCACATGTTCAACACATCTGCCCAGGAATGCTTGCATGTTTTCCCCAGAGGCCTCCCTCATTTAAGAGAATTCTGGAACATATGCATACATACTCCCTTTCCGAGAGGCACGTGCCTAGCAGGCTGTAACTTACTGTTTCCCTCTGGTGAGTGCAATGCGGAATTAGGGTTGCCAACCTCCAGGTGGCTAGCATTATATGACAGATCATGGGAAAAGCAGATAAAAAGAACCAAAATACAGCCGTGCTATCTTTGCTGGACTTTACACTGACATGGATTGAAGTTGTGCAATAGAATTCTACAAACAAATTGGACAAGATTGGTTTGACTGCCAGGTTAGCCTTGAGAAAGGAAGGATATGGGGATCTTTAGCTGGCCCACTGGGAGCCTGGACAGTTGCTACACTTGGACTAAACATACACGAGAAGAAACTGATAAGGAAATAATTAGAACTGAACTTTGGCATGAGTACTTTATTTATTTAAAACATTTATCTGTTATACTCTGTGCATGTAAATGTATGAATGTGCTTGGTAAACAATATAATCGACTATACAATGTTACACTGAGTAATTATACCAAGGCTGTATTTGGGTTGTTCTTAACTTCCAAGTGGAGGGCATGTCGCCCCCTCCCCCCTCCCCCTGATGGCATGGCACGTGCTAATGACAAACACTGTGGCCTTTAAATTAGCTTCAGACTGTGTTTTTTCCCAGCACTGAAACAAGTGCCTATATTGAGATGGTTTTCCCCCTGGATTGTTTGTTCTTACCTTCTACAGCAAATATACTGTCCCCCACAATTTCCAATGCGCGTCTCACGGGAACTACATCTTCCCCGTCTGCATCTCCCCCCTGCTCTTCGGCACCGCTCGCGATTCGATGTGCATTGACCAGATGCTGTAAACACAGAAAAAGAGAGTTGGGGTAATACCCAGACAAGAATTTAGGGCTCCAGCCTCTAGCTGGGACTTGGGGATCCCCTGGAATTGCAGCTTATCTCCAGACTGCAGAGATCAGTTCCCCTGGAGAAAATGGATGCCTTGGAGGGTGGGCTCTATGGCATTGTACCTCACGGAGGTCCCTGTCCTCCCCAGGTTCCACCCCCAAAACTCCATGAGTTTCCCAACCTGGATCTCGTCACCCTACCAGCCCAATCCCCCACTGGAGGCTGGGAGGACCTGGCAACCCTACTTGACTCTTCACATTAACATTGCTCTATTCCTCTTACACACACACACACACACACCCACTCACAAAGAAAAGAGGAAGAAAACCAAACAAACAACAGTCGAAGTCTTCTGAACGAACTATTTCCTGTTCTGTTATAGCTGGCAAGATACTTTTGTCTCCAAGCGGTATTTATTATTTTGCAGCCCACAAAGAATGCTACTGATTCTGGAAGTGGTTTATTAAAGCGTTCTCTGGATGTCTCCGCCTTTATGGCAACAAAATGTAACTTTGACTATTGTTAACTTTACTGTACTCTTCAGTGTTGTCAAATCTCTGTATTTTTCTATCGGTAAAAGCTTCAGCTATTAGATTTCTGCACCTCAGAGTTACATGCCCACAGCCTATTGCTCCAGGTTCCCAATTTTTGATCAGTGGCCCCACCCTCAGTATATGCGGCCATTCCTGTTTGTTTCATGTCCCCCAGGATCTCCAGCTGCCAGTATACCCTGCCTAAAGCTTGAGTCCAGTGGTACCTTTAAGACCAACAAATTTTATTCTGGCTATAAGCTTGCACACGAAAGCTTAACCAGAATCAAACTTGGTTGCTCTTAAAACTGCCACTGGACTCAAACTTTGTCCTGCTGCTGCAGGCCAACACAGCTACCCCTTGAATCTACCCTGACTAGTTCACCTCATGGTTTCAGCTCTCTTTCTCAGCCAAGACTGTCCTATCCTATTTCATTTTAAGGAATCCTTTAAAGAATTTTGGTGTCTGTTATGCAAAGTTAATAGTATATTACCTGGTTCAGTCAGCACCATCATGACGAGAACTGCAACAAGAAGGTAAAAGAGCTTCATGGCTGAAGGTCCAACCTATCCACTGCTAGTGGAAAAGAAGGAATACTTGGACTGACCTGGGGTGCAATGCTCAGGTATTTAAAGGCTTCTGGGAATTGTGACATGCTAGAATGTTGCATAACGATAAACTACAGGCAAGGTTTGCAATCATGTGTGTTCAACGGTTTGCAACATCTGTTCTTCACATAGCCGTCTCGAGAGAACTTGATCCATGGCTGAGTTCAGACTGGTAGTTTGGCCTGATGTAGGCAGGTTTCTCAAGCATATTAAGTGGGCCAGTTCACACAGCCACAGCTGTCTGATGTTCCTCTGCCGTACTCATCCCGTACTTTAATGATTCGATCCCGCTTTTAAAAAGTACCAGGTGAAAGCCGTGGTAAGCCATTTGGGAGTGTGTTGATCCCACTTCCTGGAAGTCTGGGTGCAAATAAGCCACAATCAAGCAGCGCCGGTAACGTGAACCCACTGATCCGACAGAGATGCACGTAACCGCCCACACGGAGTGTGCGCTTGAGCGCACAACTGCCCACAGGGATGCTTCCGGTTCGCGGAGTTAAAGCTCCCAGGCATAGGATCCTGCCCCAATTGCTGCTGCGCCTACACACAGGTCGGCAAAATGGACCAAAGCCGTGCACAGCCACGGCGATGCCGCCAGGGGCCGCCTGGCAGTACAAATGCTCCGTTCCACCTCCTCCCAGGTATGGTCCTGCATCAGTCCATGCAGTGTGACAACCTGGCCTGGGTCTTTTTGCCCTGCTTCCCTTGCACTTCATTCTGCCAGTCTGTCCTCCGCCCATATGTATGAAGTGAAAGTGTGCCATCGAGTCGCAACTGACTCATGGTGACCCCATGAAGTTTGATCTCATAGGGTTTTCAAGGCAAGAGATGAGCAGGGGCAGTCGGTTATTGTCTTCCTCTTCTTCACGCGTAACTCTCAGTAAAAGGAGTAACATCAGCATACCAAGGTCTGGTGGCCAGTGCAGTGAGAGACATGGTTCTTGCCCAGCTTGTATCAAGTCTGCTTTCTGAAAGTCCTGTTTCTCCATTCTTATAAAAAACATTTAAAAATTATTTTCTGCTTTGGATCACCCCTGAGGAAAAAGGCATAGTATAAATGAAGAAAATCAATTCAGTCAGTCAGTCAGTCCCTTCATATAAATTTCGGTATCCATTTTGTTGGCTTCCAAAGACATGCCAAAGATGCACAATAATAAAGATATAAGGACGTAAGTAGAGCTTGCTGGATCAGATCGGTGGCCCAGCACTTTATTTCACAAAGTACCCAAACTGTTGCCCTAGAGCAGGGGTCCCCAGCGTGGTGCCCGGGGGCGCCATGGTGCCTGCTGATACTTTTCCTGGCAGCCAGCAAGTGTTTTTAGAAATTGGGCAGGGCGAGGTGAGGCTTTTGCCCAGCAAGGCTTCTGATCAGCCATTGGAGATTTCATTGGCTGTGCACATTTTTTTTAATGTTGCTTTGGAAGCAGCCGCCACCACAGCACTAGGATCATCACCGTGTGACAGAAGGTAAGCCATGGCAGTCGCTTAGTGGCCGACTGCAGCACTTCCTGCAGCAATCACTTTGTGGCAGCCATTACGTGGCTGTGCCCAGCAGCCCTTGAGGGCCAAACAAACAGGGAGTAAAGGACACAGGGGACCTTTATTTTATTTGTTTATTTTATTTATTTTGAGATTTTTATCCTGCCCTCCTCACCATTTATGGCGGGCCTTTCCCTGAGAAGGCTTCCTAGCACCAGTATTCAGAAGTCTGCTACCTATGTATTTAGAGGTTCCCTTTAGTCATTATGGCTAGTAGCCACTGAAGAACTTCTCTTCTGTGGATCTATCTAACCCCCCTGTCTGTGCTCATCCACTAGTAGTGAATTCCATGGTTTAATTACTCATTAAGCAAGACTACTTTCTTTTGTCTGTCTTGAACCTATTTAACAACTACTACTTTGGATGCCACCAAGGTCTAGTATTACAGGAGAGGGAGAAAAAGTTATCCAATAGAGCACCTGTGGGTGCTGGTGTTGCTAGTGACAGCTGGCAACTACCATGAGGTCCTTCAGGGCCTGCTGGGAGATCCTGGGGGTGGAGACAGTTGTGCTAGCATCAGTGTAATGCATCACTTCATCATGTCACACCAGCACTCTAGGATTTCCCCAAAACTTTATGGTTTTTCACCCCTAGGTGCCAATACATTATATCTATTGATATTAATTATACCATGTCTAATCTTGAGGTCCCATTACTCTGTTGCTCTTTTGTTCCATCCCCCACTCCAAGGCTATTCTATTCTATTCTCTCTAGATCCCCTGCTTAACAAGAAACCAAGCCAGTGTTGACTCCAGCCTGCAGAAATATCCTCCATTTTCTTTTTAGTCCAAACCACCAACTGCTCCCCTATATTTCTGGGTATATCTTTGACAGAATGGGGGGGGGAGTAATCCTGAGAGAGAAGAACACATATCCTTATGGAGGATGTCTGAATATATTTATCACATTTTTCTCTCAGTTTCTTCAAGAAGCTAAAAGGGTTTTTTTCCATCCTCCATTTTATTCTCACAGCAGCCCTGTGAGTATATTGGGCTGAGAGAAAGAGGAAGTGGCTGGTTTACAGCCACCTGGTGAGCTTTACTGGGAGTTGAACCCAGGTCTCCCCTAGACCAGTGCTCTAACCACTACATTCATTGGCTTAAAACAGTGTGTTTATAATATTCCATAACATTCCTAGGTTGCATTTTCCCTAAGGGAGCATATAGTCGGTTCTCAGGTGTCATTAAAAGTACCCAATTCACAAAGTACACAAACTGTTGCCCTAGAGCAGGGGTCCCCAGCGTGGTGCCCGTGGGCGCCATGGTGCCTGCTGATACTTTTCCTGGCGGCCGGCAAATGTTTTTAGGAATTGGGAAGGGCCAGGTGAGGCTTTTGCCCAGCAAGGCTTCTGATCAGCCATTGGAGATTTCTTTGGCTATGCACATTTTTTTTAATGTTGCTTTGGCAGCAGCCACCACCACAGCATTAGGATCATCACAGTGTGACAGAAGGTAAGCCATGGCAGTCGCTTAGTGGCCGACTGCAGCACTTCCTGAAGCAATCCCTTTGTGGCAGCCATTACGTGGCTGTGGCCACCACCCTGTGTCAGAATCCCAAAAGGTGCTCACAGGCTGAATAGGTTGGGAACACCATCCCTAGAGGGCCAAACAGGGAGTAAAGGACACAGAGGACCTTCCCCTGAGAAGACCTCCTAGCTCCAGTATTCAGAAGTCTGCTACCTATGTATTTAGAGGTTCCCTTTGCTCTCTATGGCTAGTAGCCACTGAAGAACTTCTCTTCTTTAAATCTACCTAACCCCCCCCCCCCCCCGTCTGTGCTCATCCACTAGTAGTGAATTCCATGGTTTAATTACTCATTAAGCAAGACTACTTTCTTTTGTCTGTCTTGAACCTATTTAACAACAACTACTTTGGATGCCACCAAGGTCTAGTATTACAGGAGAGGGAGAAGAAGTTATCCAATAGAGCACCTGTGGGTGCTGGTGTTGCTAATGACAGCTGGCAACTACCATGAAGTCCTTCAGAGGTAGGCGGGGATGTCACACAACTCCCCAATAAGATGACATCACACACAGAAGTGACATCATTGTGTTGGAGATGTCGTGCAGCAATACTCTGCATTTTGGACAAAACTTGATGAGGTTTTTTGCCTAAAGCCATAGAGTTTTGCCCAAAAAGCAGAGTATCGCTGTATGACGTCCCAACATGATGATGTAATTCCACATGATGTCATCACATAGGGGACATTGCTGCACAATGTCCCTGTTTGGTGGTAGGGCTTGCCCTGCCAGCCAGCTGACCAGTGGCAGGCAGAAGCCCAAAAATTGAGGGAACCTCCACTTGGACCCAGGGTCTGGCAACCCTAGCAGGGGGTAGGGTTGCCAGATCCAGGATGAGAAACTTCTGGAAATTTGGGTATGGAGCCTGGGGGGAAAAGGGACCTCAGTGAGGTATAATGCCATAAAGTCTACCCTCCAAAGTATCCATGTTCTCCAGGGGAAATGATCTCTATAGTCCAGAGATGAGCTGTAATTCCAGGGGATCCCTGGGTCCCACTGGAGGCTGGAATCTCTACTGGGCCAGGCATGAGTCACACTGGCAGGGCCAGGAACTGCATTCCTTGGGCAGATGTGGCTCATGCCAGTGGGGCTGGGACTGGGAGCTGCTTTCCCTGTGCTGGACGCACCTCTCACAGGCTGAGCTGGGAGCCATCTTCCCTGAGCTGGGTACAGCTCCCCCAGGCTGGGAGCCACCTTCCCCAGGCCAGCATGGCTGTTCTACCCTGGGGATGGCCCAAGGGGGGGAGGGCATCAGCCCACCAGAAAGTACCCAAGTGGCTGTAATGGCCAGTCTGCCCTTGATTTCAAGAGTGCGTGTAACTGAGCAGACTTTCAGGTGAAGCTGTGCATCTGGAACAGAATCTACTTCATGATGAATAATAAGCTCTTCTCATTTTGTTGTCTCTGGTGTTTTGTGTTCTAAGCTGGTACTGGTTTGCAGCACAGAGGTGGTTTCATTTCAAAGGTTGTGTAAGCTGCATTCAGCTCCATTGAAAGGGTGAAACAAAAACCTTTTGACTGATCAGTCAATTATAAAATAGGTAAAAAGAGTGCAAGTTCAGTACCCATGTACAGATCTAGAAAATGATCCTTCTTATGCTGGATATTGTTCTGGTTTTACTCATGTAAAAACAGATCTCATAAAAATGGAAAAGGTGAAAAAATGGACCACAAAAACAAACAAAGGGGTTGAAGCACCATCTTGCAAAGAAAGGCTAAAGAGTTTCAGGCTGTTTGGTTTAGAAAAATGATGACTGAGGAAAATTATGATAGAACTATATTTTTAAAAATGCACTGTTTTTTAGAATAGAAAGTGGATACAAAGAACCCTTTGTTATCCATAGCACTAGAATTCAAGGTCACCTGCTGCAGACAATGGATAGTCGACTGAGAACTGAAAAGAAGAACTTGTTCACACTACACATAATTAACTCGTGGTATTCCATATCACAAGATATCTTCAACCCAACTAGCTTTGATGGTGTTAAATGGGCTGTTCCAGGGAGGTAGCCACATTTATCTATTGTAGCAAAACAAAACAGATGTCCAGTGGCACCTTAAAGACTAAAAACAAATTAGCTCCGCACTCATTTCTTCAGCTGCAGTGTAAAGAAAGAAAATCATTTTCCTCATATTTGAGCAGAAAATTACAGAGTTCTATTAATGCCAATTGATACCTGAAAGAAACTTCTTTCATTGCAGAAGGTACACCATTGGATACCAGTTGCTCCAGGGAGCAATAAGGGAAGGCTTTCATTACCAGCTGGTGGTCCTTCCAGAGCATCTAACTGTAGGGGAAAGGATACTAACCTAAAGGGAATTTTTGCTCTGGTCCAGCAAGGCTCTCCTGTTAGTGTTATGTTTGTAGGCTATTGTGTGGGCAAATACCACAAGCATTTCAAAATACTTTGCAAAAGATTTGTGGCAGTTTTTAGCATCATAAGCCCTTGCTCCAGTGCTATTTCAGGGAGGAAGTTCATTGTGCAGGTGGTTTCCAATAGTTGAAGCAACAGGATACTGAAGTTCAAAGCACCAACGTTCAGTTGAACAAGCTATGAGGCAGTGAACCAGTAAACATCCATATATGAATTCTTCTGGCAGACTCGACTTGAAGTTGTCGAGGATATTGTTTCTTTGATAGAAAGACAATACCATGTCAGCCCATGCCAACAGGTGTTTATGTCCTCCAAATAAAACAGACGACCAATCCATGTGACCACCAGTGTTGTGGTACCTAGAAACATCCATGCCTCTTGGATTTGTACTTGTGTCCAGCCAGCCTGAGCAACTGACACTCATAGAGCTCAGCTTGCCAGCCAAGCTGGTCATTCAACCTTGCTGTGTGTAATGCAGCAAGTGCTCAGAGCAAGCACTGACTAGTCATGCTTGTGAGTCAGTAGGTTGAAAGTGACTGGCTGGTTACAAACATATGGCCAGTCTTAAAATAATGCAGGGAAAACATTGCCCAGATGGAGTTCTCATGGGAATCCTGCACATCCATGTTGAGTCCCATAGCAGAAGAAATGTGGGACATACACTGAATTTTAAAAAAAATTAGTCCTGAACTGGCCTGAGTTGGGTTTAATCTGAAATGCTATTGTTTGACATTTAAAATAACTCTGAAATACATCGTATGGGATCCATGGAGATTCTGAGTCTGTGGTTTCTTGCCTCCTGTGGTTATTGGGCCATTCCAACAGTCATTCTTGTGGTACTGAGTGGTGTGCTCCTGCAATATCTGTATTAGGTCATTCTATGATTATGCCACTATGTATCATTAGTAAGTTCTTTGCCAAATCTGCTATGGCTGGCATGAATGTCACTGAAGACAAGCAAATATTTTACAGACAAACAAAGTCTATGCTCAGGGCTTTTTTGCAGAAAAAGCTCACCAGGGACTCATTACCATAATAGGCTACAAACCCCGGTAGCACAGCTCCCTCCCAGGATTGGCTTCCCCGGGAGCCCCGTGGCTTACGGGGTGCATGGGGAACCCGAGGGAAGGAAGGCAGCTTTTGGATCGGCTTCCCCAGGCACCCCACAGCTGCGGGACACCCAGGAAACCTGAGGAGGGGAGGCAGTTTAAACTGCCCTCCTTCCCTGGATCGGCTTGGCTTCCCCAGGCACCCTGCTGTTTGCGAGGTGCCTGGGGAACCTGAATGGGGGAGGAGGCTGTAGGTGTGGCCAACTCAGAAGCCAGCCAGAACTCTGTTCCTGTGCATTCCTGCCCCCAAAATAGCCCTGGCTATGCTTATAACATTCATTAGAATATGCCTCTATTTTCAGGGGTGGCCCATCCACTAGGAGGATGCCAGAGGGGGTGGGGCAGTAACCAGACCAACCACACCCCTGCCCAGCTGCACCGAACCCAGCCACATGCCCTCAGCTTCAGGGTCTGCCCTGGGAAGGAGCCATGGCCTTACTTGGCAGCCATCCGGGAAACTGCTCCCTCCATCAGGGGACTGGGCTTGAACTTCTTAATCCTTCACTCCCATGCACCACACTTCACCTTACCGTGTGTGTATAGGGGTGAGGTGGCAAGCAGTGGAGTCTTGCCATGCTGTGAGGGAGGACGACGGGAACCACCACATCTTACTGCAAGGACTCCCCTTGCCCCCAGAGAAGAATGAAAACAGGCAATAGGTTCATGGTGTGCCCCAGCACGGAGGGGTGAGGTGGGCTTTCCAGCAAACCATAGAGTTTCCAGCAGTTCCTAGAGTTACTTTATGTTGGTGACATTGCCGATATCACATGTACCCCACCATGTCCCTGCTCCCAGCCCTTCCACCACTGTTTTTTAATTTTTCTCCTACAACCACTTTTGAGACTGGCAGGCAACAGGGCAGAAGACCTCCTTTCACCAGGCCCAGTGTGGCTTCCAGGTTCCCCTGCAGCCACCAGGCCTACTAACTCCCCCCGTCCACATTCAGCAGCTCTCCCAGAGTTGATCTGGGCAGGCATTTTGAGGTTTCCTTTCTCCCTTCCCACTCTCGGCATCTCGCCCAGAGCTGGTCCAGGTGGGCTCACTGAAGCTTCCTTTCCCCACTCCCTGCTCTCGGCAGCTCACCCAGAGCTTCTCTGGGTGGGCTAGTAGAAGTTTCCTTTCTCCGCTCTTGGCAGCTCACCTGGAGCTGCTCCAGGCAGGCTCACCAAGGCTTTCTTCCCCCTCTCCCCACTCTCAGACCCAGCATTGTTACCACGCGTGACCTGTCTCATTGTTGGGGGAAATTAGCATTGAGACAGAGGAGGCCAGAATGGTACAGGAAATGACACACCTATATTTACCAAGGTCCAGTTCAGCAGGAAGACTCCAGATTTAAAGAGGTTTTAACAGTTTTATTAAAGATTTCCCTGATTACAATCACACTAAGGCAATCAAAAATAAAGTAAGCACACAATCCTCAGCTAAGAAATAAAGAGGTGAGGATAGTGACATTCAGGAGCAGTTATAGGGATTATACTACCTGTCAAAATGTGCAGACGTCCATGAAGAGGATACCTCAAATAGCCAGCATTCCACACTATGGAGAAGGAGACCCAAAGAAGAGACTTTGGGGGTGGACTCAGTAATAGGCGCTCTCAGAGAGCACACCGAGGTGTGCCCTCCTTTTTTATAGGAATTCAAGAGGCAGTCTCCCAGGCTAGAACTTGATGGGTCTAACGATCATTGATGGTCCTACCATCAGGGGTCCTTTGGGGCCAGAGCGAGGCGGAGCAAGACTCCGCCAGCCCAGCAGTGGCCACTAGGGTAGCCATGGGCTGAATCAGATTCTCTGATCTGATTCGACCTGCTGCCGAATTGCTGCCGAAATACGGCGGCAACTTTAAAAGCGACTAGAGGGGAGGGGGTTTGAGGGAGAGGCTCCAAACTTGCAGGGTAGCTGCTGGGACCTCTCCTCGAAATACCCACCAAGTTTCAAGAAGATTGGACCAGGGGGTCCAATTCTACGGGCCCCCAAACAGGTTGCCCACATTCCCTCCATTGTTCTCTATGGTAGAAAAAAAGTAACATTTTTTCCCATCATAGAGAACAATGGAGGGGATGGGACAAACTGTTTGGGGGCCCATAGTATTGGACCTCGTGGTCCAATCTTCTTGAAACTTGGTGGGAATTTCGAGGAGAGGCCCCAGCAGCTACCCTGCAAGTTTGGAGCCTCTCCCTCAAACCCCCTTTTCTCCAACCCCTCATATACCCTATGAGTTTTTGACATTGATTTCAAAGGCCCATAGGGTATAATGGGGCTGAAACTGACATTCCCTTTCGACACACTTCCAGTGATGTCAGGGGATGTGGCATATGCTAATGTGTTATGCTAATGCATTATGCTAATGAGCTCCTGCACCGCTTTGTCTACGAAATGACCCCTGCCTACAATGGTAGGTTGAATGGGTTCCCAGGCTTAGCTAAAAGGGGAAAATGGGTCCCTGATGGGTGTCAGGAAGGATCATTGATGAATTTAATATTTGATTCATTTGTCTCAGTGTCCTGAGGAAGGACAGGTGTGCAGACAAAGGATTTCCACATGGACATGGGTGTCACACAAAGGGGATCCCATGGGTGCATGGAGATAGAGGAAGGTTCACCAGATGTCTGCTGAATGGCTTTGAAAATGCAGATACTTTATTTTGAGGAACTCATTGTTATTCCATATGCATACCTCTGGTGGGTGGAGGGGAAGATTGGAAGTTGCCTTGGAGGGCTGCCTTGTGCAACCTGAAACTGAAACCCTCTTTGCAGAGTATTGGCTGGCTCTGTGTCCCAGGCCAAGAAAGCCCTCTTTGGCCTGTTTTTGTGGGTCTCTGGCTCAGGTCAGGAGTGGGGTGCCCCGCTGTTGGGGCTCCCTGTCAGTAAGGCAGCGCCTCTGGGCTACAGCATGACTCACGGTTTGAGCTGCTGGTGGTGGTATGCTCCTGTTCTCCACCACCACCAGGCCCAGTGAGGCTCCCAGCTTTGCCACCACCACTGAACCCAGCAAGGCTCCCCTGTACCACCAACAATGGAAGTGGGTTCTCTGTGCTTGAGCAGAGAATGTTACATTCAGGGCTCATTTTCGGCCAGAACGCACAGGAACGGCATTCCGGCTGGTGTCCGGGCTCGCCCCTCCCCTCCATCTCAAAAGCACCCCACACCCGGTCCTGCGTGGAGACTGGGCATCAGGCGCACTCCCTTTAAACACACAGAGCCGACTAAAAAGCGCTCCACACCTGGTCTCCGTGCAGAGACCGTGCATTGGGCACCTTTCAGCCTCGGTGGGGCACAACGCAGTTGAATCCACCCTCGAGCAGCCCTTGTCTCCAGGGGAGCTTGGCCATCTGGCAATACATCGTAACCGCAGGAGCTTTCCAGGTGCCCCCTGGAGGCTGGCGACCTTACTTTCCTTGGCCCGTTCTCCAGCCGCGCTCACCTTACCGAACCACCACTGTCGGGTGCCTCACCTGACCTCCGCAGTCATGGGGAGAGCGGCGGGCCTGCGGGCCTCTTCGCCAGCAAGCAGCAGCAGCAGCAAAAACCAACACGCGGCTTGTGGATTTCTCTGCCGCTTCCCTCCGCTTGCCGAACAGGGACTCTGCCGGCCCCACATTTTGTTTATTTCCCCGGCTCTTCAAATGGCAGGCAGATTGGGCACAATGCAGGGCGCGGGGACGGGGAGAGGAGAGATCTGTGTGCCGGGCTGGGGAAGAGGAGGGGGCGGGGAGAAGAGAGAGAGCACCGTGCACAGTTTTCTCAACTACGGGGCCCTGTCCGGCTTGAGTGATGGCTTCCCCCTCCGGCTCCTGCAGGGCGTCGCTGGTGCTTGCAAAGTGACCTGAGGCTGGCGCGGCGTGCATGGCTGGCTGTGCAGGGGCTACTTGCACGTTTGCAGCACTCAGCAACGCCCGGCGGGGAAGGGCCTCCTCAAGGTTTGCGTGCCTCCTTCTCTGCTTTGCTCTCCCTGCCCCTGGTAAGTGCTGGTGCAGGGAGGCAAGGGTGGGGACTTGGGGGGGTGGCGGAGCCTTGATGGGGGAGCCTCCCCCATCTCGCTCTCTTTCTTTCTCTTCCTTCCTTCTTCCTTCCTTCTTCTTTTCCCTCCTTCTTTCCTTCTCTCTTTCCCTCTCTTTTGTCTTTCTTTCCCTTCTTTCCCTTCTCTTTCTTTCCCTCTTTTTTCCTCCTCTCCTAGTCTTCCTCCTTCTTTCCTTCTCTCTCTTTCTTTTCTTTTTCTTTCCCTCTTTCCTTCTCTCCTTCTTTCCCTTTCTTTCTCTTTCCCCCCTTTCCTTCTCTCTCTGCCTCATTCCCTTTCCCTCCTATCCTTCTCTCTTTCTTTCCCTCTTTTCCTCCTTCTTTCCTTCTCTTGCTCTCTTTCTGTGCTGTTGGGGGTGTGGCCTAATATGCTAATTAGTTCCTGCTGGTGGGTGTGGCCTATTATTCTAATGAGTTCCTGCTGGGCTTTTTCTACAAAAAGAGCCCTGGTTACATTACTTTTGGAGGATCTAATCCCCATCCAGATTGTTTTTTAAAGGATTAATATTTTTCTGTAAACCTAGGGGGTGCCCCAAGTTTGCAGAAAAATCTCTTTAGCCTCTGTGTTGCTAAGGGGTGTGCAAAAAACCTGGTATTTTTCGGTTCCAGTCTATTGGACCTGAAAATATTTTGATATTTCCAAAATATCTCAATCCCAATACTAGTATGGTATTCAGATTAGGGCTTTATTTTTATTTTTTTTGAGATCCTGAATTTTTTTCAGGTCCACTAGACCCAAGAAAAAATATACTGATCTTTTTTTTAAAAAGCCACCTTGACCCCGGGACTGGCTTGGCTTCTCCTGCAGCGAGAGGCACTGCAGGAGAGGTTGGCCCCAGGACCTGCATAAGGTGGAGAGCTCTGAGCTCCCACCGCCCGGGTCAATCCTGGGCTTGCTCCTCTTGCTGCTTAATTTAAACTGAGCTGCAGAAACAATTTAACTTTTACTTCGGCTCAGCATAGCCAGTCAGATTATCTGATCTGTATTTGGCATAAGTAATACCTGAAAAATACAAGTAAGGTATTGGGGGGGGGGGGGAGTTGGCTTGGTTTATGCCTAATGCACACCCCTAGTGTGGCCCTGATCTGCAACCTGGGTTGTTTCAGGGGTGTTGCTATGTGCTCATCCATTACCCCTTCAGTTGCCAATCTCTTTATGGCAGTTTTTGAAGAGAAATGCATTCTTAATTCTGTATGTAATCCTTTTTTCACAACATTTTAGTTTATATGCATTATATTGATGATTTCTTTTTCTTGTGTAAGGACATAATAGCTGATAACGTTCTCGCATGGCTGAATGCCTTACATTCTACTATTAAGTTTACGGCTAAGTATGACCCCTTGAAGATTGATTTTTTAGACACTACTGTCGATGTATCCCAGTGTGGCATGTTGGCAGTCAAGCCTTTTGCAACGAGCTCTGATAGGAATTCTTTTCTACATTATCAATCACATCATGTCAAGCATTTAAGGGAGAACTTACCTTGTGACCAATATTTGAGGCTGAAGAGGAACGCTACTGTTCAGGAACATTATGAAACTGCAGCAGAAAGATTATTGGCTGATTTTAAGACAAGAGGATGCCCTGCACGTACCATACAATGGGCCCACAATAGAGCCAATGCGATGGATCATGCCCATTTATTTAAAGAAACCACACATGATGAACCACTTAAATCTTTAGTACCTGGCCCTTTAAATCCTTAGCCATACTGTTTGTGTATTTAGAGCCATTTATTGTTTCCATTTATTGCGTTCTTTTATACTCTTTAATGCAACTTTATGACGGAGTGCTGATAACTTGTATTTTTAAAGAGGAGAACCAGGGCTTCTTTTGTAGAAAAAGCCCAGCAGGAACTCATTAGCATATTAGGCCACACCCAACAGCAGAAACTCATTAGCATGTTAGGCCACACCCCTGACAGCACAGCTCCCTTCCAGGATAACCTTCCCCAGGAGGCCCGTGGCTGTGGGGTGCCTGCAGAAACTGAGGAAGGGAGGCAGTTTAAACTGCTTCCCCTCCCTGGGTCGGCTTGGCTTCCCCAGGTGCCCCACAGCTTGCAAGGCACCTGGGGAACAGGGGGGAGGCTGTAGGCATGGCCGACTCAGAAGCCAGCTGGAACTCTGTTCCTGTGCGTTCCTGCCCAAAAATAGCCCTGAGGAGAACCTATGCTAGTCTATGTATAGTGATTTCAACCACTTTGAAAATTGAAGGTAATTGTGTCCACATAAACTTTTGTCATTACTAATGTTAATTATGGATGGATATATTATGTATAATGTTTGTAATGTTTATGTTTAGTATATACTGAAGAATTTTTCGAAATGAAGAATGCAAGCCGGCGTCTTCGTTGTGTCATTTGAAGACATTAGTGGATCATTTCAAGACATTAGTGAAACCTTCTATTAAGGAGATTTGTCTCTATGTTGCAATAACCCTGACCATGTGAAGTGTTGAAATGTATACCCAGAGGTGTCAGGTATATGTACATATAGGTCAAGAATGATGTCATGCCTCAAGGCACGTATGATAAGGCTGAGTAGAATCACAGAATCATAGAGCTGGAAGGGATCTCCAGGGTCAGCTAGTCCAACCCCTACACAATGCAGGAAATTCACAAATACCTCCCCCGGACCCCCAAATCTCAGTGGAATTCCTGAGGCGGCTCTAGGCCACGATTCTCCGTTTTTCCACCTTCAGGAAAACCTTCCCACATATTTAATACAGCAGCCCAGGAACCCGTCCCTGTTTCCCCCAGAAAACCTCCTGCACTGAGGATTCTGGGACATATCCCTACTCCCTTTCTGAGAGCAATAGGACCTAGTAGGATGGACCTCACTCTTTCCCCCTTTGTGTGTGCAACTCAGGACACTCAATATGGCATTCTATGAGGGAAGATTGTTACTTTTTTCATGTTTACATTTTTACCCTCCATTTCATCCACAGTAATGAAAGCCCGAAAAGGCTTCTGGGGGGGCAAGTTGCCTCTCAGTACAACATTTCTGCCATGATCTGCCTTACTGAGGAATCCCAGATATACTCCAGAGTTCTCCAGAACTTGAAAGCCACTGCTCTTGTTTACCAAGTTTTCAAGCCTGGGGTGTCTGCGGTGAAACAGAAAGAGTTGCCTCAGACCTTGAATCCAGCCAACGTCATGTCCCTAAACCAACACTGTTGCTTAGTCATCTCTATGTCTAAGTTGCAGGATCAGCACTATGTCGTGGGCCCAGCTGCACCCTCTCATTCTGCAGGTAAGACCTAGTGGACTGCTTTTAAGGAGGGCATTTCAAAAAACAAAATAATATCACTAGAATCTTGCTTTGGGGATATGGAAACAGACACATTTCACAGACACAGAGTTGCTTAGCAGTTTAATTTTATTCAGGCAGACAGCTGCTAGATCTCTTTCATAGAATCATAGAGTTGGAAGGGACCTCCAGGTTCACTTCATCCACCCCCACCTGGAGGTTTTCCACAAGCAAATTTCATTTTCCACAGGAACAGCAAAGAAGCAGAAAGCAAAGCGTGTCGAATCTGCTGCTCCTGTACAGTGATGCTGTAATTCATCATCTCATCTCCTGTACAAATAAGGAATACAGTGAGATATTTATCTTTGCTTACAGAAGGAGAACACCACCATATGAAGTATATTTAAATGGTTCCATTACCCTGACTACCTGCATTTTGTGAAGCCTGCCTAAGCACAGATAGGTTTGGGTTGGGAACCTATCCATGAGGTCTTCAAGCAAGCGAAAATGATGGGCTAAATTCCACCCTCTGCTTCATTCCATCAAGGGCATCGCTGATCTCTAGACTGAAGTGACATGACAACAATCTTAGCTGCCTACGGAGTTGCTTGTACATTGGTTAAGTTAAGGCACTGAGAGCAATCCTAAGCAGGTCTACTCAGAATCCTATTCAGGTCTATTCAAAGGAGCTTACTTCCAGGAATGTGTTCTTAAAAGCATGCTGATTGTGACCTAAACAATATGCGGTATTCCTTCGCATATAACTCAGGTTGTCTCACATTGTTTGAAGGATGCTTCCAGTCCATGTAAGGTCTCAGGCTATGCCATGTACAGACTGGCTATCAGTGACACCATGTTTCAAACCATGTATGGCAAAGACAAGTACCTCTGAGGAATTTCTGAGGATGACCTAGGCCACTGATTCTCAGGTTGTCTACCTTCAGAGAAAACTTCCCACATGTTCAACACATCTGCCCAGGAATGCTTGCATGTTTTCCCCAGAGGCCTCCCTCATTTAAGAGAATTCTGGAACATATGCATACATACTCCCTTTCCGAGAGGCACGTGCCTAGCAGGCTGTAACTTACTGTTTCCCTCTGGTGAGTGTAATGCGGAATTAGGGTTGCCAACCTCCAGGTGGCTAGCATTATATGACAGATCATGGGAAAAGCAGATAAAAAGAACCAAAATACAGCCGTGCTATCTTTGCTGGACTTTACACTGACATGGATTGAAGTTGTGCAATAGAATTCTACAAACAAATTGGACAAGATTGGTTTGACTGCCAGGTTAGCCTTGAGAAAGGAAGGATATGGGGATCTTTAGCTGGCCCACTGGGAGCCTGGACAGTTGCTACACTTGGACTAAACATACGCGAGAAGAAACTGATAAGGAAATAATTAGAACTGAACTTTGGCATGAGTACTTTATTTATTTAAAACATTTATCTGTTATACTCTGTGCATGTAAATGTATGAATGTGCTTGGTAAACAATATAATCGACTATACAATGTTACACTGAGTAATTATACCAAGGCTGTATTTGGGTTGTTCTTAACTTCCAAGTGGAGGGCATGTCGCCCCCTCCCCCCTCCCCCTGATGGCATGGCACGTGCTAATGACAAACACTGTGGCCTTTAAATTAGCTTCAGACTGTGTTTTTTCCCAGCACTGAAACAAGTGCCTATATTGAGATGGTTTTCCCCCTGGATTGTTTGTTCTTACCTTCTACAGCAAATATACTGTCCCCCACAATTTCCAATGCGCCTCTCATTGAAACTACATCTTCCCCGTCTGCATCTCCCCCCTGCTCTTCGGCACCGCTCGCGATTCGATGCGGATTGACCAGATGCTGTAAACACAGAAAAAGAGAGTTGGGGTAATACCCAGACAAGAATTTAGGGCTCCAGCCTCTAGCTGGGACTTGGGGATCCCCTGGAATTGCAACTTATTTCCAGACTGCAGAGATCAGTTCCCCTGGAGAAAATGGATGCCTTGGAGGGTGGGCTCTATGGCATTGTACCTCACGGAGGTCCCTGTCCTCCCCAGGTTCCACCCCCAAAACTCCATGAGTTTCCCAACCTGGATCTCGTCACCCTACCAGCCCAATCCCCCACTGGAGGCTGGGAGGACCTGGCAACCCTACTTGACTCTTCACATTAACATTGCTCTATTCCTCTTACACACACACACACACACACCCACTCACAAAGAAAAGAGGAAGAAAACCAAACAAACAACAGTCGAAGTCTTCTGAACGAACTATTTCCTGTTCTGTTATAGCTGGCAAGATACTTTTGTCTCCAAGCGGTATTTATTATTTTGCAGCCCACAAAGAATGCTACTGATTCTGGAAGTGGTTTATTAAAGCGTTCTCTGGATGTCTCCGCCTTTATGGCAACAAAATGTAACTTTGACTATTGTTAACTTTACTGTACTCTTCAGTGTTGTCAAATCTCTGTATTTTTCTATCGGTAAAAGCTTCAGCTATTAGATTTCTGCACCTCAGAGTTACATGCCCACAGCCTATTGCTCCAGGTTCCCAATTTTTGATCAGTGGCCCCACCCTCAGTATATGCGGCCATTCCTGTTTGTTTCATGTCCCCCAGGATCTCCAGCTGCCAGTATACCCTGCCTAAAGCTTGAGTCCAGTGGTACCTTTAAGACCAACAAATTTTATTCTGGCTATAAGCTTGCACACGAAAGCTTAACCAGAATCAAACTTGGTTGCTCTTAAAACTGCCACTGGACTCAAACTTTGTCCTGCTGCTTCAGGCCAACACAGCTACCCACCTGAATCTACCCTGACTAGTTCACCTCATGGTTTCAGCTCTCTTTCTCAGCCAAGACTGTCCTATCCTATTTCATTTTAAGAAATCCTTTAAAGAATTTTGGTGTCTGTTATGCAAAGTTAATAGTATATTACCTGGTTCAGTCAGCACCATCATGAAGAGAACTGCAACAAGAAGGTAAAAGAGCTTCATGGCTGAAGGTCCAACCTATCCACTGCTAGTGGAAAAGAAGGAATACTTGGACTGACCTGGGGTGCAATGCTCAGGTATTTAAAGGCTTCTGGGAATTGTGACATGCTAGAATGTTGCATAACGATAAACTACAGGCAAGGTTTGCAATCATGTGTGTTCAACGGTTTGCAACATCTGTTCTTCACATAGCCGTCTCGAGAGAACTTGATCCATGGCTGAGTTCAGACTGGCAGTTTGGCCTGATGTAGGCAGGTTTCTCAAGCATATTAAGTGGGCCAGTTCACACAGCCACAGCTGTCTGATGTTCCTCTGCCGTACTCATCCCGTACTTTAATGATTCGATCCCGCTTTTAAAAAGTACCAGGTGAAAGCCGTGGTAAGCCATTTGGGAGTGTGTTGATCCCACTTCCTGGAAGTCTGGGTGCAAATAAGCCACAATCAAGCAGCGCCGGTAACGTGAACCCACTGATCCGACAGAGATGCACGTAACCGCCCACACGGAGTGTGCGCTTGAGCGCACAACTGCCCACAGGGATGCTTCCGGTTCGCGGAGTTAAAGCTCCCAGGCATAGGATCCTGCCCCAATTGCTGCTGCGCCTACACACAGGTCGGCAAAATGGACCAAAGCCGTGCACAGCCACGGCGATGCCGCCAGGGGCCGCCTGGCAGTACAAATGCTCCGTTCCACCTCCTCCCAGGTATGGTCCTGCATCAGTCCATGCAGTGTGACAACCTGGCCTGGGTCTTTTTGCCCTGCTTCCCTTGCACTTCATTCTGCCAGTCTGTCCTCCGCCCATATGTATGAAGTGAAAGTGTGCCATCGAGTCGCAACTGACTCATGGTGACCCCATGAAGTTTGATCTCATAGGGTTTTCAAGGCAAGAGATGAGCAGGGGCAGTCGGTTATTGTCTTCCTCTTCTTCACGCGTAACTCTCAGTAAAAGGAGTAACATCAGCATACCAAGGTCTGGTGGCCAGTGCAGTGAGAGACATGGTTCTTGCCCAGCTTGTATCAAGTCTGCTTTCTGAAAGTCCTGTTTCTCCATTCTTATAAAAAACATTTAAAAATTATTTTCTGCTTTGGATCACCCCTGAGGAAAAAGGCATAGTATAAATGAAGAAAATCAATTCAGTCAGTCAGTCAGTCCCTTCATATAAATTTCGGTATCCATTTTGTTGGCTTCCAAAGACATGCCAAAGATGCACAATAATAAAGATATAAGGACGTAAGTAGAGCTTGCTGGATCAGATCGGTGGCCCAGCACTCTTTTTCACAAAGTACCCAAACTGTTGCCCTAGAGCAGGGGTCCCCAGCGTGGTGCCCGGGGGCGCCATGATGCCTGCTGATACTTTTCCTGGCAGCCAGCAAGTGTTTTTAGAAATTGGGCAGGGCGAGGTGAGGCTTTTGCCCAGCAAGGCTTCTGATCAGCCATTGGAGATTTCATTGGCTGTGCACATTTTTTTTAATGTTGCTTTGGAAGCAGCCGCCACCACAGCACTAGGATCATCACAGTGTGACAGAAGGTAAGCCATGGCAGTCGCTTAGTGGCCGACTGCAGCACTTCCTGCAGCAATCACTTTGTGGCAGCCATTACGTGGCTGTGCCCAGCAGCCCTTGAGGGCCAAACAAACAGGGAGTAAAGGACACAGGGGACCTTTATTTTATTTGTTTATTTTATTTATTTTGAGATTTTTATCCTGCCCTCCTCACCATTTATGGCGGGCCTTTCCCTGAGAAGGCTTCCTAGCACCAGTATTCAGAAGTCTGCTACCTATGTATTTAGAGGTTCCCTTTAGTCATTATGGCTAGTAGCCACTGAAGAACTTCTCTTCTGTGGATCTATCTAACCCCCCTGTCTGTGCTCATCCACTAGTAGTGAATTCCATGGTTTAATTACTCATTAAGCAAGACTACTTTCTTTTGTCTGTCTTGAACCTATTTAACAACTACTGCTTTGGATGCCACCAAGGTCTAGTATTACAGGAGAGGGAGAAAAAGTTATCCAATAGAGCACCTGTGGGTGCTGGTGTTGCTAGTGACAGCTGGCAACTACCATGAGGTCCTTCAGGGCCTGCTGGGAGATCCTGGGGGTGGAGACAGTTGTGCTAGCATCAGTGTAATGCATCACTTCATCATGTCACACCAGCACTCTAGGATTTCCCCAAAACTTTATGGTTTTTCACCCCTAGGTGCCAATACATTATATCTATTGATATTAATTATACCATGTCTAATCTTGAGGTCCCATTACTCTGTTGCTCTTTTGTTCCATCCCCCACTCCAAGGCTATTCTATTCTATTCTCTCTAGACCCCCTGCTTAACAAGAAACCAAGCCAGTGTTGACTCCAGCCTGCAGAAATATCCTCCATTTTCTTTTTAGTCCAAACCACCAACTGCTCCCCTATATTTCTGGGTATATCTTTGACAGAATGGGGGGGGGGAGTAATCCTGAGAGAGAAGAACACATATCCTTATGGAGGATGTCTGAATATATTTATCACATTTTTCTCTCAGTTTCTTCAAGAAGCTAAAAGGGTTTTTTTCCATCCTCCATTGTATTCTCACAGCAGCCCTGTGAGTATATTGGGCTGAGAGAAAGAGGAAATGGCTGGTTTACAGCCACCTGGTGAGCTTTACTGGGAGTTGAACCCAGGTCTCCCCTAGACCAGTGCTCTAACCACTACATTCATTGGCTTAAAACAGTGTGTTTATAATATTCCATAACATTCCTAGGTTGCATTTTCCCTAAGGGAGCATATAGTCGGTTCTCAGGTGTCATTAAAAGTACCCAATTCACAAAGTACCCAAACTGTTGCCCTAGAGCAGGGGTCCCCAGCGTGGTGCCCATGGGCGCCATGGTGCCTGCTGATACTTTTCCTGGCGGCTGGCAAATGTTTTTAGGAATTGGGAAGGGCCAGGTGAGGCTTTTGCCCAGCAAGGCTTCTGATCAGCCATTGGAGATTTCTTTGGCTATGCACATTTTTTTTAATGTTGCTTTGGCAGCAGCCACCACCACAGCATTAGGATCATCACAGTGTGACAGAAGGTAAGCCATGGCAGTCGCTTAGTGGCCGACTGCAGCACTTCCTGAAGCAATCCCTTTGTGGCAGCCATTACGTGGCTGTGGCCACCACCCTGTGTCAGAATCCCAAAAGGTGCTCACAGGCTGAAAAGGTTGGGAACACCATCCCTAGAGGGCCAAACAGGGAGTAAAGGACACAGAGGACCTTCCCCTGAGAAGACCTCCTAGCTCCAGTATTCAGAAGTCTGCTACCTATGTATTTAGAGGTTCCCTTTGCTCTCTATGGCTAGTAGCCACTGAAGAACTTCTCTTCTTTAAATCTACCTAACCCCCCCCCCCCCCGTCTGTGCTCATCCACTAGTAGTGAATTCCATGGTTTAATTACTCATTAAGCAAGACTACTTTCTTTTGTCTGTCTTGAACCTATTTAACAACAACTACTTTGGATGCCACCAAGGTCTAGTATTACAGGAGAGGGAGAAGAAGTTATCCAATAGAGCACCTGTGGGTGCTGGTGTTGCTAATGACAGCTGGCAACTACCATGAAGTCCTTCAGAGGTAGGCGGGGATGTCACACAACTCCCCAATAAGATGACATCACACACAGAAGTGACATCATTGTGTTGGAGATGTCGTGCAGCAATACTCTGCATTTTGGACAAAACTTGATGAGGTTTTTTGCCTAAAGCCATAGAGTTTTGCCCAAAAAGCAGAGTATCGCTGTATGACATCCCAACATGATAATGTAATTCCACATGATGTCATCACATAGGGGACATTGCTGCACAGCTGACCAGTGGCAGGCAGAAGCCCAAAAATTGAGGGAACCTCCACCTGGACCCAGGGTCTGGCAACCCTAGCAGGGGCTAGGGTTGCCGGCAGGGGATGGGGTGTAGGGTTGCCAGATCCAGGTTGAGAAACTTCCGGAAATTTGGGTATGGAGCCTGGGGGGGGCAGGGACATCAGTGAGGTATGATGCTATAAAGTCTACCCTCCAAAGCATCCATGTTCTCCAGGGGAAATGATCTCTATAGTCTGGAGAGGAGCTGTAATTCCAGGGGATCCCCAGGTCCCACTGGAGGCTGGAATCTCTACTGGGCCAGGCATGAGTCACACTGGCAGGGCCAGTAGCTGCATTCCTTGGGCAGATGTGGCTCATGCCAGTGGGGCTGGGACTGGGAGCTGCTTTCCCTGTGCTGGACGCACCTCTCACAGGCTGAGCTGGGAGCCATCTTCCCTGAGCTGGGTACAGCTCCCCCAGGCTGGGAGCCACCTTCCCCAGGCCAGCATGGCTGTTCTACCCTGGGGATGGCCCAAGGGGGGGAGGGCATCAGCCCACCAGAAAGTACCCAAGTGGCTGTAATGGCCAGTCTGCCCTTGATTTCAAGAGTGCGTGTAACTGAGCAGACTTTCAGGTGAAGCTGTGCATCTGGAACAGAATCTACTTCATGATGAATAATAAGCTCTTCTCATTTTGTTGTCTCTGGTGTTTTGTGTTCTAAGCTGGTACTGGTTTGCAGCACAGAGGTGGTTTCATTTCAAAGGTTGTGTAAGCTGCATTCAGCTCCATTGAAAGGGTGAAACAAAAACCTTTTGACTGATCAGTCAATTATAAAATAGGTAAAAAGAGTGCAAGTTCAGTACCCATGTACAGATCTAGAAAATGATCCTTCTTATGCTGGATATTGTTCTGGTTTTACTCATGTAAAAACAGATCTCATAAAAATGGAAAAGGTGAAAAAATGGACCACAAAAACAAACAAAGGGGTTGAAGCACCATCTTGCAAAGAAAGGCTAAAGAGTTTCAGGCTGTTTGGTTTAGAAAAATGATGACTGAGGAAAATTATGATAGAACTATATTTTTAAAAATGCACTGTTTTTTAGAATAGAAAGTGGATACAAAGAACCCTTTGTTATCCATAGCACTAGAATTCAAGGTCACCTGCTGCAGACAATGGATAGTCGACTGAGAACTGAAAAGAAGAACTTGTTCACACTACACATAATTAACTCGTGGTATTCCATATCACAAGATATCTTCAACCCAACTAGCTTTGATGGTGTTAAATGGGCTGTTCCAGGGAGGTAGCCACATTTATCTATTGTAGCAAAACAAAACAGATGTCCAGTGGCACCTTAAAGACTAAAAACAAATCAGCTCCGCACTCATTTCTTCAGCTGCAGTGTAAAGAAAGAAAATCATTTTCCTCATATTTGAGCAGAAAATTACAGAGTTCTATTAATGCCAATTGATACCTGAAAGAAACTTCTTTCATTGCAGAAGGTACACCATTGGATACCAGTTGCTCCAGGGAGCAATAAGGGAAGGCTTTCATTACCAGCTGGTGGTCCTTCCAGAGCATCTAACTGTAGGGGAAAGGATACTAACCTAAAGGGAATTTTTGCTCTGGTCCAGCAAGGCTCTCCTGTTAGTGTTATGTTTGTAGGCTATTGTGTGGGCAAATACCACAAGCATTTCAAAATACTTTGCAAAAGATTTGTGGCAGTTTTTAGCATCATAAGCCCTTGCTCCAGTGCTATTTCAGGGAGGAAGTTCATTGTGCAGGTGGTTTCCAATAGTTGAAGCAACAGGATACTGAAATTCAAAGCACCAACGTTCAGTTGAACAAGCTATGAGGCAGTGAACCAGTAAACATCCATATATGAATTCTTCTGGCAGACTCGACTTGAAGTTGTCGAGGATATTGTTTCTTTGATAGAAAGACAATACCATGTCAGCCCATGCCAACAGGTGTTTATGTCCTCCAAATAAAACAGACGACCAATCCATGTGACCACCAGTGTTGTGGTACCTAGAAACATCCATGCCTCTTGGATTTGTACTTGTGTCCAGCCAGCCTGAGCAACTGACATTCATAGAGCTCAGCTTGCCAGCCAAGCTGGTCATTCAACCTTGCTGTGTGTAATGCAGCAAGTGCTCAGAGCCAGCACTGACTAGTCATGCTTGTGAGTCAGTAGGCTGAAAGTGACTGGCTGGTTACAAACATATGGCCAGTCTTAAAATAATGCAGGGAAAACATTGCCCAGATGGAGTTCTCATGGGAATCCTGCACATCCATGTTGAGTCCCATAGCAGAAGAAATGTGGGACATACACTGAATTTTAAAAAAAATTAGTCCTGAACTGGCCTGAGTTGGGTTTAATCTGAAATGCTATTGTTTGACATTTAAAATAACTCTGAAATACATCGTATGGGATCCATGGAGATTCTGAGTCTGTGGTTTCTTGCCTCCTGTGGTTATTGGGCCATTCCAACAGTCATTCTTGTGGTACTGAGTGGTGTGCTCCTTCAATATCTGTACTAGGTCATTCTATGATTATGCCACTATGTATCATTAGTAAGTTCTTTGCCAAATCTGCTATGGCTGGCATGAATGTCACTGAAGACAAGCAAATATTTTACAGACAAACAAAGGCTATGCTCAGGGCTTTTTTGCAGAAAAAGCTCACCAGGGACTCATTACCATAATAGGCCACAAACCCTGGTAGCACAGCTCCCTCCCAGGATTGGCTTCCCCAGGAGCCCTGTGGCTTACGGGGTGCATGGGGAACCCGAGGGAAGGAAGGCAGCTTTTGGATCGGCTTCCCCAGGCACCCCACAGCTGCGGGACACCCAGGAAACCTGAGGAGGGGAGGCAGTTTAAACTGCCCTCCTTCCCTGGATCGGCTTGGCTTCCCCAGGCACCCTGCTGTTTGCGAGGTGCCTGGGGAACCTGAATGGGGGAGGAGGCTGTAGGTGTGGCCAACTCAGAAGCCAGCCAGAACTCTTCCTGTGCATTCCTGCCCCCAAAATAGCCCTGGCTATGCTTATAACATTCATTAGAATATGCCTCTATTTTCAGGGGTGGCCCATCCACTAGGAGGATGCCAGAGGGGGTGGGGCAGTAACCAGACCAACCACACCCCTGCCCAGCTGCACTGAACCCAGGCCCATGCCCTCAGCTTCAGGGTCTGCCCTGGGAAGGAGCCATGGCCTTACTTGGCAGCCATCCGGGAAACTGCTCCCTCCATCAGGGGACTGGGCTTGAACTTCTTAATCCTTCACTCCCATGCACCACACTTCACCTTACCGTGTGTGTATAGGGGTGAGGTGGCAAGCAGTGGAGTCTTGCCATGCTGTGAGGGAGGACGACGGGAACCACCACATCTTACTGCAAGGACTCCCCTTGCCCCCAGAGAAGAATGAAAACAGGCAATAGGTTCATGGTGTGCCCCAGCACGGAGGGGTGAGGTGGGCTTTCCAGCAAACCATAGAGTTTCCAGCAGTTCCTAGAGTTACTTTATGTTGGTGACATTGCCGATATCACATGTACCCCACCATGTCCCTGCTCCCAGCCCTTCCACCACTGTTTTTTAATTTTTCTCCTACAACCACTTTTGAGACTGGCAGGCAACAGGGCAGAAGACCTCCTTTCACCAGGCCCAGTGTGGCTTCCAGGTTCCCCTGCAGCCACCAGGCCTACTAACTCCCCCCGTCCACACTCAGCAGCTCTCCCAGAGTTGATCTGGGCAGGCATTTTGAGGTTTCCTTTCTCCCTTCCCACTCTCGGCATCTCGCCCAGAGCTGGTCCAGGTGGGCTCACTGAAGCTTCCTTTCCCCACTTGAGACAGAGGAGGCCAGAATGGTACAGGAAATGACACACCTATATTTACCAAGGTCCAGTTCAGCAGGAAGACTCCAGATTTAAAGAGGTTTTTTTTTTTTTTGATAAGATTTTTATTTCATTTTCACAGACATACATTCTTTTCCACCTTCGAGACTTCCAAACTACAAGACATTATTTGTACATCCACTATGACAGTTTCCATTTTTACAAGATCGTATATTCTTGTATTATTTTCCAATAGACCTTAAGTTTTACTATATGCATCAAGCAGTGGGGACCGCACGGAACCTCCACATACTATATTGCAATTTAATTGGTCTATTTGTTTCTTTTTCTTTAAAGATCTTCCCCTACTTCTTATATCACATATAATTCTTGTTTTTGTAAAGATTCTTTTGTAGTTTCTTGTTGCTTTTTCTAAAATCTGCAAACCCTAAGTTCATACGTTCAATAATCCATGTTTTGAGCCATTCATTTACTTTTACACCATTCATAGAATTTCAACCATCTATCCTGTAATAATTCATTCTTTTTTCCATGTAATATTTGGCTTAGTTTTTCAGCTTCTACCAACTCCATCACTTTATATATTACCTCATTAATTATTGGGCCCTCGGGTAATTTCCAATATTTTGCCCACATGATTCGTGCAGCTGTAACAGTACAGACTATAAAGATAGTATCCGGTTTGTTTACCCAGTCAGGGAGCATATTTAGTAAGAAGAGTTTTGGTGATAACGGTAATTCTAACGGTAATTCTTCCAGATTTAAAGAGGTTTTAACAGTTTTATTAAAGATTTCCCTGATTACAATCACACTAAGGCAATCAAAAATAAAGTAAGCACACAATCCTCAGCTAAGAAATAAAGAGGTGAGGATAGTGACATTCAGGAGCAGTTATAGGGATTATACTACCTGTCAAAATGTGCAGACGTCCATGAAGAGGATACCTCAAATAGCCAGCATTCCACACTATGGAGAAGGAGACCCAAAGAAGAGACTTTGGGGGTGGACTCAGTAATAGGCGCTCTCAGAGAGCACACCGAGGTGTGCCCTCCTTTTTTATAGGAATTCAAGAGGCAGTCTCCCAGGCTAGAACTTGATGGGTCTAACGATCATTGATGGTCCTACCATCAGGGGTCCTTTGGGGCCAGAGCGAGGTGGAGCAAGACTCCGCCAGCCCAGCAGTGGCCACTAGGGTAGCCATGGGCCAAATCAGATTCTCTGATCTGATTCGACCTGCTGCCGAATTGCTGCAGAAATACGGCGGCAACTTTAAAAGCGACTGGAGGGGAGGGGGTTTGAGGGAGAGGCTCCAAACTTGCAGGGTAGCTGCTGGGACCTCTCCTCAAAATACCCACCAAGTTTCAAGAAGATTGGACCAGGGGGTCCAATTCTACGGGCCCCCAAACAGGTTGCCCACATTCCCTCCATTGTTCTCTATGGTAGAAAAAAAGTAACATTTTTTCCCATCATAGAGAACAATGGAGGGGATGGGACAAACTGTTTGGGGGCCCATAGTATTGGACCTCGTGGTCCAATCTTCTTGAAACTTGGTGGGAATTTCGAGGAGAGGCCCCAGCAGCTACCCTGCAAGTTTGGAGTCTCTCCCTCAAACCCCCTTTTCTCCAGCCCCTCATATACCCTATGAATTTTTGACATTGATTTCAAAGGCCCATAGGGTATAATGGGGCTGAAACTGACATTCCCTTTCGACACACTTCCAGTGATGTCAGGGGATGTGGCATATGCTAATGCATTATGCTAATGCATTATGCTAATGAGCTCCTGCACCTCTTTGTCTACGAAATGACCCCTGCCTACAATGGTAGGTTGAATGGGTTCCCAGGCTTAGCTAAAAGGGGGAAATGGGTCCCTGATGGGTGTCAGGAAGGATCATTGATGAATTTAATATTTGATTCGTTTGTCTCAGTGTCCTGAGGAAGGACAGGTGTGCAGACAAAGGATTTCCACATGGACATGGGTGTCACACAAAGGGGATCCCATAGGTGCATGGAGATAGAGGAAGGTTCACCAGATGTCTGCTGAATGGCTTTGAAAATGCAGATACTTTATTTTGAGGAACTCATTGTTATTCCACATGCATACCTCTGGTGGGTGGAGGGGAAGATTGGAAGTTGCCTTGGAGGGCTGCCTTGTGCAACCTGAAACTGAAACCCTCTTTGCAGAGTATTGGCTGGCTCTGTGTCCCAGGCCAAGAAAGCCCTCTTTGGCCTGTTTTTGTGGGTCTCTGGCTCAGGTCAGGAGTGGGGTGCCCCGCTGTTGGGGCTCCCTGTCAGTAAGGCAGCGCCTCTGGGCTACAGCATGACTCACGGTTTGAGCTGCTGGTGGTGGTATGCTCCTGTTCTCCACCACCACCAGGCCCAGTGAGGCTCCCAGCTTTGCCACCACCACTGAACCCAGCAAGGCTCCCCTGTACCACCAACAAACAATGGAAGTGGGTTCTCTGTGCTTGAGCAGAGAATGTTACATTCAGGGCTCATTTTCGGCCGGAACGCACAGGAACGGCATTCCGGCTGACGTCCGGGCTCGTCCCTCCCCTCCATCTCAAAAGCACCCCACACCCGGTCCTGCGTGGAGACTGGGCATCAGGCGCACTCCCTTTAAACACACAGAGCCGACTAAAAAGCGCTCCACACCTGGTCTCCGTGCAGAGACCGTGCATTGGGCACCTTTCAGCCTCGGTGGGGCACAACGCAGTTGAATCCACCCTCGAGCAGCCCTTGTCTCCAGGGGAGCTTGGCCATCTGGCAATACATCGTAACCACAGGAGCTTTCCAGGTGCCCCCTGGAGGCTGGCGACCTTACTTTCCTTGGCCCGTTCTCCAGCCGCGCTCACCTTACCGAACCACCACTGTCGGGTGCCTCACCTGACCTCCGCAGTCATGGGGAGAGCGGCGGGCCTGCGGGCCTCTTCGCCAGCAAGCAGCAGCAGCAGCAAAAACCAACACGCGGCTTGTGGATTTCTCTGCCGCTTCCCTCCGCTTGCCGAACAGGGACTCTGCCGGCCCCACATTTTGTTTATTTCCCGGCTCTTCAAATGGCAGGCAGATTGGGCACAATGCAGGGCGCGAGGACGGGGAGAGGAGAGGAGATCTGTGTGCCGGGCTGGGGAAGAGGAGGGGGCGGGGAGAAGAGAGAGAGCACCGTGCACAGTTTTCTCAACTACGGGGCCCTGTCCGGCTTGAGTGATGGCTTCCCCCTCCGGCTCCTGCAGGGCGTCGCTGGTGCTTGCAAAGTGACCTGAGGCTGGCGCGGCGTGCATGGCTGGCTGTGCAGGGGCTACTTGCACGTTTGCAGCACTCAGCAACGCCCGGCGGGGAAGGGCCTCCTCAAGGTTTGCGTGCCTCCTTCTCTGCTTTGCTCTCCCTGCCCCTGGTAAGTGCTGGTGCAGGGAGGCAAGGGTGGGGACTTGGGGGGGTGGCGGAGCCTTGATGGGGGAGCCTCCCCCATCTCGCTCTCTTTCTTTCTCTTCCTTCCTTCTTCCTTCCTTCTTCTTTTCCCTCCTTCTTTCCTTCTCTCTTTCCCTCTCTTTTGTCTTTCTTTCCCTTCTTTCCCTTCTCTTTCTTTCCCTCTTTTTTCCTCCTCTCCTAGTCTTCCTCCTTCTTTCCTTCTCTCTCTTTCTTTTCTTTTTCTTTCCCTCTTTCCTTCTCTCCTTCTTTCCCTTTCCTTCTCTTTCCCCCCTTTCCTTCTCTGTCTGCCTCATTCCCTTTCCCTCCTATCCTTCTCTCTTTCTTTCCCTCTTTTCCTCCTTCTTTCCTTCTCTTGCTCTCTTTCTGTGCTGTTGGGGGTGTGGCCTAATATGCTAATTAGTTCCTGCTGGTGGGTGTGGCCTGTTATTCTAATGAGTTCCTGCTGGGCTTTTTCTACAAAAAGAGCCCTGGTTACATTACTTTTGGAGGATCTAATCCCCATCCAGATTGTTTTTTAAAGGATTAATATTTTTCTGTAAACCTAGGGGGTGCCCCAAGTTTGCAGAAAAATCTCTTTAGCCTCTGTGTTGCTAAGGGGTGTGCAAAAAACCTGGTATTTTTCGGTTCCAGTCTATTGGACCTGAAAATATTTTGGTATTTCCAAAATATCTCAATCCCAATACTAGTATGGTATTCAGATTAGGGCTTTATTTTTATTTTTTTTGAGATCCTGAATTTTTTTCAGGTCCACTAGACCCAAGAAAAAATATACTGATCTTTTTTTTAAAAAGCCACCTTGACCCCGGGACTGGCTTGGCTTCTCCTGCAGCGAGAGGCACTGCAGGAGAGGCTGGCCCCAGGACCTGCATAAGGTGGAGAGCTCTGAGCTCCCACCGCCCGGGTCAATCCTGGGCTTGCTCCTCTTGCTGCTTAATTTAAACTGAGCTGCAGAAACAATTTAACTTTTACTTCGGCTCAGCATAGCCAGTCAGATTATCTGATCTGTATTTGGCATAAGTAATACCTGAAAAATACAAGTAAGGTATTGGGGGGGGGGGGGGAGTTGGCTTGGTTTATGCCTAATGCACACCCCTAGTGTGGCCCTGATCTGCAACCTGGGTTGTTTCAGGGGTGTTGCTATGTGCTCATCCATTACCCCTTCAGTTGCCAATCTCTTTATGGCAGTTTTTGAAGAGAAATGCATTCTTAATTCTGTATGTAATCCTTTTTTCACAACATTTTAGTTTATATGCATTATATTGATGATTTCTTTTTCTTGTGTAAGGACATAATAGCTGATAACGTTCTCGCATGGCTGAATGCCTTACATTCTACTATTAAGTTTACGGCTAAGTATGACCCCTTGAAGATTGATTTTTTAGACACTACTGTCGATGTATCCCAGTGTGGCATGTTGGCAGTCAAGCCTTTTGCAACGAGCTCTGATAGGAATTCTTTTCTACATTATCAATCACATCATGTCAAGCATTTAAGGGAGAACTTACCTTGTGACCAATATTTGAGGCTGAAGAGGAACGCTACTGTTCAGGAACATTATGAAACTGCAGCAGAAAGATTATTGGCTGATTTTAAGACAAGAGGATGCCCTGCACGTACCATACAATGGGCCCACAATAGAGCCAATGCGATGGATCATGCCCATTTATTTAAAGAAACCACACATGATGAACCACTTAAATCTTTAGTACTTGGCCCTTTAAATCCTTAGCCATACTGTTTGTGTATTTAGAGCCATTTATTGTTTCCATTTATTGCGTTCTTTTATACTCTTTAATGCAACTTTATGACGGAGTGCTGATAACTTGTATTTTTAAAGAGGAGAACCAGGGCTTCTTTTGTAGAAAAAGCCCAGCAGGAACTCATTAGCATATTAGGCCACACCCAACAGCAGAAACTCATTAGCATGTTAGGCCACACCCCTGACAGCACAGCTCCCTTCCAGGATAACCTTCCCCAGGAGGCCCGTGGCTGTGGGGTGCCTGCAGAAACTGAGGAAGGGAGGCAGTTTAAACTGCTTCCCCTCCCTGGATCGGCTTGGCTTCCCCAGGTGCCCCACAGCTTGCAAGGCACCTGGGGAACAGGGGGGAGGCTGTAGGCATGGCCGACTCAGAAGCCAGCTGGAACTCTGTTCCTGTGCGTTCCTGCCCAAAAATAGCCCTGAGGAGAACCTATGCTAGTCTATGTATAGTGATTTCAACCACTTTGAAAGTTGAAGGTAATTGTGTCCACATAAACTTTTGTCATTACTAATGTTAATTATGGATGGATATATTATGTATAATGTTTGTAATGTTTATGTTTAGTATATACTGAAGAATTTTTCGAAATGAAGAATGCAAGCCGGCGTCTTCGTTGTGTCATTTGAAGACATTAGTGGATCATTTCAAGACATTAGTGAAACCTTCTATTAAGGAGATTTGTCTCTATGTTGCAATAACCCTGACCATGTGAAGTGTTGAAATGTATACCCAGAGGTGTCAGGTATATGTACATATAGGTCAAGAATGATGTCATGCCTCAAGGCACGTATGATAAGGCTGAGTAGAATCACAGAATCATAGAGCTGGAAGGGATCTCCAGGGTCAGCTAGTCCAACCCCTACACAATGCAGGAAATTCACAAATACCTTCCACCCACCCCCAAATGTCAGTGGAATTCCTGAGGCGGCTCTAGGCCACGATTCTCCGTTTTTCCATTTTTCCACCTTCAGGAAAACCTTCCAACATATTTAATACAGCGGCCCAGGAACCCGTCCCTGTTTCCCCCAGAACCCTCCTGCACTGAGGATTCTGGGACATATCCCTACTCCCTTTCTGAGAGCAATAGGACCTAGTAGGATGGACCTCACTCTTTCCCCCTTTGTGTGTGCAACTCAGGACACTCAATATGGCATTCTATGAGGGAAGATTGTTACTTTTTTCATGTTTACATTTTTACCCTCCATTTCATCCACAGTAATGAAAGCCCGAAAAGGCTTCTGGGGGGGCAAGTTGCCTCTCAGTACAACATTTCTGCCATGATCTGCCTTACTGAGGAATCCCAGATATTCTCCAGAGTTCTCCAGAACTTGAAAGCCACTGCTCTTGTTTACCAAATTTTCAAGCCTGGGGTGTCTGAGGTGAAACAGAAAGGGCCTTTTCTCACTAGCCTTGCCCCCAGTTTACGTTCCTGCCTGAGCCGGTGCTTCTCGTCAATTTCAGAACAGTTGTTCCCGGCTCTCACTTTGTTCGGGGGTATTGCAGAGCTGCATCGGAGTTTGCTCGGAGCAAGAAAAACCTGTTTTTTGAGGTTTTCCAAATTCCCTCTGGAGGCAAAGCTTGAAATGCGCCCGCCCATGCGCCCGCCCGCTAACAGGACCGCCCCATGGTGGGAGTGACTTTTCTTTTTTAAAAAAATCATTTACACTTTAATAACGCTATTTCGTTATTACACCACAATAAAATATAAGTTGCACTTATTTCACTGTATTTTATATTTGTGAGAGTTTTTTTTAGCGATGGCACTGTTTTTAACCTATTCCTAAGGACCATTTAGTTTGTCGGGGGAAATCTTTTGGAAGGGGGAAGGGGGAGCATTAAAAATCCGGCAGCAGGAAAAATAAAGCCGAGTTTGGCGAAAGGAGGGCGCCTGTGGTCTCTGCCACTGACCAGCGCCAACTTCTCCCGTGCGTTTACTCCCTCCGCCCTGGCCGCCCCCCCTCGTGGAAGGCGACCTTCTCTGGCCTTCGAGCGGACGCTCCCCATCTCCCAGCTCTCCCCTCCGTCCTTCCTCCCTCCCTCCCCCGTGCGCTCAGCCCTGCCTGCCCGGGGCAAGCACCTCTCGCTTCCCCTGTCTCCCTCGCTCCACCCCAGCTCCCTGGCTGCGCTCCCCCTCGGAGGGCGCCTGTGGTCTCTGCCGCTGACTGGCGCCGACTTCTCCTGTGCGTTTATTCCCTCCGCTCCGGCCGCCCCCCCCGGAAGGTGAGTTTCTCTGGCCTTTGAGCGGACGCTCCCCGTCTCCCGGCTCTCCCCTCCGTCCGCCCACCCTCCCTCCCCCATGCGCTCAGCCCTGCCTGCCTGGGGCGAGCCCCTCTCGCTTCCCCTGTCTCCCTCCCTTCCCTGCACGGGGAGGCGGAGGCCCGGCCACCCGCAAGCCAGACCCGCGTTCTCGGCCCCCACCCCGGCCCCCCGCTGCTTGCTGCCGCCCGGCGAGCCAAAGGAGCCAGGGGGGGGAGGGAGATCCGGGGCGGCCCAGTGGTGAAGAGCGCCAAACTAGGGTCCCCAAGCCCCCCCCCCCGCCTTTATGCCAAGTGGGGACCCAAGGGGGCTGACAGCCTCCCCTCTCCTCCAGGGTTCCCTCTAAACCGAGTTGGTGTTAGCTAGCTTAGTTTATTTAGTTTATTTAGCCTCTGGCTCACACATTTCTGTCTTAGTGCAGGAAGGAGGGCTCCAGAGCAAACTAATGTATGCAGTAGCCAAAGTTCCCGGGCTCTCTTTCAAAACTTTTGTTTTACCTGTAACACAAGTAGGGCATGTCCCAATCAGTGTGCCCCAGCAGAACATGTGTTGTAGAGGAGGAGAGGAGGAGGGGCGGAGAAAAGAAGAGGGGCCCTGCAGCTGCTTGAATGCTGGTTTTGCGCAATAACGCAACCACAGAAGCATTTAAAAAAAAAAGAAGAAAAAAGGGAGGGGCAGGGAGGGGAGGGGAGGGAAAGAGGAGGGGAAAGAGGACGGACAAGACTCGAAGGAAATCTTGTGCGAACTGAAACATTCGGGGAGGAAACGAGGGTGTGTGAAACTGGGGGAAATGTTCCAGAGAATACTTAAAGGGGAAAACCAGACACAATTTGGAAGAAACTAACATGTGCGAAAAGGCCCAAAGAGTTGCCTCAGACCTTGAAACCAGCCAACATCATGTCTTTAAACCAACACCGTTGCTTAGTCATCTTGCCATGGGCCCAGCTGCACCCTCTCATTCTGCAGGTAAGACCTAGTGGACTGCTTTTAAGAAGGGCATTTCAAAAAACAAAATAACATAACTAGAATCTTGGTTTGGGGGTATAGAAACAGACACATTTCACAGACACAGAGTTGCTTAGCAGTTTAATTTTATTCAAGAAGAGAGCTGCTAGATCTCTTTCATAGAATCATAGAATTGGAAGGGACCTCCAGGTTCACCTAGTCCACCCCCACCTGGAGGTTTTCCACAAGCAAATTTCATTTTCCACTGGAACAGCAAAGAAGCAGAAAGCAAAGCGTGTCGAATCTGCTGCTCCTGTACAGCAATGCTGTAATTCATCATCTCATCTCCTGTACAAATAAGGAATACAGTGAGATATTTATCTTTGCTTACAGAAGGAGAACACCACCATATGAAGTATATCTAAATGGTTCCATCACCCTGAATACCTGCATTTTGTGAAGCCTACCTAAGCACAGATAGGTATGGGTTGGGAACCTATCCATGAGGTCTTCAAGCAAGTGAAAATGAAGGGCTAAATTCCACCCTCTGTTTCATTCCATCTGAGCATTGCTGATTTTTAGAATGAAGTGACATGCCGACAACCTTAGGTGCCTATGGAGTTGCTTGCACATTGGTTAAGTTCAGGCACTGAGAGCAATCCTAAACAGGTCTACTCAGAATCCTAGTCAGGTCTATTTAAAGGAGCTTACTTCCAGGAAAGTGTTCTTAAAAGCATGCTGATTGTGACCTAAACAATATGCTGCATTCCTTCACACATAACTCACATTGTCTCACATTGTCTGCAGGATGCTTCCAGTCCATGTAAGGTTTCAGGCTATGCCATGTACAGACTGGCTATCAGTGACACCATGTCTCAGACCATGTATGGCACAGACAAGTACCTCTGAGGAATTTCTGAGGATGACCTAGGCCACTGGTTCTCAGATTGTCTACCTTCAGAGAAAACTTCCCACATGTTCAACACATCTGCCCAGGAATGCTTGCATGTTTTCCCCAGAGGCCTCCCTCATTTAAGAGAATTCTGGAACATATGCATACATACTCCCTTTCCGAGAGGCACGTGCCTAGCAGGCTGTAACTTACTGTTTCCCTCTGGTGAGTGCAATGCAGAATTAGGGTTGCCAACCTCCAGGTGGCTAGCAATATATGACAGATCATGGGAAAAGCAGTAAAGAAGAACCAAAATACAGCCGTGATCTAAAGTTCTTTGCTGGACTTTACACTGACATGGATTGAAGTTGTGCAATAGAATTCTACAAACAAATTGGACAAGATTGGTTTGACTGCCAGGTTAGCTTTGAGAAAGGATGGAAACGGGGATCTTTAGCTGGCCCATTGGGAGCCTGGACAGTTGGTACGCTTGGACTAAACATACGTGAGAAGAAACTGATAACGAAATAATTAGAACTGAATTTTGGCATGAGTACTTTATTTATTTAAAACATTTATCTGTTATACTCTGTGCATGTAAATGTTTGTATGAATGTGCTTGGTAAACAATATAATCGACTATACAATGTTACACTGAGTAATTATATCAAGGCTGTATTTGGGTTGTTTTTTACCTCCAAGTGGTGGCTGGAGATCTCTCGATATTACAACTGACCTCCAGGTCAGCGTTAATGCGCTGGCTCCAGTTGGCTTGGATGAGGCATGGCAGCCATTTAAGGAAGGTGGAGGATGAAACTGGAAGCTGGCTTGGTCCTGTCATATGTGATTGTCAATAGCTCCTGCCAATCACTCCAGGAGGGTAGGGCAACCTTCAGGATGGCAGGAAGGGCTGGGCATACCCCATGGATTCTCCCTCATAAGGGCCAGGGCTTCAGGCCTGGGAAAACATGCTAGCTGCCCTGCCAGTGAACTGGCTACTGGGAAGGACAGTAGGAGAGGAGGAAGACCTAAAGTGCTGTTAACCTCTTTAGACGGAGGCCTATTGAAGTTGCCACAAGGAGGCTCTGGAGGGCATGTCCCCGCCCCCCCCCCCCCCCGGAGGCCTGAAGGCCTAGCAGATGCTCACAACAAACACTGTGGCCTTTAAATTAGCTTCAGACTGTGTGTGTTTTTTCCCACACCAAAACAAGTGCCTATTAATTGTGATGGTTTTTCCCCTGGATTATTTGTTCTTACCATACACAGCAAGCCGTCCATCTATCACAGATTCCAATGGACTTATAAAGCCGAGGACAGTGTGTCGTTATGCATGTCCCCCCTTTTCTATAGCACTGCCTTTTATTATATACAGATTGACCAGATCCTGTAAACATACAAAAAGAGAGTTGGGGTAGTACCCAGATAGGAATTTAGGGCTGCCAGCCTCTAGGTGGGACTTGGAGATCCCCTGGAATTACAGCTTATCTCCAGACTACAGAGATCACTTCCCTGGAAAAAATGGATGCCTTGTATGGTGGGCTCTATGGCATTGTACCCCACAGAGGCCCCTGTCCTCCCCAGGCTCCATCCCCAAAGCTCCACAAGTTTCCCAACCTGGATCTGGCCACCCTACCACCCCAATCCCCCGCTGGAGGGTGGGGGGACCTGGCAACCCTACCTGACTCTTCACATTAACATTGCTCTATTCCTCTTACACGCACACACACAAAGAAAAGAGGAAGAAAACCAAACAACAGTTGAATTTTTCTGAATGAACTATTTCCTGTTCTGTTATAGCTGGCAAGATATTTTTGTCTCCAAGCGGTATTTATTATTTTGCAGCCCACAAAGAATGCTACTGATTCTGGAAGTGGTTTATTAAAGAATTCTCTAGATGTCTCAGCCTTTATGGCAACAAAATGTAACTTTGACTATTGTCACCTTTACTGCACTCTTCAGTGTTGGCAAATCACTGTATTTTTCTATTGGTAAAAGCTTCAGCTATTAGATTTCTGCACAGAGTTATATGCCCACAGCCTATTGCTCCAGGTTCCCAATTTTTGATTAGTGGCCCCACCCTCAGTATATGCGACCATTCCTGTTTGTTTCATGGCCTCAGGATCTCCAGCTGCCAGGATACCCTGACTAAAGTTTGAGTCCAGTGGCACGTTTAAGACCAACAAAGTTTTATTCTGGCTATAAGCTTGCACACGAAAGCTTAACCAGAATCAAACTTGGTTGCTCTTAAAACTGCCATGTCTCAAACTTTGTCCTGCTGCTTCAAGCCAACACAGCTAATCACCTGACTCTACCCTGACTAGTTCACCTCATGGTTTCAGCTCTCTGTTTCAGCCAAGACCGTCCTATCCTATTTCATTTTAAGGAATCCTTTAAAGAATTTTGGTGTCTGTTATGCAAAGTTAATAGTATATTACCTGGTTCAATCAGCACCATCATGAAGAGAGCTGCAACAAGAAGGTAGAAGAGCTTCATGGCTGAAGGTCCAACCTATCCACTGTTAGTGGAAAAGAAGGAATACTCGGACTGGCCTGGGGTGCAATGCTCAGGTATTTAAAGGCTTCTGGGAATTGTGACATGCTAGAATGTTGCACAACGATAAACTACAAGCAAGGTTTGCAATCATGGGTTATCAACAATTTGCAACATCTGTTCTTCACATAGCTGTCTTGAGAGAACTTGATCCATGGCTGAGTTCAGACTGGCAGTTTGGCCTGATGTAGGCACTATTCTCAAGTAGATTAAGTGGGCCGGTTCACAGCTATCTAGTGTTCCCCTGTCATACTCACCCCATCCTTTAATGATTTGATCCTGCTTTTAAAAAGTACCAGGTGAAAGCCATGACAAGCCATTTGGAAGTGTGGACGCAAATAAGCCACAATCAAGCAGCGCCGGTAATGTGAACCTGCTGATCCAACAGGGATGCGCATAACCACCCATGCAGACTGTGCGCTTGAGCTCACAACTGCCCGCGGGGACGCTTCCGGCTCACAAGAGTTAAAGCTCCCAGCCATGGGATTCTGCCCCAATTGCTGCTGTGCCTATGCACAGGTCAGCGAAATGGACCAAAGCCGTGCACAACTGCGGCAGTGCCGCCAGGGGCCACCCAGCAGTGTGAATGCTCCATTCCATCTCCTCCCCGGTATGATCCCACATCAGTCCATGCAGTCCATGCAGAAAGCCCCGCATCCCACATCAGTCCATGCAGAAAGCCCCGCAACAACCTGGCCTGGGTCTTTTTGCCCTGCTTCCCTTGCGCTTCATTCTGCCAGTCTGTCCTCCGCCCATATGTATGAAGTGAAAGTGTGCCATCGAGTCGCAACTGACTCATGGTGACCCTATGAAGTTTGATCTCATAAGGTTTTCAAGGCAAGAGATGAGCAGGGGCAGTCAGTTATTGTCTTCCTCTTCTTCATGCGTAACTCTCAGTAAAGGGGTAACATCAGCATACCAAAGTCTGGTGGCCAGTGCAGTGAGAGACGTGATTTTTGCCCAGCTTGTATCAAGTCTGCTTTCTGAAAGTCATCCTGTTTCATCATTCTTATCAAAACTTCATTTATAAATTATTTTCTGCTTTGGATCACCCCTGGGGAGAAAGGCATAGTATAAATGAAGTAAATCAATTCAGTCACTCCCTTCATATACATTTCGGTATCCATTTTGCTGGCTTCCAAAGACATGCCAAAGATGCACAATAATAAAAATATAAGGACGTAAGTAGAGCTTGCCGGGTCAGATCGGTGGCCCAGCACTTTATTTCACAAAGTACCCAAACTGTTGCCCTAGAGCAGGGGTCCCCAGCGTGGTACCCATGGGCGCCATGGTGCCTGCTGATACTTTTCCTGGCGGCCAGCAAATGTTTTTAGGAATTGGGAAGGGCCAGGTGAGGCTTTTGCCCAGCAAGGCTTCTGATCAGCCATTGGAGATTTCTTTGGCTACGCACATTTTTTTTAATGTTGCTTTGGCAGCAGCCACCACCACAGCACTAGGATCATCACAGTGTGTCAGAAGGTAAGCCATGGCAGTCGCTTAGTGGCCGACTGCAGCACTTCCTGAAGCAATCCCTTTGTGGCAGCCATTACGTGGCAGTGCCCACCACCCTGTGTCAGAATCCCAAAAGGTGCTCACAGGCTGAAAAGGTTGGGAACACCATCCCTAGAGGGCCAAACAGGGAGTAAAGGACACAGAGGACCTTCCCCTGAGAAGGCCTCCTAGCTCCAGTATTCAGAAGTATGCTACCTATGTATTTAGAGGTTCTCTTTAGTCTCTATGGCTAGTAGCCACTGAAGAACTTCTCTTCTGTGGATCTATCTAACCCCCCTGTCTGTGCTCATCCACTAGTAGTGAGTTCCATGGTTTAATTACTCATTAAGCAAGACTACTTTCTTTTGTCTGTCTTGAACCTATTTAACAACAACTACTTTGGATGCCACCAAGGTCTAGTATTACAGGAGAGGGAGAAGAAGTTATCCAATAGAGCACCTGTGGGTGCTGGTGTTGCTAGTGACAGCTGATTGTGTTGGAGATGTCGTGCAGCAATACTCTGCATTTTGGGCAAAACTTGATGAGGTTTTTTGCCTAAAGCCATAGAGTTTTGCCCAAAAAGCAGAGTATCGCTGTATGACGTCCCAACATGATGATGTAATTCCACATGATGTCATCACATAGGGGACATTGCTGCACAATGTCCCTGTTTGGTGGTAGGGCTTGCCCTGCCAGCCAGCTGACCAGTGGCAGGCAGAAGCCCAAAAATTGAGGGAACCTCCACCTGGACCCAGGGTCTGGCAACCCTAGCAGGGGGTAGGGTTGCCAGATCCAGGATGAGAAACTTCTGGAAATTTGGGTATGGAGCCTGGGGGGAAAAGGGACCTCAGTGAGGTATAATGCCATAAAGTCTACCCTCCAAAGTATCCATGTTCTCCAGGGGAAATGATCTCTATAGTCCGGAGATGAGCTGTAATTCCAGGGGATCCCCGGGTCCCACCTGGAAGCTGGAATCTCGACTGGGCCAGGCATGAGTCACAATGGCAGGGCCAGTAGCTGCATTCCTTGGGAAGATGTGGCTCATGCCAGCGGGGCTGGGACTGGGAGCTGCTTTCCCTGCGCTGGACACAGCTGTCACTGGCTGAGTTGGGAGCTATCTTCCCTAAGCTGAATGCAGCTCCCCCAGCCTGGGAGCTGCCTTCCTCAGGCTGGCTGGCCTCGCCTGCGAGACTCTACTTCATGATGAATAATAAGCTCTTCTCATTTTGTTGTTTCTGGTGTTTTGTGTTCTAAGCTGGTACTGGTTTGCAGCACAGAGATGATTTCATTTCGAAGGTTGTGTAAGCTGCATTCAGCTCCATTGAAAGGGTGGAACAAAAACCTTTTGATTGATCAATCAATTATAAAATAGGTAAAAAGACTGCAAGTTCAGTACCCACGTACAGATCTAGAAAATGATCCTTCTTGTGCTGGATATTGTTCTGGTTTTACTCATGTGAAAACAGATCTCATAAAAATGGAAAAGGTGAAAAAATGGACTACAAAAACAAATAAAAGGGTTGAAACGCTATCATGCAAAGAAAGGCTAAAGAGTTTCAGGCTGTTCGGTTTAGAAAAATGATGACTTAAGAAAAACGATGACAGAACTATATTTTAAAAATTGCACTGTTGGTTGAAAATAGATACAAAGTACCCTTTCTCTGTCATCCATAACACTAGAATTCAAGGTCACCCAGTACAGTCAATGGGTAGTAGATTGAGAACTGAAAAGAAGTACTTGTTCACACTACACATAGTTAACTTGTGGTATTCAATGTCACAAGATATCTTCAACCCAACTAGCTTTGATGGTGTTAAAAGGGCTGTTCCAGGGAGGTAGACACATTCATCTATTGTAGCAAAACAAAACAGATGTCCAGTGCCACCTTAAAGACTAAAAACAAATCAAAGCTCCACACTCACGTCTTCATATGAAGTATAAAGAAAGAAAATCATTTTCCTCATATTTGAGCAGAAAATTACAGAGTTCTATTAATGCCAGTTGATAGCAGAATGAAACCTCTTTCTTTGCAGATGGTACACCATTGGATACCAGTTGCTCCACGGAGCAATAAGGAAAGGCTTTCATTACCAGCTGGTGGTCCTTCCAGGGCATCAAACGGTAGGGGAAAAAATAAGGGGATTTTTGCTCTGGTCCAGCAGGGCTCTTCTGTTAGTGTTATCTCTGTAGGCCATTGTGTGGGCAAATACATCATAAGCCTATGCTCCAGTGGTATTTCAGGGAGGAAATTTGTTGTGCCCATGGAAGTTCATTTCCAATAGTTGAAGCAACAGGATACTGAAGGTCAAAACACCAACATTCAGTTGAACAAGCTATGAGGCAGTGAACCAGTAAACATCCATATATGGATTCTTCTGGCAGACTCGAGCTGAAGATGTTGAGGATATTGTTTTTTTGATTGAAAGACAATACCATGTCAGACCACGCTGTAACTAAGGTGATTGATGGAAGACCAATTCCCAACCGGTGTTTATGTCCTCCAAATAAAACAGAAGACCAATCCATGTGACCACCAGTCTTGTGGTACCTAGAAATATCCATGCATCTTGGATTTGTGCTGTGTCCAGCCAGCCTGTGCAACCGACACTCATAGAACTCAGCTTGCTACCCAAGCTGGTCATTCAACCTTACTGTGTGTAATGCAGCAGGTGCTCACAGTCAGCACTGACTAGTCATGCTTCTGAGTCAGTAGGTTGAAAGTGACCTTCCACTGGTTGGTACACACAAACATATGGCCAGTCTTAAAATAATGCCAGGAAAACATTGCCCGGATGCACCGGCGTCAACTATGGGGGGGCACGGGGGCACAGGCCATCCCTGAAATTTCCCGGGGGGACTGAGCCCCCCCGGTGAAATGGAGCACCTGCCCGTCCTCCACCGTGCCTCCCAGGCCCCCTTCCTAGGCCCGCCCGCCGCTGCCATAAGAGCCTCTCCCCCCCCGCCGCCCAGCTCCCCTGCACCCACTCCTCCCTCCTTCTCTCCCTCCCTCCGGGGGCCATCCGGGCAACTGCCCAGCATGATGATGTCACCCGGAAGTGACGTCATCATGCTGGGCACGTTACCGGGGCAACACTCTAGCAATCGCCCTGAAACTCTATGGCACCATAGAGTTTCAGGGCGATTGCCAGAGCGTTGCCCTGGCAATGTGCCCAGTGTGATGATGTCACTTCCGGGTGACATCTTCACGCTGGGCAGTCGCCCGGATAGCCCCCGGAGGGAAGGAGGGAGGAATGGGTGCAGGGGAGCCGGGTGGTGGAGCCAGGCGGGGGGGAGGCTCTTGCGGCGGTGGCAGGGGCAGGGACATTGTCCCAGCCCACATGCGCACACCAAAATCATTAATGATAGGTAAGAGCCTCCACCCCCCGTGGAGATTCTGAGTCTGTGGTTTCTTGCCTCCTGTGGTTATTGGGCCATTCCAACAGTCATTCTTGTGGTACTGCGTGGTGTGCTCCTGCAATATCTGTATTAGGTCATTCTATGATTATGCCACTATGTACCATTAGTAACTTCTTAGCCAAACCTGCTATGGCTGGCATGAATGTCACTGAAGACAAGCAAATATTTACAGACAAACTGGCTATGCATATAACATTCATTAGAGTATGCCTCTATTTTCAGGGGTGGCCCATCCACTAGGAGGATGCCAGAGGGGGTGGGGCAGTAACCAGACCAACCACACCCCTGCCCAGCTGCACCGAACCCAGGCCCATGCCCTCAGCTTCAGGGTCTGCCCTGGGAAGAAGCCATGGCCTTACTTGGCAGCCATCCGGGAAACTGCTCCCTCCATCAGGGGACTGGGCTTGAACTTCTTAATCCTTAATCCTTCACTCCCATGCACCACACTTCACCTTACCGTGTGTGTATAGGGGTGAGGTGGCAAGCAGTGGAGTCTTGCCATGCTGTGAGGGAGGACGACGGGAACCACCACATCTTACTGCAAGGACTCCCCTTGCCCCCAGAGAAGAATGAAAACAGGCAATAGGTTCATGGTGTGCCCCAGCACGGAGGGGTGAGGTGGGCTTTCCAGCAAACCATAGAGTTTCCAGCAGTTCCTAGAGTTACTTTATGTTGGTGACATTGCCGATATCACATGTACCCCACCATGTCCCTGCTCCCAGCCCTTCCACCACTGTTTTTTAATTTTTCTCCTACAACCACTTTTAAGACTGGCAGGCAACAGGGCAGAAGACCTTTCACCAGGCCCAAAGTGGCTTCCAGGTTCCCCTGCAGCCACCAGGCCTACTAACTCCCCCCGTCCACACTCAGCAGCTCTCCCATAGAATCATAGAGTTGGAAGGGCCCTCCAGGGTCATCTAATCCAACCCCCTGGGCAATGTAGGAAATTCACAAATACCTTCCCATCCACATCCCCAGTGACATGCCTTCCCCAGTGACATGCCTTCCAGTAATTGTTACAGCAAAACAGTTCAGGAACACAAGTAGAGAGGCCATCACTTTCATGGAAGGGACCATCCCAAGGGGCGGGGCACCATCGATATAGACTCCAGCCCATCCAGGGAGGATTGTGTTTTTATTTATTTATTATTCATATTTATATCCCGCCTTGCCAGGCAAGCTGTTGATTTATGCCCTGCTGGTTCTTAGTGTGTGCTTACTCCTACAGTTCATTTAGTGTGTTTGTGTGCTGCATAATTGTGTAAATACTAAAATAAATTATTCTATTTGGACCAATAATCTGTGTTGTGCTCTGACCCCATAGTTTCCCCCGCTCTGCCAATACCAAAGGGAGGGGGTAGCCCAGGGAAACAAGGAAAGCCCGGACCCTTTGGTTGCCAACTTTCCAGGGATCTCCCAAAGGTTGAGGATTCTATCTCCAAATAGGGAGATTTGGCCACAGGGATCTCACTGTCCGTTTAAAAAGACAGTGACAATTCAGTGACTGATGGCAGGGAACTTAAGGAGTGAGATATGCCCATGGGACGAGGGTGGGAGGCGAACAGCTGCGTTGTAAACTGGAGCCCGTTTTGTCACAGTAGGCAACCAAGCTTGGTTCAGACAAGGGAAGGAAACCCTTCACAGGCCTTTGTAAAGAACTCATTGGGACTAGGGTTGCCAGCTCCAGGTAGGGAGATTCCTGGATATTTTCTGGTAGAGTCTATGGAAGCCAGGGTTTGGGGAGGGGAGAGAGCTCAGCTGAACAAAATGCCATAAAAGCCACCTTCCAAAGCAGTTATTTTCTCGGGGCACGAGAGATCTGTTGTCTGGAGTTCAGTTGTGATCCCTGGTGATCTTCAGGCTCTACCTGGGGGTTGGGTACCCTAGGCATGGCAATCAGTGCTGTTGAAGCTGTGTGGGTGATTTTGATCCAGTCACAGACTTTCAGCCTAACCTACCTCACAGGATTGTTGTGCAAGTCAAAAGGGGAAGAGGAGAATGATGTAAGCTGCTTTGGTCCCCATTGCAGAGAAAGACCATTTTTCCTCCTGGGAAATTTATTTATTTTAATTTCTATCCCACTCTCCCGGCCAAGGAAACCATTGTTGCCAATCTCCAGGTGAGGGCTGGAGATCACTCAGAATTACAACTGCTCTCCAGATGGCATTGATCAGTTCCCCTGGAGAAAATGGTGGGCTCTGTGTCCTTATACCCTGCTGAGATGCCCCCCCATGACAGCCAATGTGACATGGTAGTCAGGGCTTCAGAGCACGGTAGAGGCTGCAGGTGGGGGGGAGATGGAAAGCTGAAGACTGAGGGGGAAATTAAGGTAGGCTGATGCTTGGCTGTGAAGGAGATAGGGTTGCCAACTCCAGGTGGGGAATTCCTGGAGATTTGAGGGGTGGAGCCTGGAGAGGGTGAGGTTTGAGGTGGGGCCTCAGACAGGTACAATGCCATAGACTCTGCCCTCCAAACCAGCTATTCCCTCTTGGAGAACCACTGTTGCCAATCTCCAGGTGAGGGCAGGAGATCACTCAGAATTACAACTGTTCTTCTAGTAGCAGAGATCAGTTCCCCTGGAAAAAATGGTGGACTCTGTGTCATTATACCCTGCTGAGGTTGCCACAGCAAATTGACGCTGAGTGCCCAGAACTTGGCACTCTCCCAGAGCCTCTTTCTAGAGCCTGTATCCTAGTATTGTATAATTGGATTATTGTACTGTAACATTATTTAAGCCAATATGTTCATCACTGTGTTTGACCTCTGAAGAAGGCCTATACAGGCCAAAACATGTCAGGTGAAGTCTATTAGCCCTTGTGTGTTAGAATCAGTTATTTTTACATGAGGTGTGATTGGGCCCCTATATATTTTTCAATTGTTTGTTAATAAATACTTGTATCTTTTTATACACTATATATTAAGCTTTTATTGTTGGTCCTCTATTCTACTTGACTAACCTTTTCAGGTTCTGGATCCTAGTTTTAGATTCATTACTTCACCTCACACGTGGTTGTTGGCCATTCCTGATCTCCTCAACTGCCGTTAGCACTCTGCAGTCTCCTGCAACCATTTTTTTTTACCTCAGAATGCTGAGCTCTGCAGCTGACCAATCAGAGAGTGGGGGTGCAAGTAGGCAGCAGCCTGCCAGCCTCATAGGAATCAATGGAGGGGAGCAAATTTTTTCCCTTTTGACCCCCTTAGAGGTCAAATTTCTTTAAAAATCCCTTCTTAGTGAGCACCTACACCATGGTAGGAGCACTCTCCCCAAATTCAGTGTTTCTAGGTCCAGCCATTTGGCCTGAGTATTGATTTTACGGTGAGGGGGACTTTCTTTTATATATATAGAAGACGTGGATATTTCTCTATGCAAGCACAGTCTATTTGTCTTAAAACAATGAGCTGTTGAAAAGTGTGTGTGTGTGTGTTGCTTAAGGTTTCCAATAACTCATTATTAGTATGTTAAAGTATTTTAAACTTAAAGAAGGTTTAACTTAATTTTCCTTTTAAAGAATACTAAAAATCATACACCATTATGAACTTCTGAACCTGTTCCTTAGAAGTAGAAAGCCTGAATATATATCTTAACTCTGACAGTTTGTTACCACGGTGAATCGTACCATCCTTATTAATAATGTACTGATCTTTTCTCAGTGCTGTAACACTGGTTCATTAAGAAATCCCTTCTCTGACGATTTAATAAGATTTAAAACAGCTGTTTTTATAATTGTGCTTAGTGTTTAATGATTTGCCAACTTATTCTGGAAAATCCCAAAGTCCTTTCCCAAAGACCTCTGAAATGCCAGCAATAATCAATAGATTATCATTTGAACCTCTGAGCTTCCTCTACAGTTACAAAGAAAAGATTCCTTCACACATTCCTTTGCCCCATCCCTAAACATGCCCTGCCTGTTGTTATTCCAGAGTAATCTCTTTATTCTTACAGTTACAGCATTCTATCTGTCATCCATTGCTTTGAGTCATTGTCTGGGCTATGTGTGGAAATGGTGGCTACCAAGATACAGTCCAGCTTGAGGCTCCTTCCTCCAAGTTATCCCAGATGAAATCACCCGAAGTAGACCCTTGTGTCCAGGGAATTTATTACCTCTCTCTGCCCACTTCCTGGTGGATCAGTCCTTTTGTTTCAGTCCTTAGCATTTGTCACCCCCAAATTTCTGTCACCTTTTAGGTGTCACCTTCCTACCATGACATGAGACCTTTTGATTGTTCTCTGCTGGCTATAAACATTTGTGTAACTAAGCCTAAAGTACTGGATACTTGTGAGAGTTATCAACAGGATGGGGTGTTTGAGAGCAATTAACCACCCTACTGTTTCCTGGCTTTATACCAACAGAGAAACTTCTTAGAATGATTGTGGGAGTTTTGCACCCCGAAATCCTTGATAGTGTGATGTAGTCCAAAGTGGAGTGCATTTCTCTACAGTTTCCCTCTGTTCTGAGCTGCTTCGGCAATACCCACACACAGGACATCTTGTTCAAAATTGTCTTTGATACTGAGATTATAATGACGCATTGTAACCACCATCCTGTAATTAATTTGAATATCCAGGCCTTTTTAATGACTTGCCTGCTTCCTAACCTCACAATTTTACATTGGTTTAGTTCTAGTCTGTCTGATGCTTCTTGTTGATTCAGATAAGGGGCTCATCAGAATGGGTGATGGGAGAAATATTTTCTAAAAGCTGGGGAAAACATTTGGAAGTTTCAAGACCCATCTAGACATGGCAGGCATCCCTATGTTTGCCCCAAGGACATGATCTTTAAAAGGAAGTTCCCAGCAGGGAACTTCTTTAAACTATGCTTTGGAGTCCTGATTCTGGTCAGGATCATGGAGGTGTGGAGAGAAGAGGGGATCCTCTCTCCCACTATACACTGTTTTTCTTCCCCAAAACAGCACTGAGGGGAGGTGTGGGCAACTAATGCCCTTTCATGCTGTGTTTTGGGGGGAGGGAGGGAATAGCATTCACATGGGCCCTAAGACTTTCAAACAAAGGACGTATCTGTACTAAAAGACAAAGGGGTTTCAAGAATATTCCCTACCCTCCTTGAGGAACTGAATTTCTAAAAAAACTGGCTGGGTATCTCTCTAACTTGTGATGCCATCAAAACTCAGGGGAAAATGGTCTACAATATCAGGTTGCCTAATTTTTAAATCCTGACCACATTCTGAACAGAATGACATCCCCTCAGTTTTTTTCATCTCCAGCTGGAATCATAAGTCAGACAAGTGAAGAACTTCATGGCCCAGCCACCACCACTCTTCCCTTTCACTTACATAGACTCACAGTAGACGCAACGGCTGGTGAATATGCAACTGCAGTGCAGTTTCTGTTCTCCTGACCAAAGTGGAAACTGATGTTGTAGACATCATCAAAGGTGGTGGGGAAGCTCAAGCTGAAGGTTAAAAAGAGGTTTTAAAAGCTGCTTAGGGGATCTCAGAACCAATCTTTGGCATCTCCGTTGTGTGATGGTGATGTCATGTTTTCCCTCCTATTGCAGCTACACTTCAGTCCAAAGAACCACACCAGGATGAGAGCTCCAGAAACCCTGAGGCTTTTGCAGATGGTGAAAGCAACAGAGGTAAGTTAATAGAGAATATTTGACTAAAGACTCAGTGATAGCTCATCGGCATTAGGGTGGCATGAAGAGTTGTTTCATTTAATGAAATAAAATCACTTACGTGACCAAATCCTTTCTTTGCACAGAAAAGCTAAATGCAATCATTAAAGTATGTGAAGATGCTGGAGGCTATTGCCCTCCTGAAGTGTGTTCACCAGGTGATAAAAGCTTCCAACTATGCTATCGAAGAAGACCTTGCTGCAAAAAATCACAGTAACCTTCCTGCAAGAATTGCAAAACAAATTTACATTATCTGTGGTCTATCATTATCTGTGGTCTATCCTACCCTTAATTGAAAGTGACTGTATATAGTTCTCCCATGTCCACATTGTCCACATTATCCCCTCAACAACCTGTGAAATAGGTTAGGCTGAGAGAGACCAACTGATCTGAGGTCACACAGTAAGGGACAATTTATTCCTGAGTTCACCCTGGGGCTGTGCCACCATTTTGTAGAGTAAGTTCCCACTCAAAAACAGGGAAGGGCAGCCTAGCAAATAGAAATTAATTAATTAATTAATTAAAGGGGGGGATTCTGATCAGGACCTCCACAGTGCTAGAAGAGGAGGAGCCCCTGCCTTCCCTGCCTTTTTAAAAACCTGAAATGGCATCAGAAAGGCATTATTGCCACTGGAGCCATTTCATATGTGAAAAATAGCACAGGGGGAAGGCAGATATCCCTCCTTCCTCCATGCCACCATGATCCCAACCAGAATGGGCTCCCTGCAGCATTATTAAAAGGTGTACCCCTGTGGGGATTCACTTTATAAAATGGTGGTACATCCCCAGGACAAACTTGGGAGATGTTGTCTCATCTGGTTTGGCCCTACTGATTTTTCATGGTCTAATGTGGATGTGGTCATGGGGCAGATTGTTTTGATGACCTGTCTACCACATTGTGGACCAGCTCAAGTTTCCAGACTCTTTTTAAAGGTAGAGACACATATAGTACCTCAGTGACTTCATCAGGAGGTGGCAAAGAAACGTCTCAGAATTCTTTTTTCCAGGAGAGGGTCTATCACTAATTGCATTTTAGGAGTACTAACTGTTCAAAGGCTTCCATCACTGGAGACAGAGAAATGGAGGTAATCGTCTAAAAAAGTTTCACCATGGGGATATGAAATCCACAAATAACGGAGAGCAGTACATTAATGTGTTTAATGCTTAATTAATTAATTACAAGAAGAATATGATAAATGCAGGGGTCATTTGGGGCCGGAGCAAGGCGGAGCAGAGCTTCGCCAGCCCAGGAGTGGGCACTAGGGCAGCCACAGGCCGAATCAGATTCTCTGATCTGATTTGGCCCACCGCCGAATTGCCACTGAAATTTGGCAGCGGCTTAAAAATTTAAAGTGGGAAACTGGGCAAGCCTGAGTGGGAAAGTTGCCTGGATCTCAGCCAGTTCATTAAATGCATTACAGCAAATAAATAAAGAGCCATACATTCCTCCTCTTTGAAAATCAAAAGTCCAAAATCATGTATCATAAATTCTGTTCTTTTTATTTCAGTATATTTTCTGTTAATCTTTCACCTTCATGCACTAGAATTGATACAATGTATTTATTTGGGAAACTGCATTTCTGTGGCCTCGTGTTTAAAACATGTAAATCAGAATAATATTTTTTCTTCTTCTGCATTTTACTGTTCCGTGTAATATACTTTGGTTTCACCAATCATTAATAAGAGTAGGGTGCTATCAAAGTTTTGAAAGCCCCATACCCATTCTACATTTGAAGCCCTTGCTACAGTGGTGGCCATTCTCACTTCATTTGTAAGCTCAGTAAACCTTTTTCTAGAACATTTCATTGTCTGTTGATGGAAGGAAAGGGAAATTACAAGAACTACCAGCTCTAGTAATTCTTTCTGTATTCTATAAAGGCAATTCTAAGCAGGCCTATTCAGAAATAATGTTATTCGGTGGGGCTTACTCCCAGGAAAGGAATGCACTCTCAGTTGTCTACATGAACATCATAAGAATTGCCAACTCCAGCTAGGGAGTTCCTGGAGATTTAAAGGTGAGCCTGGAAAGAGTGGGGTTTCGGGGGGTGGGGATTGTAGGAAGGGTGATTATGATTTTCTGGCTATAAACTGCCCCTCAGTGAGGGGACGGTTCTAACTGCCAACAGGGGGTTTCCCTGGGTCCCAGCTTACTGTAAAATAAGCAGGAAAGTCCACTGAAACAATGCGTATCTCACAATTTCACAATATGTGGGGAACAGGGAAAGGTTAGAACTGCTAGTTACTGGTATTTAATTAGTAGGAGGAAGGAACTGAAGCCCCAGAAATGTCAGTGAAAGGTTTTAAATAATGAAGCAGAGAACATTACTTTAGGCATAGCCTTGACCATCCTATAGGAAAGGCAGAACACGTCAGTATTTTTAATAATTGGTTATCATGCTCACCAAGCACGTGATGGAACTTCAAGGATTCTACAACCACCACACCTTCCCAGTGTACATTGTGCCTGCCAATAAGAATGTATGAAGTGCCCTGCTTGATCAGAGGCTAACAAATTGCCCTGAAGGGCGAACTAACAGGGTATAGAGGCCAAGGCTTTACAGTGATGCTGCCTCCTAGTACAGATATTCAGAGATTTGCTGCCTTTCGCTATGAAGATTCACTTTAGTCACCATCGATCTACAGATAACTCTGTGCGAATAACAGTGAGTTCCTCCAGGTAAAGTATCTGCATTTTCAAAGCCATTCATAAGATATCTGGCTAACTTTTCTGTCTCCACACCCCCACATGATCTTCTTTGTGTGACACTCACACACCTGTCTCCACACCTATTTTTCCTGCCTCCTCCCTCAGGATACTGAGATAAACTAATAAGATTTTTCCTGACACCCATCAGGGACCCATTTCCCCCTTTTGTCTAAGCCTGGGAACCCATTCAACCTACCCCAGTAGGAACATCAATGATCATTAGACCCATCAGTTCTGGCCCTGGAGACTGCCCCCAGAATTCCTATAAAAATAGAGAGCATGCCCCACCTCAGTGTGCACTCTGAGGGCACCTATACTTGAGTATACCCCCAAAGTCTCCCCCATGGGCCTCCTTCTCCATAGTGTGAAATGCTGGCCGTTTGCATTATTCTCTTTATGAACATCTGCACATCTGGACAGGTAGTATAACCCCTATAACTGCTCCTGAATGTCGCTATCCTCTCCTCACCTCTTTATTTCTTAGCTCTGGATTGCATACTTACTCTACTTTTGACTGCTTTAGTGTGATTGTAATAAGGGAAATTCTTTAATAAAACTGTTAAAACCTCTTTAAATCTGGAGTCTTCCTACTGAACTGAACCTTGGTATATATAAGTGTACGATTCCCTGTACCCTTCTGGCCTCCTCTGTCTCATTGCTAATTTCCCCCAACAAGAAGACAGACCACTTGTGGTAACAAGGGGACACTTAAACTTGATATAGCTTAGGGTTTTAATATGTCTAAGTCCAGCCTTTTCCAAATCCAGCCCCTGTGAGAAAAACCCCATTTGGTGCATTTGAGACTGGATAATAGTTATTCAGATCTCCTGAAACCAGAGCAGATTTCTTTAGGAGCAGACACAGCACTACCTGTTCCGCTTCTCTGAAGGAGATATTTACTGTCTTGTGAAACCAATCCCCAGTCTGCCAGCCCCCACACCAGCAGCCAGAAGGGGCAAAGGTCTTACAAGCAAGTGGTAAGCTTCCAAGAATTCTGCTCACATCCTCAGACTGAATAAACAAAAAGATGTCCCATACAACCAGACAAGCTGGGACCCTGGCACCATCCGATCCTATCACTGCTAATGAAGAGTCCAGATTGGTATGCAAGCAAGAAACTTTATCTGTAAAGTGTCAAACAAACTGGTCACAACAGATCACTGAGTAGTCCATCTCCTCCCACAGGCCAGTATCCTAATAGGTTGGCTTAGTGGCACCGAGGTTGGCCCCTTGGCCTTAAAATCCTGCTGCTGAATGCCACATCAGTAAATGGAAAAACTACTGCAATTCAGGATTTAATTCCAGATGGGCAGGCTGACCTGGCATGTATTACAGAGACCTAGCTCAATGAGGCTAGGGGTATAAATTTGACCCAGCTCTGTCCTCCAGGCTTCTTTTTACAGCAGCAGGCCAGGCCAGGGGGGTGGAGGGTGTTTCTACTGTGATTCCATCCACCTATCAAGGAGCAGTCCACTGGTTTTGAGTGTGAGTTCCTGAAGGTAGATGGCCGTCACAGAGTAGGGATTCTGCTGGTGTACCATCCACCCCACTGCCTGAAACTCTTTTCAAGAGCCAGCTATTGAAGACCTCAAGACTGGTGATTCTGGGTCACTTTAATATCCATACCAGGGCCAGGCTGTCATGTGCAGGATTTCATGACCTCAATTATGACCATGGGTCTGCCCCAAGTGGTCCCATACATTTAGCAGGGCACACACTGCAGGTGAGGGAGTTAAAAGCTCTGTCTGCTCTCCAAAATAGGGAAATGGCCCAAGCTGTTGATACAATTGCCCCTAAGTGGCCTCTCCCTGGTTCACTGAGAGGGACAATGGTTGGAACGCTGCTGGTAGAAAACTCAGAATGAGACTGATTGAACTTGACATAGAGCCCAGATTACAGCCTTTTCTGTGGCAGTGATGATGGCAAAAAGGCAACTTTTCTCCATCACCATTACATCTGCATGTAATCATCCAGCTGAGCTGTTTCTTGTGATTTGAAGCAGCAGAACTAAGGGGTACCATACACCAAGTCCTGTCTTGGTCTCCTTGGAGGGGTTGGTCTCCAATTGTAGCATTGGGGAATCTTGCTCTGCCATATGGCCATTTTATTCCACATGCTATTCAATATCTGTAGAAAGTCACTGGGAGAGATCATCAGGGGCTATGGGCTGTGATGTCACTAATATGCAGATGATACCCAGCTCTGCCTTTTTCTTCCACCTAATTCCAAGTATGCAGTTAATGTTCTGAACTGCTGCTTGGAGCCAGTAATGGGCTGGATGAGGGTGATGATGCTGAAACTTAACTCTGACAAGACAGAGGTTTTCTGAGTTAGTAGAAAAACAGACTGGGGACTTGAGTTCACTCCTGTCTTGGGTGGGGTTATACTCCTCTTGAGAAGCCAGGTACATAGCCTGGGAGTGCTGCTTGACACAGCAGTCACCTCAGAAAACCAGGAGACTCATGTGGCTTGGAATATGTTTGCTCAGCTTCAGCTGATGCATCAACTGTGTTCATTCCTGGTTCAATTAGATCTAGTCACAGTGATCCATGCCTCAGGAACCTCTAGACTAGACTACTGCAATGTGCTCTACTTGGGGCTATCCTTGAAGAGTATTCAAAACCAGCAGCTAGTGCAGAATGCTGGGGCTAGACTGCTGGTTGAGGCCAGATATCAGGAGCATATGACCCCAATACTATAGCAATTACATTGGCTACTGATCCACTTCCAAGCCCAATTAAAGGTGTTAGGTTTTATCCTTTAAAAGCCTACTGGCCTGGCCTGAGATATCTGAGGGACCATCTTTTCCTGCCTGAGACTTAATATTGCAGGAAGATGCCCTCCTGACTCAATTAAAGATGCTTGTCTGGTGGGTACACAAGAGAGGGCCTTTTCCATAGCAGACCCACAATTATGGAACAACCTCCCCATGGAGGTGCACCTGGCCCCCTCATTGTTGATCTTCAGGAGGCAGTCGAAGATAGCTTTCAGACTACAATTTGATTAATTCAGCTTTTTATTCATGACAGTCCTAATTAGAGCTTTTAAACTGTGGTTTTTATGTGTTTTATAATAGTTTTTTGTGTGTTTTTATAATGTTTTATTTATATTGTAAGCCATCTTGAATTCTGCAAGGGAGAAAGGTGACTAATACACATTTCAAATTAATAATAAATAGCTCCCTGGCCACGAGGAACAATTCTGCAGGCCTACACTCTGCTGACCCAATGGTGGAAGAGAAGCCACCATCATTGCCACAGAGTAGGATTTAAAATGAACTACTGTAGCCCATGTCTTGTTGGTTGGTCTAGCTGTCTCCCTTGTCTTTTCATTGTCCATAGCCCCTCAGTAAGACACAGAGGTTGCCAAGTCTCTAAGACCTGAGAGACTGTGCCTAGGAGCAATTGTGTCAACCACCCAGGTCATTTCCTCATTCCATACATCAGCCCAGGCATTGATGGAAATATCAAGTCTATCAATAGGAAAATCCACTAAGGCCACTGGAAACCATTTGGATCCCTCTGGTTCCATGGGTGGATCACCTTAATTGATCCCACACTCCTGTGATGTCTTAGCATCTCAATAAAACCCCAGCAAGTAGTGACCTGTCTACGATGAGTGGACTGACTGTCTTCAGTCCTCCCACCTACAGATCACCTTCTTCCTGGCCAGTATTAAAAAAACAACAAACCAAGATGGTGACCCAAACACTGTGTGGGGCTCATTATTGCTTGTGATAGGTCCATGGTTGACATGGAGACCATGAAATCATACTATGCTGTGGGCAAAGAATCTGGCTCTGGGTGCAAGTGTCAGGATTGTGAGAAAGTTCCTTAGCTTTCAACATGGAAAATAAGATTCCAATCCTTTTGGCAACAAAGGTAATCTAGAAAGTAGGTAGGCAGAGAATGATAACTCTCAGAAGTCAAAGAAACAGCCTGTGAAGAATTCGAGGCTCTCAAGAATGGGGTTACTGTGTTCTCTAAATAGTTCACTCTCTGCAACTAGAAGATACAAAGAATGAACTAAATATAGGCAAATATGCATAATTTAAACAGGTCCAAAAATTTAACATTCCTTGGAAAAGAATTAATGGAACACAGAGTGCAGAACCCTGGCAATGTGGCCAAATAATTTTTTTCTTTCTGGACTGAGGATCACAGGAATTCTTTGTCTTTGTTGTTACAAAGTTTTCTGCCACTTTCAACAAACTACGTCCCACCCACCCCCCAAGCTGTGTTCCGGTTATGTTCACACAAACAGCCTAGGGGAAAGCAGGCCTCTGTCTGGGACTCAGGAGATGTGAATGTTCTGCAATTTCAGGATTTCTGTGTAAACACAGAACTGGGTCAGGGAGTAGAGTCCCAGGGTGTGGTTGGAGAGGACATACAGCAACTTTGCCAAAGATAAATAAGCATGCTCAAATACCTGGCTAGAATTCCTACAAAACCCTAAGTATGCCATCTGGAGTTCCATGATAGAGGAAAGGTGGGATATAAATGAAATAATAAGTTGGTCTCTTAAAAAGCAGAGGTTTATTTATTTATTTAAAAATAAAACAAGTTTCTAGTCCTTATGCTTAGTAAAGTACTTCAAAAGTGCCTGGTAAGACATTTCAGAAGCCATCGGAAAGTCTGTGCAGAACATGCTGAAGTTAAATGTTGGGACTTCGATGGTGGGACACACCTGAAAGTATGCACCTTCGGTAGGACACACCTGAAAGTATGCAGCATTTTCATATGCAGATTTGCTCAGTTTGAATAGTTTATGCTGGTCACCATTCTACACTTGCTTTCATACAGATAGCTGAACCACTGTAGGAGAAGAAGTGTTTGCTTTTGGAAAGGACCTGCAGCTACCAAAGTGGTATTTAAAGCAAATTTCAAAGCATTGGTTTTGTACCACAAGAATTAGTCAGCGTTGTAGGAAGACAGCCATTTTCGTGAACATAGCTGAAGCTCTTTTCATTTCAGATCATCCTGATGCTGTGCCTGGGAAAATGTGAAAAAGTAAAGAACAGTAACTGAACAGCAGGGGAAAGTGGGTAGGAGGTAACTGTGCAACTGTCTGCCCCAACTGGATCCAACAGGAACCCCTCCCACTTCAGGTTCCAACTGCCCAATAAAACATCAGGGGATGGGGTGGGCAGGAAGCAGTGAGGTATCCTCCCAACATGTTTGGATCTCACTTGAGCTAGGAGTCCCCTCCCTCCCTCCAGCTTGCAGTTGTCATCAATGGGGAAGGGAGGAAACAACCAAATGGACCATCTCCTTGCCATTTGTGTTCTCTTTTGATTCCTGGGAGCTACTCTGGGAGCCAAGGATTGGCTGAAAAAAATAGATCCAAAATAATTGAAGACACAACATAAAATCACTTCAGCTCCTATTTGAATAACATAGATTCTTTGAAAATATTTTAAATTCTTTGAAAACAATTAATCAAAAACTTTTAAGGTAAACTATGTCCTTTTTGTTTGTTTTATCCTAACAAGGCAAAAACAAATAACACAGGATCACAGTATAAACAGAGAAACCACTGTGACGAATGGCAGGTCAAGTATGTATAAAATAATATGTTTAATATGATTTAGTGCTATAGACCTGTATTAACATCAATAAGATGTTTTTGTAACATAAATCCAGTAATCCCAAACAGTTTTTGTAGCACAAGTACAGTAATCCCGACAAGTACCTGGGTTTCAACTCGTTTCGTAAATAATCTTCCAGAGAAGATAATCAGTTTCGAAGGAATTTTCAATACAATTTCTTCCGTGGGATTGTCTGGAACTAACCACAAATATAATAACAAAAGAATACAATTTCCACAAAGCTGCTGGGAATTAAACATCCTTAAATGCAATCCTCTATAGAATACTATTACCTAACTGAATGTCCCAAGATATAACATTTATACAGGAGGTAAGCCAGTCCTTGAATTCCATAAACAAGGAACAAAAGCCTTCAAATTCTGATAATGCTGGCAGAAGTTTCCCTAAGAGCCGCCTGTGCTGGCTAGGCAGGATATAAATCCAAATAAATAAATAAATAAATAAATAAATAAATAAATAAATAAATAAATAAATAAATAGTTATCTCTGCCATCGTAAAAACATTTCCCTCAATTAATTCATAGAATCATAGAGTTGGAAGGGACCTCCAGGGTTATCTAGTCCAACCCCCTGCGCAATGTAGAAAATTCACAAATACCTCCCCCCACACCCCCAGTGAATGCTGTTCCATGCCCAGAAGATGACAAAAAAACCTCCAGGATCTCCAGCGAACTGATCTGGAGAAAAATTGCTTCCTGGCCTCAAAGTGGTGATTGGCATTGCCCTGGGCATGTAAGAAAGGGCCACAAGAAATAAGCACTGATGCAGTCCTTCCTGCCGTCCCTCTCATGATCTGCCTAAGTTCATAGAATCAGCATTGCTCTCAGATGTCTGAAAACCTCCAGAGCCCAAGGAAGCCTGTTCCACTGAGGAACCGCTCTAACAACCAGGAAGTTCTTCCTAATGTTTAGCTGAAAACTCTTCTGATTTAATTTCAACCCGTTGGTTCTGGTCCAGCCTTCAAACTGTAAGGCATATATGTTCATAATTTATAAATCAAGGTTGCCTCTTGGCATAATGACACCTTGCGTACATCATTCTTATTATATAGGTATGAGACATATTTACTTATTACAAAAAAGTGTAAATCCTTCTCTATATACCCTTTCTCTACAAAATGAAGAACCAATGGAGCCTCCATATTTTGATTCTGAATGTGTGACTTATGTTCTACATAATTTAACTGCACACATACTTATACCCACATATAAATGTTGATAGGGTCACAAGATTACATAAACTACTCTATTGATGTTACAATTTGTAAATTGCAATGAATTAACAATATCAATTCCCTGTGGACGGTCAATTTTTTTTTAATTCCAATGACAACGAGCATACAAAACAACTCACACATTTATAATGTTCACAATTACTAACCCCAACTACGGGCTTACATGCAAAATCAGATCTTATTATAATATTTCTTATGCTCCTGGTCTTTCGAAACACTATACATGGTACATTACCACATCCCAGTAAATCCAAAATAATATGCCACTTATATATAATCTTTTTAACTGAACTAGCGAGAGAAGTGTATTGAAAAGCACATGTGATTTTTTTTGGACTTCTTGCTTATCTTCAAATAAATCATTTCTAGCAACTGCTTGGGTTCATTTTTTTGCATTTTGTATTGCCCTCAGGGGGTACCCCTGGTTCAGAATTTTTTTCTCCAATCTGTTACCCTTATAATGAAAATCCTGTGATCTTGTTGAGTTGTGTTTCAACCTCAAAAACTGCCCATATGGCAGGTTGTAATGCAAATGTGGTGCGTGAAACAATCATTTCTGTTATTTCTAAAAACTTCAGTATCAAGAAATGATAGGACTATCTTACTGCAATGACAGGAAAATTTAATGGTGTCATGAATGGTGTTGACCCAAGAGAAAAATTCTTCCACCCTTTCACCATTTGCAAAAATAATGAAAATATCACCAATGAACCATTTATAAAAAGGATTCCCTCCCTGGTGGTGAAGAGTACTGGACTTGGGAGACCAGGAACAGTGAAATCATGAAGCCTTTATTGAGTGATTCAGCATGTCCTGTAGATGGTCAGATCAAGCATGCTTCCAGGGCTCCAGGGCCTCATTATATGCTGGCCAGAGCCACACCTCTGGCTGCACCCAAAAGACATGATAGGGGCTTTATATATGCGCATGTTTGTCATAAGTTCCCTGGAGGAGCCTTTGGCTGCATTGGCTCCCCAGGGAGAACCTAGGTCCCACATTGGTGGAGGCTTTCAATCCGGATGTCTATTGTTCCTCCAGATTCAAGCTCCCCTCTCTGCCTGACCATGTGCTCTGGCCATGCGGTGGGTGCCATTACCTGGGAGCACATGGCAGGCCGGTTGCTACACAGAACATACTACATTACAGGTGGCAAATAACTGTTTCTTCCAGTGAGGTCATAAATAAATTTGCTACACTTGGGGCAAACAGACTGCCCATTGCCACCCCTTTAATTTGATAGAAAAACTGATAATTAAACCTAAAATAATTATTTTCCAGAATAATGTCTACTAATTCTATCAAAAAAAGGTTGGGGGTTGCAGTGAGGACCAAGAGTAAGTCTTCTCAATCACAGCCCTAGCTTCCTCATGAGGAATATTGGACCAATTTCCTTAAAAAACAGGATCACCTAAGCTGCAGAGGAAATCGCACAAAGCCCTGGGTCAAAATGCCCCTCGCGGCAAAGAGTGGGAAATTCAAGCAGGTAATCAGGGCAAACGGAGGACCCGATGCCGGGGCAGCGCTAGTGGGAAATCAGTCTTGGTGTAAAGTGATGTCACGTCCATAGTAATCCATTCTGAATTTTCAGGAATATGCATATGCTCTATCTTAAATATAAAGTCTTTGGTGTCCTTTATAAATGAAGGGGATTTGCTCACAAAAGGCTTAGGGAAAGAGTCTATAAATTGCAACAGTGCTTCTAAAATCAACTTTGAACCCAACAATATCGGTCTACCCGGAGGTGGAAAACCTGATTTATGTATCTTTGGCAATATATTATACAAATGGAGACCTGCAAGAAACTTGCAGAATGGTTATCCTATTCTTCACACCTTTGCTCTCTCCTCTCTTCCCTACCTCCCGCACACTCTTTCTCCCTTCTGCCCCCCTTTTCCTTACTCTCTATCTCTCCTCCATGCATGTTACTTCCTCTCTCTTTCTGCACCCTCATCATTCACTTTGTTTCTCTACCTCCCCACCTCAACATTCTTTCTCTCTCTTTCTTCCCCCATCACTCTCCCAGTCTCATGCCTGCTCCCAGTGCTCCCAGACACCCACCTGCTTCCTCTTCCCCCCCACAGCAGCAGTGGCAGTTCTCCAGGAATCACAACAGATGTCCCAGCTACAGAGATCAATTCACCTTAGGGCTGCCAGCTCCAGGTTGGGGAATTCCTGAAGATTTGGGGGTGGAGCCTTGGGACAGTGAGGCTTGTGGAGGGAAGCAGCCTCAGCAGGGTATAATGCCATAGACTCCACTCTCCAAAGCAGCCATTTTGTCCAGGGTAACTGATAGGGCTGCCAAGTCCCCCGGTAGAGCGGGGGAAACACCGATTTTTAAAGCTTTCCCCCGCTTTTCCAAAATTGGCCACCGGGGGGACAAAATGGCTGCCAGCAGGGGAACCTCGGAGCCTGCCCTGGCCTCTTGAACTTCTTAAAAGGGAAATTTCCCCTTTAAGAGCTGATCGAGCAAGAGAGCCCCGCCCAGAGATTAAGGAGGGACTAAGCTCTTTCTACTGATGGGCTTGCGTGCAAGGTTGCTGAGTAAACTGCTGGGGTAACCTGCTGGGGTCTGCGAGCTCTTTTCCTTCTCTGTCTCTCCCCCTCCCCCTCTTTCTTTTTTCTGTCTGTCTGTCCACTGTGGTTTTGTCAAAGGAATAAACTGTCACTTCCAAAGAGGTAAACATCACAAGGAGAGGTTGCCTGTAGAAGGTCTGGGAGTGGGATTGTTTAAAATGTCTTGTCGTGGCTGTTTGGGTCCCCCCAATCCTCATTTCCCTTCTGCAAATAAAAGTTGGGATTCCTCATTTTTATGCCAATTTTCTGTTTCTTTCAACCGTGTCCCCCCCCCCCCCCGGCAGTAAAAATCTGCATTTTTAAAAGCATTTGTACATCAAGTAACCGGTATTTTAAGTTAGGGATGGATCCAACTAGCTTTTCTGCTGGCGAAAAGGGGAGGACAAAGGTCCTCTTTAGCCACCAAAAAGCCTATGCGGGGGGGGGGGGGGGGAGAAGTTATGGGACTTACATGGACAACAGCTGGGTGAAACAAGGGCCAGAAATAAAGCCTGGGAATTGGGCAAGAGTAAGTGAAAAAGCTGTCTGTCTGTCTGTCTGTCTGTCTGTCTCTCTCTCTCTGTCCCCATCCAGCAGAGGTCTATCAGTGGCTATTATTAGCCACAAGGTCTAAATGGAACCCTTTGTCTGGGGCAGTGATGCTCTGAATTCTTGGTGCTTGGGGGGCAACAGTGGGAGGGCTTCTGGAGTTCTGGCCCCGCTGCTGGACCTCCTGAGGGCGCCTGGTATTTTTGGCCACTGTTGTGACACAGAGTGTTGTACTGGATGGGCTGTACTGGATGGGCCGATCCACTGTGGCTTCTCTCCTGTTCTTATGATATGAAAATCATATTTAGCACTTGTGTAGCACTTAGGGCTTCATATTCTGCCGAGATGAGGAAGGATTCAGTAGGGCCATTGCTCAGTGATAGAGCATCTGCTTGACATGCAGGAGGTATCAGCCTCTTCAGCTAAAAAAGGATCAGGTAATAGGTGACATTAAAGATCTCAGCCTGAGACCCTGGAGAGCCACTACCAGTCTGAGTAGTCAGTACTGACCTTGATGGACCAATGGCCTGATTCAGTATTAGGAAACTTCATGAGTTCATGTGGAAGCATGTGGAAGCAACATCACAGGATGTGACATCACAAAATGATGTCACTTCCTTTCTCCTGGCTCCACCCCCAAAGTCTCCTGGCTCCACCCCCAAAGTCCCCAGATATTTCCCAAGTTGGACTTGGCAGCCCTAGTAACTGATCTCTGTCACGTGGACAACAGTTATAATTCTGGATGGTCTCCAGCCCTCACCTGGAGGCTGGCAAAGTTAGTTCTCGTGGAGGAAATGGCTGGCTTGGAGGGTGGAGTCTATGGCATTATACCAGTTTGAAGTTCCTCCCCTCCTCAAATCCCACCCTCTCCAGGCTCCACCCCTCAAATGCCCAGGAATTTCCCAACCTGGAGTTGGCAACCCTATTTCCTTCCTATCCAACTGCCCACCTACCTTTATCTGCCTCTCTGTCTTTAGCTCTCTGTCTCCACTCCCCTCCCGCACAGCCTCTACAGTCTTTCTCCACAATGAGGACTAAAGCAGCTTACATTATTCTCTCCTCCTTTTTATCTGAACAACAACTCTGTAAAGTTGGTTAGGGAGAAAGTATATGACTGGTCTAAAATCACCCAGTCAGCTTCCACCACAAGATGGGGATCTGAACCTGGATCTTACAGACTCTACTTTGAAGCTCTAACTGCTGCATCACACTGGCTTTCATAGAGTGGCTGCTGATGAAGAGTAGCAAGCAGCCATCCCTAGTTGAGTAATGCAAGTCAGGTGATATCAAGTCACCCAGAGAGTGCTGCCTAGGGATGCCATCCCTGAGAACCAGTTTGGTGTAGTGGTTAAGTGCGCTGACTCTAATCTGGGAGATCCACGTTTGATTCTCCACTCCTCTGCCTGCTAGGGCTGCCAAGTCTGCCCGGGGGGCAGGGGATCCCCCATTACAGGGGTCCCCAATCTGCCAGCCAACATTTGGCCGGTGGGGGGAACCCCACCCCCGAAGTCGTCCAGTTAGGACGACTTCCCCAGCGTGATGACATCACCCAGTAGTGACGTCATCATGTTGGGGACGTTGCCGGGGCGACGCTCTAGAAATCGCCCCAAAACTCTATGGTACCACGCGCGTGCCGGGAAACTCTCGAACCCAGGAGGACTCCCCCCGCTGGCAGCCTGTGAGTACTTGGCAACCCTACCACCTGAGAGCCAGTTTGGTGTAGTGGTTAAGTGCGCGGACTCTAATCTGGGAGAACCGGGTTTGATTCCCCACTCCTCCACTTGCACCTGGCTGGATGACCTTGGGCAAGCCATAGCTCTGTGCCAGCTGTTCCCTCAAGGACAGCTTGGGAAAGAGCTCTCTCAGCCCCACCTACCCCACAGGGTGTCTGTTGTGGGGAGGGGAAGGGAAAAGGAGTTTGTAAGCCGCTCTGAGACTCCCTTGGGGAGTGGAGGGCGGGGTATAAATCCAATCTCTTCTTCTCTTCTTCTTCTTCTACCTGCACCTGCTGGATGACCTAGGGCAAGCCATAGTTCTGGCATAGCTGTTCTTGAAAAAGAGTCATTTCTGTCAGAGCTCTCTCAGCCCCACCTACCTCACAGGGTGTCTGTATGGGGAGGAGAAGGGAAAGGAGTTTGTAAACTGCTCTGAGACTCCTTTGGGTAGTGAAGGGTGGGGTATAAATCCAATCTCTTCTCTTCTGCTTCTTCTTCTCACCTCCAGCTGGAACCTGGGGTTCCTCTGGAATTACTGCTCATCTCCAGACTACAGAGAGAAGATAGATGCTTTGGAGGGTGGACTCTATGGCATTGTACCTTACTGAGGTTCCTGTCCTCCCCAGGGTCCATCCATAAATCTCCAGGAGTTTCCCAGCCTGCATCTGGGAACCTTACCCCCCCCCCATCCCCTGCCAGTGGCCAGGGAAGACCTGAAAACTCTAGACTCCTGCCAGGCCTAGGGTTGCCAACCTCCAAGTGGGACCTGGAGACCCCCCAGAATTACAACTGAACTCAAGACAGCAAAGATCTGTCTCCCTGGAGAAAATGGCTGCTTTGGAGGGTGGACTCTGTGGCATTATACCCAGCTGGGGCCTCTCCCCTTCCCCAAACCAAGCCCTCCTCAGAGGCCACCACAAAATCTCTAGGAATTCCCCAGCCTGGTACTGGTAACTTTTGTCAGGCCTGGCCCTAGGGTTGCCAGGTCTGGATTGGAAAATACCTGGAGACTATGGGGGTGGATCCAGAAGAGGGAGGGGTTTGGGGAGGAGAGGGGCCTCAGCATGATACAATGCCATAGAGTCCATCCTTCAAAGCAGCCATTTTCTCCAGGGGAGCTGGTCTCTGTCAGCTGGAGGTCAGTTATAAAACAGGGAGATCCCCAAGCCCCACCTGGAGGCTGGCAACCCTACCTGGTCCCAAGGCTCCCTCCCTCAAAGGCCAACATAGCCCTGGAAAGGGCCCTTTCCATTCTCTCTGCCTTTTACTGATGGAGCCAGTTAGAAGCCATCCCACTCCCAAATGTTCTAATCTCTCACCGTTGATGCCTACAGTAAATCTTGGCAGAGGCCATTTCAAAAGGTATTGGGGGGATTCAACCCTCCCCAGATTTTTTTTTTTACTTTTTGGTTTTTTCTGCAGACCTAGGGAGTCCCACGAGTCTATAGAAAAAGCTGTCTCTGTTGGCAGACATAAGTATCCACACAGAGAAGGGACTTTGGCTAATAATATATAGACAAGTGAGGACCCGCAAGGAACTTGCAGGAGCGGCTATCCCATTCCCCCCACCACCTCTGCTTCTTCCCCTGTCCTCCTACTTCTCTCACACTCTTTCTCCTTCCTGCCACCCCTTTTCTTACTCTCTCTCTCCCCTCCATGCCTGTCACTTCCTTTCTGCCCCCATCCCATCACTCTTTCTGCCTCATCACTCTCCCAGCCTCCCAACTACTTCCCCACACACACACACACAACAGCAGTGACAGCAGGCAGAGATCAGTTCCTCTTAGGGTTGCCAGCTCCATGTTGGGAAATTCCTGGAGATTTGGGGGTGGAGACTTTGAAGAATGAGGTTTGAGCTTGGAAGTTGCTTCAGCAGGGTATAATACCATAAACTCCACCCTTTAAAGCAGCCATTTTCTCCAGGGGAACTGACCTCTGTCATCTGGAGATCAGTTGTAATTCCAGAAGATCTCCATTCCTCACCTGGAGGTTGGCAACATTAGTTCCCCTGGAGCAAACGACTGCTTTGGAGGGTGGAGTCCAGGCCTCCATTCGAGCCGGGGCGCGCCGGAGCATAGCTCTGGCAGTGAACAGAGGCAGCCCAGGGGGCGGGTACATAAGCCCCGCCCCCTTCTCCCAGCAGCCCAGAATCTGCTAGCAGAGGAGGAAACTGGTAAGGGCTCTGCGCTCCGGGAGGGCCTAGAAGGAGGCCTCCCGAGGCCAGGCCATCTCTCTGCCCCCCTGCTGGCTGCTGCCTCTCCTGGGCTCCAGCAGGGCCTTTTTCTTTTCTTCCTCCCCTTGTTCCCCTCGAGTTGGGCCTCGTTCCTTTCCTCCCCTCGTGCCGTGCAGGCCGGGGGAGGCGGCGGCGGGGAGGGGGCCGTCGCACTTTTCCTCCCCTCGTGCCGTACAGGCCAGGGGAGGCAGCGGCAGGGAGGGAGCCGTCGCACTTTTCCTGCTGTCACTCTTTTCCTCCCCTCGTGCCATACAGGCCAGGGGAGGGGGCCGTCGCACTTTTCCTCCCCTCGTGCCATGCAGGCCGGGGGAGGCGGCGGCGGGGAGGGGGCCGTCGCTTTTCCTGCTGTCACTCTTTTCCTCCCCTCGTGCTGTGCAGGCCGGGGGAGGCGGCGGCAGGGAGGGGGCCATCGGTCTTTTTCTCCCCTCGTGCCGTACAGGCCGGGGGAGGCGGCAGCGGGGAGGGGGCCGTCGCTCTTTTCCTGCTGTCGGTCTTTTCCTCCCCTCGTGCCGTACAGGCCGGGGGAGGCGGCAGCGGGGAGGGGGCCTTCGGTCTTTTCCTCCCCTCGTGCCGTGCAGGCCGGGGGAGGAGGCGGCGGCGGGGAGGGGGCCGTCGCACTTTTCCTCCCCTCGTGCCGTACAGGCCAGGGGAGGCAGCGGCAGGGAGGGAGCCGTCGCACTTTTCCTGCTGTCGGTCTTTTCCTCCCCTCGTGCCGTACAGGCCGGGGGAGGCGGCGGCGGGGAGGGGGCCGTCGCACTTTTCCTCCCCTCGTGCCGTACAGGCCAGGGGAGGCAGCGGCAGGGAGGGAGCCGTCGCACTTTTCCTGCTGTCACTCTTTTCCTCCCCTCGTGCCATACAGGCCAGGGGAGGGGGCCGTCGCACTTTTCCTCCCCTCGTGCCATGCAGGCCGGGGGAGGCGGCGGCGGGGAGGGGGCCGTCGCTTTTCCTGCTGTCACTCTTTTCCTCCCCTCGTGCTGTGCAGGCCGGGGGAGGCGGCGGCAGGGAGGGGGCCATCGGTCTTTTTCTCCCCTCGTGCCGTACAGGCCGGGGGAGGCGGCAGCGGGGAGGGGGCCGTCGCTCTTTTCCTGCTGTCGGTCTTTTCCTCCCCTCGTGCCGTACAGGCCGGGGGAGGCGGCAGCGGGGAGGGGGCCTTCGGTCTTTTCCTCCCCTCGTGCCGTGCAGGCCGGGGGAGGAGGCGGCGGCGGGGAGGGGGCCATCGCTTTTCTTGCTGTCACTCTTTTCCTCCCCTCGTGCTGTGCAGGCCGGGGGAGGCGGCGGCAGGGAGGGGGCCATCGGTCTTTTTCTCCCCTCGTGCTGTGCAGGCCGGGGGAGGCGGCGGCGGAGAGCGGGCCGTCGCTCTTTTCCTGCTGTCGGTCTTTTCCTCCCCTCGTGCCGTACAGGCCGGGGGAGGCGGCGGCGGGGAGGGGGCCGTCACACTTTTCCTCCCCTCGTGCCGTACAGGCCAGGGGAGGCAGCGGCAGGGAGGGAGCCATCGCACTTTTCCTGCTGTCACTCTTTTCCTCCCCTCGTGCCGTACAGGCCAGGGGAGGGGGCCGTCGCACTTTTCCTCCCCTCGTGCCATGCAGGCCGGGGGAGGCGGCGGCGGGGAGGGGGCCGTCGCTTTTCCTGCTGTCACTCTTTTCCTCCCCTCGTGCCGTACAGGCCGGGGGAGGCAGCGGCAGGGAGGGGGCCGTCGGTCTTTTCCTCCCCTCGTGCCGTGCAGGCCGGGGGAGGCGGCAGCGGGGAGGGGGCCTTCGGTCTTTTCCTCCCCTCGTGCCGTGCAGGCCGGGGGAGGAGGCGGCGGCGGGGAGGGGGCCATCGCTTTTCTTGCTGTCACTCTTTTCCTCCCCTCCTGCCGTGCAGGCCGGGGGAGGCGGCGGCGGGGAGGGGGCCGTCGGTCTTTTCCTCCCCTCGTGCCATGCAGGCCGGGGGAGGCGGCGGCGGGGAGGGGGCCGTCGCACTTTTCCTGCTGTCACTCTTTTCCTCCCCTCGTGCTGTGCAGGCCGGGGGAGGCGGCGGCAGGGAGGGGGCCATCGGTCTTTTTCTCCCCTCGTGCCGTACAGGCCGGGGGAGGCGGCAGCGGGGAGGGGGCCTTCGGTCTTTTCCTCCCCTCGTGCCATGCAGGCCGGGGGAGGCGGCGGCGGGGAGGGGGCCATCGCTTTTCTTGCTGTCACTCTTTTCCTCCCCTCGTGCCGTGCAGGCCGGGGGAGGCGGCGGCGGGGAGGGGGCCGTCGGTCTTTTCCTCCCCTCGTGCCATGCAGGCCGGGGGAGGCGGCGGCGGGGAGGGGGCCGTCGCACTTTTCCTGCTGTCACTCTTTTCCTCCCCTCGTGCTGTGCAGGCCAGGGGAGGCGGCGGCGAGGGGGCCGTCGGTCTTTTCCTCCCCTCGTGCCGTGCAGGCCGGGGGAGGCAGCGGCGGGGAGAGGGCCGTCGCTCTTTTCCTGCCGTCGCTCTTTTCCTCCCCTCGTGCCGTGCAGGCCGGGGGAGGCGGCGGAGGTGAGTTGGGCCTCCTTTTTTTTCCTCTCCTCATGCAGTGCAGGCCGGGAGGGGGCCGTCCTTCTTTTCCTCCCCTGACAGAGGCTGAATGGCCATTTGATAACATTTCTTATCCTGTGAATTTAGGCAGATCATGAGAGGGAGGGCAGGTAGGGTTGCCTCAGTGCTCCATTCTTGTGGCCCTTTCTTACATGCCCAGTGAAATGCTGATCTCCACTTTGGAGTCAAGAAGCCATTTTTCTCCAGGCCAGTTTGGCTGGAGATCCTAGAGGTTTTTTGTCATCTTCTGGGCATGGAACAGGGGTCATTGGGTGTGTGTGTGTGGGGGAGGTATTTGTGAATTTCCTGAGAAAGGGGATGGACTGGATGAGGTTACTTCCATGATATTCTCTTCCCCCCCACTCAGCCATACATGGAGTGGCTAGCAGGGGACTGATGTGAGTGAAGCACCGTCTCCAAAGGGGGAATGTGAAGTGTTTACACATTTATTCTGGCCATGAGCTGCACAAAAAAAATCTTCACAGCTCCCAGGGAGGGCAACTGGACATTTGAGTGCAATTTTATCTGATCTCTGAAGCTTAGCAAGGCCAGCCCTTGTTAGATCTTGGATGGGAGACCGCCACCAACATACTCAGGGCAGGCTAATCTGAAGCCAGGACTCTCCCTGCAAGAATACCAGGATACCAGGGCTGGTCTTGCCAGGTTTCTGAGAGCGCACTCATCTGGGCCATCCAGGTTAGGGCCTAAAGGGGGGGGGGGAGTTTTAACTAAACCAGAGGGGGCACCCTCAGCATATATGACTCCCCCCTTTCTCCTTTACTTAAAATAAATAGTTATGATTTTACTTACACAATGATTGAGATAGGACACCTTTTGCTAGTTATATAGCAATCTGTTAGTAACCTGAATGGGATTTTCTTTGACAAATAGCTGAAGCAGCAGGAAGTTGGGGTGGGGGTGGGTTCCACCTCCCTTTGGAAGAAATGGGGAAAACAAAATTAGTGGGAACAAAGAAATTCCCCTTCTTTACCTGACATGGGTGGTTTGTTTGTTTCCCCCCCACGTGTGCCATCAAATAGGCTTGCCAGGTCTGAGTTGGGAAATACCTTGCAGAATTTTGGGGTGAAGCCTGAGTGGTGGGTTTGGCCTTCTGACACACTTCCGGTGATGTCAGGGGGTGTGGCATATGCTAATGAGTTATGCTAATGAGCTCCTGCAGCTCTTTTTCTACGAAAGCACCCCTGGTGGAGTCTATGGCATTATATCTGTCTGAAGTCCCTCCCCACCTAAATTCCCACCAATCCCAGGCTCCACCCCTCAAATATCTGGGAATTTTCCAATCTAGAGTTGGCGTCCCTATCTCCTTCCCACCCAACAGCCAACCTACCTTTATCTGCCCCTTTGTCTTCAGCTTTCCATCTCCTTTTCCCTGCAGCCTCTACTGAGGAAAATTATGGTCTTTCTCCACAGTGGGGACTAAAGCAGTTGACATTATTCTCACCTCCTTTTTATCCACACAACAGCCCTATGAGGTAGGTTAGGCTGAAAGTATGTGACTGGTTTAAAAGCACCCAGTGAAAGGGCTGCCAAGTCCCCCGGTAGGGCAGGGAAAACACTGATTTTTAGTGCTTATCTCCCGCTTTTCCAAAGTTGGCCACCGGGGGGACAAAATGGCTGCCTTAAAAGGGAAATGTCTGCAGAGAGCCTGCCCTGCAGTAAAAAGCCTCGCCAGACATTTCCCCTTTAAGAAGTCAGCAAGAGAGCTTCTTCCACAGCAAGAGAGGTCCGCCCAGAGATTAAGGAGGGACTGAAGGAGCTGCTTTGCATGTGGCTGGCAAGGTGAGTTTCTCTTCCAGCTCTTTTCATTCTCTCTCCCTCTTTCTTTTTTCTGTCTGTCTGTCTCTCTCTCTCTCTCTCTGTCCCCATCCAGCAGAGGTCTATCAGTGGCTATTATAGCCACAAGGTCTAAATGGAAGTAAGTGCCTCTGCCAGTTATTTTCCCTTCTCTCTCTTTCCCTCTTTCTTTTTCCTGTCTGTCTGTCTGTTTGTCTGTCTCTCTCTGTCCCCATCCAGCAGAGGTCTATCAGTGGCTATTATAGCCACAAGGTCTAAATGGAACCCTTTGTCTGGGGCAGTGATGCTCTGAATTCTTGGTGCTTGGGGGGCAACAGTGGGAGGGCTTCTGGAGTTCTGGCCCCGCTGCTGGACCTCCTGAGGGCACCTGGTATTTTTGGCCACTGTTGTGACACAGAGTGTTGTACTGGATGGGCCGATCCACTGTGGCTTCTCTCCTGTTCTTATGATATGAAAATCATATTTAGCACTTGTGTAGCACTTAGTGCTTCATATTCTGCCGAGATGAGGAAGGATTCAGTAGGGCCGTTGCTCAGTGATAGAGCATCTGCTTGACATGCAGGAGGTATCAGCCTCTTCAGCTAAAAAAGGATCAGGTAATAGGTGACATTAAAGATCTCAGCCTGAGACCCTGGAGAGCCACTACCAGTCTGAGTAGTCAATACTGACCTTGATGGACCAATGGCCTGATTCAGTATTAGGAAACTTCATGAGTTCATGTGTCAGCATGTGGAAGCAACATCACAGGATGTGACATCACAAAATGATGTCACTTCCTTTCTCCTGGCTCCACCCCCAAAGTCTCCTGGCTCCACCCCCAAAGTCCCCAGATATTTCCCAAGTTGGACTTGGCAGCCCTACCCAGTGAGCTTCCACAGCAAGAACAGGATCTAAACCTGGGTCTATACCCCACCTTTGTTCCCTCTCCTCAGCCCCTACTTCTGTGTCTCTCACGCTTTCTCTACCCTGCCACCCCTTTTCTTACTCTCTTCCCATGCCTGTTACTCTCTCTGCCCCCAACCTAATCTCTCTGTCTCGTTCTGTCCCTATCATTCTCTTTGTATCCTTCCACCCATCAGTGTCTCTCTTTCTCCCCTCCACCCCGGAAGTCTCTTTCTACCTCCCCTCCCCAGCATTCTCTCTTTCTGTCTGTCCCCCCCACCCCTGCCAAGGCTTCCCTCCCCCCTTTGCTTTCCTTGCAAGCTCTCCCAGAGCTGCTCTGGGTGGGCCAGCTGATCTTCCCTCCCCTCCCTCACCAGCTCACCTGGTGAAGCTCTGGGCAGGGCCCACTGAGGCTTCCTCAACACCCTTCTGAGCTCTGGGGCAGGCTCGCTGAGGCCTCCCCACCACCACTTTCTCCCTTGCTTTCGCTGACCCCTGGAACTTGCGGAAGCAGCTGTCTTGTTTCCACCATCTTTGATTCCTCCTCTCTCCCTCCATTCCTCTCAGTGTCTCTCTCTTTTCTACCCACCCTTTTCTTATTTTCTGTCTCTCTCTCTCCCATGTCTGCAATCACTCCTTCTCTCTTTCTGCCTCCCTCACCCCATCATTCTCTTTCTGGCTCATTGGTCTCTCCCCTGCTGCACTGGCTGCCACTTGCCTGACCACCACCACCACCCCGCAGCCTCAACAGCATCAGCAACAGCTTGTTCAGCCCCCCTCTCCTGCAGCTTCACCACCTGGGCAGCTTGCTTGGCCACAGGGTTTTTTCCCTGCCATGGTGTCTGCCGCTTGCCTCCCTTCCCCGCTAGCTTCTCTGCCTCAGAGGCTCTACTGGATCCTCGCTGGCCTCATCTTCTGCCTTCCAGTCTCTTTGCTGCCTCTTTGCCACCTCAACAGCAGTGGGAACTCCTCCCCCACCCACCTCGTGGCTCCAACGGCTCCTCCCGGCAGTCTTAGCGGCGGCTTCCCTTGTTCTCCAAAGGGGACCAGTAAGCATGTTCTCTGTGCATGTGTTTTACTTTTGGGAGGTATTCCCGTATATTTTTAAAAAACATGTCAGATTTTTCCACACATCTGGGGAGTGCCCCAAGTGTGCAGGAATTACTGTTGAGCTTCCATGTGCCCCCAATCTGAGGAAGTAAGTATCCACACACAGAGGGGACTCGTGGCTATTAGTGTATAGATATAATTTATTATTATATACATCATTGAGCAGCCATTCATCACTTAGGTTTCTCTAGTTTATACTGTTTTATCCTAACAGCAGGATTTGGTTAGCAGCCCCCTCCAGGATTACTCCTGATAAAAAGTCATATCTTCATCATGTATTCCCTCCAGCCTGCATTTCCAGGGAGGGAGGTTCAGATTAAGAGTAATCAATACACAATATTGTATACCTGGGGAGTGGTGATCCTTCTCTCTCGTAGTGTCTTCCCATTGCTGCTGTAATGCCTCTTGAGTTCTCCTCATGTTTAAGAATGGTGACCTGTTACATATTTTATCACATAATTAGTCTTAAGACAGAGAAGTCTCTCCTCCTCCCATCCCATATGCACACGGTTTTGTGGACCCTTTTGGTATGTGTGTGCTTGTGTGTATAGTTAGACAGAGATGCATGAATTCTTTGAAGTTTATGCAGTAGTCTACAATATAGCCACATGTCTGAGAGTGCTCTTCTCACTGTATTTCACAAATGGCCAGGACACCAACAAGACTACTTTGATCTCCTTCTGCTATTTATGGCAACATGTGGACATCTTGAGATGCTTTTGGTGGACTTTCTTTTACCTTTTAGCAACCATATGCTCTCCCACCACCCGTTCTGAATAGGGGTCTGCATCTCTGACAAGAGACAGTCCTGGCCAGACCAGGGAGGATATTTCCACAGCCACAGGAGGAGTGCTGTAGAAGCCCTGCTCTTCCCCTCTGAAGTTCTCACATAGCGCTGCAAAGCTCTGGGTAGCAGGTCCTGACTAATCGAAGAAACAAAGACAGTGTAGTGGGTCCTCTAGGTAAGGGTAATATCAGAGATAAAGGCTTTAAAAATCATTTCATGGGAACAGCACAGGTAAAATCCCATTTTCCCCTCCTGTCTAATTCTCCTTTTTGTATTATATTATATTTTATTGTACTTTGTGGCTTCCCTTCTCCCACTAAAGACCTCCAGTTCACCTTTCATGCTGTTTCTGTGGGTCCCCTGTCCTGCAGGAGCAGCAGTTTGGGGAGATCAGTGGGCTGCAGCAGGAGGGAGGAGGCAGGCAGGGAAGCTCCACTCCACTCATACAAGTGCCTTCCTTTGGCAGAAATCATTGGCAGGATCCAGCTCTGTGGCTCTGTGTTGATATGAACTCAATTACCTGATGCCCTCTGATGGTTTTTTCCCAGGATCCTACAAGCAAATTATTCTTCGTCCATGTGCATTTGCTAAGTAGTCCACAGCATTTCTTCTTAACTGCATTTATTTCTTCAATTTTTATCCTGCTGTCCCTCCAGGATGCTTCAGGCAGCATACATAGACCCATCCCACTGTTAACTTTACAGCAAACCTGTAGCAAACCTGTGAGATAATGACCGCCTCAAATTTTCCCACTCAGTTTCCTGAATGAGTAAGGATAGGAACAAAGCTCTCCCAGCCCTACCCCAACACAGTAATCTCTACAGTACGTTGGCTAAAACATAGCTATTTGACTGCCATGTATGTTTTCTGGAGGGAATTACCAGTAGCAGCAGAGAACCTTTGCAGGATCATGAGGGCAGGGTCCTGTTCTTATTTCATCCTTGAAACACCCCATTCTCCTGCATGCAGGCTCCAAGCATGTTTCACCTCTAACATGGATGGAACCTAGGAAGAATATTTTTAGAGTGAGAAGGCACATATTAAAATCAGAGGTGTGTTCGTTCTATGTTGTGATCATTTCCTGTTTGGTGGACAAGCCCCCTATTTGCCAACGCCTATAGGGCTGCAATTATTGAACAATGCAACTAGAAGTGGAGTCTTCCATCGTCTTACCTGCAAGTGTAAAGAAGAGAATGACACAGAGAAGGTAAGCAACCTTCATTGCTGATGATCAGGAGCCTCTGCAACTTCGGTGCTAATTAGAAGATGAAGGATGCAATGCCAAGAGGGAAGAGTAGAAACCTGGAGAAGCACAGATTGTTATTTGAAGGAATGTGTGTCACATGCTTGTAAAGGCACTACTAAAAACAGAGATATGTGTCTTTTCCACCTACCAATACACATCAAGGACACGGCTGATGCTTCCCATTTTAGGCTTATCTGTCATGGGATTTCTATTTTATTGTTCTGACAACTAATTCCACCTCACTGGTATAGTTTGAAGATATATCAGTTGACACATCAGGAGAAAAGCAGGGCTTAATCATGACCTTAATTTTCTTCAGTTCAGATTCCAACAGCCAGCTTCACTTTCCATCAGCAAGGGGGGTGATGTAAATATGTCTAGTGCAAATTTCTAGCCATGGGACTCCCTTTGACATTTGCCAGCAAAACAGAGCCACAGAGCTGACATCATGCCAAGTAGTTGTCATCTCAGTGAAGGCATAGCTTTCCTGTGAGACAGGTCTAACAGGCACTTTGTTCCACAGCTAGTTGTAGCTAATAGCCAGAAGGTACAGGTGTCCAGGAAAGATGAAGGAGCTCCCGTTGAAACTTATACCTCCCCTGTCTGGGTTTTGGGCAGCTGGCTTCCAGCAGTGGTTCCCAGCCACCCCACATAGGCGAGGGCCATTCCTTGCTTTGTCTTGGCGGGAGGCAGAAATTCTCCAAGAGTCACCAACAGCAACCCCTGCTTCATTCCACACGAGGGGGATGGAATTCGTTCAGCTGACCCAGGTCCCAAGTCACTAGATCTCACCAAGGAGTTCACCTCTCCAGCAGTAATTCCTACCACCCCGCTCATTTTGGATTCATTTTCATTGCCAACATCAGATGAAGAATTAGATATAAGTTTGTCGAGCCCTCCGGATGCAGGCTCTCCATTTCTGTCTAATAAAAACACTCTTATTCCAGTTAAGAGCCAAAGGCTTACTACAAATCACATGGATGTAGGGAAAGCCTAGGAAGTCTCACTTATTAGGATAATTCAGATACAGGCAGATGGTTCTCTCCCTTTTCTTTGCACCTTGTTAAGAGTTGGCTAAGATAGACTTCTGTAGGGGTGCAGACAGACCAGCACTCTGTTTTCCGAAAAATGGAAGTTTAACTTTATTTGTATTTGTATCACAAAACGGCTCTGGCCTGGATGGCCCAGGCCAGTATGTGGATGGGAGACCACCAAGGAAGTCCAGGGTCACTATGCAGAGGTGGGCAATGGAAAACCACCTCTGAACATCTCTTGCCTTGCAAATCTTTAGCAGCGCGGCCATAAGTCAACAGTGATTTGATGTCATTTTCCACCACCAGTACAAAAAGAAAAAAGCATGTAAAGCCTCTGCTGAGCAAGAGAAAAACTGTAGTTAGCAATATACATACTCTTCTTTCTCTAGATCTAAATCTTACACACACACCATTAAGTGAATTAAGAGACATGCAGCATAGTCAGATTTCAGTTTAAACCATATGCATCCCTATTCTCCTCCATGACCCCTGTCCATTTCTGATCTCTTTTGATGAAGTGCTGTTCCCAAATCAACTTCAAGTTTCATCTGTTTCCCAAAAAATAATAAATAGGGGGAAATACACACACACACACACCTAGGAATGCCAAGAGGCCATGGAGAAAAATATCCTGCCCCTTATTTGTGCAGAAAAGGGCAGCAGAAGCTTCTCCTAGCATAGAGGTAAATAATATCACTCAGTAAATGGAAGCCCATTAAGCTTTTCTTAAAGGGAATGGGCATTTTTCTCCAGGCGGTTTGCAATCCTACCTGAGACTTTTAAAGTGCGTGTGCAGCTCCTAACGCCACAAGAAAAATTCTTCTGTTGGCTACCACATTGACAAACTCAAACTTGGAAAACTTGACCAGAACCCTTCTATCTGCCTGCAAAGTTAACCTCTGAGCATTCACAGAGTACAAAAGTCAACATTTACTATCCACAGATTTTTACATGCATGCCTGTGTGGGTGAAAAGCAGCAGGGAAGCTCAGCTACCTTTCTAGTGAGCACCCAGATGCTCCTGCTCTAACTACAGCTAGTGCAAGGCACGAAAGTATTAGCACTTTTGCCTGGCCACACAGAACTGCACCAAGAGAAATGACAGACAAGAGTTCCACCACAGCTCCATGCAGCAAATCGTGACGGTGATAACAGGTGTGGGTAACACCGAAAGGGGGGGAGGATGGACCATGAGAATCTGAAGGGTCTTCTCTGTCTTAAACACCTACGGTAAGTTGAGACAATAAACTACGTGTTGCGGCTGCTGGCAATACTCATCACGAAGCCTGTATCTCTGTTCTGGCTCTTTTCCAACTAGAATGGCTCAGTAGGATCTTGTGGTCTGCACAACAAGGATTTATGCCAAGAACTGTGTCATGCAGGGAAGAGAACTGATAGGTACAGGAGTCTAGTACCTAACCCACTCCAGCCAAGGATCATTTAAAGTCTGTTCATAGACAAGTGCATGCTTGGTGCAATTTAAACAGAAGTCCAGTGCCACCTTGAACACTAACAACATTTATTCCAGGCGGTCTGGTCTGCCTTGTTGGTCTGAAGCGGTAGAACAAATCTAGAGTCCAGTGGCACCTTTAAGACCAACAAAGGTTTACTCCAGGTATGATCTTTTGTGTGCATGCACACTTTTTCAAATACATTGGAATAGAAGGTAGAGTTCAAACTTATAGACAGAGGCTGAACAGCAAACTAGCATGTAACACATTGAAGATGTTTTAAGGTCTTCCTTCTGAAAAGCGTGATCTGCTTTATTTATTTATTTATTTATTTATTTAGATTTATATCCCACCTAGCCAGCGAAGCCGGCTCAAGGACTATTCAGAGGACTATGTCCCAATTGAAATTGTAACTGTGCTGCCCTCAGTCAGCATTAACCGTAGTTAGTGAAGCTGCTGTGTGTATCTTCAAGGCAGCAGTTGCTCCTGGGAATTGTAGTCCCAGCTAACCCCCCTCTCTGACTGGCTCATCAAGTAACTTCCTGAGCCACCAGGGTGAAAAGAGTTTTATTGCTTTTCTTCTGTCCTTTGTCTAAAACTTACCTCAAGGGAGAGGAAAGCCATCCTTTCTTCACCATGGCCAAGAGATTTGAATTACAACATGTGACTTTCTAGCCAGCTCAGCTCAGATCATAAGTAAATGATCTAACTGAATGCATGAAGTTTAATAAAAGATAATTCAAGCTTATATGGTTGTGCATTGACACTTTCTAGAAAAGCGCTCAGTTCAAACGGAGCTGGCTGAGTACCGGGACAGTACAGTGAAGAAAGGGAATGATGTAGTTCCTCTCCTCTCCTCTCCAAGCCCTTTCTAATGTGCATAAAAGAGGTTGCCAGGACGACCTTTACAAGCAGCCGCCTGCCTGCATGTCCCTCCTCCCTCCTCCAGCCCTCGAGCAAAGCCTGCTTTTACCAACAAACAGGATTTTTGCATGCCTAAAAACCAAACAAGAATTTTGCCTGTGTGTTCCCCACCATGAGACAGAACAGCTTAGCCCAGCTGCCCAACGCTGCATAGCCTCCCAGAGAGCAAATGCACACCGCTTCTCTGACTCTGCAGATTGTTTGCATTCCAGAGCATTTGTATGCAAATAGCCTTATTGTATGGCAGATGCTTGCCCGTCTCAGCTCAGCTTCTTATCTGCCTAAAACACTGAAATCAGACCTCCTAACATGAAAGAGCTATACCCAAATCCCAAAAGCAAATGGGCATTTGCAGTCAGCTTGTACAAAACAGGAGCTTCGGTTAAATGGCAGTGGAGAGAGTGGAGAGGTTGATTAGCCTCACTAAGCAAGCTAGCATAAGCCAGCACAGCAGATTTGCGGCAGCCCCTAGTGGCAAAACTGGAAATTGCAAGGAAGGCAATTTTGGGGTGCAAGCCAGTGCTCATAGAAATCAAGTGACATCAATGCTCACAGTTGATGTAACAGTGCTACCTGTGGGTGGAATCCAGTATTGCTAATTTTCACAAATTTTAAGGACTTATCTTTTGCCTTAAGAAGCATGGGGGAAGCCTCAGACAGTGCTGCAGACCCCAAGACTGACATGCAGGGAAGTGCAGAGGCTGAACATAGATATATGTCACGGGGACGAGAAACTATTCTAACCCCCAGCATGCATGAATATTTGCTTGTCCAGAAGACAAATTTGTACAAGAAGTTGCAGAAGTCTCGGGAAAAGATTCAGAAAGACTTAGATGCAGCTGCCAATACTACCAGTCTGATGCATATGTGCAAGACACGAAAAGCCCTTGCAGCTCACTGTGCAGAGTGGAAAGACTGTATAAGAGTTATGATACACATCCTGGATCGGTTGAACTCAGCTGGAGCCCTGGAAGAAAGGCAGTCCCTCCAGGTGGAACTCCAGGCGAAAGCAGAGGCCTGTGCCACCACTGAGCGGGACCTGGCGTGGCACACTGAGGAAGAAGAAGACAAGCATCTTCACTTAGCAGAAAGCAGGCATGACACCGAAGATGCCTCCAACCAAGATGACGGTGTCGAAGCTGCGCTTGACCAAGACCCGCCTTCATCCTCAACCAAGTCTCCACGCAGTGAAGTCTCACCATTCAAAGGCCTCCCATAGGTCCTGCCACTCAGAGGTTTCCTGCAGGTCCTGCAGGTCTGAAGCCTCGCACCAGTCTGGTCACTCCAGAGCCTACTGCCATTATTCGCCCTCCCACAAATCTTGGCACACCAAAGCCTCCCACAGGTCTTGCCACTCCAGGGCCTCCTGCCATTCCTCACCCTCCCCCAAGTCTCAGCACACCGAAGCCTCTCACAAGTCTTGTCACTCCATTGCCCCTAGTCGTTCATCTTGTGAGCATGAGACAGATGCCACAAAGTTAGTTAAGGCAAAGATCAATGCAGCAATGGGCAGCAAGAGGGCAGTTTTCGCCAAGAAGGAAGAGACCCTGAGGAGAGAAGCTATCAAGTTGCAGGCAGAAAAGGATGACAGGGAGGTGAGGATAAAATCACTTTGCAAGGAACTTAAGGCTGAGGAAATGGTTGCTCGCGCCAAGATTCTACAAGATGGATATTGGGATCCAGAGCTGAACCTCAACCCAGCGGAACTTGGGGCACTAGACCTGTCTCAACAAGTCCTGAATTATGTTCAGGAGCAGAGCACATACATTTGTTCACTTGATGGAGTGGAGTCGAAGGTACTCAACCCCACAGCACCAGAGTTCATGAGGCCACACACGGTTCCTGTGTTCCCTCCAGTGACGTCCGCAGCAGCTCCTCCTGTGCTGCCTCCAGTGGCGTCCGCAGCAGCTCCAGCACCTGTTTTCCCTTCAGTGATGACCGCAGCTCCTGCAACAGCGTTCATGGGTCCTGCACAGATGACCCCAGGCCAAAGGTTTCCCTACCCTTGGCACTTTGGCAGCTACACAGCACCTCAGAACATCAGACGGAACCTGAAAGATAGAGGCATCCAAAAGTTTACAGATCATCCAGAGGTCTACTACCTTTGGAAGATGACCTTCTTGGAAGCGATTGGGGACATGAACCTATGGGCAAGTGAACAACTCACACTCTTGGCAGAGTGGCTGGGCCCAGAGTACACAGAGCAGGCACAAAACCTCCACTCAGTGAATGTGGCAGATCCGTACACAGCTTCAACAAAAAATTTGGTCAAGACTTGATGTCCGCTATGGCTCACTGATGGAAGGAGAAACTGCACTCATGGGAAAACTGAAGAACTTTCCCATAATAACAGCCAAGAACCCTGAGAAGCTATGGACCTTGGCCGACATCCTTGAGAACCTTCAGGCAGCCAAAGATAACCCAGCATTACCAGGGCTTGCAGGTCTCGACCAATGCACGGCGCATTTGGAGATCAAGGAGAAGTTGCCCCCTGAGCTGCAGGATGAGTGGAGCAAAGTGGTGGCAAGTTACAAGGCTGCCTGTCAGGGCCAGTACCCTCCCTTCTCATACCTCATAAGTTTTGTCCAAGTAGTTGCGCAGGCTCGTAACGATGCCCAGTGTGGTTGGTCTACACCACGCTCAGACTCTCGCATTGAGAAAACACTTCAACAAGACACCAGAGCTAAAACAGTAGTGTCTGTGAGGAAGACAGAACTATCTGCTATCTCGAAAACCCCAAAAGGGAGAAGCCAGTGGAGCGGACAGCAGCAACGCCAACAGAGATGACAGAGCCATTTTGTCTGTTTCACAAGAAGCCACACCCACTGAACAAATGCAGAGGGTTCCGGAAGAAACCACTGGAGAAGTGGAAGGCTTTGATCAAGGAGTACCAGTTCTGCTTCAAGTGCTGCAAGTCCAAGGCTCACATACCTAAAGACTGTGAAGCTGGTATCAAATGTTGCATGTGTGACAGCAGCAAGCACCCTGGCACCTTGCATCCTGACTCTGATCCACCACAGCAACCCACACCTGGCTCCTCTACCACAATGACTTCCACAGAAGTGGCAAGTACTCACACTCAGCCCATGAATCCGCCACAGCAACTCACACCTGGCTCCTCTACCATGATAACTTCCACAGAAGCAGCAAGTGCTCACACTCAGCCTGTGAGTATCCACTACACTCGGGTTTCTGGCGCCGCAAAGAGTCAAAGGTCCTGCCATCAGATATGTCTCGCCAAAGTTTTCCCTACAGGTCATCCAGAGAAGGCAGCGAAGATGTATGTCATCTTAGACGGACAGAGCAATCGGTCCTTAGCCAGTCCAGCATTCTTCAAACTCTTTGATCTACAGGGTGAGGAAGTTCAATACACTCTGAAGATATGTGCTGGTGTCTAGCGCACGGCAGGGAGGATGGCCATCGGGTTCCAGATCGAATCACTCGATGGTGAAGCCCAGTTCCCCCTGCCATCATTGTTGGAATGCAATGCCCTACCGGATGACAGTGACCAGATCCCCACACCAGAGATCGCACTCCACCATCCTCATCTAATGCCTATTGCAAGCCACCTTCCTGCCTTGGATCCTGACGCAGATATCCTGCTCCTGTTGGGAACAGACATTCCCAACCTACTCGCCAGTCATGATCTGCTCAGAGGACCTCCTGGCACACCACATTCACAGAGACTAGAGCTGGGATGGGTCATCATGGGGAACGTGGGTGTAGATAGCCAAACCAGATGAGCATCTTCGCCACAAGCATCCTAGGCAATGGGCAACCCTCCCACCTGAAACCATGTCCAGCCCAGAGGGATACCTTCACCTCTCGAGTGCCAGCTTCAAGAAAGCAACTTACCAGGCAAGGTGTTCTGTCAATGTTGGACAGCCTCTTCAGTCCTTTGAGATATGCAGCCCCAGTTCCAGTTGCACCAGCTGCTGCCTCTCGTAGAGACCTGCACGTCTTCTCAGATGCATCACCCAAGGTGACAGCAGTGTCATCGTACCTCGAAGTCACTGGCGGGGAAAGTCGTGCCTGGCTAGCTGAGCCTCCCTGGCTAAAAGGCCCTGAACTCCTTCTCCACCCAGACAGACCCTTGCAACAGGAGGAAGAGCATGTCATCCTGCTGAAGCAGAAAGATACACCCTGCAACTTGTGGCCCATAGATTGAAGTCCATGTTGTTACATGCGATGGCCCACGGGACTACCCCAGACCAGCCAAGACTTTCACCAGGCCGATCACTGATGTGGTCCTGCTCTGCACCAAAAAAGACCCTCAAGAATGAAGAGTCAAGTTTTGCATGCCTTGATTTCTGTCTAGTATGTAGTTATCAGTGCAGCATGCTAATTATGCATAGTTGTAGTTATAAGGATTCATTAGTAATGCATGTGGATAGTGGAACCCATAGGATTCCACGGCGGGGAGTGTGCTGCCCCCAGTCAGCATTAACCATAGTTAGTGAAGCTGCTGTGTGTATCTAAGGCAGCAATTGCTCCTGGGAATTGTAGTCCCAGCTAGCCCCCCTCTCTGACTGGCTCATCAAGTAACTTCCTGAGCCATCGGCGTGAAAAGAGTTTTATTGCTTTTCTTCTGTCCTTTGTCTAAAACTTACTTCAAGGAGAGAGGAAAGCCATCCTTTCTTCACCCCGGCCAAGAGATTTTAATTACAAAATGTTACTTTCTAGCCAGCTCAGCTTAGGTCATGAGTAAATGATCTAACTGAATGCATGAAGTTTAATAAAAGATGATTCAAGCTTATATGGTTGTGCGTTGACACTTTCTAGAAAAGCGCTCAGTTCAAACAGAGCTAGCTGAGCACCGGGACAGAACAGTTACAGAGTATCCACTTGGAACAAAATTTAATCAGATCTGTTCTTTGAGAAAGCATATAGGAAACGTATTTGGAGTAATCTAGCATTCACATCAGAAAAAGAAGGAAGATCTGTATCGGTCGGTGTCCAACTTGCCCTATTTGGGCAAGATCTTGGAGAGGGCGGTGGCAATTCAGTTGCAGAGTTTCCTGGATGACACCTCTGTGCTAGACCCGTTCCAGTCTGGCTTCCGGCCAGGTCATGGGACGGAAATGGTACTAGTTGCCATCACGGATGACCTCTGACGGCATCTGGATCAGGGCGGAACGGCGGTGCTGGTGTTGTTAGATCTGTTGGCCGCGTTCGATATGGTTGACCACCAGTTACTGATCCATCGCCTCGCTGACATAGGGGTTCAGGGGCTTGCCTTACAGTGGCTTGTCTCCTTCCTCCAAGGTCGGGGACAGAGAGTGGTGCTGGGGGAGCAGTTGTCCCAGAGGCGCCCACTGGTATGTGGCATGCCTCAGGGGGCAGTGCTATCTCCCATGTTGTTTAACATGTATATGCGCCCTCTCGCCCAGATTGCCCGGAGGCACAAGCTGGGCTGCCATCAGTACGCTGATGACACCCAGTTGTATCTGCTGATGGACGGCCGGTCCGGGGCCACCCTGAATGACCTGGAGCGGGTGCTTCAGGACGTGGCGGACTGGCTTAGGCTGAGTCGACTGAAACTAAATCCAACGAAGACGGAGTTCCTGTGCCTGAGTCGGAGTGGACCGGGGGTAGGGATCCCACTACCGGCCTTCGGGGGGGCGCCATTGGTGCCAGCGCCGAAGGTCTGGAGCTTGGGAGTGCTCCTGGATGCCTCCTTAACCATGGAGGCCCAGGTAGCAGCCACTGCCAGAGCAGCCTTTTATCATCTACGGCTGATTAGGCAGTTGGTTCCCTTCCTCGAACGCAACGACCTGGCGACAGTGATCCATGCTATGGTCACCTTGAGGCTAGACTACTGTAACGCTCTCTACATGGGGCTGCCCTTGACCCAGCTCCGGAGGCTGCAGCTAGTGCAGAATGCCGCGGCCAGGCTGTTGATGGGCCTCTCGGTGAGGGACCATGTCCGGCCTGTGTTGAGGGCGCTGCACTGGCTGCCTATAGTGTACCGGACTCGGTTCAAGGTGCTGGTTTTAACTTTTAAAGCTCTATATGGCCTGAGGCCTGCCTACCTAAGGGACCGCCTTTCCCCGTATACACCCCAGACAGTGCTACGGTCAGGCACTCAAAATCGCCTGACCCTTCCGGGCCTGAGGGAGGCCAGGTTGACAACTACTAGGAGCAGGGCCTTCTTGGTGGTGGCCCCCTACTGGTGGAATGAGCTCCCGGAGAACATCAGGGCCATGCGGGATCTTTTGCAGTTCCGCAGGGCCTGCAAAGCGAAGCTCTTCCACCAGGCTTTTGGGGCCGCCACCAGAGGGAATGGCCCTTAGTAGGCGGCGGGGTGAATCGCCGCTAGAACATCTGGGGTGGGAGTCTCCTGGCGGGAAAGAAAGTAGGCTACTGGTATCTGATGTTGGTCTAGTATCTGCTGCCATCTGTGATCTGATTGCTTAGCTATTTTAATGTGATTTAATGGAATTTTATGTGTTTTAACTTTGTATATTTATAACTATGTTGTTAGCCGCCTAGAGCCGGCTTCCTGGCAAGGTGGGATATAAATCGAAATAAATAAATAAATAAAAAATAAATAAAAAATAAAACACTGTATATAAAATCCAGATATTCTTACTGTTGTATGCAAATTAATGCATACTGTAATACTGTATGCACATAAAGATAGTACCATACAGATAAATGCACAAAATATGTTCTTGAAAGGATGTACAGAATTGTGAGAATAGTAGTTCTAAGTCACACTATTAGGAATAATTCCTTTATGTGTTTAAATTAAGTCCACAAAAAATTCTTTCACCAATTCGGCCGGGTCCAGTGATGGTTTTTTCAGGAGGGGGCAGACCATCGCTTCCTTGAGTGCCCCAGGGAACCGTCCCTCCTGGAAGGACTTGTTGACAATCTCCCTAAGGGCACCTCGTAACCCCTCACGGCCAGCTTTTATCAGCCATGATGGGCACGGATCAAGGCTGCATGAGGTTGGGCATACAGCAGAGAGTAAACTGTCAACCTCCTCAAGGCCGAGTGGACCGAACGAATCCAGAATGGAACTAGAAGACGTGCATGGAGCCTCGAGTTCGCTCACTGTCTCAACTGTGGCAGGGAGGTCGCGGCGGAGCAACAAGATTTTATCTGCAAAGTAGCTCACAAAAGCCTCGCAGCCAATGTCCAATTCCCTATCATTTAAGCCGCCATGTGGCAGTTCTGTTAAAGATCGAATGGTTCTAAATAATTGTGCCGGGCGTGAGCTTGCAGATGCAATTGTAGCTGCATAGAACTGTCTCTTTGCAGCCTTGACAGCCGTCTCATAGGATCTCATAAACGTCCTATAAGATGTTCTTGATGCTTCGTCGCGGGCTTGCCGCCACCGTCTCTCTAATAGTCTAAGCTCTCGTTTCATCTGCCGCAGCTCCCCAGTGTACCAGGGAGCCCGCTTAGAACGAGGGCAAAGAGGACACCTGGGGGGGCGATCTCATCAATGGCCGCCCGAAGCCGGCCATGCCAGTCCTCGACCAGCTCATCCAACAAGCCGCCAGGGGGCATGGGATCCCGCAGAGCCATCTGAAACCGCTGGGGGTCCATCTGGCTCCGCGGGTGAGCCAAAATATGCTCACCGCCCACACAGCAGGACATTCAGATGGGCCTTCAGAGTGTGGTGATCCAACCATGGTACCGGCAAAGCAGTAATTGGACCCACCCCAACCCCCGCCGCAAAAATCAAGTCGAGCATATGCCCGGCCTGGTGCGTAGGCACTGTTACAAGTTGGGTGAGTCCTAGTGCCGCCATGGTCGACACCAGGTCCATCGCCAGCCCAGAGGTCGCATCATCAGCATGGACGTTGAAGTCACCCAAGACTATAAGTCATGGGTGCTCCAACGCCCAGCCTGACACAGCCTCGGCCAGAGATGGCAGACTAATGGGTGGTGCATTGGGCGGTCGGTACACCACCCAAATAGCCAAACTCTCCCCAGTATCCAACACCAGGCCAGAGCATTCTATGCCCTCAAGCTTAAGCGGCGGGAGCGCTCTGTAGGAGTAAACCTCCCGAATGAACAGCGCCACTCCACCCACCCACCCACCCCGCCCCTCAGTCTGTGATTGGTGAAGGACCGAGAACCCAGGCGGAGCCATCTGGGAGAAAGCCACTGTCTCTCCCTCTTGCACCTAGGTTTCGGTCACGCATGCCAGGTCCGCTCCCTGCTCAACCATAAAGTCTCACAGGGTAGAGGTCTTATTCTTTATGGACCTGGCATTGCACAACACCAATGTCGGAGGGGGGTTAATCCCCTCCGACATTGGTATTGTTGGTACACAGTTCTTTTTGTTTATTGATCTCCTTACTATGTGGCTGACCTTTGGTGTTGCTGTCTAGATAGCTCTAAAATATTCTGGTAGTAACAGAGAGTTAAAAAATATACAATTTCCATGGGGAAATAGTGGAATAAGACTCATTGGACTCTGGAATATGAGCCAGCTGATCAAATTCAGCTTCCCCCAGGGTAGAACAAGGCGCCTAAAAGTTGGGTTTTGCAGGGGGAAAGTATGTAACAGAATTGGCACAGAATATGAAATTTATAGAAAGCCTGTCCAAAGGATCTCCTGCACCATCCATTACCACAAATCACACAGTCACTGTTCTAGTTTCAGACACTCAGAAATGCTTTATTGTTGTTAATGTTAGCAAGGGCAAAAAGACAGGTTGAAATGGATAATTATCATCTGCGTCATATTTCAGGAAGAGGGTTTCTGACAAAGCAAGAGCTGGGTCCTTGAATGCACCTCCCATCAGTGGACCTTGGAGAGCCACTGTGGGTAGCCAACACTCAAGCATCATCTGTGCAGAGAGAAAAGAGAAAATATATATTTTTAAAGGACAGCCATACTCAATCATCTAGGTCATGACTCCTTCTAATACCGAAGCTGAGCAATGAAACAAGGCCTCCCACAGACAAGGCATGGATTTCTAAATACAAGGAATTGCCCGAAAACATTGCCAGGAATGGCAGAAAAACAAATCCCAAATATGCTGGAAAACATTGTGTTGGATTCAGCCAGTTTTGTAGGTGGTGAGAAAGAAATTAAGATTCCCCTTCAGCCACCAAAAAAAGAGAGAGATAAAGACTCTGCTGTGGATTACGTGAGTCATGTAGACTGGAAAACCTGGCTGGCTCCAGCCTGTGATTTTTTTATATTTCAAAGGCCTTAAAAGATTGATCAGGTCTGAACATGCTGATTCTCCTCTGGGAAACACAGAAGAGGAAGGCAGCTGAGCACCAGTAAAACGTGGTCCCCACCAAGCAGCTGAAACCTTTTAAATCTGGCAGGAGGGGAGGAAGAGGGCTGGCTGGGCAGGTGGTCGCACTTGAGGCAGGGCTTGGGGGCAAACCCCCCATCCTGGAATGCCCCTCAAATCCCCCCGTTGGAGCAAGGAGGGGGCCTGGCAACCCTAGGAAGGCAGCTGAGCACCCCTAAAATGGGAAAGAGGATACTGACCAGCTCAAGCTCATCAAGCTCATCCTGGAGGGTGAGATTTGTGCAGAGGGGAAATTTACCAGTCTTTCACCTCCCCCGCCCTGAGCACATTTATGGGCCCCAACTTGTTCTTCGTATAGCTTCTGATGATCTCAGTGGGTTCTTTCTGTAACACATCTCACAGCCCTGTATAAATGTTATACATTTCAGAATACGATGAAATGGAAGACCACTGTGTATTCTCCTTTCCTTATGTTTAATACAACCAATTTGTAAAGGCCAATTATTGATCTGAATTTATTGATCTGATGATGACCTGGAAGCTGCCTAGATTTCTGCAGGCACAAGGAACAGGGGATGATCCATGGCAATCCTTACCCCTCCCTCCAGACCCAACACAAGCAGAGTGCCCACATCGCCTCCCTGTGTTGATCTGTGCATTCCCCTTTCTATCCTCTCTTCTGTTGTCTCTCCCTTCTGTCATATTTTAAATATTAAGCTCCTCCAAGCAGCAACTTGCCTTCCTGTACTCTGTAAAGTGCCTTTCACATTCACATATGGACAAACAATGCAACAGTCCTGGCCACCGCACAGTATTTCCTACAAAGATGCTTACTTAGATACTTACTTGCAGCAAACACCACCTTGCTTATCACATTTTCCAATCTGCTTAAGAGGTTTTTTGCAACCCAGAAACCTGCACTTCCCACCTGCCTTGTCACACTCAGCCGCAGTCTTTGGTGGCTTTGGATCAGCAGCAAATGCTGTAGAGGCAAAAAGAAAAAGAAATTATATTCACAAACCAAATATGCACCATTCTCATTAGATTTGCTTCTTATTTTGGAAAACATCAGAAAGTCTGGCCTCGCAGCCTAGTTTCATCAGAGCTACATATTCCCCCAAAGTCTCCAGTCAGCCAGAGTTTTGCTCAGTAGTTTACCTGGAGCTGCCAGCAGCATTAAGAAGAGAAATGCTGAGAGGAAGGAAAAGATCTTCATGACTGCGAAGTTGGATGGTACCTCAGTGGATGCCAGAATGAAGAGATGACCAGAGTCCTCATATTTATGGGACAAAAAAGGTATTGAGTCACTCCAGAATGTGGAAATCTTGGGGTCCCTAGAAGGAACCAGTGTATTGAAATATGATGGTTGTGATATTATGCAAATAAAGCCCTAGATGATTGGGAAAGGCCATCTCATTCCAGGTGGCAAGAATTTCATGCAAATCTGCTGTTCCTCACTGAGAACAAAGAGGGAAGCTACCTGCTCTTGTGACAGATATATTATCTACATTTAGTCCATAAGATAATTAAGCCGTGGAGCTCAAGATGAGCCAAGACTTGCAAGACCTTAGCCCCATAACTTCTTGCAATATCATTACTGGCTTTGTAATTTTAAAAGTCTTACTGGACAGGTGTCAAATACATTCCTATTAGTGTTGTGTAATTGTTGTTATATAACCGAACCCTCAAAATGGAAAAGACTTCCAGGAAAGCAGTATGGGGTTTGTGGCAAGCCTGTGCTGTTTCACCTTGGTTCTCATATGTCAGCCCTTTTAAAATTTCTATGAATATGGGAAACACTAATAGCCAAGTGGCAGTCCTGAGCATCTGCAGCATATTTGGATGGGACACTTCCTTGGAATACCAGCAGTCGGGAGACGGGAGCAGGCTTCATTCAATCACCTCTCTGAATATCCTCCAGGCCACCAGTAGGGGTCAGTCACCAGAGGTCCCCATGACTTCCAGGTGCACACACTAATATGTGTGCACGCACACACGCACATATGAGAAAACTAGACAAATACATCAAAATCCTCAAATCTGGAAGAAGTGTAACATTTCTTCCTAGCAAAAGGCTGTTTGAAATCAAAAGGGATATAAAGCTTATATTCTGAGGGAATTTAGAGAGTATTTCTTTAAAAAGTTGCCTCTGTGAGCTGTTTTATTCACAAGCTCTGCTTAGGGCTGAATTCTTCTGTACTCAGTTTGCAGACTGACTAAATACTGTCTCTCATACCCGTAATCCACTCAGCCCCACTGCAAAATCCCATACTGCTTTACTGGAAGTCTTTACCCTTTTTAGGGGTTGAGTTGCACAACAATTACACAATGCTAATAGGAAAGTATTTGACACCTGTCCAGAAAGACTTTTAAAATGACATAGCCAGTAACAATATTGCAAATAGGTTATCGGGCTGAGGTCTTGCAAGCCTTTGCTCATTTTGAGCGCCACAGTTTAATTATCTTATGGACTAAATGTAGATAGTATTTCTGTCACAAGAGCAGGTAGCTTCCCTCTTTGTTCTCAGTGAGGAACAGCAGATTTGCATTGAAGTTCTTGCTACCTGAGAAAAGATGGACGATTTTGGATAAATTTTGTTCCCAGTCAGTCTCTTTACTGCCCATCCATTTGTAACTATCCTTCACACTATGGTAGGATTGCCCTGGCAACCAGGTGTATAATGGGGCAAGGGGTTGCTAGCACAATGACATCACCTTCATAAATACCCAGAAATTCTAGGAATCGCTGGAAACTATGGTTTTATCATGGAGTTTCCTGCAGTTTCTAGAGCTACCGCCATTGCTTCAAGGTATTTCCCGGAAGTGACATCATTGTGCTGGGAACAACAGTGAGTTTCTTCCTTTTTTTGTATGTGTGTGTGTGTGTGTGTGTGTGTTTTTCTAAGGCACGTCTTGGCTAGATGGCTCTGTTTCTGACATATCCAGCACTTGCTATTCCTGTAGAGGAATGGATGACTATCATAGTTCCCTCCTAAACAGAGAGTTTGTCCTTTGGAAGAGCATTTCTGTTCCTTGGCAGCTTCTTTTCAAATATTGTGGCTCTGAACACTTCACAATTGTGAGTAGGGTTGCCAGCCTCCAGGTGGCACCTGGAGATCTCCTGCTATTACAGTTGCTCTCCAGATGACCAAGATCTATCCCCCTGGAGGAAATGGCTGCTTTGGAAAGTGGACTCTGTGGCATTGTATCCTGCTGGGGTCCCTCCCCTCCCCAAAACCCACCCTCCCCAGGCTCCACCTCCAAAATCTCAAGGAATTTCCTAGCCAGAGCTGGCAAGCCTAACTGTGAGTGCCTGGGCATCCCTGGATGGTTTAGCTGTCCCCTGAATGCTTAAAGTGTGCTCAGCTACCCTCTCCATGACCCGTGCAATGTCCAGAACTTTTTCAAAGTCTAAGCTGGATTCGGCCAGTAAGCATCTCTGACTCTTCTTGTCACTGATGCCACAGACCTGCCTGCCCCCCCCCCCAAAAAAAATACCATTCAAAGTGTCTCCAATCTTACCGTGTTCTAAGAGGCAGCATAGTTCTACTACAAAAACAGATACTGGTGTCCCAGATGGATGTGAGCAACTGTTAAAGCATTGTACAGTCTCTGATGGCACACTTTTTAATCTTCATCATTAAATTCCTTAGCAAGGAAATACTGGGAAAGCCTCTCTACATACTGGGCCTAGTTCTCCTGATTAGCATCAAAGCCTTTCATGATTTCGTAGGTAGCCTTTCTTACACAGTCTACAGAAGGGTCCCGAAAATGCCTTCTCCCACCCTGTGTCAGAATTCGAAAGATAAGTAAGTAAAGATTTCTTGTGTAGCCATTGGCCATTACAATTTAAAACAATGTACAAATTAGACAACTTACAGCACTGGAATTTGAATTAGAATTAAATTATAACAACCTCAAAAAATCTGTACATTCAGTATTTAGATTAATTAAAATCTTAAATATAGATACCCATCTCCAGAAACACATACACAGCCTCAAACAATGCTGTTTTACAGTTCAATTTCATTTTTCTATGTTCTTGGCCCTGATTTTACTAGCCGCCACGATGAAGAGTGCTACCCTATAGGAAACTGTAGGGTCTGCGTCTGACAGCAGAAATATTAATTCATCGATATCAGAAAAATTTGCAATTGATCTATTATTGCAGTCAAGAATTTACATCTCGGTTCCCAGTACAATGGGCAGACCTTGACATAATGAAAAAGATCCTCCACGGAAGTTTTACAGATACAAATATGCTGTTCCTGGGATATTTTTAAGTATCGTCCCAGGAGTAATTCTGTTGGCATAGTCTAGAAACGCCATGTTGTAAATGCTGATCTTAGCTTGGTATGTGGTAATATTTACCAGGTATGCAGCTCTTAAATGATCTTTCTTTTGGTGTAGTCGTTAAGTGCGCAGACTCTAATGTGGGCAAACCGGGTTTGATTCTCCACTCCTCTACTTGCACCTGCTGGATGACCTTGGGCGAGCCATAGTTCTGTCACAACTGTTCTTAAAAAAGAGCAGTTTCTGTCAGAGCTCTCTCAGCCCCAACTACCTCACAGGGTGTCTGTTGGGAGGAGGGGAAGGGAAAGGAGTTTGTAAGCCACTCTGAGACTCCTTTGGGTAGTGAAGGGCGGAGTATAAATCCAATCTCTTTTTCTTCTTCTTCTTTATGTCTTTGTACCAGGGATCAAATTTTGACTGAATGATTAAAGAATAATCTATTATGGCATCTCCATTAAACACTCATTGCCTCAAATCATGTAAGTTTACCAAGAGATTTAGTTTGAAAAAGACGAACTAGTTACCAGCCATAACAGGATATGGGAGATATCGACTTCCGGTTTTCAGCTGCTTTAATGGTGGGCACAATCTCCCATCGTCTGAGATCACAGCCCGGACCCTGCAGTAAGAAGGGGATCCGAACTGGATTCGGACCCCCAGGAGACCCTAGAGGGGACTTCTGCCATGAGGCGCCAGGAATAGCCTCTCCCGGGATGGTGACCCAGGGATCGAGGCTTCCCTCTGCCTCCACAGTTCTTCCGCCGTGGAGCCTTCAGGCACAATGAAGCGCTAGCCAGACAGCTGCAGGAACCAGAAAGTGACAAGAAAAAGAATTCCTACCTGAGACGCACGGCGAAAATGGAAGTGGCTTCCCTGCAGTAAGACTCTCAGATGTGAACTTAAAGCGAGGGGGATTTAAAGTTTAAATCCCCCACTCCCCCCCTGCCCTTGCTGGCTGAAAATAACAGCGCACACGAGAATCTCTTTGCATGTTGAATGACTTGAGACTAAATGGGACTATTTTAACTGCCTGAAAAGAAGAAAAGAGTGGCTTTTTACTCTCCTTTTGTGAACTTCTCTAATTATAAACAAAAAGCAATGACTGGATGGGGAGAAAAGATGGTGGGGAAACCAAAACCTTCTCTCAAAAATCCTTCAACCCTTCCTGCCACGAAGTCTGAGACAAGTGCAGACCTATCTGCTGCACTGGCAACTGCTTTGCACCCCCTGATGGACCAGCTGACTGTTGTTAATTCTAAGCTGGATGCTTTGCAAAAGCAAATTTCAGATGTAAGCTTGAGGTCAGACCAGACAGCAAAAGCAGTGGCAGAGGTCAAATTGAAAGCAGAAAAAAATGAGTTAAGACTGGATGGGATGGATTTGTGGATTTCTGACAAGGATAATTTATTGAGGCTTCAGATGGAAAGATCTACTTTCTTCTTGAGGTTCCAGGAACAGAAAGGTTGTGGAACAGAAAGATGAGAATCTCAAAAAGACTCTAAGTGATGCTTTGGCTCCAATTACAGGTTTGCAAACGGAATATTTGCAAAGCGACATGGTTATGGTCTATAGGACCTACCCTGAATTTGTAAAGAAGAAAAACCTGCCTGGAGAAGTGATAGTGAGATTCTCAAAGAAATCAACTCGAGATGTGGTGCTCAAGGCCACAAATAGAAATACCCTGAAGATCCAAGAGGTTGATATTAAAGTTTTAAAGGACATCCCATTTGAAATAAGGAAGAAGAGGAAACCCTACAAGAATTTAACTGCTTTCTTACAATCAGAGAACATCATCTACCGGTGGCTTACTCCTGAGGGCCTACACCTACAAAGATAAGAAGCAAAGGATTGACACAGCGGCGAAAGCCAAAAAAAAATTGGACTTTTGCAAAGAAGAAAAAGATATGGCTGCCGCAGGGGACAGGATTTATGGACTGGAAAGCTCAGACTCAGCTGGACGTAAAAGCACAGAAGAGGGAGAGTTGGAGGAAGATATGGGTGCAACGGCGGCAAAACCCCAGAGAGAGAAGAAAAAGAAGAAGATATAAAGAATAATGAACTCTGTTTTGTTAAAAGTCATATGTGTTTTTATTGTGTCCCATTTTGAACTCCAATCAATCTTTAACTGTTTATAGGCATTAGATAAGCAATATATACTCAAGCAATTTTTAGCCTGCATAGTTTACCATTTTCTTGTACTTTGAAGTAAGATTGTTATACCAGTACAGTATTCTGGTTCCTGTATACTTTAGGGTAGAGTAGGTTTTTAGGTTTTTAGTCAATTGTAGTGGTTTTAGTTGTGTTGTAGTTGTAGAAAATAAAATAATAATAATAAAAAAAGACAGGCTATGGGGAATATCCATTAAAGGTGTTGGGGAAATGTACCCTAATGTGAGTACAATAAGATTATGCATGCCCTTGCATTATGGATAGTGGAGGAAACAAATGCAAAACCACATCCGAGTTGCAAAGCAAGTAAACAGATGAGCCTGATAAAGATTGTGAGACTGGTGAACACAGAACACAGAGAAAACTAAGCAAACAGTGCCACTATTACCATCAACTATGCTAATTATAGAGCCCTGGCCCCTGGTTTTAACATCTATAGCCTGTACTGCCACTCATATCAGGAAGACCACTGAGCAGAATATTTAGTTAAGACCTTGGTATGCACTCATACAGTATGCCATCGCTAAGCAGTTAATTAATTATCAGCACTTCACAACACTGAATTTTTAAATTGAATTGTTTTTAGATGATTTTATGTGGATCTTAATTGTTATTTATGTATTAAATCCTGTAAGCTGCCCAGCCTTTGTGGGGAGGGCAAGGTATAAATAAATGAATAAATTTTTAAAAAACAGTGAAAGAACATTTTCAGGTGTGCTTACAGGACATAGGTACTTACCAGTACTATACCACATAAGGCTGAAACCAGATGTGAAGCCTTTTACACATGCTCCAAGAAGAGTACCAATTGCTCTTAAGGAGAAAATTGTGGGGGGGACCTTAAACGAATGGAATAAATTGGAGTTCTAGTAAAAGTAGATGAACCCACAGAATGGTTAAGTTCTATGGTTGCCACAGAGAAGAACACCTCCAATTATGCATTTGTCTAAACCACTGGTTCCACTGGAACAATCGGGTGTTCACATTTTTTAAAAAAATCTTCTTTGTGCATGCGCATATGTGCACAATCAAAACACCACTTCCACTTGGCTGTTCTATACTCCCTCTGCTAACCTCAGAGCAGTCATAGCATCCAACACAGCTAAAGTTCCCTGTCGAGAATCACTCCTTTCATGTGATCCACACGCCATTCATCATGATTGTGGCGGAAAATGGATCCACAGGAGATTGTTTGTGTTGTGTTGTTCTTCTGCTTGGCATCAGGACATGTATCCTGCTCCAGCAACTCTCTAAACTCTCTAAACTGTCAGGATATAATGCTACTGGCATTAAAGTTGTGACTGTGAGTAAGCAATTTGGCTACTGCATAAATTAGTTTGCTCTGGAGCCATCCTTCCTGAGCTAAGACAAAAATGTGTGAACCGAGGGCTAAAAAACTGAGCTAGCTCACACTAAGTCATTTTACATATTTCTCTCAGGAGATTCACAAGCTCACGTCTGCGTTCTTTCAGAACTCTTGGATGTATGCCATCCAGGCCTGGTGATTTATCAGTTTTTGTTTATCAGTCGTAGGACCTCCTCTCCCATCACCTCAATCTAACTCAGATCTTTCAACACCCCTCCCGAAATCAGTGATTCTGGAGTGGGCAAGCCCTTCTCATCTTCCACAGTGAAGACAGAGGCAAAAAAATGCATTCAGCTTCTCAGCCATTTCCCTATCATCCTTCAGTAATCCTTTTACCCCTTGGTCATCCTGGCTGGTTTCCTGCTTCTAATGTATTATAAGAAAGTTTTATTGTTGATGTTTATGTTTTTTGCGATATACTCCTCATATACCCTTTTTGCCTGCCTGATCACAGACTTGCATTTTACTTGCAACAGCCTATGTTCCCTTTTATCAGCCTCACTGAGACTAGCCTTCCACCACTTAAAGGAATCCTTCTTACCTTTTACAGCTTCCAATACTTTGTTTGTTATCCAGGCAGGCTTTTTTCTATACCTATTTGTGCCTTTCCTGACCCACGGTATATATTTTTTTCTGAGCTTCTAGGATTGTAGTTTTAAATAATCTCCAAGCTTTCCCAGTGGTTTTGACCCTTTCTACTTTTCCCTTCAGTTTCCTCCTCACATGTCCCCTCATTTCAGAGAAGTTAACCCTTTTAAAGTTAAAAGTAGTTGTGTCCATCTTTTGGGGCAACTCCCTGTTTAAACAAATGTTGAACTCAATAATATTATGGTCACTGTTCCAAAGTGGTGCAGTCACTTTTACATCTCTCACCAGGTATTGGGCATTACCTAGGACCAAATCCAGTATAGCCACTCCCCTGGTAGGTTCTGTGACCATCTGTTCCATAGCACAGTCATTGAGAGTATCTAGAAACTCAATCTCTTTTTCCCAACTTGAATACCTATTGACCCAATATGTTGGGAAATATCTGGACATCTGAGGGGTCCAGGAAATACCTGGAGATCTGGGGGGTGGAGTCTGGAAAGGGTGGGGTTTGGAGAGGGGAGGGACCTCTGCAGGGTATAATGCCATAGAGTCCACCCTCCAAAGCAGCCATTTTCTCCAGGGTAATGGATCCTGGTCATCTGGAGATCAAGTGTAATAGCAGGAAATCTCCAGGTGCCACCTGGAGGATGGAAACCCTAGCTGAAAGATAGACCCCAGCTATGTCCTGATGCTTTCTTGCTTCCTGAGCCTTGGAGATGCCCTCTACACTCTCAAGCTGGACAAATTGGGGACTCCCCTAATCTTTCACCTTTATCCCAACTAGGGATGCCAGTCTGCAGGTGGGACCTGGGGATCCTCTGTAATTACAGCTCATTTCTATACTGCAACCATCAGTTCCCCTGGAGAAAATGGATGCTTTGGAGGGTGAACTCTATGGCATTGTACCTTGCTCTTTATCTTAGCCAGGGTCAATCCCCAAATCTCCTGGAGTTCCCCAACCTGGATTTGGCAACCCTTCTCCCTCCATGCCCTTCTGGTTTCCAAGGGGGACCAGCAATCCTAATCCCACCTTTCTTCCAAGGAGCTCACCCTTTCCTATTTTCCCTCCAAGGAGCTCACCTTTGCCTATTTTCCCTCACAACAACCCTATGGGATAGGCGAGATTGGGAAGATGCAATTAGCCGAAGATTACCCACTGAGCTTCAGGGCGGCAAGGGGATTTGAACTGGAATCTCCCAGCTCCAAATCTGAAAGTCAGTACAGCATACAAGCTCTGTGTGTTCACAATGAGGGAGGCTGAGAGATGTTCAGCCCTTTGTTAACCCACCTCTGGTCACCTCCCGATGCTTTGCCCCCCGCAGGGTTCCAAACAGCTTCACATACGCACACTCTAGAGGGAAAACAGACTACGAAGCAACCTGAAGTTCAGAAACTCAGTCAGGGAAAGGTTAAGCAAGCTCTGGATTCCCCAGTCCCTTTGACTTTTCTGCTCCAAATCCCCTCCTTCCCAAAGCTCTTCTTTTCCTTTAAAAGTGTATTGGGGTGTGATAATAATAATACTTCATTCCATAAGCATCTGAAATCACCTCATTCCATAAATATTCCATTAGGTATCTGAGTTAGGGGTCAGGAAGCAAATTTTCTCCAGGCCAGTTTAGCCAGGGATCCTGGAGGTGGGTTTCTTTATTTTTTGCCATCATCTGGACATGGAACAGGTGTCGCTGGGGGTGTCGGGGGGAGGTATTTGTGAATTTCCTACATTGTGCAGGGGGTGGACTAGAAGACTCTGGAGATCCATTCCAACTAGATGACTCTAGGATGCTATGAAGGATCTCCTGTACCATCCATTACTCCAAACCACAAAGTCACAGTTCTAGTTTCAGGCATTCAGAAATGCTTTATTCTTGTTAATGTTAGCAAGGACAAAAAGACAGCTTGAAGTGCATAATATCATCTGGGTTATAATTCAAGAAGAGGGTTTCTGACAAAACAAGAGCTGGGTCCTTGAATGCACCTCCCATCAATGGAGAGCCACTGTGGGTAGCCAATGCTCGAGCATCATCTGTGCAGAGAAAAAAGAGTTTCACATTCAGTTTTAAATGTATGTGTAAATATTTATATGATTTTTTTCACAGCCATTCGCAGTCATCTGAGTCATCACTCTTTCTAATAGTGAGGGAAACATTGCCAGGAATTACACAAAAACATGGCCCAGATATGCAGGAAACCATTGTGTTAGATTCAACCAGCTTTGTGGGTGGTGAGAAAGAAATGAAGATTCCCCTTCAGCCACCAAAAGAAAAAAGAAAAAAAGACCCTGCTGGGGATCATGTGAGTCACATAGAGTGGAAAAGCTGGCTGGACCCAGCCCATGATTTTTAATATTTCAATGGCCTGAAAAGACGGATAAGGTCTGAACATGCTGATTCTCCTCTGAGAAACACAGAAGAAGAAGGCAGTTGAGCACCACTAAAATGGGAAAGAGGATACTGACCAGCTCAAGCTCATCAATCTCATCCTGGAGGGTGAGATTTGTGCAGAAGAGAAATTTTCCAGTCTTTCATCTCCCCCACCCTGAGAACATTTATGGGCCCCAACTTGTTCTTCGTATAGCTTCTGATGATCTCAGTGGGTTCTTTCTGTAACAAATCTCACAGCCCTGTATAAGTGCTATACATTTCAGAATATATTGAAACTAATGCATATTCTACTTTCCTTAAATATAATACAACCAATTTTTATGATGGCCTGGATGCTGCCTAGATTTCTGCAGGCACAAGGAGGGGGGGGATGATTCATGGCAATCCTCACCCTTCCCTCCAGAGACCTCCAGTCCTCCCTAAACTATTCTAGGGGGTCCCTGTCTCCCAAGACGAGCATTTGGAGGGGTGTTTTGAGTTGCAGCAGGAAGGGAGAATTGGAAAGAATCACTTATCATCTCTCAGCATGTGGGTTCTAACCTAGTACATGGAAGGTAATTTTTTTAGACCTCTGGTTTTTCACTGATATATCTTTTCAGCTATTTGTAGGTAAGTATTTGGATTGCTTTTCCGCTATCCTTCAACCTGCAAAGCACTGTTTGTAACAAATTTGGGGGTACCCATGTTCTAACTATTCCGATTTCACCAAAAGGCATCACTGTTGTCATCTATGTTTCCAGATCTGTTCAGGTGATCTCCTGTCTATTAATTCCATAGTACTTATTTCCCATGTATCAAATAATTCTGGGTGAAATACTATTGGACTGACATTTAAAGGCACAGACAGACTCATAACTCTACATAAGGGAAATTTCATGTTTGGTTAGGACCTAATCCCAATGCAAGCAGAGTTCCGACTTCTCCTCCCTGTGTTGATCTGTGCCTTCCCCTTTCTACTCTCTCTTCTGTTGTCTCTCCCTTCTATCAAATTTTAAATGTTCAGCTCCTCCAAGCAGCAGCTTGCCTTCCTGTATTCTTCTAAGTGCCTTTTGCATTCACGTCATGCTATGGACAAACAATGCCACAGTCCCAGCCATAGCACAGTATTTCCTACAAAGATACTTACTTGCAGCAAACACCACCTTGCTTATCACACCTTCCAATCTGGTGAAGTTTTGGGGGGCATCCCACAAACCTGCATTTTCCACCTGCCTTGTAACACTCAGCCGCAGTCTTTGGCAGGGATGTCAAGTTTTAAATTCCCCGGGGGGGGGCACACGCCGGGATTGCATCCCCGCTGCCGCTGCCTCCCCCCCCCCCCAGCCATTTCTGCTTCCGTCCCTCCCTCCATCCGTCCAGGGGCCAGCTGGGCATTTGCTTAGCTCGCCCCTGGACAGACTGAGGGAGGGAGGGATGGACGGAGGCAGCCAGGCCGGCGGGGAGGGGGGGGGAGAGAGAGAGAGATGGCGGTGGTGGTGCGGCGGCCCTAGGAAGGGCCCAGGGACTCGCGGTGGCGGGCGCTCCGTTTTCCCAGGGGGGCTCAGTCCCCCCCCCCCGGGAAATTTCGGGGGTGGCTCGAGCCCCCCCCCCGTAGTTGACACCTATGGTCTTTGGTGGCTTTGGATCATCAGCAAATGCTGTAGAGGCAAAAAGAAAAGGAAATTATATTCACAAACCAAATATGCACCATTCTCATTAGATTTGCTTCTTATTTTGGAAAACACCAGAAAATCTGGCTGCGCAGCCTAGTTTCATCAGAGCTACATATTCCCCCAAAGTCTCCAGTCAGCCAGAGTTTTGCTCAGCAGTTTATCTGGAGCTGCCAGCAGCATTAAGAAGAGCGATGCCAAGAGAAAGGAAAATATCTTCATGACTGCAAGGTCAGATGGTACCTCAGTGGATGCCGGAATGGAGAGATGACCAGAGTCCTCATATTTATGGGACAAAAAGTATTGAGTTACACCAGAATGTGGACATCTTGGGGCCCCTAGGAGGAACCAGTGTGTTGAAATATGACGGCAGTAGTATCATGCAAATAAAGCCCTAGATGATTGGGAAAGGCCATCTCATTCCAGGCAGCAAGAACTTCATGCAAATCAGCTGTTCCTCACTGAGAACAAAGAGGGAAGCTACCTGCTCTTATGACCAATACATTATCTATATTTAGTCCGTAAGATAATTAAACCATGGAGCTCAAAATGCAAGACCTTAGCCCCATAACTTGTTTTCAATATCATTGCTGGCTATGTAATTTTAAAAGTCTTACTGGACAGGTTTCAAATACTTTCTTATTAGTCTAACCCAACCCCCACAAGATGAAGACTTCCAGGAAAGCAGTATGGGGTTCATGGCAAGCCTGTGTTGTGTCAGCTTTGATCTCACATGTCATAGAAGCACAGGGTTGGAAGGGGTGATTCAGGCCATCTATTCTAACCCCCTACTAATGCAGGATCAGCCTAGAGCATCCCTGAGAAGTGTTTGTCCAGCCACTGCTTAAAGACTGCCAGTGAGGGGGAGCTCACCACCTCCCTAGGCAGCTGATTCCACTGGTGCACAACTCTTACTGTAAAAAAGTTTTCCTTAATACCCAGCCGGTACCTTCCTGCCCTTAATTGAAACCCTTTATTGCGAGTCCTATCCTCTGCTGCCAACAGGTACAGCTCCCTGCCCTCTTCTAAATAACAGCCCTTCAAATACTTCAAGAGAGCAATCATGTCCCCTCTCAGCCTCCTCTTCTGCAGACTAAACATTCCCATGTCCCTCAGCCTTTCCTCATAGGGTTTGGTCTCCAGGCCCCCGATCATCCCCATCACTCTGCTCTGCACACGCTCCATTCTGTCCACATCCTTCTGAAGTAAGGCCTCCAGAACTGCACACAATACTCCAGGTGTGGCCTGATCAATGCAGTATACAGCAGGACTATCACATCTTGAGATTGGGATGTTATGCCTCTGTTGATATACCCCAAGATCACATTAGCCTTTTTTGTCGCCGCATCACACTGGCTGCTCATATTTAACTTACAGTTCACCCTTACCCCCAAGATCTTGTTCACATACACTTCTGAGTAGCAGTGTATCCCCCATCCTCATTTTCGTTACCCAGATGTAGAACTCAGCACTTATCCTTGTTAAATTGCATGTTATTCACATCTGACCACTTTTCCAGTTTGTTCAAATCTTGTTGAATTCTATCTCTATCTTCTGGTGTGTTTGCTGCTCTTCCCAATTTGGTGTCTTCTGTAAATTTAATGAGTAGCCCCTCCACACCCTCATCCAGATCATTTATAAAAATATTGAAAAGTACCCCACTGGACACCTCCCTCCATTCAGATGAAATGTCATTGGCAACTACTCTCTGAGTGCAGTTCTCCAACCAGTTTCCTATCCACCTAACTATCTTAGAGTCCAGTCCACAGTCCTTTAGTTTACCCATCAGAACATCATGAGGAACCCTGTCAAAAGCTTTACTGAAATCCAGGTAAACAACATCAACAGCATTCCCTCGATCCAGTGAGCTCATGACTTGATCAAAGAAGGAAATGAGGCTGGTCTTGCAGGACCTGTTGGGGACAAATCCGTGCTGACTTCTCTGGATCACCAAGTTATCCTTTGTGTCAGCTCTTTTAAAGTTCTAGGATCATGGGAAATAATAATAGTTAAGAGGCAATCCTGAGTACGTGCAGTGTGCTTTTTATGGCCGCATCTCATGCATTAAATGCTTCCATAGCAGAGGGTGTGATCTAAGGTAGGATTAAGCCATCATTCTTCTCACTGTTGAAATTGCATTGTGAAGGTTTATATGCATATTTTTAATATCCCACCTTTCTCTAAAAAGGGGAGGCAAGGAAGCTCAGATGCACTCAGAGGCCAAATGCTCCATCCTGTGGATGCTGCTGCCATTTTAAAGAGATTTTAAAATACTGCGAGGTCCCCATTGCTGCCACTTTTGTTCAAATTGCAATCAGAGGGTTCTTGGTAGAGATGCCAATTTGGTAACATATCAGTATTGACAAACACTAACAACCTTTGCATGTCAGCTCTGAAATAACTGTTGAGCATCTGAAGTTATCCCTGACCTGGATATCCCAGGCTAGCCCAGTCTCATCAGATCTCGGAAGCTAAGCAGGGTCGACTCTGGCAAGTACTTGGATGAGAGACTTCCTTGGAGTACCAGCAGTTGGGAGGCAGGGGCAGGCTTTATTCAGCAGCCTCTCTGAATATCCTCCAGGCCCCCAGTAGGGGTGCATCACCAGAGGTTGCCATGACTTCCAGGTGCGTACACACTCACACATGCACACAGAGACACACAAACATATGAGGAAACTATCCAGTGAAACTTTTAAAATTACATAACCAGTAATATTGCAAACAAGTTCTGGGGCTAAGGTCTTGTTTGTCTTGGCTCATATTTAGCTCCACGGCTTAATTATGTTATCAGCTATTTGTTGATAAGATTAATTATCTTTTGCAGCTATTTGTAGGTAAGTTTTTGGATTATTTTTCCACTATCCTTCAAACTACAAAGCTCTGTTGGTAACAAATTTTGGAGTACCTATGTTCTAATTACCTTGATTTCATCAAAAGGTGTCACTGTGGTTCTCTATGTTTGCAAATCTGTCCAGGTGATCTCCTGTCTATTAATTCTAGAGTACCTTTCTCCTCTGTATCAAATCATTCTAGTTGAAATACCACTGGACTTACATTGGTTGAGTTTGTGTTACAGTCTTTGAGTATTGATGTAACTTCCACATTGTGGTGGACCTGGCATGCATGACCGAGACCTGGGTAAGAGAGGGGGAGACTGTGTCTGATAAGTATTGGAGTCGGGAGTCCATGGAACAGTGAAACAGCTAGATCTTTATTGCTGGTCCGGGTGAAGCATGCAACCCAGGGCTCAGAGCCCTCCTTTTATGCTGGCCCGGGATAATCCCCTGACCTCACCCAGCTGGCCTGATAGGCTATTATCAGTCTATTTACATCTCATAGGTTCCCTGAGAGAAACCTAGGTACATGATTGGTGGCCAGTTAGAATCCACCTGGCCTTTGTTCTACCTGGCTGAAGCTCAGGTAGTTTCTTGGCCATGTGCTCTGGCCACATGGCGGTCGCCATTACTGGAGCACATGGCGACCGCATGGTAAATACATAACAGTGTCTCTCTCCCAAATGGCTCCTCCAGGTTTTTCGGTCCTCCACCAATCCCGAACTCAGGGGCGGGGGGGGGAGTGGCGTTGTTCATCCAGGAGAGTTACACCTTCAGGGTGCTCCCGCCGCTGAATCTTACGGGCATAGAGTGTGCTGGCTTTGTGTGGGATGCTGGGGAGAGTTTGGCTGTCTGGTTCCACCTGCCCTGTACGAGGACCACGTTGAGTCCCATTGCTCTTCTGGAAATGTTTTTTGGCAGTTTGAATGCCATTGATGTTGGGCTTTGAGGATAGTATCCTTATTATTTTTTAAAAGAAGTTTGTATAATTTAGCTATCATTCCTTTTATTTCTCCCTTTGAGTTTTTTAGAATTTGTTTAAATTCATTGAGGGATCTAGAAAATATCTTTTCTTTTTGAAGCTTATTCAAGAGGTTTTGAATTTGTAAGTGTTGGAATCAGAAAATTTTCTCATTTATTTTTTTTTTCTAAATCCAGTTTACTTAAAGGGATTCCTTTTTTAGTTAAGTCTATTAGTCGCAGTATACCTGCTTCTTTCCATGTCTGAAAAGTGTTTTTTTCTTGGCCTGGTAGGAACCATTCCTGATTTAGAAATGTAGAGAGTTGGGGAATTTTTGGTAGTAGAAATTTTTTATGTGTTCCCCAAATCTCCATAGCTGATTTAAAAAACATATTATTTATTGTTGCTATTTGTTTTTTTATGGTTTTTCCAGTATATTTCTGAAAGATAATATGGTTGTGTTTCTGCCTCTTGTATTTGTTTCCAACTAATATTGGTATTGTTAGTTAGGATTTGTACTATGTTAGTGATGCTGGCAGCGACAGTATTTGTGTAGATCTAAAAATTCTAAACCTCCCTGTTTTGTTTCACAAATTAGGGTGCTAAATTTGACTCTTCGTTTTTGGTAGTCCCAGAAGAAGTCTTTTAAGGATTTTTGCCATTTTTGCTCTAAACAGAAACGGAAATTTGGGTAAAATGAAACTTTTAAGTATACTAATTGTGTCCGCTCAAGAAAATCCTGATTTGTGCCATTGTTTTAATTGTTTCTAATTACTACTTTGAGTGCTTCCTAGAGGCTGAACTTGTCTACCTCTCCATTGTCATTTTCTTTAAAATAACTGTTTAGTGTAGTTTTTAGTGTAGTTTTAATAAAATGGGGTTATTTAATTTCCATATATTATGTCTACTTATCTCTTTTTTGTTATATTGCATTCTGTGTATGCGTGATCAGTCCACATAATTGGGCCAATGAGGGTCTTTGATTCTGTTCATTAGTGTATCTGAAGTTAAAATGTAATCGATACAAGTGTATATTTGATGTCTCAATGAAAAGTAAGAATAGTCTTTTTCTGCAGAGTGAGTTTCCCTCCATACATCACATAACTGATGATTATTTAGCATTTCTTTTAGGGCTGTATATTGTTTTTAGGGGGGGTTGTTTTGTATTTTTCCTAGTCCTGTCCAGATGGTTCTCCACAATCATATTAAAATCACAGCCTATAATCACTGTGCCTTCTTGAAAAATCCTAAATTTATTTAGGGTGTCTTCTATGAATTGTTTTTGTTGTTTATTTGGGGAATAAACGGATACTAATGTTATTTGTTCAAAGTGTCCTGTACAAAGATGTATCTGCCCATAGGATCTGCAGAGATGTTTTCACTTTTAAAATGCATTGAGTTTGCTATCAGTATTGCCACCCCTCTTGCTTTGGAGGTGCCGGCAGTGTGAAATTGTTGGTTGTACCATTTAGTTTTAAGTATAGCTTTCTCATTAGCTCATAAGTGTGTTTCCTGGCAAAATAAAATGTTAGGGTAAAAGTAAAAAGTAAAAGTAAAGGATGAGCAAAGGCTGAAAACATTGCCCAAACACTGTTTCAGTTTCACACCCATACCATGTCATGAGCCTCTTTTGATTATGTGAACTGTCTTGAAGCCAAAAATTCCTGCCCTCCCTGCAGGCATATTTGGTTAGAGAATAGCAGCATGCTAGATAACGTGCCACCAGCAAAAGCAACCTAAGAGAAATGCTGAATAGGTGAAGAGGGCTTTCATACAATTTTTCACATATGTTCCCCTTGCAAGCACCTGTATTTGATCTGGAAAGATGTAGCTTTGAACTCTCAGCTCAGCCCCACATTCATGAATCACTGCTTCCCTTCCATTTTCCCGCCTGCCAACCACTGAGAAATGTATTTTTCTGCTGTGAGCTTGGACAGCCTCTGCCAGTCAGAGCAGACAGTACTGACCTTGATGGGTCAATGATCTGAATCAGTCTAATGCAGCTTCATACATATAGTCAGCTCATTAACACATTCCGTTCCATAAGACAGAGCAGGACAGGCTATTGTTGCACTGGTGTTTTCATTTTTTGCTAGGGTTGGTAAACAAGATCATATTGGTGCTAGTCTGGTTTCGTTTCCATGTGTTTTTATTGATTTTTACCCACTTTAATGCGGGTATTCTAAAGTGATGTTATCTCTAATATGTTTTTTATCTCTTGTATGTGAATGCTTTTGTCATAACTGTAAGCCTATGAACACTGCAGAGACACAAAGTTAAATATATCCATTGATTCAATAATTGAATAGAAGGCCAAGGGAACCTCCACCTTCAGAGGCAGTAAACCCCTGAATACCAGTGCCAGGAAGCAACATCAGGGGAAGGTCTCAGCTTCTATGCCCTGTGTGTCTGCCTTCCAGGGCAAGTGGTTGGTTTCTGTGGAAAACAGGATGTTGGATTAGATGGACCACAGGTCTCATCCAGCAGGGCTCCTCTATTCTTAAAGCAGAGTGGATCATCAGGAAGAATGGAGAGGGACAAAAGCTCGACAGGAATCACTGGTGTGGGAATTAAGGCATTACACCTACTTCAGCATCCCTATTTTAAGGAAATGCTTGAGCGCACTAATAGCCTTCTGTTTTCCTAATATTATCAAAATAAAACAGAAGTCTAGAGGCCCCTTCAAGACCACCAACTTATTCCAGCATGAGTCAGATCTCCCTTGCTCAGATACACAGCTGTAAAAAAAACTGTTATTCTCTCTAAGGTGCCACTAGGTTTCTGTTTTATTTTGCTGTAACTGACTAACGAGGCCGTCCCTCTGGAATGATCACTATTTCTTTATTACGTTCAGAGAATGCAGTTCACATCGCAAATAGCCATCCTGGCAAAACCATGTATCAGCATTACAGGACTCTGAAGAGGCAGCACAGAATGGCTCTAAATAAATATGATCATCCCCACCTTAAATAAATATTATCATCCCTGCCTAACTGAGGGCTGGGAGCAGAGGTGTGAAATGTGCACATGGTCTTTCTCTTTGATCTCAGGTACTAAGGAGGAGCTGGTACGCATTAGGTTCTGGCTGCTTGGGATTACCATCTTGGAGGAATGCTGCTCCCAGTCCCATTCAGAAGACAGCCATATTTTTAAGCTCGTAAGGGTAAGAGACAGTCAAGCAAGGGACGTGCCTAAGCAACAAGACCAATGTAGAGGTAAAGAGTTGAAACACACCTCTCCCCATTTCAGTCTTCCACTAAAGACTGCAACCTACATGGCAGAATGTATTTGAACTCAATGGATCAAAGATCCAACTCAGTATAGGGCAGCATCATATACTGAAATTGCCACATTCAGGCTCTAATAACATTTAATTAGGACTTAAGCCATTTATTTATTTACTTCATTTATATCCACCTTTCTCTCCACTGGGGATACAAAGTGCCTTACATCATTCTATTCTCCTCCATTTTATCCTCACAACAGCCCTGTGGGGTAGGTTAGGCTGAATATGTGTGACTGGCCCAAAATCATTGTAAGCTGCAGGCTTTATGTTCTCTATCAGAATATTTAACTTTAGGCTTTACACTCCCATTCAGTACATCAGGCAAAAGCGCTTTTATTATTGAAGAAAAGGCACGGCAACCTCGATTAGCGATAATTAGATGAACAAAAGAAAATTCAGCGTCCTTCAATGGTTGCCAGGATACAAATAAAATCAGCTGAAACTTACACAAACTCCAAAAGGTAAGACGCACGCTTAAAAACTCCCCCGCCCACAGCTCTTGGCTTTTATCCTTTGACCGCCCTGCTAGGACACTAACCCTCCCTCTATTGAGTCCAACTGTTGATTAAGATATCTCAGCTGTGCAGCTCTTGTGAAGCCAAGAATTGGGCAATGACTTGCAAGGTCGATCCTCCCCCTCCTGCCCTCATTCAGTTCTTCGGTGTTGCTGTTTTGTTTTGTTTTTACACACAAGCCGGTTTCTTCCTTACAATCATCCAGCAACTTTCCATAGCAGAATAGGGATTTGAACCTGGGTCTCCCAGATCTTACTGTAACACTTTAACTCCAGGGTCCCCAGCATTGGTCCTGTGAATGCCACAGCACCCACAATACCATTCCTCATGCCCATCAAGTGTTTTTAGGAAACGAGTAGGGCCAGCGGTGCTTTTGCCCAGCAGGGCTTCTGAATGGCCACTAGAGATCTGATTGGCTGTGCAGATTTTTAAAAATGTTTTGGCAGCAGCTGCCCCCACAGCACAAGGATCTTCACTGTGTGACTGAAGATTAGCTTTGTGTGTATGCAAGCATCCTGTTAATTAGAGCTTCTGCCTGAAATGTTGAAGAGTTACTATTAGACATGCATGACCGGGGGCGTGGCGACGCCGAGGAAGATGGCTGTCGTCTGAAACCCGAGCTCTGCCTCCTGTCCCTTCCACGCTGCTAATTTCTTTAACCTCAGACTCACCTCGCCCTTTTGGAGCATGGGCAAAAAATTTGGAATCTCTCCTGCAACTACTAACTCTGTCCCGAAATCGGCACAAGACTTCTTTTCTCCAAGAGAAACTAAATCCCCCAGTCAGGCCTTGACCATCGATGCCACAACTATGGCAAGAAATCAAGGCCTCCCACAAGCTGCTGACACAGCCTGTCTCCTAGCTGATCTTCCAGCACTTCTTGAAAATATGGAACGGAGACTTACCGACCAACTCCATAAGACGATCGAGCCAGTAAGAGATCAAGTTGAAATCATGCAATCCTCTCTGAACAAAACCTCCCAAACGGCGGAATCTGCCATGAGCCTTGGCCTCCTTCTTAAAGATGACGTAAAAGAACTCTATTCTAGAGACTCCTCACATAGTGATAGAATTCTAATACTTGAATCACAAATTAGACGCCTAAATTTAAAAATCCATGGGGTCCCCAAGGGAGTGGAAATGGGCCTGGATCTAGCTACTTTTATAATGCAATGGCTAGCCTCAGTTAATTTGCAATCCCTGGGAACAGCACCCGCCATTTTGAAAGCATTTTGTCTGGGGGCTCCTACCAATACTAAAAGACCCAGGGACATTATGATCCACTGTGCTGACTGGAGAACAAAAAAACTTATTTTGGACGAAGCCCGCATAAAGGGACACATCCCCTTTAAAACCCTCCACATCTCTCTCTTCCCGGACGTTCCTAAAGAAGCCCTCAATATAAGACGTTTGTTGAAACCGGTATCCAGCCGCCTGCAAACAGCTAACATCAAATACAAATGGCTGGACTCCGGGAAAATGCAAGTCTCCTTTAAGGGCAAACAACTCCTGGCTGACGACAAGAAATCAGGAATGGAACTGTTAAAATCTCTGCACCTCATGGACGATCCGGATGGCATGCGCAGGTCCCAGAAGAGAAAAGACCATTCCTCTTTATCCCCAGAACACAGGGCACACCAACGCCATGACGAATCTCCCATGCATGAAGAGGACAACGTTATCTGAAAGTGACTTAGTTGTACTGTTGCCAATGGCTTCAATCTTTTTACCCATGTCTGTTAGTTGGACTTTGATCTGTTTGCTGCTAAATAGTTTAACTACTATTGTTGCTTGTGCTCCATAAATGAAACTAAATTCTGTCTCTAAGTTAAAACTAACTGTGTTCTATTACATTCTCTAAGGGGGGAGGGGGAGAGGGGGGAGTGAGAGGGTTTTCTTAGCCCCAGTTACAGCTCTAAATTTTAGAGTTTTTTATAGTGAGTAATTTAAGTTTCAGTTGTTCTTTTTTAGGTAAGTTTCCGTTTTAATTAGCCTTGCTGGATTGAAAGTTCCCCGGCGGCTGTTGTAGTCTGTTCATTGCACTATATAGTATTAGAGTACCATCTAGTGCCTATATTTGATATTGCACTGCTTTTGCTTATTCCACGTTTATAGTTAATCTGTCATTACATTCTGTCTCTTAAGGAAGTTATTGTGTTGTTAATCAATCCTCTTCTAAAGGTTACTGTCACAGAGTTCTATACACTTTGCTTTATAATAGTTTCAGTTGTTAAGCCTTTTTATTCAATCTTAAACCTATAATATTTTTATATAGAAGGGGAGGGAGGCTACCAGTAATCTGTTTACTTTTTGGTGCTTATTGTTGCATATCTTCCCACAGCATATCTGCTTGCTTGAAGAAGATTTTATTTAGTGGGTCAACTTTGTTCTCCCACTTTGTTTGATTGTATCATATATAGGGTAAGGTTTTCACTATATTTGATTGACTCACTGGTGCTGTTTATAACTCTAAATCCAGTTCTGCTTCAAGTCTTCCTCTACTACTGACTGTAGACAAATCTCTTCATAAATACTTACCAACTGTGTCATTACTAGATAGATAATTCTGTAACACTATCTAGGTGATCACACTCTACACCCACTCAAATTCTCTCATACGCCCACTTTAAAATTCTCTGTGTCTGGTTTCAACACACACCACCCTACCACTCACAACTGTTTTTCATTTGTTTTACACACTTTATTCCACTGCTGTCAGGGTCCTCTCACTAACTAAGGTTTCTCCCCTGTCTAATTTACACACACTCTCTCACAACAAATCACCTCTTTACACCCTCAAGTAACATGGATACCTTGAAAATAACCTCAGTCAACATTCGAGGCTTGGGAAACCCAATCAAACATTAAAAAAGTGCTACAACATGTCAAAACACTGCACCCTTCTATCCTCTTCCTTCAAGAAACTCATGCAAGCTCTGCGTCACTTCCAATCTTAAAAAAAAAACCTTTTCCCAACCCAACTACAAGCCCCAGGAACTTCTAAGGCACGTGGTGTTGCCTTACTGATTTCAAAACACCTCAACTTTGTGGTGCAAGACACGCTTGTAGACCCGGAAGGTAGATTTCTATTTGTCAAAGGCTCTTTGGGAAACCAAGTCCTCACCCTAGCCAATTTATATGCGCCGAACCAAAATCAACTCTCTTATCTACAGGCTACGTTCTCTAAACTAGACTCCTTCAAACAAGGAAGCATTATTTATTTATTAATAAATTATAAATAATAAATATTAAATAAATACATAAAATAAATTATCCTGGGTGGTGATCTAAATCTTGCTGCCAACCTCTCTCTAGACAGATCGCACACGTCCAAAGGCTCACAGTCAGAACGGGAGGCCCTCAGCCTTACAGACTTATTCCTCAAGCATCATCTATGTGACACCTGGAGAACGCTGTATCCGATGGGTAGAGACTACTCCTTTTTCTCAGCAAAACACTGCACCTTCTCACGGATCGACTACCTACTGGTATCAGATGATTTGCTCCCCTCCCTAAACTCAGCTTCTGTTGGTACAAGACATCTTACAGACCATGCCTGGATTGACTGTACTCTTCTCAATAACCAAATTCCACTTGGATATAGACAATGGACACTGGACAAAACACTTTTATTGAAAGCCTCTATCAGAGATAACATAGTGGAAGATATAAAGCACTTCATCGAGGAAAATCCAGTATCGGATACAACCCCAGCCAATACCTGGGATGCACTGAAGGCGGTGATCCGGGGCTCCTTTAACTCAAACCTAAAGAAAGAAAAGGCAAAACTTAGATCGGAAACTTTACGTCACATCACCACTCTTGAGGCCACTCACAAGAAAACTGGAAATAAAAAAAATTATGCCAAACTCCAGGCGGAACGAAAAGTTTTAGACTCCTTGGAAACAACTCAGATCCACTGCAACCTCCTCTATGTCAAACAAAGATTTTGGAAAAAATCTCCCCAGAACCCTGCGTCTCCTGACCTGGTGAGTAAAAGACAAAAGGAAAACTTCTATTGTTCACTCCATCAAGAACTCATCTGGAAAGATACTCACAACTCCCAAAGACATTGTACAAGAATTTGCGACATTTTACAATCATCTTTACAATTCTTGCTGCCCAGGTGAAGAGCACATTGCTGCCCAACTTGACCAACTCCCTCTTCTGAAACAACTATCCTCTTCTCATGCTGCACTACTAGAAAGCCCAATAACAGCACAAGAACTACGAGAAACTATCAAAAATTTAAAACTCAACAAATCACCTGGCATTGACAGACTACCTGCAGAATTCTATAAAGCTTTCAATCTAGAACTATTTCCACTTCTTCTTCAAGTTTGCAACAACGTTTTGCTTGAAGGCCACCTCCCTAATTCCTGGTGTGAATCTTCAATAATTGTGATTCCCAAAGACAAGAAGGACCCTTCCAGCCCAGCCTCCTACCATCCGATTTCTCTAATTAACAATGACACGAAAATCTTTTCCACAATCATGGCAAACCGTCTAAAATAACTTAATGCAGTTTACATTCACCTGGACCAAACGGGCTTTATCCCATCTAGACAACTAATGGACAACATACGCTGCATGCTTAACATCATACACTCCTGTAAGAAAACCTCTGAGGACTCACTAATCTTGGCCTTGGACTTAGAAAAGGCTTTTGATTCTGTGGAGCCAACCTACCTCTTAGCACTTCTTTAGAAAATGGGCTTTGGCCCAAGATTCCTGAATGTCCTGCATCTACTTCTCTCATCCTCCAAGTCCCGTGTCAGAGTCAATGGCCACAATTCCAACTTCTTTCATCCATCCAGAGGGACGCGTCAAGGCTGCCCTCTATCCCCTCTGTTCTTTGCACTGGCAATCGAACCACTGGCTGAAAAACTGCGAAAAGCACGAGATTTTATGGGCATACGCATCAATAAGACTGAACATAAACTGACCCTCTATGCAGATGACCTCACCCTGTATGTTTCCAATCCAAAGGCTTCTTTACCAGCAATCCGCAAAATTCTTGCTGATTTTGAAAAAATATCAGGCCTCCGGGTTAATAGCCAAAAATTTGAAATCTATCCAATTGTACTATCGCCACAAACTCAAGCCTTTCTGAAAGAACAATTTTCCTTCCCTTGGGTCTGCTCATCGTGGAGACACCTAGGTATACAAATACCTCTAGACCTCAAGGATCTAATAAAATTCAACTTTCATAAAAATTTTGATGACATCAAACACCGCATTCATGACTGGAACAAACTCACCTTAACTCTGCCAGATAGACTACACCTCATCCAAAGCTTTATATTCCCCTGCTTCTTGTTTTTATTTAGAGCACTACCAATCACCCTTGCCGACAAAGATCTAAAAAGCTGGCAAGACATGATCACATCCTTCATCTGGGCCTTCAAAAGATCCAGGATGGACAAAAGAATCTTGACAAGACCCGCTCTCAAAGGAGGCCTCAACCTACCAGACTTGAAACGATACTATCAAGCTGCAGCCATTGCTGACGTAGTGAAGATGTCTCATAACAATACAGATACAGGCTGGATGTCGACTGAACAGACTGCCACTGCACCTCTATCCTACATCTACTTTACCTTTTTTTGCAATATACTTCTTGGGAGATTTATTTACTGCACTCAGTATTGAGCTTCTATGACTCGGCAAACTCTGCTATATTAACCAAATATCCCCCAATATTTGGGGGGGGGGAGGCATCCCCAGCCTTTTTGAGCCTGTGGGCATCTTTGGAATTCTGACACCAGGTGGTGGTTGCAACCACAAAATGGTTGCTGTAGGGGGTGGAGCCAACCACAGGGAATGAGGTCATGCATGTCTTTTTTTGAATTTTTTTTAATTGATGTGAAAACATAAGATAAAAACACAGTTAGCAACAAGTTTTATGTGAAAAACTATAGAAATAAGTGCAGACTTTAAATTTCAACATATCAATTAGAAAATAAGCTAAGAGTGGTGCCTTAGATCTAGTGTACAACAAATAGCTATATAAAACTTGCTTTGGTAGTGCAGTTAGAGATTGTGGAGTGAGAAGAAGAAGAGAAAGTGGTGCGGGAGAGGTTATGGTCTGGTTTCAGAAATGGAGCCAGGAGATGTAACTGGGATCCTCAGGTAGTAGGCCGTGTTCTGTCATGTACTGTAAGAATGGATACCAAAAGCAAAGTATATCAAGTATACTGAATAAGCCAGAAGCCACAAATATGGATGCAAAGCAGTGCCTGTTGGATCTTAGTTTGGAACATAAGGACCACCAAACAATATTAGGAATGATGACCAACGTAGTTAATATAGTGCCTGAACTTCCTACATACAAATCTTTAAACAACAGTCAAGTACTCATGGAGCATAATTCCAAACTTCAGAGGAGATAAATCAGTGGCTTTATCATTCAGAACCCACAGTCTAAATATTGTCTTCAGATGAATCTGACTCTATGCTACCTATGAGATCCCCAGTTTGTTCTTTTAAAAATAATAATAATAGTAGTAACTGCAGTATTTTCATGGCCCAAGATGGAATATTGTATAAGTTAATCAAGACAGGTAGACTAACAAAAAACAACAAGGCCCCAGCCCCAAGAATATTGTCTTGGAACATAGCTGGGTGGAAGAAAAAAGACAGTGTCTGTGAATTTTTAATTTTTTTCTGTAGCCTTTACATTATCTTATTGCAAGAAACATGGGTACAAATGGGTATATTCTTAAATGATTATGTTTATTTTTTTAACCACACATTGTGGTCTCCATCTAATGGTTTTGTGTTGTTTAGTCTCAGAGCTATTATAATCTGAGTATATGCCCTAACCCTGTCACCCTCCTTTTGCACACGAAATTCTATTTAAATTGATCTTTGTCTTCTGATCATAAATGTGTATGTACATCCTTATAGTCGATGTGCTGACTTGTTGGATCAGTGGAATATCCCAAATAAGTATATAGTGAAAACTTAGACCAAATTATCCCTGTGTGGACATTTCTGTAGCAGGCAAGGACAATTTGTCCTTATGATGTGCTATGGGCTATGATTCGAATGACTCTTCTTTTGCCTCCTTTCCCTATATGAGGTATAAGAACATAACAGAAGCCAATGTTAGACAGGCCAATGGCCCATCCAGTCCAACATTCTGTCACACAGTGGCCAAAAATACCAGGTGCCATCAGGAGGTCCAGCAGTGGACCTCCACAGCTGTGGTTCTCTTTGTTATTTCTGACTTGCAGTTGGTGTTTTCTCTATGGTTAACAAAAATACCTGGTGCCATCAGGAAATCCAGCAGTGGGGCCAGGACACTAGAAGCCCTCCCACTGTCCCCCCCACACACACACACACACACCCAGAATACAGTGCATCACTTGCCCCAGACTGAGAGTTCCTATCTATACCTTGTGGCTAATAGCCATTGATGGACTTCTGCTCCATATGTTTATCTAATTCCCTCTTGAAGCCATCCATGCTTGTAGCTGCAGCCACCTCCTGTGGCAGTGAATTCCACATGTTAATCACTCTTTGGGTGAAGAAGTAATTCCTTTTATCTGTTCTAACCCGACTGCTCAGCAATTTCATGGAGTGCCCATGAGTTCTTGTACTGTGAGAAAGGGAGAAAAGTACTTCTTTTTCTACCTGCTCTATCCCATGCATAATCTTATAAACCTTGATCATGTCACCCCTCAGCTGTCATTTCTTCAAGCTAAAGAGCCCCAAGCGCTTCAACCTTTCTTCATAGGGAAAGTGTTCCAACTCTTTAATCATTCTAGTTGCCCTTTTCTGCACTTTTTCCAGTGCTATAATATCCTTTCTGAGGTGTGGCGACCAAAACTGTACTTAGTAGAAATGAGGTCGCAACATTGATTTATACAGGGGCATTATGATACTGGCTGATTTGTTTTCTATTCCCTTCCTAATAACCCCCAGTATAGCATTGGCCTTTTTCATTGCAGTCTCCACATTTTCAGTGAGTTATCTACTACGACTCCAAGATCTCTCTCTTGGTCAGTCTCTGTCAGTTCAGATCCCATCAACGTGTATTTATAGTTTGGATTTTTTGCTCCAATGTGCATCACTTTGCACTTGGCCAGAATGAACCCCATTTGCCACACTGACGCCCACTTGCCCATCCTCAACAGATCCCTTTGGAGTGCTTCACAATCCTCCCTGGTTCTCACCACCCTGAACAACTTTGTGTCATCTGCAAATTTAGCCACTTCACTGCTTACTCCCAACTACAAATCATTAATAAACAAGTTAAAAAGCATCAGAGTGAGTACTGATCCCTGTAGTACCCAACTGCTTACCTGCCTCCACTGAAAAAACTGTCCATTTATACACACTCTCTGTTTCCTTTTAATTAGCCAGTTTTTGATCCACAAAAGGACTTGTCCTTTTATCCCGTGACTCCTGAGGCATTCCAAAAATCTTCAGATCAATTATGCTGGAGTTTCCTTTGCCAATTTCATTATTTCCTCCGGTAAAATAATCCTAAATAAGTCTTTATCCCATGACTCTCCTGGTGAATACACATTTAGTTCTCCAAAGGGAAGTAGTGTTATCAATCATGTCATCATCTCTCCCCAATTGAGAAGGTATGTTTGGGATTTTCATGTGGGAGACCATGTAGATGGTGATTTTCTGTTAATCACTGTACCAGACTGTGAATCAGTCTCACAGCCACTTCCTGATTCCTTTTCAGGAAATTTCCATCATTATAAAAGCGTCAAGTGGGCCAAAATGGTAGATGATGATACTACCAAGCTGCTCAACTCTAACATTGTTTTATATATTCTTGCACTTTAGCTGCTCTGAGTTCACAACAAAAAGCTGTATTTTTAAAGCTGGTTATGATATGTATTTTTATATTATTTAAAATTAATTGTAAGTGCCTTGAAGAAAAGTCTTGAAAGAATGACAACAAAGATTTTATTAAAAAAATAAACTATCGTGTTAACAAAGTAATTTATCTAGCACTGTTAACATGAACAAGGAGCAATTTAGCACCAAGAAGGCTGTTTTCTGTCAAAAGAAATTTTGCTGGATACAGGCGCATGCTTCCTAACATCATATATAGGATAGTTCCTGGTGAACCACAGGGACAGGGAATACAGGAAGGCAGAAACTACACAAGAGACCCACGAACAGATGCAAGAAGTCCTGAAAGAGGAACTGTTCAAATAGATGGTCAAGACGTGTCTGCACACCATCAGATGTCTCAGTCATGAATGTTGTAAGAAAATAATGCTTCACTTGTTAGTGAGCTGAGACAACACATGGCACAACTCTGTTTATTCTGTGACTGTACACAAACGGAGAAAAGCACATCTGATACTGGATGCAGAAAGTTTGCAAACCATACCTGCTGAAGTCTCTAGACAAAAGAGGGTCTTTGCTTCTCCAAGAGCAGGGATTCCTAACTATTTGCCCTCCATACCATTACTTCTAAAATTAAAGGGGGAAATGCTAAAGAGATAATTTAATATAAATATACTTAGCAAGCATAATTTGTACATAATAGAATCTAACCACAAAGATTACTGGTAAAGGGGAATTATGCAGTGGGACTGAGGGGATTACAGGCATGAGAAAAATTATTCAGTCAATCAGCAATCTATGTACAGAACAATTCGGCCCTAACAGCAGAGCTTCTTAATAAAACAAAATAAAGCAGTGGTCCTGGGACTAAGGCAAGGGTGGCCAAACTGTGGCTTGGGAGCCCCATGCAGCTCTTTCACACATATTGTGTGGCTCCCATCAGGGCAGCCAGGAAAAGGAAGTGGAGGCATGCCTTCCAAATAGGTCTTCCCTTCCCCAGCCAGTGTTCCCCTCCCTGGGTAGGCTTGAGGTTCAGGGGGAAGCAGAGAAAGAAAGAAACTTTAATTTTAAATGTGTTCTCAAAGCCCCCCACTGCTGCCTTCTCCAAGACAGCCAGCCAGCCAGCATTGGGGGGAGGACGCATTTAAAGATAAAGTTGCTTTCCTTCCACCTCTCCCTCCCTCCCTCCCCCCATCTATTTGCTTTCTTTCCACCTTTCAAACAAATCACTGTCATGGGTCAGCCAGGGCTCAGCAACAGTGAGGACTTCTCAAAAGGAGAGGAGCCCTGTATACCCAGCTCTGAATCAGCAGAAGCTGGTAAGCAGGAAGATGAGCTGCAGGCTTGTCAGGGTATACAGCCAACAGCTGGTGCAGAGCCCCCCTCCCCCCATTCAACAGGTAAAAGCTCAGTTGGTCATTTCCAGCCCTCCAGTATCACCTACACCCTTAGAATGCCACAGATGAAGGCTAAGAATAGAGCTACAGGAGAGAAGACAAAAGGCACATCTCCTGGCCTGACATCAGCTGCTTGCTGACAGCAAAGATGAGTAGCTGCAGGATTACTCTTGAGAAGCTGATTGCAAGTATGATCCTTCAGCATATGGTTATAAAAACCAGTCAAGGAAGGCTGTTAGTGTGGAAGTAAGAAGCTGAAGTCTTTCTGACACTGTGACCACTGTATTGGATCCTGCCTTATTCCTGTGACTCTTTGGACTGTACCCTGACTCTGCCTTCATCTTGCCCTTGAACCTGTTTGTAGATAACACTGGGACTTCCAGACCTTGCCAGATGGACTGACCCTCAGATCATACTACTGATGGCTCTTGACTCTGTGCTTTGAGCTTGGACCAGACCATGACTACAATGCTTTAGTTGGTGCCCTTGCCTTACTTGTTTTGTGCTCTGACAGCCTGGCTCCTGACAATTTACCCCCCGAACCCCTCAAACCCAGGGCCATAAGATACTGTTGAGAGGTAACATCTAATTTTGAAACTAATGCTGATTGAACCCTAATAAGAGATATTCTTTAATACTTTGGAGTTATGCAGTGACTCCAGGGAATCACTCCAAGAAGAAAATAAAAATGATCAGTGGTTTTAAAATTAAATCTTTCATTTTAACAAAGCCCCACAAATCAGCCAGAGAAGTTTTCATGAGCCAGGATAAAACAGAACTTCTTACAAAGGAGTGAAAAGGTTAAATTCTTTGCAGGCTCATTCCCATAAACTTGTATCTTTAGAAATCACACCAAAGGAATGTGAGAAGTATGACCAGACAACCAGTCAGAATGGTGAGGTATTAGTTCATCCCCCTCCTCCAAAGCTGTCCCTCAGTCATCAGGCAAGTGAGCACCAACCCTTCCTTCAGGATCAGGCAACGTATAATTTCGCTCTTTCTCTATAGTTTTCCTTCTCCCCTCCCTTGATCTCCCAGCCAATCACTTTGGAGAGTTTCGTGGCAAATTCTCCTTACCTAGCTTATTCCTCCCTTATCTTAAAACATTTTCATCATGTTACATGTTAATTTGCTGTTCAGCCTCTGTCTACACATTTGAACTCTACCTTCCATTCCAGTGTATTTGAAAAAGTGTGCATGCACACAAAGGCTCATACCTTGAGTAAACCTTTGTTGGTCTTAAAGGTGCCACTGGGCTCTACATTTGTTCTACTGCTTCAGACCAACACAGCTGACTGCCTGGAATAAATGTTGTTAGTCTTCAAGGTGGAACTGGACTTCTGTTTAAATTGCACCAAGCATGCACTTGTCTATAAACAGACTTTAAATGATCCTTGGCTGGGGTGGATTAGGTGCTAGACTCCTGTACTTATCAGTTCTCTTTCCTGCATGACACAGTTCTTGGCATAAACCTTTGTTGTGCAGACCGCCAGACCCTACTGAGATATTCTAGTTGGAAAAGAGCCAAAATAGAAATACAGGTTTTGTGATGAGTAATGCTAGAAGCTGCAACACACAGCATATCGTCCCAACTTACTATAGGTGTTTAAGACAGAGAAGATCCTTCAGAATCTCATGGTCCATCCTCCTCCCCTGGTGTTACCCACACCTGTTATCACTGTCATGATTTGCTGCAAGGAGCTGTGGTGGAACTCTTGTCTGTCATTTCTCTTTGTGCAATTCTGTGTGGCCAGGCAGAAGGGCCTAATCCTTGCTTGCCTTGCACTAGCTGTAGTTAGAGCAGGAGCATCTGGGTGCTCACTATAAAGGTAGCTGTGCTTCCCTGCTGCTTGGTGGAAAGCTACCTGCCTGTGAGGTATGATGAAGTTACATTTCACCCACAGGCATGCGTGTAAAAATCTTTGGACAGTAAATGTTGACTTTGTACTCTGTCTGTGAATACTCAGAGGTTAACTTTGCAGGCAGACAGAAGGGTTCTGGTCAAGTTTTCCTAGTTTGAGTTTGTCAATGTGGTAGCCAACAGAAGAATTTTTCCTGTGGCATTAGGAGCTGCACACACTCTTTAAGAGTCTCAGGTAGAATTGCAGACTGTCTGGAGAAAAATGCCGTGTCCCTTTAAGAAAAGCTTAATGGGCTGCCATTTACTGGGTGATGTTATTTACCTCTACACTAGGAAAAGCTTCAGCTGCCCTTTTCCACACAATAAGGGGCAGAATGTTTTTCTCCATGGCCTCTTTGTATGCCTAGGGATGTGTTTTTTTCTATTTATTATTTTTTGGGAAACAGATGAAAACTTGGAGCTGATATGGGAACAGGACTTCAACAAAAGAGATCAGAAATGGCCAGGGGTCATGGAGGAGGAGAGGGATGCATATGGTCTGTAACTGAAATCTGAAAACGTTAAGATTATTCTGCATATCTCTTAATTCACTTAATGGGGTTTGTGTAAGATTTAAATCTAGAGAAAGAATAGTACGTATATTGCTAACTACAGTTTTTCTATTGCTCAGTAGAGGCTTTATACGCTTTTTTCTTTTTGTGCTGGTGGTGAAAAGTGACATCAAATCACAGCTGACTTACGGCAACCCTGTTAAGGGTTTTCAAGGCAAGAGACATTCAGAGGTGGTTTGCCATTGCCCACCTCTGCATAGGGACCCTGGACTTCCTTGGTGGACTCCCATCCAGATACTGGCCTGGGCCATCTAGGCCAGAGCCTTTTTGTGATACAAATTCAAATAAAGTTAAACTTCCCTTTTTCTGAAAATAGTGTGCTGGTCTGTCTGTACCCCTAGAGAAGTCTAGCTTGGCCAGCTCTTAACAAGGTGCAAATAAAAGGGAGAGAAACATCTGCCTGTATCTAAATTATCCTAATAAATGAGACTTCCTAGGCTTTCCCTACATCCATGTGAATGAATAAGAGTGTTTTTATAAGACAAAAATGGGGAGACTACATCCAGAGGGCTTGACAAACTTATATCTAGTTCTTCACCTGATGGTGGCAATGAAAAGGAAGTCAATATGAGTGGGGCGGTAGGAATTAATGCTGGAGAGGTGAACTCCTTGGTGAGACCTAGTGACTTGGGACCTGAGTCAGCTGAACGAGTTCCACCCCCCCCCCCCCCCGCCCAGTGGTGGAATGAAGCACGGGGTGTTCTTCGTGATTATGGGACATTGGACAAAGCCCAGGATGGGGACTCAGAATTTCTGCCTCCTGCCAGGCAATGAAGAGAGTGGCCCTCACCTGTGTGGGGTGGCCAGGAACCACTGCAGGAAGACAGCTGCCCAAAATGCAGACAGGGCAAGTACAAGTGTCAGTGGGAGCCTTTTCATCTTTCCTTTCACCCCCTCCTTAGAGAGAGCATGGCCGTGGGTCCTCTCAGCACAAGTCCCTGGACACTTGTACCTGCTGGCTAAGAGTAGCCACAGAGCAAAGTGCCTGTCAGACCTGTTTCACCACATGGGGTTTCACAGCAAAGCTACGCCTTCATTGAGATGATAATTACTTGGCATCATGTCAGCTCTGTGGCTATGTTTTGCTGGCAAATGTCAAAGGGATTCCCACAGCTAAAAATTTACACTAGACATATTTACTATGGATGGGCACTGACCCAAACCCGAGACAAAGTTTGGACCGAACTTTGTCTCATTCACAAGCCCCAGACCATGGATGGGGTAAGGAGCCTTCCCCATAAGAACATAAGAGAAGCCAATGCTGGATCAGGCCAATGGCCCATGCAACACTCTGTCTATTGTTAACAAAAATACCAGGCGCCATCAGGAGGTCCAGCAGTGGGGCCAGGACACTAGAAGCCCTCCCACTGTTGCCCCCCCCAAGCACCAAGAATACAGAGTACCACTTGCCTCAGACCAAGAGTTCCTATCTATATCTTGTGGATAATAGCCACTGATGGACTACTGGTTTATCCAATTCCCTATTGAAGCCATCCATGCTTGTAGCCACCATCACCTCCTGTGGCAGTGAATTCCATGCGTTAATCACTCCTTGGGTGAAGAAGTACTTCCTTTTAACCATTCTAGCTCAACAGCTCAGCAATTTCATTGAGTACCCACGAGTTCTTGTATTGTGAGAAAGGGGGGAAAGAACTTCTTACTCAACCTGTTACATAAGAACATAAGAGAAGCCAATGTTGGATCAGGCCAGTAGCCCATCCAGTCCAACACTCTGTCACACAGGGGCCAAAAACACAAGGTGCCCTCAGAAGGTCCAGCAGTGGGGGCAGGAAGCCTTCCCACTGTTGGCCCCCCCCCAACATCAAGAATACAGAGCATCACTTGCCCCAGACTGAGAGTTCCTATCTATACTTTGTGGCTAATAGCCACTGATGGACATCTGCTCCATGTGTTTATCTAATTCACTCTTGAAGCCAACCATGCTTGTAGCTGCAGCCACCTCCTGTGGCAGTGAATTCCACGTGTTAATCACTCTTTGGGTAAAAAAGTAATTCCTTTTATCTCTTCTAACCTGACTGCTCAGCAATTTCATGGAGTGCCCATGATTTCTTGTACTGTGAGAAAGGAAGAAAAGGACTTCTTTCTCTACCTGCTCTATCCCATGCATAAGCTTATAAACCTCGATCATGTCACCCCTCAGCCGTCATTTCTCCAAGCTAAAGAGCCCTAAGCGCTTCAACCTTTCTTCATAGGGAAAGTGTTCCAACTCTTTAATCATTCTAGTTGCCCTTTTCTGCACTTTTTCCAGTGCTATAATATCCTTTCTGAGGTGTGGCGACCAGAACTGTACTTAGTAGAAATGAGGTCGCAACATTGATTTATACAGGGGCATTATGATACTGGCTGATTTGTTTTCTATTCCCTTCCTAATAACCCCCAGTATAGCACTGGCCTTTTTCATTGCAGTCTCCACATTTTCAGTGAGTTATCTACTACGACTCCAAGATCTCTCTCTTGGTCAGTCTCTGTCAGTTCAGATCCCATCAACGTGTATTTATAGTTTGGATTTTTGGCTCCAATGTGCATCACTCTGCACTTGGCCACAATGAACCCCATTTGCCACATTGATGCCCACTCGCCCATTCTCAACAGATCCCTTTGGAGTGCCTCACAATCCTCCCTGGTTCTCACCACCCTGAATAACTTCATGTCATCTGCAAATTTAGCCACTTTACTGCTTACTCCCAACTCCAAATCATTTATAAACAAGTTAAAAAGCATCGGTCCGAGTACTGATCCCTGAGGTACCCCACTGCTTACCTCCCTCCACTGAGAAAATTGCCCATTAATACTCACTCTCTGTTTCCTTTTAATTAGCCAGTTTTTGATCCACAAAAGGACTTGTCCTTTTATCCCATGACTATTGAGCTTACTTAGGAGCCTTTGATGAGGAACTTTATTAAAAGCTTTCTGGAAGGTAAACAACATCTATTCTGTTCTGCTCTATCCCATGCATAATCTTGTAAACCTCTGTCAGGTCACCCCTCAGTCATTGGACCCAGTACTGATCCCTGCATTACCCCACTGCTTACCACCCTCCAGATGTATCAGTTTTTAAGTTGTCTATTTATCAGTTTTTAAGTTGTCTATCAATTGTAGGACCTTTTCTCTCATCACCTCAATTTGACTCAGGTCTTTCAACACCCCAAACACTCACCAAGCTTCTGCTCGGTTTGGTTCAAGTGTTTAGCCCCCTGTTACATGTATGCCACTCAGGGCTCTTTTTCTAGCAGGAACTCCTTTGCATATTAGGCAACATGTCCCTAATGTAACCAATCCTCCAAGAACTTACAGCAGCCCCTGTAAGAAGAGATCTGTAAGCTCTTGGAGGATTGGCTACATTAGGGGTGTGTGGCCTAATATGCAAAGGAGTTCCTGCTAGAAAAAGAGCCCTGATGCTACTTCTGGAGAGCATCAGGCGCCACCCCCAGTTCTCCTGCGTCATCTGGAAGTGACATGTACATGTCACCCAATGTTCTCGTGTCATTTTTGGGTAACACGGGAGCAACTCCCAACACTGCCCAGAAGTGGCATGCATGCATGGGGGGGAGGCATGCCAGGGCTGGCGCTCAATACCAGCCAGAAGTGGCGTGCACACGTCACCAGGGGGACTCCAAACCGGTTCAGTTCGGGGTTCCCAGTTTGCCAGCCCTGAACTGAACCAGGCTTTCCCAGTCTGTGCCCATCCCTAATATTTACATCACCTCCTTTGCTGATGGGATGCTGGGTGCTGGAACCTGGGTTGAAGGAAATTAGGATCATGATTCAGCCCTGCTCTTCTCCTGACGTGCCAACTGATATCTCTTCAAGCTATGCCAGTGTAATGTAGTATGTTCTGTGTAACAACCGGCCTGCCATGTGCTCCCAGGTAATGGTGCCCGCTGCATGGCCAGAGCACATGGTCAGGCAAAGAGGGGAACTTGAATCTGGAGGAACAATAGACGTCCGGATTCTAAGCCTCCACCAATGTGGGACCTAGGTTCTCCCTGGGGAGCCAATGAGGCCAAAGGCTCCTCCAGGGAACCTATGACAAACATGCGCATATGTAAAGCCCCTATCAGGTCTTTTGGGTGCGGCCGGAGGTGTGGCTCTGGCCAGCATATAATGAGGGCCCTGGAGCCCTGTAAGCATGCTTGTTCTGACCATCTACTGGGCATGCTGAATCACTCAATGAAGGCTTCATGATTTCACTGTTCCTGGCCTCCCGAGTCCAGTACGCTTCAGCCAGTGTGGTTGAATTAGTTATCAGAACAATAAAATAGAAATCCCATGATAGATAAGCCTAAAATGGGAAGCATCAACCGTGTCCTTGATGTGTATTGGCAGGTGGAAAAGACACATTCCTTCAAATAACAATCTGTGCTTCTCCAGGTTTCTACTCTTCCCTCTTGGTATTGCCATCCTTCATCTTCTATTTGGCACAGAAGTTGCAGAGGCTCCTGATCATCAGCAATGAAGGTCTCTTACCTGCTCTGTGTTGTTTTCTTCTTTACACTTACAGGTAAGGTTTTAGAAAACACCACTTCTTCTAGTTGTAGGTGGGAGTGAAAGAACAGGAGACAAGAAGGGTTTCTTCAGAAATGTCATGGCATTGTTCAGAAATTACAACCCTACAGGTGTTAGAAAATAGGGAGCTCATCCACCAAATAGGAAATGATCACAACATAGAACGAACACACCTCTGATTTTAATATGTGCCTTCTCACTCTAAAAATATTCTTCCTAGGTTTCATCCATGTTAGAGGTGAAACATGCTTGGAGCCTGCATGCAGGAGAATGGGGTGTTTCAGGGATGAAATAACAAGGGGACGCTGCCGTCAGGATACTACAAAGATTCTCTGCTGCTACTGGTAATTCCCTCCAGAAAACATATATGGGGCTGTCCAAGGGCAGGCAAATAGCTATGTTTTAGCCAACGTATTGTAGAGATTACTGTGTTGGGGTAGGGCTGGGAGAGCTTTGTTCCTATACTTACTCATTCAGGAAACTGAGTGGGAAAAATTGAGGTGGTCATTATCTCACAGGTTTGCTGTAAAGTTAACAGTGGGATAGGTCTATGTATGCTGCCTGAAGCATCCTGGAGGGACAGCAGGATAAAAATTGAAATAATAAATGCAGTTAAGAAGAAATGCTGTGGACTACTTAGCAAATGCACATGGACGAAGAATAATTTGCTTGTAGGATCCTGGGAAAAAACCATCGGTGGGCTTCAGGTAATTGAGTTCATATCAACACAGAGCCACAGGGCTGGATCCTGCCAATGATTTCTGCCAACGGAAGGCACTTGTATGAGTGGAGTGGAGCTTCCCTGCCTGCCTCCTCCCTCCTGCTGCCACCCACCAATCTCCCCAAACTGCCGCTCCTGCAGGACAGGAGACCCACAGAAACAACATGAAAGGTGAACTGGAGGTCTTTAGTGGAAGAAGGGAAGCCACAAAGTACAATAAAATATAATATAATACAAAAAGGAGAATTAGACTGGAGGGGAAAATGGGATCTTACCTGTGTTGTTCCCATGGAATGATTTTTAAAGCCTGTATCTCTGATATTACCCTTACCTAGAGGTCCCACTACAGTGTCTTTGTTTCTACGATTAGTCAGGACCTGCTACCCAGAGCTTTGCAGCGCTATGTGAGAACTTCAGAGGGGAAGAGCAGGGCTTCTACAGCGCTCGTCCTGCGGCTGTGGAAATATCCTCCCTGGTCTGGCCAGGACTGTCTCTTGTCAGAGATGCAGACCCCTATTCAGAAGGGGTGGTGGGAGTGCATATGGTTGCTAAAAGGTAAAAGAAAGTCCACCAAAAGCATCTGAAGATGTCCACATGTTGCCATACATAGCAGAAAGAGATCAAAGTAGTCTTGTTGGTGTCCTGGCCATTTGTGAAATACAGTGAGAAGAGCACTCTCAGACATGTGGCTATATTGTAGACTATTGCATAAACTTCAAAGAATTCATGCATCTCTGTCTAACTATACACACAAGCACACACATACCAAAAGGGTCCACAGAACCGTGTGCATATGGGATGGGAGGAGGAAAGACTTCTCTGTCTTAAGACTAATTATGTGATAAAATATGTAACAAGTCACCATTCTTAAACATGAGGAGAACTCGAGAGGCATTACAGCAGCAATGGGAAGACACTACGAGAGAGAAGGATCACCACTCCCCAGGTATACAATATTGTGTATTGATTACTCTTAATCTGAACCTCCCTCCCTGGAAGTGCAGGCTGGAGGGAATACATGATGAAGATGTGACTTTTTATCAGAAGTAATCCTGGAGGGGGCTGCTAACCAAATCCTGCTGTTAGGATAAAACAAACAAAAAGCTTACCTACAGCTTTCAGTTTTACAATGTTTTTAAAGAATTGTTTTCAAAGAATTTAAAATGTTTTTGAAAAATCTATGTTATTCAAATAGGGGCTGAAGTGATTTTATGTTGAGTCTTCAATTATTTTGGATCTCTCTCTCTGGTGAGAGCCAGTTTGGTGTAGTGGTTAAGTGCATGGACTCTAATCTGAGAGAACCGGGTTTGATTCCCCACTCCTCCATTTGCACCTGCTGGATGACCTTGGGCAAGCCATAGTTCTGGCACAGCTGTTCTTGAAAAAGGGCAGTTTCTGTCAGAGCTCTCTCAGCCCCACCTACCTCACAGGGTGTCTGTTGTGGGGAGTGAAAGGGAAAGGAGTTTGTAAGCCAGTCTGAGACTCCCTTGAGTAGTGAAGGGCGGGGTATAAATCCAATCTCCTCCTCCTCCTCTTCTTCTTCTTCTTCTCTTTTTTTTCCCAGCCAATCCTTGACTCTCAGAGTAGCTCCCAGGAATCAAAAGAGAGCACAAATGACAAGCCACATTCAATAAGAATGTACCTTGGCAAGGAGATGGTCCATTTGGTCACTTCCTCCTTTCCCCATTGATGACAACTACAAGCTGGAGGGAGGGAGGGGCCTCCTAGCTCAAGTGAGATCCAAGCATGTTGGGAGGATACCTCTCTGCTTTCTGCCCAGCCCAGCCCCTGATGTATCATTGAGCAGTTGGAACCTGGAGTGGGAGGGGTTCCTGCTGGATCCAGTTGGGACAGACAGATGTATGGTTGCTTCCAACCCATTTTCCCCTGCTGTTCAGTTACTGTTCTCTTCTTTTTCACATTCTCCTAGGCACAGCATCAGGATGATCTGAAATGAAAAGAGCTTCAGCTATATTCATGAAAATGGCTCTGTCTTCCTACAACATGGACTAATTCTTATTGTACGAAGCCGATACTTTGAAATTTGCTTAAACATCACTTTAGTAGCTGCAGGTCCTTTCCAAAAGCAAACATTACTTCTTCTTCCACAGTGGTTCAGCTTTCTCTTAACAACAAAAGGCAAGCAGTTATATAGGTGTAAAAAAGTGGGTGTGTCTGTACATTTTTCTTCCTCCCATTTGCTGCAAGGGAAAAAAATCCGGCTTCTTTCTAGTTTTGAGATCAACCAGAACAAGTAACCCAAATTCGCATGTGCCTCAGACCTGAAATAATCCCAGGGCCACATCGCCAGAGCTGTATATTCTGAAAAGATAATTTAGCTGTATGAAAGAAACTGTAGAATGGTGACCAGCATTAACTATTCAAATTGGGCAGATCTGCATATGACAATGCTGCATAGTTTCATGTGTGTCTTAGTCACAGAGAAGGGGAACGACAATGAAGTTCCAACCTTTAACTTCTGCAAGTCCTGCATAAACTTTCTGATGGCTTCTGAAACGTCTTACCAGGCACTTTTGAGGTACTTCTCTAGGCATAAGGACTAGAAACTTATTTTATTTTTAAATAAATAAACCTGTGCTTTTTAAGGAGGCTGACTTATTTAATTTTTATTCCACCTCTCCTCTGTCATGGAACTCCAGATGGCATACTTAGGGTTTTGTAGGAATTCTAGTCAGGTATTTGAACATGCTTATTTACTGACAAAGAGAAGAGATTGGATTTATACCCTGCGCTTCACTCAGAGTCTCAGAGCAGTTTACAATCTCCTTCCCTTCCTCTCCCCATAACAGACAGCCTGTGAGGTAGGTGGGGCTGAGAGCGCTGAAAGAACTGCTTTTGAGAGATCATCTCTAAGAGAACTGGGACTGACCCAAGGTCACCCAGCAGCTGCATGTGGAAGAGTGGGAAATCAAACCCAGTTCTCCCAGATTAGAGTCCATGCTCCTAACCACTACACCAGACTGGCTTGCAAATGTGTGCTTGTGCACAAAAGCTCAACTTGAATTAAACTTTGTTGATCTTAAAGGTGCCACTGGACTTTAACTTTGTTCTATTACTTCTGACCAACATGGCTGCCCACCCAGATCTATCTTTGGCAAAGCTGCTGTATGTCCTCTCCAACCACACCCTGGGACTCTACTCCCCGACCCAGTTCTGTGTTTGTGCACAAATTCTGAAATTGCAGAACATTTACATCTACTGAGTCCCAGACAGAGGCCTGCTTTGCCCTAGGCCAGGGGTGGCCAAACTGCGGCTCGGGAGCCACATGCAGCTCTTTCACACATATTGTGTGGCTCCCAGCAGGGCAGCTGGGGAAGAGAAGGGGAGGTACGCCTCCCCAACTTCTTTTCCCTTTCCTAGCCAGTGTTCCCCTCCCTGGGTAGGCTTGAGGTGGTGGGGAGCAAAGAGAGAAAACAACTTTAAATGCGTTCTCAAAGCCCCCCACCTCAGCCAGCTTGGAGACAGCATTTGTCTCCTTAAATATCATTATCAATATCTGTTTTTACCCCTTTTGTTTTTATTTCTGGCAGTCTTACTTAATGTTAACGTTAATAAAAAACAAATTTGCATATTTTCCAATTAAATCGTGTGTAATATTTGTTCGTGTCTTGCGGCTCTCAGACATTTGATGTTTCTTCTATGTGGCTCTTATGTTAAGCAAGTTTGGCCTAGGCTGTTTGCATGAACATAACTGGAACACAGCTGGGGGAGGGGGACGTGGTTGGTTGAAAGCAGCAGAAAACTTTGTTAGAACAAAGAAAGACAAATCCTGTGATCCTCAGTCCAGAAAAAAAATTATTTGGACACATTGCTAGGGCTCTGCACTCTGTGTTCTATTAAGGCAATTCAAATTCTGTTTCAAGAAATACTAAATTTTTGGACCTGTTTAAATTATGCCTATATTTAGTCCATCCTTTGTATCTTCTAGTTATGGAGAGTGGAGAACACAGTAACCCCATTCTTGAGAGCCTCAAATTCTTCACAGGCTATTTCTTTGACTTCTGAGAGTTATCATGCTCTGCCTACCCACTTTCTAGATTACCTTTGTTGCCAAAAGGATTGGAATCTTATTTTCCAAGTTGAAAGCTCAGGATCTTTCTCAGAATCCTGACACTTGCACCCAGTGCCAGATTGTTTGCCCACTGCATGGTATGATTACATGGTCTCCATGTCAACCATGGACCTATCTCAAGCAATAATGAGCCCCACACAGTGTTTGGGTCACCATCTTGATTTGTTTTGTTTTTTTATATTGGCCAGGAAGAAGGCGATCTGTAGGTGGGAGGACTGAAGACAGTCAGTCCACCCACCGTAGACAGGTCACTACTTGCTGGGATTTTATTGAGATGCTAAGACTTCACAGGAGTGTGGGATCGATTAAGATGATCCACCCACGGAACCAGAGAGATCCAAATGGTTTTCAGTGGCCTTAGTGGATTTTCCTATTGATAGACTTGATATTTCCATCAATGTCTGGACTGATGTATGGAATGAGGAAATGACTTGGGTGGTTGACACAATTGCTCCTAGGCACCATCTCTCAGGTCTTAGAGACTTGGCAACCCCCATGTCATAATTAAGGAGCTATGGACAATGAAAAGACAAGGGAGTCAGCTAGACCAGCCATGGATCAAGGTTTGTGATGAATCTAACAAGACATGGGCTACAGCTCATTTTAAATCCTACTCTGTAGCAATGATGGTGGCTTCTCGAAGACCAGCATTCAAAGACCAACCCCTCCCAGATAGGACTTGGAGTACGGTCCTCCTTAGTCCTGGTGCTGAGAGGCAGCTCAGTAGAATACTATTGTTAATCATATCAAAGGTCACTGACAGATCCAGCAGAACTAAAAAGGTCATATTCCCTCTGTCTAGATCTCGATAAAGGTCATCAGCCAAGGTGACCAAAGCAGACTCTGCCATAGTATTCTCCATTACTATGTGTGGGTGTAAAAGTTGGACAATTACACTGGGGTTTCCTTGGCCAATTTCATTATTTCCTCTGGTAAAATAATCCTCAGTCGGCCTTTATCTCATAATTCTCCAATACACATTTAGTTCTCCAAAGGGAAGTAGCATTATCAGTTTTGTCATCATCTCTCCCCAACTGTGAAGGTATGTTTGGGATTTTTATGTGGGACTTTCCATTAATCACTGTACCAGAGTGTGAATCAGTTTCACAGCCACTTCCTAATTCCTTTTCAGGAACTTTGCCTTATTATAAAAGGGTCAAACAAACCAGAAAGCTGACAGAAAGAAAGTTAATTCATTTGAAATGTGGTGTTGGAGAAGAGTTTTATGGATATCGCAGACGCCAAAAAGACAAATATGTGGGTTCTAGATCAAATCAAGCCTGAACTCTCCCTGAAAGCTAAAACAATGAAACTGAGGCTACTGTACTTTGGTCACATCATAAGAAGACAAGAGTCACTGGAAAACACAATAAGGCTAGGACATGTTGAAGGCACTAGGAAAAGAGGAAGACCCAACATGAGATGATTTGACTCTACAGAGGAAGCCATGGCCCTCCGTTGGCAAGACTTTTGCAAGCCTGTTAATGATAGGATGTTTTGGATGACATTAATTCATAAGACTGCTGTATGTCAGAAGCTACTTGATGACACTTAACACACACACACACACAGCAAAGAGAACATGTTCCCTTATTCTGTTAGCCAGGACACCAGGTCTCTGTTTGAGTTATGATGGGGGAATTTAGCTAAGAGGCCATTTGCTTAATAGATGCGCAAGCTAGGGATTGTACTCCAACCATACCAAAGTCAGAACCCTCTCAGAGCAGCACAGATGACAGATAGGAAATATTTTTAATGAAATGTATTAAGAAAATAATCCTAATACATTCAGCTAATCAATGAATCATCACACACACACACACACCAGAGAGCTAGGAAATAAAGAGATGAGGCGATCTTAAAAAGATCAGAAGCCCTGACCTGGATAGCCCAGGCAAGCCCAATCTCATCAGATCTCGGAAGCTAAGCAGGGTTGACTGTGTGGTTAATACTTGAATGGGAGACTTCCTTGGAATACCAAGTTGGGCAGACAGAGGCAGGCTTGTTCAGCCACCTCTCTGAAATTCCTCCAAGCCCCCAGTAGGGGTCAGTCACCAGAGGACAACAGGTGCAGACACACACACACACACAAATACCAAAAAAGAGAGAGAAAGAGATCAGAGACAAAAGAGGGCGAAGTGTTGAGGAGGGAGTTATAGCTACCTTCTGAAGAGAAAAGTCCGTGGTGAAGAGAAGCAGATTGCTTGGCCAGCAAGCATGTCTGTGAAGACCCAAAAGAGATGGAGGATCCAGCTGGAACATGTCCCAGGAGACTGAACCAAAGAGGGCCAAGTCTGGAGTCCTGATATAGGAAAATTGTGCCTTCGAGGCAGTGAGCACAATAGGGAAATGGGCTGGGATGGCTGGTAATGGCTCAAAAAGGGGGGCTGGACAAAAGAAGTCCAGGTTGGGGAAAGAAAGCTTTTGTTATCAAAGCGTTGGGCAATTGCAGAGTCTTGGCTCCATTAATGGCAGGGCTATCAAGAGAACAATGACAATAGAGTGTGGCTGGGGTGGTCCCAGTATTGGGTAGTGAAGTCCAGAGGTTTGAACTGGAATGCAGGTCCATTGACCCCCTTGGGGTGATGTGATTAAAGCATTGTCCTTTCACGATGACAGATATGGGTCAGCAGTATTTGAAGCAATGGCTGAAGGAGACAGTCCTGACCACATGTCCGGGCTAGTTGGCACTGCACAAAAGAGAGGGTGATATTCACCCTATGCCAACTTTGGCCCTAACCTAGCCAGGGTACCATCCTTTACATGTCAAGAGGGAGCTTGGGGTAACAATTGTAAATGGTATAGTGCCAGTTTATGGGGCTCCTAAAGTAAAGGTAAAGGTTTCCCTTGCTCGAAAGCCAGTTGTATCCAACTCTAGGGGGCGGTGCTCATCTCTGTTTCCAAGGCGAAGAGCCAGCACTGTCCGAAGACATTTCCGTGGTCATGTGGCCGGCATGACTAGATGCCAAGGTGCACGGAACGCTGTTACTTTCCCGCCGAAGCAGTACCTATTTATCTACTTGCAATTTCTTGCTTTCAAACTGCTAGGTTGGCAGGAACTGGGACCAGAGACGGGAGCTCACTCCATCACTCAGCACTCAGGTCTCGAACTGCCGAACTACTGATCTTCCAGTCTGCAGTTCAGCGTCTTAACCACTGAGCCACCACAGCCTCTTTATGGGGCTCCTACTCCCTATTTATTCCATCTGATATGTCTACAAGTCAGCAGAGGTTTTATGCTCAACAGGTTCAACATTCTGCCTTCAGCAATTCTTTATGACAGATCTCTAAGAATTTCTTATGAAGAGAGATTTTGTCCATGTAGGGCTAGGGTTCCTGATTTTTTTACTTCATCTCTTGTTATACTGTACATATTTTATATAACAAAAGGCTAATGTTAGGACAGAATATGGAAAAACAGAATGGTTTCCATATCCTAAGAAAAGCTAAATTAGATTTAGATGGAGATGGAGCAAAAATTGGTGGAAGGATATATAAGAGTGTGTGTTATATATGTTGAGGAATTCCATAATTAGCCCCCTCTTACACTAATGTCAAGGCTACCCAGTGGTTAGTTTTATACCTTTATCTGAATGGAATCCTTACATTACCGATCAAATTGCTAGGTATTTCCTGCTATGAGGATCCAGGGGTTGGTTGTGTATGAGCATGAATAATTTTATATGTATTTGATTGAAGTTTATGACCATTCATCAGTATGTTTTCTGATGTGTATATTTGTGCTAACGGGCATGCAGTAGCAATAGAGAAGACCAAAGATTCAGTAGCACTTTAAAGACTAACAAAATTTGTAGCAAGGGTATACCATAATTTTTGAGTCTTTAAGGTGTGTATGGAAATATTGTTACTATGATATTGTTCCCTTTCAGATGTTTTAAGTGAAACTTCGAAGCATAAACTACTTTAGTAGTTCAGGTTCTTTAAATGGATGCTGATTTAATATTTGCAAAGCACTTTTAGCTTGGACTTTCAGAGTAAGCCTGTAAAAGTTTGCCATCTCCTCCCTAAACCACTACAGCTATAAATAACAATCATTTGGCATTAATTGGCTGCTGCGGTTGCCTAAAGAGAGATCATAAACGGGGTTAACTTTCTCTTGGTGCAGGGCGGTTCTTTCATCCTCTTGGCTGCCAGCTATTTGTTTCCTGCTACTAATTTACAGAGACCTTGTTCTTCAGCTTAGCATGGGAGAGGACTCAGAATTAATGAGGATTTCTTCATTTCGGCTTAGACCATTATAAGGACTTGTATAGTTGCATCAGTCCATTGCAACGACGATATTAATCTTCTGTTTTTAACTTGGCTTTGCTTTTAATAAAGCTTTGTTGAGCCTTTTTGGAGACTGAGGTGTGGAGCTGTGTTATTTGTAGTTGTCTTTTCTCCCACAGTCGAGAACAATTGAGCCTCATTGGTCTGGAGTGCGGAGTGGCCTTGATTATAGAGTGAGGAGGCTGGGGGAGAGGCACCAGATTCATATAAGGTGCTACTTGAATTCTTACTCTTTTTGGCTGCTACAAACAGACTAACACGACTACCCATCTTGACAGGCATTATTTTAGACTAGGAATAAGGCCCGTTGTGGAAATAAATACAACGGGCTCTAGAAAGAGGCTCTGGGAGAGTGCCCCAGCCTTGGGCACTCAGCGTCAATTTGCTTTGGCGACCTCAGCAGGGTATAATGACACAGAGTCCACCATTTTCTCCAGGGAAACTGATCTCTGTTATCTGAAGAGCAGTTGTAATTAAGTATGATCTCCATCCCTCCCCTGGAGATTGGCAACAATGGTTCCCCAAGAGGGAACAGGTGGTTTGAAGGGTGGAGTCTATGGCACTCAACCTGTCTGAGGTCCCACTCCTGCTAAAACCTCACCCTCTCCAGGGTCCACCCCTCAAATCTCCAGGAATTTCCCCACCTGGAGTTGGCAACCCTACCTCCCAGCCAACCATCAATGTATCATTATCTGCCCCCTGGCTTCAGCTTTCCATCTCCTCCCCCCTCTCCCTAGAGAGCAGTTGTAATTCTGAGTGATCTCCAGCCCCCACCTGGAGATTGGCAACAATGGTTTTCCATGAGGGACTTGCTGGCTTGGAGGGTGGAATCTATGGCATTGTGCCTGTCTGAGGTCCCGCTCCTCCTCAAACCTCACTGTCTCCAGGCTCCATCCCTCAAGTCTCCAGGAATTTTCCACCTGGAGTTGGCAACCCTATCTCCTTCCCAGCCAATCATCAACCTCACTCTTCAACTTTCCATCTCCCCCTGCCCCCGCAGCCTCCACCTTGCTCTGAAGCCCTGACTGCTATGTCACATTGGCTTTCATAAAGGGTCCATCTCAGCAGGGTATAAGGAAGTAGAGTCCACCATTTTCTCCAGAGGAACTGATCTCTGCCATCTGAAGAGCACTTGTAATTCTGAATGATCTCCAGCCCTCACGTGGAGATAAGCAACCATACTTCCCCTGGAGGAAAAGTAGTCTTTCTCTGCAATGGGGTTCAAAGCAGCTTACATCATTTTCCTCTCCAGCTTTTGACTTGCACAACAACCCTGTGAGGTAGATTAGGCTTAAAGTTTGTGACTGGCCCAAAATCACTCACTCAGTGAGAACCTGGGTCTAGCAGATCCTGCTCTGAAGCACTGACTGCTTATCCTAGGGTAGCCTACCTCCAGGTGGAGCCTGAAGATCACCAGGTATCACAACTGAACTCCAGACAACACATCTCCCCGCCCCCCAGAGAAAATGACTGCTTTGGAGGGTGGCCTCTATGGCATTCTGTTCAGCTGGCCCCAATAAGTTTTCTCCCAAAGGCCAACATAGGTGTGGAAAGGGGCTTTCAGAGAAGCAAGCTTGGTTGCCTAGCAACAGGCACTGGATATTCCCTTTTAGGAACTCTTCAGTAACGGTTTCTGTCAGGCATTTCACACATTATATTAATCACACATTATATTAATACCGGTTCCCTAACGGAACATATTGGCCCTTTCACACAGAAATGTGCCTCTCCCATTGGGAAAGCGTTCCTGAGCCGGTTTACCTTGAAACCTCCTCCCAAGCGTTCTTCAGTTCTTGTACCAGTCCTGAAGCGCTACGAGGTGCTGTGTGAAATGCCCCCTGTTTCAGAGTTTATTCTGACAGGAAATTGGGCAAACTGGCAGTGTGTGGGGGAGGGGGGTTATGCTTAAAGTCTATTGTCTTTTCACTAACAGAAGCAGGCCACTGAGTGGACAGTTAGACCCACCTGGCAGTGGGAGGAGGAGAAGAGTGGATCTTTCCCCTTCACTGGCTCCCTCCAGACTGAGGCTGGGATGCTGGCTGGTGGCTCTGTGGGCGGGACTGAGGCAAAGCAGGGAGAGAATGCAGCCAGTGGCCAGGGACCCCCTTTTGAGTGGCAGTCCTTCCAGCCAACTGATTTTGGGGCCCCATGGAATCTTGCCACTTGAAAATGGCTTTATATAATAAGGAAAGATTGTTTAGTGTTTGTAACAAAAGCCTAATAAAGGTTTTCTGATTGCGGTGGTGGAGGAGGAGGAGGAGAATTTTCAAGGATACAAAAACAATATCATTATCTCTTAACAAGATAAAAACAGCATACACTAATACTGAAGCCAAATCTGTTTACCCTGTGTCAAATGCATTCCTAAATTAAACTGATAAAGGCACCATTCACAATCACTTTTCTTTGCCTAACCTCTTGCCACCAATCTTACATGGCCTCCTAAATGCAGCAACTGAAGTTGACTATCAAACCCAAGGAAGACAAATTGAGACCTACGTGAAGCATTCTTTTGAATTCATTCTAGTCAAAGTTAGGAATTCCCTGACAACAGGGGACCTTCTCTGCAATGAGTGCAAGTAGTCTCTTGTGTGCTATATATGATTCTGGATTTTCCCCAGGATTTTGTCGTTCCATGACATAGAGCATGTCAGCAGTCTGTCTAGGCCAGACCATCTGCACAACTTCTCACATCCATGGAAACATATTTAGGGAGGTTAGGTTTTGAGTTGCTATCTCTGACTCAATGGCGGGGGCATCTATTCCAGAGGTACAAAGTCGTGCTAACTGGGTTAGGTCACTCCCATTGGCATTGGGATGCAGAGTAGAAACAGCAGTGAGCTAAGCTATTCCACTGTCCTTATTAAAAGGCCCTAACTGATTGGCCATTATTTTTACACTGACTGGGTTCCCATCACAAAGATCCTTTTATATATTTTTCTTGGAAGGAAATCCCCTTCATCCAAGGTCTTGCTTCTCTCACTACTTACCCTTTTGTTCCATTTTTCAGGCTAATTAATTGTCCTGCCATGACAGTCCCAGGGCCTGTTCTTATGTGTTGAGTTGCTAATGAGGTCCAGCCCAGGTGAAGCAAAAAGACTAAGGGCCCATGTTAGTAAACCCTGTATCTCTGCCTGTTACTTGGGGGGTCAACCCTGGATCAAGATGCAGCTCCCCCGGGTCCTTACTGTGGGGGTTTCACAGCAGGTCCCCTGTGGGCAAGTCCCCTGGGTCTTCCACACAGTGACAGACCAGTGTTGCCCATGGGTGCCACTCCTTCAGGCTGTTAATGGCTGCTTCTGTAGTCGATTGGTGGGGCCACACTGCATCTTGTATGACCTGGGTGATGGAATATGGGCTTGCCAAGGGTTGCCCTGGATGAGGCCCAGGGTCTCTCAGTGCACCAGCACCTCATTGCCCACACAAACTGAAACTGGGTTTCAGTGCATCCACCTTTCAGAAGCAGCTATCAATAATTCACTTGCCAGCATGTTTTCAAACAGGATGTCAACAGCTCAGTATGTCACAATCTTCAGGGCTCCATAAATCCAGGAGCTGTCCATCCCAATCGTCAATTGCTCACTTGTTGTTTAACGAGGCTAGATACCCAACTGGAACTTCAATCATGAAGAGAGTTTTCCTCCTTTGCTTTCTTGCTGCTTCTTTGGTACTCATGGCTGCACCAGGTAAAACAGAAATTTAGTCAAAGGACAATACTGGGAGGGAGGAGTTATTTGCAGAGTATTCATAGATGGTGTTATTTGCAAAATTTTCATAGATGTGAATGTAGCAGAACTAGAATGCTTTTCCTGAAGAAATATAAGTTCCACTATGATGATAAGGAAATTGGTGATGTTGCTATGAATTATACAAGTCAGGGATCTGTGCGGTCTCATGAGTAGGGGAAACCTTGTTCCCATTCCTTCTCTTCCTCTTGCTTTTCCTCTTTGCCTCCCTATGGCAGTACCTACAGTCTCTCCCTATTTCATCTGTCCCTCCCAGTTATTAATTTCTCTTTCAAACAGTCAGGTGGAAAAAACAGCAAAGGGAATGGCTGGTCAGGCAGAGTGGTGGGAGGGCAGACTGGCAAGGGGCAGGCTGGTAGGCAAGCATACGTAAGCAACTGGCAGGCAAGCAGAGGGGTAAGCAATATCCCTCTCCCCCATGAGTTTCTCATGGGTCCCTGCATGGGCTAGCAGGGGACACCCAAGAGCAGATGGGAGGGCAAACAAAGGTGTAGAATGATGGGATTCCCCCCTGCAAGTCTTGCCCGTCCCCCACTTGTACATCATGGAGTATCTTGGAGGAGATATCTGGGTTTTCCCAAAGGTGATGGAAATCAAAGAACTATCAGATTAGAAGGTTTCTGGCTGATCCTGAGTGTCAGAAATAGTTTTGTTCAGATTTGAACTTTCTCCATTATTTATGTTAAGATCTTGATTAGGTAAATTTCCATCTGATTAGTTAGATTTCCATTCCATTTCCATCTGATTAGGTCAATTTCCATTCCATTTCTCAATAAAGAATGCCTTATGCATTATTTTTTTATTTGTGCAGCTCATTTGTATATGCAACACCAAAGTTGCATTAAACCTAATCAGATACAGATTAGGAGAGCCATGTCCAGAACTCCCGGTACTTTGATTTTAACTTAATTTAATTCTAATTTAAAAGCAATAACTGTAGTGGTTAAGTGCGCGGACTCTAATCTGGGAGCACCAGGTTTGATTCCCCACTCCTCCACTTGCACCTGCTGGATAACCTTGGGCAAGCCATAGTTCTGGCACAGCTGTTCTTGAAAAAGAGTAATTTCTGTCAGAGCTCTTTCAGCCCCGCCTACCTCACAGGGTGTCTGTTTTGGGGAGGGGAAGGGAAAGGAGTTTGTAAACCATTCTGAGGCTGTGGCCACACGGCACCAGATTCCCGGATAAAATCCCAATTGGATTTTTCCTGCTCACAGGAGAGTGCTCCAAACCCCCCTCTGCTGCCACCACCAGCTGCTGCCGCCAGCCACTGCCGCCAGCCACCGGCGGTGGCAGACCCATCCTGGCTGCGTAGCTCGCTCCACTCTGGGCCCTGAGCCCTGCCGGTCGCCGCCTGGCGAGTTTTTCAGTTAGAGCATGTGGGGGGGGGGGAGGTGGCAGCAGGTGGCAGGGCTTGGTGCCGGAAGCGGAGAATGGGGTGAGTTTTTTTCCCCATCTTTGCACTTGGGTGCTTGAGTGCCCAAGCGCCCAAGTGCAAAAGGGGGGAGGAATGGGAGGGACGTTCAGACAGCCCTCTCTTGCAATCATTGCGAGAGAGGGCTATCCAGAATGACTCAAAAGCGGGCTCCTTGTGCAACCTCCGGGAAAATACTTGTTTTTCCCAGGGTTGGAAAACGTGCGAGAAAAGCAGGAGGGTTGCGTGAGTGAGCCCGCTTTGGGGCGGGAGCCGTATAAACAGCAGATTTGAAAGCAGGAGGAAACAGCAATTCCTCCCGCTTTAAAGGACCGTGTACCCGCACCCTGAGACTCCCTTGGGTAGTGAAGGGCGGGGTATAAATACAATCTCTTCTTCTCTTCTTCTAATGAGAAGCTGCAAAGAGATTAGAAGAGTGGTAGTTGGGAGAAGGGTGTTTAAACCTGTGAGGATTCACTGACCTAAACCACTTCCCCTTCCAAGCCCCAGTTAGTCCTATGCACAAATGGAAAGATGTGAAGCACTTTGAATACTTGAAATGTACTATGTTGATGCAAAAATATTATTACTGGATGCACCTTACAGACCTGAATAAAAAATATAAGTAAACTAAATTTTGGTCCCATGAGGAATTGCTGGGTTCAGGTTATGTTATAAAATGCACATAAAAACCACTTCAGTCTTACCCTCCCAGATTCAGAAAATTCTCAGGGGATTAAGAGAAATGTTTCTCTACATTGTTCCTTTAATTGAACCTTAAGTGCCCTCAACAGTCATTCCTCTTGGAGCATATCTCCTCCTCATTTTCTTTTAGGGGCATTTTTAGAAATCTGGATAATTTAAAAAATGCTTTCCCCCCACATACTCAGTCACCCAAGTATGTAAGAAGGTTCAGCTTGTCTGATTTTGTTCATTTCATGGCTAGCATGAGTGCAAAAAAAGAGGGCTGTAGCCTGCACCAATATTCAAGGAAAGCAAAAGAACCATCAGTGTAGTGGGAAAAATAATTTGTTCAAGTTAAGCACCCCTTTACATTTCACTTATGCTTTGTCAGGGGGATTTGCAAAATATCTATAAACAAGTCTCACACATGATAGATGCCTGTATCATCTAAAACATACATATTTTAAAACAATTTCTGAAAGACAGTGGTAGCTGAGCATGTAAGAAATATAGTTGATTTTTTGACATCCCTGCAGCCTGAAGCAGGTGCATAGTGAATAAATCAACGTCCATCCTGAGAAAAACATGTTATAAAATGAACTTCATTAGAATCATAAATGTTCCTAAATGAAACATACAGTCTCACAAAATCACACAGGTTATTCCACAGTTTTGGAGCTTCAGTGGGGAAGAACTAAAATGGAACTCTGTTCTTTTCTTCAATCCAGGATTTGCCATTCCCCCAAAACCACAGACATTTGCAGAATGTGAGAAGTGGGGAGCTACTTGTGGCTTTTTCATATGTTTATCACCTCAGATTCCCTTTGGACAGTGTAACACTTGGCGTCCCTGCTGTTTCCGGTAGGATCTGCTGATTTCTTTTTGACTTTGTATGTTGTTATGGTCATCAGTTTTCATCAATTTACTTTTCATTGCTGCTGTTTCTGATTCCATCATTTCTTCCATGCCTTTTAAATACTGGTGTGTATTCTGCAGTCCCCTTCAGCTAGTGCAAAAGCTATTATATTACAAGACTTTTTTCTGGTTGCATTCATCCCTTTTTTACATTCAGTCACAAGCAGAATTAGAACAAGTCTTAAGAAAGTGTTCTGTCTAGCACAGTAGGTCTAGCAGACATCTTGTTCTGCCCCAGGACATGTGGCATTTACTCAGTGGGCACAGGACCCAAGTGCTAGACCGTAATGAAGAGTTCACCTCCCCAGTTTTATTCTACCACTCCCAGAAAAAAAGATTACCTTTACCACCACAACCCTCACCAGAATGTTTTAGAGATGGGCTTGTATAGTCTTCTGGAAACCAGACTACGTATTTTTAATCTGCATCCTTTGGCTACCTATGATAGTGGCTTTAGGTTAATCACTAAGCAGTAACAGACTGTAAACATTTAGCATTCAAAGAGCCAGTTTGGTGTAGTGGTTAAGTGCGCAGACTCTAATCTGGGAGAACCGGGTTTGATTCCCCATTCCTCCACTTGTAGCTGCTAGGTGACCTTGGGCAAGCCATAGTTCTGCCAGAGCTGTTCTTGAAAGAGCAGTTCTTGAAAGAGCTCTCTCAGCTCCACCTACCTCACAAGGTGTCTGTTGTGGGGAGGGGAAGGGAAAGGAGTTTGTAAACCGCTCTAAGACTCCAAGTGAAAGGTGGGGTATAAATCCAATCTCTTCTTCTTCTTCTTCTTCTTCTTCTTCTTGTAATTTTTACATGGCAGTGTCATTTTCAGACACTAAATTCCCATAAACATTCATTCCCATCACTAAGATCCTTTTATATATTTTTCTTGGAAGGAAATCCCCTTCATCCAAGGTCTTGCTTCTCTCACTACTTACCCTTTTGTTCCATTTTTCAGGCTAATTAATTGCTTTCTGCTCCTTTTGGGACTTGCTGGTTCTCTCTCAGGCATTCATGAATAGTTAATTATTGGTCACCTCAGGATCTACAGCTGATCTTTTCCCCTTATAGGCAGCCAAAGTCATGGTTCATCATTTTTAAAAAGTTTTTATTATATTACAATAGTGTAATTATTAAATCGCTTTTTCAAAAAACAAACAAAAGGCTTTGACAAACTACAATACGTGAAGTATGTACTTAAGCCTGCCTCCTACCAGGGTACAAGAGCGGAAATTTATCACGAATTTATGAATGCCGAAAAAGTAGGCAATCTATAGAGAACAGAAGGAAACTGATAATGCTGGAAACAGCTTGAAGGACTGAAAATTTAAAAGAACAGAAGGCCTGAGACACTTCAACTGAGACACTTCAACTGTACATGGGACGTGTTTTGATTTTTTTTTTAAATCACTGCATAGAATATGGAAAACACAATTGGTTGACTACAGTATCATTTGATGGGGCCATAAAAGCTGAGTGAACAAATAATGGCAATTGCAGGCTAAATGTTCACAATGGGATCAACCCAGGAAAAAACCAGCTTCATATATTATTTATAAACACCCTTTTCTTCCCAGTTAGCATTCAAAACAGCTTACGTTGTTATTCCCTCCTCTGTTTTATCCTCACAACAAATCTATAAGGTAGGTGATGCTGAGCAAGAATGACTGGCCTAAGGACACCCAGTGAGTTCCCATAGCCAAGTGGAGATTTGAACCTGGGTCTCCCAGATCCTAGTCTGACACTCTAATCACTGTGCCTCACTTGTACATGTAACACTTATGTACATGTAACACTTTTCCCAATTGGACAGCGAACCAAATTGCTGACTTGTTTCACACAAGGTTTCTTCCTCATGGAGATTCCACTTCATATACAAAGGACTAAACATCCAAAAATGTGGCCCCTTTAAATGTTCATTGGGAAAAATATATTTACATATATAGAAAATCCTTTTTGATCTCCTCAGTTCATGTTCATGGTAAAAATAGTGCATACCATTCACATAATGATTTATAGCATTCAAAGTACTCCATTCATGCTATCTTCTTGTAATCCTTGCAACAGCCATTTAAGACAGATCGATTTTATTATCCTGCCTACCGCACATGGAAAACTGGGGCAGAAGAAGAGAGAGAATGGCTTGCCAATTTATTTTATTTATTTATTTATTTATTTATTATTAATTATATTTATATCCCGCCTTGCCAGCGGACCGGCTCAGCGATTGAATTTATAGTCCATATAATACACCATCATGAAAGCTTCAAAAATTACTCTTGAAAAGAATTAAGAAGCTCATGAAAAGGTAGAGGTGGAAATCCCAGTCAAAACAGTCATAGTGACTGAAATCCAGCCTTTATCAGCCAAGCTGTAAAACATCCACTTTATAGGAAAAGTGGGTATTTTACAGCTTGGAAGATCCTCAAGTTATCTGAGCAAATAAACCCTAATAAAGCGTGTGCACACACATGCACTCAACAGATCTATCAAGAGTGCTTTTGGGTTAAATGCCATGAAAATATTTGTAATGTCCTGTGTTTTATTGTACAATATAGCCGCCGCCATGTGCTCCTGTAATGGCGACCGCCATGTGGCCAGAGCACATGGTTAGGCAGCAACCTGAGCTTCATTCCAGGTGAACAATAGACACCTGGATCCTAAGGGGCCACCAATAAGGAGCCTAGGTTCTCCCCGGGGAACCTATGACAATTCAGGTAAATGCAAGACCCTATCGGGTCAATTGGGTGCGGCCGGAGGTGTGGATCCGGCCAGCATAAAAGCAGGGGCCTGAAGCCCCATAGGCATGCTTGAGCTGAACTACTAATAAAAGAGCTATGTTTGAAATCACTCCACCGGCCTCCTGACTCCAGTACTTTCCAATATTGGTACCCCTATAAGCCTTAAAACAAAACACTGTGATAATCCAGTGTAGTATAGCAGAGTACTGGACAAGACACAGGGAGACCCGGGTTCAAATCATCACTCTGCCATGGAAGTTTGCTGGGTGATCTTGGGCCAGACAACACACTCTCAGCTTAAGCCACCTCACAGGGTTGCTGCGCAGATAAAATGGAGAAGAGAACAACTGGGAAGAAAGGTGTGGTATGAAGAAATTAATGAAGAAATTAAGCAAATAAATAGTCTTGCAGCTAAGTGTATAATAATCTAAGGAAGCTTAATCCTACAAATACTGGAAAACTTTTTTATAAGAAGGAATCGAATTTTGTCTAGCGGTTTGCACCGTATTTAACACACACATAACTGATAACATCTCAGATTTACACATTTCCCACTTTCAGGGATTAGTGAACTCTCTGGTTCAACCGAAGTACAAGCAGCACATGGAATCATGATATTTGAAATGACATGTTAGATTTGAGGACAAAGACTGGCACACATGAACACATGAAGCTGCCGTGTACTGAGTCAGACCCTTGGGCTATCAAGATAAGGTTGTCTACTCAGTCTGACAGCAGCTGCCCAGGGTCTGGGGCAGAAGTCTTTTACATCCTCTCAACTGGAGATACCAGGGATAGAAGCTGAGAACTTCCAAATGCAAAGATTCTCTGACACTGGGCCACAGCCCACTGGTATGCTAGGGTGCTATAAGGTCTTTATCTTTGGCTTAAAGAGAATGAAAAAAATCACAAAGAGTTTTTGTATCCCGTTCATATTGTATTCCGCACTGTGCATCATCTGTGATTTCTTTGTTTTCGTTGTCGACTCATAGACAATGCCAAGATAGCAACAGCTGTCCACGGTCTCAAGCAAAGATGAATGAAAATGGCAGGGAATTAACCTTTGGGGGTTCTACATGAAAAGCATGTGCTTTACATATGCCATGGAACCCTGGCCTCTCCCCATAGCCATCAGAAGAAGAAGAGTTGATTTCTATACCCCACTTTTCTCTTCCCTAAAGAGTCTCAAAGTGGCTTACTATCACCTTTGCCTTCCTCTCCCCACAATAAACACCTAGTGAGGCAGGTGGGGCTGAGAGAGTTCTGAAAGAACTGTGACTAGCTCAAAGTCACCCAGCAGGCTTCATGTGGAGGAGCACTGGAGAATCAAACCTGGTTCTTCATATTACAGTCTGCTGTTCTTAACCACAACACCAGAATGGCTCTCAATAACCACCAGATCAGACAGCCTCCCTATATGTAGATTCCCCACACAATGGTAGGCTGATTGTATCAGTTTATATTCCTGTGAGGTAGGATATGAAATGCCAAGTATTTGTGGCCTGAATTCTCATCTAAAGCATAAGACTGGTTCTACAAGTAAGTTCCTTCTGAGTGGGAGTGGATGGTAACTAATCATGCTGCAAAACAGCATTCCTTGAAGTTTTGGCAAAATGTTGATTGCCAATTTACTATCCTTAATAATATCCCTTAATTTTTTAAAAAGGGCTTTTAACATATGAAGCTGCTATGCACCTGATTAGTCCATGTACCCTAAAATTGTCTGTTTTGACCATAAAGCTCTTTCCAAGGTCTCAGACAATGAAGTTTCTACCCTGCATTCCTTTTAACTAGTGATATTGGGGACCCATGCTTAGAATGACTATGTTCCGTTCCTGTTGAATCATAGCCTCTTCCCTAGTCAAGACCACCAAAAAGGAGGGTTATGGAGACAAATGTCTATGGTAAAATGATAGAGATATGGGGGATTGCTAGAGCACAGCAGTGACATTTTATGAAACTGACATTGCATCACTGCAGCAATGGCACCCTCTGAAACACCCTTTCTCCCACTGCTACACTGATCAGCAGCAGGCAGCCAGAGTTGGGGATGAACAAAAGTTCATTATTTCATTTTTTTTTCTTCGTTGTTATGTCCCTTTACATTTTGGTGATCTTAATTCTCTGCTTTTTGCCATTGTTGTTTGGAGATTCAGTTCACTGAAATAAGATATTTATTGGTATTTTTTACATGTTTGATGCTAATTTAATGTCTCACCAATAATGCTGGAAAATGTGTACATTTTACTGGGAAAGAATTGGTGAAAGGAAACAAAATGGCACAAAGATTAAGAATTCTGAGTTTGATTTGCCAAGGGGAGAAACAAAAATGAAATAGAGACTTTGGGGTCAATACAACAGGGACACATTCTCTTCAATAAACACATTCTCTTCAATAAATCCAACTCTAAGATCCCTAGGGGAAGGCCAGGGCTTGAAATGTAATGGAAAATAACTGGGGTTCAGCCTGAACAAAGTGATACTATCCATTTTATTCAAGTCTTCCTCCAAGGAGATCAGAACGGTGTACATGACTCCCCCCATTCTGTCCCTAAAATAGCCCTGGTGAGGTACCTCAAGCTGAAAGAGCATGACCAGCCCAGGGTGAGCTTCCATGGCAGAGTGAAGATTTGAACCCAATTCTCCCAGGTCCAAGATTCAAACCTCTACAAGCTATCATAGGCCACAGGCTTTGGTAAGCTTTGGCTGCATTGCATGGGAATCACACCCAGCTAAGTGCCTGGTCATAACATAAAACTGGCTCTCACCACATAGTCAGGAGATAAGAATCAAAACATGTGCCACTTCTGATTGGTTGTAACCAGTGTTCCCTCTAAGCTGAGTTAGTGTGAGTTAGCTCGCAGTTTTTTAGTCTCTGGCTCACACATTTTTGTCTTAGCTTAGGAAGGATGGCTCCAGAGCAAACTAATGTATGCAGTAGCCAAATCGCTCACTCACAACTTTAATGCCAGTAGCTCGCAAAGTAGCATTTTTGCTCACAAGGCTCCACAGCTTAGAGGGAGCATTGGTTGTAACTATTGTGATGTTAGGAGAGTGCATTCATTTACTAATGAATGCTGATGCCTACTTTATATATAATGTAGAATGACTAAACAGGTAACATGCTCACACACACACACACACACATGGGTGCCTAGGCTTGCCATTTGCCTAGCCCTTACCCTCAGCCCCAATCCCCCACCCTTAAGAAATTCAGTAGAAGAAAAAAATGGCCACAAAATGGACTCCATCTTGACACTCTAGAAACTTCCCCTCATCTCTGTGGTCTTTACCACAGATACCAGGGAAAATTCCTTCAGTATTGATCAAAAGTGAGATCTCATCCTCCCCTAACTCTGCCTTCCCCAGACATTTGCCAAGGTGGGACTGGATACAAAGGGCCAGTCTAAAAATTACATAGAATACAGTGGTGGAATTCTGCAGTGGCAGGTAGATCATGTGAAGTAAAGGGGAGCATTCTCAAGAATCATGCTTTTGGGAAATCAAAATAACCAAATCTTTTTTTAATGCAGATTATAGGAAACCATGAACTACAGCGTGTCTGTCTAAAAATGCCTGGAAGACAGCATCAGACTTCTGCAATTGCTAGATCATGCTATCTGATGAAACTTACATTCTTTGATGGGCAAGTGGGAAAAGACACCAGTGGAAGTTATGAAAAACAATATTGCTTTTATCCATTAATATGCATAATTTGCTTGACTGGTCACTTTTGAGAATGTCAGGCCTGCAGTATCATGTCATATATTTTTTCTATATATACACATATTTTTCAAGGATTGTCTTTAATATCCACAAAAATCGCCCTTTGTATTGTGTTTCTGTCATTTTATTTTTTATTCCTTTTCCACTATCCTTTTTCTTTATTCTGTATCCCCTTAAAAAGTTAAAAATAAAATTTATATTAAAAAAAGAGTGTGTCAGGCCCACTAGAGCTACAGTTAAGGTTACACACTGAGATCACTTATGCAGAAGCCACTTACATCTAGGCAATTGCTTGAATCCCCACGTAGTTGTCACATGTAATGAACACAATCCTATTCATTGTACCTCCATGTGATAGGAAGTTGCCACCTTTCATGGCTTCTGCAGCAGATACACATGGCAGACACATATGCCTTCATCATACACAACGCATTGAGAAGCTATATGCAGGATGTGCTCAGTTTCCTACCTGAGGTAACTTCCATGTAGGAAGTTAATCTTGCATGAAGTGGCCCTGACATTGTTCCATTCTGAAATAAGTACAGGGGCCTGTTCACTGAATATGCTGCAACTTGAATATAATTTCATGGCAAACAGGACATTGTGGGAAAGTTGAGGATTCCACCAGTCTACCTTCCCATGCCTAGCATCTAGCTTAGACACATATGGTTATTTTTTGCACCCTTTTCTGATGGGTTCAAAATTCGCAATGGCATTCTCGACTTCAAACAGAGCTTTCCCCCTACAAAAACAAGATGTGGTATTCCTCGGGAAGCAGCAATGTAGAAATACTTGCAACAAATGTGCTCAAGAGAGGTGTGGTTTTGCTTTTCAACGGAGAGGAACAAAGCACACTGGCAATTAGATCAGCAATGTTCTCAAAACTCATGAAAACTCAGTATTGCATTGCTTCACACCATTAACAATCTCCAGCTAAGCAAGAGCATTTACCAACTTAGCATGCTACTTTGCTCATCAATATACTATTTTAAATTGTGTGTGAGAAAATATTTATTTATTTATTTAAAGCATATCTATGCAGGCTTTCGACCCAAATAGCATCCCCAAAGCAGCAAACATTAAAAAAAAAGTCTTCACCCACTAGCACAAGACAACAATAGAGGGAGACAGACAAATCTCCCTGGGGAAGGAGTTCCAAACTTCTGGTGCTACTAAGAAGACCCCTTCTCAGGTTGCCACCTGTCTAGGCTCAGATGGCAGGGGCACCTGAAACAGGGCCTCTGAGGATGACTGCAATGGACAGGTAGGTTCATATGGGAGAAGGCAGGCCTTCAGGCACACATACCCCAAGCTATATGGAGCTATAAAGGTCAATACTAGTAGTACCTTGATTTGGGCCTGGAAGCAAATGAGGAGCCAGTGTAGATGGAATGAGACTGGGCAGATATGGTCCCACAAGCCACTTTGGTCAACATCCTGGTCATTCTGTACCAGCTGTAGCTTCTGGACACCTATCAAGGTCAGCCTCATGTAGAGTTATGGTTGCCAAGTCGTTTCTGGTTAAAACCAAGGGGAGTCCATCCTCTTCCTTGAGTCTTCTGGCGCGCACGAAGCACGATCAACACGATGATGTCACCTGGACGTGATGTCATCATGTCAGGGATGTTGGGGGAGGGACCTAAGTAATTTGAGGGGAAACCATAGAGTTTTCCCTCAAATTACAGAACGTTCCCCCCCCCAAAAAAACGTGCCCGACGCAATGACGTCACCTCTGAGTAACGTCATTGTGCTGGGCATGTCCTCTCAGCCTGGCAATTTGGGGGTGGGGTTCCCCCCGGCAGCCCAATCCTGGCTGGTGGGCAATGGGCCACTGGAGCAGGGGTTTCCCCACCCCCCGGGGGGACTTGGAAACCCTGTGTAGAGTGCACTGCAGTAATCTAACCTAGATTTTACCAGGGCATGCACCTCAATAGCAAGATTTTTCCTTCCCAGGAAGTGCTGTTTTTAGCTCACCAGCCAAAGCTGGTGAAGATGACCATGGCCACCAGTTTATCCAACAGAAGGCCCAAGTCCAGGAGCTCCCACCCACCCCCCAGTTACAAACCTGCTCCTTCAGTGGAAGTGGAACTAGAATAGGAGAGACTCCAATTCTTGGGTCAAGCCTCATCCCTCTCACCCTCCACACAAGCCAGTAGGACCTCTGTTTTGTCAGGATTAATTTTGTTTGTTAGCCTTCATCTTACCCTGTAGTCTGACTCCAGGGAACGGTTTACAGTTTCCACAGCCTTCCTGGAATCTACTGGAAGTGCCTGAAAGAGCTGAATGTCATACATGTATTGGTGGCAACTCAGCCCAAATCTCCAGAGGACCTCTCTCAGCAGCTGTACATGGATCTTAAAAAGCTTGGGGGGACAAGATAGGGACACTGTAGTCTAGTGGCCAAGGGCAGAGCAGCTGTCCCCCAGCACCACACTCTGAAACCTACATTTGAGGAAGGGCTGGAACCACCACAGAACAGTGCCAGAAGTGGCATGAAGAAGACAGAAACAGAAAGTAGGAACCAGAAGTCATGAAATATGGAAATCCCTGAAGAACTGTGGGTGGGGTAGAAAGACACCAAACTCCAAATAAACACAGAAAATCACTTCTGAAGCATTCAAAGAACCTGCTGCTGGGAGAACAAAAACAACTGCATGAGCATGTGACATTGATTTATATCTGATTCAAAGTCCCACCCATATCCTTCAGGATTGGAACACCTCACACAGATATGCAATCTTAATGGCTACGGCCTGCAGTCAATCAAGAAAGCCCAAGGCTAAGGAATACAGCTTTCTATGCCCTTGTTAGGAAAATACTGCTTGTAACAACAGCACAGAGGGCTTGCAATACAGTTATAAAATAATGTGGTTTTTTGTTGTTGTTATAGGGTTGCATTCAGATGGCTCTTTTGAGCCACGCCAGGCACGAGTGCCTGGTGGATTTAAAGGGTACGTCCAGACAGCAACATCTGGGGAACATGCTGCTTCCGTGATCAGCCCATCGATGCCCGTCGGGGAGCTGTACTTAAAAGATAGTGGTGAAAGTCTGGTCCAAAGCTTGCTGGTGGGCCAATGGCGGACTTTCCCCAGTCTGATTGTTCCATCGGTGTGCAATCAGCCCATAGGGATGGTCTCCAGACCATCCCAAATGGCTGCCATTTTTAAAAAGTCTTAGCAATGCACGCATAAGCACTTAAACATGCGATGTCCGCAGAGTTCCGCTGAAACCATCTGGACAATTTTATGTTTCTGATGGCCCCATGAACTTTATCAACTTTATTAACTGAAATGGTATCTAGAGAAAGGTACCGCTGGCGGTGCTTTTACCATTTCAGTCCACACATGCATGGAAAAACAAGTACACAGTGAGGCACATATGTGCATGTGCAAACAGGATTTTTTAAAAAAGCCAACTGCACAGCTCCTTAAGGTGGATGCCATCTAGACAATCCACTGTGGAGTCACACGTGGTAAAGCACTTTACGGGAGAGCTGTCTGGTCATGCAACACTGGATAAAATAGATCTAGATCAAATTTGAGTCCGGCCAATGGTGGGATTAGCTGCCTGTCTGAATGCACCCTAGGAGAATTTGTTTTATATTAATTATGAGACTAACAAAACACCCCCTTTTAATTACTGCAATTAATAATTAATGAAATGCACAGTTCTGCCAGCTACTATGCAACGTTAGTTCAACTACCCAGCTAGAAAGGTGCAGAAAACAAAATGGCTGCTCCCTGCTGTTTCTCCAGTGTTCTTGATCAGCAAGAATTACAAAATTCACCACCCAAAAGCACTCTCTCTTTCTCTCTCTCTCATGCACACACACTCACAATTCTCTTCCTCTTGTTTTGTCCTCAAATGGCAGCCTTACTCTAAACTTCTCTCCAGTCCTCACCAACTTACAGTAAAAGCTTGCTGCAGAGACCAGAGCAGAGTACAAGAGCTTCTCCAGCACTTTCAGGGCTGGCTGCTGCATACAAAGTCAGACATGGCTCATCAACAGTGCAGTAGTGCCACAAATCAATCCCTCAGTAAAATTAAGCTGGGAACTACATTTTCTAAGGCAATGGTACTGATTGTGTATCCAGAAATAAAGTGTGGGTAGCAACAATGTGAAGTTTAATTATGTAAGAGGAATAGGGTTACAGTCTTAAGATGTTATCAAGTAATTAGTCAGTTTATAGAGCTTGGTAAGAAGAAGTTATAACATCAGGTTTAACATATAGGCCTGCCAGGAAAGGAGGGGTGGAGCGACAGTGGAGCTGAGCTGAGCAGTCGCACCCAACACTGCCTCCATGTTGAGCTCCTACGAAAGAATTAAAATAAAAAATGGACTGCAATTTAATTACCACAGCCTTATCAAAACTATGGGGAAAACTAAGGAAGCAAAAGGTGGCAAGAACCCCTTCAAACCGATGCCTAGAGCTCTGCAAGAAAACCAAAACTCTTCCGACAAAGACTCTCCCACCCCCAAAAAAATGGAAATGGAGGAAGAAGAAGCCCGGACAAGTAAAAGAAAAAGAGATGACTCCTTAACTAAAAAGCATTTACAGGAGATGCTTACAGACCTAAAACAAGATTTAAAAGAAGAGCTAAGAAATAGCATCGCTCCTATTATTAATAAGTTGGACGAAGTTAACAAAAAGTTATTGGATGTACAGGTGAAGGTGGAGACAGCAGCTGCTGGTATGCAAAAGAACTCTAAAGAAATAGCTGAATTGAAAAATTTTGATGGATGGGATAAAAGCAAGCTAATGTTGTTAGAAATTAAATCACGGGAAACCAAAGTAAAATTCTGTGGAATTTCCCTGAACTTTGATTTAAACAAGGGCCTTATTGTCACTTTAAATGAGTGGCTAAAAGCAATTACACAGCTTCTGGGGCCAGTAGTAAACAATGCCTTCCATTTAAATCCTCCCTGAACGGGCTCGCCAGCACTGATACCTGATATTGTGGCAGAACTTAAGGACACAAAGACTAAGCAGAACCTTTTGGAAATTGCCAGGAAGAACAGAGGTCTGAAGCTCAAGAACACCTTGGTTCAGCTGTATCCAGATATTCCTTTTGAAATATTAAATACCAGGAAAAATCTGTGCCCAGTTGCACAAAAGCTTGCAGAGAAGAACTACAGGTACCACCAGCTTCCACTTGGCCATATATCGGTTACACACCAAGGACGCATATATACAGCCCATGATCTAACATCTGGTGAGGAGCTTCTGAAGGTGCTGGAATCAGACTCAGGCTAGAAAGCTAAGGATTGGTAACCAGAAGAGGAAGGTACCACAGGACTGTAAAGAATCACATTGGAGGAGATTGCAGCTACAGAGGGTCTTTTTCTTTTTCCTTTTCCTTTTATTTTTTCCCCAAGTAAAGTAGTTCGGAATACAAAGTGCAGAGGAACACACAGGAAGAGCTATTGGGGCACCCCACACACACCTCCCCAATGGGCAAGACTCAGTTTATGAGACTTCTCCGGAGTCCTGGTGGGAGGGAACACCAGTTAGAAAAGTTCCAGTTAAAGAAAAAAAATATAATCATTTATTTTTCTTTCTATTTTACTTTACTGCATTTCACCTTATAATATAAATTTTGAAATGAAATACCTACAGAACATATGGTTATAAATATAAGGAGACCCAACAAAACATTATTTAAATAAATATAAGGAAAATTATGGGAAATAGAGTTTAGAACTGTATTTGTACTGGAGTAATTTTAAGAGACAGAAGTATTTAATCAGGCGTGCCAATTTCTATCAACTTAATTAATGACTACAATATACAAATGAAGTAGAAGCAGAATGGAGTTGGCAACTTGTTGTAGATTATTATTAAAGAACGTTAATTTTATTTTCTTGTTGTAAAAAGCTTGTAATTAATGTGTAAGATTTTGAAATTAATACAAATATATATACACACACACACACACTAGGAATAAGGCCCATTGTGGAAATAAATACAATGGGCTCTAGAAAGAGGCTCTAGGAGAGTGCCCCGGCCTTGGGCACTCAGTGTCAATTTGCTATGGTGACCTCAGCAGGATATAATGACATAGAGTCCACCATTTTCTCTGGGGGAAGATCTCTGCCATCTGAAGAGCAGTTATAATTCAGCGTGATCTTCATTCCTCCCCTGGAGATTGGCAACAATGGTTCCCCATGAGGGAACGGGTGGTTTGAAGCATGGAGTCGATGGCACTGAACCTGTCTGAGGTCCCAGCCCTGCTAAAACCTCACCCTCTCCAGGGTCCACCCCTCAAATCTCCAGGAATGTCACCACCTGGAGTTGGCAACCCTACCTCCCAGCCAATCATCAATGTATCATTATCTGCCCCCTGGCTTCAGCTTTCCATCTCCTCCCCCCTCCTCCCTAGAGAGCAGTTGTAATTCTGAGTGATCTCCAGCCCCCACCTGGAGATTGGCAACAATGGTTCCCCATGAGGGACTCACTGGCTTGGAGGGTGGAGTCTATGGCATACAGAAATGTTTTAGGCAATTTGCAGTCCCTATTAGGGAGTAGTGGGGTATCCATATAAGTAACAAGCTGAGAGATAGTGAGTCTCAAGTACCATCCAGTGAGCTTCATGGCTCAGCAGGGATTGGAACCCATATTTTCCTGAACAAACCCCGTACTCTAATATATCACAGAGCAGTAAATGCATTGTAGTTTAAAAGTACAGAAGATTCGCATCATACAAAACTGCACTAAGAAATGTTAGCTCCTCTGCTATATTTTCTGGGACAAGCATTGTTAGCTTTGGGCCATTACAGAAAGTGTCTTTCTTTGGAACAGCAGCCAGTTTTGGAATGGAAATGTTGGAGATAGTAAACAAATTTCTGTGTAATCTTAAGCTTTGCTGCCACCTTGAGGCCAAACTATAAACTACCATTTGTTTGATGAACTTTATCTGACAAAGCACAATCTGGTTCACTAAAGCTTTATGCCATGATAAATCTAGGTGGTTCTGTGCCAGTCAGTTGCTGAAAAGTACTGGAGTCGGAGACAAATTGAGGTGAAATCAGCAAGCATTCTTTATTGGAGGCTCAGATGAGTATAAGAAACTGAGGTCAGGGGGCCTGCTTACATTCACAGGTAAGCTGCGATCCTGACCTCACCCAAACGGTCTGATAGGTATAGTTTCCCACTAGTGACAATCATAGGCCTGTCTGAATATTCGGAACCTCTCACTGGGGGGGGGGATTAGGATCTGGCCTGGCCATTGTTCTCCAGACCGAAGCTCGGGCCTTTCCTGGCCATGTGCTCGACGGTGGCCATGTGGCCACCACCATTGCATACATTACAGTTGCAATGCTCCCTCTAAGCTGTGGAGTCTTGTGTGCAAAAATTCTACTTTGTGTGCTGGCATTAAAGTTGTGAGCAAGTGATCTGGCTGCTGCATAGATTAGTTTATTCTGGAACCATCCTTCCTGAGCTAAGACAAAAATGTGTAAACCAGAGGCTGAAAAATGGTGAGCTAGTTCACACTAACTCAGCTTAGATGGAACACTAGTCAGTTGTGTCGCAAAAGCATGCACTCAGTTACAAATGTGCTTCCAGACAGCGCCATAACAATCCTGTGTTCTTGCCCCATTATAGTTCCATTTTGAACTGAGCTGACTGGTTGTGCTGTTTTTATCTTCTGGTGGAACAGAAGGGCCCATCTTTGTTTGGCTGATGACCTTTACAGTACTATTCTGCCACAACCTCAGGATGACACATGTTTTGATGTGGCACAAGGATGTCCAAATAAGCAATCAAGTTCTCCCACATTCTGCTTGATGTTTCCTGTTCATCACAATGCTTCCCAGCCTTCAAGCTCTATAGTCAACATTAAGAATTAGCACCATTTCTCAGCCTGTAGTTTCATAAGGTAGGGATTAAAATTTGGGAGGAGAGTTTAGAGTTCCTGGTTTAAGTGAGCTGAACCTGGTTTATGGGAGGAACATCAGTTGCTCTCTGGGAATTGTGTCCAGGATTATCAGTTTCACTGCATAACAGCAGTGTGGGGACAGAGGAGTAGATACAGTGCCATGAAGCAACACTAAAAAATGATTCACTTTAAAAACAAAATAAAAGAAGAAGAAGAGATTGGATTTATATCCCACCCTTCACTACCTGAAGGAGTCTCAGAGCAGTTTACAATCCCTTTCCCTTCCCCTCCCCACAACAGACACCCTGTGTGGTAGGTGGGGGCTGAGAGAGCTCTCTTGAGAACTGCCCTTGAGAGAACAGCTCCAAAAGGACTTATGACTGACCCAAGGTCTCTCTAGCAGCTGCATGTGGAGGAGTGGAGAATCAAACCTGGTTCTCCCAGATTAGAGTTCATGTTCCTAACCACTACACCAAACTGGCTCAGAGTCAAACCTCCTACTGACATTAATGAATGTTGCCCAGGAGAGTGATAGAAACAGAACCTACCAATGTGTTGACAAGAAAATCCAAGAGACAATTATTTCAATGGAACAGTATCCACCATCGTGTAGAATCTCTGTGGACATTCCACATGTTGGTCATGCTGAAACAGCATCAACTGGTATATGGGGAACAGCCCCAGTGTGTTTAGTGACCACACGGTTTAAAGTGCCACAAGACCTTTTCTGTGCTTTGCTATGGCTAAAGGAGCACAACTATCTCTTTGGAATTTGTACCATTTGGGTATTGTCCTTTATTTTTTTTTCCTTTTTGTTAGTTTATCCCACTTATCTATTGATCGCAGGTTTATCTCGGCCTTCTTCCAAGAAGCTCAAAATATAACATAGATTTTCTCTTTGTGGTTCATCCCTACAACATGCCTGTGAGGTCAGTTAGGCTGAAAGAGAGAGAGAGAGAGAGAGACTGCCCTAGATTACCAAGCGAGTATCGTGGCAGAATAAAATTAGAGCTCAGATCACTCCAAGATGGAATGTAGCAAGCCATGGGTAGTGAGTACTTAGCAAAATCTTGTCTTCATTGGCTTTTCAGGCTGATACCCAACAACAAACAATTTCACAGAAAAACAGGAGTGCTCCTTCACACAACTGCACATCTAATGTGGAATTCATTGCCATAAGCTGTGGTTTAGCTGGCTTTAACGGGGGTTAAACACATTCATGAAGGGTAAGTCTGTCAGTAGGAGGGAAGGTGGCATAGCATAGGCCAGTCTCATGAGATCTCAGAAGCTTAGCAGGATCAGTACTTGGATAGGAGACTGCCAAAGAAGACTCTGCAGAGGAAGGCAATGACAAGCCACCTCTGCTTCTCATTTGCCTTGGAACCCCCTTGTTGTGGTCACCGTAAGTCAACTACAACTTGATGGCACTTTACATTCAAAAGTCGGTCAATGGCTACTAGCTGTGATAGCTAAAAGGAGCCTCCATGTTTAGAAACAGCTGTTTAGAAGCAGTTGCAGGGAACAAACAATGGAAGGGAGCTCATGTGGGGCAGGGAAAGGGAGTTGCAGTGGGGGAACGACAGGAAAGTATATTGGTGTCTCAAGTATCTGGGTGGAGAGGGATCCCTGAAAAGGTTTGCAAATTAGCCTAGTGATTCCATAATGTTGCTACCTGTTACCATCATTATTCCTCCTCAACATGCCCAAGTTGCAGCATTCACCACCATCATTTAGGGACAAATGTGTGCCGTTGCCATCTGCACATTTTTAATGACTTGGCAATGCTCATGAAACAAAGGGGTGGTTGTGCTAGAATGGTTAGGAAACCCACAACTCTTTGTGTTGAAATAGCCCAAACTGGGCTGTATTCTTTGCCACAACAGAATGTGTCTCCTGCAGTTCTTAGTTTTCCAGAGAGGTAGCTTTGTTAAGTCAGTTGCAACAAAAGAAAAAGAAACAGGAGTCTAATGATACCTTAAAGAGGGCTTTCCATTGTTAGTCTTTAAGGTATCGCTAGACTTCTGTTTATTCCCAGCATAACTTTTCAGAGACAAGTGTCCACCTCTTCAGATGCAATGAAAATGCATCTGAAGAAGTGGGCTGTAATGTATGAAAACTTGGGCTGGAATAAAATCTTGTTAGTCTTTCAGCTGCCACTAGACTCCCAAGTGCTTTTTTAACCACCATCAGAGAAACTCACGGATGAGTAAAAATGTTAAAGAATGAGGCAACTGTAACTCAGGGAGCATCAAGTCATAGATAGCCTCAGAGGATAACAAGAAGCCCACCTTGATCTTCCTGATTTTCCTGCTGCACTTCACAGGTAGATTAATGGGTACATGGTTTCTGCATTGCTACTGGGGCAGCTCCACTTCTTCATTTAATTACATCTATTTAATCTTCATGGTCTTTGTGCAGCCCTAATGGAACTATGCACATGGCAAGCCATTCACATAAAATTTGAGGAGACAATGAGGTGCTCCTCACTCCCCTCCATGACAAGTCACATGACTTCCAGTTGATCTGTCAGATGAATGCCAGAGACTCCAAGACTTTTCAATGAGGACTATTTATTGGGAACATAAAACAAACAGCTTTCTCCTCTGGGTTCCTTTCTCTGTGTGGTGTCAGTGAGCAGTGGCAGGGTCTGAGAACATTTCTTCGTGAACTCATTGACAGCTCAGGGCTGCCATTTCTCCCTGTCCTCATATGCACACTGTTCGATCACATACAAAGTCTGCCTGTTTGCCTCCATGTGGTCAGCACGGTGCCTCTCAGACCGGGCCATCATCTTCTCAACCACACCATACAGCCCATAGACCTGTTTACACCTGGCTCTAGTGAGCAGCCCAGGATCTTGTACAATAGCATGCTGTTCCTCAGGAGGCAGACTGGAGTGATTTGAAGGTTCAAGCTCGTCTTCCTCAGGAATGTTTGGCACTGGTTGCTTGAGCTAACGTGTAAGATACAATTACAGTATTGTCACTAAATTGTGCAGTGCATGACACTGATGCAAAGTAGCCAACATCACTTTAATCTTCGTGTGTGTGAGAGAGAGCGAGAGAGAGAGAGAGACTGATTAACATAGTGCAGCAGAAATTTGACATGTAGGATGAAATCAAGACAATACTTACACTCACAAACACACTCCTCTTCCACTGTTCCTTCTGTTTCATCAGCCTCCTCCCAGTGTACCCAGTGATCATCTATGCAAGTAACAAAATGCAAGTGATTAGAGAACCTGGGTAAATTCTGAAAATGTGTTATATAACAATGATAATCTAACACGTAGAGGCTTAGTTCCAAAATAGCACGCAAGGCATTATAAGGTTCTTTTCCTTGTCCACAGAGGATAAATTCCTATCCTTTAAGATTGCCAAAATAAATGAATAAAAATAAAGAAGCAAGTAAATAAATAAATAGTCCTATGACATGCTGCCTGTCTGGATTCTCGTTTGCTGCCTCATTCCAATATGTTACCCACCAAATACAGCTTTTTGGAGTATTAGTTTGCATAGATAAATCAGAACAATAAGAAGTTTGCCTCCCTGAGATATATATACCCGAGATTCTCTTGTCAACAAGTCACTTAACCAGTCAATCACATCTGGACATTCATGGCTGCATGGAGGGGGGAACATCAGGATATTTGCTACAGACACCTTAGGTTAGCAACTTCTGTAACACCGATCACTGATGTCCTGAGCACCCGCTGCCCAATGAGCTACTTCTCTCCTCAGCCACAATCTCAATGTATCTCAGTGGTTCCAAGGCATCTCAATGGTGCCACTGTAACACTGAAGTACTCTATGGGTCTAGCACTATAGTACTCAATTTAGAACGTTCAAAAAGGTTCAAGAAAGAACATGCCACAAAAAAGGGCGGGGGGAGAAACGACACTGTTGGAAGTGCTGCAGACATTTTAAACAGCACACTACAGTGATCCAGAAGGACAAAGAGGAGGTGAAAACGGAAGATAGCAGTTTCTCTCAAGAATGGCTCAACCATGCTTTACTAACCAGACACAAGTGGCTTTGTATGAAAAGCTAAATAAAATCCATTAGCAGCTGGTTACTAAAATGGTTGTGTCAGAAATAACACAAAAAATCCATGGCTGTTAGTTAGGCCTACTGGCTCCTCCCCTCTCCATTGGCCCTAGCAAAGGATCACGTGTCACTACATCATCTCGCAGTTCTCTCTTCACCACCACAGAGAGAAGACACGCAAGCCCTGAAGAGATTTCCAAGGAGATTTTTTTTCCCCCCAAGGAACGATGTGACGCTTCACATTTTCTTTCTTTTACCCTCATGGTTCTACTCTGACTAGAGGGAGCTCAGGCCGAGATAGGTACTTCCCATTACCAACTCCATGAGATCCTTTAACTAAGAAGTGCTGAGAATGAGCTCAGGGACCTTCTGCACTGAAAGCATGTGCTCTACCACTTAGCCATGGCCCCTCGATATCATAGCAATATATCTGGGCTTGCCACCACGTGCAAACTAAGCAGGGGGCACCCAGCTCCTGGGCTTCCTTGAGTGTATCTGGATGCCACATGTATTTTCACACTCATCTCTGAGTTCACCTTAGAAAAAGAAAAAAACTTATCCTAGGTGTCTGCTACGTTTGCCAACTCTGGCTTAGAAAATACCTGGAGATTTGGGGGTGGAGCCTGGGTGGGGTGGGAGTGAGGAGGGGGGATCTCAATGGGGAATAATACCAAAGAGTCCACCCTCCAAAGCAGTTATTTTCTCTAGGGGAACTGATATCTGTAGCCTGGAGATGAGTTGTAAAAGCAGGAGATCTCCCGGCCCTACCTGGAGGTTGGCAATCTATGTCTGCCTTGAAATATTATGTGTGGAGAGGCCCCAAGATGAAACTCTGTAGACACATCCTAAAACAGTACTAAAAATGCTCACTTATGAGGGGCTCCTTGAAGCCAGTGTGGTTTGTAGTTTGTGGCCTAAAGAATCTCTTCATGCATTACAAAACTCCAACAAGGAATTCCCTTGTACATTCTAGTACAAGATAAATGCCACCAAAACCTTTAACATATTTGTTTTTCCACTGGGGAGGAGAGCAGGTTTAAGGAAAAGTTGTTTCAGATACAATTTATGGGATTTTGGTGCCATCTACTGGACACAGATGGGAAAAACAACAAAAGACTAACACCAGTGGTTCTTAAAACAGGTGGGACACCCGGAGGGGGGGCTTGCAGGGTACAAGATATTGGAAGGGTGAGTGTGACGTTCCAAGGATGGAAAGGATCTTGCAGCAGATGAAACTAGAACTCTTGAGTGGCAGAGCACATTCATTGCATACAGAAGGCTGCAAGTTCAATCTCCAGTTTAAAAATGGTCTTAAATAGCAGATGCTGAGGAAGACCTTCACTTGAGATCCTGGCCAACTGCTGCCCCTCAGAATATTAACTTTTTTATCCATTTAATTTTTATCCTGCCCACTCTCCAAGGAACTCAAACCTGGTTTTTAAAGGTATAAAACTAAATAATTTCTTTATTTCACTTAGCATACACTGTGCTCTCAATCAAACTTTCTGTGGCAGTTCCCAACAATAAGATAGTGCAAGATTAAAACACTAAATAGAAAAGCAATCTAAAATTAATTACTAGACAAACCAAAGCAACAGTATAAAATTAATCAATGTATCAGCAGAAAATCATTAAAGCGGCACCATGAGTTTGAGAAACCAGCAGTTTAAAATAGATCTAAAAGTTATATTTTAAAAAGCAGAAAAGGAATCTAAACAGCACTTGTCTGTCATGTTGGTATCCCACACTTCTTCCAAGTAACTCAGGATAGTGTCCCCTCTTTTATTCTCATGATAACCCTCTGAGGTAGGTGCAGCTGAGAGAAGGTGATTAGCCTGAGAACATAAGAACATAAGAGAAGCCAATGTTGGATCAGGCAAGTGGCCCATCCAGTCCAACACTCTGTGTCACACAGTGGCCAAAAACACCAGGTGCCCTCAGGAGGTCCACCAGTGGGGCCAGGACACTAGAAGCCCTCCTCCCACTGTTGCCCCCCCCCCTTCAAGCACCAAGAATACAGAGCATCACTTGCCCCAGACTGAGAGTTCCTATCTATACCTTATGGCTAATAGCCACTGATGGACCTCTGCTAGGCAATGAAGTACATGGCAGAATGGGGACTTGAACCAACCTCCCCGGTCCCAGTCTGACAGGCTAACCACCACTGCACCGTAATTGATGAATGACAGGGGCGAAACACCCCACCAACAAAACAGAAAAGCACTCCATCTGAGGATGCCCGGGCAGACAAAAATCATCTGATATCAAGGTGCCTTATACCAAATCTGACTTTTGTTCCATTTTGCTCAGGATTGTCCATTTATTCATTCATACATTCATTCATTCATTCATTCATTCATTCATTTTTAAGGCACCACTCACCTGAAGGGTAGTCTCATGGTGGTTTACAACATTAAACCCAATAAGTAAAAACAGCATAAAAACAAATAAGAAATATAAAATATTAACATTAAAATATTAAAATACGTGGCTATCACCATACCACTCTTAAAACAGCCCAAACATGTGGTTACCCTCCAAAGGCCACCCTAAATTATTCAGCTCTGCATGCCCTGTGGAAACTAAACAAGCCCAGCAGGGCACATGTGTGATCTGTGAGTGCATTCTGAAGGATAGAGTCACTGGTATGGCAAGCCAGTAATCTGTATTCTGCTGTAGCAGAGTGCACTTAAAAAGGCTGAACGCAGCAGAGCTTCTCTTTGTTCCTACATGTGCTAGCAAGTTACAGAGTTACATGCAGTCTCAAACTAATAAAGAGTTCTTTATTTAGGGAACTCCATGATAGATAGATAGAGCGGGGGAAGAGGGAGAGAGATAGATAGATATAGGATCTAACTATTCTAACTACCTAGGATGGGTGCAGATGGAGATTGCACCCATGATGCAAAGATGGAGAACAGCATGCCTTCTTCTTTGTGCATGTGTGAGAGAAGAAGAAGAAGTGGGAATGGAAGGAAAGAAGGCAATTTCCCTGAGAGGTATCAGTGTACACATCAAAGGGTCAGAGGCAGAAGAGCAAACAGGAAGGAAACCCAGCTTGCCTATCTACCTCTTGTAACCCTTCTTTGGAGATTGAGGCTAAGAGACAGCATCAAGGCCTTCTCTTCCAATATATCCCACAGGGTAGGGACCACAACTGAGAAGGCCCTTTCCCTGGTGACAACTAACTGAGTCATCCTGGGGGCAGGCACCAGCAAGAGGCCCATGGATGATGACTGAAGGGAGAGGCAGTCCCGTAGGTATGAAGGTCCCAGATCATTAAGGGCTTTGATGGGCAGAGGCCCTCCAGAGTCTCATGTAAAGAAAGATCCTTTCCCAGACCTACTATCTGAGAGCAAAACTCTCCCTTGCTTCATTCTGTGTCAGATCATGACCATTTATTTGCTAACATTTCTAAGATGATGCATAGATGTGGATGATGTTTTCTTTACAATCTTCTCTTTTCCCAAGTAATTCTAAAAATTACTTTACAATTTTCTGCCCTTATCCCACACTCCCAGCTACTTATAGAATCATAGAGTTGGAAGGGGCCATACACGCCATCTAGTCCAACCCCATGCTTACTGCAGGGTCAGCCTAGAGCATCCCTGACAAGTGTTCGTTTAGCCACTGCTTGAAGACTACCAGTGAGGGGAAGCTACCTCCAGTGCTGAACTACTCTTACTCTTACAGTATTCCTACTATACTCAATTGTTGATAGAAAAATCCTTTGCAACTGAGCTGGTTAACCCTAAGAGAGTGTACTTGGCTGCTGCAGAAATGAAAGCACCTTGGCAAGTACACCGTTTGCAAATCAGGCAAATCCCGCACTTGCTCCACCAGGTGATTTTAGCACAACACAGTGTAGGTGAGATTTTATTCTTCTTCCATAGTGGGGTCCACTTTCAGGTCTGAATAATTAACCATCCTTCTAAGAATTCCACCATGGGCTTCAACTGAACATACAAAGCTACTTCATAGCAAATAAAACCCTTGCTCCATCTATCTCAATATCATATACTCGAACTGGCAATAGTTCTCAAGGGTTTCGAGCAGAGAAAGTTCTTTCCCAATACCTGGGATCATCTTCATGCAAAGCACCATGCCACTGCTATGTCTCACCCTGCAACCAGAAGGATGTTAGCTTTGGCACAAGATGAACGGATGGGGGGGGCAGGAGTCATTCCGTAAGTGATGCATTGGCCTGTCCTTAGCAGCCACTCTTTTCACTTCTGAAGATGGGGAAAGAGGAAGAAGCCATCCTAAATATGCAATCTGATCTTGCAAATGTGTACCATACATACATATACATCGAGGATTAGCTGCTGCTCTCTATTGTGCATGCACTCGATCAAGGAGGAGGAGTGGATTTATACCCCTCCCTTCACTTGGAATCTCAGAGCGGCTTACAAACTCCTTTCCCTTCCCCTCCCCACAATAGACACCCTGAGAGGGAGGTGGGGCTGAGAGAGCTCTTTTGAGAACTGCTCTTTCAAGAATAGCTCTGACAGAACTATGGCTTGTCCAAGGAGCTGCATCCAGCAGCTGCAAGTGGAGGAGTGGGGAATCAAACCCAGTTCTCCCAGATTAGAGTCTGTGCACTTAACCACTACACCAAACTGGCTCTACTCAGTTTGGCTCTATTTATTGTGGCTCTACTGTTAGCCAAATTGCCTTGATTTCTTATTAATATTGGGGAATTATAGGTTATTAAATAATTGGCAATAGGCAAAATGGGTCACCACCAATTTATACAGAGGTCCCGCCCCTTCCAGATAAACCAGGAAGTAGGCAAGGAGGCTAGTTTTAGTGTTAAAGTAATTTCTTTACTGAAGAAATTGATTCTCAGACAAACAATACAGATTCACTCACACACTTACACAGAGCCTAAGAAATATAGATAGAGCAAAGACATTTGCAGTAGCAGGGAATTGTTGGTATCCATTGAGGGCAATAATTACCTGTCCGAAGTGCTGGTATGGTCCTGCTGGAAAAATAAGGGAAGGCTGGGAGGGAATTATGGGCACGTGTCCTGTACCTGCAGTACACGTGGAGACTCTGGCTGTGCAACCAAGAGCCATGGAAGTAGGGTAGCGTAGGGTAGGAGGTAGTGTAAGCAAGAGAGAGGGTAAGTTTCTGTGTGCCCTCTTTTATTAGGGGTCTCTGGGGGCAGGCTTGGCTGGACACCTCCCTTTGAGACCACCTCTTGGATGGTCCACCCTAAAAGTCCTGTCCACTCAGAGAAGGACTAAAGGGAGTTGGGCAATGTTACATTCTACCTGGTGGTGACAGAGATACCTGGCAGGAGGAAGATGACTCATCAGCTAGAGTCTTTGTCTTGCTGATGGGTTTAATCTCTTTGAGCAGCCAAAACCAGTTTCTAGCTGATCAACTACATTGTCTAGGTGGAAGCGGGAATAATCCTTTTATTGCTCTGGAACAAGGAATGTTGGAGGGGGGAGTTGCCTGCGACAAGAAGGAGAACATATGCTTAATGGCGTCTGAAAGCACATGGTCAAGCCACAATGGTGAGTGGCTATTTTTGTGTAAGTAACTTTGTGTTAAGGGAAGTCTCTGGGAGCTGACGACCTCAGGAACTGCTGGCACATCATCTCAAGCATCAGCTGGCATGTGTCTGCAGCTGGCATCGCGATCTGGTCAATTGGCATCTCAGTCCCTATAACAACACACTCCATTGTTAACACTTATAGACTTTATGTCTATAAGAGCGCATAAGTGCCTTGCAGGGCAACACTACCTACTTAGGATTGCACTGCATCTAATAAACCAGTTTCAGACCTTGGTTTGATAGATCCTATAACTGTAGTTAGTGGAGTGCCCAGAATTCAAACAAATCATACTGACTAAAGCTAAGCCAAACCATGTTTGGGTGAGATTTCTGAACTGAGCCAGTATATGAAGGAACCTGAGTCTCTGCACTGCTGTTGACACTGCTGTTGCCACAAGGGAGGGCAGTATGAGATGTCCCATCAGTCTGGCTCAGTAGGAGGCAGCTCTGGAGAAGGATACCTTTTGGCAAAACCAAATGTCCTTCTGCCGCATAATTTCTGTACTGACATCTGAAAATGCCACCCTGTGACTCTCCAAGCAGAAGCAGTGATGACAATGACAGGAGCCAAATCTCATCATCCGTACATTGAGGCGAGCTGAATCCAAGGGGCAAAATTCCCAGGATCATGGTGTGTTCTAATTATATACATGACTAATGGGAGGGGGAGAGCAGCAGCATATCCCAATGTGTGTAATCAATAAATCATGCTCCAGTTGTCACTAATCTGCACGTCAAGACATTCCATGCGTCAGTTTCCAAGCTGTACGGTGGAGCGTTTGTGCATATGCTTTTTGTGTGTGTGTGGCCTCCAGGATGAAGACAGTAAGGATGACTCACACACCGTGCATGGTCAGTTGTGAGTTGTAAGCATGTATATATTTAGCCCCATAGGTTCCTCTCTCTGTTCAGTAGCTTGGTGGAAGGTTTCACTTTTACATTATCATTTATTATTATTTTAACCACATGCTGCATTTTAGCTCAATAAAGAGAAATAGGCATCCTGATGCTGTAAGGTCTGTCTATAGAAGCTGGGTTTTTTTGCTTAAATGACCCCGGATATACCACACACAGCTGGTGCTCAATCTGTACTTCATCCTAAGGCCTTTTATGCATTTTACTCCCAGGTCTCTGTGGCTAAAGGTGTTTTGTTTTCCTTTACATGACTACTAACAGCAGAAGTACCCATTATGCAATGCTTCTGCTGAAAATGGCATCTCAGTACTGAGTTCTTTCTCCCGTCCTCTTTTTCTTCTCCCTCCCCTTTTCTAGCTGCCCAGGAAATCCTGTTTTGTCATTGTTATTATTGTTGCAGTTAATAATAATTATGATAATAATAAATTTTCCCCACAATTTGCATACATAGCAATAGTCTGAAATAAAGAAACAAAAGAAAATGCCTGTACAAAAGTGGGATAAGGGCAAAAAATAATGGGGCAGTGAATATAGGAGAGACTAAGAAGATACGCAAACACAGGCCATGTGGAAATAAGGAAAAGGGCAAAATGTGCTTCATAAAGAAAGATGGGGCAATGTTTGCATTATTTAAATAATTGATGGCATGTACCAACCTGATCACATGACATGAGTTCACCACATGCCTTTTGTCCACCCTCAGAAGCAGCAAACACCTGTGTGGAACTGTTGCAGGGAAAGACACAAGGAGATGGCATCCCATCATAAGCAAGTGATATTGCACTGGGGGAGAACTCAATGCCAGGATGCCAGTTTGGGTTGCTTGTTTATCTTTCAAGCAATGTTCGTCCATCCGAACTTTTCAGCAAGCTCTCTCATTCTGATTAGGGTCAGGCCAAGGGCATTTGGTGCTCTAGCAAACTATTACTTTGCCACATTCCCACCTTCCAGTTCAAGACAGTCACATGCATTCCCAGGGTGGAAGGATGGTGCATTGCCCAGCTGAAAGTGTACCCGATCCAGGGAAGATGGCATGCAGCCCTGGCCGAATTGCACCCAAGCTGGCCCCTGCCTTGAGTGCACATGGTATGCCACTGCCATAAACTACTGCCCTCCTTCCACCCATAATGGGCATGAGCCTGTGTCCTCATGTTTCAACAGTTTGTCTAATTCCATGAAGTATTTCTGATTTTGAATAATAGGAATCATTTGAAACAGAAAGATCAACCTAGGAAGAATGTTCATTTTTATTGTTGCAATTTTGCCTATCAAGGATATTTATCAATTCTTCCATCTTTCGAGATCTTTCTTAATTTCTGGAATAAGTTGCATATAGTTGTCTTGCATCAAGGAGCTGCATCTGCTCATTATTGTCAGCTAATGCTGCCATCCCCTGCCCAGGAGGTGGCGTGAGTCACCCTGTGACGTCGGGTGCATGGAATATGATATTTTGTTTCTCATAGCTTGCTTATCACTCACTGCCTGGCTCTGACCTTGGAAGACTGTTGGTGCCTGGCTATATATCTTCCCGCTTCTTCCTTGAGAACCTGAAGCCAGTATTTTGGGCACCTTTTATGTGATTTATATGATTGGTTGCATTCCTTTGCGAGACCTTTTTTGAATTCTGTATAATTGCCCTGCCCAGGGATTGTTCTAACCATCTAACCACAGAACATGTAGATGACCATAGCAGACCTTTCTCAATAAAGATCACTTCTTGGAAGCCGCTTGTTGTGACTGACTCTGTAGGACTCTCACAGTTATGTTTATGCCTAAATATTTCAATTTCTTCTTAATTTCCAAGCCTGAAAGTTGCTGAAGCTGTAAATTTTGCTCTTTAGTCATATTACATTTAATACATTTAAGGCATGTGCCTTAATACATTTAAGGCATGTGCTAAAGGCTGAAAAGACGAAAGAGACCGACCAAATGAAGTCCTATTACAAGAATCAGTTCTAAAGATGATAGAATCAGTTATTGAAAACTGAAAGATCTAAGGAAACTGTCATGTTTTCACAGGGCTGGCCAACTGAAGCTATTGAGCCGCCTGAAGGGTTGCTGCTCCAGCAGGGTTCAGGACAGGGTGCAGGGGAAATGCTACTGCTTTGTACTTCCTCTCATGCCACCCAGGCAAGGTCTAAGGTGAAAAGCATCGGCAGCACCTCATCAGCCACCTTGGAGGGATGCTGGGCAGCAGCAGCACCACAAAAGAAGGTTGGGCAGAGTCCAGGGTGGAGTGTGGAGAATTCACTTTGGGCTCCTGGGGGCAGCAGCACAGGCAGGGATGGTGATAGCAGTCATAAACCACACCAGCCACCTCCTCCCACATCACTGCCCACTGCCAGTTTGCCACGCCAAGCAGTTGCCTGGGTCCTTTGGGCCAGAGCCATCTTTTTACCAATAGCAGAGATTGGGCGGGGGGGGGGGGAGGAGCATGAAAGCTATAAAAATAACTATCAGGTGGTTAGAAAGCACAGGATGCAGCAACCTTGATGAAGCTAAGCAAAGTTTGGTCTTGTTGGTATCTGGATGGAAGTTGTCCCAATAATCCAATAAGCACTGCCAAGTTACATGGAAGATTGAACATAAACATATAATTCATAAATAACGTCTTCTACACATGCTCGCAACCTAGAAACCTCATGGGATGTAGTTTCCCACTGACTTGCTTTTAATATCACTGTACTTTCACCCGGGTGTCTAGTTGCTGTATCTCTCCGCATTACAGTATTGTTCCAATAATGTATCCTCTTCCTGTCACTTTGTCTCTGGCTTGAGACACCTGTGCCTGCACGCTCCTTTTTGGTGGTCCTAGAGAGGTATATTTGGGGAAGACCCGGCTGCAGATAGGATGCTTTCCAATTAGACAACCATAATTATGTTTGCCCACCTCCATCCCCTTGATGGAATCCCAAAACCCTGAGAAACACTACTGTTTATAAAACATTTCCTAAAATGTTGTGGAGGATACAGTAGTGTTAGTTTTCACACCACAATTTACATTTAAAAATATTTACAGAAATAAACAGGGGATTCAAATTATGTGTTATGAAAGCTGATATAGGAATAGCAATACAGCCCAAGAACTCCCTGCAGAGATCTCAAAAGTAAATTTAGTTACCAAGAATAACAGTTGCTGCCAACAGATCTCTAGTGCATGGAGGATGTAACAGATATCGTCAGCTGGCAATTGAACAGTACCTACTTCAGTCATATCCAAATGGGACTATTTAATATTCATGGCTACAGCAGGAAAAACCCGTAGATTAATGCAATCAATGGGGCCTGTTTGAGACTTGCTATGATCCAAGAACAGCAAAAGATCTATATTTTGGGCGGGGAACATATTTGCTTCTCTAATGGGCAGGCCCGTAGCAATGAGGGGCATTTGGGGGCAATGCCCCCCACATATAAGTATTGCCCCCTCAGACACATTTTTAATACAATCCAAAAAAAATCAGAATTTTTTTTTGAAAAATGTAAGATGTGTGGGGGTGTTCCAAAATGACCCCAGGCACAGTCAGGGAAGCTTCTGTCTCATTTCTTCTTTTTTCAAGGCCGAAAAATAAATAGGTTTTTAAAATTGCAAAAAATAAAATAAAATTGCAAAATGCAAAATAGAGAGTGTCAGAGATCCCCCCCCCCCGGCTTACACAGAAAAGTAGCCCAGAATCAAGTTTCTCCAGTCAAAAGGACCAAAGAACTAGAGGAGGACTAAAAGTCACAGTGGAGCTGGAGCTGCTTTTTCTATTGCTGCAAGAGAAGCAGCAAGTGCCACCGGGGTTTCCCCCCCTCCCAGATTTCCCCACGCCCCACCAACCAAAATTTTCTGGCTACGTCCCTGCTTATAGGGGAACGGGGGCTCCATCAAGGCAGTGGGCACAAATAACCATGTTTGTCTTGAACAGTCAAAGTACTTGAAGGACCACCTCCTTCTGTACTGTCCAGCTTGTCAGTTAAGGTTCTTATCTCTCCTTGCCCTCAACCCACAAATGTGAAATATGTGGCAACCAGAGACAGGGCTTTATCAGTGATGGTACCCTGTGTACCTTCCCCATTGAGGTTAAAAGGGAGACTCCACATGATGGCTGGGGAGGAGAAGCAGACTTAGCTCAAGGCTGTAAGAGCTGCTGCCTGTGGAAGAGAGGAACGAGGTTAAACAACCTCCTCTACTTCCAGTTCTGAGGCCGAGGGAGACAACAGGGCTCACAGCACAGTGGCAGAGAGGTAGCCGGGTGAGACTGGGCAGGAAGAGTGCTACACTGTTGATGTTTTTATGGCCCGCTTTTAACATTATTTCACATTGCTGTGGCAGTTAAAAGTACAGCTGTTTATCCTGGGATGGTTTTATTGCTGGGGATGTTCATTTTATAGTGTCACTTTATTGATTGATTGTTATTCAATTTTCATTATTCTTAGTGACTTTAAGCATCATTTCTAAGGTAGCGGCATACAATTTTACTAAATAAATAAAGCTCAGGATCTCCTAAATCGTACTGGCAAGGAGCCCTCCTGACAGTAAAAGTGTGTGTGTGTGTGGTGCCCTAACAACACCATCATATGGGGAGAGCCAGGGTGTCATTATTAGCAGGGGTCATTTCGTAGAAAAAGAGGTGCAGGAGCTCATTAGCATAATTCATTAGCATAACTCATTTGCATAACTCATTTGCATATGCCACACCCCCTAACATACCAGAAGCGTGTCAGAAGGCAACACCCACCCCTCAGGCTCCACTCCCCAGGTGAGTGAAACTGACCTGCTCTTCCTCCATTCCCTTCCCCATCCAAAACTTTGTGCAATAAAAATAAGCATAAAGAACACACCCTCATTCTCTTCCTGCTCCCTTGAAACCACCAGGTTTCAAGTAGACTTGAGATACCCACGACATGTGCACCACCCATCCCTTCCCCTTCCCCTCCCCACAACAAGACACCCTGTGAGGTAGGTGGGGCTGAGAGAGGTCTTTTGAGAACTGCTCATGAGAGAACAGCTCTGAGAGAACGTGTGACTGGCCCAAGGTCACACCAGCAGCTGCATGTGGAGGAGTGGGGAATCAAACCCAGTTCTCCCAGATTAGAGTCCAACTCCTGACCACTACACCAAACTGATGGGGTGGAAGCTGCTGAAGGGTTGGTGAAATTTCTCCAGTACTTATGTGCCATGTGCCCAGATAAAAAATGGTATACTTAGAAAATTTATATGCCCCCTTGAGCAAGTCTCTGGAAAAGCAGCACACAGTCATAAAAGGAACAATGATAAAATTATCAATATTAAAACAAAACATTAAAACCAATAAAGACCCTAGCAGGGCTTTCCCCGGGGCGCTGCGCCTCTGCACTGCTCGGGGAAGCCGAGGCGGGGGCGGGGCTTGGTCATGTGCCCGCCCCTTGGGCTTCTCACTCCCGGAGCTGCGCTCCTGTGCGCTCCCGCTCCAACGGACCCCTGATTATTAGTACTTCCCGTTATTATTAATACAGCATAATCAATAGGCTGCCAAGCCTCCCACTATAGCAGGAAGCCTCCTGGCAATTCCTTTTGATGCCTACCAGTGCCTCAGACACTGGTGGGAGGAAAGACCTGGCGTGTCAACACACCTGTGGCACTTTTGGTTTAAACTGGAAGTGACATAGGACATTCTAGCCTTCCCACAAAATGCTAGGACACTGCACCTCCCTTTTAAACCAGAAGTGATTTAGGTGTGCTGATACAACACCAGCACCTCAGGCTCTGCCCTCCAGTTTGTTCCTGGGAGTTGCAGGCTGCAGCCTGGCAACCCTAATCATCAGGGTATATAAATGTATGCAACATTTGCAGAGTTGCCTAAATTAAAAAGACAGCCCCAAATCAGACAACAGAGAGGGAAGATGAGAAGAAAGACTAAAAGGGATGATGGTGAACAAATGTCATTACCTGTGCTGAAGCAGAGAAGGTTTTAAATAAAAGAATGAGACATAAATTGCAATCTGGGCACCAATAGGTCATGCACATACATCCAACATACATTTCCATTCAGTAATCACAGGGGCCAGACATCTGCTGTTTAAAGAATGCAAATCTGAGATTCTCAAGATGGCAATATCTCTGCCAGAGGTCAGTGACAGAGTACATGCTTTTATTTATTGATTGATACCCACCTGTCTCCCAGGCATCTTAGGACCCAAGACGGATACAACAAACAATTTAAAAAAAAATTAAAACAACAGATATAAAAAGATATTAAAACCAAAACTAGACATATTTATGTCCCCAACAACAGGATAGAATACCCTGCTGGTGGGGACATAAATGTGTTTAGTTTTGTGTTTGTTTGCCTGGGTTCAGAATGCTCCCAAAGCTATCTGGAATAATATTGTCTTACAACCTCGCCAGAAATTTAGGAGAGTAGGAGCCCCCCACCCCACCCCCGATCTTTTCCAAGAGGCTGTTCCAGAGGTATAGAACAGCAACTGAAAAAGCCAGAGCCTGGATCATGACGGAACATACATTTGACGATGGAGGAACTGATTGTGGGCCTTTGTAGGAATGACAGAACTGCTACATATGTATGGAAACATACAGGAAGAGGCAGTCCTTCCTTTTTGTGCAAGAGGATCCAGATTAAATCCTGGGCCTCTCCAGTTAAAAGGATTTGTCAAATAGCAGGGCTGGAGAGTAGGAAGCATGGGCGTCAACTACGGGGGGGCTCGAGGGCTCGAGCCTCCCCCGAAATTTCCCGGGGGGGGCTCAGCCACCCCCGGCAAAATGAACACCCGCCGGTGGCCAGTCAGCCGGCCGTCGCCGCCTCTCCTTCCCCCCCACCCCCGGCCTGCCCTCCTGCCTCCCTGGGGCGGGGTGGGGGGGAGAGAGAGGCGGCGATGGCCGGCTGACTGGCCACCGGCGGGTGTTCATTTTGCCGGGGGTGGCTGAGCCCCCCCGGGAAACGCGAGGCGGAGTGAGAGCCGGGGGCCCGCAAGGGCGACGCGCCGGCCCCCAGCTGCAGCAGCAGCGATCCTCCCCCGCCGGCGCCCAAGGTGAGCGGGGGGGAGGGAGGGGGGCGGGGAGTGCGGCGGGCGGGCACGGCCCGGGGGAGGGAAGCGGCGGCGGCGGCTCCCTGGGGCAGGGGGTAGAGCAGCGGGACATGGTCCACGAAAAACAGCCCCCGCCCCCCCCGGGGATCGAGAAAGTCTACGCCCTTGGTAGGAAGTACTACACTAGATAGACTAGCAGGGTTGTGAGGTCAAATGTCCGTGCAAGCTGGAGGTGAGAGGGAACCTTCCAGGATTGGGGCAGAGTGACACGATGCACTGATGTCATGTGGAAGTGATGTCATCGAATCAGGGATGTTGTGCAGCAACACTATCTTAGGGCAAAACTATATGGTAAAATCAGCATCATACCATAGAGTTTTGCCCAAAAACTAGAGCTGTGAGACATCCCCAATGTGATGACATCACTTCTGCATGATGTCAGTGCATCAGGGACATTGCATGGCAACATTGCTGCATGGGGGGGGGGGTGTTTCCCCTGCCACCCAGCTCACCAGCAGCAGGCAGAAGCCCCAAAAACCAGGTGATCTTCTGCTGGGAACTGGGGAATGGCAACCCTATAGACTAGTGATCTCCAGTGTGGTGTCTATGGCTGTCACAGTGCCTACCAATGTGTTTCCTGGTGCCCAGTTACTTCTTGAGTCTTGGGGATAAACTCCAAAGGGTCTTGAATGGAACAGAAAAACAGGGAACTTAAGGTCACTGCTGTCAGCTAAGTGACCAGGAAAGCATTGTGCTCAACTTGTGCAGGAACATCATAGGGTCTGACCTTTTGAGTCCCTTGACCTGACGGTCTCTCCCTGTAGCCACATCAGAAGCACAACCTCCCAGTTTTTCCAGGAAGCAAGAGGCTGATCCTACTCATCATAGCCACTTTTTTGTGATTGCTCCCCCAAGACAGCCATTTTATGGTACTGCTCAGTACTGTTTCTCAAAATTCCACAGGCTCAACAAGTTTGGGTGGGGACCTCTGAGACAAACCAGTGGTTTGACGCAGAATAAGGAAGCTCCACGTATGTCAGAAACCAGTTTCTATACTCCTGCCCCATGAACCTACAAAGTACAGTTCACCTTCTTCATAGACAGGATATCATCTGGAATACTGAGCAATGAGAAGCATACAAGAGGACTGAGTGCTCTCCCCCCACCCACCCACACACACACACAGTCATTAAATACATTGTGCCAAAGAGGGTGACATTTTGAGAAAATGCCTATTTGTCATTACTCTTGAAACCCCTCTTTGCAAAGCAAACTCAAAAGCTTGAATTAATTCACACAATCGTTTTCAGCCCCTTGGTCAAGGGCTGCACTGCTTCAGAACTGCTGTCTGCAGGAAGTTGAGGGCCTGGCAAATGCCACACTCTTAACCTCAGGAACTTTCCACCTTCCCTTGGACAGAATGAAGTACAGATTGTACCACATTTTCCTCTAGAATTTTTATTTATTTAAAACATTTATTAGCCACCTTTTTTCCTTTATGGGGTTCAAGGCAGCTTACAAACATACATAGCACATGTAGAATAAAATACATTAAAAACATATGTATAGTTGTAGGCCTATCCTTCATACAGAAAGGATAAGAGAAGTGTTCAGTTTCAAGCCCATACCAGGACCTAAACCAAAGGGTACCAAGCATTCGGCATGAAAACACCATCTAGATGTGGCCCAAAGAGGGAACTGCATAGTGATGCATCAGCCAAGGAAACTTCCTTGTACCAATAGGTCGCAGCAAGTCAGATGGTTTTTCTTGATTTCCTGTCAGAGCTTCCAGATCTGGCAGGCTTGCTGGTCTGTCTGAGCAACCGGGAGATGTCCTCTTGCTGGAGATTGCCTTTGTCAGGGCTGAAGACTAAACATCATCTACTTCCTTGATCTCCAAAGGTAGCATTCTATTTCCATAGCCATTTTGGTCTCTCAAACTCGTGCCCCAGTTCCCCCTATCTAAAGAGCAACACCAAGACCGATTTCCGACAAGCACTGCCCCGGCGTCATTCCACCATTTGCCCCGATTGCCTGCTTAAATTTCCCACTATTTGCCGTGGGGCACATTTTGACCCGGGACTTTGAGTGATTTTCCCTGTGGCTTCAGTGATCCTGTTTTTTGAGGATCACTGAAGCCGCGGAGGAAATTGCACGAAGCCCAGGATCAAAATGCACCCCACGGCAAATAGTGGGAAATTCAAGCACACAATCGGGGCAAACGGAGGAACGATGCCGGGGCAGTGCTTGTGGAAAATCGGTCCAAGGATTTTCTTCTTTAAGCCTTTGAATCACACAGCCAAGGTCACACTAAAGAGCAGTGAAATCTGATCCAAAGCTTCATTTGTTAACTTTGCTGAGCAAGGTGTCCAGCTAAGCTGGGTGTTTCATAGCAGCAGCTTCAAGTTTCACCCTTAAATCTGAGTGTCACACTATATGCACTTGGCATGGATCCATAGCCAAAGTGCAAAGCCCATATCTCTCAGAGGCATGTGTGTTTCCTTAGAAATAAGTAACAGTTGCACTTGAAATCCTGCCTGTTTCCTTCGTGTATATGCTACAGAGTGGGTGACTGACAGCTAATGTGGCTCAGAAACAGTTTTCTAAAGTTTAGGAGCTAATGATACAATCTGAACATTCATTAAGAAATTACTGGGGGGCGGGAGTGCAATTTTTTTCTGGACTTTATTTTGGTGAAAAGTGCTGGGAATACACATCAACTCTTCCTTTTTCCCCTTGGATTGAGAATTTATGCTGGAAAGACTCATGTTGTAAGTCTGTTGTGTTCTAATGGTGACTGCCATTAAAATAAAATAAAAATTAAATTAAATTTCCGGGTATGATTTTTCTTTCACAAATCTGTCTGAAGAAGTGGGCTGTTACTCATGCAAGCTCATATTGAAATAAATGTTTAGTTTTTAAGGTACCACTTGACTTTAATTTTGCTACAACAAACTAACACAGCCCTTTGCAAAGAAGTTTTTTTGCCAAAACTGAGATCTTTGAATGGGAATGCCACAGATTAAACCTGGGGCCTTACATATGCCATTTGTTATATCTACATTAGTTCTTTTTCACTGTACTAGCAAGGTCATTAATCTCAAGCTGAGTAACACAGCCATGAGAAATAAATTAATTTACCTAAATAAATTAATTTACCTTCTGTGAGCCCAAATAATCACACATAGGGAGAATGCTTGCTGTAATTGTGTGATTTACTTCTCTAGCTTTGCTTCCTTTCCATCTTTCTCCACTGGGGCATTTTTCTTAGTGTTTCTGTGTCAAATCTGATTGGGTTATTTAACTACTCACAATGCACAGATGCAGAAGAATTATCAGTCCTCCAAAGAAACTCCCCATTGTATTTCTGCATGACTCACTGTTTTTATTTGGCTTCTTTGAGCCAGGAGATGCACCCAGAACACTGACTCATTCAGAAACATGCAAGGTGGCTTATATAATGGGTATTATTATTATTATTATTATTATTAGTCAACAGTCAGATATTTGACTAGTAGATGGTGTTCTGTAGTTCTAGATCTAGCCAAGTTCTTGGGAATTGCAGATGTATTTTTGCAGGATTCTTGCTGCTCCAAGCAACACTGTCTTCTGGAGCTGAGCTGGTGTTATTTGCTCAATGCCCAGAATGTCCAGGAGTTTCTTGAGACTTCTAGATACTGCTCCAAAAGCTCCAGTGACAACTGGCACAATGGTAACCTTCTTCCCTCAGAGGCACTCTAACTCTATTAATAGATCTTGGTATTTTGTGATCTTCTCCTGTTCTTTCTTTTCTATTCTGCTGTCCCCTTGGATTGCAGTGTCAATTATCCAAATCCTATTTCTCATTTTTTCTACAATTGTGATATCAGAGGTGTTATGCTCCAGGTGTTTATCTGTTTGTAGCTGGAAATCACAAAGAATCTTTGTTTCATCATTCTCCAAGATCTCATCTCGTTTGTGCTCTCGTAAATTTCTGGCTGATGGTAAACCATACTTCTTGCAAAGATTCTAGTGCAATATTGCTGCAACTCTACCATGATTTTTTTTATACTCAGTTTGAGCAATTTTACTACAGGCACTGAGCATGTGGTCAACTGTTTCATCCTTTGTCTTGCAAAGTTGACATTTGCCGTTATCTCTGGTCTTCTGAATCTTGACTTTCATACTTTTCATTTCAAGTGCTTGCTCTTTTGCTGGTAGGATGAGCCCTTCCATTTCTTTCTGCAAGCACTGATTTTGGAGCCACTTCAGGTGTTTTCACTATCAGCTTTGTTCTCTATGTCTTTCAAATATTGCCTTGCAAGTGCTTTTCCTTCCAGTTGTCAAAGTGATTTTTAATTGCAAACTTTTTGTAATCTTCTTTGGCTTCTGTAACCTTAAATAAATCTGCCTTGTACACTTCAACTAGAAGCTTCTTTTTGCTTTTCTTGATGTAGTTATTCAGTGCTCATTTTCATTCTTTAACTGCTTGCTTAACTTTCAAGCAAACTCTTCCCCTGATTTTCTTGGTAAGTAAAGATTATCAACATCACTTCTAGTTTTAGACAATGAGTGATGCTTTGTCAATCTATTGCTTCTAATTCTGGTTGTTTCCAATTGACAGGGGTCATTTCGAGCAGGAGCTCGGGGGAGCTGAGCTCTGGGAGTTGGTGCCAGCCCCCCCCCCCCATGGGGGAATGCCTGCTTGTGCCATGGCTGCAGCAAAATGACCCCGCCCCCTGGAAAGGTTCTTGTTTCTCCGACCAGCCTTCTGAAGGCTTCAGCCACCACTGAGGCTATCCTCCCAGAATAGTGGTATTTCTGAGGCTTGGATTAGTAGCTGTCCCCTCTCTGCCAGCTTGCTTGCTTGCTTTCTTCCCTCCCTCCCTCCCTCCCTCTATCTTCTTTCTCTTTCTTTCTTTTTTACTTTCTTTCTTCCTTCCTTCCTTGCCTTCTGACATGCTTCCGGTGATGTCAGGTGGTGTAGCATATGCAAATAAGTTATGCTAATGACTTATGCTAATGAACTCCTGCACCTCTTTTTCTACGAAATGACCCCTGCCAATTGATAATGCCAGCTGTATATCTTGGAACTGGGACTGTCCACGTGTTAATTGCCTTTACTGTATTAATTTTGTTCGCAATATCTTTTTAACTCTTTGGTAATACTCCTTGGTTGTATTTTTCTTAACAAGGATATGTTCGACATGGTCATCTTCCAAAATTCCACTACATTTGTAGTTTTCTTCGAAGCCCGGTGTTTTGATGTTGTTGTTTGGCATTTTGATTTCTTCTTGTTCAACACTCTTTCCTCTATTCAGTGCTAATTCTGCACATTGATGGACCTCTGCTCCATATGTTTATCCAGTCCCCTCTTGAAGCTGTCTATGCTTGAAGCTGCCACCACTTCCTGCAGCAGTGAATTCCACATATTAATTACTCTTTGGGTGAAGAAGTACTTCCTTGTATCTGTTCTAAACCTACTGCACATTAATTTCATTGAGTGCCCATGAGTTCTTGTATTGTGAGAAAGTGAGAAAAGTACTTCTTTCTCTACTTTCTCTATCCCATGCCTAACTTTGTAAATCTCTATCATGTCACCCCTCAGCTGTCATATCTCTAAGCTATCTCTGAGCTCCATGGCTCAGTCATTGAGAGTATCTAGAAACCCAGTGTCGTGACTTGAACACATACTGACCTGGTCAACATGTGGGTAGTTCTCTTGTTACTACAACTGTAGCATTATGCGTCAACTGGTTAGTTTCAGTTAAAATCCCTAGCTAGGAATGGAATGATCCAGGAAGGAGTGGAGCCTCTAGATGCAGAAGGGTGCAGACTGTGTGGAAAGGAGAGGAGGGAGCAAGACTGCCGTGCTGGGGAGCTTTAACCTTAATCATAGACTCTTAACACCTTGTTTAAGGTAATTATGATTTGTGGATGGAAACTGGTAAGGGAAGGAGACTTTTGTTCTAAATTGTAAATTTTAGACTTATTGTTTCAGGGCTGTGTTATCTAATGGGGAGTTCATTTGGGACCTTCATCTTGGAAGCCAGTGCACAGGCATGTTCAGCTGGAGAGCTCTTGGGCCACCAACAAGAGGAAAGAGATGGACTTTGGGGGTGACAAGCTGTGAAGGAGTGAAAAGTTAATTGTCTGGACTTTAAAAGATCACTGTTCTATTGTGTTACTAAGATCTATGTTTTAATCACATATGTACTCAGAACCCACAAGCTGAGGTTACATTTACTGCAGGAATTGTTTCAATCACTGCATTGATATTTTCAATGAGTCCTGCAAATTCTTTCCTTGATGTTGTTTGAGCACAGGTCATCTTTGTCTGTCTTCTTTGCTGTTGGTATGCTCTAAGACTTTTGCCTTCAGTTCTACCTGTACAGAGGTGAGCTGATGATGTATTGTCCATATCTTGCTCTTAATTAGTGGACTTTCAAGAGCAACTTTATTTCTGTGGCCTATATCTTGGTTAGTTTCATGTATTTCTTGTTCTTCGTATTCTCTTGAGTGGCTCTTGTTCCTTATTTCATCTAGCTTTATTGCTGTGAAAAAGTTGTTTCTCATGATAAAGCGGTGCTGATCTGCTAGTTGCTGTTCAGTGATGGTAAAATCAGGACACTTTTCTTTCCATATTTCAAACATTCATTGCAGATATCCATGCTGTTCAGGCTTTGAGTCAAAATAACATTGCATGATGATTCTGTTTTGATCTCAAGACCAGGGCTTTTTTTGCAGAAAAAGCCCAGCAGGAACTCATTAGCATAATAGGCCACACCCAACAGTAGAAACTCATTAGCATATTGGGCCACACCCCCAACAGCACAGCTTCCTCCCAGGATCAGCTTCCCCAGGTGCCCCACAGCTTGCAAGGCACATCGGGAACCCGAGGGAAGGAAGGCAGTTTCTGGATCGGCTTCCCCAGGTGCCCCGCAGATGCAGTGTGCCTGGGGGACCCGAGGAGGGGAGGCAGTTTAAACTGCCTTCCCTCCCTGGATCGGCTTGGCTTCCCCAGGTGCCCCGCGGTTTGCAAGGTGCCTGGAGAACCCGAGGGGGAGGCTGTAGGCGTGGCCAACTTGGAAGCCAGCCGGAATTCCATTCCTGTGCGTTTCTGCCCAAAAATAGGCCTGCTCAGGACTATTCCCCCCCAATGTTGCGGGTTTTCCAGTAGCTGATCAGATCCCTGTTGTTGTTGTTGTTGCTGTTGTTGTTTCTATGCTGCCTTTCCACCCAATACAGGGTCCCCAAAGTGGTAAACTGTTAAAAACATTTCAAACATTCAAAAAATTTCAGTACATGAACAAGTATTTAAAATACTATATATAAATTATTTCACATAATTAAACAGAAGATGTTAACCCAGACACAGGGAAGAGAGTTAATAAGGTTTAAGGAGGGAGCACCAAAAAAAAATCTTCACCTGCTGGCAGAAGACAATGATAGTGGGAGACAGATGAATCTCCCTAGAGAGAGTGGTCCAAAATTTTGGCACCATGACCAAGAAGACCTTTCCTAGCTTCAGGTGACAGAGGCACCCAAAGCAGAGCCTTTGAAGATGGAGTGGTTGGGTATGGTCCCTACAATGCACTCCAGTCAACATTCCAGCTGCAGCGTTATGTACCAACTAATACATGGGATAGAGAAAGAAGTACTTTTCTCCCTTTCTCACAATACAAGAAATTGTGAGCACTCAATAAAATTGATGAGCAGTTGGGTTAGAACAGATAAAAGGAAGTACTTCTCTATCCAAAGAGTGATTAACACATGGAATTCATTGCCACAGGAGGTGGCGGCAACTACAAGCATGGATGGTTTCAAGAGGGAATTGGATAAACATATGGACCAGAGGTCCATCAGTGGCTATTTGCCACAAGGTATAGATAAGAACTCTCAGTCTGGGGCAAGTGATGCTCTGTATTCTTGGTGGTTGGGGGGGCAACAGTGGGAGGGCTTCTAGTGTCCTGGCCCCACTGCTGGACCTCCTGATGGCAACTGGTATTTTTGGCCACTTCATGACAGAGTGTTGGACAGGGTGGGCCATTGGCCTGATCCAACACTGGCTTCTCTTATGTTCTTAACTAGCTTCTGAACAGTCTTCAAAGGCAGCCCTATACAGAGCACAGAGCAGTAATCTAATCTGTATGTTACCAGGGCATGAACTACAGGTCTTTCCTGCCCAGAGTAAGAAATTATTTCTGTTTCAGATATGAGAGTGAAGTTGCTTTCATTTTTTTTAATTCAGAAAAAATATATATTCAGCTATCAAAAACTTAGGGAAACACTGAAGCCATACAAGCCACAGATAACTCCCTTGCCTACAGAAACATTCCACTTGCATCATATCACATTTAAATGTGTTTTAATGTGTGCACAGGCCCATTTGCAATTAATATGAGCATGTCTACACAGACTTTCCACCAGTTATTTGTCTGCTAATGTTACATGTGAACAGGCCTAGGGTTGCCAGCTCCAGGTTGGCAAACTACTGAAGATTTGGGAGGTGTAGCCTGGGGAAGACAGGAACCTCAGTGGGGTACAATGCCATAGAGTCCACCTTCCAAAGCATCCATTTTCTTTATGGGAATTGATCTCTGTAGTCTGGAGATGAGCTGTAATTCCAGGAGATCCCCAGATCCCACCTGGAGGCTGGCATCCCTACTGGCAGTACACAGAACTTGCATTTTAACAGGGTGTGTGTGGAATGCTTGCCTTTAGCACAGCCTGTGTAAACAGGGGTCATTTCGTAGAAAAAGAAGTGCAGGAGCTCATTACCATAACTCATTTGCATATGCCACACCCCCTAACATACCGGAAGTGTGTCAGAAGGCAACACCCACCCCTCAGGCTCCACTCCACAGGTGAGTGAAACTGACCTGCTCTTCCTCCATTCCCTTCCCCATCCAATACTTTGTGCAATCAAAATAAGCGTAAAGAACACACCCTCATTCTCTTCCTGCTCCCTTGAAACCACCAGGTTTCAAGTAGACTTGAGATACCCAGGACATGTGCACCACTCATCCCTTTTCCTTCCCCACCCCACAACAAGACACCCTGTGAGGTAGGTAGGGCTGCCAAGTCCCCCGGTAGGGCGGGGGAAACACTGATTTTTAGAGCTTATCTCTCACTTTTCCAAAGTTGGCCACCGGGGGGACAAAATGGCTGCCTTAAAAGGGAAATGTCTGCAGAGAGCCTGCCCTGCAGTAAAAAGCCTCGCCAGACATTTCCCCTTTAAGAAGTCAGCAAGAGAGCTTCTTCCACAGCAAGAGAGGTCCGCCCAGAGATTAAGGAGGGACTGAAGGAGCTGCTTTTGCATGTGGCTGGCAAGGTGAGTTTCTCTTCCAGCTCTTTTCATTCTCTCTCCCTCTTTCTTTTTTCTGTCTGTCTGTCTGTCTGTCTGTCTCTCTCTCTGTCCCCATCCAGCAGAGGTCTATCAGTGGCTATTATAGCCACAAGGTCTAAATGGAAGTAAGTGCCTCTGCCAGTTTTTTTTCCCTTCTCTCTCTCCCCCTTTCTTTCTTTTTTCTGTCTGTCTGTCTGTCTGTCTGTCTGTCTGTCTCTGTCCCCATCCAGCAGAGGTCTATCAGTGGCTATTATTAGCCACAAGGTCTAAATGGAACCCTTTGTCTGGGGCAGTGAGGCTCTGAATTCTTGGTGCTTGAGAGGGGGGCAACAGTGGGAGGGCTTCTGGAGTTCTGGCCCTGCTGCTGGACCTCCTGAGGGCACCTGGTATTTTTGGCCACTGTTGTGACACAGAGTGTTGTACTGGATGGGCTGTACTGGATGGGCTGATCCACTGTGGCTTCTCTCCTGTTCTTATGATATGAAAATCATATTTAGCACTTGTGTAGCACTTAGTGCTTCATATTCTGCCGAGATGAGGAAGGATTCAGTAGGGCCGTTGCTCAGTGATAGAGCATCTGCTTGACATGCAGGAGGTATCAGCCTCTTCAGCTAAAAAAGGATCAGGTAATAGGTGACATTAAAGATCTCAGCCTGAGACCCTGGAGAGCCACTACCAGTCTGAGTAGTCAGTACTGACCTTGATGGACCAATGGCCTGATTCAGTATTAGGAAACTTCATGAGTTCATGTGTCAGCATGTGGAAGCAACATCACAGGATGTGACATCACAAAATGATGTCACTTCCTTTCTCCTGGCTCCACCCCCAAAGTCTCCTGGCTCCACCCCCAAAGTCCCCAGATATTTCCCAAGTTGGACTTGGCAGCCCTAGAGGTAGGTGGGGCTGAGAGAGGTCTTTTGAGAACTGCTCATGAGAGAACAGCTCTGAGAGAACTTGTGACTGGCCCAATGTCACACCAGCAGCTGCATGTGGAGGAGTGGGGAATCAAACCCGGTTCTCCCAGATTAGAGTACAACTCCTGACCACTACACCAAACTGATGGGGTGGAAGCTGCTGAAGGGTTGGTGAAATTTCTCTAGTACTTATGCGCCATGTGCCCAGATAAAAAATGGTATACTTAGAAAATTTATATGCCACCTTGGGCAAGTCTCTGGAAAAGCAGCACACAGTCATAAAAGGAACAATGATAAAATTATCAATATTAAAACAAAACATTAAAAACAATAAAGACCCTAGCAAGGCTTTCCCCGGGGCGCTGCACCTCTGCACTGCTTGGGGAAGCTGAGGAGGGGGCGGGGCTTGGTAATGTGCCCGCCCCCTGGGCTCCTCACTCCCAAAGCTGCACTCCTGTGCGCTCCCACTCCAACGGACCCCTGTGTGTAAATCAGATCTGACCTAGGAGCTATAAGAAACATTTTCCCCCTCCCATCCTTTATTCCCTCTGCTGCTTCTTTTGTTTAGCAAAGGATGGTGCTGTTCAAAGCAGCTTCTTTAAAATCTGCTTGGAATGCAAGTCACTGAATCTCCATGCAAAGTAATCTCCACGTGATAGTGAGAAAAATTTGTTTACAGCAGCTCTCTGCATAACAGTAGGCTTGTAGGAAGAATGCCCCTTCACCCAGATCCTTTCTTAGCAGTTATTCAAAGGCCTTATTGACTAACAAAATATTTTAAAGCCTAGAGTCAACCAGGGAGAAAGGGGACTCCTGTCACCTAGGAACTGACCTACATTCCACATTCTGCTGCAGCCTAGCAAAGCATGTTTGTGACACATGTTTTGTCATAGGGCAGATTAGCTTTCATTGATTCATTTCGTAATCCTGTACAAAGTGCTCTGCAATTCCGCTGACAACAATTTGCAGTTTGGTTAGGCTGAAGACTGTTTCACAAACAGTATTTTTCACCAGTATACTCCACCCTCAATTGTTCTACAATCCCAGCCCAACCACCTTATTTGGTTTTCCTAGGAATCTTTGGGGCTAGATTCAAATGTTACCTTGTTTCCTCTTACTGACTGACCAACATTACCATATTTTGTAATACACTTACTGATTGACAGAGAAAATTGTATCATATTTCTTTTAATCCACCTTCAGTCCCAGACAGACCAGTAGTAGTAGTCGTAGTTGTCTTCGTAGTAGCAGCAGCAACAACAACAATAACAACAATGTGGGTTGGACACCTTTCCACAAAGAAGTCTGCCTTCAGTGCTGAAAGTCATCCTCCATGGACATAAGTGTTTCTCTGCTGGAGGAAGACTTAGCAGAAGGAGGTTATTTAATCTGATTTTGTGGAAGAAAGTCACTGAACCCAACCATATCCATATCAGCTGTCAGCTTACTTGGGAGTCTTTTCGCTATCTAGTACATTTTTACCCTGCCTTCCCTCTAAGAAGGCAGAGTTCTCCTTACCCAAGTTTCCCCTCACAATAATCTTGTATGGTAGGTTTGGCTGACAGAGAGTCACTGTCCCACGGACACCCCAGTGGGTTTCATGGCAGATTGTTAATTTGAGTCTCTCAGATGCTAGTCTGCTTTCCTAAGGAGCCTCCCTCCTTTGGGAGGGACCACATCCAGCCTGTGCTGAAGGCATTGCACTGGCTGCCAATAGCATACCGGATTCACTTCAAGGTGCTGGTTCTGACCTTTAAAGCCCTATATGGTCAGGGGCCTATCTAACTGAGGGACCACCTTTCCCCATACATTCCCCAGAGACCACTGAGGTCAGGGTAGGGTTGCCAGCCTCCAGGTGGGGCCTAGGGATCTCCCGCTTTTACAACTGATCTCCAGCTGGCAGAGATCAGCTCCCCTGGAGAAAATGGCTGCTTTGGAGGGTGGACTCTATGGCATTGTACCATGCTGAGGCCCCTCTTCTCCCCAAACCCCACCTTCTCCTGGCTCCACCCCCAAAGTCCCCAGGTATTTTCCAACCTGGACTTGGCAACCCTAGGTCAGGGTCACAAAACCACCTGACTCTCCCTGGCCCGAAAGATGCCAGGTTGGCTGTTACTAGAACTCGGGCCTTCTCAGTGGCGACTCCACACTGGTGGAATGAGCTCCCAGAAAACATTAGGGCCCAGCGGGACCTTTTACAGTTCCGCAGGGCCTGTAAAATGGAACTCTTCCACCAGGCCTTCGACTAGGAGCTGCCACTGATGAATGAGCCATTGGAAACTACCCATGCTATGGCCCTATGCTACAATGTTAGTTTGCCTCTCTGTATTAGACCATCTACAGAAACCATCATCAGTACCTACTAGCACTTTATATTATTTATTGCTATGTAATTTTATTGTATTTATTGTATTTGATTATTTTATTGCATTTTAATTGTTGTATGCTGCCTTGAGCCACTTCATCCGGCAAGGCAGGATATAAATTGAAATAAATAAATAAATAAGTGGTTCCTCCTCCAACCAAAGAGCCACTTAAGTTGAAGGATGGCTCCTTAAGGCTGGAGAAATGGGACAGAATAACAAGACACAAATGCTTTGACTAAATAATACATTATTGGAACTTTTAGTCTATATTGCTACATATAGCACATTTTAAGTAGGATCCTATTATGAAATTTCTGTATTGCTTAATATGTCATGTTAATACTTCTGCTATGCATCTATTTCTTTCTGGTGGTTCCAGATTTCTACTATCCTAATGCGTTAGTTATTGAATGTCCTATTCTGTTGATTGTACTGACTCTCTATGTTTAGCATAATCTGCCTTGAGTTCCTGTGAGAAAAATAAATCCATAAGAGGTGTATGCATCTATTTTGCTGTGTGTAAAGGTACTAGAAACCCACTGGTTGTAAAAATTGCTAGTTTCCAGGGCATGGCAACGCACAGTAATCAAATTGGTTCACTTCCTGGTCAGGGCCATTTTACTACTTGAGTAATGATGGGTAAACTCATCCCACAGTAACTCATTCACATGATCATTGCCTTGGGATTCAGCTAGATAGACAGGACAAAGACAGAGAAAAGGGACAAGTCTTGATAAAGAAGCCATAAATCCAGTCAAAGGTGTGTATTTTGAAGACTGCAATCCTATGCATTTTTACCTGGACACAAGTCCCATTGAAATCAGTAGACTTTACTTTTAAGTAACCATACACAGGCTTAGGCTGCATGCCCTTACTTACATGAGTGGGTGGGTCGCAGGCATGCTTAATTCTATCCCAGAAAAATCAGAGGGGCGTACATGCTGCATCCCCCATTGATGATTTTCCAAATTCCTTCTATTGTCAAGGCACTTGCAGCAGCAATAGAACATCCAAACAGTAGTTTTCCCAGCACTTTCCTTCCCCCAGCACACCCTCTCCACTGTAACCACACTACGCACCACTGGAGGGCTTTTTCTGGCTAACATTTTTTTAAATTGGTAATTGACATTGCTATAGCTTTAAGCTACAGTGAGGTATCAGTGATTGATTTTAAAGTATAACAATGCAAATTAAAACTGCAAAAAGCCAGAAAGGGCAGTCTGGCAATGTTGGGGGATTGGCAGCCACAGGGAACTCAGGCAAGGAAAACAGCATTGACGTGGGCAGGATCTGCAAAAATATACACCTTCCTGTCCACACAGAGTACAAAGTTGCTTTGATTGATCAATCATACCAAACCAGAGGGAAACACAGGAAGAGGATGATCAGGGAAGATATTATGCAGATTCTCAAACAAAAAACAAAAAACCCTCACTACAGTTTAGGCATGAAACTGGAGCAAAATCTGTATATGTGGAACCAGCCACAGTCAGATACTGATGACATGCACTCTAGGGTAAGTCCTGTTGATTCAAGGAGGTATTTCTAAACATGCTTCGGGTTACTGTCTGCATTATGACCAGGGGTCATTTCGAGCAGGAGTTCAGAGGAGCTCAGCTCCGGGAGTTGGTGCCAGCCCCCCACCCCACCCATGGGGGAATGCCTGCTTGTGTCATGGCTGCAGCAAAATGAGCCCATCCCCTGGAAAGGTCCTTGTTCCTCTGGCCAGCCTTCTGAAGGCTTCAGCACCACTGAAGCTATCCTCCCAGTATAGTGGTATTTCTGAGGCTTGAATTAGTAGCTGTCCCCTCTCTGCCAGCTTGCTTGCTTGCTTTCCCCCTCCCCCCTTCCCCCTCTCTATCTTTCTCTCTCTCTCTCTCTTCTTTCTTTCTTGCCCTCTGACATACTTCTGGTGATGTCAGGTGGTGTAGCATATGCTAATGAGTTATGCTAATGAGTTATGCTAATGAGCTCCTGCACCTCTTTTTCTACGAAATGACCCCTGATTGTGACTATGGTATATGGTGGGATTGTGCCCTTTTATTTGTCAGTTTGCAGAATAACTCATTCTCCATGCTTCGTCCTTGTACAGAACTAGTTGTGAGGTGCTGCATCATCATCATCCTAACAGCTGTTGTTGTGGTTACTATTTCTGCTATTACTGTAATGAAGATGATACAGTAGAAGAAAGTTAACAAGTAGCCTTGGCAAAACTATGGAGGGAAAGGCAAGTTTTGAGAATGGATTTTCAAGGAGATTAACTGCAGATTTACACTTCAGGGACATTTAAATTATTATGGTGTATGGCCTATGGGCTTATAAAACCAAACAAACTGAAACTGACTTCAGGGACAATTTTTATTTTTATTTTTACTGTAAAATTTTTATTGCAAGATAGAATATTTCCAACAAAATACATAATATTTTTTTTCCTTTTTAAATACAGAAATTCAGTATCAACAATAAGAAATACTATATATATTTAACAGTTGATAAACCTGTAACTATTGTTCATGTTATTTATTTGTCTGTTTAGCCTTTGTTTTGGTTTTGTTTTGGCCTAGTGGTGCTCTGTAATTATGCTATTATCATTATACCTTAAAATATGATTAAGGTAAGTATATAATTATTGAGGTCGATAAGATTTAAGTATATTTTGCAGTGTTTAAATGTAATCAGAGGTATTTAAAAACAAAGCCACTTAATATAATTAGGATTGGATTTCAAACTCAGCCCTGGAAAGTCCTACACAAAGTTTGGAAATGTCAGTTGCTGTGCCTTCCCCACCCAGCCTGCTATGTAAACCAGGAAAGTACCCAGTTTCCCACAAGTTTTTCTAATTGTTGTATATCAGGACCACAGTCACTAGGGACTCTTGTAATGGCGACCGCCACGTGGTCATCACACATGGCCAGAATCTACCTGAGCTTCAGCCAGGTAGAACAATAGCTGGTCGGATCCACCAGACCCCACACATGCTATCCCCACAGGTCCTGCGGTGGTCAATTTTCCTTGCAGGTTACCAGTACAAGCTAGTGCACCGCCCCGGAAAAGCCATGGGCCATGCCGACACCCTTAGCAGCCTCCCGCTGTTTTCCTGCGACCCGGACCCCGTTCCTGCTTTCCACGTTGCACTCGTCGAGGACCTCCTGGACCAGCCTGTCCAGGTATCTGACGTGGCCCGTCGCACAGCCTGAGACCGAGTCCTCTCCCGGGTCTTGGACTGGATGGGGAGGAGGTGGCCTGACCATCTGGGCCCTGATTTTGCCACTTTCACAGTAAGGCAGCACGAACTGTCCACCCACAAGGGGTGCTTACTATGGGGCACAAGGGTGGTAATCCTAGGGCCACTCCGCTCAAAGGTCCTAGCAGCCCTCCATGAGTCCCATTCTGGAATTGTCCGGATGAAAGCCCTGGCCTGCAGCTATGTGTGGTGGCTAGGCATGGACAAGGAAATTGAGGACTGGGTGTACCAGTGCAGCAAATGCCAAGAGTCATGCCCTGATCCTCCTCACGCCCCCATCTGGCCCTGGGAGTCGACTGACAAGCCCTGGTCTCAACTCCACCTGGACTTCGCAGGGCCAATCCAGGGCCAGTTGTTTTTTATCATTGTAGACAGCTACAGCAAGTGGCTGGAGGTAGTCCCGGTGCAGGCTACCTCAACCAAAGCGGCCGTCTGAGCTCTGTGGTGCATCTTTGCCACCCATGGGTTGCCCAACACTCTCATTATGGACAATGGGACAGCCTTCATGTTCGAGGAGTTCCAGCACTTCACAGACTCTTTCTGTATCCAGCACATCTGCTCGGCACCCTTCCATCCTGCAACCAACGGACAGGCGGAACGGATGGTGAGGACAACCAAGGACGCCCTTAAGGGGATGGAATAAGGGGATTGGGAGCTCCAGCTGATTAAGTTCCTATTCGGCCAACGGAACACCCCACACACCAGGATGGGACACTGACCGGCAGAGCTACTGATGGGTCAATGCCTTGGCTTCCCGCTGGATCACCTCCACCCGGACTGCACCATCAGCAGAGATGCCAAGCACGAGTCCCGGCCAGCGGCACGAGGTTTCTCCCCCGAGGATCCCATCTACGCACAGAACTATGCCAGAGGTCCAGTGTGGGTCCCCACAAGGATCATCCATGCAACCGGGCCGCTCTCCTACGAGGTCTTCACAGATGACGAAGTGGTGTGGCAGCACCATATCGACCAGCTCCGGCAGCGTCTCCCAAGCAACACACCCAACATCCCTGACTATGGCTCCCGCCGAGCCGGTCCTAACCCCGCTCCAGGAATCCGACCCAGACACAGAGCCTGTGGAACCCCTACCTCAAGACCATCCCAATGAGTCCATGCCACCTGAGCCACTACCAGACATTCCCGCAAGCAGCCCTGGGCAGCCACCGGCGACCCCACTCCCCGAGCCGAGCAGTGCCCCGCAGCCGGCAACTCCCTGGCGCTCGGTACCCGAGCGTCGCCGGCTGGAGTACTTGAAGGACTATGTTTGCAGGGGAGAACTAGACTATGGGGGGAGGGGTGTTGTTGTTGGCCGGCAAGGCACTGCTAGTGCTCTTATGAATTGTGATATTCATAAATTTGAACTTTGGGCTGCCTTAAATGGAAGGGCCATGTGCTTTCTTCATAATAGGAGCCAGCTCCAGCCCACGCCAGGAGGCTGACACCCTAGATGAGTTCACCAGAGACAAAGGACTCCTCTTGCCATGAGGTTTCTTTCTGTTTCCATACGCTGGCCATCCCCTGCCCCCTCCAACATACCTGCATAGTTATGCTAAAGCCATTGCTTAGCAACTAATGTTCGGGCCACCACCCAGTCAGCCAAAGTCATTGACTTACAATAGATGTGGCCAGGTGAGTCATCGGACCCCAGGCCCACTGTCTGTTTCCTGATGAGATCATACTCTTGCAACAGTGACCATCCCCTGGACCTCCTACCTTTGTCCACCTTTCACCTATTCCAAGGTCCAGAAGGGACGGACCGCCTAGTAGGTGTGTTAGTGGGATGTGGCCTGATCAGCCCGCCCCAAGACCCCCCAATAAAAGTCCAAACCCGGAGTCACTCGCTCTCTTGAGCCGTCACCCCCTATCAGCTTTACTACCCCTTCAGTCCAGCTTTCTGTACCCAACCCTTGCCTCCATCTTTAATCCTCTCTCTCTGGAGTAGCTACCCAGGAGAACCATGTGGTCTTGCTGGTTCAAGCCTCGTGTCCCCATAGTCTTTCTATTTCTCTCCCCATCCAATCCAGCCTGACATCGGACAACGCATCTAAGGTACTGTGCTTTCCCCACCAACGATTACCTGCTCATGCAAATGTGCTATTTTCTGTCTTTATTTCTTAAGCCTGAGTGATTCTGTGTGTGATTACGTTTTTTTTGTATGCTTGAATAACATTATCCAGTAAACTACATTTAACTGGAACACTGCCTCACGTGCCTCTTTCCTTGAGAACTCCCGGGAGGGGTGGGACCCTGGTATAGTCGGCAAGAACCCGTGTATTTTGCTGATTGCTAAACATAAATTAAAGCAATTTGGCTAACATTGTGTATCAGGACCGTGGTCGCCAGGGACTCTCGTAAAGGTGACCGCCGCGGGGTCATTGCATATGGCCAGAATCTACCTGAGCTTTGGCCAGGTAGAACAATAGCCGGTCGGATCCTAAACGACTGCCAGTCAGGAGCCTAGGTTTCCCCCAGGGGACGTATGAACTGTAACCACTATCTTAAGGTCCTATCAGGACACTGGGGCAAGGTCGGGGGATTATCTCCGACCGGCAAAAAAGAGGGCTCTGAGCCCAGGGTTTCTCAGGTTCCATCTTGACCCGCAATAAACCACTATGCTGATTTCACTGTTACCGGCCTCCCGACTCCAATACTTTCCACTAATATATCATAGAAAGCACAAATTATTTCCTGCAGTCAATGTTTTTAAATTCCTTTGTCTAGCTTAGCCTGGCTCCTTACTTCTGTATCCACAGGGTTCAAAATTTTGCCATTTAGCAAGGAGAGCAGTTCAGAAATCTGAAGCCAGCCTCTGCTCCTGTCCATGTTTGGTTTGTGGCTCTCCCCACCACCACGCACACACACTTCTGCTTCCTGTCGGATAAATTTCCACTCCTCCCATGGTAACATTGTCTTTTGGCAGAACCTGCTGTGACCTTTCTGGCCAGGGCAACATTCTGTCATTGTTTAGTGTTTATTTGCATTCCGCCACACATCCACATTCGGGGCGGGGGGGGGGGGAGCTAAACTCAAAACAAGGACAAGAAAGGGAACCTCAGCAGGAAGAAGCAGCAATGTTTGCTACCACCTGCAACATCTTTACATTACAACATTTCACGGAGACAAGCACATGTGGATAAGTGACATCCCTGTCCACACACCAAGGACCACAGCCTAAACCCTTCAGTGTTAGGGAAGGTATCTATACAATATATGCATACAAGGTATGCATTAGAGGTATGTATTGTAGAGGTATGTATACCTATGACACTTTCCTTTTTAAAAAAAAAAGCTTTAAGAAAATGTATTAGATTCCCTCATTCCTTTGTGGATATTAATAATAAAAAGATATCTGTGATTTCATTTGGCCTCATTTACCTAACACATTTTTATCCCAACCTTCCTCCAAACAGCTCAGGACACCCTCCCTTTCAATTTGACCCTCACTACAACCCTGTGAGGTAGGTTGGGCTGAGAGTGACCTGGCCCCCAAGTCACCCAGCAAAGCTTCACAACAGACTGGGACTTAGAACCTGCGTTCCCCAGGTCCTTAGACCAGTGCTCTAAGCACTAATCTACATTGGCTTTGAACATTTATTCTTTACTATATTTTCCAGATTGTACTTCTTACATGTTATTGTCTTTTGGTCCAACTCTGCAATTTTTGTAAGGTATAACTATTAATATAAAATATATAACTATAGCCTTTTGAATTACTAGATTACTTCTGAGCATGAAAGGTTGTCTCTCTCCACCGGTGTTGAACCTTAACCAGCCCTTGTCTGTGACAAAAGGTGAAGAGCTTCCCTCTCTGCCTTCTTACTCTCTCCTCGAACAAGGCACAGCAGCTCGGGTAAGGGTGAGATTGCCAAGCAATCCGAAGAAGGGCAAGCTGACCATGGATGAAGGGGGATGAAACCACCATCACCCCACTGTGATGAGCTTGCTCATTTCCTCGACGCCATGCTCTTGGTTTTACTCTCTTTGCTCAGTGTCCAGCTTACTGTCTTCCCAACAACTGAGTGCTGGAATGAGTTTCTGAAGGCTGAAGGAAGAGCCTCTAGTGGCATATCAAAGAACCCCATGTGGCTCCTGTGCCACTGAGTATCACTGTGTTATGCTTTTGTTTTGTCTGGCTAGGTGGTGATAAGGAGAGGATTTCAGAGAACAAGATGTGAGCATTGTGTGTCCATGTATGAGCCTTTACATGCATGTGCACTGCATACACGACAACCCTTCCCCCTCCAATCAGAGGTTTATAGCCTTATAAATCCATTGAAGTGCAATGAAGTGAAGGTTTAGAAGGGTTTAACTCTGCTTAGGACCACACTTTTAATTCCTAGAAGGAGGCTGAAACCTGAAAAACATACATTTTAATATGCGTTCCCCAACAGTTCCCCAATAGGCAAAACAGGGGAGAGAAGAAATAGAGTAATGTTTTACCTAGAAATAGGTACCAGTAAACAGGACAACAGAAACATCTACAGTTAAACGTTATAATGAATCCAGAAATTTCCAATGGATTCTGCAACTTGACTTCTGAGGACAGAAAGTCAGCAGGGAGGAGAAGGGGGAGGGAGAAGAGAGATCAGCAGCTACCACACAACACACATTCCTTCCTCCATTTCACAGAACAAAACTGGATGCTCTTATGCACCTGTTCACTTCAGAGATGGCTGCTTGAGCACTCCTTTCCCCCAGTGACTGCACATTGCTGAAGGATCTTGGCAGCCTACTGTATGCTGTGTTAGGTTGCTCTGAAGAAAAGAGGAGGAACAATGAGTAAAACCACCACCATATTTTAAATCCACAAAGGTTTTCTCACACAGAGGCTTTTCATCACAGATATGGAACGGCTTTCCAGAGGTGGTTAGGAGGACACCTACACACACCACCTCCAATTTTTTTAGAAAGTGCTGTAAATTATTTAAGAGAGTGTTTTAAGGTGTGTAGACTGTTCTATTTCAAATTTCTAGTTTGCCCTTCTTGGACTCTGTTTTTGGACAACCATTATTGGAATGAATGGGTTGTATGTGGAAAGGAAGGAAGGAAGGAAGGAAGGAAGGAAGGAAGGAAGGAAGGAAGGAAGGAAGGAAGGAAGGAAGGAAGGAAGGAAGGAAGGAAGGAAAAAGAGTTAGCCAAATTGCCTTATTTCATTATCAAATATGGGGAATATTGTTATTAAATGGCAATAGGCAACAAAAGGGACCAATTACCTATGTATACAGGAGTCCGGCCTTTTCCAGTGACCCAGAAATAGACACAGAGACCAAATCTTAAAGAAATGGTTTCTTTACTGAAGGAATATGCACACGCAAACAATACTTCAATCACACACACATCACAGAGCTAGGAAATATAGATTTGAAAGGTACAGCGACATTCACATTAGCAGGTAAATTGTTGGTGGGGTGATACATACCGATCCTGAAGCAGCGAAGCGATCCTGCAGCAGAAAAGGGGAGAAGGGAGACTATAATGGAAGGGATCGTGTTCTGGCCAGCAGAAGCACATGGAAGACTCTGGGCAGTGCTTACACTAAGAGCCAAGGTAGGATGGGGTTAGGTAGGAGATGCAAATGAGAGAGAGCAATGGCCATGTGCTCTCCTTTTATACCCTAAAAAGTGGCTGGGCAGGCTTATGCCTTGCCAGTTACGTAGTCCCCAGGAAAACTAGGAAAAACCCATTATTGATGGTCAGGAGATGACCAGGAGAGAGGAATAGTACTTGGGTAATAGACTTAATGTTTCTAACCAGTGACACTTTTCAGAGAGGAGTGTTCAAGACAAAAGCAGGAGAAAAGATAATCCTCTCAGTTGCTCGGCCAGCCATCAGTGTTAATGGTACTGAGAAGTACTGGAGTCGGGAGGCTGGTAACGGTGAAAACAGCATGGTATTTTATTGCGCGTTCAGATGGTACATGGAAACCCCACTTCGCGCCCACTTTTTATGCCAGTCAGAGATAATCCCCTGACCTTGCCCAAATTTCCGGATAGGACCTTAAGTCTATGGTTGCAGTTCATAGGTTTCCCAGAGGAAACCTAGACACGGGATTGGTGGCTGTTCAGGATCCAGCCATCTATTGTCCTACCTGGCCGAAGCTCAGGTAGGTTCGGACCACATGCAAAATGCCACATGGCAGTCGCCATTGCGGGAGCACATGCTGACCGCAGCATCAATACACATCACCCCTCCCCCCATAGTCCAGACAACCCCAGCACACATAGTCTTTTAGGTAGTCCGGCCAGCGACGCTCGCGTCCCGAGCACCGGGGAGTTGCAGGTCGCGGGGCGTCACTTGGTTCTGGGAGCGGGGCAGCTGGCGTCTGCTCCGGCGTGTCTTGGGGCAGGTCTGGTGGTTGTTCTGGTATCGCTGTCTCTCTTGGCTCATCAGGAAGCCAGCAGTCCATGGGTTCTGTCTCGGGGCAGGGTTCCTGGAGGGGTTGCTGGTCCGGTTCTTCTGATGCTGGAGTTGCAGAAACTTGGGGTGCGCTGCTCAGTAGGCGCCGTCGCAGCTGTTCAATGTGGTGCCACCACACCACACCATCTTCGGGACCCACGTGGTCATTGACTGCACGGTCAGGTTGAAGCCGGTCCAGCATGAAGCCGAGGCGCCGGCACATCAGCAGTTCCGCTGGCCAGCGTCCCGTGCTGGTGTGCGGAGTGTTCCTCTGGCTGAACAGGAACTTTGTCAGCTGGAACTCCCAGTCCCCTTGCTCCATGCGTTTAAGAGCATCTTTTGTGGTTCTCACCATTCGCTCTGCCTGGCCATTGGTCACAGGATGGAAGGGCGCCAATCGGATGTGTTTATGGTTGCAGTTCATAGGTTCCACGAAGGACACCTAGGCACGGGATTGGTGGCCGTTCAGGATCCGGCTGTCTATTTTCCTACCTGGCCGAAGCTCAGGTAGGTTCGGACCATGTGCGAAATGCCACATGGCAGTCGCCATTGCGGGAGCCCATGGCGACTGCAGCATCAATACACAACAGGTATAGTGCTCGGCAGCTGGGCTATCTTGATGGGCTCAGGATGGATGAGTCAGCCAGTTAATCCTGTCACAGCCATGTTCCTTTGTTTAAACTGAAATCAAGTTCTTTTTTTTAACCTGAAACTGATTACATGCAGTTTCAGGTGGTGTTGCTAGAAGGAGGTGCGGGGGATGCCTGCATGTTGAAGACAAGGCTTGTCATGGCGCTTAAACAGGAAAGTTCTTGTTATCTTCTCCATTACTTTGGGTGCTGGCTGCACATGGCTGTGGGTTTCAGGGAGGCTGGCATGCCATCTACCTGGGTTTGCAGTCATCTTAGGGAGGCAGGGAGGATGGCATCGGGTCTTCCATGGGTCCACATCTGGTGCTGCATGTGTCCATCTAAGGTTTCCCTCAGCTGGGCACATGTCTCCTTGTCCAGTACATTGGTACTGTTGCATGGTCACCAATTAATCCATTTTCCCTGGCACACTCTTTGCACAGTCCAGATATAGCGTTAGATTACAAGTCCATACTTTATACGAGGCTGGGGAAGGAAGGAAGCAAGCAAGCAAGCTAGCTAGCTAGCTAGCTGTAGGAGACCTGAGAATGCTGGGTGTCCCCCCACTTTTTCCCCCACTTGTTATAGTTTTATAGGTTTCCCCAGGGCTCATTTTGTAGCAGGAGCTCCTTTGCATATTAGGCCACACACCCCTGATGTAGCCAATCCTCCAAGAGCTTACAGTAGCCCCTGTAAGGAGAGCTCTGTAAGCTCTTGGAGGATTGGCTACATTAGGAGGTGTGGCCTAATATGCAAAGAAGCTCCTGCTACAAAATGAGCCCTGGGTTTCCCCAGGATTTACTGAAGTATATACATTCTTTGGACATTTCAGTCAAGCACTACTAGCCATAGAACTAGAAAAACACTAGAATCACACACAGTCTGAATTTCCAGTATTAAACTGAAAGCCACATTATTGGCCATGTATAGAAGAAGAGGAGATTGGATTTATACCCCACCCTCCACTACCCAAGGGAGTCTCAGAGTGGCTTACAAACTCCTTTCCCTTCCCCTCCCCACATCAGACACCCTGTGAGGTAGGTGGGGCTGAGAGCACTCTTGACATTAACTGCTCTTTTTCAAGAACAGCTGTGCCAGAACTATGGCTTGCCCAAGGTCATCCAGCAGCTACAAGTGGAGGAGTGGGGAATCAAACCTGGTTCTCCCAGATTAGAGTCCATGCACTTAACCACTACACCAAACTGGTGTATAGACAGAGAATCTGTCCTTTGGCATCTTTATAGTGAAATATCTATACTGTGCATGGAAAAACGGAAGCAATCCATTCAGTTTCACACCAGAAGTGCCAGTTAGTGATTCTAGCACTCTTGTCACCAGTTTGCCTGCCTAGTCTTCTTCACAGCTGATAACAGCACTTGTTCATAACATCTAAAAAATTGCACACTACCTTCCTTGTTTAGGAAAGCAGTGCAGGTTAATGCTAGAGAGGGGAATAATCCAGGGAGCTTCTTGGCTGCTCAAGGCTGCAAGTGCCCCAAACATCATTGATTTCCATCTATTTCCTCTCAGCTTTCTCACTGTACCTTTCCTCCCCCTATCAGCAAAGAGGACAGAAGATGAACAGACAGTCATAGTTATTTGGAATATAATTACAGCAGAGAATAATTTGACCTGTTCAGGAGACTCAGTAACTCCTGTCTGCCCCCTGCCTCCCACCTGTGCTATCTATAAAAGAAAAATCTCAAGGACACTTAATGGGTAAACAATTACAATCTACAAACACAGCACAGAAAGATGGAATGGGGGGGGGGGCGGTGATTGCCCATGACTTTATTATCATTATTATTATTCCACCAAGATTAGACCAATGCAAGGAAGTAGTTGTGTTTAGAAAGAACAAAAGCCCACGGACAAATCACTCTTGGGGTCATAATTGCTACTATGGCAACCAGTTTGGCTTGTAAATAATTGGGTCTGAATGAATAAAAATGGCTCTTTTGTGGGTACACAGGTGTCAACGCTTGATTAATATGAACAAGAGTGTTTGTGTGATCAAAGACCAAGCAGGTGCAGAAGATAAAGGAGAAAGGGCTTGTTTGTTTACATCTGGTCCTGCCCTATCCCACAGGCTCAAGGCAGGCCACATGCTTTAAAATACAAAAGAACTCATCATGCAAAAGGCTTAATGCACAACATGTGGCAACAGCTTAGGCATCTTCGTGGAAAATGGGCCCATCAGTGGCTGTTAGCCATGACATTCATTTATTTTAGTCATTTTTATAACAGCTCAGAGCCAGAAGGTTCTGGGCACTGTACAAAAATAGAAAGATATATCAAATTGCATTTAAAAAAGAAAAACATATGACAATAAAAATAAAGACCAATGAAAGAGCAGCACTGACAGCACTAAAACAAGAAACCATGAAAGTACCAACAGCAAAAATCTAAAAATACAGTCTAGCCAATAATAATAAAAATACAATACAGCTGCTTTTTTAATGGTGCCATCCTAAGCAGTGTTACACCCTTCTAAGTCCTTTAAATTCAGTGGACTAAGGAGGATGTTCTTCTCCTTAGGATGACACTGTAAATTACTTTAGCAATAGATAAATAACCAAGCAACAGGCTAATAGTAAACCAATTTTTAAAATAACCAGATGGAGCTTCCATGTACAGAGGAAGCATATTGCTCAATTCAAGACATTGGGAATGAAAAACAGAAGAAGGTTATCACCACCATGTCCTACATGTGAATTCCTAGAGCCATATGACTCAGTTGCTGTTGAAAACAGGAGAGTGGGCTCAGGTGTGCTTCAGCAAGGGAACTGTTAAGTCTAGAAGCTGTTTAGGCTTTTAGTAATGCTAAGTATTATTCCACCACCACTTACGTTGCCCTCTAGAACAGTGGTGGCGAACCTATGGCACGCGTGCCAGAGGTGGCGCTCAGAGCCCTCTCTGTGGGCATGCATGCCATCGCCCCAGAACAGAGTTCGCAAGATTCGACAGCAAAAATCACATTAATTGTTCAAAAGCATGCCAAATGCAAACTTTTACCTTTCAATAAAAAGTTGTTTGTATCATTGAAAGCTCTGTTACTGTGTTTTTCTTTTAAGACAAAAGATGTTAATGTATGAGTTGTTTTTTCTAAAACAAAAACCTCAGTATTCAGGTTAAATTGCTGTGTTGGCACTTTGCGATAAATAAGTGGGTTTGGGGTTGCAGTTTGGGCACTCGGTCTCTAAAAGGTTCACCATCACTGCTCTAGAATGACAAAAGACGAATCCTGCACACTATTTCAGTCATCCTTATAGTAACTATTTTTATGGTTCCTATCTTAACCTGAATGGCTTGTCTTAGGCCATTTAGCAATTGCATGGCCAAGATGAAATCTGAACTCAGGGCTTTCTACTTCACTGCTGTTAGCTTCTATGCTACATTACCTTTACTTGATCACTAAATGAAGAAGGCTCCTTGGTTGGCAGGGAGCCATTAAGGACATAAGATTAGATCTGCAGGATCGGACAAAAGTCCACCTGATCCAGCATCCTGTTTCCTAATCTGACCTACAAAATAATTCTGGGAAGCTCACAAGCAGGATGCAAAAGACAACAGATCTCCCCTGGCACTCTGAACATGGAGGTTCCATTTTTTATTGCAAACAGTTGATGAACCTGCCCTCTATGAATTTGTGTACTCCTTTTAAAAAACCTAACACTCTTTGGTTATCACCACAAGTTGGGGCAGTGAATTCAATTTTGACATTGTTAATTTTATTTTGCAATGCTAAATATAAGAAACAATCATTGATTGCTTGGGCAGACTACAAACCTATTGTAGAGGTATGTGGGAGAGGGACTATGCAAGAGAAGCTATGGCTTTGTATGCAGAAGGTCCCTAGTTCAATCTCTGGCATCTCTAGTTAAAAGGATCAGGTGGTAGGCAATGTGAAAGACCTCTACCTTGGAGAGCCACTGCCAGTAGGTTTGCCAGGTCCAACTCAGGAAATATCTGGGGACTTTTGGGGTAGAGCCAGGAGCAAGGACTTTTATGATGTCACTAGGGTTGCCAGGTGAGACCAACAAGCTGGAAGGGAGTTCTGGCCATCATATTTAAAGGCACTGCATTCACTTTAAATGCTTTCCCTCCACTGGAAATAATGGGGGTGGGGCACCTTTTGGGGGGCTCATAGAATTGGACCCCCTGGTCCCATCTTTTTGAAACTTGGGAGTTTGATTTTTTTTTCCCCAGGAGAGGTACTAGATGCTATGCTGAAAATTTGGTGCCTCTACCTCAAAAAACAGCCCGCCCCCCGAGCCCCAGAAACCAATGGATCGATTCTCCATTATAACCTATGGGGACCAGTTCCATAGAGTATAATGGAATGCCCAGTGGCCATTCCCCCCCCCCTGCCACTTTCTTGACAGCCATGAAACAGGGGGAGGGGTTCCAACCCAGGGGATACCCTACCCCCAACTGGGGATTGGTAACCTAACTGCCAGTCAAATTGGGCAATGCTGCCTGAAAACTAATACACAAACACACATATTCACACATGGATACCAACTCAGATCTTTTATTCCTATGACTGGACCTTGCCTTCAATCATTTTTTTGTATAGCAATGTAACACATGCATATTTTGGACTGCTAGACCTTCTGTACTTCCTTCATAATGACATCTCTGCCCCTTCCCCCCCCCCACACACACACTTCTTCTGTCAGCACCCATGTGGATATTTATCTGGCAACTGAGGATAATACTCCACATATGAAATTGATTCTAGTCCTTGAAACCTTGTGCCATAATAAGTATATTTGTTTTTAAGATACCCTTGGAACATCTACCATTGGGCTACTGTAACATACTCTACATTGGGCTGCCCTTCCAGACAAATCAGTAGCTACAACTGTTCATAATGCAGCAGCCCAATTATTGTTGATGGGAACATATCTTGCCTGTTTTAAAACAGCAACATTGGTTCACAATTGACTTCCAAGTTCCATTCAAGATGCTGGCTATGCTCTTTAAAACTCTTCAGAGCTTTAGGACCCACATGTCTGAAGAACCATCTCTCCCCTATGTCCCCACGAGCCACCTATAGTCTTCTGGTTGCCACTTACTAATTTTTCTCACACTTAAGATGGCCTCCTTGGTCATTACAGCTCATGCCTTTTCTATAGTGGTTCCCACCTTCGGAAACTGACTCCTTATGGAGATGAGGGGGGAAACCAGCTTTAGAAGTTTTTTTGAGACACTGTAAGGCCATTTGAATTGTGAGGGCTTTGAATGGGGTTTAAAATGCAAGCATTTTCATGGGGAGGGCTGCCTTGTGCCTCAAGAGAAAGGTGGGGTATAAATATTTTTTTAAAAAACAAGCCATTGACTGCATTGCATCATGAGAAGTGGAAGTTTGCCCATGACAGGCACATATACAACTTGTTGCTGTGCTTGAATGCTTACTGCAATACTACTACTGTCCCATCGTGTGCCAGTGTGAAACTAAAGGCTTCCTAGTTTAAAAAGCCATGAATCCTTCATCATCTGGCCATGACATCCCAATGGAGCCTTCCCACCACCATCCCACATGCACAAACCCGGAGTTCAGTTTATCCCCAATATGAGGCAGAAGACTCAAGGCCATGCTGGCCCAGACACTTACATTTAGAACATTACAAACTGGAGCTTGATTCAAGACTTCTCTCATCTAAAAGCTCTGAAGTGTATGTTGGGGGTGGAGATAAGGTTGCCAGGTCTGGGTTGGGAAATACCTAAAGACTTTGGGGGTGGAGCCAGAAGAGGGCGGGGTTTGGGGAGGGGAGGGGCCTCCGCATAGTACAATGCCATAGAGTCCACCCTGCAAAGCAACCATTTTCTCCAGGGGAGCTGATCTCTATCAGCTGGAGGTCAGTGGTAAAAGCAGGAGATCCCCAGGCCCCACCTGGAGGCTGGCAACCCTAGGTGGAGAGCCAGACAAACATGGAAACATGTAGCTATATTCACCTGTCCCAGAGAAACCTCTGTCAACTGTGATGTCTCTGTTCTGCCTCACATTTTTATCCCACAGTTTTTATCCCACTCAGGTGTAGCTAACTGTAGTTTTAAATAGCCTCAGAAGTTCTTGGCTAGTTTTACTGCAGTATGGGAAGGGCTGAACAGAGGATCAAACAAAGGATAAGGATTAAAACGGAGGGCACAGGGCTACCTTAAGCTCTAATATCACTTTGAAACTTTATTACACCTATAGATTGAAGTACTAATACTATTGACTAAGGATAGTGGGTTCACAAATAAGGCTAACCTTAGGCAGGTTTTTGTAATAGAAAGAGGGAAACAAAACAAACTACAGCTAGGATTTACAATACAGTCAGGGCTTTGAAAATGGGGTCCAATTTTAAACTAAAAATTTAAGCTAATTCTCACATTCTTTAAAGAAAGAGTTTTTTCCTACAAGAAAACAAGCAGTTATGTATCTCCTGTAACTACTAAGGTAACTCAGTTAGAGCCCCCCCTTTAATTCAAGCCCAGAAGGGCTAAATTAACATTTGAAATTAAATTAGCATTTGAAGTAAAAAGCAGAGGAGTTCTTATCTCAGCAGCTCCCTTTCAGCAATATCTGTTGTTAACCAACCAGCGGCTGGCTCACTCATCCTCCTTTACTGATTAGCTCCCAGTCAGTTTGATTGATTCCAGTGGGGGGGGGGTGGCGTTTTGGCCCAAGCTATTTATTTAGGGTTCCTACAAGTAGTCCAAGGTAGCAGGCTCTGCTTCAGTGACAAAATGGCTAGAACAAGGGAATAAACAGGCAAGTTCAGAGGCGTCGACTTTTAAAATCCCCGGGGGAGGCGGGGGCTCTTGTGTGCACATGCTTTGCACGCGCGCATGCTGGGACCATGTCCCCGCCGCCCCCCCCCCCCCCCGACTGGCCTAGCCTGGCCACTCCTGCTTCCGTGGGGCCAGCTGGGCAACTGCCCAGCGTGCCAGGCCAGTCCGGGGGGGGAGGCGGCGGCGGTAGCAGCCGGCGAGCAGGCAAACGAGGCGGCAGCCCGCAAGTTCCATATCCCCGCCGCCTCCCCCCCCCCCCCCCGCCTGCTCCTGCCTCCGTTCCTCCATCTAGCACGCTGGGCATTTGCCCAGCTGGTTCCTGGATGGAGGGAGGGAGGAACAGAGCAGGGGGAGAGGCGGTGGTGGCAGCAGCCGTCCAGCCAGCCGGCCTGGACACTCCATTTTCCCGGGGGTGGCTGAGCCCCCCCCCCCCCCCCGGGAAATTTCGGGGGTGGCTCGAGCCCCCCCCCATAGTTTACGCCTATGGGCAGACATGTGACTTCAGCAGCAGGGTGAGGAAGCCAGAGCACTAGTCCCTCAATGTCCCTAAAAAGGGTAAACACACTGTCCACAAGCAAATCTACATAAATAAAAAATTTATAAAAGGGGGGATTTTAAAAAGCAATTATGAAGGTAGAATGCCAGCAGGGGGTTGGGGGTTATCCAATGAATTGCACTGAGTGCAACTTGTATGACTGTCTGCAACTGGAGGGAAGTCGGGGGTGTTGTGCTCAGGGCAATTTGCTTCTAGTTCTCAGGGAATGAGTTCGCACCTTGGTGGCCAAGGTGGCTGATCTGGAGAAGCAGAGACAGTCAGTTAGGCACACGGATAAGACTCTCAGGGACTTGTTAGATGTGTCCCACTCCACTGCTGTCAGAGAGCATGAGGGTCAAACAGAAACAGGGCAACATGCTTAAGAAAGGGGGGATTTCCCTCAGAAGGGGCCCTTTCAAGTTGGTGACAGGTATCCATTTGAACCAAGGAACCATCCCTGGGCAGGGAGGGAGGAAAGGAGAGGGGCTCTTGGTAGTTGGTGATTCGGTCCTTAAGCATGTAGATAGATGGGTTATGAACCTGTGTACTGACCGCATGGTGACTTGCCTGCCTGGTGCAAAAGTAGTGAGCATTAAGCGTGGTCTAAATAGGCTGGTAGACAGTGGTCATGGCACATATTGGCACCAACAATGTGGGGAAATGTAGTTGTGTGGTCCTGGAGAAAAAATTTAGGCTGCTAGGGAGGAGACTCAAGGCCAGGAACCTCTAAGGTAGAATTGCTGCCTGTTCCACGCACAGGGCCAGCTAGACAGGGACAAATCAGGAGTCTCAATGTGTGGATGAAACAATGGCGTAGGGAGGAAGGGCTAACATTTGGGATGCTTTTTAGAACAAATAGGACCTGTACAAAAGAGACAGTCTCCACTTGTCCCAAGAAGGAACCAGACTGCTGGCATTTAAAATCCAAAAGGAGGCAGAGTAGTGTTTAAACTAAATCTTGGGGGAAAGCAGACAGGAGATGAAATGTCTCTGGTTCAGGATGGCTCAACTCTAAGAGATGAAGGGATAGCTGGTACTGTTCTAAAGGGAAATGGATTAGGACTGGCCACTGAGAGAGTGACAATCAATATTGATTGCCTGACAGGGTCTAGAGCAGGGGTGGCCAACCTGTGGCTCGGGAGCCACACGTGGCTCTTTCACACATATTGTGCGGCTCCTGGCAGGGCGGCTGGGGAAGCAAAGGGGAGGCATGCTTTTTCTCTCTTTCTCCCTTCCTTCCTTCCTTCCCTCCTCCCTCCCATCTATTTGCTTTCCTAGTTTCTCTCTCTCTCTTTCCACTTCTTTAATTCTTTCTTTCCATCTCTCTCGTTTTCTCTCTCTCTCTCAATATCATTAGCAAACAAGTAATATCATTATCAATAACCGGTTTTCCTTGTTTGTTTTTATTTTTGGCAGTCCCATTTAACGTTAATAAAAAAGCAAATTTACATATTTTTAAAAATAAAAACGTGTGTGTGATATTTGTTCCTGTCTTGCGGCTCTCAGACATCTGACGTTTATTCTATGTGGCTCTTACGTTAAGCAAGGTTGGCCACCCCTGGTCTAGAGGCCATAGGAGGAAGGTTGCAGGCCTGATATGCCTGGGAAAATATAGATGTTTTATACAAATGCTTGAAGTGTCTGAGGTAAAATGGGAGAGGTGGAATGTTGAGTGTCAGAGGAGAACGTAGACATTGTGGGCACTTCAGAAACTCAGTGGGATGAGGATAATCAGTGGGAAACAGTGATTCCTAGATATAAATTATATTAGAAGGATAGCAAGAGAAGGGTCAGAGGTGGAGTGGCGCTGTATGTCAAGTGGCTCTGTATGTCAGTAAAATTGAGAATTTAAGAGAAAGAGATTCATTTACAGAAATGCTATGGGTGGAAATAGTGTGCCCAAGAGAAAGCTTAACTCTGGGAGTTTGTTATTGCCCACCAAATCAAAGGTTAGATGTTTATTTAAAAACAGCCGAAGAATTATGGAAAGCAGCTAGAAGAAATAACTGTGCCATAATTGATTTGTCAATATGTGTTCAAGTCAGGAGAAAGAGATTGGGTTTCTAGATACTCTCAGTGACTGTGCCATGGAGCAGATGGTCACAGAACCTACCGGGGGGGGGGGGGGCGATCCTAGACTTGGTCCTAAGTAATCAAGACCTGCTATGAGATGTAAACGTGATAGTACCAGTTGAAAACAGTGACCATAATGCTGTTAAGTTTAGCATTTGTATAAACAGGGAGTTGCCCAAAAAGACCAACACAACCACATTTAACTTTGGGGGGGTACCTTCTCTCAAATGAGGGGGATTGTGAAGAAGAAACTGAAAGAAAAGGTAAGGCAGGTCAAATCCCTTTGGGAAGCTTAGAGACTATTTTAAACTACAGTCCTGGAATCTTAGATAAAATGTATACGACAGGTTAGGAAAGACACAAATAGATATTTAAAAGTTCTGCATGGTTAATGAACAAAGTAATGGAAGCAATAAAAGGTAAAAAGGATTCCTTTAAGCAGTGCAAGGCTAGTCCAAGTGAGGAAAATAAAAGGGAACACAGGCTTTAGCAAATAAAATGCAAGTCAGTGATCAGACAGGCAAAATGGGACTATGAGGAACATATTGCAAAAAAAACATAAAGACCAACAATTAAAAAATTCTTCAAATATAACAGTAGCAGAAAACCAGCCAGGAAGGTAGTGGGGTAGGGTTGCCAGGTCTGGGTTGGAAAATACCTGAAGACTTTGGGGGTGGAGCCAGGAGTGGGTGGGGTTTGGGGAGGGGCCTTGGCATGGTACAATGCCATAGAGTCCATCCTTCAAAGCAGCCATTTTCTCCAGGGGAGCTGATCTCTATCAACGAGAGATCAGTTGTAAAAGTGGGAGATCTCCAGGCCCCACCTGGAGGTTGGCAACCCTATAGTGGGGCCATGGGCTGACCAAGGGGTAAAAGGGTTACTAAAGGATGATAGGGAAATGGCAGAGAAGCTGAATAATTTTTTTGCTTCTGTCTTTCCTGTTGAAGATGGGAGGTACTTGTCCACTCCAAAACCACCAATTTTGGGAGGGGTGTTGAAAAAACCTGAGTCAGATTGAGGTGATAAGAGAGGAGGTCCTACGACTGATGGACAAATTAAAAACTGACAAATCACCAGGCCCCTATGGCATAGATCCAAGGGTTCTGAAAGAACTCAAATGTGAACTTGATCTCTGACTAAAATCTGCCTCCATTCCTGAGGACTGAAAGGTAGCTAATGTCACTCCCATCTTTAAAAAGGGTTCCAAAGGAGATCCTGGAAATTACAGGCCAGTCAGTCTGACGACAATACCGGGTAAGTTGGTAGGAACTGTTATTAAGGAGATAATTAGTAAGCACATTGATGAACAAAAACTACTGAGGAAGACTCAGCATGAATTCTTCTCTTACTAGCCTTTTAGAGTTCTTTGAAGGGGTGAACAAGCGTGTGGACAAGAGTGACCCAATAGATGCTGTTTACCTAGACTTCCAGAAAGCCTTTGATAAAGTTCCTCATCAAAAGCTCCTAAGTAAATTCAGCAGTCATGGGATAAGAGGACAAGTCTTCTTGTGGATGAAAAACTGGTTAATTAACAGGCAACAGAGAGTGAGTATAAATGGGCAGTTTTCACAGTGGAAGGTGGTAAGCAGTGGGGTACCACAGAGCTCGGAACTAGCTCTGGTGCTTTTTAACTTGTTCATTAATTATTTGGAGTTGGGAGTAAGCAGTGAAGTGGCTAAATTTGCAGATGACACTGGTGAGAACCAGGGATGTAAGGCGCTCCAGAGGGATCTGTCAAGGCTGGGTGAGTGGGTGTCAAGATGGCAAATGAGGTCCAAACATTGATGGGGTCCAAACTGGCAGTAACTGACCAGGAGAGAGATCTTGGAGTTGTGGTAAATAACTCCCTGAAAATGTTGACTCAGTTTGTGACTGCAGTAAAAATGACAAATGTTATGCTGGGGATTAGGACAGACACTAAAAACAAATCAGCCAATATCATAATGCCCCTGTATAAATCTGTGGCGTGTCCTCATTTGGAATATTGTGTACAGTTCTGGTCACCACACCTCAAAAAGATATTATAGCATTAGAAAAAGTAAAGAAAAGGGCAACTAAAATGATTACAGGAATGGAACACCTTCCCTATGTAGAAAGGTTAAAGAGGTTAGGGCTCTTTAGCTTGAAGAAATGACGTTTGAGGGGTGACAGTTTTCAAAATTATGCATGGGATAGAGAAAGTAGAGAAAGAAGTATTTTTCCCCCTTTTTCACAATACAAAAACTTGTGGGCACTCAATGAAATTAATGAGCAGTAAGCTTAGAACAGATAAAAGGAAAAACTTCTTCACCCAAAGAGTACTTAACATGTGGAATTCACTGCTGCAGGAAGTGGTGGCAGCTAGAAGTATAGACAGCTTCAAGAGGGGATTGGATAAACATATGGAGCAGAGGTCCATCAGTGGCTATTAACCACAAGGTATAGATGGAAGACCATGTTTGGGGCAGTGATGCTCTGTATTCTTGGTGCTTAGGGGACAACAGGCTTCTGGAGTTCTGGCTTCCCTGGTGGACTTTCTGATGGAACCTGGGTTTTTGCCACTGGACTGGATGGGTCGTTGGCCTGATCCAACATGGCTTCTCTTGGAGTTCAGGTCTAACCATAAAAACCATCTCAAACACTGGGCCATCTGTCAAATTAGTGAGTGGTCCGGTTCTTTATGATCCCTATGCAGTGATCGTATATGGATTCCATGCTTGTACAGAAGCCACTTCAGAACAAGTTGCTGTTCATGAGACCTGAAAAAAATAGATGAGCCAAGATAACTGTTTTCTGACCACTTGGACTAGGGAACCCTTTGTCCTGCAAAATAATAAAAGCATCCCTGATGTGCGCACATGATCTTCTTGTTTCTCTTTATTTGTTGCTGTCAGTGAACATTGTTTACAAAATGCCAACAACATATTTATTGTTTGTGCTCAGGCACCAACTCATTCTTCCTTTGAGTGAGAAGGCAGTCATAAAAACATTTTAGAGCAGTCCCACAAAAGCCTGATCATGTCATAAAGTTTCAAAAGATGTTTCAAAAAGGGAAAGGTTATTCTTGACCTTTTCAAATGTTGATTCAGAAATCAAGCTTTTATATACATTTACTTTAGGCTCTTCACCACATGCTTCTGTTTTCTGAAGCTGAGGAAACTGAAAAATTCAAGATTTGCTTAGAGTACTGGAATCACCTGGCTGCTGAACTATAGAGAAAGGTCCGTGCTAGTGGACCTCCTGATAGCACCTGGGTTTTGGCCACTGCGTGACACAGAGTGTTGGACTGGATGGGCCATTGGCCTGATCCAACATGGCTTATATTATGTTGTTACATTCTTCCAACTAGCTCAGAGTGTCACGTGTTATTTTTTCCATCCTCTACATACTCTGGGTTGGGAAATTCTGGGAGATTTGTGAGGTGGAGCCTGGGGTGGCTGGGGTTTGAGGAGGGAAGATACCTCAGCAGGGTATAATCTCATGGAATCTACCCTCCAAAGCAGCCATTTCTTCCAGGGGAACTGATCTCTGTCATCTGGAGACAAGTTGTAATTCCAGGAGATCTCCAGGCCCCACTTTGGGATTGGCAACCCTGCAACAGACCTGTGAGGTAAACTAGGCTGACAAACTAATGTGAAGCTCTGAACCCAGGTTTCCACAGTCCTAGGCTGACAGCCACTACACTATACTGTCTGTCTCCTGTTTTTAGCATGGAAGATCCTCCTGCTACAACAGGATTTGGCCTATGGAAATTAATGTCACATACAAGATGCCTAAGATTCTTTTGCTTTTCATCCAAATTTAGATATGTTCTGTACTAGTCTATAACTGTCATATTTCGATCAGTTTATGCCAGACTAACTGTCATGACTTCCACTGAAGAATCTAAGGAATTATAACTTGGTGAGGAGGACACTGAAAATTAACTGTTAGAAATTCTTGAACCTGCTTAGAGAACTACAATTCCCAACTTCCCTGAGGAGACAGAATGACTGAAACCTCCCTGAGACATTACTTGTTGTGACTGAAACTGCAGGTCCTAATTTAGCCAGTAGGTGGCATGAGCTCTTTATCTCAGTCTGCCAGCGTCTTCCCAGAGGCTCTGTCTTGAAGATAAAATGTTGCTATGCATCCCTCCTCCGTTTATCCTAATGAGAGTCACTCCTAAAACATTCAAATCAGCTACTTGTTCCCATTGGATATGCAAGTTAATATTATTCTTTGTATTTACAGGACATTTAATACTTAAATGCTAATGCTAAGAGCAAAAATTGTTTTTCATGCAGAGAATAAAACATTTGTAATATTTATTTGCCTTGACCTGGATTACCCAGGCTAGCCCGATCTCAGCAGACCTTGGAAGCTTAGTGGCCCTGGCTAGTATTTGAATGGGAGAGCTCCAAGGAATACCAGGGTCAGGATGCTGGCAACCCTAGAGAAAGCTGCCTTATACTGAGTCAGGCTATTAACTTATTGAGGTCAGTACTGACCTTTCTGACTGGCCATGGTTCTCCATGAGTCTCAGGCAAAAAGGCTTTCACAATATGTTTTAAGAGAGGTTACACTTGGGGCTTTCTGCATGCAAAGCAGATGCTCTGCCACCCAGCCACAGCTCTTCCCTCTTTGCTTATAACACTGCTGAGTCCTCAATGACAGACTGCTTTCAGTTTCACCCAGTTTGTTTCAATCCTCTTTGGTACTCAGGAGTGGGCTAAAGACCAAATCAGATAAGTTCCATGGTATGGCTGAAAGGCCCATGATGCAGAGACTTGTTAAAGCAAAACAAATCTGGGTCTGTAACAGTACCTGAGGGGGAGACCATCTGGGAACAAGGCCTACCCTGCTTTAAATTCCATGATGAAAAAGAGCTGGAACAGATAAAGTAATCAAAGGTTTGTTTGTTTTTATACATTTTAAGTTTTGCCTGGATCTTATAAATAGTTTCTTTGAAACAACACAGAGCACACAATGGCCTCCTCCTCAAACACTGCAGCAATGTTGTATGTAGCAAAGGTAGACACTGGTAGTAGGGTTGGCAAGTCCTACCTTTAAAATACTGGGGGAGTTCTTCTCTGTGTTGGGTGTCCTCGTGTGCGCCAGTCATACACTCTCAGCCTAACCTACCTCACAGGGTTGTTGTGAGGATAAAATGGAGAAGAGAATGATGTGAGCCACTTTGGGTCCCCACCAAGGGGAAAGGCAGGGAATAAATTAAATAAATAAATGGTTATTTGCTAGTGCCACAGCTCACAGTCTCAAAGCAGTCATAAGAATGGGAATATGTCAAAGTATGTACATGGCTATGTGATTTCCTTTCTGGTCTGATAAGTGTTTATGAGAAGCTAAATAAGTCAGAGGAGGAAAAAACCTACATTTCCTCTAAGCTGACAGGCTACAACAGTCTCTAAAAGATGTTCCAAGGGTTTATGGTAAGACACTAACTCGGTTTGAATAGTAACATCTCCACAGCAGTCACGCTGAAAGGAAACTCCAGATTTGTATGAGCTCCGGGCAACATTTTCCCAATAGGTCTCTCTTGCTGTTCATCTGCCACCTGTGAGGATGAGGATGGCACCAGAGAGCTTTGCAAGAGGGTTCCTAGCACAGGAGGAAGAAGGAAGGAGGGGTGGGTGGAGTCTTTTAAGAGACTTCTGAACAGCTGAGGATGGAGGAGCAAAAATCTCAGACACAGATAGTGGCGGATCTATGAGACAAGGGAGGGCCAGACCATGCTTTCAAAGCTGGCACCAGAGTGGCATCGTCAGGCATGTAGGGTTGCCAACTCCAAGCTGGAAAATTCCTGGAGCCTAAGGAGTGCAGGGTTTGGGGAGGGGAAGGACCTCAGCAGGGCGTAAACTGGCTTGAACCACAAGGAAAGGTGGACTGTAAATGTTTTAAGAAAATAAATAAATACAGTGACATAGATTCCGCCCTCCAAAGCAGCCATATTCTCCTGGGGAACCTATCTCAGACACCTAAGAGATCAGTTGTAAGTCCTGGAGATTGCCAGAGCTCACCTGGCGTCTGGCAACCCAATCAGGCAGTTGCTGGGGTCTCAGGGCTACAGTTATGCCCAGTATTTTATTTATTTATTTAATGTATTAGTTTGTTTGTGTTATTGGGATTTCTATCCTGCCCTCCCAGCCAAGGCCAGCTCAGGGGGGCTTACAATTCATAGGTTCAGCAGTATACCATACAATAAATTACAATGTTAAAATTCAGTATAGACCCACAATTAAAAATTTGTAAAGTGCTAGTCATTATTGCATCGTTATCACATCAACTCAGTACAGCTTCAGTGCTAGTCATTGCAACTCAGCTCCATTCAGTTTCCGATGTCATGATGTCATAGGGAGCTAGTATCGTAAAGCTGTTCAGCTTCAGGGTCATGGAAGATACATCGGATGTCATAAGAAGAGGGGGATTGGCTTGGGCAGTAATTAGGATCCAGCAGATCAGGGCTCTTTCTTATCATGAGATGGTAGTCATGGTGGTGGTAACAGCAGTGGCAGCTCCAAAGGCCTGGCGGAAGAGCTCCATTTTACAGTTCCTGTGGAACTGTAAAAGGTCCCGCTGGGCCCTGATCTCCTCTCGGAGCTCATTCCACCAAAATGGAGCCACCACTGAAAAAGCCCTGGACCTGGTCGTTGCCTATCTGGCCTCCTTAATACTCGGGAGAGCCAGCCGGCCCTGTGTCCCTGACTGCAGTGCTCTCTGGGGTACATATGGGGAAAGGCGGTCCCTCAGGTAAGCAGGTCCCTGGCCCAGTAGCCCATGACCCAATCTCACTGCTTGTGCTTTCACTTTTGGGGCGGAGTAGGCAGTACTGGCACCGGGCTTCAGCATCCTCTTCCTCCATCTGCTTTGGCTGGGAGGGCAGGGTAGAAATTTAAATGATGATGATGATGGTGGTGATGATGATGATGATGATAGTAGTAGAAGCAGTTATGTGCAGTAACCATTTGCTCTTCCTTTTGCTGGTCTGGGAGCAGAGGGAGCCCTGGTTACTTGCAGCCCTTGGCCCTTGGAAATGTGGAGAAGGATCTCCTCACTCAGGCCTATTCATCCTCCACACCTTTCTCAAAATGATCCTCTGGCAAAACCAGTTGCTAACCAGGGTATTACAGAGTATGATGTAAATTTAAAACTATCACCTCCCATCAGTGGATGCAAGAGTCATTTTAGCTCTCAGCTGGGAAAATAACCAAGGAATCCTTCAACCCTGTTGGGTCATCCAACCACAAAAGCCCAGGCTTTGAATGATGGAGTTGCAGATGTGGGCTAGACTCAGGGAAGAGATTTGAACCACTTATCTTGGGTGTACTGCAGATAATGGGTTAGAGTCCAGATAACACAGAGGTGAGATGTCTGCACTAAATGGCATTGTTTTCCCCACTATTGGTCTAACCCAATAAGAGTCCATATGGCAATGGCACTTTGCACAACAGAGTCTCCTAGCAGGTCCCTTGCGCTCGAGATTATAATCTACTATGGCCCAGGCCTCTTTGTTGTTTGCCCACTGCTGTGAAACATCCTTCCAAGAGGGGGTGGGGGCAGGCCCTTGGGGTTAAGGGCAAAGCCTGTATAACAGAGTTTATGAGGCAGCTTGAATGTTAAAGATAGGGGCTCTGGTTTATTTGTGACAATTATTTGTTTTAATGATGTATTTTAATGACTTTAATATTGACTCATTTTTGTATTTACTTTATTGTTATTACCCATCTTGGGTTCTAACTGTGCTGGTAGAAAGGAGAAGGACATAAATATTCTAAATAAAATGGCAAGGGCAGCATCCAGATTTAAACTCTGAACGTCTCCTGTTTGTACCAAGAGCAATTCACCCACTGGTAGACCAGAGGATGGTGGCCAACTGGATTAACGGAGTCTATGCTTAGTTCATTCAGGTATAAAGACCATTGAAAGAAATTGTTCCCTCTCACAAAATACCAGGCCTCAGACACAGACCTCAGACACAGACCTCAGTGATTGACTGAATAGTTCAGGAAACTGTTTCTTCACACAATGTATAGTCCCCTTTGGAATTCATGGCTACAAACTGGTGTGGTAGCCTCTAGCATGAATGGTTTTCTTTTAAAAAAGGATTAGATTCATGAATGGAAGAGCTATTGGCCTTAATAATGAAGAATAGATCCTACATATCCTGGGGCAATATACATCTGATTACTAGATGCTAGGAACAAACAAGCAAGGCTGTCTCCATCTTACTCTGCTTGCAAGCCCCAAGAACATCTTGCTGGACACAGTAAGAGACACTTTGATGAACGAGTGAATGTTGAATATGATGCAGAGGTTACCATCCAATGAGAGAACACCTTACTAAGAGCAAAGGACAAAGGCAAATGAGCATGGGAGGCTGTGTATGTGCTGCAGTTCCTCTGGAGCATAGAGGTACAGTGGAACATAATAACTAGCACAGAATTCAATTTCTCAAGAATCTTAGCTTCATTTTTAAAAGTACCTTTCTAGTTCTCTGGGCTGTGAAAGTATGGTTGATCATCCAGCCACAAGTTGCACAGGCAATATCAGAGGAAATCTTGAATACAAGCAGTGTTCCCTGTTATCTGAGTTAGTGTGAGCTAGCTCACAGTTTTTTAGCCTCTGGCTCACATATTTTTGTCTTGGCTCAGGAAGGATGGCTCCAGAGCAAACTAATTTATGCAGTAGCCAAATTGCTCACTCACAACTTTAATGCCAGTAGCTCACAAAGTACAATTTTTGCTCACAAGACTCCACAGCTGAGAGGGAGCACTGAATACAAGTTCCAGGGGATCCCAAGAGAGGAGGGGTTCAGTACCCTAAATAATAGGGTTGTCAATAGGCCTGGAGAAAAATATCCTGTCTTTTTAATAGAGGTTTAACGGGAAGTTATTACAGGATATTTTTCTCCAGACCTGTTGGAAATCCTACTGTATAATTTATTTATTTGCCCTACTGCATTGTTTGTTTATTTAATTCATTTATACCCCACCTTGCTCCCCAATGGGAACCCCAAATGTCCTACATCATTCTGCTCTCCTCCATTTTATTCTTACAACAATCCTGTGATGTAGAGTGTGCTGGCCCAAGGTCATCCAACAAGCTTCTAAGGCACTTGTGGGGATTTGAACCTGGGTCTTCCAGATACTAACCAACACTCTTAATCACTACACCACATTGGCTGTCCTATCATATAAGCCCCCCCCCCCAAAGTTTTCCCCTGGTTTTATTATTTTCTTTCTCTGTCAAGTCACAGCTGACTAATGGCAACTCTGTGGGGTTTAAAAGGTAAGACATGTTCTAAGATGGTTTGCCATTGCCTTACTTTTCATCACAACCCTGGTATTCCTTGGAGATCTCCCATCCGAATACTGACCAGGGCTGACCCTGATTAGCTTCCAAGACTTGGCTAGCCTGGGCTTTCCAGGTCAGGGCTTTCCCCCTGATTAGGAGAAGAGAAATGAAGTATGCAATCTGAAAGGAACCAGGCAAATGGGTTTAATTTGCTTGATGTATACAGGTGAGGACATTCAGCATTCCTTAGTGGTAAAACTAGCTTTCCTTTTATGCAGAAATCTGAAGGATTTATTTTAAAGCACAAAGAACACACATCTCTCTTTCTAGGAGTTGGGAAAGTCAATTGCACCAGATTCCAGATGGGTATAGGTCTGCTGCAAGCCAAAATGATAAAGAACTTTGTGGTTCCGTAAAGACTAACAGATTTATTGTAGCATAAGCATTCATAAAACAAAAGCATTCATAAACCAGAGACCATTTTATCAGAGGAATTAAAAATTACATTCAGTTAGCAGATAAATACAAAGTTATAAAATGGGGTCACCAACGAGCTGAGAGGAGTGAGGCTTACTGTGTGGAACCTTTCCACGGCTTGGGGGTAAATCACTTCACCTGCTAAATATCATCCCTCAAACCTTTGTTTAAGGGTGTTGTGTTTGTGTTTAGAATATGAAGCAGTAATAGCTTGGAAAGGGCTCTGGTATCCTAAAGCTCCAATTCCTATTGGCTGATTAATAAAGACTCCCATTGGTCCTGAAGCCAATCTAGATACCCAATCGCTGAGCCCTGCTTGGGTCCAATAGTACTGCTTGTATATAGTTACATTGTCGAAAGTTATGTGTTGGAACAGTATAAATGTAAGTGCCGCTCTCATAGAGCTGTCTTTTGAGCTGAATAATGTCACTGAATAAAAGCCTGTTTGTTGGGATTCATCGCCTCCTGCTCAATACTTAAAACTGGCGACGAGGATGGGATCCCAGTCCTAACTGAATGGCTGAAATCACTCTGCCTGCCCAGCTGAAATCACTAAGGGCGCCCAGAGCTAAATCACTATGGGCATGGCACCCAAGGGCCATATCGAACCGTTTGACCCAAAGGTTGGGAACTGGGATTCATACCTCGATTGGTTTGAATGCTACATCGTAGTAAATCGTATTGACAGAGATGATGTCTGCCGCACCACTTTTCTGAGTACCTGCGGTCAGGCTATATTGGACATTGCTCGAGATTCAGTTGCCCCCTCTAAGTTACTCGAGACCCCTCTCGGCATCATCAAGGCCCGGCTGACCGAGTACTTCACCCCAAAGACGTCAGCTGCCGCCCATCGATGCGCGTTCCATCAGCGGAACCAGAAGGAGGGCGAGTCTGTCACGGAGTACCTCACCGCACTGAGGCGGGCTGCTCGAGACTGTCTCTTCACCGATTTGAAGTCTGTCCTCCTAGATCGGCTGCTCTGTGGCCTCAGAGACGAGAGCATCAGGCGAGCTCTACTCTTACTAAAGACTCTCACATATGAATTGGCCCTTGAAGAGGCTCTGAGAGTAGAGGCCGCCAACCTATCCCTCCGCGAACTGCGATTGGGTTCCCAAAGCCACATGCCAGGTCGATCTGACGCTGTATACCAGGGCAAGTACCACTGAGTCCGATGACGCCCGGGACGACTAATCCGATGTGTCTGATGACAGAGCTTTCAATGCGAGGGCCAATCAGAAGCTGCGCCACCATCGCAAAAGCCCGCACTGCTCTCAAAAAAGTCCGCGAAGAAACGGCTGTGCCGGTTGCGGAGGTGCACATGCGTGTAGAGACTGTCAGTTCTGCGATGCCATCTGTCATGTGTGTGGGAAAGTGGGCCACCTCACCAAAGTATGTCGCTCATCCCAGGGTCGTGATGCTCCAGACGAGTTCCAATGTACCCGAGGGTCTGTGAATGCCCCAAGCCGATCGTATCATTCCAAGTCATCTCGGCTGTCCAGGCAAAGACAAAGGTACAGCAATGAAGCAAGCGTGTCCGAGGACTACACCAACCACCAGGGGCTACATCTGTGTCCGAAAATCAAAGCCACCATCTTCATCGAAGGTCGATCGCGCCAGATGGAGGCAGACTCTGGGTCAGCATTGTCCATCGTCTCTTGGAGCACTTTCCAACAAGTCTGCCCGTGATTCGCTGCTCACTGCCTTCAGAGATGCACCCTACAGTTGTTCGACTTCCAGAGGAACCGAGTTCCAGTCGTCGGCATCGCCATAGTCCAGGTCAAATATAAGAAATTCTCCAACAGTCTGAACCTGCTCGTGGTAGAGGGTCGCCGCACAAGCCTGATAGGGCTGGACTGGTTCACCGCCTTGGGCATAGACGTTGTTGGCGTGAACCAAGTCGAGCTGCAGTCTTTTATGGACCTTAAGACAGAGTTTCTGGAGGTTTTCAAGACAGAGCTAGGCTGCTACAAGGTCCACCTGTGTCGCTTAACCTGGATCCTGCTGTACTACCAATCCGCCTCAAGCCCAGATGCTGCCCCGTCGCTTTCAAGCCCAAAATTGATGAGCAGATTGATAAACTGTTGGCCCAAGGGATCCTCGAGCCAGTTCCTAATGCCAAGTGGGAGACACCTATCATCACTCCCCTCAAGCCCAATGGCTCCGTCCATTTGTGCGCTGACTATAAGTGCACCATCCACCGGGCCCTACAGCCGCACACATACCTGGTTCCTGTGGTGAGCCACCTTCTAGCCTCGGTCTTCGGGGGGCCGGGTGTTTGCCAAGATTGACCTCACCCAGGCATATCAGCAGTTGCCGGTAGATGCAGCCACAACCGAAGCACAGAGTATCATGATGCACCAAGGTGCTTTTAAAGTAAACCGGCTGCAGTTTGAGGTAAGTGTCGCCCCTGGCATTTTTCAAGAACTCATGGAACGCCTTCTTTGGGGTCTGCCTGGCATCGTACCCTATTTTGATGACGTCTTAATTGCCGGGGCCTCTGATTTTGAACTGGCTACTCGGGTGCGAAAGGTCCTTCATCGGCTAGAGGATGTTGGCCTTCGGCTGAAAAAGGAGAAATGCAAGTTTTTCATCCCTACCGTTCAATTCCTGGGTTACCGCCTAGACGCAGATGGCATCCACCCTGATCCAGACAAGGTTGCTGCAATCTGTAACACGCCTCCTCCGAAGTCTAAAAAAGAGCTGCAGTCCTTCTTAGGACTATTGAACTTTTATCATGTCTTCTTGCCCAACAAAGCAGCTCTTGCGGAACCACTCCATCATCTGGACAAGTCAACTCCATGGGCATGGGGTCGGTGGGAAAATGCCTCCTTCCAAGCCGTCAAAGCCCTCCTTGCCTCCAATGCCGTCTTCATGCACTATGATAAGAAGAAGCCCCTCGTCCTAGCATGTGATGCATCGCCTTATGGGATCAGGGCCGTGCTCAGTCACTGGTTGCCGTCTGGCCGGGAGGCCCCTATTGCTTTCTATTCCCGAACGTTATCCCCCACTGAGAGAAACCACGCCCAGATAAATCAAGAGGCACTAGCAATCATTGCTGCAGTGAAGAAATTTCACAATTTCATCTACGGGCGGGAATTTGAAATCGTCACCGACCACAAGCTGCTGCTGGGCATTTTCACGGCCGACTGTCAAACCCCCCAGATTCTGTCCCCCCGGATGATGCGCTGGGCAGTTCTTCTAACCGCCTACTCCTTCCACTTCCTCCACAGGCCCGGCAAGACCATCGGGCATGCTGATGCCCTTAGCCATCTGCCGCTTCCATCTTTAGGACCACTCGAGGCCCCACTTCAGGAAGTTTTGCTGATCAAGCAGCTGCTGCAGCCTCCACTCTACATTGCCGACGTAGCGTTCCACACCGGCCGGGATCGAATGCTCAGCCGAGTCTACAACCCTGTGTGGAGGGGATGGCCACTGGGGACACTCGATGCCAAATTCCAGCCATTCCTGTCGAGATCGTCTGAGCTGTCGGTAAACAAGGGATGCCTGTTGTGGAGAAACAGAGTTGTCGTCCCTCCCCCACTTCGCCAATGGGTGCTGAACACCTTGCATGAAGGGCACCTGGGCTTCGTTAAAATGAAGGCCATCGCTAGGAGCTATGTTTGGTGGCCCAGCATGGATCAGCAGATTGAGCGGTGGGTCCGGACGTGTCAGCCATGCCAGGAGTCGAGGTCAGCAGCTCCAGAGGTTCCTGTTCATCCATGGGAGAAGCCGAGGGGCCCGTGGTCCCACATTCACGTGGACTTTGCTGGACCCTTCCAGGGCCAGACACTCTTGATTATCGTGGATGCATATTCCAAGTGGTTGGAGGTCATCCCTGTCACCTCCATGACATTGGCCATTGTTGCCCACTGCCTAGACCGTCTCTTCACCACCTTCGGCCTGCCGGACCTCCTCGTGTCCGACAATGGAACTCAATTCACCTCTGCAGAGTTCCAGACCTTCCTGGACGAGCGGGGTATCCAGCACATCACCTCGGCTCCTTTCCACCCTGAGACGAACGGTCAGGCCGAGCGAATGGTGCGAACAGTCAAGGCCTTGCTCCGCAGGATGGGTGACGGGAATTTCCCAGCCAAGCTCGCCGGGTTCTTGTTGCAGCAGCACTCCTCGCCGCACGCTGCCACCGGGAAGTCGCCGGCGGAGCTGCTTATGGGCTGCCAACAGTCCACCTGCCTGAGCTGCCTTCACCCCGACCTGGCACCGGACATCCACCGCGACCCTATCACCACAGGGTCCACTCGGTCCTTTGCACCAGGAGATGCAGTGTACGCCCAGAACTATGGGGCAGGTCCGCACTGGGTTCCAGCAGTTGTTGTGCACTCAACGGGCCCTATATTGTACAAGGTGAGGGATGACATGGGGCAGGTCCATCGCAGACATCTGGCCCAGCTGAGACGCCAGTAGCCAGTGCCGAAGGATCAGTTGCAACGCTCTCCAGTTCCTGAGCCAGAACAACGCTTGCAACACTCCCCAGTTCCTGAGCCGGAGCAACGCTTGCCATGCTCCCCAGTTCCTGCATCGGGACAACATTTGTAACACACCCTGGTTCCTGAGGCTGGCCTGGGAGATCTCCCGGCACAGCAAGACGCCGGCGCCCAGGAGAGTCGCCTGACAGAGGGCAGCCCTCCGCCAACTCCACCCTGGGACATCCCAAGGGAACAGTCTGCCGAGCCACTGCCAGCTCGAAACAAGGTAGGCCCCCTGCCGGAGCTGGGTCGTGCCCCGGAACTCTCGGAGCTCCCGAACTTTACAGACCGCTCCCCCTTGAGTCCACCGCCACAGCTCATGCCGGCCCATATGGAGTCCCCAGATTTAAGAGGACATTCTTCATCAGGTCCACCCTTGCTGCGCAGGTCCTGACGGACCAGGCGACCGCCCCCGCACCTAAGGGACTTTGTTGTTTGAACTTAGGGGGGAGGAGTGTTGTGTTTGTGTTTAGAATATGAAGTAGTAATAGCTTGGAAAGGGCTCTGGTATCCTAAAGCTCCAATTCCTATTGGCTGATTAATAAAGACTCCCATTGGTCCTGAAGCCAATCTAGATACCCAATCGCTGAGCCCTGCTTGGGTTCAATAGTATTGCTTGTATATAGTTATATTGTTGAAAGTTATGTGTTGGAACTAGGGCTGCCAAGTCCAACTTGGGAAATATCTGGGGACTTTGGGGGTGGAGCCAGGAGACTTTGGGGGTGGAGCCAGGAGAAAGGAAGTGACATCATTTTGTGAAGTCACATCCTGTGATGTTGCTTCCACATGCTTCCACATGAACTCATGAAGTTTCCTAATACTGAATCAGGCCATTGGTCCATCAAGGTCAGTATTGACTACTCAGACTGGTAGTGGCTCTCCAGGGTCTCAGGCTGAGATCTTTAATGTCACCTATTACCTGATCCTTTTTTAGCTGAAGAGGCTGATACCTCCTGCTTGTCAAGCAGATGCTCTATCACTGAGCAACGGCCCTACTGAATCCTTCCTCATCTCGGCAGAATATGAAGCCCTAAGAGCCTTCCCCCCCCCCCGCGCCTGGCTGGCCCCATCTGGCCTCGTCCCGGGCAGGAAGGGAGAGGGGCTCAGGCACACACGGACACACACCCCTCCCGCCTACCTTGCTGCGGATCTGTCCCGAGGTGGAGACCTTGCGGATGAGCTTCTGGGGCCCCTCGTGCCCCGCCTCGCTGTCCGACGACTCCTCGCCCCCCGCCGACGCTCCTGCCGATGCCCCGCCGACGCCGCAGCCCTCGCCTCCTGCCGCCGCCCCCTCCTGCTGCTGCTGCTGCCCCGCCGCCGCTCCGGCCATCCTCGCCGCCGCTCACCCCAGCCCGGCCCCGGCCCCGGCGACGCTGCCGCGCCAGCCCAGGCGGGCAGGAGGAGGAGGGAAGGAAGGAAGGAAGTTCAAGAGGCTGGCCAGGGCAGGCTCCGAGGTTCCCCTGCTGGCAGCCATTTTGTCCCCCCGGTGGCCAATCTTGGAAAAGCGGGGGAAAGCTTTCAAAATCGGTGTTTCCCCCGCTCTTCCGGGGGACTTGGCAGCCCTAGTTGGAACAGTATAAATGAAAGTGCTGCTCTCATAGAGCTGTCTTTTGAGCTGAACAATGTCACTGAATAAAAGCCTGTTTCATCGCCTCCTGCTCAATACTTAAAAAGGGGGCAGGACATTTTTTTTTGAGGGCCTGTGGGCAATAAACAAAAGATTGGTGGGTGGGGAGGATGGGAGTTAAAAAGAGGTGAGAACACGGTTTCCCAGGACATTATATTACAGAGCCCAGAGGAAAACAGGATCCGGTCAGAGTGGGTGTGGACCATGCCAACTGTTGATGAAGAATCAAAGTAGGATGAATCTGAATGGGTTCCCATACCAAATTGGGTTCCAGAGGGGCAACCTTCTTGCAGTTGAAATAAACAGGAGTGCTGCGGAATGGGGGGGGGGGACTAAGATTATGTATTATTCTAGCACAAACTTTTGTGGACTAACAAGCCACTGCGTTAGTGGCAGAAAAAGAGGTGTAAGGTTATATAGCTGAACAGTACACTATTTGCTAATTCCTCAGCATTTGGTGGTCCATGCCCACACAGGTAGGACTGCTTACTCTTTAGCTCCTCAGGTGCCACAAGACTCTTCATTATTTTGATTCCACCCAAGATATCCTGGTTGCTGTTCATAGGTTATCACAGAAACCCTGGCCAGGCCTATTCAAAGATCCTGAGCCAGTGTGGAGAAATTGGACCAGACTTCCTTTTGAGGATTTCTGGCCTGGAAATGATTGGAATGAGAATGAGAGCTCCCCAAACAATCTAGAACTTTTGTGGAAATGCCAGTGCTAGTTTTGGAAAGCATCTCACTGCCTTGTTTGATAGGGAGAAGTTCAGAATGGCAGCTAGAAACAACCTTGGTTTCTGGCAGAAAATTTACTCCCAGTGGGATACACTGAATAATTTGCAGTTTGAGGCCTTTAATGATATTTGCAAACCTCCCTTCCTAAGATGAGTCACCTCAGTCTTTCTGATGGTAGGGCTCAGCAAGATAGTAGCACAATCCCCAATGACAAAGCTTCATTGCCTCTACCATATATCTTATATATTTATTTACTATATTTATAGTCCGCCTTTCTCACTGAGATTCAAGATGGATTACACCGGGGTGTCAAACTCATTTGTTACGAGGGCCAGATCTGACATAAATGAGACCTTGGTTGCGATCACACACACAATTCGCCCCAACATAGGTGTGAGTGCCGGGTGGATTAAAGGAGCGCGATCAGATGACAACATCTGGGAAGCACCCCGCAGCCGTCAGCAACCTATTTTGCTCCACCACAGAAGCGGACTTAAAAGACACCTTGGAAAGTCCTGTAGCAAACAGATACACTGTAGCAAGGTACAAAAAAGCTCATACCTTGAACAAAATTTTGTTGGTCTTAAAGGTGCTTGGTATTTCTCCTGTGCAATTGAGGCAGCCCAGCAAAGCAAACTCTCCCTCATTCCCTCCCTCCCTTCAAGCAGGAACTTCAGCCAGTGAAAGGAAAGAAAGGCTTCCCTTTGTCTCCTGTATACAATTGAGGCAGCCTGGCTAGGAAACAAGCTTTGGCTGGTGCCCTCCCTCCTCCTGGAAGAAGGAGGGGGAGGAGCCACAGTCAGTGCTTTACCAGGCTCTTTCAATCGCACAGGAGAGACCTGCCTGTCTATCTGTCCTGTGTGACCGAGAGAGTCTGGTAAAGCAAGCTTTGACATGGCGTGAGCAGAAGAACTGGAGAAGGAAGCAGGAAACAGCCAGGGCCTTGCAGGCCGGATTGGAGCTCTCTGAGGCCAGATCCAGCCCTCATGTTTGACACCCCTGTATTACACGGTGTAAGTCAATGCAGTCATAGGAGAAGACATTTAATAAGCAATACAATGGTATCAGGGTTACAGAAATCTGAAAGCATTCAGTGTTAGACATGATGTGTTAAACAATGCAGAAAATGATAGGAGCGTGAACTCTAATCTGGGAGAATTGTGTTTGATTCCCCACGCCTCCACATGCAGCTGTTGGTGTGACCTTGGGTCAGTCACAAGTTATTTCAGAGCTGTTCTCTCAAAAGCCGTTCTCAAAGAGCTCTCAGTTCCACCTACCTCACAGGGAGTCTGTTGTGGGGAGAGAAAGGAGATTGTAAGCCACTCTGAGACTCCTTTGGGTAGTGAAGGGCAGGGTATAAATCCAACCTCCTCTTCTTCTTCTTCATGCATCTTATTTATTTATTTACCATATTTATAGTCTGCCTTTCTCAAGTTGGATTACACAGTGTAAGTCAATGCAGTCTATAGGATATGATGTGTTAGACATAATGTGTTAAACAATGCAGAAAATGGTATTACAGAATGTTTCTACCTGTTTTGATTTCATCATTATATGAACATTTTACATGTGATAACAGAAATGCAAGATACAAATTCCCTGAAATAAATAAATGCAAAAAAAGTTACATTTATGAAATATTTTAAGGAGCTGAAAGTGTGGTACAAGCACAAAGATGGAGATCTGAGGCCAGGTGATACCTACTTGCTTAAGGTAACCTATTGAGTTTGTAGGGAAGATTTGAGTCATGGTCTTCCTGACTTACGCACCTGGGTTTTGTATTCCACCATACCAGCACTCATGAGTTTGTGATCAAGCCTATTTTCCATTCTCATAAGAGCAAAGAGAAAATCTCCAGCCCAAGGAAAAGACAGGCAAGCACCTGCCAAATTCTTTTGCCTTAGCAATACTCACTAGCACATAGAAGACTTCAACTGAGCCTATGAAGAATAAAAACATAAACCTGACCTTGAACAGCCAAGAAACAAAGGAGGCCTTCATGACTTCAGGAGCTTTCTTATCATGGCTGGGTGGGAGAGAAACTGGCTTCTATTTCAGCTGGTCAGCCTTTTATAAATGAAGAAGCCAAGCCAAGGAATTTAAACAGGATCACTGAGGCAGAATCTAAACAGAAAAACAGTGATGTCTTGACTAGTGTTGCAATTTGTTCAAGCGCGTTCTAGTTGGTGGTTAGTGGTAGACTAGGTTCAAATCCCTGCTTTACATGAAAACTTACAACATAACCTTGGACCAGTCAATATTTCTCAGCTTGAGCTACCTCACAGGCATGTTGTAAGGATAAAATGGAGGGGGGAGAGCCATGTATGCTGCCCTGAGATTCTTAGAGGATGAGTAGTTTATTTATTTTACCTTGCCTTTCTCCCCAGTGGGGACCCAAAGCGGCTTACGTCATTCTCTCCTCCATTTTATCTTCACAACAACCCTGTGAGGTAGGTTAGGCTGAAAGTGTGCAACTAGCCCAAAATCACCCAGCAATATTCCATGGCAGAGCGGGGATTCAAATCTGGGTTTCTCCAGATCCTTGTCCAGTACTCTGGACTACATTACGCCACACCCTTCTAATCTTAGCACTAAATTGTATACATATGTACAAGAAGAGTCACATTTCTGGGCACTGAAGTTCTAGATTTAAAGTGTTTGCTGTCATGCTGGCTTTGAGCTGCTCTGGTTCAGTGTAAGGGCTGAGCCCTGGATAATGCCCTTTTAAAATCTCACTTCAGCTACAAATTCACTAGGCAGCCTTAAGAATTAGTATCTCTCAGCTCAACATCAGCTCTAGGATGGTGTCACTGACCTACCTTGCAAGGTAGTTGTAAGGGTTACACAGATGATCCATGGCAAAGCCCTTTGACCAATTAAAAAGTACTATATAAATACTTTTTACATTGCTATAGATATTATATATTTCATTAAACTAACTGGTATTTGAAAGTATGATATATGAGCAAAAGTCCTGCCCCTTTCTGTCAGTCACCAATACCTGTTTGGTGTGTGTGCAGAATAATAGCCAATCAGCACCCATGGAGGGCTGAAGAAGCCATATGGGAGGGGGGAGTGCGAGAGAAAAATCTGTTACACTGTCAGCTCTGGACAAATTAAGTTTGTGCCTTTAAAGTGGTAGGCTGGAAGAAACCCTTTTTGAGGAGACTTTGTAACCCACATGCCGTGTGTTATTGAACAACTTTATTCCATTCCAGAAAGTAAATAAAGGTTACTCCCCCCCCCTACTGCCGCCTTTACCTCAACCCTCATCTGGAATTACCACTTTCAGAAGCCACTCAGGGGGCATTCAGACGTGCTGTTTGATCCGGCTTCGACAAACTTCGAAAATGGATAAAATGTACGTGTTCAGACAGCCGCAGCTGCCTCCCATCCCCAGCCATTGCTTACCGGAGCAAATTCCCAAGCAAAGCGTAGTATTTTGATACTAGGTCCTTAAGTTGTGTTTTCTGTGCTCTCCCAGTTGAAGGCGCATTTTCCCCAGTGTGATCGCTCCACCATTGTTGAGCCACTTCCCAGTCTTTAACTCCCCTCCCCGCCATTTTCGCCCACCATTTTTATTTTTGCCTCGGTGATATGTGTATCGGGATCCCAAGGAGGCCAGTTTTGAGCGAGAAGTTTAAAGGGACGTGTTCTGTCACGTTAGTGAAATCACGGTGCTTGTGGAACTGTGAGAGGATTTGCTCTACTGCTTTTGCACATGTGCAAGGTTGTAGCTCCAGATGATTGCTTATGCGCATGTGCAAACTTAGAGGGAAAAAAACCTGACATACACTCTGTGTAATCGCAATTGTCCAGCATAAAAAAACCCCGCATCCAAGCGTGGTGATTTAAAGCGGCTCCAGCACGCCGTCTGAACGCAGCCAGGGCTGATCTGTCAGAAGGAAATTGGGGTAGAGACCATACAGGACAAAGAACACATCACACTACCAATTTTTACAGGGCAAATTTAAAACCCCAACCTTCACAGAAAGACAGTATACAAGCTTTTGATTTTCACAAAACCGCTCAATGGCAAAGTGAGTATTGGAAAAACACCAGGTGTTACCAGCTCTTGCATATCCAGTTTGGGCTGAGACAGGAATGGCGTAATTATAAAATGCAGAAGTGCCCATTTATACCAATGAAAATAGTATTCCTGTTCTCATCTGTCTGTTAAACTTTTAGATACCCTAGAGTCTAGATGCCACAGATTTGACTTCTGGAAGTTACTTTCAAATACTTCTTTTAAGGTTGACAAAACATAGCTTTGCATTTTCTGTCCCTCTCTTGTGACAAAGGTCTTGTGAGACTTCTTCATTTGTATATGGGGAGGGGGACACTGCACAACCACACTGCTGGGGGAAAAAATAAAATTATAAAATATTATAGAGCATAACAAGTACATTTGTAAGATATGGTTACATTTTAAAAAACCAAATAGTTGTATATTTGCTAAAGTTGTCATATAAACACTTTAATGCATTTCCAGAGTAGTAGTCCCAGAGAAAAAGTCAAACCATCTCCTTCTAAATTAACCCACAAAATTATAGTTAAGGACACAAAGTTAACTTGGGAGACACAGGATCCCAAATCCATGCTTGTTAAAGGAAAATGGGGGGGGGGGACAAGGGAGCATTTGTAGGGCAGAATCCGTAAGAAAGAGAGGACGTGTAATACTTTCCATGCCTACTGATTTACCTCCAAATGCCTTCTGAACATTGAGAGAGGTGAATGAGGACAGGTGGCATAGAGGTGAGAGGACGAAGGAGCAATAAGTAGATGGGATAACAGAAGGCCACTGTGGTGTAGCAGTTACTAGGATCAGGGACACTTGGGTTTGAATCCTTACTCTACCCCAGAAGCTTGCTGGGTGACCTTGATACCATTCAGAAACACTCATTCCAACCTAACACAAGGTTATTGTGAGGATTAAAAAGGAGAAGAGAAGAATTACATAAACTGCTTTGGGTCCCTACTGGGGAGAAGGGTAGGGATGAGTTAAAAAAACAGAAGAATAGAGAATCAACCAGGCAAGAGTAACTGGGGACAAGAACACTGATTCCTCCTAATAAGTTATCAATTACACTAATGACCTACTAAATGACTCACATGTGCTCATAGCTCCATACTATGGACACAGGACAGCCAGTGTCAAAAACCTTTGCTTTGCTTTAAAAAAAACCCTGTACTTAGGAGACAATTTGGTAACAGTTATCAATTCCAAAGAAACTTCTTCTCACACAGTGAATGTATATTTATTTCCCATTTATCCTTACATCCTCTCTCTTTCTTCTTAATTGCAGGGCGATCAGTTTTTAAGCACAAGGATTGTATAAAGTTCTTTACCTGGAAAATGGCATACCCATCTCCCACTCAAACTAGCCTATTCATTTTGTCATTGCAGTGCATGAAATCTGATTAATATTAATGTCACTGGTACCTGGTTTGGGACCTTACTCCTTTGCACATACCTGTTTGTGATTTTTTTTAAAAAAAATGTATTTCCTTAAGGGTTTTGCACTCATTCCCTGGAAGATACATGTAGATTATGTTTTTAAAAAGTAGTTCTATTCAGTCAGAGCTCAACACTTTTAAATCCCAATGATTTCAACCGGAAAGTTAAGCACATGCTCAAATGCATTCAGCATGTTCCTTTGTTTATATGGGGACAGCTTTGTTTCAGCTGGACCATACTTACTTGTAGGCAGTACTGGGGATTGTTAATAATGCACTTTCATGTTCTTCTCATTCTGATAGTATATTCTGTTCCCAAGAGAAAGATATATTTTGGAAGTTTTGATTTGGTAGCCATAGCCACACAACATTCCTGACCATCCCTTCCCCACTTTAAGTGGAGAGGGGTTTTTTACAAAATAAAATCCAAAAGTAGGGGTTGCTGCTGAGCTAGGGGAGTATGAGGCATGAAATGATCCATTATTTTTAGGCCACAGTGAAATACTATAATGCTTCAGGTGATGTTGGGGATCCCCACCCCCATCAAAAATACCTAGCTCAAAAAGCAGCCTTGGAGAAGGCCAACATGAATTGGGGCTGTGTTCTTTTTAAACATTAGGTTTAAACAGGTTTCCAACCTGTGTTCTGACTCTGAAGTTCCTTGAAAACTTATCAGAGTTTTCTTGATTACAACTGTAAGCAGGGTTATTTTGGGGCAGGAACGCACAGGAACGGAGTTCTGGCTGGCTTCTGAGTTGGCCACGCCTACAGCCTCCCCCTCCTCGGGTCCCCCGGCACCCCGCAGCTGCGGGGCTCCTGGGGAAGCCGATCCAGAAACCACCTTCCTTCCCTCGGATTCCCCATACACCCCGCAAGCCATGGGGCACCCTGGGAAGCCAATCCTGGGAGAGAGCTGTGCTGTCAGGGGCGTGGCCTAATATGCTAATGTGTTTCTGCTGTTGGGTGTGGCCTATTATGCTAATGAGTTCCTGCTGGACTTTCTCTACAAAAAAAAGCCCTGGTTGTAAGGACAAACTTCTCTAAAATGACAGCTTACCTACTGTTACTACTAGCAGTCTCCTGACCATATATACTTGGACAACAAACTTTCCTAGGAAGCCTGGCACAATTAGAGTTAGAGCTATATATATTAGGAACTCTGAATTTACTCACCCGATAGCCATACTGGTTTGGGGGTGGGGGGTAATTAAAAAACAAGAGTAATGCAATACTTCTTTTGTTAGAACCAGTTAAAATATCACCAGAGAGTGCGAGCAAGCTTTTGAGTTCTACAGTACTCTTAATCAGGTTGGTTATTAAGCAAATAAATAAATATTCTATGCCAGAGGCTCTCTGGAGAAGAAGAAAATGTAAACGCCAGCAGTTCATCAGAGCCTGATGCCAGCCAGTCTGTAATACACAGGTCCCTTGTAAAACAGAGCAGCAGAGAATTTTCTCTGCCCCCCCCCCGCCCGCTTTGCAAACTTTTGTTTTTTGTGTATAACATTCAGCATGATAAATAGTTCAAAGGAATTTGAAAGCTTGTTCTCACTATTTGTGACTTTGAGGCTGTCCTGATAAAAAGGTATTACTTTACTGTTGTGTTTGATATTTCGCTAGTGGCCTGAAAAGGAGACCCCTATGGTTCCCAGTAGTACCATTGGTTCAGCAGTTTAAATGGCATCATGGCTATATGCAAGCACTAAGTGAAAGAACTCAATAGCTGTGCCTATACAGAATTACACTATATGACACATTTATGTCCACTATTTTTACTATCATGGCTTCCTCCAGAGTTCTGGGAGTTTACATTTGGTGAGGATGCTGGGAATTCTGCAAGAAATTTATTTTTCATTTTAAAAAAAAGTTTTCCAGCTAAAACAAACATGAAAGCTGAACAAATAAGAGTTTCTCAGTTATGTATATAAACCAATAAAAATTACAGTATTGCTAAGTAAATTATACAAAACACAACATGAAACATATAGCCATTGGGTTAGATCCAGCAACTGCATATCTTTCCCATGGTCCGTTCCCTCTAGCAGTTTTTTCTAACTGCAGGAAGATCAATTTGTGGGATCGCAGGTACTACCTGGTCCTTGTGGAGTGGGGGAAAGGAGGAAATCTCCATTCTTGTTTTAACTATCAGCAAAGAGGAAGAAAAGGGCAAGTTTTATGCATTTCCTTTCCTTAGTACAGCTCTCCCAACACACAACTATTAACCCACGTGGTCCAGTAAAGAACTGCTGGGGGGGGGGGGGTGTCTTTGTACCGATGGATCAATGGACCCAACCTATTAGCTAAATTTAAAACACAAGACACTGGTTCAATTTATTAAACAGGATTAAGTCTATAATAGATACATGCTCCAAGTGTATTAAGTGGATTAATTATGTAATATATACCTGCTCCAGTGTATTCACTGCACAAGTCCAGCAACAGAATTTACCCTTTCCTCAGAGCAAACCACATTGAATACACCTGCTTAGAATGGCACTGTTAGTCACCTGTATCTCATCCTTCCTTCAAGCAGGCGTGCAGGGAACTATTTTCTCCCTATAACTACAGGAGGTAGATTAGACTGACTCTAGGGCTAAATCAGTTGCAGGTAGCTTCTAGACTGAGGGGACTGTTAGGTGAATATCCTTTTTAAACAGTTTTATTAGCTAGATGTTGTTATGGATGTTTGTGACTGATAATTTTATACCATTTTTATTATTTCACTGTATTTGATTTTGTGAGCCACATTGAGTGGATTTCTAGAGAGGTGTCATATAAGTAAATAGATTGTCCTAGCACCTTTTAAGGAGCAATTTGCAGGCCCATGGTTTGGATCCCAGCCAAGATGCTGGAGTATTAGAGGAATTTAACCTCTTCCCACTCTGGAAGTTTTTTTCCTTCCAGAGCCAAAAATGTTTCAGGGGCAAGGGAAGAATTGGTTTCTATCTGTGAAAGAGAGCCAGTTAAAATCTCTTCCTCCTGCACTGTGGCTCCCAATCAGCTGTTTTGCCCTTTTAAAAATTTAGAGGAGAGCCATTTGTGGACTGTTGTGACCCAGCATTATGTCTGTGTTGGCCAAGAGGAAGTGATATCCAACCAACTAAAGGTTGCAGTCCTAGTTATTGCAAACACACAACTTCCTTGGCTCTTCTCAAGGGTTGACAAGGAACACCACTTGCTTATTGTATTAAGATTCTGTTTATTAAAAGTGTTTTCTGTATTGCAAGTCAAGTGCAACAACATTGCATTTGACAAATTTAAGCACAGTGGATCAAAAGCTCATCATGTTACACTAATGTTCCAATACAATCCCATGCTAGATACATTCCATTACAGTCCAGGCATTATAATTTAATCTCAAACAAACTAAAGGAAAAAATATTTGTTATACCACAAGGCTCAGGAAGATCTGCTCTTTCACAGATAACGCTTCTCTCAGTATCAGTCCTTAGAAAAATCCCCTTTCTTTTTATGCTGCCCTTCTCGCTTCCACCTCCTTTGCCTCACACAACTCAACACCCTCAATATCACTCGAAGTAATTACAATTGAAGAATTAATCAAAAACTGTCTGAAAAAGTGCAAGCTTCAAATCAATATACACCTTGAATTTACATACAATTCAAAATGTACTGTGGTCAAAATAAGTAGAAAACTTGTTACATTGAAAAACTTGTGGTTACTGATTTTTTTTCTAACAAATGTTTTTAAAGACCACTTGCATTAATTTTAAAGTACATATGGTATGTATTCTGGTGTATAAAGCATAAGCCTATCTATAGCTTCTCCCACTAAAGGTCATGGCAAAGTATTACACCATATAAGACATTATGCCGATAGCTGGTTATATAATTTTAAATTGAAACGTATATTCATACGAATGTCCTTTTGTGTTCTGAACAAGACTTTATTAACCTATTTGGAACAGCTAAACCATTTCATGTATAAAAAATGTGATGTACATAAATGTTTAATAATTGCTATAAAATTAAAATGAAGTATCTCAAATACTAGTTATCTCAAATGCACAGAAATGATTTCCTTATTCCTGCAATACTGTAAAGAAAAGGTTACTTTTAAGGTAAGAATTTGGTATGGACACAAAAGAGGCATAATTATTTATGCAACAGTGTAAAATTAGGTGTCCAAGATCCAGTTAAAGTATAAAACGGACCAGTGGATACTCACCGTGAGGGGTCCTTCTCCTCTGAGATAAGGAGGACATCTTGATGGGTGTTTTCCACCCTATCTGTAGGGAGGCAGGAACTAATTCTTCACTTCCTGTCCTCTGGTGGGATACGCCCCTTCAAGTCAGTTCGGGGACTCCCAGAAGCAGTAGTCAGCTGTAAACCAAAGGCTAACCATAACTAGAAAAATATGAACATAATTAGTCTGAACAGTAAACAGATAATGTGGCTTGAACAAGACAGGAAGGAAGATAAACTCAGAATATAGAAAAAGAAGACGATGAATCTTGGGAGGGCGAAGATGTCCTCCTTATCTCAGAGGAGAAGGACCCCTCATGGTGAGTATCCACTGGTCCGTTCTCCCTCTGAGAGGAGGACATCTTGATGGGACCTCCCATAGCAGTGTCCCTTTAACTGGGTGGGACATCGTCTTCAGATATGAGAGCTTGCTGCAGGACCCTCCGGCCAAAGGCTGCACTGGTCGAGTTGTAGAAGTCGGTCTTATAATGCCTGACAAAGGTAGAAATGGAAGACATGTGCTGTCCAACAGGTTACTTCCACCGAGGCTCGGTTGGTGAAGGCTGCGGAAGTCGCTGCACTTCTGATGGAGTGGGCCGTGATACCCGGAGGAGGGGTATCTTGAGGGCCCTATAGGCTTCTGCTATACATCTTTTGAGAGTGGCACTGATGGATGCTGTGGACATTTGTTGCCCTTGTTGGGGGGGTGAGACTGAGATGAATAATGATTCCGTCTTCCAGAAGGAGCTGGTGCGATGTAGAAGGCTTTAAGTGAACATCTGACGTCCAGACAGTGGCACAACTTTTCCTTTGGGTGGGTAGGGTTCGGGAAGAAGGACGGTAGGCAGATCTCCTGTGAGCGGTGAAATCGTGAGTTGACCTTCGGGCAGAAGGAAGGGCCGATAGTGAGGACTACTCTGTCCTTATGGAAGGTGCAAAGAGTCGGTTTGGCAGAGAGGGCCCCAAGCTCGGAGACTCTTCTGGTGGAGGTGACAGCTACCAGGAACAGGGTTTTCATTTGCAGCCACATCAGAGGAATCTCTTGGACTGGCTCGAAGGCTGGTTTGGCTACTGCAGAGAGAACCAGGTTAAGTTTCCATGTGGGGAACCTGTGGGGAACCGGTGGGTCCTTAAGTGATGCACCCTTCAGAAAAACGGTGGATGTGAGGGTGTCTGGACAGGGTCCAGCCTTCTACTCTGGGAACTACGGTTACCAAGACAGCTACCTGACAGCGGAGAGTGGACGCCTTCAGACCCGAGTCGTGACCGCCCTGAAGGAAGGACAGAACACTGGACAAGTGTGGGTGTAACGGGTTGACCTTCTTTCTCCTGGACCAGCGAACGAAGGCCTGCCAGGTGGCATTGTAGATCCTCTTGGTGGAAGGGTGCCGAGAGGCTAGCATGGTGTCTGTTACTGGTCTGGAGTAGCCTAAGCTGAGCAAGTTTTGCCATTCAACTTCCAGGCGATCAAACGGAGCCATGCAGGATCTGGGTGCCAGATGGGGCCCTGGGTCAGCATGTCTGGGGATACTGAGAGTGTAACGGGCAGTTGCCATGCTCTGGAGTTCCAAGAACCAAGGTCTTCTTGGCCCATACGGGGCTACCACTATGATCTCCATTTGTTGTTCTCTGATTTTTCTGAGGAGCTTTGGTAAAACCGGAGTCAGAGGGTAAGCGTACATGAGACCCTTGGGCCATTGGGAGACCAGGGCGTCCGTCTCTTCTGCTGCTTGATGGTAGTATCAAGAATCTGGCAACCCTGTGGTTGAGTGGAGATGTGAATAGGTCCACCATTGGACGTCTGAAGTGAGATGTTATGAGGCTGAATAGGTCCTCTTTGAGGGACTATTCCCCTTCCTGTAGTGTCTGACAGCTGAGCCAGTCCGCTCTAGTATTCAGCGAGCCCTTGATGTGTTCCGCTCTGATAGATAGTATGTTGCGTTCTGCCTAGGACAGGAGCTTCAGAGCTTCTCGATGGAGTTCTGAGGATCTGGATCCTCCTTGGGTATTGATGTATGCCTTCGCCACTATGTTGTCTGTCCTGATGAGGACGTGATGACCGGCGATTTGTTCCCTGGAGTGGAGGAGGGCTAGGCGGATGGCCCGAAGCTCTAACAGGATGATGGGCAGAAGTTGTTCTTCCTTGGACCATAATCCCTGTGCAGGGAGGTGGAGGAAGACTGCGCCCCATCCCAGGAGGCTGGCATCCTTGACAATCTGCTTCCAGTCTTGACATAGAAGCTGTTCCTCTGGGATAGATATAAGTTGGTTTTATTCTAGAGGGCAGGCATGAGAGGAAGCTGGCCACAGGCCTGTGGAACTCAATGCTAAGAATGCCTGAGCTCAAGTTTTTAGCCTGTCATGCAGCACTCAGGTCTCGAACTGCTGAGCTACCAACCTTCTGGTCTGCAATTCAGCGTCTTAACCACTTGAGCCACTGCAGCCCCTCTTTCATGGCGTGATCCACCAGGATAGGCTGGCCTTGACTAGGTGAGGGACTGACACGGGGAGGTCCTGTTTTTTGCATTATCCTGGATTGGAAGGGCCATATGAGTTATTGTAGTGGTCTGGCATGGAGGCGCGCCCAGGGCACGGAGTCCATGCAGGAGATGAAGAGGCCCAGTAGTTTAGCCAGGGACATCAGGGTGGATTGTCTGGCCGTGATGATTTGTCATGTGAAGAAGCGGATCTTGTCTGCCTGTGTTGAGGTAGGAACATGCGGTTCCGAACCATGTCTAAGATGACCCTGAGGTGCTCTAGGGACTGCGAGGGGTTCAGGGAGCTCTTCTGGAGGTTTACAAGGAAACCGTGTGCTTTCAGGCAGCAGATGGTTTCCTGAGTGTCTTTGTGCGCTTTGTTTCTAGAGCTGGAGCGAATCAGCAGGTTGTCTAGATAGGATAGACATGATGCTCCCTCTAAGCTGTGGAGTCTTGTGAGCAAAAATTCTACTTGAGAGCTACTGGCATTAAAGTTGTGAGCTAGCGATTGGGCTATTGTATAAATTAGTTTGCTCTGGAGCCAGCCCTCCTGAGCCAAGACAAAAATGTGCGAGCTAGAGGCCAAAAAACTGTGAGCTAGCTCACACCAACTCAGCTTAGAGGGAACACTGGACATGGGTGCCTTGTTCCCCAAGGAGGGCAATGGGATGGATGAGGATCTTGGAAAAGACTCTTGAAGCAGTGGAGAGTCTGAATGGGAGCGCCCTGAACTGCCAATGTTGGCCTAGGACGAAGAATCGGAGGAACCTCTTGTGACCCGGGAACATGGGGACGTGCAGATAGGCCTCTATGAGATCGATGGAGGAAGGAACTCTCCCGGTTGTAGAGCCCCTGAGATGGATTGCAGGTCTCCATTCGGAAGTGTCTTAGTTTTACGAATCTGTTGACGTATTTTAAGTCCAGTATCGCTCTACAGCCGCCGTTCCTTTTGGGAAAAGTAAGGAAAATGGAACAAATTCCCTGTCCCCATTCCTGGATAGGGACAGGTTCTATGGCTGAGATGGTATACAGGTGTTGGACAGCTTCTATCGTTTTTTGTAGCTTGGAGGCGTCTTTGATCAGGGGAGAGGGAACAAAGCGGTCTAATGGTGTCGTCTGGGAACTAAAAGGGTAATTTCCGAATCCTCTCCTATCAGGCCTGCCCAGGGTATGTGGCATCGCCTTTTCTTGTCCCTAGTTTCTATTAGGATTTTATCTAGGGAATCTCCGAATAGGCAATCTCCTTGGAATGGGTAAGAAGTGACGGTAGATTTGCTGCGGTCCGCTGGCCAGGCCCTGAGCCAGAGGGTACGCCTGGCAGCCACCACTGAAGCCAGAGCCCTGGAAGGAAAAATCATGGCATCGAGCGTAGCATCAGTGGAGAAGGAGGAGGCCTTGAGAGGGTGGTTAGCTCCTTCAGTGAGACGCTTACTAGACAGTGGGATAAGCTGTATTAGTTTCCTGGACCAGGCAATGGCTGTGTGGCCCACGACTGTGGCTGTAGCGGATGCTTTGATGGCCATAACGGAGGCTTCATGCACTTACCTGAGTGCAAACTTGGCCTTGAGGTCTAGACTGTCTCTGACCAGGCCAACGCCATCCTCGGAAGAAGACCCGAAGTCTGGAGCGCAATAACAGGAGCATCCACTAGAGGGACCTGTACAAGCTTATTAATAAAATATGGTAAGGTAAAGAGCTTTCTCACATTAGGTGGGCAGCGTTTGTTTGCCATGGGTTTGGACCATTCCTTGACTAGCTGATTTTCTAGAAATTCTGGGAAGGGGAAGACCTTTTCTACCCCTGGGGTCCTGGGGAAGTAGTCTTTGCTCCCTCTGGGTCTGGAGCCATCTGCTTTTGAGGATCCGGCTGGGTCCTCTCCCTGCAACTTTGGTTGTAACTCTAATGCTGACAGGGATTTGGAGAGGAGGTAAGGATATTCTTCAGGTTTAAAAGAAGCACATGGAGGGTTCTGGAACCTCCAAGTCCTCTTCCTCCTCCTCATCAGAGAGGAATTCAGCCTCTTCTCTTTCCCCGGTATCCCCAGTATCACTGTCCTCATAATTAGGTGGGATCCAGTGATGAGGGACCCAGCCGGGGTAGGAAAGTTCCTTCCTAGCTGCTTTAGTGGGCCAGCGAGGTCTGTCTTCCTCCTCGCCCTCTTGGTAGTGCCTGTCTGGCACATCTCTATGGGGTTGGTCCTGGTGACAAGGGGCCCCCCATGAGTGGATGATCAATACCTCCTCCCTGCTTGTTTAAGGGCCAGGAGTAGGGCAGGGGAAATAGTCTGTTCTCCATCACCGGAGTTACTCACGAGTAGACCTTCGGCTGGTGTGTCTCCCAAATGGGGCTGGTGTGCGACCTGGGCATTGGGAAGCTCCTGCCCGTCGTCGCTAGTCATGTCTGGGCTTATGGATGCAGAGAAAACCGATCCGCAGCCTTGGGCCGCCATTTTCTGTGGTCTCCCGGGATCGGGGCAATTCAGAATGGCGCCTGCGCAATCATCCACATCTTTTTTGAAAAAACATTTAAGAAAAAAGGTTTGAAAAAAGTTTGAAAAGGTATGAAGAAGAATGGAAAGTGAAAGTACAAAAAAGGCACGAGTGGCCACTAAGTGCTGCTCTCCCTACTGAGGCAGGAACAGAACTGACTTGAAGGGGCGTATCCCACCAGAGGACAGGAAGTGAAGAATTAGTTCCTGCCTCCCTACAGATAGGGTGGGAAACACCCATCAAGATGTCCTCCTCTCAGAGGGAGAAGATGTACTTTGTGTCTCAAGGAGCAATTCTAAGCAGGAGGGCCATTGCTCAGTGGCAGAGCATCTGCTTGGAATGCAGAAGGTCCCAGGTTCAAACCTCGCGTCTCCAGTTACAGGGTCTGGCAGCAGGTGATGTGAAAGTCCTCAGCCTGAAACACTGGAGAGTCGCTGCCAGTCTGAGTAGATAATACTGACCTTGAAGAACCAATGGTCTGATTCAGTATAAGGCAAGTTCATGTGTGTTCATTTAGGTCTTCTCAGAATCTTATTGAATAGGACATACTCCCAGAAAGTATAATTAGGATTGGAGCCTCAGGATCTGCTTTACTGCCAGTATCACATACACCAATATTAGGCTGCAGTCACAAAAATACAAGGCATATTAGATATTTCTGAAGATTCTGTAATCAATTTTATGTCTTCTAGTAGTTTTCCACACTATTAAAACAGTCTAGCCAAAGCAAAGAAAAAATTAAGATTGAAAGCACTAAATTAATCCAAAGGTTTAATTACATATTAAAATTACACTGGGCTAGCAACAAGCAGATTCCAAATTTGAGAGCTCCTGAAGGACCTTCATTCAACTATGCAGGTTTCTTCTTTCCCAAACCAATTTGGTTATGGATGTATTTTCCAGCTTTGGATGTAAAGTGGAAGGCAAACTTGTTTTTAAAGACAAAATTAATGCTTTATTTCTAATTTTAAAAACTTCAGACAAATGATATTACCTGAAATAAATATAGCTGAAATAAATATTGGTATAGCCAATATTCCACAACACTTAAGCTTCTTGAACTTGTGTCCTTTTAGGATACTTGTTCAGATGTATTGCTCCACTAGAAGAGGAGGAGGAGATTGGATTTATACCCCGTCCTTCACTACCCAAAGGAGTCTCAGAACAGCTTACAATCTCCTGTCCCGTTCCCTCCCCTCCCCACAACAGACACCCTGTGAGGTAGGTGAGGCTGAGAGAGCTCTCCTGAAAACTGCCCTTGAGAGAACAGCTCTGAAAGAACTTATGACTGACCCAAGATCACACCAGCAGCTGCATGTGGAGGAGTGGGGGATCAAACCTGGTTCTCCCAGACTAGAGTCGACGCGCCTAACCACTACACCAAACTGGCTCTCACTAGAGAATGTTCCTATTCTCACATATGATTGACAACATATAGAACAATAAATATAAGCTTTTATTACAAGAGTTCACAATTAATCTAAATTGTTCTTCCTTATTTTCAAAAGCCATCATCGATTTCTGCCATACTTCATAACAGAAGTATTTCTAATCAGTAGACTTTACTGTTCTAAATGAGAATACACACCTCCTTTTATGCTTAAGGAACATGCTTAATAAAAAGTCATCTTTCCTCCACTTCAATCAGCACAGTTAAAAGAATGCTAATGTGCTCCCCCCCTTCCCCATTTCAATGTAGGTTAGGAAATACAGTGCGCCTATGCATACAAATTGTGAATGCAGAACCAGAGAGCAGGAATTATCCTGGATTTACCAATACAAAGTAAAAGAATATAGTCAGACAAGTTTTACTTATTATTAAAAACTAATGTTACTTTTAATTATGATGTATACAGAACCAAAGTTTGTTTCTCTGGGTTTCTACATTCTCTGGGTGAACAAAAACTCCTGCAACATAATTCTAGAAGGGGTAGCTGTGTTAATCGGTTACAGCAAGTCCACTGTCACTTTAAAGACTAACAAAAATAACCTTAACATAAGCTGTTGTGAGTCAGTACTCATTACATCAGATGCACATCCATACCAGATAGTTATACTCAGGGGTCATTTCATAGAAAAAGAGGTGCAGGAGCTCATTAGCATACCTATTAGCATAACTCAGCATGACCGGCCGAATGCCAGTTTCAGCTCCATTATACCCTATGGGCCATTGAAGTCAATGGCAAAAACTCATACGGTATATGAGGGGCTGGAGGAGAGGGGGTTTGAGGGAGAGGCTCCAAACTTGCAGGGTACCTTCTGGGACCTCTCCCACCAAGTTTCAAGAAGATTGGACCACGAGATCCAATTCTACAGGGCCCCAAACAGGTTGCCCCATCCCCTCCATTGTTCTTTATGGTGGGGAAAACGTTACTTTTTTCCCACCATAGAGAACAATGGAGGGAATGGGGGCAACCTGTTTGGATGCCCGTAGAATTGGACCCCCTGTCCAATCTCCTTGAAACTTGGTGGGTATTTGCGGGAGAGGTCCCAGAAGCTACCCTGCAAGTTTAGAGCCTCTCCCTCAAACCCCCTTCCCTCCAGCCGCTTTTAAAGCCGCCGCCGAATTTCGGCAGCAATTCGGCCCATGGCTGCCCTAGTGCCCACTTCTGAGCTGGAGGAGCAGCGCTCCGTCTTGCTCAGGCCCCAAATGACCCTGGTTATACTTGAGCAACAGAAAGGCACAAGTGGAGAGATGTTACGAAGAGAGGCTAATTTGAAATAACGAATCAAAGACAAACACATATAGCAACAGGGTAGTGAGCCATGTTGGTCTGAAGCAGTAGAACAAATTTAGAGTTCAGCAGCACCTTTAAGACCAACAAAAGTTTATTCAAGGTATGAGCTTTTGTGTACGAAGCACACAAGGTATTTGAAAAAGTGTGCTTTCCACACCAAAGCTCACACCTTGAATAAACCTTTGTTGGTCTTAAAGGTACCACTGGACTCTAAATCTGTTCTCCATACAGCAACAGACAGTACATAGTATACACAGAAGTATACTGCACAGTCTTTCTTTAAGCATCTTCCCGTGCTATTCTGTTATGATTACCTTTGAAAAGATACCCTCCTGAAAGATCAATCCCTTTAGTATGAGTGGTGCTCTCCAAAACTACAATTAACATAAAATCAGATCTAATCAAGATGCAACGTGAAACATAGTAAGAAGTAAGGGTGAGCCATGCTGGGCTATTGGTACCTATGTAAGAGAGGAAATTCAACATTTTCACAATGAATTCTCCCTTTGAAATTCTTTTGTAGGAGATCATCAGCAGTATATCCTGGAAGGTTTAATTGTTTCTCCACTGGTTTCTGAATATTGCCATTTTTAATGTCTGATGTCTCCAATGCAGGGTGCAGAAGGGCACTGTTGATATGATGATGCATCTATATATCTAATAGCCAAGGCGCCCCCTGCATGCGGATATCTAAATCCGCACATTGGGGGCACCTAGGGGGCAGAGAGATTTTCCTGCACACTTAGGGGACTCCCCAGGTGTGCAGAAAAATCTTAAAACTTAAAAAAAACCACTATACAGGGGATATTTAAATCCCCCCAAAAGTAAAAGTGGGTTCCCTGCACATGTGCACTCTGGGAACTCTGTGGTGGCCCGGCGGCTGAGAGGTGCTGGGGCCTTGCTGCTGGGGGGAGGGGAGATCGGCAGCCCGGCGGCTGAGAGTCGCTGAGGCCTTGCTGCTGGTGCCAGTGGGGGGAGATCAGCAGCCCGACAGCTAAGAGCCGCTGAGGCTTCGCTGCCGGTGCTGGGGGGGGGGGGGAGATTGGGGATCTGGCAGCTGAGAGCCGCTGAGGCCTTGCCACCGGTGCTGGCGGGTGGGGGTCAGGAGGGAAGAAGACTTACCTGCAGCTGCTTCCTCCTTGATATGGAGCTGCAGCCTTTAGGGATTCTCCCCCCTCCCGTGAGTATCACGGGTCCCACTTCTTGTTTATTTATAGTCCAACTTTCTCACTGAGACTCAAGGTGTGAGTCAATACAATCAACAGGCTGAGACATCTAATAAGCAGTGTTACAGGAATAGGATTGCGGAAATCTGAAACCATGGAAGTCTGAACCAAGGGATAATTACTAACATGACATGCTTAGCAATGCAGAAATCGCATAGTAGGACAATACATACAGCAACATACAGTACATACTGTACACAGTGGTACAGTCAATTTTTTTTTATAAGCACTTTGTAGTTATTCTGGTTATGTCAGAGAAAATCACTTCACTAGGGTTCCCCAAACAGTATCAGAATGAACCTTAATAACAAAAAATGGTGTGAATGTAGCCAAGTAGTAGTATTAAGAGATTCAAAAGTACTTTTATTGGGACTTACTCATCTACAAGTTCCACCATTTCACAGAAGTACGGTTGTATATTTTTACTTTATGTATTTATTTACGTTATTTACAGTCCGCCTTTCTCATTTGGACTAAAGGCGGATTACGCAAAGTGAGTCAATAGAATCAACAGGATGGGACACTCAATGAACACTGGCAATAGGAATTAGGGTTGCAGAACTAACCAGAAATCCAAAAACAGAACTGAAGCAAAGTATACATATTAACAACACATCAAATGATGCAAAAATTACATAGTAGGGCCCTAATTTTGGCAAGCTATACACAACAGTATAGAACACAATCCCTAATAATTTTTCCAAGTAACTTTCTGAAACATTTAGTACAATGTAATTCTACTGCCTGCATAGAAAAGCCCTCTTGAATAATTCAGTTTTGCAGTTTGCAAAAAGCCTGGAGAATGGGAGCCTTCCTGATCTCCTCAGGCAGGCCATTCCATAAGGCACAACAGTGAAGGCCCATGTATAGGGAGTTGTTGATTCTGCTCATTTGCAGGTTGGTACCTGCAGAAGATCTGCTCTGATGAGTGCAACTGTTGTGACAGAGCATAGGGGGAGAGGTGGACCTTCAAAGATGAGGACCCACAGTCATGAAGGGCTTTGTATGTGATGTCTAATACCTTAAACTGAGCCCTGTAGCCAGTAAAGTGCCTGCAGGATGGGAGTAACATGCATGCTCCCTCTAGATCCTGATAATAGCTGAACTGTGGCAGTCTGCACTAGCTGGAGTTGCCGAATTAATTTTGAGGGCAGAACAATGTACAGTGCATCACAGTAGTCTAGTCTTATTGTTACTGTGGCATGGATACATGTGGCCCAATCAGCCATACCAAGGTAAGGGAACATCTTTTGAGCTTTTTCTGCAGCTGCATTAACTTTCTTCTTCAGTAATAACACTAGATCCAGTATAACCCCAAGGCTCCTAACAAAGTCAGCAAAGGTCAGCTGAACTCCATCAAAAGTGCGGAGCACAATGTCCTTCAAGATCTTCTACCTTTTTCAAGCAGCATTACCTCTGTCTTTTCAGAGTTTAGTTTTAATTTGTTCATTCAGCCAAATTACCACAGCAGCCAAGTAGCAATTTAGGACCTTCACTGCATCACCAGGGGGGCTGGTTAAGGATATATGGAGCTGGGTATCATCTGCATACTGATAACATCCAACCCCAAATCTACAAATTATTTGTCCTATGGGCATTTATATCGAGACTAAAAGGCATGGGGGACACAATTGTTCCCTTTGGCACTCCACAGGATAGGTTCCAGACTGATGACAACTAGCTTGAAACAGCAACCCTTTGAGTCTGATCCATGAGAAATGATTTGAACCAGTTCAGCGTACATCCCTTGACACCTACTTCTGCCTCCAAGTGCCTCAACAAGATGGTATGATCTACTGTATCAAAGGTGGCAGATAAGTCCAATAATATCAACAAAGAGGCATGAACTCTGTCTACATAGAAGTCGGCAGCTAAAGCTAGCATAACCATCTCTGTCCCATAGCCACACTGTAAAGGGTCTAGAACAGATGAGTTATCCAAGAGGACCTGGAGCTGGTCTGCTACTGCTCTCTCAATCACTTTGCCAAGAAATAGAAGGTTACTGACTAGATGATAATTGGCCACATCATTTTTCTGTAGTGATGGTATTTTTAAGTAGCACTCTTTGAATGTCTGGGGAAGGTGCCCTGAGTTTGTGACTGATTTATAGGGGACTTCTCCCTTGGGGGTGCACTGGCTCAGAGGTTAAGATGCTGAGCTGCAGACTGGAAGGTCTGTAGCTTGGCAGTTCGAGACCCCAGTGTTGCGTGACTGAGTGAGCTCCTGTCTCTGGCCCCAGCTCCTGCCAACCTAGCAGTTCAAAAGCAAGAAATTGCAAGTAGATAAATAGGTAACACTTCAGTGGGAAGGTAACAGTGTTCTGTGCACCTCAGTGTTTAATCATGCCAGCTACATGACCATGGAAAAGTCTTCGGACAGCACTGGCTCTTCAGTTTGAAAACAGAGATGAGCACCGCCCTCTAGAGTCTGATTCAACTGGCTTTTGAGCAAGGGAAACCTTTACTTCTCCCTTATGTTCTGCCATGACAGCTTCACTCATCTGATCAGGGCCTTCTGCATGTGTCACTCCACAAACAGGCAAGATCAGCAGCTGTGCATACATGTGAATTCTCTGCTTCTCTGTTGTGGCCTCCACCTTATAGAACGGCCTGCCTGATAAGGTCAAAAGACTCCCACTCTCCTAGAAATCTGCAAACTACAAAAAAAGAAAGTGCATAGGACTACGAGTTGACCCTGGTAACTGAAGGGCTGCCAATAGAGAGGCTGCAGAATGGGATTAATATGCATGCTCTGCCTTGCTCCTGATAATAACCAAGCTACAGCATTCTGCATCAACTGGAGTCTCTGAGCTGACTTCAAGGAGAAATCTATGTAGAGTACACTGCAATAGTCTAGTCTCAATGTTACTAGGACATGGATCCAGGTAGCCAGATCAGCTGAATTGGGGGGGGGGGGGGGGGGAATCCAGGCTAAATTAAGTTGGAAGAAAGCAATTTTTTGTGGCAGGTGCATTAACTTGCTTCTCCAGTGGTAATGTTGGATCCATTAAAACCCCTAAATTCATAACTAAGTCAGCAAAGGTCAGTTGAATGCCACTGAAGGTAGAAAGTACAATAATATCAGCTATACCATCTTAGGCTCATCCTCCAATGTAACAAATGCCATCATGAATCAACAACACTTTTCTGCTGTCTACACTGAACAAACAGGACAGTTCCTACAGAAAATAATAAACAGACACAAGTATGACATTAAAAATCACAATATTAAAAAAAAACAGTGTTAATCTTGAATGAACTAAATTCTCTTTGCTTGTTGCTTCAAGCTGGCCAATCGTTGAAACATCTTCCTACTTCCACATTTGTTGTTTCTGTGTATGTACAGCTCATGCATCTGATGAAGTGAGCTCTGACTCATTATTGCTGGAGTAAAATTCATTAGTCTTTGAAGTGCCACTGGATCACTTAATTTTCCTGCACTGTAAACTGCCCTTCTCTCTCATAACCTTTATCTTTCTTACCAAACACTCTTTTCCATGTACCCCATACCTTTTGCTTGCTATTTTTCACCTGCGCATTCTATTTTCCCCATTTGCAGTGTTTTATATATATACAAGAAGGAGGGACCCGCAATACTCGCAGGGGGGAGCTCCATGCCAAGGAGGAAGTCCCCATAGGTGATCCTTCACCCCTGCCTAGCTCTTCCCGCCCCCGACAGCGAGGCCTGCACAGCTCCAACCGCTGGGCTGCCCAACCCTCTCCTTCCCCCTGCATCAGAGGCAAGGCAGGGAACGGTCTTTTGGGGGATTTAAATATCCCCCATATAGTTTTTTAAACTTTTAGGATTTTTCTGCATACCTGGGGAGTCCCCCAAGTGTGCAGGAAAATCTCTCTGCCCCCCAAGTGCCCTGGATGTGTGGATTTAGATATCCGCACGCACGGGGGCACTTGGCTATTAGATATATAGATGCACTCGCATATAAAAGATCACCACACATTATTAAAATAATATTGTTATACTATATACAGAAGATCACTAATTTGGTAGAGCTACCACTCCCTAGGCTATGCAGTTGCTCTCTGTATTTACTTTATGTTTACAGCAGTGTTGCAGATGGAGTGTTGGCCACAGGATGCAGGAAACTCAAGTTTGAATCCCTGCTCAGGTGTGGTCTCAGATTAACCCACTGCACAGGGTTATGAGAATAACACTTCATGTTGTTATGAGTGTTTTACCTTGGTTTTGTTTAATGAGGTTTTTGTTTTAAATGGTTTTTAGGATGTGTTTTTATTAAGTACGAGGGAAGATATGCAGGGTATAAATTTTGTAAATAAATAACCTACCAAAGACTTTCTTGTACAATTACAATATAGGGAAAGCACCTTAAAGACGTGAAAACTACCCAGCTGACAAGTCTTATCAGTTTGACTGATGTAAATTGCCCTGAGCCTGTCTGCAGGGAGGATGGGTGATATATAAATCAAATAAATAAACTTTTTTGCATCGATAGCATATTACAGTTTCCCCCATTAAGTATAAATACAACTAGCTGAAAACCTGTAAGAAATTACACAGGAACGGCAGAGAGAAGATAACTGAAAACCCCTTCTCTCCAAGATACTATGAACTATTAGGATCCTCAGCAGGCCAGGGCCAATTGCAATTAGCATTCACAAGTCTTCACAAGGAAGTGGGGACGCTTTCTTTTAAAATGTACAAAGTTAAACCAACTATTTCCTTGTATGTCTAGGAAGTCACTGAGATGCACAGAAACCTCTTTACCTACAGCTTGTTCTGTTTTGCTGTATTTGTGATAGCAAGTGCCTACTACAGGAATAAATTGGATTTTCTAGGAATCATGGGGGGAGGGGTTGAGTTTGAAAAATATACATGCACACACCCCCATCCAGAATTCTATTAAGCTCCCATGTAACCCCATCTTCCTGCCCAACTGACAAGACCATGAACATCACAAGTGGATGCTACAAGCAGGTGGCCAATGAGAAATCAGGTGTGGGGGGGGATAAAATGCTTGGGAAACTTCCCCACCATGTTCCAACAGCCCACCGTCACTGTGAGACCCCCTAGTACTTCTCAGTCCTTACCAGGCATTTTGAGTCATTCCCCTCTTCTTTCTGCATAGGAGTCCCCCCAACCCAGCATGTTTTTGATTAGTTCATAATTTGTCACAACCACTCACTTAACTATTAGATAAAGATATTTACTTCAATCCTCTTGTCAGAGCCTGGATGGCATACACATTTCTTTCCTCCTCAAAACCTCCCTGCGAGGGTGTTACTCAAAGACAATGAAACTAGCTCCAAATCACCAAGTGAGTTTCATGACAAGAGTAGAGATTAATTTCCTGACAGTGGTAGAAGCATTATAAATGGGGGGGAGAAGTTTCAAACAATTAAGTTACACCCCAGTTGTTGCAGGAAACAGCCTCTACAGGAAAGTGACTCTCTAGAAAACCTCTTTTCCAACCCCATAAAGGCCCTCACGATCTCATTCAGAGGTACCCACGCAGACTCAGCAAACACACCTCCACTCCCTCCCATCCCCCCCGCAAGTCCTATGCGACGCCAAGTCCTCGCTTCTCCCCCTCCCCCCTGCGTCTCGCGCTCATGATCTAATTGCAGCGTCGCGAGCCCAGCCGTAAACGGTCTCCTTCCCCGCGAGCCGCCCCGACGTCATTAAAAGCGACCACCCAATCAGAATGCACTAGCTAGTAAGCTGTAGCCCGCGAGAATGGTATTTGAAGACTCTAGGAGGAGGGAGAGGTAGACGGGATTAAGCGAGACAGGCAGTTCATCTCGGCCAATCAGAAAGAACGTCGACTCCCGGCCTTCCCACCTAATTCTACACTCACAGACAGACGCACACTCTTTTCCCACCCTCACCCCCTTCTGGTTCCCTTTGTCCCAGCCAAGATCTACGGTAGAGCAACAAGGGGAAGAAGAAGGGAGGGAAGGGGGGAAAGCCGTGGACGAGTGTGGCTTCCAAAAACCCCGCGCGCGCGCTCAGGAGGGGAGGAGGAGAAAAGACGGACGCCCTCGCGAGCCAATGAGGCTTAGGGGTCCATTTTGTGTAAGTTTTTTTTTGCTCCCTCCTCCCTTTTCCCTTCTACCTCCTTTGGAGCGCCCGCCTCCTCCGTCACCGCTCGGAGCCAATAGGAAGGCAGGGCGGTTTGGGGCGGAGGTTTCCCCCCGCCCCTCCCGCGCGCTGCGAGGCGCCATGGGCTGAAAACTAAACCGAGATGGAATCTCCCAGTCTGAACCGGTTTGAGCCGGTTCCGAGTCTGTGGCACTAGAGAAGGAGGAGGGGGAAGAGCGGAAGGAGAAGCAGCAGCGAAAGAGAGAGCGGGCGCGAGATCTACTATATAGAGAGAGGGGGGCAAGAGGGGAGGGGAGAAGGGAAGGGGAAAAAAAAAAGAAGAAACAGCAGCCACCCCGCACTCTCGGTTCCTTTGCCGCCTTTACCGTGCGGGGAGGGGGGGGTGGAAGAAAGAGCGAGTGAGGGAAGGAAGTGTGGGAGGGCGCGTGTTTGTACCTGGAAAGCGTAGTGGGGTTCATTAAGCGCAGGAGTGGGGAGGGGAGCCCTTTTAAAAAAAAAAAAATAGAGGGGAGTCAGGTATGGAGGCAAACTGAAGGGAGAAAACAACCCGTGAGGGGGAAAGGCGGCCCAACCAAAGAGTGGCTGGTTGAGTAGGGTGAGGGTGGGAGCAGCACTCGAGTTGTGAGTTGGGGAGTGGGTGGGTCGCCTTCAGTCCCTTTTTTGGGTGTGCGAAGGATCCCCTCAGTCCTAAGGGGAAGGGGGTTGGAGAGCCTCCCCTTGCCCCAGAACTTAAGGGAGAAAAAGTGTGTGTGTGTGTGTTTATATAAAGCGGAGGATCGCTGGGGGGGGGGGGAATCACTCTTATTTATGCTTAATTTGCGTTGTGAATGAGGAGTGGGGGCTAGAGTTTAATAGTAAAGTGCGGGTGCTTGCGGGGGGGGGGGGTCTGCAGTGGCGCCCCAACACAGTTTTAAGGAAAGGGCGGGAGAGAGAGAACAGGGGAGGGGGCGAAGAGGGCTTCTTCCTCCTGCTGCTGCAAGACCTGCCTGAAGTTACTCGCACTCCTCGTGTCTTTTTTGGCGTGGGGGAGTAGGAGGGGTGTGCCTGCACGCGTGTGCTTGTGTGTTTGAATGGGTGGCAAAGCCCTGATCCTTCTGTGTGGGCGTGTTAGTAACTTTACAGAGTTTGAGAGGTAGAAAGTGAAGGTGTGTTGAGATATATATTTATATACATATATTTTTAAGATCGCCTTTTTTTTTCTTTTTTGGGGGGGCGGTTAGGGGATTCGATGAACCAGTCTCTCGAGTCGCATGTGAAAATAGAGTAAGGTACCCCTCTCTTTTGTTTGGGGAGAGTTGTGAGCGAAGGCTGGACAGGTCTTTGCAGCCCTCCTCTTCCTCGTGCTTCTTGGCTTTGCTTGGATTTAATTTCTTTTTTAAAAAAAAAAATTGCTGCTGCCCGCTCCCTCTCTAGAAGAAGTAGCTGTGATACTTAATTGGGTAAGTGGTTCTGTCATTAATAGAAACTTGTGCATGGGATATAGCTGGGAAGTGATTAGGTGGGTAGGGATGAGGGAGAAATTTGGGGGCGAAAAATAACCCCTAGGGTTACTGACTCGCCGAGATTTGGAGGGGATATCCTATAGGAGACTCGTGATCCAGGCAGGTGAAACGTGCATTTGTTACACAGCCTTTTAAAGCTTTTCGAGGTGGTGTATGTTAATCCAAGGCCTAAACGGCGTGAGTGGTGTGTAGATGAGCTTATTGTTTCCAAGGAAAAACAGTGATGGGTTCATGGGGGTGGGTGGGCTGGAAGCCTGTAGAGGACAAAGTCCTAGGCCTTTCCATAGTACATATAGATGACATGGGTGAGCGAAAAGAGTTGTGCATGGACCCTCATGGTTGGGGGGGGGGGAGAAGAGGAAAGGAAAGGGGTGTGTTTCCAAGAGGGTTTTGAGAAGACTTGTTATTGGGGGCCTAGTTTGGAGCCTGCTTGCGTTAAATAAACGGCCTGCACCATGGGAAACATGCAGTAAAGGCTTTAAAGTAATCGGATGGGGAAAGAAAGCCCAGCCGGTTCCGGCAAGCCGAGACTATCCTTGGAGCATGGCGGGGAGACTGGAGCGAAGCAGCAAGTGTGGGGTTAGAAACTAGAGCTGGGTGGCAGAAGGTAACGGGGGAGGGGGAGAGGACTGGCGGGAGATCAGAAGAAGGGCCTTCCTTTAAGAGGAAGACAAGACGGCAGGCCGGAGAGCGCTGGAGCATAATTTTTGAATTACTAGGAGTGGAAGTTTCCAGAAATATTTTTTGTGTGTGTGTCTGCGTCTCTGAGCAGCAGTATTGAAACGTCCGCCTGGATCACGTGGGGGGCCCTGTATAAAAAGCAGGGATAGAGGAGGGAGGGGCTGCAGTGGCCCAGCTGCTCTTTACGGCTGGGGGGGCGGGGGAACGACAGCAAAACGCCTCTTTAAAGCTTCGGCTGCATGAAGTGGCTAAATTAGGTTTTGGGGGGCGGGGTTAAAGAAAATCAGATCTTAGCATAGTTGTGAGCATATCAGCGTGAATGTTGTAGGCTCTGCAGTGTGCTGTTTGTTGAAGGGCGGCTGCCCAGGCCTTTGCTGTGGGTGGGTGTGTAGCTGCCCGCTTTGGGTGAACCTCATGTGCCTGAGTGATCTGTTTACATTATGCTTCTGTTACTGATTTCAGCGTGGTTTCGCTAATCCATGTTCTGTAATTGGATGATTCTGGCATATTTTTTGGAAATGTTACCAAAGCAATTATGGGTGTAGTGGGAAGGAAGGTTGGACTGCAGCCCCAAGTTCCATATTTCTGCATACTCTGTTGGTAGAGGTTTGGGGGTGAGTTTTTGTACTATGTATTTGTGCAGTTTTCTTGAAATATTTTGGACAAGCTACTGGATATGGGCAGAACTTAGGGGAGTCTACTATATAAAACATTGGACAAATAGCTAAATTTGTTATGACTCAGTGGTGAATTGAGAGTGCAAAGCTCTACATTGTAAACTTGGTGCACAATTAAGTTTGAAGTGGAAATCTGACTCTGGGCATCACATGTTCCAAGTGTCATTCTCTTGAATATTCATGTAGTTGAATATGACTGCAGAGTTAACTCCCATATTTATTTGAAGCCAGTATTAAGACAAAATAATCATGTTGCTCTCAGTGCACAGAAGCTGAAATACTGACAAAAACTTGAGGTACAGCCATAATGACAATATATAAATTGAATCTACAAATAGGAGCAGGTTGGTAATTTTAGAGATGTTTGCAGTGGCAGACCACTATCTTTCCTTCATTGATGAGGTTTATAGCATCCACTCACATGGGAAATAAAAACAAAGTTTGCCCATGTCATGATGTAGGACAAGGCTTTTCCTAAAAGGCCAATGTTTGGTAATGAAAGTTGCATGATGTTAAGACTTCAAAATTTTTGTGTGTAACTGTTCACTTGCAACAGCAGATTTAAGGGGGTGTGGCCAACCATGGAAGATAAATTGTAATTTGATACTTGAAGCTAGTGAATTAATCTCTTCTTACCCATGTTTTTTAGACAAATGTCCAAGGAAAGTGTGCTTCCAAATACGAAATAACGCCTGTCAGTTCTGTCTCCAGATTATAGTAGGAATGGCCATTGGGAAAGGCTATCACAGTGGCATAGGGAGGATTAAACTATATCTACTATTCTGCTTTATACTTCTGGATGTGTTCATCCTGAAAGAGTTTAAGCTGTTTCTCATAGTAGTAGGTATGTGATTTGTCACAACACAGTTTAAGTGCAATCAGCATTGTTGGCAGTTCACTAAATAGGTGTATTTTCAGTGTTGATAATCTAAGTCACAGTGACAAAATTTGCATCATTCTTACAATAATTTAATTATTGTGACAGTTTCCCAAAAAGCATTTGAAATCTATGAGGATATTAGCTTTCTGCATGGGAGATAGTGATAACATTTCCCATCAATTATAACATAAATACCTGCTCATTACTTTGCTGGACAAAGAAACTAAACTAAGTGGAGTTACTGAGGGAGACTGAAACAGAATAGGAGAAGCCACGAGGTGGCAATGTTAAGGGACGCATAGCATATGGCCCTTAAAATACAGTTGCACTTGGCAATGTGTTCTGGTAGGATTGTTTAGCATAAACATTGTTTTATGTGTTAGATTTTGTGGAGGCAACAAATTAATCAAGAACAGAGCCAAATGTACATCATTTCTTGTGACAAGTTATTTACAGATGTGTTAACTTCATGCAGTGCATCTTGTCCAGCCTTCTGCTGTAGTCATCATCCCCCCCCCCCCCCCCCGGCTTGGGAACAGAGTGTGGGATGTTGCATGGAGGTTTGCAGTTAGGAAGGGAGAAATTGTCCCCTCTTTCTTGCGTGTGAAAGGGAAAGGGTTTAGTCCACACAAATATATTTTGCCTGGTAAGAAATAAGGACACAACTACTCCTGATTGGGGGGGTGGGGGGGGCTTTGTATTTTTCAGATTTAAATATAAGTAACTTTGTTTCTTTCTTTAAACTTGCAGTAATCTATGCCAGCAATTATGACAATGTTAGCAGACCATGCAGCGCGACAGCTGCTGGATTTCAACCAGAAGTTGGATATAAATCTGTTGGATAATGTGGTGAACTGCCTATATCATGGAGAAGGAGCCCAGGTAGAGTATATGTTTGGAAACCAGAAACTTGTAATTTGATTATGCCTAAGCCTTATCTGTAGAGGAAGAAACAGTTTGTCCTCTTGAACACGTCAGATGCCAGTAAAAATTGACTTTTAATCAGCCAGTTTTTGGAGACCTTCTAAGTAAAAAGAACATTACTACAGTTATGCTGAAGGATATCTAGACAGCCTATTCTGTTTCCAGCCTATTCTGTATTCCAGTAATGGGATGATAGAACTGTAGAGTCTTTGGTTGGGCAGCTTGGCTAAGTTTTTCCTTTGCTTAGAGAAAGTACAACCAAATCATCTGCTGCCATTGCAGTACAACTTTGGGGCTTATATCTTACACCATTTTAATTGGAAAGTAAATCTGATCAGATTTTTGATGACAGTAGCTTTAATCTGTGTAACTCTACAAAGGTATAGTTACAGTAAGGATATCTTTTTTAAATTTTATTTATTTATTTATTTCATGCGACTTATATCCCGCCCTCCCCGCCAATGGCGAGCTCAGGGTGGCTAATAACACATGGATAATACATACAATATCAATTAAAACACTTAAACTTACATCACAAAATGTATAAAACCAGTGGTTATGAGGTGGATGAGGGCCAATCCAGACGAGTCTGAGGTGCTGCTGACCTATGACAAAGTTGCTAAGGAGCTGAGAAGTCAGCCTGTACTGGAGGGAGTTGCACTCTTCTTGAAGGAACAAGTTCCTAGCTTAGAGCTCCTGGCCTGTGGTTGGAGGCCTAGATCTCCTCCTTGGCATGTAGTCCCTTTTGTCAGCTTTGGCTGATACACAAGCTACAGCCATTCCTCAAAAAGCCTGATCTGGCCATGGCAAGCCATGCTTTGACTACATCCAGTTTAGATTACTATTATGTGCTTTACATGGCGCGGCATAAATGCAGCAGCCAGGCTGTTGTTAGGGCCGGGATACAGTGACTGTATCACCTCAGTGCTGAAAGATCTGCACTGCCCAGATATAGATATAGATATGGCTGCCCATATTCTTGTAGGCACAATTCAGAGTGCTAGTTCTTACCTTTAAAGCTCTTTGGGCCAGGATACTTGACGGGCAGTACGTCCCGTTTTGTTCAGGCCACCTGTTAAGATCTGCCCCAGCAGTCCTGTTCTCTGTGCCCTCGCCTTCAGAGGTGAAGTGGTATGGCAACTGAAAACAGGTGTTTTTTTTCCTGTAGTGGTACCTCACTTATGGAACGCTGTTCCCCTTGAGGCTCATCTGCTGCCTACAATGCTTTCTTAGGGGCACTAGATCCAAATGTCTCTGTTCATCCAGGCTTTTGGTTAAGGGGTTGGTGCTCTTTTTATGCTGGCTTAGTTTTTTATACTGAACATTAATTTTTTTTAATGTTTTCTTTTTATCTTTTGTTTCGTATGCTGCCTTGGGCAGGTTCCCGAGGAGGCAGCATAAAAAAATTCTAAAATAAATACCACAATACAATTCCAAAAATCATAGAACGAATATTTTTTTTGTTTGTTTCTCGGAGTATGTCCATTCTGGCCCTGCAGTAAGAATCACATTTGATCATGCTACTTGCAGGGGGGATGTGACATGTGAGACAATGTAATTATAAACTACTACTAACAACCCACAGTCCAGTCACTTCTCACCTCTTTTCTCTTATCAAGGAATCAGCCCCCCCCCCATGCATCCAGGTACTTGAACTTGTCTGTAAGCCATTGCTTTCCTCCACTTTCCTCATTTACAGCTTGATTTGATAGATGAAGAAGACAACAGTAGACAGGATTGAAAATCTGCAGGGTGCTGGCAGCACCATTTACTTTGTAGAGGCACTTGGCAATGTGTCACAGTTGTTTAACTTTGTTAATTGTATTCCAGGAATCATGAGACTGTAAGGTTCTCATATAAAGCAAAATTGTATATTGTCTTTATAGCAGAACCCTCTTTTAACTGTTGAGCATTATGAATGCTGCATGTTAACAGAAACATAGCTTATTTAAGTTATTTATACCCTGATTTTCTTCCCAAAAAGGAATCCAGTGTGACTGACAACATTGTTTTCATCTCCAGTTTAACTTCATAACTGCTCCTTTGTAAAGTGGTTAGCTTGAGTGAGTGACTGACCCAAGACCACCCATTGAGTTTCTCTGGCAGAATAGGAATTTGAATCTTGGTCTCCTAAATCCTACTTTGACCAAAACCCCTACTGTTTGATCTATTAGCTTTTTTCTTGGTCTTGAACATTCATCCTGGTATAGGTGAAAGGAGGGAAATTCAGACTCTACACAGAGATACCCGACAGTACAAAGTTATTCAGTAGCCAAAGTTCTTGGTGTTGTATAATTGGCGTGTCTCCCTCTAAAATAAATCTTGGCAACCTTTTTCACCTACACATTAAAGCCAAGTGTATTCCCCCCATACACTCCTTTCAATATAGTGCCCCTCCCAATACAGTGCTCTCTTTTCATACCTTGTATGCCACCTGGGAGCAGCCAGTTGTATCTATGTCATGCTTTAGAATATGATCACTATTAGGTTAGGGCAACGATATTGTAGACCAATTCTGCAAGGTGTCCTTTTTTCTACTTCCCTCTACCCCTCTTTATGTCATGTAAGATTTCCAAGGGGTGGGTTGTAACGTCTACAAATGGAAGGAGTTTGTAGAAGCAGACATGCTTTCCTCTTTCCCCAACAGTCCTAGCCTCCGAACATAGTCATGCAAGGTGGCTGTAGGTAGGAGGGGGAATTGAATGAAATCTCCCCCCCCCCCCTTTACACTGCATGCGTTTTATTTAGAGGCTTTTAATGATGGTTGGGGAGGAAAAGTGATCCTTCAGTTTCCTTCTATGCAAAGAAACTGGGATCTAGCCCATTGTCTCTAACTTGTGCCACTTAATATATGTGTACTTGTCTTCTGTCAAATATGCTGTTCCTTAATGCCAGTTTTGGTTGCTGAATTCAAACTATAGCTACAGATATAAAGAATGCTTGCTTTTTGTTTGTTAAAAGCTGTAATTTTTGAAAGTGAGCAGGAACAGAACAGTCAGATTACATTTTGGAAACTTAATATTGAGGGGTGTTTGACAGACCTCCTTTTGTGGATTGTTTTTGTGTCAGTCATGATCTATGTGTCCGCTTAAATTTTACTGACCATGCAAAAAAGTTGTTTCACTGGACCCTGTTAACCCAGTCATTCCTGAATTCTGTGTTAATTAATTAATTCCTGAATTCTTTGTTAAGGGCACACTAACACAACTGCTAATGTCCCATGAATAAAGAGTTCTGCAAGCCCAAAGCAACCATTCACAGAGCAGGCTGTCTACTATGTGTGCATTGCTGCTTTGGTCTTGTCTTCCATCACTCGGTGTCTGTTGGAAATTTTTCTGCATCTGAGTGGCAGGTGTGATGAGATTATTCAGTAGCTTCCAGTGCAGAGAGACAGCGGAATTACCTGCCCTCAGAATAGGATTCTTGTTCATGTTGCTGTTTTGGTTATATTTTGTTTGAATAGGAAGCATATCTGTATCAGTGATTTGTAGAAAAATATGTGGTAGGGATCTCCTGAAGTGTATTTCTACTGTTTTAATTCAGAAGGTATACCTCAACTATCAGTTGTTTGGGAGACACTGAACTACATGCACAAGTTTTTAAAATGGGGTTTATATGTCCTTTTCTAGCAAAGGATGGCACAGGAGGTCTTGACTCATTTAAAGGAGCACCCCGATGCATGGACAAGAGTGGATACTATTCTGGAGTTCTCTCAGAATATGAACACCAAAGTAAGTCTGTGATTTCTAATTGATTTCTGTCTTTCTTCGACTCAGACTTTGAGGAAGGTATCTCAATTTTTAGATTTAGCATTTGTGATTTTTTTGCCTGTTCCTTAAAATCTTTCTAGTCTGACCCAATACTAGTGCACAGTGTTCCATGAATTTGATTTTTTTTTTGTAAAAAGTCTTGAGAAAAATCTATGGCACATTGGGATTTGAATAAAAATTCTGGTTGGAGTGTGAACAGATCGGAGTGTTACATGGCCATATCATGTCTTTAGATTAATGTGTTTGGCTTTCATTTATGTTTAACGAGAGCCATATGCACATAACTGAGGGCAAAATATGTCTCTAAATACTTCTTGAAATAGTGATATTATTCTGTGCTGCTTAAAGCAGACGAGGCACCCCAAACGCTTTCTTCAGTTGAATACAAGCTCTGCTTGTTTGTAGTGCAGTTGATCAAGCCATACCACCATGGTAGTGACTTGCTAAAAAGAATATTCCTTAGCCTTCTGCAATTCAGTGTTTTCACTGTAGGATTTTTTAAAAAGAGTTAAGTAAGTTTGCCAAGTATATGAAAGCAGTTGTCATACTGTTAAACTTGTGCATGGCCACCTTCTTGAAACATCATCCACACATTTTAACATGCCTTGTGTTTAGATTGAATACAACCGCGCTTAGAGGAGTTCTTCAGAATTTGGATAGTGGTTATGTGATTCCAAGCTCTTTGAAAAAAACAAAAAAAAGAGGCTTTGTAAATTTCAGGACAAAGTTAAAAACTTCCTCAAAGTACTAAATTTAAAGTAACCATGTTTGCCTGTTTGCTTGCCTGGTAAACTTTGCTTTTTATACTCACAGACATTACTAATGTTTAAGTTGATTTATCAACAGTATTTTTTAAAACTCAAATTTGTCTTGTGAAAAATGAGATGATTAGAGGAACAGAAAGAAAGCAACAGGTAAAGAATTCTTCAATTTACATAAATTACAAATGATTTGGTGCTGAATTTATGCACTATGACATTTGGCTTTTATGCAGTCATTTTTTTCTTAAAGCTGTTAACACTACCTGATATTAATCATAATGTTCCATTATGTTGATTGCTTGTAATAGGAAGAAAAGGGGTGTCTTCCTGTGCAACTGACACAGCTAGGCTTTGACGGCAGGCCTCCACAAGGTCTACCCTTTTGATTCCCTTTAACTGAATTCTGTTCATCAATTGCTTTTTTTCCTTGTTTGGTTTCTTGGGTGGAGGGAGGGAATGGTTCGGTACATTGAATAAGTGTCCCATAAAATTTCTGCCATAGGGATCATTGTATACATTTTTCATTTTCTGTCTAATCTGTCCCATCTTTTGTAAGTTGGTTATTTTAAAACTATTTTATAGCACCTAGAAAACATGTCAGAACTTACTGCATGTTTGGAAGGCAGGGATATGAGGTGGCGCTTTGGACCATTTATCTATAGATTTTTGTCAGATAGCAAAGAATTTCCCCAAAAAATCTGACTGTAAATATAGTTCTGTTTCTGAAACCTGGTAAAATAGGGAGTGCTAGTTAAGAGAAAGTAAACTGGTCACTTACACTTGATTATTTTTGCCTTCTCTTCTGGGTTTACTTCTACTAACATGTATTTAGGTGTAAGGTTCACTCTTCCATGCTGTATGGATCAAAATACAAAGACATTGTGTATTTTATCTAAGGTTGTGCGTTCAGTGACTGGCAACTAGCAAGAGGGCTGTAGGTGTGGATATTGGGAGGGGCGGGAACACCACTTGTGGTGTCTTGTCACTTCCAGTTTTTAAAAAATTACATAGGAATCTCCAGAAACTATGATAAAACCATGAGAGTCTCCAGCAATTTCTAGAGCTACCCTATGTCACCTCTGGGTTTTTACTGGAACTGAATTGACACTGCAGCTGGCTATTGGGTTTTAATTTTTTTTTTTTTGCCACCACAGTTTGGAGCAGCAGTGGGCAACAGGATGGGGGGCAGGGATCCCCCACTGTCTCCAGGAGTTTGGCAGCCCTAATGTTATCTCAGTTTCTTTGTAACTTGTCAAGTTGCCTTTAGTTTGTGTGGGTCAGTAGTAAACCATATGCTTTAAGTTCATAATGTCCCAGGCTCAGTTGGCAGCATCTCCATTTGAAAGAATCTGTGGTAGTGTTTTATCTCTGCCAGAGTTCTTGGAGAACAGCTGCCAACCATAGTTGGTAGTACTGGGCTGTGTGCCATAGTATAGGATAAGGTTTGTGTTCTTAAATGTTGCTTCACTAATAAAAGAGGGATTGTATAAGACAGTGTCTTCAAAAAAGAAATTGGTAAAAAAAAAATCCATATTATCTTGTCAGTGTTTGCAAGTGAGCCAAACTCACACTCTTATTCATAATAGTATGCTGTCCTACATCCTATTCACTGTTCTTGTACCAGACAGGGGAGGAATGAATATCTGCTAAACAATGTTCTGTCAGGATTTGTTAGGGGAATAAGAAAGCTGCAGTTTTCAGCTATAGTGACTCCCTTTCCATCTTACATCTTCAAGACATTTTGTCTCTGAAAACACATTCTTTGATTTTGTGATGCTCCTGACCTGCCATCAGTTAGTGGACATCCTCTCCAGTGACGCAGATTTCTGTTAGAAACCAAATAACTGTCAGTAGGAACTAAATTGAGCCAAAGGAGGAAACCCATGCTGACTTGTGTATGGTGTGGATTAGGGAAAGTTCTTAAAAGGAAAATCTTGTTGCCACCTTTATACATGTGTAATACTTGCACTGCTTGGTTGCTGCTGAACAACTCTGGAGCCTGTTCAAAACTGCTTCAAGGATTCTAGCACCATTAAGTAGAAATGCTTATTCAGTTGAGTTTTAGGGTTCAGTGCAAAAGTTATGAATGAACAAGCAAAGCTCCAGACACAAGTAGTGACACCACCACCACCACCCCAGATTAGAGATTCATATTGAAATGTTTCACTAATTTCTGTGTTTAGACATCAGGGGTGTCTTATAGGGTATTATTTTCTGCAAGCCGTCATGGAGTTCTGAAAGATAAATCCAAAGCCCATTTCCTAACTCCTATCAAATTGTATACCATGTATGAAAATGAGAACTGAAATGAGCAGCAAAAATCCATCGTAGAGTACAATGTAGTTTGGGACAGTCTACATTGTTCTGCTTATTATATTGTTTACATGATCCCTTTGGCTGAAATTCTAATGATCCTATTTTGTGTAGCCACTAACAGACTTAAAGAAGAACTTTTATTCTCAGCCAAATTCTGACTATCCATTTTGTCATAGATTTGCCTTTCAGGTATTGCCGCCTATTCCCATTGTTAATTTCTGATTCAAGAGAATATTGCATCTCTTTGGCCCTTTTTCTTCCTCTTCTGGTATCACTTCTAATTATGTCCTTATTTGGATATATTTTGTCAAAGTTCTTGTATTAGACAACTTTATGTTAAGTAGATAAAAGGAATAAAATGGGCTGAAGAGTTTTCATCACTCTACAATTGTGTTGCTTTGAAGCATGCCTTATCTGGCTTACCTGGAAGGTAAAAAACACTTCAGTGTATTTTGAAACAGTGAATGTTTGACTGAGCACAAAAGTTAATCTTGAAAAAGTAGATAATAGTTGCTATAGGGGAGAGACTTTTGTAACTTAAAATAAGTCTGAGTTGTCTTGCTGTTAAGTAACACCATTGAAGTGTAGGTAGTACATCCATCAGAAAGTGTCAGTGGATGTAATATTAAGCCCTAATCTAAAAAGAAATAGCAGGAAACCCATGCACGTCCAAGCTGCTTAACTTGTTTTTGTATTCGAGCTTACGAGCAGTCATTTAGGTTATGCATTTTTGACTGCTATTTCCCTCCCCCCTACAGATTTGGCTGTCCAAAACACTTTTTGTTTCCCTTTCTGATGTGATCATGATCAGACAGCAGGACTTTAGAATAGCAAAGGGTAAAATAAGGAAAATGCATGGGAAAAACTCAGTAAATGGGTGACTTGTTAACCAACTTAATCTTAGATGTTAAGTGTGAATGAGATCAGCTGAAATGAGAATCCTGAAAGTTGTTCTTAATAATACAGTATGTTCACATATTTCATTTCTCCAATTTTCAGTATTATGGCCTGCAGATCTTGGAAAACGTGATAAAAACAAGATGGAAGATTCTTCCGAGAAACCAGTGTGAAGGTAGAGATCAGTTCCTGAGTTACTTCTAACTAAAGCCATTAAGGTTTATTGCCATAAATGCTCTTCCTTGCAGTTTTAGTTTCTGTATTTCTTTTGACTGTGTATTGGTACCTTGGCTGTTTATCCACCTATTTCATGGTAGACCAGGTGTTGAGATTATATCATGGTTTGATGCCAAACCTGTATATTTTTTTAATGTCATTGTGATAGAATACGTGTTAAATTCAGATGTTTAACCTGGTTTCCAAGCATGGTTTGTTTGCCTATTAGATTTCAAATTCATATATCCTCCTAAGTCTTAGCTGTAGCAACATCTTTCCCCTCCCCTCATTAGTTGCTACTTGAGCTCGTGATGTCATAAGCAAGTCCATGCTCAAGAGCCACACTTAAAATAGCTGCGTTTAGCTAAAGAACCTTAATGATAAGTAGTTGGTTGGTTTCATTCCCTTCCTCTGTTGTGAGCAAATGGCATTGTCTTTAACACAGAAGCAGATACGTAGACAATTACTTAACTTTAATAAGGGAATTTACAATGAAAATAAAGATTCTGTGCTTTGGAAAAACTTACTGACATGTAATAACAAACCTTAATAAAAAGGAACCTTTTGAGAACATTTCAGTAACATAAACTGAGAGAGATTTCTGAGCCAGTGCATACTATCAAATTGAGTATATTTTGTAAGGCCAGTGTATCTCAGCACTCCCTGTCTTAATACAAGGAAAGATCAGAATATTAAAGAGTTACAATTAACTGATTCTTAGTTTGGAATGGAACAGTGCTCCCATCATGTGAGAATGCTGATATACTTGTGTGGATAACAACTTCTGTGCTTTTCCAAGAACCCTTTCCCCAGTAATAAGCATGGTTGGCAAAATGTTTGATAATGGTTGTCTGCTTAATTGAAGCTAGACTTGAGAAGCAGTGTTTGGTAGAAGTACCACCATCAAAGTATACTTGCTATGCCTAGTTGGTGCAGGAGCATACAGGGTGATCATCCATTATACAGTGTCACTGTATATAAATGTAGAATTTTGAAATGTTGAACTAAGAGCAGAAGATACTCCATTGTATTGAAGAGGATACAACCCCATTGCTGCAAATTTGTGTTTGAGGCTACCTTGGCATAGTTCTTTATAGCAACAGTTGTCACTCAAAGTTGTTGTTCAAGGGTAGATGTCCCCAATACCCGTGGGTAACTGGCCATGGTTATACAGATAAGTAGTAAATATCTTCTCACTTGAAGCACTACTAATATATGAGAGGTTAGAGTAAAGAATGAGTAACACTCAGTCTAACCTTACCTGGTAGAACTCTTAATGTGAGGCTTACTTTTGTAGGGAGGTAAGCATGAACAGCCCTACTATGCAAAGGAGGGGTTAGGTGAAGGCCCTTGGTTATTATTTACAAGGCTGTTCACTGAATACTCCAGAAGACCCTCATCATGTTCTAATAGCCAATGTTGCTCCATCTGTGAATTGGGGCCATGGACAAGAAAACAGATAGCTCTATAAATTTAAGGCACCCCTCCCAGGTTTGCACAAAAATCCTAAAAGTAAAAAAAGGGTGGTTTACAGAAAGAGAGAACTGTTGATTGTGCAAACACACAACTGTTCCTCAGAGGCAGGGGAGAGGTGGGGAGCAGGAGTTTCTCTCCCTTCCATAGGAAGTAGGGAGGAGGTGTGGGAGTCAAGGCTACCCCCCCCCAAGCTGGTAATGTGTGACATAAGGTGTGGAGGGAGAAAGAAAGGGGGGGATGGGTGAAGGAGAGGGGAAGCAAAGGCAGGGTGAATGGGATACACCCTCTCTTCAAGTTCCTTGCAGGTCCCTGCTTGTCTCAGAGTGGCCAAATCTAGAGACTGAGGCCGTGAACAGATAAGATAAATCTTTCTACAAACTTGAGAAAAGCGCCAGGATTGTAGAGAAATCTGAATTTTTTTAAAAAAAGGGAGGGCCTTCAGATAATACAAGCATTGCTTCTATCGTTTATGTTCTCTATAGATGTTGGTAGACAAATGCAACAGTATTGTCAGTCTTGGTTTTTGTTGGTGAAATGCAGGGGGAGGGGCCCTTTTCAGGCCTGTTTTGGCTTTGGAGGAAGGACTCCTCAGGGTCGATCCTGACAGCAACCACCAGGCAACTTGCCACTGCACAATTTCCATAACTCATCCAGGCCTGTCTGCTTACTACTATTAAAACAGTCACCTCACAAAAGCTGCTGTGATATAGTGGTTAGCATGTCAAACTAGGATCTAAGAGACCCTGGTTCAAATCCCCAGTTTGCCATGGAAGCTCTCTGGGTGACCTTGAGTCAGTCACAAACTCTCAGGTTAACCTATCTCACAATGTGGTTGTTGAGGTAAAATGGAGGAGAATGATGTAAGCTGCTTTGGGTCCTCAATGTGGAGAAAGGCAGGATGTAAATGAGGTAAATAAATATAGCTGAAGATGGCAGGGGCAGATAAAAAAGTAGGTTGAGTGGTGGGTGAGAATATGGAGGCTGCCAGGAGGAGGAAAAGGAATAGTGTTGGGAGGGGGATACAGAGGAAAGGGAGGTCCCCCACACAAGTACTTACAGGATCACCACTGCATAATTGGGCCCTGGCCTGGCAGGACCTGCCCAGAGGTTTCCCAGGGAGAGACTGCCAGGGGAGGGAAAGCTGACAATTTGGGGGGAGGGGGCAGACAAAGGTGGGAAGGAGAAATGGAAGTAGGAAAAGGAGTGAGGCTATTGGGGCTTTCAGGGAAGGGGAACAGGAAATAGTGTGGGAGGGGAAATGAGATGCCCCCCCCCCCACGTCCTTGTGGCTCCCCTCCTTATCTGAAGCTGAGAGTTTGCGTACAGAAAACAACAATCTCCTGAAGAAATGGCTAATATTCCCATTTTATGGATAGGAATGGTGTCTTAAAACAGTAATGAACACAAAGCTGCCTAGCAGTCTATGGCTGAGAAACATTTTGAAATCTCAACTCAGTGCAGCAATATCTACTATATTACTGAACTAATTGTGCATGGGTTTATATTGAAAATAGGTCTAATGGTATTCCTACTAAACACTAGTATTTGAAGAGCCTATGGCTGCTTTTTCTTAAAATCAGGTCTAGTGAATGATATACTAAGAAACTGACAAGACTTAGATGACCAAATAAACTCTTTGAGGTCTTCAGTAGTACAGATGGTTTCTAGCTCGCAAAAGCACAAATACGTTCTATTTTAAATGCAGCCCTTGAGATCAAAACCAAATAAAAAGGATTTTGAAACCCCCAAATTCTGTTTGTGGGTATTGGCTTCAGTTGCATTAAGTTGTGTAAGACACCTATGCTTTGAGCACATGCTTATTTTATGATACAAGAGAGCACATCAGAAATGAGGAAGAAAGCACTGTGCACATAACTTTTTCTTAAATTGTGCTTTTATAAAAAGACAAGTAGAGGTCCTGCATGAAAGTGATTCAGCCTTTATATAGCTGACACAGGTGAACAAAAATTGCTGCGGCTTCTGAGTTTCAGGTACTGAAATAAGTGCTTGGTGTTGATTCTTTTAAAGAATTATGAGAACTATTGGAGATGTGAAAAGACTTCCTGAAGATGTTCATGTTACAGGAATAGTTGTCTGCAGAAGCTTGCATCTTTACCTTTATATAAATTGAATAAATAAATAAATCTGATCAGCCCTATTAAGGAAACTCCTTTTTAATGTTCAGAGGAAGGATATTTAAGAGTTGGTTCCCTTGAAAAACAGTGAAAACCCAATATTAAACTACTGAATTCTAACTCGTAACTTTAAAAATAACTTATAGCTGAAGTTCTTAATGACTCTTGGGAGAGAGGTAGTGCTAAGTAGCGGTTTCCCATCTGAAGATTCATTATTGCTGTGTCAAGTTATTCACCAAGGTGCTTGTAGATAAGATGAATTTTTCTGACAGGTGATCACAGAGATGAATGAAAGCCTGGTAAGGCTTGAACAATTCAGAATGTATGCGTGAGTCACTGCCATCTAATGCTAATACTAGTAATGGCTGAACTAAGTTGAGTGGACACTACTAGCCAGTGAAAGTTATATAGCATAATAAAAAGTGCCAAGCATATTAAGGATCAACTATCCAGGCTACCTGTTATAGCCAGTTGATTTGAAATGATGGCAGCAGAATCTGATTAGTATCCGCTGTGCTAGTTGGCTGTGCAAGTGTGGCCACTTGGTGGAGGCAAAGCCTCTCTGTTGGGTGAATGGTACATGTGCTACAGCTTAGCAGACACGGCCTCAGCTTCAGTGAAACACTTAGAAGTGTCAGCCTCTTACAAAGGCATATATCAGTGTGAGTGAGGCTACAACTGGACTGGAATGGGTGGGGTCCTGAAAATTTCCTTGGTGTATTATTGCACCTCAGATTTGGAAAGCATAGTTTGCAAGATAACTTAAAGTGATGTAGTGACTACTTGGGGATGGGGGTTTGTGACATGTATGCAGTTGATGTTAATTAAAAAGAAATTGGATTTATACCCTACCCTTCACTCAGAGTATCAGAGCAGCTTTCAAACTCCTTTCCCTTCCCCTCCCCACAACCCCTTTCACGAGTATTTGCACCAAGGACTGCAGTGAGGGTATTGGGTATCAGATGACAAGAACATGATAGAGAACTTCAGTGTTGAGGTATGTTGCTACTGTTTTAGCTTGGACTTGCTGCTAATTCTGAAATAATATTGGAAGAAGGATTTATGTAATAACACAATAAAACAGATAAGGGGTGAAGAATAAAAGAGTTGAATGGAAAAGTTAAGACCTTAATTGTTATAGTGGAAGACATTAAAGTTGCAGCAACCTATTAAACAGTTTGCAGAATAAGTAGCTTTTGGGAATATGGAGGGAGAAGTGAATAGTGGCCTGAAGGATAGAGATGGCACTCTAGGCAGTTGGGGGAAATGATTTGGGTTGCACTACTGACTGGCCTGTACTGTATGCTCATGCTAGTGTGAATTACTCCTTTATAATGTTTGAACATGACATTTCAATGACTCCTTACCATTAATTGGTGAAGATATAGAAGTCTACCTGCATTGACTCAGTGTTTATGTGAGGGGTGGGGGTGGAAGATACATAAAACTGCCTGAATTTTATGATTGATCTAGGATTAGGATGGGACCAGCATAAAGACAGAGGGAATTGGTAGAGATGAGGAACAAGTGATGATTAGAAGCCTTATGACAATGGGTTGTTACCCAGATTGGCAGTCTCTTAATTGGGGAAATTAGTTTACTTGGAGCCACAGCAAGAGGAGGGTAACTGGGAATCTACCTATGTATATCAGGATCTTTCCCTTAAAGAACTCTCACAATAAACCAGCCAGATGTTCAACTGGAAAGGTGTTTTATTAAAAATAATAATAAAAGATCAAAACTCACACATAGAACACACTGAAAATAGGCAAGCTAGCTAAGAGGAAGTCAGGGAAGAAAGAGGGAAAGCTTTTGTGGGAAGAGTAATATTCACCAATCTTGCAGAAGACCTGGAGGCAGCAGATGCAATGGCCAGTGTTTCACAGAGAAGAGAGCCTACCCGGGGGGGGGGGGGTACTGTTTAGCACTGAGAACACACACAGAGCTATGGATCAGCGTGCTATATTTATAGGAAAATTGCTTCCTGGGGCTGTGCTGAGTAAGTGCCCCCAAAATAATTGAAGATCTAGGGGAGCCTTTGATGGCTCTCCTTGTTGCACTCTTTCATTACAGGACAGGAAACAGGGTTGTGTTATTTGTTGATAAATTGGGGTAAATGGGTCAGAAGGAAGCAAGGACTGGGTTAAATAGAGGTGATGTTACATGTTTAACTGGGAAACCCGTGGTCTTATCTCTCTTTGAATGTATTGGTGAGGATGCAAGATTTGTCACTTTCCAGCCTATTTTCAGTTTGCTAGATTGAGTGCCATTTTTCATCAGAGTATTTCTGGACATTCCTTGTTTTGATAATCTTTAGGCTGGGGAGATGTTGTTAGTGGGTCAGCTGCTAGGTTTCACCTTCCAAAAATACATTCCCAAGCTCTTACTTGGCAGCTCTTACTTACACCATTTTGTGTGTCCAGGTTGTCAGTTTCATTTCTAGGCCAGGCAGTGCCCTGCACATATTATTTTGGGGTGATATTTCAGAAGGACTTGTATCTGTCTAAGCGCAAACTCCCCCCTCTGCAGGAGGAGGGTCTGACCGCTAACAGGATAGCTCTGTAGAGCGCACAAAGCTGGGCGTATCATGTGCTGGGACACTTGGCCCTGGACACATTCTTTCTACAGTGCAGAGTTTGGGACCTTGAGATATATTAAATCAAACCTGTTCAGTTTTAACATTTTATGCCAGGCCAAAAGAGGTCAAGTGCAGTTAAGTGTGTAGGGGGGAATTCCTTCTGCACCTAGCCTTTGCTACAGCAACAAGTCTGTGTGGGAAGCAGTTCTTTCTACCTTGGCAATGTTAATAACAGAGCATTTGGTTTCTGGCCTTAATGTCTATGTTTAAATGCAAGACACTGTTGAAGTAGACTTGGATTATTTCCTTTTCTGTTTCCTTAGTACTTTTGTCATGCCATTTAGGAAACTTGTGCCAGGCAAGGCTCTGTTCCAGCCTTACTATAGCATCTTCTGTCATCTTGTTTTGCTGGTCCAATGGCATGCATGGGGAAAAAAATCTGTAATTGGACAAATGCTGTTGCTGTTTGAATCCTTTCCAAGTTTGTGGTGAGAATTACCTCTGTGCAATTATTCAATTACATGTAGCTTTGAGAAAATCAAGAGTTTGGGAATCTAGGCCCATAAAAGATATGGTTCTATTTAACTTATATAGCTTTTAAATTAACTGTGACGGTGTTCCCTAGATTAAAAGGATTTGCAGAGATGTGTTAAATAAGTAGCCTTTTTGATGGTATACCTTATCACAATGCACTGTTCTACTTCTTTGGATCAGATGATAACAGAAAGAGAAATAAGACTCATTTTAAGCAGTATTCTTTTAAGAGCTGAAGATCTTAAGCAACATTTGTTAAATAACTTTGAATTTAAGCATTAAGGTCCTGATGTCATTAGTCTGTGAATTTTGCCAATTGTTATCAACAATATCTGTTCTCAGAAGTCTTTAATGTCAGAAGATACGACTTTGAGGTTTTAATGTAAATAGAACATTTTTAATGTAGAAGGCACTGGAAACCAAACTTGCTTGTACTTAGTACATATAAAGCCTTACGTATAATAAATCTAATCAGTGATTGAATTTATTTAATGAGGTATGGATTTAAATTTGCAGATAGGCAAGACGCTCATCATTCTTCTCAGCTCCTATATTCTTATCAGGGCAGTGTGTGTTCCTAATTCACTACACAAGTATCAGATTTGTACTCAACAGAGAATCCCTCATGAGGATTTTACTTCTAAATTTTCAGCCCTGAAGGCTGCACAAATAGGACTAAAACATACAGACAACACCTGAGGAAATTAGGAAAAGTAGTGGTATACTGATTGAGTACAGTTTCAAGGGGTGGGGACAGAGTTTCAGTCCTGGGGGGGGGGGGGGGACATCTGCAGATTGCCTGTAAACAGAGTTGGTAGTTTGCCAGGTGTGTGCTATGAATTTGTTTTCCATTGTTAGAGAAGAGTTATCCTTGTGAGGGTCATTCATCTCACACAGTTCTTGGCATGGCTGTGCTGAAGATCTGCTGTGTCTTGTTTCCGGGGGCGGGGGAGAGAGAGATCCCCAGGACATGCCTGGCCTGCTTCACAGAAGATTGTCCTGAGAGATCTACTTCTTGACAGCACCATCTATCCCCCTAATGGTCAAGCAGCACTGGAAATTCCTCTCCCACCAGCCCAGTGGATGTCCTTACTTAAAAACAGCAGTTTTGACACTGGTCTAAAAATGCCAAAATAAGTCTCAAGGGAGTTTTTCAAAGTATAATCGTCTCTTTATGGGAAATGGTTCTGGACCAGCAAGGGGTTACTTACTTGAGCCAACAGAGTTCTTAAGTTCTTTTGGCTGTCATTAACTAACCAGGAGGGGTGGTGACAGGTAGTCAAATGTACAGATGGTGGCTTTCACAACCCCAGAAAACCTGTCCACTTCAGTCAAAGGAACAAGATCAAAATGATCAATGTAAAATTGACAAGAAAAATGCTTCTGACAAAATTCAGGAATTTCCTTTGAATGGATATCCAAGCCAGAATGAATCTGAAAGTTTGTCAGCAAAGAATCTCAGGAAAGGGTCATAAGCAGATTACAGAACCATCACTTGGGGCAGCTCTAAATGTGAACAGTTCTCAGATAATTTTAATGTATCCGTTAGATGCAACTCAGCTGTTGCAACAAGAGGGGTATTGTCACATTGGTTCAGTTTAAAGTAAAGAAGAAGAGTAAAAGGAGGAGAGCTCAAACTGCAAATGAATCCCCTCATAAATCCTAGGAAAACCCCTAAAAAGGTTGGACACTAAAGCAATCTTACTACACCCTTTAAAATACATATGTAATTCAGATATAAGAACTAATTAGGACACTCAAATACTACCCTCGGTCACTTAAATTTTGTTGAGCCTATTAAAAATATTGGCATTTTTTCCTAACAAGCCAGCATGGCTAACCATGTTCCCCCTGGTTCCTCACTGAGAAATGCATACCCATTGCTTGACATAATCAAGACGCGTTTATCAAATAAAGTCCTTATGCTACCCAGATGGGTACGATGCAACTATAAAATTAAACATTTAACATATTTCAAACATGGCACATAATGATTTGTTAAATGTGCTCATGATTTGTCAAACTGCAGTAATAGGTCAGTAGATGCTAGTTATGCAAAGCAAGCAGTGGATCCCTTCTAATCCGGCTTTCGCCCTGCCCATGGGACGGAGACGGTGCTGGTCGCCTTGTTGGATGACCTTCGAAGACATCTGGATCAAGGTGGATTGGCACTGCTTATTCTTCTTGGTCTATCAGCAGTGTTCGATTTGGTTGACCATGAGGTGTTAACCCACCACCTCACTGATGCCAGGATACAGGAGCTTGCCTTGCAGTGGTTTAAATTGCTGAGCAGTCGGGTTAGAACAGATAAAAGGAAGTACTTCTTCACCCAAAGAGTGATTAACCTATGGAATTCACTGCCACAGGAAGTGGTGGCGGCTACAAGCATGGACGTTTTCAAGAGGGAATTAGATAAACACATGGAGCAGAAGTCCATCAGTGGCTATTAGCCACAAAGTATAGATAGGAACTCTCAGTCTGGGGCAAGTGATGCTCTGTATTCTTGGTGCTTGAACAGTGGGAGGGCTTCTAGTGTTTTGCCCCCACTGCTGGACCATCTGAGGGCACCTGGTGTTTTTGGCCACTGTATGACAGAGTGTTGGACTGGATGGGCCATTGGCTTGATCCAACATTGGCTTCTCTTATGTTCTTATGTTATGTTCTTATGACCTCTTTTCTCCAGGGTCGAAGACAGAGGGTGGCATGTGGGGGGGTTATCCCAATGGCACCCACTGGAATATGGTGTGCCACAGGGAGCCATTCTCTCCCCCATGCTGTTTAATATCCATATATGCCCCCTTGCCCAGATTATCCAAAGGTGTGGGCTGGGTTGTCACCAGTATGCGGATGACACTCAGCTCTATCTACTGATGAACAGCCACCTGGACACAGCCCCAGGAGATCTGGACGAGGCGTTAAAAGCTGTGGCTGGAAGGTTGCGACAGAGCTGACTAGAGTTAAATCCTTCTAAGACAGAGGTCCTATATCTGGGTCATAGGGGATTGACTCAGGGAATCAGGCTCCCAATCTTTGATGGGGTGCCATTGGTGCCAGCATCGAGGGTGAAGATTCTGGGGGTGTTCCTTTCTATGGAGGCCCAGGCCACCTCCACTGCTATGTCTGCCTTTTTTCATCTGAGGCAGATCAGGCAGTTAGCCCCATATCTCACTCTCCAGGACCTAGCTGCAGTGATCCATGCAATGGTCACTTCCAGACTGGTCTATTGTAACTCTTTCTATGTGGCGCTGCTCTTGATCCTGCTCCAGAAGTTGCAGCTAGTACAGAACATGGCAGTGTGCGTGTTGACAGTGATGCCTGTGCGGGCTTGCATCCACCCAGTACTGTGTGAACTACACTGGCCGCCTATTGAATTCTGGATCCATTTCAAGGTGCTGCTGCTTACTTTTAAATCCCTATACGGCTAGGGGCTAGCATACCTCTGAGACCACCTCTCCTCATATGAGCCCCTCAAATCAACATCTTCTAGCAGTCCCTGGCCCCAGGGACATCCGATTAGCCTCAACCAGGGCTGGGGCTTCTTCGGCCATGGCCCCCATCTGGTGTAACGAGCTCCCATATGAAGTCTGGGCCCTGTGGGATCTATTACAGTTCCACAGGGCCTGTAAGACAGAGGTCTTCCACCAGGCTTTTGGTTGAGGCGGCTGGCATCACTCTTTTTCCTGGCTATCCCCCCTCCAGTGGCCTGGATCCTAATATCAGGGGTACTGCTGAAATGCAGATAAGCTGACTGATAACGGAATAAACTGTTGCATGGTATTATGGGTTTTTATTATTTTAAATTGTTTTTAATGGCTGTTTTAATGGTATTATATTAAGAATTGTTGTAAACTACCCTGAGCCTGCTTGTAGGGAGGTATAAAAATCAAATCAATAAATACTATATTTAGTTCAAACCGTGGGTTTGCCCCTCTACATATATTCTAAGACCTGAGCAAGATCATATTGCTAGAGTGAAACCTTTAATCTTCTGATTCTTAACCAATGTATAGATCCTTCTCTTTTGCAGAGCAGTTATAAAATCTGAATCGGTGTATACATAGTTCTGTTTCACAGTTCTCCCTGTAGGTGCTGCAGAAGAAGCGGGTAATTTAAATGTCTTCTTATTGGCAGTTGTAACATCTGGAGCCAAGCTTGTCTTAGAGAACTGGAAGGGGAAAAAATAGTACTGATATACTGATCTCTCTCCAGTCAGACATACATATACACATTTTATTTTGGCTTTCCAACTGAGAGACCATGATCACACCAAGAGGGGCACCTACCCTTAAGTTCTTCAACTAAAGGAGAGGTAATTTCTCCTCTATGACCTGTTATGGCAAGAAGGAAAGATAAAATTCAAAACCATTGCTGGCAGAACATGCTAGGGGTTGAAGCTGTGGTCTCCAGTTTTAAGCATCTGAGACAGCAGATCCAAGACCCTGGAGAGCTGCTGCCATCTGGAGTCATTAATACTGAGGTAGATGGAGTACTAGTCTGACTTGGTATGAGGCAGCTTCATATATTTACCTTCCCTTGCTCTTAAGTTTTTCATAGACCCATCATCAGTACTTTCTTGAAGAATGTGACAGGAAAGGAAGAATGGCATATTACCAACCTACAATCCCCAAGGTAGTTTCAGGGAAGTCATGGTACTTAAATTTCTACCAATATAGAAAAGTATAGTGGTGACAGTTTGTGCTTTGTTTAAGAGCTTTAATAAATGGGTGAATTCATATTAATTCAGGAAAAGTTTTTGCTTATGGCTAGGATGACAGAATTAAAAGAAGACATCAAGTGAGTGCCTACCTCTGTCTGCTTGAAAGAACAATGGTGACTAACTGTGTCTGCAGTGTTCAGCCTACACAGTAGAACCAAGTATCCCATCATGTAAATGAGCATATGCAAAGCTAGACCCTTGTTTACTTGTCGGGCTAGGGGGTTGAATGCATAACTTATAACCCCCTAGCCTGGCAAGTAAACAAGGGTCTAGCTTTGTATGTGCTCATTTGCATGATGGGAAATTTGTTCTCCTGGGTAGGAGAGCCAGCATGGTGTAGTGGTTAAGAACAGCAAAGTCTAATCTGGAGAACTGGGTTTGATTCCAGACTCTTCTACACGAAGTCTGCTGGGTGACCTTGGGCCACAGTTCTCTCCCATCCCCAACTGCTTCACAAGGTGACTGTTGTAGGGAGAGGAAGAGAAAGTGATTGTAAGCTGCTCTGAGACTCCTTGGGGTAGAGAAAAGCAGGGTATAAAAACCAACTCTTCTTCTGTAAGCTGCAAGTGAAAAATATATTTGAACTGTGGTACAAGTTCATGAAATACCAGCTATGCATAGTTTAGTATAAATGGGGAATTAAAAGCTTGAAAAAGTGAAGACACGTCAGATCTGAGGGGCTGGCAGAATCAACCTTGTTGTGGGAGCTGAGAGTGAATATTGGACAGTAGGAAAATGGTGCAGATCTTGGGTATACTGGCCAGGGGAGAATGGAGAATGCAACGTAGAAATAAATATGTGGGTTAGAATATAATGAAAGGCTTGGGTTCATAGAGAGTGATAAAGGAAACTTAATTGGAGGGAATAAGTGATGGAGAATTTAGTCTGATGGGAAATATGATGTAAAAAGTCTCATGAGGGGTGTAAAGGGTCCTAAGAAGGAAAACTTGAGAGTTTAATGGTGCAGTACAGTGGATTGAAAAGGCACTAGCATGCATTAAGGGACGTGAATAATACAAGCATCGTTCAGTCTCTGCTCTGAGCATGTTTGTGCCTCCACTTGATGTGCAGTAATCTGAGAAACTGTCCTACAGTCATTATTTTGTTTGAGAAATGTCTTGAGCAGCAACTGCCTCGTCCATCACTGCAGTAATGATGTTTCCATAATTATAAACTAGAAGTTATGTGTCTGGCAAAACATACTTTATGTGTGTGCTTTTAATTGCTTTTGCACAGCTGTATTACCTTGTGTTTGTAGGACTTCTTCCCAAGTGATGTTGCCTATATGGTGAAAGCAGCATTTAAGTACTCATGGGAAGATCAGGATGCACTATTTTAAGAACAGTAAAATTAAGTTTCAACTTGGATTGTAGATATTTCTTCATCAGAGCATATTAGTATGTGATGCATCTAAACAGATTTACTACTGTCTGTGAGGTAATGGGCATTTGGCCATTTTTATATGAAAAGCAGGATATGTGTATTTTAAATAAAACAAACCCTTTGATCATGCAGTTTATTTGCCTTTTACTCTGCAGTATCTGTTCGGAGCTGTGGCGGGCAGTTTTGAAAATGTGGGATTTCAGTTCAGTATGCTGTACTTAAGTAAGGAAGTAGAACAAAATCTTGGCCTTTTAACTCAGTGTCCCTGTTGGTAGAAAATGTTTCTATGAGTATGAAAGTAGAGTGAACTTTAAGCCAATCTTTCCACTCTTCTCTCTCCTTGTTCCACTTGGATGGAAAATATACCTGGAACAGCCCCAAAATAATCTGCACCTGGAATTTTCCTTAACTTGCTATGCGAAACTGTATTGATCAGTACAAAAAGCCATTGTGGTGTAGCAGTTAAGGTGGGGCTAGGACCCAATTTCAAATCTCCCCACTGCCATGAAAGCTTGCTGGATGACCTTGGACCAGTCATACAGTCTCCATCTAACTTAAGTCATAAGGTTGTTTTGAGGATAAAAATGGAGGAGAAGTAAGCTACTCTGGGTAAGGTGAGGAGGAAGAGGTATAAATTAAGTAAATAAAATGCCCTACATCTGCTTTTGATTTAACCTGATGGAACCATTTCTTTGTGCTCCTAGTATGTAGATGGTACTGTAGCATAGCTTAATTTTATTCTTTAAAAAACCAGGATATAGTAATGTGTTTTTTTTTTTTGCACGTGTAGATTTATATGTAATGAGTTATCTAATGTCTTGTAGGTATCAAAAAGTATGTTGTTGGCTTAATTATCAAGACTTCATCGGACCCATCATGTGTGGAAGTGAGTGAGACTTCAGGGAATTGGCTTGTGGGTTCCTTTCTAAGTAGGTGGAAGACTTAACTAACTCATATTTTTTTCTCCCTCCTCCAGAAAGAGAAAGTATATATTGGGAAACTGAATATGATTCTTGTTCAGGTAAGGTCCAGTTGTAGCCTTAAAATACTGCCATAGCAGAAGTTGAGTGGAAAGAGAGAGGTGCACTTTTCACATGGGATGTTCTCCTTTTCAGATACTAAAACAGGAGTGGCCAAAACATTGGCCAACATTCATCAGTGATATAGTGGGGGCCAGCAGAACAAGTGAGAGCCTTTGCCAGAACAACATGGTAATCTTAAAACTGCTAAGCGAAGAGGTTTTTGACTTTTCCAGTGGACAGATAACACAAGTGAAAGCCAAACATTTGAAAGACAGGCAAGTACTTGTTTACACTGTATGCTGCTTGGTGGTCTTCTGTTGCATGTATTTTTATGTCAACTGCCACTGTCATTTGGTTCATGTACTCTAAACAGTTTGTATTTAACTTGGTGATAAAGAAATTGAATCATTTGAAAGTTCCGTTTGGGAAAGAACATGTGTTTTTGGGTTTTGAACTGAATGGTGGTGGTCTTGACTGCTGTGAACCGATAGAACAATGCCAGAGTATGCCTAAACATAGAGACTGAATTTCTCTTCTTGTTTCTTACAGCATGTGCAATGAATTCTCACAGATTTTTCAGCTGTGTCAGTTTGTGATGGTAAGTGTGATGCATGAAAACCTTTGTGAAGTCTTTGCCCTATAAAAATACAGGTTTGCTTATATGTGGCTTTATTAACAGGAAAACTCACAAAACGCTCCTCTTGTTCATGCAACTTTGGAAACTTTGCTACGATTCCTTAACTGGATTCCACTTGGTTACATTTTTGAGACCAAGCTGATCAGCACACTAATATACAAAGTAAGTAATATGGTCTAAATTGAAGATCTTTTGCAACAAAGGGGATTTTATTGCAGCTAACTTTTTTATACATTTTTGTTACAGTTCTTAAATGTCCCCATGTTCCGAAATGTCTCTTTGAAGTGCCTCACAGAAATTGCTGGTGTCAGTGTAAGCCAGTATGAGGAACAGTTTGTCACACTCTTTACCTTGACCATGATGCAATTGAAACAGGTAACTCTGAACTGGTGCAAGACAAAATCATCCTGTTCACGTGCTAAATTGCTATTCAGTTTCAGTCACTTCTATTTTTTTGTTGTATCCCATTGACTGAGCACGCTGTTCACTTCTCCTCTGACCTTGATTGCTTCTCTCAGTAACTGGATTAGAGTAGATGAGAATTTTCTCTTTTCTAGAGCCAGTTTGGTGTAGTGGTTAGGAGTGTGTACTTTAACCTGGGACAACTGGGTTTGATTCCCTTCTCCTCCACATGGAGCTACTGGCGTGACCTTGGGTCAGTCACAAGTTCTCTCAGAGCTGTTCTCTCTTGAGTAGTTCTCAAGAGAGCTCTCCTGGCCCCACCTATCTCACAGTATTGTGGGGAGGGGAAGGGAAAGGAGATTGTAAGCCACTCTGAGACTCCTTCGAGTTGTGAAGGGAGGGGTATGAATGCAATCTCTTCTTCTTCTTCTTCTTCTAGGCTGTTGGTGCATTTCAAAAATGTCAGTTTCCAGTCTGTGCAAAAAGGGTGGAGACTGGTCCCCTTTAATAAAACTATGTGTGCAGGGTCAGCACTTGTAGTCTATCTGTAGTCTGTACTAAAATTAGCAGAAAGACAGCATCAGCAGGTGGCTGTGGCTAATTGCAGACTTCTGTTGTTGGTTCTGGGATGAGGTGACCAGAAAAGTTTTTGCTTCCAAAATGCTTCAGGGAACAGGCCAGGCCATATGTTAAACTTGCCTGATACAGAATTTTTTAATTCTGTGTTTCACTGGATTTCATATGTTCAGGTTCAGGCAATAGCTTGTCATTTAGAGTGCAGTTTTGTGATCGTTGGTATTCATTCCTCAAGTGTTAGTTTACTGCATGTCAGTCATTTAAGTATCCATACTATGTACAGTAAACTTAAGTTCTGTGAAAATTTATTTCAATAGTAGAACTATTGTTTTTGTGCATCCAAAGAAAAGCAAACTGTGGTAAAGTAAAACCTGCCCTGAAACAGCTGCCTGAAATATATTTGGCATTATATGAACAATTTTACTGTTGGGGAGGGTGAGCTTTGCTTTCCTTCTACTATACATGGATTAGCTGTAAAACTGATGTTTGACAGGAGGATTTTTTTTTCATTTGAATCGCCAACTTTTTTCCATCTCCAGTTTGTCCACTCATGAATGAACTGCTTTCGTCCTGTGTATAGCTAAGCATTTTCAGTAGTAGTCTGACTAGATCTCCAGAAAAAAGGAATATAGAACATTTTTTATTGAATTGTATTTTTGAGGTTGTGGTTCATAATAGCAAATACAATTATATGCAAAACAATTATAAAATAATGCAGTAATTAACATGGTTTCATGTTCTAGATTTTAATGGGTGTTATACTCTTTCTAGATGCTTCCTTTGAATACCAACATTCGACTTGCATACTCAAATGGGAAAGATGATGAACAGAACTTCATTCAGAATCTCAGCTTGTTTCTCTGTACCTTTCTAAAAGAGCATGGTCAGCTTATAGAAAAGCGTTTAAATCTGAGGGAGACATTGATGGAAGTAAGTCTTTTGGGGGTGGGTTTCCATCTGCATCAGATGTTTGGAAGACAGATCTCCTTGTGTATCCCTGAAGTATTGCAGTTGAAACTTCTGATGACGTTAAAAATCACTATTAATCATCAACTGAGCAATCTTGTGGTATTACTGAAGCATGTGTTCCATGTGTCCCAAACAAAACATGTGGGTTGTATGTAACAGTTCTTGTTAATATGTAATGAGCCAGTATGATGTCATGGTTAGAGTGTCAGACTAGGATCTGGGAGTCCCTGGTTTGAATCTACACTTTGCCATGGAAGCTTCTGAGTGACACACTCTCAGCCTAATCTACCTCACTAGAGCATTGTGAGGATAAACTGGAGGGAAGGAGGACAATGTAAGTTTGAGTCTCCATTGGGGTGAAAGGCAGAGTATAAATGAAGTAAATTAAATAATAAATAAACAGGCAGCACAACCCTGAGGTGCCATGTGGGATGAATCTGAGATTCACAGGTGTATAAAATAGAACTGTTAACCACTTGCCTATTTTGTAACGGTGTAACTGTATAACTCTTAGCGACCTGCGGAAGTAATCTGTGGATACCTAAATCTACAGATCGTGGCCACACAATCACTAAACACATTTCTTGGGAAACCAAAGATTGCAGAAAAATCTGAAATGTTAAAAAAGTACACAGGGAGGTTTAAATCCCCCCATAAAAAATTAACACACTTACCTTTATCAGTTGTCATTGGAACCCGGGAGCTGTGCAGTACTGGGAAGCCCCACTAGGTCCAGTGGCACTATCAGAAGCCATGCTGGATCCAATGAGTGGTGGTGCAATCTGGTGGCAGTGGCAAAGCCTCTAGATCATGCTGGGCCTGGTGCATAGGTATTGGGGGGGGGGGGGGACGTCTCCTGGGGGTATCATTGGTCCACACTTAGTTCACACTAATTTCTGAATCCCAGTCCTGTGTCTAACAGGTTTTATTGATAAGTAAGTTTAGATTGATTTAATGAACAGACTAAATTTGATTTAATCCTTTAATCCAAGCCTAGAAGGGCTAAATTAACATTTGAAATTAAATTAGCATTTGAAGTAAAAGGCATCCTGGGAAGGAGAGGAGTTCTTGTCTGAGTAGCTCCCTTTCAGCAATACCTATTGTACCAATAGGTTGGCTCATTCATCCTCCTTTATTAGTTAGCTGCCAATCAGTCTGATTGGCTCCAGTGGGGGGGGGGTGGAGTTTGGGCCCATGCTATTTATTTAGGATTCCTATGAGCAGGCCTCAGCTCTGCAAGGTAGCAGGCTATGCTCCAGTGAAAAAGTATTTGGAGCAAGGGAATAAATAGGCGACTTTAGGAGATGTGTGAGTTCAGCAGCAGGGTGAGGAAGCCAGGGCACTAGTCCCCCCATACCCCTAAAAAGGATAAGCCCACTTTCCACAAGCAAATCTATATAAACAGAAGATTTACTAAAAAGGGGATTTAAAAATGCAACAGTGAAGGTAGAATGCCAGCAGGTGGTTGGGGGTTATCCAGTGTATTGCATGTGTGTGACTACCTGCCAGCTGGATGGAAGTCATGGGGGTGTGCTCGGTACAAGGAGCTCGTACCCTTGAGGCCAAGGTGGCTGATCTGGAGAAGCAGAAACAGTCAGGCACATGGATAAGACTCTCGGGGACACTGGTTAGATGTATCCCACACTGAGAATTGACCAAACCCCCACCCCACCCCCGGTCAGGAAGCATGAGGGTCCAGGGGAAACAGGGCACCATGCTGAAGATAAGAGGAATGTGTTCCCTCGGATGGGACCCCTTCTTTCGTCAGTGAACAGGTATCCTTTCACATCTAGGAACCATCCCTGGGCAAGGAGGGAGGGAGAGGGGCTCTTGGTAGTTGGTGATTTGATCCTTAGGCATATAGATAGATGGGTTGTGAACCTGTGTACAGATGGCATGGTGACTTGCCTGCCTGATGCAAAGGTAGTGGACATTACATACTGTCTGGATAGGCTCTTAGACAGTGCTGGGGAGGAGCCAGTGGTTGTGGTACATGTTGGCACCAACAATGTGGGGAAATGTAGTTTTGTGGTCCTGGAGGAAAAATTTAGGCTGCTAAGCAGGAGACTCAAGGCCAAGACCTTCAAGGTAGCCTCAGAAGTGCTGCCTGCTCTACACATGGCCAACTAGACAGGCAGAAATCAAGCGTCTCAATATGTGAATGAGACAGTGGTGTAGGGAGGAAGAGTTTAACTTCGTTAGGCGCTGGGATGCTTTTTGAAACAAGCAGGACCTGTGTAAAAGAGATGGCATCCACTGGTCCCGAGAAGGAATCGGGCTGCTAGCGCTTAAAATAAAAAAATCTTGGAGGAAAGGCGATGGGATGAAACCTCTCTGGTTCAGGATGGTTCATCTCTAAGAGATGAAGGGGTAGTTGTTACTGTTCTGGAGGGAAATGGATTAGGACTGGCCACTGAGAGGGTGACGATCAAGATTGACTGCCTGACAGGGTCTAGAGGCCACAGGAGGAAGGTTGCAGCGCAGGCCTAACGTGTCAGGGGAATTATAAGTGTTTATATACAAACACTAGATGTGTCCAAGGTAAAATAGGGGAGCTGAAATGCTTAGTAGAGAACATAGACATTGTGAGCATTTTAAAAACTCATATAGATTCCATGCTTGAACAGGAGCCACTTCAGCAAGTTGCTGTACATGAGACCTGAAAACATAGATGAGCCAAGATAACTGTGTTTGTCCTTTGGCACCAACTCACTCTTCCTTTGAGAGAGAAGGTAGTTAGAACAGTCTCACAAAAGTCTGATCATGTAATAAAGTTGTTTCTTTATGTACTGTAAGATGTTTTAAATTGGAAGAGGTGATTCTTGACCTTTTCAAATATTGATTCATTAACCAGGCTTTTGTATAAATTTACTTTAGGCTCTTCATTACATGCTTCTGGTTTCTGAGGTTGAGGAGACTGAAATCTTCAAGATTTGCTTGGAGTACTGGAATCACCTGGCTGCTGAACTATATAGAGAGAGTCCATTTTCAACATCTGCTTCTCCTTTACTTTCGGGAACTCAGCATTTTGATGTTCCTCCCAGAAGACAACTTTACCTACCTGTCCTGTCCAAGGTAATGGGAATCTTCTGATTTGTTTATAGTCCTTTTTTCCATGTTCAAGATCCATGGGTTTCCTCTCTTCAGCAAGAGTAGTATCAAAAATCCAAAGAATTCTGGTAATTTATAGAAGTAGGTTGTTTCAAGTAATAGATGGTATCCAGAAAAACATGCGCAGAGTTGCACTCACAAAATGGATGTTTCATGCCTCCTTCCTGAAAAGCCGTGGGGGACCGCCTGGAATTATAAGGGTACGGTAGAACACTTTCATAAGTGAAAGTGTCTTTCACTTATAGAAGGAGATGGTGGTGGGTGTAGTTTTTCTCATTTCTCTGGGAAGAAGCTTAACTCTGATCATGATTGTTTTGAGCAATACGTATTGATCATAGTACAATAAAATCCATTGTTGGTGCTTTATAAGTTCACTCCAGTAACTTGCTGTAGTCAGTGAAAGTTTTTTCATGCTCTCATTTAAATACTCCATGTTGAAAAAGGAGCTTTGTTTGCATGTCTTGCTTGAAAATGCCATATGTATCAATGCGAATGTGGTATTTTTCTTAAATATAGGTCCGGTTGTTGATGGTTAGCCGTATGGCAAAGCCAGAAGAAGTGCTAGTTGTGGAAAATGACCAAGGGGAAGTTGTCCGAGAATTCATGAAAGACACTGATTCTATCAATTTATACAAGAACATGAGGGAAACACTAGGTGTGTTCATTTTACTTTACCGTTTATGGCAATTGTCACAATCACTTCTATATTTCATAAATACTGCCTTTTAATTCACCATTACGAGTCTCCTGCTTGCTATAGTGCAGGAAAAGACCTTTAAGTCCCTCCTGTTAAAGAAGTATACAGTAGCAGACAATAGGGCTTTCCCTGTAATCACCCCTTGACTCTGCAGTACTGCACCAAAGGAGGTGCACAAATGCAGGGAAATGCTAGTTCTTTTTCTTCAGAGAAGTAACCAGGTTTGTAAATCCTTATTCTTCCAGTTTACCTCACCCATCTGGATTATGCAGATACTGAACGAATAATGACAGAGAAACTTCACAATCAAGTAAATGGTACCGAGTGGTCGTGGAAAAACCTAAACACTCTGTGTTGGGCTATAGGCTCAATTAGTGGAGCAATGCATGAAGAAGATGAGAAAAGGTTTCTTGTAACAGTAATAAAGGTATGGCTGGATAGAGAACTTACCTAGGTTTTCTAGGAAACAACCCAATTTTTCAGGAAAGATAAGTCTCAGTAGGTGTTTTTAAACAAGTTGCAGTAGCTGAATATGCTAAGCTTATTTGTGGCCCAGTTTCTCCCCAGAAATGGGTGGGCATTTTGTGGAGATGAAATAACACAGTATTATATATTGTCATGTTGGTTCTAATCATAAGTTTTGTACTGAACAAGAAGCATTTGATAAGAAGAATAGACAATTTTGTACATTGTATATATTGAGTTTTTCCATTGAGCTAATAAAAGAAGACTTGTAAATATTAGATTCATGGTGTAGTACAGCAACAACTAACAATTTTTATTATAACTAAACATAGGAACTCCCACATTGTTGCTCAAATGTTTTTTGTTTGTAGGACCTTCTGGGACTCTGTGAGCAGAAACGTGGGAAAGATAACAAAGCTATTATCGCATCCAATATCATGTACATAGTGGGGCAATATCCACGGTTTTTGAGAGCTCACTGGAAATTTCTGAAGACTGTGGTTAGCAAGTTGTTTGAATTCATGCATGGTAATTTGAAGTTTTATTAGTTTTTCTTAGTGCCCTAACTTTTTCTTGTGACTTATGTTGAAATATTTATTCTGTTTGATACTGAAATAACAGAGTATTTGGGAAACAGTTATGTATGTGGAATTATATATAATGTATACATTTATTCATTGGAGCTGAAGAGTGTCCAAAATTCTGAGAAAGTTAGTCCACACTGACATACTTTTGTCTTGATGGTATTATTTAGGGATGGTAAAATATGCTATTTAAGGTGTTGCTTAGATTTAGGAAAGGGAAATAGGCAAGTCCGCTAAAGCAAGGGTGTCAAACTTGAGGCCCTCTGGTGGGAAGTGGCCCGCCTAAGCCTTTAATCAGGCCCCGGGGCTCTTTTCTTCGCCCCTCCTGTCCTCACCCTTCGAAACTTGAGGCTGCCAAAGTTCCCAGCTCCCTCCCTCTTGTCTTTGCCTGCTTCAGCAAGAAGTTCTTCTGGGCTTGCAAAGTTACAAAGAAAATATGGAATGGATTTTTCCATTAAGGTCTCTGCACCCGGATATAGGACTCTGGGACTGGAAGGACAGCCCCCAGAGTAGAATGATGGTCCCTAGCAATAGAATCTCTGTTCTGGGACTGGAACAACAGCCCCTGGGAGTAGCAGCAGAGTTCTGGGAATGAAATTCCACTCTGGGGGCCCTCATTCCAATCCCAAAACGCTTCTGCTACTCCCAGGAACTGTCATTTCACTCTGGGGCTGTCATTCCAGTCCCAGAGTAGTCTATCTGGGTCCAGAGACTTTAATGGGAAATCCACTCTGCATTTTCTTTGCAACTTTGTCTGTGCTGCAGTGTATTTCAGTGGAGCAGAGCTCAATTAGTTTCACTTTCCAGTGTTTGTATAGCTGAAGCTGTTGCTTGCTGGAGTTGTCTCCTTGCAAATCAGGGCTGATGTTTTGAGTCAGCTTGTGTCTGCTGAATGGACTTGAGAATGGGTGCCTGAGTGAGTACTCTAATCGGGGGGGGGGGGGGGGAGAGAACTTGCAGTGCCCAGCCATTTTATGTTCCTAGGCTCAGAGCATTTTACATTTTAAGTTTCTGCTGTGATCCTTGTGCTTTTTCTTGATGTTTCGTTTTAAAAATTGCATTGCCAAATCCAACTGTTCCCCTACTTTTCCATTTTAGGCAGGCATCTTTTAAGTTAAAAAAAAATCTTTGTGTACACCCCTGCTCTAAAGGTTGCTTTGTACTTCTCCTGTTCTGTAGTCCATTAAAAAAAACACCATGAAACATAGCAAAGCAATTTGTATATAACGTCAACACAGAAAAATGGGAGCGCAAGAAAGAAATAATATTCACAATTTGAATCTCTTAGAAACCCATGACGGAGTCCAGGACATGGCTTGTGATACTTTCATAAAAATAGCGCAGAAATGCCGCCGGCACTTTGTTCAAGTCCAGGTGGGAGAGGTAATGCCGTTCATTGATGAGATCCTGAACAGCATTAATACAATCATTTGTGATCTTCAGCCTCAGCAGGTATGTGTAATTTTGCTGTTTATTACTTGATGTTGTATGATAAAGGGGGAGCAAGGAGGGTTTTGTGTAAACTGTGTGGCATTGGGACATATGGGGGTGGTGGGGAGAAACTCAAAGCAATTGCAAGCAATCCTGCTTTGTTTACAGTTATTAGCCCTCCCTTTGTTGTTAATTAGTTGTTTTATTCACGTTCTTTATAACGTGTTGTTGCTATTATCCATAACATTCTAAAAATAGTAAATTGGCTCCAGCTAGGATTATAAATGGGAAATATTGTGTTTATGTAGTAATTGTGGCAATATGCATGAATGGGGGAAATGTGACTCACTGGCTAGGATGAGTTCCTATTTAATAGTAAAACAACTACTAGGATTGAATACAGCCTATTGGTTTTTAGCTCCAAACTGGCTATGCATTATATTGTAGGACTATGGTTATTGAGCAGAAAATCATGGCCGAGAGCTTTTCTTTTCTTTTTTTAACAATCTGAATTTGAAAGTACATTTTGCCAGGATTGTTCCTGAATGTTCAGGTTGTTCAATATATGTTCTGCTATATTTGTTACTAGGTACATACTTTCTACGAAGCAGTTGGATATATGATTGGGGCACAGACTGACCAAACAGTACAGGAGCATTTGATAGAGAAATACATGTTACTCCCTAATCAAGTATGGGACAGCATAATTCAACAGGCCACAAAAGTAAGGAGATGCTACATTTTTCTTGCAAGCATTGTTGCATTATGTAGGAAATAGTCCAAATGAAGTATATTGTTTAGCACATCGGTTGATTCTAGCAAAACTTGGTGTCTCTGGCTTGTGCATGAACTGTGTTAGGAATAAACAGACAAGTTCTCTCACTGTAATAAACAGTGTGGGTTCTCCAAGGAATGGTATTAGGACTGATGCTGTAAATGTTCTGGAATTGGGGTTGAGCAGTGCAGTGGCCAAGTTTGTAGATGACACAGTTATTTAGAAGGCCAGCAGTGAAGAGCTCCAGGAGGATTTCTGAAATGTATGAGTGGGCAACAATGTGGCAAATGAAGTTCAATGTAGGTAAGCATTAAGTGATGCACAATGGAACACATCCCCCCCCCCACATACACACACACTTCAGGGATATGCCAGTGGGGTCTAAACTTGCTGAGACAGAGAAAGAGACCCTGGGGTCATAGTAGATAGTTCAATGTAGATGTCAACCCATTGTGCTACAGTGGTTTTTTTAAAAAGCGCTATTCTATGCTCACGTTTACTAGAAAAGGGATTGAAAATAAAACAGCTGATATCAAAATGCCCCTGTATTTTTAGTGATAGTGAAGATAGATATTCATTTGGAATACTGTGTGCAGTTTTTCCCGATGAGGAAAGGTGTAAGAGTCTAGGGCTTCTCTGTTTAGAAAACAGATGGCTTGGGGAGGAGGGACACATAGAGGTTTGTAAAATTATTCATGGGGTAGAGAGAGTGGACAGGGAGAATTTGCCCCCTCTCCCAAAATATTAGAACTTGGGGGCATTCAATGAGAGTGATGAACAAATAGATTGAGGACAAACAAAAGAAAATTGAATGGGTGATTAAAATGCAGAATTTACTGCCAGAAGATGTAGTGATGGCCACAGGTATAGATGGCTTTAAAGTGGTATTAGACAAATTCATGGAGCATAGGTTTATCTGTGGCTGCTTTCAAGACTAGGTGGACCTCTGGTCTGATCCAGCAGGGCTCTTTATGTTTTTATGTCACATATGCAAACACGGTTTATTTCTGTAAACAGAACGTTGACATCCTAAAGGACTCTGAAACTGTTAAACAGTTGGGTAGCATCCTGAAAACCAATGTGAGAGCATGTAAAGCTGTTGGGCATCCATTTGTGATTCAGCTAGGAAGAATCTACTTGGATATGCTGAATGTGTACAAGTGCCTAAGTGAAAACATTTCTGCAGCTATTCAGGCAAACGGTAAGAGTCTTTAACATAGCAGTTCTTGATGCCTTCATTCTGGATTATTTTAAAATAGTGCCTTCCCAGTTAGGGTTAGATCCTTCCAGCATTTTCCCTCAACATCTCCCAATTTCCTCCCTCTGTAGTTCCATCTTATGTAGCTTTTGTCTTCACTGCTCTCGTGATCCCTCAGCTTATCCTTTTCAGTGGTCTGAAGGGGTCTCTTCTGTTTTTCACCAGTGGAAATTTTGGCTAGTCTGGTGGTGGGAGAAGCCCAAGTGATTATCATTTGAAGAACAGAACAAAGACTGGGTTAGAGTAGAATTAAAAGATGAGAGAATTATGAGTGTGATGTGTTCAGTCCATGAGGTAAGCATGCTGTTGATATGTTGCATGCTGTGGTCAGGAAAACTATTGAAGGACATGAAATTAACATAGATTCTCATGGGTTCACATTAAAAGCATGGTTTAGTGTTAAATAAGCAATCATAACTTGCTAAGTTAAAGAATTTTCCTTCTTGAAAATTACAGTCTTTTCCATATTGAATTGCAGATGGTTAAGTTATATGGCTCATTTGGAAATCACTTTAGGTTTCCTTCAAGAACCTGTGCACATGTAACACTGATATCTTAACCATGGTCTGCTGTTTGTTTTAAATGTATGCTCACCTTCCCAATTTTTGTTCTACATAGTTTACATAACATTAAAAATGTAGACCAATCAAAGAATCAGAACAGGTTTCTGGAAGCTTGCTATAAATACCACTCTAAATAACAAGCATAGAAGGAATGCCAGTTACTTCTGTGTATTTTGTTTTTGTAGGCACTGCTTATTTGAGTAGACTTGCATGAGAAGGATGTATATTTTTGATGTATATCTGTAGCCTCATACTTTAAACTCAACTTAAAAATTAACTAAACAAATCTACCTAGTATATTTTTGTTCTGTTTTTTCTCCAAGAAGCTCAGGACAGCACATGTGATCTCTCTTGCCCATTTCATCCTCACAGCAACTCTGAGGTGGGGTTGGGTACAAGAGTGACTGGCCCAAGTTCAGCCAAGCATGCTTCAGGGCATAAGGGAGGTTTGAATCTGAATCTCCCAGAGTCTAGCCCAACACTCTGTTCACTACACCATACAGGTTCTCAATGGACCAAAAACACCCATCACATGATAACAGGCCTTCTGAAATAGTTGCTTTGTAAACCTTGCTAAAAAGCCATTAGGAGGAGGATTTCTACACATCCTCCAGCCAGAGAAGAGAACTTTTTATGCCCAAAAGCAAAGTTGACTTTTAAGACTACTGGCAATCCTGTGTCAAACTCTGGTGTCTCTGTAGTATTACTTGATTCTTCAAAGTCTGTGTTCTTAACTGATTGTTGTGAACCGCCTTGAGCCCCTTGCAAGCTGAGAAGGGTGGTCAAAAAAAATCTAATAAATAAATGTATTGTCAAACACTTTCAGGTGAAATGGTTACAAAGCAGCCACTGATCAGAAGTATGAGAACAGTAAAAAGGGAAACATTAAAATTAATTTCTGGCTGGGTGAGCCGATCCAATGATCCTCAGATGGTAAGTGTGAACTTGTAAAATGCAACAGCCTCAACAAACTGCTGTTACATAAATTTGAATCTTACATTTAAAATATTATTGTGTGTTTCTTTTGCTTAGGTAGCTGAAAACTTTGTTCCACCTTTGCTGGATGCAGTTCTTATTGATTACCAGAGGAATGTTCCAGCTGCCAGGGAGCCTGAAGTACTTAGTACGATGGCTATCATAGTAAACAAACTGGGGGGACATATTACTGCTGAAATACCTCAGATATTTGATGCTGTCTTTGAATGCACGTTAAATATGATCAACAAGGTAATGCTATAGAAGTAATCTTTCTGCCCCCTTTAATGCTGAAGCTGTTCCGTAGAGGTATCCAGTTTGTGCAAGCATTCTGCTGTGTTTAGTTGAATATTAGCATTACATTACAAATGTTAGACAGGAGGCATTTTTAAGGATCTCCACAGTGCTGTTGTTGAGTGTCAGTGGACTTGGGGTGGCGTGGGGGTTCTGCAATAGGAAAGAGGAATTGTTAGAAACAATCTATTCAGTCTGGATGCAACACACTGTTACTGCCGAGGCTCAGATAAAGCAGACAAGGGAGGAACTAGGCTTAGGAAAACGACACTGAAAAGCTGTCACAGCATATTTGGGGGGGGAGGTCTTGACGTGAGTGGATAGGCACAGTGGTTGTAACATCAGAGTGGGGGGACTGGATGCCTCAGTTGGACTTTTGTTCAGTTAGCAGTGCCAGTGCTAGTGAAAACACAAAAGTGGTGAATTTTTGGATGTTCCAGTGTCCACAATGGAACAATTCAGTGCTCTGATATAGGCATAGCTGGCAGATCTGCTGTATTCATTTTCCACCATCCCACTATTTCCAGGCTACTTAGGAAGGTATGCTGCCCTACCTAACTCCTATCTGTACTGAAGATAGATGTATATTTTAAGTGATCTGTTACATTTAAGACCTTTTTTCTCAGACTTCAGAAGGCTAGAGTGAGAATTCCCACCCAATGAAGGAAAAGGAAGTTGGAGCTTAGCTCTGGCTCCAGATTCAGTGGGGAAAATTACACCTGACCAATGCTCCCTCTAAGCTGTGGAGTGTTATGAGCAAAAATTCTACTTTGTGAGCTACTGGCATTAAAGTTGTGAGTGAACAATTTGGTTGCTGCATAAATTAGTTTGCTCTGGAGCCATCCTTCCTGAGCTGAGACAAAAATCTGTGAGCTGGAGACTAGCTCACACTAACTCAGCATAGAGGGAACATTGCACCTGACAGGATGCCATCTTTTCCTCTGAGGAGAAGGAACAGACTAAGGAACAGAAGGAATAGCCCCTGGTAGATTCTTAATTGCCTTTCTTCAAAAGGCTTAATTGCAGTGATGTGCAAAGTTTTATAGGGTGCCTGTCTCTAAAAACAATGTCTGAGTGGAAGTTCACACAATAGAAATTCTCACCTGAATGAAGACGTTTTGGAACAGACCAGAGATTTTTCCCCCATAATGTTTTGCAAAACTTCATGCACTGAAACTTAAAGAATATAATTGTAAAATGTGGATGAAATGAGGCTCAAATTATGTTTAAATGTGTTCCATACTATGCTGCCAAGTGTCTAAAATAATGGTGTACTAGGTGTTCTGGGAATCATACTTGAGCCCTTTGAAGTAGCTATGGTTAAACTGTATTTAAGTGTTAACTTGCATAGTTAGTATTGTGAGGACCTGACTGTGCACCAAACCTTTGCATTGAAACTAGTTTTCAGTGAGAGCTATTGGCTCTTAGTTCTGTTGCTGCTGCCTTGAAGACTAAATTCTTTGGTGTTGCTATTTGATGGATAGGAGAAAGTTGAGAATGTTGCCTCTTGTCTGCCAAAGCTATGTATATGTATGTGAAAAAATAAGGAGTATGGTTTTCTGTTCTTTTCTTCACCTGCTGTTAGGACTTTGAAGAGTATCCTGAACACAGAACAAACTTTTTCTTATTACTACAAGCAGTAAACTCGCATTGCTTCCCAGCATTCCTGGCCATTCCACCTGCACAATTCAAGCTAGTACTGGACTCTATAATTTGGGCTTTCAAGCACACTATGAGAAATGTTGCAGATACAGGTGAATAAGCCTTCTTAGTTTCTTAAACTTGCATGCTTGAACAAGAGTTGTTGAGTTCTGTAATGTACTCTAACCAAAGTACACTGGCATGTAGATTGAAATCTGCATTTTCAGGTCCACATGTCTGTTTCCTGTTCAGTTTCAAGACTTGACTTGCTAGCATTGCTCATCTCCCTCTTGCTCCAATGAAATGTCCAGTATCCAAACCTGTAACAGTTATGTCAAGCTGTTCAGTAGTCTCACCTGCAGTCTTTTGTGCTCTCTCCCAGGCCTTCAGATTCTCTATACTCTCTTACAAAATGTTGCACAAGAAGAAGCTGCTGCTCAGAGTTTTTATCAGACTTATTTCTGTGATATTCTTCAACACATTTTCTCTGTTGTAACGGACACATCTCACACTGCTGGTAAGAATTATAGAAAGGGGAGGAAAGCTGTATGACCTGCCTGTGCTACAGTCAACAGAAATGTTTGTTCAAGCTCTAAATGTTGCTCTTGTGTTATTCAACCAGGTTTGACGATGCATGCATCGATTCTTGCATACATGTTCAACTTAGTAGAAGAAGGAAAAATAAGTACTCCTTTAAACCCTGGAAATCCAGTGAACAACCAAATGTTTATTCAGGAGTACGTTGCTAATCTCCTTAAATCTGCATTTCCTCATCTGCAAGAGTAAGTGTGTTAATATCTGAAGTTCTAGTACAGTTTGTGTAAATGCTGTTATATTAATTGGCTTTCCTGTGTGTTAAATCTTAGTGCACAGGTTAAGCTGTTCGTAACAGGACTCTTCAGTTTAAATCAGGATATTCCTGCTTTCAAGGAACACCTTCGGGACTTCCTGGTACAGATAAAGGTATGTCTGGCATTTCCTTTTTCAGTCTTACTTCTGAAGAAGTGCACATGCGCACAAAAGCGGATACCCAGAATTACACTTCATTAAAGGCACCACTGGACTCAGACTTTGTTTTGAAAACCTTTGGAAGACTGGTGTAGACTAAGTAATGGTTTGTTGTTAAAACCTGGCCAGTAGTCTCTAATCTGTTTCCTGTTCTGTTAACTGATATCACCCAACTAGTAGCTAGACTTGTATTTTCCAAAAAACAGTGATTCATTTTTTCTGGACTTTTCTGCTCCCAAGAATGTGTCCCACATTGGTAAATGCATGCAGCATCTCCTGCACTACTTTGGTTCTTAGATTAAACATGCAGGGAGACTTCATGGAAGTATGCAAATAGAAAACAGGAGACAGAGTCCTGTGGAAACTGTGAAGTGTATCTTGAAAGTTTAGATCACTACCATTTGAAGAAGTTATTTCATTGTACACCTTCTAATCTTTTTGTATGGCATCACTGGCATACTTGGTGCTTTAGCAAGTAATACAATTAAACAGCTAATATGAGAATATGACAAGGATGGGGGAAGACTCCCAAACTGCCCTTTTCCCCAAGTTCACTGGGTGACCTTGAGTTTATAGCATTCTCTTTCAGCCGAAACAACATGACAGAGTCATTAAAATAGCTGAAATTAAGGATGAACTATGTAAGCTGGTTTGAGCTCCTTGGAGGAAGGGTGGAGAGTAAAGGAGTTTGCAATATAAACTGACACACAGAGAAGACAACTGATGCAAAGGTAGATTGGTTTCAGTAGAGTTAATAGAGTAGGAGACATGAAGAAAATCAGGTAGCACTGTGCTAGTCTTTCAGGAAAAGTGTTCCAGTCATAAAAGGGCAATCAGGAACAGGAAATCTAAGGGTGGTAATGTAGAAAGATCAAAGGTCACCAACAGCAATATACCAGTGGGGTGGGCCCCCTCTGTACTAACTGAAACATTTATTCTCTAAAATGTTCAATAGCTGTAACTTAACATGCAAATATCAGTACATGTGGATTCTTTAAAAAGTGTTCAATTTAAGATTTTTTGTGTGTGCGTGCGTGTGCCTGGAAGTCATGGGTGACTTCAGGTGACCCTAGTGGAACTTGAAAGTTTCAGAGAGGTGGCTGTTGCCTGCCTCTGCATCCTGGTCCTGGTATTCCTTGGAGGTCTTCCATCTAAGTACTTGCCAGGGTCAGCCCTACTTAGCTTCTGAGATCTGACGAGATCAGGTTTGCCTGGGCGATACAGGCATAAGACTTGAAATTTTACAACACACTGTTTGGGGGGGGGGGGGTTGCAGTCTTTCATTGTGTTTGGATTATCTTGGCTTCTTTAAAAAAAAATTTATTTCCACAGGAGTTTGCTGGTGAAGACACATCTGACTTATTCCTGGAAGAAAGAGAAACAGCTCTTCGACAGGCTCAGGAGGAGAAACACAAACTTCAGATGTCTGTCCCTGGCATCCTTAATCCACATGAAATTCCTGAGGAAATGTGTGATTAAAAATAACCAGTTATACTGTTTTCTTTCTGTACAGCTGCTTTGTTGTAGAAGAAAACAAGACTTGGATATTTGTTGACCAAAATGATGCCAATTTGTAAATTTAAGATGTCACCTAGTGGCCCTTTTTTCTTATGTGTTTTTGTATAAGAAATTTTCTGTGAAATATCCTTCCATTGTTTAAGCTTTTTTGTTTTGGTCATCTTTATTTAGATTTGCATGAAGTTGAGAATTAAGGCATTTTAAAAATAAAACACTTCATGCCCATTTTGTGGCTAAGGGTAAAAGAGGCAAAACATATAACTTGTAAATTCTATTGCAAAAATTATACATTTTTCCAGTTAGAACACAGATTTTTTTTTTAAATTAGGGATCACTTTCTTTCTAGCCTGCCCTGCAGTCTAGAAGAAAAGGGTAATGAGTAAATTCGTCAGATGAATGGTTAAGGAATAGAGGATGGGGGTGGTGCGTCATCAGACAAGAGCAGCTTTGATGCTGAGTGGCAAGACTAGGCTTACCGGTATTTGCAAGTCGTATGGCAAGTTTGCAGCAAGGTCATGTGCATATCATCCCATTGTAAAGCAACTTGGAAAAAAGTTATGGGAACACAGTACAGTTAGTTATTTTTACACAGTTCTTTTGTTTTTGTGTGTGTGCTGTCGCTTTGTCGACAACAGCTTTTTGTTTTCCTCAATGAGGAGTGTTGCTCATTTGTGAGCCTTCATTAACTCGAAGTGAAATGGTTAAAATATTTATCCTGTTAGAATAGGCTGCATCTTTTTAACAAGCTCATTAAAAGAAGAACTCTGGCTTTTGAGATGACTTCTACTAATTTACATTGTTTACCATGCTGTAGTGCTTTAAGAACACTACTTAAAAAGCGAAATAAACTTGGTTTACATTTATTTTCCTTTCCTTGGCTTTATTCTTTCATTGGATTAAAGTGCTCTGATCACCATTAGAGTTCAAGTAGAGCAGGTGAAGAAAATCCTTAGATGGCCTGCCCAGCATTGCCATGTTATATTTTTTTTCTCCCAAGAGTTCGTAGCTCTTCTCGAGCAGTGTATAAAATGACCAAAACCAAAAAAAATTAACACTTGGCAGTATCAGTGTTACCTTTGCTTAACATTTTTTCCAGAATGTTCTGTGTACCAAATCCCAGTCTGTTTGTCTTGGTTTCCCTGGAACAGCTGGCATCAGTGTTGCCTGCAGTTCCAGGACTGTGTCACCAATCTAAAAAGAAAAAAATCCTGTGCCATTGTTAGAGATAATGAGGGTAGATTATTAGTGTTAACCTTTTATATAAAATTTAAATATAATAATTAATTAGTTGTATTGTCCATTTGTTATTCCTTCAGGGTTGAAGGTGCTACACGAAACTTCTCTGTCTGAACAGAATATTGTATTTAGAGTTAAGTAGTTTTGCATAGTTTTTGGTATGAATTAATAATGGCCAATGAAAGCTTTTGCCACAGCTTGGTGAAACAAATTGTGTTTGTAAAGGTGGGTGGCATAGGCATGCTTGCTAAGTGGATTCACACAGTGAGAACCAAAAGATGAAAATATGATGGTTAATGTCAGTTAAAAGTAAAATGCACATAAATTCTGGTCTTTATATATTTACCAGACAACATGAGCAGCTTTTGTTTGCTGCTTGGTCTCCAAGTGTTAGTGGAAGAGGTAAACGTTTTAACTAGTGAATGTGCAGACTTTTCCAGGTGGGTGGTATGTGTAATGACCAGGCAAATGTGTGAAGTACCCTGGTCATGTCAGGTTCATGTCTTTTGGTATCTGGTGCATACTCTCAAGATCTCACAAACTGCAACCAAAACAAAACCCACTCCAAGCTCCATAGTACTAAATCTTAATGCACTACATATTTTAAAAGATAAATTGTACCAGACAAAACCCTGTTAATGTATTCTTGATCTACAGTGTCTTGCTCTAGTTGTCTTCTGAAATATTAAGTCTAACAACTTAGAACTTTAACTCTGACCCTGGAATTCGGCATGGACTGACCCTAGATTCTGACACCTTCAGGCCAGGAGCCTCCCCAGTCACTCTTTCATCCAGTGGAGCGTTTATGGCTGCCGCAGTGAGAGCTTCCTTGGCTTCTCTCTGTGGCCCGCAGAGCTTTAATGAACTGATTGGGCTTCTTCATAGCTGCAGTGACTCACACCAGTAGGGTTTCTGCCTGGTGAATGGGGGATCCCCCACTTGTTGTGGCTTTTTCCCGCCGCCAGCCAGCTGGCCAATGGGGTAAACCCCACTCCCAAACATCAATGTTGCATGGTGACTCCCCAATGCAATGACATTGCACAGAAGTGATGTCATCACGTCAGGGACACTGCACAGTGACACTCCAGTTTGAGGATAAAACTGCAGTTTGACCCCAATTTTATTACAGAATTTTACCCTCAAACCAGAGCATTGCCTTGTGACGTCCCGGGATGTTGCCATGTGACATCACTGGAACGAAGCCTGCCGGAACATCGCGGAGACCTGGCGACCCTACCTTCAACTCATTCTTCTAGGAGAGTGTTGGAACTGGGAGCCTTTCCTGTCAGCCAGGAAAGGCCTCTCCAGATTGCAGAGAGCAGTTCCCTTAGAGAAAAGGGATGCTTTGGAGGTTGGACTTTGTATGGCATTGTACCCATTGTGTCCAAAGTCCAGCTGTATGACATTGTGGAGCTGGCAACCCTACCCCCTTTTCCTTTTCTTCCCTGCTTGGATTTTCAGAATGCTTGTTTCCTTCCCCCCATATCCACTTTCTCGAAGGGAACGGCTCTCTACAATCTGGAGATGAGCTGTAAATCCAGGTCCCGCCTAGAGGTTGGTATCAATAATTCAGAGAGACTTGGATACAGGTGGAAACCTAGTGCCTGTTTGCAGGGCTGGAAGATGTGGGGGGGGGGGGAGTGAGCATTCTTAACACCCAGAAAAATCAGAGTGTGATAGTCCACGCTGCCTCTCTTGTCCTGCACTTTTGGCAACAAGTCACTTAACACCCAGGTGCGTCTGGGCATGGATGGGTTAACATCAGGCTATTGACACCTTCTGTCTCACCAGTAACTGATGCCCTTAGCACCCAATCACACTGTATCAGTACAGCACTTGAGATGCTCGATGGAGTCAGTGCATCTATGGTGCCGCTATGACACTGCAGTGCTATATTGGTTCAGCGGTTTAGCACTCACATTAGAATGTTTAAAAAACCCGAGGAAGATAGCACACAGGGCAAAAAGGCAGGGGAAGCGACATTGCAGGAAGTGCTACAAGCATTTCAAACAGCACACCACAGCGATTCAGAAGCACAACGAAGGGGTTGAAAATGGAAGAACACTTTACATCAACAGTGGCCCAGGCACACTTTGTCAATGGGATGCAAGTGGATTTGTATAAACAAGTAAATAGAGTCTGCTAGCAGCAGATTACTAAAATGGGCCTGTCTGAAATTACAGGAAAAATACATTAGTAACCAGTTACTAAAACAGGATAGGCTGTCTGAAAAGGGCCCACCTCTGAACATCTCTTTCCTTCAGAACCCCAGAGTCGCCATAAGTCAGCTGTGACTTGATGGCAAAAGAAAAGAAAAGGAAATGATGTCCCACTTTATGAAACCAAAAAGTCCCAGACTCTTCAACCTTTCCTCATAAGAAAGGTGGTTGAACCCTTTAAACATTTTGATAGCCCTCTTCTGTACTTTTTCAACTCTTCAGTGTCCTTTTTGAAACGTGACCAGAACTGTACACAGTATTCCAAATGAGGCCACGTCATAGATGCAGCACAACTCAACTGACATTTTCATTGAGCTATCCACTATGACACTAAGGCTGCAGATGGCTATATGAGCTTGCCATCAGAGACAGAAGGCTGCCTCAGCCAGTTTGGTGTAGTGGTTAAATGCACGGACTCTAATCTGGAAGAACCGGGTTTGATTTCCCATTCGCACCTGCTGGATGACCTTGGGAAGCCATAGTCTTGTTTCAATGTGACCATAGTATGGATCCAGGTGGCCAAATTGGCCATGTCAAGAAAGAGTTTTTTGCAACTGCGTTAACAAAAAGACAGAGTACAAGCTGCATACACCCAGACAGCTAAGAGTAGAGATTAAGACAAGGCAAAAAAGGAGAGTGAAAAATGGAGTGGTGGGAGGTAAGAGGCGGCAATATGGATCCAGCTAAGCAAGGAGTGGAGAAGGTAAGGCGTCACTGCTAAAAAAAAAAAATGCAGGAAATCTTGCCAGATGGCTTCTCATCTATGGTATGAGATTCTTTCCCTTGTACAGAGGTCTAACATATCATTGACTCAGAGAGGGAGATACATTGGATGCAAGATAATCTGCTTGGTAACCAAGGCTGCCCTTTGAATCCATAGCACGATGTTTGGAAAGTGTCCATATAGATTGTATATATCCTAGGATTAGATTAGCTGTGAGGCTGAATTTAGTGAATAACATGAGATTAATTCAAGATTAAAGCCCCCTTTTTCTACTGGTAGTTGAAGCTTTTTATTTGCAATCCTAGGCCTCCGTGAGGAACCCCAAATAAATTTATGGAACAGAGAATCAGTTTTTGCAAAGAAATCTTTGGGAGATATGTACTGGAAGCCCTCTCAAGACATAAATAATATGTGAAATAGCATTCATTTTAATTCTACCCCAGATACTCAAAGAGGCCCTTCTATTGAGATCTTGGGAACGCTATTCCAGAATTCATAAAGTTTGTTTACTTAAACTAAGGAATGGATCTCTCTTGGAACAATAAGGCCAAGACATTTGACAAATTCAGCATCAAAATTAAATGGCCACAAGTTGTACATATCAAATGGAACTGGTCCTTTCCAAAGACAACATGAGATTCATCCCAATTAATGCAGTATCCTGATATCTCTCCAAATTCAGTAATAAGGTTAATAAATTTGCTCAGGGTCAGACAGCAGAACCAAAGCATTATCTGCATACAACATGAGTTTGTAACAAGAGGGTCACTCCTGCATCCAGTTAGAGAATCTGGACTAAACTTTAAAAGGCTTTACCTATGCAAACCCTTTAGCATAAGAGTTCTCTAGGATCTATCAAAGGATGACTGTCAAACTTTACATCTGATAATACAAACTAGTAAAGTGTGAGTTTGGTTCTTTGAACTTAAAGCAGGAAACCACACCAAAAACTTGTAAAGACTTTTACTGAAAAAAGATACTGTTCTCTATTATGCAGAACAGTAAGAAATACATGTAAAAATTAACCCTAAAATTCTGTAAATAAGTGCTAAAATTATCAAAGTTCCTAGCATTGCTTAATTATGTTATAGCAAATAATAGTTTAAAAAGCAAACCAGGTTTCAGGTTTTTGTTTCACTGCTTTTAGGGATTATCAAAAAACCCAAGTCACAGAGAGAAAAAGAAATCTCACCTGATCATCTTCTGAGACATCCAGTCACAGAAATCTGATTTGCTTATCATGATAATGCATATTTGTAGACCTTTTTCAAAACCTGTTCTGTCATAATCATGTGATTATTATTTAGATAAGTGATTGGTTCTTAACTAAAATGAGATAACACAAGTGCAAATGAGCCGATCAGCATGTGCATATGAGTTACATCTGACATAGCAAGATAGGGCCAATTTCAACTCTTAACCTCTATTAAAAAGCAGTTAATCTAACTGTTCTGTAACTGTTTCAATTAACTGTCAAAGATTAAAGTAACTTTGAGCAAATAGAGTTCACTGACACTTAAAGAGTGCTTGAACTCTCAGTTAACATGCAAAATCAGCAGGGAAAAGTTGGTAAAGTAATAAGGTCAGTAGCTCGACAGTTTGAGACCTGAGCACCACGTGATGGAGTGAGCTCCTGTCTCTGGCCCCAGCTCCTGCCAACCTAGCAGTTCAAAAGCAAGAAATTGCAAGTAGATAAACAGGTTCCACTTCGGTGGGAAGGTAACAGCGTTCTGTGTGCCTTGGCGTTTAATCATGCCACTGAAAAGTATTTGGACAGCACTGGCTTTTTGGCTTGGAAACGGAAATGAGCACTGCTCCTTAGAGTTGGATTTGACGGCTTTCAAGCAAGGGAAACCTTTATCTTTACTCTGACAGTATCCCATACTTTAATACCTTTAATGCTCACTGATTGCTGGATGGCACACGCCAAGGGCTCTAGTCAGGTCAAATACCAAAGGTGAGAGGGGGCAATCTTGACATATGCCACGAGCAACAGGAAAACTCTCTGAACAGAACCCTTTAGTAACTAGGGCGCTTTATAAATTATTTTTACCTAGTTAATAAATTCAGAAGGATGACAAAGGATTGCACTACAGATTACAGAAACTCCTGGTTCAAGGTGACAAAGGCCTTCTCTGCATCTAGTGACCAGGCCAGCAAAGGATCACATCTGTGCTCTGTAGTGGCCATAATATCAATCAGGTATTTGAGATTATTAGCACTTTGTATCCTTGGGACAAAACCTACTTGATCTGGATGAAGCAACACAGGTAACACATGTTTAAGGCATATTGCAAATGCTGTTGCAAGGATTTTTCCATCAACATTTATGAGGGATATATTGGCCTCTGGTTAGAGCAGAGAAGTGGATCTTTCCCGGGCTTAGGCAGAATTGTAATGGATGTTTCATACACTGATTCTGACAAAACACCTAGAATATTTTGCATCTTCTGCAATCCAGACCAAGATGGGTACCAGTTAACTGCTGGGAGTCATATACTATGCCACAGAATATCCCAGAGCATTACCACCTTTGATATTTTTTATTGTTTTTGCAATCTCAGTATCTTGTCAGAGGAGCTGCCAGAAATTCCTGTTGTTGCTTGTTCAAAGCTGGCAGGTCTGTCTTGCTCAGAAACTTTGAAACAGAAACTTCTGCAGAAGGTATGTGGTCTGTAGAATAAAGAGTTGAATAAAACTTTCTGAATTGGTCATTCATTAATTTTGGAGTGACATAAACCTGTCCATGTTTATCTTCAACTGCTGTAATGTTTTATTCTAATTTGTCAGCATTCCTGACTCCCAATAATTTTGTTTAATACAGTCCAAGATAAATTAATCTTGCAATGAAAACAATCTGTTAATTTCCTGTCTGAGTTTCATCATGTTATTGTTGTTGGAAGTGGAGGACTGCCTATGGAGGCAGCACCATAGACTTAGAGAGGTCAGGAACACAAAGCATCCTTTCCTTCCTGCTGATACTATCCCTTTGATGTAGAATGCTGTTCTCAGGGACGAACTTCCTTCCTTCCATTTTTTTGACACCTCTCTCACACATACTCTCTCCACCTTGACACCATGAATGCAGAATGTGTTTATGCGTCCCCATCCATTCTAGCCTGATAGATTAGGTTTCTATCCTATCTCTCAGCTTTCCTATGTAGAATGGAGTTCCATGTAATAAACTCCTTTTATTAGTGTGAAATCTTAAAGAAATCTCCATGCAACTTTTTTCATCATCATGGCTTCTGTGCAGTCCCACACGCTGATGTTGGGAGGGGGAACGCACTTGGAATGTTAGAAAATTCTTTTGAGAGCTCACTAGCTCTTCCTGGTGGCAGACCTGCTGTGTGGCAAGCCTTTGCACTCTGCTATGTTATTAATAGTTTTCTGGCTATACCAGACCAGAAAATCTAATACTTGTAGCTTTCAGATGTAGAAGCAGAATTAAAATTGATTCTGGCATCCTGTAGTTCAGTTTCTAGTTTATTCAGCATTTCAGCTTGTTGACTTTTTTGCAAGAGGCATAAGCAATTACAAAGCCCCTTAAGTATGTTTTAAGAATGTCCCACAAAATAGGCCAGGTAACCTCATGTAAAACACTAACAGATAGATAGGAAATCTTTAATATGAAGTTCCATTCCCTTTTTAAAGACCTCATCATGTAGCAGGGCAGGGATGTGTTTAATCTCCATAAAACAGATTTTTCAGTATCTCCAGGACTAACTATCAGTGAAAAGATGGCAGTGGTCAGAAATGACACAGCAAGAAAGCACTTTAGGGAGCAAGGAGACACAAGAAAATAGTCAAATTGAGAGCTGAGTCTGAGAAATGTATGTATCATTTCTGTCTAATCATGGATGTAGTAAGTGCCATGCAAGCCTGCAAGCCTGCATCAAGCATATGGCCTTCTGGGGCTGATCTAGATCAACCTGAGTTAAGGAAAACCCTACCATTTTCATCTAAAAGCAGGTATATTTCTATATTATAGTCACTGCTCATGATCACAGGCTAATCCCGAAATTTTCTGAGAGCTACCACAGAAACATGAAAAAAATAGGGATCATCTACATTAGGCCCATAGACAGTGCTCAACACAGATGTGAGTTCTTCATGTTTAACCAAAAGGAAAAATACTTCTCAATTCAGTGTCTGCTCTAGAATCAATCACATGCATTTAGAGATTTTTATCTATCAGAATTGTTGCTCTCCTAGCCTTACTGGAATTCCCAGAACAATAGGCCAATCCCATCCATCTCTTAGTGAGCTGCTCTTGTTCTCCTTGAATTTTATGAGTCTCTTAGAGCATAGCAATGCAAGCATGTTGTCTTTTAAGATTGTATCTGTTTTTGCTTATTTGGGCTCCCAAGACCCTTGACATTCCATGCTGTGCATATTTTAAGTGCATCAAGTTGCTTCCAACCTATGGAGACACTATGAACTAATGTCCTCCAAAACATCTGATCATTATCAGCCATTCTCACATCTTGCAAATTGAGGGCCACGGCTTCCTTGATTGAGTCACTTCACCTCATGTTGGGTCTTCCTCTTTTCCTGTCACCTTCAACTTTATCTAGCATAAGTACAATACCTTTATTGGCATAGTAAAATTTACCTAGCATTATTGTCTTTTCCAGTGACTCTTGTATTCTCATAATGTGACCAAAGTATGATAGCCTCAGCTTAGCTTCCAGGGAGAATTCCAGCTTGATTTGATCTAGAAGCCACTTAGTTATCTTTTTGGTGGTCCATAGTATCTGTAAAACTCTCATCCAATGCTCCCTCTAAGCTGTGGAGTCTTGTGAGCAAACATTGTACTTTGTGACCTACTGGCATTAAAGTTGTGAGTGAGCGATTTGGCTGCTGCGTAAATTAATTTGCACTGGAGCCATCCTTCCTGAGCTAAGACAAAGATGTGTGAGCCAGAGGCTAAAAAACTGTGAGCTAGCTCACACTAACTCAGCTTAGAGGGAACACTACTCTCATCCAATACCACATTTCAAAGGAATTTACTTTCTTCATTGTCCAACTTTCACACCCATACATAGTAATGGGGAATACTATGGAATGAATTAACTTGATCTTGGTCACCAAAGACCCATCTTTACACTTAAGGATCTTTTCTAGCTTATTCATGTCTGCCCTTCCTAGTCTCAGGCGGCAATCAGATGTGCTGTTTGATCTGGTGTCATTGCTGTTCCATTCTGGATTTAAAATGCACATCCAGACAGCAGCATCTGTCTCCCATTTCCCAGTCATGGGCACCCCGTTCGAACTGGAGTTATTTGGCAACAGGGAAAATCTGGTCCTTCTTGGTGCATGTGGTTTCACCCCACATTTTCAGATGTCTGATCAATCCATCACACTCTCAAGCCACCTCGGAAGCCTGAACGTTCCCTTCTGGTTTGGGGCATATTATTTTAGGCAGTTAGTGAGGTGCTCATAATTGCATATCCCCCCCCCCAAGCTTCTCAAAACGATGTTTTCGTTTTTAAAAACTTCGAAAGAAAGACGCCGATGTACATTTTTCTGTGCTTTCTGGTCACGGTGTGGAGAAGAGGTTAACTGAAGAGATTGGGGGGCGGGGCAGTCTGAGAATGATGCATGTGACTCCAGCTTTGCTCCAAGCTTTTAAATAAAAATGCCAGCAGCATACAGGACACAGGATGAGGCTTCTCTATTCTCTTCCCCCGCCATTGAAACATTTGAAATGTTGAATTTATCAAAAGCAGTTTCAAAAACACTTCCTTCACACTGAACTACATATCCCACCAGCCTCCTCCAGTAATCCCATTGGCCACCAGCTGCCGCCATTCTGCCAGGAGTTTGAAGCACTGTTTCCTATAAGCACTTATGCACATGCTAAAAAAACCTGAACAACTGCCCCACTCTTTGGCTACGACATCTGATCAATCCACCACGGGGTGAAAGTGCATTGAAGTGAGTTAAGGCGGGAGGTCTGATCAAAACTCTCTGCTACAAAAAAAGAAGGGTTCAATTAGAAGTGGGGCCACGCCGGATAAAAATGCATGTCTGACCACAGTCTCAGTCTCCTTTTGATTTGTTGGGTGCAGTCTCCCTTTTGGTTGATGATGGAGCCAAGGGATAGAAAATCTTGACCTGATATGATTGTTAGCTTAGGAATAATTCAAAAACAGGAGCTCTCTAGCAGTTTCATCTGTAAACATTAATAAGCATAAATATGCAACCCATTTTAATTGGGTCCCCCTTTTTGCAGAGTATTGGCACCATAATCACCTTTGCCTTGAGTATATAGTGGTCAGACCATGGCTCAGGCTGAACCACCAGCACTGAAACACTACCTCCCCACAAAGTTTTTGTGCAAAAGATTAAGTCCAAGGTTTGACTTCTTTCATTTATTGGGCCTGTCATGATTTGAGAGAAGCCTATGGTAACCAATTTTTTTTTTAATCCTGGGCCAGTGTTAGGGTTGTCAGCCCACCCAGTGGAGGTAGAAGTCCCCTGCCACCAGGCCCTGGCCCTCCACCACCTATCAGCTGGCCAGCGGGGGGACTTACCAGGAAAAAGAAGAAGGCCCAGGCCACGTCACCAGTGTCACACAGGAAGTGACTTCATCACTCAAGTGATGACTGGGCAACACTCTGGTATTTGAGCAAAATCTCTATGATAGAAGCTGTTTTTACCATAGAGGTTTTGCCCAAATACCAGTGTCACAGCCACATTGCACCAGGGTGACATCACTTCCTGTGCAATACTGGCAATATGGCCTGGGCCCTCCTCTTTCTTCGGGTAAGTCCCCCCCCATCCCCCCACTGGTTGGTAGAAGGGACCTGGCAACCCTAACCAGCGTGGCCAAGAAATACTCATTATGAATGTTGGAAGTCACCCATAACAATCTGACTGGGTATCTCCAGTATCACATCCAAAAACACCTCTGCCAGTTCCAAGAGGGTGCCCACTGGGGAGTCATGTAGCTGGTAATCAAGAATGCCCAGCCTATCCTTAGTCCTGAGCATAAGGAGCATACATTCAATGCCAACTATAGTTTGTACTGCTGGTCTGTGGAAGTTGAAGATGATAGCCAGCTACCACTCCTCCCCGGCCACCTGTGTAAGGTTGGTGGAGGACTACATAACCAGGTGGGATTTGATGGGGCGGACACACTATGTTGTTTTCTTCCAATCACATCTCAGTTAAGCAAGCTGGGTAAATTTTCTCCTTCTGTAACACCGCAGACAGGCAAGCAGTTTTATGCCTCACTGATCTGGTATTGCACAGTATTAATGAAGGGATGGGGGAAAGAGGCACCCTTTCATCATCAACTCTCAGGATGTTAGATAGACAGCAGGCATCCTTTCCAAATACTGGCCATCTTTGATAAATCCCACCCCCATTCCTACCAGCACCCTTTTGCACTGAAAACAGTGCATTTATCAAACATCTCGCAGCAGGTAATGATTGCTCCCTGTATGATTAATAACCGCCCCCCCAACACACCCACACACCACAGTCAACATGCTGGTGTCCAAAGAGAAGCCATACAGGAGTCCAGGGTGACAGTCACAGCATGTTGCATGCATGTGGTTTTGCTGATATTTTAGATTAACAATAAAATATAGTTATATCTCTTCATCTGGACAATAACCAGTTCAGGAGCTTTGGGGAGCCTCTGGAGCCATTTTCTGCTCTCTTGACAGCCCCGGAATATTGCCACACCATACTGTTTAGCCAAGTGAGAAATTTCTTAAATACATCTAATGTTGTCCAAAATTTTTTTATCTTTGCGCATTATTTTGAAAAAAAAATGTCTACCTGCTCATTTTCTCAAAAATCTAGCGTATTGTTTCCTTTTAAGTCAACTCCTACGACTATAAAGTGATGCTAAAATTCCTCTTGAAATAAGCTTTTATTAGTTACTGTGTGCAATCCGTCAGTCACTGCAAGAACACATTACAACAATCTAGGAGAGCCAGCATGTTAGACACTATACATTTTAGCTAATCTAAAGGAGTGGAAGAGGGCGTCTGATGTCTGTATGCATAAAGCTTTATTTTATCTACTGTACAAGCCCATTCCAGTATGTTCACTATTAATGCATTAAAACTGTAAAAAACAACAAATATTAATATGTAACCCTAATAGTAAGCCCTATTTAAGCATTCCAGGATATCTATTTTGCAAGGGCTGTAGTTTTGGAAACTCCCAGGCAACAAACCATCTATGGACCTCTTTTATCAGAAAGGGACAGAGGAAATATGACATGTCAGTTGAACGGGCACCCCAGAACCCTTCGGGTTGATGGCTTGTTTGAGTGAGCCAATGGAAATTTATGTATAAGCATCCACTTCTTTCAAGTGATGGAAATAGCAAGTCTAAAAAAGACCAAGGGCAGAGACAAAGTGCCTTGTTTAGAAGTAATGTCCTCAGACCTCCACAATGAACCTTCTGCTGGCCTCAGGGCCTCTGCAACTATTCCACCTTGTCACCTTCTGAAGCTAGCCATGTGAACAGCACAAGCCCTGTTTGTGACAGCTGTTTTCTTTCTTCTGCTTGTGTCTACCTGGATGCATGGCTCATTTACCATGAGGAGAATCTGATTTGCAGAAGAGTTAAAAATTAGGGATTGGCTCATAGCAAACAATCAAGATTATCTACCCAGGTAGAATAATTGTCAACCTTGTGTGCACTGATCCAACCTCTCACACCCTTGACACAGTTTCAGAAAAGCGAATTAAGTAGTACAGGGTGCACTGTGGCTGGGACATTCTGTTTTCCAGATAGATTTATTTTATAGTGCTTCCTTTCTTCTTATGTGCAGTGTGCAGAGACTGCCAGTATGCCCTGAATGTATATCTCATTCTGGAATTTACCTGCACACTGCACTTTTTTGGGGCTGGCACAATATCATTTGATTGAGAAACAGATGTTCCAATCTTGTTGGTTAACTTTATTTTCTTACAATATTTCCTAGTAAAATACTGTGCATAGGAGTGTAAAATCCAGACTAATAAAGGGTTTAGATCAAAAGCTCCTTGGTCTCAGGGACTTGTCAATTTTTTCTCCAAAAATGTGCCATGTACAAAACTTTTGACAAGTTTTAAGGGACATGGAACACATATACAAACCTAGATCCAGGTGGTCAGCCACGTTGATCTAAAGCAGTAGAAGAAATTTAGAGTCCAGCGGCACCTTTAAGACCAATGAAGTTTTATTCAATGTATGAGTTTTCGTATGCCCCCGAAGGCTCATACCTTGAATAAAATTTTGCTGGTCTTAAAGGTGCCACTGGACTCTACATACAACTAGCAATTCCCCCCATTCTCTTCACCATTTGTATTCAGTACATATGCATTAGAATTAGATGTTCATTATTGTGGGGACTACTTCCCCATGTTGTTTTGACATAGTTTTGAGAGGCACCATAGCAGCCTGAATAATGCAGCCTAGCCGAAGAAGCTAAGCAGCATTGGCATTGGGTTAGTATTTGGATGGGAGACCACAAAGGAAGTCCAAGGTGGCTATGCAGAAGAAGGCAATGGCAAACCACCTGTGTCCATCTCTTCCCTTGAAAACTACATGAGGGGTTGCTGTAAGACAGTTGTGACTTGATGATATTTAATTAAGAGACATCTGATAATGTACTGCACACCATGTTTTATGAATCACTGATTTATGGTAAGTGAAACCTCCTGACACCAACTGCAGTCCTATGAATATTTTCTTGGGATTAAGCCCCATTCGATATACCTGAACCAGATTCTAAGTAAACCTGCATGGAATGTCATTCAGAGTACTGTTTTTTCTTTCACTAAAGACTGGATCCAAAGGAATCTACAATCAGTTCCGCATACTCAAAGAAGCATGCCCACAGAAGAAACTTGGTTTTCTCAAAGACTGGTAGTATTCCCCCTTGCCCAGTGCCACGTAATAAGCTACTTTTGTAATCAAAGGCAGTTCTTTTTTAAAAAGTGTGTGATATGGCATAATTTGTGTGTGTGGTCAGTAAAACATGTAAATCCCCAAATTCCATTGGGTGCACTGGAAACAGATTTTTGGATCTCATCCTGAACATAGAATTGTTTATATATAATGAATGGCATGCCATAGATGTAACAGTAAACGACTTTACCTCACAAATATGAACAAATGTCTTGCAGCCCTCTCCTTTCTTCCCTTTTTTCCTTGGACATAGTAATCCACTACTGTTTTCATGGCAAACCACATTGTTCGTCATCACCTCCAAATTTCCCTATGCACCAATGTTCATACTATGGTTTGGAATTCTAGTTTGTAGTGGAAATCATAGTTTGTAGCTACCATTTAGAGACCAATGACAGATCTCTAGTCCATGTGTTTGTCTAATTTCCTTTCCTTTTAAAAAAAAATCATCTAAACTAGGCAGACAACGGACGATTGGAGCGATAGAGGGTTGAAGCGAGTATAGGGTTGTTAGATCCAGTCATAACAGAGCTCCTGTTCCTTTAAGAGTTGAATAAAAGGACAATTTGGAAACTACAGCGTGACCTGATAATACCGAGAGTAAAGAAACCAACTGTCTTGGCTGCCGAAGGCGTTCCGCTCACATAAACTGGGTCGCTTCGTATAAGAGCGCTCATATCTATGCAAGTTTTGTTTTTTTAAGAACAGACTGCCAAAAGCGCTTGACGCCTTTTGTCCCCTGGTGGAGACTAGGCGCCCGGAGGAGGGCTGTTCTCCTGCCCCGCGTGCCTCTCTCCCTTCAGCCAGTCACACGGCGGTAAGGCCGCGTCGAAGACATTTCCCGCCTTCCGGGGCGCCGCCATTTTGCCCTCCCCCAACTTCTGTTTTTCTTCGGCCCAGCCTCCCGGCCGAGCTTTGAGGGACAGCTCCTCCTTCGTCTCCCGCCGCTTTGCCCGGAAATAGCCGAACGCAGCCCGAACTCGCTCGATCTCGCGCGCGCGCCCTCTGTCTTCTTCCTCCTTCACCACCACCATCACCTCCTCCTCTCCCTCCCCCGCCCCACCTCATCCAATCTCCTCCTCCTCCTTCCCCCTCAGCAAAATGGCGGCGCGTGGAGGCCTTAGGAGCCAGTGAGTGACTCGCCTTCTCCTCCTCCCTTCACCACCCTCGGTCGCCGCCAGGCTCATTTGCATTGGGCGCTCAACCCCCCCCCCCCGGTCCTCGTCCCCTCCCCGCTACTTTCACACCCCTTCTCTCCGTACTCCTTTCTTCCTTTACGGTTATCTTCCCCCCCCCCCCCATTTTCTCTGTCTTACTCAGCCGCCCCTCCCCCCACCCGCCAGCCCATCAATCAATCAGCGGCGACCGAGAGCGGATCAATCAATGGTCGGGAGGAGGAGGCGGCGGCTGCTGCTGCTGTTTAATGAACAATGTGTGAGAGCTGTGCCGAGCTGCTGGAGGTGTTAAACGAAAGTAAGTCAAGGCCTCAAAAAAAGAAAAGAAAAGAAGGAATTATAAAATGATCTTGTCTGTTTCCATTTCTCTCCCTCCTCCCATCATCTACACAAACTGCCCCACGTTAAACCGGGAAGGGATGTGATGGGGGGAGGGGTTGTTTGGCCTCGGATCTTCTCTCCCCCCCCCCCCCACTCGCTGGGCCTCGTCGTGGGGTGTGCGTGGAAGGGAGGGGTGGATATATAATGTATAAAGCAGGAAAGGTCAATTTTTGAATTTAAGCCTGCAGTCCTCGGTTTGGGGAGCAAAGCCTAGTGGAAGTCGGCTGGGGCTTTCACTTACTCCCGACTAAACATAACATAAGATCGGCATTGAGGTGGATGAGAATGTTCTTTTCTTCCTCTCCGGTTCCCACGAAACGATGGGTGTCGCGTGGCCGGGGGGGGGGGGGCTTGTAGTAAAGGGATACTCCTCGAAGGATGCAGGTGGAGGAAGGAGGTGGGTGAAGTTAACTTGATGTCCCTTCTCTTCTTTTCCCCTCCCCCGTTTCCATTTAATTTCATCCTCCCACTCACCAGCGGTAACCAAGGCCTACTTGTTCTTGCTTATGGTTGGAATGAGTTTGCAAGCGAGGCCTGAACTACTACTTTGCTGTGTTTGTAGCAGGGAATGAGTAAAGCTCTGGTTGCTGCATCCTCTTTTCTTCTCCGGTCTAATCCGCTGGAGTGAGTCTTTGGTATCCTCTGAGTGTGAATATATGAGGGGGAGATAGTAGGAAGGTCTTGAACTACAGTAACCCCTGATTATTGGGTGGTTGGTTTTTTTTAGAAGACTGGGGGATGATGGAGGAAGAGAGGATAGAAGTGTATTTCCTGCTCTGCTTCAGTTGTGAATTTTTGTTTTCTTCATTTTTTTTCTCTTACTTGATAAAATACAGCAGTTGCCTAATATGTGTCCAGGGGGAGCGGAGCATTAACTCTTCCCATCGTTTACACATCCATACAGTTGCTTTATATTGTCCCAACTCCCAAGCTCACCTGGTCTTCTGTTTTGAGAGTCTTTTGTCTCCTGTGTTGTGAAGTTTGGTGCAAACAGACTTCTTTTATGCTTAGTAAACAGCTCTTCTAAACCCTCATATAGAAGTGAAGTAAGAAGTTGTAATTTTATGCAGTTACTTAGGAGTGAGTCCTTTTGAACAGAGATTTGCTTTCTTGCAAACTTGCATGAAATTCAAGCTTAGTTTAAAGTCTCCCTATCCCAAGTTCCATTTCGTTTTAGGTTAATGTAAGGTTTAAATTAATAGGGTGTACAGTTTTTAAGAATGTTATATATATATATTTCTATATACACATGCATGCATGTATGTCTACACACGTGCGTGTATGTATGGTTGGTCGTGCAGTCATGCACAGAGGGATGACTAGTAATTGTAATTGCCTGTTTCTGAAAAAATACTCTGTAAACGAAGTCCTGAAAAAAGGAATAAATCACAAACAACTGCCAAGCTTTTAGGCAAGTTGTTTTGTTACAGTTGATAGTTGCAATTATATATAGTTAACTGTTCACTCATTATTTTTATTATCACAAGTATTATGTCAATTTCTGATTACATGAAACAGATCACAATAATAATGACTGGTTGTACTCATGAGTAAGCCTTGCTGAGGTCATAGAAATTTACGCCTGAATGTGTTTAAGATTGAAGTCTGTATGATTGGTTCTGCAGGTTATGAGCATTGATACAATCACCTTTATAAATTGATCATATTTTTTTTGTTTGCTTTGGCTGATACGTTTCTAACCTGGGGAGAGAATCTGTGCTGGTCTTGGAGTTGAGAGTCACCTGGGATGAGTGTAGGTTGATTAGTTAGAATTCCACAATGATAACGGTTTTCAGAATTTACTGGAATAATTGTTTTAACAGTGATTTTAAAATAATATGTAATTTAGGTAGCCTTGCTGGAGTTGCATCAGTGTAATGACCAGTACTGAGATCCAATGGAATAACTTTTTATCTCAATAAAATATGTCATGGAATCTGTCTGTGCATCCTCCTAATGATCTCAGTGTCACAGATACTACTTAACAGTATTTTTTCTTAATTTAAATGGTTGTGTATTGAGACTACTAGTGACATCATGTGTCTCCTGTATGTTGCCAGCAAAACTGAGCAAAGTAAACTGAAAGAGTGGTAGGCAACCAAAAAATGCCAGTCAGTTTCTCCACCACCTGGGAAATGATATATAATTCAGATGTGGAAGGGCATTTCAAGACATGGTTTGATAGAATCGATTACGATCGGATGACTCACTGCCTCACCAGTGTGGGGATATGTGGGACAGCCTTGGAGTGGTTCATATCATTTCTCCACGGTTGGGGAAGAGGGTGGTGCTTGGGGAAAGGGTCTCACCGCAGTACCCTTTGGTGTGTGGTGTCCCTCAAGGGGTGATCCTCTGCCCAATGTTATTCAACATCTATACGTGCCCCATTGCCCAGTTGGTCCAGAGTTTTGGGCTGGGCTGCCATCAAGTATGCTGATGAGACCCAGCTGTATCTATTGATGGATGGCCAGTCAATTGCTGCCCCAGATATATTAGCCAAAGGTTTGGAGGCCATGGTTGGATGGTTAAAGCAGAGCTGGCTGAAAGTAAATCCATCAAAGACAGAGGTCCTGTATCTGGGACAGGGGGATGTTGGGACAGGGATCCAACTCCCACCTCTTGATAATGTCCCATTGACTTCAATGCCAACGGTCAACAGTCCTCATGTGATCTTGGATACCTCTCTTTCAATGGAGTCCCAGATCACAAATGTTGCTAGACTGGCTTTTTTCCATCTACGCCAGGTCAAGCAACTGGTTCCCTTCCTCTTTCCCCCTGACTGAGCTACAGTGATCCATTCAGCAATCACCTCCAGGTTGGAATACTGTAGTGCACTCTACACAGGGCTACCCTTGAGGCTGACCTGGAAGCTCCAGCTGGTCCAGAATGCAGCAGCTCATGTTCTTACTGGAACACCTTCAAGAGCACTCATCCAATCAGTGCTCCGCCATCTGTACTGGCTCCAGGTGGAATATCAGGTCAAGTTCAAGGTATTGGTTTTAACTTTTAAAGCCCTCTGCAGTCTGGGACCGACATATCTACGGGACTGTCTCTCCTGCTATGTCCCCCAAGGAGCATTACCCTCAATGGATCAAAATCTTCTGGTGATTTTGCCTCTTGGCTCCGGCTTGGTGGACCGCTCTCCCAAGTGAAATCTGGGCCCTGTGCAGGCCCAGGGCCTGCAAAACGGAAGTTCCACCAGGCCTATGGTTGAGGTAGTAGCAATTCCATCTGTATTGGCCTTCTCCTGCTTTGTTGTTGCTTATTTTTGGCTGTCCGCCTGTTACAGTACCATCTTAACATCCACAGATGCAATTGAAGTAGTTTCTTCTGAGAGAAGATGCACCAAGATGTGTCAAACCATGCGCTGCCATCTGACTGATTAGATTTAAATTGTTATGAACTGTTATAGTAAATTGGGTTTTAATTATTAGTTTATTTATTATTTTGATATTGTTGTTGCTACCTGTTGTTACCCATCCTGAGCCCTGCTGTGCAGGGGTGGGCGGGCTGTAAGCTGAAGATAACAAATAAAAGGCTTTTTATTTGACTGTGTAGTATGTATTGGAGGAGCTCAGATAGTTTTTGTACACAGGAGGCTTTTGAGCTCATTGTGTGGCTTTATTAATTTCTTTAAATGTTTAAGGAAGTTTTCATCATTTGGTTATCTTATTATTCCTGCTTGAAATATCATCTTATGCCTTAAGCTAGTAAAAAAATGAGGTCATGATCAAAATTTGTGAGTCAGAGATTGCCAGCAGTTCTCTGCTCTGCCTGCAGAGCATCTGGGATTGTCTCTTCACTGTATTTAAAAGTATTAGAGCTATGTCTTGAAAGAGATCCAGAAATTAAAATTTTGTTGTCACTGAACTTTATTAAGCAACAATAGAATAAACCAAACAATATTCACAGTAGTAGATATTTATAGTGGTCTTTAAAATGCAAAATTTTTTTAGGCGTGTTAATGAATGTACTCATGACAAGTTTTGGAGATCAAGTTGCTTATTAGTAACTGGAAGGAAATGACATAAAGTGAAATAGAATGTAAAAACAGTGATTGTGAGAGAACACAAAGATGAGGGTTTCACATGTGTTTGTGAGTGCCTTTATCATCAACAACGTCCAGTGATTTGGTATCCTCCTCCAGAGCCTTTCTCCAAATTCACTCCTGTCTATATTGCATCTTGACTAGGACATTGTTTTCTGCCTCAGTAAAGGAATGCCCTGACCTGGATAGCCCAGGCTAGCCTGATCTCGGGAGCTAAGCAGGGTAGGCCCTGGTTAATATTTGAATGAGACCAGCCCACCAAGGAATACTTGATTTGCTATGCAGAGGCAGGCAATGGCAAACTACCTCTGAATGTCTCTTGCCTTGACAGCAAAAAAAGAAAGAAAGAAAAGGGGGGAAAGAAAAAATAGAAGGCTTGTACCAAAGTGGAAATTATGGGAAATAACACTCCAGTGGCATCTTAAGACTAACATGAAGTGTGCATGGCATGAACATGGAAGCTTATATCCAGAACCAAACTTTGTTGGTCTTAAAGATGCCACTGGACTCAAACATTGATTTATTCCAGCATAAGCTTTTGAGAGTCAGCGTTCCCTTTCAGGGTAGGAGAGGTCTGCCATGTATGTGATGAAAGTCTCCTCTCCCTGCTTATTGGCATCATATTTTTTTTTTTTGCAGCCATGAGTGAAAGGAATGTTTAAAAAACAAATAAATCCAATTCATACATTGGACAATAGTCCCAGACTTGGGTGCATCTGACTTCCTCCAGTAGTCTTGTATGTTGGCCATGTTCACAAGAACATAAGGCCAACGGGATACTTCACAAGAGCATAAAGTAGTGTTAACACACGTCTGTGTGGAGGTTATTTGAAGATATTGCCTTCTAAACTGTTAGCACAGCTTTAACAACTTTTAAGAACAAGAATATTTAACAGCCTAAAGTGTTGTGTTGAAGTTATGTGGGAGTATTTTAGAATTCTTTGTGGTTTTGCTTCCTATAGTTAGCCTCTCTAAGGTGGACTAAGGCATGTTGCAAGGATGAAACAAAGCATTGATCTTGTGAATAATGCTGGTATTTGTGTATATAGCCCCATTAGTATACACAGTGCTTTATAGAACAGCAAAGACAGATTCTTGCCCTGAGTAGCTTAGTGTAAAATGCAGCTGGTGAAGTGAGGTATGATTTATGAAAAGCTTATGCTGGAATTAATTTTGTTCGTCTTTAAGGTGACTCTGGACTCCTGTTTTAATTTGTGGTAAATTTATTTAGAGAACTCTGTTCAGTTTCTTCCCTGCTTCTTTATCAGAGCAAGTAACACTGGCATTAAGGACCACTAAGGATTTAAAGGGCACTTGCTAAACTGAAATAACCTTTCATATAAACATGCATATATGCAGCTAGTCTTTGTGATGTTCAGAAATGAGTTGTAGAATACAAAAGAAGGAGCTCCTTAAATCTTAATCTGGCATAGGTTTGTCTTTACTGATTACATACAGTTATGAATATCAAGCATGTGATAAGTGTTATCCTTCTCATCCGCATCTCTCCAGTGGTTTCAGCATGAGCAGTCTGCAGACATAGAACTTTCTCACAGGACCAGGTTTTTGGCAGAAGATAGTGGCGTGAGGTGCAGAAAGCTTTCAGTGGGAAATGTTTTGTGGCTGTATTTCTCCACGGGAAATTGTCCACCCTGCATCCCTTTCTCCTGTGAGCAGTTGCTGAAGAGGAAGGAGTATGGTATAGTAAGTTGCTCATTGCAGGTCGGGGTAATGTTGCCGGCTGGTCTGAAGGAAAAAATGTGCTGTCCCTTGAGCAGAGGCTTCATAAGATGTTATTTACCAGGTGCATGTGTGTGCTGGTTTGCGGAACCTTGAAGTCAGCACTGGTGGCTGCAAGGTGGCTGTTGCAGTTTGGTTCCCTTCAGAGGGCTCTGTGTGATGAGGCCTCTTGTTGCTCTTCCACATAGCCATTTAGAGTCATCTGAGAGGCTCCAAGACATTTTGGCTGTAGCCCTGCTTACATGGACCATGTCACCATACCATGAAAAGCTTCAGCTGGTAGTAGTGTAAACTGACAAGTCGGGTAAGTATTTCCACTGGCAGTGAAACTGAAGGTTTCCTTCCATGTAGATCTAGTGAGCATGAAACTTTGGAACGTGCTAAAATTGTTAAACACTCCTTATGTTGATCACTTTCTAAAATGTGAAGACCGTTTAACCTTTAAATATTTTTTAAAATAATCGATATATAAGGAGAGTGTGTGCTGTTGAGTTATACCTCAAAATATTCCAATAAGAATAATGTCTGAATAAAGCTCTGAATTTGGTTGATTACAGTATTGAAACCACACTTTATACGGCTGTTTTGGTTATTTCTATGACCAAATACTTCAGTATAGCGCTTTTATTGGAAACACTCTTGAGATGTTTATGTAGCATATAAACTTTACATGGTACAATTAAAATTTTGTTTACTAAGTGCATCAAATAAACATTCTTGTTTTTTCTTAAATTTTGTAGAAATTCCCATCACTAATAGGTTAACTGGTTTGCATTCTTTGAGTTCTGTGTTTTGTTGTGAAATTTGGAGGCCCTGTCTCCAGTTGCACCCACATTGGAAGAAATGTGAAAAGGTAACATCAGAACATTATGTACGACTGTTTCAGAGAGGAAGCGTATTTTGCATCTCACAGTGCCATCCAAAACAGTAGAATAAAGTTTGAGTCCAGTGACACCTTTGAGACCAATGAAGTTTAATTCTAGGTATAAGTTCTCCCTCTGAGGTGGAGGCCATCTTGTGGGTGATTCCCAACTATCGCCAGGGAGGCAGGAACAAATAATATTCTTCCTGTTTCCTGTGGTGGGAGTCACCCTCAACTCAGTTCGTTTCCTGCCTCATAAGGGAGCACAGCTTGGAAATTCGGCTCTGCCTGATTCCTACTCCAAATTGACTCTATCCAACGCTTCCTTTCAACTTTCACTCTCTGATCCATTTTCTATCTCTCTCTCTACTCTCAATTACAAAAAAAAAGCCTCCCCTCTCTTCTCTTAGCTTCTACTGTGCCGCTTTGGGAAAGGGCACCTTTAGCCCCCCCCCCCCCACACACCTGACTGCTGTCGCTTCAAGGCACGGACAGCCCCGGCGGGGCACAACGCAGTCCGCGGCATCCACCAGTGGTGCTCAGGCTGGCAGCTCAAAAAGGAAACACTCCATGGACGCCCAGCACAGTAGCAGCGGCAGCACCAAAAAGCGCGCCAAAACGGCCCATTCCGCTGCTCAGGAGAGTGCGGAAAAAATGGCAGCGGCCATCTTGGAGGGATCGGGCCACGGCGCACAAGTCAGGGATGGCTCCGACTGCCCCCCCCCCGCACTCTAATAACCCCCGGGCTGACAGCCAATCGGGGGAAGCCCAGATACGCTAAATTCAGGAGAGTTTCGCCGACGGAGAAGAGAGGGAGGAGCAGGAGGACAACATTTCCACAGGTACTCCTGCGGATGACGCGGATGACGATTCCTTCCCCTTTACCCCCGAGGCCATGGCATGCTTCCACAGGGCAATGAGGGCGGAGATAGTTGACTTCTGTTCGGGGGGGGGCGAAATTCCAGATCTAGTCCCCCCTCCCTCCCCAGTCACAAAGCACAAAAATTCCCAAGGGAAATGGCCAACCAAGGCAGCCCAAAAGAGCAGGCATATTCCTGAGCCTCAATACTCAGAGGATGATGACCTGTCCCACATGTCCAGAAGGAGAAAGGGGAATTCTCCTTCAATGAGGGTGAAGGGGAACCTACACCAAAACCCCAACCAAATAAGGATCAGGCATTCAGGTTTTTCAAACCAGAGGACCTTCATTACCTGCTGTTTAAAACCCTGGCTGCCCTCCAAGTCCAGGGCAACCAAAAAGCAGTAAAATCCTCTTCTGTGCCACAGGAACTGGGTGAGAATTCAGACATCTTTGATGAGTTCTTTCCCCCAGTGGACCCTTCAGAAATAGCCTTTCCCTTCCCGGGGTTCTACGTCAGGAAGGTCAAGGCAGAGTGGGAGAGACCCCTTACCTCCAAACCATTCCCAGGGGGGTTACTAGGAGACTGTATCCCATGCACTCATCTGCCTTAGACTTGTTACAGGTACCAGTAGTCGATGCACCCGTGGCAGCCCTTCAGTCATCTGGAGTAGTCTCAGAAGATGGACATGGAACTTTAAGAGACAATCTAGACAAAAGGGCCGAATTTCCTCTGCGAAGAGCCCATGAAGCCAGTGCTATGGCTATAAGAGCTTCTGCTGCTTCCACAGTGTCAAGAGCATCCATAGTTTGGATGCGCAGACTTATTCAAATGCTACCCGAAGGCAACCGTGGCCTATTGGATGGAGCTAACAGACTACTCAAGGCAATTTCTTTTTGTGCTGACACTACGCTGGACTCCATGGTTTTTTCTGCTAGGGCTATGTCCACGGCGGCAGCCGCGTATCGTACCCTTTGGCTGCGAGCTTGGCCAGCAGACTATCAATTGAAGGCCATGATATCAGCATACCCATTCCAAGGGGATAAACTTTTCGGGGAGCCCTTGGAGAAGATTCTAGTGGAAACTAGAGACAAAAAGAGAACTCTTCCCAGAACAATCCGAGTTGGGGACAAGAGACCCAATACCTCATTCTCCTTTTGATTCTTCAACTCGACCTACAGACCCCGTCCGGACAATAGACGTCCTGCGTGGAATGCTAACAAGCATTCCTTTCGTAGAGGTGGCTTCTCCAACGCCAACAGATTCGGAAAACCCTTCGGAAACAGATCTGACAAGGGCGGTGACCCCAAACCCTCTAAGGCATGACTACGCTGATCTATCGGTGGGGGGCCGCCTACTTCACTTCAGGCAACAATGGTTGTCCTCCCAACCAGATTCTTGGACCAGAGATATTACCACCTCGGGCTACAAAATAGAATTCAAAAGTCCCCCTCCTTCACGTTTCCTTTCCTCTCCAGTTCTCAAAAACCCCATAAAGAAGGATCGAACTCTGGCCGCCATAGATCACCTACTGCAAATCAGGGCGGTAGAACCGGTGCCTCTGGAAGAACGACGGACCGGAGTGTATTCTCTATTTTTCACAGTTCCAAAAAAGAATGGAGACTGGAGGGCAATTGAAGTTCTTAAACAATTTGAAGTTCTTAAACAAATATGTCAAAGTCAAGCACTTTCGCATGGAGACACTACAATCCATCGCGGAGTCGCTCCAGCCTGGAGAGTTTCTAACATCAATAGACCTCACGGAGGCGTACCTCCACGTCCCCATCTACTCTTCTCACAGATGTTTGCGTTTTTGCATAGGGGAAACTCATCTGCAGTTCAGGGCCCTTCCGTTTGGTCTGTCCACAGCACCCCGGGTATTTACTGAAGTATTAGTTCATCCAGTAGTATTACTCCGCCAACTAGGTCTACACATTCATCCCTAGCTCAACGATCTGCTGATCCGATCATCCTCGGAAATCCAGTCAATCAGGGATGTAGACCTAACTATTCAACACCTGGAAAAATTCGGATTCTTAATCAACAAACAAAAGAGTCATCTACAACCTTCTCAGAGGCTATAACACCTGGAAGTATTAATCATTCAAGCCTCCAAACTGTTTCTCCCATCGTCCAAGGTGCAGAAAATCAAATCAGTAACAACACAAATACTTGAGGCTCGCACGTCCTCACTTTCCATCTTAACCAAGCTGATGGGAATGATGGTCTCAACCTTATACGCCCTACAGTGGGGACGTTTCCACTCCAGATCACTATAGAGGTTTCTTTTACCCTTCCAAAATTACATAACGCTGAAGCTCGAGATATCCATGAAGGTTCCATTACAAGTCAAATCAAGTCTTCGATGGTGGACCAACCCACACGACTTATTGCAAGGCAGATCCTACTGGATTCAGAATCCGCTACAGGTATTCACGGATGCCAGCTTATCGGGCTGGGGGGGCAACTCTACTACATCATCCAGTCCAAGGAAAATGGTCGAAAGCGGAGTCCAAACTTCCAATCAACTTGTTAGAACTTCGGGCCATCCGTCTGGCTCTCCTACATTTCTCTACCCAGTTACAAGCAAAGAACGTCCTGGTAAGGATAGACAACGTCTCCGCAAAAGCTTACCTGAGGAAGCAGGGCGGCATGAGATCACCATCACTGGCCAGGCACGTCTCCTTCTACACTGGGCAGAAATTCATTTGTCCTCCCTGAATGCAGCTCACATACACGGTACGTCTCCTTCTACACTGGGCAGAAATTCATTTGTCCTCCCTGAATGCAGCTCACATACACGGTACGGACAACACACAAGCCGACTGGTTGAGTCGTCAAATGATCCAGGAAGGAGAGTGGTCCCTACACCCAACCATATTTCAACTGATCATCTCAAAATTGGGAAAGCCGACAGTGGACCTCTTCGTGTCTCCTTCCAATGCTCAACTACACAGGTTCTTCACCAGATTTTTCCACCCATCAGCGGAACAGATAGATGCTCTTCTGGCCCCATGGCCTCGGGAGCTTCTATATGCATTCCCTCCTTTGCCGGTTCTTCCCAGACTCCTACAAAGAATCCGATTCTTGGAAGCGGACATCATTGTGGTGGCCCCCTATTGGCCTCGTCGGCCATGGTTCACATCTCTGCAGGAGTTAGCTATCTCCCCTCCACTTCGACTACCGGTCCAGGAAGACATGCTCATTCAAGGCCCAATCAGACATCCCGACCCGGGATGGTTTCTTTTGACCTCTTGGAGGTTGAAAGGCAAAAATTCATTCGACTAGGTTACGAGGAGTCCGTTATCAGTACCATCTTGGATTCCAGAAAACCATCCACAACCAGGATATATAATGTGACATGGAAAGCCTTTGTCCAGTGGTCAAGAAGAAAAAAGGTTGACCCTCTCCACCCGAAGTTATGTTCAATATTAGTGTTTCTACAAGATGGGAGATCATCTGGTCTAAAAGCATCTACTCTTCGACGGCAGCTGGCAGCTCTAGCGACGGTCCTACCGCTGTATAGAGGGCAGACAGTCTCACAACACCCTCACGTACAGTGATTCCTAAAAGGGGCAGCTCATGCTGACCCTCCAGTCTGTCACAGATTTCCCATATGGCGGCTTAACTTAGTTCTCACGGCGCTAACAAAATCTCCATTCGAACCCATCCAGAATACTTCACTGAAGTTCTTAAGGATGAAGACCCTTTTTCTGGTGGCCATTACTTCGGCCAGGAGAGTTTCGGAGCTGGCAGCTCTTTCTATTTAATCTGATCTCTGTATATTCCACAGGGACACAGTAGTCCTCCGCACGGACCCATCGTTTTCTCCAAAAATCAATTCCAAGTTCCACAGAATACAGGAAATTTGTCTCCCCTCGTTTGCACCAAATCCTTCTCATCCAACTGAAAAGACATGGCACACGCTGGATGTATGAAGATCCCTAAAGCGCTTCATATGGAGAACAGCTTCCATAAGGAGGACAGAAGCACTATTCATCAATATCTCTCCTCCTCACACAGGCAAGAAGATGTCCACACCAGCTATCAGTCGCACCGTCCAGTTGTGCATTGCAGAGGCTTATAACGTCATGCATCTCAAAGTCCCAGAGGGAATCATCGCCCATTCTGTACACAGCGTAGCCACGAATGCAGCATTCTCTCATAGGGCTTCAGTGGATGAGTTGTGTAAAGCGGCCACATGGGCTTCCTTGTCCACTTTCATAAGGCACTATAAAATCAATGCTTCTGCGGATGCCGCCTTTGGTCGTCGCATTCTACAGACACTGTTGGATGGGATTGACGATCCCACACCCGAAAACTAGGACCATTACTCTGGGAGGTCCCACAAGATGGCCTCCACCTCAGAGGGAGAACGACCAGTGGTAACTTACCATGAGGGGTCCTTCTCCTCTGAGGATTGGAGGACATCTTGGCCCTCCCTGGATCATCATAAGCGGGTACATGTTGTGGTTGGCTGAGAGAGAGTTGGGATGCAGACCTTCCCTTGTTGAAGCGATTGTCCTCACGGAATTGCACGTTACATATTGAGAGAGAGTTCTTTTCTTACTTAATTCTTCCTGTTTTTTCTCCTTACTGTTCATGTTTAATAACTCTGTTTTAGTCAAGTTTTTCTAGCTTTCAGAGTTACCGAACTGAATTGAGAGTGACTCCCACCACAGGAAACAGGAAGAAGATTATTTGTTCCTGCCTCCCTGGTGACAGGTGGGAATCACCCACAAGATGTCCTCCAGTCCTCAGAGGAGAAGGACCCCTCATGGTAAGTTACCACTGGTCATTTTCGTGTGTATGTACTCTTCAGATACATGCACACAAAAGCTTATACCCAGAATTAAACTTTGCTGGTCTTAAAGGTGCCACTGGATTCAAACTTTGTTCTGTTGCTTCAGACCAACACAGCTACCCACCTTAATCTATCAAAAACAGTGTTAAGTATTCTAAGACAATAGGCTTAGAGGGGTATAATTCCTAACATGTTAGAAACAGAGGATTTAAGTACCACAGTGAATGCAGTTTGTGCAGTATGTATTAACTGAATAATCGTGTAGCAGAGAACTCTGTGGTTCACTTGTTTGTAAAGGTTTTCCTTATTTTAGCTGCTGTTTCTTTACCCTAGGAGGTTTATGGCAGTTCTGTAGTTTGTACTAAAATGTAGGGATATGTCATACTTTACTTTTGGATATGAATGGCTTCCTGATTACACAATGTGTATATAGCCTTTTACAATGGAACCCATGCGTGTCAGCTGTGTATTTTGCAGGCAGAAATCATGATTTCCGCACATGGGCACCATTAGTAAATAATGTTATGCATGAGTGCTTCACTCTTGGAAATAAGTTCTGAAGTACAAAAGTTAGCACATGACTAAGTTATACCAGGCTTGTAAAAAGCTGCTGTTCTGATTTCCTGTGGTAAAGCTGCAATTCTGTGCACAATTTCTTGGGAGCAATTCCCACAGAATTGATGGAACTTCTAAATAAACCTACTAGAACTGGATAGTACAAGTCAACCTCCAGTTGACCAAGCAAGGAAAAGAATTGGGCGTTTCCCCTCCCCCAGGTTAGGTTACATATTAATATATATGTATGTGAGCAGGCTGGCTTATAAATCTGTTTTGTCTTATAAATTGTTTGCAAAACAGCAGTAAATTCTGGCATACTTGTACAGGCATAGAAAATTATGGGATCTGTTTCAAAGAGTACTTTCAGAAGATTGCATTTTTCTTGTTCTTGGTCAGTAGTTACCACTTCTTGTTGTAATATTTTAATTGTTAACACAGATTTGCATCCCCAACAGATTCAAAAGTACTTAAAGAATGGGAAAAGAAACTCAGAGTCCCCTGATTACGATCAAATCAGGTAGAAACAAACCAGCGCCTTCCCCCCAAACCTTCCTTATTTGGCTTTTTTTTCTTTGCCACCACCAGCAGTGCCCTTTTTGTTCAACCCCCCTTTTTGTTCCCTCCCCTTGTTCAGTTTACATTTTCTTCTCCTATCTCTTCCAGCTTTATCTTTCCTCCTTCCCATCTTCCACCTTTTTGTCTGTCGCCTTCCCAGTGTTTACACTAACTGAGGCTTGGAATCCTTGGTAATGTTAGTTGTAAGTTGCCTAGCAAAATGGTTTCTGAGATCTCATGAGGTAGTCTTGTGAGATCTCAGTGGCAAACTTTTCCTTAAGCAGAATCTGGGGGTTTTCTGTTTTGTTTTGTTTTTTCATATTTTTCTGCAAACCCTGGGCTTCCCCCAGGCTTGTAAAAAAAATATCTCCCATCTGTCTGTGACCCTGTTCGGTGGATTTTTTTGATCCACATTCCGTGGCCTTGTTCAGAATTAGATATGATTTCCCAAATAATTCTAGTTAAGCTTCACCTGGAGTCTTTCATGGAAATACAGTAGCTTTCAGTTCCAGTACTGAATTATTGTGATAGTATTCCCTAAATTGTTGCAGTACTTAAGAAAGTTGTTCCAATTTTCTGGAGGTCCTGTAATTTAATTTACAAATATAAATGTCATTCTTCACACACGGTATATGTTAATGTGGAGGGAATTGGATAGAATCCTAAGTGTTCTATGGTTTCCATTATGCTTTTTTGTTGCTTTTAGGATTATTCTTGTTGGGTATTGCTGATAACCTGCTTGGTCAAAATATGGGGATGGTATTTAGTTTTATTCTGTGCTGTTTGAACCCCAGCATTCCCCCTTAAGCAGCCCTGGAGAAAGTGCATTAGTGATGCCTGGAAGAAGAAAGGGGGTTACTTCCACATCTGATTTTTCTGGGGACAGCTGTTTAGACAACCACAAGTGTGGCTAATTGCATCCCTTTTCTGCTGTAATCATAACTTGCATTAATTATCTGGAAAAACCCTGGGAATGCAAAGTTACTTTTGAGTATTTTTATCTTGCATAGTTTGAGACTGGATATATATCTCAGAGTTAAATAGGTCTTGACAGATCTTCTTATCTGTCTGTTGTGAATGTGCTGTTTGAGTGCCATGTGTGTAAGGTACCTTGTTTGAAATTTGGCTGTTGTCATTCAAATCTAGTTACAATTGATTCTGTTAGTCCTCAGATACTTTCCAGGAATTAACTGATAACATTCCAAAAAGTCCCTTTGCTTCTATCCATTTCCTCTAATTAATTTACTACTATTTCCTTAAAATGTTTTTATGTTTGAGATTTGTGTTTTGCCAGTGTAGGTTCAAAAACATTCAAATCAGATTACAGAAATACATAAAACCAGTAAAGCAACAATTCCATAAAATATTTATTGAAAGCATAAAAGCAGCAAATGGCAATATCAGAGGATCATTCATCTCATTGAAAGTGCAAGCAAATCTTAGCATCATCATTTTTGTATCACCATATCTGTTAACTGTCTTGTGTAAGTAGTGATTGGTTTTTCTTGATTAGATTTTTGTATTGTGTAATTCATTTTATGGCCCTTTGACTCCTGATTGCATTTTACCCATTGCTTCCTGTGTTTGATGGTGTTGTTTTTGGTAACTCCTGCAATACGGTGTCCGCATAATGCAGATCCATTTGTTGCATCTGAAGAAATAGGCTCTAGACCATAAAAGCTTATGCTGAAATAAAATATTGTTAGTTTTTAAGGTGTTATAAAACTTGTATATGTTTTTGGATGTATAAGTATGTCTCCTGGTATTGGAAGAAAAAAAGAGGGATATATGAAATTGTGGAGAAAAGATAATATAAAATGGAATACAACAAAAAATATTAATGGCAAGAAAACACATGTGCATCCAATTCCATTCAATTTATAAGAAGCTCGATACGAAATCACATTTATAGTATTAACAGAAAAAAGTTAAAACAGCTACATTTATCCAAAGTGGATAGGTATGTTAGTCTGTTTGTAGCAGTTAAAACACTGAGCTGCAGATCGGAAGGTCGGTAGCTCAGCAGTTCAAGACCCATGTGACGGAGTAAGCTCCTGTTTCTGGCCCCAGCTGCTGCCAACCTAGCAATTCGAAAGCAAGAAATTGCAAGTAGATAAATAGGTACGGCTGTGGTGGGAAGGTAACAGTATTCCATGCACCTCGGTGTTTAGTCATGCCGGCCACATGACCACAGAAAAGTCTTCGGACAGCACCGACTCTTCGACTTGGAAACAGAGATGAGCACTGCCCCCAGAGTCGGATTTGGCTGGCTTTCAAAAAGGGAAACCTTTACCTTTACTAGCAGTAAAAAAGAGTAAGAGTCCAGTAGCACCTTAAAGACTAAGAAAATATGTGGCAGGCTGTGAGCGTTCATGAATCACTGCTCACTTCTTCAGATACAGCTAGAATATGAGTCCATCTGTTCTATATATTGGAAAGTAGAGTGATTTCAGATGCAGAATGATATTAGAATGCAAATGACAGTAGCATTTGTGATTGGATTAGGTATGATATGCAGAGAGGTAGTAGGTATGGATAAATCAGCATCAGTACTGAGACAGTAAACCTAGGTCTTGATTCAGTTCAAGTGGATGCATTGTCTTGAGCTTCATTATCAGTTGCAATTCAGCAGTCTCTCTTTCTAATCTCCCTTTGAAATTCCTTTGTAAGATAAGTTCTACTTTTAGGTCAGCAACTGAATGTCCTGGAAGGTTAAAATGTTCCCCCACTGGTGTTTGAATGTTGTGGTTTCTGATGTCAGACTTATGTCCATTAATTATTTGTCAAAGGGACTGGCCTGTTTGTCCAATATAGAGGGTGGAAGGACATTGTTGACACATGATGACATAAATCACATTAGAGGATGAGCAGAAGTAGGAACCTGAGATGGTATGGCTCACCCACAATGATAAACTACTTAACAGTAACATGGACTCTGGTACCAAGGCCTTCATGAAATCAAGATGCCAACTTTGCTCTCATATAAGCGTCAGTTTGTTGTGGTGACCTCAGCAGGGTATAATGACAGAGTCCACCATTTTCTCCAGAGGAACTGATCTCTGCTACCTGAAGAGCAGTTGTAATTCTGAGTAATCTCCAGCTCTCCCCTGGAGATTGGCAACAATGGTTTTCCAGGAGGAAATGGCTGGTTTGGAGGGTGGAGTCTATGGCATTGTACCTGTTGGAGGTCCCACTCCTCAAACCCTACCTGATCCAGGCTCCACCCCTCAAATATCCAGGAATTTCCCAACCTGGAGTTGGCAACCCTATCCTTCCCAGCCAACCATCAACCTTACCATTATTTGTCCCTCTGATTTTAGCTTTCTATCTCCTCCCCCCTGTCTCCAGGAGAGCAGTTTTAATTCAGAGTGATCTCCACCCCTTACCTGGAGATTGGCAAGAATGGTTTCCCAGGAGGAAATGGCTACTTTGGAGGGTGGAGTCTATGGCATTGTGCCTGTCTCAGGGTCCCACCCCTTCTCAAATAGCACCCTCTCCAGGCTCCACCCCTGAAATCTCCAGGAATTTCCCAACTTGGAGCTGGCAACCCTAGTCAGGACCAGCCCCAATGAGTTTTCTCTCAGAGACCGAATTGGCATGGAAAGGCTCCCCCCCGCCGCCGCCTTTTACTAACAGAACTAAGTTTGATTGCTTAGCAACAGGCACTGAGGGAAAGAAGGGTTGTCACCTCTGAGTAGGGAAATACCTGAAGATCTGGGGGGTGGATCATGTGGAGGGCAGCGTTTAGGGAGGGAAAGGACTCAGCAGGGTGTAATGCCATAGGGTCTACTCTCCAAAGCAGCCATTTTATCCAGGGAACTGATCTCTGTCATCTGGAGATAAATTGTAACAGTGGGGGACCTCCAGGTCCCACCTGGAGATTGGCAACCCTAGGGGAAAGTCAGCCACACAGCAGGAGGTTGAAGCAAATGGTCCAGCTGCAGGAGAAGTGTCTTCATTAGGAGAGACAGTTGATTTGTCAGTTAATTCTGAGGGAAGAGTGTCCAGGCTGGCAGTGGGTTGGGGAGAGGAGTGGACCCAGCCCCAGCCAATGGCACATGAGTGCTCTTGAGTGGCAGTTGATGGACCAATGGCTGATGGAGCGCACTGAACAGCCAATGGTAGAGCTGTAAATGGCCAATACATAAGGGAATTATATATATAGGATGAATCAAAAGCAGGCACTTGGAAGGAATCACTTGTACACGTTCACCTGTTCTCGTATTTGTGTATATCAATCTTTTCATATTACACTCTTTTATGAACCTCAGCCAGTTATTTATTGTTTACAAAATTCACATGGGCTACCAAGGCAGTTAATAATTTAAAAGATATATGATCAGTAAAGAAAAAAAATTATAAAACTGTTATAATAAAAACATACATCATGAAACCATTATAAAACCATAATAATAAAAAAGTAAAACATATAAAAACTTACTTCTTTAAATCAACTTTAAAAAGAGCTAGAAAACAGAATTAAAGTATATACCAAAAATAAAAAGTGTTTTAGGAAGGAGGGACTATGAACAAAGTCAACAGTTGATCACTATTTCCAAGTCCGCATGCACCTGTAAAAAAATTGCTTATTCATTGTCCATATGCTTTGTTTATCCACAGTCCCAAAGATGTCATCGAACAATCCTTCCTTTTCTGCCAACAACAGTCCAGTCGCAGTGATCAAGTGTTACAACAGAGATCTTCAGTGCAAGTCCATGCTGTTAGGGCATTCATTCAGATACATAACTGCAGTGCACAATTGCATGTATATTATTACTTCAATTTCATTGTGCACACTATACCAAGATTTGTAGGCAATGGGACAAGTCCACTATACATTTCCAAAAAGTATCCAAACCCACTGAAATATTAGCTAATTTGCCATTTCCAAGCCGAAGAGCCAGGGCTGTCCAAAGACATTTCCGTGGTCATGTGGCCAGCATGACTAGACGCCGAGGTGCACGGAACACTGTTACCTTCCCACTGCAGCAGTACCTATTTATCTACTTGCAATTTCTTGCTTTCAAACTGCTAGGTTGGCAGGAGCTGGGGCCAGAGACGGGAGCTCACTCCACCTGGCACTTGGGTCTTGAACTGCCGACCTACTGATCTTCCAGTCTGCAGGTCAGCATCTTAACCACTGAGACACCGCGGCCTTGACTAGACCTTGACAATTGTTGAAACTCATTAGTGCTCCTCTATGATTTTGGAGGGGAGTTCTCAAGTCCTAGTATATTGACTCTCATCTGTCATTTTTGGCTATCACCTTTCTAATTGGATTAAAGAAAGTAGCCCTCTGTTTCTTATCTTTGCAAACTCATTTACTTGGAGATATTAACAAACCTTTCTATTCTAGTTCACAAGTCATACTAATGCTTTCTGGAGACCAGCGTGCTACTGCTGCTAATAATACAGCCTGATAGCGCTTAGTTATATTGGAAACTAACTGACAAGGGCCCCCCCCCCCAATCAGATGAGGCAAGCATATCTTTTTGGAACTCTCATTTTGTTATCACATCAAATAAATTTATCAAATATTGACTATATTTTCCTCAGTAACTTCTGTGGTGCATGTAAAGGGAGAGACAAAAGCAGAAAGATAAATTTCAGTAAAATATCCTGATAGCTGCAATCCTACCTTACCTACTTTGGTCTGTATTTACTGTACTTTTTCAAAGATAGTTCCATTTTCTGAATTAATGGCTCCAAATTTTGGACCAGTATATCACTTGGGTTCAAAGAAAAGGCTACTTCTTAGTTTGGTTCTCTCTCTCTCTCTCCCCCCCCCCCCCGTCCCCCCCCTGCCCTGGTTGTTGACATCCTTGCCTCCTTGAGACTCAGGAGGGCCAATCGGCTCTGGGCCCTTGAACACAGTGCTATCTGGGGAATATGTGGGGAAAGGCGGTCCCTCAGATATGTAGGCCCCTGACCATAAAGATCTTTAAAGGTAAGAACCAGGACTTTGAATTCAGTATGCAGCCCCTCCCCCCCAAATCGGTTTAGCCAGTAATTCAAATATAAATTTAGGTGAGGCTAATACAAATCTATGGCACATTTACTTCAGGCGACTGGATAACCTCTTATTAAATTAATTAGTAAATTTAAATACCAAATCAATTAATTAGTAGATTCATCAATTACAGGTCAATTAGTAATCAATTCATTCAACGAGTTTAAATCCATAATTAATTGGAAAACTAACAACACACAATAATTTCTATTCCCTAACCCAATTAACTAAGTCTAAACCTGATAGTTCCTTATGGCTAGTCATCCATGTCTGTTGCAGGTTAACTTGAACTCGACAAGTCCAGTGATCTTTTTTAGGCCAGGTCACGTTATATTCTCTGGGCCTGCTCTCCAATATCACACTGGTATGTACATCTGTCCACCTCTCCAGGGCCATCCAGACAAGCGTGCTCAAGTCCTGTGGGTCTGCCAGTACCTTGAATCCCAAATTCCCAACTATTTGTGCCGCCGACACCCTCGATGGTAAGACCGGAAAGAAGGGGTGCTGCCCAGGTCATGCTATCCACAGTCATCTAGTGCACTTGGGTTCAGTCGGGAGGGCACCGAAGAAGGTAGAGACCCTCTTTGGGCTCCCCAGCCCCCGCCCGAGCACCTGGAGCACTTTCAGAGGCAGCGGCTGTGGCAGGAGCCGCTGTAACAGCAGTCACAAACAAGTCTCACCAAAATGGTGACCACTGAGGCCAGTGGGGCCGGTGGAACCTGAAGCGCTGTGCAACTGGCCTGCACGCCCTCGCCGTCAGCAAAGTTCTCACTCTGCAGCACTGCTACACCTGCCGATGTTGGGCCAATCCAGGGAGCCCAGGAGCTGCACCGCAGGAAGGGGAAGTAGTTGTTGTCGTTCATTGTTATTCACTGTGGGAGAAGAGGTAGTTGTTGTTCGCCACAAAAGGAGAGGTGGTTGTTTGTTGCTGTTTGTTGTTGTTTGCCGCAGGAAGAGAGATAGTTGTTATTATTGTTCACTGCAGAAGGAGAGGTAGTAGTTGTTCGTTTCGCTGACAATAAAACCGGTGTTTCTGGTCTCGTTTCAATCTTCCAGATTCTATCCACGTTGGCATAGCTAATTAACTATGCAGTCTATCCCAAAAGTTTGTTAGTTGGCTGGAATAAATGTTTCATGCAGGAGCTGCTAGCACTACGCCTCTCTGCTTGGCACCTTCTTAGATTGTTCCTGTCTCTTAACCTCTTACGTACAGCAGGAGATTATTTGACCTGAAAGGTTATAACTTTCTTTTGAGAATGTAAACAGGGTGGTTGCACAGACCTTTCCAGACTCATGTTCATTCAATTCTTCTTCCTAACTTTGTTATTGCTGACCAGAAGAAACTGCCTTCTCTAGTGATAGCAGTGTAATGTGTGAGGGGAAATACCTGCTACATTAAGGGGTGAGGATGCATCCCTTAATGAAATGGCAGTCCCTTGACTCAACAGAAATTGAAATTTTCTTGGAAATTGTAGTCTGGGTAGCCATTTCTGGACAAGGCAGTCATGTATATGACTGTGGATTGACTCTAAGCATTCTTGGTTGAAATGGAACTTTTTGGATCTGTTTCTGATGATGGCCTGGTGGTTGAGTGTACACTTGGGGATTGACAGAGCTGTTTAGAATTAACCACAAACTATGTTGGGATGCCTTTGAGATCTGATGGGAGGTAAAGAGACTGCTCTGCAGTTATTCAGGCCTTTTCCAGACACATTCAGACAACTGTCTTTAATAATTCCTGATCAACCTCATGGGAGTTGACTTAGAGGTTACTGTCAGAGTGGATAAGGGCCACTTCCAGCGGATAAAGTGTTAGCCTGTAAGTTAAATGTACCTAAACCTCTAAGGAGGACAATTACTTTCTGCTGTTGTATGAGGTAGCTTCTCCTGTTCCTTATTGAGGCCTAGACATATAGTGTCAAATATTAGTATAAATGCTATGTCTTCACAGAAAATATGTTTCATTGTCTGGGGTAGGCAGGTTGAAATATTTCTCTCATTTTCTGAGTGCTCCCACTTTTAATGTTTGATTTGTTTCAGTTTGTAAACTGCAGAAGGTGTGATTCATGTGGTAGTCTAATACCATGTTATAAATTGTGATTTTGCTCCTTTCCTACTGCAGCATCCCAAACTATGGGGCTTTTCATCCATCTGATCCCCACAGTCCTGGGAATTAACTTTCTCGGGGTTGGGAAAGGTCTCATGGGGGGAGAGCAAGCTAGAATGGTACTCAGTCCTTTTATCTGTGGATCACGGGATCCATCAAATACATGGTGGTTCCAGGACTGGCTGCTATTGTACATGGCAAGTGTTACTCCCTGTACATTATTCAGAACTTAGCTTCTGCTGATGCCTGCACTAGCTCCCAGTAGGCTTTTGAACACATATGAAGACATTATGTCCTATAAAGGGCTTACTGGTCTCCACTAAATTTATGCCAGGAGAAGCTTTATAAGGAAATCCATCCTTATAGAGCAGAAGCTACTGACCTTGTTGAACCTGTGGTAGTTATGGGAATTTTGGGATCAGCTAGTGGGTACCACCACCAAATGGCTGCTATGGAGTAGTAGCCATTAACGAAATAGCTGTTGGGGGGGGGGGGTCAAGCCAAACATCCTCCTATGATAAAGGCAGCAGTTTCAGAATAGGTTCTCCCCCAAAGGCATGCAGGATGTCTGTTGGGTTCTTCTGAAGTGCCTCCTGTTTCAGTGAGGTAGAGAAAAACCAGGATTGGTTTGGAAAAGAGGTAATTCAGGGTAGAAGAAAGTGGGCACCAAGACACACATTGGCAGGTTTGATGGTACTCATAAGGGCAATGCTGGAAAATAACTGTTATAAATCATCTCACCCATTGTAGTCTAGTGTCCAGTCCTTTCAGTTTTTACCATCTTTAGAGATATGAAGGCCTGGGAAACATTTTATGTTTTGTTTTTTCCTCCAAGGACCTTTTTCAGATTTTCCAGTGGGGGGAAAAACTCTTATGAAATGCTTTTTCTTCTGGAATGAGTGAAACTCTTTCAGTCTTCTCATAAGAAAGAGCCAGCCCTACTTCTTCACCCAAAAAGTGATTAACAGATGGAATTCACTGCCATAGGAGGAGGTGGTGGCGGCTACAAGCTTGGATGGCTTCAGGAGGGAATTAGACAAACATATGGAGCAGAGGTCCATCAGTGGCTATTAGCCACAAGGTATAGATAGGAACTCTCAGTCTGGGGCAAGTGATGCACTATATTCTTGGTGTGGTGGTGGGAGGGCTTCTAGTGTCCTGGCCCTACTGGTGGACCTCCTGATGGCACCTGGTATTTTTGGCCACTGTGTGACAGTGTTGGACTAGATGGGCCATTGGCCTGATCCAACATTGGCTTCTCTTATGTCCCTATGCCCCCAAAATTTAGTAGACCAATTTTTCAGCCTTCAGGGTTTCATATTTTAATGACCACATTTTCTAATTCTTGCCACCAAAAACTGAATCCTCAAGTATCAACAGTTTATCATAATTTTATTGACGCAATGGCTTCAATAAAAAGTGTTGTAGTACCGAAATAAATGTACAAGTAATTGTGGTTGTCAGCACCATGCTGAAAAGATAGCCTCTGCACCTGGCCTAACTTCTCTCTAGTTTCTCATTATTCTATTATTGCTTTAAAAAGTTTCATTTTATTAAACAATGGAATCATCATAGAAAAAAGCTGTTTTAAGGAATAGTTTCATCCCCTACTAGTGAAAAATTAAGTTTACATACAAACATTTAATGGCAAAATGCAGATTTATTTCTTTGTCATGCAACAAACATACAAAATGATAAATATGCTTTGGGTTGAATCCAGCCAGATTTTTTTTTCTTTTTTCTCACCCTTTGCCATTTTTTCTCTTTATTAAAGCCCCTGCTCCATATGGCCTTTCTCCGTATAGGTCTACCATGATCCCAAGCATAGCTTTTTTAGTGGTCAAAGGGAACCCTTCCTCCCTTTTTATCATTAGAAAAGCTAGTTGTTTCCATCCCTTAGTACTTCCACTGAGAATTGCTGGGAGGTGCTGCAATAAAATAATTGCTGAATGTACTAGGCAATAAAATGACATTTCTAGGTGCCATGGCAGCTGAGCACCTGGGATTTGTCAAGCCCTGAACTGTGTATACCATAAACGTAAATGTAAATAATTTTGGCAACAATAAATATGTTATGTGTTTAATGTTAATATAGAGTCCATTGTTTGCAGTGCTGTGTTTAACTTGAGATTCAAATATGTTGGTAGTGTTACCTATTGGTACTATATGAAACTGTTAGTCCACTTTCCTTTGTTTTCTACAGAATTTTTTCATACCTTCAGTTTGTATTTTTTCCCCCTACCTTTCAGATTTCAAAAATTAAGGTATATGTTCTAAGGTAGCATAGAGTGAAGCAGTTTATATCACTCTCAAGTATTGGGTATATATGTAGCTTTTCTTAGAGAAAACAAAGACGTCCAGGAATATTCCAAATAGTAGAATTTTATATGTTAATTATAAAATGTAAGATGTTTGATGGATGAAAAGCAGGGGCACAGGAGATGCTGTCACAGTTATGGTGAAGGAAGGAGACACTGGTATCTCTGTGACTGGAAGGAGGTGGGAAAGGTGCTTGTCTCTGGATAGAGGGCATCCTTTCCAACTGATGGGGGGGAATGCTAGCTTTTGATATGTTAACACCTCTTGCTTGGAGGGTCTGAGTTCTCAGGGCTTGAGCCCTAGGACCACACACCTAAGTTGGCTAAAGGCCCTGAAACACATGTAGGGCCCAGGGCTGAAAGGGGGAGCTGTTCCTTTGCCTGGGGGCGTGTTTGTGAGTGCATTTGTGCTTGCATTGGCATTTGTTAGAGGAGTTGTCTCTCCTTTGTTTTGCCATGAAGGTTGAAAGGGGGAATGATGTTAAAGATGGTTGCAGATGCACTTTTTGGGGGAGGGGGGCATCAGGCAACTAACAAAGACCAGATGTACCATGGATTGTAAGTACCTAGTTAGTAACTTGCCTTCTGTTTATTTTTCTTAATGCACACTGCATCTAGATCTGTTCTTGTAGAACCCTGAATTTGTGCCTTGTAGAAATAAAGTCATTAAATTAGATTCTGCTCAAGTCCTTACCTTGGCTCCATGATGTGCTACAATAATGCACTCATTGCCTTGGGTGACACATGACAGAGAGAGAGAAGGGCTAGAATTTACCTGAAGTGGTAGTTGCAATAAAAAAGTGAGGGCAAGATAGTGCCTAGTCTGCCCCATAGGGTGACCATGTTCACAACGTGTTAAATCAGTAAATTAAGTATCGGGTTGATAAGACCCCAAGCATTTCATATATTTCAGTTTTTCCAAAATCTCATTTTTTTCTTGGGGGGAAAAAAGGAAAAACTCACTTTTCCCCTGTGGCTTCAAAATTATTGGAAATCTTACATCTGTAGCCATCTGACCATGAGGTTCTATATATCAGGGTCCTTTATACAGTCTTCTTGGTCAGCAGACATCTGTTAAAAGAACTCTTCTATGGAGAAGGCTGTCCTAGTTACATTTTATAGGATGATGTAAAGAAAGGGAAAGTGGTATAAAATAGAGCAATAAAATAAGCCTAAGAACTTAATTTGCTGTCTTTCTTTAAATGTCCTTTCTTTGCATGATGAAATAAGGAAAATAGTGCATTATTTTCTCAGTTCCGTTATTTACTGTCCTTATGGTTTATCCTCTTCATCACTTTTCTAAAGTAAATAATTGCCATTCTCCAGTCATCTTGTGTTCAAACTTTGTTATAATATGGAGGCCACTAAGGCACACAGTCTGGTATATTCTGTGTAGTTCTGAATACTTTCACCTGTGGTTTGGCATCTTAGCTTATCCAGTCCAGTTATGATTCAAGAAGTTACACAGATTCAGGGTCCACATAGTCTCTTTGCATTACACCAGCTCCTGCTGTACTGTCATGGAGCCTTTGCCAGTGTGACATATCAAATCATTCTTCACACTTGGCTTCAGGGCCTGCAAGTTCACTTTAGACTGCTTTTGTTTCACTGTTGACCTAATAATGCATACCTGCTACGCACCTGGCTCTTGCTGTTTTTACTATAGCTTCATATGGGATAAGTCATTTCCTAAGCCGCTCCCAGCTACTTCTTGAATGATTTTTTTCCTATGAGGAAATCTATCCTGGTATTGAGTTGTCTGTTCAGCTAGATTATTTTTAAAAATTGCAGTACTGTAATATAGTAAATGTTCTAAATTACTGGTTTTCAGCTTGTTGGAAATAAGACGGAATAAAGTGTGTTAGAAAGAGAAATAATGCTAGTCCTAACTTTTTCAAAGTTTGTCTCTGAAATATTTAGAAAGGACAATGCTTCATTTCTATACTAAAAGTAAATAAAAAGACATTCTAGCCGGTCTTGAGTGTATTAATGATTTTTTCTTCAGTATCAGACATTGAAAGTGGAGATGGATTGCAGCTCAGAAAGGAACATGCGCTCAAGGTTTTTTCTTATATCAACTCCTGGACACAAAGGTAACTTTTAATTTTTAAGTATTTGCAGTTTTATAATGCATCTCTAGATATATATACATGTATAATGGTGCTTTTGTTTGCTAAAAATGTTTGGAGAAGAGTGAAAATATTGTAGCATGCAGATTGCAGATGGAAAGGAATTTAAGACACTATAGAAGAAGAGTCTATATAGCTTCTAGCTGTATTACAGAGAAGAGAATCCTGTTATGATTTGGCATAAATAAATGGTAGACTGCCTATAAAATGGGACATTGGCAGAGTGCATTGTTTTTATAGCTTCATTTGTAAATTTAAAGTTTCATTGTTAAGTCATTTCAATTTGAGCACAAAGGAAAAAAACCAGTCATAATTAGTTTGCTATGACTGTATTCTTTTTTCTTTGGTAGGTTTCTGTGGTAAGTTCAAGCATAAAAACGACATTATTGTGTAAAAGAACTAAACACATAGCTTAAAGTACAAAACAGAAACACTTTAGGTTGAAAGTTCTTTAGGAAAAGGATTGTGGTTAGTGGGAAAACTCTTGCATTCTGACTACATAGCTGACCTCTGAATTTGTGGAAGGCTCCTCTTGTATAGAAGAAGCAGATGCTTCTATTCACAAATTCTAATAAATCTCCTGGAAAGTGGGGATTTTCTCTGCCTGCTGAGCAGGGCCTATTTGGCTAGCAAACCCTTTCATGAGACATGCTGCAAAATTGGCTGGGTAAAGTCTTTTTAGATAAACAGCAGGGTTGTTGCCACTGCTCTTGAGTATGACAGAAGAAACAGTCTATCCCTTAGAATTTTTCTGCTTGTATTTTATGATATGCTATGATTTCAGCTGTGATCTTTTTGAAAGTGGTTTTAGGGTTTTTGCTGAAAAGCATGACAGACTGTTTTGAGTATATTAATTAATCACCAATAACAACTGTCCTCTGCAAAGCTTTCACTACCTTTCATTTTGTTACTCGATACATTTTAAGTGTAAAGTCTCCCAGTCTGTATCATGTTGTTTGTTGAATATATAATTAGTTACAAAAGCAGTCAGTGGTTGACCATAAATATAGTTCTCCTGATTGTCTCCACAATGTCAGTAGGAAGTGAGACCTCCTCCCCTGAGTTCTTTGTGCATCACAGAACTGGAGGAGGAGTGGGATCAGGTGCAAGAGACCCCCACCCCAGCCCCCTCCAAATCTACTGGTGTATGCCAAGGGCTCAAAGAGAAGTAGGGTCAGTCTCTGTCTTCACACTAAGCTTTGGAGAAAGTTGGAAATATTAAGAATGTCTCTAGCGGTTTCTGACTTTCTCCAGCATTGTGTAAAAATGGGCTCTCTTTTTAGACCAAGTACTGTGGAAGGTCAGAAACAGAGAAATACAAGCGACTTTTGTTGTTTCCTGGAGTATGACACAAAGTGAAAGAAGATGTACTCTTCTTATCTATGAGGACCTGAAGGTTAATGACAGCAGCAGCCCAAAATTCTGGCTGGCTACTAATTTGAGCCAAAACTTGTGCAACTTTGATGTTATCATTCTAAAACCTTAGTGTACTTTTTCAGATATCAAGAATGCATTTCACAATATTATAAATTATTTAACTTCAGTCATCTTGTATATCTCTCCATCATGGAATGTGAAAAATCATAATCACTGATCATCTGCCTCAAGTAGCAGTAGATACTCTTCCTGGATTTCTCCAGAAATTGGCAGTTTGATACTATATTTTAAATACCTTATGTTTTTTAAAAAACAGGCAATGTCTGTGCTGCTTCAAGGAGTATAAGCATCTGGAGATCTTCAACCAAGTTGTGTGCGCTCTTATAAATTTAGTGATTGCCCAAGTTCAGTCTCTTCGGGACCAGCTGTGTAAACATTGCACTATTAACATAGACTCAGCATGGCAAGATGAGCATAATCCATCTGATGAGCCATTGAATGTAGAAAGAGAATCTCATGGAGATGGAGAAGAAGAAAATGGGGAACGACACAAATCCATAGAAAAGAAGTTAGACTCTGGAAGAACTTGTATCTTGACAGATGAGGAATCCACAAAAGGCACTGATGTATTTAGTGTATGGAGCACTGAGGAGAAGGAAAAACTTCTGCTTTGTGTAGCAAAAATCTTTCAGATCCAGTTCCCCCTATATACTGCTTACAAGCATAACACTCATCCCACGATAGAGGTATGTGTCACACTAATTGCCGAGTTATATTATTCTTTTTTTGAAAAACGGAAGCAAAATTAACATTGGTTTCTGACTCTCATTAAACTTTAGAATATATATCCGTACTAAGTTGATATTTCAGATTCTAGGATTTTCTTTTCTGTGGTACACTGTAACGACAGATTTGCTACAAGGTCCACATTAGAAATATGAGTGGGACAGCTGTAGTTGGCTTAAACATTACATATATATAGTTATACACACAAGGAAACTTTCTTTTTGTGAACAAGTTGGATATTATTGTACTCTTGTCACTCAAGTTTTGCAAGTTTCTTACTGTGACAGTGATTATTAGGTAAATGAAACCAAAAAGGTAGTTTAAGAGTTACTGTAGGCACCAAGACCAGCATTGCCAAAGTGACCTTCCTCTTATAAGGAAACAGAATTCACCATATACATTGAAGCTGCCATACAGTAACTTTCCTTGTCTCCGATCCTTATCATTAGCAGCCACTTCTGGATGCTGAGAAACTCACTGTGTGATGGTGATGATTGGGGAAATTGGGAAATATGAAATGGCAGTGATCCTTTTGGCGAAAGTAGGATCTCAGCTCTCCTTTTCGTAATGTAGAAAGTGTGAATGTCTGTATGTAAATTAAATGTGTATCTTTACTGTAGGGTTAAATTTAGGATTGTTTATAGTATCCTCATGCAGAAATGTCTGCACTGGATTCCCATCAGCTGCTTATGTCTGGAAATTTTATGTTATTTTTTTATGTTAGGAAATTCCCCCACTTCTATCCTGATGAAAATTTCAGCACCATGAACCTTGAGCCTAGTTGAATGCTTAACAACCAGATTTCATTGGCTACAGTCATAGCAGTACTGGTAGCAGCCTTTGCTCCTTCAGTCTAAACATAGTCTTGTTTCCAGAAGGCAGACAGAAATCAGCATACTACACATCTTTGGCTAGCTGAGCCAGCCCTCTTCTTCCTTCCTCCTCTCAGACCTTGTTACTGTCTCACTTAGTCAGTATTTGTTCCTCCCAGTGAGGCCCATAGAATGCTGTGTAACAAGGCTGGCTTGTGATCTCACACCTGCCAGAGCAGCTCAGTTGCTTTTGTGTGTCTCAGTCGTGTTGTGCCTGGGATGTGGTTGTGTCCTAGTGCAGTGCATTAAGGGATTAATCTATCTGTTCATAATAAGTTATAGAATCCTTGTGCTGGAGCTTGTGAGCCATGCTCATTGGATTAGTTTGTTTATGTTCTGTATCAAATATGGCATTGTTTTCTGGTTGCCTAAGCAAACATATGATTTACTGTAAGAGAAGGTGGTAAAAATATAGCAGTATATTAGTTTTATCGTTAAATGTATTTTATATGCAAGCACATGCTTTTTTTTGGAATTGCAAAATTTAGCGGCTTCATAAGAGGTGTTGTCCATGAAAACTGTAATTTTTTTTCAGGTATATACAGTTAGTTTGTTTTTTATTACATTCATACACCAAAATTCTTTTTTAAACAGGATATTTCTGCACAAGAAAGCAATATATTAGGGGCATTCTGTGATATGAACGTAAGTCTTCTTGGTTTATAAACTGATGCATGCAACTTATATAATACAGTTCTTTGTTCCAGTGGTTTGGGATGGCTTACGATATGCTAAAATCATAAATACACAGCAGCCCATCAACACTTTTGTCTTTTCTTGACCTGTATTTGAGCTCTCCATACCAGCTTCTCCTGGTCACCAAAATCTGTCCAGTTTGAAATATTTCAGACATTGGTGAAAGATGCAGTCTGCAGAGAAAGGGACCACCGCAGCATTCTTTGCAGATATCTCTTGCTCTTGTAAATCATATTAGACATACAAATGGGCATTCATGGTTGTTCTTCTATAATTTGTTTTACTCACCCAAGCAGGTTATTATGGGAGGAGGAGGAGGTGGACCTTTGGAGTATTGTAGATAATGGCTTCCTCTACTTCCTGTTTCAGTGCTGTGGCAATGAACCCTAGGGGTTGAGGGCAGTAATACTGTTTCCCATCTCGCTGTCCAAGGAGATACAGCATAGTCCAGAGAAACTCCATGCTAGTGTTGCCAAAATTTATGCTTACAAACTCTGATGTCATTGTGAGCTGCAGGTTCCTGACAATTCATAGATTTGGAGCTTAGCATTCAGAAAGAAGTCAGTGTGCATGTTGAATTGAATGGCACACGTTCCTAGGAAGAACCTGCTGCAGCTTGAAATTTCAGTATAGTCTGTTGGCAGCATTAAAATGCAGTTGTTTGGATGAGAAAATGTGTGTATGGATGTTTTTAAACAATTTTTAAAAAACTATTCATTCCCTAGGATGTAGAAGTACCATTGCACTTGCTTCGCTATGTTTGCTTGTTTTGTGGAAAAAATGGCCTTTCCCTCATGAAGGACTGTTTTGAATATGGAACCCCTGAAACGTTGCCATTTCTCATAGCACATGCATTTATCACTGTGGTCTCTAATGTGAGTATGCTTTCAGGTTTCTCAGACTTCCCTTAAACATTAATGCAGTAAACACAGTTTGAAGTCATGGTGTATAGCAAAAGGCTAACTGGGGTCAGAGTGTCGGATGGGAAATTTGGTTGAGTCCCAGCCAGTGTCCCCTCTAAGCTGAATTAGTGTGAGCTAGCTCACAGTTTTTTAGCCTCCAGCTCACAGATTTTTGTCTCCAGAGCAAACTAATTTATGCAGTAGCCAAACTGCTCACTCACAACTTTAATGCCAGCAGCTCATAAAGTCAAATTTTTGCTCACAAGACTCCACAACTTAGGGGGAGCATTGATCCCAGCCTAGCTGTAGACTCAAGGGAAGGCCTTGGATAAATCCTTAGTTCTCAGTTCTAATGCAACTAATTTAATTTTGTGGCTTCACTAAAATTTGTGGCTTTAAATCAGGAACAGAGTACGGTAATTTGTATGCCTCCTTCATTGCAAGTATGAACTAAAAATCCAGATGTGGGATGCATAGTTTGGCTGTTTACAGTATAACCTTTGCTGCAGCTTCCATCCCTTCTCAAAAATATTTTGGGTGCAGTTTATTTGGCACAGGATTCCGTTTTCTTCAGACACTTTGAACACAGTAGGGCACTTTTAAAAGCATACCAGAATGGCAAAAGAAGCTAATAAAATTGCAGGCTAGTGATAGTAACTATTTAAAAATTAGGGCAAATATTTCCAAGTTTAACATTGTTTCTTTTCAAAAATAGAGCTAAAGTCTAATGTGCTCCAAATTAATTAGCAATAAGCAGCCCCACAGTACTTTCTTTTCTAAGAAGCTCAGTAATTTAAGAAGTATTCTGATGCAGCACCAGCAATGGAATTCAAGGGTTTCCAATGGAAAACCACCGGATAAAAGTAGAAATAATTTCAGAGTAAATTTATTATTTTGATTGTGACTTCCTGCTCTAATAGCAGACAATATATATATATTTTAGAAAGGACCCAATAGGAAAGGAGCAGGGTTTAGCTCTGGTGCCCCCATGGGTTCTGCTTTTATTTGAAAATGGACAACCACAAAATTATTTTGTATAATAGTACCAGCATCTCAGGCAACTAGATTCTTCTGTTATTCATCTAAAGTGTGTGGAAATTAATACAATACAGAGTTTTATGGAATAACTTTTCTATTTTATTTCAAGAATGCTCATAATGCAAATTAAAACATGTCAGGAAGCAATTTTTCTCCAGGCCAGTTTGGCCAGGGATCTTGGAGATCTTTTGCCATCTTCTGGACATGGAACAGTGGTCACTGCGGGTGCTGAGGGGGAGATATTTGTGAATTTCCTTCATTGTGCAGGGGGTTGGACTAGATGACCCAGGAGGTCCCTTCCAGCTCTTATGATTCTGTGTTACTGAGCGATTGCTGTGGATTGATATTCCCACTAGATAAATATAATGCTTTTTTTATAGCTTCATTGTTATTGTGAAAAGTCCTCCCATATACACACACACATTTGACCCACCATAGAGCATGGATATAAAAGGGGTTCTTAGGGCAGATGTAAATATTTTTTTAATAAATTGACTTATTATGTAGTCTCATCTGCTCCTATAAATGAGCTAAGACAAAGTAGAACCACTGTCTTTACCAACTCCTCTTACAAATAGATGACTGTACAGGTAACATTGATTGAAGCCATATTCCCGAAGAGAAGAGGCCTGTTTTGTCTTGCCTCAAGCTCTATTTCTCTCATTCAGCATTTGAGCTCTGTAAAGGATGTTCCACCTTTTAATTTTCTGAAGCAGAGGTCTCAAATGCATTTGTTACGAGGGCCGGATCTGACATAAATGTCACTTTTGGGGGGCCAGGCCATGTATGCCATAGAATGTAATACCAGGTACTGGAGATATTTTATTACTGAGTGTGACCCACTCCTCAGCACCTAACTAACTGCCCTTTGCTTGATATGCACAAGAGGTTTTGCACCGCTCAGAGAGCTATTGCCTGACTATCAAGGTGCAATAATCAGAGACTCTTGTTGCTCTTAAAAGTCAACACATTTCAGAAGCTTTTGATGAACTGGGGCATGAAGTGCTGCATTCCATTGCTGCAGATGCGGCAGCCAAAGACAGGTGGCCAGGTGGCATCAACCAGGGAAACCCAACAAGCTCTGCCTTAAAGAAACTGCTGTGGTCAACCAGCTTTGGGGAGGAGAGGGGGAGTGAGGCAGCCATGTAGTCTCACACATCCCTCTGTCAAAGTCCCAAATTCAGCAACAAGCTTGAACCACAAGGGGAACTGCAATGCTCCCCAGCACCAAAGCAATCTTCAAGTGCTGCCACTCTCCAGAAATGCCAGCTCCATGGCATTATCCAACTACCCCAAATATTACTTCCCATGTGCAAGTGCACAGACGCACACCCAGTGTCTGACTCTGCTGTATGCAGACCCAGCACACATTTCTGAATTGCCTGTTCCCATTCCTGTTCTTCGTCTCACCCCCCACTTCCACTCAGGCTATTACATAAGGCGGCACTTGCATTCAGGGAGCCTGGGGAGCATGTGTGCATTTTGGCTTTGCCTCTTATTTAATTGTCCCTACGCTACCAAGGGAGGGAGGCAGGAGAGTAGCTGTACACATTTGGGTCAGCAGGTTAGCAGGCTCCGGCTTGTCCAACTTGGCTGGCCTCCTCTACCTCGACTCTCAGCGTTCTGCACATATCGCACCCCTTATGTAAGTGCTAGGTTTTTCTCTCTTGCCCAGGCTGCTGCGCACAGCATGCTCAGCCCGACCAGTTGGTCTGCTCACACGCTTACATAAGCGGGCACACTTGGCAAGGTGGCCAGTGGCGCCTGTGCCTGTGGGTGCCTTCCCTGGGCTGCCTGCAAGTGGGAAGGTGCTTAGCTGGGCTCTGGAGAGATTCTCTCTGCCGCACATAAACAGCTGGCCATCTTTCCAGCAGCCCAGGTGGCATAGGGAAGGAGCCCCATGCACTCTGGCTAGTGGAGGTGGCGGCAGTGGCAGGCAGTGTGTCCCAGCCCAGTGCCTCAGCCGAAGGGAGCAGGCAGGCCCCAAGGAGACTGGCTGCATAGAGCTCAGGGCCAAACCAGCCCTCCTCACCCCTTATGGTTCCTGGAGATCTGGGGGAAGATGCTGGGGAGGGGCTGGGTTTGGGGAAGAGAGGGACCTCAGCAAGAGGTGTAATACCCTAATATAGGCTCTTCCTGACTGCATTTGGACAGCTTTCCCTCCTGTTGCTTATGGACCGGATAAGACCCCTGGATGGACTGGTTTCAGCCCCCGGGCTGTGTGTTCTAAAGTTTGTTATGCTGTACTAGAGTCTGTATAGTGTATTGAATATGAGACTGAGCTGTGGACCAAGAAGTCATCAGTACAAAATTTTCCCCTGCGTAAACTCACTAGGTGACACTCATGCCTTGGCTTTCAGTCTACAATACATAGATCATATTAGTCATCAATCTAAGTTTATAGGGTATATAAGTATTACTCGGGTGGAACTAGACCTTAGGCAGAGATCTTGGTCTGGGAACCCAGGTGTTTGCCATACAGCTACATAGTACTGCGGAGGGTGTAGTTTGTTGTGGAGAAGCCCTTCCTCCACTTACTGGTTTCCCTCTGCAAGCTAGGGATGTACACAAAATATTTTTGAAGCCAAATGTTAAAGCTACAGGAGGATTTTTTTTCTTTTTTTCAGGAAAAGTAGAAATTTAGGAGAAAATTGTGGTTTCCGTCACAGAAACATGTAGCTGGAAGAGACCTCAAGGGCCATTTAGTCCAACCCCTGTGTACAACACAGGAAATTCACAACTACCTCCTCTTCACACTTCCCCAGTGACCCTTGCTCCATGCCAAGAGGAAGGCAGAACACCTCCAAGATCCCTAGGCCAGTCTGGCCATGAGGAAAATTCCTTCCTGACCCCAGAGTAGCAATTGGCATCACCCTGGGCATGCAAGAAAGGGCCATGAGAGTTCAGCACTGACACATCCCTTTCCACCCTCCCTCCTGTTATCTATCTAAGTTGACAAAATCAGCATTGCTGTCAGATGGGCTATCCAGCCTCTGCTTAAAAACCTCCAAAGCAGGAGAGCCCACCACCTCCCGAGGAAGTGTGTTCTGCTGAGTAACTACTCGTAACTATCAGGACATTCTTCTTAATGTTTAGCCAGACACTCTTTTGATTTACTTTCAATGCATTTGTTCTGGTCCAACCTTTCTGGAGCAACAGAAAAGAACTCCACTCCATCCCCTTTATGACAGCCCTTCAGGTACTTGAAGATGGCTATCATACTATCTCTCGGTTGTCTCCTCTCCAGGCTAAACATACCCAGTTCCTTCAACCTTTTCTCTAGGGCTTGGTGTCCAGATCCCTCAACAGTTGGTCTCTGGACACATTCCAGCTTGTCAAACTGAACAGAGTACTCCAAATGAGGTTTAACCAGAGCAGAGTAAAGTGATACCATCACTTTGTGTAATGTGGACATTTCTCATTTTATCCTGAGAGAATGTGTTTGAAGTGCTAAGGTGTTATATAAATGCTGAGTCTGTTCTGTTTAGTATGTTTTCTAGTTTCTTTGGTTTGAAATCTGCTTTGCCAGACATCATGCCAAGTTCCTGCCCAAGTTCCCGTTCTTTCCCTGTGCTTGGGTATAAAGCCCGGGGGGGGGGGGGGGGTTCATTGGGAATTTGTTTGGGGGAAGTGTTTCCAGTCATGGACATTTAGTTGAGGGTCCTTGATGTACCTGTTACTCTATTGTCCTCTTCCACATGAAGATGAATATATATTTTTAAAAATTCCCTATATGCAGTAAATTTTATTTATTCAGGCTTTTATATCCTGCTTTTCTCACTTCTAAAAAGCAGAAACATATAATTTAGATTAACCACATAAATACAGAGATGAATTATGAAACATACATGTTGCTGTTGCAGCATTTCAACTTATGCTGTTTTAATTTCTGTATTTGCTGTGTAGATCAGAATATGGCTGCACATCCCTGCTGTTATGCAACACATTATACCATTTAGGACCTATGTTATCAGGTATGCTTTACAAATACTACCCATTCTTGAGTTTTCTTTGTCAACAGTGTATTGATAATTTCAGTTCACTGAAATGGTGTATCTAATCTGTCAGTCATCAAACATTATTGCTCACATTAATCTGTATAATGACAGGACATTTTTACTGTGTCTTGCTTGTGTGTGTGTTTGTCGGTGCATGCACACACATGCACAAAAGAAATTCTCACACTGTTTTACTTCCCATTCTGCATGTTGGCAATGGAAAGATTTTTGAATGTGTGTTAAATGTAGTGTCATGTACATAGAGTAACATTTTTCTCTTGTTGCAATACCTAACAAATGCTGATCTGTGCTTAACCCTGCAATAATTATATCTATTAATATTTTCCAAAAGTTGAGCAGTGATAGGGAAGAATAATTATAATGTTTCTGATATTCAGACACAGTAAATACTAGAAAGTAATCTTCTGGCTCCAAACACGCAGAGGAAATATAACCTGATGTGAAGCCAATTGTAAAGAAACTATAGTCTCTTCTTTAGCTATCAAAGCCAAGCTCCTGCAGTTTGCTGTGGAGCCTGGGAGTTCTAGAGTCTGTAGAAATCATTTCACCTCTGCCATTTTTATGGACTTAGAATACTGTGCCAGAGCCATGAAATAGGAAAGGCTAGTGGAGCATATGAAGCTTCAGGGTTTGTGTGGATGTGGTGTTTCTGTGCTAAATGATATTTTAGCTGGAGAAATGTCATCCATGAAGTGTCCTGTATAGCTTTGGGCCAGTGGTTAATGTGAAAAGTAACATGGAATAATTCCACATATGCCAGACTGAGTGCTTTGAAGAAAGGGCAAATGACCAAATTCCGGCCCCCCCAAGAAGCTATATTCAGGACTGGTTCGATGTTAGACCTGTTCAAATACTAGTGCTTCTCCCTTTTCTGACCTCTGTGTATCCTATTAGGTGCTTCCACCTGCATGGGGTGTAAATTATTCAGACATTTTAAAGCTGTGGAAAAATCCCAGGGGTTTCTCTCCCCCCCCCCCCCCGAGAGGGGGAAAAAAACATTTGGGAGGAAGTTGTGTATATTTCAATACTTACTTCATTATGAAAACAAATTTATTTTATTGCTTTAGAATGTAAAATAAATCTTTCCCCATTTAGTCAGCATATAAAATTGTACCGATTGACATTTATGCAATTTAAAAGTAAGTGACTTTACTTTTCCTCTGACAATATTGCAAATATAGTGAATATGAGTGAATAGTTACGCAAAGTGCTGCGTACCAGAAAATATTTCAAGAGCGCTTTTTGAAGTGTTCCAAAAATTTCTTGGGGAGGGCAAGTACTTGGGTGTCTTATGGTTTGTTCTTTTTCCAGGCATTTACATTTCTACACCCACAAGAGGATGGGTTTGGTTTTGACATCCTTGTGTGGTGGCTATAATTTGGACAACCTTTAAATTATACAAAACTCCTGCTCCTTCCCACATGTAATTTGCTTCACCAGAGTGGTGGGTGGAGAAGCCCCATTGATGATGGTTCTGCTGTTAAGGCTTCACGAATTATATGCAATATTAGCAGTAATAACCTGCCAGATTAAATGGTTTTGCTGGTGCTATTTATAATCTCTCTCTCTCTTCCCCCCACCATTTAGGTATTTATGTAAATTGTCGGATCAAGAATTGAGACAGAGTGCAGCCCGTAACATGGCAGATTTGATGTGGAGCACAGTTAAAGAGCCATTGGATACTGCCTTGTGCTTTGATAAAGAAAGTCTTGATCTAGCATTTAAGTATTTTATGTCACCAACTTTGACCATGCGGTTGGCTGGACTCAGTCAAATAACAGTAAGACTTTTTAAAAAAATTTCAGAGGTATAGCTGTGTTAGTCTGTTGTAACAGAACTAAACAGAAGTCCAGTGGTATCTTGAAGACTATGACATTTTAGTTCAGCATAAACTTTCCTGAGTCAGAGTTCACTTCATCAGATGCATCAAGTGTACATCTAGACCAGTTATTGATACCTAGTTACAAGCAACAGGAGGACAGGAATGGGTACATGTTGCAAAGAGATGCCAGTTTGAAATAATCAAAGAGATTATTAGTAAAAGAGAAATCAACCCATTGAATAGTCAAATAGTCAAAGAGAAATCAGCCCATTCAGAGTGGGGAAGGACTGCTCCTAACGGTTGGAGGTGGGCAGAGTAAGTTTAATATAAAATCAGATCTAAGCAAGGAAGGTGCCGTGTGTGACTTTTAAGTATAAATAACTGGTATGGATGTATACTTGATACATCTGATGAATGAGCTGGGTCATGAAAACATTTGCTGCAATAAAAAAAAATTTAAGTTGCTGCTGGAGTTATGTTTAATTTTTAAAGAAGCGTGTAAAAATTATTAAAACTATAGCCGTATAACCATATTGTATATGAAAATTGCATCATCAACAACAACAGGGTGCACACAGTTTATCGTATTCTTGAATCAACTAAATAATGTCAGTGGGACTTTCATAGGAGACGTTCCTGCAGGAATGTGTTTCAGGTTTATCATTAGTGAAAGTAGGCTAAAATGTAAAAAAACTGAATATGTTTTAATTTTGGTAAAACAGTTTAGATGAGGACTTTTGCCTTTTGTATTCTGAAATAGCTATGCTTTGGAAGACAACAGTTGTTTTAAGTTGTTTGACATAAATCCTTTGTGACTAACAGGTGGCAAGGATGCATTAGCCAGCACTAGCAGGAGTGGGTTGTGGTGTATCTGGACAGAAGCAGGAACTCTTTAAAGCCCTGCTGTGGTATAGTCAGATTTGTTCATCTTCATAGCTCCGTGGCTGTTGGAGTAAAATAGCACCAAGGCAGATGTAGTATAGAACACACTAGTGGCACTGACTTGGACTGTGAGTGTGACTTGTGGCACACTTGCCAAAACAGTTGGCCACCACAGGCATAAGGTGTTGCCATTTCTTTTTACCTTAGTAAAAAAAAAATTGCAAATATTTTTGCTTAGGGTGAATTGCCTGTCCTTATTTATTTAAAACATTTTTATGCCATCTTTCCACCAGATCAGGGTTCACCAGGTGGTGAACATAAAAACATTTAATTAAAAATACATTTAAAATGATACAATTCACTTAGAAAAACCCAGCACCCAGCACTAGAGGGACAATACCATTATTGGGGGTATGCCAGATGAAACGAAAAGGTCTTCATCTGCTGCCAAAAAGCACCGATACAGGAAGACAGATGACTCTCCCTGGGGGAGGGGGTTCAGAAGTTCTGATGCCACAACAGAGAAGGCTCTTTCTCAGGCCATCACCCGTGTAGCCTCAGATCGTGGGGCAACCGAAGCAGGGTTTCTGAGGATGTCCGAAGTGAGCGGGTGGGTTTGTATGGGAGAAAGAGGTCCTTAAGGTATGTTAGTCCATGTCTGTAAAGGGCTTTTAAAGGTCAATACCAGCACCTTGAATTGAGCCCAGAAGCAAATTGGAAGCCACTGTAGGTAAAACAAGACTGCATTGATATGGTCCCTATGACCTACTCCAGTCAACACTCTGGCCACAGCATTCTGTCCCAACTGTAGCTTTTGGACAGTCTTCAAGGGTAGCCCCATATAGACTGCATTGCAGTAATGTAATCTAGATGTTAGTGGGGTTTTCTGCCCAGGAGGGGCAGCAGATGGTTCACCAGTTGAAGCTGGTGAAAGGCACCCCTGTCCGCCACTTCTACCTGTTTATCCAACTGGAGGCCCATGTCCAGGAACAGCCCAAGCTACAAACCTGCTCGTTTGAGGGGAGGGCAGTCCCATCCAGAACAGGAAACCCATTTCTTAGTTCAGACTTTCTCCCCACCAATGGCACCTTCATTTTGTTGGGATTAAGTTTATTCACTTATAGCTATTCTGCTGAGGTAGTGTTGATTTGTTTCATAAAGCTCTAAATGGAAAGTCCCTGTTTTCCTGTTACACCCCCCTCCCTTCCCGATTTGTGGAGTACATGCTACATGAGTAGAAATCAGAAAAACTCAATCAGGCTTTCAGTAGTAAGACTGACTTACAGTGCTAGTGATATGTTCCCTTATTGCCAGGCTAGGCACCCATGTGCCCAAAAACAGTTTTGCTATCTAAAACTTGGACATATTTTCCTCCAGGCTACTTAGATTTGGATGCCAGCAGTGATATAAACCACATTGCTCCTAACAAGGTTAGCTCTGTGCTTATGCTTATTCGGCAGCTCTGTATAAAAAACTGCACAATGTAGCCATTTTGTTCAATATGCCATCCTTGTTATATGGTGGGTTTTTCCTTTTGAAAAAGCAGATTAAACAATAAATCCAAAGAATATGATTCTGATGTTGAATATGAACTATTGGAAAGTTGGCAGTGTTCTCCATCAGTGTTCATATTTCTGATGTGTACAAGTCTACAGGTAGAAAGTAGTTTGAGTTAGGTATAAAGTCTCCTGCTGGTGGGCAGCTAGTTCTGTTTCTAAATTCCTCTCAGCTGGTAAATTGCAAAGCCCTCGGGGCTGTTTCACATAAATTAATACAAGAACCCAAGATAATTAAACTCTGCAACTTTCAGTTTGTTCTCCAGTCAGTCACACTGATCAAATAGTTGCACTTTGAATGTTGATTTCCCCATTGTGATGGGCCATTTAGTGCAGCCTCCAAACACAAAAGTCACCTCTTATTACATCTGTCACCCAGCCCTCAGCGGGAAAAAAAAAACACCTTTTTTTTTGGGGGGGGGGGGGAATACAACCTTGCAAAGTCTCTGATATCTTTTGAAATAAAGATGGCAAACAACTAAGCCTAGCAAATAACAATTCAGGTGGGGTCACCCACTCTGCTTTGCTCCATGTCTGAACTCTCTTTTTCACCCCGCATTTTTCACCAACTATCCACTACTGATGCACAATCCAGCAGTACATTCTGGCTTTTAAAGCTGAGATTGGTTTCATGAGAGCCTTCTACCCTCCTAGTTCCTCAGATTAGAAATTCAGTACCCCCTTGCGTTGGCCACATGCCCAGGAAGTATAGAGGATGTGAGTATCCCCTTGGAACCTAAACTTGAGATCCAAGCATGCGAGCGAGTAGAATGCCTAAACTCTGAATGCATTCTTTTGATGTTTGTACATCTCTTCCTAATGGTGGAGGGGTACAAGGACATCATTGTCTTCATCTTTTGCCCTGTGGCTACAAACGCCCCAGTTTGTAAAGGGGCAGCAGACTGAAGCCTGCCTCCTTTCTTTCCAGTCTCCCCTTTTATCATGCCTCAGCTGAAGAGCATGTGTTTCAGACTGTGTGGTGGTAGGGAATAATCCCTTTCATCTCAAAGTGCTGTTTTCATCTACCTATTCTCCAATTTTTAACCTGGAATAATTGTGGTGTTTGTCAATATTGGCTTGTTTTTCCAAAATGCAGCCCGACATACTGTGATACAAGAAGCTGTGCAGTACAAAGCTCCAGATGTTCCTGTATTTGTGCCTTTAGTTCACAGTTGCACATGTTATAGATTCTATAAGCTTATATAGTTGAATTCAGACATGTGTAAATACTACTGTCTGAAGTCATAAGAGCCCCTGGGAACTCCCGGCAGGGTTTACTTATCTCTTCAGTTAAATGAGGTTAGATTTATAACTGCTCAATCAAGGGCTTTTTTCTGTGGTGTGGTCATAAGAGATGCTGCTTCTGTTTTTAACTGGAAGATGGTTGTTTTGGGGCATTGTTCTCAAACTGTGTTTAAGGAAACTTTCCCAATAACTGCAACATTTGTCGAAAACTCAAGTGTCACTGATGGAATAGCATAGAATTTTCATCTGGCTCTCCCTTTCTTGTCATTGGCCCAAAGGAGTAGAAACAGAAAGAAACCTAAAACAACAAAACTGGGTGGCTGACAGAATTTACAGCAGTCATTTAAACATAGCAACAAAAAAACCCTAGATACATCGCCCATAAGAGTAAGAACAACATAACAATTAAGCAAAGTGCTTTCTTCAGAAACTGAGCAGTGCATGTTTTTTGGAAGCAGCAGAAATGTCTCAGCTCTCACTTCATTGGGCTGCCAATTCAGTAGGAATGTGGTTGCCACAGAAAAAGCACTCAACTGAGCTGCTTTTAATCTAATCTTACTGAGGAGATGGTAAGTGAACCCTGCTGAGAGCAGCCAGGGGCTGTCACAGGGTCATAACGGGAGAGCCAGTCATAGAAAGTACACAAGCCAAAGTGGCATAAGGCTGTAAAAAAAACCTTGAACAGTACCCAGTACAAAATTGGAAGCCAATTTAGATGCTCCAGAGCCCCAGTACCATGCCTGGGTTTGCTTGGTCAGTGCTGCAGCATTTTTCACTGAGTTATTTTCTGATTTGTTTTCAAGGACAGCCCCACATAGAGCATGTTGTAGTCTAGCCTCAGAATTATAGTAGGGTGGTGCAGAGTACTTATGAATGCAGCAGATGGTGCCACTTTCAAGATATATGTAACTGCAAAAGGGGAATCCCCTAGCAACAATGCCAGCAGTAAGTCTGGGTCCCAAAATGGCCCAAGGCTCTGAACTTCAGAAGTTGCGTTGGTTGATAATGCCCATCTACAAAGCTATGGAAATCTCACCTGGTGATCTCATGTTGATATTGAACAGCATATGGGAGATAACAGAACTCTGGAGCACTCTATATATCAGTTTCCAATTGTAAATGTAATTGTGGTCCACTGTAATTTCATCTGAGAGTCACTTTTTTGGGTTAGTGGCAGATTTGCCTGCTTTTCCTAATAGTCATAAGTGTGGCACTAAAAACACACCTGTAAATAGAGCTGCATAATGAAGACACAATGGCTTTGGCTGGCACCAGCACTTTTGAGGAAAACAGCCCATCTTTAAGGCCTTCTTTAAACCCATAAGTGGTTATTCAGCAGCTTGTCTCTGAACTAATAAATAAATGGAACTAACCTTGAATCTCATTATAAGGGAAGCTTAGTGGGAAGCTTCTTGACATTGCAGTTGTAATAGGACTAAATTTGTGAGGGGGGGTGGTTGTGTGTGTGTGTGTGATCATTATCCCATTTGGGAATAACCAGGCAGATCCAAAAACAGCAGAGACCAGAGCTCTGAGGTCTTTAGTTCACAGTTGCACATGAAAACAGCACAAAGCCCAGCCAGTGGGAAGCAGTCTGTTCCTGGTGGCACAGCAGATCCTGGGGCTGGCTTCTTCTGCAGCCTGGGTTAAACGAAGCTGAATGAGAAGCCAGCCCCAATCTGAGGTGGCAGGAACAGTCTGATCCTTGGGCTGGCTTCAGCAGTCTGTTTAAAACTTTAAAGGGACTGCAGTAGAAGCCCAACAAGTAGCTGAGAGGTGAGAGCAATCTGCTCCTGCCTCTCTGCTGTTTTTGGATCTGCCCGGTAATTTCCAAATGTATCCAGAATTTTTTCAGGAATTTTCCCTCCTGGTTTTCCTGAAAAAACCTGGATACATTTGGGATGCCAAAATCTACCTGAAAAAGATACCAGTAAGGTATTTTTCAGGTAGATTTTTGGATCGGGTAGATCTGAATGCACACCCCTACTTGGTACCTGCATATGTGTTGTGGAGCCCCTCTATTGTGTCATGAGCTCCTATAGAGTTTGTCTGTTTGCTGCATTTTTGAAGTATTCATGAGTTGAGAGCAAGAGCCGTCATGCTTCCTGTCTGTCACTGCACTCACACTGAAAGGAGCAGCAGGGTGGCGAGTCCAAGGTCACTTGTTGGTGGAAAGAATTCATTTGTATCTTTGCCTCTTGGCTCATTCCCCACTATGGTATGCTCCCTGGCACTGCCCTTGTTTCCTGTACCTGGCTCTGTTGTCCACAGGCCAGAGGTTGTAACTCTGGCTTCTTGTCTTTCTGTCGCATGCTTGTAGTTCAGTGGGTCCCAGCTCTAGAGAGGTGGAAGATCACTGTCTTAAACCAATAGTTAAGCTTTCACAGGAGCTAAAGTCCAGGATTACAATCATAGGAAGCGGTGCTAGGTAGACATGTTTTTTTTCTTCATTTGGACTTGCTGTAGGTGCAGTCTTCAGCCCTGAGGTCCTTTTCCATCACAGTTTCATTTTTGTAGAAATCATTCTCAGTTCCTCCTGGTGAACTTCATTGACACATACATTAATGTAAAAATAAAGTTCAAAGAAGCAGTGGTTCTAGCTGCTTCTTCATTTTATCATTTTAACTATCCTTTCTTGAAGATTCGATTTACTTATTTATTTGTGTAATTTATATGTCAGGGTTTTGTGGACAAATGCACGTAAAGCATCTCATAAGACCCAAGGAATTATCATTTGTGGGGGGAAGGGATTGCTGTAAAATCCAGCAATACATAAAACTAGACCAGCTAAAATCATGGGATGACAAGTTCTTCCAAACATACTTCTGGAATAAATGTTTCTAAATGACTTCAGAAAGCCTGTAATAAAGAGGCCTGGTGAAGCTGATGGGGAATGGTTCTATGGTTTATGGGTAAGTAGAGTGAAGGGTTTTGTACAGCTCCCTGCTCAGGCACCTGTAATACTACACGTTTCACTAACAGAGTCTGCTCAGGACTTTGGAGCATGGGAAGAGAACATATGGAGAAGACCGTTTAGGTACTTTGGACTCAAGATGTTATGAGTTTTAAGTAACAAAGCCCCAGCTCTTTAATTTGAGCCTGGAAACAGACGGAAAACCTGTTAATAGTTTTGTTTTAATGGTGCTCATTGCAGCAAGACTGTCTTCCCACTTCATACTCTGACTACTGCTTTCTGAACCAGTTGAAGTTTGTCTTCAAATGCAACTTTGCATAGGATGGGTTCCAGTTGTCCAGAGTGGATATTACCAACGGGTGGGGAGAGTTACAGAGTCCTGGTCAGCTTTCTCCAGGAAGGGGTGCAATTGGCAATACCAACCTCATTTGACATGTGGCATGCCTTACCACCTTTGTCATCAGCTTATTCAGGGACAGAGAATAACCTAGGATCACTGTCAGACTGCAGTTCAACTCTTTTCAGTGGGAGTACAACCCCATCTAGAGCAAGGCGAACACCTGTTCTCTTGTCAACTTTATACCCAGTCCACAGTATTCCCATTATATCTTGATTACATTTCAGTTTGTACACCTTCACCATATCCATTAGTGCCTCCAAACACTAATTTAGCACCTCTCTGGAATTAGATGGAGGGCTGAGTATTATTTGCAGACTACTGACAATATTGTCTGAATCTCCAGATGATTTCTCCTGGTAGCTTCATGCTGACTTTCAACAGTATGTGCGGGGAGGGGCAAGGTGGAGCCCAGTGGAATCCTGTAGGCCAAGGGGTGGAGCATGGAGCAAATGCCTTCCATATACTGTCTGAAGTTTGCCCTCCAGGTGTACCATAAAACAGGATCTCCAAGGCATGTTCCTGCTAGGTAGCCTAGATGGATAACATGATAGGTGGTAGTGGTAATAAAAGCCAGTAAGAGAACTAACAGAGATGCACTTCCATGTCAGTAGACCAGTGGTGGTCATCAGTGCAACCAAGGCAGTTTCATTGCTTAATCCAGGGTGGAAGCTGGAATAAAAAGGATCTAAATAACTGGTCCCATCTGGAAATACATAGAGTTGATAAGGCACCGCTGTTTCAAGAGTATTATTGACTGGAAATTTTTCAGGGCTTATGTCCAAAAACAGTGCAGTTGTAAGAACACTTTCCTGGGATTAAGCCCCATTGAATAGACTGGAGTAGGATTCTAAGTAGGTACACTTACGATTGCTGTGCACATCATCATGAACTAGTATGAACTCACTTTCTAGTATGGTCCCAACTTCACACTAGGGCACCCTGGCTGCATTCATTTATTCCCTTCCCTTTTCCACCGTGGAGGACCCAAAGCAACTTACACCATTCTCTTCTCCTTCATTTAATCCTCACAAGACCCCTCTGAGGTAGAATAGGCTGAGAGCATGCGACTGGCCCAAGGACACCCACCATTTATTTATTTATTTAATTTCTAAGCCGTTCTCCCCGCTTTTCACAAGCTTCCATGGCACAATGGGGATTTAAACCTGGGTTTCCCAGGTGCTAGTTTAGTGCTCAACCACTACACATTATCTTGTAGGAGCTGGTGCTTTAGATTTCACACTTAATTGTGTCCCCAGTTTGAGCAAAGATGAATACAAGTGGTGTCTGAGAGACAGGTAGAGCCTTCAGTAAATATACCAAGGGATCATTTGATCTAGCTGTTGTCCCAGCTGCCTTGTTTCCTTCAGTTCTTTCAAGAATCAAGGGTATAGGGTCTACTGTAGAGGAGAGGGTGTGTAGTAGTGATTGGCTCTGCCACGTGTGTGGCCTTCCAGTTGCAGAGGCTACTATCTCATCAATGGAACTGCCAGTTGCACTAGCCAGAAGGTACCCCAGAACTGTCAGAATGCTGTTTGGCTCTACCTTTCTGTGGATGTGGGCCACTTCTGATTCTCCCAATGCTCTAAAGCAGGGGTGGGCAATTGTTTTGGCTCGGGGGCCGCTTTGTGGGAGCGGAGGTTAGCGGAGGGCCACTCCTTTTAAAATGATTGCATTCATTAGTTAACTTTGCATTTCAGAAAAGGTATAAATTGTATCATAAAAATCAATAAATATAAATTAAATAAAATAGTGGTAGTTTTATTCAATTTATTTATTGTGCTAATTTCATATCATCTATAGCTGCAAGCACATTTAATTTTAGAATCAGTTTAATGAGACAAATGTACCCTATCACACTTTTCTACAGTTTTTTTGAAATCAGGAGTGAGATTGCTCGTTGAGATTCTCATCACAGCCTGCATGTTAATGTCTGTCAAATGTCTGTTAATATCTATATTTACTTTTGTTGATCTTCATGCAAGAAAAACTTTGCTCACAAAGATATGTAGACCCAAATATAGAGAACATTTTCCCAGCAAATTTCTTCATACATGGAAATTTTTCAGCAGACAAAGATTTGTAAAAGTCAACTAATGTCACAGTATTAAACATTTCTTTCACAGTGTGATCTGCCTGCATGTCACTAAGTTCAAGCTGCAGCTCCTCAGGTGCTGACAGTGGCCAACTGTCTTGGCGGGCCGCAGAAAACTCTGTGGCGGGCTGCATGTGGCCCCCGGGCCGCAATTTGCCCACCCCTGCTCTAAAGGCTTTTTGCTACCACTGCACCAGGTAGTCATCTGTCTATAACGATAGAGTCATAGCAAACTCTGCTTCCAGATCACCAGTTTAATGGCCAGTAGAGAACATCAGATCAAGAAGGTATCCTGCTGTATCTTGAGGACTTAATTCCACAGGAATCAAGGCAGCTATGAAGTTTGAGTTGCTCCAGGCAGCACAGCCTCTGCATAGGTGTTAAAGTTCCCCAGTCCCACTAACCTGAGGATCTCCATTACCAGTGCTGAAACCAGCTTAGGAGGGGGAATGGTTAGGCAGCAAGGTGAGTAGTATTATTAAAGCAGTACTAATCTGTCTTATGAACCCAGCACCAGGAATAGACTGTCAAAATTTAGTGATTAATGAGAAGGGTGGTTAGATCATTGTGAAAAATGCCATCAAGTTGCAGCCAACTTATGGCGATCCCATAAGTTTTTCAAGGAAAAAGACTAACAGGTGGTTTGCTATTGCCTGCCTCTGCATAGCAACACTTGTCTTCCTTGGCGGTCTCCCATCCCTGGCTCTCACCAGGCCTTACTCTGCTCAGCTTTTGATCTGCCAAGTTCAAACTAGCCATCCAGGTCAAGGCAGGGTGTCTAGTTAGGAAGATGCGACAGTGATGCAGACTCAAGCACAACCCCTCTTCCCCATACACTCCCCCAGGTTGATTGGGAAGGTGGAAAAGATGTTTCAGTCAAAGTGAAGTTTCTCAGATCACTTAACAAGGTCTTCTAAAGTTGCTTAAAATAATGATGTGAGAATGGGGAGAGCAGAACAGAATCATTCTGTTCATCCATTGTAGTAAAATGAGCCTTTTTAAAAAGGGGAAGAGAATGACTCCCCTGAAGGCTGATCAAAAAGCTGGTTGTGAGTAGGAGAAGAATGGATGAATTGATCCTGTTTTATTTGTGCATAAAAGTTGTGATGGTCCTGGCAGACTGCTTCTGGAACCTCTCCCAGGTACAGACTCAATGTGGCTTTCACACTGAAAATCTCCATTGAGAGTCCCAGGATTTTAAAGATCTCCACCTGTCAGATTAAAAGGGAGATATATTTTGTGTAGGGTAGTGAATAGTATCAGTGAAGAATACTGCAGTTGACTTAACATACATAGTATTTTGTTTGTGCCAGTTTTAAAAGATGTTTTAAGTTAAACCAATGGAATTCCTTGTGCATTCATAAAACAATTTTAATTTCTTCTTTTTCTAACTATAGAATCAACTTCACACCTTCAATGATGTATGTAATAATGAATCATTGGTTTCAGACACAGAAACGTAAGTAGGGTTATTACTTGTAAAATTTCAATATCACGTGACCACATAATGGATGTAACAGGAGGTTGGGGCCTTCTCACACAAACCCCATCCAGTGTTACATCCAGAGTTACATAGGCTGAAGTGAGATGGGGGATAGGACAAGTATCATCCCACTTCCTCATTGAAAGCAGACTCTGATTTACATTATTGCATGTTCATGTGAATAGCACTTCTAAAGTTTTGAAGTTCAGTATTGCCTGTCAGTTAAATCAACTTTCTGGAAAGATTTTGCTGTTTTAATTTTCAGCTTCGCACTGTAATTTTCAGAGAAGTAAAGTATGTATCTTGCAACTAAAGCAGCAGTCTTGTGGCACATTAAATGCTAACAAATTTATTGTGGCATAAGTTTTGTTTTTTTAATAAGAACACAAATTGTTAGCTATATGAAGTGCTTATCCATAATTGAAAAGGTTGGATGTGAGTGGGAGGAGAAAACAGGCACGTGTATATACACATGGGCACAAACAGAAGAAGCATGGAGGTGAAGTGGTGAGGTTATTACAAAATGAGGTCAAAAGGACAAGATACTAAGAGGTACATTTACATTACATGTTAACCCAAAATCTGGGCAAAAGAGTAAACTGTTCAAACAGAGTGTATGTGGACTAGCACCAACAGTAATAAAGGAAGGTTTCTTTTGGGGGTGGGGGGAGTACCTGCTGACTGAGAATTATCCTAATGCATCTGATGGCAGTTGGCTCTTGTTCGCAACAAATGTTAAAGCACTGCAAGATTGTTTTTATTATATACTAGGAATAAGGCCCATTGTGAAAATAAATACAACAGGCTCTAGAAAGAAGCTCTGGGAGAGGGTCAAGGCCTTGGGCACTCAGTGTCAATTTGCTGTGGCAACCTCAGCAGGGTATAATGACACAGAGTCCTCCATTTTCTCCATGGAAACTGATCAATGCCATCTGGAGAGCAGTTGTAATTCTGAGTGATCTCCAGCCCTCACCTGGAGATTGGCAACAGTGGTTCCCCGAGAGGGAATAGCTGCTTTGGAGGGCAGAGTCCATGGCATTCTGCCTGTCTGAAGCCCCATCCCTCCTCAAACCTCACCCTCACCAGGCTCCATCCCTCAAATCTCTAGGAATTCCCCACCTGGAGTTGGCAACCCTATCTCCTTTCCAGCCAAGCATCAACCTACCTTTATTTCCCCCTCACTGTTCAGCTTTCCATCTCACCCACCCCCCACCTGCAGCCTCTACCGTGCTCTAAAGCCCTGACTGCCACATCACATTGGCTGTCACGGAGGGCATCTCAGCAGGTATAAGGACACAGAGTCTACCATTTTCTCCAGGGGAACTGATCAATGCCATCTGGAGAGCAGTTGTAATTTTGAGTGATCTCCAGCCCTCCCCTGGAGATTGGCAACAGTGGTTCCTCAAGAAGGACTGGCTGGTTTGGAGGGCAGAGTCTATGGCACTGTACCTGTCTGAGGCCCCACTCCTCCTCAAACCTCACCCTCGCCAGGCTCCATCCCTCTAATCTTCAGGAATTTCCCATCTGGAGCAGGCAACCCTATATCCTTCCCAGCCAAGCATCAATCTACCTTTATTTCCCCCTCACTGTTCAGCTTTCCATCCAACCCACCCCTGGCAGCCTCTACCATGCTCTGAAGCCCTGACTGCCACATCACCCTCTTTTCCCACATTTTTTGGCCTTGGGGCAGCTGGGAACTGTGGGCCAGCAGATGAGGAAGCCCCATTCAACCCAGTGAATGATATCCCTGCAGGCCCCTCTCTAGAACTACAGCTCAATTGAACCTTATGGGGGAATATTTGAAACAAACAACCACAGACAGCAGCCATTTTAGAAACACAGGTAACTGCCATTTCGTTACACCTACCAATGGCCATTGAGGGAACAGTTGGTCCCACACAGGAGGCAAGCAGGAGAAGAAGCCGTCTGCCAGAAATTTTGCCAGGGCACAGTGGCTGAAGTAGTGGGTGGGGAAGAGGAGCAGACCCAGCCAATGGCACCTGAGTACTCACAGCCAGTGGGTAGGGACAGCTTCTGAGTGGCAGATCTGGCAGCCAACTGATTTTGGCGCCCCATGGAATGTTGCCACTCCAACTGGCTTTTATATTATAAGGAAGGATTATGAGCACATGAAGCTAGCATCAGACCATTGGTCTACCACAGGCAGTGTTGTCTACTGGGACTGGCAGCAGCTCTCCAGGGTCTCAGATAGAGGCCTTTCATATCACTTACCATTTCAATAAAGATGCTGAGAACTGAACATGGGACCTTTTCCATGCAAAGGAGATACTCTGCCACTTAGCCACAGTCCTACCTTTTTAATTATCATTTTATGGCTTTTGTGAAATAGGCACAAGTGTCTGTTGTAGGCTAAGATGTGGTTATTTAATTATCTGGTATTTCTGAATAACAGTACTATATTATTATTATTGTTACCCTTGTATTTATTTAAAAGGTTTTTAATAAAGTATTCAAAATTTCCTCAATCAAAGCTAGTATAGAAAAGAAATGATAAACCCAGCCATAAAACCAGATATTTCAGAAAGCAGTAGTCCTTATATGTGATTTAAAAAGCACAGACAAATTAATCTTATGTCTACAAATACTAGTGTAGGCAACTCTTGAGTAGGGAGTTATTTCTAAAATTAGGGTGCTGTGATAGAAAAGGCCTTCTTTTTAGTAATCTCCTGCCAAATTTCAGGAGGCAGAGGCACCTTTCACCCACAGAAAGGACCGTGACGAAATTCCTAATTGACAAACTGGTTCATACGTGACCAAGTGTTCCTTGAAATATGCCAGGCCTAGAACATTTAGGGCAATGTCAGCCCTCTTGAGTTACACTTGGAAGCAAGCAGACTGAACCAACTAAGATCTTTCAAAATTGAGGTGAAACTCACTACAGTTGAAAATCTGGTTGATATATTCTGTACCAGCTAAGGTTCCCAAGCCATTTTCAAAGGCAGTCCGATGCAACACTTCACTGTTATCAGACCTGGAGAACTGTGTACAGACAACAGTATCAAGACAATTTCTGTCCTGAAAAGGCTTTAGCTGGCATGCCAAATGAAGTTGCTATTCATTGGATTCTCTTAACACGGCCAGCTCTGAGACTTCCCTCAGACCATGCCCTTGAGCTTCTGTCTTCCTGTGGCAGAGTAAGAGCAAAACTTTCCACTGCACGCCTCAGCGGCATTCTCTTTGTGCTCATTGGCTGTGAACAATGCTATTCCAAAGCTTGGAAGGACTGAGAAAGCCTCTTTAAGGGCAGCAACTGGTGCCCTTAGAGTCCTAGCATTGCTGCTGCAAGGTTGGAAGGAAGGAGAAAGCTGTCAAGTCCTACCTCACTCTTCCGCTATTCGCAGTTGGACCTCAGTGAGGGCAACCTGGAAGCTGTGGCACAGCCAGCAAGCACAGGTGCTAGCACCCAGCAGCTTCTCCCACTTTCCATCTTCAGAGCGGCTGAGAGAGGAGCTCACTTTCTAAGAGTGCTGATGCTGGCAGCAGTACGCCTTCGTATAGAAGAACAGCTATCACTGTCCAGACCTATCATAACAGAACTGTTTGGGAAAGGAAAAAGTTAATTATCATATGGCATGATGCATTAGTATAGCCAGGAGATCCTAAGATTATCTGGCAGTCTTAAGTCCTAGCTCTTTTAGTGGCAAACTAGATTTATCTTTGGGCTGAGAGAGCTCTGAAAGAGCTGTGACTGACCCAAGATCATCCAGCTGGCTTCATGTGGAGGAGTGCAGAATCGAACCCAGTTCTCCCGATTAGAGTCCATCCCTCGTAACCACTACACCATGCTGGCTCTCTCTGGGAAAGGAAGAACTGATGGACTGTGATAAATGTTTTGTCAACCCTTGTTCAAGAACTGTACTAGAATTAAGTGTTAGGAGCATGCTTTAGAGTATTGCAGAAAATTATGAATTGGATGCAGCGATTCTCTTCTGCTTAAGTGGAAAGTTTTCCTTCTCTGGAATGAGACTCCTACCTTAGTAGAAGGAGGTCACAGGTTCTGATCCTTTTATTTAGCTTTCCATTTGTCTTTCAGCAACAGGTGAAAAACTAATGCAGAAGACATGTTGATGAAGGCCAGAATGATAAAAATTTGCATGTAATATAGCCTAACCCTGTTTGTATTTACTTAGGATTAAATCACACTGATTTTGATGGTTAAGTTTAGATAGACACTGCTATTATTATTACACGAGTTATGTTGTTTAACATGTCATGTTCAATACTTACACTTTGTTCATATGACAGCTCTGTTTTAAATTTCTCCAATTCCTATCCTATTACATTGTTTATTAGATGTATCATCCTATTAATTGAATTGATTTACATTGTGTAATGCACTTTGAGTCTCAGTGAGAAAGGCAGATAATAAATAAATAAATGTGTTGCCATTAGTTTAAATGAATCGTTAGCTACACTTGTATCAACAGTTCTGATTTCTTTGTATGATAATAAAACTTAGCTTGAATTTAGAAAGTAAACTTTTAAAGTTAAAAATATGATAGTAAATGGTAATGTGTAACCCTTTGTTTAGGGGAGTCAACACCATGTAGCTGTGTATATATATAGAACACTTAAGTATGCTTTCCCCCTTTTTATGTAGGTCCATTGCAAAAGAGCTTGCAGACTGGCTGATCAACAACAATGTGGTAGAACATATATTTGGACCAAATTTGCATATTGAGGTTAGTTCAAAATAAAAGGAAAGGGTCGAAAGAAAGTAAGAAAGCAGTTTTAGTTCCTGATATACTTCTGTCTTAATTTTTTCTAGATCATCAAACAGTGCCAAGTGATTCTTAACTTTCTTGCTGCTGAAGGGCGACTTAGTACACAACACATAGACTGCATATGGGCTGCAGCACAGGTACATGTGTATTTATAGAGACGACCAAGAATTTGTATCTCTAGTCTTAGATCTATTTTACTGTTTGTCTGGTGTTTACAGAATTGGTAATTTGACATTTAATTACTTTCTTGAGCCTCTTTTTAAAATGAGAATATTTATTTATTTATTTTACTTTATTTGTTTATTTATTTTTCGCATTTATATCTCACTCATCCCATAAACTGGCTCAGAGCAGGTTTCGACGTTTTAATAAATACAATAAGATTTGAAACACATTATAAACATATACAATCAATAATCACAGCTTGCCGTAGGGAGAATCTGGCCTACTGATATAGATAAATATGGCCGATTATCCGTGGGTGGGAGACAGCAAGCCGGGGGGGGGGGACATATGTGGACGCCCGCTGCTTCAGCCAAAAGTGTGGCGGAACAGCTCCATCTTGCAGGCCCTGCAGAATTGAATAAAATCCCACAGGGCCCTGATCTCAATAGGGGCCATGTTCCACCAGGTGGGGGCCAGGGCGGAAAAAGCCCTGGCTGAGGCTAGGCGGACATCCTTTGGTCCAGGGATCACCAGAACATACATATACCTACAAATCTTGGGACATTTCTAACATAGCGGTCATGTTAGTTTATCTGTAGCAGTAGAAAAGAGTAAGAGTCCAGTTTTACCTCAGTGGTGGAAAATGGTCAGTAAAATCAGTAAAAGTCAGTTTTTTCAGCTTGGTCAGTAATTGGTCAGTTTTTTATCCTACCTCTGTTAGCCTTTTCTATTGGGGGGGATGTTTGGGAAACTCTTCACCCGCCTCCCTTCTTAGTATTGGTTCAGCTTTAATTGTTTATTCTGGAACACTTTTTAAGTCTATTGCCATGGTCATTGCAAATATTGTGTCATTTATTCCCCAGATACTCTGTTCTATCGATTACCCTGAATAATAGTGACATGTCTAAGGTCAGCCAGCGAGGGTTTTTTTTTTGCAGAGTGGAGATTTGAACCGAGGCTTCCCACTTCCAAACCGAATACTTGAAACTGAATCACACCAGCTTTTCGTGTGCGTTCAACAGATTAAATTGGAACATTCAGCCATGTAACATTTCTTTGGAGAAATTTCTTTTCCCATTTGCTGTTTTGCTTTATCCAAATGAATATCCAATGAATATCCAAAATATTTGAAAAGGAGGAATGTGCCACATTAGTGAGATGCAGGAATATGAATCAAGTTGATTAAAGATATTTTGTTATTTTCTCTTAATCTTACCTCTGTTTTTTCCCCCACCAGTTGAAGCATTGTAGTCGCTATATACACGATCTGTTTCCTTCACTTATCAAGAATCTGGATCCTGTTCCACTTAGACATCTTCTTAATTTAGTTTCTACCCTCCATCCAAGTGCACATACTGAACAGGTAAAAACAAAATTTGTAAAGTTTATCCATCTTAATGGCACAACCCACTGGAAAGTTCTGAACAGGTCCTATTGAACTGAATGGAAGTTGTACATGAAGAAGAAGGAGGAGAGATTGGATTTATATCCTGCCCTTCATTATCCGAAGGAGTTTCAGAGTGCCTTACAATCCCTTTCCCTTCCCCCAACAGACACCCTGTGAGGTAGGTGCAGCTGAGAGAGCTCTCTTGAGAACTTCCTTTGAGAGAACAGCTCTGAAAGAATATATGACTGACCCAAGGTCACACCAGCCACTGCATGTGGAGGAGTGGGAAATCAAACCTGGTTCTTTCAGATTAGACTCCATGCTCTTAACCACTATGCCAAACTGGCTCTCATGGACACTACAATAGTCGTGTGACTTGTGTGCCACTTAGTTTCAGGTGGCCTGTGCTTACATTCATTCATTCTTTCTCTCTCTCTTTTTCTGTGGTAGAAATATAAACATAGGTTTGCTGCAAGAATTTGTGTTGTATGGTTCCAGTGCTCAAAACAACCTAGTTTTGTATAAAACCAGAATTTTGTGCGTGAGGTTTATGGTCACACATGGAATGACAGAAGTAATAAATTCAGTTTTCTGTTGGACTACCAATGTCTGCTTTTGTTTACAGACTTTATATTTGGCATCCATGCTCATTAAAGCACTGTGGAATAATGCGCTAGCAGCTAAGGCTCAGTTATCAAAGCAGAGCTCATTTGCATCTTTGCTCAGTACAAACCTACCAATGGGAAATAAGAAAGGTAAGTATGTTTGCTTAATCAACTTTATAAATAGCTCCCAAGTACACTCGAAGTTTGGGTTGATTTTTTTTTATTACAACAGGATTGCTGTTTGTACTGATTTTGGGGAATAATTACTGAGGGTGGTTTTTTTGTGAGCAGAATTTTGACTTGCTGATTACTTAGCATAATCAGGTGGAAGGAAAACATAACGCTTATAGACTTTTTTTGCCTTTTTAAAGAGAGGCATATTTTTAGATTAGTGCCTCCCTTTTTTAAAAAGAAGCAAGCTACAAATGAATTTGTTCACATTACATCAGCCTGAAAAGATGGTAGCAGTCAGTGTTGTTCGTGTCGTTCACAGCTGGGTATAACAGAAGCATAGTTTCTTCCTGTGCAAACCTGAGTTAATTTTAGTGGCAGTTACTGAGTCAAATTCAAATGTGCTATTCTGCTGGTGGAAGGATGCTTCCATTGGTGGAGGAGGAGTGGTAATTTTTGCTAATTCCCCCTCCCCAGTGTTCCTGAGGGTCCCTTGACCTCCAGGAGCAGAAATTCAGAGGGCTGCAGCAGGAAGGGGGGGCATGGAAAGTCTTATGCCAGCTTCACTCTGCTGCTGGTGGTTGTGATCCAGCCCAAGAACACTCTAATAAGATCCATATAACCCTCCCCCACAAATAAGAACGTATGATACACAACAGCTAGAAATTTCCTAACTATTATCTTGCTGTATTAATATAAAAAATATATATAAATATATAAGCTGGCACCTCATGAGAGATTGCAGGAGGGGGGAGGAACCTGGAAATCCCACCTCCCAAAATCTTCATCTAGGCTGGGTTCTCCCTCACCTGCTTCTCTTCTCCCTCTTAATGGCATTTAGTTATTCTCAGTATTCACTCCCCTTTTAAAAGTACTTAGTCATCAAACTTTTTAGTGTTTCTTTTATTTGTGTGTGTGTTTGTGTGCATATGTTAATTTACGACGTCATATTTTTTTCCATACCTGGGTTGTTCCTTGAGTATGTAGAAACTCCCTGCTTTGTCTGACAATGGCCTGGCTTTTGCCATCAGGGGGACAGTTTTCTGTCAGTCATAGAGACTGTATGATGCATCCCTTAGAATGTTTCCCCCTTTTCTCCCTTTCTCTTCAGAGGAAGAAGAGCTCCGAAGAGCAGCTCCATCACCATGTAAGTTGTTGCAGAAAAGCCATATGGCATTACTTTCAACCTTAATGTCATGATCAGTCTCTAGGGCAGGAACTTTTACATGGTCTTGTTTTGTACAACTGTTCTCTTAGGCAGAGGATGAAAGAAAGAAAGCTCATGCAGTTGAGGTCATAGCGTATAGTTCAATGGAAGGATCTACCCAGTATGCCGCAGCAGTAAAAAAGGCAGACTCTGTGCTGGGGATTATTAGGAAAGGGTCTGAAGACCCCACCTACTGTGCGGGGAGAGCGGCCTAGAAATTGAATTAAATAAATAAATAAATAAAAAACAGCCAATATTATACCCTTCAGAGTTGTGTGCAGTTTTGGTTGCCATGTCTCAAAAAGGACACTGCAGAACTGGAAAAGGCACAAAGGAGGGAAACCAACAGGATTAGGGGGCTGAAGCACCTTTCCTATCAGGAAATGCTGAAGAGTCTGGGACCTTCCAGTTTAGAAAAGAGATGACTAATGGGAGACCTGATAGAGGTTTATAAAATTACAGGTGGGGTAGTGAAAGTGGATAAAGAGAACTTTTTCTCCCTGTCGCAAAATACAAGAACTTGAGGGCATCCAGTGAACTTTGATGGGCAGTGGATTCAAGACAGACAAACGGAAATACTTCTTTACACAATGAGTAATTAAATTGTGGAACTTCGTGCCAGAGAATGTATTGATGGCCACGGGCCCAGACTGCTTTAAATGGAGATGAGAGAGATTAATGAAGGATAGTTCTATCAGTGGTTACTGGTTCTGGTGACTAAAGGGGACCTCCACATTCAGACAGTGAACTTCTGAATACCAGCACCAGGAGGCAACATCATGGAAGGCCTCTATGCACTGTTGTTGGACCTCCAGAGGAACTGCTTGGCCACTGTGTGGGACAGGGTGCTGGACTAGATGGACCAGAGGTCTGATCCACCAGGACTTTTTGATGTTCTTATTTTAATGAACTAAATATCTTAATACAATTTATGTCCTGCTTCTCTAGAGCAGCTGATGACATTTCTGTAAAAATATAATGAAGCCAAATACTACGAATTAGATTTAATTTTAAAATAGCAACAGGAATCAGTCAGATAGCAGTAACAATAGCCACAGCTAAAAAAATGAACAAGAGCATAGAATTTTTTTTTAAAGTCCCCCACAGTTATCTATCATCAAAGGCTTGGGGGAAAGAAACATCTTCACCTGGCACCTAAATTCAGAAGAGAAGGTTCCAGGCAAATAAATGTAGGCAGAAAATTCCCCAGATGAGGTGCCACAGCAGTGGAAACCAGCTCATCACAAAAGATGGGAACACCCCCAGAACATGATGTCTATCTCAGTAGCTGGACAGGTTTGTCTTCACAAATGTATCCTCATGCTGTCCAGACAAATGTATATATTTATTATCTGCAAGACATGTCTCTCCCCCCCCCCCCCCATACACCTGTGTGGCAGCTTCATTCAAGTAAAGGCTTGTTTCAGGTACCATCCTGTAAGCTACACCTTTATCTGCTGCAGCACTGGTACTGTTGAATGGCCTTCTCCCTGGGAAAAAGCTTGAAATAAACAATTGTATTCAGTTCTGCTTAGTAGAACAGTTCGGGGGCTTAATGAGCGTCATACTTGGCACCTACCAAGTAGAGGGTAAGCTGAGATAGGGAAAAACAAAACAGGTCTGAGGCACTTGAGCAATAGTATACTTAGCTGTTTGCAAGAATTATGACATTGGCTGTGCTGAGGAGTTCCACACAAGCTGTATGTTAGAATTCTGAGCCCGTTCACGGGGAGGGCAGGGTATAAAACTGAAAGATAAAATAAATAAATAAACAATTCTGTTGGAGTGACTTGAAAAGTACTTGTAACAGGGTCACCTGCAGCAAGTCCTCAAAGCAGTGACAACAGTGATACTCATCAGAGTGGAGGAAGTGACATTGAAATGGAAGAACAGCTGATTAGCAGAACTAAACATGTTCAGCAGCGGCTTTCGGATACAGAGGTAAAATTAACAGATTTTTTTTCTCCCTGATGGTTATCATGGCAATTTTAAAAGGCAAGTTGGGTTTATCAAACGAACCATTGGTTACTTAGTGTGAAGGGTCCTCCTCCTCCGAGGAAAGGAGGACATCTTGGTGGGTGATTCCCACCCTCCTATGGGGGAGGCAGGAACTAGATTTTTCCTCTTCCTGTCCGCCATGGGAGTCATCCGCCTCTTCAGTTCTGGTAACTCTGAAAAGCAGTAACATATTTAACTTCTAGTCGGCATGAAATCAGACTTCGGGAAGAAGAACAAGTAACCAGGAGGATTCAGATAAGTAAAGAGAAACCACAAGGAAGTCAAAGTATATACACAGAAGATGGCTTGCATTGATGATGACTTTGGGAGGGACAAGATGCCACACCTGTAACCACAGTACTCTCCTCACAGCCACTGCAGAGGCCATAGCTCTGGAAGAGAAGGTTAGGACCTCCAGGGTGCCGTCTGCTGTAAACCTGTTGGCCTTCAGGATTCTGTTGGTCCCCTCTAATAGTCTTCAATTGCTTTTTGGGGAAGTCGAGTTAGCTTCCGTGCCCAGACTGTGGCTGCCCTTGAAACGATAGATGCTGTGGCTGATGCCTTAATCACCACGGCTGTTGCTTCATGTGTCTTTTTTAAGGCCGCTTCTGCCCTCTTGTCAAAGTTGTCTCTAACTGACCCTTGGCCATCTTCAGATAGGAGGACAAACAATTACAAAGCAGCAACAGGAGCATCCACCAAGGGGACCTGCAAAATCTCATTTGTAAAGAATGGTAATGCATACAATTTTTTGACAAAGCTCGGGAACTGGCAATAAACTGTGAGCTTAGCCCATTCTTCCTTGTTGCCTTTCAAAATATTCTGGAAAGGGAAATACTCTCTCTGACGTAGAGTATCTAGGAAAGAATTCCTTATCCCCTCTGGGTCTGGATTTGGTGTTTGACTCGGTGGATGTAGGGCCATCTTCTACCAGGGACTCTTTAAGAGCTAGAACTGACAGTGTCTTGGCCAGTAAATACTGGTAATCCTCAGGCTTAAAGAAGCGAGCCAATTGTTCAGGGAGATTAATCTTCTCTTCCCCGTCAGAGAAGAACTCCCCCGCTTCTCTGTCTTCCCTGCCACTACCTGAAGAGGATTTGCCCTCCCAGTGCATCTCTGTATTTTTTCTTCTGGCAAAAGATTGTTTTTGGGTGGCCTTGGTTGGCCACTGGACGCCCTTAGTGTAGGTGCTAACCTCCTGCCTGGGAGCAGAGGGGGAGGAGGAGGAGTCCGAGGAAGCCCTGTTAGAATGTAAGCCTTTCTGGTGGCAGAAGTTAAATATCTCCTCCCACATGGTTCGCCTTATCATATTTATAAACTCTGCAGAGACAGTCAGGGTCCTGGGGCTGGTATGGTATCTGAAGAGAGGTGCTTGGATGTGCCACTGAGATTTGCCCCGAAGGAGATAAATCTGTGTCTGTTTCTCCTGGGGAGGAGTTGGCATCGGCTTCTCTGGGCTCAGATCAGGGAGCCTGAATAGTATCTCTGCCCATTGATTTAGAGTTTTCAAAATGGCTGCCACTTGAAGCTGCTGGGCTGGAGCAGGCCGTTGATTCCAAGGTGGACTTTAGAAGGCGGCACTTTTTTGTGTGCTTTTAATCTGCCATGGTGGTCAGTTCATCAGGGTAGATTTCAGAAGTTGAAAATCAGGCATGCCAGCTCCAGATGTCTCCTGCCCTACAGCAATGGCTGTGAGCACGGCATCTGTCTTCCCCTTGGAGAGGAACCCATGTGTGGGCTCCTTTGATGCCATTAGGAGGATTCTGGCTGCACCCATTTGTGGTAGACCCAAAATGACCACCAGAGTTTGCTGAGTCTCACACATTGAATAAGAAAGAAGTCTACTTTGAAGGTGAGGGAGAAGACACAGGGAGACAGATAATAAGATAGGAATAGAAGATAGAGAAGTAGAAGGTAAGTAGTAGTAGTAAGTGAGGAATGAAGAGGAATAAAGACTAAAGAGGACAGTAGAAGGATAAGCTTACTAAAGGACATCTCTCCCTGTTGAGGCATGAACAGAACTGAAGAGCGGGTGACTCCCATGGCAGACAGGAGGAGGAAAAATCTATTGCCTGCCTCACTGATAGGAGGGTGAGAATCACCCACCAAGATGTCCTCCACTTCAGAGATAGAAAAGATTAACCGAGTTCTTTACCTCACTAACAAAAAATTGTCAATACTGCTCAGATAACAGGTTGGATAAAGAGATGGGTCCCAGGGGAGGATGACAACTGAAATCCCATGTTCTAACTATTGGAAGCCCAACTTGTCCCTCTTCTGGCTTTGGAGATTTCCCCATGTACTGCTGAACTTTCTATGCAGTTTTTCTCTCTAGTCCGAAGGACAGTGAGTTTTTTACAGATGAAGGTTTTGGTTTTATAGGTGCTGAAACAGATTCCAGGTTATGCTGTCCCATGTGTACATAGGCATAGTGTGCAGGTTGTGCACACTAAGCTAAGCTTTTGGGAAGTCACAGTGGGCAGCCGGGGGAAGGCAAGAATGATTTGTAAGGCCCAACTCATCTTACTTTGAATCTTAATATTGTGCAATGCACACAAAGAGACAGGTATTTGATATGTTTATTATTAGTAAAACAAAATGTAAGACACAAGTTGAGGTTTAGATTAATTTTATAAACTTTTATTATTAATAGCAATAGATCTGATCTGTGAAAGCTGACATTTTGTTAGAAGTGACTTTCTGAACACCTGTTAAAGGCAGAAGTACAGTCCATCTAATTGTGTTTTTAAAACTGTTTGTAGGAATCTATGCAGGGAAGCTCTGACGAGACAGCAAATAGTGGTGAAGATGGCAGCAGTGGGCCAGGCAGCAGCAGTGGCCACAGTGATGGATCCAGCAATGAGGCAAACTCCAGCCATGCAAGCCAGTCTGCAGGGAGTCCTGGCAGTGAGGTGCAGTCAGAAGACATTGCAGACATTGAAGCGCTCAAAGAAGAGGAAGAGGAGGAAGATGAAGACAGAGGTCATAATTCCCAGAAAAATGGCCGGGGCACAGAGCTACGAAGTAGGAAAATGGAATCTCAATCGGGGATTTGTTTGGGGGATTCACAGGGAGCAGCAGAAAGGAGTGGTGTAAGCAACGGCACAGGAAAGGACCATGTTTTTAATACCGAATCTGTGCCACCAGTGGATAATAGGATTCGAATGCTAGACCCTTGCTCACATGCAGAGGACACAGAACATGATATGGCAGGGGAAATGAGCACAGCACATATATCTCAAGGCTCCCAAGATTCTTGTATAACACATACAGGGGACTTCCTCGGAGAAGCTATTGGAAATGAATTATTCAATTGCCGACAGTTTATTGGGCCACAGCATCACCACCACCACCACCATCACCACCACCACCACCATCACCATCATCATGAAGGGTAAGTCATTTGCAAGACCGTGTTTATGCTCTGCTAAAACAAAACCTGGATTTTGTGCCAAGGCAATGCAAATGTTGTGCCTAGAAAAGCTGGGTGACCTGCATATGTTATTGTACCATGCTTTTTTTTGTTCATACTTAGGACATATTCAGCAAACTCTTGTTGACTGAGCAATGTATCCTATGTATATCTGACTAAAGTCCATTCATATGTGATGTGCCATTTGTTACTAGTTCCATTTGATATACAAAGCTTTCTGAACTTTAGCCATTGGAGGTAGAAAATATGTGCAATGTTAATAATGTTAACATCATTTAGTGTTTTAATGTTTAGGTTCCCACATGTGATTTCTCCATGATTGCGCGATATCCCCTCCCCCAACATACTGTTATTGTTGGAGAGTAATTCATATAAAGCTTGACAAAAGTTTGTAAGAATGTAAGGACAGGTTACAATTTGCAGTACTAAAAGAGCTAAACAGGCTTATTGGCTCCTCACATCTTTTTTTTAATACAGAATTATTGCAGCTATAAGCTAGACTTTGTGCTTATAGATGTGCTTATAGATTTGACTTATGAAGAGCACTCAAAGCATGTTTGGTTGTTTCATACAACACCTTTGTTGTGTTGTGATCCAGAAAGAAGTTTCCCGGTTTCTGAGCAATATAAATTTCCCTCCCTTGCCTGTATCTTACAGACACATGGTTGATGACATGCTAAGTGCTGATGATGTCAGTTGTAGCAGTTCCCAAGTCAGTGCAAAATCGGAGAAAAATATGGCAGATTTTGATGGGGAGGAATCTGGCTGTGAAGAAGAGCTTGTACAAATCAATTCACATGCTGAACTAACATCTCACCTCCAGCAGCACCTTCCAAACCTTGCCTCCATTTACCATGAACATCTCAGCCAAGGTAAGGGCTAGGAAAGAGAAGGATGGCATGCCATGTTTCAAAATCAGGTGGCCATTTCAAGGAGGATATGAAAGGGAAGTAAACAGTGTCTGTGATAGAAGTATATAAGTGCATAAGAATCAGCAACTCTAGTGGTTAACTGATTCCCGAACTGTTAACTGAGGTCATAGCTAAGGAAGAGTTTGCACTCATTGCCTCTATAACTAAGAAGTGGACTTGTCTGTATATGTTCTAAGAGGATCCTTTGATGTTTCCTCCAATTTGTTGTAGACTTAGTATTGGATCCCAAACTGTAGTGGAAGCTGTGCAGCATTTCATGGGTGATGCAGTTGAGCCCATGGTTCCAGGCCTTTGAGTAGCCAGTGAAACTGAGAACTCAATAGCTGCCATATGATCTCATCCTCAGATCTTTGGGGGCACAGGGACCCCAGGTGCCCATGCAGCTCTGTCATCAGCAGGGATTTATCCATTCACTTCAGTGGAGAGTACCTATGTAAAGTATGCAAAGAAATGTTTAGAACTATCTCTTCTGGTCGATAGGGAAGTCTAAACATACATGGAACTCTGCATCCGTCATAGCAAACATGGGCACTAAATTGGGGTGATGATATTTAATTGAATCACACACAATTTTTCAAAATGGACATCTGCTTTGCTTGTGAGTTAGTTCACATCCTAACTACATAATTTTTCTGATAGAATTTTTTCGGGCAAATGTGTAGTTCTTGCACAGTTATTATTATTATCAGATTTTCAAGCACAAAATTGATACTTTCTTTAGAGATCTCTCTTTAGAGACAGGAAGGCCTGCTTTGTGTGATTGAATTGGTCATACATCAGGAGTTTAATTTTTAAAAATATCATTACGCTTTTTCAAAAACATGCCAATCAAATGGTTGTTGTTCTTTGTAAGCCACAGTATTTCATAGAATAATCACACCATGGTACTTTTATCCCATACCACAAAAAAGAGAGTCTCCAAAGATATAGAAATAGTGCCCTCCCTTCATGCTGTTAATTACATATTCATAATAAGTTGAGCAAGAAAACTCTAGGACTGCCCATCTTGGCTGTAAAAGCTCACAAAACACCAGACGAGCTCCCAAGGCTTGCTGGAGCAGAGTGGGTTTACATAATGTCCTGAATGTTGCCAGAGGAGATGTCTAGATGCCCTACATGCCTCGTGTTACAAACTACCTCAAAGGGTAGGTTCTGTATACCTACAGAGAAGAATTCAGAACACTCAGGTGTATCTCCTGAAAGGATGGGACCACTAGCAGAAGACAGTGTGTTGATCTAAGGTAGTGGCTGAGTGGGGTGATATTAAAAACTGTAGTGTTATGCAAAGAAGGAAGTTTTTGTGGTTTTCGTACCATAAATGATGAAGAAATCACAAATGATCCTTTAAATACATTTATGGACTACATGTGTTTGTACCTCCTTCCTCACAGATGGTTTTAATGAGTGAATTGTTTCAATTTGTAGGAGGTGTGTATGTTTAGCTATTAACAATAGCTGTACATGGACAAAGTCCATTCAAATCAGGATACACTTCCATAATTTTAATAACACCTGTCTTTTGCTCAGGGCCAGCAGTTCATAAGCACCAGTACAACAGCAACGCAGTGACAGATATTAACTTGGATAATGTTTGTAAGAAGGGAAATACTCTTTTATGGGATCTGGTCCAGGATGAAGATGCAGTAAGTGAAATATCACACAAGCGTATTTGTCAAAGAAAATGTAGTAATAATTATCAATAACTTTTCTCTTACTTTTTTTAGATTCATCTCTCTGAAGGTTTGATAAATGAAGCGGAGAAGCTTCTGTGTTCATTAGTATGTTGGTTTACTGATAGACAGATTCGAATGAGATTCATTGAAGGCTGTCTAGAAAATTTGGCAAATAACAGGTAAAAGAAGTATGAGTTATAGTTTGGTGTCTTTCAGTACTGGTCAGTTAAGTGTAAAAAAGGTTTCTCTACAAGCTGGCGTATTATGATACTGCATTCCTCAAAGCCTAGAATAATATTTAGCAGCTGGGGGTCAAATCTGGCCCTTGAAGAGGTGCTGCCTAGTCCTAGCTTCCTCAGGTGAGGCTGTGGCTCAGTGACAGAGCATCTGCTTGGCATGCCAAAGGCCCCATGTTCCAGGCCTGGTATCTCCAATTTAAAATGATCAGGAATAGGTGATGTGTGAAAGACATCTGTCTGAGACTCTGAAGAGCCACTGCCAGTCAGAGTAGACAAAACTGGCCTGGGTAGACTAGTAGCCTTAACAGTACAAGGCTGGCTGCCCACCTTGACCTGGTACTGGAGCTGTGGGAACAGGAGACAAAATGGCTTTTCAGAGGGCAGCAGCACCAGCCAGGCTAGGGAATAGTCTCGTGTCTTCTCTAAGAGAGTCCCCTACACTGTGTAAAATGGAAATATGCTGCTGGTTCCTCTGTGAAAACTTTGGGGTGCATTTGAACTTTGCCTGCCTTATGGTCTCATCTTATTTTTCAAAAGTGCATCCATTTATTTATTGATTTGATTTGATTTTTGGACTGCCCTCCCCTGCACGCAGGGCTTAGGTCAATGAACAACATTTCAATAAATACAATTGCAAGTAGGATTAAAACAGTGAAAACAATAGTTCCATGACTATGCCAGATAGTGCTAAGAGGACCAATTTATGTTCTTACCCATTCAACAATTCTGTTCACACATCAAGGAAATCTTATCTATAATTTTTTCAAAATATAATTCCTGGAAAGTAAATATACTTCATGTTCCCAGTGTGGTGGCAAGGGGAATATCTGTAGCTGCCTTCACGTAGGTGTCTGATACACTTCAAGCTTATCAAGGAAGTCATATATCTGAACATACCGTCTTGTGGAGAAAAATAACTGCTGGTTATTTGTTTTTAACATGGTCCTAGCTCATTGGTAAACATAACCCAAATGTGGCCATATGAAAAAAAAAATCTTATTTAAGGACATGATTTTTAAAAATATATTGTATCTGTAATTTGAAGTGTTAATTTACATACCATCACTTTTTTTCTCTTCTTAGATCAGTGGTGGTCTCTCTTCGTCTTCTTCCAAAATTATTCGGTACCTTTCAGCAGTTTGGTAGCAGTTATGATACACATTGGATAACAATGTAAGTATCAAGTTCCCCATTAGGGTAAAAGGGGATGATAAGGGCTTGGAGCTAAATAAGGGCTTGGAGCCATGTAGCTGATTGCCATCCCAAAGCATCACCCGTAGTTGTGTTACACAATAGGGCAGCTTGATAAATAAGATGTAATTTTGTCAGAAAGCATATATGGCCTAAATGTCATTATCAACGACTTCTTGTTTGCTGTGTGTCTGGATGTTTCTGCACTCTTGATTGTTCCACGGCCTGCTGGTGTTTTTAAGGGCCTCTTCTGACATTGCTTCCTTGACTTGGGAGTCACAGCAGTGTAGTTTCTTTCCATTCTGCCAAGGAAATGCATAAGGGTCAGGGGAATATGGGAAGTCATAACAGAACTTCTTCCACCCCTGCGCTGCATCATTTTCTGGCAGCCATGGCAGTGGAGTGGGAAGTAGTAGTTACACCATGGAGTTCCTTGTGTTACCTTTGCAGCATAGGAAGGAGCTGTGCTATAGCAGTTCTCGTGCCACAAAGGTAACCGGTATATGTGTGTGTGCCTGAGGTAAACGTTGAAAGCTTTTGCTTTTTACATTTTATTGATCTCAGCATGTTTTATAAAAACTCTGTAGAACAGCCTTGGGTGTCAGTATTGAGAGAAAACTGAACTGTTCTACATAGATAGGGAACCATCCAGCTGTGCATGGGTCTTATTGCTGCTGCTGCCTTGTGTGGAATGAATGCCAGGATAGTTCTGGAAACATACCAGATTTCTGAGCAGCCTTGAGCCAAGAAAAGTTATAAGAAATTTCAGAACACATTCCAGATAGTGTTTTTTAGAAAGAATAATTGCTTGCATTGTTGGATTTTTCCAGTGCATCCTACTGATGTGAAATTTTCTCTCCCAAATTGGAACAGGTGGGCTGAAAAAGAACTTAACATGATGAAGCTCTTCTTTGATAATCTGGTACACTACATTCAGGCTATCAGGGAAGGACAACATAAACATGCATTGTAAGTATGATGTTGCAGGAGTCTTTTGGCTTTTCATGGCCGTGTTTAACCTGTCTTCTGAGATTTTTAAAATCCACTTCCATGTGGCCAAAAGGACAGCATAAACACACTTTATAAGTGGTCAGAACTGACTTAGTAATGAAAATACATTTCTGCATAGCCTTAATGATGCCCACCCACCCCAGTTTAATGTAAAGAGTATCAATCAATACAGTCATGTGGCCAGATCTGTGGATATGTAAATCCAAAGACTGGAGCCATGAACAGATGACAGTTCTTTCTACATACATGAAAAATGCCACAGGTTTGCAGAAAAATCTGAAATACCAAAAAACAAACAAACCCTCACCACTTAGGGATTAACCCACCAACCCACCCACCCCAATAATAAAAAGATCACCTGTACTTCAGAGCCAGTATGGTGTAATAGTTAAGAGTGTCAGACTAGCATCTAGTGGACCCATGTTCTAACTTCCCCGTGTGCCAAGGAAGCTTGCTGGGTGACCTTGGGCCAGTCGTACTCTCTCAGCCCACCCTACATCACAATGGTGTGATTATAAAATGGAGGAGAGGAGTATGATATAAGCCACTTTGGGGAGTAAAGTGGGATATATATCTCCCAGTGAGAAAAGTGGACTAAAAATAATGTAAATAAAATAAATAACATAAATAAACACCCACAGTGGCTGTTGGTAGGGAACCACAACAGTATTGCAGCCTTCAAGCCTTGGTTTCTGTCATTGATAGGCAGGGAAGGCAGCAAGACACTTTCCAGGGCTGTTTTGCCCTTTGAGGGAGGTCTCTCTGGGGCCAAGCCCACCAGCAACCACCAGGCTACATACTACCATGTAACTTGCAGGCCTGTCTGCTTGCTACTATTCAACAGCAGGCACCCCACAAAAGCTAGACTAGGATCTAGGAGACCCAGGTTTGAGTTACCACTCTGCCATGGAAGCTCACTGAATGACTTTGGGCCACTTACACATTCTGAGGTTATTCTGAGGATAAAATGGAGAAGAGGTGAATGCTGTAAGCTGCTTTGGGTCCCCATTGGGGTATAAATTAAGTAAATAAATACAGTGGTAGACCCTACATTTTTAGAAGCCTGAACTGTTATGGGGGCCCCTTCTCAACCAGCAAAAATAGGGCAGCATTCAATGGGTATTAGAGCATATTCTAAGGTCAATATTAAGTACTTCAACCCATTGGCTTATGATTCTGTCACTAAAATAGCCTTATAACAAACACTTTAAAAATCCATCAATTTTGGTTGAAAAATTCACTCATTAAAAAAAAAGTTGCTTCAGGGTCCCTACAGGACTAGGGGTCCTGAAGCTTAAGCTTCATTAGTTTCATAGTAGATCCGCCCCTGAATAAATAATAACTGCCCCCCCTTGCTGTATTTAAAAGGTAGATTGGAGGGGGGGATCAGGGAAAGGTAAGGATGTGGGAGTTGCCAGGAAGGGGAAAAAAGAGGAAATAGTGTAGGTAGTGGGATACAGGGGAAAGCAAGCTATTGCCGCAAGTCCTTGCAGGCTCCCCACTGCACAGCTGGGCCTGGCCCAGTTGGCACAGCTCAGGTGGGCCAGAGTTTTCCTGGGGAGAGGTTGCCAGGGGAAGGTGAGACAGCTGAAGACAGGTGGCAGATAAAACTAGGTTCACTAGTGGGTGGGAAGGAGAGAAGGAAGCAAGAGAAAGAGAGAGGTTATGGGGGCTGCCAGCAAAGGGATAGAGGAAATAATGGGGGAGGAGAACATGAGATTCCTCCCCCACAAGTCCTTGTGGGTCCCTCTCTTGCGAAATTGTGTTAAGGATTACTTGTTAATGTACAACAATATAGGGATGTTATATAGGTACAAAAAAGTGCCCACTATTAATTTCTATGGGGTTTTACAGAAACTCTTATTAATGCACTTTTTCCTTAAAACCTGAATGGATTATACATGCACACTAGTGGTTAATCCTTACCTGTTTTTATTGCTGTAATAACATAAGGTAATACTGTAGTGCTAAACCTGAATGTTTTTCATTGGTTTGGGGTCATTTAGATTCCTGGTATTTTGGATGTGAGCATGCTCAGCCACAGCCTTGAATGGATTCTAAATTATACCGGTGCCTTTTTAATGAAACCCTTGCATTTAAAAAACAAGCCAAAACAAAAAACTTCAGTCTTGCTTGGTCTACCTTTTTAAAAGACTATAGACCCTGTGGTTTACTATTTGTGTCATCTATGTTAAGTTATCTTGAATCTGCACTATTCCTGATGTGCATAAATCAGGGCTGCAGCCTGTGGTGGGGTGCATGGGGAGGGTGACCCCTTTTGATATTGCAGTAGAAAGCATAACTATGGGATGGAGCTAAGCTAAGTCTTCCAGAGTTAGAATGTCCATGAAAGGCTGCTCCTAGAGAAAAGGGGACCCTGAGGAATAATATGAAGGGAGTCTGCAGGAAGAAGGTTTAATCAGCAGAAATCGTTAGTTTAGTGGGGAATCTGGGGATCCAATCATGTGTGTCCTAAAACAGAGAATATACTGAAAAAGTTTTCTCTTCAATTATAGGTACAGCCACAGTGCAGAAGTTCAAGTGCGCCTTCAATTTTTGACATGTGTCTTTTCAACGCTGGGATCACCAGATCACTTCAGTATGTTCTTATTGTACCAGTTTTAAAAGCAATTTTTTTGTGAAACTCCATGCTAGTCATAGTTGAAATATCAGTTAAATATCCCCCAGATAGTTAGACAAATACTGCTGCAACAGGGAAAGAAACAGTGGAGCACTTTCAGGAAACCGTTTCTTTAAAGACCCAGGAAAGCATGCTGTTGTGATAGTGAAGTGCTGATTTCTTACCAGTTCTGAATAGCCAAGCGTGTTTCAATTCAGACAGTAATACAGGTCAAACCAGCAGATAAGGGGTGGTGTGATCCCAATAAGGGCTATACATTGAACAGCTGTACTTGTTTCAGGCATGCCTTAAGAAGCAGAGGTTAATTGTCTTCCACCAAAACATTTTGCTGTGCTCTTGAATATGAATTACAGTGTACAGTAAGAAAATACAGCTTGAAAATGCAGGATGCTAATATGTGAGAAAGCCCTTATTCATCTCAAGTAGATTTTTGAGCTAGTTCATGTACATAGGAAGAATGCATTTACCTGTTCCAGATGTTGTTTTATAGGGGAGCATTCAAACATGTCTGAAACGGCAGACTTTTCTGCAAATAGAAGGTTAACGTGTTGACAGTTATTTTAACATAGTATTGTCTTTGAAGTGCTAGCATTCCATGTACAGACTTTGTACATGTATGGGAGCTTTTTATTTTCATGGAGTATTTAAAACGCACAATCTATCTGCTGCCTTGTGGTAGAATCCAAGAGGAACTGTATCACATAGTATTTTTTTACATTCTCTATCACTGGAAGACGGGATCCTTATATGGGTTGTGCCTCCTCCATATTTGTCTTTCTCCTCTATGGCTATGGCTTGCTGTTAGCCAAGCCTGCAAACCTCAGAATTATAGTATCTTACTATCATTACTTTTAGAGTGACTATTGTTGCCAGGTGGTTCATACCAGATCGTCATGAAACAAACATAGAGGTCCGTTGTCACTGAAAAACAATTTTATGACATGTAGTAGTGTTGATCAAGGGTTTTCTGCGTGCTTTAATCTCTAGGGTTGAGTCTGGAACAAGTAGACATACTGTGGCATTGTTTAGTAGAAGATTCTGAATGCTATGATGATGCACTACACTGGTTTTTAAATCAAGTCCGAAGCAAAGACCAGCATGCCATGGGAATGGAAACCTACAAGCATCTTTTTTTAGAAAAGGTAGAAGAGAAATGTACCCATTTAACATGTAACAATTTAGTGTTTCTGTTTTAAAACTTGCTTGACCATGGCCATTTTTTTCTTTCCTATACTAAACTTTTAAAATTTTACTTTCCTATATTAAACTTTTTTTAGATGCCCCAGCTAAAGCCTGAAACAATTAGTATGACTGGATTAAATTTATTTCAACATTTATGCAATTTGGCACGATTGGCTACCAGTGCGTACGACGGTGGCTCAAATTCAGAGGTAAGCAAGGGTATTGCTACAGTTTTCCTTCTTTCTGAGAGTTAAATTAATTGTCAAAGGACTCTGATGTGATAAGTGAATGTTTACTGAGCAGTGCTAATTAACTAATACCGTGTGGCCTTAGTGTGAAGTCTGCTGTCCTGTAAATACTAATAAGAGGCTTCTTATTTGAAAGTGAATTATGGCAATTAAAGTGCTGGAAGTTATGAAGAAAAGACCAGGGATGCTAATGTTTTCTCTTCAAGATTAAGAACTTCTTTGCCTTCTTTTACATAGATCCTCCTTTATGTCTCTGATGGTCATGTGAAATATTGGTGGATAGGGTATAAGGTTCTCTTGATTTGTGTACAAATCAGGATTAGAAAGGTGAGAGGAAATGTAAATAAATCACCAAAAGTATCAGAAAAACCTGGAGCATTGTATTCTGCATTGTGTCATTGATTGGAACCCAAAATACTGTATGTGGAACCTAAAAAGAATGTATGTGGAACAGCACAATGACAAAAATGTTAATAATAATATTCCTGTTGTGGCAAGTGGCCAGATTGTAGTGTTGCTTGAAATCCCTTGCTTTGGGACTAATATACCTTAAGGACTGCCTACTCCCATACACACCTGCCTGACCACTGTAGTCAGCTTCTGAGGCTGTTTTGGGTTCCCCACCTTCTCCAGTTAGGTGGGTGGCAATCTGAGAGAGGGTCTTCTCAGTCATGGCACGAGAATTACAGAACTCTCTCTCTCCCCAGGGATCTGTTCCCTTCTATCACTGCCTTCTGCCACCAGGTGAAGACCTTTTATGTTTCATCTGCCATTCCCTCAGTCACCCCTCCTTCCTGCCATAGGTTTTAATTGCTGTTTTAACATAATGTATTTTGGTTTGGGTTTTAATTGGTTTTATGATCAGTTCGTATAATGCTGCTTTTAATTGTCAGCTGCATTAGCACTGATTGGGCAGAAAGGCAGAACCTACATTTTGCAAATAAATAAGACTGAATTAAGACACTATGACAGACTGGCTTTTAGTCAAAGATCAGATGATGTCAGACAGGCGTGTTTCTGAAGAGAGAATAGGTGGCCATATGGTATAGGTGGATGGAATGTTGACCTTACATCTGGCAGACTTCCATCTTGGTCCCCACTCAGTTTCAGTGGCACCACAGAATGTCAGATTTGAGTCCTTTATGAGGTAATTGGTAGAACATGTTTCCATACTTAACTGCTGTTCCTCTTTATACCAGTTTCATATTTGAATATTAGTCTGTCTTCACAAACTGGTTTGGAAGAAAGCTCAAATCCTGCGAAGTCAAATGTAATGATTACCAGACTAATAAAGGGGCAGGATGGGATCAGAGAGCAGAAGTGTTAACTAGTATTGTAAAAGGTGCACATGGAGCATGGTAGTATCTCCTGGCATTCATTTTTCTCTCTGATTCACTAAGCTCTGCAAAACATTCCTGCTGTTACCAGCTGCAATCAAAAAAGGGTCCTGGTTCTAGTACTAGCTTGTTTTCTACCCACTTTCTGTCAGCTGGTAGTTATTTATGACTCTGTTGACTTGGGAGTTACTCAGTTTGTTCTGTTATAAGCAATTAAATGATGGCTGGTGGACCAGAATGTTAATTTGGCCAAAGAAAGAGTTCTGAAAAGTACTTCTGTTGTAAACATTTAATTGCTTTTTGTAACATGGAGGATTGGAATTGGGTCAGGATTCTCCCCACCCAGGTATCCTGTTTTCCTCTTGGCATCTGTGCCATTTGATATCACATATTGAACAGGAGCCTATGTACATAAACCTGATCCATGTCTTTCCTAATTTTGCGGGGTGGCAGTGGGGAGGGCTGACAATTATGCACATTAGGCCTACATGTCCAGGTCATGATAGGAATGTGGCATCCAACATGCAAACTCTGGAGAGATGAATCAGGCGAACATGTTAGGGTGGTGAAGGAGAGTCTGTCCCAAGCACAATCCTGCACCATATGTGGATAAATGTCTATAAATGTATAATGTCTGTTGTGAACACACAGGAGGAGGAATGTTAACATGCATGTTGACAAAGTAGCTCATGTTTTTGTACACACTTCAGAGGACTTAGCTAGTTCTAGGTGGACAGTTTTGAGTTTTATCTGCAGTGTTTTTTGGGGGGGGGGACGGGGGACTAGTTCTTAAGCAGCTGTTTGAATGATTGAACGCAAACAGGCTAAGTGGATAACTAGTTCTTTGTCTCTTTCTGCAGTTATGTGGTATGGACCAGTTTTGGGGCATTGCTTTAAGAGCACAATCTGGAGATGTGAGCCGTGCTGCTATCCAGTACATCAATTCCTATTACATTAATGGTATGCAATGTCAGTTTGATATAAGATTCTGAGCAATAATATACATCCCAGTTCTTACCGGGGGGGTGTGTGTGTGTGTGAATATCTTTGGAGTTTACGGTCATTGTGAACCCAAAATATTTATAGTTCATAGTGCAGTTGAACATTCACTTCTAAATTGTCTTTCAGGTAAAACGGGTCTAGAGAAGGAACAAGAATTTATTAGCAAGTGCATGGAAAGTCTAATGATAGCATCTAGCAATCTTGAACATGATTCACACTCAAGTCTCACCATTATTGAACGTGGGCTCCTTATGCTTAAGACTCATTTAGAAGCTTTTCGGAGAAGGTAATTCCCCCCCCCCCCCCATTGGAATGGGGTAAGCTTTGTTCTCTGACCTTCTCAAATCTCTTTATGTAATATAAAAAATACTGTTTGAAATGATAGTGGTAAAAGTATTCATGGGATCAAACCACAGTTTCATGATTTGAGTAGTATTCACTGCCTACTGAATATAAGAATTGTGAATGTGTAAAGAGAATTCCAGAGCAAAAATCAATGGTGGAGGTGGTGGAAAGTGCTGCCAAGTCACAGCTGACTTATGGTAACCCCGTAGGGTTTTCAAGGCAAGGGATGTTCAGAGCTGGCTTTCCATTGCCTGCCTGCGTATCACAACCCTGGTACTCCTTGGAGAACTCCCATCCAAATACTTGCCAGGGCCGACTGTACTTAGCTTCCGAGATCAGATGTGATTGGGCTAGTCTGGGCCATTTGGTCAGGGCAAAAGTCAACATCAAATTTTGATATTACTCTCACAAGACTTCTGTCAAAAGACCCCAAACTGTAAAGGCATGAATTCAAAGAGTTATTTAATGAAGACTGCAGTAGCTCAGTGGAATCTTAATGTACTTTAAAAATATGCCCATTGGGTTCAAAAGCTGTTTACTGGGCATGGGCAGATGGTGGTGGGTACTATTGAAGAAAAGTGTCCTTGTTCTCCTGCAATTAAATCTGTGGTTCTTGGATCCTGATCAGGTCTATGACATCAACAATATCTAAAATGTTTAGAAATCCATTGGGATTCTCTTTCCTCTAACCAGCACTGGCTTTAGCTTAGCCCTCAAAAACAGCTATAATTGGAAAGCCTTAAAGCTTCCAAAAGATGTTTAGGCAGCTCAGTTTGTTTAAGCCACAAATTGTCAGCAGTTTTAACTCCTCATGTGATAATGCTTCCTCCTCAGGTTTGCGTATCATTTAAGACAGTGGCAAATTGAAGGTACTGGCATCAGCAGCCATTTAAAAGCATTGAGTGACAAACAGTCATTGCCTCTTAGAATTGTTTGTCAGCCAGCTGGACTTCCTGACAAGGTATGTGCTGGTAATTTTTATTCCATAGGGGCATTATTTATGCCCTGTGTCCTTTGGTTATTCTCCATTAAGCTAGCATGTTCTATTTCAGATGACAATTGAAATGTATCCAAGTGATCAGGTAGCAGATCTAAGAGCTGAAGTTACTCATTGGTATGAGAATTTGCAGAAAGAGCAGATAAACCAACAAGCTCAGCTGCAGGAGTTTGGACAAAGCAGTCGGAAAGGAGAGTTTCCAGGTAAGTGATAAAGCATCTCTTGACATAAGTGGCACATTATGCCTGCTTTATTAGCTATCATCTTAGAATATTGCCAAGATAATCTCTAGTTAGGGGAGAGTTGTCCATCATGGCAGGTCTGTCCTGTCACATGAACATGAACATATGAAGGTGCCTGATCATGTCTATCTAGCTAAACATGTTCTACTCTCTGGAGCAGTTCTCCAGGGTGCCTGGCAGAGAAATGTCTTTCCCAAAGCCTACTGCTTAAAATCTTTTAATGGGAGTTCTCAGGGATTAAACCTGAGAACTTCTGCATGCAAATCATGCACCACTCCACCAAGCCATGGCCCTCTTCCATCAGGCTCTTCAGTTAAATGGTTCCTGGTGGTTCCTTGATTCATCTTGAGGGCGGCGGCGATTCAGTTGCAGAGTTTCCTGGATGACACTTCCATGCTAGACCCGTTTCAGTCCAGCTTCTGTCCAGGTCATGGGATGGAGACGGCGCTGGTCGCCCTTACAGATGACCTCTGACGGCATCTGGATCGGGGCAGAACGGCGGTGCTGGTGTTGTTAGATCTGTCGGCTGCCTTTGACTTGGTCGACCACCAGCTACTGATCCACCGCCTCGCCGACATAGGGGTTCAGGGGCTTGCCCTACAGTGGCTCGTCTCCTTCCTCTAAGGCCGGGGACAGAGAGTGGTGCTGGGGGAGCAGATGTCCCAGAGGCACCTGCTGGTATGCGGTGTGCCACAGGGGGCAGTGCTATCTCCCATGCTGTTTAACATCTATATGCGCCCTCTTGCCCAGATTGCCCGGAGGCATAGGCTGGGCTGTCACCAGTACGCTGATGACACCCAGTTGTATCTGCTGTTGGGCGGCCAGTCTGGAGCCACCCTGGATGACCTGGAGCGGGTGCTTCAGGACGTGGCGGGCTGGCTCAGGCTGAGTTGACTGAAATTGAATCCAACGAAGACGGAGGTCCTGTGCCTGAATCGGAGCGGGGCGGGGTTAGGGATCCCACTACCGACCTTCCGGGGGGGGGGGGGGCGTTGGTGCCTGGGAGTGCTCCTGGATGTCTCCTTAACCATGGAGGCCCAGGTAGCAGCCACTGCCCAAGCAGCCTTTTACCATCTACGGCTGATTAGGCAGTTGGTTCCCTCCCTCGAACGCAATGACCTGGCGACAGTGATTCATGCTGTGGTCACCTCGAGGCTAGACTACTGTAACACTCTCTAAACGGGCTGCCCTTGACTCAGCTCCGAAGGCTGCAGCTAGTGCAGCCAGGCTGCTGATGGGCCTCTCGGCGTCCAGCCTGTGCTGAGGGCACTTCACTGGCTGCCTGTAGCATACCGGATCCGGTTCAAGGTGCTGATTTTAACCTTTAAAGCCCTATATGGTCTGGGGCCTGCCTACCTAAGGGACCGCCTTTCCCCATACACACCCCAGAGAGCAAGGCAGTCAGGCACTCAACATCGCCTGACCCTTTCATTTCTTAATTATCTGTAGTGTCCAGTACCAAACTTCCATTTTTATCTCTATGAATTTTAAAAGTGAAGACTTGCGTGGAGATTAAACAAGCTGTCTTGCATGTTATTTTGCTTCTTGATGCATGTATATATATTCTGTACCACACAGTTATATTTTCATGACATAATTATTAAAACATTAGCCTAATAAAGGAAAGGAATGGTGCCCAAGTAGCATGGATGGAAAACATTGGTGAACTTCAGCTAATAGTGGTTTGGCCCCTGTGTTACTTAAAAAAATTAAAAAACAAACAGAAGACCTCCAGCCAGCTAGTAAAATACATTTTGCTCTATTTTAGGTGGCCTCATGGGACCTGTGAGAATGATCTCATCTGGACATGAGTTGACAACGGATTATGATGAAAAAACTCTACATGAATTAGGTTTTAAAGATATGCAGGTATTTATTTATTACTTGACAAACACATAAAAGGATAATTTTGCATAATGGTTGCTGTGTGGTTGTGGTGGGTAGTTCAAAAAGTGTGCTTGAAACAATTTATTTAAGGCCCAAACATGTTCATGTCAGAGGAATCTTCTTCACGGACAGCTGTAAAACGAATGTACCATTCACTTAGGGTTGTAGTAGAGTACCCATCTCTTTAAACCAGTGGTACTCACTCTGTAGCTCCGGGAGAATCACATTTATAATTTCAGTCAACCAAAGGAGCCACATTTACTGCCATCCCTGGAATGAGGCCTGCATCTTGGGGGGGCTCGCAGCTTACCATCCCTCTTGCAGTGGCTGCTTCAAGGCCAGCCACAAGTTCCAACAGACAAGGGCCTTGTCTACTTTCCTGCAGCAGAGAGCAGTTGGCACACTGGGGAACAACAATGCTCAGAAGAGCCACAGGTGGAATGTCCATAAACCCCATGTAGCTCCAGAGCAACGGAGCATCACTGCTTTAAACTCTAAAATGTCATAAAAGTTAGTACAGTATCTCTCCAAGCACATAATTAAAGGAAGGCACTTGTTTGCACACAAATTCTTATCAACTAAAGCCCATTCTACTTTGTAAATTACATGTTTTAGTAAACAGGCCATAGTTTTAACGCTCATTACTAACAGTCCAGTTCTTGAAAAGAGATGAGAAAAGGGAAACATGATAGTGGTGGTGGTGGATAGTGCCATCAAGTTGCAGCTGACTTATAGCCACCCTGTAGAATTTTAGAGGCAAGAGATGTTCAGAGGTGGTTTCCCATCCCCTGCCTCCACGTCACAACCTTGGTATTCCGTGGGAGCTCTCCCATCCAAATACTAGTCAGAGCCAACCCTGCTTAGCTTCCAAGATCTGAGAAGATCGGGCTAGCCTGGGTTATCCAGGTCAGGGCAGACATGACAGAGGTTTATAAAATTATGCACAGGGTAGAGAGAGTTGACAAAGACAACTATTTCTTCCTCTCCCAAAATACTAGAACTTGAGGCCATCCAATGAAACTGATGGGCAGTTTCTCTACAAACAAACAAAAGGAAATCTTTCTTTATACAGCAAGTGATTAAAATGTGGAATTTGCTGCCACAGGATGTAATGATGGGCACAGACAGCTTTAAAAAGGGATCAGATAGATTCATGGAGGGATAGGTCAGTCGGTTGCTACTAGCCATGGTGGCTAAAGGGGACCTCCACATTTGGAGGCAATCAGCCTCTGCATCCCAGTGTCAGGAGGCAACATCAGGAAAAGGCCTCAGCTTCTGTATCCGGTTGTTTGTCCACCAGAGGAACTGGTTGGCCACTGTGTGAGACAGGATGCTGGACTAGATGGACCACTAGTCTGGTCCAGCAGGACTCTTCTTATGATTTGCCATGTTGGCATGCCGGTATGAGGTGGTATAACTAGTTGGTAACATATATCTACTAGGGTAGAAAAGACATGCAGAGAGAGAGTGGTGTAGCGTGCCTGCAGTCCCCAGTTTGGGCTCTCTACATGTGGTTCACTACTAGAGAGCCTGGGGAAGAGTCCCAGACACAAATAATGTTCAGTATCATCAGACCCAGAGTTTTCACATGTGTGTTCTAAGTGTGCACAGGGACTGTATTTAAGCAAGCAGTGATTTATCTACAAAGTCAGACTCTTAAGCAGTGATTTATCTACAAAGTCAGACTCAAAGTCAGACTCCACTCTGTATGTGTATCTTGCTCCCATTCAGGTTCAGTGGGAATATTTAGACATAGTCCAGGGATGCTGAAAACCAGCTTTTCAGCAAGATCAGGGAATTAACAATGTTAGTTACAGAGTAATGCAGGGTGGAGAGAGGCTTTGCTTCCCAGCAATCTTGTGATGCTTTTAATTGAAATCTGTAGTCATCAAGGACTGAAATCATTAGTCATCAAGGACTATTATGGTCATGAAAAGGTCTTGCAGTGGAAGTCAGGCTATATTAGAGATGTAATCTCATAGTCATGGAAAGGCTGAGTGAAAGAGTAAAGACCCTCTCTAGAGTATTACTATTCATCAGCAGAGGACTGACTTGTGGTTTTCCACCTCCTTGGCTACAGAACTAGACTTGGGGATGCTGTCATCTTCTAAGAAGCTGGCTTGCAAATGTGCTGCTTGGAGTACTGATTACTGGTGGTATATTTTTTTTTCTTTTTTAAAAAAATCCTCATTTGTTGTTTTAAGATGGTGTTTGTATCCTTGGGTGCTCCAAGGAGAGAGCGAAAGGGGGAAGGTGTTCAGCTTCCAGCATCCTGCTTACCACCTCCCCAGAAGGACAACATCCCAATGCTCTTACTTCTGCAAGAACCTCATCTGACCACTCTCTTTGATTTATTGGAGATGCTTGCGTCTTTTAAGCCTCCTCCTGCAGAAGTAGCCATGGAAGAAAGTGAGGTAATTTTGTTCAAGTTCTTATGTAGGCATAGAAACCATTCATATTGATATGATATGGCACTTCTTTAAAGATGATTATACATATTGTAAGTCACGATGACTCACTTCCTTATCAGTGTACTAGATTTTGTATCATGATTTTCAATTTCACTTGTCTTTTCAGCTGTGTCTCAGACTAATTCCAGTGAGGTTTATGAATCCTCTTGAGTTGTTTATCAGTTAGCAGTAAATAATGCAAACTATTTCACAGGTTGCTTTAGCTTAATATAAGGTATTTTGGTGTGCATTTATGTCATTTCAGAGTATAAAATGTGAAGAGCTCCACCTTCATGCAGAAAATCTGTCAAGGCGAGTCTGGGAATTGTTAATGCTTCTGCCTACATGCCCCAATATGCTGCAGGCATTCCAAAATATTTCAGATGAACAGGTGTGTGAATTTAAGTTCTTCCTTAAATATTTCCATCTGTCTTATAGCCCTTCAGAATGTCTGCACTCATCCTGTTCAAACTGTTGTTTCCTGAGATGGTTACACTGGAGAGCCAGTGAGTTCTACAGTGAGCCCATTGAATACATGGCAGAGGATTGCTTTGAAACTTCCCATTCATTGGCTTGCAGTGCTGAAGTGTCAAGCTGTTTTTCACTTAATTTTTTTTTAAAAAGTTGACATGAGTTGTCCCTTGAACATCTGAAGAAAAAAATTCAAAGAACCTCCGCCACATCAGCATTTCTTTGTCACTATTATTTTGGCCTCAGACCACCTGGTAGTGCCTTAGGAGCCACGGGTGGGTCGTGATAGTACAAAGTAAGAGCTGTCACTTTATATTTGTATGATCATTGTGTTGTGTTGAATATAGTTTAAGTAGTTAAGGAATGTTATTGTAAGAAATGAAAATCTACACACAAAGCTGTTAGGTGTCTTCTCCTTAGCACAGTGTGCTGGTGTTACTAGCTGTAATGCTTTGATCTCTTTAAAAGGGTAATGATGGATTCAATTGGAAAGATCTCTTGAGGATAAAAAGTGCCCATAAACTTTTGTATGCCCTTGAAATCATTGAAGCTCTTGGAAAACCCAATAGAAGAATAAGGCGGGAATCCACGGTAAAATCAATTTATTAGAATTCCTTGAAATGTCATAAAAATATGTTTGTTTGTTTGTTTTAATAATTCTGGTTTTTTTTTAATCTTTTAACTTCAGGGAAGTTATAGTGATTTGTATCCAGATTCTGATGATTCAAGTGAAGATCAAATAGAAAATAGTAAGAACACTTGGAGCTGCAAGGTATGTTAATATATTTATATATTATCTTGGTGACAAGAATGTATGCATAATACTTTTTCTGCTGAAATGAGTAAAAAATCTGAACTTTGCTTTAGCAAAGCCAGGATTTTTTTGGCAGAAGCGTCCAACATGTGATATGCAAACATCTTGCTTGCTGAAATACTTCCATCCAAAACCTGTAATGGTCCCGAGGAGGGGTTGTAGAGTAAGATTTTACTTAGTTTGTTTAAAACGTTTCTGTTCGCTTTTCCACCCAAATAAGATCTCCAAAGCAGCAAACTTCAGGGCATTAAAACTGCATTTCAAACATATAGCAGTTCTTGGTTATTTTACTTCACACTGTATCTAGGGAGTACAAATTCAGCTCCAAGTATTCACTTTGGAAAATATTGGGGAACTGCAACCCATTTGGGTTCTACCTGCACATAATCTGTGCTACTTACTTCGGATATATATGAGTGTGGTCAGTATTAAACCAGTGCATTACATTGTGTTGAGCTATGTGTTATAGAAATTACAGTGAACAGAGGCATATTATCTTTCGTTGGGAAAATTGCACTTCTTGATTTTTTTTTAGATGAAAAAATAAGTATATTATGAAGTGTAACAGATCCCCTACGATTTGCTGTCCAACACCCCCCCCCCCCCCCCAGTGTTACTAGCACAAAATAATCAAAATATATTACTATATCAAAATCATGAGATAATGTTTAGGATTTGAAAACATAAGGAGTGTGTCATTTCAGATCTGAATATTTCTTTCTTACCTCTAAAGCTATGTTGAGTAGACAGTTTTAAAAGGTGGACAGTCATTCTTGAGAAAATAAAAAAGCTGCTTAGTAATGTTTGGTAGAGATATTTGTATCTTGCAACATGTTGTTTTACATTGGCTTTCTTTTTTTTAACAGTTTGTTGCTTCTGGCGGGCTTCAGCAATTACTGGAAATCTTTAACTCTGGAATTCTAGAGCCTAAAGAGCAGGAATCGTGGACTGTGGTAGGTCCTTCTTTGCTATGTTCCTTTAATCAGATTTGTAGCTTGCCAGATTATTATTCGTAAGATGGTCACTGAAGACATAAATGTGCCCACTGTTGGGAACTTGTTTTCCTAATCAAGCCAGGGTGTGCAGGTTCAGAGCTCCCCCCTTGTAAGCCTTCCCCTCATTTATTTTAGTTGCAAGTGTTGCTTCATGCATGCAAATAGCCATGCACAGTGTTCCCCTGCACTGAAGTGAATGGGGAAGCCTGCAGTCTCTGGAGCTTTTTCTGTGCAGTTCATTGCAGTATGCACAGGGTTAAAGGTATAGTTTTTCTTGCACTGCTCTTTCTAAAATCCTTTAAGGGGTTTTTACCTGTCGGAATACATGCTGATGTCACCCAGCACGACCTCACCACCCCTGAACTTTCTTCCTCCATCCATCCACTCCCTCATATCACATTGACCTGTCTGAAAATTCTGCTTGGATGCCTCTTCCCTGTCTCAGGATCATTATGTCCAAAACTTAACATCTCACCTGTCTAGCCTAGCTCTCCTAATTGTCCCCCGTCCATTGACAATGCTTTTTTCACTCTCTTCTTCCCTTTACAATACTACGAAATGCAGCCCTTCCTCACTACCCATGGGGAAAAAAATCTTGTTCACTCTCTAATCTGTAGCCATGGCTATGTCAGCCTTCTATACTGTGGTGTTCCATTGTTTCTTCAGCCACTATACAGCATTCTGCCTTCAAAATTTCCGCTTTCTTGTTGTTCTGACCATATGATGTCACTTCTTAAATCTCTGTATTGATGCAGCACAAACACCTTGTTTCCTTCAGAGTCTTCTGTGACCTTGTCCCCTCCCTCTTATCTCTCCGCTCTCACATCGTGATGCATCCCTGCCTGTCGCTTTGCTGCTCCAGGTTCCCCCTCGTCAAGATTATCTTCTCTGTCTAATCGTTCTGCCCTTTTTCTCTTGCTGCTCCTTTTGCCTTGAACCACTTCCTAGGATGCTGCTTCTCCTCCCTATGCTGTTTCAAATTTTAGATTGTAGTGCCATCAGGGCAGGGATTTGCTTTGTACCATAAAGGATCATAACACATTGAAGAAGCAATGTAAATTTTGAAGATTCAGAATGATGAACTAACTGAAAACTGAATTGGTTTCCTTATTTGCAGTGGCTGCTAGACTGTCTAGCGTGCTTGCTGAAGTTGATATGCCAGTTTGCTGTAGATCCCTCAGACCTGGATTTGGCTTATCATGATGTCTTTGCCTGGTCTGGAGTAGCAGAGAGCCACAGAAAAAGAACTTGGCCAGGGAAATCACGGAAGACAGCAGGGGACCACACGAAGGGCCTTCATATACCCCGCCTGACAGAGGTGAGACAAAACTTCCAGCATAACTTTTAACTACCTGGACTAAGACACGGTGTCTCCTTTCTTGGTGTCAGAGTTGAACTAATTCTTTCAGACCACCTGACAGTGGGTTAATTCCTTACAATGGGTTAATTCCTGACATTTGTTCCAGAAGGCAGAGTTGTCGATTAGTTTTGCTGCTATGCCTTTCTACCAAAAAAATAGCCCATTCCCCTAAAAAAAAATTTAATCTATCTAAAAATGTCTAAAGGCATTTTTACAGGAATTTGTATATTCTAAACAGTACCTCTAGATAGGAACGGCAGTTGGACTGGAAATGCTAGGAGAGCAAAAGTATTAATAGCTAAATGTAAACTTTGATTTATAACTGATCTTGTGTATATAGCAAAATTCCTAGATTCCCACTTCTTAGACTTTTTTGTGACACTGTTTTCCTATTTATTTACTTAAACTTTAGGCATATTTTTCTCATAGAGCTCATAATGCCTTTACCAGAAATAGAAATGATGCAAATAAGACTCTTTCAAAGTAAACTGATGCTTCTGCAACTCTTCATGTTTTTGTGCTGGTGTTGTACATATTCCCTTAGTATTCCTTCTTTCTGTGACTGATAGTTCTGAATCAAGTCTAGAGCCATTCATGTTGGATCACATTCTTTTAAAACATGTACATTTCCTTTAGATCAGTTAAGATCCTGTGGAGAGACCCTTGGAATCCATGGCAGGAGAGCTGAGTTAAATATTTCTTTAAATGAATATCAACTACATTTTGACAGAAGGATATAAATCCAGATACCTCACAAATTATCCAAGAAATTTAAAATTTCTTGTTAGATCATTTTGTTAATAGCTTTCTGGCACTATACTATATTTTATTTATTTACTTCACTTATCCCATGCCTTTCTTCCCAAGGGGGGAGAAAGCAGCTTACATTGTTCTCTTCTTTTCCATTTTATCCTCACAACAACCCTGTGAAGTTGATTAGGCTGAGATAGTGTGTGTGGTCCAAGGTCACCCAGTGAGCTTCATGGCCTAGTGGAGGTTCAAATCCAAGTCTCCCAGATGTTTGTTGAACACTCTTAACCACAACACCACACTGGTTTTCTCTTTTTCCTGCCCTATTCAAAGAACTTTGAATGGGGTACCTATGAAAAAGAAAGAAATGGCTATCCCAGAAAAGCAAAGAAAGCAGCAGTTTCATATCTTCTCATACATGAGGTGGAAAACCATGATCTGCTGTTATGTCTGTGTTGTTCCATAATGACCTGTTTTTTCAGGTTTGTTCAAAAGTATAAAGAATGCATATAGTGTTCAAAGTATTTTGCGGGGAGGGCTTGCGGGGAGGGCGGGATATAAACACGAAAAATAAATAAATAAATAAATAAGTAGCAGCTGCATTAACTGTTTTCTTTTGACTTCAATTTTTTTAAAGGTATTTCTTGTACTTGTCCAGGGAACCAGCTTAATACAGCGACTTATGTGTGTTGCTTATACATATGACAACTTGGCGCCTAGGTACAATAACCTTTTTTTAATATCTTTGGTAAGATTTATAGTATATATATTTGCATTAAAGCATCGTAGTGAACTTGATGAATTTCAGAAAGAAATGAGATGTTGCTTTAAAAAAGTATAGTAGAATCTATTATTTTTTTCCTAGATTTGCCTGTGAGTCATTGTAGTTCGGTATTTTGTGAACTTGGCTTCTCACCCACATGAAAGAAGAAAAGCATCCAACTATGCAAGGCATTCTTGTTTTCAAGAGTGCGGGGGGACGGGACCTAGTTGTGATCCAAAACACATACAACATGTTGGGCAGCCTGGAGTCTACCAGTATAGCCCTGATCTATTGTGGATGTCTGGCCATACTGGTTGCTGGAACCACTGCAAGCTAGCCTGCCCGCCCCCCCTTGGCACCACACTGTCCTTGTAGGACTGGGCCTACTCACCTCAGGCAAGCAGCCTTGCCCAACCTTCTTTCTCCATGCAGGAGTAGTCTATACACAAGGCCACAAACACTCATGAAGGGGGGGCAATGTGGCTTTGCACCCAGAAATTTTGCCAGGACTAGTTGTGTCTAAGTGGCCCCTGTTCCTTGATAATTCTTCATATGCCGTCTTATCTTCCCCTTTTCCCTCTCATTTAGCAGGCCTAAACATATAACAACTTTCTAATATGATAGCTTCTCCTTTTTAGTCTGATGTGCACTAGTTTTGTTGCACTAAGGATTTTTAGAAAGGGAACACAAAGCCCTTTCAACAGTATTTCACTAACATACTTAGAGTGAGGGAATGTATATTTTGAACAAATTTCAAGCAAACCACTTTTTAGTATACAGTTTTTTAGCAATATGTGTTTTTGCATCAAGATCTAATTAGCCTGTTTTATTTTTCCTGAACAGGGTGTTGAAAGCTCAAGCTGATCATAGGTCAAGACATGAAGGTTAGTGATAGACTGAACATTTAGCCATGGAAACTGATTACTTGGTTTATGTAACATTATACATCATATTATCTTGAAGAATAGACTTTATTGCAAAAAAGTCTCATCACTATGGAAAATATTCTGTAAACTTTTCTGAGGAGAGAAGAACCTTTATTTAGTGAAAAGATTTATCTTGAAAAACTGCTTTGCTGAGGCATGAGTAACTCAGACAGGAGCATGCGGAGACTAATTCTCCTTCAGTAATAGAGATTATTGTGAAACAAATTCCTCTTCTGCTTTGCTTAGTTCCTTCCACTGGGAGGAGCCTAGTTCTAATCCAGTGTGCTTTGAAGCAGCAGGGCTCTCACAGAGCAAAATGTTTTGCTTGTGGTAGGATCCCAGTCTCCTTCTTTTGGAAGGATGGGGGCGGCATGGAGAAAATCAAAATGTAAAGCTGTAAAGAGGTGCTGGAGTGGCCCATGGGCTAGCTTTGGGAAGGAGGCAAAAGCATCCCTGTCAGAGATCATCTTTTTCTGACAGTCTTCATTTGGGGGGAAACTTAAATTGTTGGATATGGCTGCCGTTTTCAGTAAGTCTTACTGAATTAAATTTGGCTGGTAGAGTGTTGGGGGAGTAGGGGGTTGATGTTTCAAACACTTCTCAAGACAGTCTTAAATAGGTTTACATTCATATCTGTCCAGTCTAAGAGAGATGACTGTGCAAAGGCCCCGCAGGAAAGTATTTTCACCTTACTCTGTTTAAATCCAGCCTAGCTCTTGATCTTGAAAGAAAACCCAGAGAGGGGTGTTGTGCATGAATTCTGTGTTAAATGCTGTGTTTTGATCTTCCCTTAGTTACTCACTATTCAATGTGGCTCTTGGTGAGCTGGGCACACTGCTGCTCTTTAGTGAAATCCAGCCTGGCAGATAGTGATAATTTACACGACTGGCTAAAGAAACTTACTCTTCTCATTCCAGAGGTAGGTTTAAAAAAATCATTTCACATGTCAAATTTAAGTACTTCAGCCATTTCAAAATAGCTTGGTTCTTCTGGATGGGTTTTTATCATTAATTACTGTAAGCCCATTCAAATGTCCTTCTTCCTAATTGTACGTTTTGTCTGAGTTTTCTCTCTAAACACATTTTCAGAAACAATGATATTTTGCTTGAATTCTGCAAAGATACATCTTTACAATTATTTAGATTCAGGGCAACAGAAGCTGTAACAGACATGATAAAAGCAGTGTATAAGTATTCTAGAGGAAAATAAAATTGTCTTTTATTTACATTAATTCTGTTTTATTCTTTCATTTCAGACAGCAGTCCGTCACGAGTCCTGCAATGGTTTATACAAATTATCATTGTCTGGTTTGGACGGGGGAGAATCAATAAACAGATCTTTTCTGCTGCTAGCTGCCTCAACGTTGCTGAAGTTTCTGCCTGATGCCCAGGCATTGAAACCTATCAAGGTAAACAGACAAAAACATTTGTGTAACAGCTGAGGGGTGAGGGGGAGAGAGAACACTTCAAAATTAAATTTCCGTAGACTCATAATTCTCAAATTAGGAGTTAGGGGCAAGTAGTGTCTTAGATGAGATGCTAGATTTTCTCCGACCACTTTCCCAAGCCTCCAGGGTTTTTATGTATCTTGATTAGAATGTAAATTAAAGACTGCATAAGTTGAGTAACAAAATTACAAAAAAAGTGAATAACAAAAAAGCAGCACTTGCGTTTTGCTCTGTGCTCTCCCTTTGTAACTTCCTGTCTGCTGTTAATTCCTGTCTGGCTCACATACTGGTAGCCAAATTTATAGTGTCATAGATCAGTGTTGGGAGGAAATTGTTGCAGTGGATCCATCCAGCTTTTTTCACTCAATCTCACTTAATTTTTCTCTGTGCTATAGTCCTTGCCCCACTTTTGTCCATGCAGATCCTATAATTTTCAGTATACCTGTTTTGGTAGTCAGAGGGGACTCTCTCCTCCCTTTTGCACCAGTAAAAAAGCTGGTTGGATCCAGCCCACTGTCTACATCTTCTCTTCTGCCCTGGCTCACACACTGTGCTGACATATTGTTAGAGCCTGTGTGTGGTGAGCATATGCTTTTCTTTTCACCCTTCTTGGAAGTGATGAATCAGGAAAAGCAAAGTTTGAGAAGTTGATTCTGCTCATGTAAGCTCATGATACTACTAAGAAAAAATAATTTCATGTTCAGTTTGCATCAGTGGAAGAGAGCATTGTGCCCAGGTTGTTCCTCATGCTTGGTTCCACAGTTAGAACCATGCAAGTAAAGTAGGTAGGTAATAGGTGCATTGGCACCCATCACAAACATGCATTCTGGGTGGAGAGAGGCACCTGTACAGAAAGAGGCCCCTGTAAAGGTTACCAGCTCTCCAGAGGCTCAACGGAGAGTTGGGCAGTAGCCTGTACAAAGGATGCACTTACTGTGCATGAGAGAGGCCATTTCATCAGAAGTTTAGTCCAATCATGATATGCGTGTTTGTAGGAATATGTTTGTGGAAAAAATTAACATTTCTTTTCTCAGGTAGAAGACTATGAAGAAGAACCCATCTTACAGCCTGGCTGTAAGGAATATTTCTGGTTGCTGTGCAAACTAATAGATAACATACATGTAAAAGATGCTAGTCAGGTAAGGTATAAATGAGGTTTGCAGTAAAGGGTGTTTGGGGTGTTTTGTTTTGTGCAGGAATAATCTCTGGTGGGCCTGCACTTAAGCAGGAATGTAACTCTGGTCTGTAGGCGTAAGAGTGAAAGTTGGGGTCAGGCAGCCCTAAATTTAACTACGTTTAAACAAAACCTGTGCTGTTTAGAAAAACTTGGGGCTGTTTGGCACCTCTGGATATGAGCCATTTATCACTTCATATCTGAGGGTGGAATTTCTTGATGGTGGAAAAGGAGGGAAAATGTTTTCTAACTCAAGAGAGAAAGACTTTTTCACTTTTCTCTGACACCTGGGGAAGAGCAAGCCCTCTGTTTTGGGCTGAGCTGAGAAGTTTTTGAAAGTGGGCTTTTCAAAGCTGTCTGAGGCTCACTCTGTGCCAGAGAAGTTCCCCCTGCCTTTTTTGGTGGTGGAGAAAAGAGGAGGGTGCTTCTCTTTTCTTGCAGTAAGCTTCACAGAGTTTTGATAACTAGAATTTTTGCTGCTCTTCGTGGCTTTGAAGATAGTGGGTCATCTCTTGGCATGAAAAATGGGCATGAACCGTAATCTCCACCCAGTCCTGAGGGCAAAGACTGAAAGCTTCTTGTCCACAGCTTAACAGCAAACAAGGGGAATTTAAAAATCCCACAATCTACCCCTCCTGGGTTCTCTGTTAAAGGACTGGAGCAGCTTGTTCCCCCCCCCCTCCAAAGTTTCTGTCAATGTTCAGTCCACTATGGAGGCTTTTGTTTTCATCAAAATGATTTTTAAGTCTTATCTCTTTTTCTTTTGCCTAATGTTTCCCCGCATACCTGGGGAGCCCCCTGGGTAGAAAGAGGGCCCTGCTTTCACTGTGTGAAGCCCTGCATTATGTGGGTTTCGTTATCTGCACAGAGAACAGCCAGTTAACTGTTAAACCACAACTGATGGTTGGACTGTGCTGAATGTGTTGTATAACATCAGATAATTGCATTGCAAATAACTCCAGTGAAGTTATATCAGAAAAACAGATATTAGCTTTCCTAACCCCCCATAACTGTATTAATAATTTGAGGCATGTTGACAATCTGAACGAACCAATTGTGTTTAGTTGTGTTCAAGTTCTGAAAAGCCTCCCCGTGGTTACCTGAAGCATGTGACTATGTACAGGCTTGCTGCAAATGGGGAAATATGAATCTGCTCTTGAGAAAGCTGAGAAAGTGAATGTAAGAAATCACAAGAGCTGGAAAACACATTGACAACAAATGTCACCACATGCACATTAAGGAAGGCAACAGTTCTAAAGATCATCATTGTTCTAAAGAACCAGACAGTAAATCCAAAAGGCGTACCTAGGAATTTGGATATACCTGAAGAAGCTTTTTGGATACTAGCCTATAGCTTTACTTTAAGCAAAATGGAATTTAGAATACCTGTTTTGAAACTAAAATTGTACTTATTTATTGGATGCACAATCTAAGTTTACATATTTGCATTCTGTGCTTTCATACCATGATGTTCAATTCATCTCATATAACAGTTATATTCATATTTTGTTTTTAAATTAGACAACTTTGGTTGATTTAGATGCCTTAGCAAGACATTTGGCTGACTGCATTCGAAGGTATGCTTTTAGTTGTATTAATTTACTTTAAAACCGGGGAGGAGGGGTGTTTTTTACATTGTTGACACAAGAGGAGATTTACTTACAGTAGTTGACAAATACACTGTTTGTGTTTTGTAGCAGAGAAATTCTTGACCATCAAGATGGTAACATAGAAGATGATGGCCTTACAGGTCTTCTGCGTCTGGCAACAAGTGTTGTTAAACACAAACCACCTTTTAAATTTTCCCGAGAAGGGCAGGTAACTACCAAGCACCTGAAAGAGACCAGACAGAGAATGTTGACACCTTGTCCTGCATAAATCTTCAGATTGTATTTCTCTTACGAATGCTTTACTTTTGAGAGACTTATTCAGATGCAGTATATCAAGATACTTGAGTAGATGGACATTTGGTGTGATTGGCGAGTGGTTCTTGCGTGGGTAGAAATGTAAGAAAATGCATTTATTAAAACCTGTACACTGCTGATAGTGGTAGTTTTAAAGGTCATGAGTCGGATCTGCTTCACCCTTTTTTAAATAAGGTGAAGCAAATGACCGCTACTGTCCTGGTTTAGACATTCGGGGGAAGGCCCCCTGCACAGTGAGACATGAGCCTGAGCCTGCATAAATGGTATCTTGTGTGAGCAGGGTTTTCCAGCCCTTTCAGGACTTATAGATATCAAGGCAGTAGTGCTTGCAGTGTTTGACTTTGATAAGTTTTAAAAACTGCTGGCATTAGTGTTGGGCAACAGTGACCAAAACCTCGAAGTGACTCTGACAGAACATGCTTTAGCACCCACTGTAAAGCCGATTAAGGTGACAGAGATGACGATGAAATATCTGCCATAATTGCCTCAGCAGCCAGTGCTGCCGTTAGATTTAATTCAGCAGCTGGCTACAGTTAATAGGAGTGAGCCTGGGAATGTTGGTGAGTTGGCATTTAACTGTGATGTGTTTGCATGGTTCTTTGCTGACAAAGTCTCTTGAATTTGTTCCCACTTAGATGCTAATTTAATCAATTGGAGGTTAGCACTTCCAATCACAGTTGCTTGGATCAGTTAGTTTAGTTTTCCTGAGCAGTGTCAGCAGGATCCTGGGGAATGTGAAAGCTACCACCTGTAGTCTATTTCCATGCCTTTCTGCTGTTTATAAAATCTTGTACTGAGGTAATGAGACCTCTTATTCAGAGAATTGTGCATTCCTCCCCCTCCCCCCCCCCCCATGGACCCTGAAAGGGGCAGTTATCAGACCTTTCTTTAAAGAAATGTTCTGCAGATAAGCAGGTATCCACCACTTGCAGACTTGTATCAGATCTGCCTTTTCTGGGGGAAATTATTGAATAAGTGTTAGTAAAACAACACCAGGTTTACTTGAATGACTCTGTCACAGACCCTTTTCCATCAGGCTTTCTTGGCCGGGCTTTGAGACAGAAATGGCTTTGGCGGCACTGATAGATGATGTTCATATCCAAATGGATATGGGGAATGGTATTTGTGCTACTTCTGTTAGATTTTTTGGCTGCCTTTGACACCATGGGTCATACTGTACTGCTGGCCCAGAAGAGGAGGTAAGTCTAGGTGGAGCAGTACTAAAATGGTTGAACCACTTTTTAAAGAGGCCCCAAGGAAGAGGCTGAATCTGATCCATGGAATCTATAGCATACGTGTGTGGGTTCCCTGCAGGGTTTAGTTCTTTCTCCCATGTTGTTTGTTATCTATGTGAGACCCTTGAACAAAATCATATGTTGTTTGGAATGTGATGTTGTCAGTGTGCAGATGACACCCAGTGATATACCACTTTGACTAAATCACCAGAGCTGTCATCCAGTGCTTGAAATGTGGTGGTCAAGTATGGTTGCCAACCTCCAGAGCCAGTTTGGTGTAGTGGTTAACTGCATGGACTCTAATCTGGGAGAACCGAGTTTGATTCCCTACTCCTCCACTTGCACCTGCTGGATGACCCTGGGCAAGCCATAGTTCTGGCACAGCGGTTATTGAAAAGGAGCAATTTCTGTCAGAGCTCTCTCAGCCCCACCTACCTCACAGGGTGTCTGTTGTGGGGAGGGGAAGGGAAAGGAGTTTGTAAGCCGCTCTGAGACTCCTTTGAGTAGTGAAGGGTGGGGTAGAAATCCAGTCTTCCTCCTCCTCCTCCAGACAGTGGCTGGAGATCTCATGGGATTACAGCTGATCTCCAGGCAACAAAGGTCAGTTCACTAGGAGAAAATGGCCACTTTGGAAGGTGAACTCCACCCTTCTCAGGCTCCACCTCCAAAATCTCCAGGTATTTCCCAATCCAGAACTGGCAACCCGGTGGTCAATTGACTGAGGGAGAGTAAACTGAATATGTATAAGACAACTTTAATGCCATCTACATGAGGCTGCCTCTGGAGACAATTTGGAAAGTTCTGCTGGCACAAAATGCATTGGCCCCTGTGTTCCTGGGGGCTGTCCATCAGGCTCTTTAGTGGCAATATATTTACATTTAGGTCCTGTTTAAGGTGGTTGTGCTTATTTTCCAAGCCCTTCTTGATCTGGGGCCTGTCTCTTCCAGTGTGAACCTGTGTAACAGCTGTGCTCCTGAAATAGCCTCCTAGCAATCTCCTCATTTTCTGCTATCTGGGGCAAGCCATTGTTGGCATAGTGTTTAAGAGTGTCGGGCTAGTGTCTGGAAGACCCAGATTCTAATCCCTGCTCATGATGTGAAAGCTTCCTCTATGACCTTGGGCCAGTCACATACTCTCAGCCTAGCACCTCACATGGTTGCTGTGAAGACAAAATGGGGAGAATGGTGCAAGCTACTTTGGGTCTCCATTTGGGTAGAAAGGCAGAGTATAAATAAATAAAATAATATCTGAGCCTAGGGCTTTTCTGTTGCCATTCCACTTATCATGAGGCAGGCACCTATCGTTGGGACCTTCTGGCAAGGCTGTAGGGTAGAGCTGTTAAAGGGTTGGGGGCCGCTTGAAGGTATATATGTGGGATCTGGGTGTTCTGTTTTAATGGGATGGATTTAATTACTTTTATGAATAAATTATTATTATTTTTGTTATTACCACCCACCTTGGGGTTTGACCATATTAGGAGAAAGGCAATGTCTGTAAGTACTCTGCATAAATAAATATGTGATTTTTATCAAGAAATCTATCAAGTGTGTATATTCTTGTGGCTCGTACCTACTTCCCACCACGCAGAGGGTCAAGCGTGTTAACCAGACCTGCATAAACTATGGAGAGAGAATTAGTCTTACTAGAGTTTAGCAGTCCACTTAAGCACCATCCATTTCTGTGGAATGATTCTGCATATAATTTTCTGTGTATTACCCCATGTTGTTGGAGTCGATGTAACTGTTAGACCTACTTGTTCTGTAGGAGTTCCTGAGAGACATCTTCAATCTTCTGTTCTTGCTACCGAGCCTGAAAGATCGCCAGCAGCCAAAGTGCAAGTCTCATTCTTCAAGGGCTGCTGCTTACGACTTGTTAGTAGAAATGGTAAAGGGTTCTGTAGAGAACTACAGGCTGCTCCACAACTGGGTTATGGCACAACACATGCAGTGTAAGAACGTTTTGTTAGTTTTGGGGCCTTTTTTTTTTTTATGTTTTTATTAGTTTTCTATAAAGAAAAAACAAGACAGACATAACAGTGTACAATACACACTAACACAGAACAAACAAAAAGCATGTACTGGCATGTAATTGCTTTTGTTTTACTTAGATAATATCTTTCTTATATGCACCTAATCATATCTAATAAGCTATATGTCAGCCAGTATTTTAATTGATGTGATACATAGTTATGGTGCGCATCTTTGCGGATACACTTCAGTCCATTTGTATAGTCTAGACCATGTTTTTTCAAACATTTCTTCTATCTTGCAGTTGTAAAGTTAATTTGTATTGGGGCCTTTTGTTGAGAGAAGGAAGCTGTGATGTCTTATCAATAAACTTCAAAAAAATTGTAAATGGCTTGAGCCATAAGGAAAGGCTGTGTAAAAACATTTTAAGAAATAAATCAGTAAATAAGTATCCAATTTCAACTAAGAAAGCGTGTTTTACAAATGCCTTGAATACAGTCTCTGCTTTCTTGTGTCCTCTTAACAAGTAGCGATTGGCCCAGACCTCCAGTAGAGCAGAATTTAGATTGTTTAGTTCTTGGATGGTAGAGTAGATTGTCCTTTGCATGGATTATTTCTTCCGCATGCTTCTGCAGGCAAGGTGTGTACTGAGCAAGCAAGCCACTGTCAGGTGTCAGTCCTACCTGCTCTGCAGAGGAAAGGCTTTAGAGCTCCCTGACTTGCGCTTTCTTTCCTCTGCTGTATCTGGGCTTTGTCTTCCTTTCTCAGTCTTACCTATTTGCATTGGGTTAGGGAGTAGTAGGCAAATTCCTCTTCCTGCAAATTGATTTACACTGGTTCATATACTTCATCTGAATAAATGTTCATATTTGGATGCCCTGTAACAGTTCTTCTCAAACTTCAGCAACACAATGACCCGAGTTTAATTTTTTTTAAATTTCATGGACCTCCAAGTCTCACCTTTACTGGTAAACCATAGCATGTTCCAGACAGCACCTTTTCAAAGTTTGTATGGCAAGCCATGCATGACCCATGGAGGGCTAACGTTCCTTTTATGTTCTAAGCTCAATAGAGTGATACCTTTATCAGCTACACTCTAAAAGCAAGTTTAAGAAAAATGTGGTCAGGCCTTGGAGGGTGATTCGATAGAGCCACAACCAAAAGGCCATGACTCCCAATTCTGTGCTATGGTAACCTATAGTATTTGGGGTTTTATTTGGTTTTAATCTGTAGTGTTTGATCCAGAAGGACAGATGGGGTATAAATATTTTAGTAAATAAATAATAGGAGGAGACTTTGCTCCAGTGACAGCAGGAAACTTTATTACTGGTTAATAGCTTTTAGATGGAGACCAGCGGAACAGGGGTGGGAAGCGCTCTGGAAAATCTTTCAGAGCTGCTTTATAGAAATAGACCAGTGTCACACATCATCTGAGGTGCCAGCATTCAGTTGTCTCTATATCTGTGCAGAAATATTTGCACTGGAAAGAGTAAAAACCAATTCAGTTTTATACCAGAAGGAGCTCTGTTGACTTTATTGAGATGGTAACCTTTTTGGTGCTGCTTAATCAGCGATCCTGGAAGCTAGGTGACTACAGATGGTTGCAACTTTTTGAGCTCCGATTCTTGGAAAGAAGGGGAATTGATTAGATTCATCCCCTTCCCCAGAAAGTCCCTGATCACATTCCTAGAAAATGGAGAGAGGTCTGTTTTCTCATCAGCTTAATGAGTGTGGGGAGGGCTTGCCCTCTGTCCATAGAAAGGACACAAGGACACCACGGCCCAAGAAAAGAGTGGGAACTTTCTCCACCTTCCACAATGTAAGGAAGGAACAGTTCTTGTGTACTTCTTTCAAAATTCAGGCCTCCCCCCTCCTGTTTTAAAGAGGGGATCTGAGTTCTAAAGCAAGAATGCAAGGGCTGTTCCAAGCTTTCTGGAAGTAGGGTGGAGTATAGAATTTTGTGGGCAGTTTTCAACCCTGAAGACAGCATTAATGGGGATGTTACATTTTGGCTTTCTTAGAGAAAATTCTCACTCATTGCATGAACCAAGTGCTTGGTTATTTCCAGTCCTGTGTTAATATAGTACCCTTCATTTTGACAGCTTCCCATGCACCTTACAAGTGGGATTATTGGCCGCACGATGATGTCAGAGCTGAATGCAGGTTTGTGGGTCTGACCAACCTTGGAGCAACTTGTTATTTGGCATCAACCATTCAGCAACTGTATATGATACCAGAAGCCAGGCAAGCCATCTTTACTGCGAAGGTACAAACTCCTTGTTTTGACTGTGTGCGTGTTTTAAGTACAAGTAGTCAGGTGCAGACAGATTTTTCAAAGGCTAAATTGTACACAGTGAACCACTAGCAAAGTTTGTAGAATACAACTCTCCATTTGCCACCACAGCCCACCGAGCCCTTCCCTTCTGCTCCTGAGGTCATGGGACCCCCACATACACAGTGGTGGCAATCAGCAAAAATAGTAAGTCCCCCAGAATTGCCTTTCTGCCAGTGGGAAAGAACAGTTGGAAGCAATGGCTCACAGGTAGAGCAGGTACTCTGCAGGCAGAAGATCTCAGTTTCCATCCCTAGCCTCTTGGATTGCAAAGCTGTGAAAGACCTCTCTGCCTGAGACAATAGAGACAGGTTGCTCCTCCCCCTTGTTCCAGCAGGCAAGACTTTATACTATAATTAAGCTACTTAGTATGCCCTGCTGTGAGAATAAACCCCTCTCAGTTGTTGGTCTTGCCTGCTTCACAGCACGTAGGCTTCAGATCTCTTGTTGGGTCTTGCCTCACAAATGATCTCAGCTACCTTCATCTTGCCGGCCTTCTCAGACACTGACACCTGCAGACATACAGGAAGCTTGATTTTCCTACAGCTTATGTTTTAATTGTGTCCCAAGTATTGATATTTTCCCCGTCCCTAGAGAATAAGTTATTTGTTTGATAATTTGTGAAACAGTGCGCAAAACTTCAGTTTGGTGCAGTGGTTAAGAGCGGTGGACTCTAATCTGGAGAACCAGGTTTGATTCCCCACTCCTCCACATAAAGCCAGCTGGGTGACCTTGGGTCAGTCACAGTTCTCTCAGAGCTCTCCCAGCCCCACCTATCTCACAGGGCGTCTACTGTGGGGAGAGGAAGGGAAGGCTGCTCTGAGACTCCTTCAGGTAGTGAAGGGTGGGGTATAAAACCAACTCTGCTTCTTCTTGTTCTTAAACTTAGACTTTTCTTGAAGAATTTTAACCCAGATAAATTGTGAAACACTCTAATCTTGTATTTCCCCTAAGTATTCAGAGGATATGAAGCACAAGACCACCCTCTTAGAACTTCAGAAAATGTTTACGCATTTAATGGTAAGTTTAAAGTAGTTCTTCTGAAAACATCATTTTCTTCACACATGACATTGTATTGCAGTTGGGTAATCCATTTTTTCTGCAAAGCAATGGCAGCAAGTTCTAGAATCAGGTAGTAGGCTTTGATTGGGACCTTTCCCCCTTACCTCTGTGTCAGTTGAGTAAGTCAGCATTTGGAAAGGAAGAGGATTCCACCTTGGAACTGTGGGAGAACAGCACATTGTAAATGAAGCAAATACATACATTGTAGCGGGAACAGGTTTGTGCAGCCTTTGTGTTACCCATGTAGGTGTTGGGGCTTTACAAAGGTAAGTCGGAACTAGTAGAAAGGATGCTCTGTTTTTAAGACTGAGCCCATCTATCCATGTCAGTTCATTTATAAGCAATAAGCTGTGCATGCATTGAGTAATGTGCTCATTCCTTACAGGTCTCAAAAAGTCCCAAACGTAAATGTTCAGATCCAAGTTGCTCCTTCCAGTTTTTCAGATATTTGGTTTTCAGTGCATATCAATCTACTTCTGAAGCCAGAAAATACTACCTGACATAATTATGGATTTGCCCTTGGGGTTGGTTATTGTAGAGTCCATGTTATGTTTTAGTAATTGTTTCTTTTGCCTGGTTCTTTCTTCTTGCCTATGCAGGAAAGTGAGTGCAAAGCATACAATCCAAGGCCATTCTGTAAAACCTACACCATGGATAAACAGCCGCTTAATACTGGTGAACAGAAAGACATGACTGAATTCTTTACGGATCTAATAACAAAAATTGAAGAAATGTCTCCAGAATTGGTAAGTTTCTAGTCAGGATGCAAAAGTGAGTTTCAGAACGTTTTTGTTTTCTGTCGAATTGACTGAAATAATTCATTCTTCTGCAGAAGAACACAGTGAAAAGCTTGTTTGGAGGTGTTATCACAAACAATGTTGTTTCTTTGGTGAGTTGGCTCTCTCTTTGTGCCCATTTTCTCTTGTAAAGCTGGCGTGTTTCGTTGGAAGTACGAGATTAAATTGACTGAATCCTTCAGCTGTTTTTTCCCCCCTTCTGCTGCTATTTAGGACTGTGAGCATGTCAGCCAGACCGCTGAAGAGTTCTACACCGTGAGATGCCAAGTAGCAGACATGAAGAATATTTATGTGAGTAATGCCATGCCAGCAATCATTTCAAGCCTCGGTTGAGTCTCCTTCATCATGCATATACTGCCAGAGAACAATGCCAAGGAAACTTCACAAATGCAACATGCTGAATAAATACTGTTAAACATGGTGTTGCCTTCTTGGGGAAGGGGGTGCTATGTTCAGTGGTTGAACACATGCCTTGTTTACAGAAAGTCCCAGATTCAGTCCCTGCCATCTTCAGTTAAAAAGACTGCCGGCAGTGGGAATGACCTTCTGCCTACAAATCCAAAGAGCCACTGCAAATCAAGGTAGCACTGGGCTCACTGGGCTAGATATGCCAGGAGTAGTCGCAACAAAAGCAGCGCCTTTATGCCTTTAGTGTCCTCAGTTATGAAACCGTCTTTGAAAAAGACATGTGCTTTTGTAGTAACCTCCTTGCTTTTAGAAGGAGGTGTATACTATTTGGCTAATGCTTTTCCTTTAGAAGGGGTCATACAATTTTTGATTAATGTGTGATTGTGAGCTATACTGTTACTGGCATTTTTTGCACTGTTGGTGGTTCTGTTTTCTTTTTCTCTTCTTCTTTTTTGTTTCTTTTTTGACCTGAACGTTTTGATTTTGTTGTGCACCACCTTGAGCACATGCAGAGATGAAAGAAAAATCATGCTGACTAAAAAAAAAAAATTACTTGAAACAGAAGTACAGTGGCACTTTGAAGATAACCAAATTTATTCCAGCATAAATGTTCGAGTCAAGGCTCACTTCATCAAAAGCTTATGCTGGAATAAATTTGGTTGGTCTTTAAGGTGCCAGTGAATTCCAGTCTTGTACTTATCAAAAAAATTATTTGATTCTTAATAGAATGTATGTCTCTCTCTCTGGCAATTTTAAATGTGGCATTTAGAGTTCCAGTTGGTGATTCTGGGGAAAAGTCCAATGATAGATATCTTGGTGATGATTATTCTCCCCACCACCATTGGTACACTGATACATTAGATAGTCTTTGTCAGCTTAATTCCATAAACAATCTTATAATAAGTGCCTCATATGAAATAAAAGTTCCATCTTAAATGGCAGACACAGTTGTCGCTATTATGCCTCTGTTATACTCCTTGGATCCCCAAGAAGGCGAACATGAAAACAGCACTTAAAATAATTCAATATAAACGTATATATATGCATATCACCAACAGCAAGAAGGAAGGCCAATAATAAACATTACAAGAATCAGGGTTCCGAGTTCTGATATGACTCCATGCAGCTACTTGGATCATCCTGAAAGTTCTCCTGTTTGTCCCCTTGCTCAGACAAGTAAGTCAGCTACAGATGAGCTACAGGCCTTCCCTGTGGCAGCTCCTGTTCTAGGGAACAGCCTTCCAAAAACCGTTAGGAATGTGACCACATCCTCCTGTCTTCTAAGAAGCTGAGTAAAACAGAGTTCTTCGCAAGGGTTTTTGGTAGTGGATAATAAAGGTTTTTTGCTCTGTCTCTGATTTAATTTTATTTTTCTATGGTTTTATTGTTACAGGTTTTTGGTTTTAATTTGTATGTAGCTTTGGGTCCCATTTCTAAGAGAAAAGCTAGTTAAAATGTTTTAAATAAATAATCCTGTAGAATACAACACGTCCTTCAAGTGCAATAATTTAGTAGTATGTCTTTCCTTTAAAATGTTATTTCTTATAATAAATAAATACTAATGACTCGTAGCCTTTAATATTTAAACAGCTTTTTCCCATGTCTTATGTCTTTTATATACACATATAGGAATCTCTTGATGAGGTTACTATCAAAGATACCCTGGAGGGTGATAACATGTATACATGTTCTCACTGTGGAAAGAAAGTACGGGCTGAAAAAAGGTAAGATTTACAGGAAACTATTATCAGGCTCCTTTGTTCCTCATTAACTTTTAATTCTGCTACATGCTTCCTTCAATGCGTCATTAGTATTAGCAAACAGACTCTCTGTGCTAGAAAGATGTGATCCATAAAAAACCCTGCTTTTTAAACGTCATGCATAATGGAAATTATGGTTTTGTCTCTAGGGCATGTTTTAAGAAATTGCCTCGCATCCTAAGCTTCAACACAATGCGATACACCTTTAACATGGTCACGATGATGAAGGAGAAGGTCAACACACACTTCTCATTTCCATTACGGCTGGACATGACTCCTTACACGGAAGATTTCCTCATGGGAAAGAATGACAGGAAGGAAGGTATTTGATTTCAGTTGGATTCAAGACAATCCTTTCAACCAAACATCCCCAGTTCTGACAAGTCTTCTTCATGCATTTGTCTAGCATTGTTTCTGTATTCCCTGTTATTGAAGAATATCTGTAAAAATTAAGGAAAATAGGCACATGTTTTTTACGGCTATTAGGAACTAATGATGCATCTTTAGTTCCCCCATGGAAGGGGTTTTTTTTGGCTTTTTTCCATTGTTGGGAAAATAGGAGATGATCTAGTCTTCCACTGCATCGTTTGTTCCCTTCCTTATGTGCTCTGGTCAGTGTTCAGAAGACCTCATCTGTAAGGGTTGCACATGCTCAGTGTTGTAATGTAGGAAGTATGTCCTAATTTGATACCTCCATTTAAATGTTGTAGGTGATTTTGCAGGGTTTGTTCAGAAGATTAAAACAATGAGTTGCTAAAATATTACATTTTTTTTAAGGTTTCAAGGATGATGGTGACAGTTTGAAGGAGGCCAAGAGTTATGAGTATGATTTGATAGGTGTAACGGTACATACAGGAACAGCGGATGGAGGACACTACTATAGTTTCATCAGAGATATTGTTAACCCTCATGCTTACAAAAACAACAAGTGGTGAGTAGCAACTACTTAACAATTTTCTTGTTGATGGTACATTATTCACTGGTGCAATCTGAAATGAACATGTAGGTCAGATCAGATGCAGTGCCATACTGTGGCTTGGTGGTTGGATGCAGGTTCACACATTAGCTCACACATTCCCTTGGGTTCGGATGTTTTGCTTTCCATGATATGCCATGCTGTCTGAATCGGCAGTCTATGTTTTACTCTTGATTTCCAAATTATGATTTGGGGGCAAGTGTTTATAATAGTTTGCCAGTTGGGGAAATTGCTTATAAATATAAAGGGATCACAATAATTAACAGTTTATTAACCAAAATACTGTGAAAAAATCTCAGAAAATGTTATACGTCATGAACTTAATACATACAACAATAAAGTACAAAAAAAACATCGAAGTGTCTAATTCACACATAGACTCATGAGAATATCCCTGTTCACCAAAGTACGGTTTGCCTTTGAGTGAAGCAAGTCATACTTTGTTTTTTTGGTCTGTGCTTGAAATTTAGTTACAGCTTTAAGTGGTATATGAGACACCTGTTCTCCCTTGGCTTTTATTGTATTTGGTTAAAATTTAAAATAGTACTGCACCTTATTTAAAAGATGATGACAGGCATTGTTGGCACATGTTGTAAAAATTGGTCTTGCATAAATTAACTTCCAAGTCAAATGAGGACTGAATGTAGTCTGTGAGAACCAGTATCGTGTAATGGTTGGACTAGGATCTGGGATACCCAGTTTCAAATTCCTGCTCTGTCATGGAAGCTCACTGGGTGACTTTGGGCCAGTCACACACTCTCAATCTAACCTACCTCACCAAGCTGTGGTGAGGATAAAATAGAGGAGGGAAGAATGATGTTGTCTGCTTTGGATCCCCAGTGCAGAGAAGGGCAGGTTATAAATGAAATAATAAATAATCTTTGAATTTTCCAGGTATCTTTTCAATGATGCTGAAGTAAAACCATTTGATTCTGCTCAGTTGGCTTCTGAATGTTTTGGTGGAGAAATGACTGTGAGTTATGTTTTGTATCTCTTTTTAATAATGTTTGGTAAGGACAGTTTTTGTTCAAAGGGTTTCACAATCTTTATTCATTTTTGTGTTTGTTTGTTTTTTAAAAAGCTGTTCAATTTTGGATTAACACACTGTTGTCCTGCATAAAACCCTAATTCCTTCTTGTCATTTTCCAATTAAGGAGTCAGATAAGCAGAGAGGTTTAATAAATTTGTTAACAATTCTAGGCTGTTCTAGTCTATTGGTGGACGTGTCTTGCAGCTGTATGTAATGTGGTGTCTAATGTTGCTTCCCATCTCCCAAGAACTACAGAAATGGGAGTGTCAGCTCACAGTAGTGGAAAACCCACTTCTTGCCTAGCCTAGACTATCTTTTTTTCTTTGCACACATACTCAAAACTCATCAGTCTGTTTAGTATACTGCAAAATCTAGTGGTGTGTTTTTATATTTTATGGAAACCCTGAAGCCAAAAACAGCTTTAAGTCTTTTATGCAGTTCTGCCATTGGCTGTTTTACTAGCTACAGTCCAGTGATCAAAGGTATTCAGGTACTGAGGCAAAATCAAGCAAAACCTTAAATTCATCTTCATTATTTCTGTGAAGGCACACATGGGACCACGCTTGCGCAGGCCTGCTACAGGGATCTCTTTAAAGCTCTAGAAAGTTCAGTGCACTCAGCCCCCTTTCCTCACAGGTCAGCTTCTTCCAACACAGGTGACATGTGACAGGGCGGAGCAAGCACTCTTTTCCTCAGTCCTTTCTTCACTGCCATAGAGTTTGGATATCTTCACTCTCTTCTGATAACTGCAGATTTTTCCTTGACGATTTTCTTTGAGTATTTGCTTTTCTGTTTTTGTTTCTTCATCCTACTTCATTTCTGTATAAAGGGGGATTGGAAGGAGGACATTATTATAGAGCTATGGCTCTATTTCAAAATGCACTGAAAGCCGCCTAAAAACAGCCCCATTTGAACTACCACAACCACTGCCTCCAGTGTGAACATCCACAACGACTCGGCCTAGAATCATAGAGTTGGAAGGGACCTCCAGGGTCGTCTGGTCCAACCTCCTGCACTATGCTGGAAATTCACAAATACCTCCCCCTTCACACCTGCAGTGACTGCTGTTCCATGCCCAGAAGATGACAAAAAACCTCCAGGATGCCTGGCCAAACTGGCCTGGAGAAAAATTGCTTCTTGACCCCAGTGTGGCGACCAGCATTTCCCTGGGTGTGTAAGAAAGGGCCACAAGAACTAAGCATTAATGCAACCCTTCCTGCCCTCCCTCTCATGATTTGCCTAAGTTCACAGAATCAGCATTGCTATCAGATGGCTCTGTTAACAAGCAGTTTGCCCCATAAGCTTGAATGGAGCAGGCTTCCAGGCTGAAAGCTACCCTTTCGGAGAAGGCTCTAGTGGCTCCAGGCAAAAATCAGACCCCATCTAAGGAGTCGGAACTGGACCAGTGTCCCTCTAAGCTGTGTGTATGAGTGCTGCTCATTAACACAGGAAGCCCCACTTAGCAGCAGTCTGGAACCGTGCCGGGTCTTGCACTGCTCATTGCCCATTTTAAGATTATGGCAGTTATATTCTGTTCAGGGTGTGAACTGCTCTGCTCAGTAGGGGGAAAGATTAGAGGGAACATTGAACCGGACCATTCAGCCTGTACCCACTCTATCTTCTAGAACTCAGGGCAGTCGGATATGCTTTGATTTCTTTTACAGCCCTAGTCTCTGGCAAAAGGGTGCCAATAGCCACAGACAGCACCACAACAAGGTTCTGCATAAACAAGTAGGAAGGTACTGGTTCCCTGTCCCTCTCTTCGGAAGCTTCCTTCTTTTGGCACTGAGCAATCCCTTGGAGCCATATCCTTGGAGGTTATCCATATAACTAAGGTGGCAAATGCAATAGCAGACACCCTCAGCAGAGGCGACATGTCTACTCACGAATGGTCTCTCAAGGTCAGCTACCTACGTCCTGTATTCTGTTGCTGGGGACAGCCTCAGATGGACCTGTTTGCCTCCTCTTCAGACACCACGTGCCCTCAGTTTTGTTCACTGGCAGGCGCAGATGCTCATTCCTTAAGAGACACTTTCCAATTGACATGGCAAAGAACTCTTTTATGTCTTTCCTACCAATCCACTTGCTAGGTAAGGTCCCCACCAAAATTTGAGAAGACAGGTCCAGCTGCATTCTGATTGCACCCTTTGCTCCAAAAGGGTATGGTTTCCAGCTCTATGGTCCCTGTCCTAAGGCCATTATATGTCTCTTCCCCTGGAAGCAGATCTGCTTGCTATAGGACCTCTCCTGCACCGCAGTATCCATAAGAACATAAGAGAAGCCATGTTGGATCAGACCAGTGGCCCATCCAGTCCAACACGCTGTGTCACACAGTGACCAATACCCAGGTGCCATCAGGAGGTCCACCAGTGGGACCAGAACTCCAGAAGCCCTCCCACTGTTGACCCCCAGACACAGTGTTCCACCTATACCTTGTAGATAATAGCCACTCATGGACCTCTGTTCCATATGTTTATCCAGTCCCCTCTTGAAGCTATCAATGCTCATAGCTGCCGCCACTTCCTGTGGCAGTTAATTCCACATGCTAATTACTCTTTGAGTGGAGTACTTCTTTCTGTTCTAAGCCTACTGCTCATTAGTTTCATGAACCCCCATGAGTTCTTGTATTATGAGAAAGGGAGAAAAGTACTTCTTGGTCTTCTCTATCCCGAACATAATTTTGTAAACTTCTGTCATGTCACCCCTCAATCGTTGCTCCAAGCTAAGGAGCCCTAACCTCTTTAAGCTTTCTTCATAGGGAAGATGTTTCATCCCGTTAATTATTTTAGTTGCCTTTTTCTGCACTTTTCCCAATGCTCTTAATATTTTTTTTGAGTGCAGTGAACAGAACTATACCCAGTGTTCCAAATGAGACTGCGCCACCAATTTATACAGGGGCATTATGATACTGGCTGATTGTTTTCAGTCCCCTTCCTAATAATCCTCACTATAGCATTTGTCTTTTTTTTTTTAATCGCAGTCTCAGTACAGCTAACCAATCTCTACATGTAACAGCCTGGTTGATACACGATCACCAGAGTGGCTGGATAGGGTGGCACAAATGTTATTGTTCTCTTGTCCTTCAACAAGGAATGGCTGCAGAATGGTTGAAGTTTTCCTCCTGGGTGGCTGTCTGTGGCTTCCATCCTGAGTCCTGCCCACTAATAAGAACATAAGAGAAGCCAAGGTTGGATCATGCCAGTGGCCCATCCAGTCCAACACTCTGTCACACAGTGGCCAAAAATACCAGGTGCCATCAGGAGGTCCACCAGTAGGGCCAGGACACTAGAAGCCCTCCCACTGTTGCCCCTCCCCCAAAGCACCAAGAATACAGAGCGTCACTTGCCCCAAACATAGAGTTCCTATCTATACCTTGTAGCTAATAGCCACTAGTGGATCTCTGCTCCATATGCTTATCTGATTCCCTCTTGAAGCCATCCATGCTTGTAGCCGCCACCACCTCCTGTGGCAGTGAATTTATAAAATTCTGCCCTAGTCTAGACTTTCTCCCCACGCTTTTGTCTACCTTTCATGTTTTCCAGGACATAGTTCTGCTAGTGTTTTTTCCCTTTCCCACTTCGGACAGAGAACAAACCCTGCACATAAATCATTGCTTTTTTATTTAAATTGTACCACATCCTCTTGGAAAGACAACCTGCTGGTCTGCTTTGCTGGCCCCCTCAAAGGCCGGGCAGCCTCCTCCCAAACCATCTCATGTTGGATTGTCGAGGCCATCCAGTTGGCCTACTCTGCCTCCAGAGTTGATTACCCACACCATCTCAGAGCTCACTTGGCCAGGTCTCAGTCTTCCTCTACAGCCTTCCCTGAAATCTAAAATGTGTGGTTACGAACTTCCTTGGTCCCCCACAGCAAAAGGAGTTCTAACAGGACATGGTCACTTCTCCCAAAGGTCCCCACCACCTTCATCAAGTGGTCTTCTGTGCAAGCACACATACCTCCCTCATTTCCCTGCTGTGGGATCCTTGCACTCTTGGGGTCCTTCCAGGGTGGCAAGAAGAGATCCGTCCTGTCACATGTCAGCTGGGTGGGAAGGAGCCAGCCCATGAGGGGAAGGGGCTTGAGCACTCCAAACTTTCTAGAGAGCTTTAAAGAGATCTCTATGGCAGGCCTGCACAAAGACGGTCCCATGTGTGCCTGCACAGAAGACCACTAGATGAACAGCAGTTACAGGTAAATGCAACCTTGTTTTAATTTTTTTATGATAAATGGGCATAAAACAGGATTGGTCCTCACAGTTATATGCTATATATGCAAGAAAGTAGAATAAAGCATAATGTGTCCTTTTTCTTCCCTTTTGTTGACAGACAAAGACCTACGACTCTGTTACAGATAAATTTATGGATTTCTCCTTTGAAAAGGTACTTCATTCTATCCTTGAATTTACAAATGTCTCAATTTCTTTCATTTCAAAGGGAAATTAAACTTTTTTTCGCTTCCTTTAAAGACACACAGTGCGTACATGCTCTTCTATAAGCGAATGGAGCCAGAAGAAGAAAATGGCCGAGACTATAAATTTGATGTTTCATCTGAGTTGCTAGAGGTAAGTAGAGGTGTGTGTAGAAGCACCAACAGAAGCTTTTCTTTCTTGTTCAGATCTGTGCTGTTGCTGGGCCCCTCTATGGACCAGTTTCAGAACTTTGCAAGATAGGGCATTGCTATTTCAAGTTCCCATGCTGCATGTAGCAAGCCAGCTATATAGCCCACCATAACCATCCATTTAGCTATCTGCACAGGGCTACAGCTAGTGGCAGTACCTGCTGACTGATATGGCCTACGGGCTGTGAATTTGGGATTGCATTAGCTAGTTGTCACTGTATAGTGAATTGGCTAGCATGACAGTATTATTTTGATAGAAAACAGGTGGAACTCTGTTCAGTAGATCCCATAGTCAAATGTTTGGAAGGGTAGTAACTTGTATTTATTTCATTAAATAAATCATAAGGGATGGAGGGCGGGGTGGGTATAAGGTAATGGAAATGGCATTTCTGAAATACCAGAAATGTTTTGTTTTTATTTTGTAAGCTGCCTCTCTAGGTAGGTTCCAAAAGAGGTGAAGTACAAATGTTCTAAATAAATAGACAATGCTGGGTGGGGAGGTTTAAATCACTCCTGTTTGTTTATTCAAACATGGTGGTGTTAAGAGGTGGTCACTGTGGTTTAGATACAAAGTTGGAAAGGGACTATAATTCAGTGGGAGAGCACATGCTTTGTATGCAGGAAGGCCCAATGTTCAGTCCCTGCCATCACAAGTTAAAATATAATGAGGTAGTAGAGCTGGAAAAGGCCCATCCTGACCCCGATCCCCCCCCCCCCCCGGGACTTGGGAGAGCCACTGCTAGTAAGAGTGGACAGTATTGGGCTAGATGAATAGGTTGTCTGATTCAGTATATGACAGCATTACATTGAGCTTGATGTTATTTGAGCAGTTTTATTACTGAAATAGACACCAGAAAATGTTAAGTCATTGATGAAAATAACAGCATATTTTCTAACATAATCTGCTAACAGATTCAGCCAAGAAGCAGGGAAATGTTTCTATTACATTAGTATCCTGCCCTTTATTCCTAGAGCCCACAACAGCATACTCTGTCCCTCAGTTTATTCTCACAGTGCCCCTTTTGGGTCCCTTAGAACAAGTACCTGCCCAAGGCCACCCAGTGAGCTTCATGACTGAGAAGGGGCTTAATCACCATGAAAACCAACCTGAACTACTTGGAGGAAGGGTGGGGTATAGATATGAGGAAGAGGAGAAAAAACCCAGTTAACTATGAACAAGTGTGTTAAATTTAGATTGGGAAGATAGGAAGATTTCCTATTTAAGGCTTTGGCTGTGCTTTTATTGCTAAAATCATGCTTATGTCTCTGAAAGTGTAGACAAGTTTGCTGTTTCTGATAACTAGCATTTTTCTTCTCAGTGGATATGGCATGACAATATGCAGTTTCTTCAAGATAAGAATATTTTTGAACATACATATTTTGGGTAAGCTTTGCTTTGTCTTTGAATTATTTTTAAAATTGTTCTTTAAAAAATCCATTTTAAGTATCTTAACTATATATATTTGGCTTTAGGTTCATGTGGCAGTTGTGTAGTAGCATCCCCAGCACATTACCAGATCCAAAAGCAGTTTCTCTGATGACAGCCAAGGTAGAATCCCTTATTGCACAAATATTGGGTGGGGCTCAATGTCTTTGAAAGTTTGTTTGGGATATTTGGTGATGATCAATTATTGTCTTACAGTTGAGCACTTCTTTTGTCCTGGAGACATTTATCCATTCCAAAGAAAAGGTATGTTGTTGTTTCTTTATGCATTTAAAATATTTAATATTTCCCTCATGGTTCAAGGCAGCTCATGGTTCTAAAAATTAAAAACATGCAGTGTACTATAAAACTCCATTTACCCCCCTCCTGAAGAAAATGCCATTAAAAGCCCTCACAAATAAAATGGCCCTAGTGCCCCCTAGAGACAGCTCCCCACTCACTACTCGAGAGAACTCATTCCACCAAATAGGAGCACCTACAGAAAAAGAACAAAACCAACTTCACGCCGGGACAAGCTTCTGAAAATAATGCCTGGGGCACATTTATAAAATTGCTTGATGAAGACAGCTGCACTTGGTTTATGTACAGGAAATGAGACTGTTTAAGGTAGTTAGAGATTGTACTAAACTACGAACTGGTTCAGGCTTCAGATGTATGGTGTTTTAAAGAACCTCCCAGGCTGGCATAGACCAGTTTGTCATTTAAGTTTCTTTCCCAAGGCAGGGTGATCCTCAAACTTCCTACAGATGGATATAGATGCAGACCCTAGTGTTCTCTCTGGACCAACCAAATATACTATTCAGTGATACCTTTAGACCAAATAGTCCCAGGTGATCCTAGTATATGAACGAAGCCACATTGTTACAGGGAAAGTACAAAAAATAGTCTCCAAGTAAAAAGAAATCCCTCTCTAGTTATTAAACATTTGGGGGAATGTGTATTCATTATTGCATTGTGTAAGATATCTTTTGTATTTTTAACTCAGAACTGCTTTTGTATTTTTAACTCAAAGGTCAAAGATATTTTCATTATTTATTTATTTATTTATTGGATTTATATCCTGCCCTCCCCGCAAGTGGGCTCAGGGCGGCTTACATGGGCCCAAGGCCTAATCAAAACAATTAAAACCTGTAAAAATCAGTTAAAAACATTCAGAATCAATACAGTTAATACCTATAAAAGCTTCCACAAATATAGTTTCTGATGGCGACCCCATGGCAGGTTCAGGCTCTCCCCCCTGCCAGCATTGCCAGGGCCATACTGGACCGGGTGCATCACAGATGGTTAGAATGATGGGTGGTATCACCAGTATCATCGGCGTCACCGGTGGCAGCTCCTATTCAAAGGCCTGGCGGAAGAGCTCCGTCTTGCAGGCCCTGCGGAATTGCATTAGATCCCGCAGGGCCCTGATCTCCTCCGGGAGCTCATTCCACCAGACAGGAGCCGCCACCGAGAAAGCCCTGGACCTTGTTCTGGCAAGCTTGGCGTCTTTGGGGCCCGGGACACGCAGTCGATGTTCTGACCCCGACCGTAGTGCTCTCTGGGGTATATACGGAGAAAGGCGGTCCCTAAGGTATGTTGGGCCCTGGCCATATAGGGCTTTATAGGTAAGAACCAGCACTTTGAAGCGAACTCGGTATGCTATATATTATATACATTAGGTTGGCAATAGCAAATTTTATGCTTCAGTTGGAGTCTTCTGCTCTCTTTTCAGCCTACAATGCTTCAGTGGATCGAGCTGTTAACCAAGCAGTTTAACAACAGTCAAGCTGCTTGTGAGGTAAGACAAAAGTGAAGGAGGTCAGTGAAGCATCCTTGGAGCAATCACAGTAAAGCACACACTCCTTTTCCACAGATGCTGTCACTCCATGTGGCTGCTCAAATACTCAAGAGTTAGAGATGCAAAGGCCTAGGGAAAGAGAAATCCAGAAACAAAATTCAGTGATACTAACACAAAATATAGACCCAGTATTGATATTAAACTTTTGTTCTCCCAGCAGTGATAAAGGTTCATTCCACATTCTCTCATACATAAATCCCTTTCTCATCACTTTCTGGAATTTAACCAGGGGGCAGTGTTGCATGTGCTCCAGTATTCACGCTAACCATAATTACCTTTAACCAGAATTTTCTTCTGGTTTCGTCTTTTCTTTAATACTTACCGTGATAGCATTAACATTGATACAGGTGTAGTACTGCCTCATCATAAGGGAGGGCAATTCTCTGACTGTGAAGGAGGGAATCCAGAATGAGTTACTCCTCCTACTTGCTCTGCAGGCAGGATTGCAGATTAAGCAAGACTTCTAAGTAGTCTTGGGGGGGGGGGTTGATATCTGAAACATTTGTAAGAAGGAAGCCCTGATGGCAGAGAAGGAAATCTTTGATAGTAGAAGAGAGAATCCAGGACAGATTAGTGTTCCCATGTGGTCCATAGACAGGACTATGCTAATTATCTTATAGGTACACAGCTCCTGTTGGCTGAACCTTTGTTTCACTGGTTCATGTTTTCCAGTTGTCTTTTCCGGGTTTGGGGGGGAATGAGGTTTCATAAACTGCTTGTGAAAATTTATTCCAGACCTGGAATATTTCTCCTCCTGCTGAATAAAACTTGCCTAGTTAATCACAGTCTTGTCTGTGAACCAAGCAGGACTAACCCATCCTGGATTCCCTCCTTTCACTATTAAGAAGGACTTTTCATAGTAAGTGCTGAGCAGTGATGTATCTGTGTTTGAAGAGAACAAATAATTAATGCCATACTATTGTGATAAAATCATTTTCTTGTCTTCTCAGTATCAGTATCTTCTCAGTGTCTTTTCAGTATCAGTTATTTTACCTGGGGTTAAGATCATTATCACTTGCTTATAGTTAATTTGCCCTTATGACCAATGCTTCCTCTAAGCTGTGGAGTCTTGTGAGCAAAAATTCTACTTTGTGAGCGACTGGCATTAAAGTTGTGAGCCAGCGATTTGACTACTGCATAAACTAGTTTGCTCTGGGGCCATCCTTCCTGAGCTAAGACAAAAATCTATGAGCTGGAGGATAAAAAATTGTGAGCTAGCTCACACTAACTCAGCTTAGAGGGAGCACTGCTTATGACCCATTTCCTAACCCAAGGCAAGAACTTCTTTGTCTCAGGCATCCTCAGATTTGTCACAGGCAGACACAGAAATCAGACAAAGATGCTACTGTTCAGATATTTTATATAGTTCATCACTGTAGATCACATCCCTTTAAAATACAGGTAAGATTAAGCTGTTGTGAACATTTCTTTGGTTTACCAAGAAATTAATCAGTTCCTTAGTGAAAGAAAAACTTATCCTACAAATCCAATAGAAATCTTAAAAGTTCTGCTGCCTGACAGGGACCTTTGCCTGGCTTTTGAAGAAAACATAATTACCTTTTTCCTATTGCTTCCCTGAAAGGCAAATAATCACTGGATTACTCTTGGGGTTTTTTACAAGGCTTGTTTCATTAGTGGTGATAAAACACACCCTGGCTCTAATAAAATTAAGGCAGAGAAGGAGATCACAGTTAATAACAATAGTGTGTAGATGAAAGGATGACAAATGTTTTTTTTCCTCAGTGGTTTCTGGATCGAATGGCTGATGATGACTGGTGGCCTATGCAGATTCTAATAAAATGCCCAAATCAGATTGTGAGACAGGTAAGAGGAACTGACTACAGAATTTTCTGTGTATGTATGTATTATTTCATCATACAGTAAAAACTGCTATTTGCCACTTGATTTTCCAGAATGCTTGGTTAATTGGCATCATCCAGGGGGGCAAGCTTCTCCCCCTCAGCCACCATACCCCTGCATCTTCAAATGGGTGAATACCCCTGCTCCTGCCTCTTCAGCTGGCCAGCTTAATGCCTCCAGCCACTTATGGGCTTCTGACCTCATGTGGACTAACAGCCACATGGGCAGAGTGCTGCACTGGAGATGCTGAAATCACCCTCTTTTCTGTCAGCATACCACTACTGACAGAAGAGGCAGAAAGGTTGATTTAATTCACTTCAACCACCACCCCCAAACACACATGTTTGTTAATCCACACTGGTCCCTGATTTGAAAGAGTCAGTGAGACCCTTCCTAAAAAAGATTGCTGGATCCAGCTGACTTAAACAATTACTGCCCAGTGTATAACAGTCCATTTGTGGGCAAGGCGCTCAAGTGAATGGTGCCACGTTACTTCAGGCAGCCTTGAAGAAGACAAATCATTTAGAACAATTTCATTCTGGATTCAGGCCAGGATTTGGGATGGAAACATCTTTGGTTTGCCCCAACTGATAACCTTCATGGGGAGAATTACAAAGAGTTTGTGTCCCAGTTGATTCTCCTGAACGTCTCAGCAATGTTTTATAACTTTTTTTAGTTAAGAAGAAAGTTTAACAATGCCACAGCAAGGACATTATATAAAACATCATTGTAGATTAATAAATCTAAATAAAATTATATAAAAGATCACTAATTAATAGTATTATTTGTTTTAAACCAGACTATTATTAAATTAGTATACACAAATATGTTTATTAGTGCATCCTCAAAGGAGATCAGTCTCTGACTCAATATTTTACAGATGTTCCAGCGCTTGTGTATTCACGTGATTCAGCGACTGAGACCAGTTCATGCCCATCTTTACCTGCAGCCAGGAATAGAAGACTGGTAACGTATTTTGTGCACAATAAGTTTTTTAAATTACATCAGCTGTTTCAGAGACTGTTTTTCTGGAGGTGAACTATCTAATCATTAAGAAAAAATATTCTGAACTTTCTGTTGCAAGCTTTTCCCGTGTTCTTTTTATATTGCTTTGTGTCAGAAGACTGGCCGAAATAAAAGAGATTTTAAACAATTTCCTCATTTAATTTTTTTTAATTGGCATAACTTTTTGTAATCTTATTTTTGTCAGACATTATTCAGTCATATTTTGATGTGTGACAAAAGCAAATAATGAAATTATTGTGTAATTTCCAGAAGAATCTTTTTCCCATGCAGCCTGATTTTGTGCTTGTTTACTTGGGAGTAAGCCCCTCTGAATTTATTGGTACTTAATCTCAGATAAGTGTGCATAGAATAGCAACCATAGTGATGTACCATACATAGTCACTATCTTCCCATTGAGGAAATGTATAGCAGAGATGTGACTGAATACAAAATCCTGCTGTGTGTTACATCTGCACCACATTGTTTGCTAAAGATAGCACATTATGCATAAATGTAGGATTTCTGAGCATCGTTTTACATAGGGCCAAGATTACCTTTCCTCCGGTGAATTTTTAAAACTACGCTGAATGACACAAGTTGAAATGTGTTTTCAGTTCGGATGACATGGATGGCCCTGTAGAAGATATTGGTAGTCGCTCATGTGTAACACGCTTTGTGAAGACTCTGCTGTCAATTATGGAGCATGGTGTTAAACCTCACAGTAAACATCTCACAGAATACTTTGCCTTCCTTTATGAATTTGCCAAAATGGGAGAAGAGGAGGTGAGTGAGGAGGTACTCTCAAAAATTGTGTGGGTTCAGCAACTTGTGTTTGGGGGGTGATACAGCAGGCATGTTGCTCACACAGTCTTATGTTCTCTGGTTTCCAGAGCCAGTTTTTGCTTTCACTGCAGGCCATATCAACAATGGTCCATTTCTACATGGGAACCAAAGGACCTGAAAACGTAAGTTTATACAAACCTTGTACTAACCTTGGGCAAAGCTGCATTTTCCCCTAGCCTCATACTACACATAAAATTTAAAAATAGCTGTTAATTAAAAATACATCCTTTTCAGCACTGTCTTTCAAAGTGTGTTCTGGTGACTTGGAAATTCAACAAAGTGAAGGTAGCTGTAATAGCGAGCAAACTTCATGGAAGGGCAAACCCCCCCCCCCCCCCCCCGGCCGTTCCCCCAGTGTTCAGTCCTTTTTGGCTTAAAGGGACCTGAGAGCAGCTTATTTATTTTTAGGTGCTTTTACCTTGCTTTGCTCCCCTGGGACTCAAAGTGGCTTACCAAAATGCAACTTAAATAAACCGTATCCAGCCCTGGACCTCCTTGGCCAGCTCACTAACAGCCATAGGCTGTGAGCCATGGGCCAAGAGCCAGGGGTCCCTTTGGTTCTTGGCCAGACTTAAGTACCAGCAGCAAGATGGGGAACACAAACTCAGCCTAAATATTTCACAGCTGGCAGAAGTGATCCCAAGATTCCCCTCTCCTCGTGTATACAAGTTATCCCAGGAACTTTGACGGCAGTAACCTGCAGTAAGGATCACGTACACTTACATACACTTTTTTCCTCACTACCATTCAGCCACAAGTTGAAGTGCTGTCAGAAGAAGAAGGAGAGGAGGAAGAGGAGGAGGAGGATATTCTTTCTTTAGCAGAAGAAAAGTACAGGCCTGCTGCACTGGAAAAGATGATAGCTCTTATCGCTCTTTTGGTTGAACAGTCTCGCTCAGAGAGGTAAGAAGGATACACACAGTGACTCCACTGTTTGCCTCTGTTTAAACCATGTGTAAGTGCACTATGTAGATTTGATGTAAGCAAACTTAGGCAAATGCTCATGCCTCTGTTCTTTGCTGGGATGCCGTTAGCTGAGTTGTTAATGGAGGAAGCTCTAGCCAGGGTAGCAGAGAAGCTTCCATCTGTCAGAAGTCTAAGGTGAGGGCTTCTCCCTCCGCAGTTCTCATATAACTGCTGGCTGACCTGATAGTGAAATTCTATCCTGCTAAAGATTTTCTTCATAGGATGTGAAAATGAGACAAAGATGAAGTTTTGGAAGCGCACCTCACTAATACAGCTGTCAGGGTGGGCTGTGAAATTAAATCCTCTCCTGAGAAACTGCCGTTCTGACCTCCGTTGGAGACCTCTAGTTCTGGTATCTGCATCCACATCTTTTCCTCTGTATGAGAGGAAAGGGAGAGTGTGGCTTGGAACCTCAAGTGCCATTCTGTTGGTGCAGGAGCAGTTCTTCCAGCAGAACAACTTTGCAGAGGCCAGTTCCCCACTCCTGCTGCAGACCCCCAGTTTTCCCTTTGCATTGTTCCTTTGGGTCAGCTGACCACAGGAACACAGTTTTCTAGGGAGGGGGCACAGAAAGCTAAAGTGAGGGGAAGATTTGCCTCCCTTTGGCATGTCCAGAATGTAGTTATTGGTTTACCGTGTACTTGTATTGCTTCATATTGAGAGGCAGCAGTGTTTGTATTACAGCACTGACTCTTAATAACAGGGTTATTTCTTGTGAGAGATGCTGTACATATGTTTCTTCCCCTCTGAGATAGGTGGGAGGATGTTACACTGTGTACTGAAATATCTTCAGCAGAATATTGGAACCTGGGCATCTCAGATTCAGTGCAGGCTCTGGTAATTGCAGTCTTCTTCCCTGGCTTGTGCTTGTTGGTACCTGGTCTGGTGCACTCAACAGGACTGTTTGCCAAGCGGACATACAGTGAATCTACCTTTCACTAAATCAGACCCTCCTTCCATCAAAGTCAGTATTGTCCACTCAGACTGGCAAGAGCTCTCCAGGGTCTCAGGTAGTGAGATGCTTTAACTGGAGATGCTGGGGATTGAACCTGGGGCTTTCTGCATGCCACTGAGCCACAGCCGCTGTCTGTATTGTACTGTATTGTAGTTGATTTGGAGAGTAAAGAAGCCAGACACTTATGAACTCCCCCATCAAGAAGTGTTCTTAGGTTACAGAAATGCCAGTTAATTCACTGACTGCCATACCTATTTGTTCTGCACATTTTAATGTTGTGGAAGAGTGGCACAACACAAATCTGTTTGCTTTAGTTTAATATTTCAACAATGCCTTTTGAGAGAAAAATACGCGGGGGGAAATGTACTCCTGATTAATGACACATTCAGACTATAATATGAATATAATCAGTAAAAAAAAGTATAACATAATAGGATATAAGACCTAAAACTTGAAAAAAATAAGCATATAAAACCTAACCTTTTTGAACAGAAACTGTTAACCCTCTGTCAGCCATCTGAGCTGAGAGGATCCATTTGCCAAACACCTATTCGTGTAATTTGAATGGCCCTCTTCAAGTATATAGCTTGCCCTCCGAAAGCAGCAAGAGTTAATATCTACAAATGGATGGGGAAATTTGTATTAGAGTCTCAGGCGAGAAGAGCTTAAGACTTTCCTCTAGCACTGTGTTCTTGACCTCATCACGCCCCCCTTCTCTCACCCCTGTGCTGGAGCTGTCCCATGAGGGAAATCTACGGAACCCAGTTCTTGTTTGGCCCTCAAAAGAACCAAAGGTACAGAAAAGCATTCCTTTAGGCCTAGTTAAAATGATCTTAAGGAAACTGGAATGCAAATAAAAAAAAGAGAGAGAGACTTGATTTATCTGTAACTTAATTATGGCTGCTATATTAGCATTGGTCCAGTGCTGGAGCAAGTCTGAAATCCCACCAGTAGAATAATGGAAAATTAAACCTGGCCTTTTGTGACTTTTTTGTGACTACACTTTGAGAATCTTTAAATTAGAATTAAAGAAATGGGAAAACATTTTAATGGGTTAAGTTGATCAAATATTAACCCTAAAGATTGGGTTATTTAGAAGTAGTTTCTAAAGATTGGATCCAGAGAGGAAGCCTTTCCTCTGGCGGAAGTATCATGTCAGGAGAAAGATCCACATTAGTACAGTGGAGACATAGGATCCAAGCCACTCTAACGCCAGTGGTGGTATTTTTTTTGTATGTTCTTTTCTTTGCTGTTTTTTTTTTCATGTTAAGGTTTTTTCCCACCCATCATATATGTAATGCTTAAGCTATTCATTGAACATTAGCATTCTAGTAGTACTAACCATGGTATTTTAGGTTATTTCTAACAACCCATTAACCTTTACAAGTTTTTAAAAAGGAAAGCATTTCTGTTTTTTTCTTGACTGTAGAAATGAATTTGTCCCATTTTGTGTATTTTAGGCATTTGACTTTGTCCCAAAATGATATGGCAGCATTAACAGGAGGCAAGGTAACATTATCTAGTCATATACAATAAAATATAGCTGACTGTTTTGCAGTGTGTATTTTTAAGACATCTGCTGCAACAACATCTTTGTGCTTATTCCAGGGTTTTCCTTTCCTGTTTCAACATATCCGTGATGGAATCAACATCAGGCAGACTTGCAATCTTATTTTCAGCCTCTGTCGGTATAATAACAGACTTGCAGAACATGTAAGTCTCTGATGCTGTAGATTCTGTTCATAGTGGGAACTGAACTGGAAAACCAATTCAAAGGTTATCTAATCATTGACTTCTCAAATTAAGATTTTGTTTCTGTTGCAGATTGTATCCATGCTTTTTACCTCCATAGCCAAGTTGACTCCTGAGGTAAGTAAATTACTTCTGTCAACCAAAGTATTCGCTGACTTTTGCCCAAAGTTACTAAAGGTGTATGTGTGTGTTCTTCCACATAGAAAAAAGCCCCTGATCATTTCTTTGACAATCCCAGTTTGTTTTATAGCCCCATTCTTCCTTTGGCACAAGGGTGTACAGTTAGAAACATTTCTCTAATTGTTTTTATCATTTTTATTTGTTCGCTTCCTTGGGCTGGTTCCTAGACAGGCAGCATAAAAAATTTCAAAGTAAATAAAGTAGGTGGCCTTTTTCTGCAACTGAGACTCCAGTGTCCATCACACCAGGGCTCACAGGAAGTATCCTTGGCTTTCCAGCATAGCAGGAACCACTTCAACCAGTTCATAGAAAGATTCGCCAATAAATGTATTAGAAAATTGTAGCCACCCAGCTCTGATATTGGGTATCCCCAGCCTCCACTAATAGGACTTGATGGGAGAACAATAAGTTAACACTTTCTTGGGGAATCTCTCACTTCCCATGGAGTTCAGGGTGTGGTGTAAATGTTCTTCCTTCCCTCAACCACAATCTTGTGAGGCGTGTTCATCTGAAAGAACGTAAGCTTTGTGGTTGAAAAGAGATTTGAACCCCCAATCCTAGTCCATTTGAACCCCCAATCCTAGTTCCCCCAATCCTAGTCCATTAACCCCTACACTAAACTGGCTTTTGTGTGCAAAGTTTCTGTGCAACTCCTTTCATTTCCTCAGGTCTCTGCAGTATTATATATGTCTTCTTTGTATACAGAGCACCTTCATTTATAGGCATGCACGCACGCACCCCTCATTGTAATATGAGACATTTTACTAGCAATAAATGCCAAGCTGCATCTGTTTGAGCTTATGTGGTGTGCACATGCATAACTTTGCTTTCATCAAAAGAACGACAAGCCAGGTTTACTGAGTACAACTGCAGTAGTTACATACAGCTCTGAATATGCCTAGAGGTGCTTTGTGGCAGCCACAGACTACAGTTATAAATTTTACAGTTGCTGAATGCTCATAGGTAGCACACAGGAGTAAAAGGTCTGCAAAGCATGTCTGTGATTTCAGCATATGATTTCTCTTGACTTACTGAATGTAATGTTTGGGGTTTTCTACCACTGCAGGCAGCCAATCCTTTCTTCAAGTTGCTGACTATGCTTATGGAATTTGCTGGTGGCCCTCCAGGAATGCCTCCCTTTGCATCTTACATTCTACAGAGGATATGGGAGGTACAGTATGTAGAACTGCCGTAGAGATTAAGAGTTTCTTTGCCCTTATTGGTGTTTCCACAGTGAGGCAGAACAGCCTGCAAAGAAGTGTATGTGCTTCAGATATTAAATGGGCTCAGCTAGACAAGCCTTCTCCATCCCTTAAGGAGCTTTTAAAATAGTTGATATTACCTCTCCTCTGATAGGTAGTCGAGCCCATTTGGGTGCAGATTTCCTGTGTTGGTTTTCTTGCTATTCTGGTGAATTGTATTATACTAAAGTAGCAGTTTTGATTAATTATTATAGGAGCTGGCCTTTGAGTTAAGTACTGAAGAATTAATGTTTTACGGCCACCCACTGCTTGGAATGAAAAGCTTCTGACCACCTGGCATTGAGACTTGGAGAAACAGAGTGTGTTCTCTTTGTCACTGTCTCCTCCCAAAGTGGCTGAAGCAAGAAAGGCAATTTTCGGTTGGGCATGGTAACTCCAGTTGGCTCCAGATCTTCAAATAAGTTAGAGGGAAGCCCTGGTATGGCTGTTGTCCTGTTTTCAAGGAGAGGAAAACATGTTTCTCAGTATGGTGGTTTTTATACTGAAGTATTGCTTGTCTAGATAGTTCAGGCCTATCCTTGGTCACCCACAGCCTGCACAGAAGGACTGCAGGTGGTATGAATGAGTGGTCAAGTCCTTCAAGTGGGTTTGCTTTCAAGCAAACGATTCCCCGCTAGGGGAATTGAGTTGGTGCAGTCCTGTAAGAATCACTATCATCTTCAGCCATTTGAAATGGCATTTAAAAATTGTACCTACAGTCCCATGCATAGGCATCCCTACAGTCCCATGCATAGGCACAGCCTCCCCCGGCAAAACGGAGCATCCAACAGGCCCACTCACTCGCCTGCCCGCCCGCCGGCTGCTGCCGCTGCCAACTCCCCCCCCCCCTGGCCTTTCCTGGCCACTCCTACCTCCGTGGGGCCAGCTGGGCAAACGCCCAGCGTGCCGGCGTCACCCGGAAGTGACGCCGGCATGCTGGGCATGTTGCCAGGGTGACGCTCTAGCAATTTCCCCAAACTCTATGGTACCATAGAGTTTCAGGGCGATTGCCAGAGCATCGCCCCAGCAACGTGCCCAGCGTGCTGGCGTCACTTCCGGGTGACGCCAGCACGCTGGGCATTTGCCCAGCTGGCCCCACGGAGGCAGGAGTGGCCAGGCCAGGGCCAGGGGGGAGGCAGCGGGGATATGGTCCCGGCGTGCGCGCGTGCAAAGTGTGCACGCACACAAGAGGCCCCCCCCCCCCCCCCGGATTTTAAAAGTCGACGCCTCTGGTCCCATGTGTAATAGATTATCTGACTGTGATGGGGATAGACAGAAAACTCATTAGTAAGTGAGAAGGGACTCTGAATCTGACAGGATGCTCAGCCCTGTCGCAAAACTTCATGTATCAACAGAGAAAAACCACTGCAGTTTAACAGGTAAAACTAAATGAGGTTTTTAGAGTATATGTAACCAAATACTATCAGGCAATCGTGTATTATGTAGAGCAGCACCTGTAATGTATTTTGATTTAATCCCTTTCAAAGCAATTAAGTCATTTAGACATTTGTCATTGGCCAAATGTGTCCCAGGTGTTCCTATGTGAAATACACAAGGGGATAGAATGTCTGGTGGTGTTATGTTGATCTTGTAATTGGAAAGGCACTTAGCAGCCTGGTGGCTAGACTGTCCACTTCCAAAAGAGAAGAAAGAAAATGGGTTTATGGTTCTGTGATCCCTTCTTGTTCATTGACATTTCTGTTTGTCTCATTTTTCCTAGGTGATTGAATACAACCCTTCTCAGTGCCTAGATTGGCTAGCAGTGCAGACTCCTCGAAATAAACTTGCCCACAGTTGGGTGTTGCAGAATATGGAGAACTGGGTTGAACGCTTTCTTTTGGCTCACAACTACCCTAGAGTGAGAACTTGTAAGTTGTTGAAGAAAAACATAATTTTCTGCTGTTTCGTTTATTATATGCATATGAAGCATTGCAGGCTTCTTTTATTTGTTTAATTGCATGTTAAATAGGAATGAGGAGTTTGCTATTTTGCTTATTTCACATTCAAAATGGGGTAAATGACAAAGTTTGCAAATATCTACTTATAAATTGTCCTAACATTTCAGAATTCTGCTGAGTTACTGCATGCTCTTCAGCCAATGTACTTGTATTTCTCCTGTGGAAATAAGAATGAGGTTTTATCAAAATCAATCTAGACAGAAAATGCTAATCCAGTTTCACACAGTTTGGGAAGGTTTGGCCTATTCATTCAGTTAGCCAGCCTGGTGTAATGGTAGAGAGCGGTAGATTTTAATCTGGAGAACCGTGTTTGGTGTCCCACTCCTCCCCATGAAGCCTGTTGGATGACCTTGGGCCAGTCATAGTTCTCTCTGAGCTCTCTCAGCCCCACCTACCTCATATGATGACTGTTGTGGGCAGAGGCAGAGAAGGAGACTGTAGGCTGCTTTGAGACTCCTTAGCACAGATAAAAGCAGGATATAAAAACCAGCTCTTCATTTGTTTGTTTTGGTCTTTCGCAGCTGCAGCCTACCTTCTGGTGTCCCTTATTCCAAGCAATTCATTCCGGCAGATGTTCCGATCCACCCGTTCACTTCACATCCCAACTCGAGACCTCCCCCTCAGCCCAGATACCACAGTCGTCCTTCACCAGGTCTACAATGTACTTCTTGGACTCCTGTCACGAGCTAAACTCTATGTTGATGCTGCTGTTCATGGGACTACGAAGCTGGTGCCCTATTTTAGTTTTATGACCTACTGTTTGATTTCCAAAACAGAAAAACTGATGTTTTCTACCTATTTCATGGACTTGTGGAACCTTTTCCAACCGAAGCTTTCTGAGCCTGCCATAGCCACCAACCACAACAAACAGGCCCTTCTCTCTTTTTGGTACAATGTCTGTGTCGACTGCCCTGAGAATGTGCGCCTTATTGTGCAGAACCCCGTGGTGACCAAGAACATTGCCTTCAATTACATCCTAGCTGACCATGACGACCAGGATGTGGTGCTCTTTAATCGCGGGATGCTGCCTGCCTACTATGGCATTCTGAGGCTGTGCTGTGAGCAGTCTCCTGCATTCACCAGACAGCTGGCTTCTCATCAGAATATCCAGTGGGCCTTCAAGAATCTCACACCACATGCAAGCCAGTACCCTGGGGTAAGTCTACTTACATGGAAGGGAAGCTAAAAAAACTGGCATCTGCAAAGGCAGTTGGCCTCATTTCAGAGGAAGCATGCCAAACTCTGGACAAGGTAATTACTACTTGTATATGAGGATCACTTTGAAGAAGAATCGGAAGGTGGGTGTGCCAGCCCCCCCAACCCCATTCACCAGTTGCCACTCTTACCCTTGAATGGGCATAGGAAAGAGGGTGTTACCTGGAGACCAGATTTGGCCCTGGGGCCTCCAGTTTGTTTGTTTGTTTATTATTATGGCCCATGGCAAGTGTAGATCAAAGCAAACTAGTTTACATAAAATACAGAAAGTGCACAGCCACTGGGGCCTCCAGTTGTTGTTCATCCCTAATTCTGAAAAGGGGCATAAGGGGTTAAGCCCGTAGTGTACATACTTCTAAGACGATGTTGCTAAATTGAAAGCCTTGGATGAGTAGGTTTCCTAATTCACAAAATACACCTGTGTAGAATTTCTGTGAAATAATGAAAAGGTCTTGGGATTTTGTCCATTAAGATGATTGCTTTATCCTCATGCTTGTTTTGTTTGTTTAGGCAGTGGAAGAGCTGTTTAACCTCATGCAACTATTTGTAGCACAGAGGCCAGATATGAGAGAAGAGGAACTTGAAGACATTAAACAGTTTAAGAAAACTACCATAAGCTGTTACCTCCGCTGCTTAGATGGACGGTCGTGCTGGACTACTTTAATAAGGTACATGAGACTTGGACTATAGTAATATACAAAGCTAATCCTAGCTTTGGTGACAATTATTGTTCTTGCAGTCTGAGATACCAAAAAGTGACTGTTGTGGTTCCCCCCCAAATGTTTTATAATAATCTTGGAATACGTTCTCCTTACAAAAAAAATGTATTGGAGGGTGGGAGTTGTTATAAAGGCTGCTGAGGATGCACTAACAGCTCTCAGTTCAGAGTGGCAATAGCTGCCCTGAATGTCCCTTTCCATTTAGGGATGTGCATTTGGGACTGTCTGCCTTACATTCCTTATCCGTTAGAGTCTCTGTGATATCTGCAGTCATGAGATCCATTCCCACCCTTATCTTAAACCTGCTGCCATTGCCTGACTCACTTCAAGGAAAGAGGCAAAGCCCCAACTGAAACATACAGCTGGCAGGGCAAAGAGCTTCCTGCCATGACTTTGCACAAGGTCAGGGTCTTGTTAAAGCTGTGCTGCAGCTCATGCCAAGGGGTTTCATTAGCATGCCAGTGCAATAGCCATAAGGGCTACATCTCCAGAATGCAAACAGAGCACACATAGCTGCTTTGCACAGGTGGCAGCACAGATTATGCAAGATGCTGTTTGACTGCAAAGTCCCAGAGAGTATTTTTGCCTCACCTGCACCATGTTTAAATAATCCAGGCCAAGAGTGTCTCTGGGGGAAGAAAAATGTAAATGATGTTGTAATTTGATCTTTGAAATTATGATTCTGAAATTGTGCTTTACTAGCTCACAATTCTATAGTAATGCTTTTTTGCATATTTTTGAATGCTGGGGAAGTTATTTTTATTTTGGCATTTCCTTATATGACCATATGAAGCTGCCTTTAGACCATGGTCCCAGTATCACCTACTTGGGTGGGACACCTGTTACTCGAAAATCTCTTTATAATTGGAGATAATGATCGAGGTTTATAAGATTATGCATGGGATAGAGCAGGTAGAGAAAAAAGTCCTTTTCTCCCTTTCTCACAATACAAGAACTCGTGGGCACGCCATGAAATTGCTGAGCAGTTGGGTTAGGACAGATAAAAAGAAGTACTTCTTCACCCAAAGAGTGATTAACACGTGGAATTCACTGCCTCAGGAGGTGGTGGCGGCTACAAGCATGGATGGCTTCAAGAGGGAATTAGATAAACATATGGAGCAGAAGTCCATCAGTGGCTATTAGCCACAAAGTATAGATAGGAACTCTCAGTCCGCGGCCAGTGATGCACTGTAATCTTGGTGTTTTGGGGGGGGGGGGGCAACAGGGGGAGGGCTTCCTGCCCCCATTGCTGGACCTTCTTTGGGCACCTGGTGTTTTTGGCCACTGTGTGACAGAGTGTTGGACTGGATGGGCCATTGGCCTGATCCAACATTGGCTTCTCTTATGTTCTTATGAGATACCAAGACAGAATCTGTGACCTTCAGCTTGCAATGCATGTGCTTCTGTCACTCAGTTGTGGCCCTTTCCCTAATTGATGCCCATTCTGTTACTCCTCTCAGTGTTCCTATTCGTTCTGAATGGGACTTTTTTTTAACTTTTTCTCTTAGTGCCTTTCGAATATTATTAGAAACTGATGAAGATCGGCTTCTTGTTGTGTTTAATAGAGGCTTAATTCTGATGACAGAGGTAAGGATATTAACATTTTTTTCACTTAATTGCTGGTGACGCATCACTAAATAAAGCAGGGGTGGCCAAACTGCGCCTCTGGAGCCGCATGGAGCTCTTGGAGCCCACACACACATTTGTCTTGTGAGGTTTGCATCTTCTTCCTTTGAAGAAGATGCTGTTTGCAGAGGAAAAGTAGGCTCGGGGGGGGGGGGGGGAGTTGCGTGTTTCGAGGCAGTAGAATAAACAAGCCCTTCCCTGATTCTGCTGGTGGCGCTTGCAAAGGCTTTGGACCCTACCCCCCAACACTGACTGGGAGACATGCAAAGAACTTCTTGCCTTACTGCCCTACAGGTTCCTATGCAAAACCTTTACATTACAGTCAGCAAATAAATGGTTAATGGGTCTTCTATCCACTGGAAGTGTGAGGGGGGGGGGAAACCCCACAGATTGTGGGGGGGAGCAGAAATCTTGTGAAAACTGCTTCTGGGGGGAATGGAAGATGTTCTGTTCTTAATGGTTGCAGTGGTTTGAACGTCTGCAGTGAAAGGTGCAGCTGGGAGATTTGGGTTGGGTTGTTTCTTAAAGTGTGTGTGTGTTTTGCTCTCCTGAAATAATCCATGCCCCAGCTGCCTCACTCTGCTTTCCGGCTCCCACATATCCTCCCCCCTCCCTCTCCTCCCTTCTATGCACCACCATATTTCTAAGCCAGGAGAATCTCCCTCTCTCTGCCCCAATGAAGGAGACTGGGAAGCAGCAGAAACAGCCCCTCTCTCCAAAGGTAGAAAAGAATGGTGATGGGGAGAAAGAGGGGAAGGAAGGGGCTTCAGGGGAGAAGAGCAAGGAGTTGGGGACCAGTGGAGGGGCTGGGAGAAGCCTGGGGAGGTCAGGGACCTTAGGAGAGTGCTATGCTGCAGAATCCTTCAGATGGACTCCAGGCCCCAAGTGGAGGTTGGCAAGCCTAGTGGAGGTGGTGATGGTCAAATGGCTTTCCAAGGTGGTCAGACAGATTCCTGGAGGGGTGGATCCATCAGTGGCTACTAGACACGTTGATTCAGGGAGCTGCTATATTCAGAAGCAGTCAGCCTCTGGATCCCAGTGCTGGAAGGCAACATCAGGAGGAGGGCTTGGCCCCTGGGCCCTGTTCGTTTGGGTCTGTGTGTGAAACAGGACGCTGGATTTGATGGATCTCTGGTCAAATCCAGGAGTATTTTTCTGAAGCCGTCATTATTGCATTTTAGAGGTATCAAGCTTGTTAAGGATGCCAGCTAGTTTCCTTGTAGTTTGAAATGACTGGGGTACTGGTAGTTGTAGCATTTTCTCCCAGCTGTGATTACATGTAGTTTTAAATTACAAAATATGTAGTTTTCTGATCCATGTATGTGAAAAGTTGTCCCATTACAAGTAGACACTACCTTATCTGTGGGATCTTTTCTGTAACATAAAATATCTGGAATTGCCTTCTTGTGAAATTCTAACTTGATTTTTTGAAAACCATCTTTTTAAAAAAATGTGAATTCAGTTCCCTCTTTTAGTCTCTGGGGTTTTTTCTGCTGTTGCTTCTGTGGAAGGGGAGATGCCAACTAGTGAAAAAGAGGTTTACCTTTGCAAGAGGAAGGCATACAAAATAAACTGGCATGGCTACCCACAGCACATCCATGAGATATTAAGCAGGATGCTAATTATATTAAGCTGATGTTTAGACAAACCATGGCTGAAGGACAGCTATTACGAACCCACTGTTTAATGCACTGTGGCATATCACTGGAGACTTACTGTAGTTAAAATGAAGGTCTCTTATTAAAACAATAGAAACAACAAGACTTTGCCTTGTGGAAGGGTATACAAAAAGATAAGCAACCTTCATCCCTGCCTCAAGGCCCTTATTAGATACTTGAAACGCATAGGTTTGGTTTTACTTTCTAGCCACCTTCTTGCAACAACATGTTTTGAAAAATAGGAGCTATGCAGGTGCATTAAAAAAAGAAGCTCTTAGGCTTCTTGACTGGAAGGGTAAGGCTTCCTTATCCTTCTTTCTTCTCTGGCCAGTTGTCTGCTCATGCTACTTTGAATATAGGAAAGGCAGCAGAGAAGGAGGCAGCTGGCTTGCTGGAGATCAGGGACTTGTCTGGGGTCATGTTCACGCGGGCAATTTGATCCGTTGCCCTTGCCATTCCCTTATGGATTTAAAGTGCACGATCAGACAACAGCATTTATCTGTTGTGCCCCAGTCATCTGAGTTCCATTCCTCCCTCCCCTTGCCCCTTGTTTCTTTGATCCCTGAGAAAGTCTGGTCCTGTTGGTCTGAACCACTTCCAAAATGGATTTCCTGTAGTCTGGTCACTCTGTTGCACCTCCAAGGCGTCAGGCAGGTCTCACTGATCTCTTGTTTTCCAGCTGCCACCCCCCCACACCCCCCCATTAGCGAGGATCGTATGACTGTATATGAGCACCGCTCCCCCCCCCCCGGGGGGGGGGTGCTCAAAACCTTGTTTTCTTTTGAAAAACTCTCAAAGAAAGACACCCCTGTTCTGCAGCTTTTTAATATCGTTTGGGGATGGGGTAAATTGAAAAGATTACAGGGAGGACGGCAGAGAACTCCATATCCCAGCATTCTCAGCAAGCACTTGTGCACATGCTCAAAGGGAAAACTTCTTAAAGTAATGGCTGGCAGCCCCATGAACTACATATCCCAGCATGCTAATTCCTGCTTGTGGGCATGCTTCTAGGACAAAGTTCTAAAAAAAATGGCCAACAGGCTGACTCCGTGCTTGGTGCTGTCTGGTCACTCCACAGCCAGTTTAACTGCTTTGAAGAGTACTTAATGGAGTGAGTCTGGTCAGGATTCTCTGTAACAAAATAATCTGCCTCTGTTAGAGGTGGGGCAACAGCAGATTGAACTGCCCGTCTGATCACAACCTGGGTCTTTCTTCTTGTGCAAAGAAGGGCACAGTGGTGGGGTCTACAGGGGGAAGAGGAAACAGTGGAAATTGCCATTATTCTCCTTTTAAATTCCCAGGCAGGGCTCCAAGGAAGCAGTATAGAGATAAATGTCATAGAATCATAAGAGTTGGAAGGGGCCATACAGGCCATCTAGTGACCTGGGCTCTGCTATTCAGGGCTATTCATGCTGATAACTTCCAGGTCAAAGATCAGTTGATGTCACTTCCTAAGCTCCACCCCTTCTGATGATGTTGCATCCTGTACCAAACCCCCACCCCTTCCTGTGATGTCACTTTCAGGCCACTTCCCCATTCCCACCTCTTCCTTTGAAGTCACCTTGCGGATCTCGAGTATCTGACATTTCGTCTATGTGGCTCTTACTTGAAGCAAGTTTGGCCACCCTTGGAATAAAGTAAATGTGCGTGTGATATTTATAGAGACCGATTTTTTGAAACATTGATGCCTAATTTCACTGTTTTCTTTTTTTGAAAATTTTGGCAGTCTTTCAACACATTGCACATGATGTACCATGAAGCCACAGCTTGTCATGTAACTGGAGACCTAGTGGAGCTTCTCTCCATATTCCTCTCTGTTCTCAAGTCTACCCGGCCATATCTACAAAGAAAAGGTTGGTTTGTTTTACATGGTGGAGGATTAGTAATGTCTACAATGCACCAGTGAGATTCTTCATGTGATAAGCACACAGGTGTCAGGAAGAAGGGAAGACCTGGTTTCAAATCCCAGGTCAGTTCTGATATCCCTTGAGTGGTCATGGGCAGGTGGCTGTGGCTCGGCATCGTTTCTCCACCATAAAATGATTAGTAACCGACTTTTACAGATCTGTAAAGATTTATACCAAAGGGCTGATGCTCACATTACACAACAGCAAAGCCAGGTTTGCCACAAAGTTTGTCCTCAGAAGGCAGCTACAGCCAACACAAGTGTTCAGATGAAGGTGCCTGAATGATTGAGGGGTCTTTAAATGCCTGTTTGCCACATTCACACTTTGCACACTTTAGTGTACACCTGAAAAACTTTAGTTGTGAAGTGGCCCTAGGAAAATACTGTTGTCTGCACTGAGACTTGGCTGGAACGCAGGCTAGGAAACTGCAAGAGAAGGGCAGTTAACAAACACTTTTAATAAATACATTTAATAGTTACAGGGTGTGCGTAATCTTTTACTCCAACCTTCACTGAAGGTGTATTTTTTTAAATAGGCAGGATGAGATTATTTTCTGCTTTGTTTCAAGCCCTCTTAAATCCTGTTGGGGATTTGCTGAGAAACTATGTGTTAATGTTGGTAATAATAATGTTTTAATGCTGTGAGCTGCCTCAAGCAAGTCTGGAAAGCACCACATAAATTTTCTAAATAAGAAATAAAATAATGATGGTGTTGCCAGAAGTCGCCATGACTTTCAGGCATGCAAGCGCACACACATATACATGCACACACACAAAATACCCACACAAAAAATTAAATAATGATGGTATGATTTATATTTGCAGATGTGAAACAAGCGCTGATCCAGTGGCAGGAGCGAATAGAATTTGCCCATAAGCTGTTAACTTTGCTAAATTCATACAGTCCACCAGAGCTTAGAAACGCATGTATAGGTAAGATGCATTAGGTAGTCCCCAAGGGGCTGCTGACCTGAAATGTTTAAGGAGGCCTTATATCAATCACTTTATTTTCTAAGCTTAGTGTCTCTGTGTTAAAGGCACAAAAATGAGTTGGAGGTAGGGATATGTGGCTGAGACTCTGCCTGGAGAAAACTAGGAATGGTCACAACCCTGCATACTCCCTAGAATGATCCCGGATAATAAGGGCTGCTCGTCAGTGTGGTCTTCACGCCACTTTCCCCAAGCTCAGTCCGTCTCTCTTTTCTCTCCCTGTAATCAGTTGGGGGGGGGGGGGGGAAGGAGCATGTTTGAGCAGGCTGCCATTGCACAAGCACGGTTTGTGGCTGTTCTTCCTATGAGGCGGAGGACATCTCCATGGGTTATTCCAGCTGTTTTCTAGTCATAAATCCTACATCTGTAACTTGCTCTGCCCCCAAGCGGTATTAAGATGAACAGCTTGTAATGGCTATGATGTGTCCAGGAGGCCATCTGCCCTGCTTTCTCTCTAAAAAGTATGTGTATTTGGGGGGGCGGGGGGATCCTTCCTGAACAGCCTCCAACACAGCACCAGGAGCTGCAGTTGGGAAAGGAAACTGGGAAACAATCTCATACTCACAGCCTACACATGCATGCTGTTACTCCGTAGGAGTGCGTAAAGCACACAGAATTCTGCTTTCGTTTTGCTTCAGAGGCAACTCTCTAGCCATTGTGGGATGCAGAGATACTGCTTGCTGCTGTGTGCTGAAATCTCAAGAGCCAGAGGGGATGGCTGAACTTAATTTACAGTGTGTTGTGGGCACAGCATTAGTGTCCTGCGTACCTCCTTGGTTTTCCTTTGGATTAGAGTAACTAGAATTAACATTGTAAAGTAGTAAGAAATTGAATGACTCATGTAGAGTGAGCAATTATGCAAGTATGTGCAGTCTGTGTAATTTATGCAGGGTGCAGAGTTTACAAACACTGTCCCTGTCTCTGGGAAAAATACCAAGCCAAACGTTGTCTTTGTAGATGTCCTCAAGGAGCTGGTGCTTTTAAGCCCGCACGACTTCCTGCATACTCTGGTTCCATTTCTGCAGCACAACCACTGCACATACCACCACAGCAACATCCCAAGTATGTATTTTCAGACGATTAAAATCTGTTGATACCATTTATGCTGATAGCTCCGGTTACGTGCCTGGCACTTTACAGAATGCAGAAAAATTGCTTTGAGAGTTCACATTTATTTTGAGGCAGAAAGCCGGAAGGGGGTTTCTTCTTGTGGCCATCAAAGAGTGTGGCCAATTTAAGTTGTTTTGTGGCTCCCAGCATCCATCAAAGCTAGTGGTTACTCTTTTGAGAAAAATAAATGAGTACAGTTATGGTCAAAGAATCTGCAGCACAGGAAGGGCAGTGGGGGGGGGAGAGATGAGCAGAACCCGTATTCGTGATCATGGGTGTCTTAATGCTTTTTCGTCACGTATGCTGAGCCATGACCACTTCCAATAAACATATTCACGGTTCAGACTCCTCATTAGGCAGAGGGCAAGGCCATTAAGAGGTAGAAGTGATAATGTTAGAACACAGTGTTGGAATCCAGTGCAGTTACTGATGTGTTTGACTTGGGCTTGAGGTTTCAAGGTAATGCTGGAGGAGGATTTAAGGAGAATTTCTATAGAAGAAGTAGGGTGACAGTGGCACAACAGGGTGGAGGGTGAGCATGCAACATGAGAGTTCTAGGGCTAATGGCAGCAGTGGGGAAGGTGGAGTTCAGAAACAGCTGCCCTTGGGGCAGGTAGATTTACAAGCACCGAGTTCCTGGTGAAAATTCAGCTGCACACAGTCCCTCATTTGCAGAACTTAAAAGTGGCCCCTGGAAAGGGAAGTGCAACTGGGGGGCGGGGGGCGGGGGGGGGTTCCCCACTTGCCGTTTTCTGCTGTAGCCTCTTCCACCAACCTGATCAAAACCAGATTTCTAAGTCAAGTTGAGGAAGAACAGCTGAATGGTCTATTTACGGTAATTGCTCATTTACACCATCAACACGCTAGATTTTTATTTCACTACTAATATATATCACATTTTTCTTGGTTGCCTCTTTTAAAATGCTGTACTGTGTGTCCCTTTGGCAACCGCCTCCTTTGTTCTGATTTCCATCACAGTGTCCCTTGGCCCTTACTTCCCATGCCGTGAAAACCTGAAATTGATAGGAGGTAAAAGTAATATCCGCCCACCGCGCCCTGAACTCAACATGTGCCTCCTGCCTACAATGGTTGAAGCCAGCAAGGTACGTTGGAGGATGAGAAGAGCGCCTTTGGCTTCTTGACTGGGTTTTCCTTGGTGTCGTATGAATTGTGCCCTGAAAGTTGAGAGAAGAACGATGTGCGTTTTGATGCATTCGTGCGTATAACCAAAGTCCCAGTTTTTGTTGCTGCTTATGTGCTTAAGAGAGAAGTAGCTCTGGGAGGAGAAGGTGGGCTATTTGGTGTTGCTCTCTACAGGTTCAGAAACTCTCTTCCTTCCCACACTGCTCTGTGCTCCAGATCACTTCTCCCACCCACCCCTCTTCCCATGAGCTTCCAAATGTGTTTTCATGTCTTAGAAGAGGAGGGGATCAAACTTGAGTGATTTTAAAGACTTTTAAAGGTTTGGGGGATACAATAGAACAATAAATACAAAACTTCTTTCATTCAGGTCTTATACATTTCTTGAGCCAGGCGCTGTTTAGTTAATGCAGAGATTAAAAGAAAGATGTAAGCAGACAAAGCCCATTGCTCTACTGCCCCAGAACAGGCTCCTCTTGAAGCCAGTTATTGTCTTGTTATACACATACGTAATGTTTAGATTCAGGTGGACAGCCATGTTGGTGTGAAGCAATAAAACAAATTTTCAGTCCAGTGTCATCTTTAAGACCAACATAGTTTAATTCTGGGCATGTGCATGAAAGCTTATACCCAAAATGTAATGTTTAGTAAGGTATTAATTTTTATTTTAAAAAGCAGTTTTTGTACCAGCTGGTTTCCTGTGTGTAATACTTTACACTGGCAGTCAGCCCTTTTGTGAGTGTTTTTAGGTCTCTTGCCTGATTTATTTCAAGCAATCTCAGCCAACAGAGTTTCCTTAAATCTTCAGGGCAAAGATGATGTTTACGACCGTATGCTGCTAGATTACTTCTTCTCGTATCACCAGTTCATCCATCTGCTGTGCCGTGTTGCCATCAACTGTGAGAAATTCACAGAGACCTTAGTAAAGATGAGTGAGTATATGGAGGTGAAGCTTAGAGCCTTGTCTTGACAGATCTCTGCCTTAGGAAAGGGCATTTGGTGGGAACCATTTAAGCTGAGACAGCTCCTGCTGTTGATGCCTGAATGTAGCTTTATTTAAGTTCCCATGAACCTCCGCATAGTAGTAATTTGGAGGCTGCCGCTTCACCTTTGGAGCAAAAGAAAAGCAGCCTGTCCTGTGTTAACTGCCACTCTTGAATTCTGGTCCTCTGGATGTTGAACCTTTCGCCAAAACTTGGTGCATTTGTAGCAATGAAGGAAGCAGACGTCTCTTTCGGCCCAGAAAAGTTACATCCTATTGAAAGCCTTTGTGTGTTCCACTTTAGAAACAGAGATTGGTTGGGGGGCCAAGCACAGCAGCACACACAATCCACTAGTAGCTCCAGCTGAATTTTAAAAAAATGAGATTTAGAGAACTAAATGGGAATAGCAGTCCATAAGTATCTCTCTAACAAATCTGATTTACAGTTACAAATATAAGTCAGTTCTCATCCGTCTTCTCCGTACAGCATCAGTTTACTTCAGCAGTAAAGCACTTTGTAGTATCCATGCAGCAAGCTCTTTAGGAAGTAGACTGAGATCTCAATTCAGATAGAACTGAAGTGAGTTATTGTTAGTGAAGTGCTGATTTTTGAGAGTGTAGGTGCAAATGCACCCTAGGTCAAATAAATAACCTAGTAGTAACGTGATAAAAATAATGTTGGATCTGAAAGTGGTTAATAAAGCAATGTTGTGAGGCATTTTAATCGTGCTATTATTATAGGTACAGGTGCCTTCTTTTTAAAGAGATCAATTATATAAGCTTTTAGCATGATTTAGAATAACAGTGAACAGCCATCCCTCCTCTTAGTTTTATAACTTTATATTTAAAATTGGGGGAGGGGATGCCACTCTTAAGATGGGAAAAATTGTGTATCTTGTTTTCTTAAATTGTAGGTGTCCTTGTTGCTTATGAAGGTTTGCCTCTTCATCTAGCTTTGTTTCCAAAACTTTGGACTGAGCTTTGCCAAACTCAGGTAAAATTACATATATGGGGGGGCAGAATATTTGCTTTAATGATAACAGCAGTACAGATTATGACAGAAAAATGGGGTTTCTTCCTCCCTGTACCCTGTGGGGAGGTGCATAGCTACAAAAACATGTGTGAGCCACACGGTGGTGGCAGATTTTGTCAACCACCATTCTGTGTGTAGAGGCCAGACAGGGACCCCCATTCAGATGTGTTACTCCTGCCCCCCTATTGTTGGTTGCTTGGCGTCTTAAGCAATACAGCTTTGGGAGCAAGGACCTGTGTGTACTTCTAGCTCTGTGGAAAGGTTTAGTGCTGATGTAGTGGGTTTCCAGAACAGCTACAACTTTATACCGTAGGGATTCCTTACTCTATAAGAGCGCGGGGGGGGGGGGGTGGGCTGGAACAGCTGAGTGTTGCCTAGCAGCAGTGCTGTCTGGATTGCAGTCAGTGTCTCCAGCAGTCACAAAAATTTGGTATTCGTAGCCTTTTCTTCTTTTTAGTCCGCCATGTCAAAGAACTGCATCAAGCTCCTCTGCGAAGATCCTGTGTTTGCAGAGTACATCAAATGCATTCTAATGGATGAGAGGACCTTTCTCAACAACAACATTGTGTACACCTTCTTAACACATTTCCTTCTCAAGGTAAGAGGAATCTTGGGGAGTCTTGGTCCGAGGACCAGATCAGCAGCCTCCCTGTGGCCTGTTTCAGCTTTTCCGTTTGTCCTGTTAAACAGACTTCAGCCTTCTGACATCAAGTGCATGTGGGCAAACTGTGTTTTTGATGGGGCTTCCAGGAAAGATTTACATGGTAATGTGGACTTCTGAGTACAGGGGTACTATTGGAGGATGCTGTGGGTAGGCTTCTGGGCTGCTGTCGAGCTGCTGGTAGTGAACTCACAATCTCTCTTATACATAATTCCCTGTTGGTGGTGGCACACTCCTGAACATTCCACATGCCACCCCAGCCTTTGGTCCCCTGGCCTGTCAATCAGAAGCTGTCCCTGTCCACTGGCTGTGAATACTCACATGCCATTGGTTGGGTCTGCACCTCTTCCCCGCCCACTCCTTCAGCCTCTGTGCCCTGTCAGAATTTCTGGCAGACAGATTTCTCTCTTGATGAAGACACTTCTCCTGCTTCCTTCCTGTGGGGGGATTAACTGTTACCTCAGTGGCTGTTGGTAGGTGAAACGAAATGGTAGTTACCTGTGTTTATAAGATGGCTGCTGCCTGGGGTTTGTTAAAAATGTTCCCCCATAAGGTTCACCTGTTACCTCAGTGGCTGTTAGTAGGTGAAACGAAATGGCAGTTACCTGTGTTTATAAGAGGGGCTTCAGAGCACGGTAGAGGCTGCAAGGGGGGTGGGATGGAAAGCTGAAGGGTGAGGGGGAAATTAAAGTAGGTTGATGCTTGGCTGGGAAGGAGATGAGGTTGCCAACTCCAGGTGGGGAATTCCTGGAGATTTGAGGGGTGGAGGTTTGAGGAGAGGTGGGGCCTCAGACAGGTACAATGCCATAGACTCTGCCCTCCAAACCAGCTATTCCCTCCTGGGGAACCACTGCTGCCAATCTCCAGGTGAGGGCAGGAGATCACTCTGAATTACAACTGCTCTTCAGGTAGCAGAGATCAGTTCCCCTGGAGAAAATGGTGGACTCTGTGTCATTATACCCTGCTGAGGTCGCCACAGCAAATTTACGCTGAGTGCCCAAGGCCTTGACACTCTCCAAGAGCCTCTTTCTAGAGCCCATTTTATTTATTCCCACAACGGGCCTTATTCCTAGTAGCTGATAAAAAGGCAGTTGCTATGTAGTGGGTTTTATCAGGGCATGTGAGGAGGAGGATGCAGCTCTTCCTTTGATTCTGTGTGTCAGACAATATGTGCATACTCATGAGTGTATGTGAATAAGCACAGTGCTGTTCCCAGTGTAGTTCACTGGCCCATTAAAATGGATCATGGTATCTGGAAGACCATATAAAAAGATTACCCACCCTGGTTTTTCTGGCCTTGGCTATAGGAAGATGGTGCAGAGTTGTATTTCAAATCAGCATCCTGTTTTTCTCCCCCTACAGGTGCAAGGGCAGGTGTTCTCTGAGGCGAATTGTGCTGGAGTAATCAATAATTTGGTTACAAATCTGATCAACCAGTATCAGACCCTAGAATCAGATTTTGCCAACCAGCGAGTTGAAATTTTTAAAGCAAGCTCTACTTTAAATGGGGTAAGTTAATTAAGAACACAAGAACATAAGAGAAGCCAATGTTGGATCAGGCCAATGGCCCATCCAGTCCAACACTCTGTCACACAGTGGCCAAAAATATCAGGTGCGCTCAGGAGGTCCAGCACACTGTTGCCCCCCCCCCCCCGGTCAAGCACCAAGAATACAGAGCATCACTTGCCCCAGACCGAGAGTTCCTATCTATACCTTCTGGCTAATGGCCACTGATGGACCTCAGCTCCATACGTTTATCCGATTCCCTCTTGAAGCCGTCCATGCTTGTAGCCGCCACCACCTCCTTTGGCAGTGAATTCCACATGTTAATCACTCTTTGGGTGAAGAAGTACTTCCTTTTATCCATTCTAACCCGACTAAAAACGAATAGTGGCTTTCTGTCATCCTTTTGGCACTCCAGTAGTATGTTCCCTGAAGTGGTCACTGAGATTTTTAAAAAGAAAAGAAACTTGCCTTTATACTGTTTCCTACAGTATCTTTCCTGAGACAGGCAGCCAGAATTCCCATTTTAAGTGGGAACGTGGTACAGGTTTATACAACACAAGTATAATATTTGCTGTTTTAATTTCAATCCTTTTCATTGCTCTGCCTGATGTTATGGCCCTACTGTGGGCATCTTAAAAAAAAATCCATGGGGCTGAGGCACTGCATAGTGGTTGTTAAACCCTGGTGGTGGCAGCCCTGCCCAGCGCACAGTTCGGAGACATACATGACAGAGGAGCATCTAAATGTCGTGGCTACCCTCTTGTCAGGCTTTTTAGTAATTTTTTAAAATCACCTGTCCAGTAGATGACCACAAGTTATTTTTTCATGTCATTACTATTTGGGAAGACTTTATTTCAAGTCTCATCTTGTAGTGCTTAGCTGCTATCACTGAATGCTGACTTTAATTCTTCAGAGCAGGTGATTTCACAGGCTGCTAAACTATGGTTTAGAATATGTAGCTGTCCTGATGGTTTCGTAATGTGTAGGGGGGGGTGCATGTGTGTACAACGCACGGAACCATCCCTCACTGGCCAGAATCTTATGCAGACATGCAAATTTTGCCTGCTGTAGGGAAAATTAGGGTTGTGCTGGTCAATCATCATGGTCTTTCAGCTGAGATATGTGGGGAATTTTTCCACGACTACATTTTTTCATGTCTTAAAATGCATTAGCTTGGATCCACTGCAGGATTTCTGTGAACTGAAGAGGTGGGGGTGCTTATTCTCTCTTTCTACTGTAGATCTCTTGTCCCCCAGGAGCAGCATTTCAGGGGACATTTTGAGCTGCAGCAGAAGGGAGGAAGCAAGAAAGTTACTGGTGGATCCAAGCCCTGTTCAACATCCTGTCCTCTTCTCAAGGCTCAGTTAATACATGTACAATCCTTGGATGAGATACACTAGATTTTTCTTTGTATGCACACTGAGTAATTTTCATGTTACAGTCAGCACATGGAGAACTGAATGTGCAATACAAACCCCACACTTATCCAGATACTGGTCCTTGATTTCATTTGTGAAGGAAATGCATTTTGGCTCTTGCAAACAGATTTATGCACTAACAGGCAGCATGCATTTCCTGCAGTGCTTGAACAGGGTAACCATTAGCAACAAAAATGTCTAAATACTGTCTAAGTAAAATTGGGCTGTTTTCTAACTGCAGAGTACTGATCCCCATGCAAGTAATGAAATCTCTGTCTCAGGGCCAGCTGCTGTTCTCAGTCAGTCAGTCACCTTTATTAGCACGTAGAAATACTACAAACAGCAGTTGGGGGGGGGGGGGGGCGGTGGCAAAGCCAACTATAAAAGTTTATATGGTATTTAAAAGAGAAAATTAATACTATAACATTTCCTGATGGACTCTTATTGCGGAATGTAAAAACAGGGCTATATTCTCAGTAACTTCAGGTAAGCGATTGTTCGGGAGACGTTAAACCTTAATGTGATCAGAAAGGCACTGTTCTCAGTCACAGTTCTGGATAAAGACAAAGTTCTTTGTTTGTTTGTTTGTTTTTAAATTAGTATCAGGAGACTTCTCCTGGGGCAGGGACACTTGATGGTCTCTTCAGTAATGTGCGGGCAGGGAGTGAGCATTCCCTGTGCAGGGCAGGAGCTTCAGCAAGTATTCTGTGGCTTTTCTTGGCAGGACCTCCGAGCCCTCACTCTGCTACTCTCTGTGCACACCCCAAAGCAGTTGAACTCAGCTTTGATTCCCACTCTGCAAGAACTGCTCAACAAATGCAGGACTTGTCAGCAACAGAAGAACTCACTGCAGGAACAAGAAGCCAAAGAAAGAAAAACTAAAGGTTTGTGCGTGCCAAGGTGGCATCTTGGCCTTTCAGTCTCCCTGGCGTGCCAAGTGGCCAATAAATGCTTCTCTTGGTTGCTTACAGGTGCTCTGTCCTGTGCGTTTTGGTATTCCTCAGATGTCAGCCAAAAACAACCTTTAGCTTTTTTTCTCTAAATTTTAAAAAAAAAGATCATCCTGGTTCATCTTAAATGTGAAAGAAAGTAGCACATCAGTATCGATACATCAGTATACCGTGTGTGAGGGGCTGAAATGTAGGCTTGTCTGCAAAAGCCTGTTGGAATTAAAACTTGTTAAATTAAAATTTGTTAAGACTTCAGGGTACTATCAGACTTCTTTGCTGCAGCTGTATTCCCCTCTGATTTAGCCACCATGATAAATGTATCTGAGCCTATTGGAGATTCTGTCATGCAGCCAAGAAACAGCAGTGAAATCATCCCAGATGAGGAAGGGATGTGTTTGGATTCCATTTTCATAGTCTATATTATAACCAACAGGTGTGGTGGAATCCCAGATGGATCACCCTGGCCCAGAAAGCACAGTGCCAGTTCTTTAGGCCAGATTCCTCTAGTAAACAGCAGGAGTTGCGATTGAGAGAAGCATATAATACATATGGCTGGATGAATCCGTGTGGGGGAAGCATGCCTGCCTTTTAGATCCAGAAATAATGTGTTCTTGAGGTATGAAAAGTTCAAGAAACTCTGATGCCTACAGCAAATCAAACTGATAACCTTACAGAATATCCTATTTTTATTTTAGATGATGAAGGAGCTACTCCAGTGAAAAGAAGACGGGTTAGCAGTGATGAGGAGCACACAGTAGACAGCTGTATCAGTGATCTGAAAACTGAACCTAGAGAGGCCTTGACACCAACAAGCACCTCAGATAATGAGACAAGAGACTCATCGATCATTGATCCAGGCACTGAGCAGGACTTGCCTTCCCCTGAAAACAGTTCCATTAAAGAGTACCGGATGGAAGTACCTTCTTCATTCTCTGAAGACATGATGTTGGCTTCGCGGTCACAGCATGGGGAGGAGCAAACAGCAGGCAGCCGGTTTGAAGATTGTAAAGAGCTGAAGGAGCCGTCAAGTTCCAAGGATTCCAACATGGGTGATGATGACACAGAGTTTCCCTCCACATCTATTTCTGCCGTTCTGTCTGATCTGACCGATTTGAAAAACTGCGAAGGTCAAGCTTCGCAGGACCCCGAGTCTGGCTTGTCACTCAGCTGCAGCCATTCCAGAGGACTGTTGAGTCACATGCAGCAGCAGCAGCAAGACATTTTAGACATCCTCTGCAGGACCATTGAGTCTACAGTTCACGTGGTCACAAGGATATCTGGCAAAGGAAACCAAGCTGCTTCTTGACAATAGAGGAGCATGTCTGCTTTTAAAGTCTTTTTTTCCTCCTTCTTCAATAAATGCTGTTTGTATAAGTTTTGCTTATTTCTGTTTTGTGCTTCAGTTTGTCCAGTGCGCTCTGCTTGAATGGCAAGATTAAATTTATATGCTTAATTCTTGGTCAGGCAGAACTCCAGATTTAAAGATTTAGCTTCTACCATACACTTTCTTAAAGGGCAATCAGATAATGGATATGTTTTATGTAATTCAGAGTTCACTGTAGTGGCTTTCATTTAATATGGCTGTCTGGGAGGAACAGGGTCTCCTCGCCCTGTATGATGTAATTTAAACTGATGGCATTTTTACTGTGTATAATATGGTGTCCTCTGTGCCAGTTTTGTACCTTAAAATAGAGGCAGATAGCCTCCAATCGCTGTGGTTCTTATTATCAAAATTAAGTTTACTTGTATACTAAACAACCACAAGAAATTTGATTCTGTAAAGAATCCTCTTTAGCTGTGGCCTGACAGTATAAATATAAATATATATATATATATATAAATATATATATATGGTGCTTTATTTAACAGAATACCTGTGGAGGAAATAAAGCACACTTGATGTAAAATTAATTGTTTTATTTTTATTGACATGACCGATTGCTATTCTGTGCACTTCATTAAACTGATTGTGACAACTTTTCATTCGTTTTTATATATGTTGCCTCAAGTGGTCCAGTTTCTCAACAGAGAGATGCAAGCTGATAAGAGGTGCACACATGTTCACTGCAATTCTCTGATAATTCATGCTTTGATTGGAGCCCATTTGTTTCTTTGTGAAGAATTTTACAAAGCATTTTAGCATTCTGTAACAGCTCTACCAAATATTCTTGCAAGTCCCTAGTAAACCCATCCTATTAAAGAAATTCCAACCCTGAATCCCTTGGATTACTTTACTTCTGAGTCTCATCTTGGTCATTGAAGTGGCTCTTGCTGATTATTCATTTTGGGCCCAGCATCACTGCAATGAAGACCAGCAAGGCTGTGGGGTTCGATCCTGAGATACCAAATTAAATGTTGCCAGCAGGTGTTAACAGGTCCTTAGAGTTCCTAAGTCTATGTTGTTTAAACCTGTAAGCTAATAAACAACTGTTTCCCTTTGGACTCCCTGAAAACAGAATTTTTTGAAATGTATTCTCCCTTATTTCCTACTGTGGGAGCTCAAATAGGCTTACAGAATGAAATCCTCACAAAATATAATTTAAATGATACCAACAACCCAACAGGTGCCAGCAGAGTTTTAAGAGCAGGAAATAACTTGCAAGGATGTCCCAAGCTTGTGCTGGGTTCCACTGGCATGGCTTGTGCCAGCCCTAGCCCAAGAGTCTTGAGCCTCTGACCAAGCCCAGGCTATCAGTCGCCTGCAAAAAGAGAGAGGGCAAAAGCTCAACCCAGGTCTTGCTTAGCTGACACGGGGGTGAATGGTATCAAGAGAGAAATGTTCTTCTCCAGAATCCTGGGGTGGGTCAGTCTGCATGTCTGGGAAAAGGTCCTCCCTCTGGGCAGGCAGGATCACCAAGCCTTTGTCTGTGATCCCTAATGGGAGAGGCTTCTTCCTCGTAGCCCGTTTTCAGCCCTGCCCCAAGGTAGGAGGTTGCCGTTTTGCCATGCTCAGAAAACTCAGCAATTTCCTTTTTTACCTTTTTAAAATGTTATTTCCTTTTGAATTTTTCCCTTCTCCCCCTCGTCAAAAGAGGTCCTGGGTGACCAGACCATAGGCCCTGGGAGGATCATCAGGAGAGGGACAGATCCATCAGCCCCCTCTCTCCTGGGCGCTACGGGAGTGGGAAGGATTGTCTGCTTCCCCCCCAAGAGATGCCACCAGGGAATAGAGCTGCCCCACAAAGCAAGAAAGAGGGGGGCAGCTCCCAGAACAGCTGAAGCATCCCGGAATGGCTTGGCAGGGAGCCTGAGCCCTGGGCCTGTGGAGCAGCCTCGTGTAGGGTAGGGCCAAAGCCCCTCCTCCCAGATATGACTTGGAGCGGTTGTGTTAACATCAGCTGGCGTGGCTTGGTCACACAGCCTGAGCCCCAGGCACCAGAACAGCTGTCCTCGCTTAGAAGTTACATGGTGAAATACAAAAGTAGAACAAAAAAAGATGCATGGTATTGCATATGCCTAATTCCTGACTATTACCCCCTCAGGATTACCTCTCCAGTTCTATGCTGCTGTCCAGGCCTTCTCCTGGGGGTTAGCAGACAGACAGTAGTCACTGAAAACTTCTAAAAAGACAGCTGTTTGTTAATTTTCAGTTACACAGTATTTCAAGAAAGGAACAGTATCACGGGATGTCCTTTATTTGAATGAATCAGGTTTTTTAGAAATCATTAGCTTTGAATGCTAAACTGCTTCACAAAATAAATAGCAGGATTGTATGGGCAGAGGACACAATAAAGTCTTAGTAGTGAAACATTGGGCTCTCCCTACCCCTTTATAAAACAGATTCAGATGGTTTTACAAGAGGATTAGATGCATTCCTTCCAGATAGAAATAAGCCATGGAATCGCCACGTTCTGTGGCACTACACTAGAAGCTGAAGACATGTCCTGCTTATGGGATTTTGGCTGGTCGCTCTTGGAAATGGCACTAGATGGACCCTTGACTTTATGCAGCCAGAATCTCTCTAGTCCAAACTGGTTCATGTTTATTTAGAAATAGGCCCCATCAAATTCAATTGGACTTTCTTCCTTGTAGGTTTCTAATAGGATGTGCATTCAGCATTTCCGAGCCGAATTAATACCTGAATCATGTCTTTTCAGCATGATTCAGGCATTAGTTAAGACAAATTAGATTCTCTGATCTGATTTGGCTTAACATAAGAGAATCCCAAATTAATTCGGGAAGCCTGAATTTTTCAGCTCCATTATACCCTGTGGGACCATTATAATCAATGGCAAATCTCCATATTCAGTGGGTTGCAGGGGAGGGGGTTTGAGGTAGAGGCATGAAATTTGCAGTGTAGCTGCTGGAGCCTCTCCCCAAAATAACCCCCAGGTTTGGACCAAGGGGTCCAATTCTGTGGGCACCCAAAGAGGGTGCCCCCATCTTCCATTGTTTCCAAGGGTGGGGGGAAAGCAAGGCAGGTATACAACAAGCCCAGCAGATTCTCCCAGAGTCTCTGCAGTAGAAAGTGAGGTGTGGGGTTATTCTGAGGAAGTTATTCTGAGGGTATTTCTGGGGAGGGGTTCCAGCAGCTACACTGCAAATCTGATGCCTCTACCTCAAACCCCCTCCCACCGGCCCACTCAATATACCCTAGTACTGGTGTGTCAGATGTGGCCTGCTTTGCTAGACTCTCTGTCGGACAGGAGACAAAGGCAAGCCTTTCTTCCCTTCACACTGTATCACACTGGTTGAGGCTCCTCCCCTTTGTTCAACTGCCTCAATCACACAGGAAAAAATGGAAAAAAACATTTCCTTTGTAGACTGTGGAGTTTTTGAACCTAGACTTCCCAGGTAGCAGGCTGATACTGACCACTATACATTGCTGTCTATTCTTGCACTGCCTCGTAGGAGCTGGTTATTTTTCTGGGAAGACTATAATAGTTTTGTAGACAAACACACAGCCCTCACTGTGTGTCATGATGCCTTCACATGTTCTTGACCAGCATATGAAGCAATTCATGTTACAAAAGCTCACAATGCCCAGCCATTTCATGTTTTCCTGAGACCTAGGCTCAGAGCACTGACCATTTCTATAATGAATGTCAATCAAAAGTAGGTTTGCAGCTTATAGATACACCTGAACAGCATACTCAGGATTGCTACAGCACATTTTGATGCAATAATTTAAAGCAGGTGCCAGTTATCAGAGACTGTTAAACAAAATATTGCAAGAGTGCTAATGTTTTAAGCATGTTTTTAAGTATAAAAACCCTTTGTGTTTGTGTCCTTTGTAAAGTTTATATCTCCACTATCTGGCATGAAATTTTATGACACACATGGTCCAGTCTGACAACGTCTCATCTATGTCAGATCCGGCCCTCATAAATGAGTTCGATGCTCCTGCCCTAGGAGGTTTGCCATTGACTATAATGGTCCCATAGGGTAAAATGCAGCCAAAAAAATCAGGATTCCTGAATTTTACCTGAATTCCAGTACAATACCAATATTGGAATTTGGGTTTTCGAGGCAATACCAAATTTTTAAAGGTCCAAAAACTCCAAATCTGAAAAATACCAAAAAAATTTCCTTGCCCATCTCTACTTTCTCTAGGTGCTCTGTGACCTTGCATCAGCCCTACTTGGCTGTGGCTACCAGACCACAGTGGCCTCCACATTCTGTAGGCCTTTCCATCGGCACTTGTTCCTGCCACCCAACTCTTCATGCCCTTGTCACCTTTACTGTCCCCCTTCCTTCAGGCTGAGCATGCACAGCAGTGGGGGATGTATGCGAGCAGAACAGTATCACACTGGTTATTGTGTGCAGGGGGAGAACACGCAGCTAACAGTCTACTTTTTACCTGTTCATAGGCAAATAAAACTCTCCAGGGAGACATCCCAGAGTCCGTTAAGAAGTCGAGTGGGTAGGCTGAGGGATTATTAGTTGTTGCTTCTGAACAGCAGCTTACTCGGAAACCAGTCAGTCAATTTACATAGGTCTTCTGCAATCTGTATTTTGGGGGAGATTTCCAGCACGACATGAAAAAAAACACCAAAAGGGGGAGTCCCTAAAATTGGCCTCCAGGGGACCTATGGATTTAAAAAGCTGTTCATGTAATCAATGATGTCCCCACATCAGCTCCGACACTATATTTTTGAGATGCTTTTTGATAGCTAAAAGTTTCCCTTGCTCAAAAGCCAGTTGAATCCGACTCTAGGGGGCGGTGCTCATCTCTGTTTCCAAGCCAAAGAGCCAGCGCTGGCAAAGATGTTTCCGTGGTCGTGTGGCTGGAGTGACGACACCAAGGCGCACGGAACGCTACACATATGCAAAATATTTATTCATCAGGCATTTATTTCAAAGAGTAGTTAAAGGATAAAGTAAGACATTAGGTGTGGAAAGGCCCATTAATAGTTAGGACTTTCTGCTACATGAGAGATGTACAGATATTGAAAAAGCACATGTCAAACTGAGTAACGATTTTGGTATGTAACATTTAGCACTTTTCTTCCCTTAGTACTGTGATTACAGGGTCAAGGGTTGATTTTTACTTAAGTTGAAAAGGGTATGCATGCATGTTCTGCAGTCGCTGGACTGAGCAAAATTAAATGCCCTCAAGAAAAAAAAATGTCCACATACCAATGAAAATGCACCACCATTTTTTTGCTCTGCCATCTACTTTTCACTGTGGTAGTGGGAGGAGATATGCCAGAGTTGGACAACTGCATCTTGCTTGTATTTGGCACATTCATCCACAGAGCTACGCTGCAGCTTTTCTCTTGTGAATATGTGAAATTACCTTCCAAGAAGCACTATTGGTCCACCTAGCTCAGTATTAGCAACTCTGACTAGCAGTAGCTTTCCAAGGGCTCATGCAGCAAACCATCTTCTGTCAGCTGGCTACCTCTTTTCCTCCTTCCCCAATGAGCAGAAAAGTATCCAACCCAACAATAAGCAGATGGATCAAAGCCCACATTTTCTTAGCTTACAAAATGCAGCACCTTCCCCTCCTTTGGGAGGCACTGCACATCCCTATCACCACCCCACTGCATGAAATTCACAGGGCGGCCTCCTTATTTGTGAGGTACAAAGTCCACTGGATGTCTCGGTATCCTCAGATGCAATGTTCAGGAGGCCAGTCCATCAGCACATTCCTTCTTAGGCACTGGACAGGAGACCCTCGTAAAACCTCCATACAGGTGCGATGCATCCCACTCGGGCACCTTCCTGCAGCTAGGGAAGCATCTCACTGTCCACAGGCATCTTCCTGAGTTTCAGCAAGGTCAGGCTAAGTGTTGGGGGGCTGCCTCTCTTCCTTTTCCCCCTCTTTCATTATTTGTTTTGAAATGCAATTTTAAAGATTATTTTACAAGCAGATTGTTGTTCAGGTCTGTTAAAGCTTTGATGCATCCCAAAACTCCCACTACTCCTATCAAAATTCTGTCAGTACTTTTCTGGTCCTGGTCTTGCCCCTTGGAGCAAGTGGGAAGAGTAACTCAAGACTGTCCTTCCACTGATAGTAACTCACTCAGAAACAGCCTCCCATGGAGAAGCTCCCACAGGTAAGTCCAATGTTTGATTTCCAAGTCCAAACGTGTTTAGGATGTACCAGCCAAACGGCTTATCCTTTTGCAGCAATTTTTTTGTTGATAATACCCTCACTGTGTAGGTATGCCCAGCAAGGATAAGAGCCACAATTTCAGTGGCAGCTGCTGGTCTACAGAACAATTTGACAAAGAAAATTTAGATTTTCTTTCGCAAAGGGGGTGCAGCTCAGAGTCCAAATTTTACATGAGGAGTATATATGTCCATATATCAGTTGTCATAATCAAAATCTGAGTTTGGGCCAAAAATAGATATGGTAGCAGGATTTGAGACTAATTTGGGGGAGCTGATTGGGCATGCCAATATGGCCTCTGCTTGCTGAGCTGATTTGTTTTAACTTTGTATTTTATTTTAAGTATAGAATACATCATAAAAGACTTCCTGTACCACCTTGAACTACAAAAAATGTCCTACACCTAAAACAAATGAGCCATTTTTCAGTGGTTGGAAGTGCATAAAATGTGCATATTCGACATTTCACCCCTAAACTTGGCCCACACAGCTCCCAGGGCTCTGTGACACTGCTTGTTGCCTTGGAGACTACAGCTTCTGCTTTTCCAGAAATGTTTTTTGTTTTGAGCACTAGATTCCAAAGCTGGCAATTGGGAGCATCTCTAACATGACCCCCACCCGCCCCCGGGCCTAGGTGCAGCAACCCCCATGTATCATACAGTGGACACAGCTTATTGCCAAAATAAATCAAGTTTCAAGGAAAATACAGCATAAAGTGGCAAAGAAGTTTGCTTATCAGAGCCTAGAATGTCTCCCCAAGCTGAGAAAAAGAGTAGAGGCCGAGAAGCCTACTCGTCCCAACTCAGTGTAAACTTTTAACTAGATTGCGCAGGCATTGGTCTGAATGGAGCTCCAGCACAGCCAAATCAGGGGCTAGCCCTTCAATACAAACACAAGACATAATGCAGATAGATGTAACCATGTATCAGCTGTGTAACTCAAAACGCAGCAGCATACGATAATCACCACCCATAGCTCCACTCCCAGTTCCCCTCAGTAACATAAGGGTTTAAGAATCATTTCGCAAGATTTTATAAATGCACCATCGTTTAGCAAAAAAAATGCATTGTATTTCAAACAAGAAATGGTATATTTACAACTTAAGCGTACAAGAAAATCAGCATTCACCCACAGAAACAATAATAAATGTACATGGCATATGGTAATAAATAAGTAAAAGCTTTCAAAAGATGGGTCCCCAGGAGCAGAAGTCCGCTGCAGTCTGAGGAGGCAGAAAAGTGCTTTGGCTTCTGTTCTGGAGCAAGCTTGTTTGTTACGTTGGACGGCCTTGGCCAAAGCGGTTTTTAGTCCTGAATTCAGAGAAAATACATTAACACATTCTGAGCAACCATCATCATCCTGTAAGAGGCCATTACTGCCAATGATAGCCAGGCCCACTTGATTGCATGAAAACAGCATTACAGAAGGTGGAGGTGGACATTTGCTTATGGATGTTGGCACTTTACCAGCACTGAATCCTCAAGATGGATAAGGAAGATCAACTTTTGCAAAACGCATAGTAAGTCCCACCCCATGCCAAAAACAGAAAAAGCAAAAAAAAAAGTTATGAATTCCAGCAGAATAGCTGTACTAGTCCTTTGCCATAATCACACGGAATAAGGAATTGGCAAGAGAATCAGGGAGACACAGGCAAAAAAACTGCCCACCCTGGGACACAGAGAGATCTAATAAAATTGACAGCTAAATTGAGAATGGGCCAGAAAAACTACCACCAATGCACAATTAACTTATGGCAACTTATCCACAATTAAGCTCTAGAGTCAAATGTAGTTCAGAAGAGAACTAAATATGGTTGTTCTTAAAATGGGCAGATGAGATCCTAGAATAACCAGTATGTGAAGGGAGCAGCACAAAAAGATCTTTATGGGACTAAAAATGCTTAAAGATGCTGTGCAGTGCAGATTTATGCCAGTTTACTAAAACAATTGCACAGACTGCACCTGTGTGGCTTCCCCAGATGCTCAGGAACACTGCCGGTGCAATTCACTCTTAACTGTAGAAAAATCTGTGTATGCTATGTCTCATAAGGAATATTTTGATCAGCAGTTATTAAAATATATTTCTCTCTCCTCCCCTGTTTCAGTGATGGCTTACCTTATATTTTTTTCTGGGATGTTCTGGCGAGTGTTGGCTTGCGCTGCTGCCCTGATCTGAGATTCGAGCCTTGCATAAATTCCAGCTGCAGACTGTAAGCCACAGAAGCCAAATCAGGAAAATCAGTTACCAACAAGCACTTCATTCTTACTGCCCAGCACAGAGGCAGGTGGGTGGGGAAAAGATACAGCCTTGCTGGCGAGGGACAGGATACAGAACAGGAAGCCAAGCTTGATGTGTGGCTCTGGCACAAGGGGTAGTCTATCCAATACGAATATTGTCTATATTTAATTTCTCTCTCACACACACACACACCCCTCCACATTTCAGTACGTGTCAGGTTTGGGAGGGGGGGTATTTTTAGTGGGGTAACTGCAGGTGGAAATCCAAACAAACCGCTCCCTTGCATCTTAGCACCAAATCCAAAATGGCACTCCACAGAGATGAGATTGCTGTTGAAAACCCGTGGCAAGACCTGCTCGCAGATCTCTCAGTGTTCCATCCATTTTGGCCCCAAGTCAGGTATGAAGAGGAGAGAAAATTCCTTTATTTCTTCTCTAGGCCAGCAGATCTCCCAACCTGGATCGCCCAGACTAGCCTGATCTCATCAGAACTCCGAAGCTAAGCAGAGTCAGCCCTGGCTAGTATTTGGACAGGAGACTACCAAAGAATTCCAGAGTCACTAAGCAGAGGCAGGCAATGACAAACCGCCTCTGAACGTCTCTTGCCTTGGAAAACCCAACAGGATCACCGTAAGTCAGCTGCAGCTTAATGGCACCTTCCTCCACCACCACCAGGCTAGCAAACAGTGGGAACACGAACAACACAGAGATGAGTCTCAGCGCCATTCTTGGGTGCTTACTGCTCTGCAACTGATGTACACTTCTAAACAGCTGTACTCAGGGCTTTTTTTGGTAGAAAAAGCCTAGCAAGAACTCATTAGCATAATAGGCCGCACCCAACAGCAGAAACTCATTAGCACATTAGGCCACACCCCTAATAGCGCAGCTCCATCCCAGGATCGGCTTCCCCAGGTGCCCCGCGGCTTGTGGGGTGCATGGGGAACCCGAGGGAAAGAAAGCAGTTTCAGTTTTCTTTTGTGATCTATTCAATTGGACCAAGACTCAGGCCAGTGCAACACACCGTTATGTCACAGAACTGCAGGGGGTGAAGAGGAAGGACCAGAGGCTCCACATCCTGGGCCAAAATCCATCAGTAACATTAATGAGTAAAACTCACTTCTTTGTTCTCTTTTGATTTTGCTCGGTCAAGTTCTCCCAGCCTCATTTTTATTAGGTACCCCGTTATCTCAGCCATTCTCCGTTGATCTGCAAGAAACACAAAACATGTTGAACAAAGGCAGTTCCCTCTGTTGGCCAGCAAGGCACTGCAAAGTGCTCTTATGGATTTTAATATTCATAAGTTTGAACTTGGGTTGCTATACTGCAAGGACTACAGGCATTCTGCCTTGCTGGGAGAAGCTCCAGTCCACTCCAGGGGGCTGGCAACCTCTGTGGTTCACTAAGACAGAAGCAAGGACCCCTTGCAATAAGGGTTCTTTCTGTTACATCGCGCTGGTCAACCCCTCCCCCCTCCAACATACCTGCACGGATTATGCTAAGTGAGGTTACCTGGCAACTAATCTTCCGCCCATCAAGTGGCCCAGGCTAGGGCCATTAAGAGACAATAGACTGGCCCCAGTGAGTCATCGGACTTTGCCCAGGTGTCAGTTCCTGTTTAGCTCATAGTTTTGCAATATTGGCCACCCCTCTGCATCCCCTCCTCTTTTTACCTTAACCAATAGTAGGGATTGAAGGGACAGACCACCTGAAAGGTGTGTCAAGGGGATGTGGTTAGCGCTGCCCGCCCCCAAGACCACCTAATAAAAGACGTTGCACAGCAGGCAATCAGCCTCTTGAGCTTCCACAACCCCTATCTGGGTTTTTTTTATACCTCTCAGGTCCCACTTGCTATCTCAGTACCCTCCCTCCATCTTTAATCTCTGGTCTGCGCAGACAGAGAAAAGTGTGTTTCTGCAGGTTCAGGACACGCTCCCCATTTTTCCTTTTCTGATCCCCCATCTCCTGTTGGAACAAGGATCCATCTCCAGGATAGGTAAAGTATCACCCATCAATAAAACCCCTGCTAATGCAACAGTGCTATTTTCTATCTAAATTTCCTTAGACCTGTGTGTGTGTGTGTGTGATTCTGTTTTGTGTATGCTTGAACAACATTTTATAGTAAACATCATTTAAACTTGACCTCAGTCTCAATGCCTATTTCCTGAGAAATCCTGGAAGGGGCGGGACCCTGGCATAGTTGGCTGTAACCCGGTTATTTGCCAGTTGCTACTTTTAAAACCAGAGCAATTCGGCTAACACCTCTACCAGATTAACACCTTAGACTCTCCCTATAAGAGGCAGACAAATGACTGTACCTTTCACTCCTGCTAAAAGCCACATTTATTATTGTAGCACAACTGCACACAGGACCTAAAAACCAAATATTTCCCTCCCCCCTTGCCCCATCAACCAGTTAAACTGCCACAGCTTCCCTCAAAGAATCCAGCAAATTGCTGACTGGTGAGGATGCCAGGAAGAAAGCCCTAGTCCTAGCACTTCTGGGCTACCAGGGGAGAGGGAAAGATTGTATCTATACCGAAGACGTAACTGTTCAACACTCTCTCGTACGGTAAGGATGTTTCAAATAAGTGCATTAGCCAGCATGCAGCACACACCAAGGGCTGTCTGGGTATCCATTTAAAACAGTGGTTCCCAATCTTTCTCAGCCTGAGGGCACCTTTGGAATTCTGGCACAGGGTGGTGGGCTGCCATAGGAGGTAAAGACAACCACAAAATGACTAACCCAGGAGGCGGGGTCACACACACAGAGGAAGCCCAAGTGTGGGGGAGATGAGGGATTATTTTAAAAATACACAGGTAAAGAGTGAGGGCGAATAAAACCAACATTGTGATGGCAGCGGCCACTGAAACAACATTATTTTAATCTGCCTAGCTGATTGGATCTCCAGTAGCCAGTCAGAAGTCTGCTAGGCAAGTGCCTCATCTGACCTCACCCACTTTCTATAAACACTTGGAGGGCACCAGGAAAGGTGCTGGTGAGCACCATGGAGCCCACGGAAACCACACCGGGTGCTCCTGATTTAAAACATCTGAATCCCACCTTCACGCCCAATTAGGGCCCGCAAGGCAGCAAACGCTTAAAAGGCTATACATATAACTTTTAAAATTGCGCATGTGTATATATATATCCCCCACGAAAACATAAAGCCAAGAAAAAGGTTTTTTTTAAAGTCTTACCTTCTTCTCTCTGAGCATCTTGATTGAACCGCAGTGATCTGGAAGCATCCCATTTACTCTGTTGCATGCTCACACTAATGAAACAAAGATGAGGCAATGGATGTTCTGAACAAATCTCTGGAGCTAGAGATCGGCTGAATAAGGACCAATAAACCAAAGCTCAAGACAGACAGCCACTGGTCAACAATAGGGTGAAATGGAGGACTACTGAGGACAGCCTCTTATGAATACAGTTGTGAACCCTAGAAAAGAGCAGGCTCATAGATTTGGGGGATGGGGGGGTTACACCATTAGATCTGGTCTGCAGACAGAGACCTTAAATGTCCTCTGTCCCTTTGCCAAGCTATGGCTGGGGAGCCAGCTACAGCCTTTCTTTTAGAGGCAGTACTCAGCCATGGTTACCTGTGCATGGATTAGCATTCACACCTGACTACTACAATGTGCTCTGTATGGGGCTATTCAGAAACCACAATACAAAATGTATTTTTAGCCAAAACTCAGATTTTGATTATGATAACTGATATACGGACATATATACCTCTCATGTAAAATTTGGGCTTTGAGCTTTATTTATCTACCCCAAATCCTGGAATGTATATAACTTTCACATTTGCAGATTTTCAAATAAACTTCGTTGAGGATAATACCACTACTGCATGGTGAGAAAAATATGTATCTAAGCACAGACTTGCTGTCCAAATGCCTCCGGGGAGCTTACAAAGAGGGCAGAAAGGCAACAACGCTCCCCTGTTGTATGTTTCAAATTTTGCTGCCCCTGAACATGGAGGTTCACTTTTTTTAAGCCAACCAAAATGTTTAAAATTCACTTTGACTTCCTGTGTGCTTTTTTAAAAAAATTGGGGGTTAATACTTACACAAAAGGAGATGCATCTCGAGAGTTAGACTGCCAAAAGAAAAGAAAAAAACACAAAATCGGGTAAAATATTTTTAAAGTTTTCATGGATCAGTGCTACTTGTTTAAATTTGGCAGGATGTTGAATCTCTCAGAGTTCTTCCTGAGACAGAACGGGAAGAAAGGAGGGGAGTGGATAGTGTAGACCTTATATAACAAGGCCCTGTTATCACAAAATTTCAACACAGAAAGCTGCTACAAATCTATGTACTTTACTAGGGATTAAAACTCCTCTGATGCCAAAGGAATTACTTCTGAGTAAGCATACACAGGATCAGATTCAAAGCTAAATCAAATGGACTTTCATGTAGTACTGAACAAAGTCCAAAGATGAATGCATTTTCAGATGCAGGTGAAAGGAGAGGCCTCACTCCTCACTGCTAACTTGGGTAAAATTATTAAATGCCTCCCATTTACCTTCTCCAATACCTTTTCCTTCTTTTGGGTGCTGGGAGAAGACCCTTGCTTCTTTGGCTGTTTGATTAACTTCTTTGGCCTCTCTTTTCTCCCTGCTAATCAGAAGAATGTTTCTGAGTTAACATGAAAAGGCAGCCACTGTAAGAACTTGGGCAAAGACAACCCTCCTCTCCCCTCCATCTTCTATTTTGCCCCACAAAACAACGCTGTCTGCCTACTTAAATGTATGCTGAAAGGAAACCCTGCGGAATTCTTATTTGTCGTCTTCGTGGAGCTGCACAGCAAGTTGGGTTAAGCAGAGAGCCCAGCATCACCCAGTAAGAGCTTCTAGGCCAAATGCGGCTTTGGACTTTGGCCTCCCGGGTGCTAGACCACCATTCTGATCCTTCCACCACACCGGCATTCTGGCAAAGGAGGCGGAGAACTAACCAGCAGGGAGTGCTTCTGGCAACATCGTTTCAGGACTTACAGCACAAAGCAGAGAGTGTTCCACAGGATTAGCAGGTTTACTCAGTTATACAGTCAATCCTAGCAGGTCTACTCAAAGTCTTACTAAGGTCTACCCAATGGGCTTGTTCTCATGAAAGTGTTGTTCGGATGGCAATGTCTGAGTAGATATGATTGGGGGGGGGGGTCACTTTAGGCATTTTGGCCTACCCCAGATAATTCCACCCCACATTCTGCAACTGTTCTCCAATGCCCCAGAGAAAACATACAGACCTCTGCAGTGTTCCAAAGAGTAAAAAATCCCCTGTGATGCACCACACCAAGAGAGCTTTCTAAACTAAGCCAGGTTCCCCAGTTAAAGCCAAAACTGGGGGCAGATCTATAAATAAGGTGAGGATGCCTGAAGAGTTCTACACAAACTAACTGCTTGTTTAAGGGCACTGAACCTCTGTATGCAACATTCACACACCAGCCACAAGTGTCCCAGAGGACACTCTCATGCTCTGGATCTCACACATGCAGCAACGGCACACCAAACCGCACAGAGTCCTTACACAGATCAGCATTTTTCATGCTCTCTGTACTCTGTTCAGATCAATGTCAATTTGCTGTACAGTTCTGTCCAGCAGGCCCATTAACCTTACAGCCCACTTGGACTTTGTGAAGCCAATCTGTGATGGGGTTTGGTTTCAAGGAAGGTAAACCTTCCCCCTCTCTCACCTGAGTATTCAGCAGCTGGCAGAAACCATTTGTACCACCACCAAGAGGGAAGGACGTACCTGGTTTCTTGTACACTTCTTCTTCGTCGCCTACTTCATCCTCCGTGACCTCAGACCCAGTTGTATATTCGTCATCTTCTGAGAGCAACAACTGCTGTTTCTATCGCCATAAAGGAGGAAGCATTAAGAGTGTGACCCTTTCTTTCTTCTTCTCCTCTGCTGCCCACCATACTTTCAGGCTTGCTAGATGGCAATACTGAAAAATAACAGCTTGGCCTTTTTAAGCAGACAATATTCAAACAATTTTTAAAACCTGCCTCTTCATTAGCCAATGTCACCACAACTCATGTAGTTTCACTAATGCTCGGCTGAAAAAATATCAGGATTACAGACTATGAAAAAAAGTAGGATACACTTCTAATGTAGCTTTCTGCACCCTCCCCCCTTCCAGAAAAATGCCGCTGCTGTGGGTCAGCTCCCTGACGGCACCAGAGAGAAAGGAGAAGGACAATCTGGGACCCTGCCACTGGCTGATCACCTCCAAGCACAAAGATGCACAAAATGGTTTTTGTGGCCAAATTAGATGCAATTCAAAGGACCCGTAGTTCGGGTGGACTGGGAAGATTTCCCTGATTTTGCTAACTGGCAGGTCACGTGGCTGGCTCTGGAGATCTGGGAAGTGGCTACAGGAAAGGAAAGAGCATTTTAAAGGGAAGGCAAATCCTGGCAGGCACGCTCACAGCAGCAAGCCAGACCATTCTGCTTGGCACCCAGGGGCAGATCTCCACCCAAGCAAATGAGGCAGCTGGAGAAGGCAACAGATGCTGGCAGCACTGAGCCTGCTCGCAGGGAGAGCGGGGCAGAAGTGTGAAAAATAAATAAATAAAGCACCACTGGGGCTTGGTGCCTGGACAGGTATAACCGTCATCCCCCCTCCCCCCATTTTGTGTGCCAGCACCCCAACATCTTCAGACATTGGATTTTTCAACACTTGGGCCAAAAAAGGTTGCCTACCCCACGGCTGAACCCTTCCTCCCAAACTCAGTTGTCTCTTCCTTCCAAGCTGCAGTTAACTCAGCCGAAGACAAAGGCAGGCAGGCAGGCATAGTACTGGTGCCCATCTTAGCAGGAGCTTTAGGGTAAGAAGGTAACTGAAACTGGGGAAAGGGTTACATGCTTCCCCTCCTCCCCACCCTCAACCACCTCACTGGATCTTCAAAGCAGCCACACCGAACTGCTAATTAATAAAGAGGCCAAAAGGGGGGGGGGGCTTCAAGAGTTCTGCATCACAGATCTTCTGAGTTTAGCCATCAAAATTGCTGCTGGGCAACAGATTTTTTAAAAAGATGGATTTTTAAAAAGGAAACTCCCACTTCCTTTTTGCAGATTAAGGTGCAGGTGTTGACCTGGATAGCCCAGGCAAACCCAGTCTCATCAGATCTTGGAAGTTAAGCAGGGTTGGTCTTGGCTAGTATTAGGAAGGCAATGGCAAAACCACCTCTGAAACATCTCTTGCCTTAAAAGCAAGTCTAGCTCACCACCTAGTGCTGCATAACACTAAAAGGGCAACAATTTCTGGCTGCCAGACTATCTTAGGATCTCCTGGCTATTCTTAGGATCTCCTGGCTATTCTTAGGATCTCCTGGCTATTACAATTCCGCAGGGCCTGCAAGATGGAGCTCTTCCACCAGGCTTTCAAATAGGGGCCGCCCACGGTGTTTACATCTGGCCCTGGCCCGATCTCTGGCTGCCAATGTATGAGCAGATATGGGGATATGCTGGATTGCTGTTTTAAAACTGTACTGAAGTAATGCCATCTGAATGATATGGGACAGGATGTTTTTATGGTTGTTTTAATTTTTTAACCAAATAATGTATTACGCCGAAATGGCTGTTGTGAGCCGCCCTGAGCCCGCCGTATGGCGAGGAGGGCGGGATATAAATTCCAAATAAATAAATAAATTCTACACATAATGCCACATGATAATTATAATTATTGTGCGTATTAAACTTTGTTTTACAATAAATAAAATACTGCACAAGCTGTTCAGGGCCTTTAGGTTGGAATAGAGCCTAACCTGAATACATAAACTGAACAAGGAATTAAAAGTTGGTAAACGAGAGCTGAAGGGAACCTCTCCTGAAACCTCTTCAGAGTCGCAGCCGTCTCTGATGGCGCAGAAGGATGCCTCACCAAAAGGCTGGATAGGACCCTGCCCCCATCCTGCAAACGCCACACAGAGTGCTATCATACACAGAGCCTGCTGTTCCTCTGAAGAGCTGAAGAGTTGTTTCAGCTCAGACCTGGACCTGCACGTTTGGGAACCGAACTGCTTCTGCAGAAACAACTCCCAGCATCATGCGCCTTCAAACTTCTGGCTGGGTTCCCACTTGACATTTATGCACTGCTCCAGGGCTGCAGAAGGGCCTCTTTACTACTTTACGGGCTGCCTTTCCCTTCAGGCTCAAGACCCCCTGGCCTGGCACAAGCACACACTACCCTCCACAGGACACACAATCCTAAGAGCTGCTGTATCAGCAGGACAAATATCAGCATGATGCAAATGATCGATTAATATGCTATAATGCTTAAAATCGAAAAGGGCAGTGGTTTCGATCCCATGGCTCTTTCTTGCCTATGGCAGGGCCTTCCCCCAGCACAAGGAGTCTTCTCCTGGTGCCGTTTCTCGTATCAAGGGAAGACTCCTAGAACCAGGGGAAGGGGACCCCACTAGTGGAAGAGATCTGCGGGATCCACCCCCCCACACACACACACACCCTATGGAATAAGGCTAACTGGGATAAACATACCAGCTGCAGAGTCCAGTTTTTCAGAGAAAGAAACTGGAAAGAAAAACAAGGGTGAAAGTGAGCACTAGTGCATGTAACCAGTTCCTCTAATGCAACAGGACATCCGATCGAAGGCAGTGGCTTTCCTTTGGCCAACTGGTTTACAGTTAAGCAATATCCACCACCCAGACATCTCCCCGCCCTTTGATTTAAAACTCATCACAAGAAAAAGAAAGCTCGAAGACTGACTGAGGAATAAATGAGCTTTACTGAATAAACTGAAGCCCAATCCAGACTGGGATCACACAGCAACACGTCTGCCCCCAGCCCAGCCAAACTGCTCCCTTCTCAACCACGTCAACCACGTAAGACGGATTTCCCATGACAGAAAGCCAGTTGGGTGGAAACAGGCAACGATATAGGTCCATTTGTTTCATGGCTTTAATTTTTTAAAGGGAAAGTGTTCTTTTTTTAAAATATTGCCTTTTATGACTACTGCAAGCCGGTTTGGCACTCCAGTAGAAAAAGATGGGATAAGAAGCCAACAAATAAATAAATATGAGCTGCTGCTGGACAGTCCAGGAGTCAGCCTGAGTGGCTTTGTGCAAACACATCCATCCATCAACAAGCAAGTCTGCAGCTCAGGGGACTTATTAAATGTAAATGTGTGTCTACTGACGGAGGCTTGGGGCTTTTCTCTGTCACGTTTAACCACCTTCAGCTGGTGTGCTAACTGTAGCCCTTCCTTGAAAACTGAGATCTGGCCACGGTTATCGATGATATGATTACCCTGAGGTTAAGTTACTACAGTACGCTCTGCGCAAGGCTGTCCAGAAGTGAACACAGCAAGGCCTCTGCAATCTCAGTGCTGTGCTTAGAACCAACTGTGGCCATGTTATCGGGGCTGGGGTTGAGGGCCTGCAGCAGGAAATCAGGTACCCACACACACAAACACACGTGTGCAAATCTGTCTCTGTTCAGAGGCTGCTTCACTCACACAAGTCTCTGTGCGTAATTTATTTGGCCCAAATGCCACTCCTTGCTATTACTGCTAGATTAGATTACTGAAGTGCACTCTACATGGCGCTGCCCTTGAAAAACATTTGGGAACCTTCAGCTGCAGTCGAGATGTTCTGGAGAGTGTCGCAGGGACTAAATAATTCCAGTCTTGGCTCATCTATACTGGCTCCCAATCTGTTTCTGGGCACAATTCAAGGTGCTGGTGTTGACCTTTAAAGTCCTACATGGCTCAGGACCAGCATACCTGAAGGACCGCCTACTCTCTTCACAAACCAAACCAACCCCTATAGTCATCTTCGGAAGCCCCGTCCCAGGTGAATCCCCCTTCTGAGACTCGGTGGGCAGCAACCTGGGAGAGGGCCTTCTTGGTCACGGCACCAGAGCTCTGGAATGCTCTCACCAGGGAGATTCATCTGTCCATTTCCGTTGCCATTTTCCATCAGAGGAAGAAGGCTTTTTTGTTTCATTTGGTGTTCCCTCAGTGATCCCTCCTTCCTGCCCAATGTTTTAACTGCTGTTTTTATGTCTTTGTATGTATTTTAGCTCTGGTTTTAATTGTTTTAATTATTTTGTTGCTGTTAGTTTAAATGTGATTTTATTTATGTATGTTTAAATTTGTTAGCTGCCTTGGAGGACTTTGTGAGGGCAGAAAGACAGGATATAAATTTTGTAAATAAATCAGTAAGTTGCTCTTAACTCTCAGCAGCAGCATTTGAGGTGCTGGGAAAGGAAAGGAAAGTACAGTGGATCAATGCTCCCTCTAACCAGTGGAGTCTTGTGAGCAAAAATTCTACTTTGTGAGCTACTGGCATTAAAGTTGTGAGCAAGCGATTTGGCTACTGCATAAATTAGTTTGCTCTGCAGCCATCCATCCTGAGCTAGGACAAAAATGTGTGACCCGGAGGCTAAAAAACTGTGAGCTAGCTCACACTAACTCAGCTTAAAGGGAGCACTGTAGTGGATCCCTTTCCACAGACATCCTCCATTTATGGGAGCTTGAGAGCCAGTGTTGTGCGTAGCAGACAGCATGACAGACTAGGACCCTGGGTGATCCGAGTTTGAATCCCTATCTCTATCACGGAAGCTCACTGGGTGACCTTGGGTCCATCACAAACTCTCAGCCTGGCCTACTTCACAGGGCTGTTGTGAGAAAATGGGGGAGGGGAGAACAATGTTCTAAAAGCTGCTTTGAGTCCAAAATGAGGAGAAAATGAGCATATAAATAAACAAAGGCAAATGCTTGGATCCCTCCCATCATCAAGTGCTGGAACTACTGGGAAGTGACAAGGATAAAAGAAAGTGGCGGGAAGAGTTACTCACAGCATTAATTTCTCCTGTTTTAGGACCCCATGGTGAATTTGGCTCCAAAAGCACATCACATTCAATACTCTTCTCTTCACACAGCCCAATTCCAGAATCACTTAAAAGAAGCAACGGTTTAGGAAGGTTATGGACCACAGTTTTATGGATACCACAGAAGCTTACACAGCTGCCGATGCCTCAGACTGGGAATTATTTTACCAAGACACTAAAAAAGCATGAGAAACCCTAATACACATCTATATCTTACCTGTTTTGATCTTTTTCAAAAGGCACTACTATGACACTTCTGTGCTGACACAGGTCATTCAGTATCTTGGCAGTCTGATAGGGCACAGCATCCCCACCTTCTCCTCCAGCAGGGATGCCAATCACATGATCCCTCACTTTACACCCCTTTCATTCAGACAAGAGAGACAAGAGAGGTACCAGGTTACCCAGCTCTGCTCAATACTGGCATAATCACTAACCACGGTTAGCACAAATCACGGTTTCAGTATCTAACTTTTACTTATTAAAACATGTACCCCACTTTTCCTTTGGGCTCAAGGCAGCCAGTCCGGGTTTGAGCATTTGGAAGCGACACCTAACCATGGTTAAGTTCTAGCTTCATACCAAAGCAAGTACAGTTACTTTACATACAGGTTTGCATACCATTTTAAATGGGCCTTGGAAAGTGTTAAGACAGACACAGCTGGTAGGCATATTGGATGGACAACATTCTTCTGAAATCACTGCTTGCAAATTTTGATCCAGCCAGGGGAAGAGGAGGTTGTCGGCTTCGACAGCCCCACCACCTTCACAAGTAAGTGGCTCATCAACAGGAGCAGAGGAACAGGGCCCACAACTCTAGGAGTACTTCTAGGGACCTCCGTGCCACCAGCACCAGAAACTGATAGCAGTACGGAGGCTGCGTCTGCCCTGCCAACAAACATAGCAATGGCGTTGTCCTGGTACCATGAAGTGCTGGCCAAGAAGATTGACAAGAGGACCCTGAGCACAACTTGGGACAGCTTCTCTCCCTACGATGTTTCCTTGGTGTGACCCTAACCTGCATCTTAGTCATCCTCTGGCTGGTTAGTAATACAAGCAGAATGCTGGAATCTTGATCTATCAGAACTCACGTTCTTAGGACAGTAAAATAAAGATCTGATGAAATCCCCACATTTTACTACTTTCTTTGATTAGCTTCACGGGAGGAAAAAATGCTGAGATCTGATCCAACTCATTCAACGACAGGCATCAAAGTATTAACACCACCACCTCTTTGCTGGAACTTGGCTCAGGTAGTCCCCTCTACATAGTGCAAAATGCAATTCTTAAGAGTCTTCTCCCAAACACCTACTTTTGGAATTGGAGCAGGATCAAACCTAAGAACCTTTTGATTGCAGCAGGAATAGACTCCAGTGCCGGGGGAACCAAGAGCACTTGCTATGCCTGGGTAGAGGACTGGTTGAGTGTGATACTGGCAATGTGAGAACTCAGTGCAAAGGAATGTCTGTAAGAGAGATGCGTTAAGAAAAACATCAGCACCACTCTCAAGAGCTACTTTTCCTCCTTAAACATGAAATGCAGTATGCCTAATCATGGAGATATGCATTGGCTAGTGATTGGACACCACAATGTACAAATTAAGAGCAGTGACTCTTAATGCAATATTGGTGAAACCATAGTCTGTATGATCTCAAACGGTTTTGCAAAATTAAACTGGTCATAGTGTCTGTTATCCAATCCCGCCAAGTGCTCAAAAGTTTAGTTCTACAATATTTAAGAAGTGCTGTTTTCTAAAGTTTTGGGAAATGGAGAATCAGGAGGAGAACCCCCACACACACACACACACACAAACACACACCAGTACTCACTTGATTACATCTTGAACAGGTCAGCCAATTGATAGTTCCCCAGAGACGCCAATATACATCTCGCCAAGATTTTAATTCTTCGAAAAGACTCAGCAAGTATTCGTGGACGTCCCAAGATTTGTCTCTGTGTACAGAGACAAGCAATCAATCAGATCGACCAGAGAGAGAGAGAGACAGAGACATTAGGTCTCAAATTGTCACTAGGAACAGTTCTCTGCCCTTCTTCCCTTAGTTACACCCATGGGAGAGTTAAGACAAAATAGGCTGAACAATACAGTGCCTAAGAACACTCTCCTGAGAGGAAGCCCCACAGAACAAACATGAGTAGGATTCTTAATGGACCTACTTAAGATGGTCCTGATGGGAGAATCTGCTTGTGTTGTGAATTCTCTCTCAACCTGCATACCTGACAGTGGTCCAAACAATGGGATACTCTCCTAACCATCCACGAAGAGGCAAAGGGTTTTTTTATAGAAGGAAAAATTGGCTGGGGCTGCACTAGGAGGCACCTGCACCTCCCACATCCCCCTGGGGCCCTCCAAAATAGCTCATCCTTTACACAGGATTGCCCCAACTCCATGTAATTGGGGGGGGGGGGCGGTACCATCACCAGAGCCACAGAAAAAGATATGGACAATGTGACAAGTCCAATGACAACACACAGTACTCATATTTATTTACAAGCCACTTTTCTCACTGTATAGTCTGCCTTTCTCAGAGAAGATTAAACCTTGTCAATTGAGAGAAGCCCATAAAAAGACAGTCCATAAAAAGACAAAGGAACATCAACAACTTGTTGCAGATGGTCCTGTCCAGGATACATAGACAGGGGATGCTTGAGCTCAAGAGAGGTCACAAACGTCCTAGGGGAGACAGCCAGTGGAGATGCGCTGTGGTTCCCACCGGGAAATGACAGATGAGGAACTTCATGATACTCTTTAAGAATGGGTCTCGCCCCTCTACTCTCTTCTAGAGTCAGGAAAACATGAAAATATACACCCTGCTGTCGCTGGTTGGAAGACACAGGCTCTATTAGAATCCAGAGCAACCTCTGGATTGCTTCAGTCCAATGGGTGTTTCAGTGTGGTTGCTGAGCAGGGAGAGACCGGAAATCTCTCTCCTGGCACTCTGCAGAATGCCAGAGAGGATCTAAGAAAGACTGTCTTCCCTACCACTAGTCTGATATGGTCAGGCACCAGACAGTTCTTGTAACTAAAGCCCAATTCTGCATAAGCAACAACCATTTAAAAGCATAGTCAGAAAGATTGTTTTCAGAACTTCCTTTAGACAGGAATGAGCTGGAATATTTGCTAGGAAACTGTGCCTCAAATTTAACTGCCTGGAGGCCATTGAAGGTCTAGAAACGTTTGGACATGTGGTCGTGTGACCAAGACCTACTGTGTGCCTGGGGATGGGGGAAATGGAGAAACTGAGATCCTCCTGCTCTAATGCCTGTTTGCAAGGAGGAGAAACCACCTTTTTGGTCTTGCCAACAATGTGAAGAAAATCTGTTGTGGTAAATGACAGACAGGCTGAGGTGTCAAAGAGGTCACCAATGATCTCTGCTAGAGGTTCAGACAGTTGTTCTTGCGGCTTATCAGAATTGGTAAGGTAAGACAAAGCCACATAAGACTGCCTCGTTGCCCCAGCCAGCTTTAAGTAGCAGATAACTTATCCCTTCCTCCTCAAAAATCCTGGCCTGCAGAAAGTGATAGTTCCTGCTAGTTGGCTAAGCCAGAGGGAAAGAGACCAGGAGGAATCTGTGACTGTGCACTGACAGAGGCAGGACAGAAAAGACTGCCTCTAAGGATAAAGAATAAATGGACATAAGTCCGACATTAGAAACCACAACATTCAAAAACCAGTGGGGGGACATTTTAACCTTGCAGGACATTCAGTTGCTAACCTAAGAGTAGTGGTTCTCTTACAAAGGAGTTTCAAAGGGAGATTAGAAAGAGAGACTGCTGAATTGCGACTGATAATGAAGCTCAAGACAATGCATTCTCCTGGATTTAATTGAAACCTAGGTTTCCTGTCTCATTACCACTGATTTCTCCACGCCTACTATCCCTCAGCATATCACACCTAATCCAATCACACCTGCTATTGTCATTTGCCTGCTAATGTCATTCAGCATCTGAAATCACTCCACTCTCCAAAATATAAGGACAGATGGACTCACATTCTAGCTGTATCTGAAGAAGTGAGCAGTGACCCATGAAAGCTCACACCCTGCCACAAATATTTGTCAGTTCTTAAGGTGCTAGTGGACTCTTGTTCTTTTCTACTGCTACAGACAAACAAGACTACCTATCTTGATCTAAGGATAAAGCGAGAGGTGCCTCCTAGTCTAGCCGCAGTCAATTCTTTCCGCTGTAAAGAACGTGCTTCCAAAGCAGAGGAGTGGGAGATCACTCCATTATCTCGACCACTGGAGGATACCAAGTAGGGGAACGGAGTCTTTCTACACAGGTTTCAGTCCTTTTTGTAGAGAGCAATGGGGGGAGATGCTAAATCTGTACCTTGGGAGTTGACATTTCTTTTCTCTTCCCCAGCTTATTTAATATCTATATAATACTACCTAGCAAGACAGACATCAGCTGTGGAATTCAGCATCATCAATATGCTCATGACTATGTGTTTTCCTTGAAGCCTCTGGAAGCAGCTTTTTCAGTCCTGGGCCAGTGCCTGGATGCTACCATCAGGTGCTTAAAGGAAAACAAGCTAAAACTGAAGCCAGATTACATGGAGGTGACACTACTTGGTAACGCTGATTTTTGGACAGAGCTGCTTTGCCAACATTCGATGCATTGCCTCCTAGGTTAACAGACCTTTTCAAGTACCTGGGAGTACTCTTGGACCTGACTTTGCTACTGGAAAAGCAAGTCAGTGCTGTTACTAGGAGTGCTTTTCCCCCTGTCACATCTGGCTCATAAACTGTGCTAATTCTGGGACTCAGCTACATGAGGCTGCCCTTTTAAATAGCTTGAAAACAGCAATCGGTACAAAGTACAGCACCCCATTTACTCACTGGAGCAATTAATCTCATACAGCACTCATAAGCATACCAGTAATAGAGCAGTCACATTAGCTGTCAATGTGTTTCTGAAGTCAGTTTGATTCGAGGGACAGGCTTTGATCTTCCTTCACAACCTACAACCCACATACCTCAGGGACCGTCTCTCCCTCCGCCCACACAACAAATCCACTCCTGTTTGAGGAAAATTAGATGGATCAGTCATTAACAAAGGCTTTTTTGGGAGGGGAGGTGCCAATTCCACTTCTTCCCAACAATTTGCCCAGTGAGGTAAGAACCGTACCATCTCTGCTTTCTTTTTGGAGAGTCTGTAAAACACAGCTGTTCTGGTGGGCTGATGTTAGTTTTAATGGTTGTTTTAGATTTTAAATAGTTTAGGGCACACTGACTTGCATTATTACTAGAAACTGCTTTGAGTGATAAATGAAAGACTGGATACAAATACTTTCAAGGAATAATCAGTTATGTTTTCAAAGCCAGTAACACCCAGTGGATTGGGGAAGGGGGTCTCCAAAGTCTTGGGAATACTGGACACAAGTTAAAGAATCTACCCCAACATAAATTAAAAAGTAGAACGCCATAATGCTATACAGTATTCCAATGTGTGTTATGCTGCACCTTATGTGAACATAGATAATACTGCCATGCTGATCCACGTTGATCTTTCCAGGTATACATGGGATTCTTCTTTCAGTTTCCTTAATTAGAAGTTTCTTACATAAACAGCACCTATTCAAAAATACGAGATTACTGCATAAAGCTGGAACTAAAGATTTTACCATGGGAAAGAGGAGCATGCCAAGGTTAGACGAAACGGAGGGGGGGGGGCAGCACTGTACCTATATAGTGTTGCTGCACTGCCCTGAGAATCTGGGTTCTCGTACCCGGGATCAAACAACCTTTCTATCTTCTTGCAAAAAAGTTTGCTGTCAGTAGAAACCAGAGAAGAAGGAATTTTTAAAAAAAGATAGAAAACACAAGTTGCTCAAAATTAAAGTTTTGCTTTATACATAAAACAGAAGAAGCACTTCTCTACAAGCTGCAGCAAGAGAGCCAGAGTGGTGCAGTGGTTAAGGTGTCACACTAGGATCTGGGAAATCCAGGTTCGAATCCCCACATGTGCCATGGAAGCTTAATTGGTGACCTTGGGCCAGTCACACACTCTCAGCCTAACCTACCTCACAGGGTTGTTGGAAGGATAAAATGGAGGAGAGGAGAAGGGTGGGATATAAATAAAGTAAAATAAATAAAATTAAAAATAAGATAATGTTAAAGATTGAGTCTCCGCAGAGATTCTGGTCTCTTCTCAGTTCCTGAAATATGGGGCACTTTTGAAGTTAAAAACATAGGTCAAAGTGCCTCAGTGAAGCAAGAGACATGCATTGGTTGCCATGGCCACTGAATGAATTTTTTAAAAAATTACTCTGTACAGCCATGGGGCTTGGGGATGACCAACGTAATATTTTTTCCCCACTCACCCACCTGTTCCCCAGCTCTCTGGGGAAAGAAATGGCTTTAAAAGGGGATTAGACAGATTCAGGGAGGATAGGTCTACCAGCAGCTACCAGCCATGATGAATGAGGCAAACCTCCATGTTCAGAAGCAGCCAACCTCTGAATCCCAGAGCCAAGAGGCAACATCAGGGGAAGGGCATGGGCTCTATGCCCTGTTGTTGGCCATTCAAAGGAACTGGTTGGCCTCTATGTGAGGCAGGATGCTAGACTAGATGGACTGACCCAGCAGGGCTCTTCTTATGTTCTTCGTAGGTGATATGGGTACAACAGCTTCAAGACCAATTATTTAGGTATTTATACTCTTTTTTCCCCCAGTGGGGAACCGGGATCTGAACCTGGGCCTCCTAGAGCCCAGTCCAACGCTCTAATCACTACACCCTGCTGGCGGTCATACACCATGGAGGAAGGTGTCTGCTTTTTTCCAGAAATTTAAGTCCAAAGTCAAGCTGCAGCTGTATATATTGCAACCATTCCTGTTACAAACGCTTTCACAGATTCAAATCCCACATTTTGGTCACCAATCCATCATAAGACTTAATCAATGGGTGGCTGTGAACAATGCCAATGGAAGACAAAAGGGCGGATGGCAAGCTGCTGTATGAAAAAACACACAGCACTGGAATCAAAAGTACCACCTCTTAAATTTATCTCTCTTGTCCTTCACCTCCTCCACTTCATTATGCGTGAAGAGATCAGCTATGCGCATCACGAGGTTAGCTTTGATACAGTTCATGTTGCACGGCGTGGCTACGATAGCACTCATATTTTTGTGGCAATAGTGAATACATTTTTCCACCTGCGAAAAACAAACAAATAATGTGGATGGCACAGCTAGTGGCCTAAAGTGAGACCCTGCTTGAGGTCATAACATGGGGGATCTGGATAAAGGAAATTTTAAGAACTCATGGACGCTCCATGAAATTGCTGAGCAGTCGAGTTAGAACAGATAAAAGGAAGTACTTCTTCACCCAAAGAGTGATTAACACATAGAATTCACTGCCACAGGAGGTAGTGGCAGCTACAAGCATGGATGGCTTCAAGAGGAAATTAGATAAACGTATGGTGCAGAGGTCCATCAGCGCCTATTAGCCACAAAGTATAGATAGGAACTCTCAGTCTGGGACAAGTGATGCTCTGTATTGTTGGTGCTTGATGGGGGGTGGGGGGGACAACAATGGGAGGGCTTCTAGCATCCTGGCCCCACTGCTGGGCCTCCTGAGGGCACCTGGTGTTTTTGGCCACTGTGTGACAGACTATTGGACTGGGTGGGCCCCTGGCCTGATCCAACAATGGCTTCTCTTATGTTCTTAAAGCAATGCAGAGATGCCCTCCTCAGCCAGGCAGATAGTCACAGAAACACATGGTGGAGAGACCCAGACAGGCAAAACCACGGGGTGGGGGGAGCACTGCCTAGAGAAGCCCCTTCACAAGTGGCAGGGGCTCAAACCCTGGAATTCAAATGCTGCAAAGGAAGTTTGTAAAGAGCTATTAACTTGGGTCAGAATCCCCACACAGCCTGGCAAAGAATAGCTACCCACAAACCTCTTCTTTAGTTCACAAATAATCAGCACGGTGATGTGTGAAGAATTTGAGCAGATTATTTTCAAGTTTGAGCAGGCTTATTTGTAAGGACTGAACCTGAGTTGTGATACAGATTTATCAAATTTTGCATGGAACAGAGAAAAGTGAAGAGAACTTTTTCTCCCTCTCCCTTAGCACAGATGGCTTTAAAACAGGTTTAGACAGATTAATGGAGGAGTGGTCCATCAATGGCTACTAGCCAGAATGACTAAACAAAACTTCCACATCAAGAGGCATAAAATCTCTGAATACCCAGGGCTAGGAGGCAACATTAAGGAGAAAGCCTTGGGCCTCTGTGCCTTGTGCAATACAGGATGCTGGACCAGACTGACCAACTGGCTGATCAAGCAGGGTTCATCGAGCATTCTTTTGAACAAGTGTTACATGGTATGTCAACACAAGGGGAGGGGGCTGAAGCACACCTGAAGCCAGAACAGGTGGGTTCAGTCCTCCAACTACTATTCTTCCGTACGCATACATTGAAACTATTCCCATATTAGTAATTTTTTTTCTTAGGTTAGGGTTTAGGTCAGTTGCAACAAGGATGCTATTTTAAAAAAAGTCAACCCAAACAGAAATACTTTTTTTTTTTTTTAGTGCCCATCATTTCTGAAATGAGTGCCCTAAGGACAGCACCATCACAGAGGTAACATACATGGATGCTAAAGGAAACACTGGATCACATGGACTAGATCCATGGGGAATGCACTGCCTGCCCCAGTGTTAAACAGAGCTTCTATGCCTCAGAATTCCCAGTCTGTTTGCATACTCACCAAGGAATCCATCTTCAGGAATTCCGAGGAAATGAGAATTGAAATAACATTGCTTGGCTCTAGAAAGTGAATCAAAAGAACAAGATGAAAGTTTGCTAAGAGTAATTAAAGTTTACTTGCATGATTTGTAAAAAGAAACACTACAAGAGATTCCTTGCATTGCAAAATCCACATTCCATAAATCAGGAATAGGTAAGAAAGAGAGTGGGTATTAGATTTGGTCCCTTCTATAGAAATTGTACACACCTTGATGTGGTGTTTTCTGAAAAGAAAACCAGACCTTTTCATTCAGGCCACATCTGAGCCCTAATAGCTCTCTGCCTCCTTATTTTCCCCCCTACCATCCCCAGTCATCCAGAGGGGATTAACAAACAACCTGTTTTAAAAACTCATTTCCTGAAGGCAAATCAAGCTACATACACAGCAGAATGATGTGAAAGACTTCTGGGACATCAGAATGGACAGAGCCCTTCATATTGAACAATAGGCTGGGGTGGTGGGAGAGAAATCCTATTTTTAGTGCTGCCCTCATAAAAATCTTCCTGCCAGTAGAAAATCAGCATAGCAGAGAACATACTAAACCATTTTAATACTTAAGATGCTAGAGTTTTTGGGTGGTTTGCAGGGAATATTTTTAAGGGCAGGGGAGAGAGAAAACAGCAAAAAAAAATTGGGACCACTCCTCTACCACAGCCAGAAGCAGTGAAGTCCATTCCATCTTCCTATTCTACCTCAGGTGTAAACTAGGCCTCGGAATCAGTTAAGACACTGGAGACTGATAATATTGTACTTTGTGCAGAAACAAGTTTGAAAGGGGGGGGTGGGAATCAAGCTTGTGAACTTAAACCTTGAACAATTTCCATAAAATGCAAGTTCAAGTTTAAGGGCATATTTTCTTTTGAATATGTTGGTTAAAAGGTTAAAAATAGTCTAAAAATCAAGGTTGGGCTCTTTTTTTTTAAGGCTAAGGGAGAAAGTGGAAAAATTCATATTTTAGACTTCACACCTTGTGCCCTGAGGACCAGGGCAGACCCATTTCTTTAAACACAGGTCTGCCTTTATGTGCCTAAATAGGGACCTAACTTACAGCAACTGAGACATGCAGGTGAGGGAGGCTGAACCCTGCCTGAGTGCAGAGGAGCTAAGTTGCAGGCAGGGAGTAGCTTAACACCCCACCATCTGAACACCCCTTTTGCTCTTAAAACCATACTTAAGAAGAGCCCTGCTGGATCAGGCCGATGGTCCATCTAGTGACAGGCACAACTCATACACAATTGGGACAGACCTGGATTTCAACACAGCGGCAGTGAGTGTGCCCCTATCTCACCAAGCTTGGCCATGATATGTCAAGAACTCACTACAGAACAATGTAGCAATTTGAAGAAGCCGCAGTGGCTCAGTGGTTAAGACACTGAACCATGGGCGTCAACTACGGGGGGGCTCGAGGGCTCGAGCCCCCCCCGAAATTTCCCGGGGGGGGGCTCAGCCACCCCCGGCAAAATGGAGCGCCCTGCCGGCCTGCCCTCCTGCCTCCCTGGGGCGGGGGGGGGGGGGAGAGAGAGGTGGCGACAGCCGGCTGACGGGCCACCCTCATGCGCTCTATTTTGCCGGGGGAGGCTGAGCCCCCCCCGGGAAACTTAGGCACGAGGCGGAGCGGGAGCCCGGGGCCCGCAAGGGCGACGCGCCGGCCCCAGCTGCAGGCAGCAGCAGCCAGCAGCAATCCCCGAGGTGAGCGGGGAGAGGGAGGGAAGGAGGGGGGCGGGGAGCGCGGCGGGCGGGCATGGCCCGGGAGAGGGAAGCGGCGGCGGCGGCTCCCTGGGGGGGGGGAAGAGCGGCGGGGACATGGTCCCGAGCACGCACGCTTCGCGCGCGCGCACGAGAGAGCCCCCGCCCCCCCCAGGAATTTAAAAAGTCTACGCCCCTGCACTGAACTGCAGACCAAAAGGTCAGTAGTTCGGCAGTTCAAGACCTGAGTGCCGCATGACGGAGTGAGCTCCCACCTCTGGTCCCAGCTCCTGCCAACATAGCAGTTCGAAAGCAAGAAACTGCAAGTAGATAAATAGGTACCGCTTTGGTGGGAAGGTAACAGCGTTCCATGCGCCTCTGTGTCTAGTCATGCCGGTCACATGACCACAGAAACGTCTTCGGACAGAGCTGGCTCTTCAGCTTGGAAATGGAGATGAGCACCACAACCCTAGAGTCGGATTCAACTGGCTTTCGAGCAAGGGAAACCTAAGTAAACTATAGGAACCAACTGAAAATAAGACCTGAGCTCTTAGAAATCCCATTGATTTCATCATGTTCTTCTCCACTGAAATCAATGTTAAGAATTACAAGCCTCTAGTATTTTCAGGACGGAAACTAAGTGATAATACGAAGATTAAGATTTTATGTAGAAAAGAGCCTGACACTAGTAATGACTTAAAGAATAACAAAATTTGTGGCAGGATATGAGCTTCCGTGAGTCACTGCTCACTGCTTCAGATGATTTTAAGTAATCCTTCAAAATGTAAACCTATTTGCATTCTCTCACTCAAGAAGGCTTTCTAGATTATTTTACAATAATCCCAAACTTGGATAAAATGACACATCCAGCGCTCAGCCTATAACCTATATTCTTTTACTACACATGTCCATTTCTTTTAGGCTTTTCTTATATATCTAATTGGTTTTTATAAACATTGTTGCTTTCTTCTGAAGCTTCTCTAGTTCACATGCTATTGTGAGTCCAAAGGATTGCATCATTTTCATAACAGGGTGCTGGACATAAACTCCTCAATCTTCCAGCCATAGTTAGTAGATTAGGCATACCTTGTAGGCTCACATACTTTTTTCCCTTTCCTTCTACCTTCTAGAATTTGGATTTGCCCCTTTTTTTTTTCAGAGTAAAGCATGGTTAGCATTGCACAGGAATCTGTTTGTTTGTTTGGCATAAACCATGGTTAGCTGCAAATCAGCTTTTGCAGCCATGGCTAGAACTAGATTGCAAATTCTGGTATGTGCAAACATACATGGCTTCTCTGATCTCCTAAACATCCTTAGGAGATCAGACAGCGTGCTTCTCCTCCACTAGGCTAACAAACCCAATCTTTCCAGCCAACATCAGAATCCCCAGCTGCTACACACTGGGCTTTTACTATCCAACAGAGAACAGGGCAGAGAAATTTACCTTGCAAAATAATTTGGCTTACAAGACTTTGACTCAGAAGTCAGGCTTTTCAGAAAGGGAATCTTGCAGCAAAAATGAATACATTTTCTTTTACCTAAGGCGGGGATTTCATGCACCTCATACTCCTTAGTGTTCCTTTTAACATATCTTATCAACCAGTTAAAGATGTGAACGTCACAGTGAACAGAAATGTCCACCTCTTCCCAGCGCTGGGCGTCCATTGACAGATATTCAGCAAAGTACTTCATTTCAGAAATCAAAAGATCGCGTGGGCAAACAAAATCTTCCTTCAGATTTTTTGCTTCATCACACACATGGATCACCATATTTGGCCTTTGTTTGAAAAGAAACAAAAGTCACAAGGAAGAACATTATTTTAGCTTTATTGTCAGGAATGGTTCTATTACCCCTCAATTAGGTTTTAAGTTTAGGTGCAACATACATCCAGAAGGCGAAAAAAATCACACAGATGGTGTCTTCAGCATACATTTGTGTGGTAATTATATAGATATCTGAAGATGTAACTAAAATTTTAATTAAGTATGTATGCAGGAGAAAAATTAAAATATGACAAGAATGCAGATTAAATCGGATTTTGACACAGCAGGATAGTGTGCTAGGTGAATCTGCAAATTTTGGTATCAAATCTCAGCTTCTCCAAAAACTCACAGAGAAAGAAAGGCTTTGGGCAAGCCCGTCTCTCAGTTTTGGCATCTCCACCTAATAATTGGGGGCATTCATTAGGACTGTACATACGCAACAATTTCAAAAAAACAGAAAGAGGGAAGAATATGGCCGCAGGTGCAGAATTCCACCCTCTAAGAATGAGAGCCAAACTAGATCCTACAAGTCTGCCAAGTAAGAGTTTCGGGGGGGGGGGTCTTTTTAATGAAAAGCAGCCAAAAGAAGCTGCAGGTCTGAGTGGAGGAATGAAAGGAAGGAGGGCTGATTAACTCTTTCCTCTTGAACTGTTATCCAGTTTCTCTATCAGCTGGTGGTGGAAAACCACCTGGTAGTGAAAATTGTGAATCAAAAGGTTTAAGTGCAAAACAACACAAAACCCTGCTGCCATTTTTCCACTGCAACTCCCAGTTGCTGGAAGCAGAATTTCAGGGGCTTTTTTTAAAGATACAGGACACTGTTACATGTACTTTCTGTAATGTCTATTTTGACTCGAAGTTTTACAAACGCTGCCATGTTTCTAGTCCTTATGGCTGCAAAGGATGCACTTCATAATGTGTGGGAAATGCATGCTGAGATCTCCAGAGCCAAAGGAATGAATGGATACACAGTCCATTATTGGCAGGCAGCTTTAGCATAACTCTTTGCCCATCACCATGGTTGGCAAAAATACAAAATATATGCAAAACAACAATAAAAAAATCACAGCATAAGATATATAAAATGTGCTTAAATTGCATATATTAAACAAATTTAAAAATCTGATTTTTGTTGGTGGAGAATTTGAATTGCAGGGGTGCAAGTTGTTTATATTTCTTTAGCATGGATTATACCCAGCTCTGGTATCAATGTGAAGACAATGTGTGTACTAACAATATATCATTTTAGGACCTGCTTCATCTCCATTTCACTGTAATGGTCCTCAATAAATAATGAGCAAGGATTTGCTACAAAATGTAACCTCATCCACATTATGAGGAATGCAACTTTATGCATGTTCTGGATTTTGTTTCCGTTGTTAACAGGCTATAAAGACAGGCAGCAAGAGGCTTTTGCTCCAGGACAGAGGGCACTGGGTAAATTCACACTGCCCTTTCTTGCAGAGAGTCACCACTGAGATAAAACTCCTGTGTTCCTTAATCCCAACGATGTCCTGGACACAATGCAGTTCACACCCAGATCTCCTGCACATGCATATCGTCTCTTATTTCAGAAGAGGCTGGGGAAGGTTCTACACAAAAGGTTCTACACAGGCAAAAGGGGATGCTTGTACAAAGTATACCCTTTCCCTGGAAAAGTTTTGCAAGAACAGGAATCCTCTGCCCATGCCCTGGAACTGCCAGACATGGCAGCAAGTCACTGGATCCTGCGGAAGGACTCCAGTGCCTTACGAAAGCTGCTAGCCTCCACAAGCTCTTCTGTTAACAATGGGTTTTCAAAACATCCTGTCCCTCAGAGAACTATCCCTATCCTGCCTGCTCAGGAACTCCTGCCTTCCTGTTACATAACCCACGCCTGTCATAAAGGATGCTTGGGCACCTTTAGCCTATAAACACCGTATATGTGGGGGAGCACTGGCCCTTATCCCATGAACCAAAAGCAAAACTACCAATATATTCCATACTTCTCCATTGCCGCAGATGTGACGGCCTAGTCTGGTAGACAAGTGGCTTTTCAGCAAAGAAGGATAGCCATAATATGCCTACTTACTGAGGAACAGTCTGGAAAATCTGAAAATTACTGCTCTACAAAATATCTGTGAAGTCTTGACTGGCTTTCTCAGGGTTCAAAGTAGAAATGTCAGCAGGACAAAGGTAGAACCGACATCACTGATCATATCCTTCCCATAAGTGACATTTTAAAAAGCTTGGCACAATGCACATGGGGCACTGCGGGGGGTGGGGGGGAGAGACACCCTTATAAGGGCATTTTGCCCCCTTCCTCCGAAACATGGGGGGGTTTGTCTGTTAATAAAAAGTAAAAAGTTGTCCTTACTGAAACTGCAAAAAGCACAACATTGATATGGAAACGTGTCCCCTCAGTGTAAATTTACAGCTGCCATGAAAGAATGCTGTGCCAGCCAATCAGAATTAAATATCCCCCCTTCCAAGATTGTGGGGAGACTCCAAACTGTGTTCAGAGATCTCAGTCCTCTCCAGACCTTCATTTATGTTGCCTGTTTAAAGGTGGGAGAAGTATGAGACACTTGAAGACTCCCAGATTTCCAGAGCTGGAGCAAATGGGAACACTAAGGAGGAATCGGCAGATTTTTGAATAGCTAGGCTTTTCCCAGATTTGTACATTTGCTTTCAAGGAACTAATTAGGGAATGCACATACACTGCCTTATCTTCCCTTAAGGCCAACGACACCCATTCCTTCCACAAACACCCACATATCCCCAACCCACCAAATATACATAGCTAAATCCCAAGCAAAGGAGGGAGGGGGATATTGTATAACAACCAGAAATTCACAGATCTCAGGGTTACCTAGCTTTCCCAAAAGCAAACAACCATCCTCCTACCCTTGTGTTTCATCAGCATTTTCTCCACCTTTATGTGCAGGGCATTTCTCACTTTCTGAAGAGCAATTCCTTGAGGAAGCTACACTTGGCCTTCCTTAAATACAAGGGGGGAGAAAAAGCATTAGGACATCAGGAGAGCGAGATGGTGTTTCTCATATGTGTCTGCAACTGGTGGTCCCATGCCCAGAGGGAAGGGAGACACTGCCAGAAGGAAGCCTTTTGCATACTTTTTCAAAGGCAATTGAATCCAGTCCAGGAGAAAAGCTAACAAGGAACCAAATCCTTTCAAACTCAAGTGGCTTGTCTTGAAAAGAAAAGGGAAGGGGGAAATAAAAGCACCACAGGAAACATTTTAGCTACCTATTAAGCACATTGTTTCCTGAACTATCCTCTCTATGGGAAGATGAAAATAGGCTGCTGCACCTTCTAACACTGGCAAACCCCTGCCTCCAAGCACAATGCCCATGCATTCTGCCCACAGCACACAGAGAAAGAGTCACACACATGCATGCTCTTATCAGTTAACTCTGTTCAGCCTGGTTATCTACCTTTTTTTCCTCCCCAAATATAATTCCATGCACTCCCTATTTCTTGCTTAAAGGTTTTTTAAAAAAAGAAGGTACACTTGCCCTTAAATGTGGCATGAACAAACCAGCTTATGCTCCCTTTACTACTCAAAACATACCTCCTGTTCCAAATAGGATCTCTCTGACAGCACTGAGACAAACTCCAGGATCTATTATGTCAACAAGATATCTACAGCAAACAAACAAAAAAACCTTGAGCTAGCTCCATATTACTAGTGGTGGAAAGTGCTGTCAAGCAACAGTTGACTTACAGAGACCCTTCTTGGGCTTTTCGAGGCAAGAGACGTTCAGAGTTGGTTTGCCATTGACTGCCTTCTTGTAGCAACCTTGGACTTTCTTGGTGGTCTCCCACCCAAATACTGCCCAGGGCTGACCCTGCTTGGCTTCTGGGATCTGACAAGATCAGGCTATCCTGGGCCATCCAGGTCAGGGCTCCTAACTACTAGAGCTATATATTAGGACCTGCCCAGGAACAACCACTATAGCTAAAAAACTGCAGCCAACCTTTGGGCCAGTAACCTTACAACAAATCCTGCGTACCTTGTTACCTATTCAGCAGGTTGTTAAGAGAATCGCATTCTCTCTCTTGTGTCTTTTCTCCTGCCCTGGAAGCCCCTTTACATGTTCTCAACATCACTCATCTTCTTCTCTCCCAGCATCTGCCATCCTAGCTACCTCATGTGTGCACCATCCATCTGTCTTCCCTCGGTCTGTTGGGCAGGGGGCCATGGCTCCATGGTAGAGCACATTCTACATGCAAAATCCCAGGTTCCATCCTTGGTATCTCCAGTTAAAGCTCTCAGACAGCAGGTGTTGGGAAAATCTTTCTCTGCCTAAGATGCTAGAGAGTTCCTGTTAATGAGAGCACATAACGTTGAGCTAGGCAAAACCCAACAATCCAACACAGCACAAGTGCTGTGTCAACAGCTGTCCCAACAGCCATTTCCCTATCCTATACTGTTCTTAGGATGGTCCATATGGCAACAGTTAGGCTTTGGCTTTCTCACTAATCAGTCCCATCCTCTGGAATGGCCTGCCAAGATTAGGCACAGAGGAAACCCTTCATTCCCTGCATACAAGAAAGGTATCTGGTGTCCATCTGGTGGGAGGGGTAAACTTTTTTTAAAATAGATATGTGACTGAGTTTTGAACTTGTGCATTGTTTTGTCACATTCTGGTGTTTTGGTGTCCACGCAGCTCTCCTGGTCACCTTGAGTCCGTAGAGGTAAGGCAGGATATTCATTTCAAACAAATGAATAAATACTCCCACCCATCACTTTTTCATTCTTTTCTCTGCATTCCTGGGCCAATACATATGCCCTTCACGAAATTTCCAGTCAAAGGATCTTGGGTAGCGAAAGCCCAGAGAGATCTTTCTCTGCCTGAAACCCTGGATGCTTGCTGCCCTAGTCAGAGAAGAGCAATATTTAGACAGGCCAAAGGTCAGGCTCAAGGCCAGAGTTGAACATGCCACTCCATCAAGGGGCAATTAATTTCCCCTGAGGCTGTTTCAGTTTAAGGATAACAGCACAGGAGAGAAGGTAGGAGCCTCCCCACCCCCCTGCAGTTCAGAGGCTGAACTGGGACCCAGCAGAGTTTTAACTGGATTTTGCCTACAGCTTCTGTGAGGCAGCAGGGAAAGCAAGCCATGTCCATGGAACATCTTGTGCAATTTGTCCCTCAGTGGAACACAAAAAAAGAGGGACCACGATGGAAGAAGTACAAAGTCAATAGAAAACACTGGGTACAAATATACAATATATGCAATATTATTTAATAAAAATATAAATTGTGCATAATATATAAACATTTTAAAGATATTAGCAAAAATCAATCCAAGTCAAGTGATCCAAGCAATCTGACTACTTCTCATGGGAAAAGTGAGTGTTTGGCTAAAATAATGGAGATTGGTTCCATGGAACCTGGCCCTACTGGTGGAACTCCTGATGGCACCTGGTATTTTCAGCCACCGTGTGACAGAGTGTTGGACTGGATGGGCCACTGGCCTGATCCAGCATTGGCTTCCCTTATGTTCTTAAGAATGACTAGCCTGATACCCGTGCTTCACTATGGTATTTAAATTCAATAAATCTAGTTATAATACTGATGATGTGTAGTTTGAAATGTAAGATTTGTTGTAGGAATGCTAATGGAGAAGACTGTAGTGTAAAAACTAAAATGAGACATATTTACTGGGTTTTTTCCCCTCTGCTGAAGGGACCTCTCTGTGGACCACATTGGTGGTTCTGCCCTCAGGTGCTGGGATCACCAGGCTGCTTGGTGAGCTCACTCTGGAGCAGGCCACACAGAACTGTCCATTTAAGCAGCAGTCATCTTTTAGGTCAACTCCTGCCACCTTCCATGAAAGTGATAGCCTCTCTACTTGTGTTCCTTGATTGTTTTGCTGTAAGTATCCCACCTCCTCTCCTACACCTGACAGGCAGCGGCCTGTCCGGTGTAGGAGGGGGAGGGGGGAGGAGTATTAGAAGCCACTGTGGAGGCAGGGCTGGCAGGATCACTAAGCCATTACTACTGGGGTGGGCTCCCTCGTGGCTTTAGGCACCCTGCAACTGCTTCTGCACCTGACAGACAACCACCTGTTAGGTGTAGTAGGTGGGGCGGAGTGTGTTGGGAGCCATCAGAGAGGCTGGGCCAGCAGCATCACTAAGGTGATCCTGCTGGGGCGGTGTGCCTGATGGATTACAGTACCTTGGCCCTGCTCCTACACCTGACAGACACCGGCCTGTCTGGTGTTGGGGGGGGGATTGTATTTAAAGGCATCGGGAAGGCTGGGCCAGCAGCAGGGCTAAGGTAATCCTGCTGAGCAAACCTCCGCAGTGGCTGTAAGCATCTCACCTCCTCTCCTACACCTGACAGGCAGCTGCCTGCCCAGTGTAGGAGGGGGAGGGGAGGAGTATTAGAAGCCACTGTGGAGGCGGGGCTGGCAGGATCACTAAGGCATTTCTGCTGGGGCGGGCTCCCTCATGGCTTTAGGCACCCAGCAACTGCTGCTGCACCTGACAGGCAACCGCCTGTTGGGTGTAGGAGGTGGAGGGGGGAGTGTGTTGGAAGCCATCAAAGAGGCTGGGCCAGAAGGTGGTTGTTGGCCAATCCTGATCTCCTCAACTGCCATTAGCTCTGTGCAGCCTCCTGTAACTGTTTTTTTTTTTTTACCTCAGAATGCTGAGCTCTGGAGCTGACCAGAGAATGGGGGGTGCAAGTAGGCAGCAGCCTGGGAGCCTCAGAGGAATCAATGGGGGGGAGCACATTTTCCCCTTTTGACCCCCTTAGGGGTCGAATTTCTAAAAACCCCTTCTTAATTAGCACCTACACCATGGTAGGAGCTCTCTCCCCGAATTTGGTGTTTCTAGGTCCAGCAGTTTGGCCTGGGCATTGATTTTACGGTGAGGGGACTTTCTTTTATATATATAAATGTATATAATATACTGAGTGATTCTTGAGAAAGAAGGCTGGAAATGACTTGTCATCCGGGAAGTCGTCAGACCACTTGGATCACTTGACTTGGATCGATTGTCCTACAATATTGGGACTGTTGAATCGTCTTTTCTATACAGCAAGCTCTAAGAGCAATAATATTCGGATTACTTTTACTCAGAAGCTAGCTATTTAGATACGAAAACTTTTGGATTGTTCCCTTTATAGAATTTTGATTATGTATGTGATTGCCTATATATGAATTTTGCTAATATCTTTAAGGTGTTTATATATTATACACAATTTATATTTTTATTAAATATTATTGCACATATTGTATGTTCGTACACAATGTTTTCTATTTGTTTTATTCCTTAGTGGACAACAGTTTCACACCTGTTCAGGGTCTCAAGCAGAGGTCTTCCCTAGCCTAGCCTGAGCTGCTTTAACTTGAGACTGAACCTTTGAGATGCAAGGCATGTGCTCTATCACAGTAGTTATCACCCTTCTCACACGTACCAAAATGAACCACCTTTACAGCAGTTTTAACTGGCTTATGATTTATTACTGCAGGCTTAATCCTCACAAACAGCTTTCACAAGCCATAAATCCTCTGGCTACTAGGATCTTTAAGATGTCACATGACATTTCATTCACTTAAACTATGTATAGAGGTCTTTACAGGATGGTAACACCAGCAGCTGCTAAGTTTATGCACAAACAACTTGCTTCTTTAAAATTAAAAAAAAAGCCTTTGAAGCTCCAAATTATTTTTAAAAACTCTAGATTATACAGCTATCAGAACTTTATAAAGTAACCCTTATTATTAGAATTACAAGAGAATCAAAACAACAGTGGGAGGGATAAAGACACACAATCACATTTCTGTACTTTGAACACCAAATAGGCCAACTAATAAAAAAAACTAATAAAAACATGAATATCTGCATGTTGAGGATGAGCATCTCAGTTTGCTGGGAGGAGGAGGCATTGCTAATACCATTTTTTTCATCTGATATGTTCTAGAGAAGAACCATCCGGAAACCTACCATTCGTGGAAATGGCATCTTGTTGACTAGAAGGCTCCTGTAACTCCCCCGGGGCATCAAGAAGTGAGGATTTTATATAAGTGGCTAGCGTTTCAACAGGGCTTCCACCACTGGCCATTAGTGGATTATAATGGTTATCAACTGGAGAATTTCCACTGCTTTTCAGTTCGTCAAACCTTTTTGCACACTGTCAAAAGATAAGACACAGGAACTACTCAGTGCTCGATCCTGCAGCAAAAACAAGGCTGAACTCACCCACAGGTATGGCTTGGACACCCATTCTAGTGCTGTAAGACCATTCTCATCCTGATGTTGGGACAGTCTGATGCAAGTTACGAGATTTTTGTTTAATGTCTGCAACTGAGATTCTGAAAACTGTTTCAAAATCTGCACGCAAGCAAAACCTGTAAGCGTGTTTTGCTTTTGTGACCCGAACATGCTAATCCAAAATATTTGCACCAGCCTGTGTGCCTGCAGTACTGGCAGAAAGGGAGTTGTGGAAACCCACCAGTCAACTGGTACCTCAAGGATGTTATTTTCTGGCAACAGCTTTCAAATCTCCCAAGAAAAGGTCTTCTCCATCCATGCAACACAAGATACTTCTAGAGGAAAATGCCGGTGCAGAGGGTGAAACCCAAAACCTTCAACCCACAAAGCATGGGTTGCACATCTCTAAGCTACAATCCTGCCCAAAATCCAAGGTGTAACATCATAATCTGAGATATTATGTTCAGGCAACAAAGGTGAGTACTCTGTACCATTCCTTCAGATCTTACTACAAAGTTGCAAATTGGAACCATCCGATAACTATGTCCTAGTTATACCAAGCCAAATATATATCAGAATTCCCAGAGGGCACATTAGCATTTATCCAGAAGAGTACACAGAGCAAAATCCTTCAGTGGCAATCATCCTTCCCAGCACACTATCTACAAATGCACACCGACACCAAGTTTCCCACAGATTGCCAGGCAAGGGCAGAGAATCTTTCACTTCCAAGATCCTGTGAGGCATCAGTCTTTCTCTTCTTTTCACTTTCTTATGAAAAGACAGGTGGGAAGAAAGGGCTGTTGTCACAGAAAGAGGCCCAAATCTGCGGTGACAGCTAGAAAACCAGGATCGTGTCAGACGTCTAAGCAGTATTCCTACAGCAATCTCAATACATTCACAGGCTCACACGAAGCCTGACTAACAGGTACCCACCACCGGTGAGGATTTAGCAAGGGCATAAAAAGTAATGCAACCCAAAGTCTCCTTCAGTGCTGCTGGGGAAGCACATTAGCAAAGAAGGAGCTGAAGCTCGATTCATCCTTCTATAGCACCATGACATCACAGCACTCCATAAACATCAGCTCTAGAAGTAGGCAAGGCAGCCCAGTGATGTCACAGTGGATGGCTGACTCCGCCTCCCTGCTCATCTAGTCCTCTCCCTTTAGAAATCACAATAAGAGCCTGGTAAGTACAGCAAGTCAGTGCTGAAGAAGGGTCAATGTAAGGTCATTGTCACAAACAATGCTTAACATAAATATAAACTCTGCCCCGGCTGCAACATGCATTTGATTCTCTCTCATGTATTCCTGTGCAACACAAACGCCTTAAAAAAATCAGAAACAATGTTCTGTATGAAGATGACATTAGACAGGAGGAAGGCAGGGTATTCTCTTCACATGTGGTACACAGTCTGAGCTAGCAGAACTGAAACTGGCTTTCATTTGCACAGTCTTCATCTCATCTTCCACCCTTGCATTAATTACTGTGCAACTTTGCTCTGCAAAAAGGCTTTGAGAGCAGGGTGCATGCTTGACAGCCCAGCTGTAAGTCAGAACTTCGTAATCTTAAACCTCAAGTATCAAAATATCGCCTAACTGTTGATGTTGTGATAATAGCATCTGGTCCGATTAGATTTCTACCTCAAGTTCATATTCAAGCAATGTGTTTAAGGTCCAGGATGACAGATTCAAGTCAAGCAAAACCCTCCAACTCTGGTAGAACTTTGGCAACGTAATAAGCATGTTGGGGAGATCATAGAGTTGTCTTCTTGGGTTACCCCCATTCGTCATCATAGCCACTTTCTACTGTTCTGTGTAAGAATTTGGAGCCAGGAAAACACAAAGAAAACTTACTTCTTTGGATGAATAGCCCGGCACTAGCCTTGCCACGCTGTCCCAGTTGATCGGCTGAGGAACTCCAATTAAAGAGCAGAGGATCATGTCCAAAACCATTTGATTATTGTCATATGGGAAATTATTGTTTTCAGAATATCCACGACTCATCATCAGGCACTAGGAAGACAAAAGTGAAAGGAAAAAAGAAAAACATATCATAAACTTCATAAAGGTACTGCAGTGCTCTCTCACCTAAACAGAAACAAAACCTTAAGGCCCTGTTCTGGGAATTTCTCCTAGCACTGTGGTTGGGGAGAGAGCCAGTGTTACAACTCTTCACAAAATAATTTGTGCTTCAAAAGGCACAGATCTCTTCTGCACACTCACTCTCATATAGACTCTTCTGGGATTAAAGACAGAGAAGGGAGAGGACGCTGGTCATGGAAGGCAGTGCGTTACAGACACCCAATAATGTTCCTTCCACAAGTCTACTGGGACACGTCTTCCCCCAGTCCAGGGCCTATCGGTGGTCATCCCACTCTGCAGCTGGCAGAAGGAAAGGGAAAGACAGCAAGGCCTCTTTAAACAATCTGCTTCTACCATTTCCCCCCTCTTTAAAAAAGGGAGGGAAGAAAAAGATAGACACTGCTTGAAAGTGATACCTCTACAATAAGAACTCGGGGTCTCAATGTTCTGATTGGCTAAGGAACCAGAAGAAAGGATGAGTCCACACCTGTATAATTATGTGAAGATATTAGTGGCTGTTTTAAACATTATATTTTCTGTTTATTGGGTCGACTGCTGCAACCCTTCATTTTAGTCTCAAAGAGACATAAATATTTGATATTGATCTGTCAGCACTGACATACGGCAAATTCAGCTTGTCAGACAGTTCAGATACATTTCAGAGCAGTGGCAGGGTGGGGAGGTTATGACCTACCATGGATATTTAGCTCCGATTACAATAATAAGAAAGCACAAATGAAGTTGCCTTTTACAGAGTCAGAGCACTGGTCCAGCTAGCCCAACACCTTCTAGCAGCTATTCTTTCAAAGTGTCAGGCAAAGGTCTTTCTCAGCCCAACTACCAGCACTTCCTATAACTGGAGATACTAGGAATAAAAATGTAGGACTTCCTTGTATATACAACACAAGCTCTCCATTCAGCAACAGGCACTCCAAAGTACATGGGAAAGGAAATAAAATAAGTGTGTTTGAAAGAGAAAAAAAAAGAGCACTCTAGAGCAATTGTTTTCAAACTTTTCAATCTTCAGGGAGCTCTTTGCAGGTTTGTAGCAAGGACTCACTTCACACCTCCCATTAGGGTTGCCAGATCCCCTCGTCACTCTGGCAGGGAGACTGGGGGGGGGGGTGTTCCTGGGATGGACGGGGATGTCCCAAGCTCCACCCCTAAGAGCGACTACCCACCTGGCCACCCTTCTCCTTCCCCTCCTGCCCAATTTAAAGGGCTTCAGCTGATTGGCAGGGGCCCTTTAAATCTAGCAGAAAGGAGGGAGAGGGACTGTTGCGGGCTGCACGCTCAGCTCACTAAAACACCCTTTAAAGGGTCTTTTTGCGGGTGGGGTGGGGGCCTTTTAGGGTCTTTTAAAGGGTCTTTTAGCAAGTTGAACGTGCGGCCCACAACCACCTCTCCCCCTCCCTTCTGCTAGATTTAAAGGGCCCTCCAGCTGTTCAGCTGAAGCCCTTTAAATCAGGCAGGAGGAGAGGGAGAGGGGCAACGCTCCCTCTAAGATGTGGAGTCTTGTGAGCAAAAATTCTGCTTTGTGAGCTACTGGCATTAAAGTTGTGAGCGAGCAATTTGGCTCCTGCATAAATGAGTTTGCTCTGGAGCCATCGTTCCTGAGCTAGGACAAAAATGTGTGAGCTGGAGGCTAAAAATCTGTGAGCTAGCTCACACTAACTCAGCTCAGAGGGAACACTGGAGAGGGGTGGGCTTGGGGGCAGGGCTTCCCCCGCGGGCCAGCTGGCTGGGGGCAGATTGACGCTCCCAGAAGCAGGGAAACCCCTGCCCGGACCTGTGGGCTGGCAGCCCTACAACCCATGGAACCCGTGATCATGGCAGATGGGCACTGAAAGTTTGTATGCTGCTCCTACACACCCTTCTGGCTTTCTGAGGCTAAGGTTCACCACATGTGAGCCAAGTGTGTGCACTACAATATACTGAACACTCTCCTGTGGCCATGCATGGGAAGACTGATAGTTTTCCTTTCAGGGAAGCATGTTCTTGATTTACTGGTTAGTGGAATCACTAATAAGCTTCCAAGGAATCCCAGAATTTTCCCCTAACAGCTAGTCAACCTTCACCCTAGCTACTACAAACATAGGGCCTAACATAGTAGTTGCTCTCTGTGTGGGTGTATTTTAAGAAGGAATTTTCTTTGAAGCAATAAAAATGTCCCTACATAAAACACAGTGCAAGTCATATCATACTTTGACATCTAAAAGGGAGAAGGAGAAATTTCTGCTCAGTTAGAAACTGCTAAGAGTTACTATTAATAGTCTCCCCTTTCTTGAATAATGAATCCCAACAGATAGCATGTGTGAGAGACTTCAGGAAGGGAAGAGGGGAAAGGACTAGGACATTAACCCTGCTATTATTAATTCCAATTGCAGGCTACAGTAAAGTCAGTTGTACAGGTTGGATCTGATTTCATTCTAAAATAATCAGTGTTCAGTGTCAAACTAAATCATTGGATTCCCCCACCCCCAATTAGCAAACTAAAAAGTGACCAAAAAAAACACACCTCCAGATTTCATTATCTGCCTAACTAATTGTAGCAAGACAGATCATTCCAGAGCAAGGAGCAGTTGACAGTTATTTAGCAATGTTTCCTTCTCACCAGCACATAATCTGTGGACAACTGCAAGCTTGAGGAGCGCAGTATGAGAGAAGGAGCCCTTTTGATGCATCGTCCTACTCAGGAGCTTCAGGCACACTCAGAAGATAGTTTCAGATGGTAGCCCTGTTGGTCTGCAGTACAATAGCTAGATTTGAGTCCAATAACGCCTTCAAGACCAACAAGATTTTGAGGGGAAAAGTTTGCAAGAGTCCCTTTGCCAGATACACACTCTGAGTGACATTATAGACTGCAACGGAGCAAGAAGAAGTTAAGATGCTTCCTAAAAAGGAAGTCTTCGCCCAAAGAGTGATTAACACATGGAATTCACTGCCACAGGAGGTGGTGGCGGCTACAAGCATGGACAGTTTCAAGAGGGAATTAGATAAACATATGGAGCAGAGGTCCATCAGTGGCTATTAGCCACATAGATAGGAACTCTCAGTCTGGGGCAAGTGATGCTCTGTATTCTTGGTGCTTGAGGGAGGGGGCAAGAGTGGGAGGGCTTCTAGTGTCCTGGCCCCACTGATGGACCTCCTGAGGGCACCTGGTATTTTTGGGGACTGTGTGACAGTGTTGGACTGGATGGGCCATTGGCTTTGATCCAACATTGGCTTCTCTTATGTTCTTACGTTCTAACATTCCTTACAGCTGGTGTTATTCAGACATAAGGAAGTGTTTCCAAAATGATACTCCTTTAACCTGGATGACCTATCTAGGTTACTTTTAACCCAAATAACCAATCTAGATACCTGATGAAGGGAGCACTGACTCTCAAAAGCTCATTCCCAAAAAAAGCCTTGTTGGTCTCTCAGGTGCTACTGGATTTGAATCCAGCTGCTAAGAAGATGGTTAAACTTCTAGAGAGTTATTTCTGTAAGTTTGCACAGGGCAACAAAGGACGATTTTGCTGACTACAATTGTTAGTGGATGAATCTTTTCCCAAACAAGTAAACATTTTTTACAAACCCTCTACCTTTTGGGGTGCAATAATGGAGACTTATTCCAGTGCTCAACCTTTTATGCACTCGACAACATGGATAGGCACAGGCCTCTTTCTCTACAGTCACTGAAAAACTGATTCAGTCTTTCATCAGAAAGGGGGGAAATTGCTGCTGAAGGATCACAGGAACAAATTTCACTGATGTAACAGCATTAAAAGATAATGGGACTGCATTCAAGTACAGCTTAGTTCCCAACGAATTTCAATAATATTCCTTAGTAGTTATATAGCTCTTTTTACAAGGGCACAAAGCACTTCACTTTTATTACTGCTGTAATCCTTACAACCACCAGGCAAGTTATGGGAATGACAACACCGGCCTGTTACAGATGAACAGGCTGAGGCTGGACGAGGTCATCCAGAGAGTTAACGGGAATTGAGACTAGAACTAGGGACCTGGCCCTTGAGCCATACTCTTGAACATTACACTCAAACATTACACTGCGCCAACTTGTTCAGTGCAAAGGCTAAACAAGCAAAGACAGATACAGGACATAATCCAAAGAACTATGCAGCCAGCTCTATATGCCTTCTCAGATAGGAGTCCTCTCAGACACATGGCAAAGGCAAGCCCTTTTTCAAATGGGTGGGAGTTTCAGAAGCAGTCTGTAATACCGCACAGGATCATAATTCCCACTGTTAATAGGCAGGCAAAGTGAAGAGAAATACATTCTAAGATGCATTAAGCAGGTTCAATAAAGCAGTACAGAGACCATACAAAAAAGTACAGCCAAATAAATTGCCACCTGTAAAGAGTGGGTGATGCTGAGACATTGGCATCTATAGCAAACTAGGAAACCAAGGAAGCCCAGGCAGTGAATTATCTTCAATTTGTTCATGAATTCTAATTCAGCACTTTCCTATTGGATTTTCCCTTTAATGGAGCAAAGGGACTAGGACAGTGGAAGTTTTCACACACACACATCCCCAAGAAATACCTTCCCCCAAGATGTACAATAAAACACTTGTCTTTGTTCCCTAAAGGGCCTAAATGACAGCTGTTTTTTTTGGCGGGGGGGGGGGGTTCCTACTGAGAAATCAGCATGAACGGAAAGGTTTAACCCCAACACACATACCCCAGTGCATACACACACACTGCTTTTTAAGGTTAGCCCACATCAGAAGAGGCATGGGTTTCAGGACTTTTCCCTATATTATAAGAGGCTCAAAAGAGTGTGTTGCTGGCAGCACATTATTAATTTAAACTATCTGTCTATGAGTAGACAATGAGCTCTTCCAAGCGCATCTTGTCTGTGGCAGGAGCAGGCTACGCCAGTGAGTCTATAAAGCAAACAATTCCTTTCAACTTGAGACAAGCTCTAATATGAAAACCAAGTAATTTTTCCTGGCTTGAGGAAAGCTAATTCTGTTTTGGTCAGCAGTTAGCTTGAAGCTATACAAAAACCAGACATGGTTCACAGGCAGCCCCCATAATTTGAATGCAGGAGGCCCCAGATCCAGCAACTAGCATTTCTGGTCAAAGGATTTCAGGTAGCAGGCAATGAGGGGAGCAGAAGAGACCTTTCTCTGCCTGAGACCCACTGCTGGTCAGAGGGTCTTGGGCAGTCAGTACCCAGCTAAATGCCCTAAAGGCTTGACTGGGCATAAGGCTCCTTCATATGGGTATTTGCCTAGAGTCAAAGTTTTGCTGCTGTTGTTTTAACCCCTACATACAGTGCCCTATGACTTGAGCCAAAAAGGCCAGCTGTCCCCATCATTTAACCATGAGCCTCTGAAGGATGGAGAAGGGTAACAAAATGTGGGGCAGAGATTGCATTCTTACTTTACAAAGGTACCTGAGAAGGGAGGGGATCGTGCCATTTCCTCCTTTCCTGGGAATTCTGCATGGATGATCCCATCCCATGTGACACACAGCAAACTAGGAGGCCAGGGCCATGGTGAGCCGAGGCTTCCCTTCCCACAAGGCTCCCTGGAAAGAAGGAAGTAGTACACCCATCTTCCTTTCTCAGGTGCCTGTGAGAAGAAGCCTACATTGGGGGCAGTGACACACTTTGTTAACCCTTCTTCAGCTGGAAAAGAAGTTGGGGGCAGTGTCAAGAATGACAAACAATGGCCCAAAGGAGAATTTGCACACACCCACATCCCTCATACAAGATTGCCAGCTCCAGGTTGGGAAATCCCTGGAGAACTGAGGAGGGAGCTCTGTGGCGATGTAATGTCATGGAGTCCACTGTCCAAAGCAGCTTTTTTCTCCAGGGGAAACTGATTCTCTATTCTGGAGATCAGTTGTCGTTCCTGGAGAACTCCACCCTCACCCCCACCCAGGAGTCTGGCAACCTGACCCTCACATCACCCTCCATGTGGGGAATACTAAAGCATCCAGTGAGGCCTCTATTTTTCTGGGGAGGGGGGGCCTTGGATCCAGTTTTCATTCATTTTGCCTTGCAGAAGATTCTAATGGAAGACAGCAGGCCCAATTCTGTCAGTCAGGGAGCAGAAGCTGTGCTGCCTGCTTTTCTTACCAGGCACAAGAAGTAATGTTAAGTTCCTCTCATTTGTTCCTTGCAGTCTGCCTCCTGAAATGAATGCATCCTGCCTCATGATAGCTCCAAACCTAGATATAAGCTCCGGGGGGGGGGGGGGGGGTTAATTATAGTGCAATCCTAGCCCCATTGCACTATTTAACAAATGTGCCATGATATTTGATTGCATTGTTTTAATACAGGCAAGAAATAAAATAAATTAATAAATGACAGCACTCCATGGTTTCCTTACTGTACTTCCTAGCATTCCCAGTTAAACCATAACAACAACTTCATGTAATGCCCATCAAAATCAGCTTACTCATCATTTATTTTCAAATTTCTCTAAAAGAATTAGAAAAAGATGTTGGTTATTGAATTTATCGAGTTGGTGGCCCTAAAAAAACAAAGCTCAGGAGTCAAGAACTACTTCCTATCTCTTCCCAGTCCCATTGGCTCACGATATCTTGACCAGGCTGCAAGCTAGTGACCTTCCCAAATGATATACAGGTGGCAGTCTGTTCCTTCTCACAGTTTGAGAAGTGAATCAATCCTTCTTGTGTTTCTTCAGAGAAAGAAGGAAGAGCAAGACAGAAAAAAGCTAAGTGCCAAAGACAGGAACCTTGTCTAGTGAGCAAGAAGGGTACATACAAAAGAACATAAGAGAAGCCAATTTTGGATCAGGCCAGTGGCCCATCCAGTCCAACACTCTGTCACACAGTGGCCAAAAACACCAGGTGCCCTCAGGAGGTCCAGCAGTGGGGCCAGGACACTAGAAGCTCTCCCAGTTCCCCCCCCCCCCCCCGCAAGCACCAAGAATACAGAGCATCACTTGCCCCAGACTGAGAGTTCCTATCTATGTGGCTAATAGCCACTGATGGACCTCTGCTCCATATGTTTATCTAATTCCCTCTTGAAGCTGTCCATGCTTGTAGCCACCACCACCTCCTGTGGCAGTGAATTCCACACAGACACAGACCCTAAAACAAATGTTCTTGGCCACCCATCATGAGATTAAGATCTGACTCAAGCACACACATAAGAACACAATACTGTGCTACGGAAGTCCATGTGCCAAAGGATGGAAGCTGAGAGTTCTGGAGGATAGTGAAATCCATACTTTTGTTTCCAAAGAGTGCATGCTGGCCACTTCAATGATGTTTATGGCCATATGAGTTATTTACCCCCATTTCTCAGAATAAAGAATTAAATAAAAAACATGACGATGTGGAACTGAAAAGGCATATGAATGAGCCTGTATTCACTTACACAGGGACTGGTCCTACATGTTTCACAGATAAACTATCATAGAGCAAGGAGTATCACATCTAAAACTGCCTAAAAATATTATATCTATAGGACAAGAACAGCAGTATAGGAGTGACAGTGGATGCACAAGACACTTGCATAGTTCAAAATTAAAGTTTTCTGGAAAGGAATCAGAGGCATGACAACATAAATACTGAGAGGCTAGCTGTCAGACAGATCTTGAGAATTCCAAGTCATTTGCTTGTGAGTGACAGCACAACAGTCCCAAGGAGACAGAATTGCCCTGAAGCCAATAACGGGTTCTAGAAAGTTTGTGCCGTGAAAGAAGTAAGCATTTCAGGTAAAGATGCCACACAAAAGGAGGCAGGAAAAAAATCCTATTCAAAGATCTGGTGGATATTCCTAGGCTTTTTCAAGGCAAAAATAAGCTCCTGTCACCAAACAAAAAGAATGAGAACCTTCTTTGAATATTAAAGTAATGAAAATGTAAAGGCTCTCTCTCTGTACCGACCCACATTTAGGCAGGGTTTCTTAGACTGGGAAGATAAGTTTTAAAACAAATGAGGTTAATAATGTCAGCCAAAAAAAAAATGACACACTTGGACAGAAGACCCTCATTCATAGCAAACAAAAGCTGGAAAGGTTTATTTAACCATTTCCCCCCACCTTACATTATTCACCGCAGACATTGCTCTGGTCACCTGCAGCTCTAACAACTGCAAAGGCCCTCGGCAAAAAGCAGCAGACCTCTGGAATGTGCAGAAGGCCCTTGTAACCGCACATCTTTCTGGAATTTCCAGTCAGTACTAACTCCTTGTTGCAGCATTAGATGCAGAGGCTAGAAAATATTTTAAAAAGCAGAAAGAAGCAATTAATATTAGTTACCTGAAGTATGATTCAACAGAAACAGGCTGCTGCTAGTCGAACTGATGACCGGCCTCCCAATTCAAAATGCGGCGAACATGTCCCTTGACTCTCAGCAAAACAAGAGACAGCAAAGGGCGAGGACCAAACAGATGTATCCTGAGAGGAGACAAAGAGCAAAAAGTGTTTTGATTACACAGATTCAGGAGTCAGATGCTCCACCCTGCCCTGTCTAGTTACTGCCTCCTGACAGGCAAAAAGGAACAGACAGATTTGCATCTTAGGCTGGGCATGTGAGGACTGTGCTTGTCAGAGCCCAGCTCTCTTTCTGTGTCGCTCACCATCCCTCCACCCCACCCGCTCCACTGCTCTGTCTGCTGGACAAAGAGAAAGTAGGATAGATTTCATTATCACCCCACAGCATTTTTTTTTTGTTCCTGGCAAATGAAGGCACTGCTGCCCATACTTCACAAAGCTGGCAAGCCCTCATTCATATTCTTCTTTCCCAAAAGAGCCACCTGCTTTCAAAGTGCCATCCTTTATATTAAGAGGCATCCGTGGCCGCAGGTCATCCCAGCTCCAGCCAACAGAGATTAGGCAATTCTGTTTTCAGGGTCTACCTGCTATTTGCCCTATTTCACCAGGGAGGTGAAATACCACACACAACCCTTATTATTTTCTGAATTTCTGATCCTATGAACTAAGCCACGGCAATTTCTGGATGGACTGTGATTCAACCACAAAAAATATTATTTTCAGTTTGTCAAATTTACACAGGAACCGTGTAGACAAAGCAGCTTATAGTATTACCCCCCCCCCCCAAATACAAATTAAAAAACTGCTAACGCAATTTTGTTTAAAAAATCCAAAGTGAGCCAAAATATTAACGAAGTGAAATTCATACAAATTGAACAGATAACCAGCAACACAAATTTAAATTAACCAGCCCCTTGGAAAGCTGCCATCCTAACCCTTCCTTCATCCCCGCTCACACCGGAGGAAAGGGGACGCTGCTATTCTTACAGACTGAAAAGCCCCCACCCATCTGCTCTGCCTACCCCTACCCTTCGGGAGCCCAGCTACACACAGACGCACATTAACTACCGCCCTTTTCTCATAAAAGGGGAAGGTAAAGGAGAAAGGAGGGAGAGAGGCTCAGTCATTCACACTCAACTGAGCCAATCAACGCGCCGTGCCGTGGACAACCCCGCCTCCCCTCTGTCCAAATCAGCCAATCGGGAAGAAATCCCGTGCGCGCGCCGAAGCCGGAGAGCGGCTCCCGCGCGCCCTACGGCTCCTTCGCTTGTCGCAGTGCAGCGGCTTCCCTGGCGCCCTGCATACACACACACACACACACACAAGCACGCCCACTCCGCCCCGCCCCTGCGCGTCTGGTCGCCTAGCAACGAGCGGCATCGCGCCTCCTGCTGCCTTCGCCGCCGCAGTGAAGATTTGAGGGGAGGCTAGTGGGCGGGGCGGTGAAAGGGAGGAGGGAGCTGGAGGAGGATGAACAGGCTGTGGTTGGACACGATGTAGCGCTACCCCCGCTCCATTACTTGCCCTGTCCTCAATGATTTTGCTGTCACTTTCAAAATCCTTTTATTTATATGTTTCCTTAAGGACAGATGAATTGCTTAATTTGAAACATAACAAAATACGTTTCAAAAGTGGAATCCAAATGCCAACCCTGTTTCTCTCTTGTGAGGCCTTTCCTGGAATTACAACTGCATCAATTGCTTATTTGCTTATTATTTTTAATGTTTATTCCACATCTCCTGGAGAAAATGGCCGCTTTGGAAGGCAGACTGTATGGCATTAGAGCCCACTGAAGTCCCGCCCCTCCCTAAGCCTCGCCTTCCTCAAGCTTCACCCCCAGAATCTCTAGGTATTTCCCAACCTAGAACTGGCAATTCCATTGCTTTGGAAGGCATACTGCATGGCATTATAGAAGAGAAGAAGAAGAAGAGACTGGATTTATATCCCACCCTTCACTCACTTAAGAGTCTCAGAGCGGCTTACAAACTCCTTTTCCCTTCCCCTCCCCACAACAGACACCCTGTGAGGTAGGTGGGGCTGAGAGAACTCTTTCCCAAGCTGTCCTTGAGGGAACAGCTGGTCCAGAGCTATGGCTTGCCCAAGGTCATCCAGCCAGGTGCAAGTGGAGGAGTGGGGAATCAAACCCGGTTCTCCCAGATTAGAGTCCGCACACTTAACCACTACACCAGACTGGCTCTCTTTGGGTTATACCCAACCAAGGTCCCTCCCCTCCTTAAACCCCACTCTCCCAGGCTCCATCCTCAAATCTCCAGGTATTTCTGAACCTGGAGTTGGCAACCCTAGCCTTGATCTGGTCACTCAAGCTGATGTCATCACATTTTCATGGAGATTCAGCAATTTCTGAGCCTGGGCAGGTCCCTCCAAAATGCAAAATAGTTCCAAATGGTCTTTGGAGGTGCAAGGCCATGCCCAGATCCAGTTGCCATATCCTGTCTCTTAATCCCAGTGGAAACCGCTTGCATTTCATATGAACCTGTCTCCATCAGGCTATATCAAGGTCAACAGCATCTGTCCACTCTGACTGGCAGCAGCTCTCCCATGTCTCAAGCGGTAGTCCTGCACATCACCTACTACCTACTCGTCTTCACTGGAGTTGGCAAACTGAAGAGCCAGTTTGGTGTAGTGGTTAGGAGCGCAGACTCTAATCTGGGATAACCGGGTTTGATTCCCCACTCCTCCACATGCAGCTGCTGGTGTGACCTTGGGTCAGTTACAAGTTCTTTCAGAGATGTTCTCTCAGGAGCAGATCTTGAGAGAGCTCTTTCAGCTGCACCTACCTCACAGGGCGTCTGTTGTGGGGAGGGGAAGGGAAAGGAGCTAGTAAGCCGTTCTGAGACTCCTTCGGATCAGGAAGGGTGGGGTATAAATCCAATGTCGTCTTCTTCAGATGCTCTCACTGAGCCACAGTCCTCACCCCCAAGCTCCTTTGCTTGTAAGGAACAAGCATTCTGCACATGCACCCTTTGTTGCTCAGTAGTTCTTCCAAGGTAGTAAGGTGTGTGCCAAAGGGGGACTTTGCATATTTCAGAGACCCCAGAGAGGGAGGTCTTTGTGTGCTCTGTGCACAGATAGACATGGCACCACACCCTGTCAGTGAGGGCATGCAAATCAGTGGCAGGGACAGTGAGGGCAAATGATTTGAGCAAAACAACCAAACACAGCTCTTTCCCCATGGGAATGAATGGCAAGTGTTCACTTATATGGGAGGCATTGGAGGTATGCGCTTGGAGCCACAACTTGGGTGGAGACTAAACCTGCATCCTGCTTCCTGTAAGTAACTATTCAGAACCAACATGCATAGTTCCCTCTAAGCTGTGCTAGGGGGTGCTGGCACACAAAATTTTCCCTAGAGTCGGATTCAACTGGCTTTCGAACCTATGAGCTGCAATAGGAGTGGAGAAGCAAGGAATTCGCATTCTGTGGGCTCCAGTCCCCAGGCAGTACTTGGGATCCAATCCAGTATGTGTATAGTATGGCATCTCCCATGACTGTATTAACCGGAGCCCAATCTTTTGTAACCAAACAGGCATCTTTAGACAAAGATGAGAATATTCTGGAGAAGTTTAAAAGCTTACAAAAGGAAAATCTGCAACTCAAAAGTACTCTAGAAGAGAAGGATTCAACTATATCAAAATTAATGAAAATAATGGTGAACCAGGTATTGCAAATTCCAGTTTCCTAATATATGGTTTATCCCCAATTACACTTCCAACTAGCAGGGGAACTAAAGTCCTCATTACACATAATTTATACAAAAAACTATTTGCTTTGCAAACTGCACATGAAAGATTATACCCAGAATAAAACTTTGTTGGTCTTAAAGGTGCCACTGGACTCAAACTTTGTTTTGCTGCTTCAGACCAACATGGCTACCCACCTGAATCTGTGATCAATTGGCTTAGTTCCTTGACCTGGCCTCTTTGACCATGTAATTTGAGTCATTCTTGCTTTTGTGCTGCTCAAGATAGCTCTTTTGTTTACAGTACTCAGCTCTTATCAGCACCTAGGGCTTCCAAGTCCCCCCCCCCCGAGGGGGGGCAGGGATTCTCCCGCTAAAAGGGTCCCCAATCCACCAGTCCAGATCCGGCCGGCGGGGGGAACCCCACCCCCAAAGTGGCCAGATCGGGCCGACGTGCCCAGTGCGATGACGTTGCCAAGAAGTGACATCATCACACAGCACATGTCGCCGGGCGACACTCTGGCAATTGTCCTGAAAACTCTATGGTACCAGGGTGAGGCTCCATAGAGTTTTAGGGTGATTACCAGAGTGTTGCCTGGTGACGTGCACAGCAAGATGATGTCACTTCTGGGTGATGTCATTGTGGCACGCGCAAAGGTACTCTCAGAGAGGGCCCAGGACTCCCCCCCTATTACTATGGTAAGACTTGGCAACCCTGTCAGCCCCAGAACATCCTCCAACTTAGAATCTTTCCCATTACATATTGAAATGAATGCAGAATAAGACTGAGGTAGGGAACTTAGAAACAGTCCAGTTTTTATATCCTCACCAGCAGTTGCAAGTTTGTCAGTTATATTTAATAATGTTTCTATATGGGTTTCTGCATTTCCACTTTCTTGTAGCCTAGAGAAGTTCTCTAAACAAAGAAATCTTGCTAGCCTGGTCTTGCTCTCCATAAACCTTTCTTAAGACCTCAATCAACCCTTTTTGCAGTTTATGTACACCAGTTGGGAATTAGCCAGCGTACTAATAATCAGATTTTGTGCTTTACCATCTGCAGTCTCCCATCTAATGATCTCATTTTCAGACCTCAAAGGTCATGAAGCAGTTAATGAAAAAAAAAGCTTTTTCCTCCTTGAACTGATGCTGAACTCTAAAAAGCCATGCACTGAAATGATTTCCACTAAGCCAAACCTCTCTCAGAATTTGAAGAGATACTATTTAATAGAAATTAAATTATTTATTTGTGAACTCACTATCTCTAGCCTTTGGTATTAGTACTTTAATCTATAGGTGCAATGAAGTTCAAAAGTTATATTAGAGCTTAAACTATCCCTGTGACCACAGCTTTAATCCTTGTCCTTTGTTTGACCCTCTGTTTAACCTTTCCCGTACTGCTGTAAAACTGGCCAGGAACCTCTGAGTCTGAGGGAAAAGAAGAAAGAGTGACTACTCTTCGAACTTCTGCTCCCCTCATCCCAAGCTTTCTCAGCCTTCCTAGACCTTCCGCCCATCAGGAATGAATTAGAAGAGCTTCCAACATGAATTCCCTCAAAATCAAAGAGGCTGAAACAATCTGAACATTGCCACCTGTCAATAAAGCATTGACAATAGAGCAGCTGGCATGAATTTCCTCACAATCAAGGAGGCTGACAATGATATAATTACCACCTGTCAATAAAGCACTGACATTTTATTTGTGTATTTTCTTCAGTGTGGTCTGATGTATCTATAGGGAGCAAAGTGGTAGAAGGCATTTAAGGTTGGCCTATATTATTGAAAAACAGGAATTCTAGAGTGACATAATATCGCCATTCAGCTTCCTCTTCCCCACAAACTATACCACCCCCTGATACTGCACCCCAGCCTTCAGGAATTCTCCAAGCGGAAGACAGCAATCTTGATAGATTGTACTGACAATTCCAGGCCTCATTAAGTCTATGCTGCACACCAGTCTCTGTTTATCTAGTTGCTAAACAAGGGGATGCAGATGATCTGCAGATCTCATGGTGTGATGTAGAAGAAACAAACCAAGCTAGTGGGAAAACAGAACATTCTCTTTGATCCCATCCAGTTGCTTCCATAAGAAACACCATCCAGGGAGGTCCCAGAACAGCCCCGCTGGAACTGCGTTTGAGAAATAGCCACTGGGCACAAGACCACCTGAGAGACCTGAATATTTGAGCTCAAGGAACACAAACACTTTAGATTCCAACACATTTTTTTCATGTGGAGAGGCTTAGTTCAAAAGATGAAGTTTTGCTTTACGCTAATTTGACAAGTGAACATAACTGGGACCAGGAATTTTCTCCTTGATCATGTCCAGAAGGGTTGCAGCCAAAGCAATGGTCTTTGGGCACTTTTAAAAAATCTTTATTCAAACAAATGCACAACAAAAAGAAATATAAAATACAAAAATACACAAAATACATAACCATCCCTTTTCCCTTTACAACAATGGACATTGACTTCCTTTATCAGCATAGGGCAATTATGGTATTAATACATGTGCCCCCTCACCCAGATTGCTCGGAGGTATGAGCTGGGTTGTCACCAATATGCTGATAACACCCAGCTCTATCTGTTGATGGGCGGCCAGTCAGACTCTAGTCCTGCACATCTTGACCAGGCTCTGAAGGCCGTGGCTGGTTGGCTTAGACAGAGTCGATTGAAATTGAATCCGATGAAGACGGAGGTCCTGTGCCTGAGTTGGAGCGGGCCGAGTTTAGGGATCCCTCTCTCAACCTTCGATGAGGCACTACTGGTGCCAGCGCCGGAGGTTAGGAGCTTGGGAGTGCTCCTGGACCCTTCGTTAACGATGGAGGCCCAGGTAGCAGCCACTGCAAGATCAGCCTTTTACCAACTACGGCTGATTAAGCAGTTGGTTCCCTTTCTCGAATGCAATGACGAGGCTATGGTGATCCATGCGTTGGTCACCTCAAGATTGGATTACTGTAACGCTCTCTACATGGGGCTGCCACTGTCCTGGATCCGGAAGCTGCAGCTAGTGCAGAATGCAGCGGCAAGGCTGATGTTGGGACTCCCTATGAGAGAACACATTCAGCCTGCCTTAAAGGCACTGCACTGGCTGCCTATAGCATACCAGATCCAGTTCAAGGTGCTGGTGCTTGCCTATAAAGCCCTATATGGCCAGGGACCTGTTTACCTGAGGGACCGTCCCTCCCCGTATGTACCTCAGCGAGCACTTCGATCAGGTTCCCAAAACCGCCTGGGCCTACCGGGGCCCAGGGAGGCCCAATTGGCGGCAACAAGGGCTGGGGCCTTTTTGGTGGCAGCCCCGTATTGGTGGAATGAGCTCCCGGAGAACATCAGGGCCCTGCGGGACCTTTCACAGTTCCACAGAGTTTGCAAGACAGAGCTCTTCCACCAGGCCTATAAGTAGGGGTTGCCACCAGAATCCTATTGCCCTGGCCCAAATATTGAACATCGCCACCTGGACCATCAGCACCTGTCGACGCTGTTGGGATAGGGTGAGCAGTGCCATCTGAAAGATATTGTATAGTATTTTACAGACGATATGTTTTTATTTTGTATTTTATGGTTTTATTGTATCTGGTATATGTTGTTAGCCGCCCTGAGCCCGCCGAGAGGCGGGGAGGGCGGGATACAAATTCAATAAATAAATAAATACAATAATACAGTCTACTGTATTGCAAGTTCCATCCTCTCTAGCGTCCCTGACCATTGTAGGTCTGATATGAGTGTGTCCCTGCTTTTCTGATATGCTGTCTTGGGGCATCTTAAACTCATTTATTTTGATAACAGTGTTTCTGAGAATGGCCCACCCCAGCACCTCAGCACCTCCACCAGCCGGCCCAGCCAGCTCGCTGCTGCTGGGACAGCCAAGGGGGCAGGCGGGCAAGATAACAGCCAACCAGCAAGAGGCGTAATGAAAGGCTCTTAGCCTCGGGATTAGGCCTGAGGATCCTGCATCACTCTAGATACCTTTAAACCACTGACCAGTTATGAAGATAGAAAGCCAGCAGGGGAGTGGGGGGCTATCCAGTGTTTGAAAGAGAGTGCCATATATACAGTTATCTACCCACTGGGTAGAAGTCATGGATATGTGCTCTCTGCATGGAGCTTGTGGGACTCATGGAGCAGGTTCATTCCCTTGAGGTTAGAGTTGCGGACCTGGAGAAGCTGAGGCAGAGAGAGCGGTTTGGAGAAGAGACCCTCTGTTACCAGAACAGTCCCATTCCTTGGGCTGACAGCTCTTCTGCTGTTGAAGAGAGTGAGAGTCTTGGGCCCTTTTCAAACAGCCTTTGTATTCCATTTTAGTAACTGATTGCTAATGGATTTTTGCCTGTCATTTTAGACAGAACCATTTTAGTAACTGGTGGCTAGCGGAATTTATTTACCTGTTCATACAAATCTGATTGCATCAGATTAGCAAGTGTGGTTGAGCCTTTTTTGAGGGAAACTTTCTTCCATTTCTTACCCCTTCACTGCATTTTTGAATTGCTGTGGGGTGCTGTTTAAAATGTCCATAGTGCTTCCTACAATGCTGCTTTCCCCCCACCCTTTTTTGCCTTGCGATCTTCCTCAGACTTTTTGTTTAGCATTCTAAGTTGAGCACTATAGTGCTAAACCAATATAGTACTTCAGTGCTATAGCAGTATCATTGAGATGCCTTGAGTCAATGGAATCAAGGCATCTCAGTGGTGCCACTACAGCACTGAAGTGCTATATTGGTTTAGTGTTATAGTGCTCAACTTAGAATGCCAAAAAAAAAAGTCTGAGAAAGATCACGTGGTGAAAAAGGGTGTGGGGGGGAAGTGGCACTGTTTGAAATTACCCTAGTGCTTCAGAGACAGCTAATAAACAGAAGGAAATTCACTGTGTGAAACCCCTGTTCCTGTATCACTTTACTTGAAATCCAGCCAACAACGAATAACATCCAGTTTAGCATGGTAATGTGAAAAGGGCCTTGAGGTCAGAGGGCGTCAGTCTGAGGAGGAGGGATGTGATCTCTTAGAAGGAAGCCCCTTCCTTGGGTGATGGACTGATATCCTCTTGTACCAAGGATCCCCCTGGGGGCTGGGGGGAGGTGGGCTTCTGGTAGTGGGTGATTTGATTAGGAATATAGAGAGTGGGGTCTGTGGCAGGCATTTTGACAGCACGGTGATTTGCCTGCCTTGTGCGAAGGTTGCGGACATCATGGGTAGATAGGTTGATAGATAGTGATGGGGAGGAATCAGCTATCATGGTGCAAGGTGGTACCAATGACATTGGGAAATGTAGTCATGTGGTCCTGGAGGAAAAATTTATGTTACTAGGCAGAAAGTTAAAGGTCAGGACCTCAAAAGTAGCATTCTCAGAAATCCCGCCAGTTCCACGTGCAGGACCAGCTAGACAGGCACAGATCAGGAGTCTTAATATGTGGATGAGAAGGTGCTGGGAGGAACAACTTAGATTTGTTAGGCACTGGGGATTTTCTGGGACAAGCTGAACCTGTACACTTGAACCAAAAGGGAATCAGGCAACTGGCGATGGACAGCTTTTAAACTAATCTTGGGGGGGAAACCAACAGGAGCTGGAGGGTACAGCACTGGAGATTTATATTCCAAGGGGCTGACCCCAAAGCTTCACCCTCAGCCACTTGACCACAGTCTCAAGATACTGACCCAGGACTGTCATGGCTGCCTCTGGAGGCTTAGATAATCTCTCTCTGTAATAATTCTCTGTTGGTGGTGGCATGCTCCTGAAGATTCCACACGCCACCCCAGCCTTTGGTCCCCTGGCCTGACAATCAGAAGCTGTCCCTATCCACTGGCTGTGAATACTCGCATGCCATTGGCTGGGTCTGCTCTTCTTCCCCGCCCACTCCTTCAGCCACTGTGCCATCTCAGAATTCCTGGCAGACAAGCTTTCTCTCTTGACGAAGACGCTTCTGCTTCCCTCCTGGGGGGGATTAACTGTTACCTCAGTGGCTGTTGGTAGGTGAAACAAAATGGCAGTTACCTGTGTTTATAATAAGGCTGCTGTCTGTGGTTTGTTTAAAATGTTCCCCCATAAGGTTCAACTGTGACCTCAGTGGCTGTTAGTAGGTGAAATGCTGCAGGTGGGGGGGAGATGGAAAGCTGAAGAGTGAGGGGGAAATTAAGGTAGATTGATGCTGGGCTGGGAAGGAGATGGTGTTGCCAACTCCAGGTGAGGAATTCCTGGAGATTTAAGGGGTAGAACCTGGAGAGGGTGAGGTTTGAGGAGAGGTGGGGCCTCAGACAGGTACAATGCCATAGACTCTGCCCTCCAAACCAGTTATTCCCTCTTGGAGAACCTCTGTTGCCAATCTTCAGGGGAGGGCAGGAGATCACTCAGAATTACAACTGCTCTTCAGGTAGCAGAGATTAGTTCCCCTGTAGAAAATGGTGGACTCTGTCATTATACCCTGCTGAGGTTGCCACAGCAAATTGACGCTGAATGCCCAAAGCCTTGGCAGTCTCCCAGAGCCTCTTTCTAGAGCCTGTTGTATTTATTTCCACAACGGGCCTTATTCCTAATAAGATATAAAGATGGATGTCATCTGCATATTAGTGACAACCTAGTCCAAAACGCCAGGTGATTTTGATGAAAGGTTTTACATACAGGTTAGAGCATTAAGGATAAAGTGGAGGCTTGGCATACAGATCACTAGGTGATTTTGCCTTTTCTATGGAAACTATTCACTTTCTGCCAAAAGAACAAAAACAAGGGTTGGCTGTCCTGCCTGCCTTGTATAACTGAAGCCACTTGGGGGGGGGGGGGGGACTTGACAACATCTAATTTGTGGTTACTGCAATTTAAATAAAATTATGTATATATTTATGTATTTAGGGTAGTGATACAAAAATCTGTGTATTATGAGAAAGAATTGAAAAACAGAACTGTTGTCAAATACCAAATTTTAAAAATTGATTTATGATAGTTGCATCCGAATTCTGGATTTTACTGAAATTCTATACATTGTGAAACATATCTACAGTCAAGTTTTTAAAATGTATGATTGGGGATGAAGCTCTATCACTTCAAAAATTTGTTTCCAAGTTACTTTTTCTGTAAACATGTTTTCATTCTACTTGTTCACAGAATGAGATTATGTCATTAAGGCCCATTTTAAAGAGTCGTTTTTTAAAAAATATATAGTGTGCTGTGCACCAAAATTAGGAGAAATGCAGATGTAATCGATGGCACAACAATTAAGAAGTTTCCATCCCCATTTTCTGCTGCTTACACTTAGATCCATTGTGCCAGGTCCTACTATGTTCAAAAGGCACTTGTTTAGTAATTTAGGATACATCTAGCAACTTCAAAAAGCACTTACTTGGATCCATCTGTGATTTCAGTCTGCGGAGTGCGACTTCCCCTTCCTGCAGCACCCCAAAGCATAATTATTTCCAATATGCAAAGCCTATCTCAGCAAGAATAATTTTTGAAGGATTTCATTCATATTGATCCCTGTGTTAATGTCAATGTCAGTGTAAAAGGAACATTCCCAGAATAAGAGAAGCATTCTATTCAAGTTTCAGTGAAATTTAATAGATTTATACAGGTTAATCCAACTGCATGATAAACCCATTTATACAGGTTAATCCAACCCTGCACGATAAACTTAACCATTTTTATTCTGGTTCCACTAAAGCTAGTAAAAAGGATCAGAACCAAGGTTCACTCTGCATACTTACCGCGTTGTATGCATAGTATGACACTTACAGTGATTTGTTAAATAAAGTCAAACACGTACAAAGTAAAATAAAGACTGCAATCCCAAACAAATTTACCAAGTATTAAATCTCATCCAGTGCATTAAGATTTACTTAGTAAATACAAACTGGAGCAGGCTTACAGTTACTGAATAGTGTGTTTTTTCTTCTTCTTCTAATATTTTCTTCTTCAAATATTTTTCAGCCCACTTTTGTGAGGAAAAATAACCATAAGTGTAAGGACTTGAGGAGTGAGAAGACCTGGAATCAAAAGTACATTTGAGAAGTCTCTCAGTTTGAATTTTCAATAGACTGGACAATGAAAGAGTTCTCCAGTTAAAATCTCAAGTATTAGTTACATAAACATACCTACCTCAATTTCCTAGAATATTTCAGTCACCCCTATTTCCCTTCCATCTCTGGCAAAGGGACTTCTGTTCAGAAAGCCATCCATTTCTAGTAATATGAACAGTCAGTGTATGATGGGCATGCTTGTTCAAGATTGGTCTGTCCAAGTGTGGCTGGTTTCTCATTCTCATGTCCCACAGCGACTTCAATCTCACTTAACAAGAAAGTCAACAGTTTCTACCAGAAGCCATTGCACTGCTCTATTTCTTTAAAAACAGAGGAAGATGTCAATGCTATTCCAGACTCTTAGTAGTCCAGCACAGTAATCCGCTTAGCAACTCTGGCCAGTTTTACAAACCTCCTTCCAGCAAAGCTACCTGACCATGTAAACTGCACCTTTAAACTGTTCACTACCTGCACTGAAATTTATTTCAAGAAACCAAAGGGCTCAGAAGTGAGTGGAAACGATGCTGTTCAAAGTTACCAGTATGCTAACTGTCCTGCAGTGAAAAATGAGAATAAGAAGCCCTACAGAAGCATTGTGATTAAAAAACAAAACAAAAACAAACTCATGATACCAAGTCAGCATCAGAATGAGTACTTCCCAGTTTCGAATTCTCATTCATTTTAAGATGGGCTACGGAGAAGATTAATACACTGCCAATTGAAAGCTAGAGGTACGGTTTACTACTGTGTCTATTACATACAGACTGAAATTGGCTCATCAAGGCTTCTTGGAATAAACCTGGATTGTTAACTTTTCAGGAGAGTATGGCCGTGATATAGAAGTAAATGTGATTTATAAAAAAGAAAAGAAAATTCATGTCAGTTTGCCTCACCGATGTCATATTGGAAAACAGATTTGTTCCACTAATGGTGGTGCCTCCCCACAGCATAAGCAGCCTTCCCCTAACAAAAGTGGCAGAGCATCTTGCATAAGGAAAAACTCCTGGCTCCAGAAACAGCTGCTGTAGAAGAACAGACCTGTGGTAGTCAACCTGTACAGTCTTAGGCAAATACTACAGGCTGACTGCAGTATGGTAAGTGATAAATGGGGCAACATACAGCTGCAATTTTAATGGAAGAACCATAGAAAAAGATTTACATGTGATTTTACCAACCACTCAGGTTCCAACCGTTCTACTAACGGTTGGCGATCTGGATTTAAGCATGTGGATCTGTTGCCATTAGGTTTAATTTGAGCCTTAGTGAGATTTACTTGGCCGAGAAAACAGCAATGATGCAGCTTAACTCTAGAGAAAGAGTGATTGTTTGTCAGTCCTGGCAAACCACAGGGATATGAACCAGCACAAAAGGAAGAATTCTCAAAGTTCAGACAAATGCAGTAAGAAGAACATTTATCTCTGCAAAGAGGACCAAGTGACTTGGCCGAACAATCTGCTTGGAACTATAAGTAAGTGGATTTTATGTCAGTCAATTAGTTCCATACAAAGCCAACCAGTGGAAGCACTGAAATCCTCCCCCACCCAACAGTTTTCCTATTGTTAGCCCAGCTTTTCTATGAAATTCTCCACAACAAAAACTGGGTTCAAGAAGAAAAATCCTCATAGTATGCTTAGAGACTCTTGGAGAACACCATCTTTCATTTGAACTTGCCAGATGCCACTGTGACAGCACATCAAAATGGATTCTTCAGTCTGAGGGAATGAATTTAAACATAGAGCTGTCTAAAGAAACTGCGAGCACTGCTGCTTCTGTCAAGAAGAGCCTGGTGCTGTGTCTTCTTGATTCTAAAATTCACCCAAGCCTGAGACCCTAAAACTGGTATTAGCTAACTGAATCTAGCCATCCAACATTAAATGAACCAAGCAAACCATTAGGGACAATAATGTTGCTCGCTATCTCTCTTCCAGGTTTGAACAGCAAATTACCTGGGTACAGTCAACAACAGCGTTCCACTACATCACTACTGAATGGCTACCTACAATATTACTGGTAAGCACAATCCAATCTCTTAGATAAACATTTCAGATATATCAAAGTTCCTGTTTGTCTCCATCGAGCACAGCAGAGTCAGATGTAGCTGGACCTTTATTTGTTTCCACAAACACAGACTCAAAGGCAGCTTCTTGCTCTTCTAACGTGTCAGCAGCTGTAACTTCTTGAACTGAAGCTGTGTTGGTAAACGCTGGCTGATGCTCTGTAATCTTCTCCAGTTCTGGGGTTCTCGTACCTTTCCTTTTGCCTAGTATCCTGACATAATTAGCTGGTACAAGTCCTGTTGTCTGGCCATCACGGCTAGCCAAAAGCCAACCACGAATTTTGGGTTGCCGTTCTGGTAAGGAAAAAAGGAACTTCAAGTTAGAGAGAATCAATGCATACTGACATTCTGGCTTGATTCAAACGTAACAGCACACCATGATTTGTGAAAAAATGTGCAAGAGGGCATTTTTATAGAGATAAGAATTGCAACATAATGGACAGTCCAGGAGGGTGTTTTTATAAGGGAATAGGATTGTAGTCAACTGCAGTATTTGTTGTATGTATCATCTTGCTTTTACTGTGCTGTTTTCTGCCTTTGTAATCTACTTTCTGTAGTGTTTATGATGGTATGGCAAGCCTGAAACAATTTTCTGTTTACATTTTATTCTGATTCTGTAACTTTAGTCCAATTGCATAGTTTATTGGATGCCTCACACTGACTGAATTTTTGTAATCTGCCTTAAATTTCAGTGAGAAAGGCAAGCTATAAATTAAATAAAATAAAAGAATTTGTCATTCCACTCCATAGCCTGGGACATCTTCAGATTCATGCACTCTTTCCTTATTCTCTTCTTATACATGGCCAGCTAAGGAATTATTTCTGCTTTTGTGTCTACCCCACAGTTTGCCATTCTGTCCAAACTGGCAAACTCTGGCTTGTGTTTTCCTTGAAAACCAGGAATCCAATCGGGAATAAGCCATTGTTTGAAAAGGAAAGTATAAGACATCATTTGCTTCTTGGACCAAAAAAACAAACTATGGTTTCCACAAAAGCAAAAATAATACCTTAGCTGCTGTGCACAAGGGGAGAAGCTCATACAAGTAGATTCCCCCCCCCCCCCAGTTCCTTAATTTCTCAGCAGAATGCTATTACCACTGAACCAAGCCTGAGTCCTCCAAGAGTTTGGAAAACTTAACAAAGATGAGTTCTGCTTGATTTTGTACAGGATTCTAGGTTTTCCAAAGCACAGTGAAAACCCATCTGAAGGATACTTGAGATATAATAATTAAGTCAAGTTAAATGATCAAAAGGCCAATACTTAATAAAAGCATTAAGAATACACACAGTCTCATATTCACAACGGGAAGGATTAAAAATGACTAGCAATTTTTTTTTAAAAAGGGTTTTCTGCAAATCCTTGAGTTATATATTAAAATAGAAGTGGACAGTTCAATTTTGGATACCTGGAATAAGCACTAAAGTTCAGCACTGAACATATGAAGCTTTATTATAGCGAGTACAGCCATTGGTCCATGCAGGCCAGTGTTGCTCACTCTCTGGACTTTCCCCCAACTACTTCAGACGCTGGGGACTGTGTTTTGCATGCAAAAAGCATATGCTCTGCTTACTGAGCTATGGCCACTCTACAATTTACAAAGTAGCCATGAAAACTAAAATAATTGTATTTTAATCTACAGTCAAGGTTTGTATTGTACTGCTTCAAAAGATTTTGTGATAATGCTCAAGTGTGCAGCAGCAAATACCTGATCTGACCTAATGTCAGGGTGCTGAAGGGAGGTAAAAGTGTCTCTGGCTGCCAGTGGCTGAAAGCTGACCTCATTTCACAAAGACACAAGGGCAAGCAGAAAGACAGGGGGGGGGGGGGGGACGACGAAAGAGGCAGGGGACCCAGAAGGCAGCAGGCCAAGATTACCAAGACAGTGAAAGTGGGGAGGAGAGGGGACACGGAGAAGAATACTAGGACAGAAAAACTAGAGTAGTCCTGAGGAACTAAAGGGGAGAAGCCAGAGGAAGCAATCTGAAAGGGGAAGGAATACTCAGAAGAGAGAAAGAGCAGCAGCACATGGCCAGGAGCAGCAGAAAAAGGAAGGCTGAAATTCATATACTGGTCTGAGATAACCAATCAAATTCTTGGCAGCAGGCCTCTTGTACAATTATATTGGCACAAGATAAAACACACTCTTGCCTGTCTCCAGTGCAAAGACACAACCAAGTCAATAAGAAGATTTCCGCTGCTGAGATCAGCTGAGAGATTTGGTTCCACACCCCAAAGATTAAGCAGGTTGCCTCCAGGGCTCTCCAACTATTCATGACATATTCAAGTTGAGGCAAAAAAAAAAGTTTTTCTAAATGTTTCATTTGTTTTAAAACACTACACTGATATTGGGGGGAAATGCACAATAATTCAACACTGCCTTACCTTTGGGGGCTAGTTTTAGCATTTCACCAGCATGGAAAGAAATTTCTTCTTCTGACACAGCACTGAAGTCATACTCTGCTCTCCCAACAACATGATCATCCTCTCCACTTGCCCAGTTACTGGAAGCTGTTCCACAGAACAAGAGGGGACAAGTAAATGTAACTCCACTGGATCAATACAGTAGTGCCTTGTTGCCAGAAAGAGTTGTGCAGTAGCTAACAGGGATTCCCCAACCTTTTTGGGTCTGTGGGGACCTTTGGAATTCTGAAACAGCATGGTGGGAACAGCCACAAAATGGCTGCTGCAGGAGCCAAAGCCAGCTACAAAATAATTGCCACAGCTTAACTTCAGTCACACACAATGCTTCCTCGAAGCCGTGGAGTCTTGTGAGCAAAAATTCCACTTTGTGAGCTACTGGCATTAAAGTTGTGTGCAAGCGATTTGGCTGCTGCATAAATCAGTTTGCTTTGGAGCCATCCTTCTTGAACTGGAGACCAAAAATCTGTGAGCTAGCTCACACTAACTCAGCTTACAGGGAACACTGGTCACACAGTGAAGATCCTTGTGACAGCTACTGCCAAAACAACATTTTTAAAAATCTGCACAGCCAATCAAATCTCCAACAGCCAACCAGAAGCCTAAAAACACTTGGTAGGCATCAGAACAGGTGTCAGCAGGCACCATGGCACCCATACCACATTGGGGACCCATGGGCTAAAGCTTCTGTGTTAACATGGGGGAAACCCAGTTCACATCCCAGTTAAACTCCAGGGGGGAGGACCCCAAGCAGCCTTGCCAAGAAATTCCCTCCTCCAAAACACCTAGTATTACAAAATCGTTTTACTAGCCCACATCCCCACAGATATCCAGTAGTTGTCATTTGTGGACAAAAGGGGTGAAGGGAATCCCAAGTTTTGTATCTGCATGACTGCCTGGAAACCCTGCACAGATCAGGACCCACATTATCTACAGGATCATCTTTCCCTATATGAGCCTCCTTGCCAACTACAGTCATTAGACTTTTAACAAGACCTTGTCTGTAGGGTCCCTTGATGGCAGTTTTTGATTATTCTGTTGGGTTTACATTGAAAAAAGGTTGCCTTGAAATATAGGGTGCATGATATAGTTTTATTTATTACTTTTATTGTTTATAAAGTGCCTTGAGCTTGCTGTTAGCAAAGAAAGGCAATATATACATCCTTTAAGAAAAGGTAAATGTTTTTGACTGTGTGAATATACTCCAATACCTCTTGATTGGTTTGTTCACATAAACGCAACCGGAAGAGGTTCCATTACTTGACTATACTCCAGGAAGCCTCTCTCCAACTCACAGATGATTACTTTAACTCTCGAATGACAGCAAGAGAACAACCCTTAGATATCCTCACTTGTTTTTAGTAAATATGATACACCTTGCAGGAATGAGTAAAATATGCCTCTTATTCAGCATTATCAGCATATGTATGTGAACATTCGTTCTAACTCAAGGACCAATCGTAACCAGGATTTTGACCAGGAGCTTGAATTAGGTTTCCAAATTAAAATGGGAAACATGGCTATCATCAGTGCAGGGGCAATGACAATGCATGGTTAAGGATGAAAAAGGAAGGGAAAATGGAATTTGCACCAGACATGGGAGAAGGAGGGAGCATACATTCCTGAGGCTGCTATCCACAATGTGCAGGGAGCCAACATTACATTTGTACCAGGCCATTCATACCAGCCTGATAAATAAACTGTCCACCTAGTGATCTGTAGCAAGGGAAAACTTGTCTCCAGGCCAATTTTTACCAAAGTTGGTTTTGGAAGGTAACAAGTGACTAACACAGGCATATGTGAGCTCATGAGCTAGTAAATGAGCATGTAAACAACACACAAGAAGCATCCCAGATAACCAGGTAGGGATACTTCAGGGAACTGGGGTTTTTCACTTTCAGCAGCCAAGTTGCTCAAGCAATATCGGTCTATGTGGACAGATTCAGTCAGTAACTTCTGTGGATTTATCTGCAAAACTAACATCTGTATATCTAATTTTCAACAATCCCCTCTGCGTGCGGATACTTATTTCTGCAGATAGGGGGCACACTCTCCCCCAACAGGTTTTTCTACAGACTCAGGGGACTCCAAAAATCCATTTTTTTTTAAAAGCTCGGGAGGGTCGAATTTCCCCCCATAACTTTTGAAATCGCTACTGCAGTGATCTGCTCCAGGCCCCACCGCATCAACAGTTAGAGAGAGACTGGCTGATAGCCACTAGGGGGTGGGGGGAAAGCAAAAGGCAGAACTGGAGCTTGGATTGGGAAGGATTCTCTCCGCAGTATGGATGGCTAAATAACAGGAGGTTTGGAGCCAGGCCTGAGACTAGGACTGCCTGCTCCAGGTTTGGAAATTCCTGGAGATTCTGTGGTGAAGTCTGAGGAGGGAAGAGTTTGGAGAATGGAGAGGCTTCAGCTGGATATAATGCCACAGAGTCCACCCATTTTTTCCAGGACAGATCTCTGTTGTCTGGAGTTCAGTTGTAATTCTGGGGGATCTCCAGGCCCCATCTGGGGGCTGGCAAACCTAGGCCTAGCAGCACCCTCTCAGTAACTTGATATCACCTGACTTGCACAATTCAACTAGGCCTGGCTGCTTCCTACTGTTCAACCGCAGCCACCCTATGAAAGTCAGTGTAGTATAATGGGCAGAGCTTCAGAGTAGGGTTTGCGAGACCCAGGTTCGTATCCTCATCTTGCTGTGGAAGCTCACTGGGTGATTTTGGACCAGTCACATGCTTTCAGCCTAACCTACCTCATAAGGTCATTGTGTGGGTAAAAAGGAGGAGAGAATAATGTCAACTGCTTTAGTCTCCACTGTAGAGAAAGATCATAGTTTTCTTCAATAGAAGCTGCAGGGGGAAAGGAGACGGAAAGCTGAAGATAGAGGGGCAGATCAGGGTAGGTTGGCTGTTGGGTGGGAAGGAGATAGGGATGCCAACTCCAGATTGGGAAATCTCTGGATATTTGAGGAGTTGAGCCTCGAGATGGTGGGTATTGAGGCAGGGAGAGACTTCATACAGATATTATGCCATAGACTCCACCCTCCAAAGCATTTCCTCCAGGGGAACTGATGTTGCCAACCTCCAGATGAGGGCCGGAGATCTCCTGGAATTACAACTGATCTCCAGATTACACAGATTAGTCCCCTCGGTGAAAATGGCTGCTTTGAAGGGTGGAGTTCAAGCTTAAACCTCATCTTCCCAAGGCTCCACTTGTTTCCTGCGGGTCTCCACTTGTATATTACTATTAGCTGTGGGAAGTAAGTTTGAGCTCACTATTGAACAATACATTCTGTTGAGTCAGCATCTTCCTTGGCATGAGGCACCCACACACAGATTGTATGATTGTTATATACATTGGTTTAAAGTTACACAAAAATCTTCCTCGTGCTACACACTCCAGGAATCAAGGTAAAAAGCCAACATTAGGAAAAGTTGCGTGCAACATTAGGAAAAGTTATATACTTGCTCTCCTACATATAAAAAACCTTCTCAATTTGTGATTTTTTGTCCCACAAGACCAACATGGCTCATCGACTAAAGTCTGACATCTTCACTTACACGTAAACGAAACAGTTAAAAGCAAGTAAAATGATAACTTTCTGAAGGCGAAGCAAATTACTGCACGTTTTAGAAACATATGCGTGCATGTTCTTGTGTTATATTTACATAAGCAAATGATAATATAGTGCTCTTGCAAATCACTTAACATTTATTACTTGGTGGTTATAATCATGACAACTCTCTAAGGTAGGACAATATCCCCTACTTTATTATCAAATTACTAATAAATGGACTGCCTAAGATTGCCACATGAGTTTATGACTGAGGCAAAACGCCCAAGCAACTTCCTAATCTGTAGTTTGATTTGATTTATTAAATTTCTACCCCACCCTCCCGGCCAGGGCTGGCTCAGTTCAGTCTTTTAAGCCAAAAGATTGCAAGACAGTTTGCTTTCCAGGATAGCAAAAACCAGTTAACTAAGAACCTCATTCTAGCTTCCAATTATTACCCTGCAGTTCTGTATGTGAAAACATTGTGCTTATTACATTTCTTCAATTTCTGCCATCAGGGATATCCCTTTTACCTGTTTCTTCTTCACTGTAGGTGGACAGCAGCTTCCAAATGAGGTAGGGACCGCCAAGAACAACAGCAAAGAAAAGGAAAATAGGCCAAGATTTTGCAGAGTTAGCAGCCTTGTCCTCAGGACCAATGCGAGCCACAGTTCCTTCACTTTCTGCCCACAAATCCTCATTCTCTGAACTTTTTCTCATACCCAGCAACCTCTGTAAACGCCTGTACAGGTACCTTATAGTTCTGACTAATGCAAACGCTGAAAACACTTTCGTGAAATGTATTTTGAGTCGGGAGAAGTGATTGGCTACATCCAAAACTGCTCGGAAACTGTTGTAGACGGCAGAAAACGTAGCGTCCATCATCATGCTCACTGAAGCAAAGGCATGTACTATGCTTTCAATGGACTGGAACGCACCACGGCTGCTCTCCTCAGCCTGCTGAACAAATCTGCTGGTAGGAATCTCATCCATTCGAAACCGATTGTAGCCCAAACCTCCATATCCATAACTATAAGGGCTGTAGCTCCCATAAAAGGAATTTCCATATGTCCCATAGCCTGGAGAAAAAGAGCTGCTGTAAGCTGGCCTGAAAGTATTCAGGGAATTGTTTCCTGCCTGTTGAGACGGCCTTGGCAAAATAGGAGGGGGCACTCGTGTCAGGGTGGGTTGTCCAGGCCGAGTCAGCTGGTTGGCCATCACGTCAGCAGATCTACAATTCAGAAATCCACTATTAACACACAGCACAATTGCAAGTTTAGAATACTCCTCCATCTTGCACTTCTCCAAGCACTCTACGTTGCATCCTACCATTCCACTCAGCTAAGGGTGGTGTGTTCCATCAGCACACAACATATGCTGCTGGCAGAAGAGCTCTTGTTTTGGCAGGATGTGCCGCAGCTGAGCACAATGGTAGGATACAACCCTACATGTTTACAAGCCAATTTTAATCAAGCTTATACACACCCCTCTTAACTGAATCCTTTACCAGATATATTATTAAAATGAAGGCCTTTAAGTATGATAAATAATCCCTTTCTATGCAATAATAAGTGTTCAACATCCGTTTCTGAGTAGCTTTTTAGCCGAGGCTCTCAACACAATACCTCCCAGTTAACAGGCTATGGAAGGTTAATATGTAACAGACATTTGCGTTAATCTTTAGCACTGGAACAAGCATAAACTGCCATGGATTTAAAAACTTTCAGTCCTATTTGGGTGCAATCCATCTCTCACTGTAAGCCCCCTTGCCCTAGCCTCAAGATCTACTACTGAGACATTACTCTAATTTCACCATTTATGGAGGAAAAGTTGCCATCTACCAGGAGGAGGGCCTCTTCTCTGGTGGCTCCGGCATAAGGATCCTGTCCACTGGAAAGTTCTCTGCGTGTTTTTCCCTGGGCTCCTTTCACAGACAGATGAAATCACTTTTATTCCACTGGAGATTTGGCAATTCACACTTCTGTAGGGTTGTTTTTAAAGATTTATTTTAATTGATCCCTATCTAGCTTACTAGTTACTTTAGAACTATTAAAATATGAAATTGCTGGCTGTGACGGGATCCTACATTTTAACACATTTTTGCCCTTTGAATGGAAAACTGTAAACTCCCCATTCCTCTCATGAAAATAGAAAACAAGGGCAAAGAAGGGCCTACTTGTTCTATTAATTTCATTTGATCAAGATTATATATAAGGCAAATGCAATGCTTTTAGGAGAAAAACGAATGTCCTGGACACCCTAAGGCCTATGCAGACTGATCTGGAAGACACAAATTCTAGAGAGGGCAGCTACGGTGATGCTTTGTTTTGCTGCAACAGAGTCTTAAGAGATGTACTATGTCAGAAGTTTTCACGGGCTAGAGCTGACTGAAAGTGAAATGAGTAAATCCCACTTTATTCCATGGAACCCAAATGTAAGTAAGCGTACACTGGACTGCACACTCCTCTGAGCCCACTGACTTTAGCAGTATAGCATTCTGCTTAGGACTGCACTGCTAGTCAGGTATACAAAGTACTGTCTTCAGCTGGCAAACATGATACACGTACATGGAGAAAACTTTTTGTAAAGAGAAGAAGAAGAAGAGAAGAGATTGGATTTATATCCCGCCCTTCACTCACTTAAGAGTCTCAGAGCGGCTTACAAACTCCTTTCCCCTCCCCTCCCCACAACAGACTCCCTGTGAGGTAGGTGGGGCTGAGAGAACTCTTTCCCAAGCTGTCCTTGAGGGAACAGCTGGTACAGAGCTATGGCTTGCCCAAGGTCATCCAGCCAGGTGCAAGTGGGGAATCAAACCCGGTTTTCCCAGATTAGAGTTCGCGCACTTAACCACTACACCAGACTGGCTCTCACACCAAACTGGCTCTGCCCAAGGCCTCTGAAACATTAAAGTAAAATTTATTGTGTAGCCAGTGTACAGATTAGACAATTTACAGCACTGGAATTTGAATTCTGAAACATTTAGAAGACAACAGGTCTGTGACTTTGCAGTGCAAAGCACAAAGGTAGATGAAATATGATTATGAACCTATAAACAGCAACTGATTTTTACTTGAGAATAAGTCCCATTGAATTCAGTGGGACTTACTTTCAAGTAAACAAGCTCATGCTGCTTGACTCATTTTATGTAACTAGGGAACATCCAGAGGAGTTGCAAGTTCATTTCAAAGGTTAATTGTGCAACATCCATCTCCATTTCGCCTCCTGCAGATTACACCAGATGCCTGATACCAAAAGCCAAACTAGGCTGGAAGTACTGGATTGCCTGGAAGAGTCAGAGTACTGAACACAAGCTAACACCTGCACTGTGTCATTATCGGGAGAAAATGCGAGTACTGTGCCTCAGTTGTTCATTCGCAAAACTGTAACAACACAACCTTGCAAACAGGTTCACAAAAGTGACTTGACACAGACATTACAACTAGCTTGCTCACCTATGCACAACAATGATATGATGAAATACTATGAAATATCTGCGATATGCATAGATATTTTGTGGCCTGAAAAAAAGTAACTTTTGTAAGGCTTCACAGCTTAGTTACCACAGAGTGGCTGCTGATGAATCTGGAACGATGTAATTCCAGTGGAGCACCAAATCAGGTTCAAGGTTTTGGTGGTGACCTTCAAGGCCCTTAGCAGTCAGGGACCTACATATCTTCGGGACAGCCTCTCTCAATATGTCCTGGAAGAGCGTTACGCTCCAGCAATAAGAATCTGCTTGTGGTCCCCAGCCTGATGGAACATTCTGCCTGAAAATATACGGGCCCTACGGGATTTACTACCTTTCCATAGGGCCTGCAAGGCAGAGATGTTCCGCTAGGCCTTTGGTTGAGGACAGCAACGGCTGGCACTCTCATACCCTCCTACCCAGCCCTCCACATTCCTTCGACTTGGGGAGTTGGTGGGAACAGAATTTTTTTGCCATCTTATATAAGGAAGTTGCATTGTCTGAATGTATATTGTTTTAGTAGTTTTTATTTGATGTAAGCCGCCCTGAGCCCTGCTTGCAGAGAACAGTGGCCTAGCAAGTTAAATTTAATATAGTAAAATAAAATAAATAATAATCCATGGGATCAATGTGAGGCAAAATAAATAATTTTAGAAGCATTTTTGTACAGCAAATCCAGAGTTATTTCAGGGGTCCACAAAGCTAGTCTCAGTTGCCTCTAAGTGGGTTGGAAAAAGGAATGGGTTCCCTTTGACCTCTGGGGGAAGAAAAAAAACACATGTGGTGGGGGCTACAATAAAGGGCAAAACTGGATGAAACAGAGTGGAAAGGCTGTCTGGATACAACCCAGAAGCTGTTTGCTCCTCTTCCCTCTGTAGCTGCTCTTTTGTCTACAGAAGGATCAGGAAATTATGTCTGGTTACCAAGCAGTAAAAGCTTAAATAAAGTATAAAAGGTGAGTCATCATTAAGTGGTACCTGTTATAAATTTAAGCCAGTAGAAACTACCTCTACTGATCAATCCTAGAACTGTCTACTTTGAAGTTAAGTACCACCAAGTTCAATGGAGCTTATTCTCAAATTAGCACAAGAAAGGATTGTAGTGAATGCAGGAGTGTTCTGCAACCTTAATTATCCTAGAAAGTGATAAACATTAATGAGCACACCCAGCTGGGCAAAAACAGGGAAGAGAAGTGGGAGGCAGGGAAAAGGATAAGATTAACAATAACTGCAACTGTATGCATGCATCAACTTGTTGTGATTTTACTGGGGGGGGGGGAATCCACAATCAAAAACTCATCATGTATGTTGGGAACATACCTGGGGCTAGCCAAGCAAGCAAAAAAAGAACACCAAGGGATCGTAGTGCTCTGGATTATTTATATTAAACTTTGGAGAAGGGGGGGCACTCAGATTCAATCCAAATAATGCATAGGAGGATGGTGGGGGATCTCTTTCAAAACTTGTTCTTGCACAAACATCTCAATTAACATTGCTATTTTGGTTTATACTAAACAAGGTACAATGCAATCCCGTATAAAAACCGGCAATATTAACCCTCAAATCTATGAGCTTTGACCAGCATAACAGCATAAGATTACACTGTGAGTTACAGAAGATCATCTGTGTGGACTTTTGCCCTCTGTACACCAACACTGGTCCAAACACACACACACACAAAAACCCAACAACATGAGAACTAGTCCAAAAACTTGACTGGGGGCTCCTCCACCAAACATTACATTTATTCACTTACAAAAGTATCAACTGCTGGCCATATTCTGAGAGAAAATTTAACCCAGGTCTTCACAAACAATTCCAGAGGGACAAACAGCAGCAAAAACAACAGTGAGTTTTGTGGTATCAGTGTGGCCTCAACTTCTGTGGGCCAGGACCCACTTTGATGCTACAGCCCATAAAAACACATGCTACGGTCTGTTACTTTTTACAGGCATCACAAGTTTCACCATAACGAGTATCTTCACAGTATTAACAGCAGGTTATTAGTTGAAAATTCTGCTCCTCCTCAGGTGAAGAGGTAGAAATTACTAATAGCATCAGCATAACAGAATGTCCCCTGGAAAAGCTGGTAGGGTGAGGAGGAAGAAGAACCCTGTGGGGTAGGTAGAGAGAGAGCTCCCATCGCTTCCTCGACCGGTTACTACACTTTCATCCCGCCCTTCCTCTACGCTGCTCAGAGCTCTATTCAACTTCTTCCTCACAACAACCCTGCAACCTTGCTCAAGGCCATGGGTCGAATGAACAGTTTCATTTAAGTAAAGTAACCCTGCAAACTGATACCAGGCGAAGAGAGTGAAAGTGCAATCTCAGAGTTACACCCTTCTAAATCCATCGGAGTCAGTGGATTCAGAAAGGCTTAGCACTGTTTAGGATAGCGCCATGACTGTCCTCAGCTTCCCGGCTGAACACGCATTTGAACCCAGGCACTTCCAGCCCCCAGTTCTACATTCTCCCCAGTGAACCCCGCTGGCTCTAATTCACGAAGCAGAGTCTCGGGAGGGAGGCGGTTTGCCCCTTCCCCACCTCGGAAGACGCAAAAGGTTTCCTCCTGCCTCTTCCCTCTAAGGGAGGATGGGTGTGCGTACGTGAGTGGCCAGACGGAGTACCCACGCAGCCCCTTACTGCAAAATAGGAAAAGAGAAGGAAAAGTACGAAACAGACCGACGTAAGACGCACGCGCCGCGCTCAGTATGGGGAATGGGAGCAGAAGGGGCTTCACCCAGGAGTACGTGGCGCGTGTGTTTGCGGGGGGAGGGGGGGGAGGGTCACTGCAGTTCCCTCCCACCAGAGACTGACAGCGGGAATGCGATCCATGTTTCCTTCTTGGCTCGCCAGGTTTGCTTCTCCTTCTTTTTCCCTCCTCCCCGACCCGCCACTCACAGGCGCCTGTTCTCCCAAGGCTTGGGCGGCGGAGGCTGGTTAGCCGCCATCATCGCGCGACGGCTCCGTCTTCACCTCGGCTTCCTCGAACGAGCGCCGAGTTCATCGACCCTACGCCCACGCCGCAAAGTCCAGCCCTTCGATCGACTACCTCGGGCTGCGGCCGATCGAGCTCTCGCTCAAACTACAGAGCGGTTCCCCTCCCTTAAAAGGCGACCTGACAGTTACGCGTTGCAATTCCGGTTCCCAAATGCAGTTCAATAATAGACAGACTTCTACAAAGTGCACTACATTCCAGTACTAATGATTAGCCTTTATTTGTTGCTGCGGTTATATTTATTTTTATTGACTCAGAATATCACACCAAATCATTATGGGGTGTTTTTCTGTCTCCAAGAGGCATACGAGGTTCTCTTCTCCCCTACACCACAACAACCCTTTGAGGTAGGTTAGTCCAGGAAACAGTGACTAGTCTAAAGAAGCCCACTGACCACCAAGCTGTCCTGCGTAGGGGGTGGCACCTGGGATCTCCCACTGATTTCCAGACAACTAAGATCAGTAGAAAATGGCTGCTTTGGAGGGTGAAGTCCCTCCCCACCCCAAACTCCATCCTCCCTCGGCTTCACTCCCAATATCTCCAGGTATTTCCCAACCCAGAACAGGCAGCCCTAGTCCTAAATGCTTCCCGCCAGCCACTAATAAGCTTGCCAGCTCCAGGATGGGAAATCCCTGAGATTTGGGAGTGAAGCCTGGGGAGAGAGGGATTAGGGGAGGGACCTCTGCAGGGTATGATGCCATAGAGGCCACTCTCCAAACCGTCCAACTGATTTACGTCATCTGGAAACCAGTTGTAATTCCAAGAGATCTCAAGTCCCCACCTGGAGGTTGGCAACCCCATATCCAACACTTTATTACAGTCGTGTAACGCGTTTGCTTTGGTCCTCAAACAAGGACTCTCACGTGGAGGTCTACCAGCATTTTTTAAGGATTCCAACACCCAATGTAGTTAAGGAGCAGATAAACAAAGCCAGAATGTTACTCAGAGCTAGTCCGCTGCAACAAACATTAGTCTTTAAAATGCTAATAGACTTCATTTTAAGCAAGCTTCATGTAGAAGTGGGTGTTTAAAACTGGATTGACATACTAACTGCTACACCTGTATGCAACTGAAAAGTTTTAAAAACTATTTTTCTTTAGAGAACCACCTTGAGTGTCCCTGTCACAACAGAAAGGCAGTGACATAAATAAACCTGACCATACCATTATTAACTCACATTCTATAACAGCAGCTGATTCAGTAAGGGAGCAGTTTCCTCCAGTGTGCAATTCTTTCTTTTAGGGGTGGCCTGGTGATGATTATTTCAGAGCACTAATGGGAGCTTATCATTCCTTTTTGTTTGGAGTTTTCATTTTGATACCTATCTAAAGCCACCACCCTTCTCTTGCACAAGGGTGGTGGCTTTAGTTAGGTATCAAAATGAAAACTCTAAACTAGGGGTGTCAAGCATGCAGCTGGGGGGCTGGATGAGGCCCCCGGAGGACTTCTATCAGGCCCACACTGGAACTGGCCATCTCCTGCTTCCAGTTCTGTTGCTGCTGCATCATAGCTTACTTTGCCAGACTCTCAGTCGGTAAGCCATTTCATGTCTTCCCCTGGGTCATAGACTCAGAACTCAGAGCATGAGATTTCTGTGGTGAATGTCAATAGATCAAAAGTAGGTTTGCAGCTTACAGATACACACATGAACAGCATATTTAGGATTGCAACAGCACAGACATTTCGATGCAATAATTCAGAACAAGAGGTGTCAGCTATCAGATACTGTTAAATAAACAAAATATTGCAAGACTGCTAATGTTTTAAGCACGTTTTTATTTTAAGTAAAAAAACCCACCCCTTTGTGTTTGTGTCCTTTATAAAGTTTATATCTCTGCTACCTGACATTACATTTTATGATACACATGGTCTGGCCCAACAAGGTTTCATTTATGTCAGATCCGGCCCTCATAACAAATGAGTTCGACACCCCTGCTCTAAACAAAAAGGAACTATGGAGAATTCTGAGGCTGCGATCCTATGCACTGCGCCTGAAGGTACACTCCTATAGCATAGGGCCATAGAGATGAAGACCCCTACCGGAATTCTTAGGGAGCTACTACAAGTCAGAAAGCAGTAATCTCGAATAGACCAACAGTTTGAAGCAGTATAGCCTTATGCGAACACGGTGGGCTCTGGTTTAAGGCATATACATAGGGAACTTGTTGTTAGACCTGCAATCGGCATCCGGAAGTAAATGTTAAATGGACTGACTGTAGCCCTTCGGGATTAATGGGAGAACCGGCGTCGGAACTATTATTTCTGGAAGGCTGTTTCCTCGCAGTCTCTGCGCTGGATGGAACCGAAGGGCGGAAGAGGAAGTGAGTGTTATGGCTTTCAGGTGCATTGCACAAGCGGTCCCGGCGTAGTCTTTTATTCGTGTACTGGCAAGTGAACGGTAGGACAGATGAGTAACGGGTACTGCTTTCTGATGGGAGGTTGTATGGGTCACTGTGGTTCTGGCTTTGAAGACCTAGGGGAGGACGGAGATAATTACTGTGCAACCCTAAACACGTTTTCTCAGAATAAGACCGGAATGGGACTTGCTCCTTAATTGTTGCGACATTAATTTTCTATGTTTTAAGGGACATTCGTGTCAGGAGCACTGGCAAAATGACAAAACAGGTGAGAGCATTTGTTTCGGGGTCTGCTCCTAGAGACCCTGAGGTCTGTAGGCAGCTTAGATGAACGAACCAAGTAATTTTATTTGAGGTGCTCTGTATTTTAGCCTCTCTAATCGTGATGCTGACGAGACAGTTTCTGTGTAATTTAAGGTAGATAATTATCATCATCTTGCAGATGGGGACAGACACAAGTCGCTGAGCAGCAGTCCATCCAAAGAGAATCTAAACACTGTAGTTTGATACAATCAGCATGAGGAGACATCTAATGAGCAGTATCCTATTACTAGGATTACAAAATCCAGGGCTTTTTTTCTGGGGGAGAGTGCCAGAATGGAGTTCTGGAACCTCTTCAACAAAATTCTTTTAAAAATGTTTAAAAATTCATGAGTTTTTATACAGATTGAAAACTTTATTTCCTTCTTGAGAGTTCCAGCACCGCTTTAAAAAAAAAAAAAGCCCTGACAACAATGAAATGACAACGGTAATATATGCAGCAAATTAATAATATGTCAGTATAAGAGTGGTATAATCCATAGCCCCTCTCTCTTTAAAAGCACCTTGATGAACTATTCTGTTATAGTATAGCCCTACTGCCATTATAGAAAAGCTGTCACAAACAACTCCATTTTACAGTTTGTGTAATGACAAGAGTGTGGAAACTCCTCTGACCTCTTCACGCAGGCTGTTCCATAGTGACCACAACAGAGAAAGCATGTGTATGGGCAGTGGTAGATCTTGCCTGTTTGCAGGGTGACACCTGCTGAAAGACCTGAGTAGATGAGCAGAACTGTCGTTGCAAAACACAGGGGGAGAGGTGGCCCTGCAGATATGAGGGTTGGAACTTGAATTGACCCCAGTACTGATGGGCCACCAACGGAATGACTGCAGAAGGGGGAGTCAGTGTGTTGTAGGGGTTAGAGTTGGATTAGGTTATCATGGGTCAGCCAAACTCCATCAAAAGTGGGAAGTATGTCCTTCAGTGCCTAGTGTTCCCAATAAGCATTACCTGTTTTTAAGACTAGTCGAATAACTGAACTATAATGGTCAGTGTAATGTATACCCTGCTTCAAAAATCTGTGAAGAAGGGCTATTGCAAAGTGTATTATCTCAATGTAGAGCCGGTACTAATCTGTACAATAAGTGTACCTATAGCAATAGAGCTGTAGACATGCTGATGCTCTGAGAGCTCAGGAAAGGCTTTGTTAAAGAGCTGGAGGAACTGGAAAGAAGTAAGATGCTGGTCTGATCCAGCAGGGTTCTTCTGATGTCCCTGAGCCAAGGGTATAGGCAGTGGGTCAACTGGTAGCTAATTGAGAGAGATTTGTTCTTTTGAAGTCATATGATTTGTTATTCTTCTCCCCCCCCACCCCAAGCTACAGTTAAAAGAGGCTAAGAATCTCTTTATTTTAAAGTATAGGCTTCTCCAGCATGATTGAACTATCAGAAAAAGACAAATCTATTGCTCAGATGCTACTGAATTTTGGAGCATGCCCACGATGCATTTTCAGGTTCTGCCGTGTGGAACTACAGGCTCCATACAGACGTCCTGAGAAGGTTTGGTAAAATTAAAGTACATGATGGGTGAGGTGGTGGCTGTAATCAGTTTTCAGGCCACAGTGGCCTTTTTTCTAAGCCAGGGAAACATTCAGCAGGAAGTTGGGAAATGGAAGGAGGTGGGTGGATGGGGAAGACAGGGCACACATGATCTTAGCACAGAGGGAAAAGAGAGGGGTTCTGAATGGGGCGGTGGTAAGGGAGGAGGGTCATATGGTGAAGAGAAGTGTTTCTGCCCAGTGCATGACATGAAACAGCCAACTGCAACATCAGGAAGCCCAGCATGTCACCACAAATTGGAAGAAATGAAAATCTGGACATGCATCAGCCCCAGTTGGTTCTCGTGGTACACTAATATAATTCTTGAGTTTAAGGTTAAGTCTGAAACTTCCCTGATGGGTTCCTATAGTCATGGGCAGATCTCAGTCCTCCTAAATTCTCCACTTCTATTTATTTATTTATTTTGGTGTGGCTGATACTGTTGCAATTGGGTGCTTTGTACGAGGATGTCCTGCCTGCTCTCTGAGCCAGCAGAAGGTCTTGTTCTCTCTATCCTCTCTTGTCTGCTCTAGCTCATTCTCTTGCTTTTCTCCCCACTCTCTCAACTTTATCCTTTATCTTGTCACATACCAAGAAGCCCAAGCCCCATTCTGCACCATTTCCTACCTTACAAGTATACTTCCTGCCTTTGCTTCTAATGACACAAATACATTTCCACCATGGAACTTTTGCATGTTTACACAGAACATCTTCTAGTTTCTTAACAGATAGACATCTGTCACCCTTCCAATTAAACTCAATGTTAGGGTCACCCCATGTAGAAAGGCAGCCGTGGGTTTATAGGATCTGTTTCTCTGAGTCCAGGACTGCATTAGATCATAAGTGATAGCTGGGGGATGTGGCTCTCACTGCACACTGAAGCCATGTGCGGCTCCCTTCCAACACAGTCATACTCTGCTTTCTTGATTGACCAGGAGTTGCTTTGCGAACTGCACACATTCCTGCAGAGCAGTAACAATGAGAGTGAAGCATCTTGTGAAACAGTGCAGCCGCCATCTAAAAGAATCAGACTTGAGAGCCCCAAAGAAGAAGCTGAAGAACAGACCCCAAATGGAAGCCATCAACTGACTGATGCAGAGAAGGATGGAAATGCGACTGATGAGAATTTAAGGCCTCATCCTGTTTGCACCGTGTGCTTGGGAATTCTGCAGGAGCTCTGTGAGATGGATTTTGTCAAAGCAGTGAGTGTCAGCCAGTCAGAAGCTTTGTCTGTCAGTTTTTCAGCTGAGAAGTCAGCAGTGCAGTATAGAGCACTTCTATTGGACCGCTTTTATTGAACCCAACAAATAATTTCCCTGTCACTTCAGTCAAAGCCCATTAAAATCAGTGGGCTTCAACTGGACTATTGCATTTTTAGTCCTATGGAGCTTTCCCTGCTGAGCACTCAGGCCTCAAAATCCTCTTCTAGCCCAGAAGGAAAGGGGGTTCACAATCCTGATCCAAGGGTGATTGGCAGGCTGAGTGAAACCTCAGTCTTAGCCATGTTGAATATAAATGCTAGTGCCCAATCAGTAGAGTAACACTATCTGCATGCTGTGCTTCTCTGCAAATCACTGAACTCCATGATTCTGGGCTCGAGGAAACAGACTGTAAGGCTGAGTTTTCGGTATGGCCGCCCATAGCAACTGCCTTGCTCTGACACAACAATTCTAGCTGTGGGTCCATTCTTGACTGTTCCCCATCACTGTCCCATGTACTTTTGTTGGCCCTCTAAGCAAGAAACAGAGTCCTGTACAGAGTCTGGCTGTGCTTCCTATTGATCTATGTTTTTCCAGGTCTGCCAGAAGATCAATTCTTCGGAATATCAGTTTTCCAGCTTTGTATTCTCTGTGTCTTTCCCTCCGCAGCTTTCTGTCCGAGAGGTGAGTGTTGGCTGCCAGTGCTGTTGTTCATGCCTAAGTTGTGGCCTTGGGGAGGGTGAAGGGTGCTGTTTTCAAAGTAACTTTTGCTATAGGAAATACATTTTGCTGGGGCAGATTTCACATTGCATCTGGAGTCATGGAAGAAGCTGTGGCTGAACCAGGGCCTTGGGGGGGGGGGGGGAGCAGGAGGGCAAGTGGCGCCTCTGCTGTTTGGTGGCCAGGCTGATGTAACGTTTGGCTTTAGGGCTGGGGGTAGTAGATGAGAACTGGTCACATCGGATGTTCTAGTGACCCTGTATGAACTTGATCTATTTTGAGTGGCTAATTTCTGTTCAGTTTCCTTAACCAGTTAAAGCGTAAGAGGTCATGAAACCTCTATTTCATTCACCACTTTCTCTCTTTTTTCTTCTTTCTGGATCTGACTACCTGAAGCATGCCGCATGGCTGCTGGTAAAAGAAGAAATCGGGTGAGTAATTTCTGGAGAGGATCTTTTCCAGCCTCTCTCAGTGCTGGCTTTCAATGAATGAAGCTTGCTAATTTGCACTCATTGGGTAGTGAGGAGCAATACGCTGCCTTCTGCCTCCAGCCATTTCCTTCTGTGGATTTCTCCTCTGATAATGAGTGCCATTCTCTGACTTCCTTTTAGCAGGATGCCTTGTTCCATTCCGCATCTCTTCCGCCTACCAGTAGGTGGCAGGGTCAGGCCAGGGAGCTGCAAGGATCGCATGAGCTCAGGGGTTCTGGGCTGTAGCGGGCTGTGCCGATTGGGGGTGTCCGCACTAAGTTTGGCATCAGTAGAAATAGAAACTATTTCAGTGGTGCACAGGCCTGAACTTCTGTTACCTAGCTGAAAATTGGCACTAGGAATGTTGAACCATGAAACAGATGGGAGGAGTCACTGTGTCCCTTCACCTCTATGATACCAGCCTTACTGTTCAGCCATTGCTGCACAAATGGTAGCATCACTATAGTATAGTGCCTGGCCCCTGTTCCAATCACAAAAGCTGCAAAACTGGACCACCCACCAACAAGGCAGGATGGCAGCAGACCTTTGATGTGATGATAGGACAGGAAAGGGGCATGTTGATTTCCCTCCCCCCCCCCCCTTTCCAATATATACTGGGGTGAGTGGCCTTTGACATCATCTTCTTCTATTTTAATATATCAAATTAACTTCATAAGGATACTTAATTTAAATGGTTGAGTCACTTTTCTTTCTTTCTTTTAGGAAGCAGGACCTTTTAGTAGAAAAGGAAGACCTTGTTCAGTTGAAGGAAGCATACAAATGGATTATCCACCCCCTGTTCTTGGAGGAGCTGGGTGTTCCTGCTGATGGCAAGGTCTCATAAAAAACAAGTGCTTTCACAGGGCTTTTTGCTACTGAGCCCACTGGCCTGTATCTGGGCTGTCCCATTTCAATGAGAAAAGAACGAAGGGCCTCACCAATTGGAGCAAGAGATGGAGAAAAAACCAGTGGTGCAGTGGATAGAAATTCTTTATTCCAAATATCCGTACCCCCTATGCATTTCACACCAGCTTCTTCAGGGGGTTCTATACATATGTAAAAAATAATAAAGAGTGGCAATAAGATGTTTGCTAACCTTATTATTTTCTCTTTCTGTTTTTTATGTATGTATAGAACCCCCTGAAGAAGTTGATGCGAAACGCATTGGGGTATTGATATTTGGAATAAAGAATTTCTTCCCGCTGCACCATTGTTTTTTTCGTTGTCCCCTGTCCCATTTCAGACTCCGGGCTCATGCAGTATTTATAGTACCTCAGCATATGAAGCTGTCTTATACTGAGTTGGGCCACTGCCTTGTCTTTGTGTTACGTTCCATTAATGAATGAATGACCTCCAAATTAATTAATGGCCTCCAGATTGTCCATTCATTGACAGCCTTGTGCAGCCTAGTGAATCAACCCCTCATAGTGGGTCTTCCTCTTTTCCTACTGCCTTCAAATTTTCCTTTTTTTGTCTTTGCCAGTGTGTCTTTATCTTGTCATAATGGGACCAAAGTACAAGAGCCTCAGTTCAGTGATTTTAGCAGCCTCATCTAGCCTGTAAATACGTTTGGATGCTGCTCAGTACAACAATAAAAACCCTCCTTGTACACTGAAGGCACGGCTGATCTAGGAGCCAATCTTGTTATTATAAGAAATAAATTTGGCAAGTTGGGGAAGAGGGTAGGCTGGAGCCTTGGCTTTCCATATACAGAGGGTCACACGTGTGTGAGTGGTACAGCCCAGAGCCAGATGTTCCACCCTAAGGAGGACTAGACCACAGTGGTATCTTGTAGTTAAGAAAAAAGGAGGAAATCTTGTTCTCTTTTCACATTTTAGATGGAAGAACAAAGGGCATGGACTAGCTGAAGTGAAAGCGCTTAGCATCCTCTTGGTTTCAGTAGGAGATATGAGCCCAAGATCAGCTCTTTTCTGCTGCAGTCAATGTGGGATTTAGACCAATTCCCTATCCTGTGAAATATTCACTGCGGGAAACTCTGTCATGAACACAACAGACCTTGGAGTACCTCTGTGCTCTTGCCGGGGAGGCCTGGTGGGGTCCTGATTTTCCGATGCATAAAAACAGGCATTGAGTAATGGGAGTTCTGCAGGGGGTTGGATTAGATAACCCTGGAGGTCCCTTCAAACTCTATGATTCTGTGATTCTCCTTTATTCTTCAAACACTCCAGCATGTAAGGACCATGGTATACATGCAACAGAATCAATGACGTAGAATCAAGGGTAGTTCTTTATGTGTGAGGGTTTTTTTCATAGGGAAGCATTCAGATACGTAACTTTCCCCACAATGCACCTGTATTCTAAAGCGGTATACTTCAAGAAAAGCTTGAAAATGAATTCCAGGACTGGTTCTTGGTGGATAGACAAACTGAAGCGTATCAAGGGAGCCAGGAAATAATTTGCCAGAGCTGATGTGAAAATAACTTTCTCTTTCTGATTGAAACCTAGAGCCTGTTTGAAGTGAGTGTGATCTTTGCCCATCCCGAAACAGATGAGGACTGCCATTTCCTGTAAGTCAGGGTGGGATAATATTCTAGGCAGAAGCAATCGCTGTCAGATATTCCTGTAGAGGTTATACACCTCAATCCTCCTCCTGTGCTGTTTATGCGGTGTTTTTATTCCTAAGAGTATGTTCCTCCTCTCCTTCCAACAGGCAGGATCAGATTTAGCATAGTGACCTGAGGCACCCCCAGAACTCTTCCCTGTTCTTACTCCTAGAATGGAATGAGTCTTTTTCTCTGTGGTAATCAGATCCACCTGAGGATGGGAGGAGTGAGCTTGACTCTGATGACATTCACATGAACAAGCCTCAGTGGACTAAGGAAGTTTGATCTTTAAGCGGAGGGACACACACACACACACACAAGTATCTGTTTTAAAAGACATCATATTTTTATCCCACCCTTTCTCCAACAAGCGCAAAGTGGTGGACATTGTTTTTCCTTTCCTCTAACCTCACAGTGATCCTGTTGAAATAGGCCAGGCAGAAAGCAAGCGAGGTTATACAGTGAGCCTTATGGCTGATTCAGGATTTGAACCCAGGTCTCCCAGATTTTAGTCCAGCCCTCTAACTACTGCACCATATTGATTCTTATGAAGTCTCTGTCTCTGATACAGTATGGGGATTAAAGCATGTGGGTTGGTAAGGGTTTGTGTAACTGCTGTATCAGGCCTTGTGAATGTGGCTGTATTGCATAACCACATGGGCATTAGTGTGAGTTTAGAAAAAAACCAACCGCGTCACTTTGAAAGTAAGACTGGCTGCAGACAGGGTAGTTGATGAGGGTCACTGGTATTTTCAGTGGCTCCTCTTTGTGAACATATGAAGTCGCTTTTAGTCATCATACCTTTGCCCCATCTAGATGAGTATTGCCATCTCCGATTGGGCAACAGCTCTCCAGGATCTTGGTCAGAGAAGCATCTTTTGCAGCACTTTCCACTGGAGACATTTTTAACTCGATAGGAACTGAACCTGGAGACTTCATTATCCCAAGTGTTTGCTGAGCCACAACCATCCCCACCACCCCACCCCCCGGCTTAGCAAAATGCTGGGACTAAGACTTTCACCTGATGGAAACAACGTTAGCCAATAAATTGTGCTTGTTTTAATCAATCAGTTGATGAAATCTGAATAAATTTGCTTGTGACTGCAGCAAAAGCTCTTTCTTCTTAGATGTAACATGTACCTGTTCTGGCAGGAGCCGTCTTGGAAGAGGCATTCCCTCCTGCTTGAGAGCAGTGGGAAATGCCTTTTCTGAGACAGGTTCAGCCACCTGCAATTGCAATTTATAAGTAACGGCCAATTAATCTGGGAGGGGAGCACCTTTTTAGTTGACTGGCTTTTGCAGCCCGAGTTTCAACTGGCATTCCCTTCCAGAACCTTTTCCTTGTTGCCTTTGCTTGACAGCTCATGTTGATGACTTTTCAAACAAGCAGGACCTTTGTGATTAATTTGTGTTTCTTCTTTTAGTACCAAAGTGTGTCCAAGTTGCTTCAAACCAGCAAAAAACAAACAGGTAAAATGTTTCAGTGGAAGTTCCCCGCTCCCTACCTTTTCTTCATTAGTCATCTTGACAGCAGAGCATAAACTGGGAAACCCCAAATGAAATGGATATTTTAATTAACGTAGTGTGTAATCAGTGGATCAGGAAAGACCCATGTGAGTTTGGCTGGCCTTTTGGGGTATGTGCTAAAACTGGAGTGGATACTGGACATTTTTTATCAAAGCCAAACTTTATTTATCAAAGCCTATTAACCACTCTTCGTTAATAAAACACCAAAATCGATGCAGACCAGAACAGAATATTACAGAGCTGACATCCAGTGGCTGGAGAGAAATACCCATGCTGCCTACTAAATTGAATTGAATTTTTAAAAGAACTAAATGTAACGTGCCTGCTGATATGTACCATATTATTTTTCTCTGCAGTCTGTCTTCACCAGAATGGCTGTTGTTAAGGCTTTGGAGTTGATAGATGACGATGATTTTCTTAAGTAAGTCTGTGTTAGCTTTGGAGTTGGGAAATATCCATTTAGGATCAAGGTGAGAAGTAAAATATTGGAAAGCATCTAATAAGGTTTGAAATAATTAAACAGAATGAAATCCCCCACAGAGGCAGCTTTTGTCTATCTAGCTCTTCTTGTTGTGTAATTTGTTATAATTTTGAGTGGGGTGGGGTGTGCTCACATGTGCATTGGTCACCCTGAGTTTCAGATGTGTAACAAGATCTTTACCTTTCGGCAGTTGTTTATTTAGCATATTATTTACATAGCATATTCAATTATATTCCACTTTTCTCTGCAATGGGGACCCAAAGCAGTTAACAATATGCAAAAAGAAAGAATAGACCAAACAAGAAAGGAATGGGAAGCTTTCATTGGTCAAGCAGGTTTCTTTGCCAGCTGATCTTCTGTCCACGTCTAGGTTAGACACACAGTAAAATTGCCATTTTACTATTAGGAGTGATGTGCTGAAGAAGCAGATCTGCACGGTTAATGATCCAACGCAGACATTCAGAAACTTGATCAGCCTCTGACTTGCCATCATCCTGGAGTTATGAATGTAGGGGTTTGTTGAACACCTAGCAAGCTATAGTACAAGGCTAGTAGACTGCATCCATCCTGATGGGTCAGGATGACTTTTGAGTCAGTTATTCCTGCTGCAGAGAGACTCTTGTTACTGTTGCCAGTGATTTGAATGGGCATATATTATACTATAGTGTAGCTATTCCTGCTTAATGGAACCCTCCAGTCTGCCTGGACTGCAGCAGCAAGTCCAAGTGAATAGCAGAATGGCATTCTAGTTGTCTGTTGCCTGCATTTAACCATTTTGCATATGAGAATGCCTGTCCTGTTTTTTTTAATGGATTATTCTTTACATCTCCCATAAAGGAACTTTCAAAGCCCTCCACCTAAGACACCTTGCACAGCTGTTGACATTCAGTGTACAAATGGTGCAGTCTTTGTGGCTGGTAAGAAAAAAACCTCTTTTGGCATACCCTTCTCTCTCTAGGTCCTTCCTCTGATCTAAACATCAGCTCTGATTAAGTAGGGATGTGACGGCTGGTGCTAAGGAGATCTGAGTCTGGTTAGTGCCAGTATGGGAGACTGACTTGAAATCCTGTGTAGGTCAGCTTGAGTTGCCCAGTGGGAAAAAAGTGGGATGTTGACGTGTTAGTAAAAATGTGCAGATGAGCTCAAAATAAAAAATGTGTTGATTTGAATATTTTCATCCCAATCTGAGAACTCAAAGCATCTTACAAAACTCAGTAAATACAAAAAGAACCAATACAATTTCAATAAAAACACACACCCCAACAAGAAAAGAGACATGCACCTTCTCCCACCCCACTGCTGTCTGCCTGAGAGCCTTCCAGGAAAAGCTGCCAAAGTACCTCCTGATCCCCACAGGGAAGAAAGTGCTTGGGCTGCCCAGTAACTTGATCCAGCCCTGACAATAGCCCAGTGTCCAACAACATGTAGACCCCATGCCATTAGGCCCATAACATACATCCACAGTATACTGATTTGCTGCAGCCCTCTGGTTCATGTTTCTGTTTTCATAGTGCTCTTATATTCTGAGTAATTGCCCACTCCCATGTTGAATTAATATCTGTTGAGATTCTTTAGGGTAGCTAATGCCAATTAAATATAGCCAGGGGAGAGGGAGAGATGCTAATTGTGATGACTGGCCTTGAATTCCATGGTACAAGGAACGTGGGACAGAAATGTAGTTAAGATGTAAGTAAATAAATAAGTAAGTAAACAACCTCACTATGTACATGGATTCCCTGTTTCAAGTGAAAGTATTTTTTGTTTCTTTTGCAAACCCTGAGGATTAGTACATCTTTTTTCTTCTTCTTTTTAACAGGAAGATATAACAAATACTCAAGAACATTACCTCAGACACCCTGGATTATAGATGGCGAGAGGAAGATGGAGTCTTCTGTGGAAGAGCTGATCTCAGAGCATCTGTTGACCACTTTCAAAGCAGACAGTGAGCACTGACGTTTTTGTAGCTGGGTGCATGAAAACATATGCTTCTTAACCAGAGCTGCCAACACTCCGTGCTTAAATAAATGTTGGATGTGTGAACTTGTTTTAATTATGCATTTGTGTGTTGGTTTCAGTGGCTTTTAAGATAATGTTTTAATTTGTATCCCCAACTCTGGGCCTTCTGGGACCTGAGCCCTTTTTATACACAGACTGTAGGATGGTGTGGCATTTTTCCCCATAGGAAAGAAAAATTTCTAAAAAAATTTGTCTTTTATAACTACAAATGGATAGGTTAAAGGCAAGACAGGAAGTCAGTTGGCAATTAAAATATTTGGCAAGATAAAACAAATACCTAAAATACCTACTTCTGAAGATCATGTTGAAATCTTACCTGGTGTCAGTAAAGTTGTGAGTTCAGTGACCATCTACTTTCTGCTTTTAAGGTTTTAATTTTTCATCCTCTGGAAGAGAAGATGTGGATGTGAGAACATTGGGCAATGGTAAGCTTATATTTCCCTCTCTGCATAGTCTAAGATTACGCTACCTTAGGGCACTTTATCCTCTTATCCCCAAATCCTGAAAATCCAGTGTGAGGTTTTGCCAGAAATTGGCCACATACTTTCTGGCCTATTTTAAAGCCTACAAATAAGATATATACCAGGATGCCACATTCTTTATCCGGGAAACGATATTGCACGATTGCAGGATATGTGCTACCGTGTCTATCAGAAACATCTCCAGAGAAAAGCAATTTTGTGCATTTACAGTAATACTTCAGTAGCCCAAACCCTACCTTGCTTCATTTTTTGTCAGATTCTGAATATTTGTTTCTGAAGTATCTGAGGTGTTTGCGCAGTTGTGAATGTCATTTTTGTTCATCTGAACATTACTTTGCAATCATCCTTATTCCCCCAATTGTTGACAGGAAGGCCCTTTGCGATTGAGCTGGTGAATCCTCGGAGAGTGCATTTGACCACAGAGGAAATGAAGGCACTTCAGCAGGTAAACTGGTTGCAAGTCATGATGATCTTCCATTTGAGCCACAGATCATTTTAGTGCAGTGCACTGTTGACAAACCTTGATTCCTCTTTTGTAATGGGGCACGTTTTCTGGTTTTGGTAGTTCTTTCCTACATTTTCTTTCCAAATGAAGTGGTCCTTACAGGACTTCCACCTTGGGCTTGTGTTAGACATACAAAGCTACCTTATACCAAATCAAAGACCACTGGCCCATCTGGCCCTGTATTCGCTGCTCTGACTGGCAGAGAAGGGTCTTTCCAGTTCCTACTGCCTGAGGGCTTTGAACTGGACATGCCAGAGATGGATGATGGGCCTCTTCTGCCCACACAGTATCTGCTCTGCCACTGAGCCACAACCCCGCCAGTTAATTAATGATCTCATTTATTCCCATTAATATCTTACTTTGGCACTGAAGTGGTGTCCTTGAAAGGACATGCTGTGCTCTTGCCTGGGCTCTGTTAACAGCAGTAAATTGACAGTCACTAGTCGGCAAAATCCTATCAATAAATGGGGGGCTCAGGACCATGTGGCTGTGTCCAGAGGTGGGTGGACTGTCAGATAATGTGCACGCTGGAGATAGTGAGCAATATTCTGTGAAATGGCTTGTGTCCCTTGCATAGGTTTGACATTTAGACATTTAGACATTTGAATTTCATTTATGCATACAGGTTGCCATTTAGGACTTACATGTACATGGAAATTTAGGGAGGAAATAGAAAAAATGGACTGGCAGTGGCTTTCCGGAGTCTCAGGCAGAGTTCTTTCCCAACACCTCCTACTTGATGGAGTGTAGTGGTTAGAGTGGTGAACTACTGGAAGACCCAGGTTCAAATCTCCATTCTGCCATGGAAGCCAACTGCCGGACTTTGGGCCAGTTTACTCTCTCTCAGTCTAAGCTACCTCACAAGGTGGTGGTTTGAAGATAAAACAGAGAAAGGGAGAATGATGTAAGCTGCTTTGGGCCTCCACTGGGGAGCAAAGCGGGATATAAATACCTAAATAAATAGCATACCATAAAACTGGTGAGCTTGAGCTGTTCCCTCCTAACAAAACAAGGTAAGTGCACGATAGCAGCCGTCATTTAAGGGAGTTCTGACTGCTTTTCCTGCTAAAGTATGAGCTCCATTACCCACGCAGGATTGTTAACTTTTTCTTCTTTTACTTTTATAGACAATTAATAACTCATCAGACAAAATCCAGGTTCATGATTTACAAATTGTAACTAGGTAAGTGTTCAGGTTCTCAGAGATTTTAAAAATAGGATTTTTTCTATGTCTAGGTTACCTGGATAGCTTATTTGGAAGACAGCCCTTTGAGAACAGATAGGAAGTATAAGACAGAACTACAGTTACATAACTTGCAATTGTATAAAGCCATGATTGGCGGAAGGAAACAATGATTGTTTATTCATTTTTTGTATTTATTTATTTGTTCGGCTCATATCCCGCCCTCCCCACTGAGGCAGGCTCAGGGTGGGTTACATGCCTGGTTCCAGGGGCGTAGAGTTTTAAAATCCCAGGGGGGAGGCTCTTCCGGGTGATGCCAGCACGCTGGGCATTTGCCTAGCTGGCCCCTGGACGAACGGAGGGACGGACGGAGGCAGGAGTGGCCAGGCCGGGGGGGGGAGGGAGAGGCACCGGCGGGGGGGCGGGCCTAGGAAGGGCCCAGGGAGGCGTGGTGGGGAGGCGTGGCGGCGGGTGCTCCGTTTTGCTGGGGGGGCCTCAGTCCCCCCCGGGAAATTTCGGGGGTGGCTCGAGCCCCCCCATAGTTGACGCCTATGCCTGCTTCAGTAGCGAAGGTGGGATAGAAGCTGAACGAATGAATAAATACATAAAAATCAAAGTATAAAAATGCATAAAACACGCATAAAACTTCATATTTTATCATACAGTTATGACAGACATAAAGTGCAAGGTGCTAGAGCCAAACTAGATGGTAATAACATTATAAAATTATGTAGCAGTCGTAGCAGGATGTGTTGGTTAAGCAAAAGGGAAAGGTCAGTATTGGAATTCAGCTTATCTCTTCTAATTTTACTGGCAGGCACAGGCTGCTGATGGAACATCCAGGGGGAGGGCCTAAACACAGTGCAGTTGTTATGTGCGGCTCCTAATTAAAAGCCTGGTGGAAGAGCTCCATCTTGCATGCCCTGCAGGACTGTAAGATGTCCTGCAGGGCCCTGATGTCTTCCAGGAACTCATTCCACCAGTATGGAGCCACCACTGAGAAGGCCCTGGTCCTGGTTGAGGCCAGCCTGGCCTCTTTTGGTCCAGGGAGGGCCAGGCAATTTAGAGCTCTGAACACAGTACTCTCTTGGGAACATGTGGGGAAAGGTGGTCCCTCAGGTATGCAGGTCCCTGACCATATAGGGCTTTAAAGGTAAGAACCAGAACCTTGAAGTGAATTTGGTATGCCATCGGCAGCCAGTGCAATGCTTTTAGCACAGGTTGGAAGTGCTCCTGCATGGGGAGACCCATCAAAAGCCTGGCTGCAGCATTTTGCACTAGCTGTAGCTTCCAGATTTGCGCCAAGGGCAGCCCCATGTAGAGAGCATTACAGTAGTCATCTCAAGGTGACCATTGCATGGGTCACTGTTGCTAGGTCATTGCGCTCAAGAAAGGGAACCAACTGCCTAATCGGCTGAAGGTGGTAAAAGGCTGACTTGGCAGTGGCTGCTACCTGGGCCTCCACTGTTAAGGAGGCATCTAGGAGCACTCCCAAGCCTCTAAACTCCAACGCTGGCACCAACAGAGCCGTACTGAAGGTTGGGAGTGGGATCCCTAACCCTGGACCGTTCCAACTCAAGCACAGGACCTTCATCTTTGTCTGATTCAATTTCAGTTGGCTCAGTCTAAGCCAACCAGCCACGGCCTGTAACGCCAGGTCCAGATCTTCCGGACTAGAGTCAGACTAGCCGCCCAACGTCAGAAGAGCTGGGTGTCATCCACATATTGGTGACAACCCAGCCCATACCACCGGGCAATCTGGGCATACTCTTAGTTGAAAATTTACAAGGCAAGGTCTCAATATTAAACATACCAAAGCAGAAAAATCAAAAGAAAACTATAAATCTAAACTAATTTAGCTAAAAGTCTGGCAGCCAGAATAATTGCCTTGGTAGACTCTAGTGAAATCTCAGATCAGAGGTGGAATCTACACAAGATCTCGATAAGTCAAGAGAGCTTCAGCTCCTTGCAAGGAACTCTTTGCTCTTCCCTGTGACTGGTGTAAGTAGAACAAATTCTACAGATACACACAAGTGAGTCGCAGAACTGGCAATGTCATCCTCTGCTTACTCAGAAGTAAACTCCACTTTACTCAGTAAGGCTTATTTCCAGGCAGATGAGCATCAGATAGCAGCCTTAGGCAGGTTAAAAAACTTGGCTTTACAGTAGTGCAAAATTTCAAGGTATGTACTGCCCTGTTTTATTGCATTCTGCTGCAGGATGGAGAACAAGAGTTTGCCCTCCAGGGCCCTGACATTTAGGTTGGGTTCATATATCACAGACCAGCCTCAGCTTGTCAGATAGGCTCAGACCTTGTCAAAGCAGCCTCCAAAGAAACAACAAATACATAGTTTAGATAAGCAACTTGGGACCACAGCCTGCGAGTCATGGGCCAAGAGTCCTTTGGCTTTTCAGTCCATGCTTCTGGCCATGCCCAGGTAAACTGCCCTCAGCAGAGGAGGAACAGAAGCTCAGCCCAACCCCCACCCAGCTCATACAAAGACATTTCCAACCACTCTTCCCATCAGTGCAACCCGACTTTCTTGTAAGAGCCAGCAAGGTATCCTTTCCTCCTCTAAAAATGCTGTGTAGGCTGATCTGTGGTCCTGTCTTTAATTTCTTTCCTTGTAGAGAGGCAATTGGGCATATGAAGGAAGGGGAGGAAGGCAAGACCAAAAGCTACAATGCCTTAATATGGACTGAAAAGGAGATACGGAATGAAGATGTAGCAGTTCTGGACAGCATGAAGGTTGGGGTGCTATCTGTCATATGTTTCCGGTCTTATTACAGACAAGGGTATTGCAGTCCTCATCTCAAAGGTCCGGGACCCCAGCCATCCTTGCTCAGTAGTGGGGGCCACAAACACAGGCTGTAGCTAGTGATGGACTAGCTCTACCCACCTCAATTCCCTGTTTAATTTTTTTTATTTTTAAACTTCCTCTCTCTCAATGCATTCTAGAAACTGTGTAATTCCCAGAATGCCTGACATTAATGGTGAAGGATGGGGCCCTAAGATAGTTAAGTCTGGAGTTTAAAATTACCTGACTGCACCATTGCTCATAAACTAAACATGGCCTGGCTGACTTTTCCTCTTAGCTTTTATCCCTCTCCTATGTACTGTGCTGTTTCATACTGACATCTTTCTGATTCAGTTCTTTGTCCCCAGCTCCATTTGACAGGACTCGAAGAGCTTATTTTCTTTAAAGCCCAGTCCAGTGCACAATCTTAGGCAAGGTGTGAGTCAGCTCACTTCAATCAGCTGATTTGGGGCATTTCATTAAAAGGCAAGAAGTTGCCAGTTTATGAGTATATCATGTTGTAACTTTTTTACTCCAAGATGGGGCAGGATTTTGATTTTTTTCAAGTACCAAAATGTCTAGGATCATCTGTGCATTTAACTTCTGTTGTGTACATGCTTTACTTTCCTTTGCTTTAAATCCTTGAACAGGAATTAAAACTTGATCAAAAAACTCCCCTTCGGGTCCTTCACCGGCGACCTCTAGCTGTCCGGGTTCGTGTCATCCACACCATGCAGTCAGAGTATATAGATGAGCACCATTTCCGGCTACGTCTAAAGACACAAGCAGGGACGTATCCTTCCTGAGAATAAATTCCAAAAGGGACTACTGTAACCGGGGGTGTTTTACCTCACACTCTTGTGTCCTATCCTTCCTCCATGCAAACAGGGTTATCTCATTTTATCCCCACCCTGTGAGTAGACTGGGCAAGTCCCTGCTTCCCAGCCTAAATACGCCTGGTGATCTCTTTGAACTCAGGTCTGGATCACTTCTCTGCCCACCTCAAATCAGGCACTACTGGTTTATGTGCTCCCTGCTGATTTCCAGCAAACACATGAAGCAGGATTTTACTGATTCAGAGTTCAGGGGTTGGGGCATACAGTTAGTATGAACCACAGCTGCAATTTATATCTTCGTGTCCAGTTGAAATACTGGGGCTAAGAAGAAGAGTTGGTTTTATACCCTGCTCTTCACTACCCGAAGGAGTCTCAAAGCAGGAGCCCCTTCCTCTCTCCACAGCAGACACCGTGTGAGTTAGGTGGGGCTGAAAGAGTTCTGAGAGAACTGTGACTGACCCAAGATCACCCAGCTAGCTTCATGTGGAGGAGTGGGGAATCAAACCCAGTTCTCCCAGATTAGAATCTGCCACTCTTAACCAAGACACCATGCTGGTAATGGTGTAGTCCCATTTCTGGAACGCTCCCTCTGTGTCTTGTCAGCCTTTGAGTGGCTGGTTGCCCTGAGGTCAGAGGCAGCTACAAATAAAGACAATCCAGCATGTATGGAGGGGGCCTATGTGACTGAATATGACACCCTAACCTCCTTAAGAGGAAGGATTAGTTGAGAGAGTAATGAATAAATAAAACATTTGGTTTTTCTTGGGACGGGGTGTTTCTTGCTTTGGTACAGACTTTTAATTTTCTTTTAACACTGCCCTGCCCCTGCTGCCCCTGGTCTAATGCTATGGGTACAGCGGGGGTCCCTAAACTTTTTGAGCCTACAGCCACCTTAGGAATTCTGACACAATGTGGTGGGCACAGGCAGAAAATGACTGCCACAAAATGGTTGCTGCAGGAGGCGAAGCCAGCCACAAAATGGCTGCTGCTGCAGTAACCTGCAGTCACACAATGAAAGGTCCTTCTGCTGTGGTGGCAGCTGCTGCCAAAGCAACATTGTTAAAAATCTGCCCAGCCAATCAGATCTCCAGTGTCCATTCAGAAGCCCTGCTGGGGAAAAGCCCAACCAGACCCACCCACTTTCTAAGCAGACTTGCCGGGTGCCAGAGAAGGTGTCAGTAGGCAGTGTGATGCCCATGGCTGCCACACTGGAGACTCTTCTTGTTAATACCTGATTGAACAAGCTAGACACCCCTTCCAAAATCACCCGTTTGTCACATCACCCCTCTCCTCCTCCCCCACACCACCCTTGTGGCCCTTTCTGTTTCTTTTCAGTTTTGCCTCTTTCTAATTTCCCTAACTGAAGATAACAGTTACATCAAAGAGTTTGTGCACGGAGATTTTGGAAGGACTAAGCCCAATATTGGCTCCTTGTTAGGGACGACTGCTGACATCTTGGAGCTGGATGTAGAAGTAAGTATTTCATCCCATATTACTTCACAGTGAGGCTAATGGGATTTGCTCCAGGTTTGGAATTAAGGCCACATCTGGACTGAATTCTTTTCAGACCTTCTGACCCACCAATTAAGCATGCCTAATCCCTGCAGAACCCGTAGCTCTCTGCAGCTCCCCTTTCCTCAGTCAGTATCCAGACAAGGAGAGTTTCTGGATGAATGTTGGTGCTTCTTTAAGGAGCAGACACATGAATGTATTGTGTGTGCTGTTTTTCCACATACTCAGTTTCACCCTGAAAGTCCAGACTTCGAGTCTTGAGTGTAATTTATTGTTGCTTGTTTTCTACACATGCCCCCTTCAAGGAGCACCTGCTGTCTTACCTATGGATCTCATGTGGTTTCCCATCCATGCCACTTGTAGGGTGAGATTTGCTGAGCAGCTACAGGAAAGGAATTGCATCATATGCATTTAGTAATCCCTTCTCAGTGTAGAAATACAAAAGTACGAAGAGCAAATTACTTGTCCTGTTCCTGATCTAATTGGGTTTTTTCCCCTTTTCCCTCTGCTTTTATAGTCGGTGGATACTGATTGGCCTCCTGCTTTAGACAATTAATGAAAGATTATTTTTCAAGATGGAAAAGTGAAGAGCTGTCATCTCACCAGCTGCTGGCTAGAGCACAACCAACCCCATTTCGTGAGCCACTGGCTTTGCTGACTAATTGTTAATACATTTTAGATCATGTTGATCTGTCAAAGTTTTTTTTAAATTATAAATGGTTATTTTTAATTGGCTTTTAAAATTCAAGATGAATGGTCGGTAATTTGGATGTAGAACCTCCTTCCAAAAGAGAAAGGTGTCATTCTTACATGAATGGAGAAGTAGGATACAGCCCAAAGTAAATGTAGACTTGTCTAGCGCTGGATCACTTCTCAAGAGAAATGTTTCCTATAAAAGGATGAGAAAGGGAAGATCTGGAAGTTAGAAGGTTCATATGCCAAAATGTACCACTCATTGAGAAATACCATGCATACTTTCCTGACGAGGCCTTGGCAACCTGGGAGGAAAAAAGGAGAAACTTCTCTCCAGCCAGTAAAATAAAAGTTTTTTAACAAAAATCTCAATTTCCTGTGTCTACAACACTTAAAGCAACAGCCTAACCGTAGCATTTTTTTAAACATTGAACTGCATCATTTCCTCCTGCCATATTGCAGAACCATTATACTTCAAAAATGCCAGTGAGGTGTTTGCAAGACGATTCCTTGGAGTAACAGTTGTAAGTCTGTGCCAGGGGGGCACAGTGTTTGGAATTATTTATAATGCAGACTGGTGGGACGGCTTTGCAAATTTGCATGCATTCCCTGCTTTGACCTGTATGCTGATCCTGTGCAGAAGTTTTACTGTGTTCAGTGGAGCTTACTCCCAAGTAAGTGTATGCCAGGGTGGCTAAACTGTGGCTCTTTCACACATATTGTGTGGCTCTTGGCAGGGTGGCTGGAGAAATGATGGGGAGGCATGCCTCCCCAATCGGTCTTCCCTTCCCCAGCCAGTGTTCCCCTCCCTGGGTAGGATTGAGGTGGTGGTGGGAGCAGAAAAAGAAAGCAACTTTAAGTTGGAGAAGGCATTTGTCTCATTAAATCCCATCTTCAAGCCAAGCTAGCCAGTTTTATGATTTTATTGTTTTTTTCTGAGCCACCGCAAGCAAGCTATCTGCAGAGGCATCATATAAATGAATATAAATAAATGCAATACAGTAAATTCCTGGAGACTTGGGTGTGGAGCCTGGGGAAGGGATGATTTGGGGAGGGGAGGGACTTCAGGGAGTATAATCCACTCTCCAAAGCAGTCATTTTCTCTAGGGGAACTGATCTCTGTAGAATGGAGATCCAGTTGTGATTTCAGGAGATCTCCAAGCACCACCTAAAAACTGGCCACCGTAGTAGAGTAACCACATTATCCTCTGCTGTGCTGAGCAGTGGCAGCAGAAGATTGGATGGGGTGGTGGTAGACCCTTTGATTAAGTAAGAAGGCCCACCCCATAGTGCTGGGAGGCAGACCTCCTCAAGGACAAGCTCTTTATGAATATTTGATCAATCAAGCCCCCAGCTCACATCTGAATGACATAGTCTAAAAACACTTGTGATAGACTGTCAAGGATTATTACATAACAGAATCTGAGAATCTCTGAGTGACAGGCTGTTCAAATGGAATTCTGTGGAGAGAGTCAGTTAAGGAGTGACAGTTAGGACCCGATAGTTGAAGAAGAGACAGTTAAGCACTGACTGTGGGCTGGGAAGGAGGCTAAGAGAGGGAGTGGATCAAGGAAGATCCTCATTCAAACCAAAAAAGGAAAAAAGGAAAAGCTGCTAGTAAAGAGAAGTGATCCCTGCTCAGTTGAGAAGGGAAATGGCTTCTAGAAAAGAGGTGACCCCTGGTTTGTGTATAAAGAAGGATTTTGGGAATTTGATTGTATGTTCCTGCCTTCTAAACTTTACGTGTCAGTGAAACTCAGAAACCTATGTTTGAGTGTTTAAGCAGAAATGGAAAAGAAAATTTTAAAGACCTCTCCTCAACATTTTAAAGACCTTGGTGAATATCAGAAACACTTACTTGGCAACCAGTTATCTGGTGTTTGTGTGAATACAAAGTTACCGCAGTTTCATTATCTGTTCAATTTATACAGCCTACATCTGATTCTACCTGACCTTTTCTTCTCCAAGTTAAATAAAACATTTTATTTATTTTGAACTTTCAAAAGCCTTCTGTGTGCCATTTCAAAAGCAGAATATAAGAAAGTGATTTCATCTCTCAGTTCCCTGGGCTGGGCTAGCATTTTTATGCATTTAGCAGGGGATTGGACTAGTTGGCCTGTATGTACCCTTCCAACTCTGTGAGTCTATATTTGTTTGTCTATGGCTGGTGGGCCTGCCCTCCCTCTCACATAAGAACATAAGAGAAGCCATCCTGAATCAGGCCAATGGCCCATCCAGTCCAACACTCTGACCAGCCTTCTGAAGGCTTCAGCCACCACTGAAGCTATCCTCCCAGAATAGTGGTATTTCTGAGGCTTGGATTAGTAGCTGTTCCCTCTCTGCCAGCTCTTTCTTTTTCTTTCTCTCTCTCTCCTTTTTTGCCTTTTACATATTTCCGGTGATGTCAGATGGTGTAGCATATGCAAACAAATTATGCTAATGCATTATGATAATGAGCTCCTGCACCTCTTTTTCTACGAAATCACCTGAGTATAAATACCAACTGTTCCTCACAAGTATACGTATCCTTGACAAATGCTACTCCTGCCCCTTCCTTATTTGTCTGTTCCTTTTAAACAAGTTATATCCCTCAATCCTAATGTTCCAGTTGTGAGGGTCATGCCACCAAGTTTCAGTAATGCCTATTAGGTCATAGTCCCCTTCCTATATTAGTTCCTCCTGCTTTTTTCCCATACTCTGTGCATTAGTAGACATTGGAATCCATGATTTATGTGCCCTGAGTGTTTCATGTTTTTACCTGCAAATTAATGGGCCCTTGCCAGTGTTCCCTCTAAGCTGAGTTAGTGTGAGCTAGCTCACAGTTTTTTAGCCTGCAGCTCACACATTTTTGTCCTAGCTCAGGAAGGATGGCTCCAGAGCAAACTAATTTATGCAGTAGCCAAATCGCTTGCTCACAACTTGCCAGTAGCTCACAAAGTAGATTTTTTGCTCACATGACTCCTCAGCTTAGAGGGAGCATTGGTCCTTGCTATGCGTCCCTCCCTGCACACCTTTAATGTTCTTATCTCCAGTTATTGGCATCACACACTAGGCTTCGAATTTAAAGCCCCCCGTTATCAAGTTTGCCAGGGTCTTGTCAAACACTTCCCCCCCTACTCTCATCAAATGCAACCTGACAGAAGAGCTTCATCTCAAAAGTATAATCCATGGTTAACCCCCCCCCCCAACCTTTCCTGCCAACACCATCTATGAAGCCAGGTGCTCATTTCCAGTATTTGTCTCTGTCTTCTTAAACTATGGCCTTTAATTCCTTGGGGAATCTGAGAGAGCTTTTAAATGTCCATTACAACAGGCAGCCTGCCTGTACCCCACAAAAGCTGACACCACAGCAAATGTTAGCCTTTATGGGACCAAAAACCCCTTTCCCCCCCGTTTTGCAGCAACGTGGGTTGCTCCTGCAGAGCTAGTTGTGGATAGGTTCTAAAGGCCAGAAGATGTCACCATAGAGCTGTTCTGGGTGTGGTTTACTACACCCATCAATTGTGCCGCAGTTCTTCACTTTTCACGTTTTTGCAGAGCACAAGCAACTTGCAAGTTCTGTATTGCTACATATCAGCTAGCATTAGGTATCCCCACAGTGTCATGATAGGGTTACCAGCCTCCAGGTGGGGCCTGGAGATCTCTTGTAATTAGAACTGACTTCCAGGTGTCAGAGATCAGTTCCCTTGGAGGAAATGACTGCTTTGGAGGGTGGACTCCATGCCATTATACCCAACTGAAGTCCCGCCCCTCCCCAAACGCCTCTCTCCATTTCCAAGCTCTCCAGGTATTTCCAAACCAGAGCTGGCAACCCTACTGAATACAGGCAAACCAGAGAATGGTCCCAGTATGGGAACTCAGGTGGTTCCAGCTAATCCAAAGAGGCTGGGGCACGACAACGCTCACCCTCTGACAGAGTGGTGAGGTTTTGTCTGTTTTTGTGAGAAGTCACAGAGGACCTTACCTGTATAGCAAACAACTTTAATGGTGAAACTGTCCAGCATGATAAGTGAATGGTTCCAGTGATGAAAGGGCTTAATTCCCTGGCTTGATTTATACACAGGAGAAATGAAATTGAAACAAGGATTTGGGGGCCAAAAGGGTAGAGATGAGAAATGGGAAATCATCCCTCATCCCATCTCATTGACCTAAAAATTGAAAAGCAGTTAAAACAGTGCTTTGTTGGAATCTGTGATAAATAAGGATGCAAATAAAATAACATAGTATGGTCAGTCTAACTTTGCTCCCCAAAAATTTTATTTACAATAAAAATACATTGAAAATCAATAAAAACGACATACCTCTTAAACATTAATAATGAGAACTTTAAAAGTTATTTTACCTCCTGTGCTAGTTGTATAACCATCAATAGTTTCTTGTATTGCTAGCAAGGCAAGGATTGTACTCTCTATGATACATTTCTTAAGACTATGAAAGGGACTTAAAGCTTGGTTTGATTGTCAACTGGAGTGTAAGAAGCATCCATCTACATCATGGTCATATAGTAAAGTCTTCACCAGAACAGCTAAAGAAGCCACCCTGTCCCAGGTAAATAGGTAGAACTAATTCCTTGTGCCATCCCTGACTGACATTTAAACTAACCACCAGTACTTTCTTTGCTACAAAGATGCAATGAGGCACTAATGGTTGCTTACTGCTTGCTCCCTACCCCCAAAATTTTGAATCATGAAGAGCTTGTCCTTGAGGAGTGAGGTCTGCCTTCCAGCGCTATGGGGTGTGTCTTCTTGTTACTTAAGGGGTCCACCACCACCCCATTCAATATTCTGCTGCCACTGCTCAGCACAGCAGAGGATAATGTGGTTACTCTACTAGGGTCACCAGCTTCCAGATCTCCTGAAATTACAATTGATCTCCAATCTACAGAGATCAGTTTCCCCTAGAGAAAATGAGTGCTTTGGAGAGTGGATTACACCCCCTGAAGTCCCTCCCCTTTCCAAATCATGCCTTCTCCCGGCTCCACACCCAAGTCTCCAGAAATTTATTGTATTGTATTTATTGTTATTTTATTTATTTGTGTGTATCTACTGTTATTTATATGATGCCTCTGCAGATAGCTTGCTTGCGGTGGCTCAGAAAAAAACAATAAAATAATAAAACAGCATAAAAATAAAGTCAACAAGTTTCAAACCACAGCTATAGCACAAAAACAGCACAAAACATTTAGCTGCCTACAACGATCCTCTTAAAACAGTCCTCAGGCTGTAAAAAAACACTTTTAAAAGATAAAAACCTGAGTAAAAATAAATTATTTTGGTCTGGTCCTTAAAGAAAGTAGGGTAGGTACAGAGGATTCAATTCCAATAATTACATAGTTTCAAATAGAAACCATATCTTCCAGTTAAAAGGCATTACAAGACAAAGAGAATCATGAAGGTAGATAGCTGGTGGGGGGATAGGGAGTATCTAGTGTATTGCATGGAGTCTTGGAGCTATATGTGTGTCCTTCACCAGGCAAAAATTGGGGTTGTATACTCAGGGCTGTGAGTGGCTTCAGGGTACAAGTCATAAACGCAAGAACACAGGGCGATTCTGCATTGGCTTTTTCCACTGGTGTTTTACCAAAGGTGCAGCTCAAACCCACATTCAAATACCCTGGAGCAACACCTACTGACTGCAAAGCCACCCCTGAATGGCTATAAATCTATACAGAAGGTACCATAAAATGTGATGATCAAAGAAAGTGAAAGTGGCATGCAATGCAGAGGGGAATTTCTGTTCCAGTGTGGGTTTGGTAAAACAATGGAGGGAAAAGCCAATGCAGAATCACCCACAGTTGTGCAGGCAAGGCTTTCAGGATCCCCCTAGAGGTACGCTGTGGTGGCAAGTCTTCTGCTATGAGAATGAACTGCTTGAGGCATAAGGATGAAGAAAGGGAGGATGATCCCTTAGAAGTGACCCATTCCTCAAATGGCAGAGCCCAGTATCTTCTCATGCTAAGGTTGCTCCTCTAGAGATAGAGGGAAGGGGGTTCTTTGTAGTGGGAGAGTCAGTCCTTAAGAAAGTGTACAGATAGGTGTACATTTTGATTTGCCTGTCTGGGATGGAGGGTGTAGATGTTACATGCTGTCTTATTAGATTGGTAGGCAGCCTGTGTGTCGGGGAGAAAAGGGTGGTCACAGTGCCCAACGTTTGGTGCTGGAGGAAAATTTGTAGGTTGGTAAGCAGGCGGTTGCACTCCAGAACCTCTCAGAGGTGGCACTCTCAGTAATGCTGTGAGTTCAGCTGGACAGGCGAAGGTCTCACTGTAGGGATGAGATGGTGGTGTTTAGTGGAAAGGTTTATCTCTATGAAGCATTAATGTCTTGTGACTTGAACCAAAATGGAGCCATACTGCAGGTACAATATCAAAAAGGTCACAGAGCAGATATTACGACTAAATTCTAGGGGAAAGCTGACAGGAGCTGGAAAGCATTTGGTTCAGGATGACTTGTCTCTAAGGGAAGATGGGCTAACTGGTCTGGGTAACTGAGATAGGATATGAGTTGAAAGTGGTAAGGCAGCAGGTGATGACAGCCTTTTAAAAGGACCAAAGAGGAAAACATGCATGTTGAAGGCATTTAAAAAGCAGGAAAATAGAAGCCACGGAGAAAAAAAAGAAGGGAGGGCTGGAGCGCTTCATGTTAAATGAGAACATAAAGTTAGCAGGGACTTTAGAAACTGGGGTGGGGGGATGGGACAATCAAAAGAACCTGGAGTCCCAGAAACTAGAAACCATACGGGACAAAAGATGTACAAATACACTCTGAATCACTATGGAAATACCAAGCCCCAAAAGTTAACTTAGTATCGGTGACATACTATCACTCATCAGACCAAAACTTTCAGGATAATTTGAAGATGGAGAGAGAAATAAGAAAGACCACCAGGGAATAAAGTCGTGTAATGATGAATGACTTAAAGTATCTTCACCCCTCATTGGGTAGAACCATGTTCCGGTCGTGGGAAAGTAGGGCTGCCAAGTACCGGTGACTTACCGGCGGGGGGGGGGGGGGGGAGTTGTACTCCCCCTGGGAGCTCTTCTGGCGCATGCGCTTTGCGCGCGCGCCACGGTGACATCATTACACGGGGAAAGTCGTCCTCACTGGACGACTTCTGGGGCGGGGTTCCCCCCGCCGGCTGAATGCCAACCGGTGGATCAGGAACCCCTATAGCGGGGGATCCCCCGCCCCCCAGGCTGACTTGGCAGCCCTATGGGAAAGAGATCAAATTCCTTGATCCCGTGAATGTCCTGGCCTTGGAGCAGTTGGTCATTGAATTGACTAGAGGGGAGGAAGCCCTAGACTGAGTGGTGCTCGGGAACCTGGTGTGCAATGTTATTGCACCGAAGTAGTTTAAGGTTAGGAGTCTGTTGGTGGGCATGAAAAGGTTTGCCTCCCTGTGCCTGTGAGAAAGGAGTATCATTGTCCAGCATAGGTTTCAGTTCATTAATGATGTGTTAAACTGGTTTGAGCTGAGAGCTGTATGTGACCACTAGTGGTGTTCTGTTGTTGTTTCATTTGGGCCTGTCTTGTAGCAGGATATCCCATTCGTATCATTCTAGCTTTGTTGATCAATTTCCTTACTACATCAAGAGAATACTGTAATTCCAAAAATGTCGGTGGTAGATCCTGCAGGTGAGAATCTTGGAAGGATTGGAACAAATGCTGCGGTAGTGTGGAGCCTGGCTGCAGATGATGGATCATTCATTGTATTTAGGATCACGGCCGGAGGCATGTAGATATGTTTGGGGATCAGTAGGTTTCTAGTGTAAGGTAATTTTATGCTACCATTAAGTATTTGTACAGTGGTGTCTAGAAAATGTACTTCTTGTGTGGATTGGTTTATGGCCAGGTTGATGGTGGGGTGGAAGTTGCTGAAAACCTGGTAAAATTTCTCCAGTGCTTCTTTCCCATGTGTCTAAATGATTTACTGATAATTTTTTCATCATTTGGACAGGGAAGCAGCAGACCTCTCAGGTGACAAAGGGATGAAAGAATTTCTAAAGGAAGATAGGGGGACGGTACAGAGGAAATATATTGATTCTCTGCATCTTTTTATTGCAGAAAATGTGGCACAGTTACCCACACTAGAACAATGGTATTTAGGAATGGTTTTGAAAGAACTGAATTAAAGAGAGATAAGATTCTAGTGCATCACTAGTTCTAGATAGCATGCATCTCATTCTGTAGAAGAATATCTTATCTCACCATCCTTTTGGAGTTCTTTTAAGAGGGTCATCAAATGGGGACAAATGTGCTGGTAGATATCTCATAAGGAACTTCTAGAAAGCTTTTAACAAAACCATTCAGCAAAGGCTCCCACTTAATTTTTTTTGTCAGTGTTTAAGTGGATATGTCCTCTCATGGACTGGAAAGCAGTTATCAACTAAAAGCTGAGAGAAGACATAAATGGACATTTTTTGCAATGGAAGGAAGTAATCCGTAGGTTTCTGCAGGGATCAGTACTGACATCACTGCTATTTAATCTGTTCATAAATGATCTAGAACCAGCAGCAAAGTAACCAGGTGAGCAGACAACACTACATTATTCCAGATAGCAAGAATGGAAGCAGACTGTTAAGAACTCCAAAATGATCTCTCCAAACTGGGTGAGTGAGCATTAATGTGACAAACACAGTTCACTATGAATAAGTGTTAAGTGATGCATAGTGGTGCAAAGATCTTACACTGATGGTCACCAAGTATGAAAGAGAAGAGATCTCGGGGTCATACTGGATAGCTTGATGTTGACTTCAGTGAACTGACAAATTCTATGCCAGGGATTATTAGGAAAGTGACTAAAAACAAAACTACTGGCATCATAATACTGCTGTATAGATCTGTAGTGCAGTCACATTTGGGGTACTGTGTATAGTTCTTGTTGCCATAACTTGAAAACGATACTATAGAGCTGGAAAAGAGTTCAGATAAGGCCACCTAAATGACTGAGGTGTTAAAGTACCTTCCCAGAGAGGAAAGGCTAAAGAGCATGAGGGTTTTTAATTCAGAGATAAGACAACGAAGAGTAGACAGGACAGAGGCTTATTAGGCATGGAGTAAAAAAGGTGGGTAAAGAGATATTCTCCTCTTTTCCCCACAACACTAGACTTGTAGGCACCCAATGAAGTTGATAAGCAATTGATTCAGGACAAGCAAAAGGAAGTACCTCTTTACTCAAAGAGTGATTCACTGGTGGAATTAACTACCAGGGGATGTAGTGCTGGCCACTAGTCTAGTTGGCTTTGAAATGGAGTAAGACAAATCCATGGAGGATAGGTCCATCAGTGGTTATTTGGGACAATTACTAAGCAGACTATGTGCATTCTGAGGTAGCAACCCTCTGAATATCAGTGCTCAGGAGAAACAACAAAGAGAAACTTCAGCCTCCATGCCCTTTTTTGTGGACCCTGTCTTTTGGAGGCATTTGGAATCTGTGTGAAACAGGGTACTGGACTAGGTGGTCCCCTGTTCTGAATCAGCACAGCTGCTCAATATTCTTATCCTGCTAAAATACAGAAGAGGAAAGTTTCACTGAGAACTGAGCTCTCGCTAACCAATTGGCCAATTAAGGTACGTGTGCTAAAATAGCACATGGCACATCAGTACAGCAGGAACTCGTTAGCATAATAGGCCACACCCAACAGCAGAAACTCATTAGCATATTAGGCCACACCACTGACAGCACAGCTTATTAGCACATTAGGCTACACCCCCATGTTACCAGAAGAGTGGTCATCCAGCCACACCCACCTTTTGCTTCTTATTCTGTTTACCTTGTTTGTTGTCAAAACCCAGGGCTTTTTTTGTAGCAGGAATTGATTTGCATGTTAGGCCACATACTGCTAATGTAGCCAATTTGGATGAGTTTCTGCTGTTGGGTGTGGCCTATTATGCTAATGAGTTCCTGCTGGGTGTGACCAACTCAGAAGCCAGTCGGAACTCCGTTCCTGTGCGTTCCTGACCAAAAATAGCCCTGAGTATGCAGTTTTCTTTCAAGGACCGGGCAATTTTACTTGCAGAAAACTAAGGCATTCATAACTTTTAAATTCCATAAATAATCCAATTTAATTGCTAAGTAAGTTATGCATGATGTAAACCGGTAAAATTAGTTGAGGTTTGATAGGATAGTAAGTGCTGCACATATTTCAATTTTCCCGCAAATTTTCATTTCCCCCCTGCAATTTTACATCTCTAAAAGTTGTTGCCTCAATATGAGATTTCTGCAATCTTAAAAAAATTCCAAGCATTTAAAAAAAGATATTGCTTGTTCTTTTATAAAACTATACACAATGACATAGTCATTACCATTATCTAAATGTAGATTTGCCTAAAAGCAAACAAGAAAATATATAACTGTCAACATCCAGTACTTAAATCAGCCGGGGAGAAAGGAGCTTTAAAAACACTACATATACAAATAAGGTGTAAAAAAAATTAATTCTTTCAAGTCAGAGCTTCTAAGATTATTTTCCCTCTTAATAATGAAATAATAAAATTGGATAATTTTTCCCTGCCCCAAAGAACACTGTGAAAGGAATGTTTCAGGATGTGACCATCTGCAATACTGCCATGAGGAAGGGCTTTCACAAAACCCTTTTATACAATGATTTACAGGGAAAAGAGGTCCCTCTTCCATTTCAAAACTGTCACATATATTGCCCTGAAGAAAAAGGTAAACAACTGAATATCTGAATGTTTGGGTGAATGAAGAACAGAAGAGTTACAGCCAGCAGACTTATATGATAACACGTAAATGCCAACAAAGCAGAACAGGTTGCTTCCATATAGATTCTAAGTGACCTCTGGTCTGTGGGGCAAATAACGAGTTCCTGTCTTCTCCAGTTGTATATGGCTCAGTGAGATACCTGGCAACATCTCATAAACTCTGGTTCCCTCACACAAATGGATCAGCACCCCCATGCTACAGATGCCTCTCTGAATCCATAACCTTCAGAAATGTAATCAAGATGCTTTAACAACATAATGCCCAACAAACAAGGAGTCCACATGGCCAGGAAGCACAGTAAGACTAGGAACTGGTCTCAACAGCAACATTTTGAACTGATGGGAACCTAGGACTGGCAGATGTTTCTTGTTTGAAGGAAACCTGTCTCATCGTTCTATAGAATGCAATATATGCCATTCATTCAGAGCACATGAACGAGCAGAAGCCACAGCTCCAAAGGGTTCCTTTTGAAATGAGTGAATTTGCATAGAATACACACACACACACGTATGTCTTATAACAGTAAGACAGAGCTTGAATCTCATTCAAATGTCAGGAGGCAGGGATCAAATTCAGCCACTTAGAAGTGTATAGGCCAAAGGGCTATTGCCCCAGTCCAGCAGCTCTACAGACAGCTCATGTCAATCCAGACCCTGATAAAAGGGGGGCACATTGCTTTGTATATAGAAAGAGTCTGCACATCCTTATCCGGGTTTCTACAGTTATTGGGCATGACTGTCAATTGCTTGAGTGCCACAAGACCTCCTGAAACATTATGTCCTTTCACACATGCCAATTAATGCACTTTCAATCCACTTGCAATGGACTTTGCAACTAGAATTTACTTAACAGGAGCTGCCCTAATGACAGCTTACAAACGATATCCCTGAATGGAATTCATCAAGGCCAGAAAAATTAAAAGTTACAGCAGTCACCTGTTTTCCCTGGTTTACCTCAATATGAACTAGTCTTAGAACAGAAAACAAACAAAATGCCACCTGCCTTTCCATCAATTTTCTCCAGCAGCACAAGAATACAAACGTTATTTTACAAAAGCAAGGTTAAATGATTACTTAATCACACCCAGTTTTTTCAAAACAGCACTCCTCTGCCCAATTTCTTCCTCAGTGTACAATCATAAAACCCCTTTTTAAGCACTACAAACCAGAGGGGAATTTACTACATCTTCACAGCATTCGCATGGAAAAATGAATACTCCTACTGAGATAAATCACAGGCAATCTGAATTCCTTAAGTTTTACAGCATGTCTTCAAAATGGTCTCCAAAAAGGTTAAGGGGCTCTTCTTGGTTAATGTATGAACCAAAATATTGGTTATTAGGACCGTGGATTTGATTCTGAAGATTGGGGTTGCTAGGTAGCCTTGACTCATTGAGGCTGTCCAGGAAGTGGAAGGAATTTAGCTCAAATGCATTGGACATGGAATTCAAAGATGTATTACAAGGAGCAACTACTGATGTACTGGCATGTGCTGCTGCCTGGCCTGGTCTCCTGTGATTGCTTGGATTTAAAAGTTGAGTAAAGGACTCCGAAGGTGAGTAAATGACTCCAAAGACTGAACATCTAGAATCCTCCATGTTGACACCATTGGATATTGGGGCAGTCACTTGTTGAATAGGTTGCCCAGTGACAGCTCCAGAGACATTCAAAATATTTTGCGGGGAAGCTGATGATGGTGGTGACCCTTGGCTATTTGTTGCATTGAAGTATCCCCTGTAGACATCTGTTTGATTGACCCAGCTCCGGCCGTTTTCCTGCCCTACTGGCACTGCGCTGCCATTCTGTGCACTAGGAGGCAAAGAATCCACCATCAGGTTGGCTTGCGGAATCAAAGAGGAAGAACGCCAGCATGAGGAAAGAGCTTCATCCTGCTTAAAGGACGCTGACATCTGCGGGGTTGGGCCTGGGCACCCATTTGAATTGCTTATGGGACGAGAGTAGTACGGCGGTACTGGAGATCTGTTCACAGGTGCTGTCTGCACTGGGACCACAGTTTCAGTTTGGGATTGAAACATATTCATTTCTGCAGGGGGGAAAGAAAGAGTTAGTGGTGCTTAGATAAGGCAAGGAATATGTAAGGAGAAAATAGGGACCATAAGGTAACACTATGTCATCTTCTATGGAAAGCTGACACAAAGCTTTGAAAGGCCTGAACTAAGGCATCCACAGGTTTACTGAAAAGCAGCCACACTATTCAGAAGCAATTTTACTTAACAAGAAAGTGTAACTTTTCTATATGTCTAGTGTAGGTCCTGGAATGCATGAGCGAGAACAGGGAGCTAATCTTTAGACCTGACCTGTTTTTCCATATTTATTTTAATGTACAGTATAGATCTAAACTCTTCCATTACCTCACAGAACCATGCCTCTGCCCACTCTCTCCTCCCACTTTGTTACATGATAGGAGCCATTGTAGCATGGTCTTAAGAGTGTTGGAATGGGCAGACCCATGTTCAGATTCCCACTCAGCTATTCACTGGGCTAACTCACTGGAGCCAGGATACACAGGACACCTGCCCTTGGTTCTGAGAGCTGTCAAAAAAAGATATTTGAGTGACAAGTCAATTGTGCCTGAAGACTGTTTTTAAGTAACTGTGCAGCAGATATCAAAACCATGACGAGCAGTGCCGTAATGGTATACTTTGGCATGGTCTGCTTGTCACTTGTATACAAAGATGGCATATCTACATCATCAACCTAGGGAAGCTAGGAAGAACAACAGCTTTCTGGATGTGTAACTCAGTTGCAAACTCCTCATCACCCCCCTGAAAACTATTTTCACCAAATAGTATTTTCAGTGCTGGGAATTCACCTGTAATTCACCCTGAATCTAGCTCCTCTCTGGCATACAGGATGCCAATGTACTGAGGACTGCCAGTTTCTCTCCCCTCCCCACACAATCGGCAGGAGACTTACTGGGGGTGGGGGTGGGGCTTGTCACTGATGTAATAATATTGCCAGCAATACACTGATGTCACGCCCTGTGCACCCAGAAGTGATGTCAGTGCATTGCTGTGGGATGCCAGGAATGCCAGAGCATCCTCAGCATCATACTGGTGTCACCTCCAGGTGCACAAGGAGTGATGTCAGCACATCAGGAAATGATAGGGAAACATTCATTGGCAGTGGGGGATCCTCCACCCCCAGCAGGTAAAAATTAAGCCATGATGACTGGCAGGTGGTCATACTGCTGAGCTGTGCCTATAGTTTGACTGAGGCCAGAGTCTTTAATTGTAAATAGGTGGTTCATAGGTTTTTCTGTCATCACCTCAGATGACATGCACAAATAAACCTACCTTTCTTTCTTTGTTTATTAATTTGTTTCCTTTTTCTACATCAGCCATCAGAACACAGAGAAACAAAGCCAAACAACTGAATGGAATTGGTGAAATGAATATTTAAAGAACTGAGGAGAAATTACCTTTCTTAATTATCTTTCCATCACTGGCAGCAGTCTGGAATGCAACTGCTTTAGGCCTCTCATATACACTTGGGTCTATGAGGGAGAAAAGTTATTAGTCTAAATATGCTTCTTAAAACAAACAAATCCATTATCGTATATGTCCTTGGCTGATTCTGCATTGGCTTTTTCCTCGGTTTTTTTACGAAACCCACATTGGAACAGAAATTTCCCTCTGCATTGCATGCCACTTTCACCTCCTTTGATCATTGGATTTTATGGTAGCCTCCACACTCTGTGCTGCTTTTGCTTTCTTAGATAATTGGATTTTATGATACTGTCTGCATAAATTTATTGTCATTTTATGGCCATTCAGGGGCAACTTTGCAGTCAGTATGGCATTGTCCCAAGGTATCTGAATGTAGTTTTCAGCTGTACTTTTCCCTCCCAGTTGAGAAAATGTGGAGCAAATGCTAGATGCAGGGCAATTGCATTCTGTTTGGGGAGGGCTTCTAGTGTCCCTGTCACACTGGTGGACCTCCTGATGGCACCTGTGGACTTTTTGTGACAGTGTTGGACTGGATGGGCCATTGGCCTGATCCAACATTGGCTTCTCTTATGTTCTTATGAAAAGCCAATGCAGACTACAGAAAAGCCGATCAGCCACAGAATCGCCCCCTTGTTGCCTTCATGACCAAGGAACAGGACCAAGAACTAGCCTGTGTAGATAGAAACAGGCTTGAATCTGAATGGCTGCTGTCAGCAGGAGAGCAGTTTAGAATCCACTCTATGTCATCGCCAAGGAAGCTCCTTTACTTTTCTCATAAGTAAATGTCTAGGTATCATTTATGCCTGGTTACCATTTATTCCTACAGAGAAAAGCCATTACACTTGGGAATGCCGGAGAGAGTAAGAGATGCCCTCTTTCTTTGACACTGCGTAGACAGTGACCCTACAGAAACAGTGATCCCACAGGGACTTGCCATTTATCTTTTTCTTGCACTGTACAAGGCCTTCCTCTAAACCCATACTAGGTGATGAATATTTTGCTAGCTTCAGAATAGCAAGGTGGAAGAAGAATATCCTTACCACAATCTTGTATAAGCTTTTGTAAAGCCATTGTAGACCTCTGTCTTTTTGCCTTATTACCATACGGATCTAAAAAGGAGGGAGTTAAGATGGCATTAACATGGATAATCAAGCAGTTCAGCTCACAGCCAAAAACCCTACAAAATAAAATTTTAAAAAACCCCAAACATTAAAAGACATTAATCAAAATCCAGCATTAATAAAAAAAAACATTCCAGCATAAAAACATACCTTTGACAGCTTAAAACAACAGCTTCCAGACTAAAATAATACTAAAATGTCAATCCCTTCATTAAAAGCCAGGACAAACAGAAACCTTTTTGGCCTGGTGCCTAAAACAAAACCTCATAGGCTCTAGGCAAGCTACCAGTTTCTATCTGATACTTTTAATGGGAGATGCTGGGGCTTGAACCTGGGACCTTCAGACGTTTTATCACTGAGCCACAACCCCTCCCCATTAAAGAAACAATTCATCAGGGGAAGAAATATACAGACAATATGTTCAATCGTATTAGATCAATGTATAAAATACTAATATCTCATGATTTCACAATAGAAACCTAGCAATTTATCACACATTTTAATCAAAAAATGCAGACAAGAGAATAAGAACACCACTGAACATAAGTAACACACATAATAAACTTATAGTGCTCATAATATAATTAGTTCTTGAATGCAACTTTTATTTCAGCAGAGGAGATTGTTTTACAACAGCTGAGGAGAGAGTTGTCCAATATGATGTAAACCTGGAAGTTCAAGGACAAAGCTGTTTTGAAAGTAGCTTAATTATGTTAAGTACTATAAGACAGTAACTTCTTCTTTTAAAAAGAAGAGGAACTTTTCAAATGCTATAAAAGTTTATCAGTCTAGGTACAAAACTATATTGTATAAGTATTTTCCTACCCTATAAGCATTATAGACAAGTTTATCTCTCATTTTAGGGTACAATTAGCAAACTTAACAGTCACACCTATGAGGAGTTATTCCAGTTTAGACTTGATTAACTCTGCATAGGATTGTACAATTTAAATTGTAGAAGTATGCCTTAAAAAGCATACATTTATATATTTGTATACACACATTTACATACACTTTGCAAAAACTGCAGGTAGCCACAGTGGCTAAGCTCTGTACTCTCATGAACAAGCTTGTAAATCTAGGTGGGGCTTTTCCCAGCAAGGTGTCTCATTGGCCACTGGAGATCGGGCTTTGCAGATTTTTTTTTTTAATGTTGCTTTGTCAGGAGCTAGGGTTGCCAGGTTCCCCCTGGGTAGTGGGGCGGGGGAGAGGGAAACTAACCTGCAGCAAACTGAGCTTAGGCCTCTGTCACTGATGATGCAGTGATTTTGTTTCCAGTGTGACATTATCACACTACCAATGACATGGGAATGCTCTGGCATTCAGGAAAAAACTCTACAGTAGCAGCAGTCTTTACCATAGTGTTTTTGCCCAAACACTAGAGTGGCCCTGCATTGTTGGAGACATGATGATATCAATTCTGGTGCATGCTGGAAGTGACATCACCACATTACTGGTGACAAGAGGTCTAGGCCTCAGTTTGCTGCTGGTAAGTCCCACACACTGGGGTGGCTGAACAGTGCCAGGGGGAGGGCCCCCAAAGCAGGGAATCTCTCATCCCTAGTGGGGGTCTGGGAACTCTAACAGAAGCTGCCACCACAGCACAAGGTTTTTCACTGTGTGACTAAGGATAAGCTGCCGCAGCCATTTTGTGGCTGTACTGTGTCAGAATTCCAATGGTACCCACAGGCTCAAAAAGGTTGGGGACCCCTGTTTTAAAACATAGTTTTATACCTAGAGTTATGAACTTGTTTTATGCTTGACCACTTCATCTTCTGTTGCTTTAAAAGAAGAAGTTAGCTTATAATAATAACTGAAGAGAAGACATTTTCAGAACAGAGCTTTGTCTTTAGACTTCCAAGTCTATTTCATATATCAGACTAATCCTTCAGCTGCTCAAAAACCTTTCCTCTCTTGAACTAGAACCTGCAGTCAAGAAATGTTTAGAGGATGTCAACTTCTTTAATAGGAGCTAATATGTGGTTGAGTGGCACAGTATATATCACTATATGTGATACTTATAGGCTTATAATTTCATTTGTAATGACTCATTACACTTCTGTGTAATAAACAATGATTGAATGTGCAGTGGGTTGGACTAGATGACCCTGGAGGTCCCTTCCAACTCTATGATTCTATGTGATTAAAGGTGTGTTTATAGGTTAGATTATTAATTCCAGGAGGTCCAAAGTATTTGCTTAGTTAGCTGGCTTGTACCACTGTAGCAAAATAGCAATTCTGCAGAGACATTTCAAGCTTGAAAAATATGGGGGGAGAGGTAAAACTATTGTTTCCCCATATGTCATGGCTCCAATCTAAATCTGTGCACGTGCCTTTAAAGAAAAACACACACACATTTGGAAGGTAGTTTCAGGTGGGCAGCCACATTGGTCGGAAGCAGCAGAACAAAGTTTGAGTCCAGTGGCACCTTTAAGGCCAACGAAGTTTTATTCAAGGTATGAGTTTTCAAAACAAAGCTTTGTTGGTCTTAAATGTGCCACTGGATTCAAACTTTATACTTGGAAGGTGACTGACAAAATTCTTAGCATCTTGTATAGTTTGGTCCTAACCCACTCTGACTAGAATTATATAGTCTTAGATAGAGGAGGAACAGGTGAAAATGCCTCCAACTTTCCTACCATGAAGCTGGTATTGAGCCAACATAAGGAAGTGTTTCCAAAATGAGACTTTTTAACTTGAAGGACCAATCTAGGTTTGTGTTAACCAGCATGGCACTCAGTTCAATATAATTTAATCCTCTATTAGAAGGTCTATAGAAGTAACTCCTCCTCTGGTTATACCTTTTTCCTCTGGCAGGTATCTGAAATCCATTGTGTCACTGACTTCTTGATCTGAGGGTCTCCGCAGCTGCATCTTCACAGTCACTGTCTCGGAGATGTCTTTGTAAAAGGGAGGGGTCCTGAAGACAATGGCTACTTGGCGGTGTACATCAGCTTGCGAGAAGATTCCCTTGGCTTCCCATTCATTATTGGAAAATCTGACTTCTATATCGTCTGGTTGCCGGAAAAACAAAGCATAGGAATCAGCAAAGATAACCAACCAACCTCCCACCTCATAACACACAAAGCTGAGCCAGCACATCCCAAGCACAAATCACGATTCATTCCATTTTTTTTTTGTTATTCTTATCAATTATTTTAGCAACCCCAATGAAGTTAATTTAGGCCATGAGAAAGGGACTTGCAGTGACTACCCAAGGACCTTCATGATAAAATACAGGGATTCAAAGGGGGTCCCATAGGGTTGCTACGTCTCTCTTTGGCTACCAGCAGGGAAGTAGAGTTGCCAGATCCAGGTTGGGGAACTCCTGGAGACTTATGGATGGAGCCTGGAGAGGACAGGGAGCTCAGCGGGGTACAAGGCCATACAGCCCACACTCCAAAGCACCCATTTTCTCCAGGGGAAGAAGAGGAGATTGGATTTATACCCCACCCTTCACTACCCGAAGGAGTCTCAGAGTGGCTTACAATCTCCTTTCCCTTCCCCTCCCCACAAAAGACACCCTGTGAGGTAGGTAAGGCTGAGAGAGCTCTGACAGAAACTGCTCTTTTTCAAGAATAAATGAGCCAGAACTATGGCAGCAGTTGCAAATGGAGGAGTGGGGAATCAAACCAGGTTCTCCCAAATTAGAGTCCGCGCACTTAACCACTACACCGAACTGATCTCTGTAGTCTGGAGATGAGCTGTAATACCAGGGAATCTCCAGGTCCCACCTGGGGGATGGCATCCCTAGGTTCCCATGCCTATTCACTGTGCTATGTGATTAGCAGTTCAGTGGCTACAGGAATATTAGTTTCATTTCCAAATAGTGCAGTGGGCCAGCTGACCCTGGAAAGGTTGCCAGCTCTGGAGAGAGAAATTCCTGGAGATTCTGGGGGTGGAGACTGGGGAGGGTCGGGTATGGGGAGGAGAAGGGCCTCAGTGGGATAACAAACTACAGATTCCACCCTCCAAACCAGGCACTTTGTCCAAAGGAACTGATATCTGTCATCTGGAGATCAGTTGTAATTCTGGGAGGTTGACAACCCTAACCTTCTCTGCAGGCCTGGAAGCTGTGCATGTCCAGACAAGTGTGAGACACACTCATTCAGCCATTTTGTGCAACGCTACCTATTTTAAGATATAGCTCAGCAATATTTGAAGCAGGCCTGAATCTTGAGACACACACTACATCTTATTCGCAAGATCCACGATCAGATCTCCCAAAGTATTTCCTTGGGAGCCTCAGTTTGAACTAAGACCATGGTGATGGGGGAGACTTAACCATTTTGCCTGTGCCTTTTCCCCAGTACTGCATCCCTGCCATCCAAACTGCATGCAACAAACTGTAAACATGTTCCTTTAATTAAAAGCACCCTTACAAAAGCTATTTGTATTGGTAGGGAAAACCTACAACATGGGTGTTTTCTTTTTTTACCTCTGCTAACAACAGCCCAAGGACTCTGGATCCCCTCCCTCTTCCAGCACTTGACACCAAAACCAAACTCAGCCCTCAAGGTGTCTTTTTAAAGGTTAAACCACCACCCCTCATGAGATTCCCATGTAGTTTGACCCCTAGGGCCAAACTGACATGGCAAAGAACTGACATGGCAAAGATAGGGTTTCTATCAGTTTGTTAAAGTTAAATTGTGCAAGTGCCCAGCTACAGTTCAGATCAGGGCTGAACAGAAAAGGAAGAGGGATTTTAACCATTTAGTCTGCATGCGTTAGTGTTTTAAAAGGACACCTTTCTCTCTCTCTCTCCCTCCCCTAATTTGATTAGCAAAACCAAACATGGTTTGAAGGGTAACATCTTTTTATCTTCCTGCATGTTTCCGATATGAATTTCAACTGCTTGCACACACGATTTACTCTTTACTGACCAAAAGATATACTTGATCTTAATCATGTTTGTTTTGGTCCTTAGCTAACAAGAATGCATTTTTTGAACAAGGTTCATTAAGAATGTGGCATCTCTACTGAGCAGAAGTCAATAAAATTATTAAGTGCTAAAATCCATTTGAGGGATCTCTTCTTCAGATTCTCTATATACAGTGTAAGGAAAGCCATGGCAACCAGGGCCAATGAAATAATTGCCAATTGATTAGTCATCTGTCAGTTTACAGACTTCAGTAAATGTACATAGGTGCTTTTTTGCTGAGATACTGAAGGATGGTGTGAGAATTTACAATTTAATGCACAAAAAGTGATTGCCTGTTAGAACCAAGGGTCTTATGAAGCTGCCTTTGGGCCATCTAGCTCAGTATTGTCTACTCTGACTGGCAACAGCTCTCCAGAATCTGAATTAGAGATGGGTGTTGTTCAACATCTGTGATCCTCTATGAACTCACTTGAACTTGCCTTGCACTGATCCATCAAAATCTGTACTTTCTAAGACTGGTAGCAGCTCCCCAGGGTCTCAGGTCAAGGCCTTTCACATCATCTGCTACCTGACCCTCTTAACTGGAGATGCCAGGAATTGAACGTGGGACCTTCTGCATGCCAAAAAGATGCTCTGCCACTGAGCCACTGCCCACAGAGATGACACAGACTGAATCTGGGACCTTCTGCACTAAGCCATGGGCCCTTCCCATTTTTACCATTTCTTTTTCATAGCCCATCATAACCAAGACAGCTTCAAAATAATTAAACTGTGCCCTTACCTCCACTGCACCATCCGTTACACTTGGTCTCCACCACTCAATCAAGTGCATTTCTAAATGACTAACTGGTGATTAAACCAATTAAAGCCACGATACCATGAGACACATGTGATATCTGCATATGACAATTTTGCCACGTGTGCGTGTGCTGGGAAGCCGCAGATGTTTTCTTCTTGCCAGCACATTTGTCATCAGGAGATGTTAGAACCTACCTGCCCTTTGTATGCTTTTTTTGTACACAGAACCTATATGTGTTATAAAAGAAAATCGGCATGCTCAAAGCTGATGCACAGATCTGTTGATTCTGACTGGGTCTCTGACAAAAACAAATTCAGTTCTTGCTGCTTCTTGTTTGTCAGTTTGAGCATCTAGCCAAAATCAGGACAGGTGCTGAGCAGGAAATCAAACCAAAGTTGTCCAATAATCCCTTTCAGCAATTTATCGTGTGTTATGCCTAGGGTCCAGACCCTAGCCCACTTTACTGCCAGGTGGGCCAATTAATATCCCTTAGACTTTTGCGCCAACAACAGACTGCAGGGAGGATCCTCTCCTCTGAGACAGGAGGAAGTCTGGAGGAAGCCAATTACCTTTCTGAACTTTGTCACACAGAAGAAAAATTTCATCTCCCCCTTTCACAGTTCCGCAATTCTTATTCACACGGCAGATTCTCAGTTCTGCTGAATTTGGAGCTCCTAGACAGAAACAGGAAGCAACGATTAGGGGAAAGAAGAGGAGAGGGGGACCATTACTGTAAATCATACTTTAAAGTACAAGAGGAAGGAAAGAGGAAGTCTTGCTAGGAAGTGTGTTATTTGGAGGGCTGATGATGCAGAAACAGCAGTTATTAACTGAAACACAATTCACGATTCCCCCACTTCTCCACATGAAGCCTGCTGGGTGATCCTGGGCCAGTCACAGTTCCCTCAGACGCCTTAAGGTAGAGAAATATGGAGTATAAAAATCAACTCTTCTTCTTCATCCCACCCTTAAGAACTGCAACATGCAGCAGAGACAGAGAACAGCCTTGATCAGCGTGCTGTTTTGAAGATGGGTGGGGCAGGCAGTGGTTCCACAGGCAGAATTTCTACCCATGGAACACAGCTTCCTTCACTGCCCCCTCCTGCTGCAGCCCTAAATCTCCCCAGATGTTGTTCCCAGGAGCCACGCAGTTGGGGGCATACAGTAAAAGGGGGAGGCAAGAACAAGCTGGATCCATGCCAGTGATTTTTGTTTAATTCTGCCTTTCCTTCTCCAAAGACTACAGGTAACACATATGGCTCTCCCCTCCTCCATTTTATCCCCAAAACAACCCTGCAAAGGAGGGGGGGGAGCAAAACTGGCCCAGCATCACCAAATTCCACCATGGCTGAGGGGAGATTTACACCTGGAGCTCCCCCAGTCTTAAATTAACACTAACTATGATGCAACACTAGCTTTCTCCCTAGTGGGGCTGCACTAGATAGTCATAACTTAAGTGGACTTTTGAAGTGGGAGGAAACAGTTGCAGGTGTGACTTAAAAGCAGGGTCACCAACTCTGCATCGGGAAATTCCTGGAGATGAGGTTGGAGCTTGGGAAAGGTGGCGTATAATGCCATACAGTCTGCCCTCCAAAACAGCCTTTTTCTCCAGGGGACTGATGTCTGTAGTCATAAGAACAGCGGTCATCCTGGGAGATCTCTAGGCCCCACTTGGAGGCTGGCAACCCTACTTGAGAAGTCACCCGTAACCCAATGAGAACAACTAGGGGCAAGGCTCAGGTAGGGTGCCTGGCAGCTGCCACCTTTTCCACACTTTGCTTTAAATAACAATCCAACCCACAAATACTCACTGTTGTCATAAATAGGGTTTGAGATGACTGGTGGAAGAGCTAGCGTGAAATCGCCATGTTCATTAGGGAGGAAAGCTTGAAAGCAGAGTCTCACCACGTTGAGGTCATATTCTTCAATGGCTAGCAACTGCTCCTGGGACGCTGTGAAGCCAAAAGACATTTGGAAAGTGAGGACTCGTGTATGAGAGAGAGACAGACAGACAGAGGTGCTGCGGTTCAGCTTGCCTGGAATGGATGCCTTCTGTCCTGGAGGACACCGACCACCCTGTCCAGACAAGGGTTGGGTGAGAATATTCACAGAAACATAGGAACAAAGTTATCAAAGGGTAGCTTCTACATAATGTGGAAACAGACAGCCACTACTTTGGTAACACACTCAGCAGAAATATATTGATATACATACTTCGGAACCATTCACACTACAAAACAGTGTCACGGCTTCAAACCACATTGTGTCATGATTCCCCCAATGAATTCTGGGAACTGTAATGTGGTGAGGTACTGATAATTATTTTAGCGATCCCTACCCCAACCAATCCCTGGCCTGGGTGGCTCAGGCTAGCCTGATCTTGTCACATCTCAGAAGCTAAGCAGGGTTGGGCCTGGTTAGTTTTTGGATGGGAGACCACCAAGGAAGCCTGGGATCACAATACAGAGGCAGGCAATGGGAAACCACCTCTGAATGTCTCTTGCCTTGAAAACCTTGTAACTGTGACTTGATGGCATTTCCTACCATCACTACCCCATGCAAAGAAGTTCCTAGTCATGCTAGCTAATTTAAGTCTATACGTCCAATGTCAGATGTAAGTCAAGTGTTGAGGAAGGGCACATAAATGTTAACATACACACACACACAACCTGGAACTCTGTACTTACCTATCAGGTACTGTGAATATATTCATGGTATTTAAAACCATCACTAACTGCAGAACTAAAATGCTTTTTACATATATAAAACAAATCTTCCCGTATTAGAGGGGTTAGATCCTACCAGGTTCTCAGCTGGTATAAAATGAAGGATAGGCCCCTTTGGACCACCCAAAAGTCTACACTAGGGATTGTGGGACTTGTGGTCAAAAAACTACATGGGGCAAGGCTGCAGTGAAAAGGGAGTCAGGCAAAATTACATCTCCTTGTGCCAGAACAAAATATTCAAAAATTGCCATTTTATTTACATTTCAGTCCAGCAACACTGAACTTTAAAAATGCACCTAAGAAAATATTGTGCCGATAAGATCTAAGTATTACAGCAAAACACACACGCACACCAAAAAACCACCAAATCCTTACGTCATAACTGTGGTCTTACCTATACAACAAGTGGGATGTGACAGTGGGATGTGACACTTCCTGTACTCAGGTTTTATACCTATTTTATCACTGTACAGTTACTGTGAAATTGAGAACACTGCTAATGCACAGTGTAGAGGTTTTCCATTGCCATGTAAGCCCAACATACCATTCTACTATCAGATCTCACTTCTAATAAGTTAGTTCATATCTCATCATCACATTTTTATGGTTGAGTTGTATGCAAGTATGGTTTCCTTCCTCCATGAGGAAAGCTTTAATTATACAGAAACACAAATCTGCATAGTTCTTGGGACAACACTTATGCTCTCAAACACTTATCCATGGAAAAAAACCTGGGCAGTAGCTGTCAAATTGTGCTCTTTCAAATTATAGGTCTTCTTGGAAGTTTACAATAGTAGTTCATACTCTGGTTGCACTTCTTCAAAGCATTTGACACACATTACCATGTTGTAAGCCTTGTAAGATAAACCAGTACTACATTATAGTTAGGTAGGGTTCCCAACTCTGACTTGGGAGATTCCTGGAGACTTGGGGGTGATGTCCAGGGAAGGCGGAGCTCAGGAAGCAGAGAAAGATCAGTAAGGATGTAAAGTCACTCTAGGGCTTCTGTTTCTCCTAGGCTCTATAGTATAACCATAGAATTTGCTTCCAAATCTATCTCCTCTAGGGGAACTGATCTCTATGGCCTGGAGATCAGTTGTAATTGCAGGAGAATTCTAGGCCCCCTTACAGGCCATGTGGAATTGCATCAGATCCCGCAGGACCTTGGTGGTGTTCTGCAAAGAGTTCCACCCGGTCGGGGCCAGGACTGAGAAAGCCCTGGACAAGGACAGCTGGACATCTTTGGGGCTGGGGACCATCAGTAGATTGCTATCCAGAGAGTGTAATACTCTCCTGGGGACATACACTTACAGTTCATGGTGGATATGAGCAAGCCAGCATTCATGAATGGAACGTGCATCCCAGGGCACTGCAGCCCCTTGCAACATGCAAGGCTTCCATACTAGATGTATGGGGGAAGGGGGTAGCTCCTCAGCATATATGGAAACAAGGCATTTGAGGACAGAAAGTTGGGAACCTCGTCAGAATGGACACAATTTATGAATACATCCAAACCCTGGGGTTCAGAAAAGAAGTCATAATCTAATTTTCCTTATCACAAATGGGAATTGGTTTGTTTCTTTTTAACAGGAAGCAGATTAAGGCTAGATGGAATATGATGTGAGTTATGAGATCCAGAGGAGCTGCAGGAGAACTGAAAAGTGGCAACAGAGACTCCTGTCTGCATTCTACACACCACTGAATATTGTGCTGGCATTACACTGTAACAATCATTTGCAAATGGATTTTCCTGTATGGACAAGACAATCCACCTAGTGTTGCCCTTGCATATCTCATGCTTCAGAGCATGACGCATGTGGAGGTTCCTATCAGGAAGATTTTCCCATTCACTTCAATGGAGAAAGGCAGCTCCAAAAGTGAATGGGGAAGCCTCTATACACAGAAAATGCATGTGCAACATCACATTATACACAAGGCTATGCATCAGGACTGTTACATCCTTAAAATGGTTGATTTTTTTTTTTTTACATGTACCGCTTAAAAGAGGAAGCACATCTCTTGGGCTATTTTTAAATTCCACTTCCTATTACATTAAGAAAATAGAGCACGATAAGCACTCATTTTTTCCTTTAATGGTACAAGATAACAGTACTTCGCATTGTTATACAGCTTTCCTAAGCACGTCACACACATTATCCCCATTATCAAGGATTATTGTCCCCATATCAAAAAGGGGATGTGGGACACAAGCATTGTCGGCTTATCTAAAGAGACCCAATCACTTGGGAGGGAAGGAGGGCCACAGTAAAAATGACCAGAAAAACACAGAGAGAAACAAACACTAGTGCATGAACTAGGACTGCCAACTCAACTTTGGAAATTTCTGGAGATTTGGGGGGCAGTGCCTGAGGAGGGAGAAGTACGGGAAGAAAAGGGAGTTCAGCAGGGGTGTAATGCCACTCTAGCACTTCCATATCTCCTAGATTCTATGGTGTGCCATCCTGTCTACCCTGCTGACTACTAAGTATTTTGGTTCCACACTGTTGTAATCATTGTTCCTTATCATGATTACTTTGTTTGTATATACTTCTTGGTCTTTTGACAATTTGTATTTTATCTGTTCTGTACTACATTATTACAAGTGATTACTACTGCATAATGGTCATGATATGATTACTAGAGTTATTTGTAGTTATATATCTATATATTCAGTGGGAGTTTTGGATAGGCAGCCCTTTTTCGGAGTTTCTCCTCGCTGATTCCAGCAGTTCTTTTACTCTGTGGGCCTTTGTTGTTTGTGCATCCCATGGAAGTTGTGCCACATTGCTGTCTTTTAGCACTGCTGAGGCATTCCTCTTCTGCAACCAGCCTAAAGTGTTCCACCTAGAGTTGCCAGCTCCGGGTTGGAAAATACCTAGAGATTTGGAGGATAGAGCTTGAGGAGGGCAGGGTTTGGGGCATAATAATACCATAGAGTCCAATTTCCAAAGTGGCCATTTTCTCCAAGTGAATTGATCTCTGTTGCCTGCAGATTAGTTGTAATACCAGGAGATCTCCAGCCACCACCTGGAAGTTGGTAACCCTATTTTCACAGGACACTTACTCTTGCAATAGAGTGTGGCTCCACAAGGCACTTGAGCTTGCAACATCCATGGCAAATGCAAATGCCACTTTGGGGTAAGGAAGCAATTTTCTCCAGGCCAATTTGGCCAGGGATCCTGGAGGGTGTGGTTTTTTGGCCCTCTTCTGAGCATGGAGCAGGGGTCACTGGGTGTGTGTGGGGAGTATTTGTGAATTCCTTGCATTGTGCAGGGGGTTGGACTAAATGACCCTGGGGTCCCTTCCAACTCTTAAGATTCTATGAAAACCAAGGCCAACCATCACCACACCCCAAAACTACTGTGTCACTTTAAATGTATGCCTCTGGTCAGGGAGGTTTATATATCACATTACCTTTCAGTCTTATTGATGAGATTGTATTAAAATTATATATTCCCTAATCAGTGGGTTTGTTTTATCCTTTATCTTTTCCTTTTTGTTACTCAGTCTGCTGCTGTCCTGGGTTGAGTTTTCTTCCCCTGTTTTTAGTTTCAGTCAATTAAAACTTCGGCAGCAGTGTCATCTGCATTCTCTGTAACAAATTACGTCCATTCCAGAAAAAATGACAAGTGCAGAAGCAATCTGTAGAGGCACACTTAAGGCAACCTAGCAAGTTCAGGGCAGAGGTGATGTTTGCATCAGGGACTTTCTGACTGATGCTCAAAGTAATTTATCCAGGCAATGGCTAGTTCATTAGTCAAGGTACTAAGGGAAGTGTTTACATATCTCACTGCTAAAAAAAAAAAACGGAAGGAGCATAAGATTGTTTTTGGCTGCAATTCAACTTCCTCTTCTTGGCCTTACTCAGTGTTCACAACTGGCCGCACCTACCCCAGTACCAAAGAAAGAAAAGTCAGCCAATGGCATTCTACGACACTAGGCCACAAATTTCCGGTGACTACATTCTAGTAAAAGGCCAAGCTCCCCCCCACACCTCTGTCTTTGAGATGTTTTTCTACAAACATTCAGAAAACCATTGCAATGTGAAAGGGAATTGCAAGGTTTTAAAGAGCCAGCACACAAGCAGCTTCACCTCCTTCCTTGCTCCTGTGGAAGAGCACTTTAATCTGCAGAAGGCAGCAAGTGATCATGTTTATCTGTATGTTATGGAAGGCCTACAGCTAGGGTTGCCACTCTTTAGGTAGCACCTGTGGATCTCCTGCTATTACAATTAGTCTCCAGGTGACCAAGGTCAGTTCTCCTGGAGAAAATGGCTGCTTTGGAGTTTGGAGTCTGTGACATTATACCCTGCTGAGGTCCCTCCCCTCCCCTAACGCCTCTCTTCCCAAGCTCCACCTGCCAGATCTCCAGGTATTTCCCAACCCAGAGCTGGTAACCCTACCCACAGCCAAAAAGGTTTTTTTGGTGAACAAGACTGCTCTTGAGGTTACATAAGCAGTTTAAGCTCCTGCCCCACTCCATCAGTTGGCTCCTAAAATATCTAGTTCAGAGAATTCCCAAAGTTTTTGCAAAAGGACATCTCCAACCACATGCTGAGCATATTGGCACAACTCACTACAGTTTCTCGAGCTCTGTGCCAGATGAATATGGAAATAAAAGCCAAGTCATGTCAAAAAAGGGCCATATTGTACACTCAGGATGTAGAATTTACGTGCCATTTTACTTGCTGGAATAATTCTGCTTCCAGGATTCATGTTCTTGCAAGTTCGCCAGATTCTTTTGGGCAGGGGATATGTGGGCTTAGAGATAAGGGGCAGCTAGACAGGGGGCTGTGGTGTATTTATTGCACATGTTACAATGGAAAAATCTGTCCTTCCATCTGATATTTTAAGTGTGTTAGTTTAGCCTCAAGGGGTGGATTCCCTGTTTGTTAGTTCTGTTTATTAGTTAGAACTGTAAGACTGCATGAACACAACACCCTTGTCCTGAAACCAACTGTTCCCATCCCTGAATCTTCTTGCTAATAAATGGAAACTTAGAACACATCCATTTCTTCTGTGTGAAGTTAAGAGCAGGAACCTGAGTGTGTGCCCTATTCCTGCTTTGCAAGCAAAAGGGAACATCACAGTAGTAACAGAGAGAAAAACTTGAGAGAAGTCCTACCAGCTCCAGGATCACACAGACATTTGGAAAAAGAACAGGGAAATCCTATGGCAGAGTGAATGGGCTTCAAAGGGTGTGACTCTGCTCAGGGTTGCATTATGTATGTGCAAACTGAAAGCTTGCCAGTGCTCTCCTGGAGCTTCTTGCGTGCACAGAATGAGAACCCTGATGGTGCTGCTGGGCGAAGAGCAGCTGTGGCAGAACACATTCATTGTATTCAGAAGGTCATACGTTAAAACACCAAGATCTCCAGCAAAAGAAGTTAGTAATCACTGTAAAATCACTGTAAAATCACTGTCGTTGAAGGGCTGTTCCCGGAGGCACTCAAGGTTGCGATGGTCCGTCCCCTCCTTAAAAAACCATCTCTGGACCCCGCTGTATTGGCCAACTATCGGCCGGTGTCTAACCTACCCTATTTGGGCAAGGTATTGGAGAGGGCGGTGGCGATACAGTTGCAGAGCTTCATGGATGACACCTCCATGCTAGACCCGTTTCGTCCGGTCCGCTGGCTAGGCGGGATATAAATAGAACAAATAAATAAATAATAAATAAATAAAGAAGAAGAAGAAGCTCTTCCTGAGATCCAAGAGAGCTGTTGATGATCAGAAAAGACAGTCCCAAGCAGGACAGACCAATAGTCTGATTCTTTGATTGATGTTTTTTTTAAAAGAACCACCAGAGCAGAGGTCCATCAGTGGCTGTTAGCCACAAGGTACCAATAGGAACTCTCGGTCTGGGGCAAGGGATGCTCTGTATCCTTGGTGCTTGTGGCGGGGGAGGGCAACAATGGGAGGGCTTCTAGTGTCCTGGCCCCACCGGTGGACCTCCTGATGGCACCTGGTATTTCTGGCCACTGTGTGACAGAGTGTTGGACTGGATGGGCCACTGGCCTGATCCAACATTGGCTTCTCTTATGTTCTTATGTTCTAAAAGATCATTTTGCACTAGCTGTTTGTCAGGCACTCCATGAAGAGCACTGGAGCAAGGGAGGGCTCTGGTCACAGGAATAAGATGCCCATAAGGCTCTTGATTTAGGAGCCACTGGAAATGTTTGCTTTCTTGCATATGGCCTCTTGACAGGTTTCAGCTATAATGCTAACATGCAATGTATGTTAGTATTATCATGTCATGTCATTGGCGAAGGCCCCTGCTGCTGGCCATAGCTGGCACACTTCTAAGGTGACATACTACGTATATGTATTATATATTACATTTTAAGATATGGAAGGAGAATACCCGATTAGGCAAGGTTATGTCATTATTCTTTGGAAAGTTAATCTGTCCCAAGTGAGGCATCATGCTAATGGCCCCTTACAAACTGAGATCAAACTGAGATAACTGAGACACAGAGAACACTCTCATTGCCCCCCCTCAAAACCTATTCTGAATGCAGGCAAATTCATAGGCACCAGACCAAAATCATGCATTTAAATATGTTCATCACTCTATGTGGGTCCACACCCAGCACCAAATGTGACACACACCTTAGAAATAACTATGTATACCAAGTACCACTTTTCACCCACTCACCACACCTACCATGACTCACAATTTACACCCACACCCACACTGTCCCTGGCTTGCTTGGGTCTAGAATACCACAACTTTCCCACCTTGCCCCACTCATTTATTGATTAACTTTATCTTGAACGGTACAGTTGCCAGGGGGCAGGCTATAGGATGCAGGGCCATGCTTCAGAATTTAGGCCAACATGAAAAAATGGCTACCACCCATTTCAAAACATCCTTTCAGTTCTGAGCAAAGAACATAGCACCTGACCTGGAGCTTCACATATGGGTGAATGTGCAGAAATTAGGGTCTTATCAACCAGTGACAAGCAAAAAATCTAACCTTGTAGAACAGAGCATCTATATTGCTAAAGAATTCAAGCACTGCATTATTTTTAAAAACTTGGGGGCATCCTTTTGCCCATAAACTTGCAAAATTTCCTCAGCACTGCTTGCAAGTTTCAGGTTCTCACAAGCTCACTTTAAGCTTTTTGACAAAGGGATGAATGGCTTTTGAGATAAGTGACAGCTGAACAGGAGGTACAAGGGGAAAGACGGTGAACAGTCAGGAGAATAAAAACCAGATCTAAAATCTGGCTATCAAATACTGCTGCATTTCTGCTAATTTCTACATTTTTTAAAAAGAGAGACAGTGTGGTGTAGTGGTTAAGAGCGGTGGGCCCCAATCTGGAGAACCAGGTTTGATTCCCCACTCCTCCACATGCAGCCTTCTGGGTGACCTTGGGCCAGTCACAGTTCTCTCAGAGCTCTCTCAGGCCCGCCTACCTCACAGGGTGTCTGTTGTGGGGAGAGGAAGGGAAGGCAATTGTAAGCCGCTTTGAGACTCCTTGGGGAAGAGAAAAGTGGGGTATAAAAACCAACGTTTCTTTATTAAAAACTGAGATGAGTACCGCCCCCTAGAGTCAGATTCAACTGGCTTTCGAGCAAGGGAAACCTTTACCTTTACCGAACTCTGGTTAGGATTGCACTCCAAGTCCACCATATCCGTGGTAGTCAGAATGAAGAAGCCCAGCAAAGCTCATCCATTTGGACTGCCACTAGCAGACTCTCTGAAGGAGAACTGTGGACTGAGAGACTAGAAAGTATTTTCTGTCATCACCTTCCCCTTTTGTTCATGTCATCTTTTCTATCCATTTTCCTGCTGGGGCACTGCTGAAAGTCTCCATTCCAAGAAACAAGGCAATGGCAGACTTTCAAATGCTGACACTTCAAGAATTACAAATCTACCTTACTTTTAATATCATTCAGGGCAAGTATAGAGTTAGGGTTAGAGGGCTGCATGTTTTCACTTTTTCTTCATATCTTTGCTGAGCTTGACTATATGTACTCTTTTTGTTTCTTCAACTTTCTTATATTTTGAATACCCAACCTCTGCACCCATGCCATGCCTATGCAGTCCTGCTTTCTTCAGAGTGGTAAGGGGGAGGGCCATAGGCTGAGCTCGCCACCCCTAAAGCATAAAAGTGCAGCTTTAATCCTGTATTCCCATGGTGCTTTGCCCTACTTGGTGGTGGCATCCACTTTCTGATCAGCCTACAACACCAGAGCCCCTTCCATTTGCAATCCCTCTGGTAATGAGGAAAAACAAAATTGCAGCTAGCTTTTTTTAAAAAAGACTTTTTGGACAGACATGCCCACTAAACACATTTCTGCTCTCAAAGGCTACATCCCGTTGTCGCTAGCCCTTGCTGGTGATGTAATAACCACAGCAGACAGCCCACAGAGGAGTTTCTTCCTCATGTCTGCTGCTTTCCCATGACGCTGCTGTTACAGTGGAAAGATCTATCGTGGGAGGACTGTAACTTGTGACAAAGTGACAACTTGCAAAAGAGATTGAGGCTTCTTAGCCCACAGGACCTCAATATGGTCGCACAAGGAAGCCATCGCAGTTGGAAGACCTTCCAGCATTTAATCTGGGCTGGGGATCCACTCCACGCTTTCAGTCCACAGAGCTGTAATGAACCTTACATTGTCCGGCTTGGATGAGTCCAATGATTTATTTTGGTCCCAGGAGATGTGCATGCTACAACCACCTTGCTGAAACTAAGCCGTTATGGGTGTGGTCAATACCTCTACAGGAGATCTCCTAGAAATCCTATATAAACTGCCTTAAACTGAAGGAAGGAAGGAAGGCAGAACATAAATTCACACTAAATAGTCCAGCATCTGGTTTTCAGTAATGGTCAGCCAGACCATTATATTAATCTTCTATTTATGAAATGTACATACTGATTTTCAATAGCTCTACACAAGCCCATTTACAGCATAAAATAAGCATCTATGAAAACAACTGCCCTGACCTGGCTTGCCCAGTCTTGTCAGATCTCGGAAGCTAGAATTGACCTTGGTCAGTATTTGGATGGGAGATCACCAAGGAATGCCAGGGCTACTACGTAGATGCAGGCAATGGCAAAACACTTCTGAATGTCTCTTGCCACAAAAACCCAACGAGGTCAACCATAAGTCAGCTGTGACATGACGGCCAAAAAAAAATACAATCAATGAACTAAATCTCAAGACAATAACAAATAAAACAGGTCAATCAATAGCAAAGCAGATAAACTGTCATCTTAAGATACTTCTTGCATTCCTCACATAGTCTCCGAGAGTTCCGCGTTCAGAACAATTCTTAGGCACATGCAGGATTGGGACCATGGCTGTGCAGGGAGAGGAGGCTTAAGAAATGCTTTCATCGGTCCAAAAGGAGGCAAGAGATTATACAAACTGAGCTTGTTGAGTGAGGGCATTCCACAATATTGGTGCTATCACTGACAAGGCCCTCTTCGTGCTAGGAACCAAAAAAGGGGGTACCCCAAACTGATCACAAAACGCATGGAGGATTGTGGCAGAATGCAATCCCCAAAACACCTTGGAGTCTGACAGCTTAGGGCTTTACAGAGCCAGTGTGGTGTAGTGCTTGGACTATGATCTGAGAGACCCAGGTTCAAACACCCCTTTGCCATGGAAGGTTTCTTGGCAGCCTTGGGCCACTCACAAATTCTCAGCCTAATCTACCTCACAGGGTTGTTGTGAGGAGAATGATGTAAGTTGCTTTGGGTCCCCACTGGAGGGAAAGGTACAAATGAAATAAATTACTAAATAAATTACAGGTCAAAACACCTTGAGATCTGAAGCGCAGTGATAACTAGAGCTGCCAGCTCCAAATTGGGAAATACCTGGAGATTTGGGGGATGGAGCCTGAGGAAGGCAGGGTTTGGGGAGGGAAGGGATTTAAATGGGGTATAGTGCCATAGAGTCCACCTTCCAAAGTGGGCATTTTCTCCAGGTGAACTGACTTCTGTCAAATGGAGATCAGCTGTATTAGCAGATCTCCAGCCACCACCTAGAGGTTGGCAACCCTAGTGATCAGTTTAATTGTTATACGGTAGTTATAATATGATCAGGCCAACTAATTTATCTCAAAATCATGGTAGCAACCATTTGTACCTATTGGAATTTTCCAGACACTGGGAAATAGCTAGCAAATGACTTAAAACTAGAAGAAGAAAAAGAATTGTGGGCCTCAGCTGCTGCCTAGGAATCTAAGAGCACCTGCAAGCTATTTTTATTTTATTTATTTACTTTATTTACATCCTGCCTTTCTCCCCAGTGGGGACCCAAAGCAGCTTACATTGTTCTCCTCTCCTCCATTTTATCCTCACACCAACCCTGTGAGGTAGGTTAGGCTGAGTGGGTGTGACTGGCCCAAGGTGACCCAGGATCGCATCACCCCAGGATCTGAAGCAACTGTAGTTAGAACCTATACCATGGCTTCAGTTTCCAAATATACAAGCAAATCATGGTTTCAAGCTGCTTTCATACTTTCAGAGTCCATCTGCCGAGGATTTCAACCTCTATATGCAGTTGTCTCTGAAGGTCAAGCAATGGCTGTAAACTATGGATAAATCCATTCAGCCATCACATCACAAACTATGATTTGCAAATCCACCTCAAACTATGGTTTCTGGCTTGCTAGCCTATAACAAGCTTAGATTTGTCAGTTCAATAATCTCAGGAAATCATACTCAATCCTCCTTAACTGTGGTTCAGAATAAACATCTGAACTATGGTTTCACATATCTTTTTTTTTTTTTAAATAGAAACTGTTCAAAAAAATTTCTGAGCCATCCAAATTCTGTACCAAGAACAGCTAAATTCTGCAGCCCAAATTAATTGAAACAAAGTACTTGTACAGTTTTCCTTCTCTTCCACAACTCAGTTTTGCCATTTTACAGCATAGTTTCTTCTGCTTCTGCTCATCACAGAGAGGGACCAAGAAGTATGCAGAGTATGAAGCCAGCGGGAAGCTCATCCAGCCACACTCCTTGGGTTTCTGAACTTGCACACAAATTTAGAAGCCTGTGTTTGCAGCCCTGTTAGAATCTTATAGCAGCCACCACCACAGACCCTCAGCAAGCTGTATTTTGTGCCCAATAACACATTTCTTTGGGGTTTGCATAGAATCACAGGTGGCATAGATACCTAGTTATAACTAGAGAACTAAACATCGCCAAAACCAAATCAATTTTATCTGTAACTCTATTGTCATCAGCTGTCCTGCGCACTTGTAACATTACCTTACTGAAATCTAACCATGACAAAGGACAGTTAATTGAGCCTGTGCAATGTAACAAGGAAATGTATCACTGCATCTATGAGTCAGTAGCAGAGGACCAGTAGCATGACTACTTGGCATGTGGGTGGCAAGTTGTCCCACCACACCTCTATCCCACATGGGTGACAGTGTCAATCATATGGCAAGTATGACCTTTTAGTTCAAGTAACATATAAGGGAAGCAGCTCTCCACTCATTCTGCCATGCCTTTTATCGACCAGTCACAGGTGGCTTGCACACTGGCACAGTTCAGTAATATGAAATCCTATTGTTCACTATGCTTCAGTCCTACCTCAAGGGTGATTTTCAGAGTGTGTTGCTGGGGGACTCCTGCTCTGCACCTCGGCCTCTGGCCTGCAGGGTTCTCCAAGGTTCCTTCTTGTCCCCCATGCTTTTCAATGTCAATGTAAAGCTGCTGGGAGAGGTCATCCAAAGATCTGGGCTGAGTTGCCACCAGGGCTTTTTTTGTAGGAAAAGCCCAGCAGGAACTCATTAGCATAATAGGTCACACCCAACAGCAGAAACTCATTAGCATATTAGGCCACACCACTGACAGCACAGCTTATTAGCATATTAGGCCACACCCCCATGTTACCAGAAGAGTGGTCATCCAGCCACACCCACCTCGTGCTTCTTATTCTGTTTACCTTGTTTGTTGTCAAAACCCAGGCTTTTTTTGTAGCAGGAATTAATTTGCATGTTAGGCCACATACCCTTAATGTAGCCAATCCTAATGAGTTTCTGCTGTTGGGTGTGGCCTATTATGCTAATGAGTTCTTGTTGGGTGTGGCCAACTCAGGAGCCAGCCGGAATTCCGTTCCTGTGCGTTCCTGCCCCAAAATAGCCCTGGTTGCCACCAATATGAAAATGACACTGAAGTACACATTATACTGCTAACAGGTCCCAGGAAGATTGTGGAAACATGAACAGTTTTGGAATGGATGAATACCAAGAAACTGAAACTTAATCTTAACAAAATAGAGGTGATACTGGTGTGTGTGGGGGTCTGACCCAGAAAATGGGTTATCCCTTATTCTGGGTGGGGTTGTAGTCCCCCTATAGGAGCATTCCCCCTAAAGGAGCAGGTTCATAGCTTGTGGGTGCTGCTGGATCCAGGACTCATGCTGGATAAAGAGGTGGCAACAGTGATCAGGGATGCTGTTCACTACCTTTGGGTGGTGAGCCAGCTGGAGCCCTTCCTGGGTGGGGAAATCTTGTCACTGTGGTGCATGCCCTGGAACTACCTAGATTAGATTACTGCTATACACTCTATGTAAAGTCAACCTTGGAGACTGTCCAGAAGCTACAGTTGGTACAGAATGCTGTAGTGTTGACTGTAGTGCTGATTGCAGTGGGTCATAGGAACCATTATCACTCCAGTCATGTTCCATCTACACTGACTTCTAATTTGCTTCTGGGCTCAATTCAAGATGTTGGTATTTTACCCTTTAAGGCCCTGTTCTTAGTGTTGCTAACCTCCAGGTGGTGGTTGGAGATCCCCTGGGATTACAACTAATCTCTAGGCAACAGAGATCAATTCATCTGGAGAAAATGGCCACTTTGGAAGGTGAACTCTGTGGAATTATACCCCATTGGATTCCCTTCCCAAACTCTGCCCTCCTCAGGCTCCACCCCCAAAATCTCCAGGTATGTCCCAATATGGAGTTGGCAATCCTACCTGTACTGCCTGGACTAGCATACTTTAAGGAGTTCCTTCTTCCATTTGAACCTACCTACCCGTTCACTCCGGCCACCTCTGGTGGCCCTGCTTTGGTTGCCCCTATTGTCTGAGACTAGACCGATGTCAACCCAAGAAAGGACTTTCTCATTTGTGGCACCAAAATTTTGGCACTCCCTCCTCAGGGAGACTCATCTCTCTCTTTTTATCAGTGTCTTCCACCAGAAAGTAAAGGCCTTTTTTTTTCATTGGCATACCCCCAATAATGGTTACTGGCCTTCCTCCCAGGTTCTGGTGTTGTATGTTTATGTGGGGTCTAATGCAGTTTTGCAGGGCCTGCAAAACAGAGATGTTCTGCCAGGCCTATGGTTGAACAACAAAGGACAACGGAGTGAGAGAGCTGCTGTAACCAAAAATATTAAACTTAAAAAATGGGCTGCATACTTAAGAAGAAGAGGAGATTGGATTTATATCCCACGCTTCACTACCCAAGAGAGTCTCTGAACAGCTTACAAACTCCTTTTCCTTCCCCTCCCCACAACAGACACCCTGTGAGGTAGGTGGGGCTGAGAGAGCTCTGACAGAAACTGCTCTTTTTCAAGAACAGCTGTGCCAGAACTATGGCTTGTCCAAGGTCATCCAGCAGGTGCAAGTGGAGGAGTGGGGAATCAAACCCGGTTCTCCCAGATTAGAGTCTGCACAACTACACCAAACATGCCCTGTACTTAAACTACAGTGTGTGTTGTGCTGTGCTCCTTATCTATGATTCCTTATTTTTTTGTAGCTTATTATCCCGGACAGGTAACCGGAAGATTATCACCAAAAAGGTCATTCCATTGGGAGGCATTAAAAGTTTTTCTTTTCTGTTTCATTCAACATAGATTCATTCTCGCTATAATAGGTGAGTCATAAATGCAGCATAAAAATGTTTTAAATATCTATACAAGATCTGGTCCTTTAACTCCATGTTGATTGGCTGAATTCAATGAAGCCTCTGAACATTTAAGGTCGTAGAACAATATCTGGCTTACAAATCGATGATAACACTCTATACAGCCCTTGATTCTCACTGGAGAGATCACAACAGAACTTGAAAAGCACACCTACAGTCTAAATCTCCATTTGAATGTTGAAAAACGAGCTTGATCCTAACACCCCTTTTCAAGGCTGAGAAAAGTGCAAAAATATAGCAGGTTGGGCCAAAGCTACCATAAGCACAGCAGATCTCACAGATAGAATCCCTGATCCTTTCTCCTTCTCTCTCAGAATCCCTTGTAATCCACTTCTGATGTCTGGGTGACCCAACAGGTGATGTGATGCAGTGAGAATTTAAGAACATCAGAAGAGCCCTGCTGAATCAGACCAGAGGTCATCTAGTCCAGCATCCTGTCTCACACAGAGGCCAACCAGTTCCTCCGGAGGACCACTAACAGGGCATAGAGGCCGAGGCGTTCCCCGGATGTTGCCTCCTGGCACTAGTATCCAGAGATGTATTGCCTCTGTGGAGGTTCCCTTTAGTCACCGTAGCTAGCAGCCACTGATACACCTATCCTCCATGAATCTGTATAATCCCTTTCAAAGCCTGAACATCCTCTGACAGCAAATTCCACATTTTAATCACTCACTGTGTAAAGAAGTATTTTTCATGGAATCATAGAACCACAGAGTTGGAAGGGGCCATACAGGCCATCTAGTCCAACCCCCTGCTCAATGCAGGATCAGCCTAGAGTATCTCTGACAAGTGTTTGCCAGCCACTGCTCAAAGACTGCCAGTGAGGGGGAGCTCACCACCTCCCTAGGCAGCTGATTCCACTGTTGCACAACTCTTACTGTAAAAAATTTTTCCTTAATACCCAGCCAGTACCTTCCCACCCTTAATTTAAACCCATTATTGTGAGTCCTATCCTCTGCTTCCAACAGGAAGAGCTCCCTGCCCTCCTCCAAGTGACAGCCTTTCAATCACATAAAGAAAACAATCATGTCCCCTCTCAACGTCCTCTTCTCCAGACTAAACATTCTCTCAGCCTTTCCTCATAGGGCTTGGTCTCCAGGCCTCCGATCGTCCTCGTCGCTCTCCTCTGCACCAGCTCAGGTAGCCGCTTCAGACTGCTCCTCCAGGAGGCTCAGTACATTCTAACCAATCAGTACTTCAAACATGCAGTTGCAGCATGACATGTTACCATTGCCTGAGCCATTATACAAAAGCATAAGTGAAATCTCAGTCTTTCAGTGCATCTTTGATGCTACTTACCACCGAAGGGGTTGATGTTATTTGTGATTCGGGAGATGATGGATTCTTTGAGCTCTCTTTTCTTCACACATTGTATACCCAGGTTCTGAAAGCTGGAGCACAAACAAGTAACCATCAGCAATTTCAAACCACTGTCGGCAGCCCAGTCCTGACCTAAAAGTGAATTATTGCAAAAATTCTGATGGCAGAACACTCCTTGCAGGAGGATTTCACTGAGAATGGCCATGAGAATGTCATGATATTCAGCAAACTCATAAAGGTGCCACCATGTTAGCGTACGTGTATTTTCTTCTCTGACAAAATGCAAAATGGCGGCGGGGGTGGGGTGGGGATTGCGAGGTGCAAGAGCAGAAAGGCTGCCAAGGAGACTTATATAAATTTGAAACCATGCAGTACAAAAAACTAAGCACACACGCATGCATTCCAAGCATACAAACACAGGAGGACTGAAAATGAGATAGACAGCTGGTATCTCTGCACTACAAACTTGTATCAGTTTTCATTCCACTTTAATTGTCATGGCTTCGTCCAAAGAATTCTGAGAATTCTAGCTTGGTAATGGTGCTGAAAATTGTGTTAAGAGACGGTGGCACCAGGAGAGGGAAGAGAGAAAGACCAGTGTGTAGTTTGCTAACCAAGGCTTTTCACACCAAGGAAATACCTCTGCTCCTATTTTGGAATGGTAGCACGTGACTAGGAACTTTTAAAAAATGTCCTTTGAAATGGCTGGACCTGACCCAGGGACCCCTGCAGAATCAGTGGGGGAGCCATACAGACTCTTTATCCTTAACTAGTCCTATGACCATATGAAGCTGCCTTATACTGTACCAACTAAACCTACTTCCAGGGGCATAGACTTTGTAAATCCCCGGGGGGGGGCCTTTCATGCGCGCGCGTGCACGGGACCATGTCCCCGCTGCTTCCCCCCCCCCAGCCCCAGGGAGGCAGGAGGGCAGGCCAGGGGTGGAGGGGAAGGAGAGGCAGCGACGGCAGCCAGCTGGCTGGCTGACTGCCGCGTGCGCGAGGCGCAGGACCATGTCCCCGCCACCTCTCTCCCCCTCCCCCGCCCCAGGGAGGCAGGAGGGCAGGCCGGGGGTGGAGGGGAAGGAGAGGCGGTGACGGCAGCCAGCTGGCCGGCTGACTGGCCACCAGCGGGCGCTCCATTTTGCCGGGGGTGGCTGAGCCCCCCCCGGAAAATTTCGGGGAAGGCTCGAGCCCTCCCGTAGTTGACGCCTGTGCCTACTTCCTTTAGCTTAGTGCTGTCTACTCTACCTGGCGCTCTCAAGTCAGGGAGAGCCAAGAAGAGTTTCCCAAACACTAGTCATTTGGGATCCTTTAATGGGACATATCAGGGATTGAACCAGGGACCCTTTTAATGGAAAGAATGTGCTTGTAGCTATAGGGTCCTGGGCTACCACCTAGGGTTCAGTGATGACAGGAAGAAGAGCCAGAGTTTCTGAACATGACTATGCTTAAAAGGAATCCTCTCCATTCCTGAGCAACCTGATGCTATTTTAAGCAGAGCATGCAAAGAGAAGCAGGAGGCATAAAGACCCACAGCAGAGATTGCGCTCAACTGACCAACACTACTTCTTGTCCCCAGCCCCAAGGATGTCTGGTTAGCCTCAAGCAGGGCCAGGACCTTCTCTGCCCTGGCCCCAATCTGGTGGAACAAGCTCCCACTAGAGATCAGGGCCCTGCAGGATTTGTTACAATTCTCTAGGGCCTGTGAAACAGAGCTCTTCCACCGGGCTTTCACTTGAGGTGATGGAGATCCAAAATCCACCTCTGGCCTTGCCTACTAAAATGACTGGCTACTGAAATTGCTGGCTTCTGATCAGCCTAAACTGAGCATAGCAATTGAGGTTTTTGCAATGACTGTTGTTTTTATTATTGTGTTAAATGTTGTTTTTAATTATCTAACTTACATGTTACTGTTTAATTATTTAACCTACATGTTATTGTTGTCACGATCTGTGTGACCTTGTAACCCGCCCCGCGCCCATTCACAGGGAAGGTGAGATAGAAATCGAATTAAATAAATAATCAATAGAATAGAGCCCTTGATCTCGATGTATGTGCACTAGCATCAGATCCTTCAAAAAGAAGCAAAAAGGAGAGGCAGCTGTACAGGGGCTCATGATCCAGCATGCAGGGTTAACACAACCCACCTGCAAGTCCTTACCCATAGATTGCTCTAGTGGAGGGGGACCAAATGCGCCTCTCAACTAGCACATGAGGCAGTTTGTTTCAAGTATTTGGATCCCAGTTCATAAAAGGCTTTAAAAGTAAGTCCAAGCACCTTGGACTGAGCCTGTTTCCAGTTGCTAAATCTTCATAGGAAGATGGAAGTCATTCGGCAACACAGAGAAAGAAGTGGAACTGGTTTCAAATAATGCATCCAACCTCTGCCTCTGGTTGGTTCCAGAGACGGGACTGGTTATAATTCATTAAAAATGCTATGGGAGACATGACAGACAGCATGCAGATTGCATTTATGTCTACCATGTGTGACCTATGCTATAAGCACTGTGGGGTACTGTTTGTGGAAAGTTTTGTTGTTTCAAACCACAAAGACTTAAACCAGGCTCTCTGATCAAAACCAGCCTGTTCAAGTAATATTGAGGCTGCTGAGAGGAGATGAACAAGGGGTACAAAACATCAGGGGTCTGAATCACCCCAGGAACCTGACAAGTTGCAATAGCAGAATATTTACGTAAATAGTACATTTTTATCTCACCCTCCCTCCAGGAAGCAAAGAGCATCATACATGCTTTTCCCTCCTTTTATAATCACAACACTGTGAGATACAACATCAGTGTGTCTGTGTGAAGTTGTTTCAGAATTGGTGTCATATACACCCCAACAGCCATAACCTATCAACATACAGAGAGTCACATTTTATACCAGTTCATTATCCAAGACACCTTCAAAGGTAAGTCAAGTAGGGAACTTACACAAGTTTCATAAGTCTAGTACCAGTTTGATGTAGTGGTTAAGTGCACGGACTCTAATCCGGGTTTGATTCCCCACCCCTCCTCTTGCCACTGCTGGATGACCTTGGGCAAGTCATAGTTCTGTCAGAGCTGTCTTGTCAAGGACAGCTCTGGAAAGAGCTCTCTCAGCCCCACCTACCTCACAGGGTGTCTGTTGTGGGGAGGGGAAGGGAAAGGAGTTTGTAAGCCGCTCTGAGACTCCAAGTGAAGGGCAGGGTATAAATCCAATCTCTTCTCTTCTACCATTCTCTCCAAACACCAACCTAGGCTAGTTCCTCCCTCAGTGATCTGAAAGCACAAGGGATCTAGAGCCCAGGACGCATGTCATCACACTGGCCATTGGATTATAGCCTCTCCAGTTCACAAATATCTTGGTTGTAAGCCTGTATGAATGAATGTTTCATAAATCTGAGTAGAGTACCAAGAAGCCCTGAGCATTTGCATATTTATTTCTGTACAGAAAAAAAACCACCTGTTGTACATGACAGTAGGGGGTGAAGTCAACTTCACTCTTGTAGTGCATACCTTTTAAAACTAAAAAGAATCCCTGTGACCTACTGACGCAGCTTAAACTTGTATCAGTGTCAAGTGCTGTCAAGTCACTTCCGACGTATAGTAACCCCATGAATTAATAAGCTCCAAAATGTCGTTAACAGCCTCGCCCAGACCTTGCAAACTGAGGGTCGTGGCTTCCTTGATGGAGTGAATCCCTCTCATGTTGGGTCTTCCTCGTTTTCTGCTGCCCCCAACTTTTTCTGGCACTATTGTCTCTTCCAGTGAGTTGTGTCTTCTCATAACGTGACCAAAGTACAATAGCCACAGTTTAGTCATTTGAGCTTCCAGGGCGGGTTCAGGCTTGAGAATGCATCCATGAGATGTTGTAAAAGTTAAGACATAGTGGACCAGAATATATTCACGCTTAACAACATTTGTGCTCTGCAGCATTAGACCTCCATCAAGAATTATCTGCAAGAAGCCCAGTGACTGCGAGGTGGTCCATGAGAAAGTGGCCAGCCGTCCACCAGCAGGGAATGGGCTGCCTTTGAGAGAAACTGTGACTCAATGAAAGATGCACATGCTGTGCATACAGAAGGCCCCAAGTTTTATCCCTGCTGGGAAACACCTTTCACTGCCTGAGAGACCGAGGAGTCACTGCCACAGTAGACTGTGGTTTGGATTCAGCTACGCATCTTCTGTCCACACAGACCTTCCCTCCGACCCCACCCTGGGACATACTCTGTGGCTTCTGCCAAAGGAGAAGAAAAGAATACTTTATCTCAGCAGTTTTGATATTGAATTTGACTGCCTCAGTCACACCACAGAAGAAACAACCGGCTTCAAGGAGAGGCAATCTACTCTGTTCTGGTTACCGAGGAAGGTTCTGCAATTCTTACTGTGACTCATGAACAGATCAGGTTGTACCTTCTTAGCCTTGTAAAGTACCTGGAAGTTAAGATGGGGCTCCTTGGCCAACAACTGATTTTTGCTAGAGGGTCAGCAAAAATATGCTGACAAGCCCTACAACCACAGCAAATGCCTCCATGATCCAGGTTTGTCACTGTTTCAACAAGCAGGTGAGGGCTCATGGCAGCTGTGTGCCAAACAGTGATTTATTTTGCAGCACGCAGTGCTCAAGAAGTGTCTCCATAGGTAAAAGCATGACCATGTCTGCACTAGTGAACCACACCTGCCTCCAGTACACTCGCTCACTTTCTTTTGCCTTTATTCGGGGGCAGTGGGAAAGTACAAAGAGTGTTCTTAAGAAACAGTACCGGAACCTTGAGGGAGGAAGGGAGGGAGCTGTGATGAAAAGCAGCAGGGAGCAGAAGGATTAAATACACACACCCCTCTGCTTCCAAAGAAGCTTTTCCTTAGAACAAAAAGTGGCCACAAAGTTTTGTGATGTACTCACAATTCTGCTGTCAGAAGATACCAACATGACTAAGAAGGTCCTGGGAATGTCTTACACAAAAATAGGATTCAAATGATGAGATCTATAGTTTAAATAATAAAATGGTTCTTCTAAGCAACAAGTGGTTGGGGATTTTAAATATAATCTAATTAAAAACACCATTAACTGAGCATTCTCAAAATAGCAGCTTCTATATGTACAGTATTTACTCAAATGCAAGACTAGGTTTTTCACAATGATGCCATAAAAAAGGAGTAGTATCATCTTACATTTGCATACAAGTTGCAGTTATACCCAACAATATTTTTGTGTATGTATAACCTTTCAAGTAAATATAGTACATTTGATCACAGGAAAAGGGGAGTGGTTATGGGGGCTTTCAGAGAACAGAAAGAGGAAAAGGGAAATGAGATGCCTCCTGCAAGTCCTTGTGGGTCCCCCACTTGGCATGGAGATATACGTCATACGGAGCAAACTATGTGATAAACACATTTCTTTTTGTCCTTTTTATATTATATACATAATTCATTGTTCATGTGTATTATTCTTTTTCTGAATTTAAAAAAATTAGAAATCCAGTGGGGGTGTAGGGTTAGTCTGTTGCAACAAAATTGAACGGAAATCCAATAGCATCTTAAAGATCAACAAAACTTATTCCCGAAGTATAAACATAAGTATAAGTATAAATACCTGCGGTGGTTGTACACTTTATGCATCTGATGAAGGAAGCTCTAATTCACAAAAGCTTATTCTGGAATAAATTTTGTTAGCCTTTAAGGTGCCACAGAACTTCTCTTTAATTATCTAGTTAAGAGTAATCACTGTGAATTCAGGTTAAAAAAATCAACAAAAATGGTGCAGATGTGTCAGACTGGTTTGTGCAACTTTCAGAAAGGAACACTATTGATTCATGTCCTGATCTGGAGGTCAAGAGAAATACAAGTTTTCTGATCTCATCAGATTCTGGATAGAAGCAACGACAGCTGCTACTTTGCATACAATGGATGGTATCGGATCACAAGGCAGCTTCACAGGGACTCCCCCCACCTACCACCAGCAACTTGATTCTTTCCCACATGGAAAACCCATGACATCATCCCCACCCTGGGGACAGCACAAAATAGGAAGTTGAATGCCAAACAGCAGCAAAGTGCAATATCAAAATCAGGAAAATAAATGCAAACCAGGCTTGCTGTACTAACTACTCTGTCCCCAATCAGCTTTTTGACTGTCTCACAATGCCTGACATTACTGCAAAAGAAAAAAATGACTCTGTTTAAGAGTTATATTTCTCAGAATTACTAGTCAAGATTTGAAGAAGAGCAACAGAGCGTCTAGTGGCAGCTCATCAGACTAACAAATGCAGAGTGGCATAAGCTAGTGCTTCATCAGATGAATGGTTATCCTCAAATGCCACATGCATACACGGGGGCAAAGATACAGTGGGAAAAAACAAACATTAAAAAAACGCACCCAAAAGACCATGATTTATAACAGATGCCGTCTGTGACATTTCTATGCCAAGCACACTGACATATACCACAAGTTTAGTAACCATTCACACCACTGGTAACTGGCAATAATGTAATCTACACTGGAAAAGTATAGCAGTCAAGAGAATGAGCCGTGAACTAGGAGGTCACTAGTTCACACTTAGCTTCTGTACTGAACTCACCAGATGAACTTCAGCAAGCCACTTCCCCTCTCCGACTTAATCCATATCTAGAATATAGGGGTAACACCACAGCAGTGCCTTACAGGACTGTTGCAAGGACTAGAACTAGAGACTGGGTTGGATTCCAAGTACTGTGAGTGGAAGGATTTTCCCCACAGTCCCCTGTCCACAGTACTCCCTGACAACCATATCCTGATGGTTGGGGGAATACTTAAGAACAACATGTGGGCTGATTCAGGGGTCTGCCATGGCAGAAAATCAGCAAAAATAAAATAAAAATTCACACAACATGCCATCAAGTCACTGGAAGAACCCTTCAGCTTTTGAAAAAAGAAAAATAACCAACTCAATAGGGAAAACACTGGAATGTCACCTGGATTCTCTGTAAAAAATGAGTGAATTTTCTTCCTTCAGGAGCAACCATACCTCTTACCTGTCCTTCAAAACCAAACCACGATTAAAAACTGACTTCATTTTTACAGCAGCATTTTGTGTTTTATTTGTATAACTTAATTTTCTTGGACCACCTTAGGCAGACAACTATTTAAAGGGGAAGAGGGCAGAGGCACCCTTAATCTCCAGCACCCGTTTTTAGAGACAGACTATGTCAAACAGGAAATCTGTGCTATGCCATCTGTCCCTCTGTGTGCTGCTGTAGGCTTCCAAAGGTTACAGGCTGCAGGTTATGATGGGTAACACAGTATGACTACAAAGGTCTGTTTATTTAAACAGATATTGCTCACAGGTAACCCGGCAAGGCAAACTGATGTCGCCCTTCTTCACCTCGCCTGGTTTCTTGAGAAGGGTTTCTGACTGGCACATGAAGAGAGGAAACCGAGCCCTCCATTCCCTGTTGCTTCCTAACTTTAATCAGGCCAGGAATTAGGAGTAGGGAAGCCAGGTGTCAGTTCCAGGCAACCTACTTAACTGTTCACTCATTTTTTCAAACAATACGAACAGTTCATTTTCGCTTGTGCAGCTGGCAATGTTGAATTACACAGCCAAGCCTGTATTAATGTTAAGGATTAGGAAGAGGAAAACTGACAATATCACTACGCATTCAACAATCAGTGGGCATGCTGAATGACTGCACCATCACTGAATTCACATGAAACAGTCTTATGCTCAATCAAACCATTGGGGTGTCCAGGTCAGCATTGTCTACTCTGACTGGCAGTAGCTCTCCAAAATCTCAGTCTAAAGTCTTTCACTATGCCTACTACCTGATTCTTTTAACTGGAGGGATTGAACGAGGGACTTTTTGCTTCCCAAGCAAATGCTCTAACACTGAGCCACAGCTCCTCCCCATAAACATGAAACTGAACATGAGAAGCTGAGTAAGCATCAAACTCACATGAACTCTGCTTTTATTTGTCGGGAGGGGGGGATTGTTAGCAAATTATACTGTCTTATATACCAGAGTCATTAACTAGGCTACAAATGCATGAAGGAGGAGTTGGATTTATACCCCACCCTTCCTTTGGAATCTCAGAGTGGCTTACAAACTCCTTCCCTTCCTCTCCCCGCAACGGACACCCTGTGAGGTAGGTGGGGCTGAGAGAGCTCTGAGATAACTGCTCTTGAGAGAACAGCTCTGACAGAACTGTGACTGACCCAAGGTCACCCAGCTGGCTGCATATGGAGGAGTGGGGGAATCAAACCCAGTTCTCCAGACTAGAGTCCACTGCTTGTAACCACTACACCAAATAAGATATTCAAGAGTTGAATAAATGGAGGGAGGATGTGCTAAAGATGTAATCCTTTCTATGCAATTTGAGGCTCTTCCTCAGGGTGTGGAGTGTTATTTATTGTATACCTTACAAATGGAACAGTCTCTCCTCCCCTCTGATATTTCTGTGTGTTGGTTTAGTCTCACGGGGTGGAGTACCTGCAAGCCAGTTTGGTGTAGTGGTTAAGTGTGCGGACTCTAATCTGGGAGAACTGGGTTTGATTCCCCACTCCTCCACTTGCAGCTGCTGGATGACCTTGGGCAAGCCATAGTTCTGTCACACCTGTTCTCTCAAGGACAGTTCTGGAAAGAGCTCTCTCAGCCCCACCTACCTCACAGGGTGTCTGTTGTGGGGAAGGGAGTTTGTAAGCCACTCTGAGACTCCGAGTGAAGGGCGGGGTATAAATCCAATCTCTTTTCTTCTTCTTCTTAATTCGGTTTGTTAGTAAGAACTATAGACTGCATGAGGTCCCGTGTTCCAAAACTGGTAGATTCCATCCCTGTATCTTCTTGGTAATAAATGGAACACACCTCAGCCTTTGCAGTGTGATCCTAAGAGCAGGAAGCTGAGTGAACACCATATTTCTGACCAGAAGCAAAGGGGAATATCATATGGGGGAGATAAAACTATGACAGAAAGTTTGGCTTTAAAAAACAGAACCACTGGTAGTGCCCCACTTATCAAAATATACCTATAGAAGATAGTGCAACATCAGTTTTAAAGGCTTGAAACTATCTGCATTGAAAGAGGTTTTATTACTATCTATTTGAAATCAGCTGCTGCGACTGGTAATTTTTTAACATATGAGGATTTACTCAACTTTTTATATAATCCGGTTTCCATTAATGGCAGGAGATGTCCCTGAGACATCAGACCATGAGGTTAAGATATTATACGGAGAAGAGAGATTGCGGCTGTTGCACTCCTACTGAGCAGCTCACTGACAGACAAGGCTGGATACCATAACTCCCTACCACTAAGCTGGATTGTATGATTCTACACCAGTTTGGTGTAGTGGTTAAGTGCACGGACTCTAATCTGGGAGAACCGGGTTTGATTCCCCACTCCTCCATTTGCACCTGCTGGATGACCTTGGACAAGCCATAGCTCTGTACCAGCTGTTCTCTCATGGACAGTTGTCTCAGAGCTCTCTCAGCCCCACCTACCTCACAGGGTGTCTGTTGAGGGGAGGGGAAGGGAAAGGAGTTTGTAAGTCGCTCTGAGACTCCAAGTGAGTGAAGGGTGGGATATAAATCCAATCTCTTCTTCTTCTTCTTTCATTATGTTTTCTTCCTTCAATGCTAACAGACTTTTCTCCATTAATAAAAGTAATGCTCCCCTGAAGGAAGGTTGCCTGCTCCAGATTGGAAAATTCCTGGAGATTTGGGGGTAGAGCCTGGGGAAGGCAGTTTGAGGAAGGGAGGGAACTCAGGGAGGTATAATACCATACAGACCACCCTCCAAAGGAAAGGGATATTTCTCATCTGGAGAGTAGCTGTAATTCTGGGAGATCCCTAGACCCTACCTGGAGGTTGGCAACTGCAAGACTTAGCAGAAGAGAGTCATAGGAGCCAACCCACAAACATTTGAAATATCTTATCGTTTATAGCCATATTGTTTATTTGCTCTGTTCTGTGGTAACTCAGAGACTCACAAACCCTCTAGAGAAGTTTGGCAGACATATAATGTAAAAAGGGAACTCACAGAACATTAACGGACCAGAAAAGACTACGAACATGCCCATGAATTGAACGCCATTTCAAACTCATCAGTTTTCCCTGTCCTGGACTGTTCTCTCCCTTGCTTACCTACAACTGCCTTGGCCTCAAAAGAGGGAAAGTTACCACAGCACTCTACAGCTGAGGGCCTACAAAGAGGTGGCAGCATTTCCATCTTGGGCCCCTACAGCTGCAGGGCACTGTCCCCATAGGACACAGTACAGGGCCAGCAAGGGAGTGATGAGGCAAAAAAGGGGCAAAACTGAGGGACTTGAGACCAGCTGGAAGCTGGGAAGGTGAGTCCACAACAGATTTGAGGACCGTACCCTAAGGTCTGTCTCTATATTACGTCTCTCTTCAACCACCTACAGCAATGCCCATTACTAACCTCAAGACTCTGCGGTCTGGTCCAAATTCAGCTTCATAGTAGCCATTTTCACAATCTTTTCCGACCAGCCGGTGGGGATGGGGCCTGTAAGGCTCATTCTTGGTTACCAAAGTTACTCTCATTTTTATTTTCCCAAAGTAGTTAAAAATCTATTCGAGAGAAAGAAAGGGGTTATTACTATAGCAAATACGGTAGAATACAGAGTCAGGATACAGAATGATCTAGACAAGCTGGAAAACTGGGCTAAAACAAATAAAATGAATTTGGGGCCAGCCAGGGAGGGAGGGGGTCCAGAAGAAATGCTAGGGGGCCAGGCCCCGTGTTAGCTGCAGACATGTTCCCACTACATTTTGCATGGAGAAAAGAGGACAAAGACCTGCTTAATTGCTCTTGGGTGGCAGCCTTAGGCACATTTACCTGTGCCTAAGACCCATTGAAGAGAGTGTGGCTTACTTTCGAGTACACATGCATAACATTGGGCTGCCTTTAAACCCTCTTGCCCTTCCCTGCTAAGTGAAAAACAATGGATAAAGACCTGCTAATAAAGCCAAGATGAAAAATAGGTATACCTGGATAGCTGGGAAAGTCCGGTTGATATCTGTGCTGTGCTCGCCTGGAATGCTGCCAGCCGATCGCCCTTCACACTGGTAACGGAAACGCATGCCTCTCTGTCTAGGCTGCTCATGTATTTCGATGTATGGCTCGTGACCACCTTTAATGTGAGAAAGAAGAATAAAGTTAAAAGAAACAACTCAGCTTACCCCAAGTGTCCAAATGGGCTTTCGGTTTGTTACAAAGCTCAAGTTTGAAGCACCCTTTTTCAGTGTTCCCTCTAAACTGAGTTAGTGTGAGCTAGCTCTCAGTTTTTTAGCCTCCAGCTCACAGAATTTTGTCTTTGCTCAGGAAGGATGGCTCCAGAGAAAATTAATTTAGGCAGTAGCGAAATCACTCACTCACAACTTTAATGCCAGTAGCTCACAAAGTAGAGTTTTTGCTCACTCCACAGCTTAGAGGGAGCATTGCCCTTTTTGACAGCTAACTGGTTTTAGGGCCCAGATCCAGGTTTTACTACCACCTTAAGTATGGTGGTTAGGCTCTTGAATTCCTTGCCTCAAGAAGTCTACCGTCCCTGCCAAGGTGAAGATATGGTTAGTTCAATGTACTTTGACACAATATTTATTTATTTATTATTTCACATTTATATCCCGCCCTCCCCGCGAATGGGCTCAGGGCGGCTCACATGGGCCCAAGGCCAATTCAGTACAATAACCAATAAAATCATTTAAAACATTCTAATAAATATCATAAAACATATAAATTACCCATAAAAGCTTCCTTTATACAGCGTTAGATGGCAACTAAGTTGTGGATCTGAGCCCCTCCCCCCCCCCCCCCCCGCGGCCATAGCCGAGGCCGTGTTGGACCAGGGCCACATGATAGATGGTAGATGGAATCCATTAAAATCATCGGTGGCGGCTCCTATTCGAAAGCCTGGCGGAAGAGCTCTGTCTTGCAGGCCCTGCGGAACTGCATTAAGTCCCGCAGGGCCCTGATCTCCTCTGGGAGCTCATTCCACCAGACAGGAGCCGCCACCGAGAAGGCCCTGGTCCTTGTTCTGGCCAACCTGGCTTCTCTAGGGCCAGGAACACATAATCTGTGCTCTGACCCCAACCGTAGTGCTCTCTGGGGTATGTACGGAGAAAGGCGGTCCCTAAGGTATGCTGGACCCTGGCCATAGAGGGCTTTATAGGTAAGAACCAGCACTTTGAAGCGAACTCGGTATGCTATAGGCAGCCAGTGCAGCGCCGCCAGCACAGGCTGGATATGGTCCCGCCTTGCGAGACCCATCAACATCCTGGCCGCGGCATTCTGCACCAGCTGCAGCTTCCGGATTTGCACCAAAGGCAGCCCCATGTAGAGAGCGTTACAGTAGTCCAGCCTTGAGGTGACCGTCGTATGGATCACCGTGGCAAGGTCATCGCTGTCGAGGTAGGGAACCAACTGCCTCGCCAGCCGTAGATGGTAGAAGGCTGACTTGGCAGTGGCTGCTACCTGGGCCTCCATTGATAAGGAAGGCTCCAGGAGCACTCCCAAACTCCTAACCCTTGGCGCAGGCACCAATGGTACCCCGTCGAAGCTCGGGAGCGGGACCCCCCACTCCGGCCCGCAACGACCCAGACACAGGACCTCCGTCTTCGCCGGGTTCAATTTCAACCTGCTAGATCTGAGCCAATCAGCCACGGCGTGCAATGCCCGGTCCAGATCGTCTGGGTTAGAGTCCGACCGGCCGCCCAACATCAGATAGAGCTGGGTGTCATCCGCATACCTCGCTGATTTTGCTGCTGTGATTATATCAATTTAGTGTTAAGGAACTGCTGTCTTATCATCAATATTACCCACTGTTTTTAAACTGAGTTTTCTCTGGTTACTGAGGTTTAATTACTACTGTTAACTGCCTTGAGGGTTCAAATCTGGAAAGGTGGGAAGAGCAGGGTTGCCAACTCCAGGCTGGGAAATTCCTGGATATTTTTGGAGTCTGGGGAGCGTCCTCATCAGGGTATAATGCCATAGAGTCCACCTTCCAAAGCAACCATTTTCTCCAGGGAACTGAACTAGGGGAACTGACCTCTGTAGCCTGGAGATCAGCTGAAATTCTAAGGGATCTCCAGCCACCAGCCAGAGGTTGGCAACCCTAGAAGTATTTTGAGAAATATACAAATAAATTTTAATAAAGAAAAATAAAGAATAAAATAAATGAAGAAAAGAATACTAAAGAATTAAATAAAGACTAAAGAAAAATTACTCCACATCCCCTGGAATCTCTACAAACAAAATAGAACATTTAAACCTGGAAGCAAAAAAAGTGGGCAGTTAAAAGAGAAATGTAAACATTCTGGAACGAATGGTTATTTGCTCAGAGTAATATCACAATATAACAAATCCACAGCAAAGAAAACAGTAGTGGTTAACCAAGAGTGTATTCAAATGAAAATATCACATCAATTACAGTGAGTCATAATAACAGCGAGAATATCCTCAATCACATTCACATTAGTTGGTAGCAAGATTAAATAGCACTGAATTAATTTGTGTTAATTATTGTCTGTATAACAGTTACCGATAACCAAGGAGGGATTGGTTGGCAGAAATAGTGGAGAGTAGGCTCAGAGGAGAAATGGAAAAGTCTGTGGAAAAGTCAAGCTCCACCTCCTAACCAAAGTTTTCTCTGGTTTCTGAAGACATGGAATACTGACCACAGGAAGGCCAGAAGCTTGTTTTTAAGAGAAAAACCAAACTGCCAGCGTTACCCCAGGTTCCAGCCTAGAGTAACCACACAAATGCACACAGCCTTACTAGAACCAAACTGGTTTGTAAATATATATATATATATCTTGTAAAACAAAAACAGATTAAGCACTCTTCATCATTCCATCATAAATTTTTTCTCTATACATGTGGTATATTGTACCACAGTCTTATTCATTCTTCAATTGTTTCTCACATCTACGCCCACAAACCTCTTCATCTATATTCTGAGCTAACACACACACACTTTTGCTAATGGAAGAGTTTGAAACATGAAAATGTGTACTGCAGAATTTACTGAACTGGATAAAGAGAGAAGGATGCTTGAGCTACAGCAGGGTTGTTTTTTTTAAGAGTTTAACCACTCTGCAAATTAGGACCACTGTTCTTGCAATAAAAAACAAAACCCCAAAAGGTTAAAAAAGTTATTCACCCACCCACATCCTCCCAAACACTTCAAGGTGTGCCCAACCACACCCACACACATTATTTGTCTTGTCAGTCCAAGGCATTTGGTAGCAACCCTGTAGTAAGAGTCTGAATCTGAACAGATATTTTCCACATAGTTATAGTATTTGATATTAAAGGTCCATGACTGCTAATGCTCCCTCTAAGCTATGGAGTCCTGTGAGCAAAAATTCTACTTTGTGAGCTACTGGTATTAAAGTTGTGAGCAGGCAATTTGGCTACTGCATAAATTAGTTTGCTCTGGAGCCATCCTTCCTGAGCTAAGACAAAAATGTGTGAGCCAGAGGCTAAAAAACTGAGCTAGCTCACACTAACTCAACTTAGAGGGAACACTGGCGACTGCCTATCTTCAATAAAGCTCAAAGCAGTGGTTCATATCCTACCACTGTAACTTGCTATGCCTGACGCCTTCCTGTGGCCCAAGGATTCTTTACCCCCCCCCTCCAGCCTTCTTGTGCTTCATTTTAGGCTTCAATTTAGGATAAACAGGGTGGCAGAATACAAGCTAATATATACTTCAAATGTGAAGCAACAACTTGCTTTTGGGCTGTGAGCCAGGGCCCTGGACTTCCCTAGGGCTGCCAACCTCCAGGTGGGGACTGGAGATCTCCCAGAATTACACCTGATCTCCTGATGACAGATACCAGATCCTCTGGAGCAAATTGCTTTGGAGGGCAGACTCTACACCCTGCTCCAAACCCCCATCCTTCACCATCACATCTACAGGAATTTCTCAAGTCAGAGTTGGCAACCCTAACTTCCAACTTAAAAGTCTGATGTGGCCACAAGGGATATAATTTAAAAGGGAAGATGGGTGCTGCGCAACCAAACATCACAACCAGCAAACCTAGTTGTTTCACTAGCTGCAACAGGGCTTGTGAATAGGAGTACCCATACAATTTACCACAGCAGATGGTTTTCATCATAAAAATGGCACAATGGGAAATTAAGTAGTCACTCTGGTTCCCCTCCCCCGTTAATCACAGCCCTCACAGCAACACCCTGTTATATCAAAAAAAGCCTTGGGGAAAATAATTACATGACTACAAGTAATATGTAATTCTGCACAGTGAGAATCCTATTGGTAGTACTTTCAGGCATTCTGGAAATAATAGTTCTCTCAATTTTCTTATTTTATTATTCCTTCCTTGTGAGGCTAAGAGAAAACCTTAAACCTTCAGGTCTGGGTCCTGATTATTATCTATTTACTTGTTCATATTAGATGTTTATACCCCACTTTTCTCCCCAGCAAGGACGGACAGCAACTCACACCACCACTTTCCCCTGATCCATTTGACCCTTACAGTCTGACAATGCACATGAGGCAGAAAGTGTGCAACTGATCCAAGGTCACTCAACAAGCTTCCATGGCAGACAAGGTCTCCCACACTAACCAGATGTGGTTTAACGTAGGGATGGTTTGGGCAAAGGATTTCAGCTCCAAAGTACCTCAAGGATCCCTTTGTGGGGAGGGGCTGTGGCTTAGTTGTGAAGCATCTGTTTTGCATGCAGAAGTTTCAAAGTTCAATCCCCAGCATCTCCAACTAGAAGGATCAGGTGGTCTGTGATGTGAAAGACCTCTACCTCAGATCCTGGAGAACTGCTGCCAATATTAATAGACAATACTGACCTTGCTGGACCAATAGCCTGATTCAGTATGAGGCAGCTTCACAGGTTCATGTATGTTCATTTCCACTTCTCTGAAACTTCCAGGAACCGGAGTCTGACAAAATTCTGTTCTGGGAGCCCACAGGTTCGAGCACATTCAAGCCAGAGCCAAAAAGGCTCTGGCCTGGTCAAGGATTACCAGGAGATGTTGCTGAGATGAGCATAAGGCTCTTCTGGGGATATAATGGGAGAGGTGGTCCTGCAGATACGTTGGTCCCTGACAACATAGGGCCTTAAAGGTTAGCACCCTCACCATGAACTCGATCTGGTACTCAGCTGGAAGAGCACCGGCTGAATGCATGCATGTACAGACATTCCAGACCAGTGAGAAGACGTGCCACCACATTTTTCCCCAGCTGGAGTTTCCAGGTCAAATTCAAGGGTAGCCTGCATAGAGTGAGTTAAAATACCTCAGCCTGGAGGTGACCATTGCATGGTTCACCATGGCTAGGTCGTGGGAGGAGAGATAGGGAACCAATTGCCTGACCAGCCAAAGATGGCTAAAGGCCAATCTGGCAACAACTGTGACCTGGGCCTCCACTGAAAGCGCGGCATCCAGGATCACACCTAAACTCCTAATTGTTGGTACAGCATTAATGATGCCCTGCCAAGGGTCAAGAGTCAGATTCCCAATCTCCCCCCCCCCCAGCACAGGACCTCTGTCTTCAATGGATTTCATTCCAGTCAACTCTGCTGTAACCAACCAGCCATGGCCTCCAGACCCCTGACCAAAATTTTCCTCTTCTGGAAGGACTTGGGTGTGGGGAGAACCCTACCCTACCACACGAAGTTATGCAATCTGTGAGGAGCTCTGCTGTGTGTATAAACTGGCCCTTACAGACAAGGGGAGGGGGGTGACTTTACTGCCATAACCGACATACATGGAGGAATTAATCTGTGTAGAGAGTCTGATTGATTGCCTTGGTAGAACTGTTTTGGACAGCTTACTCCAAGCCCTGAAAGTAGTACTGAGCGCTCCTGATTCTGCCAAGGAAAAGCCACAGACCTTACCAGCTCTTTGCCTTGTTCCATCCCTCCTATCAGCCGTCCCTTTCCAGGCCCTATATAAACTTTACTCTCCCCTTGTTCACTTTCACCTACGCACCTAGCACTTAAAGGACAAGGACTCTTTGTATTACCCCTGTGGCTTCCTGGCCCTACAAACCTTTCTCTAGTTCCTCATTCCCACCAATAGCACTACCCGTTCTACTTCCTTCCTGGTCTTCCTGGAACTGACCTCAACTTGCCTTTCCAGCCCATAATTTTACCTTGCACCTCAGGCAGACAGCTCAGTCACACTAGTTCAGTGGAAAAGGATGGGAAGACCCAGGTCTCTTCTACCAAGAAGTCCTGATCCTGCCTGTGAGGAGACACTGAACGCATCCAGCAGACTCCTTAATTGAGTAAATGCTTGGCTGGTGAAGGATGGAGAGGAGTCTATACACCAGAACTATAGAAAAATACTAGGTACCTAATCTGTTCTTTAGATAAGCAATGGATGCCTCTTTTGGCCATGATTATCTGTGAGGGTGTCATTGTAGGTCTTTGGCATCTTTATGGTAAAAACCCTCTATACTTTGTGTGGTAGAACATGCCTGCTCTTGCTGGCAGGCCCTGTTCCACCCTGCCCTCCTAGGTTTTCCCCAACACTTGGAAAGGCTTTTCTTCCACTCTCAGGGTAGCTCGCCACCACCTGACCTTTGCATGGAATTGCCCACTAGGAGGGTCAGGACTCCCAGCTTCCCTTCCAAGTTCTGAGGCCTTGCCTTGGTATTTCCCACTGCTCAGTGCCTGGTCACCACAGGGACAGTTTACTGCCTTGCATACCCCTGGAGGAATAGCTGCTTGCCGACTGCCTTCCTTCCTCCTGGCACTCCTTTTAAAATAGCGTCTCCAAGACCGTGGAGGTCTCTGTGGTACAGAGAACCACTGCCAGCGTCAAAAGTTATAAAGTGTTTATTTATTAAGTGATGTTTACAAAGTGCAGGCTGCACTGTCTCTGACTTGACCAAGTCAGTGTGTGCCATGGAGTGAGTGTGCCCAGCCAATTTGTTTATAAAGTGATGGCATCTGGTATTTTGGCCACTGTGTGACAGAGTGTTGGACTAGATGGGCCACTGTTCTGATCCAACACTGGCTTCTCTTATGTTCTTATGTTAAAAAGAAAATGTTCATAAGCATACTTTTAGCACAGCACCAAACTGAGCAAGGGATATAAATAAATAGGTAGAACACAAATCCTCTGTCCCTCTCTCTATATGTGCCCTATCAGCTGTTGAAATATAGGACAGGCTCTTTAGCTCAGAAGTTATAGATCTCTAAACAGTTTGCATTACCTTGATGCTCCCTTTAGCTATCCAGGTCAACCACATGGTCAATGGCTGCCTCTTTAGTTGGGAGTCCTGCCTCCTCTCATGGCCTCAGCACCCAAAGAAAAGAGAGCACCTTCCTGTTGCAAGGAGTTTTTTTTATCATATCTGTTTCTCTATCCACTGAGCAGGTCACACAAGGTCAGAGAAGGATTTCCTAGGGCTTCTTCCTGGAGAGTATTCCTGGATTCATTCTAGCCTGAAGTCCTCCAATCTCTGTTCCGTGCTTGGAGAAGGGCAAGAGCTTGACCCATCCATTATCTCTCCTGCCAGACTAGCATTTGTATGGAGGTGAGCTGAGGTACTCCATAAAGCAATTGAACTGACTCCCCCCCCCTTCCTGGTGTCTGCCCAGAGTGGGAAAAAACCTGTTAAAATGCAATATGGAGGCTTCGCTCATTTCAAACCTTGGTGGGGGGAGGCATTTCTTCACACTATGCGTTGGAAATCAGAGTGGGAAATCAGCTCAGTTTTAGACCAGGAGTGCCAACAAAGACTGTGATAGATAGTGACTTTCTATATTTTCCTTCTATATTTATGGTGTCAACTGAGAGAATGCCCAAGAATCTCCTGCAATTTCACAAGTACCTCGAAGGCACACTCACTCTGAGGTGCACACTGACTTGGTCAAGCCAGAGACAGTGCAGCCTGCCTCTAATATGACAGAGCAATGCATGGACACAGCATGACCCACAGCTCAATGAACACTACAGTGCACTTTCACTTGATAGAGGGCCTGAGCTGAGTTGACCATGGACCCCCTCAACAATTTGGGGCTCTAGATGTTTCATGCCTACTTTTTTTTGCTTGTCTTTAACACAGTGCCTCAGGCCCATGACAAATTGGCACTTCAGTGGTACATGGCAACTACCAACAGCAATGATGGGCAGTTCAGAAGAACTGCACCTTTAAAACATGTTAGGCTGCAGCAACACAATAAATTGTGACACTGCACTTGTGCAAGTGGTCCTTGTGCCATGTTCTGGACATTTACTCACAAAGCATGTTCATGAGGGTTAAGGTAACAGAGGGGTTGTAGCACAGAAAGGCCACAGCTCAGTGGCAGAGCACCTGTTTTGCATGCAGAAGGTCCCAGGTTCATCTCCAGTTAAAAGGATCAGGTAGTGAAAGACTCCTCCCTGAAAATTTGGAGAGCTGCTGCCAGTCAGAGTAGATAATATCGACCTCAGTGGACTACAGGTCTGAATCCAGAAAAGGCAGGTTCATGAGTTCAAGGAGGAATTGACAGAAATCTTTACACAAAATGAGCTGGGGCAATTTCTGCTGGTTTCCCCTTGAGCTGTGGCTCCTTTCACTGCATTCCACGGTGTTGCCAAGGGTACCTCTGCTAACAGAAGCAGCTTTTTAGGAGCATAAGGGGAAGGGAGAGAGATTCAGCCCATAAACAAAAGCTGTTCATAGGATCTAGTCTATTAGTTCTAGGCTAATTTAACCACCATGGCTTCTGACAAAATAGTAACAGGGATTGTAATTTGGTATACTCTGGTGAGAATTTTCCTTTAGAGACCCCCACAGAAATACAGTTCCTGGAGAGAAAATGACTATTTTATCAGTTTAACTCCATACTGCAGATATATCTACAGCGTCAGGTCACCAAATAGCTTTGTCATTAATACAGGTCTTTTCTACAGAGCTCTGGCACACAGCTGTCAGTTTTTACAAAAGTCACAAATGAATGATTAAAGGAAGATCAGAGGTTCATACGCTTCCTCTTCCTTATCAATCTGACAATCAGAGATAGAAAATGAGCTAGGGACAAAAACATGTCTTTACTGAGAAGTTAGAAACTTCCCTTTGTTTTCAAAGTGTGAGTGTGGGGAATGTTTTCACAGATTGCTAACAAGGTGAAAATGCATTATATGCAACAGATCATAACAGCAATAGATCTCTGTGGCTTTAAAAATCACCCACACGGTTGTACAATTTGCACACATCAAAATCCTGGAATCTGGCTGCACTTCTGAACAGATTCTGTTCTTCAGTAGGCAGATTAAACATGCACACAGAACCAGTTTACGGAACAAAGCATGATACAGGTTTGGTTACATTTTTTGGATTTCCTCTGCAACATCGGCCAACCAATTGCTAATTAATGAAGCAGTGTAATCTGATACATCCTTATGAACGAAGGGAAATGCTAAATCAGGTAATTAGACATTATCCTAAGTGTTCTGCAAACACAGTGCCCCCAAACATTTGTAATCCAAGCACTGGAAATTTGAAATTCACATTTTGAGATTATGATTTCTACATCTAATACCAACAAACAAATGTATTACTTTCCCCTGAAGCTGATTCCAAGGTCACATTTGGAGGTATCATTATCCAGTGCTTAGAACTGGGATCTTTATTAACGTCTTGAGACCCCAGAGTGGGGGGGCGGGGATCAAGCACTGGCCCTTGCTAAAAAATTAAAGCTTCCTTAAAGAATCCAGTTATGTCTCCAAGATCTAAAAGTGCAGAGAATTCCAGCAGAGATAGAAGGGTACAACTTCTGTTTAGTATTATACTGTGAGTCTCCCAAATTCTTATGAAAGCTTACCTGAAAAATCAGCATACCTGTAAACCAAGGTAAGTATATTTGTTACATTTGGCTAGTAGGGAAGAGAGATGTTAGAGGCATGCCCAAGAGAAGCAGACATGGAAAAGGGGGCAGAATAGCTGCCTGCTTTTCGTCCTGCTGATGCAACAAGATTTATGCTTGGCAAGACTTATTTATGATCTACTCTGTAATGCTCTGGAGAAGTGGCAAGCAAGTCCTCTAGGAGTGATTGGCTGAGCTTGTCTGATGACATAAATTCCAGAACAGAGTTAAGAAAGGGTTTATGCCAGTGGGTGGGTGGGAAGAAGAATGGGCAAATATTGTACAGAATCACTGTAACCTAGCAAGGAATGAGCAGCCGATCACTTCAACCTAGCAAGGAATGAGCAGCTGATCGGATGGCAGCCTCTAAAGGACCAAAGTCATTTGCTCAATGAATTAGTGCAGCATTGTCATACACTCAGTCTGGTGGTGTGTTCCTCAGATTCTCTTGCCAAATCTTATCCATTACAAACTGGAACCAAAGGATGTGAAAAAGAGTATGAATCAGGTTTGGGGTTTTCAAGAAACCAGGGTCAGTTCACCTGTTTTTGAAAAAAAATCCCACCCACTGAAACTTGCAGTCTTGGTTCTGTCTGAGAATAGGAGAGTATAAATTTTTTTTAGAGAAAACTGTTGGCTAGCTACCAAGACTGAAGATGGAAGAGAATGCAGTATGTTTCTCTTTGTTTTTTTAAAGGACAGAGAGAACATCTAACAAACAAAAAAAACCCTGAGCCACTCTTGCTTTTCCAGGCATATTGGGGGGGGGGGCATTAGAGGAACTGGGGTGCAGGTGGTGTAGGGACTTGAAAGTCCCACTAGGATCTGGGAGATTCAAATCCCCACTCTGCTGTGGAAGCTCATGGGGTGACCTTGAGCCACTCTCACACACACTGTCTCAGCCTCACCTACTTCACAGGACTGTTGTGAAGATAAAGTAGAGGAGGGGAGGATGATGTTATAAGCTGCTTTGGATACCCAGTGGGGAAAGGAGGGAAATAAATATCTAATTAGATAGCACTGTCAAGACTAATTTTTCAGGTATTGTTATGGCCTCTCAAGAAAGGAGCAGAATCTCAGAATGAGGCCAGAACTGAAAACTAGTTACTTTCTGTTTGGTTGATCCCATGCCTAACAAACTCCACCCTGACCCAAAAAGGGCTTTTGCCCCTTGACCCACCTGTTTCCATCCCCATTACCCAACTTCATTAGTTGTCACTCCTAACCTATCAAGCTCTACCTCTGATCTGCCAAGCACCGCCCTTTATTCCCTAGGCGCCTCCCATTATCTCAGGGTCTGTGACTCAGGACTCCTGATCCTTTTAGGCTCAAGAGTGCCTGAAAGTCACATGCTGTGATCTCAAAGACCTTCTTGTATTCCCATTTGAATGGCAGCTGGTTATCGTTCCTCAAAGTCGTATGCCCTGATGCTGGTTTTGCCTAACCATCTCCCCCACCCTCAATCAGTATGGCTGACAGGAAAACCACAAAGTGGAGCTATAATTTTAAAGCACTGGTGTTGCTCAGATACACAGTGATTTCCTTCAACAACTACTGCTTCACCCTACCTCTTCCGCTCTGAAAGGGTTGCCAGATTATCATTTGAAACCCAATCCTCAATTTTCTTAGGTGGTGTTCAGAAATATCATACTGGGGGATCTCATACTAGTCAAAGCCTCTGCTATACCCCTCTCCTTTCTCACAGAAAAGCACCAGAAACCAATTCAGCACAAAAAAAAAAAAAGTAAAATGATACCAAACCAAACAATCCAGCAACAAAATGACCATTCAGGAGGCACTTTCATGACACAATGTCATCCTTCGCTTTTATTTAAACCAGAAAGTATCAATGGATTTGGAATAAAAAGAGAAAGTATTTAACTTCCACAACCATACTCCAGCCCATCAAAAATTTACAGATTCCTTTCTAATTAAAATGAAGTTTTTGCTCCCAGTATTTTAACATTCTCTCCAGCAGTAGCCACAGACTTGATTTTCGTGACATGAATCACGTAGCTAATAAGTCAAAATGAATGAACCCCTTGAACAGGTCTGGTAGATTGGTGACACAACAGAATGTGTGAGGCCTAACACGTAAGAGCCAGCATGGTATGGTAGTCAAAATGTGTAAGGCTAAGATCACTGAGAGCTGGGTTTAAGAACCCCGTGTCATGATGCTAACTGGGTGATCTTGGTCCAGTTATGATCTTTCAGTTAAATCTACTTCACAGGGTTGTTATTGTCAAGACACAATAGGGGAGAACTATTCACACCCTTAGCTCCTTGGGAAAAGGGCAGGACAGAAGTAAATAACATTGTTTCAAATGTAAGAGTCAGGAACTGTCCTTTCATATTTTCTTCAAAAGTTTATAATGTATTTATACCTGCATAATCCACACATCCAAAATGCTTAGGGTAATAGTTAAAACCATAGGACACCATTACAATGATTAAACTCTTCTCAGTTCAACCACTGCTCCCTCAGTGGTGAGGGGCTAGATTTCCCCAAGGAATCCTGGGAGTGGTAGTTCTGTGACAGGGATTCACTAAAGAATTCTCAGCACCTTTAATGATACAGTAAGTATGACCTTAGTCTTGAGATTGTGCTTAGGAAATTTTTAAGAATGGATATTTGAATAAATACTAAATATGGATTTGGTGTTGTCTAGTTGCTAATTGTGGATCTATACTATGAATCTGAAGCTGTGCATAAGAATTTTGCCTTTATAGCTTTTGCATCTTGATTTTTTAAAACAAAATATTCAAAATAACAAATAACAAAACATACAATTAAAAGTTGCAGGATATCTTCATCAAGCCACTACTAATGAATTTTGTTGACATTTTGTGTGAATCCCACCTATACACACTGAAAACCCTAGCTTTATTTTCCTTACCAAGATTAGTAGATATGCCGCAGATAGGTTGTGCATATAGGGTTAAAAGGTGGGCAAATGTATCTTCTAATACCTGCTGAAATCAAGGGGTCAAGGCCAGTACAAGACCACTGTCATGAACCTGGGCTGCCAGATCAAATTTCGATGGGGGGAAAAGCAAAGATTTTCTAGGGGGTGGGGTTAAGCGAGCAAAAAAAAAGTGTTGTAATTATTCTTAAAAGCAGTTCACAATAATCATTTAAGTGTTACCTAGAGAATACAAATATTTACCTTGTTCCCCCCAAGTAAAGGTATTCAGGCCCATTTATAACAAGTGCCATCAACAAACTGGCTACTATAATATAGTGGCTGAAAGATTAAGCCAGAGACAAGGAGGTACCTGGTTACTGTACACTCACTAGACAGCCTTAGGCAAGCCCCTCACTAACTACCCGTATCGGTCAGTAGTAAGAATTACTGAGAAAGAGAACGTGAAAACTGCTTTCAACTCTCTAAAGTGCTATTTAAATATTAAGCACCTTAACAGGTATAATTAAATAATAATTATTAATTGCCATCAAGTTGTAAGCCACTTATGGTGAGCCCTCAAGAGGTTTCCCACGCAAGAAATGAGCAAAAGTGCTTTGCCACTGCCTTTCTCTGCATAGCTACCCTGTGCTCTCCAGTGGTCTCCCATCCAAGTACTACCCCATGGCCAACCCTGCTTAGCTTCTGAACTGTGATGAGCTCAGGCTAGCCTGGGCTATTCAAGGTGCTATAATAGCTAACAGCAGTCCAAAATGGTGGTAGGGAGAAGATCCTCTTCCTACTGTTAAACAGCATCCTGGTAGCTATTTACATCCAATGCTCCCTCTAAGCTGTGAAGTCTTGTGAGCAAAAATTCTACTTTGTGAGCTGCATAAATTAGTTTGCTCTGGATCCATTCTTCCTGAGCGAAGACAAAAATGTCTGTGCCAGAGGCTAAAAAAATATGAGGTAGCTCACATTAACTCAGCTTAGAGGGAACACTGCCCCAGACTTTTTTCTCCAAGGATCTCAAAAGTGCATTATAGCCTCACAGCAACCTTAAGGAACAGGCTAGGAAGTCAGAGAGTGACGTGCTCATCAGCGTTAATTCACTGCTCTTCAGAGCCGAGAAGGAATCCAAAACTGGGACGGTCAGAGGAAAAGCAAAACACTTCACTGATAAGGCTATACCCGTTTCTCTGGCCTTTTAAACAACTGCTGGCGGGCAGGAAAAAAAACGGGGAGGCTTCCCCCTCAACACCAGAGAAGACGAGTTTCTCCTCCGTCCGGCACATGAGCAGAGCCAGTAAAAGAGCGAGAGCAACCCTAAGCCGTTCTCTTACACATACAGCTGTTCAACCCGGAGGTGTAAAACTGCCACCTCTAGCGAGAGCCACCCCATTCTCTCTCCGGGCGCCTGCTTGGGCTCCTCGCGGAGACTGCGACGAGAGCCGAGGAGGGCTAACGTGTACAGACTAATTTTAAAGTAGCGCGAACTAGATTACAAACAGAAACGTCTGCCACCACTGGAAGGAGCATGGAAGTTTCCGTGGACCAGAGAGGCCACTCCTTCCGACGGCAGACAGAGAGTAGTCTATGCACGGGTACCGAGCAGTCGTGTAGATCAGCCACTCACCGGCCATGCTGCCGACTCGTCCTGCCCCACCCGGGACCCCTGCTGCCTCGGCCTGACCCGCGTCCGCTGAGCTTGCTTCCTCTTCTCCGTCTGGGCTGATCTCGCTGGGTCCGGCCGTGTTACTACCTTCCTCCTCCCCCAGCAAGCCGGGAATTTCCCCGGTCTGACGAGACGCTGGCAGTGACGTCAGGAAAGTCAATGCAGCCGAAGCGCCATAGGGTTGCGCCGTTGCCTTCCTCTCCCTCGGCAGAGGTGTGCGAGGCTCCCTGTCTTTGTTTATTTATTTATTTATTTAATTCGACTTCTATCCCGCCTAGCCAGCACAGACCGGCTCTAGGCGGCTAACAGCATTTAGAATCAACACATACAAAGGTTAAAATAAATCCATATAAATAAATAAGCATTAAAACTACAAAAGATGGCAGCAGTGCAAAATCCACACCAGGAACAGCATCCTACCTATCCCCTGCCAGAGGCTTCCACCCGCAGATGAACCGGGCCAATAGTTCAGCCAGCCGCTTACTAGTGGCCATTCCTCCCCCCCCCCCCCATGGTGGCTCCAAAAGCCTGGCAGAAGAGCTCCGCTTTGCAGCCCCTGCGGAACTGCAAAAGGTCTCACAGGGCCCTGATGTTCTCTGGGAGCTTGTTCCACCAGTGGGGAGCCACCATCGAGAAAGCCCTGTTTCTGATGGTCACCAGCCTGGCCTCTCTAGGGCCAGGGAAGGTCAGGTGGTGTTGGGTGCCTGAACACAGTGCTCTCTGGGGTATATACAGGGAAAGGTGGTCCCTAAGGTAGGCAGGCCCCTGACCATATACGGGTTTAAAGGTTAAAACCAGCATCTTGAACCAGATCTGGTACACTATAGGCAGCCAGTGCAGTGCCCTCGATGCAGGCTGGATGTGGTCGAGGCCCATCAACAACCTGGCCATGGCGTTCTGCACCAACTGCAGCCTCCGGAGCTGAGACAAGGACAGCCCCATGTAGAGAGCATTACCGTAGTCTAGCCTCGAGGTGACCATTGCGTGGATCACCGTCGCCAGGTCATTGCATTCGAGGAAGGGAACCAACTGCCTAATCAGCCGAAGGTGATAAAAGGCTGCTTTGGCAGTGGCTGCTACCTGGGCCTCCATGGTTAAAGAGGCATCTAGGAGCACTCCGGACCCCCAGTGCTCCGGACCCCCAGTGCTGGCACCAACGGTGCCCCGCCGAAGGCCAGCAATGGGATCCCTACCCCCAGCCCGCTCTGACTCAGGCACAGGACCTCCGTCTTCGTTGGATTCAATTTCAATCGGCTCAACCTAATCCAACCCACCACATCCTGAAGCGCCCGCTCCAGGTCATCTGGGGTGGCTCTGGACCAGCTGCCCAACAACAGATACAGCTGGGTGTCATCGTGTACTGGTGACAATCCAGTCTGTGCCTCCGGGCAATCTGGGCAAGAGGGCGCATATAGATGTTAAACAGCATCGGAGATAGCACCGTCCCTTGTGTCACACCGCATACCAGTGGGTGCCTCTGGGATGTCTGCCCCCCCAGCACCACTCTCTGTCCCCGACCTTGGAGGAAGGAGACAAGCCATTGCAAGGCCAGCCCCTGAACCCCCGTGTCAGTGAGGCAGTGGATCAGTAGCTGGTGGTCGACCATATCGAACGCAGCCGGCAGATCTAACAGCACCAGCACTGCCGTACTGCCCCAATCCAGATGCCATTGGAGGTCGTCTGTGAGGGCGACCAGTGCTGTCTCCATCCCATGGCCTGGACGGAAGCCGGACTGAAATGGGTCAAGCGCAGAAGTGTCATCCAGAAAGCTCTGCAACTGAATCGCCACCGCCCTCTCCAAAATCTTGCCCAAATAGGGCAAGTTGTACACCAGCCGATAGTTAGCCAATTCAGCCGGGTCCAATGATGGTTTTTCAGGAGAGGATGGACCATCGCTTCCTTGAGTGCCCCCGGGAACAGTTCCTCTTCAAAGGACTTGTTGACAATCTCCCTGAGGACACCTCATAGCCCCTCATGACCAACTTTTATAAGCCATGAAGGGCACGGATCAAGGCTGCATGTGGTTGGGCATACAGTTGAGAGCAGACTGTCAACTTCCTCAAGGTTGAGTGGACTGAAATAATCGGGTCATTTCGAGCAGGAGCTCGGGGGAGCGCAGCTCCGGGTTTTGGTGCCAGCCCCCCCCCCCTTGCGGGGGAATGCCTGCTTGTGTCGTGGCTGCAGCAAAATGACCCTGTCCCCTGGAAAGGTCCTTGTCCCTCTGACTAGCCTTCTGAAGGCTTCAGCCACCACTGAAGCTATCCTCCCAGCATAGTGGTATTTCTGAGGCTTGGTAGCTGTTCCCTCTCTGCCAGCTTTCTTTCTTTCTTTCTTTCTTTCTTTCTTTCTTTCTTTCTTTCTTTCTTTCTTTCCCTCCCTCCCTCCCTCCCTCCCTCCCTCCCTCCCTCCCTTCTTTCTTGCCTTCTGACATACTTCTGGTGACATCAGGGAGTGTAGCATATGCAAATAAGTTATGTTAATGAGTAATGCTAATGAGCTCCTGCACCTCTTTTTCTACAAAATGACCCCTGGAAATAATCCAGAATGGAACTAGAAGACATGCATGGAGCCTTGAGTTCGCTCACTGTCTCAACTGTGGCTGGGAGATCACGGCGGAGCAGCAGGATTTTATCTGCAAAATAGCTCACAAAGGCCTCACAGCCAATATCCAATTCCCTGTCATTTGGTCTGCCCTGCGGCAGTTCTGTTAAAGAGTGAATAGTTCTAAATAATTGTGCCGGACATGAGCTTGCAGACGCAATCATAGCCACGTAGAACTGTTTCTTCATGGCCTTGACTGCCACCTCATAGGATCTCAAATGTCCTATAAGATGCTCTTGATGCTTCATCGTGGGTGCGCCGCCACCGTCTCTCCAGTGGTCTGAGACCTCGTTTCATCTGCCGCAGCTCCCTGGTGTACCAGGGAGCCCACTTAGAACGAGGGCGCAGAGTAGGGTTGCCAAGTCTGGGTTGGAAAATACCTGGATACTTTGGGGGTGGAGGCAGGAGAGGTTTGGGGAGGGGAGGTTTGGGGAGGGGAGAGGCCTCAGCATGGTACAGTGCCATAGAGTCCACCCTCCAAAGCAGCCATTTTCTCCAGGGAAGCTGATCTGTCAGCTGGAGATCAGTTGTAAAAGCAGGAGATCCCCAGGTCCCACCTGGGGACTGGCAGCCCTGGCGCAGAGGGCGCCTGGGGGCGATCTCATCGATGGCTGCCAAGAGCCGGCCATGCCAGTCCTCGACCAGCTCATCCAATGAGCTGCCAGGGGCATGGGATCCCACAGAGCCATCAGAAACCGCTGAGGGTCCATTTGGCTCTGCGGGCGAGCCAAAATACGCTCGCCGCCCACACGGGGTCTGAGTGGCAGGTTCAGATGAGCCTTCAGAGCATGGTGGTCCAACCATGGTACTGCCAAAGCAGTAATCAGATCCACTGAAACCCCCACCACAAAAATCAGGTCGAGCGTATGCCTGGCATGGTGTGTGGGCACCGTTACATGTTGGGTGAGTCCTAGTGCCGCCATGACCGACACCAGGTCCATCACCGGCCCAGAGGCCGCATCATCAGCAAGGACGTTGAAGTCACCCAAGACTATAAGCCGAGGGTGCTCCAATGCCCAGCCCAACATGCCTCGACCAGAGATGGCAGGCTAGTGGGTGGTGCATTGGGTGGTCGGTACACCACCCAGATAGCCAAACCCTCCCTGGCTTCCCACACCAGGCCCGAGCATTCTACGCCCGCCAGTTTCAGCCTCCCGAATGAAAAGTGCCACTCCGCCCCCCCCCGCCCCTCAGTCCAAGATTGGTGGAGGACCGAGAAACCGGGCGGAGCCATTTGGGAGAGAGCCACTGTCTCCCCCTCTCGCACCCAGGTCTTGGTCACGCATGCCAGGTCTGCTCCCTGCTCGACCAGAAAGTCGCAGGGTGAAGGTCTTTGCAGAGGCAGTGCCGAAAGCCTCACACCAATGCAACCTTTTTCTCGGCTGCTGTCCTTGGCCTCTTCGCAGCGCCTACTGCAGATGAGGTCAGCGCTGTAAGGATTGCTTTGGGTTTATCTCCAGAGATTATTTTCTGATGTCGGGGGGGGGGGGTGTTTCCACCTGTGATGTGTGTGTCCAAGAAGTATGCTGAGCACTGCTGCAGCCCTGAGCACCCTGTGCAGGTGGCTTGGTGATCACAGAAATGCACTTTGCTCATCCTCAGAAGCATATTTATTTGGAAATTAGTTGGGTTGGGGAGGGGAAAGTGGCAGCCCTTGTTTAAGCAGGGCAGCCCAGTTCTGAAATGCATGGCACAGAGATGTGCCCCTGAGCCCATGCAAAGTAAATGTCCATCACCCTTGCCCACATGCTAGTGCTTCAGACTGCATCACTACTTGGAAGTAAGTTACAGTGAAATCAGAGGAAATTTCCTACCTTCATACCTAGGAGGAAGAATCACACAAAACACTTTCTTCGGAGAAGCCACTGATTTCAAACTTATGCTTTCATTCTTTTGGGACTCTGACTGATTTCACTCGGAATGAAGCGCCTTCTGTACTGGGCCTGGCATTTGGAAATAATCAGCATAACTTCCCTTGACAGTCAATGAAAACGGAAGTGAGAGTGCCTCTGTGCAAGTGCAGAGTAAGGAGCCACTGTGGTGTAGCAGCTGTCCCTTAGGATTGAGGAGATTCACGATCAACCCTCCACTCATTTATGATGCTCACTGTCTCTCAACCCAAGCTACCTCATAGGATTGTTGTAAGGATAAAAAAGGGGGCAACAGAATTCTGTCTGAACTCATTTATGAAGACTATAATTACAGCGCTGACAAGAGCATTGAACAGAATGCAGAACAGACAGTGAAGCAGTACTGTCAGAGCAGCAGAGACATACTGCAGACTGACTTTGAGAGACAGAAATATTGATTGTTTATCCAGTGGCACCTTGAAGACCAACAGAGTTTTCTTCAAGGTACGTGAAAGCTAATACTTAAAACTTATACTTCAAATATAACTTTGTTGGTCTTAAAGGTTCCTGTGCTGATAGTGAGCCAGCACAGCGTAATGGTTAGACAGCCAGATTCGTATGTGAAAGACTTGTGTTCAAATCCTCATTCTGCCATGAAAGCTGCTGAGTGACCTTGGCCCAGTCGCCAGTTATTGTCTCTCAGCCTAACCCATCTCACAGGGTGCTTGTGAGGATAAAAAAAGAGCAAAAAAAGAGCAACTATGTTGTAAGCCATTTTAGGTTGCACTGGGGACAAGAGTGAGGTATAATTAAAACTGACAGAACTAAGGTCATCCAGTGAGCTTCATGGCCAAACAAGAATTTGAACAGAGACAGCTGTCTTAGTACAATAGTCTAACCATCATCCCTCTTGGTAGGTCATTATTATCATCCCCGTATTGCAGACAGAGAAACTGGGAGTAGCTTACCTAAATCTATTTAGTAACTTACTTGATTAATTTGATTACTAGCAGTCCTAAATTGTGATTTTAAATTTTGGGGGTTTTAATGGATTGTATGGATTTTATCTATATTGTAAGCCACCTTGAGCTCTATGTGGAAGAAAGGTGGTTAATAAACATTTCAAAATAAAATTAAATAAATGTTGAGCGAATTCATGGCTGAGGAGGGATTTGAACCAGAGATCGTCCGCTTCATAGCTCAGAATCATAGCCACAAATCAACACCAATAATATTACTGGTGAAGGTAATCAGATCAGTTTTAACTGCATTCCCTTCAAAATAAGTAGGGTTAGAGTCGCCTTTGTGCAGTCCAAATTCAGACTCTGGTGTTTCTCTAATGTAATCAACTGACTAGAAAGACCCTGGTTTTTTTCTTGAGCCTTTAAAAGCAGCTGCAGAAATCAGCCAGTCAAGCTTTTAATGTCATGAAGATCACCATTGTCCCCCTACTTATGAGCAGAGGCTGGTAAAAAAGATGTGGGCAACGCGTAGCGTACCTCAAACCCTCAATTCTTTGGAAGTGTAAAAGGGTGACCTTCAAAAAATAAAAGGTCAATTGGGCAGGCGTGATAGCAATGCAGGTCTCTCCAGCAGTGACGTTACTAGACAGAAAATGAAAAGAAACCACACCCACTGTGTGAGAGTTTGCTCTTTAAAGTGTGTGTGGCTAGAAGTGTCAGAAAACCAGAGTTCGAGAAAAGGTGCAGGCGTAATGCAAGATACAAAGCCACAAGAAAAACTGACACCTCAGTTAGGCCTTTTGACTTCCATGGGACTCCTCTAATGTAAGCAATGCCAGCTTTACAGCTGCACTATATTTCGAAGGACAGAGTGGTCAATATTTCCCTTCCTCCACCAAAATCCTGGATGCTTAAACTGAGTGCCCGTGAACACATAGAGAGACAAATCTTCAGGAGGCAGTTGAAGACAGTTTTATTTAGGACTGCATTTGATCGATTCAGTTTTTATTAATTGGAAGTTCTAATTGGAATTTTTATATTGTGACCCTTTATGTGTTTTTATAATTCTTGTTTCATTCATCTTGTTTTTATTGTGTTTTTATTACAGCTCAAACTGAACATCGCTGTCAAGGTAAATCCACCCTGTTTTGTGTCTGATTGGGTTTTATGAGAAATATGGTTTCTTAACTACTTGATTATATTGTTACTTTGTGATTTGTGACCCGCCCTGAGCCTGCTTTGTGGGGAGAGCAGGATAAAAGTTGAATTAAATAAATAAATATTGTAAGTTGCCTTGAGTTCGGCAAGAGAGAAAGGCGGCTAGTAAATGTTTTAAATACATAAATCAGCATAACAACAGCAAATGCCTCTTGTCACTCAGGAAAGCAGGGAGTAGCATAAAGGAAGATGGTGCTTTCATAAGTATCAAGTTGCAAAATGACACTGATACCTTATCAGTGATGTAAGCATAACACAGTCTCATAGCAGCAGCAACTATCAGATCATCTCATTAATTTCCTACGCAAGCAAAATGATGCTCAAATTTTTACAGTGAAGATTGCAGACTCTCACCATATATGGAATAAGAAATGCCACATGTTCAAGCTGGATTCAGAAAAAGAAGAGCCACTAGAGATCATATTGCAAATTTAAGTTGGTTACTGGAGCATTAGAGAATGCTAGAAGAAAATTAGTCTGTGTTCTATAGATTACAGCAAAGCTTGCAACTCTGTGGCTCAAAAGAAGCAATAATTACTTTAAAAGAAATGGATGTGCCACCACAACTGGTTGTATTGATGTGCAACCTGTACTCTGGACAAGAGGCTACTGTTAGGGCAAAATATGGGGAAATGGAATGGTTTCCTATTGGCAAAGTTGTCAGACAAGGATTTATTTTATCTCCCTGTCTCTTCAATCACCCTAAACTGGGTGGCTCAGGCCAGCCTGTTCTTATCAAATCTCAGAAGGTAAGCAGCGTCAGCATTGGTTAGTACTTGGATGCAAGGCCGCAAAGGAAGTCCAGGGTTGCTACGTTGAAGTAGGCAATGCCAAACCACCTCTGTTCATCTCTTGCCTTGAAAACCCTGGGGTGTCCCCATAAATTGGCAGTGACTTTTTTTTTTAATTTATAATTTTTTATTTTATTTAAATCTCAAATACAGTACAAACAATTTCTTTTGATGTATTAACATTTTGTATGAACAGTGCAATTTTCTTTACTCACAGAGATATAGAAATATATCGATAACAGTGCATTAACATTCATAATAAACAACTTTGTCCACTTAAAATTCTAGTTATAACTATTTGTAAAATAACCACTCTGAATAGAAACTGCTTCATTAATGGCACCTATAATTTTGTGGTTATTAACTAATCTATAAAGTCCAGAGGTTCCTTTATCTAATTAATTGGCAATGACTTGATGGCACTTTCCACCATCATCTGTTCAATCTGAGTGCAGAATTTATAATAAGGAAAGGTGGATTAGATTTAAATGAAGGTGGAGTGAAAATTGGTGGAAGGAATATTAACAGTTTGAGATATGCAGATGACACCACATTACTGCCAGAAAATAGGAAACTTAAAACAACTACTGATGAAGTTTAAAAGAGACAGTTAGGGTTGCTGTTTCCGGGTTGGGAAATACCTGGAGATATTGTGGGTGGGGACTGAGGAGGGCAGGGTTTGGGGAGGGGAGGGACTTCAATGGGGTATACAGTCTAACTTCCGAAGCAACCATTTCCTCTAGGAGAGCTGATCTCTTGTAATCCCAGGAGATCTCCAGCCACCACCTGGAGGTTGGCAACCCTAAGTAACAAAGCAGGATTACAGCTGAACATCAAGAAGACAAAAGTAATGACTACTAAGAAATTAAGGGTGACCCTGAAAAAACTGAAATTGTTAAAGATTTTCTATTCCTTGGTTTAATCATCAACCAAAAGATGGATGCAACCAAAAAATCAGAAAGAGATTGAGTCTTGGAAGGGCAGCCGTGAAGAAACTAGAAAAGATCCTTAAGTGTAATTGTAGTCGAGCCCCACATCCCAGAATGGGGCAAGGAAGTGTGGGTGCCGAGAGGAGGCTGGGCAGGGGTTGGGGTTCCATATTCCCCAGGAATGCAGCAGAGATTTTGAGTGGGGTCCAAACAATTACTTTATTAGCCAGAAGAAGAGCAGTCCAATGGCTCCCTTGCATGGGAATTACTTCACTCCCTTCCTCAACTGCCTTGTGTTCCTTCACTGCCCTGTGCTAGATGTGTGCAGCTCCATTTACCCCCAGCACCTCCTCACGACTGCCTTGAAATCCTGCCCCAGTCATTGTTGTTGCCCTGGACACCAGGGGAGTGGTCCATTGCCTCCCTTCCTAAACTGCCCTTGCAAATCTAATGGCATGCCTTCTCCATTGGGCCTGCTGCCTTGCCAATAGCCAGCTGCACCCAATGTTATGGCTATTGGGCCAACCCCTGCCTTCCGGCTTAATCCTCACCTTGCCTGCCGTGCCCTTGGCCTGCTGGAGCAGTCCATGGGTGCCCCTGCCCTTCACGGTAAGGGAGTTTTGCTGAAGACCAAGATCAAGATGATCCGTACTATGGTATTCCCCATGAATATTTATGGATGTGAAAGTTGGACAATGAAGAAAGCTGACAGGAAGAAAACTGATTCATTTTAAGTGTGGTATTGGAGGAGAGTTTTTCAGATACCATGGACCACCAAAAAGACAAGTGAGTGGGCTCTAAATCAAATCAAACCTGAATTCTCCATAGTGACTAAAATGACCAAAACAGAGTCTATTGTAATTTGTTCACATAATGGGAAAACAGGACCGACTGGAAAAGACAATAATACTAAGAAAAGTTGAAGGCAGCAAGAAAAGAGGAAGACCCAGCATGGGATAGATTGACTCAATAAAGAAAGCCACAACCTTCAGTTTGCAGGTCCTGACATTTTGGAGGTTTTTAATTCGTATGGTTGCCATAAATTGGAAGCAACTTGATGGCACATCACACACACACACACACACACACACACACACACATTTTAGTAGGTCAGTGCCATTTACCATATTTACTCAGAAAGAAGATGACCCTGTATATAAGACAAGCACCCCCCAATGTCATACACAAAAAGATTTTTATTATTTCACATAAATTTATTTACAAGAGTCCAAACAATCTCCTGTCCCCTTTTTAATGGCATACCTGGGGGGGGGGCTAGTACTACATTAAGTAAGTGCAGTACTTGAATGAGCTCTGGTTGATTAAATGTGTTTTCAGATCAATCACAGATCTCAACAAGAAAGTCAGATTTTAGCTAACCTGGGGAATCTGTGTTAACCAGAAGCCATTTGAATAAAAACAAAGCTAGAAGTTTCAGGGAACATTTCTCTCTGTCTAGTATGTTTATATTATCTATCTTCCAAGTCGCTTCCAAGTCTCTTCCTCATTTTGTCCTCGCAACAACCCTGTGAGGTCATTTAGGCTGAGAGGTGGCCCTGCAAGCTTCCTGGCAGGGTAGGGATTTGAACCCAGATCCTAATTCAACACTCTAACCACTACTTCTTACTGAATACCTCCAATGGTGTGTGTGTGTGTGTGGGGGGGAGACTACAGTTCATAAAAAGTTAGTGGTAACCAGGAAGAGTTGCCTTTCCTCTGACATGCAACTTTAAAAAATATATCCTGAGAAGATTTCTAATTGATTAAAATACACAATTCCATTGGATTTTAAATGATATAATCCCAGGTATGTCACAGCAAGTAACTTTCTTTCTTGAGTGTGAGGATTTGATTACAAATGGTTATGTCATATACATGAGAAAGCTCTCATAAGATCAACAACATTGCCAAATACTTTTCAATTGTAGCAGGCAAAACAGCCTTTTACTAAAGCAAACAGAATACAGGAAGTGATGGTGACAGGAATATTTATGAAAGCAAATAGGTTGAAATATGGGCAGGACCCAGTTAGCAGGCCAGCTGAAAACCAGGCCTATCTTCCTTGTTCCTCATAGCATAAAAGCAACAGAGCTTCAAATGAATGAACTAGTAAGGGATGGAATCCCTGGTTGGGCTGTCAGTTAATACAGTTGGAGCTCATTGCTCCAGCAGAACTACTACAGAGAGGGTTGCCAAAGTCCTGACGGGGCAATGCAAACCAAGGAGAGAGATCACAGAATGGACAGTGGAAAAGAGCAAAACAACTGTGATATATTCTTAACAAAGAAAAATGTCCACAGACTTATACATTTTTATTCAATATCCAATTTACTTGGAGCAATTCAAACACCATCAGCACCACAATGGACCATGCATATCTGTTTTGTTTAGGGCTGCCAGGTCCCCCCGGGGGGGGGGGTCCCACAGAAATGGCCCCCAATCCGCCGGTCTGGATCCCCACCCCCAAAGCACCCAGTTTGGGCCGGAAGTGACATCATTGCACTGGGCACATAGCTGGCCAACGCTCTAGCAACCAGCCTGAAAACTCTATGGTACCATAGAGTTTCCAGGCTGATTGCTAGAGCGTCAGCCAGTGGCATGCCCAACATGATGACATCCCTTCTGGGTGATGTCATCACGCTGCACACGCATGTCCCAGAACAGGACCAACTCTCCCCCACTGCGAAAGGTAAGTTACTTGGCAACCCTAGTCTTGTTTCATTTACAAACTTTATCAGAGTGGGTAGCGTTGAAATTCCTGTGTAATTAATTCAATTAGCAAGCACTAGGGCTGCCAAGTCAGCCCGGGGGGCGGGGGATCCCCGGCTACAGGGGTTCCCGATCCGCCGGCCGAATCCTGCCCACCCCCGAATGCGTCCAGTCAGGATGACTTCCCCAGCATAATGACATCACCCAGAAGGGACGTCATCACGTTGGGGATGTTGCCAGGATGACGCTCTAGCAATCGCCCCAAAACTCTATGGTACCATAGAGGTTTTGGGCGATTGCCAGAGCGTCACCCTAGCAACGCTCCCAACGTGATGATGTCACTTCCGGGTGACATCATCGCGGCGCGTGCACCAGGGAAGCTCCCGGACCCAGGAGGACTCCCCCCCCCCGCCGATAAGTCACAAGGACTTGGCAACCCTATCAAGCACTATAGCCATTTCTCATGGTAACATCCTTAGTGGATTTGATGGATGTTACCATGAGAAATGGCATTGGGTGTCCCTCCCATTTCCAAACCCTAACGACATATTCGGAGGGAAACTGGGGGTTCCAGGCTTGTTTTTCCTTCAGAAGACAAATAGAGATGGGAGAGGGCAGGCAAGAATAGGTGACCCACTAGCAGGGGGGGATCTCATTTTCTCCTCCCCCACTATTTCCTCTTTCCCTTCCCAGAAAGCCCCTGAAGCCTCTTTTCACTTACCAGCTAACCTACCATTATCTCCTTCATCTCTTCAGTTTTCACTCCTTCCCTACCCCAGCAGCTTCTCCCTAGGAAATGTCTTGCTGAGTTGTGCTGGGCCCAATTGCACAGTGGGGAACTTCCAAGGACTAGCGTAGGACACCTCATTCTCCCCTTAATCCCCTCCCTCTTCAACTTCCTCTTCCTCTCCTCCTGGCAACCTCCATATCCTCACCTTTCCCTGCTTCCTTTGGTCCTTCCCCTCCACCATCCAACCTTTTTATTCATGCCCTCAGTTTTCAGCTATAGTCCTGGAAAGGCCCTCCCCCTCCCTTTTACTAACAGAAACCAAGGCTTGAAGGCGGCAATGCTGTTGTGGTTGCCTAGCAGCAGCCACTGAGAGTGTTTGTTTCTTATAGCTACAGGATCTGTTTATATCATATTGGGGGTTAATCCCCCATGTATTTTTCAGATTTTTCTGCAACCTAGGACTTTTTAAAGGGTGTAGAAAGATCTGTCTTGTCTTTCCATGGCCCTAATCTGCTTTTACAACTGATCTCCAGCTGACAGAGATTGGCTCCCCTGGAGAAAATGGCTGCCTTGAAGAGGGATTAAATGGCATCGTACTATGTTGAGGCACCTCCCCTCCCCAAACCCCACCCTCTCCTGGATCCACCCCCAAAGACTCCAGGTATTTTCCAGCCCAGGGCTGGCAACCCTATTACGGTTTCCCCCACCATATGTCAAAATTTAAACTGCAAGGTCCTTATGTTGTGAACCAAAAGCCACACCAAAAGGATGGAGGAGCTCCACTGAAATGGGGGAACAAATGGGGAAACTGGACAAAATCTCCTTTGCTCTCTTTGCCAGCAGTACTTTTGCTGGCAGAAGAGGTGGGGGGGGGGGATTTCACCCATTTCCCCACCTTCACTGTAGATGCCTGTGTGGTGTTGCCTTTTGTTTATGTATGGTTTCCCCTCCCCAGTTATCTCTTTGCAGTCAAAGGGGGCTTCTAGGACAGGAAGAAATGCAGGGGGGAGTCCTTCTGCTCACACTCTGTTCATCCAAAACTAATTTCTATATTGCACACAAAACAGCAGCCACAGTAATAGAAACGTGCGCCCCCCCACTCCCCCCCAGCTTCACTGGTGAACTGTATCTGGAGAGTCAGAAATGTGACCATAGCTTGACATTTTCACACTTCTGCCTCTGACGTTTCCGTGACTGCAAATTTGTTCACAGCCCACAGTGTGTTCAAAGATCAGTTGCGATGTGGGAGGATCCTTCCTCATTTCATACGCTTGATCTGAAGAGGCAGCAGAAAGAAGAAAAAGATGATGATGACGATGATGGAGCAAGAAAAGGGAGTCAGAAAGGTAGGACGGACATTATCCTTCGCTCCCAGGGACAAGGCAGACTGACCCTAAACCCGGCTCAAGTGAAATGTAGAACTCGGCTTTTGAGCCAGGGGTACAGCCTGGCCCTTTTGAGAGCCAGCCTGCTTCTCAGTGATCATGAAGAAAGCTGGAACACACACTGCCAGCCATCTATTTGGGCCTACTTATCTGCTCACTGGAAATGCCCGGGTTCAGGTATAGATGTAACAAAATAGTACAGCTCAAGCAGGGACAGACCCAGTGCTGGTGCCCAGATGCTCTACTGGTGAGAAAGTGTCACTGTAGGAGTCAAAAGGCAATCTCTCTCTATCAAATGTGATAAATGAATTAGAGCAAACAGTCAAACATAAACAGTTTGAGGAGCCCAACAGAAAGGCTGAGCAGAATGCTGACCAAGTAACTCTATATGTAAGTAATAAAAGCAAAGTAACTTATTTATTTATTTAGGCTTATATTTCGCCCTCACATGAACACATGAAGCTGCCTTATACTGAATCAGACCATTGGTCCATTAAGGTAAGTATTGTAGACTGGCAGTGGCTCTCCAAGGTCTCAAGGTCTTTCACATCACCTACTGCCAGATCTTTTCACTGGAGATGCTGGGGATTGATCTTGGACCTCCTGCATGCCACACAGATGCTCTAACACTGAGCCACAGACCCTCCAGAATGGGCTCAGAGCAGATGACAACAGGAGTTAAAATATTTCACAAACTGGCAACGGAGGAGAAAAAGTGGGACATAACATATAAAGGTATTTAACTGAACAAGGAGTTGAACATCAGCCCACTGTCCCATACACACCAGTACAAAATGGCATAGCCAAGAGGAAAAACTGCTCCCTGACAGAAATGTGCAGATGCACGTTACTAGAAGCGGATCTACCAGAGAAATACTGGGGAGAAGCCAGCAACACAGCCACTTATCTAAAACACAGGCTGCCCACAAAAAGTGCCAAGAACATGCCATATAAACTGTGGAATGGGCAGAAACCCAGCACGAAACATCTAAGGGTATTGGGGTCAAAAGCTTTTGCCTACATCCCGAAAGAAAAGTGGTTCAAGTTGGATTCAAGGACTGAGCGAAGTATTTTTGTTGGATATGCTTTGGGGATGTTAGGGATATAGAAACCTTGATCCAAAAACACAAATTATGCAAATTTACAATGTAGTCTATATAGTCGAAAAGGGAGAATCTAAAACTACAGGAAAAATGGACACTATAGAATCCAAACTGATGGGAGGAAATGAAACGCATTTGCCAGAGGCAATAGAATCAATCACCTTGGAACCTACAGATGACACACCAGAAGAACCCCAGGAACCAGAAGGGGATGAGGAACCAGAGGTCAGACAATCGGCTAGCCCCAACAAGGAAGCACCACCAAGAAAACTCTCCTACTTGACCAAAATAGAGACTGCAGTGGAACCTTCCACATGGGAAGTCATAAAGAGAATGCCTGCTGATCAGGCAGAAAGATGGAGAAATGCCACAGAGGAAGGAATTAAATCTCCAGTCAAGAATCAGGAATGGACATTCACAGAAACACCTCCAGGAAGGAGGGTAGAATACAAATGGATTTTCTAAACGTACAGTTGTTAAACTCCAACACCATTTTGCAAAGCTGAGATTCTATGAAGAAAAATGAATCTTGTGGACTTGCATTAGAGACTTTGAGAAGGGGTGTTAGAATATGCAAGGTCTATAGTGCACCTACTTGAAGAAGACTAGAAGAACAGCCTATAGGGGACAGATGAAGGACTGCTAGTTAACTTAGCTAGATTGCAGACTTCCCATGATTTCAAATTTTGTCCTTCCTGTCTCCTGACTGACTCTTTGGAGACTTCTTGCTCCAACTGATCCCTCCCCCTTTGTTCCTGTTGCTCACAGCAGTTAGTCAGTGAGTTAAGCCTCCCTCCCTCTCCTTCGTTCTATCATAGTTTCTTCTTTAATAAATGGAGTTATTTTCTTTAAACAGTTGGTGCTCCGTTCCTCTGCATGTTTAAACTCTGCCAACAGCAAGAACATCACAAAACATGTTCTAGCCTAGCCTTCTTCCAGATGTACTACCAAGATATGAGCAGGATTTTTTATGAGCATGTAGACCCTCCCCTCCTGCATTTTGAAAAGGTAGGGAGGCAGGAGGGCTTAATCTAGTGCATACTAAAGGTAAAGGTAAAGGTTTCCCTTGCTCGAAAGATAGTTGAATTCAACTCTAGGGGGTGGTGCTCATCTCTGTTTCCAAGCCAAAGAGCCAGTGCTGTCTGAAGATTTTTCCATGGTCATGTGGCCGGCATGACTAAACGTCGAGGCACATGGAACACTGTTACCTTCCCACCACAGTGGTACCTATTTATCTTCTTGCAATTTCTTGCTTTCAAACTGCTAGGTTGGCAGGAGCTGGAGCCTGAGACAGGAGCTCACTTTGTCACACGGTACTCAGGTCTCAAACTGTCGAGCAGCCGACCTTCCAGTCTGCAGCTCAGCATCTTAACCTCTGAGCCACCGCGGCCCCTAGTGAATACTACCATGTGCTATTTTTCAGTGCATGGTGCTTAGCATTTATCAAACCCATTTTTTAATATTCAGATTCCTTCACATACATGATAATCACAGGCTTATATACATTATTCAGATTCATCCTACTTTGCTAGTTCATCAACAGTTGGGAGTAGTCCACATATACTCTGGACAGATCATTTAATTGTTGATTGAGTCTTTTCACACCCATTCTACAACCAGGGGTAGGCTTAGCAGTTCTGGGGGCCTGGGCAAATGTCCAGGATGGTTGACCCCTCACCATTCCCCTCCCCCTGGGGCCAAGCAAGGGGCTGTGCTACTGAATCAGCTCTCTGAGCCCTGGATGGTGTGGGGGTGGACAGCTGCCACCAGAAAGCCGGTTGCCCAAACCGTGGATGAAGTTGGCAGAAGGAGCAATAGGAGCCTGCTTCCTCCCCACAGGTGGTTGCCACCCAGTGCTGGGCCCAGGGCAACTGGCCCAGTTGCTCATTTTCTAAGACCACCCCAGTACAACACAGTACATTTACTGCACCTCGGCCTGGGAAACAGGGTCTTCTGGCCTCTTTATAACACCTCTCCCCACTCCTCTGTTGTTTGTAGCTCTGAATAGAAATTTGTCTGCCATTGGCCAGCAGGACTCTGCCTCATGAAAACTTATAGCACAACAACTTTCAGGTACCACAAGACATTTTATTTTTAAAAAGCAGCAAACTAACACAGCCATCCCTCTGGAATACATCATTGTGTAGTCTAAGAACCTTTATCTTGAGAGGGAGAGGGAAGGGGCACTGAGGCAGAGAAGCCATGGCTTGCCTACTATTCCCTGGAGTATGCACAGCACAGATGCAATTCAAGCCAGAAAGACCCTGATTCACATCTCAGCCACCCTGTCTCACAAGCTGCTGGGCTTGAGTTCCTCTTTGTGGTAACAAACAGGATGGGGTTACCTGCAAAGCTGGCCTGGCTGCACACACAATTCGATGGGTTGCTTGGGGCAGCACTATTTTAGAGAGACCAAGAGAGCAGGATGTGATCTGAAAGATACATGTTCTGCAGTGTCACATAGAACAAGGTGCAAGCTTGCAATGGAACAACCAGATGCTAACTGCTGGAAGGGTTGTGGATCCTCAGGTACATTTTTACATTGGTGGTGGGCTTGTCCAAAGATTTTTAAATTTTGGGAAGCTATTATTTCTGTATTAGAGAAAATATTGGGTTGATCTGTGCCCAGTACTCCTGAATCTATATTATTTAATTAATGGCCCACTCAGATACTTACAAAATCCAAAGCTGAACTGGCTTCTTTATTATTAATAGCTGCCAAAATTCTTTTGGCCCAACCATGGAAATCAAACAAAATTCTGGTGCTAAAACAATGCTTTTCGAAAGTTTGGGATATTGCTGTAATTAGGGTTGCAAGCCCTGGGCTGGAAAATACCTGGAGACTTTGGGGGTAGAGCCAGGAGAGGGCAGGGTTTGGGGAGGGGAGGTGCCTCAACAATGCCATAGAGTCCCTTCTTCAAGACAGCCATTTTCTCCAGGGGAGCCAATCTCTGTCAGCTGGAAATCAGTTGTAAAAGCAGGAGATCTCCAGGCCCCACCTGGAGGCTGGCAACCCTAGTTGTCATGGATAAAACTGCAATGCAACCAGTTGTACCTGAAACACCTACAACTAATTGCAACTAATGTTATATTACCAAGAAGGTACATGTCTAATTTTTAAAGTTACATCGCATCTATTTACTTTTTGTTTGTAAAGTTAGTGAACAGTCAACTGGAAGCCCTATTCACTCATTCCCTGCTTTTTGCTTTTGAATTTGACCTCAAGACCTCAAGACTGGTTGGCTAGATGAGACTCTCCCCTCTCAAAGGGGAGGAGAGATTTGATTCAGGGGCTGCAAGTCACATACTCCTAGACTGCATTCAAACACCGCAAACCATCCACAGTTTGTTCATGATATGCATGAACCTGTTATGTCCTTGTTCACTCTCCCCCATATATCTCAGCACAATTGAAGACAGAGATCTACAATCTAACTCCAGTTCCTATTGACATCCGAAGTGACATTTCTTCCCCAGGCTCTTTTTCAACAGGAACGCACCGGAACGCCGTTCCGGCTGGCGTCCGAGCCTGCCCCGCCCCCTTCCTGCCGGGCCTGAGCTGTTTACACTTAAAGGGAAAGTTCCTGCAGAGAGCCGGCAGGAAAAAGCCCCACCAGACGCTTTCCCTTTAAGTGCAGAGAGCCAGCAGGAGAAAGGCCCACCCAGACATTAAGCATGGGGCTAGGCTCTTTGCACTGAAAGGCCTGGCTCTGCATTTGGCTTGCTGACATCGCGTCGCTCTCCCTGCTCCAGTAAGTGCCTCCCCCATCTCTTTTCCTTCTCTCCCCCCCCCCACCTTTCGTTCTGTCTTTCTTTCTTTCTGTCTTTCTCTCTCTCTTTCTGTCCCCTCTTTCTTTCTCTCTCTCTCTCTGTCCCCTCTTTCTTTCTTTCTTTCTTTCTGTTTCATTTTGTTCTTTGTGTTTTTATAAAAAAAATTATTGAAAGGGGGGGATGTAAAAAAGCAGAGAGCCCAGGAAATGCTGCTTTTGACAATATCTTTAATTTTTGAGCGTCTCTTTAGTTTTCTCATGGCATCTTCTGCTTAAGAAAAGTACGTTTGAAGCCTGAGTTCATTGTTGTGTCTTGTTGGGAATGGCTTGCAAATATATGTGTCTAAAGTCTGTATTAAAGTGGTTTGGTGCTTACTGCCATGCAAGAGAAAACATCTGAAAAAGTAGCTTCATTGTTGTGTGTGTTGGCAGAACAGTTGAGTGTTGCATGGGGGACTTTGGGGGATATCTGCAGAGAAACAGAGTTGTAACTAAAACTGAGCATGGTCAGCAGCACTTTGGAGATTGCCTGTTTTGTGAAATTTCAAAAATGGGCAAAGTTTCAGATGAAGATGATTATCCCTCTTCTCCTGCCACTGGGCTGACATCTGCCTGTAATGGGACAGCAAAGTTGATGTTCTTAAACCTCCTAATAAGAGAGATTTCTGCTTTTGAGGAGTTGACTTCCAATGATTGGTGATCTTGTGATGGTAGTGATACTTTTATGTGATAAAGACCACCTGTTCACAGGATAATTTTACCTGTGGGACAGACTGCATGGTAACCACTCCACTGGTACATAATTGCTTGTAAAAAGTATTACAGTGTAATAATTCAGGTGAGTAGCCATGTTGGTCTGAAGCAGCAGAAAAAAGTTAGAGTCCAAGGTTTCATCCAAGGTATAAGCTTTTGTGTGCATGCACACTTCTTACATCTGAAGAAGTGTGGGTGGCACATGAAATCTTATACCTTGAATAAAATTTTGTACCTTGAATAAAATAGTCCACAAACTACTCCCGTCCAGTGCATCCATAAACCTAGAAGAAGAAGAGATTGGATTTGTATCCCGCCCTTCACTACCCAAGGGAGTCTCAGAGCATCTTACAAACTCCTTTCCCTTCCCCTCCCCACAACAGACACCCTGTGAGATAGGTGGGGCTGAGAGAGCTCTGAGACAACAGCTGGTACAGAGCTATGGCTTGCCCAAGGTCATCCAGCAGATGCAAGGGGGGAAGTGGGGAATCAAACCCGGTTCTCCCAGATTAGAGTCTGCGCACTTAACCACTACACCAAACTGGCTCCTAGTATTGTTCTGCCAGTGAACTAGGGTTGCCAACTCCAGGTTGAGGGAGTGGAGATTTGGGAGTGGAGGGTGGGGTTTAGGGGAAAGAGGGACCTAAGCAAGGCATAATGCCATGAACTCCACTTTCCAAAGCAGCTATTGACCTGATCTCTGTAGTTTGGAGCTCAGTTGTAATTCCAGGAGATCTCCAGACCCCACCTGTAGGTCAGCAACCCTAAAAAATCATATTCAGCATACTAGTTCTGCAGGAAGGCAAGCTGATTTCCATGGGAACCTAACCTTTAGGAATTGATTCCAATCCAGTGTGGGAATAATTGTTGGACATAAGATATTGGTTCAGGCAAGATTTTGTATAGATGGGACAGAAAATAATGTTTTTATTAAGCAAAAGGTGGAAATGGCTGGATGATCACACTTCTGGCAACATCGGGTGTGGCCTAATATGTTAATGAGCTGTGCTGTCAGGGGTGTGGCCTAATATGCTAATGAGTTCCTGCTGGGCTTTTTCTACAAAAAGAGCCCTGCCCAGTAGCCATGATTCTTAACCAATAGTAAATGTTGAGACTCATGATTAGTAAGACTGAAGTCAGCCTCGGGTTGAACAGGCTACGTTCTGACATCACAGAAGACTTCAGTCTCTGTATGCCACATATGGGGAGCAGGGAGGGAGGAACCATGATAGCCCAACAGTAAATCAGGTTTGTCCCCACTACAAACAAACTCTGATTTGCTCACACCACCTGAATAAAACACAATCGTAAACCTTCCTTCTGCTCTTTGCCACTTTGGAGGAATGACAGAGTAAAGCAGAAGAGTTAATGAGGTTTTATTGAATTCTATATAGGCTTTTTAATTATATGCTGCCCTGCGCTCCTTGCAGGAAAGGCAGACTTTAAAAATGCAAATAAATACACCCCATTCTGCTACCTCATTCTGCTCTTCTGTCTAAGGTTAAATGTTGCACTGATTAAGGCAAAGGAACTCACCCATGGGATATCTTCTAGCTGGCCACTACCCATGCAAAGCAGCTATGCATTGCAGTCAGGCCTACGACAGGAACGGTGAGGTCATGCAAAGCCATTGGTTGGGTGGTAGGCTTCCGAGCCATCTTGAAGACCAACAGTGCAGTTCTTCCTGATCGTACCCAGCTGGCTGGTTTCATGCCAGCAGAGAGTCTAGGAAGGTACAGATGAAGCTGAGAAGGACCGCCTCTGGAGAAAGGTTACATAGTTAGGTAAATATTTAATCTTAGGCAAAACTGGAGTATACTGACAACTGTCTGGGGTGGGTTACCATTAGTAATCATTAATTTTAAAAAAGCAGACAGTAGGCCCAACCTCAAAAATGTGCTATGGAAATATATATCCAAGAGGAACACTGATGAGGGTGTCTAGAGGCCTTCCTCAGGGATAGTGCATGTTTGTACAAGTTACATTTATGAATTTCTTTTGCATCTCAGTTCTCAGCCTAAGCTCCTAAATCATCCAACAATAGAAGGTTAAAACAACACACAACACACCATGGCGCCCACTGACACCTTTTCTGGTGCCTGGCAAGTGTTTTCAGAAAGTGGGTGAGGCCAGGTGGGGCTTTGATTGGCCACTGGAGGTTTGATTGGTTGTGCAGATTTTTACTGCTTTGGTAGCGGCCACCATCACAGCATAAGGATCTTCACTGTGTGGCTGAAGGTAAGCTGCAGCAGCCATTTTGTGACAGGCTCCATTTCCTATGGCATCCATTTTGTGGCTGCAGCCCACCATGCTGTGTCAGAATTCCGAAGGTGCCCGCAGGCTCAAAAGGGTTGGGGATCCCTGACATAAGGCAATGAAATAAAATGCAAAACACACACCATTAAAAATTGGGCCGGGGAAGAGACAAATTTGTTATGAACTTGAGAGAATAAAGCACTCGTCATCAATCTTCAGTTTGACAAAGGCCTTATACATATGTTCCTGGGAAGAGAATTCCACAGTGGAGGTACCACCATAACCTCTTACCCCTAGTTGCCCCCCCAACTAATCCCAGAAAGAAAAGGCATCCAAAACAGGTTCTCCAGTACAGACCTTTAGATACAGAATGGGTGATCCTTCAGATATCCCAGTCACAATCAAAACCAGAACTGTGAATTGGGAACAGAAATACATTGGAAGCCAGTGAAGATATTATTGGCTAAATGTGTCTCCATGGTGCCGTAACATACTCAGGGCTATACTTCATGATGTGAACAGTTCCATGGATGGAGTTCCTGGTTTCCCCCCTTTAAATAGCAGGAATGCAGGGCACTGGTTTGAATCAGTACCATGGTATGAAGGAAGGGAGTGTTTAAACTTCCCCCTGCACCATTTTCCAGACCCAGGTGAATATTCTTATAAACTAGGATATGAACTTTGCATGTCAAACGTACAAATCCTCTGGCCGAATTGTGGGGGGTGGGGGGGGCGGGATGAAAAACTTGCATTGAGTGAAAAGGTTACTTATTTTCCCCTACCATGTATCTTCAAATGTATCCCGAAGCAGGCCTTTAGACCTTGCTACCTCCCCCCAAAAAACCTGTTGCAGAACAATTTAGTAATTTCATTTTAACTTCAGTAGTGGAAAAGGATTTCCCAACATTTTAGCTCATTACAAAACTGGCTTGGTAGAACCTCTTGTGCTAAAGAAACCCTCACAACTTCTTGTAGATGTGAAGGATTTGCTATATTTAAACCTTAAAATGATTGCTTTTCATAAATTTGACCCACCACCTGTTTCCTGCACTACACAGATGTTGCCAGGTTGAACCAGATCATTTAGCCTAATATCTGTTTCTGCCTGTGGTTTGTACACATTTGTTTATTTATTAAAACAGGAGTTCCGATCCAGTGGTTTGCAGTGGTCTCGAGACAGTCTTGCATTGTTATCACCTGGGCAAAGTTATGTCTGTGGTGATAAATGCCTGTTAAGTAAATCCCCAGAAGGGTACACAGACTCTTCAAACCTAATGACACATCAATCAGGCCTTGAAATCGCCTCCAGGTCTGCCCAGGAACCTCTTGTCAAACAAGTTTTGGGAGATCCATTGTTTGGAACTCAGTTCCTAGGGATGTGGGGGCCCAATTCAGATGGGAGGGAATTGCCTTTCCTGTTTTCCTGCTGAAGAGTACTGGACTCAGGAGACCAGGAATGGTGAAATCATGAAGCCTTTATTGAGTGATTCAGCATGCCCAGTAGATGGTCAGAACAAGCATGCTTCCAGGGCTCCAGGGCCCTCATTATATGCTGGCCGGAGACACATCTCCGGCCACACCCAAAAGACCTGATAGGGGCTTAACATATGCACATGTTTGTCATAGGTTCCCTGGAGGAGCCTTTGATTGCATTGGCTCCCCAGGAAGAACCTAGGTCCCACATTGGTGGAGGCTTTCAGTCCGGAGGTCTATTGTTCCTCCAGATTCAAGCTCCCCTCTCTGCCTGACCATGTGCTCTGGCCATGCGGCGGGCGCCATTACCTGGGAGCACATGGCAGGCCGGTTGCTACACAGAGCATACTACATTACACCTGCCCTGCCGGGAAGTGGATTCTATTAGCCCCATGGGGGAAACTGATATGTATCTACATAAGAAATCCCACTGGGGCAAATGGCACTGGGGCGGTTTCATGTCAGGATAACAGTGTTTGTGTGTGTGTGTGTGGGAGAAGTGTAAGCCCCTTCTCTCACTGTGCAGAGTCCCAGTCCAACTTAGACCTCCGCACACACCTGGGAACTGAGTTCCCAGCAGAAAACTCGCTGCCCATATCTGATAGGAAGTCCTCATGGTAGACTGGACATGATGTGAGGACTATAACATGTAGTCAGCCCCAACTTTCTTCCCACAGAAGAAAGGGAAAAGGCAACTTCTTCCATGTAATTATATCCGGTATCCAGCAGAATAAGTGTGCTTAACAACGTTTCTGGACAATCTGACACACTTCCAGGATTCCTGTCCCACATCTCTACCTCCTTTGAACAGAGCATCACCCAGCCAAAATTTAACATTTTCCTTTGGAAACCGAGTTAGATTAGAAAGTGCTTGATTTTGTCGGGATCTTGCTCCATGTTCTTATTGGCCATAAATAGAGTTATGTTTTTCATTCATTTGTTTTCTCTCTGAAAATTATGTTTTAGGAATGAAGGCTCCAGGCTTTCAACATAGTCTTTGAAAACCACCACAAAACAAACTGACAAAAAGAGAAAATGAGGAACAAAGCCCTCCCGCCCAAGGAATGTGTGATCTAATTTTGTGCACAAGAAGGGAGTTTGTTACCCTAAACTCCCGTTATGGTGCTGAGGTAGAAGTCCACAGCCATACACATCCCAGTCAATGAGCAACAAGAAATCTCTAACCTGTAGGGAACAAAAGTGGAATTGGGATGGGGAAAAAGAGCTGTTCACGTCACAATGGCTGGAGGTGAACAAATGAGGAAAGAGGAAAGTACAAGACAATGTCTCATCCAGAAACTGACACACAGCATCTATCAGTTTGTAAATTAAGGGAGTCCAGTAATGCCACCACTGTGCTCCTTGCAAACAAGTTTCTTGACTGTTGCTATTAGGATGTTCTTTTATCATATACAGAAACTATAAACATGCTCTGGTCTAGCCATCCAGGGCTGAGTGCCCCTTACCAGCCCCTGGTTATACACATCAATGCATTGATCCACTGATCCCCTCCTCTCTTGAATTTTTTACTTAGTATTTAGTTATCTGAATCTGCTCTGGATCACAGGTTTGATATTTATCTTTCTCCCTTGGGTCCTTACAGCATCTCTGACCTAAGCTGTATAGGAAGCATTGTTTTCCCCCACCTTCCCTCTTTACCTGCTCCCTCCTTGTTCAAATCAGTCGGCCCCCACCCTCACCTTGTTGATTCATGTTATTTCTCTTCAATGAACTTCATTTTTACTACAGCTTGAAGTTTGCAGTAGCATTTTGTCACCCTGTCAAAGATCCCTGTTTTGGGGTATGAGTCTAAATGCCAGTTCAGAGCAATCAAGATCTTGGGAAGGCTTTAAGGGTATCATTTTCTGGGAGGTTCTGGGCCTGGGTTTTGGCACGGTCCCAGAACTTACAGACTCTTCAGCCTTTCCTCATAAGGAAGGTGCTTCAACCCCCTAGACATCTTGGTTGCCCTCCTCTGTACTTTTTCCAGCTCTGCATTGTCCTTGAGACATATTTGAAGAAAAACTTTTTTTAAAAGAAGGGTGAACACAACCTTGCCTAAACTGCTGCATCTATCTGAAGTAGTTGTGGTGTCAGCTGGAAGTTTTCATCATGCTGGTCATCCCTGTTTGCACATGATGTTGAGCATTCCACAATCAAATGTGAAATATAGATGTTCTGTACCAGTGAGGCAAACAGCAGTTTCCCAGTATGATTTTAGGTCAGGAAAACAGCATTTCATTTGCCCAATGGCTTGGGAATGCAGGTACCTAGGGTACATACTCCTTTTGTACAGTTTCTATAGTATCTTAGCAGTAGTCCTCTTTGTGAGTTACAGTAAATGGTAGAATGTATGTAATCAGCACTTAAGTTATCTTTATCTGTGTGCAGTGTAATTCATATACATGTACAATTGAACATGTGACTGAAACCACACATTTAACCAGGTAATAGTCCCTGGTTTCATTTGGAAAGTGGCTGCACACTGGCTATTTCTTGCAAACAGATGTGTGCATATATGGGTAGGATGCACAAATTTTCACTGTAACGTGTGACCAGGGCTCTTACCTCCAGCCTTCTCAGATACTTCTTGCAAAGGCAGAGTGATGGCACACTCTGGGCAAATCGTTTCACCTATGACAGTGTGATCGAAAGAACATGTTTTCAGGCAGAGTGAACTTTGTATGTCTTTGATTGAACACACAGGGGGCTGCAAGGCCAGGGCAGTGGTTCGAATGTTAGCACCTAGGAGACCCAAGTTCAAATCTCCAGTCTGCCATGGAAGCTTGCGGAGTGACGCTGGATCCAGTCACACACTCTCAGCCTAACCTACATCACAGGTTTGTTATGAGGATACAATGGAGGGGAGGAGAATGATCTAAGCCACTTTGGGGGAGAAAGGCAGGGTATAAATAAAGAAATGCAGGGACTGTGTGGATCCCCACTAAACCAGATTGCCATATGACACCAGTTTAACCATAATCCACATGACTATCCATGGCCACTACCATGGCTGGTAGTAAACAGAGGGGGTAGTTAAGCCTATTGCCACTGTAGTCTACTACCTGTGCTAGCTACAGTACCATAATGGAATGTGGCAGGGGGCAAGATTGGGACATGGGCTGCTGCAGTAAGTAGCCAAAAAGATGTAGTAGTAATGGCCAAGGAAGGACCAGTGAGAGAGGGAATGGCATTCCATACTGCTAAGGAGGGTTTAACATTGCCCTGCCATTGGCAACAGAGTTCTGTAAGTGCCTTTTTTGGTTACTGTTACCATAACTAATATGGAAGAAAAATTGGTGTTTTTAAGAAATGACTAAAGCTGTTCTTATGAATGCCACTAAAATTTGGTTTTGTGTTTTCCCCACATCCAAGTTACCTTGATATTTTGCATCTGAGAATTCACCTTTATTGGTTTTGTTGAACTCTAACCTTAAAGACTTTCTGAAAGACCTCTTGAGACCATTCCCACCCAACATAGAGGCTTGCGCACTTTGGGTGCTACAGAGCTTGTTTCTTATCTCATTAGGCACTTTTGGCTGTGCAATTCTACTCTCCCTCAATGAGCCCCAAAGTACCTAGTGTAAGAGGAAGTGAGTTCTGCTGTGGAGGACCAAAGGTCTCAGATTCAGGCTGCGTGTCTGGTGCCAACTGGCTAAAGCTGTGAGCCTGTACCGGAGTAAGCCCTGTTGAAGTAGATGAAAGTAAATATGAATAAGGCTGAGTTGCATATCCTATTGAAAGCATATGTTACTGCTCAATAGGCTATTGGTTTCCCTGTCAGTAGGGCTTACTTGAAATGTGGAACTTTACAAAAGCAGGGAGTAGTTAAAAGGAAGCTGAAAGGAAAGCACAAGAGAGCCAAATTTCTGGAGGATGCTTGGAAGCTATTTAAAACACACTAATTGAAGCCCAGACAGAATGCATTCCACAGATTAGGAAAGGCACTGCCAAGTCTAAAAGAATGCTTGTGTGGTTAACAACACAAGTAAAAGAAGATATAAAAAGAGGCTTTTTAAAAAAAGTGGAATGTCTGTCCCAATGAATTGAACAGGAGGGACCAAAGGCTCTGGCAAAAGAAATTTAAGTAAATAATTAGGTATTCCAAAGCAGATTTTGAGAAGTGGGTTGCTAAAAGCATCAAGGAAAACAAACAGAAAACTGGCCAGAGAAGCAGTTGGGACTTTGGATGACAAAGAAATAAAGGGATTGCTAAAGGAAGATGGGGAGTTGGGAGAGAACCTCAATTATTTTTTCTGTTTCTATGTTCACTGTGGAACATGTACCCAAGCCACAGCCATTATTTTCAGAAAGGGAGTCTGAAGAACTGAGCCAAATTGAGGTGACCAGATATGAAGTTCTGTCGAGACCTACTGGGGAAATGAAAAACTGATATGTCTCCAAGACCTGATGGCGTACATCCGAGAGTTCTTACGGAACTCAAATGTGAGATTCTGATCTAGTAACCCGTATATGTAACCTATCACTAAATTCTGCTGGTATACCAGAAGACTGGAGAGTAGCAAATGTGACACCAATTTTTAAAAATGGATCCAGAGGGAGACCAGGAAATTACAAGCCAGTCAGCCTAAATTCTGTCCCAGGCAAATTAGTAGAAACTGTAATCAAAGATAGTATTATTATGCACATAGAAGAACAAAGCCAGCTGAGAGGAAATCAGCCCAGCTTCTGCAAAGGGAACTCCTACCTCACCAACATTTTGGAGTTCTTTGAGAAACTGAAGAAGTGTGTAGACAACGGTGACCCGATAGACATTATATACTTGGACTTTCAAAGGCTTTGACAAGGTACCTCACCAAAGACTCATGAATAAAGTCAGCAGTCATGGGAGAAGAGGACGGGTTAAATGACAGGAAGCAAAGAGTAGGAATCAATGGACAATTCTCACAACTGAGGGAAGTAAGCAGTCCCAGAAGTACTGGTATTCAGGCCTGTACTATTTAGTTTGTCCATATATGATCTTAAATTAGGCGTGAGTAGTGTCGTGGCCAAGTTTGCAGATGACAGAAAATTATTCAGGATAGTGTAAACCAAGGCTGACTGTGAAGAGCTCCAAGAGGACCTCTACAACCGGGGTGATGTGGCAAATGAAGTTCAGTGTTGGTTAAGTGTAAAGTACTTATTGTAGTTTTAAGTATTTTTGAGTTATTTCAGTTTTTTCAGCTTTTATAACATGGAAATGTTGAAGTTTTAAATACATTTTTAATTTTTTTAAAATCCAAGCTTCAAGTATAATGGGGTCTGAACTTGCTGAGATTGAGAGAAAAAAAGATCTTGGGGTTGTAGTGGATAGCTCAATGAAAGTGTCAATCCAGTGTGCTGCAGCAGTAAAAATAGGCAAACTCCCTATGACCCAACTGAGCTCTGAGAAGCAGCAGGAGACAGAGCTGCTAGAGGGATGAGTGTTTTTTATTTGCTTTCAGCTGAGGAGATTTAGCTGAGGGTACTGAGTGGGAGGACTGTGTTTAGGAGTGTGTGTGTGAGTTTTAAGTTGTTGCAGAGTCCTGGCTGCTTGAGAAAGGGTGAAAAAGGGTGATTGTTTGACTATAATTGCATTGCCTGGGTGTAATTTGAATAGCTGCTGGCCCTGCCCTCTGCTGGGTGAGGCTTCTATTTAAGGCTGCACCTCACCAGAGGTATGAGGGCTCTTGGCCTATGGCTCTTGGCCTAGGGACTATGGGCACTGTAAGAAGCCCAGAAAGGACCAGAAAGCCAGAGCCCTAGTCTCCTTGTGTTCCCAGTAAAGTAAGTAGACTTCTGCAAGAAGAACCACATAAATACAAGGATAACTGAAAACAAATCAGCCAGTATCATAATGCTCCTGTATAAATCGATGGTGCGACCTCATTTGGAATACTATGTACAATTTTGGTCACCACATCTCAAAAAGGATATTGTAGCACTGGAAAAAGTGCAGAAAAGGGCAACTAGAATGATAAAAAGGTTGGAATACTTTCTCTATGAAGAAGAGAAGAAGAGATTGGATTTATAGCCCACCCTTCACTCATAGTCTCAGAGCAGCTTACAAGCTCCTTTCCTTTTCCCTCCCCACAACACACACACCCTCTAAGGTAAGTGGGGCTGAGAGAGCTCTGACAGAAACTGCTCTTTCAAGAACAGCTCCGATAGAACTGTGGCTTGCCCAAGGTGACACCAGCAGCTGCATGTGGAGGAGTGGGGAATCAAACCCAGTTCTCCCAGATTAGAGTCTGTGCACTTAACCACTACACCAAACTGGCTCTCAGGTTAAAGTGCTTGGGGCTCTTTAGCTTGGAGAAATGACGGCTGAGGGGTGACATGATCGAGGTTTACAAGATTATGCATGAGATAGAGCAGGTAGAGAAAGAAGTACTTTTCTCCCTTTCTCACAATACAAGAACTCATGGGCACTCCATGAAATTGCTGAGCTGTCAGGTTAGAACGGATAAAAGGAAGTACTTCTTCACCCAAAGAGTGATTAACACATGGAATTCACTGCCACAGGAGGTGGTGGCGGCTACAAGCATGGACGGCTTCAAGAGGGAATTGGATAAACATCTGGAGCAGAGTGGCTATTAGCCACAAAGTATAGATAGGAACTCTCAGTCTGGGGCAATGATGCTCTGTATTCTTGGTGCCGGGGGGGGGGGGGAGGCAACAGTGGGAGGGCTTCTAGTGTCTGGGCCCCTCTGCTAGACCTCCTGATGGCATATGGTGTTTTTGGTCACCGTGTGACAGAGTGTTGGACTGGATGGGCCACTGGCCTGATCCAACCTTGGCTTCTCTTATGTTCTTATGGATTATTCGGAAAGAGTTTGAACATAAAATGGCTGATCTTATAATGTCCCTGTATAGAGCTATGATGTGGCCTCATTTAGAATACTATGTACAGTTCTGGTCACCATATCTTACAAAAGACATTTCAGAGCTGGAAAAAGTACAGTAGGTGGCAACCAAGACAATTAGGGAACTGGAACACCTTCCCTATGAGGAAAGGCTGAAGAGTCTGGGACTTTTCTGATTAGAGAAAAAGGTGACCGGGGGGGGGGGGGGGGGGCGGGGGACGACATGATTCAGATTTATAAAATTATGCATGGGTTGGAGAGTGTTGACAAAGAGAACTTTTTCTCCTCCCAAAATACTAGAACTCGAAGGCATCAATGAAGCTGATGGGCAGTAGACTCAGGATGGAAAAAAATAAACACTTCTTTCCACAGAGAGTGATTAAGATGTAGAATTCACTTTCAGATGATATAGTGATGACCATGGGAATAAACAGCTTTAAAAAAGGATTAGATAGATTCACGGAGATCTAGCAGTGGCTACTAGCCATGGTGACAGCTTATGCTACAATAAAGGTTGTTAGTCGTAAACATGTTCCTGGGCTTCTTACTATTTTGCAGCAACAGACTAACACGGCTAACTCCTTGGGATCTCCACATTCAGAGGCACTAAGTCTCTGACTCACAGAGCCAGGAGGCAACATCAGGGAAAGGCCTCAGCCTCTATGTCCTGTTGCTGGCCATCCAGAGGAACTGGTTAGCCACTGTGTGATGCAGGATGCTGGGCTAGATGGACCATTGATCTGATCCAGCAAGGCTCTTATGTTATGTTCCCAGAATGCATACATAAGACATCAGGGATCAGCAAGACACTGAAAGACTTAACATAGGAGGCATATAAACTTATCTTGAATTCACAAGCTGTACCTTAACAATGGAAATACCCCTCTTATTTAAGATACAGTAGTTCTGTGTTAAGAGACCATGATGTAAGAAGTTACTATTTAAAGGCATAGGTGGTAGGTACAGCTTTCATTTCCCCTGGCACACACGCACATGTCTTTTGGCCTCTCAAAGTCACGATGGTACTGTTAACAAAAGGAAGCAACCCCACCACAATGAAGAGCTTACAATGAAACCTATTTTTTATGCACAAGGATTAAGAAAATGAAATGCCTAGGAATAACAAATGATATTACGAATACAGAAACTAAAGACATTACAAGACAAATAAAAAAGTGCATAAGGAAATTGGATGTTACAAGTACGTCTGTTAGGGCGCACAGGGTATGTTCGACATTCCATTTGGGAATTGCCCTCCTGATGCAACTACTGAAATATTTTTATCAGTTGACAGTCCCAAAACTAAGAAGAACTTTTACTTTGGCAAGAATGAACCTATGATTATGGAGTGCCCTATATTCAACAAGTTGAGGACTAATTTAGTCACCGCGTGATGAACTCCCGTCTCTGTCTCCAGCTCCTGCCAACCTAGCAGTTTGAAAGCAAGAAATTGCAAGTAGATAAATAGGTACAGCATTCTGTGTGGCTTGGCATTTAGTCATGCTGGCCACATGACCATGGAGAAGTCTTCAGACAGTGCTGGCTCTTCGGTTTGGAAAAGGAGATGAGCACCGCCCCCTAGAGTCAGATTCAACTGGCTTTTCAGCAAGGGAAACCTTTACCTTTACTTAAAAATATGGAATTGCTAAATGTGCAGGCCCAAGTGTCATAGCTATTATCGGACACAAATTATTGTGTCCCCCTCACAGTGGCAAAATTCATAGGCGTAATAATCACATATAAGAGAAATACTGGTTCTAACTTCTGCTTAAGGTGATAGTCATATGAGCACTACTTGATAGAAGTTACCACCCCTTAGACCAGGGGCATCAAACATGTGGCCCGGCGGCTGGATCAGGCCCCCGGAGGGCTTCTATCAGGCCTGCACTGGAACTGGCCATCTCCTGCTTCCAGTTCTGTTGCTGCTGCTACATCATAGCTTGCTTCGCCAAACTCTCTCAGTCACTCAGCTATTTCATGTTTTCCCCTGGGTCCTAGACTCAGAACTCTGAGCATGAGATTTCTGTGGTGAATGACAGTAAATCAAAAGTAGGTTTGCAGCTTACAGATACACACTGTAAGGGCCATGAGAGCTAAGCACTGGCTCATCCCTTCCCACCCTCCCTCTCAGCATACTCAAGATTGCAACAGCATGGACGTTTTGATGCAATATTTCAGAGCAAGAGGAATCAGTTATCAAAATATTGCAAGAGTGCTAATGTTTCAAGCATGTTTTTATTTTGAGTAAAAAAAAAATCTTGGTGTTTGTGTCCTTTATAAAGTTTATATCTCCACTACCTGGCATTACAATTTATGACACACATGGACCGGCCCAGTGAGGTCTCATTTATTTCAGATTCGGCCCTCATAATAAATGACTTTGACACCCCTGCCTTAGATTGCAGTCCCATGTACACTTATTTGGTAGCGCATCCCAAAGAATTGCAGAACTTGCTCCCAAATGCACTTGATAAAGAGTTGGATTGCTATTTCTAGCCTTGAAAGACCTTCCTTTTACCAGTAATTCAAAAGCTAACTTGATTCTATGCATAGTAGTGGACCTGGATTCAAAAATTCTACCTTGCATTTAAATGGGTGTCTTGGGCATCAGTCCACTGTCTGCTATCATCTCTATTACTCTTCCACCTATTTGTTATTCCTCCATGCCATGCACATGCAGCTTCCACAGCATCAAAAGGGCTCCCTGCCTCCAAGACGTCTGCATAGAAGTGAATATAGGATTCTGGCCCCCAAATATGGCAAGTCTGCAGTTGGAGCCAGCGTGGTGTAGTGGTTAAGAACGGCAGACTCTAATCTGGAGAACCGTGTTTGACTTCCCAATGCTCCATTTGAAGCCTGCTGGGTGATCTTGGGGTCCAAGTCACAGTTCTCTCAGAACGCTCTCAGCCTCGCCTACCTCACAAGGCGAGGAAAGGAAGGTGATTGTGAGCTGCTTTGAGAGTCCTTAGCTTAGAGAAAAGCAGGGTATAAAAACCATCTCTTCTACCACTAGACAAGAGCTGTTTCATTCTTAATCCTCCCTACAGAAGAGATACGCAGCATTCGATATGCTCAAACTAATTCCCGGTATTCTTTAAGGTGAACCTTGAGTGTGAAACCAGGGACACCCAATTCATGGCTGTAGCATAAATAACTATTTCAAAATGAGAAGCATCGACTTTATTAAGAGTGAGATGTAATAAAGCTAGTAAAAGAACAGCCTTCTTCTAACTCCAAGCTGATAAGATACAGTAGCTGGCATAGAAAGGACTGAAGAACATTTGTTTGCAATGTACCTATATTGGGAGAAGTCCCCCCAATCCCACTGATGAAACAGGATAAAAGAAAATCCGTAGGTATTGCTGACCGCACTCATTATGATTGACTGCTACCAATGTTTCACCGTTACATAAAATTGCCTACAAGCACTTTATGATGGGTATTATATGTATATTTGTATTTGTTCTGTTTTTGTTGAATTTTATATAAGCTGCCCTGAGTCTGCTTTGGTGGCGAGGGCGGGGTATAAATCAACTCAATAAATATGGAAGGGTTGGGAGGCCAGAACTAAGGAGTACTACCTTCCATACAGGGGTTTGCTCTGCCAATGCAAGAAATTTTCCTTCATTAAGAACATTTATCAGAAGATATACATGAAGGCAGCCCACAAACATACATCGGAGAGAAAATCCCACCCCCTTGCTAGCTTCCCATCCATCTGATCACACTTCCTTCCTCCCAATCCTTCTTCCTGCATGCTTCCCTATCTTTAAAAATTCTCAGATCCCCACCCCACATCTGCACATGATCAGGCATGACATTTTACTTGGGAGAGGGTTAGTTTTCAAATTATTCTGCAAATCTGAGAGTTCCCATTTGTAGAAACAGTAATCCAGTTTGGTGGATTTCTTGATCCACATGGTACGGCCAAGCTTGAAGTCAGATATACAATTTAAAGCTTTTTGGAAATATTGACAAGCCCAAAATCCTTTCCCTGAAAAATTATAAAACTGAAAGAAATCAGGAGTACTTTAACAATCCAAAGTATCTGAAGAACCACCTCCACCTGCCGGTCCCGAGATCAGGCAGGTCACACTGCTGCTGCATACGCCCTGAGACATGTTGGGTGGGATCTATGCTAAGTCCTCTGACAGTCACTATGAGACCTTGCAACTGGTCTCTCCTCCCCCAGGTAGCAACTACTTTTGGCCCCCCTCTCTACAGGCTGACAGCTGAAGGCTTCTTTAATTCTGCACATTTTTAAATTAGAATCTTCCCCCTGCCTTAAATTGTGGCCTTAATTTTTAATGTTTTAGAATTTTACTGTCAACAGTGATGCTTATTATTTCTGTTTCTTGCTGTGAACCGTTTCAGGCATATTCTTATGGGAAAGGTAGCATAAAAACATTCTAATACAGACACATTTTTACTGTCCTGCCACAGGAACTGTTACTGGTAATTCTTGGTCTTGCCTCTCTATTATAGGCTGTGCATCCCATATGGGATGGATCAGATTGAGAGCTCTGTCCAAGGATCAGGGCCAAAAAGGCTGAACTTCTGCATCATCAGGTCTACTCCATTCTCCAGACAGCTTTCCATGCTCGAAAAGAGTCAAACTCTAGACTCTAGAATAAAGCTGGCTCCCTACAGCAGAAAACCCTTTTGAGTTTAGAGCAGGCATGTTCAAACACTAAATAAGCAAAACGAACGGCTATAACACGGCAGTGCATTCTCTGCTCAGAAGCTGAGCAGTTTCTTCTTACTCATTTAAGAAAACTGTGAACCAGTTCCTTACCACCACCTTCACACTTGGAGTAAAATTTAATATGCCCACCAGGAGCCAGAAAAATTGTTTTGCATGACAAGCTCTGCCTGATGGTCCGCATTTGTCCATTTGTGATGCAGACATTTGTCTATGAAGTTCAAGTCCTCTGCTGCCAACTGAAGAGTGCATAGCAAGGAACCACAGATACAAGTAAATGTTTAGCGTAATGCTTACACCCACTTCAGAACCTGCGTGTGTTTCAGGAACCTGCCATCAGTTACAGTTCTGTAGCCTATATATTCTAGACAGAACACAGTAAAGTAGTAATTACTTCTATGAACACCAACAGCTTCTAAGGTGGGCTAGTATTATGAACATATTACTGTAGGTTCCCAAAAATATAGCTTGAAACTAGGAGTTTCTTCTTATAAAGGCAAATAACTGAGCTTTGATGAAGGGGGAGGAAAGCACGTTTCTTTCCTGCCCAGAGCTAAGTGTGCAGGTGAAAGAAGAGGAGAGGCAGATGGGAAAAGATGCTGAAGCTTTCGTTCTCCCACCTAGGGGAAAAGGTGTGTGCATCTCCTTCGCACGCAAAAGAAAGGAGTGAAGCTGCAGCAGCAGTTTTAAGGGGAAGGATAAGTAAGTTATTAGAGCTACACTGGAGGATGGGCAGTGAGCTATTTTAACTGCTTGGAGAGTGACTGATCACTCTTGAGTGACCTGCCCACCCCACATTAAAAAGGTCTTACAAAAAACAAGTATGCTGTAATGCACCCAAGCAAATTTTCTTTTAACTTCTGAGTATCCGCACTTATTTATGGACATCAGCATACTTGGTGTCCATATTTCCTTTCCTTCTAGAAACCTTTCTGTACTGGGAGAAAGAGCTTTGCAATAGCTCACAACCACACAAACAAAACAGCCAACAGACCTTTTTAAGCTTCTTTGAAAAGATTATTTTTTTTTCAATACATACAAAAATACTTTAAATACATTTTTTTTTACAAAACACATTTCAACTATTACTATGAGACACTATATAATAATCCAGAATTTTGTAAACTGTGTTTGTTCCCGACATTTCTAGCAGCCATTTCGGCAGACTTTTCTTCTCCACAAACAATCTCTTCTTCAGAACACTGTGATGAGTTTGAACTGAGCAATTAGTTAAGTTACCCAAAATTCTACAGAACCCCAAGTCCCTAGCTACAGGTAACAGAAACAAAGAGGGCTGGGGGTAGATCAAGAGCTTATGTATTGTGGGGGCATGGTTCGGAGCATTGTTTTGAGGTGTTTTTTTAAAGCAAATGACACAGAAGCCTGGATTATGGCTTCAGTCCTTTACAGCTCCAAATTTCAAATGACATCAATCTGCACTTCATTACAGCCTGGATTATGGCTTCAATCCTTTACAGCTCCAAATTTCAAATGACATCAATTTGCACTTCATTACTGTGGTGAATTTTTAGTGTCAGGTTGAGTTTTCAGTTATGAAACCAAGAGTATAATCCAGCCAAAAATAAAGCATTTTGAGTCCTATCATATTCATATTCCACTGAAGTCAACGGTACCTAAAAGTGCTTAACTGGGGCTGGACTGCACTCTGTTTCATGGGCCTCCGTGGGAGGTGGCTCTTATGAGACATTTAGACAGTGCAGAAATGTTAAATGCCATGCTCTGTAACAGAATTGCCTTTGGAAAGAAACACACTCAACACAAATACACAGATCCTTAGTTCATAAATTGTTCCATTTATATTCACAACCACCACCAGATTAAGCTCATCTACAAACATCAGTTTTGTAGACCAGTCTCCTGTCTGGTAAGTTGTGTATTCCCTGATTACAGCAACGGAACGTATTTATGAAGGAGATTCATGGCGACATTAGACTCAAAAGTCCTTGTGATGGACATGAGGAACCAGGTGCATGGTGGGAGTTTTGTGCTTCCCACACATATGCTGGGCCATCTTCCGCTTGTGACTGTGGTATACAGGAAGCAGCTTGCGGCCCTCCCCCCATGACATTTTCCTGCCTTCAAACCACTCCATGGAGCCACTACTGACTTTTAAGAAACAGGATTACTTACAGGGCTACATGGTTCTATTGTGAAAATTACAACAGAGGCTCCATAGGCAGGGGGAAGATATAAAGATGGTACTGGGGGGGGGGCACTGAATTTGCTTCTCCCTGTGCACCAGTCACAGCTGGAAGGGGTCAGCACACATGAGGAAGCACAAATCTCCCCTTACACATCTGATAAGAGTCCACATGGACAAGAGGGCTTTGTGACGTGTCAGCCTCTGGGTACTCCCAATGAAGTGAGTGGGGTTACAACAGAGCAAAGCAGTCTGTGTTTCCAACGCCCTTTAAGGAAAATAAGCACAATAGAATTTTTTTTTGGTATTTTTCTGTAACAAAAAGAGTTCTACTCAAAACAATTCAAATACAAGACTTAAAATAAAGCTGTGCATGTGCACAGTGAAAATGAAATTGACTCAGTCCAAGAGAACAAGATTAGAGGCACATTCAAAGGCTATGGTATGTTGTGGAGAGTGGTCTGAAAATTCTGCAACAGATACGACAGCTCAAGACCTGCAGGGAAAGATGTTTACAAAAAATTAATACTTTTTAGAAGGATAGGAATAGCTAGCTTATGCTGTGACAGCCGCTAGCACCCATAAGACCTTAACACGAAGGAGGGCTACTGACCTACCTACCCCCAGTATCCCTACTCTGACTCACAGCACCTCTCAAGCAAAGACTTCCCCAACTACCCAAGATCCTGGGAACTGAATGCGCAGGACTTTTTGCAGACAACACTTGTGCTCCATTACCGAGCTATGAATCTTTATGGATGGTACCTGGCAAAGGCATATAATTGGAGACTGAACCAAGAATCTATTGCAGTCAAAACAAAATCAGTAAGTCCAGCACTGTTTTAGGCACAACTCTTTCTCATCCCTGCTATTAAGAGATCTTTTGAATGGAAATGCCAGAAAACAGATATTGGAAAGCACATCTTGTACCATTTATACATAGATGGCTCTGTAGTCAGCTGCAGCAATTCTCTCCACATGAAGCTGCCCTATACTTAATCAGACCATTAAGAACATAAGAGAAGCCATGTTGGATCAGGGCAATGACCCATCCAGTCCAACACTGTGTCACACAGTGGCCAAAACCCAGGCGCCATCAGGAGACCCACTAGTGGGGCCAGAACTCTAGCAGCCCTCCCACTGCTGACCCCTGCCCCCCCCAAGCACCAAGAATACAGAGAGCATCCCTTGCCCCAGACAGAGAGTTCCACTCGTCCATCAAGGCCAGTATTGTCTCCTCTGACTGGCAGTGGCTCTCCAGGGTCTTATGCAGAGGTCTGTAACACCATCTACTGCCAGATTAATTAATTAATTTATTACTGGAGATGCTGGGGATTGAACCTGGGACTTTCTTCATGCCATGCAGCTGCTAGGCTGCTGAGCCATGGCTCTACCTAGTCACAAACTAATGGTGAGTATGGCTATAGTAATTTAATCCCAGGTACGTCTATGAGATAACGGTCTTTGCCATGGCTATCACACCAAGCGTATTTATTTAGACATTTATACCCCACTTAACTCCCCAAACTGCTATAACATTGTTCTCCCCGCCTCCATATTACAGCAAGCATCCATGACAGAGTGAAGAAGAAGAAGAAGAAGGAGGGATTGGATTTATACCCCGCCCTTCACTTGGAGTATCAGAGCGGCTTACAAACTCCTCTCCCTTCCCCTCCCCACAACAGACACCCTGTGAGGTAGGCGGGCTGAGAGAGCTCTGAGACAACTGTCCTTGAGAGAAAAGCTGGTACAGAGCTATGGCTTGCCCAAGGTCATCCAGCAGGTGGAAGTGGAGGAGTGGGGAATCAAACCCGGTTCTCCCAGATTAGAGTTTCAAACCCAGGTCTCTCACATCCTAGTTAGACACTTCAGTCACTACACCACACTTGCTTTCGTTACAATAATTTGATCTCAGGCAAATATTTGAAATAGAGCTCTTTTTCATGGTTATCACATGCTGCAGTACTATAACTGTTACCTGGAGAGGCATCGCTACCGGTTAAGAGTCAGTCTGATGGAGTTTTTAATTACACGAACACTACTTGCAGGAACTGGAGAAGATGAATCTGGCAATTCTTTACTGGAAAGTCGCTATAGAAGGCAAATGCAAGTGTTAAACCAAGCGTCCTGGAATTTAATTGTAACACCAGATCAAAATAGCTGTAGCCCACTAAGATATTTTCTTCCTTCCTTCCTTTTTTCTTTTTGGATTTATAGGCCATCTCTCTAGAGACCTGTCAACGTGGCCAAAAGTAAAAATATTAAAACAAGATTTAAAAAAACTATCAAAAGCCCACAATAAAATTATGGCCCATGAAGGGGCATAAACAGCATAAAAGCAGACAATCTGGTTGTTTAAAGGAGTGCTCATAAAATGTCAAGTCATAAAAATACTACACAAGCCACAAAACCATAACTACAAAAGACAAACTAAAACTTCAATTAAAAATCTGAGCAGTGAAAACCCCTTTGACCCAGCGCCTAAATGACAATAGGGCAGGTGAGCTTCAAGTGGGAAGGCATTCCAAAGGTGAGCCACCATCACTAATTCTACCAGCTTAAAACCTGCAGGTGGGAGCACAGAGAGCAGGTTCTTAACTGGCAGGCTGAACGATATGGGGTAGACCTGCAATATCCAGCTGTTAGGTGTCATCAGCATATTTGTGGCACCTCATCTGAAATCCCAGGGCAATCACTCTTCAATGATCTTGTGCAGATGTTAAACAGGATAGGAGCCAAGATGAATCCCAGTGGGACCCCACAGTATAAAATACCAGTGAGCTGAGCAGCAGTTCCCAGAACCACTTTCGGTAATTATGCAGCCACGTAATGGCAGCCTCATTAAAGTACAACAGCCCCACTCCCACTCTGCTGGTGGCTCCAGAAATGTGGCTACATAATCTGTCTCCTCCAAGACTGCTTGAAGCTGTGTATAGCCACCACCTGCTTGAGGCCCTTGGCCCAAAATAAAGTGCTAGCCATCAGGCACTACCTATTTATGTTATTCAAGTCCCGATATGCCTTCTTGGGGAAGGGTGTCTCGTGATTGCTTCTTTCCAAACAGCCAGGACTACAGTCTCTCAAAGAAGCACTTATCACCTCCTAGACCCACATGACCAACCTGCCCAGCTAGGTAGAACTAGCCACAAATGGCAATTGCCAAGCTTCAGTGTGGCAGGCTTCACACTTCTGAACAGCTTGTTTGCTTCATCAGATCTCGCCAACTGAAAGTCATTCATACAGCACAGCTCCAACTACAACCTGTTAAATACTGGGTTCTGGATGCACTGCAGTGATCTCATGCTCAGTACACAACAAACCCAAGACAGAACCATCCCAAGCACGGCATTCGAGTCACAGTGGATGCAAGCAGTTTTATCTGCAAGATGCATCCCATAAGAACCTATACATTTTCTGGGTCAACATCCTCAGCCCCCTGACAACACAGAAAAGCTTTGACAGAAAATATTGTGCTGATACACTGGTAATGGAGAAATCACTAGAAGTCCCTCCGCAATACCTGGATATTGGTTTCTTGACACCTATAGGATATGGAGCTGATATAGTTTGCATACAAATCTATATATGCAAATTTTACTGGAAACGTTTGGTTCCACGTTAACAGTCAAGCAAGACAACTTTAGGCTCCAGGAGCTACTGTTTTTTAAACACATCTCAGTCTTTTTTTAAAAAAAGGATAAACATAGGTTCAGACAGTACCTGTGATCTCAGTGTGTCAGAAGGTAGAACAGGAACAGAGTCTTCATGGATACACTGAAGGGGAAAATATAGACAAAAAGATCCTACTTTGCAATTCCATGCAAGGAACAATGAACAAGTTAGTGGAACAGCTGAATTACATCCATTTTGAAGGAATTATTATGTCCAATGGTATGCAGGGCCAAACCAGACATCAGATTTTTCACAAGTTGCCCACAGCACATGTACAGCTCCACAATGGGGCAGACCCCACCCCCCTTGGGCTATTTGGAATTGGGAAAACAGCACAGGGTGGATGCTGAAGATCCTCTTTTACCCATGCCACGGTCCCAGCCAGAATTAGAGATCTCGGGATGTTTGTTAAGTTAATATCCAGCATCTGCCATTTGTGTGAGGACAATGACAGCATGGTCAGGGAAATCCAGACCCCAACTAAAAAACCATAACATTTGGCCCTTATTCTCCAAGTCGGTCTGTATAGGAACGTAACTGTAAGTGCCTGCAAGCTCAGTTAGTGCTAAGAAAGAAACATTTGAGGACTTGCAGGAGGACAGAAGGAGAAAAGTGTCTGAGTTCTTTGGGGTAGTGTTGCCTTCTCATTTCTGCATCTCAACTCCACAGGAATTAGACAAAGGTGGTTTTTCAAGAGAGGCAAGAAACTGATTTGATCGTTTGAGAGTTTACTTTGGGGAGTGTGCGTGTTAGGCAGTTGGTCATTAAAATCAGCTAAGGGGCCTGCAGTCAAAAGGGTGATGTCTAACCCCCCACCACAGATGCATTGCTACAATTCAACACTGTACAAAATCCACAATTACAGGCAATTAACCAGATCAAGTTCAGTCTTGTTGGATATTTATTTAGCAGAGTGAATGAAGCACAGAGCAGAATAAGCATCACAGACACTTGTGTGTTTAGCTCCTAAGGAAAAGTTTTCTACAAAATTAAGAAAAGGGTTACATGGCAAGAAAACAACAACAGCCTAACTAACTCATCTTTTTAGTTCTGCACCATCTTTGTTTTCTCACTCTGTGTGTGACCCTAAGCAGAAAGGAATAGAATTCCTCCCCCCCCCCAGCTCCACTCCTTGTGTACATGCAGAATAGCATGTACTATCTCCAATATACTGATTATCCAGTAGTCAATCATAAGGTCACCTCATTAAGAATAAAACCTTCCCCCTTCTGGTGGGAAGATTCTAGGTTTTCCCTTGCTCGAAAGCCAATTGAATCCAACTCTAGGGGGCAGTGCTCATCTCTGTTTCCAAACCAAAGAGCCAGCGCTGTCCGAAGACTTTTCCATGGTTATGTGGCCGGCGTGACTAAATGCCAAGGCACACAGAACGCTGTTACCTTCCCACCAAAGTGGTACCTATTTATCTCCTTGCAATTTATTGCTTTCTAACTGCTAGGTTGGCAGGAGCTGGGACCAGAGATGGGAGATCTTCCAGTCTGCAGCTCAGCGTCTTAACCTCTGAGCCACTGCGGCCCCGGAAAGATTTTACTTGACACCTAATTGGCTTTATGCTAGACTTGTTTATCAGTTTACAGAATCTTCAGGTTAAACCTTTCATGACTGAAGGGATGACACTTACAAAACCCAACAAATCTTTCCCCCAGGATCCCTTTCAGCCCAATATCCAGCAAGATTTACATGTATTAATTTAAATACAGGTTCATCACAAGTTGGATTTAACAACTCAGGCAGATCATGGAAGGGAGGACAGAAGGGATGAGTTGGTGCTTGGCTTGTGTGGCCCTTGCCTTTACATGACCAGGGTAATGCTGATTGCCACTTGGGGTCAGGAAGGAATTTTCCTCCAGGCCAGATTGGCCCAGGGATCCTGTGGGTTTTTTTGCTTTCCTCTGGGCATAGGGCAGGGGGTCACTGGGAGAGTGCAGGGGAGGCAGTCATGAATTTCCTGCATTGGACTAGATGACCCTTGATGTCCCTTCCAGCACTATGTAACTGTTTGGGCCTTTTAGAAAGAAACAGAAGGAAGGCCAGTATTGACCAATTTTATTCAACAGCAAAACCTTGCTCTGCTTAATGTTGCAATCCTAGGTACTGACACAGTATTTAACTTTAAACCCTGAAAGACAGCCTCTGCATTCCCCAGTCCTGCTCACTTATTTAGATATGAGATTATCTCTGGCCCATCTAACTCTGGACGTTTATTGCGCTGAATGGCAGGGACTTTTCAGACATTGTTCTCCAGCACCTTCCGCCTCATGCCCCCTTTCAACTGGGACTGCCATGAAGCAGAGCGTCAGCACTTCTGAGTGCCAAGAACTCCTTACCTTTCCTCCATCCTTCAGCTTCTTAAAACATTCTTTTGAACAAGGTGAATGGCTTCTCTTGTGAGTAGAGATGGGCACAATTATTGGAAGAACAGTATTTTGCCCGGTAACTGTGGATGTGCTGCAGGCACTTGGAGGTGGAGTGACTTCCATTGTCACTGTGGAGTCCAACCCTGCCCAAAAGCAAACAAAAGCCTTACTGAGACTCACGGACTTGCAAAAAAAACCCTTCACTTTTTAAAAAATACGTACGTGAACCAATCATTGGAATGGATGTCCCTGGTATAGGAAGCAAAGGCTGAGCAACACTTGGTTTTTCTCGACTTGTGAAGATGGCGGTTCTTTGAAGAGCAGCATTCCTGTTAAAGACAAGGATCATGGAATTACAGTCTGCAGTCTATACAACTTATGTGGTTCTACCATACAATGCTTACTAAAACCAGAGCAAATTTTTTATTGTCTACTCTGACTAACAGTGGATATCCAGGGTCTCAAGGCAGGGGTCTTTCAGTTCATTTACTACCTGATCTTTTTAACTGGGACCTTCTGCATGCAATGCTTTGCCACGGAGTCATTTGCATAAGAAACTGCCTGAAAGCCAGCAGTCTCCAACTTGATTCAGGCAAGATTCTTTCCTCCAACATCTTCTCCAGTTCAAAACTTTCCTGCCAGGGATTGAATCTGCCACTTACTCGAATCTATCAAATGTTGAGAACAGTTGATACCTGATATTGAGTTGAACTTTCATTGGCAATACATGTAGCCAGAACAATTCTTTAGACTTCTTCAAGAATTCATATTAAGATTACCCAGGACCTCTCACACCTTAAACAACAATCATGGTAGCCACAGGCCAGACTCCTCGGGCCTAAGGCCCACTTGTATGCTATCTCAGCATCACTTCACAAGGGTCCACATTCCAGTGTGATGCTAGTATAAAAAGTAAACATGTCTTAAGCTTCACTCAGGCGACTTTCCAGCCTACCAATGTGGGATAGAGAGAGCAAGATGGTGACCACACCATTCCTGTAACAAGCACTGTGCCCGACACATGTGCTGGGGAGGGGGAGCAGATGGAAAAGAATCAGAGTGGACCCAACTCTGGACATTATCCAACACCGGAGTAGCTGAGCACTGAAATGGCTTAATGAGCATTGAGGCTTCCAACATGGCAACCAATATTTCTAATATGTCAACCTTCAAGGTATTTTATTTATTTATTTTAAATTTATACCCCGCCTCTCCAGCAATGCCAGCTCTAGGCGGCACAAGATCAGTGATTCCCAACATGGGAAACTCCTCAACCCTGTTCCAAAAGATCTTACTGTGACTCTCGTGCAGCCTGCCCACCTTCCAGTTTCTTTCAAAGCAGAAGTACTGCAGAGTTCGGCCACCCGGCTGAACAGAGGAGCGGCTTGGTATTGTGTTCCAACATCTATGTTCCTGTAACCGTCCAAGCAGCCTTCGTCCACAGATGCCCTTTTCAACACAAGCCCACAAGTGTTTTGACCGATATCTGGCATACTCTGCTGGGAAAAGTTTGGCTTAGCACTCTGTCGCATGTCTGAACTTTTTAAGTGCTCAATGGAACAGGTAAGCCTGAACTTCGGTTATACCTTTTTCCTCCTTTGCAAGACATCTGCAGGCAAGTAATAATGAAGCTGTTTCTTCTTCACATGAGTAGCTTCGATTTTCATACCTTCTTTCAACACGTTGATGTTATTTGCCTGCCTGTAAACTAAATGTCAAAAGAATTGAGAGCCTGTCTGCCACTCAAGTGAAAGACACACTGCAATACAAAGTTTGAGTCCAGTGGTACCTTTAAGACCAACAAAGTTTTATTCATGGTACAATCTTTCGTGTGCAATACAGTCATCTCTTCTGCTGCAGCTAGAGCTAGACACAGCTATGCAGCTCTGTCTTATGCTAAAGCTCAGTACTGTATTTCAACACCTGTGCACTGGCACCAAAGCTTTAGTTCTCAAACAGTGCCAGTGGCCCTTAGCATAATGCACACTTAGTTCAGTTCATAGCCTACCTTTCTCACTGGTGCCATTTCTGTATGGTTTACCTGTTCCATGTTCATTTTTGTTGGGAAGTGAGGTTTTTTCCAGCTTCCCCACAGCATCATGGGGCATCCGTGCATCTCCCAGGTTCCCGCAGCTCTGCTCAGTTTTTGGAAAGAGCACAGTAAAGCCTGGATGGCTGCTGCTGTGTGGGTGGGAAAATTCAGGTTTCCCTCTCCACATGGCAGTCATTTCTCCCTAACCCTGTAGTCACCATTCCCTCACCCACCAACAGGGGGCCTTTAAAAAAAAGTGCACTAGTATATTGTTATGCTATTGTAACAATATGTAGAACAGGTTCTCTGAGTTCTCAGCTTTCATTCTGAACAAGTTAGTTTCTACCCTCTTTCCTTGCAGAGGAACGGAGGAAAGGAACATCTTTGCAACAGAACAGGCCAGGGACTTTTTAAAAATGAAAGCTGGCAATTCAGAGGACCCACAATACCCATTGTTACAATGGCATAGCACTATATTCTAGTGATGGTTTTCTACGAAAAAAACTGCAAACGCCCCAGTGACCCAGTGAGGGCAGCACTGCTGGAGCAAGGAAGCCCTGTTAATGCACTTTAACTGCAGTCAGTTAATGAGGAAGCCATGTAAGCCCATCCCAATGTGGAAACCACTTGAGACTCAAGGCAAATTACAGTGTAGGACAATACAATCAAATAGCACAAGACATCTAATGCAAGAGGAGTAGGATTACAAAATTAGAAATCACGCATCAGACATGTCAAGCGATGCAGAAAATGGAATTACAACAGAAAACAATGTAGCAAGAGCAAGGTATTATGTATGATATTTCTTCCCTATCCTATGTTGTAAACCTCATGACATGGGGTAAGCACTGGGAGAAGACTGCTGTTATATGAGGGACAGAGTACTCCCCCCTCCACTGGAACTTGGACCTTTAAGCCTGGTTTTACGTACGGATAGGTAAGGATGGAGAGCCAGTTTGGTGTAGTGGTTAAGTGCACGGATTCTAATCTGGGAGATCCGGGTTTGATTCCCCACTCCTCCACTTGCACCTTGCTGGATGACCTTGGGCAAGCCATAGCTCTGTACCAGCTGTTCCCTCAAGGACAGCTTGGGAAAGAGTTCTCTCAGCCCCACCTACCTCACAGGGTGTCTGTTGTGGGGAGGGGAAGGGAAAAGGAGTTTGTAAACCGCTCTGAGACTCCAAGTGAGTGAAGGGCGGGGTATAAATCTAATCTCTTCTTCTTCTCTTCTTCTATATGCCTCTTTGATAAAAGGCATGAAACTGGCTGTCTTCTATTCCTCGTTTCGATGTTTTATCCCATACTGCTTCCCAAACCTGGTTTAGTATGATCTTTTAGGGAACACTGCTGTAAAAGCACATCTGGAAACCATACTGATGGGGAGGTATGCATTTCTGCAGGACCCCCAAATCAGTGCCATTTTCCTTACTTTAACCCCCAACCAACACTGAAGGACTTTGTTTTAAATCTGTAATCAGATTATAACATCACCACAGCAATTGTGTCCTAGTTCCCAGCTTTCATTTTAACAGTCTAGCTCTTTTTTGTTAGTGATTTATGAGGAAAACAGGTATAGTCTGCACATTACCATTCCACAACAAAAATGACTAGAGACTACCTTCCCCAATGAAACTTGGGAATTATTACATTAATGCAATAGATCATTATAATGAAATTGCCAGACTGCTACAGCGCAATCAAGTAAACAAACACATAGTGACATTACAAGTGTTTAGCTGTTTGGAAGCAATGCTCCTTCCTATCTTTTAGACTGATACTATTTTAGAGAACACTTAAAGTTGACATTAAAACTGGACATTGCGCAGGCATCTCCCCCTAATCTCAGTAGGTCCTGGCCCACCAAATTAGCATAGGCACTAGTTTATACGTAGGCTCTGTTTAAACACATTTAAACAGAGCTCTTCTTCAGTGGACAATCTTATGCTGTTCAGAAAAGGATTTAGAAAAAAAAGATTTACCTGTATCTGTGAATGACTGGATATCATAGGTTAGGTCAATATTCACACCCTCTGCATTCTCCGCTTTCTTAAAAATTATTCCAAGGAACCACATGGATACATAGCTGCTCCTGAAATGACAGCGTGACCCAGGACAGCATGTAAACTGGTAGTGAGTAGTGACTGGTTAGACAACGCCAGCATTTCAGTTTTAAGGGTTAAGTTTAATGCAAGTTAGCTTTAGTACTGCTTGTGTATAATGATGGCCTCCCTGGCAGATCTCTGGAGGTTATTACATTAAGTGGGAACTACACTTCATGAAGGCAACACAGGGGTTGCAGTCCCGTGTACCTGCTCACTAATACAGCAGGGGACTACTTGTACTGGACAATCAGAAGGGGATGCTCAACCTCTTCTCCCCCAAACACACAAATGCCTCCCTGTGAAATGCTTCTTCCTTACCTGGGCTCTGACACTGGAAGAAGCCTGGCAACAACGGGGCAACACAACAGGGAACATTTTTCGGGACAATTAGCAGATGCAAGAAAGATTAAGCATCCTACCCTCAGCTAATCCTCCTTTTCAACAGAGTTACAACACCAAACACACATTTCCGAATATGACATTCTGCCCCATTAACTGATGCATGCCTCATGGTGAAAGGAACCCACAAAACTCTTAACTCACTCTTTGTATTGTTCTCTGGTCCCAGGGAAGGACTGTGGATTTACATGTGCAATGGTTATAAATTCATTCCGCTCCAAGTTCCCAACAAGCACACGGATTTTAGATTCCACTAGGCCAACCCTATGAAATAAAACAAGGTTCAATTAATATTTTGCTGAAAGGTGGTCAGGTACTTCTAATAACCAGCTGAGATGTGACACCATGTGGCGCAAGTGAGTAGTAATATGATGTAACAAACATTATAAGTCTAAGATTTACATTGAGTACATCTGCTTTGCTAGTTGGTGCATAGTTCTTGATTCTTTAATCCCAGTTTCATAAACCCAGAATCTAAAAATTCATCTCAACTAACTGAAATGTTGTAATAATTTAAGTATGTAGAGTAATCTTAAAATGAATTCTTGAAGAAGTCTAAAGAATTGTTCTGGCTACATGTACTGCCAATGAAAGTTCAACTCAATATCAGGTATCAACTGTTCTCAACATTTGATAGATTCGAGTAAGTGGCAGACATTTTCAATTCAGGTTGCTACAGAATTTGAAGACAAAAAAGTATGAGGGCAATGTTTTTAAGAGTCACCAATACCAAACTTTTTTTTGGGGGGGGGAGCAGAAAAACATGGCTTCTTGCCATCCCTCAACAGAACTTTTCATGAAGAATCCTTTCACAGTGGATTGATGGGATCCATGAGAGGTTACTCCTTTACTTGTCTAATTAATATACTCCTGACTGTGGTAAAAGTCTTCAACTAATCAGCAGGGGGGGAGTAACATCCAAGTTCTCAGACACAATCTCTCCAACAAGGTAGGAGCTTACAAATGACTGACAGGGCAAAATTGCATTTGGGTAGAGATAATCATAAAAATGAGCCATTCTAGGGACCCCTTTTTAAATTTATTGGTTTAATTGTTTTAATGTTGTTTTAATGTGTTTATGTATACTCTGTAAGCCGCCTTGAGCCTGCTTTGTGGGGAGGGTGGGATACAAGTTAAACAAACAAATACATTTGTTTCCACAGGGCTGCATCACTAAAGAATTTCCTACCCCAAGAGACTTAGAAGGATCTGACAAATGTATCTTCCAGTTTGTCAACCAGATGTGCCTGTAGGCCACAAATCCATCTGCCATTGCCCTGGAAATCCACTGGACAGCATCTAGGATAAGAGATTTTCCCACACAAACAGGTCTCCTTGCTCCTGCATTTGTATTCCTCCGCCACTTTCTTTGGTTTCCACAGAGGTATTTGCAGTCTGAGAGCAAAAACACAGTTTGCTCCCTCTTGTGGCACAGCAAGGGAATTCCTAGAAACAGGGAAGTCTGATGCTGCGTGGCAAGAGAGGACAAACTGCATTTTTGCATCTCAGACTGCAAATACCTCTGCGGAAACGAGTGAAAGAGGCAGAGGAATACAAATGCAGGAACAGGGAGACCTGTTTGTGCAGAAAACATCATAGGTAATGGCTCTGTGAATCTTGAGGATGCTTAGTTGCCCGGGTTTGAGGGTGGAAAACCATGAAGTGGAATCCTGGCCACTAGGAAACTGAGACCCTAACAGATAATGCTGCAGCTTCATAAGACTTAAATATCAAAAATACAGAATACCTATTCTTGAGAAAGCAGTCCCCATTCTTTGTTAACATGACTGCTGTGACCAGTTCTATCACAGGTACATCCACTAAGGGTACCTGAGGGAATCAGAGGGTTGCTTTCTTAGCAGTTCCCAAGATAATTTTTTTGATACAGGAGAGGCCAGCTCACCTTTGACAATCTCAGGCAACTGAGAGCACTCTTGTAATCCCTAAGGGAGGGTGGCTACCTAGGTTTTAATTAAGGGCTACTAGGGTCTTAATTAAAGCACTTCAGCCCTGCATAGGGAAAAGCTCAAGAGGAGAGGACAGTTCATCCCCTGACCACTCTACATCTTCATACAGTACGGAAGAACTCCTCCCCACTGACCAGAACAATAAATAGCCTCAACAAGTTGAGACAGAAGCAGGAGAGGATGGAGGCTGGCTGCTGAAGGAAGAGCTGAGTCCTGAGGAGACCTGGTTTGATTCTGCTTGTGTGGATGAGGAATGGCAGGGGAGAGAAAAGAGACGCTGTGTGCATGCAGGGGAGGGGACAGCTGTAGCTCAGTACCTCTGAGACTTTTTGAAAGGTGGGGGGAGAAATCAGATGCAGATGGAGAGGACAAGGCCCTATATCTACAATGCATTGCTGTTTTTAGTGGTTTTTCTTGATCCACTTGCTAAAGTCTAGAGTAGAAGGTGCTGGTACTTGAGAAAACGATGCCAAAGGAGATGCATTAGCTGTAAGGGGCCCTCTGGTGGTCAAACAGAAAAATACTACCTCCCCTTTGATTAGTTAGTTGGTTGACAAAAAGACACTGTCTGGCATCATGCCAGGAGCCAGTCAAGCCTGGGAAATCTCAGCCACTACTGCAATGGGGTGCAGCTGGCACCCCCCCCCCCCCAAGATGTTACCATCACTGTGGGGGAACTTGTTAGGAAGTGGAAAGGAGTGTCTGAAACAGCCTGCAGCTCCTCTCTCTCTTTGTACCAGGACTCCTTCTACCCACCTGGCTGTCGTTAGCTCCAGATGTGACACATGGTTCCTGCCTCAAGTGTTCCCACACGGCCACCTCCATTTGTGGCTCAAGGGGAGAAAAGTTGGCCATCCTTACCAGTTCACACCACTGGCAAACCACTACCTGCATGTTGGAAAGCTGGACTGAAGGATCTTTTGAGAGGTCAGTTGCCAAGTTGTCAAAATTCTGGGTACTGGACCCCTCCACCCAGGCCACTCAAGCAGGATGACTGGAGCTTATAAGCCATTGCGGAGGGGGTCTTCCTCTACAAACTGTAGGTCCTAAATTCCTTTCCTGAAGAAAACTTTTTTTTAGAGAGTTTGAAGACCAAATATGGGTGGGGGAAGAAATAAGATAAAAGGTTCTGAAAGGGAGAGAAGAGGACCTGACCAGAGCAGGCAGGACTAGAATGGAGATATTAATCCCATCGCTAGCTATTTAAAGACTTGCCTGATTCAAATAGTTTCAGAGGGTGGCCATGCTGGTCTGCAGCAGAACAGCTACATTCCAGTCCAGTAGCACCTTAGAGACCAACAAGATTTTTGGAGTATAAGCTTTTGAGAGTCAAAGCTTATTCCCTGAAAATCGGGGTGGTGGTATTTTTTAGCATTTTTTGTGTGTGTGTGCATGCGCGCACCCATGCCCAAAAGTCATGGCAACCTCTAGCAATTCCTACCGGGGCATGGAAGACGTTCAGAGAAGTGGCTTGATAGCCCGCCTCTGCCTCCCGGCCCTGGTATTCTTTATAGGTCTCCCATCCAAGTACTTGCCAGGGTCGGCCCTGCTTAGCTTCCAAGATCTGGCTTGCCTGCTACCCCAAAAATCTTGTTGGTGTCTTAAGGCGCAACTGGACTAAAACCTAGCAGTAATTTAAATCGTCCTGTCTATGAAGCTTGTGAGGAAAGCAGCCCATCCTCTATTGCCTCCTCCATTATCAGAGAAAGGGGACAGCAATACTTCTGTGGATACCGGGCAGTATACTCACTCATACAGGGACAGTACCAACCCTTCTCTAATTTCTTCCATCATGCATGGCTAGTCTTTCCAACAGTGTAATAGATTTCTCCTTATGGCAGAAAGCTCGAGAGCCCCGAACAACTCATTTTGGGGAAGACTACTTGGAGAGAATGGCAGGTAGAGGACTGGCACGCTGCCCTGCCCTCACACACGCCCTGGAGACCACTTGCCAGTAGGACCTGGCCACAGACACTACCTCCTATACACCCCATCATCTTCAATGCTGAGGAGAGGAGATAGATAACACATTCTACTAGCTCAATGGAAGTGCCAACCAAGTGCGCTGCAGCAGTAAAAAGGGCAAACTCTATGCTAGGAATTATTAGGAAAGGGACGGAGAATAAAACAGCCGACATTGTAAATGCCCTTATACAGATCTATGGTGTGGCCATTTGGAATACAGTGTACAGTACTGGTCACCGTATCTCCAAAAGGACACCGCAGAACTGGAAAAAGTACAAAGGAGGGCAACCATGATGATTAGGGGCTTGGAGCACCTTCCCTACGAGGAAACGCTAAAGAGTCAGGGACTTTTCAGTTTAGAAAAGAGATGACTAAGAGGGGACACGATCGAAATTTATAAAATTATGCATGGGGTGGAGAGAGTTGAGAAGAGAACATTTTTCTCCCTCTCCCAAAATACTAGAACTCAAAAGCATCTAATGAAGCTGATGGGTGGTAGGTTCAGGATGGTCAAGGAAATACTACTTTACAAAGAGGGTGATTAAAATGTGGAAGTCACTGCTGGAGGAAGTAGTAATGGCCAGAGGAATAAACAGCTTTAAAAGGGGATTAGTCAGATTCATGGAGGATCTATCAAAGTCTATCAGAGGCTACTAGCCATGGTGACTAAGGGGAACCCTCCACATTCAGAGGCTCTAATCATCCCAGAGCCAGGAAACAACATGAGGAGAAGGCCTCGGCCTCTATGCCCTGTTGTTGGTTGTTCAGAGGAAATGGTTGGCTAATGTGTGAGACAGGATGCTGGACTGGATGGACCACTGGTCCAGCAGGGCTCTTATGTTCTTATTTCATAGAGACAGATTCAGTCTCAAGACTTCCATCTGCTTATCCTCATATGAAATGCTTTCAGCCCATTTGCCCAGGATGTTACCAAACTGCTGTGATTCTGGCATTGCTGCACACTGTGATAGCATTTATCCATACTGAGAAACTTTTATCCCTGCACGTCAATGGGATTACAAATCAACTCCAAAGCCCATGTGCCTGGGCTATGTAGGAGAGTTTGACGTTTATCAAGTAAGTCACAGAAGAACTACAGCTTCAGTCTGGGACTCTAACGGCCCACTTGCAGGAAGACTGCAAACTTTTAAGTTCTTTATGCATTTAGCACACAAAGTATGCAAGAAATGAAATAGTGTAAAACATTCACACGGTAATGGTTAAGTAGCATAACTGGGACTACTGATCTCCCATTGAGCAGACACTGCACCACGGCTCCAGTTATTCCTCCCAGGACTGAATTCTGTGATTCTACATGGGTGCCTGACCCAAATCCCCTGCCTTCCTGCGGGAGACTATAAATTCAAGCAGGCTAATCTCCCCACTTTTGTCTCCCCCTGCCCCCCCCCACCCCCTTTAACTGACTCAAAATTCTAAGAGTAATAAACATGCTTTTTTTTATCAGGCTGCTTTGGCAAAGGATTGCTGGTCTTGTTTTTTTAAATGTAAAAGCCAACACCTCCCTGCACACCTAGGGAATCTCTCCAGTGTGCAGAAACATTTTCTGTGGGTGGGCTCTGCTTCCTGCCAGGCACTACATGAAGTTTGTAATTAAAAGTAACAAGCTGTGGGTCCTATGAAGAATCAAAGGAAGAGGGAATGGTTTGGAAAGCCCATCCTCTTCTGAGATCTCATTTGCATGCATTTATTTTTATCCTGCTTTTCTCCAGTCTGGATGCAAAGCAGTTTTTAGAACATTGTTCTTCCCTGCTTCATTTTCCAACAACAGCCCCGTGAGGTAGGCAAGGCAGAGTATTTTTGATGGGCCCAAGGTCAATCAGCAAGCTTCCAGAGCAGAAGTAGGGATTCGAACCCAGGTCACCCGGGGTCCTAATCCATTCTGTGTGCTCTCAGATTATGGAGGCCAATTTTCTCCCCCCCCCCACCTTTTCATTTAACTGCACAACTACATTCAATATTCCCCAGGCATCATCTGATGATGGGAAAGGACTTAGAAGGTTAGGATTGCAACAAAGGTAACATTTTCTGCATTATCTATGAAATCACCAGATTAGGTTCAGACTCATCTTTCCTGCGGGTGGCCTATTTTGCTGCTTGTGTGACTATTAAGGGGGGCCCAGCCACTTCATTACTAGGTACAGTGATGATTGGTAAGAGACTCACCATTCCAAATGGTGCTCTTCAGTTGAAGAACTGGCCGTCAATACAATGTAATGCCTGGAAAGAAGGTAGATTGCCAATATCCAATCAGTTTTGACAGCTGAAGGTACAATGTCTTTCCAAAAGCTAGCCAAACTTCTCTTTTTGTCTTAAGCCCTTCCTTCACACACGAGTCTTCCATGCAGCCTTTCCTAGTCTCACTGCCAACTACTTTGGAAATGCTTTATGGATCTGCCTCTCTTGTTTCTGGCCCTATTCACTGGATTATAGAAGTCATGGTGCAGATGCTACATTACTTCTGTAGTTATACTTGGGGTGATTAACCTCGAAAGCTTTGGGATACTAGCAACATTTGCTGGGCACCTGGAAAGAACACATTTTAGAAACTTAAAAGCTAATTTGTCATAAGCAGTCATGCATTAATTCTTTGATCACCAGAGACATTCTGGGAAATGGTAAAAGGTGGATTCTCTTGTTTAGAGAAGAGAAACAATGAAGGTCTCCTTCCTGCTTTTTGCCACAAAGCAAACCATCAACCCATCACACACCTACAGCTTTAACTTTCTTAGTAAAGCAGGATAGTCCCAGGTCTGATTTCTTCATATGACACAGGTAATTTTCATAGAGAACAAGTTTGTGTCAGAATGCTTAGTACAGGGAACAAAGTAGAGGAGGGGATGATGACAATTAGACAGTTTTCCTGCAGTCAACACAATTTTTTTTGGAAACCAAGGTAGCCTTACATACTTGTATTTCTGGAAAAAGTTTGGTGGTTCAAGCAGCTTTGACCACTCCTGTCTTCCTTGGAGAATCTCATCTGTAACCATAAGACCTGTTGCAATATAAAGCCACCATGTAAGTTCTTTGCTTTAATCTTCCACAGAAGGTCTGAATAGGGTATTCTCTTACTCCTCGGACAATGATAAAAATAATTTGCTTAAATCAAAGAGTAGAAAAGGGGCAAAACAATTACTTTGTGCAACTCTGAACACCAAGATGAGAACCAAAAGCAACTGGGTGCTTCAGACACCTGAGAATTACTTCATTTATGTCAGCTAAACGCTGCCATTCCCGGGTGGGAGGTGGTTTCTCACACTCGTTCATGTCACGGCCCCTCACCCCCACCATTGGAATGTATCTTGCTTCTCACAGCCTGAGTTTTATCTCTCTTGCCTCCCTAACCTTGGAGAAAGGGAGCTCTCAACAGTTTCGCTGCTTTGCATTTGCAGGTGTTTATTGTAACGTTTTCCCGCTTTTAGCCTGGGAATGAAACATCTACCATATCTGAATGTATTTCTCCTACTCCAGGATTGGAGGCCCCTCCACCATCCCCAGTTTAAATGCACTATAACTGCAACCCCTCAACCCCTTCCTTTCATTACTGACTCAAGAACGTGTAGACGACTATTTGATCCACTGGAAATAAAGAACCTTATGGTTAAGAACTTTGTTGACAGTTTGAAATCTCTTAGACTCTCACAATTTATATACAGCTTTGACACACACCATTTGGCCTCTACAGCATTTCCACCCAGTGTTTCCCCCACCTCTTTCCACTCACCCAGTTGACCACTCTCTCTCCCCATTCCTGGTTATGTCTAGTACAGAGATCATGTCAACACAGTGTTTTAGAGGCATACTATAGGTGTGGACTTTTCTGCTGCAGGGAGCTCTATTTATCCCTGCTCATTTTTCTACCTCCTCCAGATTGTTTTTTCTTCCTAGTGCATACTATCTTCTCTGGTCTATACTTTCAATAGGCTTTAATAATTTCTCTCCAGGATGCACAGCAGAGAGAATGCTCTTGCCATAGATGGAGCCAGTTCACTGCATCTCCATTCCTGTGCATGTACATGGCAGCAGTTTCCTCACCCCCTGGTTCGCTGGGTGAACAGAAGGAAGCCAGAATCACTTTCTATCTGGATGAGCAGCATAGAGGCATCCTTCAGGAGCCTCCAGAATTTCATCCATCAGCAGTCTGTGGCCATGCCACAGGCAAACACCATGGGCATCACCATAAGGGTGCTGGCTCTCAGGTGAGGACCAAAGGTGAAAACCAAGGACAAAATTAATGGACACATTCATGCTAACCAAAGGAACCCATGCTTACATATTGAATGGCTGCATATCCTGGAGGTAATAGTTCCTAACTTAACATGAAGTGATTCAAATTAAGGAGCAAGAAAGTGGAACATGGAAAAATAAACAAGGATTAAATACTACAAGCTGTTCTAATTAGCAAGACTTGCATGCTTCTTTCAATGAGACATTTTTTACATTATCGCTAATAGTTGTACACACATATTTCTGTTAAGGGTAATGTAACTGACTGAACAACCAACTGATTAAATAATTATTTGCTGAATGATTTGTGTAAAGAATACTGAGGTAATGCAAGCTTAACTTATTTTAAAGAGAAACGGTGCCCAATAGATTTAGTCTTTTAGAAAAGCTATTCTCTTTAGTTTATTCTTAACGTTGAAAAACCTAAAAAAAAGGAATCAGGAAATACTGGAAAATAACTCCTCAGTTGAGGCCCCCTTTTTTTTGAGATGATGTAAGATATCTCCTGATAAAGAAAAGATAAGACCTGGACAAAAGGATAGAAAGTAATGAAAAAAGAATAGAAGAAATACTAAAAAGTGCATGCATGTTTAGACACCAACCAATAATTATTAGTCAAGTGAAGTCAAAACTTGACTTGGGATCTGCTCTGAGACACCACAGGAGAGGCTGAGGTATAAAATTGTAACTAAATAAAGGCTTTATATACAGCTAGAATAAAATAGAAAAATAATCTTTAATACGTGAGCATTTGTTTTTGAGTCTTGCCAGGATACATTCATGGTCTCTGGCCTGCCATCTATAAGCAAACAGCGTATTTAGGGAGAGGGTACTGGGGCAGACTGACAGGAGTTACCTTGTTTGAATTCTTCTACCATGACTGCTCGGGTTGAAGTTGACACATTATATGTCGAGTTCTGCTGTGGATAGGCTGGAGTGATGATGGGCATGAGATGATTCCTGTCAGATGGATTTACCTGCGGCATTTGAACAGATGCATTTAAGGGAGAGACGATGATGCAGTTAACTTGAACCACATGAAGTGGATATATTCTCCATTTCCTAATCCCATTGCAGCTATGTATTTGCTGGCTGACCTTTGGCCACACACACAAGCACTCATCCAGATTTGTAACAGGGATAGCACAGACCTCCTTCACAAGGTTGGCAGAAGAATTACTGAGAGCATGCATGCGACAACTTCAGAAATGCACTCGAGATACCTTGAAGGCTGACATATTATGGCATAAAGCTTTAGTTCCTAGCATCTGATATGGGCTCGAGACCACAAAAATGTATGCAATAAAAATGTCAACTTTCAAGGAACCGCTGGACCAGTGAGCCTCAATGCATTGTCCATGGGCTCCATAATGGCCATCAACGTCTTTCCTGGCACGCACTCACTTCATCCCCCAAGTGTTCTTCCCTAAAACAAAGAAACAGTCCTCACTTTCCTCCACCTTACCATAACAGCAGGTACTTCAGAAGACCCTGGAGGCATCACCTTTGGATTTATCATGGAATACCCATTTAGAAATGCCCAACTCATCTCAGGAGATGCCTGGCTTGCTTTAGAGAGTGCCCCCCCCCCCATGGCGGCCATTGTGCCCCTTACCTCTTAAATCTCCAGAAGTGAACACAGTTGCAACAAATTGGGGAACTGACAAATTTTAAGCTCATGGCACATGAAGATACACCCTGCCCCCCCTTCCAACCCAGTCCCTGTTCCCCAGAAGACAATCCACCTAGCATCTGAGGCAGAGAAAGGTGTTGCTTCTACTGTAACTACTTGCCTGAGTGCAGCTGGTCTATACCATCATGCAGACCTCAACTGTGCTTATTAATTGTATCAGAAGGTGCGGACAACTTTGTTAAAGGGAACAGAGGGAGATCTCCCTTCATCTCAGAGAACACAGTAGCCTCACGCAGCCCTGCCATCATGTCTTCTGAGGAAGGCAGGATTGTTCCAAAACTCTGCATGGTGTACGTACCCTGGGGTCCCAGACTGGCAAGTTGAGGTAACTCTCTTCAGGGTGTTTCAGCAAGACAGGATTTGGCCATTCCCTGCAAGAGGAACCCCAGCAACAACAGTTCAGGTATGTGTACACACACACACACGCACGCACATGTGAATACTAGCATTCCACACTCCAGTATTAATTCAAAATTAAGCTTCAAAGTCACATTGTGAGGACGGAATGCAACTGCATGACATCAGGCCACTTAATCTTCCCAAGTAACAAAAGTTCCATGTTTTAGTAAGCGGGAGACTCTCCCAATTTTGGGAAGAGACCTCTATCACAGCAGCAAGGCGAGGGGTGTAGAAAACACACTCATTTCCTGATGAGCAAAGAAAGAGAAGGAAGGACCGAATGGAATTTTTTATCTCAAGGAGACATCTTTTGCAGCACTGCATGCAGAACACTGTTTTAGGGCTGGCATATCAAATTAAAGACGATCCGGCCTCCATTACACAACGATAATTTAATCAACAGTTTTGAAACTATGCTAGTAGTTAACAGAAACAAGTTTGTTAACTTATTGTGAAATACCAACTTTTAAAAACAGAATGAATCAGTTAAAGGTTTTTATAAATGTTTATATTTACTGACAATTCCCCAGTTTTTGTTTTTAAATACTGGGACACCAGGGTAGGGCTACACAGTTCTTCATGCTTGGAAATGCCTGCCGTTACAGCAGGTGGCCAGTACAAGACACACGGCTACACTGCCAGATTTGCCTCTGTCTGCTGCAGTGCTGAGGGGCCAGGTGCCCTCACTGGGGTCCTGCTAACAAAATACACCATAATTAAATAAGCGGCCACCTACACAGTAGCATTCTTGGCTTTGTGGAATATTTGAAAATGATCAAATAGGCCAACATGCAACTTACAAATGTTTATAATATTTACCTAAAAGCCAATCCCCTGACCCGGACAGCACAGGCTGGCCCAATCTCATCAGATCTCAGAAGCTAAGCAGGGTTGGCCCCTGGTTAATACTTAGACTGGAGACAATGGAGTCCAGGACGGCTTTGCAGAGGCAGGCAATAGCAAACCACCTCTGTTCATTTCTGGCCTTAAACCCTAAGGGCTTATAAGTTAGCTGTGACTTCATAGTATTTTCTACCACCAAAGGAACCAAAAGGTTAACTAGGAACCATATGTGGTTAACCATCCACAAGCTAAAACCTGCAAACACTAAGGTCAGGAATATCTGATCAAAATAGACCCTCAAGGCAACATATCTGGATTATAATAATGAGGCACAAGTATCTCAACCCGCTCCCAAGGATGGATTTCAAGGGCATCACTTTGCAAAGTGTGCAATTTCACGGTTACTTTGCTAGTCATAACTTAGTCGTAATGCTTTGTTAGCCACAGACCTAAGCACAGCCTATGCCCGCATTATAATCTCATTTACGTATGATCTATGAATCACACAGGCTGATCGGATACTTACCACTTGGAAAAAATTAGGAAGAATTTGTGAACTAGTGTGGATGCCAAAGCATTTGGATACAGCTGGCATACCCTTGCCACCAACATAGCCCAAGAAACACCACCAAGAAATCCCAGCATGTTGGAATAAATCCCACGTCCTAGAAGAGACAAGGCATCATTAATGTTTCCCCCTTGTATTTCAAGTCCCTTCCACCTTACCCACCTTCCAGAGCAAGACAATTTGAGAGAATATACTTCAGCATTGTTTCATTGTTAAAAAGTGCAACTCAGACTTACACTTTTAAGGATCCCCCCCCCCCCCCAAATCAGTTTGAAATGGAGCCTGAAGCTCACAGAATGGCAAAAAAAGGCCTAACTACCATTTATCTTTAGAACTATTGAAGAAATCCACATCCAGGCTTGAACGGAATCTGAAGTTTTGCTTTGGAAACTGCTCCCCCATGTGGCAGCTATTTCACATTCATCAGCAAGACAGTAAGTTTTCCCTTGCGCATCCTGCAAAGGCCTGAAGACTGCATCTTTGTTATGCTTAAGCATTTGAGTGCAAGTCCAAGGCAAACGTCCACGAAGGCTCCACAATGCCGACATGAACCAAACATCCCTCAAAGGAAGCAAGAGGTACACTCAACAAACCAAACTGAGAGGAAGTTTTTTCTATGAGAGATTTTCAGCAACTTCTGGCTCTTCACATGTAGGGAACTTCCTTCAGGAACAGCTTGTGAAATATGGCCTGGATGTTGCTGTGCCATGAATCAAATCACTTAACATATCTGCTAATCTAAAATGTATACAGGAATTTATAGGAGACTTGGAGTTCCCAGGTATAAGAAAATATTTAATTTTTAACATACTGGTGGTGGCCAAAGCTTTACTTGCCTGAAACAAAGACTTACCATCAATTACACAATGGCACAAAAATTATGAATGTGTTCAGACGGCAGTTTCATCCACTGTCGTTCCTTTATGGATTTAAAATGCACAATCAGACAGCAACAACTGTCTGTCGTGCTGCAGTAATCTGAGTCTCGTACCCCTTGCTTTGCTGCGTGTTTCTCTGATACCTGAGAAAGTCTGGTCTTGTTGGTCTGAGCTGGTTCCAAAATGGATTTCCTGCTGTCTGATTGCTCTGTTGCGCACTCATGCTGTCAGGCAGGTCTGACTGGTCTCTTGTTTTCCAGCTGCCATTTTGTTTTACTAGTTAGTGAGGAGCGTATAACTGCATATACGAACTAGGGTTACCAGCTCCAGATTGGGGGTGATTTGGGGGTGGAACCTGGAGAGGGCAGGGTTTGGAAAAGGGAGGGATCTCAGCTGGGTATATTTACATAGAATCCACCCTCCAAAGCAGCCATTTTCTTCAAGGGAACTATCTCTGTTGTCTGGAGATCAGTTGTAATCCCAGGGGATCTCAAGGTCCCACCTGGAGACTGGCAACACTAATACAAACCTCTCTTTCTCACCACCCCCATAGGAGCTGTTCAAAATTTTGTTTTCTTTTCAAAAACTCTCAAAGAAATACAGCTTTTTTCTGTCCTCTCAAAGAAATACAGCTTTTTTCTGTCCTTTGGGGAAGGGGTAAATTGAAAAGATTAGAGGGAGAACAGCAGTGAACTCCATATCCCAGAAGTCTCAGCAAATGTTTGTGCTCATGCTCAAAGGGCAATTTTTTTTTAAAAAGGTGGCCGACAGCCCCATGAACTACACATCCCAGCAGGCTGACTCCCTGTCTGCTGCCATCTGATCACGTAAAAGAACTTTGAAGAGTGCTAAAAGGGGTGAATCTGTTCATGACAGGATAACCTGGCACAATTAGAGGTGGGGCAACAGCGGATTGAACTGCCAGTCTGAACACAGCCTGTGGTGCTTTGTTATGGAGAAGATTTCGGACCAACTTAAATCTACGGACAACCTCCCCTATCGGTCCACATTTCTTGAACAACCTTTTTCGGAATATATGTCCAGCAGATCTGACCCAGAAAGAACTATCCCATCTAACTGTTTTTTGACATAGTTTTCATTAAATTACTCTCATATTATGTGAAAACTAGCAACTATACAGTATAAGGATATCTGAAACTAAAATGTTCTAACCACTCAATTAGTTACATCATCAGCCTGTCTTACACTTTGCCTACTTCAAATGTTGGTTTTGTTAAATGTTTACTAGATTTGTTACAGTGTTACACATATCTATCGTGTTACTATTGAATTGCACAGTTGAATATATATATGTGTTAAAGTTGTTGAAAAAGTTTTTAAAAATGTATACCGAAGTGGACAGGGGAAATCTCCCTGTGGAGAGCATTTTAGAGTTTTGGCACAACCACTGAGAAAGCCCATGAGATTAGAGGTACAACATTTAAGAGCCATATGAAGAAGAAGCCTCCGACCCAACCTCTGCAGCAATCTGGCAGTGTGCTAGTTACTAGAACCAAGTTTTGGAGGTGTCAGTGGCTACAGGGCATCTGGATGTTTAGAGCCCAATTATTAGAAAGGACTGGGTTCTAATGGATTTGGAGCAAAAAGGGAAAGGAGGAATTACTGTGTACTAAATGTGGGTGCCCTAATGCTTTGCCTCTAGATCCTCAATTCAGGAAAACCATATATACCTTTGCAGAAGTTTCTCTGCAATCATTACACACACAGACCTTTTAAAGAACAATCCTCACAATTTGCATCACCATCACTGTTCTGCAGATTCCGAAGCAACATGCCTATTTTACAAGCTTACTTGGCTTAGCCTAAAGACTAATTTCAAGGACTATTAAGCTCAGAGGCTGGGACCACAAAATTTGATGTATTAAGTACTTACGTTTTGCCCACAGTTTAATTGCTCTCAGCGTCAGCCTGAAGTTCTCCTTATTTGGTACTAAATGAAGTATTTCATCTGTAACTCTGCAACCTGCCAGCAAACATAAAAGCCTTCGCGTTAAAACAAAAAAGTTAGGGCATCAGCTCTGCTATCATATGCAAAGCAACAAGTTTGTATCACATGAAAAGAAACATATTATAGAATAAGGGTTGATTCTGCATGCATACATCATCCTATAAGATCCACATAATGCACACTCCCAAGGCAATTACAGACTTGTGTTTCTACGTGACAAACTCCTGCAGTTTTAGAAGCCATTTAATATACCATGCGGATCTACTATTCAAAACTCCAATCAACACTTAGCATTAGCATATTGCTTTCCAGTCTTCAAACCACTATACACATATTGCCCTGTTTTAATCTTCACAACAAGCCTGTGAGGTAGAGCAGTATTAACTCCCATACTGCAGATGGGAAAATGAGGCCAAACATGGCTTGCCTAAGACTGCCTAATGAGAAAAGGGCAGCAAGACAATATTCAAAGTAGACATTTCCTCATTTGCAGCTCAGTCTTACAATGCAATCCTAAAATGATGGACTTGGGCTGGAAGGGCACCAACATTACTTAGGACTGCACTGTTAGATGCCACGGATTTAATTTAAGGTCTTTGGGTCCCAGCTGGTGAGTCTTCTCTTCCGACAGCACAGCGAAGACAACTTAGTAGTATCACACAAGACTGATAAAACTTGCCTTTGCTTTTATCAATACACAGAAAACAGGATGACTAAGATTAACTTGCAGTTTTTCATATTCCTGCAGTTCTGAGACTTCGGCTTGGATCTTACAACACTGTTCTCCTCACGCCTCTCTCTGGCAACTGCAGAAGCTTTCATCTACAGTGGCACTTGCTTCCTATGCCACTAGCACTTCAGTGTCCTTTTCAAGGAGTCCTTATAACGCGCAAATCTGGTGCATGTAAAAGTACTAGCCACCAGTGGAAGGGAGCAGTGGGCAGAGAGAAGCATGAGGACGTCAAAAGGATTAAAGCCACAGGTCAGCTCTATAGTGCTAACTTAATGGTGATTAGGTACAGGACCCCGCAGAGACATAAGATTCTTTTCCTCTACAAAAATCAGAGAACGAGCGCACAACAAAAGCAACATGGTTTTTTTTAAAGAGAAAAACATCACCGTGACCATAATAGCTAGAGGGCACTCATAGATCAGGATGGTGCTTGGCTCTATCATAAGGGCTGTTAACCCTAACTAGGTGCCCTACCAGGCCTTCATGGGCTGCCAGTGCAACTCTTGGTGCACTGTACAACAACACTACAACTAAAGGAGCTTCAGGGAAAGCGAACAATGGTTGTTCCTACGTGCACCTCCTCCCACCCGAAGTTAGCAGTACAGGCATCATAAGGTCTGGCACTACAGTCTAGTGTGAGCAGAATGATGCACATGGTGTTTGGAGTGAGATCTGCTGCTTTTCAGCACTTACTCTAGTGCAGTGGTTCTTAACCTGGGTTCGATCTTAACCTAGGGGTTCGGAGAGTCAGTCTCAGGGGTTCGGTGGGGCCTCCAACTTAGTACTATTACTAAGTACTAAGAATTATTTTTCACTAAAGAAGGGTTCGGTGAATGCGCATATGAAACTGGTGGAGTTCGGTACCTCCAACAAGGTTAAGAACCAATGCTCTAGTGGGAGGAAGATGGAATGGGTGGTAATGACTGCAACTCAGGGCCAGCAAGGAAGTGGACTTGCAAGAGTCTTGGGAACATCTGCTCCTGTGGTCCCCAAGGCCAGATAGGCAAAGGTGTCTTTTGTTGCCCTGTTCACATTAGGAACAGTTAAAAAAACAGAAGTCACTACAACCACAGGAGCAACTTTTTCAAAATAACGGTTTTTTGAAGTGGAAAAATATATGGGCAAAGCCTCTGGACTCCTGTAGCAAAGGGAATCTGGACTTCCAACTCACCTGGGTTTAAACTTGTACCTGAGGGAATTTACCACCTGAGCCTCAGCCCACGCATCAGTAATATGGGGATAATTATGGCCTACCTTATCAGGCTGTTTAACACTTTTCATATTGTCAAGCTGTTTTTTTGTTAATATCTTGTCTGCATTGTTATGTAAGTTTTATCACATGTACCAGTTAAGCTATATTTGTGATGTTATATGTACTTGCTTGAATTAAATAAAGATAAAAAGGTTTTTTTTTAAAAAAAAGGATTATTTGGGTTAGCAGAGTGCTCAAAGCACATAATCGCAATGCAACCCAGTCTATCTGGTTTGTTTGTGCTGACAAGAAACAAAGTTACAGATGGAGCCTCTTTATCTTTGCAAAAGGCCAATATGAGTCCTTTATAGTAAGGAACTCCATTCTAGACAGGATAGAGTAGAGACAGGATTCTAATCTAGTCTACCTACCTAGGACGGATGTGATGGAACTGGAGGCCTTTGCACTGCCTCTTAGCCTCAGCCTACAGAGGGGGCTGTCAAAGAGTCAGAGGGAGGGGGGGCACAGGACAGAGAGCACCCTTCCTTTCTTCTCTCCTGCTATCCCTTTGAAGTGTAGATCACCACTCTTAGGGAAGTTCCTTCCTTCCCCACTTGACACCTCTCTTAGACACACTGCCAGACTCTCCATCTAGGCTCCATGATAGCAGGACACACGTCCTGCATCCCTGGACATCCTGCTAGTTAGATTAGATATACTATCTCTCATCTTTCCTATTGAGACAATGGAGTTCATTTAATAAGCACCTTTTCAGTTTGAATCTTAAGAAGTCTCAATGTATCTTTTATTTTCATGCTTGCACAAACGTGCAGCCTCAGCTAACTTCATAGCTTGTGCTGGGCTCACAGCCTGATATAATCTGCTAAATTACACAAATACCTTGGAGTAATTTCCCAACAGGATGGAGAGGCAGGAACCATGTCCTGCCCTCATGGTGCCAAGATATAATGTGGAGAGAAGGTGTCAGGCCAGAAGGAAGGAAGATTTCTTCAGAGCAGCCATCTACACACCAGAGGGAGAGCATCAGGACAGTAGAAGGGAAGGATGACCCTGGCCTATCTCTCTCTCTGACTCTCTGTAGACTGAGGCTAAGAGACAGCGCAAAGTCTTTCACTTCCGACACATATCTCAGTAAACCTTAAACACTCGAGAGCACTAAAAATGAAGCATTATTATTACTCAGACCAAGAATTACTTAGCTGTAGCACAGACCTAATAAAAAACTCATATAACTGTAAGACCACATCCTTCAAAAGTTAATAGACTAAATAAACAAATCTGTGTTACTTAGTAGGACACATACATCATCTCTAACTATTTCAGTAACTTGAGAAGCAATGTTCATCAGCCATGCTTAATCCTTCGGAAAAGCAGAGGGTTACCATTTAAGCTCCGAATACATCTTATGTCAAGGTTCCTCAGACGCGAGTCATCTCGAAGGTCCAGGTTATCAGAAATGGACTGCAGTGCGAGCCTTGCGAAAACAAGGTCAATCTAAAGAAGAAGGTAAGATAGCATCTTCTCAGTATCGATCCTTAAAGCTGTTAGACCTTACTGTCAAAGAGCAGGTGCACTGGTCTGTTTAGCATAACTTGGTCTATGGAGATACATACCATAAGGAAAGCTGGATTAGATTTAGATGAAGTGGAGTGAAAACTGGTGGAAGGAACAGTGCCCAACATAGCCAGCTACTGCCATGTAAGAGGACAGAGACGTACCAGTCTTTCTACCATACCTGGACTCAGACCTAAGACTTGCTGTAGAAAAATGGCACAGCAGAGGAGGATATATGCTTGCCCACAAGTCACATAAAGAGTGCTTAGATAAGACCCCCTTTCCCATAAATTTGTCTCATTCTTGTACTTTTCTTCTGAAGTTCTGGAATTTTGTTCGGTGTTATGCCTTTGCTTACTGATGAACAAATTTGTGCCCCATGTGCCCTGGGGCTGAATGAGAAACACACAGTCGGAGTCCAGTGAATTAGATGAATATTTGTTTATTGCAAGAAATAGGAAATACAGGACTGGGCACCTTAGCACCTAGTAACGCCAAGCTGTATTCTGCCATAACCAGGAAGGGCAGAAGGTCTTATACCCCAGATGACATCGGTTAGAGTTTACACCTTCCTACTGGCGTACCTCTACACTGGTCAAGAATGTAACTGATTACGTCTGCTTATCTGGCCTGAGAACAATGAGAAACTCTGGAGAACACTGGGTCTTCCTCTGGCCTCATTCAGGGCTTGTTTGGCCCTGCCCAACTCTGGGGAGTAGTCTGATAAGGAGCAATGGTTCTCATTAAACATAGCTCTTGGTAGACTTCCTGGGACCATCTGCCATGCTTTTACAAAGGAAGTTATTGTTTTGGGAAATCTCAGATTGTTTCCTTTGCATAGGTTTGGCCTTGGGTGCCAGTCAGCAGGGAGGCCTGTAGCTTCCAAATGCACATTTCATTCTATTGCTGTCTAAATAAATCTAAAAGCTTCTAACACTTAATAATACTTCTCAAAATCTAACTTCATGAGAAAAGGAATATAATCATAAAATGCAGGTATACATATCTATATTCTAAATCTCCTCTTTCCTGGGTTAAATGCTAGGGTCTGAGTATACTATGATCAGTCTCTTAATAAGGCATAGTGACAGTTGACAGCATGTCAGAATAAGGCAGAATATCAGAAATCACATTCACAAATCACATTCATTGATAACTTGTCCTACATTACCACTGCTGCAACATCCAAAAGAGTTTTAGAACAATGCTCCTGAACGCTTTGTTTGTAAGTGAAATTGAAAGTTACCATAAGTCACTTTAGGAGCCAATCTCTGGCTAAATAGCTGAGTAATAAGAATAAACAAATACAACTCCGTATCATATATAACCAGTCCCAGCCAGCAATACATAAAACTATAATCCACAGTGATTCGTTGCATCAGAACTTAGTTGCCAAAGCCAGTCTTAAAGCCAGACTACACAATACATTTGGCGAGAAGTCAGATCATGATTTCCCAATAACTCCGTTTCCCTGCAGAGGTTACAAAAAGGAACAAAGCCATTTGTACTGGTAACAGTTACGACAGAAAATCCAAAGACAATCAGTTGGTAAATATTTGGACTGCTTCACTTTCTGTTTTGGGATTTTCCACAGAAGTTCTTTTATTTACAAACTGTTTGGATTTTCTGTAGTCACTGTTAACCAATACAAGATAGATTCATGTGGGTAGTTGCGTTGGTCTGAAATAGGAGAATGACGTTTGAGTATAGTGGCACCTTTAAGACCAACTAAATTTAATTTCTGGGTATAAGGTATCTGAAGATGTGTGCATGCACATGAAAGCTTATACCCAGCATAAAAACTTCACTGGTCTTTAAGTTGCCACTGGACTCAAACTTTGTTCTGCCATCAAAGGCTTCGTATCTTTTTGTAACCTCTGGTACTGCGCACCTCTTCTTTTCCAGTTTTCAGAGGGGTCTCCCCCTTCATCTTCTCTTCAGTTTCCCTGCAGCCAAGTTGCAGCTGCTGGAAACTTAATTTCCCAAGAACCAAAGGCCCTAATTAGGATTAAGATCACAGCATTAGGAAAGGAGGTGCATCAGCATCTTGGGACTGTACATGAAGTATTCAGAAAATGTGCAGCCCCACAACAGGGCAAAAGCACCTCAGGGCTCTTGTAGTCAGAAAAAACTGTGGGCAGAAGGGGCAGAGGAGGCAAAAACTCCTGGAGCTGGGTCCCAACACTAATCAGGTCCTTTGGCAATTCGAGAATTAAGTTTCCCACAGCTGCCATGTGCCTGTGGATAAAGTGTTGGGACCATAGCTCATTCTAGCGACAACAATCTTTACGTGTCATGAGCACTACTTCCAGACAGGAGTGGAGAGAGAATCTGGAGAGCACATTTCAATGCTGGGCGCAAAGCCCACAGTTCCCAACCCACAATGCTTTATTTCTCAAAATTACTTCAATTATGTCGTGATAGTACTCTTCCCCAGATCAGGGAAAAAATTATGATGGTGTAAACAGGGCAGGTTGACTTGTAAAGGTTTCTAAGACAATGCTAGTAAAGGTAAAGGTTCCCCTTGCTCGCAAGCCAGCCGAATCCGACTCCAGGGGGCGGTGCTCATGTCAGTTTCCAAGCCAAAGAACCAACGCTGTCCAAAGACTTTTTCCGTGGTCATGTGGCTGGCATGACTAAAGGCCGAGCTGCACAGAACGCTGTTACCTTCCCACCAAAGTGGTACCTATTTATCTACTTGCAATTTCTTGCTTTTGAACTGCTAGGTTGGCAGGAGCTGGGGCCAGAGACGGGATCTCACTCCGTCACACGGCACTTGGGTCTCGAACTGCCGAGCTATGGCCCTTCCGGTCTGCAACTCAGCATCTTAACCTCTGAGCCACCGCGGCCCTAAGACAATGCTAGACTTGACCAAAAAAAAAAAGCTTTAAGAGGACATTTGTGCCTTCCAAAACAAACTATGCCATCTCTCACTCCCATTAAAAGGCATTTATAATAAAAAATCCCCGTAAAACTACAGAACATACTACAATATACAGGAAGAGTGAGAATGGAGAGATCACCATCAAATCAACCAAATATTAAAAGAAAACAAAAGATACATTTTGAAACAAAGCCACTTTTTCCTCACATCTGAAGGCAAAAAAGAAAAAGGGGATGTGCCCACCACAGGCGGAAGCATCATAACTTCAGTACCACAACTAAGAAGGCCCTGCCTCCTGCGTGGCTACCCACTGCACATCAGACTGTTGGGTAACACACAGAAAGGTCTCCAAAGACAGATTAAAAAGATAGATTCAAATTAGAATAGGTGGTTCTTTTTTTTTGTTTGGTATTTTTCATATATGCATGTGAGTGTGTGTGTTTACCTGGAAGTCATGGGGACCTCTGGTGACTGACCCCTACTGGGGGCCTGGAGGATATTCAGAGAGGCGGCTGAATAAAGCCTGCCCCCTCGTCCCACCTCTGGTATGTCAAGGTCTCCCATCCAAGTACTTGCCAGAGTCGACCTTGCTTTGCTTCTGAGATCTGATGAGATCGAGCTTGCCTGGGCTATCCAGGTCAGGGTGAGTAGGTGGTCCTTGATGTATTCTGGGCACAGACTATTCAGGGCTTTAAAGTTTTTGGAGACCCAGCATGGTGCAGTGGTTAAGAGTGGCCGACTAATCCCCCACATGAAGCCTGCTGGGTGACACTGGGCCAGTCACAGTTCTCTAAGAACTCTCTTGGCCCTGCTCAGCTCACAAGGTGCCAGTTGTGGGGAGAGGAAGAGAAGATTACAAGCTGCTTTGAGACTCCTTAGGGTAGAGAGGAGTGGGGTATAAAAACTCTTCTTCTTGAATCTGGCCAAGATGACAGTTAAGAGGCTGCAAAGCCGGCATTATATATTCCCTGTAACCAGTCACCTGACAATCAGCTCGATTTTATATAAGCTGCTGTTCCTGAATGGCTTTTCATGGGCAGCTATACATAGAATGGTTTCATTTTGGCCACAATATATACTCTAATGTGTTTAATGATAATACATTATTAAAGAGTTATGTTTTCAGTGTTATAAAGTTTAGTATCTAAAAACACTAGCAAGTCCTACCTACTGTGACTATGACAGACTTTCTGTCCAAGTAATATACTTTCTTTAGTTTACTATAATCTTAGTCCCTTATTAGTTTTGTTTCTTTTCCACCGTCAACATTTTTCATTACCTCTCATTTGGCAAAAATTAAAGATTTGTGCACTATATTAGCATAAGTTGCAATGGTTTGCAACTCTTTCTGAAGTATTAGGTAAACCTGCAGTTTTCTTAGAGAAAATAAAGATGTTTATACTTTCAAATTCCATTAATATGCCAAATAGTACAAGCTTATATGCTAAATTATAAATGATACATTATGTTGGTCTAGTGGAAAAGAAGTTTAGGTTTGACATGAAAAGCACTGCGTATATTTCAATTTTTCAACAACAGTTTTTCTGCGAATTTCTGGAAATTTTACAATGAATTGTCATTTATAAGCACACACTCCAAAGACACACTCATATAAACTCACAAAAAAAGTTTATAGATTTTGCTTGCTCAATAGAGTTTAAGTATTTACCTCAATACCTTCAAATTCAAACTTGATTACTGGTACATACGCATCTTCTACTGCCTGCAAGGAAAGGAAGTGCGGTATTTAATGTTACGTTTTACTTCACATCAAAGGCATGCTGCTTATAACCAGGACTCTATGTTGCCTCTCAATAACATCAGTTTACACATATGGCAATCCAACAGCACCTTAAACACCAAATTTATCTCAGCATAATCTTCTGAGAGTTAAGAGTTCACTTCCTCAGATGAAGTGAGCTCTGACTCATGAAAGCTGATACTGGAATAAATCATGTTAGTCTGTTGCAGCACGTACAGTGGTACCTTAAAGACTAAAATGGCTACCCCTCTGAAGCAGTTACCAACAGGGCCGTAGCCAGAATTTCTTTACTTCAGGGGAATTTTTAAAAGTCGGAGGGGGGGGGGACTGTGTCAGGAGCAGGGAAAGAGTAAAAGTTTTTTAAAAGCGACAAGAGAGAGAGGGCTGGAGTAGGGAGCAGATGTGCCCTGTGGCATGCCTTGCCCACAGTCAGCCAGTACACTGCCAGCAGGCAGGGCAGGGTGATGGCTTGGCTCAGTGTGGCTGCGGCTCACAAGAAAAATAAAATCAACTGGCTGGCTGGAAGTCAGGAGTCCTGGGTGGTAAGTTGGGGGGGCCTGGCCCCAAGATGCCCCACGGTAGCTATAGACCTGGTTACCAACACAACCGACACATATCCCCCCCCCCCCCAAAAAATACAGACATGAACTGTCCCAGGGGATATAAGACACTTACTCTCAAGTTTCTGATACCATCTTGTCGCTTTAGCTTGTCAAAGAACGACTGGAAGAAGTCTGACCTTTCCACGTGTCTAGGGGCAACACAGAGAGCATCTATATCAGCACCTATAAACACATACACAATTGGTACCAGTTAGTAGCTCAAGGCTAGTCATTTCAAAACAAATCAACAAAGGCTGAGAGGAGATGCAATTGCAATGGCAGCAGGTCTGGTTTGGGACCAGTGGTCTAAAAAAAAATAGTGCCTAACTTTTCTGCATTAGCCCCATTATTAGGCAGTAAAAAGTCTGGTCCCGCTGGCATTTTAGATGATTTTTCAAAATGGAAAAGCGCTGGATTTTAACAATTTATGGACATATGTGAACAGAGGGGAAATGCAGCCATGGGGACACTTTGCAGCTATAGTAGGAGGATCTGCTTGCACAAGATCGCGTTAAGCCATTAACGAACATGGAGAAATGGTTACACAGTCCACCAAAACAAAAGGAATCACTGTCTAAAATATACAGTCTATTACAAGAAAATGAAAATCCCAGACATTATTATAGAAAAAGTTGGGAAGTAGAGCTTAAAAAGGAGCTAACACCCACGATGTAGTTATACATCTTTAAAAGCATTTATTGGATATCAAAGCCAAGTGAGATCAGAGAAAACTGCCTAATACTGATGTACAGATGGTGCTATACACTAAAAACAGTTAGCAAAAATGTTTTGATATGTTTCATGCCTAAGCTGGAGGTATGGGAACCACATTAGTACTGCAGAATAGTAAAAGGGTTTTGGAAAATGGTACAAAAAGGGACAGGTCTAACATTAAAGAAAAAATTCCGTCTTACACCAATAATGCTCCTGTTGGGCTACAATTTGGAAAAACTACCCCCAAAAACTGCATCTGTCAAAGAGAGAGCTGTGTTTCTCGAAAGTTTATGCTATAATAAAGTTTGTTAGTTTTAAAGGTGCTACTGGGCTTTTTACTATTTTTGCAGCAACAGACTAACTCCTCTGAATCTATGACCAAAAAACTGTGGTACACGATATTGCAATTTTTGGTAGCAGTGAGAACGCAGATAGCAAAGAGCTGGATGCAAACTATTTTACCAAATTATGAAATTTGAATGAGAAAATGGTTTGTTATGATCAAGTACAAAATAATGTTAAAATAGGACAGTAAGAAGAATAAACCTTGGGAATTATTTGCACAGCGCCAGTCTGTGTTTATAAGTTTCTGGAATAAAAAATTTCCTATGGAGTCCACAAAGGAGGAAGTACTGAATATGATGCAATGTTTGGATTGGTAACACTTGGAAACATATTTAAGTAAATAAAAACAGGACATGATATAACCAAAGTAGGATAATTTTGTTTGGAATTATATATAAAACGATATTTTTATAAGATTAGCAAGGCAAATTTAACACATTTTGTAGGACGAAGTAGGTTGCACACTTGCAAGAGTAAGTAGATTGTGTATGGTTTATTTTGTATATTTATAATAAAAAAAACCCCAAGACTTGTTACGAGCAGCATACCTTTGGTGTGGACACCAAGCCGATAGGAACCGAATGTAAATATTTCGCCTCCAGAACTTGATATTACTGAAGACAGGAGGTTCTGTAATTCAGTAGGAAACATTTTTTATATTGGAAATCTTGGCCAACAAGCTTGAGTATTGAAGTGATAAGAAGAATTCAGTATTTCTGGCCCTTAGCAAAACCAGTCCTACTTCTTAGTGTATTATTACATCAAGTGCATTTCCATATTGCACACAGAGGCACATGGACCATCCACTCTACTGTACAATCCTGAACACAAATATCTGTGCTGTTGTCAAGGGGCAGGAAGCAGCCAGCATTACACTGGACTCTGGCCTTCTTGTAAAGGACAAGGAGGTTTCAGCAGTGCAAGGGAGTAGAAAACAGTCTTTGGCTGACCAATCTGCATCATTTTAATAGTACTTACTAAAGCAACCTGTCCTTAACACATCAATGCTTACATTTGTAGTGACTTTCATACATGTGCCTTTTTGGAGCCCATTTTGTTAAAAAAAATCTGAAAGAAACCATGGATGGCTATGCCATAAAAAGGACAGCCCAGACAAGCCCAATCTCATCAGACTTCAACTTTTTTAACTACTCCCATGGCAGCCATCTTGAGATACTATCCTCTGCTTTCTCTCTCAGAAACTCCAAGAGCATGCACTGACAAAAAGGTTGAGGACTCCTGAAGCAGGCCAACTTTTTTAAAGTGTTAAACTGTTGCTTTGACAGAACTCTTACCTTCTTTTCACTGACTTCCACAATCCACTCTTTGGCCAAGTTACTTAATTTCCTGAGAATAACTAACCTGCAATAGACAGTGGAGGGGAGAAAATCTTTTAAAAACAGCTTTACAAAGTAGTGATTTTTAAAAGCCATCTACCCCATCAATGCAAATTTCATTATTACTGTTACAATCCTGGTTATTTGAAACTTTCTGGTTAGGTTCAACTATATGACATGTGTCTATCATTACCTTCTATTTAGCTCTTCCTCATCTTCAAACACACCAAACGGCTCCATGACCTCAATCAGCTTTTGCGTATAGAAGTAATCTATTTCTCTTGGAGGTGCCAGGCTAATTGGAGAGGTGATTCCGTAGTGCCTTCGGGGCTGGTTCTCCACCACAGAACTGCTGTATAAGGAAGTTACATTAAACATGAATGAGAACAGGTTTTCCCTATCTCACTAGCTGCATTTTGAGGAAACAATTCACCCGTTACAAGCCACATGCAACTAAACATAAGCTATTAATGCAATCACAATTATTAACATCAGTGCCTTGAAGTGGAATGCTACTGGAGAAGTGAACACACAAACTACTTTCCTATTGTAAGGCATTCAATGTTTTCAAATAGTAAGTCAATATAATCTTTACTTAATTTACACCCCAGTGGGGACCCACAGCAGCTTACAACAACCCAGAGAGGTAGGTTAAGCTAAGTGTGCAAGCTTCCATGGCAGAGTGGAGATTGAAACTTGGGCTGCACCGATCCTAGCCCAACACTGTAACCACACTTTCCTCCATATGAACCTCCCTGAACACTCCATTCCTCATTTCAGGCACTGGTCTGAGCACTAAACCATCCTCTTGACTGATGTAACTCAGAAAAACAAAACAAAGTTTGAGTTCAGTGGCACCTTTCATTTTTAAAAATTTTTCATATTTATAGCCTGCTCTTCCGGCAAGCGGGCTCAGGGCAGGTTAACAACATTTCAACAATACAATAAGTATAATAAAAAATTTAAAACACTGTAGTATACATTAAAAGTGTGTCACAGCCCAAGGATAGAACTGGCTGGTTGTGAGGGATTCCCTGGTTGGTTGATAATGAATGAGTGATAGCCGGCTGTTAATACATAGATGACAGAGACCTCAAGGTGGCCATAAATGGATGCCCACTGCCTCAGCCAAAGGCCTGGTAGAACAGCTCCGTCTTACAGGCTCTGTGGTATTGAAGAAGATCCTGCAGGGCCCTGATCTCAGGACACTGATATAAGACCAACAAAGTTTTATATTCAAGTATAAGTTTGAATACAGGAAGCGTGCTTGCACAGGAAAGCTTAAACCTTGAAGAAAACTTTTGTTGGTCTTAATGGTGCCACTGGACTCAAACTCTGTTCTGCTGCGTCAGACCAACACGACTACCCATCTGAATCAGAAAAACAAAGCGAAAACTACATTGTTTCAGCTGGCTTTCACATTAGGTTAACTTTTTCATTCTTATTGACTGACTATAGCAGTACCTTTTTGTTTAGTTTTGTGGTTATCAGATTTTTACATGAATAAGGACATAACGTGTTCCCAACAACTTCCTTGGGAGCTCATACACCTCTCCTAATCGGCAGAAATTTGGATAGGAAGCAAGAATTCTTAATCTCTTCTTTCTTTCCCCATTTTAACAGTGCTTTTCCTGTTCAGTTCTTGCATGCAAGGTGATATGATGGGAACACAAAGCACAGGAAGCAACTGTCAGCATGGATATAAGAACATCTCTCAGGTTTTTAAGGGCTGTGAAGAGAAAGGCATTCCTAATTCTTCCCCTGGAGGAGGAGGAGGGTACTGTTCCATGGTAGAGCACCTGCTTTACTGGCAAAAGGTTCATTCCCCAGCCATCCCCAGCTTAAAAGGTTCAGGTAACACATGAAGGGAACAGCCCCGGCCTGAGACACTGATGAAATGCTGCCAGTCAGAGCAGAAAATACTGAGCCTGACAGACCAGTGGTCTGACTCAGTCTCATATGTGCCCTCACACTATTTCTCAGCCATCAAGGTACCTTTGAAGTGAAATTGAGGGAAATCATAGAAAAGGTTTAGGCAACAGCCATGTACAACCCAAAAATGGAAGCTAAAACCATAGTGAACACCTATGGGCATGTTGACATCTAACTAGAATTAGCACCCAGCCCTCTCAAAGTTTTTAAAAGGCCTATAGGTAGACACTGCACAGATGGAAGAGGCTGGAAAGAATTAAACAGCAAACCATAAGCATTTTATGTCTTTAAAATGTTTTTACCCCACTGTCTTAATTTTAAAACGCTCCTGAGGCAGCTTAAAAAGTCACACACTAATGGAAACCACAAATCCACGCCTTTGGAGGCAGCATTTCTTTAAAAGGGGAAAGCAACTGCATTAAAAATTATAACACTATAACATCCTTTTTTCCCTTTAAATAAAATGGTTTGACATAGAAAATTCTGTTACATTTGAGCAGTAGCAAACCACCACCACCACCTGCTGGATTCCAAATTTAGATACTGTTAGTTTTTATTTTCCCTACTATCTGTTGATACCTTAATTTCCTCTACAAAAGAGAAGGGCCCTTAAATGTGCGTGGGTGCCGGGATGGTAGTGAAGCAACATTCTTGCTGTCATTTGCTAACAAGCAATAAAACTAATGCTGCAAGTTGGCGAAATCAAGCATGCCAGATCTGCAAGAAAAATAATCTGCCAGGATGATAGTCCTGGGGAAACAAACTGGTCACATTAACCTCAAATCCAAATAGGCAGGTAGGTACCTTACTTTTAACACCACCAGAAACCTCAGTCCAAAGCACTCTGGAGTAGACCCCTGGGGATTCAGTTCACATGCACACGTGGAGTCAAAAGAACAAGAGAACCTACTGCGGAATACCACCGGCCCTTTTAGACACCAGCCTTACCGCCAAAGGCTGCCCCTCAGACAAGGGTGATTCTTTGAGACCACCCCAGCGCCATTCCCCCCAGGCGTTGTCAGAGCAATAACAGCAGACAGGAAAAGCAGCACCGCGAACCTAACAGAAACCCTGACAAGCAATTGCTGCCCACAAAGACATAATTAGGAGCAACCGGTTGCGGGGTGGGGGTGGCCTGCCTAAAAGTTAGCCCGCCCAGCTCTCCTTCGAGCACTGAGAAAAATCAACACTGTTTTTATCCCGGGATCCCAAAAGAGTTAGCAAGTCTCCCCACACGGGGGACCGGGGGGGGGGGGGATTGCAAGAGGAGAACGAGCCCAAATTCATTCTCGCCCGATCAATACCCCATGTTCCAGGCAAGGAAGACCCTCCTCCGCACTTTGTCGTCTCCTTCCTTCCCCCCCACCTCACCCACACGTCTCCTTCATTGCCGCCACCACAAGCACGAGCTCTCCACGGATCTACCGCTTCCACCGCGCACGCACTATCTGCAGGGAGCCCGACCCACTTCCCTCCACTCACTATATAGGGATAGCGGAAGCCGTAGTCGTAGAGGCAGCGGCGCCCCCTGCTGAACCATAATGGCAAGGTCTTGCCACGCTCCCTCTCTTTCTCTGTCTCTCTCTTTGAAAGAATTGCGAATTTAGGCGCACAAATTTGCGCGGGAAGGTTAGGAACGCCGCTGTGGTTGCATTTGCCGCCTTCTTGTAGGTTAATGAGAGAAAAATTTAAAGGTAACAAAGAAATCCTGAGGGAGAAAGTTTCTATGGTACTGCTGCAAACAAATAAATACAACTTGTATTCCTTAAAAATCCAAACAGGAATTTTTGTGCAATACGTTATTAGGGCAAAACCGTGTTTGATACTGATCTCCACCCTTCAGAAAGAAGTTCTCCTAGGGGGAAAAGGCTGCTTTGGAGGGTGGCTTCTGTGACATTATATTCCACGCTGAAGCACCTCCCCAGACTTCACCCTCCCCAGTGCTAGGGATGCCAGCCTCCAGGTGGGGCCTGGCCTGGGGATCCCCCAGAATTACAGCTTATCTCCAGACTACAGAGATCAGTTCCCCTGGAGAAAATGGATGCTTTGGAGAGTGGACTCTATGGCATTGTACCCCAGCCCTACTGAGGACACTGTCCTCCCCGGGATCTATCCCTAAGCCTCCAGGAGTTTCCCTACTGGGAGCATCCACCTCCAGATCTTCAGGAATTCCCCAGCCTCAATTTGGCAGTCCTAACTCCTGGGGAGCACCTGAAATCCCCCATATCACCTTCTCCTTACTTCTCCCTTCCTTGCAACCACCATATCCTCACCTTTCCCTGGTTCCTTCTCTCCTCCGTGTCCTTCTGTGCCCCCCCCCCAATCTTCTGCTATATTTGTTATTTATTTACTTCATTTATATCCTGCCTTTTTCCACAAAGGGCAACCAAAGCAACTTACATCATTCTAGTCTGACACTACCCTGGCCCTCTGTGAGAGGTGTCAACTGTTCTGAAATTAAATTTCTAGAGGGCCTGGGAAGAGAGCTGAATCTTGAAGTATTACTTACAATTCCATCAGGCTGCCAACCTTTAGCAGAAGGGCATCCCTGAAAGGCAAAAAAAAAAAAAAAAAGTGGGGGAGAAACACTAGTAGGGTTGCCAGTTGCCCCCTGGCCACCTGTGGGGGATAGGAGGTAAGACTTGCCAGATCCAGGTTGGGAATCTCCTGGAGATTTGGGGATGGAGCCTTGGGAGGACAGGGACTTCAGTGGGGTACAATGCCATACAGCCCACACTCCAAAACATCCATTTTCTCCAGGGAAAATTATCTCTGTTGCCTGGAGATGAGCTGTAATTCCAGGGGATCCCCAGGACCCACCTGGTTGGCAGCTCCAGGTTAGGAAATTCCTTAAGATTTGGAGGAGGAGCCAGGAAAGGGGGTTTGGGGAAGGAAGGAACCTCAGCAAGGTCACAGAAACCCTCCAAAGCAGTCATTTTCTTCAGAGGAACAAATCTCTGTCATCTGGGGATCAGTTCCAAGAGATCTCCAGGCCCCATCTGGAGGTTGGTAATCCTAAAGGATAACAATTCATCCAGGCTAGGAAATGTGGACTATCCCTGGTAAATAAGAATAGCAACATGTGGTTATATTTGATGTGAGACAGTAACTCTTCAAAGTGACAGGAAAAAGGAGGGGTGGGAAATGTCATTTGTTTTCAAATGTTAATTAATGAAAAACAAATACCAATATTTGACCATTTTATATAAACAAATACAGTCAATTTTCAGGAAAAACAAACAAATCAATCCTGATAACACTGACATATTTCCAACAGCAGTCTTTTTGTAGTGACTGTTGCTTGAATAAAAAATTGCCTTATATTGTGATCCTCAGTGGATATAACTAAGAATATTGCAGATTCATCTTTGTGGTTTCTGTGCAGTCCCACATGGGGCCGTGCATGCACTGGCCAGCGGCAAGGTGAATATTCCAAAAGCTTTCTAGTACTTTCCAAAGCATTTAGAGTGCGCTCCCTTTCCTTCAGTGCATGCCAGCATTTCCCACCCAAACTAGCACATGGTGAAGGTGTGGTGAGGTGGAGCATTCACCATAGGGTTGCCAGCCTCCAGGTGGGGCCTGGGGATCTCCTGCTTTTACAACTGATCTCCAGCTGACAGAGATCAGCTCCCCTGGAGAAAATGGCTGCTCTGAAGGGTGGATGCTATGGCATTGCACCATGCTGAGGCCCCTCCCCTCCCAAACCCCACCTTCTCCTGGCTCCACCTCCAAAGTCCCCAGGTATTTTCCAACCTGGACTTGGCAACCTTTATTCACCTATCAGTCCTTCTTTCACCACCATGGAAGTTGGATCATTTTCAACTAGTTTTTACCTCAGAGTTTGTGTTTGTTCTGGAGATAAATTCTTCAATACTTTCTTGGACAGTATGGCACTTTTTAAAAAGTTCAGAGTGCAGCAGCAAACTGGCCCAATTGGATGACCATGAGTTGTGCCTCAAGCGTTTGGGGAAGCCCCCTCAATGTAGGGGCCTGTAACATTTGCCATCAAAGGCCTGACAAGAGAGGGCCTCATGTCTAAAAGCTTTTATCTAGGAAAGAGCATTCGGAGCACCAGACTGACCAATCTGCACCAATCTGCAAAGAAAATCTCAGATCTAGATAAAAGGGCCCATACTCCTCCTGTGGGGTCAGAGGTCTGCCTCAGTTCCTTGCACCACCTAAGAAGGCAAAGTCCAAGCAGAAAGGCAAGGACTCACCCACTTGATGCTGTCTAAGGCCAGCTCCATCCATCCAGCACCACCTATTACATTCCATCAACCATCAAGAGTGGAAAATAGTCCACTATCCTCTGATAATGAGCAAGGTAGTAGAGATTTTGGCTCCTTCACCTTCAGAGGTTCTTGAGGTGCAGCCTCCATAGAGACCAATATAAAAATTAGTTTTGATTGATAAAAAAAGATGGGGGGAAGAGACTCATTTTGAACCTCAGATATTTGAATAAGTTTTTTAAGATTTCCAGGTTTTGGACAGTAACATTGGGTGAGGTTTTTTCCCTCTTAGAACGAGATGATTGGTTTATGATCATTGATCTAAAGAATGGTTATTTCCACTATCGATTCATGAGAGCTGCAGGAAGTACCTGTATTTTCATAGTGGTGAGATGCATCACCTGTTCTTCCTTTTGGAATAGCTACACCCCCAAAGGTGTTTACTAAATGTATGATTGTGGTAGCCCACCTGCATCTACAAGGGTGGACAGTGTATCCTTATTTAGACGACTGGCTTTTGGCAGACCCTTCCACATCAGCCTTGCCTGATCATATTAACTTTTGTCCACTCTAAACTAATCCCCACACTTTCTATACTCTTTACTGGAACCTGGTTAGATTCTGTTGCTGGACATGCTTTCCTTCCTAAGGACAGAGCAAGTATTATTCAGGCCATGGCGGCAAAATAATCCACCAAGTCTATTCAAAGATTTTTGGGGTTAATGTCATCAAACACAGCAGTTGTTCCCTTTGTCCTCCTGCATATGAAACCTTTACAGAATTGGTTTCTTTGCAGATTTGATTCTCAACAAGACTCCCAAAGGAAGAAATTCTGTCTGAAGATCCCTCTCCTGATGGTCTCAAGAGTCCAGCCTACTGTGTGGCTTGTGAATTCAGTACCCAGCATTATGAGATAGAGGTAGTCACAGAAACTTCCCTATTGGGTTGGGGAGCATATTGTGGTATTCACTCTGTAAGCAGGCAGTGGTCTTTAAAGGTAAAGGTTTCCCTTGCTTGAAAGCTAGTCGAACCCGGCTCTAGGGGGGCAGTGCTTATCTCCATTTCCAAGGTGAAGAGCCAGCACTGTCCGAAGACTTCTCCGTGGTCATGTGGCCAGCATGACTAAACGCTGAGGCTCACGGAACACTGTTACCTTCCCACCGAAGTGGTACCTATTTATCTACTTGCAATTTCTTGTTTTCGAACTGCTAGGCTGGCAGGAGCTGGGGCCAGAGACGGGAGCTCACTCCGTCATGTGGCACTTGAGTCTCAAACTGCTGAGCTACCTATCTTCCGGTGTGCAACTTAGCGTGTTAACCTCTGAGCCACCATGGCGCTCTGGTCTTTAGCAGTCTAACTGAGGCTAAATTATATGTTAATATCTTGGAACTAAGGGCTATATGATATGCTTTGATCTCTTTCGTAACTCGGAGCCATGGCAAATGTGTTTTGATAGCAACTGATAATACCACCACCAAGTTCTATGTCAACAAACGGGGGAGGGGGATTGGATCCTTGGCCGTGACAGCGGCAGCGTCTTGAATTTGGCACTGGGTGGTTGCAGGGACACATGTCCCTGCAAGCCATATATATTGCAGGGATTTCCAGCTCTACAGTGTATACCCTCAGCAGGCTGGCTATTTCAACTCATGAATGGTCTCTCTCACAGTGTGTCTTACCCATGTCCTATATTTCTCTGATGGGGATTCCCATATGTAGACTACACCAACACTATGCTGGCATTTCCCACAGCAAATGGGTAAAGACTGAATGGCACCTGAGTACATGTGAGATTCCCAAGCACATATACATTGGTGTTTATGGTTTCCTGGCTGTGATTCACCTTTTATGGCAAACTTAATGAGGCCAAAACGGATGTACCTGGGGCAAATATATTTGCATTGTAAAATCTGGGATTGTGGCTCTGACATTAGTTTCCTACTCCTTTGTTTTAGAGAACACTTAAGATGCTCCAACCCTAAGGCTTATGTTAGGAAACAATGAGTTAATAATATGCAAAATATACAGTTATTCTTTTTTTTTGTTTCGATGCATCTTTTTAATGCAGAAGGGGAGTATATCCTAACCTGAGAGCCCTCCCCGGCGATTATGGCCCCAGGGCACCCACCAACTATATTCCAGCTATGATTGCTTTGCATTAAATCCCCAGTGAAATACAATCATTAGACTGGACAGACCACTACACTATTTCACTCCAAATTGAAGCCCACATTAATTGTGGTACTGGTAAGCTCTCAAAACAGTTTAGGAACAAGAAACTAACCATTAACACAGTGAAGCCACGCTAATCACACTACCCTTGATGCGGTCTCTTTCTTTGATCAGCTCACTCTCTCTCAGCAGGCCTCAAAATAGCCCCAGGGTACAAGAGTGCTTCCATTGCAATCATGTTAATTTTGCTTTTAGTTTGTCTTTAGCTGCTGGAGATTAATGAATAAAAGTGGTGTTTAAATTTACAACCAGGCCTGTTCTGATAGCTCAGTGGTATCATCGCCCCTGGTTTTTCGACTTTGATTATCTGAGCTAGTCATCTAGTAAAAAAGAAAGAAAGAAAAAGCAAAGAAAATGTCTTTTCTATCTAGAGCAAGGCAAGATACAGACTTGATGGGATGCAAATAAAAAAAAAGGAAATGTGAGAGGCGGGAGTATAGATAGGATGGTCTCTTGAGATGTCCCCAACGCCCTACATTCCTGCTCAGCATATGAGGAATTAACCTATTTACAGCTATCAGCTTTCTGGATTAAGATATGTGTTGACAAATTATGGATAGTGCCCCAGTGAGGCAAAACAATTAGGATGCCAGAAGACTGGCTGCAACCACACTGACAGCATGGATATGTGGTCACATCATTTTAACTAGTTCTTTAGCTGGACAACTGGTCACTTAATTCAGAACTGGTTCTTTAGAGCCACTCAGTTTTCCTACACAAATTTTTTCATTTTAATTTTGATGAAGACCCTAAAAAGTAAACATCATATTTCTAACACAACATGTCCTTATTAGGCTTTTTTTTGTTTTCTATAAAATATACTTGTTAATGCTCATTATTACCTCCAGACTGCCCCCCCCCCCTTAAACTGATGGCGGAACCGATTGATGGCTGTTTGAACTCACAGTTGTACATTTACAAATTATGGACATTGGATATCTCATGGGCAGCATTTCTGATATATGACTAATCCATAAAAATTATGAACTGGTAGTGCAACCCTAGATGCACCTCCCAGAACACCTCACCTTCTCTAACAAGTGACTAAAAAACCCCACTTTTAAAAAAGAGATAGCACAGACTCTGTGTTCTGAATTAATTATACCTATTAAGAACATAAGAACATGAAAAGCCAATGTTGGATCAGACCAATGGCCCATCCAGTCCAACACTCTGTCACACAGCGGCCAAAAATATCAGATGCCATCAGGACGTCCATCAGTGGATCCAGGATTGTGTTTTAGAGTTGTTCATTTCCCACTAATTTATCCAGTTCTTTTAAGTTATGGTGGTAGAACAAAAAATGGTTCAACCATGCTTACCACTTGTTCTGGTATATGACACTAAATACGTCACTTTTTAATATCACAAGAGTTGGAATGCCTGTGCCTTTACACATTTTCTCAGAAGTATGCCCCAATGAATTCAATAAAACTCACCCCCAGTCAGATAAACACTCCTCAGACTTAGAGCTGGATCCCATCAACTTTTTCACTGATGTTTTGCCCATTTCCTCTCCTTATTACAGTCCCTGACCACATGGTTAGTGTCTGTGCATGATTCCCAGCATAGCCTTTTTAGGTAGTCAAAGGGGACACCCTTCTCTCTTTTTCACCAGTGGAAGTCTCAGTTTATTCACTAAAACATCTCTTTTCCCTTGTACAAAGTATTGGGAATAATCATTGGACACTGTGAGAATTTGGCCAGGCCTGTATATGTATAGGCCTTCTACCTGTGAAGTGCTAGATCTGGCATTGTGAGAATCTCTGCTTTCTCATATAACTTAAGTTTCTAGTCCTTTTGGTAGCTGGCAGTAATAAAACAAGGCTTGCGGGTGCATCAACATGTTCCTTACTCCCAAATGCCCTGTCACAGGGTCTTGGCTTCAGTTCCATGGCAAGACTTGTCTTCATCATGCCCTGTCCTTCAAAGTGTTTACTTGTCTTCTTAATGATGGGAATATAATAAAATCACATATTTTTAGTCTGGTAACAGTCAAGTTTAATAAAGAGAACTGCTTAACGAGGAGAGCCTTGTGTGACACCATTTACTTTCCTTGCAGTGCTGTCCTGGCTTGATGGTTCCGTTATAGTCTGGGCATGGCCAAGGGCCTGGTGCTCAGCATTAAAGTTGGACAGTAATATCCCGATAAAGGATCTTGTTAACATGTCTAGTAGTAGCCTTGGTCATGAATTCATTAGCTCCATGCAGAGATTGCATGTAATTCTGATTGCTGCTTGCAGAGAAACTTTAAAGGCAGGAGTAGCTGGCAATTAAGGCACCCTAAACAGTGTACTTAGAGAGGACAAGAGGGAACTCATTCTTCAGCATGACCCAACTTGTTTTGTGTATCTGAGAAAGTCAGGGTGGTCAAATGCAAGACAGGGCAATGTTCCTGTAACTTGCATAATTGTATAGGAGGAGGAATTGCAGCAGGTGACACTTTTCTTATTTCTGCACCTGGCAAAAATTATCTTTTTCATTTCAGTTAAAGAGACAGAAGCCCAATTTCCTTTGCATCTGTCTGCTCTGCCTGGAAGCCAGCGTGGAAAATATTATGAACTAACCCTGATCTGCAAATTTTTGAAAACAGTGAAAATGGCATGATTCAGCAGTTAGTGAATAGCTTAGCCAGGGGTCCAATTAGTCCACTGTCCAGTGTAGTCCATTGACCAATGCAGTCATATAGCTTAATGACACTCAGAGGATCAGAACTATGTGCTGCCTTTTCTGGAAAAGAGCAAATGGAACTATACAGGCGATGCAATCTGTTTGTGTTATTTCAAACTTAATTTTTCTATCTTTCTGAAATAAGGTATGAGAATGACTATTTTAACAGGAAAAACTGCAGTATTTCAAGTTAAGAACATCCATCCTCCACTTGGAGCAAATATGAAAGACCAATATATGGGCAGGGGTGTGTGTGTGAAAAAAAACAAAACAACTCCTCCCCTCAACACACATTATAACTACAAAACCAATTCAGTTTTCCGAGCTTTTTTCCTGGTTTTCAGCCACTGCACAAAATGTCAGCATGTGGATTTCTAGCAAATTCTCCTCTTCCTCTGGAACTGAGTTGTGTGGAAAGTTGAGGTAGAAAGTCTCAATTTGACCACAAGAAAGGTACAAATGCAAGGGAGAGGGGCATATAGTGACAGTTTTGGGGAAAGTTTTGGCTCCTGGCTTACATTTGCTTATTGTTGTGCAACTGCAAAGACCAAAGATGGTAAAGGCTGCGGTCATATGCACAATTAGACCGGATATAGGCGCGAATGCTGGGTGGATTTAAAGGGGGCGATCAGACAACACCTAGGAAAGCACCCTAGTTTTCAGTCCCGGACAGCCGGGCAAATCTAAATCATAATTTGCTGGTTCAGATGTAATGGCCAACTATGGTTTGCCAAAAAGCGGAAAGTAATTAATGGCGCATGAAGAGAGGAGGGATGCTGGAGGAGGAATCACATGAGTCCAAGAATCCTTTCATGCACCTTCACGTAGCATCAAACCATAGTTTTTCATTTTGCTTGATCCAAGCCAAAACTAGTGTTCTAATATATCGGCAAATACAATTTTATATATGTAGATTTGGCCGCTACATTGAGATGACAGTGCAATCCTAAACAGTTACTCCCCTTTAAATCCATTGATGTAAAATATGTAACTCTGCTTAGAATTGCATGGTGAGTCCCCTATGCATGTGCAAAAATTCATGCATGGAGCTTTGGACTGGGACATCCTGTCTACTAGCCATTCCACTTAGATCCTCTCTTCTTGTAAATGCTTTGCCCACATTCTTTCAAGATTTTCTTTGCAAGCAAAGAACATTGATTTTTTTGCTTGCTTTCTCTTCATGGAAGTTCAGGACTCTTCATCAGCAAGTAGACTCCACACTCCTCAACATGATTTCAACCATTCCTTGAATCCTTGATTTTAGATAACCAACCTTGTCTAAAAAAAATCCAAAATATCCCATTAGCACAATTGCTTCCTTGTGATAGTGTAATGAGAGCAGACGTGTTCAGTTTATAATATAAATAATTACACTTTGCATTCAAGCATTCTGAATTGTTCTTATTCTTTCCAATAAATCGTTTTGCTTGGAAATGTGTCTGTAGATAAGGTTTTCTGCTTTTGAAGCATTCCGTTTTCCTGGAGGAGCTCTTGTTTAATCGATGAAAATTAGATAGGCTAAAACCCCTTGGGGTGGCTCAATTCACTCTTCAAAGGCAAGTTGCTAACAACTCAGTGCTGAAGTATTTTATGAAGCCATACTTCATTCTTTGCCATTTATTTAGAGTACAGCACTAATTAATTGGTGTCGGGTTGCTTTTAATTATGCCCTACTCTTAGTAAGCTTTGGGGATCTGTTTATTGTTGGCAGTGAGGCTTGGGATGGGTAGGAGTTCAAAAAAGTCCGTGTTTAGCATTTTGCTTTTCTCCATTCTTCAGATTCATCAAATACCATGAGAAAATCACCATGCTTTGAACAGAAATAAAGGCAGCCAAACTGAATTATGCGCTGCTTGGCAAAGGATCGATTATGATGAGACAGCAATGTGACCAGAAGCATGGAAATGAAGGCATATGCATAGGGTGTATATGTACGGAAACCAGCATCTAGAAGAAAATAATATAACACAGCTGCATACGGCCAAACAGGTGAAAAGTCAAAGATGCAAGGTACATCAGGATAGAGTATTAAGATGAAGCCTTGCTCCAGAGGACCTAGACAGACTAGGAAGAAGATCTGTATCGAAGTGGCCCAGAAGTACAACATGGAGGCAGAGTCAATTGTGCAGCAAAGGGACTAACAAAGATGGGCTGGAAGAAGGATGTAGGGAAGCAGCAGACCGGGACTGGGGGTGTAATGGATGGGGGAAAAGATTGTCGGATTGGGAAGTCTTTAGGCAAGAAGATCCAAAACCTGAAGAGGCGTTCAGTTTCAGGCAGGGGGTCTTGTGATTGCTCTTCACACACAAAGCAAATCCTTGGTTCTTTCTGACTCCTGGTGGATGGAAGGAGCTGAAGACCACTATGACATGTTTTGTAGTCTGGATAGAACATACCTTCACAGGTAAAGCTTCCTCAAGTTGGGTGTATAATACCAAATAATGGGTGATCAAACCAATGAGGTTGGCCATTTGGCTTGTAAACTCACACCCACCTGTAGGGGAAGAGTGACTTGTGGAATGGATTTGCTCACTCCCAAGTGTGGGGTATTGGCCAAGAGACTGGAAAGGAGGAAGACAAATGCCACAGGGCTGTTTCAGGCTGGCAAAAGGATCTGTGCAGGGAAACTGAAGCCCCTTCTTTTATGCCATAAGGTAAAGGTTTCGCTTGCTCAAAAGCCAGTCGAACACGACTTTAGGGATGCGGTGCTCATCTCTGTTTCCAAGCCGAAGAGCCAGCGCTGTCCAAAGACGTTTCCGTGGTCATGTGGCCGGCATGACTAGATGCCAAGGCACACAGAACGCTGTTTACCTTCCCACCAAAGTAGTACCTTCCTAATAATTCCCAGCATAACATTTGCCTTTTTTATTGCGGTTGCAGTGAGTTATCTACCATGACTCCAAGATCTCTCTCCTGGTCAGTCTCCGCCAGTTTGGACCCCATCAATATATATTTATATAGTTAGGATTTTTGGTTCCCATATGCATTACTTTGCACTTGCCCACGCTGAACCTCATTTGCCACGTGGATGCCTACTTGCCCAACTCTGACAGATCCCTCTGGATCTCCTCACATTCCTCTCTGGTTTTCACTGCCCTGAACAACTTAGTGTCATTCATAAACTCAGCCACTTCACAGCTTACTCCCAACTCCAAGTCATTAATGAACAAGTTAAAAAGCACTGGACCTGGTACCGACCCTTGCAGTACTCTACTGCTTACCACTTTGCACTGTGGAAACTGCCCATTTATACCCATTCTCTGTTTCCTATTAATTAGCCAGTTTTTCATCCAAAAGAGGACTTGTCCTTTTATCCCATGACTGCTGAATTTACTTAGAAGCCTTTGATGAGGAACTTTATCAAAAACTTTCTGGAAGTCTAGGTAAACAACATCTACTCTTGTCCACATATTTGTTCACCCCCTCAAAGATTAGAGAGACAAGATCTCCCTTACAGAATCCATGCTGATTCTTCCTCAATAGATTCCACCAACTTACCCAGTATTGATGTTAGACTGACTGGCCTGTAATTTCCTGGATCTCCTCTGGAACCTTTTTAAAAGATGGGGGTTACATTAGCTACCTTCCAGTCCTCAGGAATGGAGGCAGATTGTAGTGATAGATTGCATATTTTAGTCAGGAGATCCACAAGTTCACATTCGAGTTCTTTCAGAACTCTTGGATGTATTCCATTGGGGCCTGGTGACTAGTCAGTTTTTTGTCAGTCATAGGATCTCCTCTCTCATCATCTCAATCTGACTCAGGTCTTTCAACGCGCCTCCTGAAATCGGCAGTCCTAGAGTGGGCAAGAAGCTCCCACCTTCCACAGTGAAGACAGAGGCAAAAAATGCATTCAGCCTCTCTGCCATTTCCCTATCATCCTTTAGAAATCCTTTCACACCTTGGTCATCCGAAGGCCCCACTGCCTCCCTGGCTGGTTTTCTGCTTCTAATGTTATCAGAAGAAATTTTTATTGTTTGTTGTCTTTATATATTTTTTGCAGTATGTTCCTTATAGTTTCTTTTTGTCTGTCTTTTTCAGAGCCTCTGCTCTCTGTTTGGTGGGTAAGTATCAGAAACATGGCCTCCTTAGTGGTTGCACCTAGACTGAAATTGCTTTTCCACCGAAGTTCTCCTGCTGCCAAACTTACTGTACATGTTTTCAGGCACCAGGCAAAGATGGTTAGTTTTCTAGCTCTTTTAGATCTTTCTCTTCCCCATGGAGTTTTATCATCCATTCTCAGTTTTATACAATTATGGTTTTACAGTCTCCGCAGCTCTTTGCTTCTAGTATTCCTAGGATTTTATAGGCATTTTATGCTAATCTTAAATCTTACAGTTTTCAGTGTTTTATCAGCATATCTTTTTACTCTGTTTCGCTGCTGTTGCCTTTGTAGTGTTTTTCTATTGTTATGGTGTTATTATTTTGTTGCAAGCTGACTCAGAGAGATTTTAAATGGAAAGGCAGAATAAAAATATTTTAAATGAATTACCATATAAAATAGGTTATTCTGCATATATCTTTTTTATTTTTAAATTAAATAGGTTACCTGACACTATAGTGCAAGGGTTTTTTTACCCCCTAAGATAATTTATATCACATGCAACAGAAGGTCATTATTTGAATTCCACATCAGCACTAGGTCCAGTTTTTCTGTAATTGTCTAGGGTTTTTTGTGCTTATTTTCTAATGTCTGTAGATAAGGCTTGAATTTTCTTGAGGGGAAAAAAGTAAGGCATTTTTAAAAAATGTGAACAGTCATTGATGAACAAATCTTTTTTATATATACAGTGGCTGGATGAGACTGAGAAAATGCTCAAATAATGATAAGCCAAGTCTAATTTCAGCCAAGTGGAGTTCATTCATGATAAAGGGATTTCTGGAAACCAATTCTTTGTGACTGTAGGGAAACATACCCCTAGAATGTCTAATCTTTGACAAAGAATGAGAGCAGACTTTTGTGAGTCCACCGTAAATCCCCAAGCTGATAGTCAATGCTGAACACACTGAATATGAAAAGAAAGGATCACTTCAGAACTTGCTGCCAATATAATATTCTCAGAGTCAAAGAGTAATCTATCCCTAAGCGTCTTAATAATGAAAACAGTGGTCAGATAAGCCCCACACTGGATGCCTTCGCTAAAGCAGGGAATATGCTAAAAGGATTTAAATTAATTTTTTAAAGAAACTTATCTTGATTGCCATTGCTGAATGCAGTCCCATTTTATAATGCTTGGAAAGCAAATGTTAGCAAGATTTTGTGAAAGAAAAGGTGAAGACCTAGTTAAGCAATATTAGAAGCAAGAATGGCACATCTGGGCAAGTAACTAGAAATGTGTACGTGCATGTAAGCATGAACAACACACACACAAATAGAAATACCCAGTGTAACATTTATAAAGATGGTTGGACCAAATGTGAATCGTTAGGTCATTTCTGCATCAGATAGAAAGCTGAAATTGCGAGAGCACCTAGTTCAGAACAATCTGAAAACAGGAGGAGTTCATATGCATTATGCAAAGTCTCTCTTCTAATAGTATCCAGCACTTAAGTAGGGAGTAACTAAATCACAACTGCAATGGAAGGAAGGGGTGTGGGATTTTACACGCTTGAACCACAGGGGAGGAGGGAAAACCAAACAGCCTCAGTGGCTGCAGTAATGGGGGGTGTTAAAAAAGGGAACTGGGCAAAATGGCACTTCTCCTTACTTATCCAGGCCAAGGTTTCCAACTCTAGCTGAGGAAATTCCAGGAGACTTGAAGGTAGAGCTTGTTCAGGGCAGGTTTGAGGAGGGGAAGTTGCTCAGCAGGGAGGTGATGCAGTAGAATCTACCCTCCAAAGGTAACATTTCTTCCAGAGGAACTGATCTCTCTGTACATCATCTCTGTAGGCCCCACTAAGAGGTTGGTAGCCCTAACTGCCTTCGCAGAGCATTGGCTTTTCAGGGGCTACAGGGGGCTACTTGGGAGGCTGAGATTTCTCCTCCACGGTCTCCTTGCAGCATGTTGCATCCAACTCATGGTACAACTTTTCCCCACTGTACATTTTATGTAATTGCTTTGAAATGTATTTTTTAACCTAGCAAGTAATCCTTTTTTACTGGCATAAGTAATTTCAGCCCATCTTTTGTAATATTCGTCTTGGGTGGAGACAACGATGATACAAGCACAGTTTCCCCAAGAAGATGCACACTAACTGCTCCCTCTCCTGGCATATTCAGGGGAAACAGCTGACCAAAGGAACACCTCTGTTTTGTGTTGTTTTATCCAGACAAATAGTGTATTGCTTGGCAAGGCTTTGCTTTCCCTCCACCCCACACATTTCAAAGTAGGTTTTATTTTTGTTTCCCCCACAGGAGACAAAGGCTGCGATCACACGCATCTTTAGATCCGAAATAGCTGAGAATGCCTGACATATCTAAAGGGTGCAATCAGACAGCAACATCTGGGAAGCATCCTGCAGTTGTTGACAACCTGTACTGCTCCGCCACAGAAGCGGAGTTAAAAGACACCGGGAAAAGTCCAGCTCTAATGGGTTCTGACGGGCCACGTATGGACTTTTCCCTGTCTGATCACACAAGCATGCTTTCATGCTGTTGGGGTGTGTGTGTTGATCATTCCATCCTGACTTGCTGCCATCCCCCCCCTTGCAGTATACATATCATTGCATACTCCATAGGAAGCCCTCAGTGCGGAGGTGCGATTCCTCATTTATGTGCATGGGAAACAAATGGCAAAAAAAACCCCAACTCACCCGCAGTTGCGTCTGATCACACAGTGACGGGCTGAGCCCACAGCTACAGAGGAATGTGTGATCTCGCAACTTCGTGTCAAATTCCTCCGCAGGAAATAACCTCACTTCCCCTCCACTTCAACTGGCACGTGTGACTGCAGCCAGACAGCCATTGTTAGATCTAGTTCATGTGTGGCCAAGAGTAGCATAAGGCAAAGGGAAGTGATGAAACTGAGAGTAAAGACAATAACAGCACATCTCTAAATGATTCAAGTCAGTAAGCACACCTGATCTGGTAGCTCTTATGCCCAGTAGAAGCAGACTGGGAAGATAAAGTGGCCTAGGAACAAACCAAGCTACGCAGGTGCCGAACAACAGTGGCTGCTCAGCTCAGAACTGGACAGCAGCACCAGTTGTATGAGTTGGATCCCCCAATGCCTCCCTCCACACTGCTACCAAAGGGTGGAGGTAGATGAGAAAGAAACTAGTGAGCTGACTTCGATTAACTGAAATGTTTCCTCCGTAGCACTGGCAAACTTCTTGGCAAAGGGCCTTGTTGCTCGTGGCACCAAAACTCTGGAACTCTCTCCCTGGAGAGACTTGCCTGTCTCCTTCTGTTGCCATATTCTGCCATCAGATAAAGACTTTTTGTTTTGTCTGGTATTCCCTCAGTGATCCCTCCTTCCTGCCCTGTGTTTAAATTATCATTGGTGTTTCTAATTCTCAGCATTGCCAAATCTGCAGCTACTTAAATCCGGAGTATGGAACTATGCATAAACAAGCCTTATCTTTCTACAAACCTGAAAAGTGCCCCAGGTGCGCAAAAAAAATCTTTTAAAAAATACACTGGAGGGGTTAAAACTCCATAAAATAATAAAAACAGCACCAGCAGCTTTAAGAAACAAATGCCCTCAGTGGCTGTTGTTTGTCAACTACAACATTATTGCTAGCCTTCCAGTCTTAGTTTCTGTCAGTAAAAGGCAGGGGAAGGGTCCTTTTCAGGGCTATTTTGACTTCTGAGGGAGGACTCAGTACTAGCACCTTGAATTGGACTTGGAAACCAAATAATGATCAGCCCACCTCCAAAGAGATATAGGAATGATATGATCATAACATAAATGTATGCAAGAAAATATTTGCAAACGATGTGTTCATTTTAATAGGCAGCCTGTTAGAAACACCTTCTGCCTGAAGCATTGAAGAGTTACTATTAGAGTAATGTGTGAACTCACTCCCTGACATTTTGGGGTTGGCTCTGCCTCCTGTGGTAGCAGTTTTGTAGTTGTGCCCATCATCACCCTGCATTAGAATTCCAAAGATGCCTGCAGGCTCAAAAATGTTGGGGACCCCAGCTGCATCTGATAGATCTCAAGGCTCAAATCCTTGTATCAACTGGGGAATAATTCAAGGCAAGTTTAAGTCCTGATACCACTGGGAGAATATTACATATCTGTCTCCTCTTGAAGGCTAAAGATCTTAGGTGGCTGCTTTACCACACAATCATCTTTTCTTTTTTACTGCACAGTTCTATGTCTCTTTCTATCCAGAAATAAATCAAGATTTTTGAGGATTATTTCCTGGTAAATGTGCACGGGATTGTAGGCCTAATCAGCTGCAAATGCTTGATACTCCCAGGGGTCATTTCATAGAAAAAGAGGTGCAGGAGCTCATTAGCATACCTATTAGCATAATTCATTTGCACATGCCACTCCCCCTGACATCACTGGAAGTGTGTCAGAAAGCGAATGTAAGTTTCAGCCCCATTATATCCTATGGCTCATTGAAGTCAATGGCAAAAACTCATAGGGTATATGAGGGGCTGTATGAGAGGGGATTTGAGAGAGAGGCTCCAAACTTGCAGGGTAGCTTCTGGGGCCTCTCCCTGAAATACCCACCAAGTTTCAAGAAGATTGGACCACGGGGTCCAATTCTACAGCCCCCCAAACAGGTTGCCCCATCCCCTCCATTGTTCTCTATGGTGGGAAAAAACGCCCCCCATCATTGAGAACAACGGAGGGAATGGGGGCAACCTGTTTGGGGGCCCGTAGAATTGGACCCCCTGGTCCAATCGTCTTGAAACTTGGTGGGTATTTGGGGGAGAGGCTCCCGCAGCTACCCTTTAAGTTTGGAGCCTCTCTCTCAAACCCCCTTTCCTCCAGCTGCTTTTAAAGCCGCCACCAAATTTCGGTGGTAACTTGGCAGTGGGCCGAATCAGATCAGAGAATCTGATTTGGCCCGTGGCTGACCTAGTGCCCACTCCTGGGCTGGTGGAGCACTGCTCCGCCTCACTCCGGCCCCAAATGACCCCTGAATACTCCTATCTTCTTCACTGGCTACTTTCCAATTGTCCCAAACTATTCCTTTCTAGCTCTTACTCTGGCATATGGAGTAGACATCACAATTCATTAGCTATTAAGCAAAAATCTTTAAGTCATCAATGCCTGTTAAAGATATACCTTCAGCTATTAAACTGAACAAAACCCCAGAAAAAAGACAATCTTACTCTGCACAGACATAATGCTATGGAGAGTATCTAAGTGTGAAAACTCCATGTTCAGGAACAGGTATGCCTCAAACTATCAGATGGAGAAAAGAAATGGTCTAATGTGGTACCTTGAGACATCTAAATGGACCACTGCTGTGATACATCTTTCATAGCCTCACACAGCCGAATTCTGCGCTTTATTCAGAGGAAACGGCATGTTCTTGTCATTTGCAGCACTCAAGAAATGTACTTAGAACCTGATTCAAAGGATGCTGGCGCTTACTTTTAAATACCTACATTTGAAAACTTTTGGTTAGTCAAATATTGATGGTGCCACACATTGAGAAATTAATTGTGATATCCATGCTGGTAGTGCTACAGCAGAGTACCTTGTCGGGTAAAAAAATAAACAAAGTCTTCTGAGGGAGAGTCAACATGAACAAATGAAAATGAGGTGGCTCCTGTAAAAGTCACTTTTAATTTCTATAATGGGCAGATTTGGCTGAGGCACCTCTTCCGGCATTCAGGCATTGTTATTTACATTTCAGAATTTGATTAGGTGCAATGGAGAGGGGGTTAGCATAAGACGCAGGGGAAGTTAGAAGGTATAACTAGAGGGCAACTAATAAAACAGCAGATTAAAGGCCAGACTGTTGATGCTTCCCTGAATTGCACTAACTGAGGATTCAACTTGATGCAAAAGGAAAATGAGAAGGCTTATTTTCTACTGCAATAGATTTACTGCACTTCGTTGGTGAACGCAGGCCTTGTCTACACAAACCACAGGTGTGGTGGGATAGCCGTTCCTGCAGTGTACCACTACAGACTGAAGGCAGTCATAGTGTGGGGCTGTATGTCTGAACACGCCACCACAGGGGAAATAAAATCCCTACATGCAGAACATGAACATGTCAGGAAAAAGACTAGGCTAAGGCCCTTCTTCATCACTCGTACTCAGTGAATAGGGAGGGTGGAGAACTATGCAGAGACTAGATTGCCTAACAGCAGTCAGAGTTACAGTACAGGAATAGTTTTGCTATTTCCTCTGCAGGTTTCTTTTCTTTCTTTTTTTTGGAACCGGGTCACTGACAACTGATTTCCAAGTGGTAAATTACAGCCTTATGTATACAAGATAGAGCTGCCAATGTCCAGGTGAGACCTGGAGGTCTCCCAGAATTACCACTGATCTCCAAATGACAGAGATCAGTTTCCCCTTGAGAAAATGGCTGCTTTGGAAAATGGACTCCACAAAAGCACAGCTCACTGAGGTCCTTCCCCTCCCTCAAACCCTGCCACCCCAACCTCCCAAATCTCCAGGAATTTCCCAACCCAGAGTTAGCAAGCCTAAGCCCATAAAGGAACAGAGAATTTGTAACACACACTCATGTGTTAAGAAGAATTTTATCACATATCTGCACCTAATAAGAAATCCAGAGAAGCAGGAGAATAAGAATTCCCCCCCTCATCCTAACGGTGGATGGATATTAAATGCCAAACTAGACGCGATGTTGGGAGATATGGGATTGGTTTTCCAATGTTTTAAAACTCTAAAGGCTGCTGGAGGATGAGGGGGCATGGTGCTGGGGGGGAGGGAGAGTTAATTGCTTACCCCATTATTATTTTCCCAGCGCAGATCTCTTCCCTGGAGCTAGTATTTGCTTTGCAAGGAAAAACTCCCCCATAGATACCCATATTGTACCTGTATAATTTAGCTCACAAGGCAATATTCAGCTCTGGGGAATTATTTAGATGAGGAAAATGGAAGGAGAAATTATTACTTTTAAAAAGCACCTCATTCAGTGTGTAGCAGTAGAAAAGAACAAGGGTCCAGTAGCACCTTAAAGACTAACAAAATTAGGAAGTAGGAAGGAAGGAAGGAAAATCCAAGACAATGATTCCCCCCTACCTCATACAGTTGTGCCCTATCATGATCATGTGGTTGCATGTTCACTGAGGAATTTTACCACTTGGTATATGACTACTATTTTTACTTTAGTCAACTTCCAGGAGCCAAAATGGCAAACAAATGGTTCAGCACTGTTAATTCCATTTCTTCAGTCTTCAGCTTGGTTTGTGTGGCAACTAGATTCCTCTTATGCTTGGGGCAGTCCTGGAGAAAGGGCTCCCATCCATCAGCGTCCTGAACAACCGGTGTTTTCAGCTTTGGAGCTAACTAGTTTACAGCAGTTGTATCACCCCTGAGAGATGAAAAAAGGAGCCAGGGACATAATCTTGCTGCCACCTCACAGCAGGTCCTCCTGCACAACTATCCTGGCTATAAATTGGAAGCAGGAGTTAATCATTTGCTCAGGAAACCGTTGGTGAGAGGAGTTCACCAAACAAAGAACTCCCTTAAAAAAGAGAGAGAGAGAGAGAGAGAGAGAGAGAGAGCCACAGCTGCTCTAAAGGAAAGCTTGGTATGGGTCAACTGCTCCTTCTTCTTTCTCCTGAGAATGGAATATGTGTCTATGCAAGACAAGAAGAGGAGAAGGATTTGTGACTGCTGTCCATCCCATCCCGTCCCATCCCTGAAGACTTTCCTGCAGGTTGACTGACTGTTGTGAACACTGATGGATGGGAGCCCCCTCTCCCTTGAGAATTCCCAACAAATACTGGAGGCATGCCTTTGAAGGGATTTGTCAATTGAACCACTGAGCCTCAGGTCAACTCCACACCAAGGACTGAGAACCAGGGTAGTCCAAAGGTTAGAAATGGACCGTTCTGACACATCTGGGCTCAAGCCTTTTTACTGCCACATTTTCACTTTGTGGACGTACCACCCCTCTTACAGGAAAACTAAGGTACTGCATTTGGAGACAGCATTCTGACATCGATCTGTCCACTGAATTTGTAGAGCATATTGAGACCTATTTCACTTTCTAGGGGAACCCAGAAGCATACTGTTTTCCTTTCACTGCTTCTTCAAAGTTTCAGGGGGCACCATCCTACAGGATAAAATTTATTTTGAGTATATAGCACAGGACATTTAGAGGAACCTGCTTGTATGTGATGCTACTATACTAACTACATTTGCAAACTTCTTTGCCTCACAGACGGAATGCTGGTCTGGGACCCCATTCTTTAGATAGGTGTAGCCTATGCTCCTTACTCTAAAAATATCCACTGACCATTAGCGTCAATTAGATAATTTTTTTTAGTTTTTAGCTAAACCAAACCCTAGAGATAATTTTCTCTTCCCTTGGAACAATAGCATTTCCTCAGAGATACAGACTCTCTTACAACAGGCATTTGCAAGCATGTGAAATATTAATATGAAGTTGATAAAGAAAAGAGCAGATTAATGTACTGGGCTTCTGTTCCTTTGAGTGTAATATAAGATAGCTGGAAAGAGAGAAAAGTGTGTGTGGGGGAATGGAATGGGGGGGGGGGGTGGAATTGTTAGCTCTTTGACTAGAGCTTGCCCTTTTATTCCTGGTGCTTACACTGTCAAGAAGACATTTTGCCGAATTGCCTCTTTGTGCAGTAACACCACACAACTGTTACTTCTAAGTGGCTTTATAGGGATTCTCACCCACAGCTTATAATAAACCGAGTGTTCAGATAACATATCTTTTCGTACTTTTAAAGTGCTTGGATGATAACTGTGAAAAATTATCTCAAGAAGGTTACCATGCGGTACCTGTGGCCATTTTCTCATGACCCCTGTGAGATAAAGTTTACTGCCTTAGATCATGATACATTGTCAAATAACAGGTTTAGCTTGTCTGGCCAACGAGAAGTAATTGAGGAGCGTTATAGCTTTACAATCCGTGTTCCAAGGAATTGGGAGCATCTGAGCTGTTAGACCTGAACAAAATAGGTCAACACTGAAAGAATAAAAGTTTTCTCTATTTTTTCCTTTCCCCCCTTTACTTCCAAGTTTTTGTCTCCTTTTTATATGTGAAATGATTTAAGGATAGTCCCTGAACATCCAGTAGAATAAACAAAAGAAGTCTTTTGCAAGGGTCATCATTTTTTTTTTTAAATGTTCCGTTTCTGTGGGGTAGTGGCACACCAACCCCATCATGCAGGTCCAAATGTTTAAATTTTCCCTCCTTTTAAAAATATCACAACTACCATTTCTTGATGTCAGAGCACATGCAGCCCCACACCCATATACATCTAGGAAGATCTGGTATACTATAGCAGTAAAAGAATGAGGCTCTATTTACACATTGTTGTTGGGAGACTTTTCAAATGAGGACTCTGTATCACATATGCAATGGGAGTTTTGTGCCTCCCTGATGCACACTGGCTGTTTTCTGTTTGCAACCAGAACAGGCAGAACCCTTGGCTATCTTCTTTGGTGTAGTGGTTAAGTGCGTGGACTCTAATCTGGGAGAACTGGGTTTGATTCTCCACTCTCCCATTTGCACCTGCTGGATGACCTTGTGCAAGCCATAGCTCTGTACCAGCTGTTCTCTCAAGGACAGCTTGGGAAAGAGCTCTCTCAGCCCCACCTACCTCACAGGGTGTCTGTTGTGGGGAGGGGAAGGAGTTTGTAAGCCGCTCTGAGACTCCTTTGGGTAGTGAAGGATGGGGTATAAATCCAATCTCTTCTCTTCTTCTTCTTCATTCTCAACCTGCCTCATGGAATGGCGATTGGCTCCGTTGTAAAATATCATGTTACTTGTGTGGCTACATGCAGCCCTGGATTAACCATTAAGCAGAATAAGCATGTGCTTAGGGCACCAAGAGAAGGGGAGCATCACAGAGTTCCCCTCCCCACCTATCATGCCTTTAACTTTTTCACTGCCACACTCAACTTTTGTTGAATTTTTAATAATTGTCCTTATCTGTGGTGTTCAACTTTAATCTGCATTGTTAAAAGAAGTTTTCTTATTTCACCTTCAGCACTTATTGAGTCTTAATGTCTTGTCAGTCAAGCAATGGAAGGGCTGAGGGGCACCATTGTTGGACTATGCTTAGGGCATCAGTTGGCATTAATCTGGCCCTGGCTATATGTAAGCTTCACAACCAACACAAGGACTTTGTATTGTACAGCTGGACCACGACCTATGATCTGGGAAGTCCATGGTTCAAACTTTACCACTGGATCACCAAGTTTGGCCCATCGAAACCAAGAAATTCTGTGGCTTCAGATATTTTTTGTACCCCAACTTCAGTCTCTCTGCCCCACACCCTGGATATCTGAAAACTTCTGGACAGTGCTGGTGTCATGAGGCTGATGGTGACTGGTTGTGCTATGTTGGTATGCCAGCATCACTCTAAGTACGGCTCAAGCGGCTTCATTGTACATTTTAAAAAATGTGCTTTCCATCTGAAATGCAGTGCAGGATTGAGAGCATCCAGTGGTAATGTGGTCATCTTAGAAGGGGGAAAGGGAGTGGAGGGGGGGGGAAGCTTGAAGAATTAGGAATAATAGGACTCAAATCGGAATCAAGTGCTTTTGCCTCATATGAAAAGCCTGAATTCTGTCACATGGGATAATTAGGATGCAAAAATTTAATCAGTAATGAACTTAGGCTGTAATTCCCTGAGTACTTACCTGAGGGCAAGGGTTCAGCTATATGGTACATAGCAGACAGATACATGATCAGTTCTCTTGTCTTTTTTAGTTTTAAAAATCAGCAGGGTAGTGATTTGGATGAGGGCCACAAGTGCAGCGGGGAAAGGTCTAACATTTCCCCCAAGCATTATTTTTCAGTGGAAATCTCTCCCCAGGGTTGCCAGGTACTCACTGGTAGGGGGAAGGAGGGAAACTGGGGGGGGGGGGGCTCAGCGTGACGTCAGTGATGCAACAACTTTATGTGGAAAATACATCATCACGTTGGCGATGTCATGCGAGGATGCTCTGGAATGAGGGCAAAACTCTATGGTAAAATTGCCTTCAAACCACAGAGTTTTGTCCTCAAACTGGAGCATCAGAGCATTGCTGATGTGATTATGTCACTTCCATCGATGCCACTGTTTGGGGTGGGTTTTTCCCCACTGGCCAGCTTGCTGGTGGCAAGGAGAAGCCCCCAAAAGTGGGAGATTCCCCCACTGCAGCCTGGGGAATGGGAACCCTACCTCTTCTGAACCATAAGTTGTTAGCTCTAGCAGGTAATACAGATATGTACAATTACTGGCCTTTCCCCCCTATTGAAGCTTATAATAGCTGTGGTGGTAGTGGAGTTTTATTGGGGAAATGGAGTGGGAGAAAAGTTTGAATCCTTTCCCCCACTGCTGGACTCAGATCCAAAGGGTGGGTGGCACAGCTGCTTTTAAAATATATACTGTGAGATCCACTGACTTGAAGGCAAGTGGCAGAGCCCTCAAATCCAAAATGAACATGGATAGGGTCAGGGTCAGGCTGCATAGCTTTAGATTAAAGATCAATAGTAGTTACAAAGCTCCAACCATCTCAAACTGGCTCAACAAAGTCTGGGACCATCTAATTATGGAAAAGATCACAGACCACCTTAAACAGTCGGAACTATTTCCAAAATCAATTTTGCAGGGAAGTGGTTTCCATTCTTAAAATTTCTTATCTGCATCAGACATCTATCCGCACGTTCCCTCATACCAAACATTACTCTACAGCTAACCAGGGCTCCGTTGGGGCCGGAGCGAAGCGGAGCGCAGCTCCACCAGTGAAGACGCTGGGGGTCGGGCACATTATGAAACCCCGCCCCCAGCAGGGCCGCCACTGGGTCGGACCCCCTCCCACCCATCCCCGCTCAATGTCCACGAGGCGGCGGCAGGCCACCAGCCGGGGAAAGAAAAACCCTCCCACCCACCCCCGCTCAATGTTCCCGAGCCGGCGGCAGGCCGCCGGCCGGGGAAAAAACCCTCTCCCACCCACCCCGCACAAAGAAAACCCCTCCCTCCCACTCATCCCTGCTCAATGTCAAAAAAACCCACCCACCCCCGCTCAAAGAAACCCCCTCTCTCCTACCCACCCACCCCGCTCAATGTACCCAAGCTGGCGGCAGGCCGCCGGCTGGGGGAAAAACCCTCTCCCACTCCCCCCGCTCAAAGAAACCCTCTCCCTCCCTCCCTCCCACCCACCCTGCTCAATGTACTCAAGCCGGTGGCAGGCCGCCGGCCGGGGAAAAAAAACCCTCCCACCCCGCCCCCCCACTCAATGTCCCCAAGCCCATGGCAGGCTGCCGGCCGGGGGAAAAAACCCTCTCCCATCCCGCCCTGCTCAATGTCCCCGAGCCGGCGGCAGGCCACCAGCCGGGGAAAAAAAAACCCTGCCACCCACCCCGCTCAATGTCCCCAACATTGGGGAAAAACCCTCCCCCACCCCCACCCCCCGCTGAACGTCCCGAGCTGGTGGCAGACCGCCCGCCTGGGAAGGAGCCCCCCTCCCCATTCCTGGGGGGGAGGGAGGGAGGGAGGGAGGGAAAAGCTGGGCCCCAGTGCCCAAGCAAGAGGTGGGGAGAGAAGCGCCTTGTCTGTCTGTCCCTTCCTTCCTTCCTTCCTTCCTTCCTTCCTTCCTTCCTTCCTTCCTTCCTTCCTTCCTTCCTTCCTTCCTTCCTTCCTTCTTTCCTTCTTTCTTTCTTTCTTTCTTTCTCCCCACCTACCTACCTACCTTCCTGTTCCTTCCTTCCTTCCTTCCGTCCTTCCTTCCTTCCTTTTCTTCTCTCTCTCTCTCCCCCACCTACCTACCTTCCTTCCTGTTCCTTCCTTCCTTCCTTCCTTCCTTCCTTCCTTCCTTCCTTCCTTCCTTCTCTCTCCCCCCCACCTACCTACCTTCCTTCCTGTTCCTTTCGTTCCTTCCCCCCTCCCTCCTTCCCTTCTTCCTTCCTTCCTTTCTTCTAACACACTTTCAGTGATGTCAGGGATGTGTGGCCTTCTGACACTTCCGGTGACATCAGGGGGTGTGGCATATGCAAATAAGTTATGCTAATGAGCTTCTGCACCTCTTTTTTTAAGAAAGGATCCCTGAAGCTAACTATCACATCACCCAAATCATAACACGCAACAACCTCCACATATGACACATCTCATAAAAGCAACTACCTTCTAATTCTGACTCAACCCAATTTGGCATTCAAGTCACAGTTCTCCTTGATTATTGCAAGCTTTATTTAAGTTGATATATCTTTGTTTTATCATTGTAGTTGAATTGTTTATGAATTTATGCAACATATTTTTATGCTGTTATAATAATCTATTTACTTATGAAAAATGAATAAAGATACTTGATTAAAAAAAAAAGTAGTTGATTTTAACCGATGAGGGCAAATGGTCTTCCATGAGGCTGAAAGAACAGTATATGTTTATTTTTTGATATTATTTTGGTTCTGGGGAGCATTTATTGTAAAGGTCGATTAAAGGGAAAATGCAAGGGACGGCTGTTTTTAAAAATTATGGTTTTGAAAGCAAATTTAAATCCATTTAATTGATTAATTAAATGCTATTAAAACATAGATTATTGATCAACACAAAAATCTTCAATTGGTGAAGATGTTGTTTGCAAATGAAACATTTCAGTGAACTACTTGAATGGGATTCCCCCCTTCCTTAGAAAGGCAGAAGAGTGGTGTTGTGTTTGTGTTTAGAATATGAAGCAGTAATAGCTTGAAAAGTGCTCTGGTATCCTAAAGCTCCAATTCCTATTGGCTGATTAATAAAGACTCCCATTGGTCCTGAAGCCAATCTAGATACCCAATCGCTGAGCCCTGTTTGGGTCCAATAGTATTGCTTGTATATAGTTACACTGTTGAAAGTTATGTGTTGGAACAGTATAAATGAAAGTGCTGCTCTCTTAAAGCTGTCTTTTGAGCTGAACAATGTCACTGAATAAAAGCCTGTTTGTTTGGATTCATCGCCTCCTGCTCAATACTTAAAAGGTAGTAATCAAAGACTGTGGTAAATCTAGAAGGCATGCTGGTCATGTCGTGGTTCCCTGTTTCCTGCAGGACTGGGGCAGCTGGTCAGAGGACTAAACTGCAAGGAATTTGGAAAGTATTGGAGTCGGGAGGCGAGTGGTAGTGATTTCATTGCAAAGCTCTTTATTGAGGGTCAGATCGAACATGGGAAACCCCAGGCTCAGAGTCCTCTTTTATGCCGGTCGGAGACAATGCCCCGACCTCGCCCCCAAGTCCTGATAGGACCTTAAGTCTGTGGTTGCAGTTCATCGGTCCCCCAGCAAGAGACCTAGGCATGTAATTGGTGGTCGCTCAGGATCCAACTGGCTATTGTTCTACCTGGCCGAAGCTCAGGTAGATTCTGACCATGTGCGCTGACCGCGTGGCAGTCGCCATTGCGGGAGGCCAGGCGACTGCGGTCTTAGTACACAACAGAATTCAAGCTGGAAAATTAATACAGCTCAGGCTCCAAGCTGGAAATCAGGTGATATCGGAGAGCCACTAGTGTGCCACTGCTTGCTCTATAGCTTCCAGATCGGCTGCTTTCCCTTAGGCTAGGCAACCTGATGCGGAGGCAAGTCACCAGGTTTTCTTGCCTGACCCAGATACATGCCATCCCTTGGACACGAATACTTGGCAAATAATATGCAAATAGGTTTTTTTCTGTGTCAGAAAGCAAAGCACATCCCCCCACTCTAAAGAACAGCAGATCCTGCTGATCACTCTTGGCTTTGAAAGGCTGGGGACAGCCTTGAAGCTATGGACCAGGAGGCGATATAACGTGTCCCACTTCTTTTGGACTGCCAAGGGTTGTGATGCAGGGCATCCTGGCATGAAGGTTGGTGCTAGCATAGAAATTCCAACACAGGATGAAAATACACAAAATATTTTGTTTTTGCTTTTGTTGTTGCAATCAAGATAATGTGGGACTATCATCCTGAGTCAGCCATTAGTCTGTCTAGTGTGGATTGTCTCCTCTGACTGAAAGTAGCAATATAAATTACATAGTAGTTGAATGGTCTGCTTCTTTAAAGAAGGGACACCAGAACAATAGGGAGGAGAGGAATGGCATGGTGGTTAGAATGCTGGGCTAGGATGCGGGAGAACCAGCCTCAAATCTCCACTTGCCAGGAAACTCTGGAGGTGATCTTGGGCCTGCCTCTCTGTACAAGACTAACACATTTGACAGGTCACTATTGCATGCAGCAGAAGACTGGGAATGATGTACTCTATGGAGGTACTCTATGGAAGAGGAGGGTAAACCATTATGAAATAAATCATTGAAATAAGAAATGGGGAATGGCTGCATGATACAGATCAACAAGACCCAAAAGGTATCTCTCCTCTGTTTCCTGGATGGACTGGGTTTCTTTTAAACCACAAATCCTGGGATTTATTAATTATATTTTTATTCTGCCCTTCTTCCAGGGACCCTGCGATGGTGTACATAATTCTCCCTTTCTCTATTTTATCATCATGTGCAACTAGAGTTGCCAACTCCAGCCTGGGAAATTCCTGAAGACTTGGGGGTGGTGCCTAGGAAGAGGTGAATTTGGGGGGAATTTCACCTAGAATTTATGGTATACCATAGAGTATTCTCTCTGAAGCTGCCATTTTCTCCAGGAGAATTGAATTCTGTAGCCTGGAGATCAGTTGTAATTCCAGGGGAAGCCCAGGCCCTGCCTGGAGGTTGGCAGCCCTACACCAAACCCTGTGAAACAGGCTAGACTAAGACAGTGATAGGAACAAACTCAAATCGATTCATGTCTGGATATGAACATGGAGGAACTTTCCAGTTGAACACTCTAACCCCTGCTCCACACAATGGTGAATGAAGCTGGTGTCTATGTGTGTGCGGACTCCAGAGGTCTGGTGGTGGAGTGGGAGAGTCGAGCTATGTCTTGGCTGGTCTGAGGGTTAAGGCTTTTGTAAAAGCTTGCACAGCTAAATAAGGGGGGAAAGGAGTGTGGAACAGTCTTCCTTCCTGTTTTTCTAGCAACTAACTGCTAAGTTGCCCTGACCTGCATAGCCTAGTCTAGCCCAATCTTGTCAGATCTTGGAAGCTAAGGAGGATCAGCCTTGGTTAGTACTTGGATGGAAGTCCACCAACAAAGTCCGCGGTTGCTACACAGAGGCAGGCAATAGTAAATCACCTCTGAAAACCCTACAGAGTCACCATAAATTGGCTGCAACTTGATGGAAAACAGCCACAAAAAAACTCTGCTTACTTAGCCCATGCCCCCAAAGCCTGCCATATTGTATTGGCAACCCGACTGGCCCCACTAGCTTCCAAAGATCTCCCCCTGCCCACCTCTTTGCAGAATGAATAGATGTGATTTTCTATACCAAACATAAATGAAAGGTTATTAATAACTGCTACAACTGTTTTCCTGCAGCTAGCTGGCTACAATTCCTGGATCTCATTCTTTCTTTCCACTGTGTTAAGAAAGGTTGGCTTATTTAAACTTACCATCAAACAGAATCAAAATCAAAGTGAGCTAATTTTTCTGAAACACTAATCATTTTAAGGCTATTGAACTAAATATAGAGGCAGTTCATTAAATCATTAAAACTGCCTGCAATAATCCTCCGAAAGTCATTATAGTGGTATTCCCTAGCCAGAGAGGTAGGTTTGCCTTAAGCACAGTTTAATCAAATTAGATAGCAGGCTATGTCATGGGGTTTCTCCTATTGATATTCATTAAAAATACATGATTTATCACTAATCTATGTAAGGTATATCCCGATTCAGCCAAATTAATTTTGTAAATGTTGGGGCAGTGGGGGAGAACGGGTAAGGGAAAAAAAATAGTCTATTGGTATAATGCTGATTTAAAGCTGAGACATGGTCACATTTAAATTTAAACAATATATAATTTAGCAACAGAGTGTGTTTATTAACACTATTTGTGTTCGATCCTTGTTTAAAGCTCCTGTAGTAGTAGAAAAACACAAAGTATGTAGCCACTGTATCCTTTAGTATAGTGTTTTTCACATTTACCCTTCTCACTAGGGATGCCAACACGCCTGGAGAAATATGTCCTCTTCTTTTCACAGTAACATGTGTCGAAATGGGCAGCTGAAGCTTTTCATGACATGAAGTAAAAGACTGTCACCTGGCAAATAATATCCCTTTAAACCTCTATTAAAGTGACAGGACATTTGTTTTCCTTCTGGTACTTGGCAACTGTTCAACTGGACACCCCTCCCCCAATGGTCTTGTCTGTTGTACAACATGTGCATATTACATTTTCTAGTGGTACACACTCAGTATACAGGGGGCACTGGCTGGTGCTTCAGGGTCTGCCCATTGAGGGCCAAGCTAGATTGGATGCAATGGATGCAGCTTTGTGTTGGGAAAAACCTGGAGATTTGGGAAGGGCTGGGCTTGGGGAGGGGAGGAGAGGGGAGGAATATTAGCAGGGTGTAATGCCATAGAATCCACCCTCCTAAACAGACATTTTTTCTAGGGAACTGATCTTGTTTATCTGGAGATCAATTGTAGTAGCAGGAGATCTCCAGGTGCTACTTGGAGGGTGGCAATCCTTAATGGGAGTAGGGTTGCCAGCCTCCAGATGGAGCCCAGATGTCTCCAGGAATTACAACTGATCTCTAGACTACAGTGATCAACTCCCCTGGAGAAAATGGCTATTTTGGAGGGTGCCTTCTATGGCATTTTACCCCACTGAGGTCCCTCCCTTCCCTACCCCATAAGCACTTTTTTCATTAAGAGGCTTTAGGAATCGAGTTCTCATGTGTCTGCTGGGGATGGGATATTTCCTTCCCCAAATGGGCTGCACTCCAGCCATTGGAGGGAGAAAGACAAAAAACCCCTGCCTTTGGTGAAGGCCTGACATCACTTCCAGGAAAACCCAGAAGTGATGTCATCAGGGCTATTTTTGGGTAGGAACGCACAGGAACGGAGTTCCGGCTGGCTTCCAAGTTGGCCACGCCTACAGCCTCCCCTCCTGGGTTCCCCAGGAGCCCCGATCCAGAAACTGCTTTCCTTCCAACAAGCCACGGGGCACCTGGGGAAGCCGATCCTGGGAGGGAGCTGCGCTGTCAGGGGTGTGGCCTAATATGCTAATGAGTTTCTGCTGTTGGGTGTGGCCTATTATGCTAATAAGTTCCTGCTGGGCTTTTTCTACAAAAAAAGCCCTGGATGTCATGCCTCTCTAGGAATTGCCAGAAACTCTATGTTGAACACCACAAATCTCTGTTAATTCCTGGAGAGGAAGAAGAAGAAGAAGAAGAGATTGGATTTATATCCCGCCCTTCACTCACTTAAGAGTCTCAGAGCGGCTTACAAAGTCCTTTCCCCTCCCCTCCCCACAACAGACACTCTGTGAGGTAGGTGGGGAAAACTCAGAAGTAACATCAGTCCTCTCTAGGAATTGCCAAAAACTTTATGGTAACCCTATAGACCCAACTCTTTGTTGGGGTTTCCAAATAAATAATTATAGAGAGAAAATACACATTTTTAAACAGCCGTACATAATTTGACTTTGAACCCCCTATGTACCACCAGCAACAAGCTACAAATTATGTACTGTTGCTGGTGGTCTTTGTTAGAGAGTTCATTCTCCATCCATACCAAAAGAACAGATGCCCTTTGCCCTGGATGAACATTACAACGCAGATCCAGCTGTGTGCCTGTATTCGCATTGCTGTGTTTGTGTTGGCTCCTTGCTTTTGCACACTGGCTCTTGGCTACATCAAGGGCACAAATGTTTAAAAAGATACAAATTTCCAAAAACAAGTTGATGATTTGTTTCAGCGGTGCAGTAAAACCTGTAATTTTCATTCACCTCCATTTTCTTTCCCATTCCTGTTGTGCAGACATTATCTCATTATTAGTGAAATTTGCTGGTCCCTTCCCATATTAATGTCAGGTAGCAGGATGGCAGGGCGAGGGTGGGAAGCAGCTGGGATATTCAGTTCAGAGAGGGGTCTCTTGATATGAGGCGCTTTTATTAAAAGTGGAAAATTTAATAAGGAGCTTTCCATACCAGGGCTTAGACCATAAGAAAGCATTGTCTCTGCAGGCTGCCATCTTGTGTTCCAGTAGAGGAGCTTTGTGTTTTTCTTTTTGCCTGTTAAGGTCCAAATTCACTTCTGGGTCACTTCAGTGGCCTCGGTAGACTTAACACCCGGGGGGGGGGGAGTTCAACCAAGTTACATGAGCCAATCAGCTTTATAGTGCCAGCCCCTGCAGTCGGGCAAGAGAAGCAAGGTGATCTTCAGAAATGCAAACGGGTGGTATTCTGATGCCTGCTGTAAGTAACAGGGTGGTATTCTGATGCCTGCTGTAAGTAACAGGTGCACAAAATATTAGAATTCATAAGTCTTGTTGAAAAGTTTTACAAACTTTTGTTCCTTTTTCTCAGCTTCATCTTGCTTGTCAATCAATGCCCCTGTTTCATGACGAGTCAGCCTATCAGCCCAGCCTTGTCTACTCAGACCCTACTACTGCTACAATACTACCTTGGACAGTACTACTTTCCTAACAAATGTGCCTGAGAATTTTTAACCAGTAATGCCAGGGACTGAACCTGGGACCCTCTGCATGTAGAAGGGGCTCTGCCACTCAGCTACAACCCTTTCCTTTATTTTTCTGCTCTGATGTGTTCTGAAGGCTGAATTTTAATTAAACTGGGTGGAAGGATGGGGGGGGGGGGGGGCTGTGGCCTTTTTGAGTGGCCAGAGCATAAAATCCACACTGAGGCTCTACAAAAGTTTGTGGTGTTTTCACATTCCCCCCCGAATCAGGATATTGTGTCCATTTAATGCACACAAAAAAGAAACACTTGTGGACAGCGCAGCTCCCTCCCAGGATCAGCTTCCCCAGGTGCCCCGTGGCTTGCAAAGCGCACGGGGAACCCGAGGGAAGGAAGGCAGTTTCTGGATCAGCTTCCCCAGGCGCCCCACAGCTGCGGGGCACCTGGGGAACCTGAGGAAGGGAGGCAGTTTGAACTGCCTTCCCTCCCTGAATTGGCTTGGATTCCCCAGGTGCCCCGCGACTTGTGAGGCACCTGGGGAACCCGAGGGGGGGGGAGGCTGTAGGTGTGGCCAGCTCGGAAGCCAGCCAGAACTCCATTCCTGTGTGTTGCTGCCCAAAAATAGCCCTGCCAAAAACCATTTGAGCATGAATTTCTGCAGAGGAAAAACTGCCACAAAACTCTTGCATATTGCAGAGGACTCTGTGCCATGCTTATGGATACATGTTCAATAAAAATGATGCATTAACTGTACTTGTTGGGCCTCAGCACAGACCCCTACAGAGAGCAGATGAAACTCTCCCCTGAAGCTGTGCATTGCAGGGAAGATGGGTACAGGCAAGCAATCTGTCCTTAGAGGAGGCTTTGTCCACTATTACTGACCTTCTTACTGAGGAAACCTTAGTAAACTCTTAAGGAATTCAAGTCTGAACCATAGTCAAAAACAGATGCTTCAAGAAGTTTTAATATGATAGGAGTATAGTATCCTGTGTTTAACACTGGGTTATCTGGCGGCAACTAAGCTGTCCCTAAAGATACGTGTTTTGGCTTCATCATTCTTCTTTGGCACTATGCTTTGCTAAAGGGCCAAGGCCCCATCCACAGAGTGGGTGCCATTCTGGCTGGGGCTGGTTCCATGTTTTTATAGGGTGATCAGGCAGGATTGGGTTGTCAGCTCCATCTTGGTAAATTCCTGAATGTTTGGGGAAGGTGGATTTTGAAGAGGGTAGGGAGCTTAGTGGGGATATGTTGCCATAGAGGTAGTATTAAGTTTTGAATTAGGAGGCGATGAATCCAATGCAGGCTTTTATTGTTAACATCATTCAGCTCAAAGACAGCTCTGGTAGAGCGGCCCTCTAACTTATATGGTTCCAAACAGATAACTATAAACATTGTAACTATTTACAAGTGATATCATTGGACCTAAGCAGGACTCTGTGATTGGTTCCCTAGATTGGCTTCAGGACCAGTGGGAGTCTTTGGGTCATTTTACACCTCCCCTCTAAAGTAGTTTGACTGCTGTCTTTTCCTGTGCTGATTTCACAGTGGTGTGAAATTTCACTCCAGGGGGTCTAAGTGCACTAATCAACAGCAATTGTTTAAAGCAGAATCAAGCCGGTTGAATACTAGCTTGACCACAGGAGGGCAATTAGTAGATGTGGACATTTCAGTAGCAGCACGGTTTCACACCGCACAGAGGTGTGGGCAGGTTTTTTTTGGAACTAGAATGATTCCAGCGGGAAAGTCAGATGTAAAAACAGCCTTTATTAGGCAGCCAATCGGAATGAGGGAGTTAGGATACCAGAGCCCTAATGATGCAATGTAAATCAACATAAGAGAATAACAGGTAGGCCTCCAAAGCTGCCACTTCGTCCAGGGAAACTGATCTCTGTAGTCTGGAGATCAGTTCCAGAAGAACTCCAGATGCTACCTGGAAGTTGCCAACCCTAGACAAGATACTAACTGTAGGTGTGGCAGGGCCAGACTTAGGCTGCAGGCAGCAATTTCTGAGTCCAAAACTGGGTGGGATGCTTACGTTCCTGTGCTGGTGCCATGAAATGCAACAGGCAGAAACTACTCCTGTGAACTGACCAGGACAGGTTTGTCATGTTTCATCCAAGGGCTTCCTATTTCCTGCTAATCATCAGGGCCAATATTAGACACCCACATTCTCTTCTGTGCTTGAAATGGACTTTGAGGCCAGATTGTACATAGTCCCAGACATCTCAGTAGGCCCTATTACAAGCTGAACCACAAGGCCTCTGGTTTAAAAGTCCCTGATAAAATAGGCCATGGACCTAGGCATGCCAGCCTCCAGGTAGAATCTGGGGATCCCCTGGAACTACAGCTCATCTCCAGACTACAGAGATCAGTTGTCCTGGAGAAAATGGATGATTTGGAGGGTGGACTCTAGGGCACTGACCCTCACTGAGGTCCCTGTCCTCCCCAGGCTCCACCCTCAAATCTCCAGGAGTTTCCCAACTTGGATCTGGCAACCCTAAATGCACCTTAGAGGAGGCCAGACTCCATGCAAAGTGAGACTGCACCCCAAAACTCCATATGACAATGAAGGGGACTCTGGAGAATGGTCTTATTTTGGTTATGGGTGGCAGTGCTATGCTGGTCTGGGACTCAGCCTTTTCAAGCTGTTGGTGACCAGCTTTAATTCTACCACCAAGTCCATCCATTACTACCTCCTCTTCCAAACTGCTTGAAACACCTTGAACTAAGTGGACTAACACTGCCATCTTAAGCTAATACATCTTTCTAAGCCCGCTGCTTAAGACGATAGAATTTGTCCATTCAGCAAACTGTTTATTGAACTGTAAGGAGCTTATATCCTTCTTCTCTTACTCTTGTTCTCAGTCTAGGCTGCTGACCTTATAAAACCTACAAAATGCTTAAGTCCTTCCCTTCATTAGGCCGCTTTGTGGACTAGCTAGGCTAAGGATGTCAAACATGCGGCCCGGGGGCCGGATCAGGCCCCCAGAGCCGGAGGGCTTCTATCAAGCCCGCACTGGAACCGGCCATCTCCTGCTTCCAGTTCTGTTGCTGCTGCTGCATCATAGCTTGCTTCACCAGACTGTCTCAATTGCTCAGCCATTTCATGTTTTCCCCTGGGCCCTAGACTCAGAACTCTGAACATGAGATTTCTGTGGTGAATGTCTATCAATCAAAAGCAGGTTTGCAGTTTACAGATACACACCTGTACAGCATATTCAAGATTGCAACAGCAAAGACATTTTGATGCAGTAATTCAGAGCAAGAGGTGTCAGTTATCAGATACTGTTAAATAAACAAAATATTGCAAGAGTGCTGTTTTAAGCATGTTTTTATTTTAAGTAAAAAAAAATCTTTGTGTTTGTGTCCTTTATAAAGTTTATATTTCTCCTACCTGGCATTACATTTTATGACACACATGGTCTGGCCCAACAAGGTCTCATTTATGTCAGATCTGGCCCTCATAACAAATGAGTTTGACACCCCTGAGTTAGGCTCTCCTCTATATGTTGTGTGAAGGGCGTAGCAGGATTCTTGTCAAGTTGTTAGTGTCAAGGTTGACTTACATGTTAGAGCTGTGTTTCAATGTATGCAAGTATCCATCCACACACAGGTTAATGTATTTGGGTTACAGTCCAAACACATTCATTATAACTGCTTCGAACTTTTTGTTCTTGCAGCAAAGCCATTAATATTTCATTTTCATTTGCCTTTCACAAATAGGAAATTAATTGCATATTCTTGCAGCCAGAACAGATATAATTCGTTATGTATTGTTAAGGTTGTCTGTGATAAATTTATCAAGCTCAAATGAAAACTACACTGAAATCACAATGGATCCATCTTCATTAAGGCTCTTTAAGTGACAGATACACCTGTCCTGAAATTAAGGGGGGAAATAACACTTTCCAGAACTCAAGTTATTGGAGGGGGGGGGGGGGGGGAGATAAGGCAAATGGCAACACCGGAAAAAACAAATATAGATATGTATGTGCAGCTATGTAATATATACATCATATGTACATAATACATGTATGTTCTATCAGCTCTGTTTATACTGATGATATAGTTTTTTCCAATGGAATATAAGGCAGTGTTTAGATCGTGTGAGCTTCCTTGGGTCTTTTTATACAGAGGCTTTCCACAGTTTGGGTGCTGACCTGCACTGTTTTTTCCACTCTGAGGATCTCCACATACTTGTCTTCCATTTGTTGTTCTTTCATGCCCCCCCCCCCCCCCCGCATGGTTTCTCAAACCACCTCTGATATGATTTGAGAAAGCATAGAAAAACAACAAGAAATCATGGATGGACAACAAATAGAAAATGAGGACATGAGGAAGCGCAAAGGAAAATTGTGGTCGCTTGGTACACAAACCACAGTAAAAACAAGATTTAATAGTTGTTGTTTTTTTGTAATATGGGGGCGGGTGGATTTGCAAATATACAAGATGGGAATAGAGAAACATCAAAAATCCTGGAATGCATTTGCTTCAGACAGCATCAGCTTCCTCAGACAAATAAAATTCAATCTCAGACAAACGGAATTCAACTCAGAATTCAACCCAGTTTGTTAGCTACATTCACGCTGCCCCAAAGTGTTTCTAGCTTCTGTCCAAGCAGCTAGAGTTACTTGGTAGACAGAAGTCACCAGCCAGGGATGTGGAATGATATGGTATATTAGCCCAATCTCATCAGATCTTGGAAGCTAAGCAAAGTTGGTATTTGGATGGGGAATCACAAGATATACCACAAGGTATAGATAGGAACTCTGGGGCAAGTGATGCTCTGTATTTTTGGTGCTTGTGGGAAACAACAGTGGGAGAGCTTCTAGTGTCCTGGCCCCACTGCTGGACCTCCTGATGGCACCTGGTATTTTTGGCTACTGTGTGACAGAGTGTTGGACTGGATGGGCCATAGGCCTGATCCAAAATTGGCTTCTCTTATGTTCTTAAGACTCTGCAGAGATTCAAGAGTGTTTATTGTATGTGATCAAAGAGCATCACAATCGAGTAGATAGAATGTACAAGTAAAACTTGGGCCTCTTATACAGGGATGTTTTCATTCACTCTCACTGTGCATGTCCATTGGGTTTTCTTTATCGTTCTGCATTGATTTTCCTCCCTTCAGTGCTCAATTTGATTTATGGTCACTGTTTCCCCAGGTTTTCTAAGAGTGCTTTTGTGCTGATTTCCCCCTCATTTTGCTTCCAAGCTTACGGATTCCCTCGGATTCCCCCCTTCCCTTTTGCTGCCCCTCAAAGATCACTTTCCCACCCACACTGAGGTCATTCCACCCACTCTGCACTTTCTGCCATCCCTTCCATTTTGCCCTCATTTTAAGTTTTTTATTTTGATTTTGACAAGTGGCATGAGTCTAGCAATAAGAGACTATCACTAGTCTCAGACTGCTGAATAAAAAAATTAAAATGACAGTGGGAAAGTTTAAAAGGAGCTGCATGAGTTTTAGTTCCCTGTTGGTATTGACTTAAAAGGGAGATCAGAGAGGAGGCAAACAGCAGCATCCCCAGTGCAAAAAGAAAAGAAAAGAAAAAGGATTTCAGTGCTGCATGCAAACAAAATAAAGGAGTGGGGATCCTAAGTGTGGAATGAAATTGACATGCAATGTAGAGAGAGAGAGAGAGACTGGGGTGGGAAGCCTAAAGCTTTGAAAACATTTCCCCCTTTAGTGCTTTAGTGAACAAAGTTTTTTGGGGGGAGAACCTTTAAGGTATTGTGGGATTATGGGATTGCCATCTATTGACCATTTAAATCTTAAAGGTCTTTTCTCAAATACCATTATTTTGGTCTTAGCACAGTTGGTGTTTTAAGGCCTTGTCCTTACAGAAATTGCCCACTTTGTGTAGCATCCTCCTTAAACCAATACAGGTTAAAGACACTAACACCATGTCATCTGCATATAGGAGAGCCAATACTTTCTATCCCCTCCAAGGATTCCTGATCAAGCCGCCATCTACTATTTTAGGGGGTCTGTTGGTAGAAATCAGCAGTTTGAGGAGTTCAGCTATGGCTTCAAAGTTCCATTTCTGAGTGTAAGGATGGGACAGGATTGGAAACATCTTGTTTCTAGTGCAAATGCATATAAATGCATATGAACACTAAGGCCCTGTGCAATGCGCAGCCTGCCATTCACATACAGGAATTTCATATTCCCATGCAATGATGTGCTTCTGATGTATATTTAACCAAAAGAACCAACCAATTAATACAGCACACCACTGATGGATCAGAGCATAGGTAGGCAACTTTGCAACATCTACCTGTGTAGATGTTGCATGTCAGCAAATAGCACGAGGAAGGTGGAAATGAGGCCTGCACTTAGGCAGAAATACTGGGAGCAAATCCCAGCAGCACTTTGCCTTGGACCCACCTGGTGGCTGCATGGGTCCAAGAGGAGATAATGGGTATAAGAGAGGTCTGTCACCTTCTATTCTGCCATGAGCCCCAGTGGTGCTTGCAACGCCTTAGGGACTCACCTCAATGGTTTGGGTGGAAAACTGGCTGAGCAAAATAGTCTGGTGTGCCACTGTCCAGCGCAAGTGTCAGAGGTTGTTTTCAGCAGAGCGTAATATGAGGTATGAATGGTATGAAAATAGGGGTGGTATAAGCATGTTCCCATTTTCATCTGTGAATTGCTGGAAAGTATGAAAGTATGGAAGACACACATTATGCATGTTCTGGTGGTTGTTCTCCAAGAGTGCTTCACATTTTGTTTATTGCTTCAATAATGTAACCGAATCCAACTATTCATTTGTTTGTTTGTTTGTTCGTTCATTCACCTTTTCAGTAATCTGATTGATAAACAACGGGTTTATAAGCAGTAAACTTGGTTTACTGCTCATGAAAGGCACTTCTGTCAGTGGAGCAGAAGGTTCATGCCTTTCCCCCTCCCACTGCAGCCCACTGATCTCCCCCAGTAGTCCCCTGGGGGACCCTCAGAAGCAGCACGAGAGGCAAATCAGGGGTCTGCAGCAGAAAAGGGAAATTGGTAGAAATTTGTCTGGATTCAACCCAGTTTACAAGAAACAATGACAAATAGTGCCATGCAAAGCCCCCAAATACAGTATTTGGTGGGCAAGAATGTAAACCAATGCTTCTCCAGGTAAAAATAGTTAACAAGATGCTGGCAAAATTATACGCATCCTGAATGCCAGGAGATAAGGAGCGTGGCAAGCCTTCTTGGTAGGGAATTACACAGTTGGAGCATCACCACCCAAGAAAAGTCAGTCTTCTTGGAAGATCTCCATTCATTAACTTAAAATATTTGTATTCTGCCCTTCTGTCCAACAGGATCTTAAAAGCATGAGGTATGTTAGATCATCACAGACACAGTGTAATCAGAGATGCATGCAGGAAAGGGGCTGATGGGGAAGTAAAACAATCCTGGGAAAAGGCCCACATTGTGTCCCATGTCACTTCTGGCCTTACTTTGTAATCCTTCCAGGTTGTTTGTGGTGGCCGAAAGAGTGCTGAGGTGGCAGCTGCTAAGACAAGGCGGCAGCAATGACTTCCCTGTGCCCACATCTGGACTGCCATACTTGCAAAGACAAAGAGATGGTGACCAGGACTTCCTCCCTGTGATAACAGAGGTCCAGGCATGACAGCAGAGGCAGCCTGTTCTTCTCAAATGGGATGCTTCTTTGCAAAGAGGAGCCAGATATCTGTCTATCAGGGAATCTCCCAGACAGTTAAAGAGCCAGCCCATGCCTGATATGGTGATACTGTCATTGTTTTAATAGTCCAGAAGTCACACCATTAAACTATTCTAAATTAGGCTGCATGCTTTCATTGGTAGATGGCTGCCATGCTATACACACTTTGATGGAAATGTATTTATTTATTTTCTTTATATCCTGCCTTTCTCTCCAGTGGGGACCCTCTCCTCTAACTCACAGCAACCCTGTGAGGTAGGTTAGGCTGAGAGTGTGTGATTGGTCCAAGATCAGCCAGCAAGCTTCCATGGCAGAGTGGGGATTTGAACCTGCATCTCCCAAATCCTAGTCCGACACTTTAACCACTACACCATGCTGGCTCTCAGTGTCCCATACCATGGTAATAATCACACTTAGGCTGACACTGAACATATTTCATTCATTCACCTATGCAGATATTGACAAGCAAATTTTAGGCAGTGAGGCTAAGACTGATGGACCCTTCTTTCTTGCTTTTTGGTTGTTTCAGATCCACATTAGTTCGAGTGTGGTACCAAAACTGGAAGTGGACAACAACAAAAGAATTAAAGATGGCTTTTCTTTCTGACAGTGTGCTGTCTTTTGATTATTCAAATGTGCTCATATTTTCTTCAGTATTTTATACTTCCTTCACTTTATTGAAAAGGCACTTCAGGTTTTGGTAATGAACACTTTAAAAAAAAAAAAAAACCATTTTAAAGGCAAATGCCTGGTTGACTAAGAGACTAGCCATACAGTAAAACTGAAACTGGGGTTCCACAGAGGGACTTAAAATAGTGTTAAGACAATAATGCTAGGAAAAGTTGAAGGCAGTAATAAAAGAGGAAGACCTAACACGAGATGGATTGACTCAGTAAAGGAGCCTTCAGCTTGCAAGACCTGAGTGAAGCTGTCAATAATAGGATGTTTTGGAGGTCATTAATTCATACAGTCACCACAAGTTGGAAGTGACTTGACAGCATATAACACACATTTCCCATAACAACCCAGAAATGTCCATTCCCACAGGCAATATCATACTATGTTTACTCAGAAGTAGGTGCTACTCAGCAAAGATCTCACTGTTACCTGCAGTTTTCCTTTTTAAAAAACTGTCTCATAAATCACATTCCGTTTTTTTCAGTGACCAGCCACAGCGTTTGTGAATCATTTGTTCATTATCAGTTCTTGTTTTGGTGAGAATGGAAAATAAATTCTTCACTTTGAAGGCAAAGCCTCTGCTTATTATATTTTTATTTTAATTACCATAATTTGCTTAATAACACTGTAGTGTCCACAGGAAAATAAAATAGAGTGATTTTACCTATGAAGAGAAAAGCCACACTTAACCCAAAACAGGAACTGATAATTAACAACTGATTCACAAATCTTACAACCAGGAGAGAGAAAAGGAAGAAGAAGAGTTGGTTTTTGTACCCACTTTTCTCTACCCTAAGGAGTCTCAAAGTGGCTTTCCCCCCTCCCCACAATAGGCACCTCATGAGGTAGGTGGGGCTGAGAGAGCTCTGAGAGAACTGTGACTGGCCCAAGGTCACCCAGCAGGCTTCAGGTGGAGGAGTGGGGAATCAAACCCAGTTCTCCAGATTAGAGTCTGAAGCTCTTAAACACAATACTACGCTGGTATAGTAATAATAATTAAACTGGAAGCAGAAGGAAAGCAGGAAAATTCAAAGGAATAATAGACCTGAGAAATCTCCACAGCACTTTGACTGAACATGCTGGGCTGCAGTTTTTAGAAAATCACCAAAAAAAACCCAGATCTGAAAAAAAGGACAACAGATAAAAAGTTCTGTTTTAAAGCTGAGTGGCTGAATCATGGCAATTCATGACAGCCAGTCTGATCTAGTGTGAATTAAATCCACATGAAAAAAACATAACTTAAAAATACAAACTACAACAGGGCTCCAGTATAATCCCAAAGCAAGTCATGAGTTACAAGGGTGGGCTGGGGCTGAGGCTGGTTCTGGTAGCACAGCTGAAACCAGGGCCAAAGATTAAGAATCATGGGCCAAGAGCCCTTTGGTTCTTGCCCTTCTTCTTGTACCAAGGCTCATACCTCTGAGCAAGCAGGCTTCAGAATACCTGCACATCTGTGAGATAACCCAGTTATAAACTGTGTGCTGTGTGCCTTAAAGTGAGTTATCAACTGACTTTCTCTTTAATAGTTTCAGTATGTTGACCACAGAAACAGCTCGGAAGGATTTGGAGGGATTCCTCTCTCTTTTTCATTTGTCAGCCTGGTTGTTGCAGTTCTGACACTAATACTCTTGTGGGTAGACAGGAGGCATGCCCTTTTTGTCAACAGCAAGAGAAATCCCCAGAAGCCAAACAAGCAATAAATGTATGCTTTAAGGAGTGATGTTGTCTTGGGAGTATTAATGGTGTGCGGAAGGGGGAGGGGGATGCAGTGGACAGACCATCACTGGTAACCAGGAGCTGTGTCAAAGCGATGGAGAGGAAGAACATAGGGAACATGGGCAACAGTGAGAGAATAAGGGTGAGATTAAGAACCGCACCCAGAGAGTAGTTGTCAACGGCATTTCATCCGAATGGGGGGAGGTGTCCAGTGGGGAGCCTCAGGACTCAGTTCTTGGCCCAGTACTTTTAAGTGTTCTTTTATAAATGATCTGGATGAAGGTGTGGAGGGGCTACTCATTAAATTTGCAGATGACACCAAATTGGGAGGAGCAGCAAAGACACCAGAAGACAGAGACAGAATTCAACGAGATCTGAACACACTGGAAAAGTGGGCAGATGTGAACAAGTTGCAATTTAACAAGGTTAAGTGCTGAGTTCTGGGTAACAAAAATGAAGAACACGCATACTGGATGGGGGATACACTTCTGAGGAGCAGTATGTGTGAACAAGATCTTGGGGTAAGAGTGGACCGTAAGTTAAATATGAGCAGCCAGTGTGATGCAGCAATAAAAAAGGCTAATGCGATCTTGGGGTGTATCAACAGAGGAATTGCAAGATGTCATAGTCCCGCTGTATGTTGCATTGGTCAGGCTGTACCTGGAGTATTGTGTGCACTTCTGGAGGCCTCACTTCAAAAAGGATGTGGACAGAAAGGAGTGGGTGCAGAGGAGAGCAATGAGGATGATTGGGGGACTGGAGACCAAGCCCTGAGGAAAGGCTGAGGGATTTGGGATTGTTTAGTCTGGAGAAGAGAAGGTTTAGGGGGGACATGATTGCTCTCTTTAAGTATTTGAAGGGCTGTCACTTAGAGGAGGGCAGGGAGCTGTTCCTGTTGGCAGCAGGAGATAGGAATTACAATAATTTAATTAAGGGTGGGAAGGTACCGACTGGATATTAGGAAAAACTTTTTTACAGTAAGAGTTGTGCAACCGTGGAATCAGCTACCTAGGGAGGTGGTGAGCTCCCCCTCATTGGCAGTCTTTAAGCAGCAGCTGGACAAACACTTGTCAGGGATGCTTTAGGCTGACTCTGCATTGAGCAGGGGGTTGGACTAGATGGCCTGTATGGCCCCTTCCAACTCGGTGAGTTTATGATTCTAAGAAAAAGGGAGAAGTTAGATCATAGTTACCAGTCTCAAAGAGTGATGATGATGATGATGATCAGGGGTCATTTCCAGCAGGAGCTCGGGAGAGCTCAGCTCCAGGAGTTGGTGGCAGCCCACCCCCCATGGGGGAATGCCTGCTTGTGTCATGGCTGCAGCAAAATCACCCTGTCCCCTGGAAAGGTCCTTGTCCCTCTGACCAACCTTCTGAAGGCTTCAGCCACCACTGAAGCTATCCTCCCAGAATAGTGGTATTTCTGAGGCTTGGATTGGTAGCTGTCCCCTCTCTGCCAGCTCTTTCTTTCTCTCTCTCTCTCCCTCTCCTTTCTTTCTTGCCTTCTGACATACTTCCGGTGACGTCAGATGGTGTAGCATATGCAAATAAGTTATGCTAATGAGTTATGCTAATGAGCTCCTGCACCTATTTTTTTACGAAATGACCTCTGATGATGATAATGAGTTGGATTTATACCCTGCCCTTCATTTGGAGTTTCAGATCAGCTTACAATCTCCTTTCCTTCCTCTCCCCACATCAGACACCCTGTGAGATAGGTGGGGCTGACAGCGCTATGAGAGAACTACTCTTGAGAGAACAGCTCTGAGAGAACTGTGACTGACCCAAGGTCACCCAGCTGGCTGCATGTAGAAGAGTGGGGAATCAATCCTGCTTCTCCAGATTAGAGTCTGTCACTCTTAACCACTACACCAAATGCTTGGTCTCCTAAGCAGTGCAGGTAGATGTAGGTGGAAAAACCTCATATACCCTTACGGTTCAATCTCAGACCACACATACCTAATTTCCCATCAGTGTGTGTGGGGGGGTTGTCCTGTGGTTGTTCTTGGAGACCAATTATATGCTGGTTTCAAGAATCAAAGAAAATTATTTCCTCCAATGGTTGTGTTTGAGGGTAAAGATGATTTGTGGCAGGAGATACTCAAACAGGATAGTTGGGACTTTGCTTATAAATGTGTTGGGCCTCCGAATCAGGAGATAAGTTTTCCGATTATGATTAACTCAGGAAGGAGAATGTATTGCTCTCTTCGATATGCTAGGTATTGTCTTAAAATCCCTTTAAGTCTTCTGTAACATTTGTCTTTCTGTGTTAAAAACACTGACCATTCTTTATGTATCAGAATCTGGAATGATCTTAGCTAGTCAGGATGTTTGCCTTTAGACCAAACCTTCTGGCAAAGGGTACCGGAGAACCTCACTTGGCAATCTGACAATTTTAGTTCATCTTTTATTGCCCTGTCAGATTCTGAGACTAATCAAGGCTCTTTCTCCCCTTTCCCTTTTGGCCTCTGTGCTCTGGGTCTGCAAATAAGGGAGGGAATGTTTTTACACCATGTTCTAGGGTGTTACAAGGCACTAAAGATCTATATAGGCCCTGGGTAACACCACAGAACCTTGATCTATCTGCTTCTCCCTAGAAATGGGAGATTGCCCCACAAGCACCTGCAACATCACACAAATCTCTGGGATGATCCCCCATTTCATAATAGAATGGACACTTGGAAGAAGGGGGGAAAGGGGAAGGAGCATGCTAGTGGGCTAGCAGTGGCTGAATAAGGTCTGAGTTTATTTCTCCTTTGTTCACAGGCATTTAAGGCCTGGGCATGTTCAGAGGTGCAAGCTGTATGTCAAGAGCCATAGCTCTCTTTTCCTTTGGCACTAAGTTTTAGGATTGTACCCTCATCCTGGGTGGATGCTCTAGAATAGACACACAGAGAGACCTGCTCTTCACTCAGAAGCCTTTCTTTCTCTTGTTTTTTTCTGTTGTATTTTTTCCTGCGTTGTAAGCTGCTTTCAGTCCCCACTAGGGTGGGGGGAAGCAAGATACAAGTTAATATATCTAATTATCAACATGGTTCCATCTGCAGATACCTAAATCAGCAGCTAAGGGCCATGTAGAGAGAAGGGACATTTTTCTACAAACTTGAGGGGCACCCCAGGTTTTCAGAAAAATATGAAAACTTAAAAATGGAACAGATGGAGGTAAATTTCCAGGAAAAAAAACATATGGATATTGCCTGTGCATGTGCAAGCAACACTTCTCCACTGGTCCAGCAGCATCCACTCTCCCCTGTGCATGTGGGAGACGTAAAAGAAAATGAATGCATGGTAGGGCGGGTGGTTGTGAAGGGGTGATTGAGGTAGCAGGCAAGGAACGAGGAGGCAGTGGTGGGACAGTGGAGGCTATGCACTGCTGGGCAGACACGGAAATAAAGAGTTGTCATGGGAGAGCAAAGCAAAAGGACAGAAGGAACAGGCAGTGGCTGGGAAAGCAAAGGAGGTGCTCTACCAATAAACCAAGAGAGTGAGCTGGATGAGTAGTGGTCAAGGCAGTGAGGGGGGAGCCAGCACAAGCAAGCAAGCCAGGCAATGGTGGTAGAGGTAGAGGGGAAAGACAGATGACAGCAGGAGGAGGAGGATGAGACGAGGGAGGGAGGATTAGAAGGCGGCAAAAAGCTGTAGGAAGAACTGGAGACTGAGGGTGGGTTTTCCCCCTTACTGCAAGTTCAGTTGTGGGTCCCCACTTGTAATTAAACAACAACAACAGGCAGTGTAGTACGGCTCTCTCACTCACAAGCTTCATTTCACTCCCTGCAGGCATCTCTAGGAGAAAAGGCATTGAGATCCAAGTGGCTGCTTAGGGTACCAAATTGCTGGGGCGGAAAGGTGAGATGAGAGTGGGCATGTGACCCATACACCCCTGTCACTGCTGCCCAGCCTGGTTCCAAAGCAGGCTTAAGAGGTGCTGCCTCTGGAGCTCCCCTAACCAGTCGAGGGCATCACATGAGGAGATAAGCAACCCCCTCACACCAGTGCTACTGCCACAGGAGCCAGGTGATACCACTGAGGCTTCTGGGACTGCTCTATATTTGAATGCGTTTTTGGTGAATGTGCAGTTACATTTCACTTAGTAGCTGGATTGGCAGTTCGGTTGTATATGTACTGGTTTTATTTAGTGCGTTTCTTATGGAACAGATCATGTTTCCATATGAACCCAGACTAGTCTGTGAGGTAGTTATAAGATTCACAGTAAATACCATACAAGGGTGATCTCTCATTTCTTGGTTGGAGCGACGGTAGAAGGAGTGGAACAACAATTCCATGGCCTTCCCTCACTGAACCTAGTGTTTGTATATTATGTGTGTGGCAGGGTTTCCAACCGGGGGGGGGGGGGGGGGCGCAGGCTGGAATTTACCACAGAGAGCCTGGGATTACCACAGAGATCAGTTCCCCCAGCTTTGAAGCAGCAGCTTTGGAGAGTGAACTCTATGGCATCACATCCCTGCTGAGCTGTCTCCCCTGTAGCCAAACTCTTCCTGCCCCAAGCACTGGCCCTGGATCTCCAAAAATTTCTCATACTGGACAACACTAGTGTGTACGCATGTAGGTGAAAGGGGATGCATGGAGTGGAGGAGGATGAGGCATGGTTGTAAGGTTAGCAGCAGACCACTTGAGAAGACACCTCTTATAGACTGCCAGTTGTCTTTGATAAAATGCCTTGAGAATGTCTAATCTCACAATGGAGGTGATTGTAATTAGTATAAATCAAGTTTGGGCTCTCAAAGATTTATGGAACAGAAGTATACAATGGGAAACCGCCCCCCTCCAAGCCAAATGGGCCTCCATTTTGCTGTCATGCCACTAGCAGCCATTGACAGGCCTGTTTGGCACAAATCTGTTCAGTGACTCTAGAATCCAGTCCTTTTATTAAACTAGCTGAACTAGTGGTCATTGCCAGATCCAGTGAATTCCACAAACTAATTGTGCATTTGATTCAGTACTTTCTTTTTATTTCTCTGGAACCTACCACCAATCAACTTTATGAGTGACTTTAAAATGTGGTATTACGAAAGAAGGAGAAACAAATTCAGTCTACTCTTTCCATGGCGTTCATATTATTATAAACCTCTGTTAGTGTATCTAATGCTTTTTTATGATGTTTGTGGGGAATGCAGCTTTATTTATGCTGCCAAGGTCTGAACCAAAGCTATAAAAACAAATTTCATTGCTGAGCTCTTGCTCAAATGAGACCCTGACTTTTAAAGTTTAAATATGCCTTAATGAGACATTTCTGCATCTGATGATGTAACCCATAATATTTCTGGTATTTCCCCCCCCCCCCCTTTCCTTGGCGAATCTATAAATGGCAGGCAAAGATATTTCACGTTTCTCTGTGTCTGCTGAAGTTTAAATGGTGGCGGTGGGGGGGGGAGAACTGGAGGTGGGTGCTGCTCAAGATTTCTAAAGAATACCTCATTTTCTTTCTCACTCTCTTGTCCCCTCTCTGTCTGACACGGCAGGCACACTGAACAGGAGTGGCATGCGAATCGATTCGCAGGCAATCAGTGACACGGCGGCTGGCCAGAGCCGAACTCCCAGGCATCGATCGGCTCCAAATCAATTTGCACACTGCATTCTCCGCTTAGGTTACCTGCCATTTCAGGCTCAGGGAGGAACAGTGAAGTGAGAAGGAAATTGCACCAAAGTATGTTGGGACCTCTATTCTTAACCTCAAAGGTCACAGACTGGTGACCTTCCCCTGTTTATATTTTGTTGTCAACGCAGCACTGTAGGAAAGTATGAGATGGATCTGTTTTGGTACATGAGAAGGTAGTTTCTGAACCGCAAAAATAGTTGTGTGTTCTGCTTTAGAGTCTGTAGCCATTTTATCCTGAATCAGAGGCCAGCGGTTCATCTAGAGACCCAGTTTGGTGTAGCAGTTAGGAGTGTGGACTCTAACCTGGGAGAACTGGGTTTGATTCCCTGCTCCTTCACATGCAGCTGCTGGTGTGACACTGGGTCAGTTACAAGTTCTTTCAGAGCTGTTCTGTCACGAGCAGCTCTCGAAAGAGCCCCCACCTACCTCACAGGGTGTTTGTTGTGGGGAGGGGAAGGGAAAGGAGATTGTAAACTGCTCTGAGACTCCTTCGGGTAGTAAAAGGCGGAGTATAAATTTAATCTCCTCCTCCTTCTTCTGTATTGTTTACTCCGATGGGCAACAGCTCTCCTGAGTCTCTGGCAGCTAAAGGTTTTTTGCAGCACTTGGTGAAATGGTGTGTTGAATCTGGGACCTTCTGCAGGCAAAGTGTGTCCTCTTCCACAGAGCTGCAGCCCCTCCCTAGTGCTCTGTCCACCTTCTGAACAAGGACTTTCCCCCCATCGTACAATTTGGCTGGTAGCCCAGAACCTTCCTCCCAGTCTGCCTTTCACCTCAGCAGTGGAGATCATACCTTAGGCTAGCAGCGGATGACAGAATGTGCAACTGGAGGAGCAGGTATGTAATCTTCTGGAACAGGCAGGGCCGGCTCTATCACTAGGCCAACTAGGCAGCCGCCTAGGGGCGCAGCTGGCAAATGGGGCAGTGGAGAGACTGAGGACAGACTGCCAATGTGGGCTGCTATGCCTCCACTTTAAAAGCAGAGGAAGAGGGGTCGTGCACATTGCTGCAGCTGTCCCCCGTCGGCAGCGCGGACTCACCCGTCCACAAGGTGCTGTCGTGCCGCTTCAGCCAGAGACCCCTTGAAACAGGTCTCCGGCCATCTGGGCACATGCTCCTCCCACTTCCGGGTGGTGTGAATGCACCCGGAAGCACACAGTCATGTGCCGCCCTGCTGCCGCTGCCAGGAGCTGCCCGCAGTGTAGACACTGCAGGCCGCCTCCTCCCGGAATGCTTGCACCGCAGTGCGAACGGCAAGCTCCGGGACACTTCACCCCCACTTGCTCCACCTCTGCTTCCGTGGCGCAGTGGAGCTCCAGTCAGTCTTCGGCCCGAGAGAGAGACAGTCAGCAAGACAGCGCGAGAGCCCAGTGCGCTTTATAGGTAGCGGCGGCAGCGCTCCTCAGCCATGTGGCTCAGTGGAAGAGCCTCTGCTTTGCATGCAGAAGGTCTCATGCAGTATTGATCAAACTATTCTTCATGAGAGAAAATGACCAAGGCTGCATATGGAGGGGTGGGAAATCAAACCTGGTTCTCAGATTAGAGTCCGCCACTCTTAACCACTGTACCAAACTGGCTTAGAAGGACGTTTAAAAGCACACACCAATTTTCATCTTTCCTGATCTTAAAGTAATTTTATAAATTTATGACTGATAACCCCCCCCCCCCCAATCTGGAGCTCAGTTCCGCAAACGAAAGGCAGAAAGAGCCAAGGAGCAGGCCGGGGGGCGGGGGGGGCGGGGAGGTATCCTCGCCTAGTGTGCAAAAAAACCCTGGGGCCGGCCCTGGGAATAGGGTTCCTGGGTGATCTGGAATCTTCATTGTATCTAACCCTCAATTCCCCATCTATAAAATAGGAATGGTGTACTAGCAATCTGCTCCACGAGGGAGTTGTGAGGGGAAGAATAAAGACTTTGCAAACTAGAAAAACTGTATGAAAGATAAACCTGATGCTAAGAACATGCCATTGCCAACCATGATCCCGCTAGTTCAGTGTTCAGTTTATAGCCAGATTATTTGGGAAGTTCATAACAAGGGAATGATAATGATGGCCGTACTCCGTTTTCTGTATTCATCATCTGCAACTACATCTATACTCGGTGGTTTCATTTAGCTGTCCTGGTTATGTCCACTGATGGAACTGTTCCCTATGAATCTATCCAGTGCTTAACTGCTAGCAAAAGAGATGCTTGGGTCTTCCTGGAAATGCAGCTCTCTGATCAGGCAGTTCATTATTTTTATTAATTTGCAAAATGCATGTGCCACTGCTCCAGAGATCTGCTCTAAGCAACCCATAAAATAATACTATAAAATAATTAAAAATAGTATTAAATGATCATAAAAATTAACAAGCCATAAAAACCCAACCAGGGCATAAAAACAGCCTAAAACAACAACTTCATAAAATTGTTCTCAGGACAGAAGCAGACTGTAACTTAGAAAAAGAGAAAAATAGCTGGGACCCCTCCCCCAAGATAAGCTAGGGTAAAGGAAAACAAGGCAGGTCCCAGATGAGCCTCAAGAGGGAGGACATGCCAGAGATGAGGAGCCACCACTGGGGGTGGGGGTGGGGAGAAACAACCACATCCCTGGTTGTGACCTGCCTCATCTCTGCAGGTGAGAGCACAGAGATCAGGGCTTGGGAAAATGACCGTAGCTGGTGGGCTGAGAGGTAGAGAAGCTGGCTGCCTTTCAAATACCCTTCCCTAAGGTTGCCACCTTCAGATAGGGCCTGGAGATGTCCCAGAATTAGAACTAATCTCCAGACTGGAGAGATCAGTTCCCCTGGAGAAAATGGCTTTGTATGGTGGACTCTAGGTAGAAGAAGAAGAAAAAGAGATTGGATTTATACCCTGCCCTTAATCAGGCATTCTTTTTGAGCCTGGGCGTCTTGGGGCTTAGTCCCAGAATTTGTTTTTCCATGCTAGGATTTAGCCGTGAGATACAGAAAGCTATGGAAGAGTATATGGTTGGAAGCTACTTGAGACAGGCATCTTGCTGAAGCTAATCAGTCCTGGGTCTGGTCAGTGCCTGGGGTGGGAGACCAGGCTGAATAGGCAGCCTGAAGTTCCATGATGAAAAAATGGAGATCCGTGTCATAAAAAAGAGTCACTGAGACATGGACAAAATGCCGTTCCCTCATCAAGGAACAACCAACAAAACTAAATCACATATATCTGGGATTAAAGGGAAAACTTTCAAGTTGGAGGGTATGGTGTGTGGTTGGGGTTGATTTAGATATTCAACACAATAAAGCTGCGGTCACATGCACCAGTTGAAGCACAGGAGAAGAGAGGCTATTTCCTCTGGAGGAATTTGATGCACAGTTGTGAGATCACACAGCCCTTTGAAGCTGTGGGTGCACCCCATCACTGTGTGATCAGACACAACTATGGGTGAGGCATTTTGTTGCCGTTTGTTTCCGTTGTGCATACACGAGCCATCAAGGAATCACACCTCCACACTGGGGGCTCCCTATGGAGTATGCGATGATGCGCATACTGTGAAGGGGGGGAACATGGCATGATCAGACCATCCTGACAGCATGAGAGTGTGCTTGAGCGATCAGACAAGGGAAAGTCCGCCTGTGGCCCGCCTTATCTGGATAACATCGGACTTCCCCCAGTGTCTTTTAACTCCACTTCCGTGGCAGCACAGCACAGGTTGCTGACAATTGCAGGACGCTTCCCAGATATTGCTGTCTGATCGCTCCCTTTAGATCTGTCAGGCATTCGCACCAGTGTCAGATCTAAACAAGCGTGTGATCACAGCCTGTAACAGTCAAATAGAAGTTCATGTCTCTGATGAAATAGGTTGCTGGACACTTGCCAAGTTATGGTCAGTGGTGTTGCCTCCAGACAGTCCTGGGCTCAGTTCCCAGCAATTCCATTTTAAAAGAGACAGTAGTGATAGAGGAGAGTTTTCTGTCTAAGGCTCAGCATTGGACTAGATGACCCACAGAAGTAACTCAATAAAAGGCAGTTTCCTATCTCATATGAAAGCTCCAGTCACAAGAAGAAACCTGTTAGCTTCTAAAAACCATGAGTTTTTTATTTTATCTTTTTGATGTTACAATATTCCTATGCAATCTATGTATAGAAACTAGCACACAGTATTTAAGGCAACCTATTGTGAGGGATCTCACATGCATGGATTTGCTGCCTGTGTGTTTGTGTGTGTTAGAAAACTGTGACTTGGCAGTAATTTCCTTGTGTATATAACTGTGGTGACAGTTTGGGCTCTAGCCAGTGAAATCAATGGCTCGGACTCTGTGAAAGAACTCTATGCCTGCTAGATTGTTTCTGCCATAAAGTGCACTTCCTCTTCCCCTAAAACTCCTGTTCTCTCAAGATCAATGGTTTTTAATGGGCACTTGTGAAAATGGGAGTTTTAGCAGCAGAAGAAATGCACTCCATGATAGAGACTATCTAGTGTGGATAAAATCATTCATAAGACCCAAGCCAGTGTGCTTCAGCATGCTGAACTAGGGTGGATTGGCCGTTAGGCCGCTGGGAAAGTCCAGGTGGGCCAATGGCCTGGGGGCATGCCCCCCACTAGGACCCCCACTAGGACATCCCCCACAAGGGCAACGCTGGCTCAAAGAGAGGAGCAAGTGCCAGCTGGAGGCATGGGGAAGGAGAGCTCACTGTGGTGAGGGATGTGCCCTACAGCCCACCCTTGCCCAGCCAGGCCTCGCCACAGTGAGGGATGGGGCAAAGGACTTTACAGGAAGGGGCCACCTCACCTAGCCTTGCTGTGATGAGGGACTGGATATGACAGGGCTGCCCTACCCACCCTCACTGCAATGAGGGACTGAACAGGATGGAGCTGCCCTGCCTGGTCTTACCACCCAGCCTCACCTTGCCTGGTAAGGGATGGTCACAGCCAGCCTCACTGCCCAGCTTGACCAGGCACTGCCTGCTCTGGGCTGGCTGGACAAGCAGTGCCTCCCTTCCTTGAAAGAGAAGGGGCAGGGGTGGATGAGGTCCATATTCAGAGCCATTTCTCTCTCCCCCCCCCACCCCACTGCTCTGCTGAACCATGCATTGAATTGGGCACCTACGGTGAAATATGAACTTAAGAACATCAGAAGAGCCCTGCTGGATCAGACCAGTAGTCCATCTAGTCGAGCATCCTGTCTCACACAGAGGCCAACCAGTTCCTCTGGACGACCAAGAACAGGGCATAGAGGTCAAGGCCTTCCCCTGATGTTGCCTCCTGGATCTGGGATTCAGAGGTTTACTGCCTCTGAACAGAGGTTCCCTTTAGTCACCAGATATTCTTTAGTCACCATGGCTACTAGCCACTGAAAGACCTATCATCCATGAATCTGTCCCATCCCCTGTGGCAGTTGGGATGTGCAGTTGTATAGTATAGCTCAATCTTATCAAATGTCAGAAGTTAAGCTGGGTTGGTACTTGGATGGGAGACCATCAACAAAGACTCTGCAGAGGAAGGCAGTGGCAAACCACCTCTGCTTAATCCCTTGCTTTGAAAGCCCTTTGCTGGGGTCACCATTAGTTGGGCTGTGACTTGACAGCCCTTTACACACAAACACCCATGCCTGTGGCCATCACTACATCATCTGGTAGTGAATTCCACACTTTAATAACTTGCTGTGTAAAGTCTGTCCTGAATTTTCTGCCCATCAGCTTCACTGCAGCCCTTCAAGTTCTACTTGAATGAATGTTCTGTGTCATGACTCTTCTTCCTTTTTGCAGACGGGCTCCTACACGGAGAGACTCTCCATGTAAGGAAGCTGTACCATTCCAAGCAGCTCCAAAGTTCAAAATGTATGTCAACATGCATGATTGCAGAAATCCACAACTGGATATTGCACTATGGTTCTTAGTATCAAAAAGCAGCTGAGGATAAGGACATAATGCGGATGAAGGCCACAACATGGAGGAAGTTTTTATCCCCCCACCCACCCAAACACTGTTTTCCTGTGAGAAATAAGCTCCCCGAGGCTGCCATTAGGACCAACAGGGAGAAAGATAAGATACAGTACAAATCTCTCCTGGGGAAAAATAGCACTTAATACGTACTTGAAAGCAGTGCTCCCTCTAAGCTGTGGAGTCCTGGGAGTCCTGGGAGCAAAAATTCTATTTTGTGAGCTATTGGCGTTAAAGTTGTGAGTGAGCAATTTAGCTACTGCATAAATTAGTTTGCTCTGGAGCCATCCTTCCTGAGCTAAGACAAAAATCTGTGCGTTGGAGGCTAAAAAACTGTGAGCTAGCTCACACTAACTCAGTTTAGAGGGAACACTGCTTGAAAGTAATACTGATTTCTCTCATGGAAATGAATGTGTGCATAAGAGGGAAAGGATAAATCCCACTTACCCACAGTTTTTTTCCTCTGGCTGGGGCTGGCTAAGGGTGGGTTTTAGCCAATAGCCACTTTACATGGTGATTTTGTCCCCAGTGCTTCCTGACAAAAACATCAAAGGCATGTCCTCAAACATCTGCATACCCATTCAGAGTTCCCCAGTGCTTAAGCACAGGCATTTAAGGAAGTTGTCCCTGCTTTGTGTGCTTGCTGTGGGAAACACCAAAGTAACTGCAAGAAACACAGATCCTGCACAAAGCATGGAGCTCTCTAAAGGCATATCTCTACAACAACAAAGTTATATTGGCTTTATGACAATCATAGTTCTCCCAAAGAATCTTTGGAATTGTAGTTTTAATGAGTTTGCTGGGATTTCTCTACTAAAGATCGCAAGCACCTTTGCAGAATTATATTTCCCAAGGTTCTGTAAGGACAGATTATTAAATTGGTTTAAGTTTTACCCCATGCAGACATTCTAAGTGAAAACAGTGTAAACGTGCTGAGGGAGTCTGTACCATGAGTCTCAAGGGTCCACCTGCACAAGATCTTCTCAGCACACAGAGATTCTAGCCAAATGATCTATACTTTGCAAAAAGAATTGAGATTATAGATCATACACACAGAACCCATTTGGCTGTATGCAGCCAGGACCTTAAGACAGGAGGATGGTGGATGGCATGACAAGGCGTATTATATAGGGTTGCCAACCTCCAGGATGTGGTTGGAGATCTCTTGGACTTACAACTGGTCTCCAGGTAACAGAAATGAGTTCTCCTAGAGAAAATAGCTGATTTGGATGTTGGTCTCTATGGCATTACACCCTGCTGAAGTACCTCCCCAATCCCATCCTTCCCAGGCTCCACCCCTAAAATCTCCAGGAATTTCCCAATCCAAAGTTGGCAACCTTAGTGTGATACCATCCACATACATTGGGCCTATTTGGTTCTGCAGTGTGGATTTTTGCCATCAAGTTGCAGGTGATTTATGGAGACCCTGTAGGGTTTTCAAGGCAAGAGACATTGCCTGTCTCTGTATAGTGATCCTGGATTTTCTTGGTGGTCTCCCATCCAAAATACTAACCAGGATCTACTCTAAAAGGTAAAGGTTTCCCTTGCTCGGAAGCCAGTCGAATCTGACTCTAGGGGGTGGTGCTCATCTCTGTTTCCAAGCCAAAGAGCCAGGGCTGTCTGAATACTTTTTCCATGGTCATGGGGCCGGCATGACTAAACACCAAGGTGCAGGGAATGCTGTTACCTTCCCACTGCAGCATTACCTATTTATCTACTTGCAATTTGTTGCTTTCGAACTGCTAGGTTGGCTGGAGCTGGGACCAGAGATGGGCGCTCACTTCGTCATGTGGCACTAGGGTCTCGAACTGCCGAGTTACCAACCTTCTGGTCTGCAGCTCAGCATCTTAACCTCTGAGCCACGGCAGCCCTGCGCCTGGTTAAACAGTAGTTTTCAGTGCCTGCAGTACTGACTTTTGATCTCAAGATGGCACCAATTGCCTGCTGAAATGTAGGCCCAATGGCAGGCATATATAGGAAAGGAAACAAAAGATTTCCACAGCTTTTTTTGTTGTCTGTAGAATAAGTTTTGCTTCCCATCAGGTTGGCTTTAGCCGTAGCTGTGGGCCTTACTGTATATGCCTGTAAAGACAGAGCTCAGGAAACAGGTGTGTAGGCAAAGTTGTAGGAGAACAGAAGAATCTGTGCATAAGATGGAAAAGATTTTGGAAAAATCCCTTTGAACTATTCGGAACTAAATAGTTCTCTAAGGCAGTACTTAGCTTTTGTCTAAAAAGGAGTGATTCAAGTTCTCATTTTCCCCATTTATTAAAAAGAATGATAGTGTGATTTGGATCAACACATAAAACAGATGTCCCAGTGACCAGACAGAAGGAAAAAAACTTCATATTTATGTAACACTTCACATATATTATCCTGTCATAAGGTTACTACACCCCTGTAAAGCAGGGCAGCTTCATTATCCTCATACTGAGAGACAGTGGCTTGCTTAAGGCCCTCAAGTGAGGTCATGACAGAGCGTTAAGATTCAAACTGCACCACTTCTTGATTTGCAACCTAGTCTCTTATGCTAATAGAATATCGTGGGTGTTAATACATGAAGGAATATTATTTAAGCAGCAACATCCATGAGCGTGATGAATATAACCAATGACAGCAGCTATTGGATGCTCTCAGAGATTTTTCAATGAAGGATTTTTAAAAATTCTATTTGGTTGCTGTATTTTGAGTCCCCCCCCCCCCCGGTTCTTTTTTTGTTTTTTTAAAGCATTTTTTTAAGGGCTTGTGTGATGTTACCATTTGTGGTCAGGTACACATATACCTTAGAAACTGGCCCACTTACCATTTTGGCCCAGATTCACCCCAGAACAGCCTGAATTTAAGGACAAGACCTTCCCTCAAAAGGGTTTTCAAAGCAAGAGACTAACAGAGGTGGTTTGTCATTACCTGCCTCTGCATAGCCATTCTGGACTTCCCTGATGGTCTCCCATCCAAACACTAACTAGGGCCAACTAACCTGAGCCATCCAAGTGACAGCTCCTTCATACTTACCCCTATGCTGAAGCATCTGCTGTCTTTGCCCTGGCCTTGATTAACATTCTGATGGCTAGGTATCAGGTGAGGTTTTGTTTCCCTCTGGAACGGCTATTGCTCTCTCACTAACTCTGAGAAAACCAAGGTGAAGTCCCATTCCCTCTGCTAGTTCTCAGTTTGAGGGAGTGTTATTGGGCAGAAACTTCAGCTTCTTAGCCTCTCATGACTAGCAGACAAATGAGTCCCATGTCCTTAAGATGAGGAAAGACATGCCAGAATGAAGACTTGATGGAATGAGGGATGCACCATTTAGTTGATTAATCGATCAGTTTAAGAGATTCTTTTTTAAAAACCTGCTTGATCAATTTAAAAGGTGCTTTCAATTAACAAGGCAGCAATTGTTCTTTAAGCTATTAATTAGTTCAAGTACTACTTACAAAAACCCTGAATGGCAAGTGCCGTCTTAGAAGACATATTCTTCTTGCATGGAAAGGAATGTCTCTTGCAAGATGGTTCCTTCTGTAGTGTGTACATGTGGAGTCTAAATTTTTTGCAAATGGCTCTTTCCCCCTTCAGCCCCAGTTTTATTAATTACGCAAGTTTATAACACACTAAGTTTATTACATATACAAACAATCAAGTATTATTTCATTCATCGACTGAAGGTCCCTGTTGACATGTCCAGAGGTTGAATCGCAGAGCAAGAGCCAAACTTCTGCTATATTCATCTTAGAGTTGCTATAGAAGCTCACTTAAGGCAAAATCTGAAGCAAATGTGAAGGTTTCCTATCAGGCGAAACATCTGTGAAATTGTGTTGGGATGCCGAAGAGTTTCTGTAAGACTTCTCTTTCTGTACCAAACGAGCTGTGATGGCCGCTAAATAAGTGGACCTGGAACAGATTGCTCTTTACACTTTGGTGGGCTTTAGCCTTTAGAAATTCTGTATAGCATAAAATTGATGGGAGCCCTCGATCAGGAAATTATTTTAACCCATGATGTGTTCGGTCAAATGAGATTTTGGAAACATGAGCTGGTAGAAAAGCTTTAAATAAGGAAAAAAGATTGTCCACGGCCGGCATCAATGGCTGTCTAAAAACCCAAAGTCTGCTCTCTCTTTTTCTGCTGGGATTTTTGACTTGTTTCATTAGTAGCTTTCATCAAAGCTTTCAGAAAGTCACAGAGCAGCTCACTCAGGCTTCTTCCTTTTGCTCCAAGCCTATCTTTGGTTGGCTGAGATCAGCTGAGGTCCCTTGGGTGAAGGCCTGGGGTACTAATTCATCATCACAAAAAACGGTTTGGAGTAAAATTAACAATTTAACTGCTGCAGCTGTAAACAGAGCCCTGGATTACTACAGATGAATGAAGATGACTTTAGTGACAACTAGCATACAGACAACAAGAAGACAATAAAAAAAATGTGGTCATGCTTGGGTTTTTTAATATTAAAAAATAAGGTATGGTTTATATATCAGAGTGGTTTTCAGGCCTTCTGTCCCCTCCTCTCATCCTCTAAGGAAACTTAGCATCTGGCAGAGGATTCCTGGTTCTGCTGGGGAAGGGGTTATGGCTCAGCTGTTGCGGCCAAAGAGGGGCCCAGATTCAGTCTCCAGTATTGCATGGCCAAGATGATCTTTGATGATGGCAGTTCTGAGTCTTTAAACACAGACCTGCTTCAGACACCTGGAGGGAAGGGTGTCGTCTGATTTCGGGTTCATGGGGCTGTGCAGCTGAAGGATGTTTTCTTTCTGCCCAGCTTAGTGTATATTTGGCAATGGCTCCTGCACATAATAAGGCTGCCTTCTGCAGCATCAGAGTCCTGGTCCATCTGGAGCAGGGTTGCCTGTTCAGACCAGCAGGTCTTTCTCATCGCCTGCTACTTGCTTGGCAATATCCTTTGGCTGGGGATTGAGCCTGGAATCTTCTGCATGCAGGGCATGTGCTATCCCAATGAGCCACTGGCCTTCCTCTCCTCGGGTGAGAGAAAATGCACAATAGACAGGATGGGGCCATAACTGAGTGGTGAACCACATGGTTTCTATGTAGAAGAGTCTCACAAGGCAGGCTGAGAAAAACCTCCACTGACTGTGAAGAGCAGCTACCTGTCAGATTACACAACGGCGAACCACATGGACAGACGTGATGTAAAACTGTTTCATAGGCAGCCAGTGTGACAAAGTAGTAAGAGTGTTGGACTAGATAGGGGAGACCCAGGTTTGAATCCTCACTCTACCGTGCAAGTTCACAGAATGGCCTTGGGCCAGTCACTCTTCCTCAGCCTATCTTACCTCACAGGGTTGCTGTGAGGGTAACACTGAAGAGGAGAGAAGAATGTTGTTAAGTTGCTTTGAATCCCCAGAGGAGAGGGGAGAAGAGTGGAGAATAAATTGCTAAAATAAAACACAGAAATAGATATGTTCAAGCCTAGGAGAATGGTTCTGAAGTTCCACATGCCCATTTTGCTGTCAAAATCAAACAGATCCTCTCCTCTTTCTGCATGACTGGAGCAGTTCCAAACTTATATACATGGGATTGCCGCCTCTGGGTCTTGATTGCCCATCACGGGCCAGGTGGTAAGTCCCCTGCAGAGCCATTCAGAGTCACCCTGCTGGACTAGATGGTCCAACAGTATAAAGAAGCTCCATTTCGAGCACACACTCAACATGAAGATCATGGCCAAAGCTGTTTGGCATGGCTATTGCTCCACACAAATAGCAAGTGTAGTCTAGAACAATGAAGCAGGTTAGGCTCAGAGATAATGACTTCTCTAAAACTGCCTCACAAACCTCAGGACTGGAGCCTTTTTCAGTCATTTGATCTGACCGTACACATGGGGAGAACACGCTACACACGATCCTCCTGATACATGTGACGATCATTTTGGCTGACAGGAGCAAGACTTGCACATTACAGCTTCAGATCATATATACCAGACCCCTGATTTCCCAGGGTTTTGATGTGCATGTACCACAGCTGACTATATGTGTGTTGGCCGCCCTTTCAGACAAAATTTGATTTAATTTGATTTATTTAAAATGGTGATCATGTATATTGGGAAGATTGTGTGTAGCATGTGCTCCTGATATGTGTGATTGCCAGGCTTCCAGTACATGTGACCATAAAGCTGGGGTTTGAACCCATATCTCTTTGATCCAGATTCCATACACTACACACTGGCTCTCCATGATATTTATGATACTGTAATGGGGCACCTAAAACTTCAGGAATCCCAGAAACAAATTAGAAATTGGCTAAGGAATTAAAACAGATAATATAGCTGAGAAAAAGAGAAGATTTTCAGCAGTAAAGAGGACTATAAATCAAAAAGGTGATTTGCTAAACTGTGGTTAAACTGGACAGAACCAGTTACTGGAAGGCCATCTGGTAAGTATCCACAGAGAAGAAAAAGAGAAGTTAAGAAATTTGTGGTTAAACTGGCCAAGGTGTCTCTGGAAAATTGTGGGGACAGTTTATGCAAAATAATAATTTAGAATAGAAACTGCTGCTTGACACAATATGCATAGATAATCTGGAGGAAGATAGAATAGGAATTGCTAAAACCTTACTTATGTTTTACTAGAAATAAGGCCCGTTGTGGAAATAAATACAACGGGCTCTAGAAAGAGGCTCTGGGAGAGTGCCCTGGCCTTGGGCACTCAGCGTCAATTTGCTGTGGCAACCTCAGCAGGGTATAACAACATAGAGTCCACCATTTTCTCCAGGGGAAGATCTCTGCCATCTGAAGAGCAGTTGTAATTTAGCGTGATCTCCATCCCTCCCCTGGAGATAGGCAACAATGGGTCTAGCAGATCCTGCTTACTGGCTTGTAATAAACTGGTACAGTGACAGCTGTTTCAGACAGCCCTTCCCCTACCATTTTGGAGCCGTCTTCGGAGCGGTTTGCCATTTCAGACTGCCAGGTTTTTTTTCAAGCCTCTTCACCACACACACAGACACACACACAAACACACACACACACTAAAACACACACACACAGACACACACACAAACACACACACATGCACTAACACAGACAAAAACACAGACACAGACACACAGACACACACACAGAAACACACAAACATACACAAACACACACACACATGCACACAAACACACACACACACAAACGCCTAGGATAGCCAACCTCCAGGTGGAGCCTGAAGATTGCCAGGTATCACAATTGAATTCCAGACAACAGGTCCTCCCCCCTCCCTTGGAGAAAATGACTGCTTCGGAGGGTGGCCTGTATGGCTTTCTGTTCAGCTGGCCCCAATGAGTTTTCTCCCAAATATCCAACATAGGTGTGGATAGGGGCTTTCAGAGAAGCAAGCTTGGTTGCCTAGCAACGGGCACTGAGGGGATAGTTGCCAGCTCTGATGATGGAATAAGGTTCCCAACCTCCAGGTGGGGCCTGGGGATCTCCCGATTTTACAACGGATCTCCAGCTGACAGAGATCAGCTCCCCTGGAGAATATGGCTGCTTTGGAGGGTGGACTCTATGGCATTGTACCATGCTGAGGCCTCTCCCCTCCCCAAACTTCACCCTCTCCTGGATCCACCCCCAAAGTCTCCTGGCAACCCTATGATGGAAATACCTGAAGATTTGGGGGGTGGATCCTTTGGTGGGCAGCATTTTTTGGGGGGGGAATGGAAGGACTCAGCAAGCTATAATGCCATAAGGTCTACCCTCCAAAGCAGCCATTTTTTTCCAGGAGAACTGATCTCTGTCATCTGGAGATCAATTGTAACAGTGGGAGATCTCCAGATCCCACTTGGAGATTGGCAACCCTAGGGGGAAAATCAGCCGCACGGCAGGGGATTGAAGTGAACGGTTTGATGGTTGCTGGCCCACCTCATTAGCCAGCCAGCCATGGTGGAGCTAAGCAGGAGAAATTGCCTGAGGAATTTCACACAGCCAATATGTTCCGTTTCAGGAACTCTTCAGTAACGGTTTCTGTCAGGCATTTTACACAGAACTGTATTAGTACCAGTTCCCTAACAGAACATATTGGCCCTTTCACACAGAAACATGCCTCTCCTGTTGGGGAAACGTTCCTGAGCTGGTTTACCTTGAAACTTTCTCCGAAGCGTTCTTCAGTTCTTTGTCCCAGTCTTAAAGCGCTGCTGTGTGAAATAGCCCCCTGTTTCTGACAGTTTATTCTGGGCATGCTAGCAGTGTGAGGTGGAGGGGGTTATGCTGATAGTCCATTGTCTTTTCACTGACAGAAGCTGGCCACTAAGGGGACAGTTAGACCCACCTGGCAGTGGGTGGAGGAGAAGAGTGGACCCAGCACCCAGTCGGTCCTTCCCCTTCGCTGGCTCCCTCCAGACTGAGGCTGGGACGCTGGCCGGTGGCTCTATGGGCAGGACTGAGGCAAAGCAGGGAGAGAATGCAGCCAATGGCCAGGGACCCCCTTTTGAGTGGCAGTCCATCCAGCCTACTGATTTTGGCGCCCCATGGAATCTTGCCCCTTGGAATCTTGAGAACGGCTTTATATAATAGGAAAGATACTGGCATTGGAAAAGATGTGGTCAGAACATGTGTGCAAGTGACAGTTAAAAGGATATGGAGTAACTGAACTTTTGGTTTGCCCATTGAAATTTATAATGTGGACCATCTTGCCCATGGAAGCTCAGAACAATCCAGGGAGGGAGAAGCTCAGAGAGAAAGATACCATCCTGTGAAGCCCAGCTTTCTTCTACATTCTCTAACCACAGCAGGAACAAATCTAAATGTGACCATGGGTTCTTCTAGCTTCCTCTTTACCATACCTAAGAAGACCAGATGTGCTCTCTACCTGTGACATACCCAGCTTGCCACCCTGTTGCTTCAGTTGATACCCTTAATTTATGTAGGTCAATGTTATATGGTGTTTGTATGCTCTTACTTGACTATTTGCTGTTGTTAGTGCCATAGGCATAGACTACGGGGGGGCTCGAGCCAGCCACGAAATTTCCCAGGGGGGACTGAGCCCCCCCCCCGGGAAAACGTAGCGCCTGCCACCGCGCCTCCCCGGGCCCTTCCAAGGCCCACCAGCCGCTGCTGCTGGTGCCTCTCTCTCTCTCCCCCCGGCCTGGCCACTCCTTCCTCCTTCCCTCTCCACCTCCCTCCGTCTTTTCTGGGCGAAATGCCCAGTGTGGTGGTGTTACCCGGAAGTGACGCCATCACGCTGGGCACATTGCTGGGCAACGCTCTAGCAATCGCCCTGAAACTTTATGGCATCATAGAGTTTTAGGGTGATTGCCAGAGCGTCGCCCTGGCAACGTGCCCAGTGTGATGGTGTCACTTCCGGGTGACGCCACCATGCTGGGCATTTCGCCCAGAAAAGAGGGAGGGCGAGGGAAGGAATGGCCAGGGCAGGGGGCGGGGAGAGAGAGGCACCAGCAGCAGTGGCTGGCGGGCCTCGGAAGGGCCTGGGGAGACGCGGCGGCAGGCGCTACATTTCCCGGGGGGGGACATCTCCCCAGCGAGCACGTGCACAAAGCGCGCACACTAAAGAGCCCCCCCTCCCCGAATTTACAAAACTCTACACCCCTGGTTAGTGCATTATGCTAACCTGCTTAATAAATCAGCTTGATCCCTAAATCTAACCAGGTGCTGACTAAAGAGAACCTCCGTATTCAGACACAGTATACCCATGAAGACCAGTGCTAGGGGACAACTTCAGGGGAAGGCCTTCTGTTCCCTGTTTACTGGCACTCCAAGGCAACTGCTTGGTCTGATCTTCTTATGTGTGCGCTTGTGTGGTCTTTCTCTTACTACAAGCCTGAAAAAGAATCTGTGCCAGTACACTGACCTACTTGGCAGATACTCTAGGTGGACAGTGTACAAAAGGATCTTAAGAGATTTATATTTTTAGTGGGGTGACCATTAAGGGTTCATGTTTCTGTCCTGAAAAAGCCCTAAGCTGGAAAAAAAAGTTAGTAATACCATTAGTTAATGTATTTTTGCGAAAAATGTACATGAATAGGAACATTTTTAGCGGTTCTGTCTGCTTTGATTTGTGGGTGTTTAAATACCACATTTTGTGAATGGTTTAGATCTTGTAAGTCAGTCACAAAATTGATACAAAGAAAAAGGCAGTATGAACTCTGGCTTGTGAAAATCTACAGAACTATGCCATTGATAAATCCTACAGTGAACTAGCAAGGTGAGGCATGATGAAACAGAACCTGCAGGTGAGGACAGAACTTTCGTTTTAAAGAAATGCATATGTAACCTAATCATGTTTCAAACCTCATTAACAAATTTAGAAGTTCCATTAAAAGAAGCTCAGTCTCTTATGCTTTAATGCAATGATCCCCAACATGATGCCTGTAGGCACCAGGGCACCCGCCAGTGTCTTTCCTGGAGTTCACGACTTTTATTTATTTAGAGTATTTTTACGCCACCTCTCCAGGGAACCTGCATTTCCTTCTTTCCCAAAGCAAAAAGCCAAACCCGCCTTCCTTCTGCTTCAGTGGACTGAGAGATTATTCAGAAAATTCAAAGAGATACCATCTTTGTGTCTGCAGGCAGCACCCATTTGGAAACTGCCTCCATCACAGCAGGATGCTTGGCTTGGAATTCTTAACATCATATGGAGCCTTCCCATGTTCTGCAATTGGACTTAGCCCCTGTGGCAGCCATTTTGTGCTGGGTCTTTCCTCCATAGTAGACATTTTGTTGTGGTGCCCCACTACCTGTTTTCTCATGTATTCAGGGGTCCTTTCGTAGAAAAAGAGGTGCAGGAGCTCATTAGCATACCTATTAGCATAACCGGCCGAATGTCAGTTTCAGCCCTATTGTACCCTATGGGCCATTGAAGTCAATGGCAAAAACTCATAGGGTATATGAGGGGCTGGAGGAGAGGGGGTTTGAGAAAGAGGCTCCAAACTTGCAGGATACCTTCTGGGACCTCTCCCCAAAATACCCACCAAGTTTCAAGAAGATTGGACCAGGGGGTCCAATTCTACGGGGCCTCAAACAGGGTGCCCCATCCCCTCCATTGTTCTCTATGGTAGGAAAAAACGTTACTTTTTCCCCACCATAGAGAACAATGGAGGGAATGGGGGCAACCTGTTTGGAGGCCCGTAGAATTGGACCCCCTGGTCCAATCTTCTTGAAACTTGGTGGGTATTTTGGGGAGAGGTCCCAGAAGCTACCCTTTAAGTTTGGAGCCTCTCCCTCAAACCCCCTCCCCTCCAGCCACTTTTAAAGCTGCCGCCATATTTTGGTGGCAATTCGGTGGTGAATCCTGTTCAGCTCTCCTCTGGCCACTCTGATTCACTGGCTGCTGCTTGTAAGGGATAGGGAATCAATGAATGGGATGATGCCACAACACACATTTCTTTTGTGTTACTGGGGCTATGCCTGGGGAGAGGTAAATGAGTCAACAATACACAAATAGATACCTTTTTGTACGGCCCTAAAGCTGCACTAAGCAAGGAAGCATGGGGCAACCAAATGGGATAACCAAACCAAGGTAACCTGTCAAGGGCTTGGTCTGGGTCTGTTGCTGTTGCTGTGCTTGCCTTGGGAAAACTCAAAGACAAAACAAAAGGACAGTGGCAAATGCTTAAGCACACCTCAAGCTGCATCTAAACACAAAGAGGAAAGAGACTAAACAAGCCCAAGGTTTTCGGTTTCCCCCCTGAGCCAAGTAATCCCTTTGATTACATCTAATACCTGCCAAAACCTAGATGGTATGCCCACCCATCTCACAGTGTGATAATGCCACATTGCAAATCTACCCATTAATATTAATTGTCAACCGGAGAATCTTTCTGAACTACTGTAGCTTGAGATTGCCTTGCGAAAGCAGGGCACGATTTAAAAGGGATTTTACAATAATTCTCATCCTTTCATTCTGAGTCTCACATACGCGGAATGTTAAACAACACTCATCTCATTTCTGCCGTCGGCTGCCTCTCGCAATCCTGGCCTTAAATATCTGTACGCTTGGGGGCCTTCACCTGCTGACCAAAGACATTACGTTCAAATTGCTGCTGGCTACACTGACGCACCTCAGAGTATAGAAAGAACATTCACCAGCTTAGCATTGGATGGGTAGTAAACTGGCATACAGTTTGCATTCCTGCTTTGCTATGTACCCTCTCAGTGACCAAGGGCCGTCTTAGTGATTCTAGAGCCCTGGAAACGAATCAAGGATGCCCCTTCTACATTCAGTGGCAGTCTTAGCAATGGGGCAGCCTAGGCAATTGCTAGATCAGGGTATGTTTTTCCACTGTACTCAGCTTGAAAGACAATGGTCATAAAGGGACAAAGGAAAGGAAATTAATTGTCTTGTATAAAAAAGCCATTTGGGGATTTTAACAAACAGAGAAAAGAGGCTAAGTCCTTCTCCTGAGGTTGCCTCCATCACTCGACAAGCATTGAAAAGTGCGCAGGTAGCTTTCATCCTCGCATTTCACCTCCCTACACCAGAGAGTTGCTACCTAATATTGTGTTAATGACAAAAGTGGGGATTAAGTCACTGTATCCTCTGACTGTCTGCAGCTTCTTGGAGCCAGTCAGTTCTCCAGTGACGGGTCAAAATTCCTTTGAAGAATATTGCCAGGCACCCAATTGTAAGCCAGTGCAACATTCTTTTGGACTTTTCTGGTGATCTATGAGAGCAGTGAATAGACTATGCTGCCAGTTATGTGAGTTGAAATAGTGCATGAGGTGACCAGTGGGAAAATGATAGCAGATGCTTCCAACGAAGGTTTAAAGCGCCATTTTCTGAGGTTGCCACCTCCAGCCTGGAGGTACAAAGACAGTCACACACACACAAAGCCATGTGAGGCTTTTTGGCTAGAGACACATACCACTAACTCCATGAAAGTACGAACTCCATACACTACACAGGCTTGAACCCCCTCCTACAAGTCCCCCTCCATTTGGCACATCAAAGGACTTCACGCGAGGGTGCAAAAACAGCAGGATGCTTCCTGATGGACCAGTTCTGCTGCCCGGGGCCCACTTTCATCTAGAAGACCATGCCAGATGCAGCTGACGTCAACATCCTGCCCTGACCATCAGGTAGATCTAAATATTGAGCACTCCCATAGGACCCTCTTAGTGGCTAGGGACAGAGAACAGACCATCTATAGGCGTTCCTGGGAAGGTCTCATACCTTGCCAACCTCCCGGGAACACCCCCCAATAAATACTGCTCCCCAAGAGTCACAAGTCAGACTTTCCTCCCTGCTCCTGCTTGTTCTTCCTCCCTCCTTCACGGATCTGCCACGTGGCCTCTGCTGGTTCAGAACCACGATCCTTTCCCTTTGTCCGAAGATACTTCTTCCCCCCCTTCTTTCCAGATGGACTTCGCTAGATTCCTATAGAGGTAAATATCACCCCCGACGGACACCATCAATTCTGCTCATGCAAACGTGTCTGTAATTCTACCTAATTTCTTAGATCTGTGTAACTATGTGTATGATTGTGTAATTTGCCTATGAATCTTTTATCCTTTTAATAGTAAACAACTTATCTTTACAACTCTTAACTCGAGTCTTGTGTCAGTTCCTGGGAAGCCTCGATGAAATGCAGCCTCTGTAGACATAGGTGGAGATCCGCAACGCCTACTGCAAATTGCTAAGAGCTAATATTCCCCCAAATATTACTAATAAAAGGAGCAGCCAGGCTAACAGATTCTTGCCTAATTCCTCTTGAATTTTAAAGATTGCCTGAATCATACTCAACCACTCTGAAAACAGGCCTCCCCCCAAAAAAACCCCGTTTAAGCTTGTGGCCATTAACACATCCTGTGGCAGTGGATTTGTATTACATTATTTTGTCTCTGTTCTATTTAACTGGGTGACCTCAGTGGGGAAAATGTCTTACCCAGGGCCACAGTGGCCCACGTGGGGGGCAGCCACCAAGCATAGGTCACCTGCTCCCCTTGCCAGCTCCTTCAATCCGCCATCTTGTCACCCAAAGAAAAGTGGGGGAAGAGTTGACACCAGCGCACCCCTTCTTTCCTCATCCTTGTTGGTGTGTGGAACAGCAGGTATAGTGGTCAGTGACAAAACAGTAAGCAGCTGTGCAGTGTGGCTTTCTATCTGGAGTGGGACTGGCTGAGTGAGGCAAGCCCGTGGGCAACACCCTTCCCTCCCTCATGCTGGCTGGAGTGTTGAGCAGCAGGTGCTGCAGCCAACCAGTAATGAGAGGCTAAAGAGACCTGTGCAGTAGTATGGTTCTCTGTCTGAAGCTGGGATGGCCAAGCAAGTGAGTACCCACACTCCCCCCTCACTGGCATATGGAGTTGCAGGTTCTGGGCAGCAGTGACAGAGGATGAGGGCAAACTTGCACAGCCCAGCCTAGTGCTTGGCCCGGGGCAGGCGCCCCAGTTGACAAAGTGCCAAGACCACTGGTAGACCAAGGAAGTTCATAGCCACATGTGTATGTTAGTTTTCAGTAAGGCAGACTTTAATAAACTCAGAAGTATGATGACAATTATTCCATGGGCAAGACTTCTGGAAAGGAAAGGAGCAAGTGAAGGGTGGGCTTTCTTAAAACAAGAGCTCTTACAAGCTCAAGCTGTCACTATTCCAACAAGAAAGAAAGGGGATCCAAGAAGCCAATGTGGATGGTAGGGGATCCAAGAAGCCAATGTGGATGAACAGAAAACTGCATGATATGCTAAGAGAGAGAAAGAAAATGTTCAAGAAATGGAGGAAAGGATATCTCTCTAAAGAAGAGTATATGCGGGTTGCTAGGCACTGTAGGTCAGCCATTAGAGAGGCCAAAGCTCACAGTGAGCTAAAGCTGGCCAAGGAGGCTCGCTACAACAAGAAAATCTTCTTCAGATGTGTGAGGAGCAAACACAAGATAAAAGAGGCAATGGGCCCACTGTTGGGTGAAAATGGAGAAACTCGGACAGAGAGACAGCAGAAAGGCTCAATGCCTGTTTTGCCTCAGTGTTTCCCCTGAAGAACAGGCTTATCTAGAGATGGTAGTAGACAAGGCACGGCATCCAGATTGCTGGTTGACATGGACAGAGAGGTAGTTGAGAAACACCTGGCTGCACTGAATGAGTAGAAATCCCCTGGGCCAGATGGTATGCACCCAAGACTGCTCAAGGAACTTTCTAGAGAGCTTGCAGAGCCTTTGTCCATCATCTTTCAGACCTCTTGGAGGACAGGAGACATGCCACAAGATTGGAGGAGACCAGAGGTGATCCCAATATTCAAAAAAGGGAGGAGGGATAACCCAGGAAACTCAGGCCAGTCAGTCTGACCTCTGCCCCAGGGAAGATACTGGAGCAGATTTTAAATAGATCAAACTGCGAGTATCTAAAGGGCAACTTGGTGATCCAGGGAAGTCAGCACAGATTTGTTCTCAACAGGTCCTGCCAAACCAACCTCATTTCCTTCTTTGATCAAGTGACAAGCTTATTGGATCGAGGAAATGCTGTTGATGTTGTTTACCTGGATTTCAGTAAAGCTTTTGAAAGGGTTCCCCATGATGTTCTGATGGGTAACTAGATGACTGTGGACTAGGATAGTTAGGTGGATAGGGAACTGGTTGGAGAACCGCACTGAAAGAGTAGTTGCCAATGGCATTTCATCCAAATGGAGGGAGGTGTCCAGTGGGGTGCCACAGGGCTCGGTTCTGGCCCCAGTACTTTTCAATACTTATATAAATGATCTGGATGAGGGTGTGGAGGGGCTACTAATTAAATTTGCAGATTTGCAGTGTGTGTGAACAAGATCTTGGGGTAAATATGAGCAGCCAGTGTGATGCAGTGACAAAAAAAGCTAATGTGATCTTGGGGTGTATTAACAGAAGCATAACATCCTAATTGCAAGATGTGCTAGTCCCACACTTGGAATATTGTGTGCAGTTCTGGAGGCCTCATTTCAAAAAGGATGTGGACAGAATGGAGTGCGTACAGAGGAGAGCGACGAGGATGATCGGGGGCCTGGAGACCAAACCCTTTGAGGAAAGACTGAGGGACTTGGGAATGTTTAGTCTGGAGAAGACTAGGCTGAGAGGGGACATGATCGCTCTTTTGAAGTATTTGAAGGGCTGTCACTTAGAGGAGGGCAGGGAGCTGCTTCTGTTGGTGGCAGAGAATAGGACTTGCAATAATGGGTTTACATTAAGGGAGGGAAAGTACCAACTGGCTATTAGGGAAAACCTTTTAACAGTAAGAATTGTGCAACAATGGAATCAGCTGCCTAGGGAGGTGGTGAGCTCCCCCTCACAGGCAGTCTTTAAGCAGCATCTGGACAAACACTCGTCAGGGATGCTCTAGGCTGATCCTGCACTGAGCAGGGGGTTGGACTAAATGGCCTGTATGGCCCCTTCCAACTCTGAGTCTGTGATTCTGTTAGACTATGCCATCATCTCTGGATTCTAAACAGGAAGAGTGTGGTTGTGTTTGTGTTGGTTCAGTTAGATCTTGTTGAGGTTAGGCAGAGGGGGCTTCCCAGGTCCAGTGTCAGCATACACGATGGTGGGGTGGCTGGCTGGGCTCAGGGTTTCTGGCAGGGCCCACTGCTTTAGAGCCCCCAAGCACATGCTGCTGGGGAAGGACCTGCTGGTGGTACAGAATGGTGACACTTCTGGAGGCATAGTATTAATGTTCCTGTCTGCAGACACCACTCAGCACCACTGGGGAAAGAACATATGGTCAGTGGCAATGCTCATAAATGGGTGAAGGAAGGAAGGAAGGACCCACAGACAGGTGGAGATGGGGGTAGGCTGGAAGGAAGGCATGAGTGGGGGTCCTGGTGGGGTTCAGAGCAGGAGTGGGGGCCCTTGAGTACGCTCTGCCCAGGATCCCCTGAAACCAGGAACTGGTCAGGGTGCTTCCAGTATGGTATTCCCCTACTCCCCCCTCCCCCCCCAAGTTGCCAGCAATTTTCAAAGTTTCCATTACCATCCCTTCTACTGACAGAGAGAATACAGTAGAGGCAAGGCCATTTCTCACCCTGGCTACTAGCAGACAAGACACCAGCAGGCTGCTCCATCAATGGAAGGGCCTAAGAACCACCCTCCATTTGCTGTCCCTACTGCAACCACTTCACTATATCAAATGAATACATCTGAGGGAAGTGACAGCACTCATGTTTAATAAACAGACTCTAATTGTAGTGCAGTCAGTTGAGGTCTGAACCCCCTAGTGCTGTTGCCTCATCTGGTTTAGAGGTGTGGTCTGTGTTGTGTTCGGTGATTGTGTGTAACACACCTGTCTCTGTTACCTGCCTACCTCTCCACCGTCACACCGGTCGAATAATGCCAGCCCCCCTCAGTGCCATTACCTGTTGTGACACCTTGTCACCTGTGCTAGTTTATTTATCATTGTTTGTTCGTTGAACACTTTTAGTTTAAAACAGTTCTAAAAGCGGAGTACAAAAGTTAAACCCCGCACTCAACATTACAGACAGAATTAATAAAAAGCACACAATTATAGCAACATAATATAGCAGCATATAGCAGCAAAAGCCATAAGACAGAGCAAATTGTCTAACGAGTGCAAATTAAAGGCCTTCAAGAATAATGATGTTAATGCCGGTGCCTCTTTTCAGCTCTAGGTGAAGGGCATTCCACAATCTGAGGGTGATGGCTGAAAAAGCCCTTCTGTGGGTCCTGACCAACAATAAAACAAGACCAAGCAAGCAAGTAAAAACAAGTCATCAATGCAGTAACTCAGTCTGATCACACACAATTGCAAAAGCACCCGAGGGAGTATATTTTTTAAAAAAATGTTTTTTCAGATGTGGGGACTATACTATAAGGTTGTGTGGACTTTGGCAGTCATGATTTCTCATGGTATCTTCACAGGATATATTTTTTTGAAAGGGAAAAGGGAAGGAGCAGAGACTGTCTACCCATCAAATGTCACCCATTTTTTCCTTGTCTGTGGGGACAGAAGTAGTGGCAGGTTCAAGGGGCAGCACAGAATTTACGGGTGGGAAATTAAGAGCAACAAAACTGATTGCAACAGATCACAAGGCATTATCACATGAGGAAACACTAAGGGGACTTTCCCAGGGGTCATTTCGTAGAAAAAGAGGTGCAGGAGCTCATTAGCACAACTCATTTGCATAACTCATTTGCATATGCTACACCCCCTAACATGCCGGAAGTGTGTCAGAAGGCAACACCCACCCCTCAGGCTCCACTCCACAGGGGAGTGAAACTGACCTGTTCTTCCTCCATTCCCTTCCCCATCCAATACTTTGTGCAATAAAAATAAGCGTAAAGAACACACCCTCATTCTCTTCCTGCTCCCTTGAAACCACCAGGTTTCAAGTAGACTTGAGATACCCAGGACATGTGCACCACCCATCCCTTTCCCTTCCCCTCTCCACAACAAGACACCCTGTGAAGTAGGTGGGGCTGAGAGAGGTCTTTTGAGAACTGCTCATGAGAGAACAGCTCTGAGAGAACTTGTAACTGGCCCAAGGTCACACCAGCAGCTGCATGTGGAGGAGTGGGGAATCAAACCCGGTTCTCCCAGATCAGAGTCCAACTCCTGACCACTACACCAAACTGATGGGGTGGAAGCTGCTGAAGGGTTGGTGAAATTTCTCCAGTACTTATGTGCCATGTGCCCAGATAAAAAATGGTATACTTAGAAAATTTATATGCCACCTTGAGCAAGTCTCTGGAAAAGCAGCACACAGTCATAAAAGGAACGATGATAAAATTATCAATATTCAAACAAAACATTAAAAACAATAAAGACCCTAGCAGGGCTTTCCCCGGGGCGCTGCGCCTCTGCACTGCTCGGGGAAGCCGAGGAGGGGGCGGGGCTTGGTCATGTGCCCGCCCCCTGAGCTCCTCACTCCAGGAGCTGCGCTCCTGTGCGCTGCCGCTCCATCGGACCCCTGGACTTTCCCATATTATTCTTACATCAAACACACGTGCTCCAGTACATCAGTTAGTGGAGTCCTACGAGGAAGAGAACAATCCCCCTGCCCCGGTTATTGTCTCCAAACCACTAGTAGGATACATTCTGCAAATTAAACAGGGTATGTAAATGTGTTTCATTTGGAGATATAGAACTGAATGCGGGAGAAGGGTGATTTGCCAAGGAGTGGGGAGAAAAAGGAAAGAGAACACACAGCCCTAGCTATAGTAGGACAGGGTTCTTCAGCCAATTGCCTGTAACGCTTCCGCATAAACAATAATTTTTTTAAAACCTCAATAACAAATAATAAGATCAGATGTTATAATGTGATCTTCTCATCAACTGCAAGCTTGGCCAAAGTGAGCTCTACCATCAAAAGTTCCAAAACAAATTACAGTGTTCTGCGTTTCCGTGTCTTATGTACATTGGCTAATTTTCAAACCCAAGAGAGAAGAAAAACAGATTTCTGCTTTTAAAATCTTTTAAAAGAAATACATTGGATATTCAGTTTCATAAACCTAGATGTCTATTTTTGGGTTATATTATTTTCTTTGTAATCAAATGTCAGCATGTTCCCTGACAGGGTTTTTTAAAAAAACAACAACAACAACAACCCAAAAACAACTTTCGCCGGTGCTGCTTTTATTTCATTCTATCATCTTTTTACAAAAGCCTCCGTTTTGCAGATCTGTTTTCCTGCTTTCTGAGCACTCCTCGCAGAAGATACAAAAAGAAGGGTCAGAAATGCTAGTCTAAATAGCTCCAGCTGAATAATGGCAGTTGGTGGACAAAATATGCCTGAGGTTAAAAAAAGGACCTTTAAAACAGAAGTCTGCGACATATTAAAGATGCATTATTAGAGAGTTGGGGGCAGAGAGGGAGTGACGGTGGAACATCTATGGATATAATTTAGCCTTCACAACAAGGTCAGACTGATTTAATCCCTCCTCGAAAGGTCAAGGAAAGGCCCGGCTGACCTAACCTCTGTGCTCTCCATCTGTCTGTTTCTGAAGCCAGACACTCTCAATAGGGGATTGTGTGTTCTTGACTGGCTGCAAACAAATTGAAGTAATCTCAGGTCTAGGGGGCCTTCGGAAAGTGTTTGCTAACGTTCTCACACCACCTCCGGAAGTAGCCATTCCCCCCTCTCGGAACACTGCAGTATCAAAGCTAGAATCATAAAAAGTGTCGTGGTTTCTTAACGTCCCAAGCAACCGAGGTGCATTGAACTTTACAAGCGCACCATCAAAGCCACCGACTGCATTCCTCAAACCAGGCCACTCTGTTTCTTTGAGACTTGTCGGTTTCAGCATATCAGTAGAACTATCTGAGCATCAAGTTCATAGGCACCCTTTTAGACCAAGTAGGTTTCAAGGGCACCATTTGTGTCTCTGCAAGAAAGCGTTTAGTTCTCACCACCAACAGAAACAAAGCTTAACTATTTGTAAGTGCATGTGTTCTCCTTGTTATCCGGGCCTTTGTCTTCCACCCCCCTCCCTCTGGTTCCTCTCCCTCTTTGGCAATTTAGATTGTAAGCTTCTGGGGGCAAGGACCTATTTTTTTTCTTGTGGTACTATGTAAACAGCACGTTGTCAGTGAATAAATATATTCAGAGAAGTGGAGCAAAGTGATGCTAAACTAGGAAAGGGAATATTTTAAGAGCATCTTTTTTACCTGCGTACCATATAAATTATCATTGTTGATAATTATCAGTATCAGCAAATGCATTTGTGCCTTTGACAGGCATGCCAAGTACATACACCCATGTAACCCTTTACAACAGTAGACGTTTACTGTGTAGAACCATTTGCCTGGGTAGAGAAATATGTAGTTTGTAGGACTTAGCATCTGTAGTCTGAAACATGGGGAAGCGGCAAATGAAGTCCCTAACACCCCCCCCCAAGGCATCCGCAATGAATTTATTGAGCTTTCACTTTTCATGTGGATAACATACTTGATTACTGAAGTCATGGAATAACTCCCCCCCCTACATCCAACATTTATTATTTTTATTATGAGTGGTGGAAGGAATGCATGTTTGCTCTGGCTGTCTGTGGAATCTGGTCAGTGGAAGATGGATCGTCCAGAATCAGGAACTGGGGGGGGGGGGCTTTTTTCCACCCAGAGTTAGTGCATTACTTTCCCCCAGGACAAGTACAATGAAAGAAAACCATGACTGCCAGCTATCTGTTGTTTTATCTGCCTATTTGCTATTTTTCTCCCTAGGTAAGTATTTTGTAGCAAACCCAGGTGTTCTGGGAAGGAACTCAACTGAAATCTTTTTTTCCCTATTACACCTCACATCTTGATTCACCAGGCTTTACTCCCTGCATGGCAAAAACTGCCATTCTCTGACCTCTGACCCGCCAAAACATCATTCTATGCCCCTGACCAGTCACTACCTGTTTCTGTATGCACCTGCTGACCCATCCTTTGGGTCCACTTTTGGCCACACGACAGGAAGCACAAGTTAACTGTGCATCCTGTCCCCCTGCCCTCTACAGGTATGTCCTGTGTTATCCTCATTATTTCCCCATGGAGGAACAAGGAACTGTGTCCCACTCACAGCCCTCAACATGGTTAGGGCCTTATGCAGCCAGAAGTCCAAGGTGACTCCATCTTGAATCAAACCAGACAATCACAATTTGGTTTAAAGGTGATAAAATGCTATTTAAAGTTGAGACATCCTGGTCTAGGCTTGCCATTTGCCTGCTTGTGAGAGCCACTGTGGTGTAGTGGAAAAAGTGTCGTACTAGTACCTGGAAGACCCAGGGCTGAATACTCACTCGTGCCATGGAAGCTCACTGGATGACCATGGGCCAGTCACATTCTCTCAACTAACTTACCTCACAGGGTTGTTGTGAAGATAAAATGGAGGAGAGAAGAATGTTTTAGCTGCTTTGGATTCCCACTGGGGAGAAAAGTGGGGTATCAAATAAATAAACTCCCCCCCCCCAATAGCTCACAATCAGTTGAACAATGGGAGAAAAATGGACAGGGGTGAAATGGTATCTTGGACATCAGTTGTCATTGCCATAGAGATTGCAGAAAATCCTAGAGTGTCACAAGGGGCTGTGATGTCACTCCCACGCCCCAAGCATCCCGCCCACAAAAGCTCCTGAGATTTCCAGGCACAAGGCTGGCAACTCTAACTATGTGAGAAACTTTCACACCCCTTAATCAAGCTCTTGTTTATGAGTTAACTAGGAATAAGGCCCATTGTGGAAATAAATACAACAGGCTCTAGAAAGAGGCTCTGGGTGGGTGCCCTGGCCTTGGGCACTCAGTGTCAATTTTCTGTGGTGACCTCAGCAGGGTATAATGACACAGAGTCCACTGTTTTCTCCAAGAGAACTGCCATCTGAAGAGAACTTGTAATTTTGAGTGATCTCCAGCCCTCACCTGGAGATTGGCAAAAATGGTTCCCCAGGAGGAAATGACTGGTTTGGAGGGTGGAGTCTATGGCACTGCACCTTTCTGAGGTCCCACTCCTCCTCAGACCCCATCCTTTCCAGGCTCCCTCCCTCAAATCTCCAGAAATGTCCCAACCTGCAGTTGGCAACCCTATCTCCTTCTCAGTCAACCATCAACCTACCTTTATCTGCCCTTCTAACTTCAGCTTTCTATCTCCTCCTCCCTCCCTGCAGCCTCTACATAGGAAAGAACAGCCTGATTTGGTGGGGACCAAATCAGCTCACATCATTCTCCTCTCCCCTTTTTGATCTGCACAACAGCCCTGTGAAGTAAGTTAGGCTGAAAGTCTGTGAGTGGTCTGAAATCACCCAATCAGCTTCCGCAGCAAGAATCTGGGTCTGGCAGACCCTGCTCTGAAGTGCTAACTGCTATGCCTGCTCTGAAGTGCTAACTGCTATGTCACACTGACTATCATGGGGGGGGGCACCTCAGAAGGGTATAATGAGACAGCGTCCATCATTTTTTCCAGGGGAACTGATCTCTGCCATCTGGAGAACAGTTGTAATTCTGAGTGATCTCCAGCCCTCACCTGGAGATTGGCAACAATGGTTCCCCAGGAGGAACAGTACACTCTTTCTTCACAGTCAGAACCAAAGCAGCTTACATCATTCTCCTTTTGATCTGCCCAACAACCTTGTGAGGTAGGTTAGGCTGAAAGTCTGTGACAATGCTGAAGTGGGGCGGAGAAGCTCAGGGGGGAAAGAGGCAATGCCTGTCCTGTGCTTTCCCAGCCCCCCCCCCACCTAATATGCTAATGAGCTGCACTGTTGGGAGTGTGGCCTAATATGCTAATAACTTTCTGCTGTTGGGTATGATATATTATGCTAATGAGTTCCTGCTGGGCTTTTTACCCCTGCCTGGGTGAGGTCCAAGTGCAGAAAGGACCTATGACAGGAAAAGACATAATCTCTCCCTCCTCCTCTAGATTATAGGCATGCTACAAGAATCAGGCAATGCATGGCCCCCCTCTCTCAGCCATTCTAAGCCTGATTCTCCTTCCCCAAATTCCTAGCTCTCTCATTCATCATCCTCTGTTGTCTCCCCTTCTTTGACTGCTGTTGACTTGCCTGCTTCCCAACTTGTGTGATATACTCAGGGGCCATTTCGTAGAAAAAGAGGTGCAGGAGCTCATTAGCATAACTTATTTGCATATGCTACATCACCAGACATCACAGGAAGTATGTCAGAAGGCAAGAAAGAAGAAAGAGCGGGAGAGAGAAAGAAGGGAGGGAGAAAGAAAGAAAAAGAAAGAGAGAGAGAGAGAGAGAGAGAGAGAGAGAGAGAGAGAAAGAAAGAAAGAAAGAAAGAAAGAAAGAAAGAAAGAAAGAAAGAAAGAAAGAAAGAAAGCTGGCAGAGAGGGGACAGCTACCAATCCAAGCCTCAGAAATACCACTCTTCTGGGAGGATAGTTTCAGTGGTGGCTGAAGCCTTCAGAAGGCTGGTCCGAGGAACAAGGACCTTTCCAGGGGACGGGGTCATTTTGCTGCAGCCATGACATAAGCAGGCATTCCCCCACCTGGGGGGGGGGGGTGCTGGCACCAACTCCCGTAGCTGAGCTCCCCTGAGCTCCTGCTCGAAATGACCCCTAGATATACTTGATCTTCCTTGATTGTGTGATTTGTATTACCCAACACATGTGATTTGTTAGCTGTTTATTACTTTCCTCAGCCTTTGTGTATTGTACTGCATTGCCTTTTAATCTGCCTCTCATTTTTGTTTTTCTTTCCTTTATCTATCATTCAATAAAGATCAAATCTAACTCAATCTAAACTTTTCTCTTCCTCTTTTCTCCCTCTTCTCAAACTTTCTCCAAAAATATCTCCCCCAAGATTGTGCCTGTGTATAAACAAGCCTCGGATCCCAAACCAAGGTCGAGAGGTACTCATATAAACACCACTTGTATGTGTCCCCCTTCTTTACTTCCCTGGCAACTCCTGTGAAGGAACCCACTCCCATGCCACGATGCCATTTGTAGCCCCTCTCCTGAGACGCTTTTCTCCAGCTCATTTCACTTCCATTATTGAAAGCTAACAGTAAGAAAAAAGAGCTTTGGGGTTGGAGCATGGAATCAAGATCAGTACCTTCTCCCAAATACCTCTTTGATGCATTAAACCACAGCCCCCCTTTAGATGGGATGGGGGAAGATATGTGTATGAAATCATATGTTGTTCAGGCCTGCATATCCACACACGGGGAGTTGCAGCCGATCACAGCTCCTGGACATGATACATGTGTTTGCAAAAACACCTTTTCTGTATACACTCGTTACATTTTTAGATGCACACTTAAAAAAAAATCTTAAGGGGATGCCTTCCAAAACTGGAATGTGGAAAGAAGCATTCAAGTGGAGAGTACAATGTTTTAATGTGCTTAATGAAATATGTAAGGCATGTTGCTGGGAAGAAGCTTTTATACCAGTTTGTTTTCTCCAAAATGAGAACAAATTATAAAAGAGAAGCAAATTGAGCAGTTTATTCCACGGTTTGGTCATTCTGAAAAATCTTTCTCTCTTCTCCTATGCAAAGCAGGGAATTCTTTTAAAATAATTGTCAGGGCAGGATAGATATGCAGCGTGGTGGAGAGTACGAGTGAGTAATTTTCATCTCATGCAAAACATCTCTGAATTCTGCTTTCATTTGAAAATGGGAAGCTGCTTTATCAGAAGTGGAATGAACTAGTTAAGGAAAACAGGGCCAGTGAGAGTCCAAAGGCTCTCACCCTCCCCAGTATTTATCTTATTGATAACAGCCACTTCAAGACATGCATCTTCCCCACCCCATTACAGAGAAAAATTCTGTGTAGTACAAGCTATGGCTTGAAGAAAGAGAATATCATTTCACACTGACATAGGAAGTTTCTACCTTACGAAACAGAACAATACGGATATTAATTAAATTCTTGGACCTCTTTTGGTTGGATCAAACTACATTCTAGGCTCCTCCAGAAATATTCTAGAAAATGCCCCTGAATTTTCAGTTTTCATTAAAGACGAAACAAAAAACTCCTAAAAACTAATTAGACTTAAGTCCAATAGCACCTTGGCGACCAACAAGATTTTTTTGGGGGGGTATAAACTTTCAAGAACCAAACCTCCCTTTGTCAGTATCTGACAAAGGGAGCTTTGATTCTTTAAACTTTACACCCAAAAAATCTTGTTCTCTGAAGTGCTTCTGGACTCAAATCTAGCTGTTCTGCTGCCGACCAACACAACTGCCCTCTGAAATGATCCTAAAAACTAAGATTCTAGCCCTGACATGAATGGCAGGAAAATATATGGATACTATTATATTCACGTAATCAGTAAGAAATAATGAGAGTTGCAGTGTTACTCAATAGGTACATTGATTTAAAAATCTTCTGACTGAATCAAAAAGGCATTGTTTATTAGGTAGTACATTGCAAATGCTCTATGAATGCTAAGTGTGATGATGATTGCTATAGGCATGTGTGGATCACATCTCAACTCATATTCCTTTTTCCACTGCTGAGAACTGGAGCAGTTAAGGCTGAGACATGTATTGATTTACTTCGTTTATATCCCACCTTTCTCCCCAATGGGGACCCAAAGTGGATTATGTTGGTCTCTTCTCCATTTTATCCTCAGAACAACCCTGTGAGGTAGATTAGGATGGAAGTATGTGACTTGCCTAAAGTCACCCAGCAGGCTTACATGGCAGAGTTGGGATCTGAACCTGGATCTTGCAGATCCTACTCCAGCACTCTTACCACTATACCACATTGTCTACAGAGCAACATAGGCAAAGGACCGGTCCTTGCCATGAGGAGCTTACATTCTAAATGCTGACGGGGGAGGGAAAAACAAAAGTTGAGGAAAAGAAATGAAGGACTAGATGTTACAGCGGCCACATGCCCACTATGAGAAGGAAGTAAGGGAGAGACAAGGATAACAAGTGATATATTGAAAAAAAACATATTTATAAACATTCTTGGGCTTCATTTCAGATGGGAATTATAACAGTAGTAGTAACACTTATATAGTGATTTCAGTGATCTAAGCACCTCACATGTTGGTTGCTTTTCTCACAATGGTCCTGTAACACTGGCCTGTAGTATTTTCCCATATTGCAGATTATAGGGGTGGCTTCTGTAAGACTACCTAGTAATAGTAGAAGTGGAGGAGATTGAATTTATACCCGCCCTTCACTACCTAAGGGAGTCTCAGAGCGGTTTACAAACTCCTTCCCCTTCCCCTCCCCACAACGGACATCCTGTGAGGTAGGTGGGGCTGAGAGACCTCTGACAGAAACAGCTCTTTTTCAAGAACAGCTGTGCCAGAACTATGGCTTGCCCAAGGTCATCCAGAAGGTGCAAGTGGAGGAGTGGGGAATCAAACCCAGTTCTCCCAGATTAGAGTCCACACACTTAATCACTACACCAAACTAGTGAATTCATGACACAGGCAAAATCTGAGCAGGGGGTGGGTTCTGAAGTGTCATCCAGTCTCTGCAGTGCAGTCCTAGGAAAACCTTCCTGGAAGTAGGCCCCATTAAATAGGCTGAATAGGATTCTCAGTAGACCTGCTCAGGATGCTTTCTCCGATATTTTACTGTACCAGCTGTAAACAAAGAAACTGCAACAGGTGAAATAGCTCTCTAGATGGTGGACTTGAAGAAGGCCTTTGAAGAAAGTGCTACCATGTTTTTGGTGGGACTTCCAGGAACCAGGAGCAGCCAGGAAGAAGCGGTGTAGGAGATACTGGGATGGCTGAGGGAGTTAGAGCAAAGGTCACAAATCTATCACAAATACATTGGAAGGCCAAGGAGGATATAATGGGGAATAAGTACTGAAGGATAAGGTGGTCCCAACTGGACCTGCTTAGGGTTGCCAGGCTTCAAGTGGGGCCTTGAGATCTCCCAGAATAACAACTAATCTCCAGGCGACAGAGATCAGTTCCCCTGACTGGATTCACTGGCATTATATCCAGGCCCGTAGCCAGGATTTATTTTTTCAGGAGGTGTAATGTATGTAATGGCGGCCACCATGTGCTCCAGTAATGGCGACCGCCACGTGGCCAACACACATGGCCAGGCCAGCTACCTGAGCTTGAGTCAGGTAGAACAATAGCTGGCCGGATTGTAGCTTGCCACCAATCTAGCGCCTAGGTGCCTCGAGGGGACCTATGACGTGTAACCGCAATCATAAGGTCCTATCAGGACATCTGGGCAAGGTCAGAGGTGTGGCTCCAACCAGAATAAAAGAGGACCCTCAAACCCAGGTTAGCATGTCTCATCTGACCGTTTAATAATGAGCTTGCTATGAAATCACTTCTACTGGTCTCCAAACTCCGGTACTTTTCAGGGGGCATTTAATTTTTTTGGGGGGGGGGGGGGATTTTTTAATTTTTTTGCTCTCTCTTTTGCTTGCCTCTTGCAAGCAAACCCTGCCTCCAGTCCCAAACGCTAATCTTGTTAGATTAGCAGTGTTGGACTGGAGGCGAGGCCCAGCTGGGCTGGAGAAAACTCTGGGTCCCTTTAAGAGCTTCTGCAGCCGGCTTTTGCCGCTGGGAGACCAGGTGCGTGGGGCAGATCCAGCCGCAGAAGCTCTTAGAGGGACCCAGAGGTTTCTCCAGCCCAGCCGCCTCCGCATGCCTGGTCTCTCAGATACAGAGAGCGGGAGGTGGGGGGTGGCAGCGGCACGAGGCTTGCCACTGCCAGCACAGGAAATAAGTTGAGGGGCCTGAACAGGGTGGTAAGTTGGGGAGCCCTGGTGGAAAGTCGGGGGGCCAGGCCCCCAAATGCTTCAGTGTAGCTATGGGCCTGATTATATCCCAATGAAGACCATACCCTCCCCAAACTCTGGATTCCCCAGCCTCCTTCCCTCCAAAATCTCCAGGAATTTTCCAGCTCAGAGTTAGCAACCCTAATTGGTGGTGATTCTTATTGTTTTAATGACCTCTGCCATGTGCATCCTCCACTCATCCCTTTTAAGCTGAAAAACACCGATTTTAAGCCTTTCATTGTCTCTTCAAATCACTACTCACCTGTGGTAATATAATAAGCTAGTTCAGATGAGGCCTTAGATATTAAAAAGCCCTTTTCCCCCTGTATATATATAAAAAATCACCTTTAGAATATTTTCATAACCAAGTAGTGCTAAATTAGAAGTGCAAGAATGGGAAAAGGAGAAGGTGTGGAGGGGAGGGGAGGGGAGGACAAAACCAAATCTGACACGTTCTTATTATAATAATGCCCTTCTGCCTTCCACTGGCAGAGGAGAAATGAGACAATTTCTTAATTAGGAAACAACTGTTCGAAATAAATAGCTTACATTCTTGGTCTCTTTCTTCTCCCTCTTCTGGTTGCAAAAGTGTTCCGAAACAAGCCTGTCTTGAAATCCCCGGGTGGTGTGAAAAGTGCACATTTTGGACGTGGAGCCCCTACCCCAAGTTCAGGATTGCCCTCACGGAAGATTTTTCCCAAAGAACTAGCATAATGTTTTAGACTTATGTTCACCTATAATAGTTTGATGTCCTGTGAAAGGCATAGAATCCATGTGGTAGAGTGATTCGATGACGTTTGGTTCAGGCATGATAAAAAGGTGCTTGGCTGCTTTCTGCCCACCCTCTGAGGGACCCATTGTCAGAATCTGCTGATTCAGACAAGTATTTCTGGGACTTTCTGCTAGGACTGTCTGGTATGCTTTCTATTGCTATGTGCTGTGTATGGTAACCTGTATCTGCACCCATGATGTATTCATACTTATTGCTTTTAGTTGCCCCTATGCCCACCATGTAGCCATATCTTTTGCCAGTATGAATGTATGCTATGTGACCCCAGGTTTATGGCTCTGACCAGCCTGGTCTGTGTAACTGTTGGCCCGGGAGAGTGACAACTTCAAAGCATGGGAACAATGGGCCTCTCACACTCCTGCCTCCGCATTCCATTCATCCCGGCTGGGAAGACAAGGGGAGGACAGAGACCATTTCTTATCAACGTGCGAAAGCCTTGAGGGAAGCATTTGTTATGTGAATATGGTTACATCTAAGGGGTCTGGTTTGGAAAGGGAAATTTACAGCTTAACACCTAGCTTTCTTTCCTGTGGGAAGCAAACGGCCAGAGACCCCTTTTGCCCGCCGTTTTTCCCCTTTGGTGATTGGTTACCTATGGGCAATTCAAATTGTACTGAAGGGTATAATAGACCTGCTTCTATCATATGCATTATCTCTGACAATAATCCAAGAACCTGTACCAATGTAGAGATTGGAAATACAGAACTGTGTTTCATCAACAAAGATCTGATCCTTGACTATTTTGAGCAGAAGTCTCACAGATTGTCAGAGATCTATGACTGGGACTTCGCCGTTCCTGACCATGTCGGACGACGGTACTCTTCCCATCCCTACTACCGAAGACCAACCGGTGACCCCGGGGGACCAGGGTGCCGGTGGTGGAGGAGGCGGCGGGGAGCCCGAAGTGCCAGTGACTACGATTCAAGGGGCTCACTACATCCCACGCCCACCTCCTCATCAGAGCGTGACCCCGAGGTACTCATGGAGCAATTTCGGTCGTGGGACCGTAGACTCCTGGGTGCACGATCGGAAGGGGGCACGGGTGTCGATCCAGGCGGATCACACCGACCGTGGGAAGCCGAGTTTCCTGGGAGACGAGCGAGAGACGACCTACGGAGGAGAGTGGCATCCCCCACCCCTGGAAGAAGAGAGAGTTGGACCGTACGGGCCCGATCCCTACGGGGAAGACCAAACCCAAGCCCTGGACCGTATGATGGGAGATTTATGGTTCCAACTCACCACCGAATTGCGCGAGCTAGCCCTCGACCTGCAGTACCAGTTTCGAGACGCCCTCACGGCTAGGCAAGCAGCTCGCCCAGCCCCGGCAGGGGTAGGACCCCCAGGAGGGGGAGTCCCGCAGCCGGCGGCTCCCCCCGGAGGAGTCCCCGCGGGAGTCGTCCCGCCGCAAGTGCCACCGCAGGTCCCGCAGCCCGTTCCCCGTCAGGTGCCCGCACCCGTACCTGCGCCGGCCCCAGTGCCGGCAGGGCCGATGGTTCGCCCGGCCCCCGCCGATCCGTTGACGGCTACTTTCGATGGGGACCCCGAGAAGCTGCGGTTCTTCCTCCTAGAGATCGAGCGGTTCCTGGACACCTGGGGGCATCTCTACCCCACCGAGAGGGACTGGATTGGCTACATCGGGTCCAAGCTGAGGGACACCGCCAGCGACTGGTACGTGAGCCTGCACAACGCCCCCGGGCCTGAGTTATGCTCAGTGAACAACTTCATGTGGGCCCTCCGACACCACTACGAGGACCCCCTGGGAGAAGAAAAGGCCCGGAACCAGCTGTGGAGGCTGACCCAAGGGCGGTCCTCGGTGAGGGACTACACCGACAAGTTCCGGCGCATCGCGGCCAAGAGTCGCGGCTGGACCCAGGACCTGTTCATAGAAAAGTACCAGGAGGGCCTGAGTCACGAGGTGTACGAGACGGTGTTACGGGGGGGAAGACCGGGATCGCTAGCCGCCTGGATGAGAGCGGCCGCGGATGTGGAAGAACGCTTCACCCTCATGAAGATGGGAACTTCAGCAATGGCCCAAACCAAAGCGGCTCAGAAGGTGAAACCCAAGCCGAACCTGCAAGAGATCCGGGATGCTCGCTTCAAGCAGGGGCTCTGCATGAGGTGCGGGGAGAGCGGCCACTTCGCCTCGGCGTGCCCCCGGGGGGGGGAAGTCCCCAAAACCTCCACCCCGGGAGCACCCCTAGTAAAGGGAAGACCTCGTTCAAGCCCCGAGCACTACAGCTGGAAGGGGCCGCGAGCGAGCAAGGGGAGCTGGAGCTAACAGAAGCACAGATGTCGGGAAACTCCAACGGCCTGCAGTGAACGGCGCAGAACTGCAGGTCCCCATCCATGACGCGCCATCTCCGGTGAGCATTCCTGGCCCCTTACTGTATATGGTAGTGACTGTGATAGCCCCTGGGACCGGGACCCATGTCCGTGTCCAAGCTTTAATTGACTCAGGGTGTGCTCGGGACTTGATTAGCCCTCTGGTAGTGGAGGGACTAGGACCTAAGGTCGCCCCGTTGGGGGAGCCACTCACTTTCATGCAAATGGACGGATCGGAAATGAAAGAGGCGTGTGTGGCAGAGACCGAGAGACTGATTGTGGGGACGGGGGAGCACTGGGAGAGGAGAGCTTTCGTCATCACCCCAAACACCCAATTCCCCATGGTGTTGGGGAGTCCCTGGTTAAGCTCCCATGACCCCTATATCAAATGGAGCGAGGGGAAGATCTCCTGGGTGGATGAAAAGTGTCAAGACCATAAGTGGGACGCGGGGTGGGGAGCGGGTCCCCCGGCACCTCTCCGAGTGGCGGCGCTCACTTTGGTGCCCTCTGCGGTTCCCCGGGAATATCGAGACTTAATGGGAGTGTTCAGTGAGACCGAAGCCGATGAACTACCCCCCCACAGACTGTCAGATTGTGCCATAGAGTTGATCCCGGGAGAGAAGCTACCGAAAGGAAAGCTTTATTCCATGAGCCCTCTGGAGCGGGAGGAGCTAAGGAAATTCCTAGACAAGAATTTGGAGCGCGGGTTCATCCGCCCTGCTAAGTCCCCCTTCGCGGCTCCGGTCCTGTTCCGGAAAAAGAAAGACGGGGGGGCTACGATTATGTACGGACTACAGAGGACTAAATGCAGTGTCCGCTTCCAATGCCTACCCCCTTCCCCTTATTAAAGACTTGTTAACGGAGGCGGCCAAGGGGAAAGTGTTTACTAAGTTGGATCTCCGAGACGCATATTTCCGGGTGCGCATCAGGGAGGGGGACGAATTTAAGACTACATTTAACACACCATTGGGACAGTTCGAGTACCTGGTGATGCCGTTTGGCTTAAGTGGCGCGCCCGGGGTCTTTATGAGCTTAATAAACGAAGTGTTGCACAAGCATTTATTCAAGGGGGTGTTATGTTACTTAGATGAAATCCTTGATTCTAAAATGCGTAGGGGCCACTTATTATACTTAGTTAGATGGGTAGACTTTGGCCCAGAACAAAATGAGTGGGTTCGTTCTGAAAATGTGCATGCCCCTAAGTTAGTGAAAGCTTTCCATAAAAGGTTCCCAGACAAACCCGGGTAGATTTATTTTTGGGGTGGCAGTGTGTCAGAATCTGCTGATTCAGACAAGTATTTCTGGGACTTTCTGCTAGGACTGTCTGGTATGCTTTCTATTGCTATGTGCTGTGTATGGTAACCTGTATCTGCACCCATGATGTATTCATACCTATTGCTTTTAGTTGCCCCTATGCCCACCATGTAGCCATATCTTTTGCCAGTATGAATGTATGCTATGTGACCCCAGGTTTATGGCTCTGACCAGGCCTGGTCTGTGTAACTGTTGGCCCGGGAGAGTGACAACTTCAAAGCATGGGAACAATGGGCCTCTCGCACTCCTGCCTCCGCATTCCATTCATCCCGGAAGACAAGGGGAGGACAGAGACCATTTCTTATCAACGTGCGAAAGCCTTGAGGGAAGCATTTGTTATGTGAATATGGTTACATCTAAGGGGTCTGGTTTGGAAAGGGAAATTTACAGCTTAACACCTAGCTTTCTTTCCTGTGGGAAGCAAACGGCCAGAGACCCCTTTTGCCCGCCGTTTTTCCCCTTTGGTGATTGGTTACCTATGGGCAATTCAAATTGTACTGAAGGGTATAATAGACCTGCTTCTATCATATGCATTATCTCTGACAATAATCCAAGAACCTGTACCAATGTAGAGATTGGAAATAAAGAACTGTGTTTCATCAACAAAGATCTGATCCTTGACTATTTTGAGCAGAAGTCTCACAACCATCGATGGCTGCTAATGAGGCTTTAGGACGGAGTATGGGGAAACTGTCAGCCACCTTTCCTTTATGCCCAGACCCAGCTCAGTCTGGGAGGCCCTCTCAGCTTCTATCATTGGGAGGGGAAGAAACAGTCAAGATGCCACTCCATAATGGCTGGAACCTCAGCTGAAAATCCCGTTCTCAAGGAACGTTTGAATCAATTTTTTAAAATGTCATTGTATTTGGGTTTTCTATTCTTGTGAGTCACTTTGGGAACCAGGTTTTTTTTTTTTACAACAAACAAATATTTATTTTAAAAAAACAAAGTGGGGAGATGGGTGTTCACGTCATTTAAAGCTTACTGGGTAACCAGTCATTCTTTCTCAGTAGTGAAGCAGGTATTTTGGCCAGAGCACCTTGAGGGAAATTGCAGGATGAAAATGTAATCAATAGGCACGGGGGGGGGGGGGGGGAGTGGAGTGAGAAGTTCTTTCATAAAATCATGCACTTACCTTTTGATTATTCAAGACAACTTTCTAATGTAAGAATGTAATGATAATTCTCTAAATCAACTGCATTTATATTCACTGTGACAGATAATAAAGATCTTCATAGACTGGTGTTCAGCACTGGCAGTGGATGGCAATATGTAAAAAAAATATTTTGGTATTTATATCCCACTTTTCTTCTCAATGGACCCAAAGTGCTTCACTACATCCTTCTTCTAGACTCCATTATATCCTTACAGCACCCCTGTGAAGTCATTAGGACTAAGAGATGATGTCTGGCCCAAGATCATCCAGCAAGCTTCCACAGAAGATCAGGGATCTGAATGGGGATATCCCAGATTCTAATCCAACACTCTACTTACTACACCAAGCTGGCTCACTACTAATATCTCTTTGGTTCTCCCCAACACCCTTTTGTGGCCCTTTTCCCTTTGCATCCATAACACCTAGTTCTGACTGATGATTGGGTAACTGGGAAAAGTGTTTATATACGTTATAGTGAAGGCAATGGATAGATAAGGACTTTTTCTTCCTGTTTCAGAACACTACAGCTGAGCTTCAAATCACCTAGGGCGTTTTCTCACTAGCTTTCCCCCGCGGTTTACACGGAAGCTAGCACCGGAGCTTCTGGTCAGTTTCCCACCATTTGCTCCGTGCTCACAATTTCCTCCAGAGTATCACTGCACTGCTCCGGAGCTTCGCTGGAGCAAGAAAATCCTGTTTCAGGATCCTGTTCCAGGATTTTCTTGCTCCAGGGAAGCTCCAGAGCAGTGCAGTGATACTCTGGAGGAAATTGTGAGCACGGAGCAAATGGTGGGAAACTGACCAGAAGCTCCGGTGCTAGCTTCCGTGTAAACCGCGGGGGAAAGCTAGTGAGAAAACGCCCCTAGTGAAAGTCATGGACTGTAGATTCAGGACAGATAAAAGGGAGTACTTTTTCACAGAAGGCACCTGGTTTTTTTGGCCACTGTGTGACAGAATGTTGGACTGGATGGGCCACTAGCCTGATCCAACATTGGCATCTCTTATGTTTTTAGGTACATAGGGTGTGGTCATACAAGCAGTTTGCTGCGATATAGTAGCATTACCTTTGCAGATTTAAAGGGTACAACTAGACCGCAACATCTGCTTCCGTACTCCAGTTGTCGGCACACCGTGGTGCCCCACTTTGGAAGTGGAGTAATCAAGCACTGGGGAAAGTCCAGTGTTCACAGACGTCAGCATTCCCGGACGTCTGAACTCTCCTGCTGCAAAAGGAACCTGGAAGAGAAGTCTGAGCCTGCAGATCTGTTTCCGCCACTGTTTTTTTAGTTGCTGCCTATATGCGCAAGCACCCGCCTGCATTAAAACAAAAATGACAGGGCAGCGCACCACGTGGCATCAAAAGATGAGAAATTCAGGGGGAGGATATATGGAGCAGCTGGGGTTCCTCTAAGTTACGTGTCATGGTACCTGATTGCCTGGAAGTGTGCATGGCTGACCAAAGTCATTGTGGGATCAGTGCAGGAGGCTCAAAAGGAGGAAGAGATGCTACACTGGAGTTTCACCCACAGCTGTGCCTTTACGGATGGTTGGGAAAACAGCCCTTTCATGCCCTCTTTTGGTGCTATCTTAATTCAACTGTGTGGCTGTGACTTGCCAACATTTCTGCAGGAGTTGCAGCTTAAAAAAGAGAGACAATTTTGCCAAGCAACAACAACAAAATAGACAGAATGACACGACCCAACTTCTGTTGGTACAGAAGTATGCGATATTTTGAGTTATATAGCACTCTAGCAATCCAGTCCGAAACAGTTACATTCTTCTAACTCCATTCTTCTAACTCCATTAATGGACTTAGAGGAGTGTAATTCTACACTGTACATCAGTTATAGTCAAACAAGTTTTGTGTTAACTCGGAAGCTTGTAGACGACTTCATCAATGGATAAAAAAAAAGATCTTGCCTTCCCTAACTCGTATTTCTTCTTCTCTGAAGCCAATCTGCCACTATTTGTACCAAATTCTACCACATGCCTAGGAAAAGCAAGTTTCTGTTACATATGTCTCTTGTTGAAAGTATAAAGCATGTTGGCTTCTTTCTTTTCTTTTTTTAATATCCAAGTTTGGAGGCTCAAAATTGCCTAGCATAGCAACTGCAAATGTGTAGACTAGGAGACTGGGTTACATCTGCTTGGGCCCCCACAACAAAAGTTTTTTTCTGTAAAAAAAAATGAATATTCCTTGTATTCCCCCCCCCCCATTTTAAAGTGTATAATAGGGAAGCGCTGTTGTCTTCTGATGAAAATGGCTAGTTTTGCAGATACTGGGACACAAAATCTCACATCCTCCTTAGCAATTTTCCGAAAAACCTGTTAAGTTACATGAGTGTAAAAAAAATAAACAAGCAAAGCTTTATTTTATGATTAATTGATGCTTTCCCCCAATTTTTAGCTGGCATGTGCTGTCAAGATTTCCGAACAAACCTTATGCTGCGCAAATCTTTGTTTATACCTGAAAGTTTGGAAAATATTGTAAATCTATGTAGTACTGCAGAAAGCCATTGTAATATTCAAGTGTTTTATGTGTGTGTGTGTGTGTGTGTGTAAAATGCTTCCTTTTGTTGTTTTTTAAATTACCTATTGCTTTAAATTGGGGTTCCCAACCTTTTTGAGTCTGTGGGCACATTTGGAATTCTGATACGGCATGGTGAGTGCAGCAACAAAATGGCTGACACAAAATGGCTGCCAGAGGAGGCAGAGCCAGCCACAAGATGGTTACCACAGCTTAACTTCAGTAACACAGTGTAGATCCTTATGCTGCAGTGGCAGCTGTTGCCAAAGCAACATTTTAAAAATTTGCACAGCCATTCAGAAGCCTTGCTGGGCAAAAGCCCTATCTGGCCCTACCCACTTGCTAAAAATAGTTGGTAGTGGGCACCATGGTGCCCAGGGGCACCATGTTGGGGACCCCTATTCTAAAGCAAAGTGTATTCCTCCAGACAAAAAGAAAAACATTTTCAGATCTCTTTTCCTAGTAGGGGACTGCCTGTTACCTTGGCCTGTGCAATCTAATGTTGTGTGTGTACCCCATTTCCCTTCTCAGTGTACGAACAGAACTCCTGTTTTATTTTCATAGTTAAGCTGAATGTGTTGGGTTTAACTGCAAAACACAAGAGAAATATCTGGAGCATCTCTATAGCTATGCTTGTATGTGTTATTACAAACAGTAACAGTATTTATGTAGATATTCCCCAATGGGGGTCTAAAGCTGCTTACAACATCATTCACTTCTGCTCCATTTTACTCTCACAGCATCAACCACATGAAACAGTTTATGCTGAGCTAGTGAGTGACCGGCCCAAGGTAACCCTGTAAGCTTCCCTGACAGTGAAGATTTGAATTGGAGTGCCCCAGACCCTAACTAGTCTGGCACTCCAACTACTGCACCCCAGTAACTCTCTACACCATAGAATTTCTTATTATAGTAACGATAATTAATATAGACTATAGTAACAATAATAGTATTATTCGGCACATGCAAGTGTTTAAAGAGTTAAAGAGACTGCAAGCATTAATTGGTATAACGAGCAATTTAAAGCTTTACATGATTAATCAGTGGTGCCAATTTTAATTTACGGGAGGCAGGGGGGAGGGGAGACTGAATCCGTGATGCCATCAGCTGAACATCTGAATCCATCAAGCCCAGGGATTCCCGACCTTTTTGAGCCTCTGGGTGGGCACCCTTGGAATTCTGACACAAGAGTGGTGGGCGTAACCACAAAATGGCTGATGCAGGAGGTGGAGCCAATGACAAAATGTCAGGGAGTGAGGTTTTGCTAACTCCAGTAGCAACTCTTTAACATTTCAGGCAAAAGCTCTTTTTAATAGGATACCTTTTAAAATTTATATATATATAATGTATATATACATTTTCTTGCATACAGTAAGGTTACCTTCAGTCTTGCAGTGAGGATCTTGTTCTGTGTAGGGCAAAAGCCCTGCCCACTATCTGAAACACTTGGCGAGTGCCAAGAAAGGTATCAGCAGGTGACATGTTGGCGACTTCTGATCTAGCTCAAGGCAGGTCTGTAAATCTTTTAACAACTGTTTCTTTTACCAGATGCAGCCACTGTGTCTGGGAAGGAAGACTGGCATAGGAGATAGAGGGCTTGTTAACTGGTTTCCCTTCTGCTACATCCTTTGCTAAAAATCACCACTACGGATCTGCTTTTATCCCCACTGGGGAAAACCGAGTGTTAAAACGAATACCACGAGGCCTATTCTGACTGGCAGCACCGCCCTAAGATCCCATGCTGAGAGGTCCTCGGCTACCTGAGATCCTTTAACTGGAAACACAGTCAAAACAGGTGCTCTACCACTGCCATTTAAGGCTTTGCTTTTTTATTTCTCAATACAATTACGATTCTGGTAAATTACCACTATAGGGGGGAAAAAAAAGAAATAATCAGATCTGGATTTTCTTTCTGGCAAGGAGTTATTTAATAAGTTTTTTTTACACTTCCTTCTAAACTTAACATTTTAGACAATATGGAAAGAAAGAAATTCCCAATTAATCAGTCTGATGCTGGCCGCTACCTTGGACACAAAAATTTGGGACTGGGAGAAAACTCCCTGGAACTCAGCAAGCTTTACTCCTAAACCAGATTAGGATCAAGCAGCCTGCCATTAAAAACTGGCCATCAGTCAAGTCCTACTTGAAATATATTATTTTTGTAATCATTGCAACAACCCTGTAAAGGAGGCCACCTTTACCCCCACATTGCTCAGAGGGCCTGGGGCTGAGGAAACAGTGGCTCACTTGCATCTGCTTAGTGAATTTACAGCCCATGCACAGTCCGAACAGGAGAATTCCTGGTTCACAGCTCACATTCTTGGCCAGTATGCTTCACCAGCTCTCAATTTGCAGGACAATTAGACTTTATATGCAGTCATACAGCTGCTAACATTCAGCTTTCTCTCTTCCTGTCTTTCCTTCACATCTTTCTGTTTGTCTGTTCACCTAATGTAGGCCACAGCTAGTGCAGTGGTGGGCAGAGAAAACAATATTGTCCTTCCACTGGTTGCTTTGTTGCACCTGCCCCTAACTCTTGAGTTTTTCCCAAGAAAAATGGGAAATTTTATATATCTGAATATTTTGGTTATGTGAAAAAGGTATCTGTTATATAACATACATTAAGAATCCACCCTTTTCTAGCAAAGTGTAAAAATTTCTGATCATGATGAGAATATACAAACCTCTGAATGCAAGCACAGTATCTTCCATGTCCCGTTCCCCTCCAAACCAATACCAGTGCCATTATTGCTACAGTGATATTTATAAGAAATAAAAGATCATGTGAATTTTGTTTTCTGATCAGACCAAAGGGTCATCTAGGATATTTCTTATCTGCATAATTGGACAACCAGGTGCCACTGGGAAGTTCATAAATTGTTGTTCATTCTTAGCAACAAGTAGTCAGAGGTATGCTGGCTCAGTATACAGGGGTTCCAGTTGCAGATTTCATAGTTAATAAAACACTGGTAGATTTCACCCATTCATATATCCTTATTATCTATTCATCTCATGTAACTAACCTCAAATAATATTTACTTTAGAGTTACGGAATGGAACTGAAGTCACTCACTATTGACTTTGATCTGGCAATTACGAATAAGGCAGGAAACAATTCCGGTTCATAAGAAAGCATCAGTAAAATACCTTTCAATTCCACATTTACTGGCCAGCATATCTTTTCCCCTGCCGGAGAAAAGAGCTTGGTGGGAAGATTTTGATCAGGAAAACAGTCTGGGAGAGGGAATGTTAAGTAAACCCTCCTCCTGTGCGATGTCTGGATAGGATTCAGAGCTTTCCACAGCTGCAGTAGGGGGAAAAAAATAAGTTGGGGCAAACTCCACATATCTCTCACATTAAATGGATAGATTAAAATGTGTAAGATTGATTAAAATTTCTTTAATCGGGTGACAGCCCTAATTATGTCCTGTGTTAAATGGAAATCAGATTGCTTACTTAAATTATACATATAAAATTGCTGGGGACTGATGGACCTGCTCACTCGAGTCGATATTGAAATAACAGTGTCAGGGTATTCCCTTGCCAGCTGGAAAGCTGGAATTTGGTACATGCTTAATTCAAGATACACTAATGGCTAGAAAAGTCTGCAAACTGGTGACTCTCCCTTGACCTGGGAGACATGATGAGTACCCCCAAAATGGTCAAGGATCTTACACGACCAACAACAAAACTGAAATTTAGAACACACACAGACCGAGACATCTTCATTACTAGAAACTGCTGAAGTTGGAACAGTCATAATCTAACAATCCAAACAAGCAATGCAAAATTTTCTTGGTAATAATATTCAACTCTCCACCAGAAAGAAATGCAAACAAATAGAGACAGGCAGACAGATAAATAGCAGACAGAATGTGGTATTTTTAGTAGTGGAAACAAACTGGTTCAAAAATTTCGATGCCTAACTTGTTAAATCTCCAGTAGTCCCATTAAACCTAAGAGATCTGCTTTGCAGTATGTGGGCTACAGATTGTGGCCATATTTATTTGTGCTTCAGACAGAAATGATGAGCACCCTTTTGACTTTATCCCCCAAGTGATCCACTTGTCCTCTCTCTGGAAAACCAATTTAGCATCGCCCAGCTGTCTGATTCACTCTGAAAAACACCCTTAGTGACCAAAACATGGCAGGGAAAGGAAGAGAAAGAAAAGAAGCTGAAGAAATGGCAAAAGGTTTGGTTATACAATCAGTGCTGCAAGCTTAGGGAAAGGTTTTTCTCACAGCCTTATGCATAAGTAAACTTATTTCTGAGCAAACATGCCTTGAGTTATGGTCGACAATATATTCATTCTTGAGAAGCTAATCAGAAGCCCCATGGGGCAAAAGCCCACCTAATCCCACCCACTTTCTAAAGACACTGGCAGGTGCCAGGAAAGATGTTGATGGGAGCTGTGTTCCCCATGGGTGCCACTTTGGGGACCCCTGCCCTAACCAAGTCTCACACTCTTCACTGTGCATAGCAGGGGAACTATGGCTGAGGACAGACTGGCAATCTGAAGCGGAGGCAAAGCGGAGGGAACTGGAGCGGGGGGAAAAACCCACGGAGCTGGCCGTTCACACTGGCCAGAGCAATGCGGATCAGCAGTGATACGGAGCATTCAGACTGCCACGGAGAGTTCAGACTGCCGCATAGCCAGCGCGCGCGGCTTGCGCGTGCCGCTGCACTTTTTTTGTTTTCCTTTGATGTTTTTCGCATATGCACACATGCGCATATGCGCATATTTGCATATGCGCACATGCACATATGCGCATATGCGCAAAACTTTTTGCCGGTGTGTTCACACTTCCTCCGGATGCCTCCCGCTTCTTCCAGTTCACACTGTTTGGAAGCGGGAGGCATGCGGAGGAAGGCCCCTGAACACCGGGAAAAACCGGTGTCCGGGTAAAGCGGAAGGAAAGCGACTGGGAGACGGGTAAGTACGCAACGGAGCCGACGGACAGATGCGCATGTCTGAACATGCTCCTTTCCTCTGTTTGCGAAGCGTGCCTGCCCCGCTTTAGATTGCCAGTCTGTCCTCAGCCTATGGAAGCACATGAAGCTGCCTTATGCTGAGTCCCATTACTGGTCCTGTGAATCTCCCCAGCAATAGGGAACCAAGCACCTCTGCGTGCAAACAACATGCCCTACCACTGAGATAGCAGCCCTTCCCAGCCCCCAGATGGAAGTTAAACACTATATGTTTTCACCTATTCGCACATACCTCCCCAGCTACAAGAAACTCTGAAGACTGCTGTCCGTCCAGCACAGCAAGATTAGCAAAACCACTGCAGGTGACACGATCCAAAATCATGACTTTAACATTAAAGCTGACTGCTCTTCCTTGAAGCACTGCTCCTCCCACTTTTAAAAGTTAGGAATAGTGACAGCTGCTTCCAGACGTCATCTTAATACAAAGTAGCCATATGATTGGCAGAAAAGCTGCCCTCAGTTGGAAGCGCAAACGTGGGAAGACCACTCCCTCCTGTGTTCAATTTCCGCCTATCACACAGCAGAGGCGCTCTGGTTGGTAGCCTCGTTGTTATGATTAGAAGCCCCACTGATTTGATAACACTTATTCAAGTAAATATGCTTAGGATTGCAATCCAAAGGTTTGGTACTAACTTGAAATCAGTGCAGCTTTTGAAAACCTGGTTAACAAAGGCATGTTTGTCACTCAGGAAGGAAGGTAGAAGAAGATGACGATGACAAAGAGATTGGATTTATACCCCGCCCTTCACTACCCAAAGGTGTCTCAGAGCGGCTTACAATCTCCTTTCCCTTCTCCTCCCCACAACAGACACCCTGTGAGGTAGGTGGGGCTGAGAGAGCTCTCTCTGGAGAACTGCTCCTGAGAGAACAGTTCTGAAAGAACTTGTAACTGACCCAAGGTCACACCAGCAGCTGCATGTGGAGGAGAGGGGAACCAAACTCGGTTCTCCCAGATTAGAATCCGCGCTCCAAGCCACTACACTAAACTGGCTGTCTTATGGTATAAGACCAGAGGCAGGACCTTCATGCTACATTGTGGGTAGACAGTGCTGTCACGTTGCAGCTGACTTATGGTGACCCCGTAGGGTTTTCAAGGCAAGAGAGGAACAGTGGTGGTTTGCCATTGCCTGCCTCTGCATAACAACCCTGGACTTCCTTGGTGGTCTCTCATTCAAGCACTGATCAAGGTTGATCCTACTTAGTTTCTGAGACTTGACGATATCAGGCTAGACTGGGCCATCCAGGTCAGGGTGCATGTACCACATTAGGTAAAAGTTTCCCTTGCTCAAAAGCCAGTCAACTACAACTCTAGGGATGCGGCGCTCATCTCTGTTTCCAAGCCGAACAGCCTGCGCTGTCCAAAGACGTTTCCATGGTCATGTGGCCGGCATGACTAGATGCCGAGGTGCACGGAATGCTGTTACCTTTCCATCTGTGGTACCTATTTATCTACTTGCAATTTCTTGCTTTCGAACTGCTAGGTTGGCAGGAGCTGGGACCAGAGACAGGAGCTCACTCCGTCATGCAGCACTCAGGTCTCGAACTTCTGGTCAGCATCTTAACCACTTGAGCCACTGCAGCTCCTCATATACCACATTACATTATCTCAAGTGCTGCACTTTTGAATGGATTCACTTCACACACTTAAGGCCTGATTCATACATGCACCTACATCATAACTAAGTGGGTTTTCTTTTTAAATGTGCGTGTGTGTGTGTGTGCCTGGAAGTCATGGCAACCTCTGGTGACTGACCCCCTACTGGGGGCCTGGAGGATATTCAGAGAGGCGGCTGAATAAAGCCTGCCCCCGCCTCCCACCTCTGGTATTTTAAGGAAGTCTTCCTTCCAAGTACTTGCCAGAATCGACCCTGCTTAGCTTCCAAGATCTGATGAGAACAGGCTTGCCTGGGGCTGTGCCGGTCAGGGCCATCATGAGTAGGTGGGGAAGAGGCATGCCAGAAGTTCATAACATTGGTGCATAGTGTGGAGAGGGCAGAGAGAAATCATGCCGTACTCTCATAACATGGGAATGTGGGGATATCTAATGAAATGGATGGGTGGTAGGTAGACTTGCCAAAAGCATAATAAACATGGAATTTATTGTCATAAAATAAAGTGATGACCACTAGACTGCTTTTGAACGGGGACCAGACTAATTCATGGAGGATGGATGTTAGCCACACTAGTTCAATGGGACCTCCAAGTTCAAAGGCCCTAAATTCTGATTAGCAGACCCTGGATGGAGTGGTGTTCTCCTTTAGAGCTTCAAGAGCAGAGGGGGCTGACCTCTGCAAGAAACTGGATTCTGGACTTGACAGATCTTTGGTCTGGACCAGGAAGACTTGTCTCAGCACCTGACAATTTGCAGCTGAGTGGGTGAACAGACTTCAAGTATTGGTGTTGCAACAGAACTGATATTCCCTCCTCTCCCTCTCAAACCCTGTAAATTTTAGAGAGTTGACTCCCCCCCCCCCCCACTTCCGTTCAGTGGAATTTACTTTCAAGGAAACATATACTGTTAGCTTATTATCCCATGCACATTTTCTGGAAAGCAAATTGTAACAGGGCGACATGTAAACATTCCCAGGATCAGGCTGTAATTCTGTTCTGCACTTAATTGGGTAACGGTGACTAACATTTCAGGGGCTAGTTTGTACAGGAAAGCCAAAGCCATGTCCAATGGGGGAGGGGCCAGAGTTGAAAAATTCCAAATAGCTCCAATCGGGCACAGCTCAACTAAAGGGCACGGTTAGTTGCCTTTGGGCAAGGAATAGTGTGCCCCACACCTATTTCCCTTCCTTTCCCTACTGATCGCATTGCCTGGCATTACAAGCGCCGTCAATATACAACCCCCCTCCCTGTAGAGACTGAAAAAATGCCGAACAATCCCATACCTCAGGTTAAAAAAAACCTTCCAGGATCTCGCGTGCACATTAATGCACGCTTTTGCTTTGCAAAAACACACACTCCGACCCTAAAAAACACCATTTCTTAAACAAAAAACTTTGTCAAAGTTTCTGGAGAATTCCCTTTGCCTCAGCCCCCCCACCCCAAGTTTGCAATTAATCTAGCAAAAAAGGGGACGTCTAACTACACAATATTCGCCATCTAAAACAACAGTTGCACACCAGTCTCGCTTGGTTGGGGACCAAATTGCTGCAATGCTGGAGCTAGCTGCTATTGATGACGAGGATAATAATAATAAAGATAATAATAAGGAAAGACAAGAGGGAAGTGAAGAGAGAATCGGGGAATGGCTGATGCGATGTCTTGCTGGTAGGTCCGGGAACGAAAGAATAAGAAAATTGAAGGAGAGCGGCCGGGTGGGGGGGAAGGGGGATGACAAAAAGTCTTGAGTGTTGATTTATTGCACAAGCCGCTGGTCATTTCCATATATTGAAATACGCCCAAGCGGCCAGCCAGGCAATTTCCTTTGAAGAGCGACTGCCGTCGTCCCTGGCCGGGCGGTTCCCACGTGACATCCCCCTCCCCCTTTCCTCCAGAGCCTTTACAACTCCCACCTCTGGAGGGAGGGTATTTGGTGAGCCACCTAATATGTGATTTAAGAAGTAAGACAAGAGTACGATCTTTACCCGGAGGAGGGTTGAGTGGCAGGGACAGGTGGGCTGGGGCGAAAGCAATTTCCAAACTAGCATTCCACCTTCCCCCCACCTCCCGCGCTGCCTGCTCCTGGTTCTTTGTGTCTTCCACTCGGCTGCAGAGTCATCAGGGGAGGCTCGTAAGCAGTCCGGGCTTACTCGGGAGTAAGCGCCATTACGCCACTGAACGCAGAATCTGGGGCATGGCAAGCAACTCACGTTTCCTTAGGCGTAAACCTCAGTAGGATTTGTTAGCAACAGTATAGGATTGCAGTCGTCCAGGGCGCGTTCTGAGGTTGCAAACCGGTGCGCCTTTACCCGAAAGTAAGCCCCACGGAACTCGCTGGGACTTATTCCGACATGCGGAGGGGCTAGGGTGCGCGGCTACGCCGCTATTCGCGTTTATTTACAACTTGTAATCCCTTCAATTCGGTGGGACTTACTTTCGAGTAAGCACATGGAAGGTCGGTTGACCGTTTGCGGGATCCTCTGATCGGATTGAAGGGGGCGAAGGCTGTGGGTGTAAAGGCTGCTTACTTTTGCAGGCCGTTTCGTCGGAAACACATGCTTAGCATAGATTCAGGTGCACACTTACTTAGAAGCAAATCTCCCACTATATTCAGCGGGGCATACCGCCAAGTAAGTGCGTCGGACTGCCGCCTCAGAATAGCCCCTCCTTACGTTTGGAGTCCATAGAAATAAAAAAAAGACTGCAGAAACGCGTGTTTTTTGGGGTTTTTTCTTTTTTTAAAAAAATCCTTTCCGGCAGCTGCTGGATGTTTGAGGTTATAACCGCGTGCCTGCGTGAGCGTGAGAATGCAGAACTAGCTTATTATTAATTCTAGCCCTTCTCTGCAGAACTAGGTGATTCGCCGCGCTCCTTCTCATTTCAGCTCGCTATTTTAATTCTTGCGTAGCGCTGATCTGTCGGCTGTATATAAACAATATTTATTATGAAGTTTAGCGCCTAAGGCTGCGGTCCCGTGCGCGGTTTACTTGGGAGCAAGCCTCCGTTGATTTACTGCTGAGTAAACATGCTGGCCAGGTGCATTTTTTGAGAGCGCGTTTGCAGAGTACCCCCCGAAGGGTTCAGTGGCACTTGCTCCTGAGTTAGCACGTATAGGATCAGGCCACATACATAACAATGTAGCATATATATATATATTTAAAAATTGAAACTTTGATCCGATTCCCCCCCCCCCGTGCAATTCTTCCTCCCCTTTTCCTATGACATGTAGGTAAGTAAAGGATGAGTAAAGCAAACAATAAGTTGGGTAGAGACAGCACAGTGTGAACTGGGCAGTTTGGTTGCTCGGTGCGCAAACCTGTCGTTGCCATTTTTGCAGGTGGCGGGAGTGGGCAGGAATGCTGCTTTAATAGCTTCTATCAAATCCCTGCTGGGCAAGCGGAGGGGGTGGGGGACATGGGGGTCTGTGGTGAGTGAGGGACTCTTTGGAGGTGAATGGGGGGGGGGGGGGAAATCACATCACACAAGCCCTGTCTGTAGATTTATGGTTGCATAAGAGGCTTGATCATTTCCATATATTGAAATGTGGTGTCCTTTGCACGCATCGCCCAAGCCCTTGGAAAGAGGAGGGGAGGGGGGAAGAGAAGTGTGTGGGGGGGGGAGAGACATTGGATTCTGCCTTGATCAATGTTGACTGTGAAGCGGGGGGGGGGGGGCGGAGAGGAAAGCCTAGGCTGGCACCAGATGGAACCGGGTCTAGTCAAAGGTCAAGGTTGGCCGGGGCTGCTATTGAATCGGTTGCAGCCTCAAAGATAGCTCTCTGCCTTAGAGGCACCCACTGGGGTTTCTCAAAATCAAATCTAATGGAAGAGGCAGTCACAGAATGAAATCGCTTCATCTGAATGCTAAAATTGTTATTTGGCTACATTAAAGACAGGCAGGGAGGGAGGGAGGACGAGAGACCAGCCACATTTCTAGCAGTTTGCATGGGGGGGGGGGGGATGGAGACGCCTGCGCGCACAGAGAGAGAGAGAGAGAGAGGAAAAAATCCTTGTGAATACGCAGCAGCTTCCAGGAATAATAAGGAGGTGTGCGTGAGTATATCAGATTGAAGGGTCTCAAGGAAATATATGTTTACGACGGGAACTACACAAGTCATAGTTCTGTTATCTTGGGGGGTAATCTGTACATTTGCTTTCTGGCTACTACTGTGCACCAGTCATCAGAGTGCCAATGGGACTTCATGGGGATTGGACTGTGGCTGCAATGTTTGGTCAATTTAATTGGGCAGATCAATTTAAACACTTTGTAATGAATAAAAAGGTGCTCCTCCCCAAGCTAACTGGACAGAGATTTTGAATGCAAGCATTACAGGAAAACACAAATGGCAGGTAAGGTACCCCTTGTTAGAATACACATTGCCCATTCGCACACACAGGAGGGAATGCTTCTTTCTGTGATGCATATCTGCACCTTCTGAAAAGAAAGGTTTGGATCCAGAAGTGGACTTCTGCTTACTCTTTAGCTCACAAAAAGGCTGCTTCTTTGTGTCAGGCACTGGCATAAGATGTGCCAAGGAAAGTAAATCTAAAGACATTCTTCTGTTTGTACAAGAGCTTTTGCACAAGCGAGAGAAATGCTACAGAACCTTCCTATTCCAGCATTTCACCAACTCTTTCACTAGGGCTTGTGCACACATTTCCAGAGTTGTGTTAACAGAGGTTTTCCTTCTCAGTTTTCTCTCAAGCCAATCTCAAAATAATATATTTTTCTACTCTAATCCTGCCGACCTAGCAGTTCAAAAGCAAGAAATTGCAAGTAGATAATAGGTGGGAAGGTAACAGCGTTCTGTGTACTTTGGCATTTAGTCATGCCGGCCACATGACCACAGAAAAAGTCTTTGGACAGTGCTGGCTCTTTGGCTTGGAAATGGAGATGAGTCGGATTCGGCTGTCTTTCGAGCAAGGGAACCTATGGCGTTTTAATAGACTCATCAGTTGAAACATTGTTCTTCAGTTACCCTGTGCAGTGGGGGTCGTCTCTGGGAGATTACTATGAAGGTGGATGTGGTCATTTTACTGTTCTCTTCCTCCTCAGTTTTCTGTAAGTAAACCCATTTATTTATATCCTGCTGAAATATACATGCTGAGGAAACTGCAAACACTGAAAGATGTATCTGCAGTGTATGAAAACAATTTTTGGGGTATCACTGCCTCCAACAATCGCACAGATACAACAAGGTGGTGCTGAGTAAATGGAAAACTACACTGAATCACCAACAGTAATGTAACAACATACCTTTATCCATCAAGAAAAGCCATTATAACAGCAATTCACTTCATTAATAATCCTTTAACCCCCAAATCCGGATGCACCATTAGAACTGGGAATTAGAAGCCTTATGAAGTAAAATGCCAGCTCCACTAGGTTAGGCATGAAGACTGCACTCTAAGGGTTAATAAATTTGGAATTAATTGATCGTCCCAGCTTGATAGAACCACTATGAAATGATTTAATATACAGCATTTGCAGGTTAACAGTCAGCTCACAGATGATGGTGAGTTCACAGTCTCTTAGTTCACTAGATGGAATGGTGGGACCAAACATCTGGAAAGTGAGTGATCAGAAGTGTATGGCTTAGGACAGGCTGAGAATCCCAGCTGGGGTGTTCTTTTCTCTAACAATCAGAGGTTGCCAGCAATCTAACTTGGAGTAAGTACGTAGGATGGAAAAGGTAGAGCTGGGATCCCCCTCTGCTGTGGATTTGATGGCTACAACATTTAGTTGTTCCATTGGCTTGGATTAATTGACTGAAAAAATAGTTGATTAAAAAACCTTCCCAATTAATTGGCCAGCATGCAGTTTTTAAAAATTAACTCTGTTTAATTGCAGCTCTTAAAAAAACCATGAGTGTTGGGTGCCATCTTAGAAGAGGCATCCCTCCTTCCTCTTATGAAGGAATGCCTCTTCTGAGGTGGTGAGCCAACAAAATAGTTCACTCACAGTTCTAAGCATGTGCTAAATATCATTATGCAATTATATAATAGTTGTTTTACTACATAGTTCTTTGGGTCACTGATTCACCTTTCGTTTCTGATCTTTGAAGATGGGGCCTATGGCATCACCTGTGTTCACCAAATACTCAGCGTTTTTCAGATGTATTGTTTTTGTACACACGCATCTTTATAAAGGTTTAATTTATTCAAGTGCGTAGGATTGATTCACTGCATGTTCTTTAGCCGATACTTTACTGGGTATCTAATACTTCTGGAAACTTATTTGAAGTTTTCAGGAAGGGAAAAGGTTGATATTTTGATCATAAAAGTTTCCATCAGCCATCTTATATGCAGTTCAGAAACATGTTACAGCTGAACAGCATCATCTTTCCAACCCACTCCCTGGCAAAGGAGAAATTGCTGTAAGAAAAAAATAACAATGGTAACCGCTAGATGTCAAGCAGGATCAAGGGAAATGTAGGGTTGAAATTCTGGGGTGTTCCTTTCTCCCCTGCCTAAAAAGCACTAAACTATGCTGTTCATATGGTAAAAGCAAAGTAAATGAACATCCATCCTTTGACTGCTTTTTTCCTTGTGTGTGTGTCTTGACAGTTAAGAATCTGGTTTTAAATATAATTTAGGCAGCTTAATGCCTTTGTCTTCCACCCTCTCCTCCCCCAAGCTTGCTCTTTTTGCTGTAGCGTTTAAACAAAAATATATAATAATAATACCATAAAACAGTTCTCTAAGATGAGAGTATAAAATGACATGATAGACTGGCCTATAACCATTTTTATTATTTGATAAAGAGGGGGAGCGCCTCCTGATCCATTAGGCGCTGTCATGTGAATACATTTCCAGGCGATTTTTAAAATGCATATTATGTATTCAATAGACCGTCACGGGTCTGAATTGTATCATGTTATTCTGTTATAGGCAGGGACCACTGCAGTGCTCATAGGAACGCCAGCAATAAAGTTACTGCACATCTGCTTATAGCTTTTACTCTTAGATAATATAGCAAAACCTCCCCTTTAAATCTTTTGGACTAATGACCTACAAAATTTTACTTTGGCAATCAAACCCCTCTCGTAAGGCACACCAGAGGAGAACAATGAAGGAAAATAACCAAGATTCCCCCCCACCCCCATTTATATTTCAACTTTCTAATATGGACATCATTAGTACAACAAACAGAAGCGTTATTTAAATTTCTCGCTAAAACGAGAACAAATGACCAAAACCAACCAATCAAATGCCGGGCCATAAAAATAAAAAGATACAGCCTTTAATTTGTTTTAGCAGTAATGAGATTATGGCGCCATGGGCAAATACAGCTAGATTTTTACGAGCAGGTACATTACAGAGAGGGGGAAGGGGAGATCTGTTTTTGTATGAATGGACAGCTACGACCACCTTAGAGGTGACTAGGTTAAGATGAGGATATATTGGCTGGATGTGTAATTTAAAAGCGATCATATCATATTTGCCAGTCTTTTCTGGGCATAGGAGGAAAATGGATAAAAGAAAAAGAAAGTCATTTTAAAACAAACAAACAAATGGACTAAAACCAGAATCGGCTGTAAATACTTGTCATTATTAAACTAGGCGCAACAAGAAGAGGAGACTGAATGAAGGCATTTGATTGAAATTAATAATGCCCCCCTCGCCCCCGGTGCAACTTCCAGTCACATTTCTTTTGTTTGTATTTCATTCATCCAGAGTTTAGCTCAGAGCATCTTCTTAAAAAAATGCTTTTAGTTCCATACCCTTTTAAAAATAACATCTTGTAATAGAAATACTGATAAGCCTTAATATACAAGTGGGGATTTTCACAGGGTGTTTTCTGTTTATCAGTGGGAAGATGCTCTGCCGTCTCTTCTGCGGACAGCTTGTGGATACAGCAGGGGGCACCACTAACATATAAATTACGTGGAATGGAGCTGCTTTGGCTCTCTTCCTTCTACTTGAAGGCGGAACCATTGAAACCAGTTATCTCTCAGCGATTTGCATATTTATGGGGCCTCCTGCCGTTTTCTCTGATTGCTTTACAGTCAGGAAAGGTAACAGAAATTTTTTTTTAGATCCTTTCGTTTAAAAAAAAATATATATATATATATGAAAAAAGGATAATATGTGAAGCAGTTGCTCCGATACATCGCTAATCTTTGTAAAAACCCATGGCATGAAATTTGTTTACCAAACACTTCCCTGCATCTTATCTTGTAGTGTGTGTGGGTTGTTTTTTTTTGGAACTTGTAGTCAAAAGAGCCAGGCAACCAGAGTGCACCCTTTTCTGCCAGAGTGCTGTACAACAAGCGCCGAATCATTTGAAGGGAGATAATTAGCCGAGTCACATCCCGCAAATGTATAGCCATAAAGAGGTTTCAGTCCCAGAAGAACAGAAATGGCGTCCAACAGACACTTTAAACCCACAGAGCCATGATACGTTTTAGTCTGTTTGTTTTTAGTCGGGCCTCTAAGCAACATATGAAAATGCAGTTGGGTTTATGCATGAGGATACTCCATGCTTGACACAGGATAGTTTTCTTTTGCTAGCTCTGAGGTGCTTTGGGTACACCTTCAGCGAATGGGACTTTCTTGTCCTAGACTGGCCATTGTGTACTGTAGACAGATGGTTTTCACACTGCGTCCCGAGGAATTCTGCAGTTCTGCTGAAGCCTCTTGGTGAGAATAGGAACCATTTCTAAAGAGCCAAGCTTCCCTGACGGTTATCTTCCCATCCAATGCGCAGCTTCAGGGGGAAGGTTTCCTGTGGCATGGAGAACCTTGGTTCACATGAGACATATCCAGCCCCACAGGCCAGACTGGCACATAGAATGCTCTCTCTTTACAGAACCTCCTGCAGGGCTTAGGGGTTCCACAGCAGAGGTTCTTTGACAGGCACATTGAGGTAAAAAGCGTGCTTTTGAGATGGTTTGAAACAATTTAACTAAACCACTTATTATTGAACCTCCTTCCCCCCCTCCTGGTCTTGAGACCTACTTGCAAGAGAGTCACAACTTACTTTTGGTTCCTGACCTGCAGATTGAGAACCACTGGAATAAGGGGCTAACTCTGGTGGAATGTGGGTCATGTGAAATATTGGGGTGGGGTGGGGGGGCTAGGGCATAAAGCAGAGAAACAGCAGGCAGGAAGAGGGGCGGAATTCTTCCTCACTTGCTTTTGCACCTCTTTCAGCAGTTTTTCTTCCAATGGGATATACTTTCTTAGAGCCCTACTATGAGATAAACAGCTGGGGAAGAGGAATTGTGCCCACCACTTCTTTGCTTTAAATTGCCCAGCCTTCATTTTATGCCATGTCCTAGCACATGGATTTGCCAGTATTGTGGGTTGGAAGCCCCCACCCATGCTGTGGTTTTTCAAAAAAAATTCTTCTCTGTCATTTAACCTTTTTTTTGCTTCTGCCTAGCAGGTTCTGTTCTTCCAACTCCTTTCCTGCCTCTGTTCCATTTCCTTGATGTTGGATGGTTTATCTCACCTTTTACCATTTGGTATTTAATCTCTACGCTATATTACAGATCTGTTGTCATTAGAATTGCTGTCTCTCTCTCTCTCTCTCTTTTTTTTTTGCCCCAGCAGGGCTCCTGTGACTTTTACAGTTGCCTGACAGGCAGAAATTCAACATGTGAGGCTTTCCTTATAGCACCTATATTGTCCGAAGGGCTTTCTCTGTTGAATCCCTTACTGGTTTGTAGCTCTTAAAAGCACAAGACTCCAGAAAGTGGTGGTATTTGTTGTTCTCAGTTTCCCCCAGTCTCCCTTCCCATTATGACCTTCCCAGTTTCTCAGTTGCAAGATGCATAGATCTTGTTATTTCAGTCCCCTTAAACAGGAGGCCTCTGTTCTTACAGTTCTTATCACCCCGGTGGGTATGCAACTGTCAGTCGGAAGACACAGACTCCAATGTTACTGATATGAATTAAGTTGTTTTATTGGAAGGCACCATTGGAAAGTACACTACAAAAACAAACTGCAAACTGAATCAAATGCATGACACATAAACACATATGAAGAGGCAAGGATACCAAACCATCAGAAAGAGGTACATGACTACAGCAAATAATATGGGATACGTAAACACTCGGTACAGAAGCATGAACAAATAAAACAGTACAGCTCTAAACCAGCTCACAGTAGAGATCACAGAACCATATACTAATAGATATCGTAACAAAAGATATCATATATACCATATAACCATGAAGCACAAAATGGCAAGCCCCACAATTGGTTCCAAGCCCAGCTGAAACCAGACAAGATGAAATGTGAAATCAATGAGTGGGAGAGAGAGAATCTCTAGCCATGTGTAGAGCATGCTTCCATTACACACACCCCACTGCAGTGTTTACTGTTGTGTTCAGGAGCAAAACAAATGTGCTAGGGTCACCATGTAGAAAAAAGGATTTGCCAGGAAGAAGGGGAATATAATTAACTTTGTCCCTGCCTGCTGGATGTCTCTTGGAATATGCAAGTGTCCCCACTTCAGTCATGAAAGAGTTAATCTGTTGTTTCTGTTCACAAATAGTAGTTAGTTAACACTGACCAAATAGAAACTGTGTAGAAGTTCCCACTAGAGAAGTATAAGGTAGTATTCTAATTAAGGATATCCAAGTTGGTCAGACAGTTTTATTGGGGTAATATTGCATGCTTTTGGTCTCACAGGGAGTTTTGGGGAACCTTCTTTTTCTTTGTTCTAGAGATCAGAAGGGTTTTAGCGAAAATGGCATTTAGATCCGGTGAAGATAGTTAGACCAGGGATGGCAAACTCATTTGTTATGAGGGCCGGATCTGACATAAATGAGACCTTCTTGGGCCAGGCCATATGTATCATAAAATGTAATGCCAGGTAGTGGAGATATAAACTTTATAAAGGACACAAACACAAAGATTTTTTAAAATTAAATAAAACATGCTTAAAACACTAGCACTCTTGCAATATTTGGTCTATTTAACAGTCTCTGATAACTGACACCTCTTGCTCTGAATTATTGCATCAAAATGTCTGTGCTGTAGCAATTTTGAGTATGCTGTTCAGGTGTGTATCTGTAAGCTGCAAACCTACTTTTGATTTACTGACATTCATTACAGAAATCTCATGCTCAGTGTTCTGAGCCCAGGACCTAGGGGAAAACATGAAATGGCTGGGCATTGCAAGCTTTTGTACATAATCTGGGCATTGCAAGCTTTTGTACATGTTGCTTCATCTGCAGGTCAAGAACATGAAAAGGCATCCTGACACAGACTGAGGGCTGTTTGTTTGTCTACAAAACTATAATCTTCCCCAGAGAAATAACTACAACTTCCTACAAAGGAAATGTGCTGGGTGAACTTGGTCTGGACACACACACTCTCAGCCTAATCCACCTCACTGGCTTGTTATTTATCCTCTAAAACAGCTCACATTGCTTTCTTACTGAGAAAGACTGGATCATGAGTGCATGAATACAGTGAAAAGGGGGAGGGAACCCAGTTGCACCCAGAAGAAACCCTGGCATAAGGAGCCCAACAAAATACATACACAGCATAAAGAGCCCAACAGAATACACACACATTGCAGCAAGGCACAAAGCTCATACCTTGAACAAAACTTTGTTGGTCTTAAAGATGCCTGGTATTTCTCCTGTGTGATTGAGGCAGCCCAGCAAAGCAATTTCTCCCTCCCTCCCTTCAGGGAGGAGCCTCAGCCAGTGGAAGGAAAAAAAGGCTTCCCCTTGTCTCCTTTATATGATTGAGGCAGCCTGGCTGGGAAGCAAGCTGTAGCTGGTTCCCTCCCTCCCCCTGGGAGGAGGAGGGGGAGGAGCCTCAGCCAGTGTTTTACCAGACTCAATTGCACAGGAGAGGCTTGCCTATCTATCTCTCCTGTGCAACTGACAGAGTCTGGTAAAGCAAGCTGCAATGTAGCAGCAGCAGCAGAATTGGAAAAAGAAGCAGGAAACAGCTAGGGCCTTGCAGGCCGGATTGGAGTCCTCTGAGAGCCTGATTGAGCCAATGGGCCACATGTTTGACACCCCTGAGTTAGACTGTTTGATCTTTATTTCTTTTCAATTCCTGTGTACCCTTCCTTCTTTTATCTCTTTGTAAACTTTTCTTTTTAATCAAACACACGACCATGTGCTGCTTTTATTCCGCTGTGCATTTTTAGTGTTTTGCTAATTTTATCCAACATAAATGGATATGGGGACCAGCTCACTTCCGCTGTGTATCCCAGAAAGCAGCCTTCTGTGTGTTTGTCTTTGAGCTGACAGGCAGGATGCTTTTTTGAAAGGATTTGTTTTGCATGCAGATTTTTATAAACTCTTCGGACTTGTGAGAGAGGACTTTCCGTTAGCACTTGCTTCATTTGCAAGACACAGGATTCTGCTTCTCTTCCTTTGTATATACCTAGAAAAAGGAAATCTGCAATTCCAAAGTGAAAGAAGTCATTGAATCATCAGCCTGCCTCAGTAAGCATATCTTCAGAAGTGAACAACAGGACTCTGGTACAAACTGTAAGTGAAAGAGCAATCCAAAATCCTTCCTCCTTATTCCAAATCCCAAAACTGAATGACCAGAACTATTTAATATGGAAACAAAGAATTCTGTGTACTTTGAAAGCTCAACAAATCTTAAATGTTATTGAATCAGAATCTTCAGAGGCGGAATGGGAAAGAGATTTGATACACATGATGCCAGGGCACAATGGATCGTCCCAAATTCAGTAGGGGATAAAGAGTGACCTCTAGTGATGAACTCTGGAACTGCTAAGGAAATATGGCAGAAGATGCAACAAAAGTATGATTTAAGGACAGCGAAGCAGACTTTGTTTTAAAGATGGAGATTTTATAATTCTAAATTCCATGAAGGGGGGGCGTGTCTAATCTAGATAGCCTTATGGCACGAGATGCAGAAATGCAAGCATCTGGAGTTAGTTTTTTACCAGATGAAATAAATGCTGTAATTCTAAATAGCTTTCCCAGGTCATATGGTAATCAAATAGCTGTGTTGGAATCCCAGGATAAGATAACGTGGAATATATGTTGAACTATATGAGAGATGAATGTATAAAACAATCTGTTGTTGAAGCAACGAGTGGAATGGCTGTTTTGAGATTAAAACAAGGAAATGAACATGTTACTTGCTTTAATTGTCAGAAGAAGGGACATATTGTAAAGCATTGTAGGCAGAGGGGCATGGAGGCTCAGAGAGTAAATAGTACACTTGTTCAAGCACACAATGCAGCCCCTACTGGCCACAGGAAAGGCGAAACTAAACCTGAAAAGCAGCCCCCTCAGCAGCATGCATACATTGTATCTGGAAAAGTCACAGATGTGAAGAAGATTCTGGATGTTTTTCTCATGTCTGTCATGATAAAGATTGCTTTGTGGAACTGAATGAAGGAGCTGGATATAATTTAGTTCAGGCAGATGGGAGCCTTCTGCATGTGCAGGGAGCTGGCACTGTAAAATTCAAGGGTTTGAATGCTGTTGGAGATACAGCTGAGAGTCTTCCAAGAGACTGTGTGTTTGCTCCTCAAGTCAAGCAGAACTTGTTATCAGTGAAAAGAACTGTGCAAAATGGAAACAGATTTCTGATCACAGAGGATGGGTGCAGCAACTTTCACCCTGAATCCAATGATGAAATATTGGCAGAGGAAATTGGTGGTTTCTACTATTTGAGGAATGTTGGAGAGCCTGTTTATTATGCAAGGACTAGTAATAGCTCTTATTCAGACTGTATCTATTTGTGGCACTGGAGGACGGGCCACAGAAGTATTGAAACTGCAGAAACTGTTGCAAGATTGTTGTGTCAAAGTGGCTGATTGTGGTCAAACTCGAGATTGCTGTGACATTTGTCTAAAAAGAAAGGTGAACAAACCCAGATATAAGAAGCAACAGAGTGTGCACAATGAGGGACTGTTGCAAAAGGTCTTTTCTGATTTAGCTGGGCCTTTTTGTGCTTCAGTTGGAGGGAACAAATACATTTTGATGTTTATAGAATTCAGAAGCCGCTTTGTGTATGTTTACCTGATATATTCAAAGGATTGAGTGCTGAAAAAAAATAAAAAATTATGTTGTTGCTGTGAGAAATAAATTCAGTAAAGCTCCAGAGGTCCTGTTTACAGACAATGGAAGAGTATTACAGCAAGGAGTTCCAAAGGTACCTGGAGGAGGAAGGAATAAAGCATGATACAACTGTGCCTTATTCTCCCCTAAAGAATGGCACTGCTAAAAGGCTTAACAGAAGCTTGCTAGAGATGGCATTCTGCCTACTCCTACAAGCTGGCTTGCCTGTCCCCTGCTGAGCAGAAGCAGTAGATACAGCTGCTTCCTGGCATAACAGAATTCCCTCGAAGGTCACAGGGAAAACACTATTTGAACTGTGATTTGGAAAGAAGCCAGGCCTAAAGCATTTAAAGGCATTTGGCTCAAAGGCATATGCACATATTCCTAGGGAAAGAAGGGGAAAATTAGATACCAGAGCTGAATTGGGAATCCTTTTTGGGTAGGCTCAAAGTGCAAGGGAATATAGAACTTAAAAGTATGTAATGTGGTGCACACTGATGAAAGCAGTGTACACCAAACTTCTGAGCATATAGAGTCCGCAGTGCAAAGCAGCCAGGAAGCTGATGAAGTCTCTTCTACTGATATGGCCAATTGGCTACCTGCCAGAGCTGCCATTCAACAGGATAGGCAACAGGAGACCCCTCAGTCAGAAGGGGAGGCAAGGGAAGCTGGGCCAGAAGAGACACAGGCTGCTGTGAGATACTCACAAAGAAGCAATTTAGGCGTACCACCACTAAGGTTTTCTCTTCATGCAAATGTGCAGCCTGTAAATGAACCTTCAAGCTGGAAAGAAATGACTGACCTACCTGCACCTGAAAGAAATGAATGGGTGGATGCAGCCAATGAAGAGTTTGAGTCTTTGCAGAGTAATCAAACATGGACACTAACTATGTTACCTCCTGGAAGAAAAGCCATTGGATGTAAATGGGTGTTCAGGGTGTAACACAATACTGATGGCAGTGTGGAAAACTACAAAGCACGTTTGGTGGCAAGAGGGTTTACAAAAAAACCTGGAACTAATTTTTTGGAAACTTTTGTATCTGTTGTAAAATAACATCCATCAGGACTTTTCTAAGTATAGCAGCATCAAGAGGGATGCATGTTTAACATCTGGACATAAAAACAGCATTCCCCAATAAAATGAGGAAATCTAGATGGAACAACCAGAAGATTTTCAAGATAAAGGAAAAGAGAATCTTGTATGTAAACTTCAAAAGAGCATCTATGAACTTAAACAAGGTGCCAGAGCTTGGAATGAAAAGTTAACTTTGCTGCTGCAATGTCAAGGCTTTCAACAAGGAAAGGCAAAACCCTGTCTATTCTCAAGGCTTAAAAATGGACAATATCAGTATGTGCTCACTTCTGCTGATGTCCTGATTTTATGCTGCCATAACGAGGAGGATGTGGAAGAAACTGCTGAGGACTTAGTGCAAGTGAAATGTCTGGGAGAAGTGAACTGCTATCTTAAAATACAAATGGAAAGGACCGAAAATGGAAGCTTTCTTCTGAACCAAAAGCACAAAATTCTAGACCGGGGTGGGCAATTGTTTTGGCTCAGGCGCCACTTTGTGGGAGTGGAGGTTAGCGGAGGGTCGCACCTTTTAAAATGATTGCATTCATTAGCTAACTTTGCATTTCAGAAAAAGGGTATAAATTGTATCATAAAAATCAATAAATATAAATTAAACAAAATAGTGGTAGTTTTATGCAATTTATTTATTGTGCTAATTTCATCTATAGCTGCAAGCACATTTAATTTTAGAATCAGTTTAATGAGACAAATGTACCCTATCACACTTTTCTAGTTTTTTTGAAATCAGGAGTGAGATTGATTGTTGAGAAACCACGTGGCCAACTGTCTTGGCAGGCCACAAAAAACTCTGTGGCGGGCCGTATGTGGCCCACGGGCCGCAATTTGCCCACCCCTGTTCTAGACCTTTCTGAATCCCTGGGCCTAAAAGATGCTAAAAGAGTTAACACTCCGCTTGAACCAGCTTCCCCCAACCTTAAGGATGGAGTGTTGCTTGAGAACAACCAGCAGTACAGAGAAGTAATTGGCAAACTTCTGTACTTCAGCACAGTGGCCGGACCGGACATATCTGCAGCTGTTGGAATCCTGTGCAGAAAGTTCACCAAATCATTATGATTGGAATGCAGTAAGGAGACTGGCTAGATATCTCAAAGAAACAGCTGACCTGAAACGAAAGATCTCAGCTTGAGACAACCCAAGACTGACTGGATACATGGATGCTGACTGGGGTGAAGACAAATCTGACTGCAAATCAACTGTTCTTCTATGGAAACAGCCTGATTAGCTGGACTAGTCAAAAGTAAACTGTAGTTGTATAAAGTACTGAGTCCAGAGACACGTTGCTGTGAAATCAGCTCATAAGTTTATTGATGGTACAATTCCAAGCTATTGAATGGGGCTCGGGGGTCTGTTTAAATACATGTGTAAACCGCACCCCCGCCTTTGTCTAAACTCCCTGATGGGATTACCCTGATAAGATTATGCCCACTTTCTGATAGGATTACTCCGATAGGATTACCCTGATAAGATTATGTAATTTACAATACCGCCAGGCTATTGTCTCCCAAAGTGGAGCTCTGGTAGCCAGCTCAGCCATGTGCGTTTCTCTGACCGTGTGCGCGGTTGCCATTAGGACATAACTAGTTGCAAGATCGACAACTGAAGCTGAGTACATATCTGCCTCAAATGCCTGCAGTGAACTTCAATGGATCATCTGTCTAGTGAAAGACTCTGGTGTCAATGAACCTAAACCAATAACCTTGTTTGAAGACTATCAAGCCTGCATAGCCTTCTCAAAGAGTGAAAGCCTCAAAGGAAGCATATCGCTGTCAAATATCCTTCTGTGACAGAGATGCAACACGGACAGATTGAACTCAAGTATTGTCCTTCAGAAGAGATGGTTGTTGACACCCTCACCAAGCTTCTTTCGAAGGGGAAGTTCGAACACCTGTGCAAAAAACCAAGCCTTCATAACTTCGGTGTGTGACACTTGAGAAGGGGTGTTGGAATATGCAAGTGTCCCCACTTCAGTCATGAAATAATTAATGTGTAATTTGTGTTTACAAATAGTAGTTACTTAGCACTGACCAATTGGAGACCATGTAGAGGTTTCTGCTAGAGAAGTAGGAAAGTAGTATTCTAAATAAGGGGATCTAAGTTTATCTATTGGTTAAACAGTTTTATTGAGGTTATTGCATGGTTTTGGTCATGCAGGCAGTTTTGGGAAACTTTCTGTTTCTTTGTTGATCAGAAGGGTTTTAGCCAACATGGCGTTTCGATCAGGAGAAGATAGTTAAACTGTTTTATTTTTATTTCCTTTCAATTCCAATGTACCCTTCCCTCTTTCATCTCTTAGTAAAGTTTTCTTTTTAATCAAACACACATAAGCCAGTATATAATTGCTGTATTGTTGGTTTATTCTGAAAAAAAACAAAAACAAAAAAACATGATTATGTGCTGCTTTTATTCCGCTGTGCATTTTTAGTGCTCTGCTAATTTTTTCCAACAATGTCCCCTGCAACTTGTCCCTGATGTGGTTTGCAAAAACTATCTGCTAAATCAAGTAAGGACCAAACTACATGTTATGTTATGATGTCACTGCAAAGTGGATGTGGTTGTGGACAATAAGCGCATGAGTTCTATATCTGTACATCAGTTTTGTGTGAAGTGAAAATCCCCCTTGTGCAGATTCATATGTTCATGGTACAGGAACAGGGTCACCTGTTTCTCCATGGGGGAGGTATATGAACTTTCCCTTTCCCTAAAACCTGTAAGTGTGCACAGAGTCATGTCACGTTCTGGGTAAAGAGCAAAACAGTTCTCATTTTGCAAGCAAAGGGTTGATCTGCCAGCCTTGTATCACAGTCCACAGTGTGCTTGAGAACCTCTTTATTTTCACAGTTCCAGGCAGGCAGAGTAAGCAGGAGTGTTATCAGTGAGCCCACACACATGGCTACTTGGTTCTGTTGGGCTTATCAGGGGAGGGGCTGTAGTTCTGTGGTAGATCATCTGCTTTGCATGCAAAAATACTAGGTTCAGTTCCCAGCATCTTCAGTTAAAAGGATCAGGTGATGTGATCCATCTGAAACTCTGGAAAGCCGCTGCCAGTCAAAGTAGACAATTCTGACCTTGATAGACTAATCAGCATAAAGCAGTTTCGTGTGTTGAGGCATCACAGGTCATGTGAGCCTGGCTTAAAAACAGAGGAATCTCCAAATCCCCATCTCTCCTTTTCTTTTGATTCCTTGGTTGATAGCTCTATATTTCTCTGCAGCTGTCTGTCTATCCGGCTAAGGTCCTGAGTCTTGTGTGACTGGATACAGAGACTCTTGATGAATGCCTAGGAATGAATAGCTCATTTGGGCAGACCTTGCTCAGCACAGGTCGCTTTCTCAGCAGAGCAGTATCTGCATCTCATAATTTACCCTGACATTCCAGTTCCCAACTTCCTCCTACGTTCCCCCTTTATGTGCTATGAATAGCAAGAAAATGTGGTTCTGCTGAAAATTAAGGTCATGGCCCATGTGGCTTATGTTCAGGGCACTGTACATGCACAGTTGCCCAGGGTGACCAGCTGGAACAGAGGGCAAGGTTCCTGGGACCTTCAACATCAGCACAGTTGTTTGGCAGGTAGGCCTTGTCATTTCAGAATGTCAAAGGGGGCATGTGTGAGAATAGCCAAGCCTGCCAGGATCCTCACAATGATGAGAGGCGCCAATATTTATTCTTGTTCTTCTTTAACATTTTATGTCCTGCCCTTCAGTGGCACTCTCAAGGCAACCAACAATAGAAATTAAACATTAGTCATCATGACCAATAGAACTGTTAAAAAAATAATGCCAACACAGAATAAAACACTACAAAATAAAAAATTTAAAACCCTCCCCACAAGTAAGTGCTAAATACTTAAAAGTGACTAGTGCCTCCCCACTCAAACTCAAGTCAAACCCTGCAAACATATTCCAAATGGAAAAATAGTGAGCTGAAATGTCCCTCAAAAATAGTATTTACATGTCTTGGAAAGGCAAATATTTTACAGAGCCAGTGGTGTGTGGTTGGGAGACCCCGGTTAAAACCCTTGCTAACAAATGAACACAGTACAAAGTTGTGAGGGTGGGGCACTGGACATGCTGAGGACTGAAACTGTGTCAGATTCCCCCCCATAGCATTATCCCCCCCCCAAAAAGGGAAACTGAGTAATTTTTTAGGTTTGTTCGTTTTTAATTACAGTTTCCTACTAATCTGAGGTCCTAAACTGTCAATTACTTAGCTTGTGTATAAATCAAGCTCTGTGTGAGGGTAACATAGGGAAAACTCTCCAAGCTCCTTGAATGAGGGTTGGTCTGCAGATGAGGTAAATGATGTTACACCCTCCTTTACATGGCACTGGGTTTCATACCCAGCAAATGCTGTGCTCTGGATCATGCTTGTTTTGTCAAAAGATTCACAGTACTGCCTGAGAGTAATGTAGCATTTGAATTAGCATTTCTTTGTGCCAGAGTTTAGCGGAAGACACAAGCGGGGAAGCAGGTTGCTACTTTCTTATCTGACAGAGGTCTTGTGCCTTCAACTGCTGAGTGTGACAGGCAAGAGTTCACCAAGAGAAGCACTTCTCAGCACAGCTGTCCAGTGCTGGGGAAAGCTGGGCCTGAGGAATATTTTACAGCTGCTAAATGAGCCAGGAAAGGAATAGTGTTGCCAGCTTTCAAACCCAACCCTGCACCTATGCCTTTAACAGCAGGTTGATATCTGCAGCTGGTTGGTAAGAAGTGATTTATTTCTCCTCCTTTTCTCCCCCATGGGGACTCAAAATGGCTTACAATATTTATCCATTTCATCCTCACAACAACCCTGTGAGGTAGGCTAGGCTGAAAGTGTGACTGGCCAGAGTACATCCAGCAAGTTTCCACTGCGGAGTGGGGATTTGAACCTGGGCCTTCCAGATTCTAGTCTGAATTGCTACACACTGCATCTCGCTGGCTGTCAAACTATACTGTGAATTTCTGCTCACCAAGCTGCAGTTAGGTGCACAACAGCTAGCCAGTTCACTTTTTCCCTGATCAGGTGGCAGGTCTTAGGAAGTGCCACTCCTTTGTTGTTGTTGTTGTTCAGTCACACCATCGAGTCCGACTCTTCGTGACTCCATGGACCACATCACGCCAGGCCCTCCTGTCTTCCGTCGTGCTCTGAAGTCTAACCAGCTCATCCTTTGCTGTCCCCTTCTTCTTTTACCTTCAATCTTTCCCAGCATCAGGGTCTTCTCCAGTGAGTGTGCCCTTCTCATTTGGTGGCCAAAGTATTTGAGCTTCAGCTTCTGGCCTTCCAGGGAACAGTCAGGGTTGATTTCTTTTAGGATTGACTGATTGGATCTCTTTGCAGTCCGAGGGACTCTCAAGCGACTTCTCCAGCAGCATAATTCAAAATAATCTATTCTTCGGCGCTCGGCCTTCCTTATAGTCCAACTCTGGCAGCCATACATTACTACTGGGAATACCATTGCTTTGACCATACGGACTTTTGTTGGCAGGGTGATGTCTCTATAAGTAAATAAATATAGTTAATTATTTCAGTTGTTGAGGCTACTTAATTATTTTTCACTATTTATTAAGTGTCAGTATTTATCTCAAATGTAATATTTGGGCATATATGCACCACAGACTTAAAACTACTTTAATTCTCCAGGGAACCCGTATTAAACTGTAGTTGGGGGGTGGGGGAGGAGCAGCTATGGATCTCCAACTGAGTGCTCAGCTCCTCCACCCAACTACAAGTTCCAGAATTCATTGGGTAAGCCATGGGAGTGAAAATGTTATAAAAACTGCTCTTAAAAGTGTGGAGTGAATACATAGTTCTTATTTGTCTTCCTAAAATATAAGCTTTTTCTACCCTTCAAAAGTAATTGCACTATATTTTCCCCCACATCAATGAACAATTGTAGCAGGGACAATTTAAAGAGAATTCTAAATCTCCATGTGGGTAGCCGAGGTCAACATTCTAACCTTAACTGTGCTTGAACTTGATATTGTGGTAATAAAAGCAACAATATTTTTTACTCCGAGATAGCTTTCATTTGATGTACAAAACAATGACTTATTTTATGGCATATAAAAGTGTGGCTGTATCACAGGCTGTACAACTTGGCAAGTCATCTGGCAACACCTCCCTTCCCAGATTACATTTTCAGGGGTACACCTATAATCTTCTAAACAGTATGCCTAAATAGGTCATGTGTGAATGTGACTATCAAGTGTTTGAAAGGCTGCATTTCGTACAAGCATGTTCATCTGAGATTCATTGTGGATCCCTGCATGGGGGTAGAATTTTAAAATCCGGGGGGGGGGGGCTCTTGTATGTCCCCGCCGCTTCTCCCCCCCCCCCCCGGCCTGGCCACTCCTGCCTCCATCTGTCCGTCCAGGGACCAGCTGGGCAAATGGCGCCATAGAGTTTTGGGGCGATTGCTAGAGCGTTGCCCCGGCAACGTGCCCAGCGTGCTGGCGTCACTTCCAGGTGACGCCAGCACGCTGGGCATTTGCCCAGCTGGCCCCTGGACAGACAGAGGGAGGGACGGAGGCAGGAGTGGCCAGGCCGGGGGGGGGGAGAGGCGGCGGCGGCTAGCGGGCCTAGGAAGGGCCCGGGGAGGTGCAGCGGTGGGCGCTCTGTTTTGCCGGGGGGGGGGCTCAGTTCCCCCCAGGAAATTTCGGGGGTGGCTTGAGACCTCGAGCCCCTCCGTCGTTGACGCCTATGGATCCCTGCTTCTATGGGATGACAGACCCAGGTTTTTTGCCCTACAGTGTGTGAAATGGCCCTCTTTTGGTGTAGTGGTTAAGAGAGCCAGTTTGGTGTAGAGGTTAAGTGTGTGGACTCTAATCTGGGAGAACCAGGTTTGATTCCCTACTCCTCCACTTGCAGCTGCTGGATGACCTTGGGCAAGCCATAGTTCTGTCAGAGCTCTCTCAGCCCCACCTATTTCACAGGTTATCTGTTGTGGGGAGGGGAAGGGAAAGGAGTTTGTAAGCTGCTCTGAGACTCCAAGTGAAGGGCGGGGTATAAATCCAATCTCCTCTTTTTTGTTCTTAGGATGGTAATTTGCAAATGGCAACATTTTGCTACAGGAAAAATTTCCTTATCCCAACATGGTATTGGTGCAGGCACTTTGGTACTCAGAAACCAGAAGCAGACTGGAGGTTCTAATATTGCATAGATTCTGTGGAAGGTGAAGAAGGAGTGAAGAATTTCAAGGAGAACTGAGTGCAGAAGGGAGGACTGGTGTGGCAGAAACTGGGAACTGGGCAGCAATTTTTTCGCCACTTGGGCAGGGGATGGATCCACTCTATACTGCAGGTAACTGTTATCACTGACAAGGCCTGTACCTTTCTGTCTAATGCCAACCTGTGACAGATGGCACAGAAAAGCAGGCTTTTAAAAATGCAGCTTGTATCAGAGAGTCAGGGATTTCAAGAATTAATCCCTGGAGAGAAGAGCTTATGTGACTGGCTGCTCTACTTGCTCTCTGATTGGCCAACATCAGCTGAAAGAGGAAATAAAACAGCTGATCTGGAGGGAAAAGAGGTCTTTCACCTTTTGGTCTTTGTTTGAAATCTAACTCTGGATCAGTAGCCAGAGGGTTTGGCTTTTGAGGGAAGAAAAATTTGGGAGTCAGTGTTTTCTGACAGGCAAGTCAGAAAAATACTTCTACAGAGGGAAGAAGAGAAACCCTGTCTTATATTAAAACTGCTCTGAGAGAGAATCTAGATTCTCAGTCAGGAAAGCTACAGAACAGCCTTATACTGGAGGATACTGGAGAAGGATTTGGCAGAAGGTCTGGGTCATCAGAGTGAACAAGCCAAATAGTAAAAGGCATTATTGCTTCTTAGGAACAAGGAGAATAAAACCGTGGTCTGTGATAGGGGAAAAGCTTAGACACCTCAGGAATTAGTGAACAGCTGTAATATCTAAAAGGAAAACCTAGAACTCTGAAGGGAGAAATCTAGAAACTTTAAGCAAACGCTGTCCTCCAGAAGTAACAAATAAGAACTGTGTTAGTGCTAAAATACACTAAACAAAGTACCTCTCAAAGAAAGAAGTATAAAACCTTGAAACAAAACTACAAATATACTCTCTTGAATGTTCTAAAATTTAACTCTATATATATTAGAAAGTTTTTACCCCAGCAATCTCAAAACCTTGACTATTCCTACTATACATATATTACCTATTTAATAAAATCTTCTGTTTTTTTAAAGTTAATTTGCCTCAGGTGCCATTTTACAAGGGTTTATAAAACAGTACAATTCCTGTCTTTCCCTCAAGTTCCTGTACTGGGTCTAAAGCCTAAACCAATATCTAAACAAAGGCTGGGACAGTTTCAAGTTTATATCAGTAGAGAAAATATACATGCTACTGTAGGGCAACCCAGTCACTGAGGTGAACTGAAGATTTGGCAGGAAAAATCTGCCAGACAGTTGGGGAGATACAGGAGTCTGTCATACACCCCTTCATCTGCCTAGCCCCATTCTGAATTCTTATTCTTGATCACACTGGAATGTTATAAATGTAAATATTGCATTTGTATATACAGATAAAAATATTTTGCAGCTATTTGTTCTTTTCAGGTATCATCTCTTACACGGTTTAAGAATACATGACAGATACAAATTAATGAATTGGATGATTTAAAAAGTTTTGGTGACTCTATGATTGTCTGTTCCCATTGTTCTCATTGGCAGTTTGGTAGACAATGTTTCCTCAATCTAAAGGTCAAACCACATGTTACAATGTACACAAGTCGCAGCCATATTGCCACTGCAAATTCTTAGTGTGAACTCCATTTAAAAGCATTGTGGGGGCCTGATTCAGGTGGTACCATTTAGATTCAGGAAAACAGTGCGGGTGGGGGGAGAGAAGGAGCCCCTCCTCCCCCTGCCCTTTAGTACCACTCTGAATTGGGTCCTGTGGAACTTCTAATGGAGTTCTCAGTGGGAACTCACAGCTACAATATGACTGATACGTTGTGGTGCATAGTTTCGGCAGCAGCAATCTAAGAAAACTGCGAGCTACATAAAGGTGTGTGGGAGCTTACTCTTGCATGGTGTAGTGGTTAGGGTGTTGGGAGTAGAATCTGGGAGGCCAGGGTTCAAAGCCATGAAGCTAGGTGAGTGTCCTGCAGTCAGTCACCATCTCTTAGCCTAATCTACTGCACAGAGTTGTGGGGAGGATACCGAGGGGAAGGCCGAGGCAGGCATAGCACTTAGAACTCCTTGGAGGAAGGGTTGCGTAAGTATTCGGCAGATTTTCCCCTTGAATTCAATGACTGACGAAGGAGGAGGTTTTTAATATCAGCTAGGAACATATGTACACTTAGTTATTAGTTACTTTATATAGGCACAATTTACTCAATTATCAGAGTTGCTAAGGTACAACAGATAGAAAGCTCAAATTAAAATGCAGACATTTTCAGTGCCTGTCTAAGTTACTAAAAAACCTAACTAGGCCTATTAAGTTGGGTTACTCCCATGAATGTATTCTTAGGTTTTTTCACTGTTTGATTACTAGAATAGTGTAGAGTTTTTAGCTTTGTTTTAAATCCTAGATAAGAAGGCAGCCTCAAAACAGCCATCAGTGTACTAACTGATAGTAAGCCAAGCTATTCATGACCGAACTTGAGAGGTTTAGAAGTTCCCTCACCTCACACTTAATCCACCTCAAATGTCAAACAGAAGGCAATGGAAAGGGTGCCTTCTGAAACAGCTTAGAAGGTCCAGCAGCCCCTCCCCCTGTTGTCATGCAATCAGCTCCTTAATTTCCAACTCTGGCCTGCAGGAGGAAAAGTAAAATGGAGGAGAAGAGGATTTTGTAAATCATGGGGTTCCCACTGAGAAAGGTGGGGTCTAAATCAGAGGTGTTGAACTCATTTGTTACAAGGGCCGGATCTGACACAAATGTGACTGTCAGGCTGGCCCATAAATAAATGTTATAAAGGACAACAGCTGGTAAGATCCAAGTTGGTGTGTCCTCACTGCAAGGCTCCAGGGCCGGGGGGGGGGGGGGCAGTGCAGAGGAAAATCTGCATGGGGGGACTGGGGAGCCAGTGGTGTACCGCTGGGTAAATGCTCCCGCACTGTCTGTAGGGGGGCAAACCCTTTCCCCAGCCCAGTCCTGCTGACAACGCTGTGAGCCTGGGCCCCAGAGTAAATACACGTGAGCTCCCCCCTGCCCCTGAACCACCATGAAAGGGGACTGGGAAGACAAGTTGAACTAACACCCCCCTAAAAACCTACTAATGCACAGGAAAGTAAAAACAGAAAAACAGTAAGTGGAATAATCTTGATAAGTTTGGTGTAATGGTTAAGTGCACAGACTCTAATCTGGGAAAACCAGGTTAGATTCCCCACTCCTCCACTTGCAGCTGCTGGATGACCTTGGGCAAGCCATAGCTCTGTACCAGCTGTTCTCTCAAGGACAGTTCTCTCAAGAGCTCTCTCAGCCCCACCTACCTCACAGGGTGTCTGTTGTGGGGAGGGGAAGGGAAAGGAGTTTGTAAGCCGCTCTGAGACTCCAAGTGAAGGGTGGGGTATAAATCCAATCTCTTCTTCTTCTAGTCTACTTCACACATTATGCCTTGAAGTGCACATCAAAGGGCCACCCATATGCTGCCACATTTGAAATGAAATTTTGGGGGCCTCTGGCCTGACTTACAAAAAGTCATACATCATGCTGATGGGAACTAATTTCCCAAGTGTGTGAGGCCTGATTCAGGACTGGTATTGGGGTGGGGGGGGGAGCACTGTTTGCCCCACTGATGGGGGTGCAGGTGTACTGATGAGCCCCAAGCACATTGGAAATCACTTCCCCTCAGTGTGATACATGATTGACTTGCTTACAAGTCAGGTTGGGGGAACCCTAGCGCAAAATATCAAATGTGTAGTTTGGCCATAAGATGTTTTAAGTATTACACCTAAAAATGTATAGTAAAAATAAAATAAACACACACACACACATATATACACACAGGGGCATTGATCTGTGATTGGCTGCAACTCCCTGCAAGATACACCCTTGGTGCAAATCCAGAGTTGCTACTGTGTAATGTGTGAAATAATTCCAGCTTGGAAACAGTGAATGGATAGCAGTCCTGGCAAGCTAAAGCATCTTGCTATCCTGACTACTTAGCTTTGCTGCTCTGATGTCACAGTGGGCCTGGTATTTGGATCTGAATTCTGTAACTCCTAAGAGAATGTTTTGTCATGTTAATATGTGTCTCCATTGTCTGCATGTTGTAAATTAGGGGTCCACAACTTTGAGAAGCCTGTGGGCACTTCTGGAATTTTCAGGTGGAAAAGCAGTGGGTGCAAGTAGTGAGTGCCACCACAAAACGGCTGCCTTGGGAGGCAGGGCCAATCGCAAAACAGCTGTCATGGGAGGCGGTTAGAAAAGGTTGGGAGGTCCCAAGCCTGGCTTGTTTTTATGATGGGTGTAGCTCTACCAGAACTCTGTTCACATCTTGCAAACTCAAAGCTCATACCTCCTGGGCCTCTGTGAAGCACCTCATGTTCCAAGAAACTGAACAAAGCCAGGACTGGCTCCTTGCCTTGGGAGATGGGTTTTTGGAAAAGAAGCAACTGTGTGCCAGTAAACACAGTGGAAGGCACCATGGCACCCATGAACTCCATACTGGCATGGGCGTCAACTACGGGGGGGCTTGAGGGCTTGAGCCCCCCCCCCCGAAATTTCCCGGGGGGGCTCAGCCCCCCCGGCAAAATGAACACCTGCCGGTGGTCAGTCAGCCGGCCGTTGCTGCCTCTCCTTCCCCCCCACCCCCGGCCTGCCCTCCTGCCTCCCTGGGGCGGGGCAGGGGGGGAGAGAGGCTGCGACGGCCAGCTGACTGGCCACCGGCGGGCGTTCATTTTGCCGGGGGTGGCTGAGCCCCCCCCCCGGGAAATGCGAGGCGGAGCGGGAGCCGGGGGCCCGCAAAGGCGACGTGCCGGCCCCCGGCTGCAGGCAGCAGCAGCAGCGATCCTACGCCGCCCGAGGTGAGCGGGGAGAGGGAGGGAGGGGGCGGGGAGCGCGGCGGGCAGGCGGGCGGGCATGGCCCGGGGGAGGGAAGCGGCGGCAGCGGCTCCCTGGGGGGGGGAGAGCGGTGGGGACATGGTCCTGAGCGTGTGCGCGCGCAAAGCGCGCGCGCACGTGAGAGCCCCCGCCCCCCCGGGGATTGAAAAAGTCTACGCCCTTGCATACTGGGGATCACTGTTTAGGCTTTCAAATGATACTCTGGTACCATTGGGAACATGATCCTAACCAGGGGTCATTTCGTAGAAAAAGAGGTGCAGGAGCTCATTAGCATAAGTCATTAGCATAACGTATTTGCATATGCTACACCACCTGACATCACCGGAAGCATGTCAGAAGGCAAGGAAGGAAGGAAGGAAGAAAGAAAGTAAAAAAGAAAGAAAGAGAAAGAAGATGGAGGGAGGGAGGGAAGAAAGCAAGCAAGCAAGCTGGCAGAGAGGGGACAGCTACTAATCCAAGCCTAAGAAATACCACTATTCTGGGAGGATAGCTTCAGTGGTGGCTGAAGCCTTCAGAAGGCTGGTGGGAGAAACAAGGACCTTTCCAGGGGACGGGGTCATTTTGCTGCAGCCATGACACAAGCAGGCATTCCCCCGTGTTGGGGGGGGGGGGGGGCTGGCACCAACTCCCAGAGCTCAGCTCCCCCGAGCTCCTGCTCGAAATGACCCCTGATCCTAACATAGACTGATTTGGAGAGCTACAAGTTGCCATATGAAGTTGTAGCATCAGGCAATTACGTGCATGTGTGAGCTAGCACACGAATGACCCTATTATAGTAATATGTTTTTTGGGGCAGTAAAATATTTCTTTTCCTGTTTATTTAAATAGCACCATTAATGTGCATACCAGAATAACAACTGAATGGCCTAGAGGAGCTCACAAATCTAAAATTCAGCACAGGTGAGGCCATAGAGGGAAGAGAGGAGGATGGCAGGGAGGGTAAATGGGAAACAATATCAGTACAATTCCATATATTTAGGTTTCATTTCAGCAGAGAGTGATGAGTCAACAGACTGCCTATTAGTAAACAGAAAGCTACTAGAGATTATGTCTAAACCCAAGCCTGATAAAAGCCAAGGTGGTGTAGTGTGGGGCTAGGATCTGGGAGATTTGGGTCTATATCTCATTTCTGCCATGGAAATTTGGCCTAACCTACCTTAGGGGGTTGTTGTGAGAATAAAATGTCGTAAGGCAAATTTAAATTTTGATGTTTTCATAGGGCTGTAAATCGTGCAGAGCCTGCTTGCAGGGTGGGCGATTCATTAAGTTAATGAAATAAATAAATACAAATGGAGGAAAGGCAAATGAACTAAGGCCCTTTAGGTCCCCATTGGGTAGAAAGGTGGGGCATAAATTAAGTCAGTAAATAAATAAGTAATACCATGGCAACGAATCTTTGGAAGAGTTATGAATGAATTCAAGATAGCGGCTAGACAAAATAACTGTGTTGTAATAGGTGACTTTAACTACCCACACATTGATTGAGTCAATATGTGTTCAAGTCGGGAAAAAGAGATTGAGTTTCTCTCAATGACTGTGCTATGAAGCAGATGGTTACAGAACCGACCAGGAGAGAGGCGATCCTGGATTTGGTCCTAATTAATGCCCAAGACCTGGTAAGAGATGTTAAAGTGATTGCACCGCTTGGGAACAGTGACCATAATGTTATTGAGTTCAACATTTGTATAAATAGGGAGTTGCCCAAAAAGACTGACACAACCACTTTTAACTTTAAAAGGGGTAACGTCTCTGATATGAGGGGACATGTGAGGAGAAAACTGAAAGGAAAAGTAGAAAGGGTCAAAACCATTGGGGAAGCTTGGAGACTATTTAAAATTACAATCCTAGAGGCTCAGAGAAAATATATACTGTGGGTTAGGAAAGGCACAAATAGGTATAGAAAAAAGCCTGCATGGTTAACAAACAAAGTAATGGAAGCTGTAAAAGGTAAGGATTTCTTTAAGCGGTGGAAAGCTAGTCTCAGTGAGGCTGATAAAAGGGAAAACAGGCTGTGGCAAATAAAATGCAAGTCTGTGATCAGGCAGACAAAAAGGGAATTTGAGGAGCATATCGCAAAAAACATAAAGACCAACAATAAAACTTTCTTCAAATACATTAGAAGTAGGAAACCAGCCAGGGAAGCAGTGGGGCCCTTGGATGACCAAGGGGTAAAAGGTGTAGTGAAGGATGATAGGGAAATGGCTGAGAAGCTAAATGCATTTTTTGCCTCTATCTTCACTGTGGAAGATGAGAAGTGCCTGCCCACTCCAGAACCACTGATTTCGGAAGGGGTGTTGAAAGACCTGAGTCAGATTGAGGAAGAGAGGAAGTCCTACAACTGATAGACAATTTAAAAACAAATAAATCACCAGGCCCGGATGGCATACATCCGAGAGTTCTGAAAGAACTCAAATGTGAACTTGTGAGTCTCCTGACAAAAATATGTAATCTTTCCTTAAAATCTGCCTCCATTCCTGAGGACTGGAAGGTAGTGAATGTCACTCCTTCTTTAAAAAGGGTTCCAGAGGAGATCCGGGAAATTACAGACCAGTCAGTCTGACGTCGATACCGGGTAAGTTGGTGGAAACTTATTAAAGAAAAAATTAGTAGGCACATTGATGAACAAAATTTATTGAGGAAGACTCAGCATGGATTCTGTAAGGGAAGATCTTGTCTCACTAACCTGTTAGTGTTCTTTGAGGGAGTAAACAAACATGTGTACAAGGGGGACCCAATAGATGTTGTTTACCTTGACTTCCAGAAAGCTTTTGATAAAGTTCCTCATCAAAGGCTCCTAAGTAAGCTCAACAGTCATGGGACAAAAGGACAAGTCACAAAAAAAGGACAAGATCCACAAAAGTCCTTTTGTGGATCAAAAACTGGCTAATTAAAAGGAAACAGAGAGTGAGTATAAATGGGCAATTTTCTCAGTGGAGGGAGGTAAGCAGTGGGGTACCGCAGGGATCAGTACTTCGTCGGAGTACTGATACCTGCAGTTTTAACTTGTTTTTAATTTGTTTATTAATGATTTGGAGTTGGGAGTAAGCAGTGAAGTGGCTAAATTTGCAGATGACACGAACTTGTTCAGGGTGGTGAGAACCAGGGAGGATTGTGGGGCACTCCACAGGGATCTGTCAAGGATGAGCCAGTGGGCATCAACGTGGCAAATGGGGTTTAATGTGGCCAAGTGCAAAGTGATGCACATTGGAGCCAAAAATCCTAACTATAAATACATGTTGAATGGGGTCCGAACTGGCGGAGACTGACCAAGAGAGAGATCTTGGAGTTGTAGTAGATAACTCAATAAAAATGTCGAGACAGTGTGCGACTGCAATGAAAAAGGCCAACGCTATGCTGGGCGTTATTAGGAAGGGAATTGAAAACAAGTCAGCCAGTATCTTAATGCTGCTGTACAAATCGATGGTGCGACCTCATTCGGAGTACTGTGTACAGTTCTGGTCACCACACCTCAAAAAAGATATTATAGCATTGGGAAAAGTGCAGAAAAGGGCAACCAGAATGATAAAAGGGTTGGAACACTTTCCCTAGGAAGAAAGATTGAAGTGCTTGGGGCTCTTTAGCTTGGAGAAACGACGGCTGAGGGGTGACATGATTGAGGTTTATAAGATTATGCATGGGATAGAGCAGGTAGAGAAAGAAGTACTTTTCTCCCTTTCTCACAATACAAGAACTTGTGGGCACTCCATGAAATTGCTGAGCAGTCGGGTTAGAACAGATAAAAAGAAGTACGTCTTTGCCCAAAGAGAGATTAACACGTGGAATTCACTGCCACAGGAGGTGGTGGTGGCTACAAGCATGGACGGCTTCAAGAGGGAATTCGCGGGGAGGGCAGGGTATAAATTGAAAAAATAATAAATAAATAAATAAATAAGAAAGAAAGATAAATATATGGAGCAGAAGTCCATCAGTGGCTATTAGCCACAAAGTATAGATAGGAACTCAGTCTGGGGCAAGTGATGCTCTGTATTCTTGGTGTTTGGGGGGCGGCAACAGTGGGAGGGCTTCCTGTCCCCACTGCTGGACCTTCTGAGGGTACCTGGTGTTTTTGGCCAGAGTGTGACAGAGTGTTGAACTGGATGGTCCACTGGCCTGACCCAACATTGGCTTCTCTTATGTTCTTATGAGTTGAAAAAACAGGTGCACTGTGTGTGTGTGTGTGTGTGTGTGTGTGTGGGAGCTCTGAGGGAAACAAGTCTCACCATCTCCCTAACTACAATTCCCAGGAACCTTTGGGAGTGGGTAACCCACTCCACTTTTCAAAGTGGTTTATGTGAAAAGTGCAGACATGTACAGGCTTCCCCTCCTTCTAGAAGCAAGAGAGCATGGGGGAGGGCATACATACTGGGACATGCCGCCGGACTGAATCTGCTGTAACCCCTGCCCTTCTGCAGTAAGGAGCGCATCTACCCCTTTTCTTAGACTAGCCAGAAAGAGGTTGGGGTGGAGGCTAGATTTTCTGGAGCTGCTTGCTGACCACTTTCACGTCCTGAGCCCCGGAGCTAAAAGCACTTTACACCATAAAATGAAAGCACTCTCTTCCCCCTCCTCCAAGAGGTTACGTCTGGAGGCCACGCGGCACATACTTCATACTGAAAGGGTTATGAAATCTTCTATGATTTACGCTCTCCCATTCCTCTGTGCCCCCCCCCCTCCCCACCACCTCAAAACTCAATGCATTGCAAAGACAGACTTTTTTCTACTCTTCAAATGCGGGAGAAATGTTCTGAGCCGTGTGAACAGAGAAGACCACGATTTGACACTTAAAACCCACGAAGAATACGATCATACTGCGATTAAGAAAAAAAAAAGTGCAAATCTATCCCCTCAAGGCGCGATCTAACCGAACCGGCAGGCTGGGCCTATGCGTGTTTACTCGGAAGTAAATCCCGCTGAGTTCTAAGGAGCTCGCCCTCGGGAAGGTGGTAAGGTTGCCATCCTGAGCACACTTATTTGGGACGGGAGTAAGCCCCGGGGGACTGCTTCTGAGTAAGCACGCAACAGGAGAAGGCTGCTGGGTGCCTCTTGGAAATCAAAAGGGGACTTACGTTTCCTTCCAAATGAAACCAGCGGAGTAAGCTCGCAGTGGACTGTCGCCTTAAAAGTGCTGCAATTTGGCTGGGTAATAAAAACACAATCGTAACAACAGTGATTTCGTGGCCGAGGGTCTCTCGCTGCTTCCCAAGTTATTTCGCAGTCATTTCTAGTTCGGAGAGATGAGAAACGGCTTCCTCCAGCCAAATGAAAAAGTCTCTCTATTTAAAGAAGGGGGAAAGACAGGGAGGGAGCGAGCGAGCGCGACCGTAGCCAAGACCGCGGGCCAAAACAAGCAGTTGCGGAGCGAGCACGTGGAGCGGGATTTCTTCCCTTCGGTTGGCTTTTGGCCCTGCAGAAGCGGCTGGGAGGGAGTGCTGTAAACAGAGGAGAGGTGCAGCGCCTGGCGCTCGAGCTTAAACTGCCAGCACGTTAGACGGAGAGGAACACTTCACTCTTACTTAGCTGGGGAGGCGGATCCTAGTGGTGTTTTACTCGGAAGTAAATTCCCACTCAATTCAGTGGGCACCCCCCCCCCCTTTTGCAACCGCCGCCTTTATTAGAGCGCTCAAGGCGTTTTCCATATAGTAGCTCAAAACAATCCTGTAAAATTGGTCAATATTGCTTACATCGCAAAGGGGGGAGGCCACGCCACGTACGTTTGACATAGCCCTTGGTGTACACACCTATGCAGCAGAAAAAATATTTGTTTTTCTCCTGCCTTTCCTCTTCTCCATTTTTTGCACTCTCAATAACCCTGTGAGGTCAGTTAGGCTGAGACGCTGGTCCAAGGCCACCTAGCAAACCTCATTGATATCTGAACTCAGGTCTCCCAGCTGGTGGCTTAGGACCTTAACCACAAGATCATAACGGCTTCATTTGGTTTAGGATGTGTGAAAGGAACACTAGAACAAAGTCTGAGTCCAGTGGCACCTTTAAGACCAACAAAATTTTATTTAAGGTGTGAGCTTTGGCACACTTCCTCAGACATATTGAAATGGAAGTTGTCACTGAAGAGAATACTGTAAGGCCATCGGAGGCCCTTGACTGATCAGCGAGACTACCGGGTATTGGCTACCTCCAGTTCCGAGGAAGAAAAGCAGGAAATAAATGGAAGGGGGGGGGGGGGGGAGACGGGGACGGGACGCTGGGAACTGTAGTTCTGAGAGGGCTGGGTAAAAGAAGCACAGAATTTCCAGTGTCTCAAGATTCTGGGGCGGGATCCACAGCAAGCGCAGTGGAATCCTGTGCAGAGTTTCTCCAGCCTAATTCTACATAGGATTGTATTTTGCTGTGGTAAAATTCACTGCATTTTCTTGCAGATCTGCTTCCCTATTCCTACCCCGACTGTGGTGAGATTTTTTTGGACCAGAGGTTCCCTTAGGTCGCGTTTCTGGTTCTGAACCGCTGACGCCCAACCCTGGTCCCTGCCCCTGCCAACGCTGCGCTTCTGGATCAACGGCAGGGCTCATGCTTTGGTATGCAGGACGTCCCAGGTTCAATCCAGATTCTCCAGTTAAAAGATCTCCAGGAGCAGGCGCCGGGGAAAGGCTTTTCTCCTATCTGAGTGGCGCTGCTATTCGGAGCAGACAAAATTCTCAGCTAAGAAGGCACCAGTGCTCTGGCTTCTATTCTATTAGACAACTCCACGCGTTCACCACGGAGCAGAGAACATCTGGCTGTGTTGAACCTGCGTTCTGCCTATCAGTCCAGCATGGCACTGGTACAGGATCCAATCCTGTGTTCCAGTCAGAAAACACCCCCCCCCCCCCAATCTCACCCCTGCATAGGTAGGAAATGGGGAGGGAGCCGCGCTTCCTGCGGGGGGTGTGGGGCACCAACGACCTCGGAACGTCAAGAATGACTTTCCAGGCCACATGAGAGCTGTCGTCTTTAGGAGATCTCCCTTTCCAGACGTGGCTGGTGTGGTTTTTTTGGGAATGAACTATATGTTCATACACATCCCCTCACTCCTCTTGCTTTAAAGCCTGTATGAGTATTCCAGATCACGAACTAGGGTAAATGTCTGGCATCCTGCTTGCAACTGATTTCCTTCGGACTTCCTGCCCACTCCCGATTTGGTCAAAAGAAGTCAGTGCAACCTCGCCTTTATTTTGTTTGAAATAGCCAAGTGGGCTGCTGGCTTTTTAAAGGGACCCTGGCAATAATTCTTTATTCAGGAGACCCAGGGGGAGGGAGATGTTCCCAGGTGTGAAGGAAACCTTTACAGCCACGCTGAAAACTTTGGGCGTGTGCATTTCTTCTAGAAGTATTCTCTAAACGCCGGTACTTTTCGATAGAACACGTCAAGGAAGCACCAAATAGCTAGCTGCTGGGATCCCAGGCACGGCTACCTCATTGACCTCGGTGGGATTTACTTCTGAGTAAACATGCATACATGGGATTAAACTGTTAAACCCGTTGAATCAAGTGCCAGAGTAAGGAACCTGAGACTTTAGAAGGGCTTCACTTCGGCAGTCTGGTTCAGGATATTCCAGGCAATTAATAGTATATGTATGTATACCTTAGGCAGCTGGCTCGCCTGCCTCCTTTTTGTACACGCCCTGGAGAAGACTGTGTAGAAAGACATCGCCTCTGGAATGCAAGGCTGTTCAGACCCTCCCTTGCTGTGTCTCAGGCGTTGCTCACGTTCACACAACCCTGAATACCCACATGCCTGTTTACAGACGCTCTGAAAACACCTGCATTTCCCCAGCGCTAATGTTCAAGGTGGGCGTGCGGGGGCGCGCACAAGCTGATGGGAAATGGCTCCGTGCGCATTCCCCCCTCTATTTAGAAGGCCCCGTCTGTATGCAGTGCCACACTGTCACCCACCTGTGCAGATAGGCAAGCGGGACTACTACTCGTCATTGTTGCCGGTATTTTGCATTGTCAAGTAATACAGAGGTAGTTTTCAGCTGGAGGCATATGAAGAGGTACAGGCAGACAGTGTTCCCTCTAAGCTGAGTTAGTGTGAGCTAGCTCAGTTTTTTAGCCTCCAGCTCACACATTTTTGTCTTAGCTCCAGAGCCAAATCACTCACTCGCAACTTTAATGCCAGTAGCTCACAAAGTAGACTTTCTGCTTAGAGGGAGTATTGCATTACACTGTAGGGCCGGATCCTTTGCCCCTTTACTCATAAGTAGCACCCACAGCAGGACTTCTTCCCAGTTGATTGTGGACCCCCCCACCCCCCCTTCTCCCTCCCGGTGTTTATGCGCCATTATTTGGAAGGCTGTTCTGCTCCCTCGCCTGATGCACCTCCGCGGGCTATAAAGGGGTTGGGGGCTACACGCGTGACTTCCGAAGGCGCCGGTTTACCGGGAAGTTCTCCTGCGCTTGCGCGTTCCCCATTCATTCCCAACAAGCCTTGCTGGCTTGCAACTTCCCGGGGCATCAAGCCCCAAATCAGACACTGCCTCCTCGCTGCGGGCCCCAAAGCATGAGCCCCCCCGGAGGGCCTCTTCGCACTGCTATCAGCCGGGAACAGTTTGCGGTTTCAGCCCAAATTATTGCCGGGTGACTTTCTTGTCTGCCAATGAACCCTCTCTCTCTCTCTCTCTCTCTCTCTCACACACACACACACACACACACGTGCAGACCTGCAGACATGAGTGAAGAGAGGCCTGACGTCAGGATTCAGGATTGCCCCGAGAGCACCTTGGCTCCCTCTCCGCTCCAGAGGACTGGCTCAGATTCTTTGGACACTTTTTACAGGGGGAGGGGAAGGGGGGCCACGAGTTGCACCTGGGGCTGCAGACCTGTGCACAAGTCCTGGAGAGTACAATGGGGTTTACTCCCGAGTAAACGTGCACAGGATCGGGCCTGTGGCAGGGCCTCTTTGCTAGCAAGGTTCTAACTGTACCCGAGAAGAACCCTCCGGACGGTCGACGGAGTGCAGAGCCGTATGTTTGTGTCTACTGGGCTGGCTACCAATGCTCCCTCTAAGCTGTGGAGTCTTGTGAGCAAAAATTCTACTTTGTGAGCTACTGGCATGAAAGTTGTGAGCCAGCGATTTGCCTACTGCATAAATCAGTCTGCCCTGGAGCCATCCTTCCTGAGCCAAGACAAAAAGGTGTGAGCCGGAGGCTAAAAAACCGTGAGCTAGCTCATACTAACTCAGTTTAGAGGGAACACTGCCAGTGGCTACGTGTTGGAGACTTACAAGATCCCATTGAGAGATCGCTATCCCAGACATACACTAAAAACAGCATCTGGTTTCTTGTTATTAGGCGTTCTTTCAGCCCTTGGTACAGGGGTGAGTGACATTCTTTAGGACAGGGACGGGCCTGCCATTCTCTGTCTCTCCCTCTCGGATCTTCTGGCCAGTTCTACTTGCTACCCTAACCCGGCTTCCTCCTGTCCTAATGGAGCCAGTAGGAACAAGCAGAGGCTGAAATCCCAAACTCAGCCCCCCCCCCCCCATTGCAGCCCCAGGATTTTCTTCCCAGAAAGTATGTTTGGGATTTCTGCCTTTGCTGCCCCGCAGCACCCCCCCCCCCCCCGTGTTCTGGACAGACGTGGTTAGGTATCTGCTGCTTATCCATGGAGGTAACTTCTACCTGGCGTCGAAGTCAAGGCGCTTCAGCTCGAGGACTGCCCCCCCCTCTCTCTTCTCGGCTCCAGCACACCCCCCGTCCCCTCCCGTCTTCCCCGCGCCCAGCACCTTCTCCGCGAGGGCGTCCCGCTCTCTACCCCCACCCCTTTTTATCACTCTGGCCAGCCTGTCTTCCCCACCTCTGAATCCAACCACCTCTTTCCATTTTACCATCTGGGTTAGCCCTCGTCTATACGTCCCGTACCTATTCGAGAATCTTTCCCATCCTATCTCCCTTCGGTCGTGTTTTGCCAGCAATCTTTTTCTTTGTCTCTGTCATCCGATCTGTCCGTCTATCCATCAATTGATCTATCTGCACACGCACGCGTGCGGGCACACACGCACGCACACACACAGTCACAGGCAAACATGAAGGTAAATCCAAGCGGGGTGTCGTTTTCCACAAACCGACACCTCTCGGCTTGGGGAGCGCGCAAACGGTCAGGAGGGGGAGGAGGAGGAGGAGGGGAAGGGGGGGAGAGGCCCTTTCCCGGTTGCTAAGTGCCAAACGTCGCCCTTGAAGTGCCGCTGCTTCTTGATCGGCTTTAACTAAGCAAAAACAAAACCACGAGAGACTCTCGATACTTTTGGGGCGGAACAGGCCTTCGGCGCTTCTGGGCTGCTGCAGGGCTCTGGATCTCCCCCCCCCCCCCCTCCGCACTCCAAGCTGAAACCCGGAAAGACTCCAGCGTCTCTTGAGTCTAGGGGGAGCCCTTGGCATGCGGCTGGAGAGAGCGCGCCAGAGCCGCGCCAGGGAAACTGGCCAGCCGGCCGCTCTGCTTCCACTCCAGGGAAAAGCCTCCACAGCCCGACGCCTTCGCGGTCCTAATTCATCGCCTCGGGGCGCACGCGAGCCAGGCTCTTGCCTCCGAATTACGTCCCCGCTGGCCCCAGCGTGGGTGAGGGGCGCATCCTGCGCAGGTAGACCTGGAAGTCGGCCACTCCCCCCCCGCCCAGTTCCAGGGGGGCTTAACCCCCTCCCCCCCCACAGCCCCACCTCAGGAGCAGGTGCTTGATCTGCAGACGCCGGCTGAGAGCCTGCGGTGCGGTCGCTCTGCACACGCTTGTCTCAAGCGAAGGGGGACTCACTTCTGAACCAGCAGGCTCAGACTTGCTCCGAGCAATTAAAAAGAGCGGCTGTTGCAAGGTTGGAACTGCAACGGCCAACTTCGTTTCTCTCTCTCCAACCCTCCCCCCCCCCCCCAAATATTCCTGGCGGTTCCTTTGCACGCACAAACACACACACACAAAAGTGGCAGCCGCCGGGGAGAGGGGTCTTCCAGCCCCCTCCCTTGTTCTCTCCCCCCCCCCCCCAGGCTAACGTCATTATTGACAGTTCCGCGTGGTAATAAGCCCCATCGCTTACAGTCCGGCAAGGCGCTCCGTTTCCTCTCCCGAGATAGGTCGATGATGCCTTGAAAACTCTTCTGGCAGTTTCTTGGGTCTCGGGCTCCCTCTCTTTCTCGCTGCACTGGGTTGTGAGAAACTACTTTTGACGAGCTTGCATCTTCTGAACGCGATCGGATCTGGCTGCGGGAGGTGCGAGTGTGTGCGCGCGCGTGTGAGAAAGGGAGGACACACCGAGGCAGCTTGCGCGGTGGAAGGAGAAAGCGACTTAGCCAAAGAGAGCGACACAGTGGAAGTGCGCGTCTGACTGAAGAAGGATCGTGCGCAGACGTGCACGTGCGAGGCAGCCCGGCCCCTACTCTCGGATCCCAACTAGGTTACTTGGGAAGCAAGTTGAGCGGGAAGCGATAGGCTTTGGTTCTGAAGTCTTTCGGGCAGGCTAGATCAGCAGAGGCGAGAAAGCGGGAAAGAGGAAGAGTTTGGAGGAGCTTGAAAAGTGAAGGGGTGGGGCGCTTTGGCCTGCTTCCGAGTGTGTCACAGCCCGATCCTGTGCTCCGAAGCAGTGTGGAATTCAGGGAGGCTTACTCGCGAGTAAGCGTGCAAATGTTTGCACCCTCAGAGTTAGTGGGTGCCTAAGAGAAGGAGTGCTTGAGTGGGTGTGGTAGTGTGCATGAGCCAGAGGTTTGGGTTAGATATGCAAGAAAGTGTGTGTGTGTGTGTGTGTGACACAGAGAATGGGTCTATGTTTACATGGGTAGCTGGGTTGGTCTGCAATAGAAGAGCAAAACTGGAGTCCAGTAGCGCCTTAACGACCAACAAGATTTCCAAGCGATAAACTTCGAGGAGTCCACCCTCACTTCCTCAGATAGATGTGTGTGCAACATAGCAGATGGCGCGTGTAGGAGGGACCGCATGTGGAACACAGTCAGTTTGTTTGAGCGCATATGTGCTGGCATGCTCCTGATAGCGATTGTGTGGATTTAATACAAGTGTTCTGCTGCGTTTATTAACTCTGCATTTACACAGAAATCCTTACAATAGCCTGCAATGAGGATTCGTGTGAACACAACTTTGAGCTAGCGGTAAATAAATAAAGCAGGGGAGGGGAGAGAAAACACTTCACTTGTGTGAATGTAGGTTAAGAGTAGTGGATGTAGAAAACTGGACTGACCCTAATCATTTTCATTGAATTGAACGTGCCTTACATCCGAGTAGACCTTCTTAGACTAGGCCTCCATGTGCCAAGCAGGCAAGATCCAGAGACACTGGTACCTTACCCAGAAAGAGGTCCAGTTTGCACTTAACTTCCAAGTTCAGCCCGCACAGCACTGCTCATTTTTTAAAAAAAGCTTGTACCCATTTTCAGTGTGGGAAGAAGCGGCACCTCTGACGTCCCGTTACTGGGGAGTAAGTCCCGCTGAATCGATTACTTCTGAGTAAGCCCTCACAGGATCGGGTCGCATGCTTCCTCCTACTGAAAGAGGCGCTTCTCGACAGGCGCTTCTTTACCTGCCTTTGGGCCTCTGGGGGTCTGCCGTGGCTGCGGCGGCCGCGTCGCCGGTCAATTCCCCGGGAGGCTTGGAGCCCTGCCCCCCCTCTCCCCCCCCCCCCCCGCCCAGCTCGGCCGGGCTTGGGGAGGGAGCCTTCTTCCCGCCCTTGCAGCCACGCAGGGCCTTTGCACCCCGCGCTTAAACTTGACACCTCGCCCTTCTCGCTGCTCCTTCGAGACCCCTCCCTTGGCTCGGCAGCCATCTATTTGCGGAGGGCGGGGGGAGATCAAGGCGTGCTGCTTGGCCGCAACCTCTCCCATCGCCCCACACCTCTGCTTCTTGGCTGCCCTCAGCGAGGAACTTGTGTGGCGTTTTTCCTTTTCCCAACCTGAAAGATTTTTCAAATCTTTTTTTAAAAAGCCGAATCCAAACCTCATAGATGCCACGTGCGGTTCAACTTTCCTCTACTAGCCGTTTAGCTATTCCTTTCCTCGCTGGATTTTTCAGCAAAGGAAAACTCTGAGATGTCCTAACTTTATCTTTTGCAGGGCTCTTTTATTTTTTTTGAAGGGGGGATGTTATCTTGGGGGGGGGGGTCTCTCTCTCTGCCTCGCTCTCTTTTCACTGTGTCAGTTCCTCGAGATTCTTTATTTTGAACATTTAAACTGGAAAACTCCCCGCTGTCTGCTTAATGTTGTCTCCTTAAATTTCAGAATGTTGATCTATCATGATTTAGGTGCTCCCCCCCACCCGCCGTGTACTACAAGTGTTCCTTCCTCTTTTTTCTTATCGACCTCTTCTTCTTTTAAAAATCCTGTTTTAAAAAAAGGCCCAAGAACTTTAAACCCATTTTCTCTTCCTTATACATTTTATAAAATTAATTGCCAGAGAGTGGGGGAGGGCTCTGGGCTTCTTCCTCTTTTTAAAATGTCCAGTGTCAGGATCCTCAAAATACTTACTCTAGAGTAACCTTATCTACTTCAATGGCTTCCCTCCCCGCCCCCGGAACAAAGACCTCTGTCGTTTACACCAGATCGCCTTTCCCTTTGCATACTTCATCTCGCTCCTGATCGAGTCCTATCCTACCAAGAGGTTGCCGACCTCTTGAAACCACTTCAGCCGCTCTTTTGCGAGACACTACCAGGAATGGAACACGCGTTCACCTTTCTCCTCCCCGGGCTACGTATAAAATGAATGTGTGGGGATTCGAACCCAGTGCCGACAGGGGAGAATATTTCCAGGTACCCTGGCGGGGCAGTTTATTCCGCCTTCATTTATAAGTAAAACCGTGAGGAGACAGCCATTGGACTAAGTGTTTTTTAAAATGAAGATACTTAGTACATATCCGAGGTCTGTCGGCGGATATGAGCCGTGACGCACCACATGGAGCCTCCATGATTAGAGGCAGTGAACCGCTGGCGGGCTGCGGACGCGGCACGCTACAGGACACCTCTGCCCCCTACTCCAGCCCTGGGGGCCTCTGGCCTGCGACAAACTGCTAGGCTCCACGGTCTGATCCAGCAGAGGCGATTCTGAACGTTCCCATTCATTCATTCATTCGGTGTGATCTTGGGCACGCAGCGTGCAGGGCCGCCTCTGTGTGGGGGGAGGGAGATGCGTGTGTCTGTGTGCGCTGGTGTTGCTCTCAGTCGTCCACTCAGTGCCCAGCGAGGTAGCCACGGTAAAAAGGAAATCACCTTTGCAATCGCGTTGGGTGTTATATTATTCCCCCCCCCCCCGTTTCTCCTTTCTAATCGCCTCTCTCCAATCGCCCCTGGCTTTTAAATTTCCCTCCAGCCCTTACATAATAATAAAAATAACAAAATAAGAACACACACAACTCCAACTCTCCCTTCTTGCTCTCTTCCAACGCGCTGCCTTTTCCCTCCCCCCCCCCCCCGGGTCGGCGGTCACTCCTGGCTGGGCTCTTGCGCGCCTTTGCGCACTCCTCCTTTCCGCACGCCTCCCTTCGGAGCAGCGGCGGCGGCGGCGGCAGCAGCAGCGTGCGCCTGATGTCTCGGAGGGTAACCCCCTCTCCCTCCTCCCTCTCCCCCCCATCACTGGCCATTGGCTTGCCCTCCGATGGGCTCCCCCCCCAGACTCTTTGCGAGATCATGTCCAGCCCCTGATGACTGTCCATTGGCGTGGCGCACTCCTTCCCTCCACCCCCTTTCTCCAGTTTCGCCCTGCCCATGTTTTGTATGTCTGTGTCCAGCCAGTCGCTTGACGTTCAAGTTCGTAGGGACGTCACGTCCGCACTTGAACTTGTAGCTCAGGGGGGCTTTTGCCATTTTTTTCATCTCTCTCTCTCTTTCTCTCCCTCTCTCTCTCCTTTCTCTCTCTCTCTCCTTTTTTCCCTCTCTCTCTCTTCCTCTCTTGCACAGAAAGGAAAAAAAAGGAAAAGAAAAAAAAAAGAAAAGCCAAGCCATGACTGCTATCCCACAATTCATCTTCCCCGCGCCATCTTTGTATTATTTCTAATTTATTTTGGATGTCAAAAGACATTGATGAAGATATTTTCTCGGGAGTCTCCTTCCTTTCTAACCCGGCGCTTCCCGATGTGATCCGTGCAAGAGAGCTCGCCGCGCGCCCGCCCGAGCAGCCGCCACCACCATGTCGCGCCGCAAGCAAGGGAAACCCCAGCACTTAAGCAAACGGGAATTTTCACGTAAGTAAACCTCCTTGCCTGTCTGCCTAATTTCCCCCCATCCCGTGCAATATATATGCATTTTTAAATTTTTTTGCACCGTCTGAATCCGGCTTATTTTAAGTCTTTTTTATGCATGCATTTTCATTTTTTTTTTTTTAGTTTTGGAAATGAAAAAAGAGCAACTCACCTTAAAGTCAGTTTCAGCCCCCCGCCCCCCGTCAAGAGTAGCCCCTCGCTTACTTTTCACGCCACCTCCTTCGGCATTCGTCCGCTCGCTCAAAGTTCCATTTAATTCTCCGACAACCCCCCCTCCCCATTGATTCTCCTGTAAGATATTGTGCCGGAAGAGAGAGCGCGAGAGCGTGCCTCTGTGTGTGTGTGCATGTGTATGTGTGCCTGCAGCCTGCAAAAGAATTGCAACTTAAAAGAAGCAGGCAAGGGCAGATCTTGCAAAAGAGAGACCAGAGATGCCCGGGGGGGGGGGGGGCTTATGTGTGGGAAAAAAAGAAATACGCGTGTTTTTAACCGGAGTAAGACTCTTTTCACACGAGGCGAGGAAAGAGAGAGATCTGGATCAGGAGATCTTGGGGCTCGGAGTCGGATGCAGACACCCCCCCTCCCTTCAGATCTGCTTTTCCTGCCTCCGTCCAATCCCCTTTTATTTTTATTTTTCTCCTCTAGGCACTAAAAATGTACAAAAGGGGACCTTTTTCGCGGCTTCTTTTGTCTCCACTGGCGAGATCAGGGTGGTGCTGGTGGGAGATCGCCCCCCCCCCACTCCTCTGTGCGTGTCCCGCTCCTTTCTCTCCCCCCCCCCCCCCCGAGCCCTGCACGGCGAAAGGGCAGCCGAGGGACAGACGCGGCGTCTGTGTTTGGCCGGAGCTCTCGGGCTCCGCTTTTCTCCGCTCGCACCGCCACAATTAGCTCTCCTTCCCCCCAATCAACCGCCTGCTCTCGCCGGCGGTATCGCGTCCCCCTCCCTTCTCTTCCCTCCTCCTCAGCCCCCAAACTCCTGCTCTGCAGAAACTTGGACTTGCTTGTAGGGAGACGGAAAGGCGAGCGAAAAGCGAGATCGGAGCGTGGTTTTGTGTGTCTAGGAGGGAGAGGAATTCCCCTCCTCTCGCTCCCTCTCGTACTATTTTTTGGAAGATTTTCAAAAAAAAAAAAAAAAGTGGAAGTGGATTTTGATTGGGAAAAATCTCGTGTCTGAATGTTTACAAGCGCCGCGTGTGCTCCGGACTCGCTGCCAGCAAACAGACAAGGAGAACAAACGCTTTGGGAAGAAGCGAAAAAATTGCAACGTATACAGACGCAGGCAGGCGAGAGGCATATGCGAAAAGAATTCTCGACCGAGCGGCTTGTGTCTGAGCAGTTAGGAAAGGATAATAATAATATTAATAACAATAATAATAACAACAACAATACTAATAATAACAATAATGATGATGACTTCTGCCCCCTCCCTCCGCCCGCAACCATCTCAACGCAAGGAAAAAACTGTTGTTTTTTTAATTGAATTTTTCTTTTTTCCCCAGTGTGCGGAGGCTCGGCTCTCCCCTTTCTCTTTGCCCCCAAGCCAAGCCGTGCACAAAAGCTTTGAGCGCCTGCTTGGCTTGCAACACAAAAGGGAAGTCTCGTCTGGAGGGGGGGGGGGGGGAAGAACAGATGAAATACTAGTAGTGTGATGTTTGCGACAGGAAAAAAAGAGAGAAGAAATTGCTTGCACTTATTTTTAGGTTGTTTTGTTACACCTTCCCCCACTGGTTTGCAAGAGGTCTTTTCCCCTCCCCGCTTTAGCAAAAAGTTTGCATTTGCAGTCTCTACCCCCCCCCCCCATGACCCCTGCCTGCATTGCAATGCAGACTGATGCTGGTGCTCCAACATAGACGTTTAATTGAAACCACCCCAATAGCAGGTTTTAACCCCCCCCCCCAAACACACTGCGGGGGGGGGGGAGTTTTTTTTTTTTAAACCAGTCTTCTGAGTATGTTTCCCCCCTTCCTTTCCGGTGATTTCTTAGGACTCTGTGTGTGTGTGTGTGTGTGTAGAGAGAGAAAGTTGTGTTGTCTATTGCAACATAACTGTCACACTTTGAACGTCCTATCACCGTCCAAACACGTTGCAACACCTATTCTGCCTTCCTCCCTTCGGCCAAACTGATAAACCTAATTTGACTTTTATCTTTGCAAAAAGGGGGGGGGGGAGAATAGAGTGCAGTGACTCTTTTGAAGACGTTAACCCTCCTTCTAATAGGGCTATTAGGTTGCCGGTACCCCCGATTTCTCAAAAAACCGCCCCCCCCCAGTATTCTTGGACATTGAAGAATTTAAAAATTTTAATATATAAATAAAACACACAAAATATTATACATAACCATGCATTTCTCTTTAAACATTTCAGTGGAAAGCTTTGTTAGGTCAATCAGTACAGATGCTATGCAAGTTGTTAATACACCCCCCCCCCCCCCCCCCCGAAAAGAATGGAGGGGTGGGAATTGATAGCAGAGTTGGGTTAAAACCGTTTCTCCCGCCATAAAAATGCCAGTTTTAGCCACTAGGAGGCAGAGTCAGATCAAAAAAGCGCCACGAACTTGCGCTTGATCAGTTTCCCTCCTATGTTTCAATTCTCTAGGTTTTTCGTTGGAGGGGTGGGGGCGGTGTTTGTGAGCATGTGGAGGGTTCCCCCCCTTCTCAGTCCAAGTAATTTCACCTCCCCCCCTTTGTTCTTAATTTTATCTTGTGTTGATGCTGGGGGAAAGAGGCAAAAGCATCCAGTGCTTAGAAACCACACCTTCCCCGGCCCTCCTTTCAGATTCTCAGTTGCTGTGATACCCACTCCCAATGGCCCTCCATTGGAAAGAAGCAGCAGAAAAAGACTTCTGGGTTGATCAGGAATGCTAACAACTTGGCATTCAGTTTTGCTCCTTTTCAAAGGAAAACTCCCCTAAGTACTTTAGTGCAGAGATGAGACAGAAACAATAAAAAGGGCTGAGATATTACCTGAATTCTTCTTTTGATGTATATACATATACATTTAACTATATACACAGCCACCCACCCTGGCGTTGCTAAGCAGTTGCACCATGAATTGTGACTGCAAAGAGCCAAGGGTGTGAATTTCTTTCCAGTGACTTCTCATTTATTTGGCTTGACTTGAAAAGCATCTGCTTTTGTTTGGGTGGCTTGGTGGGGATCTGTTATCACCCCCTGCTTCTTCCAGCCTGATTTGAAATCAGATAGTTGTGTTTTTTTTTGAAGATAAATAGTTTCATTTTTCTAAAAATGGGTAGTTCAAAAAGAGATTGGCTGGCCTGAGCCGGACAGGCGAGGAACCACCCCGGCTTGGTCTGCACGTGTTTGCCCCTGAAGGTTCCCCTTTCGTAGGCTTTTCTCCCTCTCCATTGTGCTTCTTCCCAAGTTCATTTCCATTCACCTAACCGCTGCATGCTCCTTCCCCCCCTTTCTGTGTGTTTTGTAAAAATGCACCTTCCCCTCCAAGCCTGGCTTTCACGTGTGGTTTCTAACCGTTAAACTAATCCTATGATACACGTGGAGGTAAACTTGAAATTCGGTTGCTGTTGGGTCCTTTCTTATTTTTGTTTTGCTTTTTGTAAAGGAGATTTTTGCTTTGTTTCATGGTTTGCAAGCAAGGCTTGATGTGCTTGCAAAATCTATGCTTCAATTGCGAAAATATATATTTTCTAACCTGGAAAGTGTTCCCTCCCTTCTCTTTTCTACTTCCTTCCATCTTCATCTCCTAGCCTTTGGAAAGAGGTGAAATCTGTGGCACGGAGTATAGAGGCTTTGTTTTTGAATTTACCCACTTCTCCTCCCCCTGTGTGCTCTCTCTCTCTCTCTCTTTTAAGGTTAATGTTTATAAAGAAAAGCTACAGATACCATTTTTTTTCTTGCAGATCTCTTGTCATAGGAAATTTTAAACAGCAGAATCAAATGCACAAATATCTGGGTGGCTAAAGCCATGGATTTTTTTTTTTAAATGTAGCAGGCAAATGAGCAGCAATTATGAACTGGATCTCCCTATGAGGCACCTGGTTTAAAATAAGAGCAGGAATAATGTTGCCCCTGGATTCTTTACCTTACCAAGCCAAGTGGGTTTTTTTTTGTTGCTCCATCATTCTTTTTAATTAGCAATCATTTATGTTAAGAAGGGGGGGGGAGATGGTGATTAGGGGGATTTAGATGTGTAGGTTTGAATATCTTGTTATTTTCAAGAACTTTTATCTTCTATAAAATTAATTGGCTAAAATGTGAAGGAGTAATCAAAGCTTTTGAGCTGCTGATTTTGCTGAGAACCCATCCTGGATTTAGAGATTTTCAGAAATCTCTTTCTAGTATTTTGTGTGTGTGTGTGTTGGTGGCTATTGTTTAGCATGACTTTAACTTTTAACTGCCTGAAAAAGGTACTGTCTGCTGTGCTAAACCATGTTACTCATTTCATGAACACATTTGGCCTAAGAAACAAGAAAATGTTGCCATGTAACTAACCAGAGAAAGCAGAGGTTCCTATTACAGAGAAATGCTAATTTTGTCTGGCATCTTGTCGCTCTAACATCTTGTTGCTCCAAAGTTTGCATTGAAAAAATAATCCAAGTTAAAATATCTTGAGAGAAAGAGAGACCTGTTGGGACTTCCTGCCTTTGTATTGCTGCTTGGTCAAAAATGCAACCTGATGTTTAGTCTTCCAGACAGAAAGAAAGAATTGCAATTGCCTTCATACTTGTTTTTTTTCTTTGGTACTTATGGAAAAACGAACATATGTGTGACCATAAATGGTCAGTGAGCTTAGACGAGTGCCTCCACGTGCTGAAGACTTCAGCATAAAGAAGAATGTAACTCCCATATTTATGTAATTGACCTTACCTTATATCAGGAGTAATTCTGAAAGCCAGAAATTATAGCCGTTTGTTCTTTTTGGAAACCAGGTATGAGGGATGCAGACTGACTTCAATATGATTTTATTCTGCACGTTTGGGAGTTACTCTCGATGCCCTCTTATACCCCTACTCCCCCTCCCCATAATCTGCCTAGCTAGGACTGAAAATAAATTTAACTTAAATTTGCTGGGGTTTTTTGCACCTTATCAAAACCTGTTCTAATATGGTGCAGTCAAATTAAAATCTATTTTTTGATTCTCTGTGGCTTTAAGTTCATTAAACATGAAATTGGCTGCATGCTAAAGAAGGTCAGCCTGATTAACTGTTGAGGTGTTGGTCCTCCTGCCACGCTTCCTGTAACTGCCGCATTTGATATTTTGCAAGAATGCCATTTCACGTTTGTTTGTGGGTGAGAGGGCTGGGTGGTAGCTGTAGGGGAAGCACAAGCCAGGCTGGATTTTTCTTATCTCTCTGTGGAATCAGGAATGCTTCATGATCCCCCCTTTTTTGCCTAGATAACTCAAGATAAAGTAATGGTGGGGGGGAGCACTCGAGTACAGGTTTGTCTTGTTAAACTATCCACTGGTGATAGGGTGTGCACAAATGGGCTTCTTAATGGAGCTTTCTGGAGCTCCTACAGGAAATTAATCAACTCTGACAACATTAGGAAAGGTACTTCAAATTCAAATAAAAGACTTACCCCCTCTTGTTATGAGCGCTAAGATTCAATTGGCTTTATACAGATTTTTAAATTTAGGAAGACCACGGGTACTAACATGTTTTTAAATGATTGGGAATTCCTTTCCTGGGGGGGGGGGAGCCCACCTCACACTAATTGGATTATTTTCTTACGTCTCTGGTAATATAATATTTCCTTAAATCTAACCTAGCAGTTGCCAATGACTTGGAGATGTATATAATTTTTTTTCCTGGGTGGCACAGCTGAACATTAGAGAATTTTTATTTTTGAGCAACAGAATATGTAGATTTGCTTGCATTACCATTATCTTCCTTCTCTGTTTGCCTTTTTTGCAGTTGGGATTCTGTCTGTGGTTATATGTGTACGGCATAGAACATGCAAACGTGCCTTGAAAGAAGCAGCGGAGCTGTTTGGGTGCTGCTTGCCAGTTGACAGGCCAGCGCATGCAAGCTATTTTGCTTTGTGATTATGTGTACTTGTATTTTTGTAGCCATGTACACATACACACACTGGCTCATACCTGCAGCCTTAAACAATACATGGTGCCTAAACATCTCACACTAGCTATGAAAAAAACCCTCTCAGAAAAAGCCCCATAGAACCTACACACTGAAAGAGAGATTTGTAGAAGTAGCTGTCTTAGTCTCACTTCTGAAGACCTTTGGAGAGTATTAATAACAACTTAATTCCCCTCCAGAGTTTTTATTGCATTGATTTGTTTGCTCAGAAGAGCAGAGTTGCTTGGACCCCCCCCAACACAGAGAGAGACTCTGAAGGGGGGGCCTTCTTTACAGTTACTCATATTGGAGATGCTTTCCCTTCAAATAGCGCTGCTGATAAATTCGTTTTCCTGTTGAAATGACAACATGCTGTAAAGGGGAAGCTCTCTTGCCATCTTGCGGTTGGGTCTGGACTGGCTTAATCTTGTTTGTCTGTTTTTTAAAAAAAAGCATGCGAGAACTTTAGAAATGGGGGTACGTTGGGTGACCTTTTTCTGAAATCACCCCTTTATTTTAACACAAATAAAGTCTTTTTTGTTCCTGTATGACTTCTCTGTAGAATGCAAGGGATATCCGTTTGTGTCCGATTATCCAGCAACATGTTAGGGTAAAGGTGAGATGCTGTAGTTCCCAAAGATCCTTGGTTTTTTCTAAACATTCATCTGTTTTGTGCAGGGGTAGCTCCCCCCCATTCTTCCTTCCTCCTCCTCTCTGAAATATTGAAGCTGTCCTTTCTCCCCCCCCCCCTCTGAGATCTTAAAGTTGTTCTTTTTGTCCTCTCCGACTGCAGCCGAACCTCTAGAAGCCATTCTCACTGATGACGAACCAGATCATGGTACGTTGGGAGCTCCAGAAGGGGACCACGACCTCCTTACATGTGGCCAGTGTCAGATGAACTTCCCATTGGGGGACATCCTTATTTTTATCGAGCACAAACGGAAACAATGCAATGGCACTCTTTGCCTAGAGAAGGCTGTGGATAAGCCCCCTTCGCCCTCGCCGAGCGAGCTGAGAAAAGCATCCAATCCGGTGGAGGTTGGCATCCAGGTCACGCCCGAGGATGATGATTGTTTGTCAACGTCATCTAGAGGAATTTGCCCTAAACAGGAACATATAGCAGGTAAATCGAGGCGATGCGGGGGGGGGGGGGGGGGGGAAGCAGTTTCCAGTTTATTGCTTGCCTGTTGGAAGTCTGTAGTTTGCAGAAGGCCTGCAGTTTTGCTCTGCTAATTCATACAAAGCGTATCTGTTTATATGAAGTATATACATGCATACCATTTCCTTATGACTACCTGTAGATTCAAGAGACCCATGCCATGCCACTGAGTATGTTTCAGTTCTGGCTCTTCAATGAGCTGCTTTGTATTCTTTTTGTTTTTGCTTACTTTCTTAGCCTTAGTAATCCCATACACTTCCTTTTGAGTAGTACTGCAGGAAGCACTAATGTAACACTGAGGGTAGCCCTATCAGAACATGCCCAGACCACCCAAGGGAGAAGTCTGTGGGGAGTAGGCGTCCCTTCAGCCTCCATGGCTATGCCATGCTACATGTTTATAAGCCCACGCAAAAACATTAGCACAGCTTTATGTTTTAGCGTCTGTGTCGTGATGTGCCAGTTCTGGCATGTCAATTAGTGCTTCTTACAATAAGCACGTGAAGTCCCCTGTCCATACTGTGAACATGTACTGCATGACCCGATTGGATGTCCCTTCCTGATGCAGTTCCGTTATGTATTTAGAGTCCTGTGAAGCCACAGCAAACGTGATTCCTTTATAAAGTGTGGAATGGGCCATGAACACAGCCCTCTCTCCAGTTCAAGTCCTGCTCGTGGTTCTTTGGGCTTAGAGGTCCACTGAATTCCCCTTCAAGCTGCAGTGCCAGAAAACAAGGTTTCTGCTTAGGGCCCTCTCTCAAGCCTGAGCTTCATTAGTGCTGGCTTGTCAGAGCAGACAAGAAGCCCAGCAGCATGGCACCCACTCCCCAAACATGTAGACGCACGTCTTACAAAACAGTCCACGCACACAGTTAATTCTGCAGCCTCAAGTGCGTTCGCTCCAAAATTTGAATCTTAGCAGCACCCTTGACTGCTAGAACTGGCTGCAGTCTTTCTGGTTTTTTTTTTTCCTTTTTAATTATTATTTCTTGCAAACTCGAGAAGGGGGTGGGGGTGGGGAGGAAGGGTTAACATTACCCAGCCTCCGATCCATATTGGCTGTCACTGCGTGGGTTGTAATTAAAGGCAGCCCCTTGGCGAAGTGACACAGCTGACCTTGACTTTCAGATGCCATTTTCCACTGCCCAGGCCAGAGTAGAGAGGGCAGTTGCTGAAGCGCACAGGCCTGCTTCTTGGAAAAGTTTAAGGGCATGCTGGAGATTTCAAAAGGTTGGTTTGACAGAGGCGGAGGCTGCATTCTGCAATCCTGCCTCCTCAGCCAAATGATAAATGCTTCCCCCCCACCCCCACCCCCACCCCCGATGTCTCTTGTCTCTGATGTGGTTTTGACAGATGTATCTTGATTTTCTTCTGTGGCTTTACACTGCCACATGTCACCCATACAAATGTCCAAGGCGGGTTGGCTTTTCGGGCATGCGAACAATCTGAACGTGTAATTTAAGGGGGGGGGGAATAAAATGTAATGGGTGCCGTTCCCTGCAGTTAATCGCTTTTTTCCTCCCCCCCCCCATTTTAATTACTGGCAAGACGCTGCAGCGCACTGCCGTGTTTTAAATCGAGGCGAAAAGACGTTTGAAGTTAATACAAACGTGGATAGGTCTGTTTGGCTAATAAGGCCTGTTTTAGTTGTTAGGATCCAGATGGCGAAACGGGAACGGCATCTCTTGGCCTTCAGTAGTGCTTGAAAAATATGCAGCCTTCCAGTCGACAAAACGCATCCGATGAAAGCATAAGGGAAGGCCAGAGCAGTTTTGCATAAAGTGTCACTTGGGCTATTGTTTGAACAGCCTCAGGGATATTACAGCATTAAGAGGAGCACAGTATGTAAGTCACATGTTCGTCTTGCCTATACCTGTCTATATAGATAGATATAGACATATAGCTATATATTACATATACGCCACACACTGAAATAAGAGAGCAATTCACAGGCCACTTAAACTGGCACAGTTCTGTGACTTACTTCCTATGGCAGCTGTAGGGACTAACAGGCTTTTTCCATTCCAACCTCCTGTGTAGTAATTAAAATCCACTTTACATGTATATCTTTGGGGGGGGGGGTTGCGTTGTGCGTGAGCGTTTGTATGTGTGAGACAGAGAGAGAACACACTTTAATATAGTATAAGTGAAATGAGATTGAATCATTAAATTGATGGACAACATTTGATAAGGTTTTGTTGTGTGTGTTTTTGGAAATTTGCGAGTGCAGGCTTTTGACATTTGGGTTTGAATTCAGGCCTGTCAGCCTGTCGGTGGATTTTGCAGGGTGAAGGGATTTTGCAGGGAGTGAGATGTACAAGACAGTGTGCAAATTTCAGTGCCGAAAATGCAATTTTTGATCACAGAGAATGGGATCCTTAGAAAAGCATTAGCAGTTAGAACACAAAGAAGGGATATACTTGCAAATGAATGCCAGCTCAGAAGCAGCGTTCAAGTCCAAATTTTAATTTGCTGCATTTGCAGTTCCAAGGAATGTTGCATTTGGGTGAAGTTTTAGTGCTAAGATCACACGTGTGTGTGTGAGATAGATAAACCACCACACCCATTATTTTTTTTCTGTCGAGAGATCTTTTCCATGTCTTTAGTAGTGTTTCCATGCCTCTGTGCATATTTAAATCTTTTCATGCTGTTGGTTCTTTGGAGAAAAGTATCATACAGAACAAGCTAGAAGACATCTTTTACTGACTCAACTGGATAAGAGCTTTCAGATTTGACAGGATTCTGCTTTGGATTTAGGTGTTGGAAGCAACATATCAAAACAGAAAAGATGATGCAGAACCAGGATAACCATTGACACTCTTTCCCTCTAAATTTAAGTTTTTGCTTTTAATATCTGTGTCTGAAAAAGAGTTCTGTGAAACTAAAAAAAAAAAAAAAGCCCCTGTCCACTATTTTGCAAATTAGATGGCCCACTAAGAAGGTAATTCTCCACTTGTTCTGAATTTCACACTGACTTACTGGCAACTATTTTAGTTCCACTTGTATGTCTTCTGTAGCCCCTTCAAACATATGACTCTAAATTGCAGACTGTCCCCCCCCCCCCCAACTTTATACTGAAGTTTCCATGGACCTGTGTTATATATTTTATATAATTGCTTGTCTGAATGTATCTAGATCCCTGTGTATACATTTCGAATACCACAGTCCTCAGCATAATTCTGTGTCCAAGTTACTCTAAGTAAGCAATGCTCCTGTTTGTCCAAACTTCTGATTATCTTGATCCTCTTGACCACTTAGATAAATAAGGTAGCATTTTATGTGCATTATAAAAAGCAGCATGCTACATTTAAAAAATTGAAAACTGCAACCTCGTTAACTTATCTATAGTGTGTAGGCTGAGCAACTGCAGCCTAAATGTACAGCAGTGACCGTTACGTCACGTGCCGTCCACGTTCTGAGAGGGAAGGAGGTATGATTAGTGAAGCAGGCTCCTACCGGAAGGGATTTCTGATCTTCTGTGTACTGCAGGCACGCTAAATCACCAAATATGGAGTAACCCTTCGGTGATGTAACACAGTATTTACATATCGAACGTCTCTGTTTAAAAGACAAAACACAGTGTCTGTCATGTAAGAATTATGTGGGGGGGAGCAGCAAGGGGGTATCAAATGGGTTGCTGGGTCCAAAATGCGACAAGCATTCTAAGAAGAAGTAAAGCTTTTGTTCTGTACACTGTCACTCTTTTCCTGAACTCCAGCCATTTGCATTGCTTGACTCAAGCCAGCCTGTGAGTAAGCTAACTGCTCACAAGTGTAAAGAATGCAGGATTATTCTGCCGGAAACCAGTGTCATCTTGCCAGTGGTTGGTATTAGTGCTTCTCACAAGCGAAATGCGTTGTTATCTCTTTAATTCATCCTCTCAGAAACGGGCAACAGTGATTCCGGTTTTTATTTTAGGGGTGGGAAACTGGATCTGGTGGTGTAGAGACTTGCTCAAGATGATGTAGGGAGTTTAGAGCAGAAAATGGTTCAGATTTGCCAGTCCTCAGGGCAGCCTCCTCTCAACTGGACTTTAATATTGGTGGATGCTTTCAGCCATATTTTCCTTGTTCTCCTAAAGGAGCTCTCTGAGGTAATTCCTAATATTTCAGAATAAATATGACATGCAAGAGACTGGGGTTTAGTTAAAAAAACCCAAAACACTTGATTCTGGATGTTCTTAAATATAGAAAGACCAGAACAGAAAAGATCTTGCTCCTCATTTGTTAATTTAGAATAGGCACCCCCCTCCCCTGTACAGTTCCCCTTGGTCCCTGGCACCGAAAATGTGGTGGTTGTGGTGGTGAGAAAGACACCCCTTTAACCCTATTTTTTTCTTTGTGAATTCGTAGTTAAGAGTGCTATCCTTTTTTTTTTTAAGAAAAGAAAAGCCCAGAACAGGTAACACAAGGAACAATATACTTGTTCCTAAGGGCTGGTGGAAATTTTTCAGTGTCTCTTCCTCATGATCTATCTTCTTCAGGGTGGCTGACTGCTGATGGACACCGGTATGTGGGAGGAGAGGGGACAAATGACACTTGGAAGGCAAAAGGAAGGGACATTGCCCACTAACTGCCCAGGATGAGGAATGTAGGTGTGTTTGCATGTGGGGCAGTGTACAGGGTGAACTCTGCCGCATGTGGGTGAGTGGATTTGGACAGTCTATATAGTGATGGGGTTGAGAGACGAGGTCATGTTTTAAATTATGCCTGAGAATGCAGTAAGGTGGCAAATGGGTCTTATTAGGGGTTTTTAGGCAGTATAATTTAAGGTGAACCAAGTAGCATTTTAGATAATTGATCTGTGGGATCCAGTCTCCATAATTAAGAGTGCGCCTGTTTATTTTTGGGGGCTGTTTCTGGTTTTGGTGTGTTACTGTAATGAGGAATGAAGGAGAATATTAAAGATTGGCTCTCCGAGTGGGAGCGACCGTTTATTCCGTGGGAAACGATCAATATATCTTAGCATCCCTCCTCGGCAAGTCTGTAGGCCTTTTGGTAGTGTGCAAATATATTTATTCTTTATTAATCAATTAATTGATAAATTGGTTAAAAGTCAGTCAGTGAAAAATTGTATAATGCGGTTGGTACCACCTAGTTTAGAGGCGGGCAGTGGCAAACCACCTTCCAATGTCTCTTGCCGGGAAAAGGGGGTTGCCATAAGTCAGCTGTGACTTGACAGCAAACAAACACCCTAGTTTGGGCTGTTCATAAAGGGAGTTACTGGTTCCCTTCTGCTAAGTGATGAATTGTCCACTGAAAGGAGGTTCCTTTGACAGCAGAAGCAGTCTTTATCCAATGGAAGATTTGTCACTTAGTGGAAGGGAACCACTGGATTCAACCTGATATCATTGCTGATACAATATAGATAGTTATCTGCCCCAAGGATCCTGCACTCTAGGTTTTGTCAGTGAAAGGGAAACAGCAAAGGACTGGGAGAGACAAAGTGAGAAGAGAAGGAAATTCAGCCACATGTACTTGGGCTCCTTTTCAGTGGCAGGGAAGAACTGTACAGCGATTTCAGAACTCTTAGTTGCTGGTAACATATCCGCTATAAATTAAGTTATTACTGCTCCCTTATATGCCGGTTTGTGCAAAGTAATTTACATTACATTTTTATCCTGTGACAATCCTGGCAAGGTAGCTGGTTAAAAAATTTCATTTTACAGATGAAAGGCTGAGGTGGCATTTTGCCCAAGACCTCACACTGACTGTGTAATCTCTGGCAGGGCACAAATTGGGGTCCCTAAGATCCAGGGAACATCCAGCCACACTGTAGTTGCCTTTGCAGTTTGGTTTACGCACCTTTTCCCTGATCCGCTTGCTCTGATTCAGGTACAGGAGCCGGGCGTGCTCTCTCTCCTGCCTGCAATGCCTGTTCTGCTTATCTCCGTGGAGAAGGTTGATCTGTGCTCATTCCTTTAACTGCTGGCACTTGTTCTCTTTATAACAATGAATGGGGCAGCTTGTATGTACAAGAGCTCTGGGCATGCATTGGAGCTCTGGGTATGCACAAGTCTCTGGACTGTGGTACTTCTCACTAATGTATACTCATGATTTAAGGTCAGGGGTGACTCTGTCTTAGAGTTTCTTTTAGGGGTAAGGAGACGGTGGATAGAAGAGAAGAATTCAGGGTTTGTGTTGTCCCCCCCCCCCCCCCAGTGGGGATAAAATAATGATTCAGGTTCATGAACAGGTGATGTGATCCAGGTGATCAAGTGTTTGTGCCCTAATAATTAAGAGGACTGATATTTTCCCTTTTATCCCCCCCCACACCTGCTCTGGGAGTTTAAATCCAAGAAAGTTCTGTCATTGCACTGAGTTTATGTTTCAGAATACCTGAATTAATAACCATTGGTTCCTAACCATCACACTCTTTGAATTCCTTGCAAAATTAGCGTTCTGTATGATGGGCAAAGCAGGGGGTAGGTTGGTGTGTTGTGTCCGAAGCAGTGCTAAAAAAAGTGGCCATACAATATCTTTTTTCCTGGGTCTGTGGTTCTTCACGAGACTCTGTCTAACTGTTGGGAAAGAGAACAGAATTGCTGTGGCATTCAGAAGGGTGGGCACGGGGAGATCCAGTATTTTGGAATGCTCTCTGAGAAGAAATGAGCTTTCATGATAAGTGTCTCAACAAAATATACCCGCAGTAACAACCTAAGAATGGGTCCAGTTAAGAATTCTGCAGCGAGGCCTTTATTGCCCTGTTTCATATTAAATATGGATACTCATTGAGCCATTTTCTAGTCAGTAAGCTTGTGTATTACAATAAAAGGCCATTTTCCTCAGATAAATAATGCTTAGGGTTCACTGCTTTGAAATGCGAGAAACAAGCTTCTGAGTCACTCAGATATACAGTGAGATGATGCATCTTTAACTCTTTGGTGTGTGTCTCCTGTTCTAGATAGAGGACAGTCGGAATCTTCATTGATCTGGTGTTTCTACCATCTACACTATACAAACGATAGATTCCCCCCCCCCCCCCGAATATATGCTCTCATTAACATCTAAACATCTAAGCATATGGCCTTATTTGTCCACAGGCTCTGGGCTGACACAGAATTTTCAGTGATGTTGGTTGGCTGTAATGGTAAAAATCTAATGGAAAAATAATAGAATTTGTCAGTTGTGCAACCCATTTGGGTATTTGTTCAAAAAGGGGTCTCTTAGCAGTGTTGGTCAGATGCTGACCATGAGGTGCCAACAGTTTATTGATACCCCTTGAGGGGTGTGGCAGAAAGTGTCGGCTCTTGCCATCCTGAAAGGTGGTTTTCGGAATTAACAGGGTCATCCTGATTCCAGTTCCTGCAGTATTGATGTTCAATTAGTTCTGTTTATTAAGTTAACATAAAGCAAAAGAGAGATACATTGGTCCCTGACCTGGATAGCTCAGGCAAGCCCGATCTTGTCAGATCTCGGCAGCTGAGCAGGGCCAGCTCTGGCAAGTAATTGGAAGGGAGACCTCCCAAGAAATACCAGGGCTAGGGACGCAGAGGCAGGCTATCAAGCCACCCCTCTGAAAAATGCCCATACCCCCAGTAGGGGTCGCCAGAAGTTGCCATGACTTCTGGGCATGCAAGCACATACACATACACAGAAAAGAAATCCCCCCCAAAACAAAAAACAGTGATACGTTAAGTAGGTAGATGGATGATAGCCAAGAATAAAGGTACGTAGGTAGGTAGATAGGTTTATTGTATAAAGCCATTGGCCATTACAAAATGCAGAATACCCCCAAATGCTAATAAAGGTACATAGATAAGTTAGTCCACTTCTATTAGATTTTCAAGGTCTGCCTGTTATATGGATTTCTGTGGCACATGGTGATTAGGGAAGAGGAATCTCAGTTCTGCCACTCGATTTCACTTCACTGGAATGTGATGGGGTGTGTGTGGCTGCAAATGTGCATGCATCTTGTATGAGCTGTTCAGGCGGGGGTGTACCTTGAAATCATTACATATGCCTCTTGTTAACAGCCTTCTTCGTGCAAATCTAGCCACACTCTCTTTGTGTCACAATATGCTGGGAATTAACCCAACGTGATGTGAGCCTTTTGCAATTATAATAGATAGAAAGGGGGAGGGATATCTTTTCTTCTGTGCATATCCAGAAAATGGGCCAGGTGTAACACCAGCCAAACTGTTGCTGTAATTTTGTTGTGTATAAATTGTAGGTTCTTTCTCTTTTTTAACAATTGTGGGGGACTGAAAATTCTAGATTTTAGAATTTTAAAGATTTTGCTGTTTGGATGGTTGAGGGGAAATCAACCTTACTGGTTTTGGCTCCAAGTCTTTAACTGATTTGCCTTAATTCATAGGATCACAGGAGATCACTGGCTGGGTACGTTGGATACCAACTGGAAAATTCGGCAGGGATTTCCTGAAAGTTAATTCTTAGGATGGCTCCCTGAATCCTACATAGCAGCTGTATTTCTAAATAAGAGCTAAAAAGTTGTGAATTGGCAGGCTGGCTTTTTTTTTTTTTGGTCAAAGCACAATGTCAGAGCAACTCTTTCCAAGACAAATTGTAAATAGAACCGTTGCAACGGTTGCATGACTGAACTACAGAAGCGCCTTTCTCTCTATTGCTGGGCTGTTGTCAGAAGACTTTGGAAAGCTTAATTAAACCCAGAGGCCTGCTTGGCTGCAGAATTTACTTCTGACGAGCAAAGAGAAACAGCATTACTACATTACAAGGATCCCAAAGTTCTTCTGATATGCACACGACAGGGGGCCGGGGAGGGGGATGCGCGTGATTGGTGCATAACACGTTTTCCCACGTTTCTTTTCGCAAGTTGTGGTTTGGAAGAAAGGCCCTTGTGACTAGTATGCTCATCATTTGTGTGGGGGTGGGGGATTATGCTAGTTTCCCTTTTCCCTGCTGTTTGAGATGATTAGTGTAAAAATGAACTCTGAGCGGAAAAACAAATACGTGTCGTTGTCCCCCCCCCCCCCCCCCCAAAAAGCACCAATATGCTAGAAAGTTTCCTTCTGATTGGGTATGAGTATTCTGGTACAGTCTCCACATGGGCTGAAGCCCCTTGAATTAACCCAGTTTCTTGTCTCCTGCTAGCTATATTTTTTTATCATAAGGGATTAGGAATACTGTTTAGCATTCTTCGTCTCTTTGAGCGTGTGGCATTTAATTGAGGCACACCCCATGAGCTGAAATAGAGCCGGATGCGAAACATTTTTGGTTGATTGGATGGCAAGGCATGAGCATTAATGTATTGCAAGCTGGAAAATAATTTAATAAATGACAAGCCATCTATAGCTGGATGTAGACAATAAAATGATTGATTTATGGGAGCTCAGCAGAAATGGGAGGGGAGGGGAAGTTGGGAGGGGTAAATAGAGCGACAAGGGACAAACCATATATTTGGGATCAAGAGGAAAGAAACATTCTTTTGTAGAGATTTTTCCCTATGATTGTGTAAAATGTTGAAAATACATTTTAGCTCTCTGCAGTGCTGAGAATCCAAATTCTTTGTGTGTCTTTCAAACAAAAAAGAAAACAGAAATGACATGATGATTTCAGACAGTGAACGTGAAATATGCATGCGTTTGTCACTTAAAATATATGGAGTCCTTTAGACAAAATTAACTTCCAGACCTCATCCAGTTATGTACGGTTTTATACAGTAAAACAAAATCCTTCCCCCAAAAGCTGAGTACCAGGCTGACTGAAAGAAAAAGGGTATCATGCTACTATATAAAATAAAATAGAAGGAGCATAAGGGTTATTCTTTAATACTTCTGTTCTTACATGGGTCATACCACTTTTTGAGTAACACTGCTGTAACAAGAGATGTTTAGTTTGTGGTTGCAGAATCTTACTTTGTTGGGTTGCAGAATTTTACTTATTTAGCAACAAACCTGGGTTTGCTACAGAGTGCCAGTCTCATCTCCCTGTTGAGTGTACCTGTATGAAACATGCGTTTTCAAACCCCCGTTCTTTATATTTACAATTAATTTTAAATTTTTTAATATACTTGAAAATTGTTAGATACTATGGGAAAAAATGGGCAATGGGCTTTTGCACATCTCCTGTGAGGCATCTTTTAGGAATCTGTAACTAATGTCAAGATTTTTAGTTGATTGCATGGGAAATCTGTAATTGTATGTAATGTGACCATTAAATCTCCCCTCTCCCTGTTGTGCTACTATATTAGTCTAGTAAATAAGTAAGATTTGAAATATCTTTTTAAAATAATATTAGTGAATGTGGCCTTGTTCATTTTGATGCAGGAAATTTTGTTGATCTTTAAAAAAAAATCTTTTATCATCATCATCATTTCTGTTCTGATGAATATCCATAAATCTTTTGGAATTTATGGTACAGACAATTAGTAAATAATGTGATCTATGTTTAACAGGGCAGTCCTAAGCGGAGTTACATCCTGTAAGTCCACCCACTGAAGTCAATGAACTTAGAAAAATGTTAACTATACTTAGTATTGCACAGTTAGTCAACATTCAGTTTAGGTGTTTGCTGGATTAGAGCCTGAGAAACAATTGGCATTTTATAAGATTGTACATTCTCTTATAACAGATTAATTACCATGGCATAATTACACTGTAATTACAGACTGAATACAGTGGACTAGCCCACTTGTTACTTGTCTTTACCATAAGAAGAAATGTGCATATTCTGCAGTTTCAGCAAGAAGGAAAAATAGTATTAGGGCACAAATCCTAACTTTCATTTAAAAAAAAGTTTATAAGGATAAAAAACGGCACTTGGAAGTGCTCAAGCAATTTGCACAGTATCCTTGAATTGGGGGCTAGGAACAGTGGATGCTGAATACAATTTCTGGTGGATCAGGACTTGGTACCCATTATAGTTCTTTCTGATTGCAAGATGAACAAATATATGCACATTTTCTTTATCTGCATAAGCTATACAAGTTGGAGCATTCAGATTTTCTAGGTTGTGAAGCATGGATTTTGTTTTAACCTGGGAGCATTGATGGAAACCAACCATATGCATTTAGTCCGAGTGTTAAGCATTGAAGGGTTGGTGTAAGTATGAAAAAAATCTGACCTTTTCTTACTGCTGAAGACGATTTAGGTTGATGTGTACCAAAAATAAGTGTGTAAGGGAAAATAAACCCATGTGTACTATTCTTTAGAGCACAGGCGTGTTACCAGTGACTTTAAGAAGTGCACAGCTGTGCTATTTCTGTACAGGTTGCTGTCAACTCTCCTAGACAGAGGCTTTCTCTGCTTCCGTTCTGCTTCAGGACTGGTCTTGCTTCTGCTTGCTTCCTCTCAGGGTCTATGTAATTTTCCCTGTGCTTTTTCTTCTCCTGTCTACCAGCATGTCTTCTTTTTACTCTACCACCTCAGAAAATTGTATACTACCCCTTCTAGAAGCTGACCAGAGAATTCTGCCTGCAGGGTGAGGTTTTCTGCCCAATTGATGATCTGTCCCTGTGGCATGAAGAAGTTAGGCACAGTTTCTTCCTCAGAGAGTAGAGTTTCCTTACCTCACCCCTAGACTTCCCCACCCCCTTGTGTTGCACACCACATATTACTGGTGAGGAGGACCCATGTATCTGACCAGCCCACCTGAAAACAATGTATAGGTTGTAGGTCTGAGGTTCGCATGCCAAAGGCGCAAATCTCTTTGCAAAAAGATGACTGACTTGTGCTGTAAACATCACTGTAGTTATTATGAGGTATAAAAAGTAACCACAAGAGCTCATAAAATGCCCTGCTTCTGTGTGTGTGCTCATGTGAAGTTTAATCTTGAACGGATCTAAAAGTGAGCCTTAGAATGTTGAGGTAAATCTCTGTCTCTCCCCCCTGAAATCTTTGACCCTCTTCTCCACTGAAATCTGAAACTTCCCTTCACTGTCACTCTGTGTGCATGTGGGGGGAGGGGGAGTAAAGGGTGTCACATCTGCCATACATCATCCTGCCATGAAGTTGTTAAAGGCAGAGGAGCCCAGTTTGGATTGGGAGTTGACAGGGAGCTGGTATATGTGACCTAACTTATCCCGTGGTAGCTTAGTTATTGATATCCTGGAAAAGGTAAGGAGGATTTTCCCACACATCAGGTCCAAAAGTAGGGTAAAAGGTATGGTGGGGTATGTGTTGTGTTGGTCAGCAATATGGGCTGGTCAACTTCAGCTTCAAAAGCTACGTGGAATAAAAGGCATGTGTTGTATAGAAAACACCTATCTCTGGCTAATCAACCCCTTTTCTTTTTTCCTAGTCAATTTTGATGGATGTTTGCTGTGAGAGGGACATATTCCTGGCATTTTCCAGCCATTTTAGTATGCAAATATGTTCTTGATGAGGTGTGCAGGAGTTTGCGAGGCAGCCTTTTGCTCTGCTCCTCCTGCATTTTAAAAACTTCTTTCAGGGAGGCGTGCTGTGTTGCTTTTGCTGGAGTGAGCAACCTGGTGCCAGCCCCTCAGCACATTCCTCATTCTGAGGTGGTGTTGAGTTTGGTTAGTGAGGGCAAGGTTTGAGGTGGCTATGCCTCTGTGTGTGTGTGTGTGTGTGTGTGTGTGTGTGTGTGGTGGGGAGGTTAGTCTAAATCCCTGCGGGGAATTTGTGTTCTTCATTTGCCTTTACAATCGAAGAGCGGTTACTGCACCTCGGAGTGGCTCTCGGGTATGAGCTCAGATGGGCGCATGTAAATATCCTGTCAGATGCAACCCAAGGAATATTAATGTCCCTTCACCACCACACTATAATAAAGCTGTACACAGCAGGCTTAATATGGAGGCAGTCTAGGGAATTGTAGAAGACTTAGGTATCTAGAGAGAATGACAGCAGTGGAAAAATGTTCAATATGCCTGATTTTCCACAGGGTTATTTCTCTGTGATCTGAGGTAAAACAAAAACAATCTTTAAAAAAATCCTCCTCATTTTATATAATTCTAGGGCCTGTTTGCTGTCTGTTTCTCTTCTCTCTCAGTTAATCCTTTAACAAATGGATATATAGATTTGTATGGATAACACAGAGATGGCATTATTAGAAATACCTTCCTTTTTACTTGTTGAAATCTTTCATTTTGCCCAAGGATTGTCACATGCTAATTTAAGAAAGAAAGAAAGGAGCACTTCTACATCTTATTGAAACAAAGGAAAATACAGTCTGCATAAACAACGTAATCCTTGCATTCAGAGTCAGCACTCAGGAAGGCTCACTTTTATTAAAGGTTTACAACTTAAACTCCAGTGAAAGTATATTTGTTAAATAGATAGGGAATATGTTCTGAGGTATCTCCCCTAAAAATAATTCATTAATAATTTCATAGTATCAACAGCTGCCAGAACCAATTGGTATAAATGTAAAAAACGCTATAGAGAAAGAACAAAAGAATTGAGCCCCCCCCCCCCCCCCCAATGTATTTCTGATTGCTGGAAACAAATGAGGTACCAATGAGATGTTGAATTTGAAGTTTACAGATTGTACACAGAGGTTTCCCGCCCTCCCCTAGAGAACAGAGCTAGGTAATCTGATGCAATCATATCGGAAGCTTTACTTGTACAGGTTGCTGTTTTAAAAAATAAATAAATAACGGCTTTCTATATTGAACGAGTCCCTGTTAACTAAGTTTGAATCAGGAGTTTTATGTTTTCCCCCCATGACTGTGTGTATCATATACTGTGTTTTTCAGTCTAGTAAATGCCTTAGCATTGAGAAAATGGTTAAATTTTAATCTTCCTGTGCAATTACTGGCACGGAGAAGCTCCTTCAGAGTCTGCCGATGCTTCTGCAGATAGTCACTGTCAGCATGTTATTTTTGTTATGAATCGGCACCACTCCTTGAATTCACCCTGGAATAGTTCAACGTGGAAGATGACGACGGAAGGATACCGGGGGAGAGCTGGTCAGTCATAAACAATAAGCTCTTGTTTGCCTGTTCTCTAATGACACTGACAAACAATTACACCTACGATTCGATCTTGAAGTTAGCATACAAAAAAAGCACAATTTAAAAGCTCAATTAAATCAGCCTCCCACCATCCCATCAAAATTATTGCTGAACAAACAAGCCAAAAATCAAAGCCCAAAATATTCTTTGGGCTTTCTGGAGGAAAAAAAAAGAAACGTAATTTCTGGAGCTTTTGGCTTGGTGCTTTAATTTTGAGTTGGTAGCTTCAGTTTGGTTTAATTAGCAAGGTAAAACATAATTAGGGCTGCAGTCTTTAATTGATGAATCGATGTGATTAATCAATCAGAGCTTTAATCACAGTTTAAAATTCCCGCTCATTAATTGGTGCAGCTAAGAAAAAGTCTCTGGGCTTTTCAGGGGCCTACAGTTTACTGGCCTGCAGAAATGAACTGGCTTCTTTCCACATGAAATTTGATGGGAAAATAAACTGTAAATATAACTTTTTCCTTTCTTCATTTTGCACCCAGCATTAGGCAATACTTTCTTATTCTGCAGTTTTTTCTTCTAACAATAAGAATTACAGGTAACTAAAATGAACAGTACTGAAGTTAAATCAGTATGTCCTCTAAAAGAGGATTTTTAAAAGCAATACTGATGAGTCTTGAATTTGTTCATTTTTGAAGCCATATTTGGCTCTAATGTTAATAAGGATTAGTTCACAAATCTATTTTCTGTTGGTGGTTGGCAGTTTTAAATGCCAAGTTATGTCATACTTAACCAGAATTTGCCCACTTCCTTTGGAGAATCCCCACAGAAGCATTGTTATTTAGCCTTTCCAAATGCATATATATATGTTTGTGTTTTTAATATGTTAAAAGTCAGACAACTAGAAGATGGGAATGATAGCTTTGCTTGACTTATAGTCTTAAATAAAATACTCGCCAAGTGAAGCATTGACTTTTCCTGGTCTTAAAATGGACAATAGTGGCTCATCAATACCTCCAGCATTGCTTTATATATTGTATTGAACCATGTTGTAGATGGCTGCCTTATTAGTGGACCTCTAGCCAACTTTCAGTAGAGCACCTTGTCCCTGATAGTTCCTGGGGTTCTTATAAAATAAAAGCTGAACTTACACTGACCCAACACGGCATTTACAATATTCTTAAGCAAGTATGCACACCCAGGATCCCTTAACAGTTAAAGAGACTTACAATATGCAGTTTTGCCTTATAAATTTAATGCTGGTTGATGGGCCATAGGGATGCTAATTTTTTTTTTTAAAGCAGACTATGCAAGAATGAAGTCTGCTGATGTAGAGAGAGAGGTCTATGAATTTATGTCTTCTTGGAGGTTGTAATATCTGGGGTATTATTAGTTTGCCATTGGAAAAATACAACTTTTCTGTCAGTTACTAACCAGCATCTAAGTATAGGGGAGGAAGCCACAATGGAGAAATTGACCTTCCAAATGTGCATAGCTTTTTCCGTAAATGGTGGCTTATTTGTAAGCATTATAGAAATGGAGATGGAAGTTTAAAGCTGCCTTCAAGAGTCTGCCTTTTGGCATCACTAGCTAATTGTCTGTGGTTATTGTGCCATCATACTACTTAAATTAACATCAGTCCCCCACTCTGTGCAGGTGGAATACTTATAGCTGTAAAAGGCTGTGGTCACACCCACTTTCAATCCACTTTCAGTGCACTTTCCAGCTGGATTTTAACAGTGTGTGAACTGGTAAAATCCAGTTTGAAAGTGTGCTGAAAGTGGATTGAAAGTGGATTATTTAGTGCATGTGACCGCAGCCAGAGGCGATCTTAACTTTCTGTGGTCTGTTTACCATCCCCCTTTCTCTTACCTCAAATATATATGCTGTTTGTTCTTCCTTGTGCTTTAATTTTATAGTTAAGAAAAATTTAAACAAAACTAATGTTGGAAAAAAAGAGAAAAGATTTTTGCAGGTGCTGCATTATGTGGCTTGTTTTTATGTACCATTAAGTTAACATTAATAGGTCTTGTCTCAGGAAACTGGGCCAGCAAGAGTCTTTGAGAGGTGGAGGAGTGAGTGTGCTCCTTCTTCTCTCTGTAATAACAGAGATAACATCACATTTAAGATGGGTGTTCTTTGCAGACACCTGATCTTTCCCCCTCATATTGGACATCTGTGAGAATGGATGCCCTCATGGACCACTTGAGCCCTGTTCTGAGTGGTGGACAAAAGAAAGGTATACCCTCTTCCTCAGTATAAGGACCCAATATGTCCCAGGTCCTGGTTTAGTCAGGGGAAAACAACAGAAGAAAGGTCAGGAGCACTGTTCCCTCTAAGCTGAGTTAGTGTGAGTTAGTGTTCCCTCTAAGTGAGTTAGTGTTCCCTCTAAACTGAGTTAGAGGCTTTTAGCCTCCAGCTCACAAAGTTTTGTCTTAGTTAAGAAAGGATGGCTCCAGAGCAAACTAATCTATGCCATAGTCAAATCGCTGGCTTACAGCTTTAATACCAGTAGCTCACAAAGTAGAGTTTTTGTTCACGAGACTCCGCAGCTTAGAGGAAACATTGGTCATGAGTCACAAGGGATTAATGTTACAGGTCTGTTTTGGTTGGCAATGTGGGCTAAAGTGCCAGGTCACAAGATTCCCAGGAAAAGTGGTTTCAGAGGGTGACTGTGGTGGTCTACAGGAGAACAGCTAGATTCGAATCCAGTAGCTCCTTAGAGTCCAAAAAGATTTTTGGGGTATAAGGGTTGCGGCCACACGAGCGAAATAATCTGGAGGGGAATCAAGGCTTTTTTGCTCTGGAGCGATTTGCCCTGCAGTTTATTTATTTATTTATTTATTTTTGCATTTCTATCCCGCCTTTCCAGTGAACTGGCTCAAGGCGGCTCACAACATAAACATAAGCACCGAAGTGGTTTACAATTTAAAATCATAAATACACAACATTAAAAAACGACTAACATAGCCGTACTGGCGGCATCTACATGCTCCTGGAGAGTAGCGGCAACAGAAGGTTTGGCCTGTGGAACTAGGGCGATGTTGTCCTGCCATCTCCCCGGTGGTGGCTCCTATTCGAAAGCCTGGCGGAAGAGCTCCGTCTTGCAGGCCCTGCGAAACTGTAACAAATCCCGCAGGGCCCTGATGTCATCCGGGAGCTCATTCCACCAGTATGGGGCCGCCACCGAGAAAGCCCTAGCCCTGGTACAGGCCAGCCGCGCATCCCTTGGACCGGGAATAGTCAAGCGATGCTGGGTGCTTGACCTCAGTGCCCCCTGGGGCACATATGGGGAAAGGCGGTCCCTCAAGTAGGCAGGCCCCTGACCATATAGGGCTTTAAAGGTCAAGACCAACACCTTGAACCGGATCCGGTATGCTATAGGCAGCCAGTGCAGCAGCCGCAGCACAGGCCGGATATGGTCACCCATAGGGAGGCCCATCAATAACCTGGCCGCGGCATTCTGCACTAGCTGCTTTATAGTTGCGTTATCACACAGGTCTGTGGACCTGCCAGGGCAACTTGCCACTGCGTGATCAGACACAACCGCAGGCGAGGTTTGTTTTTTTGTGTGGTTGGTTTCTGAGGCGCATAAACGGGGGATTGATGAATCGCCTCCCCACCCTGAGGGCTTTCAATGATGCGCACATGGAGAAGGGGGAAAAACCCAACAGTGTGGCATAAGGATAGCGTGTGATCCCACTACCCACAATGCCACACTTTGGCACTGGAGAGTGATCACATGGGGAAACTCTGGCTGTGAACCGCAGCAAAACATTTAATACTGGAGTTTCACTAGTAGCTTTTTACCATGCTTCCCCACTGGATCAAAATGGTTTGCGATGATTTGACGACGGTTGTGGGATGCTTCCCAGATGTGGTGGTGTGATTGCACCACTTTGATCTGGTGGTGAATGGTCCCTCTTCCATGGCAAATGGGTGTGTATGATCACGCCCAAGTTCTGACGATGGGAGCTTTGGCTCTCTAAAGCTTATACCTAAAAAATCTTGTTGGTCTCTGAGGTGCTACTGGACTTGAAAGCCAGGAAAGGTGGCCTTTGGGGTGGGGTGGGGGTGAAATTGTAGTAAAAGAGTGAGGTAAAATCAAGAGATTTGAGAGGCATTCCAGGCACAAAGGGTAGCAAGTAGATGCTGTTCTGAAGCACTGGCACTTAGCCTGTGTGTTTATTGGTGGCTTAAATGATACCTACGACTTGCTATTGCTATTGTTGTTTATTTTGTTATAAGGTGGCTCAATAAACCAGCTTTTTGTCCTCTACCCCCATGATTAGATAAGTGCTATTTTTTTGCATCATAAGAATGCGTTATCTTCTGAAGACTTAGTGAGGAGCCTCACTATTTTGTAATAAACTGTAAGCCGTTTATTTACTGATAAGTTTTTTGTACTGTTACTTTGGGGGGGGGAGGTGGTCAGTAAGGAAAACATTAAATTCCGATAAAAACACTCTTGGATCTTTGAAAACAACTGCTGTCTTTTTTAACTGCAACATTTGAGGAGCTTCAAAGAGGATGTATTTCTTCTGATCTTCGAGCTTGTGTGACTGGTAGCAGGCACCAAAAAAAAAATCTTATTCTACATATAAGTGGATTGCTTAACAAGTCAGCACAGGCACATACTTGTTTGTACAATAGAGATAAAAAAAAATCCTGTATGAAAATAATTTGGTTGCTGACAGCAGACACTGCAGTAGGACTGCCTTTTGCATTTCTCATGATTGGCCAATGGTCGGGAATCATGGCTTGGTCCTTTCTGTTTGGGCTGTTCCGTCAACGATGGCTCATTGGTTGCTGGCAAGAAGTTAAATTGCTTTGTTTTTAGGAAGATTCAGAGTCTATCTAAGGGTGAATTTACAGCAGTGTCAGAACTGGAAAGAGAGGGGCCACTTTATGCTTTTTGTAACCTGTGCATCTTGAATCATACTGTATGCACTTGAGAAATGCATGTTTTCAACATGACTGGGAGCCCAGTCTCTGCGCAAGCTTTGGTTCTCTGGAAAAGCAGGGTTTAATGTTTGATGCAAGATTCAGCCTGCCTTCCCTCCCTTCCTCCCTCCCTCCCTTCCTGTTTCAAGCACTTATGGATGCAGAGTTAACCATTCAAGGTGTATGGGCAATGCCTTCATAAATGTCAGAAGCCAGAGAGATTTGTGCAAGTTAAGGGTGGGGCTTCTTTGTCCAGAATAACTTTCTACCTGTCCCCTATACTAACAGAACTGAAATGCAAAAGTGAAAATGGCAGAATTAACCATGTAAAATAAATAAATTATGCGTACCTTATTCAGGTCAGCCGCTTTTGTGCCTAGTTTAATTTGCTCTGTTTTAGCTTTGAAGACCACTGGGTTATGGGTCCTCAGAGCTAAAACAAAATGCATGTTTGCCACTGCCTAATGTTTGAAGGGTCCCAGAGATGGGAAGAGAAATGTTCAAAGAAGGGATGTGACATGAAGACAGCTTGTGAAATTTTGCCTTCAGGAGCCATTCTCAGGGCATCTGCCCGCTAGTGTCTAAACTTTTGTTTTTAATCCAATTTCGATTTACTCTGTCACATTCCATATCCACCCTCCTTCAGCCTGACTCATGTAAAGTAATGTTAGTGTCAAAAGGAATTGGTCAAAACTGGAAACCTGTAGCTGATACAGATGTCTGTTGATGGCGCCTTTCACGCAGTCCTGAATCCTCGTCTTTCTAATAAATGTTAAGATGTGACGAGTTAGCGAAGGAGACGTCAAGAGGAAAGACAATCCAGGGAGTTAACGTGGCTGGGTTTGTTTGTTCTTGAAGGCTGAAAGTAAAGATCAGCTATGTGGGAGCAGTACTGGAAAGCGCTGTGGAATAGGAACTCCATGGTTAATCCATGGGCCTTCTGTAAGAGTACACCTTGAATGTAAACAACTTTCCTCTTTCTTAGAAACTATGGGTCTTTAAGGTAGCCCAAGCACCAAACCTGCTTTCACAATGTCATGTGTCAGAGTGTCATGTTGGCCTGGTGGCACAATAGCAGTAAACCATCTTGTGTCATTTCTTTTGCCATTGCCTGGTCTTTTTCTGGCAGGTATTAAGGTATCTTTTGCCAATGACGGCATTTCTGAGTCGTGTCCCATACCTCAGACATGGCACAGGAATTGAGCTAAACGTGTAAGAAGGAAACATCCTGCATATATCTGCATCAGGGACTGTAAATATTAAGGGCGGGGGGAGAGAAATACCATTAAATATTGCTTGCAATATTTAAAATGATAGGTGTATCAGTATACTTTTAAATATACAGCTACATTTTAAAGCTCCAATTTTTAATTAGTTCAAGTGGTAGATTAATCTAGTAAACCTTTAGTCGATTAATCAGTGGGAAGATAATTTAAGCATAATTTAATTAGCCGAGGAGAGAGAACATAAGAACATAAGAGAAGCCAATGTTGAATCAGGCAAGTGGCCCATCCAGTCCAATACTCTGTCACACAGTGGCCAAAAACACCAGGTGCCCTCAGGAGGTCCAGCAGTGGGGCCAGGATACTAGAAGCCCTCTCACTGTTGCCCCCCCCCCCCAGCACCAAGAATACAGAGCATCACTTGCCCCAGACTGAGAGTTCCTATCTATACTTTGTGGCTAACAGCCACTGATGGACCTTTGCTCCATATGTTTATCTAATTCCCTCTTGAAGCCGTCCATGCCTGTAGCTGCCACCACCTCCTGTAGCAGTGAATTCCATGTGTTAATCACTCTTTGGATAGAGAAGTACTTCCTTTTATCTGTTTTAACCCAACTGCTCAGCAATTTCATGGAGTGGCCACGAGTTCTTGTATTGTGAGAAAGGGAGAAAAGTACTTCTTTCTCTACCTGCTCTGTCCCATGCATAATCTTATAAACTCGATCATGTCACCCCTCAGCTGTCTTTTCTCCAAGCTAAAGAGCCCCAAGCGCTTCAACCTTTCTTCATAGGGAAAGTGTTCCAACCCTTTCATCATTCTAGTTGCCCTTTTCTGCACTTTTCCCAGTGCTATAATATCTTTTTTGAGGTGTGGTGACCAGAACTGTACACAGTACTCCAAATGGGGTCGCACCGTCAGTTTATACAGGGGCATCATGATACTGGCTGATTTGTTTTCAGTTCCCTTCCTAATAACCCCCAGCATAGTGTTGGCCTTTTTCATTGCAGCTGCATACTGTCTCGACATTTTCATTGAGTTATCTACTATGACTCCAAGATCTCTCTCTTGGTTAGTGTCTGCCAGTTCGGACCCCATCAAGGTGTATTTATAGTTAGGATTTTATTTATTTATTATTTATTAATCACATTTTTATCCCGCCTTTCCAGATAGCTGGCTCAAGGCGGCTACCAACAATAAAATACAAAATACAAATACAAAAATAAAATACAAAAAAACAATCCATTGGCTCCAATGTGCTTCACTTTGCACTTGGCCATATTGAACCCCATTTGCCACATTGATGCCCACTTGCCCATCCTTGACAGATCCCTTTGGAGTACCTCACAATCCTTCCTGGTTCTCACCACCCTGAACAACTTCGTGTCATCTGCAAATTTAGCCACTTCACTGCTTATTCCCAACTCCAAATCATTAATAAACAAGTTAAAAAGCATCGGACCGAGTACTGATCCCCGCGGCACCCCCTGCTTACCTCCCTCCACTGAGAAAATTGCCCATTTATACTCACTCTCTGTTTCCTTTAATTAGCCAGTTTTTGATCCACTAGTCCTTTTGTCCCATGACTAGTTGAGCTTACTTAGGAGCCTTTGATGAGGAACTTTATCAAAAGCTTTCTGGAAGTCAAGGTAAACAACATCTATTGGGTCCCCCTTGTCCACATGTTTGTTTACTTCCTCAAAGAACACTAACAGGTTAGTGAGACAAGATCTTCCCTTACAGAACCCATGCTGAGTCTCCCTCAATAAATTTTGTTCATCAATGTGCTTACTAATTTTTTCTTTAATAACAGTTTCCACCAATTTACCCGGTATCGACGTCAGACTGACTGGCCTGTAATTTCCCGGATCTCCTCTGGAACCCTTTTTAAAGATGGGAGTGATATTCGCTACCTTCCAGTCCTCAGGAATGGAGGCAGAATTTAGGGAAAGATTACATATTTTGGTCAGGAGATCCACAAGTTCACATTTGAGTTCTTTCAGAACACTCGGATGTATGCCATCTGGGCCCAGTGATTTAAATTGTCTATCAGTTGAAGGACTTCCTCTCTTGTCACCTCAATCTGACTCAGGTCTTTCAACACCCCTCCCGAAATCAGCAGTTCTGGAGTGGGCAAGCACTTTTCATCTTCCACAGTGAAGAGAGGCAAAAAATGCATTCAGCTTCTCAGCCATTTCCCTATCATCCTTTAGTACACCTTTTACTCCTTGGTCATCCAAAGGCTCCACTGCTTCCCTGGCTGGTTTCCTACTTCTAATGTATTTGAAGGAAGTTTTATTGTTGGTCTTTATGTTTTTTGCGATATGCTCCTCATATTCCCTTTCATAGGCGTAAACTACGGGAGGGCTTGAGCCACCCCCGAAATTTCCTGGGGAGACTGAGCCCCCCTGGCAAAATGGAACGCCTGCCACAAGCCTCCCCGGCTGCTGCCGCAAGAGCCCCCCCCCCGGCTCCCCCACACCCACTCCCTCCCTCTGAGGGGTGCGTGGGAGCCAGGCGAGGGGGAGAGGTGGCGGCAGGGACATCGTACCGCCGGCAGCGTGTGCACTTTGCATGCGCGAGAGAGAACCCCCCCCCCCGGAGAATGGAAAGTCTACGCCCTTGTTCCCTTTTTGCCTGCCTGATCACAGACTTGCATTTTATTTGCCACAGCCTGTGTTCCCTTTTGTCAGCCTCACTGAGACTAGCTTTCCACCACTTAAAGGAATCTTTCTCTACCTTTTACAGCTTCCAATACTTTTTTTGTTATCTATGCAGGCTTTTTTCTATATCTATTTGTGCCTTTCCTAACCCGCGGTATATATTTTTTCTGAGCTTCTAGGATTGAAATTTTAAATCGTCTCCAAGCTTCCCCAATGGTTTTGACCCTTTCTAAAATGAGAAAGGCTCATTTTGTTTTAGGCTACTTTGATTCTGTTGCAGTCCTGCAACAATTAGTTAAAAACTATGAAAGTGTTCTTTCCTTTTGCGAATGAACTATAGACTTTAGATTATTAAATTATAGGTTATCTTATCCTTGCTTTAGTTACTTCAAAAATAAGTCAGCCAGGGACGGTTTGGTAATTTGCAGATTTATTTTAGTTTGATTAATTGATTTATCTATTAAAAGGCAGATGCTTAATCAACTAAAATCAGTTGTCAAAATAAACAATTGTTAAAATAATCTCCTGATTCCTGGCCTTCAGACATCTGCTGGCACAAAAATAGCTGGTGTTACATCCAGGAGATGAAAAGATTTGGATTTAGGTATGAGTCATTTGCTGCTAGAAAAATGCTTCTGCATGGTGGAGGTTCCACACCACTGCTATAATCAGGCACTGCCTTCCCATGTGGATTAGCGAGGCTGTGTTTTCTACACACTGGTGCTGAGCTTTTCCGTGACCAGTGATGGTCGTAAGGGGAAGTATGGAAAAAGTGATCATAGACTTTACACTGCTGCATGGAGTTCCTGCTAGAGGACTCCTCAGCCTTTTTGACCCTGCGGGCACCTTTGGAATTCTGATTCAGGGTGGTGTGTGCAACTACAAAATGGCTGCTGCAGGTATTTGGAAAGACCCTTCTCTGCCAGAGGGCTCAGCTACACATTTCATTGGTACTTCTGCAAGTAGATTGCTCTGTGTATGTATCTACATGTGTGTATCTGAGGGGGATTGATTTGGGTTGGGGCCATGAGGGGACAGGGTTTTTTTGGTCTTTCCCCCAGTAGTGTTTTCTTGATCTCAGGGAGTCCCAGAGAACTTCTACTTGCCCCACTGGGGGGAAGCATACAGAGACTGATACTGTTATGGCTACCCAACAGCAGAAGTTGAGGGGCAGTGTGGTATAGAGATGAGTATCAGACTAGCTTCTGGGAGACACAGGTTCACATCTCTACTGTGCCAAGGAAGCTAGCTGGGTGACCTTGGGTCAGTCACTCTCTCTCAGCCTAACCTACCTCACAGGATTGTTGTAAAGGTAAATTGGAGGGGGGGAATGATTTGTGCTTTGGGTGTCCCCTGGGGAGAAAGCAGGATAGGCTGTTTTAGACTGGGAATATTTTACCCCACCCTCTGCCAGGACTATGGTTCCAGTTGGAAATTGGGTTTCTCTGCCTGTGATTGTTTTTTCAACAATCATGAAACTCCCAGCGATATAGGCCATTGAACCCTGAGACTCTAAAGTAGGGTTGCCAACTCTGGGTTCTATAATACCTGAAGGTTCTGGGGATGGAGCCTGGGAAGTTTTTGAGGAGGGAAGGGACCTCATCAAGGTATAATGCTATAGAATACTCCAAAGCAGTCATTCTCTCCATGGGAACTGATATTGGTCATCTGGAGATCAATTGTAATAGCATGAGATCTCCAGGTGCCACCTGGAGGTTGGCAACCCTACTCTGAAGATCTGCTGCCAGCCAAAGTAGACAACTAGATGTGCCAATGGTGTGATGCAGTTAAGACAGCTTCCTATGTTGTGTTCCAGCATTGGAGGTGCCTGCTACATGCTTCTTTTCAAACCCTCAGGCTGAGGACAGACTGGCAATCTGCCCCGGGACAGTTCCGCTTGGGAAGTGGGGGAAGGGAGCCCGTTCAGACATGCGCAGCTGTCCCTCGGCTCCCTTTCGCACTTACTCGCTTTGAAGCCGGGTTTCTTGCGCTTTAGAAGGACACCGGGAGAAACCGGTGTCCGGAGGCCGTCTTGCGCTTGCCTCCCGCTTCCAGGCAGTGTGAACCAGAAGAAGGTGGGAGGCAAGCGGAGGCGGCAGTGCGAACACGGCGTTTTGCCAGTTTGCGCATGAGCGCATGCGCACATGCGCAAATTGCCGAAACAGCCCTATCACAAACTGCGGAGGCCGGCCCACCTTGGGCCACTCCGCAGCAGTCTGAACGCTCCTTAACGGCATCCTTGCGCAATACACTGGCCAGTGTGAACGGCCAGCCCCTGGGAGTTTTTCCCCTGCAGCAGTTGCCTCCGCATTCATCCCGCTCCAGATTGCCAGTCTGTCCTCAGCCTCAGAGTCCCTCTCTAATCTGCAGCTGGTGTTATCAAGAGGCCACTTTCCATAGACTATAGGTGCCTGTGAGGTACTGTGAGGAAAATGAGAATGAAACAGAGGTAAATTATCTGTCCACAGTAGCTGCTACAATACTGTGAGGCAAATGTGGTGTTTGGAAGTAATTTTAAATCCATGTGTCTCTTCCAAAAACTCAGAGTGGCAGAGCACAGACTCACCCAAGATAACTGCGTTTACTCCACTGAATACTGCCTTGAGTAGGATTTACACCAGGGAATATCCACTAGGGCCTGCCGTTAAATAATAGTGGGATTTGTTCCTTCTTTAGCCTCTTGATTCCCACAGCATATAACTGAGCAACATTTCCTGAGTGTCCGCTGATGACATCCTTGTGGCTCATTGAAATGGATTTTCTAAAAATGGCAGCAGTTTGGGCTTTGCAAATCTCATTTAAAAAAAAATCAAATGTATATCTCACTCTTGAAGATGGGCCATCATTTTCTTTTCCTCGCCATCTCACTCCCCTCCTTTCTTTTCAGTGAACAAAGTTTTTTGTTCTTTCCCCCCCTTTAAAATTAATACCAATGTACTTTGATGAGAATAATGTTTTTATAATACATTTGATGTTTACATGGTAGATGTGGCCAGAGGGGAGAACAGCAGTTGTTTTTTTTTTTCTTTTTGGAGGGTGGCAGAAATCTTGTTAATCTGTTCTCAGAGAGCAGCTCACAATATCGCCCATAAGCGAGTCTGTGTTGCTTTTGATAAATTACCATGTTTAGAGATATGTTTGGCTCTGAAGGGCTTAGGTTTCTGAACAAAGTCCTCTGCATTGTTTTCGGCCTCTGTTTGTCTTCAGCGCCTTTAGCTTGACTTGGAGGCCTCTGTTGAAGTTGAATTGCAGTCTGGAAGATAGAACAATTTTGCATTAAAAAAAGAGGAAATCATAGGAAGAAAAACCCTTTTTTGCTTTTTGGATGAATCTTCCTGATAATTTGCTAAAGCTCATTTGAATTTTAAGCACTTCTTTAATCTTCAAAGGCTAAATTGCTTTATGAATATGCATGGTGTGGGCAGACTTTAGTTCATTACCTAGTTGTAAATTCTAATGACCATTAGGTCCTTGCAGTAATTGCGAATTGTTTTGCATTTTTGATTGGCCTATTAACATGTGCAGTCTGCACACATCAGGCCAAACTGTCAGACTGCTGAAGGAGAGGGAGAGAGAGGAGGGGGGAAAAAGGTGAAAATTGTTTATAGCGCCAACATTCTTAGATTTTTTTTTCAATCTCAGAAAATTGATGATGTAGAAAAAAAAATTAAAGCAGTGTTTGCTTCCCTCCTCCCTTCCTCAAGATTGAAAGTTCACCAAGAGATTTGACATATTTAATTTACATGATGACTTTGCACTCCTTCATTAATGCAATTTGCATATGAAGCTGTTGTTAATCACTTTTGATCATGTTTTGTGTATTAGCTGCCTCAGTAGCTCTTCTCCCTCAGATGCTCCAGTCGAAAGCAACAAAATGATGCTTCCTTTCTTGCCAAGTTTCCTTTAGTGAATTGAGGAATTAGAAGTGTAACCTGGAGTAATTAAATATGTTTTATCCGTTCTCTTTTAATGTTAAGTACAGTTTGTGGAAGTGTAGAATTAAATTGCTCCCATTTGGGGAGACATTTCTTCTAACAAATTTTAGCCATATCTTGCTCTATAGTTATAACAGTCCCCACCCAGTAAAACAGGCATACCGGGATGTAATGCACCAGTGTTTTTTTCCAAAAGGTCTGATAATACTAAAAGTGCAGTCTCTGTCTTTTTCAGATGATTCACTGAAACATTTGGCTAATGAAACTGTATGGAGATGTTGTGTGCTTTGCTTATTAAAAACAACATCAGCCCTGGAGTATGCTAGCCTGATTTCATTCCCACCCTTTCTTTCTCTGACTAAAATGCGATGTCCAAATGTAATGGAAGGCGGGGGAGACTGTTATATTGGAAAATTTACTTTCCATTTTCCCTTGTGGAAAATGGGGTGTGAGTTGTTATCTGCCTCTTATTTCTCCTCATATTAAGTCCTCCTGGGCACAAATACTGTTGGAACAGTTATTTTCAAACTGCATTCCAAAGGGCCTTGGCTTCTTCAAAAACTTACCAGTGTTCCTCAGTTAGAAGGTCAATAATGGCAGATAAGCTTCTTGGGAAGACAACTTATCCCCTGTTAACGAACTTCCTTAAAAATGTGCATCTGCACTAGAGAAGTTCTTTCTAATATGCTTTCTTATTTTATATGAAATCATGGTAATGGTCCAGTAGCCTTGTCCAGTACCCTGTATGAATTGAGCACCCTACAGTATGCCCCAGAATCCTCTGCACTGTACTTTAGTACTGTCCGAGATGAATCAGTGTAGTTGGAAAATCAGCACTCTGTAGCTTGTCTGCGTATAGATGAGTCCAGTGATATGAGAGCAAGAAAAGGTTTATTATTCCAATCCTGTAGGCTGTGATAACATGCACAAAGCATCTGCACATGCAGGTTTCCTATGAACACTGGCTCTACGAACACATCCCTTCATACCTGAAGTTTCACCCGTTGAAAAGCATCAAGGCTAGAAAACTTCATGGTCTTGTTGGAGTTTTTACTTCTGCAAAGAGATTGCTGAGATTTAATCTCGGTCCACTTTCGAATTGGATTTTGCCAGTTCACACAGTAAAAATCTTGTTGGAAAGTGGATTGAAAGTTGATTATTTAGTGTGTGTGACTGCAGCCTGAGTAAGTACAGCAGCAGAACTCGGCAGTACTTAGCACAGCAGGTTACACATGTCCAGTAGCCTAGATTTAGAAGATAACACAGTTGCATTCATGTGACGGCCAGTTTGCATGATGGTTCTGTTCGTGGCTGATGACAAGCGGACACTGTGAACAGGACCTTTCCATAAGAGAAAAGTTTGTGTTTGTGTGTAACACCTTTGGTCCGTGTTTAGGATGGTGGCTCAGATAGCCTCGTGGTATAAGAAGCTGGTTCAGTTCTGGCAGAAGAACAAAGGCATATGGATGGGCACAGGCAATGAGACAGTGTCAGTTAAGTAACTATAGGAAGGAAGACATGTTACAAAATTTCTGTCTGGTATTTTTATTATTTATTATTATCACAGTAAATTCCATTTATGTATGTTTATGTATGTAATACATCAGTTTCAATGGATCTGACAAAGTGGATCTCAGCTCACAATTGCTTATGCCAAGATGGTAGCCAGGAATGAATGTGAACCAATGCAGTGACATGAATGTAAGCTTAGTTACAGTTAGGCTTGGTGATTAAGGCCAAAAGCCTTAAGAAAAGTGGGTTTTTGGGAAGAGGGGGTACCATGTACATATTCAGACTGAAGATTTCAAGGGGGGACGGGAGCAAGGAAATACACCTTTCCTCATATTTCATCGGAGCTACAACCTCGGCTATTTCCATTTGACTTTTCATCATTTCTTAATTTGTGTGTGCGTGTGTGTATGGATTGAGCTTTAAAGCAGCAAAACAGCAATCCTAGTTAGGCTTGGCTCCCAGGGTTAAGCCAAATGTCACAATTTCTCTTCTGGGTTTCTAAGAGGTTGCAGAGGGGTAGCAACGCTGGGGATAACTGATTGACAGCAACAGGCCTATGAATAAGCAACCCCATTTGGCCGCTTGTGGTGCTCAGGAATCACCCGCAGGCAACCTGGTAAGAGTAAGTAAGACTTTGTTCTTTGTGGGTAGATGGCACAGATTTAAAGTCTGGTGCATTTGAAGTAGTGCCACTGATTTGTCAGATAAACATAATCCCAAAAGAAATACAAAAAAACTTGATCCTTCCTTCCTTCCTTCCTTCCTTCCTTCCTTCCTTCCTTCCTTCCTTCCTTCCTTCCTTCCTTCCTTCCTTCCATCCTTCCATCCTTCCTTCCTCCCCTCCCCTCCCCTCCCCTCCCCTCCCCTCCCCTCCCCCCTTCCCTTTCCCTTCCTTCCCTTTCCTTCCTTTTCCTATCGCTGCTGTCCTCAGTTTCTTTTTCTTCCTCATATTTGTCTAGGCCAGTGATCAGTTGCAAACAACTAATATGTGTGGGCAGTTAGGACAGCAAACTTTTTTGTGGTTTTGTAACTTACAAGACTACCCGGTATGGACACAGTAACTTCCCAATTTCCACAATCCTTCTTTAGGTGTAAATAACACATGAAATGGAAACTGTGGCCAGTGAGGTGCATTTGAAGCAGTGTGGCTATCCTAAAGTAGCACAAACGCTTGCGTCTTAAGAGCTGCTGGCCTCTGGATTTTCCTTTTGCTTAATCACGAGAGGATCTGTCCCTCTTGGGGTTTTTTTGCTAGATTCTTTTCTTACTTTCTTGTGCCCAATCATTTGCTGATTTTGTCGTACGGCATGTGCAACAGGGTCTGGGTTTAAAAACAAAACAAAAAAAGATTAAAAATTCCACATCAAGGAAATCCAAATTAGATACTGAGACGAAATTATGGAAATTAAGTAGATTTGCATGTAATTGCATACTTTTTTTTGCCTAGCTTATTCTGTTTCCAAGATTCAGGTGTTGAGAGAATTTATAATGTTGTTTTTAGCAAGGATGAGGGGTGGGGTGGTGCTAGTGGGAAGAAAGGGAAGGAATGGAGGCAGCAGAGAGGATAGCACAAAGCAGTCCTGGGAGAAGGACTGACAACAAGCATCTGGTTGTCCCTTGTTGGAGACAGAATGCTAAACTAGACAGACCTTTGGTGTCTGGTCCAGCTGGCTTTTGTTGAGCATTTAGATACTACGCATTGTGCCTCCTGGGAGCCACTTCACGTATTATTCCCAAGTGTTTCTAAACATCTGTTTGTCATATTCACATTTTACATTTTTATTTCTCCCAGTGGTTAGAGTCTTGGTCTAGGAACCAGGAGATCTAGGTTCATATCTCCTCATTGCCATGAAGCTCACTGGGTAATCTTGTGCCAAGTCACTTTCTCTCAGCCTAACCTACCTCACAAAGTTGTTGTGAGTATAAAATGGACTAAGGGAGAACCATATGCGGTTACTCCGAACTCCTTGGACAAAGGGAGAAGTAAAAAAATGTGCCCAATTTTTGTGTTTATATACTTTAAAATGCTGTTTATTTGTTTACTTCGTTTATATCCCCCTCCCCCCTCCCTGAGTGGGAATGCAAAGTGGTTTACAACATTCTCCCCTCCTCCATTTTATGGTCACAACAACCCTGTGAGGAAGGTTAAGCTGAGAGTTTGTGGCTGGCCCAAGGTCATCAATCAAGCTTCCATGGCAGAGTGGGGATTCAAACCTAATACTGGTACCTAGTACCCATACCAAAGCCTAGTTCAACCACTACACCACACTGGTCTGAACAATATAGTGCTTAATAGTATATAAATTAATTATATGTTTATACTACTAAGTGATAACTATTATATATGAACACTCAAGAATGTCATGTGCCAGTGCAACCAGCTGTGTTTGAAAATGCATGTATTGTAGGGATATGTTCTCCCTCTGAGGTGGAGGCCATCTTGTGGGTGATTCCCACCTATCTTCAGGGAGGCAGGAACTAAGAGAAATCTTCTTCCTGTTTCCTGTGTGGGAGTCACCCCTGGCTCAGTTCGTTTCCTGCCTCTACAGGGAGCGCAGCTAGGACTTGGCTTTGCCACACTCCAACTACTTTTCAACAACTTATCTAAAAATTCAACCCTAATACTTACCTACCCTATCTAAAAGCTGTTCCTCTCTCTCTCTCTTCTCTTATTTAATTCTTGAAGCCTCCTCCTCTCCAGCCGCTTCGGGGAAGGGCTCCCGCCCCCCCCCCCCCCGCTTCGAACTTTTTCTTTCTACGCCGCTCCAGCGGGCACAAGATCCCCCGCAGCGGCAGAAATGGAGCTGAGCGCACCGCTCGATAGCTCCGGAGCCGGCGCCAGCGGCAGAAAGCGCCCGGCTGCAGAAACCTCCGCAGAGGCCAGAAGCGGCGGCGGCGCGAGCGCCAAAAAGCGCGCCAAAACGAAGAACGCGGCCCCAACGGAGGGCTCAGCGAGGCCGGCGGCGGCGGCCATTTTAGACCCTACGGGCCAACTCAAGGAAGTCGGGGATGGCTATAAGCGCCCCCCCCCGCACGCTGATTATTCCCGGGCCTCTGGCCGATCGGGAGAGGCCCAGATCCGGCAAATACAGCAAAGTTTTGCTGAGGACATGGGCGAGGAGGAGCACGACGACGAGGAGGAGGAGGAAGAGGGAGAACCCTGTGAAGACGTCACCGGTAATGTACCAACCCCCTCCCCATTCCCTCCTGAAGCCATGGAATTTTTTAGACGGGCCATGTGGGAGGAGATGGCGCGTTTTTGTTCTTTTGGGGGGTGTCACCCCTCCACCTCTACATATCCAGCGACCCCCCCCCCTCCCACCCCAACTAGACCTCCTCCCAAAAGAGGAAAATGGCCCACAAAGGCTGCCCAAAAGGGCCCCAACAAGCAATCTGGTGTCTACATTGACTCCCCAGATGAGGATGCAATATCCCAAATATCCTCTGATAGAGAGGAAGGGGAATTCTCGTCTAATGAAGATGAAGGGGAACCAGCTCCAAAACCTCCAACCGCAAAAGATCAGGCTTTTAGATTTTTTAAGCCTGAGGATCTCAACCACCTGCTGCATAAGACTTTGGCTGCCCTCCAGATACAGGGTAACCAAAAAGCAACCAAGGCAACACCTATACCACAAGAGCAGGATGATAACCCAGACATCTTTGATGAATTTTTTCCTGCGGTCGATCCCTCCGAAATAGCGTTCCCCTTCCCAAATTTTTACGTTAGGAAGGTCAAAGCCGAGTGGGAACGTCCCCTTTCTGCCAAAGCCTTCCCAGGAGTCACTAAGAGGCTCTACCCTTTACACTCTTCAGCACTAACGCTGTTACAGGTCCCAGTAGTGGACGCACCAGTGGCAGCCCTCCAATCATCAGGTCTGATCTCTGAGGACGGACAAGGTACTCTACGTGATAGTTTAGACAAGAGAGCCGAGTTCGCATTGCGCAGAACACATGAGGCCAACGCCATGACTATTAAAGCCTCCTCTGCGGCATCAACAGTCTCGAGGGCAGCCATAGTATGGATGCGTAAACTCATCCAGATGTTACCTGAGGGTAACCGGGGCCTCTTAGAAGGAGCCAATCGGGTGCTAAAAGCCATCTCATTTACCGCAGACGCCACCCTAGACTCAATGGTTTTCTCCGCTAGGGCGATTTCCTCCGCAGCAGCGGCACGCCGCACACTATGGCTCAGAGCATGGCAGGCTGACTATCAGTCCAAGGCCGTAGTTTCCTCCTACCCCTTCCAAGGGGACAAGCTCTTTGGCGACTCTTTAGAAAAGATCCTAGTAGAAACACGGGATAAAAAGAAGACCCTACCCAGAACCATCCGCTCTGGGGACAAGAGACCTAGCACCATGTCCTCCTTTCGGCCCTACGGTTCCTCCTATCGGTTCCGCCCTGACACCAGGCGTCAAAACTGGCCAACCAGTAAGCAGCCCTTTCGTAGAGGAGGGTTTCACGGCAACAACAACAACAACAGGTTCGGGAAACCCTTCAGCCATAGACCAAACAAGCCTGGTGACCCCAAGCACCCCAAGGCGTGACTATACACACGCACCCGTGGGAGGACGTCTACTTCTATTCACCCCAAGGTGGCGAACTTCCCAGCCGGATTCATGGACCATGGACGTAGTCTCTGCAGGTTACAAAATAGATTTCAGCTCTCCGCCCTCACCTCGTTTCCTTCCTTCTCCAACACACAAAAATGCAGCAAAGAGAGACAGGACGCTAGCAGCGATACACCATCTGCTACAGATTCGAGCGGTAGAACCGGTACCCCAGGAGGAGCATGGGTCTGGAGTATATTCAATCTTCTTTACGGTACCAAAGAAGAACGGAGATTGGAGAGCGATTCTAGATCTAAAATTTTTAAACAGATACGTAGAACTCAGGCATTTCCGCATGGAAACACTCCGCACCATAGCAGAGTCCCTCCAGCCGAACGAGTTTTTGACATCTATAGACCTAACAGAGGCGTACCTCCATGTACCCATCTTCCGGCCACACCGAAGGTTCCTACGCTTCTGCGTAGGGACATCTCACCTGCAATTCAGAGCTCTCCCCTTCGGGCTATCCACAGCCCCCCGGGTCTTCACGAAGGTCCTAGTACATCCAGTGACCATCCTGCGACAACTCGGGATCCACGTTCACCCCTACTTAGACGACCTCCTGGTCCGGTCTCCATCAAAAACCCAAGCCCTGAGAGACGTAGCGACGGTCATCCAACTCCTAGAGGAGTTCGGTTTTCTCGTAAACAAACAAAAAAGCCATCTCAAACCTACACAACGCCTAGAACACTTGGGAGTCATCATAGACACATCCTCCTGCAAACTTTTCCTTCCACCACACAAGGCACAGAAGATCAAGACAATTGCAACGCAAGTTATAACAGCACACAAATCTTCTCTGTCGATCTTAGCCAAACTGATGGGACTGATGGTTTCCACTTTCGACACTCTTCAGTGGGGCCGTTTCCACTCCCGACAATTACAGCGATTTCTGAGACCATTCCAGAACCACATCGCCATCAAGTCGGACATAACAGTCAAGGTCCCACTCCTGACAAAGTCGAGCCTACGTTGGTGGACCGTTCATCGCAACCTGACCCAAGGCAAGACATACTGGGTTCAGAACCCAATTCAAATTTTTACAGATGCCAGCCTCGCGGGCTGGGGAGCGACTCTACTACACCATCCGGTTCAGGGATCATGGTCAGCAGCGGAATCTGTGTTACCCATCAACCTACTCGAGTTGCGGGCGATCAGACTGACCCTACTACATTTCTCTCACATCCTTCAGGACAAGCACGTCGTGGTCAGAACGGACAACACTGCGGCCATGACATACCTGAGCAAGCAGAGCGGGGTGAAATCACAGACACTAGCCAAAGAAGCCAACCTTCTACTCAACTGGGCGGAAGCTCACTTAGCATCGATCTCTGCAGCTCATATACAAGGCTCGGCCAACATCCAAGCCGATTGGCTGAGTCGTCAAACAATCATGGAGGGAGAATGGTCGCTGCATCCACAGGTCTTCCATCAAATTGTAGAGGAGCTGGGGATGCCGACGGTAGATCTATTTGCGTCAGCGTACAATGCGCAACTTCCAAGGTTCTACACGAGGTTCTTTCACCCATGGGCCGAACAGACAGATGCTCTCCTGTCACCCTGGCCTCGCGAACTTCTCTATGCCTTCCCCCCCCTTCCGGTTTTGCCCAGACTCCTGAGGAGGATTCGTCTCTTGCAAGCAGAAATCATCGTAGTCGCACCCTATTGGCCACGCCGTCCGTGGTTCACATCGCTACTAGATTTAACTGTGCGTCCCCCTCTTCCAATACCAGTTCGGGAGGACATGCTACTACAAGGACCCATCAGGCATCCAGACCCAGGATGGTTTCACTTGACCGCCTGGAGATTGAACGGCAGAAGTTCGTCAAGCTAGGCTACCAGGACTCCGTCATTAACACCATTTTAGATTCTAGAAGACCATCAACTACTAGAATCTACAACAACACATGGAAAGCATTTGTCAGATGGGCCAGACGTAAAAAGATCGACCCTCTTCGCCCTCACATACGTTCCATCTTGTCCTTCTTACAGGATGGCACATCGTCAGGACTAAAAGCATCTACCCTGAGGAGACAACTCGCCGCACTATCCACAGTCCTTCCTCTTTATAGAGGACAAGCCGTCTCACATCACCCTCACGTCAAACGATTTCTCAAGGGCGCGGCCTTCAAAGACCCCCCGATATGTCACCGTTTTCCCACGTGGCGCCTCAACGTGGTCCTCACGGCCTTAACGAGACCCCCGTTTGAACCCATACGGTCCATTTCACTAAAATCCCTAAGACAAAAAGTGCTTTTTCTTGTAGCCATCACTTCGGCCAGAAGGATTTCCGAACTCGGGGCTCTCTCCGTCCGCTCAGACCTATGTGTCTTTAATAAGGATACAGTAGTTCTCCGTACGGACCCGTCCTTTTGTCCGAAGGTCAACACTCAATTTCATAGGTCTCAAGAGATCTGTCTTCCCTCATTTGCACCAAATCCGACACATCCTCAAGAAAAGTCATGGCACACATTAGATGTCAGGAGGGCTCTTAAGTCCTACATCATTAGAACGGATACTATCAGACAGTCCGAAGCCTTGTTCATCAACATCTCCTCTCCTCACTTGGGCAAGAAGATGTCCACACCGGCCATTAGCCGCTCACTGCGCCTGTGCATCGCGGAGGCATACACGTCAATGAAACTGAAAGTTCCTCAAGGCATTACAGCACATTCTGTACGTAGTGCCGCCACCAGCGCAGCGTTCTTCAACAGAGCCTCCATAGAAGAAGTATGCAGGGCAGCTACGTGGTCCACGCCGTCCACCTTTGTGAGACACTATAAAATCAACCCTTATGCATCATCAGACGCCGCCTTCGGTCGTCGTATCCTCCAGTCTATTTTACAAGAACATGACGATCCCCCACCCAACTTCTAGGACCATTGCTCTGGGAGGTCCCACAAGATGGCCTCCACCTCAGAGGGAGAACGACCAGTGGTAGCTTACCGTGAGGGGTCCTTCTCCTCTGAGGGTTGGAGGACATCTTGGCCCTCCTCGGATCGTCAACCTATACAAACTGATAATCCGACTGAGAGAGGGGCGAGTAGGCATTATATTTGATACGGTCATCCTCACGGTACCGTAACGTTATGTTAAAGAGAGAGAGTTCATTTCAATTCTGTCTTCCTGTTTTCTATTAATCTTTCTTTGAGTCCAGAGTTTTCTCCTATAGCTTTCGGAAGTTACCGAACTGAGCCAGGGGTGACTCCCACACAGGAAACAGGAAGAAGATTTCTCTTAGTTCCTGCCTCCCTGAAGATAGGTGGGAATCACCCACAAGATGTCCTCCAACCCTCAGAGGAGAAGGACCCCTCACGGTAAGCTACCACTGGTCGTTTAATGTTACTGTGGCTATATACTTTCTGGGCCTTATCAGATGACCAGTAGGAGTTAGTTCTGTGTTTGAAGCTCCCAGTGATTATTTTTTCGTCTTCATTTTCAGGCATATGTGGGATGGGGGGCTTAAATCAGGACTCTGGGGAGAGAGGTTTTAAGCGTTCCCTCCTGCTGAAACTGCCCTATTTGTAATGGTGAGGTGCTGGTGCAAAGCTGATCCACACCCGTGTGTGTGTGTGTGTGTGTGTGTGTGTATACAGTGCCGTCAAGTTGCAGGCAACTTATGGAGACCCCAGCGAGGGGCTTTCAAGGCAGTGGAGAAGCTGAGGTGGTCTGCTGTTGCCTTCCTTGGAGGTCTCCTATCCAAGTACTAACCAGGGCTGACCCTGCTTAGCTTCCGAGATGAGACTGGGCTGTACCATGCCACCTTCCCTCCATTTTGTTGATCCACATCTGCTCCTCACATTAGTTTAGCACATTATAACTGTTCAAAGCCCTTGATGTATATTACCTCAGTCATTCTTATGACATTATCCCTTTATTGCTGATGGGTAGCTGAGGGCGAAAGGAGAGAGTAGCTTGCCTAAGGCCACTACTTAGTTTATGACAGAAGTGAGATTTGAATCAGTGTCTTCCTGTTTTACAACTCATTTAGCTAGTATGTCCTAGTAGTTCTCAAGAGCCCAGGCACAGGTATGCTTAGGCCCGTATGTTTTCAGTCTGTTGTGTTCAGTACTCAGCACTATAAAAATGTATCTCCTGATATTTCTCTGGCTCCCATAGCTGCTGAAAAATGCAGGGAAACCTGTGGGAAATGCCTGAAAGAAGTTCAGAAACTATGCTATGGAATGCTCCCATGAGAGCCAGATTTGGTGTAGTGGTTAAGAGCAGCAGGACTCTAATCTGAAGAACCAAGTTTGATCCCCCACTTCTCCACATGAAGCCAGCTGGGTGACCTTGGGTCAGTCACAGCTCTCTCAGAGCTCTCTCAGTCCCACCTACCGCACAGGGTGTCTGTTGTAGGGAGAGGAAGGGAAGGTGATTGTAAGCCGCTCTGAGACTCCTTCAGGTAGTGAAAGGAGGGGTATAAAAACAACTCCTCCTCTTCCTCCTCCTCTTCCACCACCACCAGCACCACCACTGGGCCTTACCAGATGGTCACTGGGAGTCCTTTGTTTGGAGGCGCCAGTGATTTTTTGAAATACAGTTTTCAGATACCAAGGGATCACAGTTCAGACTGCTGCTGGGAGGATGGGATTAAAATCCACCACTGTCTGGGTCCCTCATCTAATGATCTAGGGGATCAACTAGTTCCATGGAGAGAAATTTATCAGGGTTGCCAGCCTCCAGGTGGGGCTTGGAGATCTCCCGCTTTTACAACTGATCTCCAGCTGACAGAGATCAGCTCCCCTGGAGAGAATGGCTGCTTTGAAGGGTGGACTCTACGGCATCGTACCATGCTAAGGTCCTCCCCTTCCCTCCCCAAACACCACCCTCTCCTGGATCCACCCCCAAGGTCTCCAGGTATTTTCCAACCCAGACCTGGCAACCCTAAATTTACCTTTGTCTCTGGAAATTAAGCTTAAAAAATGGGTACAGCCTACCCATGGCAATTGAAAATGTAGTCCGACTGGCTTTAGAAGTTTCACCTTCCTTTCCTTTTTAAGCCTGTCTTTCCAGCATTAGGGACTTAAAGAGTTGGTCGTTGTCAAGCTCAGGAAAGTAGATTGCCTTGGTGTGACAGAATTTAAACACAGGAGCTCACTATGTGACAAACAGTGAAATACTTGCTTCAACATATGTCTTCCTGAGGAGACCCCCCCTCCCCAATAAAGCTTTATTCAGCCTCTTAGGGACAGGCGGAAGCCATGAGCCGTCAGAGAACTGGCTTTTTCAGGGTTTCCACAACTAGATCTGTCATCCCAATAACACTGATTGATAATATTATGTTGAGGGCATCCTTCAGTGTTTCGAAGCTAGGCTGAACAGAACCTTTTCTGTCTACCATTCCAGCTGTGCCATCCAAAGTACATTATAACCGTCTGCGTCCATTAAGTATCCATCTCTCAGGATGAATGCTCAATACTTTGGGTGTGTGTGTGTTATTATAAATTTGTTGCTGGTTTTAACGAGCCAAATCAGAACACAGAGAAGTGATACCTTGATTAAACAGAATAGAAAATGAAAGAAAATAAATCATGAAGAGAAGTGGCTGTTTTGCAAGGGACAAAAGTTACCACTTCAACCTCTGAGGGGACTTGGTGCTGCCCTTTTGTGACTCCCAGCCACACCATGCTAAAAGCATGCTTCAGTTCAAAGTTGTTAATATTCAGCTGGGTAACAGTATCCAGAACACAAATAAATTATTAAGTGCATGAACTTTTTTAGGCAGTAAGATGAACTGATGGGGTCCATCTGTGAGTTCCAGGGGCTTTTGTATGTGTGTGTGTGTCGAATGGTTTTGCCCTTGCTGACTTCCTAGCCTTTGGTCTGAATCCAAGTATATGTATAATTGATTCCATATGCACGATTGTTTTCTTGATGTAATTGCTTTGTAAGATATGGCGATGAATCTAATGGGTAAACTGGCTATTATAAAATTTGGGGACAAGAAAGGAGTAAACATTTCACCTGTGTATTGGAGCAGGACAAAGAGAGGCCCCCTCAAATCCACACATTTCTGTTAAGAAAATGGGTACCTTTTTCTGTTAGTTTTCACCCAGCCTTGTGATTGTACAGAGATTTTCCCCAAACACAAGCAGATAGGAAAAGATTTTAGCAGCTGCAACCACTGCTTTGCGAATGTCGTAAAACACCCTTTCCTGAGGCTGAAGGATGAATCTGCTACAAAGTCTTCCGAAGAAGCATAGGGGCTTACATTTCTTCAAATTATCTTAAATAAAATAAATAAATAAATCTACTGCACTAAAAATGTTATGATGCTCTCAGTGGGACATATTGGTAAGTGTATGCAGATTTTGTTCTGTCTCTGAGTAAACTGTACGTAGTTTAAAGTCTGGCGAATTTGAGGCACTACAGAAATTACTGAAATGTATATACAAAAGGTTCTTTCTTTCTTTCTTTCTTTCTTTCTTTCTTTCTTTCTTTCTTTCTTTCTTTCTTTCTTTTTATGCCCCTCTCTTAGCTATTTTTGGCAGTGCAATGCTTGGCTATGATAGCACAATGCGCTATTATGGTAGGCATACACCTATTGGTAAGGCCCCATCCGAAACAGTTTTTTTTAATTGGTTCAGTCAGCAAGTTTTAGGCTAAGGCCACTACTGTAATTTGAAGCAACGGGATGATCTTTTTTAAAAAAAAACAACCTGACATTTTTCTTTCTCTCCTCTCTCCAAATATTTTTGATTTCAAAGCTCTCTGCAGGGGTGGGGGAGTATTTGAGGCCAACCAGCATAACCACGGCAAACAGTTTTGCGGCAAAGCCACAATAATGAAAGACACATGATCTGAAATTCGATCAGCAAACATATGCCAATGCCAAGGAATTTTTTTTTTTGCCATTCACATACCAAGATTCTCTTACTTACTAATCCATTGCAGTGGAGCCTATTTAAATGAACTGTAATGCAGGGAACAGAACCAAATTGTAGCATATGTAACAGTAGGCCAGAATTCTCTTGTTCAGGGAATGATTAATGGAAGAGTGAATTCTAATACCCTCACTTTTTATTACATGGATTATTATTATTATTATTATTAAACATAAAATTAGTTAACATGCACCCAAACCTAACATTAAGAAATGGACTTTCTGAATATAAAATAAATTTGTAGCTCAAAATGCACAGCAAGGTGGTTTAAATGAAAATTTAAAACCCTGTGTTTTTTTTGTCTGATAATTCCACCCCACCCCCACCTCCTTGTTACTTTCAACTAAAATGTAAATTATTTTCCGGTCCTAATTGGATTTAATTATTTCTTTAGGAGGGGATGGCTGGGAGAGGGTGGAGATGGCATGCAGCTGTCCTGGTGAAACAAAGGATCCAGCGAGGGGAGAAAAAAAAACCTCTACCCGAATCCCCTCCCCTTACCCTGGCAATGTTGCTTAATAAACATTTCAGAGGATGCAGATTCTGAAAGGGAATTCATATGTTGGGTAGAAAGCGTCTGGAAGGGATAGGAAGGAACGATGCAGCTGGGCTTTACTTAAAAATGTGGGGATCATTAGCTACCACTGAATTTTTTCTTCAGTCCTGTACTATAAATCTTCTGACAGAACCTGCCTGTGACTCATTAAATTAAGTGGTGGGGGAGAAAAAAATCTGAGAACTTTTGTAAATTATTTTTAAACTGATGCCCTCTCAAATGGAACAATTAAAAAAACCTGTAACTTGTCAAAAATGTTATGAGACATTTTGCCCTGACCTGGATAGCCCAGGCAAGCCTGATCTTGTCAGATCTCAGAAGCTAAGCAGGGTCAACTCTGACAAGTACTTAGATGGGAGACCTCCTTAGTATACCAGCGCTGGGAGGCAGAGCAGGCTTTATTCAGCCACCTCTCTGAATATCCTCCATGCCCCCAGTAGGGGTCAGTCACCAGAGGTTGCCATGACTTCCAGGTGTGTGCACACAAAAGCACTAAAAATTTAAATAAATAAATAAATAAAGTTTTGAAACTTTTTTTAAAAATCACATAGTGAAACTGTTTTTCAAGTAATGTATGCAAAGTACTCTTTTAACCTTCAAATTCCAAATTGGAAGATATTTTGGATTCTGATTCTAATTAAATAAGAGAAAATATACACTAGTGTTTCCAAGAATGTATTCATGTGAGTCTGCCATTGAAACCTATCCCTTACATATCCAAGCTATGTGGGATGGGATGGATATGAAGAGCTTACTGGGGGTTCCAACTGCTGTGGAATTCTTTTAGAATAGGATGCAAGGGACCAGTATCATACTACCTGTGGGTTTTGCTGTGCTGGGTATGGCTATCTTTTAGAATTGGATCTAGTGGCTAAGTAACAGCTTTGTGCTAGGCTGGGGAACACAGGTACACAGGAACTTAACAGTAACAACAATGAATCATATGCTTTGATGTTTCTGCATATAAACCCATATGGTGGGTACACAGTAAATTCCTACAAAAATATCCTCACCTATAATTATTTATTTTTTAAAAAAATAATTGGAGCCCTGGGTTGGATATCAATATATTAAAAATAAGCTTCAGTATAAAAAGAGCAGGAGTACAGTGGACCAGCAGGGGTTATTCCCAATTCTGATATTATCAGGAGTGAAAATATCAGAATCAGGAACAGTGCTATTTTTGTTACTGGATATTATTAATCCAGTCCTGGAAATATCAGGCATTTTATTGGGTCAGCAATATCCAATTCTGCACACTTGACGGTGAGATAGATTTGTGCCCAATAAAATATTCCTTCGAAATACTTGGCGGATGTCTTGGGCATGAGCAAATGTGGGAGGTCTTCAGGCTTGTGCATGGTATCTAATTAAAGACATGCTTTTGTGGCAAACAAAGTTTGTCATTATGTGCAAACCACAAACCATGGTTTACTCTCTTTCCATTCAAAGCAGGATTCTGAGTCATGATTCAGACATAACCGCAATAGCATGGTTTGCTATGAATGCAAGAGTTTTTAAGTAGATTGTCACATATGGTGGGGAAAAGTAGGGGGAGGGTTTGTGTGAGCCCTAGGGTTCCCCAGACTCATTCTGTAGTTTGTTGTTATAGACTGTGCATTTGTCTCCCTGGTCCAGCTCCACTACTCTGTCTATTACACTGCACAAGTCTCTGTTTGATTTATTTATTTATTTTGGGATTTATATCCCGCCCTCCCCGCGAATGGGCTCAGGGTGGCTTACATGGGCCCAAGGCCTAGTCAAACATTAAAACCGATAAAATCAATAAAACATTCAATAAATACAATAAATACACAAATACAATAAATACTTCCATAAGTATCCCTTCATATGGCGACTTGATGGCAGGTCCAACCCTCCCCCCATGCCCGGACCATACAGGACCAGGGTTACATCACTGATGTCAAGTGGTAGATGGTATCATTGGTGGCGGCTCCTATTCGAAAGCCTGGCGGAAGAGCTCCGTCTTACAGGCCCTGCGGAACTGCCTCAGATCCCACAGGGCCCTGATCTCCTCCGGGAGCTCGTTCCACCAGATAGGATTCCTCTGATTCCTCTGGCTCTGTGAGGTGCCTAATTCGGTATTGCATGGTGTGTAAGTTGATGCTCCTGTGTGTGGCAGGGGCCCAAATTGTGGATGATTCCCTGGGAGTGGAGTTGATGCTTCCCTGGGAGTGGAGTTAGGCTACATATTACAATAGTTCTCTTCTGCTTATGATCATGTGGCTTGAAATGAGTCACCATCCTGTCTCTATTCCTGATTCACCACCTGAACTGCATCTACATAAAACCCCAGATTCCAGAGTTGGTATGTAAATAGGTTTCCCAGTCTCTAGGTGGTGGCTGGAGGTCTCCTGGGATTGCAGCTGATCTCCAGGTGACAGTTCACCTGGAGAAAATGACTGCTTTGGAAGGTGGACTCTACGGCATTATACCCCATTGAAGTCCCTCCCCTCCCCTCCCCAAACCCTGCCCTCCTCAGGCTCCACCCCCCAAAAATCTCCAGGTATTTCCCAACTTGGAACTGGCAAACCTATATGTAAATGCCTGGAGTTCAAGGCAGATTGGTGACAGTATTTTGATTGGGAGAAGGAAGACCTTTGGGCATTTAAAAAAATGTTACAGTGATTCTTGACAAAGGCTTGGTAATAATAAAAACACAAAGGTAGAGTCTATCTGCTGAACTTCTTGGCAACAATCTTGCCCCCCCCACACCTGAATCAGCATTCAGTATTGCTGTATAAGTGATGCATACGTGCCTTTTAAGACAAACAGCCGTTTCCTGGACTATCAGTGTATTGACAATGTTTATTCTGTGGGACAATCATCTTAAACGTACTGGCTGAGTGAGGCAGTGCCCATAAATGGTTTTAACAACTGTGCCACGAACCTCGAGGACCTTTTTATGGAGAAAAGCTTCAATGGATCAGCAGACAGCTTTAAAAACCCAATAGCAAACCTATCAATCAGTTCATTACACAGAATATTTCTAAATTACATTGGCTGAGTTTTAGCTGCTTATAAGCCTACTTTGCTACACTTTTTCTGTTTAGAATCCTTACCATGTGCAGGGGGGGGGCAGGGATCCTTGGTGTAGAAATATACAAGAACGCTTGCATTCCTTGATTCTCTGATGAATGTAAAGATAAAAGGATGATTAATAAGCACATTTATTTTTTCTATTTCATTAAAATTGAATTTTACAATAGTTAATCTAATCATGTTTAGGTTGTTCCTGTTCCACAATACCCATTATTTTCACCTCCCCCATACACTTTCTCACCCCCCCCCCCCCAAAAAAAATTCTGGCTGGGCCTTGCTTGTAATTTTGGGCCATCAAAATTATTCTTGATTTTTATGAGATTTTGAATTAACCTGCCCCAAGTCTTAAGAATGGAGAAGATTAGAAATTTTAAAGAATTATCAGACATTCTACCCCACCCTCACAGATAAGTGGGCAGATAGATAGATTGTCCTGTTATACACAAGTTAAACTACTTTGGTCTTAAATGGCGTTCTACCAGTTAAATGCCTGAAAATTCTGTTCTTATAAAATCCAGGTACATTCCGCCCCCCCTCCACCCCAGATCTGCAAGCTGGCAGAGAGAAATCTACCTGGCAAGGCATGTACTCTGGCCAAATTTCATATATACGGTTTTAAAGTTTTAAAGTGCTTTTAACCTGCCTTGATCTTTTGAGAAAAGGATGGGATTAAATATTACCAGCAGATAAATGAAATCCTTTCCCTCCCCTCTAAAAAAAGAATGATTTTTTTTTTGTGGTCAATAGCAACTGCTCCTGAGAAAGTGGTTGAAGCAAAGAGGTTAGTAGTAACAGGGCAAGCACACAAAGGGAAAATTGTACATTGAGATCATTATTCTGTTGTGCCTTAGTGTGGCCAGACTGGTTTGGCAGACAGGATGATAGATGGCTTTGTGAAGGGTCCCAGGGTGTGCCCTGGACTTGAAGCGTTATGTTTATCTTGAATGGAAAGGGAAAAGCGCAGACATAATCGATGTCTAGTTTTTTAGGACTGAGAGGGTCAGGGAAAAGGGCCAGCGTGGGGTGGGGAGTTAGGGAGAGAGGGGTTGGGGAAGCGGATGGGGGTATAGGCCGTGGTTGTGGTTGCCTATTAAGAGATGAACTTGGCTGAAGTCCAGAATGTGATGAGAGTGTGTCACAGCCCAAGAGCAGGCGAGCCTTTTCAATATATATTTTTGTAATACTGACTGTACATCAAGTGTGCCCAGGTCTTTTGGCTAAAGGGAAAAGGGGAGGGGAGGGCAAAGAGATGGGAGACAGCTCAGTTCCTCCCCCTTTCCCCCTCAACCAGTTGAGACCAGTCTTTTGGCCATGCAGACGGCTTCTATCATCTTTCTTGGCTGGCTGTTAAGAAAAGAAATCGTGTATGTGCCAATAACCTGAGGGCCCAAGACAAAAAAGAGTTTCAGGGGTTTTTTTCCACATGAGGCAAATTAACATGAGTGTATGTGTCTCTGTGTGTGAGAGCGCATTGATGGTGTATGGGTGTGTTGTGTGTTAGTGAAAGTAAAAGTTATTTCTTAAACTTCAGTTGCAACTTGCCACTCAAGACATAACCTTTGATCGTTGACACAGGGAAACTAGTACAATGTTCTATGTGAGCATCAACCATAGGTGCCATAGTACACTTCTGAGAAGCCAGAAAAGCAGACTGCTTCATGAGGTCTGGTGGTGTACTTTCTCAAATGATTTTTACTATTGTTCAGCACCTCTTCTGCGTGATCCCTGCTGTATTTCTGTCAGTCATTGGGTGACTGCTTATGAAGTTACTATGGCATGACCAATGACTTTTTGTGATGTCTTCCATGCCTCTGTAGAGTTGGGAGGGCATAGTGACTTAGAACTTGAACTGCAAATCGGAAGATCCAAGGTTCATCTTCATCTCTTCTGTTAGCTTACAAGGTGGTTGTTAGGGTTGCACCCAGAGATCTCCCACTATTACAGTCGCTTTCTAGACGACCAAGATCAGTACCGCTGAAGAAAATCGCTGCTTTGGAATGTGAATTCTACAGCATTATACCCTGCTGAGGTCCCTTCCTTCCCCAAACCCTGCCCTCCCCAGGCTCCACCCCTAAAACTCTGGTTTTTTCCCAACCCAGAGCTGGTAAGCCTAGCCTTGCTGCACATGATGCATAACAAAGGAATGTAAACATACTGCTCAGCCGCAGCTCCTGCTTGCAACATGGAGACGATAATACTGGCCTACCTTACAGAGTTGTTGCAGGGATTACTAAGATAATGTCCACGAACCGCTTTCAGCATTCTGAAATGATATCTAAATGCTGTTATTGTAGTGAAATGTGCCTGGTATGTGGCCAGGTACCACAACTTCCTTCTCACATGGTTGCAAAGTGCTCAGAAGTCTGTTTACAGGCAGTTGCCTTGTAGCAAATGGCTGTTTGTAAGCCATATGTAGTCTTGCATCAAAACTGATGAACTGCTAATGTAAACATAACTTCTGTATCTTCAGGGGGATTTGTTCTTTAGCCAGCCTGTTGCATAGGACAGCAGCACATGGCAACTCAGCAGAGTTGAGCTGTCTGCTTCTTTGAAGAAGGAGGAACTGCTCACTGCTAATGAGATTTTCAGGGCCTTGTTTATTTGGGCTAAAATGAAAGTCAAGGAATGGTCCACAAACTACTTAAAAGAAGTCTTGTTCGTTTGAAGTCAGGGAACTTAGCGGTTAAACCATGCTAGTTGTATGTTGATTGCAGACATTTAACTTTGGCAGGTCAAAGACAGAATCCTGAGAGGTAATCAAACAGAGGTGGTCAACTGGTGAGTAGGCCAGATCCTGTATGCGAACCAATTGTATTAATTCTTGACAGTGCTGACCAGTACATATATATAGAAAGAAAATTTGGGGTATGGTTTCGCTCATAAATAAAAGAAAACCAAAGCTGTTGAGAGGGTGGTGTTCCCTATTTGAATATTACATCTCAGTTTCACTGCAGTGTGGTGCCAACTTGTGTTAGTCACTGTGGCAAAAGGTACTACAGCCTGTGGATCATTGTCTGGAAAAACAGAATGCTTCTCAGAATATAGAGATTAACCATCCCTGACTGGCCGAGTCAACAATGTATTAAATTGTAGCAGTTCTCATGGTGCATTACCTCTAACTCCAAGTGCATTGGGGTTGGTTGTATAACTCAGTGTGATGAGAAGGGCACTTTGTGTATGCCCAGAGTAATCATCTTCTTTTATTTCAGTGCACAAATTCCAAAGCTAAGATTTAACAGTGAAAACAGGACTTTAGTTGGTTAAATGCTACTTGGCCATAGCTGAGAGAAAGCATTAGAAGGGATTTTGAGCTAAACATCACCAAGTGTTCAGTGTGTCTGGTAAGACCCCCACTTCTTGTGATCTTAAGTGTTCGTTGAAAATTGTTCTCTATAGGGTTGGAAATTCAGGCTGGGCATTCAGCTATATCTGTTGCTGTTATAAATGTTGTACACAGTGGACTTCCCTGTGCTGAGTTTCATTTCATGGATATATTTGACCAAGCTTGCAGTGAGATTCCAAAAGAAGAAGGGTACTATCTCCTTTTCCCTGTAACAGGTTAGTTGTATCTTTAACCTGTATGATAGGCTGAATCAGGTGGTGGTGGTGGGAAGGAAATGTATCCATGTTTGCATAGCTTTATCTAATTTATGTACCTTTCTAACTGTAGAGTTTGGTTTAGAATAGTTGGACATTGCTTTTTAAAAAACAAAACAAAAACAAAACCTGAGTACAAATTAAGGAGGGATATGGCATTATGAGCCAGTATGTATATACCTGTAATAACACAAAGTTTTGTTGGGAGAACATGGGGGCTAAGCAAAGTAGTAAAATGCTGTGACTTCCCAAGACCCCTTCAACCTTGTTCATTTTCTAGTTGTTTAGCAATCCAAATGGATTTTTAAAATTTTGATTTCACCAGATGATTTCACCAGACTAGAAACCTGCCCCTTTAAAAACAACAAACAAGATCAGATTGTTCTTGCCCCACAATAGTTGTCCGATTTCTTTGTCAGCTGTTTCATTCTGTGTGCTGAATGTAATCATAGCCACACAGATTTTGCATCCTTCTGACTCGCCTACCTCGCAGAAGCAATGTGAAGGGCACTTGGCTATCCTGGCAGCTTTGCTAGTGACAACAGTGAATGTTCTATCAGGTGCTACTTTTCCGCTCTCTGTAAACTCACTGGAAATCTGGAGGCTTCCCTGTGCAAGCTACCACCCTGCTTGATTGAAGAATTAGAGAACCAAAATGATAGTTCACTTAATTGCATGTTCCATGCTTATAAGAGAATAAGGTAGTGAGGCCATGGATGGTTGTAGGTGAACACTCCCCAGTAATCTCATCGACTCCTGTCCAAGCACCTGTTGATTGTCTTGACATGCATCTTACATTTTAGCCAGTGAATATGTTCACCTCAGCATTGGCCCTGGGGTGGCTCAGTGTGCAGTCGTTCCATTGATAAGGCTATGTGAAAGTTCCTAGGTGTATGTCTGTTTTCCACTTTTGTGCCAAGAACCTCATTAGCATTCACTTATCTTGTTTTCTCTGCATCTCTCATTGTAAGGTTGGGAAACTCTTCTTACTTGTACTTTGCAAGAAGAGGGACATGTTCATATTATGTTTGGAGGCACTACATTGCAGGCTTAAATACGTGAAAAAAAACTGGCTCACTTTCACGGGAACTGGGATTTTGTAGGAATTAAGTGTGACTGTTCCATGGACTTTGGTCCTGTACAGATGTTAACCACTGGAATGTGTACCTTTCTCCTTGCTCTCCAGTGCTCATTCTCTCCCCTTTCCCATCCCTTGTTTGTCTTACGTATGATTTACCATTTTGTGTACAGTTGTGCTAATTATGGTTAACACTAAATCATGGTTAAGACTAACCAGGATTGCCTTTATAACCGTAACTGGGATTTAAAAGGGATTCCAGACACAGTGTATAAGGTAACTTATTTGACTTTAAATGTGGTTAGTGTCTGTGTACATACACCATGTACTAAACCATGGTTAAGGCAAGCGAAGGACAGGGGAGGGGCATTCACGTCAGATTGAGGAGGCGGGAGGGAAGGTGCACGCCTCAGGCTAGCTCTCCATTTTAAACCATGCTTTGAAGTCAGCCAGTGTTTTGAGAGCTGGAGGTGTTTGTTATGGTTACATGGGAGAGGAATGGCCTGCTGTAAGAGACTGTTCCTGAAAGTAGAAGACAGAGTAAACATTCTGAAGGTGTTCCATAGTCAGTTTCGTGGGCACCATTATGTTCCTCTTAGATAAGCTTGTGGGCTATTTCAGAAGAATGTCACATGGGTTTTTCCCAAGGGTTTTTCAAGGTACACTTCGAGGGTACACTCACTCCCAAGAATAGCTGTGGTTTATCTTTGAAAAATCTTGACCTACTTGTGAGTTTGGACAATGAGGAGGATAAACTTGTGACCTGAACTCTATCCTTTTTCTCACTTGCTTGGACAGAGAACTGATCTCTGTCATCTGGAGAAAAATTGTAATTCCATGAAAATTCCAGCCCCTGTCTGGGGGTTGGTAACCCTACCTATTTCGCACTGGTTGCTTTGTGCACAAAACTTGGTTGGAGAGAGGACTTGAAAGAGAGGATTGACCCAATCATGTTTGTTTCAAATCAGATTAGCATTTACAAATCATAAACCTGGCTTGAATTGGCCCATGATGACTGGTTGTGGGAATAGGTTCCCCCTGTGCTCAGGCTATCAGTGCGCCATGTGCCTGTATATGTAATTGCACACAACCTCTGGCAAGCGTGCTGAAAAAGCAGCCATGTGGTATATGTTGACCCCCCCCCCCGGGTGTTGAAACTTTGTAGGGTTACCAACTCTGGAGTGGGAAATTCCAAGAGATCTGGCAGTGGATCCTGGGGAGGGTGGAGTTTGGGGATGGGAGGGACATCAGCAGGACCTAATATGATACAGTCTATCCTTCAAAGCAGCCATTTTCTCCAGGGGGACTGTAGTCTGGAGATGAATTGTAATTCTGGGATATCTTTACCTGGAGGTTGGTAACCCTATGAGCAGGCACCCATGCCAAGGTAACCACACCCACAGCTTCACTACTTTCTACAGCTGGGTGAATTTCAGGCTTATTGAAGTTAACTTGGAATGTCCCTCGAGACAAACCAGTGACCTTTGCGGTCAAGTACCTGGGCCTGGAGATTCCACAATAAATATTGCACTGTGGAAACAATGGGAGATTTAAAGAGTGGAGTAAGTGAAGAAACGGGCTCCAGAGAGGAGCAGGCAGCTTCGCTTAAGAGGCTGTCGGATGAGCGGTGTAGTATTTCTAGTTCAAACTGATTGAAATGTCGACTAAAAATCAATGCTGTTGACTCGTGATAATTTACAGTTCTCTCTGTGCTAAGTAGTTCTGCTCCTAAAGAAGGAGCTTGCTGCCTAGACATCTGAGCCGGAGAGTTCTCTGTGCCACAATGAATCAGATGCATTATAGGTCAGCTCTTTATTTGTTTCATCATGACTTTTACACAGTTGTCATGTAATTTATGGTTGCTTTTGCGTTGTCAAACATTTTCATTGCAAGCTTCTCCTTAGCGCTCTCTCTGAGAGAGAGAGAGAGCCTTGCAGTTTTCAAAGACAACCGTATTGCTTCCTAATCTGAAACGGAGGAGGAATAGAAAACATCAAATTATGGTATCTTCGTGTGACTCTAAATACGCTACAGATTGGAATCAAGGCTCGTTTGTCCCCAATGCAAATTATTAAGTTCTAATTATAAATATGCATTTAATTACCCTGTGTATACTCTCTTCTTCTTTCTTCTTTTTAAAAAAATTCTCCTTACCCAATTTTTTCTGAAGGAAGAAAATCTAAACCAAATAAAGGTAAGTTTTTAAAAAAAAAACTAGGAAAGGCTGAGTGGCATTCCATTGGCCAGAAACATCATAATTTGGCCCTGGTAGACCTAGCAAAGTTTTAATCAAGGTGAAGTTTAAAAAATACCCTTGGAAGGAAAAGAAGCATTAATCTGTAGCTGTATTTTACCACCAGTCTGCTTCTTGAGGGGATCTTTGTAGAAGTATGTTAGTTTTTCAGGCCCCTAGTCAATTGGAAAGACTTTTGATTGAGGCCTTGGATATCCACTGCCAATCCCAGAAGACGGTGGTGGGACAGGTGGTCCAAATGGGGTCACTCAGTATAAGGCAAGTTAATATGTCATGGCCTCCTATCATGTAGACACTTACGTTCTTGCTCAGTGTCTGTAATAGAGCTGAGTAGTATAACTGGTGTTATATAGTCTGCTTACTGCTTTTACTAGAATCCCTGGGTTCTGCCAATCTATTTTAAATTTACAAAGGACATGTCCATACTCAGGATCTCTTAGCAATTTTTGGTGCATATTTGATCCTGTGTGTGTGTGTGTGTGCCTGATTAAGAATTTAAGGAAGAACAACAGTGGATCAGGCTGAGCTCTATCTAGTTCAGTATTCATTGCAAGAATCTTAGCAGCCAGCTAAGCACCTGTGGTCTTACTGTTGGACCTCAATCTACTTTCTACCTACCACTACTTTATAAAGCCCATTGGTTGTGCTGTAGCTCTGTAATCAAGAGTATTCACATAGGTAACAAGATCAGTGTAATTACAGCAGACAGCACGCTATTTAGAAACTGCAACAATTCAGAATGTAATATGAACAAAAAACATTATCTTACTATATCAGAGCAAGGGTCCATTGCAGGCATAACTCTCTGCTAACTGTGCTTTGCAGATTTGGAGCTAGCTTCGAGTACTTGCAGTTGTGCTTTTGATCAACACAAAAACAATACAATAAAATAAACCCCTTTAAATCTTATTGTTTAAGATCCTTTTTAAAAAAAAATTAATACAGAGTTAATTATGAAGGAGTTTATTTTTTGATGGTGGCAAAAGGGCACAGAAAGTGTTTAAAATAAGTTTTGTGTGCCAAAAAATAATTCTCCCCCCGCAGCAACTGGACAGTTAATTTTGAAGGGATTTTTTGTTTGTTTGATTGTAGTTATGTCATTCTGAACACAGAACCCCTAAAAAATATGGGAAAGCAAATTAGGTCTTTAGCATACGTTAAGTTAATTTTAAGGGTCTTTTTTTAAGTTAGGAGAACTGTTATCTGTTGCCTTTTTTTGGGAAGGCACTAAAATAATTTGTGTGTGTGAAACAGTTTAAATTTTAACCATCTATTTATAAATTTCAAAATGAGTTAATTATTATGGTCTGTATGAAGTCAGTTATAAACTTTCTCAAAGTTTCCTTTCTTGCCAAAGATCAACTGGAATGGAACCCAAGACTTGATGGGTCCAAGGGCGTAGACTTCCCAATTTCCGGGGGGGGGGCAGGGCCAGGCCTCTCTCCCCCTGCCTGGCTCCCCCCGCACCCCTCTCCCCACCCACTCCCACCTCCCTCTCGCTCTCTCCGGGGGCTCCGGGCGACTGCCTAGCATGATGACATCACCCAGAAATGATGTCATCACTCTGGGCACGTTGCTGGGGCAACGCTCTGGCAATCGCCCTGAAACTCCATGGTGCCATAGAGTTTCCAGGGTGTTTGCTAGAGCATCGCCCCGGCAATGTGCCCAGTGTGATGATGTCATCACGCTGGGCAGTCGCCCGGATTGCCCCCGGAGAGGGAGAAGTGGGTGTGGGGGAGCCGGGCGGGGGGGGGGGGGGTGCTCTGGCGGCAGCGGCTTCTTGAATATGTGGCAGCCAGGGGCCTGGGTGGCGGGGAGGCGTGGCGGAAGCAGGCATGTGCTTCGTTTTACCCAGAGGGGCTCAGTCCCCCCTGGAAAATTTCACAAGTGGCCCGAGCCCCTGAGCCCCCGTGTAGTTGACGCCTATGGATGGGTCCATAGAATAATAATGGAGTGGGAGTCCACTTGTCTCTGACAGTACATACATGAACACAGATGCATTCTTACACTGACTCAGACCATTGGTGCATCTTATCCACTCTGACTGGCAGCAGCTCTTCAGTGTCTCCAGTCACGGTCTTTCACATCACCTAATAACCTGATCTTTGACTGTAGATGCCAGGGATTGAACCTGGGACCATCTGCAAACAAGGCAGAAGCTCTATCACTGAGCCACAGCCTTTCCCCCTTCCCAGGCAAATCAGTAGCACCTGGAAGACCTATTCCTCTTTAATACAATAATGCAGGAACTTTTTCCTGCAGAGTAGCTTGAACAAACAGCAGCAGTCCCCAGATTCTTTGTGCTAAATTGTGTGAGTTTGTTAACAGCAGCATCAAGAACTGGTTATGCTGCTAGCAGTGTATAACGTGAATTCTTCAAATCTGCAATGGAAACCAAATGTCTTCCAATGGGCTATTGCTGACCAAAATGTATAATCTGGCTTGAAACAGAATTTCTGACTATTAAATGATTAAATATTTATATTTGCAAGGGAAAGAAGTTTATGCTTTAAACAAACACCCTTTTATTTTCTCATGAGATGTTTTGCTGGTATTTAAGCATGAAGAAATAAGTGTGTTTGAGCATATTTGATTAATCTAACTGAACCTACTAGATGGTTGGTTCTAACTAACTTGTTTGCTGAGGAAAAAGGAGGACTACCAAAGACCTGCATGAACAGAAGCCATGTATGATGGGGAAAGGAGGGGAACTGGGCAAGATTGAGTGAAAAAGTTGGCTGGATCCAACCCTATATCTTGAAATGTTGTTATGGTTTCTGGCCTAGTGAGTCCCTAGATCATAATGCTGAGCCTATATATGAAAAAAGATACTGTGGGGATTTCTACCACAACTACAGAGCTTCTGTCTCATATAGGCTCTGCAAAGGCCATACCTGGGGTGGTGGCACAGATTGTTCAATCCTTGATTACTTTCTGAAAGATGGAGGAGATTTTCTTTTTGGGGGAATGGGTTGACATGAGTGTTCAAATTTTTAAATAGCCGCTGTATTCTTACTCTGTCATTTTATAGTTTACCTGTATTTTTAATTGCTTAAATGTTTTGATTTGAATGTTTTAATTTCCCTGACCCTAATCCTGTGGCAGCCATTTCCTCCCCATGCCACCTGGGGCCTTTTTAAAAATCAGCAATTAAATATTGCTATATTGACATAATTTCATAAGATGTATACCATAATCTCTGAATTCTTAGCTTTCTTTAAAAAAAAGGTATGTCTATACCCCCTTTTTGTTGTGGAGATTTAAGCGGAAAGGCTTATCTCAGTCACAGAAAAGACTAGAGACTTTTTTAAAAGTGAAAGCTGGGAATTCACCTTGGTTCACAGTTCTCTCGGAGCTGTTCTCACAAGACCAGTTCTCTCAGAGTCAGCCCCACCTGAGGAAGAGAAGGAGACTGGAAGCCACTCTGTGACTCTTGAGTGAAGGACGGTGTATAGATCCAATTCTTCTTCTTCTTCTCCTCTTCCTCCTTTATTCCCCCCCCCCACTGTGGAAAGCGGGAAGAGTAAAGGTAAAGGGGAGGCACGTTTCAGCTTTCTCCATAGGTCTCTCTCTTTAGAATGCCTATGATAACAAGTGTGGAGCAGGTTCTAAAATCCCTTGACCATCACGGATTGGCTTATCCCAAGTTAGCAAAAAGGGCACTAGTGAGTCTCTCCTTCCCCAGAGTCCAGTTGGATTAATTCACTGCTAGCAAAGCTTTGTTGAGGCAACGCTTTGTTAAGCATCAAGTATTCAGAAAAAAACACACACACACTACATGAAGGTATACATTTTCAGGAAAACCAGCAATTGTTCATTTATATTTAGCTCAAGTGAAGGCCTGGTCTAATGTTTATGGCAGGTGATGAATGACAAGAGTTGGACAGAGTCCAAACAAAGCTGTTGGCTATGAATTAAAACAACAACCAAACCCCAAATTTTATAAGAATCTGAGATGTCATCTCAGTTTATGATCTGTCTGTCCGCCTTTCTCTTTCTATTACTTTTTGAACTGAGAGCCAAGCTGGATGAGTGCTGGAAGTGTGATTTGTACTGCTAAATAGCAGTGGTAGAGTCAGAGGGGACAGATTTGATATGGATCAGTTCCACATCAAAATGGTGAGGGTGGCTTTAACTGTTCCCGCCTGCTTTGTTTTCCCAACCTCAAAAGGCTCCCCAAATGATTATTTGCCTCATTGGTGAAAACTTAGCAGGCAAATATATGTGATCTCGGTGTTTCCCACCCTGGGAGATCCAAGGGGGTGTTTGCAGGGGGTGAAGAGTGTGCTGCGGGGAGGGGGGGTATCCAAACTACCCCCTTTCCTACAGATGTTGTTTGACTATACAAATGGACAGCAAATCCAGTTATAGATCTTTCAGCATCTTGTCTATTTTGACTTGCATTCTTCTGTATAATCTATAGTGTTATTATAAGCTTTACTGTAAACCTCTTTGAGCAACAGTCTGCCAAGACAAGAGGTTGTCTGTGCAAAAAGTATCACCTGGCCTTTGTAAGTGCAGTTCAAGTCTTCTTGTAGTAGACTCTGTAGGGTTGGCCAGTATCATTCCCATATTGCATGTAGTTGTCTGAGACTATAGGCATTTTTCTAAAGCCACTCTGAGAATTTCTGACTGGGGTGGGGTGGGGTGGGGGGACGACTTTAGCCAGGGTTGTCCTGGTTCATAGTTTAATCTCAGCTGCTACACTACATGGCAGCTTCCATTTGTACTTGTAGAGTAATGGGGGTGTGGTAAAATGAATCTTACAAGTAGGACACGGTCTTGGTCTGGTCTCTGTGAGTTTTTAATTAGCCATTCACCTCCCTATTTGTGATCTCTCTTGTCATATTTAGCTATCTACCAGCCCACTCCCACCTGGCCTGCTGTTGGCTGGACTCATGTGTAATGCCAGACCATGGTTCAGCATGGTATGAACAAACATTGGTCTCGCACAGTGTCTTTCCCTCACTTGCTGTGAATTCTTTGCTTTTTCTCTTTTGTTTGAGCCAACCTGTAGTTTGCCATTACACCTAAAACAGCAGATTATGATTTGCACTTTCCCTCCAAACCAGGATTGTAAACCATTTGGGTTGAAATGGAAAGCAAATAAACAGAAAGGCAAAGGGGGGAAGTGACTCACGGAAGGGGAGGAAAAAGTGCTCCCTCATTTATTTATTTTAAAAATTTATATCCCATCTTTCCAAAGCTTCAAGGTTAGAATTGCCAAGTTCTTGCTGGGGACAGGGAATGTCCCACGCCCAGCAGACATTTCACATTGCTGCTCAGCTGGGCGGTGGGAGAAAAATTGAATTAACCCATAGAGTTTTGACCAAATTCCAGAGAATTGCTGGTGACACAGTGACCAGAAGTGATGTCAACCTACCACCAGTGATGTCCATCCCCCAGGGTCAGTCTCCCACTCCTATCCAAGATGTTTCATCAAGATAATGGTTCGATATCTAAAAACCAAAAAATTAAATATGAAAACAGTGACACCCATCCAGCCAGGACAATGGCCCATCAAAATTGGAATGTCTTACATCTCCTTCAAAGTGAGGAAATTCGGAGGTGGGGGGAGTTCATTCCACAGTCTTGGGACAATTGCTGTAAAGGTCTGGCTACCAGATATGCCAGATCTTACCTGGTGAGAAGGCAGAGTATGATACAGTGCCCAAGTTTTAGAAAGTAGTTGGGGTGGGGGCAGGTATAAGGAGTGGCAGCTTCCAAAATATGTGTGTTTATATAATGCCAAGACATTATTTGGCACTACATCTGAAATAAATAAGCATCTGCTAACATCATCTATATTTATATTGATATCTATTTTCTTGGTTTGTCAGCTACTACTTGAGAAGTAGCTCGAGATTTTAGGGGTGGAGCCTGAGGAGGGTGGGGTTTGGAGAGGGGATGATCTTATGAAATATAATGCCATTGAGTCACCCTTTGCAAATGGCCATTTTCTCCAGGTGAACTGATTTTAGTCGCCTAGAGATCAGTTGTAATCCCAGGAGATCTCCAACTACTACCTGTAGGTTGGCAGCCTCATACATATAGGAGCTTATAGAGAATCCCATTCTCACTGTGGGTCTCTGGGTGAGATCAGCCTCAGTTGGGCAGTCCGTTTATCCAGAGATATGATTATTTGTTACATTAAAGAAGCTGTCTTGCATTATTTCTGCACTCGTATGAATTAATAGGGTCTGCACTGTACATATTATGTATGAAATGTTCTGCTTTCTTCAAAAGCATGTACGTCTTCTCTCTCCCATTTTCTTCTTTATTATCAGTGTAATTATTAATTAAAGCTTATCACAGCAAATATGCAGCCCATTAAAATGGTTCTTTAATAAAAAGAATGTGTTAAGTAAGAAGTATAGTGAAGACTAAGGCTCTGTTTATAATTTTCTTGATGTTCCAGCCAAAAATGGTGGAAAGAAAACAGTAAAGGAGAGGGGAGAGTTGTGAAAGAAATTATTCTAGGAGCAAAGGCTCCCTCTAAAAATAAAATCGTATCTTCTTAATAAAGGAATATATCTCTGCTTTTTGATGTCTGTTTCGAATGGCTGGGGCTGTTTTTAGTTTCTTTATTGTGTTATTTTGATGTGGAATACAATAAAAACAACAAGAACATCAACAGCAACATCTGTAGCTTCAGTTGGTGTACACATCATTGTCCATTTCAGATTTGCATCCCTTCATGCCTGTTGTGAAAAACTATGAAGTATTTCATTTGGCCACTGGCAGTCAGATAAAGGCAATAGTCATGTTGTGTGCTTTAATTCATACAGGTCGTGTTCCTGTATGAACAGTTGAGCAAATTTTTGTCTCTAGAGAACACGCATAAAGGCAAGTGTGTGGTGCATTTAGACAAAACCGAGATTTTCTTCTCTGCACTCTTTTTCCTGTTTTTTTAAAAAAAATCAGTGATACTGATATTGTTGGTGGCGGTGTTACTGCATAAATATTAGTCGCTGTATTACTCCTGTACAGTCTACCATTCCTAACTAGGACAGTGTGGAGTAACTAATGGGGTCACATGTAACACCATCTGATATATGGATTATGTTTGCTGTAGGGTTGCCAATCTCCAGGTGGCCCCTGGAGATCTCCCACTATTACAGCTGATCTCTATATGGTTGCCAGGTGTCTTCTGCCTTCTTGCAGGGGAATCTGGGGACTTTCTGGGGTGGGGTGGGGAGGGGAAGTTGGCGACATGCTGATATCACTTCCGGAAGTGATGTCATTGTACTGGCGATGTTGGGGCAATGCTCTACTTTTTGGGCAAAACTCTATGGTAAAAAACAGCCACAAGACATGAAGTTTCGCCCCAAAACTAGAGCATCTTCCCTGATGTCACTGATGCAGTGATGTCAGTGTGTTGCCGATGGTGCGTGGGGATGGCTATTTGGGGGTTGGGTTTCCCTGCCAGCCAGGTGTCCGGTGGTGGGCCAGAGCCCACAAAATCGGGGGATCCTCTGCCCCCACCTGGGCACTGGCAAGCCTAGATCTCCAGATGACCCAGATCACTTCCCCTGGAGAAAATGGCTGCTTTGGAGGGTGGACTCTATGGCATTGTACCCTGCTGAGGTCCCTCCCTTCCTCAAACCCCACCCTCTCTAGTCTCCATCCCCAAAATCTCCAGGTATTTCCCAACCCAGAGCTGGGAGCCCTAACCATGGCATATTTGGTTTGTAAACTAAGCTGGCGAAGTAGTGCAGATGATAGACACACATCACTTTCCCACTCTCTCCCCCCTCCCTGAGGTTGCAGCATCTCCTCCCAAACAATGAAGATCTTCTCCTAATGGAGAGGGATTTGTGGGCAGGTAATTGACTTAAAAGCTGGAGATTTGTGGCTGAAGTTTAGGACACTAGAAATCTGTTTTGCTGAGGGTTTTTTTTTAAAAAAACCTCCAAATTCTCCTTGACCCAGATAAATTACACAGACACCCTTATTAGAGCAGTGGGACAAATCTGAGAGTACCCTCATGGCCTTCAGCACAAACAGATATATTCCTTTCCAGGGCTCTCTTTCTCAGCCTCACTCTCAAGAGCTGCTGTTGCTGTCAGAGTAGATAGTTCTGAATGGGATGGACCAGTCTTCTACTTTGCACAAGACCATTTACAGGTTTCTTTCAAAACTGATGTGGGATTGAGGGGAGAGCTCCATGGAGGGCCGAGTTGTTTTGCTGCACCTTGTCAATTAACATGTACCTCTCTTTCTGTGTATTGTTCATGGTATGCCACATATTATACTTTTCTTTGTTTGCATTGTTTTCTAATTTTGTAACTATAGCTGTGTTGCATTCTTTGCTAGATGTTTTATGCTGCCTGATTGCATTATTTTTATGTTTTGTAATCCGCCTTCAGTATCAGAAAGCTGGATTTATAAAATAAGTACCTGCTACTCTTTTTGTGCAAAACAACAACACATTAAATGGTCAAGTGGTAACCATAATATTTTCTCATTTTCATTTTTCTTTACAAGAGGGGTAGCCATGCTAGTCTGTCTGTAGCAGTGGAAAAGAACAAGAGTTGACTCGCACCTTAAAGACTAACAGAATTTGTGGCAGGGCATGAGCTTTCATGAGTCATTGCTCACTTCTTAAGAATTGCACTACTGTGCATCATGTGATATAAATGGAACAAAATGTTATCTCCATCTCTATAACATTGCTTAGAAATATTATTTTACCTATAAGCTTGCATTGAGGCAGTACATAAATCCAGAAGCTGCGACTGTCTTTCCAAGACATTTACATAGCTAAGATAGATGACCCTTGGAATTCTGACACCCCAGTCCAGTTTGCCTCTGATTAAGCCAGCCATGCCCCTGTGCATTGTTTGGGAGGATCCACTTTGCTACACAAAAACTGTGTCATCTAAGCAACTTCATTATGAGGACCATTTTCTTTCACTCTTCCAGGCTGTGTGTTCCTTGCCTGTTCCATTTGACCTCCTGCCTGAGGCAACATGCTCCCTTATGCATTTTTCCTTATGACGTCTGTGAAGTCACTGCAAGTGGTACAGCAGCAGTGGCTCTGTAGTAAAACAGAGCTTCTTAAGAGGGTTCCACCCTCTCAATAAAGCATAGTGAAGTCAGAGTTTGAAAGGGAGTGGGGATTTGGGATGGGTCCACAAGCCAGGGGAGACCGAACTATATGTAAAGAGACCTATAATTTCACCCTTAGCTGGAGTTTGCACTGGGTCAGTTGTGGCCCAACCCATACTGTGACATGACAGTGTTGTACAACATAATTTCAGTGGGAGTTGCTGCTGAAGAGGGTGGGAATGAGCTGCATTAGACAGGATTCCACATAAAACATAATAATATTTGTATTTATGCTTCGCAGTTTCAGAATGTTTCATATTATATTATCTGGTGAGTCTGAAAACAACAGCCCTGTTAAGATACATCAACAGTATTAGTATTACCCCCATATTGCAGAGGGGTGGACTGAGGAACAGTTGTTTGCCTAAGGCCACCTAGTGAACTAATGTCAGAAGTGAGATTGGAACTGGTGGCTTCCTGCTTCTCTGTGTTATGCCAGCACAAGCCTTCTGTGTAAACTGAGTGCAGGGCAAGAAAAACTAGCTGAAAAAGTGGTTAGGATCAATGTAGTCTGTGGGGCACCAAGGGACAGGAAGGCCCAGGGACTCTGCAAGGAAAGAACAAGAGGGAATGTGGGATGAAAAGCTGTACGTGCATGTGTGCTCACCTGTGTGCACACTAGGGTCCATTTGGGGAGGCTCAGTGCAACCAATTGGTAGGCAGAACATGATCTATAAGGCACCTCTCTCCTTTATAACATCTGCGGTCCTTTTCTTGGAAACGGGATGCTGGGCTTGATGGACTTTGAGTGGTAGTTCTTGCCTTCTGGTTGCTTGCTGAATGACAGTCCAAAAATATGACAAGGCAGAGAAAAAGTCTGCAGTCTGCTGATGAACCCATGGTTGTTTTTGTTGTTTTGAGCAATGCTTTGAGTCCATCGGCCTTGGGTCCAGAATCACAGCTCCGCTTGTTGCTTCTGAGTGACTGTAGTCCAGTGTTCAGCTCAGGATTTTAACATTATTTAATCCCTCCATTTCTCTTCCCCCATCATCACCAGTGCTCCCCCACCTTTTCCTGCTTCTTACATTTGCTTTAATAGACTAAAATAATCTCTGCACAGTTTGTGTGTGTCCTGTTAAGACCAACAAGCTTTTACCCACCGAGTCTTTGGAGAAAACGGCCAGGCAATTTTTGTTTCAATCTACATGTCTCTCTGGAGCACTAGTTCCAGAGTCTGATCAATAGGTTTTATTGTAGACCTTACTGTCTCTAAAAGCGCTGTGACCTTATGCTGTCTAAAAATAGCATGTGCTCTTGCTGCCAACGGAACCTTGACCTGTGAAAAACCCATTTGGAACATAACTGACACATCCAGTCAGCTGTGTATCCAAGACACGCTTGGAGGACAGATTCTGTCCAGCTTCACTGGAGTACTGAGTTACGAGTCGTTAGAAGGGAACTACTGGCTGGGGTGGGGGGTGGGGTGGGGGGACCACCTCACAATACCCTGGGTAGTATCCCTGACAGGGTAGAGGATGTTCAAGAAAGGATCAGTCTTATTATTTTAATTTTGTAATTTAGTAATAGTGTGTAGGTAGGCTAAATCAGCCATCCTTAAAGAGCAAATTAGGAACTTCTGTGGCAGGGTAAGCAACTTGGGGACACAATGCAGCCCTATAATGTATGTGAGAATCCAGGTGGACAAGTGCAGCTCAAATATATAATTTACTATGCCATAATGTGTTATTGAAATACTGGAATAGGCACATGGTGGAGTAAAATCTGTAGAATGCAATTCTCAAAAATATTAGCACATATAGCATATTTATAAAATATGAATTTATTTATTTATTTACATAATTCGTAATCTGCCTTTCTCACAGGGACTCAAGGCAGATTACACATAGTGATTCAGTGTAGTCAATAATATGGGACGTTCAGTAATCAATGCATTAGGGTTTTAGAAGTGTGGAACCATCAGAAAGATCTGAAGCACAGCATAAATATTAACTTGACAAATTAAGCAGGACTACAGTTACATAAGAGGATCCTACTCACAGTAGGCTATACACAGCAGTATATAGACCACAGTCCCTAATCATTTATCCAAGTACATTTGTGAACTGTTTATCCTATTACCTGCCCAGAAAAGCCCTCTTGAATAGTTCAGTTTTGCACATTTTGTGGAAAGCCAGAAGAGTGGGAGCTTTCCTGACCTCGGGCAGCCTGTTCCATAAGATGGAAGCCACAACAGAGAATACGTGTACAGGCAGTTGTTGATTTTGCCCATTTGCAGGCTGACACCCGCAGAAGCCCCTGCTGACATGAACAAAGTTGTGGCAGAGCATAAGGGGAGGGTTGGCCCTACAAATAAGAGGGACCAAAGCTATAGTGAGCTTTGTATGTGATACCCAATACCTTAAACTGAGTCCAGTAATAAAAGGGGCTGCCAATGGAGTATCTGCAGAATGGGAGTATTATTCATACTCCATCTAGCGCTCTCTAATAGCTGAGTCACGGCATTCTGGACCAGCTGGAGTTTCTGAGTTGATTTTGAGGGGAGACCAATGTACACTGCATTGCAGTAGTCTAGTCTTGATGTTACTGTGGCGTGCATCCAGGTAGCCAGGTTAGCTATATCAAGGTAAGAGATCGTCTTATGAGCTAGGCTGAGTTGGTAGAAAGCTTTTTATGCAGCTGCATTAACTTTCTTCTCCAGTACTAAAGCTGGATCCAGTATAACCACAAGGCTTTTAACTGAGTCTGCAAGGGTCAGTTGAACTCCATCAACACATGAAACTGCCTTATATTGAATCAGACCCTTGGTCCATCAAAGTCAGTATTGTCTACTCAGACTGGCAGTGGCTTTCCAAGGGTGTCAGTCAGTCAGTCTTTATTAACGGCCCATGGCCAGTAAATAAATAAATACATACTATCACATGTAAGAAAAACAATAAAAATAATAACATGATTAAAAATATACTAAAATTGAATGTACAAATTTAAAACTCTGATAAGACAGTTACGCAGATCAAGTTCCCACCATTCCTTGGCTTTCCAAGGTCTCAGGCAGAGATCTTTTGCATCACTTGCTGCTAGATCTTTTAACTGGAAATACCAGGGATTGAACCTGGGACCTTCTGCATGCCAAGCAGATGCTCTACCACTGAGCCACAACACCTCCCTCTAAGTCAAGAGATGTTCAAATTAACATAGGCAGATTTAATGCATTTTTGTATTTAAATATTTGATACTTTATTTATTTTATTGGAATCCTTTGTATTGATATTATTGAGGTAACTGTAATTGACTTGCGCTGGTTTTATACTGAATAAATTGAACTGAACTGAAGAGATGTTCAAAGGTGGTTTGCCATTGCCTGCCTCTGCATAGCAACCCTTGTATTCTTTGGTGGTCTCCCATCCAAATACCAATCAGGGCTGACCCTGCTTAGCTTCTGCGATCTGATGAGATCAGGCTAGCTTGGGCCATCCAGGTCAGGGCAAAAAATGGGGACAACAATGTCCTTCAAGACCTCCACCTTCCCAGCCAGCATTACCTCTGTTTTTCACTTTTAGCTAGTTAACTACAGCAGCCAGGCAGTAATTTAGGACATCTCCTGGTGATGATTTGGATAAGGATATATACAGCTGAGTATCATCAGTATGTTGATGACAACTAACTCCAAAACTATGAATGATTTGTTGTAAGGGCTTTACATAAAGATTGAAAAACATGTGAGATAGAATTGTGTCCTGTGGAACCCCACAAGATAGGTCCCACACTGATGACAACTGGTTTCCAATAACAAACCTTTGGGTCAGATGCGTGAGGAATTATTTGAACCAGTTCAGCACACACACACCTCCCCACGATATCTGCTTCTGCCTTCAGGCTTCTCAATAAGATGGCATGCTCTATTGTATTGAAGGCTGCAGATAGATCCAATAAGAGCAACAGAGAGGCTTGGCCTTTTACACTCAGACAAAGGTTGTCAACTAAAGCTTGCAGAGCCATCTCTGTCCCATAGCCCAGCCTGAAACCAGCCTGAAAAGGGTCTAGAACAAATGAGTTATCCAAGAAGAGTTGGTTTCCTGCTCTCACTGTCACTTTGCCCAGAAAGATAAGATTCAGGTGGGTACTGTGTTGGTCTGAAGCAGCAGAACAAAGTTTGAGTCCAGTGGCACCTTTAAAACCAACAAAGTTTTATTTAAGGTGTAAGCTTTTGTGTCTGAGGAAGTATGCTTGCACACAAAAGCTTACATCTTAAATAAAACTTTGGTTGTGGCCACATGCACGAGATAAAGTGGGAGGGGGGAAGAGAGGCTATTTCCTCTTGCAGAAGTTGACTTGCAGTTGCGCAATTACACAGTCTTTTGAAGCTGCGGGCGCAGCCCACCACTGCGTGATCAGATGCAACCATGGGTGAGTTGGGTGGGGGCGTTTTTTGCCGTTTGTCTCCAGTGTGCTTAAACAAGGGATCAATTATTCACACCTCAGCCCGGAGGGCTCCCTATGAAGTGTGTGATGATGCGCATACTGATAAGGGAAAAACCCAACGGCATGGAGTTGGGATGGCCCGATCAGACCATCCCAATGCCATGAGAGCACGCTGGAGCGATCAGATGTGGTAAAGTCCAGCTGTGACCCTTAGCAACCCATTTGCTACCAGACTTTCCAAGGTGTCTTTTAAATCTGCTTGTGCGGCCGAGCAAAACGGGTTGCCGACAGCTGCGGAGCACTTCCCAGATGTTGTTGTCTGTTCACACTCCTTTAATCAGCCCAGCATTCGCACCTATGTTGGGGCTAATTGTGTGTGTGATCGCAACCTTTGTTGGTCTTAAAGGAGCCACTGGGCTCAAACTTTGTTTGGCCCAGAAAAGGTAGATTAGATCTGAGTAACAAAAACAAGGAATACACATACTGGATGGGGAATACACTTCTGGGTAGCAGTATGTGTGAACAAGAGTTTAGGGTATGGGTGAACTGTAAGTTTAAATATGAGCAACCAGTGTGTTGCAGCAACAAAAAAGGCTAATGCGATCTTGGGGTATATCAACAGGGGAATCACAAGATGTCATAGTCCCGCTGTACACTGTATTGATCAGGCCACACCTGGAGTATTGTGTGCAGTTCTGGAGACCTCACTTCAAAAAGAATGTGGACAGAAAGGAGCGGGTGCGGAGGAGAGTGATGAGGATGATTGGGCACCTGGCGATGAGGATGATTGCGGGCCTATGAGGGAAGCCTGAGGGACTTGGGAATGTTTAGTCTGGAAAAGAGGAAGCTGAGGGGGCACATGATTGCGCTCTTTAAGTATTTGAGGGGCTATCACTTAGAGGAGGGTAGGGAGGTGTTCCTCTTGACAGCAGAGGGTAGGACATAATACTGGGCTTAAATTAAGGGCAGGAAGGTAAGAGTTGTGCAACAGTGGAATCAGCTGCCGAGGGAGGCGGTCTTTAGGCAGTGGCTGGACAAACACTTATCAGGGATGCTGTAGCCTGATGCTGCATTGAGCAGCTGGTTGGACTGTATGGCCCCTTCCAACTCTGTGATTCTATGAGGCTGAGCGATAATTGGTCACATTTTTTTGTAGAGATTTTTAAAAAGTAGTGGATAGATAACTGCCTGATTGAATGGCTGAGGAAAGGTGCCTTGATTTATTAACTGAGATAGATACTGTTTGTTGATATAGAAGAAGAAGAAGAGATTGGATTTATACCCTGCCCTTCACTACCCAAAGGAGTCTCAGAGTGGTTTACAATCTCCTTCCCTTTCCCCTCTCCACAACAGACACCCTGTGAGGTAGGTGGGGCTGAGAGAGCTCTTTTGAGAACTGCTCTTGACAGAACAGCTCTGAAAGAACTTACAACTGACCCACGGTCACACCAGCAGCTGCATTTGGAAGAGTGGGGAATCAAGCCTGGTTATCCGAGATTAGAGTCCATGCTCCTAACCCCTACACCAAACTGGCTTACATGATTTTAGCAGTCAGTTTGGTGTAGTGGTTAAGTGCGCGGACTCTAATCTGGGAGAACAGGGTTTGATTCCCCACTCCTCCACTTGCACCTGGCTGGATGACCTTGGGCAAGCCATAGCTCTGTACCAGCTGTTCCCTCAAGGACAGCTTGGGAAAGAGCTCTCTCAGCCCCACCTACCTCACAGAGTGTCTGTTGTGGGGAGGGGAAGGGAAAAGGAGTTTGTAAGCCGCTCTGAGACTCCCTTGGGGAGTGGAGGGTGGGGTATAAATCCAATCTCTTCTTCTCTTTTCCAGTCAGGATGGGCAAGGGTCCAGAGTACAAGGATCACAAATCCTAGGATCTTGTCCACATCCATCATGGAAACTGGGTCAAAATTATCCATAAATAGCGCGGATGATGTATTAGGCTTTTCTTCTGGTGTGCTTATGTTACAACTAACATCCAGATCAGAGCGTATTCTTGATATTTAATCAGAAAACCTTGACAAAAATATCACAGCTAATTGTCTGTACCTGGGACAGTAGAGGCTCTGACGCAGGCATCAGCAGATGCTGTGCCACATTGAACAACTGGGATGAAAATGAACTAGCTGATTCTATAATAGTAGAGGATAACCTTTCTTTGCCACCATCACTGCCACTTCATAGGTCTTACAATGAGCTCTGTAGCATGGTCTGTCAGATACAGTATGATTTCTAGGCATTCTAGAATTTGCTAGATCTGTTTTGATTTGGAAGATTTCTTCACCAGCTATCCTGTTCATTTTCATTAAAAAAGTTTCCTTCTTTCAAACACACTTGGAAAAGGATTCAATAACTTCTAATTAAAGCTGACACTGGGAATACTTGGTAGGTGCTACTGAGCATATACAGCGAACCTTTGACCAAGTTAAATGGAGTCCCAGAATCCTCTAATATGAGCCCCAGTAATTCTTCACTCCAAGTTCTGCCTCCTTATCATTCAGCTAGCTATGAAGTGCTACAGCATGGTTGCATCCATGCATTCAACATAGGAGTGGAACTTCAGCCAGTCATTCCTAAAATGGAGGCAAAGGGCTAGAGTTGCCAACTCCATGTTGGAAATTCTTAAAGATTTGGGGGTGGAATCTAGGAAAAGGGGTTTAGGAAAGGAGGAACCTCAGAGGGATATAATACCATAGACACCCCCCCCCCCCAGCAGCCATTTTCTTCAGGGGAACTCTGATCTCTGTTGTCTGCAGATCACTTGTAATTCTGGGGGATCTCCAGGCTCCAACTGGATGTTGGTAACCCTACAATGTGCTCTTCAGACTTCCCTCAGAGTGAACCACAGGCTTTAGCAGAACATTCCTCATAATACCTGTTTAATGAGGCTTTTTTCCTGACTGGCTGAGGTACAAAGTCAGAGGAAGTCTCTGCCAAAACTTTTGCTGTTTTATTGGGATAGAAACAGTTGAAGTACCCTTTCAATATCAGCTTGCTTGTGGGAAAAAGTAGCTGAAGTTCACAATGTGTCCATATAATAAGACCTGCAGGTCTTTTCATAATGTTCAATAACACCTCCCCCACCCTCCTCAAAGCACTTTTTTGTTTAACATCTACCTGGTCTGATGAGGGCTTCTAAGAACTCTTCCTCACTTGTATGAGATATTGTCCTTGGTTCTGGTAAGAGGTATTTGAAGGTATGAGCCTGCATAGTGAATGAATTGGACCACAACTAGAAGTTCTGGGTTCAAGTCTTTGCTGTTTTTGGAAGCTCACTGAGTGATCCTGGGCTAGTCACTCTCTCCTCCTAATCTCTACTGTATTAAGCTGCAGTGAGAATAAATGTAGGTGGAGAGAATTGTAAGCTACTGTTGTTTTGGGATCTGTTCAACAACCAACATGGCTGTTTACAATTTGAATAAGTGGGGTGGGGGGAGCAGAGAGTAGTCCTTGGGTTTTTAGAGCTACTGGAAGCTCATGGGGAAACTGTTGAGACCACACTGAGATCCAAGTAGTGAGTTGCCTACTTCACAGCATACTTTGAATAATTGTTTGACTGGGCCACGTTGGTTACTGTCGCCAGACCAGTTCCTCCCACCACTGTTGTTTCCCGTGTTGTTGGTCTCCGAGATCATTCATTTTGGAAAAGAAGAATGAAGAAGATGCGAAAGCCTGTCCTGCGAGGGGTTAAGGCACTTTCCTGGCAAGAAAGGCCTACCCAGCGTAGCTTTGAGAAAGATGAAAAGGGAAGAGTGCAGTGATTGCTGGGCCTTAAAAGGTGGCATTTTGTTCCCCTGTGAACAAAAGCCGGACCCTTTGTTGCCTCCTAGCTTGGAGAGGGAGGTCACTGGTGGGTATTAACACTGCTAATCACATAAAGAGCCCGGGTGGGCTTTCCCCAGCATGCTGTGTCGGCGGCTTGAGAAACCGGGCCTGGCCAAGGCTATCAGTCCCCATTTGTGGGTTACTGTTTTTGGTGACACAAAATGTCCGCTCTTGGTCTCTTTAATGCACAGGCTATTATTAGTAAGTGTCTCTCAGTTCTCCAAGAGTGGCGCTTTTAGCTGCCACCTAAGTGCTTGACACTTGGGTTTACAGCAGATTAAATTAAATTTTAGGCTGGTTGGCCTCTGCTGGAAGGAAACAAAAGAAGCAGCTGCTGCTGTGGAAATGTGCTCCGATGAGTACAGGATGTCGTGACCGGCGTCTTTTATTTGTCCATTTCTTCCCTCGCTTCCCTCTGTAGATACATCCGGAGGGTTGAAAAGAACAGGTGACTCTTTGGAAAGTAACCGTTTACTTGAGAGAGACGTTCCTAGTGCAGTCAGAATATGTATGTACACTTCCCACCCCCATGCCCAGACCAGTGTTCAGAATGGATATATAGGGCACTGCCCAGGCAACCACAAATCCAGCTGAAGTTGCCAGCTGTGAAGTGACAAATTTCCATGTATATATTTTTTCACAATGGCACTTGCTATCCTTGCTTTCCTGCTTTGTGCTCCTGGGATAGATTAGGCCCTGGCACCCTCTGGAACATTAGTTCCCCCATTGTCCTGTCTGTAAAAAGAGCAAAGTTGAGTCAGGGGAACCCAGAAGCAATTCATTTCACAGGTAACATTTGGTTTGTCTGATTAGTTCACCACAGAGACAGCATTCAGACAACCATAGTCTAAGAACAATCCTTTGGACCTCCTGTGCTGTTGTTCTTCCTGCCTCCTACCCTCTCACTCCAGACTGAGACTGAAGGCTTCCCTAGTTTGGAATTAACCACAGTTTGGTTTAAATCTGGTGCTTTAACAAGCTTCTTGCCCACTAGGATTAAACCATAGTTTGGAATACTGCTTGGTAAGCAAGAAACAAAATGTAATTTGTTAAAGTGTGCAGTTCAGAGGTCATGATAAAATGTAGTTAGTTCTATATTGGGAAGTCTTCTACCTCTGTGTAGCATGGAATGGGGGAAGAAAGGGAATGAGCCTGTGAACTTCCTGGCTTATTCCTTTATTTGCTGTGTCTGAGTGCCTCCACATTGTTGATGCTGAAATAACTAAACGTGATATATGGGAAAATTTCATTTACCGTACCAGCAGTGGGAGAGCCTTTCTCTCTGCAAGACGGCAGCTGTAAATATTCTCCAGTCTTGTGACTTACAGTCTCTACAGCTTGCCTACAATTGAGAAGTCTCCCATCTATCCCTCTTGACTTCTCCCCTGGAGCAGCTCTCTGCCCAGTCGTTTCATTTCTGACTTGAAAGCATGTGTATAGGGATAGGCTGCCAACCAAAATGAACACAGCCCACTAGCCGTGTATGAAAGCCCACTTGAGCCTCAGTAGGCCTTTGGCTTGCTGCTGGCTTAGCACTGCAAAAAAGGGGGACAGTCAAGAATTTGGGGAAGCCACAAGGCAGGATTGGTGGGCCAGATTTGGCTTGCCAGTGGTGCAGGCCTGACACAGGGTGACATAAGTAATGTTTTCCATCTCTGTTGGCATGATAATTGGTTATTTTAATATTTTAGCCATTCTTATATGATTTCCTCTCTGCAAGCTGAAGTGTGAGATTTCCTCTTCTTACCGTTAGGAGTTACCAGAGCAGTCCATTTGCTGGGTACCAAAGAGTGGCAATTATTGGTGGGGGCTAGTTTTCTTTTCTTTTCTTTTTGCTTCACATTATACAATAATGTATACAAAGGGTTTACACTGTAAATGCTTTTTTTTAATTTTAGCATCTTGAAGCAGGATGTGCCTGTCTGTTGTGAACAGCAGCCAATCTGTCAACAAGTTTCTTCAGATCTAGAGAATGACAACTGTTTTATCAATAGCCAGGACAGCTAAGCCCTTTAACCGGTCACTTGTCAGGCAGTTCCTCTGATAATCTTTCACCCATTGAAGGCAGGTGAATGCACTTTCACATTCAGGGCTTGAGGGAGGAAACCTTAATCACACATAATTTACGTAATTCATGAAAGGCAAGTTTGTATTTATCGGGAAGGGGGTTGCAGCAGACGGTCTGTTTTGGACTTCTGGTGTTCTTCATATTGTTCAGTTACTTCTTCAAGAGCTTAACTTCAGTCTCCACAGGCACAATATCCTGGGTTGGTGTGAGGGGAACTTAACACGCAGTCAGGCATTGGGCACAGTGGAGGGGCTACTGGTGGGGCAGTTATGGCTGAGTAGCGTACATGCTGTGCATATAAAAAGGCCCAGAGTTAAATCCCTGGCTCCTGTGGTTAAATGTTCTCTGGCAACAAATGTTGAGAAAGAGTCTTCTCTGCCTGAGACCTAGGAGAGAGTGGCGAGCATGAGCAGATACTTATCAGTATACACTGGTGGTCTGACTTGGGATAAGGCAGTTCAGCAGATGTTCATGGCCCCTCTGATAAGCTAGCATTTTGGATTAGTCAGAGGATCTAGGTTGCTTTCCTAACAGTCTGCTAAAAAAAAAGTAGTCAGTTTGGGGTGCAATGCAAAATTTACAAGGACTTCACGAGACCCTCCCTGCTTCCACCCCCTTTCTTTTTGAGATGCGTTGCTAGCCCTATCAAATCTTTGCAGGAATTCCTTGAACTTCCTGGAGATGCTTTGTTTGAGCATGGGCCTCGACATTTGTCTTGGCCATATTCAGGCACAGGACACTGTACAGGGATATTTTCCTGGAGGTTTCATGTGGTTTACCAGCGTGGCTTGCTCCACCTGTTGCCATCTTTATTCTTCCTCAGTTCCCTTTCCCTTGTTTTACTGTATGGACTAGTGGAGAATCTGTGTGCATAAATACCATGGGGCCTGGAGACAGCTGCAAATGTCTGTTTTCAGCCTAGGATGCACAAATTTACTAGACCATTTCTCATGGTGTAAACCCTGGAGGGCTCCATGTTCGTCACAGCAGAGATTGGTCCAACTCCGAGGAAGGCAGAGGTGTTTCAACACCCCCCCCCCAAGGGCTTGTTTTGGAAGCAACACCAGGCCTGTGTGGATTGTCATGCAAGGGCAATACTTAAAGTGTTATCTCTTTTGGTGTTGTGCAGAAAGTGCAGGGGCCTCAGATATCGGCCAGGGTGGAGACTGGATATTTGGAACAAAACCAGAAGGCAGAAACGTACTGAGTAAGCAGTGGCAGAAGGCCCCCTCCTTGGCCTTTGTACTCAGCTTGGCCAAGCCAGAGGTTTCACAGACAAACCATTTACAATGGTTGCATATCTCCAATGACATCCGAGTTTGAAGAGGGCTCTGAGGCCTAAACTCAGACAGTCCAATAGTAGTTCACAAACTGAGGCTGCGGCCACACGGCCCCTTTAATCCGGGAGGGATCCCAGATGTAAAGGAGCCACATTTTTCTTCCTGCGGGTTGGGATGTTTACACATCCGAATCCCGGCGGCAGTGTCGGCCGAGGCCGCTGAAGAGGCGGCCGCGGCGGCAACGGTGAAAACGGCCGTGGCGGCGGCTGAAGAGGCGGCCGCGGGAAAGGCTGCCGGGAACGGCGGCAGAGGCGGCCGCAGAAGCGGCGGTGGCCTGGTGAGTTGGGGTTCCCCCCCCCTTTTACACTTGGGCGCATGAGTGGCCATGCGCCCAAGTGTAAAAAGTGGGGGGAAATGGCGGGGGGGGGGCATCTGGACAGCCCTGCTCTCGCAATGCTTGCGAGAGAGGGCTGTCCAGATACCTCAAATGTGGGTTCCTCCCGCAACACCCGGGAAAACACTTGATTTTCCCGGGGTCGGAAAATGCGGGAAGAACCCGCATTTGAGCCCGCTTCGGCGCGGGACTTGGGCCGGGCCGTGTGGTCGGCCCCTTTAAATGCGGGAGGAAATAGCCCTTCCTCCCGCATTTAAGGCCCGTGTGACCGCAGCCTGATTCCGTCACTGATAGTCATTTTCCTAGTTCAAGCTTCAGAGTCCCCAAAAGAACATTTGGTCGTCCCAACATAATGCCTTCTCATAATTTTTTTTAATGGCACATTTCTAAATCATTTCAGTTTCCTTTGATCTTTTTTCTCTTAACCTGAAGGCATCTAGTTCCTTCCATTTTTTTAGCTGTCTCATACAACAGAGATACCATGACAACAGGGCACCTGCCAACCTCAGCTGGGCTCCATACAGGCTTCCACCCATAATGAAACACACTGAAATTAATTCCCTGTAACAGAGGACAGGCTGCAGACATGTTGGCTGTGGCATCCTCTTTCTTTTTAGCTGTAGCCCCATGTAAAATTGGTTGCCTGTAGTTTCCACAGGGGTGACACTGGAGGAGTGGTTCCTTGTCTCGATACTAGGCCGATTTCAGTTGGAAAGAATGGGGGAGGGCAAGGAAAGATGAGCAGAGAGTTACTTTCCTGGTGTGTTTGCTGCTTGAAGGAGATTGTAGATAGAAAGAATATTAATAATAGTGTCTCCATGTGTAAAACCAATCAGACTTGGGGCAGGGTGGAGGATCAAAGATGCCTTGCCTGATCAAGATGCAGCTGGATGTGTTCCAAGAACACTTTCTCAAAAACCTTCCCCAGAAATGGAAAGGTTAAGGCCTCAAGCTTGCCAGCAGTTGGCAAGGCTGTTATATATACATTATGGATGTTGTATCAGCTGAATGGCACCATGTTCCAGGATCCCTGGCATCTTGCCCCTTAGAAAAGGCACACTGCGAACAAGAGGACCCTGCAGTGTGACCTCTGGCCACTGCCTTCCCGCTTCCTACTCTCCCCTGCTGTGTATGAGTGAGGGCTGGTTGACAAGAAACTTGTCCCTGTGGTAGCTGTCTTGGAGATGGCTGGTTTTCAATCCATGGAGTTTGAGCAGTGGGTATAATACTTTGAGCCACCCCATTCTGGGCAGAACGATGGCAAATAAATTGTCAAATGAATATATAAACTAAGCAGGGAAGCTCTGTTAAATGTCAGGAATAGCCTCCTGATTTTCAAGAACTATTTGTTACAAAATGATCCTCCGTGAGGGTTATGAGGAAAAAGTTTGACAAGCCTCCGGCAGAGACAGGGGTACAGAGATTCACTTTCTCTTGGAACTTAAAAACTGGAAACGGAATTTAGGTTGCTGGAGAGAGCAGGAAGTTGTTTCTCTCCACGTTTGCTGTTGTGTATAAGACCTAGGTGCACCCTCCTCTAACTATTTTAGAACAGAGTAGAGCTGGTGAGCAGCCATGTTTGTTTGTGTGATTACCAGATTTAAGTATAAATGGGCAGGGTGTGGTGAGATGAGGTATATTAGGGCTCAGACAGATGAGATGTTGGGAGTTCGGTTTAAACCCTTCCAGTAATGGGGGCCCCATTGGAAAAACAGAGGTGCTGATATGGCACTCCCCCCCACCCCGCATCATAGTCATGATATGAATTGGGCCCTTGATTTTTAGAGGGAAGAAAAATGCTTGGGGCTCTGTTCATAGAACTCCCAGTGTCCTGACTGCTTGAGCCCTGATTTTTACATGAAGAAGGGAGCTCAACCCTCCCCCAACTCACCCCATCTCGCTTTATTGGTCCTGGAGTTTTCCTCTCACCTGGCTTTGATGCCAAATATAGGCTCAGCCTTCTCAGAGTATATTTATTTATTTATTTATTTAATTTGTTGAGATTCATATCCTGCCCTCTTCGCCGTACGGCGGGCTCAGGGCAGCTAGTAACAAGCCAAAATGGCAACAATAATAATTCCTTAAAATAGTTAAAAACATATTAAGAACATACAGATGGTGTATCTTCAGTTTAGTGTATCGGAGCAGCACCCAGATGTACCCATCATACCTGGTCACACAGCTGGTAGATGGAAATCGGGCCAGGGCCAAGATGTAAGGATTAGGCGGCCCCTATTTGAAAGCCTGGCGGAAGAGCTCCGTCTTGCAGGCCCTGCGGAATTGTAATAGATCCCGCAGGGCCTTGATGTTATCCAGGAGCTCGTTCCATCAGTATGGGGCTGCCACTGAAAAAGCCCTGGCCCTTGTAACTGCCAGGCGGGCCTCCTTCAGCCCTGGGAGGGTCAGGCGGTTCTGGGATCCAGACCGAAGTGCTCGCTGGGGAACATATGGAGAGAGGTGGTCCTTCAAGTAAGTAGGTCCTGGGCCATATAGGGCTTTCTAGGTAAGCACCAGCACCTTGAACCTTATTCGGTATGCTATAGGCAGCCAGTGCAGTGCTTTTAAGGCGGGCTGGATATGCTCCCGTACAGGGAGACCTATCATCAGCCGCGCCGCTGCATTCTGCACCAGCTGCAGCTTCTGAATTTGGCACAAGGGCAGCCCCATGTAGAGGGTGTTACAGTAGTCCAATCTTGAGGTGACCAAAGCATGGATCACTGTAGCCAGTTCGTTGTGTTCAAGGAAGGGAACCAACTGCTCTTGGGAACCAACTGCTCTTGTATAGTACCTCTTTCAGTGTTAATGCTTAGGCACATTTGAAGTAATGGTAATAATGAAAATACACAAAGGGAGATCAGAGTGCTGTGATGAGAACTGAGTCCCTCTTTGTACTGGTGGAAGTCTCAGTGTCTCTGAATCAGAACTGTCTTCCAGAAAAATCAGCTGTCTCCTAACTTTTGCAAACATTACTGTTGTGCCCTATCTCAGGGTAGAGGGGCCAGATTAGATAGCCTTTTGCAGAGCTGCTTTGCAGGAAGGGAAGGATATAAATTGAATTAAATAAATAAATAAATTCTTAGGAACTCAAGTCCTCGGGGCCCTTGACATTTGGTAGTATCTCTCCAGAATTTAGTTTTCAATATTGAGCACCCCGTCTCTCGAAAGCTCACAAATTTTGTGGGGTTAGCTGAAAATGGGACCCTGCACATAGAAATGTATAATATTTTTCCAGTACTAATACACTGAATCCATTTCGGCACCATAATTATACAGAATGCCTGTGTGTTTTCTGCAGGTCTGCCATTGTAGGATGTAAGTCCTATGCAATTGAGCACTGTGCACAAAGATTCATTGAAGATAGGTACTGTATAGCTAAGGTTGCAATCAATCTGTTTAATATCCTTTTCTAGGTCATTCCTATAAGAAATGCTGTAATACTTCTTTTTCCTGAATTATAGGGTGCTGGAATATAGAGCTGAAAAAGGTTAGAAACTTTAACCTTGATTAGACTTTTTTGAGTTGAGTGTGGATTTTGAGGCAAGTATGTACAAGGTCTAAATAAAATTCCGGAAAACAAAATAATAATTAACCTTCCCTCTCTAAACTAATCCCCAAATTTAGCCAATTAATGGTGCCATCCTAAGAAGAGATGCTCCTTTCTAAGGTCATTGACTTCAGTGGCCTTAGAAAAGCACAGTAAGTCTGGGATGAGTACAGTATGCTGATGTCCACAGGAAAGCACCACTGCTTTATAATGAAAGTAAGCTATGGTGTTAAAATATTTAGTATGACTGAAAAGATTGCCAATAAAACTATAAAACTTTGTCAGAGTTAAAGCATGGTGAGGCTCAGACAGCGCTACTCCAAGTGGGATACTCTTGAGTTCAGTGCTCAAGTATACACTTATAATTGGCTCACACAGAAATGGAGGCCACAGATATTGGAAGGGGTGCTTAGATGTGTTGGAGAATCCCCATGGTCCTCTAAAGTCCAAGACTTGTATAAATAGATCAGAGACTCAGTGTCTTTGATAGGTGTTATGGAATAGGGTTCTAGACTAATGGAAGGGCTATTGCTCAGTGGTAGAGTACGTGCTTTGGATGCAGAAGGTTGCAGGATCAATCCCCAGTGTCTTCAGTTAAAAGGATCAAGTAGAAGACCTCCACTTGAGACCCTGCCATTCATGGTAGATTATACTGACCTTGATAGACTAACGGTCTGACTCAGTATAAGGCAACTCCTTGTGATTTGGCCTCCTTGTTGTCTTGTAACAACACTACTCATTGTTCTTGGATTGCCACTAGAAAGAAAGTAGACTTGATGGCTGGATGAACTGGAATGTCTCCAAGGCCCTTCAGATTCTAGGAGTGGAGCAGCTGGACCGGGCTCTAACAGTGCAATCTTAAGCAGAGTTACACACTTCTAAGTTCACTCAAGATAATGGGCTGAGAAAAGTGCAAGTCTGTTTAGGATTGCATTGTAAATGCCTGTAGTATGCCAAAACAGGAGCCAGCTGTGTGTGTTGCTGATAGGCTATGCCCGTGTGGTATCACCAAGCCCACCCTCCACCCCCCCAAATCTCAGGAGCTGTTTTATACTTTTAAAATGTTATCACCATTCATAATGCACTAAATGAACATATAATACTTAGAAAATTACATAAGTGAACAGACCACCCAAAACAGGAGTAAAAAGAGGTAGCTGTGCCTGTGTTCAGCGGTTGGTAGATACGACTGCCTTTTCAGATGTGAAACGGAGAAAGCTTGGCTTGCCCCCACAATGGGGGAAGGCTCTATGAACTCTTCTGTTAATAGTCTCTTTATTCATCCTTACATTTCCCAGATTGTCCTCTGCAAAACTTGTACCTCGTTTCAATTATGTATTTTTAAAAAACCAAACATTTCCTTTCAGTTAACAGAATCAAGAAAGCAAGAGTTGTGGTAGTGATTTTTTAAAAAAAATGTTGGTATGGCAAAACAAAAGAGCAGAAGTTTGCTTTCTTTTCCTTTTCCTTTAGCATTTGCTATCTAAAATTGCTGTCATAATACTTTTTGTGATTTATTTGCTTAAAAACAGGTGCTATTATTAATCCTGAACACTTGTGTCATAAGGATTGGCCTATAATTGCTTGCTCTGGAGCACTTCCTTAAAGTCAGTGGTACTGCTGTAGAGCCGACCAAGATGGGTAGCCATTTTAATCTGTCTGTAGCAGTAGAGAAGAGCAAAAGTCCAGTGTGAGTCTGTAAGGTGCTAGTGGGCTCTTGCTCTTTTCTACTACTGTAGAGCAGGCAGACTGGATTTCTGAGAGTAAAAATCTGCTGTGAACATTTTATGGATCCCAGTACTGATTGTCAAGTTTTGACTACAAGTAGAGATCTGACTCTTTTAACTGGAGATGCTGGACATTGAACCTGGGACCTTCTGCATGCCAAGCAGATGCTCTGCCGCTGAGCCAGCCTCCCCAGTATCACTTTCTCAGCCTAACCTACCTAACAGGGCCATCATGAGAATAAAATGGAAGAGTGGTGGAATAAAATGTAATAGGCAGAGCCTCTTCCGACAGTGACTGCCAGTTAGCATAATCAGTAGTAGGCTGGATAGGCTGATGGATGCTCCTAAGTGCTAGGACTCCTTGTGCTGTGAAATCCAAAAAAAGATTCTTGAGCTACCACAAAGGCTAACAAGAATATTATAGCGTAAATTTTTGTGGGCTGTAGCAGATGTCGTCAAATGCATGGGAATCTGGCGTAGCTAATCAAAGCGATGGGGATTCTCGTCGTAATCTCTTGCATAGTATCCCATGGTCTGTGTTTATTCTGTGCTGAAACCACTTCAGATTTTGCATCAGCAAATGTTACGACCTACACAAATTATGGCAATCAACACATTTGCCATAAAATCTATTGCACTGTATTGCTGGGCATGGTGAGGGATTGAGATGCGGGGTGTACCCACCGATTCCTGGAAATCCAGGAAATTCCAGGCTCTCCCCACCGATTCCTGGAAATCTTGCTCAGCCTCAGTTCTTTATTTCAGTTAAATATTTGTACCCTACATTTCTGCCCACTGAGTACCTAAACAGATTACAACATCATTCTTCTCTCCTCCACTTTATCCTTGCAACAACAACCCTATGAGATAGGTTGCATTGAGGCAAATTAGCAGGCAAATGACAATAGCAGGTGAATGACAATAGCAGACATGATTGGATTATGTGTGATATGCAGAGGGGTAGTGGGCATGGAGAAATCAGTTTTGGTAATGAGACAGGAAACCTAGGTCTCGGTTAAGTCCAGGAGTATGCATTGTCTGGAGCTTCATTATTAGTTGCAATCCAACAGTCTCTCTAATCTTCCTTTGAAATTTCTGTATAAGAGAACTGCTACTCTTAAGTCAGCAACTGAATGTCCTGGACTCCTGGATGGTTAAAATTGTAAACCCTGTGGGTATATTGTAAACCCTGTGGGTATTTTATGCTGTTAGCCGCCTTGAGCCGGTTTGCTGGCAAGGCGGGATATAAATGGAATAAATAAATAAATAAATAAAATGTTTCCCCACTAGTTTTTGAATGGTGTAGATTCTAACATCAGATTTATGCCCATTAATTCTTTGTTGAAGAGACTGGCCTGTTTGTCCAGTATAGAGTGTGGAAGGCTATTGCTGTCACATGATGTCATAAATCACATTAGAGGATGAGCAGGAGTAAGGAACCTTAGATGGAATGGGTGATGTTGCTGGGTCCACTGATGGTGTTACTAGGATCTATATGAGAGCAAATTTGGCATCTTGGTTTGTTGCAAGCCTTGGTACCAGAGCTCATGTTACTGTTAAGTAGTTTATCATTGTGTATGAGAAGGTGTTTTAGGTTAGCAGGCTAGCTGTAAGCAAGAAAAGGTCGCCCCTTTTCACTATCCAGCATGGGATATAGGTCATTAATAATATGGTGAACTGGCTTGAGTTGTGAGCTGCATGTGATCACCAGCAGTGTTCTGTTCTCATTTTCTTTGGGCTTGACTTGCAGCAAGCTGTCCCTGGGTATCATTCTGGCCTTTCCAATTATCTTTCTTACCATATCAGGAGGATACTGTAATTGCAAAAAAGCCTGCTGTAGATCCTTCAAGTGAGTATCTCTGTCTGAGGGGTTGGAGCAGCTGCAGCTGCAGTGTAGGGCTCGGCTATAGACAATGGACTGTTTGATGTGGTTGTGGTGGTAGCTGGAGGCATGTAGGTATGTTTGCTGATCTGTTTGTTTCCGGTATAGTGTGATACTTATGTGTCACTTGTGTATCCATACTATTATGCCCAGGAAGTTTATTTCTTCTGTAGTATATCATTGCTTTTGGTCGTGTTTACACTTTTGTTTAACAAAACCTTGAACATGCTGCTGATCCGGTGTCGTTCTCGCCGAGAGTTAAGAGTCAGGACCGTTAGGTTGATTACAGTGGCCTACATAATTGTAGAGTGAAGGAAAAGAGGCTATGCAATATGTTGTTGAGTTATGTTTTCAGATGAAGTGATAGATTAAGACCTTGACAGCTTATCGTCAACCCTGGGTCGCGCCCCCCCCCTCCCCCGGCCATTCTGAGGCCCAGCAGGAAAAACGTAGGAACCCACAGTATAGGCTAAAAACAGGCTTGGGGAGAGCTTTCGTATTAAGTAAACAGAGTGGGAGTGAAGTTTAACCTTCAGTATGCTGCAACCCCGATTTATATTGCCCCCCATGGTTGCTTTTTAGGGTCAAAGACTGTAATCAGGGAACTTCAGCATCACATTTGACTGAGAATTTTAGTTTTCATTTGGAAAGGTTATGGTTTTTCTTGATCTTGAGGTTATGAAATTAGAGTTTGAAAATATAGAGGGCAAGACAATGGCTGGTGAAAACCCAGAAGAAAGGGGACAAAGTGAAGTTTGGAGCAATGTTTCTAGTGGACCCCACATATAGTGATTTGCCCCACTTATAACAAAACATACATTTGATTAATGTGCATAACTTAGGAAGATTGTAGAATGTAGGCATTATTGAGATACAGAATTTGTTTTCTGTATAAGATAACATTCTTTTCTCTGTGAAGGAAACATGAATGTTACCTCCTCTTTCATGAAGAAGGACATGTGAATATTAGCAGCATAGGAAACCCTTCATCCCTTCCCAGAGTGCCTCTGTCCACATTACAGGCAAAATCTTCTCTTGAAAGTAGAATTTATTTCATATTTTATTCAGAACCATCTTACCTAACAGGTCCACAAGGGGGCTTACAACCATAACATTTCTTTTTTTAAAATTGCAATTTTACAACTATTGAAAATAATGAAAACATCTCTACATTAAAAACACCATTTCCAGCATATATGTAAAACCAGCAAAAGAGTAAGCCTTACAAAGTGAAAGGTTTTAAGTTGTTTCACAATAGCCAGAAGAGAGCTACTTCCATGGGTGTCACATGACATACTGTCACTTGAAACATGGTGTCGTTACCAAAAAGACCCTGTTCATGGTGCATGCTGACCACACCTCAGGCTAGGAATGTACCCGAGTTTTGCCTCATCAGGAAATCTTAATGTGCAGAGAGGTTCATGTATGAGGGTGCATTGTCTAAGGTACTCTGGATCCAGGCTGTATAGGGCATCCTAATGTAATGACAAATCATAGAATCATAGAGTTGAAGGGACCTTCAAGGTCATTTAGTCCAACCCCCTACACAATGCAGGAAATTCACAAATACCCCCCCCCCCACACACACACACACCCAGTGACCCCTGTTCCATGCCAAGAAGATGGCAAAAAACCCTTCAGGATCACTGGCCAAACTGGCCTGGAGAAAAATTGCTGCCTGATCCCAAAGTGGCAATCAGCATTTCCCTGAGTGTGTAAGAAAGGGCCACGAGAACTAAGCACTGATGCAATCCTTCCTGCCCTCCTTCTCATGGCCTGCATCCGAATGTAATGACAAATCAGTGGGCCTCAGAAGTCCCGAGGTTCACATGTGCTCCCTCTGCACTTCTCTTGCATGCAGCTCAGCAACTGAAGATTTCCATATTTCCCAGTTTCGAGGAAAAAGGATCAACTGTGGTTTGTTTCTTGCCTATAAACCAGGATTCCAAACCACAGTTTAATCCTGCTTTGATTAGTAGACCGGACAGCAAACAGTAGGCAAGCTGTGGCTTGATGGGAATATGAAAGAACATTCCTGAGTCACACACAGAGGGGAGGAGGCAGGACTGTGGAAGGAGGGGGAGGGAAGAGGGAGAGTGGACTAACAAATGCACGTTCCCATAAAGACACACTGTGGTTTGTTACTATGTCTTATTATTGCCTGCATGCCTCCACCAAATGTGAGCCTCCCGGGGGGAGAGAATGAGGGATATAGATCAGGTCTGTGTAAACATTTCAAGAGATCCACTCCCCACTGAATAGTCCGCATGTATCTCTTTAATGCGGCTTGCCATTTTTTTCCCGTGTGAATGCAGCCTTTGTTGTTCTTATGAGAACTTAAGGCGGTATGGCTTGTGGCTTTTCAGCATTAGAGGAGTTTAATTAGTGATTCATCTTTGCTTCACCTTTTCAGGATTAGCTCCGTTAACAGCGCAGGACACCATTTCCTGAATGACTTTTAAACAAAGTGATTGACTATCGGTATCAAAAAACAGTCCCGAGCAAAGTCGAGCAGGGGACATGTCAGAACACACTGTTTGCAAAAACCTTGCCCACAAAGAGCTGCTGAAACACACCCTGCAGTCTAGTGAGTTGCAAATGGCACTGCAGTTCAGAAGGAAAATGCTTTTATGCCTTTGTCTTCCTTTTTCTTTCTTTTTTAAATTTTTTACTGTTGGTGTTCACAATTGATTCTCTGCTGTACACCTAAACAAGGTTACTTTAAGCCACTAAAAGAATGAGCTGTCCCCTGGGTGAAGCAGTCCCAAGTTCAGCATTGAGTGACCCATTAGCTGAGCTGCACTTCTGAAGTTAGAAGGGGTGCCACTCATCATCTCTTTGTGTTCTAAACTCTTCTGGTCTCCTGGAGATCTTTTCATTGGGGATTTTTTTCTTTTAAAAGCTGGAGGGTGGGTGAAATGGGAGGACAATAAAAGAGAGAGAGGAGAGGCTTCTTCTTGGTTCTCTGACTGCCAAGATCTCCTTTGTGGAAGGGATGCCACACCCATGTCTGCCTACCTACAGGTTAGTGAGAGACAGACACATTTTTGGCACTGAACTAGGGAAGTGTTCCAACATGTTTTAGCCTCCCAGCTCTCTTGCCTTTCTTGTCTCATGCAGTGGCATTTAGCAAGCTTTTTAGGGGATAAAGCACTTGCAAGAGTCACACGGAAAAAGAAGTCTGCAAAGCACATGCCAACATCTGTATTTGAGAGAGCAGTGGCAGCTGTATACTACCAGTTGTAGTAGTACTAGTAGTAGTGAAATGGCCACCAAGCAAAGGGAATATCTCTCGGGCTGCCAAGCAGCCAGTTTTTTGGGAGGTGGGGATTGAGCAGTAAAACTATGTTCCTTCAGGTAAATTGTATTATTGGCTGAAAAGCTAGTAAATTCCAGGTTCTGCTTAGCTGTGCCCGTCAACCTGCCAGTTCATTGCTTGGCTCTACCTGTTCTGCCTCCATCCTTGGCCCTCTGTAGTAAGCTTTAGGTTCTGTCCTGATGCTGCCTTTGGCCTGCCAGGTTCTTTCTCAATTCTGCCTCTTCTGACTCCACCTTTGGGCTCCCCATCCAGTAAAATCTAGGATCAACCTTAGTTTATTTTACTTATTTAGAACACTTTTATGCTGTCTTTCTACCCAGTCAAGGTTCACAAAGCGGCGAACATAAAAGCCATTTAAACAATTACAATATAGTTAAAATATAACATTTAATTAAAAACACATAAGCAACAATAGAAAGAGGGCCAATAACCATTACTGGAGGTGTGCCAGATGAAACAAAAAAGGCCTCACCTGCTGGGGAAATACACCTATAGAGCGAATCAGATGAATCTCCCTGGAGAGGGAGTTCCAAAGTTTTCATGTCATGACTGAGAAGGCATAAGAACATAAGAAGAGCCCTACTGTGTCAGACCAGTGGTCCATCTAGCCCAGTAACCTGTCTCACACAGTGGCCAAACAGTTCCTCTGGAGGGCCAGCAACAGGGCATGGAGGCCGAGGCCTTCCCCTGACGTTGCCTCCTGGCGCTGATATTCAGAGGTTGACTGCCTCTGAACATGGAAGTTCCCTTTAGTCACCATGGCTAGTAGCCACTGATAGACCTATCCTCCATGAATCTGTCTAATCCCCTTTTAAAGCTGTCTGTAACGGTGGTCATCACTACATCCTCTGGCAGCGAATTCCACATTTTAGTCACTCTCTGTGTAAAGAAGTATTTCCTTTTGTGCATCCTGAATCTACTGCCTATCAGCTTCATTGGGTGCCTTTGCGTTCTAGTATTTTGGGAGAGGGAGAAGGCTTGGGTTGTCACCTGTCTAACCTCAGCTGGCACGGACAACCGAAGCAGGGCCTATGAGGATGACCAGAGTGCCTGGGTAGGTTCATATGAGAGAAGGCAGTCCTTAAGGTGCTGTAGTCTCAAGCCATACAATGCTTTAAAGGTCAAAGCCAGCTCCTGAAATTGAGCCCAGAAGCAAATTGTAAGCCAGTGTAAATGGAACAAGACTGGAGTGATGTGGTCCCTATCATCCACTTCAGTCAACCCTCTGGCCGCAGCATTCTGTACCAGCTGTAGCTTCTGGACAGTTTTCAAGGTCAGCCCCACATAGAGCACATTGCAGTAATCTAATCTAGATGTTACCAGGGCATGCACCACAGTGGCAATATCTTTTCTGTCCAGGAAGGGCTGCTTGTTCTGGCTCTTCCTGGTATGCTCCAGATTCTGGCCTGGCTCCACTCCGGCCTGGCTCCACCCCTAGAGCTGGAAGGTTGTTCAATGGCTCTGCCTATCCTGTCTTCCCCTGGCACCAAGTATGTTCATATTTGTAAGGGATTTAATGTTTCCAGTGTTTATCTGTTATATTGTCCAGCCATCCTTCGAAAGAACGCAGAGCAGGATACTCTGCTCTCCGTTCCATCCTCACAACATCCCAGGCCAGCCTGTTACTATTAGTCCTCCTGAGCCTTTTTAGTATAACCCAGCCCTCTGTCTACAGCAGTGCCTAATCCCTTGCCTGGTACTCCAAGCTGTACTGCCTTAGAATATGGAGCTCCAATTAGCTGTCAGGGTAGATAGCCAGTAATAGGCTGGTCCTTTATGAATTTGTCTCAACCACCTTTAAGCTAGTGGCCATCCTCACTTTTTTGCGGTTAGTGACATGTTGTATGAAGAAACCCATTCGTTTTGTCATTCCTAATGCTGTTAAAAAGTAGTGAATCCCCTGAATTCAGGCACGTTTCAATACTATTTCTTCTAAGGAAAAATAGATCCATCCTTCCACTCCTACTCCCCCCCCCCCCCCCCGGCGTTCTGTGCAGGAGCTAAGACAGATGAGCTTGCTCTTGTTAAGTGAAGATCTCAGTGCTCACCCTTGGCCATTTCTTCCCACAGGCCTATGTAAGGGGTTAGAGATTTTAGAGTCTTTCCAAAGTGTCAGCATTTAGGAGTCCCATTATGGACCCATGAGATGGATGGCCAGAATGAAGTGATAGGATACATTAGCCAGTTGGAATGCTACGGACAAGGAGTGATTTGCTGAGAGTAAGCTACACTTCCCCTTTGGGAACTCCCTCTTGTCTGACATATGCCATGGGTTCTTATCCATCAGAAACATTACAGTAAAAATAAACCCACAAGGACCTGAACTCAACAACATTATGTTCAGAGGTGCCCCCTGACACTGGGATACCTGACACAGAAATTCCAGCCAGCACTCTAGGTGGTAGGAACAATACAGTAAACAAAATGATTGAAATCCAGCTGCCTTTGAGGAGGCCACCTCACTCTGCCTCTGCCTCTGCCACAAACCCAACAGATGCTCTGTCTCAACTTTAGCTCTCTATTTGTGATTGATAAATAAAACTGGCTTACTTCGCAGGGTTGTTGGAAGGTTGCTGAGATAATCTGCATGAAGCTCCTTGAACATAAGCACTACATAAGTACTTAGTGTTGTTGGCATTATTTCTCTGTTTATTAGGACATGGTGCCTTCCCTGCTTGGTTGCCTGCATGCAGTATTTACTCACCAGAGGAGACCAGGCAAGCAGCTCATTATAAGCCTGATATCTTCCTATGAGCACTAGATGCTGGGGACCAGCAACTTTCCTGCTTCGCTTGTGAGCTTCTGGAGATGTTTGACTGGATTCATAGGGAACCAGATTACGGTTCTTGAAGGACTTCCAGTTTTTTCCATAGGGCGCCATATTCCAACTGGAAAACACATAGCCTCCATTTTCGTAGCTGTCGTATTGATAGTGGATTCAGGTGGGTAGCTGTGTTGGTACTGGTCAAAGCTTATATGCCCATGAAAGCTTATACCCAGAATTAAATTTTGTTGGTCTTAAAGATGCCACTGGACTGAAACTTTATTCTATTAACGGTGCATTTCTTGCTCTGCTTTCCCCACTTCCATGTGTTCACCACAGCAAACCCTAGTGTGTAGATCGCAAACATGCCTGCCATCACCAAATGGGAATTAGCCCTTTATCCTTGTGTTAAAGAGAGATGTCTTATGAATCCCTGATCTTGCCAAGGGCTGGCACCGTGCCACTCGCTTCCCTACAGCCTTCTTTCCATGCCCTTGACTAGGAATGAGTTGGAGGTTAAAAATGAGGTGAGGTGTTGTTGTCTCATGATCTTTGTATCTAGGTCCCCTTCCATGGCATAATAATCCGATTCCCTTTTTTTATCTCTTCCTTCCTTGCTACCAACTTTCCGCTTATTTGTGGCAAACCTCTGAGTAACGCACAAACACATTCCTCCCCTCCTTACACCTGTGCTAGATAATACGGGAGCCTCACGCTGTTCACTTTTCCCTTCATTGGTCAGCTTGCCTTTGGGAGAAGGGACCTTGCCATCTTTTTTATGTCTGGAAAGTGCCTTGTGTGCTTTCTGGACTCTGCTGGAAACAAATAATAAATCTTTAATAATATTAATAATAAATATTTCACCAAAGCAGGGAGAGTTCTAAACACTACTTGGAGAGTCAAAAGTCGGCATGTCAAAGTTTGCCCCAGTTGTAAAAGCTCAGCATAGCTGGCAATACCCAGCATGGTACCTTTGTTCAGTACATTTGAAGGAATTTGGAGGGGGAGGGGGAAAACCTTAAAAACACTGGCAATGCAGTTGAGGAGGATGTGTAAGTTCTGCTAGTTGTTCAGACATATCCTCACATTGGAATCTTAAAAAGTCCTTTCCTTGGCTCAGAAGTGGCATTTCCTCTGTTGTGCCCCAGAAACTCCCTAACCTTGTCCTCCCCTGATCTTTGGCCTTCAGAGCTGTCCTTCAAAGCTGCCCATAAGCCATTGCGTGGTAAACAGAACTCTCATGGTGATTTTAGAGAGCGGTTTCAGCACCACTGCCCCCATCAGTTTGGAGAGGGGCTGTAATGTATATGTAGGGGGGAGGAGGGGGGGTTTAACCCTCACTATTTTCTTATCTTCCTTCACAACCTGCCCCCATGGCAGTAGGGTTGCCAGGTCTCCCCAGTCCATCAGTTGGGGATGGGGGGGGTGGGTAGGGTTGCCAGATCCAAGTTTGGAAACTCTTGGAGCTTTGGAGATGCAACCTGGGGAGGACAGGGACCTCAGAAGGGTTTAATGTTATAGAGTCCACCCTCCAAAACATCCATTTTCTCCCAGGGAATTGATCTCTGTCCTTTGGAGATGAGTTGTAATTCCAGGAGATCCCTAGGTCCCACCTGGAGGCTAGCATCCCTACGTGGCAGTTATTTGTCCTGCAGCGGAAATATACAGGCATTATTATGGGTACTTGTATGTTCCCCCCTGCAGGTCAGAGCAGCTCCCAGTGGCTGGGCAAATTCTGGCTGTGTAAAAATGTACAGAGAGGAAGGATTAAACTCTCTCTCCCTGAAACCAAGATCTGAATTAACTTGCCTTCCCTTTCACCAAGACTGCTAAAACCTTTGGGTGTTTTATTTTGGATCTTCCAACATGACATCTAGGCTGAATGAGACAAACAGCAAAGCACTTGAATTCCAAGCAGCTCTACTGTGATTCTCCAGGAATGCAGAATGTGGTCGTGGGTGCTAAATTCATCCTTAGAATCTCTATTTTCATTTTTAGATAGGTAACAGCCAAACGACACATTCCAGTTTTCAGCAGATTCAACTCATTTCCCAGCAGCTTTTTTTTTTTTTAAAGCACTGCTGGCCCCAATTTGGGTCAGGGTGATGGGGGGGGGGGGGGGGCGTCTGTCTTCTCACTGCACTGTTTCCCCAAGCCACTATGGCCCCAGGAGGCATTATTTGCCCCGCTTTGCAGTTGTTTGTGCATAGTGTCTTCGCTTTAGTTGTGCACAGTAGACTTCACGTGCGGCTCCAAGATTGGGCAAATAACACCCCACAGCGCAGCCACGACCTGACTTGTTAAAGAACATAATGTGTATTTTGAGCTGAAATATCTAGTCCTCATGGGCTTGTAAATATATGTTTGTGTGGGCAGAGAGAGGCCGGAAAGGTTGTTAAATTCCGTTTTCAGTGTTTGGGGAGCAGATGGGAGAGGGGTCATTGGTGACCTTGCCCTTCCCTTAATAAGCAAAGCCAGAATAAATTATTCATAATGTGAGCAATTATAAAAATTTGATCAATTTGCATAATTTACACAGGTTGCAAAACTAAGCTTTTCTTGGTGAAGACTTTGGATGGCATTGCACCAGCATGTGGATGTTTAAATGGTTACTTCTAAGGACAGATGTGACGTGGAATAATGGGGTACCCCTCCTTTGTAGTACTGAGTTTCCTTCCTAGGACATGGAATGCAGGAAGCCCCCAGGTAAAAGGGGGATGTTCACATGATGCTGTGCTCAACTTGAGGATGACTCACATTGTTTCTGTGGCTTTCTCATTCAAGCCAGAGGAAAACAAATCCCATTTTTCTTCTCTGGCTTAAAGGGGGAACTGTGGGGTGGCTGCTGGAGGGGTCTGTCCATGGAAAGGGCAGCCAGTCACAGAAAAATCTCATGAATGTGCAGCAGCCGGTTGTACCTTTGACAAGGGTGAAATAGTCAATAGATGTTGCTGTGCTGAATGAGGTTGCCACATAGGCTCATTTTGGGAGGGGTGGTCCTTCAAGAATGGGGGTCCCAGTTCATGAAGGGCTCTAAAGACAAGCATTAACATCTCAAGCTGGACCCAGAAGCAGACTGGGGGCCACCAACAAGATATTAATATGGAAGTAAAATGCTCCCTTGTAACAGCTGGACTGCTGCATTTCGTCTTGATTGGAGTAGTATAGTTCCTTCCGAAGGTACAGTGGGGAGTTGGCTGGAGCTGGTATCTTTTGGGTGAATTCAGATCAGGGGTTTCGGAGTGCAGAGCCCTTCTGTCACAGACCTTTTTCAGAAACTGGGAATAATTATAATTTTTTAAAAATAAAAAGCAGTATGGCTTCTATGGCTTTACTTGCTTTTGCAGCTTTCCAGCAGGCCAGGTCACGCCAGAGCTTATACACACGCAGCCTTGTCCGCATTAGAATTCCAGGATGTCAAGAGACTGATTCTGCCTCCACCACACCTTTTATCCCAGTTACTGCCAACCTCTCAAAGGTCAGGGTTTGAAAGAGATTGTGAGTCTCTACTTGCTTTTCAGGCTCAGGCAGTGGGTATTCAAGAGTTTAAATGGATTTCCTCCCCCTCCCTCTCTTCTTTTTCTTGGTATGAGTCTTTTGAAATTTGAGCAGGGAAATCCTCCCTTATCAGCAGACACCACCTACACCTTGCCTTGTGTTCCTGGAGAAAATGCACCTTTTGTATGTTCACATCTGGGATCTGTCCTATCTCAGCTGGTACACAGAGGCCTAAGGAGGTGAGGAAGTGACCACTTCAAAAGATTATCCTGCAGCTTAGGTGCATCAATGACATTTTTAATACTCTGGTAATTCAGGACTGGGGGCGGGGTGTGTGTGTGTGAGAATTCACAGAGAAAATAAAGGGACTGGGTTTTTTTGCTCTTGTTGGAAGTGCCTGCATAATTTTTTGGGGGAGCTTCACGGTTGTACTACTCTCATGTAGCACTGCTTATTGACCACTTTTAAAAAATGGCGGTTGATCCCTTCAGTGACTCACAATATTTTGTGAATCTGTACTTAATTTAAAAATAACTATTTGGAGGCTCTGGGATTATGTCGGATATCATTCCTTTCTAGTTGAATGGTACAGTAAGTAATAATACTGGCCCACTTTTCTTCTTTATATTGAAATGCTGTCCTCCGTCAGCTAGGCCATAAAAGATGCTCAGTGATTCTTAAGGCTGTGGTCATACACACTAAATAATCCACTTTCAATCCACTTTTAATTGACTTTCCAACTGGATTTTGCCAGTTCACACGGTGAAATCCAATTGGAAAGTGCACTGAAAGTGGATTTATCTAGTGTGTGTGACCACAGTCTAAGAGTCACTTCAGGCTTCTGTTTCTTTTTTACTATCAAATAGGGAAGTTTGTTTCAGAGTTCTGCGATTTATGAATGCTGGGATTCCAGGTAGCAGCAGCCTCCGTTTGGAGCTCCCTGCTTTTCATACAGTTGGGCAGAGCATACCTTTCTTGTGTCAGGGCCCTGCTTTCCCTTAAGTGAAGGTTCATTGATGGTAGGGAAACTTCTCTTGAATGTTATGAAAATTCAAAGCTTCCTTTATCAGATGATAGGTTTCTTTAGTCTAATCCTGTCTACATTCACTGTCAGTGGCTCTCCATGGTCTTAAGCAAGGGTCTTTCCAAGGAAGCTGTCCAAGAGGAGGTACCAAGGACTGAATCAGGGAACTTCTGCCGGTAACACGTGCACCCTTCTACTGAACTGTGTCCCCTCTCTGGAGTTCACTGGTTGAGCACATGGTCAGTAGAAAAACCCATGATTGTGGTTTGTTCTCTGTCTATTTTGTGTGGGAACTTCAAAAAAAGTTTTAAAATACTTCATTTAATGGAGTTCCCACCTTATGTGTTCAAGAATGGATGCAATACAGCAGTATTTCATAAACTTGACACCCGAGAAGCACATCTCTTTTTTTCTTAAATGCAAGTTGAAAGCAGGCTTCACTATTTTACTCACCCCAAAGGCTTATCTTTATAAGCACAAAAGAATAAGAATTACTTGGCTCTCAGAGGAGTGCCTTCTATGTGGTTCTGCACAAGGAGGCTTTCACACACAGACATCATCCTGTTTTGACTAAGTTTCTGTCCCAAATGGTTCTAAAACTGAGGTGGGCTTGTTTCAAGAGGGAACTTCCCAACGGGCTCTTTAAACTGTATCCACAGCATGTTTAGATTGGATTTTGAATTTTAGCTGGTGCTGCGTTATAAGGAGAAGTGGGCAGGAAAATTTTTAAAAGTGCTTATTGCAAAGCACAAACCGTTCAGACAATCATCTGCTGCTATTCAGAAATGTAACCACAACATAAAACCTGACAAAGTGTTTCTTTTTTTAAGAAAAAGACGAAACTTTCAATAAAAGGGGGAGGGGAGAACACTTCCCCCTTAAGGCATCAGAAATGAAAAATAAATAAATAAACCATCCAGAGTTGGCAATGATTTAAAGAGCCCGCTTGTATGAAATGCAACCCTTCCCTCCGCCACCATCCTCCAAAATGTATTGAAAAGCCTGTCTGAAAGTATCTTAAGTTGCTGTGCTGGGAGTGTCTTTTGAGTGGAAGGAGGCAAGCCCTGGGCAGTGACTCATGCAGAGGTCCAGCAGGTACTTTGTGCTCACAGGAGCCTTTATTAATGGTGCAGTTGCAGTTGTCTAGTAGCAGACAGTATGGCCTCTGCTAGGCTAAAGGTAGCCTCTTGTGGATTCTGAAGGCAGCATGAGGGGGAACGGCATTAGGATGCAAGAAAGTCGTGGTACCAGTCCTGTAGCTGTGAATGGGGACATTTGGGGTAAGACAAAAGAAACATTTATAAACTCCTGAAGCTCCATATTGTGGGCAGTGGGCCAGGCATGCTGTAGATTAGGCAAGGAAAGAGGTGAATAGGTTCACGGGATAAAATTATCCTTAGTATCCTGGAAGTTTCAAAGTACTTTTGGAATAACATGGAATTTCAAGAATTGGCATAGACAAAGGGGCAAGAGATTTTGAGTGGAGACTTTAGCAGCAGGATCTCTGTTACTCTCTGTCCCCTGTAGAACTGCTGTCTTGCTTTCTGCTGGCGCTGCAGTGCCACCTCTGTAGATGGTCAGAAGGTGGTATTACGGCTATAAAGTCACCGAGAACCAAGCAATATGAAGAAGCAGTAAGGGTCTGTCTGGTCGTATAAATTTGTTGATGCTGACTTGGCTCTTCACTCTGAGCAAATCACGGCCAAGGAACAGACTAAATTTCCTGCTTGTTTGACACCAGATCATTAGCTCTGACAGAACATTAGAATTTTATTGGTTATTTCATGAAGCAAAGGAAGAGACCAAGAGTAGGGATGGTGTGTGTGTGTGTATGTGTGTTTATATTTGAGTGTGTGTGTGTCCAGGCTTGGGACAGAGGCATTTACAGCTGTGCAGAAGAGAAATCTGTCTTGTGCCTTTGGGAGAAGGTAGGGGAGAAATTCAAATAAACCGATACTGTGAATGAACATCCTGCATACCGTCATGCAAATAGTGCCAGCTTGAGTTGAGTGCATCTTTCCCCACAGTCAGTTGAGTGCCAAAGTGACAATAAATAAAACCATGTTTTAATTGGTATGGTTTTATTTTTACTGTCCATTCTGTTTTATGTCTGAGCAGGCCTGGAGAGACTGCATACCAGTTTTTTAAATAAACAAACCAGCACACATTCATGGAGCAGTAGTGTAGCATAAGGACTAAGGTACTGGTCTCAGATCCAAAGCATCCCATGGTTCAGATCCTGCCTGTAATACTAATACTAAAGGCTGGCAAATCAAAATCTTTTATCTGAACATCAAAATACAACAATTATTATGCCATTAAAATAGCAGCCAGTTTTGATTTTGTATACATGGAACCCTATGCAGACCTCAGTTGTCTCAGATCTTCCGATAGAGCCGGCTGTGTCTTGTCTTGGCCAGGCACTTGCAGGTGGTCTTAAGCAAGACTGGGAAATGCATGAAGAATAATACCAATTTAGCTTGCTGTTCTATGAAGTAATGTGATGATGCCCTTGAAGCACTCTGAATGCTATGAAGTGCTATACTAATTCTGAGTATTGTTCTTATTATTACCCCTGCATTTTGGGACTGGGGGTTTAGTTTATTCCTGAAACTAAAACAGGATTTTGGGGCACCTTGAAGAGCAACAACGTTTAGTACTCAGCAGATCTACTCAGAATTCTACTCAGTGAAGTTTACTCCCAGGCAGGTAGTCTTCAGGTTTCAGTGGTTGTGATCACATGCACAATTAGTCCCAATGTAGGTGCAAATGCTGGGCGGATTAAAGGAGTGCAGTCAGACAACAACATCTGGGAAGTGCCCCGCAGCCATTGGTAACCCAGTTTGCTCCGCCGCAGAAGTGGAGTTAAAAGACACCTCAGAAAGTCCGGTAGCAAATGGGTTGCTATGGGCGGACTTTCCCGCGTCTGTAAGCTCCAGTGCGCTCTCATGGCGTTGGGATGGTCTAATCAGGCCATCCCGACTCCGTGCCATTGTTTTTTCCCCTTCTCAGTATGCGCATCATCGCACACTCCATAGGGAGCCCTCGGGGCTGAGGTGCAAATCATCGATCCCTCATTTAAGTACATCGAAGACGGCCCACCCCAACCCCCCAACTCACCCGCAGTTGCATCTGATCATGCAGTGGCAGTCTGTGCCCACAGCTTCAAAAGACTGTGTGATCGCACAACTGCGGGGCAACTTCTGCCGGAGGAAATAGCCTCTCCTCCCCCACTTTATCTTGTGCATGTGACCACAACCACTGTATAGTAGTTAGAGTGTTGGACTAGGAGCCAGGAGATCCAAGTTCAAATGTTCCCTCTGCCTTGGAAGCTCACTGAAGGGACCTTGGGCCAGTCACACATTCTCAGACTTACCTACATCACAGGGTTGTTGTGAGCATGAAATGGAGGAGAGGTGAATGACGTAAGCTGTTTTGGGTTCTTACTAGAGAGAAAGATGAGGAACAATTGAAGCAAGTAAAATAAATAAATATTCCTGGAATGTTTTCAGTCTTTTGAGGTGCCATTTTGTTTTTGCTGTAGCAGACTAACGTGGCTACCTGATTGGAATTAGTCTTGAAACTGTGCAACAGGTAAGGAGGGCTGTCAAGCGTTAAGGCTGCCTTTTATGTAGACAGTAATTCTTTTCAAGCTTTCAGTTTCATATGCATATTGCAGTTATCTTTAAGCAAAAAGAAAAGGGGGGGAGCTACTACTGTTAGAATCAGAGTAAAATATTAGCATTATGAAGCATGTTAACAAGCAACCCATTAGCACTTTAAGCCTGCGTGAATAGTAGCTTTTAGGTGTTTTATCAGAGACAGAGCAGATGGGTGGCGTGGAAAATGGCCTTGGTTTGGGGGCTGGTTTTGTTTTTTTCATACTTCTTATCACCAGTTAACACAGAGCATAGTCTTAAAAGCTTCCTCGTGGTTTTGTGGAAACATTTGGGCAAGGGGAGTATAGTCACCTTGGATGGGAGAAGAGAGCAGAAATCCTGATGTGCAGAAGGAGCCCCCAAAGCATCAGGGGCACAATCCACCAAGATGTTCTCCTGCACAGGTTCCGTTTCATTTAAGGAGTGGGTGCTTGAGCATAGCTTCAGTCTGTCTCCATGGGCCAGAGATGACTGGTGGGATTGTCCCTTTTAATTTTCCTCTTGAAACATACCGGCTCCATTCTTTGTAGCATGACACCAGAAGTGATGTGCCTTATGCATCATAAACAGTGCTTGTCCCTATTGCTAGTCCTTATGGCTATCAAAGCAAGCCTGAACAGAAAACATTTGCTAGAGATGCAGAATCAGAAAGAATTTTTAAAAAGGGCTGGGTGGTTCGGTGAATGGGACAGGCGGCTTGTTGTAGCCTATTGCTTGATTTTGGGTTCAAAGTTTTCTGAAGCAGTCAAGAAGAACAGAAAAGTCATATGCTATCACGCAAATGAGCTGTGTTTGGCTCTACATCCATCATGTTAAGTGAAAATGGTGCACAAATAGAGATGTGTGTGATTATAAAATGCTACTTTAGCAAGACCTCTCTGCTCCAGTTTAGGGGTCCCCAGATTTTTGGGTTGGCTTACTAGCTAGTCATGATTTGCGGTCAGCCCCCTTCCCTCAGTGCTTGGGAATCTCAGGGGCTTGGGAGAGGCGGACTCTTTTCTCTCATTTGTCCGGAGATCTAGAGTAAGCAGAAACAGTGAAGTCGAGCTGTTTCTTACTCTCACACTGTGAACCTGGTTTCTGTTGCAGCTGGTGCGTTCTCTCTCTCTCTTTCTCTCAGCCCAGTTTCCCTCATTCCATTACATTCAAGCATGACCAAGAAACAGAACCCAAGGTGGGACAATGCAGATGGCTGTCAAGGGGTCCCATTTATCTCTCCTGCCCCAACAGTGCCATTGAGAGCAAATCTTTTTCTTTCACTCCAATAAGTGAGTTGTAGCTTGTGCATTTCTATTGAGGGGGGTGGGGGTGGAAGCACAGCACTTGAGTGGTATAAATCTGCCCTCCAGTTCTGACTCTAGATCAGTGGTCTTCATCCAGAGCCAAGACCCATTGAACTGCAAGCATGTGGTCATGTGATAGGAAGAGGGGAATTGGAGTTACGACCTCACAGGCATCCAGGTCCAGACTGTGAGCAGCAGAGCACGAGAGTCAGGGGTAGGAAGCCCAAACCGAGCACTGTGAGGCATACCATAGGGAGGAACAAGCCAAAGGTCAGAAGTACCAAGGAACCCTCCATCACTGACTGACCTTCAGCTTGACCTCCTAATGTTACTGTTAGTGTGCATTCAAGGGAGCCAGGGAGCACACTGCCCTTGCTGTCTTCAGATACACATGAACAGTGAGTCCTTCCAAAAAGCACCTTAGCATCCAGGCCCATGGATTTAAGAGCAGTGCTATAAAGGGCTCAGCATTTGCTGTTTGTGATCCCACATGGAAGAGGAAATTCAGTGTCTCTTCTGAGAGTTCCTTATGAGTAATTCCACACATACGTCTTATCACAATGATGGACATTTTGCTGATAGGTAGGCTAGAGCAAGTTCGATGTTGAGAATCAGCCTTGGACTTCTCTGGGGAAAGGATTAAAATTTAAATATTTGGAGACTGATGTCTCTTTTGAAATCTGAATATCTCTTTTAGAATCAGCATTTGGTGATTAACGGTGGTATTTGAATTTTCACACCGTAATCATTTGCAAAATAGCCTATCTGCGCCACCAGCCTCTAATTGGTTTCAGTGGCGTCTGCATCTGACTTTCAGCCACTGGCTAAAGATCAAATGAACAATTTTCTTTATTGATTTGGATTTTTGCCTCCCCCCACCCCCAAAATTGCGAGAATGTAACATTCTACAACAGAAGTGCCTAAAAACACACTGAAATTCATGACAATCAACACCTTCTCCCATTTATAGAGAAATGAAACTGTTCTGACAAGAAACAATAACATTGAAGACCCATGGAAATCAAAATGAAATGATCGATAATTTATGGAGTTAAGAACTGGAAGATTACTGAAGTAGAGTCAAGGTTGTAGGTTCTCCATGAATTCACAATCTCACCACTCAAAACACAGAAGTTGATTCTGGTTGTGGGGAAAGCTGAGCTTTTGGTTTTTTGAAGGCTGCAAATAGTGATTTAGAAATTGTATATTTTGGGGGGGGGGCAGTCCCATGAAATCTCATAAGCATGATGATAGCTTGAGTGGCATTCCCGGTTGGCTCATCTCCCCATGACCAGCAGAAATAAAACGGTGTATGTAAAACAAGCTGGCATATGCAGATACGCTCAATGCATGCATCTCACAGAATCCAACTTTTCCTGGTGAAAACTTTTTTTGATTTTTTTCTTGTTAGCCCAATGACCTGAGATTCTATTAGCAGAAAGTGCTGGGGACTGGACCTTGGGCCTTTGACACAGGAACCACATGCTCCGCTAGAGAGCTATGGCCTCTTGCTGGGGGTGGCAAGCTGTCATGGGGACTAGCCCTGATGTTTCAGTAAACATTTAGAACTCCCATTAGTTTTCTTTTTTCTCTTTGGCTTTGTATTTTCTGCATGGTGTTTACCAATCTTGCATGTTAGGGTTTGTCTTGGTGAAAGGATGACAAGCAGGCCGAGAGAGGACTCGGCCCATCACAAATAACATTTGGATACAAGAATTGCTTGGGTAGGTCAGGAGGGCATGTTATGAAAGAGGGAGGCGAAGGGGGGGGGAGTCTATAAGAAGGCACAGAACAAAGCTTAATTCCCAAGATGGTTTAAGTTGCGCCTTCTTTGTCTGAACATGTTCAGCATAATTATCGAACTGGAGTGTGATTGAGGATGTGTGTTAGAGAAGGGCTTGTCTCTGAGTGTATTGTTTCAGTTCCCACCACCCCCTTCCTAAAAACTCCTAGCAATTGCTTCAGGATCGAACAGGAAAGGTCATCTGTTGGTGGTACAGTACATGCTGTATGTATTGAAGGTCCCAAATCCCAACCCCAGCCATCTCCTCTCAAGGATTGTGGCTTGCAGAACTGGAAAGGGCTTCTGCTTGAGATCTTGGATTGTTGCTGCCAGTTCAAGTGAATGGGCCAGTAGTCTGAGTCAGTATATGGCAAATTCTCATGCTTGCATGAATTTCTCTGCCTTTTTTTTTTTTAAGCCAGTGTGTATGTACGGGGCTGGAGGAGAGCATGACTGACGCATGACTAAATCTTTGCTGCTGTGGCATTCCTCAGTTCTCCAAGGTATCCCCCAAATCCATTTTTTAAAAAAGAGAAGTGCTGGTTCTTTACCTTCCTACTGGCCTGATCTCAGAATGCAATTTTTAGGGATTAAGGTATACATCGGTGTGGGTACAGCATTGGTAAACCTTAGACGGTTGATAGGGTTGAGGTCTAAAGGATAGGAGTTTCCATCCCTCTCTGGTTCACATGTTCTTTTTTTGTGTCGTCCTGTTTAGTACACTTTTCAGAAAATTGATTTTGGCATTTGTGGGCTGTTGGTCTGAAAATGAATCCCTGCTCTTTAGTTGCTGGACAGCAGATAGCAGTTTCCTTTAATCCTCTCGAATCCTTTACTAAAATACTCCATAAATAGTTTGCAAAAAAATCCTTTCACATTCATGAATGGCCTTGAGACAGTTCAAGGGGGAAAAACACTGAGGCCAAAAGAGATGTGATAGTCAAGGAAAAAGAACGTTTGGCTGAGAATTGCTCCCAAGGGTCTAAGAATACATGACTACCAGCAACAGCTTCATCTTCCTTAGCACTCTGTCTACAGGCAGTGGGCAGCAAGATAGATGCTTTAGTGAAGTACAGCTTTAAAACAAATTGAATTTGAAGACCTAGATCTATCACTGGGTGCTGTTCACAGTAATTAAGTAGAGCCTCCATGGGCAGAGGCAGTATACCTTTGAATACCAGTTGCTGGAGGCCAGCAACAGAGGGTTCTCATCATTCTCATGAGCTGTTGGTGAGGTCTCGGAGTTGTCTCCCTCACCTTTATGGTCTGGCTCATCCATGAGAGCAGTGTTTACCGTATGAGGTTCATAAAGAGGACAGTGGTGGTGATATCCACCCCATGTTGTTAATCCCTAGTATCTGTTAGACACATATTGCCTTATTCCTCAGGGATTCCACTCTCCCTTTTAAAATTATTGGACACTTGCATTCAATAAGAAACTCTGTTTGTAAAATTTAAGCTAACTACAAATTTATTCCTTCTTCTTGTAGAGAGCCAGCATGGCACAGTGCTTAAGAGCAGCGGTTCTCTAATCTGGAGAACCAGGTTGGATTCCTCACTCCTCCGCATGAAGCCTGCTGAGTGACCTTGGGCCACAGTTCTCTCAGGACTCTTCCAGCCCTGCCTACCTCACAGGGTGTCTGTTGTGCGAAGGGAAGGAAAGGAAGGGAAGGGGTTGTAAGCCGCTTTGAGACTCCTTAGGTTAGAGAAAAGTGGGGTATAAAACCCAGCTCTTCTTCCACTCTTCTTTTAGAGCTGAGACCCACAGACTGATTTTGCTTCAGTTCAAAAAGCACCCCCCTTTTTAACGCTGCTTCCTATCTATTTTGGTAGATTAGTGAGACTTCCCTTTTACCTTCCCTCCTTTTGATGAAGTGCACAAAGTTTGGTGGGTCCTCTGGCCGTGCCACGGAAGGCCCTCTCTCAACTTGCGTGGACATTACATAACCCCACCGTCGAATTCCTTTTAAATAAATGTGTGTTATGGATGTTTGTCTCTCAGCGACTGGCAGCCCTTCTTGTTTGTGTAAATGTCAGATTCTGTGTAGTTATTGACTGCGCTGCTGGGCCTACGTGTCTGAGCACTGGAGAGGAGTTGGCCTCAGGCAGTGGGCTGTGTAATGAAGCCTTTCTTCCAGCCTCTCATGCCGGTCAGGCTTCCTCTGCATTCTAAGAGCCCGTGTGTGCATGTGAACATGTGTTTCTTCCCATTTTTTATTTATATAATGTCTTCTTTTTCTCCTGTTCTTTTGGGGCTGCCAGTGGAGGCAGAAACCCCGGAGCAATGAGCATTTTAGGCTGCTTCATTGCCACGTCGCATAATATTTAGCTGTTTCCTGTGTACCCGTTGCTTAGTGACAGACAGGACTCCATGTTAGAGATTGGGAATTTGGGATTGGGAAATTCCTGGGGATTTTGTGGGTGGAGTCTGGGGAGCGTGGGGTTTGGGAAGGAACAGGGTATAATGCTCTAGAGTCCTCCCTCCAAAGCAGCCATTTTCTTCAAGGAAACTGAAGTCTGTAGCCTGGGGATCAATTGTAATTCCAGATTTCCAGCCACCACCTGGAGGTTGTCAACCCTATCTGTGATGCTGGGCCATTTTACATGTATGGATACAGGCTTGTGCATCTTTGCGTGAGCAAGATGTAGGGTGAAGACAGATTGCAGCAGCAATAAAAAAAAAGACATTATGCTATACTGGGGATTATTAGGAAGGGGACTGAAAACAAATCAGCCAGTATCATAATGCCCTTGTATTAATCGATGCTGCAGCCTCACTTGGAATACTATGTACAGTTCTGATCACTGCACCTTATAAATATATTATAGCATTGGAAAAGGGTCAGAAAAGGGTAATTAATATGATTGAGGGGATGCAACACCTTCCCTATGAAGAAAGGTTAAAAAGGTTAGGGCTCTTTAGCTTGGCGCAATGACAGTTGAGGGGTGACATGATAGAGGTGGACAAAATTATGCATGGGATAGAGAAAGTAGAGAAAGAAGTATTCCCTCCCCCCCTTTTCACAGTAGAGGAACTTGTGGGCACTCAGTGAAATTAACGAGTAAGCTTAGAACAACTTAGAACAGATAAAAGTAAGTAGTTCTTCACCCAAAGAGTAATTAACATGTGGAATTCACTGCAGCAGGAAGTGGTGGCTACAAGCATAGACAGCTTCAAGAGGTTGTCTTTAAGGTGCTACTGGACTCTTGCTCTTTTCTGCTGCTACAGATAGACTAACATGGCTACCCATCTTGATCTAGCTTCAAGAGGGGTCTGGATAAACATATGGAACAGAGGTCCATCAGTGGCTGTTAGCCCCAAGGTACAGATGGAACACTATGTCTGGGACAGCTCTGTATTCTTGGAGCTTGGGGAGGCAACAGTGAGAGGGCTTTTGGAATTCTGGCCTCGTTGGTGGACCTTCTGATGGTACCTGGGTTTTGGCCACTGTGTGATGGGCCATTGGCCTGATCCAACATGGCTTCTCTTATGTTCTTATGTAAAGGAACTTGTGGGGGAGAGGCTCAGCTTCCTCTGGGTTTTGCAACCAAAATGCCTTATTATATATCGGCCAGTCAGATGCTGGCTCAGTTGCCAGCCTTGACCTTCCCCTCAGGTTTAGAGTGGGTTGTCTATAATGTTTAATTTTGGGGCAGAAAAGGTGTCCCATGAACACAGATGCATTTTGTTGTTGTTGCCTCATTAACTGACAAGAGTGGCAAAAGGTGTTTCTGGGATTGGAGGAGAGGTGGCAGTTTTTTGGTGACATCATGGGGTGACAGCCAATCAGTGTTGTCCACTGGTGGGCTTCCTTGTCAAATTGATAGAAAAGCAGTTTCATCCATTGGTTTTCAAGTATAGGTTAAATTCTAGTTAGATTAGCTGTATCAGTTCTTTGCCAAAGACCGGCATATTTACTTGAAGCATGAGCTTTCATGTGTGAGGGCCCAACTCCATCAGGAAAAATTGCTCTTTGAGAAATGTGTTAATGTTTAAGGTTGCCACTGGATTCCTTTTTTGTTTTTCTGATACAGGTGACTGAAACAGCTGCGAGCAACACTGTTGTCTTTTCCCCCTTGCTCTTGCAAGATTCCAAAACCCACAAAAGCAAAAACATTGGATTGGCCTGCTGCCTTGTTCCAACATAAGTAGCTTTAATCAACATAAAACCTCGAATCACTGTTGGTTCCTGTACCTAATAAACAGAGAGTCGTTCAGTTTTTCCTCCTGATTCTACCCCCCCCCCCCACACACACATACACTTCCTTTTCATCCCCTATTTCGCATTTGGCTATGCTTGCTGAGCATTTAATCCCTGGCCTTCTGTCTGTTGCGATATTATGTTTTTTTAATAGTGCTTGTTTATGACTAAGGTCAAAGACAGTATTTCAGCACAAAAATTAGAGTTAGTTCATAATTGACTACATATGTATGTGACTGTTTATTTTTATAGTTTGCTAATTTATTTTTAAACAGCTCAGTTGAGCCGCCGTGTTTATGGCCGTGTTTAACACGTGGCATGCGAGTCAGCGTGCTAAAAGAAAGGCAGATGCTTTTCAGTGCTGCAGATCCCAAGTTAAATGAGATAGTGCCGTCAGGTAGCAGTTTAATTGCATTAATTGAATGTCTAGGCTGCAACTGTAAGGGTGGGTTGTGGTGTTCTTCATCTTTTTTTTCTTCTTTTTTTGCAAAGGCAATAATGAAATAATATTTTCATAAGCATTCCTTTTAAATCTTTGGCTTTCCCATTTTTATTTGAAGCTGCTGACAGCAAAATGGAAACAGATCAAGAATTGTTAATATGGAGTCAGAATAAGGGATGTGTTTCTTTGATACTTCTACGTCTTTGGAGTTTAGACTTGTACAAGGGGAGACCTGCAAGAAACTTGCAGGGAGGGAGCATTTCCCCCCACCTTTGCTTCCCTCTCCCCCCTTCTCTGTCAAAGTTCCCTCCTGTCTTATCTATCAGTCTTCCCTCACCTCTCCTTCTCCTCTCACTCCTGTGTTAGCTCTCCTCCCCACCCCCTTCTCTAGGAATCCTTTCTCACACCCTTTCTTCTCTCACCCCTTGTATGTGTCACCCCTCTTACCCCAGCCCTTCTCAGACAATGTCCTCTTTCCCCCACCCCTTCTCAGTCTGCCCCTCTCTTTCCCCTACTTCTCTCCCCCCCCCCCCCCCCGTGACAATCTCCTCCTCTTCTGCCTCATTTTCTGTGGCTTTTTTGTTGTTTTTCTGGCCACGGGAAGGCTGCTTGCCTGGGAGGGATCTGGTGGCGGCGGCGGCATTGTCGCCTGCCCCTTGGCTCCAGGGCTATCTTACTGGCTCCAGAGAGGCTGCTCTCCTGGGAGAGACCTGGCTGCATCCCCTGCCCCATGGCTCTAGAGCTGACTTGCTGGCTTTGGGGAGGCTGGCTGCTGAGCAAAGCTCCCAAGTCCAACTCGGGGGACCACAAGTCTGGACTGGCGCAGACAACTAGTTTTTTTTTTTTAATTTGGGGGTTTTTTTAACCCCCCTGTGTATTTTTAAAAACTTTTTGCATTTTTCTGCAACCCTGGGGAGTACCCCAAGTGTGCAGAAAAACCTCTTTACTCTCCATGTGCCCCAGATCATGGGAAATATGTATCCGCATGCAGAGGGACCCTTGGCTATTAGATATATAGATGTAATTTTCAAGCTGTTGCTTATTGGGGTGTATTCAGCTACCTGTAGGCTATGCAGAGCAGGACTTCCCCATTTCCCCCTCCAGCTGCGCTTCCCAACACCCCCCCCCCCCACACACACAATCTTGTTCCTAGCGGGTCAGCAGATCCTCAGGAATAGCATTGGGGCAAAGTGGGATCTGCAGGGGGAAGGGGGAATCAGTGGAGATTGTCCTTTCTTCAGAAGACTTCAGTGTCATTAAGTCTTTGTCAGTGCATGGTTGGATACATGTCAATATTGTTGTTTTATAATAAAGGGGATATTGATCCTGCAAGATAAACAGGGCCAGTTTAAGGACCTATGACAACTTAAGAGTTTGGCTTTCTATCCCCCTCCTCATTTCTTTCTTGCAGCTGGTGCAGAAGCTAAGCTGATTTCTTACTAAGTTTATGGATGTTACTAGCTATTTCATTTATTTATTTACTTTATTGGCCTGCCTGTTCAGATATACCTGTGGGACGGGGGGGGGGGGGCTTTGTTTAGTGGTAGAACATCTGCTTTGTATGCAAAAGATCTCATGTTCAATCCCCAGTGTCTCTAGTTAAAACAATCAGGGAGTCAATTTTTTGTCACCTGAGTTCCTGGAAAACCGCTGCCAGTCACAGTAGACAGTGCTGACTTTGACAGACCAGTGGTCTGAGTCAGAATACGGAAGCTTCATGTGGTCATGCATAGACAAGTCAGGTATCACATCAGTGTCTTAACTGATATGTTAATTGACAAAATGTGAATTGCTAATGGTTGGTTCTCAAACTGTGATCTGAAATGGGTTTGCAAACCATAGTTTGCCCTAATTATGTCTAAATTGGTAAACCCTACTTGTGCCCAGACATAAGAACCTAAGAGAAGCCAATGTTGGATCAGTCCAATGGCCCATCCAGTCCAATGGTCCATCCAGTGAAGGTTGTATGATGATCTTGCACAAGCATCTAAGCTGAGAACAAGGCAGCATTTAAATTATATTTAAGATCTGTTAAATTCATTTGTTGATTAAGTTTAGAGGGTTTGAGGGGGATTGTCGCTGTGGGAATTGATTTTTGGAAGGTGGAGCCTAATGGGAATGTGGAACAAATGGAGTAGATAATAAGGTGTATTGGAAAGTTTGGATTGGTTCCAGAAGTGCCTATGTGGTCACAGAAGGCACCTCCCATACGTGGACGTTTTTCCATGCGTGGAAGATCCGTTCAGTTGCGGGGGTGGTGGTGATGCTCTAGATTTGGGCACACTCTATGATTTGAAGGCAAACCCCCCCCCCCATAGAGTTTTGCCCTAAAACTAGAATGTCCCCCCCCCCATTGTTGGCGATGCGATGTCGTCAGTTCTGAGTGACATCATGTCACCCCATATGCAAAGTGCGGGGTGTGTGTGGAGAACCCGGGAACCCCCCACCAGATGCCAGGTAGGACCTGGCAACCCTACTGCCATGTGGACCCCTTTCTTGCCAGTGGGTAATGTTTTTGTGTGTCCCAAGAGGCTGAATACTTTTATAGGGCTTTCATGTACCTGGGAAACCAGATTGGGAGATGGATATTTTGCCTGATAGCCTTTCTTCTGATGCTGTATTTAAACCAAGCAGAGAGTCACTACTAGTCCCATCCTAAGCAGAGTTACACCCTTGTAAGTCCATTGAAGTCAATGGGCTTAGAAGAGTCTGCTTAGCAGTGGTTCATTTAGCAGTACAGCTCACTTGCTTTCATGGCAGTCCAACACCTCATCGGTTTTTGCAAGCGAGATCAAGGAAATCAAGCTGGAACAGGGACTGATCTGTTCCCTCTTGCAAAACCACCAATGCACTGTGGTGAGAGTATGAGTGAGCAGCATTAGTGGTGGCTCTTCCCTGTCTGAAACATTGGCCAAGGGGAGGGCTTGAAGGTCAGTGCGAAGGCACAGCTGGCTGCAGCTGCTGTGGGAGCCGGCAGCCACTAAGTCACTGTGAGACTTTTTTCCACGTGTTGTTTTGTTTAGAGGCAACTGTATAAACTGGGAGCTATGCTAACTGGGAGCAAGCTTGTTCCTTAGGTGGCTGAATAATAAAGGGTTCCCACTAAAATGGCTTGGTCCTATTCTTACCACTTAACAACTTTTGTTGTGTCATTCTGAAACAAGTCTACTAAAATGGAGGAAAGGTCATAGCACAGTGACAGAGCTCACACTTTGTACACATAAGATTCCAGGTTCAGTTGTTGTAGGCTCTGTGCCTTGTTTCAAGGAGTGTTCACTTTTTTAGGATTAACAGAAATACTGGTGGAAAAGAAGAAATGCAGCATCAACTGCAAAACAAAACTTTAATTCCAGTACATTATATGGAGGTATATTCTGTGTTGTGACACACAACCTTCTTGCAGTCTCACAATGCACTCCCTATTCGGAGCTCTTCAAATAGCAGCCCTAGATCCTAGGCATTGCCTGTTCAAAGGTTCCCTTGTAGCAGCGCTGAAAAGATGCTTCTAGTCAGCAGATCAGTGTGGAATTGGTGAACCAATGATCTGACGGCATAAGGCAGGTTGATACATCTTCTGGGTCATTAAAAGAATGGCAGGATTTCTGTCTAGTTGGATTCAGACTCTAGTGCCTGCAGCCATTTTGTTTTGCCTACATATTGGATTCTTTGGCTCCACATTTGGGCTCTGTTCCACCTCTCTGTTGGTGTATTGCTAAAGAGAAGCACCGGGAAGGACTTAAGGCTCGGAATGGAAAAGCCAGTTTTATGCAGCATGGGCAGCGAGTAGCTGCTTGATCCCAGGGTCAACAAAAGTGCCAGTCTACACCCACTGCCTGGGTGAGGAGGCTGTTTGCACAGGCAAGGTGCAGCCTGAGGTTGAAAAACAACCACCTCTGTGCTGTGCTGATGGAAAGATAAGGGGGTGGAGAGGCTAGGAGTTGGCAGAAAGGACAGAAAAGTTTTTGCATTTGTTAATGTAGGTGAAATGTTTGTCCAGCTGACACTAACCCCTCAGGGTTTTGTACTTGGAATGATTTCCCAGGCTGACAATTGTAGGATTTCATTAGTGAATAAAACACACTGTTTTGGGTTGGTGTTATCATTGCATGAAAGGGGTTCTAAGACAGGGCTGTGGTGCTGTTGCGATTCTGCAGAAGTGTCAAAAAAGCATACGTTTCAGAATCTCTCTCCCCCCCCTCCCCCCCCCCCCCGGTTTTCTATCCCTTAGGAGTTTAGAAAGCACGGAGGTAATATGTAGGGAAACAGAGTGTATGTATGTAATGCACACCATAGAGCTCCTTGCCCCTCCCTATGCAGAAATAAAAAGAAAAAACTGCTAATTTGCATAATTGTGTTCAAGTTGTAGAATGTGTGTTAACTTTGCCCAAGTTTGTTCAAACGCTTTTGCTTCCTTCTTATTCCTCCTTTAGAGACCATTAAAGAGACCAACCTGTCTCTACTATCTCTTTTGATCTGCTGGTGTTCGTATCAGTGACACAATCCCAAATGCCCTTGTTTAGGGGAAGCAACCGCAAATGAAAGGCCCTGTTAATGCATTCAGTTCTGAGGCTGTATAGATTGCACAGCATTCCATCTTTTCACAGCAAGGCATTGGTCTGAAATTGCCCTTGTATGAACACCTCTTAAATTGCCAGGGTAATTTTAAATCAAATTCCCCCGGACCTCCCCTCGCTACATGGGGCAGTTTTAGAGAAACATCTCCTTGTGTGAGAATTGTGCTTGTAAAGCTAATTTTAGGAAAGTGGTCCTCTGGGAAGAGAAGTAGGGGAATTACTCTGAGTTGGAGCCAAAGCAGAGGAGACACTGGGAAATCTGGGGCTTCTAGAGCAGCTAGTGGTAAGTAGTACCCTTGCAGCTGGAATTCAGACCAGGGTTGCAGCACCAAGGGTGGGAGGTATAGCCTCAAGCAGCCTCTGGAGCTGCTGTTTGCCCTGTTGGGGAAAACACTGAGGTTGCCTGTACATAACTCTTTGGGCATGTCCAGGCATTTGGTTTTTCTGGGAAGAAGTTATTGCTCATATCAGTTTTATATTAGAATGTTCATTGATTTTTGATGATGTGCCTGTACTTTTAAACTAGCTGCCCGTCTCTTGGAGGCTAACCGATGGTAAACAGAAATGGACCCTCTGTCCTTACTACAGCTAAAAGACTCATATTACAGTAGGGGAAAGATAAATGAATGGCATATAGACGTCAACTGCATATAGACTTATTTTTAGACACTTGGAAACAATTTATAGAGGCTTATTTATAGATCCACCACCACTGTTATATTTTGGTCTTTATGTATATCTTTTTTTTCTTTTTCTTTTTTTAAAAATTCTATTTTGTTGCTGGATTCTGAGTCCCCCCTGTTCTTTTTTCCTGTTGTTTTTTTCAAAGAAAGAAATTTAAAACAACAACAAACCTAGCCCCCTGTGGGGCAAATAGCAACTGTGTCCCTGACCATCTGAGGTCAGGAAAATGGCATGGGGGGGGGGAATAACAACCCCATTTTTATCGTACCATTATTACAGTCTAAGTTGGGGTCTCCTGTGGCTTCCGTGGGAGAGTCATTCACCAGTCTTCAGGCATCTAATCTAGTTCGGCCTTGAGGATTTGCGAGAGCAATCAGGAAAGATACCTGATATGCATAACTGGCTGTACATGGAGGAATCTGGCCTGAGATCCTTTCAAAAATGAACACATGGTGAAGCAATTTGCCTTGATTCCAGGTTTTTATTACCATTGCTTCCCCACATATATATTGGAATCACCTTTTCATTTCATTTTTCCTGATATTATTCCAGAGCCTTTAACAAGCAGAAATGCATTATTTATTTTATTTAATGTATATTTGTCCCACTCTTCCTCCCAGTGATCTCAGGGTATTTATATGGTTCTTCTGTCCTCCATTTTATTCTCACAACAACCCTGCAAGGTAGGTTAGTCTGAGAGTGAACAATTGCCCCAAGGTCTCCCCATATGTTTCATGGCAAGTGCTCAGGGCCCCCTGGTTCTAGTCCAGCACTCCAGCCACTACACCACACTGATACAGTAACAGTGCCATCCTAAGCGGAGTTACATGAAGTCTGTCAAAGTCAATAGGTTTAGAAAGGTATAACTCCGCTTAGATGGCACCGTAAGCAGTTTCCCCAGCAGAAAAAATGTCTCAATGGAGAAAGCTACCTTTGTTGAATTCCTGCTTGAGAAACATATTATGCAACCATAACATATTCACTAAGATTTTGAGTGTTGTATTTTAATATTGTCATATATATATATCTATCCGCATGTGTGGCCGTTTTCAGGGCCACAACAAAAAGGCAAGCCTTTGCCCTGATCAGCTTAGAGTTAACTGCTAGCAATATTATTTTCCTCTTGTGGCTGTCAGCTAGATTGCCAGCCAAGTGTTCCAAATTCCAGGTGAAGAAAAGAATTCAAAACTCACAACTCAGCACAATAAATGGGAGTAGTGAGCTCTTTTTGAAAATAGTGTGCTGTCTCTCTCCTTTACTTGATTCTTGTGTGTCTGGAAGAGAGGTTCTGAAACAACTGGGCTTTCCTACTTAGGTACAGAACTCATCCTCAATGTTCATAATTTTCTGTAGTAGTAGAAAAGAGTAAGGGCGATTTCGCACTTGCTGTTTGCCTCTCATTCTCTCCAGGGTTTTTTCCTGCAGAGTATATTCTTCATGTTCACACTTGGAGCCGAAGCCCCTCATCTGTCCCGCAGTGTCCATTTTGCACATACCGACTGCCACGTGGCTTCCATTCCCCCCCTCCCATTCCCCTCCCATCTCCCCACTTGCTCCTCCCCCCTCCCTTCCTCCCTTGAATTTTTTTTTTTAAACGCAGGCACGATTGCTTAATTTTGTTATAATGCAATGACGGTGGAGATGGATAGTGTGAGCAGTGGTCATGCGAGTTGTAGAGGGAACGCTATTTGCTACTGAAATTTAAACTATTTTGCTGTTGCGAACAGATATGGACCTAATGGTGTCTGGATTAAGATGTCCGTAGTTGCCTTCCTCTTTCCAGAATTCAGTACTTCCCTCCTTCCTATTCAAATTTTCCCAACGCTGTTGCTTGCCACACAATGATTGGTCGACCATACGGCCTGGCGCTGTGATTGGTGGCATGTCTGCTCTATCATCAAAATGTCGGATGCATTGCCAGTGGGATCTCAGGCACAAAATGGTGGATAAAGCCTTTGCACCCATGGTGCCCTATATGCATTCCAATTTCGTTATAACGAAATGTGGCCCATTTGAAAGATAAAATACCAGCACAAGTAAGACGGTTTCCCCTTGTTTATTTGTATGCATTACTGCTTTACTTTACGGATCAAAAAAATCTTTCGCCATGCCGCTTGAAGCAACCCATTCGTGCAGTTCCCTCCACCGAGGATACTTTCTCTGCAATCTTATTTTACAATTGTGTTATGAAACTTATGAAAGTTTTTTTGCCAGAAAAACTTCCTTGGCGGAGCTCCCCAGCCAAGGAGCAGCAGGTGGACTGGCCTCCCATCTCCCTCCCACACGCTCTGGCTGCCGTCCTCCATCCATCCTGCCGCTGGCTGCAGGAGCAGCAGCCCTTGGGGCGCTGGATGCTGGATGCGAGCGCGAGCCGGGGGGGGGGAGTCGTGGTTCCTTCAGGGCTTCTTCTCCAGTGGTGGTGGTGGCGGCGGCAGCAATGGCAGCCCAGTCTCCCCACTCTGCACGCTGAATTGGAGTCCTGAAGAAAAAGTTCCCCCCATAATAAATAAATGTGAGCGTGTGTGTGTTATACAAAGAAAACAATGGTGCGGTCTTCCCTTGCTGCATCACTATTTTGTTATTTCAATATAATGAAATAAGGGGTTCTTTTAAAAAAGGGGGGGAGACAGTCTAGCCTCAGGCCCGGAGGAGCGCACCCAGAGAGCGGGGCGGAAGAGTCGCATCCCTGGCCCGCCCGCCCCTGCTCACCGCCGCTTCTCTGCAGGTTTCTGGAGGGAACCGCCCCCCGCCTGCTCTGCAGGGGCTGTGGCCGGGGCACCCCAGACACAGGGCAGCAGTCATCCGCTAGCCCGGGGGCTCTCGGGCCAATGGTGCCCGGCTCCTGCTACCAAAAAGCCCAGCAAATCCTCCTCGCCGACGCAGTCCTTGTGGTGGGTTCTTGTCTCGCTGCCTCATCATTTCGATATTACGTTAGGAGAGCTCATTTCAAAAAAAATTGAAGAAACCAGATGGCCGGCCAGATGGGGGGCGGGCGAGTGGGCGTGTTTTCGTCTCGGCTTCTTCACCGGAGCAAACAGGAAAATCCTCTAAAAACTGGATTTTCTTGCTCCAGGGAAGCTCCGGAGCAGTGTCATGATACTCCTGATCAAACCGTGAGCCCGGAGCAACTGGTGGGAAATTGACCAGAAGCTCCTGAGCAAGCATCAGGGCAAACCCAGGGCAAACGCTAGTGCAAAATCGCTCTAAGAGTCCAGTAGCACCTTAAAGACTAACAAAACTAGTGGTAGGGTATGAGCTTTCATGAGTCACTGCTCACTTCTTCAGATACAGCTAAAATGTAAGTCCGTCTGCCCTATATATTGGAAAGTGGAGTGATTTCAGATGTCAAATGACATTAGCAGGCAAATGACAATAGCAGGTGTGGTTGGATTAGGTGTGGAGAAATCAGCATTGGTAATGAGACAGGAAACCTAGGTCACGATTCAATCCAGGTGGATGCATTGTCTTGAGCTTTATTATCAGTTCAATTCAGCAGTCTCTCTTTCTAATCTCCCCTTGAAATTCCTTTGTAAGCTAACTTCTACTTTTATGTCAGCAACTGAATGTCCTGGAAGATTAAAATGTCCCCTCACTGGTTTTTGAATGGTGTGGTTTCTGATGGCAGATTTAAGTCCATTAATTCTTTGTCTGTCAAAAATTTTCTGGTAAAGCTCAGGTGAAAGTTACATACCTCAGGTCTTCAGTAAAAGAACACAAGAATCCCAGCAATGCATCCTTTTCTGATAAAGGAAAAAGGGGCCCTCCCTCCCTCCCTCCCTCCCTCCCAGGACAATAGGATCTGGCACATCTTTGGGCATAATAAAATTCCTGCTTGCATCAACTGCTTTCTAGTAGTGTTGGGGTACGTGTAGCAATTCTTGGTCCCTTTCACTTGAATGATGTAGGGACTGCCGTATACCATGGCCCTGGCAGGATAGGTTATCACATGGAGACCTTGGAGATGGAGGTTATCACCATGTGTCTAACACGTGCTCCAGGTCTTACTCAGGGAAATGCTTAAAAAGCTTCCCCATAGCCAAGCTATTATTAAGCTCTTTTCAGGAGCTGGTAACTTGCAGGAATGGTTGAGATTTTTGTTGAGGAAATGATGCAATGAGAAAAGGGTAAAAGTCCCCTCCTTCTGCCCCCACAATCCAAATTGGGGCCCTTGGGTGGTTTGATTATGGATTCCCCCACCCCAGTTCCTTGTTGATGTATTTCTTTGAGTGTTGTTCATCTGAATAATCACAATGTAATATGTTTTTGATCCACTCCTGGAGCAAAGTTCCAGATAAAAAATCACGTTGTTTATGTGGGTGCTAACAACAATAATATGCAATTATATAGAGCATCAGGGCATTCCAAGTACTTAACTGGGGTTACCATGTACTATAAAATTGTATAACCTATGGGTGAAAAAAAAATGGGGACTTGCAACCATTTCACGCATTTCACAAAGTTCCTGCTCAGGTTTGCCTCCCACTGTATGTTCAGCAGGCTTCATGTGTCAGATTGAAACATGTTTCACTCTCAGGGCCAAACTAGACACAATTTTTTTTAAAGAGCTGGGTTTGGGTTACCGAGACCTGACTCTGACTCCAGATAGCAGTTGCATGGAATGTCAGTTTAAAAATAAAGGAGAGCTCAGCTGGGGTCAGAATGCCATTGTGGGAGGAAGAGGGGCTTTTGCCTCCTGCTATTTCTCAGCACTGAAAAGATGCTTGGGGGGGGGGGGGATTATTTCCCTGCTCTTCCCTTCCATGGGCCTGGACCTAACTCTAAAAAAAATAATCACATCTCGTTTGGCCCTAACATTCCATTTTAGGTGCCTGCGTATGGCATCTCAGTTGTATACTTGAGAATGAAATGTGTGATGTGACCCATGGGCACAGGAGTTCTGCTAGGGTTAAACCTGGGGTTTTATTTTATTTTGATGAGCGTCAGAATGGCAGGTCCAAGGAAACTGCTTGCCCAATTGTCAAATCAGGATGAGGGTAATTATGCAGAACTGCACAGCCCCCTCATTCCCCTCTCGCTGCGTGTGGTGAGGGAATCGCCATGGTGACTCCTAGTTGAGGCCTGAGGTTGCGGTGGTAGCCACAGCATATCTTTGTGGCCTGAAGGTACATCTCATAGTGGATCTCTCCTGTGTGAAGTCTGTTTACTCAGGCTGCGTGCCAGTACCAGCATATAAACATATGGGTCTTGTCAGCCCTTGGAACCGGCCCAGCTCTCAGCCATTGTTGCGGAGGAACAGCTGAAAAATTCTGAAGCCACATTTTGAATTGCTGAAGCTTCTCCCAGCAGGCCTGAAAAATAATGGCTTGGTGTCATGCCTGCCCCAGTTTGGAGTCCTTATCACACCCTTGCTAAACTGCTGCAGGTTATTCTTCATTGGCGGTGGGGGTAGGGCTAATATTGTGCTGTGTATGGAGAATTCCCTTAAACTTAAGAGCACAAAATACCTGCTGGTCTCCATACCAGAAGCGTGCTGTGATTTATACAGTGCCATACCACATGGCAGTTTACAGAGCAGCAAAGACATGACGTTCGTGCCCCAAATTGCTTGCAGTATCAGTTTCAACAATGGGAAAGGTAAGAGACAGATGTGGGAGGCAAGGGAGCAGCAAGGATAACAAGGGGTGAGTGTGACCAAATGTATTTAGGCCTGGTTCACATGTGTAGGAGAATGAGACAACAGAATGCGCTGCATAGACTACAAGTGGTGGATTCCAGCTTTGACTGTTACTTGGCAAACAAAACTCAGTGGAAGCAGAAAACTAGCCCAGCAGAAAGAAAGCTCCCTACCATGTCTCTATGCTTGTTGTGCTGGTTTTCTGCTTTTGGGGACTTCTTAATGGTGGGGAGAGTTTCACGACATGATCCTCCCCTTGCAGTCTAAAGTATCGCAGCCCTTTCCCTGCCACCTTATCCTTCTGCATGTGTGAACAAGATGTCAGCCTCATGAAGATGAGGACTAAAGGATTAAGCCAGTGGCTTCATGGGAAAAGTAGGTTTTGAGGAGGGACTTAAGAGGAAGGGAGGTAGCATGATATAATTGTTCTAGGAGGGCATTTCGGGCATAAAAAAGCTGGAAGGGATAATGGTTGGAATGCAGCTTGTTTCCAGAAGCCTTTGAGATGTTGCCTTGATGCCCCATTCTTTAGTATGGTGTGTACAAATGTGTAATATATTGGGTGTATAAAAATGCCTGGGGCCTTGCTATATGGCTGACTGATTTATATCAAAGTTATAACACTTCCACAACAGGTAGAAAACTGAAATTTGATGCCCTGATTGCTGGAAATAAAGCTGTTTTATGCCTCTCGCCTGAAATGCAAGATGTAAAGTTTACCTCATAAAAGTGGTTAGTGCTCTACCAGGCTTCAAGCCAAGCCATACAAGGTGTGGGATCTCCCCTTTTTGCACGCTTCAGCAATGAGATTGGAAGAAGGGGCAGGTGGGGATGTGGAATACAGTGTGAATGGGGTTATCCTATAAAAAAGTAAATAAAACATTGTACAATACATATGCATATCTAACTGCAAAATGTTCTAGGGCCTCAATTATGTGCCTTCTCTGAGTCATTGCATAGCTAAAAATATCGAGTGCTTATCCACTCTTTACTAAATCTGAATTAGGATTTACCCCCTGCCTTCCTCTGGCATACTAAAAAACCAAAAAACAGTCTCCTGTATCACTCCCCTTTACTTTAAAATATTTTCACCCTGTGCAATATCAGCCATCTAGAATTTTGGCTACCGAGGACTATTTTTATACAAGAATATAAAATAGAATGAAAGTTTCGGGCATAAACTTAAATTATAGCTGTCACTTCCAGGCGATTGCCCTCATACAAAATGCTTATAAGGATTCCAACTCGCTTGGGAAGGATTCCAGCTAGTTGGACCAAAGAGTATCACACACCTGCCAGTGCTAGATTCATGCATCAGTGAGATGGAATGGCCCCAGTGTGCCTCAGGAAGGTGGGTAGCATATTGTGCTTCTGAAGGATGGGTTTTAAGGGCTGAGTTTAACAGAATATTTAGTGGCATTTTGGTGTCAGTATCCGCATACCCAGTTCCATTTAATTTAAACCCAGGGTTTGCAAATGTTTCCTTAGTGAAGGCATCCTCGATCGGTAAAAGGATCTTTTTCGGCTCCATGTCTAAATGTTTTCAGATAGTTTTCCTGCTCCTGTACAGATTCTGTGGCTATGGGCATCAGCTACAGGACAAGTGAACACGGCCCCAGACTCTGTGATAGCACAGACTCATGCTATAGTTATTTCAGTTTAACCAGTGTCTTACATTGTGTTATTGCTGCCTTCCTTCATTGCACTCCTCCACATTAGATAGCTCCATCTGATCCTGAGACCTAGGCTGAGGACAGACTGGTAATCTGCCCCGGAACCACACCGGGGACAAAAGCCGTGGGGGAAAACTGGCCCGGGGCTGGCCGTTCACACTGGCCAGACACCTGCGGGAGCATGCCGTAATGCAGCGTTCAGACTGCTGCAAAGTGGCCCCGGGCGGGCTGGCCTCCGCAGCTCATGGCAGGGCCATTTTGGCAATGGGCGCCTATGCGCATAGGCACATGGCCACAGCAGCAGTCTGAAAATTTAAAATCCCCCCACCTCTTGTATTGGAGCTGATTGTGCACATGAGCACTCATGCGCATCTCTCTGTGGCGGCGCGTTCACACCGCCGCCTCCACTTGAACCCCACCTCCTCCTGTCCACACAGCCAGGAAGTGGGATCCAAGCAGGAGATGGCCCCTGGACACTGCTTTCTACTGGTGTCCCTCTGAGGCGGCAGGGAAGCGGCTCACACACGGGTGAGTAGGGAAGGGAGCCGGAGGACAGCTGCGGCTGTTTGAACTGGCTCCCCTCCCCCGCTTCTGAAGGGGAGCTCTCGTGCCCCACATTGCTAGTCTGTCCTCAGCCCAAGTGTATTGGCATTTCTTTAAACTTCTTTAAACCTCAGCAGTCAAACCTCTCTCAAGGGAGTATTCATTTCATTACCAAGAAGTCACCAGAGCTGTTATCAACCAATAGCTATAGAGCATTCAAAGATTGTAGCCTGCAATAACGACAGGGATCAGGGATACCCTCCCTCCCTCCCTCTCTGTCTCTCTCTGTTTTGATGGGAGGGGGCAAATTCACTACTTTTGTGCAAATCGACATGTGTGATTTGATACCTCATTCCTGCCTTTGTGATATTAGTCAGTGCCCTAGTAGATTTAACTAAAACTACCCTTGACCTCACAGATAAAGATACAGGTCAATGCCTTCCTAAGTATGATTTTGTGTGCGTGTTTAACCAGATTGTGTCAAGGACATTTCAGTCTCCACCCCCTACCATCCTGAATCTCTGGATTCACAACTATATTTTCTTGTCGATTAACAAGACGCTGTGTCCCTGAGAGCCACAGGAGGGTAGGGAAGTAGCTTCATTTGCTTGGTATGAGGCCCTTCTTAATTCCCAGCCCCTCTGCACAACTGATTGCAGGGGCAATCATCTTTATTTTATAAATCCTCGAAGTTAAGATGCTTCCTGCCGAAGTGAAACACAAGTTAAATTAAATATGAATTCTGATTGCAAAAGCAGTTCATCTGCAGCGGTTATCTAAAAGTGCCAGTAAACAGAAGGATTGAAATAGAACCTTTAGCTTGATCTGTGGATAGTTCCACCCCTGCCCCCTTCAACAGAAAACAAGAACACCCTCCCCCGCAACCCTACCTAGTGGTTGCCTCACTTGGACTTGATGTTAATTAGTAGTAAGGTCTGTTCTGCAAAATGTACTTGTACAATCTTTTAGCTCATCCATCATTACAGCAACCTTGGGAGGAAGTGGGTGGTTGTTCAGCAGTGTTTTTCAAGCTTTCCACCTTCAGGGAACTTTTGCTCATTGATCACGTCTACTGAGGAACTACAGAGCACTGTAAAACATCTAAGGGTGTTCTCTGTGGTGTGAATTTGGCTCATGAATGCTCCCTCTCAGCTGTGGAGTCTTGTGAGCAAAAATTGTACTTTGTGAGCTACTGGCATTAAAGTTGTGAGCAAGAGATTTGGCTACTGCATAAAATTAGTTTGCTCTGGAGCCATCCTTTGTACACTTGATCTTAGCCAAAAGGCCAAGAAGCGATGGAGCCATCCTTCCTGAGCTAAGACAAAAATGTGTGAGCTGGAAGCTAAAAAAACTGTGAGGATTCTTGGGCCTTACCATTATCACTATCACACAAGGGTGACCTAGAACATACCCAAAATTCTGCTATATGGCTGGATCAGTGAGATGGAATTAAGATGGATAGTGCTAGTCAAGCTGTCTATTGGAGGCCCCTTATTCACCATTACTGATCCTCTTATTAATCAATCCCAGTAAGCATCCATAGAACCATCACAGTTCCCGGGAACATAGTTACGGAACTTTTGCGATAAAATGAGGCTAAGAATTAGTGAACAGTTTTCCAAAGCCCCCCTAGGGCTGAGTTGAGATCTGAACTTGGGATCCAGGTCAACCCTCTAGTCAAGTAGTCTGGATTTCAAGACTTGAGCCTGCAATCCAGAGAACTACTTAGGTGCATCCAAAGGCTAAGAAAAAGAAATTACTTCTAATTTATACAGCGTATACATCTAACAGAGTCAACTGGTGAAGCTTTCCCCAGTCTGTTCTATTTCAGATTGCTGGTCCAAGGGAGAGCAGTTCCTATTGGCATGCTCCTCTGCAAACAAAGACAAAAATAATATTTGTACATAGCAAATGACTTATCAAGGAGAAAGATGAACTGATGGCTTCTCCATGACATGCTGTTTTTTTCCTTTTAATGCACAAGGAATATGGGGTAGCATTCAAAGGGGTAACCCACCCCTGCATGCTGAAAGAAGTGGTGTAATCCAGGAAAAGCTTTACCACAATTCTGGTGAGTGAACAAACTGTCCCTTAAGAGTTTGACTAGTAAACTGTTGCATGAGCCTTATGGGATGTTGTCTATGAATGATGTGTGAATTAAGTGAAGTGTATGCTGATTTCCCATGCCTTCCTCCCAGGAGCCGGTCTTCTAGATCTCAATGTATTTGCCTGCTGTGACCAGTAACTTCAAAGCAGCACACAGCATGACCCTGTAACTTTCTCTCCGTGCTGAAATCCAGGAGGATTTCATGTTAGCGCTTCCTTTGTCATCAACTCTAATAAAAGTGGATTTAAAATTTTCCCTGGTCAGTGCTTCTTTTGACTGCTCTCTCCTCTCCTTTATGGAAATAGAACCTTATGGAAGTTGCTGGCATACACCTGTAGAGTGTTCATACCTGGGGTAGTAGAAAAAAGTCAGAGTCCAGTAGCACCTTAAGACAAACACAGCTTGTGGTAGGGTATGAGCTTTTGTGAGTCACTGTTCAATTCTTCAGATACAGCTAGAATCTGAGTCCATCTGTCCAATATATTGGAAAGTGGACTGTCGTTTGGCATCTGAAATCACTCCACCCTCCAATATATAGGACAGATGGACTCACATTCTAGCTGCATCTGAAGAATTGAACAGTGACTCACAAAAGCTCATACCCTACCACAAGCTGTGTTTGTCTTAAGATGCTACTGGACTCTTACTCTTTTCTACTGCTACAGACAGACTAACACAGCTACCCATCTTGATCTATCTCGATAGAACATACTTGGGGTGTTTCCCATAATGTTTAAGAAGCATGCTCACCTTTGTTTAGATGCTTGTACACGTTACAAACAGGCCCCTACCAAAGTTGCGCAGGAAGATGGGATCCTCTGGAAAGAACCCCCGTGGGGCTTCTGCCTGGTCTGTTGGTTGCAGGCCCTCCTACCCTGATGTATTCTCATTACGTATATTCAGTCAGATTCCCACAATTTTCTCAATGATAGAGGAGATAATAGGCTGACCTTCACAGTCATGGCCTCCCCTGAATGGGCAACTGCTGTTTCTTCTTTTGGTGTAGAAAGGATCAGGGGTGTCTGTAAACATTAGGGACTCTGCCTCAGGTCTGGATGGAACCACTCCTTTAGGTAATTTGCCTGTCTCATATTTCGGTAGCAAAATAAATGGGAGAATTTTGTGTTATAGATAGGGAGCTGTTGTGAGGCCTGCCTTAGAATTCCCAACCACAGGAGTTTAGACGGTCCAGTTCAGTATATACTTTTTGCAAGTTTTTAATATTTAATTTGTAAAGGCATTTGCCAGAGTCTTAAGTGTTGTGTTTCTATTGTTTTATTTGATGCCTTTATTATCGATTACATGTTAATCCTGCCCTTCCTCCAAGGAGCCCAGGTTTGCAAACATGGCTCACCACCTCCTCCTCCTCCTCCTCCTCCTCTCTTTTATCATAACAACAACTCCTTGAGGTAGGTTAAGTTGATTTGTCTTGGTAGGGAGCTCCTGGCAGATTAGGGATTGGATCCTGGGTAACCCCATCTTTAACCAGTACACCATTCTGGCGTTATAACAATTGTATGTCACTTTAAATGCCACGTGGCTGGAAAGGCTTCTAAGAAGTTTTTAAAAATCAACTAAAACAGTTTATCATGCAGTCTGCTGCCAGTGCTCACACAAGGAAGAGGGGTTGGGATGCCTACTCTGCATCTCGGAATCCATCACTTCTGAGGTCTCCTGTCCTTGTTTTCTCCAGTCAAATAATCAATCTTGTTTAAAAAAATAAAAAAAATTTCATTACTGGTGTGGACAAAAGTCTTACGACATTCTCTTGCACCTTTTTCTTTTCTCTTTTTGAATGTTTTTTTTCAGCTGAATTTGTCATTCAGTATTTTTTCCTGTTCCTTGAGTGTTCAAGATGGTGTTCCAAATCTTAGAAACTGCAGTTTTGTCCAAACATCATAACCGTAGTCTGTGTGTGTGTGTGGGGGGGCCTTTACATGTTTTCTCTTCCCCTCCTTCCTTCTTTTATAGGCATCAAGTCCCTCCTTCACTTCCTGGTTCTTAGTAACCAGCTTGCTGTGACATCGAAATTGGGTAAACTAAGGTTGCCAAATGGGAATCCCAAACCCACTTCAAAACTGATACCTCAACCAGTCCAGAACAAAACAACTATGAAACCATCCTTGGAACAAAACATTTCCACAGTCTGAGCTATGTAAACCACATTCTGAGCTTCAGCCGTGTTTGGAAAGCTTGAGAAAATAAAAATGTTTTGACCTGTCATTACAATCTGTGTAGGATTTAGTGTGGCAGGTGCCTCTGGGGAGATCATTCTACAGTTCAGTTCACTGTCTCTGAAGGTTACTACTGCTCTCATCTTCAGCAGATTTAATTCCTTGAAAAGAAGATGCCCGGAGCAAGGTTTTGTTTGCCATACTGAGAGCCTGGGGAGGCGGGGAGGCACTCTCCCAGATCCATTGGGCCCAGGTTCCTTGACAGTCGCATAACGTTGGCCATGTGCACATCCATCCTTTGATGACTTCAGCTGGCCAAATGTTGGCTGGCATGTATGTATCACACTATGAACAATGCTCTAGATCTCACTGAGAACTAACTTGATGAAATACTGTGAGATTTGTAGCTAGATTTCCTGAATGATTTTTGTTAGTAAATTGCAGCTCTGGGGATTTAGATCAAGACTGTGTGTGTATGTGTGTATGTTGGGGTTAACCCCACTCCCATTTTCCCAACCTTAAACAGACCTACAGAACTATTGTTTGCCTTGTCGATTGCCTCCAAGGGAGCAAGTAGTAGCTCCATGGAGTCACATACAGTTGGGAGAATGGCACAGCGTAGGCGAGAACCCTTCTGTTTGAACCCTTGATATCTAGTGGTCTGTGTGCTAGGACTTTTTTTGTATGGAGGAGGATTCGATAATTGAAAGCCTCTCAAGCTACAACCTCAAAACTGGATGCGGGAGATCTACAGTCACCTCTCCTGATGTCTTTAATTTTATTGAAGACTAGTGGCATTGGGCCCTGAACTGAATTAGGGCAACAGTGCTGGGGGCAGACTCTTAACTGCTGCCCTGTTTCCCTGAACTAAATTGCGCCCCCCATCACTGAATTTTGCTGTACTGAGGGGGGAAAACCAGATTATTAACCCAGGGGGGCTAAGAGTGGCTACTCTAGGGGGAGATTTAGACAGAAAATGGCATGGTGGAAAGAATTAAACACCCTCTCCCCGGTGCCAATTCCACCTTAGCAGCTGCTTTTGAGTGAAAATTATTATGGCCAGATATCAGGATCACACATCTTCTTTGTCTTCTCTGTTTGTCCGGAGACCCAGATTTATTACCTCAGGAGAACTAGGCCCAGTATTTCATAGTACCTCTTATTACCTCAGGCCCAGTGTTTTTCTTTGAGTCATTTACCCATTCATCAGCCAGTCATCAAAAGTACAGTAACCAAGTGATGTATGTTCACATGTGCACTGGCCTGTGGATACCTCATAAACATTGACTTTGAGAACTAAAAACTTGTGTAGGTAAATATCCCAGAGTTTGGTAACTTTCTCTTCTAAGGAACTGACACTTTTGTGATCCTTCTGCAATACCCCCTTGCCCCTTTCAGGAACATAATATGAAACTTGTTGGGAAGTCGCATGGGTACACTTCTGCAAATTCAGCATTTGTTAAAAAAAAAAAGTTACTACTGTCAACTGATCAAAGAATTTATAATCACTTGCCTTTTAACCGCTTAATCAATGAATTAATTGGGCCTTTCCTAACTGTGTCCAGTAAACTATAATTTAATTCATTGTTAAAAGGAAATTTCAGCTTCCTTGTTCATTCCCAACTATTTGAAGTGCACTGGAACCTCAACAACTGGACTGTTAACTTGCAGTCCTGATCAGTCATCCCGTAAACCCGGAGCCTGAAATTATGGGAGTGGATGGGGAAGCAGCAAGAGGTTAAAAAGTAATGTGAAATGAAATATGTTAAGGAAGTTGCACAGAGAGAGGCTTTTTTTAACTTCAGGAAGGCCAGTTAGTATCTTTCACAGGGGTGGTTGTCTGTAGGGCTGTCAGTTCCCTTGCTTGAAAAGATTCAGATCACACCTTTTAATTGAATTTGCTTTGTTCATAAATGGTATAGATAGTCACTGCATTTGCTTCTATTTTGGGTGTTAATGCTGAGCACTGAGCTGGATCCAGCCATCTATCCCACTCAGTCTCACTCAGTATCCTTTCACACCAAGCCCCATCTCATATGACTTTTGTCCAGGCAAGTCCTATGATCCCCATCTTTATTTTGGTGGTCAAACGGGATCCCTCCTTCCTCTTTCATCAGCAGAAATGCTGGTTGGATCCAATCCATTAACTCAATGTTAAATAGTAGTAATAGCAGCGAATTTAGGTGTTGCATGGAGCAGCCTGAAGAACAATCCTGTGCTAATTGTAAGCTTGTTGCAACTGAATCTTCCTGAATCTCACTCTGTCTTTACTCTCTGTTATGCGTAGGCTTGACTGTTCCATACCCCCATGCTGAGAATACACTTCTATTCTTTCTTCCTTGCTGCCTCATACACCTGCAGTTCCCTCCCAGAACTACTATGTATTGTTCCCAGTTTTTTTATTCTTCAAAGCTGTCCTCAGAATTTGCCTTCTTTGTGACATTTAACTAGAGATGTACAATATCAAGAAATTTTGAAGCCATCTGGAGATGGGGCTTCCCCCCCCCACCCCCCCACTGGACATTTTGGTGCAATATTTAAATGTATTTGTTCACGTACTTTTATTTATAGTATGCTTTTCTTGTTAAGACTCTAGGCAGATTATAGGACTCTGACCGAACAACATAAAATGCATCATTTGTAACAGCATATAAAATGGTACTGTTTGGCGTATTTATGAAATTTAAAAGTAGAAATGCCTTCATCTTCTACAAACAAAATTGGGAATATACCTAGTACTAGAGAGAGGGGGTAAGCTGCAAACTGCTGAACCCCATGCTACCTTAACATGTGTATTTTACTTTTTGCCATCTGAAAGACAGGAAAAAACAGATGTTTTAAAATAAAAAACCTACAGATTTTGTAGCAGTAAAAAAAAAGTGCTTGATTTGAACACAAACTATCTCAGAATAGGACTAGGAGGACATTTGGATATTGATCAACTTTATAATATTTTCAGCATTTAAACTCTTTGATCTTCCAGTGTATTTATTTAATTTTTTAAAAGTATATCTGAGTAATTTTAGTGTGTTCTGCATATACACATCTTTTTTTAGTAATCGAGATACAAACTTAATTTTGGTGTACACCAGTTTGGTGTAGTGGTTAAGTGCGCGGACTCTAATCTGGGAGAACCGGGTTTGATTCCCCACTCCTCCACTTGCACCTGGCTGGATGACCTTGGGCAAGCCATAGCTCTGTACCAGCTGTTCCCTCAAGGACAGCTTGGGAAAGAGTTCTCTCAGCCCCACCTACCTCACAGGGTGTCTGTTGTGGGGAGGGGAAGGGAAAGGAGTTTGTAAGCCGCTCTGAGACTCCAAGTGAGTGAAGGGCGGGGTATAAATCCAATCTCTTCTTCTTCTTCTTCTTCTATCCAAATATGCAAAGATCAAATAAATCATAGTTAACAAACAAACAAGCAGTTACTCTTATAACTTAAAACATTTTGAATTCTCACTATTACAGCACCCCAATCTTGTGTAACCCTCTCCACATCATGAGAATTTCGCATCAAGGTTAACTTTAATAACTTATGCATTTTCTTAACAATCTTCCTTTCTTAATTTAAACTCTTGAGTACTGTATAACCATTAGACACATTGTCATATAGTAACTGTGGACAAAATTAATCATAGTTAAACAATGAATGAAATATTGTTTGTCTACAATATAAACAGGAATTATTGTTCCGTAATGCCATAGAATGTCTTCTATAAAATCTTCCTGGTGCACATTTTGAGTAAGCGGAAGAACCCTGTCTTAAAAGCATTTCATTCAAAAAGATAAAATGTTTCACAAGAGTTCTTTTTTTCCAGTTCTCCTTTGTTTCTAATATTTCCATTGGAAAAACTGGGTGGGGGACTCCTTGAGAAAAAAAAACTGACACCCCCCCCCCCCCGGCTCCTATATTGCAAGGACCTTCACATTGCAAGGACCCTTTAACTTTTACCTCTTAATTTAAGCCCAAGGGGCTCAGAGGTTAAGATGCTGAGCTGCAGACTGCAAGGTCTGTAGCTTGGCAGTTCGAGACCCCAGTGTTGCGTGACAGAGTGAACTCCTGTCTCTGGCCCCAGCTCCTGCCAACTTAGCAGTCTAAAAGCAAGAAATTGCAAGTAGATAAATAGGTACCCCTTCGGTGGGAAGGTAACAGCGTTCCGTGCACCTCGGCGTTTAGTCATGCCGGCCACATGACCACGGAAATGTCTTTGGACAGCGCTGGCTCCTCGGCTTGGAAACAGAGATAAGCACACCCCCCCCCAGAGTCGGATGCGACTGGGTTTCGAGCAAGGGAAACCTTTACCTTTATACACATGTCACTGAAGCCCTGCTGGATCGACAAATGGTCCATCTAGTCCAATGCCCCATTTCCTGATGTTCCTGGAAATCTTACAAGCAGGGCGTGAAAACTAAAACCTCCCCTTCTCATTGTCTCCAAGCAACTGGTATTCAGAATTATACTTACTCTAAACATGAAAGTTCTATTTAGTCATCATGGGCTAACAGCCACTGATAGACCTATCCTCCATGAATTAGTCAGGGCTATTTTTGGGCAGGAATGCACAGGAACGGAGTTCCGGCTGGCTTCCGAGTTGGCCACACCTACAGCCCCCCCCCCCCCCCGGGTTCCCCAGGCACCTCGCAAGCCAAGCTGATCCAGGGAGGGAAGGCAGTTTAAACTGCCTCCCCTCCTCAGGTTCCACATGCGCAGCAAAAGTTGCGGGGCACTTGGGGAAGCCGATCCTGGGAGGGAGCTGTGCTGTCAAGGGTGTGGCCTAATATTCTAATGAGTTCCTGCTGGACTTTTTCTACAAAAAAAAGACCTGGAATTAGTAATCCCCTTTTAACGCCATCTTTGTCTCCACTGCTGAAATTCCAATTGAAAGCCCTTCAGGGTAGAGATCTGTCTGTAAAGTGCCACCTATACCAACAGTACAATATTAATGAATTTAATATCGTAATATAAGCAGTCCTGCCTATTTCTCCTTGAAGAAATGCTTTTTTTAAAAGGGGGAAAAATACCGTATTTCTAGTAGAAACCTTTGAAAGTACAGTGTTTTGTGTGGCATAATAATACCATGGAAGCAATTCTCTATATTGTATAAATATTTGCACAGTCACTTATAGTTACAATCAATTGCTGATCCTTTTTTTAAAAGAACAGCCACCTACTTGCTTCTACTTGCTGAAGGTCGCTAAGTAATATTATTTAGCGAGATGTCAGCAATATAAAATAATATATATTTTTAAAAAACACAGAATCAAATTTCCTAACCAACATGAGCCGGAAATCCGCCTTAGCTTGTGAATTAATTAATTATTATTAATGCAGCAAGTGAATGGTTGCTGGGAAATGTGTGTACTTTTGAGCTGTAATTAAATATCCTCACTCAAGCAGCTCCTCGTTTTCATAAATTAGAATTGTATTTTATGGCCCCTTTTTGTTTAATAAGAAAATATGTTCACAATGAATTTTACATTTTCATCTGGCACGGAATGCAAGGAAGGTTTTTAATATTCATCCTATCCTTGCAAAAACATATCTTTGTGTGTGCGTGTGTTTAGTTTTGAGGTTTTACAGAAGGAATACAGCTGTAATATCACTGTTAGGACAATCCTCTTGGTGGATTCATTTCTGGATTGCATGGCACAGATATGAAGTCAGGGCTGTACAAGGTATTTCCCCCCAGAATTCGTCCTGATAAACACATGGTGAAATTATATTGGAGCCTATTCCAAAACCTTATGAGAGGGCAGGGAAAGCAATGAACAGAACATTGCCACATTATGACATGTAATGTGCAACTCACTGCCTCATGATGTTCACTCACTGGAATAACTTTGGAACATAAATATGTGGCTCAGGTGATCCACATACCAGAAGTTGTGCCCCACCCCCAATGAACTGGAAGCTGTATTTGTAACATTATGCCATCCTGCCCAACCTGTGACCATCTTGCACTGATCATGTGTTGCACCTCTTCTGGGAGCCTGAGAGCCCCTATCCCCTTTTATTTCCCAAATCAGGCCCCAGACCAAGTGATTTACTGAGCCCCACGTGGGTTTAAATATTTATTTATATTTATTTATGTATTTAAATATTTATTTATTTATTATTTCGATTTATATCCTGCCTAGCCAGCGGACCGGCTCTAGGCGGCTGGCACAAATATTTGATGGGCTGTTGGGTTTTTTGGTGTAGTTGGTCAGAAGCTATGTAGGCCGGAGTTACATGCAACTCCTTAAACTTGGTTTGCAGCAGCAGCGTGATGATCAGGCTCTGCTATGTGGGTTGACATTTTAATTGGCTTTGATTTCAATCTGCTGCTGGTATGAATGTCATACCTGCATTGCCTGGTATATCCATATTTTCCCCCTTAATTTACTTCGATACCTGCAGCAATTCTATCGATACAAAACCATGACAGAACATCAGATGAGCATTTTAGTGCCACATATGAAAACACTCTTTGGCAAGGGGAAGAGTTTTGTAGTACTTGCAAGCCTTCACTTGAAGGTACCATTTCTGTTTCCAGTGTTGGTCTCTAAGGTGCTACTGGACTTGAATCTATCAGTAATTGGTGACCTCCCCCCCCCCCCCCCAAATGGCACTCCCACCTCTCATATTCTTTCTCTTGTCTTTCCTTTGTTTTATTTTTAATCAGTTTCCTTTGGAGGACAAGTATGCAAGCTCTGGGGAGAGAAAGCTTTTTGTCTTATGGGGTAAAAATTTTTGTGTGACTTAAAAGGAGGCAGATTTTTGACTAATTCTGTTGAAAGAGCATGTGAGTTTTCCATCACCACAGCATTTTAACAGATCCAATGAAGAGACGAGCCTTTGCATGCACAAATGAAATTAATTTGGAACCCAGCCTTCGGAAACATTAAGTCCCCCCAAAAAGCTTAGCAAGCTTTCAAAATCAGGAAAGGACGGTTTTCACAGAGAAAATATTCTTTCTGTGGCTCCTTTTGTGGTGAGATAGATTGCAAGGTAGAGCAAATTTGTAAGGCTGGGTAATTCCAGTGTAAATCCAGAAGATTCCACCCCCCCACCCCCCAGGACCTATTTCAGATATATGTCCAACCTACAGTGTCTATATTGTGCGTGTGACTTGCCTACAAAACCTCAGTCCATCATAAAATTGATAGTCTTTCAAGTGCCATGTTTTTTCTTTGGGGGGGGGGGTATTAAAAAGTGCTAAAAGGCACCCCTTTGGGAGCCATGTGTCTTTGGGCCTTATGTCTTTTCCAATACTCTCAAGAAGCCCTGTAACTTTTTTCAAGTAAACGCTAACAGTGCTCAATCTGTTTTTTAGAAATGTACAGTCTATTGTTGAAAGCCCTCCTCAAGAGTTACAGGTGGCGTGCTGCCAGGCACAACAAGCTCTTCAGCCTGCTTGGGAACGGCTCTGAAGAAGCTGTCCATTGAATGTCCAGCGAACCGTTAGCCTTGACTGCATGACGCAGTGCTTTTCCAAGACTTCTTATCAAGGGTGTGACGGCTGGGTGTCTCAAGAAGGGTGTTTTGTCTAATCAGTAACTGAACATGTGAATTTCTCCTGTGTTACTGGAGGCCAAAGTGGCTTTCTCCCCTCCTTATATCAGTTTCTTCTGCCAGCTTCAGCAAATGCAAAAAGTGTGAGGAAATGTCTGAATTGGTGAAGTAAACAGTTTGCTAGATATGGTGCTTTATCAAAGCAGGACATTTGAGGGTGGGAGGGATCGGTGGGTGGGATCTCCCCCCCCCCTCCTCAGCCACCTCCCCCCCCCTCCTCAGCCATCTATCTCATCTCTGCAAATGTAAGTCACTTTTTTAAAAAAAGCAGGGGAAGTACCTTTTTTTCCTTGCTGCATAAACTGTTGGTGTGTTGGCCTAATGTTAGAGTATACCTTCACATAAATAAAATACTTTACTAAATTTAGAGGTAGAGGTTTCATTGAGGATGATACCAGCTACAAGGGGGGGAAATCATGTTTCATTAATAATCACTATTTTGTGGTCTAGAACAGCAGTGAAGACACCAGCATCAGGGAGAAAATAAAGGAAATTTCACTCTATACAGTTATTTCACATTCCCACTCAATGAAAGTTGGGGTAAATATACTATAGTTTTCAAAAAAGTATGAACGGGAGGCATAACATTGCCACAGGGCAATTGACAGCATTAAAGCTGAGGAATGCATGAAGTCATGGAAGATCAAAAATGAAGTTTTATCAATTCCCTTCTTCCCTTTCAGGATCAATTTGATTGATTCCCTATCCTTTCTGGGAGAGGAGCTATGGCTCAGTGGCAGAGCATCTGCTTGGCATGCAGAAGGTCCCAGGTTCAATCCCTGGCATCTCCAGTTAAAAAAGGATCAGGTAATAGGTGATGTGAAAGACCTCAGCCTGAGACTCTGGATAGCCACTGCCAGTCTGAGTAGACAGTACTGACTTTGATGGACCAAGGGTCTGGCTCAGTTTAAGGCAGCTTCATATGTTCAAATATACAACTAAGAGCATAAACAGAGAGCATGACAAAGAGGTGTTTGAAACCCATGTCATTATGCAGGCAGTCACTGCAGAGCCAGGACTGGCTGTAGTTCCCTGTGGAGTGTAGACTGTGACAAAATTCAGATTTGTTACGAGAAATTGCCATCAAATCCAGAGCCGAATTCTCTGTATGCAGAAGCCAGTGGATTTGCTTCCAGGCATGTAAACTTAGAACTGCAGCATACATGGGAAGCAGATCTCAGAAAACAGCCATTGTGCGTCTGAGAGGCACAAAACTATTACACGTGTGATACAAGGGCCACATGCTGTTCCCCAACAAACCTGAGGACTTTTGTAATGTGTAGATGGGGCCTTAGTGAGAAGTTGAGGACACTGAGAGGAGTTGAGGATGCTGCTTAGAGATCCTTAGTCTCCTTTACAAAACTACAGTTCCCAGGGTCCCATGGATAGAGGAAATGGCTGTTCAACCGGGATAGCAGTGAACCAGGTTAAACCTGTCTTTAATAAGGCTCATAGTCACCCAGATATGCCAGATTCACAGAAAATCGCTGTCCACTAGCACAGGCACGCATTCTCAGACAAGGCTCTGGGTGAGTTATTATGTCACTATGCCTTCTGCTTTTGTAGTTTTGATAAAAATATTTTTATTTTCCTTTTGGTTTTTGAATGAGTACAAAGCCAGCAATATATAGGAAGACTAGACAGCATTGTTTGGTGGGTCTGTCAGTCCCAAAATGGGTGAAAAACTCTTTGTTCTGTTTGGATTTACAAAATTGTCAGAATATCAATTCGGCTGCCTTTTCCAGCACTTCCTTCTCTAGCCGGGGCTTTGTTTTGGAACAAGTGCTGGTCAAACAAGCTTTTGTTTGCGGTCAGTCACTTGGCTGACAACAAAACTTTTTGTGAGGCAGACAATGAGGAAGCTGTTGGCGTGGCGGCCAGGGGCAGCTGTGATATTACTGGCAAGGCATACTGATGTGAAATAAAGGAGGTTTGTTGCACACAAGTGCACAGGGAATATGTTGGAGGAGTGTGGCGGCAGAGGACTCTCGGCGGATCTTCATGCGCTTGTCAAAATGTGTTTGAAGTCCATGTTTATTCACATGCTTCTGTTCCCTTCTTCCTTATGGCAGGGTTGTACTTTCTGTGTGTGCTTTTCATTATTTTGGGGTGAGAGGGAAAAATCCAAGTTCTGTGCCAGGAAAAGCCAAATTCTGGACTTGGAATAAACTGTGCAGCTTAAGTGGAATAAGCAACTCATATGCTGCATGAATGAAAAGGGTAACAAAACAAGAAAAAAGAGGAAACCTCTTGACTTGCATCTCCTTGCAATACACATTCTATGGGATTCATGTCTTTTCTGAGATCTGGGAGTGGGGAGGAATATGAAGAGCCCTTTTTTGGGGTAAGGTCAAACTGATGTTTAAATCAGAGGGGTTGTCCATTTAACCATTTGATTTGGGGGATATTTTTTTCCCCAGTGTTGAACACAGTATGGCTCTGAACTAGATCTAGTTGCACATGATAAAATATGTTGCATGTAGGTAATGAACCTGTTTGCAGATGCTTATCCCCAGTCGGTCATTGTCAAGGGACACGTCCTGTGTGGCTTAGATGAATATTACAACAGAAATATCTGTTGTCATTGGCTGGGCATGTACTTCTCTGTTCCGTAAAGGTGCATGGATCTCCCTTGCTGGATCAGGGCTTTTGAGAAGAATAGTATAATTCCCAGCCTGCATCTTTTGAAAAGGACTGGGTAAAAATTAAAAACAAACAACCCCAGTAGGTAAACATTAATGTAAAGATTGAGAATTTAATACCTAAAATTTACATAATATGTTAAAATGTTCAAGCCACTGTGGGTTTTAAACGGATTCCTGTGAAAAACATCCTCTCTGAAAGCAGAAAACTAACACCGCATAGCTTTACTCCTGGCATGTATTTTGTTTTACCCTGAGGTCAGGCAGAGAAGACTTGCTCTGTGTCCTATGGTGAAATTGTCAAGGACCAGGCAGGGCCTTTTCTGTTGTGATACCATTCCTTTAAAATTTCTTTGCCTAGGGAATCACATCTGTCCCTCTCTTTGTGCAACGTTGGCGGCAGTTAGATTTTTATTTTAAGAAGCTTTTTTCTGTGTCTGTTTTTCTCTGCCTTTATTTTTATTTTTTTGCTGATTGTTTGCATGTCAATCTACCGAGAAACATTTTGATTTCATTGTTTTAAAACACTTGATTTTTTAGACTACTTTAAGCACTTCCACAAATGGGGGAAGGCCAGTTGGGTTGGGTCCTACTGGCTTTTCTGCTTACTACCCTCCTCTCTGCAGCTTATCTTCTTGGGTCCGTGGCATAGACTTTCCAGTGGTCAAAAGGCGCCTTTCTTTTCTTTTTCACCAGTAGAGAAGTAGGGAGTATCCAACTCTATGTGTAAACAAACTGATGGAAGTAAGATGAGAACAGGGACTTCCTGGTCTGTGGCAGTCTCTATGCTCTACTGGCTTTCACCGTCTCTGAATAAATGCTATGAAGTTTGGATCCCTTGCTTCTTCATAACATGTAATTGAAACGTTTTTCTATCGTGTGGCAGAAGTAAACTCTTTTATGGTTGTAATGCAGTTTTAAAAGAATGGCGTGATAGTGACTTCTTTGTCAGCAAAAAATAAAAAAAGAGCCCAAACTTATCACAGATGCTGTTACTGAAATGATATTACATCCGTATGCCCTTTCTTTCACATTTTCCTGTAATCCTGTTATGGCACCGTCCCATTACCTCAAGCACTGTCATCCTTAAACACTGTCAAATCTTAACTGGATTGCCAAGGACATAAGGAAGGCATTTAGGGGGTGAACCTGATGATGATTTCTGCTAAAGTTTGTGCGCATTTATGTCTGTATGCTTCACACACACGTGTGCATGTACACAAGCAGTATATCATAGGAGAAATTGTTGAGGTAAAATGTGTATTTAACAGCTTTACAAGCTCCTGGACTCACACTGAATAAAAGAGATAAATTATCTATGTATGTGTGGGGGCGGGTAATAGTTTGGGGGAAATTTTCTTAAACGTGGCACACGACACGTTTTTGTGGTCCTTCTATTCTCATGCATGGCTTCTGCCACTGTTATTTCATGTTAGTTGAGAGAGTCCCAGCAGTTACTCGGTCTGGTGTTTTCATTTGGCCTCAATATTCATGGTAGTCATAGATGTTTCAGTCTTGACTGCCATTTTGTGATGCTCAGTAATAGAAGAAGAAGAAGAAGAGATTGGATTTATATCCCGCCCTTCACTCACTTGGAGTCTCAGAGCGGCTTACAAACTCCTTTCCCTCCCCCTCCCCACAACAGACACCCTGTGAGGTGGGTGGGGCTGAGAGAGCTTTTTCCCAAGCTGTCCTTGAGGGAACAGCTGGTACAGAGCTATGGCTTGCCCAAGGTCATCCAGCCAGGTGCAAGTGGAGGAGTGGGGAATCAAACCCGGTTCTCCCAGATTAGAGTCCGCGCACTTAACCACTACACCAAACTGGCTCACAGTAGGTTGAAGTATTTGCAAGTAATAGGTTGAAGTATTCTAGTATACGCCATAAATGCTGATTTAGGGAGCAGTTCTGAAAAGCTGGCTTGCAATACATTTGATCTTAACCGGTTTTGTAATGAGCTGAGCAGTGTTTCAAAGTGATTTCCTTAGCTCTTGGGCAGTGTTCCCTCTAAGCTGGGTTAGTATGAGCTAGCTCACAGGTTTTTAGCCTCTAGTTCACACATTTTTGTCTTAGCTCAGGAAGGATGGCTCTAGGGCAAACTAATTTATACAGTAGCCAAATTGTTTGCTCATAACTTTAATGCCAGCAGCTCACAAAGTAGAATTTTTGCTCACAAGACTCCACAGCTTAGAGGGAGCATTGCCTTGGGCAGTCTTAACTTCTGAAAGTAAATGTGTATTTTTTGTGAAATCACTGAAGATGTGACTGGTCAAAAAAGAGGTGAAGTGAAATCAAAGTTCGGGACAGAATTCCCTGAACCCCCTGAAAATGGCATACAATGGCTGCCATCACACACACACAAAATAATTCACTTTCAATCCACTTTCCAACTGGATTTTGCCAGTGAAAATCCAGTTGGAAGGTGCACTGAAAGTGGACTGAACCAGCCAATGACTCAGTTTGCATTTGTATGTGTTGAAAGGATTGTAAATTGCCTTTGTAGGCTTGTGGATAGCGGTGGTAGGCCTGTTTTTGTGTTGAGATCAAGGCATTATTTATTTTATTTATTTATTTCATGTGATTTATATCCCGCCCTCCCCGCCATAAGGCATAGTTTTTAAGGCGTTTGAAGTGTTGGTTTAGAATGAGACTGGAGGTATCTTCACTGCCCTCTTGACATGCTGGACTGTTTGCAAGATTTCATCAAAAGGTAATCTTTTATCCGTTATTACTACTAACGTAATAGGTCTGTGGTACAATAGAGAAGTGCAGATGAAGCTTCTTACAGGACATCAACACTGTGATACAAGAACCCACAAGATGGAAGACTCTCCCTGCCTTGTAGTTTTTTATCATATAGAGCCCTCACTGGTCCAGAAGGCAGCCACTTGGTCCCTGAAAACACATTTCTGCCATTGCAAGCAAAAGGGACTTTCTTCATTGTTCCTTAAACTGAAAGTCAGGTCTTCTTTTGAGTCATAGCTTTCCAGACCTAGGCTTCAAAACCCATTTTAAATGCCCTGGAACACTCAAAGAATGAATGAAAGTGCCTCTGACCATGTGTGGTGGGGATTCCCCACTCCCATGCTACCAATTAATTGCTACTCCATAATACTTTGTGCATGGGTTTTTTGCCACTTTTTTCAAGGCAATTCACGATTCAGAATAATTCCTTACAGTATATTATGGATGACACAAAATCAAAAAGAGATTGTCATAGGAAAGCAAGCACATTCAGAAGCCACCTGTGATATATATACTGTTTACATAATGACCAGGTAGAACAACCACTGCAGGAGAGAATTCTGGTCAGGAGGTTTGAGAACAGGGGTCCTACTGTTGAACATGCAGCACTTATGAAATTTTGAGAACAGGTAGTAGGTGCCACAACAAAATGGCTGCCTAGGCATGCCAGCCCCCAAGTGGGGGCGGCTTTTGTGGGCTTGGGGTCAGCCAACTGGCCATCGGGGGAAACCCCACCTCTAAAAAGACGTCCTTTGGTGACGCCGGTGATGCAGTGACATCATTTCCAGGAGCGTTGCCCCGACATCGCTGATGTGATGACACCACTTCTGGAAGTGACATCATTGTGTTGGTGACATCCCTGCCCACCCCTGGAATGCCCCCCCAAATCTCCCTGCTGGCAGCTGGTAAGGACCTGGCAACCCTCTGGCTGCCACAGGGTGCTGAGTCCAATCACCAAACATTAGAAGGTAAGACAGAATGTTGGGAGGTTCCAAGCCAAGCTCCCTCCTATGATTGAAATAAGGGTTTCCAAACTGAGGCACCTCCTACTCCCAACCAAGCGGAGGAAAAGCAGGGTTTGTTCTGTGTTTTCGGGAAGAAGTAAGTGGGCATCTGGAAACACACTGATGGGTGTTAAGGTGATGTGGGCACCATGGTGGGGATGGTTTTTAGAACTGTAGGTAAGCACTTGCTGGTCAGAGATCCTGACCAGTCAAGGTTAGCCCTAACATCTTCCATTTTAGAAATACGGCCTTGAACTCATTTCCAAATCCTGTCTTTCTGTCCTCAAGCCACTAACGTACTCTTAAAGAGGCAGTGGATAACACAAAAAAGGCCCTTGGGGATTTGAGGGACTGAACGAAGGGCAATGGTGATAGTTATTAATCTGACATGAATTTGTGAATGCGTCCTTCGGGGAAAAGGGCCTATAATAAATTCCTGGTTGGAGACCGTTAAGAAGGTGCCTGTTTGCACAAGGGCAGCGTTGCAGTTCTGGAGGTTATAGCCTTGTTGCATTCATTCCTACAAAACCCCATGCTTGCCTCACTAGTAATAGTAAGAATGCATGACCACATAATTACAGTTAATGTTGAAGTTAATGGCTCTCCAAAGCTGCTCTCTGAGCTGTTGTTTCTCCGAATGAGTCACAATTAATTTCACCAGGTTTAACGGGCTTGTGACATGCAGGCCGCTACTTATATTACCCGGAGGTTAAAGAACTAGTGTTGTATGTCTAGTAGTAGCAGAAGAAGTGTTCTTAGTTATAGTAATGAGATGACAGTTGTGGCAGTCATGCTGCTGTCTGGTCTATCCTTGAAAAGTGCAAATGCAGTAATATCAATGTACTTATGAGTAAACTTGCATAGCACTGAGCCATGAGATTTACTTTCAAGATACTTAATAACGTTTTATTTGTTAAAGCTGACTCGAGTTCAGTTTTTCAGAAAAAAATGACATTAAACAAAAACTAGGCACTGTTAAACTAAAATATCTCATTTAAAACAAGCAGTGAATTAATTGCAGACCTGACACCCTTGCCAGGTTGGTCATGCATTTACTCTAAAAGCATTAAAGAAATAAGTTTCTAGTGATCATTGGTTATGTTCCTACAGGATTATGTTCCTACATGTTCTTATGTTTATTATTATTATTATTATCATTATTATTATTATGCAGCATGTTTCCCTTGAAAGACTACTTAAAGGGGCTGGAAGGAAGGAAGCGCGTGTGCGCACACACACACACACACACACACACACACACACACACTATATATATATATATATATATATATATATATATATATACACACACACACACACACACACACACACACACACATATACACACACACACACACACACACACACACACACACACACATAAAGTTAGGGGAAGTATAGTTTTGAAATATTCTCTGCACTTTGTGGGTTGAGACTGAGAGCAAAAGGGCCGGCAGAAACTAAAAAAAGACATTTCCTGAAGGTCCTGGAGTAGTATATCTCACTAAAGTGGCTTAAAGTTAAGTATTGTTTCTTTATTATTTTGAATTTATTTATTTACATAATTAATATGCCACCTTCCAAAATCCTGCTTCTTATTATATAAAATATACCAATTTTAACATGTTATACTCATAATGCTGTAAAGTCAGTATAATATTTTAAATTTCAAAATTTCAAAACTGAGCATGTAGTTAGCAATACGATTGGATACTGTACTAAAGCAGGATTATTCTGCAAACCTTGTCAGTACGGTTAGATGCTCTAGGATTGCATACAGACCACCCTCTGATATACAAAATGAAAAAAAGTACTATACATATTAAGTGGGTGCAATTGGAAGGGATATTATTCCTCACCAGGGTTCCAGGGTTCTTATCTCTTTACTATCTGGTAATCTAGTTGCTCTGAAAAGCAAAAGGCTGAAAAAGAAACCAAGGTTCCTAGTAGCAGAAGATTCAGCAGTGGGAGACCATATCAAAGACATAGTCTTCCCCAGATAAGAATTTTTTTTTTTAAAAAAAGGCATCCAGATTAAGTTAGGGAAACCTGAATAAATTATTCAAGTTTGCATAGCATTGTCATTGTTTTATATGACATATTACCTTGCTTAACATAAGGAAATATATCAGCCCAAAAGTCTGGAAAAGCTGAAAATCTGGGATTAAACCATCAGCACCCTTTTGCACGGCAGCCAACCAGTTGCCTCTGGGAAGACTACAAGCAGAACATAGGGTAGAACATAGAACATAGGGAGGAGAAGAGGTTGGATTTATACCCTTCCCTTCCCCTCCCCACAACAGACGCCTTGTGAGGTAGGTGGGGCTGAGAGAGCTCTCGCTCAGTGTGAGGTAGGTGGGGCTGAGAGAGAACTGCCCTTGTGAGAACAGCTCTGAAAGAACTTACGACTGACGCAAGGTCACACCAGCAGCTGCATGTGGAGGAGTGGGGAATCAAACTCAGTTCTCCCAGATTGGAGTCTGCTCTCCTAACCACAACACCAAACTGGCCCTCTGGCCACCAGCAGGGGATGGTGGTGCAGTAGGATTGCCAGATCCAGGCTGGGAAACTCCTGGAGATTTGGGGATGGAGCCTGGGGAGGACAGGAGCATCAATGGGGCATAATGCCATAGAGTCCACCCTCCAAAGCATCCATTTTCTCCAGGTAAACTAATTTTTGTAGTCTGGAGATGAACTGTAATTCTTGGGGATCCCCAGGTCCCACCTGGAGGCTGGCAACCCTAGCAGAACATGATGTCTCCTGCTTGTATTACCCACCAGCAACTGGTGTTCAGAAGTATATTGGCTCTGAACATGGAGGGTTCATCTGGCAATTGTGGCTAATAGCTGTTGGTAGAACTATTTTCGGTGTGATAGTCTCATCAGGGAATGAACAAGATGTTATGCAAGCTTCTGACATTCTTTCCTTCAATTAAAATGTGGTCTGAAGGTATGGATGATCTTATTAATGCTAAGCAGGTGTGAGTCCGGTGAGTGTGTGGATGAGAGACCACCCACCCTAGGTATGTACTGGAAGAAAAGGGGGGCTTAATAAGGCTATTAGAAACCTCTCCACTGCTTTCTGACTTCCTTTGGCATTCCTTATACATTCTAATGCTTATTTTCACAGTTACAAAGATAGAAAAAATGAAAATTGCACATTCTCCGGATGATAAATTCTTTGCCCTCCCTGATAGTAATTTCCATGCTCAAGGGGTGCAGTAGTGAAGCAAAAGATATACAGATATACAGAATCCTGGGGCTGATCACACTTTAAGGGTGATCACGTTCCTTTAGGTATGGTAACTCCAGTCTTGTAAATAACCACTGGCATGCTGCTTGCCATTGGCAGGTATGTGTAAAGGTCAGGGTTCCCCAATGTGATGCCTGTGGGCACCATGGCACCTGCCAACACCTTTCCTGTCACCCACCAAGCATTTTTAGAAAGTGGGCAGGGCCAAGTAGGGCTTTTGCCCAGCAAACCTTCTGTCTGAACACTGGAAAGTTGATAGGCTGGGCAGATTTTTTTTTTAAACCTGCTGCTTTTTGCTGCAGCTGCCAGCACAGAACAAATGACTTCACTGTGTGACTGAAGGTAAGTGTCAGCAGCCACTTTGTGTCTGCATCCACCACGCTCTGTCAGAATTCTAAAGGTGCCCACATGTTCAACAAGTTTGAGGACCCCTGATATAGGCAGCCGGGGAAGATTTTTTGAAATGGGTGGAGTCTTGATTGTCTCACTTTTTTTCAGACCACTGGCACACTACAGATGCTTACACTAGAAAAGGTGGGCAGGCAGGCTGGTGACTTTGGGGGATCTGGAAGGTTGGGTAACACTGGGAGCCTGTTGAGAAATTACCTTGGAATGATGAATAAGATATTTGACTGAGGGGGGGTTATTCTTGTTTTGCTGCTAAAATATGTATGTTTCCAGCTTTTTTTTTTTTAATGAATTTGTGTGCTGAGTCCAGAAGTGAGAAGTTCAATTTGACACAAAGCCAACAGATCTGCAGAGGTGTAACTCTCCAGACATGCAAGACCTTCTAAACCTGAGACTTCCTTCCACATAGCAATCTCTTGCTGGAGTAATTCTCCCCTCACTGTAACCCATAGAAGGAAGTAAAAAGGACCCTGTTAGCAAACCTTACAACATCTCTGCTGGCAGGTAGAAGTCCTCCTCTTAGCACAGGCTTGTAAATAGCTACATGTCTACTGTTTGGTGGCAAATAAATATTGACCAGCAGGCAAGGATGTTCTTGTAAAATGGATGAGAACTGGGTCTTTCCCCCTTTTTTCATAGGGTTGATGTGCTGCAAATGACTTACTTAGTATGCACAGTCAGGTGGTGGCTAATAAATTGGTGTATATGCTAATTTGCCAGGTTATTCTAGACTGGCTTGATGAGGGGGTAAAAAGTAACACTTTTTCCCTCCATAGAGAACAAAGGAGGGGATGGTACAACCTGTTTGGGGGCCCGTAGAATTGGACCCCGTGGTCCAATCTTCTTGAAACTTGGTGGGTATTTCGAGGAGAGGCCCCAGCAGCTACCCTGCAAGTTTGGAGCCTCTCCCTCAAACCCCCTTTCCTCCAGCCCCTCATATACCCTATGAGTTTTTGCCATTGACTTCAATGGCCCATAGGGTATAATGGGGCTGAAGCTGACATTCCCTTTCTGACACACTTCTGGTGGGGTCAGGGGACGTGGCATATGCTAATGAGTTATGCTAATGAGTTATGCTAATGAGCTCCTGCACCTCTTTTTCTACGAAAGGACTCCTGGGTGTATTAAAGGAGAGTGATCAGACGCCAACATCTGGGAAGCACCTCACAGCCGTCAGCAACCCGTTTTGTTCTGCCGCACAAGCAAAGTAAAAAAAACACCTCAGAACGTCCTGTCGCAAACGGGCTGCTATGGGCCACAGGCGGACTTTCCAGTGTCTGATTGCACCAGCACGCTCCCATGACATTTGGATAGTCTGATCAGGTTATCCTGACTCTGTGCCATTATTTTGTCCCCGTCGCAGTATGCACATCAGCGCACACCCCTGCAAATTCCATAGGGAGACCTCAGTGCAGCAGTGCAAGTCATCGATTCCTTGTGTAAGTGCATTGGGAACAAACGGTAAGAAAACCTCCCTGACTCACCTGCAGTTGCGTCTGATCACGCAGTAGCGGGCTTCACCTGCATCTACAAAAATCTGTGTGATCACGCAACTGAGGGTCAACTTACGCTGGAGGAAACAGCCTTGCTTCCCCCCCCCCCCTTTTATCTCGCACATGGAACAACCACCTAAAAACAGGTACTGGGGCTAAGACACTTTGGCTCAAATTAAGCCTCATTAGTGTGTTTTAAACTAGGCTAATCTCTGAAGTTTTCCAAGATGGTCCCTACGCCTTGTCCATTCCCCTTTGAATCTCACAACTGCCCTCTCATTTCTCCATAGTTTTGGAGAGAATGCTGGTGGGTTATCAATTTTTCATTCCCTGACTGTTGCTTTTGCGAGTTTTAGGTAGTGAGGAAGAAGGGGCTGCTGTGTCAAAAAGAAACAAACTTAAACATAAATTAACACCAAAAATATAAATGGTGATGTGCTGTGGAGGAGCTCCTTCATCATTCAGAGTTTGTTAATTAATAGAATAGCTGGATTCCAAAGTCCCTTCCTCAGATTGACTAGCAGCTTGATCCTTGGATAGTCACATTGAGTTCAGTGGTGCTCCTTTTGCATTAAGCTTACCCTTTATAACTAAGAGTTTCAGAAGCTGGCCCATTGAATAACAAGGAAGATTATTCCATTAATTTGTGCATTAGGCTTTCATACAAAGGCTCTCACCGGTAGCTAAGTGCTGCCAATTAACACACTGAAGTGTGTGTTCCCTCCAATGGAACGCTTATCTTTGGTAAATGTAAAGGCCACTTTTGAACAGTAACAGATGCTGAAAAGGCCCTTATTTTCATTATGATTGTCTTCTTCTATTTTAACAAGTGTCCTTCAAATCTGTACAAGGCCAGTCACAGAAATGTGGGTAGCTGGACTGAGCCCCCAAAAGCTGTGCCTACCCACTGCGTAGTACTATCTTTGATCAGTTTACTATAGAATCATAGAGTTGGAAGGGGCCATACAGACCATCTAGTCCAACCCCTGCCCAATGTAGGGCCAGCCTAAAGCATCTCTGACAAATATTCATCCAGCCTCTACTTGAAAGCTGCCAATGAAGGGGAGCTTACCACCTCCCTAGGCAGCTGATTCCATCTTTGAACCACTCTGACCGTGAAAAAGTTTTTCCTAATATCCAGTCGATACCTTTCTGCATGTAATTTAAATCCATTGCTTCTGATCCTATCCTCTGCTGCCAACTGGAACAGCTCCTTGCCCTCCTCAAATGACAGCCTTTCAAATATTTAAAGAGAGCAATCATGTCCCCCCCTCAATCTCCTCTTCTCCAAACTAAACATTCCCAAGGCCCTTAGCCTTTCCTCATAGGGCTCAGTCTCCAGACCCCGATCATCTTTGTCGCACTCTTCTGCACCCTCTCGATTTTGTACACATCCTTTTTGAAGTGCAGCCTCCAGAACTGCATACAGTACTCAAGGTGTGACCTGACCAAGGCAGTATACAGAGGGGCTATGACCTCCTGCGATTTTGATATTATGGCCCGTTTAATACAACCCAAGACTGAATTTGCCTTTTTTTGCTACCGCATCACACTGACTGCTCATATTTAGTTTACAGTCCACTCTTACCCCAAGATCTCTTTCGCATACACTACTCCCCAGAAACATATTCCCCATCCAATATTTGTGCTTGACATTTTTGTGGCCCAGATGTAATACTGTGTATTTATCTTTGTTGAATTGTTTGAATCCTGTTGTTGAATCCTGTTTGCAACTGCCCACTTCTCCAGAGTATTCAGGTCTTGTTGAATTTTAACTCTGTCTTCTTGGGTGTTTGCTACTCCTCCCAATTTGGTATCATCAGCAAATTTAATGAGTAGCCCTTCTACCCCTTCAGATCATTGATAAAAATATTGAAAAGTACTGGACCCAAAACCAAGCCCTGCAACACCCCACTGGACACCTCCCTCCAATCTGATGAAACGCCACTGACCACCACTCTTTGGGTGCGGTCCTCTAACCAGTTCCCTATCCACCGAACTGTCCTATAGTCCAGTCCACAGTCTTCCAGTTTGCCCATCAGAATGTCATGGGGAGCCTTATCAAAAGCTTTACTGAAATCCAGGTAAATCACATCAACCGAGTTCCCACGATCCACTAAGCTTGTCACATGATCAAAGAAGGAAACCAGGTTGGTCTGACGATCTGTTGGGGACAAAACCATGCTGACTTCCCCGGATCACTAAGTGGTCCTTCAGATGCTTACAGATCAATCTCTTTAAAATCTGCTCTAATATCTTCCCAGGAACAGAAGTCCGATTGACCGGCCTGTAGTTTCCCGGGTCATCCTTCTTCCCTTTCTTAAAGACTGGGAGAGAGCGTGTGTGTGAGAGAACATGAGAACAGCCCTGCTGGATCAGACCAACATTCCAGCTAGTCCACCACCCTATTTCATACAGTGGCGAATCAATTCTTCTGGACAGCCAAGAACAGGGCATGAAGGCCAAGGTCTTCCCCTGATGTTGCCTCCTGGCTTTGGGGTTCAGAGGCTCTGTGCTTCTGAATGTGGAGGTTCTCCTCAGTCACTGTTGCTAGTAGCAATTGATAGATTTATCCACCGTGAATCTATCTAATCATCCTCTTTTAAAGCTGTTTGTAAGAGAGCTATCAGCCTCCGGTAACAGATGGAAGGGCAGCAAATTATTGATTATTTCCTTGATTATTATGTTTACTGAGTGGAGAGGAGCCATTTTGAGTTTCTGTCTCAGGTGTTAGAGAACTTTGGGCCTGCTTCCCTCTTTCTCTGTCACAAACACACACATGCATCTCACTGTTGTAATATCACTCCTTCCTTCTGCTCTACTCCTCTCCAGCTCTGAGGAATCTCTTGTTCAGTTCAGCTGAGTCCCCTTTCTTTCCTTGTTCCCACAGTGCACTGTTGAGCTCGACATTCAAGGCTCATACTGGGGCATGTGCCATTTTGACCAGTGGTTATATTGGTTCTGCTTCCAGGCCTCAATGACAAATAGACAATTGGGTGCCAACAATAACATGAATAATTTAGACGGTTTATGTGTGTCCAGCTTTATGGCTTAGATTGTAGAAAAAGCTGTAAAAATGAAATTAAGTTATCTGTGGACTGGCTTTAAATGCTGAAAGAAACCCTTTCAGTATGGAACTCTTCCGTTTGTCCTGTATTGCAAAGGATTCTAGGAAACAGGTTCAAGTGTGTTCAGTTTACATTGGAGCACCAGTATCACAGCATCCCTGTTGCCCTGTGCAAAGTTATAATATAATCTAGAACACACTCAATATTGGCTTATGTGCATTGCTGGAGAAGATCAGCAGTTGTGGGCAAGCTGTATTCATGAAAGATTGTCTTCCTTTGGTGATCTCATGAAGAAACTACTGACAGGTTTCTGAAGATCTCCAGGATTCCCTAGCATACAATTTGAAGCTTACTGACCTAACACATACAGCTTAAATTTGTACCAATACTACTGAAGAGAGAGTTATATTTTGGGCTGCCAGAACAAATCCCCCTTTCCCTGATCCTACAAAAGCTACAGTGTGTTGATGTACCTGGCTGCTGTACTGAAATTGCTGCTCTCAGCATGTGAGGCCAGGCTAGTTGTTACTAAGTTGATGTGTGTACTAATTTCCTACCTTTTTTCAATGAGAAGCAGCTGTAGAAGGCTGTGAAGACTCTGTTGACTTTTTCCCTTCAATCCATTTTTCCTGGGCAACCCAGGGGGACAGTTTTGAATGGGAAGACAGCCCAAGAGGAAAGGATTAATCAGCACCCCCCTCCTCTGCTCAGACTTGGAACCTTCTGCAATTCATTCATTCAAAAATGTATAACTTGCCTTTCCCTTGTAACTCAAGGTGGCCTACAGTTCCAGTATTTCAAAAAGTACAGAATTCAATAAAACCCGATTAACTCACATTCCAGATGCCTGAAGTTTCAACCCTATTAAAAACTCTCACAAAAAAAATGTTCTTACAGGGCTTCCTAAAAACTTTTAAAAATGGTACCCCCCCTTCGTCTCACACAGCCCATTCCACTACAGAGGAACAGGTTCTAGCAGAGGCCAAATGGGCCCCCTTAATCTGGGGAACAACAAGAATATGGCAACCGGAAGACCACAGTTGGTGCATAGACATATGTGGGGAGAGATGGTTACAATGGTTTAGCTCTAAGTAATCAGTGGACCGTGATTCCCTTCATCATTTAATCGCAGGGTGGTTAAAGGTGTGAACTTGAAACTCGTGCTGTCCTCTAGTCTGTCTACAGACGCCCTCTTCTTGCTTGCAAGTGTTCTTTCGCTTTTGAGTTCCATTTTTCATGTAACTGTCTTGTTCTTAAAGTATCAAGTACATCTTTTGCAGTATCCACACTATGTAGAACCTAATCTCCAGAGTTTTGACCAATAAACATTTTTTGTTGTTTTCAGACATATTTTCTCGCTCTGTGTATTTTATGATTGCCCTTTGCTACTGGGCAACTATAGCTATTTCAGCCTGCCCGTTCCCCTTTGGAAGAATCCTTCTGGGTCAGACAGGGCCTTGCTGGGAGATGTAATTTATGCCTCAATGCATCATCTGCCTACTATGAAGTTAATATATGCTTGGGCATTTTGTAAATTGTTTTTAAACCCCTTGCCATATGGCCCAATAACCAAAGATAGAAATCGGGTTGCAAGAATAATATCCTTAAAAACATGCAGATAAATCTATCATCCTGAAAGCTTTGGCCACCAGCATACCCAACCCCGGTAGAATGCTCCGTTTGATTATTTACTATATGATTTATTGCATGGGGGACAAAAGGGAAATGATCAGATATACACAAATAATCCTGCAGGCTTTAGACCTGTATCACATATTCCATAGAAACACCACTGAAGTCAGCTAGATTTCTCTGGAGAAAGTAGTGTCACGCAGATTCAAACTTTCCCACTTCTGTTTGATAGGTTTTATTTACATTTACATTTCTGGCTATCACATATAGAATTAGGCATTAGGCATTGCTTCAGAGGGCTGTCCCCCCCCCATCCCCCCCTCCCCCGCACTGGACTTTCAGCTTTGGGAGAAGCCATGGCAACTAGACTAGTACAAAAATGATATTCTGTTTCTAACATAAATGTACCCTCAAAAAGACCCAAGGAGCTGGCAGCAGCTCACCAGTAGAATACTATAAGTCTGAAAAGTATTTAAGAAACATAATATTTATATAAGGGCTGCCAGCCAATCAGGCAGCTTGGTAGTGAGCCAATCAAAGTTTTGGGAATGCATGGGTAGATAGCGAAACATAAGGAGTCTGTTACTCCTCAGAGCATTGACCTGGTCAGTTCACTTCTTCCCAGGCACCAGCTTTTGACAGTTGGGGAATCAACAGCTGACGGACAGCCTGCTGCCTCTTCTTCTACATCACCCCATTTTTACTTGGTGGCAATGCTCCCTCTAAACTGTGGAGTCCTATGAGCAAAAATCCTACTTTGTGAGCTACTGGCATTAAAGCTGTAAGCGATTGATTGGCTACTGCATAAATTAGTTTGCTCTGGAGCCCTCCTTCCTGAGCAAAGACAAAAATGTGTGAGCCAGAGGCTAAAAAACTGTGAGCTAGCTCACACTAACTCAGCTTAGAGGGAACACTGCTTGGTGGTGGTCAGACTTTCAGCCTTCAGGTAACTCTGTTAGCTTGTTTGTTGAGGAATCCATGTTTATTGCAGAGGATTCTGGGAAGCAGTTCATGGGGCACACATAGTTGACACAGGATGTTGACCAGACCTGTTAGGCCTCACTGTTGCCTCATATGTACTGAGCAGCAAACTCAACCTTCTCCTGCAGCTGCCAGTTTCAGAAGATCAGATGTGAGAGGGAGCAAGCTGTCTGTCAAGGGAGCTTGACCATCCAAGTGATCTTCTCATTTAGGTACCCTCAATAAGTTTTCAAGAAACCCCAAAATTTCCCAGAAGACAGTCTGAAAGCCACTTACGGAACAACTTAATGCTTCTTTTCTTCTCGAAACAGCCAGTGTTGCTATATCTCCTTCTCTCCCTGTCCCCTGACAGGTCAGGTCAATAGTTTCGGTACTCATCTGTCATAAAAACGTGCACACTGAAACTTTATTTTTTAAAAAATAGAAGATCCTGTGTGAACAAGGAACTGAATCTTGCAGGGCCTTGAGATGACAAGTGGACTCAGGACTAGCAGGTGTAGCTTCTGCTCCCTTTACCAGCCCCAGATAGGTAGGCAAAAAACAGTACATAATTAGATAAGGAATATTTACTTGCAAATCACTGTTGTTCTGACAACAAGGAGGAGGTCTCTTTGCAGTCCAAATATTCCACTTTGTTGCTTTAATAGATGTAGGTCTCCGGTTTTGCTGTGCAATGCAATACATACAGCCTCTAAGGATTGAATTACACTTTATATATGACACTGGACTGCTGTTGCCAATGGTACCCCGGTACCTCTCTTCCTTGCAGCATCACATATCTTGTATTTTAATGTGATCTCAGGTTGCACATTTCCCTGCTCCTGGTCAACATCACCAGTGTCCTCGAGTGGAAATCATCTCATGGGATTATTTTACTACAGGAGGTAAATGATATTGCATATTTAAGAAAAAATCCAACATATGGAAGCTGTTTTCACCAGCCATCCCATGTCATAAATATTCTTTTGCCCTGAAACTTACATTTAAGGCTGAGGACAAACTGGCAGTCTGGCCTGCGGAGGCGCCCCGGACTCACCTCATCTGGTGGCGTGCTCCTCCCGCAGCAGCGGCTGCGCGCGTGTTCCACTCGTTTCCAGCGGGTGTGAATGTGCATGGGCAGGCAGAGCTGCGCTGCGTTCTGCCGCCTCCGGCGCAAGCCGCCCGCAGTGTGGACGCTGCGGGCGGCTTCCTTGCGGCGGCGTCTGAACGCCGCGCTAAGGGGCAGTTCGCCCCGACTTGTTCTGCTGCACTCCTGTAGCGCGGCAGAACTCTAATCTGTCCTCGGCCTAAGATACTCAAGGTATGGTAAGCATGCATCAGTTCCTAGCAATGAAGAGGGGATTTTTTTAAAAGCTGGTTTTTCAGTTAGGTATATGTGTCTAGGCAGGCTAATAATTTCTTGTGTAGACTTTCTGTGTGCTGTCTTGTGTAGACTTTCTGTGGGCTAGCAATCAAACTTTGGCTGAGCCCAAGATTTAGAAGTTGACTTGGCTCTCAGCCTCCCTTCTTTTGTTAACATTGGGTTAATAGTACGAATCTGTTTTAATGGACTATTTGAAAAGTAGTGACATGCAGACTTGGAAAGCATGCCACAAGTTTGAGGTCTTAGTGCCATCTTAAATGCATCTTAAGATAGTTACTGTGCTCACACCTTTTTGCCTTGATGTGGTTCTGCTTCTGATCTCCAAAGGCAAGAATTAGACAGAATGGCACGAGAAGGAGTTAAGATATTAGCCATGATAGCCAATTGAAACCTCCATTTTCAGAGGAGGGATAGCTCTGAATATCAGATGCACAGATCCAATAACCCACGGGGGACTATTTCCCTCATTTCCTGCTTGTGGGCTTCCTCAGGATATGATTGGTCTCTGTTCAACAGAGAATGCTGGCTGAGATGGGGTTTGGTCTGATCCAGGCGGCCTCTTTCTCTATGCCACATGGCCGATATCTGTCACAAACCTCAGTTGCCTTTGCCACCAGCCAGTCAAGCTTTTTGAAAAGATACTGTATGTTCAGAGAATTGAGAAAAAATGCTACATAAATATTAAACATTGTTATTTGCAAATTATCCTTTCTGCGTTCTGGACACTGAGAGTGGTTTTGTTCGCTTGGGTTTTTTGAAAAGAACACACACAACAATTCAGGTTCAGTGCTAAGGAAACCCACAATGTACGCCCAGAACATGCAAATTCTGTGCTTAAAATAACGGGCATGAATCACTCAAGTTTTTATGCTAGTTTTACATTGGTGTGTTTTATTTCCATGCCTGGTATCGTGGCTTTTGCAGAACTTAAGAAGAGTGATGGGGCAGTAAGGAGGGTAGGCACTGGTGAGTGAGGGACTGAATCTGCAGAATGGCATGGGAAGCCAGAGTTACCTATGGCATCAGTCCTTGCCTCCCACGCATCCTCTCGAATATGGCCAATACAACCTGGCAACACTGAGGCCTAGAACCACACCGGATGTTGCTGATGAAACCATCCAGATGCGAAACACAAAGAAGTGATGAACAAAACATTGTGGCCCATAAGCCTATTGTTCTCACGAGAGTCTCTTTTGTGTGGATGAGTATAGTGAGAGGAAGGAGGAATAGGCCTGGACAGCATCTTCCTCTTGCATCTTGCCTCTGTCTTATCTTTCTTACACGTTTTTATTACACCTTTCCTCCAGTTTGCTCAGGATGGAGTACAGGGTTCTCTCTTCCCCCTTTTCTTGCACACAACAACCCTGTGAGGTAGATGAGAGAGAGAGAGAGAGACTCACTCCCAAGATCACCTGGTTAATAGAATGGCTATGCAGAGAATGGCTATGCAGAGAGTTTAGTTCAGTTGAGCCCAACACAGGCCCCTAGCCCCTCACTCAGCATTGGCAGCTGGCTTTTGAATGGCATCCATCATAGACTGCTGCTGCAGTGGCAAACAGAGGGAGATGGCAGAAGGGGTAACCCAGCCTCTTCCCACCTGTCTACCCATATCTGGCTTGGCAGCTGCTGAGCCTGCACTCTGCCTCTGGAGGGAGCAAAAGGCACAGCCCCCAGAGAATGTAAAGTTATATACCCCAAGGAGGACCTGGGATTGCTCTGTTGCAACCAGAGGCATTGCTGCAGACCTGGCAAAATGGGCGATTCTCTCCCCCCCCCCCCCCTTTCCTACACAGAAACATGATTGTGCCTCTTTGAGACTTTTGCTTCCATTGCCCTGGTCAGTGGAGTGAATAAGCCTCGTTAAATGCTAAGTCAAACTTACTCTTTATGCAACCACAAAGTGAGCGTGAAATTTATCCTTTGCTTTTTCTTGAGGTTTTTTTTTTTTTAATGAGGGTGGGGGGTAGGCTTCTGTATGTATTGCAGGACCCAGAGCAGTGAAGAACTGGACTCAAGGAGAAAAGACAGGATGAACCCTAAAACTGCTCCCGCAATCCATGAGCAATAGATTCTTCTCAGGCTTCCCACACCTTTCCCATTTTAATTAGTTTCCAGTAGCAATTAGATCCAACCCTAGATAAATAATATCACCGCACATTTCATTATGCTAATACACAAGCAGCAAGCAGACGAGAAGCAATGCATGATGAACAAGTGCAATTTAAACAGAAGAATTGCCAGATTAGCGGGTGTGCAGGGGAGACAACGGTCAGTTTAGCAGGAGTTAGGGGGCGGATTAATCTTAACGCTAAGTATGCCCTGGGGCCATTTCACAGATTGTACATAGGCAAACCCCAGATTGGTGCTGTGTGTATACTCAACAGGGAAGATGCTGCCAATTCTGGCTCCCGGGTGAGTGTACCTGTATAATCAATTTGCCTTTGCAAACATTTTTGCATTCACATGTTACATCAATAACATGTAATGTATGAAGTGGTCAATAGCACAGGGCTCCAGTGAGTCTCATTTCCAGTAACAAACACCTTTACTTGGCTAAAAATGTCTTGCAGAACCTCATAAATATCTCCAGGGACAGCAAGCCTTTAAGTCAGTGCAGCTCTATGAAGAGTTACTGTTTCTGAGCCCACTGATTTCAGTGAGCTGAATACTGGAGTAATTCTGCATAGGATTGCACAATGTCTATTAATTAGATTTGTTTACTAATTAGATTTGAATAGCACCATCCAAAGTGGCACCTTCAAGCAGCTCTTGTAAAAATTACAAGGAAGCATGTCCTATTAAAAACCAACCAACAGTAACAACAATAAGCAGAACAGAAACCAATTTTCACTTCTTCACTGAAAAGTCTGAGTACAGATTTCACCCCAGGGTTTGTGTGACATCCCAGCAGTGCATGGTATGTGTAAATTGGTACCAGAAACCACAGTTTGAAGGTTTGTGCAAACCATGGTTTGGTGTCACTGAAATTGACGTGTCTTCTTGCAAGTTCTCTTCAAAAAAAAGTGGCCTTCAAATAAAGTGAAGAAGGCAGGATGGTGGAGAGACAAAATAGTAGGCAGCCAGCCAAGCTTCCCTAAAAAGTGACTCTCACAAAAGCATTTTGAGATCAATATGGCATTGTATAGGATTAGGGCCAATGGCAGTTACTTCTTGTTAGGTCATTGCCATAGTGTGACAAGAAGAAACAATCCACACTGGCTGATCTGTGATATCCTTTTACAAGTTGAGAGGATGGTTTTATGATGGCTGCGATGAGCATATGAAAAAGCTTGTAATGTGTGCATTCGTCCTTCATCTTTGTCACCTGTGAGAAATGATGGCCACTCTCCCGAGTTCCTTTTATGTAGCAGAAAAAGGTAACAGTAGAATTCAACTTGCACAATATGGTCAGGGCTCAGTGTATTTACTATGTAAATACAGAAATTAGTATTGAGCAAGAGCTCAAAGGCTCAAACGTACCTGGTGCAAAAAGCCAGAGATGGGACTGAGTATCATTTCTGCTGGTAAGTGATGGAATCTATAGAGAATTTGAATTATGTCATTCATTATGTGCAGCTCTAAATATGGTTGCAAACTTGCAAAGGACATGGATCAAAAACACATGCTACCTGCTTCTTGAAATGAAGATGACAATTAATAAAACAAAGTGTTCTCCACGGAAAGCCTTTTCTCAGACAATAGCTCTTTTTAAAGTTAGCTAGTACTCTGAATGGACATTTTTGGTTGAATGTACTAGGAGAGATGGGGAGGGTCAAAAACTGTAGTCTATATGCAAATGAAAATTTCATCAAATTTGCTTAATATTTGAAGAAACCACCTATTCTTATTACACTGTATCTGCAGATTTTAAGTGTTAAGCATCATCTGCATTATTCTGAGAAGCATTTTTAGAATAACATTGGAACCCGCCTCAGGTCCTTTTAAGGGGAAAGTCAGGCTAAAAATACCTTCAGCCACGGGAAAGAAATTCTCCCAGGTGTTTCTGCCCATTGATTTGCTGTAGGCAGGGTGGTCTCATTGTAGGGTTACCATCCCCCCCACTGGAGTTGGGGGATACCTACCCCTGGGCCCCAGTCCCTTCCACTGATCAGCTGGCCAGCAGGAGGGATTGACAGGAGCAGAAAGGAGGCCCAAGCTACATTGTCAGCAACATGGTTATGTTACTTCCAGTGTGTACCAGAAGTGATGTCATCACATCAGCAATGTCCAGGCAGCACTCTGGTATTTGGGCAAAAACTCATGGAAGATGCCATTTTTACTATAGAGTTTTTTGCCTAAATACCAGAGTGTTGCCAGGACATCCCAATGTGATGACATCACTTCTGGTACATGTCAGAAGTGCCATTGCCACATTGCCAGCAACGTAGCCTGGGCCTCCTCCTCTTCCTAGTGAGTCCTCCCCATCCCCCGCCAGATGCCAGGAGGGACCTGGCAACCCTTTCCTGTTGTGTCTGTGAAACTTCCATGTCTACAAGTACATTTCCTATTGCCCAGTTTACATTTAACCTCTGAGGCCTGATAGCTGCTGAAAAACCACTCCCTTGTAGTCAGGCTCCCATGTTGCATGGATCTTGGGTAAAGTGTTGACCACATGAGTTTGCCCTAATGAGGTTGTCGTTTCTGTTGTCAGCATCGCTCCTTTGTCAAGGGAGGGTGACCACATTGTCCAGATAAACCACATGATGGGAGCTTTGCAATTACAGACATTCAGCATTGTGTAAGAGGAGCTCCATGCAACTTGTTTCAGGACAGAGAAAATGAGGCTGCTCTGTTCATACTTCCTTTGGTGGACACTAAGTTGCCCTCTTTATTAAAGCAAAGAGGTAGCCAGTGTGCAGGGGAACTCCCTATGTGTACCAGAGCAGTGCTTTATGGATTGAGATGATGAGATTGTTCCAACTTTGTGGTCCTTGCCCCACAAACCAAGCTGTTCTGCCCAGGAAAAGTCCTCACTTCCCTATTGCCCCTAGATTTCTATGAAGTTTCTGTGTCAGGAAGTTTTGTTTCAAGGTACCAGAAAGGAAGTTACAGTAACATTTTGGCATTTTCCAGGTCATGGCACAAAACTCTCACAGCCAGCATATAGCATTCCTCATAGATCTGGCATTGGGACTCTAGCACTCATGTCAGTGCAAGTCCTGTCTGCCCCACTCCATTTTGGCTTCTGGTTATTGGACATGCTACAGTGTGAGGCAGTTTGGGGAACCTGTTTTTCCTTTATTTTAATAGATTATATTTTCTGCTCAGGTTTTCAGAAGGCTGCATCCCAGCTAAGCAACTCTTTTAAAACTTTCTTGCAGATTGATTACGAGCAATTGCTTATCCCCATCATGATTTGCTCAAAGCAAAACATAAATCACTTTGCCTAATTTTTCTTCTCTAAAAGAGAGAGGAGGGGGATAGAAAGCAATCATATCCTCAAGCACAGATTCCCTTGCAGTGGCTTTGTCTGTAAATCATTTATTTGGGGGGGGGGGGATATCAGATTCAGGTCTTCTTCCTGTAATGTGTGAAAGATGTGCCCTTGTTTCCATGGGTTTGGGTGCCAATCTGTAATCTTCTAGTTTGATTCAGCTATCAATTATTGCCGCAATTATTTGTCTCACTGGATATTTAAAATGTCATCCAAAAGAGATGATTATATATTCCAGCAAGACCGTCAGTATAATCAGATGAACTGAATCTAGTTTAAATGCAGCGTTGTTCTAACCTATCTTTCATTAAGGAATCCTACTGCAGCAGTTGAATTGGGAATGCTCATTTCTGTTGTAAGGAAGTAGATCTTACCTTGGCATTTTGCTTGTTATTTGGGGGAGTGGTGGTTTCCAGGTGGCTTCTGTAGCAGAGTGGAAAAAACCCTTCACCCCTTCCCTATTTCAGACCATACGTGGTTTATTTCTCAGGAACTCATATCTCTGGGAATTATGTGGTATTAAGCTACTGTGCTTAAGATACAGCTTTTTTTTTTTTGTACTTCAGTTTTAAATTCAAGAGAGGCCTTTGCACCCTACTCCACCCCCGGCCCCAGACTTGAAATGGTGATCCTGGAGACCTTGTGAGTCTGGAAGTGGATTAACTTCCATTCCTCTTGACATTTGCATGGAAAACACACTTGCAAGCATGCACACACATACACACACACAAAGACAAATGAGTTCTTTCTGCAAACATGTGACCTGGAGAAACTACTGTGTGCCAGAGGGTGGTATATTCTTTAGCATCCAAGTTGGAGGCCAGTTCACTTGGCTAGCTGGGAAGGGATAATGGTAGAGGCTAGCCTAGGAACAAGGTTGCTGCTGAAAGAGCAAGTGGTTTATCTATTAAACAGACAATACAGAAATGCCCAGAACTGCACTCCACAGTCCTTCAGGCATGAGCCGATGCCAGGTTGGTTTGTAGGCTGCCCAACAATCTCTATGTAAATAAAGCAACTCATTGTAGCCTCTCAGAAAACTCCAAAATGTTGGTGTGTCAGGACTTCTCCTTACAGAAACCATGCTGAACCTTCCTCAATAGGGCTTGTTTTCCTTTGTGTTCTTTCATAATAATAGTTTTTACCAGTTTACCTGGAAGAGGTATTAGGCTAAGTGTGCTGTACTTTCCTGGATCACCTCTAGATCCTTTTCAAAAATGGCTTCCTTCCAGTCTTTTGGAAGGAAGAGAGATTTTAGCAACAAACCATATGTTTTTGTTAGGAAATTAGCAATTTCACATTTGAGTTTGTTAAGAACCCTCAGGTATATGACATCCAAACCTTGTGGCTTGTTAGTTGTTTGTCCAACGACCTTAGAATACCATGTCTCGTCACTTCTGTTGTTCTGACTCCCTTGGTGAAAACAGTTGTTCAGGCAAAGGTAATGGGGGAATATTTTCCCCTCTGAAAACTAATGCAAATAATTCATTCAGTTTCTCTGCAGTCTCTGTGTCTTCCTTTAGCAATCCTTTGTCATCCAAGGTCCTCACCACCTCTCTGACAGGTTTTCTGCCTCTGTTGTATTTAAAGAAGTTCTTAGTGTTTGTCTTCATTTTTTTAGGAATATGCTCTTATATTCTCTCTTTCCAACTGCCTTGTTGTCAATTTAGTTTATTTTCCCAAAACCTGTGCTCCTTCCCATTCACCTTTAATAGGCAATGCTTCCACTTTCAAAAGAAAGCTTTTATGGCTTCCCTGACTTTGCTCTCTAACCATGCTGGCCTCTTTTTACATTTGGTGGTACCCTTTCTAATCTGAGATACACAAGATATCTAAACGTTCATCATAGTGTGTTTAATAACTGATTTCCAAGCATCCTGAAGGGATTTGATCCTTTTTAGCCTTCTTTTCAGTTTGCTTTTGACAAATCCCTGTATTTTTGAGAAATCACCTCTTCTGAAATCATGTCTAAATTATGTTAGACTTTTTGGGTAACCTTCCATTCATATAAAAGCTGAACTTAATGACACTGTGATCAGCTTGGTGCAACAACACATCTTGGTGCAACAATACATCTCACACTAGGTTTTGAGCAATACTCAGAAACAAATCCAGGGACATCTCCTTTCTAGTGATTCATAGGAGTTAAAATTATGGCTGCTGTTCATGTCCTGACAACTATATTTGCAGATCCTTGTATACTTGCACACTGGTGCTCTCAGTTGAATGAATGCCCCACAGCTCCTACAAGTGCAAAATGGGATTTTTAAAAAGCCTTTTCCTGTCTTGTCTCAAGGATTTTCGAGATTTGAAACAGAGTCAGAAAAACCCCCAAATGAGATGAAGCTTGAAAACTTCACAATGTCTTTGGTCTTGTCTTTGTTATGAAGTCATAAAATAGAATGGCAGTCATTGCTTAATAATAATGTGCTTTGATGTGGATATCATGTCAGGTAACTGCAGCTGCTCGGGGTAGTGAGTTCATTTGGGAATACAATACATGGTTTACTTTCTCAATAGCAAAGCACTGGTCAGAGATAAGAGCTGAGACAAATTACTGCGTTTCCAGCCAAGACAGTTCCATCTGTTGGAAGCCATCATAAGGCAGGCCAGATGTGTGTAAGGGTAAGGTGGCCATGATATCCAAACTGAACCTCCTTGTTCAGGAGCAATATACCTCTGAATACGAATAACTGGAGGTTAAACATCAAGGGAGGGACACTGCCCAAATGTCCTGCTTCTTAGTTTGACAAAAGCTTCAGGCTGGCTGCTATTGGAAACAGAATGCTGAGTCAGATGGACCATAAGTCCTGTGATTTATTTGTCACGTAGTAAGTCCTGGGTCACTTACCTGAAACATCTGGAGCTATCCCTTCTGCAAAGACATTTCTGTTGGCTGTGACTCTGTGCTCCTAGTATACTCTGGCTGGGATTTTGTGGGTTAAACCGTTAAGGAAACGGAAGCCCAGTGGTAGCCTTTTCCAAATTTTCTAGAGATGTTTGGCAAAAGCTAATTCTGTTTGCTGATTCCCTTTTTATTTTGTTTTTAGGCTGATTTCACTGTTTATGCATGCAAGTGTTTCACTCTAGAACCCATTGCTCAATGGTTTGCTGCTGAACATATGACCTGTCTTCCATGACAAAGCAGCCTGAATAGCCCAGCTTAGTGCAAGCTTGTAAGAGCTGGGAAACTAAGCATGGTTGGCCGTGGTCATACTAGGATGGGAGACTACCAAAAAAGACTCTGATTGCTATGCAGGGGAAGGCAATGGCCACCTCTGTTCTTCTGTTGCCTTGAAAATCCCATGAGGGAATATCATGAGTTGGTTGCCACTTGACAGCATGGTAACACATAGAAGTAATCACTGGGACGTTTCAGATTTCATCCAGAGAGTGAAAAATGAAATGAATGATGGGTTTTAAATAATGAATAATGAAAAAACCCTGTGGGATTTGTCTGGGCTGAATTTTTCTTTTCTTTCTGTTTTTTTTTTTTAAATTAATCTAAGTTTTTTTTCTCTTGAGTTTTCTCTGCTTTTTGTTCAGGATAAGGTTCCCCACAGATAGGGGGTGAGAGGGATTTTTTAATATATATATATATATATTGGAGGGCCGGGGGACTGAAGGGGTGGGGGAAGGGAACAGGAGGAAGAAAAATAGGAAGCAACTGGCAATTTGAAAACTAGTGCCTGAGAACCAGCGACAGTAATTCTGAACTTCTCTACCACTCTGTAATTACCTGCTGCATTTATAAGGTGAATGATTAACTCAATTGTCCCTAACGGCCAGCAGGTAAATACATAATTATGGGCTGTTGAAACAAGGTTATTGTTTACCTGATTGTCGGGCACCTGCTTTGAAAGACCTTTGATCTAGCAGGTCGAGGCTTAGGTGAGACTTCTTACCTGGTGAGGTCATTGACCAGGGGTCAGGGTTAGGGGGATGGGACCTCTCATGGCTTCTCCTGAGAGCTATTTTAGGTTATTATTATGGTTTCTGCTTCTTAGAGGAACTGTATTTCTTACAGTTTTAGTGACTCATCCTGCAAGATGCGCATTCATTTAAAACAGTGAATCTCAAACCTTATCATAATGAGGACAAACTATATGTGATTCACAATTGTGTTTTCCTGATTGTTTTTGGTATAAGCAAAAGCAGTGGTGGGTGGCTACAGTCTTGAAAAGGTGATTGGGGTGTGTGTGGGGGGGGTGCCATTTAACCTTTTTCATTCTGACCATTTTCTCTGCTCAAAATCACCGACAGTGAGAAAACCAGCCTGGGTGGGATGATTATGAGCAGAAGCCGACTAGCGGGGAAAGGCTTACGCAGCCTGCCCATAATTCACTAGTCCTTTGCTCAAGAATGGAAGTTTCTTTGTGGATGCTTTTGGTTTTGTTAACAAAAACAAGAACTGTTAGCTGAAGCATGCATTCAGCTGTGCGTCACATATAGTTTCAGCCTGACTTTCTCTAAAAATCAAGCAGAGAGACAGTGTGGATCACAGGGTTCTTCTTTCCCTACAAGCTGGAGCAAACAAAATCTGTGCCGAGCCTATTTTAGACATGTGGGCAGGGGGAAATTCAGTAGCACCCCTAGTTACCGTGCAAGTTAATCTCAGGAGTGTTGTCTCTTTAGGGTGGCCAATTTGGTCTTGGGAAATTCCTAGCAATTTGGGGGCAGTTCTCAGGGAGGATAGAGTTTGGAGAGGAGAGGGAACTCAGCAGTGATGTGATGCCATGGAGTCCACCTTCTGAAGCTGCTGTGTCCTCTGGGGAAACTGATCTCTGTGAATCAGCTGTAATTCCTGGAGAACTCCAGGCCCCACCTGGAAGTTGGTAACTCTGCATGGATGGAGTTCATAGGTCCATAGAGAACTAAAGCAGTCTGTGAATGAGCCAAGTTTTTCCAAATTTGATTTTTAGTTAGTTAATTTATATGCTGTTCAAAGTATACTGAAGGTGGCTAAGAATGCATCAACACAAATAATACAGTAATCAGTGCAAGCTTAAAAGTTCTATTAAAATCTCTCTCTCTCTCTCTCACACACACACACACACACACACGTATGTGCATGCTTTAAAACCCAGGCAACAAATATCAAATTGACTGAAAGGTTTTCAGAAATAGATATGTTCTAAAATTAATCTGGAAGCCCTGATGCCAGTTGAACCTCATGGAAGAAGGAGTTGCACAGCTTAGGGTATGGCCCTCCTAAGAGTCCCTGCCAACCTTATTTCAGGTAATGCAGGTTCCCTGGAGTCCAGGCAGAATCATACGGATGGAGATGGTCTTTCAGGTACTTAGAATGCAGTTATAAATTTGGCTGAAACTGCCAGGGATTCCTTGTTTGCACAGTTACCACAAAATACAAACTGGCTTAGCACCCGCTGTATGTCTAAACCAGTTCCTAATACACTGTTGTTCTTTTTCTTATTAACTGAGGCTATTCCCTAGTCCTTGTATGTTGTTTACCATTTTTCTTGCTTCATTTTTTTTTAAAAAATGTATCTTACATTCTTTGTGATCGATGGATTCATTGATTAATTGGGGGCTTTTGATTAATTAACACTTTCAGCCTCCTGTTTACGGCTGTAGAATCAATTCTCATTTGCCTGAGGAGTTTCTTTGAGAAGTTCATTCTGTGCTGAATTTTTGCCACCAGATCTGAATTCTAACCCCTTCTTCGCCCTGGTTTGAATGCAAAAGCAACGGCTTTCAACCTTCCTTTCCTTACACCACACCCTGGCGCTAAGCCTTTAAAAATTACTTCCAGACTGACAAATTAACTTGCCAACTTGGAGACAGAAGTTTGGGGGGGGGGGGATTTTTTGAAGCTTTGCTAGCCAAACTATGCGAAGTCCAATAACAGAATGACAGTTGATTGGCAGCTGTGCTATGCTTCTGAGGGACAGCGCAATCCATCTCTGTTTTGCCAAGCTCAGAGCTGTTTCTTGTTAATAGAGTTTTTTTTAAAGGAGCAAGAAATAATATAAAGAAATATCCCTCATCCCCACCCCCTCAATCACTTTCTGTAGCTCCTAGAAGTGTGTCTGAACTGACACATGCGGAAATCAATTTAAGTCTTACTACTGGCTTTTATTGATATTAGAGTAGTCTCCATTTTCTTACAAACGAGAACGAGTGCGTAAATGAATAAACAGTGTGTTCACACCAGGGAGCATCTGTGCTATAAAGTATAACCAATTTAACTGCCATAATTCTCTTCCCCACGCCCAGAATTTCAAGGAATCAGGCACTTCTACGTTTGAACCAGAAACCAATCATACTGAGGCCTAGCCTAGTGAGCCATCATGGACTGCAAGTGTTCAGCCCCAGAACCCTATTTAGGTGCCGAAAGGAGTAAGGGTGTGTAGCACTGGCCCTTGTGACTGGCAGGCAGGATGAAGTGTGTGGATTGGCCACGCCTACTATAAATACTATGAGCTTGGCCTTCTTGCCTTTTCTTCTCAACAAAGCCGTATCTTCTGCCAGCTGCACTTCAGGTGTTGGTTTCCCCTGGTCCAGTCACTGACCTCCGGTGCCTCCCAGTTATAGATTTGGGTACACATCCTTGTGTCACTGACCTAGATCTGGTATAAGAAATTGTAGTTCTTTGAGGCAATATTCCTTGAGTAAAACGTTGACAGTTGAACTCAGAGTAGGGTTGCCAGTTCTGGGTTGGAAAACACCTGGAGATTTGCGGGGTGGAGCCCAAGGGGTCGGGGTTTGGGAGGGGAGGGACTTCAGTGTGTTAGGATGCCATAGAGTCCACCTTCCAAAGCTGCCATTTGCTCCAGGTGAACTAATCTCTGTCACCTGGAGATCAGTTGTAATAGCAGGAGATCTCCAGCCACTACCTGGAGGCTGTGCAAACAAATAACCAGAATAATCAGTCACGCTGTACAAATCACACTCGAGACTTCTGTCTCCTTATGCAGTTCTACTTACAACTATAAACAATACATATAACAAATGGTTTTGCCACCATGCATCTTGTGTAGATGTCATTTATGCATGGTAGCAAAACCATTTGTTATATGTATTGTTTATAGTTGTAAGTAGAACTGTATAAGAAGACAGAAGTCTCGAGTGTGATTTGTACAGCGTGACAGATTATTCTGGTTATTTGTTTGCACAACTGTATTCGCTGTATTTCCATTTTCGTGTGGTTGTTGACCACCTGGAGGCTAGCAACCCTAACTTGGAGTATATATGTGCGTTCTAATTAAGCTGGTTTTAAAACTAGCTTACATTCATAATTCAGTGTTAACCTCAATCACAGTGCTATTTGGTGAAGGCAATTCACATGTTCAGCTCAATCGATCATCGCCTGGTGGGACAGTATATAAACAAAAGGAAATTCCTTGATAAAAGAAGGCAACAGTGACACCTTTTCAGTACACACGTGAGTCTGAATCATGCTTGTGATTGCGGTGGCACAGTGCTTTATGGATGTAGATCTTTATACCCTGCTTTTCTTCGAAATGAGGACCTGTAACAGCTCACAACTTCAGTCTCCCCTCCTCCATTTTATCCCCACAATAACAATAAGGTTAGGCTGAGAGACAGTGAGGGGGATCCTGCCATCCTCCAGGTAGCTTTCCTCCAGCCCAAGGAGTCTTCCTCCAACTTAAGTGGCTCTTCCATTGGAGAGGGAGCCACTTAAGTTGGAGGAAAGCTTCGAACTTTTCTTAGTGCAGTGGGAGGATAGAGGTAGGGTTCACCCAAGTTCCTGGCTCATGGTCACCCAGAAAGCTTCCATGACAGAAAGAGGATTTCCACCTGGTTTCCCAGGTCCTAGTTTAACAGTGTAACCCACTACCCCATACCAGATCACAATTTTACACAAGAGAGTTCCTAAATCCAAATTGGTTGTATTTTAGTTTGTTTTAATTACAATCAGTCCAACAATGTTAAACATTAAATTTTGTCCCAAATAGAACAGTCCTGGCTTTCATCCTAAACTTCAAGTTACAAATCCGTAGGTATCAATAGGGAGGGAATTCCAATAAATAGTTGTGGGGGGAAAGTTTTGTAAATGCATTGGCTGAGTTCATTGGAATCTGGGCATTGTAAGATTTGGCTGCTTGTTGAACATTGCACTATAGGATAAAGAAGAAACCTTTGTAGCAAAATGGGATCTTAACAGCTAACAGTTCTTTCCTTTTGGCATTTCATATAGACTATTTTGACAGTTAGACTTTCCCTAATTGTTCACATTCTCCTGAAGTGAAAGAATTTTGTAATTGTTACAGTTATTATTTTTTATTTATTAAGTTTCATTTGATCAATTGTTGGGTAGTTGGCAAGGACCAATGTAAAGGGAAGAAATTTTGTTCTGGTGCAGTGCTATGATACCGAATGAAAAAAATAAGAGCGGCTTTATTTCACTCATCCTTCAATACCTAAAAACACTGAGGTCTTAATGAAGTGTATATTAATTACATTTTTAATTGGTTGATCAAATTAAGAGGCAGATGACTAATCAACTAAAATGTCTTCAATTGGTTGACAGCCCTAACTATTATACATTTTAAAGGATGTATTAAATGTTATCCAGCACACTGAGATGACTTAGTACCTCCTCTGGTATGAGGCTTTACCAGCGAGAAAGCTCTTCTTGCTGTTTAAAGTTAAAATCCAGTTACTGATGGCTTGTTTTTACTCTATCCCACCCCTTTATAGTTATTTATTTGCTTTCTAAACTTATTAAGTGCTTACTAACTAAAACAAGTTCTCAGAATAATTTATCAAATGATGAGTTTCTGTCTTGTCGCTCTGGCTTTACACGGGACCTCAAGGCAACTCTTCTGGATAGCATCCTGTTTTGAAAACAATAAGATAGCAACTTTTTAAAAATAGTGTGCTTTTTTAAAAGAACTGCAGAAATCAAGCCAGTTCTCCAAAGACATAAGGAACAGAAAAATGTTTACCAGTTATTTTATAAAAATGAACCAAAAAAAATCATGGCAAGTGGGCTCATGGAGCTATTTTACATCCTGAATGCCACTGTGAAAAGACTTTGTGACACTTGCATGCCAACCTTGTTCCAAATACAGTGGCACCCAGAGCAGCACCTTTTCTGATACCTGGACACAGAGAGGGAATACATGGGCAAAGGATGAACCCCTTGGGGTCTGTGGAGATGCAGTGCTGCTTCAACATTAATGATATGGAGGCCAAAGAGATCATGCAGAAAACCATTCCCTGATGTTTTTCAAGGAGCAGCAGGCTACTGTTTTTATTTATTGGGGGTAGGGGTGGCTCCGCCTTTCCTACAAGAAGCTCAGTGGAGAATATATGCTCTTCCTCCTCCATCTTGTCCTCTAACAACCCTCTGAAATGGGTTAAACTGAGAAAGTATGGCTGGCCAAGATCACCCAATGTAATATGAGTGTAATAAAGTATATGAATAAGATGCTTTGCTTGCTTTGCCCCATTCACCAAAAGTGCAGTACCCATTCTGACTCTGCAAATCCCCCACAATTCCACTGACATCAGGATGTTGCATAGTTTGTGGAGGAAAGTGTCGTATCAGCAACATTAAACTCTAGGTTTGCTGGCAGGTCCGGACAAAATGGTTGTGTCCTTTTAACAGAAGTTTAACAGGATATTTATCAGTGGATGCCCATCTGCACATATTAAACCTTTATTAAAGAAACCAGGATATTTTTCTCCAGGAGTGTGGGCAACTCAGGGAGGGGACGTGTGTACAGACATAATTTGAATTTTTATTCACATTAAGAGTATGAATTCCTTCAGATAAACAAAAGCTTTGGATACCCTCCAGACAGTGGCTATGGTCAGACGTGCATTTTAATCCGCTGTTGCCCTGCCTCTAATTGATCCAGAGTATTTTGTAACAGAGAATACTGATCAGACTCACCCCTTTTTGGCATTCTTCAAAGTGCTTTTATCCCGTTCTTGAGCAATCAGACACATATCAGATCTAGCAGCCAAGGAGTGTTGCTGTCGGCCATTTTTTTTTTAAGTTTCTTGCTTGAGCATGCCCACAGGTGCTGTTATGCGTCCTGGGATATGTAGTTCATGGGGCTGTCTGCCATTTTTTTTAAAAGTTTGTCCTCTGGGGATGCGCACAAGCGCTGATCAGCCTGCTGGGATGTGTAGCCTCCCTCTCTAAACTTTTCAGTTTATCCCTTCCGCAAAGCCCAGGAAAAAGCTGAAGTACAGGTGTGTTTTTATTTAAAAGTTTTTATGAAGAAAACAAAGCTCAGAGCAGCCCCTGTGGGAGAGGGGGGGAGAGAGAGAGAGGTATGTGAATATACAGTTGTGTGCACTTTGCTAACTAGTAAAAAAAATGGTGGCTGAAAAACAAGAGACCAGTCAGACCTGCCTGATGGCTTGGGTGCACAACATAGTGATCAGACAACAGGAAATCTGGTTTGAAACCAGCTCAGCCCAAAAGGACTGGACTTTCACAGGTATCAAATAAACAGGGACACAGACTACTGGGGCACGACAGACAGATGTTGTTGTCTGATCGTGCATTTTAAATCTGTAAGGGAATGGCAATGAATCAAACTGCATGTCTGATCACAGCCAGTGTTAAGCACAGTTCTACTGGTTTCAGTAAATGTACTTAAATCTTCTGTAGTAAAAGATGTATGAGTTTCTAACACAGTGTGCTTAAGCAGTTCTACTCAGAAGTAAGTCCTTTTTTATTCTGTGGGGCTTACTTCCAGGAAAATGTTCTTAGGATTGCCGTCTAAGCGCTTAATTTTGGTGGATTGCATCTTTTTATTTTTATTTTTTTTATAGACCAGATGGAGAAAAGAGAGAATCTAATGCAAGTGGTAACAATTAATTATTCCCCTACTCTTTTTCATTTTCCATGCCTCGGATCCTGCAGTGTCTGAAGACAAACGTTCATTTGACATTTAAGTTGAATAAAAAAGAGTTTCCTGGTTTAGCTTCAAACTGCTGTTCAAATATTTTTTTTTCCTGGTAGAGAGAGAAAGGAGAGGAGAAAGCATTCCCTGGCATCTGCGTTTAAATCGTGCGAGTGAGTCTAGTAACAAAAGATACACACAATCTGTGGGTGAGCTTACAAAAGCACATGATTATTTAATAAACAACTTTGTAACAAAAAGAACCTTATGATTTTATAAAAGAGACAAAGTTCAGCAAGGCTGTTGCCAAAAGGCAGGGTGAAGCTGCACAGCCTGAAGCTGCCCATGAAAGGGTCAACCAATTAATTTTTTTTTAAGAAACCATCATAAGAGGCAGCATTTGGGATTTTCTTTTTCAGACACCAAAATATTTTAGGCTTTCTCTGAAAGTCAGATTTGTAACACACTTTTGTCTTTGGCAGAAATTCCAACCATTTGGGGGGTCTTCAGAATTGTTTTGCTTGAGCTTGCTTAAAAAAATACAGAGATAAGATAATTCATGCACAGAAATGAACTTTGACTCATCCTGGTTGTTAGAAGCCCTACTCCCACTCAAAGGGAAACGTGAGGTCGTCCCACAGAGCTTGTACAACTATTTAGGCAACCCTTTCAGCAAGTGTGGTTGGAAATTATGCTTGACCTACACCCACGGAAAGGCCAGGTGTAAGTCCAGATACTGGTCAAGCCCAGGTGTGATTAAGAACACAGTATGTTACCAAGTGGCTTGCAAGACCTTTTCACCTTTCAGATGCAAGCTATCCAAGGTTCCTAGAGGGACCTGTGAAATGGGTCCCAGGATGAAGACCAAACTTGGCTTATTTCAGGCAGTTTTGTGGTTTAACCTTTAGAATTCTGCTTTTGGGCCTAGGCCAATAGCCTAGTCATCCTCTTGTAAACTCTGGGTTTTTAAAAAATCCAGCTATTTACTAAAAACCAGTAATTATGCTTTTCATTTCTGCCAGATTCTTGCTTATGTTATTTTAGTTTAATAGAAACCTGTGTCATATTAATTAACTCACATTTTAAATTCCATTCTGCTCATGGCTGCAATGTAATAGTAATCTTAGCATTGCTGTGTTAAGATTTCTATCACCTTTAACTTTTACACTGAATTCTTTATTTTGGTTTTGCCATGAGTTATTTTCAGCTAATCAGTCTTCGTAAGCAGCAGCTTTCTGCTTGAAAGGAATCTTTCTGTGTCCCATTCCTCTTGTTAATTGTTGATGATGATGCTTGCAATTTTAGTGTTGATGGTACTAGGAATTTTAGTCAAGTTGTTACGTTATAAAGTAATCTTACTGGTTTGATCTTTTACTGAGAGTGAGTCTCTGAAACACCCTCTGAACACAGAACACAGGAGGCTATTAAAAACCCAGGAGCCCATTTTGTCTTCTCTTCTGTCCAAAATGTTGAGAGGAGTAGAACACTGTGTTTTTGGATGGAAGATGTGAATATGGTGAAGCTGTGTTACACTAAGTTAGCCTACTGGCAGTTCTATCCTAGGCAGAGGTACACTGTCTGAAGTCCTGGGTTTAGAAGGGCATAACTCTGTTTAGAATTGCACCCGCTCGTGTAGAACCATCTACTCTGGCTTTCCAGGATCTCAGGCAAGGATCTTTCACAGTTTTGCTATACAAGAGCAAACATGGGATCTTCTGCATATGAAGTATATGTTGTACTACTGAGCTGTAGCCAAAGTCTGAGAACACTGTGTATCATAGGAGAGCAAGTGTACTATAATTAGACTGATTGGGGGAAACTGGGGAGTTCTCACTTGCAAAACAGTCCTGTGCAGCCTTCTCCTGTCTGTGTTGAAATCAGGGTTTAATTGGGAATAACTCTGCCTAGGGTTGCATTGTCAGTCATGACATGCACTGATGACCTTTGGCGTATTATATTTTTGTCCCACATACCTCACAGGTGTGTTTTGAGGATAAAATGGGATACATGAACACCTCCCCGAGCTCCAGGACTGATGCACATTCTTTCATAAGCATGATTCCCACAAGTATTCTCAAAAAGAAGGAGGAAAAAAATTGTATACATGTTGCAGCATATGAGAGTGTGTACATGGAAAGCCCATTCTTACTAGCCCATTCTACAGTGGTCTGTCCCAGTGAATTTTGGAAACTGTAGTTTGTTGAGGAAAGATATCTTACTAATATCCTCATAAACCTCTAGTTCCTACATCCTCTGAAGGAAGTCATGATGCATCTATGCTGGTCTGACTGAAGATTGTTTTCCTGTCTGTTGATAGGTATCAGCTGCCAGTGAGGTGCACGTTCCTGACTGCTCTCTTTTTTCAAAGTGCTCCTTAAAGCCAATAGTTTTAGTGAAGTCTTTGTGCCTTCTTTTTGTGTGAAGGCAATGAACACATGATTAACAGTCAAGGAGTTGACTGGCCCAAAACCTTTGCCATGTGTGTGCTGTGTGGAAATCACATTTGCACTCATATAATGTGTGAAGAGGCTGTTACAACATGTTCTTGCATTGCATCAGCTTTCTGGAAACCACGATGGTATAACTTCTTCCCTGCCACCTGGTAACATATGACAGAAGAGGGGCGGAGCGTTCCACAGTTGCTTTTGACACCAGTGTATGTCCAAGGAGGGCATTGTTGGTGCGGGATGTAGCCACATTAACTCTTCCTGTGTGAACACTAGTCTCTTACATTAATAGAGCAATGGGGGAAGAAGCCATGCTTGCACACAGCTGAGGGAACATAAGAATGGGCCTTAAGTCACAGCACTGGAAATCCTTGATCATTACTTCTCCTGTAAATGTCAATTGTGTACAGATAACTAAAAATGTTGGACGTTGCTTTTACTTTCACAAATGGGGAAAGCTTTCCCAAAGCTTGTTGGCACACCGGCCAGCATATTATTCTGTTACTGACTTGGCAGAGTTAAGTGCCTAAATGCCTAGCTCTAGAACAGTTTCCCTCCTCTGCCTTCCCCACAGCAATGGCATCAAACTGACATGGTTTCTTCCCAGCTGGCCTCCCTTCGGAATTAGTTTTCTGGCTCCATTGCTGGGAGCAATGGACATGCTTTTGAGGTATCTATAAGACACCTTAACACTTAGTGTGTTTAGCTTGGTAAATGGAATGCTAAGCTTTTTTAAAAAACCAAACAAACAAATGTACGCTTTAAAAAATTTTTTACCATGTGTATATGTTGCATTTTCATGGCTGTGCAATAGTCTCCTATCCTCATTGATGGCCAGGTCTACTCTTGCTTAGCTTCAGTAATTCCACAAATCAACAAAGAATCTTGCAATACTTTAAAACCTAGCATTTTTGTTGTATGAATAACTGCTTCCATCCCAAACCTCACAGTTTCCCTGTATGTAGCAGGAGTGAGCAGCCTGTGACCCTTCAAGCCAAATGCGGACAATTAGCCATTGCCAGGTGCTTGACAATCCCCTCTTTTTTGTATAAAGTCCCTAATGGGCCACCATAGAAGGCTGGCTTGATGGTCACAAGTTGTGCAAGCCTAATGTAAAACCAGCCATATCATTTGAACGAAATAGCCGAATTTCTGTAATCTCAGAATAAAAATGCCCAGCTAATTTACTTTGTGTGCTGCCATAATCACAAGTTCAGCAAAAGTTGGGCTATGGACAAAACAGTGTTCTGAAGATTTGTTAAAACACTTTTCAAAATCCAACATGAAATTCTCAGATGATAGACCTACTTCAGCACAGAATCTAGACTGTGCTTTTTGACTAGACCAAGTTCATTTGCCTCAGTCTCTGACTTGTAAAACAAAGACTGATAGTAACTAGGCCTATAGCGGTGTGGTGAAAGTGAATGAGCTAAGGATTATGAAGCACTTTATTCTGAGAGAGTGCTTAATGAAATGACACGTACTAATAAAGTTGGTTTCCTTTTATGTTTGTGAAGAAAGTCTGATGTTATAAGGTTATTTGTCTTTATTATTTGTTGACTGTATGCACAAATATATGCTTGTTCAAAGGCTGTATAATGTCAAACAAGGTATCTGCACAGCAGATATTGATTCATCCCACCTGTCAGTCAGTGTTTTTGTTCAAATTATGACTCACGTATTATTTAGTCATAGCTCCCACCCACCCGCTTCATTGGGTCTAAATCCGAGCTTTTCACAGTTTCAGCTTTCAACAATGATAACGCCTCCAGAGGAACCCCTTGTGGTGCAACACATTCTGGGAAGTAGTATAGGGTGCACACTAGTTGCACAAAATATGGTTGGACCTCACCACTGTCTAACATGAACTGAGAGTGTGGCCTAGAACACTGTCCTCCCCACGCACACACTGTTAGGAAAGATTGGTGGACAAATTGTCTTTCAGAGAAGCATCACTGACCTTCTCACTGAGGAAATCTTGGAAAGCTTCTGAGGAACCCCAGGGTTCGCTTAAATACAGTTTGAAAACAACTTGCATTTAACTACTTTGCTTAATTGAAATGTGGTTTGCCACATTGTGTTTATTTAGTACATTTTTATCCTGTTTTTCCACTGAGGAACTCAGGGGGGTGTTCATTCTTCTCTTGATTCTATACTCACACCAACCCCGTGAGACTGAGGGAGTTACTGTCCCAAGGTCACCCAGCAAGCCTTATGGCAGAGCGGAGGTTTGGTTCTCCCAGATCCTAGTAGGACACTCTAACCACTGTACCACATGGGCTCATCCTGGTACCCATGCAACCTATGCGCATATGAAAGAGAGACTTGATATTTGCAAGGGAATTTTTACCATAGAGAATCATTAAGAACTGACCTTCCATTCCCCTTGCAGTCTACAATGGTACAGTCTATTGTTGTACCTCATTCTGCAGCATGTGTAGTGCACTATTAGTACACTGTGGAGTACACTATAAGAAGAGTAATGTGTGAATTGCTCCTCTCATCTTAAAGAACTGGAAGAGGAGTTTGAGGATCGGATAGTCTCAGCATTTTTTTTAAAAGCAGCTTTTATTTGTATCTCTTGAAAGCTTTGGATAGGGATGTTCAGTGAAAGTAAAACTGAAAATGAATGGAAAGTCTTCAGTTTTCAGAGAGAAAGGAAGACGAGTCTAAAACTCTTTGTTGGTCTGCTGTTGAAAGTTGGAGAGTTGGCAGGACTTCATACACAGCAGGGCATGGAAGGGAGTGGCGCAGCAGGGGCCCTTCTGTCTGGCCCACTGCTCCATGTTCTCGTTTCCCTTCCTGGCTCCTAGGAGCAAACATAGTGTGTTTCTCCCCCTCCTTCTTCCTTCTGGCTCTTTGGCAGGGCAGAAAAAGATCCCAGGTGGCTCTCGCCCATTGATCCAGTGTTCTCAGAACAGTTCGGTGGTTGGTCATGTGATGCAAGTCACACACGGGTATCCTGGGCTGATGATCTCTCTTCTTATTCTGCCTGAATCCAGACTTCAGCTTTCAAACTTGACTCCTCAGGAAGTCCAAATGAATAACTTGCCAGTTTGTGCAATGCTGAATAGTAATAGCTGCAAGAAAGTAAGGTGAATCAGTTCTGCGCACTAAGATCTTGCACCATAGATTATATAACCTATTGCAGCCTTTAACCAATTTCTCATACTTTTGATCCAAATGAAGAAAAGTGTTGGAGTGCATAGATGAAATGATCTGGATTAAACTGATTGAAATCAAAGTCTGCTTCTTAAAAATGAGCTCATCTCTCTATCTCCCCCCACTCCCCGGTCTCACCTTTGCCACAATAGTGCCCCAAAGTGTAGAGTTTTATTTGTTCCCATGGAGGTGAACAAGTTGTCCCCATATTATTAACTCATATGGAAGAAATTAAAAGAGCAGGCTAAATTGGGATGCTCCCTTACCCACTGGTGCCTCTGCAACTGAGACTGAAGTATGCACTTACCACTGAGCTCATCCCCTTCATCTGGATAGATTCATCCATGGTTCAGTTTTCTGATCACACCAGAGTGTGGTGGAATGTTGGAAACCCATCTTTTGCATAGATCATTAGATGAGTCACAGGCTGGATCCGTGCCTGGAAAATCAGAACAGGAGTATGACTCTGGTGCAGATTTTGATGGAATGTACACATCACTTGTAATTTCTCAAAGATACTTTACTTATAGTGACTGTTAGGAAGTTGGGAATTCCTATGGTGCAGGAAGTATTATCTTAGCTGCACAGATAATAAAGTTTGTGTTAATCCTCTGCCTCTACTGTCACACCAAGAAAAATAGAACATGGAATTAAGGCAGAAACTTCCACATTTCTAGAACATCACTGTTTGTTTGGTGGGGTTTTTTTTTTTTCATGAATCAAACTCTTACGCATGTGAAGGTATACATGTGGCCATTGCCCTGTGGAAACTCAGAAACTTGAGAGGATAACTTGGGTGGTCATAGATGCCAGGCCTGAACAAACAGCTGTCTCCTGCCAAGCTGTTCCCTTGAGCTCAGCATCATCTACTGTGAGTGGCAGGAACTCTCCACAGGGATTTGGGCAGAGAAAGGTCACCTTCAGTACTTACTACCTGAAGGTACAAACTGACATGATGAAGATCAGGGATCCCAATCTGTCTGACAATGGAAACATGCATGCATGCATAGCCCCGATTCAAACTGGGGCCATGGGAGGGGAGAGAGCTCAGTTTAGCTTACTGAAACCAGCTTTCCTATGGAGTTAACATTTTAAAAGGGGGAAAAAACCCTGCTGTCTCTAAAAAAAACCCATCATTTCTCCTTTAAAACTCTAAAACTCGTGCGGAGAACCTGATTTCAGTTAATTCTACTGTGGCCCCAGACTGTGTGAGCTGTGCACATGCTCACTTTGCCCTTTATAGATGGACAGAGATCCAAGGTCTTCATCACATCTGTTTGTGCCTTGAGATTCTTTGATGTCGGGGACTACTAGACCCTTGGCATGCAAAGCACATGCTCTGTTGCTGAGCCACAGCCCTTCCCCAGATGCCCTGCATTGTTTCATGTCTCTCCCCGCATTTAAGTAGTAGAAACAGACAGGCTAAGAGAACATACACAAAGTGCTCATAACAAACAAAAAAATGGCTCCAAAAGTACTCTCTTTTACTTGTTTTGTTTTGTTTTTTTTTAAAAAATGTGCAATACAAGCCAAAAAATGTTTTTTGACTTTTTTTTTTTGAGATCTGACTTAGACACATACTCTTGACAATTTGCAAGCAGGAATCTGTCAGATCACAGAATTTTTCTATAATCTCTCTTCATAAGTATATAAAACTGCCTTATATTGAATTATATCGGCCACTCTACCTCAGTACTGTCCATAGCGACTGGCAGTGGCTGTCCATAATCTCCTGTAGGTGCAAGAGGCTTTTGAATATGGAAGTTCATAAAATGCAGGCACATCCCAACTTCCCTTCGCTTGCTACTGTACACTTATTAGCTGGTAGCTGAATGTATGAATCGACTCAGTTTGACAGCCCTATATTTGAAACAATGGTGAAAAACTGTTTTGCCATGTCTATGAGTTTTGGCTTATTCACACATGTACTTTTTTTGTCAAAGTCATAAAGACATGCTTGTGTGAATCAAGTCTCTTGAGACATGATGCAAAGCTGGTGTAGTGTTAGGGTTGCCAGCTCTGGGTTGGGAAAAACCTGGAGATTTGGGGGGTTGAGCCTGGGGAGGGGAGAAACCTCAGTGGGCTATAATGCCATAGAACCCATCCTCCGAAGCAGCCATTTTCTCCAGGGGAACTGATCTTCATGATAGCGGGAGATTTCCAGGTGCCACTTGGAAGTTGGCCAACCCTATAAGAACATAAGAGAAGCCAATGTTGGATCAGGCCAGTGGCCCATCCAGTCCAACACTGTCACATAGTGGCCAAAAATAGCAGATGCCATCAGGATGTCCAGCAGTGGGGCCAGGACACTAGAAGCCCTCCCACTGTTGCCCCCCCCCCCCCAAGCACCAAGAATACAGAGCATCACTTGCCCCAGACTGAGACTTCCTATATATACCTTGTGGCAAATAGCCACTGATGGACCTCTGCTCCATATGTTTAGCTAATTGAATTCTCTCCTGAAGCCATCCATGCTTGCAGCCGCCGCCATCTCCTGTGTCAGTGAATTCCATGTGTTGATCATTCTATGGGTGAAGAAGTACACTATGTAGTGTATTGAGTAAAAGAATAAGCTGCGATACAAAAGATCGTAAGTTCAAATTTTGCCTTTGTTATAATTTACTAAAAGGTGCTAAGCAAACCAGTCTCCCTCTCAGCCTCAACTCTTAATCTGAAATAGAAGGATAATAATATTGGTTTACCTTACTGGACTGTTGAAAGCCTTATAACAAGATAATGCATGTGAAGTGTCTTGAGTCTCAGCAAGAATGGTGGGTTATAAATAAACAAATAAGCATTAAAATGCTGTATACATTGATGGTGCAGTGTAAACAATGAGGAAGGGGCAACTCTATCTGTGTAAAATAGTGAGGCAGATACCAACAGCTTTGATCACCATGCATTCCCTAGAGCTACATTAAAAACACAATAATGGCCCTGCTGGATCAGCCTAGTGGTTCATGTAGTCCAGCATCCTGTCTCACATAGTGGCCAACCAGGTACTCTGGAAGGCCAGCAACAGGGTATAAAGGCTGAGGCCTTCCCCGGATGTTACCTCCTGGCACTGTTATTCAGAGGTTTACGGTCTCTGAATGTGGAGGTTCCCTTTCAGTCACCATGGCTAGTAAGACACTGATGGAGCTTTCCTCCATAAATCTGTCTAATCTCCTTTTAAAACCATCTATGCCTGTGGTTATCATTACATCTTCAAGCAGTGGATTCCACATTTTAATCACTTGTTGAGTAAAGAAGTATTTCCTTTTGTCTGTCCTGAATCTACTGCCCATCAACTTCTGCTGATTAATCATATAAATTCATGTATCTGTTCCAGCAGTTTAAAAGATTCTCTAGTTAATCAGAGAGCACATTTTTTCAAAATATTATTAATGTATTTTAAATACAGGTACTCAGGGCTCATTTCATAGCAGGAGCTCCTTTGCATATTAGGCCACACACCCTTGATGTAGCCAATCCTCCAAGGGCTTACAGTATCCCCTGTAAGAAGAGCTCTGTAAGCTCTTGGAGGATTGGCTACATTAGGGGTGTGTGGCCTAATATACAAAGGAGCTTTTGCAGCAAAATGAGCTCTGCAGGTACTTACAGAAACCATAGGCGGCAGGCAGTAATTGGGTCGTATATAACCTGCTTTATACTATTGGTCCATTTATCTCAGTGTGACCTAGGGTTGCCAGGTCCCCCTGGCCACCAGCAGGGAATGGGGGGGGGGGGTAGGGTTGCCAGGTCCAGGTTGGGAAACTCTGGAGATTTGGGGGTGGTGTTTGGAAAGTACAGGGACCTCAGTGGGGTGCAATACCATAAAGTCCACCCTCCAAAGCTTCCATTCTCTCCAGGGGAAGTGATCTCTGTAATCTGGAGATGAGCTGTAATTCCAGGGAAATCCCAGGCCCCACCTGGAGGCTGGCATCCCTATGGCCTGCTTTGAGAGGTAGTGGCTTTCTAGGGTCTCAGCAGAGAAAGGTCTTGCTGCCTGACATCTAGGCGGAACCTGAAGCCATAAGCATACGAAGCATGTGCTGTGGCTCTCTCTTCAGGCAGGAGGAAATGCCTCTTCCAAGAGATAGGCTGCTTTGACATATACATGTATCATTTAAAAACAAAGAATTGACAGGGAGCATTTCCCCTTCAGAACTATTTTTTTTAAAATTAATATGTAGCTTCATGTAGATTTAACTGATGAGCATTAGGACTCATTACCTTAAGGACGATTACCTTAACCAGGTGACAGCCCTTGCTTTCAAACACCATCTCTTTGCTTTGTGTCTCTGTGTATATATTTTTGAAATCGAAACATCCAAAAGACCCCCTCCACCTTCTCTGTTTTTTGGAACTTGGATTCCCCAAGTGCTTCTTTTTCAGGGAAACGTGAAACAAATTGTTGCAGAATTTAAAAGTAGCTGCTTGAAAGCCACGGACATCTCCCCCTGTCAACAGTTTTGAGGCTGATGAGAAAAAGTTCCATCCTTGGATGGCGTTAGGAGCCTGCCTCAAATCTTGGCACCAGTGAGCTCCAGATTGGCTGGATTAGTATGATTTGCTAAACAGGGGCCTCCTCGGCCTGGCTCGGCTCCAGGTATCGCTTAGCTGTAATCCACCGCTTTATTTTCATATGGTGGAAGAAGCTGTGCCATGGCACAAGTGGCTGTGATGAACTGTGGCTGGGATTTAGCTGGGGTTGTGTGCCCTTTCTGCTTTTTTTTTAAAAAAGAACCCTAAACAAAACTGTGTCAAGGTAATTCAAGATCACACACCAAGAAAAACAATTCTTTAGCCTGTATAAAGTCTGCAAAGTAAGAAAATGTGCACTAATTTGAACATTAAACTCTTCTGTTTCTTCTAGCCATTGTAGAGGGGCAGTAGAAGTGTAGTGGTTAAGTGCATGGACTCTAATCTGGGAGAACCAGGTTTGATTCCCCATTCCTCCACTTGCAGCTGCTGGATGACCTTGGGCAAGCCATAGTTCTGTCAGAGGTGTTCTTGAAAGGAGCAGTTTCTCTCAGAGCTCTCTCAGCCCCACCTACCTCACAGGATGTCTGTTGTGGGGAGAGGAAGGGAAAGGAGTTTGTAAACCGCTCTGAGACTCCGATTGTAGGGCGTGGTGTAAATCCTTCTAGAGTCTGAGAACGTCACTTCTCTGGTGGTGAGCCCTGTTGAAAGATTCTGAGTAGACCTGTTCAGGATTGCTCTCTAGAGCTGTTCACCAGCCTGTGTGGAAATACAGTTTATGGCCCCCTCTGAAATTTAATCTGGCCCTGTCCTCTTACTTCTGGACACATTTTCAAAGTGTTCAGGACTGGAAACTTGTGTTAGATTTTGCACCCATGCATCTGCTGAAGTCGACTCTAATCCATGAAAACTTTTGCTAGAATGAACACGTTAGTCTTTAGGGTTCCACAGACTCCTGTTTCAAATCCTTAGTAGAATTACAAACTATAACAGCACTGGATTGAGTTGTCTTGGAGCGGTAGCTTGAAAGTCTCACGATAAGTCAGTTTCTTGATCTCATAACTGGCATGCTTTAGCACATGGGAAGCACAGGTCTCTTTCACTCTGGACCATCCCTGTATTTAATATAGGGAGTCAGTCAGAGCTTATGCTGGTCATTTGACTGTCCCTTTGAACCAAATGAATCTGGGGGGAGGGGAGCCAAGAGAAGTTCTCCACATGACTGAAGACATCAACTGTCATGAGGAATGGCAACTATGTAAGATACTGAAGTCCAAGCAGCTGGTGCCAGAAGCCCTTCTCTGGCTTTCCCACTACCCCCCAAATTTTCAAGCCTTTCTTCAAAACATAATCCTGAATGGTGTACCCACTCCCCCAGTTCCATACTTTTCCTATACTTTTATGGAGCCACCTGTGCTTAAGTGCACAGGACCTATTTATTTATTAACCAGGGTGTTGCACTTATTTATTTATTAACCAAGGGTGTTGCACTTATTTGTGGATGACTCCGAAACAAAAGAAGGAGAACTCTGGCGGTTGCCTTGCAGCCACCCATGCACTTCCCCCAATTTCTCTCTCTGAACAGCCTTTGTGTGGGCCTCTGTAGGTTTTATGCCCAGGCAGTTGAAAGCAAAAATAAAGGCAGTGGCAGCTGAGGAAAAACTGGAAGAGCAATGGGAGGCATGTGTGGCACTCCATACCTATGCTTGTTCCCTTGTTCAGGCACATGGGGGCAATCCCCCCTCCCATCCTGAGGTGGTGTGTGGGAGCATTTTCTTGGTCAGAGAACCCTTGCCACAAATTGGGTATGAACCTGATCCTTTCACAGTTCAGTTGTAGACCAAAATGAGCTTTGGGTCCTCGTCATTTTTATGACTCTTTTGGTTGAACACAGTTGTATTTATTTACTTAGGCTGTGGTCACACAGTCATTTTGATCAAATTTCATCACTGTTCCCTTTTACATTAAAAATTGCTGATCAGACAGCCACATCCGCCTCCTGCACCAAAGCGGGCTCACTCGCACAATCCTCCCAGTTCCCTAGCGAGTTTTCCGACACCAGGAAAAACTAGTACTTTCCGGGTGTTTGCGTTTTAAATCTGCAATTTTGCCGATCTGGACAGCCGTCTCTCACATGGATTGTCTGACCATTCTTCGCACAATGGGGTTCCCCCCCCCCTCAAGCTTCTGCCTTTGTGCGCATGAGCAATCCTGCGCTGGATAAATTCAGTGTTTAAACGTTCAAGCACACATTTAGATTCCAGCATTTGGTAGTATGTTGCCGGTTCATTTTGTTTGCTGTGTGTGTGTGTGGGGGAGGTGACCTGTAAATACAAGGGAGTACAGTGAGTCCAGGTGGAGGCGGTGATTTGACTTTGTGCATGTGCACATGCGCAAAGCAATTTTTTTAAAAAAAGTCGTGCTACCCAAGCAGCAGCACGGCTATCTAGACGGTGCCCAGAGCCTTGTCGTGCAAATCTTGCAGTTCGGGGAGGGATGCGAGATCATCCCAATGGCCTCAAAAATATTCCTGATCAAATTTATCATGGGAACAAATTGCGAAAACCTTGCTGTGTGACCACAGCCTTAACTACCCTGCTTTTCTTCACATGGATTATCAAAACCAAGTAGCTGTTCTTGAGTCAATGTGTTTGTGCGTATGTGTGTATGTGTGTGGGGGGGTGATTTGTGCAAATATCTGTTTCCTGTGGAAGACAAAGGTTGTGGGGCTGTCCTAATGGAAACAGGGAAGCCTAAGCAGAGTTATATCCTTCTGTCTAAGCCCTTTGACTAGAAAAATGGCCCTTCTTTGTAGCGTGTTGGGGGCAAAGACCTCACATTCTTTTGGCAAAATTCAACTTCTTTCATTCTTTAATACATACCTGCTTCTTTAATACATTGTGCTTTGACTGTTAAGATCTCTCTAGGAGGTAAAATGGCTAGTCAGTAACTTTCATAATTATTCAAGTACGAACAGACAAATTAGAAATTGTGCTTCTTCAAAGTAGGAGGCAAATCATTCATAGATTTTAACTGTCTTGCTGGCCTGTGCTCCCCTCCCCCCCACTCCCCTCTTCTTGGTCACCAAACAAGAATGGCAAAATTGGAGGCTTGTTTTTCAACTGAGCAAATGAAGAAAAATATTACATTTTATATACTTCAGTGGATCAATGAAGCCTAATTTTTTTTTTTTTTGCTATGCAGGAAATCGATTTTAGCCTTTACAACAGTTAAAGATGTTATGAAGAAAGTCATTTGCCAAATTATGGGACGTAACACATTTATTGATGACTGTAGGTTAGGGATTTTGGCTTCACGAATGCTGTAATACAATCTACTGCCCCAACAAGAAGCTGAATGAAATACAGATTATACGGTGAAACTGTAATGCATCATTTGCTATTAGTGGACTGGTAATAATTACCAGTTTCAAAGCTGCTTTTTCCCCCCATGTAATCTTTACTCTCCGTCGTAACAGCCTTTCTCATTGACATTATGATTACACCAGCTGCCCTTCTGATCCAGAATATCTAGTTGATGGGAATGCTAAAATGCAATTACAAAAACTGTATGTTGTATCCTCATTATAAGATACAGTGCTATTTTTACTGACCTAATACATAAACTAGCAAAGCAGGGGTAGCATTTCATTGTTAGCATACCGGAGGCTTGATGGCATCACTTGCTATGAGTTGTTAAGAGCTTCCAGTTTGCAATAGCAAAATAAAACAAAACTCACTGTATTCCCTGATGCCCATTGCCCCCCCCCCCTTATTTCCCCATTCGGGTTGTTTCCTCCCTGGATTCCCCTCCCCCATCCTGAGTCCAAAAAATAAGCATCCTGGAATGTACAAATCCAATTGAGTTTTCCTCTGTCTGGATGTATGTATTTATCTGCTGCTGTCTTCAACGCCCTATGCTAAACATCATAATGTGGTTCATTAAAATGCTGGCAGTGGCAGAAGAATGAAATGTTAAATATTATTCCAAAGGCTTTTTAAAGCGACCAAAATGTTAAACACCTGCCAGAAATGGCTGAATTGCGCTCTCTCTCTCTCTCTCTCTCTTTTACTCACCCAATTCAGATTGTCAGACTAAATGTATAATAATAGAGGAACCTGAAGCTACAGAGTGGGGGGAAAAAACCCTCTGTGTGAGTCACAGTAGACATAACTGTAAGGCAGCCTGCCTGTCATTTTCCAAAGTCATTTATTCAACACATTGTATAATGAAAATCCCCTTATAAAGCTTTTCTTCTTCTTCTTTGAAGTGAGGAGGAAAACAAGAACAATGAAGATCACTTGATAGGGACTTCAGCATTTTCTTTCAAAATCCATCCACTTCATTTCCCCCTCCCTCCTTTCCACCGGCACGTACATTAGGCATATGTTTGGAAACCTAATTTTGGCATCTACTGTCTAATCTTGTAAAAAGATTTGCCCACAAGTGGGTTATATTGAGTGAGATTATAAACAGCGCCGCAAAGTAAATTACAGGTCAGCCTCGAAGTACATTGAGCAGTCAAATACCATTGTAAGTCTTGCTTGTTGTTAGAGGACTAGTACAGTATGTGTGTATGTGCGTCTGTGGGTATTGTTCACCAGCAAACCTAGGCAGCTTTTATGTTTTCCAAATGGCTAAGTAGTTAAACTTCACAATCAGCTGTCAAACAAATAACAAAGAAGGAACCCAGTGGCACCTTGCAGTCTAACAAAATGTGTTCCAGCATAAGCTTTCGTGTCAGGATAAGCTGCTGAGATGTTTATTTCTCCTCATCTTTTCTGTAATTTCAGTTCTAGGTAGAGAAGACCACAGTAAAACAAAACAATATGGATTAACTGTAGAAATTAAAAATGAACCAAGGGAATATTTTCACCTCTTAAATAGGGCTGCCAGCTCTGGGTTGGGGAAATATCTGGAGATTTTGGGGGTAGAGCCAGGGGAGGACAGGGACCTAAGCAGGATAGAATGCCATAGAGTCCACCCTTTCAGCCATTTTCTCCAGGGGAATTGATCTTGGTTGTCTGAAGATCAGTTGTAATAGCAGGAGATCTCCAGGTGCCACCTGGAGGTTGGCAACCCTACAAAGCTGCCTTGTGAAGCACAGCCGTTGCATTGGGAGTTGGAGCTGTGCATCAGTGGTAGAGCGTATACCTTGTATGTATACCTGGTGAAGTCTCCAGTTGAATGGTCTCAAGGGCAGGGGGCTAGGAAAGACCTTTCTCTTACTGAGGCCCTGGAGAGTTACTGCCCATTGAAGTAGATGTTACTGAGCTGGATAGATCCATGGCTTGACAGAGTGTATATGAAACTGTGTGAGAGGCCATTGTTTTACCAAAGTACATGTGTTCTGCAATGTGGATCTTCCATTAATATAAAGCTGGTATCTTATGAATAGGAACATTTGTCAGTCTGGATGCTGCTGATTTAATGCTGTGTACATGTTTTCATACATAAACTAGTGTTTGCTTCAGTAAACGCAGGAAGCCTGAATGACTGATATGCGTGCTTAATGCTTTATGCAAACTGGGGGGCCATGGCTCCATCAGGGCTCCCACATATTTGTATTCAGGTGTTTCAGGATGTGTATCCTCAGCAGACAATACCAATGTCACATGTGGCAAACGTGATTTCAGCATGAAGTGTGGAGCTGCTTTGAAATGACTGCACCCTGGTGGAATAGGGATCTACCAAGGGACTCAAGAGAATATATTTGGGTGAATGTCCAGCATGCCAAACTAGATGCAAGAAAAAAAATAAGGGAGTTTCCTGTTCCAGCTGGGTTATTTGCTGTAAAACACAGGCAACTTTTGACTGGTGTTCAGGAGCAGATTGACATTCAAGCTAACAAGCATTCACCTAGTGGAATGCTGGTTGAGATTTGTCTTGCTTAACTAGAATATGGGCTTTTTGACTTGGTTGCACCAGTTCATACTAATGATTAATGTGTGTTTACTGCAAAAAGAAACAACCCTACATTTTTCCCTGTTCTGTCCCCATAATGACTAACTAAAAAAACTGTGTGTGACATCATGTTCTCTGCTCCAGATGATTGGCTGATTCCTGTTGATGCAGGAAACCTCACAACACAGTAATACCATTTGGTAATTTTAAAAATTACCCTGCCTACTGGGAAGAGATGCATGGCTCTTGCTGCATTCAGCAGCAATCTTGTGAACCCCTTAAATGCCTTCTTTGAGCCCCAGGTTTGCCCCAGACATGCAGATAACACAGCATGCTGACTGATATGTAAATTGAACCCATACCTTCCCAAGAGAAGGCTGATTGTGCGCTACAGGCTAGCAAGAGAACCTCTTACTAAAATGTAGGAATCGGTTATCTGTACCGTATTAAGATAAATTGTTATCAAATACAGATACATAGCATCTTATCGAACTGGTGTTTACAGTCCTATGCATTTTCAATCCCAAGCAACAAACATGGCTCCAGTGGGATTTTTATTCAGCCCAAATGGCTGCTTTCTAGATATTCAGCTAGATGAACTGCATCTATTTTCTATTTTCCTCTTTTCCCCTCTCATATCAGTTGAATCTTTCTCAGCCAAATGTAGGATCTGAGTTATCCAAATCCATTTTTATTTGAACTTTATCAATTCAAAATTCCTAATCTATATATAAATAGCACTTTCCATTGCCCAACTGTCTAATTATTTGGAATTGTTTTGGTGATCCCTAAGCCAAAAGGACAAAACTGTTTGTACTGTATCATAGTTTTCATTTTCTGAATTGCCAACTTAAAACAGCATCTATAAATCTGGGGGGCTTTTAAAAGGCAGTTAGTTTTTTAAAAAAACATGTCTGCTCAGGACTACCTGGCACATAAATAATTGGCTTTGGCTTTGATCCTGGAGGATGGTATACATAACTTGAGCTTCCATATAAGTAGGAGCTAGTGCCATTGATTTCAGCTGCACTTAGGCTGCAATTGCACAACCAAACTTGGGAGCAAATCCCACTTGATCTCATTGGGAGTTACTTCTAAGTAAGGGTACATAAGATTGGCTTGTACAGTTGTTTATTTATCTGGAAATATTAAACTGAAATCATTGAGAATTCCCTGAATATACGTGGATTATCAGTTTTCTTAGAAGTTTTTTTTTTTTTAATTAGAGGACTATCCTGGAATTTTTGAGTGTTTTACAACCTACAGGCTAAATATTTTTAGAATCATATGGCCTTGAGTATGTTGCTCAAACTGGTTTCAGAGCAGTTCCATAAGCCAAAATAGAAAGGCAGTTGTCTGTTTTTGTCCTTAGACCGCAATCTCAAAAGTATACTTTAAGTATATTAGTCTGGGGTTGGGGTCTCAGTCATATTCTGAATGTGTCTGTTCATATGTTCCAATGGTTCTGTATTAAACCATCATGAAAGTCCATCTGATTTTTTATAACCCTGTGGAAAACAATGACTTGCAAGAAATGAAACTAAGCCCCAGTGATTGTCGATCATTAAGGCAGCTGTTTGAAGATTAAACATTGATGTGACTGTTATGTTGTTTTGCAGGTAAAGATGAACCCAGCAGCTACACGTGTACAACATGTAAACAGCCATTCAACAGCGCCTGGTTTCTCTTGCAACACGCACAGAACACTCATGGATTAAGAATCTACTTAGAAAGTGAACACGGAAGTCCCCTGACACCGAGGGTTGGTATCCCATCAGGACTAGGTGCAGAATGCCCTTCACAGCCACCACTCCACGGGATTCACATTGCAGACAATAATCCTTTTAACTTACTCAGAATACCTGGATCAGTAGCAAGAGAAGCTTCAGGTCTTGGAGAAGGGCGTTTTCCTCCCACGCCGCCTTTGTTTAGTCCCCCTCCAAGGCATCACTTAGACCCACATCGCATAGAACGTCTGGGTGCCGAAGAAATGGCTCTTGCAACCCATCACCCCAGTGCCTTCGACAGGGTGCTGCGACTCAACCCCATGGCCATGGAGCCACCAGCTATGGATTTTTCCAGACGGCTTAGAGAGTTAGCTGGAAACACCTCTAGTCCTCCGTTGTCACCGAACCGGCCCAGTCCTATGCAAAGGTTACTGCAACCATTCCAGCCAGGCAGCAAGCCGCCATTTCTGGCAACACCACCTCTTCCTCCTCTTCAGTCTGCTCCTCCCCCTTCCCAGGCTCCTGTCAAATCCAAGTCTTGTGAATTTTGTGGGAAAACCTTCAAGTTTCAAAGCAACTTAGTTGTTCATCGTAGGAGCCACACTGGAGAAAAACCTTATAAGTGCAACCTTTGTGACCATGCGTGTACCCAAGCAAGCAAGCTAAAGCGCCACATGAAAACCCATATGCACAAATCATCCCCCATGACAGTGAAGTCAGACGATGGCCTCTCCACAGCCAGTTCTCCAGAGCCTGGAACCAGCGACCTTGTGGGCAGTGCTAGCAGTGCCCTAAAATCCGTAGTGGCCAAGTTTAAGAGTGAGAATGACTCAAATATGATTCCAGAAAATGGGGATGAAGAAGAGGAAGAGGAGGAGGAGGAAGAAGAAGAGGAAGAGGAAGAAGAAGAGGAGGATTTGACTGAAAATGAAAGACCAGACTATGGCTTTGGCATTAACCTAGAAGCAGCTCGTCACCATGAAAACAATTCCCGATCTGTTGAGGAGAATCGTTCTATACCAGATGTCATGCAAGGCATGGTCCTGAGTTCCATGCAGCACTTCAGTGAAGCCTTTCATCAGGTCCTTGGAGAGAAACATAAACGAGGGCACTTGTCCGAATCTGAGGTGCACAGAGACACTTGCGATGAAGACTCAGTAGCTGGTGAATCTGATCGCATTGATGACGGCGCTATTAATGGTCGCGGTTGTTCCCCTGGTGAATCTGCCTCTGGAGGTTTGTCAAAAAAGCTGCTCTTGGGTAGCCCCAGTTCCCTAAGTCCTTTCTCCAAACGCATCAAACTTGAGAAGGAGTTTGACCTACCTGCTACAGCTATGCCTAACACTGAAAATGTTTACTCCCAGTGGCTAGCTGGGTACGCTGCCTCTAGGCAGCTAAAAGATCCATTCCTCAACTTTGGAGACTCCCGACAATCGCCTTTTGCTTCCTCCTCAGAACACTCCTCAGAAAATGGAAGTTTACGCTTCTCTACGCCTCCCGGGGAGATGGATGGAGGGATATCAGGCCGCAGCGGTACAGGAAGTGGAGGGAGCACCCCGCATATTAGTGGCCCAGGCCCTGGAAGGCCTAGTTCAAAAGAGGGCAGACGCAGCGACACTTGTGAGTACTGTGGAAAAGTCTTCAAGAACTGTAGTAACCTCACTGTCCACAGGAGAAGCCACACTGGGGAAAGGCCTTATAAATGTGAGCTGTGTAACTACGCCTGCGCCCAGAGTAGCAAACTCACCAGGCACATGAAAACGCATGGTCAGGTGGGGAAGGACGTTTACAAATGTGAAATTTGTAAGATGCCTTTTAGCGTGTACAGTACCCTGGAAAAACACATGAAAAAATGGCACAGTGATCGAGTCTTGAATAATGACATAAAAACTGAATAGAGGTATATTAACATGTCCCTTTCTCCTCCCTTCCCCCAACCTCCTGGCCCTTGTGTAGAGAGTTTTTTAGTCCCTTGTGAGTAAAATAATGGAAGCTAAGGATATTAAGAAAGTGCTTGTCACCAGCACTCCTGTTTTTGTTTTCCTTTTATTTTCTTTCTTTTTTTCTGTTTCCACCATTTGAATGCATGATCTGTATTGGGGCAATACTACGCAAACTTTGAGCCTTTCTCTTGTGCAATAATTTACATGTTGTGTATGTTTATTAATTTTTTTAATTGGACAGCATGTATGGTATGTTATGGCTGTTTTTAAAAAATTGTCCCCTGATCCGTTGCTGAGCAAAAAAACCAAAACTCACCCACTCACACAAATAAAAAAAATCTCAGAACAGCTCCATAGCTGTTTCCAGTATAAGGTTCCATAAAAGAAAAAGAGAGAGAAATTATAAGAAAAACTAAGCATCATTTTTTTCAAACATAGAACCAACCAATCTGCATACATTCTGTAACCCATATCATGTACAGTCTTGCTTTGAAACATATAGAAGAAAATGTACTTTGAATTAACTCTCTATGGACAGACCAATAACACTGGAATGGAGAATGTCCACAGTGTTAACTAGATTTCTGTCTTTAAAAGATTTAACGTATCATTTGAGGGGGGATGGGGAGGAAAAAAGGCCTTTAATTGAAAATTAAGGACATAAGTGAAAAGGTAAATTTGTACTATCATTTGGTTTAAAACAGAAATCTGAGTGCCTTGAATCTATTTAAGCCATGTTGTTGGCATCTCTACTTGTTTTGAACTTGTAGCTCAACTTTCGCACTGGGCAATGTAAATGAGTCCTTAGGACTTAGCCAATAATTCTATAATGTATATCTCACAACAGTGGCTACCTAAAAACAAAAGAATAAGAAGGAGAAGGAGAAAATTAAGAAAGCCCAATAAGTCCTAGTTAATCATCATTCGATCCCCCCCCCCCCTTTTGATTTTAAAAAAGTCAACTCAAATTGATTCTATTCCAGGAGAGAATGGGAAAAAATCACAAACCGGAAACAGGATCTGTCACTCCTACCACCCCCTATCTCCCCCCAACCCCTTTTGAATTTTTTTTTAACAACAACAAAAAAGAATGTGAAAACGCCCCGAAGGCCTTGAAAGGTGATTAAATAAACTAGGAAGAAAATTCATCTTATAAAGATTTTAATAGTATCTTTTAGTGATTCTGTCACCCGGGGGGGGGGGGGGGGGGAGACAAAGAAAAGGAATCAAAACAATTAAGTCCAGACTCACTTGGTTGTCAACTTGACAATCAGATTCGAAACTTACAACCTTGCATACCGTATTTCTATCTATTGATCTCTAAAGAGAGAGAGAGAGAGAAAGAGAGAGAGACGTATAAACAGACGGGCAATAATATTGTACTGAGTATAACACATAGCAAAAAAAAATAGTGATTTATTAGCACAAAGTGGTACTGTTTGCCATTTAAAACTAAGAACAGGTTATAAGCTAATATTGATATGATGATTAACTATGAACTATTAAGATTTGCCTTGAAGTGTGACATTCTGGAAAAAAAGATAATTTTAAAAGAGTAGCAGTATATATGTCTGTGCTCCCTAAAAAATGTACTTCATTTTGTTTTTGAGTTTTCTTTTTTCGTCATATGCTATGTGGTAGTTGTGTTGACATGGAAAAAGGATTCATTGTTTTTTCTAACGAAGCTGGCATCTGCCCCTGCTGGATGTTCACATAGCACTTGACTCTGCCTGGCGTGTCTGAATCTTTTTCTTTAATCAGAGGTACACAGGTTGAGTATAAAAAATCTTTTAAGACTGCTCAGATAGGACAATTTAAATGCACTGTACAATTTTCCCAGTTTACAGGTCTATACTTTTAAGGGAAAAATTGCAAAATTAACGAGAAAAAAAATTAAGAATTGAGCATGATCTCACTTATGAGCATAGTAAAAGAAAAACTCTGCCAGCTTGCCGTTTACTTGACTAATGACTGGGACGCAACATTATTACGGCGCTGTGAATGGAAACAGGTCCTACAGTTATAGTAGAAATAATGAATGATTGCTCTCGTTCCTACAGTGCAAGGATGTTTTTTTTGTACAAAACTTTTTTAAATATAAATGTTATGAAATTTTTTTAAAAAAACACTTCATTATGTTTAGGGGAGGAAAAAACCCTGCATTTTAGGGTTCATTGTCTTGGTGGTGTACAAGACTCGTTCTTCATTGAAAACCAGTAGTGGAAATCCTATGCCTTGGATATACACACAGCTCTTCAGGTTGTAAAATAAATGCATTTGGGGAAAGGTTTAAGAATATATAGTACTTAAATATAGGAAAATGCACACTCATGTTGGTTCCTATGCTAAGAAGAAAAAAACAAAAAACAAAAAAGAAGAAAAACACATTTATGGTCTCTCTTTTCTGTAATTTCTAGAATGGTATTTGAATTTAATGTTCACCTAGAGTAGGCACTATATAGTATTTATAATGAAGCTTGTATTTTTAACTGTTGCTTGTTTCTCTTACAAAAAAGGTATCTATGTACCTTTTTTTTTGGTAGTGGAAAAAACACACACAGACACACATACAAACAAAGCAGGCTGCCACAGTATATTTTTTTAATTTGGCAGGATAATATAGTGCAAATTATTTGTATGTTTCAAAAAAAATTACAATAATAGTGTGACATTGTACAGATAAGAGGCCATATAATGGCTGTTTTTTGGGGGGGAGGGGCAAAAAATCTGTTTGAATGTCGCACTAACCAAGCGTCACAGAGGGTTGTACATATCAAGGTTCTTTTGGGGTTCCTTTGTTTTCTGCTGCCATATTGTATGCAGTAATGCAAGGTGATGATGTTGGTTTGTTCTGTAGTGTGCTCTTTGATCCCCGTTCTTCTTCTCTTTCCCCACCCCCTTTTACATTCCAGCATCTTAAACTTCATATGCAGTAAAAAGAAAAAAACCACAAAAAAAAATAGAATGAAAGGAAAAAAAATTTAAACAAGTTTTGCAGGATTTTTTTTTCCATTGCCAAAAAGAAAAAAAAAAGTTAAAATGGTGCTTTATATATTTAGATCGGAAAGGATTTCATATGCAAAGCATATTAAAAAGAGAGAGAGAGAGAGAGAGCCCCACTGAAGTCGATACCTTTTTTTGTATATGGCAATGCAAAATATTTTGTTATTATTGGGCCTTTTCTATTCCTGTAATGAAAGCTGTTTGTCGTAACTTGAAATTTTATCTTTTACTATGGAAGTCACTATTTATTATTGCTTATGTGCTCTGTTCAGAACAGAGCCCTTGGATTTGATCTTTTATTTTTCTTTGGGTTTTTTAATTATTTTTTTATTATTTGGATGACCAAAGGTCATTGACAACCTGGCTCTTTACTGTAATTTTTTTCCCTAGTCTTTGTTAAATTCTATTGGGAAAACCACTGTCTGTGTTTTTTGGGGTTATTTTTTTAATGGGCAGTTGTCTGCATTACCCTGTTCATTCACCCATTTTGTCCCTTAATTGAAAAAAAATAATAAAAAAAATTGCTTAAAGTACACACCATAAGCTTTGCGTGTCCTCATTTGACACAGTCTGTAAATTTCCCTCAGCAAGAGAAGCAGCTTTTAAGAGAAGACCACTGGGTTTTCTTCATAGGGGCATTTTGATGTACGCATTAGTAGCCTAAAGACCCAGAAAACTACATATTTATACTGCAATAAAATGCTTTGCCCCCCTGGAAAAGTGTCTTTGGTCTTACATTGACGGCAAAGATGTCATACTCCCCCCTTTAAACAAGGGAAAAACATTTCTTTTCCATTTAGATTTTCTCCCCCCCCCCCATTTTTTCTCCACTGAGAATGCATTCAGCTAAAGTCTAAAAGTGGACCTCATTTGCTACAACATCCAGATCATCCATATTTTGTCTGTGAAAGGGACTCTCCCCAGGTCCTCCACTCCCCTTCTCCCCCATTTTGCACCGTTGTGTACAATCACGGACAAGCTGAGAAACAAGACAATATATGCAACTCACTCCCTGTACGGCAATACCCCGTCAGCCCCCCCCCCCCCCCGCCTGCTTTAAAGTAAACTAAATCCCAGCCTGAAAGGTGAATTGGAAAGATCTGATTTCTGCTAGGCCACATGATGATGTAGCAAAAGCAGGAACTGCTGACAGGCACGCATGCATGAGAATGGAGGCTCATCTTGGGGTATGCAACGGTTGCATCCGAGATCAGCCCCAGTTGGGGAAACCTCCTTACCACATTGGTCCAGTCGGAAAGAAACCAGGGGCAGGAGCTGCTCTTCTTTTTTTATATATTCTGTACAATGGATAGGTTTTATCAAAATGTTGTGTATACATTGTCTTTAAATATCTGGACTCTGGTTCTGATTACATATATATATATTTTTCCTCCTGAGAGGTCTGTATATGTTGTCAAGTTTTACGAATACTGCATGTTGCAGCATCTATTTGCTTTATTAAAAACACATACCTCTGTGATACCGTCTCTTGCTCTTCCTAGTGCAATAGAACTGAGTATTTAACGCTTCCCTGGGGATGGGTGGGGTTCAAGTGATAACATTGCTGTTGTTTCAGTAGCATCTGTTGTTGCCTTGTTTTGAACAAATGCCTTCTCAAGATATTCCCATTTTTACTAAGGAATGCTGTTAGTCCCCACCTACCCTTGTGTCTAGAACACTGGGGCTTTGCCTAGACTGATTTTAACATGGCAGTAGACTGAGATGCAAATACCCCTTTAGGAGGCAGACTAAGCTGCAGCTTAATTGTACACTGACTGAGAACCAGAGCACAAGCAAGTTGTAGGATCCACACTGTAGCTCAATGTGATCACCAGCTTGGTTTGGCATAATTTCCCAAACTGGGTCAGCACTGGGCTTATCCACTTGACACTGCCCCAAGTTAATGAGGTAGGTTGCATCCTTCCCTCTGTTTCTTGCCATTTCAGAGGACACTGTAGAGTTTCCTCTAAAGCTAAGGAAAGGAGAATCTAGTTATCCAGCCTTTAGGCATGCTGATTTACAATAAATGACAGTTATATGACGAGAACATAGATTATAGTGTTGTGTTCTCTGTATATATTGAAAATTCACTAATTTATGACACATTGACTGGGATCAGAAGTCCCATAAAACCTTGATACATATAGAAAACTATTGCTGTGCAGGAGCTTGTTGATAAATCTGTATGTGTACATTTTGATTATTAATGTGGAGCTTCTTTTGCCATGGAAGGGAGCCCCTGTTTGTGCAGAGCTCTAAATGCGTGCCAATAATAGGAATACTTAGTGTTCATAGAGTTTCACAGATGTTATGCCAGTAATCCATACACCACCCCATAAGGCAGGCCAACATTATTGTCTTCATAATGCATAAGAGAGTTTTGAGATGCTAGTGGCTTGTACAGCAAGTTTGTGGCTTAGTGAATTTGAGCTTTCTTGTAACCAGCCGCTGTGCTGCACAAACTTCAGAGTCCAAATTCATACTGCAGCTCTTATACCGGCATCCACTGCATGGAGATGGTGATCCTTCCTAATGTGCATTATGAGAAACTAGAGACATCAAATCATGCTGAAAGATGTAGAGTTGCCAAGTCTGGGTTGGAAAATACCTGGAGACTTTGGGGACGGATCCAGGAGAGGGCAAGGTTTGGGGAGGAGAGAAGCCTCAGCATGGTACAATGTCATAGAGTCAACCCTTCAAAGCAGCCATTTTTCTCCAGGAGAGCTGATCTCTCTCAGCTGGAGATCAGTTCTAAAAGCGGGGGATCCCCAGGCCCCACCTGGAGGCTGGCAACCCTAGAAAGATGTGATGATGATAGTTTATGTTTCTTCTTGGTGCTATCTTTATTTTAATTACAGAAATATTCTATATTTCTGTTCCTCAGCCCAAAAGCTCTTAGGATATCTTTCAACAAAATAAATACTAAAATAAAACTGATGTTAAAACCCCATCCAAAAGCCACAACAAGACCAACTGAAAACAGCACAGTTGTAATATTATTGTAGATTAAGCCCCACAAACCATACAAAACATAGTGGCAAGATTTAACACAAGCAGAACAGCAGACCAAGAAAAAAATGCGGGAGGTGTAATCTAAGGTGAAATTAACCAAAGTCACAAATAAATGAAGCCAATGGAGTAACCATTAAACAGGAGCCCCAGGTGAGCAAAAATATCTTTAGGTGGTGCCAGAAATACATCAGGTCTGGCACCAGGCAAATAACAGGGGGAGGGCATTCCACAGTAGGGGCGCTATGACTGAAAATGTCTAGTAGGATACTTTCATGCGTCTAATCTAGAAGGAAGGCGAAGCAGGGCCTGTGATGAAGACCTTAATTGATGGACAGGAATATGTGAAAGTAGGTAGTCCTTTACATTCTTTCCCTTAGGTAGTTCTGTGGGCCAAGTGCTGTTGAATGTTTGCTGTCACAGACCATTAATGTACAGAAGGCCACAAGCCTCACTGCATTATCCATACAAAACTGCCTCATACCAAGTCAGACCATTGGACCAATACTGCCTGCTCCACCTGAGAATGGATCTCCAGCATAGCAAGGTCTTTCCTAGCTTACTATCTGGCATCATTTTAAACTGGAGTTAGTAGGGAATAAACAGGGAACCTTCTACATGCAAAGTTTCTCCCAACCAGTGCTCTGTATGAAATTCAAAAGCAAAAATATGATATATTACAATGCATACCTTGGCACTCTGCTTCATTTAATTATTCAATAGACTCTCCTTTTGTTCTACATAGCTTGTAAAGTCAAATTTGTTTTATTTGTGTATATTTAAATGCATACCCTGTTTTTCTACAAAAAAAGGTCCTCTCAGGTATGATCCTGTGCAGGTTTATTGAAACCAGTGGGTTGAGACCGGGGTTACTTCACATAGGGTTGCATTGCACATGACTTGCAACAAAACAGTATCAAGAAATCAAGTTCAAACCTCAAAATGCAATTTTAAAAACAAAGCATACCGAAGGTTCTGTGGCCACAGAGGATTTTGTGGAAAAAGTTAGGTTTTATCAGTCATGCAAAGTTCCATTTAGAAGTTTTTAATGCTGATTTATCAAGTTGTTTTTAACTCTGCAAGATATGTGGTCATATTTAGAGGGGTATTGGCTTTAGATTTTAAAATGGAGGTAGGATTTTACACAATTTAAAAGTAAATATAGATATAATGTGCATATGTTCTGTAAAAAACTTTTTTGTTACAGTCTAACATTTCTGGATAACATGCATGCATAGGTTGCCCTTTAAAATGGGTCACTCGCCCTATGTTTTGTATTTTGTTCCAAGAATTACAGCTCTGTTCCCAGAAAGATGTATGAAGCTGTCTTATGTAGTCAGACCACTGGCACAATATTGTCTTCTCTGACTGGCAATGGCTCTCCATTGACTCTGGTAAAAGGTCTTTTCACGTCTTCCTACCTGATACTCTTTAAAAGGAGATATCAGAAACAAATCATACGTTCTACTACTATGCTATGGGCAACCACCATGTGGATGTTATTCATAAGAGGGTTATCTTTGAGAAAGGATAATGGCCAACCCATTCCTGTCAGAGTTTTTTTTGTACATACACCAGAGGGAATCACAGGAGCTACCTCTTGGAAGCAAAATGTTCCATCATACGTATCTACACAACAAATGTATATCAGTTTCATATCAGTTTCTTGCTTCCCTAAAGGATCCTGGGACTTGTCATTTGAAGAAGATGCTCTAACCCAACTACAGTTCCCTGGAGTAGGACATGCCTGTGAAACCAATTTAAGTTGATACTATAGATATGCATTCTGTCTCTGCTTCAGCCACCCTCTTTCCTCCATCTTTATACCAAGCTCTTACTGCACCTTTATGATCATGTTCTTGAACTTGCCTTCTGGGTTCTTTTCAGACTTCCAATGTAATATTATTTTTTCTCCGCAGAAAAGATGTACGTGAAGAATGTTACATCAGTAGCTCCAGATCCATGTGGAAAGCTCTTTGAGCTGAAGTAGGCAATATTCCTGGCTCTTCCTTGCAAAACCTGTTTTCAATTACTGTGTAAACTTGTTTCTGTGTCCCGTCCCCCCCTTGTTGGGCATTCCACTAAGAGACGAAATGTTGGATCAGGATTCTGGTATCCGATTAAGGGACCTTTGCCTCTCATCTTGTTGGGCTGTAAGGTGCTTCTGAACTCGAATCTAGTGGATCAGAATTAGGCCTCTCTGGGAGCCATTTAGTGCTCTCTTAGTCTGCCACATTTGCTATCTCCCACGCTATGTTGTGACTAAGATTTGTGTTGATTTCTAGTCTATTACTTCTTAGTGTTCTGTTATCCTTCTCTGGTTTGCTTCGCTATAAATTCCTATCTCTTTCTAATCCCATCATCTTCTTTATTCTCCTTTCCAGTCTCCAGTTTGGTTTGATCTTTATATTCCAATTTCTTGCTGACTGCTTATGGAGGAAGACTTGAGGACCACCCATGAGGTGACCTAAGACATTTCGCTGCTCTAGAGTGACTGATACAAGAAGTCACAGAGGATGCATGGCTCAGCTCCCGGTTGGAGAACATAACCTCCTGGTCTAGACTCAGGCATGGCTGGATCCTCTCATCCTGTTTATGCTTTCTTTTTTTCTCTCCCTCCAACCTCACCTGTGAACCAGTGTAAACAGTCAGGATAGACCTGTTGGGCAGGTCTGCAAAACCCAAGTTTTCCATGAATTTTGTGGACATCCTTGGATAGATTGTTCTGAGATCATGGCCTCTAGAATGTCATCTGCCAACTCACATTGTTATAAGGAAAAGAGAAAATGGGACTGGATGTTATTGGCCAGCAGCACTAGCTGCCTGTAAAGTACATTTTCTTCCAGAGTTAGCTCATGGCAATAGTTTGTAATGCCTAGAAAGGATCCAGGAAAGTTGTACTGGCCATAAATATGGACCTTCCTATGCAATATCCTTTTCAGCCATGACAAATGCCATCATTTGACTGTAGAAGAGTACCTACTACTCATAGGTAGTACCTGTTTGTAATATCACAGTAATACTATCTGGCAATCACAGTAAGGGTGTAGAGATTTTTGCAGTATTTGCTGTATATGGGATTAGTAACAGCAATGAGCCCATAATGTTTGGTATAGACCAAACCACAGTTTGAATAGGGATCATCACACTGACACAAGTTTTTCTTGGTCTTTCTAGCAAATGCCACTGAGAGACACTACCAATATGATGGTCCCAGTTTACACGAGTTCTGTATTGATGAAAATCACTCCATAAATATCTTTAAATAAATAAATGTGAGGTGAATTTCCTATGGAAGCCAATCCTCACAGCAGGTACAGGGTCTAAGCTGTCTGTCTGTGGTCCATGAATTCTCTCCTTGCCCCTTCCCATTGTTTCTTTTCCCATTTCTGTTTCACTGAAACCAATCCAACCAAGGTTTTAAGAGATTCTTGGCTGGTATCTCTGATGTAGTTAATCTTTCTATAGTTCTTGACGCTCTTTCCTGCTCGAGTGTCTGTGATACTGTCCTCCTCAGAGATTTCCATCTCTAGGTCTATTTTGTCTTGTCTCTTCTGACTGGCAGTGCATTTCCAGGGTCTCAAGCAGAGGTCTTCAACATCACCTACTGCCTGATCCTTTTCACTGGAGATGCCAGAGGTTGAACATGGGATCTTGTGCATGCCAAGCAAATGTTCTACCACCAAGCTATGACCCTACATACTATCTGGCAACTATTATAAGGTAATTCACAAATTTACCCTTCTACCTTCTGCCCAGTTACAGATCTCACAGCAGATCTGCTTAACTCAGATGTCTTGCCACCCTCTAACACCAAGAACTGTCAAAATAAATCTTAAAACTGCCTCTTCTTTGAGGGATGCAGTCACGGAATCTTCTTCAACATATTCTCTATCTGCTCCCCTTCCAGATAATCAAGTAATCCTGCCATTTCTTCCTGGTTAAACCTTCTATGCTTTCCTATTTTCCTGTCTGCTCTTGGGCTGAACTACCGTCGCCTTTCACTGAGTTGCCACTTCATCTGTATCTGAAAGCAACATGGGTGTAGAAAACATTTTAATCTCAGGTTAGACCCAGTTCTTACTGGGCTTCATGTATAGTATTTCTTTACACGCTGATGTCTCCATGGCTTTTACAGAAGTCAAGACTACAGTGGTCTTTTGAAGACTCCGAAATTTTGATTTATCCCCAGATGAGATTCCCAGAAGCACATCCTGCTTCCTGCACTGATCCATTATAGCCCAAGTGACACACCATGCAATTCATGAGGCCACTAGGACTGCCAATGCCACACCATCTGTTGAAAAAGCAGGAATACCTTAAAACTGCTCCTTGGAAATGCTCAGGTAACCAATAGCCCAGCCTGGGCAATCTACTGGATAGAGGATTTGGTTTAACGTGATGGTCCTGGATTAATATTCCAATTCTCTTTTTTAAAATGCTAAAGTAAGCAAGGTTCATCACATTAAAAAGCTCTGTTGAATCAAGGTAGTAGTGCTCACATTGTTTTGAGACTCGTGATGGTAATCAGTTTGAATGTTCTTCAGTATAACTCCATTCAGTTGTGTAATTATGGAAGGATTAAAGACAGTGTGCATGTTTAAAAATTCAGGATTTTCAAGTGAAACAATGTTTGATGAATGCAAACTTTAGAAACAGAGGGTGAGTTCACACATAGAAACAGAGGGTGAGTTCACACATTTAACTGGCCAACAATCCTTTAAGTATAGTGGAATATGTGCACATTCCCACCCATCGCACAGCTAAGGCAATGCACAAAATGGGCTGTTCACACAGAAACTTTGAGGTGCAAGGGCCAAACATGCACGATTCCCCTCTTTTTGGTTGGAAGAGTCAAATGTGCACAGAGTTGGCAAACCCACACACTGGTACCAGGCAGAATACGTCAATATTATATTGTGCTTGTGGTCTCTTAGGCAGATTGGCTAAGACATTATTAGGAGGCGTTATCAAGGTGTACACCATTCTATTGTGCTGGTTTTACATAAGTCCTTTACAGCACAATAGGAGATATGGGGCAAGTTCATAATCTTAATTACTCATTGGGCTATGAAACTCTTTTAGCTATTGTTTACATTTTCATTACACTGTACATGTATAGAATGTGATATGTAAATGCATCTAGCCATATGTGTCTGTCCTTATTTGTATAGATAATCAGTGTCTGAATGAACAAAACGTTTTAATATTTCTGGAAACCATGTTACAGTTTCAAAGTAATTGAATGACTCCTTTTGTATTTCAAATTGGAGGAAAAGCTAGGATCACTGGACATACTGCCAGATCCCATTCTAGAAATGCAGACTAGCTCACCTAAACTCTCTCTCTCTCTCTCTTACAGCTTAATTACAATTATTGACATTTTCTATAATATAGGCACATTGCAGAGCATTATTTGTTATGGCATCTCTATGCAATAGCCATTATAAGTCCCATTATACAGAGAGTGAAGACTGAGTGTAAGCCAGCAAGTCCATGTATGAATTAGAGTAAAGGTCTTGCTTCCTCTTTAGTGGTAGACAGCTGACAATTTGGAGACTCAATCCAGCCCCTCCATTTGATATACTACATTTTTATCTCACCTTTCCTACCACCTATCTCCACCAACACCACCTTTCCTACCACTTAGGTGGTATACATGGTTCTCCTGCCTTCTGTTCATCCTCAGAACAACCCTGAGAAGTAAGTTAGCCTGAAAGACAGTGACTGGTCTGAGTGGGGATTTCAACCCCCATTTTCCTAGTCCTGATTTAACCACTACATCACACTGATCCAGGGATCCCCTATCCAGCCACCAATCCCAGCTACACACACTTAGGTTGACCACTTTCTGTTACAAGAGTCGAGACGTGGCCAAAGGCAGTTTTTAACCTCTCTGCTCCCTTCAGCCAATACAAACAAATCTGGCACAACAAAGAGCTCATTAATCCCCCCTGCCTAGTGAAAGCTACTGTCAAGAGTATACTTCTATCATGTTACACACTTGATCAACTCACAGTGAAATCCTAAGAACACTTTCCCAGGGGCAAGCCCCATGGAATAGACTTGAATAAGATTCTAAGTACACCTGCTTAGGATTGCACTGTCAGTCTCATTTCCTGTGTCTTGGATTGCACAGGGGAATGAATGGCAGCCGAGGCATATAAGAAGAACTTATCAAAGTTCTTCTGTCAACTCCTCTGTTAGGGAGGACGGGGTTGAAGAGGCCTTTGCTTATCACATGGAAGTGAACACGTGGGTGGAGGCACTGCTGCTGCCCTTTCAGCCTTGGCTCAGGTGATGAGAACTGTGTTTTGGAAGAATAGGAAAATAGAGAAAAATAGAATGAGGGGAAAGAAAGAATTTTTCTTATTTTACGTGACCCTACCTAGTTTTCTCATGCCATTCATGCCCATCACTGAGATTGTGAGCCCTTTAGAGGGAAGCATGGACATTATTGTAAGTTACTCTGAACCTATGGGGTAAAACAGAATAAAATAATAAATGTAGGGCCCATTTGATAGCTGCCAACATAGGTTCTGCCTGTCGGACCACCTTCAAGAATCAGTGTACACATTTCCTCAATCCATGCTTTTCACATCGTACATTTGTGTATCCAATATAAAATGAGATGAGAAATTGCTGTTATGTGGTGAACTATAAATGTTACTGTGGAGATCACAGAGTTGAAAGATGAAGGGAAAGGTCACCCATGGCAGAATGGACTGCTAAACTCCTGTCTGCAGAGTTGAAGCAGTAGCAAGGATTGATGGAAAAGGCACATCCAGGAAGTTTCAGTTCTCTTGGAATTAAAAAATGTTCCTAACATTGAACTGTTATTGCACTTTATTTTCAAAACATGCCCAGTACTGAGGTAAGTACATCCTTTTAAGACCTTATACTGAGGAATGCTTAAATATCAGCAACATTGAGATAGGAAAGGCTAGTTGACAAGAACTGAACAACATACAAGTTGAATAGTAACATAACTTTGAGAGGACAATGTATTGTAGCCTGAACAAAAACAGCAATACAAAATGTGACATTTTTCTTCTAGCAGTGTGATAAATTAATGGTGTTGTAAAGGCATGAACCACTGAGGCCAATTCACTGCTTGTTATATTTCCGAAATGGATTTTGATGGCAACCATAATGTATTCTTAAGCTGTAGGAATGTTCTGTATGAGCCTGGCCTCCACTCCCAAGACACTTTCTGGTGAGGAAAAAAGATATCTAAATAAATAAGAGTGATGGGAAGGGTGCGGGGTAGGGCCAGCAATAAAAAATCTGGCTTCAAAATTTTCAGTAGCAATAAACCTCAGAAGGTCAAGTCATTTCAACAAAATCCTAGTGCCATTAGCCTTCTGCTGCTTTGAGTGGACTGTTTTAAGGGAAATCGTGAAACAATAGCAAACATTAACGATAACCTGTACTTTTCACAGAGGAGTCTGAGCTGTACCACTTCAGATTGCAGGTGGGGGCTCAAAATCACACACAACCACTAGATGTTGGGGGGGGGGGGAATGGATTCTAGCCCATCATGCATGCTAGTTTTCTGTGAGAAGGGAACACTTTTGTACAGAACCCCCACTTATAGCCTGAAATAGTACCGCCTTGAAACAGATGTAATACCTCAGTGAGAACTAGATTCATATTACAAGTGGACTAGAGCAATCTCATAAATTCGGGTTATTTCTGTATTATAAACCAACGATAATGACTTTGAGATTAAGGACATGTCCATACTGAGTTTTATAGGGGTGTAGAATGGACCGCTGCAGTCAGACTCTCTTTGGTCTTCCATATGGTTCATCTCTTCTTCTAGCTCTGCCCTCAGGAAGCATCATCCTTCACCTCCATTGAATAACCAAGCCCTGCTCAACTATCTGCTGCTGTCGGAATAATAGCCCTTCTTGAGTGTGGTCATCTTTGTGAATAGGACTGTTGGATCACTTTGAAACAGAAGAGCTTCTTCAGCATACCCAAGAAAAAAGGGTACGGACAGAATAAGTCCTCCATCCACCACTGCTGTCAAACCTGAAGAACCTTGCAAGGCATAAGGGATTCACCCAAATTCCATGTTACAAGAACTCTATGGGACAGGACATCAGCCCTTCTTCTAAGCAAAGACCTTGTAAAGACTTTATGATGATTTTATTTTCATGATTGTGCTTATGTTGAGCTGGACTCAAATGCCCTGATCCAGCAAGGGAATTCCGTATGTGCACAGCTAATGCAGATGTACAGCCGCATCCACATCACAATAGCCATGCCTACACATTGAACTGGCTGGATGTCTGTGGAGGTGCATTTTCCAACCCAGGGCCACTACTTGATGTGCATAACTAGTTGTTTATGTGTCTAGAGACAGATTAGGGCGATAACATTTCTCTACCTAGATAAAATAGGAGTTTGATCTCTTAGATCACATGCACACATACACACATTCAAACAGAGTCTCTCATCACTCAGTGTGTTGCATAATTGTAAACAGGAATATTTTGCCTTTCGGTCCATATTACACCTATTTTTTTTCCTCTGTCCCCATCCTTTTTTGTAGGTTGGCGTAGCGCCCAGGGGACTCCTGATGTGTGGCAATTTCCGGATGGAAGCTCAAGGCCGCTTAAATTCTGAGAGAATGTGAAGTGCAATGGGGATGTGCGCCACGTATGTGACACCCAAGAGGGGTTTGCTGTTGGGTTAGTTTGTGATGCTGTCTGGCAGAACAGCTTCAGGAGTCACCATGCAAAAGGCAGGATCCTTCAGGACCCACCCACCCACGCACACACTGCCTGCCTGATGGACTCTTTTATTTATATATTTTTAATATGGTACAAAACCCACATCGTTAAAATCAATCCTCCATCAAGGGCTTTCCATGATTGATTTTTTAAAATATATATATATATATTTGACAATCTTGTAGGCCATTTCCAAAATGGCACCGGGAAAGCCACCTTAAAATATGCTGATAGACTGGCCCAGCAAATAGGTCCACCAGAAAAGTGACCAGCCCCCAGAAAATATCACAAATCCATCTACCCATACATAATTTGTGACATAAAAGCTTGAAAAAGATAAAAAAGTAGCCAAGTTTCATACAATTTGACAGTATACTTGTCAGAATAGAGAGGATTGGGCTTGGTGGACTGATGGTCTGACTCGGGTATAAAGTAATTCCTTGGACACTTATTCAACAGGAAACAAAAGGGAGAGAGGTGTGGGGTGAATAAACTTCTCCCAATTCTATAAGGTGAATTCTGTGCAGTCCAATGTTACTGCTGGGGTGTGTCCTCGCAGTAGGCTCCCAAACACCCTCTTTTCCCTCAAGGGGGGGGTGAGGGGGTGAGACCACATGACTGCTCCTGTATGGAGGCAGTCGAGTACAAGCTGATTGCACGTGTGAATTCCAATATGCATTGACTTTTAGAATGTTGTTCCATGTTCACTGCACAATGCCACCCAGCCTTAGAAGTCAGAAAAAGGAGCAAGGGCCAACCCGGGAGCTACTTTGTCTACCCTTGGTAACTCAAAAACGCGGGTTCCTTTTTCTCCCTGGCTTTGACATTGACAATAGGGCTGGGATGTTGCTCGTTTTGGCCAGTTAGGTGTTGTTAATTAACCACCTATAACTTGACTATGATCAGACACTGTAAGATGTTACATCATGATGCCCAGCTGTCATTGGCTCCATGGCAACCTACCTTTTCATTGCATCAGTTTAATCTGAAAGCAATGGTTAGAGCGGGGACACCTTTCTTGGTGCCACCAAGTATTTTTAGAAAATGGGTGGAATCAGGTGGGGCTTTTGCCCAGCAAAGGTTCTAATTGGCCACTGCAGATTTGATTGGCTGTGTAGATTTTTGAAAACCTTGCTTTGGCGGCAGCTGACACCATAGCACAAAGGTCTTCTTTGTGTGATTGAAAATAAGCTGCAACAGCCATTTTGTGGCCAGCTCTGCCTCCTGCAGCAGCCATTTTGTGGCTGTGGCTACCATGGTATTTCAGAATTGCAAAGGTGCCCACAGGCCCCAAAAGGTTGGAGACCCTCTGGGTTAGAGTGAGAGCACTTTGCTTCCCAGCACTGCAAAAGATAGAGGTACTCACCCTGCTCAGCTGCTCTCTTCAGAGAGTTTTATGCCTCCTTTTCCCTCCCAGTCAAGCCATGTGGCCTAGTTTTGCCTTCAGGCCCTTTGCTGTAACTGCGGGAATCTCAGAACAAGAGCCAGAAGCAGGGAGTGTGTTCAGTGGCAGAAAATGCAGGTGCTTGGGGTCAGCAGTGCTACCACAACATTTGCCATGAAGAAGAAGATCCTCCATGTTATAGAACATGGGGCTCTCTGTAAAATTTCCCTGAGAGACTGGGCACCCTGAGAAGACAGTAGTTATAATTAGCACAATTTTCTCTATGCTTTGTTATTCTGTGTCTTTAATACATGACTATTATTTGCCAACAATGTGAGATTTGCAAGGATATGCACAAAAGAGTTGTATGTGGGTGCACAAGGGGAATGAACTGGGTTCTGAGCATGTTTATTCTTGGAGCCTGGTTCTCACCTCCTCTGGTCCTTTCCAAAGAAAAGGGGTGAGACAGCAGGGGAGGCAGGTTCCATTCTAAGCCACTGCTTTTTTTTTTTTTTGCAAGGTTAGTCAATAGGAGCCCTCTCCTATACCAGCCTCACCTCTTTTCATCCCCCAGGATGCCTGCATAGAAACATCCTGTGTTACTAAATCTGGGAGGAGGCATCCAAGTGCCATTCCTGTCTGGCATAGCCCATTCTGCACTCTCTCCACCCAAACTACAAAGAGACCTCGATGGCTGTTGAAGTTCTTTGGAAGCTTGCATACCCTCCTTCAGAGTCACTGTGCAAATCAACTACAGCGCCAATGGCATGGATTGAGTTGTGAATTTTTCTGATTATATTGCTCATTCGTTTTTAGGAAAGAGGATGCTACCTTATACCGGAGTCAGAACATTGGTCCATGTAGCCCTGTACTGTCTATTCTGCATGGCATTGAGTCTCCAAGGCCTTGAGCCAGCCATGCTACCTGAGATCTTTTCACTGGACATAACAAGGATTGAGCTGGGACCTCATACAACATGCAGAGCAGGTGCTCTGTCATTGACCTATGGGCTATGTAGCAAATTACCATAAAAAGCAACCCTTCCAGATCAAAATACATGCATTCAGTACCAGACATTTGCAGCTAAGGACAGCATACTTTCCAGAACTACTGAAGTTATATTCATGATTCTGTGTTAAAACAAACACGTTGGTATTTATTCCTGTCGAAGTTCATGTGGAAATCCCAACTGCTTCATTTATCATGTGTACACAACTGAGTGATGCTGATTGTGATGTACTGCATTTCTGTTGCTTAAATATGTACCTTTTGGGGGGGGGGAAGAGGGCGGGCGGGCCATGACATGCTTTACTTTATGTTTGGAATAATAAGAAATGACTACAAAACGAGATGTGTTTGTGTTGAACTGTGATTGCACAACAGGGATCACCAGGAAATACAATAAACCTAGATGGTGGGGTGTATTGAGAAGATCTTAAGAGGTGCCCTGCCTGAACAGACAACTGGTCCATCTAGTTTAGTATCCCACTTCAAACTGTGGCCAACTAATACTGTAGGGCCTACAAACATAGCATAGAGGCTAAGGCCTGATGATGCCTCCTAATGCTGGTATTAAGAGGATTTCTGCCTCTGGATGTGGAGGTTTCTTTTAAGAATTGCTAAGACATGTATTGCCCATCATTGCTTGTACAATGAGGCCAGATCCATTTAGTCAACAATTATGAAACAGCACAAAAACCAGTTGCCCATGGTTGTTCAGCAAGACGCAGAATCTCCATTTCTTATACAGAATCGGATAGTGCTACGGGCATATTGAGAATCTGAGGTGTGTACAGTGAATGCAATTGGTGGGGATCGGTTCCCATGACATTTAGGCATGCTGAGCAGATGTGAAAGTTGGTGGGTAGACAGCAAAGTGGCTGGTCAGCTCAGTACTTAACACTGGCTTGGCCCATAGACCTATACATTGTAGAAAGTGTTGTCAGAAGTTTCCTCCAAAGCAACTTGCCTGGAGATGACTCCTGTGAAGACAAGCTCCCCTTCACCCATTGCCTGCTCAATCTGCCTCTGGAAAAATTCTTTCTCCCCCTTATGAATTACATATAAAAAGCCAGAATCTTAACATGAGAGGAATGGTGTTTGTTGGCCCCCATGGATCCTTACTACATTACAGTGCCATAGAAATGGAGAACTCATGAGGAATAGTATGGGAATGTGATCCCATCAGAAACAGAAGTACAAAGGAAAACTAGGAAGGAAAAGGAGCAATAGAGAAAACAATAGATCTAGGGAGGTAAAAGTAAGATAGGTTAATTGTTCTCCGTTGTCTATGCAGGTGTATATATGTGTGTGTGTGTGTGTTCTACACCTGAGCAGAACACCATTAATTACCTTCCCCAGCTATAAATTTCACACAGATGGCTCTTCTTGAGGAAAAAGGGGCTATATGTGTATTCCTTGAGCAATGGGCTGGTGTAGTTCCACTCCGTTCTCTTTTGACTACAGCATTTCAAGGAGCTGATTTCTCCATCATTTAGTCTGATGAAGGACCCTGTTTATTTAATTTTTCGTAGTTGTCCCCTGCCCATCTTGCAAGTGGGCTCAGGTGGGTCACATCATCTTTCAGGAGTTATAATAAAATTTAAAAACACAATATAAACATTTATAGCTACTGGTGAAAGTTCTGACCCATTAATACAGATGCATATGGCCAGTTAGACAGCAATCTTGGGGAGGTCACGTGTGGACACCCGCTGCCTCAACCAAAAGCCTGGCGCAACAGCTACATCTTGCAGGCCCTGTGGAACTGAGTAAGATCCCTCAGGGGCCTGATCTTGATGGGGAGCATGTTCCACCAGCATGGGGGCCAGGGTAGAAAAGGCCCTGGCCCTGGTTGAGGCTAGGCAGACATCCTTTAGACCAGGGACCACCAGGATATGTTGATTATTAGAGTGTAAAGTTCTTTGAGACTTATACGGGAAGAGGCAGTCCCTTAGCTATGTTGGTCGTAGGCTGTATAAGGCTTTAAAGATTATTACCAACACCTTGAAGTGGATCTGGCACTCAACCGGTCACCAGTGCAGCTGGCAAAGCACTTGCCGAACGTGAGCCTGCAAAGGTGTCAACGTCAGCAGGCACACCACCGTATTTTGTATCAGCTGTAATTTCCAGATCAGCCTCAGGGGTAAGCCTGCATAGAGCAAATTGCAGTAATCAAGCCTGGAAGTGACCATTGCGTGGATCACCGTAGCTAGGTCTTGGGGGGAGAGATAGGGCTTCAGTAGCCTGATCTGCCTAAGATGGAAGAATGCAGATCTGGCAACTGCGGCAACCTGGACCTCCATGGGGAGAGAGACGTATCCAGTGTCACTCCCATGCTCCTCACTGTCTGGGCTGGAATATGCTATAGAACCCTGTGCATTGAAGAGGGATACTGGAGCATTCCTGAGATACATTCTCAGATCCTTCAAAGTAGCAGTGAACCCCCAATCAGAAAACTGATTCCCTGTGTGGCTAACAACACATTAAAACAAAATCACTACAACACATACAATTCCAACTTAAAAGAATAACAGCAGAAATGACATAAAAATAAAGCAGCAAGGAAAATGTTTTCTAAAAGAAGCATCTAAAAGCAGAACTAGAACCAAAACTGAATGCCACAAAAATAGGATTCAGATTCAAGCACAATATGGAGAAAACACAACACAATTCACTTGGAAGCCTGGGAACAAATTTTGCACCAACAAGCTGAGAATACCCTCTATAAGATCTTGTGTGTTTGACACTGCAGGCTGAGGTAAAACTTACGTTCTGAGTCCAGAAAATAGGGAGGCCACATCGTGAGATAAAGGAAAAGACATCTTTTAAGGTCAACACATTATGTTAGGTTTCCCTAATGGGTCTGAATGCAAATGCCTGATTGAGAGGGGGGCAGTTTCAGTATGTGGTACACTGAGGGCAAAACTAGTGGTGACAATAAATGTGTAGCTGCCGCTGAAAATGGCAGTCCTGTGTTTTGCTCGACCTCTCCATCGTGGCATGAGATCCCAGTGATTTATGTTTTCCTACCCCTGTCCTACTGCACTGGCTGCTGATGAAGAAATGAGAACCCTTGTCATGACATAATTTCTTCGAGATGTTACAGAGGAGGAGGAGGTGAGAGCTAGATGCATATTTTTCTCTTCTGAGCAACAACTGCACATTTATTGTCATGCCTAGCTTGGCTTCACGTCAGATACTTTTTGTCTGCCCAAATCTTGCCTGCAGGCTGTGAGGATCTGAAATAAACAAGATGGCAGAAATGCATTTGCCTGATTGCATTGGTTTGGGTCTATTATGTCTCTCTTGGCACACCGTAATCTTTAACGGTGTCTCCTGACAGTAAAACATAGCTAAGGTTAACACATTTGTGACACCTTCCTTTCCTCCTGACCTTAAAAATTACATTGATTAAGACATCACAAACCATTGGCTTGGTGATATAATTTTTACAGGGTGCTAATAAAACAGAAAGGACTGCTTGTTAAATCACACTAATTTCAGATGATCTAAAGGGATTGACATCCTTGTCGGAGTCTACAGACAGGATCTCAGAAGCCAAGCACACATAAAACCACAGCACATTCTTATTCTGGCTCCACATTGTATCCTGCTAGGAAATCCAAATAGCCAATAGCGATACTTGAAATCTGTCAGAAAGAATATTTAGTTCTGTTCTCGAAGGTGGCAGGATAACTATTAACTTCAGGGAAAGGTGAATTGAAATGGGTTCCTTCTTTGGCTTTTAGAGATTATTCTGCTTAATATGCCATTTATTCGGCACTCATGTTTCCAGGCAAATGCACTGTTCATCTTACTTCTTTTGATTTGGTGTGTCTTGCCCTGTTATTGAGGCACTGAAATGTCTTCTCAGCTCATTATTAGATCTTCAGTATTCACTTATTCTAATGGGGTAGCGGTTGTTGTTGCTGCTGCTGCCAGCAACCCCTTGATTTGCATTAATATTTTGGACTACAGGGCTGGAAATGGTGCAGAAAGCCTGGTTGGCTGGTTTACATTTGCTTAATAGCAATGGGATCTTAAAGTGGCAGTCGCTTCATTTGAGGCTCATCACTATGTCAGGGGTTCATAGGGAGAGGGGGGGGGGCGGGAAGGGTGTGTGCACGATCCAAAATCTCTAGCAAGGCAGTCCCCCTTTCCAGGTAGTTACAGTAGCAGTGAAGTGATCCCAGATGGCCATGAGTTGTGTATAGTTTATATAACCAGGGCATGGGTCCCTTATGTTCCTTTGCAGAATTCTGTGTCCTGTTATTAGACCCTTTCTGCTCATTGAAAGATGCGGGTCTTGCATGTGCTGAACTGCCTAGTGCCAAAGGAACATGCTCCACAGTGGAGGATCACCCCTATAATGGAGGAAAGCACAGTGCAAAGTGAAGCAAAGATGCGGTCCATGTGAGTGAGGCTTGTTATGTGGGTCTTTCCCGCATGGATGAGATCCAGATGGCAGAGTGCATGGGAAGGCCCCATGTGTTGACCCATAGTCACCTGGGATCACTCCTTGAAGCAGCTCCTACTTTGGTTATCTGCAAAGGAGGCCTATTTGCTGTGTTATGGAGTGATAAGGTGAGGGAGGAACAAACGTGTTCTACAACAGATAAACCATTGTATGGGGGAAACAGCTGACCTGTCAGGAGGCTTAAGATAACATTCTCCTGGCACAGGATGCCCCTCCCCCCACAGAGTCAGGGCTAGGAAAAAAACATGTTTTTGATCTTTAAGGCCAAACACAATGTGGGCCAGTTTACCTCATTCCCACTCACCTAGCCTTCCACGAGTATTTATTTCCATAAGATTTATTGAGGGTGGCTGAGGGGACAAGAGGCTTCTTGGTGGTGGCACATCAGTTATGAAACTCTCTGACCTGGGACATTTGCCTGGAGTCTTCTACAAAATGCCAAAAGCAGGAAGTACTGCTCTATTACCTAGTTCACGCTCCTAATAGTTGAACCAGCCTAACCAATCCAGAAGCCACTCATATTGCCTTCCAATCACAGGTGTCGTTGTGGCACATCCTGATTTCCTTCTATGCTTGAAAGAGGCTCTTCCACTTAAATGTATACAGTTTACAGTAGTTGATTAAACTAAATCCCAGGCTCAGGGCCTGAGGTGTTCTTAAAACATGTAGGCCAGAGAAAAACCTCTAAACCACTTGGCCAGCATGGAATACCAGAAAAGAGCTGAACTTGACTGTTTTCAGGATCTCCCATGCCCTAACTAGGGCTATTATGCAGAGGTGTTTTGCCTCACTTTCACCATGCATTTCCAGTCAGGTTTCTTTTTTTCCATTCTGCGTTGATTTGCCTCCCTTTTCTGCTCAATTCACTTTACAGTCGCTGTTTCTCCAGATTTTCTGAGAGTGCTTTTGTGGTGGTTTTCCATCGGATTTCCCCCGTCCTTTTCCCACCCCTCGTCTTGAAGGTGACTGTACCACCCACACTGAGGTTGTTCCTCCCACTCTGCACCTTCTGCCATTCCCCCCTTCATCAATGTACAAACGCCATTCCCCCTCATTTAAATATATATATATATATATTTACAAGTGGCATGAGTCTAGTGTTATGAGACTTTCACTAATCTCAGATCGCTGAATTAAGAAAATTAAATGATGGGGGAAAGGTTAAAAGAAGCTGTGTCCTAACATCTGACCATTTCCCATAGTTCAGTGTGGTTAGATCCCATTGATCCAAAACTGATGGTAGCCTTGTAACCACCAGCTGAGCAGGAAGGTTCCTCCATATCCTGACAATCTCCAGCATCCCACCACTCTGCTCATGACTCGTCTTGTGCACAGAGTGTGTGTGATCAAAACACATCTGTATCAGAAACCCATGTAAAATTATCATTGTCCACAAAATGCCAGCTCAGTGATTTGTTCTATGAGTATCCCTCCAGTGCAATCCTAAACTAAAGAGGTAGCTGAATATACTCTTAAGCGGGAATTGTTGAGCACCCACCAGTTTGGCTCACAATCTGCTCACAAGCACGATTTGTTTTTTCATTAGGCAGTTCTGCTATTTGTGAACAACTTGATCCTGTTGGGAGGGTTGCTTTCCACATGTTTGAACAGTACAGTAAAATTCACTACAATTGGTGGCATTTCATGCATGCTTATACAATAAAGTTGCTGGGGGGCAGTGAGGCACAGCTTCACAGAAGAAAAATGTTTGAAAACTATGCAGCTTTGTGTACTTTCCGGAAGTTTTTACTGGAAGTAACAAAGGGTACCTCTAGGCAGGGGTCATTTTGAGCAGGAACACGCAGGAACGCTGTTCCGGGAGTAACAAGCCCAGGAGGGGGCACATATGGTGATGTGCTGTGGAAAAAAATCAAAAGCATACTAACTTGATCTGTATTTCCATGCTTGTTGTAGGGTAGCTTCCCTGCAAGAGCAAAGGAAACCTAAAGTGCCTTTAGTCAAAGTGTAAAGCTGGCTCACCAGCTCTGAGTTGGGAAATGCCTGGAGATTTTTGGGGTGGAGCCTGAGCGGTGGGTGTTGCCTTCTGACACACTTCCGGTGATGTCAGGGGGTGTGACATATGCAAATAAGTTATACTAATGAGTTATGCTAATGAGCTCCTGCACCTCTTTTTCTACAAAATGACCCCTACCTAGGAATCCCTCTATGGTTTTATCCTTTGTCACTTCAAATAAGAACTGGTAAGTACACAAGCCTGCATTTTCCCCTCTCCCACTGCTGCTTGGAGCAAGCCTGCTGTGGGCTTAACAGCCCTGTTATACAACTCAATGGGAGTCATAGTCCCCCTGCCAAAGACTGCCCTGGGAGCCAATCATATCCTGGAAATAGCAGCAGAATTTGAGCCAAGTTGCTTAGTCTTTCAGACTGGCCCAGGCCTTTGTCTTCTGACTCCAAGAATCTGGTTTCTAGTCCTGTGAGAGTCAGAAGCTGACAACATACAATTATGCTTTAAATGAATTGTGTTGGAGTTGAAGCTGCACAGGAAAAGTGTGAGACACTTGAAAATACTTCCCCTTTGAATCACCTGAACTCTAAAATAAAATGTATTTCTCAGCTGTTATATATAATTGGAGGAAAACAACAGCAGCAGCTATGTAGGTAAAGACAATATCTTTTATTCTCCCATGTGTTTGAAGCAGCACCCTTTTTTCCAAGGAAAATTGTCTTTATGAACAAGCAAAACATTTGCAGCTGTTCGCCCTCTTCAGTGCTCATGACTAGAAAACGCCTTCAAATCTCTGCATAAAAACAGAACAAAAAGAGAACATTTTAAATGTTCTATCTCATACAGCAGCACTTACTGAAAAAAGTACTCCTTTTACTTAACTAGATAAGATGGTAGACCTGTATATTGCCCAACAGTTCATAGGTGGAAACAGGAAATGGGGAAGAGACTGTACATACATACAAAGTTGGGGCCCAGATGAGAATCCTACAGTCCAGGAGCCAGAGCCAGGGATAGGTGAGCCGGGTTAGAGGTAACACCATCCAGGCAACAGATAACACTATCAGCAGAAAACAGGAAATAATAAAAGGCACTGAACAAGTAAGCCACGCCACAAACTAGAAAAGCAAATTAAAAAGAATGCATATTCTTGTGCTGTACTGATGGTTTTATTGAGCATTTATACAATTTAGAGGATGCAAAGTGCCTTGGCCTGGATTAGGTGGGAACTCAGGTACACTCATTTTAATAAGTAGATTTTTCTGATTTTGACTACAGTTGGTCAGTCACGGCAACTCTGGTAAAAATTTAGAAGCAGAAACACAACACCCCATTTTACTGAGGCTCACAGGTAAACCCCCGTCCCTGACCAATAGATGCATTTATAACAGAGAGTTCTTTTGCACACGGCTTGTTGTTCAGCACTAATGGCCACATTTTACAATCACATCTGGCACATAAAATCTACTGCCACCCCCTATCACCACACCACAGTCATGCCCATAAAACATGCATAACACAAAGGGCATAATGTAGACAAGAGCCCTTTTCAGGCATTATGTTTCCAGCACTCCTGTCACACATATTGGGGCAGTTTGTTGTGTACCATCATCTCAGTAGGTGCAATTGCCATTTTGTGTGAAACTGGCAATGCACACATTTTTCAGCCACAGTACATGCTCAAACACAGATTTTTCAAGGGTATGCTTTTGTGAGTACCAAAGCCATAAAATATGCGTGTTGCCCTTTCCACACAAAATTGCATAGCAAGTTCTTATACGCGAGATAGGTGCACCAGAAACATAACACCTGAAAAGAGTGAAGCACAAGTCAGAAGTGGAACAATACCCTGATGTTAACAGGAAAGCAAAACGTTTTAAAGATGCGTGCCAAAGACACAACTATATATATATATATCGTCCAGTGCAACAGACCTATCCTGCTGCATCAATGTAATTTCAGTTAAGAGTAAGTCCTTCCAAGGCAGACGCATCTGGCAGGGCTGCTTTTTTTGCTATACTCAGGGCTTCTTTCACAGCACCTATCCCTCAATACGCTGCTCTCGGCTGGGGTTTCTTGTTTCTCTCTCCCCTTGGTGAATCCTGACATACCTTCTAGTCCCTCATTCCCCAGCACCCAAAGGCTGGCTCCACGGATTTCCAACCAGATGTTCCAGCTGCTAGGAACCCTTACATACTCCCTGAGCCTCCTTGTTTCTTTAAAATATCAACTCTCCTGTCTATTATATTTTGAATCACAGTTTAAACCAGTTTCCCATGCAAATAGTTTCTACGCAGAAATTATTGCTGAAAAGAAAGAAGTAGTTATTTTGGTAAAATATGGTGCATTAGGAACTCTCATTTTTTTCAATATGATGTTAACACAATACATACGCATCTTCTAAAAACTGTCTTTAGAAATAAAGCAATGTGGCTGAAATAACATTTTTTAGAAAACAGAGCCAATATAACTTTGGGGTCTATTTGCTAGGGTTTATTTCTTTGGAGGGGCAGGGCTGCTCTGCTTAATAGGTGCACGAAAAGCAGAAATTCAGCAGGTGGAGCTTCCTCCACAGGTGAACAGGTTTAAAAAGCATCACTTGGTGAATTTCTGCTTGCTAGATCCCTTTAAAGAGAAAGATGGGAAGCCTAACTAAGTGATGAAAGTTAGTTGAGAAAAGCCAACTTTCAAACACGTAACAGGGCCTGTTTATCTCTTCCCCACCCTGCTGCCTCCACTCATTTAGATAATCTCTGGTCAGTAACATCACCAGTGTCCAAATGAAAGTTTTGCATGAGGAGTGTCAAGGAAAAAAGGTGACTGTATACTCAAGCCTGAGGAAATTGTCCCTGAGCAATCAGAGTCAGCTTCATTTGACCCGAGTGCAGGTTTTTCAGGATCCTGTATCTTCTGCCCCACCCCCTCAACTGGAAGAGAGAAAAAGAAAGATTCCCCCCTTCAGATACAGAATTAATGTCAGACAACCTAGCTCCGCTTTCTGTCAGAATTATAGCTGATCTTAAAACATGAAACTACCACCTAGGCTTTCCAGTCAGCAAAGTCAAGCAGATGTGTCAACAGGAAAGAATAGTGCTTTTCTTAATTTCAAAATGAATGAAAATCAACACATACACAAACATGTACACAAATTCATTACATAATCAGGGTAATGAACATGAATAGGAATAATAACAATTATACTTTTTGAAACAAATATGAAAATGAAAAACCACACCTCCCTACCTCTATTACAAAATGCAGGATGTGACATCATCAAGTTGATGCTTTCCAATTAAATGGAATTTGAAGGGAACTCTCAACACAAGAAGCAGGCAAGTAATTCGAGATGTCTTGAACCAAATGGGCTGAGTCACATACTATAGTGGGAAAATCTTATCTATATCATTACTGCCTCTAAAAGTAATCTAGGTCACTTGTGTCACTTATGAAAGCTGCAGAATGAGGCCACCCCCACAATACTTAGGGGGCTCTCTAGATATGATTTTGAAAATTATCCACAGGATAAAGAAAAATTTCAAATAACTATCCTATGAGATCACGTTTCAGAAGGCACAGGATGTAGCATTTGAAAGTAATGTTGCCAGCCTCCAGGTGGGGCCTGGTGTTCTCCCAGAATTACAACTGATCTTCAGATGCCAGAGATCAGTTCCCCTGGAGAAAATGGCAGTTTAGGAGGCAGACTCTATGTGGCATCACATCCCTGCTGAGCTCCCACCCCTCCTGAAATCCTGCCTTCTCCATGTACTGTCTTCAGAGCTCCAGCCATTTCCCTAGCCAGAGCTGGCAATCTTACAAAAGTGAAAGTCAGTTCGGGGGGTGGGGGGTGGCACATTGGCCTGCTCAGAAATTCTTGCGGGGGAACTATTTTGGACAGGAGAATTTACAAACTCTTTCCTTTCCAGCAAATCCTTGTGTGTGTGAGGGGGGGGGGGGGCAGCTTGTACTATATCTAATAGTAAAGTTCAAGGCTTGCGCCAATAATGAAAGCAGTAAAACAAGGCTACCCAAAGAAAAGAGTCAGCGTTTCCAAGACTAAAAAGACTCTTTGTGAATGCAGAAACATGTGAATTTGTACATTCACCAAAAGTAAAATAATGACCCCTGCCAATGGTCTAATGAGGACTGAACCTCCTCCCAAAGGCACAGAATTGTAGGTCGGTTAAGGGCAGGGGGACAAATGGAAGCTTACAGTTGGTGGGTGTGGGAATTTCACAGTCATTTATTTCCCCATCTCAGGGATTGCTAGCTGGCTATTAACTTTTTCCCTCTAACAGCAAACCCCATGCTTAAGTATCTCTCTATATAATAATTCTCTGCATGGTGGTGGCACAATCCTGAAGATTCCACACACCACCCCAGCCTCTGGTCCCCTGGCCTGTCAATCAGAAGCTGTCCCTATCCATTGGCTGGGTGCTGCTCCTCTTCCCCGCCCACTCCTTCAGCCTCTGTGCCCTGTCAGAATCTCTAACAGACAGCTTTCTCTCTTGACGAAGACACTTCTCCAGTTTCCTTCCTGTGGGGGGATTAATTGTTAACTCAGTGGCTGTTGGTAGGTGAAACGAAATGGCAGTTACCTGCATTTATAAGATGGCTGCTGCCTGTGGTTTGTTTAAAATGTTTCCCCATAAGGTTCAACTGTTACCTCAGTGATTGTTAGTAGGTGAACAAAATGGCAGTTACCTGTGTTTATAAGAGGGGCTTCAGAGCAAGGTAGGTTGATGCTTGGCTGGAAAGGAGATAGGGTTGCCAACTCCAGGTGGGGAATTCCTGGAGATTTGAGGGGTGGAGCCTGGAGAGGGTGAGGTTTGAGGAGAGGTGGGGGCTCAGACAGGTACAATGCCATAGACACTGCCCTCCAAACCAGCTATTCCCTCTTGGGGAACCACTGCTGCCAATCACCAGGTGAGGGCAGGAGATCACACAGAATTACAACTGCTCTTCAGGTAGCAGAGATCAGTTCCCCTGGTGAAAATGGTGGACTCTATGTCATTATACCCTGCTGAGGTTGCCACAGCAAATTGACGCTGAGTGCCCAGGGCCTAGGCACTCTACAAGAGTCTCTTTTTAGAGCCCGTTGTATTTATTCCCACAATGGACCTTATTCCTAGTATTTCATAAAGGCAGCAACCTTAAAAACTTGTCCACCCCAGGACTGGTTCCAAGTTTAGGAGGGCCCCTGAGCAAAGAGTGCCTAGGGCCCCCCTGTCCCCCTGACTACTGCCGGGACCATCACTCATGTTTCCTTTCCAGCCTACCCACCTTCCCACCTGCTTGCATTTCTTCCTTCCCCAGCCTACTTGGGAGCCTTCCCCTGACTGTATGTCCTTTCCCTGTTGGTGCTTGGTGGTATGTACAGATAGGAACGCCACAACTGTTCATATCAGGAGTGCCACCATTGTACACTCCCTGTACATCCTTCCCTGGCAGCATGAGGTTGGGGGGCTCTGCAGCAGTGGTCCCACCAGAAATCCTGGGCCATGGTGGCTGCCCCACCTCAGGGTATGCTAACGCTGGTCCTGGTCCACTCCCATGACATTTGGCCTCCATCTTGTTGCCAGCCATGGAGATGGGAATGTTTGTGTGAATACACAACACACTGGTACTTTCCTGTTCACCACTGTATCCTGATTGTGCTGTTCCTGACCCAATATAACACCAAAGCAGCTCTGTAATGTAAAAATATTTCATATAGCATTAAAAGCAAAACAAAAACAAGCACTATGAATCATACCCTGATTGTTCAAAGCCAGTCTTTTGATGTAGGATTCCAGGACAGGAGAGTAAGGAGGTTAATGATCCCAGACTTGGAGGGAACGGTAGTCTGAGGTGGATACATAACACCTGTTTAATGAGGATACTTACAGTTAATTGTCTTGGTCATTAGGAAGGAAACTTGTTTGGAGGACTTCCTCATTTTCAAAGAATTGCCTCCCGAGAGCTTTCTGGACAGAGTTAAGTCCTGTGAACAGGTTTCTCTAAGATGTCTCCTGAAAAGATTAGGCTTCCCTAGAGAAGACTCTTTCGGCAGTTTCCACACTTTAACCCAGATCTGGCCTAGCAGCTTCTAAGACTTCTCTTTCTATTTTATCCTTATACCCTACTTCAGTTCCACCTCTGAAGGATGGAGCTGAATGACAGAGTAGGGATATATAAACTGAGCAAAGCATCTGTTTTCATTCTGGAGCGTTTGGCACTGGAACATCAGTTATCGCTGTGTTTTCTGTGCTCTCTCATTCCCCACCACTGTGCCGTTACCCTCTTGCAATGCATTTTTTCCATTAGGGATAGAGCTGGCAGTTAGATGTTAAACTAAATGGAACCTCCATACTCCAAAGAAGTATACCTCTTAACCTCTTACCAGCCAACCAGTGCTGTAGGTTCAATTCACATGCTATGTTTCAAAAAGCTTGTGTATGCATTCTCAATTCTGTCTTTCAGAGAGATGTGAGTTGCAAGTTCCCCTCAATTCCTGCACATGTGGTGCCTAGTTTGAATAAGAACTGCATTGCACAGAGAGAAGGGGATTTACCCTCTCCCATGTTAGAGGGGCAGTATTCGCTGTGCTGAGGGTATGTGCCGGTATGTGCAGCCTTCAATGAGGCAGATAAATTTAAGGTCAGGAAAATGGTGCATTGGGGGTGGGTGAAGCCACTTTTCCAAACGCACCTTAGTCCCAATCTGAATTGAGAGGGACTTTCAGCTCATGGCTGACTGAAGGCTAAGTGGGGACCCCCAAAGAGAATATGTGTAAAACAAAACATGTGAATGGGCCCTTAGTAATTCACTCAGTGAATCAGTGTCACATAACTAGTAACAAACTCTAGATCAAGGGCTCTCAAACTTAAATAAGAGCTGGCAAATGTCCTTGAGTATCAGGGTATCAGGAGACCCAGATGGCCCAGGCTAGCTCCATCTAGTCAGATCTCAGAAGCTAAACAGGGTCAATCCTGGTTAGTACTTGGATGGGAGACCTTCAAGGATGTCCAAGGCTGCTACACAGAGGCAAGCAATGGCAAACCACCTCCGTTCATTTTGTGCCTTGGAAACTGTATGAGGTCACCACAAGTCTGCTGCAACTTGATGGCACTTTCCACCACTGTCAGAAGGTAGGAATAAACCACATGAGAAGGTGATTGCTTCCATGTCCTGCTTGTGAGCATCCAGAGGAGTCTGGCTCAGTTGCTAGTGGAATGCTGGACTCTGGGGACCTTGGGGCTGATCCAGCAAGGCCATTCTAGTTGTGATGTTCATTAATCAAGGGTGATTGTGGTGAACTTCAGCATTCTACCTTCTTTGTTCTCCGAGTGAATGCCTGGCTCCATTGAGACTTTGTATAGCACCAAGAAGGAGGGGAAATGTCCAGAAAGGAAGGGGCGTTTGAGATAAAGTAGCATTTGAAAAGAACAAGGTGACATAGGGGTTACTTGACTATATTAAAATTAAAATTTTTATCATATTTTAGCTCACCATACTGTCCCAACTTCTCTACTCCATCAAATGGATGACTCATTCTTTTATCTGTGATTTTTTTAAAATAAAAAGATTTTCAAAGAAACTACTTGCCTGTTTGAGCACAGAACACAAAGGAAGTTCTCATGTGCACAAGCAGATTAGTGCTCTTGCACGGTTCCCATTCATCTCAGTGCATTATGCACAAGACTGTTCCAGGTCATCAGCCGTGGTGGTCTGAAGCAGTAGAACAAATTTAGATCCCAGTGGCACCTTTAAGACCCACCAAGGTCTATTCAAGGTATGAACTTTTGTGTGCAAGGCACACTTTTTCAAATGCAATTGGATGGAAGGTAAGAGTTCAAACTTATAAACAGCGACTGAACAGCAAACATGATGAAGATGTCTATCAGTATAAAGTTATGTACTAAGTTTGGCATGCCATAATGAAAATGAAACCTATAAACCCAATTAATGATGCATTAACAGGTATCAACAAACCTCCTATTCTGAAAGTCGAAATGTGGGTTCTGAAGTGAGTTGTCACTCGCAGATTTGATGTTTGGAAAACATGACAATTTTGTCCCTCAGAATATTCTTCTTTTGGTCCTAACTATGTGTGCTACCGGAGTTCTATAACTCAAACACCTGATGGCTAACTATAGCCTTAAAAGTTGGCATTGAGGTACAAAAGTCTGAAAAACCCTCTTCCCAATCCCACCCCCAACTAGTGTTCCCTCTAAGCTGAGTTAGAGTGAGCTAGCTCACATTTTTTTAGCCTCTGACTCACACATTTTTGTCTTAGCTCAGGAAGGGTGGCTCCAGAGCAAACTAATTCATGCAGTGGCCAAATCGCGCACTCACAACTTTAATGCCAGTAGCTCACAAAGTAGAATTTTTGCTCACAAGACTCCACAGCTTAGAGGGAGCATTGCCCTATTGTACATGTCCAGGCTTTTTTCTTTCAGGCAAACACCCCCCCCACCCAAGCACCATGACCAAGATTCATTTCCTCCCACAACTGATTTTTAGGACCAGTTTTCCACGTCTGGCATCATGACCCTTCATTAGAATACAGATTCTCTTATATCCTGATAGCAAGGGTGTTTATAGAGACATATATTTATTAATGCAAAAATTGTACAAATGGGGAGGGGTCAGAGTTCAAAGCAATTTGAGAAAGGATATCAAAATAAAATGTTCCATGATAAAATAAAAATGTATTGAAATGCACTAAGAGCAACAGATATACCTCTAAAAACCATGAGACATGAGAACAAAATTTAGCAGTCAGCAAATTCATTCGCCAGATGCTGTTCTACAGCCTTTCTGGAAAGTCAGAAAATAATAAGGCTTTTTTTTTGGGGGGGGGGGGGGGGGCTGGTTGATGGAGGGCATGCTATAAAACCTAAGTTCCCACAGAAAAGGCCTACGTCCTTGCTGCCATAGTTTTCACCTGGCAAGCTGACCCGGCTGTTCTGATCTAAGATCGTGAATAGGCACATACGTGTAAGTGGGTTTTAGGTCCTAGAACTGTTAAAAAAAAAAAAAAACACCAGGAATTGTCAAATCCTAAGAATGCTCAGCAAATTCCTGGTCATAGTGGGATTTAAACCCAGATCTCCTGGGCCAGGAAACAACTCACTAGATCCCACTGATTTCTCTTGAATTTGGCAAAGATAAGCCTTCTCAGTCGCAATACGGAATTTTAGTATTGGAACATTTTGTCGTTCACCACAGAAACTGATCACAGAAACTGTACCACAGGGATCAGTACTGGATCTGATGCTTTTTAACTTGTTCATTAGTGATCTGGAGTTGGGAGTAAGCAGTGAAGTGGCTAAATTTGCAGAAGATGCTAAGTTGTCCAGGGTGGTGAAAAGCAGGGAGGATTGTGAGGCACTCCAAAGGGATCTGTCAAGGATGGGCGAGTGGGTGTCAGTGTGGCAAATGGGGTTCAGTGTGGCCAAGTGCAAAGTGATGCACACTAGGGCCAAAAATCCTAACTATAAATACACGTTGATGGGGTCCGAACTGGCGGAGACTGATCAAGAGAGAGATCTTGGAGTCGTAATAGATAACTCATTGAAAATGTAGAGACAGTGCGACTGCAATAAAAAAGGCCAGCACTATGCAGGGGATTATTAGAAGGGAATTGAAAACAAATCAACCAGTATCATAATGCCCCTGTATAAATTGATGGTGCAACCTCATTTGAAATACTGTGCACAGTTCTGGTCGCCACACCCGAAAAAGGATATTATAGCACTTGAAAAAGTGCAGAGGAGGGCAACTAGAATGATAAAAGGGTTGGAACACTTTCCCTATGAAGAAAGGTTAAAGCACTTGGAGCTCTTTAGCCTGGAGAAGGTGACATGATCGAGGTTTACAGGATTATGCATGGGATAGAGCAGGTAGAGAAAGAGGTCCTTTTCTCCCTTTCTCACAATACAAGAACTTGTGGGCACTCAATGAAATTGCTGAGCAGTCAGGTTAAAACAGATAAAAGGAAGTGCTTCATCACCCAAAGAGTGATTAACACGTGGAATTCACTACCACAGGAGGAGGCAGCGGCTACAAGCATGGACGGCTTCAAGAGGGAATTGGATAAACATATGGAGCTGAGGTCCGTCAGTGGCTATTAGCCACAAGGTATAGCTAGGAACTCTCATTCTGGGGCAAGTGATTCACTGTATTCTTGGTGCTTGAGAGGGGGCAACAGTGGGAGGGCTTCTAGTGTCCTGGCCCCACTGGTGGACCTCCTGAGGGCACCTGGTGTTTTTGGCCACTCTGTGACAGAGTGTGGATTGGATGGGCCATTGGCCTGATCCAACATTTGCTTCTCTTATGTTCTTATGTTCCTGTACCATTGTGTCAAATACAACATTTCCAAGCAGTATCAAACAAAGGCTGAGGGCAGACTGGCAGTCTCAGCCGCTCTGCCTCCACTTCAAAAGCGGAGGCAGAGCAGCCATTCAGACGGCCGCATCTGCCCCGAGGAGGCGGCCCGGATGCATCGCGTCCGGCACCACGCTCCTACCACAGCAGCCGAGCACCATTTCAAAGTGGTGCTCGGCTGCTGCGGCGCGCATTCCACCCACTGGAGCGGGTGTGAACGCGCGCCGGGAGGGGGAGCCGCGCGGCGTCTGCCCGCTGCCGTAGGAAGCTGCCTGCAGTCTGAACGCTGCGGGTGGCTTCCTTCTGGCGGTGTGCGAACGCCGCACCGCGGGGGAAATTCCCCCCGCCTTAGCCTGCCGCGCCGTGGAGGCATGGCAGACTACCAGTCTGTCCACAGCCAAAGATATGTGTGTGGAAGATAAGGGTTCATGATAAATTATTTTTACATTTAAAATAAAAAGTTCTTGAGAATTGAATGTGTGTGTGTGTGTGACATTTCTAGAATATTTGTTAACCTCTGGTACTGTGATTTGGAATGCTCAGGCTGAGCTGTCAAAGGCCTATTTAAAACAACAACAACGATAAAGCACCCTCTATGGATCCCATTGGATGTGTGTGTACTTCTCTCCCCCCCCCCTCTGAGGGCACATTCTTTGGGGGGGGTTTCCTCCCCACCACCCAAGGTAATTCTATTCTTAGTAAAGGGGGGGGGGATAACCTTCATGAATTACTTTCTTTTCATGGGTTAGTCATTCTTGAATTTATCACTTTTGCTGGTATGGAGACAATGTACACCATAGAAGAACACTTCAGATTTAGGTGGCCTTGGTTTTTGATGGGCGAAGTGTACTATTTTCAAAGTGCTGGTGAAGGAGTAGTTGTGAAGGTCGAAATGCTAGCTCTTCAGCGGCAATCAGAGAAATAAAATAAAATAAAACCAAATCCAATATTACATGCAACTGGTGAGATAGGTCAAGGGGCAAAATTATGCATTCCGTTTTTTTCCAGGACAGCTTTATTCCCTTTTGTGTATTAAACATCATTTTAATATTCTAGTGACAATGTTTTATAATTAATCTAAATGTAAGAGGTTGAGCACACTGGAGATTATGGCTCAGCATAAAGAGGTGAGAAAGGTTTCCCAGCTCATGGCTGGCTCCACAAAGCCAGCACGCTGGAGATGAGTAACTGCAACGGAGTCCATTATCTCCCCCGGTTTACTTTGGAACAGCAGAACGCCCTTGCACACTTTGGAAAAGTGAAACACCTTTAACTTGTCTTGGTTGTAATGTTAATACGGAAGGAAAGTGCTTTCAAAAGATTACATTTAGTTCACAGACATATATTGAACTCAGGAGGGGCAATCTCAGCCCCCAAGAGATAGCAACTAAAGAGCTGAGCTATAAACTAGAATGATAACATCCTTATTATGAGATGCAAATGAAGGGGGGGTGCAATTCACTTCAAAAAAGCATTAGGAGTGTTTAATTTTTCTTGAGGGAATAACACTCAAGTTGGCCTGGGTAGGGTTTTCCTCTGTGTGTGTGTGTGTGTGTGTGTGTGTGTGTGAGAGAGAGAGAGAGAGAGAGAGAGAGAGAGAGAGAGCTGTATACAGAGGGTATGTCTTTACTGGGCTGCTTGCATTCTTAGGTTGGCAGTTTTGTTCAAAACAGGAAGGGCGCTCTGCCCCACTCCAAGAAGATAAGACATGGCTCTTATCTTTGTGTATCCTATGCTGTCTGGAGTTAACTGGCCGTTTAGCCCTGGCATATATCAGCAGGGCCATAATTATGCTGCACTAAACAAACAAACAGCAATGAAGTAGCCAGCAATCTGCTTGGCATGCAGAAGGTCTCAGGTTCAATCCTTGGTATCTCCAGTTAAAAGATCTGGCAGTAGGTGATGTGAAAGACCTCTGCCTAAGACCTTGAGTAGACTATACGGACACTGATGAACCAAGGGGCTGATTCAGGATAAGGCAGTTTCATGCGTTGAAAAGCCAGATTTTGTCACTGGTATAGATTATGCAAAATAAGCATATTTGCATGATGTTCTAATTTATTGAAACGGTGGGGTTGGTAAATTTTTCATTCCCTAAGACTTTACAAATGATCAAATATAGGAGAAGCTTTATACCAAGGGGTACCAACTTTGGTTTGGGAAATTCTTGGGGATTTGGGGGGAAGTCTGGGGATAGGGTTTGCAGAGAAGGGGGAGCTCAGCAGAGGTGATGCCATAGAGTCCACCCTCCAAAGCTGCCATTTGCTTCAGGGGAACTGGTCTCTGTAGTCTGGAGATCAGCTGCAACAAGTGGGGGCCCCATGAGACTTGCGGGAGGGGGAATCCCATGTCCCCCCCATCACTGAGCCTGACAAGGCTCCAGGCCCCGCCACCTACCAAGGAGCCCAGCATCCTCCTCTGCTGCACCCGGGCACACAGCAGCTGCCAGCTTTTACCACTGCTGGGCCAGGAGCAACTGCTGGCGGCTGCTGCCACTAAGCTGGAGCGGCTCCCTAAATGCATTCTCTGTGCATGCACAGGGAATGCAATTGTATTAGGGGGGATTTAACCCCCCTGTATATTTTAATTTTGATTTAATATTTTTCTGTAAATTCGGGGAGTCCCAACACTTAGGTATCCACATATGGGGGCCTCACATTGCTATTAGTATATAGATTCCAGGAGAACCCCAGGAGATCCCCAGGCCCTACCTGGAGGTTGGCAACCCTAGACCAAGTGAATCCAGTGATTGAATCTGGGGACCTTCTGTCGTCATAGGCAGCCTCCTGTAGTGCTTGTTGGATTAATTTATTACAACATTTCTATGCTGCCTCATAATGTGTAAGTAGTGCTGCCAACCTCCAGGTGGGGCCTGGGGATCTCCTGCTGTTACAATTGATCTCCAGATGACAGAGATCTATTTCCTGGAGAAAATGGTTGCTTCAGAGGGTGGACTCTATGGCATTGTGCCCTACTGAGGTCCCTCCCCTCCCTTTCCCAAACCCTGCCCTCCCCAGCTTCGCCCTCAAAATCTCCAGGTTTAACACTCCACCCAGAGCTGGCAACCCTAGCTGTAAGGCTCCTGAGGCAGTGTTAAACATAGCTAAAATCATCATAAATACTAACACAGTGCAGGAATAAAAACAACAGTTAGAATACAGTTGCAAAAACAACAAAAATAAGATACAGCCCTAAAACATTTAACACCAGAGTTAAGTAGAATGAAAACAGAATAAACAAAATTCAAAATTAGCCCACCAAACAAAAGGAAAGAGAACCAAAATTCCTACTAATTGCCAAATGTCTGAGAGGATAAAGATGTCTTCAGCTGGTGCCTAAAACTCCCAAGAGACTCTGCTAGGCATCAAAGTGAGGGAGTTTCAAGAATGAGGAGCCTCCACTGTACAGGCCCTGTCCTTCATGGTCACCCACCTTACCTCTGCCAATGGGGGCACATATTACAGGGCCTCCAGGGCATATTTCAACATTCAAGCAGGTTCATATGGGAGAAAGCAGGCCTTAGGACGCCCCAGCCCCAGCTGTTTAGGGTTTTAAAGGATAGGACTAGCACTTTGAATTGTGCTTGGAAATAGATTGACAGACAGAGGAGCTTTTCAAATCTCTAGTCAGCAACCTACCAGCACCCTCTGCCATTTATTGATGTTTCTGACCAGTATTCAAAAGCAGACCTAAGTGTGTTGTGGTAGCGTAGCTGGAAAGTGACCAGAACACAGAAGACTCTGGCCAACTTTTGGTTCTCTTGGAAGGTATGTAACTGGCAAACTAACCAAAACTGGTTAAAGGTTACCCAAAAAAAAAAAGCTTTTTGAGGACTGCACCTAGGGTTACCAAGGCTGGGTTGGGAAATACCTGGAGACTTTGGAGGTGGAGCCAGGAGAGGGCGGGGTTTGGGGAGGGGAGGGGCCTCAGAATAGTACAATGCCATAGAGTCTACCCTTCAAAGCAGCCATTTTTTCCAGGAGAGCTTATCTCTGGCAGCTGGAGATCAGTTGTAAAAGCGGGAAATCCCCAGGCCCCACCTGGAGGCTGGCAACCCTAACTGCACCCAATGTAACACTGTGGAGGAGAAGTAAGATGAGATGGGATGATACCGGAGAAAGCAAAAGTTGAGTTTAAATCAGAGGCACTTTGAATAAACTGGAAAAGAAGATAGGAAAGGAAAGGCCAACAAGGAGGAGGTTACAGCTGACCACAGCAGTTCTACTTAAAAATGAGAGAGACTATTATGGGATGACATAATCCAATCCCTTTGCTTTTGACCTTGCTGTTTGCCAAACACTGAAGGCCAAAGTCTGAAGACGGAGGAATGCAAGGTGTAGAGTGCTGAGATAAAAGAGAGGCAGGGAGAGAGATTAAGTGTTTGGTCTACTCTTCAGCCAGCTTTAGAGTTGAAAGGTCAAGAATTGTTCTAAAAAAGCAAGGGGGGAGGACTCTGAGACTCCTTGGTTCACATACCTCAAGACAAAAGGGGTATTCAAATGGCTAGCTGCCTCAGAAATGGAAGAAAAAAACTCAAATTTCCTGTCAAAGTTCCTCTTTTTTCATAAAAAGAAACATCCGACCATGCTCGCTTGCAAGACAAAAGATGTCTTTAAAGACAAAGGGACATTATGCTAAATAACCTGTTTCTGACTGGGAATTAATGTATTTGTTTATTTTGTTTTTTTGTACTGAGGGGCGTGATCAGTAGCTGGTTGAAACTTAATCCATCCAAGACTGAAATCATGTGGCTGGGTAAGACTGGGCCTGTGGGGGGATTGCAGCTTCTAGCTCTGGAAGGGGTCCAGCTCTCATTAGTAGATTCTATGAAGAGACTGGGGGTCTGGCTGGATGCCTCTCCTACCTTGGACAAGCAAAGGTCCAAAGATTCAGGGCAGGCTTTTTTCTATCTAGGTCAGGCCTATCAGCTGGCCCCCTACCAGTCCCAGCTGGATCTGGCTACAGTGATTCATGCAACAGTCACCCCCAGACTATTGAAATGTGTTCTACACAGGGCTGCCCTTGAAGGTGGCTTGGAGACTTCAGGTTGTTCAAAAATGCAGCTGCCAGGCTTCTAACCAGAACATCTTGGTCCTCACATATTCATCCTGTCTTGAAGCAGCTGCTTTGCCTGCATATTGGTTTCCAGATCAAATTCAAGGTACTGGTTTTGACCTTTAAAGTCCTAAATGGTCTGGCACTGTCATACCTGAGGGACCAAGTATCTTTTGCAACCCCCCTTGGCAGCTGCGGTCAACATCTCGTGGACTACTGGTGGTGCCAGGCCGTCGAGTTGCATGTTTGGCATCTACCAGAGCGAGGGCTTTATCAATTGTAGCCCCATCCTGAAGGAATGCCCTCTCAGATGAGACTTGGGCCCTGTAGGACCTCCCTAGTTTCTGCAGGGCCTGTAAGGCTGAGCTTTTCCATCAGGCCTTTCCCAGTTAAGTTTATTTTGGGGGCTTAATGCTGGTCCACCACTATCAGTTATAAATTGCTTTTTATACCCTGTATTCTATACTGTTTAACTATATTTATTATCTCTGTTTTAATATTGTTGTGAACTGCTCTGAGCCCCGCTTTGTAGGGGAGGAGCAGTATATAAATTGAAATAATAAATAAATAATAGATGAAACATTTTTTCCCTTGTCACCACAAATTTTAAAAAATTGCTCATGGCTGAATGAAGAAAATCACTATCTACATTTTGAGCTACTGCTTATGAATACCTAGCAACAGGGGTGTGCATTTGGTATAAAATGAGCTGATTTTTTTTTTTAAGCGGGTTACCGATTGGGGTTGCATTTTGAGATTTTTGGGATGTTCAGGATTTTTGGGGCTGTTGGATAGCCAAACTTAAAGGGCATTTAAAGGGATTGCAGTCTCTTTAAATGCCTTCTCCAAGCCATGTGACTTGGCGGCGAGTTCACCTGGCAGGCATTTAAAGGGCTCAAATCCCTTTAAACACCTTCCAGGTGAATTTGCTGCTTGGAGAAGGCATGTAAAAGGAACATGAGACCTTTAAATGCCTTGGAAGTTCAACCACAGCTTGCAAAAGGCATTTAAAGGGACCATGTTTCCTTTCAATGCCTTCCCCCCTCCATCAGAAACAATGGAGGATGAGGGCACCTTCTTCTGGGGCCCTTAGAATTGGATCCCCCTGATTACTACTGGCAGGCTGGTTTTCACCAGGCAATGGAGACAAAAAACACTCCTAAATTACAAGATTGGTTGGAATGAATATACTTTATACTCCTTATTGGAATAATAGAAATATACATAGAATAGATCTCCTTTGGTCAAGAGCGATACAAAGAATGGAGATGATAATGGTTAAAGTAAAATAGTAGTAACATCAACTGCTATGATTAGGGAGGAAAGCTGAAACATTGTATTTTTAAATATACATTTATCTGCATTTTGTATTTTAATTTTTTTAAAAAGAATTGGACCCCTGGTCCAATCTTTTTTAAACTGTGGGGGGTTTTGAGGAGAGGCACTAGCAGTTATGCTGCAAATTTGGTGCCTCTACCTCAAATAAAACAGCCCCCCAAGCCCCAGATACCCCCAGCTCGATTCTCCATTATAGCCTATGGGGACATTGACTAGAACAATCCCCATAAGGTATAATGGAACCAAAAATTAATCTTTCCCGAATATATACTGAATCTGAATACCATACCAGTATTGGGATTCTGGAAACTTGGGAAATACCAATTTTTTTTTAGTTCAATATACCTGAACCCGGGAAATGGGGGTGGGTTTTTTTGCACATGCCTGCCTAGCAGTATGGTGGTGGCAGCTGCCACGTTGGATCCAGTGTCAGCTTTTGGGGCAAGGTATCCTCTGCAGGCTCCCTTATCCCTGAAGAGACAGAGCAAACAGAATGACAATTCTCTCATCCTGCCTTTGACCTTTAGGCAGCCAGTCAGTGTTAGGAAGTAGGCTCTTGGTTGGTCTTGGGACCCTGGCAAATGGAGCCATCCCTCACTGATCAAAAATGGTTTCCATGTGAGGTCTGTTATTTATATATACAGTAATACACATCTACCTTTATTATCATTTTTTATTTGGCCTGCCCTGGAAGCTTCAAAATTATAGTTGTATTTAAAAGCAAGTGAGATACATTTTATATGCATTTTACTCAGAAAGGCTACCCACTTTTTGCCTTTGGAAAAAAAAAAGCTGATGTGGTATAGTGTAGTGGTTCTCAGCCTTTCATATCTTACGTCCCAACAATCATGGGATCCTACAATGATAGAAACAAAACACCCACTTTCCTTAAGAAGGCTATTTATATGTTTACAGTAGAAGAGGAAGAGGTTAGATTTATACTCGCCCTTCACTACCCGAAAGAGTCTTAGAGTGGCTTACAATCTACTTTCCTTTTCCCTCCCTACAACAGACACCCTGTGAGGTAGGTGGGACTTAGAGAGCTCTTTTGAGAACTGCTTGTGCGAGAACAGCTCTCAAAGAACTTGTAACTGACCCAAGGTCACACCAGCTGCTGCATGTGGAGGAGTGGGGAGTCAACTCCGGTTCTCCCAGATTAGAGTCCACTCTCCTAACCACTACACCAAACTGTCTAACAGCTTCTATGTGGGACCTGAGGAGGATCCCCTGGAATTACAGCTCATCTCCAGGCAACAGAGATCATTTTCCCTGGAGAAAATGGATGCTTTGCAGTGTGGGCTATATGGCATTGTACCCCACTGAGATCCCTGTCCTCCCCAGGCTCCATCCCCAAAGCTCCAGGAATTTCCCAGCCTGGATCTGGCAATCCTACCCCCCATCCCCCACCAGTGGTCAGGGGGGATGTGGCAAGCCTAGTTTACAGGCATTCTGTTATTATAGTTATCATTTACTTTGGTTGCAATCACATGCAGAATTAGCCCTGACATAGGTGCGAATGCTGGGCGGATTAAAGGAGCACGATCAGACAACAACACCTGGGAAGCGCCCCGCAGCCGTCGGCAATGCGTTTTGCTCTGCTACACAAATGGAATTAAAAGACACCTTGGAAAGTCTGGTAGCAAACAGGTCTCTACAGGCCACAGATGGACTTCGCTGTGTCTGATCGCTCCAGTGTGCTCTCATGGCATCAGGATGGTCTGATCAGGCCATCCTGACTCCGTGCCATTGTTTTTTCCCCTTCTCAGTATGTGCATCATCACACACTCCATAGGGAGCCCTTAGGGCTGAGGTGTGAATCATTGATCCCTCGTTTAAGCACATCAGAGACAAATGGGGACAAAAACCCCTGACTCACCCGCGGTTGCGTCTGATCATGGAGTGGCGGGCTGTGCCCGCAGCTTCAAAAAACTGAGTGATCACTCAACTGCAGGTCAACTTCTGCCGGAGGAAATAGCTTCTCCCTTCCCCCCCGCTTTATCTCGTGTGTGTGACCATGACCATGTTTTCAGGACATATACATTCTGTAGTGCTGTTGGGTGTAAATTTTATTTCTGTGGTTTCAAAACACAAACAAAAATAATAATTCCATTAGTAGTTAAGACTGTGATAATACTGTTGATGAATCAGGGTCACCAATATTTACAGTTGTATTAGTATATCAGATGGAATACACCTATCACAGTACTAAAATAGATTCACAAAAATGCTATAAAACTATTAAACTTTCATTCATAAATTCACATGCAATTAAAATTAATAGGTTTATTGCTTAATATTTACTTCTGGGTTCACAGAGTTTGTTGATGATGGTAAAGCAATGCTGATGACACAGAATTATAACAAGAGGAAAAACCCACCACAGGTGGAAGTCATACATCCCCCAAATTTGGAAAATGCAAATCTGATTTATTGACTAAAATACATAGTTGGTGTTATGTATTGACCATGCGGTCGCCATGTGCTCCAGTAATGGCGACCGCCATGTGGCCAGAGCACATGGCCAAGAAACTACCTGAGCTTCAGCTAGGTAGAACAAAGGCCGTCAAGGACTTATTAGTTTCAAATGCGGTCCTAGCGCATTTTGATGAGAGGCTCCCTGTCATTCTGGCCTGCGACGCATCTCCCTACGGCGTCGGGGCAGTCTTGAGGCACCGGCTACCCAACGGCAAGGAAGTGCTGGTAGCCTACTACTCCAGGACCCTGTCGTCGGTGGAACGTAATTACGCCCAAATCGACAAGGAGGCCCTTGCGATTGTAGCTGGCGTCAAGAAATTCCACGATTATCTGTATGGGCGATCATTCACCGTGGCTACGGATCATAAGCCACTGCTGGGTCTCCTTGCCCCCCACCAGCAGACCCCTCACATGCTGTCCCCGCGGGTCCTGCGGTGGTCAATTTTTTTATCTGGCTACTCCTACGACTTGGTGCATCGTCCGGGCAAGGCAATGGGACACGCCGACGCCCTCAGCCGTCTTCCTCTCCCATCCTGCGACCCGGATCCTGCTCCAGCCTTCCACATAGCACTCCAGGAGGACCTACTGGAGCGTCCTGTGCAGGTATCGGATGTGGCCCGTCGCACGCGGCAGGACCGCATCCTTTCCCGTGTCTCGGACTAGGTGGGAAGGGGGTGGCTGGAGAAACCGGGGCCGGAGTTCGCCGCTTTCACGGCACGGAAACACAAACTCTCAGCCCACAAGGGGTGCCTGCTATGGGGATCTCGAGTGGTGATCCCCGGGCCTCTGCGGCCCCGAGTACTAGAGGCACTACACGAGGCCCACCCAGGCATAGTACGTATGAAGGCCCTGGCCCGTAGTTACGTGTGGTGGCCAGGCCTGGACAAAGATATTGAGGGACAGGTCCAGATGTGTACCAAATGCCAAGAGTCGCGGCCAGACCCGCCACACGCTCCCGTCTGATCCTGGGAATCCACTAACAAGCCCTGGTCCCATCTGCACCTAGACTTCGCGGGACCGGTCCAGGGCCGGTTGTTTCTTATCTTTGTAGACAGCTACAGCAAGTGGCTTGAGGTGGTTCCGGTAGCATCGACCTCCACCAACGCAGCCTTGCGAAGTCTCTGGCCGGTCTTTGCAACCCACGGGATGCCTGACACTCTCGTGACCGACAACGGGACCGCATTCACCTCTGGCGAGTTCCAATGATTCGTGGAGGCCTGCGGTCTTTGCCACATCTGCTCCACTCCGTTTCACCCTGCAGCCAACGGCCAGGCTGAGCGCATGCATTAAAGGATGCATTAAAGAGATGCATTAAAGGATGCATTAAAGAGAATGGAGCACGGCGACTGGGAACAGCAGCTGTATAAGCTCCTGTTCAGCCAACGGAACACACCCCACTCAGGGACCGGGCGTCGGCCAGCCGAACTTCTGATGGGAAGATGACTGGGAACCGTCCTGGACCGCCTACATCCCGACTGAGCAATCACCGAAAACCCGACAACGGAGGACCAGCCAGCTGCCCGAGGGTTCGCTCCTGAAGACCCTGTATACGCTAAGAACTACGTGCAGGGTCCGACATGGATCCCCGTGAGGATCATCCGAGTCAGCGGGCCTTATTCCTACGAGGTCCTTACGGAAGATGGCGTAGTCTGGAAATGACACATCGACCATATTCGACGCGGTACATAGAGCCGCGATGCTACCCAGGCCCCCAAACTCCCTGCACCAATGGACCGTGACATCGACAAGGTTCCAGAAGCAGCGTCAGACCTGGATCCAGAGACTGCGGAGACTCCGCTCGTGCGTTCTGATGCAGCAGCCGCACCATCCACGCCTGAATGACCACCGAGCAGACCAGCCCCGCAAGCAGAACAACTACCCGCACCGCAAGCTTCCGACTCGAGCAACCCGCCCCGTCTTTCAACCCCCCGGTGCTTGGGATGCGAGCGCAGACGCCCGGACTATCTCAAAGACTATGTGTGTAGAGGGGTTCTGGACTATGGGGGGAGGGGTGTTATGTATTGACCATGCGGTCGCCATGTGCTCCAGTAATGGCGACCACCATGTGGCCAGAGCACATGGCCAAGAAACTACCTGAGCTTCAGCCAGGTAGAACAAAGGCCAGGTGGATTCGAACCGGCCTACCAATCATGTACCTAGGTTTCTCCCAGGGAACCTATGAGATGTAAATAGACTGATAATAGCCTATCAGGCCAGTTGGGTGAGGTCAGGGGATTATCTCTGACCAGCATAAAAGGAGGGCTCGGAGCCCTGGGTTGTATGCTTCATCCGGACCAGCAATAAAGATCTAGCTGTTTCACTGTTCCATGGACTCCTGACTCCAATACTTCTCAGTTGGGGATCCTATATACCACATTCTTTAGTTGCTGTGATGAATAGGGCTCTGCTGTGACTTGAGAGGGTGACCAGGGGAATGGGGGAAGGCACTATGGATAACCCTGGGTAGATCGGATTGGCAGGAAGTGGCTCATCCGATATACTTGCTGGTGCAGGCTCGGGAATGGTGGATTAGGAGGATCACCAAATGTCCAAGGTCTCTGCTAGCATTCCAAAAGGTCACAGATGGATAATCTGTGCTAGGTAGAGTTGGCATGAAATGGAATGTCACACTTACAGGAGGACACAGGGATCAAGGGAAAGAGAATTTGTAGTAATTGTTATGAAAACCCTGTGTTCCGCCTAGACTACTGATAACTTATACTTCTCTCATTGTGTAAAACACCATTTGTCTTTTGATCCAGGTCTCCTAGCAGCTTGGCTCTTGATCTACTAAGCCAAAAGCACATCTGCTGAAAGAGTTATGGACAGACTGCCTTGTGCTACACAGAGGCTTTCCATAGGGAAAATTACCAGAAGACCCGGCACTCAGGCCTGATTTCAAGGTGGTACCGGTGAAGCAAAAGCACTTGCCCATGAGAGCTGGCACGTGAACATTGTCTCATTTCAACAGTCCTGCCAACTGCACGTAGCATCTTACACACAGCTGCTTTGCAGAGGTAGCAAATAAGATGTGGTGTGAGTGCAAAGTTGCCCTGGTGAGTTCTTTTTGCCTTGCCAGCAGGAGGTTTTAATCAGGCCTCAGTGGTGATTCAGTGCTCCTCTGCCCAAGGCTCCTCAGCCCTAAGGCCTAGCTTGCAGGCTCAAAGACAAATGTCCTAGTGAGGAAACCCTGTCACAGGCAGTGTCTGGTTGCCACCTGACCTCACACTTTGGAATCTAACTGTTTTCTGCTTTTGACTCCCCCACCCCCACGGCAACTTTCCCTGTTCTGACCTTGGGGCTCTAACCTTGTTATCAGTTGTGACTCTGACACACAGTCCGTCCTAGCATATTGTGTTTCTGAGGTAACTGATGTAAAGAAACTCCTGAGTGTGAGATGCATAAGCTACTTAACATTTTATTTACTGATTTATTTATATACTACATCTATATCCAACCTTTTCCCCCAATGGCGACCCAAAGCAGTTTACATTGTTCTCCTTTCCTCTAATTTATCCTCACAACAAACCTGAGAGGTAGGCTAGGTTTGGTGTGCATGAGTGGCCCAAGGTCACCCAGCAAGCTTCTATGGAAGAGTGGGGATTCATTTCCCAGATCCTAGTCCAACACCCTAACCATTCTACCATACTGAACTGAATGTGTCACCCCTCTGAAGTTCTTTTCATAACCCACACGAGAGAACACAGAATCCACTTGCTCTTTCTCTCCCCTTGCCTTGGTATAACTTGAGAAGCCACCTATAAATTCTAGGATTTGAAAGGTGAAGAACCACTCAGAATGGATCTCTCCACACCATCATGATTGCTGGAGGCATGTCTTTACCATACACTGAAAGGGCTTTAATAGCGATTCCCTCTTCTTCGGAAGGGACCTTCAGAATCATACTTCTGAGGGTTAGGAGGGGAGCAGCAATCTCTGACAAAGAAATCTTAGGATCCTCACTAAACTATAGTTCCCTGGATACTCTGAGGGAAACAGTTATAATAGCATAAAACAGATTTAAGTCTGTAGTGTTGTAGTGATAGCTCTCAATGACCATCAAAGTTGTAATGGAACAAAACGAAGGAGTGATCTCTAAAGGCATTCATTTCATGAGAAGTTTATTGCTGAATATTTAAACTGATACCTTATGTATATACAGGGAGTTCTGCTGAAAACATGGTGATATACTTAGCATGGCAGATGCTTAAGGTTGTGGTGTGATGGTGAAATACAAAACTACTAGCTCCAAAGGAACAGTTGCTCCTATAAGAAACAAACAAAAATCCCGTCACTACAGTTTCAGCTGTAGGAACAGCACCTCCAATAAGAGGAAGTGACTCCTGATCCAGATGCTCAGTGGTTGGGCACAGGCTTACAAAAGAACTGTAGGACTTCCACAGGTAGGTGTCATGCTGAGGATAATATGTTGTGCTTGATCCCTGCCACTGAGGCTATCCTTATCAGACCTTATCAGTGCTCTGGTGCTGAACCTGGGAGACCCAGGTTCAGATTCCCTGTCTGCCATTTGGTGGTCCACAGCCCAAGTTCAGCTTCCCGAGAGATACCACCTGGCCTCCTCAGTTTAGATATAAAATAAACACAGAGGAAAAGAATCAGTGGCAACGGAACTTTATGGAGTTGAGGTGTTAACTTGTCACCCCTCACTTTCTTGTCAAAGTGGCCCTCCATCTTGCTGTTGACCAGAGTGATACATCCAACCTGTCTGCTGCTGCACTGAAGTCCTCCACAAGGTCATTAAAAAGAAAGAAAATATGAATAGCCCATGTAGGCTAACCTAGAAAATCCATAAGCAGAGAATGACAGAGCCACTCCCCCTACCTCGCCTGCCCTTAACATCCAGCAACTGTATGCATACAGCTTCCAAAGTTGGACATTCCATCTTTTAGTGCATTTATAACTGTGTCTTTGAAACCATTGTTCTTTCCCACATGACACCACATTGGCTATGTACCCTGACATAAAGTGAAGGTTTTTTAAAAAACGGAGAAAAGGAATTAAATCTAACAGTTATTTTATCTACTTTGGGAAGAACCATAAATATAACATGTAACAGGGTTAGTGGACCGGCTAGGCAGCTATATGAGGTCAAAGGTTAATTAGGCCAGCAGTATTTATGGCCCAAGGTTTACAGGGCTCCTTAGCAGTTAATTCTTAGCAGAGGGATGCACTAACTCAAGCACCAGTGAAGGGTCTTTTCTGATTTCTCACACACCATCCTCAATATCTTGTAAAATTCTCAGAATGAGTTTAACATAAGAACATAAGAGAAGCCAATGATGGATCAGGCCAGTGGCCCATCCAGTCCAACACTCTGTCACACAGTGGCCAAAAACACCAGGTGCCCTCAGGAGGTCCAGCAGTGGGGCCAGGATGCTAGAAGCCCTCCCACTGTTGCCCCCCCAAGCACCAAGAATACAGAGCATCACTTGCCCCAGACTGAGAGTTCCTATCTATACTTTGTGGCTAATAGCCACTGATGGACCTCTGCTCCACATGTTTATCCAGGGGTCATTTTGTAGAAAAAGAGGTGTGGGAGCTCATTAGCATAACTCATTAGCATAACTTATTTGCATATGCTACACCACCTGACATCACCGGAAGTATGTCAGAGGCAAGAAAAAAGAGAGAGAGGAAGGAAGGAAGGAAGGAAGGAAGGAAGGAAGGAAGGAAGGAAGGAAGGAAGGAAGGAAGGAAGGGGACAGAGAGGGGACAGCTACTAATCCAAGCCTCAGAAATACCACTATTCTGGGAGGATAGCTTCAGTGGTGGCTGAAGCCTTCAGAAGGCTGGTCGGAGGAACAAGGACCTTTCCAGGGGATGGGATGGGGTCATTTTGCTGCAGCCATGACACAAGTAGGCATTCCCCCACGGGGTGGGGGGTGGGGGTGGGCTGGCACCAACTCCCGGAGCTGAGCTCCCCCGAGCTCTTGCTCGAAATGACCCCTGTATTTATCTAATTCCCTCTTGAAGCCGTCCATGCCTGTAGCCGCCACCACCTCCTGTGGCAGTGAATTCCATACGTTAATCACTCTTTGGCTGATAAAGTACTTCCTTTTATCTGTTCTAACCCGACTGCTTAGCAAGTTCCTTGGGTGACCATGAGTTCTTGTATTGTGAGAAAGGGAGAAAAGTACTTCTTTCTCTACCTGCTCTATCCCATGCATAATCTTGTAAAACTTGATCATGTCACCCCTCAGCCATCGTTTCTCCAAGCTAAAGAGCCCCAAGCACTTCAACCTTCCTTCATAGGGAAAGTGTTCCAACCCTTTTATCATTCTAGTTGCCCTTTTCTGCACTTTTTCCAATGCTAGATTATCTTTCTTGAGGTGTGGCGACCAGAACTGTACTCAGTACTCCAAATGAGGAGTACCATCGATTTATACAGGGGCATCATAATACTGGCTGATTTGTTTTCAGTTCCCTTCCTAATAACCGCCAGCATAGCGTTGGCCTTTTTCGTTGCAGTTGCACACTGTCTCGACATTTTACAGCTGGTATCCTCCAAAACAATGGAGATGTCAATACGTACACTTCCAATTCATTAAGGGGGGGGAGATACGTTGTTCTTAGGGTTAACAACCAAGCACCAAAATAATGGCTTGGGCATTGTTTTGTCCTCTGAGCTACTTGTCAATTTTTTGGGGAGGGGGAGTGTATGTGAAGAACTTAAGAAGAGTCCTTGTTCAGACAATGGGTTTGTGTACCGCAGCATCCTGTTTCCAACTGGGGTCATCCAGATGTTTCTAGGAAGCTCACAAGGAAGGCACAGAGGCAATGGCCCTCCTCCAGTATTCCATCCTCTAGCATGGTGTAGTGGTTAGACTGTTGGACTAAGGATCTGGGAGACCCAGGTTCAGATTCCCAGTCTGCCATAGAAGCTCACCGGGCAACCTTGAGCCAGTCACTCTCTCAGCCTCACCTACCTCACAGGCAAGGTTGCCAGACAAGTGTTGGCAACCAACAGGAGGCTGGGAGGGGGTTCAAATTGCTGGTGCTCTGAGGGCATGATTGGCGTGTGAGGGTGGAAATGGTGTCATTGTGTTGGGATAACTCTCTAGGATTACAATGAAATTCTGTTGTTTTACGTTAACATCTAGTAGACTGTCAGAGTGACAGTGATTTTCCCAGCATTTCCCCTCCTCCATGGGGAAGCCCTAGTGGGAGGTTTCTCTACAGTGGGCGACCTAGGAGTCCTACTCACAGGATGGTTATTGTGAAGTAGGGTATCCAGCTCTGGGCTAGGAAATACCTAGAGATTTTGAGGGTGAAGCCTCAGAAGAGCAGGGTTTGGGGAAGAGAAGGACCTCAGTAGGATATAATGCCATTGAGTCAACCCTCCAAAGCAGCCATTTCCTCCAGGGGGACTGATCTCTGTCGTCTGGAGATTAGCAGTAATAGTGGGAGAACTCCAGTCCCCACCTGGAGGATGGCAACCCTATCGTGAAGATAAAATTGAGGAAGGGAAAGTGGGTTATCAGTGCAAGAAAATTTAAAAAAAATTGTGTAAATGTAAAGGTTTCCCTTGCTTGAAAGCCAGTCAAATCCAACTCTAGGGGGTGGTATTCATCTCCATTTCCAAGCCAAAGAGCCAGTGCTGTCCAAAGACTTCTCCATGGTCATGTGACCAGCATGACTAAACGCTGAGGTGCACGGAATGCTGTTACCTTCCCACTGAAGCAGTACCTATTTATCTACTTTCAATTTCTTGCTTTCGAACTGCTAGGCTGGCAGGAGCTGGGGCCAGAGACAGGAGCTCATTCCATCACACGGCACTAGGATCTTGAACTGCTGAGCTACCAACCTTCTGATCTGCGACTCAGCGTCTTAACCTCTGAGCCACCACAGCCTCTTAAAAAATAGTGTGGCTTGTTGCTATTCAGGGTGGAAGAACAATGCATTGCATGCATAATATGGGCTCCTAGGATATGACTGAGGGCAATGTTTGCCCTCCCCATCTTGTGTCCTGCCTTAACTGGCTATTTCAAACAATCTGAGACGGCAAAACTGAGTTTGCCATGATACGTACTCAAAATGGAGCTGCAACCAGTCCCACTCAGTGACTTGTGCACGTAGGTCATGGGCTTGTTTACAATTCCATTTGACACCTTAGCACGCTTAGGTGTACACCTCAAAAAAAATGTAGTGTGCAAAAAATGTAGTGTGCTGTGGAGCCTCTCGCTGAAACAGGAAGGCTGTTGTGGTTGGCTTGATTTTTCAGCTGCAAGATGGGGAAGGAAGTTATTCTTCCTTGCAGCTCAGCATTACAGTAAAGGAGGGTAAGGCAACATGTTTCGACCTTCCCTTCTCAAGTTTTTTCTCACTCCCTGCTACTGCGAATGCTCCTAGCTATCGCAACGTATCAAGAAAGCCAAACCGTGAATGGAGTCAGAAAGGGGACTGTACAATTGCCCGAAGAGCTGAAATGCGAGTTGGTGTACATTCGAGCCGTCTGCTGGGGGATGGGGCCGGCTAACAGCTTATAATGGTGTTTAGAAAGAGAGAGTCTGTGTTATGTCTAGGGGCCCGGCGTGTTTTGTGTTACGCTGACCCCAGCATTGTACCGTTTTCGATTCAAACTGGTATGCAAACTTTCAGCGCTGGCTTGTAGACAGGAGTTTGTATCCCAGCCAAATCTACATTTCAGATTTGAAAGGAGGGCCAAAGGTCACTGTTCACAGGTTTGGGATCATGTTTAATATCACATGACGCCTTTGTCAAACAGTGCTGTGTTTTTAAAAAAGAAAGAAAGAGAAAGAGACTGTCTGGGTTTTAGCCGTTGGGGAACCTGATGCCCTAAAATGCCAGACTCTCTCCCACCCCTTGTCGGCGTTTAACCCCTCAAAATGTTCACCTTGGTGCTTAGCGTGGTGCAAATCAGGCTGTGCTTTGAAAACGTGTAAGGTCTTGGTTCTCCAAATGAAACGACACATGGAAGTGGTCAGCCTGATTTGCCTGGAAAGCAACAAGGGCCCAGGGTTGGGACCAAGCCTGGTGGGGAGAGAAAGGGGAAGGGAGACCTCACTCTCTCAACCCCTTGTTAAAACTGGGCCTCTCCCCTGACTGTCTATGGGTCAGAGCTGAGTTTAAATGAACACTGAAATCACATTTAGCTGGATTTTCATGTGGAGATGGATTAGGGTCCGTTATTGAAGTCAGTGACTGTCATCAGGTGGCAATGGAATTTAGAGTTTTATACCATTAATTTCCCAAGAACTTCTCAATTTTGTACTCACAACAACCTTATGAGGTAGGTTGGGCTGAGAAATAGCAGCTAGCCCAGGATAACCCTGTAAGCTTCCTGGCAGAGGAGGATTGGAACCCAAGTCTTCTAAAGCAATAACCATGACACCATGCTGGCTATGAGAGATTGGATGACATATATGACAGTGTAACCCAGATGTTCCAAACAACAACAACAACAAAAATAATAATGAGGATGAGGCACCAAGTGGGCTGTGTTCAGTTGTATACTTTTGATATGAGCCTCTGGTCTGACATGCTTAAATCTTCTTTCATTTTCACACTTCAGCCTATATATAAATATGTAACATTTACAGGAAACATCTTGTTGCTTCATATAGAATAACTTTATTAAATAAACATAGGTGAAGAAACCAAATATATTAATTTTAAATTTAATAATTTAATAAAATGAGGGTGGGGTATAAAGATGAAGTATAAATATAAAAATATAAATAAATAAAAATTACACTGTACCCCTCCTCAAAATTATTGTAATCCACAAATAATTGATTTAGATCCTCAGTCTTGAAGGGAATAAAAGGAACTTCATGCAAAGGTAAGAAGAAAATTGCCTTGGGTTGCTGTAATCTACAAATGAAATAAATGTCTGATTCTGTGGTCTCCCTGTAAAAGGCAACGTTGTTGTCTTCAAGAGAAGACCCAAAGAAACTTCCAAGAAAGAATTTGTTTCCTTTCCTTTCTTCAACCAGGAGAACTTCTCTGCTTCAACTGTTTTCTCGGTAGCCACCTTCTCTGCCCCCCTCCCCCAGCTGGTAGTTTCTAGCTGTCATGGCGCCCAACATCACAGAGCTTTATTGTTAGAGAGAACTTAAAGTCTCCAATGCCTTACACAGTGTTCAGTGGTTTCTCTGGCTGATGGAGAAACCTTTTCACAAACTGCTTGTGGCAAGTAGGGTTGCCAGCCTCCAGGTGGGGCCTGGGGATCTCCCGCTTTTACAACTGATCTCCAGCTGACAGACAGCAGTTCCCCTGGAGAAAATGGCTGCTCTGAAGGGTGATCTCTATAGCATTGTACCATGCTGAGGCTTGTCTCCTCCCCAAACACCGCCCTCTCCTGTCTCCACCCCCAAAGTCCCCAGGTATTTTCCAACCCAGACTTGGCAACCCTAGTGGCAAGTGTTTATCTATGCTTACAGACTCAGCTTACCTGGTGATGTTGATTTATGCTACTGTAATCTTGTGACGACTGCTGTAAAGCTCTTAACATAGGGCTGTTCTTGAAGACAGTTCAGAAAATATTGTGGTAGAGAATCTGGCAACTTACCTTTTCATTGGAACAGGGCCATTTACACAAGTGACACTGATTTTGAGTCAACCATTGTTTATCTCTGCAATCGCAGGGAGAGAGGCTTAGAAATCAAATAAATAAAAATAAATAAATGAATAAATAAATCTCTTTGTTTCTGGACTAAGTTCAAGGTGTTGGCTTTATCTTTAAACCCTTTTGTGATCTAAAAAGGTAAAGGTTTCCCTTGCTCGAAAGCCTATCAAATTTGACTCTAGGGGGCAGTGCTCATCTCCGTTTCCAAGCCGAAGTGCCAGCGCTGTCCGAAGACTTCTCCATGGTCATGTGGCCGGCATGACTAAATGCCAAGGTGCACAGAACACCATTACCTTCCCACCGAAGCAGTACCTATTTATCTACTTGCAATTTCTTGCTTTCGAACTGCTAGGATGGCAGGAGCTGGGGCCAGAGATGGGAGCTCACTCCGTCACATAGCACTAGAGTCTCGAACTGCCAAGCTACCAAGCTTCCGGCCTGCAACCCAGCGTATTTTAGGGACCATCTCTCTCTGGAAATCTGCGCACTAGCTGTACTCCTCTTATCAGCAGCTTCTTCTGGTGCTGTCCTCCAGGATTATCAGAACACTCTCAGACCATTCCTGGGCCTTTTTAATAGTGGCCCCACCTCTACAGATGGTCATTCTTTTTAGGAGGACAATTTCTTAACTAGTTGTTGGTGTTTTATATGGGAGACTTATTGGTAAGTTTTGTTTTTAAATAATTCATTTAATCTGTTACGCTTGCAGATTTTGTTGTGAGTTGCCTTGCACCATCCAGGCAGAAAGAGAATGCACTGTGCATGCACAAAGACCTGACCAAGCCATTTCAAGCCAGTTTGGGAACATGGTGGCCCACCAGGGTCAGAGACCCATGTACTCGGTGAGGAAAAACGGAGAGCTCTGCCTCTCAGAGGGCCACTCTACCCAAATATTTCTGCTCAGGAATGCACGACTAGTTACTCTGTACTGCCAAACTGTTCACACTGTCTCAGTCAAGCAGCCCGAGGGAAATGGATCCAGGCGCTCACTGTTTACTTCTGGTGCCAATCTTATAGTGAACACATTTCACGTGGGATTTAATCTACATGTTGCCATCTTTAATTTAAACAGCTGTGTTCAGTGAATGTGGTAAGCAATACTTCTCCCTCCCCCATTTTTAAAATGTTGTGTTGTTTCCAAGATATATACACTGCTTCTGCATTTAAAAAAAATGTCTCAAGTGGTATCAACACTGTGATTCTGGTGAAACTTCAGCATTGTGAATGAGTGGCCAGAGACCTGACAGATATGTTTTCTGGTTTCCTGAATGGGCTATTTGGCTGCAGGGGTCAGGTCTGGGAGAAGGACTTTGCAGGTCCGTGTGTCTAAGTGAGCAATAGCCATTGTGAGAGTTTGCATTATTGCATGGACAAAGAAAGAAGTGGCTTGGTGGTTGCTGGAACTGAAGGTACAGACTTAGCAGAGGGCGGTAAAAGTCACAGATTGGAGATTTATTTATTTATTTATTTATTTACTTACTTACTTGAATTTTTATTCCTGCCCTCCTAGCCGAAGCTGGGTATTTCTTTTCTTCCAGTGTGCTCTGCTTTTATATTCATAAATTATCACTACATGTAATAATAAATTGCATGGCTTGTGCCAATCATGAAAACAGCAATTCTGGACCATCTACAGACAAGGCAAGGGTTTCGACATACTTAGGGGACCTCTTAAAAAGGTAAAGGTTTCCCTTGCTCGAAAGCCAGTCAAATCTGACTCTAGGGTGTGGTGCTCATCTCTGTTTCCGAGCCGAAGAGCCAGCGCTGTCCAAAGACTTTCCCGTGGTCATGTGGCCAGCATGACTAAACGGCGAGGTGCACGGAACACTGTTACTTTCTCATTGAAGCGGTACCTATTTATCTACTTGCAATTTCTTGCTTTCGAACGGCTAGGTTGGCAGGAGCCGGGGCCAGAGACGGGCGCTCACTCCGTCACATGGCACTAGGGTCTTGAACTCCCAAGCTACATACCTTCTGGTTTGCAGCTCAGTGTCTTAACCTCTGAATCACCACAGCCCCTCAGGGGACCTGTTAGGTAAACAGAAAAACAGGAGTTTGTAAGTTATTCAAACCTGACATGGATGGCCCAGGCTAGTCCAATCTTGTCAGATCTCAGAAGCTAAGCAGGGTCAGCCCTGGCTAGTATTTGGATGGGAGACCACCAAGGAATACCACGGTCATGATGCAGAGGAAGGCAATGGCAAACCACCTCTGAATGGTTCTTGCCTTGAAAACTCTAGCTGTGACTCGATGGCACTTACCACCAAATTACTTGAAAGAAAAAACCTGGAACAGCCTGATAAGGAAGTAGCATGTTTTAATTGTTTTTTATGTCATTGTATTTATTTTATTGCTGCTTTTAATTGTTTTAATGACGTGTGTGTGTTAAGTGGTTTTAGTGGTTTTCAAATGTGATTTTTAAATGTATGTTTTAATTTGTTAGTCACCTTGGTGGCTCTTATGAGGGCAGAAATGTGGGATATAATTTTTGTAAAATAAATAAAATTTAGGAAGCACAGAAAATTTAGGAAGCATAGAATATTTAGAGCAATTGGTCTGCTCACATTGCTGAGAGCATGCCATATTCAGTGACAACTGGCATGATGATAACTTTTTTCTCCCAGAGACACTCTATTCATAGGTCTTGCCAGGTTGAGCCAGGCAGACAGGACAGGTCCACCGGTGGTGGCTGGTGGCAGCGGCTGGCGGTGGTGGTGGTGGAGGGGGGGTGTAGAGTGCTCTCCTGTGAGCAGGACGTGTGCCTCCCCCCGCTGCCGGCAGGGTTTGGATGTATGAACATCTCAACCCGAAAGAAAAAAACCCAGATAAAATCCCAGCGAGATTTTATCCGGGAATCGGGTGCCATATGACCACGGCCTTAGTCCTTCCATTTCTTTTTTCAAGTGCCCATTTTGGAGCCATTTCCAGGTATCTTCACTAGCAACTTTATTCTCTATGCCTTTCAAATATTGCCAATGCAAGTGCTTTTGTTTCCAGTTGTCAGTGTGAGTTTTGATTTAATTTTTTTTGTTTCTTTGGTTTCTGTAACCATAAATAAGTCTGCCTTATGTACTTTCACTAAAAGCTTCTCTTTGCTTTTCTTGGTGTAGTCAATCAGTGCTCATTTTTCTTCTTCAATTGCTTGCTTATTGCCTCAGGATGGTTTTCTGAAGAGGCAAATCACCTGCATGGCTAGGGGAGACCAGTGCTCTGAAAGAGATCCCCCAGAGTATAGTGTGGTCACAATCTGCTCTGAATGTGTTGTTCTTAAGTCCAGTGAAATTTGGAGAAAAGCCATAACTCAGTGGCAGAGTGCATTCTTTTGCATGAAGGAAATCCAGTTAAAAAAATCTGAAGCAACAGAGCTGGGAAAGTCTGCCTAAGAAGAAGAACTGCTGTTCAGAGTCGACAGCCATGAACCTAGAGAGGTCTGTCTCAATGTAAAGTAGGGTCATATGTTTAAGATAAACAGAAAGAAAGAACCCATTGTTCTGTACATCCCTGTCCTAGGCTACAGATTGTATTCAGCCAGCTGTTTCACTTGGTCTCATCCAGATTCCCTCCCTTATTATATCCCCCAACACACATGGTGGTCCCATGATCCTCAGAATACCCTTTTTGGGGGTCAAAGATAACTCCCTCCTCCATTTTTCACCAGTGAAAATGTAGGTTGGATCCAGCCCTATATGGGCATTTTTACAAATGATGATACGATAAACATTTAAGCCAGTTTCACACCTGCTTAACTGGTATGGTTGTTAATGGGAACTATATTTCTATGAAGGCATCCCACTCGAAAGGGAACCTGCACAGTATGCCCTATCCACAAATCACAAATCTGTGCTTAAACCCAGTCGCAGTGCTGCACACTTAACTATGTGCTGGATAGGGATTTATTTATTTATTATTTTTAAATGTGCTGTACCACATATCTACCCAAACAGAGCCCCCAAAGTGGTGACCACCAAAACAGTAAAACATGAAGACATTAAAACAATATTTAAATTATAAAATATATATATTTATACATATAAAATATAAGCATAACAACACAACCAGGAAGGAGGGTGAATAACTGTTAGTGTGGTAACTTCTGGTCCATCTTCAAGGGCAGCCCACTTAGAATGTATTGTAGTAATCTAATCTCGATATTACAAGGGCATACACCGCAGTGCATCCCCAGTCACTGCTGCCTTCTATTTATCCAACTGGCAACTCAGGTCCAGCAGCACCTCCAAGCCATCAACCTACTCATTTAACAATGAACCTACCCCATCCAAAATGAGATATCCTAATTCCTGGGTCAAATCTTTTCCTCGCCAGTAGCACCTCTGTTTTGTCAGGATTAAGTTTCAAGTCTGTAGAACATGAATGGATGTTCTATATTTAGTTTCTTGCATATCTGCAGATACTTTTGTCAACTGTCGCTGTTGTATATTTTGAGCTTTGGGATGCTGTGGCAGCCAGAGATGAAAATACTGGCCCAGATGGACTGATTGGACTGACTCTGTGTAAGGTAGCTCTGTATGTTGAACATGCCAGTCTGAAAAACAGCTGATGCGGAAATGGCCCTCTTCCTGCAGCCTTGCACAGTGTATGTGTGAGCCTTCTGCCAACCCCCACTGCAGTGTAATATGTGGAACAGTCCCTCCAGTGCCGATGCAATCACTGAAGTGAAGTTTGATAGGCACGCCATCCTGTCGTTTGCATTTAGCCATGCTGTAAGAGAGTGCTTTCTTTCCCTTCCCTTGTACACCCTCTGAAGAGGCACTGAGTGATGTAGAATGAGTGCTCTGTTCCTTCTGCTCTGCGGCCGCTCCCTTTGAATCCCCAGTGCGATGCTGCACAGAAATGAGCGCACATCAGTTGCATGGTCTTACTGTATTGCAGCCATGCTGGCCAAAAGGGGGGGGGTAGTGGTGGTGGCAGCTGTGCTACCTGATTATAAAACCATAGAATCAGAGTTGGAAGGGACCTCCAGGGTCATCTAGTCCAACCCCTTACACAATGCAGGAAATTCACAAATACCTCCCCCTCCACACCCGCAGGGACTGCTGTTCCATGCCCAGAAGATGACAAAAAACCTCCAGGATCCCTGGCCAAACTGGCCTGGAGAAAAATTGCTTCCTGACCCCAAAGTGGCAATCAGCATTTCCCTGGGCGTGTAAGAAGGGGCCACAAGAACTAAGCACTGTGGCAACCCTTCCTGCTCTCCCTCTCATGACCTGCCCAAGTTCACAGAATCAGCATTGCTGTCAGATGGCCATCTAGCCTCTGTCTGAAAACTTCCAATGAAGGAGAGCCCGCCACCTCCCAAGGAAGCCTGTTCCACTGAGGAACTGCTCTAACTGTCAGGAAGTTCTTCCTAATGTTTAGCCGAAAACGCTTCTGATTTAATTTCAATCCATTGGTTCTGGTCCGACCTTCTGGGGCAACAGAAAACAACTCTGCCCCATCCTCTATATGACAGCACTTCAAGTACTTGAAGATGGTGATCATATCACCTCTCAGTCGTCTCCTCTCTAGGTTAAACATACCCAGCTCCTTTGACTTTTCCTTATAGGACTTGGTCTCCAGACCCTTCACCATTTTCATGTCCCAGAGGAGGAGAAACAAAAGCAACTTGCCTGGGACCCCAGTTTGCTTGGTCTGGAGACAGGTGACACCCCCCATTCATGAGAATGGATTATCTGTGGGCCAGTGTAAGAGTGGCAGACTGTAATCTGGAGAACCGGGTTTGAATCCTCCCTCCTCCACATGAAGCCTGCTGGGTGTCCTTGGGCCAGTCACAGTTCTCTCAGAACTCTCTCAGCTCCATATACCTCACAAGCTGCCTGTTGTAGGGAGAGGAAGGGAAGGTGATAGAAAGCTGTTTTAAGGTTTCTTAGGGTAGAGAAAAGTGGGATATTAAGAAACCTTATCTTCTTCCTTTCTCCCCAATGGGGACCCGAAGCAGCTTACATCATTCTCCTGTCCTCCATTTTATCCTCACAACAACCCTGTGAAGTAGGTTAGGCTGACAGCATGTGATTGGCCCAAGGTCACCCAGCAAGCTTCTATGACACAAGTGGGGAGTCGAACCTGGGTCTCCCAAATACTAGTCTGACACTCTTAACCACTATACCACACTGAATCTCATGTACTTGTGTCTTATATACAGGTATAGCAGTCTAAGCCTGTTCTAGTCATTGGGTTTAGACCAGAGTAACTCTATTTAGGATTGCACTGTAGTTGACTTCTTGACCGTCTCATGTAAAGTGGAGAATGGCTGGTGCAGAGAGTTGTTTGCTAGTCAATGGGCACCAGCAAACATACTACTTAGATGTCCTCCACAGGGGTCATTTCGTAGAAAAAGAGGTGCAGGAGCTCATTAGCATAACTCATTTGCATATGCCACACCCCCAAAATACCGGAAGTGTGTCAGAAGGCAACACCCACCCCTCAGGCTCCCCTCCACAGTGAGTGAAACTGACCTACTCTTCCTCCATTCCCTTCCCCATCCAATACTTTGTGAAATAAAAATAAGCGTAAAGAACACACCCTCATTCTCTTCCTGCTCCCTTGAAACCACCAGGTTTCAAATAGACTTGAGATACCCAGGACATGTGCACCACCCATCCCTTCCCCTTCCCCTCCCCACAACAAGACACCCTGTGAGGTAGGTGGGGCTGAGAGAGGTCTTTTGAGAACTGCTCATGAGAGAACAGCTCTGAGAGAACTTGTGACTGGCCTAAGGTCACACCAGCAGCTGCATGTGGAGGAATGGGGAATCAAACCCGGTTCTCCCAGATTAGAGTCCAACTCCTGACCACTATACCAAACTGATGGGGTGGAAGCTGCTGAAGGGTTGGTGAAATTTCTCCAGTACTTATGTGCCATGTGCCCAGATAAAAAATGGTATACTTAGAAAATTTATATGCCACCTTGAGCAAGTCTCTGGAAAAGCAGCACACAGTCATAAAAGAAACAATGATAAAATTATCAATATTAAAACAAAACATTAAAAACAATAAAGACCCTAGCAGGGCTTTCCCCGGGGCGCTGCACCTCTGCACTGCTCGGGAAAGCCGAGGAGGGGGTGGGGCTTGGTCATGTGCCCGCCCCCTGGGCTTCTTACTCCTGGAGCTGCGCTCCTGTGCGCTCCCGCTCCAACGGACCCCTGGTCCTCCAGTATTGGCCATGGGATTAGGTTTAAAGTTTTGCCTGAGAGAATTATTGATTTTATCCTTGCTCTCCCCTCTTCCTTCCCATATGGAGGATTAATACGTCCAGTTAACCCAGTGGAGGAAGTACTGAAATGGGTGGTGGCCAGGCAGAGACAGAGGCCGTAATAATTGTGTCTTTTTGTAAAAAAACCCAAACAAACCCAACTTACCATCAGAAAGAGATGATTAAGCTGGCCAGCTTCTGCATTGCATATGTTAGCAGTTCTTGGCTAATTCTTTAAAGACAGCAAGCTCCAAGGCTTAGGAGAAGAGATGATAAATAATAAATAGTAATTAAATTAAAGATGTACATACTGCACTGCTCCAGATTTCCTGGAAGTTTGGAAATGGACTTGTGTATAATCATAATAATTAAGATCTCTTCGGCTGAGCACAGTCCACTGGGCGCCACATCACATGGAACCTTGAAGTCAGTTAGCACACCAAGACTGCCAAAGAAGCCGTCAGGATTTAATATCTTTGGATGTGTGTGTGTGTGTGTGTGTGTGTGTGTGTGTGTGTGTGAGAGAGAGAGAGAGAGAGAGAGGAGAAATACAGTGGTAACAGTTTCTTCCCCAGCTATTATAGGCAAAGAAGAGCATTTATCAGCCTCCCCCCCAACCGCAAAGATTACTACTAGTTAGCAATGATGATAACAGCAGTGCCAAATAATCTCTTTATGGGTCTTTTTTGGGGTGAGGGAGGGGAATCTTCAACATCACATTTGTTTGAAGACCCGTGGCATACTGCTATAGCTATACATTTTTTAATTTAAAGATCTTGGGATGTATTTATATATTTATATACCAACTATTTTTGACTGTGGAACTCAAGACTGCACCCACAGATCCTTCCAACAAAACTTCTACCCATTCTGTCTATCCCATCTTTCCTCCAGGAAGTTCAAAACAGAGAACATGGTTTGCCCAGATATGGTTCTTGCAACAACGCTGTAAGGGATGTTAAACTAAGCTTAAGGTTAAGCTAAAGGTTAAGCTAAAGGTTAAGCTTAAGGTTAAGCTAAACTTAAGTTTACAGGCACCAGGACACCCAGTGAACTTCATAGCTGAGAGGAGATTTAAACCTGCATCTTTCAGGTCTCACACTCTAACCGCTATACATACTGGTTTAGTATGATATGCCTTACAGGCCACAGGACTACATCTGCTGAGCTATGTTTGGTTCAGCAGGTCACAGGCTAAGCAGGGCTGACTTAAATAGCAGCTGCCTAGATGCCTGCCCCTCTATGACATCAGATTAGCTACTTTAGTGAGATCCAGGGGACCTATAAGATGATTGGACTCTAGTGCTCAGGGAGTAAGTTGCTACAGATCAAGGGCCATGCTGACCATTCTCAGCTGGCTTACAGCATTTTGCAGAACCATATATTGTCTTACGTTATTATAGTCTGGCTGCCTCACTTGGACTCAAGGCGGATTACACAGAAGGAGTCAATACAAGCAAAAAAGACGGGGCATTCAGTAAACAGTGAAATAGGATTTGGGCTGTAGAACCAAACAGAAGTGTAAAAACAGAACTAAAGTTAAGCAAAATTGTTAACATGACACAGTAATGCAAAATTACACAGTAGGATCCAATCCACAGCAAAACTATACACAGTAGTAAAGACCAATTCAGGATAATTTATCCAAGTAACTTTGTGATACCTTTTTTCAGTGCTACCTGTAGCCTGCGTAGAAAAACCCTGTTGAATTCAGTTTTTCATAGTTTGCAGAAATCCAGGAGGCCAAGAGCCTTTCTGACCTCCTCTGGCAGGCCATTCCACAAGTTGGGGGCCACAACAGAGAAGGCATGTGTACGGGCAGTTGTTGATTTTGCCTATTTGCAGGCTACGGGGCTGCAGGGGTTCAAGTGGTTAAGACGCTGAACTGCAGACTAGAAGGTCAGCAGTTCAGCAGTTCGAGACCTGAGGGCTGCATGACGGAGTGAGCTCCCGTCTCTGGTCCCAGCTCCTGCCAACCCAGCAGTTCGAAAGCAAGAAATTGCAAGTAGATAAATAGGTACTGCTTTGATGGGAAGGTAACAGCGTTCCATGTGCCTCGGTGTCTAGTCATGCTGGCCACATGACCACGGAAAAAGTCTTCGGACACCGCTGGCTCTTTGGCTTGGAAATGAAGATGAGCACTGCATCCCTAGAGTTGGATTTGACTGGCTTTCGAGCAAGGGAAACCTTTACCTTTACCTACCTGCAGAAGGCCTTGCTTGGATGAGAAACAGTCTTGCAGATATGAGGGTCCAAGGCCATGGAGGGCTTTGTACGTGATACTTTAGACTGAGCCCGGTAACTGATGGGTAGTCAGTGGAGTGACTGCAGAATGGGAGAAATATGCATGCTCCATCTAGCTCCTGAGAATAGCCGAGTTATGACATTCTGTACTAATTGGGGTTTCTGAACTGATTTTGAGGGAAGACCAGGGCTATTTTTGGGCAGGAACGCGCAGGAACGGAGTTCTGGCTGGCTCCTGAGTTGGCCACACCCAGCAGGAACTCATTAGTATAATAGGCCACACCCAACAGCAGAAACTCATTAGGATTGCCTACATTAGAGGTATGTGGCTTAACATGCAAATTAATTCCTGCTACAAAAAAAGCCCTGGGTTTTGACAACAAACAAGGTAAACAGAATAAGAAGCAAAAGGTGGGTGTGGCTCGATGACCACTCTTCTGGTAACATGGGGCTGTGGCCTAATATGCTATTAAGCTGTGCTGTCAGTGGTGTGGCCTAATATGCTAATGAGTTTCTGCTATTGGGTGTGGCCTATTATGCTAACGAGTTCCTGCTGGACTTTTTCTACAAAAAAAGCCCTGGGGAAGACCAATGTACAATGCATCAAGGGTGTAGACTTTCCAATTTCCCGGGGGGTGGGCTGGGGCTGGGCCAGAGACATTACAGGCCATTGTCTCCAGGGTAGGCTCAGCATGTCCTAGTAAAGTTCGGGGTGGGGGGGCTCCAGCTCCCCAGCCCCCCTGAAGTTGACGCCTATGCAATGCATTACAATAGTCTAGTCTTGATGTTACCATGACCACCTAGTAGTGGTCTTTACAGATCCCAGGAGTTTGTCAGCATCATGGAAACTGGGTCAAAGTGGTCCATAAACAGAACATGCAGCTTATTAGGCAGTTCTCCCAATGGATCTATGTTATAGTCAGCATCTAAATCAGAGCATATTCTTGATATTTTATTAGAAAGAAACTTTGCAAAAGTATCACAACTACTTGTCTAGTCCTGATACAATGAAGGCTCAATTTCTGGAGTCAGCAGATACTGTGTTACCAACTGGGATGGTTGGAGACTAGCTCATGCAGTAGGAGCACAGAACTATCATTTTTTAGCTGCTGTCACTGCTGCTTCATAGGTCTTACAGTAAGCTCTGTAACATGATCTGTTAGGTTCAGGATGATTTCTCTGCCAGCACCATTCTAGATGTCTCCTAGCCATTTTCTGATCACCGAGCTCCATGGTAAACCAGAGGGCCATCTTTCACCTCAAGGGTGGGAGAAGTCGTTGGGGGCGACCTGGTTGATATCTTCAAGGAGCCTCAACTTCCATGCTTCTTCTGCAACCTCAACAGAGCATGAGTTTGGACTTCTGAATTCCCTGTTAGAGATCCTGTCCTAATCTCCACTTCACAGAATTAAATTTCCCAGAATTCCCTGGGGAGGGGGAATGACTTATTAAACCATGTAAAGCATTCATATCTCCTCTTTATGAGTCCATGGTGCTTCACTGTCCAAGAAAACTGGAGACCTTATTGTACAGGAAAGCTATAATTCATTTAAAAATCATGGCAACTGAGAGTCTTTCAAAATGATAATCAAAGACTTTCAGTTGGGTACCTTGATTTGGTGCATACACTACATCCCTCTAGAATACTGGATCTACATTCAGTTTAATCCTATTTTGTAAAGATTGTGGATGGTAAATTTATTCCTCTCGTCAGTCAATTTTCTTCCATTTAGGGAACCAATGTAGCTAGCAAAAGGAATAGCAAAAAAACAAGGCATCAGCTGGTATATGGGAGATGAGTACTTGATTCAATTAATATACATAAATGTAGGTGAAAATGAAGCGTTTTCATGAAATCCCCATACTGCAAGCTACTTCATTTGGGTTGAGCATTAGATCCTTGTTTCTTTTTTAAAATGTCCAGTGTGATGTACCATATCAGCTGCAACATTTTTGGGGTTTTTTACAACGTACAATCAGTTGTTAATTATGCAGCTATGTGGGCCAAGGGAATCAAGAATTGACTTAATTTGGCCCAATTTGTATTGAACTCACTTCCAGCAATTCCTCCCATAAATGTGTCAATGAATGGATATAACTTAATGCAAGAATGTTCAACCCTGTTAAGTTTTGTTAAACACTTCTGCAGCTTCCATTCAGAGGACGATTGTAGAAAACGTTGATTTATGACTATATATTTTTATTTTTTTAAAAAAAACTTGATATGATTTCTTGTCCTCCCTCCCTCCCTTCTGTTCAAAAGAAAACTTTAAAGGCACATAATAACAAACTAAATCAAGCCATATAATTAATTAACATCAGTAAAATCAACTGCTAATCATAAAATGCCGCCAATTAAAACAGCAGTAGCTGTTCAACAAATACCAAAAGACGTCATCCATGGAACACTTGGTTGGATTGTTTTAACCTGTGCCTAAATGATGTAAAGTTTGGCATCAAACAAGTGAATCTGGGTAGGGTATTCCATAGCAGGGACTCTACTAAAGAAAAGCTCCCCTCTCTCAGTGGCACTGGCTTTATTTCTGAAGGCAGGAACACCCAGAGTAGGGCTTCCGAACAGATGGACCTTCAGACATGGAATCACTTGGTATGTTTTTATCTTTAAATGAAGCTAAAATGTTTAAAATATTTTAAAAACCTACAAATGAAAAGTATTATTAGCATTCTTCACATTTAGCCCCTGTGGGACAAGACATATTAAAAAAAATTAAAGCATCCTTCTCCAAAGATTTGCACTTGGAGCAAAGCTAGCAGATCTTCCTTTTCCTGCCACATCTGAGGAGGAGGTGGAGGAGGAGGAGGAGGAGAAGGAAGAGGAGAGGAGGAAGAAGAAGAGATTGGATTTATACAAAAACTCACCACTCCGCCCGTGGGTCACAGTGGGGATTTTAAGATATGTTCTGGAAATGGTACTGTGAGATTTTCTACACTGTGCTCATTAGACCAGGTCTGCTCAAACTTCCATAGCTGGGTTTGAGGCAGGGACCTGGACTAGCCATTTCTACAACCCATTTTGAATGCCGGTCCTTGGACAGATGGGCCAAAATCCAAAAATGCCTGTAATGTGGCATAAGCTTCATGGACCAGAGCCCATTTCATTGAATACATGAAGGAGTCATTTAAGTGGCCCTGAGTGCCAAGAGAATAAATTTTATTTTGACACTAGATGAACTGAGCACAGGGTTGTCAGGCCCATGCTGGCGAATTCTGATGGCTTTTGGGGGACAGAGCCTGGGACAGGGAGTCTTCTTCTTGAAAGGTTTTTATTGCAACAAAATAAAAACAAAATAAGATAAAACAAGGGTACACACTCAGCAAACACAGACAAGAGCTAACTAGGAAAAGAGGGAGGGAAAGGGGAAAGCGTTGTAGAAATGGGGTGATGATTACCAGTCTTTTTTTAAAAAACATTTTTTATTATTTTCAATAACAATAACAACAGTGTAACAACAGTGTATAATATTAACAATAAAAGAATTGTATAGTATAATAATTATAACAACAACAACAGTTCCAAATTTCCCAGGCGGTACAACAAATCAAGTAGAATCCAAAATAAGTATTGAAAACTAAATAACTGTCTGACCATTTATATTACAATCTCAGGAATTCATAACTATCATGGGATTTAAAAGAAATCCTACTAATCTCAGATACTGTGTGTTGTGTTTGTGTTTGGTGTATTGCAGCAGCAATAGCTTGATAGGGCTCTGGTATCTGAAAGCTCCAATTCTTATTGGCTTATGACTAAAGACTCCCATTGGTCCTAAAGACAATCCAGATACCCAATCGCCCGGCTTAGGTCCAATAGTATTGCTTGTATATAGTTACTTTGTTGAAAGTTATGTGTTGGAACAGTATAAACTAAGGCACCGCTCTCATAGAGCTGACTTCGGAGCTGAGCAATATCACTGAATAAAAGCCTGTTGATTGAATTCATCGTCTCCCACTCAATACTTGTGATGTTACTTTTGGGTTATCACCTGGAAGGGACATCAGAGCATGCAGCTAGGGTTGCCAGATCCAGTTTTGGGGGTGGAGCCTGAGGAGGGTGAGGTTTGGGGAGGGGAGGGACTTCAGTGGGGTATGATGTCATTGAGTCCACCTTCCAAAGCGGCCATTTTCTCTAGGTGAACTGATCTCTGTCAACTGGAGATCAGCTGTAATCCCAGGAGATCTCCACACACCACCTGGAGCTTGGCAGCCCTAACCCACCCTCTAGGAATTCCCCCCAGTCTTTGTGGTGAAGATTCGGGGGGGGGGGATTCCTAGAGTGTCATAGTGATTGCCCAGAAGCAGCTTGACAGTATCTGTGACACTGCCCCATCCAGTTTTGCTCCTACTGCTCACTTGATTGCGGGTAACTGATGGCGGGGGTGGGCGTTCACCCACCACAAGCAGGCGCCTGATACACCTAGTTGTGCATGCCAAGTGGAACTGTTCACTTTGAACAACACATTGTCTTGTCTTGCCACAAATGGACTTTAAACTTCACCAGCCTGCCTTTCCTGGGGGCTTCCCCTCCTGTGGGTGTTGGTGCCAGTCAGCATTCAGACTGTAAGCTCCAAAGGGCAGGGATCTATCCATGGCCCATTTCGTAGCAGGAGCTCCTCTGCATATTAGGCCACACACCCCTAATGTAGCCAATCCTCCAAGAGCTTACAGAGCTCTTCTTACAGGGGCTACTGTAAGCTCTTGAAGGACTGGCTACATCAGGGGTGTGTGGCCTAATATGCAGAGGAGCTCCTGCTACAAAATGAGCCCTGGATCTATCCTTACCCCTTGCTTACGGTACTTAAATAATTAAGTATATAAAAATAATACTAATATCAATATTATTAATATTTAAATGCAATTAATATTTTAAAGCCCCACAGTAATACACATTTTAAACCTGTTTAAAAAAATTCAAGCCATTTTGTGTCTAATACCCACTGGACTGTGGTGCATGAATATCTTTTATCTCTTCTGCATCCACAATGAAATCAGTACCTGATCTTCCTTTTTTAATTTTTTTATAGGTTTTAGTAAACCCCAGAGTTTCACAGTTCAGTTCCTCTACCTTTCTCATGTCATGTCACCTTTATGGCAAAGCTCCAACAGCTATCTCTCAATCAAGGGTAATAAACAGTCTATCTGTACCCACAGACTATAATTAAGAAGGTAATCCAGTGCAAGCTTGACACCCCATCCCCCGGGCAGAAAGGATTAGATCTATGTAGTAGATTTTTAATTCTGCTTGTCTGCGGTCCTGAGAAGGCATAGGTACATACAATTCCTTCACAAGGCTCCAACAGGCCACAGACTAGCCAGACAGGAAGGTGCTCTGGTACTGGTTGCAGAAGGGATACCCAGGTGTAGTGGGCAATCCCTTCTACGCTTGGTCACAGTATTTTAAGGTGCTATAGCATGGATTACAATTTTAGAAAACCTGCAGGCTCATCTACTCACCCCCATTCGTTTCCTCTGCAGTAAGGAGAAACCACTGTTGTTTTTTCTAGTTAGGCCAGGCCAACCTGCTAGCTGTCTGTGCCTGGCCAAGAGCAGGGCTTGTGTGCAGGCAGGTACAGTGTGGACTGGACATCTTTTCCAAGTGATATTCCCCTTTTGGTTGGAAGGCCATCTCAGAGATGGCTTCTGGGGGAAAGGGAAAGTTGGATGATCGGAGACCCTTGTATAAAACTTATAAAGTCAGGATTGCCAAGCTCCAGGTGGGGCCTGGAGATCTACTGGAATTACAATTGATCTCCAGGCTACAGAGATCAGTTCTCCTGGAGAAAGTGGCTGCTTTGGAGAGTGGACTCTATAGAATAATACCCCGCTGTGGTGCCTCCCCCCCAAACCCCCCATCCCAGGCAGGCTCCACCCCCAAAATCTCCAGGAATTTCCTAATCTGCAGCAGGCAAACCTGCCTTCAACCTGTTGTTAAGCAGTCTACGAATGTACAATGCGTAGGCGGCATCTTTTGTTTTAAAATTTCATTCTACTGTTAATAGTTCCTAATGGCAGCAGGCGTGAAGGTTTGCCTGCCCCTGGTGCTCTGGGGCCATTGGAGCAGCATGGCAAAACTTCTCCTGCTGGCTGCATAACTCTGACAACTGCAGGCATCTCCAAGAAAGAATGAGTGTTTCTTCCTGGTCTCTGCGGGCCAACCCAGATGTGCATGGGGAGCTACAGGCTTGAAACTCCCAGCAATTTCTTAAAGGTTAATTTGCTTGGGGGCCTGATTCGGATCAGATTGCCATGTGTGGGGAGGAGCGGTTAATCCTTCCCCCTGCTGTTTTCCTGACCTGAAATGGGTCCCACGGAGCTGCTATCTGTTTCAGGTTGAGAAAATGGTGTCTGCATGTGTGGGGTGTGTGCGAAAGCTTAAACCCCTTTGTCTTTCATGCCTGAAAATAAGTTTTAAAAAACGGCTGGAAGCTCTAAACATGGAACTCTCTGCCCCCATCTGTCACGGCCTCATGTCTTGTCTCTTTGTATGTTTCTTGCCCATCTCTTTGTTTTTTTGAGTGAGTGAGCATGAGAGAAGAAATTTTTGTGTCTTTTGTGTGTTGAAGAATTAGCTTGCTGCCTGCTTTGTACAAGTACCTTTCAACCCCCCCCCCCCCCCCATTTTTAATACTGGTAGTTACTTTGCTTTAATTTTGTTTAAATTTCTTTTGTTAAAAAAACAACAACAGTACAGCAGTAGGCTGTCCTTGGCATTCCAGGGTAAAAGCCAAACAGAAGTACTGTTCTGTGAATCATTCACTTTTACACACTGTTTACAAGACATGGATAAAAGTTATAATAATCAATTGTTAATTTTTTTAAAGGTCCGTTTCACCAATCCATCGTAACGGGCAATTCATTTGTTTCTGTAACTCACATTGTTTTTAGTCCTGTTGATGATTAAAGTATTAGAGAGGAATGATTATACTCAAATACTTTCCCATTATTTGACTATAGCTGGTCAACTGATGACATCTGTTTTGACTGGTCAGTGAAATTCACTGACACAAAAGCAGGCAATAACTGAAGGCTTTGATGGCTTCAGGGAATAACACATTCCTACGGAAGAGGTGTATCAACAGCTATTGGCAGTAACTGCTAAATGGAACCTCCATGTTCAGTGGCAGTATACCTTGGTAATACCAAATGTTGGAAACAAAAGGGCAGGGTTTCACAGTCTGCTTCTGAGCATCTGGCTGGCCACTCTTGGAAATGGAATGCTGTAGACTTTTATATGGCTTAGCCTAGCTCAAGAATGAACCAACAAACCTGCCTCACACTCCTGTAACCCAATACGGTCTATTTTGACCAGCAGCAGCTCTCCTGTGTGTCAGGTAGCCTTTTCTTAGTACTTACGACCTAGAGTGGAAATACCAGGAATTGAACCGGAAACCTCTTACATGTCAAGCCTGGGTTATACCGCCCCGCCTCTTCTACATTCTCAGTCATCTGGAAAGATCCTTAGAAAGCCAGCCCAAAGTGAATGAACAGAAGAACCCACCTGCCTTTCCCTGAAGAGTTGCAGCTTTGCAAAAATAAAATAAAATAAAAATGCTGTCTCAGTCCCGTCACCACCACCTCCCCCCTTTTCCTGCTGTATATAAACTAATGAGGCAACTTGCACACTATCTCTTCATCTGTGGGGCTCCTTTGCAGCTAATATATCATGTCATCACCCTGAGGAAGACTGGGAAACCTAACTGTTACTAGAGGCCCAGCTACGGTCCCAGATGCAAACGCTGCTTTCACAATGATGTTTTTAAAGAGTTCTGCCAAATAAGATGCAATCTGTCCTGGCCACAATCCACCTTGAGCAGAGGTAGGGGAGAGGGTAGGATGTATTACATTTTGTTAGTCTATAGCCCCTTTCCTGGCAAAGAACCTACAACCACTTGCTGTGTGTGCCCTCTAGGTTAGCAGTCAGGCTAGACAGTACAGAGGAATCCACACGCAGCTTGAAAACAATCAGGAAGGATTTAAAAAAAAAAAAACTCATGGGGGAGGGAAGCTGAATGGAAGCCCCATGTTCAGGGGTCGTAAATCTATCAATAGGAGACAAACAATATAGACAAACAACAAGCAGGGCCGGTGCCAGGCAAGGTTAACTACTTGCGACCCTCCCCCACTGCTAACCAGTTTTCAAAAACAGATAAATTGTAGGAAAAATGAAAAATACAAAACTTGAAATTGCTATTTTTTTTTTTAAATTGTGAGAATAAGTAGTTGAGAGTTTTTTCTGTCTCACTCTTGGCTCTAACCCCCTCTGCCGTCATTCCAGGGATGCTGAGGCCTTGGAATTGGGAGGGTTAAAGTTACTTCACCCCGTTAGCCTACTCCCGGTCTCTTTGTCACTCCGTCTCTCTGAGGAAGACTTAGACTACCATCCTCCTCGACCTCAGTTGTTAATCCCTTTTTATACTTATTCCTCCCTGTAGGTGCCTCCCCTCTCTCTCCTGTGCTCTTGAGTGAGTGGCCAATTGTCCTGTTTATCTGCCCTCTCCACCTTCCCATTGGCTTTCCTTCTGTTCCCTTAAAAGCTCTTGAACCTAACTCCTCCCCTATATTTCCTCCTCCTGCTCAATCATTCTGGGTGTGTCTGAGTTCAGCGTTTTCCTGTGTTCCCTCTAGTGTCTCTGTTGAAACCCCAGGTAAGTATTCCATTTCATTAGTGTCTTCCCTTCCCCATATCCTCCTCCCTCTTTCCCTCACCCTGGCATGGCCCTGTGAAGCCTCTTGTCTTGAGGCTCCGGGAGTCCTGCCCTGTAACTCTTCTGTTCCCCAGGACCCGCTCCACAGGGCCTAGGGGGTGGGGGTAGGGTGCCATTAATCTTAGTTTGGCCTCCCCCAGTTTTCCTTAGAGTCGGCGTTGCCAGCTGCCTCTTCCAGAAGGGAGGGAGTTGGTGGGGGCCAGCTCACTCCCTCAAGCTGGCTCGGGACTGCCCAAAGCAAGTTGTGAGTTATTGGGTGACTGTTATGTCCTAATGGCGACTGCACATGTGGTCAGAGAAATGCACGCGGCCGGGTTGGCTACTGGATCTTCGCTTCAGGAGACAATAGCCTTACAATAGCAGATTGTAAATCAGACCATTAGGCCACCCAAGATCCACCAGGGAACCTATGCCATAGGGTCACCTGTAATTAATCCTATCAGGGAGATTGGGCAAGGCTGGGGGTGAAGTTTAGACAGACATTTAAGCAGACCCCCCAAGCCCCATTCTCCAATCTTGATTTTGTACCATCAATAAACTTATGGTCTGATTTCACTGCAACGTATCTCTGGACCCAGCACTTTATAGTGATGTGGTTGGCTGTCTTTCCCAGAAGGGAGGGAGTCATCGGAGGCTGGTTCATTCCTCCAAGGTGGGCTCGGGAACACTTGAAGCCAGTTGTGGGTTCTTGGGCGATGTGGTTGGTTCTCTTTCCCAGAAGGGAGGGAGTTGGTGGGGGCTGGTTTATTCCTCCATGGCAGGCTTGGGAACACCCGAAGCCAGTTGTGAGTTCCTGGGCAGCAGCAAGCCCCTCCGTTCAGACTTGGAGTAGCCTGCTTTCAGGGGTTTGGTCAGTGGGCCTGGTATTCAGGGTAGAATATGGGTTGCTTTTGGTGAGGCCAGGGGTCCCGCCAGTTGCCCCATCATTGTAACGAGTCCAGGACTGGACAGTAAAACAACAATCTTTTATTTTCTTTCTCAAACAGAAAACAGTTTTAGCACACAAATCACAAATCATGTTGACTAATCCTGTGAATTGTGATGTTAAAATTTAGGTCTCTTAAATGTTTCTTTTCAGGCACATCAAAATCTCATTTTGCATGCCTTTTCCTCTGCAAATTTTGTCACTAATTCCTTCAGGTCAAATACTGATGCTTTGGCGTGTTTATTAATTTAGCTTGCCATCTCTCAGCCACCTGCGGCTGAGATCATCTACTACCAGGCGTAGGGGTTGTTATTGCTGACTTGTAAGTAGGGCATTTATATAGCTTTAGGGAAAGGTGTGGGAGCAATTGCAAAGTTCCTAGTGCAGTGGTATTTTTTCCCTGCACTTGCTCCTCTGCAGCAATTATGCTCTGCACATTGCTACAACACAGTTTTCCTACTTTCCTTCCCTTTCTTGCAGCCATGAAGCCCTTTCTTGCAGTTTTTCTGCTCATTCCTTTCCAGACACAGCCCATAGTCAGAAAACTTTTGTCAGAGGGGCAAATGAGTACAGTGGTGGTAAGCCCATCATTATTCATCTACTTATTAGTTATTTACCTGTTTTCTACTTGAGACTCAAGGTGGATTACATGGTATAGAATATTGTAATCAAATAGCGTATGAGATCTAATAAACAATTTAAAAGCACTAGGCTTATAAAAATTACAAAAAAGCAAAGAAAGTATCAAATATGCTATGTCAAGCAATGCAGAAAATGGAATTACAAAAAATGAAAACAACGCTGTAAGAGCATGATAGAATATAGAACAAATCAATAATATACAGCATATACTGTGGCATAGACTACAGCAGGGGTGGCCAACCTGTGGCTCGGGAGCCACATGCGGCTCTTTCACACATATTGTGCGGCTCCTGGCAGGGCGGCTGGGGAAGCAACGGGGAGGCATGCTTTTTCTCTCTTTCTCCCTTCCTTCCTTCCCTCCTCCCTCCCATCTATTTGCTTTCCTAGTTTCTCTCTCTCTCTTTCTTATAACCGGTTTTCCTTGTTTGTTTTTATTTTTGGCAGTCCCATTTAACGTTAATAAAAAGCAAATTTGCATATTTTAAAAAATAAAAACGTGTGTGTGATATTTGTTCTTGTCTTGCGGCTCTCAGACATCTCTATGTGGCTCTTACGTTTATTCTATGTGGCTCTTACATTAAGCAAGGTTGGCCATCCCTGGACTACACTGTTGTTCTCTATAAGTTTTATAGAAATGCCCTCCCAAGCAACTCTTTTACGTAGTTTGCAGAATTAAAGAAGTGTAAAGTTATTCCAAGACAGGCCCCAAAGAGACAATAACAAAACAGCACTAGTGGTCACATACAGCTCTCAACTCAAAACAGTTAAATGCATCATCAGTGACTTACAACCTCTACTGGATAACGACAGCTCTAAGGATGGACAGAAACCCACAAACCAACCCTGGTTCGAGCACGAACCGGGGGTTTGGGAGAATGTTCTTCCCATGATTTTCCCACAAACTTCCATGGAGTTTCATGAGGTTCAGGGAGGGTTCGTGCAGGCTTCAAAGGCCTTATACCTTTGGACACTTACTAGAAGTGGGCTCCGAAGGCCTTTAAAAGCCTTTGGAGTTCATTCTCAGAGCTCAGTTTGGCCAGCTTTTGAGGTGGTCTCAAAAGGCATTTAAATGCCTTCAGAGCTCTCTTCCGGGTGGGTCAAACTCCTCGAACCATGAACTGGCTTGTGCAATGGAGGAGTTCACTGGAGGTTCGTGGTTTGGGGTTTGTGAAATCTCTGAACCCCAGAACTTCAACAAACCCCCATTTTCCAGGTTCATGCCCACCCCTAAACAGCTCCGTTTCACGAATACTGGAGGGCAAACCTTTTCTAGCACACAATCTCGAACAGCTCCTCACTCACAATAATACAACATGTAATCTGAACATGGACACTAGTACCAGAGCTTGCGATAAACCACATGCTGACTTTGCTGCCACATACACCCAGACAACACAACTGCTGGACCTAACAACATCAACTACACCATCTCAGGCTTATTCACCTGCTCACCTTCTAACATTGTATCTGCCATTAAATGCCAACAGTGCCCTTCAGTTCTCTACATAGGACAAACAGGTAACCCTATGCCAAAGGATAAATGGACACAAATCTGACATCAAGAATCACAAACTGAGAAACCTGTAGGAGAACATTTCAGCCTCCCAGGGCACTCGGTGGGGGACGTCAAAGTAGCTGTTTTATTGCAAAGGAATTTCAGAAACAGACTAGAATGGGAGATTACTGAATTACAAGTTATCACAACACTCAAGACAATGAAACCCCCAGGGCTTAACAGAGATATAGGCTTCTTAGCTCACTATACACAAAGTCACTCAGTTCTTACTTATACCCAGAAATTAAACTTTGTTGGTCTTAATGGGCCACCAGACTCAAACTTGGTTCTCACATCTGCTGTTAACTCCTTTATTATCTTTATGCCAATTTGCTGCTATTTACAAGTCCTACCATATTGTTATTCCAAACTTGCTGTATTTGTTGCACAGTTACTTATGCATCTTGACTCTAATAATCTCTTCCTGATAACTAACCCCCTCTACCTGCATGTAATATTTGAGGAAATCTGTTTCAATGTATGTGAAGAAGTGTGCACATGCCGAGTCTCTGTTCTCGCATGTACCCAGGGTTGAGCTTGGTTTGTCATGGGGGAGCTGCTGGACTCTAGCTTCATTCTCACATCTCTGTGTTAGCTCATGCATTTATACACTAATTTGCTGCCATTCATTGATATTACCAGCCACCTGATCCTATTTCAGCTCTACTTACATTTCTTGGCTCTGAGTGGCCCTTCCTAATGGCTGCCCCCCACCCTCTCTTTTCCTGTAAGTAAGACTTGAGTGTCTTAAGAAGTGTGCTTGCATTGGAAAGCTTATACTTTGAATAAAACTTTGTTGGTCTTACAGGTGTCACTGGACTCAAACTTTGTTCTGTAGCCTTCTTCCAGTTACTGAAACCTGAAACTGTAAATACAACCTTCTTTTCTCTGTAAATCACTAACTCAAGGCTTCTAATGGCGCTATCCAATAAATGGGAAAGACATTTTATTATTTATTATTTCAATTTATATCCCGCCCTTACCATAAACAGGCTCAAGGTGGCTCTCAAAAATAAATGCAACAATCTAAATTAATACAATAAATAAGACAATAAAACCAATTTAAAATTTAAAGTATTTAAATATTTAAAGTGGGCAATGCAATGCAATTAATTCAGTTTTTACAGCTGGGAAAAATATGTGGGCTGATGCCGAGCCAGGATGGTCTCATGTAGGGCGGTCAGCTGGTAGATGCCCACTGCCTCAGCCAAAGGCCTGGTGGAACAACTCCATTTTACAGATCAGCAACTGCCCATACATACGTATTTTCTGTTGTGGCTCCCAGTTGTGGAATGGCTTTTCTGAGGAAGTCAGGAAAGCTTCCACACTTTTGTCATTTTGCCAGCTACATAAAACAGAATGGTTCAAGAGAGCATTTCAATAAAGGTAATAATAGGGCTATAGGATAATAGAATGGTTCAGGAGGGAGCTTTTATAAAATGAATAGGACTGTGAACTATATCACAGTATATTACATACTGTTTCTTGTATGTATCATCCGCTCTTACTGCATCACTTTTTACCTTTGTAATATCATTTTCTACATTGTTTGACATACCAAGTGTAATAATTTTTCCTCTGTTTCAAATTGATGTAATCCTAGTCTTATTGCATTGTTTATTATTTATGTATTTATTTAATTCGATTTATACCCCGCCCTCCCTACCAAGGCAGGCTCAGGGCAGTTTACAAAACATGTATAGAAATACAATTAAAATCCATCATAAAATTCATCATAAACCATCAATCCATAAACAGTTATCTTAAAATTAGATGTCTCATGTGAATTATTGCATTGACTTACATCGTGTAACCCATTTTGAGTCTCAGTGAGAAAGGCAGACCATATATAAAGTAAATAAAATAAATAAAGTGCGTAGGATCAGGCTGTGAGTAAGATTCTTTTTTAAGTGAACAAACATAAGCTCAAGCAATAGTGGCATGATCCCTGAGGTGCCCACAGGTGGTACCCTCTCCCAGCAACTTTCAGTCTTCAGAGCTAACACGAAACACCACAACCCTCCCCTCTGTGAATAAGATTCCTGTGGGTTAGTATATATTAGCCAAAGAAGATATGTACTCACTTCCCTCTGGTCCTAAATTCCTTATGATGTGTCTCCTGTTCTGTCAAAAATAATTTCCCCAGTAATAAGAGTTCTACAGGACTATTGTGAAACACTGTCCTTCTCTCTGTCTTTTTCCTTTACTTTTTTCTGAGCCTGCTACAATACCTTTTTTACCCCTTCATTCCTTAATCTCTCCCTCGGCTTTACTCCAACATGATTTCACTCCCTCCTCTCCTGCTAACTGCTAATTCTGTTCTAGCCAATTGCATAGAGAATTCACCCTTGGAAGATTTTTGACAGGATTCAAACTGTTTGCCTCAACTCCCTCCTTTTTTACTAGAAAATTTACACCTGATAGATGTGTGACAGATTTAACACCCTAATGTTGATTGTCAGTTCTGCACCCCTCTGAGGACTGCGCCCTATGTGGCCACCTGGTTGGCCTAATGGTAGCACCGACCCTGACAACAAAGGAAACCTTCCTACCCCTCTTGTAATATTTCTAGAAGCATTTGACTGGCTATAGAATGCTTGACTAGATGGACCTTTGGATTACACTAGCTGCTTGAGCTTTTAAACTGTTAACTCTAACATGATAGGCTCTAGCTGATAAGGACTAGATTGTCCATTCAACAGAACCATGTAGTAAAGCCTCCCCTGGACCAGAGGTGTCAAACTCATTTGTTACAAGGGCTGGATCTGACATAAATGTCACTTTGTCAGGCCTGGCCATGTGTGCCATAAAATGTAATGCCAGGTACCAGAGATATAAACTTTATAAAGGTCTCATGAAAATCCAATTAATGATATTATTTTTTACTAAAAAACAAACAAACATGCTTAAAATATTAACACTCTTACAGTATTTCCTTTATTTTACTGTCTTTGATAACTGACACCTCTTGTTCTGAATTATTGCATCAAAATCTGGAGTCAACGCCTGCTGTGGCAACCTTGAGTGTGCTGTTTAGGTGTGTATTTAAGCTGAGAACATACTTTTGATTTATTGATATTTATTACAGAAAAGAACTGTTCACAGATTAATGTTGTCCAAAACACAGACAGAATTTTGGAAGTAAAAGCCTTAAGGTGGGGTAATTCGGACTCAAAAACTGGTAAAATTTACTAATGCAACTTGAGAAAGCTTATCTTTTAGTACAGCATCACACTATTCCCCCACCTACCCACGATTTGTGGCATCCTTTCATTGGTAGGTAGGGAGCAATGTGAATGTCCCATTTTGTTGACTGGACTGATTTACTATGTGTAATCTCCCCACAACAAGCACCTTGTGAGGTAGGTGGGAATGAGAGACTTCTGAGACAACTGTGACTGGCCCAAGGTCACCCAGCAGGCTTCATGTGGAGGAGTGGGGAATTAAACCCAATTCTCCAGATTAGAGTCTTAATCACTGCACCACACAGGCTCCTGGAAAGAAGGGCTCCTGCCTGCTCTCAAGCTGTTTTCTTGAGTGCAAACCATTCTGGATGGTTTGTAATTTTGCTGATTTTGCTGCTCCACATTGAAAAAAATATAGCAATAAGGACTAGATACTTGCGTCTTTAAAAGTCAGTAATGAATGACTGCTGTTGTAATAACTCTGCACCACCCGGCTAGCACAACAACCAAAGTGTTCAGCTACAGACGTTTTCTTCCTGATGTGTGACTTTTCTTCATTCCAAAGTGACACAGCCCTCTCTATCAACTCTGGGTCCTACCCCCTGATACATTCTACAGCCTGTGTTGACCTGTCCTAAACCAGGGCCTCTAAATTACAGTCGATCCTCTCTTGTTATTTTTTTCTCCTTGTCCACATTTTTTCTCTTTGCAGATTAAGACATGCATGGCCTTATATCACAAACCTAAAGCAAACAGAAGCCTTAAAAAAAGCACCCGAGTTCTGAAGCATCGTATTTTCCCATCACAATTATATATTAGCAGTGGGATAAACCCTGAGGCCAAACCGTTCTGGCAACTGTTCAGCGCTTTTGTGCCTGTAATCCTGCAAAGAAAAAGGACACTCAGGTGTCTGACCTGTTATTCTGGACTCTACTAAATCAAACTTCAGCCTCAGGTGAAAAGTTCTGTTTATCTGAAAGTTGGTTGGGTTTTTTTTTTTTTTGGAACTGCCTTTCTTCCCCCTCCTTCCCCCCCCCCCCCACTCAACTCCAACGGTTTTGTAGGATTCCTAGCCCTGACATAAAAACACAGCTGAGAAAACACTGCAATTCTTTTCAACAGCTACTGTGCTAAAATACCAAGTACATTAGAAAGTAATTAGGGCCCTTTAATCTTTTCCTTTTTAAAACAACCATCCGGCGGGGACAGAATCAGGGGTCAGGGATACGTCCATTGCCAAGGCCACCTAGCTAGTTCTTAGGAGTCCAAGCAGACATGACCAAGATCACTATGCTCCCTACATGTAAAATGAATTACAGCCATACCGGGACCTGATCTGGATCAGGGAGGGGAGAGATGGCAGCACAACCACATTTCAATGAGTTTAAACTGGAGTGACTCTGCATAGGATTTGCACTGTGGATCTGTTTGGGAGTGGGAAGGGGCAGTAGGGGTGTTCATATACTCCCCACCCCTCGAGCCTTAGACATGGTTAGTGTTACCTTGGCCCCTGCATTAATCACGGTTAATGCTAGTAGATTCCCTTTTGCTAACTACCTTCAAAGTGTAATTTTGGTTAAAAAAAGAACCCTTATTAGTGTTAATGCTGGTTAGCACCAGTGTTTTATATATTGCTCACCCATGGTTAAGAGCTGTAGGGAGAAGGGGAAGCATGCTAGATGACTACTGTTTCCAATCTCCCGGTGGGGCCTGGAGATCCCCAGGAATTACAACAGATTTCCAGATGAAGAGATCAGATGTCCTGGAGAAAATGGCGGCTTTGGAGGGTGGACTTGTTGTAGGGTTGCCAACCTCCAGGTGGTGTCTGGAGCTCTCCTGCTATTGCACTTGATCTCCCAGCAACCAAGATCAGTTCCCCTGGAGAAAATGTCTGCTTTGGAAGGGGGACTCTATGGCATTATAGCCTGCTCAGGTCTCCCATCCCCAAACTCTGCCCTCCCCCAAATCTCCAGGTGTTCCCCTCCCCAGAGCTGGCAACCCTCTTTGGCATTATGCCCTGCTGAGGTCCCTCCCCTTCTCAAATTCTCCCCTCCCCAGATTCTGCCCCCAGATCTCCAGGAATGTCCCAAGTCAGAGTTGGCAACCCTATGATGACTGAGGGGAGGGGAGGAGTGGGAGATTATGCGGCCAGTAGCCAATCTCTTGTAGTTACAGTTCCTCATACAATGTTTGCCTAGTAGGGCTTGACAGTGGAGATGGAAGCTCTGTGTTCAATACCGTTTATCCACAAAGCTGCCAGGGTGGCCTTGGCAAACCACTGTCTCTCAGGGATGTTATGAAGTTGAAATGGAACAATCTCTTGAGTGGGATGCCAGTAAGATATAAAGTGAATAAAGTGGGTTGAATGGCTGGCTGCTTGCAAAGCTGGGATTTCTTCTCATGTCCCTGCAGGCCTCCAGCCCTGAGTTGGAAAGTGAAAGTGCTTGTGTAAACCAGCCCTTGTTTGTTCAGGATTCAGTAACAGCAGTTTTCAAACCATGGCCAGGATCCAAAGAATTTCTTAGACTTACCTTTGCTTCCTCGTGCATTCCAGGGTTTCCCCTTTTATGTATTTTTTTCCCCAATGTGGTTCCTCTTGCGGCACTGGAAGCCACACTTGGATTTCTCTGCATTTCAGGAGTTGCAGTATAGGAGGTTGGGTTGGGAAGTGTGTGTGTAAGTGTGTGTGTGTTGTGTGTGTGTGTGTGTGAAGAGGTTAGTTTTAGGTATTAAGAGTCTGGAGACGATGAATCACAAGCAAGGCTTTTATTCCAAACATCATTCAGCTCCAGACAGCTCTAGCAAGAGCAGCACTCAATTTATACGGTTTCACAGAGAACTATATACCATGTAACTATGTACAAGAGGTCTTATTAGACCTTAGTGGGGGTTCTGTGATTGGTTCCCTGGGGTGGCTTCAGGACCAATGGTGGGTCTTTATTAGGCAGCCAATTGGATTGATGGAATTACATTACCAGAGCCACAACAATGCGGTATAGCATGAACTTAGAACATAACAGTTAGTCACATCACTGCTTTAGCATGCTTCATTCCCATTGAATCCAGTTCGGTGCCACCATTGCTTGGAGAAATACTGAAAGTCAGTGCGGCAGAGATAGCTTAACTTCTCTGTTCTTTGAGGAGGGCCTGCTGTTCTCCAGACAAAATAAAGCAGGTACATAGGAGCATACATCCATAGCACAGAATTTACTCCGACATAATCTTCCACTTGTCAGACCTCACTTCATCAGATGCACAGGAATGTGTACATTCATACCTATTATATTGCCATGGATGCACATTCATGTTAGGGTTGCCAGCCTCCAGGTGGGGCTTGGCGTTCTCCTGGAATTACAACACATCCCAAGACTACAGAGGTCAGTTTCTCTGGAGGAAATGGCATCTTCAGAGGGGAAAAAAATCTATCATGTACCATAATATCTAGGAGAAAATGAAGACTTAGGGTGACAAGACATCCCTTCTGAGCTCCCTCCTCTCCCCAAACTCTGCCCTCCTCAGGCACTGCTCCCTAATCTCCAGGTTTTCCCAAGCAGGAGCTGGCAAGCCTAACTCCTACGCATCTGAAGAAGTGAGCTGAGAATCATGAAAGCTTATGCCAGAATAAATGTTCTTAGTCTTTAACCTGTCGCGGGACTTCTGTTTTGTTTTGCTGCAGCAGACTCTTGAATGACAGTCTCTAGAAAGGAGCCAGGGAACCCCAAGTTGCTTCTGCTGTCCAAACTGCCTTCCTCTTGGGTGGCTGCATTCTGGAGTGAGAACCAGTGTAGCATGGAGGCTACAGGCCAAATTAGACGTGACTGTGTCCCGGGGTCTGATAGGTAGACACCGCCCTTTTAAAGCAATTTTAAACATGTTGTGAGGCTGCAGTGTCAGGATGCCCCCCCCCCCCCCCCGGTGGCTGTTTCAGCCTTTGAAAAGGCATAGTAGGGGGGAAACAAGAGCATCTCAGCCCACTGTGCCGCAGTTTTAAATTGTCTCATTGGTCTTTAAACCCACATCAGTGTCCACCGGACAGACACATGGAGGCTTTCATGTACAGCTTGGCCCTGGCGGTCTGAAAAATTTCTGGTCTGAATCATTCTTCTTTGGTGAGTTTCTTAGGCAGCCTTAAACAGGCTATTGTTTTTCAGCCTCCTTTTCCCCCATCTGATACATGAGGATCAAAATACTAGCCTACTTGGAAGGGTTGTTGTAAGAGCTGCTAAATAAATGGGGGAAAATGTAAAATGCTAAATATTACTACAGGGTAAAGTGAGTGCCATCTAGCAGCAAGGGCTTGTGAGTTATGGAGTACGCATGCATTTTGTGAGGGACTTTCATGGAATAAGGCTTTACATTTCTCTCTAACTGTACACAAGACACTGGCCTTGATGCTGGCATCGCTGACTTGACTACCATTCTTCAAGGTGTCTTTGGGGCTGCAGACATGTGAGGCTCACCTGTTCCCCCCTTCTTGTAACAGACGTACTTGGAAGGCTAGGCATACCATAGAGGCCATGATGCCGAGACAGCCTGTGAGCTTCAACCTGAAATACCTCCTCACTTCCTATTTTTGTTAATGCCACTTCTGTGTAGCTGCGTATGTGTGCGTGTGTGTAAAGTGTTGTCGAGTTGCAGCCGAGTTATGGTGACCCCATAGGGCTTTCAAGGAAAACGATTAAGCAGAGGTGGCTTGCCTTTGCTTTCCTCTGCAAAGTCTTCCTTGGTGGTCTGCCATCCAAGTACCAACCCTGCTTTGCTTCCGAGATCAGATGAGATTGGGCTATTCCATACCATTCCACATCCCAGATGCAGATCGAGAGTATTTTAGATATTCAAGTGCTTCACTGGCATCGTCTCAAAAACTCTTATAACAGCATTCTCACAAAAGCAGGTCAATATTATCACTCCTCAACTGCAGATGGAAGGGGGCAAGAGATGTATGAGGGCCCACTTGGTGCATTTGTTTCAGAAGCCTGGTTTGAGCCAAGGAGTTCCGTGGTTTGCTGCTTTGGCCTCTCAGCCACTACCCCATGCTAATGAACAGCTTATCTGCCTATTAATCACAGATTCTCAGGGTAACAGAGTCCTTGGGGCTGCCATAAGGACTTTGGCTCGCACATCTGCTGGGAATTCTGAGCTTCCCTGATGTGTGGGGACCTGATTTTCATTGGGACTTTGGCATGAATGGAGAAGGAACCCAACCACTCTCACCACTACACCACACTGTCTCTCAGCCAACCAGCCAGCTGACTGGTCTTGTTTAGCCCATAGAGGAGATCCTGGGAGTTTGCTGCACAATTTGATTGGTGTCAGCCAGAAACTACTGGGTCAGTCTTTGCCATTTCAGTGAAGGCAGCCAGCAGAGGTTTTTGTCGCCACCATACAACAGGCTAATGCATCTGGATAGAAATGATGTTAAATTTCTCATCCCTGTTCTTTTGACTTGAAAATCCCCAATTCTATTTTGTTTCTTGCTTTTGCAATTCAGACTTGTGATAATACTTTCCCCATAAAATGTACACATCGGTCTACATTTGTTCTGCTTCAATCATCAGTATTATACATATTATGTATATAAATAACATGGTATATGGTATATATGGTATAAACACCATTAAGAACTTTTATTATGACCTCACAGGCACCAGGGGGTTGGAAAACAGAGGTGAGGGGAGCCAGGGTAGTATAGTATAGGATTAGTAGTTAGTAGTAGTGTGGTGTAGTTAGTTTTAGTTAGTCAGGTAGTTAGTTTAGCCCTTTGTTTGCCTCACCCCATAATTTAGTTAGATAGGGAACTGGATATTTTAGTCGTGCGAGGGGGAGCACAGGTAGAGAGGTCGGGGTGGGGAGTGTTAGAGAGTGTTAGGTAATTTGGCCTGAATTAGGCTTATAGGACTATTTCTAATGGATAGTGGTAGGGGAGTCTGTACCAGGCCTCCATAGATCTGAGGCTGCTGTGCAAAAGATCTTTGGTGATGCTTGGGTCACAAATCCTGGTGCTCCTGGGGAGAAGAAAGAGCGGTGGGTCCAGGCAAGGGAAAGAAGGAAGGGCATTGAGAAACAGGAAAGCCCGGCGCCCTTCCAGCTTGCGACTCATCCCAACGGTTGTTGGCAGTGGGGCTAGGAGTAACCCCCCTCTGTCATTGGTGCTGTGCAATGCCAGGTCTATTAATAACAAGGCCGCGGTTCTCCAGGACTTCCTGGTTGACCAGAGGCCTGACCGGGCATGCGTGACCGAGACCTGGGTGAGGGAGGGGGACACTGTAGCTCTCTCCCAAATGCCCCCCCCCCGGTTTTATGGTCCTGCACCAGTCACGGACAAGGGGGGGGGGGTGGCGATCTTCATACGGGAGGCTTACTCCTTCAGGGCGCTCCCACCGGTGGAGATCACGGGCATGGAATGTGTCGGCCTGGTGTGGGAGGCTGAAGAGAGTTTGGCTGTATGGCTGGTGTACTGACCACCTAATGCACCAGCCAGCAGTCTGCCATCCCTGGTGGAGGCTGTATCAGGCTGGCTGCTGGAGCACCCTAACCTTGTGGTTTTGGGTGACTTCAATGTCCATGCAGATGATGCAGCTTCCAGTCGGGGGGTGGACCTGGTGTCATCCATGGTGGCACTGGGACTCTCAGTACATCTCGACCCCTACGCACCGGGCTGGGCACACGCTCGATCTGGTCTTTGCTGCGGGGGTAACAGTGGACCGAATCACTGCTTCGGCTGTCCCATGGTCAGACCACTACGCCCTGGGGGCCCGTTTGAATATCCCTCCCCGGCCCTTAGGTGGTGAGCCTATTTTGGCTCGCCCATGGAGCCTAATGGACCCGGTGCGGTTCCAGGTGGCTCTACAGGAACCGATGCCCTCTGGCGGCTCGTTGGATGAGCTGGTTGAAGACTGGCATAGCCGGCTCGCCACAGCCATCGACGAGATCGCTCCCAGACATCCTCTTCGCCCTCGCAACAGGCTGGCACCTTGGTATTCCCAGGAGTTGCACCAGATGAAGCGAGAGCTGAGATGCCTAGAGAGACGGTGGCGTCATGCTTGCGACGAGGCGGCAAGAGCATCTTGTAGGACGTTTATGAAGGCCTATGAGATGGCAACCAAGGCAGCAAAGAGGGAGTTCTATGCTGCCGAGATTGTATACGCTAGCTCACACCCAGCCCATTTGTTTAGAACAATTTGGTCTTTAACAACACTGCCTTGTGGCAGGCCAAATTCTAGGAAATTGGAAATCGGCTGCGATGCATTTGCGAGCTATTTCACGGATAAAGTCTTGTCGCTCCGCTGCGACCTCCCCACCACAGTAGTGAGTGAAGTCGAGGCCCCTTGCACGTCTTCGGTTCCGGGGTTAGATGGGTTCGACCTGCTTGACCTAGAGGAAGTTGATAGACTTCTCTTGACTGTGCGCCCAACCATGTGCATCCTTGATCCATGCCCGTCCTGGCTCATAAAAGCAGGCCACGAGGGGTTGCGAGGTACTGCCCGGGAAATTAACACCTCCCTTTCTGAAGGGAAATTCCTAGGGGCTCTCAAGGAAGCGATGGTCCGCCCGCTCCTAAAAAAGGCACATCTGGACCTGGCGGAATTGGCAAATTATAGGTCGGTGTCCAATTTGCCCTATTTGGGCCCATTTGGGCAAATTAATAGAGAGGGCGGTGGCGTTACAGTTACAGAGGTATCTGGATGACGCTTCGGTCTTAGACCCCTTTCAGTCCGGCTTTTGCCTGGGATACGGGACGGAGACAGCTTTGGTTGCTCTAACAGACAACCTCCAGCAACATCTGGATCAGGGCAGTGGGGTAGTGTTGCTGTTGCTCGACCTGTCGGCTGCGTTCAACACGGTGGATCATCAGCTGCTGTCCTGCCGCCTTGCCGATATGGGGATATGGGGGCAGGCCCTTCAATGGCTTGTCTCATTTCTCTAAGGTCAGGGACAAAGGGTGATGCTAGGAGAGCAGCAGTCCACGAGGCACCCGCTTGATTGTGGTGTGCCCCAGGGGGCAGTGCTCTCCCCGATGTTGTTCAACATCTATGTGCGCCCCCTTGCCCAGATTGCCTGGAGGTTTGGGCTGGGATGTCACCAGTATGTGGATGACACCCAGCTCTATCTGATGTTGGGTGGCCGGTCAGACTCTGGCCCAGAAGATCTAGACGAGGCATTGCACATTGTGGCTGATTGGCTCAGATTGAGCAGGCTGAAATTGAACCCGGCGAAGACGGAGGTCCTATGCCTGGGGCGTGGTGGTTTGGGGTGGGGGGTCCCACTCCCAAGCTTCGACGGGGCACCGCTGGTGCCTGTGTCGTGGGTTAGAAGTTTGGGAGTTCTTCTGGATCTTGCCTTGTCAGTGGAGGCCCAGGTAGCAGCCACTGCCAAGTCGGCCTTCTACCATCTTTGGCTGGCGTGGCAGTTGGTTCCCTACCTCGACTGCGATAACCTGGCCACAGTGATCCATGCGATGGTCACCTCGAGGTTGGATTACTATAATGCTCTCTACACAGGGCTGCCCTTGGCGCTAACCTGGAGGCTGCAGCTGGTGCAGAATGCCGCGGCCAGGCTGTTGATGGGTCTCGCAAGGCGGGACCAAATCAGGCCTGTGCTGGTGGCGCTGCACTGGCTGCCTATAGCATACCAAGTTCGCTTCAAGGTGCTGGTTCTTACCTATAAAGCCCTATATGGCCAGGGTCCAACATACCTAAGGGACCACCTTTCTTCATATATACCCCAGCGGGCACTGCGGTCAGGGTCATGCCATTGACTTTGTGTCCCGGGCCCCAGGGACATCAAGCTCACCAGAACAAGGGCCAGGGCTTTCTTGGTGGCGGGTCCTGTCTGGTGGAATGAACTCCCGGAGAAGATTAGGGCCCTGTGGGACCTAATGCAGTTCCGCTGGGCCTGTAAGACAGAGCTCTTCCACCAGGCCTTTGAATAGGAGCTGCCACCAGTGATACCACCCATCACATATGCCATCTGGGATGTAGCTGGCCCAGTATAGCCCAGGCTGGGAGGCAGGGGGGCTCGGACCTACCATTGGGTTGCCATCTGATTTTATGTTATTGGAAGCTTTTACAGTAATGTATCTTATTTATTGGAATGTGTTTTAGCTGATTTTATCAGTTTTAATGTATTGATTCGGCCTGTGTGCCCGTGTAAGCTGCCCTGAGCCTGTTCGCGGGGAGGGCGGGATATAAATCTGAAAAATAATAAATAAATATGTTGCCTATAAAAACCATGTACATGATATTTATCCATAAAACCAACAGTGAGAAGCAGAGAACTGAAACTGTTGGTAAATATATTAATAAATTTGTAGAAAACACATACCCTAGCCCTAGGTGGCCCCACTGTATGAATTTTTTTGATCCATACTGTGGGTCCATCCCATGGCTACATACTCGTTCATTCATTTAGAAAGTCTTTATGCTGCCTCCCCAAACTTGTTCAAGGTTACTCACATCTAAAACAATAAAACCAAACCAACCAAGACAATAAAAAAAGAAAATAACAAAAAAATTATGACATCAGTAAAACAAACCAATAAAATAAATAAATAGAATGGGTCAATAAAAACAGGCCAAGCTAATAAAAACAAGCTAGGGAATGAAAACACATAAAACAAACTGTGATTTAAAATTATATTGATTAAATAGTAGTCTGGCAAGGAGCAGACCATGAAACAGCTAAAAATGATGGGACCCCCTCAGTTAAAATCCTGGTAGAAGAGCAATATTTTGGCTTGGCACCTAAAGGAAAGCAAGGTAGGTGCCAGGCAAGCCTCAAGGGGGAGAGTGTTCCAGTGGTAAGGTGCAACCACGGTACCATCTCTAGTTGTTACCTCTCTTGCCTCTGCACATCTTAGATATATACAACCCCCCCCCCCCCCCCAGCTATGGAACAAACTGCTCATTCCTACATATGGAGAGTTTCTCTGAGCCGATTAGAAGTTGACAGCAGTATCTTCCAGTCTCTTGTAAATGTCATTTCCATATGATGTCGTGCAGAGAAACACATGGTATTTTTCACCGCCAACAATCTTGTTTTCTTCCTATAATTAATCTTGGTATATATGTAAAAGACAGTTTGGTCATGCTTGGTTTTAGAAAAAGTATGTCCTTCTGCCCTCTAAGAGGGTGCATACACACTAGGAGTCCCCAAAATGGTGCCCAGGGGTGCTGGGGCACCAGCCGACACCCTTCCCAGATCTCATAACGTGTGTGTTTTTTTTAAGTGGGTGGGGCCATGTGGAGTTTTTGCCTAGCAGGGCTTCTGATTGGCCACCGGAGATCTGATTGGTGGGGCAGATTAAAATAACATTTCAGTTGCAGTGGCCACCACAGTTGCTGGTTTTATTCTCTCTCACTCCTCTTTCCCAGTGTATTTTTAAAATTACCCATCTTCTCCCTTCCATTAGGTATTTTCTGTGTATGTGACCCCACCTCTTGTGGCAGCCATTTTGTGATTGGCTCCACCTCATTTGGCAGCCAAAGGTCCTCACAGGTGCAAAAAGGTTGAGGACCCCTTGATGTTAGGGTTGCCATCCTACCGGGTGGGGCCTGGGGATCTCCCGCTTTTACAACTGATCTCCAGCTTACAGAGATCAGCTCCCCTGGAGAAAATGGCTGCTTTGAAGGGTGGACTCTATGGCATTATACCATGCTGAGGCCCCTCCCCTCCCCAAACCTCACTTTCTCCTGGCTCCACCCCCAATGTCCCCAGGTATTTCCCAACCTGGACTTGGCAACCCTACTTGATGTAGACGAACAGGCACAGTGTGACAAAAGGTTAAGGGCAGCCTCAAAGTACTTTGCCCCCCCCCCCCCCGAGAAAAACCTCACTTGTCTGTGTTACCACAGATGCCACAGACCATGTGAGGGAAAAGCCCAGGCTAGTCCAGCCTCTGCTGCTCCCATGCTGGTGGCAGCATTTCATGTCCAGACAGAACCTCATGTATTGGAGCAAGGCTGGAACATTCCCAGCTATTGCTCACTAACCAGGGCCACAGTTGCTCCAGTTCTTGCCTGGGGCACTCTAATGGTGCTTTATAAACTGTTGACCTTAAGGGATAAGGGAACATAACTGTTCAATGAAATAAATGCATAAACATAGTGACAGATAAAAGGAAGTACTTCTTCACCCAAAGAGTGATTAACACGTGGAATTTACTGCCACAAGAGATGGTGGCTACAGGAATGGATGGCTTCAAGAGGGAATTAGATAAACATATGGAACAGAGGTCCATTAGTGGCTATTAGCCACAAAGTATAGATAGGAACTCTCAGTCTGGGGCAAGTGATGCTCTGTATTCTTAGTGCTTGAGGGGGGGCATCAGTGGGAGGGCTTCTAGTGTCCTGGCCCCACTGCTGGACCCCCTGAGGGCACCTGGTGGCCACTAGCCTGAGCCAACATTGGCTTTTCTTATGTTCTTAAAAGAGGGTGAAAGCTATAGTCCAAGTTCTGCTATGATTAACAAGAAATGTGCTAAGAATTCTGCACATGGAAAGAGGCACACTCTACCACAGATTTATTTGATCCAGGGCTGAGACCTGGTGCTGAAAACAACTTCCAGGGGTTCTTTTTTAAGATGAGAAAATGAGAATAGCAGGTGACCGTAGTGAAAATCCATAAAGTGCTTAGCAAACTGAAAATTCTATAGACATTAATTATGAGATGTGGCTCTAAACTCACTTAACTAGAAGTAAGTCTCTTCCAAATCAGTAGAATTAGGATTATGATTGATAAACCATCACAGTTTAGAATGTTACAGTGGGGGAAACAAGGCAAGAAGCATGTATGAAATAGTCCCTTTCTCGGTAAAACGATACAGTTTTGATTAATTAAATGTAGAATGACAGGGAATGTCCTGTCCTCACAGTATTAGATTTTGCTGCATATAGGAGATAGCAAAGGATGGTAAAATGGGCTAGTTGACCCTTGCTTTCTCCAAGGGACGCTAGAGATGCATGACCTCTCAGCGATCAAAGCCACAGATGCCTCTTGTAACTGAATCACTGGCTAGGCAGAAGCATTTTGCTGGACAAATGCAGTCTTTGGAGGCATCAGCGTCTGCTGGTAAAGGGGACAGCTGGCCCCAGGGGGAATGGCAAGACGGAGAAATGAGCAGTCAGGAGTGACCTGCCTTGAGTTCAGCCAGTCAGGCAGTTGGTCACAGTGCCCCTGGCATTCAAAGGCCAGCTATGCATGTAGCACACACTTGGGAATCTTCCACAGAGGTAGAAGGAGAGCAGCACAATATTACTATTGCTGCTCATAATTTCCACAGCATTCTAGTTGGCTAGGTGCTCTGCATATTGTGCTTCAGTCATTCTTACAACAACCCTGCCTGGTAGGTCACTTTCCATGGCATCTCACCACAAGGCACTGAGACACTTTAACCTGGTTGCTGAGATCTGATGTGTGTGTGTGTGTGTTAAAGGGCTGTGAGTTCTACAGGGTGGGTACACAGCTGCGGAAGACCTGATTCAAATTATCAGCAAGTGAAGACAGCCATTCTTCACACAATGGAATTGGTCTGAACACACATTCAACTGCCAACCCCCCCCCCCCCTTCAACTTTTCATTTATTTGCTGCCTTTATATCTTACCTTACTTTTTCAAAAGAAAAGCTGAGGCTAGCTAAGAAAAGAAAAGTGAAATACAAATGGGTAAAAATGGGCCAGTCGAAGGGTTCTCATAGTCCTTCCCTGTCCTGGTATCTGAAGAAGTGTGCTGTGCACACGAAAGCTCATACCTTGAATAAAACTTTGTTGGTCTTAAAGGTGTCACTGGACTCAAACTTGGTTCTGTCCTTCCCTCTGATGCATTGATATTGTCAGGCTGCAGATGGGTGGTAGTTGGGTTGGGCAGCTGTTGGAAAATAGGGTTGGCAGACCCCATGTCCGGCCAGGGGATCCCCTGATCTTTAGGGCTCCAATCTTCCACTGGCCAGTGGAGGAAGCCCCACCCCTGAACAGGGATGTCACCATGCAATGTCCCTGTCACAATGACATCACCCGGAAGTGCTGTCATCACGCTGACATGGGTGTGTGTGTGATGCTATAGTTTTTGGGCAAACTCTATGATTTTGAGGGCAAAATACCATAGAGTTTTGCTCAAAAACTGGATTATCATCCCCCAATGTCAGCAGTGTGATGACATTACTTCTGGGTGACATCACTGTGGTATGCACGAAGCGTGCACACCAGAAGATCCCGGACAGCAGCCTGGAGCTCCCCATCAGCAGCCAAGTAGGACCTGGCAACCCTATGGAAAAAGTTTCGTTCTCTCTACTTCTACTAAGCTGCAGAATGCCTGGCCACTGGTGCTAGTCTAATGGTGGATCCACACATTGTTCTATACTGCACTATTGTGACTCTACAGTGATCATTCACCTCTGGATTTTCCTGTGTGGACAAGACTATCCAGGAGTTTAATGTTTACTATAGTGCAATCCAATGATATGGGGTTCCAGCCTGAGAAGAAGGCGGGGCAGGTGATAGTTGGGCAGCCAGGCCAGTGGGTTGGCTAGGAATATTGCTAAGCTGCTATATACTGAATCAGACCCCTGGTCCATCAAAGTCAGTATTGTCTACTCAGACTGGCAGCGGCTCTCCAGAGTCTCAGACAGAGATCTTTCACATCATCTATGACCTGGTCCTTTTAGCTGGAGATGCCGGGGATTGAACCTGGGACCTTCTGAATGCCAAGCAAATAGTCTACCACTGAGCTACAGCCCCCTCCTCTGTTCTGATTTGACGGTTCCCCCACTTCTGTCATGGTATATTTCTGCTCATGATGAAACTGCAGTGTAGTTTCCTTCTCAACCGTTCCATACCAAATTCAACAGGAATATTACCCTTACAATTGATGGCCAAAAATAGGCATCAATTGTGTGCAGAGGGCCTAAAAATGGCATAAAATGTAAAAAAAGACTGTAAAAGAAGCGCACTAATTGGGAACACCTGCAAAGAAAAATAAGAAATGCAAAAAACGTTCACGATGACAATATATACAAACAAAAAGAAACGGAAAAGGTCTCATTTGTACAGCCCTAAGAAGGGGCTTATTCTCTCCCTCTCATGCTCAGCTGCAGAGTGGCTGGCTGGGTGGTTAGCTGCTGATGGGAGCCTGAATCCAAATCTTTCGGAATCACTCAGCGAAGGTATTTTGAAATGATTTCCACTGTACTTTCAAATATCTTTCTGCTTTCACCCAGAATTCTTACCTCAGTAAAGGCCAGTGGGTTGACTCTGCCCTCCTCACTCCACTGGCCCTCACATCAGCTGCATCAGAACCAATGCATTTCTTCCTTTCAGCTGTCATTTGCATCATCTACCCCAATTGGCTGTAGGGAAGATTTATATATTTCCGGGAATCTCACAAGGCAGGCATGACATTAGCATAAACAGAGGTATCCTGTCTCTGAACATTGTTTTGCTCACATTCAGATAAATAGTTTGTAGCCTAAAGAAACCTTAGTGCAAGCTACAGAATTAAAGCAACTGTCTATAAAAAACCCCCAGTTATGTCTACTTTTTTGCTCTCTTGGCTTTCTTCAATGCACTCTGGGAAATTTTGCGGTATGCTGGATCACGTGCATAACCTTTTTAATGAACTACGGATCCCATGATTCTATGTGTATGGGAAATGATTTAAATTTCCCCACAACTATTCCTCCTTCTTTGTAAATCCTTCCTTTCTAAACAACTATGTTTCAAGTTAGGCCAAGTTCCAATATGTCCCCATTATTTGAGGGCTTTCTCTTTGTTACCAAAGGGGGGGAAATGATTTCCTATATGTATGTTTCATAAGAATATTTATTTGGTTCTAGCCCAATAGTAAAAGGTAGTTTTTTGTTTTTGTTTATTTGTCTCTAATAACACAGTGTCAAAACTCAAAGTAGCTTTCTCATCTCTATGGCCTGCGGGGTGCCTTCTGTAAAAATGAAAAATGAATGAATTATTTCATGTATTGATATAGTGCTGAGCATTGATCAGTGTAAAGAGCAGCAAGGAGATTCGTTACACTCCCTGGTATTATCAGAGCCAGGTTGGGCCAGCTTGGCCTGGCCAGCGTTCGGCTTCATTTTACAAACATGCAGGCATTTCTCTCCCTCCCTGCCCGCAATTGCAGGGCCTCCAGAATGACTCTCTGACAGCCAGCCATTAATTACTATCATCCGAGTCTAATTCATTCATCCCTTTCTCTCTCATGCAGAGGGACAGCTAGGGCTGAGGGCACTCAGGAAATGTAGGCACGATTCCATATTCTTTATGCAGAGTGCGCCTCCTGCTACTGTGTTGGGTCGTACTGCCTTTAATTGAATTGGCTTGCCAATAAAGCCGTTGTCATTCAGTAAGTGGGGTGTTGTACTACTCACTCCACAGCTGTTGCATACAACCAGGCATTTCCTGAAGGCAAGCCAACTGTCCACTCTCCTGAGTTGTCCAGTTCCGATGCCGCCTTTCCTGGTTTATCCATAAACATGCTATGTAATAACATGAGCCGTAGTTTCCTTGGAGGGCCTGTGTCCCAAGTAGGAGGACCACAGTGGTTAACTGTTGCAAGGAAGTTTAAAGTGGGAAAATGAGACGCTCTGCGGGCATCCCAGTTTTGAGACTTTCCTGGACCGTTTTTCCTCGCTGTTCCTGGTGCCTGCAGCCCCCTCCCTTTCATGGTGCTCCCCTCACTTCAAATGCTGGTCTTTCTGTGTTTAGGGCGGGGCCTTGGTCTTTGAGTCACCCCCCCCACCTCAAAAATGGTGGACATCCTGAGGCCCAAACAATTCCAGCAGTCCTTTACTTTGCTCTAGCCCTCTCCTACAGGGATCAGGCAAATGTCTGTCCCTGCTGCAGTCTTTCTGGCCTGCGACTATGAGTGGAAGTGCTTCCTTTCTGCCATTCTATGCTGGGTTTTATTTGTGTCTGTTTGGGGGAAACAATGGAAAGGAACAGCCCTTATTCATGTGTCTGACATATTCAGGCATGGAGTGGAGGGTGTTATAACAAATGTTGTGGTGCTGTTTAGGAGAATTGAGCCTTCCCTCACTTTAGCTTTCTGGGCTTTGCCACCTTAAGCACTTTTTCTTCTCAGCTTGGCTCATTTCCAATTCGAGGGCTAGGATGAGAGAAAACATCTTGTAGTGATGAAGCACAGGGAGGTAAAGAGGGGCAGAGTTATCTATGTATTAGTACAGAGGGGGATTTGAACCCAAGCCCTGTATTCTAACCCCTGTACCACCCTGGGTCTCTTTGTTAGGGGGAAAGGTCATTGTAGGTAGTTTCTTTCATCTTCTCTCAGTAGGTAGGGTTGCCCTGGCTTGAGAAATTCCTGGACATTTGGGGGGTGATGGCTGGGGAAGGCAGAGTCTGAGGGTGGGAGGGAGTGCAGTGGAAGTGCGATGTCACTCTAGGATTTCTGGTTCTCCTAGATTCTATGGCAGGGATGCCCAACCTTTTTGAGCCTGAGGGCCCCTGTGGTATTCTGACACAAAGTGGAGGGTCCAACCACAAAAAGGCTGCTGCTGGAGGTGGAGCCAACCACAACATAATTGCGTGAGGGGGAGCCACACACAGAGAGGAAGCCCAAGCTCAGGGAGAAGAGGGGTGATTTAAAAAAATACACTGGGAGAGAGGAGTGAGAGAGAATAAAACCAAGACTTGGTAGCGGCTGCCATTGAAGTACTGTAATTTTAATCTGCACAGTCAATCACATCTCCAGTGGCAATCTGAAGGCCTGCTGGGCAATAATGGCATGTGCTGTCCCCGGTAAAATAACATTTGATGGATGCCAGGGAAGGCGTTGGTGGGTGCAGTAGAGCTCATGCTGAGGACCCCTGTTCTATGGCATTCCATAGAGCCTGCCTTCCATAGGGTTGCCATCTCCGGGCTGGGTCATTCCTGGAGATTTGGGGAGATGCCTTGGGAGGGCAGGGTATAATGCCATAAAGGTCACACTCCAAAGCAGCCATTTTCTCTGGGGAAACTGAGTAGTTGTGTGGAGACCACCTGGAGACCCCCAGGCCCCTCCTGGAGGTTGGCAACTCTACTTCCAGTGGTGCCATTTTTCTCCCAAGGAACTGATCTCTATAGTCTGGCGAGCAGCTGGTAGTTCTGGGAGAATTCCAGGCTCCACCTTGAGGTTGATCATGCTGTAACACGCCAATGACCCGAAACAAAAGAGAATGTCCCCAGCTCAGCCTTGCAAATCGATCCATCAAGATGACTAGGCCCTAAAATGCCCACATGCCTGTATTCGTAATTTGTCGTCTTTAAAAAAAAATTGGAGGGGAGGGCACCTTAGAGCAACTCGACATCACCAAAGTCAAGCAGGCAAGTACCTGTTTGCAGTCCTGCCATAACCTTGCAGAGCCAGGCTGATTAAAACGATTGTGTGTCGATTAATCAACTGAACTTAAGCGATTGATTAATCTACCAATTAAAAACAACAGTCTCAAATCAGTAAACTGGGGGGAGGGGGAGTGTGTGTCTCTTTTTTGGTGTTTACAGTCTCAGCTCAGCTCTGAGGCAACAAGGGAGGGTTCTGCCCTTGGCAGTGATGCATTGAGAAGGCCTGCAGTGGAATGTGTCGGAGTGGAGGGATTGGGTGTCCAGCCAGCCGGTGTGTTTTTTCAATTAAGAGACCGACTCTGACCTCTCTGCTACTCAGTCCTGGCTCTAATAGAATATCATTGTTTCTCATTGCAAAAATAAATACCGACGATGACAGTTAATACATTTCGTTAGCCTGGAAGCTTAAAGATCTCATTAAGAAGTCAAGCAACGTTGACGAAATGAGGCAACATTAGAGGCACGCATTTGTTATCCGGTACGCAAAGCTGTTTGGCCGGCAAAATCCCTAACTTTTCTCTGCAGTTTTGTAAAAATGTGTGTGTGTATGGGGAGGGGGAGGCTTGCTTGATTTATGAGGGCTGTAAAGTGATAGCAAGACTGGAGTGAAAAGATCTGAAGAAGCACTGTGGCCTTCTGCATTTTAATGCAGGGTGGGAGGAGCGGCAGCGCAAGTCTGGCACAGGAGGAGGAGGAGAAGGAGGAGGAAGAAATAAGCTGCAAGGCTGTTACTGTCTTGGCTGGGCCTGAGCAACTGGAGGTTCCCTCCAGCCGACTAGCAGGGCCTGCTGTTTTGCATTCTCAGGCGGGCAGCTAAACCAGGAGGTGGGCAGCGCTGAGGGGCTGGTGGCTCCCTTTACACTCCATGTATGTGTAGGCCTGTGTTAGGCTGTAGAGGGCCAACCGTTTGGAGATTATTGTGAATGTGGGGGTTTAGGGTTGTTACATGCTGGCTGGGAAATTCATGGAGATTGGGGGGTGTAGCCTGGAGAGAATGGAATTTGGTGAGGGGAACGTACAATGTAGAGTTGCCAGCTCTGGGTTGGCAAATACCTGTAGATTTGGGGGAGTGGAGTCTGAGAAGGGTGGGGTTTGGGAAGGGAGGGACTTCACTGGGGTATAATGCCATAGAGTCCACCTTCCAAAATAGCCACCCCCACCCCCCACTGGTGGCCAGGGAGGACCTGGCAACCCTATCTCCAGGGGAACTGATCTCTCTCACCTGGATATCAGCTGTAATCCCAGGATTACAGTCAAATGTGAGTTGAGGGGTCCTCTCAATTCTCATGAGCGCAGGGCCCAGCTTCGATTAGGACTGTGTGCACATGGAGAAAGGTCTTTCCCCTTAACACCCTTTTCTAGATCTGAAATGGCCCAGGGAGCACATTTTAGCCATCTGGGAAAATCCACACGTACCCCAAATAAACCCCTTCTCCACCTGACTCGAGAAGAAGAAGAAAAGATTGGATTTATACCCTGTCCTTCACTTGGAGTCTCAGGGCATTTTACAAACTCCTTTCCCTTTGCCTCCCCACAACAGACACCCGGTGGGGCTGAGAGAGCGTTCTTCAGAACTGCTCTTTCAAGAATAGCTCTGACAGAACTTGCCCAAGGTCATCCAACAGCTGCAAGTGCAGGAGTGGGGAATCAAACCTGGTTCTCCCAGATTAGAGTCTGCACACTTAACCACTACACCAAACTGGCTCTGCACTGTGGTGCAGGAATTAAGGTGAAGCCTCCACTCATTTCTGCTTACTGTTGCGTGTAGAAAAAATGTCCTGTCCCTTTGATAGAGTCTTAATAGGATATTGTTAACCAGGTGATGTTATTTACCTCTGTGGCATGAAAAGCTTCAATTGCCCATTTCCACACAGTAAACCTCTAATGAAGGGACAGGACATCTTTTTTCTCCACAGGCAGCTGGCCAGCCTACGTGGGTCTGTGACACAGGGTGGTGACCACAGACCTAACCACTGTATTCCCTAATTTGTATAGGACACTTGTCAATTTGTAACGTGTGAATCAGCCTCTTCAGGACAGCTACAAAAACAAGATGTTCACTGAACCCTTGGGTAGGTCACCATTCCTGGCTCACGGTCAGTGTTCAGCATGGCAAATCATGACTCAGGCAGGCCTGATTCCAGCCATTATTTTATTTGATATTAGGCAGCTGTATCAGCAGAGTGGGTGGAGGGGTGGGGGATGGAGAAAGCAGGAGGGTGCTGTTTCATACCATCACTTTGGAATTCATCTGGATGAGACATGTTAAATCAAGATTATTATCTCTTATGAATAGCTGATCCATAAAACTCCATTTGTTTCTCCCACAGCTCCCGATACCAGAGCACAGGCTATTCAGCCGCACCTTGTTTATTCTGTTTGATGTTCGGGCTGCTGCCAGTTGGTCTTCTTCAAGTCTCTACGAGCCACAGGAAGGCTTGGATCCCAAACACCCAATCTAGGGGTAATTATCTGTGTAGGTGGTAGAGAAGCCCTAAGGCTTCTGGGATACTCAGCAAGTTTTGCATTTTCACATCATTGTTGTTCAAGGTAGCAAAGCAAAATTAAAACACACACACACATGCACGCACACACACACACAACAAAAACTTTGAGAGCAGGGAATTGCTGATCTGCAGTTTTGAAATAATAGGAGAGAGGGTTTTATTAGGTGTGACTTCACTGTTCTGGGAGTCGTGGAGCTGGCACACCTAGCTGGTGATAGCAGGAGAAAAGGCTCTTGGGGTGTATCGGAGCATTCCCCCCAGAGGCCACCTCCAGCTGAAGAACAGCTGCTCCAATTTCAAAATCTAGCCATCCACCAGTTGGTTGAAATTCTGCACCAACAATATCCATATTCTGAATTCTGCCGCTTACATGAATGACACACAATTGTGTATATTTGCTTGTTTCTAATACATTGGTATACGGTAGGGGCAAGAGGCTTTTCAAGCTGCTAAAAACTCCATCTGCTCATGTCTATAATTTTTGCTCAGCCAGTTCCACCTTCAGAGAATTGTCCAGGCATTTCCTTTAGATTTCCATCTTGCCAATGATGACCAATCATCTTTGGTTAAAAAAACCACAGGTCATAATAATGTGAATGTGATACAACATAATAATAATAATAATAATGAGAATGTGATACAACATTATATTGGGGGGGGGATAGTAGGCTGTGCGAGAACGTTGCCTTTTACATCTCAAAAGTTTTCACCGCTGTCTAATAGAAAATGGACCATGAAATACCAGTCCTGGAAACTGGAACATAACTGTGTGGTGCAGGGAGGGTGGGGTAGGGGATGATAAGAGCCAGTAAATGGTATTGACTTGAAACCGCACTATAGAGCCAGTTTCAAGATCTTTCAAAAGACATTTGTTTCTTAAAACTGGGCTAGGGTTGGGTGTGTGTGTGTTAGGGTTATCAACCTCAGCTTGGGAAATTCCTGTTAATTTGGGGATGGTGCTTGGGGAGCATAAAGTGATGCCATGTAATCCATCCTCTGAAGCTACCGTTTTGCCCATCCAACCTTCGGAAGTTCATTGGGATATATATAATTGACTGTGCACAGAGTTTCCAATCATGTGTAGATAGGGTCGCCAGGTCCGGGTTGGGAAATACCTGGAGATTTTAGGGGTGGAGCCTGAGGAGGGAGGGGTTTGGGAAGGGAAGGGATTTCAATGGCATATAATGCCATAGAGCAAGAGTGTCGAACTCGTTTTTATGGAGGGCTGGATTTGGCATAAATTGGACTTTGTCGGGCTGGGCCATGTGTGTCGTAAAATATAATGCCAGGTAGCGGAGATATAAACTTTATAAAGGACACAAACACAAAGATTTTTTTAAAACTTAAAATAAAAACGTGCCTGAAATATTAGCATTCTTGCAATATTTTGTTTATTTAACAGTCTCTGATAACTGACACTTCTTGCTCTGAATTATTGCATCAAAATGTTTGTGTTGTAGCAATCTGGGCGGGAGAGAGGGAGGAGCCTCAGCCCAGTGCAGGGAGCAGAAGCTTGCCTAGCTATCTCTCCTGAGTGATTGAGAGAGTCTAGGAAAGCAAGCTATGATGCAACATCAACAGCAGAACTGGAGAAAGAAGCAGGAGACAGCCAGTCTCTTGTGGGCCTGATAGAAGCCCTCTGGGGGCCTCATCTGGCCCCCAGGCTGCATGTTTGACACCCCAGCCATCAAGGGCATAGACTTTCCAATTTCGGGGGGGGGGCGAGGGCTGGGGCTGGGCGAGAAACATCACAGTCCATTGTCTCCGGTGGAGGCTCAGCACCTCCTGGAAAATTTTTTTGGGGGGCTCCAGCTCCCCAGCCCCCCTGAAGTTGACACCTATGCCTACCATAGAGACTGCTTTCCAAAACGGGCATTTCTCCAGGTGAACTGATCTCTGTCACCTGGAGATCAGTTGTAATAGTGGGAGATCTCCAGCCACCACCTGGAGGTTGGCAACCCTTGTGGAGAGAACTGTATCCAAGCACATGTTTAGGTAGCACAGACTGTATGCATATATTTCAGTGACCAAGCATAACTCAGCGGTAGAGTCTGCTGTGGTAGTCCTACCTCCCGCAAGCATGCTATGCCTTTAATCATCTGAAATCCTTCCTTCCTTCCTTCCTTCCTTTCTTCCTTCCTTCCTGTTTCCAGCAATATCCAGCTCAGCATATAATAAGAACTAACATGAGCAGAAGGGTTACAAATATGGCAAAGGCTGGGAAATCTCCCTCATCAAAGATCAGATAAGCGATAAGGTCCATTAGGGCCTCAGTCTGTTCCTGATCACTGCGTTTTGTGTGTTTTTAAAAGGGAAACAGGGCTATTTGTACTTGTGTTGGCCCTTCACAGCTGATGGGCGTGTATTTTATGCTTGGGTATCATTCTGAACTGAAGAACGAAATATTTTTTAACAGTAAGGTTTCTGACGCTTGCCTGTAATTACGGACCAAGTTCGAGGTTGTGACTGAAGGCAAAGCCCTGGGAAAGGAGTGGTGTGAACAAACTGCAATGTGCCATCAGTGCTGGGAGCCATTATGACTCAGAGACGCCCTCTGAGTCATAACTCCTTGCTGGAGGGGTTAATAAATGTACAACTAAGCTGCCTTGGCTGTCTAGCACTTAGTCAACATTTAGGGTAGAGAGATAAAGCCTGGTCCACTTTTCTGCCTGTGCTCTGTTGCGGAACTCTTGGCTACTCCAGCCTAAGGTCATAGGAGGTGAGGCTCTTCTGTCTTCTGCCGAGAGAGTTCCTTTCCTGTCTCTTTGTGACTTTGATGGCAATCCAAACTTTTAATCATTCTAATCTCTCTAATCATTCTTTGTGGGGGTTTCTTGTCCTTCAGCAGAATGATGGCATTAGGGATGGATGACTATTCTTGGCTCTGTTGCTTTATTAAAAAAAATTCCCAGAAGTTTAATTTGTCTTGCATTCTGTTGCTCCTTAATTCCAGTTTAACTGGGGGAATTTAAAAATTAATTCTGCAATTCTTTGCTACAGTTTTCGGTTCCCTCAGTTCATTGTAATCATTGTGAACATTGTGAACATGCATGCGCACACTGGTAAAACTGCAAAAAACAAAACAGAAACAAAACCCCAGCAATGTGATAGGATCATGCAAAGATGGCATCAGGATTCCTTTTTTGCTGTGTTTTTAAAATACACACAGGTGTATTTGTGAAATGCTGCACCAACAGTATCTTGAAGCAATTATTTGTATGAAGGTTGCTTTTCTATTTTTTGGCCACATTTAATCAATGCATACATGTACATTGTTAATATACAGTAGGGGAAAACACATGAAGGAACTTCAGACTCAGAAACGACTTGTGCCCAATGCTATGTACAAAATTAGGAAATGAAAGAAATGGGGGTTTCTAGTGCAATAGTCCATTTTGCAAAAAGGACAAGGTTGTTTGGATCTGAAAGAAATTTAAAGAACTTCTCTACATAGCATACATGTAGCTCTTATTTTGGACAGGTAACAGCCATATACAGTATGACGACATAAATTTCTCTGGCTCAACTTGTTACTGTCCAAAGCAACCAAAGCACTAAGGATAGAAGAGGGGAACCAACTAGTTCTTTTCTTAACCATTGTTTACGTGGTGAGGGACTGGCAGAAGGCATCTGCTGGACATCTTCCAATTCTCACATTTTTAGGAATTAGGAAAGATTTTTAGACTGACGCCTCCTCTTGTTTTGAGAGTTCTTCTCAACAGTTTTACATTCACTGACATTTCCTAAACAATGTTGTTGAGTAGGAAAGTGAGTTTACTACTATGACCTTGCTACATCACAGCAAACACTTTGCAAAATAACTCTTCTGTAGATCCGTACAACAGACAGTGCAATCCTAAGAACACTTTCCTGGGAGTAAGCCCTAATGAATAGGGCATGAGTGGGATTCTGAATAGACCAGTTTAGGGTTGCTCTTCCAGTCTGCTAGCTAGGCCAGAGCATGTAGCGGTGGCTGAAGATCTTCAAGCAATGTTTGCAAGACATGAGCTGTCAGTTAAGATAAACTCTGCTGAACTGGTAGTGCTGTGCTGCTCAGATCTGAACTGTTGCAAAGCAGACTTTGCAAAACCATACTCATTTGATCAGCAAGCTAATGGGACCTAAGAACAGAGTAATAAATAGATAAACATATTATATAATAAAGATTTAAATATCAGTATGGTTCTTTACGAAGACTTAAATCAGTGTATGAAGTGTCATAAAGCTTGGCATTTAGGGAAAGGTAATGGGGCCTTCAAGGGGATTTTCTGTTTTGGTCTTTCCAGAGCTTGGCAGGTATGTTGCTGACTGGCTGATTTTGCATAAGAACCAATGGATTACCCAGTCCGGGAGAAATTTGATACCCCAAAGCTGCCAAAGGAAAACTAGGAAATGATGTAACCTTACTTTCCCCCCCTGTCTGTCAAGCAGTCTTATGTGAAGGAAAAATCCTCCAGAAGTACATTAAGAAATAAAGCCAACCCCTTTGAATTCTGATTGCGACAGGAGGTGTAAATTAAAACAGAACTGGCCTATGTAAGGCCCCATTAGATGAATTAAACCATCTCATAGTGCAGCAATTCAGAAAGGAACCACAGGCGAGAACCTCACTTCACTTGATGCCGCCAGACTGGCAAAGCAAAACACCTCACTGGAAACAGAATTCCCACACCTCTTATGTAACTATGTGATTTAAAGAAGCTCTGTAAAAGGAGGAGAATAACTAACAAGCATGTGGTTGTGCCACTTTGAGTTTCCAGTTCAGGCTAGAAAACAAATCCAGATATTCAGGCCTGGACTTACAGGGGTGGCCTGGATAACAATACTCCTTTGTAAAAAAATATCTTGCAATAGAACACTAGCATATAAAGAAAAGTGTTCTAGCCTCCTTCATATGCTAGCTTTTTATGTGGAAGGAATTTTGGTATGGGGCAACAGTTCAGTTGTGTAAGCTTCTGCCTGTATCTAGCCAGGTTTACCACCTTAGTGAGAACTAGGCCTCAAATTGCTTTATCTAACCCAACTAATGTTCTCTGCTGCTTCACTTGATTTTTTGGTTCTTCTCCAGGTCTTGCATTCCTAACTCAGAAAGTTATCTCCCATTAGGCTTTACCATGTGCCATCATTGTATTACTGTTTTATAGGTGGTAGCAATACAAGGAAGTGGCAAGGGTGTTGTATTCTTATTATTTTACAGCCACAGCTTGCAGAGACTTTGGGATGCAAAAGGCCCTTTCTGATTGGCTAACAAATAAAGACTCTCATTGGTCCTTAAGCCACTCTAGGTAACCAATTGCCGAGCCTCGCTTAGGTCCAATAGGATTGTTTGTACATAGTTACATTGTTTGAAGTTATGAGTTGGAAACAGTATAAATTAAGGTGCTGCTCTCATAGAGCTGTCTTTGAGCTGAAACAATGGTTTGAATAAAAGCCTGTTTGTTTGATTCATCGCCTCCCGCTCAATACTTAAAACAAGGGAAGTGGTGGAATGGAGCAACGGCTGTAGTCTGTGAATGGGCTACTATGAGTGATACCCAAGCCCTGTTTCAAATTACATATGTCCATCTAGAGTAGGCCCTGACCTGTCAGATCTTGGAAGCTAAGCAGGGTCATCCCTGGCTAGTACTTGGATGGGAGCCCACCAAAGAAGGTTATGGTCGCTACACAGAAGAAGGTAATGGCAAACCACCTCTGTTCATCTGTTGTCTTGAAAACCCTACAGGGTTGTCTTAAGTCACCTGTAACTTGATGGCACTTTCACCACCATCATCTGGAGCAGACTTCCTGGTCACCAGTGTGGAACAAAAGATAAGCGGTTAACCTGCCAGACTTGCCTATACTGAAAAGTCATCGGGAGTTTTCAGAATGAGGAAGAGAAAGATAGTACTAGGCACCCACCTAGGAGACCACAATCCTATGCACGTATAAAGATGTCTACTGCTGAATCAGATCATTGGTCTCTGTATTTCAGTATTCTCTACTGTGACAACATCATCTACTCTGACTGCTAGCAGCTTTCCAGAGCTTTAAAAACAGAAGAAGAGTCCTGCTGGATCAGACCAGTGGTCCATCTAATCCAGCATCCTGTCTCACACAGTGGCTGATCAGTTCCTCTGGAAGTGCAACAATAGGGCCTAAGGCTGAGACCTTTCCCTGATGTTGCCTCCTGGCTCTAGGATTCAGAGGCTGACTGCCTCTGAATTCGGATGTTTCCCTCAGTCACCATGGTTAGTAGCCACTCACTGATAGACATAGCCTCCATGTATCTAATCCCCTTTTTGAGGTAGGAGAATTTGTATGAGAATTTTCTCTCCTTTATTCGTTTCAGTTTTAAATTTCACCTTCTCTGTCATGATATCGCCTGATTAATGTGGCTTTTTGATTCCACTTAAGCTAGTGGGACAGGATGAGCTCTTGTAGTTTGGTTGCCGAATTGTGTGTTAAAAAAAATAGCCACATTGAATCACCTGTCATTTTGAAGAGCCAGGGTGAAAGGGGAAGTTATTTACATAAATTATTGGAGAGCAGTAAATATTATTTCATGATATCACATCACGATTAAGTTAATGAAACTTGATATTAAGAGGCAAGAAGATTTGCTCTTACTCAAAGACAATTAAAGAAGGTGCTTGAGGGTAAAGAAGAGAGCCTGCTTAGCAACATTCTTTTTTCCCTAATACCAAGGGCTGGTGGACCTCTAGCAAAGGTCGTGGTGATTTTACAGTTTATTCAGAAGGTACTAATTTGACCATGTTCAGTGTTTGCTCAAGTCTCTCACAGCCCACATGCTTCTAGTCGTTTTGAAATCTTGACCATTCCAATAATTGTGTGTGCCATTTTCAGAAACAAGACCTTGTTTTGGTGCTTGGATGTTGGATGGACATCTGAGGTGGTGAAGTCCATCACTGGATGATTTTTTGTGAAGTGACATTTGTTTATGGGAGCACTTTGAACACCTCACAGTGGTATGGATAAGCCACGGTTCACTACCTCTTCATTCATCCCATGTTCCAAAGGCTACCTTAGGAGCTGTCCTGTTCATATTCTTCGGGTGATGTTAGAAGCTGTAGGTCAACTGGGAGGAGCTTACAGTGCTAACACTTCCTGTGCATTCCACTGCTCTACCCAATTCACCACAACATTTTTTTAAAAAGGTCTGTTGTTACTGAGGGAAGCATCTTGAATTATTTATTGATGTATATATTTATATCCTGCTTTTCTTCCTGACAGGGTCCTAAAGTGGCTAACAACATATTTCTCCTCTCCTCTGTTTTATCCTTTGAGGTAGGCTGGGCTGAGAGAGAGAGCGACCGGTCCAAGGTCACCCAGCAAGCTTTTGTTGCAGAGGGGGTTCTGAACCTGGGTCTACCCGATCCTAACCTGACACTTTAATAACTACACCAGACTGGCATTCCTTTCCACGTTCTCTAACAAATAATCAGTCCTGTCACAGCTGTAGTCACTGATCACTGAGGCTGGGCACGAAATGATGCTTATACTGACTCGGGTCTTCTGAATTTGTCATGGCTGGAGCTACAATCTAAAAAATAACTGAAAGGGAAACAGAGGCTGTGATCATACGCACAATTAGCCCCGAAATAGGTGTGACTGCTGGGTGTATTTAAGGTGAGCGATCAGACACGAACATCTGGGAAACGTCCTGCAGCCAGCAGCAACTTGTGTTGCTCTGCTGCAAAAGCGGAGTAAACAGGCACTGGGGAAAGTCCGGTAGCAAATGGGTTGCTTTGGGCCACGGGCAGACTTTCCCGTCTGATTGCTCCAGCGCGCTCTCATGGTGTCGGGATGGTCTGATCAGGCCATCCCGACTCCGTGCCATTGTCCCCCCCTTTTCAGTATGTGCACCACCGCACACTACATAGGGCGGAGGTGCGAATCATCAGTCCCCCATTGAAGCGCCTCGGAAACAAATGGAACCCCCCCGACTCACCTGTGGTTGCATCTGATCACACAGTGGCGGGCTGTGCCCGCAGCTTCAAAAGATGGTGTGATCGCGCAACTGCGGGTCAACTTACGCCGGAGGAAATAGCCTCTCCCCCCCCCCCCACTTTATCTCGTGTGTGTGACTGTAACCAGAGAGATTAGTGTTGTGATAAAGATCCATTTGGTGGATTTTGTGTCAAACTTTGAATATAATGAGATCAGTGGCATTGTGCTGGTGCTCTGGGAGACAGGAGGGGCAGCAAGGAAGAAAGGGTGGAATCATCTCAGGAAGCTGGAAACCATGATCGAAGATGATGGAACTAGAGAAGCAGAGGCCAGACTGCACTGGGATAAGATAGAAGCTCTGTTAACAATTTACAGTAAAATGCATCTACAATCCATATGCAGCGTACAGTTGATTGCTCTTTGAATATGTACTGAGTAATTCTCATAACTACAGTCAACACATTTTAATTTTTGGCCACTGTGTGACAGAGTGTTGGATTGGATGGGCCATTGGCTTGATCCAACATTGGCTTCTCTTATGTTCTTATGTTCTTATTTTTTTAATGTATGTATTCTGTGTATTTTATCTATATTGTAAGTGGCCTTGAGCTCTGTAGGGAAGAAAGGCAGCTAATAAATGTTATAAATAAACACATAATGGTGCCTGGTTTTGTTCATAAAATGAATACGTGTTGGCTCTTTCTTACAAACAGATATATGCACATACAGGCAGAATGTTTGTGTGTTCACCGTAAGCCATCTTAGTGACCCTTGCTAGGGCAGAAAGGCACAATGTAATTTTTGTAAAATAAAATAAATAATAAACATGTGAACAGAGCTGGAACGAGAAGGAGAGGATTCGAAGGCAATGATGTAATGCTTTTGTTGTTCCACAGAAGGCGTATACTAGAATTATTCAGGAGGACATTTTTTATAAGCAGAATAGATATTGTAATTAATATCTGTGAAATTTTAGGCAGTTCACATTGCTTTGTTCATTGTATACATTGTCCTGTTGTTACCACTGTGAACTCTAACTTTATAATTAAAAATCAGAGTACTGTAATTCAGTTTTGTTGGTTGTATGTATTATATTGCTCTTATTGCATTGTTTTTAATTTTGTAATCCGCCTTGAGTTTCGTTGAGAAAGGTGGACTATAAATTAAGTAAATGAAGAAAAGGGCTGAATGAACTTGTGTTGGATCCAGAAGTGGATGAGAAGCCATGTGTAAGGAGGACCATCAGTTGTAATCACTTAGCAACCCATGTCTTTGCTGATGGGATCAACAGCACTGAGGAAATGTGTGTTGGCATCAGGTTTTTAATTGCCTTCTCCTGTAAGGTAGCTGCTTTAAATAAGGGCGAACAAAGAGAAAAGTGTGATGTGAGTCTAAATCTGGAGGCTTCAGCTCCAGTGAAACATCACGAGGAAATGTTGTGGGAGGGGGAAAGAACTGGGGATTTAAAGTGAGGCGGAGTGCACACTTCACCAAACTGCCAGTGGGGATGGCAGGTGACCTTTGGGATGAATCTGGAGGGGGTTGCTTGGGCAAACCATCTGCTGGGATTTTGAGGGAAAGAAGATAATTTTAGCAAGACTGATGAAATGTCTCAGAGTGGGTTTGTACATCGCCAGCCATTTTGCCTTAAGTGAAATTCCTAGCAAATTTGGAGGGTCTTGTATAAATGCAACAGGCATAAGAATTTATTGGGAAGTTAAAAGGATATTACTAAGTTTAGCTGCACTTTCACCTCTGTTTTAATACTTTGTAATATGTAGATGTAGTGCAGAATATGGAGGCAGTGAGATCTTAAAAATCTCAAGGATGTAAAAACAGTTTATGCTAGATCAGCTCAAGGGTACATCTGGGGGTCCAGGGAGGATCAGGCCCATGTGCAAAATAATTGTTCATGGGATGTGCTGGCCATTTTTTCTTTCTGGTGGCAACCACTTGTATCTCATGGGCTATTCCTCTCCCTCTGACCATCGGGGCAGCTTTACTGGCAGCAAGGAGGGCTTCAATCAACCACTTCACCCCTTTGTGCACATGCGAAATTTCAAATAGCATCGAAACAGTACTCACCCAGATAATCTTTGGAATCTCACAACCAGTGCAAGAAAGAAGCAGCGAGATCCTGTGGACTGCATACTGTATTCCATAAATAAGTAGTATTAATATAATAGTTCCAGAAATCATCCTTATGTCTGTTCCTTGATTTCTGGAATGATTACATTAGTGCTACTTATTTATGGAATGCAGTATACACTCCACTTCTACTCCTCTGACCTCAAACTGAGGTAAAGTGGTAGCTCTATCCATGTAAAACAAACACTGATTTCGGAAGGAGGAAAAATATACACCCGTCAATTGTTTCCTTTAAATCTTAATGTTTTAGGCCTCAGGAACATCTGAGTAACTGTTTAATGAGAAGATGTCTGGTGGAATGTAGGTAAGATCTTAAGGAGTTTAATTGCTCCCAAGAGGCGGCTGTCAGGGTTAAATAACAGTGTTGAACTTGTATACTAAAGCAGAGAGTGCCAAAGAATAAGTCTAAATGGGAGACCAAAGACAGGAGCTAAAATGTTGAATATGCAACATTTCTTCACTTTTATTTAGAGCTCCTTGGTACATGCCTGAGGTTCTTTGCAATCACTGACAATCAGGGCTATTTTTGGGCAGGAATGCACAGGAACGGAGTTCTGGCTGGCTTCTGAGCTGGCTATGCTTGCAGCCAAAACCTCTGAGCACGCGTGGCTACAGAGCATGCTGCCCTCCCTATGTTATACACAAGAGGGAAAGGCAGCATGTTAAAATGCCATCTTTCCCTCTGGGGAGCCCTTGGGATTTCCTTGTCAATTTCACTCCCCACCAGTCAGCTAAGAGTGAAATTGACAAGGAAAAGCCTCTCTCTGCCTTCCTTGCACAGTGGTAGAGAAGCTGGGCAGGGGGAACAAACTTCCATGCCTACCCTGTGCTGTGCCTAATATGCTAATAAGCTGTGCTGTCAGGGTGTGTGGCCTGATATGCTAATGAGTTTATGCTGTTGGGTGTGGCCTATTATGCTAATGAGTTCCTGCTGGGCTTTTTCTACAAAAAAAGTCCTGCCTACAATGACACTATTGGCAAGATTCATATTATGTTAGCAGTTTTCCCCGGCATTATCAGGATAGAATGCCTTGTTTGTAAACCTCTGTTTGTGCACATTAAACTAAGAACAAGGCTGCTGTTCCCACCAGAAATGGTGAAGCAGGCTTCCTTTCCCTGTGGTGATCCAGGAATGGAAGGCAGAGCAGCTGAAAGTCTTAAATTTCAAATGGTCCAAGACTTATAGTCAGAGAGGGGAAAATGGCAAGCCAGAAAAAGCATAATCTGGAGATTCTAAGGAAACGGCTCTCAGAAATAAAACTGATGAAGGGTGTTTTATGAAAACCTGGTTACAAAAATGCATAATGTTCGAAGGTCATCTGGCCAACTGCTGGCCCTTAAGGCAAGTTATCCCACATTGTCATTAGTCTATCAGCTGCTTAACCTACATCCAGCTGGGGCTACAGTTAAAGATGCCAAGAGCTTTGTGCCTAATCAGTTCAGTAGGTGATCATACCATGTTTGACAGATGTAATCAATTGTGAGCTCAGCATAAGATGTCTTTGCCTTGTCACTGTTTGCCTTGAGCAGCTGCTGAACAGCTTTGTGGCTGTATAGTAGCTATGGTGTTTCAGTTTCCTTTCCCCCTACCTTGCAAGCCATACTTGCATCTGCACTGTAGGCAAAATTGATTCACCTGCTAGGACATGGATGGTCAGGCCAGATAATTAAGTGGTGTGTGTGTGTGTATGTGTGTGTGGTGGTGTGACTCCCATAAGGTTGTGTGAAAAAAGGCTATGAAAGAATATGCATGTGCAAAATACTGAGAACTGCTCTGTATTGAACAGTACAGGTTAAACAGAAAGCTGAAGGCAATGGGAAAACAGGAAGGCACAGCATGAGATGGATTGACTCAGTAAGGGAAGCCATGGCCTTCAGTTTGCAAGGCCTGAGCAATGCTGTTAATGACAAGACATTTTGGAGGTCATTAACTCATAGAGTCACTGTAATGAGAATTGGCTTGATGGCATAACACATTTAAATGGTGAACAGACTCGAACACCTCACGAACAGCCAGATAACCTGTCAAAAAATTGGCTTCTGGTTCACAACCAGTGTGCAGAATATCAGTCAATCCAGCTGGTGTTCGATGCATGCAACCCATATTTTACATATGAGATGATATATGCTCAGCTAGTGATTGTGGACTTCAGAGTGCCTGAGAACTACCAGTGTGGTGTAGGGTTAAGTGTCAGATTAGTATCTAGGAGACCCGGGTTTGAATTCCTGCTTGTTCCATAGAAGCTTGCTGGGTGATCTTGGGCCAGTCATACTCCCAGCCTAATCTACATCCCAGGGTTGTGGTGAGGATAAAATGGAGAAGTGAATGACATAAAGCTGCTTTGGGTCTCTGTTGGGAAGAAAGGCAGGGTATGAAATAAATAAATAAATAATACCAGGCTGCAACAGATAGGGCTGTCTTGACTGTAGCTTCTCTTTTGTGAAATCCCCTCCCTGTGTCTGTTTGCTTAATACCTTCTCTTTTGAGTTGCAGTATTTTTTTGTTTTATATTTGGGTTATTCGGTTCTGAAATATTTGGGATTTGGGTAATTTGGTTCTGAAATATTTGGGAATATTTGGGGATGGCATTTTAAGGCTCCTAGGTCTATTATTCTTTCATGTTACGGGTTTCTCGAACAAAAGGCGGGAGTGGTAAGGAAGGCAGATATCCCTGATTCTTTTGGTTTCCAGAAGGCTGGTACACTCTTTTCAGTACCCAAACCCCTTCTCTTGAAACACCAGTACTCATCTTGAGTTTTTAACTGACTCTTAAGGTCTCTAAAGGCAGTTTCTAACCACACCAGACTAGGGATCTCTGCACTCTTCAGAACTAATTCCCTAGTTGACTGGGTACGGAATCTTCTTTTCTTTCTAAAAGATCTATCCCCTTTCCTTGACGCAAATGGGAGTCTCTGTCCTTGCCAACTTTCCCCAGTTCTCCTGTCTGTGTTAAACTGCTCTCAGTCAGGGCTGAATTCTGAATGAATTCTCCTCCTCAGCATCCAGCTCTAAAGTCTCTCTGTGCTCAGTTGATGCTAACCAATCAGATCTCTTGAAACAGCCTGTCACTCAAGGCTCTCTGGCGTCTGTGAAGAATTAACCCTTCACAGTCCTTTAGCTGTTTGTACAGCATTTTTAAGCTTTTAAAATTACAGTCCATCACAGCAGATCTCCCAGGCAATGGGATGAGATGTTAGGGGCAGCACTGGAACTGTCCAGTTATGACAATTCTCTCACAGCCCTTCACAGTTCTTTGAGCATAGGCAAAGAATACAAAAGCAGGCCTGCAGCTTGACTCTGTTTCAGAGCAAGATTTTTTGGAGTGCTGCTGCTGCTGCTGCTCTGATATGTGACTTAGATTTCTGCTGCCTGCTGCTGCCAACCTAGGAAAACCTTCTGAGTTGTCTGTTTTGTTCAGAGAGAGGCTTTGTGTCAGTGTGTCCATGGAAGAAGGAGTTTGAGAAAGGTGCTGTAGAGTGCTATGAGAGAAATCTGTGTTCTGTGTGGAAGTTATTAGCCTGGGTGGCAAGTTGGGAAGCTGAGGTTCGTGGAAGTTATTGGCCTAAGTGGCAAGTGAGAAAATAAACCTGTGTGGATAGATTTATATAAGCACTCATTTTGCTTGTGTACCTATCTGAAATCATTATGCTTATTAACCATACAGAAACCGTTACACTGTGTTATTTATAAATAAACTCTATTCATGTTTAAGAAAAACAACTGTTTGTTTTAGAGTAAAGGATCCTTTTTTACTTCAGGGTCATCTCCATGTGCTGACCATTCTGTCATTCCACCACATGCAACTAAGCCATCCTGTTCTTTGGGTCCAACTAAGAATTCTAAGGCGAGAGCCTTTGGTGGCAGCAAAAATAAGGAAGGCAAGGGAGGCAGCATAACACACATCACCTCAGAATATTATAGAGAGGTGAATTTACAGAGGTTACACATAAAGCAGTAACAAATAGGGATGAACATGAACTAGGAAAATGGAGGTTCATGAAGGTTCATGGCTCATGGGTTCTCACAATCTACAAACCTCCACAAACCTTTCCGTTTAACAAACTGGTTCCAGGTTCTTGGTTCATGATGCGGTATGGCTTGCAGAAGCCATTTAAAGGGATCCCTTTATATGGTTTTTGGAACCCATGCTGCCGCCACCACCACGGTGGTGCAACTCACAAGTGAGTTCACTTGCCAAGTTGTGCCATGGTGGCAGCAGGGCTTTGAGAAGGCATTTAAAGAGACAGTGGTCTCTTTAAATGCCTTCTTCAAGCCCAGCTGCTGGCACCAGCATGTCTGCCAACACAAACCACACAAACCTACCAAAGCCACCTGGGAGGTTCGTGAGAGGTTCGTGGGGACGGAATGGCATGAACTAAAGTTCGCAAAACATGAACCGGGCGTGGTTCATGATGAATTTCAGTTTGTACTTTAGTCCGTGCCCATCCCTTCTCTATATATCATACATGAGGCTCTTATTTTGGACAGTAAACAGCCATGTACAGTATGACATGATTAATTTCTCTGGCTCAAATTGTTACTGTCCAAAGCAACCAAAGCACTAAGGATAGAGGGAACAAACTAGTTCTTTTCTTAACCATTGTTAATGTGGTGAGGGACTGGCAGAAAGCATCTGCTGGACATCTTCCAATTATCACATTTTTAGGAATTAGGAAAGATTTTTAGACTGTCTTGTTTTGAGATTTCTTCTCAACAGTTTTACATTCATTGACATTTCCTAAACAATGTTGTTGAGTACATCACAGCAAATGCTTTGCAAAATAACTCTTCTGTAGATCCATACAACAGACAGTGCAGTCCTAAGAGCTCTTTCTTGGTAGTAAGCCCTATTGAATAGGACATGAGTGGGATTCTGAATAGACCAGTTTAGGGTTGCTCTTCCAGTCTGCTAGCTAGGCCAGAGCAGGTAGTGGTGGCTGAACACCTATTTGGATATATGGTTAGTATAGCAGAGTTTGCCCAGATATAGAAGCATGATAATGAGTGCTGTAAATAAATCTCCCAAAAACATATTGCAAAAAAGGTAAACTTCAGTTTATTTGTAGATCCAGTTCCCATTCAGGTTGCAGTGAAAAGAAGAGAGAGAAGCCTAATCTCAAGAGTACTTTCCCTACCACAAATGGCCAGCGAGTCCAGCATCCTTTGTGTGGGAGTATGAAGGCATCGTATCTACAGGAGAGACCTGCAGAGACATGTGTGTCCATGGAAGGCCATGTAAAGTGAGTGAAAGGATAAAGAAGGGGTCAGAAGGCACCTCCCAGGTTAATAAAAAGAGAGGCATCCCACTCAAGTTAGAGTGATGTAGCGCCCCCCAATGTCGAGGCCTGCTGAGTCACTCACTCCAACAAAACAGAAAACAGCAAAAATGTTGCAGGTGGTGGCAGTGGTGGGATTTCACTTTGAGGGAATATCAACTTGAGGGGATATTAACTTGAGGGGATATTGTTCTGTGGAGAGCAAACTGAGAAAATTCCAAATGGCTGGAATATGCATCTGAGGAAAGAAATAGAAAGATAATTTACAGATTGGTGGGAACAACACAGACCCCAGAGACAGATTCAGGTGGGTAGCTGTGTTGGTCTGAAGCAACAGAATAAAGTTTGAGTCTAGTGGCACCTTTAAGACCAACAAAGTTTAATTATATGTGTAAGTCTTCATGTGCATGCACACTTCACATGCTAAGTCACTCAGTTCTCTCATCTGTTAATTCTTTTATTATCTGTATGCTAACTTACTGCTATTCACAGGTTTTACCAACTGCTTTAATCCAATCTTAGCCACACATATTGCTCAGTTACTTATGCATCTTGACTCCAATTAGCCCTTCCTGGCAACTAAACCCCCCCCCCCCATGTAATTGTTGGCAAAGTCTGTTTCGATGTATCTGAAGAAGTATACGAAAGCTTATACCCAGAACAAGAAACAGAGAAATGGCAGTTTCTGGGAATGAAGAAAGACATTCTAATTGAGAAGCATATAGAGTTGGGAATCTCTCAGGAAGGAAAATTTGTAGAGACAATCAGGGTGCCCCTAATACAGCTCCAGAAATTGGGGATTGGCAAAGTAGGAATTTTTTACATCCCTGGAGTACACAGAGCAGAATAGATTATGAGCTTTGGAATTAACAGAGAAATTTAGACTCGAGGAAATAGGAATTGGAGGTGAAGAAAAGAAAACCAGAGTTTGTATGGGAGCAACAAGCAGAGCAATTTATACTTGAGGCAGAGACATTAAAGTCTGAGAGGGATAAGCTGAAATGTGAGGATATGTGGTGTGAAAAACAGCTAGAACCAGGTAAAGAATCAAAGCAGAGAGTTTAGACTGTCCAAGGATAATGCCTAAGGATTTTTCTTTGTATGCGGTAGGAGAAGACCCCCCAGATCTTCTAGGCTACTTTTGAAAAAGCTGCCCCAAACTGGAATATTCCCGCCCCACAGTTCATGAAATATCTACTTGGCCTCACAAAGGGGGAGGTGGTGGAAGTCCATTAGAGTTTTCCCTCAGACAAAGCAGTAAAATATGTAGAGTTCAAATTGGCAGGGTACAGCATGCTTAGGTCAGGGCCTGATCACTTTGGAGAAAGAGTCTGAAATTGACCACCCCAGTCTGGGAAGCCAGAGCTAGACCTTGGGACAAAACTGGGAGATCGTTTTGACAAGTGGATGATCTCAGCCAAAGCAGATACAGCAGAAAAAGTGTGCGGTCTCATGATACTTGACCAGTTCTTATCCCAGGTTCTCACCAGTATCAACATTCTTGTCTGTTTGGGTTCATTGCTCTGGTTTTTTTTAAAAAAAAGGTTAAAAGTTTTGTGCTGTTGGGTTCTATTGTCTTGGCTTCTTTTAGAATTATTAACTGCTTTGCATTTTCTCTGTTTCTAAAAGGGTTTGTGCTTTTTTAAAGGGTTTTTAAAAGGTTTGTGCTTTCGGACGGGGGAATTTTTCAGGTTGTTTATTGTTGTTTTATTGTTTATTGTTTTAAAATCTTTGTCTTTGCATTTTTCTGGTTCTGGTTTTACAGTTCTTCTGTGGTTGTTTAGAAGGTCTTTCAGAGTTGTGTTTTTGGGGGAGTGGTTTTGTGGCATTTTGGGGTGTTCCTGTTGGTTTTTAAAAAAATTAATCGTAGCAGATTTCAATGAAAATTTCTGGCTAGGTTGTAATAAAAGTTAAATGTAGATGAGGGGTTAAGTATTTTAAAAACTCACAAAATAAACTTCAGCTTAGTTTCAGTCCTCAAAATTTTTTTTAGTAAGCTTTGGTTAGGCTTCCCCCCAAAATAAGCCAAGTTTTTTTTTTTTAAATTGGAACATAGGATTTACTTTTAAAAATTTATTAGGCCGACCTGTGCTTCAAAACAATTGAAGCCAGGTGGTTTTTTTAAAAGGGTTCAGGGTGACCTTTTAGTCTTCCAAAAATTGAAGTTTTTTTTTAAAAAATCTAGGGATTAGCTTTTTTAAAAAGGTTTTTCTTGTAGGCTCAGAAAAAGATAATGAAATTTTTAAAAAATAATTCAATATTTGCACCACAGATTGTAGCTGCCAAAAACAGCTAGCTTTTAGGCTTGAAAGAAGTCGGAAGCAGGTTTTTACAAAGAATTGAATGAAAGGCAATTGCAGGTTAGTGCACAGAAGGACAGGTAGACAGAAAAACGAAAAGGCAGCAGATTAGTGAATCAGGTTCAAGAGCCAGTCGGTTAGTGCTCAGACGCAGGGCACGGTGTAGCCTAGTGCAGCAAGTAGCTTACTTTGGTGATGTAGTCCATGGGGACAATGAGCATTTAGGAGGGAAGTGTACTGGAGCCCTAGGGGAAGGGCTAAGCCAGGCCACTGAGGCTGCCCCTGGAGCACCATCAAAAGAAGTGCTTGAGGTAGGTCCTGATGCTGGGCAGGGATCTGGTGCTCAGGCTGTCCTTCCTCCAGCTGTTGTGACTCAGCAGGAAAAGGAGGAGTAGCCTGAGCTGTCTTTTGGGCTGAACTTGGGAGATGAGAGTCTTTGGACTCACTAGTTCACGCTGGGGACCAAGGGGATGCTGAAGGAAATGGAGGAGAGACTGGGTGCCATGTCAGCCCTTTCTTCCTCGGGCATCTCCTGCCCCGTGACACATTGTGTCAGTTCCAAGCCCCTCTTAGGGGGTGGCTTCAATGATTCAGACAGTTGCTGGTCAACATGGGTGCCCCTATCCTTCCATGGTCTGCAAGCACAGTCAGAAGACGGAGAGTCCCCATTTTGCACAGTACCGGTTGTCTAGGTCTAGGATCAGTCAAGGGAAAGACCTGGGTCATCTTTCCACTATGAGGCTCAGGAGCCATTTGAAGAAGCACCACTGGGCTGTGCTTCCTCCTGGAGGAGAGAGAGGCTGCTGGTGTGTGTGTGTGGGGGGTCATGTGGCTGCCTGCCAGCCAGGAGAATCATGCTGCAACCCTTTCTAGTGCTCTGTTCTCCAGGTCTCCTGTTGGGAAGGGAGAGAGAGTCTGTCTCAAGGTGAACTTTGTTGCTTACAATTGGAATCAAGGCCTTCTTACACCAGCAATCTAACCACAACATCGCACAGGGTCCTTTTACAGTACAATAACTGCAGTAGCCTTGTAATAGATTGCCTGGAGACATGGGCTGGGGTGTCACCAATATGCGGATGACACCCAGCTCTATCTGTTGTTGGACGGCTCATCTGACTCTAACCCGGAAGACCTGGACTGGTGTTGGAAGCTGTGGCTGGTTGGCTTAGACTGAGTCAACTGAAATTGAATCCGATGAAGATGGAGGTCCTGTGCCTGAGTCAGAGTAAGCCAAGGGTAGGGATCCCACTCCTGACCTTCGATGAGGCTCCACTGGTGCCAGCGCTGGAGGTTAGGAGTTTGGGAGTGCTCCTGGATGCCTCCTTAACGATGGAGGCCCAGGTAGCAGCCACTGCGAAGTCAGCCTTTTACCATCTACGGCTGATCAGGCTGTTGGTTTCCTTCCTTGAATGCAATGACCTGGCAACAGTGATCCATGCAATGGCCACCTCAAGCCTGGATTACTGTAATGCTCTCTACATGGGGCTGCCCTTGTCCCAAATCTGGAAGCTGAAGCTGGTGCAGAATGTGGCGGCCAGGCTGTTGTTGGGCCTCCCTATGCAAGAGCACATCCAGCCAGTGCTAAAAGCACTGCACTGGCTGCCTATAGCATACCGGATTCGGTTCAAGGTGCTGGTTCTTACCTTTAAAGCCCTATATGGACAGGGGCCTGCATATCTAATGCCCGCCATCTTGATACAAACTGTACTAGCTCTTTATATTATATTATGTCATGTTTTATATTTGTATTGTTATGATTTTATGCAATTTTGTTTTAGCTGTTTTATATATTCCATGTAAGCCGTCCTGAGCTGGCCTCAGCCAGGAGGGCAGGATATAAATTTAAAGAATAAATACATAAATAAGGTGGGCCAGTGATATTATCCACATACTGCATAATGAGACTAAGGCTGAAGGACTTGCTAAAGGCTACACAGTGAGTTTGTGGCTGAGAGGAGACTTGAACCAATGACCTTTTGGGCCACAGCTTATTTCTTAGCCTCTATGCCCTCTCTGCTAAAGATGTACATTCATTCTCAAAATTTGGGACCAGTGGCACCTTTAAGACCAATAAAGTTTAATTCTGGGTACAAACTTTCATGTGCATGTACACGAAAGCTTATACCCAGGATTAAACTTTGTTGGTCTTCAAGGTGCCACTGGACCCAAACTCGGTTCTGTTGCTTCAGACCAACACGGCTGCCCCACCTGAATGCATTTTCAAGGAAGGCATTTTACAGTTGGAGCAGCAGGACTCAGAAACCCTCCCCCCTGTGATCACCAGTTTTAACCATTGAAAGCAGATGCCTTTCTGCAACACATTTAGAACCTTTAAAGGTTTGCATGTTCTTCTGCTTTATTAATTTCATTTACATTATTTATATTCTGCCTTTCTCCCCAATGGGGTCCCAAAGTGGCGTACATTGTTCTCCTCCATTTTTTCCTCACAACAACCCTGTGAGGTAGGTTATGTGGAGAGTGTGCGACTGGCCCAAGGTTACTCAGCGAGCTTCCATAACAGAGTAAGGATTCGAACCTGGGTTTCCCAGATCCCAGTCCAATACCTTATCCAGTACACCATGCTGGTTGTCAAAGCGACAACAACAACCCGTAACCCACCCAGAGCCCTCAAAATAAGTCAGGATGTTAATCAGAATAAGTACGTAAATGCTTTTAAACTGATTAACAATGATAATTGCTTTTTTGTGTGTGCGAGCGCAAGGCCACTGCATTATCCCAACATTTGTCTTTCATTCTGAATGGGTTCTGCAGCCCGACTGGCCAGCTGCCTCAGCAAGCACAAAGTCTCCTAGGGATTTGATGAGGAACAAACCATTTAAAATCAATATTTTATGAAACATCTACTAAAATGCAGTCATGTCACAGTCATGCAGTCCATTATTTCAGCTTCTTGAGCAATAGCTCAGTTTCCCCCCCTCTCTTTCGGTTCAGATTTGACCTGACTGGGATTTGAACCGGTAGCCTCCTACGGCGAAGGTAAGAATCCTTCTGAGTTCTTTGGTAGCTGCTTTTTTGTATTTTAACCACTTGCTCGTTGCACATCTAAGGCTTTTCTTTCCCTGTCATTTTACATCCCAGAGTTGACATATGGTTGAACTGATATCCTTTCCCCGTTTCCTTTCTTGTGACTAAATGTCCAGTAGCATTGCATAAAAGAACCCAACGGAAAAGGTCAAGCAGAGTTTCGTGCCTGAGGTCTAGGATTACATCAAAGTCTTCAACGTTCATCTGTCCATAACATCAACCAAATGCTTCCTGGCTTCAGCATGACTCAAAGAAAGAGCAACTGTTAGTTAGCGCTGCCCTATATTCTTACCTCTGGTTTCAACCTCCGCTTTCTCATGTTATCTTTCTCTGTCCAAGTGTATTCCCTGGGCTTTTTAATGCACTGCTGAATATGAGACCCACAAGCTAATTTTCAGCAGCCTGAGAAGCCATTTTTTTCAAATAAAACAAATACAGTATGACCACAGAGTTTATGAATGTCTTGGGAATTCGGGTTGCCAGATGTCCTTTGTTTCAAAGGAGAACCCTTGCTGGAAAGAACCCTTACCCGTTTTAGAGGTTCTGGAAAACTGCGACTGAAAAACCCATATTTGCTTTCAGGATTCGTTAGGTAAGTGCATTAATTGCCCTTATTTGCAAACCGAGCACATCTGGAATGTATTTAGGTTTTTTTTTTTTTCATACTTGTGGAAATCTATCCAGGGAGGCCCATCAACTGCAGCCTACAAACTTTGAAAAGAGAGCCACTTCAGTGGAGGCAAGAGATATCCACAGGCTGAAACAGGCTTTTACATTAGCTGACTACCCAAGAACAAACAGGTCGGACCCAGCCAACTTTTCCACTCTGTCTCTCCAAGTTCCCCTTCTTACTGCAGCTCCCGTCACACATGGCTTTTGTCCATGCAGGTCTTGTGACCCCTAGCATAGTCTTTTTGGGGAGGTCGAAGAGGAGTCCTGTTTCCTCTTTCACTGGCCAAATAGACATGTGAAGCTGTCGTGTGCTAGCCCTGTTCACACGTTACGGTGAGTGCACATAAAACCTGTGTACAGTGCCCACTTGTTTTTTTAAAATCTGTACTCTGAGTAATTTCTCGAGTAGCATTCAGTGCATGTACAGCTGACCATGTGATACAACCCCCACGTTTATCTAGGTACTTGTCCCTGGTTTCAGTTGCAAAGTGAACATGTGCTGGATCTTTCTTACAAACAGTTGTATGGACATACATGCATGATGTACATGGGGAATCAGGGTCAGGGGTACACACACACACACCACTTTGCCAAGAAAGACCTCAGAAATCTGGATAGAGGGTTTAGGAGGCACCTGAATTCTCCCATGTCTGCATTCTGCAGCCCACCCTGTCACTGGCTCCGAGGAGGAGCTTTAGGAGCTGTAGCTGCCCTTCATCACTGGTGCTCCTGTTCCCTTCCACCATGTGAAGAAGAAATGCAGCACCAAGGCAGCCTGCTTGAGCTTCCTTTTAACTGCACAGCTAGTTGATCTTTAGGAAGATCGATTGCTCTGTCCTACAGGGGAGCAGACATGCATGGTGTGAGCTGACAATGTAGCCTGTTGTGGGGGGGAGGAGTTCACGCTGCACAATTTTTGGAGGGCACAAGAGGAGCCTCTGAGCCACAAATGAGAGGTCCAGCCAGATTATCATTTTCTTTTTTTGGCCCAGTAGCTCAGTGGCACGAATTCACAGGGTTCTTTAGGTAGTCCCTCACCATTGCCTCTGCTGAAGCCTGCCTCACGTACCTTACATTCCCTCTGGTGCCACCAGCTGCCTCCCCACGGCCTCCACCACCATAGCCATCTCAGGAATGGCTGTGGAGGGACCCTGCCCAGAAGGGGAAGTGGGAGAGAACAGCAGAACTGCTTCCCCCTCTTCCTCCTCTCCTGGAAGTAGTGTGGCTCTTTTGGCCTGCAAATGCTACACCTGCTGAGAAAGCTCCTGTTTCCAGCAAATGAGCTTGCCAGCATGCTTCATGAGGCTACCCTTGTTGTGTGGGGTACACATGGTTGTCAACCTTCTGCTTGGTGAGAAGCTCCAGATGGGACTCGGTGGCCCCTTGCAGCCTCTGCATCAGCTGCAAGAATGTCTTCATATCCTGCACCTGGGTCCAGAAGGGGTCCATCTTCCCCCAAAGCGTTTGGACCAAGAGAATGACAAGCTCCAGGGTTACTGTGTCAGGCTACAATGTTGTGGTGAACTCCACAAAGAGCTTAAGGACCTCTGCTGTCCGGGAGAGATTCAGCCACTCCTCAGTACTGAACATTCTATCCCCCTGCCCAATGTCAGCCTCTGAGGTCAACTCGGTCAGGGTGCTCTTCTGCTCCACCAAATGTTCAAGCATGACACAGGTGGAGTTCCAGAGAGTGCTGATGTTGCAGATCAGGGAGCACTCTGGGATGCCCGTCAGCACCTGCTTCCGGATCAGCAGATGGGCAATGCAGCCTTCACACTGCAAAAAGTGATATCCCAGCAGGTCTGGAGAAGACCCTGGAAACCATAGGTCATAGTGTCTGGTCTGGGATTCTGTGCAGAACCCAAACCTGGGACATCCCTCACCACTAGGTGAAGGAGATGGGCCACAAAGCACTTTCGACCCACAGCCTCTGCCACTTCTCTAATATTTGCACCACCATAAATCACCCTGTAGCCCATAGAGACACTGCTGCCTACCCATGCCACTACCCGCTTCTCAATGGCAGCAGAGATCTGGCTGCCATGTGCACCTCATCCAGTACCTTGGTGTGGAGCAAAGCCTGGCAATAGCTGGCCTGGCAAGCCCTCTTTCCCTGTCTAGTGTGGGTTGCCCCATTCCCATCCAGAACACTCTCAGACTGCCACCAGTGTGCCACCAGTAAGAGGTACGCATGCTGTGCCTGAGAGCAGGTTCAAATGTTGGAAGTGAAGTGAACAGATGCCCCACAAGTGCACGGCAACTGTGCTTTCACATGGTCCCTGGCAGCCCTAAACTGGGGAGGGGGGGCACCACATTCCTGCTCAGGGGGCAAGCAGGGATTATGTACCAGGGATAGGCAGCTTGAAGCAGTCTGTGGAACCTGGCATCCTCAGCAATAGATAAAGGTTGCCCCTCTAGAGTGCTCTTCTTGCTAGTGAGGCAAGTAACCTCTGCCCTGCCCACTTCTGCCCATCCCTTGGCATGCTAATGCCAGCTCCACCAAATGTCTTCCTTAAAAGGATACAGGATGAAATGGGGGAGGGGGAGGGGGGAGAAAACTAAGAATGCAGTAGATAGATGTCTGCTGCTGCAAGGAAGCAGGAAAACCCCTAAAGCTGTAGTCTGTTGGATTGTTGTGTAGTCTAGACTGCCTTCCCCACATTGCCAAATGTGTCTCTCGGCCATGAATTTATTGTGTAGCCGTGGACAAGTTACTGTTCCCTCTTTCAGACTCAATTTTCCCACCTGAAACATGGAAGCAGTACTTTACAAACCTAAACCTGTTTTAGGGATGTGTGGCACTGCTCACCTTGCAAAAGTTTCTCTCATTGCAACTCTTTTAGCGTCTCTCAAAATTCCTCCAAAGATCTACCACAGCAGGAAGCTCCAAATTTGCTTTTAATATTGCTTCAGTGACAAGCTACAGGTGTGTGGAAACCTTGTTGGTCTTTTCAACACTCTGTTGAAAATGCCTCAGTTTAGCTTCTGGCAGACTGCCCTAGCCAGCAGGAAGTCCCAAATTCAAGTTTTCCTTCTGTCATGGACTCGCTCAAACCTTTTAGGGCCAAACTAGGTATGAGGGAAGAAGTCAGGTTTTTAAAACGCCTATTCATATACGAAGCAGGCGATGGTACGGACTATCTTTAAAATTGGAAAGGGCATCTGGGTGAGGGGAATGGAACCCTTCTCTGTTCAGCCTTCTGCTTTCACTATGCTACTTTCCCCAGTGCGACATCATAAAAACTAGGAATGAACACATGAAAAAGTAATGGAGTGCAGGGAGGTCAGGCGGGAAAGGGGGCGAGGGTTCATCTCCCCTCACACCAAAGCTCTTTTTGATGTGAAAATCAGACCCCCAATTTATATGCAAATAGGACAGATGTGTTTAAACATGTATGGCTGCCCCCTCTCAGCCAGTGACCCCAGAGAAGTCACTTTCTTCCAGGCTTAGATCCGCATTGCTATTATGGGGACAACTATGTTTTGTGCAATTTTGTGATTGTATTCCCAGATGTATTTCTTTAAAAAAGAAAGAAAGAAAGAAAGAAAGAAAGAAAGAAAGAAAGAAAGAAAGAAAGAAAGAGCAGGAACTATTGTTTAAAACATAACAGCCCCCCCCCCCTGCAGTTGACCCAGCGTTACTGGGAACCCTACTTCTTGCATCAGAGTTTGGGTCACTGCACCAGATGGCTGGGGAGGAAAGATGTACTTTCCCCTCCTCCCACTCCCACAATTCCTAGGATGGCCATTATCATCCCACTCCAATATGTGTAATATATAAATTAACTCTTTGTTACACTGTTTTCAGTTAACTGATGCTTACTCTGAAACTGGATTTAGAGAAGATGGCAATGATATTTCCTGCATGTCCAGTTATTAGTGTCTTTGAGTAGTAAAACACAGTTGCCACAAAACGATGCCAACTATTAGTTCAATTTATATTTCTGCCAAGGCCATTGAGAAGGGGGACTTGGGTTGCAATATCCTCTGGAGGAACCCAGTCAGCCCACTTGCCTCATTTTGCTCTCACGCTCTCACAGAATGCCTGTATTCTTGGGGCTTCAGCCTCTCTAGGAATCTGTACTTGCTCACTGTAACCATTTACTTGACTTGAAATCATAGCAAGTGCTCCCTTATGGCAAGAGAACACATGTTTTCCAGTTAAGCAAAGGGTTAAAGTGAGCAGTTTTGGGGCTCCTAGAGTGCCCCTTTCCTCTACTGTTCCATTAAGTATTGGAGAATTCCTTCTGCCCTCTCATTCTGTGAGTTGATGTCTTTAAAAAAAAAATGTGTGTGTCTGGGGCAGAGGGAATTTTTTCCCACGGGCCCACGGTGGCTCCTGGCAGCCCTTGTTTCTGATGATTATTTTGATCTCCTTAGGCTTCTTTCTTTCTTTCTTTTTTCAGTGAAATTTTGAGAACAGAAATTTATAGTCCCACAACATACTTTCTTCTCTTTCCCTCTGGCCACTTCAGTAACAAAGAGCACCAATATATCTCAAGACTACTGCTGCTGTTGGTTTTCTTTTTCCATCCCTGGCACCCTTAGGCAAGTCATAGACATTACGCAGAGAAGTCATGCACCAGACTGTATTCCAAACATCAGCATATCCCCCCTGGGCACTGGAGGCAGAGCAACCGCTGCAACTGTTCCTTTGGCTTTCCTGGATGATCTCTTGTATCTTAGTAACCCCAGGGGAAGACCACAACAGAGCATGGGCTACAGACAGAGTCAACTTCTTTATTTCCCCACCGTGTAGCAGCAGACACAACCCCCCCAAAGCCTGCTTGATACTATTTGGAGTGCCTTTCTCAACATAATTGCCCCCCCACTCCATTGTGGAATACTCATAAAAAGTAATGTGAGAATTGAGAGTCCAAAAGTGATTTCTTGGAATTGATTTCCATTTGATTTGTAGCCTGCTCCATGACACCGGGCCTAGGTAACAAATGGTCAATGCCATACAGCAGTGCAGTTGGTTTCGGTCAGTGTTCCCAGGGAACTGGAGTCCTCAAGGGGAGCTGGTTGGTTGGTAGCACTTGTTGCCTCTAAGGGTCTAATCTGGCCTCTTTTATCAAAAGTCTTATAAAGGGAGAGGGAGAGAGGGAGGGGGAGATAGAGAGAGAGATGTCAGGAAGGCTCAAGGAATGTGAAGGCTGACACACAAATACAGAGAGCCTGTCAGAGAAACCAGGTCTAGGGTCTCTGAACGTGAAGCTTGTGTACTGGAGGAAATTTCTGTAGGTGAGGTTTTTCACCTCTACAAGATGAACTGCACCTATCCTATGCGTCCTTATTACATAACAATTGAAGCACTTCTTCCAGCATTTCATACAGGTAAAAATAGGGACATCCTCTAAACCTCTACTTCTGCATCAAGAAGAAAAAGGCCTCCCCGTTATGACATCTCCTTTGGCCTCCCCATTCTCATTAGTGTATATCATTGACAGCACTCCCCTTGGGATGGAGGAAGATATGGTGATGGGAGAAGAACATGCCAAGTAAGGGGAAGGGATACTTGACACTTGTGGGCTGATGACCCTTCTGTTTCTTCTTCCAGACAAGGTGATGTTGGTTACTATATCAACAACCTGCTAGGCTATAAAATCTTGCTGTTAAATGCTAGGTCAGCCACAGGCAAACCAGCAGCCATTCAGGATTTAATCCTGGATGAGAATGCCGACTTGGCATGTAGCACTAAGAACTGGTTGGGAACAGGCTCATAGCCAAGATTTTGTGGCTTGTGGGGCAATTTTTTTCTGGTGGGGCTGAAGTTCTCAGTGCAGAAAGAAAAGCCATTTAGCCAATAGAAAGCTGTTACCAGGACAGATCTCTAAATTGCAGGCTGTCAACTACTTCAGATGACAGTTCTCAGCTGCTGCGAGTTAATTACTTCTGCCAGCCTAAGCAACAATTTTGATAAAAATTCGACAGGTGGGGGTGATGACTTCTATAGTCAAGAAAGCTAACACTTAGGCAGAAAAATCTCTTAAAGGAGACCAGCTTTTTGACACAGAGTTAGAGGGGATCCTAGAGGTCACCTAGTCCAACCCCCTTGCTCAGTGCAGGAATTAGTCAACTAGAGCACCCCACTCTGCTTAAAGGAGCACATACCTTTAAAAATGTTTTAAAATGATTGAAAAAGCATTTACAGGAGAGATTCTTGTGGGACTGTGCCTTTAAGAAAGGGGGCAGAACCCCCAAAAGCCCCACCATAGCTATGGGCCTAGTTGGGAAAGGGTTTAACCTCCTCCCCCCAACTGTGCTCTGCAGAGTACTTTGTGATCTATCAGCATTGGACTAGTAGGTGGGTAAGGGATGTTGCTGTAGTCTATGGGGATCCTGTCTGGTGCCCTGTCTGGTGCCCCGCCCAGGACTTTCTTGGTTGGGACTGCTAGACAGGATTGGGATTTTGTTGTTGTACTGCCCACCCCGTCTGCCTAGCTATCTCCCTATCTTAGCTCACAATCCTCTATTGTGCATGGGTATATTATTAAAATATCCCCACAAAGACAAAAATATCCCAAACTGGCATACAATACCATAAAATCACAATTAACCCCCCCCCCCCCCCAAAAGGCAGTTCAATATCACATAAAATAAATCTTAAACACAAATGAACAAGAACTACTCAATCAAGGAGGATACAAAATAAATGCTGGCAAAAGCATCAATCAATGATACGCCCCAAGTCAGTCCTCCCAGCAATCAGAACTTGCATTAATGGATAGGCTTTATATTTTCATTATCTTCTTAAAAGCCAAGAGAGAAGGATCTACATGTTCCTTGTGGGAAAAATCCACAATTTTGGTGCCACCACAAAAAGGCTTTGCTACATGTCACCAATCAAACCTCAACATATAATCTTTGCATTAAATGACAAAGAGGGTGTTCGTTCATCTGGTGAAAGATACGCAGTGATGTACCACAGTGTTTTCCAAATTAACTACATTTTGCATATTGAGCTCTGTCACATTAGTCCTATTCACTGCAGAAGATTCTAAGGTATCTTTGAAATGATGCAACCTCAGTTCACACAGGACAGCTCTGGGTCTCACTGTGACTTGTTTTGAATGGTGTGTCCTAAAACCCACCCAAAATTCCCCTGCAGCTTCACAATGTGGGGGGAAGATCTGTACTGGTGGCCAAGTAGTCTTTCACTTGTTCCCACTAGGGGTGTACATGGGGGGAAAATCAATATTTTTCGTGTTCAGGTAAACCAAACCCCAAAAAATCAGTAAATACCAATATTCCCGAATCCCAGTATCATTATATCATTATACTGGGATTCTGGAAATACTCAGCATTGCTGAAAATATTTGGCTGGCCATTGGAGCCGTGTGTCAGTTTTCCTGGGTATTTATTTTTTGGGTATTTATTCCATTCGGCAAAGCTGAATGCACAGCCCTTGTTCCCAATGAAAAATCCTGGGGAAGCTTCCAAGCAACCTAAGATTCCTCCAAAATTAACTTGATAACTGTTGGTCTACAATATTTGACTGTAGTCAATAGTTAGCATGCAATAATATTCAGCAGTATTTGACATCTGACTACAGGTATTATTTTTACCTTATAGCATTTGAATGACAGCATGCAACAGTATTTAATATCTGACAATAACTGCAGTGGTAATTGGATTTGCTAGTTGACAGCTTAAAAGATTCATATGAGCACCCAGCTAAAACCAAACCAGTCAAGAGATGCCAACAGAGTTTGAGCTGAAACAAAAACTCACATTTAAAATGTAACTTTTCCCATTTATTATTTCTTTTTGTGTGCGTAGGTGTCCTATTGCACTGATGGATATTTATGAAGAATTTTTAAAAGGTTTTTTTTAAGGTGCAAATTTTATTTCAAAATTTCTTATCCAAAACTTTACTCAGCAAAACTGGGAATGACACTTTCTTTTCAAATGTTTATGAATATTTGCTTCAGCTCTCTGACAGAAGCCCTGTTCTTTGCATCAGGAGGCTAAGGCAAGTCTTCTGCTGTTGTGAAAAGCTTTCTTGGCCCCCCTTCTTCAGACAGCAGCAAGATATGACTATCTCTCCTATATCATAAAGCTATTTTCAAGTGGCAAGATTCCATGGAGCATCAAAATCAGTTGGCTGCAAGAACTGCCCCTCAAAAGGGGTCCCTGGCCATTGGCTGCATTCCCTCTCTGTGTTTCTTCAATCCCGCCCACAGAGCTGCCAGCCAGTGTCTTGGCCTCAGTCTGGAGGGAGCCGGCAAAGGAGAAAGACTGGGTGCTGGGTCCATTCTTCTCCTCCACCCACTGCCTGGTGGGTCTAACTGTCCCCATAGTGGTCTGCTTCTGTCAGTAAAAAGACAATGGACTTTCGGCATAACCCCTTCCCTGCCCACTGCCAGGTTGGCCACTTCCTGTCAGAATAAACTGAAAACGTCTCTCTCTCCTGCTTAGCTCCACTATGGCTGACTGGCTAATGAGGTGGGCCAGTGACCATCAAACCATTCTCTTCAACCCCCTGCTGTGCGGCTGACTTTCCCCCTAGGGTTACCAATCTCCTGCTGTTACAGTTGATCTCCAGATGACAGAGATCAGTTCCTCTGGAGAAAATGGCTGCTTTGGAGGATAGACTATGGCATTATACCCTGCTGAGCCCCCCCCCCCCAAATGCTGCCCTCCACAGGATCCACCCTCCAAATCTCCAGGTATTTCCCTAATCAGAGCTGGCAACTTTCTCCTCAGTGCCTGTTGCTAGGCAACCAAGCTTGCTTCTCTCAGTAAAAGGCCCTTTCCACACCTATGTTGGCCTTTGGAAGAAAACTCATTGGGGCCAGTCCTGACTAGGGGACAGACCTTAGCTGAATAGAATGCCATAGAGGCCATCCTCCAAAGCAGTCATTTTCTCTGGGGAACAGGGGGATCTGTTGTCTGGAGTTCAATTGTGATACCTGGCGATCTTCAGGCTCCACCTGGAGGTTGGGTACCCTAGGTAGCAGTCAGCACTTCAGAGCAGGATCTGCTAGACCCTGGTTCTTGCTGAGTGGGTGATTTTGGGCCAGTCACAGACTTTAAGCCTAGCCTACCTCACAGGGTTGTTGCGCAAGTCAAAAGGGAGAGAGGAGAATGATGTAAGCTGCTTTGGTCCCCATTGCAGAGAAAGACTACTTTTCCTCCAGGGGAACTACGGTTGCCGATCTCCAGGCGAGGGCTGGAGATCACTCAGAATTACAAGTACTCTCCAGATGGCAAAGGTTAGTTCCTCTGGAGAAAATGGTGGACTCTGTGTTCTTATACCCTGCTGAGATGGCCCCCCATGACAGCCAATGTGACATAGTAGTCAGGGCTTCAGAGGACGGTGGAGGCTGCGGGCGGGAGGAGATGGAAAGTTGAAGAGTGAAGTTGATGATTGGCTGGAAAAGAGATAGGGTTGCCAGCTCCAGGTGGAAAATTCCTGGAGATTTGAGGGATGGAGCCTGGAGATGGTGAGGTTGGAAGAGGGGTGAGACGTCAGATAGGTACAATGCCATAGACTTCACCCTCCAAGCCAGCCATTCCCTCATGGGGAACCATTGTTGCCAATCTCCAGGGGAGGGGTGGAGATCATGCTGAATTACAACTGCTCTTCAGATGGCAGAGATCTTCTCCTGGAGAAAATGGTGGACTCTGTGTCTTTATACCCTGCTGAGGTTGCCACAGCAAATTGATGCTGAGTGCCCAAGGCCGGGGCACTCTCCCAGAGTCTCTTTCTAGAGCCCATTGTATTTATTTCCACAACGGGCCTTATTCCTAGTTAACCATATTTTTTATTTTGTTGGTTTGGATCATACTTCCTCCCACTGCCTGAACTGAACCTGCCCAGGTAGTTTCTGTCAAAGCATATGTGAAGTTCCTTTCTTAGTCCCTTCTTACCAGCAAGTATCTCCAGACACAGATTATCCAGTTGCTTTTCCAAGATCCCTTTTATCTGATCTTCTGTAATCCCCCAAACACACAGAGTAGAGTGTTAGTCTCATCCTATAAACTGCAATAAGTGGTTTAAAGGGGCACTTTAAAGACAGTAAGCAGAGATGAGGAAACTATCACGATCCTTTAGCAAACCTGGAGGAGAGAAAGCTCAAGCTATTCTTTACTCTCCATTTCACTTCCCACATATCAAGATTTTAGAAAGCTTTTTTTAAAAAACATGTGAGCTAAATTTTGATGATAGTAAGTTGACAACTCTCTTTCTCTCCCCATTATTCTGCAGTTGGGATCCATCCAAAATGGCATCCAAATGCTTTGCCATATTTGGTCTCCTTGGTATTAGAGGAGCTCAAAATGTGCTAGCACTCCTGAAGGCATATAAGACCGTAGTGATACCACACATGTTGTACGGCTCCCAGATCTGGTTCTTGGGTCCAATTTAACAACTTGAAAAAACTCCAACAAACCTCCTTCCGCAAGATACTAACTCTACCACCGCGTATTGCTTTTGCGGTTGTATGGCTTGAACTAGATCTCCCAAAAATCTCAAGGTTAATCTGAAAGGCTATAGCTAGTTTCAAGTACCGATTATCAGACTCTGAAAATCTTCCAGCCTTCACCACACTGGCAGCACATAAGTGCTGCTGGTCAAAATGGAATGAAGCCGTAGATATAAAAATAGACCAAATGGACTGACAGAAGCCAAAACGTAACCAAAAGATGGCAAACTTTATTTACAGGATGCCAAACAAAAATGCTCCCCACTTCATCTGGAAATTAAATATTCTACTAAATTTGACCTGCCTCTATATCTTAACAAGCTGACAGTCTCAAAACTGAGGAGGTCATATACGATCGCACAGTGTAATGCGTTTCCAACAGCCCAAATGAAGGGCCGTTTTCTCAGAACACCTTCAGACCAGCAGTATTGTGACTGCTCTCTGAAAGAACTTGACTCGCCATCTCACATTTTCTTTTATTGTCCAAAACATGCAACAGCAAGAGAGAAATTCATTAGAAAATGGATGCTAAAGTAGTCAAACTTTCCTGATCCTACAAGACTAAGACTACTCTTGAGCAGCCTCTGCAAAAACCGTATAGTAGATGTGGCGAATTTCTGTTTTACTGTGTTTTTAAACTCTTAAATTTTTGTTTACAGTGCATTGCCATTGGGCTATTAAACCTAAATAAACTTGAAACTGCAATAAGTGGTTTAAGGGGATACTTTAAAGACAATAAGCAGAGATGAGAAAATTGTCCTGATGCTTTAGCAAACATGGAGGAGAGAAAGCTCAAGCTATCCTCTACCCTCCATTTCACTTCTCATATATCAAGATTTTTAAAAGTTTTTTTTTAAATGAGCTAAATTTTGATGATAGAAAGTTGACAATTCTCTCTCTCCCCCCATTATTCTGCAGTTGGGATCCAGCCAAGATGGCACCCAAATGCTTTGCCATATTTGGTCTCCTTGGTATCAGAATTGCTCTTGGATTTCTTTTTTCTTTTCTCACCGAGTGACCGATGGTTTTCTGTGCTAGGGTCTCAAGGGTGCTCAAGCTGTGCTAGCAAGACGAGCGGAGCTGCTTCAGCTGTAGGATTTTAAAAGCAGCACAAGGCCAAAGAATAATTACTGGTCGCTTTGCTTTTGTTGGAAAGAACTCTGTGTTTATGTGTGTGATTGTGTGATTGTGTGCGTGTGCACTGAGTACATTTTCAAAGAGCTGTCAGCCAATGAAACAATGGTTAGTTGTTTAATAATCTGTCTTGTAACAAACAAATCACGCAAGTCTAAATCACTTTGTACATCCTCGGCACCTTAGTACAGGCACTTCTTTGCAATATTAAAGAAAGCAGAGGATTTTGCAACTTCCTCCTCCTAATCTACCTCCATTTGGTAGAAGCATCTTTAAAGGTTTCTTTTTAAATTTCCCATTTTAATATGCAAAGTGGTCTCAGTAAATAAATTGCTGTGCCCGAGCTCTGAGCCTCCACCAATTAAACTGCTCCCTTTCTGATACAAATTGGCTCTCACCAATTATTCAGAGTTTTAACTGATTAATCTACCCATCGGAGCTTTTCAGCCCTATCTCCTTCTCTCTTTTAGTTCCCACCTCAGTCCTCCACCCTCCTTCCTTTTGAGCTCGGTTTGTGGAGACATCACAAGGTTATGTCACTGCAGCCTAAGGATCTATTGATTGCTGCCATGAAAAATTTCTGCGGGAGGTTAGAGATCCAGCACTTAGCATAATGTCCTGCTCATCGCCTTTGTTAACTTGGCCCCATCCTCAGTCGCCCATCCGTATCAATGTCTTCCCTTACTGGAATCAATAGCGGATCTCTGAGTGGGCAAAACTGGACCATTTCCATGACAGCCGCATTGCCAGAGACGCTCGTAAGGCTGTCAAAAATCATTGTAATTACTGCTATAACCAAGGGCAGGTGCATGACCCAGCCATTTTGGGATGGCAAAGAAATGGGAAATGCACAGCGGACCTTTGATAATGCTGTCGCTTTGCCAAATAACCAACAACACAAACCCTTGCAAAGAAGAAGAATTTCCCAGACCTGCTTCTCAGTGTCCTTTGAACCAGAGATGCCACAGATTAAACCCCATGAAACTTGGCATGCAAGCCATGGACTGTCTGCACATTGCAGAAGGTTCAACAGTCTACATTCAATTGTACACTTTTGCTCTTGTGAGGTGTTGGCCAACACTGTTCTTGTGAGGTATTGGACCTAACGTGACACACTCAAGTAGCATCCAAACAATAGAGCTAGCAAATAGAATTGAGCAGGCTTGGTGTATGAAAGGGGTTGTATGATGGTGAGGCTACAAGCATCCTCATTTGCCTTTCTTAGAGTGAAGACAGACACAGATTTCCAAGGGCAGGCACAGAATATCCTTCACACCCTGTTTATGCCTGGCTTTGCTCCTGGCATGGCAATCATACATTCCAGCCCCTCCCCCCTGAGCTTGCCCCAGGAGAGACGAATGCACGTTTGCTTTCAGAACACCACAGGTTCTATCAAATTGATTCCACTATTCTTAAAATATCATGTCTGTCTTCACCCTAAGATGTTTTAAGTAGGGCTGTACGCAACATTATATTCTTTCGAGATTCTCTTCAAAAGTAGCACATTTGGTGCACTTAAATGAAAACACCTTGATAAATGTTTTGTTTACTGGCATGTTATCACATCTGATAGTAGAAAACAGGAACATGGACAAATCATGCCAAGACAGCAAAGAAGAACGAAAGAAAATGATGTCGAGAAGAACGGCATAGAAACGACACAGATGCATTTTCAAGGGATGTAGAAAATCATCCAAAACAGAAACACTTTGTGACAAAAGAGATCCTGAAACAAAGTGAAGTCACTTTTGCTTATCTCTAGCTTTAAATGAGTAAGGATGTACCTAAGAATCGAACCTGTAACTCTGATGAATGCATATCAGCAGCTACACTCATGCAGGAGCTGGGGGTTGGCTGCAACCCCCTATTGGCTGTACACTGAATGGCAAACCCCAGTTTGCCTCTGGGTAACGGGCTGTTCAGAGAGATGATGTGACCAAAAATAAGGCAGGTGGCAAAAAACAGTCAGCCTCTCTCCTGGTCTCGTGAATCCCCAACCTCCTTCTAAACTTTGACTAGGCTGCCCTAAAAAGCTTCATTTGTTGAGACAGATGAGTCCTCTCTGTTCCATCTGCAAGCATCTCCCTTGCCTGTGCTCTGACTTTGAACGCCTGCATGTGGGGGCCGTAAGTCTAAATTCCGACAGGCATTTATGTTTACAGCTCAGCTCCAGCCTCTCTTTCTTGTAATGGCTTTGAGGGACAGTTGCGCCTGGTGTTAAGGCGGGCAGTTGCCTCAGGAGAGAGGAGAACCTGGATGCAGGCTATGTGCTGTAATGGTTGGCTCTTTTGCTGTCTGACCTGTGGCCTCCAAATCCCAGAACTCCTATTTGAGACAGAAACTGACTGAGGGTCACGGCAAGCTGAGCTCCCAATCCTGATTGTGTTTACTGCTTGGCTTGTAATGGCATCAGAGGATTCCTGTAGAAAATGAATTGTGTCTTCATTTTCAGGTGACTCCTGCCTAAATGCCCATGTGGGTCTCTGGACATATAAAAGCAGATAAAAGCAAGGAAATTTTTATTGGACCATTTTAGGTTGGCATAGGAATATGCAAACTGTTAAGTTTCATGGAGCTCTTTGTCAGGGGGAATGGAGCAGTAGCAAACATTGTGGCTCTGAGTCCTTACAATCTTTGTTGAAAAGCTACTGGTTAGCTTTCTTTGCAATCATTTGGATGCTTGCAGGAAACTCTTGGGTTAATCCCCCAGTCTTCAAGAGTAACAAAGTCTAAACATATGTTTAGTAGAGTCAGTGTTGGCAGCTGACCTTCAGGTACTTTATGTGACCCAGATGTAAGGTCAGGTGACTTACATGAGCCTCATATAGGATTGCCATTTGCCTGTGGCTAGTGCTTCCCAGTCCTTGGTGACATTGGAAGAAAAAAGCAAAGTGGTGACATTCCAATGCCGTGATGTCACTTACATCTATATAGCCAAAACTGATGTCCCCAAATTGCATGACGCTCCAGGATTCACTCATAGAGTTTCAGATGAATCCCAGAGTATCCTAGTATGACACACCCCATCCACTTCCCTCCCTGAGAGGCAAAATTCTCCCTCCGTTTTTCTGTCCCTTCACTGACTGAGCAGCCCAGGTAATGTGTTTTCTTCTCCCCTAAAGAGACTTTGGTGGTCCCACCCTGTCGGTAAGTTATATTTTGGCTATTTGCTCAGCCCAGGAACCTGAGGGAAGGGATAGCATCACCCTTTAACTAAAATCCTTGAAAATGGCACTTAAGATGCTTTTAAAACACAAAAATAACACAAGGTTTTATTTAACATCAAGAGGAAAGGTCAGGTGAAATCAGGGGTTGAAGTTACTGAGGTAAAACTAGTACAAGCTCAGACTTCTGATCTTATATATCAGGCTAATGAGAGGTTCTTTATTTATTCACACTTAGATCGTTATATTGAGAGGCTTTTGTTCCAGTGTTTTAACAAACACTGTAATCCACTTTATTTGTATAATCACTGACTCTTTTTGGTGCCCAGAAGGCTGGTACCCTATTCACAGTACCCAACCCCCTTCTCTTTGGAGCACCAGTACTCTTCTTGAGTTTATGACTGACTTTTAAGGTCTCTATAGGCAGTTTTTAATCACATCAGGGATCTCTGTACTCCTCAGAGATAACTCTCCCTCTTTGTCTCGGTAGGGAATCTTCTTCTCGTCCTAGAAGATCTATCACTGCTTACTCCCACTGTCCATACATGGATGGTGAGCAGTCTTCAGATTGATTGGGAAATGTTGTATAGGCCTATTTTGTATATTTAGAAACTTTCAAGAAGGAGCTAATATAATGGGGTGAATAAGCAATTGAGCTAGGAACTGGGAGGACTCTGGCTCAAATCTCATGTTCTCCTTGAACTCACTAGAAGGTGTTAGGCAAGCCACTCTGCCATCATCTGCAATGTGGTCTCTCTGCTTAACGTATCTCACAGGTGGTGGTTGTGAGGAAAATGCAGGAGGTAAGAATAACATATACTGCCCGTACCAATTTGGCAGAAGGCTGGGATAAAAATGCCATTTTTCACATGATTACACAGAGTGAGTCAGTATAACTGATAGGATGGAGCATTAAATAAACAGTAGAATAGGAATAGTTGTAGAACCAATCAGAAATCTGAAAACAGAACTGAAGCAAAGCATAAGTATAAACATGATACATTAAATTATGCAGAAATTTCATAGCAGAAGCCTAGTTTCAGTACGCTAAACACAGAAGTATAGACAACGGTCCCTAATAATTTATCCAAGTAATTTTGTGAATTATTTAGCACAGTGCGACTAACTAGACTGACCAGCATTACAGAGGTGTAGTAAAGATGACCGTGGTATCATACCCTTGGGTCATCAAAATCAGTATAGCCCATTCAGACTGGCAGCAGCTTTCCAAGGTCTCAGGCAGAGGTCTTTCACATCACCTCCTGTCTGGGACCTTCTGCATGTCAAGCAGATGCCCTGCCACTGAGCCACAGCCCTTCTCCTTCTCCATTAAGCATTTCTAACGCTATATAAACACGAGGTGTTATTACATTAGCACCCCTCTGCACACTTACTTGGGAGTAAATCTCACGGAACTCAGCAGGACTCACTTTTGCGCATTTTGCTCAACTCAAGCATGCCAAGCCTGCTTGCATGTTTTAAAACAGAGTTTCACTTCCATCTTACATTTTCATTTCCCCTCTCTATTTCCTCTCACTGCTTTCAATTTTATTTTCAGATCACCTTGCTGGATACAAAGGGGCTCTCCTTCTTTGCAGCCCCCTCCTCTCTCCTGCTTTTTATTTATGATCTTGCTGTTTTAACGAGAGCATAATCAATAGACGTTGAGAGGTGCTGGAGACATTACAAAGGAACTAAACCCTTAACTCAGAACCAGATGAAGTACAATATAAACAATCAAAGGTATTCAAGGATTCAGGAAAAAAAACATTAGGAATGCAACCAGAGTTAATTTTTACAGTGCTGAAATAGCTTTCCTTCACCCCTTTTTTTCTAAAGCAATTTTTATTCATGTATGTTTTGTTCCCTGTTACAATCTGAAGAATTTTCTGTTTTTCTTCTTCTTAAACGATCTCAGCTGTATCTATGAACAAATGCCCAGAGTAATCAGACCCCACCCTGGGAAATGGTGTTTGTGTGCCGCTCTGGACTATTGCTGTTGCACTGATGCTGCTATTTCCCTTCTGGCATGAACTCCAAAGTGATATCATCATGTCAAGGTGACGCTCTAGGATTTCTGCTGATTCCGTTCCGGTGTTTTGCTCCTGCTGCTTCACTGAGCGGCAGTGGGAGTGGTGGAGCCCAGGGTAGGAAGTAGATCAGCCAAAGGCCTGGGGCAGGAGATCTCGCACCCCCAGTAGCTGTTGCCCACTGTCACTCCACTGGCCAGTTGGAGAGGGGGGAGGGAAATTGCCATTGATGAGAGCATGATGTCATTTTCATGGAAAACCTGGAAGTGATGACAGTCCTCTCTAGGAATTGCCAGAAACTCTATGGTACAACCATATCCAGTGATTCCTAGAGAGGCATGACATCCCTGATGACCCCCATGTCTCTGCCCCCCCATCTCTTGTTGCATGTTTCCTGCTACAGCAGGAAAACCGGCACCCCTAGCAGAGAGTTGTACATCTTAGAAAGGGATAACTGCAAATGATGCTCATATTTTTAGGCTGGAGTTAGGCCCTTGTCCTGTAGAGCTAGAACTTTTCTCTCCCATCGTTCTAGCTTTTGATAAAGTTCCTCATCAAATGCTCCTAAGTAAGCTCAATAGTCATGGGATAAAAGGACAAGTCCTTTTGTGGATCAAAAACTGACTAATTAAAAGGAAACAGAGATTGAGAATAAATGGGAAATTTTCTCAGTGGAGGGAGGTAAGCAGTGGGGTATCTCAGGGATCAGTACTCAGTCTGATGCTTTTTAACTTTTTAACTTGTTTATTAATAATTTGGAGTTGGGAGTAAGCAGTGAAGTGGCTAAATCTGCAGATGACACAAAGTTGTTTAGGGTGGTGAGAACCAGGGAGGATTGTGAGGCACTCCAAAAGGATGGGCGAGTGAGCATTAGTGTGGCAAATGGGGTTTAATGTGACCAAGTGCAAAGTGATGCACATTGGAGCCAAAAATTCTAACTATAAATACACGTTGATGGGGTCCGAACTGGCGGAGACTGACCAAGAGAGAGATCTTGGAGTCAGTAGATAACTCAGTGAAAATGTCGAGACAGTGTGTAACAGCAATGAAAAAGGCCAACACTATGCTGGGGGTTATTAGGAAGGGAACTGAAAACAAATCAGCCAGTATCATAATGCCCCTGTATAAATCGAGGGTGCGACCTCCTTTGGAGTACTGTGTACAGTTTTGGTTGCCACACCTCAAAAAAGATATTATAGCATTGGAAAAAGTGCAGAAAAGGGCAACTAGAATAATAAAAGGGTTGGAACCAGGGGTCCGTTGGGGCCGGAGTGAGTGGCCAGCTCAGGAGTGGCCACTAGGGCAGCCAGGGGCCGAATCAGATTCTCTGATCTGATTCGGCCCGCTGCTGAATTGCCGCCGAAATTCAGCGGCAACTTTAAAAGCGACTGGAGGGGAGGGGGTTTGAGGGAGAGGCTCCAAACTTGCCGGGTAGCTACTGGGGCCTCTCCTCGAAATACCCACCACGTTTCAAGAAGATTGGACCAGGGGGTCCAATTCTACGGGCCCCCAAACAGGTTGCCCCATTCCCTCCATTGTTCTCTATGGCAGGAAAAAAGTAACACTTTCCCCCACCATAGAGAACAATGGAGGGGATGAGACAACCTGTTTGGGGGCCCGTAGAATTGGACCCCGTGGTTCAATCTTCTTGAAACTTGGTGGGTATTTCGAGGAGAGGCCCCAGCAGTTACCCTGCAAGTTTGGAGCCTCTCCCTCAAACCCCCTTTCCTCCAGCCCCTCATATACCCTATGAATTTTTGCCATTGATTTCAATGGCCCATAGGGTATAATGGGGCTGAAACTGACATTCCCTTTCTGACACACTTCTGGTGATGTCAGGGGACGTGGCATATTCTAATGAGTTATGGTAATGAGCTCCTGCACCTCTTTTTCTATGAAAGGACCCCTGGTTGGAACACTATCCCTATGAAGAAAGGTTGAAGCGCTTGGGGCTCTTTAGCGTGGAGAAACGACGGCTTTGGGGGATTACATGATCGAAGTTTATAAGATTATGGATGGGATAGAGCAGGTAGAGAAAGAAGTACCGTATTTTCTGGCGTATAAGACGACTGGGTGTATAAGACGACCCCCAACTTTTCCAGTCAAAATATAGAGTTTGGGATATACTCGCCGTATAAGACTACTGCTCTTCCAATGCACACCAAATATAGCGCCAGACCTTCAGTTAGTCCTTCTCTCTCAAGCGGCTCTGTGGACGTCAGAGGCTAAGAAACTGTAAGCTAGCTCACACCAGGGGCGTCGTCTTTTTAAATTCCCGGGGGGGCGGGGGTTTGTGTGCCAGCACAACACCTCCCTGCAGCCGCTGTGAGCGGTGTGGGGCCTCCCCGTGAGTGGCGTGGGGGCTTCCTTCCCCGCGGCTGGCAGTGGTGCGAGCCCCCCTGAGAAATGAAATGGCTGCTGCTTGCGCCGCTGGCCTTGGTAAGGGAGGCCTCATGCCGCTTGCGCCACCCTCGGCCGTGGGGCCTCACCGCAGCCGGCGCAAGCAGCGCAGGGCCTCACCACCACAAGCGGTGCAAGGCTTCCTTCCCCGTGGCCGGCAACGGCACGAGCAGCACAAGACCTCGCTGCGGCCGCCACGAACGATGTGAGGTTTCCCTCCCTGCGGCAGTGCAAGCGGCCCGAGGCCTCTCTTCCTGTGGCTGCCGCTGGCGCGAGTAGCAGCCGCTTCATTTCCCAGGGGGGGCCCTGCCTAGTCCCGCCTCACTAAGCCCCGCGCGCTGTTTTTCGGAAGGCGCCCTTTGGCTGGAGGTCTGCACAGTGCCCTTCCCTTTGATTGCCCCCTCGTTCCCCTCCGTCGGCCGAGCTGTGGACGTGGTAGGGATGGGGTAACTGCAGATTCTCTAGTCCAGCTTGGAAGTTTAATCACTCGCCCTATAAGACGACACCCGGCGTATAAGACGACCCCCGACTTTTGAGAAGATTTTCCTGGGTTAAAAAGTAGTCTTATACGCCAGAAAATACAGTACTTTTCTCCCTTTTTCACAATACAAGAACTCGTGGGCACTCCATGAAATTGCTGAGCAGTTGTGTTAGAACAGATAAAAGGAAGTACTTCTTCACCCAAAGAGTGATTAACACGTGGAATTCACTGCCACAGGAGGTGGCAGTGGCTACAGGTATGGACGGCTTCAAGAGGGAATTAGATAAACATATGGAGCAGAAGTCCATCAGTGGCTATTAGCCACAAAGTATAGATAGGAACTCTCAGTCTGGGGCAAGTGATGCTCTGTCTTCTTGGTGCTTGATGGGGGGGGGCAACAGTGGGAGGGATTCTAGTGTCCTGCCCCCACTGCTGGACCTCCTGAGGGCACCTGGTGTTTTTGGCCACTGTGTGACACAGTGTTGGACTGGATGGGCCACTGGCCTGATCCAACATTGGCTTCTCTTATGTTCTTATGTTAGTCTGCTACCCAAATGAAAAGGTGAAGGTGAAGGGCCATGGCTCAGCAGGAGACCGCATGCTTTGCATGCAGGATTTCCTAGGCCAAATCCATGGTATCTCCCACTAAAATGGTCTCAGGGAGGAGGAGCCATTGACCTCAGAAGAGGGTCAGCTAAGCATATTTTGCTCCCCAAGCATGCTCCTCCTGTGCAGCCCAGTAGGCTATGAGTGGCCTCCCTCTGTGTTATCCTTGTGAACTCCAAGACAGGCCATCAGTAGTCCATGTTTCACCTTGGTAGTGACCAGAGTGGGTATGTGACTGCCTCTTCCTGTTCTGTCCTGACAGGATCCAAGGCAGACTGAAAAGCCTCTCTATAGTTTGCCTTGGCCTCCATGCAGCAGTAGATTTATTACAGGAGGACGGGCACCTGTCACCTTCTCCCACATTGCTGCCCCCTCCTGGCTAGGCACTCAAAGAGGCTCTTTGTCTTCATTGACCAATGAACCAATCCTGCTGTTCAGCTCACCAAACTCCAGGTGGGGCCTGGAGTTCTCTTGGAATGACAACGGATCTCCAGACTACAGAGATCAGCTCCCCTAGAGAAAATGACACCTTCAGAGCCAGGGTTGCCAGGTCCTCCTGCTGGAGCCCCCCGAGGAATGGCTGGACTGGGCCCTGCAGACTTCCTCCTGTGCCTCCTCCCCGGAACTTGTGGGGGAATGATGGGACTTACCAGCAGTAAGGGGAGGCCTAGGCCAGCATTGCTGGGAATGCAGCAATGTCACTTCTGGTGCACTCCACAAGTCATGTCATCACATCCCTGGCATCGTGGGATGCTCTGGTATTTGGGCAAAAACCTGTGTTGCTGGCAACATGATGACATCATTACCAATGGCTGCTGAAAGTGATGTCACCACGTCACCGCTGATGCTAATGCAGGCTTCTCCTTGCTGCTGGTAAAGCCCCCTGCTGGCCAGCTGATCAGCAGTGAGGAGTGGGGCCCAGGGAGAGAGGATCTCTCACCCCGGGAAGGGGATCTCTCACCCTGGGAAGTTTACAACACTCAGGGCAATAGAACCACCAAGGCTTAACAGAGATATTGGGTTCTTATCTCACTATACATGCTAAGTCACCCAGTTGTCACATCTGTTTGCTAATTCTTTTATTATCTGTACGCTGATTTGCTGTGATTCACAGGTTTTACCAACTACATTAATTCAATCTTAGCTACACTTATTGCTCAGTTACTTATGCATCTTGACTCCAATTAGCCCCTCCTGGCAACTAACCACCTCACCCATATGTAATGGTTGGCGAAGTCTGTTTCAATGTATCTGGTGAAGTGTGCATGCACACGAAAGCTTATACCCACAATTTAACTGTGTTCGTCTTAAAGGTGGCACTGGACTCTAACTTTGTTCTGTTGCTTCAGACCAACATGGTTACCCACCTGAACCCATTTCATCTCCTGTTTGTGAAAGGCCTAGATGATCCAAGAGATGCCAATGAGAACAGCACACTTTCTACCCCCCCTTCTTCCCAGGTAATGTGTAGTATGTCCCACTTCTCAGTCCCACTCATTGGCTGAGGCTTACAGCAGGGGGCGGGAAATAGACCACAAATATGCGGTCCCCAGTTTTTCTCTGCTAGCTGTCACTGGAACTACCATGGATTTGTTGATTTCAGCAGTGGCCGTATAAATAGCCATCTCATTTAAATAAATATGTTTGTTTTATGTGTTTCATTTAATTATTTTATAATTCTATGTGTTGTTTTTAATTGCTCAAACTATTTTAATGTCTTTATGTGTGCTGCTTTGGGAATCCTCATCAGGTGGAAAGATGACATTAAAAAGTTTCAAATAAATAAAAATAAATTTAATTCTGCTAGGGATGCCGGGCAAATGGTCCAAGCATCACTGGGAAGTTTTGGGGATGGGGCAAGGGACAGAAATGACATTGGGCTGCATGCTGACATCATGTCTGGGCAAAAACCCAGATGTGATGCCAGCAGATCAGTCAGTGCTCTACAAATGCCATGGTATTACTGTAGAGTTCCTAGAACATTGGGTGATGCTGGTATGTAGCCTGATTTCATTTTCACCTCCCCCCACCCCATTTGTCCTGTCAGCCCAAGAGGTGAGGGCATGTGGGAGGGCTCTTTGGTGGTGGGAGATTGCCCACCAAAGGGCTCACTTGGCATAGCTTTGTTCTACCCATAAACAATCCACGTGTGCCCACATTCTGTAAACCAGCCCCCTCCCCAAGTCTGTGCATGAGGCTAGGGGAAAAAAAAACAAATACCAAGAAGAAAGTGCAGTCCTGCAGCTTCAGACAGATAAATAACAGAAATTAACTCAATACAGTAGCTTTGCCTTGCAAGGAATGAAGTGGCTTTTTAAAAACAACAACAACAACTGCATTGGAAGATTCTAGGAGGCTTTAACACTGATACAATATGCATTTGGAGCGAATGACCTCATGATAGATATTTTGCGAGCACAATATACAGCTCTCAGGTCCTCTCCACTGCCCTCCAGTCTCACTTGGTGTGCAAGTGTGTGCTGAATGCCGTTGGGTGAAAAAAAATAGTGACCTTTAATAAAGGATTGTATCCTGAGACCATTTTCCCAGACACAGGGTGACCTTTCAAACCAGACTGGGGTGAGGGGTGTGTGTGTGTGGAGTTTGGACTTTCAGCCGGCCAGTTCCTGCTGGGTTCTCTGTTTGCCAGGCCAAGGGCTTTTTTGTCGCCCCCCCCCCCCAGTATATTATTATTGTGTCACAAGGGAGCGTTTTGCATGCAAAGCAGGTCTTGCTGCCAGGCCTGAACCTTTGCAAATCAATTTGTCTGTGAAGGAGGCAGGCGAGTCCTCTGGAGTGAAAGATGGTCAGGAGCGGGGCCGACGATACCTCTCTTTGTGACGTCATGGAGCAGGACGCTCCGGTCACTCCCTGCCATCCAAATGCAAACAAGGGGGAATGGTTATCCGTATATCTATTTTCAAAGTCCGAGCCAGCTTTGGGAAATCTTTTAGGACATTTGCAACAGCTGCGGAAAGAGGAATAAAGTATCAAATTAAAGCTCAGGATACATTTGCTGAAATATAGTGGCTTTGCCAAGGTATCTTCTTTATAAAAAAATAAGACTTAAGTGTGAGATCCTGTCTGCTCCTTCTTGGGAACACTGAACGCAGTGGGATTTACTTCCATGTAAACATGCATAGGATTGGGCTGAAACTTAATAAAGGACATAAAAAGAGGTGGATACAGGTGCAGTTCTTGCTTCACATACATTGTGCACTTCCATATTTTCGTTTTAACCCAGTTGCTGCCCCGACTCTGCATAAAGCAGTCTGGGAACACAGGTTTTACACTGCATTTGCATCTGTTCATGAATTGTATGCCAATCGCTGTCTCTATTTCAAACTGTGCTACTTTTTCTGGCAGCACTCTTTAAATGGTTCCAGCTTCAATGTACAGTTTTACCATGATACAGAGATATATCGAAAATCGGTATCTGGTTTTTTAAAAGTGGAGATTGCAGAGGAAGGGAACACAAGGCAAAAGAAAATCAAAAGGCGGTACTTTCACATGTGCCACAGAGATTTCAAACACTACACTGCAGCAACTGATAAGTGTGCCGGACACCTAAAAAACAGAGAAAAGGGTTTTTGGGAAAAAGGGGCTCAACCCTGCACTGTAAACAGGATATGAGTGGTTGTGTATGCAATGGTAAAAAACCCCCAAAACCCTGTTAGCAACCAGTACCTAAAATGGATTATATAGCCAATGTGAAATTCCCCATTATGTCACTGAACCTTAAACAAATCTTTGCTGTTATCCCTGTCATTTAGACATGAGAAAGGATGGCTTGCCAGAGGACTCCTGGTGATTCTGTGGCAGAGGTGTGGTTTAAATGGGTAACATGAAGCTGCTGTACTGAATCAGACCACTGTTCTATAAAGGTCAGTACTGTCAACTCTGATTGGCAGCAGTAGCTCTTCAGGGCCTCTAAGGAAGGGTTTTCACACTACCTACTACCTGCTCCTCTAAGATGAAGATGGTGAAAATTGAATTTGGGGCCTTTGAATTTGGCATCCAAAACAAATGCTGTACCACTTGCCCGTGGGCACTACCTGGGGACTTCTTTCTAAGTTCTGTTTTTAGGACACTGAACGCCTTGTTTGAAATGCTTGCTGTTATGGGCTGTAAGATTGTGACTTCAGCATACTGAAATAAGACTTCTGTTGCTGTTGGCTTAGCTACTGCTAAGAGGTTTACAGAAATTATTAGGACAGAAGAGAGAAGGTATTATAAACATTTTAAAAATCCCAAATTAGTGTGGATCACTGTTATCAATATTTAAATGTTTTAACTGCTGTTTATACTGTTTAGGAATCCCTTGTACCACTATGTAAGGACAATAAAATCCAATGAGTAGCATCATGATCAAAATTTATAATTACAGTCTTCACTGAAAAATATTCTGAAAAAAAGAGAAAGAACATTTGCAAAGTGTAAATACTGGTTTATATAAGGAGTATGAATTGACCTGGATGTGGAAATCCCTTCCTGTCAGTGGCAGAGAAGTTCGTGGAAACATTATTTTTCACATCTGTAACAACTAAAAGTAGTATAAATTAGAAGGAAAACTAAGGAGGAAGAAAACCTTTAAAAAAAGTAAAGCAAAAGGATGGAAGATGAAAATAAAGGTGAAGATCGAACCACTCCCATTAAAGCTGCCAGATAAACATTTTGAAAAGATAATGTGGTATATCATTCTTAAGTGTCTGTTCTATTTATAACACTGAACAGCTATAGAATTTTGTAATGTGTTATCTACTAAGTGGCTACCTACACTTTATGTACAAATGTGTTTAATGGAACCGCTGTGCCATTTAAAAAAGTAATTCAGTGGGGGTAGATTTTGAGAAGGGAAGCTGCACGGTTGGTTTGTGTGTGTGTGTGTGTGTGTGAGAGAGAGAGAGAGAGAGATATTTTCACTCCAAATCTTGCCTCTCCCATGGTTTTCCCCCATGCAGTGTTAAAAATGTGGCTAAACATGTGTAATGTAGCTATCTCCAAAGTCTCATGAAGCTGGAGTGTCTAAAATAAGATAGGGATGGGCAGTTACTGTATTCCTGTGAGCGGTTATATTCTCCTGATAGTTATCCACACATAGGCTTGCCAGGCCTGCTGTTATAGTGGGAGACCTCCTGGCAAGCCTCACTTTAGCCCCCAGCATCTGAAGGACTGGCAGGAATAGATGGTGGCAAATTGCGGGGACATACACTAGCACTGTAGTGGCATGCAACACCACTTCCTGGGGTAGGGGGGAATGGACGTGACGACACTCAAAGATTTGTAAACGTGAGACACTCAAAGATTTGTAAAAAACGTGAGACACTCAAAGATTTGTAAAAAACGTGAGACACTCAAAGATTTGTAAAAAACGTGAGACACTCAAAGATTTGTAAAAAACCTCTATGGCTCTACCACTGAGGTTTTTTTGGTTTTTTGTTTTGCAGATCCTAGAACATCACATGATATCACTTCCAATTTTTACCACAAATGACATCAGTAAGCTGGAATCATTCTGGTGTGCCAGTCCTAAACCCCCAAACACTCCTGGGAGTTGCTGGCTGAGGCCTGGTAACACTAAATGTACCTTTTTATACATCTCAATACCGTGATTAAAATTTGGTTGGGCTGTCATGGGGAAGATCAGATTCCAGGGCTGGAACTGTTCTTGGACCATTTTACTGTCATCACTGAAAGAAAGAATATTGCTTAAACATTACATCAAAAAGGATTTCCCATGTAACAACCAGACCTTGGAAATCTTGATTCCAACAATTTCCTTTGTTTATGCCCCAAACTAGAAATGATCATGGTGATTCTGTCTCTTTAAATGTGGGTCTACCTCAAGATTCACTTTTGATACTGGAGCCCAGATGAAGGCTCTCTCTCTCTCTCTCTGTGTAATAAACTCTGAAGTGCTAAGCCAAGTTCAGGAGGGTGTTCAGGATGCCTCACCTACATGCCCCTTTCACTCTTAAAACTGGACCATCTTTCCAGATGATTGGAGCAGGCCTCCATTTAAAGAGAGAGGCTGGATGTATCATGTCTGGTGTGGTTCCTTCAGTGCAATCCTGTGCAGATTTACTCCAATCTAAGCCCACTGATGTCAATTCTACATAGGATTTCACTGTCAGCATCTAGGTTAGACATTAAAATGGAACTGGAATGTGTACATTTTAAGTGTGTGTGTGTGTGTGTACATTTCACTGGCAGTCTTTAAGCAGCAGCTGAACAAACACTTGTCAGGGATGTTCTATCTAGGCTGACCCTGCATCGAGCAGGGGGTTGGACTAGATGGCCTATAAGGCCCCTTCCAACTCTGTGATTCTATGATTCTGTGATTCTATGATTCTGTGAGTCTAAGTCTGTGTTGGAAAAAGGATATTTTATTTTTTTAATTACTAAAGTCACACAGGGTGTTTGCATGTCTCCCTGTCTCCCCCCCCCCATCCCTGTCTCTGTGTATATACACACTCATACACAGTATGTGTATCTATATAATGATCTAACTCACTCTGAACCTCTGGAAAAGGAGAGCATAAAATCAAGATTAATAAACAGAGGAGAGAGGACACAAGGCGTAGCATGATTTTCAATGGGTTTCCCTTTTGTAAGCAAGGCTTCTTCCAGCACTGAACCACCTCATTTACATGAACAAAATAGCGCCTTTGCATTGCTACAGTAGCCGAACCTTGAATTACAGCCCTGGGGGTCATTCTCAACCAGCTCAGCAGGGGGGCACCCCAGCCGCCTGTGTATTTATGACCAGGCGAGGTGGGGTATGTGTGTGTGGAGTCCAGCTTTTCTCTGCACAGAGAAGAAAAGCAATTCCAGTGCCACAAAGGAAAATACAACCCCCCCCCAAACCCCAAAACACACACACAACCCCACCCCCATACATCGAATTGTTTCCTAAGGGTTAATAGTACTGATTTCTAACAAGCAGGACTCATCATTAATCAGCACAACCACTCCAAACGCCAGCCAAAATCCAGAGAAATGTGATTATTTCCTTTCCCCAAATTTCAGATGTTCCAGCAACAAGGCCTTTCAAAAGGTATGGATGCCCCCTTTTCCCCACAGAACAGTGGAACAGATTAATTCTGAAGTAAGCAATTAATCTTTTTAAATAAAAGACAGGGAGCAAAGTTTGACCTCATGGAGCAAGGCTGGCTGATTGAAGCTGCTCTTTGCATAAGCTGGCATAGCAGGGCTCGAGAGTCCTGTTTCTCTTTAATACTAATAATACTTAGCATTTGTATAGCACGCAACATACCTTATCTGAAGGCTGATTTAAACAGGACATGATGAGAGCAAGGAAAACTTACCTGTGCAGTGTTGTATGCCTCTGGCATCTAATCTAAACTGGGTCACCTTGCCTGGGTGTGCAGTGTTAGAACACCAGGGATCCATAGGATGGGCAAACACTGCATGGCCATGCAATGATTCCACGCTAAGAGCATGTAGCATTGCACAATTATGTTCTTGCTCGCCTGGCATTTCATTTAGACTTAGTCCAGGCAAGATAGGATGTTGACAGAGTTATTGGTTTAAATCTGGAGGCCCTTTTCAGACATTCACTTTTGGTGCGCTATCTGAGATCTTCCCAATATGTGCAGATGCCATTTCCATGCATGTAGTGCTTCAGTTCATGCTTTCTAGCCAAATTGGTTCTGAAAGCAGCTGACCAGCTATGATGCCACTGTCCTCTTCCCTCCCTCAGAAGCAAGATTTTCCCTCCATCGCCCTACTCGTCTCTTCTTTCCTGAAAATTTCTGGCTGTCCCACCTTGTCACTGTATAATATTTTGGCTGTTTGCTCAGCCCAGAAACTAAGGGAAGGAATGGGAGCACCCTTGAATTTATATTACTTAAATGGCACTTGAGAAGTTTTTATATTCTAAATTAACAAAATATTTTATTCAGCATAAAGGTGAATAAAATCAGGTGAAATCAGGGGTAAAAGTTCTGAGGTAAAATCAGTACATACACAGACTTTAGTTCTCATGTTTCAAGCTAATGATAGTTTCTTAAGCTGTTCAGAATTACTTAAAATCTTTATGTCGAGAGGCTTTTGTTCCAGTGTTTTCCCAAACAACCCAGTTCACTGTCTGAGTATTTTCTGACTCTTTTGGTTTCCAGAAGGCTGGTACACTTTTTCCAGTACCCAAACCCCTTCTCAGTTTTTAACTGACTCTTAAGGTCTCTGAAGGCAGTTTCTGACCACACCAGACTAGGGATCTCTTCACTCTTCAGAGTTAACTCCCTGTTTGACTGGGTAGGGAATTTTCTTCTCCCTTTAGAAGATCCGTTATTTTGGAATTTTGTATTTTGGTGGTTGTAATTGTATACTTTGGTGTTAAAAACATAATACAAATATTATTAAAAAAAAAGAAAAGAAGAAGATCTATCCCCTTTCTTCGGCCCAAATGGGAGTCTTTGCCTACTTCCTGAACGTCCTTGCCAACTTTCCCCTGGTTCTCCTGTCTGTGTTAAACTGCTCTCAGTCAGGGCAGTACGAGACTCTTCTCAGTTAGGGCTGAAACCAGATTACTTCTCTCCTCAGCATCCAGCTCTAAAGTCTCTCTCTGCTCAGCTGACACTAACCAATCAGATCGCTTGGAGCAGCCTGCCACTCAAGGCTCTCTGGTTTATGTGAAGAATTAACCCTTCACAGCCCTTTAGCTGTTTGTACAGCACTTCTAAGCCTTTAAAAGGGTAGTTTGTCACAGCAGCCATGTCTGTCTGTCTGTCTGTCTATCTATCTATTCTACCAGTGTGGTACAGTAGTTAGAGTAAAGGACCCAGGTTCAAACCCCTAATCTTCCTGGTCACCCTTCTTCAGCCTAACCTACCTCATAGAGTTTTGGGGATTAAAATTGGTGATGGGGGCTACTTATCCTGCAGCCAACTGAACCACAAGGAAAGGTGGGGTATAAATGTTTTAATAAATAAAAAAATATATGCTGTTGTGAGCTGCTTGAAGGAAGGGTAGGATAAGTAAATCTAATATATAAGTAATTCAGTGCAAATATGCTTTGAGAAGGGGATTCTCCATTCGGGTAGATCCAGACAATGATGGTGGAGGAGAAAGTTACCCCCCGCAAAGTTCCCTTCTCAAACTTTGGAAGCAGGAATGTGTGTGTGTGTGTGTGGGGTTTCCTTCATGTGGGTCCAGGCATGCTGAAGGTGGGGTTGACTGCTTATGATCAGGTTTGTATGGTTGTGCATTTCTTATTTCATTTCACTGACAAACTTCTCATCTTTCTTTATTTCTTTCAAAACACTTTAACAGCATTTGCTATGCCATGTTTACATTATATGCCATTTTACGCTATTTATATGCCATTTATGCAATTTTTACGCCATTGATATGCAACTGATGCAAAAACAGATGTCAATTTCAGTGGCAATTATTTCTATAAAAATGTTAAATGTGGTTGGGGGGAAAGACAGCTATAGTTTTGTTCTGTGTGCAGAAACTTTGACTTTTCAATTGGAACAGAATTTTTCATGAAAATCGGAATCACCCCACTTCTTTCCAGAGACTCAGGATGCTGACTTCTGATTCCCTCATAGCGAGCCATGCTATGGCAAGCTGTGCGGGTCACAGTACACATACACATACAGTACACAGTACACATACACATATACCATAATACGACATAATTGTTAATATTAAATACATAAATATAAACTTTTAAATTATCAACGTAACTCTGAGCCTGTACGGCTGTCTCTACCTGAGACCGTTGAATGTTAGCCAGCCCTTGAGTGTGTTCAGATGGGCAGCTAATCCCACCATTAGCCCGGTTCTAATTTGATCCCCATCTTTTTAATCCATTGTTGCACAACCAGACAGCCCCCCAGTGAATTGCCTTATTGCGCGCTGCCTCCGCTGTGGATTGTCTAGATGGCGTCCACTGAAGAAAGAGCACATGGTGTTTTTTTTAAAAAAAAACATTTGCGCATGTGCATAGGTGTGACATTGCATGCTTGTTGATCCGCACATGCGCAGAATAAAATGAGCAAAGCACCGTGTGAGAGACCTGTTCAGGACCATCCCGACAAGAAGATTGCGTGCTGGAATGAACGATCAGACAGGGGAAAGTCTGCAATTGGCCCGTCAGGAATTGAAAACTCCAGATTTAAACTAGTATTTTTAATGACGACTCCGAAGCGTGGCAAAACGAGATACTCATGGAAGGGGGATGTTTTCCAGATGTTGTTGTGTGGACGTTACCTTTAAATCCATGAGGCACTCGTGCCTGGCATGGATCTAAAGAGCCGTCTGATCAGCCTTGTCTAGCTGAGTGAGTGGAAGGGCTTTCTTCTCTGCCCACCCACTGTCTCCTCAGCACGAAGCCCAGCAGTTCAGGGGAGAGTGTGGCCAAAAGAGGGTAAGCTTGCTGTGGACAAAGGGGAATAAAACTACCATGGCTATGGCCAGCTTTTCTGAGTGGCTGTCATGGTGGTGGTAGCCTTTTTACTGTCTTTTCTCTGCAGACAGCTTGCTCTCCTTCTGGCAGGCACTCAGGTGCTGGGTAGAGAGGGCAATGGCTATAGAGAAGGGTGGAGGGTTGTTGGAGAGGGCAGGCCCTTTTCTTCCATCCATGGCAGGAGGCCTGTATCTCAGGAAGGTTTGGAGCTTATCTGTCCTTCAGCCCCTCCAGTGGTGGCTGTTTCAAGATCGGAACCACCTGCCAACCCCAAGCTCTACTGGGCACTGGCCCTGTCCACTTTCCCAGGACAATGTCAATGCCACACTGAGGAACGGTGATCAGAAGAGTCACAGGTGGCATGTCAAAGAAGCCACTGAGTATCACTGCACTAGATCCTTTATGTGGATCTTTTTCTGTAGGCATGGATAGATACTTCCCCATAAGTCCTGCATGGCCAAGACCCACATGCCTGAAGGACTGCCTGACTCCACTGGGGCCTTGACACTCCTTACAATCAAATCAGGAACCTTTCCCAACAGTCTGCTCCACTTGGATAAGTAAGATAAATAGGAGCCCAAGGCAAAGCCTGTTCTGTGGCTACACCCGCCTTCTGGCATGGCCTTACAATGAGGAAGACTAAATTTGTTTTACCATTCCAATGATTTTTAAATCTTATTGTAATTATTCTTTGGCTGAAAATTATTTGGATAGTTGGATGCTTGAATTTTGAACTGCCAGGTTCTCCCAATCCCATCCGGCAGCCCCTGACCCCTGCCACTGATGCTTGGTAGGACAGCAGGGGGAAAAGGTGAGGGAAATCGCCATTGCTCTTCCAGTATGAACGTGTAAGTGACCAATCGCATAAGAGGGACACTCTAGGATGCCACTGAAACTCTACAGTAGGCCGGAGACATTGTGCTGTGGGAGCAATGGTGATTTGTATTCGTCCTCCCACACCTTTTGCTGGTTGTCTGTACAACCCTTTGTTTGATCTATGCTGATGTTATTGCTTTTATTCTGATTTCCACGGTGTATAATTACTAAACTAGATTCTTGATCAACCAGGTATAAGCCACCTTGAACAGACTGTTAGAGAACAGAGATACCACATACAGACATTTGATACCACCTCATATCTGAAAGGCGTTCCACAGAATTCAGTTCATACATTCAGCAGTTTGTCAAGAATACAGTAAGTATAGAAGAGTATGAAGTATACCTTCATGTGACCCAGGCCTATGATGGTGCTGATTAAGAAACAGCACTCTCTGTAGTCATCCCAAGGAGCACTGACATTGCAGGGGACTCTGTATGTGTGTGTGGTGTGTGTGTTAAGAGCAGCAATTAAATGCAGCCAAGGCTGTGGCTGGGAAGCACATGACACTGAAGGTCTGGGTTAGGTTAGAACTAGGAGAGGAGACCTCCCTGGAATTCTATTTAAGTCACCTGTGACGGACAAAAGGTGGGATCCACAGGCCACACATGAATAAACGTAACATAAAAAGAAAATCACATCTTTATTTTATTCCCTTTAGTTTACAACCCACCTTTCTTGCTGAGACTCAAGGAGTTTTTCCTTCCTTCCTTGTTTGTTTGCTTATTATTTATTTATTTATCATTTCGATTTGTATAGCGCCCTTCCTTGAATTCAAAATTTAAAAACAATGCAGTAGAAACAGTAGAAGACATGACGTATCCTAACCAAAGGAAAAAGTACGTAAAACAAACAGTGCAATAAACTGCAACCCTATGCTGAACAACTAACACAGGTGCTTAAAATGTCTTGATGCAAGGAATATTTTTCTCGGAATAACACAATAAATTAACACAAGGGCCCAATCCAGCCCAGATGAAGCACTTTGAAATCCTGTTGATTCCAATGAAAGCCATTTAGACTTCTGCAAGGGCTTTCCCTTCCTCCATGGAGCCAAAAGCAGCTTTTTTGGGATGATTTGGTGAGGGTAAACCTACAGCAAAGAAAGGGTTAACTGCCCTTCCTCCCTTATGATGGTCTCATGATGGTCTCATATTGGAGACTGGAAACAACTTTACATTTTAAACAAAAAAATAAATATGATGGGGGTGAGATAGGGGGTAGTACACATGATTTACATTATGTCATTGAAACCTTAAAGTTCCATCTGAAATGCATGGTGCTTAGCATTGGTTGGCCTGTGCCTTCTGTTTTTGAAATATGATGCTTTCTTTTGTTACATGAATTGGGAAAAGGTGCTACAGGGAAACCACTGCATATATCATTGCAGAGGCCTTGTCTGCGTTCACTGGCTGGGACTTCCACAAAGAGGGAGGGTTCAATCCCAGACACAGCACAGACTTCTGGCAAAACAGCCTAAGGTCATGAACATTTACACATTTCCTGGCACCCAGCTGAGCCCAACTCTGCTTCAATTTTGTACGGTTTTGGGGGTGGGGGGGACAACAGCACATTGGTGGGATTCAGGGAGCAGCAGAATTCTTCTGTGTAGGGTCAAGAGCTGCAGAAACAAACAGTGGTTCCGTGCCAGGAAGCAGTTCCTGTAATTACATCTGTAAAAGGTCTTCTAATCAGCATCCCCGCAGCTCAGCTTTTAAGTCCTCTTTGGGTGGGGCCAACATGTGTGAAAAATGCCACCTAGGCAATAGGACTGTGGACTTATTTGCTGAGTTGGTTAGTGGATTCATTCATTTAAATTGCAGTTATTGAAATAAACACTACTAAAGTCTCAGAATGAGTTCCTCTGTGAAATATGGAACAGGGCGTCAGATAAAAAGTCATAAACCATTTCATAAACTAGCAAAGCTCTAAAGCCGACTCTGAGGATACAAACAGTTATATCACGGATCTTTGTGGGCCAGTATGCATGTACTATTGACCTTTTACAGGGGGATGGAGACCTCTGATCTTTGTCATGCCTCTCCATTCTGTTTGTGCCCAGTAATACAGAGCAAAGGTTAGAGTACTGGACTTTTAGGGTATCAATTTGTCAACACACATTGTGAAAATTTGAGAGGTGTAGCAATTTCCAGTGAAGTGTAGATCCTTGACTGGACCAGTGTGATCTGAGTTCCAGTCTCCATTTAGCCATGAAGCTCACTAGGTGACCTTGGGAAGGGGCTGTGGCTCAGGCGAAGAGCCTCTGCTTGGCATGGAGAAGGTCCCAGGTTCAATCCCCGACATCTCCAATTAAAAGGGACCAGGCAGTAGGTGATGCGAGAGACCTCAGCCTGAGACCCTGGAGAGGCACTGCCAATCTGCATAGACAATACTGACCTTAATGGACTGAGGGTCTGATTCAGTACAAGGCAGCTTCATGTGTGGTTAGTCATTCCAATTTACCATATGGAGTTGTTGGGAGGAGGCCAGGATTGTGTTCTCCTGAATTCATTGGAGAAAGAGTGGGATAAAAAGGTGTGGAATCGATTATCAATCTTCGATATATTCAACTGCAAAACAGAGAAAGCGTAGCTTAAGAGCACTTGGATAGGCTGCTTTTGTTATAGGTAAAGGTTTCCCTTGCTTGAAAGCCAGTCGAATATGACTCTAGGGATGCGGTGCTCATCTCCGTTTCCAAGCTGCAGAGCCAGTGCTGTCCAAAGACTTTACTGTGGTCATGTGGCCAGCATGACTTTAGTTATACCTTATAATAATTAGATGAGCAGCCACACCAGTGGTCTCATCACAGGCCAGTTGCTCCCTTCTTGAAAATTTGAAGCATAAGCATGTGTGATTTCAGCATGCACATCTAGTACATAAAACCATCTGTTTATTTAAAAAATATCTCATTCATTAAAAAAGTATCGGAGGCATTTATATCAAGATAAATACAATAACTTTCTTTAGAATGACTTTTAAGGAATACAGAAGTGGCAGTTGGTAGCAGGAGGGGTCACCAGAGCTGGAATGAATGGGCACTGGGTGTTGGCCACCTCCCCAGCTCTTCTCTCTCCTCCCCTCAAGTGGCCACCTCAAGTAGAATCATTGGGAGACAGATGACAGGCAGTAAATTTAAAATACATCAATTTTTTTAAAAAAAGCAGGCTCACACCATTTGTGACCTTACCAGCCTGAACACAGTCCAGTTTTGGATTGTGACTTGCTGGGTGCTTATGACAACACATGATTTTGCAATCCCACAAAGGCAGAGAATGTTTGTTAAGCTCCTGGTGGACAACTGAGCAGGACTGATGTGTTTGGCTTAGTGCTCAGGTCCCCAGTCTGGTTGAGCCTGAGGGCACGTGTGGGAATTTGAGAAAAGGGACTGGGCACCACCACAAAATGGATGCCATGGGAAGACAATCACAGCATGACAGTGATGGTGTTGTGAGCCCAATCACAAAAATATTGGGAGCTTGCAAGCCAAGCATCTTCCTGTGATGGAGGTAGCCGTTTCTGAATGGGCGATCTCGGTAGACACAAATGTAATACCTCCTGGGCTCTTCTGAAGCTCTTCCTGCTCCACTGAGGCAGAAGAGAGCCATAACGGGCTCTTTTCTTTGGGAAACAGAAGTCTTGTTGAAAAAGTAAATTACAAAAAAGAACAAGGTCTCATCTACTTACAAGAAGTTCATACCATCAAGTTCCTGGCAATTCTTAGAGGTACCCTTTGTCACTTCTGGGTAGCTCTAGGAATCGCCAGGAACTCTATGTAAGTAGACACTGCCCTGGTGATGGGAAATGGGACCTGAGGGCAAGGGATCCCTTACTGCCACTGGATCTTGGCAGCCCCACTTATCTCCCTCTCCGCTGGGAGACTTTTCGAGAGCTGAAACAGCCCCCTGCCATGGAAATCCACTGCTAGGGTTCCTGGTTTTCTGGTGGTTCCTAGAGATGAAGGCTTATACTCAAAGGCTTATACTCTGGAAATCTTCTTGGTCTCCAAGGTGCTACTTGATTCTTGCTCTTTGACTGCAGACCAACACAACTACCTACCTGAAATTATTTAGAGAAGTATGATATCCAGGGCTATTTTTGGGCAGGAACGCACAGGAACGGAGTTCTGGCTGGCGCCTGAGTTGGCCACACCCAGCAGGAACTCATTAGCATAATAGGCCACACCCAACAGCAGAAATTCATTAGGATTGGCTACATTAGGGGTATGTGGCCTAACATGAAACTTAATTCCTGCTACAAAAAAAGCCCTGAGTACAAGGTAAACAGAATAAGAAGCAAAAGGTGGGTGTGGCTGGATGACCACTTTTCTGGTAACATTGGGGTGTGGCTTAATATGCTAATAAGCTGTGATGTCAGTGGTGTGGCCTAATATGCTAATGAGTTTCTGCTGTTGGGTGTGGCCTATTATGCTAATGAGTTCCTGTTGGGCTTTTTCTACAAAAAAAGCCCTGATGATATCATTTCCAGTTTCACCCCAGCAGTGATGCCCTGTCATCACCTGATGGCACCCCACCTTATCCCTGCCTCCCTGCCTCCTGCTGTTGCCAGGCTGTTGCCTGAGGGACTGCCTGTTGCCATATGTACCCCAGAGAGCACTGCATTCAGGGATCCAGAACTGGCTGGTCCTCCCGAGTATAAAGGAGGCCAGACTGGCGACGACTAGGGCCAGGGCTTTTTCGGTGGCGGCCCCACTGTGGTGGAACAAGCTCCCAGAGGAGATCAGGGCCCTGTGAGACCTTTTACAGTTCTGCAGGTGCCAGGGCCTGTAAAACGGAGCTTTTCTGCCAGGCTTTTGGAGCCGCCACCACTACCACCACCACCACCACCACCAGGACTACTGTTGCTAGCAATGATAGCAATTGACATCTTATAATGGAAGAGTCCTAGTCTACTGGACCCTCAATTGCTGCCTGAGCTGAGCCCTCTTTGTAAGACTTCTGAAGCACTTTATGATAGCTGAAGTTGACTGGACCTATGCTATCTTGAAGCCGAATGGAGTTGGCGTCACAGTGATTAGCACTGTAGCTGAAGGGAGCTGATGTTATGAAAACTAGCACTTTATCATCTTACTGGGGTTTTAACATTGTATTTTAATATTGTATTTATACTGATTTGAATTTTATATTGTTCTGAGTGATTGTTTTGAGTGTCGGATTTTTATTAATTGTAAGCTGCCCTGAGCAGGCCTTGCCTGGGAGGGCAGGATAAAAGTTTAAACAAACAAATGCACAGGAAGGTGCCATGCTGTCCCCGGGCACCATGTTGGGGATCTGTCTTATTCGCTCACAAATAGTGCAGACCTGAAACACAGGAAGTCTTCTTGAGCAATAATCATGTGTGGTCCAAAGGAAGAGGAGAAGGGATGGCACTTTGTTTTCCCTAATGGTGCTGCTGACCACACCACTGCCAGAGTCGTCATCGTTCTTCGTACAGATGTCAATTTAAATTGACCGAAACTCACTGATCCCAATATCCATATGTCCGTCTCTTTATCAGAGGCCCTTCATGTTCTTTCATTGTGTAGTGATGTCTGCTTGGGAAGGGCGGTTAAGAGCGACAGACTCTAATCTGGAGAACTGGGTTTGATCCCCACTCCTCCACATGAAGCTGGCTGGGTGACCTTGGGTCAGTCACAGCTCTCACAGGGTGTCTGTTGTGGGGAGAGGAGGTGAAGGATATTGTAAGCCGCTCCAAGACTCCTTTAGGTAGTGAAGGATGTGGTATAAAAACTTTCTTCTTCTTCTTCGCTGCTGCTGCTGGCATTCAGGTATCAGATAAAGGCCTTCTTCATCCTGGGTAGGCAAGTAGACCTACTCACTCATGGATTATATTGGTACCAGAGTGCATAAAGGCTCACAAGTGCAGCAGAGCCATTTGGCACATTGTTGACACGAGCAAGAACCAAAGTTACACACAGAACCTCTTTATATTTATATTTGAGACCACCCATGGGGAGGGTGGTCTATAAATCAAATAAATTAATTTTTTTTGCAAACTAATATGAGTCCTTTTATTTAAGGCACTCCATTCTAGATGGGATAGGGGAGAGATAGATTCTCTAATCAAGTCTAACCAGCTAGATGGATGAAGATGTTCTCATGTTGCCAAGATGGAGAATCATGGCATTGTGTGGAGAGCGAGGGAGAAGCCAGAAGGAAGGAAACTTTCCCTAAGAGTAGCAATCTACACATCAAAGGGATAGCATCAGGGAGTAGTAAAAACAAGTGTGGTCAGAATCCTGCCTGTCTAGCTCTCTGACTCTCTTGTAGTCTTCCTCTTTAATCTGAGACTAAGGCTGTGGTCACACATGCTAAATAATCCACTTTCAATCCACTTTCAGTGCACTTTCCAACTGGATTTTTACTGTGTGAACTGGCAAAATCCAGTTCGAAAGTGCATTGAAAGTGGATTGAAAGTGGATTATTTAGCGTGTGTGACCACAGCCTAAGATACAGCGTAAAAAGCCCTCCACTTCCAACACTCACTGCTGCGGGGTCTGTTCTCCTCCTGGCCTCAACTCTCTCTGTTACTGTATTTGTGAAACACATTAAACTGGGTTTAGTTTTCATTGTTTGTACTTTTCTAAATCTTGTCATGGCTCAGTTTAATTTGATCTTATTGTCTTCTTTTTGGGTTTGCAAAAACCAGAAGGTGGCATATAAATATTTTGATAAAATAAAATCAAGCACAGTCTTTTGGCCATGTTTCTTTCCTGAGTGCACAATCCATTTACCTGGAGTGGACTAAGTTCCCCAGGGTCTGGCCCCTTTGTGGATACATGACAAGTGTAGAGAATACTTTGATTTTCCGTAGTTTCTTGAATAAATAATCTCAGCTGAGGCTTGAAAAGAAGAGATCTTAGCTAGATTAGGACTTCCTATATGCATTTCTCTGCAGGTTGGATGAAAACAACCACAACTGCTATGCAGAATAAGCAGGTTTATGAGATGCGGCATATTTGTTTGTCTTAATGGCCTGCACATCAACAAGTGCAGCATTATCAGATGTTTGAGTAAACTGGAATGCCCACCTCAAAATGTGGTCAGCAAATACAGCAGAATGAAGAGATGGCATGTGGCAATAGTGCAGAAATGGAGGGACCCCCCCCCCCCCAGAACACCAATGGATCAACAAAATATGGGAATTTTTTCTCCTAGAAAAATGTATCACTTATTTTGACACCAACCTAAAAACACGAGAGATCTTTAGCCTGCTTGAAAAGTGGTATCCCTTCCTACAAAAACTCGACATTGATAAGATTAGCGGAGAACTCATAACAATAGACGCCATTACTTCTTTTCTGCCATAATAACTTCGACATCCTTGCTACCAGCCCCCTTAATAGCAAAAATTCATCTTACGATCCCCCCGCGCTAAGCACCTACACTCCTCACTCACACTGCCTACTGGGTTAAATATACACTTGAGTGTCACCTTGCTCTTGAGCTGTAGGATGCACCTCTTAACTTTCTTCGATGTCTTGTTAAGTTACTGTTGATTCAATTTGGATGTAAGCCTGGGGTGGTTTTCGCCAACATTACCTTTTGTACCTTCCGTCTCCTTCTTTGTAAACTGTACTGCTGTTAACTTTAAAACTTAATAAAATTTATTAAAAAATAATAATAATGAAGAGATGGCATGAAGAGTACCAGGCTGCTCCCTTATGTAAAAGACTCCCCTCACACACACACACACACACACACACACTGCAAGAAGAGCACTAGTGAAGCTATGAGACAGGTGGACTAGATGCTTTCTACCTACTAGGTTTTACTTGCAGGGATTTTAAAGATATCTTTCTCTAACCGATTTCGCACAAGCCTCTGCTCCGTCCCTGCTCTTCCCTTCCCCCCAACTGCATGCGTCAATTTCCCACTATGTGCTGCATGGCTGCATTTTAACCCGCAGCTTCGCCCGATTTTCCCCAGGTCTTCTAGATCCTCAAAAAGCAGGACCAAGAAGCTGCGGGGAAAATCAGGCAAAGCTGTGGGTCAAAATGCGGCCGCAAAGCACATAGTAGGAAATTGATGCATGCAATTGGGGGAAAGGGAAGAGCGGGGGTGGAACAGCGACTTGTGCGAAATCGGTTTCTCTCTTTCTCTTTTACACACACAGAGACTCATTTCTACCTGACCATCCATTCATGGCTCTCTCCTTCATAATATGGGGGGCATCAAAGATAGCAGCATGGCTGAAATACAATCTGAATAAATACAGTTCACATTACTATTTCAGGGTTCTGCCACTTCATCCTGCTACATTTTAATTTTATTTATTTAATTAATTCATTTGTACTCTGCCTTTCTCCTCATTGGGACCCAGTGTTCTCCATTTTATCCTCACACCAAGCCCATGAAGCAGGTCAGGCTGAGAGAGTGTGACAGGCACAAAGTCATGAGTAGTCCAGGCTTTGATCACAGGAGTAGGACAGGAGAACTCTAATCACAGAAAGGCTCTGGGTCAATTGGATTTTCTTTCCCATTTGTGCAGGTAAAGAAGAAGAAATGGGTTATGGGCCTCCCTTTCCTTCTCTGGCCACTGGGAAGAGGTGAGAGCAAAGAACCTTGGGAAATGAATCAGGCTCTCCATCTGAATGCCGAGTTGGTGCCACCAACTTCTTGAAGGTTGAGAAATTTTGAAACATACCTATTGGATCATATTTTTAAAGTAATAATTCCAGTCAGTGACTTGGAGCCAAAGTGATCCAAAATACCTACACCATGGGAGGCTGCCTGCTGCATCTCTGAATGATATCTTGCTCTAGCCTTCCCATTTCCAATTGTCTCTTGCAAGGAACAGGTAAGTCTGATGTATCTTTACACTGCGTATGATTGACCCCTGTGAGGTCAAATACTATTTAAGCTGATGCATTTTAAGAGCCCTGTCCTAAACAGGTCTACTCAATGGGGCTTACTCCCAGGAAAGTGGTCTTATGACTGCAGTGTAAATGCACACTTTTCAGGGTATATAAGGTGCATTGTAAAAGGGAGAAATGTTTAAATGCAATTGTAAATCAGCATTATCATCAATTACATTAGAAACCAGATTAAAGTATGTTTGGTGGTAGAGGTGCTGAAAACCACTTCAAGTTGCCATGCAAATATCTGCAGCTAAAACAGCAATAGCAGCTACATGGAAATCTAAAAACAATTTAACAATAAATCTATGGTATAAGAAAATCTGGAACATTTACATAATGGAAAAAAATCTCAGACATAATGAAACAAAAAACCCCAAAAGGTAAACATAATGACATTACAAATATATGGTCACCCATTATTGCATATCTAACCGCTAAAGAAACAACACCTGTTATATTAAACACTCTGCACTTATGGTAAAACTAACAAAGCAAACTCACAAAATGTATGGAATGTATAAAAGTTGACTGTATCAGCCTTCAGATAAGAATCTAGGAATAAGCCTATTCTGTATATGTATACTGTACGTTGTAAATGAAAAATGAATATTTAAAAAAAACCCACTTCAAGTGGCAAGCGCGTACTCCATCGAAAAATGAAGTGTATTTCAAATTATCATTCAGAAAAATAAAGAGGACTGGGAACCTCCTGCTCTAAAGTGTGTGGGGCTTGATGATTAATCCAGACTGTGTGTGAGCCAAGTCAGTTTCCATAAGGTCTATGTACTATTCATGGTGTCTACTTTGCCAGTCTTTGGGTGGATGTGCTGAGCGATGGAGAGAGAGAGAAAGAGAGTGAGCGCACTTGGAGGTTTATGGTGACCAGCTTTGTCCCACGAGCACAAGTGCCTAATTAGATCTGACACAGCGGAGGCATTTCCCTGACATTTATGCCACTGTCTTTCAATCTTTGGAAGCGTTTAAAGTCTTGTGGGAGGCACAACAAACAATGTCAGACATAACATAAAATCCTCCAGTAGTTGTGACCCAGAGAAAGGAGAGAAGGAGGGGAAGGAGAGAAAGAGAAGATGGGGTTGTGGTGGGAGGAGAAAGGAAACTCACATGTGTATGTTAAGTGCATTTAATGGGGGAGCAGAAGGGAGGGTCTGTTTTATGTTTGTTTGTATATTTGTAATGGGAAGGGGTCCTGTGCTTGTAGGAAGAAATAAAACGGGTCATTTGAATACTTAAGAACTGTGCAGGGAGGCGGAAGTCACAACGAAGGCCATCGCCTGAACAAACTAATCACATGGTAATCAAGAGGCTGGGGGTGGTGGGGGTGGTTAGGCGTTACTGACTGAGCTGTACTTTACAAGAACTTTCAGCCAGCCGTAGGAACAGCCTTATCCAGTGATATCTTTGCTGTCTTGTAAGTTTTGAAAAGAATATATAACAAAGCTAAGACTGCAGTTAAAAAATGAGGATAACAAAATATGTTTATTTCTTTATTTACAGTATTTATAATCTGCCTTTCTCCCTGGGAACTGAAAGTGGATCGTGCAGAGTGAGTCAATACAATCAACAGGATACGACATTCAATAAACAGTGGATTAGGATTTGGGTTGTAGAACCAACCAGAAATCTAAAAACAGAACTGAAGCAAAGCCAAGGGATCAACATGACACATTAAATGAAGCAAAATTACATAGTAGAATCCAACTTGCAGGAAACTATTCATTGTCGTATAGATGGCAATCCCTAATAATTTATCTACCTACTATCTGACTATCTATTATCTGCATCGAAAAGCCCTCTTGAATGATTCAGTTTTGCATCGTTTGTGAAAAGCCAGGAGAGTAGGAGCCTTCCTGACCTCCTCAGGCAGGCCATTCTCTGGGGGGGGGGGGGGGCACAACAGAGAAGGTGTTCAAGACTTTTGTTTGTTATGCTGTCTCAGTATGTTGCCTTTTAGTTCAATTTTGAACACAGGTAAGCTGCCTTAGAGATTGCTGGCCTGTCTAGGGTTGCCAATGTTGGCCAGCAAGGCACTTCAAGTGCTCTTATGGATTTTTGAGATTCATAAGCTTGAACTTGGGTTGCTAGTATTGGAAGGGCCATGTGCATTCTCCATTGCAGGGGAAAGCTCCAGTCCACGCCAGGAGGCTGGCACCCAACATAGTTCACTAAGACAGAGACAAAGAATCCTTCTGCATGAGGTTTCTTTCTGTCGCACCACGCTGGTCAAACCCTGCCCCCTCCAACATACCTGAACGGATTATGCTGACGTGGTTGCCTGGTAACTGATGGTCGGGCCATCACCCAGTCGGCCAGGACCATTAACAGACAATGCAGTGGCCCCGGTGAGTCATCAGACCTCACCCGAAGTGTCAGTTCCTGGTAAGATAATAGTTTCTGCAATATTGTCCACTCCCCGGCCCTCCTCCTTTTGTTTACCTTTAACCTATGGTAGGGTTAGAAAGGGACGGACCGCCTAGTAGGTGTGTTAGTGGGATGTGGTCTGCGCAGCCCGCCCTCAAGACCACCTAATAAAAGACCCTGCACAGAGGCAATCGGTCTCTTGAGCCATCGTCCCCTATCTGCTTTACTACCCCTTATGCCCAGCTTGCTATACCAATACTCTTGCCTCCATCTTTGAATCTCTGAATTCCGGAATAGAGAGAACCACGTGGTCTTGCAGGTTCGAACCGCGTGTCCCATATTTTTCTATATTTTCCTTCCCCATCCAATTCTTCCTTCGGTCGGACAACTCCTCTTCAGGAAGGTAACGTATTGCCCCCATCGAAATCCTGCTCATGCAAATGTGCTATTTTCTAGCTTTATTTCCTAGGCCTGTGTGTATGTGTGTGTGATTATGTTTTGGTGTGCTTGAACAACATCATCCAGTAAACGGCATTGAACTTCCTATCTGCCTCACGTGCCTCTTTCCTTGAGAACTCCCGGGAGGGGTGGGACCCTGGTATAGTTGGCAAGAACCCGTGTATTTCGCCAATTGCTAAACGTAAATTAAAGCAATTCGGCTAACACCAAGTCCCCCCGGGGAGTGGGGAAACCCCTGCTCCAGCAGCCCACTGCCCGCTGGCCAGGATTGGGCCGCCAGGGGGAACCCCACCCCCAAATTCCCGGGCTGAGGAGACATGCCCAGTGCAATGACATCACCCGGAGGTGACATCATCGCGTTGGGCCCATTTCAGGGGGGACGCTTTGTAATTCGAGGGAAAACTCTATGGTTTTCCCTCGAATTACTGAGGTCCCACCCCCAATGTGCCCAATGCGATGATGTCACTTCTGGGTAATGTCATCGCAGTGTTTGTGCTTTGCGCGCGTGCCAAAACCCTCCCGGAGCAGCAAGGACTCCTCCCCCGCTACAGGTAAGATGCCACTTGGCAACCCTAGGTCTGTCTCATGCATTACCGTCAACTCAGACTGGCAGTAGTTCTGTGCTGTTAAGGGTCCAACCAGAGTCTGTAGTGTATTTTATCTTTGTAAATAGCATCATGAATCCAACCATGAAGAAGGGAAGGTGGCATTGCATAGTCCAGTTTTATCAGATCTAGGAAGATAAGTACTGTTGGTACTTGGATGGGAGGCCACCAAGGAAGATTCTGCAGAGGAAGGCAATGGCAAACCACCCCTGCCTTGAAAGCCTCTTGTTGGGGGTCGCCATAAGTGGGTTGCAACTGGATGGCACTAATGTACGTATGCAACCAGTCGTGAAGCTCCAGCCATGGCATGGCATTCCCATTTGCAGAAGAGCAGGGTGCTAATTTCCACTGATTTCCCCTTCCACTGATGCAGAACTCACTGTGTTGTACCTGGGGCTCTGCTGAATCCACCCCCTTGAACAAAATCTCAGGGGATTTGGTAGGCTACAGTGAGAAGGGGAAGTGGGAGAATCCCCCCTCTGCCAACTTCATCAATGGTTGGATAATGGCACCAATAATGGCAAGAATCAAAAGATCAGGGTCATGGCTTGGGCCTCAGCGGGTGGGTTGATGCCGTATGTTTCCTACGTGGGGCAAATAAGAGTTCTGAATAAAACTGAGCTGGATTTTCATGTTTCTTGTTAGCTTTGACCCTTAGCCATGAGACTTTCCTAGCCCAGACAGCTGAGAGACTTTAAGGTGACATTGAACCTGAGAACTTCTGCATATAAGGCATACGTTCTAGCATGTATTCATGGCTGCTGCTGATGCTTCTCATTATTATTATTATTTTTTATCCTGCCTTTCTGCCCTCATAGGGCCACCAAGGTGGCTAACAAATTAAAACAGACAAAGCCATTAAAGCCAGTACACAAATATATCATTAAAACAATTGAAGACCAAAGCTTAAAATAAGTACAAAAGATAAAAACAACAGTTAAAACCCTGATGATGAAAAAGGATCACTGACAGAATGCCAAGTGAAGCAAAAAAAAGTCGTCACCCACTAATGGAAGGTGGCAATGGAAGAGGACAGGTGAATCTCTATAGGGAGAGAGTTTCAGTTTTGGTGCCATTACTGAGAAGGTCCTTCCTGGTCGCACTCACCTCATCTCAGAAGGTGGGGACATGATCTGAAAGAGAGCTTCTGAAGATGACTGCAGTTGTCATGTAGGTTCATAAGGGAGTAGTCGGTCCTTCAGATATGTTGGTCCCAAACCATACAGGGCTTTAAATGCCAGTCAGGGCAAGCAGCTCTTACTACAAAGTAATTTTGGATAAGATGACAGATATAATCACAAAGGAACAAGTTTCAATTTGCTTCTGCTTAGCTAGAGAAGATATATTCATGGAGAAATTATTTTATAAAACTGATACCACCACAGCAAATGATCTTTTTTTCTGTTTTGAAAGATGTACTCTGTTGCTTTGATCTCCTCAACTGATGCCATGGCCAGTGCTAAGATGGAGCATGAAATGTTGCCATCCCTCAAAGAAAGAGGAGCCAAGGGCATTATATGGTCACAACAGAGCATGTATGGTGAACTTGGTAGTGCAAGATTTGTCAGAAAATGTTGGTGGGTGTAAAAAATTTCTGGGAGAAATAGCTGAGCTGATCTCTTTTGTAAAAACTTCACCCAAACACCTCTACAACAGGGGAAAGAGAACATAAATCTGAGGCAATTTTGCCCCACAAGGCTGACTGTTAGGGCAGCTGCCTTACAGTCACTTGCTTCTAATTATAGGGAACTGATTGAATTCCTTGATGTGGTGTTGTCTGAAGAGAGAGGAGAACCTGGGAACTAAGCAGATGGGTATGCCCCAAACTTCTGTCCTGTTTTATTGCTGCTTGTATTTCACCATTTAGATACATGATATACAGCTCTTTAAAAAGGTAACTGACAGTTCCATTAAGCAGACCTTCTTTTTTGCTTCTGCCAAGGATAGTGTAAAGCAACTGCAGAACAACTTTGAAGAGTTTTGGCCAAAGACCACGATGATAGCAAAAGACTTAGATGTGGAGAGTCCCAAACTTCCTAGGCACAGAAAGCATCCAAAGTGTCTTGATTCTGGGTGTGAACCCTCACCAGTTTCAGCCAGTTTGTAAGAGCAGAAGGACTCTAATCTGGGAGAACCAGGTATGATTCCTCACTCCTCCACATGCAGCTGCTGGTGTGACCTCGAGTCAGTCACAAGTTCTCTCAGAGCTGTTCTCTCAAGAGCAGTCCTCGAAAGAGCTGTCTCAGCCTCACCTACCTCACAGGGTGTCATTTGTGGGGAGGGGAGAGGGAAGGGCATTGTAAACTGCTCTGAGACTCCAAGTGAAGGGTGGGGTATAAATCCAATCACCTCCTCCTCCTCCTCCCTTCTTCCCCTAAGGAACTATACAGGAAAGTATTTTATGAAACCACTGATTATACCAGCAACAGTTTACATGGTCACTGTGAGAAAAACTGAAACGATACTTACAGGAGAAGATGATAGCATGTATGTTGTGGGCTCTGGCACCACTGACTTGGATGGGTCTCATGTAGAGTTGCATTGTGATATGGTATTGGCTGTTGCAAATCTGGCTGTTTCAGAATGTGGTTGATCTTCTGAGTGGGAAACAAGGAAGCCAGCAGCAACAGCTACTGCTGGAATTGACAAATCTGGTTCAAATAGGCCTTAGGATGCCTGCTTCATCCTGTCTACCAGAAAGGTAATTGTTATGCCTTTGCAGGATAAAGATTTTGCTGCTGTCAAGCATTGGGCAAATTTGGCTCAATCACATGGCTATTCTATGTGGGCTTGAAAAGTGTGATGTATTAGTGCTGGAACATTCCAGGACTGTTTCTACCAGGGACTGGCTGAGCTTGGAGCTCTAGAACAATAGCTCACCAGGAATCTAGAGGTGATGTCACTGCACTGGGCACATCGCCAGGGGGGCGCTCTAGCATTCGGCCTGAAAACTCTAGGGTATCATAGAATTTCTAGTCGAATGCTAGAGCACCCCCCAGGTGATGTGCCTAGTGCAATGATGTCACTTCTTGATGATGTCATCACGGTGCGCGTGTTCTGCGTGCGCACCAGGAGAGCTTCTCCCCCCCCCCCCACCCAAAAAAGGTAGGGACCTGGCAACCGTATTCAGGAATCATGCCAGACCCTGGTTCAATAAGTTCAAGTATGGTTGGCAGTCTTAATTGATGAACCAGGATTTGTGATTGGCAGGCAAACCAGAGTCAGACACAAGGGTGTGGAATTGATCTGCAAGCCATGGTTTGCACTGAGAAGGCTTTGGTGCAGTGTGCCTGTTGGTCCTCCATGCTTTAGCTGTCCCCTGGCAACAAGATAATAATACTCTTGCAAGCAACAGTAAAGTATTGTGGGGAATATAACAAGATAATATATGGCAAGTATTTTAAACATTCAAAACTGCTGGAGAAGCAACAGCCTGCAAGGAGTTTAATTACTGTAGATATTGCTGAAAGAGTAGTTTAGTCCACTTGTACCCTAGGGGGAGCTATGGAGCATTCTCTAGTGTTTAGGGTTCATTCTCTAGTGTTTAGGGTTCTCTTGCAGTTCTTGATGTTTTCTCTCTCTGCTGTGTGTTAGTGCTTGTGCTCTGAAAGGCTCTCTGTTGTATTAGTGGCCTGCAGTCGGTTGTTGTCTTTTTGCCAAATCGTGTTGCAGGAGGTTCATTGAAAGCAAACTCCAAAGTGTGGATTGGATTATTTTCTGAACTCTGCCAGCAAAAAGTGCTTTAGAAATGGTAACTGTTACTATTATCCTCTCTTTCCAGAAAGGAAAACCTGTTATTATAGGTATGGTTTATCCTGCTTTTTTCCCCTTTTGCGAAGGCAAAATTGTTTGCTGAAAAACACATTCCTTGTCTGTCCTCTGTATGTTCCAAAACCATGGTTAGAACTACATGTTACATTAGTTCCGTGATCATTTTAAAACACCTTTATTCACATTTTCAGATGCAGCCACTGAACCTGTTTTTGCATGGGGAGGATGTTATGGGGGGGAGGGAGCTAATCTGCCATTTTCTGGCTGAAAAACATGTTTGAGTCCTGAGGAAAATTTATGGGTACCCCATTTTCCCCGCCCCCCAAGGTGGCTGAAGTAGCTCAGGGTTGGTGTTTTGAGAGCCTCTTCCCAGTTGCCCCCCCCCCCCGAAAACCCTGCCTCATTGGCTGCATTTCAAAAAGAAAATACACATTTAGCCTGAGTTTGCAAAGACGATTGGCTTCTGGAGCAAGAAAAGAACAACAGCAAGTATGCAACTTTTAAATAACCATATTTACTCCTTTGGACTGTTCTGATGTACATTGTGGTATCTAAATGTTTGAACTGAATGGGACAAAGAATGGTTTTCAGTAGTGATGCACTTGTGTGTGTATGTCTATGTAGATGGAAAGATGGGGTCAGTGTCATCTTAATACTGATCAGTGATTGAGGTGGGGCTGGGATGAAGCCAGCATCCTTGGCCCATGCTAACCACTCAACAGCCTCACCCATGCAGCCTAAGTAGACTTCTGACTCTGCCAAGCTGTGCCCATTGCTAAGGACATGAGTTCAGTCCCTTCCTTTGCCAATCAATAGTGCCTTCTGCCACTTAAACTTCGGCTCCTTCCCATCAGACCACTTCCAGTGTGGCATCTGGAAACCAGTGCATCTGTCAACAGTGGGTGAGAAACCACCAAAAAGACCCGAATGATAGAGTGACACTGCTCTTATGATAAAAACTTGATTGCGGGGCACAATGAATCCATGACACATGCATGACCACAAGTACACGTATGAGGGAAAGGGCTGTGGCTCAGTGGCAGAGCATCTCCTTTGCATGCCAGAGGTCCCAGATCCAACCCCTGGCATCTCCAGTTAAAAAGTGATGTGAGAGACCTCTGCCTGAGACCCTGAAGAACCACTTCCAGTCAGAGGAGACAACACTGGCCTTGACAGACCCATGATCCGACTCAGCAGAAGACAGCTTTGTGTGTTTGTGGTAATGATGAATAAAATACCACACAGAGAACATGCAAGTTTTAAAAAAAGATATCCTGCAGATTTGTGGCAGCATTAGCAGATATTTGCACAAACAGACATGCCATGTGAGAGAGATACTCACCCCCCCCTCAAAGACATCTCATGAGTATCAGGCTTGACTATTTCAGCCAGGTTGACCAATGTAGAGAGGAGACTGTGAATTGTACCGTTTTCTCCTCTTGAAAGGAAAGTACTGAAGGACACAAATACGGAGTCAGGCAAGTCACTTACACTGTCAGTCATAAAGATTTAATTACCATCCTATATTTGATTGGTGATTGTAAAAGAAGGCATCTCAGTGCCATTACTAATCGTATTCCCTCTTCACCTTGCTCACCTTACTCCCCCCCACATTAAAAGGATGACCAGCTTTTGAATGAGAAGTACAGCTTTTTTTGCGAGTTTGGGCCGCCCGTGATGGAAATGTTCTGAAGCCCCCACCCTCCCCATTTCGGCAGTTACTCCAGCAGCAAAACAGACCCGACGGCGTTGGCCTTTCGGGCTGACAACGCTGTAAAAAGTTTAAAGCCGCAACGGCTTCGAGGAGCCAAAGAGAGGAGAGGAGATGGGAAGTCTAAAAAGGTTAGCCTGAAATGCACTTTACTGTTATTTAGGAGAACAAATGAGTTAAGGAAAGAAATTTCAAATACCAGAATACCCTACAGGGAGGAGATATAACTATTAAAGGGCTGTTACAGCAGCAATAAATGGAGGGACAATAAAAATAAATTGATGAAGTAAATGTCAGCTCCGGTCCCCTGAGCTGCCCCCCACACCTTTGTCCAAAAGTAGAACATCTCCAATTACAGAAGGTTGGGATCAGCCTTCAATGACAACATGACAAGGACAGTGCATGGAACGCCAGTAGAAAGAATACAATTATGTGCAGCCTTGAAAAATTGTATCACTGTACAATGTATGGGAGAAATCAATTAATGATGCTAGCCTTCCACTTCTGTCTAATAATCCTGTAAAAGAGGAACAAGAATGGGAGAAAAAAAAATAACATTTGTGCTATCCTTCCCTTTGCCTCCCCTCTCCTGGATAAAACGGGAGGGGGCGGAGGGATGTAAAAGAGATGACCCATAAATGAAAGTCAGCATTATGCTGTGGGTCAACACCAGCGTGATTTTTAGAGTGTCTGCAATTTTTCTCATTATTCATATTATTTTAAAGAAACCTTGCTGGATTTTTGCAGGATACAAAAATAAAAGGGTATTTAAGTGGAAATCACCTTCAGATTTTTTGGCCAAGATCCACCATGAAGGAGTTCTTTCTTTGTTCAGTGGGCAGAAAGGAGAATAGAAAAGGCCTCTCCGTGCTATGAAAGGGATAAGGTAGAAGTTGGTGGTAAACAGGGTAGAAGGTGGAAGACAATTTATCTTGTGCAATTTACAACAGGTGCTAAACATTACGAAAAGCAGAGCTATTAAGCAATCAAATTAGGCTATAATTAACAGAAGAAAACCATACAAGAATTCTAATTAACTCATATCGGAACATGTCCGTGGTTGCCTCCAATAGCCCCACTTAAAGCTAAAATAACAAAAAACAAAACAAATGGAAAAATATAACCCTACAATAATGCTTTTTAAGTGGGCAAGAAATTGCGGCTATTGATCGTTTGGTGTCGTTTCTGATGTTGATTAAACTTTGTATTCTGCGCCTTAGAATCTTTTATTTGCAAATGCAATGGCTTGTATAGGTTGTTGATTGCGCCTCTAAGGCTGAGATCCACAAATCACTTAAGCAGATTTAATAATTTCAGTTTATACCCCATACTAGTTTGTAAACTCAAAACAGTTCATAACATGTTAACAGGAGTCCCTGCGCCCGAATCCAGAACTCTGTAGCCTGGGCCAGATGTTCACCAGACCAGGCGGAATATTCATGTGGTAGAAAGGGGGCCATACCCCTCCTCCTGTCAATGGACCAAGCCATGCATGATGCAAGTACTCCATACTTTTGACTGGTTGGGTGACTGAATCATGCACTATTTCTCCACAGAAGAATCTAGCAAATCACTCTTCCCACAGCCCATGCCCCTGGCTGTGTTCATAGGCTTTGAAAGACAAAGTCTGTTGGATCCTTCTATCAGAGATGCAAATGGACATGCTTTTTGAGAAAATAGGCAGCACATATGGCAAAATTTTAGCCATGCATGACGGGCCAAGGGCCAATAGAAGAGGTGGAGCAGGAGCAGAAAAGTTATATAATGCCCTATGGACTCCTCCCTACCTCATGAGCTATGCATGTGGAAAGGGATGGATTGTGCCCTATATCAGTGGGGTATGATAAATTTATCTCTGCCATTTTTGACTAACAATATCCAAGTTATGCTGTGAAAAGACGATGATAGTACTTATTGATATTGCTATTCATACAAATGGATTGGTATTAATAATAATTCAAAACTAATAATTTATACTATCATTTAAAACTGCCCTGAAATCTATAGCCTAATTGTATGTACACAGGTTGCGGTGCCAACCTCCAGATGGGGCCTGGTGATCTGGAATTATACCTGATCTCCAGACTACAGAGATCAGTTCCCCTGGAGAGCATGGCTGCTTTGGAAGGTGGATTCTGTGACATTAAACTCTGTTGAGGTCATACAGTCTTTTAAGTATTGAAGTCAGGAGACGAATCAAATGCAAGCTTTTATATCAAACATCATCCAGCTCAGGGACAGCTCTAGCAAGAGTGGCACTCAACTTATAGTGTTTCAACAGATAACTATATGCATTGTAACTATGTACACGCAGTCTCATTGGACCTAAGCAGGGCCCTGTGATTGGTTCCTCGATTGGCTTCAGGACCAATAATGAGTCTTTATTAGGCAGCCAATAGGACTGAGGGGATTGTACTACCAGAACCCTGACAATGCAATGTATCATAACATACTAAGACATAACACGGTCCCTAGGCTCCATCCTCAAATCTCCACGGATTACCCAACCTGCAATTGGCTACCCTATATAGGGTTTTATGTACATGTTCAGTTGAACACACGGAGGTCAAACGTGATCCCCCTTCTTCTCCATGATGTGTGCACTGAATATGTAAAGAGGACTAATTCTCTCTGTGATCAATAGAAACAAAGAATATAGACATTTTGAAATTTGCAAAAACCCTCAAGTTGTTTGGGTCATAGAATGCAGTTCTCCCACTTTTGAATCATGAGTCAAACATTCTGAAGTCCACTACACTTTATATGAATCAGCTTACAAGTCATATTAACAAGTATAAGCATTGTGTTTTCGCACAGTATCTGCATTCTTAAAATATTTGATTCTCCTTTGCCAAACCATCTGTAGTTCTGTGATATTTTAGCCCTTTCACAACCAAATCATCTTTATTCTTGCAGGCTTTGATCAGTTTTGTAGAAGAAAAATGTATTTCGAGAACAGCAATTTTAAATTCAGCCGTAGATTAGAAAACCCATGATGTAGTGTAACTGCAAGTATACCACAAACATGCAAAACCTTACAACAATTTTATTTATACTAAAGTCCTGAAAATATTAAATTAAATAACATATTGATAGAACCCACCAATTGTTGGCTGGATATTTAACAAAAATCTGCTCCTTATGATTGGGAAGTGGAAGTGCACAATGGAATCTGTTAAGGAGTTTTCACACATAGGGTTGCCAGGCAACCAGTGGAGAGACTGGGGGGAGGGCATGGGGTTTGTGGCCTTTGGCTGACAGTGTGACATCACTTCTGGGAAAACATCTCTCTAGGAATAAGCTGAAACTCTATGGTAAAACCATAGAGTTTTCAGCCGTTCTCAGTGTCTGATGTCACTTGCTAGTTCTCTCTAGGAATTGCTGGCAACTCTGGTTTTACCATACTGTTTTGACCACTTCCTGGAGAGGTATAATGTCCTGGAAGTGATGGGATTTTTTTCTTCTGCTGCCACTCAGAGTGGTGACAGGAAACACCAGTTGGGGCTGGGCTGGGGCTTCTCCACCCCCTCTGGGAGACTGTCAACCCTCTGCTCAGCTAAAGGCAGGACATTCCATCAGCACAAGAGTCTTCCACCAAGGCAAGCGACTCCACTGCCAACAAAAGAACCTCTTGCATCAGTCAAGGTTTCCTTATTATTATGCTGACAGTATGCACCTTATGCTGACAATATGCTGACAAAACATTCTGGACCTAGTTGAGCAGTAGAATATAACTTCTGGAAACAACTTTTTGTTTTATCTTAACCATGTTTTTATTTTTGCTGTGTAATAGTTAGGTATCTTGAGTCCAGGGAGGTTTTCAAATAAATAACTAAAATAAACTATACTGTTTTCTTTTAAATAGAATGCTTTTTTAAACTGTTTTTTAACTGTTTGGTTATTGGGGATGACTATGTCAAAAGCCAGGCTTGGAAACAGGAATTATTTTATTTATATCCCACAGGCATATAAAACAACTATAAATCTAAAACAACAGCAAAAAAGTCCATAAACTGGAAGACAAACTCCAAGAACATAACAATGAGAAGCCAAATCCAATGTAAAGAGGCATATCTCAGATCCTGAACACTCCACTGCCTAATTCTGTGGTCTGAAAATAGGGTTGTCAGCTTCGGACTGGGAAATTTCTGGAGATTTAGGGGTGGTGCCTGGGGAGGGCATAGAGCCCACCCTCCAAAGCTGCTACCGCCTCCAGTGGGAACTGATCCATATAGCCTAGAGACCAGATGTAATTCTGGGAGAACACCAGGACCCACTTGGAGCCTAGTAAATATCCAAAGCTAGTGAAGATCCCTCAGTACTGGTAGCCATTCTATTAAGCATTGAGACGAGGCGGCTCTTTTCATAACAACATGCTTCTTTTATTGAACTTCCAAACCAAAGAACCAGGCTCAACAGGAGCCAATTTATACTTGTAAAAACCACACCCACCTTAAACAACAACCAGTACCAACTAGACAGCCAGAATCCTTCATTTGCATTAACTATATACAGTTTAACTAATGACAGTGCAGCTATTGGGTTATAGTCAACAAATACGATTGGCTGTTACACAGCACCTTCCATCTGCATGACTCAGAGGGAAGAGGTGAGGCAGAGAGACCTCCTTTATCAACCTGGTGTGGATCAACTACACTGGCTTCTCCCTTCTCAGAACAGCCTCCTGCAAGGGCCATTTTACCTGGTTGCATTAGAGGAAAAGGGGGGGCTACTAGGCCTAGTATCCTACTGCTGCTAGGCAGGAGATTTTTTTAAAGGCAATATTGGAGAAGAAGAAGAAGAAAAGCTGGATGAATACCCTGCCCTTCACTTGGAGTCTTAGAGTGGCTTACAATCTCCTTCCCTTCCTCCCCACTCAACAGACACCCTGTGAGGTAGGTTGGGCTGAAAGAGCTCTGAGACAACTCCCCTTGAGAGAACAGTTCTGAGAGAACTGTGAATGACCCAAGGTCACCCAGCTGGCTGCATGTGTAGGAGTGGGGAATCAAACCCGGATCTCCAGATTAGAGTCTGCTGCTCTTAACCACTACGCTAAATATTACTTTAGGAGAAAAACTGGAAGTGATGTAGAAATGCAGTTGATGTCTCACCCTCCATGTCGCTGCTGGGCCTGGCATCCCTAGGAAGAGGTGGGGCAATGAAATCTTTTCCTTTGGCCTGGGTGGGACCAACTGTCATTTGTTCTTTCACTGGACTGTTACCCTTTCCCTGAACTGTTTCTCTAGTGTATTGGCCTTCCCGGTTTGACATACTAGGTATGCTGGAATTTATGTGCTTTGTAAGAGCAGTTTCACTTCAGTTTCCAGTTTAGGTTGGCTCTTGCTAGCAGCTACTTCTGGCTGAGGTTCCCTTGAGTTATCCCTTCACAGTTAAGATTAATTTACTATTTGGTTATGTACCTTTTGTGTGGCCTGTCGTACAGTGTGCGTAACAGGTTCCGACAAAAGACATTTTATTTCTTTTCAACATTATTTGGGAATTGGCAGCTGGATTTATTTTCCTATCCATCCTTTCCCCCCTTTTGTATCTTATCTATCACACTGTAAGCCATTATTTTAAATTGTTCAGTGCAGCAGTATAGAACTGAACACTTTTCAAAGGCAGCCCCACATAGAATTCATTAGAGAGAAATCTGACCTAGAATCACTAGGGCAAGATTTACTGTGGCAAGGCCCTTTCCCCAACCACCCGCATCTTTGTCTGGTTTTCAGTTTTGGTTTGTTATCCGTTTGGGAGGACCCATTTCAGTATGGTTGCCAAACTCCAGGTGGCATCTGGAGATCTGCTATTTTAATTGATCTCCAGATAACCAAGATCAGTTCCCTTGGAGAAAATCTGCATTGAAGAGTGGACTCTGTGGCATTATACTCTTCTGAGGTCCTTCCTCTCTCCAAACCCTGCCCTCCTCAGGCTACACCCTCCAGGTTTCCAGATATTTCCCAATACAGAGTTGGCAACCCTATGGTTGAGGGAGGGCCAGAGGCTGGTGAACTCACTCTTATTCATTCCTCAAGGTGGAGTCTAGTAAGTTCCGTTTCTACAACCACCACACCCTCCTCTCCTGCCTTGGTATTAGTAACTGGAACTCCCCAAGGGCCCATACTTGATTCTGGGACTCTTCCTGGTTGCTGTTCTCTCTTCTACGCCCAGGAACAGCCTCAGCCTACTCTTAGATTTCAACAAGAAGGCTGCACAAGCTAATTAGTTAACAATGGTGCCGAACTTTCAAGAGCTGAGCATTTAATAATACTACCATCCCCTCACTCTGAGAGGATTTATTGTTTCTACAAGATTAATTGTAAATCCAATGGAAAATAATACAACATCTGAGGTTCCAGCGAGATAATTATTGCAAAGATGGTATTAGTGGAGGGCCATTCTGACAATTCACCATTTTAATTGGTAGTTTCTAATTATGTATAAATATCCCTTTAAAAAAAGGCTAACCTTTTTCATTACCCTGTTAAAGATTTTCAGGCAGATCTGCAAATCTTTAGAGCTGAATACATCAGTGCCACCACCTTGCTTTGGGTCTCACCATCACTAATGCTTAGGGAGCATTATATATAAGTACGCACACACAGACACACAGATATGTACATGCATACACACACAAACAATTATTATTTATTAGACTTATTGATCGCCCTATCTTGACTTGTGACGGGCTCTGGGCGATATACAATAGGGCATTAAGCCTTAGGAACAATATGCAAACATTAAATATAATAACATTAATAGCATTAAAAACCAATTTAAAACAAATTCAAGATGGCATCACTAACAATTATACTCGTAAAAATCTGGAATTCTGAACGATTTAATCACTTCCTAAGTTCTTTTTTGTTTTGTTTTATTTTGGAGGGGTGGGACATGAGAGTAGGTGCCAGCCATATTGGAAAAAATGGAGGAGGAGGGAGGGAGAGAGTTTAGATGAAACAAACCAGATTCTGACCTCAAGTTATGTTAAGCCTGCCGATAAAAATATGCAAATTAAAACATTTGCATAATTTTACTCATGTTAGTCTGATATTGCTCATATCACGCAAAGTCATGAGGACTAGATCCTTGTTTAAGCTGCTGAACAAGGTACCACATTCCCCTACCCCTGAATGCCTGTAAAAGCCTATTGAAGGAATTTAAGTACAACCGGAGGGTATGATTTTGTAGTTCAATGCCAAGAATTTGTGCCTTTTCTTGGGCACAGTACATCTCGCTCTCCAGTGAAATTATTCAAATTCCTGGATTCAGCACCCACTAAGCAGGTGGTGAGACCTGCCAATTCTTAATTAAATTGAATGTTACTGTGCCCGCCAAAGGATGGACAGCTGGTAGAAAAGCTGAGGCTTTGTGTTCTAACTGACTTGGACATGTGAGGGAAGACAGGTACTTGTAGCTAATAGTGGGTGGGTGGGTGGGGGGACTCGTGATGTTCCAGGGTTGTGGATTTCAAACTTTGTTCCAAGGAAGTGTCTCAGGGTTTCCTCAGTGAAATCACTGACATCAGATCAGCTTCCCTGACAAAGTTATCAATTTTTATCAGCTTCCCTGACAAAGTTATCAATTTTTATCAGCTTCCCTGACAAAGTTATCAAAAGTCCACAGCTATCAATTTTACCCATGCAGTATTCAGCCACAAGGGAGTGGTGTATACTCTAGGGTATAGATTGCACACATCAACAATGAGACCTGGTGAAACTAAACAGCATTTTGAGGGCTGAAGTCCAAGATTATGTTCTCTCTCTCTCTCTCTCTTTCTCTGTGTGTGTGTATGTGAGTGAGTGTGTGTGTGTGTGTGAAGGGAAAGGGGTTAACCCTTTTGGCCATGCTGCTTGTGACAAAAATCACCCTTGCGATCCTTCTATTAGTATAGGCACCTGTTTTCTGTTCAGTAGTAGTTCATAGCTGTTGTGTGAATTCAGTCAGGAAAAAGTGGGGAGGAGGAACGGTTAACATCTTTCCTCTTGCATTGCATCGTCCTAGCTGCTTTTAAACATATATATGCCATGAGATCACATCATGGATCTCCCCCATAAGATGTAGTCCAGCCTTTATTGTCACCTATTCAATATTCCCCCACAAACTACTGCCATGTTCAAAGGTTCCAGGGCAAAAGGTAGTAGGGTTCCCTCAGTGGATAGGCTGATATAGGAAGACTTCCTTGAAGCAAGTCATTTCTGTAGGGGAGGAGAGAGGAAACTAGTAGGATACCCCAGCTGGAAGGGCAGGCTGGCAGCACAAGCAGGAGGTCAGCTGGTGGGTTATGTTTATCTAGGTGGGTTGCGTGTCACGCAGGCCAGGCTGAAATGTTTTTGCCAGGAGTGCCATCTAGCAATACACTGGCAGGACTCTTGTAAATTCTGTTCCGTGGCCATTGCCCATGTGAAAGTATTTGAATTTTTACATGCAAATGTGAGAATCTCATCTTTAACTGCAGTTTTACTGCTTAAGTTTCTAGGTCTTATGAATATGAAGATAAAACCAAGGTGAGCTGGTCCCTATATCAGACATCAGAGGACATCAAGAATGAATACTATTCTTGTGCCATTGAAGCAGAATAGATTCGGGGGGAAAAAATGTGTGTCTAGCCCCAGTTTGCACCATTTAGTCAAGCCAGCAAGTTTGACGTTGCTTGGCCCTAAATTTGGTGGGATACCTCTTCCATATGCCCCTGATGGGGTCCTTGGCTTGGCAGGGTACGAAGCAGCCTGTGAAAAGATGCTAGCTTTGTGTTACCAGACCAAAATGTAGCTATTCAGAAGGATGCATTTTAATTGCATTTTGAATAATTTTCGAGGCTCGCCTCATTCTGTCGCTGGCCTGCTGCCAAGTCCGTGCATAAACAGCCTTGAGAATGTTTGCTCCCAAGGTTTTTTTGCCATTCACCTGGCAGGCCTGATCTTTCTGGTGAACCTGCTTGTGTCTCTCCCTAATGGTTTGCTTGAAGGGCAAATGTGAAGGGTGGGGTGGGTGGTGGGTGGGGAGAGACACTAATGACAGCCCAGCTGCACATAGATGTGCGGTGCGTTTCAGTTAGCAGCCTTGCATCCTGACAAATGGAGAAATGTCTGGAAAACTGGGAAATGTGCTCTTTGGAAGCACAAAGGACCAGTTCACATGTTGATTTCAACATTGACTGCTGACTTGGATGTGTGAATGAGGCACTTGTGGCTCGGTTTCCATATCATCAGACACCACTTCCCATGCACCCTTTTTCAGTGGAGTCAGTTCGCAAGATCGGCTGTGCAGGGATCGTAAAGGCGGCTCAAGGGAAGGGCAGCTGCTGGGCGCTAATATCTGTACTGTCAACCCCTGAGTCCTCTTGCCAGAGCCAACATCAGCATACCCTGAGATGGGGCAGCCGCCAGGGCCCAGGGTTTCTGGCAGAGCGCACTGCTCCAGAGTCCCCAGGGAAGAATGGGCAGGTGGTGCAAAATGGCAGCACTCCTGACAGGCACTTTGGTGGCAGTCCATATACCACCCAGTACCATCAGGGAAAGGACATTTGGTCAATGAAAGGACACACAGGCAGGTGGGGATATAGGTGGTCTGGAAGGAAGCCAAGAGTGGGAGTCCTGGTGATGGTTAAAGGAGGAGAGGGTGCCCTGGGGGCTGCCTGTCCCCAAACCTGGAACTGGTCCTGCCTCCTGCTAATCATTCAGCCTCTCCTCCTGGAAGGAGGAAATTGCGGTGGGTTATCAACTGCCAGACTGCCACAGAGACACGAATAGATCTCTCACGTATTACTGCCACAGAGACACGAATAGATCTCTCATGTATATCTTTGCACTCATTTTTAATTGGGTAGTGGTTAGAGTATCAGGTTAGGACTTGGGACACGGAGGATCAAATCGGTGCTCAGCCATGAAGTTCTTTGGTGGTGCAATCTTATGCAGAGTCGTTCCCATCTAAGCAATGGAGACACTGCCTAATATTGGACTGTGGATGACCTAACCCTCACCTGGTGGACCTGATCTTTCCTGTGAACCCACTGGCCCCTCCCCCTAATGCTTTCCTTGAAGGCTAAATCCCACCGCACATGACTGTTTTAAGGGTACATTGGAGGAAGGGAGAATCATGTACATCACTCTGAGATCATTGGAAGAAGTGCAGGATAAAAATGTGATAGATAATTCTGGGAAGCAGTTTTGAGGACCTTTCTTGGCTGAGTTGGGGACTGTAAATATAATGAATGAATTAATTAATGAATAGAGGAATGGATGACTAAGGCTGTGGTCACACGGTCATTTTGATTGGGTTTCACCGTCATTCCCTCTCGCATTTAAAACCGCTGATCAGGCGCCTGCATCTGCCTCCCATACCGAAGCAGGCTCACTCATGCAATCCTCCTGGCTCCCTAGCAAGTTTTTCCTTTTTAAAAAAAAAATAATTTTTTTTTATTGAGTTTTCAAATAGAAAAAAAATAAAAGTGAGAGTGTTACATATTATCATATTATCAAATCATATTTCTCATACATAGCAACGTTAGTTAGTTAGTATTTTAGTAAGTGAGTTTTCCTACACCTGGAAAATCAAGTACTTTCCAGGTATTTGGGCTTTGAATCTGCGATTTCGCCAATCTAGACAGCTATCTCTTGCAATAATTGTGATTAGGTCATCTGTACGTCCTTCTTGCGGTAGTCCCCCCGCCTTTCACCGTTGTGTGCATGACCATTCCAGTGCTGAATATATTAAATGCATGAATGCGCAAGTGCACATAAAACAGTGCTCAGTTACACTTTGGAAGTTCATTTTGTTTAATGCAGCAAAATTTTCAAAAAATTATTTGCACATGCGCATATGTGCACATGCATGTGTACACACATGCGCATGTGCATTTTTTCAATTTTTTTTGTCACACCGCCACTTGGGCAGTGCAGCTGTCTAGCCATTGCCTGGAGCCTTGTCTCACAATGCAAGTGGTTGGGCAATGCAAGTGGTTGTGATCATCTGAACCCACTAAAAAATATCCTCGATCAAATCTATAGCGGGAACAAATTGCGGTAAACTTGCCGTGTGACCACAGCCTAAGTGATGGCTATGTATTTATCAACCAACTCTACATCTTGACCAGACAGAAGGAAATGAGTCCTGTAGTTCTGAGAACAACAAGCAAGGGGTCAGATCAAGCCACCATTTCCACTCAGTCTTGCCCAACTCCCCTTCTCATTTCAGGCCCCACCATATGTTTTTATTCTGTGCAGGTCCTAAGATGCTTCCCCCTGCTCGGTCTTTTTTGGTGGTCAAAGGGAGCCCCTCCTTCCTTTTACACTAGCAGAAAAGCTCACTGGATCCAACCCAAAGTGTGGGATTAGAAAGGAACAACTGAACTAGGATATGGGAAGATTTCAAATAAGGCTTTTTTTTTTTGCAGGCTACTCCACAGCTATGTACTGAGTATCTTCATGTGAAGACTTAGCAGAGCTTATGCTGGTATGGAGGGGGGTTAGATGCATGATGCATTACACCGTGAAGCCTTTGAGCAACATGCATTAACTTAGGAGTGTTCCAGATATGCTGTGAGTTGAAAAATTGTCATTGTTGAATCAGCCAGATTTAGTAGAAGTACTTTAATTACATTTGAAGATATTCTAATTGTTGGTCCACACCTGATGAAGACTGTTGGAAACAAACGTATCTACCGGATGTTTCGTTGTTGATGACTTTGGACCCCCATCACTTATTATATTAAATTAATTATATTTTGCAATAATTTTTGAGTATTTTTGATGTATATGCTTTAATAGGAGAGTGCGTTGTTTCAGCTGTGTGATTCTCTGGTCTTAACTCATTCCATAGCTGTTGTTTTCATAGATATGTTATGGAGTGGGGGGCATGTATTGCAGATGGCACAACCCACTTCAGAATCTTTTTTTCTGGATGGGTTGGGAAAATAAGGATGAGATGTTTCTTCTGGATAGATGGTGATGCTTATAGCAACAAAATAAAATAGGAGTCCAGTGGCAATGGAGCCAAACTTAGTGTGGACCCTCTCTCTTCCCTGGGAACCCTCCTGGGCTCAGGAATTCCCCAACACGCAACTTAGACTGATGCTTTGCCTTGACTCAGAATCAACTCTTCTGTTGGGAGAAAGGAGATAATAAAAAAATGCATGTCCCTGCCCAGGAACTGATTCTGTAAGACTGATGCTCCCCCCCACAGCATAATCAAGGTTCCAATGGTGGGCTCTCCTTCTTTGAAGGTTTTCAAACAGAGGCTAGATGGCCATCTGACAGCAATGCTGATTCTGTGGACTTAGGGAGATCATAAGAGGGAGGGCAGGAAGGGTTGTATCAGTGCTTAGTTCTCATGGCCCTTTCTTAAACGCCCAGGGAAATGCTGATCACCACTTTGGGGTCAGGGAGCAATTTTTCTTCAGGCCAGTTTGGCTGGAGACCCTGGAGGTTTTTTGTCACCTTCTGAGCGTGAAACAGCGGTCACTGCGGGTGTGGAGGGGGAGGTATTTGTGAATTTCCTGCATTGCGCAAGGGATTGGACTAGATGACCCTGGATGTCCCTTCCAATTCTATGATTCTGTGATTCTCTCTCTGTGTGTGAGAGGGGCCTCTCCTGTAGATAGACCTACTTTGAATCCTGGCCCATATATAGGTTGAATTCAGAGTAAGCTTCAGGAGAATTTCTGTGATTTCAACCTCAGGCTCATTTGAAGGGGCAGAATCATGGAATAGAATATTAGAATCACAGAGTTGGAAGGGGCCATACAGGCCATCTGCTCAATACAGGATCAGCCTAAAGCATCCCTGACAAGTGTTTGTCCAGCCGCTGCTTAAAGACTGCCTGTGAGAACATTTCACCAAGTGTGCTGGCCACTTTCTAAGGAGAAACAGACAAACAGATACAGTTGTTAAAAACATTTAACCTAGCATTTCACACGATGTACTGGCTACTGCTTTTGGGTGGCTTTTATTCTCACAAGTGTTGTCTCTCTGAGAATTTTGTTCCTTTGCGGAAAGCAGCCAATGAGGCACCCTTTTGGAAACAAAGTTAATGTTACGTACTGACAACCAGTGTAGTTACGTCATTGCTGTGTAGTATATAAAGGGTCTGAAAACTGCAAACGGTGGAACATGATGGCGCTGCCAGACATCTCCAACCATTTCAGACCCAACCCAGCAACATGGAACTCACTTTCATTTCTTACCATATGTGTTTGTCTTTGTACTGCACTCTCTTCCTTTCTATCTTCTCCCTTATTCTCTTTTTCATAGTGCAGACTTTCAATACGTTGTCCAATGAAAGCACAGAGCTGGGTCACGCATGCTGGTCTCATCTCCAAGATTCCATTTACAAGTACACAAGGGCTACATCCATTCATCAATTGGATATTGCACTATCATTGTGCCATAGCAATCAATTGCAACCGGATTTGTTTGTCTACACTGGAAAATCCAGTTATGTATTATTGCTATAGCACAATGACATGCCATTTCCATAGATGTGTGAATGCATCCCTGGAGTATGTAGGGTACATGTAAGCATTTGAGAGTATGCTCATAAGCATAACATGAGATCTTGAACATATGGAAGTCAGGAGCTAAGCTAGTGGGTGTGACCCTGACTCCCTCACTATTTGTATCCCTAGCAAAGTCAGCACAGGGCTTCTTTTTTTGCTTTCACATCTCCCCCCCCCCCCCATAACTTAAGCAAAACAAAAAGAAGAAACTGGTGCTGGTACAGCTAGGATGACCCACCTTAGTTCAGGGTACATCTGAGTTGTGGGTCCCTGACTCACTAGTTGATAGCCAACATGGTGTGTCGTGATTCAGACTGTTCAGGCTAAGCCCATGTCGGATTTGCCTCTGAGCTTCTTTTCTTCGTTCTCTGGGAACATGGCCAGAGACAACCACCTATCCCAGGGGCTCATGGTGAGTTATAATATATCAAGACAGGCATAATTCTGGCTGTGTCTCATTGTTCTGCGAAAGCATAACACCATAAAAATCACTGGCCCTTACAGATGCATTGGTTCACACTTAAATTTCTATGCATAAAAATGTTCTGTTGACTCTGGCAAGGCTATTTACATGCAACACATTAATCCCAATCAGACACTTTGCAGGCCTTGGGTTTAAATTAATAATAATTAACAATTAATTAATATTCCCATCCTGCACTAATATATTCTAACCCTCTTTTCCATGGCTGGACAAAACAGCATAAATGACTGAGACAAGCTTGGAATCGCAACGTTGCCCCCTCTGTGTCTTGTTGGCATACAAAGTTGATATTAAGATTTCCTTTTTTTTTTTGGTCGCAATAATAATAATAAAAAAACACCGATCTTTTCTCCCTGCTTAATAATAGTTTTCTTGACAAGTTTCTGTTTGCAGAATTACACTCTGTCTTGGTGCTCGTCAGAAGGAATGGCTAATAGTGCTGGGAAGGACCGGGCCTGCGGAGAACAGTCGGTGTTTTCCCACACTGGACCTTGCCAATACCCTTCAGTTTTGACCTCCAGTGTCCCAGCCTCCCAGGCAGGGACCTCTCTTGAGCAAAGACAGCTAATTGTGCCAAAGAGTGCCGTAGGTTTCACGATCTGGGCAGGCATCCGTTGGGGACCAGAAAGAGATCATTTTGCTGCTATTTTCAGTTCCTATTAATTTATTACAGACAAAATGGAGTTAGTGATGATTAAAAGCGAAACAGGGGGCATTCTCAGGTTGGCGGTTTTTTCTGTGCCATCCAATCCATTTGAGGTTTGGAATGTTGAGTGTCGGGGTCTCTTTGAACAAAAACATGTTTAAAAGTCACATTTAACTCCCTTGCTGCAGTGACCGAATCAGAGATGTTTTCTGAATTAAAGATGCTTTAAACCAGTTTTCTTTTTTGTGTGTGAGGAAAGACATCCTTTGGACAATTAAGAAAATGGACAGGAAGAAAGCTGATGGATTTATTTGAAATGGGGTGTTGGGGAGAGTTTTACAGATACCATGGAGCATCAAAAACACAAATAAGTGGGTTCTAGATCAAATCAAGCCTGCACTCTCCCTAGAAGCAAAAGTGACCAAACTGAGGCCATCATACTTTGGTCACATTATGAGAAGACAAGATTTGCTGAAAAAAACAATACTGCTATGAAAAGTTGAAGGCAGCAGGAAAAGAGGAAGACCCAACATGAGATGCATTGATTCAACCAAGGAAGCCATGGCCCTCCGTTGGCAAGACCTCAGCGGGCACCCAAGATATCCTTAGTGGCTAAACACTAATACAGAGTTTCTTGGCCTAATACTAATACATCACTTTCCATTGATGCTATGGGAGCAAAGCTACTTAGGTGGGATGATTTAGCACAGGGAAATAGTAGCGAAGCATTTAGCTACTTAGGTGGGGCAATTTAGAGCAGGGAAAAGGTAGCAAAAAGTTAAGCATCCCTTTTCCCTGCTCCTTGGTGCACCCAACAGGAACAGCTTTTTAATGTTCTAAAAGGACTGCTGGCTTATCCACGTTTGCATGTCATGTATGATTTGGACCTCAAAATTACAAGCATCATGACTGGTCACAGCCCTGTGTGTGTCTAATAGCAACTGCTAATAGAGCAGGGGGATTACAGATGGAGTTTTAAGGTATCCTGAGGCTGATGCATTCACTCTTGCTTGAAGAAGCTCTCTTGACAATGGAAAGGCTATAGCTCACTGATGAAGCGTGTGCTACAGAATTGCCTGTAGAAGGCCCCAAGTTCAGTTCAAAGCATCTCCCATGTGCTTTAGAGAGCCACTGCCTGCCAGTCTCTTGGTCTTTATAGTTGTCTATCCAGTGTTGTCTATCCAGTGTTGTCTATCCAGTCTCTTGGTCTTTATAGTTCAGTGTTGTCTATTCTGGTCCAGCTCAGAAAGGATCTACATGCCATAGGATATTGCAGTATTGTAAGCATTCTGGGTGGATTGTCATATCCAACAACATGTGAATACAGCCTTCATATAAAGCAGCTTCCCATGTTCATATTGTGGGTTTAAACAAACAAACAAACAAAATCAACATTCCGTTTTGTGTTAACTCAAGTTCTGCTCCAAGAAAAGGTGTCCTCCACAATCCTTGCCAATATTTAGTGGTTGGCATCCGTTGATTCCTTCTGATTGTACTGCCCATTGACAGGAGTAAAGAGTTCCAGCAGACAGTCAAGGCCTATTCCTTTCTGCACAGAATGAAAACACAATGCTAGAGACTGAGAGAACAGCCTGGAATCACCTTATTGCGGAACGCTGATAAGTTCCTGAATAGAAGCTCCTTTTACAGTCCCATTGGCAGTACTGAGCTCTCTAATAATCGAAGGAATTGCATAATAGATTTAGTTCATGCTGAATAGTTCATAGATACATTCAACCATTATTTTCTGAATACTTTAGCTTTGATAGACTGTGAGCAACAGTTCTTTCATTCAGCTGATGAACAGAAACGAGTGCTGAAATAGAAGCAGCACAAACTCCTTCCTTGCATGACACAAATTTATTTATTTATTTTTAAATTTTTTTATCCCACCCTCCCAGCCAATGCTGGCTTAGGGCAGCTTACAAGCAAGGTTAAAATCCGATAACACATATAAAACACAACAGCAGTAAACACAAATAGCCTTCACTAACAACCAGGCCTACCATGTGGACACCAATGGTATGGAGGCCTAGTTCCCATGATTTGAGGGGAAGAAAATAATATGAACTGGACTTCCACACAGTCGGGACTTCACATGGAGGACCTGGTTCACACTGAAGGCTGGGCAAACTGGCCTCTTAACTTCCTGGGAAAGTTCCAGATTGGCCACTCCCTGGCCTGTCATGGATAGTCTGGAGCAAACAAAGTCCCAGTGGCATTTACAGTACTGTAGAAGCCTCTTGTCAGTTTGGGGTACTGGTTAGGAGCACGGACTCTAATCTGGGAGACCTGGGTTTAATTCCCCACTCCTCCACATAAAGCTATCTGAGTGACCTTGGGTCAGTCACAGTTCTCGCAGAGCTCTCTCAGCCTCACCCATCTCACAGGGTGTCTATTGTGGGGAGAGGAAGGGAAGGAGATTGTAAGCTGCTTTGAGACTGAGTGAAGGGTGGGGTATAAATCTCTTCTTCTTCTTGGCTTGGACATGACCAATGACCATAATGATCAGCATTAGGCCTCCCACTCCCATTGTTCCTGATGCTGGCTATCATCTCAGCTTGCTCCTGGACCCTTTAATTTCCCAATGGGCTCCTGCTGTCTAGTCTGCATGGTGGAGGAAGCAGGGGACATTTTGAGCAGGAACACCATTCTGGTAGTAACAAGCCCAGGAGTGGGCACATATGGTGGTGCACTGTGGAAAAAAGCAAATGCATACTAACTTGATCTGTATTTTCATGCTTGTTGTAGGGTAGCTTCCCTGCAAGAGCAAAGGAAACCTAAAATGTCTTTATTCAAAGTGTAAAGCTGGCTCGCCAGCTCTGAGTTGGGAAATACTTGGAGATCTTTAGGGTGGAGCCTGAGTAGTAGGTGTTGCCTTTTGACACACTTCCAGTGATGTCAGGGGGTGTGGCATATGCTAATGAGTTATGCTAGTGAGCTCCTGCACCTCTTTTTTATGAAATGACCCCTGGCGAGGAAGGATACCTGAGGAATTTTGAAGGGAGCCCAAAGAAACTGGAAAACTTTCTCAGAAGGTAGTTGTACATCCCTAACTGAGTCCCATAAGCCAACAAAAACAAAGATATTTCTTATGAGGTTGCAAGAAAAAAAAATATTATCAAAAGTTCTCCAAGAGTACTGGAAGTTGAAGAAGACAAAACCCCAAAGAATGTTCCTTAAAGCAGAGGTCATTGGAGGCTCTGTGGAAGAACTCTCCCGACACATCTCAAATAAATGGCAGGCGGGCTGCTCTTGAAAGAAACGAGTATCTGTCCTATCGATGCTTGCAAATCTCGCCACACTGGGAGAGGGAAAAAGGGACATTATGCACAGGCAGGAGTTGAAGCAATTAATCCTTTACTTAAAGAATAATAAGCAGCCAGATTTTTTTCTACCCTGGAAGTGGGAACAAGGTAAAAGGGGTTAAAAACTAAAAGCAAGGACAGCAGACACCAATTAACAGAATGCTAATTGACAATTTCCCCAAGCCTCCCTGAAACATGCCAGACCTATTTCCCCAATTGCTAATTAAATCAAACTGCACACACAATACTAATTTCCCTAACTTTGGGAAGCTCAGGCGACAAATCAGATGTGAAACTAACTTAAGCATGTTGTCAAAAAGTCCAGCAAGAAAGAGGAGAGGGGTGGAAGGGAAAGGAAAGCAAGTGTCTCATGACATTTCAGACTTGAATTTGGTTCAAAGTGGCCTGCTTCTTCCTCATTTTTAGAAGTTATGAAAGAAACAAACTATTAGCCCATACCTTATTTATGTCGCCCGCCCCCCAGTTGCTGGTTTCCACCAATTCTTTGTTTCACCTCCCTCCATCGTTCATATTGTGACTGTAAGCGCCTCACTTTTAGGTTTAGGTTTGTAATGCTCACTGAACTTCTTTTTTTTTTTGCCATCAAGTCGCAGCTGATGTATGGTGACCCTGTAGGGTTTTCAAGGCAAGAAATGTTCAGAGGTGGTTTGCCATTGCCTGCCTCTGTTTAGCGAACCTGGACTTCTTTGGTAGTCTCCCAAGCTGACCCTGCTTAGCTTTTGACAAGGTCAGGCTATCCACGTCAGGGATATTATTGTTACTTAATAACAGCAACAACATTGCTAGGGTTACCAGCTCCAGACTGGGAAATTGTGGTGGATTTGGGAGTAGAGCCTGGGGAGGTGGGATTTGAGGAGATGGGAGAGCTCATCAGGGATGCAGTGCTACAGAATCCACCTTCTGAAGCAGCTGTTTTCTCCAGGGGAACTGATCTTTGTCATCTGAAGATCACTGGTAACTCCAGGAGGTCTCCAGGCTCTACCTGGATGTTGGTAGCCCAGCTCGTAGTAGTCATCTAGCTGGAATTTTGACTCCATCCAACTGTCTGTGTGGAGTGGGATGGGGAGATTGGATCAGTCCTTTGCTTTGCCTTTCAAAGCCAATGACTGACATGATCCACAGTGATGTAACAGGACTTAATGTGTGAGTAACCACAATTGCTGCTTCAGACCAACACTCATTGCATGCATGGCAGTAGCTGGGTGGGGAATGCATGAGGATGCCTGCTTTGGTGTGTACAGTCCCTGTGCAGCTTTCAACTCATCTGTCCAAATTCAGTCCAGCAACATCATATAGAAACCCACTAAAGGTTTCGTAAGCCTCCAGTAAGCCTCCTATTAGGAACTGCAAAGATGTATATATGGGCAGGTGTGTGTGTGCATGCACACACAAGTGGGTGGTATGTACGTGCATGTGTGTATATGCATCCATGCACTGTCAAGTAGTAGGGATGCCAGCCTCCAGATGGGACCTGGGGATTCCCCTGGAATTACAACTCAGCTCTAGACTACAGAGTGGACTTTACGGCATTATACCCCACTAAAATCCCTCCCATCCTCAACCCCCACCATACTCAGGCTCCACCCCCAAATTTCCAGGAGTTTCCCAAGATGGAGCTGGCAGCCCTACTCTCCCACCCCCTGCCAGAGGCCAGAGAGGGCCTGGCAACTCTATCCGGCAGTGTGCAACCTGTGGTCGGCACTCAGCTTGGGCAGGTCACAATTTGTTTTGTTTCTATTCTAAAACATATCACTCACCTACTAGCCCACACTATGCTCTTGAAGAAGGATGCCTGCCTTAAGCGGATCAGATTATTTGGGACTGTCAGCACTTCCCTGCCCCAAAAGAAGATCAAGGTGTGCTTTAACATGTTTCAAGAACCAAAAGGCTGCGGCCGAATCACTCCTTTCTTCAACACTAAGGAACTGTAAAGTGGCTGGTCTCACCAAGTAATAACCTCTAGAGAGAGGGGAGAGAAAAAACCTTTGGGTTATGATAGTTCATTGTAACTTCCAGCTGTAATGGAGATATTAATGTCCAAATCGAAAAAGCCTTACTGGAGAGAGGAAGTGTCGGCTGGAGTACCTAACTGCAGCAAGTGCTCACAGGCCCCTGGCCTAATAAATCAAAATCAGTTAGGTAACATATGAAATTATCATATTGAGAATCATTCTCTTTGAATAATTCAATCATTGACTTTCACATCAAACAACCGTTTCAGCCCCCCTCCCCCCCACAACAGTTCAGTCTGGCACTCTGGCTTAAACTCTCTTTAATTATTGGCATTAACCGATCATATTACTATTTCATTCTTATTGCATGGCGGGGGAGGGGGGGTCAGTGATTATAATAAATCATGAGGAACAGGAAGACTTTGAGCTGCCCTTCGGGGCTCCGCTTTCTGCAGGGGCTCGGTGACAGGTTTGCAGCAGTGGACTTCACACAGGCCTGCCTTTGTCCCGAATGAGAACAAGGGCGGCAAGGTAGTGTCTGGTGTGACAGCGTGCATCTCCAATGTCACTTGAGCCAGGCAGTGGGAAATCCAGCCACCAAATATATGAATAGAAAACGATACACCTGTCTCTGGGTCTCAGAAGTCTTGACTTCACAGCTCAGAGTAAAAAGGCAGCATCTTTAAAAACATTTGCGGCTTTTCATTGATATTTCGTGATCCACCTGGAGTCAAGGGTCCCACATGAGAAGCTATTATTTATTTTCATCACCGCCATCTTTCTCAGCATACACCAGGGGCATTGATTAGACACGACAGGCATGCATTTCTCAAGCTAGCCTGATGTTGCTGTTGTTTTTCCCTGTTTGATTTCATTATCAAGAAATCTCATTCTTCTTCTCCCCAACAGAAAAGGTTCTGTCATCTCCTGCATGCACCAATCTAACCTCCAGAGGGGGATGGGCATATGAAGAATGGCTTCCCTTACACCCTCTAAGAGTGCAACAAGGTTCATGTGGGACAAGATGCTGTTCATTAGCATTCTGATTGTGCACAGTTTTAATTATTAGTATAATTACAGAGGGGAGACCAGGAAGATGCACCTCTCCAGCTTGTCTTCCCTATGATATTCCACCACATTACCTCAGATTAGCTGAGAGTTCCCTGTTGGTATTGACACCACTGCCCCGAATAGAACATGCACATGGTACACACTTACAGGGGCATTCAGCGGGTGGTTTGGAGCATTATGGGAAGCAGTGCAAGATGGGTATTTTAATTAATTAAGTAATGCACCCTCTCTCCACAGGGGACTGAGGGTGGCATACAACATTTAAAATACAATAAAAATAAATACAATACAAATAAATTCCACAACTATAAAACAATAAAACCAATTAAAACATCAACTCTACAAGCCAATCTGAAGGATTAAAACAACTGGCCAGCTCCCTGGTTTGTAACACTAAGCAAAGGCTTGCATGCCCTATGGAACGCTGGAAGGTCCTGCAGGGCATGAACTTCCGGGGGGGGGGGGCTGATTCCAGAGAGAGGGGGTAGCCACTGAAAATGCCCTTGCCTTGGTGGTTGACAAGTGGGCAATTCATGGGCCAGGCACCTGTAGAAAGCTCCTCAATGACGATCTAAGGAGGTGAGATGGGATCAAACTGGGAGAGGCGGTCAAGCAGGTAAGACAGTCCCAGACCATTTAGGGCTTCATAGGTCAAAACCAGCCCTTTGAATTGGCACCAGAAGCTGATGGGAAGCCAGTGCAGATCCTGAAGTATATGTGCTGACCAGGGGGACATAGTCAACAATCTAGCAGCCATGTTCTGGACTGCCTGAGGCTTCTGAAATGCCTTCAAAGGCAGCCCTACATACAGCCTGTTACAGTAGTCTAATCTGGAGGTAACTGTTGCATGGATCACAGTGGCAAGGTCAGAGCAGGCAGATAGGGGGCCATCTAGTGAGCTCAGGTACCCAAGGGGCGTGCACTTCTGCTTGTTGTGCTGGGCATCATTTTGTGTTTGGGAGGGGGAAGGAGGGGATTCTCAGCAGGTTTTATATTCAAAATTAAATCAGGATGCCCCAGTGTATTATCAGAGAATTTCACTGGGGTAAGTTTTTGATACTTGACGATAACTAAAGTAATGTTTTATTTATTTATTCCATCATATCCTGCCCTCCCCGTGAACAGGCTCAGGGAGGTTTACATTAGTCGGTAGGAATACCATAAAAGCACATAAAAACATTTAAAACATCTAAAACATTTCAAAACATTCAGTTAAATCCTAAAGTGCTAGTAATATTAAAACAAACTAGTCAAAGGCATCAATTCCGCCCTAGTAAGAGTGCCGCCCTAGTAAGTAGTTTCATTCAAATAGTTTTGGCAATAGCCATTCAGTATAAGCAGTGAAATGGCCTGAGGGATAACCCACATGTGGTGTGAAATTCAGTGAAGGGTTCCCTATGTGATTTGCTGCTAAGGTAGATGGTGAGATGTACCACTTGGTGGGTAATGTGTGGCAAAATGTGCAAGTGACACGCACATCTGGAACTCATGTGTTTTGCTGCAGGAGAGGCTGCAAGTTTCTTGTGATCATATTACCTTCTCAGTGCCGTTTTGTTTGCAGTTTCTTATAATGAGCACAACCGCTCCATGTTGCCATTTGCCTGCCTGTGGTGGGCAGACCCCTGTTCTCAGCCCCAGTTTCCCCACCCTCAATGTCACCCAAAAGTGACATTACATCCTCTGTGACCCTCTTTGAATTTCCCTAGTCTCTGTGTTCTTTACTGTAGAGACTTGGGGAAATTCGTAGAGCATCACAGAGGATGTGATGTCACATCTCCAGAAACTCCACCCTCCACAGCACTCCCCCATCCATGTTGGCGGAACTGAGAGTTTTCGGTTTGCAAAAAGGTGTTTAAGGGCTCCAGAATATTTTCCAAAAGATCCCTTCAACTTTATCTTTTGGTGTTTCATGGCAGTTTGCAGGTCAGCTCAGCAGCTGCTTTGTTTTTGAATCTAAAGAAAGGATTCATCATGTTGGCTACATGAACCAGCCCCTCCTACCTCATCTCTTTGGAACCTAGCCAGCATAAGAGAGGTCAAAGCAGATGCTACAGACTCTCTCCAATGGCAATACAGAGTCATTGGGTGTCTTTGGTCTATCAGCCATATTATATCCTGGCCTGCCTGGTGCTTGACACTCGTCTCCTTTCACATAAGATGCATAAAAAGGAAACTTTATGAACTGCTTGTGGACCAGCCTGTGTGACTGATGACCAGTGTTTGTTCAGTATGATGGGCTGCAAGTTGTGCAGGTGGAACCATGCAATAAATGACTTAATCTGTTGCGCCATGATCACTAGAAATAAATAAATACATGCCTAAACAGGGGCCACACCTTTTCGCCATAATCATAAAGCAAAGTAATCACATTACTGCCTTTCATGTCGCATTAGAGCAAATGGATACTAGCATGATGCATATTAATATAATCGGAAGGGAAATTGCTAATACAATTAGACTTTCACATTTTATTAGACCAGAGTGACAACATACATGAGAGAATGGCTCACTTCGGCAGTGCCTAGAGCGAGGGCATATTTTCATATTAATGAAATGGAAGTTCGTTGGCAGTGCTTCTCAGGGACAACTCAGGGCGAGGTTTATGAGGCCTGTAGCGCATAAACCAGGCCTGCAAAACTTATGACCCACCAAGCTGAATGCAGATTATTGACCAGGTACGGTGGCTCAGCAGGGATTTAATAAGCCAGTTTCTGCTTGACACTGCAAAAACTGGGATAATCCTTCCAGTGTTTTACAAAGGAAAATAGGGGTATTTTTCCATACCTCTACTGCCCCCATCAGGGACCACTACCTAAGGTTCCACCCTGCAACAAATACAGTTTTACATATCGCTGAAGGCTCTTCTCTGCCATTTAATGTCTGCATTGGTTGAACCTATGTGCATTTAGAAGCAGAGCGTGTTTGCACTTTTTGTTTGAAAAGTTATAGTTTCCTTATAAAACATTCAAAATGCATGTCACCAGATTGGGCATGTACAGTGTCAGGTTGTGCACCATGTGGTAAATCATGAGTGTGCGTATACACACATCTACACCACAGAAACAAAGTACATCCACATCTGCTCAAGGTAATATTTAATTTCATGAGTCCTGGCTGAGCGTGGAGGTGATCTGAAACCTAAAAGATTGCAACTCCAGCTACTCACATTCACAGATGTTGAAAAGGTGCCTCCAAATGGTAAATAAGCGCAGTGGTTTTCTGAACATATGGTAAAGGTTTCCCTTGCTCGAAAGCCAGTTGAATCCGACTCTAGGGGGCAGTGCTCATCTCTGTTTCCAAGCCAAAGAGCCAGTGCTGTCTGAAGACTTTTCCATAGTCATGTGGCCGGCATGACTAAAGGCCAAGGCCCACAGAACACTGTTACCTTCCCACTGAAGCAGTACTTATTTATCTACTTGCAATTTCTTGCCTTCGAACTGCTAGGTTGGCAGGAACTGGGGCAAGAGATGGGCGCTCACTCTGTCATGCAGCACTCGGGTCTCGAACTGTCGAGCTACCGACCTTCTGGTTTGCAGCTCAGTGTCTTAACTTCTGAGCCACTGCAGCCCCTTTCTGAACATAGAAACTACAAAATTGCCATTGTCCGTGGTAAATTAAGATTACTAAATATTTTTGAGGGAACCATTTTTCTTTGTGCATCTATTTAATAATTATTACAGTTGCTTCTGCAAATGTCATAAAAATGCAGGTGGGAGACTGCAGTGAATAGCAAACTTAACTGAGCACAGCAGCTCTCCCAGTGATAAAATAAAATGGCTGCTGCTCTAGATCTCATAAGAACATAACAAGAGCCCTGCTGGATCAGACCAATAGTCCATCTAGTCCAGCATCCTGTCTCACACAGTCAACAGCTAGTTCCTCTGGAGGGCCAACAACAGGGCACAGAGGTCGAGGCTTACTGATGTTGCCTCCTGGCTCTGGGGTTCAGAGGTTTATCCTCCATGAATCTTTCTAATCCTTTTTAAAAGCTGGTTATTCCCGTGGCCATCACTACATCCTCTGGCAGCAAATTCCACATTTTAATCACTCGGTGTAAAGTAATGTTTTCTTTTGTCCATCCTGAACTTACTGCCCATCAGCTTCATTGCATGCCCTCAAGTTCTAGTATTTTGGGAGAGGGAGAAAAAGTTTACTTTGTCAACTCTCTCCACCTCATGCATAATTTTATAAACTTCTGTCAGGTCCCCCCTTAGTTATCTCTTTTCTAAACTGAAAAGTCCCAGATGTTTCAGCCTTTCCTTATAGGGAGGGTGCTCCAACCCCCTAATCATCCTGGTTGCCCTCCTCTGTACTTTTCCCAGCTCTGCAATGTCCTTTTGGCAGGGGTCCTTTCGTAGAAAAAGAGGAGCAGGAGCTCATTAGCATAACTCATTAGCATAACTCATTAGCATATGCCACATTCCCTGTCATCACCGGAAGTGTGTCAGAAAGGGAATGTCAGTTTCAGCTCCATTATACCCTATGGGCCATTGAAATCAATGGCAAGAACTCATAGGGTATATGAGGGGCTGGAGGAAAGAGGGTTTGAGGGAGAGGCTCCAAACTTGCAGGGTAGCTGCTGGGGCCTCTCCCCGAAATCCCCACCAAGTTTCAAAAAGATTGGACCACGGGGTCCAATTCTACGGGCCCCCAAACAGGTTGCCCTATCCCCTCCATTGTTTTCTATAATGGGGGAAATGTTACTTTTTTACAGATCAGAGAATCTGATTCGGCCCATGGCTGCCCTAGTGGCCACTCCTGGGCTCACTCCGGCCCCAAGTGACCCCTGCCTTTTGGTGATATGGTGACCAGAACTGTATGTAGTATTCCAATTGAGGCCCCACCATAGATCTATACAGGGGCATGACAATATCAACTGTTTTATTTTCAGGCCCTTTCCTAATAATCCCTTACACAGGTTGGCCCTTTTCACCTCTGCAACACACACTTTGAAAAGAAGAAGAAGAGATTGGATTTATATCCCACCCTTCACTCACTTGGAGTCTCAGAGCGGCTTACAAACTCCTTCCCCTCCCCACAACAAACACCCTGTGAGGTAGGTGGGGCTGAGAGAGCTCTGAGACAACTGTACAGAGCTATGGCTTGCCCAAGGTCATCCAGCAGGTGCAAGTGGAGGAGTGGGGAATCAAACCCGGTTCTCCCAGATTAGAGTCCGTGCACTTAATCACTACACCAAACTGACTCTCTTTGACACTTGCACTGAGCTATCCACTAAGACCTGAAGATCTTTTTCCATCTCAGTCTCTGCAAGTTCAGACCCCATTAGTCTATACCTGAAGTTGGGATTTTTTGTCCCAATGTGCATCACCTTACACTTAACAACGTTTAACTTCATTTGTCACATTTTCGCCCATGAACCAAGGTTGCGGAGGTCTTCTTGGAGCTCTTCACAATCAGCCTTGGTTTTCAGTATCCTGAATACTTTGGTGTCATCTGCGAATTTGGCCACTACACTACCCATCCCTAGTTCCAGATCATTTATGAATAAATTAAATACATCTTCCTTCCATTGTGAGAACTGCCCACAAAGAAGATGGGGACGGCAAAGGATGAGATGGTTAGACAGTGTTATTGATGCAATTAACATGAATTTGAGCAAACTCCGGAGGACAGCGGAAGACAGGAGGGCCTGGCGTGATGTGGTCCATGGGGTTGCAAAGAGTTGGACTCGACTGTGCGACTGAACAACAACAATAAAAGTCAATGGGGTAATGCTGCTGTGAATCTGATATTGCCTGTGTATTTGCTTCTGTGCCATTGCAACACCTGCTCATTTTGTAAACGAAGCAGTTTATTGAAAAGACAGCAAAGTCTCAAGTAGCATAGACTCCAAAGGAAACTAATTTTGTTATTGGTTCCAGGAGGGTAGCCCTGTCGGTTTGCAGTTGAAAAGCAAGATTTGTGCCCAGTAGCATCTTAGAGACCCACAAGATCTCCAGGGTATAAGCTTTCAAGGCTCAAAGTTCCTTCATCCCTTCATCAGTTTTCTGACAATGGGAGCCTTGACTCTCAAAAGCTTATATCCTGGAAATCTTGTTGGTCTTTAAGGCATTACCAGATTCGAATCTTGCTCAATTTTTTTGAGGCAGCCCCAAATTTACCACATTTTCAGGAAAGAAAGAATTTTCAGGAAAGAAAATTTACCACATTTTCAGGTAAGAAAGAATATAAAACAATTCTCTTTTCTTAACAGTACCCCCATTATTTACACTTAACTGAAGTTTTTACAGTTATCTGAACTGACAGTATATATCTTCATGTACACCTATGTGAATTTTCATCTGTGTAAATTGCACAGACAATTTAGATAGATATCTGAATATCCGGATGCACAGAGTGTCCCTGAAATGAGGTCATGCCGTATATAAAATGATCTTCCTATATACGTTTACCCTTTTGGAAATCTACGGTGTATTTCATTTGCGCATATATTAAATTGTCACGAGGCAAGTTCTGAAGATTACGTCTCCAAACCGGTTTTCGCAGTTCAATCCACTATAACAAACAATGCTGATTATATACCAGGGATATATTTTGTAATTATAATGTGCTTCAAACTTCATTTGATTGACACTCAGTGTATTTAAACAGGGATGATCAAAAATTGCGTTCGCAGCATCGTCCTCATCTTCATTTTGATGGCACAAAAGCTCTCCTCTGTGGGTAGTGAGGACCAGCCAGCCTGACAGCTGGGCATAGATGTGATTCAGTTTCATCAAAAAATCCCGCTTTTCTTTCTCTTTTTTCCCCTTCTTCCCCCATCAAAATCAAAGATGATTCAGTTTGGAGAAAAGATGTACCTTGTGGAAATAAATAAAAGAGGGCGCGCGGTTCCCTGTCAGCTGGCCGTGCTAAATCAATAACACAAGCGGTCCATCTTGTCCACCCATTCAACCCCTTATTTATTCTCTTGTAAGATGTAAGAACACCTGCCTAGCAGTCCAGTACCATAATAAGGGCTCTTGTTGTGAGATATCCCGGATACAGAATAATCCGGGACTGCTCTGCCCGGCTGAATTCTGCGGCTTTCTCTAGTGGTGTGCCTGTGGAAGGTCTGAGGATGTTAATATCCTTTACCTTCCGATCATATCAATTTGCATCCATTATAGTGCCAAGCAGGAACACCTGGACTGAATGTTCTGTTTCCTTTCAATGTCCCGAGCTTATGGAACAAAACTAGCAGTGAGCACGGACGGACGTTTTCGTATTCTTCTGGAGCTCTTAATGGTGGCAAGAGGGGGGGTGGGACACACATCATGCTCAAGTGTACTGAAGCGCTGTAAGAACACTCTAGGCGGAAAATGGATGCCTTTTAAACAAAATCACCTTCTTTGTTTACAAAGAAGACGACATTCATTCCAGCATCCAATCCCCCACCCCACTCATCAAGCATGAGGAAGTCTCTTGTTTCACTGGAGCCGGTTCGCTGGCTAGGCGGGGTATAAATTGAACAAATAAATAAATAAATAAATAAATTAACCATTGATGACTTTCACAAGGCTCTCAGCAAAACTTTCCACAGAATAATCCTGCCTTTGCACTTGCAAGCAGTGTTCCCTCTAAGCTGAGTTAGTGTGAGCTAGCTCACAGTTTTTAGCCTCTGGCTCACATATTTTGGTCCTAGCTCAGGAAGGATGGCTCCAGAGGAAACTAATCTGTGCAGCAGCCAAATCACTTGCTCAAAACTTCAATTCCAGCAGCTCATAAAGTAGAATTTTTGCTCACAAGACTCCACAGCTTAGAGGGAGTATTGCTTGCAAGTTTCATTAGACATTACAGTGTTTGGGAATCGTTTTTTTTTTTTGCTATTATTGTTAAATCATCAGTTTATTTAAAGAATGGATGAAGTGGGGATAAGAATTTAGAGTTACTGACAGATGAAGTGTCAGGACACAAGAGCAGCCCTGCTGAATCAGGTTACAGATAGATTTAGTCCAGAGTCATGTTTCCCAGAGTGGCCAACTAGATGCCAAGTTCTCTCCATAGTTGCTGCCAGGGCTATTTTTGGGCAGGAACACACAGGAACGGAGTTCCGGCTGGCTTCTGAGCTGGCCACGCCTACAGCCAAAACCTCTGCGCATGCGTGGCTGCAGAACACACTGCCCTCCCTACATTACACACAAGAGGAAAAGGTGGCATGTTAAAATGCCCTCTTTCCCTCTGGATTTCCTTGTCAATTTCACTCCCCACCAGTCAGCTGAGAGTGAAATTGACAAGGAAAAGCCTCTCTCTGCCTTCCCTTCCACAATGTCAGAGAAGGGGGGGGGGGAGAGAAACAAGCTCCCATGCCTGCCCTGTGCTTTCCCAGCCCCTGCCTAATATGCTAATGAGCTGTGCTATCAGGGGTGTGGCCTATTATGCTAATGAGTTCCTGCTGGGCTTTTTCTACAAAAAAAGTCCTGGTTGCTGCCACTGAACAACCACTATTCAGAAGCACACTGCCCCGATTGATCACATTTTCATCCCACCCTTCCCCCAAGGATTTCAGGGCCACACACGCTGTTCTCTTCTCATCTATTTTATCCTCAAAACAACCCTGTAAGCTAGGCTAGGCTGAGAGAGAGTGACTCAATGAGATTTCCTCTTCGACCTTCATTACTGAGAGGGAATTTGGACCCAAGTCTCTGTAAACCTAATCCAGTGCTCTAACTAGCCACCCTGAGCCTGCCTTGGTGGGGAGGGCAGGGTATGAGCTGAATTAAATAAATACCATATCACATTATTTGTCTTACACAGAGGGTTTGAGCACACTCTAAACATGCAGAAGGCATGGGCTATTGTACTTTGGAAGCAAACTACTGTACAAGCCTGTTTTCTTACACAGTGACCTGTCAGGGCCTCTACACATTCCAAAATCTTCATGTTTGTTGGTGCTGACCCTTTTCAAAGCCATGGCACGTGGGGAGATGTAGCTTCAGCCTTTACCCTTGCACCATTTTTATTTCCTCAGACCATCCCATGGAGCCGCTGTTGGCTCTGCAGTGGAATCACATTACTGACCTGGCCAAAGCTGCTTCTCCTCCGTGACATGGTTGCAAGCGACATTCCAAAGGTGGGGGCGAGAGGCCCGGTAGCAGGGAGAGGATGTGCCACCTCCCACCCGGGAATGGCAGCCATAGCTGACAGCAACTGGGATTAGCATTACATAATATTTTCTGGAAAGCAGTGTTTATAACTTACCCCATTAAAACCAGTAAAGGAATCTACTAGCTGACATGAAGATTGACAAGAAGGCTGACATGACAAGTACTTTAATGCACGGGCATTTTCTAAGCTATAGTGGGAACAAATGGGACAGTATCAAGAAACAAAGACAACATGAATATTTATACCCATTTCTATATAGAACCCAGTTCAAGAGCCTCTGGAATACATACTAACAATGGATGATCAATGAAAGAAACAAGAATTTATGTTTCATAAATGGTGTCTTAAATTTGCTCCATGTACAGGTCTGGAAAGAAAAGTTGCTTATCCATGAATAGTAAAGACATTCCACTTATACTGATATAGATGAATATATACAGGGAAATATATGCATTTTTTCTGGGGAGAGAAATGTTTGATTAAGTGCAAGCCCCCCTCCCTCCACATCAACCTGTGAAGATGATGGTGTGCTGCAAGTAAAACTGTGGTGGTGGGGAGAAGAGAGTTGTACTTGGGCAGAAACATTGAGAGTGAGCTGCGTTACAGCAGTGTTGGCAGTATATCAGAGGCTTACTTGGGACCTGGCCAGTGGTGGCACAGGTTAGAGAAGTGATGACCAGTACAAGCTATGCCTATTGCATTTCCCCACATCACCAGCCCCAGTGCAGTGGTGATGCCAGCAGCCCAGCAGCTCCTTGCCATGTATTTAAGCCTCCTTGCCATGTGTACCAGCTGAGGAAGAAGAAAAAGAAGAAGAGGAGGAGGAGGAGGAGGGGAGGAGGCGGCGATTGGATTTATACCCTGCCCTTCACTACCCAAAGGAGTCTCAGAGCGGTTTACAATCCCTTTCCCTTCCCCTCCCCACAACAGACACCCTGTGAGGTAGGTGGGGCTGAGAGAGCTCTTTCGAGAACTGCCCCTGAGAGAACAGCTCTGAAAGAACTTATGACTGACTCAAGGTCACACCAGCAGCTCCATGTGGAGGAGTGGGGAATCAAACATGGGTCTCCCAGATTAGAGTTCACACTCCTAACTACTACACCAAGCTTTCAGCTCATGTGCGTCCATTACACAGGACATATTGTGAGGACACCAGGCACAACCTGGGTGCTTTGCAATGTGAGGGTCCAGTGAGGACTTTGAATCACATGTTCAATGGAAGTTTTGGCCCTCCTAGAAAAACGCTAGCTCTTTTCTGTTTGCAACCACAGCATACAGGGGACAGCAACTGTAGCTTCCCCCCTGCTGTTTACACATCCTGAAGCCACCCCATGGAACTGCTTTTGATCAGGTTACTTAAGTGGCTATGTGTAATTTTTGCTGTGAACCCAATAGTAGCTCCATGAGGCAATTTGAATATGCAAAGCAGAGTAGCAGGGGGAGGCTACAGCCACTTTCCCCTGCATGCTGTGGTTGCAAACAGAAAAGAGCTAGTGTGTACCTGGGAGGCACCAAACTCCCCTCTCAGAAATGATACAAAGTCCTTCTGTTGTTCCCCCCATGAACACGAGGACTTCGTAATGTGCAGATGGAGCCTGATTCCTGCCCATTTAACTTCTGACCTGGAAATTCTCTGTGTTTGACAGCCCTTGTATAACAATGAACATTCATCGTTTGAGGGAATGTTAACATTCACATGTGACCACTGACCATCCCAGATGAATTTAGTGAGTTTAGTGAAAATGAGTTTATATTGGTGAGTATTGACAGTAACCTAAATTTAATTGACAGCATTCACTGGTGTTATATCCTTTCAGTGGATAAATTTTGGTTTTGGATAGTCATGATATATAAGTGGTCACTTCTACATATATATATATATATATATATATATATATATATATATATATATATATATATGTATGTATGTAGAAGTGACCACTTATATACCTGAATACTCATACGTATATATATATATATATATATATATATACACACACACACACACTTATGAGTATTCAGGTATATAAGTGGTCACTTCTACAAGATTTCAGATAATCACAGATATTCATATTCTTCATATCAGCACTTATCACTGAGTTTGCTAAGACTCCTAAAAAGTGGCCTACCTTACCTTCTTATTCCAGCTGATCACCCATATCCATAAGGACAAGAATCGGTAACAGTTATAATTGTGTGTAGCATGTATGGCATTAAGTGTAGAATAGAATAGCCAAGCAATCCTAAGATTGTCTGGCAGCCACAAGTTCTAGCTCTTTTTAAACATTATACACCACTAGGTAGCAAGCTAGATTTGTTCTTAAGGCAAGAGATGTTTCAGAGGTGGTTTGCTGTTGCCTGCCTCTACGCCAGAACCCAGGTATATGTTGGAGGTCACCCTTCCAAATACTAACGAGACCAGCCCTGTTTAGCTTTCGAGATCTGATGGTATCGGGCTGGCTGGTCTATCCAGGTCATGGCACAAGAATTGGTAGATTCTAATAACAGGATGGAACTTTAGAGTTAAACTTCAAGAGAATCTTCTCAACAGTAGCTGCTATCCAAAGATAGTTAAGTATACTTAAGCCCTGCTAAATCCAACAGGACCTCAACTTGCCCTGGATTGATCTCATGAAGAGCAGCAATGATTCGAGTTTTGCAAATAAGATGTTTGAAAAATCAAACTTAGTTTTCTCCCAGTGATAGTTTTCTCTCAAGTGGAACATCCCATAAGATAGTTCTGGTGATTTGCTTTCAGTTTAAAATGAGCGGTATTTCAATTAGTTTTTGCATCTATGTGGTCGGTGGCATTCAACATGGTGGCTGGCCAAGTAGCTATGCCTGGCATGTGTTTCACAATTATAAGGGCCTTGCTTGGAATACATATGCCCCAGGATGTCTGGGTAAGTCATGCATCGATTACAATTAGTTACATTTTGAGGGCATATACTACCTTTGTGCCTGTAAATTTGGTGGGGTTCATGTTGGCAACCTCAAATCTATGTCAAACTCCAGCTCCCAGGTGGCAGGGTGAGAGCTTTGCAAAGTTGTTGTGATCCAGTTTTGAACACTGGCTGACAGTGGGCAGATGGCAAGTCTAGTATACATGATGGGGGCGTGGCTTAATGATAGAATATCTACTTGGCATGCAGAAAGTCCCAGTTTCAATCCCCAGGATCTCCATTTAAAAGGATCAGGTACTAGGGAATCTGGAAAACCTCTGCCTGAGGCCCTGGAGAGTCACTGCTAGTCCAAGTAGATAATACTGACCTCAATATGCATCAGGATAAGGCAGCTTCAAATGTTCTTCCCACACTGACAGTGACCATGCTGGGACACTTCCCACTTGCCTTTATAAGGAGAAGCATCCAGATACTTCTCCAAAGCAGGTCCAAAGGCTGAAGAGACTATGGGACTTTTGGTCTGACCTTTGACTTTCTCTATAATGGTAGCAGCGTCTCTGTTTAAAGGGCCTATTAAGATTCTCTTTCTAACTATAAATAAAAGTTGTTTGTAAAATTTCAGTTTGAGTGGAGTGACAAATTTATTTATTTTATTTAGGTTGCACACAATTTGCAACCAACATAGGTGCGAATGGTGGGCGGATTAAAGGAGCGCAATCAGACACCTGGGAAGTGCCCTGCAGCCGTCAGCAACCCATTGTGCTCTGCAACACACGTGGAGTAAAAACGGGTTGCTACAGGCCACAGACGAACTTTCCTGCGTCTGATTGCCCCAGCATGCTCCCATGGTGTCAGGATAGTCTGATCAGGCTATTTTGACTCCGTGCCATTGTGTGTCCCCCCATTGCAGTATGCACATCAGCGCCCACCCCTGCACATTCCATAGGGAGAGGTGTGAATCATCAATTCCTCATGTAAGCGCATCGGGAACAAATGGTTAAAAAAAACCATGACTCACTGGTGGTTGCATCTGATCACGCAGTGGCGGGCTGTGCCCGCATCTACAAAAATCTATGTGATCATGCAACTGCGGGTCAACTTCCACCGGAGGAAATAGCCTCTCTCCCCCCCCCCTTATCTCGGGCATGTGATCGCAACCAGTGTTCCCTCTAAGCTGAGTTGGTGTGAGCTAGCTCACAGTTTTTTAGTCTTCGGCTCACATCTTTTTGTCTTAGTTCAGGAAGGATGGCTCCAGAGCAAACTGAGTTATGCAGTAGCCAAATTGCTGGCTCACAACTTTAATGCCAGTAGCTCAGAAAGTAGAATTTTTGCTCACAAGACTCCACAGCTTAGAGGGAACATTGATCGCAACCTTAAAATATTTTATGTTAGCTTCCCACTCAATTTAAGGTTACCGAGATGGGGAACAACCAAAACATTAGCACAAGTGTTAAAAATGCATACATATATATCTATATCTATATCTATCTGCATCTATATTTCAAATTAAAAACAACAAGAACATAAATGAGAAGGAGGTCACAAGGCCTGTGGTTACATTAAGATCTGGCCCTTTTTTGCTAACGAGGGTGAAGCAGAACAACAAGAGCAAAGAAGGGATTTTCAAGTCAGAGCATCAGGGACGAGATATTAAAAACCATTCCTTATTGCAGCAAGTTTTACCTTCAGCAATAACTTGTACTCTCATAGACGGCTGAAGATCTCCAATGATTTCTGGCTCTGAGCGCTTTGAACCTAGAGATATATGTGATGCCAGCAATAGCCAGTATTCATGGACATAATTGAGCAAGATTTATTTGGGTTGATTTGGAGAGAGATTGAATTAGTCTGAAAATTGCCATATTCAATTGCTGTGCAACATTTGAAGCTGTTCCAAAGAGTTCTGGATTGGAAAGGAAAAGACAAGTGGCGGCACAAGGCACTGTACAGGGGAGGCATGCAGCTGTTTTCATTTAATAGGGTTTGTAATGTGCATGTAACCCACATGGGCCAGAATGCTCTTCCACGTTCCTAATGCTTCTCTTGCACCGTTTCCCCACATTTCTACATTGTACATGATCTCACATTTACATATGTTGCATGGGAGACACTCAGAGGCCTTTCAGATTTCATTATGATTCTAGCCTCTTGTTGCTTACAAGGATGCAAGGCTTTGTTGCTTACAAGATTATAGCTACACTGGAGACACAAATGGGTGGACACAAATACAGGACGTGCCTCATCAGGTCCATTTCCCCATCTCTTATGTCCTCCTAGTCTCCAGGACCTCCTTGTGTTTGTTAACCCGAGAGCCTCATAGCCAAGGGAAGCCATAATTCTCCAGGCTACCTCTTGCCTGTCTGTTCCTTGCCCTTACCTCATTTTGCCCCTTGGTCCAGTCCAGACTGCTCCTCTTGCTTTGACCTTTTGGGTTCGTGCTACTCATGCCCACAACCATTCACTGCTGCTCAAGTCCTCCATGTTTGCCACTGCTTGGGCTTGGCAAGGTCCAGAGAAGGACAGGGCCTCTGAGGCCTTCATGGTAACTCATGAGTGGTAACATGTTTGGGACCGAAAAAATCCATTGCTTTGGGGGGTCCTTTCTTCACCCTTTTCAATCTTTTCCATTCTATTTGCTAAACAGTAATTGCACATCCTTCCTGCCACTTTAATACTCCCAGCTAATTATCCTGAAATAAATCTCTTTCAAGTCTGCATGCCAGCAGTTGTGGGATATGAGCTGCTCTTTCAGCTCCCGGCTGCCTGTCAGTCAAATGGGTCTCAGCTGCAGTTCCGAATGATGAGTATTAGTCTCCCGCTGGGATGATTCTCCCAATCTCCCCACTTCCAACAGCATCTCCCAGGGCTTCACCATGCTTCTACCTGTTAGCCTAATCTGGGATTTTCTTTTGCTAACGCTGTTATTTTGAAAAGAGGAAGAGGATTCCTTGGAGAAAGACACTCTGTTAACCTTTTCCTAATTGCCATTCAAGACTGGGGGGGGGGGGGGGGGGATATGGTAGATGGGTGTCACCACCAGGAAGAATACTCAGGCCTTCAATTCAATTTCAGACCAATTCTAATGTTAGACAAAGCAAACGTGACACACCTTTCCATTTCCTGCTCTTTCTGGCCCCTATTTCCAGCATTTGGGAATTCAAAGAGAAGGATAGTAAGTTCTAAAATTTATAGGTTAATTTTTACTTGGGGAAACAAAGGGACTGATGTTTCAGAAGCAACATTTGGAAAATCCAAAATAAAAGGACTCATCTGCTACCTGACCTTGAAGTCCATACTTTTCCCCTACTGCCAAGAGCAGCAGGATGTGCACAGTCAGATTCCTAAATGATTTTAAAACAAACCAAAAGACCCATTAAGATGGTTTGTATGGCTGTGCTTTGAAGAAGAACAATAGGTGTATGTTATGCACTTGGTCCATTTGCAAGACCTTAAATCTGAGCTCTCAGGCATCTCTGATAGAAGAAGAGGAAGACTGGGTTTTTATACCCCACTTTTCACTACCTGAAGGAGTCTTAGGCCGCGGTCACACGGCCCCTTAATGCGGGAGGAAGGGCTGCTTCCTCCCGCATTTAAAGGGGCCGTCTACATAGCCCCGCAGCGAGTCCCGCAGAGAAGTGGGCTCCAATGCGGGTTGCTCCCGCTTTTACCGACCCCGGGAAAAACTAGTGTTTTCCCAGGAGTCGTGGGAGGAACCCGCATTGGAGGTTATCTGGACAGCCCTCTCTCGCAAGCATTGCGAGAGCAGGGCTGTCCAGATGGCCTCCCCCCTCCATTCCCCCCCCTTTTTACACTTGGGCGCATGGCTACTCATGCGCCCAAGTGTAAAAGGGGGGAAAAAACCCCCAAAACTTACCCAGGCGGCTGGCGGTCCTTGGCCGCCACAGCCGCCTCTCCTGCTGCTGGGGCCGCCTCCACCGCGGCCACCGTTCGCTCCACGGCTACCGCCTCTTCAGCGGCCGCCGCCGCTTCCGCCGCCTCTTCAGCGGCCGCCGCCGCTTTCGCCGCGGCCACAGCCGCCGCGGCTGTCGTTCCCGCCGCGGCCGCCTCTTCAGCGGCCGCAGCTGCTGCTTTTGCTGCTGGTGCTGCCGCAGGGGTTGGGATGTATGGACATCCCAACCCGCGGTTGAATAATGCGGCCCCTTTAAATCCGGGAGCCCTCCTGGATTTAAAGGGGCCGTGTGACTGCGGCCTTAGAGCAGCTTACAATCACCTTCCCTTCCTCTCCCCACAACAGACACCCTGTGAGGTAGGTGGGGCTGAGAGAGTTCTGAGAGAACAGTGACTAACCCAAGGTTACCCAGCTGGCTCATGTGGAAGAGGAGTGGGGAATAAAACCTGGTTCTTCAGATTAGAGTCTGCCACTCTTAACCACTACACCAAATGTATAATATTAATTATCTTCACAGTAGGTTAGTCTTTCAGAAGGGGTGCTGGTCTGAGCTGTTAGATCAGCTTTTTTATGTCCATGGTTTATTTTTTTTTTATTTGTTGTACTTAAGTTTCACTTTAGAATTTAAGTGGCTCAGTGCAATTTATGGGTTGGATCCAGCCAGATTTTTCTCTCAGCCTCATCCAGTTCCCTTCCCTACTACAGCCTTCACCCCTCATGGTTTTAGACCTGCAGTCCCCATGATTCCCATCACAGCCTTTTTGGTGGTCAAGGAGCTCCCTCTCCTTCCTTTTGAACCTGGGGGAAACATGGCTGGATCTCTCTATTTAAACCCCCGCCCCGATCTCTCTGGGTTCAGTAAATAAAGGGTTAACAAGGCTGTGGATAAGGGTGTAGACATTTTATACTTGGACTTCCAATATGCTTTTGACAAGGTAGCTCGCCTGAGACTCCTGAGTTTAGCAGTCATGGAATGGGTCCTCTTATGGATTAAAAACTGGTTAAGTGGAAGGAAGCAGAGAGTAAGACTGAATGGACAATTCGCACAGTGGTGAAGTGAGCAGTGGGCTCCCACAGGGAATGCTGTTGGGTCTGGTGCTATTTAATTTGTTCATAATTGATTTGGAATTGGGGAAGAGGAGTGTAATAGACAAATTTGCAGATGATACCAAATTATGGTGTAGTGGTTAAGTGCAGTGGTTAAGTGTGCGGACTCTACTGTGGGAGAACCGGGTTTGATTCCCCACTCCTCCACTTGCACCTGCTGGATGACCTTGGGCAAGCCATAGTTCTGTCAGAGCTGTCCTTGAAAAAGCAGTTCTCTCAGAGCTCTCTCCGCCCCACCTACCTCACCGGGTGTCTGTTGTGGGAGGGGAAGGGAAAGGAATTTGTAAGCAGCTCTGAGACTCCGAGTGAAGGATGGGGTATAAATCCAATCTCCTCCTCCTCCTCCTCTCTCCTCCTCCTCCTCTTCTTCTTCTCCTCAGGATAGTGAAAACCAATGCAGACTGTAAGGAGCTTCAGGAGGTTCTTTTTAAATTGGGTGAGTGAGCAACAGCATGGTAAATGAAGTTCTACGTGGGTAAGTGTAAGGTGGCACACCCTGGAACAAAACACCCTGTCTTTAAATATATGCTGATGTGGTATGAATCAGATGAGACTGAGATGAAAAGAGGTCTTAGGGTCATAGTGGATAGCTCAATGCAAGTGTCAATCCAGTGTGCAGCAGTGCTGAAAAAAGGCAAAGCTCCATGCTAGATATTATTAGGAAAGGGATTGAAAATAAAATGGCCAACATTCTAATGCCCTCATATAAGGCTATGTTGTGGCCTCATTTGGAATTCTTTGTGCAGTTCTGGTCACCAACCATATCTCAAACGATATTGCAGAGCTGGAGGAAGTACCAAGGAGGAAAATCAAGATGATTAGGAGTTGGAGCACCTTTCCTACAAGGAAAGGCTGGAGAGTTTGGGAATTTTCAGTTAAGAGAAAAGATGGCTAAGGGAAGACACGATACAGGCTGATAAAATTATGCATGGGGTGGATAAGGGGAGCTTTTTCTCCCTTTCCCATAATGCTAGAACTTGGAGGCACCCAATGAAATTGTTAGGAAATAGGTTCACAACAAAGGAAAGGGAATACTTCTTTACTCAGTCAGTAATTAAACTGGAGTTCACTGCCAGTGCAGGTAGTGGTGGGATGTCTTTAAAAGGGGGTTAGACAGATTCATGGAGTTGAGGTCCACCAATGGCTACTGGTCATAGTGACTGAAGGTAGCTTCTATCAATAGAGGCAGCAACTCCCTGAATATTAGTGCTAGGAGACAGCAGCAGGGGAGGGCTTTGGACTCTATGGCTTGTTTGTTTGCCTTACAGGGTGAGTGGTTGGCCACTATGTGAAACAGGATGCAGAACTAGATGGACCACTGGTCTGATCCAGCAGACTGTTCCTGTGTTCTTATGTAGACAAGAGTGTTGGACTGGGCTGGGGAGACCAGCTGCAAATCCTAATTCAGCCATGAAGTACACTGGTCTGCCTTTGTGTAAATCACTCTTCTAGGATACCTTCCAAGGCTGCTGTAAAGGTATAATACAATAATGTTTGGGTGTGCTTGTTGGGAAAGGATGAGATACAACTACAATAAATAAGTGAGAGAGGAGCATGCTTCCACAAAGCATTTTGTTTTTTGCAAAGTGCATTAGGGAGAGCTCATAGCTCAGTGTTAGAACACATTGTTTGCATGCAGAAATCCCCAAGTTTAATCTATTGCATCTCCCTTTAAAAAGCTCTTGGAAGAAGACCTGGAAAAGACCTTAACGGAAGACCTTGGAGAGCTGCTGCCAGTCAGAGCAGTGGGCTAGACAGGCTAATGGCTTGATGTGGTGTAAGGGAACTTCAGATTTCACTCCAGAAGACACCTGAACTTTGTGATGCAGTTGGCAGCAGCATAGCTTGGGCCTTTGCAAACTGATTAGCAAAGAGCTTTTTGAAATACCACTTTAGCTTCCTAAACTGTGCTCCACAGTGGCTTGCTGTGATCTAACCATTTAGATCTTGATTGCAAATATTATTATTATTAACATTTAATGAAAGTGGACCTAACCAGGATAATGCAAAGCTGGAGCATGAGGTTTCAAAGTGGAAGAACAAGAATCAGTGAGGTTGGTGAAGCATATAGATGTACTTTTGGGACTAATCAGGCTGGTTTCCCACACCCTCATGGATGGGGTAAGTTGAATTGGACTACCTCTGTAAATAGCTTACAGTTGTTACTGGAACCCACAGCTTTGTTACAAGACCATGCAAACACAGTGGCAAAGAAGCACCGCTAAGACTCACCTTCCGCTGGCATTTGCAGTTGAGGGGGGGGGGTAAGAAGGCATCCTCTGGCCGCATGGTGCCCTCTGTTGATGCGAGGAGGGGGCGGGCCAGTTCTCTCACAGCCTGCCATGTCAGGTGTTGTGTCTGAGCATGGGGTGGGCTGCAGATCCCAGTCGGGCTATTTGAACAAGCCCATGCAGGCTGTCCTCCTCTTCTTCTCATTGGATCACCAGCTTGCCCACCCACCCTCGCTTGTTTTGGTTGTATTATGGTGTTTCTCTGGTCTGTTCTTTGCTGTCACAGCCTAGCGGTTTGGGCATTGGGATGGATCCTTTTAGGGGGAGGCTGTGCCTGCTTCTCCCAATTTGGGGGCTCCCATAAGGGGCCTTGGGAGGTGAAGCCACGCAGCCACATGCTCAGGCGGGGGCTGTTGGCTGGTTTCCACCACCAGGTGGCAAGGGGGCCATGAAGAGGCCGGTGCCCACATGTATCCTGGATCTTGTCACTCTGTGGTTGGTTTCCCAGCAGACAGGCTGGGTAGGGGTTTCATCAGGCAGCAGGCGGGCTGCCTAATGCTTGGATTTGTCCCCATGCTGCACCATTGCTCCTTGCCTGTATGCAATAAAATAAGCTGCGACCATATATTTCACCAAAGGATGGTTGTGCGTGTGTTTATTCCTTCTATTGCCTCACCCTCTACCCTCTTTGAACCTGCAATATTGGTTGCATTTGGTGCAGAAATAATGACTCCTTCCTGAAATCCACAGATTTGGCCATAATCATGTTTTTGTTTAACCTCAAAGCTAGATTTAGGGTTGTCAGCTCCGGGTTGAGAAATACTTGAGGATTTGGGGGGTGAAGCCTAAAGAGGGTGGGATTTGGGGAGGGATTTCAGTGAAGTATAATGCCATAGAGTCCACCTTCCAAAGCAGCTATTTTCTTCTTGTGAACTGATCTCTGTCTCCCGGAGATCAGTTGTAATCCGAGGAGATTGCCAGCCACCACCTGGAGGCTGGCAATCCTACCTAGACTGCTGGAGTGTACACTTTCTTGTAATGTCTTTTAAGATTATCCAGAAACTACTATTGGTGCAAGTTAGGGAAGTTGGTTAGTGCACTTAGATAGGAGAAAATTCCTCTAATCTGGGAACAGCTACATCGGCTAATTAAAATTGCTTGTTTTGATTGTTCAAACAGTCTGGGGCCAGTTTACTTCTCATAAACCAGCTCTTCTGTTAGGAGCTTGCTGCCAGGTGGTTCCTGGGGATCCCCTGAAATTACATCTCGTCTCCAGACTGTGGAGATCAGTTCCCCTGGAGAAAATGGATGCTTTGGAGGGTGGACTCTATGTTATTGTACCCCACTGAGGTCCTTGTCATCCCCAGGCTCCATCCCCAAATGAGTTCCCCAACCTGTAGTTGACCCCTCCCACTCCCTGCTGGTGGCTGGGAGGACCTGGCAACCCTACCTGTGATCCTCCTAGAGCCTTCTTGCTGTTGCTGCAGGTCAGGTTTCTTATGGTCCTCATAAAAGGCATGGTATTGTACCATGCTGAGGCCCCTCCCCTCCCCAAACCCCACCCTCTCCTAGCTCCACCCCCAAAGTCTCCAGGTATTTTCCAACACAGACCTGGCAACCCTAGTCAGTTTGCTTCTCCCATCCAATTGACACACATCTTTCATAGAGGTGTGTTCTAAGGAACTGGTGAATGCCTGTCTGTTTCCCCGAAGGGGAAAACAGTAGCGCAGTGGGGTCAAGAAAGTAGTGAGGTATGGAGGCTTAACTCTCCTTTCCTTATGTTGTGTTCCTGATCCACACATGTGTAGTACTTAATGAAAAAAAACCACACTGGGTATTCACACAAGCATTCTGATAAGATGTGTCTTGTTTGGCCTACTGGAAATTCTAGAGACAGCCAATCAGAGTAGGCAATGCCGAACTCTTTGGACCAATACACTGACTTCTTATAAGGTAGCTTCCTTTGTTCACACATATTCAAAATGGTGAAGGAATAACAATGTGTTTGAGGTGGAACTGAGGAATATAACTGAGAGACATCTACTGGATAGCATCTGAATGGGTGGGTTGATGCTCATGCAAACGGAAACCATGATATTTTCAGGTGGGGTAAAAAAAACTTTTAAAAGGGTTTTATGAAAAGTGAACAGGAAGGGTGCATAGCATCAGTTGCTCATGATGATATGCCTGGATGCCGTATTCCCCGGTCAGGATGGGAACAAAAGGCTTACAGAAGCTGTGTGTCTTAGAAGGAGCACCCAATAGGTGCTCCCACCCTCCAGATGGTGTCTGGCAATCTCCTGGAATTACATCTGGTCTCCAGACAACAAATATCAGTTCACCTGGAGAAAATGGCTACTTTGGAAAGTGGACTGTATGGCATTATACTCTGCTGCACTTTGAAAGAAGGGCTTTTCCACTCATGGGATAATGGGCATACTCCAGGCAACCACTGAAGCTCTGGCTGGGGGGCAGAATCAGGCCTGTCTCCTCTACCCCTCCCCTCACTGGCGGTTCTATTGGCAGCTGGAATAGAGGTCAGAGGTCAGGGTAGCGGCTGAAGTTCTGGCAATGAGGTAGAACTGGACTATGGTTAGTGATGAGTGAATATCCCCAAATTTGTCTTTCACATTTTTATTCCACTCTTCCTTCTGTGAGCTCAGGGTGGCATACCTATTTCCCTCCTCCAGAAGAACCCTTTGAGGCTCCTGGTTATTGGCCACTGTGTGACACAGTGTGTTGGACTGGATGGGCCACTGGCCTGATCCAACATGGCTTCTCTTATGTTCTTATGTTTGAGATTGCAGCTATCCCAAGGACATACAGCGCTAAGTAGCCTGAAATACTCACAACTTCAGCAGTTCATACCATATTCACTCATATAATGTACATAATTTGTACATGCAGAATATCAATAAAATACGATACTAATTTATTGGTCCACAAACCATGTTGCAAAATGCATATATTTTACATGAAACAAAAATGCAGCAGGAGGAAACAGTAAATTGTTCCAAAATAACAAATCATGGGATCAGTTTGCACAGGAGAAGACAAACCAGAACAGAGATTTTGGGGGTCAAAGCAACAGGGATGTGAAATTCAAGATCATCCCATGGCAGGAGATGGAATTTTTGCTGTCTAGAAAGCCAGGGGCACAGAATTCCTGCATGCCTGCTAAAGTGAATAACAATAATGTTATTATTAGTACAGTCTCAGCACTCTGTGGACAGCCTGTTTATCCCATGTAATTCCGAAATAAATTCCTTTGGCTGCGTAATAGTGTTGGCGGCTGCTGGAGTGAGGTTTTGGATTAAGATTCCATTGCTGAATGAAAGTGTTTTTGGTTAGCAGTTAAATGTACACTCATCAACCATCCCCGGCTGTCCTTGGTGCTATTGTTATTTTTTCCTCAACCGTTGAGTTTCCCCTGCCCTCTTTTTTCCTGCTCTGCCCTGAGTTTTAAAAACTGAGATGTGATGTGCTGAATTAATTCCATTAACCGCCAGAGGAATTTCCCCACTGCCAAATTATGTTCCCTGCATCTGTAAATCATTTTATGTTGCCTTCCATAACGTTATGCAAGAGACCTTTGGATTCCCTCCCCCCTTTATTTATTTATTTATTAGCTGCTTAACTGCTCCAGGGCAAGGGCATCATAGGAAGACTGCGAATGTGCCACGGAGGGAAGACGCAGCAGTATAAAACAGAGAGAACATCAAGGAAACCAATATAAAAGGATCATATTATTTATATTGAGCGCATCTGGTCAATTTAAATATGTATTTCTGGGAATTTATAGAGTTTAACAGAGGAAATGCTACCAAAAAAAAAAAAAATTAAACAGTGGAATGTTTTGCTTGGACCAGCTACAGGCATGAGCTCCTAGGCAGAATCCTATTGCTTAGTAGTAATATGAAATCAGGAATTTACAAATCGAGATTTGATCTGAATATCCATTGAACTTACAGAATTTTTCCAGCACTTGGGAGAAACTGGGAATCTTCTGGTCTGACAGGTATTCTGGTTCCTTGCTATCTGTTTCATTTTCCCAAACAGAGGGATGGGAAGCAACGGAAGTGTGTGATCTAGCAGATACATGCATGACAGGGATGTCATCCAACCAGAAACAGCGGAACTTTCCACTTAGCAGAATCATCCTTTTTAGTTTATCTGTGAACAGCATCTCCACTTCATGCCAAACAATGGGCGGGTTTTCAGATTCTAAACAGACATGGGTCCTGTGTTTACAGGACTTATTAAACATCTGAGGATGTCTGCTGTGCAGAGGCAAAAAGGCTTTGCTTGCACACACAGGGAAGCAGGCAGAAGGAGGGATAGAGGAAGAGGCCGCAGCTACCTTACTTGTTCTGTCTAGCCTATTATATTGGCCAGACACCTGCATATACTCCTTCCCTGACATCTTGTGGGGCTTCTATTGAAAACGAGATAGACTTTCACCCATTGGCTAGGAGAGAAGGATATCGCAGCATGCTCTGCTGTGGTCTTCTGTTTTTCCCCTTCTGTTTTTCCCCTTCTGTTTGTTCCCTATGATTAACTTGAGCTATGGGAATTCTCAAGGAAGTTCTCCTAACTCATGTTTACTCATTGAAAATTCAGATTATATTATCTTTATTTTCTTGCCATTCTTCCGAGTAATGCTCTTGGTTTTAAGGATTTTACAAACAACAAGATTGGTGGAAGATGAAACTTAACTATCTTGTCTTAAACGTAATCAAGAAGTAAGTTTTTTCGAAGACAATACCCTACATCGTTCACAAATAAAAAAACAGAAAAATATTCAGAAAAAATATTTAAACATTAAATTTTTTTGCCACAGTTTGAATTGGTTTAAAAATTTGATTTGATACTGTTTTTTTAAAAATAGCTGGTTTCAACTTGTTTTTTTTGGCCTCTCAGTGCTATAATCCTAGTTGTGTTCATTATGTTTCCAGTTATTAAAACAAAGGGCATAAGTCATCTTCCATTATGCACATGGAGAAGGGGATCTCCGCAGTAAGCTACTCTGACTATGAGCTCTCTCCAAGTGTCTGTGGGATTGGGCCTGTGCCCAGCAAGAGCACCATCCCTTTTGGGATGGCCACCAAAAGACCCTACATGATGATTGGAATGATGATGATGGCAGAGAGGAGTCCTGCTGCAGTGGCAGTGCCAAGGTTCAGGCATGCTATGGAGCAGGGCTATCAATGAGCCGTGTGAGTATGTGCATATGTGGAATACTGATGACTGTACTGTGCTGTACTATATTGTTCAAATACATTACGAGTAACCTGACGAACAGGCTCAAACTGTTCATAAGTAGGTTCACTATCAATGAAAAACTGACTCCCTATTCACAGCTAGTGAACAGACCATGAGATGAACTGGTGGGTGTTCTAGTATCCTGAAGGTATTGGTCCTGCTCCTCTCCAGGATAAGAGAGATCTGTCGTAATGCGGATGCTCCTCCCAAATGAGGTTCACTGTGTATATCCAGTCCTTGTTGAACTCTGTGGACATAATATCTGGCATTGGAACATAGTGAGGATGGAGGTGCATAAGCAAAGAGTTCAAGTGAAAGGCTGAGGAGGGATTAGAGAAGAGAGACTCATACCCAAGAAGCTGCTACTTGGAACAATGAAAAACGTCATCAACAGCCACACAGGGGGAACTCCTGACACAATCTCTGGTTCCCCCCAAAATGCCCCCATAGTCTTTAGCCAGAAAGTGGCATTGCAGCGCCTGTCTTGCAGGGATCAGATGACAAAAGAGGCCAGTAGCATTCTGGTCCTATAGAGCTGCTGATTCTGGTCTTCCTCCTCAGTCAGTGGAACTTTTTGCTTAAGCATAGACTGAACTGCTGGACCCATTCATTGACCACCAGTTCTGAGAGATATGTGCCATGAAACACTGGACTTCTTTTCAAAGGAAATTCAGGAAAAAAGAAAGATGGGGGGGGGGAGGGAAGGGAGGAAAAACTCATGCTGGAATGGAAAAAATGAGAGGTGGAAATAGAGAGGTGTGAGGATGCCTTTAAGGACAGCAAATGGGGAAACTAAAGTCATCAACTCTGAAAGTAACAAATGAAAGCCCAGAGCTGTGGAGCTAATGTGCAAACTTGTTTCTGTCCTCTATGGCTCTATCATTTATTCAGGAGGTAGAAGCAGAAGACGGGGACTCGCATTTGCTTGATACTCAATTATACATTAGTGTACATCACTTGGCAATCTGTTCATATCAATTTAATTGGATTTTAATATTGCCTCTGATCTTGTTGTCCAATTAACAGTACTGGCTGGCAATAAAGCAGAACCACACACTATGTAACACCTTTGATCCCTGCCATATGGAGCTCTTCCATTGATTACCACATTTTCAAAAAAATTTCACTCTCTCAATATGGACTGTGATAAATGGGAGAAAAGGCACATCCCCGATGTGATAAAAATTTCACTTCTACTTGCAACTTCATTTATTTTGTTGACATTCGGCTCTGATTAAGAACAATAAAAAAATCATGCCCTGAATATCATATGCAAATACAACCCCGGGTATGCATCTAATTATGCCAAGGGAGCATTACGGTGACTAGCTTGGCATCATCTTGGTCCCTCTCTCTCTCTTTTTGTTAAAGCAACAGCATACACTTCTGGGCTTGATGTGTGAGGAAGAGTCATCGTGGCGACTGTCATTTAATAAACAGCAAACGCTGTGCTTGCCACCAAGGCATGAAAAATTAGCTGCTGTTCTGCCTGTTAGTTTGCTACCATTGTACCCAGGTGATGCTTTTGGCAATGGACCTCGTCTCCCCCTTGCCTTTCCTCTCGTTGTGCCCACCATACACTGAGGAAATTGAGAATTTGTATCGACAACTTTCACAGGTGCCAAGGCTGGGGTAGAAGTCTGGGCGGGAATAAAATTTCAATGTTTTACAGACCAGGGTTAATGAAATTATGGTGCAGGCCAGTTGGTTTGTTATCCTCTGCTGTGGCTTGCCAGTGCCCAGTGCCAGATGCCATCTTTCCTTAGGATACAGTGAGCAGGTGTTTTTTTTTAAAGGCAAAGGGACATGTTTCTTCAGTATACATGTGTAGTACATGGATACTTGGCAAGAGTGGCTCAGGAGATGTGAAGGGGACCTGCTGCTCCATGCACAGTGAAAATCGAGGACATTCTGTTTCTGTTACTGCTCTGAGGAAGGCTTTTCAGAAATGTTTTGGGGGAGGTGGCCAGAAAATTGGGTTTTGTGGTATTAGGTGGGGTCTTTTCGTTTTTTGGGGGGGGGGTGGATTAAGTGGTATAAGGATCTCTAAACCATTGTTTCCCAACCTGTGGGTTGAGACCAAAAGTGGGTCATGAAGCCCTCCCTAATGGCCACCCCTGCCCCTTCCTTTCGGGCCATTACTCTCTTTTGTATTTTGGAAACCAAGATCTGACCCTGGAAACAGTATCCTCCATATTATACATCAATTGGATTTTTTTTTCTTCACTGCATATATACGTTGACCACGTAAAACGTGTCCCGGTGGTTATTAGAGTGAGTTTCTTAGGATCTTGGGGGTGGGGTTAGAAAGAGTAATGGGAAAGGTGAGGGTGGTCAAAGGCTGGAACGTAACTTCATATGCAAAGGCGGTTTATGCCGGAATGCCACTTGCTTAGAGTTCATAGTGGGGACAAATGCACCCTTTGTGTGATGTTGGTGGTTTCTCAAAAACATTTGGCAGAGCCATTGTAGAAAACAAAGTGCTGAACTAGTTGGGTGCCAAGGCCATAGTCTGCCTATGGCCCCAAAAACCCTTTGGCCAGCCTTGGATAGGTCACCATAACAAGTAAGTTTGGACTTCTGGGTCATCGTACTGAAAAGGTTGGGAACCGCTGCTCTAAACGATAATTTCCACCATCTTCGCCAAAGTACAGTTCTAAGGATTTGTTGGGAAGAAACTCTGAGGCTGCAATAACACACACACTAAATAATCCACTTTCAATCCACTTTCAAACTGGATTTTGCCAGTTCACATAAATAAAATCCAGTTGGAAAGCACACTGGAAGTGAACTGGAAGTGGATTATTTCGTGTGTGTGGTCATGACACAACATGGTTGTATGTTTGCAGAACAGGCAGTAGTGTAAGGGGGGGGGGCGTGATGTACAAGTTGGATCCAGCTAGCATTTTTGCTTAATCTTGCCCATTCCCCCTGCCTACCGCAGTTCTTGCCCACACATGCACCTCCTGTCTATGCAGGTCTCAGGATCCCCCGTGCAGCCACTTAACTCCTCCTCTTTTCATCACCGCTGGAAAAGCTGGTTGGATTCAACCCTGCAATTCCCCCTCCATGTCAATTCTATGCAAAAGAGGAGACAGATGGATTACATTGGCAGTCTACACCTATCTAGAAACTTGGATGTCTTGATCTTGAATAGCATATGATGTACCTATAAGGAGGACTGAGGGGGTTGCCAGATTTCACATACCACCTGCCTATGAAGTGTAAAGCCCTCCACTTTTCTTTTTATTCTCTTTTCAATTTGGAGTTATGGAATTACAGAAAAATTCCTAAGGCCTTTCGCAAGGGGTCTGTTTTGGTTCATATAAAGACTGGATCAGATTGATGAGATTTATTTACTTTGTCATCATTTCTTAGGGTAAAGAAGTGGCTGAGATCATATAACTAGAGATGGGGAAAATATCTAGGGAATATTATGTACGGGGTGGGGTGGGCTGACAAGGTGACAATCTGGCTGGGAATGGAAATTCTGACTGGGTGATAGCAAGGCACTAAGTCCAGGGTTGGCTTGGAATTAATGTACGTTTGTGAGGACCTGCTTCTTCCAGACTGATGCACTTAATGCTTACTTCTTACAATGGGTTTTTTTTTTGGGGGGGGGGGTATGTGCCTTATGCTTGTTATTGGAACCCAGGTAAAGATGTGGCCCATAGCGAATGAGAAAGCTAGACTGGAAGACAACTGGGTTTGTGAAGTCCCCTGAGGAACAGGAATGGCATTAAGATCTTCCTGCTTCCCTAGATGGCTATGCTGGTTGCCTTTGCCACCTCTCCAAGACCCAAAGGACTGGGGATGTGAGGTAGATGGCTCTGGAGTAAAGTCAGCAAATGTAGGTCACTGCATATTGGCAATAAAGTTTCCAAGACACACAAATTGTGTCTGTTGTCTGACCAAACTCTTGGCAGCTTTTGTATGCGGAAGACAGCCGGGCCTATCTGTTACACATGTCATAAATTATTTCTTGACCATTAGCAGTTTTTCTGCATCATAACTGTTCTTCAGGCATATTAAATCAGCGAGAGGGAAGAACACGCCAGGACATCTGGGGCTGCCAGATAATTCAGTTAATTTCTATTCCCTTGAACCTGGAGGTGTTAATTTGGAAGCGCAACAGCCAAGTCTGAGGAATGCTAATACGTCATTTGAATGATTAATGCAATCAAGGGAATTGGGGGACCTTTGTTTACTCTTTAATTTTTGACATGGTGCAGCAAAGATAGTTGGGCTAATTTCCTTCCTTCCTCCCTTCCTCTCCTCCTCTCTCCCCCCAAAAGTTGAGGGCAAGTTTGTTTGGGTTTTTGTTTTTGTTTTGATCACGTGACTTTGAGATGGTGGCTTGGGAGCAAAAGGAGGGGGGCGGGCACTGGGGGGGGGAAAGAATCCAGTCAATCCTGTTCATATCTTGGTTACAGCAAGTGAAAAGCAACAACAACATTTGAAACTCTTTGTGATCTGCTGAGTTGTGACTGCTTCAGTGACAGATTTTGGAAGTCTCTATGTGACGAACAGAGAACATGAAATTAAAAAAAAATCCACTGGTGCTAACTTTTTCTATTTAAAACAATCAATTGTAATATCATTTTACGCTAATTAATATGTTTTAAGAATGGGAGGGGAAATGACAACGACTTTAAAAATCGTTTACATTTTTTGCCAGTTTTACAAAAGAAGTTCTAGTGGATAGAAGCATTACCAGACTTTCATATTCTGCTCCAATAGGGTGCTGCAGTAATACCTTTTTGCAACAAAGGATGCTTTGTGTGATTGTTTTAAAAAAGGAGAGTGTGTATTTTGGGGGGGGGGGGGATTTGGTCCCAAGCACCAAACAATTTGAGGAGAGCAGCTGAAACCCTGCAATTATGCCAACAGTAAATTAATGTTTTGCAATTTATCCCAATCACCTCTGAATAGGTGTTGTTCATACACATCCATTGGAAGCTTCATGGAGACCTCAGTGAAGACAGCCAAAATGTTTCCGTAGAAGTTTAAAACCATGCGCTGAATTTTACAATATATTCCCCCCAGCAACAGAGGGTTGCTTGGAAGACTCACAAGCAACCCAGCTGCTAGTTTGGTGTAGTGGTTAGAAGCACAGACTCTAATTTGGGAGAACCGGGTTTGATTCCCCATTCCTCCACTTGCAGCTGCTGGTGTGGCCTTGGGCCAGTCACAAGTTCTTTCAGAGCTGTTCTCTCAGAAGAGCTCTCTCAGCCCCACCTACCTCACAGGGTGTCTGTTGTGGGGAGGGGAAGGGAAAGGAGATTGTAAACTGCTCTGAGACTCTGAGTGAGGGGTGGGGTATAAATCCAATCTCTTCTCTTCCTCTCTACTGAGAGAGGTCAAGGCTCAGAGACAAAGGCAAACAAGGTAATACTTTTTTGACCATTGAACTGGAATCAAGGACCAGATTCAGAAGTCTGAGCATTACTTTTCATCAGCTATGCCTATAAGTTCAAGACTCCACCCAAGAAATGTGGACTCTAATTTGTATGTCTAGGGAAATGCTCCTCCATTCACAAACATGAAAAGTAACAAAGACAAAAGGGTTGGATCCAACCAGTTTTCCCACTGGTTAGCAAAGGGGGAGGGGGGTCCTCTGGGACCATCAAAAAGGGTATGCTGAGGGCAATGGGAACTACATTATTTATTTATTTATTTGATTTATACCCCATCCTCCCCACCAAAGCAGGCAATGTTGGGATAAGAGCTGCAGTAAGAAGATAAATTAGGTGACCCCCATAGGTTCAAGGGAGCTTTGCTCCAGAAGTCCAGGCCCATAGTTATGACGATATGCCTTCCAACTTCTAATCACACTTCTCCTGGGTGCAATTGCTACAAAATGTCTTAGGTGCCCCCATTTTTGGGATACCCTCGCAACTGAGAGCATTGGTCATGACAAGATATCATTATCCAGGCACCAGTTGGCTACTCAGAAATGCTTTTATGTCCTGTGAATTAGTGATTCCCACCAGCACCTGGTGTCAGCAAGAGTGCCAAGAGACTGGGGCCTATGGAAGAATGGCAATTTCAGTCCAGAAACATAGCTCAAGCAGGAATGCAGGTGAGATGGCATCATCAGCAACTCTAGATTGGTTTGGAACTAGGGTTGCCAGTTTTGGGTTGGGAAATACCTGGCGATTTTGTGGGTGATGCCTGAAGAGGGTGGGGCTTAGAGAGGGGAGGGACCTCAGCAGGGTATAATGCTGTAGAGTCCACCCTTCAAAGCAGCTATTTTCTCCAGGGGAAATGACCTTGATCGGGAGATCAATTGTAAAAGTGGGAGATCTCCAGGCACCACCTAGAGGCTGGCAACCCTATTTGGAAATCTCATATCAAGCTGCATATCAGCATAATATTAGTAGTACACACATTCTTACCCTCATTTACAGATGGCTTATAGCCTTTGTATGGTTCTGATATCCACATGCCTTAAAGCTCTCTTTGCACTGCTTTTTCAGGGTTCTTAATTGAGCAGAAAGGGCTGGTTTACCTGTACTCTCTATATGCATGCTTCAAAGAATGTACATTGCTCCTGTATATTCCCCCCTCCCCATTCTCCATGATTAGAACGTCAGAAAGGACTCTGTTTTCGCACAATCCAGCTTCAAACCAATGTCCTTACAACTGTTAGTTATAGCCTGGATGAAAAAGGATTTTGTTCTTTTTGGCATATGTGTATGTTTTCGTGTCCAATTAGCAATGAGTTCCCATAACAATAGTACGAACTTTTAAGAAGTCCTTTGTATTTACAGACCCTTGTAGATAAAAGAAGTATCATTTCCATTGCTCATATTATTCAATTAAGATACAAATCGAGATGCTAATAGTAATAATACTACAACTAATAAAAAGAAAACCAGCAGTTCCCCGGCAACTTTAATGCTGCAGTTCTGTGCGCAGTCATGAATAGATACCCCCCTCTGTTATGAGAGGAGCTTTAAGGGGGCTCATGGCAGAGTTCTATAAAATTATGCATGGTTTGGAAAAAGCAGATAAAGGCTGTTCACACACACTAAATAATCCACTTTTGATCCACTTTCAGTGCACTTTCCAACTGGATTTTAACTGCGTGAATTGGCAAAATCCAGTTGGAAAGTGCAATGAAAGTAGATTGAAAGTGAATTATTTAGTGTGTGTGACTGCAGCCCAAGAGAACTTTTTCTTCCTCTCTAGCCATGTCACTCAAGTAAACTGATGGGCAGTACATTTAGGAGATAAAATGGGAATACTTTTTCTCCCCCCCCCCCTTTTTGAATTTTTATTTAAATTTACGAAATAACAAAAACGTTCCAAATCAACATACATAATAAGAACCAGTATAACTGAGCAATGAAATGGAGGGTGTTACATAATCATCACAACAATGTCTTTTAAAAGGGACCCAACAACTTAACAGAGGACAGGTCAATAAGTGGCTAAATGTTCAGAGGTATTTTACCTCTGCCGGTGGGTGGAGGGGCATCTGTGGAGGATGGTTGTTGCTTTCATACTCTGCTTGTGGGCTTCTTGGAGGCAGTGACCACTCTGAGAAACAGGATGCTGGGCCGGAAGGACTTTGCTCTAGTAGTGATATTCTGATGAAGAACTGTGACTTAGTCACTTCTACTCACTACTGCAAAGTCTGTAACCAGGGCTGCTTAGAGCTGTCATGGGCCCCCAGACAAAGATTCAATCTGCCCCCTTATATGACCCTGATCCAAACCAAATATCATAACCAAATAAATTACTTGGCAGGTTGTTAGCATGTATCTATGAGCCATCAAGGAGCCATTTGACAGCAAAATGCTGGTTGTGTGAACTTAGGCAGATCATGAGAGGGAGGGCAGGAAGGGTTGCCTCAGTGCGTAGTTCTCCTGGGCCTTTCTCACACACCCAGGGAAATGCTGATTGCCACTTTGGGGTCAGGAAGCAATTTTTCTCCAGGCTGGTTTGGCCAGAGATCCTGGAGGTTTTTTGTCATCTTCTGGGTGTGGAACAGCGATCACTGCGGGTGTGGAGGGGGAGGTATTTGTGAATTTACTGCACTGTGCAGGGGGTTGGACTAGATGACCCTGGAGATCCCTTCCAACTCTATGATTCTATGATTCTAACTCAGGGTGGTTGAGCACCATGTCACATTAGCCTAAGCTTGCTCATTTTGTGATTACCAAATCCACTAGCCTCAAATTGTGATCCGACAGCCCCCCTTGTTTTTGCAGTCCTGGGCAGGCAGTACAAATATGAGTTTTGTCAAGCCCCGGGCAAATCAGAATAGATGGCTGGTGAGTTGAATTCAGCTTGGTGGGTCACAAAACTGTGCAGTCTTGTATTGGCTTCTTAATTAGGTGCTGTGGTAGAAAAGTCTCCATGAGCCTGTAGTGGCCACCAAGGGCACCTGCAGATGGGAATGCTACTTTTCACCTCTTGGTTATCTCATGCACCTGGCAAGGTGAGAGCTGCTGATACCACTGCTCACTCACCTTCATAGCAACACCTTTCTTTTCTCACTACAGAGAAGTGTTTTCCTTTGGTGTTTTCTCTAGCACTGACTTCTCTTGCTTGCTGTTGGGAAGGGAAGAACAAGGGAAAGTTGCCATGATCAAAGAGCCATAAAACTTATTGTGGTGGCTGTAACCAGTAGTCACTACAGGTACATGGAAGCTTCTCTGGAAGAACTTGCCCTTAGAAGTGCATCACTGAAGATCAGGGCTTTTTTTTGTAGAAAAAGCCCAGCAGGAACTCATTAGCATAGTAGGCCACACCCAACAGCAGAAACTCATTAGCGTATTAGGCCATACTCCTGACAGCACAGCTCATTAGCATATTAGGTGTGGGCTGGGAAAGCACAGGGCAGGCATGGAAGCTTGCCTCTTCCCCCCCCTGAGCTTCTCCGCCCCACTTCAGCATGGCCTTTTTAGTCTACTCCCCCTCCAAACCAGAGGGCCGGAGAAAGGCGCTGCTGAAGTACCTGGGATCAGATTGGGGAGGGAAAGAAAGGCATTTTCAAGGTGCCTGGGTTCCCTGCTTGCCCTTTTCCAGCTGCAACATGTCAGTTAGAGAAGGGGAGGCAGAGAGAGGATTTTCCTTGTCAGTTTCACTCTCAGCTGAGGGGGGGGGGGGGGGAGAATGAAATTGACAAGAAAATCCTGAGGGGCTCCCCAGGGGGAAAGACAGCATTTTAACATGCTGCTGTTCCCTCTTGTGTGTAACGTGGGGAGGGCAGCATGCTCTGTAGCCACACATGCCAGAGATTTTGGTTGTAGGCATCGCCAACTCAGGAACCAGCCAGAACTCCATTCCTGTGTGTTCCTGCCCAAAAATAGCCTGCTGAAGATAATTCATTCAGTTAGAAAGAGGATACAGTTTTATGCCAAAGGGTGCTTATCATGGATCTGGCAGGTGATCACTAGTGATAAAGGACTTGGGCTGAATCGAACCTCTCCACAACTGGACTTTATTCTTTGCCACTTTCTTCTTTCTTTTTTGCAACTTTCTTGTTTTCAGTGCAGCCCCTCCCCCCATACTCTAGAACCATGAGGGCTGCTGCTTTCTTCCCTGTGCTGTTTTCCCAACATGGAATGTCTCAAGGGGAAAGGAGAAGAAGAAGAAGAAGAAGAAGAAGAAATTGGATTTATACCCCACCCTTCACTCAGAGACTCAGAGCGGCTTACAATCTCCTTTCCCTTCCTCTCCCACAACAGACACCCTGTGAGGTAGGTGGGGCTGAGAGAGCTCTCCCGAGAACCGCTCTTGAGAGAATAGTTCTGAAACAACTTGTAACTGACCCAAGGTCATCCAGCAGCTTCATGTGGAGGAATGGGGAATCAAACTTGGTACCCTTAACCACTCCACCAAACTGGCTCATTGGGAAGCTACAGTGGTTGGGGAAATGGTTCGGGGTGTGTGTACCTTCCCCTTCTGTACTTCCCCCCTGCTGTACTTCTAAATTGAGTTTCCAAGGGAACTCACAGCTGGGTATGGCTGCAGGTCCCCACAGAGATAATGTGGTAAATGTGATGTATACTTTGGCCATTCGTATAGCCAGTCTTTAGGATCCAACCCTGCATACTAGCAACCTTGCTGCTTACATGGCGGTAGCATTTTTAGGGATAACTGCCACTCAAACAATACCGGCTCCTTTTCTTTGGAACTGTTAGACTCTTCCATTTTAAAAAGTAAGTTTCAAGACTTCATAATGATGGAGAAAGGTAATAGATGTTTAGAAATGAGGAGTGGGTGAGATTTCTTGAAATTAGGGGTTGGTTCATATTCACACAGTGTGAAAGCACCTTCAGTTTGTGCAAACTACTATAGCTTTTGATGACTTTCCTCCCTGGAACCTTGCCGAAGCCTGAGTATGAGCAATTTCTGCAAAGCCCTCTAGCTTGGGATGGGTTTTAATAGCTGTATATTACAGGTATTAGGATGTTTGAAATTAATTTTAATTAATTAATATGCCACATTGTTTTGAGGTTTCTGAATGAAGTGGTCTATGGTGTTATGTACTTAGGTTATTTTCATTCCAATCTTCTTGCAAGGCCCTCACAGAGATATGTGTATTTGTTCTCTTCCCTTACATTTATTCTCATAACAACCCTGTGAGGGAGGTTAGGCTAAGTAAGTTATTTATTTTAAACATTGCTAAATTGACTTTCCAGCCACTCAAAGTGATTTACAATGACAATCAAAAGATGGTTGATCAAAAGTTGGGTCTGACATATCTAAGGGACTGCCTTCCCTATATATATCCCAGAGAGCACTACGGTCAGGATCACAAAACCGATTGACCTGCCAGGGCCTTTTCAGTGGAAGCTCCATAGTTGTGGAATGAGCTCCCAGAAGAGGTCAGGGCCCTGCAGGATCTTTTACAGTTCCGCAGGGCCTGCAAGATGGAGCTCTTCCACCAAGCCTTCAACTAGAAGCTGCCCTCACCACTACCACTAACATCTGTAGTTATGGGCCGCCCCCAGCTTTGAGATCTACCATTGCACGACGTCAGAAGATCACTGAGTTGGAAATTGTCTGCTGCTACATCATATAGCACGCCACCACAATTATTGATGGAATTATTATTATTACTATTACTATCACTAGCACTTTATGAATATCTGATTGTTTTAAAATGTTTTAAATGCTTTATGTGGATTCTATGGTACTTGGTACTGATCAATGTAAACCACCCTGAGCCTGTTCGCAGGGAGGGTGGGATACAAATGGAATAAATAAATAAATAAATGGTTTCGTAGCTGCAAAAATATAAACATACATTATCACATACATAGTGAAAAACGATAACATCAGAAATAGTCAAGAAATAGTCTTCAGATATCTTAGCAACCGTCAGCTGAGGGATAATTGAATACAAAGAGTTTGTACCCCTTCAGAACTACAAAGAAAAACAAAGGTTCTTCAACTGAATTCGCAGATAATCATTCCAAAGGAGTAGTGGTAATTGTGACAGAAAAATCCTGTGGCACCCTAAGGGCCTTTATTATTCCAGCATACATTTTTGTGAGTCTGTCCTTAGTTCCTTAGACACAACTTCCTCAGATGCAAGGAAACTGTCTGGCACATTGCAGGTAGTGTGGGGGCCTAGATTTCTCTGCAGGGCCTGCAAGATGGAGCTGTTCCGCCAGGCCTTTGGTTGAGGCAGCAAGCACCCATATATGGCCTCCCTGAGGTTGCTGTCACCCATCTGTCACCTGTCTACCGACAACTGGCCTTTAACTCATTATACCACCAGGCCAGAACTTTATAACCAACTGACGCTGTTACAAGCTGTACCCATTGTTTTAATTGTTATGTTTTATCGTGTTTTAATACTTAGTGTTTTAAACTGAAATTGTATTTATTCTAATGATGTTACCTGCCTTGAGCCACGGGATGGGCGGGATATAAATGCAAATAATAAAAATAATTAAATAAAAAGAGTTCTGCAAGAATTACGACGGATCTCCAGGCTACAGAGATCAGTATCCCTGGAGGAAATGGCTGCTTTGGAGGGCGGACTACATGGCTGTATGTTCCGCTATCTTCTACCCAAACCCTGCCTTCCCCAGGAACTATCTACAAATCTCCAGGCATTTCTCATCCTGGAGCTGGCAATACTAATGGCAGGTGCTGTGCTAGTAGGCAGAGGACCTGCATGCTTGGCGGTCCACCCAAAAAAATCAAAATGGAGTTCTCGAGTCATTAAATTTTGAAAAAGACTGTTAGAGAAAAATGTGGCATTGTGGTAAGGTTGACAACAGATGGATGACAACAACTGGGAGCTTTTGAGGGCAGGGCTAAGTATGTCACGTGATGTAGCAGTGTCACTTCTGGTCACAGAAATGATGTCATGTGTTGTCAGGACACTCTAGAAATTCCTCAAAACTCTTTGGTTTAACAATAGAGTTTTGGAGGATTGCTAGAGCATCCCACTGATGTGTGACATCACTTTCAGTTATGTGACCAGAACTGACATCATGGCACTGCTGAAAGAACAGGAGTGGGTCTAACTTTTATGAACACATGAAGCTGCCCTATACCAACTCAGACCATTTGTCTACCAAGATGAGTACTATTTACTATAAACAGCAGTAGGTATCCAGGGTCTTAGTTTAGAAGTCACCTTCACCTGCAAGCTGGTCCTTTTAACTGAAGAGGCCAGGCACTGAATTTGAGACCTTCTGCATGCAAACCGGATACTGTACCACTGTGTCCTGGTACCACCCCAACATAGATTTTGAATATGCATTTGTATGCATAGTTAAGGATGCACCATTTCTGAAGCTGCCTTTTATTTTGCACAGGTCAAGGTGAGCTCTAGAAGTTGGCAAGTTTAGGGGCCAAAAATGACCAAGGGCCTATCTCACTAACCATGCTGCCACCAGTCTTATTTTTCATGGAGCACCTTAAAGGGTTAGGGACAATGTGAATGGATTCTCCATTCAAAAAAGGGATCCATTGTGCTTGAGGCCCTCCCTCTAAAATTCCGGAGCTGGAAACAGCCCAGGTTAAATCCCTCAGCTAGCTTTTTGCTTTGAAGATTTTTATACCAGAGAAAATTTTGATTTTACCACTAATTAAGGTAAAGTGGATGGTATTCCTGGGACATGAGTGGGCTGGTTTATGGGGCAGAGAAAAAAAATGGTGACCAGGTATTTTGGATAGCAAATCCAAGGACGCAAATTGTCTCCTCTCTCCGTTTGTGTGTGCATGTTTGTGTATTGAGGCTGGCTCTCCTCCTTGCAGCCCGGGGTCCATTCTAATGCCACGCACACTCTGCACGGCAAGGGAATTCACAGAGCAGATGTTTATGTTTATTTCACCTCCCGGGAGGATGTTACATTTATATGGTTTCCTGCCCATGGTAAAATGGGGCAAGCAATACTGATTCAAATGGATGAGGTGAGGTGGGGGGGAGGGGGGGAAGGCGTGTGATGAAAAAGAAAACAAATGGAGGGTTCTTGGAGAAAAGGAAGGGAGACTGGGAATGGGCAATGAGAATACGATTCACGTACTTGCCCCTTAGAACAATCTGCAGAGTGAAGACGCAAGAGTTTCAAGTTAATGTGGAAATGAACCTTTGCTCTTCAGAACCATATGCTAAATGTAGGAGAATCACCAGTATCCAATTTTCATGCAATGGGTTGCTGTTGTTTTTTTCCTGGCAGGGCTCATGTGCTTCCATTACAGCAGACCTTAAACTGCTTAGATTTTTTTTTTTAATGTGAACTTTCCCCATCAGTATGTATTTTTAAAAAAATCCATGGGGGGGATTTTCAGCATGAATATCTATATATCTATATGTCCTCCATTCTCAGTCATCCTCACTTGTCATCAGTGATGGCATTACGTTGCAAAAATCTGATTTTATGCAGCCTTGTGCCATGCTGTTCACTTTGTGGTCCTTGATTTAACGGGATCACCCATTTGATAGACCGGAGGAAGAAAAAAAAATCACACTAAAGCAATGACAAAGATGCCTTCCTCCCTGCCAAACATTTGCAGACTCTGGGGCTTTAAACAGCCCTCAATTTCCCCCATCTTTTATCTTTTTGAGAAAGGAAGACAATAAATGATGTAAATAAATACAGAAATAGATTCTCTAAATTGTGGTTTGAAGGATCAGGTCCACACTTCGTGCTTATGTGTGTCCACCTCTCTTTCTTCTGTCCTTTCGCCTGTGAGTCATGTGAATTCACTCTGCTCTTTCCTGGTTTGCATAATCGTAGCTTGCCATGATATCTAAATTGAGCAAGTAGTGGTTATTTCTAACTAGGATTGCCTCAAAACTATGGAATGAGCCCCCTTCAAATCATGGTTTGAAGGCCATCCCTGATTAGTGCCCACCCTGCTTCACCCAAGTTGCCTGTTGTGGGGAGAGGAGGGGAAAGGTGACTGTAAGCTGCTTGGAGACTCCTTAAGGTAGAGAAAAGCAGAGTGTAAAAAAACCAACTCTCCTTCTTCCCTAAATTTACCGTGGTCACTGATGGACCTGTCCTAAGAATTTGTTTTAACACCCTGTTAAAGCTGTCTACACTGCAGGCCATTACTATGTCCTCTGTGACTGAATTTCACCTTCTCCATTAACAGAGGAGATAGACTCTACAAGTACCCTATTACATCCTGTTAGGAAGCCAAAATATCTTGCAGAAGTCTACTGTGTACCCTAATGTTTCCCATCAGCGTTCACTGCAGAAAGATGGTAGAGGGAGGGTTCGTTCCCAAAGGGAGACAGCCAGCATGTGGTAGTGAATGTTGGACTATGATCTGGGATCCTCAGGTTCAAATCCCCGATCTGCCCTGGAAGCTCACTAAGCAACCTTGAACCAATCCCTTTTTCTCAGCCAAACCAACCTCAGGGATCTTCTTCTTAGTTTAACGTAAGAGGTGCTTTGGGGGAAACAGTGGGAGGGCTTCTGGAGTTCTAACTCAACTGGTGGACCTCCTGATGGTACTTGGGTTTTGGACATTGTATGGTGTTGCACTGGATGGGCCATTGGCCTGATGATCAAACATGGCTTCTCTTATATTCTTAGGAGAGGAAATCACTGTTGTAAACCTCTTTGGGTCTCCACTGCGGAGAAAAATGGGGTGTACATATTTAAATAAATATCATGACAGCCAAATAGGTAGAGGCCAGCAGTCTGGATGCAGACTCAGTATATGCTAGCAACCTGTGCTCATACAAAGCAATCTAGTGCCTTGTGGAGTCAGTTGTAAAACTCACATTGCTTTTTATGTAGCTGGTTTGCACCAACAGAAAATATTTGCAGTGCTTGTTGAAAGCAACAACTGGGCTTGTGCCTTAATCATTGTTGTGCTGAAGCAGAAGCATTTTTGCCACTTTGAGCAGCTCTGAAGAGGCAGCATACAAATATTTTGTTTTGGAGGCAGAATACTTCTCACTAGCACTACCAGATGCCAGCTTTAGTTCAGAGATTCACACACAGCTTTCAGGCTGTCATCCAGGGACCCCCAACATGGTGCCCATGGGTGCCATGATGCCCACTGACACTTTTTCTGGTGCCCAAGCGCTTTTAGAACGTGGAAGGGGCAATGGGGCATTTGCCCAACAGGGCTTCAGATTGACTGCACAGATTAAAAGGCATCCTGTTAAACACAGCTTCTGCTTGAAATGTCAGAGAGTTACAATTAGAGTTATATAGAACTCGCTCCATGACATTTTGTGGTTGGTTCCATCACCTGCGGCAGCCATTTTGAGACTGGCTCCACCTCCAATGGCAGCCATTTTGTGATTGGGCCCACCACCTTGTGTTAGAATTCCACAGTTGTCCGCAAACTGCAAAACAGTGGGGATTCCTTCTGAAGTCATTGCTGTTTTCATGTAAAGGACACAGGAGAAAGTACACCCCAAACGGAAACTGAGATAAAATAAAATGTTTCGCTCTTTGATTGCAGTAATCTAAGTAGTCTTTGATTGCAATGGATCTTTAAGAAGAAGAGGAGGAGGAGGAGATTGGATTTATACCCTGCCCTTCACTACCTGAAGGAGTCTGAAAGTGGTTTACAATCCCTTTCCCTTCCCCTACCCGCAACAGACACTCTGTGAGGTAGGCGGGGCTGAGAGAGCTCTCTTGAGAATTGCCTTTCAGAGAACAGCTCTGAAGGAACTTATGACTGACCCAAGGTCACACCAGCAGCTGCATGTGGAGGAGTGGGTTGGATCCTATGGAGACTTTCTGTGGATTGGGGCAGAGTTTTTGATAATTCTCCCCTTCCACAACTCACATCTGATTCTTCTACCATGTTTTTCCTGTCAGTCCTGTGTCCCCCTGAAACAGCATTGTGGGGAGCATTTGGGGCTGCAGCAGGAGGGGGGCAGGCAAGGAAATAATTCTTCACAGACAGAAATCCCTTCCATTAAAAAAAAAAAATCCTCCATGGAATCGAATCCATGGTATGAAATCCCTCAAAAATCCTCCACAGGACTGAACTACAGTAGGAGAGGCTGACATTACCTCACTTATTGTTTGGTTCAAGCAACTTAGGAGATGTGTGTTTGTGAGAGTGAGCTGGAGCAATAATATTTAAGGGCTGCTTCCTGTTGTGGATTCCTCTAGCATCTGTCTGTCTCTCTCCTTCTGAAATTCCAGCCTGGCAGTGGTTTCAATGCAAAGACAAAAAGGATCTCAGTATTGCCACTGAAGCCCTTAGTGGAGCTGTGGGAAAACCTCAGGAATGAAACCCCAAAACAGGTGAAAGTAATTACAGCTGCAAGCCATCTATAACACCCCTCCCCCTGCAAGTTTGCTGAGGTTTGCAAGACTTTTTATAGTGCTGCCCGATGTTTGTGGCTAGCTCTGAGTCCTGGATGGGAAGACTCTCGCTTTTGTAGGACTTAACATAATTGGAACACACAGGGACACATGTGAATCCACCTTATACTGAATCAGACCACCTGTCTATCAAGGTCACCAGTACTGAGTGGTGGCTCTCCAGGTCTTTCATATCACCTGGTCCTTTTAACTGGAGATGCCATGCACTGAACCAAAAACCTGCAGGCAAAGCAGAGGGTCTTCCACTGAGGCAGTCAGGCAGCTTTTAAAAATAAATAGTCTTCTGAGAATGCGCATAAGCATGTATTGGAAGCAGGATGGTGGTGGCTGGTGACCAATGGGATTGCTGGAGGAGGTTGCTGGGATATGTAGAGGGGGAAGTGTTTTTGAAACTGCTTTGGAGGTTTTCTTAAGAAAAACAGTCTTGAGAAGCTCCAAAGGAGGGTGGGGTGTAAACTGTCCGTAAAAAATAAAGAAACAAGCGGTTACTGAAGACCATGGGGTGATTATGCGCTTATGTGCATAATCCTCTACCTGATCGGGGGGGGGGGGGGGAATGGATGGGAAGGTTCACTTGCGAAGAATCCAGCAAGCAGGCTTTTATTCATAACATCATTCAGCTCTAAGACAGCTCTATGAGAGTGGCACTCTAATTTATACTGTTCCAATAAATAACTTTCAGCAATGTAACTATATACAAGTGATGTTATTGGACCCAAGCAGGGCTTAGTGATTGGGTACCTAGATTGGCTTCAGGACCAATGGGAATCTGTATTAGTCAGCCAATGAGAATTGGAGCATTAGTATACCAGAGCCCTTTCATAGGTAAACCATAGTTAATGCGACATAATCAAGAACACAAACACAACAGGGTGCCAGTGATAGGAGGCAGATGTTGCAGTCTGATTGTGCACTTTAAATCCGGAAGGGAACAGCAATGACATCAGATCAAACTGCTTGTATGACCACAGCCTGAGCCTCCCCTACTTGGAGAAGATCAGCCTCCATCAGAGCTTCAGCCTCCATCAGAGCTTCAGTTAAGGTCTTGTTTTTTACAGGGCCTGTATGCTGCCTTTCACTTCCTTCTGAACAGTAAAAGGGACAGGAGCCCAGCTGCCAAGCTGACATCTTCTAGAGGAGGTGTTAGATGTCCATGCTTCAAATGACAGCTTAGAATGGGCCCACATGCAGCAGAATGTCGAGCAGTCAGAGTGGCCTCTGCCACTTGAGATTTATGCTGACTAGGGCTTGATTGAAACGTGATGCTGGTTAGGATTGCCAGGTCAGAGTTGAGAAATACTTGGTGATTTGGGGAAGGGACCTCAGCAGGCTATAATGCCATAGAGTTCCTCCTCCAAAGCAGCCATTTCCTCCAGGGGAACTGATCTTTCCCTGATGATCATTTGCAATTTCAGGAGCTCTCCAGGCCTCACCTGGAGGTTAGTAACCCTCTGTTGGTGAGGCAAAAACACTTCCCTGTTGCCACTTTGCACTTGCATAGCATCTAACGTAAACAGGAATGCTGCCATGTGAACAAGCTGTGCAGAACCTGTTGCTACTTTGCCTGGGGAAGGTTAAATGACCCAAGAGGAAGCCAGAACTGCAAGGGCCACTCAGCTCAGCCCCAGTCAGGAACACCTAGAATGGGCACCGGCTCACCCCTTGCTCCCAGAAGTGGTGTGGAAGGTGGCAAGGGGTGAGCTGATCTCAATATTGTTGCTGCTGAAGGACTTGAGCCAAATGACTCCGGCAATCCTGGTGGAGCTTCTGAGGATTAGCCCCCATGGTGCTCTGGGGCAGCAGCCCTTCAGGAAGTTCCCTTGCAAATTATTCAGTCCCCCAGCAGCTAGCAGATGAGTTCAAGTGAAGCACAGTCCCATGTGTGGTATGACAGACCTTGCCAGTGCCTCTTTGTGCACCACAAGGGAATAAGGAATTCAGCCAGCCAAGAGGTGTTTCCAGCTGCTAGTTGTCATGTCTAGGTGTGCCCTCAGAGGTTCTGTCCAGTCTGAGGATCTGCACCCAGGTTCTTCTCACCCACAGTCTCCTAAAAGATCTTAACACCAGCTTTGGTTCGTCCTCTGTCTTTCCAAATAGTGAAGAAGAAGAAGAGATTGGATTTATACCCCACCCTTCACTACCCAAGGGAGTCCCAGAGTGGCTTACAAACTCCTTTCCCTTCCCGTCTTCACGACAGACACCCTGTGAGGTAGGTGGAGCTGAGAGAGCTCTGACAGAAACTGCTCTTTTTCAAAAACAGCTGTGCCAGAACTATGGCTTGCCCAAGGTCATCCAGCAGGTGCAAGTGGAAGAGTGGGGAATCAAACCTGGTTCTCCCAGATTAGAGTCCGTGCACTTAACCACTGTACCAAACTGGCTCTCTTATGTGAGCTTTCTAGAAGAGTAGGGCTTAACAGCTCCCCCCCCCATGCTCCTGCCATGGGTGGACTGAACTGGGCTTAATTTCAGGGGGTAAAGAGAAGGTTTATTTCAAAGAAAATAAGCAAACATTGGATACAGGAACAGATACAGCTGAACGTGAAAGACAATGAGAACCTGAGGGCAGGACAGTCAAATATGTTAAAATCTCTTTCTCTATATCTAAAACATATCTGTGGCTGCGATCAGACGGGCAAGTTGCTCTGAAGTCATGGTGGCTCCCTGCCAGATTTGAAGTGCACGATCAGGCAGTAACATCTGGCTCCTGTCCCTCAGTCATCAGCCTCCTGTCCTCACCCCCAACTTCTTCATGCCAAGTATGCACACTGCCTTTTCAGCCATAGTAAAGGTAAAGGTTTCCCTTGCTCAAAAGCCAGTCGAATACGACTCTATGGATGCGGTGCTCATCTCTGTTTCCAAGCCGAAGTGCCAGCTATCCAAAGACGTTTCCGTGGTCATGGGGCTGGCATGATCCACTGATCCCACGGCTCTCACAATCGTCTTCAAAAATAAAACCATAGAGTTTCTGGTGATTCCTAGAGCAAATTGATATCACTTCTGGGTTTTCCCTGGAAGTGATATCACACCACTGCCTGATGGTGATCCCCCCCCCCCACTGGCCACTGGAGTGGTGGCAGGAAACAGGATTTGGTGGCAGAGGATCCCCCTCCCCCAGTGGAAACCTGGGAACGCTGCTCAGGAGTGACTGGTCTCTCTCCAAATAGTTAAAAGTAGCTCTGCACCCTTCCTCTAGCAATCCTGTAATTCTGTAGCCTTCCCTGTAAAGCTACCATAGCAGCTTCTCTCCTCTTTCTCTTTCATGGAGTCACCCTTGCTGTGGATTGGGAAAGGAGCATGCTATTGATTCTTTTCCTCTGTTCCAAAGCTTCTATTTGCCTCTGCCAGGAAAAACATGGAGGTAATGGAACATTTGTCCCTTGCAGGGCAAGTTACAATTTGGACTAATGATAGTGATTTGGGAAAAGAACAGAGGAAAGGTTTCCCCAACCAAGCACTGAAGAACTGCTCTGAAATGCAATATTTTTTGTACAAACTACCATTATTTGACTGGCTCCACTCACTGAACTTCCATTTTGCTACTGGATCTACTCTAGGATTGCCAGATCTGGCCTGGCAACCAGCAGGAGACCAGGTGGGGCATGGACATAGGTGGTGGTGGCTGTCAGTGATGCTGTGACATTACATCTTGGAAAACCCAGAAATTTCATCACCCCTTTCTAGGAATCACTAGAAACTCTATGATTTTACCATAGAGTTTCCAGTGATTCATAGAGAGGACTTGTATCACTGGTGGCAATTTTAATTTTTTTTCTCCCACTGGCCATTGAAATGCCACATGGCAGCCCTGTTCCACCCAAATGAGTTTCCATTTTGTTGCTTTCTCCACCCACTGAGCTGCCATTTTGTGATCTGTAACTCCAAAGGCTTTGGGGAACATGCAGTAACAACAGCTCCCTATTTTGAATAATGCTGGCCATGTAGATGCAAAAATCACAGATAAGCTCACAATACATCTCATTTTTAAAAAACTGAAAACAGAACTGCCCCAGGTTTGTTTGTGGGTGTCCCCAGTTCTGCTGATTTCATGACTGGCATGGAGTCCAGTCATTTTACTGTTATTTAGAGTGACATGATCGGGGTCCATGAGGAACTATGGGAGTGCCAGTGGGGAGGCATAAACAGTTTGGAAATCCCCACCAATCTTCCCATCCAGGATTCTCTAGGTTGTTCAGGGCTTGAACACGGTGACTCCCAGCCCCCCCCCCCAATTCAGCTTCTGCTAGGGGACAAGTGCTTTTATACCCTCATCTGAGTTATACTAGTTGATTCCAAGTCCAGGCCTTCAGTGTTTGTCTTGAACCACTATCACTTCAGTGATGAATACCTCCAAAAGTCTACCATTTCCCTTAGAGTATCTGTTTGCTCCAACATTTCCTGCCTCCCCACTGGTGTACCAAAGTGGCAAGCAGACCTTTACAGGTAGCATGAAACATCTCCACAACATCAGTAGGTTTCTAAAAGGTGGAGTGAAGAATATGAATAGGGAAAAGACTGTTCATTCTCTTGAAACTTGACTGCTCAGGGTCATCTCTGGCAATGGAGAGGCAGCAGGCTTAAGATGGAAAAAAGACACCACTTCACACAATGTATGAAGGAGGCATGCGAGGATACCTCTTTATTACTGGTGCAGCAGGAAGCAAGGCTTCCGTGGCCATGGTTACTATGCGCCACCAACTGCCTTTGAGAAAATCAAGAGGCAGGCAAAGAGGAACCCTTCTGTTACCCATTTGAGGACTAAAGTGAGACTATGTAGGTCTTCTGGGAGCAAAGGCAGCATGGTATAGGTAGGTTCATATGGGAGAAGGCAGTCCTTAAGGTATATCGGTCTCAGGCTGTAAAGGGCTTTAAAGGCCAATACCAGCATCTTGAATTGAGCCCAGAAGCAAATTGGAGGCCAGTGTAGATAGAGCAAGACTTGGAGTGGTAAGGTGCCCACAACCCACGCCAGTCAACATTTGGGTCATAGCATTTTGAACCAACAGTAGCTTCCGGACCGTCTTCAGCGACAGCCCCGTGTACAACATAGTGCAGTAATCTAATCTAGAGCTTTACAGGGCATGGACCACAGTGACAAGATCTTTTCTGCTCAGAAAGGGCCACAACCAACTCACCAACTACAGCTGGCGGAAGGCACCCTGGCCACCACTGCCACCTGTTTATCCAGTGGGAGGCCCCAGTCCAGGAGCACCTCAAGCTATGAACCTGCTCTGTTACAGGAAGTGCAATCCCATCCAGAACAGGGAATAACCCATTTCCTGGGTCAGACTATGCCCCCACCAGTGGCAACTCTTATTTTCTTGGGATTAAGTTTCAGCTTGTTAACCCTCCCCCATTCCAAAACCGCCTCCAAGCACTTGTTCACTGTTTCTGAAGCCTCCCTGGGATCTGCTGATAGTGTGAGATAGAGCTGAGTATGCCATCTGTATATTGGTGGCAACTCAGCCCAAGTCTCTGGATTACCTCTTTCAGCAGCTTTACATAGATATTGAAAAGCACTGGGGGACAAAATGGAACCTTTGGGGACCCCATAGGCCGAGGGGCAGAACAGCAATACCCTAGCACCACACTCTGAAAAGTACCCTCCAGGTAAGACCCAAACCACTACAGAACAATGCCTCCCAGTCTCTGTCCTGAAATATGATCTAGAAAAATACCATGATCTGTAGTATCAAAAGGCACTGAGAGGGCCAGGAGAATCAACAGGGTTGTGATCCCTCTGTCCATATCCCAGTGTATGTCATCTACTAGAGCAACCAAGGCCATTCCAGTCCCATAATGGAATGGGTCTAAACAATCTGTTTCATTCGGGAAGTCAGTCATCTTACTCAAGAACGGTACATTTGAGACTGGACGGCAGTTATTCAACTCTCCTGATCCAAAAATTTCTTTAGTAGGTTCCCTTTAGTCATAATGACTAGTAGCCACTGATGGACCTATTCTAGTCTTGAAGAAGAAAGAGAGAGAAGAGATTGGATTTATACCCCACCCTTCATGACCTGAAGGAGCCTCAGAGCAGTTTACAATCTCCTTTCCTTTCCCTTCCTCTCCCCACAAGAGATACCCTGTGAGGTAGGTGAGGCAGAGAGAGATCTCTGAGAACTGCCCTTGAGAGAACAGCTCTGAAAGAACTTATGACTGTCCCAAGGTCACACCAACAGCTGCATGTGGAGGAGTGGGGGATCAAACCCGGTTCTCCCAGATTACAGTCTGTGCTCCTAACCACTACACCAAACTGGCTCTTTTTGTGTAATATTCTACTATTAGTATAGTATTGTGTAGTATTATACTATTGTGCAGGCCAGAAGGTGGCACGGTACTGCCCAGTCTCTTTAGATCTCAGAAGCTTAGCAGGGCTGGTACTTGGAAAGGAGACCACCAACAGAGACTCTGCAGAGGAAGGCAGTAGCAAACCACCTCTGCTTCTCACTTGCCTTGAAAGCCTCTTGCTGGGGTCATCACAAGTGGGCTGCAAAGTGACAGCACTTTACCCAGACACATATGACTGTAGCAGTAGCAAAGAATCCAGTAGCACCTTAAAGACTAAGTGTATTCTAGCTGTATCTGAAGAAGTGAACAGTGATTCACAAAAGCTCATACCTTACCACAAATTATCACTTATCACTATTTTCTGGACTCTTTTCTACTGCTACAGACAGACTCACACACCTACCCATCATGATCTGCTACTGTGTATATGTCCTTTGATCTACTGATAAAACACAGAATTTAAAAAAAAAATCTGGATGAGATCACCCATAGTATGGTCACATCAGGACTGGTTTTATCTTTTGCAGGGTTTTCTCAGCGCACAGAAGGGCATCAATTAATTGTAGGGAGGTGGGAAATGCAAATGAGCCAAATGTTTTGCACTGTACCTGACTCCCTTCTTTGCAACACTCCTCCCACCTTCTGATTGGGACGCGAGGACTCGGGGATCTTCATTCCCACTTGTATCTGATGGAAAGGGACAATCTGCCCACCCCAGCCTTAAGCAGCAGCCATGCTGAGTCAAGGCTGCTGTTTCAGCCCTTGTTGTGCATTCTTCTCCACTAATACAGAGGCCTTGAAATAAAACTTCTGTCCATTTTCACTTGCTCTGTATTTATTTGAGCTTTCAGCCTCTTGCTAAGAGACAGTATGTACTCTCAAGCCTTAAGGGGATTGTTCACCAGCGACTGACCCCTCGGAGAGCTGGAGTGGCTGAAGTACATATTAAAATAAGCTTTGTTGCCCAATGAAGTGCTCACGACATCCTGCAAGGCGGCTGCCCTCTGTGCCACAAGGATGCTCATAACTTTGCATGGGTATATTTGGCACATTACCAGTGAAAGTCCATGTCTCGGGTACATGGGAAAGGTGACAGTGACGGCAGGAACTGCTGTCATTCAACATGTTTAGTTGCAACAACACCGTCCTTCAGGCAGTTCTCTGTACATCCCAGAGGCTTGCAGCTGAGAACAATCATCCGAGAAAGTTTTAGCTGGAAAGGAAGAAAGCTGCTCCCCCTGCCCCCAAGGGAATGCATATTATATATATTGTGTAGTTTAAAATATTCTTGTTTGGCCAAGTGGTAGTCGTGTGATGCCTCTTTTGTATATGCTTTTCATTCCTTCTGGGTGCACAGTGAAGTTTAATGAAGAAAATGACCGTCCAGTATTGAAACATCTGCATTTCAGCTGAGCAATCTACAGCTCCTTTATGATAGTTTGATAACCATTTCTAATGTCTAGACTTCTGAAAGAGGGAGGAGCACTGTGACCCTTTGCGCTGCACATGGATAAGCACGGGGATATCACTTTGTCTAATTCTTTCAATAATTCTGGCATCTGGTATGGTGCATAATTACTCCTAGGGTGAAACAATGTGTCTCTGTGCATGAAATATGCAGAGTTTTACTCCTCTTTCTCAGTTCTTTGTAAGACCGTTACAATATAAGAGCCCTGCTGGATCAGACCAGTGACCCATCTAGTCCAGCAAGTTGCCCAGTAACCTGGTTCACATAGTGGTCAACCAGTTGTCCTTAAGGGCTGACAAAAAGGGCACAGAGGTCAGGCTTTCCCTTGACGTTGCCTTCTAGTACTAGTATTCAGAGGGTTGCTGCTCTGACTTATGGAGTTTCCCTTTATTCAGCAGGGCTTATAGCCATTAATTGCTCTATCATCCATGTATCTGCCTAGCTTCAATTTAAGGTCATCACTATATACTGTACAACAGTATGTCTGTGGAGAAATGAAGTATCATTATTTCAACAGAACCAAGAACACTGAAACAAAATGAACAAAGGAATGCAACCATGGCAGGGGGTGGGTGGACTGGATGGATGGAGACATGACTCCATATTGCACAACCTGAGCCCTGGCAAGAAGATTATCGCATTGATTACCACATTTTTAAATGACTTCTGACAGTGTGAGCTAGTTACTGACATGGGATTGAATTACGGTTACCAATTCTGGGTTGGGAAATATCTGGAGATTTGGGGGGAGCCTGAGGAGGGTGGGACCTGGGGAGGGGAGAGACTTCAATGGGGCATAATGCCATACAGTCTGCCTTCCAAAACAGCCATTTTCTCCAGATGAATTGATCTCTGTTGCCTGGAGATCAGTTGTAATAGTGAGAGATCTCCCGTCATCCACCAGAGTGTTTCCACAGATGGAAAGATTTCGGTCCCCACAACACAACTTTCTTGCCTCCCCCCTTCTGCTGTAACCCCAAATGCTGCCCTAAATGTTGTTTTGTCATGGCTTAAGTGGGTTATAGAGAACATATGGGTGGATTATATAGAACATATCCAGCCAGACAGAACTACCTTAGCTGCCAGTCCTAATCCACTTCCCTCTAGAACAGTAGCAACTAACCCTTCACCTCTTAGAGTTGAGCCATCCCGAACCAGAGACATTTCATCTCCTGTCAGCTTTCCCCCAGGATTTAGTCTAAAAACTGCTCTGCCACCTTTTGAATTTTAAGGGTCAGCAGCCTGGTTCCTTCTTGGGACAAGTGGAGACTGTCTCTTTTGTACAGGTCCCGTTTGTTCCAAAAAGCATCCCAAATATAAACCCTTCCTCCCTACACCATTGTCTCATCCACGCATTGAGTCTCCTGATTTATGCCTGTCTAGCTGGCCCTGTGCGCAGAAGAGGCAGCAATTCTGAGAAGGCTACCTTAGAGGTCCTGGCCTTGAGTCTCCTGCCTAGCAGCTTAAATTTTTCCACCAGGACCACAAAACTACATTTCCCCACATTGTTGGTGCCAACATGTACCACGACCACTTGCTCCTCCCCAGAACTGTCTACCAGCCTATTTAGATGATGTGTAATATCTGCTACCTTTGCACCAGGCAGGCAAGTCACCATGTGGTCAGCATGGGTTTTTTTTTGGCCAGCCATCTATCTACATGCCAAAGGTTCAAATCACCAACTACCAAGAGCCCCTCTCCCTCCCTGCCCAGGGATAGTTACTTGGTGCGAAAGGATACCAGTTCATCAACTGTAGAAAGGGCCCCTTCTGAGGGAACATTCTCCCTCTCTTCAGCATGGTGCCCTGCTTGCTCTTGACCCTCATGCTCCCCAATAGCAGCGGGGCTGCAGTTCTCAGAGTGGGACACGTCCCTGAGAGTCTTATCGGTATGCCTAACTGACTGTCTCTGCTTCACCAGGTCAGCCATCTTGACCTTGAGGGTGAAACATGAACACATGGAACTGCCTTATACTGAATCAAACCCTTGGTCCATCTAAGTCAGTTTTGTCAACTCAGACTGGCAGCGACTCTCCAAGGCCCCAGACAGAGGATTTCCACATCTCCTACTGCCAGGTCTTTTAATTGGAGATACTGGGGATTGAACCTGGGACCTTCTGCATGCCAAGCAGGTGCTCTGCCACTGAGCCATGCCCCTCCGTTAACTTGTGCAAAATTGTTCCCTGAGAACCAGGAGCTCCTTGCACCAAGCAGACACCCCTGACTTCTGTCCAGCTGGCAGACTGTCATACATGTTGCACTCAGTGCAATACACTGGATAGCCCCCAACCCCCTGCTGGCATTCTACCTTCATAAGTGTTTTTTAAACCCCCCTTTTAATATAAATTCCTGGGAAAAAGCAAAGTGAGGAGCTCCAGAGAGATCTGTCGAGGATGGGCAGGTAAGCGTCAACATGGCAAATGAGTTTCAACACGGGCAAGTGCAAAGTAATGCACATTGGAGCCAAAAAATCCTAACTATAAATGTACATTGATGGGGTCTGAACTGGCAGTAACTGACCAGGAGAGAGACCTTGAAGTTGTGGTAGATAACTCACTGAAGATGTCAACTCAGTGTGCAACCGCAATAAAAAAAGGCAAATGTTATGCTGGAGATTATTATTACTCTGGTGTGAAAGGCCAGTACGCCACTACAGCACAATACACAATGGGCAAGAAATGAGCCACAAGTGTCACCATGCCACAGCAACAATCTGACTATCCATGGGACTTTCCTCCACACCTTTGCACTATAGTAGAGCCTCCAGTGCTGAACTTAACTAATGGATGGGCAAACCTGCAAGTGGAAGATCTTTCAGGTACACTGGTTCCAAAGTGTTTAAAGCCTTAAAGGTAAGAACCAACACTTAAGAAATTGCCTTGGACTCTACACTAGCAGCGCCTGGGTAGATGGTGTCAGGATGCCGACTTGTCCAGCTGTTTGGCATACTTTTCAGTTTGTTCTGTCTGAGAATGTGAACAGGATGCTTGGAGGTTTGAGGCCTACCACCTGCTTGTGTGACCCTTGCCCTTCCTGGCTACTCAAATCTGAGGGGGAGGGGTGCTGGTTGACTGGTTCCAAGAGGTAGTTAATGCCTCCTTGGGAGAGGGGGTGGTTACCCCAACCCTGAAACAGGCTGTGGTGCATCCACTACAAAGAAGTCTACCCTGGACTCGGGAGACTTCAACACTTGACCAGTCTCAAATGTTCCATTCTTGAGCAAGGTGATTAAATGGGTAGTGACTGGACAACTTCAAGCATTCTTGGATGAAGAAGATTGTTTGGATCCTTTCCAATCTGGTTTCAGGCCTAGTTATGGGACTGAAAAAACCCTGGTCACCTTGGTGGATTATCTGAACTGGGAGATGGTCAGAGGGAGTGTGACAGTGTTGACCATCCTAGACAGTGTTGACCATCCTGGGGCTGCCTTTGACAAGTGTTTGGTAGGCTGCCAGGCCAAGCTTGGCAACAAGCAAGAGGGTTGGCGGTGGGGACATCAGTGGAGTGTGATGTTGGCACCATAGAGTTCTGGGTGATTCCTAGACCTACCCTACGTCACTTCTCAATGTCCCCTGGAAGCAACATATTGAGGTCAGTGACATAGCTGTTTTTTCTCCTGCTGCCTGGAAACAGAGGCCTGGGAGCCCTACTTCAGAGACATTAACTGGTGCAGAATGTTAGAACCAGGATGTGACTGGACTGGGTTGTAGGAACCATATCACTCTTGTCTTGACCCATATATACTGATTCTGAGTTTGTTTGCAGACATGTGTTGAGCTTTTTTTCCTCTTCTTGGTGCCTTCTTGGTCATGGAAACCAAAATTCTGGAACTCTCTCTCTAGAAAGACTTGCCTGTCCTTCTTTGTCACTATCTTATGCCTGCAGGTGAAGACTTTTTTTTTGTTTTGTCTGGCATGCCTTCAGTGATCCCTCCTTCCTGCCTTCTGTTTTGTTTTTTATGTGTGTGCATTTTCTTGTACTGTATGTGTGTTTTAGTTTAGTTTTAAGTGTTTTAATGATGTATTTTGGTTTGTTTATTAATGATTTTTAAAACGTGGACTTCCGGTTTTGGCGACTCAATGGTGGGTGCGATTTTTCGGAGCTCTGAGAATTGCGGCCTGGTCTCGGTGGCTAGAAGGGGTACCGAGCGGGACTCGGACTCCCAGGGACCCCTGTAGGGGGACCCTGCCTGAAATGTGAAGGATAGCCTCTCCTGGGATGGTGATCTCAGGATCAAGGCTCCCCTTTGTCTCGGAAGGTTCAGCCGCTGCAGCGCCTCTGGGCTCAGATGAGTGCACACTGGATGGCTGCAGGAGTCGAACAAGCTGAAAGAAAAAATTCTGCTTACCTGAAATGCATGGCGAAATCATGACTGTTGGATTTCTGGCAAGATTCTCTGTTTTTAATAAGCTGGAGCATGTGGGATTTAAACTTTAAAGCCCCCCCTTAAAGAAGCAGTGTTGTATTAACATTAGAGAATCTCTTTTGCTGGCTGGACGGCTGGATCTCTGAGAGGGGGAAAAATCTACTTAATGGTGATTAAAGAAAGAACTTTCTAATTGACTTTGGTCCCCTTATCTAAACTGTAAACAAAAAGCGATGTCGTGAAGGGGAGAAAAGATGGTGGGGAAACCCAGACCTTCTCCAAAAGCTCCCTCTTCTCTTCCGGTTTCAAAAACTGAGTCTAGTACAGACCTAAATACTGTATTAGCGGCTGCATTGTGCCCTCTAATGGATCAGCTGACTGCAGTCAATGTGAAGCTGGATAACTTGCAGAAAAATGTAACAGAAGCCAATAAGAGGTCTGAAAAAATGGAAAAAGATTTGCTGGAAGTTAAATCCAAAACAGAGAAGAATGACTTGAGATTGCATAAGATGGAAAAGGTTAGAGCCTCTGATAAGGACAATTTATTAAAATTACAGATGGAACGTTCAAACTTTTTTCTAAGGTTCCAGGGTGTTCCAGAAAAGCAAGGTGAAAATCGCAAGCAGATGTTGAGTGAAGCCTTAGCTCCTTTGGCAGGTATGGAAGCAGATACACTACAAAGTGATATGGATATGGTTTATAGAACCTATCCAGATTTTGTCAAAAAAAAAAAACCTGCCAGGAGAAGTTATGGTGAGATTCTCTAAAAGATCAACAAGAGACGTTGTGCTCAAGGCCACACACAGAACTACCCTGAAGATCCAAGAAGAGGAGATTAAAGTGCTAAAAGACATTCCATTTGAGATCAGGAAGAAGAGGAAATCCTACAAAAATTTAACAACTTGGTTGCAATCAGAGAGCATTCCATATAGATGGCTTAATCCTGAAGGATTGGGTTTCAGCTATTAGGATAAGAAGCAAAAGATTGACTCTGTGGCGAAAGCGAAGATTTTCTTGGATTTCTGCAAGAACAAGCAAGGCGTTACTTCTACAGAGGATTCATTGGAACTTCAAGAAAGCGTTTATGGACTGGAAAGCTTGAAGTCTGAAAGCAGTGGACCTGAGGAGGAAGAGTCTGAGTCAGAATTGGGTGCAGCTGCCCCTAAATCCCCGAATGAAGAAAAGAAGAAGAGAAGACCGAAGAAAAAATAATTTGTGATTTCTTATAAGTTTTGAATGTTCTTTTTTATTATTGTTATTGTACTCTCTTTGAGATTCAGTGATCTAGCTTTGTTAGTAAGCAATGAAGTATCATTTTAAGCAATTTTGTTAGCCTGGATTTAAAAAGTTTTTCTTGAACTATTTGAAATAAGAGTATAACTTAGTTTTCTTTTGACTTCTGTATACCTTAGGGTAGTTTAGTGTTTTAGTTATTGTAGTTTTTTTTAAATAGTTGTAGTGGATAAAATCAATTAAAAAAATTAAAAAGAAAAAAATGATTTTTAAAACATGTTTTTATTATGTATGTTTTTAATCTGTTAGGTGCCCTGGTGGTCCTGATCAGGGAAGAAAGGCAGGTTATAAATTTTGTAAATAAAAAAATAGGGAAGGGCAGCGCTCCTCTAGAAGACAACTGCAACTGCAACTGCAAAAAAAAAAAAAAAGATGGGTGGTGCAGATCTGGCTCATCCACTGTAAGATGCCTCAGAAACAGAACCAAAAAGAAGACTGCCCCCACACACCAGGACTGAGCTGAAATTGAAGTCCTATTTTGTGAAACAGCACTCCCTCCATTTTCAATAATTGCAGGGGTGGTGGTGGTTAAAAGTGTTGTTTCCCTTTTACATGGTAACTGTCCATTGGCCAAGTATAGGGTTGCCAGCTTCCAGGAGGGGCCTGGAGATCTCCCGCTTTTACAACTGATCTCCAGCTGACAGAGCTCAGCTCCCCTGGAGAGAATGGCTGATTTGAAGGGTGGACTCTATGGCACTGTATCATGCTGAGGCCCCTCCCCTCCCCTCCCCAAACCCCACCCTCTCCTGGATCCACCCCCAAAGTCTCCAGGTTTTTTTTAAAATTTATTTTCCAACCCAGACCTGGCAACCCTAGTCAAGTGGTAGCCAGCATGATCCTTCCTTTTCTTGGCAAATGCTGTACAAAGAGAGGAGGAGAATTATTATTTCCCAGCAAAAGGTAATTGTTTTCTAGGGGACTGCTGCTCTCTTGGAGAAAACAACATGACCATGAACTTGTCGTCTTTCACTGAAAAAAACAGACCCCACAAAAATCCAGCACTTTTCAAAAGGGAAAAATACAAAACAAACCTCCAAGACAAAGCCTGTGCATACATGAAATATGTGTGTGTATGTGTAGAAGGAACCTTGTCCTGAGTCCAAAATCCATTTTGTGGTAAAAGGTGCTGAAAAAGGGACTCCTTATAGTAATACCTGTATTTTGAAGGACAAATTAAAGCAAGAGTTGCACTGTAGCTCTATTGCCTTTCCCTTCTGTCTCCCCCTCTTTTTACCTTCCATTATGTGACCCATCTGGGCCCTACTTCTATGGGAGGGATGATAAAGTTTTCTAAAACAAATGCTACTAAGTAAACTTTTCCTGTGACAATTCAAATTTATAGTCTGTTTATTTAGCCTTATTTCAGCAGTTGCGGTTGGGTTTCCTGGTTTAAAGGAGGGGAAAAGAAGACGTAAATTAATTTTGGCAAGTTGATGCTGAATGCTGTTGCCTTAGTATATGTCCAAGCAACTTCCCTTTTGAAAAATATATTTGTCAGAGTCTGGACTGCTAAACACACTGACTTAAACTAAATATTCTAGAAGTAAACTTTTGTCAAATTCTGCAGTGTGAAAATTCATCTTCCCTTTTTTGATACAAAAAAAGACATCAAAATGAACATGGTTTAATGAATCCTTCCTCTATATAGAACAGGCTGCAAATGCTATCCTGTTTTCTCACCTGGCCTAAAACGGTGCATGCTTTGTAGGGTTGCCAGCCTCCAGGTGGGGCCTGGAGATCTCCCGCTTTTACAGCTGATCTCCAGCTGACAGAGATAAACTCCGCTGGAGAAAATGGCTGCTTTGAATGGTGGATTCTATGGCATTGTACCATGCTGTGACCCCTCCCGTCCACAAACTCTGCCCTTTCCTGGATCCACCCCTTAAGTCTCCAGGTATTTTCCAACCAAGACCTGGCAACCCTAGTGCATTGTGCAACCTCCTTACTGGTGATGATCGATGACTGGAGAAGTTCAGGGAGTACAGAGGGAAAGAAGGAAGAAATAGGAGGAACAACTTTGCCACCTATGTAACATCTTTGCTGAGGATGGTTTTTCCTTCCTGTTTCAGGTACCTTAGAAAGCTTGGCAGTGGCCAGAGATGTGAACACTTGGGTGTGAGCTGAAGGGCAAGAACCAAAGGACTGTTGACCCTTTGGCTCTTAGCCCATGGCTCACAGCCTGTATGTTTGGACGAGCCAGCCAATAAGTCCAGGACTGGCCGAAGAGTCACTGGGCCCTTTTAGTGAGAAAAGTAGGGTTGTCAGCCCTGGTTTGGGAAATTCCTGGAGATTTATGAGTGGGGCCTTGGGAAGGCAGGGTTTGGGGAAGGGAGGTACCCTCAACAGGGTGCAATGCCATAGAGCAAAGCAGCCATTTCCCCCCCAGGGGAACTGATCTTTGTCATCTATAGATCGGTTGTAATTCCAGGAGACAGACAAGTGAGGTGAAAACACTTAAATAAGAGGGTAGAGCCCAATGCAACTACTCTCTACCACCACTAGATGACAAATGAGAGGAGAGATTGTTTCTGGTTTATACAAATATGTCTGCATCAAGGACTTCAGCAACACAAATTGATCTTATGTTCATTATCATTGTTAGCAGCTGCTGCTTGTGGTCTGCTAAACATACTGACTTAAACGAAAAATCTTAGAAGTAAACTATTGTTTACTTCAGAGACAGTGGCTGCACCTACACCATAGAGTCCTGGTCTATCCCTCTCACATTTTCACCACATGGTGGCAGCTCATGAGAAGATGGGTTTCCTCCACTTCTGGACCTAAAATTGCAGACTGTACTCTAAATGGGCCAAGATTATGAATCAGCCTATTGGAAGCCTAACACCCATCGCAACACATGGGCATAGCTAGAGTTGTGAACTTCAGCCTGGGAAATTTCTGGAGGTTGGGGTGATGGCTGGGGAAGGCAGAGCTTGGGGTAGGGAAGGAGCTCAGTGGAGATATGTTGCCATGCTGTCCACTTTCCAAAGCTGCCATTTCCTCCAGAGAAACTGATCTCTGTAGACTGGAGGTCAGTTGTCATGCCAGGAGAACTCCATGCCCCACCTGGATGTTGGGAACTCTAGGCCTACCCTTTTATCAGCTAGGAGTCATAGCCCTTGGGTAACAAACATGCATAAGGTGTGGGGTTCTCATGGCTGAAGGATCTTTGGAGGTAGGGCACTCATAAAGCCTGTAGAGCTACTGCCAGTCAGGGAAGATGGCACAGTGCTGAACAGACCAATGTTCACTGTTCCCTTTTGACAGCAGTAGAGGGGGAATTTCTAACCATGCATGGGATGGCAGATCATAATGGTAAGCTCTGCCCCAATAAGTGCATTTGCAGTATGAACTGGGACCTTAAGTGTATTGGAAATATAAAGTGTATTAAAAAGATACACATGTAGCTTGCACAATTTGGAACAGGTGGTGCTGAGCTATGGCTACCATGATGATCCTACCTTCTCGCACCCACACAATTCAGAAAACGCATGTTGCTTGAAAAAGACCACTTTAATGCACTTTCATGTCCTCAACATGCTGCTTCTTGAATCTAAGGGGAAAAAATACTTTGAATAAGAAGAAATGAGTTTCTTGGTACAGAATCTTCTTGGGTCACTGATCCTTTCCCCTGATCTCCAAGAGTCTGAATGGCTAATCCAGTCATTTCTATTCCAGCCATATCCAGGTTAGGGGTCATGTTGATGCAACATGTACTTTTTCAAAATAGCTGTTGCCTTTTGCATGTACCTAACATTTTTGGCAATGCTGGCCCCTTGGCCTTCCTTTGGTAAATATCCCCCCAAGAAGATGACGATGGCTCTCATTCACAGCCACCACACAAGCCTTTTTTCAGTTGGTGAGTTCGGCTGATGTTATCAGTTCCCAGCTTGTTTTTTTTCCCCCTTCATTGTATCCCCTTGATCTCCACTGTAGGATTGCAGTGCTGGGTGACCTTGCCAAGTAGTCTTGTGTGTGGGCTGCGAACACTGGGTTATCTCAGTTCAGCATTTGCCTTCTTTTGTACATTGAGCAAAGCCAGTTTCGCTCTCACACACAGGCAGAAAAAGAAGGCAGAGAGCCTTTGAAACAGCTTTCTCATCTTCGTGGGCAGAAGGTAACAGACATATCTCAAGATGAGTCCTTTCATTTGGAGCAAAATAAACCAGACGGCAAGTTTCTAAGGTTTTGAGGCGGATGCTCAAACAATACAGGACTGCCTTGCTGTCTACATTGTCCAGCGTACTCTTTCTAAGAGTGGCCAGCCAGATGCTGTTGGGATGCTCATGACACGGAAAGAATGATACCACAATTCCATCCTCTCTTGTTTCTAAGCATGCTGATTAGGCATGCTGAGAACTTCACGGCAAATATGCTTGCCAGGTGAACCTACTTTCTTTGTATTGGGATTTTGGAAGGGTAACAGAGTGCTCAAGGCTTTAATGCAGCAGAGCTCATCCAGTCACTGTGCGCACCAGCAAGAAACAAAGTTACACAGAGCCTCTTTATCTTTTCCGACTAATAATAGGAGATTATTATAGGAGCTCCCTTTCTAGGAATGGGAAGTGAAGAGACAAGTTCTTTAATCTATTCTAACTAGCTAGGATGGATACAGGAAAGCATGCTGTTCTCATGTTGCCAAGATGGAGAAACATGACTGAAATATCCTGGGTTCAGACGCGTAGGGTGATCAGCTCATAGTTTATTAGTGATTCAGCTTAACTCTAAGACAACTCTAGCAGGGCTTCAGCCCTGCTTATATGCATGCAAAACGCCCCACACTCCACACACCCACTCCTCATGATAGGATATTTACAAAACATTACTACTCAGTTGGTTTATTCTAGAGTCCTGGTCTGCTATTGTTCTTGTGCTTCAGGCTCAGCCAGTCTCAAGAGTGATTCAATCAGGGATGATTCAATCTCAATACACAACAATGACATTGAGTGTGGTAAGAGGGAGAAGACAGAGGAAAGGAAGGAAGTTTCCCTAAGAGTAGCAATCTATAACATCAAAGGGATAGTATCAGAGAGTAGTAAAAGCAAGGATGGTCAGTGTCCTGCCGGTCTAGTTCACTGACTCTCTTGTAGCCTTCCTCTGTAGTCTGAGGCAAAGTCCCTTCACTTCCAACAGTTTTAACTCCCTCAACTACATGCAAGGCAAACTACTGCTCAGATTGCCTTAGAATCATAGAGTTGGAAGGGAGCTCCAGGGTCATCTAGTCCACCTCGTGTCCAATACAGGAAATTCACAAATACCTCCCCCATACACCCCCAGTGACCTCTGATCCATGCCCAGAAGATGGCAAAAAACCTCCAGTATCCCTGGCCAAACTAGCCTGGAGAAAAATTGCTCCCTGACCCCAAAGTAGCGATCAGCATTTCTCTGGGCATGTAAGAAAGGGCCACAAGAACTAAGCACTGAGGCAACCCTTCCTGCCCTCCCTCTCATGACCTGCCCAAGTTCATAGAATCAGCATTGCTGTCAGATGGCCATTTAGCCTCTGTTTAAAAACCTCCAAAGAAGGAGATGGATGTTCCCTGGCAAAGTATGTCTTGAGCATAGCACCATGCTGAGCAACTTCACATTTGGGCAGTATCTGCTTGACTATTGCAGCTTATGCTTGCTTTTGCCCAACCCAGAAACAAAACCATTTTCTTTATCACCTGGTGGCATGGTTGTTTGGTTCATTAAACTGGCTGATTTTTTTAATAGCATTGAATTGCTTTCTGTTCACCTGCATTTTGTGCCTGTGCAGCTGGATACATCTTTTAAATGAGCAACATCGGTTGAGCTGTCAGTGCCATCCACTTGAGATGTGACTGCAAGAACAGATCACAATGATCATGGGCAGCTTCTGAAGGCACACAGAAACACTTAATAGTAAGCCTCAACTCAAAAATCTCACACTTAATTTCCCCATTCCCTTTTTATAGTGTGCCTTTTAAAATGGGAGGAGGCGGTAGCAGTAGATGAGTAGCAATGTGCTGGTGGCTGCTGAGAGAAAGCCCATCTAATTGTGTGAGAAAGCCAGATAATCATGAAATCAGGCACATCCAAATTCAGATCCATCAAAACGCTTGCTGACTGAACGGCTCTATGTTCACAACTGGTGATGAGTAGGATGTCAGCATAATTCATCTAAACGGCATAAAATGACTGTGCTCAGAAACTCAGCTTGTTCTGCTCACAGCGCCCATTTGCTCGAGTTCATCACTTGAAACTCTACATAGATTATTTGTTGATGTTTAAAATGAGCAGTATTTTATGTGCATGTGCTGTTTTTGCTTCTGTGCAGTCCAATGCTCCCTCTAGGCTGTAGAGTCTTGTGATTAAAAATTCTACTTTCTGAGCTACTGGCATTAAAGTTGTGAGTGAGCGATTTGGCTAATGCACAAATTAGTTTGCTCTGGAGCCATCCTTCCTGCGCTAAGGCAAAAATGTGTCAGCCGGAGGCTAAAAAACTGTGAGCCAGCTCACACTAACTCAGCTTAGAGGGAACACTGGTGCAGTCAGTAGTGTTCAACTTAACCATGGGCATCATTACAACCAGTACCTGCTGATCGCTGGGTTGCCAATCTTCATGTGGGCCTGGAGTTCTCCAAGCATTACAACTGATCTCCAGACTGCAGAGATCAGTTCACATGGAGAAAATGGCTGCTCTGGACTCTATGGCACTGAACCTTGCTGAGGTCCCCCCCTTCCCCAAACTCCACCCTCCCCAGGCTCCTCTTTCAAATCTCTAAGAATTTCCCAACCCAGAGTTGGCACATTCTCAGAAATGTAGAGCAAGGCAGAAAGACAATGATACTCACCGCCAAGCCTTGGTGGTTAATCAGTGTGAAACAAAATGGGTGAAAGTAGGCCAACAAAGGCGCTCACTGTCAGTCCTTTGTTCTGCTGCAGAGTGGCTGGTTGTGGATGAAAAGCTGGGTGGTAGCTGGGTCAGGTGGGCTCATTTAGGGATGCCAGCCTCCAGGTGGGACCTGTGAATCCCCCGGAATTACAGCTCATGTCCAGAGTACAGAGATCAGTTCTCCTGCAGAAAATAGGTGATTTGAAGGGTGGACTCTATGGCATTGTATCTCACGGAGATCCCTGTCCTCCCTGTTGGCAGAGTTTAAATATGCAAGGAAGTGGAGCGCCAACTGTTTCAAGAAAAATAAGTGAGTTTATTAAAGAACGAACTGCTATAGAACATACAGGCTGTGGTGACACACACTGCCTAATCCACTTTCAATACACTCTCCAACTGAATTTTGCCAGTTCACACAGTAAAAATGCAGTTGGAAAGTGCACTGAAGGTGGATTGAAAGTGGATTATTTAGCATGTGTGACCGCAGCTTAAGAGAGGAAAGCCTAAACTGTCTAGCCTAATTGCTGTGAGAGGAACAAGAAGAAGATGGAAGCTCTGCAGGAGCAGGAAGTCTCCAGAAGAGCCAATCAGGGGACAGCAAGGACATACTTAGAAACTGTGGGCAGCCCCTAATATAGCTGTGCTAACTACTAGTCCTTCAGCTGTCCCCCTGTAGGGTGATCTTCAGATCTTAATGCACTATAGACTTTGCATATTTCAACACTCCCCATGCTCTATCCCCAAATCTCCAGGAGTTTCCCAACCTGGATCTGGGAACCCTACCCTGCCGTTTCTGCCAATGCCTGGGGGGACCTGGCAACCATAACTCATTCTCTGTCCTGCTCACTCACCAAGGTTTTGGGCTGCCGGGTAGAATGACAGAGTGGAGAGACTAGAGGATAGCTGGGCCAGGCAATCCAACAGATGGGGTTAGCTCTCCCTCTCTCTCCTTCTGCTGGGTAGCAGGCTGCTGATGGGCTACTGACAGGAAAGATGCCAGGTGGCGGGTGGGCCGGTCCAGTTGATGGAAAAGACCTCAGTCTCCCTCCCTTTCTGTTAAGCTACAGAGAACAGGGGAGGCAGTTGGACCAGGCAAGCCAACCGTTTCCTCTCTCCCTTTCTGTCTGCTAAGCTTGATTTTGCCCCGCAAACACACTCATGTGAAAGTAACAGTAAGGCTTTTTTTTTTTAATTGGCCCTTGGCTCCCTTTGCACAAGCCAGTTAGCAGGTTGGCTTCTCTCTCTCTCTCTGCCTCTCTCTCTCTCTCTCTCTCTCTGCTACATGAATCAATAAGGCATAGTTTGGCATACCTCTCTCCCTGTATATTTCATCCTCAGCCAATGTCTGTGTGGTGCCCTTTTCTAATTAAAAACTGGACACCTTCCCTGGGCCTATTAATATTATTCTGCATAAATCTGTCCTCTGTCCACACAGCTGCCACGTGAGAGTATGTGCAATACCTTGCAATCGAGTTTGGCTTTACTTGAAAATCAACAGCCGGGTGGGACAAAATTATTTCCTTAGACATACGGCAAGGATTTTTGTTTTGTTTTGAATGTATATATCAGAACAGGGAGGGGATGCAAGGTGGTGTTTGTGTGGTTTCCTTTCCCTTTTTTTTTGAAAAAGAAAAAGACAGGCGTTCGAACGTATTTCATTTTAGTTGAAAGATTTATTATTTTTTAAAGGAAGAAACATTGATTTATTTGAACTGAGCCCTAAAATAGTACCTACCATTGGTTTTCTTTTCTTTTCTTTTTTTTTAAAAAACTCTTTTTTCTAGAAAAAAGAAGAGACATTTTCTATAGCCAAATGGACTTGACAGAGCCTTGGAAGTGTTTCTTGGCGTGAACTGTGAGGATTCTGGTAAATGAAAAACTGAACTGCCAAAATCCTTTCAGGAGTTGGTTAGCATTAAGGCCACTTGGGGCTGGCTCAAGCAGTTTGTGCTGTGTTTTTGTGTCCTGGTGGAGATGAATATTTGCACCCCCATATTATGCTTCATGAAGGAGGGAGAACGGGTTGAATATATGAAGATGTCGTATCCCAGTTTCACTTAATCCAGTATATACTTTGACTGTCAGCAGCTCTCCAGAGTCTGTGGCAGAGAAATGTCTTTCCTATCACCTGATACTTGAGATCATTTTAACAGAAGATACTAAGGACTGAAGCTGGGATCCTGTACAACTAAAGCCTGGTCTCTACCACTGAGACGCATTCTCTCCCCCTGGGCTGTTTCTTCTGCCAGGCACCTCTTTCCCTCTGTCCTGAAGGGAAAATACTTTGACTTCACTCAGTTGTATCATAATGAATGAAGGAAAAAGGGCTGCGGGGGCAGAGGGACTTGCCAGTATTTCAGGGTGCGAATTGTGTTCCCTCACAGGATTTTGCAGTTAGTTTGGAGTGCTTGGGGGGTGGGGGGTGCCACTATATTGCCTTGGACCAGTCCTTGGGCCACTTCGGACATGATATTCATATTAGGCCAGGAGGACTAGGGATGCCAACCTCCAGGTGGGACTTGGGGGATCCCCTGGAATTACAGCTCATCTCCAGACTACAGAGATGAGTTCCCCTGGAGAAAATGGATGCTTTGCAGAGTGGCCTCTGTGGCATTGTACCCCACTGAGGTCCCTGTCCTTCCCAGGCTCCATCCCTAAATCACCAGGAGTTCCCCAGGCTGGATCTGACAGCCTTACCCCCCAACCCCCTCCAGTGGCTGTGGGGGACCTGGGGTGAAGTGAGAGGGTAACTTCAAGCAGATAATTCTGGAGAATAGCAGCTGCTGCCATCACCCATACCCTGCACCACTCCCTGCCACCTCCTCTTGCCTCACTGTCACTGTTCCCACCAAAGACCTGAGCAGCTGATTCTTGGGAGGTCCTGTTAGGGTCCCACCTTGTGGAATGGCCTGACCGAGGAGGTCAGTAAATCTCCCACTCTCCTGGAATTCCACAAAGTATGTAAAACTGAAATATTCAATAGGGCTTTTGTGTATAGGTAATAGGGTTGCACTGCACAAAACAGTTTTACAAACTTGTTTGGATCAACGATTAATAGGGTTGCCAACCTCCAGTTCACCTGGAGATCAGTTCACCTGGAGAAAAGGACTGCCTTGGAAAGTGGACTCTATGTTATTATGCCTCACTGAAGCCACTCCCAGCCCCCAAACTCCACCCTCCTCAATCTCCACCCACAAGATCTCCAGGAATTTCCCAGCCCGGAGCTGGCAACTCTAATTGATTAAGGACTGTGGTCTATACTTAGCTTATTGTAAATAGGATCCTATTTATGTAATTTCTTTTAATGTGCCATGTGAATACTTATGCCATGCGTCTGTTCTTTCTGGTGGTTCCAGGCTTCTAAAACCCTAATGCATTGGTTATGTGAATGTCTCATTTTTTGTGATTGTATTGGTTCACTATGTGTAATCTACCTTGAGTCCCTGTGAGAAAGAAGGCCTATAAACAGTATAAATAAATAAAAAAAAAATAAACAAGCAGTTTGCAATCCTGTGTTTAAAGATGCCTGAGGAACAAGGAGAATTAGCTGCTCTGGGCAAAGGCAGCCGGGGGGGGGGGGGGGGAGGTTCAGACAACACCTTTTGCTAAACCACTACTGTTTCTCCATTACTCAACTTGTGACCTACCAAGACAGCCATGTATGGCTGCCTCCAGGTGCTCAGTCAACCTCCTGATTCTGTTGCTTGCCTGGGATAGCAAGAGGGTTGCCAGTTCCCTGGAGATTTTGGGGGTGGAGCCTGGGGAGGGTGAGGTTTAGGGAGGGGAGTTTGGTGTAGTGGCTAGGAGCACGAAGTCTAATCTGGGAGAACCAGGTTTGATTCCCCACTCCTCCACATGAAGCTGCTGGTGTGATCTTGGGTCAGTCATAAATTCTTTCAGAGCTGTTCTCTCAAGGACAATTCTCAAGAGAGCTCTCTCAGCTCCGCCTACCTCACAGGGTGTCTGTTGTGGGGAGGCAAAGGGAAAGGGATTGTAAGCCGCTCTGAGACTCCTTTGGGTAGTGAAGGGCTGGTATAAATCCAATCACCTCCTCTTCCTCCTCTTCTTCTTTGTCTTCTTCTTCTTCTTGGTATAATGCCATAGAGTTTATCTGCCAAAATAGCCATTTTCTCCAGGGGAGATCAATTGTAATTCCAGGATATCTCAAAGCCCTACCTAGAGGTTAGCAACCCTAGATAGCAAGAAGGAGTGGCTGGTAAACACTGTATTACATTTATTTATGTATTTTGAGGATTTACATTTTATCTTTCAGGAAAACTTTTTAAAGGCGCATGGCAATAACTTCATTTAAAAGCACAATATATAAATATAATAAAATATAATGTCCTGTAACAGGCAAGTGTCAGCCATCATGGCAACAGAACCCGTCACTAATAACAACCCTGATGTGGCATCCAAAAACTAATAAAATCAGAGAAGAATTGCCATTTATCACATAAAGCCCAAACAAAGCATTCAGGGCGGGGGGAGACATGAGTGACAAAGCCTTATTTGTTTATTGGCAAAATAAGGGAGGAAAAGTGGGATATAAATTTTGCAAATAAATAAATATCACCAGGGAAGAAATTTCAGACTCTTGGTGCATCCACCAAGACTGTATCGCTCATGCCTCCCACTGTAACTCAGTGGACAGCCTGTGCAGCTGGCCTAAGGGGCTGCATAGAAACTTATTAGCAAGCTTGTTTTAAATACACAGGTGCAGGGTGAAAAAAGCCCCTGTGTTTTGGATGCTTTGTAATCTTTCCAAAATTGTGATATTTTACAGCAAGGAGTCTTGGGACACTTTCAGTTGAAATGAAGTTTTAATTTTTTTTAAAACAGTATTTCACCAAAGGAAGAAGAGTTGTTTTTTATACCCCACTTTTCTCTTACCTTAAGGAGTCTCAAAGCAGCTCACAATAGCCTTTTCCCACTACAGGCACCTTGTGAGGTAGGTGGGGCTGAGAAAGGTGGGGCTGAGAAAAATAGGATCAAGTAGATGCAGCGGAAATCGGGTGAAGCTGCAGGGCAAAATTCAGCTGCGCAGCAAATAGTGGGAAATTGACACTTACGATGGGGCAAAGGTAAGAGCGGGGCGGAGCAGCGGCTGTGGAAAATCAGTCCCAGTGTCACCCAGCTGCCTTCATGTGGATAAGTGGGGAATCAAACTCGGTTCTCCAGATTAGAGTCCTCTACTCTTAACTACCACACCACCTAGAAGAATAATTGCTTAAATCAAATTTATACCCAGAAAAGTAAGAATGTTCCTCCCCTTCCTGTTTTCTTAAAATAAATATTTTGTTCTCTGCTTTTTGCTTTCGGTTTTGTAGATTCATTTGTATTGTGTAGGCTTACTGTATATTTTAATGTGCACTTTATGTATAAATACAAATAATAATTTATATTTATAAATAATATACATCTAAAAGATAATGCAGCTTTTATTGAGGCACAAATTATATTGGAAAATGTGTTCGAAATCTGAAGTGAGGAAACAGAAGATGATGTGGAAAGAAATAATAACAAATAATTATGTGTTTGGTTCACACAAGGGAGTATCAAAATCACAACAGGGATGTTAAAGTTGGAACAGCAGGGATGAGAAATTCAAAATCATTCCTGTTTATAAATTCAACCATGATGGCTCACGTAACTGAAGGAATGCTGTAGGCCTCACAAGATCCCCACTGTCCGATTCCTGACTTGTCACTGTTGCTGTGGCATGGGGTTCTATTCTTATGGACTGTGTTTGGCTGACAGAGAAACAGGACTTGTCTATATTGTCTCTGGCGCCTTGACCTTTCAAGTGTTTACTTTCCAATCAGCACAGTTGACTTTCACTCGGTGTAAGCAAGTTGACACACTCTGCCTGGTACTTTCACCTTAAACGTTTGCCGAGATAACACCAAAGTGACAAACAAACACTGGGATTGTTGTCACAGGTGGTAAAACCAACATGTCAAAGGCTGACCAGGGCCCTGGTGGGTTGTGGACCAGGCCGTGTCTTGTTTGAAGGATGCCACTGCATCTTTGATGCTAGCAACTCCTTTGTAATCTTAATCTCTTTGTTGCTTTTATGTTACACCGGCCCCCCAAGGTTAAAGAAAGAGATTTAGACCTTAAACACAAAACCAACCCTTCAAGCTTGGGAATTATCTTTGCCTTTAAATGCGACTGATCAATGCCCATTTTCTTTTGAAAATAAACCCTTTTGAACCTTGAAAGCCTTCCACTGTCGAGCTATGTCTAAGTGCCACATGGGGAAATGGGCTGAAAACAGCCCATTTTTTCCCTTAGCGCTTACATTAGAGGTCTTGAAGTTCAGTCCAACGCAATCAATTTAATTGGCGCTAGCTACGGTGACAGATTATGCCGGTTTACACTCAAGTATAGCACAGATTTAAACGCTGGGAAAGAAAGCGAAAGATACACTCTTTGGTCTCTACTTAAAGAGGGCAGCGGTATTGGAAAAAGAGCACATTTAATTTATCACTGTCAGAGCAGGTGCAAAGTTTAATTCTAACTAAAAGCATTAAACAATTAACCCAGACAGTCAGACCCTTCTAAAAATGCTCAGTTGTAAGGAACACATGGTCCAGCTTGCCAACAGGGGGAAAAAAGTCAAGGTTTCTCTTTGATTCAAATGACTATCCTCCAATCATGGGTTTTTTTTTTAAATATGGGGTTAGCCAAAAAAAGAAGCAAAACTAAGTTCTTAGTTCTCTAGTATAGACATTCCTATAGACAGTCAACCAAACAGTAGAAGTGGTAGTGGTAGTCAATGAATTAGGGCCTCATTTGGTTTTGCGATCACCACATACAAATGGTGAGAAGTTTGGCAAGTAGTGAATTCAGTTCCCTGTGGATGAGAGAATCAAGCACATTGAACACTGAGGGGAGCTTGAGCTCAGCTATTTACACGTGCTGTTTACTACAGTTTCACTGCTTCAGAGTAGTGGGTCTTTTAGCCTTTTCATATGTATGATGCCTAATCCATTTTCATTCTGTTTTCCAGGTTTTGTTTGTGTGTGGTTTTGAAATTACATCTGAAGAGATTTTTCTGTTCAGTGTGGAACTGTCTCTTTCCTAATGTGAAAGGAAGTGGTTGTGAACCTTCTTTTATTTTTTAAATCTTTTATATGCCAATATAGCCAATATATCTATATAACACAATACTAATTTCTGAACAGGCACTATGGAGCAAATGAAGGAAGTCTTTCAAACACTTTTTAAACTGCTACAGATACTTTAACCCTAATCCAAATATACAAAGCACTGTGGTTTAATTGTATAATTTGAAAAATAGTACTGTAGGCAGAAAAAATCAGTCAAAACTGAAATCAGTCAAAACTGAAGAAACATTATCTCAGGTTATTCTAGAAAAATTAACCAATAAGAGAGAGTTATTCATCCCACATCAGTGGAATAATGCCATCAGAACAGTTGAGTGAAAAGTGCACACTGCTACAAATAAACTGTGGAATTTGTTTCTGTCAGGTTTTCTGTTGGAAAGAGCAAACATGTCAGGTGCTGGGAGACAGAGTGATGTTCATGGCATGTCTTGGAGAGAGAACCTCTCGATTTATTGGATTATTTGGGAGGAAGAACCATTCAAAAATGCACAGCACTGAGAAAAGTGGCATGGTTTAAAACTCAAACAGAATTTCTCACACAATTCATAAATGGATTCAAATGCTGTATAAAACCTCCGTTCCTACATCACTTCAGGCAAAGTGCAAGAAGCAATGGAAAATAACAAGTTAGAATGAAAATGTGAAAGTACTCTTTGCGATATTAGCTTTATACAAGAAGGGGGACCCACAATACTTGGGGGGGAGAGGAAGGAGAAACTCCACATGGAGGAGAAGGAAGCAGCCACAGGTGAGCCTTCTCCCCTCCCCCCTGGTGGTGGTGGCGGCAGCAATGGCAGCGAGGCAGTTCTCAGAGCGTTATCTGTGCATGCTTAGGGAACGCTCTTTTACTATAGTTTTTTAAATAGATTTCAGATTTTTCTGCACATCTGGGGATTGCCCCAAATGTACAGGAAAATCTCTTCCCCCCCCCAGGTGCCCCCAATGTGCGGATTTAGATATCCGCATGCAGAGGGCGCCTTGGCTATTAGATATATAGACAAGAAGGGGGACCTGCGATACTCGCAGGTGGGAGTATCCCAATCCTTCTCCCTCCCCCCTAGTGGCTGCTGCGAGCCCCACAAGCCTTCTCCCACCCCCTCCCCAGCAGCGGCGGCGGGGGCGGTGAGCCCCACCAAGTCTTCTCCCACCCCCCCATCAGCAGTGGCGAGCCTTGCCAAGCCTTCTCCCTCCCCCCCCCCAGCACCAGCGAGGCCTGAGCGGCTCACAGCCATCGGTCTGCCAAGCCTTCTCCCATCCCCTCCCCAGTGGCAATGGTGGCAGCGAGCCCTGCCAAGCCTTCTCCTTCCTCCCCCCCCCCCCCAGCACTGGCAGTGGCAAGGCCTGAGTGGCTCACAGCCACTGGGCCCACCGAGCCTCCCCCCAATGGCCAAAGCGTTCTCTGAGATTGCGCAGGGAACGCTTTTACTTTTGGGGGGATTTAAATATCCCCTATATAGTTTTTTTTAGTTTTTAGATTTTTCTGCACATCTGGGGAGTCCCCCAAATGTGCAGAAAAATCTCTCTGCCCCCCAAATGCCCCCTCCATGCGGATTTAGATATCCGCATGGAGAGGGCAATTTGGCTATTAGTAATATAGACAAGTGGAGACCTCAAGAAACTTGCGGGATGGTTATCCCATTCCTCACACCTTTGCTTCCTCCCTTCTCCCCCTACCTCTCTCACACTCTTTCTCTCCTCTGCCCCCCTTTCTTACTCTCTCTCTCTCCTCCATATATGTTACTTCCTCTCTTTCTGACCCATCATCATCTCTTTGTTTTTCTGCCTCCCCACCTCATCACTCTTTCTCTCTCTTTCTGCCCCCACTCCATCACTCTCTCTTTCTGACCCCATCACTCTCCCAGCCACCCACCTGCTTCCTCTCCCCCCACAGCAGCAGTGGCAGTGCTCTGGGAATCACAATGGATCTTCCAGCTGCCAGCTCCAGGTTGGGAAGTTCCTGGAGATTTGGGGGTAGAGCCTTGGGACAGTGAGGATTGGGGAGGCAAGCAGCCTCAGCAGGGTATAATGCCATAGACTTAACCCTCCAAAGCAGACATTTTATCCAGGGGAACTGATCTCTGTCACCTGGACAACAGTTGTAATTTTGCGCGCTCTCCAGTCCTTGTCTGGAGGCTGGCAATGGTAGTTGAAGTGAAGGAAATGGCTGGTTTGGAGGGTTGAGTCTATTGCAGTATACTTGTCTGTAGTCCCTCCTCAAATCCCACCCTCCCCAGGCTCCACCCCTCAAATGTCCAGGAATTTCCCAACTTGGAGTTGGCAACCCTATTTCCTTCCCACCCAATAGCCAACCTACCTTTATCTGTCTTCAGCTTTCCATCTCCACCCCCCTCCAGGGGCGTAGACTTTTTAAATTCCCGGGGGGGGCGGGGGCTCTCTCGTGCGCGTGAAGTGCGCGCACACACTCGGGACCATGTCCCTGCCGCTCTTCCCCCCCCCGGGAGCCGCCGCCGCCGCTTCCCTCCCCCGGGCCGTGCCCGCCCGCCCGCCGCGCTCCCCGCCCTCCTCCCTCCCTCCCTCTCCCCGCTCACCTCGGGGATTGCTGCTGGCTGCCCCGGGCTCCCGCTCCGCCTCGTGCCTAAGTTTCCCGAGGGGGGCTCAGCCTCCCCCGGCAAAATGGAGCGCCTGAGGGTGGCCAGTCAGCCGGCCGTCGCCGCCTCTCTCCCCCCCCCCGCCCCAGGGAGGCAGGAGGGCAGGCCGGCAGGGCGCTCCATTTTGCCGGGGGTGGCTGAGCCCCCCCCGGGAAATTTCGGGGGGGGCTCGAGCCCTCGAGCCCCCCCGTAGTTTACGCCCATGCCCCCCTCCCCCGTAGCCTCTACCTAGGAAAATTATAGTCTTTCTCCACAGTGGGGACTAAAGCAGCTCACATTATTATTTCCTCCTTGTTATCTACACAACAATCCTGTGAGGTTGGTTAGGCTGAAAGTATGTGACTGGTCCAAAATCTCCCAGTCAGCTTCCACCGCAAGATGGGGATCTGAACCTGGGTCTCGCAGATCCCAGTCTGAAGCTCTAACTTACATCACACTGGCTTTCATAGGGTGGCTGCTGATGAACAGTAGCAAGCAGCTGGGCCTACCTGAGTCATGCAAATCAGGTGGTATCAAGTCACACAGAGGGTGCTGCCTAGGGATGCCAGCCTCCAGGTGGGACCTGGGGATCCCCTGGAATTACTGTTCATCTCCAGACTACAGAGATAACTTTCTATGGAGAAAATGGATGCTTTGGAGGGTGGAGTTTATGGCATTGTACCCCACTGAGGTCCCTGTCCTCCCCAGGCTCCACCCCCAAATCTCCAGGAGTCTCCCAGCCTGGATCTGGATCTGCTGCTGGTGGCCAGGGGGGTACTTGGCAACCCTAGACTGCTGCCAGGCCTAGGGTTGCCAACCTCCAAGTGGGCCTGGAGACCCCCCTCCCCCAAATACAACTGAGCTCAAGACTGCAGAGATCTGGCTCCCTGGAGAAAATGGCAGCTTTGGAGGGTGGCCTCTTTGGCATTATACCCAAATGAGGCCTCTCCCTTCCCCAAACCCAGCCTGGTCCCAAGACTCCCTCCCTGAAAGGCCAAAATAGAACTGGAAAGGACCCCTCCCCCTGCCTTTTACTGACAGAGACAGTTAGAAGCCCCCCCCCCCCCCCGGGAACATTCTAATCTCTCACAGTTAATGTCTGGAGTTAGAGATCCCTGTGAAGGCCATTTCAAAAGGTATTGGGGGGAATTCAATGGTCCCTGAAGTTTTTTTTAAACTTTCTGGATTTTTCTGCAGACTGAGAAAGGCCCGTGACTATGTAGGAAAAGCTGTTGGGGGAGAGTGAGCTCTCTTTTGGCAGATATAAGTATCCACCCCGGGAACCCCCCCCCAGGGAATTAATATATAGATATAAATGTACAAGCAGAGGAGAATTTATGCCTTTAACCAACTCTGCAGTTGCTAATTCTTCATGACATTCCTTGAGAGTGTTTCTGAAAGCCAAGGATTCTTCATCTCATGCTTCTTCACTCCTCTCTGCCTCTTTTAGCTGGAGAAGTGTCTCCTTTAGAAGACGGGATGCCAGACCATCAATCAGGACACATCAATGTTCTTTTGCTAAATCCTACTGAGGAAACATTAGCTGATCATTTTTGACCATCTGCAACCAAGAATGGTATTATGCTGACAGGAGCTTTTCTGAGAAGGTCTTCTACAGTATGACCTGATTTAGAAAATAAACCTACAGATGCTCAAAATAAAAGCACCAAGAAACTTGAAGCTGTTACATTTTCCACAGTCAACCGAGGTCTTTGTTTTTGTACTGCTCCATTGATGAGTTCTAATAAACTTCCAATCTCTGGTGGCAAATGCTTTGGTCAACTTGCAAAGAAAGCAAAGGTGACACTTTTGCTTTGCAGACATAAATAGATACACATTCCAATAGTCCCTGTTTGCTGGGAACAGTCCTTATTCTCTACTAGATGGGTCCTGTTTTCCCTTGGTGCCCCCTATGCATGGACCTCTTTCCTTGTAGGTTATCGATAGCCAATCGGTTTGCGTAACAATTCCGAAAATAGAAGTTGTATAATACTGAGCAACACCACCACCCAATATTTCCCTGAAATCCAGTGATCTGTTTAAGAACCCAAGAACATAAGAGAAGCCAATGTTGGATCAGGCCAGTGGCCCATCCAGTCCAACACTCTGCCACACAGTGGCCAAAAATACCAGCTGCCATCAGGAGGTCCATCAGTGGGGCCAGGACACTAAAAGCCCTCCCACTGTTGCTCCCCCTCAGCACCAAGAATAAAGAGCATCACTTGCCCCATAGCTCCTATCTATACCTTGTGGCTAATAGCTACTGATGGATCTCTGCTCCATATGTTTTTTTCTTTTTTGGAATTTGAAGTCTCTTTTGAATCAATTCCATTTTGATCAAAAGAGAAGTTCGAAGAGAGGAAGGACAGGAAGGGAGGTTCCGTAGCATTTCAGAATTTCACTCTGCAGATCCTCAGAGACAGGCAGTGTCTTCCCAGACTTTCCTATTCTCTTGCTAGAGTACCATCTTGTGGTGTGTAACATCACCAAAACCTAGAAGGGTTTTACAAATTTACAAAAGGTGAATAGAGCACCCCTTTTTAGTGCAGCAGAAAATGACAAAGAAAAATCAAAAAAAGAAATTCCTCTTGTAAAAAGGAGAATAAGTAGAAACAATGGCTATACCTAAAAAAGAGATTTTTTTTGGGGGGGGGGGGGGAAATGCCACTCCAGATAATAATGATAGTACAGTCCCCTGCCACCTCCTTGTGCATTACATATAAACATGTGCACATGGAGGATATTGTATGAACCAGCTGTTTTGGATATCTAGTTTTGTTACCTGCAGACAGTCAACCACTGTCTGTTTTCTTTTTGTCTTTTCCCTTCAGTGTATGCCTTGATGACTTTCCTAGCATGTGAGTTGCTACAGTTGGCTACTGATCTTGTACTCTTGTTAAAGGAACACTGTAAGACTAATAGAGGGTGAGGAATCTTTTGTCTGCTATTTTCACAAACCAATCCACTAGCACCACCCCAAATTGTAATTTGCCTTGCAGGAAAAAAATACAGTTACTGCTATGAGGCAAACTGCAGCTTTGATGCAGGGGAAATGAGTTAACAGCATGCACCTTTCCTGTCCAGAGCAAGTGTGTGTGTGCGCATGTATGTGTGCATGTCTGTGCACATCTGAAGGAGGAGGAGAAGTAGATGGGAAAGGGCACTGGTGCTGTGGTTTGTGACGTCAAATCTGGGTTTTTCCTGGAAGTGACCTAAGGCCATTGCACCAATAGTGCCCCATATCCCTGCCCCCCAAACTCCTACTAGTTGACAGATGCTGGCTGTCAATCCTAGCTGTGCTATGGTATAAAGTGGGAGTAGTGATCCTTAGTGGGAGTAGTGATCCTTGTTTCCTTTCTCCATGGTTGGGGACAAAGGGTGGCACTAGAGAGCCAGTTTGGTGTGGTGGTTAAGTGCGCGGACTCTAATCTGGGAGAACTGGGTTTGATTCCCCACTCCTCCACTTGCACCTGGCTGGATGACCTTGGGCAAGCCATAGCTCTGGACCAGCTGTTCCCTCAAGGACAGCTTGGGAAAGAGATCTCTCAGCCCCACCTACCTCACAGGGTGTCTGTTGTGGGGAGGGGAAGGGAAAGGAGTTTGTAAGCCGCTCTGAGACTCTTAAGTGAGTGAAGGGCGGGATATAAATCCAATCTCTTCTTCTTCTTCTTCTTCTTCTAGAGGAGCAGCAGTCCAGTGTGTGCTGGTGTGTGGGGTCCCCCAGGGGGCAGTGCTCTCCCCGATGCTGTTTAATATCTATATGTGCCCCCTTGCCCAGATTATCTGGAGGCGTGGGCTGGGGTGCCACCAGTACGCTGATGACATCCAGCTCTATATGATGTTGGGTGGCCGGTTGGACTCCACCCCAGAAGACCTGGACCAGGCATTAAAAACCGTGGCTGGTTGGCTTAGGCTGAGTCAGCTGAAACTGAATCCAACGAAGACCGAGGTCCTGTGCTTGAGTTGGGGCGGCCCAAGGGTGGGGATCCCACTCCCAGCCTTCGACGGGGCACCATTGGTGCCAGCGCTGGAGGTTAGGAGTTTGGGAGCGCTCCTGGATACCTCCCTAACAATTGAAGCCCAGGTAGCAGCCACTGCCAGGTCAGCCTTCTACCATCTGCAGTTGGTCAGGCAGTTGGCCCCCTACCTGGACTGCAATGACGGTGATTCATGCAATGGTCACCTCGAGACTAGACTACTGTAATGCTCTCTACATGGGACTGCCCTTGTCGCCAATCCGGAAGCTGCAGCTAGTGTAGAATTCTGCGGCCAGGCTGCTGATGGGTCTCCCTAGATGGGAAGACATCTGGCCTGTGAGAGTAGGATATAGGAATGTTCTTAGACAAAGGCTGTTGTCACATTGGAGGCTTGGCGCGATCTGGCTGCACCTCTATTTGTGGTGGTCTAAATACTTGCAGGAAGTTTTGATCAGACATCCCACCTGAAGTGGCTTCACTGAGTGCTTGCCTAATGGTCCATTGTTCAGATTGTTGCAGCATTCTTTCTTTTTTTTTTTGTCTTGCACTCACTTGCATAAGCGTGTATCCGAAGCTCCAGCTCCTTTTTGACAGCTCCACAATCTCTCTGCCAAGTACTCCAGCCCCTCTCAGCCTCCTTCCCTTTGCCTCTCTTCCATGGAATATGGGTGGGGGGAGTGAAGATTTACATGAGAGTAGTCCCATTGACTTCAGTGCATTTACCTTTGTGTCAGTCATGGGATGCTCTCAGACCCTGATGCAGAAACAGGAGAGGGGTTTTTTTTGGGGGGGGGGGATTTGTCACTCGAAAACAACTCCCCCGGGAACTCCCAATCCAGAATGACTACTTGGCCGAGGTGATTGACAACGTCAGGGTGATTATGTGCTTATGCAAACATTGCTACCTGATCCACAAAAAAAAAAAAAAAGAAGGCAGAAATGGGAGGGTTCAGACTTCCCAAACAGCTTGACTTTGCAAGAGGGGAGTTCAGATAGCTGGAAACGAGGAGTGGAAGTGCTGGCATCCCTAAAATGACTTTCCCTGGTGCCTGATTGCTCCACTTCAAAAGTGAGGCAAAGTGGGGTGCCAGTGACTGGGGCACGGAAGGCAGATCTTGTTTCCTGATCATGCTCTTTAAATCCGCAAAGGTAACACAACTATATTGGTGCAAACTGCTTGTCTGACTGCAGCCAAAGATCTCCTTTTATTTCCATGGAAAGTTGTAGCCATTTGAATACCACAATGAGAGCCCAAGACATTGCAGCCACCAGTCCCTGGAAAAGTGTGTAATTCAAATCATTGGTAAGATTTCCCCAGTGCTCATTTATCACCCCTAATTGCAAAGTCATACCTTATCCCCTATCTCTCCCTTATTTCTTTTAGCACATTGCTCTAGATTTATTTGCCATTTCACAGTCATCTCCATGAAATCTATTTAAATTGCTGATATTAGCCAGAAGCCCAGTTGTGTGATGGAGCTTAATGGTGCTAATGAGACCTGCCCATCACACTGCTTTCCCCGCCTTTTCTGCAAACAGTACTGGTCTTTCCCCCATATCTTCTGCATGGAAAAAATCCTGGTGCACTAATTCTGTACACACACATACAAAAACCACAAATACACAGAATGTCTGGAGGAGGGGAAACAGGATTGTGGTGGTATCTCTGGGCCTCAGGGAGTCTGTTGAAGGTGTGGGCAATGTTGTATACACCTGTTCACACAGTCAGGGGCCCTGCTATTTGCAGGTCTTTCTAGCCAAGTGGAATGCATGCACAATTGTACACATGGAGCATAGATAGCAGGAATGATGATCTTGCTTCCCTATCCATACTCTCATGGAGCATGTGAACATGGCTACTGAAATCTCTGGCATGAATCACTGGAAGACAGAATGGAGGTGTCTTCGTATCTTTTACCCAGCTGAAAGAAGAGAGAACAAGTTTTTTTTTTAAAAACTTGGAGAGTCAAAGTACAAACTGCTTTTACTGTTGACTGTTGGGTACAGACAGAAAGATGGTCGAGTAGTGGCATCCCTACCAAAATCTATTCACACCCTTTCCCTTCTCTGGCTCATACAGCAAAAAGCAGTTGGTTAGCAAGAGACCAGCATAGCTGCATGGTCTTTCACGTGTGTACCCAATGCAGATGTGGCTCTGCATTATGATATTCATTATGAGCCCCCACTGAAGTGATGTTTTGATGGGGCAGGGAATTTTGAGTCACAGTGAAGGTCCAGAAATGATGGCATGCATGAAATACATATGCCTGCCCCCCCCCCCTTAGTCAAAATACAGCAGGTAATCCAATCGCTTCCTATATTCCCACACAGGATTTCCCTTGCTACTGACCCTTCCCTCCCATTACCCACACACCCTTGCCCTCTGAGATTTGTGCTGTGCTGTGTGCTTGCAGTTACCTTGTGAAGGGGACAAACTGGATTGTGTACAGTGTTCCCTCCAGGTTGAATTTGTGTGAGCCAGCTCACAGTTTTTTAGCCTCCAGCTCACAGCTCAGGAAGGATGGCTCCAGAGCAAACTAATTTATGCAGTAGTCAAATGGCTCGCTCACAGCTTTAATGCCAGTAGCTCACCAAGTAGAATTTTTGCTCAGAAGACTCCACAGCTTAGAGGAAGCATTGTGTTGTGTCTATTACGTATAAACAAGCAGGCATTTCCTATTTTTTCCAATCCTGGGCCCAGATCTGCAGCATGAAGTGTCCTGCCTCATTTTACTTGATGGTAGGACTGGGGCTGACCTTCATTCCTTCCTCCCTTTATTTACTTTCAGGTCTACTGCATCTTTTCCATGGGATATTTAGGATTCTTCTCTCCTATATTTCTTTGCTTGAAGGCTGGGTGAATTAGGTGTGAGTGGTTGTTTGTGTGTGGTGGGGAGCTTGCTCGATCCCCTGGAATACAAATGGGTTAATTTGTAGGTTGCATTAGACACAGGGCATGAGATAAGTTTGGTTTGTATTAGCATAACAGTGTCATAAAAATGTAGATTTGGAGGTGGGAATTATTGTCGACATGGCTTATACCGTGTTGTTAGAGTCAAAGAGGCGCGCAATATTTACACTGTATTTGGCCACATAAACTATGTCACCCACAAACAATTCTTCATTTCATGGAAGAGAGCGAGAGGATTCGTATTCTGCCACGTGCAGTCCTGATTCCCTAACCGATGCATTTCTTTTCGTTCTCTTCCAAAAAGAACAGATAAATAACAATAACAAAAAAAATATGTAAAACCATCCTTATGGTATAGTTAATATTTCATATTGTAACACCACTGCCTAGAGGTAGCAGGTTTAGTTGATTACTATTTGTTTGCAATGCGGGAGAAACCTGCAATCACGGAGAACATAAAAGGATTGCAATTAGATCTATTGGTTGAGAGCTGCACCTCCATGACCCACTGTAAAGTGCTTAGCACTATCAAAGAGATAATGCTCAGCTACAGCTGGCACATCTGGACATAATAATATGGACCAAACTGACACAGCCGCTAAAGGCTACTGCTACCCTCTCTAACTGAAAGCAGAAAACAGATCAGGGTTTTAAGAGAGTATATCAACAAACACACGCACACACATACACATGCAACTCTGCACATATATATCTCTCTGATGAGCATATCTGTGTTTTCCATCACCTTATAAGCCCTCTGGAGCCACTCAGATGGGAGAAATAAAATGTAAATGAAAAGGGGGATGAAGCTAAACGCAAATTAGAGCCAAAATGGAATTAGAAATGCAAATTTCCCAACCCACAATGCACAAGATGTGGATTTCCACTTGCAGGATTTGAAATATATTACTGGGGAAATCGTGCCAATGTGATCCATGTATCTCTATTTCTCATTGGGATGAAGCACTAATTCCTTAACTGTGTGCGGGGGCACACTGGTTTGCCGCAAGAGAATGGCTGGCATGCTGTGAGCAATGACTTAATTAAATAATTAAAAGGCTTTGTCAGCCCACCCCACAAAGGAGGCTGTTCCCTGTGTCTCTGCATGACTCATTGCTCTGGTCTTGCAATCTTTTTTTTGCTGGGAGCCAGAAATGTTGTGGGGTAACTGTGTAATTGTTTTCTTCAATCCCTTTCGGTGCAGAGAAGTAGCAAAATTTACGTCCAACAAGAAGAGGCCTACCCAGAACAGTGACTCATGCAGATATACACAGGGGTGGCTGAGGATGCCCGGTGAGCTCTGTTTTGAATTATATGACTTTAGTATATGAATGAATCCAGTACTGAAATATGCCTCAGACACTGGCCAATCGGTGGATACCACTACCCCCTCCTCCCTGCTTTTCTGTTGAGGTGCCCCTTGGCTGGTTGCCTGAGGTTCAAATGAGACAAGAGGTGAGAGACCTGTGATTAGGACCTTCCATTTTAAAAAGAAAAGCTAATTACCCATCTCAAAGGGCTCTTTGAGAAACAGGAAGGGTTGCTGGGGGAGCAAAGTGTTCCCACTCAGGCCTCTTCCATGATTTTAACAGCCTCTTAAGCTGCAGTTAATTCTGAGTAGTTTCTTCTCACACTTTGCTTATCTGCCCCTTCTTCTCAGCCTTTTCCTACCTCGTCTTGCTCCACTGGGAACAGCTGATTCTTGTACCCAAACCCTTGAGAAGGATGCATCGCAGTCAAGCAGCGATAGGAAGCCTGATTGTCCAGTAGACAGGTGGGGAGGACAAGAAGGTGATAACTGCCACAGAATGGCTAGCCCAATGGCTGTAGCATAGACTGCCTCGTTTACCAGCTTAGAGTTGCTCATATGCTATAGTCACCACCAGTACACTGAAAAACAGTACTCAAAGAACATTTGTAGCTCCGTAAGTCTTTATGGACAACTGTACGTAGGCTAACCTAAGCAGAATTGTACCCTCCTTTAATGGACTTAGAGGGCTGTAACTCTGCTTGGCCACCTTGGACCTGAAGGAAAGGCAGGGTGTAAATGAATAAATAAAAATAATGATTCTGAGCCCTGACCTAGATAGCCCAAACAAGCTGGATCTTGTCAGGTCTTGAAAACTAAGAAGGGCCGACTCTGGCAAGTACTTGGAAGGGAGACTTCCAAGGAATACCAGAGGCGGAATGCCGAGGCAGGCTAATCAAGCCACTTCTCAGAAAAATATCCAAGCCCTCAGTAGGGGTCATCAGAAATCAACCATGTCTTCCAAGCAAGCACACAAAAAGCACGCGTGCACACGAAGAATGGCTCTGAAAGTTACTCATACATATTCTAAGAGTAAACATTTTCTTGTTGCAAGACTCAAGTGTGTCTCCTATTTTAATTCAGAAACACATGTACACAGACACACACAAGTGTGTCTAGACTGTTTGAAAATAGTACAATATAGGATCAAAATATCACACAACATCATTTCCTTGCTACTGAAAAACCTGTGTGCTTGGAGGAAAAGGCAAGAGTGGAGGAACCCAGGTCAGACAGCTGGTGCCATCCCCTCCTGAAGGACCCACCAAGAGCCTGTGGGAAACCAACTGAGGTAGCTCCTCCCCCACCTTTTCTGGGGCTCCTGAGAGACCTTTGTCTTGAAGGTGAAGCAAGAGAGGAACCCATCAGCTCCCAAGAACACAACCACTGGCCTGAGCTAATTTCTACTGAGGAGTGCAGTTCTGCTGTTGAGTCTCCGGTTTAAGGCCCACTGCAAGGAAGGGAGTCTATACATAAGCATTAGAAAAGAGTAAGAGTCCAATAGCACCTTTGTTGCGTACTGGGTTCAACGCATGGAGGACAACAGCGTGATGATCAGCTCATAGTTTATTGGTACACAACAACAACACAAACCGGCCAAGGCGGCCAACTATATAAACCCCCCTGGGTCACACCCACAGTCCTATTGGAGGGTTTGAATTTTGCGCCAAAGTCCCTATTGGTGTACTCCTGGAGGTTCAGGATCCTTGGCCCCTCTTGTTTCCTGAAGCCAAGCTCAGACTGCCTGTCACTGGCACCTGGTGGCAGTCAGCGGACATAACCTTAAAGACTAACTAACTGGACTCCTGCTCTTTTCTACGGCTACAGACTAACATGGCTACCCGTCTTGATCCATTTACATGAACATTTTTGCCTCAGCACATGCCTTGCCTCATCCCATCTGTGTCTTCAGGTCCCCTAAGCATGACATTACCAGTATAAATATTCTGGAGTGCTCCATTTGCCTTATTAAATATTCTTTAACAAAGGATGACCACATTAACTTTCTGTTATAACTCTGCTACAAAGAACAGCTTTCCCGAGTCCTGTTTGACCACATAAGCACATAAAAGAAAGCTGAAGGATTCTTCTTCTACTGTGAGCACTTCTAATTCCTTCCCCGTTCCCAGCTAATATTTACAAAATATTTTTAGCTGGGCGAAGAACGCAAGAAATTAAATGAAAATTCCAAAGAAGGCATTTTAATTGCCCTCTCTGTAGCTTGGTACAAACAAAAGCCCCATGTACTGACTGAATATGTGTGGAGGGAGAGCAGGCGCCAGTGTGCTGGCTTCACTGTTTGCCTCCGTGTGATCATCTGGTTGTCTACAGGGTGCAGCTGGGTGGAGGAATTGGCTAGGTGTACATGCTTTCCCCCTGATCAATGATGCTGCTTTCTGAATTTTACTGATCACAGGAAAGGAGCATTCATGTGGCTACTTCTCCCGTGTGGTTGCACCCACAGATGACCAGGTGGTTACGTGGAGATAGGGGGCGGGGCCAGGGCTCCCACCCGCTCTCATTCCCCACACATTCAGTGCACATGTGGTGCTGTTGGTCTATATTGGCTTCAGTTCTTCTGTAATCTCTGTGCAATTTGATTTCCCTTAATGCATCACATAAAGAATCCCTTGCAGTCAGATTCTTGGCATGATTACTCAACTAGTCCAAGGAATACAACAGGACTTACTTTCTGGGAGGTATGCGTAAGAGTTCAGCTTTAATGTTTTAACTTCCCCTTACGCCAAAGAAGAGAAATTTCTGCAGGATTATGTGGGAAGTGCCTGATCCAAAAATAGTTAGTCAGACTTAAACATTTTCCCCTGAATCGGGACTGTAGTATTTTTCAGGAGTTCTTATGGTCCTGCTATACCATGCAGCAGGTGCTGGAGTAATATAGTCATGATCCAACAACTGTTCTGTCATGTGCTAGATTATGACATGCAAGAAGTTTTTGTGTCATGGAGATTAAAAAAAAAAACAATATGCCCCTCCCCACCTGCAATCTGAAACTGTCCAGTCAAAGATTTTACCAGCCCAATCTACCACCTCATTCTGAGCAACATACCCAGCCTTTCCTGCCAACTGAAGGGGGGTGGGGAAAATGATACTGGTGTGCAAGTTTTCATTCAGGAAAACTCATCTGCTATTGCTGATGATCTCTCAACAAACTTCCAAAGAACTCTGGAATACAGGCTGAAAAGCACCCATATAAATTGACCTGCTTACTTCGTACTGCTACTCTGGCACTCCCTGCCCTTTCTTGTTTGGGAAAAGAAAGAGGGACATCCAGAGACTGGGAATTAAAATGTCTTTTAAACAAAAATAAGCTTTTGTTATCAGCCAGCTGGCGACAGGATAAAAGACTGCACTCAAATGATGCAATCAAAATTCGACACTGTTTTATTAAATATGTAATATCATCAGCCAGGATCCCTCAGTGGCCAGTAATAACAATGCAACACAATTATTTCTTCATAGCGTCATTCATGCAAAATCATCCGTGAGTGCTCAGCAGCCTGTTACAGGCTATCCATACAAATACTGGCCGGCATCAGAGGTTATAAACTGCAGTATGTCACATCCTGCAGGTATGTTGGAGATCCAGTTTCGGATAGTTGGGAGGGAGGAACGATGAAACCTTTGTCAAGAGGAAACAATAACATGTAGCTTACAGAGGAAAACATTAGAATGCCCCAAAATGAAATAGGAAAATGAGACATGCTAGTCAAATCCTTAGTTGCATACAATGAGACGGGTGAAACAGTTAGTAGCCACAGATATGAGTGAGGATAATATTTCAGAGTGCTCAAAGCATGACATCTACATTAAAAAAAAAAAAATCTTGTAGTTTAGGTAAATATACCTACTGTGCCCTAACCAGGATGGCCAAGGCTAGCCTGATCTCAGAAAGTAAACTGGGTCAGTTTACCAGAGATTAGAGCCATGAACAGACAAGACAGATCTTTCTACAAAACAGAAAAAAGCCCCAAGCTTGCAAAAAAATCTGAAATCTTGCAAAATTGGGGGTATCCTTCCCAATAACAGAAGCAGCACCTGTACCTTTAAGAAACAAATGCCTTCAGCGGCCATTGATAGGCAATCCCAACAGTACTGCCAGTTGAAGCCTTGGTTTCCTTCAGTAAAACACAAGGGGAAAGGAGGGGGAAGGGCCCTTTCCAGGGTGTTTTGGCCTTTGTGGAAGGATTCATCACAACCAGGCAACTGGGCCATAGTCTTCCTGGATTAGGGTTGCCAAGTCTTACCTGGCATCCAGTGTTCCCTCTAAGGTGAGCTAGTGTGAGCTAGCTCACAGTTTTTTAGCCTCTGGCTCACCCATTTTTGCCTTAGCTCAGGAAGGATGGCTCCAGAGAAAACTCATTTATGCAGGAGCCAAATTGCTTGCTCACCACTTTAATGTCAGTAGCTCACAAAGTAGAATTTTTGCTCACAAGACTCCACAGCTTAGAGGGAGCTGGCATCTGGTGGGGGCTCCTGGGTTCTTCCCAGGAGGTTTTGCCCCACATGCTTTGCTTGCGTGATATTATGACATGACCCAGAAGTGATGTCATCATGTCGCCAATGTTGGTGGAGATGGTCTAGTTTTGAGGCAAAACTCTATGGGTTTTTGCCTTCAAAACCATAGAGTTTGCCCAAAACTAGAGTGTCACCCCTGACGTCGATGACATCACTTCTGGGTGACATCATCACATTGGGGATGTCACCCAGTGATGTCCCTGTTTGGGGGTGGGACTTTCCCCACTGGCCAGCTGGCCGGGAGCAGATCAGAGCCCTGAAAGTGGAGGGACCCCTGCTGGTACCTGGGGGCTGGGAACCTCCTGGATAGAGGCTATCAGGGGAGGGAAGGAGAGAAAGCTGAAGATAGTGGGCAGATAAAGGAAGGATGGCTGGTGGGCAGGAAGGAGAGAAGGAAGTGGGAAATGGAGAAGGGAAAGAGGTGGGAAGGGAAAGAGGGGTGGGAGAAGGGAAAGTGAGATCCCACTCCTTCAAGTCCTTGCTGGTCCCACGCTTGTACTAACTATGCTAATATTGTTACTAAGTTACATTGAGCCAGCAACACACATAGTGCCCTTTAGAGTAACATAAGCGAAAAAGACCAATTCCTTCTCTGGGAAGCTTATTATTTCTGTTCTGAGGCTTGTGACGAAAATGGAGAAAGCCAAGGACATATGTACAAGTGAACAATTGATGCTGCATTATATGGAATGTAGTGTATTGACCCATCTAAGCCCCATATTGTGTACTCTGAGTGGTAGCAGTCATCAGGGTCTCAGGCAGAGAGTGGCATTTCCCAACAGTTGCTACCTGAGATTCTTTAACTGGAAAAGCAAGGGACAGGTGAGGTCTGGAGTTCTCACAGAATTACAACTAATCTCCAGACTACAGAGATCAGTTCCTCTAGAGAATGCTTTGTGTGCTTTGGAGGATGGACTATATGGCATTATACCTCACTGAGATCCCTCCCCTTTCCAAACCCCACCTTCAAATCTCCAGGAATTTCCCAGACAGGAGTTGGCAATCCTAAACCAGAGCCTAGGACATTCTGCATGCCAGCCAAGTGATAAATCATTGAACCAGGAACCTATTTGAGCCTATGGGCACCATTTATTTATTTATTTATTATATTTATATCCCGCCTTGCCAGCGAACCGGCTCAAGGCGGCTAACAGCATAAAATACCTTTGTAACAAAGGTTTACAATATAAAATACACAATTAAAATTAACACCACATCCTACCCAAGCAGATGGCAACTTCAGAGTTCTCGTGGTGAACAGAAACAGCAGGGGTGTTACCAACAGGACCAGGGCGATGTTACCAGATCAATTCCTCCCCCCGGTGGCGGCTCCTAGTTGAAAGCCTGGCGGAAGAGCTCCGTTTTACAGGCCCTGCGGAATTGCAATAGATCCCGCAGGGCCCTGATGTCATCCGGGAGCTCGTTCCACCAGTGGGGAGCCGCCACCGAGAAAGCCCTGGCCCTAGTGCAGGCCAACCGAGTGTCTTTCGGACCAGGGCAAGTCAGGCAATGTTGAGTGCCTGACCTCAGTGACCTCTGGGGCCTATATGGGGAAAGGCGGTCCCTCAAGTAGGCAGGCCCCTGACCATACAGAGCTTTAAAGGTTAACAGCAGCACCTTGAACCGGATCCGGTATGCTATGGGCAGCCAGTGCAGTGACTGCAGCACAGGCTGGATGTGGTCCCGCAAAGAGAGACCCATCAACAGCCCGGCCGCAGCATTCTGCACCAGCTGCAGCTTCCGGATCTGAGACAAGGGCAGCCCCAAGTAGAGAGCATTACAGTGATCAAGACGTGAGGTGACCAGAGCATGGATCACTGTAGCTAGGTCTTCACGTTCGAGGAAGGGGGCCAACTGCCTAATCAGCCGTAGGTGGAAAAAGGCTGCTTTGGCAGTGGCTGCTACCTGGGCCTCCATTGTCAAGGAGGAGTCCAGGAGCACACCCAAACTCCTGACCCTCGGCGCTGGCACCAATGGCGCCCCACCGAAGGACAGTAATGGGAGCCCCACCCCCGACCCGGTCCGACTCAAGCATAGGACCTCCGTCTTCAATGGATTCAGTTTCAGTCGGCTCAGTCTAAGCCAGTCCGCAACCTCCTGCAGTGCCCGCTCCAGGTCGTCTGGGCTAGAGCCGGACCGGCCGCCCAGCAACAGATAGAGCTGGGTGTCATCTGCATATTGATGACACCCTAGCCCATGCCTCCGGACAATCTGGGCAAGGGAGCGCATATAGATGTTGAATAACATCGGGGACAGAACTGCCCCTTGAGGAACACCATACACCAGTGGGTGCCTCTGGGAGGTCTGTTCCCCAAGTGCCACCCTCTGTCCCCGATCTTGGAGAAAGGAGGCAAGCCATTGTAAAGCAAGCCCCCGTATCCCCGCATCGGCGAGGCGGTGGATCAGCAACTGGTGGTCGACCATATCAAATGCAGCCGACAGATCTAACAACACCAGTGCCGCCGTACCGCCTCGATCCAGAAGTCTCTGAAGGTCATCCGTGAGGGCGACCAGCACCGACTCTATCCCATGACCCGGTCGGAAGCCCGACTGAAACGGATCTAGCATGGAGGTGTCATCCATGAAGCCCTGCAACTGGGTCGCCACCGCCCTCTCCAATACCTTGCCCAAATAGGGCAGGTTGGACACCGGCCGATAGTTGGCCAATACAACCGGGTCCAGAGATGGTTTTTTAAGGAGGGGGCAGACCATCGCAACCTTGAGTGCCCCCGGGAACAGTCCTTCCAAGAAGGACTTGTTGATAATCTCCCGAAGCGCACCACGCATCCCCTCGTGGCATGCTTTTATAAGCCAGGAGGGGCACGGATCAAGGCTGCACGAGGTTGGACGAACAGTCAAGAGCAACCTGTCGACCTCCTCAAGGCTGAGGGGACTGAAATGATCCAAGATGGAACCTGAAGACGTGCACGGAGCCTCAAGTTCACACACTGTCTCAACTGTGGCCGGGAGGTCACGGTGGAGTAGCAAGATTTTATCTGCAAAATAGCTCGCAAATGCCTCACAGCCAATTTCCAATTCCCTAACATTTAGTGTGCCCTGCGGCATCTCAGTTAATGACCTAATCGTTCTAAATAATTGGGCCGGGCGAGAGCTAGCAGATGCAACCTCGGCCGCATAGAATTGTCTCTTAGCGGCCTTGATTGCCATCTCATAGGATCTCATAAATGTCCTATAAGATGCTCTTGATGCTTCGTCACGAGATCACCGCCACCGTCTCTCTAGCCGTCTGAGTCCTTGCTTCATCTGCCTCAGCTCCCCGGTAAACCAGGGAGCCAGCTTAGAGCGAGGGCACAGAGGGCGTCGGGGAGTGATCTCATTGATGGCCGCCGAGAGCCGGACATGCCAGTCCTCGACCAGCCCATCTAATGAGTCGCTGGGAGGCATGGGATCCTGCATTGCCGTCAGGAATCGCTGAGGATCCATCAGGCTCTGCGGGCGAGCTAGAATCTGCTGGCTGCCCAAATGGAGTTGGGGAGACACCAACAGACGGGCCTTCAGGGCATAGTGGTCAGACCATGGCACTGCCGTGGCAGTCAACTGATCCACCGTAACCCCCGCCACGAAGATCAAGTCAAGCGTATGCCCGGCCTGGTGCGTGGGAGCCTTTACAAATTGGGTGAGCCCTAGTGCCGCCATGGAGGACACCAGATCCCTCGCCGGAGTAGAGGCCGCATCGTCCGCATAGACATTGAAGTCACCCAAGACTATCAGCCTTGGGTGCTCCAAAGCCCAGCCCGACACAGCCTCGACCAGCGAGGACAGGCTATTGGTTGGTGCGTTGGGCGACCGGTACACCAGCCAAATAGCCAAGCTCTCCCCAGCTTCCCACACCAGGCCCGAGCACTCTATGCCCACAAGCTTCAGCGGCGGGAGCACCCTGAAGGAGTAAGCCTCCCGAATGAACAGTGCCACTCCTCCTCCCCGGCCCTCAGTCCGTGATTGGTGAAGGACCGAAAACCCGGGTGGAGCTAGCTGGGAAAGAGCCACTGTCTACCCCTCTCGCACCCAGGTCTCGGTCACGCACGCATGGTGTCTGGTGATGTGTTTCTTGGTGTCCACTTGTTTTTTTTCACCAGAGCATCTCTTCCCTAAGGCAAGGAGCCAATCCTAGCTTGCCCCTACTTCACCGAAGTAAAGATGTTCTTCAGAAAAGCCCAGAGGGCATTATCTTTTGGTTTACAGAGAGTGCTCGCTCTCAAATAGCTTAGTTTTGAACCTCCCAACATTTTGTAATGCCCACCCCCATGACAGCTATGTTGTGCTTGCATTAACTACCTTTTGTCAAACTCCTGAAGTCCCACAGTCTTCAAAGAAGAAGTTGATGAAGGAAGTGAAGGAAAAGATGGTATCGTTCATGAATGTTCTGAAGATTGGCTTAAAGGAACAGCAAAGGAAATGGCCTAAAGGAAAAGCAAAGGAGGATGAGTAGAGCTATTTAATTAGAGGAAGACCTTGGAATGAATGAATAAATGAATGTGGGTGCCCAGTTCTACTTGTTTATTATTTTGAATTACGTGCCAGGACCTCACTTTTCATTCCCTTTACTTCACTGGCACCCACCCCCACACATATCTGTGCTATCAATGCTCATGGACACATTTGATAAAAAGGTGCAAAATAGCAACCTTAATGTGATTGCATGTGTGATAACATCATGTTGGCGGTGTTTTATCAAGTGCACACGAGCCTCTATAAAACACCATGGCAAAGGCATCTTGATACAGTAATGCACATAATCAGACCAAAAAAATATTTTTTTGCAGTGTTTGATCAATACACGTGTGCACGTTGCTAACGCAGAGGGGAAAACTAAATGCTGTGGCAAGCAGTAAATGCATAGCACTCTGCACATTTTGAAAGATAAGCACAGGTGAAAGATAAGAACAGATGAAACCAGAACTTTGGAAACAGAACCAGGTATCTGGGAAATCCAGAATTCAAAGAGAGGAGTTTTTAAAACATGTGTAGTGCAGTGGAGTCAGAATGTCCACTTTAAAGGTATGCTGGGAAACAGCTGGATTTATAGTCAAGCTAAGTATAGCTTAAAGTCTCACATTATGAGGAGCCTCTAAATACAAACATTGATTAAATTTCAAGTTTTTTACTTTTGTGGGTATTGCTCTTAATCATGACATAGTTTTAGGGCCTCAGGATGTCTTAATCCACCCCTGATGGGAAATAGACAGAAGGGTTTTAATTGCAACTGTACAGATGAATGGAAACTTGTCCTTCATCTTAAATGACAGGCGTGGTCCCGTAGATTCTGCTGAGGTGCCTGGATTTTACATTGGAGGCTATACCCCCCTGTTCTAAGAACTTCTCCAGCAGCATGGCTATAGACAATAGAAAATGACACAAAAAGCAAAATCACTATAAAGCCCTAACCTCATAACAGAGAGTTTTTGCTAAAAATATACATTTATAATAATATTATTGAGCGGGCATAGATGAAGAAGGCCAGGGAAAGTGTAAGCAATAAGAGTGCGAGGAAGGTCACTGTACTTTGCCCGAGGGCTGCACAATCGATAAGAGCTGGTCAATAACTACTTTATTACTATACTACCACTAGGAGCAAAATCATTTTTAAATTAAGAATATATTTTGCAAAACTGAATTAACAGTATTGAATATTTTGCTCTTTGATATGGCTAGCCTTCAAAAATCAAATTATTAAATATGGGAAATGCCTACTGGTTTAGCCAAGACATATATAGATATATATATTTTAGCATGTTGGCTTTAAAAAAAATGGCATTCTATAGATTTCTGTGGAAGCTATCATTAAGCAAGTAAGGAAATGACAATGCTATTAAAACCAGACAAACAAATAAACACCACTTTTCCTCTGAGACTCCAGATACTGGAAATGAGAAATGATACTTGTTGTGTATGGAAATGAATTATGAGCAGAAACAATGGCTGGGGGGATCTGAAGAAGTAACATGGGCACATGAGACATAATACCACACAAAAATAGGACTTTGGTCAAAGTTTTTTTAAGTACTTCCTGCTGCTGGAAGATAAGCCACTGTTCAGATTAAAAAGTGGTTTATCCCTTTTGGCAGCATGAAGTACTAAGAAGCAGCTCTGGGTGGGTGTGTAATAAAGTTGCCAAGTCTGGGTTGGAAAATACCTGGGGCTTTGGGGGTGGATCCAGGAGAGGGTGGGGTTTGGGGAGGGGCAGGGTGGGGCGGGGAGGGGCGGGGCCTCAGCAGGGTACAGTGCCATAGAGCCCACCCTTCAAACCAGCCATTTTCTCCAGGTGAGCTGATCTCTGTCAGCTGGAGATCAGTTGTAAAAGAAATCCCTAGGCCCCACCTGGAGGCTGGCAACCCTACATTCCAGTTCTAAACTTCTGAGAAGTACTGTAACTGATTTCTGTACTGGCTCCCAATTATACCTCTCCCAGAAAACTATTTCTTAATAAGAACAGTTGTGAATGTTTAAGGCTATTGCTACTAAAATGCCAAAATTCATGTTCCAGCTAATGGGCCAGTAAGTAGACAAATCACTGTCAGCATCTTTCCAATGACAGATCTCTGATTTTCTGCCCCCTCATGTTAACTATTCACTGACTGAACAGACTGTATTGTATTTCACTGGAGGCCCAGCATGAATGGGTAGCTGCAGCTGTATCACAGTGCCTGGACTGCTGCCCCCACTAAGCCTCTGAGCAAGCCAGTCTCTAGCTGTTCCTCAGTCACCTGGAAAACACTCTTCTTTATTCCATACAGCAATCATAGATGTGAATATAATTATATCATATTTGATGTCTTTTTGGTACCTTGGTTCATGTTGTGCCCTGGCAGGGTGGCCCTATTTCTCCAACAAGGAAGTCCAGAGTCACTGTGCAGAGGAAGGCAATGCCAAATCACCTCTGTTAGTCTCTTGCCTTGAAAACCCTACAGGGTCGACATAAGTTGGCTGTGACTTGGTGGCACTTTACACACACACACACACACACACACACACACACACACACACACACACACACACTTTACATCATTCTACATCTGATTCCCATGTTGGTGTAATATTACTGCATTACCAGTACAACGCTCCTCTCTCACTCTTAACAGGCAATGGATTTGTGCACAAACATTTTCATTCCTAATTTAATACTATCTTAAAGAAATCCAGAAGGCTGACGCCTTACAAATGTCATAAGCAGAGGACAAAACAGTATCTTTATCCACTAGAGCCCTCATTTTGCTGTGATTTTAGCTGAGATGAACTGGCCTATTCCGTTACAGCTCTTGTTATCTCTGTCTATAAGTCAAAAGCTTTGAGTGTCAGATAACCCAAGCTGATTCTTTTCACATGTAATGTAAGTTGAAAAGACCTCTCTCTCTCTCTCTCTCTCTCTCTCTCTCTCTCTCTCTCTCTTTCTTTCTTTCTTTCTTTCTTTCTTTCATAATGGACAGGGAAGTATCTCGAAGATCTGGATCTATAGCATCTCATGGGTAGCCATCAGCTTTAGGGACATATCCCCACAAGTACGGGCCCTTCCTAACTGGCAAAGTGAAGCAAAAGGGACAGATCTGGAAGTAGCCCTATGCTCTCCACAAAAAGGTGACCAGCACTTTCCAAGATGACTACATCAACTAATGGAGGATGTGTTTGTTCATCTGTTCAACTGTCTGTCATATCTGTAGTTGGTCCTTCCTCCAAGGAGCTCACAATCAGGACTGTTACCCTGTTATATTTTCCAGTACTCTGTGAGGTTGAGAAGCACAGGTCTTCTGAGCAACAGCCTTGCCAGTGATTGGTTGAATTGCTGACTGCGGTCACATGGCCCCTTTAAATCCGGGAGGGCTCCTGGATTTAAAGGGGCCGCATTTTTCAACCGCGGGTTGGGATGTCTATACATCCCAACCCCTGCGGCAGCGTCGGCGGCGGGATCGGCGGCCGCGGCGGCCATGGCGGCCGCGGCGGCCATGGCGGCCGCGGCGGCCATGGCGGTGGCGGGATCGGTGGCAGCTGCCGCTGAAGAGGCGGCGGCAGCGGCGAGAACGGCGGTGGCCGTGGTGGTGGCCCCAGCAGCGGGAGAAGCGGTGGTGGTGGCCAAGGACCCGCCAGCCGCCTGGGTGAGTTGGGTTCCCCCCCCTTTTACACTTGGGCGCATGAGTGGCCATGCGCCCAAGTGTAAAAGGGGGGGGGGGGAAATGGCCAGTGGGGCTATCTGGACAGCCCTGCTCTCACAATGCTTGTGAGAGAGGGCTGTCCAGATACCTCCAATGCGGGTTCCTCCCGCAACACCCGAGAAAATACTTGATTTTCCCGGGGCCGGAAAATGCGGGAGGAACCCGCATTGGAGCCTGCTTCGGTATGGGACTTGGGGCGGGCTGTCTGGTTGGCACCTTTAAATGCAGGAGGAAATAACCCTTCCTCCCGCATTTAAGGCCCGTGTGGCCGCAGCCGCTGTGACACCATGAACATTCTAATTGTAAAATGGGAGGCCGGTTTCCGGAAGGGAAGCTAGGCAAAACTACAGAACAGAATCTGGAGTTGGGAGACACTGTATGTGTTTGTACAGTGGGGTGGGGTGGGGAAGGAATGTGTTTTGGCCTTAGAAGTGAGAAGGTGAATGAGGAAAGTGATCAGAAAGAAGGTGAATACTGAACATGGATCAGCCAGAAATACTGACATGGATCAGCCAGAAATGGTGAAATAACACAGGACCGGTCCCAGGGTTCTTTACACAGTAGGCAAGGCTACCTTGTGCCCCCCCGCAAGGCTACCTTGTGGCGCCCCCCCCCCCCCCCCCCCCCCCGTGCCATGTCAGTTTGCGGGTCACACACTCCACTGTGGCTGAACTCTAGGAAAGCAGCCTTCTGGTCCGTTGATTAGGGGTTGACTGGGATCATCTTGGAGCCCCTCAACCTTTGGAAAGGCCGGCCTTGCCACTGGTGGGAAGGAACTGTATTAGGCAGCCAGCACCCCCTCTCCTGCCTTTCCCTCTCTGTGGGTCCCCGACCATGCCGGCTTGGGGAAGGAATGGCCTGCAACACAGTCAGCAGTTTTTTGGCGAGGGAGGGAGGGCCCTGGGGGCCGGCAAGGCCTGCAGCTCCACGTAAGGAGGGGGGAGGGCGGTGGCGCCCCTCTGTGGCTGCCTGTCACTCTGACTCTGAGAAAAATCTCACTCCAGAAACAAGTTGGCCTGGATGCTGTTCTTAGGAAGGAAATTGATAGATGACAAAGCTGGGGAAGAAGGGGCTAGAATTGCCAACCATCAAGTATTTCTTTTACCATTTCAGTATTTTTCCTTAGTTTTGGTATCAAGTATTTTTAGGGTTGACACACTGTGCTCAGAAACTGGAAGGAGGTTTGAGGAGTTTGGACATAGGGTGACATCATCATTTGCATCATGATGTCACTTCCAGGAAAGAGTTTCAAGCAATTCCTATAGTTACCTGATGTCACTTATGGTAATATCACAATACAGATAGCACAACCCCCCCGCCCCCCCAAAAGCCTTTCCTGCTGACCCTTGGAGTGGCTGAGGGCAACAAGGATGGCTGTTGGGAGGTATCTCACCATAGTGGGAGGTTCGGCAGCCCTATTTGGTTAGCAAGCCCAGTATTTTGATCAGTGAAGGGGGGACCTGTCTACCTGTCCCTTAATCCATAAGGTTTTGCTCCCAGACACAACAAGTTCTGCCAGTTTCCAGCATTTGACCCAACAAAATCTGCCCACCTCCAACCTTGGCCCACCAGACCTTACCAAACCTTACACGACACCTTCAGTCTCCTGATCCACTAAAACATACCAGTCAAATAGCTCTGGCGTTGACTGTGTATATTTAAAACCACAAACTGCTAATCCTAGCCAGGGGATTGCAGACCCAGGAGACAGAGGGAAGATTTCTATACTTCGAATTGAACTAGCTGTCCAAATTTGGGGGCTGCAGACATCTAGCAAGAGAAAATAAGAAAGTAGTACAGAACTGTTCCTTTACCAGCATGGTTTTGCTACATCATTGTATTATGGAAGGCATATTATGCTGTACAATCACCCTGTAAAATGCTGTGCAAAAAGACTGGAAGTGTTTTGGACAAAACAAATCTACCAGAGGCTAAAAAGGTTCTAGGCAGGGCAGAAGGGGGGGGGGGAGGGAATCTCTTTTTTAATTGATCTGACATGTCTGGTGAGATGGGCCAGCTGAGACATGTCAAAGAAGACTTGATCTGCAAGCCTGAGTAAAATGGAGACACCTGGGAGAGGCCAGCATGTTGTCTGTATAAAACAGTCACTGCATACTTTACAGTGTGAAAGGGCAAAGGCAAGAAAAATGGCCGAGAGCAAGCCAGAGGGCTATTTTTCTCCCCTGTCTTGAATTCACTATTGTTAATATTAATCAGCCACTTGTGTTAAGTTTAGCTGACTAGGTTATGTTGCTTTGTGATCACAGTAGGGGGCACCTTTTTGGTTCAGTCAGGTCAGAGGCCTAGGCAGTATCTTGCAGGAAGTGGCCCAAGATTGGTTCTCTTCGATCAGCTGACTGCTAAAATCAGGGGATTCCGGGTCTGGCTGGAGGTTGTCCTGGAAAGAACTATCTACAATTCCCCCCCTCTTGCCTGTGATTCCCAAAACACGTGAAGTTAATAACTAGGACTAGTCCCTGATACTACCAGTTTGAGCCCTGAAGTGCCAGTAAAACTGAAGTCATGTCAGGCTGGCACTGAGGTCTCAAGAGCAGTCCATTTCAAACATGTCCTACTTCTGTACCAAGCCCCAACTATAAACCCATTAGCATCCTTTGAAACCCTTATTTTCAGGGCTCATTTTGTAGCAGGAGCTCCTCTGCATATTAGGCCAATCCTGATGTAGCCAATCCTCCTGATGTAGCCAATCCTCCAAGAGCTTATAGTAGCCCCTGTAAGAAGAGCTCTGAAAGATCTTGGAGGATTGGCTACATTAGGGGTGTGTGGCCTAATATGCAAAGGAGCTCCTGCTACAACATGAGCCCTACTTATTTTAGTAATACAGGACTTGCTAAACTCAGCTTGAATTTTGTTCCAGGACAAGTTAGGTTGTGACTCAAGCTACAAGTGGCCCTAACAGGAAGTAATATAAGGACTGGATGATATCCAGACAACTTTCCTTGTAATGCACATTTTCTCTCTCTCTTTTTGAATACACAGTGGCAGTGAAGTTGCTGTGAGTCAGCTTTTTGTGGAGGAGTTGTACTGTCGCTCCCAATTCTCCACATCCTTAAACCTTCCGCCATCTCCCTCTGCAAGTGGCAGTTAGCACCACATTAGGCAAACTGTTGATCTGCCTTGAGCATAACCAGGTAGGACAGGACTGAGTGGCAGGTGATAGTTGCCTGTTACAATGGGTGAAGCAGAGGTCAACAGCATTTCACATCAGGACTGCCAGCATCCTCTAAGCATCTCTAGAAATATGCTGAACCGCCATGCAACTTAATTAAGCGGAATACAAAGAAAATCATTCTTGCAAATATGGAAATGGTGGCAGAGAGGGAGAAGAAGCTTAAATATTTCATATTAGAAGTTCTTTTATTTTGTTTTTTTTAGCAAAGTGTGCATTAGTGTTACCAACTTTCAAACTGGTCTCTCTAACTGTTCCTTTAATATGTTTGATCTGCAGTAATTATCAAATGATGTTATTTAGCTCCATGCCATGAGAAGCTCCAACCTCTGCATATTAAACCCCTATTAAAGGAACAGGACCTCCCCCCTGATCAGTTGGCAGCTTAGCATGTTATGGAAAGAACAATGTTGTATATAGCAAGGATAGGTCCCCTGACTTACCAGCAGAATGCATATATTGCATACAGAAGGTCAAGAGTTCAGCCCTTAGCATCTCCACTTAAAAATCCCAGATACTGGATGTTAGGAAAGAGCCCTTTCTGCCAGACAACAGCAGCCAGTTACAGTAGGCAATATTGACTTAGATGGGTCAGCAATCTAGCTTATACGAAGGCACCATCATATGTCCAGCAGAACTCTTAACAGGGCGTCTGGGTCTCTGTGCTTAGAGGATGGGCCTGTGTTCTGTTCATTTTGTTTGTTAATAGTTTTGCTCAGATTATTTAATGTCCATTATGCCATGTGTTTGGAGTATTTCATTGTATCGGTGGGGTTCCCACCAGTTTCAAAAGGATTTTCAACTGTAACTTGTCTTCCAGTCAATGAAATCAGTATCTCAGACACAGTGCTTACTGTTAAAATACACAAGATCTGCTGTGTGCGTGAAGCAAGAAGGATGAGAAGAATATCCTACAGGGGGCATCAGATGGTTAAGTAGCTAGGATAGTCAAGTTAAGGACTTCCTGGTATTTTTCAAATGATCCCCGCCTGTCATCTGACTGGCTCATTGGAGACTTCCTCTTTCTTTGAGTTCACTTCTTCCCTGGTTATTTGTTACACAGTTAGATGGTTAGATAGAAGAACCTTCTCTTTTCCTCTCCTCTTTGCACAGTTGTTCCTCTTCTAAATAAAACAGTTTATTCTTTCAGCAGCTTGAGCTCTGCTCCTTTTTGCATATTTAAAGCTCTACCAACACTTACAACTTTTCACTTCTGAGAGACTAAAGATGCACTCAAGGATACTTTCATCTTCAGGGTAAGAGGGTTCCAAATTTTGAAAGAGCCTGTCTGCAGATTCCAGTCAATCATGGTAAGGTACAGGCCTGTAGCTACAGTGGAGAATCTCGGGGCCCGGCCCCCTGACTTACTGCCAACCCCCCCTTTCCATACAGCCCAGGCCCCCCAAATTCCAATTTTTAAATTTTATTTGTGGCGCTTGCTTGGGGGTGTGCATTGGGTGTGTGTGCAGGGTGCCCCCCCCCACTTATTTAAAGACCCCCCAAATTAAAAAATCCTGGCTAGGGGCCTCGTAAGGTAACCTCCAAGAAAAACTGAAAGCAATGCAGCATTGTATTCTCAGGCCTAGTTTGGCCAGCCAGTTCTGAAGGAAACCTAGGCCAGTATCAGAAGCCACTGAGACACCCTTCATGCTAGTTGATTGGTCAAGATAATCTACCTTGATGCAGGGCTGGTGCTACCATTAAGGCCAGGTTAGGCAGCTGCCTATGGGCACAGACCCCTGATGGGCACAGAGGCCAGCGAGTGGAGTGAGGACGACAGCGAGAGCGGTGCTGACAACGAGCAGGAATACTTGTCTCCGGCTGCCTCGGGGCTCACCTGACTGGGAGAAGAAGAAAGCAGCACCACACGGATGCTGCAGGCATCCCTCCCCAGGCACCTTCGCCGCCCCTCCAGGCGCCCCTGGGTCTGTCATGCAAAGCAGGGCTGGCCACAAGGGCGCCACCACCATGCTGGCCTGCCACCATGCCCCCTTGCCACCCCTTGCCAAAAGCCCTGGCTTGGCCAGGTGCCTCCTGCCCAGCACAGGGGTGGAGAGGGGAGGCGAGGCGAGCCAAGGGGCAGGCCCGGCCCGACACTCCCTTGCTGGTTCGACTGCAGCTTCTCCTCCCTCCGCCTGTGCCTGTCCAGTTGCCAGGAGAGAAGGTAAGCAGGTGGTTGGAAAGAGGCAAGCCCCCCCAGAGAACGCATGGGGAATAGAGCCGCCCAGCCAGTTGCTGCAGCTTAGCTGCTGCAGGAGGGGAGGGGAGGTGGGCGGGATCAGGGGGCAGGCCCTTGGGATGCCTGTCAGTGGGAGAAGAAACAAGGGAAATCCCACCCTGTCAGTTCTGCTCCCCTCACCCCCCACGCCCGGGGGAATGGCGCTGCTTCAGTGAAAGCAGCACCTTTCTCCTGGCTGTGGGGGGCGAGGGGAGAGCTGACAGGCGCTGCTTCAGTGGGCACACGGGTGGGGGGGGCATGCCAGAAGGTAGCCTGAAGGTAGTGTGAAAAAAAAAAACCTGGCACTGCCCCTGCCTTGATGAGAAAGCTGGTTTCCATGACAGAATCCACTGAAAAAGCTTGTGACATGTGATGTGAAACTAAGTGTGACTGGTCCCAATTTATAATCCTGATCCTCCTTGGCTTTGAATGCCCCTCCTTCAGCTCTACCATCCTCCATTACTTCTTCAAATGATTCCACCCTTTCCCTCTTACTGTCCCTTTTGCTCAGCATTGCCTCCCAGAACTCCCATATGAGGCAATCTATCTATTTTTTCCCCAAATGCCTCCTGGAAACCTAACCTCTTTTATGAAGCCTTTTGCACAACTTCCCTACTGAAACAAATTCTAAGCAAAGTTAACTAGAACGAACACATTCTTCACTCTATTGCTACCCCTCTCCTTTACTGTCTCCCTTATTTGAAATTTCTGGGATCATCTGCTCTGTAAAACAGCATATACTCTGATGGTGCTACATAGATAATAATTAAAAACACAGTTAAAAATGATATCTCAGCAAAGTTTAAAGTATTTATTTATTTTTGTGTGTGTGTGTGTGTGACAGAAGGAGAAAGAAGGGAAATCTACTGATCTGTGTATTGTTTCATTCCTTCGGTGGAGGGAGGCACAATGGAAAGATGTAAAAAAGGAGGCAGATGAAGAAGGGCTATTGGTTTCTTTGCAAAGGGCCAACTTTTCTCTTGGCGTCATTACGTTAGCTTTCAATTAGTGCCAGAGCACAAACACTGTAGGGACACCTGGGATTCTTGAAGGCCCCAATTAGTCTTTTCAGAAGTACAATGTTGGGGAGGGGGAAGGAAACTTGACCTTTTGGGGCCTGTCAGAGAAAAACCTTCCTTTCATTGCCTTTTTGCTAAAATTGTGAATGAGGGTTGTGAGTCTCCTCAGGTCAAAAAAGCCCTACCTGTTTTGTTGTTCCTCAGAGCAGGTGTTATGTGAGAACAAGCAGGTGTTTGTAGGCTCCTGACCTTGAGGACGGGCCATTGACCTGCTCCTTTTTTCATGACTCATCTTTCCTTGAAAAGGGCTGGGCTTGGGTTTGCAGAAGAGTTACAGGGCAATTATCTGCAACATGTAAAAATAGCCTTCTTTATGGTCCGCTATTCAGCACAGCTCTGACAATGGGAGTGTGACATTTTTGCTGACAGATGTCTGTCTCATTTAGAGCTGAGCCGAAATGACTCACAATTTTCTGTGGACCTTTTCAGTGTTGCTGAAAAACTGACTATCTTCTCAGTGATTTTCAGTGGTCTGCTTTGAGAAAATGTTTGCTTATTTATTTGTGCCAGCCTCACTTGCCCTCAGAGACACAGACATAGAGACAAAAGAAAATGAGACCGACTATGTTGTATTTCGACGCCAATGTTGTCTTGTTCTTTATGTGATCAACTGATTGGTTAGGATCAGCCACATGATTAGGAATGGCCAAGGAAAAGTACCGACCAAACAGTTGTCTGGAAATCACTAGTTTCTATCCAAAACTGAAAAGGGAAAATATTCAGCGTATACAGACCCACAGGAATATATTCTGTGATGGAGTTTAGTTCCACAGGGTAGCCATGATGTTCTGAAGTAGAACAGCTAGATTTGAGTCCAGGAACTCCTTAAATACCAACAATTTTGGGGGGGTATTACCTTTTGAGAGTCAAAACTTTCTTGATATCTGATGAAGGGAGCTTTTACTCTCAAAAACTTATTCCCTCAAAATCTTGTTGGTCGCTAAGGTGCTACTAGACTTGAATCTTGCTTTAGTAGAATTTAAATACTAGTAGAAGTAGAAGAAGAAGAGATTGGATTTATACTCCACCCTTCACTCAGTCTCAGAGTGGCTTACAATCTACTTCCCTTCCCCTGCCCACAACAGAAACCCTGTGAGGTAGGTGGGCCTGAGAAGCTCTTTCAAGAACTGCTTGTGAGAGAACAGCTCTGAAAGAACTTGTGACTGACCCAAGGTCACACCAGCAGCTGCATGTGGAGGAGTGGGGAATCAAACCCAGTTCTCCCAGATTAGAGTCTGTGCTCCTAACCACTACACCAAAGGATGCAAGTGAGAGCTGCAAGTGTAGAAAAGCTGAATAGAGTTTCTCTGTGTGCTAGAACCTTGGGCCCTGTGTCTATAACCCTTCTACACTATTTGTACTTTTAAAAACAATAACATTCAGAACCCAGTTGGCAGTCATGAGACTGACATCTTTTAAACATAGATTCCCCCAAACTTATGGACTCTGTCCGTGCTGGTTTTCCATTTTATTTTAAATTCATGGCTACTTAAAAGGGGAGTACATTTATTTGTCTCATTGTGCCTTGACCATTACCTACCTCCCAACCAGAAAAGTTCAGAGCAGTATACATGGAGTTACTTCATTTTACCCTTCTCTTTCCAGATCAAATAAGATAAGCAAAGGAAGAGGCAAGTGAATGGTGCCTGTATGGGTGAGAGGGCAGGAATGAGGCTTTGTGAATGCCTTTAGCAGTTGCCTAAACTGATAGCTGCTACAGCCACAGGGAGGCTACTGTGAATAGGCTCCTCTGCAAACCAGGACTAAGATTGCATTGTATTTGGTATGCGGTGTTAATATCTGAAGGGCTATGATATTTCATGTTTGACTCATATCAGATCAAAGCAAAACATCTAGAAAGGCCAACCAGACTGAAGCACTCAAATTTCACATCCCAAAATTGAACTTTAGTTTCAGAATTTCACTTTCAGAACAAAAACAAAAATACTTGTGAATATTTGCTTCAGCAGCGGTACAAATGCAGTCTACAAAAGTAAAGTCTAAAGACCACCGGAATTAGGTTACTGAATGGAGGAAACCAAGCAGGACATGGGAGAGACCAAACCAGCAATCAAAACTTGATGCTATTTGTTTTCAGAAGAAACTTGCAGTCCCCCCCCCCTTTCTTTTTCCCCCCTGGAAGCAAGAGGGATTTGGGATAATTTCCTATGGTTTTCAAAGCCAGGTTGCTCCAGTGTAAAGAATCCGAGTTCTTTTTCTGACTACATTAGACTAATATGAGACAATTTGGAGGAGTCGAAAGGCATGCTGTGGAAACTGCTGAGCTTTCTTAAGCAAAACTGCTTGGGAAATTTAAGTGCACTGTCTGTTTTCTATTAGTGTTAATAAACTCGTAATCCCACCAGAGATTCTAGAGTCTTATTTCCCATACACAGATGTACACAAGCATAAAGGTAGGCCTGCACAAATGCACGTGTGAGTGAACAATGCACAGGCCTCCTGGTGGTCATTCTAATTGCCCTTAATCGGCTAAGCATTAGTGGGATGTAGACCAGTATTATTATCCCCATTTTACAGCTGAGTGAACTAACTCTCAGTCACTGAAACTGACTTGCCGAAGGTCAGCATAAAAGGGCAACTCGTTCCTTGCACAGGGGTGAGATGGGGAGAGGAGCATTTGGGGCAAAATAACAGTAGCCAGGAAATTTGGAGGCACTGGAAATCAGGAACATTTGAATATAAATCAGCAATGCAGATATGTGAAAGCAAACCCTGCCATTCTGTAGAAACAAAGTATACCTCCCAGACACTAGTGGGCAGATTTCAGTGGAAGGTCTACGGGATCAGTCAGAGAATATCTGCAAAGAGCTGTGCAGGTTCTAAGCCCATTAAAAAAGGACAAAGCTTTGGAGAAGCTCAGTTAGGTCAGGAAACATCCTTGACCCTGGCACTTTTGGGCTATTTCAGGAACTGCACAGCTTACCTGAGTCCCAAGGGAGTGTTTGTCTGCAGGGCTCTTTTTCAGCAGGAACGCACCAGAACACCGTTCTGGCTGGCCTCGGAGCCTGCCCCGCCCCCTCCCTGCCGGACCTGAGCAGTTTACACTTAAAGAGAAAGTTCCTGCAGAGAGCCAGCAGGAAAAAGACCCACCCAATGCTTTCCCTTTAAGTGCAGAGAGCCAGCAGGAGAAAGCCCCTCCCAGAGATTAAGCATCAGGGGCTGGGCTCTTTGCACTGAAAGGCCTGGCTCTGCATTTGGCTTGCCAACGTAGTGTCGCTCTCCCTACTCTGGTAAGTGCCTCCCCCATCTCTTTTCCTTCTCTCTCTCTCCCCCCCACCTACCTGCCTACCTACCTTCCTTCCTTTCTCTCTCTCTATCCCATCTCTTTCTTTCTTTCTTTTTTTCTCTCTCTCCCTCCCCCCTTCCTGTCTCTCTCTCTCCCCCCACCTACCTACCTTTCTTTCTCTCTTTCTCCCCCCACACCTCTTTCTTTATTTCTTTCTTTTTGTTTCATTTTGTTCTTTAAAAAAATTATTGAAAAGGGGAGGATGTAAAAAAGCAGACAGCCCAGGAAATGCTGGTTTTGATAATATCTTTATTTTTTGAGAGTCTCTTTAGTTTTCTCATGGCATCTTCTGCTTAAGAAAAGTAAGTTTGAAGCCTGAGTTCATTGTTGTGTCTTGTTGGGAATGGCTTGCAAATATATGTGTGTCTAAAGTCTGTATTAAAGTGGTTTGGTGCTTACTGCCATGCAAGAGAAAACATCTGAAAAAGTAGCTTCATTGTTGTGTGTGTTGGCAAAACACTTGACTGTTGCATGGGGCACTTTGGGGGACATCTGCAGAGAAACAGAGTTGTAACTAAAAATGAGCATGGTCAGCAGCACTTTGGAGATTGCCTATTTTGTGAAATTTAAAAAGTGGGCAGAGTTTCTGATGAAGATGATTGTCCCTCTTCTCCTGCCACTGGGCTGACATCTGCCTTTAATGGGCCAGCAAAGTTGATGTCCTTAAACCTCCTAATAAGAGAGATTTTTGCTTCTGAGGAGTTGACTTCCAATGATTGGTGATCTTGTGATGGTAGTGATACTTTTATGTGGTAAAGACCACCTGTTCACAGGATAATTTTACCTGTGGGACAGACTCTGCATGGTAACCACTCCACTGGTACATAATTGCTTGTAAAAAGTATTGTAGTGTAATAATTCAGGTGGGTAGCCATGTTGGTCTGAAGCAGCAGAACAAAGTTGGAGTCCAAAGTTTCATCCAAGGTATAAGTTTTTGTGTGCATGCACACTTCTTCCATCTGAAGAAGTGTGGGTGGCACATGAAATCTTATACCTTGAATAAAATTTTGTACCTTGAATAAAATAGTCCACAAACTATTCCCGTCCAGTGCATCCACAAACCTAGAAGAAGAAGAGATTGGATTTATATCCTGCCCTTCACTACCAAAGGGAGTCTCAGAGCATCTTACAAACTCCTTTCCCTTTCCCTCTCCATAACAGACACCCTGTGAGGTAGGTGGGGCTGAGAGAGCTCTGAGACAACTGTCCTTGAGAGAACAGCTGGTACAGAGCTATGGCTTGCCCAAGCTCATCCAGCAGGTGCAGGGGGGGAGTGAGGAATCAAACCCAGTTCTCCCAGATTAGAGTCCGCACACTTAACCACTACACCAAACTGGCTCCTAGCGTTGTTCTGCCAGTGAGCTAGGGCTGCCAACTCCAGGTTGAGGAAATCCCTGGAGATTTGGGAGTGAAGGGTGGGGTTTAGGGGAAGGAGGGACCTAAGCAAGGCATAATGCCATGGACTCCACTTTCCAAAGCAGCCATTGACCTGATCTCTGTAGTTTGGAGCTCAATTATATTTCCAGGAGATCTCCAGACCCCACCTATAGGTTGGCAACCCTAAAAAATCATATTCAGCATACTAGTTCTGCAGGAAGGCAACCTGATTTCCATGGGAACCTAACCTTTAGAAATTGATTCCAATCCAGTGTGGGAATAATTGTTGGACATAAGATACTGGTTCAGGCAAGATTTTGTATAGATGGGACAGAAAATAATGTTTTTATTGGTTTTGTCAAAACTGTTTTGACAACAAGGTAAACAGAATAAGAAGCAAAAGGTGGATGTGGCTGGATGACCACACTTCTGGTAACATCGGGTGTGGCCTAATATGTTAATGAGCTGTGCTGTCAGGGATGTGGCCTAATATGCTAATGAGATCCAGCTGGGCTTTTTCTACAAAAAGAGCCCTGTTTGTATGTCACAGATTGGTGGATTTCAGTTACTGCTGAATCTCCAGGTTAATTCCCCCCGCCCCCGAATGGTGTGATTATGGTGGAACAGAACCCCGAGAAACTGTCCTTGAGCATACCTTTCTGCATGGTTAGGGCTGCCAAGTCAGCCTGGGGGGCGGGGGATCCCCCGCTATAGGGGTTCCAAATCCGCCGGCCGGCATTCGGCCGGCAGGGGGAACCCCACCCCCGAAGTCGTCCAGCCTGGACGACTTCCCCAGCGTAGTGACGTCACCTGGAAGTGACGTCACCACGTTGGAGACGTTGCCAGAGCGTCGCCCTGGCAACGCCCCCAACGTGGTGACATCACTTCCGGGTGATGTCACTGGGGGTGCGCGCTTTGCGCGCGCGCCAGGGAGGTTCCTGGGTGGCGAAGGACTCCCCCACGCCAGTGCATGAGTACGACTTGGCAGCCCTATGCATGGTTGTTTGCAACTTTTCGCAGCTAGGCTTGTTTCAGTGTTTTCCTTTTCTGCTGCTACTTCAATAGCCATTTCCTTCCATGCTTAAGTGATCCCAGCCAATCAGAGATTAGGCACTGGGTGTATACAATGTTGTCAATTATATTTTATGAATGGGAAATGAAGCTCCTTACAATGAAAGCAATACTCCCTTTAGTTGTTACCTGAGTGATCCTAGCCAGTCCTAGCCTAGTGATCCTAGCCAATGTTAAGAACTGAACATCTCTGCAACCTTGTTACAATGATCCCTGAAAAACTGATTGGAAAACGGCTTCCTTTTCAGTACTGATTAACATTTTCAGAAAACCTTTTCTGATTTCTCTTTACAGCTAATTCTAGTGGGTCAACTGGTCCTGGATATATTGTAAATTCACCACATACAGAGTAGGGTTGACAGCCCCGAGTTGGGAAAGTTTTTTTGGGGTGAAGCCTCAGAAGGGCGGGGTTTGGGGCATAATACCATAGAGTCCACCTTCCAAAGCAGCCATTTTCTCCAGATGACCTGATCTCTGTTGCCTGGAAATCAGTTGTAATAACAGAAGCTCTCCAGCCACCACCTGGAGACTGGCAACCCTAATATAGAATCATTTGCAAACCCTGGCCTACAGAAATAAACATCTTTCCTTAGAAGAAGAGAAGAGATTGGATTTATACCCCACCTTTCACTACCCAAAGGAGTCTCAGAGCGGTTTACAATCTCCTTCCCCTTCCCCTCCCCACAACAGACACCCTGTGAGGTAGGTGGGGCTGAGAGAGCTCTGCCAGAAATTGCTCTTTTTCAAGAACAGCTGTACCAGAACTATGGCTTGCCCAAGGTCATCCAGCAGGTGCAAGTGGAGGAGGGGGGGGAATCAAACCCAGTTCTCCCAGATTAGAGTCTGCGCACTTTAACCACTACACCAAACTTCCTTACATATCTCTCTGTAGTCTTGAAAATTGTGTTTGAGGTGGTGATAGTTGATCTGAGATAGCTCATTCACACATGCAAGCCATCGCTTCATGTGGTAGTTATGAAGTGATATGTGACTGAACTGCCGGCCATGTTATAAATGCCATGAGAAACATATTGGGGAGGAACCTCCAAAAGTATCAGTATTCTTTTAGTTATGTTGTCAGTTCACCATCTAGACACACTCAATGGAGAAGGTGCTGACATTGTAATTTCTACTGAAACAAACATACTTAGAATACAGTAAGCACCACTGAACGTGAGTCTAGGATCAGTTTGCTAGGCCTGATTGGAGAGTAATTGTTGCAGCAGCCATGCTGACCTGGTAACATCTGGAATTAGGATGAATGTGGATCAGGCAACTCATATGGTTACTTCCTATGCCAGTATTAACTCTAGCGTGAGTGACATAAAAATTGTATGTCAAGAAGGGTGGTGCTAGTATAGCCTTCCTCCTGATGTGATCGTTTTCTCTGCGTAATTTTTTTTCTTTCAGATGTATTTTCTGAAAGAAGCAACTCCCCCCCCCCCCCACCTGCAGTGAAGTGGCATAGTCCAACATGGCTAGTGGGAGGGCAGGGACAATGTGATTCTGCTGGCCACATAGCTTAGCTCTGCATTCCACCATGGATACTGAGCTTGCTTCCCATCCATTCCTTCACCAGTGATTAAAGTGTAACTCAACAGATTTTCACAATGAAGGAGCTTCTGTTCTGTGACCTTTCCTCAGGCTGGTTGTACATCTTCATTAGAGCCATGTGCAGCCTTACTGGGGGACGCAACATGTTCTCTTGCTCTGTGTTGGTGGATCCGTATTGCAGTCAAGGGCTATAAAATTCAGGGAAGCAGTCATTTTTCAGAATGCAGAGATTTGTGATTTTGGAGCATGGAGGGTCTTCCGTAAGGGTGCTTTACCACATAAATATCAGTGAGAAAAGTCACTTCCCCACAACCTTTTTTAATCAATAAAAACATTAGGTATATTGGCTGTTCAGCAAAAATTTACTCAGGACCTATGTTTTTTTTAAGTGTCTTGGTTGAATTTTGAATTGTAAGTTGTCTGGGTTGCTCTTTACATGCTGTCTCAAGAATGTGTTTGTTGAGAGGGGGCATAAACATGGTTCAAATAAACATTATTAGGCCGTGGTCAGACATGCCTTTGGATCCAACTCAGCTGTGTATTCCTGATGGATCTAAAGGGCACGATCAGACAGCAACATCTGGGAAAGGTCCCGCAGCCATCAGCACCCTGTGCTGCCCTGCCACGGAAGTGGAGTTAAAAGACACTGGGGAAAGTCTGGTCCTAATGCTTGCCGACGGACTACAGACAGACTTTCCCCTGTCTGATTGCTCAAGCACGCACTCAAGCCATTGGGATGGTCTGCCCATTCCATCCCAACTCAGTGCCCTTCCCCCCCTCGCTTAGCAGTATGCACATAACCACATACTCCGTGGGGAGTATGGAGGTGCGATTCCTCAGTGTGGAGGTGCGATTCCTTGTTTATACACATGGGAAACAAAAGGCAACACCCCCCCCCCTCAGCTGAACATGCTGTCTGATTGGGCAGTGACGGGCTGAGCCCTCAGCTACAAAGGATGTGTGATCACGCAATGCCATGTCAGTTTCCACTGGGGGAAATAGGTTCGCTTCCCCTTTGCACCAAATGGCACGTCTGATCATGGCCTTATTTTCATGTACTTCTTCCACTACAGTCTTCCCTTAAGTAATATCAAATGCAAGTTCTCTGAGGCAGGTAGGGACTGTATCATTCACATGTTTTGTATCAGGCCTAGAACACACACTTGGTGGTTCATGAACCGTCACACTTACAGGTAAAATGTTTATCCATAGTGTATATTTGTAAGAGATCATTAATTGGCTATCTCCCTACCAGCTGACTGAGTTTGTAAAGGAATATCCATAAGCATTCTAACTGCTCAGCTTGTTTTATCCAGTGGGCAAAAGTGACAGTTGCTCAGGGCTCACTATTGCCAGGGGCCTACTGCCAGATCCATAGTAATGTACCCTCTAGCAGCACTGCTGCTGTCTCCTTGTGTTGCACACTCCTCCTCACTAGGGATTGGAGGGTGAGGGTGGCATTTTGTGCAGTAGAAGAGAGGAAGTAGACTGCAAGCACCATTGGCTACTGCTGCCATTTCCTGTGCACTGGTCAAAGGGAATAAAATAATCAAGTATTAGTAGGGAATGAACCAAGCCCCCCAGTTGCTGGCCCCAAAAAATTCTTGGGTGGTTTGGCTGGAGAATTAGCCCTACATCAAAAGTAGAAAAGATTTCTTTATTTAGCCAACACTGGCCATGTTTCTTGTTGCTTCTGCTTAGGGAACAGCAAGCAAAAGTCCCTGCTGATTTATATTTCACCCAGGGCCCACTGGTGCATTAATGTGACCTAGAGCAAATATATCAGGGAGAACATGGCCCTTTCTGCACCAGTATTTTGCCTCGGTTTCTGAGCACATCCTCTTCTTCTGTTTTGCATTCCCTCCCACTTTCACTTCCAGTGTGCTGGGGCTTTTTCTGTGTTTCTGTGTTTTACAAGACTCTGCATTCAGACTACTTCCAGCACACTGTTGCCCCCAGTTACCAAAACTCTTTTTGCTGTGATTCTTTGTTCTCGTCCACTTTCAAATTGCTAATCCTTTCTGAGATAGAATTGTTTCTGTGGGTATTTAAGTGCTACCCACTGCCCTCCCTCATTTCCACCTCTCTCTGTTTGGGTTGATGCTTCCTCCCCATTCTGTTTTATTTCCCTCCTTCTCCAAAGACAAAAGAGGATGTGTCCTCCCACTGAGGCAAACTTTTAAAAAGCCATAAGTAGGAATCAGTAAATATAACGGACTAGGGGATTCCCTGCTCCCAAATGTGTCAGTCTTGCATGTGTGGGCCTGGATTTTCCCCTCCCCTTTCTTTCTGCAGAATCATGGAGGATGTTATCCACACAACATCACGTGACATTTCCATATTAATTGGGCAAAAAATGCAGGTTTTGCTCATAGATGCAGAATGCATATAGAATATACCAGTAAATAAACTGGAGGGGGGAAATCCAGTGCAGAGGGAATTCGTGTGACTGTGAAGTCAACCCTTAAGGCTTGACTCCTTGGATTCTCTGGAGCAAGTTCCAGAGTTGGATTCTTCGGTGCAGAAAGGGCCTATGTCAGCAACAGGGTTTTGGTAAACAATGCAGCTACTCTGAAGAAAATTAACCTTAATTTTGGGTGGACAAGGAACTTCATACAAGATTGAGGTGCTGCAATTACTGTGGTAAGAAGAGAGACTGTGGCAGAAGTAGGGTTGCCAGCTATGGATTGGCAAACACCTTGAGATTTTGGGGGTGGAACCTGGGAAGGGTGGAGTTTGGGAAGTGGAGGGTCCTCAGTGGGTATGATGTCACAGAGTTCACCCTCCAAAGCAGCCATTTTTCTTCAGGGGAACTTATCTTTGTTGTTTGGAGATCAGTTCTAATTCCTACCTACCAGGCCCTACCTGGAGGCAACCCTAACTTGCCACATCAGAAGAAAAGAGGGAGGGGAGCCCGAAGTAGAGCCTCTGCAGATAATCTCAGTTCTCAGTCAGGCATATAAGGGAAAAGGTGGTCCTATAAGTGTCCTGGTCACAAACCAGCTTAAAACAAAATTATGTGACTTATTTATGCCTTGCTTTTCTCTCCAATGGGTATCCCAAGGCAGCTCACAACATTGTGCTCTCTTCCTCCATTTTATCCTCACAACAACAACCCTGTGAGGCATATTAGGCTTAGACCAAGTAACTAGCCCCAGATTATCAAGCAAGTTTCAGTGGCAGAGTGGGGATTCCAACTTGAGGCTCCCAGATCCAGTTTGACACTCCATGACCCACGCCACTATACATCTCCCAAGAACTTTCAAATAAATGAAAAGGGCAGTATAACAATATTACATTCATTATTTCCTCTATTAGGAGAGGGGACAAGGAAATGTATTACATACTTCTTACACTAAGCCTTGCCAGGGTGCTACTGCTCAGTGGTACTTTGGCTGAAGTCTGTGCCCTCCCTCCCCTCGGTATAAGAAAGTTCATCCCTTTTCTCCTGGCTCATCCCCGGTATACTTGTTCCAAGCAGTTTTTGAGACCTAGTCAACACATGCAGCTGGATTTGTCGGTGGCTTCTTGAGATGGTTGGAAGGACTATGCGTTGCATGACACTAATCTAGTCATGCATGACACTAATCTCCAGTCCTTGCTCCCAAAAGCTCAGGACAGGATACATAGTTTTGCCTCATCTTGTATTTTATTGTCACAAGGTAGGTTAAGCTGAGAAATAGGAACTAGCTCATGAAATAGGAACTAGCTAGTTGAATGGGGACTTGAACCTGGCTTTTCCTTCAACACAAAACCACCCCCAAACTGCACTGACTTTAGACATGGTCCTGGGTTATGGTCTAAAGATACATGATGCAATAACTTTGCTAGATATGATCAGTGCCCGGATAGAAACCGTATATATGCCAGCTTTAATTCTGTAGAAGAAATACAGGATATAAGAGTAATACATGAATAAGCTTTCTGGGACCCAGATCATTAAGGACTTTAAAGGTCAACGCCAGCACCTTGAGTGGCATACAGAAACTTAACATTAAAGCCAGTGACTTATTTCCTTGGCTTGCCTTATTTCCAGGAATAGCACCAAAGACCCTCTGAGCCCACGCACTCTTGCATCTCACTTTGCATTAGCATGATCCAAATCTGTGGCTTTTTGTCTTTGAAAAGCTCCTTTAAAGACCTGGTCAGAGCCAAACAGGAAGGCTGTAGTAAGGAAAGACTCCATGATTCCAGTGGAATCTACCTCCCAGCAGAGCACTTGGCCTCTTCCTTCGGTGGACGTAGCCAAAACTGTCAGGCTGTTTATGTTCCAGCCGTGATTTAACGGTGCAGCTACAGGGGCAAGAGAACATGATAGGTTGGGCCAAACTCATCCAAACATGGAGAGGTTGGGTTGAGGTTTTGGACAGTTCTCCACTCTAATCCAAGAGCTTTATAACTTCAACTTTTAAATAAGCCCCAGTGATTTAATGTATAAAGGAAACCAGCTGGCACAGGAACAACCCAACATGAGTCTAAGATAACAGTTCACTTCTGGCCAGTTTTTATTGGGATGAGTAGACAGTAGAGTATTTAAAGTCTTAAATTCACATAGACAGAAGTAAATATACTTGACCCAAGGCGCTCCTCTGAGAGGTCAGGTCGGGTCACTTTAATTACGTTATGACCCAATAAAAGCTAATGAAAGGTTTTACAAGCTTCCATTAAAAGGTCTTGTCTATGATCGTGTCTGGTGTAGGCCGTGAGTCCGAAGAGCTGTTCAAATATCTGAGGTCAAGGAAAGCCAGAATCAGGGCTCTGGAGATTGTTTAAAAGGAACTGAGGTTGTGGGTTGTCCCAAATTCTAGCTCAGATGGTGTTTTTCTGAGCGATTCAAATGTCTAGCTGTGTGTCACAGTCTAACAATCTCAAATGTCATTTAAATAAGTCCTCCCTATGGAGTGCCTTGCAACCAAGCTACTTCACTGTGTTATCTATATGGATTTTCTAAAAATTATTCCTGGTCTTTACATTTATCAATCACCTTTGGCAAATTTGGATTGCTTTTTAAATGACACAAACAATAAAAATTACATCGTAATTGCCTATCTTACCTACTACATTAATCCACAACTTTTCTCAGTGTGGGAGAGCCAGTGTGGTATAGAGATTAAGAGCAGCAGACTCTAATCTGGAGAACTGGGTTTGATTCCCCACTCCTCCACCTGAAGCCAGCTGGATAACCTTGGATCAGCCACAGCTCTCAGACCTCTCACCTACCTCATAGGGTGTCTGTTATGGGGAGAGGAAGGGAAGGCGATTGTAAACTCCTCAGAGACTCCTTTGGGTAGTGAAGGGAAGGGTATAAAAACCAGTTCCTCCTCCTTCTCCTAAGAGAAGGACGTATGGCCAGGGGTCATTTCGTAGAAAAAGAGGTGCAGGAGCTCATTAGCATAACTCATTTGCATATGCCACACCCCCTAACATACTGGAAGTGTGTCAGAAGGCAACGCCCACCCCTCAGGCTCCACTCCACAGGTGAGTGAAACTGACCTGCTCTTCCTCCATTCCCTTCCCCATCCAATACTTTGTGCAATAAAAATAAGCATAAAGAACACACCCTCATTCTCTTCCTGCTCCCTTGAAACCACCAGGTTTCAAATAGTCTTGAGATACCCAGGACATGTGCACCACCCATCCCTTCCCCTTCCCCTCCCCACAACAAGACACCCTGTGAGGTAGGTGGGGCTGAGAGAGGTCTTTTGAGAACTGCCCATGAGAGAACAGCTCTGAGAGAACTTGTGACTGGCCCAAGGTCACACCAGCAGCTACATGTGGAGGAGTGGGGAATCAAACCCGGTTCTCCTAGATTAGAGTCCAACTCCTGACCACTACACCAAACTGATGGGGTGGAAGCTGCTGAAGGGTTGGTGAAATTTCTCCAGTACTTATGTGCCATGTGCCCAGATAAAAAATGGTATACTTAGAAAATTTATATGTCACCTTGAGCAAGTCTCTGGTAAAGCAGCACACAGTCATAAAAGGAACAATGATAAAATTATCAATATTAAAACAAAACATTAAAAACAATAAAGACCCTAGCAGGGCTTTCCCCGGGGTGCTGCGCCTCTGCACTGCTCGGGGAAGCCAAGGAGGGGGCGGGGCTTGGTCATGTGCCCGCCCCCTGGGCTCCTCACTCCCGGAGCTGCGCTCCTGTGCGCTCCCGCTCCAACGGACCCCTGCATATGGCAATGGAAGGGAAAAGTGGAAAGAAATAAAGAAACGGCAGGTTTGAAAGATGAGAAAGTGAGAAAAAGGAATTAGAGAAAGGAATGAGAATTTGCATGTCCAATGAAACACCAAACTAAAAACTGAGCCGGCCTTGGCTGGGAGGGCAAGGTAGAAATCTGGAAAATAAATAAATAAATAAACGAACAAACCTTTTAAGCAGCAAAAACAAGAAACGAAAGTGCAAGTGATGTGGGGGAGTGTCAGTCAATGGTGAGACAAGTTCTGCCCCATCTTAAAAGGCCTCAAGGTACTCACGGCATACTGCCACACTGGGGCTCAGTCTCTTAAGACTGCTGAATGGGAAAAGAGGGTCTCATCTCAGACATAGCAGCATTAGCTGTACCTGTAAATCAGGAAGGTGCTCAGTATAAGATAAGGCTGCCAGCCTCCAAGTGAGGCCTGGAGATCTCCCGCTTTTACAACTGATATCCAGCTGACAGAGATCAACTCCCCAGGAGAAAATGGCTGCTTTGAAGGGTGGACTCTATGGCAGGGGTGTCGGACTCATTTGTTATGAGGGCCAAATCTGACATAAAGGAGACCTTGTCGGGCCAGACCATGTGTGTCATAAAATGTAATGCCAGGTAGCGGTGATATAAACTTTATAAAGGACACAAACACAAAAGATTTTTTTTTACTTAAAAGAAAAACATGCTTAAAACATTAGGATGCTTGCAATATTTTGTTTATTTAACAGTATCTGATAGCTGACACCTCTTGCTCTGAATTATTGCATCAAAATGTCTGTGCTGTTGCAATCTTCAGGTGTGTATCTGTAAGCTGCAAACCTACTTTTGATTTATTGACATTCACCTCAGAAATCTCATGCTCAGAGTTCTGAGTCTAGGACCCAGGGGAAAACATGAAATGGTTGAGCAATTGAGAAAGTCTGGCGAAGCAAGCTATGATGCAGCAGCAGCAACAGAACTGGAAGCAGGAGATGGCCCATTCCAGTGTGGGACTGATAGAAGCCCTCCAGGGGCCTGATCTACATGTTTGACACCCCCAGGCCACATGTTCAACACCCCTGCTCTATGGCATTGTACCATGCTGAGGCCCCTCCCCAAGCCCCACCCTCTACTGGCTTCACCCCCAAAGTCTCCAGGTATTTTCCCACCCAGACCAGGCAACCCTAATATAAGAGCAGAAGGTTCATTTATATTAGCATAAGAAGACATGAATAGTTTTAACAGACAAGAATTCTCAGCATTGTCCTGTCAGTTTTCTAGGGGTTAAGACAAACTCCCTGTGGTTTTCTCCTCCCTGCTCACCCATCCCTGAAAAGGGTCAGGGACAAAGGGTGGCGCTAGGGGATCAGCAGTCCAGGAGACACCCGCTGGAGTGTGGTGTGCCTTAAGAGGCAGTGCTGTCCCCGATGTTGTTTAACATCTATATGTGCCCCCTTGCCCAGATTGCCCGGAGGTATGGGCTGGGGTGCCACCAGTACGCTGATGACACCCAGCTCTATCTGATGCTGGGCGGCCAGTTGGACTCCAGACCAGAAGATCTAGACCGGGTACTGCAAGCCGTGGCTGGTTGGCTTAGGCTGAGCCGGCTGAAGTTGAACCTGACGAAGACGCAGGTCCTGTACCTGAGTCGGGGTGGCTCGGGGTTGGGAGTCCCACTTCCGGCCTTTGATGGGGCACAACTGGTGCCAGCGCCAGAGGCTAGGAGTTTGGGAGTGCTCCTGGATCCCTCCTTAACAATGGAGACCCAGGTAGCAGCCACTGCTAAGTCAGCCTTTTACCATCTCTGGCTCATTCGGCAGTTGGTTCCCTTCCTTGGCCGTGATGACCTGGCTACAGTGATCCACGCGATGGTCACCTCAAGATTAGACTACTGTAATGCTCTCTACATGGGGCTGCCCCTGTTGCAGATCTGGAAGCTGCAGCTAGTGCAGAATGCTGCGGCCAGGCTATTGATGGGTCTTCCGAAATGGGAGCACATCCGGCCTGCGCTGAAGGCACTGCACTGGCTGCCAATAGCATACCGAATCCACTTCAAGGTGCTGGTGCTTACCTTTAAAGCCCTATATGGCCAGGGTCCAACATACCTGAGGGACCACCTTTCCCCTTATATACCCCAGAGAGCACTGTGGTCAGGGGCGCAACATTGCCTGACCATTCCAGGCCCTACGGCTGCCAGGCTTGCAACCAGTAGGGCCAGGCCTTCTTGGTGGCAGCTCCCTACTGGTAGAGTGAGCTCCCAGAGAAGATCAGGGCCCTGTGGGACCTTTTACAGTTCCGCAGGGCCTGCAAGACAGAGCTCTTCCACCAGGCATTAGGAGCTGCCACACCATCAACATCACTACTATCAACACCTGTGACATGGGTCGGCCCTGGCCTGGAGAATGAGGAACACCATCATGCAAGCCTGAAGTTCAATGAACTTGTCGAAGATCATACAGTACTAGGGCTACCAAGTCCCCCGGTAGGGCGGGGGAAACACCAGTTTTTAGTGCTTTCCCCCGCTTTTTCCAAGTTGGCCACCGGGGGGACAAAATGGCTGCCTTAAAAGGGAAATGTCTGCAGAGAGCCTGCCCTGCAGTAAAAAGCCTCACCAGACATTTCCCCTTTAAGAAGTCAGCAAGAGAGCTTCCACAGCAAGAGAGGTCCGCCCAGAGATTAAGGAGGGACTGAAGGAGCTGCTTTTGCATGTGGCTGGCAACGTTGCTGTAGTAAGTTTCTCTTCCAGCTCTTTTCCTTCTCTCTCCCTCTTTCTTTTTTCTGTCTGTCTGTCTGTCTGTCTCTCTCTCTGTCCCCATCCAGCAGAGGTCTATCAGTGGCTATTATTAGCCACAAGGTCTAAATGGAACCCTTTGTCTGGGGCAGTGATGCTCTGAATTCTTGGTGCTTGGATGCTCTGAATTCTTGGAGCAACAGTGGGAGGGCTTCTGGAGTTCTGGCCCCGCTGCTGGACCTCCTGAGGGCACCTGGTATTTTTGGCCACTGTTGTGACACAGAGTGTTGTACTGGATGGGCTGTACTGGATGGGCCGATCCACTGTGGCTTCTCTCCTGTTCTTATGATATGAAAATCATATTTAGCACTTGTGTAGCACTTAGTGCTTCATATTCTGCCGAGATGAGGAAGGATTCAGTAGGGCTGTTGCTCAGTGATAGAGCATCTGCTTGACATGCAGGAGGTATCAGCTTCTTCAGCTAAAAAAGGATCAGGTAATAGGTGACATTAAAGATCTCAGCCTGAGACCCTGGAGAGCCACTATCAGTCTGAGTAGTCAATACTGACCTTGATGGACCAATGGCCTGATTCAGTATTAGGAAACTTCATGAGTTCATGTGTCAGCATGTGGAAGCAACATCACAGGATGTGACATCACAAAATGATGTCACTTCCTTTCTCCTGGTTCCACCCCCAAAGTCCCCAGGTATTTCCCAAGTTGGACTTGGCAGCCCTATAACAGTACTCCATCTTTAGAACTGGTTGAAGATCACTATACTAGCACTTTAAGAATTTCTGTGATGTTTTAATGTGATGTTTTAACTTTGTAATGATTTTTACGGTACTAGTTACTGATTTTTGTAAGCCACCCAGAGCCTCCTCACGGGGAGGGCGGGGTGTAAGATAGATAGATAGATAGATAGATAGATAGATAAAGCAAAACAGTAGGTCATAAGTTAGTCAGGAGCCAGCAAGAATGAATAGTCAGGAGCCAATTTCAATAGAAACTGGCACATTACTGTGCCAGCAGCTGATCAAACCAAATGCTCACAGTTTTCTCTAGCAAGCAAGGTGCTGTAGGCTGCATCCCTCCGTCTGCCTACAGGAAATAACTCACAGTTTCAGAACTGAAAGAATCAAAATAAAACGTTCAGGTTGGCACCCACGTTGCTTCCCTGTGCCACTTCTACCTGATGCGGAAAAGCTCTCCAAGTAATTAAAATTTAAGCAGGGAACTGCTGAGCATCCATCCAACAGGGGTGTAAAACCAGTTGAGGCCTAAATTCCTGAGGTGGTGGGAGAGTCCTGAATATGACTAAGGCAGGGATACATGTTGTTCCAAATATGAAGAGGGCTTTTATGTTTATGTACGTAGAATCATCCTGCAGCTGATTTTCATCACTAGAGGCATGCAGCCAAATTTTGGCAACTTACTGATTTGAACCAAACTTTGGCTGCCGACCTCTAATGCCTGAAAATTAATTCAAATCCCGTTCTGCTGGATGGTTCCTACACAAATATATTTCACCCACTGTCTCTGCTTGTAAACTTAATTTTTTTTTATCCACTTTATTTTAAATGATCCAGTGACCTAATGGCTTTGGACAACATAAATCACATGATTGCCGCCCTCTAATTCCACTCTCTGTGGAAACCACTGCAGAGAAAATTTTTGCCAAAGCCAAGTTGGGGTTCTCCAGGTGGGGGCTGGAGATCTGGAATTACAACTGATCTCCAGACTACATAAATCACGTATTTATTTATTTAAAACATTTATTCCATTTTGCCTGGGGCAAATGGCTGCTTTGGAAAGTGGACTGCATGGCATTATACACTATCAAGTTTCCTCCCCTCTCTAAATCACACTCTCTCCCAGAATTAGAACTGATCTCCAGGAGACAGAGAACATGGCTGCTTCGGAGGGTGGACTATATGGCATTATACACTGTAAAGTAGTTCCTGACCCATAGTTGGCAACCCTGTGGCTAGTAACCTAACTAGACATTACAAACTGCACAGGTTCACCATGTGGACTTGCAGCTACACTGTAGCTGCTAGTTCCTCATGGTAGCTCATGAGTAAATACACAGCAAGGCCCAGTTTGGATCAGGACTACTATTCTGGAGAAAGAGGGATTCCTGCAGTCTCCTCTATGCTGTTTTCAGTGGCTGAAACTCCCCAGGAACTGTGGCCAGGGGGAGAGTTATTTGCTTTGCGGGAGCCAGCATGTCCAAGCATTCAGTGGAGGTTCTGACTCCCAGTGCAGCAACTGATGCTGCCTCCATGGCCTCTGGGATGTTTCAGCCACTAAAAATAGAACAGGGGAGAAGGCAGGAATTTGTCTTTCTCCTGCACAAAGATCCTGAACCAGGCCTTGCTGTGCATTTAGTTATGAGTCGCTGCTGGGAACTTGTGCAGTTAGTAACATCTAGTTAGAGAGGGCCTTTTCTGTGGTAGCTCCCCATCAGTAGAACACTTTTCTCACAGTAGATGTGTTCACAGTAGGTCTCTCAAAAGGCAGCATGTATGTTTGCTAAACAAATAAAATAAATACATCTGGCACCTGATCTTTCCAGTTTCAAATGTCAGGTCAAGACTTTTCCTTTTACCCAGGCCTCCAGTTAATATTTTTCTGTCACCATGAGCTGTAGTTTTAATTGTTTTATGTGTGTGTGATTGTATGTGTGTGTGTGTGTATAAAATTCTAGTATGGATTTTATTGAATAGTGACTTGATGCCCTTTATCTAGAAGCTGCTTTAGAAGCCCATGATTGAGAGGTGGGGTATAAATCTTTCAAATAAATAAATAAATAGTTAGGCCCTGAAAGAGACAACCTAGCTTGTCTAATCTGTTCCCCCTTGGGAGGCGTCAGAAGCCGAACCACGTGGATGATGCATAATTAAACTAGACAAAGCACTTGAAAAAATATATTGGAGGGGGGGAATCCTGTCATGGTAACAAGGTGGACAGGGTGACCTTTGGGTCTCTTCCATTTCTAATTTCAACGATTCTCTGATGATTAGGCAATTTGCAGATAAATGGAACATCCTTACTTCTGGGGCTTTTCTGGCTCTCCCCTCACCTACGGACCTCTTCGAATTTGCCAATTAATAGTTAATTAGTTAATGTTTGTAAAGTGCTTTGAAGATGAAAACTGTTAAGTGCTAAGTATTATTAGAGAAACAGTGATAGCTAAACTCATTTTACTTAATTTTGAACCCACTCAAATAGGCTGAAATTCTGATTCACCCTGGGCTTCGCCATCCTCACGGAGGGAACCGCCGCACTGTTGTTACACTATAATTAGACTCTGGATGAATATATTTTCCCCCCTTTTCCTACAAGGCACTTATCACAAAAATGATGTACATTATGTACACAGTACGGTGGTTATAATGCAGAGGAGGAAATATTGTTGTCATTGAAGCTGCATAAGCTACATGGAAAAGACAAGCAAAGCACCGACTGGGAGACGCAATACTTTAATATTTTCTTCAGTAATTCATAAGGTTCTCTAATTCTCTAGGAAAAAAAGAAGAAAAAAGAGTGAATTAATAAGGGCTGACCGTAATACATAACAAAAGAACAGAAAGGGGTGAAATTAAAACAAGCAAGCCTACATTTTAAGCAACATTCTCAAGCTACAGATTAGTACACTGAGTACACAATTACATTGTTTTCATTTATTTATTTGAATTGGGTTTTTTTAAAGACTGCTGCCACTCATAGGCTTAATCGCACGACTGAAAATGTTGGAATCCAGCACACGCGCACACATGCATACTGTGGGTACCCTATGTTTTTGAACTGTGGGGAAGTAACAGATAACGGGGCAGACCGCAACTCAGCACATACCTTTGCAGGAAGGAAGTTGCATGTCCCCATCAGTTCCAGGCATGCTGAGTTACAAGGATCTCAAGTAGCAGGACTGGGACAGACCTTTTCTGAAACCCTGACTGCCAGCATGATGGATCAATGTCCTGACTCTGTACAAGGTAACCTCATGCATCCCCAGGGCTTTTTTTTCTGGGGGAACGCGCCGGAACAGAGTTCCGGAACCTCTTCAACAACATTCTTTTTAAAAGGTTTAAAAGTTCATGAGTTTTCAGTATGCAGGTTGAAAACTTCATTTCTCTCTTGAGAGTTCTGGCACCTCTCTCTCTCTCTCTCTCTCTTTTAAAGCCCATTCCTAAACTCTGCTCATTCACATGCCTGTACTTGAGGTAGGCATATTAGGCTTTCTTGTCCATGATGGGGGGTGTGTGATCATGGTTGCTGTCTATCACATTCTTATCCTACCTTTCCTCTGAGCAGTTCAAGGAAGCATACATTGTTCTCTCCTCACAACAACTGCCCTGTGAAGCTGAATGACTGGCTCAGTCACTCGATGAGAGTCATGGATTTGAACTGGTCTTCCAGGTCTTATTGTGCTACTCTAACCACTGGACCACACTGGATTTTCACACTGCTACTGCGTGGGTATTGTTTCACATCGTGCTTGACAGGAGTTTGTGACCAATCCACCAAACCAAGCACAGATTATATATTTTGTCTTGCCAGTGGTTTGACAAGTCCCTTTCCTGGTTTTGCAGCTACAGGGAAACAGAAAACTAAAACCAGATTTGTAAGGCTTTTGGTAAGATTCATGCTCTGAAAGTCTCTTCTTGGGGTCCTCAACTTTAAGCCAACAGACAGGCAGGGCAGGGCCAGTACAAGACATTTTGACATCTAACAATGCCGTCCTAAGACACACCCTTCTCAGTCATTGAAGTCAATGGGTGTAACTCTGGTTAGGATTGCACTGTAAGGCCGGCAGTCTCAGGTGGTCATATATGGGCCCAGCCCTGTAAAGATATGAGGTGAGGTGGTCCTATCAAGCAGTGGACTTTTTGGACAGGCTGCTTCTGCCTCGTCTTGCACCACCACCATCTTGCCTTATTCTTGCAAAATGGAGGCACCTGAGGTGTGTATGACCTCAGATGGTATCACCTTTTGAGCTGCCACTGGTCATGTAATCATCAATTATCAGAGCAGTGGAGATGATTTACAGACAGCAAGTTACAGAAATCATAGCTGTTAAGCCTTGAAATTCCAGATGTTCTACTAGGCCTGGAAAGTAATCCCCTCCTTTAGGATCCTCCATATTGGAAAGTTTTTGACGCTACTGTGGTACAAACTCCTACCTCCTTGGTAGGAGTTTTGTCATCTGTGAATCAGTCAGCTGGGGAAGTCTAAATTTAGACTCTTGGGCCAGTCAGTCATTCTCAGCCTAACCTTCCTCACAGGGTTCTATTGAGGATAAAGTGGGAAGCCACCCTGAACTCCTTGGAGGAAGGATAGGATAAAAATGTAGTAAATAAATAACATATATGGGGTTGCAGTGGGAGGATAGAGATGGTATTTGAGGGCCAGACTAGAGGTGTGCATCAGGATTGCTGAACTAGAAAAAGACATACTTTGGACAGGGCAGACGAGTACACAGGTTGCCATGTAAGGGTACAACAACCATGCCTAGTCCGCCGTCTTATTTGTAACCCTTCTGGGAAGCAACCCACCAACACAACCCACCCCGAGCCAGCATGCTGTAGTGGTTGGAAGGCTGGACTGGGATCAGGGAGGCCCAGGTTCAAATCCCAGTTCTGCCATGGAAGCTCACTAGGTGTCCTTGGACCTGACACACACACTCAGCCTAACCTGCCTCATAGCGTGATTGTTGTGGGAATGAAATAGGGATGAGGGTAGCAATGTTGTAAGCTGGTTTGGATTCTCAGTTGGGAGAAAAGCAGGACATAAATAAACGTTACTATTTAGAAGTACGTTCCATTGATCCAACAGCCATTGATAGTTCTATCTGTCATATTTTCCAAATCCCCTTTTTTGGAGCCATTGACCATCGAGACATCTTGCAGCAAGACGTATGGGATAAGGAGTCAAGGCGTAGGATCTTGTGGGACCCTACTGGCTCTTTGAAGCACTGTAGTGCTGGTAACTGCAATGGCACTTTCAGCCTCATTGCAGAGTAGAGAGTAAGCAGAGTAGAGAGATGGCCAGCAGCTCCCTTCCCTGACAAACTACCAGCACGGAGCAACAGAGTGTAAGATACTTGACTCCTGCTGCCAAAATCCCCATTTCAAGACTCTCGGCATCTTCCCTGCCAACCTAGCAGTTCAAAAGCAAGAAATTGCAAGTAGATAAATAGGTACCACTTTGGTGGGAAGGTAACAGTGTTCCATGCGCCTCGGTGTCTAGTCATGCCGGCCACATGACCACAGAAATGTCTTTGGACAGCGCTGGCTCTTCGGCTTGGAAACAGAAAGGAGCACTGCCCCCCTAGAGTTGTATTCGACTGGCTTTCGAGCAAGGGAAGCCTTTACCTTTACCTTTTTACACTTTTCTTCCTGATGTGGAACCAAAGTGGCTTACGTTGTTCTCCCATCCATTTTATCTTCACAATAACAGCTCTGTGAGATAGGTTAGGCTGAGAGAGACTGATTGATTCCAGGGTTGCCAGTGAGCTTTCATGGTAGTGTGGGGGTTCGAGTAAGAGTCTCCCAGATCTTAGGTTGTCAACTCCAGGTTGAGAAAGTCCTGGAGACTGAGGATGGAGCCCAGGGGTGGTAGGGTTTAGGGAGGAGAGTTGCTTCAGTGGGGTATAATGTGAGTGGGCACACTCACAAAAGTTCTCCAAGGGAACTGATCTCTGTAGCCCAGAGATCAGTTTTAATTCTGGGATACTTCTAGGCTTCAGCTGGAGGTTGGCAATCTCACACAGATTCTAGTCTGACACTTTACTGACTACACCACACTGGCTCTTCCTCCGGGATCCCTAGCCCTTCATACCCCACCCACAGTTATTCCAGGCTCATGTCAATTATGATCCTGATATGCCAGAGTAGTCATGGTTTTGGCTGCCACTGTGTTCAGAAAGTTGCCTTTTGGTGACCTTTTGACCACAGATTTGACCACACATGGAAGTCTGTGTGAATTAGCTCTGAGTGACCTCCACATGTGAACGCTCTTTTCTTGTTTTTAAACCATCTGTCCCAAACTGTCTCTCCTTTTCTTCTAACAAATCCCAGCTGAATTAAAAAGTTGCTGGGCTATTACTTGATGTATTAGCTACAGTCTCTCCACAGATAAACCTTAGTCTAATCTGTCATATTCTTCAGCACTTGGATTGGAGATCAATAATGGAAAGTCTTCTGTGGCTCCATCCAAGCTCCTGGAATTTTTGGATGCTCTGGAGGACTACAGAGGTTGGACCTTAACTTGTCCTTGAATTAAAAGATAACGCAGCAAAGTATGCAGTCCTGCTGCCTGTAGCAAGAATGCTGGGTCTATATAGGGGAAATGCAGGTTCAAACATGTACTCAGCTGGCTAAACTCCTTGGACAATTTACTGTTTCTTGGCCCAGCCTATCTCACATGGCTGTTTTCAGTCTTTATGTCAATTGTTGGAAGAGAGGAGGAACAATTTTTTTTTAAAGAAAACACTCAGTGGGAAATAAGCATGAGTTAACTAGGGGCATGATTCCTGCCAAAGTATTTACTACCCACACTCTTCTTGATTATTTAACAATTTTTGTCACACCAGCATGTTTCTGCCCATTTAGACATGAAGAAGCTTTACATCTGCAGCTACTCTCTCCTATTTCCCTATCAATTCTCTTTAAACTAATTATTATTATTATTATTGCTTTGTTATTACAACATACATAATATTACTATCATTATTATCACTGTTAATGGAAGAAGTAGGAGCCTTGGTAGCTCTCCTTTTCTTTCCTCTTTCCTTCTCTCGCTCACTTTATTATATTTAGTACCTAGCTTATGAACCGTTTGGGAACAGTTGACAATTCATTATTTTGCACAGAACTGCTGTAATCCACCATGGTTCTTTGGGAGGAGCTGTGATAAAATAACAAGTAGTGAACATCTTCAGATATATGGTCTACCAGTCTGTGTTACACAGACTGTGTTACACAGACAAGCGACCCCCCCCCCCCCCCCCACATAGAGACCCAGTGGGAAAGGATGATAAATCTCTGCTTTTATTCATAAATTGGCTAGAGGTGGTGCTGACAGCATGGTGGAAGACTGGCAGACTGTATCACAACAGTGGCCTTCAGTGTAGACCACACCTTTTATATGAATACTTGATTGCAGTTCCAGTTTGCATGATTCTTCCCTGCTTTCTGAGTTGCTTAAAAACCCAGGTTCTTAAAGCAGTATACATAGAAGGCCCATTTCTCACTAACGATACCTACATGGTAAAGAGAGGTGCTACCCGCTAATGTGCCACAATTACCTCTATTTCAGTGTTGCTGTCATCCAAATTGATAAACCAGAACACTGTGTAGCAGTTCCACACTATTCTTTCCTCTGGAAAATGTTGAGCAGTCTCACTCACTACTGCAAGTTGGCAGCTTCTGTACCATGTCCCCCTTCCTCCAGGTCCTACTCTTCTTGAATGAGTCTAGCAGTCCCATATCACCCTCCTTCCCTTCCCTTCCCTACCGGTGGCAGACAGTTGCATGCCACCTTTTTAGCGCTTGAATGTGGCGAGAAAGGCAGGGAGCATCAGAGAAATCCACGAGTGCCACCCACCAAGTTCCACCAATTTGCAGCTTGATGCAGCTTTCTAAAAACAGCAATGGGGGGGGGGGAAGTTCCCCATCCTTGCTGTCCCCCTACCACAGTTTGAGCACCACACCTTGGATCTGAGTGCCACATGACACGCATCAAGCCATACTTTTTTATGAAAAAAAGAAAGAAATCTTGCCTTCTGTTTGATGCAGCGTATGTTTATGAACTTGTTTTTATATTGATAATTTCTTCTTGTAGTTGTAAGCCGCCTCAAGCTTATTATTAATAAATAAAATAAAATAAAGAAACTCAGGGGAGGGGGGAAACATAATTCTGTGATATTGTCATCCCCCCCCCCACAAAGAGAATCTTTCTTTAAACACACACAGCATCACAGGCAAACATGCTCTGCATATGCCGCATACCAGCACATCCATAAATTGCCTGTAGATCAAAGATCGGGGGGCTTAATTCTGAGCCAGGCTATGGGATATTGCAAAATAAGAGACAGAACCATCTTGTAACTGCCTGTTTCACTTAAAGATGATAAGGAAATATTATCACATTATTTTAAGGTAAATCCAGCATTTCCAGAGCTGATTGAGGCAAGAATTAGACAGTGTTTAGGGGATTATGAAAAACAGCTTCCTCTACAGGTCAACAGCTAATCAGAATTCTCAGGAGATTTGCCAAAGATTTTTTTTTTTTTGCCTTATGAATAATTTTACCAAAGGCACAAAACGGGCACATTATTTAGAGAGAGCCTTTTGATGTTTTTTTTTTGGTGTGTGTGTGTGTGTGTGTGTGTGTGCTCTGAATAAGCACAGGGTATTTGAGGATTTCTTCCCCTTCCGAGCAACGGGGACCAACTTATTAAGTGTTCCTGCTACAATGCCTGCAAGCGAGCCAAGATTAATATCAGCATAACCTGTTACTTAATTCATTATGGGGATACAGGCTAATTTGATTTGATATTATTTTAATAAAGTTCTGTGATATATAAGATTGTTTCAGGCTATCAAAATAATTTTCCAGTTATTACAGTTATTCAAGCAGGTCCTTTGATAGCAGCAGTTGGTCCGCGTCTGTTGTGAATATATTAGCAATGATGATTCATAGCAACCGAGCAACGTTAAGCTTGTGAAGCATTGTACGGATGCTGAAATGTATTCTGCAGGCCATTAAAAAAAAAGGGAGAAGGGAAAAAAATATTTTGTATGCACCAAGCTTACACGTGTCATTAACATAGCTCATTTTTTAAAACCAGTCTTTCATAAAGACAAGTTTAAAAAAAAAAGGAGGAGGGGGGAGAGAAATCGGCAGTTCACTTTGAAATTTATTGCAGCTATTTTACATGTTTTTTAATATACAGTTTGCATTGGCCTGTATATATTAAGTGAATCAAATAGTTCTAAAAAACGATGCAGTCTCTCCTCACGGGGGGGTATTGTAAGCCATTACAATATAACTGTTCCTGTCCACAATGGTATATGTTCATTTGGCTGTCATACAGACAAAAGCTTTTAATGTCGTTAATATGCCAGGGTGGCAGTGGTATTATCCACCCCCCCCTCCCTGAATGCTGTTTCAGATTTTATGATGTTTTATTTTTCCTTTAATTTTTTTTAACACAAAGAATGTTGCCGCTGAAAGTACAAAATGAGATCACCACAGATATGTGCTCAGTACCGACATCCAGAGAGAGGACCTTCATGGGTGGAAGAAGGCTTTGGGGAAGGCTTTGGACTTCTCCCTGTCACATGACTTGCTCAAGTGGCAGGATGGCAACAAAGCCGCTATGAGGATCAACTAGGATTCAAAAGGAAGGGATTGCTCCTCCTGAACAGTGTAGCAACACCCTCTGTGGGAAGCTGATCAGGGTACAGAGAGAAAGGAGGAACAATTTTATTCTCAAACATGGTACCCTCTTCCAAGCAGCCCAACAGTTTCTTGTGATTTGGTCTGTCTATACATCATTCCAGGTCAGGTCTGGACAACTCCTCAGAGATGAATTTATGCACAAATTAAATCAAGTATAATTTAGGGCCTCAGATTATGAAGGATCTCTAAATACGAAAAGTTTATTAAAATGACTAAATTACTTTGTAGAGAGTGCTGCACATAAATAATTTGTTGCACTCTTTCCTCCCTCACTTTCATACTGACAAGAAGAAGAGAAGAGATTGGATTTATACCCTGCCCTTCACTCGGAGTCTCAGAGCAGCTTACAAACTCCTTTCCCTTCCCCTCCCCACAACAGACACCCTGTGAGGTAGGTGGGGCTGAGAGAGCTCTTTTGAGAACTAGTCTTGACAGAACAGCTGTGACAGAACTATGGCTTGTCCAAGGTCATCTAGCAGCTGCAAGTGGAGGTATGGGGAATCAAACTCAATTCTCCCGGATTACAGTCCGCACACTTAACCACTACACCAGAGTGATAACACTCTGGCAAAAAACAATGTGCAGGTACACATCAGTAAACAGTGCACGGTGGTAAGTACACTCATGTCAAAGTGGCTTTTCTGCTGTGATTTATCAACATACACATGTGCATCGGTAATGTAGAGTAGTGGAAAGAGGTAAATGGACTAAAGGAACTGACAGCTTTAACAACATGAACGTACTCTGATTGTGGAATGAATTTTAGAATTTATCCCAGTGGAAATGGAGTCCAGGAGGAAGGGGGGTCAGGGTGGTGTCAATATATGGAACAAAGGGGGAATCTCTCATCCGTACCCATATGCTACTTCCCAGAGCACTTACCACTGCATCATGTTGAAGTAGTTAAATTGCCTCTAGCAAAACTATATTCTGAGATATTCTGCCTCTGAACATGGAAGATCCATTTTGACATCATGGATAGTGGCCATTGATTAATGTTTCCTCCATGAATTTGTCTCTACCAACAGCTATTCCTCAGGGCTGCATCAAAGGGAGAGTTGATAGAAAGTGGGGCCCCTCCATTAGCCTGCCTGGGACAAACCACATTTTGACTCCATGCCCTGCCAGATCTGTATCTACAAAAATCAGAAAATACCATGCTGTAGACAATTTGCAAAGTATCTCAAAAATATATTTTTTAATTTTTTAAAATATTATATGAATTTTATTTCATTTTTAATAAATAATTCACTATCATATTAATTATCACGAACACATAGAAAGAGTTATAAATCCCAAAATAGTAAGTAGCATCCAATTATATAACTAAAGATATTGCACAACCCCTATATAAGTATCAGTCCTCCTAAATATACTTATATAGGGGTTGTGCAATATCTTTAGTTATATAATTGGATGCTACTTACTATTTTGGGATTTATAACTCTTTCTGTGTGTTTGTGATAATTAATATGATAGTGAATTATTTATTTAAAATGAAATAAAATAAGTATAATATTTAAAAATTAAAAATATATATTTGAGATACTTTGTAAATTGTCTACAACACGGTATTATCTGATTTTTGGTATTTCCTTCTTACTGTGGGTCCTATTTTGGTTTTGAGATCTGTATCCTGTAGCAGTAATTCCATCTGGTCGTCAGGACACTATTCAGTTATCTGTTAGTGCCTCAGTTTCCTTTGATTTCTTCCTTCCCCTTTTGTCCCCATTTCCCTTTGTGTGGAGTGTAACATATGGTAGTAGTAGTAGAAGAAAAAGATTGGATTTATATCCCGCCCTTCCCTTCCCCTCCCCACACCAGGCACCCTGTGAGGTAGGTGGGGCTGAGAGAGCTCTGAGACAACTGTCCTTGAGATAACAGCTGGCACAAAGCTATGGCTTGCCCAAGGTCATCCAGCAGGTATAAGTGGAGGAGTGGGGAATCAAACCTGGTTCTCCCAGATTAGAGTCCGCGCACTTAACCACTGCACCAAACTGGCTCTATAAGTAGGTGTTACTTATAAACCACCTTGAATGCAGTGGCAGGAAATTGTTATAAATAAATAAATAAATAAATAAATTTAATTACCTTTAAAAACAATTTAAATGAGTAGCTAATGCTACATCCAGCACTGGAAGTGGGCGTGCAATCTGAGCAGCGTGTCCCAGCATCCTCTGCAGTGTGGCAGGAGATGCTGCAACACACCACTGTGATTATGTGCTGCAACTGATGCTGGAAGCAGTATGCCATCTGAAGAACTTAACATGGGAATCCCTTACAAAGCTGCGGAGAACACAGGGGCGGGAGCTGCGTGGATCATGTGCTAAAATGATCAACAAGCTGGGAACTGCATGCCAGGGATCTTTTGCACATTGGAAAGCGTTCTGGGACACATCTCTTAGAATATTACTGTAGCAGCTAGGGAGGCAGTGAGCTGCTTGGGGAGGGTGTGGTGTGTCATACGCTGCAGTCTCTTAGGGCTGCCAAACGCACCTGTCTACCTCTGCCTCTCTGTTACCAATTTCCCTTTAGGAAGTGTTGAAGGTGATGCTGTTTGGTAGTATCATATAGCCTGAAGAGGCATCCCAGCATAGGTGGGGCAGTAATGTGCTTGCTGCTCATTGTCCCCCTTTTAAATCATAGTTACCATGGTCACTGATTTTTCATGAGATCAAATGGCTACGTATCTGTGCCTTCATTGCTTATATATGGAAGACATGGAAAGGCAGAGCTGCCCAAAGTAAGTGAACTTTTAATGGTGCTAATTATTTATAGCTGCCCTCCAGAGCTCAGCTTCCCAGCTCAAGCTTGCTAGGACTTGACAACTTTAGATATTTTGCGAGTGGCACCGATGTGTGATAGTCTAAACAGATTGTGTGACCTTCAGAGATTAATCAGTTAAAACAGCCTTTATGAAGCTGTTTTAGATTATTCTTGACAGTAGCTGTTTTTGACAGCAGAAGGTCAGAGTCGAAGTCCTTTCTTTTTTGAACTATTCAAGATTTATGTCAGCATCAAACAGAACAAACGTAGAAATCACTTATGAATACAAGGGCCATAGAGGCGTATGCAGAAAAAGGCCTCCATACCCCCCCCCCGAGCAATTTTTGAGTTGTTTACTAATAATGTATATTTCCTTCCTTCCTTCCTTCCTTCCTTCCTTCCTTCCTTCCTTCCTTCCTTCCTTCCTTCCTTCCTTCCTTCCTTCTTCTTTCTTTCTTTTAAATAATTGTATTTGGCTTCTTAGAGTCTGAAATCCATTATTTGCAAATATGAAGGCTGGAACTAGTTACGATGATATGAACATGGCTGCCACTGGAAATGTGGCAGGGTTTGCCTTTCCTGATCTTCCACATGTAGTACAACTTGATGACACATGATGATGAATAGGAAGAGCTGTGACTCAATGGCAGGGCACCTTTACCTGCTTTCTATGCAGAATGTCCTAGGTTCAGATCCTGATATCTTCAGTTAAAGTAGTTCAGGTATCAGGTCTGTCTGTCTGAGATTCTGAAGATCTGCGGCTAATCATTGGGCTGTACTTTACTGAGCTAGAAGGATCAATGGCTGGATAAAGGCCCATGGCCTTCTACTGGGCTGTGCAGGTACCTGCCAAAACTATAAAGTTTATTGAGCCCCAGACTTACTGCTGACACACACGCTGGATAATGCACTTTCAATGCACTTTAGCAATCGTTCACAAGTCCACATGCAAACAATTGCTAAAGTGCATTGGAAGTGCATTGAAAGTGCATTAGCAATGTGTGTGAAAGCAGCTTAAGTAGTGCAGGTCTCACCGAAGAGCGCATTTAAGTCTTGTATGAATTCTGTTATGGAAAGGAGGGAGAATTCAGAAGAAAAATCAGATGTCAATGTTTTGCATTGGCAGTTAACACACAGGTAATTAAAACCTCATGTACAAAAATGATCCAAAGAATGGAATGATGGACAGTACTGTTTTGATGGCCAGATGAAGATTGTCTGTATGTTTTGATGAATATTTTGTAAGATAACTCCTTCCCCTCCCCCTAGAATATATGGGTGCAGAATTCCTCTTGCTGGCGGTTGGATGTGGTGTAGTGGATCTGTTTGTAGAGCTGCCAGGTCCCCCCTGGCCACTGACAAGGGATTTGGGGGGGGGGGGTTGGGTTGCCAGATCCTGGAGATTTGGGGATGGAGCTTGGTGAGGACAGGGACCTCACTGGGGTACAATGCCATAGCGTCTACCCTCCAAAGCACCGATCTTCTCCAGGAAAACCGATCTCTGTAGTCTGGAGATGAGCTGTAATTCCTGGGGATCCCCAGGTCCCACCTGGAGGCTGGCATCGCTGTCTGCTACCCTGTATGAGTGCCTCTGTGCTAGGGCTGCCAAGTCAGCCCGGGGGGCGGGGGATCCCCCGCTACAGGGGTTCCCGATCCGCCGGCCAGCATTCGGCCGGCAGGGGAAACCCCACCCCCGAAGTCGTCCAGCCTGGACGACTTCCCCCACGCCGGGCGACGTCACTGGAAATGACGTGAGCACGTTGGGGGCGTTGCCAGGGTGATTGCCAGAGCGTCGCCCTGGCAACGCCCCCAACGTGCTCACGTCACTTCCCGGGGAAGCTCCTGGCCAGCAGAGGACTCCCCCCCGCTGGTAAGGTTAAGAGACTTGGCAACCCTACTCTGTGCCTGCAATTTGTCCTCTACTTATATATTAATACATAAAGCAAATACTACAAAAACACCACCAGTCTCTAGTGCACTTTCATCCAAAAGGAAATGACCTAGGTAAATTCTTATTACTTAAAGTTGTACATACAGTAACATAACAGACTCAGGTCCTCCTCTCACACTTAGATTCTAAGGGCCAAACTACAGGTTACATTTCTTGGCAAGTCAGGTTGAGGTTCCCTAGACCCAACTCAGTTTCCCTGCAGTCCCAAAACAGGAGGTGCCCCCCCCCCCCCATGCCACAGTTCAGAGCAGAATTTGCTCCTGGCCTAGGGACTTTAAAATGCCTTTTCCTGAAGCTGACTACAGGGAACAAAAGTCAGGGGCAGGGAATCCCAACCTGATCTGCCAAAAAAAAGGAATGTGTAGTTTGGTCCTAAGTAATAGACTGGAAATGAAAATGAAAGGGAACAAAATGAACTTGGAGAACATGAGAGAGAATGGTGGAGAAGTCAGTTTTTATTAGACATTTAAACACACCAATGGAAGGAACCAGATGGATGCCAGTAGATGAAAGGCTCCAGTGACAAAGGGGGAGAAAGGATGCAGCTGGGAAATGGAGAATATAATTTGGGGATTACATGCGGCAAGGGAACCAGACACGGATCTGTCTGCTAGTGCTGGTAGTACTTTAGTAGTCTGCTCATTCCTTCATAATTCTGTCCTTCAAGCATCACCTGTACATTTTATTTTTTAAATTTATATCCCACCCTCCCCACTGAAGCAGGCTCATGTGGGCTCCACATCAAGGGAAAGTGGTAGCCACAGGGTGCGTTCAGACGGCGGGCTGGAGCCAGCTCAAATTGCCCTGCTTTAATGCACTTTTTTTTTACTCTGGACAATTGCAATCACACGGAAGTGTATGCCATTTTTTTCTAACTTTGCACATGCACATAGGTGCTTATCTGAAGATCTGAAAAAATAAAACCTTGTGCATGCGCAAAAGCAGTAAGCAAATCCTGCCCCTGTTCCACAAGCACTATGATTTGACCGCCCTGACAGAACACATCCCTTCAAACTTTTCGCCCAGATCTGGCCTCCTTGGGTTCCCGAACTCAAAACTAGTGGCCATTTAATTTTTTTTAATAGTCGCGTAGGCGGAGGAGTGCTTATGTGCATATCACCAACGAAAAAATAAAAATGGTGGGTGAAAAGTAGATGCCAGAGGCTTCCATAGCGGGGGGGGGGGGGGGGGTTGGGTTTAAAGACTCAGAAGTGGCTCGACCATGGTTGAACAGTCACACAGGGGAAAATGCGCTTTCAATCGGGAGAGTACAGAAAGCACCACTTAAGGACCTGGTATCGAAATACTACGCTTTGCTCCAGTATTTGCTCCGGTAAGCAACGGCTGGGGAGGGGAGGCAGCTGCTGCTGTCTGAACGTGCATGTTTGATCTGTTTTCAAAGTGTGTCGAAGCCGGATCAAATGGCGTGTCTGAACGCACCCACAGTATTCTATTGTCATATGAAATGGACCTTTGGAAATGGAACTGCTGTATGCCCTATTACATATGGCTCCAGGAATAAACAACTTTGAAAGAGGATTAGATAGATTCATGGAGGATAAGTCTATCAATGGCTACTAGCCATGGTGACTGAGGGGAACATTCAGAGGCTCTAAACCAGGGGTGTCAAACTAATTTGTTATGAGGGCCAGATCTGACATAAATGAGACCTTGTTGGGCTGGACCATGTGTGTCATAAAATGTAATGCCAGATAGCGGCAGGGCTCATTTCGTAGCAGGAGCTCCTTTGCATATTAGGCCACACACCCCTAATGTAGCCAGTCCTCCAAGAGCTTACAGAGCTCTTCTTACAGGGGCTACTGTAAGCTCTTGGAGGATTGGCTACATCAGGGGTGTATGGCCTAATATGCAAAGGAGCTCCTGCTCCGAAATGAGCCCTGGATAGCAGAGATATAAACTCTATAAAGGACACCAACACAAAGATTTTTTTTACTTAAAATAAAAACATGCTTAAAACATGCTTAAAATATTAGCTCTCTTGCAATATTTTATTTAAGAGTATCTGATAGCTGATACCTCTTGCTCTGAATTATTGCATCAAAATGTCTGTGCTGTTGCAATCTTGAGTACGCTGTTCAGGTGTGTATCTGTAAGCTGCAAACCTGCTTTTGATCTATTGACATTCACCACAGAAATCTCATGCTCAGAGTTCTGAGTCTAGGACCCAGGGGAAAACATGAAATGGCTGAACAATTGAGACAGTCTCGTGAAGCAAGCTATGATTCAGCAGCAGCAACAGAACTGGAAGCAGGAGAAGGCCAGTTCCAGAGCGGGCCTGATAGAAGCCCTCCAGGGGCCTGATCTGGCCCCCGGGCCGCATGTTCGACACCCCTGCTCTAAACCATCCGAAAGCCAGGAGGCAACTCCAAGGGAAGGCCTTGGCCTCTGTGCTCTGTTGTTGGCTGTGCAGAGGAAATGGTTGGCCAGTGAGACAGAATGCTGGACTAGCTGGACCATTGGTCTGATCCAGCAGAGCTCTTCTTTTGTACTTATGTTCTTAAATGTGCAAAATCTTTATTGACAAAATGATCACCAGCAAAAAGCAAGTATAAAAATCCAGCAATAAAAAGATATCTATAAATCTAATTCCGAAGGTGCCCCCTGTGTTCAGATATCTAAATCCGCAGGGGAGGCACATGGGGGGCAGGGAGGTTTTTCTACACACGGGAGGAACTCCCCCCATTTGCAGAAAAATCTAAAAAGTTTACAAAAATATTCGGGGGATATTTAAATTCCCCGAAAAGTTAAAGAGTGTCCCCTGCGCATGCGCAGGGGATGCTCGGAACTCTGAGGCAGCCCGGCGGTTGGGAGGCTTTCAAGCCTTGCTGCTGGGCAGGGGGGGAATCGGCGGGCTGGGCGAGAGCCACTCAGGCCCACCAGTGCCCGTGGGGGTGGGGGAGTGAAGTGGCAGGCTCACCCGCAGTGGCAGCGTGTCTCGGGGTGATGAAGCCTCCCCGCTTCTCCCCCTCTCTGGCCTGCACACTCCCACAGCACCCCGCTATCCCACCCCTGCCCCGCCAGCCCCTTACTTTGTCAGTGTGTCCCCCGCCCGTCATGCTTCTGTGCCGCCGCCGCTGTCTGGGGGGAAGGGGGAGGGAGGGGAGAAGGTTCACCATGCAGCAGGCCCTCCGCCATCACTGCCACCGATTCCCCGGGAGGGAGGGGGAATGGGAAGGGAGGGAGGGGAGAAGGCTCGGTGCATGTGGGCCCGCTGCTGTTTGGGAGGGAGGGGGAAAGGCTCTGGAAGGGAAGGAGGAGGGAAGGGAGAAGGCTTGCTGGGCCAGTGAGCCACACAGCCTCACGGGGGGGGGGGAGGAAGAAGGCTTACTTGGTGCCGCTTCCTCCTCCTGTGGAGCTCCTCCTGCTTCTGCAGGCCGGGAGCTGTGGGGAATACTCCCCCCGTGAGTATTGCGGGTCCCCCTTCTTATATAATCTATATGTGGCTGAGTGCATGGATAAGTAGGATGAACTTTGGCTGGCACCTAACTGATGTTAATGTCACCCCCAAGCAAACTTTATGGGGAGGGAGGTCAACAGATGGCCACCACCGGGGAGGATTTTGAGTTTCTAGTCCCTACTGTTTTAACATGAAATCCACATTTCATTTTTGCTTCTCTCTTGTGTGAAATGAACCTGTGATTCTTTATTTTCATGACATTCTCTGTGTCTTACTGTTGGATTTTCCTGTGAAATATACACTCCTTCCCCAGTGGTGTTAGGAGAGTTTTTTGCCAATGGCTGAGATTTTCCATCTGCTCAGCCCCACCCCTTGGGTGCTTAGACCTGAAGAAGAGCTACTGTTTTGTCCTCTGTACTGGACCTGAAATCTTAGAAGCAGACCTTCCAGCAGTGAAGGGTCAGTTAATATAGACTTCAGCTCTCTATGAGTCGTAGAACCTCCCTGATTTGAATTATCTGGCTGGGATATTTCATTCATTCATTCATTCATTCATTTATTAGATTTCTATCCCGCCTTCCCCACCATTCAGCAGGCTCAGGGCGGCTAACAACACAATAGATATACAATGAAATTCCCATAAAATATATGTATGTGAGTAGCTGCTTTTTTAATCTTGTTAGATTTTGGATTACTGTTTGTGGCTTTAGATTTGTAAGCAGCTTTGAGTCATGCTTAGCAAGAGAAAAGTCAGATGAAAATATTTTTATGAAAATACATTTGTTGTGCATCAACACATCAACATTTATGTATAAATAATGTACATTGTACATATAAATACTGTATAAATGGTATATAAAAACCATACAACATGTATACATAGTACAAATAAGCCTATAAACCCAACAATGAAAAGCAGGGGGGAAAAGAGTCTGTCTGTTTGTTACTCCCAGAAGTCTGTAGGAACATACATGGCTCTATATCAACATATATTTATTACGTTATTTATTTTACAAAATTTATACCCCCCGATGGTGATCTCGCCCTCTTCCTTCCCTCATGCACAGGATTTCCCCTTTTGTTTCTTCTTTATTTCCGAGTACCCCCATATCTATTTTCTTCTTTTCTGTTCATCTGTGGTTGTTCCACCCTGTCGCTTCATTATATATTTTGAGGCTGGCCCTGCGCAGGGACTTTATTTATTTTATTTTTATCCTGCTCCTTTCTTCGTTAGGCAGAGCTCAGGGCAGCTTTCAACAATTAAATACAATACAATCAGCATCATAGTTTAAAACCAAACCTTACAATTACAACTTAAGAATCAATCTATTGTATCATATCAGATGGTGCCCCAATAAGCCTTCAAAGGTGGATAACTAAGGGGGCAGCCAGTACAGCAAGATTTGTGGCCCAACAATGGGGAGGCCAAGTGGTCTTTCTAGTCACCAATGTCCTCAACCATATGCCCGGTGAAACATCTCAGTATTACAGATCCTGTGGAACTGAGCCGAGTCCTTCAGGTTTTGAGTTTCACTAGACAGAGAGTTCCATCAGGTTGGGGCCAGGGCCAAGAAGGCCCTGGCTGAGGACAGCCAAATCATTCTGGGGACAGGGACTACCAATAAGTTATTACTAGATTAGTGTAATGCCCTCTGAGGGGTGTATAGGGAGAGGCAGTCCCATAGAGACAATGGTCCTGGACCATTTAGGGCTTTGAAGGTGATTATCAATACCTTGAACCTGATTCAGTACTCAGTCTGTAGCTAGTGCAGCCAGTAGAGCATGAGTTGTATATGTGTGCTCAAAGGGGTCCCAGTAAGGACCCGTGTTGCTGCATTCTGGACCAGTTAAAGTTTCCAGAGCAAATCTGGTCAGATCTCCTGGGATGGTGTCTGGTTGACCATCCATTAACAGATACAGCTGAGTGTCATCTGCATTTTGATGACTCTAGCCTGAAGCTCCTGACTAACTGGGCAAGAGGGTGCATGTAGATGTTAAACAACATTGGGGAGAGGATCGATCCTTGAGGGACCCTCACACTAACGGGTGTCAGGATGATAGTCTCTCACCTAATACCACCCTCTGTCCTCACCCTGGGAGAAATAAATGCAGCCATTGAAGGACTTTCCCACGTAATCCAATGGTAGCAAGGCAATGGGTCAACAGGGCATGGTTGACTGTGTCAAATGTTGCTGACAGATCTAATAATAACAGCAGCGTAGACCCGCTTCAATCCAGTTGCCTATGGAGAATGTCAGTAAGGGGGACCAGCACTGTCCCCGTCCCATGGCCAGGACAGAAGCTAGAGTGAAATGGGTCCAAGGCCGATGTGTCTTCCAGGAAGGCCTGCAGCTGTTCTGCCATTGCCTATTCAACCACCTTGCCCAGGAATGGTACATTCGAAACTGGGTGGTAGTTAGCCAGATGAACAGGATTTAGTGATGGTTTTTTCAGCAACAACCTCACCACCGCCTCCTTCAACATTCTCGGGAAGACCCCTGAATTCAGGGACAGATTAATAATGCCTTCCAGGGAAGTTCGTACCCCCCCCCCCCGTGCCAGCCTTAACTAGCCAGAAAGGGCATGGATCAAGGGGACAAGTGGTGGGTTTAGCAGCTGACAGGACCCTGTCCACATTGGTCTGAGTGAACTGACTGGATTGATCTAACACTGAACCTGATGATGGCCAAGGGGCCACTACTTCACTCACTGTATCAACATTGGCAGGGAGGTCACGGCAGAGCGACAAGACTTTCTCTGCAAAAAAGCTTGCAAAAGCCTCACAGCTAATGGTGAAATCACTAAAATTTTGGGAGTCACTTGACAGGGATGTGAGAGATCAAATCACCCTAAACAATTATGCTGGGTGAGACTTGCAGATGTGATGGAGGCCACATAGTAAGATTTCCTTGTGGCCTTTACCGCCATCTCATAGGATCTCATAAATGTCCTATAAGATGTTCTTGTAGCCTTGTCTCGAGTATGACACCAAGGTTGCTCTAGTCATCTAAGCTTCCGCTTCATCTCTCTTAGCTCTGAGGTATACCAAGGAGCTAGTTTGGAGCAAGTTTGAAGAGGACATCAAGGAGCAATCTTGCTGATAGCCTCTGAGAGACAACTATACCAATCTTTTGTCAAGGCATCTAACAAGTCATCAGGGGTGTTGGATCCCACAGACCATTCTGGAAACCAATTAAATCCATAAGTCTCTGCAGGCAAGCATAAATCCGCTTGACGCCTACTCATGGGGTGGGGGGATTGGCATCTCCAGAAGGGCCTGCAGGGCAAAATGGTCTAACCATGGCATTCTATCTATAGGGATCCGGCCAATATTCACACCCATCATGAAGATGAAATCTAGCAGGTAATTGTGTGGGACCTAATACAACCTGGGAGAGTCCTAGTACTGCCATGGATGCTACTAGGTCTGACACCTCTGAAGAAGGAGAAGCAGTGTCTGCATGGATGTCGAAATCCCCCAAGACTTTCAGTCTGGGATATCTCAAGGCCCATTCAGCTACCATTTCAGTCAGGTTCGGCAGGGTATCAGCTGGTGCGTTAGATGGTCGGTACACCAGCATGATAGCTACACTCTCCTCAGCATCCCACACTAGGCCTATGCTATCACTTACACTTGAGGGAAGAAACAAAATCACCTTCTTGTCTTCTACTTCTGAAATGGCACACAAGAGGCTTTTGAAAGTTCAAAAAGAGGGATCACTGCGGGAATGCCAAATGAAGATGGTGGCAGAAAGGGATAGATGAGTCTCTCTGAAGAGAGCATTCCAAAGTTTTGGGACTGAGAAGGCCCTCTCCTGAGTTACCACCTGCTTAATCTCAGAGGGTGGGGCCACCCAAATCAGGGCCTTGGAAGATGACCACACTGGTTGGGAAGGCACATAAGAGATATATACTTCACTGTAACTTAACCTCTGAATGTGAGAACATGTACAGATGGAACTCTGATAAAGATATTAACTGGTAGGAAGGTTTGTTTTGAAGCAAGGTGTCCTTAAAACACCCCCAGGTATAGAAGCCATGTGGTAGGTAGGAATATGAGAGGCTTCAGCACAACTGACATCTGGAACGCATTTGTGGATCACCAAAGTAAAATCAACAGTTAATGGTGGGAAACGAGAAAAGATCTTTGGCCATGAGGGTCATGCAGAAAAGGGGGTGCTATCTTCTTTCTGACCGATTTCTGTTCCCTATCCTTGCAATTCTTTACCTCCAGATATCCATCTAGCTCCTTTGGTAGGTGTATTTGAACACCTGGTAATGCCTCTTTATATCTGCATTTCCAACTGATCTCAAACCTTTTCGTTTCCTCTCCTCTCGCCTCCTCAGCTCAGTTTGCCTTAGTGACAAAGCTGGCCATTTCAAGACCAGTTTTCCAGTTAATTATCAAGGCCTGCCATCTTCCATCTCTCATCTCCTGATCTCCTGCTGGGTTTGTTGTTTTTGCTTCTCTTTGCGAGGAAGAGTCACTCGACAGAAGATCATCTTCCCGGTGTCACAGTCTAGGGAATCGAAAGATGTCCTAGCTAATCATCTTAGAACATCAGCACCATCGTAATGTGGGGCTTGGGAATTTTCTTGATGGAAAGTGGGGAGCTGTTTTAGTCTGCTAGCACTTCACTTTTATTCCATTTGCTTTAAGCAAGAATAATTTGCCTTTTCCCCAGTCCTCCCTCCTTCCCATCACCATCTCTCTCTCTCTCTCTCTCTTTCTCTCATCTTTCTTCCTTGTTGTTTTGCCCCTGAAAACTGTGCGGCAAAAGCAACCTCCAGGGTGGACACTAAATCTTCTGATGCAGGCAGAACAGTGATAACATCTGAACTGAAGGTGCTTTTCCAGGGCATGCTTGACAGATGTAGCAGGGGCCTTTTAGGATTTAGTGCTGGAGCGTATCTATTACCCGTGCTGCAGCACAGCTTGGCAGGAGCTGTATGGTAATCTCCCGTGAATTCTGTCTGACTTATCAGAGCATCTTGAACAGGTTCCTGCAGGATGGCGAATTGCCGCATCAACTTTGGAAGAGACAGTTCCATGCACTTTGAACTCTTTTAACTCTTTGCAGTCCTGGCTGCCTTTCTGCAGTATTCTTTCCTTCGCCTCTCTCTCTCTCTCTCTCTCTCTCTCTGTGGATAGAGCTGTTATATTTCAGTCCCTCGAGGTATGCTGTTCCAAGGGACAGAATCTAATGCTTTCATATCGAAGAGAGAAGGAATAATTGCTTTAATGGTATGGCAGCCTGCCCACTTCTCTGGCGGTACACAGCAAATGTGATCTGTGTGGTAGAACCAGAGCTCCCAGTGGGATACAACTACAGTTGAAGCACTGAAGAGTTGAGGGCGGGGGGGGGGGGGGAGGAGGAGGAAGAAGGGGAGGGACTCTCAAAGGTGCATAAGGAAATGTACACTTGGATTCTTAAATTTTGAATTTGCAAATGGATTTCTCAGAACATCTCTAACTGTATCTTTCTAACAGTGTTTCTTAAAATTATTTCTGTAACAGATCTGATTGATTGTCAACCATGGCATGAGTGTCTTCACACATCCACTGTACCTCGCTCCTGCTAAAGAAGGGACATGAGTCTTCAGACACTAATTGCTACTACTGTTCAAGCTAGACCTTATGCAAAATGAGATGGTCAGCTGAGGTGACAGAATTCTGAAGTGTTCTGCTTCACATTGCAGGTGGACTCCCAAATTTTCAAATGCTTCCCACATGAGAAAACCCAGTATGTAGTGAACTAGCATATCCAAGAGAATGTCTTGGCCCTGCTGTTTCCCTGATGTGGTGGTTCACTATATGCAAGGAGCTCTGTACACAAGAGCAGCACTATTTTTTTAATGTAGTGTTTTAAAGTAGGGTTGCCAGCCTCCAGGTGGGGCCTGATAATCTACTAAAATGACAACTGATCTGCAGACTATACAGATCAGTTCCCTTGGAAAAAATGACTGCTTTGGAGGTGAACTCTCATACCCCACTGAGGTCCCTTCCCTCCCCAAATCCCACCTTCCTCAAGCTCTGGGAAATTTCCTGGAATTACAAATGATCTCTAAATCACAGACATCAGTTCCCCGAAAGAAACTGCTTTGGAGGGTGGATTCTGTGGCTTTGTGCCCCTCTGTGGTCCCTCCTCTCCCCAGTCCCACCATCCCCAGGTTTTACCCCCAAATCAGGAACAAAAGGGGGAGGGGAACTTAGCCCTGAAACCTGGGAACCAGAACCTAAAGAGGTAAGTCAAACATAATAGAGGGCCAACAATAAAAAACTTAATGTATATAATATAAAAAGATACATGTACTTATTAGCAAAGAATTAAAAAACATATAAGGGCCAAATCACACCTCATGTAAAAATGCCAAAATCTTACATTCAAGGGCTAATGGACTTGACCTGACACATTTTTGGCCTGTATAGGCCTTCTTCAGAGGTCAAACCCAATGAGGAACAAATTGGCTTATATCATAATACAGTACAATCATACAGTTATGCAACAGGGATACAAGATGGACCAAAAAAGAACTGCTGTAAAAAAACAAAAACATGTGAAATTAAATACATATAATAAATTGAATGAATAAACAATACCTATATTCTACTAAACAAACATTTTGAGTTATTTCCAAAGTGAAACCACTAGGCACAGAATAAAAGTATAAATGAGGCCTCCAAAGATGCAGTCATATGCCAAATGATATTTCACTGATAATAATCTAGAAACAAAAAACCCAGTGCAGTCTACAATATTGAAACTTAATTCAAACAGTAATTAATAAATAAAACTATTTTGTTACTTCTGGTCCAGAAAGTGCCTTCCAATGATTGTTTAGCCAAAGTGTCCTCAGTAAAATTGTCCCTTTAGCAAAGAACAGTGCTGATGGACTAAAATGCTGAAGAATTATACCAGGTGAAAGATGATGCGATCTTTGTGGAATGCCATGAAATAGTCATGTGACTGCACATTCCACATACAGCATAACATTTGAAACTGCAAAACATCTCAAATTATTGTATATGGGGGAGGTGCATTCAAAATATGACTCCCCTTGCATCCTAAAATGGTACAGACCAGAATCCAAGCACCACAGCAGACATTCCACATAATGGGTAAGATCTGCAATAAATACAAACAGAGGATGTAGCATCTTCCCAAGGAAGAAAGCATCATCAAACTTGGGGCACTGTAATTCTGAGAAAAATCCTTTTGTCCGTATTGGGGGGTTAATTGAGGCTTATGAAATTATAGTCTGTGGGTAGAAAGCAAATACACAAAAGTTATTTCCCCCCCAAAACAATGGATTTTGGGGTCATTCAAGGAAGTGGACTGGTAGCAGGTGCAGAGCAAGCCAACAAAGTGTTTATAAGTGCCACAGATAATAAATGTATAAAATTCACTGTTCTAATTTGTGGGGGTGGCTATTAGTTTGAAGCTGATTCTCACAACCATCTCTAGTCACTGGGTTCAAGAGCCTTTTGGCAAATGGCCAGGGAAGCATTTGGAACATTTAACTGTGACTCAGCCCAATTCTGAGGGAAACACTTATGCAAACCTTTTCATCCTTCACAAAAAGCATGGCTACTACTTTTGGTAAACTGGGTGAGGACTTTTTAGGGGTGAAGGTACTATTGAAGTACAGCTTCCCCTAAGCCAGTCATTCTAGCTGAGAGCCCTGCTTCATGTCCTTGGTCTGCAATTGCTTTTTGGTGTGATCACTTCACTCTCATGGCAGAACCAGTGTGATGTAGTGGTTAGAGTGTCAGACTAGCATTTCAGATACCCAGGTGCAATGTAAGGGACTTTGGGTCCCCATTGGGGAGAAAGGTGTTGTATAAATGAAGAAAACAAACAAAAACAAACAAACAACTAAATACAATCCCTGATTGGCTGGGTCTATGGTATGGTCGAAGAAAACAATGCTGAAAGAGCACTGAAGATTTGGGGTGGGGGATGTCTCTCAACAGCTATACACATAATTAAACTAAGGGTTTTGATTTGAATTTGGGGAAAGGCAGCTATTCTGCCCACACATTCATGAACAAACATTTGGTACAGCTCTACTCTGAACATGCAAACAAGGTATTACACACCAACTGATCCAAAGGCTGACTGCTTTCAAAGGACCACCTCCGTGTATGCCATTGGCATCTAAAAGTAAGCATGAGCTGCACATACCAGGATAAAAACTGGCCTTAAAGCTTACAAGACCCGTTCATGTGTAAAAGGCTGTTTGTGGCCATTATAGCTAGCAATGGAACAGCCATATACTGAAGCAACATACCTGAGTGCCTAAAGCTGATATCGGAAAGCTGTCTCCGCCATAGCCTGGGAGTATGCTTCCTGTGGTCATCTGGCTGGCCACTTTTGAAGACACAGCATTAGAGCAGACCAGACTTTGTCTTTATCTAGCATGGCTCTTCTTCTGACCTATGAAGGTGTGATAGATGGATTGTCCTGCCTTCTAACAAATGGTTTGGTTAGATGGGTCCTCTCAAGTTAGTCCTTTCTAAGTTTATTTGTGAACCGCCCAATCCCTGAGAGCACAGGTTGAAAATAAGTCACATGTGCTAAACACACTTAGTCAATAAGCAGTGAATTGGTGTTTCAATTGTTGTAATTCTGTTTTTATCATCATCATAAGCCAGTTTGGATGTCTGTTTGACTGAAAGGCAGAACCTGGCTCCAGCCAGCTTTTCCACTCAATCTTCCCCAGTTCTCCTCCTTACTAAAGCTCCCAGCTAGGATAGCCATCCTTCAAGTGGGTCCTTTTAGATACCCATATTATAGAGATCAGTATAAAGTACTGGGTCCAGAGACACGTTGAAGAGAAATCAGCTCATAAGTTTATTGATGATACAAAACATGACTGGAGAACAGGGCTTGGGGGGTCTGCTTAAATGTCCATCTAAACCGCACCCCCAGCCTCGCCCGATCTCCCTGATAGGGTTAATTACAGGTGACCCTATACCATAGGTCCCCCGGTGGTTCTTGGGTGGCTGATTGGTTTGATTTACAATCTGCCTGGACTATTGTCTCCCTAAGCGAAGCTTTGGTAGCCAGCCTGGCCATGTGTGTTTCTCTGACTGTGTGCACGGTCGCCATTAGGACACAACACTCCTCCCCCCCTAGTTTGGACCTTCCCTAGCACACAAAGTCCCTTAGGTAGGTGGGCCTTTGCCGTTCCCTGGGCGAGTGGCGTAATACCAGTTCTGCGGTGGGCTGCTCGAGGACTGCCTCAGCTGGTCCGGGGGACGGTTCCAGTTTGACCGTTAGGGCTGGTGCCGGAGGGATGTCGAGGTGTGTGTTGGCCGATGTGCTCAGCCAGGGAAGCTCTGGTGCGGATGTATCACGTTCGCCTTCTTCATCTTGTTCAGGAGCGGGGATTTCATCCTCATTCTCCTCGGGTGTGTCGGTTAATGTGGTCAGGAGCCGGCAATGCAGTTGGTCGATGTGTCTTCTCCATAGTTGACCATCTTCCCCCAAGACCTCGTAGGATAGGGGCCCTGTCACCTGAACTATCCAGCCTGGCAGCCAGGTGGGACCCCTTGCAAAGTTCTTTACATAGACAGGGTCCTTCGGGAAGAACCCTCATGGAGCCTTTTGCTGCTCCTGGGCCACACTATGTTCCAGGGCATGGTCTGGGTGTAGGCGGTCTAACCTGGTTGTGAGCTGCCTACCCATTAGTAGTTCTGCAGAACTGCAACCTGTTGTGGTGTGTGGGATTGTCCGTTGGCCGAACAGGAATGCTGCCAGTTTGTAGTTCCAGTTGGCCTTTGTTCATGTGGTGCAGGGCTTCTTTGGCTGTGCACACCATGCGTTCAGCCTGGCCGTTTGTGGCTGGGTGTAATGGGGCAGAGCGGATGGGCTGGATCCCGTAGTAGTCCATGAATTTCTGGAACTCCCCTGACATGAAGGTCGAGCCGTTGTCTGTCACGAGTGTGTCGGGGATACTGTGGGAGTTGAAGATGTGCCACATGGTGCGGATGGCGGCCTGTGAAGATGTGGAGGACACTGGCACCACTTCCAGCCAGTTCATGTAACTGTCTACTAAGATAAGAAACAGTTGACCCTGGAATGATCCTGCAAAGTGCAGGTGGAGCCGGGCCCACAGCTTGTGGTGTGACCCCCAGGGTCACATCGGTGCCTGGAGTGGGTCTGGCCGTGAGGCATCACCTGACTTGCTCCTCGATCTCTCTGTCTAGCCCGGGCCACCAGATGTAACTTCGGGCCAGGGCTTTCATCCGTACAATGTCATGGAGTGCAGGTCAGAGGACTCCAGGTATGCAGCTTGGGTGCACCGGGAGGTTTGGGAATGGCAAACCCGGGCGATGTGCTCCATCTTGCCGCAGACTCTGCAGGTTGCCTCATGGAAATGGCAGCTCCAGTGCTCGTGGGGATCTCCGCAGCTGGCACATGATGTGGGGTGCATTGGGACATGGGCTGGCCTGTGCGGACGCAGTGGATGGGCACAGCAGTCCTTGACGGTCTGGTCTGTGGATCTGCAGGATGTCCTCCTCCTTGTCTGATGTTGCAGGACTGGAAGTGGTCGCAAGTCGGTGCATTGTGGATCCTTGGCCATCCTTTTGTGCCTTCTCAAACGCGGCGGCCGCTTTGCAAGCAGAGTCAAGCTTCAGTTCCTTGATGGTCATGAGCTTCCAGTGGAGTTTCAGCTTGCAGACGCCCCAGACAAAATGTGTCAGGAGGGTGTCCTCAGCAGACAGGAACTCACATCCTACTGCCAGATGCCGGAGGTCGGCCATGAAGTCCACTGCAGATTCTCCGGCTTTCTGAGATCCAGTGCAGAAGTCCATTTGCAGCGCCATTTTGGATGTGAAATACGTGGTAAGCACAGTGATCAGCTCATCGTAGGAGGAATCGTCCAGCATCTTGGGTGCAATTAGACTTTGCACCAGGCAAATTGTGGAGATGCCGCAGGAGCTGGTGAGCCAGGCTTTCTTCTTTCCTGTGTCGGCTGTGTCCTGGACCAGGAAAAAGTACTTTAATTGTTTGACCCATGCTTCCCAGAGCTCAGGCGAGTGGGGTCGAAAGCGGTGAGCTATCCAGGAGCGGCGGCCATGACTCCTGAGCGATGTCCTGTGGGGCGGTCAGTGGTGTCAGGTAGTGCTGGAGCCAGGCATTGCTCGGTTGCTGGAGGATTGGTACTCGATGCAGTGCTGGAGTCAGAGTCGATGTCAATCATTGGGATCCCACCTTCGTCATCAGTATAAAGTACTGGGTCCAGAGACACAGTGAAATGAAATCAGCTCATAAGTTTATTGATGGTACAAAACATGACTGGAGAACGGGGCTCGGGGGGTCTGCTTAAATGTCCGTGTAAACCGCACCCCCGGCCTCGGCCAATCTCCCTGATAGGGTTAATTACAGGTGACCCTATACCATAGGTCCCCTGGCAGATCTTGGGTGGCCGATTGGTCTGATAGCTCCGGTAGCCAGCCCGGCCACATGCATTTCTCTGACTGCATGCGCAGTCACCATTAGGACACAACAATCAGTTACCCTGGAAAAAAAGGCTGCTTTGGATTGTGGACTTTAGCATGTCATACTCCACCGAGGGCCCCCTGAACCTTGACTTCCCCAGGCTTTACCCTCAAATCTCCAGGAATTTCTCAAGCCAGAGTTAGCAGCTATACTCCCACCTCAAATGGCTTTTGTCCATGCAGGGCCAATAATCCCCAGCACAATCCCTCTTTTTTTGGATATTTTACAAATAAATAAAGTAATCAATATGGTGAATGTAACACTGTGTGTAGAAGAATCACATTCAATGGAATCTTGAATGTTAAGAACCTCATGTTGGGGTAAGTAGCAAAAGGAAGCAGTTCCACTGAAAGTAGTTTGAACATGAGCCAAGTGTAAAGTTGCCTTAACTCCCCCCCCCCTCCTTCATTTCCACAGAATGGAATGCTAAAGCACAAGAGCATTTAGAAACAAAGTCTGAGTCCAACAAAGTTTTATTCAAGACGAGCTTTTGTGTGCATGCACACTTGCATGCACACAGTCTCCAGTTCTGACACATTTATTGCCTTGGCTCTGTTCCCCCCCCCCCCAGTCGAACCCAAACAGCCATAAACTAAGCTTATTTTTTTTAATCTGTTAAAAACATCTTCGTTATTCTGCATGCTAATTCACTGCTCACTCTTTACATGTATGACTGTCATTTCTATTTCCATCCCATTGTATCTGAAGAAGTGTGCATGCACACAAAAGCTCCCCTTGAATAAAACTTTGCTGGTCTTTAAAGGTGCCACTGGACTCAAACTTTGTTCTGCTGCTTCAGACCAAAACAGCTACCCACCAGATTCGAGCATTTAGAAACACCCTCTGCTGTTTTGAAAGCCCTGTCCAATAAATGCTGAAGTGTGGGATTGCTCTGTAGTTATTCCAGTCTTTCAAATAGGTTTTCAAAAGTTACTAGTCTATATAATATGTACTTGTCCACTTGTGGATAGGCAACCAGTGCATGGGCATCAACTACGGGGGGGCTCGAGGGCTCGAGCCCCCCCCCCGAAATTTCCCGGGGGGGGGCTCAGCCACCCCCGGCAAAATGGAGCGCCCTGCCGGCCTGCCCTCCTGCCTCCCTGGGGCGGGGGGGGGGGGGGAGAGAGGCGGCGACGGCCGGCTGACTGGCCACCCTCATGTGCTCCATTTTGCCGGGGGAGGCTGAGCCCCCCCCGGGAAACTTAGGCATGAGGCGGAGCGGGAGCCTGGGGCCCGCAAGGGCGACGCGCCGGCCCCGGCTGCAGGCAGCAGCAGCCAGCAGCAATCCCCGAGGTGAGCGGGGAGAGGGAGGGAGGGAGGGGGGCGGGGAGTGCGGCGGGCGGGTGGGCACGGCCCGGGGGAGGGAAGCGGTGGCGGCGGCTCCCTGGGGGGGGGAAGAGCGGCGGGGACATGGTCCGAGCGCGCACGCGCGTGTTTCGCGCGCACACACGAGAGAGCCCCCGCCCCCTCCCCCCGGGGAATTTAAAAAGTCTACACCCCTGAACCAGTGCACTGTTACATTGTGAGTATGAGACTGTGGCTATATAGAGTTAGCCCGAAGTCCCCACTATGTCATTAGCTCGTTGGATAACTTTGGGCCAGTTGCACTGTCTCAATTCAGTCTACCTTGCAGGATTTTTGTGAGGATAAAATGGACAAGAGAAGGATCACGTATGCTGGTTTTTGCTCCTTAAAGGAAGGGCAGAATAAAAATGTGATAGATAATATCCACCCCCCCCACACACCTTTTGTTAAGGTTTTACACCTAGGCACTTGAAAATGTTGCTCATTCACCACAGGTGACCAAGAAAACATGCCTGAGTTACTCTATAGTGAGGAAGTATACTCTACATCTGCTCAGGGGTCTTTCCATCTGTTGTTCCTTCATATTATCCAGAGGTGCATGTGGCACAAAATGAGCTCTGTCCCCCCTCCCATTGTATGTTTTTTTGGGGGAAAACTCAATCCCCCAGAAAACATTAAACAGCAACATTAAAAACTCCCATTAAAACTGATCACAAGCACAAAATTGTTTATATCCTAGATTAAAGTTTAATTTTAGAGTTTAGCCGCAGGGTTAGAATTGGTGGTTGAGTGTGAGTTGCATAGAAGTTGCTGTAATTTGTTTTAAGGATAAAGTCTTCAGGCAGTTCTGCATACAATGAGCAGGATTCCTTATTCCCATGGTTCATTTTTGAATGGAAGTGCAATTAGTCCCTCCACCCAGGAGCAAATACTAAGCAAAAGATAATACCTTCCATGTATATCAGCTGAGGGAACCTCTTTTAGAATTCATTATTCATTATTCACTGAGTGCTGATACAAAACCAGAGAAGACCACTCCCCACAAAATGGCACATTAACACTCCCCTATTAGTTGAAATCTTTGAAAGGATTTATTTCACTAATTCAGGAGCATTTCCAGCACTCTCCTATCACTGTCTGAAACCACAGCGTTGAACAAATCAAAGCAATACATGACCAAGGTGAAATAGGAATTGATCGGTTAAAAATAGTTTAAAGTAGAGATGCTGCTGAATTTTGTTCAGGCATTATCTCCAGGGGGCAGAGAGGTAGGCAATTTACCAGGCCCCCAAGATCAGCAACTGACCCAATGCCCCAACAACAGTACCGTTATCACATGACATGGGATAGCCAAGCAGGTCAGAGGTAGTTAGGGGTGCCAGCCTCCAGGTAGGGCCTGGGGATTTCCTGGAATTACAGACATCTCCAGAGATCAGTTCCCCTAGTGCAAATTGATGCTTTGGAGGGTGGACTCTATGGCATTGTACCCCACTGAAGTCCCTAGCCCCCAAATATCCAGAGTTTCGCTGGAGCTGGCAACCCTAGCCCTACCCCCTGCCAGTGGCGGGGGGGGGGGGGAGTGACCTGGCAATCCTAGAAATGCTGTGAGGAAATTCTCAGATTATGAAGGTTTTTAAAATCTGGAGCCAACACTGATTTTTCTTAAAATGAAATTTCAGTGAAGTTTTGTAGATCCTGGTTGGTTGTGGCAGTGGAGGACTTTTGAGTAAATTATTTATTATGTTATTTATCTATTTAAAACATTGTTATGCTGTGTTTCCACTCAAACAGGGTTTTCAAGGTGGCAAACATCAACATATGAAAACATATCAATGTTAAGATATCAAGACATCAAAACAGCATTTAAAATAAAGTGTATATAAAATATTTAAACAATTCAATAAAATATACAAACACACAAATCCACGTAACAACACAACCAGAGGAGAGGGCCAGTTGGTGGGGGAATGCCAGATTAAACAAAATAGTCTTTTCCTGCTGGCAGAAGATGCCCCTGGCCCACTTTTTAGCCCACTTTGACTCCAAGGAGCTCAGGGTGGAATACAGGTCCCCCTATTTCTTTTGTCCTCAAAATTCCCATGCAATCTTGCTGGATGATCTTGGGCCGATCATGCACTCTCAGTCCAATTTACCTCACAAGGTTGTTGGGAGGGTAAATGGAGGAGAGGACAATGATGTAAGCTGCGTTGGGCCCCTACTGGGGAGAAAGGCAGAGTAGAAAAGGAAACAAATAAATAAAATAAAACAATCCTGTGAGCTACAGTGAGGTGAGAAATAGTGACTTGGCCTCAACTCACTTGGTTTCCCTGGCCTATACAAACAGAAGCAATTCACCTCACAAGCCCTGCTCTCTGTGCTCTCGCCTGCAGAAGTGAGGCAGGTGGCAATCAGAGACAAGGCTTTTTAATTTAATTTTTTATTTATTTCATTCGATTTCTAGGCCGCTCTCCCTACACAGTAGGCTCAGAGCGGCTTACATAATAGGTGAACTCATTCACGCTAAAACAGTTAAAACAGTTTAAAATTAATCATTGATTAAATAATACATTTTCAAATCTTAAGTGCTCAGTGCTGTTGATGGCATAGGCCAGACGGTCTTATGCATGCTGATGTTATGCATGCTGATGTTGGGAGCGCTCAGGATCATTGGCGACGTTGGTAGTCACTAGATGTTAATGGGGGGGGGGGGGAAGCAGGGAGGTGGCGGCTCCTATTCAAATGCCTGGTGGAAGAGCTCTGTCTTACAGGCCCTGCGGAACTGCATCAGGTCCCGCAGGGCCCTTATCTCCTCTGGGAGCTCATTCCACCAGCTAGGGGCCGCCACTGAAAAAGCCCTCCCCCTGGTGACAGTGAGCCTGGCTTCTCTTGGGCCAGGTATGGCCAGGCGATGTTGGGCCCCGGACCGAAGTGCTCTCTGGGGTACATATGGGGAAAGGCGGTCCCTTAGGTAGGTCGGACCCAGGCCATTTAGGGCTTTAAAGGCCAATACCAGCACCTTGAAGCGAATTTGGTACGCCACTGGTAGCCAATGCAGTGCCTTAAGCGCTGGTTGTATGTGCTCCCACCTCGGGAGACACATCAGCAACCTTGCTGCAGCATTCTGCACCAGCTGAAGCCTCCGAATTTGCACCAAGGGCAGCCCCATGTAGAGAGCGTTACAATAGTCTAGCCTCGAGGTGACCGTTGCATGGATCACTGAGGCCAGGTCCGCGCGATCCAGGAAGGGAACCAGCTGCCGTACCAGCCTCAGATGATAAAAGGCCGATTTGGCAGTGGCTGCTACCTGGGCCTCCATTGACAAGGAGGGATCCAGGAGCACTCCCAAACTCCTAACAACCAGTGAAGGCACCAACGGCGCCCTGTTGAAGGTCGGGAGTGGGAGCCCCGACCAAGGACCACCCTGGCCCAGACACAGGACCTCCGTCTTTGTCAGGTTCAGCTTCAGCCCACTCTGCCTTAGCCAACCAGCCACGGCGTGCAATGCCCGGTCTAAATCGTCCAGTCCCAAGCCAGACCGGCCCCCCAACATCAGGTAGAGCTGGGTGTCATCAGCATACTGGTGACAACCCAGCCCCGCCCTCCGGACAATCTGGCCAAGGGGGCGCATATAGATGTTAAAGAGCATTGGGGATAGAACAGCCCCCTGAGGCACACCGCATTCAAGCGGGTGTCTCTGGGACTGCTCCTCCCCCAGCACCACCCTTTGTTCCCGACCTTGGAGGAAAGAGACAAGCCACTGTAAAGCGAGTCCCTGAATCCCCACGTCGGCGAGGCGGCAGGACAGCAGCTGATGATCGACCGTGTCGAACGCAGCCGACAGGTCGAGCAACAGCAGCACCGCCATACCACCTCGATCCAGATGTCTTCGGAGGTCATCAGTAAGGGCAACCAGCGCTGTCTCGGTCCCGAACCCCGGGCGGAAGCCTGACTGGAAGGGATCTAACACTGAAGCGTCATCCAGGAATCCCTGCAACCGTATCGCCACCGCCCTCTCTATTAACTTGCTTAAATAAGGCAAGTTAGAGACCGGCCAATAGTTCACCAGTTTGGCTGGGTCTAAAGTTGGTTTTTTCAGGAGAGGACGGACCATCGCCTCCTTGAGTGCCTTCGGGAACTGCCCCTCCATGAGGGAGCGGTTGATAATCTCCCTCAGTGCACCTCGAAACCCCTCGTGGCCCGCTTTAATGAGCCAGGAGGGGCACGGATCAAGGGGGCATGTGGTTGGGCGTACAGTCATGATTAACCTGTCAACTTCGTCAAGGCTGAGCTGGCCGAAGGAATCCAAACCCGGCAATACAGACGTGCAAGGGGCCTCGAGTTCGCTCATTGTATCAATTGTGATGGGGAGATCGTGGCGTAGCGCCAAGACTTTATCCGCAAAATAGCTCGCAAATGCCTCACAGCCGATTTCCAATTCCCTATTATTTATTTTGCCCTGCGGCAATTCTGTTATAGACCGAATTGTTCTAAATAATTGTGCCGGGCGTGAGCTAGCGGATGCAATCTCAGCCGCCAAGTAATTTTTCTTGGTGGCCGTGACTGCCATCTCATAGACCTTCATAAACGTCCTATAAGATGCTCTTGTGGCTTCGTCGCGAGCGCGCCGCCACCATCTCTCTAGCAGTCTGAGCTCCCTTTTCATGAGCCGTAACTCCTGGGTATACCAAGGAGCCAGCTTAGTGCGGGAGCGCAGAGGGCGCCTAGGAGCGATCTCGTCGATGGCTGCAGAAAGTCGGCTGTGCCAGTCTTCTACCAGCTCATCCAGTGAGCTGCCAGGGGGTCTTGGATCCCTCAGAGCCGTTAGGAGCCGCCCTGGGTCCATCTTGCTCCGAGGGCGAGCTAAAATACGCTCGCCGCCTAAACAGGGTTGGAGTGGAATGTCCAGGCGGGCCTTCAGTGCATGGTGGTCCGACCATGGTACTGCAGATGCAGCAATCCGGTCCACTGTTACCCCAGCTGCGAAGATCATATCGAGCGTGTGTCCTGCCTGGTGGGTGGGGGTCGTTACAAACTGGGAGAGTCCCAGCGCCGCCATGGACGACACTAGGTCCGACGCCTGTATGGAAGCCGCGTCATCAGCATGGATGTTGAAATCACCCAAGACTATCAGCCTAGGGTGTTCCAGCACCCAGCCTGTTATGGCCTCCATTAGGGCCAGTAGGCTCTCGGCTGATGCGTTAGGCGGTCGGTACACCAGCCAGATCGCCACACTCTCCCTGGCCTCCAGCACCAAGCCGACACACTCTAGGCCTGTGATCTTTACATGCGGGAGCGCTCTGAAGGAGTAAGCCTCCCGGATGAACATCGCCACCCCTCCCCCCCGCCCCCTAGTCCATGATTGGTGTAGGACCGCAAACCCAAGTGGGGTGAGCTGGGAAAGTGCTACCATTTCCCCCTCCTGCACCCAGGTCTCGGTCACGCAAGCCAGATCTACTTGCTGTTCCTCCATGTAGTCCCATAGGACCATGGTTTTATTATTTATAGATCTGGCGTTGCACAACACCAATGTCGGAGGAGGGTTCTCAGTCCTGACCCCTCTGCTGATCACCTTCGGGATGGGTCTCAGGTTGGAAGGATGCCGAGCTAGCTTATTTCTCCGCATCCTTCCCTTCCACACATACCTGGACCCACCGCTATTCTTTCCCCTCCCCAGGAGCACCGGTATCAGTTGGCCAGACATCACTGCCCTGCGATCTCCGCGTACGCCTCAGATTGTTGGGCTCTGCAGTGTAATGCTGGAGCCTCCCTTATCGCGGTTCCTTGGTGGTCTCCCGTTACTTAAATTTCCAATTTGGTACAGCCAATCTTCTTTCATTGGCCAGTCAAAATATAAAGGCCAATGTTAACCCCCCCCCTCTATCTAATCAGGTCCCCTACTACCCACCGCGTTATACCAATCAGGTTTCCCAATTTCTGCACCAAATTAAATCCCTCCCCACCACCCTGGAACCCTAGTTCTAATATAACAACGCCAGCCAACAATGTGCCTGGGTCCGAAGGTCCTCTCCAGCTCCTCAGCTTGGAGCCTCTGCCAATCCCCACTTGTCCAGCTGGGGGTACAGTATCCTCCAGCCAGGTCTCCACTCAAGATCTCCGCGCTGCAGTTGTCCCACCTGCTGTGCTGGCCTGGGGTGTCGACTTGTAGTCCGTCCTGAGGACCGAGTCTGGCTTGGTCACCCCCTCGCGTTGTTCCAGGGGCTGCCCGTTCGTAGATAGTCCGCCGGGCTGCAGCTGTGTTCGTCCCCCTCTCGGTTGTCACCGCTGTCGCTCTCACCGCTGCCGCTTCCACCGTTTGGGTTCACAGCTGGGCGCCACCTGCCTTCCCAATCTCTGTATGGTGCCCGCTACTTGGCTCCTTTCGAACCACCACTGCTGCTGCTCTCAGGCAGCTCCAAAGCCACCCCAGGCGTCTCAAGGACCGTCTCGCTGCTGCTCTCCGGCAAATCCAGAACCAGTGGTGGTCCTTCCCCTTAAGGCTCAGCTGGTTTCTCCTTAATACTAGCAACATTTCTTAAGTCATTCCACACATCCCTACTTTTACTGACTCTAACATTATTTCTTTCTGACCATCAAAAAACGATGTAAGCAAGGACATCTTGCAGCACTTCTTAGAAAATGACTGGACTTCTGAGAAGTTCTGAGGAACACAAGCTGTGCATTTGTGGGCAGCTGCTAAGCTGCTAAGAATCTCTCTTCGTCCTGGGTTTTGCTGTTTGGACGTACATAAAGTCAAGAATTCTTCCCAACTAGGGTTGCCAGGTCTGGGTTGGAAAATACCTGGAGACTTTGGGGGTGGAGCTGGGAGAGGGGAGGGTTTGGGGTGGGGAGGGGCCTCAGCATAGTACAACACCATAGAGTTGACCCTTTAAAGCAGCCATTTTCTCCAGGGGAGCTGATCTCTGTCAGCTGGAGATCAGCTGTAAGAGTGGGTGATCCCCAGGCCCCACCTGGAGGTTGGCAACCCTAACCAATCTTAAGGATTGTGATGGAATGTGTGAGGTTTTTCAGGTACCTTTAGGTCAAAATCTGTGCCTTGAATTGTGCCCAGAAGACTAATAGGGTGAAGGATGTTTATAAATTATGGGAAATTTCCCTCACAGTAGGGAACTTTTGTTACAACAGAGAAGGAAGGGGGGGGATTTCTTTAAACTCAGAGACAATGTGCAGAAAAGTTCTGTCAGTTTCAAGATAACTTTGCTTTCTATTCTGATATGTTCAGTATGTACATACAGGCTCCAAAATGTATTCTGAGTGAAAGGTACTCTCCCATCACCATGAGTTAACTTCTTGGCTCTCTCACTCTGTCTCTCAAACACACATATTGTGCCTTGGTGGCACACCATTCTGAGCAGGTGTGCTTGGTTCTTGGTTTTTGGGAGGGTTTCCCTGGTCCCCTGCATCTGCTCATTTTACATTTTTAGTATATAACACTTATTCTGATACTTCTAACAGAAGTAATAAGGGAATTTTTATTCCAGAAAGGGAAATTCTTACACTTGTTGATAAGTATTGGAGTCGGGAATCCATGGAATAGTGAAACAGCTAGATCTTTATTGCTGGTCCGGATGAAGCATACAACCGAGGGCTCGAAGCCCTCCTTTTATGCTGGTCAGGGATAATCCCCTGACCTCACCCAACTGGCCTGATAGGTCTATTTACATCTCATAGGTTCCTGGGGAGAAAACTAGGTACAGGATCGGTGGCCGGTTTGAATCCACATGGCCTTTGTTCTACCTGGCTGAAGCTCAGGTAGTTTCTTGGCCATGTGCTCTGGCCACATGGCGGTCGCCATTACTGGAGCACATGGCGACCGCATGGTCAATACATAACACTTGTAGAGGGAAATCTGACATGGGAAATCCATGCAGATGCTAGGGAATTGTGTGATGGCTCCTTGGCAATCCACCACCCCATAGGAAATGGGCTGCCCCTTCTGTCTCCAGCAGAATCTTCTAAGTAGTGAATAGGCCATTTCAAATTTCATGGGTTTGTTTTTTGGGGGGGGGGGGGTGAGTAGTTAAGGGGAAAATCTACATTTAGTAACTAGGCAGTTGAAATCACTGTTTTTAGCCCAGAAATAAAATCAGTCTTAACTTCTGATCACACCATAGCTGCATCCACGCAGTAGGATATTGTACTATCCTTGTCCTATTTAGCAATAATTCACAACTGGATTATCTTATCCTCACAGGAAAATCCAGTTAAAAATTATAGTTGTGCTGCAACAATAGTGCAATACCCAACAATGTGTAGATGCCAACAATATCAGAAACATGCAGATAAGTACTTAAGCAATATTCCTGCCAAATATCATCAGGGCAATCTATAATGCAGTAGTATATCTAAGAGTAAAGAAACATGTGCAGCATGCAAAAAATAACACCGTCCTCTTCAACAAGACCAATAATTTTCCTAGGAGAGCCATATCATCATCTGCATATGAGGGAGAACAGGCCAGCATGGAATAGTGGCTGAACTAGAACTAGTGGAACATGCTTTCAAAGCCAAAAAGATCACTGACAGTGCAATCCTAATCATGTACACTCAGAAGTAAGTCCCTGTTAACTGTATGTAGGATTGCAGCTTGAGTAATTTTGAGATGCTATCTCTTACCTTAATGCTCCTCAGAAGGCAATTCTAGGGATGCCAGCCTCCAGGGGCCCCAAGAATTACAGCTCATTTCCAGACTACAGAGATCAGTCCTCCTGTAGAAAATGGATGCTTTGGAGGGTGGACTCTACGGCATTATACCCCACTGAAGTCCCTGTGCTATGCAGGCTCCATTCCCATATCTCCAGGAGTTTCCCAAATTGGATCATACCGAATTCACTTCAAGGTGCTGGTACTTACCTTTAAAGCCCTATATGGCCAGGGTCCGACATACCTGGGCCTTCTCAGTGGCGGCTCCATACTGGTAGAATGAGCTCATGGAAGAGTTCAGGGCCCTGCGAGATCTTCTACAGTTCTGCAGGGCCTACAAGACGGAGCTCTTCCACTAGGCTTTCAACTATGGAGCCGCCACTACCACTGCCATCAATGATCTCTATTATAGAGTTTGGCCCTTGGCTTCGACATCTGACCTGTGTTGCTGCTTGAACTCTGGAAGATCAGTGAGCAGAATAATTGTAGACTGTTGTTCGTACTCATTTGTACGCCATCTAATTAAGGAAACATCGCCAGCACCTTATGATCTTTTATGTATAACTGAATCGTTTTTAGATGATTTTATGTGGATTTTATTGTGAGCTGCCCTGAGCCTGCTTTGTGGGAAGGACAAGATACAAATCCAATAAAACAAACAAACAAACAAACAAATAAATAATGTTGCATGTTAATTTGCTGTCCAGCCTGTCTATAAGTTTGAACCTTACCTTCCATTTCAATGTATTTGAAAAAGTGTGCAAGCACACGAAAGCTCATACCTTGAATAGACCTTTGTTGGTCTTGAAGGTGCCACTGGATTTGTTGTTCATCCAATCCGAATCTGATGACTCTGCCTCCCCCTATCCCCAGCTGGTAGCCAGGTGGGACGGGTGACCCTTGGCTGTTCTGAGAAAAAATGGGCTACAGAGGTATGTATGTCCCTCTTCTCTTTCATAAGAACTTGTGAAACAATTATTAGTTATTAATTTATGTAAATAGCTTTAAATTATTACATTAATTTATTTAAATAGCTATCACTTCACTGTCACAGTGGTGAATAAGGCAATAAATAATCTAAAAAAACAATCAGATTGGTAAACCTACCATGCAAATATAAAGCAGCAGCACATACAATTATTTTCCAATGGATCCAGTTGGCAGCAGAGCATTAGAAGAGTAATTTGTAGTGGCAGAGAAGAAGCAACCCTAAAAGACCAGGATGATTTAAACCAGAGCTTGTGAAGGCCAGCAAGAAGCAATAAGAAGTCACCAAATCCCTGGGGGAAAAAAAGAAAAGTTTACACCTAGTGCTTACAACGTAACAGAAAAGATGCCAGGCAAATATTAACAGGGAGGTAGTTCCACAAGAGTGTTGCTATTACTGAAAGGGCCCTGTTCCTCATTGCTAAGAGTGAGTGTACACATACCAGGGATGCAGATTTAGGTGCTTGGTTAGGTTTGTATGGAGGAGGTGGTCCTTAAACGTATATTAATCCCAGGCCACATAGGCTTGAAAGATAAGAAGCCACATGCTGAACTGTGCTCAGAAACAAAACTGGGCCATGAGTGCTGCTCTTGTACAGATGTGCACAGGTAGCCATCAGCAAATTTGCTGCTGCAGTCTGTACCAGCTGAAGCTTTCAGTCTTCAAAGTCAGCCTCACACAGAGTGCATTGCCCTAATTAAGCCTGGATGTAACATGATAAACTAAAGCAAAATCTCACTGTCCTAAGAAGAGACACAGGAATGCAACCAGTGTTCCCTCTAGGCTGCATTAGTGTGAGCTAGCTCACAATTTTTCAGCCTCCAGCTCACAGATTTTCAATTTAGTTCAGGAACGATGGCTCCAGAGCAAACTAATTTATGCAGAAGCCAAATTGTTTGCTCACAACTTTTAATGTCAGTAACTCACAAAGTAGAATTTTTGCTCACAAGACTCCACAGCTTAGAGGGAGCATTGAATGCAACCCTTGTCCCAAAGTGGCTAACTTCTCATTCTTTGGTTGGCACCAAACAATGTATGCTGCCTTCCATTTTGGGGAGGAAGGATGGGATTAAAATATCCACCAGATTATTTCCGCAGATGGAATGACTTCCTCCCACAGAAAGTTACTTTTTTGCCTCCCCCTTCCTACTGCAGCCTGAAATACCCCACCAAATACTGCTCCCAAAAGGGAGGAAGGGAGAAAGTAACACTTCATGGACAGAAATCCTTCTCTGTACAGAAACTCTCTGAGGGATCCAAGCCAATATATATTTTTTGTTATATATGTTTTTATTTTAGAAAGCAAAATATAATACAGAGAAGATACAAAAGGAAAAAAGGAATTATATAACAAATTATATATATCAACATTATTATACATTGCAGAATATACAGAACAGAGAAAGTAAATATTTCTCTCTAACAATCCTTTCATTATAGTATTAAGACATTTTCTATAAAATACGGTGGTCCTTACTTCAAACATTTGGAATTTTGAATTTCATAAAATTTCAATTTTGCAACTAGATTATTAATTTCATTGTTATTGCATACTATGTGTTATGTATTTCATCATTTCTGCGTACTAGCTATAACTTTTCATATACCAAAGCTTAAAGGAAAGTCTATTATCTCTCTCACATAAAAGATAAAAAATAAAATATTTTTGTTCAAAATCCACTTTCTCATACATTTATATTCAAATTTGTTCTCATTCTATTTCTGCATTGTAGTTTATATGCATAGCAATACATCTATAAACAGTTTTAAACTATTTCTTATTCTAAATTTGCCTCCTGCTTGCGTAATAAACCCGTCATCTCTCCTCAGATTTTGAAATCTATTTCTCAAATGGGCTGCTTAATTTCTCCATTATTGTATAATTGGCAAGTTTATTTTCCCATTCTTCTAAGGTTGGACAGATGTCTGATTTCTATTTCGCTGTGTAAATGATTCTAGCCACTGTCACCATATATTTAGTATCTCTTTCAAAACTTTTGGTAATTTGTTGGGCAATATTCCTAACAGCATGTTCTTAGCTTCCATAGGAAATTTTAATATGTTCTGCATTTTTCCATGTATTTCCTTCCGGTGTCGTTTTGCTTTTTTAAAGTCCACCACATGTGGCAAAAGGTTCACATCTATATCTTGGCATTTCCACCATTATCCTCCATAATTTTTATCTACTTTCTCAATATCCTTTGGAATTATGTCCCATTTATACCAGTTTTCTCAACGTCTGGCTGGTTGTGAACTTAATTTCTTTTCCCCATAACTATTCCCATTGATGCATTCGTATTTGTTCTCTGAAATTCTGCTTTCATTTAATCATACATGTTTTACTTGTTCTGCTTCTGTTTCTAACTCAAGTACTAACTTGTATATCCATTGTAGTAGATTATCTTTTTGTTTTGTAATCAACTGTTCAAACCAGCCATATTTCTTAAAACTCCACCTTCCATGCTAATAATCTTGTTTAATCTTGAAGCTAATTGGTAATATAACAACCATTGAATATTAATTCCTTCATCTTTGATGTCTTGCCAGGACTTGCATTCCCCCTGAGCATTTACCATGTTGCCATATGTTAGAAAATAACATATATTTCTCGTATTCTTGTTGCAATAAGCTTTGATTGGGGACATATAAGCAGAGAATTTGGAGAGCCCAATCAATTCTGGCATGCAAACCATATTCTCAAAAGTCCATCTCTAATTATATGACTGCTTTCTTGTGTTGTGATCATTTTTGCTGATTTCTTTATCCGTAAATAATTGTGTAAACCTTCATCTAGGTCTGTTGATTCAAGTTTTACTATTCCATCTTGGATTTTTAATCCAATCTGCAGTCCAAACCAGGCCTGCTGATTGATAGTATAATTTTACATTTGGAACTGCTAACCTACCTCTTTTTTCCTCATCTTGTGATATTTTAAAAATAAATGTATCTGTCTTTTCCACTCTGTCAGTGTTTTTCCTTCTATGTATATAAAAAGCATCTGAAATAAAAAAATAGTTTTGGCAATATATTCATTTTGAATGCTGAACCCAGCCACAATTTTTAAAGTTTTCCATCTGGATAAGTTTGCTTGTATTGATTTCCAAGTCTTCTGATAATAGTTTTTGAAAAGGTTACAATTTTGTCCAGTCACATTTATCCCCAGATATTTAATTGAATTGGTGGCTACTGTGTATTCTGTACTCTTTATAATATCTTCTCATTTTGTTAAGAATTTCATTATTATTTTTTCTTTTTCCTGTTGTTTTTGTATCCTGAAAAAGATCTAAATTCTTCAATATGTTCCATTACATGCTGCAACGATTTTGGGGATCCAAGACTGTTAGAACCACATCATCTACATAACTTTTCATTTTAAATCCTGTATCATCCACTTTTATTCCTTTGAGCCTTGTATCTTTTCTGATTTTTGTAGCTAAAATCTCTGTCACTAGAATGAATTATAGAAGAGATAAAAGACAACCCTGGTGTGTTCCTTTTTCTATCATGATTGCTTCTGTTATTTTTTCATGTATTAAAATCTTTGCTTATTGGTTCAAATATTGAACCAATATTGCATCCAGTTCCAGAATTCCAAGCCACAGTCCATATTTCGAAGTATGTTTAGTAGAAAAGGCCATGTTATATTATCAAATGCTTTCTCTGCATCCAAAAATAAAAACACTGCTTTCTTTTTTTTTTCTTATTCACAAATTCAGTTGCATCTATTATAAATCATATACCTCTTTGGTACAAAGCCTATTTGATCAGGTTATTAGATCTGTACCTGGTTTCCAAAATTTCAGTTCTTTGTTCTGCTTTCTCAATCCAGGAGTCTTCCTTTCTAAATATATATCATTTTCTTTTTGTTTCTTTTTAATACCTACAATGTCTTGTTTTTGGTCTTGGGATCCAAGTCAGTATTAAATAGCAAATAAGATTAAGATATTTTTTGGAAACTCATTACCCCCCCTCCAAAGGGCACGAGATTGCATTTCTTAAAACCTTAACTAGTTAAATTGTTGATCATCTATGGAAAGGACTATTGGAAAGGAGAGTCAAAACTGGTGACCATAGCTCCAAATGATCTATCTGAGTCATGATACCAGGAGCTCCAAAAGAGAATGGATTGTCCATTATTCTACTCATTAAAAACTGATCCCATAATTTAGCATACCATGAATTTAAAGAAGGAGGGGTCGGTCAGTTCCACTAGGTATAGTTAATCTAGCAGCTGCTAATAAATCAGATAAATTAGATACATACATCCACCCAGTGATCAAGTAGCAAGAAGTCGGGACAGTACAGAAGTTCTGTAGACATTATGTTACAGATCTGGGAATGAACTTGTTTCCAGATTTTTTGTGTAATTGGACATTTCCACCATAAGCAATATGTATTTCTTCCACATTTCTTCCAACAGTAAGGATCATAGGTCTTTGATATTAAATGTAATTTATGTGGGGTAGTGTATAAAAGAACTGCACTCGGATGTTAGCCAGAGAAGCTCATATTCACTTCCATTCTGCCTCATTAAGAGCTCAAGGAAGTAGGGAATTCCACTTAAATTGATAAATTAACAAAGCTTTTCTTAAATTAAAGATTAAGAATTTATAGATAAAAGAAATCAAGCCCCTAAATTTGAGGGCATCCTTGCTTATTAAGGTTTCGAAAGAAGTTAAGGGCCTCATAAAATTATTTTTAGACTTCAAGTCATTTATACAGGGATACAATTGATAATATGTTAGCCAAGGAACCCTCTGACCACTGAGCTGTTCCACTTTTTCCTTCTTAATGATACCATCTGAACAAAGCCAGAAGGTGAGGCTAAACATAGCTTTCCCTCTCCAGCTATGAAAATCATCTGTTAAAAAACATGGATTGAACCACTCCTGGTGGGTAAGCATAGAGACCAATGAGATTGGAGGAACTAATGTATTTCTATGTCTATCCCTGACACAAAGCATATTACATAAAATTGGACTTTTCTTCATGTCTAGAACTCTGAATCTCAGTTGTGTCCACGTCGTCTCTGGCATCAGGAGAGGAGATGCATATTGGAATTCTATATCCACCCAGCTGGTATCAGATGGTTTATAAGAAACCCAAACCAAAGAAGAAATTATTATGACCTCATAATACGTTTTAATATCTGGGACTCCCATACCTCCTTTCTTAGGGGGTTGACACATTATCTGATGCCTTACTCTGGATTTTTTCTGGTTCCATATAAAGGAGTTGATCAAGGTCTGCCAAGATTTAAGATTTGAGTCTTTTAATGGAATGGATAAAGCTGAAAACAAAAAAAGCATTCTTGGCAATATTCAGGTTTTAACTATGGAAATTCTTTCTAACCATGATAATGACTTTTGATTCCACATTGTTAAATCTTTTTACTATTTGGTTATAAAGCTTATCAATTTTTTCCTGCTTCTAATTTCATTAAATGCCTAGGAATATGAATACCTAAGTATTTCAAGGATTTTCCAACCCAATTATATTTAAAATGAGCTTTGAGTAGTTGTTCTGTTTTATGACGTAAGTTTATAGGAAAGAGTTCTGATTTTTCTAAATTAACTGTAAGTCCTGAAACAGAGCCAAAAATAGCAAAAATGGGTTGTAGGGCAGCTAATGATTGTTGAGGGGACAACAGATATAAAAGTAAATTGTCTGCATATAGTGAAATCTTATGTATACATTTACCTTCTATACTTGGATCACCTCTTAGACTAATTGCAATAGGTTCTAAGGGTAACATGAATATAAGTGGGCTAAGAGGGCATCCTTGTCTAGTGCCTCAGCTAATTTGAAAGAAGGAGGAGTGGGCTTCTGAAGTCTTTATTTGCGCTTGTGAGTCCGCATAGATCGCAGTGAGGGCCCTGAGAAATGCAGAGCCAAAGCCCATATAACTGAATAAGTAGAGGAAATTATCCTTTTCCACTAAGTCAAAAGTTTTTGACATATCCAGGCTTAAAATGACTGCCTCTTTAGAAATGTACTCACAATAATGTAATACATCAATAGTGCACCTGGTGTTATCCACCAGCAGTCTACCTGGGCATAAATCCTGTCCGATCATGATGTATCAATTTGAGAATAATTTTTTAAAGCCATTTGGCCAAGATAGTTGTCAATATTTTATAGGTGATGACACCCTAGCCCCTATGCTGTTTAACATCTATATGCGCCCCCTCGCCCAGATTGCTCGGAGGTTTGGGCTAGGGTGTCATCAGTATGCGGATGATACCCAGCTCTATCTGTTGTTGGGTGGTCAGTCGGTTTCCGCCCCGGGTGATCTGGACCTGGCGTTGTTGGCCGTGGCTGGTTGGTTCAGGCAGAGTCAAATGAAATTGAATCCGACGAAGACAGAGATCCTATGCCTGAGTCGGAGTGGACCAGTGGGGCTCCCTCTCCCGGCCTTCGAGGGGGTGCCATTGGTACTGGCATCGGAGGTTAGGAGTTTGGGAGTGCTCCTGGACTCCTCGTTAACGATGGAGGCCCAGGTAGCAGCTGCTGCGAGGACAGCCTTTTATCATCTTTGGCTGATCAAGCAGTTGGTCCCTTTCCTTGAACGCGACGAACTGGCGACAGTGATCCATGCTTTGGTCACCTCAAGATTGGACTACTGTAACGCCCTCTACATGGGGCTGCCCTTGTGCCAAATCCGGAAGCTGCAGCTGGTGCAGAATGCTGTGGCGTGGCTGTTGTTAGGTCTCCCCATGTGGGAACATATCCAGCCCGCCTTAAAAGCACTGCACTGGCTGCCTATAGCGTACCGGATAAGGTTCAAGGTGCTGGTGCTTACCTATAAAGCCCTATATGGCCTGGGACCTACATACTTGAAGGACTGCCTCTCTCCATATGTTCCCCAGCGAGCACTGCGGTCTGGATCCCAAAACCGGTTGGTCCTGCCAGGGCTGAAGGAGGCGCGGCTGGCAGGTACAAGGGCCAGGGCCTTTTCAGTGGCGGCCCCATACTGGTGGAACGAGCTCCGGGAGAACATCAGGGCCCTGCGGGATTTGTTACAGTTCCGCAGGGCCTGCAAGACAGAGCTCTTCCACCAGGCTTTTAAGTAGGGGCCGTCTAACATATGCATCTTGGCCCTGGCCCAATTTCAATTTCATTCTATCCGCCAGCCTGTGGGAATGTATAGAAGGATCATATCTGAGTGCTGTGAGATACACCTGTGAAGAAAATTGTAATGGTATGCCGCTGATCTTGTGATGTAAGTTTAATGCATTTTAATTTGATATTGTATGTACTATTTATAGGTTGTTAGCCGCCCTGAGCTTGCCATTGGCAGGGAGGGCGGGATATAAGTTGCAATAAATAAATAAATAAATAAATAAATAAAATAATCTGTATCAGAGCTCATTTTGTAGCAGGAGCTCCTTTGCATATTGGGCCACACCCCCTAATGTAGCCAGTCCTCCAAGAGCTTACAGAGCTCTTCTTACAGGGGCTACTGTAAGCTCTTGGAGGATTGGCTACATCAGGAGTGTGTGGCCTAATATTTTTTTAGCAGATAAGAATCCAGCAATAACGTTATCTGTTGCTGAATTTCTGGCCTATGTATGGAAGTCAAGAGTAATACTCTGTAAATCCTGCAATTTATGCTAGGATTGTTTTACACTCTGGAACACTGAGAATATTGATGGATGTTGTTTGCTCTGCTCTGTTTTGTTTTTGTACCTACTGCTCAATGTTCTCTTTGTTTGATCTATTTATGCTATGCCAATAAAGGTATGTATGTATGTATGTAATATGTGTCAGTTAGCGCTGCCAATGATTCCTGTTGACTGTTATTGCCAATGGTTCTATTGCATTCATGTCAATTACCATTGCTGATGGTTCCTGTTGTCTATTCTGATGATCACTTAATATTACCTTTATTTTGAGTTCCATATTTACTCCTCTAGGTCCCGGATGGGAGATAGCATCGGGAGAGTGACTCCCACCGCAAGAACGCGCTTCTTGCTCACTCTGCGCATGCTTGCTGCTTATTAGCCTTTCTTCCTCCTTATCTCTCCTTCACTACTCGCTAGCTCATGGCCTTGAGCTGAAAGCCTCCTGCTACATGTTATGTTATTCACAGGTGCAACTTGCTCCTTTGCTTGATTTTATTCTTGGGAACATCCGCCTCACAAATCCTAACAGTGTCTTTGCCTGGGAACCTAATTTACCGCGCTTTCCTTGGGAACAGTGGGCCAGCATATTTGGGCACCAAGAATTCTCTCAACTGATTGGTGGGTGTCATAAGGGGCTTATTTCATATCAAGTATAATTATAGTTGTATTACTGTGCTTGGGCATTACTAACAGAAGAAGTGTATTTGACCAGTAAGATCTTTTCTGCAAATAAAGGACTTTCTGTTTAAGGAGACCTGTTGTGGACTACATCTACTGGCACAATCTCACAATATGCAGAGGAGCTCCTGCTACAAAATGAGCCCTGGTCTGTATTTAACAGAGCTATTGGACAATATCCTCATGGGTCAATGCTCTCCTTATCTGGTTTAAGGACTGAGATGAAGACTTGAGCCTTGGACTTCTTGTCTCATAGCTTGTTCAGTCAACCTGTATGTTATATTAGTCTAAATCTACTGTAATTATACAAAACTCTTAAAAAAAATTTTTTTGGGGGTAAGACTTTCCTGTGGCAAATTTTAGTGTCACCTAACAAAATATGCATCTGTATGCCTCCAAAGATATAGATACACACAGTACCCCTGGCTGCCATTAAATTTCAATTGCAAAGGTTTTCCTGACTCACCAGATAATGGCATGATGGGAGGGTTCTGAAAAGCCTCCATTTCAAAAGTAATTTTTTTTCCTGATTATTGATGCCAGTCACCTCCTTCCTTCAGCTAGGAGAATTTAACAATCAATATCCTCAGAATATTCATTTAATTTACGAAGCAGAGGTGGATTCCTTCATTCCATTGTGGGATCTCCTGGTCACTTGGGGGGAAAAAAGTCTGCTATCTTCCAAAACATGTTATTAAAAAAAAAGCCTGGTGTAGGGAGTAGACAGCACCTGAAATAGATCAGGTCATGTCTACCAGGTATGCAGAGAGCCCCTTTCTAGTGTGTTCTTTGTAGCCTGAAAACAGGCAGGTACAAGAGAGAACAATGTCATGGAAAATTCATAGGCCCCACAGTATGGGTTAAAGTTGTACAAAATGGCAACCTTGTGAAGTTAAGCAGGCCTGGATCTGGTCAGTGCCCAGATGGCAAAGCTTCTCCATATCCTATGTATAGTGCTAACTTCCATAGTCGAAGGTGAATTCAGACATAAAGTTAATAAAATTAAAATGCTGTCATGGAGGGCCAGCTCTCTAATTAGGCCAATAGTGGTGGCTACCTCTGAGAGCAGGTTTTACATAGCAAATGGTCAGTTTATTGTTGTTTTTTAACCAAAAGATCACCTGGATTTTTCTATGTCAGGTTCCCAAAATGTTTGGGGCCTCCTGTTAAGCTGTTTTTTGTCTCAAGCATTCTAGCCCTCTTTTTTAAAGTCCTCAGGTTGAAATGTATGCACTTACCACAGATATACCAATAAATGACAGATGCCCCCTCCCCAAGGTCTCTCACAAGTCTTCAAAAGCCCGACATGAGTTTTGCCTGAGCAGGAAATTCACGTTAGATTTCACTTTTACGTAAAATTCAGCAATAACTCTAACAATATTCCTTTTTTTGTATAGTGTGCTTCCTGCTGTTTTGTGTTTGCTAATGTTTTTCTTAGAGAATGTTTGCTCCATGTCATTCATATGAAAGAGATACGTTGCTGGCTGGTCACAGGTTGGGGCTTGTCACTGTGTTCATTGGCAGTCTGGTGGGTGTAGCTCAGAACAAGCGGGGTGGGAGAAATCTAAAAGCAGCAGGTTTCTTGTTTTGACTTGCAGATCTGGTTCACATTGTTCTGAGGCCCAACTGGATTAGAACCTTGAAATAGTGATTCTCAGACTGGTATATGAGACTTGCCAGGGGTTCATAGACAGCATGAGCCCTCATGTTCCTCATTGTGAGGGACACGATAGACATGGCAAATTTCCACACCCTTTGGAAATGCTGAGAAAAACAAATGTTACTCTTGTTTTTGTAAACTGTTTTTTTTTTAAATAGTTTTAAGAAAAGAAAGCTAATAGGAAAGAGATGATGTGGAATCTGGCTATGGAAAGTCACAGTTCAGATTCCCTGCTCAGCCAGGAATGTCACAGGGGAACTTGGGCTATGGAAGTACAAAAGTCCCCTTGTGAAATTTCTTACCTCCAATTTTAGTATACATGCTGCCAAAGCTAGCACCCTGAGAAATTCTGTTAGTCTTACAAACTCTTTTGGCTTATCTCAGGGGTCCCCAACCTTCTTGAGCCTGCAGACATCTTTAGAATTCTGATACAGAGTGGTGGGTGCAGGCACAAGATAGCTGTTTCAAGAGGTGAAGCCAGGTATAAAATGACTGCTGCAGCTGAGCTACCATTACCAAGTGAAGATCCTTGTGGTGTGCTGGCAGCTGCTGCCAAAGCAATGTTTTTAAAAATCTGTTGAGCCAATCAAATCTCCAATGGCCAATCAGAAGAAGAAAAAGAAGAAGAGGAGGAGGAGATTGGATTTACACCCCACCCTTCACTTGGAATCTCAGAGCAATTTACAATCCCCCTCCCTTCCTTACCCCACAACAGACACTTTGTGAAGTAGGTGGGGCTGAGAGAGCTCTTTTGAGGACTGCTCTTGAAAGAACAGCTCTGAAAGAACTGTGCCTGACCCAAGGTCACCCAGCAGCTGCATGTGGAGAAGTAGGGAATCAAACCCGGCTCTCCAGATTAGAGTCTGCTGCTTTTAACCACTATACCATGCTGGCTTTGATTTAATCCATTGCTGGGTGGCCAACCTGCTAATCAACACAGTGATACTTATAGATACGAACTCTGTTACCAGCTCTACTGACAGCCTTCAGTTTTTCAACCTCTAAGCTTTTCCCTGACTCCTCCTAGGGGCCATGGGAAACCATTAGGGGCTAAATTATGCCCACTTGCCACAAGTTGCCTATTACTGATCTATAGAATGATTTGCCAGGTTTCAGTGTGATACTCTCAAGTGTATTGTAATGTCTTTAATTGTTGACTCTGTCATTCTTTTTGTATGTTCTCATTTAATCCAAATGTAGAGTATCTTGAGACTTTGTTAATCATTTGCCACAAAACTCTTGAACTCCACCTCCCACAGCTACAGTAAAAAAGAGATGGCAGGGAAAGAGTTTAGAAAAAACATGAGTGGTACAGAGAGAGTAGATAAAATTCTTTCCCAGCTTTCTCAAAATACTAAAGCCTGGGGTCACCTCACCCAATGATGCTGATTTGTAGTCAGTTTAGGACAAACTCAGGAAGTCCATCACACAGCCCAACTAATGGAATTATTTGACACTCATATACCTTTTAAAGGGAATTGAATCAATCCATATAGGATAACTCTGTCAGTGGGTACAAGCCATGATAGTTAGTTCAACTGTCATGTTCAAATATTGGCTTGGATCTAAAGGAGAGGTTTCTGTGAAGAAAATGGGGAGGGGAGGTTTAGCAAATTTCTTCCCCCTGCAGATGACTACTTCCCCTTCAAGCTGTTCCCTTTCTCCCCAGGAGCTCCTCAGGGGGCATTTCGTGTTGCCACAGGAAGAGGGAGATGAGGAAAGTCATGCTGTGGACAAATCCCTTCCATCTGTGGAAATCTCTGGTGGATTTAAGCCGATATGTGCCTCTGAGTCTCAAACGATGGGAACGAGGAACAGAGGAGGGGGGTGTCATTATTGAGGAGGACTTTGCAAGGGTATTCAGCCAGCCACTGTGGTAAACACAACACTGCACTAGGTGGACCTTTGGTCCAGTCCAGCAGGATTCTTCTTGTGTTGCAAGGAGCTGCTTCTTGAGCTTCCTCCCTAGTTAAGGTTCACAGTTGTTGCTTTTAGACACCGTTATCACCTGTTCACAGCACTCCGCCGAAACAGAACATCTGTATTAGGTTAGCAGGGCTAGTAAAAATGTTTACTAGAACTGCTTAATAGGAAAATCAATAGAAAGCACTTCTCTGCTGGTTTCGACAAAGAAGAACAGGGACTGAGAAGAAAGGTTTTTCAGCATGGAAAGAAAAAGAAAGAAAATGTTGGACAAGGTCCAGCACTGAAAACGGGAGGCAAGAAGGGGAAAATGTAAGGCAAGGATGTGCTTTGCTGCATTTTGAGAGTTGTAGGGTGTTAGATGGCTGTTGTCAGAGAGGCAGTGTACCCCTATAAAGCAGCTGTGACTGGGCCCTTGTTCAGTGGTATATTCTGAGGTCTTGAACCTGATTTATAGCTGTCAGCTTCTCTCTCACTGTGTTCTGACAAGCTCTACAGCCAGTAGTATAAACTTGTTCAAGCTTGAAGTGACATTTCTATGCTGCTAGCGTTTCCTCCCCTCCCCTCCTTTCCTTTCCATGTTACTTGGAGGGGGGGAAACATACCAGACCAATGGATGGTTCTTTCACTGGACAGATGGATTGCTTGTCCTGGACTCAAGGGCTACAAGGGATTGCTGAGTCGCTTGTCTCAGGGAGGGAGGGGAATTTTTGTGGGCAGAATAAGGTCTCCCATTTTGTCATATCTAGGTACATGATCCCATATTACCTCCAGCTTCCAGTTGCTGCTGTTGAAGCCAAGAAGATGAGTCGAGACCTTGGCAGCCTTCCAGCTGAGAATCCAACCCTCCACTTTCCAGTTATCATTGCCAAGACCTTCTGAAGGAGAGATTTCCCTCATAGCACCTTTCCCTCATGCTTGGGACCAGGGCTTGATGAGAACACCCTCTCTCAGACACATTTTGCAACTGGTATTTTATTAGATTTTAAGTGCCATCTAACTGGATTTTAATTGTTTTGGGAGGCAAAAAACAAACAAACAAATAAATGAATAAATAATCTTCCAGAGCTGTTTCCATTCCAGAAGCCATGTTGTATCAGGCCAATGGCCCATCCAGTCGAACACTCTGTAACACAGTGCCCAAAACCTAGGTGCCATCAGGAGGTCCTCCAGCCAGGCCAGAACTCCAGAAGCCCTCCAACTGTTGCCCCCCCACCAAGAACCAAGAATATGGAGCATCACTGCCCCAAACATAGAGTTCCATCTATACATTGTGGCTAATAGCCACTGATGGACCTCTGCTCTATATGTATAAGATGTTGGGGCTGTATTTTTTAAAAGTTCTCAGTACATACATAGTCTGTTTGAAATTTTCAGGTTTCAACCCCTTCACAGTCTCTCTATGGGGGAGAAGATCCCTCTTGATTCTAGGGAACTTACATGCAAAAACACATACGCACACACACAATTCTAGTATAAAACTTTCTTTCTGATCCCCTCTTGCGTAACTGCTTATCAAGATATTAAATGTTGCTGAATATGTTTGAGTTGCAACTATTGCAAATGTAGGAATCTACCTTGGAGGTTTGGCAAAGGTGTGTGTGTGTGGGGGGGATCGGAATATTTTAATTAATTAATAATATAACCACATCTCTTGTAAGATTAAACAATCTATTAGACATCCTCAAATTTCAGAAAGGAAAGATACTGGTTATAGCCAGCACACCAACACTATCTTGCTTTAGAAGCCAGTTCAAAGCAGGCTATTACATGGCAAATGAACACAGAATACATTACATGGAGAAGAGTCTTCAGCAATGAGTAAAGCAGTCCAGCTGTCCTCGGCCAAGACCAGGGCCTTTTTGGCTCAGGCCTCAACCCGGTGGAACTCTCTGTCTCATGAGATATGGGCTCTGCAAGACTTGGTTCAGTTCCTCAGGGCCTGTAAGACTGAGATGTTCCACCAGGCGCATGGTTGAAGACAGTGAGGGTTAAAGAGATCAACTGGCCTCCCTCTATTTACTGCTGGGTCATGAACTTCTCTGTGCCGACTGCATCCCAGCTGCCCACCTGTGATGGATTGTTGGGCACTATCTGACATAGTAGTTTGATTGTTAGGCTTTTTAACTTGAAAAATTGGATTTTAAAAATGTAATGCTATAATTTTATTGTATATTTAATGGCTGGAAGCCACCCTGAGCCCTGCTTGGCTGGGGAAGGAGTGGGATAAAAGCTGAAAAAACAAACAAACAACCAAACAATTGGGGATGAGGGAAGGGTGCTGGCAGTAATCCTTGTTGTATTACAAGCACTGAGAGTGTTCCTCTTTTCATCTATGAAATGTTGGAGTGGATGAGTCTGACATGCATCAAGTTATGCATTCCAAGCTGTAGTCTCGACAAGGCCTAAGAGATCCATCATGGTAGCTGAGGTACAGCATCCTGGACAGCCGGGCTGTCTAATGGGTTTGTATGGATAAGACGCTTGTGACAGTGTGTGGACAACAGCAACAGAAGGTATCTTCGTGAGATGGGAAGAAGAAGAAGAGGAGGAGGAGGAGGAGATTGGATTTATACCCCACCCTTCACTCAGAGCAGCTTACAAACTCCTTCCCCTCCCCACAACAGACATCCTGTGAGGTAGGTGGGCCTGAGAGAGCTCTTTCCAGAACTGTGCTTGAGAGAACAGTTCTGACATAACTATGGCTTGCCCAAGGTCATCCAGCAGCTGCAAGTGGAAGAGTGGGGAATCAAATCCAGTTCTATCATATTAGAGTCCACACACTTAACCACTAAACCAAACTGGCAAGAGTAGTTATCTGTCACCAATTATATTTGTATCACCGTCTTCCTCCAAGGAGCTCAGGAGAGCATCCATGGTCTTTGCCTTCATCAGAATCTTGTGAGGTAGGTGAGAGAGAGAGAGAGAGAGAGAGAGAGAGAGAGAGAGAGGCTGGCCTAAGGTCACCCATTGAGCTGCATGACTGAGTGGGGAATCTAACCTAGTTTTAGTCCAGCACTCTAACCACTTTACTACACTGGCTGCATATCCCATTGCCTCCCCACTGTCCCACTTTGCTACATTTGCACCTGGCCACAACTGTTTCAGACACAATTAGGCTACTTCTGGAGCATTCACTGGGCAACAAAGTGAGTTTGTGTTTCAGATCCTGCAGCTCTTCTCCCTTATACTTTGAACTGCTTCTGCTTGTGCTGAGACCACCTTGCCCTCCAAAGAACTTCTGAGCATCCTGCTGCTTCAAGGTGTGATGTGAGAGTGCCTCAGCTAGCATTTGCACCCACAGAACTATGGTATGTCATTAATGGGATTAAACCTTCAGATCCCTTGTGACTGCATACTCCTCCTCTTCTTTTCTCCTCTTCTTTCTCCTTATGTGCAGTTTGGTTATTGAAGACTTCCTTAATCCCAATAAACCATTGCTTATCAGGTAATCTAAGTGAAACAAAGCAACAAATTATATCTTGTTTTCTTACCAACAAATCCAAATTCCAAACCACAGTTTATTCCTGTTTTGGAATCCTAGTGCATATGCCAGAGAACAAATTGTAGTTTGTCATGTTGTTCAGTTTAGAAATCATGAACTATGGTTTGTTGGGAATACAGAAGTGTTCAACATCTAAGTAGCAGACAAGCAGCAGGGGGAAGGCTTGTTGCCATAATGACTAACCACATCTGAATAGAACCAGTCTCTTGCCCTGGTGCTGAATCTACATGTTTAAAAACAGGATATGGAAGCACCCCTGATGACTTTTTTTCTGAGATACTTTCATAATATGAGAAAATATGGCATTGTTCTGATTTCTTGCCTTAGAGATTCAGTAGAAGTGCAATCATGGGCTAAGATCTGGCATGGAAGACATGCATCAGTTCAGACATATAAAGACATGACACCTGCCCAGTAAAAACTGAGATCATCGAAAAAGGAGTAACTGTTTAAAAGGCCATATTAAATTGGGTAACACAAAGGGGAGAAATTGGGTTGCCGTCCTCCTCCTCAGGCTTGTAAAACTGAGACCTGGTTGCTGCAAACTGTAGAAAGCCTTGCATTTTAATAACAGTAATTATAAATGCCTTCGAGGGAATTTGGAGCTTGGCTGTTTCATAGGTTTATGTCTGGACAGGCAGCAGTTGAGGCATGGGAGAGAATGTGGTGCTGGACATGTGCCTTAGAGATGCGTGTTGCATATATGGTCTGGCGTGAGATTCAAATGTACTGAACCAAATGCTCTTAGTACACTGATTCTAAAATGAGACCAAAAAGTCCTCCAAATGAGAAAGAGCATAAAAGGTCAACTGGAATAATCCTTATTAGAGGCACTAATTGACTAGTCAAATACTCCATCAAGAGAAGAATTCCTTAGTGCAGGTGGCAGCTTATGCTTTTTCTGGATTGCCACCTTGAAACCTGAATGCTAGATGTGCACCTTGGAATCCCTGAGGCAGCAGAAGATAAGACCACTGTAACACTCCCCTCGTGTCCCCTCCCCTGACCTCCATCTGCCCTCTCTCCTAACAACTAAAGGATTGTCGAATCAGTTTTTTAATGGTCTGCCTCTGTTTTATGGATAGTTTTTCTGCTGCTTATGTCCAATGGCTAATTTTTTTAATGGCATGTTTTCATACTGTGGTTATTAATTGTAAGCCACCTCCAGCTGGACTCTAAAGAGGCACAATAGAAATGTTCTAAATAAATAAACACTACACTACACACCTGGAGTCCTGTTTGCCACAACAGGTAGGGGGAAGTGGGCAGCTAAGAGTCACCAAATGGGAAGGGAGCACTCACTGGAGAAGACCCTGATGCTGGGAATGATTGAAGGTTAAAGAAGAAGGGAACGTCAAAGGATGAGATGGTTAGACAGTGTTATCAATGCAACGAACATGAAATTGAGCAAACTCTGGAGGATGGCAGAAGACAGGAGGGCATGGCTTGATGTGGTCCATGGGGTCACAAAGGCTGCGGCCACATGGGCCTTAAATGCGGGAGGAAGGGCTATTTCCTCCCGCATTTAAAGGGGCTGACCAGACGGCCCGCCCCAAGTCCCGTGCCGAAGTGGGCTCCAATGCGGGTTCCTCCCGCATTTTCCGACCCTGGGAAAATCAAGTATTTTCCTGGGTGTTGCGGGAGGAACCCGCATTGGAGGTATCTGGACAGCCCTCTCTCGCAAGCATTGCGAGAGCAGGGCTGTCCAGATAGCCCCACCGGCCATTTCCCCCCCCCCCCCTTTTACACTTGGGCGCATGGCCACTCATGCGCCCAAGTGTAAAAGGGGGAAAGAAAAAAAACCCCAACTCACCCAGGTGGCTGGCGGGTCCTTGGCCACCACCGCCGCTTCTCCTGCTGCTGGGGCTGCCTCCGCCGTGGCTGCCGCTGCCGTTCTTGCCGCTGCTGCGGCCGCCGATCCCGCCGCCGATGCAGCTGCCGACACTGCCGCAGGGGTTGGGATGTATAGACATCCCAACCCGCGGTTGAAAAATGCGGCCCCTTTAAATCCGGGAGCCCTCCCGGATTTAAAGGGGCCGTGTGACCGCAGCCAAAGAGTTGGACTCAGTTGTGCGACTTAACAACAACAAAGAGTCTTCTCCATGCCATTAGCAATATAGAATTACTGAATCAAAGAGTGGGACAGAGCCTCAAGAACATGAACTGCCTTGTATTGACTCAGGCATTTGTCTAAGTCAGCCATGCCTATTCTGACTGGCAGTGGCTCTGCATGGTCTCAGCCTACTAGCTGATCTTTTCAGCTTGAGCAGCCCAACAGCTGGCTGTCCAACGTCTGTTTGAAGACCTCAAGCAAGGGAGAACAAGCCCTCATAGGTAATTGGTTCCAATATGGTAAAATGCTGTGGAGATTCACAGTGTGATAACCCATATCTGCAGGATGAATATTTCCAAACATTGTACAATTTTGTCAAGCCAGTTCATTCTTAGTGGCATCCTAGTTACAAATGATGAGCTACCATAGTGGAAGAGCACATGGTTTATATTAGGGCTTCATTGTGCCCACTGACTACTGTTTGCCTCCTGACACTTCAGTGGCCAGAAGGAGAAATAATTTTTTTTTAAATGGCTGTTTGCAATGCTGTGTTGTAACTTTTGGGAAAACCTGGAAGTGACATCACACCTCCAGCAATTCCTAGAGAGGACTGATATCACTTCTGGAAAGACCAGTCAGTCTTCTCTAGGAATCTCTCAAAACTCTGTGGTTTTACTATGGATTTACCACAGAGTTTCCAGCAATTCTGCCATCGCTGATGGCTGCCCTCCCTATGTCCCACCCCACCTGATCTCCCACTGGTTGCTAGGCTGGGACTAGAAATGCTATTTCTATGCAGGACATCCCAACCTCCATTTGTGAAGGGTCCCAGGTAGGAAGGCTGCAAAAGATTGATGGCTGTTTGCTGCCACCAGCCAGAGTAGTTGGTCCTTGACTGCATGGAACAATGTCCTGATTTAGTATTTATTTATTTATTCATTCATATGTGGGATAAACCTTCAGTAAATGGTTATGATGAATATGATAGTCTATGTCGATCTTAGGATAGTAACTCTGGTTTTGTTACATATATGGGCAGAATTAAATGTAACAAGGAACACAGGCTAGCTCTGAAACGACACTCCACATCATTTGCTGTTATTTCTAGGGACATGGAAACCTGTGACCTTAGAAGGCAGGCATTATGAAACAGGAATTAAAGCAAATGGAGATGGGAACAGAGATGCCAACCTTCAAGTGGGTGGGAGAAAAAAAGAACAAGGTGCCAGGGAGAGCAGTTTATTTTGACTTTTTAGATCCCACCATAGGCGTCAACTATGGGGGGGCTCGAGCCACCCCCAAAATTTCCCGGGGTCGCCGTGCGTCCCCAGGCCCTTCCTAGGGCCGCCGCTGTTGTCTCTCTCTCCCTTCCCACCCCCCCTCCCTGGCTGCCTCCGTCCCTCCCTCCCTCCGTCTGTCCAGGGGCCAGCTAAGCAAATGCCCAGCTGGCCCCTGGACAGATGGAGGGAGGGATGGAAGCAGGAGTGGCCAGGCAGGGGGGAAGGCAGTGGCGGCAGGGACATGGTCCCAACATGTGCGCGTGCAAAGTGTACGCACTCGAGCGCCCCCCCCCCCGATTTTAAAACTCGACGCCCCTGGATTCCACCACATTTTGCAACAAGCTTTATCAGGGGATCTCAGTCAGACACATCTCTGGCTTGCACCCTGGACAAATGGAGCTCCCTTGTACCTTCTTCCTTTTTTCTTCTACCTACCAGTGCAGGGTTTTTTTCTTCCAACCTTCAGGTGGGTCCGTCTCCCAGAATTACAGTTCATCCCCAAACGACAGAGATCTGTTCCGTGGAGAAAATGGTTACTTTGGAGGGTGGACTGTTTGGCATTATCCCTCTTCCCCTTCTCCTCCCCAAACCCTGCTCTCCCCAGGCTTAGGCCCCCTGACCTCAAACAATTTCCCAGTCCAGAGCAGGCAACCCTAGGTGGGAGGTGATCTTTTCCCCCCCCAGTGACTCTGTCTACTTGTGGTTCTGCTGTAAATGAAAACAGACATAGTCAGAATCTAGCTGATTGTCATTAAGTATGCCAGGATAATTTACTCCCCCACCCCCTGGGTCATATTCTGATTCACAATTGTTTCCCTTTCATCCCAGGCTTTCCTTATTGTGGTAGCTCTGATTGTCTCAGAATGGGATTTTGTACACGATCCTTCTGCTGTACTAGCATCACTGGCAATAGCTAGAACTAGGGCAAGTTTTTTTGTTATTATGTTGGCATTGAAGGCTCCGGGCACAGTCCACTGCCAACGAGTATGGGCTGTGCAGAAAAATCTGTATTGCTGCATCCAATATAGCCATTTGGAGGCCTTTTGTTTGCAACCCTGGCTGGTAGCCAAGCTTGGAAATTTGCACTCCTGACCCCTTGATTAGTCAGATGTACATTAGCGGCAGCAAAAAAGCCCAGATAATTTTAAGCTTAATCATGTGGAAAGTTTCGCATTGGTTTTAAAATCAGGTTTAACCTCTAATGAAATCTGGATCCAGATGGTTGACCTTAAAAAAATAAGTGGATCTAGGAAAAGCATTTGCTTTTTTCTTTGCCTAGGTTTTTTTTGGCATTTGTCATGTTAGAATAAAGACTGAAACTACACTGATACAGGAAGCTGCTTTGTACTGAATACGACCAGCTGCCTAGGGGCCCTGTTCACACAAACAATCAGAGAAACAGATCAAGATGGGCTGCTGTGTTAGTCCGGCTGTAACAGTAGAAAAGAGCAAGAGTCCAGGAGGACCTTAAAGACTAACAAAATTTGTGGCAGAGTATGAGCTTTCATGAATCAGTGCTCACTTCTTCGGATACAGCTAGCAGTGATGCACAGAACTCATACCCTGCCACAAATTTTGTTAGTCTTTAAGATCCTACTGGACTCTTGCTCTTTTCTACAGCCAAAGAAGTAGAAGAAGAAGAAGAGAAGAAGAGATTGGATTTATACCCCGCCCTCCACTCCCCAAGGGAATCTCAGAGCGGCTTACAAACTCCTTTTTCCCTTCCCCTCCCCACAACAGACACCCTGTGAGGTAGGTGGGGCTGAGAGAGCTCTTTCCCAAGCTGTCCTTGAGGGAACAGCTGGTACAGAGCTATGGCTTGCCCAAGGTCATCCAGCCAGGTGCAAGTGGAGGAGTGGGGAATCAAACCCGGTTCTCCCAGATTAGAGTCCGCACACTTAACCACTACACCAAACTGGCTCTCCAGTAAACCTTGTTCTGAGACTATACCACTTGTCTTGCAGGCATGGCTCACATGACTGAATAATTTCCCATGGAAAAAAGAATCCTCACCCATACAAAACTAGCAAATGATGAAGACTGGGCAAGAATTTTTTCCTTGTATACGAAGCAGAATTCAATTGTGTAACCCCCCCCCCCTCAAACTAATTTAATGCATTCTAAGATCACTTTCCCCACCTTGTTGGGATGAACTAGACATCCATTTAATCTAGTACTGCCTGGGGGACCACTAAGGAATTTCCTACAATTACCTAAGAATTTTTAATGGAAGAAGCAGCCTGAAACCTCTGGATAAGAAGAATACCCTTCAACATGAGTCAGCGGAGGCCCATTTGGGTATGAGGCATGCACATATTAATAAAGGTGCTGATATTGCAAGACAGGCAAAAGACAGCACTAAAAATGGCAGCCATGCCTCTGGGGCCTTCCTCTGCCTCCCTCTAATATGGCGGTAGATTTCTTACACACAGAATGGCTTATACTGTTTCAGAATACAAGAAAGGGACTGCTGTTTTAAATGCTCACTTTTTGGAAACCCCCCCCTCCTTGCAGAATTAGACAAATGAACACAAAACTAACACAGCAGGAAAGGTTCTAGTTCAACTAGTTCCCTGTTGTGGTCTCCCTTCCCCGATTTTCTGGAGTTTGCTTTTCAAAAGTGGATTGAAGTAATGAAGCATTTAAAAGGTGACTCTTCCTAAGAACATAAGAGAAGCCAATGTTGGATCAGGCCAATGGCCCATCCAGTCCAACACTCTGTCACATAGTGGCCAAAAATTCCAGGTGCCATCGGGAAGTCCACCAGTGGGGCCAGGAAACCAGAAGCTCTCCCACTGTTGCCTCCCCCACAAGCACCAAGAATACAGAGCATCACTTGCCCCAGAATGAGAGTTCCTATCTATATCTTGTGGCTCATTGCCACTGATGGACCTCTGCTCCATATGTTTATCCAATTCCCTCTTGAAGCCATCCATGCTTGTAGCCACCACCACCTCCTGTGGCAGTGAATTCCATGAGTTAATCACAGCTGCATTCTGAAATGAAACAGCTCATTCTACCACCTCAGGAGTCAAATCACAGCACTCTACAGCACAGCACTCTACAGCATATATCATACCCCTGCTTTTATGTCATAATATCCTGCATTTCTTCCACCAGAAGCAAAGGCAAAGGCTGCAGAATACTGTCATGTCAGGAGGATAAGGCCAAACGGTATTACATGTTGCGGTGTGTGCACGTGTGTGACCAGAGCACTGGCTGCTCTGCTTGCCAAGTGCTGGAATTCAAACTGTCAGCAGAGGCAGTTTCACTTTCCATTTGCAGTTCAGTTTCACTCTTGCTAGCAGCCCGTTTCAGATCAAGGTTCTCTTCTGATGTTCTTCCATGGGTAAAAGGTAAAATAAAATTCCTGTTGATTACCTGCCTTTTCATGACATGTGATGTGGGGGTTGGGAAGGAAGAATTCAGGCTGCTGAGTTTCCCAATCCCAGCCTACAAAACAGATAGTTTTCTTCTACTTCCAAAATGCAATAAAGAAGAACGAATAAACAAGAAAGTAAATGATTACTGCAGGTGTGGCATGGGGAAGCGCCATGATGTGCAGGCAAGGGGGATTTGACAAACCTATCTCTGGTTTTTTTTTACAAGGGGGCTTTGAGGAGGAATTTAGTGATGGCAAGAAGTGAAGGGCTGAAAACCAACTGAGCCTGAAACAAGGGAATAACAACAAAACAGAAAGCCCAGCGTGTGTCCGTTGCCTGGGGCAGGCTACAGCTGATGGATAAAGTGACAGACGAAAGCCTCCGCTCATTTCCATTTTAATCTCTGTCGACTAATTGTCATCAATATCATCAGGGTCAGTAGACCACTAGTGCAGCTCCTACAACCTTCAACAGAAGCAGAAGCTCTGTGCCCGCCGAGTCTCCCTGGGGAGTTCATCATTGAGCTTGTCTGCCCTCTGGTCCAGGATGCCTCAGATGGAGGAAGGGATACTGTCTGTCTGCAAGGGCTGGGGCAGTAACCTAAGGGCCTGCCTTCTTTCTTTCCCATTGCCATGTCTCCCCCACCCCTGCCTGGGCTTAGTTTGTATCTTCCATCTGCCCTCTCTCCCTAGCCCAGCATTTCAAGGGCCTTTTCTATATGTTTTCTTTCTAAGTGTGTGTGTGTGTGTGTGTGTGTGTGTGTGTGGGAACTAAACAGGGAACAGGGACAATAGAATGTTGGGGGTTTTTTGTTTTGTTTTTTTAAAAACCTTTCTTCTAGAACACAATAAAGTTAATGGCAGCAGATTCAGGATAGACAAAATCAACTATATTTTCACAGAAAAAATTTAACTCAGGGCATTTGCCGACACAAGATGAGCTGCTAGCTTAGACGGCTATAACAGCTGGACAAATGTATGGAGGAGGAGTTTATCATAACAACAAAAGGAGTTTATCATAACAACAAAAGAAGAGCCTTGCTGGATCAGACCAATAGTCTATCTAGTGCAGCATCCTGTCTCACACAGTCACCAGCCAGTTCCTCTGGACAGCCAACAACAGGGCACAGAGGCTGAGGCCTTCTCCTGATGCTGCCTCCTGGTTATGGGATTGAGAGGCTTAGAGCCTCTGAATGTGAAGTTTCCCCTCAGTCACCAGAGCTAGTAGTCATTGATAGACTTGTCCTCCATGAATACTCTTTTAAAGCTGTTTATTCCTGTGGCCATCACTTAATCCTCTGGCAGCGAATTCTACATTTTAATCACTCTCTGTGTAAAGTAGTATTTTGTTTTGTCTGCCCTTCAGTGTCATTGAATGCCCTCAAGTCGTGGTATTTTGGGAGAGGGAGAAAAATGTATTTTTGTCAACTCTCCACTAGGGATACCAGACCCCTTAGTGGGGGTGGGGGTCCCCTGGTTTTGAGTGCTCCTTGCTGCTGCTGGCCAGCTGAATTACCCCCCCCCCCAAAAAAAAACAGGCAAGAAGCCAGAAATAAATGCAACATGTCTATGTCATCTGGAAGTGACAGGCACGTTGGTGACATCGGGTGGTGACGCTCTGGTTTTTGGGCAAAACTCTATGGTAGAAACTAATTCTACCATAGAGGTTTTGCCCTCAAACCAGAGCGTCACTCCCAACATCCCTGATGTGCTTATGTCACTTCTGGATGATACAGGGAAGTTCTGGCTTCTTACCTCCCCAGTCCCGGTAAATTCACTGCCATTCCCTACTGGCTGGTCCGATGGACCTGGAAATCTTACTCTCCACCCCATGCATAATTTTATAAACCACTATTATGTCCCCCCCCTTAGTTGTCTCTTTTCTAAACTGAAAAGTCCCAGACTCTTCAGACTCTCCTCATAGGGAAAGTGATCCAACCCCCTAATCATCTTGGTTGCCCTCCTCCATACTTTTTCCACCTCTGCAATGCCCTTTTGGAGAAGAAGAGAAGAGATTGGATTTATACCCCACCCTTCACTCAGAGTGGCTTACAAACTCCTTTCCCTTCCCCTCCCCACAACAGGCACCCTGTGAGGTAGGTGGGGCTGAGAGAGCTCTTTCAAGAACAGCTCTGACAGAACTATGGTTTGCCCAAGGTCATCCAGCAGCTTCAACGTGTTCAAGCAAATAACAGGGGAGGCTTGTTGTTTTCACACCTTGCTTGATGTACATAGAAAAGATTGTGATGTGTATGGGAAGCAAGGCCTTTTCCAGATTTTTTTGGGGGGGATGGGGGGTTCTCCTCTTTCTACCATAAGACCCCCTCATGCCTCCCCACCCCCTGACCCTCATGCCTTTTCATCCTTCCCTCACCCCCTCATGAGCCCTCTCACCACCTGCCCTCACAGATGCCTGCTCCATCCACATGTCTGTTCCCTGACAATGCCGGCCAGTGTCTACAGCTTGGGAGCATGGGTGGCAGAGTGCTTGCAAGCAGGTGGTGGAAGGGCATGTAGGCAGCAAGAGAGGTCCATGGTCAATGGCAATGGGCCATGCCAGAAGCTCTGGCAGCTGCCCCACTGCAAGGTATGCTGCTGAAACTCGCACAACCCTCCCCCCATCTGTATCCTGAAAAAGCTTTACTAGTTCATTCTGCCATTCATGTAACCTGGTCTCGACAGGAAGGGCATACCAGCAGCATATGGATACATCAAATGGCTTCCACACATGATGACTTACCCCAGCTATGGCTGTCAGGCATCGTGTTGGCCATTATGTCATTCTAGGGCCGGCTGGGGAGAGTTCCCATGCCAGCGTCTGCTGTTTCTCAGAAGTAGTTGCAATGGCAGGGGAACTGCTGCCAGGTGCTAGGGTGATGTAATGGCAGTTACTACACTTCAGAGAGGGTAAGAAGCCATTCCCATCTCTCTCTCTCTCTCTCTCTCTCTCTTTCTCTGTGAATGTTGATAATCTGTACCACAACTAAGAGCCATCATACAATGTGGTGGTCAGGTGTGGCCCAGGCAGTGTTCCCTCTAAGCTGAGTTAGTGTGAGCTAGCTCACAGTTTTTAGCCTCTAGTTCACACATTTTTGTCTTAGCTCAGGAAGGATGGCTCCAAAGCCAACTAATTTATGCAGTAGCCAAATTGCTTGCTCACAGCTTTAATGCCAATAGCTCCCAAAGTAGAATTTTTGCTCACAAGACTCCATAGCATAGAGGGAGCATTAGGCCCATGTTATATGTTATTTTGGGGAGCCATAATTTGGTTCCTTAACATGAAGTTCAGCTTTAAAAAGCAGCTGTGCAGGGGGGTTGCATCAGGGACACAGGGGCACAGCATTGTGGAAGGGTGGGGGGTTAAATCTTCCCCTTGTGCTGTTTCCTTGTTCTAAACTGTATCTCCCCCTCCATTAGCTGCTATTGGCCGCGGTAGCTGGGGAAAACAGCCAAAGGGAGGGTGTCTGTTCTTCTCTTGACTAAAAATTGCCCAGGAAGCCCTGGTTTAGGTTACAGAAGCAGTGTAGGAGGAAAAATTTACAGCTTTTCATCAGAACCATGGCCTTATTTAAATGTTCACCCCTCACGGTTAATTTTTCAAGGCTAAGGTTCATGGGATCTAATCATAGGCTGGCATGCACAGGCAAACAAACACGTATTCACCTTGTTTATAAGGAGAAATTTACAATGTTGCTCTTTGTAAGTTTTTTCATAATCAGGATGTCTTGGGCTACACGAGTACCATGTTTTAGCTTCCTAACAAATGTGATAGTAGCCTAACCATTTGCCCTGTCTTGGGCGAGTAATACGGAATGTCTAGAGTGCACATTTTTCCACTTACGGGGTGCTTTGTCCTATGCATGTACAATTTTTCAGTGTGTCTAGCTTGCCTGAGCATCACATGTGTGGGTATGTGTGTGTAAAAGAGATATGAATATAAGTGATAACTGTGGGTCAGTTAGGTTTGCTGGGTCTGGGTTGGAAAATATCTGGAGACTTTGGGGGTGGATCCAGGAGAGGGCGGGTTTTGTGGAGGGGAGGGGCCTCAGCATGATGCAATGCCATATAATCCACCCTTCAAAGCAGCCATTTTCTCCAGGGGAACTGATGTCTGTCATCTGGAGATCAGTTGTAAAAGCGGGAGATCTCCAGGCCCCACCTGGAGGCTGGCAACCCTAGGGTCAATGGAATCTAAACAGTGGAGGCCTGGGCCATATACCTATTATATCCTATGCACTGGCTGGCAACTGCCAGGGAAATATCTGTGTTGTGATAACAATTAGTATTCTTTTTCAAACAAATGATAGTGAAGGCTGTGAACACTGCCAAACTACAGCAGTGTTTGATGTGCATATGCCACAATTTGGTGGGAAAACATAAAGCAAGGAGAATGTGATAGTAGATGCATGTTTCGGGCTTCATCTGAGGTCTAGCCCTTAAATGTAAATTTCTAGGCCGTATGGCTCTTGCTTGAAAATGTGCAGGCAATACTATTGTGGGCTATGATGTGAGATGAAAACATCACTGCAACACAATTTTTGTAAGAAGCCTACTTCTACTGAAGGAGGATTGAAGCCATCAGCCCGGTGATGCCGTCAGTGTGTCGTTCTATTTTGTAACTTTTGTATGTAACTTCTACTCATTCCACACACACACAAAAAACAGGGTGTGAATATAGGGTAGAAGCCTGGTGAATTCCCCCCTTTCCAAGCTGTTGCTAATCTTCACAGACTCTACTGACAGTGGAAATCTTCACAGTGGCCAGAGCTTTGGAACTTTCCTCTTCCATCTGCTGAGTTTATCAGAAACATATCGGCCAAAAAAGCAGCCCTGCTGGGATCACTGATCTCTGCCAACTCAAATTTGGAAGGGGGAAATGGCTCGGGCAGTGTTTTTTTCTTCTTCTTCACAATGTTCCCCTTCACTCCGTTCCTGCAGTCTGATGGGGGGAAGAGACAAAGGCTTCAGTATTTGAATGTGGGCAATGGTCACTTTTATTCCTGATTTTATATTTATAAACGAAGTTTCATGATTCATGACTATTGCTTGAAAATGGGCAATGCTCAAGGAAGTTCCAGAAACCGAAAAAGCAAGCTGAATTAGATTCCCAGTTAAGTGGGAGGTGGGGCACCAATGCTGTACATAGCCCCTGGCTAGTAAAAGTAGAACCAGTGGTGAAAAATAATAACAATTGCAGAAGTAACTGTGCCAAACAAAGGAAATCATGCAAATTTGCTCAGTTTGCATAGCTGACAGGTCAGCGCAGCCAGAGTTTCTTGGTGGAGACTATTTTTTTTAATGTGGTTATACAAATTTCTTTAAATGCAACACAATGGCCTTATTTTAGCCTAACCGTGTTGATGTTTTTTTAAATGGGGGTTACATATTTTCAGACTCCTTTTCTGCAACCCATTTTGTGATCAACAGAGAGGGCCCAGTGAAGCAGAGTGGCGAGGTTATAGGCAACTATTCCCCAGCTTTGGAATCTTAAAAATACCTCAAGCGTCTTCTTAAGGCTTAAAATGCCTCAGACATCTAAACATTATGGCAGACAGGTGTGCAAACCTGAACCTGTGGCCTAATGCATCTGAAGAAGTGAGCTCTGACTCACAAAGGTTCAGGCTAAAATAGGGTTGCCATGTGCTCACTGGCACTCCAGAGGCCAACAGGAACTACTTCTTCTTTTTTTAAAAAATCACAGTTTTACCACAGTGTTTCTGGAAATTCCTAGGAAGGCTTGAGGTTACTTCCAGATTTTCCAGGAAGTGACATCATGTTGTTGCTGATGGCTGCCCTCCCATATCCCTGCCCCCCCATCTCCTGCTTGTTGCCAGGTTGGGCCTGGTGATCCTAATGTTCAAACATAAAAAGTTATGAAGAACCTGCTGGATCAGATCAGTGAGCCATCAAGTCCAGCATCTTGTTTCACACAGAGTGCACCCTGGATGGCAAACAGTGCATTTCCAAGCCCTTCTCCCTGCTGCTGCCTCCCAGCACTGGTATTCAGAAGTTTGCTGTCTCTGTTTATGGAGGCTCCCTTTAGTCATATGGCTAGCGCCTTCTCCACAAATCTGTTTAACCCCCTTTTAAAACTATCTGTGCTTATGGCCATCACTACCTCCCTGGCTGAGAATTCCACAGTTTAATTACTTGTTGAGTAAAGAACTGTTTCCTTTTGTTTGTTCTGAGCCTGTTTCCCAACAATTTCATTGGGTGCCCCTGATTTCTACTATTATGGGAAAGAGAGAAAAAGCTCCCTCTGGTTGTGGTCACATGCACAAGATAAGGGGGGGGGGGAGAAGAGAGGCTATTTCCTCTGACAGAAGCTGACCCGCAGTTGCGCTATCATACAGTCTTTTGAAGCTGCAAATGCAGCCCACCACTGCGTGATCAAACGCAACCGCGGGTGAGTTGGGTTTTATTTTTTTGCCATTTGTTTCCGAGGTGCTGAAATGAGGGATCGATGATTCGCACCTCAGCCCTGAGGGCTCCCTATGGAGTGTGCGATGATGTGCATACTGAGAAGGGGGAAAAAACAATGGCATGGAGTCAGGATAGCCTGATCAGACCATCCCGATGCCATGAGAACACGCTGGAGCGATCAGACGGGAAAGTCCACCCATGGCCCGTAGCAACCTGTTTGCTACTGGACTTTCCCCAGTACCTGTTTACTCCACTTCTGCGGTGGAGCAACACAGGTTGCTGCCAGCTGTGGGATGCTTCCCAGATGTTCGTGTCTGATCGTGCACTTTAAATCCGCCTGGCATTCACGCCTATTTCGGGGTTAATTGTGCATATGATCTACTACTACTCTATCTACTTTCTTTGCCCATTTTTGTACCCTCTTCTTCTGCCTGTGGAGGGTGGGAGAAGGTATGGGGTGAGAAGGAGCAAGTGGCAGGGTTTAGTGTGTTGCCACCTGGCAAGTCTCAGTATTGACGTGTTTGTATATGTATGGTGGCCATTTAAAAAAAAAATTACCATGAAGTATTCCTTGACAATGAGGTAGCCACTACTGTTGCAAGAGGTATAGGGTTGCCAAATCCAAATTGGGAAATTCCTGCACATTTGGGGGGTTTGGGGGTTTATGGAGGGGAGAGAGCCCAGCAGGTTATAAAGCTATAGAGTCTACCCTCCAAGGCAGCCATTTTTCCAGAGAATTTATCTCCATAGTCTGGAGAACAGTTGTAATTCTGGGATAACTCCAGGACTCACTTGAAAGTTGACAACTTTAGGTTGGTCATGGTCTCATAGGCAAGCCACGGTGAGGCTAACTCACTCAACAAGAACACTGAAGATTTCAATGAAAGCCAGTAAAGTATTGTAAGTAACACTGTGCATAAGATGAATGAGTTATTTTATAAGACTGGGCTAGTCATTGTCTTTCAGACTACCTTACCTAAAATGTGGTAGCTCCCACATAGGATATCCTGGAGTCCAACGACAAAAGATATAAGATATAAATACTACTACTACTACCACCACCACCACTACTACTTCAGTTTAAGATATGTTCTTGGGATGCAAAGTCCCCCTTCTTCACTTCTGACCACTGGAGATGAGCTGTAGTTCCAGAAGATCCCCAGGCCCCACCAGGAGCTTGGCATCTCTAATATGCTCACTTTTGCACACTTCCTTGGTTTAACATTGTATTAAAGAAAAGTGAATGTCTTTGTTTTCAATAAAAATAAAATGAAAGCATACATGCAGAGAGAGAGAGAGAGATTACAGAAAATTCAGCGTGTTAAGTCAAATCGTTACTTGAGAAACTTCTATAGACTTGCAACAAACAGTTTATAATAAAGATGCTTCTTCAAGCAGAACTGCAGCTGCAAAGCTATATAATACAATAAACTATCCTATTAAATCTAAAGAGTTTGATTTAATAAGACAGGGCTTGTATATCAAATAAATGCCAAGTGATTATTAAGAATCTTTTTATACTGAGGATTAACAACGATTTCATGCGGTTGTTGCCACCTTATTACACCTGAATAAAAATGAACTTGTGACAAGTGGAATGAACAAAAAAAAAAGAGAGTCAAAACTCTGGGGGGAAAATATGTTACAAATGGACTGTTAAAAGCCACAGGAGCACTGAAAGCGATCTTTTTCAAATATTGTATTAGAAAAGAAAGAAGTAACAAAGGCAATTTGGCAGCTTGTGTAACTGAAGCAGGAATCTTTTTAAAACACAGCCTCGACAGATTGCAACAGGAAGCAAAGCTGTCGCACAACAATAGTCGGTTAAAATCTCTGCACCTTGCTAACTCTTTTCATAATCATAGAAAAAAGCTGTTGGTCGAGACTTTGGGGGAATGTCTGTAAAGTGTGTAACGCACCAGGACAGGAAGGGATAGCAGGATTGCTTGCCTGTGTGGAGGGGGTATCATTAGTGCTGGCTGCAAACCAGATGCTCTCCATGCCAGGCACTATTTTGCTTGGCTCCCTGTTCCTCTGGGAGTGCCAGAGGGAGGAACGGCAGGCTCATTTAGCTGGCACTCTTGCACCACATCCCAGAATCCTTTTGGCCTGAGAAATCAGGTGACCCCAGAGGGCCAATCCCATGCCTCTTGTCAGACACCACACTCTGAGATCTACTGCTCTCCCCGGGTTCTAAGCGACTCGTTGAAGAGGAAGGTCATCAAGTCTTCCTGCTATGCTGCCAGGCTGCTCCCTGCTAGTCTGCCCCAAGATATTTGCCTGTCTTTGGGTCTCTACAGCTGATCAGTAGCTACAATAGTTAGGGTTGCCAATCACCAGGTGGAACATGGAGATTTCCCTGGATTACAGCTAAACTCCAGACTACAGAAATCAGGTTCCCTGGAGAAAATGACTTCACTGAAGGTTGAAGTCTATGATGTCACTTCCACCCTCTTTAGGCTCCACTCTAGGCAGTGTCCATTTCATCTGAGGCATGAAGTGGTCACCAAAGTGGATAGGGACATAAATCCCGAGTGCGCGTGTATACATACATACATACATACATAGGCATATACATACATATATCTATCCCTTAAAAAGTAAAACTCAAAGATCAAGGAGATATAGTAGTAGGCACATGTCACATTACTGGGCAGAGCATAAATGAAAACAAAAGAATTCTGTTAATCAGAAAAAGCAGGATAAAAATATTTAAAATAAATATTAAATAAATCAATAAAAGCCATCCAAGTGACCAATCAGCCAATTAGCATGGCAATGAGCTGTGATTGTGGCCACTGGTAATGTATAGCACTAGTAAAATCAACAGTGCAAAGAGACACATCAGTAGGTATTTATTTCAGAGCTATCCATTCCCATGATTTACTCATTGCCATGATTTACTGAGACCAAATTCCTCTGAACGTTGTCTTTAGTCCCTCTTCTGGTGTTATCTTTGTGGTGCCACTGCAGTGCATTGCGGCTGTGTGAAGGAAATATGAGAAGCCCCTGGCCACATGGGAGGAGCCTTAATTTCTGTGAGGCATGAACTGCAGCATTGGCTTTTCCCACATGGTGGAAGGACGATAATGTTACCTTAGAGACAGTGGATGACTTGCAGTATCCCATTCTGCAAAAATAATATGGAAATCAAGGGCTTACATTCATTTTATTAGGGACTGATGGAACTGCTCCTCTATAACATGTTGACCAAAAGTAGAATGGAGCTATTCACATTATGTCAGAACTCCAGAGCAGTTTGTAGAAACCAACAGTGGACATGAACCAGGCAAAGGTAAACACTTTAAAATCCCATTGACCTCAAGGATGGGTGGAGTTAACTGATGAAAATGGGATGCTAGCGAGCAAGAAGAACTTAACCATGGGGTGATGCACATACCTAATGTTTTATTTAAAATGTGACCTCAGCTACTACCACTGCAATCCTAAACAGAATTGCACACTTCTAAGGTCAGGGACTTATAAGACATTAACTTTATTCGTTTGCACTGTACATGTGCAGCCCTAGCATACCAGAGACCTGTAGTCCAGGTGTGTGTTGTGCCACTGTGCTAAAGTACATGGCAGCAGTATTACACACATTGCAGTATTTTATATGTAGTGGTTCAGTTTAAATGAGGTGCTGGGAGCATTCACCATCATGCAGGTAAATTCTTCTTGCCCACCAGCCTGCGTTCCATTTAAATCAGGCCTTAAAGATACTCTGTTTTAGAAGGGTCATGCCTTTTTTTAAAAAACCCACTAGTCTGAAGGAAAAATCCCTTTATGACGTCCTCCCCCCACACAATAGTTTCTAGACATAGTCCTGTATGGTGTTGTTATATTAAAAAAAATTCTAAGGTCATTTGAGGCAATAAAGAATAGAAATGCAGCTGTGTTTAAAAAATAATAATAAGCCTCCACAAAGATTAACCTTAAACTCTATTTCTGGCCAGCAAGAAGCAGAAGAAATGTTGCAGCAAGCAAGCAAAAATGCAGGGTTGACAAATGAGTCCATTTACAGTCCAGATTTCGGACACCTTGTCCTTAGTCACCAATGACATCCAGTTTGTTCCTTCATGCACACACACACAAAAAAACCTAGCCCTTTACATCTTTCTTCCTTTAGGCCTCAGGTTAAGACTTTTGGTGCCCTTCATAAATCTGACCCCCTACAGGGCCTGTCTATTTCTTTCAGTATTTAGAAGAAAAAGGACTTTGAATTAAAACAAAACTTCAGGAATAACAAACCAAAGTTTCCTAAATTTAGATATGCTAATCCCGTTGTGTGCATTTTTGTGAAGTAGGTTAGCTGTTTTGAGCACAGAACAAAAAGGGGGAGAGAACCAAAGAGCTATAAAAAGCAAATGAGGAAGAGAGAGAGAGAGAGAGAGAGAGAGAGAGTGAGTATATTTTGCCGGCCACCGCACTATCACCGTGAGCACATACTATACAGGGACATCTGTCAGCGTTAATCAATACACGGGGTGTTAGTCATGGATGATAAATTTGAAAGGGATTATAACAGTAAACAGTGATCAATAGAGACTTTGCTGGAGGAGACAGGGAGGAAGGAACTACCTTAAAAATGTTACAAGGTTAATAAAATAGGGGGGTCAGTCTTAAACAAAAACTCCAGCGAGACCCACTTATTTCTCAGTCCCTTCTATGAAGGGGGGGGGGGGGGGGGAAAGGGAGAAGGGAGACAGGGGGGAGGGAAAAAAAACATACCCAGCAATTTTCACAAGGCAATTGCTACTAAAAGGGCACATTATTAATTTAGAGCATATTTGCTGATCCCTCTGTTTAGAAGTCACATTCTCCATTAGCACTGAGTGGGAGATGGTTTGCTGGCTATGAGCTAGCATCCCCGAAGCCCCTGAGACAAACATTTGCCTTAGATTTTTTTTCCCAGTCTCCCCTTCTGCCTACTGTGACTTCACCATGGGTCCATGAATGATCAGGACACTGCAAACAGTGACATACTTCCTCACAAACAAATTCATCCAGGGATAGCAAACTTTTTTTTAAAAAAAATTGCAACGAGCTCCCACCGTTCACCCATAGATGAATAGAACGATCTGTCTTGTCACCAGAGGTCATAACAAGAGGTTACAGCAAGAATATACCTGGGCTCACATGCTGACGTTTGCAAGCAGATGCCTTTAAAAAAAGAAAGTTTTTTTTAAAAAGCAATCCTGCCACATCAAGTGAGCTCATACCCTGCCACAGATTTTGTTAGTCTTTAAGGGGCTACTGGACTCTTGCTCTTTTCTTGCTGCTACAGAGTGACACAGCTACCCATCTTGATCTTTAGGATCTTCTTGTCTGCCTTTGAGAACTTTGAAGCTGGAGACTGGGATTTCACACAACCAAATACCCACGCACACGCACACACATGCATTTCCTGCTGACCTTTTAGTGTCCTTTCTGCCACAGTGTATAAACCATAAGCAGATATATGAAGGCAATTTTTACTGGTGCCACTTGTATCTGAGTGATTGCACACACTTTTACGTTACTGGCCTGCCAACCTTCCAACCTTTTTTGAAGATCTCTATTTCTTTTAAAGGAGCTGAAACAGAGGTAAAAGGAAGTTTAACCGCTTCAGGCTCTGATGGATAAAGAAGAAGAAGAAGAGAAGAAGAGATTGGATTTATACGCCGCCCTCCACTCCCCAAGGGAGTCTCAGAGTGGCTTACAAACTCCTTTTCCCTTCCCCTCCCCACAACAGACACCCTGTGAGGTAGGTGGGGCTAAGAGAGCTCTTTCCCAAGCTGTCCTTGAGGGAACAGCTGGTACAGAGCTATGGCTTGCGCAAGGTCATCTAGCCAGGTGCAAGTGGAGGAGTGGGGAATCAAACCCGGTTCTCCCAGATTAGAGTCCGCGCACTTAACCACTACACCAAACTGGCTCTCAGACCAGTGCAAAGTGTGGCAGTGGTTTTGTTCACTGGCGCAGGTTCTAGAGAATCCATCTTTCCAGCCTTAAAAGATCTAAGCTTTTGCCGTCTCTTCCTTGCCTTTTGTTCCTTCCTCTTCTGTCTCACAAATCTCACCCATTCATGGCTCTGGCCCCCTCATGTTCGTAAGGGTGAAGATTCTGTGACATCACAGCAACTCAGGCAAACTCAGTGGCTAGCACTGGCTCCCAGAGAGGGCCCTATCCAGTCTCTTACCATATCACATTTACGTCCCCAAAATTGATGTTGTCTTACAATGCATTTAGTGGGCCATGGCTCTCCTTAAATCTCCAGACACCGTTAACTGGCAAGGTTCTTTGTGGTCTGACTTGATGTGTTCAGTTGTGCAGCAAGTGCAGCAGGCCACAGGGACTGAGTGCTTTGTTAATAAAAGGTCCCCATGAAGAACAAAGAGAGCCTGCTGTGACAAGTATTGATCTCAGGAAATTGGCAGTTGTGTGCTTCATACATGCAACACTCCTAGGATACCTGGAAATCATCACCCGCTTGCTCTTGGCAGTACTTCACTCAAACCTTCCAAGTATACATGACTCTTCCCCTCTTAAAATTTAGTCTGTTGTCAGGACTGGGAAAAGCTCATAAACCAAGTGTAGACTATGAGAGATGGTAACCATATTACCCTCAGCTATCTTTTCTTTCCAGTTAGGAAGAATTGTTAGTTTTCCAAAGTAACAGGAGCTGGGAGCTTAATGGCTCTTGGCTACAGCAAATTCTGTGATATCAGAGGTTTATCTTTGAGCCTTGGTTGTCATAGGCATTTCTATGCTTAAAGTCAAGGAGTATACTTAAGGTGGAGACATAGGCCGAAGACAGACTGGCAATCTGAAGCGGAGGCAAAGCGGAGAGAACTGGAGCGGGGGAAAAAACTCACGGAGCTGGCCGTTCACACTGGCCAGAGCAATGCGGATCAGCGGCGATACGGAACATTCAGACTGCCACGGAGAGTTCAGACTGCCGCATAGCCAGCGCGCGGGGCTCGCGCGTGCCGCTGCACTTTTTTGTTTTCCTTTGATGTTTTTCGCATATGCGCATATGCGCATATTTGCATATTTGCATATGCGCATGTTTGCATATGCGCATATGCACAAAACTTTTTGCCGTGCATTCACACTTCCTCCGGATGCCTCCCGCTTCTTCCAGTTCACACTGTTTGGAAGCGGGAGGCATGCGGAGGAAGGCCCCTGAACACCGGTTTTACCCGGTGTCCGGGTAAAGCGGAAGGAAAGCGACTGGGAGACGGGTAAGTACGCAACGGAGCCGATGGGCAGATGCGCATGTCTGAACGGGCTCCTTTCCTCCGTTTGCGAAGCGTGCCTGCCCCGCTTCAGATTGCCAGTCTGTCCTCGGCCATAGTGAAACCTTGCTTTCAATGGTAATATTAAATTATGTAATACTTCCCTTTACAGATGTTATGATCACATGTACTGGAAGCCCACCAGCTGTGTGTAATGGGAGTGTGTACTACATGGGATCCTCCCAATACTAATGGCTGCCATGTTGTGGGAACAGTGGAAATGTGTGTATTTACCATGTGAGTGTAAAATGACCCTTGGATTTTCAGGGTCTGCTTTACACACATGATAAATATGTGTGTTGTCCCTGTTCACACAGCATAGTAATCATGGATATCAGGAAGATCATGGGTAGCACATATTTCTGTGATGTGTAGTTGGTGGGCTTCCAGTATGTGTGATTAAAACATCTGAAAAAATCTTTTCTTTTTCAAGATAGTAAATGAAAAAATTGCTCTTGGTTTGCTTCAGAGGCTTGATGTGGGCAATAGACCAGACAGAGTTGTACGCTTGCATCATCACATAGGTTCTGTGTTGCATCCCAGGGTAAGAAAGGATATTCAGGCACTGACTACTGCTGGTGAGGGAGAATAAATGAAAAGGAGAAATGTGACACTGGACAAGAACAAGTGGTTTTTTCCCCTTGTTATTGCTTCAAACAGGGAGCAGTCTTTCTGAGCATTGTGAATGGAAGTTTCAGCAGCCATACCCTTAAAGGCCTCACCCATTCTTAACTTGTTGAGGTGCCAGTTCCACAGGAAGAGGACCAAAATTGGGAATCTGTTTGGGATTGGAAGCCAGCCCAGTGGTGAGACTGATGAGCCAAAGGGTCCTGTAATATGTGTTCTTGCGAGTAGATGACTCCTGTGAGAAGAGGGGACTGACTTGATTGACAGAGCCGGGAAGCTGGTGAAGCTGGCGTGGAGATGGATTGGGAGAATACAGCCCATAACAGATGATTTGGCAAGGGAGGAATGAGAAGGAGGAGGGATAGAAGGGGGTAGAGTCAGTGCGGTGGGAGGGAAAAGACCAAAGGCTAAAGATGATACAGAGAGCAAGGCCAAAATGTAAAAGGAGGGTTGACATAGCTACAGTGATGGGGTGATGGATGAGAATGATGAATTTGACAGGAATGAATGTGTAGTAATGGCCATTCCATTCTCCAGAATGCTTTGTTGGTGATGCTAGGCACTGTTAGAAGCAAGGCAAGAGACTTATGGTGCATGCTTCCTGCAACCCTAGACATGATAGATTCTTTCCTCCACTGAAAAAGCAATACTCATTTCCACAATCTGGTTTTTTTTTAAAAAAAACACACAACACATACCATTCTACTGGATGCCTGGCAGAAGATCAGGGGTGGTAGATTAGGGATAGTTCTGGATTCAGGGCTGAGCTTTGTGGGTCGTCCAAGTCTCCCCAGGCCTTGGGCAATTGCCTGTTCTTGCCAGGTACTGGCACTAGCCTGAAGTGCTAGGCTAGAGGGACCTTTAGTGGAAGCCAGTGAGCACATTCTTATGTTCACTGAAACCAGCTTGCTTCTGGAGCAGTTGCTAAGTGAAGGTCATCATGTTCACTCAAAACAGTCTTTAATTGTAATATACCAGATGCCTCTGTGTGCACAAGTGTGAGAGTCAGTGGAGTTGCCAGCTCTGGGTTGGGAAATTCCTGGAGGTTTGGGGACAGAGCATGGGGACAGTGGAGTTTGGGGAGGGAGCTCAGCAGGGATGTTATACTAGACAGTCCACCGTTCAAAGCTGCCATTTTCTCCAGAGGAAATTATCACTTTGTTCTGGAAATCAGTTGTAATTCCAGGAGAACCCCAGCCACCACCTGGAGGTTGGCAAGCCTTGTTTACCTCCTTCAGTGGTACAGGAAAAAAATTCCATCAGAGAGGTAAGAGGAAAGAGGATGGCAACATTTCACTTATGACATCTACCAGCTAGTAACTGATCCTCTTTCCTCTGCCTCTATGCATGCCGGGGTGCGTGTGTGTTATTGTGGTGCTAGTTAACAATGCAGGAATGAAGGTACATTTCTGTTGTTGTGCATTTCTTAAAAGAACAGGACTCTTGCCAGAGAAAACGTTGACAGCCAAGAGGAATGCAGGGCAAGTCAGCTGAGAACAGGAAAGTGAAGTTTGGGGCTAGTATTCACACACCTACTCAGCTACCACCCGTCTTTAGGGGCATATTCCTAAAGTCCCGTATTGCTTGCCTAACCATGAATAATTTCCAAACGCAGTTTCTGCCATCATTCAGATAGGTTTCAGTACTTGTGAGAAAAACTTTTGTTTCTTTTTTTCCTTAGGCAAAAGAGCTCATAATGACCCTCCTTTTTCCCCCTCCAAAGGTATGACATTTAAATTCAGTTCCTTTCAGATGTCACCCTGTTAAGCTATTGTTTTACAACAAGAGTAGAAAGTAGCAGGTTCAGCCTTCCACAGTCTCAAACAGTTCTTAGTATGAACAGTTGTTTTTGTTCCCTTGGGAAATATGCTATTTGTCCCCTCCATTTCTTTTCTTCTCCTTTTAGTTTTATTCTTCTTTCCCCCTTTTTTCCCCTCAGAGGTAGCAATCCCACTGCTATTAGCAAGATGTCTATTATAGTGTCATTAAAAAAGCTATAGTCAGAGCATGGAATGACTCACATCATGGAGGAGTTAATAATTCACTGTAATAAAAGTATAAAGTTTTATGATAAACCACTCTCAGGGGAGTTAAATATAATCCTTAGCGGGTCACACACTGACTACAAAGCTTACATTTGTAATGGTAATTTGAATTTACTACATCACCTTTCGTTTTTAAGCGTTTGTGTGTCATTAGACCTTATAAATTGATTTATATGTTCAACTCCAGTATAATTCCACATAAAGGTACAATAAATTTTATGGCATGGAGATATGGCATCTAAAACATTTTTTGGGGAAAATAATTTTATTAAACTAACTTAAATGGCAGTGATGAACAGAAGCTAAGAAGCCACAACCCACAATGCATACAGGAGTGTAGGAAAGAGATGGATGGTTAACTCAGATCAACATGGGATTCCTCACCTTTGTTGCTCCTAATGCTGTAAATACATCCCTGTCTGCCTGTTGTCCCCCTGGATTTCCTTCTTCTAGCCTCCAGACTTTGTGTTCCTCCTGTTCGATGGGATTACTACTTTTCCTAGGCCAACATGGATTCTCTCATTCTGCTGCCTCCTCAGGGCTTGGCCTCTATCTTTCATAGAATATTGCTGCAACTGGTTTAGGGCCTTCTGCCTGTCCTGATTCCCCCTAGCAACAGCAGATAAGCTAATGGCAGACAGGGAGTCCCTTAGGTTCAAAGCATCTTAGCCAATGGCAGCCAGAGACTCTTCTGACTTCTCCACTCTCCTCTCATTTCTGGACAGGTATGGCAATCTTGCCCTCTTCTCTCTCTCTCTCACACACAGGATTTTCCCTTTGTTTCTTCTTTATTTCTTGCTGAGCAGCCCCTCCATCTATGTTCTTCTTATTTGTTGGTCTATGGCTGTCCCACCCTGTCAGTTTATTATATATTTTGATCCTGGCCCAACCCGGGGACTTGAGGGAAGAGACAAAATCACCTGTTTATCTTCTACTTCTGAAGTTTAAAATAAACAAAATGTTTTATTTAACACAGGCTGTGGTCACACATGCTAAATAATTCACTTTCAATCCACTTTCAGTGTACTTTCCAACTGGATTTTACTGTGTGGACTGGCAAGATCCAGTTGGAAAGTACATTGAAAATGGATTAAAGATTATTTAGTGTGTGTGACTGCAGCCTTAGAGGAGAAAAGGTCAGGGGTAGGATGTAAGAGGTAAACAGATGATAAAAACTGAGGTAATTTTGTAATCACACTAACTCCAGATAATTTGTTGCCCACAAGTAAGTGTTTCTTCTATCCAACAGGGTCTTTAAAACTTTGATGAGAGAGGCTTTCTTTTCAGTTTCTGCTTTAACACTAAAACATAGTTTTTTTTAGTTTCACAGACACTTCAAGTTTAGAAGGCAGAAACATACCACTCAGTTCCCAAAAGCTTTCTTCATACACAGATCAGGGATCACTCCTCTTTTAAGACCTATCTCCATTTAAACTGGGCAGAGATTACTTCTCTTAACTAAAAGCAATTTCTCTTTTCAGCTTGAATGGGGATCCTCATTGATCCACTCACTCCTTCTGCCACTTTCCAAGTCCACAGTCATGGCTAAACTGTCTCTTCTTCAACTGTCAGTTCCCAATGGTCATTTCTTAACTGATGCTCTCCACAGAATTCCGTTTGAACCGCCTGTCACTCAAAGGTTCTCAGACTCTGTGAGGCATTAACCCTTGACAGCCCATCACAGCAGGTCAGCCAATCACTGCCAGAGGCTCCACTCTTCCTACTGCCACCACCACAATGCAGTACAATATAGATAAAACATGGACTCATTCCAAATGGAGATTGCAAAAGAAGAGAAGAGGAATGGACTGTTCTTCCAATAGCAAATTTAGAATCCAGTGGCACCTTTAAGACCAACAAAGGTTAGTTCAAGGTGTGAGCTTTTGTGTGCATGCACAAAAGTATGCATGTACACGAAAGCTCATACCCTGAATAAACCTTTGTTGGTCTTAAAGATGCCACTGGATTCTAAATTTGTTCTACTACTTCAGACCAACATGGCTGGCCATCTGGATCTCTCTTCCAGTAGCAGTCTTTCTTAAATTATCTTATGGAGTCAAGATTTAAAGGTTTTGGTATTGTGGTTGCTATCTTTTGCTCAGTATCTCAGGTTAACATTTTTGAAGGATCTAGGCTTGTCAGGCACCTGCCTGGAACTGTGGGGGCAGAATGTGGGGGAAAGGATGTTGACGATGCATCGATATCACTTCCAGCTAGAGCCTGAGAGTGGCATCACAGATGCTGTAGGATTTTGCCCAGTCTCTGTGGTAAAAATCATCTAGATTCCTAGAGTGTTGAAGTCAGAGACATCCTTCCCTTCCCCAATTTTCCCCTACCACTTACCCAGTGTTCCCTCTAAGCGGTGGAGTATTGTGAGCAAAAATTCTACTTTGTGAGCTACTGGCATAAAAATTGTGAGTGAGCAATTTGGCTACTGCATCAAATAGTTTGCTCTGGAGCTGTCCTTCCTGAGCAAAGACAAAAATGTATGAGCCGGAGGATAAAGAACTCTGAGCTAGCTCACACTAACTTAGCTTAGAGGGAACACTGCAGTCAACTGAGCATCAGTAGGGATGGGGGAGTGCTGGCAGGAGTTTGCCTACTGATAGAGGGCAAACGACAACCCTAGAAGGACCATAAGATGGAAAAAGTGAAAAACTTGGATTCATTTAGCATGTGTTTGTTAGGTTTAACTCCACATGTGGCTATTTAAGGTTCTTGAGTAGACAATATTTTTTCAAAGAATTTGGGTAGATGGACTTGAATATGATGTTATGCGAAATCATGATTCGATTAAATTATGTAATTGTCCTAAGGCAGGACACTCCACTAGCTATGATCTGTCAATTTGAGCCAAAACAGAATTTTCAACCTGGTTTATTAACCTCAGTTACCTTACTTTGGTTTTGTGTAATGTACAAACACACACATCTTGGCTTATTTTTCTTGGTACAATGCAAGGCACGATACTAACTTGGTCTCTGTGCAGGAAGCAGGGGGGAAAGGTGGAAATTACAAAACCCACATTTGTCAGGGAACATCAGGATCTCAATAACTGACTGCAGGCTGAGTCATTGCTTCACATGCTAGCCATCATTAAAATATTGTTTTGCGTTACGTCTGAACTGAGCCCCTGTCATCCTTTAGCTCTCAGTTAGCAAAAAGATTCATCCTCCTTTCCTTCTGTAATGAAAATCTCTCTCTCCCCCCCCCCCCCCCAATTAGGTTGTTTACATTTTGGAGAGTGGTTTTCAAAGGTCCCACAAGCTCAGCTAAAAAGCTCTTGATAAACTTTAGTGTCTGGTTTTCTTTTTTTATTTAAAAAGCCAAGGAAAATGGTTTTAAATAATCAAGTGGCTTTTGAAGGCTGCTTTCCTTTAAAGCTGGTGTAATTTCAGCACTGATCTTCCAAACCCCTTTGTCTAATCCTGTGTTGTAAGCTTTCCCATAACAAAACTTAAAAAGATCCTTCTGCTCCCCAGTGGGCAGTTATCATTGTATTCCCCATCGCATTTGCACATTAGCAAAGCTTTATCCCATCATCATATCCAGCTTTTTGTTGAGCTTTGTTTTGTTTTGAAAGCATCGAGGTAACTCTCAGGTGGCATCTAACAAACACTGAGTGGGTGTGTCACCCGTTAAATGACCCAGCCAGCTGGACAGGTTTAGGTACAATTTACTGGAAATGTATTAAACGTGCCTTGGGAAATGATTCTTTCAAATGTTCCCACTGCCGGTGCAATACAGATTAAGACCTTGGCATGAATCGGAAGAAAAATTAAATAATAATGACATTTGGAAAGGCTGGGAGAATTTTTTTTTTAAAAAAAGCCTTGATGTTAGAATAATGTTGCCAGCTCTAATTTCAAGCAAGCTTAAATGCTGACAGTTAGAGCATCACTGCGACTGCAGGAGCCATAGGCAGGCTGAGGTTGGAATTCTCTGTGCTAGGTGCTGTACAGTGCCTGTCACTCATCTTGATTTAAATATTCAAAGTGCAAGTAAGCGAGAACACAGTGCTGGTGGTGCAGAATGTTGGGTTGGACCAAAGCTGCTTTTTTGCTGGTGAAAAGGGGAAGGGATGTCCCCTTTCAACACCAAAAAGAGTATACCGAGGATCATGGGATCTGAATGGACAAAAGCCATGTATGATGAGATCTGTAACAAGGAGAGGGGCTAGGTGAGATTGAGTGAAAAAGCTGGCTGACTCCAACTCAATGGGTATCTTCCTTTAAAAATGATGGCATTAGGGTTTGTTGTTTTTAGCTCATTTAAGAGAGGTGAAGTCTGTCCTGAGAACATTAGGTTGTTTACATGAATGGAGTGAGTTTGCAGAAGGGATTTTTGTTACTTCCTGTTCCTTTCCCCACCATTCCTCTATACACCCTTAAAATCTACTGCTGAGAGTCAAGGGACCCTCCAGAACAATATTCCATGTGTCACATTGAGGTGCAGGAAAGAGAGAGGATTGGTCCAGATCATCCCCCCCCCCCCCCGCCAACTTTTGGTTCATGGATGGAGCTTTTGGTTCATGGATGGAGTTTATTCCACTCACACAAGAGTGAGGGGGCAACTTCGTTCAACTCTTTTTTTTCCTTTTTCTGCAGCCTCATGTTCTGAATGGTGTTGGTGGGGGCCAGTACTAGTTTGGTAAGGGCACAGGGGTTACTGCAGGAAAGGGAAGGTGATAAAAGTACTTCTACAAAACTGATATGTTCCTGGAGCCTTGCCGTATCTCATAAACATCATCACCGTATCTCATAAACATCATATTTCATCGATTTATTTATTCCATCAAAACTCATTATAAGTTAGGCTGTCTGACCCACAGGCAACAAAAAGGGCAGGAGGGAAGAGGCAAAATGAAATGGGGAGTACAGAACTTAGAATAAACAAAGGTCACTCATCTTATCAGAACTCCTTTGTTTTCCCGTGAATTTCCTTGGCTAGGCCACCTGAGCAGGAACCTACAAATTTGTCTCAAAGCTTACAATAGCTCAGTACTGGAGTGCTTTTGTTACTCTTATTGAAAGTCTATTTTGCTTCTCTTGAAAGTCACTGGAATTTACAACAGGGTGGTTAGTTACTAGTTACAGATAGACTTCATTTGCTTGGAGTTAAGGGAAGGAAACAGTAAGGTGGTTGGAATATAGCTTGCAAAGAAAACAGAAGCCTGAATTTATCAGCTGGCTGTGGGCTTCAGGTGCATGCTGTGTACTTCGGAAGGAACAGGAGTTGCTGTAGACTATCGCTGTCTGAGAACTTGCCTGCTCAACTTGTACATTAATAAACAGATATCATTTTAAAATACATGGAGCTACATGCTATTTTTGCACTTTTAAGACATCCCAACAGGGTAGAAACATACTTACCATGTAAATGCCCGTGATTCTCTATGTGTAACTGGGAATCCTGGAAAAGGAGGGCTCCCAGCCATGTGGAAGCCCTTTTCAGATGTTAAGTCTATGTGCCCTAGGAGCCCATATCAAGAGTGAAAAACCTAGTGTGGTTTGTGTGTACCAATGCTGTATGTGCATGCAAAATGTGTATATTGTCACTATTCAGAGAACATAGCAACTAAATGTATCTGGAGGATCTATGCATGGTTGCAGGCCTCCTGGTAAGTGTGGATGTAATGTCTGAAAAAGAACTGGACAGAGCTGTACATGTGTGCATAAGCTCTGTATGTACATTGAAAAGACCGTGTCTTTTCAAGGGTGGAACTTGCTGCTATGATCCTGTTCTGCCCTGAAGCATGTTCTTTCAATGCAATTAGAACATCTAGAAAGAACACTGATTTTCACAAGGAAACTTGCCCTGTAAAAGCTTCCTGGTTGTTGGGGCAGAGGGGAGCATGGAATGATACAACTAGGATATATTTCATTGCCCTCTTTTGTTTTTTTGCAGTCTCCTCTGAAGCTGAGACTTCACTAAACAAACCCATTAAGTCAACCTATTTTTTTTTCATTGAAGACACTCAATTTGGAAATGGAAGATAATAACTGACAATATACTGAGGCCACGTATTCCATTCTTCACAGATTAAATGATCCTTGCTTGAGATCATCAAAAATAATAAAACCATTAGTAGACTTTGGAACGTAACAGACAATTGGAGAAAATAGTTTCCTCTCAATCTATACCTTAATAATAATGGAATCAAATAATGATAATAATAACGAACATCTTGATGACCATGATGAATGGAAAGAGATCTTAGTGATGCAGGAAATTGAAAACGGACCAAAGAAGATCTCAATATAAGAGAAAGCACAAAATTGCTAATATTGTTTTATTTTAAAGTTTTCCTTTCTCAAAGAGGCACCATTTTTAATGTTTCTTCCTCCAGTTCTCAAAACGGATTGCAGTTTTATTGGGCTGAACCAATCTTGCCTGTTTTCTCATAATGAGCTTCCCCTTAAAGGGAAAATGTTGTTGCCTGGCTAGAAACTGTTCAGATGTGCTGAAGAATCTTGTTCTTCAGCCTCAGCCATCTCACCTAGCATTGGGCAGTCCAGATATTACTATGTAAGATAGACAGGCACTTGCCTTAGGTGGAGTGACTCAGGGGCTACGCAGACACCAGTTGCTTTCTCTGTGCAACAGTTTACAAAATGGTGTCAGCTGCCTCCATGATTCTCTTCTTAAGGGAGCCTTTTGTTAGTTGCAGTGAAGCCAGTAAGTCTCCTAAATAAATGGCGGGTTGCTGTGTGTGCATATTTGCATTTCCCATACATGGTATGCAGAGTGCATATGTGTGCACAATGCTACAAATCCAGTCATTCAGCCCACCTTGAGTGATTTATTAGTCTACAAGTGAATAATGTGTCAGCACACAAGTGTTGGATGGATTTTGTTTCTGGCTCTGTACCCTTTGGTTCTGGCAACTGGCTCTGAAAATTGTCATTGGACCAATTAAATTTGGTCTGGATGGAAACTGGAATAACACCTCCCCTTTTCTGAACCTAGACTAAGAAAAAAAAATCCCTTTTCAAATCCTTAAATTTGGATTTTTTTGGAAGTAATTTTGAATTTATTTTCTGCACTTTTTCAGCTTTTGAAATGTTGGAAACAGCTGGCTACAGTGTTCCCCCCCCCCTAATCTTTAGGATGCTGCTTTGGTCTCAGTAAATAAACCAGGGGTTATGATCAAGTTGTTAGTTTTGTAAAAAGGAGATTGGCTTGTGGAATAAAACACTGGCAAAGGTCTAAAGTAAGCCAGTCAAAATGAACCAGTCATAATTGCCTAGCATGATTTACCATTTTATTTCAGTAGTCCCTAAAAGGCAAGGGAAAAAAATCAAATAAATCATTTTTCTTTCACTATGATGTCAATTTTTTCATTAGTTCAACTTTATTATAATGGTTATGGTAGGCTTTAAAGATAAAGTTTTTGTTCCTTTTTGTATTAAACTGTCAGTTCATTTCTGGTAAATTCTGAGTGTCATTTAAAGCTTCCTGAATCAGTCCTCATACATCTCTGACAGTCTCCAGAATCTGGACGTGTGACTGCCACTGAAAACAACATCTCTCTGACAAGTTTCTCTCTCCCCTCATAATGTGTAGCATCATGGAAAATGGACTGGAACCAGTGATCCTGTATCCTCCTTTCCAGCAGTCCTTTCAGATCCCAGGGACGGTGATTCCTGAGGGATCCAAGCAGACTAATAACTATAGCTATCAGGGGGATGCACTGAGATGGGGAAGAGGGTAAAATTACCCTCTCCTCCTGTACGTTCCACTCTGCTGATGGATGGAGCTAAAGGGGAAACACAAGAGAGTCAAATCCCTAGAAGATGCTTGGAAGCTAATTAAAACCACACTAATTTAAGTTCAAATAGAATGCATTCCACAGGTGCAGAAAGGCACTGCCAAGTCTAAAAAAAGGCCTGTGTGGTTAACAACGCAAGTCAAGGAAGCTATAAAGGTCTGCCCCAGTGAACTGAACAGGAGGGACCACAGGCTCTGGCAAAAGAAATGTAAGTCAATAATTAGGCATGCAATGATGCGGCCTCATGAAGCTGATGGGCAGTAGGTTCAGGACAGACAAAAGGAAATACTACTTTACATGGAGAGTGATTTAAATGTGGAATTCGCTACCATAGGATGTAATGATGGCCACAGGAATAAACAGTTTAAAAGGGGGATTAGATAGATTCGTGGAGGACAAGTCTATCAATGGCTACTAGCCATGTTGACTAAAGGGAACCTCCACATTCAGAGGCACTAATTCTTGGAATCCTAGAACCAAGAGGCAACATCAGAGGAAGGCCTCAGCCTCTGTGCCCTGTTGTTGGCCATCCAGAGGAAGTGGTTGGTCACTGTGTGAGACAGGATGCTGGACTAGATGGATCACTAGTCTGATCCAGCAGGGCTCTTCTTCAATGAACACTCTAAACTGTGGATGTTTGTGAGCTTTTCTTACATTTTTATGAGTGTAATTTCATCTCCTCCCTCTTCCACATTGTAGTCCCCTGACCTGCATGGCTATTGGTCCCCATGGGTACTGCAGTACTGGAAACCAACTTTCCATGAGTTGGAAAGGACTCCCTTGGTGGGAAGGAAATGTGGGAAAGAACTGTGACCATCAGCACCGTCCACTGATGGATTGCTAGATCCAAACTCATGACCTTTAGATTTGCTGAACTAGTGGTACATGCCTTTACAAGCCAGAAGATAAGGCTTGTAGTGCCTCTCCAGTCTCTATTTTTCAAAAAAATTAGGTGAACATAAAGCAGCCAATCAAAGCAGTGCTTCCTCATGACTGAAGAGATTGCAAGTAACTATAACTGCAGTGGGACCCTGCAAGAGTGTACATTTCCAGTCAGTACAGTTCTCCTGTCTTTTTCATTGAGAATGAGTGCTCAGTCAAGTAGTGTTAAGAAACACATCTCACATCTGCTCATGTCACTGTGAAAGAAATGTGGCGATGGAGGGAGACATGGCAACTACGGTGGTGGCAAGGGGAACAAATGTGCAGGAAAGCTAGATGAGGTTTACACATGTGCAATTGGCTTTTTAACGCAATTGAACATGTCCATAGAGTTTGAACCATCATAATATAATTGGTCAGATATTCAGCCATATTGATTGCAATGAGTAGACAGATGAAGCTGAACTGACAGGTGATTGCAGGGATGGGTCACCAACTAGTCGGCCCTAGGCTATTGCCTAAAATGCCAGGACTGCCAAGAGTAGCCCTGTGGTGCCCTGGCAGTCAGGCCAGGTGGGCCAGGTGGGCCAGGTGGCCTAAGGTACCAAAAGCCCTTGGGCTGTCCCTGGGTGATTGAGTGTCTTCACCTGTGACATCAGCATATTCACCATAGCAACAGAATTGTTGGTTCTGCTACCCAGAAAGAAAAAAAAAACTAGCATCACTGTAACAGTAACATGTATTATCTGAAGAAATCAGCAGTGACTCATGAAAGCTCATACCCTGCCTCAACTTTTGTTAGTCTGTAAGCTGATACTGGACTCTTGCTCTTTTCTTCTGCTACAGACAGACTAACATGTCAGTTACCCATCTTGATCTAGATGTATGTTTTTGTGCAATGCTTGTGATGTCATCAGCAAACCTGAATCATCAAAGCTCATGGAAGTGAACAGCAGTGTGTGCAAGCAGTGGAGGCAAGGAAGATGAACAAATATGAAGTAGAGAACAGCTGGGAAATTGCACTTTTCAACAGGGAAACAACCCCAAATCCAAATTTGTAGCCTTGTCTCACTGCCCAGGAAATTTTGGAATAAGCTTTAAAGGGGTGTTTTTGTTGTGGTTGTTGTTCAATTAGACTTTATCCTATGTATTGACTGTCAGAGGTGGCAGCCGTGTGTGAGTGGGCTACAAATCCGTTATAAGGGCCCAGAAACTCAAGCCAACACATTGACAGTGAAAAATAATAATAGACACATCTTTGCCTCCAGCCTGCCCCTTCCCCAAGCCAATTTGCAGTTAGTTACTAAAAATATTGGAAATAAAAAGCAAATGTTGTGGCGAGCAAACACCTTCAGAGAAGTTCTGAAGGCCTTTCCCATTCTGTTCTCTGGGGGTCAGCAAGTTTGAGGTATTACAGCCACTAAGTGAAAATGAAAACTTCAAGAGGCTTGCTGTCTATCACCGGCATCACTAAATCTTTTTTCAACAATCCCGGGCAGTGAATTATGGAAGCATGGAATTGACTTACACTTCATTTCGAGCTGTAGTCAGTTACTCTGTCAAACACAACAGCATTCTGAAAAAGCCCATAAAAATATATGACAGACGAAAGTGGCAACCTCTAGATCTTTTTACATGGTTCTAATGTTAAAAAGCATTATGCTAGCTTGTGGGGAAGCAAACCAAGAGTGCCCTTTTGAGATGGGAAGGCATCTGAATTTCTCATCCTCATTTCAATTTTGTGTCTTTCTTGGGTGAACAAAGTATGTGATTTTTATTATAATTTTATGCCATTTTCTGTTTCTTTTCATAGAATTTCTCCCCCTGTAAAACATACACATTTTTCAAGGTTATTCATTCAGCAATAAATCAGCATTAAACAAACTTATATATATGAATCATATATACGGTATGTATACACTGAGTATCAACACATGAATAAACAATACACATGAATCTATAGGGGAAATGAAACAGTGTACTACAGTACAATCAGAGACGAGAAGAAAGTAACAAACATTTGTTCATCCTTGGCTTTGAGAGAAATCGTTATGTATGTGGTAACATTTTAATCCCATCCTTCTTCTAAGCAGCTGAGGGTGGTATACATGGTTCTCCACTTCTCCATTTTATCCTCACCATAACCCTGTGTCGTAGGCAGGGCTGAGAGTGACTGGCCACCAGCAAGCTTCATAGCAGAGTGAGAATTCAAATGTGGATCTCTGTAGTCCTAGTTGGAAACTGTTAACAACTACTTCAGTTTGGATATTTTTGTAAGTATAGGAGGCTCACATGAGACCTGCTGGGTGACCTTGGGCCAGTTACAGTTCTCTCAAAGCTCTCTCAGCCCCACCTGTCTCACAAAGAGAGGAAGGGAAACGCAATTGCAAGCCACTTTGAGACTCCTTAAGGTAGAGAACAGTGGGATATAAAAAACCACTGTTCTTCCTCTTCTACTACCTGAGGAAGCAGATTCAGGGGTTCTCCTGAAGACCAGCAAACTGCATCAGCTAATTAGAAGAAGAGATTGGATTTATACCCCGCCCTTCACTTGTAGTCTCAGAGCGGCTTACAAACTCCTTTCCCTTCCCCTCCGCAAAACAGATGCCGTGTGAGGTAGGAGGGGCTGAGAAACAACTTTCCTTGAGAGAACAGCTGGTACAGAGCTATGGCTTGCCCAAGGTCATCCAGCAGGTGCAAGTGGAGGAGTGGGGAATCAAACCCAGTCCTCCCAGATTAGAGTCCACGCACTTAACCACTACACCAAACTGGCTCTGAGGCACCACCTGAGGCACCAACATGTTTGGGGCCACTCCTGAAAAGAAGGCTTCCCCTTCCTTTGACAATTGTGGAATAATAACTTGGGAAAGAAAATATGACATATTTAGGCAGGGGTAAAGAAGTGCTTTTGGCTATGTTACTGATGTACTTCCCTCTTCCAAATTCAGCATAAAGCGTTTTCCTAACAATCTTTTTAAACCCATGGCCTTATGGGCAACGAGGAACCTTAAATTAAAGGGTTACGGCTAGGACTGAAAGCTTTATGGTAAAATATTGTTTTTTCACAGTAACAAACATAGCATATTTCATGGCACATTGTCAAAGACTTGGGTATTTCATGATGAAATATGAAATATTTATTAATCTGGGAAGCGTTTTGAATTCACTCCCAGTCTTAGGTACAGCTGGCACATCTTGAGGCTATAGTTGTGTGATCTAAGAAATCGTGATTGTATGAATGGCAGAAATAATGAGGACTCTTGTTGCTTCTATTGAATCTTGATTACTTGGGTTTTTGTTTCATATCAAAAGTGAAAGTGGCTAGTTCTCATGTTTTTGGAGAGAATTCTGAAAATACAGGAGTCTGTGTTTGGTAGGTAGGTGAGAGAAGACGAATATGGTATTCCATGTTTCCACCCATTTTCCTTGGTCCCTACCATGTCAATTATTGTTATTCAGATATTGATACTCCACTTTTCTCTCCGATCAGGTTCTTATACAGCAAAGGTGTCAAACTCATTTTTTATAAGGGCCGGATCTAACATATATGTGACTTTGTCAGATTGGGCCATATGTGCCATAAAACATAATGCCAGGTACTAGAGATATAAACTTTATAAAGGACAGCAGCTGGTAAGTTCTGGGTTGTTGTGTCCTTAATGCAAGGCCCCATGGGCTGGCGGTGGTGCAGAGGAAAACCCGCATGGGCAGACTGGAGAGCCAGTGGTGCAGCACTGGGCAGACAGTCCCGTGCTGCCTGGAGGGGAGGCAACCCCCTTCCCCAGCCTGCTCCCCCACCAATGCTGTGAGCCCGGGCCCCAGGGTAAAAATGTGAAGTAGCTGGGTGTTGCAAGATTCCCCCTGCCCCTGAGCCAACATGAAAGGGGACTCGGAAGACAAGTTGAACTGACACCCCCCCCCCCCAGCCTGTGGAAACAGAGCTGCAGTGGCCCACGTTTGAGGCCATGTGCATGGCGGGTCCCAGGTCAAGTAAAGCCCAATAATCTGGAGATGTCCATATGGCAGTGGCCGCCTCCAGCCAAGGCTGCCAGGCAATCCATGGTGGGGTGATGTTGGGGGTTCAAGCCAAAGATCATTGGCAAGCTGTGCCACTTCCATGCAGTGGCAACTGCCCCAGGTTGAAGGCCACTGAATCATCTAATGGGGGAGTGGGCACCATGTGCACATGGGCATGCATGTGGCAGAGGCCCCAGGCCACCCAGCAACCAGTATAACTGGAGATCACCAGCACAACCACCCCTTGAGGTGACCACCAACTACGGCTGGAGGCCACCAGGTGGTCCTTGGGGGAGGGAGGCCTGGCCACTGAGTCACATGCTTGGTGGCAGGACAAGGCCCCCAATGTGTGGAAGAAACTGCTGAAGAACATCCCCCCCCCATGGGCTAAAGAACAGCCACCACATGGAGGGGCTGAATACGGTGCTGGCGCTGGCTGCCAGCAGGTCCCAGCAGAGGATCATCTGCATCCTCCACATGCAAATGCCCATGGCCATCTGGGACAGCATCCCCAAAGCTGCAGGCTGAGCAGAGAGGCGTGCAACCTCCCCTTGAAACCCTGAGCCAGCATGAATGCTGTGGCTCCCAACTTACCAGTGAGGGTGCTGCTGAAGCAAAGGGGTTCTGCTTGATTGCTACAGACGAAGTTGTTCCACCATGCTGAAGCCACAATTGGAGTGACTCTGCCCCCTGCGTAGCCTCCTGTTCCCTCCCTCACACCAGTTGCTCGCAGGCCGGATAAGTGTCCTGGACAGGCTGGTTCCGGCCCCCAGCCCTTATATTTGACACCCCTGCTATCCAGCTTATGACTTTGTTCTGCTCTCCTCCATTTACCGCCACAATAGCTGTGTGAGGTAGGCTGGGCTGAGAGAGAATAACTGGCCCAAGGTCACCCAGTGAGTTTCCATGGCAGGTTAGGTAGTTGAACCTGAGCCCTAGTCTGGGGCACTCTAACTACAGGGCTTCCATGTTTTTTACTATGCAATTTCAGTTGCTGCCATTGTACATTCAGCATTAATATAACTACTAGACCTTCTCAGGTTGTTTTTTTGGGGGGGGGAATGAATTCAAATGGGAAAAGTGAGTGTCATGAGCATCTGCAGCCTCAGACTGGGTCCCTGGCTACTCAACTAGCACTGGGTTTTCAAGGGTTCTTTCATGGCAAGGTTTTCCACATTTCAAACATCTCAAGGTTTGCCAGATTTCAGATTTTTGGCAGTATTTTCCATATAACACATAAATGATATAAAAAGCCATAAAGTATTAAAAACACCAGTACAAACTTGGTCAAAATGGAAAAGCTCACTATGGCAGTGGGTTGGATTCAGCCAGTTCTTTTTTTTTTGCTTAATCTCACCCAATTCTTACTCCAGCCCCCATCCCATATGGCTTTTGTCCATGCAGGTCCCATGATCTACAGCACAGTCTTATTTGGAGGTGGAAGAGGACCCATCTTCTCATTTTTTTGCCAGTGGAGAAGCTGCTTATATCCAGTCCAATGTATGGGGCGGGGGGAATAGCAACAATATACATATTCGTACATCGCTATGGGATGTATGTACTCACTAGCTATCAGTCCCCTCTCCTGGAAATGTCTCATTCTTCTATACTATTTCCATCCAGCTTTACTGTACCAGGAATGTTTCACGGCCTAAATTAAGAGTGTGGCCTGGACAATGACCTCATCCCACATTCTGTGTGCAAGAAGCTACTTGCCCATGTGAGCTGCCAGGGAGGCTTATGAGTTATGAATCTAGCCACCAGTGAGCTCCCTACTATTTAATATTTTGAGGTAAAAGGGACCCATTTGGACAGCTCAACATACATTGAAGCCTGTGACTGCTGTGAGCCACTCTGCCATGAAATCTTTGGCGGCACTGTTGGCACAGCCAGCCCAATTGGATCAAAATGTAAGTGGGCTGGAAGTGATCCCAGGCTGACATCAGGGCAGCAGCAATCTGATGCCCCATCCAAGAACATTAAAAATCAGCTCAAGGGGAAGAGAGTGGAACAACTGTGTAGGTGAAGTGAGGTTGCAGAATGGAGCAGTCTTTGGGTGGCTTTCAGCTTGGTTGGGGTATCTAGTTAGAAACATGATGGCCTGGATGAAATAAGGAATAACCCCCCCCCCCCCATTTTTGCTCCTGTTGTTTTTTCCTGGTCCAGCACCATTCTAATCCATGAACTGTCATCCTAAACTCTGTGGCAGTTGGCTACTCTACTGACTAGAAGGCATGACAGTCTGAGGAAACAGAATGGATTTCCCCAAGGACCACAAGGGAGAGATATGCTGTGAGGACAGATGGGCTACACATTGGTTCCATTCTCAGAGTGAAATCTCTTCAAGTATGAGGTGTGCTTTGACTGTTGTGTCAGAAAAACCAGTAATCTACAATAAACTGTCAGTTTCTTCTGGTCTTCCTTCAGATTCTGTCCTGGCATTGCATCCCCCAAGTTAACTCCGTGCCCATGTCCAGAAGCCTACTGTTTTGAAATGAGACATCATCCATTTCAGGTAGCCAATTGCTTTTAGATACAGGATCCGTCTGTGTCTAAAAATATAGGATTGAAGTAAATTTTGTCCCATGACTGTGTTGGGGAGAGGTTTTGGCCAGTGATTGGCTCAGCTGCTTTTCCATCATAAAGGGGCTGGGCAGTCAGAAGGGCTCTCTCTGGCCACCTGTTCAGATTTTAAGGATGAAAACAGCCATTATAAAATGTGCAGAAGTAATTTGAACACTTTGAGTTGGATCTACTGATCTCTGTGTGCAATGACTGCAGATCTTTCCCTCCTTCCCTCCCACAGCAGTGTGTTTGGACATCAGAAAAGTTGATTAATGGAGTTGTGGAATTTGCATGGACCAATAGCCATGCAGGTCGAAAGCTATGCTGAGGAGGGGGTGGGTCGGAATTGCTCTATTTTCCCATCATCACACCTTTGCTGGCTGAAGCAGCAGGAAAGACTTCTCCCTCCTTAGGACAGCTCCCACATGATTAATATTTATTTATTTAAAACATTTCTATTGCCATCTTTCCATCCAATATAGGATCCCCAAGGCAGCAAACATTAGAACTATTTCAAACATTAGAGTTTAGAATACTAATTTATGTAAATTATTTAAAGCAATCAAATAAAACATATAAACACATAAACAAGAAGGAGGGCTAATAAATGTTAAAGAAGGAAAGCTAAACAAAATAAGAAAATCCTCATCTGGTGGCTGATGAAGATGACAGAGAGAGAGAAAGAGAGAGATGAATCTCCTTGGGAATGGAGTTCCAACATTTTGGCACCATTATTGAAAAGTCTCTTTCTTGGGTTGTCACCCAGAAGAGACAGGAAATTAACCCCCCCACACACACACTGGGGTTGTGGGGGGAGGTATTTGTGAACTTCTTGCATTGTGCAAGGGGTTGGACAAGATGACCCTGGAAGTCCCTTCCAACTCTTAAGATTCTATGATTCATTCAAGAATAATGAGAAGTAGGGGATGAGGTCAGAGGGTGGCCAATTTGGACTGGGAAAAAGAATAAGTAGAGTTGGAATGCCTTCCCAAGAGAAAAGGTGAGTTTGGGGCTTTTCAGTATAGACAAAGAGGACAGAATACAGATTTATAAAATTAACCATGGTGTAGGAAAGTGCTTATCGTGTTGGATCCTGTCATGACCCCCTCTGGTCAGCTCAGTGATTCAAACTTGGAATCCTCAGGGGAAGAATCTGAGGAGGTAAGGCCATCAGCTGAGGAGGACCAGCGGGACCGTGGAGGGCTCAACATGGCAGAGGTGCTGGGTGACAATATGCCAGTGGCACCAGAGGCCCCTCTCTTGGAGCCTCCAAGACAGTCCTTGATAATGACCCCTGAGATAGTCACCAGACTTCCACTGTGCAGATCTTGAACCCAGGCCCATATTCCTCCTAGGACCAATTCCCACTCTGCAGGAACTGCAGCAGTAGAAGGCTCAGGCCGAGGTGGCCCAAAGGAGGCTCATTGCCAGACTAGCTATGTGCATCCCCATCCCAGAACCATGCAGTGAGAGTGGTACTTCTTTGCAGGATCCTGGCCAAAGCAGAGCACAGCACAGGGGCTTCAACACCTGCCAGCGGTGCAGGTGAGCCTGGTTATCTCCAAACCTATTTAGGCTGAGGCTGGGGAAGGCTGTCTTGCTGGCTCAAGCCCAGTGTCCCAGCCACATCTCACTATCCAGACCTGAGTGTGCTACTCTAGAAGAAGGGACCTAACTAGTCCTGTCTGCAGGGCGCACAATAGATTCTACAAGATTTTCTGCAAGAAAAAAGGAAAGATGGGTCCTCGTTGACCATTAAAAAACTGTGCTTGGTGTCGTGGGACCTCTATGGACAAAAACCTTGGGGTCTGTAGTAAGGAGGATAATTGTTCAACATTGAGTGGGAGAGCTGGCTGGATCCAACCCTTTCCCTTACTTTTGCCTAATTCCAGAACTCAGGGGCACCCAGTGAAGTTGATGAGAGATAAAAAGAAAGCATTTCTTTAGATAATGCATGATTTGTATTTTTCAGATCAAAAGGTGTCTATCACATGACAAATCCTGAGAGGAGGCCCTATCAGTTTTAGGTGGCTAGTTGCTCCTGTTGCCTGCCGCATTCTTATAAAATTCACAGCCAAAAGATATATTTATTTATTTATTTATTTATTCGATTTATACCCCGCCCTCCCCACGAAGGTATATATAATGATGGCTACAAACGGGGCTACATACCCCGGGGTATTATATAATAATACCCCGGGGTATATATAATGATGGCTACAAACATGGATGTCTTTAAAAAGACTGGGCAGATTCATGACAGATGTGTCTTTCAGTGGCTATTAGATGGGTGGAGCCTTCATGTACAGAGGTTATTATGTTTCCCTGAATACTTGTTGTTGGGGGGGGGGGGGAAGCAACAGGGAGAAACTGACTTCTGTGCTTGTGAGTTTACTGCGGGCAGGGTATCTCGCTGGGAACCAGGGTGCTCAACTAAAGGACCTTTAGTCTGACCTAGCAGGGCTCTTTCTAAGAAGATGAAGACAAAGAGTTTGATTTGTACCCTACCCTTCACTCAGAGTCTCAGACTGGCTTACAATCTCCTTCCCTTCCTCTCCCCACAACATACACCCTGTGGGAGGAGCTGGGAGAGGTCTGAGACAACTGCTCCTGAGAGAACAGTTACGAGAAAACTGTGGCTGACCCGAGGTCACCCAGCTGGCTGCATGTAGAGGAGTGGGGTATCAAACCTGGGTCTCCAGATTAGAGTCAGCCGCTCTTAACTACTACACCAAACTGGCTGTCTGAGGAATGTGGCTTAAACATATATCATGACTGGAAATCAGCAGCCAAATCTTGGGCTCCGGACCTCCACATGGGTGCATTTCACCAGCAGTCTCTGTCTCACCCTTGCATGTCAAAAGTTAACACAACTGAAGAAACTTTAGCTCTTGCATCCACCAGGGCCCTGTGAACAGTTATGTGACAGTTATAAAAACCCTTTGCAATCTATGATTTGGGGGTATTGTATTATTTTACATTCACTGTGAAACAAATTGCAGAGTAAAATGCCCCTCCCAAAATATAAAAAAATGCCCCATGGAGTGGTGGTACAATGCAAAACATAATTAGGTAGCACTTTGTTAAAAGTCTGCAGCGAAGTCTAACAAAGCCGAGTCCCAGATTTATATGCATGTAACTGTATAATACATAATTGTCAACTGTTCCGAAAAGATCTAATTTTGATAATGCATATTGAGATTGGTTGTCTGTTTTGTTAATGAGGGGTCTGAAAAACACTTGGCTTGACAGCTCGAAATGCAGTGCCACTGAGCACAGCCAGAGAATATGGAGCCAGAGGGATACAGTAGGGGTTTTTTTGTTTTGTGAAAAAGAGGTTTTCCTCGAAAGGAGAGAGAAAAATGGAGTATTCACAGTTTACAGCAGACTTCGAATTATCCTCCTGAAATATTAACACCACAAAACAACATATTCATCCACTTTTGACAATTTATAATTGATGTGCACAGTTTTTGGTTCGAAGTCAGCATTTCTAGGGCTTGCTCACAACCAGCTGTACACCTGCAAAGGGAAGCAACAGCAAAGAAGGAGGGGGAGACCAAGAAGGAATGCAAATCTTCATCGTTGAAGTAGGGATGATCTCAAACTTCTCATTCCTGCTGTTTCTCCATTATAATTTTGCTTCTCCTTTGTGGTAATCGAAGCCATGATTCTTTATTTTCTCACTATTTTCTATTTCCTTGTGCTAATTTCCCCCCATAAAAGATCAACATGTTTCACTATTATTTGTATGTCAGTGGCCCTTTCTGCACTGACAGTTTGCTCCAGAGAATCCAAGCAGTCAAGCCTGAAGGGTTGACTTCGCAGTGGCACACATTCCCTCTGCACTGGTTTGTATTCTATATGCATTCTGCATCTACAAGCAAAACCTGCATTTTTTTTGCCAAATTAATATGGAAATGTCATGTGACATATTGTGGGTGGCTTAATCTAAGATGAAGAGAAAGCCAAACATCTTTCAAAACTTTTAACTGCAGACCCAATCCCTCCCTTCCTCAATGATTCTGCAAAAAGAAAGGGAAGGGAGGGGAAAATCTAGGCCCACACGTACAAGACTGAGGCATCTGGGAGCAGGGAATCCCCTAGTCCTTTACTGATTCCTTCTTATGCTTTCTCTGGCTTTTTAAAAGTTACCCTGAGCAGGAGGACACACCCTCTTTTCTCTTTGGAGAAGGAGGGAAAGAATGGTTCTTAAAGATCTGGGAAGTGATTGTTAATGATAAAAGTGCACATCAATTATTGACAGTAGAGAAATCAACTCCACAATCTGGCTTTTTAGAAAAATGGTATTCCTTCTTTCAATTTATTGAAACTGAAACAAATGAGACCAGTGCACTCCTGAATAAGTATAAAGACATTGCTTTTTATTGATATATAAAGACTTCACTGTTAAAAGGGAAATTTAGTAAATTGAATGGTTGCCAAGTTTGTGTTTAAGTTAAGTTGATGTTTAATGTTTGGATGTATTTGGTTATAATTGAGTTTTGTTTTTAAGTTGGTGTTGAATGTTAAAGTTATAAAGATGTACTGTTTGTTGTAAAAAATTTAAAAAAAATTATAGTTACAAAAAAAAGGAGAAGGAGGGAAAGAAAACGGAATGGGGAGGGAGCGTCAACCAAAAGAGAGAGAGGAGGAAATGGTGGAGAGCAGTGGGCAGCACTTAAATACCTGCAGAAACAATTCTACTTCAGAAAAGATTAGTGATTTGAAAGTGGATGAGAACAAAGAATTGCAGCTAAAGGAGTTTTGGTAATGCAGGACAACAGTGTGCTGGAAGTGGTCTGAATGCAGATTCTTGTAAAATAAATGCAGAAACAAGAAAAAGCCCCAACACAAACTGGAATTAAAAGTGGGAGGGAATGCAGAATGGAAGAATAGGATGTGCTCAGAAACCGAGGCAAAATATAGGTACAGAAAGGGCCAGTGAACAACATTGTATATTACAAGTAGAGCATACATATATGTGTTTAATCAGTCCATATACATTGCATATCAAAATCGTACAGCTTGTGTACAAATTTAGAAAACACAAATGATTGCACAAAAACAGCAGCCAAAAAGAAGTATTGAAAACAATGTAAAAAAGAACATAAGCAAGTGTAGAAAGAAATATAAGGGAATATTCACCCACCTCCATGTTTAGCAAATCTGGTCTTCCTGACTGTGTTTCATGCTTGCTTGCTTTTGTTTTCTGCCAATATTTGTCCATTACAATTTTTTAAACTTCAAAATGTTAAAACATTTGACTTCCCCCCTGCTGCTTATTGTTATACATGTACATATTATATGCCATCGTTTATGGCAACCCTATGAATTAATGATCTCCAAAATGTCTTATCATTAACACTCACACACTAAATGCAATGGTAAATTTCTGAACTGTGACTGGTAATTCTTCAGATTTTAAGAGGGAACTGTTAGAATATGTTGCCATTTATCAATAAATATCAAAGCCAACTAAGTGCATTCAGTAAATATCCCTAGTGTCTTTTTTTTTTAAAAAAAACTTTGCATGTTGTCATCACTGTAACAATACTGTGAAACTGATCACTGTGTCTTGATTCCAGATGGCCTGAAAGAATGAAGACTATCTAGTTGTGTATGTATCTATGGTTCTCCTTCAAATTACAAGCTTCAGACATAGCTTGCCTTCTACAACTTCCCTTAGAAAGTCAGCTATGACTCATGGGATATGCAGTTCAAAGGGTGTGGAAATACATTGCAATGGGAAAGGGTTTTGTTTTTTAAAAAATCCATTACACCATGTAATACATATTATCATTTGTAACGATTAACAGTCGTGGCAAGTACTCATGCCACACATCATGTCACCAGCCAGGAACATGGTAAGTATCCCATTTAAATCAGGCCCCAGAGAAGAGCTTCCACAGATGATATTAATGAGAGCAGCCTTTTATTTTCCCAGACCATCTAGGACTTTAACAGTCATAACCAACAATGTGAATTGTGCCCAGAAGAAAGTGGGCAACCAATGCAGTTGTTTTAGCACTGTGAGATCCTGGTAATACCTGTCAGCAGTCAGGGGACTTTTAGCTGGTGCTTCCAAATAGTCTTCAGAGACAGCTTCGCATACAGTGCATTTAGTAGTTTCATCTGGATATGATCATAGCATGGATAATCATGGCCAAATATTGCATCGCACGGAAAGGCCCCCACTGGAACATCAGCTGAAGTTGGGTAAAGGGGCAAAGTGCCACAATGGAGCATTCCGCCTTATGTACAAATCTAATACCGAATTGTTCTTTCAAGGAGAGTGATACCCTGTCCCAAATTGATTGAGTCTTTAATCCTTGGTTGCCCATATTACCAATCAACACCATCTCAATCTTGTCTGGAATGAGCTTTGTTTTATTGGTTCCCATCCAGTCTATTACCATATTCAAGCATCAGTTCAGAACATCCATAGCTTTACCTGATTCAGCTGAAAAGGAGAAGTAGTACTGATGGCTGACTCTAAATCTTAGAACGATCTCTTCCAGGAGTTTCATGTAGGTGTTAAACAGCTTCGGTGAGTGTGAATATCAAGGCAGGATATTACATGTTATGAATGAATTAGTGAACGAATGTTACTCTCTCACTTGGATTTTGAAAGCACCAGATTCTATATATCGAACAGAGTAATGACTGGATTACTGCTCATGTCAGGTGGAAACTTTCAAACAGCAGTCTACCTGGATTCATTTTCCTGTGGTGGTCCATCTTAAATGGTCCTCCATCTCTGTAGAGACTATGAAAAAAATTTCCTCTGCTCCTGAATCATGGTGCTCTGGGTCAGTATAGGAAACCATATTAGGAGGATATTGATCTGCCTTATGTGTAGGGACTAAGATGCGCTAGAGTAGCCCCATGACTGTCATGGCAGCCATTCACAGCTACAGAAAGTTCCTCAAGAACAACCACTTTTTGCCTGGCCTGGATAGCCCAGGCAAGCCTGACCTCATCAGATTCAGAAGCTAAGCTAAGGCTGGCCCTGGCTAGTGTTTGGATGGGAGACCTCCAAGGAATACCAAAATTGTGAGGCAGAAGCAGGTGATGGCAAGCCATCTCTGAATGTCCCCACTAGGGGTTGCCCAACTAGGGGTCACCAGAAGTCAGTTTGACTTGATGGCAAAAAAAGAACAATCCCCCCCCCTTTTCTTTCTAGAAGTATGAGTGAGAAAGAAAGACCTTGAGACCAAAGCTGATACTGTAGAGCAGGGATGGTTCCTATCTAGTTCTTTGCACCTCTACCAAATTTTAATGAATTTACCAATTTTAAAAAAAAATTCTAAAAGAAAATTCCATTGTAGGGGGGACAAAACCAAAAATTATTCCAAAGGGTAAGAAATAGAGAAATTTAACACATCAGAGTTATGTGTCTCATTTGGATTTTATTTATTTCTTATGTATATTTATATGACCATTTTTCTTTAGTTTTCTCTTCAAAGGGGGGTGCTACACTGTTCAGAACTGGCTGATCCCTTCATCCCTGGTTGGTCATTTTGTCAGTCACCACATTGTTTGAAATGAGCTTCAGTTTATTGGCTCTTATCCACTTTATTACCACCTCCAAACATCAGATAGAACATCCACTGCCTCACCTGTTTCAGCTGAAAAGGAGAAATAATATATGTGATTCTATGATTCTATGATATTCATGATATACCTGTGTGTACATACTTATTTGTAATGTCTCCATGAGTAGTGCTCCATAATGGAGGCCCTTTCTGTTAGTCTATGCCAACATTATATTTATTCAGCCTAACTATTTGTGATCAGAGATGATGGTGGTGATGGCCGGTTTATGCAGCAATTTGTTCCTATAGTTCCTGGGCTAGTATCTGGAGAACAGAATATATCACAGGAATACAGAAGTTGGCCATACTTGCGATTGTGTGTCTCCATGTAGATATTTGAATTGCACTAGCCAGTTTTGCCTGTGTGGAGGAACACCCTCCATCCAAGAATTAACCCCAATGTTTCAATTACTAGAATAACAGAATCACAGTGGTGGAAGGGGCCATACAGGCCATCTAGTCCAACTCCCTGCTCAATGCAGGACCAGCCTAGAGGATCCATGACAAGTGTTTGTCCAGCCACTGCTTAAAGACCACCAGTGAAGGGAAGCTCACCACCTCCCTAGGCACTGTTGCACAACTCTTACTGTAAAAAAGTTTTTCCAAATATTGAGCTGGTACTTACCTGCTCTTAATTTAAACCCATTATTGCGAGTCCTGTCCTCTGCTGCCAACAGGAACAGCTCCCTGCCCTCCTCTGACAGCCCTTCAAATACTTAAAGAGAGCAATCATGTCCCCCTTCAACCTCCTCTTCTTCAGACAAAACATTCCCAAGTCTCTCAGCCTTTCCTCATAGGGTTTGGTCTTCAGGCTCCCGATCATCCTCATCATTTCCTCTGCACTCGCTCCATTCTGTCCACATCCTTTTTGAAGTGAGGCCTCTAGAACTGCACACAATACTCCAGGTGTGGTCTGACAAATGCAGTGTACAGCGGGACTATGACATGTTGCAGTTTGGATGTTATGCCTCTGTTGAAACACCCCAAGATTGCATTAGCCTTTTTTGTTGCTTTATCACACTGGCTGCTCATATTTAACTTTTGGTCCACCCGTACCCCAAGATCTTGTTCACACACAATGTTACCCAGAAATGTATCCCCTATCCAGTATGCACGTTCTTGTTACCCAGATGTAGAACTCTTGTTAAATTGCATCTTGTTCACATCTGCCCACTTTTCCAGTGTGTTCAGATCTCATTGAATTGTCTATCTTCTGGTGTGTTCACTACGCCTCCCAATTTGGTGTTACCAGCAAATTTAATGAGTAGCCCCTCCACACCTTCATCTAGATCATTTATAAAAATATTGAAAAGTACCAGGCCCAGAACCAAACCCTGTGACACCCCACTGGATGCCTCCCTCCATTCTGATGAAATGCCACTGATAACTACGCTGAGTGCAGTTTTCCAACCAGTTCCCTATCCACCTAACTATCCTACAGTCCACAGTCCTCTAGTTTAACCATCAGAACATCATGGGGAACCCTGTCAAACCTTTATTGAAATCCAGGTAAACAACATCAACAGCATTCCCTTGATCCAGTGAGCTTGTCACTTGATCAGAGAGGAAATGAGGTTGGTCTGGCAGGACCTGTTGAAGACAAATCTGTGCTGACTTTCCCGGATCACCAAGTTGCCCTTTAGATGCTTGCGGATTGATCCATTTAAAATCTGCTCCAGTATCTTCCCTGGGACAGAGGTCAGACTGAATAGCTTGCAGTTTCCTAGGTAATCCCTCCTACCTTTTTTGAAAATTGGGATAACATCTGCCTTCCTCCAGTCTTGTGGCACACTTCCCATCTTCCAAGAGGTCTGGAAGATAATGGACAAAGGCTCTGCAAGCTCCCTAGAAAGTTCTTTGAGCATTCTTGGGTGCATACCATCTGAGCCTGGGGATCTGTAGTCATTCAGTGCAGCCAGGTGCGTCTCAACCAACTCTCTGTCCATGTTAACCAGCAGCCCAGAAGTTGTACCTCTCCTACTACCATCTCTAGATGAGCCTGTTCTCTTTTTCAGGGAAAAACCTGAGGCAAAATAGGCATTAAGCCTTTCTGCTTTCTCTCTGTCCTCTGCCAGAGTTTCTCCATTTGCACCCAGATACTCTATTGGCAGACACTCTTCTTTAGAGGTATATCCTTGCCTCCATTTCTTGAACATTTCCTTTTTCTCCCTTAGCACATCACGGGAGTTCTCTGTTCATCTATATTGGCTTCTTAGGTCCCCTAACATGTTTCCTTCTTGTTGGAATAGTGATGGCTTGAGCTTGCAAGAGCTTTTAGGAGAGCCCACCCTTCACTTGCTGCTTTCCCTTCCAGCAGCCTTACCCATGGAATGAGTCTTGTTATGTTCTATTATGTTATGTAGCATTGCATTGTCAGGGCTCTGGTATCCTAACTCCCTCATTCCTATTGGCTGCCAAATTATGACTCCTTATTGGTCCTGAAGCCAATCCAAGGAACCAATCGCAGAGCCCTGCTTAGGTCCAATGAGACTGCGTGTTTCCAGTTACAGTGTATATAGTTATTTGTTGGAACACTGTAAGTTGAGTGCTGCTCTTGCTAGAGCGGTCCCTGAACTGAATGATGTTTTGAATAAAAGCCTGCATTTGATTTATCGGCTCTTGACTCAATACTTAATAAGTCTCATCATGCCTCTGAGTTTATTAAAGTCTGCCCTACTGAAATCTAACATACTCATGTGGCCAGGGCTCGATTTCAACAGGAACGCACAGGAACGCCGTTCCGGCTGGCGTCCGAGCCTGCCCCGCCCAGCCTGAGCTGTTTACACTTAAAGGGAAAGTTCCTGCAGAGAGCCGGCAGGAAAAAGCTCCACCGGGTGCTTTTCCTTTAAAAGCAAACAGCCAGCAGGAGAAAGCCCCGCCCAGAGATTAAGCACAGGGGCTAGGCTCTCTGCATTTGGCTTGCCAACCTTGCCTGGCTTTCCCTGCTCCAGTAAGTGCCTCCCCATATCTTTTCGTTCTCTCTCTCTCTCTCTCCTCCCACCTTTCTTTCTGTCTTTCTTTCTGTCTTTCTCTCTCTCTGTCCCCACCTTTCTTTCTCTCTCTCTCCTCCACCTACCTACCTTCCTTCCTTCCTTCCTTCCTTCCTTCCTTCCTTCCTTCCTTTCTTCCTTTCTTCCTCTGTCTGTCTGGGTTGCCAACTCCAGGTTGAAGAAATCCCTGGAGATTTGGGAGTGGAGGGTGCAGTTTAGGGGAAGGAGGGACCTAAGCAAGGCATAATGCCATGGACTCTACTTTCCAAAGCAGCCATTGACCTGATCTCTGTAGTTTGGAGCTCAATTGTAATTCCAGGAGATCTCCAGCCCCCACCTGTAGGTTGGCAACCCTAAAAAATCATATTCAGCATACTAGTTCTGCAGGAAGGCAACCTGATTTCCATGGGAACCTAACCCTTAGGAATTGATTCCAATCCAGTGTGGGAATAATTGTTGGACATAAGATATTGGTTCAGGCAAGGTTTTGTATAGATGGTGCAGAAAATAATGTTTTTATTGGTTTTGTCAAAACTGTTTTGACAACAAGGTAAACAGAATAAGAAGCAAAAGGTGAATATGGCTGGATGACCACACTTCTGGGAACATTGGGTGTGGCCTAATATGTTAATGAGCTGTGCTGTCAGGGGTGTGGCCTAATATGCTAATGAGTTCCTGCTGGGCTTTTTCTACAAGAAGAGCCCTGCATGTGGCCATGAACTTCCTTGGTCCCCCACAGCAAAAGGAATTCTAGCAGGACATGGTCACTTTCCCCTAAGGAAGTACTGTGACTGCCCTCTAAATTCTAAATGGACAGGAGCCCTGTTACAGAATGATAGCTGGTAAACGGGTCTCGGCTATTAGTCTTGGATGATTTCAACGTCCATGCCGAGGACGTGACCTCCAAGCAGGCAATGGACCTGGTGTCATCCATGGCGGTGCTGGGACTTTCCCAGTTTGTTACGACCCTTCCCCCACAGAGCTGGTCACACGCTTGACTTGATTTTTGCGGCGGGGGTTACGGTGGACCGGATTATGGCCACGGCTGTAACATGGTCGGCCCACCAGACTCTGAAGGCCCAAGTGAACTTGCCACTCCAATCCCATTTGGGTGGCGAGCGGATTTTAGCTCACCCATGGAGCCAAATGGATCCCGTTTGATTCCAGGAAGCTCTGCAGGATCCGATGCCTCCTGGTGGCTCACTGGATGAGCAGGTCGAAGACTGGCAACATCATCTTTTAGCGGCCATCAATGAGATAGCTCCCCAGCATCCTCTGCGCTTCCATTCCCGACTTGCCCCTTGGTATATGGGCGAGTTGAGGGTAATGAAACGGGAACTCAGACGACTAGAGAGACGGTGGTGTCACGCTCCTGACGAAGCAGCAAGATCATCTTATAAAACGTTTATGAAAGCCTATGAGATGGCTGTCAAGGCCGGGGAAAAAGCTTTTTATGCGGCCGAGATAGTGTCTGCGAGTTCCTGCCCAGCCCAATCATTTAGGACAATTCAGTCACTGACGACTCTGCTGGTGAGCAGACCAAATGATAGAGAATTAGATATTGACTGTGAGGCCTTTGGGAACTTTTTTGCAGATAAAGTCCTGTCGCTCCGCCGAGACCTCCCTGTCACAGTTGATACAGTAGCAGAACTTGAGGTTCCAAGCACGTCTTCTGGTCATATTTTGGATTATTTCAGTCCACTCTGTCTGGAAGAGGTTGACAATCTGCTCTCTCTGGTCCATCCAACCACCTGTAGACTTGATCCGTGCCCATCATGGCTAATTAAAGCAAGCCATGAGGGGGTACGAGGGGCACTTAGGGAGATTATGAACACATCCCTTGCAAAGGGGATGTTCCCTAGTGCCCTAAAGGAGGCTTTGGTATGTCCCCTCCTTAAAAAACCATTATTAGATCTGACCAAATTAGGCAACTATTGACCTGTATCTAACTTACCCTATTTGGGTAAGTTAACCGAGAAGGTGGTGGCAGACCAGTTGCAGGGCTTTTTGGAAGACACCTCTGTGTTAGATCTCTTCCAGTCCGGTTTCCAACCAGGCCATGGGACGGAGATGGTGCTGGTCGCCCTCACAGACAACCTCCAGGGGCATCTGGATCGAGGCGGTATGGCGGTGCTGGTATTGTTGGACCTGTTGGCGGCATTCGACACGGTCGACCACAAGCTACTGGGCTGCCGCCTCACCGATATTGGGATCCAGGGGTTAGCTTTACAGTGGCTTTCCTCGTTTCTTCAAGATCGAGGACAGAGGGTAGCGATAGGGGAACAACTCTCCCAAAGACATCCGCTGATCTGTGGTGTCCCACAGGGAGCAGTACTTTCCCCTATGTTGTTTAACATTTATATGCACCCCCTTGCCCAGATTGCCCGAAGGCATGGGCTGGGGTGTCATCAGTATGCAGATGATACCCAGCTCTATCTGCTGTTGGATGGACAGTCGGACTTCAGTCCAGGAGATCTGGACCTGGCACTGCAAGCCGTGGCTGGTTGGCTCAGGCAGAGTCAACTGAAATTGAATCCGACAAAGATGGAGATCCTATGCCTGAGTCGGAGCAGACCAGGGGTAGGGATCCCTCTCCCGGCCTTTGAGGGGGCGCTGTTGATGCCAGCGTTGGAGGTGAGGAGTTTGGGAGTGTTCCTGGACCCCTCGTTAATGATGGAGGCCCAGGTAGCAGCCGCTGCGAGGTAGGCCTTTTATCATTTTCGGTTGATCAAGCAGCTGGTTCCCTTCCTTGAACGCAACGAACTGGCTACAGTGATCCATGCTCTGGTCACCTCAAGATTGGACTACTGTAACCCTCTCTATGTGGGGCTGCCCTTGTGCCAAATCCGGAAGCTGCAGCTGGTGCAGAATGCAGCATCGTGGCTGCTGATGGGTCTTCCCATATGGGAGCACATCCAGCCTGCCTTAAAAGCACTGCACTGGCTGCCTATAGCATACCGGATAAGGTTCAAAGTGCTGGTGCTTACCTATAAAGCCCTATATGGCCTGGGGCCTACCTACTTGAAGGACCACCTCTCTCCATATGTTCCCCAGCAAGCACTCCGGTCTGGATCCCAAAACCGTCTGGTCCTCCCAGGGCCGAAGGAGGCTCGGCTGGCAGTCACAAGGGCCAGGGCTTTTTCAGTGGTGGCCCCACACTGGTGGAATGAGCTCCTGGACAACATCAGGGCCCTGTGGGATCTTTTACAATTCTGCAGGGCCTGCAAGACAGAGCTCTTCCACCAGGCATTTAAGTAGGGTCCGCCTAATATATACATCTTGGCCCTGGCCCGATTTTATCCGCCAGTTTGTGTGACTGTTTATAATGATTACATCTGGGTGCTGCTTTGATATACCAAGCTGAAGATACACCATCTGCATGATGTTTCTGTTGTTTTATGTTTTATTGTTTTTAAGCTATTGTATTTGTTACTGCTGGTTTTGCTGTTAGCCACCCTGAGCCTGCCGTATGGCGGGGAGGGCAGGATATAAATCACAATAAATAAATAAATAAATCCATTCCAGGCAGCTCTTCAGATGGGGACAAGCCATGATGGGCTAAGCTTTCACCAAGGGACTCCATTTTTTTTTATGAGCCAGGGGACAATGGGGAAGAGTCCCAAACTGGAGATCAAAGGGAATGATAAACTCTAAATTACTGCAACTTTAAGCAAGGCTTGCCTGTCCTAAAAAACAACCTTATTTAGGAAGTACCCAGTGTAGTCTGTGACCTGGATGGCCCAGGCTAGCCTGATCTCATCAGATCTTGGACGCTAAGCAGAGTCGGCCCTGATTAGTATTTGGATGAGAGACCATCAAGGAAGTCCAGGGTTACTATGCAGAGACAGGCAATGTCAAACCACCTCTGAATCTCTCTTGCCTTTAAAACCCTGTGGGGTCACCATAGGTCAGCTGTGACTTGATGGCACTTCCCACCATGATCTAGTACGGGGACAGAAGACTGTCTGTTTTCACCTTTTCTTTGTTCCCTTGCTAAGCCCGAACTGCTGAACACCACATGTGCATTCTTTTATTCATTTATTAAATTTCCTTATATTTTAAAAGCTCTCTGTCTGATCTATGGAAAAATGCCACTCCTATGCCGTCTTGCTGTCTGAAGTGAGGTACTGGTGAGGGCCCTCAGAGCAGCTCACCATGCCTGGACCATAGCTCTGAAATGCAAAGTTGTGACAGAGCGCCTCTGCACTTGCTTGTAGAAGGGCACTGGAGGTGCAGTGACTAGGTGGGGCCTCTAAACAACACAGTGCTAGGTGTATGACTCCGTCTGGCAGGGGATACTCCTAAGAGTGGCAGATGGTGGTTACTCAAGTTGTAATTTGCATCCTGCCTTGACCTGGATGTCCCGGGTTGACCTGAGCTCATCAGGTCTGGAAAGTGAAGCAGGATTAGCCCTAGGCAGTACTTGGATAGGAGACCACTAAAGAAGTCCAAGGTTGCTTCACAGAGGGAGCCAATAGCAAACTGCCTTTGAACGTCTCATGCCTGGAAAACCGTAAGGGGTCACCATAATTTGGCTGTGACTTGATGGCACTTTATACAGACTCATTTTGCTCCTCAATGGCTCTTCTGACCTCCTGAGGTTCAATCGCAAGGAACAGGAAAGGGATCATAAATCCATCCCTATGCAGCCTGCTTAGCGCCCTCTGTGTGGCCTCCAACGCACATGTGCTGCTGATATCATAGTCTGTTTTCAGTCCTCCCACTCCTGACCCCTTTGCATCTCCACTCTGAAAATTCTGTGTTACATCCATGCCCAACTTCTGTTTGTCAGAAATCATTTCACCTCTACCTTTTGGGCTGTCAGAGGTGGAAGATGTTACACACACCAAGGAAGGATAATAGATTTGAACTCAGGTGGTCCCCCAACCACCACATCCTTTTCCCTCTCATTTTCTTTTATTCTAATTTATATACTGCTAAAATGCATTATTAATTTTCTTTTGAGGCATATGATTTTCAAGGCTACCATGGGGCTAATCTATTTTTTACACCGAGCAGAAGAGGATTTGAGCGTCGTACAAATGAAAATAACTCCCCAGAAGCAATACAAACAAAAACGCTATTGGAAAAGATGATGACTTTACATCACTTCTGAGCAAACAGTAGCCTCTCCATTGAAAGTTAACACTTTAATTAGACCAGGCGCCATGGAATCTCATGCCTTAGCTAATAAATTTGATCCGTTCAGTCCCCCCTCCTTTTTAAAAATAAGGTTTCATATTTAAGTAAAAGCACTGAAGGGAGGGAGGATGTATAAAGAAAGCTGTATCTAAATTATGGGATATACACTATTAAACCATCCTGAGAATTAGAAGGACCAAGCTGCTGGGAACAGAGCATATTTGCTTAATTCTAGCTGTTTGTTCCTTGCCTTCAAGGAAAATTAGGTATGGCTGCCGAGTGCTAAATATGTTTCTTTTTCAGCAGAACGACAGGTATAATGATTTCACGGGTCTAGAAGATAATTTCGGCAGGGAGATGTTAAACTGCGAGCAAATGCAGGTGCTGTGATTGAAGGCGGAATTCTTAGGGAAATAAATAAAAACCCTGGCAATGTTTATTTGCAGTTTGTTTCTGACCTCCTGAATCATTTTAAAAGTAGCTTTGATGTCCCAGATTAGATGGTTTTTAATATTTGAAAAAAAATGCCATGGATACAGCGAGTGCTCTCACTGAAAGAGTCAAGTGGAGACTAGAAATGCACCATCATTAAAGCATGTGGTGCTGCATGAATAGTAAATATTTTTTAATGATACCCATTTCATGGCTACCTGGTTCATGAATTATCCGCCACTTCGATTTCTGTTGTTGTTATTTTGTATTACTGCTATCATATTTACTTGGCTTTAACTTCAGGAATCAGGTAGATTATCTGCTAAGATGAAAAAAATTCCATGTACTGTGTACTGCTTTATATTCACATGGCACTTTAAAGTATCCCAAACACCTCACATATATTATCTCAATAATCCTTACGAGAGCCCTGTAAAGTAGACCAGTATCAGTCTCTCCACGAGTGAAACCTTGTCCTCTCTCTTTCATCACTCAAAGGTCCTTTCCGCACTAGACCTTAAATCCTGGTTCAACCCTTTCCCCAAACTTACATTCTACACTACACTTGAGGTCACCCCTGTAATTATCTTGGGATATTTTTTATTTCCACATTACACTGAGGTCACCCCAGTTTTGCCCCACACTTGTCCCAGGTTAAATGGATGCTGTTACAACCAGGGATAAATGCAAGGTATTGTGTCACGAGTTGAACTCTGATAAAACCAGGGATGAGATCCAAGAGTGGAAAGGATCAAACTTGTCTCCAGGGCAAGTGGGCTGACTGTTGCAGGGAGAGGAAGGAAAGCAATTCACTCTGTAGCCCTGCCTGTCTTCCAGCCAGTACAATCAAAATATTTCCATTTATCCTCTGCAGAGAAGGCAGACTGGCTTGTCATGGAAGAGGGGAGTGGTATCCTCTGCCTCACAGCCTGTGTAAACAAAGCTGTTGCCCAGCTGACCTACTACTCATGCAGTCTCAGAAAAAAGAAAAAAAAAACCCATGCAAGCAAGACATGCTTCTATAGAATCAGAACCCCTTCCCAAAGCCATGAAGATGGAGACATGATTGGTGGAAAGTGGAAATGGTGAGCACAAAAATGCCAATCAGGATTATCCTGATTATCTCAGTAACCCTTACAGCAGCCCTGTAAGATAGACCACTATGTATTTCTGTGTGCCTCCCGGTTAGGAGCATATCTGCTGATGCCAAATCTCTCTTTCCATTTGCTGCCTCAGTTCCTCTTGCCTCCTACTTTCTGGAAAACTGAAACCAGACAGCAAGGTACCGGACTAACCGTCAGATTAGAAAACTTTTGTCTGCTTCTGAATGCTTGAAATAGTTCTATACATATGGATAATGATTAGAGAATACAAGTGGGAACTCACAAGGAATTGTGGGGTAAATCTTATTGCTCTCTCTCCCATTATTTCCTCTTTCCCTTCCTTGAAAGCCTTTATAGCCTCTCCCTATTTCCTACCTTTCTCTCTCCTCCCCATCTGAGTGCCAACCAACCTACTTGTATCTTCAGTCTTGTGCCCTTCCCTAGCCCTGGCACACTCTACCCAGGACAATTATGGCCCTTGTGTGGGGCTTGGCCAGGCCAGGCACCACCATCTGCCTCTCCTTGTATGGGGCTGGCTGTGCAGGGCACCACTGTCTCCCTTGCCTCATGCAGGGCTTGGCTGTGTGCTGATATCTACCTCGCCTTGCATGGGGTCAGTCAGGCCAGTTGCCACTGTCAGTATTATCATGTGGGTGTTGGCTTCAGCCTTGCCTCACATGGGGCTCAACTGGATGATGCCTGCTGCCCCATTTTGCACAGGGCTTGGCTGGGCCAAGTTCTGCCCTCTGCCTTGCCTTACTTTGCCTTGTGCTGGACCAGGAATACTGCCTGCCTCACTCCTGCCATCTGCCTTGCCTCATACAGGGCTCAGCCCAGGTGCCACCATCTGGATCACCTTGCATGGGGGTTGGCTGAACTGGATGCTGGTATCTGCCTCTTTTCGAGGAGCCTGAGCAAGGCATCACCACCTCTTCCATCTTGTCTCTCTTGTGTGGCCTGGTGGGCCAGGCTCTTCTCCTTTGACTTACCTCAGGTTGGTGGGAGCCTGCTTCTCCCATGTTGCATGGGGTTTGGGTGGGTCAGGCTCAGCTTTTATGCCAGAGGGTTGGCTGGCTGGGGGGGGGCATGTGGCCTACCAACAGGCACCCAAGTCTCTCAGTGACCATTCCACTCTGCCTGTGAGGTAAATTAGGCTGAGAATGTGGAACTGGCCCAAGGTCACCCAGTGAGTTGGGCTGGGGGCTGGCAACCTTATGGGGTCCCCTAACTTTGCCGGAAAATCTTTTTTCTGTGTATGATAGCCCGATCTGCAAGTTTACATAGCTACAGATCAGGTTACATGTTGTTATTAGAATATACAAGGGGAGACCCGCAAGAAACTTGCGGGGAGGGGGCATTTCCCCCATCTTTGCTTCCCTCTCCCCCTCCTCTGTCAAAGTTCCCTTCTGTCTTTCCGCATCCACCCCTTATCTATCAATCTTCCCTCTCCTCCCTGTCTCCTCTCACCCCTTCTGTGTCAGCTTTCCTCCCTACCCCCTTCTCTAGGAATCCTTTCTCACCCCCTTTCTCCTCTCACCCCTTGTATGTCTCGTACCCCACCCCTTCTCAGACAATGTCTTCTTTCCCGCACCCCTTCTCAGTCTGCCCCCCCTCCTCTTCCCCCCAACAAATCTCCCCTTCTTCTGTGGCTTCCTCATTTTTCTGGCAGTGGGGAGGCTGCTCAGCTGGGAGGGATCCAGTGGCGGTGTCCCCTGCCCCGCAGCTCCAGTGCTGTGTTGCTGGCTGTGGGGAGGCTTGGCTGGGAAGGACCTAGAGGTGGCGGACACTGGCAAGGCTTCTTCCCACAGCACTTCTTGGTCTCCACCCCCTGGGGCTGGCTGGTTCTCCCCTCCAGACTTTCTCTTGCTGGCCAGTGAAGGCCCTGCTGCCCTTCTTCTGAGGTGGCTTGCAGGCAGGCACCGGCCAGCCTGGGCTGCCTCAGGGGAGCTGGCTGGGTGCCAGCAGGACTGTGCAGGGCCACCAGACCTCCCCACTGCCTACTGGGGGGGGGGAGAGAAACACGTTCTTCCTGTCGGATTGCCTGGCTCCCAGGGAAGCCAGACCTCGGCTCCTCTTCCTTCCCCTCCCCTCCCACTGTTGCCTGCCTTCTGCTCCCCCCCGGGCCCTCTGGCTTGGCGGGGTGGCCAGGCATGGGAGGGAGCCCCTCGGAAGGCCCGGCCACTCCTCGGCACCCCGATCCTGTGGATGGCAGCAGGGAGGCTCCTGCACAGGCGAGCGGTGCCATTCTCGGGTCCGGAGAGGCCTGCGAGGGTGAGCCCCGAGAGAGCCAGCCGTGGCTCTCTCGCCCTGAGGTCTCTCGGTCCATAAGCTGTCCTCTTCCTCCTCTTCCCCTCCAGCAAAGTCTGTGCGGCTCCAACCGCCAGCTGCCAAGCCCTCTCCCCGCAGCGGAGGCGAGGCATAGTTTTAACTACATTTCCTGCACAGGCACAGGGAACACTTTTTACTTTGGGGGGGATTTAAATATCCCCCGATTTTTTTTTTTACTTTTCAGATTTTTCTACACTCGTGTAGGAAAATCTCCCTGCCCCCCAAGTGCCCCCCTGCACAGATTTAGATATCCTCACGGAGGGGGCCACTTGAGAATTAGATATATAGATGTGATGATTACTGATTTAACATCCCTATTGACCCACCTACAAAGGATGCGCTTTCACAGCCTAAAGAGGTGACTGGTGCTACCAGGGTTTACATAATTGACTTAAAACTGACCTGTTTTTATTGATTTATGTATTTATTTGTTAGATTTATAGATTTATACCCCACCCCTCTCTCACAACACAGGGCTTGGGGTGGCTCACAACATTTTAAAAGACATAAAATAGGTTAATCATTATAGGCATATGTTATAGGCATAGAGGTTACTCCCCCCACCACTACATTCTTTTCTACACCGGGGATCACATGCAGAAAGCATTCCATAAGCAGCAGCATGTTTTCATGTGCAGGTCACTTACAATGGATTAAGGCATTTAGAATTAGCATTGTATTCCCAGTAAGCATGAATCAAAAGTTACGAAGTGATTATAGAATATGGTTTTCCTTAGTTTTGAATTCAGAACTGTATTTGCAGAGCACATTTCCTTTTTATTCTGATAAACTCCTACCTAATGAGTACATATATATTGTCACTAATGAGATTGCAATCTGCAGATCCAGGAGAATGACTCCAAGATAGCATCTATGATTATGACAGTAATAGACACAAACAACAGCAATGCCACTTTGACAAACTGTGGAGATGGGCATAGAAGTAGGCATATGGGAGAGAATTGCTGGAATAGGGAGGCTTCAGTTTCTGAAATTGTGGCTCTGACACTGATCCTCCTTGTGGCCTTGGGCCAGTCACTTAATTTGACTACATTTATTTAATTTGCAAAAAGGCAGGATTGCACTAATAACAGTGGTCTATCCTGTAGGGCTTAATTAAATATTGTCTCCAGAGCATGTTGGTAATGAAGTACAGTTGGCCTCATATAATCTCTCCACTTCACTGTGCTTCTGTCTTATGCATTTACTTGGCAGCCTGACCCAATGAACTCGGCAAGGCTTACTTTTTATGTAAGTGTTCATAGAGCTGGGCTCTGTGTGTACACTGATTCTATCTTTGAGACCCAGTGTGGTGTAGTGGTTAAGAAGACTGGGTTTGATTCCCCTACTCCTCCACATGAAGCCTGCTGGGTGGCCTTGGGCCAGTCACAGTTCTCTCAGAAAGCCCCACCTACCTCACAGGGTGTCTATTGTGGGGAGAGGAAGGGAAGGCGATTGTAAGCTGCTTTGAGACTCCTTTAGGTAGAGAAAAGCAGGGTATAAAAACCAACCCTGCTGCTGCTGCTTCTTCTTCCTCCTCCTCTTCCTCCTCCACCACCAGTTTATTTTATTTTTATTATTTAACCAATACAAACATTTAAACTGTTATTGAACAATATATATAGAACAAATAAAATACATTTAAACATACAAATATATTGCTAACGTTGCAACTGCTGAAACTGTGAAACAGATCATAATAAATGAAACCTTTTCTTAAAGTAATTGGTTATTCCATGGAACTTCGAAGGCACGGATTGTAACCAAGAAGGATTAACATCCTGAGAGTGTATTCTAATGAGGGAAACCATTTAGATATTAAATCTGATTTACCATCCAAATTCTCAACAATGTTAATGGTGTCTGAGATTTTATCCATCGTTTAATACTCCCAAATTTTTGCAAACCATAAAGAGGTTGGTAAGGGGTTTGGGTCTTTCCACTTACTAGCTGTCACAGTTTTTGCTGCTATCAACAAAAGTGAAATAAGTTCCCAACATAGTTTTGGAACTTGCTGATCCTGCCATAAGTCCAATAATACTAGTTCTGGAGACCAAGTTATATCATATCCTGTGTTTTCTCTCCTTCTAGCCTGTACACAATCGAAGCCAGATAAAATTAGTAAGGTTTCCCTCTCCCCCCTTCCACCTTCCCTCATCTGCAGTCAAGTAGAAGGGTTTGTGAGCCACCATTCCCCCCTCAAACCCTCTGGCTAACTGGTCACTGACATAATAAATATACAACATTTAATAACACTTCGCTTTGCCTCTGTAAAGCCATTTCTTGTTCCCCTACATGTCTAAGGACCGAGTTGTGTTCTGTGCATTAACAGTTTTCTTAAAACAGTCTTCTAAACAATGCAGGTTTGACTTTGCCCATTGTGACTGGCTGCTAACACATCACTGCAACCTGTTATTCATTTAAAAAACAATAATAATGTTCCAAGAAGGAAAAACACTCTCTGATTTTTGAATGAGATTCAGTCTGAGGCACTTTCCTTGAATTGCCTCAAGAGAGGGTCTCTTGGAAATGTGGCTTGTAGAGTTATATAATTGTTACCAGGGTAAATTATTTAGCTGGTCAGGAAAAAAGGAAAGCACACTTATCTCCCATCTTGAGTGGACAGTACAGTCACAAGCAGCCAGGCATACTAAATCCGAGGCAAAGAGAAGCAAAGCAGGCATGAAAGTTTCATTAGAGCCGAACAGGAAAAGCTATCCCAGCTGACATAATTTCTAAGTGACCCCTGAAGCTGGCCATGACCAACCAGGGCATCTCCTCTCAGAGCATCTGGAGGCGGGGCCTGTGGTGGCTGGCTCAGGGCAGCAGTTAAGCCTTTGTGTGTCTGTGTCTTTGTACATATTTCTCTTTCTCTGTGTGTGTGTGTGTGTGTGTGTGTGTGAGGAAGACTGGAGGGCTGAGGGCAGGGCACAACTTTGTGCCAAAGCAACATTTCATGTCTTTTGTCACAGAGGACAAATGTACAGGCCCAGCTAGTCTCTCCCCTGCCTTAATCTTTTCCTTTCCTCACTTCAAAGTCGCTTGGGTTACCTCACTGGCCTGTAATTACCCTTGAGGTATTTAAAGTCCAAGCAACTCCACTGTGATCTCAACCGGCTGGTGTTTCTCTCTCTGTGTGTGTGCATTGTACTTTTGGATAATAGGAGCCTACGGTTGTGCTTAATCAGTTATGAAGTTACAAGAGGGATGAGGCGGCCAATACCCCCTTATGCATTTGCTGAGGAGAATGGTGAATGCAAAATTCAAAAAGAAAACAGGCAGTTGTCAGGGCTGCCAAGAGCCACAAGGGCCCCCCGGACAAAGATTCTCTCTGCCCCCCCCCCCCCCATATGACTCTGATCCAAACCAATATCATAACAAAATGAACAAATCACTAGGCTTGCTACTACCATGAATCTATAGTAAGATAACTGGCCTGTCTGACCATGTTTGTTTATATATTTATTTACCTTATTTATAGCCCACCTTTCTCCCCAATGGGTTCCCAAAGCGGCTTAGATCATTCTCCTCACCACCATTTTATTCTCTCAACAACCCTGTGCGGTAGGTTAGGCTGAGAGTGTGTGACTGGCCCAAGGTCACCCAACAAGCTTCCACGGCAGAGTGGGGATTTGAACCTGGGTTTCCCAGCTCCTAGTGTGACACTTTAACCGTTGCACCACACTCGCAGCCATAAACTTCAGTATGACTGAGTTCCATGGCCCAAATGGAAAAGTGCAGGAAAATCCTAGCCCAGGTGAGACAAACCACCACACTGTGCTATTTGCAATTGAAGCTATGGGTCTCTGTGGTAGGTATAACTCAGAAAATGATGCTATATGTCTGAAAACTGATGATGGAAGTTACAGTGCCAAAATGAAGGGAACTGAAATACTCTGAACAAGGTTATCTTCACAACAGACAACAAGTAATAAGAGAACTTTTAAGCAGTCTGTCATGTGTCTCTAAAACTCAGATCCCCAACTCACCATGGAAGGTTGCTGGGTGATACTTAGCCAGATCTACCTCACAAGGCTGATGTGAGGATAAAAATGAGGACAGGAAAACAGTGCAGCTATTGGCCCCCATTGCAGAGAAAGATTGGGTATGGTATTTGTTATAACTCTAATTTTTAATGATCTTAAAAAGATTACATCATTTGTCATATAGCAAAGTAGCCTTTACAAAGGGCTCTTAGATCATCTACCAGAATAATAATGATTAACAACCCAGTGCCTGAACTGGGAGTTTTAACTAGGGATGGGCATGAATTAGGGAAATGGAGGTTTGTCCTGGCTTATGGTTTGTGAGGTCCCACAAATTGGGAAGGACCTTTCCCACTTTGTGAACTGATTTGGTTTGTGAGGTTCATGGATCTTCCCTCTTTCCTTTCTGCTGGCAGTGGCTTCCAGAGGCCAGCAGAATGGGAGAGGGGGGGAGAGATCTTGCAAAAGCTATTGAAAAGGAACGTTCCCTTTAAATGGCTTTTGTAAGTGGACACCTCATGTGAGTGAAGTTCAAGCAGTGAGTTCACCACTTCCAGGTAAATTTGCTGTTTGGACTTCACTTTGCTGTGGTGCCTGCTTGCAAAAGCCATTTAAAAGGAACATTCCTCTCCCCGCTTGTAATATTAACAAAGGTTTGTGACTATACTACTCAAGAACATTCTGTTGCCAGGCAGGACAGGGATGAGAAATTAGGCAATTTTGCTTCAGTCTTGGAGAAAGGAAAACTCTAGCCAATAGCAGAGAACCTTTTACTGTTCTCCTCCCTCATGGATCACTGCCTTGACATAGCGAGAGGCTTCCATGGTTCGATGAGGCTGCGGGCTATGCCATGGAGGGTCACCCAGGACTGACAGGCCACAGCGGAAAACTCAGACAAAACATGGTCCACTGGAGAAGGAAATGGCAACCCACTCCAGTATCTTTGCCAAGAAAACCCCATGGAAGTGAAGAGGACCTAAAGAGCCCCTTGCTGATGATGAGGAGAGCACAAAAGCTGGCTTGAAACTCAACATCAAAAAAACTAAGATCATGACATCCGGCCTCATCAATCCTTGGCAAATAGAAGGGGAAGTCATGGAAGCAGTGACAGACTTCACATTCCTGGAATCCAAGATCACTGCAGATGGTGACTGCAGCCATGAAATTAAAAGACGCCTGCTCCTTGGAAGGAAAGCAATGGCAAACCTAGTCAGCATAATAAAAAGTAGAGACATCACCCTGCCAACAAAAATCCATATGGTCAAAGCAATGGTATTCCCAGTAGTGATGTATGGCTGTGAGAGTTAGACTATAAGGAAGGCTGAGTGCCGAAGAATAGATGCTTTTGAATTATGGAGCTGGAGAAGACTCTTGAGAGTCCCTTGGACTGGAAGGAGATCAAATCAGTCAATCCTCAAATAAATCAACCCTGACTGTTCCCTGGAAGGCCAGATCCTGAAGCTGAAGCTCAAATACTTTGGCCACCACTTTGGGCACTCACTGGAGGAGACCCTGATGCTGGGAAAGATTGAAGGTAAAAGAAGGGGACGGCAAAGGATGAGATGATTAGACAGTGTTATCGATGCAGTGAACATAAACTTAAGCAAACTCCAGAGCACAACAGAGGACAGGAGGGCCTGTCGTGATGTGGTCCATGGGATCGCGAAGAGTTGGACTCGTCTGTGCTACTGAATAGCAACAAATTTTAATGTTCTCAGACTTCCCTGAGTCCCCAGTGGCTGCAGCCAGAACTGCTTTAAAATAAATGGAAAGACATTTGGCTGGATGCAGCAAGAAGCTGGGCCCTCCAGCTGACCTGGGCCCACTGAGTGTTAACCCCCAGTCCCCTTCTATTGGTGGCCCTGGCAGCTGTTGGTTAAGCCTGGCGCTGAGGCACAGTGGCAGAAGTCTACAAGAATGAATGGGTACAGAGTATCGGCAAAACACAGTCCCCTACCGGCAGGGGTCCGTTGGAGCGGGAGCGCACAGGAGTGCAGCTCCGGGAGTGAGGAGCCCAGGGGGTGGGCACATGACCAAGCCCCACCCCCTCCTCGGCTTCCCCGAGCAGTGCAGAGGTGCAGCGCCCTGGGGAAAGCCCTGCTAGGGTCTTTATTGTTTTTAATCTTTTGTTTTAATATTGATAATTTTATCATTGTTCCTTTTATGACTGTGTGCTGCTTTTCCAAAGACTTGCTCAAGGTGGCATATAAATTTTCTAAGTATACCATTTTTTATCTGGGTACATGGCACATAAGAAATTTCACCAACCCTTCAGCAGCTTCCACCCCATCAGTTTGGTGTAGTGGTCAGGAGTTGGACTCTAATCTGAGAGAACCGGGTTTGATTCCCCACTCCTCCACATGCAGCTGCTGGTGTGACCTTGGGCCAGTTACAAGTTCTCTCAGAGCTGTTCTCTCATGAGCAGTTCTCAAAAGACCTCTCTCAGCCCCACCTACCTCACAGGGTATCTTGTTGTGGGGAGGGGAAGGGGAAGGGGTGGGTGGTGCACATGTCCTGGGTATCTCAAGTCTACTAGAAACCTGGTGGTTTCAAGGAAGCAGGAAGAGAATGAGGGTGTGTTCTTTATGCTTATTTTCATTGCACAAAGTATTGGATGGGGAAGGGAATGGAGGAAGAGCAGGTCAGTTTCACTCACCTGTGGAGTGGAGCCTGAGGGGTGGGTGTTGCCTTCTGACACACTTCCGGCATGTTAGAAGGCGTGGCATATGCAAATGAGTTATGCTAATGAGTTATGCTAATGAGTTATGCTAATGAGCTCCTGCACCTCTTTTTCTACAAAATGACCCCCGCCTACAGGTATTTTCCCCTGTGAAACAGCAAATGTGTTGCATGGAAATCCCAGCTGGGGAAAAAAACAACAGGGGAATAAGTTGGCTAGAAAAACTAACAGGAAGGGGAAAGGTTAATTTTTTTTGTTTTATTTAAAACATTTCTGTGCCGCCTTTCCACCCAACTCAGGGTTCCTGAGGTGGTGAATAGGGAAATGTTCAACCATTAAAACATTTCAGACAATAAAGCATATATACATTAATTAAAGAAATAAACATATAAACACATTCAAACAGGTAAACAGGAAAGAAGGCTAATAAGAGTTAGTGAGGTAATGCTAGACAAAACAAAACAAAATGTCTTCACCAGTCAGCAGAAGAAATCATAGCAGGGGGCAGATTGAAGCTCCCTTGGGAGGGTGTTCCAAAGTTTTGGTGCCAAGACTGAGAAGGCCCTTTCTATGGGTGCCACTCATCTAGCTTCAGATGGTGGGGGCTCCCAAAGCAGGGCCCTTGAAGATGACCAGAGTGATCAAATAGGTTCATATGGGAGTAGGTGGTCTTTCAGATATTATTTTATTTATTATTTATTGTTAGATGTTAAACAGCATCGGAGATATGCTGGCTTCAAGCCATACAGAGCTTTAAAGGTCAGTATCAGTACTTTGAATTGGGTCTGGAAGCAAACTGAGAGTTATATGGTCCCTTTCCCAGTAAACATCTGGCTGCAGCATTTTGTAGAAACTGTAGCTTCGGGACAGTCTCCAAAACCAGCCCCACTGTAGCAATCTAATCTAGATGTTACCAGGGAATGCACCACAACAAGGTCTTTCCTGCCTCGGAAGGGCTGTGGTGGCTGGCTCACCAACCAAAGCTGGTGAAAGCTGTCTATGGTCACTGCTGTTAAGCAAGCCTCTGATTCTCCTCCCCCTGCAAATTGTCCCTCTGCAAAACAGAGGAGTGCTAGTTTGGATTCCCAGCTCAGTGTTTGCTACTAAAAAACTAGTTGGTGTTCAAAGGTAAGCCTCACAACCACAATTTATTAAAAATATTGGCAAGGACTTCTGGGGTTCCTGAGGATTCCTGAAGCTGTATGTTTGGTAGGGTTGCTGGCTCCAGATTGGAAAATATCTGAAGATTTGGGGGTGGAGTCTGGAGAGGGCAGGGTTTGGGGAGGGGAGGAACCTCAGCAGGGTATATTTACCCAGAATCCACCCTCCAAAGCAGCCATTTTCTCCAGGGGAACTGATATCTTTTGTCTGGAGATCTACTGTAATTCCAGCAGATCTCCAGGTCCCTCCTGGAGACTGGCAGCCCTAATGTTTGGCTATGCAGGTCCCACAACTCCAAGAATCCTCTTTCTGGAAGTTGAAAGGGACTGCTGGAGGAGGGAAATCTGTACTCTTCCCACTGAGAGGCTGGTGGGATCTAAGCCATTGGCTGGACTTTCTTTTCTGCCAGGACATTTGGGAGAAGGGAATGATGGCCGTAACCTGGATCACTAAGAAAATGCCTGGAGCCATCTTTTTACCTTTACCAATGGTCAGATGGCTCCAGGCAAGTGCCTGGATCACTGTAGTCTATGTAGAATTCCTCTGTGCGTTTCCCCCCTGGTGATGGTGCTATAAAGTGTACCTGGAAAGCCAACATGCAGCCCTGAAAGTACATAGACTCCACAGCTCTGTGTCATACTTTGCATGTGTGAGGCTACAGTGGTTCTAAGCAAAGGTGGTTAGAAAGATCTCTGCCTGAGACCCCATAGAGTTGCTACAAGTCAGGTAAGCTAGTATTGGCCTCAGGGCACTCAGAGTCGAAAAGGGCAATCTTAAGCAGAGTTATGCCCTTCTAAGGCCATCGGAGTTCAGCTTTGCATGTTCTCTGTCGCACTGTTCATTATGATGGTGCTGTCAAAAAAGCCCATTATACTGTTGTCTGTTCAGAGTGGCGGCAGCTCTCCAAGGTCTCTGGTCTTTTAGTGGAGTTCCTATTCACTGATGACAGCCCGGACTGAACCTGGGACCTTTCGCGTGCCCTCTTGCTGAGGTACGGGCCCTCCTTAAACCATCCCCTGACACTGCCACACAGATAACTAACTTTGGGCTATGGGGGCAGGCTGACTTTTAAATACCAGCTGCAGTTTCTCCTGGAGAATATTTAATCATGAACTTAAAGTTTGTCAAAGAATGGCTCTGACCTCCAAAGCTTTTTTTTATCGATTACCTCTGAGTCCATTGTGTTGCGATGCACTTTCTCAAGCAGCAAGATGGCAAAGTCAGGCATACGCAAAAAAAAAAAGAAGAAGAAGAAAATGAAAAGAAAAAAAAGAAAGAAAGAAAGAAAGAAAAAAAGAGTCAGATCCCAGCAAGTGATAAGCAATAGCTCGGCTTCCGATTTAATAAGAGCTATCACTGGCTTCGCAAGACAACAGGCATGAAATATTGCATTATGCCATATGCTACATAGGGGGAAAAATCCATTGGAATTACACAGCTCCGGGGGGAAGCAGGATGGTGGCAGCTATTTTGCGTTAATAAATGGGGTCGATAGACAAAGCAGTAATTGGTCCCCATTGTTGTACAGTCTTCTGCTTCTTAAATTCATGCACGCTTAATATTTTCTGGCTGGATGTGGGACGGTTCGAACCATGGATGGGAATGAGCTTCACTCACCATTGCTGAGAGGGAGACGTTGACACAGAAATCAGACCTGAGAAAGGTTGAATCAGGAAGTGGTCAAGAGAGGAGGACTCTGTTGCAAAGGCTTGATGAGGTCCTCCGAGGATGCAGCCCAAACTACTCACTGTGTTGGCAAAGTGATGGTGCTCCATTGTCATTTGTTTTAATGGGCTCCATTTGCCCTCACTCTCAGTTGTCCCAGTGTAGGTTTTCCAGCTTCCAAGTGATGCCTGGAGATTTCCCACAATTACAATTGAGCTCCGGACTACAGAGAGGAGTTCCCCTGGAGAAAATGGCTGCTTTGGAGAATGGACTGTATGAAGAAGGAGAAGAGTTGATTTTTAAACGCTGCTTTTCTCTGACGTAAGGGGTCTCAAAGCAGCTTACAATTACTTCCCACAACAGGCACCTTGTGAAGTAGGTGGGGCTGAGAGAGTCCTGAAAGAACTGTGACTGGTCCAAGGACAACCAGCAGGCTTCATGTTGGGGAGAGGGGAATCACACCCAGTTCTCCAGAACAGAGTCCACCACTCCTAACCACTACACCATGCTGGCTCCCATATATTTCATTATACCCTACTGAGGTCCCTCTGCTCCCCAACCCCCACCCTCCCTGGGGTCCACCTCCAAATCTCCAGGAGTTTATCCCAGAGTTGGCAACCCTGCCCCAATGTGATCATAGTGTCATCCTCATGTAGCCATATCTGATAGGTGGTGTTGACTCGTGTGATGGTATATACTGACACTGAGTGATATCATCACATTAGATGGTGCAGTGACATCAGCATATTCATGATAACAGTCTCTGATTGGGTGGGAGCACAATTATTCAGGATGGAGGAAGTCAAAGTCATGAGAAATGCTCATATCGAAGGAGAAGCAACATTTGCATTGAACAGTCTTGAAAAATGTTCATATTTGTGTGTTGTAACTGGGCTTTTTGGGGTGTGATGGGCAAAAACATGAAACCACATCCAAATGCTTAAAATGGAAATAGTGCTGTTGGCATAGGAAACAAGGCACTAGAACATGATGGCTTGGTGCTATGGTTTGAGTCTCCCACCTAGCATTACTGTATGTAAAGCAAGCTGAAGACTTAAAATATCTATGTTAAATTTGGCGCTGACAGTCACAAATGCCATTTTATTTTTCATTGACCCAAGCAAGTAAGTGCCAGTGATGTGTAATGCTTAAAGCATTGGGCTAGAAATGGTGAGAACCAGGTTCAAGTTTCCACTCATCCAGGAGTTGACTGGGAAGTGAAAATGGCCCTGGAGCAAGCCTGGTTGAATGGTCCCATGTGGTGCTACCTAAAGGTCTCTTCAGCTCAGTTGGGCCACTGGTGGGAAGTAGGTCACCTATTGCGTTCTCCTCCAAAGTGGCAGCAGTGCAGGAGGAGGCAGCTGGTGAGTTGGCATCAATTATCATTGCTGATGAGGCGACTTAGACAAGTGGCCCCTGAGAGGCTAGCAAAACTGCTGGGACTTGGTTCTGCTTGCTCCTGGCCTCCAGTGGCCCTCTAGGGCAGTGGCCCAAAACAAAATGGCCAGTCTGCCCCTATACTCAGCTATGAAACTCCCTAGCAAGTCACTGTTTGTCAGCCAGACCTACTTCACAGAACTTTTGGAGGAGGAGCAAACTTAATGGAAAAGGGGTGGGATTAAAAAGTGATAGCTATTTGGATGCAGATTTACTTCCAAGATCTTGTGAGGAACTATTCCACTGTTCTCTACAGTGCTGAGAATTCATATGCAGCAATGAGTTGTTTCTGGACCCCCAGAGTTCAAAAAGATGTTCACAAGCCATAAAGGATTCAGAGAAGAGCGAAATATAAAGATGGCACAGGGTCTGGAACAATCTAGAACTTGTGACCCATCAAGCTGAATGCAGCACATCAAAACTGTAGTGTATTTTCAATTGTTGGGTGCATGGCAGCTCTTGCATTTACTTCCCCAGGGAAACAACAAAAAAAGAAACAAGAACTTTATGGCTCAGCTCTTAACTACGACACCAAACTGGCTCTCAGAACTGGTAGCTGACTGAGATGCTCCAGAGAAACTTCTGAGGAAATTCAAGGAAAACCTAAAAAGTTTGGCAAAGGCTAGTGAAATTTCTCAGGGTGGTTCCATACAGTCTTATATGAACTAGGTTAGTAAATCCCCCAATTTCTGGCTGAGCCATTCAGTGAATATTCAGATAGAATTTTTATGTCTGTAGCATGGGAAGCCATAGCAGGCTGGATAGCAGGCAAGACTCTCCCTCCTTGGAGCAAGGAAGGATGCTGAGAGTTGCTACTGTGTTGAAAGTCTTCCTATATTGCAAATACTGTCTCCGTGTTCATATTACACTGCCCCATATTACACTGTGTCTGTCTAGCTCTCCTCTATTGGCTACTCCTATGCATGCTTCATTATGGCTTTTAAGGCATAGCCTAATAAGTGACTCTGCCCCTCTGATTCCTGAGCCCATCTAGCTCTTCACAGCCCTAGTGGTATATCTTCCCACACATCAGATGATGATGCCAGGAGCCAGCTTTGCCTCACTGAGTGAGTGTCTGGCCCTTGAGGCCTAGATGGTCCCCTGCCATCAAGCAGAAACCCCATGCTGCCTAGCTGGCCAGGCCCCTTGGTGGTTGCCACCACCCCTGGAGCCTTCTGCTCATTCAGGCCTGCCAGGACCCAGTGTCACAATGTCCTAAATACTCCAGTGCCTCAGAACCACAGAACATCCATTCGTGCAGGTTGATAGTCATAGCTATGTTGTTGGTGTGACTGCTTCTCAACAGCTTGGGGAGCTGTCCAGGATTGACGAAGGAATTCTCCAGTCAGTGATAAGACCTCAGACTAGAACTGCTAATAAATGTCACTTGAAGCAAAATTTCAAGCAGAATTTGGTGAAAGATACAACCTTAGATGGGAAAAGCAAAAAATGCATTGATAGCAATGTTTCTCAGAGTAGGGTGAGGGTTCCATAAATCCTTAAAATGACCTTCTTCCTGAAAGGACTAAAAATTATGATTGGAAGTAGCACAGTTCATACTTAGAGTTAATACTGTTTCTTTACCCCTGCAGTCTTTTAATTACTGTTTAATTTTGTATTTGGAGATCACCATAGTCCTGTTCGGGTACACTGTCAAGCAGCCACAAGTCAAATTTGTGTTAAATATGAGAATCTACTGCCATCCCCTTTATCTGATTTGTGATTCATTCCTGCTGCCTTATCTACTTTTAATTAAATACCGTAAAATACTTGTGGTCAGCAGTTTGACTTTTCATTTCCTTACACTGTCGCTAATTCAGGCTGATTGTTGCCACCTTCTGCAGAATTAGATTTTTTCAAGATGTTACCCCACATGGTGCAGATTCAATATTTAAACCATTTAGTACTACTGCAAAAGAGAAACAAAGAAATGGATGTATAGTGACATCCTCACCACAACCCCACCCTTCTAAGACCTCTGACTTCAATGGGTTCCAAAAGGTGTAACTCTGCTTAGGATAGCACTGTCATTGGCATACTGCTTGATCCAAGAAAAGGATTGTGCTTCAGAATGAGACATAAAAACAAACATAAGAGAAGCCATGTTGGATCAGGCTAATGGCCCATCCAGTCCAACACTCTGTGTCACACAGTTGCACCCAGATGCCATCAGGAGGTCCACCACAAAGCCAGAACTCCAGAAGCCCTCCCACTGTTGCCCCCCGCAAGCATCAAGAATACAGAGCATCACTTCCCAGACATAGTGTTCCATCTATACATTGTGGCTAATAGCCAATCATGGTCCTCTGCTCCATATCTTTATTGAGTCCCCTCTTGAAGCTGTTGATGCTTGTAACCATCACTGCTTCCTGCAGCAATGAATTCCACATGTTAATTATTCTTTGGTTGACGAAGTACGTCCTTTTATCTGTTCTAAGATTACTGCTCATTAATTTAATTGAGTGTCCACAAGTTCTTGTATTGTGAGAAAGGGAGAAAAGCAGTGGGTTACCACAGGGATCAGTACTTAGTCAAATGTTTTTAACTTGTTTATTAATGATTTGGAGTTGTGAGTAAGCAGTGAAGTGGCTAAATTGGCAGATGACACAAAGTTGTTCAGGGTGGTGAGAACCAGGGAGGATTGTGAGGCACTCCAAAGGGATCTGTCGAGGATGGGCGAGTGGGCATCAACATGGCAAATGGGGTTCAATGTGGCCAAGTGCAAACTGATGCACATTGGAGCCAAAAATCCTAACTATAAATACACATTGATGGGGTCTGAACTGGCAGAAACTGACCAAGAGAGAGATCTTGGAGTCATAGTAGATAACTCAATGAAAATGTCGAGACAGTGTGCGACTGCAATGAAAAAGGCCAACGCTATGCTGGGGGTTATTATGAAGGGAAATGAAAACAAATGAGCCAGTATCATAATGCCCCTGTATAAATCGATGGTGCAACTTTATTTGGAGTACTGTGTACAGTTCTGGTCGCCACACCTCAAAAAAGATATTATAGCATTGGAAAAAGTGCAGGAAAGGGCAACTAGAACGATAAAAGGGTTGGAACACTTTCCCAATGAAGAAAGGTTGACATGCTCAGGGCTCTTTAGCTTGGAGAAATGATGGCTGAGGGGTGACATGATCGAGGTTTATAAGATTATGCATGGGATAGAGTGGGTAGAGAAAGAAGTACTTTTCTCCCTTTCTCACAATACAAGAACTCGTGGGCACTCCATGAAATTGCTAAGCAGTCGGGTTAGAACAGATAAAAGGAAGTATTTCTTCACCCAAAGAGTGATTAACACATGGAATTCACTGCCACAGGAGGAGGTGGCGGCTACAAGCATGGACGGCTTCAAGAGGGAATTAGATAAACTATGGAGCAGAGGTCCATCAGTGGCTATTAGCCACAAGGTATAGATAGGAACTCTCAGTCTGGGGCAAATGGTGCACTGTATTCTTGGTGCTTGGGGGAGGCAACAATGGGAGGGCTTCTAGTGTCCTGGTCCCACTGGTGGACCTTCTGAGGGCACTTGGTGTTTTTGGCCACTGTGTGACAGTGTTGTACTGGATGGGCCTCTGGCCTGATCCAACATTGGCTTCTCTTATGTTCTTATGTTCTTACCTTCTCTATCCCATGCATAATTTTGTAAATCTCTATCATGTCACCCCTCAGTTACCGTTTCTCCAAGTTAAAGAGTCCTATCCTCTTTAACCTTTCCTCACAGTGAAGGTGTTCTACCCCCTTAATCATCTTAGTTGTCCTTTTCTGCACTTTTTCCAATGCTATATATTTTTTGGGGTGTGGTGACCAGAGTTTCAGGGTATGAGCAGTACACAATATTCCAAATGAAGCCACACCATAGATATATACAGTGGCATCATGATACTAGCTAATATGTTTTCAACACTAGCTAATATGTTTTCCCAATAATCCCCAGCATAGCATTTGCCTTTTTTATTACAGTCGCACACTAAGTCAACATTTTCAGTGACTTTATCTATCATAACTCCAAGATGTCTCTCCTGGTCAATTACCACCAGTTTGGACCCCATAATTGTATATTTATAGTTAGGATTTTTGGCTCCAATGTGTATTACTTTGCACTTGCCCAGACTGAGCCTCATTTGCCATGTTGATGCCCACTTGCCTAGCCTTGACCCTCTGAAATGCCTCACAGTCCTCTTTGGTTCTCACTACCTTGAACAACTTTGTGTCATCTGCAAACTTAGCCACTTCACTGCTTACTCCCAACTCCAAATCATTAATAAACAAGGTAAACAACATCTACTGAGTAACCCTTGTCCACATATTTGTTCACACTCTCAAAGAACTTTAAAAGGTTAGTGAGGCAAGATCTTCCCCTACAGAATCCATGCTGATTCTTGTTCAATAATTTTTGTTCATCAATGTGCCTACTAATTCTATCTTTAATACTGGATTCAGTAAACTTACCTGGTATCAACATTAGACTGACCAGCCTGTAATTGCCCTTTTTTTAAAGATGGGGGTTACATTGGCTACCTTCCAGGGGCAGATGGGAATGGGGGCAGATTTTAGTGATAGATAGCATAATTTTTATTTTAAATTAATATGTGCATGTGTGGGCATGTAAGTATATGTGCACCTGTAAGTCATGGCAACCTCTGGTCACTGCCTGTGTGTGTACCTGGAAGTCATGGCAAGCTCTGGTGACTGACCCCTACTGAGGGCCTGGAGGATATTCAGAGAGGTGGCTGAATAAAGCCTGTCCCTGCCTCCTGCCTTTGGTATTCCAAGGAGGTCTCCCATCGAAGTACTTGCCAGGGTCAACCCTGCTTAGCTTCCAAGATCTGGCAAGATCAGACCTGCCTGGGCTATCCAGGTCAGGGCATAGACTGCATATTTTTGTCAGGAGATCCACAAACTCACATTTCAGTTCTTTCAGACGTTACAGATGATGATAGGCAGGAGGTGATGAGACATTTAGCTCTGGTGCAACAGTCATTACTGGTTACCATGTGCAAGGGGGCAGAAAGCCAGTACAGAACTGGTGTACGCAGACTACATGGAAACAATCCTACTCAAAACTTAAAATGTAGGCCCTACTAACTGGTTCCCCATGGTCAAAGACTCCAGGAGGATCTATTGGTGACACACCCAATGTATCATAGATAGTTCTGATGAAGGGAGCTTTGACTCGCGAAAGCTCATACCCTGAAACTCTTGCTGCTCTCTGAGGTGCTACTGGACTTGTATCTAGCTGTTCTACTGAAGACTAACAGGACACACATCATGTATTACATCCAGTATGGAAGCCTTGGGGCTCTGAGCAGGTGTAAACCTCTCAGCAGTGTTGTCAGAAATGAGGCCTGTAGTGTGTCCTGAATGAATGCACTATCAGGCAGATATTCAGCTGGTGTATACCACTGACAAGCTGTTGCCAAGTTAGGGAAATGCAGGAGAAGCAGCAGAGCCAGCTATCAAAAATCTCTTGAACAGAAATACGTCGGACCAGGTCAGGTGGTAAGACGTGAGCCTTGTATGGCCTGCTAGGTCAGGCTTGGTCTCTGGTCAACAAGCAGTAGCTCAGTTTTCTGCTTTGAACCTACTCTCACAGCTTTGCCACCATCATTTGGGCCTGATTTTCCCATTTCTGTAATGCAAGGAATTCTTGTCCCACAGGTAAGGAAACAGTAACTCCATTTGAGGATGATAGGAAAGAGATGGAACAGGTGGAATTGTCCCCTATGCAGAATCCTAAAGGCCTTTTCATCTCAATGCAAGCAGGTGTATTAGAACACTTCTTACATGCTGCATTTTCTTATAATATGAGAACCACAGCATTTTAGCTGTTGCAGCACAAGCTGCTGTTTCTGTTATGCTTCCACCAAAGCATCACAATTTTCTAAGAGTTGGGTAGAATTAAAAAACAACCAGCGTCAGCTGGATTTCCCTGTCTGGTGTACATTTGTGCTCCTTATGAAAATTCTTGTATCATCTCTTTTCTTGATTTATAGTCTCCAGGAGTTTGTTAGCAGTGTAACTCCGATTCTCCTATATTACCTAAGGCACTGGAAATAGGAGCCTTCCTACTCTGGGCTTGTTCAGCATGGATTCCGAAATCACCACTTCATTAAAACTGTTCCTCAGCTGGATGTTCTACATGCTGGTCTGATATATTACTCCTTGGGTATATGTTTTTTCTGCTCCATTCTTTTAAGAATGCAGTCATTCCTCCTCTCCCACCTACTGTGATAATTTATTCTCTCTAATGAGGGGAGTAGAATAAGACCTCAAATTATTGGAATCATGCCTGTATGATAAGGATTTCAGTTTAGGGATGCTGCAATAAACTAACAGGTTCAGTTTCTGACATACATGCTGTAGTTTTATTGGAGAGGATAATTATCCCAAAAATGACTTATGTCCAGCTCTACCCAGTTTTCCATCTGTTACCCCTGAAAGCCCGACAAGACCAGTGCCAAAAGATGTCATGGGTGTAGGAGGAATCCATCTTGGAAAGGCCAACGTAATTAAATCAGTCTTGGAGAAATGAACAAAATGCTGCCTTATGTTGAGGTAACGAGAAACTCCCTCTTGCATAAGGTCTTGTTTTGTGACTCTACGACAGCATCTTAAATCCAGACTAACAGGATGACTGATGCTTGTGGGACATTTGGTTGGATCCAACCACCCTTTTGGCAGTGAAATAGGAAGAAGGGGTCCCTGCTGATGACCCAAAAAGACTATTCTGGGGAATTATGAGACCTGCATGGAAAAAAGCCACGTGGGGTAATAGCTGTATGAAGGAAGGGAATGTCATGAAACTGAGTTCAAAAGCTGGCTTGATCCAACCCAGTAACAAAAGTTTCAGAATACACATTAAATACCCAACCATCAGACAGGACAGTCTTCTTCCTGGATCATCTCCTGCCACAGATCCGCATGCTAGCTTTCTAGACAATCTGAAAACTGCGACTGGTGTAAAATGTGCCAGTCCATTTGTTGTCTGGGGCTAGCTGTTGGGACCATGTTACTCCTGTTCTAAGGTCCTTTTACTGGCTGCTGATCAGTTTTTTGAAAGGTGGGAGGGCTATGAGTGGGAATATGGGGGGAGGGGCACTACATCTCTTCCAGTGAAATACCAGAAGAGACATAGGTAGCTCTTGGAATCACTGAGAACTCTGTGAATAAACCATAGATTTTCCAGTGATTCCTAGAGCTTCGCTATGTCAATTCTGTATTTATTTATGGACATAATGCTGCTGCCAGTGTTGCTTTTTTTAAAAAAAATCCTTGAGTGGCAGTTTTGAATTTCCCAGGAGGGTGTACAGTCAATATCCCCTTTAAACAAGGCATGTTATTATCAGTTTGGGGTTCTGCCTTTTCAGGGGCTGCCCCATGCGTCCAGAATAGCTTCCTGCAAGAGGTGTGTGTGTGTGGGCTCCAAGACTCCTGGCTTTCTGAAGAGGCTGTAAAAATTCAGTTGTTTCAGAGTGTTTTGGGGGCAGTCTGAGTCTGGGCAGAGGGGGAATACCCAGAGGTGGGTGGCATAAGGTGAATTTAGACTGATTTTAATGTTTTTACATTTGTTGCCATTCATGTTTGTTCTATAACATTGTTTTTACATTGTTGTTACCTCTGTGAGGTCCTGAGATGCTCAGGGGAAATGCTCAGGAGAAAAGCAGGTGTATAAATATTTTAAATAAATTAATAAATATTTTAAATAAATTAATATTTATTGTTTCTTGGGTAGCAAGTCAGAAAAGAAATACTGTCAGATCTCAAGCTTGCTGGAGAGGAAACGCTTTAGTTCCCTATATGCTGTTTGAAATGGTATAGCCCAGTCCAAATACATCAAATGGGTCTTCTACTATATTTTTTAACCAAGCCCTCCTCCAAGGAGCTCATGGTAGTATACATAATTCTTCTGTCCTCCATTTTATCTGCACAGCATCTTGGTATGAGAGGTCAGGCTAACAGAGAGAGAAAGGGGGGGAGGGGATCCTAGTGAATTTCATGGCGAAATGGGGATTACAACCTGGAGAACCAGTGCGGCATAGTGATTAAAAGCAGTATTCTCTAATCTGGGGAACTGGGTTCAATTTTCTCCTCCTCCACATGAAACCTGCTGGGTGACTTTGGGCCTGTCATAGTTTATTCAGAACTCTCTCAGCCCCACCTACCTCACAAGCTGCCTGTTGTGGGGAGTGGTATGTGAGTGTAAGCCACTTCGATACTCCTGAAAGTAGAGAAAAGCAAGGTATAGAAAACCTACTTTTCTTCTTTTCTCTTCTTCTACCCAGCCCTAGTCCAACACTCTACACTTATGGTTACAGCACTATTTCATAGCATTTATAGCACTTCTAGAGTTCAAAGCACTTCACATATTATATAATTTCTGTAATCTTTGCAGTGGTTCTATGGAGTAAGCCAATATTATTATTCCCATACTACAGAGGGTAGACTGAGGCTGAGAGTGTCTTGATTGCCTAATACTTCTGAGGAAGTTTATGGCAGAAATGGTATTTGAACCAGTGACCATTTGGATCACAGCTCAGTCTCTCTGCAACTTCTTTATGCCTCCCTATTTTAAGCCTCAGAAATAGTCAGGGATCCTGTCTTTTTAAAAGAGAAAGAAAAAAAAGGTGTTTATATTTTTTAATGTGCTTGGTTCAAAGCAAGAATGCAACAGTGAGTTACAGTTTGTTTACTTTGTTAAGGGACCTGCAGCTCTTTGAGGTCTGTAAATTCCCCCTGCTTGTATGAAATAGAAAGGTAAATTAATGTGAATAATGGAGCTATGTTTGTGTACATTCTGATGGGCTAAAAGTACTATTTGGAAAAACAATGCATTGCTTTTTTTCGTCAGACTACAGGGAGGTTCATAGTTTTTCAAGGTTTGAATTTACTTAATTGCTTGTTAATAGTTCTATCTGAATTCTTTAAAGAAGGATAATATTCTTTAGTGGCATGGATGCGGATTAGCTAATCGGTTTGGTTGTCATTTCCATTAGTCTCAATGGAAAACACATTTTCACCTGTAAACTCTGGCCCTTCCCTCATATATCCAATTTGGATGGAATTGCAAGGGGTTGTGCCCCTCCCAGAAGAATCCACACTCCCCAAATTCAGGCAGATTTTTTTTTTAAATCTTTAAAAAAAAAAAATTTAAATCTCTGTTCTAGAGGGAATGGTGTGGTAGCCCTCACCAAATATATAATCAGTTCCAAACTGCAGGATGGAGAGGAGAAAGTCTCCCTGTTTTTACAAGCCGCTAAAATGCAAAGGTGCCCACCTGTGTGGAGGCATAGGTTTTCTCCTCTTTTCCAAGATGAGATACAACACTAAACAACGACAACAGTACTGTGTAACACAAAATGGGCAAAACAGCCTCAATAGCTACTATTTTCAAAACCCTAAAAATTGTAAAACTTGAAAAACCAGTAGACTCCAGCAGAACAAAACACAATAAAATGCATTACAGTTACCAGCATCTAAGCATACCAGCATCTAACCAACAACAGCAATTTTATGGTTCAGCAAAAAACTTACAAACCAAAGTCCCTTGGAAAAACTGCTGTCTTTGGCAAGCAACAAGCTGTTAATAGGGGTGGTGCCATGTGATTTGCTCTTGGGAGGCATTCCAGAAATGTGGTGCTGCAATGGAGAAGGTTCTCTCTAGGATAGGGTGTCTTGAATCCAATTTTTGCCAAACTTGGAGGGTGGGTGGAGGAGAGCCTGCTGAAGACTCCTGTGTGTTTGGCATCTCTAACTCAGGAGGGGGCTGTTCTACCACCTCCCGAACCAAACAAACTGAATAAACCACAAACTGGTTCGGGAAATGGAAAAGTTCGCGGTTCATGGTTCGTGCGATGAAATGAACCACGAACCAATGTGAACCACCATTTTCCTGGTTCATGCCCATCCCTAAGGACACATCAAGATGGTCACCAGTGGAGGACCTATGTGCCTGGAATGGTGGAAGTTGACCACCTCTGTCTTAGAACTCAGCTTTAGTAATGTGGATCCAAGAACTTATAGATGTAACAGCCCAACTTCAGTCTCAGGACAGTGAACAGAATGCATTATTGACATCACAATTACAGGTACTAAGCATTCATGAAAGAAGAGAGCAGGTGCTCTTATGGACTGGCAGTTGGTTAAAGAGCAGGAAGCAGAGGGTAGGAATGAATGGACAGTTTTCACAATGGAAGTAAGAGGTGTGGTCCCCCCAGTATTAACTTAACTAATTGAAGTCAGGGGTGAGCAGTGACAACAAATTATTCAGAATGGAGAAATCCAAAACCAGGCATATAGAAGAATCTACCTATACTGGAGACTAGACAACACAAAAACCAATGTAATTCAGTGTAAATAAGTGAAAACAAGTACACGTAATGGGGAAAAACTTTTAACTCCACATCTATATTAATTGTGTGAACTGATAGCCCTGGAAAGAGGTTCTGAGATCTTGGTGAACAGGACAATAGCAATGAAAATGTGTTCCATTTCATATTCGTTAGTATTCATGGTGAGGGAAATTGACATCAAGTCACAGCTGACTTATGAAGAACCTATAGGGTTCTCAAAGCAAATGACATTTGGTGGTGCCATTGCATGCCTCTGCACTGCAACCCTGGTATTCCTTGGAGATCTTCCATACAAACACTGACCAGGGGCCAACCCTGCTTAGCTTCTGAAATCTGATGAGACTGGGCTAACCTGGGCTATCTAGGTCAGGGGGAAAGGAAAATAAAATTGTTGAACTCATAATGAACTCAAATGTATTGTTGCCATAATGACTGTTGTTAGCCGCCTTGAGCCCGCCGTACGGTGAGGAGGGCGGGATATAAATCCCAATAAATTTAAAAAAATTAAAAAATAAAATGCCTTTTTGTGTGCAGATCTGATTACCCTGTTTCAAAAGTGTATCATAGGACGAGGTTCAGAAGAGACAAAAGGATGGATTATTTCAAACAGCACATGTTTAATATAACAAATGCGCTTCCTCACAATCAGATGATGGTGTGATCTACCAGGCTGTCCTTAAGTTCTTATGGAAGTAAAAAGCAATGCCTGCCTTTTGCTACTGCAACTAACAGGTGAAATGAAATGTGCACATAAGCCCTGAGGTATGTATTTCTGAGGCTCCATTGTATTTTATGAGGGTTTCAAGTCTACGAGACACCACGATGTCAAGAAACTGCAACCACTGATTTACCTCCATGCAATGAACCAAACACAGGCGGGACCCTATATTTTTATTGCTGACTTTGTTTGAAAAGCAGGGAAGGGAGTAAGAGCTATAAACATGAAAGAATTGCCGCGGGGTCATTGCACATTGCTGGAGCAGCAGGCGAAAGAAGGATGGATTTGCAAGGCACTGAGAGAAATGGATCAGGCTCAGCTTTCAACACTCCTTGGCTGGCAGCTGAACCGGATCCAAGATCTATTGTTGCGGAAACAGCTTCTGACTGGGACCATTGGGGAAACAGATAACATTCTCTGAAGAGACAACTTTGTGTGCTGGACTTGCAGCCAAGGAGATTGCCCCAGCAGAAGTATGCTGAATCAGCGAAAGAGTTTAAGAGTCAGTGCTCTGTCGGCTAAATAAGAAACCATAGAGTAACAGAGAAGGGAAAGGCAAAGGGGCTATGTCAGCCGGCCAGGCTGGAATCCAACCACTCTGCAAATACCTGATCTGACTGCATTCCTTTGGCTCTCATCTTCTGGGAGTTGACACCGCTGGATGCTCCTGAGATGTTTGCAGATGCAAGTTTCTAAACCAGCCCAGAAGGAAGCAGGTTTGATCTCTTGCATCTCCAATGAAAGATGCTTTGGATGCCAGGCTGGGAAAGAACCCTGCCTGAGCTCTTGGAGAACCATTGCCAGAATAGGCTGGGCTCAGTATAAGGCAACTTAATGCTAAGTATGAAAGACTGTGTATCTACTGTATACAGCAATAGCTATGTAGCACTATCTCCATTATCTACGTCTCTCTGCTGCTTGTGCCACTTAAGGCTCCTGGTTGGTTAAAGAGAACCAGTGTGGAGTAGGGTTAGAATGTCAAACTAGGATCTGGGAAAGCCAAGTCTGAATTCCAGCTAAGCCATTGGAAGCTCTCGGTGACCTCTTCAGCCGAACACTCTTTGTTAGCATAAGCTACCTCACAGAATTATTGTTGTGATGATAAAATGGAGGATGGGAGAATGATGTGGTAAGCTGCTACTGGTGTCCCCCTCCCCCATGGAGATAAGGACAGTATAAATGTGTAAATAAATAAATAGGTTGCAGGTTAGCCACTGATCTTTGAAACTCAGTATGTAATGTTTAAGCTCCCCGGGGGGTATCAAGAAATACCACAGCCCGGTCATGCTAGACATGCAGCTGCCCAGCAAACTCTGACAAAAAGTCTTGGCAATCCCTTGATCTGGTCAGTGATCAATCTAGGGTTTATTCACAATTATGCTTTCTGATCTATCCTTTGAGAAAACCCACCTCTGAGCAAGGAGTGGGGAAGCCCAGTGCCAAGGAGACTGAAAGACTGTGCATTATCGTTACATTTTTATCCTGCCCTTCCGCCCAGGAGCTCTGGGTACCCTACATAAGTCTTTCCTCCTCCCTGAGATGGATTGAATCAGTAAAGGAAGCCACAGCTTTCAGTTTGCAAGACCTGAGTAATGCTCTTAATGATAGGAAGTTTTGGAGGTCATTGATTCATTGGGTTGCCATAAGGTGGAAACTATTTGATGGTACATAACATAGAGGAGACAAAATCCTAATTAAAAGCTTGGGTAAAATTTTGTTTTGGTGTGGAGCCTAACCCCCCACCCCAAATGTAAAGTAGGTGCCAGGCCTCAAGGAGGAGGGCATTCCAGAGGTAGAAGAGAAGAAGAGATTGGATTTATATCCCGACCTTCACTCACTTGGAGTCTCAGAGCGGCTTACAAACTCCTTCCCCTTCCCCTCCCCACAACAGACACCCTGTGAGGTAGGTGGGGCTGAGAGAGCTCTGAGACAACTGTCCTTGAGAGAACAGCTGGTACAGAGCTATGGCTTGCCCAAGGTCATCCAGCAGCTGTAAGTGGAGGAGTGGGGAATCAAACCCAGTTCTCCCAGATTAGAGTCTGCACACTTAACCATACACCAAACTGGCTTTCACCACAGAAAAATGCCCTGTCTCCAGGCCTGTAACCATGAGGGGGGGGGGGCTGATAGGGACAACACCCCAAAATGTGCCTGCCACTCCCCATACTACTCCCCCCCGCCCCCCCCAGGAGCCTGGGATAATCAGTGACGATAGAACCAGGTCAGACCAGGCCTCTTTGACCAGGAATCACTGCTGGGGCACATGGCAAGAGCAGAGGAGAATGGCCTGCTCTGGCACCTCACTACTCCTGCACCAGCAGCAAGGTGGATAGTATGGGAAGAGATTGTCCTTCTGCTCCTTTTGTTATGAAAATGTACTTCCAGGTAGGACAATGCCTTCCTGAGGAGACCTGCCTATGGAATCCAATGCATGTGTGCAATGATATGAGCAAGTGTAACCTCTCCTCAGTGTAAAATTATGTTATTGGCAACCTCGGACTATTCTGGACATGAGGGAATAGTGGAGGGTAGATGAGTAAAGTTGTGACTTTGCATTGAATCAGCCTGTTAGAGAGAAACTGGTATCTTCAGCTGTTCATTTTATTGGTGGCTTCATGCAAAAAAGAAAGAAGCACACCATATTTGAAGAAAAGAAGATAACTTGAAATGTTTTGCTGGCAGCTATAATATATGTTATTCATTAGGCTTCCAGTTTTTAGATTTGTGGCTGACTTCCAATGATGTCATTAAGTTCTTTTGTAATTTTCTCATTCATGTTTTCTTGCAAGTAGTCATTGGATTTTGTTTTCTTTGCATCTTGATATATATATTTCTTCTATGTAATTGTATAGGTTTTCCAAATAGACTTTTCATACACTTTTCATTGTTAGTGAGTAGTTGGTTCCCCCCTCTTTGTGCCATTGCAATTTTTTATAGGTTGTTTTGAAGGATCGTTTTTTCTTTGTGTTCTTCTGCCTTATGGCAGCCCCCAGAACCACATATCTCTTCACTGTTCCTCACCACACATTTTTACCATCTTTTTTCTTTTGTAGTACCTTCCTCAGTCACGAAGATATGAAGTCCTCAAAGGGGCATGTGTTAATTTCCTATCTCTGGGTGACACTAGAGCAATGTCCAGGGTATTCTGAGATATCACATTAGAATGCTGGGGGTGGGGAGCAGAAAAAAAACCCTTGGAGAGAAGCCAGAGAATTCTAACAGCTACATACCAAGATGGAAAAATGGAACGCATGCCCAGGTTCCTGGCTTCATTTGTAGGGCTCTCAATCACAGCAGCTGTATTAGCACTGTATGGCTGTCCTTTGTAACCCAAATGGCAACCATTTGGGGGAGGGGGCAATCAGTAGGCAGCTACAGAATCTAACCTGTTCCTGCGTTAGCCTTGAAGTGACAGTAGGAGAGGATGTATAGTGAAGGCAAAAAGATCCTTGGGGTGTGGCATTTACACCCATGGGGTAACATGACCTAGGGCAGGGGTGGCCAACCTTGCTTAACGTAAGAGCCACATAAAATAAACGTCAGATGTCTGAGAGCCGCAAGACAGGAACAAATATCACACACACGTTTTTATTTTTAAAAATATGCAAATTTGCTTTTTATTAACGTTAAATGGGACTGCCAAAAATAAAAACAAATGAGGAAAACCAGTTATTGATAATGATATTACTTGTTTGCTAATGATATTGAGAGAGATGGAAAGAAAGAATTAAAGAAGTGGAAAGAAAGAGAGAGAGAGAAACTAGGAAAGCAAATAGATGGGAGGGAGGAGGGAAGGAAGGAAGGAAGAAAGAGAGAAAAAGCATGCCTCCCCTTTGCTTCCCCAGCCGCCCTGCCAGGAGCCGCACAATATATGTGAAAGAGCCGCATGTGGCTCCCGAGCCACAGGTTGGCCACCCCTGACCTAGGGCTTTTCTTCATGGGTTATTTCCTCACTTGTGCCCGTATTGCGTCATTTCCTCCTTTTCTGCACATATTTTGTTCCCTTTAGTGGTCACTTAGATATTTCATTGCCATTATCTCCAGTTTATTTATGAGCACAGTTAAAGTGCTTGGAAATAAGCCGTGGATATAGTGATGAAATATCAAAGAGACTACTACAGGGAGCAAAACACATGTGGGAAAGGAAGAAACCCTGGTGCAGTACAGGCACACAAGCAATAAAAATTAGGATGCACAGAAAAGCCTCTATGACGGCATAAGGATAGTATTCTGTCTAGAAAACTGCACTGACTGGTGATTGGGCCACATGTGCAGTGTCCCTGACATTGCACAATGTGCCTATGCTCAAATAACTTAATTCTTGCAATTGGCCTTGTTTGACAGAAGAAATAAAGTGAGATCTAGAACTGCATGCATAGTTGGTTCTGCAGGACTGGTGCACAGGCAACAGGCCTTTTTTTCAGATGTCACAGTTAAAGGAACATAGGTATGACTCTGTCTAGGATTGCCAATTAGTTCATGAGTTCCAACACAGCATCTACAGCACTGGTTCCCAAAGTGGGCAATACCATCCCCTGGGGGGCGCTGGAATGATCCAGGTGGGTGGTAGGAGCATTGGGTGCAATTGGGAGGCGTTGAATAAAAATAAGGGGTGTGTGTGGAAGCATAAAGAAAGAAGAGACCAGAACCTATCTAAAGCAGCCTTTTCCTGCCTTCTCCTGGTCTTCCCTGTGAAGAGGGGTCCCCACAGCCAATCACAGCCATGCATTTGCAAACTGCATATGCACGTGCACCCTTGTAAGGCTGGTGTTGCTGCTGGGCTCTTGTGTGGTGGACTCTACCTGCTTCTTTGTGGTGTGGTGGCCTCAGGTCTTCAGCGGCTGCTGCTCAGTGCCTGCCTTAGCATGCCTGGCTGCGTGCATCGTGGTGGACTCTACCTGCATCTTTTTGTCCACTTTTTGAAAATAAATTTCCAGGGGGGGGGGTCTGAGTAATTTTTTTTCTGAAAAGGGGGCGGTAGGCCAAATAAGTTTGGGAACCTCTGATCTACAGTCATTTTCCTGAAGAATCTCTTGTTGTGACTGAACAACATTCCCCAAATCCATATGTATGAAAAATATCAACAGTGCTTCAAAATTATGCTACACCAGAGAAGTGGCATCATTCCCTCTTTCTCTTTTAGCCAGTGTTTCTCCATTTTCCACTGTTTTTGTTGGTTTGTCTACATTGTGTAGACATTGTTGTTCAGTTTTTTTTTTACCGGCAGTTGATATATTTTACACACAATGCATACTGTTTATTATATTGTGATATAATGCTGATTTATTGATAAACAAATATTACTAAAAATGTGTTCATTTTATAGAACAAAACGGGTGTGAGGTAATAGAAGAAGGTGTGAAAATAAAGAATCACAGCTTCAATTTGCACAAAGGAGGAGTGACATTGTAAGAGGGATTTCAAAGGCCAAAACAGCAGAGATAAAATAGTCTCTCTGTCCCAGCTGGACTCCATTTTTGCAGTGCTGGACAGAGACTGATACTGAAGGCAGGGCAACGGCACCCCCTCTAAAAGACACCCGTTCCCATTGCTTCCAGGTAAATACCACTCAGGAAGCTTGATCCTGGAAAAAGAGCTTTTAGAGAAAGAGCTTTCAGAACTGTGCTCCAGCCCTGTTGAATATATCCCTTTTCTGATAAGGAGGCACTTAAGGAAAGAAAGTTTTTGGACTGTAAACCAGATGACCTTGAGGTGATAGACTGCGGGGCTCTATGACACTGCACACTCAGTGCTATTCAACACTCTGCCTGAAAGGGAGGATGGAATGGATTTATTGACTTGGGACTTTGACTCAGACCTGTGTATCAGGGCTGTTATTATGTGGAATGATTAGGCTGCAATGTCAGGGACAAGTGGAAACTAGAACAACAAAGGACCTCCTTAACCTTTACCTGGACACAAGGCCATCCATAATGAGTTGCCGGGCTTAGCAAAAACTCTGTCTGTCTCTCGGCATTCAATACTCTTCTGCAGTTGTGGCAACTGAACAGAGATGAGGGAAAGACGGATTGCCATTGGAGATGGGCTGTAATTCAATTCTGCATAGGTTACTGTTTACAATTCCTAGTTCGGCTGCCTGTTCTCAAAGGCAGCGTCGTCGTTTTCATTCAAGGCATTTGAAAAACTGGGTCCAATAGTTCTTGACCTAGAAAACTTCCATTTGTTATTTACAGTGCCACAAGAGAACATACTAATACATGGAGCTGAAACAAACACGCTCATAAACATTCTGCTCAGAAAGGCGCTCCATGATTTTTTAATGTTTAATATTCTCGTGAACTTCTCTGAATATTTGGATAATCCAGATATTCCAAATACAGAATATTTGACATTTTGGGTTTCTGGTGATGTCTGATTTTAATATTTGGCAGTATTTATAGTTGTCATGGATCAGAATATATATATATATATAAAAAAATACCTGGTAACATTTAATAGCTCCTTTATTGTATTTTTATTCCTCTTTTTTGCTAAAACTGCCCTCCAGAAGAGTTCCCAGGAGTAAGTTTTTTAAAAAAAGGCAAATTGCATTAAAATTAAAAAGAAATGTCCTTGCTAGTATGGTGGTGAAATTTTCAGCTGTAATTGAATCCAGGCAGGATACCTCCTGCCCTCCTTCTGGTGGTTCCAGCGATCCACTGGAAGCAAGAGAGAGGGAACTCACGAAATTTAACAGTTGATGCCTGCCAAAATGAAAGCAATCATTAGATGCTAACAACTTCTGAATGCTGTGGTGCAATGGCACATTCAGAATGCAAATTTGGACTGTCACAATCAAAATCTGAACAGAAAAAAACTTGAATTTCGGTGAATATTTGCAACCATTCATTCCAGCGTAATGTTTGCATCTAAATATCACGTTGGGAAAAGCAGGACAATGGCAGCAAGCCTATGCAGGTCAACCCAGAAGTAGGGCCTAAAGCACCTGGTAGGGTCCTAATGACCCCACACATTTTTAAACTGTAATTTTTACAGATCCCCCCCTCCCCCCGGGCCAGATCAGGTCAGCTCACACTTGTGCAGGGACTTTGGGAAACATATTTTTTTTTTTTGCTTAGAGACATACACAAACTCACAAATGGGGACTATGGTTTGGGACTATCTTGACCCTCTTTCTTTAAAATGAATTTCTCCAAGTCCAGCTTTTCTTTGATTGGCTCAGGGTCGCCCAGCAAGTTTCATGGCAGCATGGGGGTTTGAGCCTAGTCCATCTTCATCCATCACTGGATAGGACTATAGCCTATTGTAATGTTTATCATAGATATCTTTTACTGCATTGTCTCTGGCTGCGGTCACATGGCCCCTTTAAATCCAGGAGGGCTCCTGGATTTAAAGGGGCCGCATTTTTCTATTGTGGGTTGGGATGTCTACACATCCCAACCTCTGCGGCGGTGGCAGGAACGGCAGTGGCCGCTGAAGAGGCGACCGCGGTGGAAGTGTCGGCGGCCACAGCAACAGCGGTGGTGGCTGTGGCGGAAACAGCGGCCACGGCCGCTGAAGAGGCAGCCGCTGCGGCAGCGGGAACGGCAGCCGCGGTTGTGGAAGAGGTGGCCGCAGCAGTGGCAGAAGCGGCGGTGGTGGCCAAGGACCCGCCAGCTGCCTGGTGAGTTTGGGGTTCCCCCCCTTTTACACTTGGGCGCTTGAGTGGCCAAGCGCCCAACTGTAAAAGGGGGGGGGGAATGGCCGGCAGGACTATCTGGACAGCCCTGCTCTCACAATGCTTGCGAGAGAGGGCTGTCCAGATACCTCAAATGCGGGTTCCTCCCGCAACACCCGGGAAAACTGTTGTTTTTCCAGAGGTCGGAAAATGTGGGAGGAACCCGCATTTGAGCCCGCTTCAGCGTGGGACTTGGTGCGGGACGTGTGGTCGGCCCCTTTAAATGCGGGAGGAAATAGCCCTTTCTCCCGCATTTAAGGGCCGTGTGACCGCAGCCTCTATCCTCGTAGAGACAAAGAAGTTCCTTTATACCACTTTCTACTCAGAGGTCTCAAACTCATTTGTTACAAGAGCTGGATCTGACATAAATGTTATTTTGTCAGGATGGGCCATATGTGCCATAAAATGTAAAGCCAGGTACTAGAAATATAAACTATAAAAATGACCCAGGCAAACCCAATCCATATTATTTTTACTCAGAATACAAACAAAAGCAATTGATTCCTATGAGTGAAAGCAATTGATTTACTGGGGAACCCACAAAAACCCCAATAAATGTATTTAATCATATGCAAGACTAGTCCCCCCCCCCCCGGGATACCATCAAGGGGGGCATCTTACATTTCCATACAAATTAGTTATTTTTTGTATATATAGTACTTTTAGGGGATGAGTTATCTTCCTTGTAAGTAAATAAGGTAGTTTTTCAGCACCCCCTCCCCATATGCCCAGCCTCAGCAGCTGAGCATGGCTATGATCTGCCTCTTGCTCTTTGTTTCTTCTCTTCCCGTCCTACCTCTGAGGATCTCAAGGAAGCACACTGGACTTCCCCCTCCACTGCCTGTGAGGTGGTCCAGGCTGAGTGACTGGCCCTGGGTGACCCAGATGACAGGGTCCTGGCTCAGGAAGGGGGATCCAAACCTGGCTCTCCCAAATACCCCCCCCCCCCCCCCAGTTCTAATCTTGCCTGCATTGGCCACAGAAGTGGCGGGACTGAGGGGAAGGCCTGATGGAGAAGCAGTTCCTAAAAACTCCAAGGGGTGCTTTTTGTCCTCTTGTGGCTCCTTTTCCCTCATGGGCTGAGAACAGGTGGGGGCATAAGGGAGATTGCCATTGTCTACCCTCCTTGTCACTCACTCCTGGCTTAGCAGTATTCAGATGTGTGAAAGCAATGGCAGCACCCCCTTTTCTTTTCGCTCCTCCCCTTGCTTCCGAGGCCAGGACATCTTTCCCCTCAGAGTGGCATGCACAAGACATCCCAGTTGCCTTCCAATCTACATGCTGGCTCTCCTCCTCTCTCCCCTGCCAGTCCACTCCCTTCATTGGCAAACTGCCACCCTGTGTGCCTGCTCTCACCAACCCATCTCACAGTTGCCGTTTGATGCAATGGTGGCAATGCTGGCTGCTCGGCTCTGCCCCCACATGTAGTGGGTCCACCAGTCCTTGCTGAGCTGCGTTCAGAGGAGGTGGGAGGGGAAAAACACTATGCCTCCTCTTTCTCCACCTCTGCCTCCATTCTCCCTACACTATTTTACCTCAGCCTCTTAGCCCTGCCCCCTAGCCATTTACTTTCTATTTCTTGGCAGCTTTGACCACACTTACCTCATTGTGTGCACCCACTCACCCTCTCCCCAGCAGCCTCCTGCCTTCCCTCCCTTTGCACCAGTTGCTCGCAGGCTGGATAAGAGCCCTGGACAGGCTGGTTCTGGCCCCCCGAGCTGTACCTTTGACACCCCTGTTCTACATTATGCTACCTCATGCCTTCAACTTTTTTTTTTTTGCCTTAGACAGTTTTTTTGTTTGCATTGCTTTTCCAATTCTATATTCCTAGTCTTAATACATTGTTTATTGGTGGTCTTTGCTGCTTGTTTGAATTAATTTTTATATTTGCAATCTGCCTTGAGTCTCAGCAGGAAAGGCAGACAACACATGAAGGAAATATAAATAAAAATACACCAGCCTGGTTGATTTTAAACCATTACAAAGCATTGCATGGGGATAAGCCATGACTTTGCATGTTGAAGGGCCATGATGGCTCCAGCTTAAGGGGCTGGAAAATACCATTCTCACCTGAGGCCCTGGAAAGCCAATACCAGTCTGAAGAGCTAAGGCTGTGGTCCCACGGCCCCTTTAAATCCGGGAGCCCACCTGGATTAAAGGGGCCACGTTTTTTTACCTCGGGTTGGGATGTTTACACATCCCAACCCCTGTGGTGGCGGGTGGCGGTGAGTGGTGGAGGAGGTGGTGGCAGGTGACGGCAGCGGATGGAGGAGTCAGCGAAGGAGGCAGTGGAGGCGGAAGAAGTGGCGGTGGCATTCTCGGGCGTTTGGCGGCAGAAGAAGTGGTGGCGGCCAGGGGAGGCACCCTTTCCCAAGCCCCTCTGGCCACCTGGTAAGTTTGAGGTCCCCCCCCCCCCCTTTTACACTTGAGCGTTTGAGTGGCCAAGCGTCCAAGTGTAAAAGGGGGGGGGGAATGGCGGACGGGACCATCTGAACAGCTCTGCTCTTGCAATGATTGTGAGAGAGGGCTGTCCAGATGGCTCAAATGTGGGCTCCTCGCGCGACTCCCAAGAAAACACTTGATTTTCCCGGGGTCAGAAAGTGCAGGAGGAACCTGGATTTGAGCCGGCTTCGGCGCGGAAGTTGTCCCGGCCATTCTGACCGGTCCCTTTAAATGCGGGAGGAAACAGCTCTTCCTCCTGCATTAAAGGGCCATGTGACCGTGGCCTAACAGTCTGAGTATAAGGTGGCTTTATATGTTCATCATGACTGGTCTATAGGAATGTGCACCATCTCTGTGGAATAACCACATCACTAGAAGAACCACACAAGCGGAAGGCTTTGGGAGACAGCAGCCATTAAGGGTGCAGTGATGGCCAAGGGAACTTTGCAGTTATCAAGAAACCCTGGCAGCCACTTCTGGCTCACCCCATCCACTCACGTGGATCACCCCAGACCCCTGAGAACTTGTTTCCACCCTCCAAATTGGGAGATGTAGTTGCTTATTGATATATTTTGTTCAAAATTCACATTTTCATACTATTGAGGAAGAATCTGCAAAATGATTTGACAAAAAATAGGGGACTTTTCCTTCCTAAAACCACCTCAGACATTTAAACAAAATATCTGAAATGAAGAGAAACAAAAGTACTAGTGGCATATAAGAGAACTGATTATAACCAATGCTAAACGGTGACATGTATTTAAACAGGTATGCCACACGAGGCTTGGAATGAATTTTCTTTTTTGGGGAAAATGTTTCATCTAGAATCTTGTAAAAATGTTATCCCCAGGAAAAAAAAGTTACTCCAACCCTGTATTTTTAGCCATGCTATATTTCTACTAATAGGTCTTGAAGTAGAAGATCTTAAGCTCCTTCTAGAGAGATGTCATATCAGGTCTGCTTTGGAATGTACCAGAAGAGAGGTTCCTGTGTAATATGGTCCTCTTGAGGTCATTTGAAAAACCCTGTGGCTTCAAGAGACATTTGAAAGATGTAAGACACCTTGTGGATTTCAGAAGGCTCCTTTTCATGTGTCTGAAGAGGTGAGGAGGGAATATTCAAAGCAGCAGGGCAAAGAGAAAGCGGACAGGGTCCAACGACCAATGGTGCTGAGAAGATTTAATCATTTCCCTGCGTATACTTTGCGATTTAAAACTTGGGACGAAGCTTAAAAAACAGACTTTGCATTTCAAGACAAGAGAAATGTATGTGAAATTAAGGTCAGGTAGAGCAACGATTTGAAGGTAGACATGAAGGCTTTACTTCCGGCTTCTTTTCTTTGACTCATACTTGAGACTTTAAGAGTCCTATGGATCAGTGGGGTGCAAATGGCTGTAAATGCAAGCCTTTGAACTCTGAACTCCATGTTCAAAAGCAGCATACCTCTGAATGCCGGATGCTAGAAGACAAACAACAGGGGAAGGGCTGGTGCCTTCATGTATTGCTTGAGAGCTTCCCAGAGACATCTTGCTAGTCGCTGTCAGAAACAGAATGCTGGGCTAGAGAGGCCTTTGGTTTGATTCACTGGGGCAGTTCTTATAATGATGCAAAGGTCACACTGCAGTATGACATGAGACTTCAGAATTGTAAGGCCAGTCCATCAGTTCCTTATGTCACACTAGAGTCAAGTGACTCCTGAATCGTTAAAAAAAAATCCTTGTGACTCCATTCTCATTTCAAAAAAAACATTTTCTATGTTATATTCAAAAGTATTCCCATTCATTCTCATTACTACATTTCATTTTGTTTCCACTTATTTAAATTTATTTTCCTTTTATTTTACAAATTTTATATTCTGCCTTTTGGCCCTCACAAGGGCCAGCAAGGAGGCTAACAAATTAAAACATACATGATAAAATCACATTTTAAAACCATTAAAATTAACCCTCCCCCAAACACTCTCATGATTAAAACAATTAAAAACAGCTAAAATATGTATAAAAACATAAAAACAGCAATGAAAACATTGGGTCAGGAAGGAGGGCTCACTGATGGAACTCCAAATGAAACAAAACGGTCTTCACCCGCTGGCAGAAGGAGGTGACAGAAGGAGACAGACAAATCTTACTTGGGAGAGAGTTCCAGAGCTTTGGTGCCACAACTGAGAAGGCTCTTTCCCATGTTGCCACCCACCTAATCTCAGAAGGCAGGGGTACCCAAGGCAGGTAAGGGTCTCCTAAGACAATTGTAGTGGCTGGATGGTTCTACAGGTATTTCGGTCTCAAACCATGCAAGGATTAAACAGTAAATTATCAAAGTTCCATATGTCTACCTATTACGTGGATCTCTCTCCCTCCTCTTCCTGAATCTCTTCTATTGCAAGACCTATTTCACTTTGCTGATTGGAAAGCTTAGGTGTTAGTTTCATATCTCTTCATCTCTCTCCTGGCTCATTCATAGATTGCCAAGCACCAGGAAAATGAATGGATGAAATTCATTCTCTCACTCACTTGTTCGTTCGTTCGTCCGTTCATTTGCCCCCACTGTTACCAATGAGCCTGGTCCACGGCCTTAACTCCAACCTTACCACTGTGCCCAGGAAGATCACTGAACGACAAATGGACTGGTGGTAGGGAAATTCAGTACGCCATCTGAGGTAACCACTGGAGCACTGGCACTTTGATTGTTACTTTACTGTATTCAGAAAATTTTGTTGTACTTACTGTACTTGTATTTATTGTATTTGATATTTTAACTGTTTTTATGTGTACTTATGGTCACTGTAGACCAATTGTGTAAGCCGCCCTGAGCCCATTTGCGGGGAGGGCGGGGTATAAATTTAATAAATAATAATATTAATTAATTAATTCATCCATTTTTGTTACCCTAATAAATGGTATGCAGAGACAGACAATGGTAAACCATCTCTATTAGTCTCTTGCCTTGAAAACCCAAGGGGTCTCCATAAGTCAGCTGTGCCCTCATGGCATAAATAAAAGTAATAGCTATGGTTAGCGTATGAGACTATGCTTTGGAAACCCACATTTAAATCCTCTGTCATAGGAGCTCACTGGGTGGCCTTGGGCCAGTCACTCTTTCTCAGCCTAACCTACCTCACAGGATTGTTGTTGTAAAATGCTTTTGGTCTCCATTGTGGAGAAAAATGTGATCTAACAATGAGAGAGCACCCATAGAGTAAAGTGGGGCATAGGGGGGTCCTCTGAGAAGCTGATCCAGTGGATTTAGTGCCTTTGGCTTTTTTTGTCTGCTGCAGTTGCTGTGCTAGGTGTAATCAGTGCAACTTTCCCCCCCCCCTGAACTGAGCAGCACCCACCCAGTAGGGTGCTTGTGTCCCTGCCTTGCAATGGCTCACTCCCACCACTTGGGGTGCTGTGAGTCTAGCCCTGGCTGCCTCAGAGCAAACAGGATCCAGGCCTGCTGGAGGGTTTCAGACACCTCCTGGTAGGAGAGGTCTTCTCCATATGTCATGACAGCAACAACTAGGCTGGGCTGCAGGAGGACCTAGATGCTTACTTTAAAAGGGTAAGGATAGTCCTTCCGTTGTGTCTATTTTAAGTATTGAGCGGGAGGCGATGAATCAAACAAACAGGCTTTTATTCAAACACATTGTTTCAGCTCAAAAGACGGCTCTATGAGAGCGGCACCTTAATTTATACTGTTTCCAACTCATAACTTCAAACAATGTAACTATGTACAAACAATCCTATTGGACCTAAGCGAGGTTCAGCAATTGGTTACCTAGAGTGGCTTAAGGACCAATGAGAGTCTTTATTTGTAGCCAATCAGAAAGGGCCTTTTGCATCCAAAAGTCTCTGCAAGCTGTGGCTGTAAAATAATAAGAATACAACAGTCTATTTGTTAGTAAAGGTATTGTAAAGTATTTTAGAGCAACCTAAATGGTCTAGACTAGCTGGAGCTTTTCAGAGATTGGAAACTAAAAAGCTTTAACTGTGGCTAGTATTTGGATGGGAAACCACTAAGAATGACCAGAGTAGCTACTCAGAAGAAAGCAACAACAAACCATGTGTGTTCATCTGTTGTTTTGAAAACCTGGCAAGAGGTTGCTGAAAGTCAGCTGCGACTTGATGGCACTTAAATTATTATATAAAAGTATTTCAGACTGGTAATACAGTCATCTTTGCAGTGATGAGGATTTTGTAACTTTGGGGTTTTAATTTATTCTTGCAGTTTATACAACGCGTTCCATCTCCAGAGCAAGAGCTTCTTATTGCCATAGGAAGGCTCATTAGGCTGTAGGAAGGTGCCTCACATAGCTGAGCAGAGTGGTAGGGTCCAGCCCAGTGTCTGGTGAAAAAGAGTGCAGCAGAACTAGGGTCCTCCTGGCAACTGGTATCCCATCTGGCAACCAGCAGGGGTTGAGTGGACATATCAGTAGAAAGAAGAAGGCCTAGACCATGTTGCTGGCATTGCAAAGGAAGTGATGTCAACACACTGGTGACTTCTGGGTGATGCTTTGGTATTTGGGCAAAAACTGGTAAAACTGGCTTCTACCATAGAGTTTTTGCCAAAATACCAGAGTGTCTCCCAGAAGTCATTGGCATGGTGACATAACTTACTGTGTGATGCCAGCGACATGGCCTGGGTCTTCTTCTTTCTACTGGTATGTCCCCTGCAAGCCAGCTGATTGGCAGCTGGGGAGCAGGGCTTGCTAGAGGGGGACCCCCTCCTCTACCTGAGGGTCTAGCAACCCTAAGCATAACTGAAAATGGAAGAAAGATGAAGCAGGAAAGGAAAGGAAGACTGGGTACTAGAGATGCCAGCCTTCACATGGGGCCTGAGAATCTCCTAGAATTACCACTCATCTCCATACCACAGAGATCAGTACTCCTGGAAAAAATGGCTGCCTTGCGAGGCTAGAATCTATAGCATTATACCCCACTAGGTCTTTCCCCTCCCCAAACTCTACTCTCCTGAGGCTCCACCCCAAAAGCTCTAGGAAATTCCCAAACTGGAGTTGGCTACCCTACTTTGTATGTACACAGGGCTTTTTTTTTAGAAAAAGCCCAGCAGGAACTCATTAGCATAACAGGCCACACCCAACAGCAGAAACTCATTAGCATATTAGGCCACCCCCTCGACAGCACAGTTCCCTCCCAGGATCGGCTTTCCCAGGTGCCCCACAGCTTGCGAGGAGCATGGGGACCCAAGGGAAGGAAGGCAGTTTCTGGATCGGCTTCCCCAGGAGGGGAGGCAGTTTAAATTGCCTTCCCTCCCTGGATCGGCTTGGCTTCCCCAGGCGTCCCACGGCTTGTGAGGTGCCTGGGGAACCTGGGGGGGGGGCTGTAGGCATGGCCAACTCAGGAGCCAACCAGAACTCTGTTCCTGTGCGTTCCTGCCCCAAAATAGCCCTGTATGTACATAAAGGTGAGGAGGACTGCATGGTGGCAATATGTGTCTCACACAGGTCCCCAAAATTATATCTGTCCTATGTGTTGGCCTGTCTCAGAAGATTTTCCATCACATATTCTTCTGTTCACTTCAGGGCTCTTTCCTTTTTTTGAATGAGCAGTGAAAGGTAAGTTGCTCCCCCTCTTATTTTACTAACTGCACAAAGTGCAATTCCAAATTAACGAGCACACCTCCAGCTCCATTTCCCCCCCATTTTACTTAACCTCTCTGTGTTTTCTCCCATCTGTCAAATGGAGATAAACACACTCCTACCTCACAGGGAAGTTATGAGGATTAATTAATTAATGTTTGTACAGTACTTTGAATATGCAAAATGCAGTGAGTGCAAAGTGCTGCTGGGTTGTTCAAATGTTTCCAAGCGCATGGAGATAACTCCTGCTAATATCAGCCGAACAGCGAGACACTTCAGCATGCCTCTCAGACAGAGAATTGGTTCCCCCTTTTTAGTTTGTGCTGTGACATGATTTGTTCATGATAACCTCTCATGTTAGTCCTTTATTAATTCCAGTTTTACGGTCACACTCCTGAGAATCTAGAGTTGAGATAGAATGTTGTTTTTGGACACGGTGGATCTTTGTTCTAAACCTAACACAGCCACTGATTCTCTTTATGGCCTTTGGTTAGTTAAGTTCTGTCACCTAAGTGCTCCTTTCCAAAACTGGGAATACTAATGCCAAGTTCAAGATGAGGGAGGACCAAAGTAGGCGTGATGGGAAAAGCCACATGTATACCCATTTGAGTCTGTGGAAGCAATCCTAAATAGGTCTGCTCAGAAGTAAATCCCATTCAGTTTAATAGGATTCACTCCTAAATAAGTGGGCTTAGGTAAGGCTGCCAACTTCCTGGTGGGGCCTGGAGATCTCCTGGAATTACAACTTGATCTCTAGACTACAAACGTCAGTTCCCCTGGAAGAAATGGCAGCTCTGGAGGATGGATTCTGTGGCATCATATCTACATTGAACTTCCTCACCTTTGCAAACCACTCTTCCCAGGCATCATCCCTAAATCTCCAGGAATGTGCCAAGTTGGAGTTGGCAACCTTATGTTTAAGTCATTGCATGCTCAGAGACAGTAAATTCCTAGCTCAGGCTGGAGGCAGCTACAGCCCTACGTATCCTCCCCTGGAAAGAGAAGGCTTGGAAAAATGCTGTTACTTCCTTGAGTTGCCCATGTTCAAGCCTGCCACGAAAGCACACTTTTGTCCCCAGTAACATCTATGAAATAGGGAGGGGGTGCCAAAGTCATGGTATGCCTACAGTACCAAAAAACCTTGAGGCAGCCCTGACCATGTTTCAAAGTCTTTAGGACTCTCCAAGGCATCTCTGCCCTGATTTGCCATTGTTTCTCTGCCCATGACCTTCCTACTTCTGTCTCCTCAAGTTTCAACTGCTCCAGAGCTCCCTGCTCTCTTAAGAGACTTCTTCCATGCTTCACTTTATGTCTGGAACACCCTTCTCAAATCTCTTTTCAAAACTTACATTTCCCATGAAGCTTTTCACTTGACCCTTGGGTAGCTCTCCCCCAGAGAAATTAAATGAGTAAGAGTAACTAACATAAAGTCTACTTAGGTGTAACTTCACCCTCTTTCATCTGCCCTTGTGGGTCTTTCCTCTTCCTTCTTCCTTTTCTTTATTTCACTTGTAAGGTCCGGTGGTGGTGGTGATCTGCCTTTATAGGGGTTATATTTCCTTGTAATATGCCATGTAATTAAAAGTTTGCATGGAGTTCTATATTTATTTAGGGTAGGAAGTGAGTCCGGACCAACTGATGTCCCTGTGAAATAGTCCAAGGACTCCCAACTTTGTTGAACCTGAGGGTATTTTCAGAATTTTGTATATAGGCAGAAGCTGCTGCAACAACGTGGCAGCTGTGGAAGGTGGTGGGACCAATCCTCACTGGTGGAAAGTGCCATCAAATCATAGATAACTTACGGCAACCCCATAGGGTTTTCAAGAGGTTTCAGAGGCAGTTTGCTATTGCCTGCCTCAGAGTCACAGCCCTGGATTTCCTTGGAGGTCTCCCATCCAAATACTGATCAGGGCTGACCCTGCTTATCTTCCGAGATCAGGCTAGCCTTGGCTAGCCAGATCAGGGCTGGACCAAGCACTAGATATCTAAAATTACTGGAAATTTTGAAGGCGGCGGGGGGATTTCCCCCTTACTTAACATATAAAATTGCAATATTTGACATATTTAAGGAATGTAAAAGTTATAAATGCCTTAGTTTTGTAAAAGCAAAATTGCAGATAAACCCAATACTTGAGAGAAAACTGCAATCTAATGCACCATTTTTGCTATCTAGTTAGAGAGACCTCAGTTCTCAGTGCAACTTTCAGTTTTCCTCTGAGGCTTTGTTCAGTTTCTGCCCCACCTCCTTCTGATCTTTTCTTCCCCTCCAGCAAATTAGGGCAATAAGCTACTTTTTACCCAGTCTTTGGATGTATATGTCACAGTGGTTTGAGGTAAAAGTGAAAAGATGCACTTCAAGGTCAACCACAAGTCAGGTCAAAAGGACGACAGAAGGCATGCAACAGCTGAAAAGCATGGAGAGTTCTGCTTGCTCCACTCATTGAAGTCTAGGAATCCTCCTAGGTGCAGAGATCCATCTTGGATTTAAGAGCTGTCTATGTCTGCAGCATGGCCACTTTGTCTTTAAAAGTATTTCACTCATAGACTCCGGGACTTCCAAAAAAACCCAGTCGTTATTAAGGGGCTAGCCAGGGTCCGGGTCCAGTACCACGCATTTAATGGTCTGCTAGACCTTCTCGTGGTGGAGCGCAATCTAACCAGTCTTCTAGGTCGCGCCTGGTTCCAGCCACTCGGAGTGCAGTGGACCGGAATACACTGCATGGGCTCTACCGACTTCTCGTCCATCTGCGAGGAATTTCCTGCTGTTTTTGACAGCTCATTGGGCTGCTACAGGTTTCCTTCGACCTTGACCCGGTGGTCCGGCCCATCCGTGTGGCCGTCCGCCGGCCACCGCTCGCCTTCCAGCCCAAAGTGGAGGCAGAGCTGGAAAAGCTCGTGGCACAAGGGGTGCTTGAGCCGGTCTCCCACGCCAAGTGGGAGACTCCCATAGTGACCCCCCTCAAGGCTAACGGGGAAATCCGCATCTGCGCGGACTATAAATGCACTATTAATAAGACGTTACAAGACCACGCGTACCCAGCACCAGTGGTCAGCCACGTTCTGGCCTCCCTCACGGGAGCCAAAATATTTTGAAAGCTCGACCTGGACCAGGCCTATTAGCAGCTTCCTGTAGATGAAGCAACGGCCGAGGCACAAACGATTGTGATTCATAAGGGAGCGTTCAGAGTGAAACGGCTCCAATTCGGGGTCAGCGTGGCGCCAGGGATTTTTCAACATCTAATGGATTCTCTCCTTAAAGATGTTCCAGGTGTGAAACCGTTCTTCAACGATGTCCTCATCGCCACCCCAGACGTCGACACGTTTGCGGCACGCCTACGGATGGTGCTGCAACGGTTCCAAGATGCGGGTCTCAAGGTCCGAAAGGGTAAGTGTACCCTGGGAGTCTCCTTAGTGAACTTCTTGGGATTCAAAGTGACCGTGGACAGCATTCACCCAACCAAGGAGAAGGTAGCGGTGATTACGGAAGCACCCTGTCCGTCTTCGAAGGCGGAACTACAGGCGTTCTTGGGACTTTTAAACTTTTATTACGCCTTCCATCCACACAAAGCGGCCATCGCTGAACCCCTGCATTGCCTCCTGGACAAGGGAGCAGCTTGGGCCTGGAGTCCCAAGCACGACGCAGCCTTCCGGGCCGTCAAGGACTTATTAATTTCAAATGCGGTCCTAGAGCATTTCGATGAGAAGCTCCCTGTCATTCTGGCCTGCGATGCATCTCCCTATGGCGTCGGGGCAGTCTTGGGGCACTGGCTACCCAATGGCAAGGAAGTGCCGGTACCCTACTACTCCAGGACCCTGTCGTTGGCAGAACGTAATTACGCCCAAATCGACAAGGAGGCCCTTGCGATTGTAGCTGGCGTCAAGAAATTCCACGATTACCTGTATTGTTCACCATGGCTACAGATCATAAGCCACTGCTGGGTCTTCTTGCCCCCCACTGGCAGACCCCTCACATGCTGTCCCTGCGGGTCCTGCTGTGGTCAATTTTTTTGTCTGGCTACTCCTACAACTTGGTGCATCGCCCTGGCAAGGCAATGGGACACGCCGACGCCCTCAGCCGTCTTCCTCTCCCGTCCTGCGACCCGGATCCTGCTCCAGCCTTCCACGTAGAGCTGCTGGAGGACCTACCGGAGTGCCCCATGCAGGTATTGGATGTAGCCTGTTGCACGCAGCAGGACCACATCCTTTCCCATGTCTCGGACTGGGTGGGAAGGGGGTGGCCGGAGAAACCGGGGCCGGAGTTCGCCGCTTTTACGGCATGGAGACACGAACTCTCGGCCCACAAGGGGTGCCTGCTATGGGGATCTCGAGTGGTGATCCCCGGGCCTCTGCGGCCCCGAGTACTAGAGGCACTAAATGAGGCCCACCCAGGCATAGTACGTATGAAGGCCCTGGCCTGTAGTTACGTGTGGTGGCCAGGCCTGGACAAAGATATTGAGAAGCAGGTCCAGAAGTGTACCAAATGCCAAGAGTCACGGCCAGACCCGCCACACGCTCCCGTCCGATCCTGGGAATCCACTAACAAGCCCTGGTCCTGTCTGCACCTAGAATTCGCGGGGGCGGTCCAGGGGCGGTTGTTTCTTATCGTTGTAGACAGCTACAGCAAGTGGCTTGAGGTGGTTCCGGTAGCATCGACCTCCACCAACGCAGGCTTACGAAGTCTCTGGCCGGTCTTCGCAACCCACAGGATGCCTGACACTCTCGTGACTGACAACGGGACCGCATTCACCTTCGGCGAGTTCCAACGGTTTGTGGAGGCCTGTGGTCTTCGCCACATCCACTCCGCTCCGTTTCACCCTGCAACCAACAACCAGGCTGAGTACATGGTGAGAACAACGAAGGATGCATTAAAGAGAATGGAGCACGACGACTGGGAACAGCAGCTGTATAAGTTCCTGTTCAGCCAATGGAACACACCCCACTCAGGGACCGGGTGTCGGCCAGCCGAACTTCTGATGGGAAGACGACTGGGAACCGTCCTGGATGCCTACATCCCGACCGAGCAATCACCGGAAACCCGACAATGGAGGACCAGCCAGCTGCCCGAGGGTTCACTCCTGAAGACCCCGTATACGCTAAGAACTACGTGCAGGGACCGACATGGATCCCCGCAAGGATCATCCGAGTCACCGGGCCTTATTCCTACGAGGTCCTTACGGAAGATGGCGTAGTCTGGAAATGACACATCGACCAGATTCGACGCCGTACACAGAGCCGTGATGCTACCCAGCCCCCCGAACTACCTGCACCAACGGACCGTGACATCACATCCGACATGGATCCCCATGAGGATCATCCGAGTCACCGGGCCTTATTCCTTCGAGGTCCTTACGGAAGATGGCGTAGTCTGGAAACGACACATCGACCAGATTTGATGCCGTACACAGAGCCGCGATGCTACCCAGGCCCCCAAACTACCTGCACCAATGGACCGTGACATCGACAAGATTCCAGAAGCAGCACCGGACCCGGATCCAGAAACTGCGGAGACTCCGCTCGTGCCCTCTGACGCAGCAGCCGCGCCATCCACGCCTGAACGACCACCGAGCAGACCGGCCCTGCAAGCAGAACAACTACCCGCACCGCAACCTTCTGACACGAGCAATCCGCCCCGTCTTACAACCCCCTGGCGCTCTGGACTGAGCGCAGATGCCCGGACTATCTCAAAGACTATGTGTGCAGAGGGGTTCTGGACTATGGGGGGAGGGGTGTTATGTATTGACCATGCGGTTGCCATGTGCTCCAGCAATGGCGACCGCCATGTGGCCAGAGCACATGGCCAAGAAACTACCTGAGCTTCAGCCAGGTAGAACAAAGGCCAGGTGGATTCAAACCGGCCACCAATCATGTACCTAGGTTTCTCCCAGGGAACCTATGAGATGTAAATAGACTGATAATAGCCTATCAGGCCAGTTGGGTGAGGTCAGGGGATTATCCCTGACCAGCATAAAAGGAGGGCTCGGAGCCCTGGGTTGTATGCTTCATCCGGACCAGCAATTAAGATCTAGCTGTTTCACTCCCGACTCCAATGCTTCTCACTTTTCTAGGAATTTTCTTCAGTACTATCCAAAATTTCCAATTTCTCCATCAGAAAATGAGGGGGAGGGAGTTCTCAGAAAAAAAAAAACTGATCCCCCCCCAGTTCTTTACATCTCTACCATTCACACATCAGCCGCCATAGAGTCCAGGTCCATTGGGAGAGTCCACAAAATATTAATAGGTTTTATGCCAACCATCTTAAGGTGGAAACAGCTGTTTCCAAATGAATGTTCCCTGCAGACACAAAAGTGATGCAACTTGGACTCTTCTGACATACCTCGTACTCCAGTGAACTGGAGGAAAACCAGGACTGGGCTGGATGAGATAGTTCTTTCAGGTGGTCTTATGCATGCATAATACTGTGCATGGGACCCTGCCCTGGGGTGTATTTGCCCATTTTATTTTACATACCCACAGACAATTTGATTTCAGCAGCTGGGCTAATCTACACATGCATGTTCATGCCTTGATGTCTACAACAACCTCAAGCAATGACTTGTTTGTATGTATGGGCCAGCAGATGATGACAAATTCTTTATCTCCTGACATCACTTCAAACCAGTGTTCTCTTGTGGTGTCCATTCACATATGTGGTTGTGAGGTCTCAGGAATACAGGAATTAAATACATAGAAGCTTCAGATTTCCTGTTCCCCTTTTTGCTCTTCTTGTGTCTCATCTTTAATTAAATTGTGAGTCTTCAGACATAGCGTTCTCTTTTAAAAATTCGGTGTTGAGCGCTTAGTTTATTTTAATTAATTATACAAATAATGAAAAATAATATTTAGCAAGAATACAGTCAAGGACGATGCATAATGCCAGACGGTGGCTGAAACTATCTGGAGGAATATTTGTGTGGTGGTGGTGGTGGTGGTGATGGGATTCTTTTCAGGAAAGAAAGGAGTGATGAACTCTGTAATTTTTTTCTTCAGGACCCAGATTTATTTCAGTTTTAGCAGTTCTTATTCAAATTCATGTGAGGTAATTATGGAAGATATAGGAAGACACACACAGACATGGATACACAGATACAAACACACACACACACACACACGCACGCACACACACTCTCACACACACACACCAAGGATTCTTTTCTTGTCATTTGAATTATGCCGAGCTGTTTGGTCTATTGGTTCGCTACCTCGAGCTGAGTGCGGCATTGTCATCCTTTGCTTTACAACACAGTCATTATATCCCTAAACCACATTGTGATACACTGTGGCTTCTGTTTACGACTCCCAAAACTCCCACTCCATATATCAGCTGCCATAAAACCCATCAAACCGCTGGTAGTAAAATGATGCACAGTGGTCGACGCAGGAGCCAGGCGAAATTGTGTGATACCCTACTGTGGTTAATGAGAGTGAAAATGTGGTTAGGATTTTAGTCAGCCGATGTTCATTTGCAGGGCCATTGTTGCGAGCCTTTTGTTAACCCGAACGACAATGTATTTTCTATTGTACTGAGAAGCTGAATGCCGAGTTTGGCAAGTTATCCGTCAATGGCAAATAAGTCAAACTGTGACCTTGAGTGATTACTGGGTTTTTTAATGGTTTTGCAGACTAATTAATAATACTCTGAAATGCTATACTGAGATTATGAAAACATTACTGTTTTTGAACACCCCTCTCTCCCTTTCTAAAGCATGGTTTCTTTCAATCAGATCATTTCCCTCAGGAATGGCCTCCGCTTATGAAATTTTTCATGAGACGTAGCAATTGAATTTAAAACTCTTTAGCCAACTAAGAATTTTGTGAATGCTAAGATTAGTGGGGTGAGGCTGTGGGTGTACATGGGGCTGTGACTTAGTGGCTGAGCATATGCTTTGCCTGTAGAAAGACCCAGGTTCAGACTCCAGCATTTTCAGTGAAACGGATTAGGCAGTAGGTCATGTGAAAGAACTCAACCTGAGGTTCTGGAAAGCAGCCTCAGGTCAGAGTAGAAAGTAATGACCATGACAGACCAGTGGTCTGACTCAGTACAGGGCATCTTCATGTGTGTATGTCGTTATGGACAAACAGCAACAGAGAGACAGTGCAGTATATCGGTTAGCGCATGAGACTATATAAACTGGGAGACCGGGTTCAAACACCTGCTCTGCCATGGAAGCTTACTGGTTAACATGGGCCAGTCATTCTCTCTCAGCCTAACCTACCTCTCAGGATTGTTGTTATGAGGGTAAAACTGAGGAGAGGAGAATGACTTTGCTTTGCATCCCCACTGGGGAGAAAAGCAGGTAGAAATATCTCAAATATAAATAATATTAACAATATAGATCCCTTAGGAAAGCCACTGGTGTTGCACAATATTTGTAGGGTGATGCACTGGAGCCAGTCTGGTATATTTGATGAAGTATTAGACCAGAGGGACCTGAGTTCAAATTCCAGTTTTGCCATGAATTTTACTTGATGGTCTTGGGCCAGCCGTTGCCTCTCCGACTTATGCATCTCGAAGGGGCTTTGTGAAGGTAAAATGGGAAGGAGCTCCCTGGGTACCTTCCTGAGCTCCACAAAGGAGGGGTGATGGAATGCACACCGGGGGGGGGGGCTAATTATGTCCTACTATTGAGTAGCATTTACTGTTCTTTCTTGCCATGAACGCAGATTTCTTATCAGTGATCTTCTTTATAGGACAAATGATGTGTTTCACAATACCCGTGTATTTCATAATGATATGTGTGCAAACACTACATGTGAGATTCTGTTTTCCCAGCTTCAGTGTCAAATTTCCACAGAAAATCCAGGCACCTATTTGATTTTCAGTCACTTTTGATTTGGCTTGCTATTGCTCATCGAGTTTTCTTTGCAAAATGCCAGCTGGTCAGCTGCTGCTCAACAGAGCAGGCTATTTCAGATTTTTTCATATTCTGCACAATAGCTTGAGAGTCAGTGTGGTGTGTAGTGGTTAGAGCATTGGACCATAATCTGGGAGACCCAGGTGCAAATCCCCACTCTGCCATGGAAGCTTGCAGGGTGCTCTCAGGCTGTATGTTGTGCAATAGACTTAATTGTTGCTCATCGGAGCAGGCTACTCCACCTTCTCCCATACTGTTCAATATTTCTGATTGCACAACATCATGCACAACAAGGCGCTGCTGTTTGGTTTTCTTCATTCGTTCATTTATTCCTTCCTTTTATTTATTTCTTCTAAGATGTGCAAATACAAGCTGTGACTCAGTGGTGTCAGTTTCATATCTCTGGCTCTCTCTCTCTCTCTCCTGGCTCATTCCCATCTTGCCAGATACTAGGAAAATGAACGGAATGAATGCAGTATATTCATTCATTTGTTGTTATTCTCATTATTTTAGTTACCCTAATGAATGGGTTTTTTGTTTCATTTTTGAAATTTTTGTTTTGAAGTGAATGCACATCTGTACTCAGAGGTAGTCATAGCTATGTTTAGAGTGTTGGACCATCCTCTGGGAGACCAAGGTTTAAATCACTGCTCTGTCACAGGAGCTTGCTAGTCAGTCTTTCTCCTCAACCTGCCTCACAGGGTTGTTGTTTTGAGGATAAAACAGAGGAGGGGGGCATGCTTTTGTAATCTGCATAGGGAGAAAAGCAGGCTATAAATACCTAAATAAATAAATATTAAATTTCATAGCAATGGGTTGAAGCCTAACCAGATATAAATATCTCATAGCAGTGGGTTGAATCCCAACCAGAGGAGCCTTCTTCATGCATCAGGGGAGGCTGTTTACATCGGGGGGAGCACTACCATTAGCAGGATCTAGTCTAATAGTGTTTAAGAATCTAACTATCAAGCAATGAAACAATAGACCATCAAAGCTGCAGCAGGAACTTTTCTAGTATGCAGTGTCAAAAATGTTAGAGGCAGATCAAATTTGGACTACAGATCTGGGATATCCCAGTATGCTCCCACACACCAGCTATGTTCTCCAGGCAGCATTTTCCTTATGGTGCCCTCCTTAAGAGCTGTCCAACAACAGCCAGGCCCAGGACTTTGTCTGAAGTGGTTCCAGTTCTTTGGAACAGCTGAACAGAGTGACTGCTGAGGGCATCTGCATTCACTACATTAAGGAAGGCAGGTAAGATGGTTTTGTTCCAGAGAACAGTTGGGGTGCGTTCAGATGACAATATTAAAGAGCAATGAGCTCGGTTACATTTAAACCAAATGAAATTATACTGGAGAATGTCATCCAGACATCGATCCACTCACTTGTTTCAGCGGGCAGTTGTTCTGTGACTGAATGTCCAGACCTTCTCCCGCTCTAACTGCAGAGCCCACGCAATTGCCATTTTTAAAAAAAATAAAATCGCTGCATGCGCATAAGCAGACGAGCAAACCCCCACTCAGACATGCATGTGCATTGGACATGCATAGACACACCAGAGATATACATGTGCACATATGCAGATGGACTTCCCAGAGATGCACATGTGCGCATGCAAAAAATGTTGTTGTTTTTTTAAAAAGGCAATGGTTGCAGACTTGGTGCGCAAGGTCGCAATCAGACCTTCGGGCAGGGGTCATTTTGTAGAAAAAGAGGTGCAGGAGCTCATTAGCGTACCTATTAGCATAACTCATTAGCATAACCAGCTGAATGTCAGTTTCAGCCCTATTATTCCCTATGGGCAATTGAAATCAATGGCAAAAAGTCATAGGGTATATGAGGGGCTGGAGGAAAGGGGGTTTGAGGGAGAGGCTCCAAACTTGCAGGGTAGCTGCTGGGGCCTCTCCCCGAAATACCCACCAAGTTTCAAGAAGATTGGACCAGGGGTCCAATTCTACAGGGCCTCAAACAGTAGCCCCATCCCCTCCATTGTTCTCTATGGTGGGACAAAATGTTACTTTTTTCCCACCATAGAGAACAATGGAGGGAATGGGGGCAACCTGTTTGGAGGCCTGTAGAATTAGACCTTCTGGTCCAATCTTCTTGAAACTTGGTGGGTATTTGAGGGAGAGGTTCCAAAAGCTACCCTGCAAGTTTGGAGCCTCTCCCTCAAACCCCATCCCCTACAACTGCTTTTAAAGCTGCCACCAAATTTCGGCAGCAATTCAGCAGCAGGCTGAATCAGATCAGAGAATCTGATTCAGCCTGTGGCTGCCCTAGTGCCCACTCCTGAGCTGGCGGAGCGGCGCTCTGCCTCACTCCGGCCCCAAAGGACCCCTGCCTTCGGGAAATGCGTGCCAAGACTGCACCAATCATCTGCCACCGGCCTTTCTCAGGTGTCAAAAAACCACGGAGAACAGTGGTGGTGGTGGGGAAATGGGAGGCAGACGACTGGGGCATGACAGACAGATGTTGTTGTCTGATCGTGCACTTTAAATCCATAATGGAAGAGGAGCGAATAAAACTGCGTGTCTGAATGCACCCCTGGTGTGGGGTAAACTGTTTTGGCTGAATTGGCTGCTTTAGGGTTGCCAGGGTCATTCTGAAAACTGGTGGGAGGATTGGGGGTGGGGACCTGGTGAAGAGGCGGCAGTGCAATGGTGATGATGTCACTGCCAAGCAAAACTTTATGGTAAAACCATGGACAAAAAGAAAAGATTGGATTTATACCCTGCCCTTCACTACCCGAAGGAGTCTCAGAGCGGTTTACAATCCCTTTCCCTTCCCCTCCCCACAGCAGACACCCTGTGAGGTAGGTGGGGCTGCGAGAGCTCTCTTGAGAACTGCCCTTGAGAGAACAGCTCTGAAAGAACTTATGACTGACCCAAGGTCATACCAGCAGCTGCATGTAACGGAGTGGGTAATCAAACCCGGTTCTTCCAGAATCAAGTCCATGCTCCTAACCACTACAGCAAACTGGCTCTTTGTTGGTTTGCTACCTGGAGTGCTGATGGGCCTGGAGTGTCCAATGATTCCTAGAATTACCACTATCACTTCTGGTTTTATTCCTGGAAGTGATGCCATCCGACTCACAACACCAGTGAGTTTTTTTAAAATTCCCCCCCCCAGCTGTTGCTTGGAGCTGTGGTGGGCAACAGGAGCTTGGGGTGGGGAATCCCCTGCCCTGCATTTGGTGGTGGTGGTGGGGTGTTGGCAGACCTAGCTGGCTGCATTCTTTATCATTCTAAGTGTTTTTTTTTAAAAATCCCCAATGTTTTAAGTTAAGCACTTACATTTATTGTTCACTTTCTATCTGTAATTTGTGCATTATTTTAATTCTCTGTTTTTAAGCTGTGCATGTTTAAATCTTGTTGATTGGTCCGGTATGTTTGGTGTCTTTGTGACCTGGTGTTGCATTGTTAGCTGCCTCGAGTGTGATGGGTGAAGGGGGGGGCATAGATACTTTCAGTATGTAAATAAAGTAAATGATATGTATTTGGAAACCTGTTGCTTTATTTGGGGTGCTTGTCCACAGCTGCAAAGTTGAATTATTTCCTCTCAAAACAAAAATCATGGATATTTGTGGTTTCCCTTAGGGGGTGGGCAGGCAGGAATTGATTTCAAGGTAAATGATGTACCCTGCACACTTTAAGAGCCCGCTCAGTTCTCATTCAATAAGATAATTACACATAGGTGACTCTACAATGAATAATTATAAGAACGTGGACTGTTGCTACACTCAGATTAAGCTTTCTCTTCATACCTTGCTGAGCACAAGTTAGCAAAACAAATGGCAACGATATTAGAAGTATGCATTGACCATTCCCCAGTGCCTTGTTTCATCCGTATCTCAAATTTCTCATTCCTGGTTTTGTGGGATTTTTCTTTAAATTGTCAGCAGAAATTCGATCCTTGGGGGTTGATAACAGAGTAAATAAGCAGGTTTAGATTTAGGTTTGTAGAAGCTTTAGTGCGTTTACTAATTGGAAGTCATTCTGAACTGACCATATAATAACTATCATTTCAGTTTTATCCAAGATTGGATTAATCAAATGTATGTGTTTCTGTGAGACAGAAAGAGAGATAGATGGAAATAAGGCGAGAGATGGGCTATAGTCTCTGTAGGATTGCCAGCCTTCAGGTGGGGCCTGGGGATCTCCCGCTTTTACAACTGAGGTCCAGTTGACAGAGATCAGCTGCCCTGGAGAAAATGGCTGCTTTGAAGATTGGACTCTATGGTGTTGTACCATGCTGAGGTCCCTTCCCTCCCCAAACCCCGCCTTCTCCCAGATCCACCCCCAAAGTCTCCAAGTATTTTCCAACCCAGACCTGGCAACCCTAAGTATCTGGCTTGGGGCTGCCATCATTTTGGAGTTCATACCACCTTAGAGGTCCTTCTTAGTTCCATCATTTGCCCTTCTTTCTAAAGTAAATATTAATCCTAGCCAAGGCTCATTTCGTAACAGGAGCTCCTTGGCATATTAGGCCACACACCCCTAATATAGCCAATCCTCCAAGAGCTTACAGAACTCTTCTTACAGGGGCTACTGTAAGCTCTTGGAGGATTGGCTACATCAGGGGTGTGTGCAAAGGAGCTCCTGCTATGAAATGAGCCCTGATCCTAGTGGCTGTACAATTGTCTTGTTATTTGTCTCAGTGCCCCATGCATACCAGGCTGCTGGGGAATCACCTACTGGCCATTGGGTCTACTCCATCCATTTTATGGAGGTTCATAAAAGTATGCACAGGGCAGAGATTGTGAACAGACAGAACTTTCTCTTCCTCTCCCAAAATATTAGAATTGGAGGGCATCCAATGAAGTTTGATGGGCAGTAGATTCAGGAAAGACAAAAGGAAATACTTCTTTACTCAAGATGTGATTAAAATGTGGAATTCACTGCTTGAGGATGTAGTGATGGCCACAGGCACAGACAGCTTTAAAAGGGGATTAGCCAGAGTCATGGAGGAGAGGTCTATTAGTGGTTATTTGCCAGGGTGACTAAAGGGAACCTCCACATTCGCAGGCAGTAAACCTCTACACTCTGTTGTTGGCCCTCCAGAATAACCATGTGAGACAGGATGCTGGACTAGATGGATCTGATCCAGCAGGGCTCTCTTTATGTTCTTATGGTCTGTGGTGCTGGCACTTGGGCTCAGCACAGACTTTTTAAGCTGTTTCTCTCTGGCCAGAAGGAGGCTGGTGGGAGGCAGCAGGGCTCACTGATGCCTTCCTTGCCCAGTACGTTAAAAGGTGGTGCTGTGGCTCAGTGTAGTGGTTAGGAGCGTGGACTCTAATCTGGGAGAACCGGGTTTGGTTCCCCACTCCTCCACATGCAGCTGCTGGTGTGACCTTGGGTCAGTTACAAGTTCGTTCAGAGCTGCTTTCTCATAGGCAGTCCTTGAGAGAGCTCTCTCAGCCCCACCTACCTCACAGGGTGTCTGTTGTGGGAAGAGGAAGGGAAAGGAGATTGTAAGCCGCTCTGAGATTCCTTTGGGAAGTGAAGGGTAGGATATAAATCCAATTTCTTTTTCTCCTTCTCTTCTGGCACATCTTCTTTGAATGCAAAAGATACCTGGTTCAGTCCCTGACATCTTCAGTTAAAAGGATCATGTCATAGCTGATGTGAAAGGCCTCTTCCTAAAACTGCTGCCAGTCTGAGTAGACAATATTGACCTTGATGGGAGTGCCAAGTCTTTGCTCTCAGGCTGTTGTAGCTCCCTTCTGAGAGTCATTCTCTGGATATCCCATTCCACAGCCTTCAGCATAGTTGGCTCTGCATTACTTCTGGACCATCTGAATGCACATTTGTGCAATCCAGATGTGCCACAGTCCTGTCCATCAGTTGGTTTGAGCCCAGGAGGCAGCAGACTTCTTTTTAAAAATGTCTGGAAACTGAACTGGCATGACTATGTCAGGATTTGACTGTCCAATTTAGTTTAGATGTTTTGATACCACTCTAAAGTGACTTCACAACTCTAGTCATTAATGGGCTTCTCATGCACTGTATTTTTGCAGAGGTTTTGCTGCCTTCTTTGTCTTCCTTACTTTCCTTCTGAAATTTTAGAATCTGAAACAGTGAGCAATTCATCCTGTGCCTCGTCTGTCTATTGGTAAATCTAGCCCTGTGAAAATGGATGGAGAGTCACTACAGTGTAATATTAAACCCCAAATAAAAAATTGACGTTTCTGTGGCATAAGGAGGGTGTACCTCTCCCACTCTACACCCCTGACAGAAGAGGCTTATTTATAAAACAATCATTAGGCAGGTGGCAGGGGGAAAAATGCAATGCTAACCAAGTTGTTAGTCTCTGTGGAACAATGATATTGTACTTGGCCTCCTGAAGGAAATGGGTCTGGCTCCTTCAGAGGCAGTCTGATTTCAATTGAGAAAAATTATTGTGTAATGCAGAACCACAAAAAAGAAAAAAAAGAGTGAAGGAAATTAAACCATAAAAACTGCATTACCGTAATGTTGAGTAAAAATGAAGAAAATCATCACAAAATCAAAGCTGCTGGTAAGAAACAAAGCTCATTCACAGTGCCTCCCCTTTTGGAATTTTGATGCACTATACAACATCATGGCTTCTCAAGCATGGCCACCAAGCACTTTTGAAGTGGATGCCAATGCAGATGTAGGGGCAGATAACACAAAAAGAGATGAAGGAAAAGGGACAAGCAAGGCAGTAAGGATGCCAGATGTTGGCTGTAATAGGAGCAAGACCAGTTAGGAACAAGATGATATAGAACCACTGTTGATGGAAGAAGCCACATTTGCCTCAATTCTCTGGATGCTGCGGATAACTAGCTCTGGGGTATGGTTGCTGATGGGCCTGGAGAATAATAAGTAATACAGGCTTAACAGGTGGAAATGGATAGGCCAGGGCTGATGACAGCCACCATGGGTCACTGGACAAAGATTCTACTTGGACCCCCTCCCCCCCGTATGATCCTGATCCAAACCATGTGTTTAATTTTATAATTTTATATTTGTACATACATTTATACATGTACCCATATCAGATATACTTCTTACATCTAATTAAATGGGCTCTAGTTTACAGAAACTTCATGTCTCAACAATTTTATAGTAAGTAAATCAGTAAGGAAGCCTTCTCAGGTTAGCCTTGTACCTTTACCTAGCACAAAAGAAGGGACAAATTGATTATGTAGTGGTGCTGGATTACTGGGATTGATTTTGCTACATATTTTCTAAAAATATTATGTCATTTGCCATATAACAAGAAGCTTAATGACTACAGGAGCAAAGTAGTATTTACAAATGGATATTATATGTCCCACAGTAATAACAACCACCCAGTGCTTGAAAAGTGTTTAAAATGTATTATAAATATTTGTGGGGAGGGGAGAAGGAGTTCTAACTTCTTTTCCATATGTGTAACCACTAAAATTGATTAACATTCTATTTCCATGCATGTAAATGGTGGAAAGAATTCTTTTACAACTTTGATAAATCATGGGGAAATATTAACTCCCCCTTCTGTTCATAATATCAAAGTCAAAGTTATTTATTACAGTAGTAGACCAGCATGAATCACAAAATAAAATATACCATAGTCGTCGCCCAAAATTGTTAAAAGTTTCAGTTAAAACTATAATAAACTTTGTATAAGAAATCGTAAAAAACATTCCAATACTACATAGGGATATATTGTGAGAGGAGAGCTTTAATCTTTAAGACTTAAAATGTATAAAATTATATATATTATATTGGCTTATATCGTGCTTTATGTTTACTTTCTTAAATGTTCAGTTAAGTTTTGTAGGCTGCTGCACAGAATTTCGCACAAAGTGCAGTCACCTGTGGGTTCTCTCCCAGATGCAACATTTTAACATATCTTGGATTTGAACACTCAGGAGGGTGATATACTTTGAGCGACTCATTTGATTAAAAGGACAGTAAAGGAGGGCATGTTCTGTTGTTTCTATCTCGCCACTGCCACAGGGACATAATCTTTCACTCAAAGGAATCTTTTTATATTGTCCTGCTACTACTGCTGTTGGGACCATTGATAATATTAACAAAGGTTTGTTGGTTTACTATTAGATACATTCTGTGTTGCCAATCAGGGATGAGCAGGAGTTGAGACCAAGACTGACAAATGTGGGGGTGGGGGTGGGGGCTTAGAATGGGAGAGAGAGAAATGAAAAGATGAGAGTAAAATTAAGGAGGAGAAAAATGTGGAGAAGAGGAAGACAAAAGAGGACAGATTGTTTTATTTTCTAAATACACTAACTGGGCTACCCCTTTGCAAAATCTGGCATAGCAGTTAAAACTATGGAATTGGGTTGAATGAAAGGAAGAGGGAAACTGACCGCTGGAAACCACAACCTTGTTAGGAGGCTGCAGCATAGGAATGACAGTAGCAGACATGAGCTGTGCTGAATGGTCTTGCCTTGCTCCAAGGCTGGCTTGGTGGATGGGTTTAGCAGCATATGAAAGGATTTTCCTCCTTGTAGTAAACTTCACAGAATGGCATGGCCATCAGATAGAGCTATGCTCTGCCTTCCCTGCACCCCTAGTGGCTGCAGTGCAGACCTGCATGAGAGGTAAAATCCATACAGATGCATTGCCTGAATGGTGCATGGCACTGGCTTTAGGGGCCCTCCTGCTGACTTGGGCCCCAGGAATTTTGTCCTCTCCCCCTCAGTGGCCCTGGGGCAAGCAAAGCTTTTCATGGCATGAGGTAAATAACATTACCTTGTAAATAACATCCCATTAAGCCTCCGTTAAAGGGACAGGACATTTTCCTTCAGGTCTGTTCACAACCCTACTTTGGAGAAAACTGAAAATATGTTCTCCTTTATCTGCTTATTATTGAAAATCTCCTGCACTTCCTTCATTTATATTGATGGGGTGGTGTTGACTTCTTATAACAATTGGCTATAACCAGGTGAACCAGGGATGGTGGAGCCATGGCTTCAGATACTATGCATGCTCTGTGGTCACATCTACCTTTACAGTTAAAGAATGGTTTGAAAAATATCACACTTGATTCTAATTATTCTGCTTACAGTGAATAATAACATTGCACAAGGCAGTTTTCCCTCCAGCATCTTTAGTGTCATAAGATAAACAGCAGAGGGATTGAGGTAGTAAGGCAGAGGAAAATGGAGGCAACGATATCTAAAGTGGAAAACTACACTACAACATAGAGGAGACCATAACATAAAGGAATAATAGAAGTAAAGATGTATTTATTGGGCAGTTCTGCTAAAGCAAATCTTATAAAGATAAGCCTCAGTACATGTTCAAAGTTCACCAGTGTTTTCCTGCCAGTGTTCTATGTAGTGGTCAATTAGGCAAAAGTGACCTATCAGGTTGGTTGACCATTTCGGAAGTAGCAAAAAAGTTCAGTTGTGACAGTACAGTTGTATGAACCATTCCAGTATGTAGTTCCTCCACTCCCATGGAACGTGTCAGGGAAAGAGGCAAATGTTGGCTACTTCTCATAACTTTGTTGTTTGTCCTAGAATGTTCTTCACCCTCACTATTTCACTCATCCCTGGACAATCTCTATAAGCTGCTGCTTGAGGCAAGCGTGCACTAAACCAAACAAGCCAGCCCTTGCTTTGTACCATCCAGAGAACAGGGAATGGTGTAGAAAGTCTTAAGACTTACTGCTGGCAGGGAGACTTACTGGTAGTCAGCGCTTCTACCATAGAGTTTTTGTCCAAATACCAGAGTGTTGCTGTGTTGCTAGCAATGTGATGGCATCACTTCCGGTGGGGGCTGGCAGTGACACCAGAGTAGGCCTCCACCACTGCTAGTAAATTATCCCTGCCCCCACCAATTGCCAAGGGCTACCTGGCAACCCTGTCCACCTCTGAGTGTCTCTTGCCTTGAAAAACCAATGTGGTTGCCGTATATTGGCTGTGACTTGACTGCATCTTCTACCTCCAGCCAATGAAATCTCCTACTCAAATGGTTCTGGCACTCTAATTAAGATTTGGCACTGTGGCATTGCAGTGGACAGTAATCCCAGTTGCCCAAGCCTAAGACTGGGCTAAGGGAATTTCACAACCAGGGAGTCAGGCTCCAGAGTTCCTGCCTTGTCTGGTACATTATTATGGTATCTTTCTGCACTTTATAGCACACAGAAGTTTTCTAGGTCAAGAACTATTGGACCCAGTTTTTGAATGCCTGTTCCTCCCTTGAACAAAAATGACATTTCCATTGCAGTCCAATGTGTGTCAGGAAGAGCTATTAGTAATAGAGGAGATAGGGATTTCCTGCAAAGCACAGGGACATCCAGCCAACTCTCTGTTCCACTTCCTAGATATAGAACAGCACTTCAGTTCCTACAGAAGTCACTAGTTTTGTAACTGCAACCTCAAAACATCAGCCTCCTAGGAAGGGTAAACTGTACACTCAGCAAAAAAACCCATGTGACACAATCCTTCTTGGACTATACTACTTCAGATCTCTGGTTGGGAATTGAATCACATACTTGAATGCTCCCCAGCATACAGATCTCCCTGCATGCAGAACACCAGGACATCATGAAGGAAGCTTTTAGGTTAGCTTTCTCCCCTGATGTGCTAGCTTTCTAAGCACCTAAAGGGTTTTTAATGGGGAGGTGAATTAAAAATCTGTGAGCCCTCATCTACATTCTCAAGTGACGAGTCCCTGAGGCCTCTAAGGGTTTTTTTTTTTAATGAACATGTGGATTAGAGTTACAAACAGAATACAGAACACTGGTGATTGGAGAACTGTTTATTGTCAGGCTGCAGGGAGAATTTGCAGCTGTCTGGAATGCTAACTGAGATGAACTCAGCTGTTTCACTAAATTGATTTCAGAACCTGAGTTCTCCTTACTCCATTAGGGCTGAACATTATCATAAAGAGATCTGGAAGATCTGGAAGATTAAAGATTAAACAGAATGCAAATTAATTGGAAATATTGTGGGAGGTTATTTGCATTTTTATGTCATCACACTATTCGTTTTCCAAAACTGTACATTACATATCACTCTGGTTGGGAATCACATATTTTGTGATGCCAAAACTTTGGGACTCCCTCCCCAGAGAGATTTGTCTTGTAGGGTTGCCAGGTCTCCCCTGGCCACTGGAGGTGGATTGGGGAAGACAGGGTTGCCAGATCTAGGTTGGGGAACTCTTAGAGATTTGGCGAGGACAGGGACCTCCCTCTAAGCTGTGGATTCTTGTGAGCAGAAAATCTATTTTGTGACCTACTGGCATTAAAGTTGGGAGTGAGCGATTTGGCTACTGCATAAATTAGTTCGCTCTGGAGCCATCCTTCCTAGGCTAAGACAATAATATGTGAGCTGGAGGCTAAAAAACTGAGCTAGCTTACCCTAACTCAGCTTAGAGGGAACACTGGGTACCATGGAGTACAATGCCAGAGAGTCCCCCCTCTGAAGCACCCATTTTCTCCAGGGGAACTGATCTCTGGAGATGAGCTGTAATTCCGGGGGATCCTCAGGTCTTACCTGGAGGCTGGCATTCCTATATCAGCTGTCTCCCTCTATAGGTGCCTTTTGTCAGCAGGTAAAGCCTTTTTTGTTTTGTCTGGCATATGCCCCAGTAATGGCTCCTCACCCTCCTTCTGGTGTTGTTTATGTGTTTTTAATTGAATTATTTTATAATTTTAAATGCATTTTAATTGCTCAAATGTTATAATCTTGTTAATGTTGGCCACTTTATGGATCCTGATAGGGTGGAAAGAAGGCATGAAAATGTTTTAAATAAAATCCATAAGTACCATAAGTAGAATATCCCCCCTGTGTATAAAACTCTTTGCATGCAGAATACCAGAACATCAAGGAAGAAGCCCTTTTCAGATGCTCAACTTGGCTCACCAGCCATACGTAATATGAGTGTATGGTATCTGTTGTCTTTACAATATGCACAGTCACCATTTTGTGTCACCTTTGGATGAAACACATATTTTGAACATGCAAACAGAATACTGGAATGGGGTGGGGGGAATTTGTATGGACCAAAGCTTTTAAGTATATAAGTTTATGGAAATATATGTGCATTGTTCTAGTCACACAACAAGGCAATTGTGCATGTCAGAAATATTATGGGTAGTGCACACCCCCATTAAGTGTGGCTGGTGTGCCAAAATCAAACATCCAAATAGGCCTTGTACTATACTGCATTCATATATTTGTTCCAATATCCTACAGATGTGAGTTGCATGCATAAGAACTGCTTTGTCACCATTAACACTTTAAATTGTTTGGTAATAACAGATTATAAATGGATATTAATAAATATTTGTCTCTGGTGCTCTTGCTTTGTTTTCTGCAATGGCGATCCAGATGGTGCTCCTCTGTGGTGAATAATACAATAATAAATGAAATAACATTTTTGTGCATCAGCTTTGCCATCTAAGGTCATCATTCATTCAATCTCTTGATAGAGGCAATCCTGAGACACTCCCTCCCCCAGTTGCTGGTACAGCCAGCCTTAACCGGTATTGTCAGAAGAAAAACTTTGCTTACAAAGTTGTTGGGAATCTGGGAAATGCACCATTATATTTCTGCAACAGACTTTGAATCTTTGTTGGAGCTGGAAAAGGTCTAAACTGAGCAAGTCCCTTTCTGTCTTGGGCAATCTTTCTGTACCATCCCATTTGGTAACCCATTTGGCTCACCATCCTTAAATCCTGCAAAACAGAAAATAACGAAAGAGAGCACGCAAGAAACCAAAGCATTAACAAAAATAAATAAAACATTCGCAGAAACCCCCCAAACCAAAGCAACTTCATACATTTATAATAACCAGAATCCCAGGTTGCTCACATGAAAGAGACTTCGGAGTGGTACAAGGCATTGCAATGATAGCCTTGGGAGACTGGATGGTCTACTGTATTATGTACATGTATCACAGCTTTGTAACGGTCCCAAAGATTAGGAACCCCTAGGTAGGAGTTCTAAATATTTCTCTCAAATTAAGCCTTACTGCCATTAAAACCCAAATATCCCCAGAATAGTACAGCATAATAGGTGTCCTGTTCTGTGTGCATAAATGAGAAAGATCCCTTTTTTCTAAAAAAAAAAAAATGCCTAACCTACCTGCTTCCCCCCCTTAAAGACCATTGCAATAACTCCAAACTTCAAAGGTCTAACTTCAAAAGGTTTTCTTGCATTCTGCTTTGTGGGACGGCAACTTATGCACACACATGCGTTTTCGTCTCTCTCTCTCTTTTCCATCCCTAAATGCCTTAATAATGAGCTTGGTTTCAGATTTTGTGAATCGGAGCCAAGTAACTCTGTTTTATTATATTTGCTGGGAAATGAACTAGCTCAGGGTAATTAGGAAAGCAATTTTATTAGCTTCTATTTCATAGAGATTTTTTTAAATCAGAGTCAGAACTTACTAGAAATGATTCCTCCCCCCTTGTCTTTTTCTTTTTTTTAAATTGCTTGTCTCACTCATGTGGCATATGGCTCCATAGGTCTTAACGGTTTGCACATTGAAAACAGGATGGTCGGAATTAACTTGCAACAATTCCGTAAAGCAAACTTTGTACAACAACGCTGTAAATAGGAAGACAGAAGCTAATTACTCCTTCATTGTGGTTTTTACCATTACTCCAAAACCAGGGCCACCCCAATTATTTATTTAGTTTTTTGGGGTCAAAACTGGACTTGCATCTTGTAGGTACAGTGTAAATTCACACAGCAAACACCTAAGAGTTCAATCTTTAATTTCAACCAAAAGTACTCTGTTATAATAAACATGATTGTCCCTGTTTGGATGGCAAAGAGGGGCACTCCTCACTCGGTGGATATCATCATTTCCCTTCTCTTTGTGCATTGGCCAAGTCAAAACATTAATATCTAACAGGCACATTGTAAGAGTGTTCTGTCTGAGGTGGCTGTCAGGGTGGGCAGGGGTAATGTGGGAGGTGGTGGGAGATTTCAATTCCATGGTTGGTCAACTTTTGGGACAGGTGGATGCTTATAACACAAGCTGGTATGATGAAACTGACTAGACCTTGACTGATTTCACACAAGCCACTGCTCTGCCCCTGCTCTTCCCTTTCCCTCGATTGCACACGTCAATTTCCCATTATGTTCTCCAGGGCTGCATTTTGACTCGCAGCTTCACCCGATCTTCTCTGTGTCTTCGTGATCCTGTTTTTTTAAGATCTAGAAGATGCGGAGGAGATTGGGCGAAGCTGCGGGTCAAAATGCGATTGCAGAGCACATAATGGGAAATTGACACGTGCAGTCAGGGGAAAGGTAAGAGCGGGGGCAGAGCAGCTGCTTGTGTGAAATTGGTCCTTGCCAACTTTTTCTTTAATGAGAGTTACTTCTAAATAGTGAGAAATATCCTGTGCTACATTTCCCCTCCCTCCTGGCATGTTACTAAGCTTTATTCTATCATAGAAACAACCCAAGGAGTAGGAAGAGCATGAGAAATGAGGCTGTCTGCTAAGCAGCATGAAGGGAAATCCTACAAAATAAAGGTTTTTTTTACAGATATACAGATCTCTCCATGATCCTTTCCTGGGTCTTCTATGGGATGCATGAACTACTCTGCAGCAGCTGAAGTGCTACCAGTAGCTCTCCAGCTACATGTTGGAGACACGTAATAGAATATCACACTTGCATGGAAGAGAGCTAGGTTCAAATTCCTGCTCAGCTATAAAGTGACTGGATGACACTGAGAGGCGAACATTCAGCCACCTGCTCTCCTCCCACCTGCCATCCAGAGGATTCCACTCCAGCAACAGCACTGCTTCCTTGTCCACTCTTGGTAATGGGTAGGCCCAGTCATACTGAGCAGGGTACCTCAAACACCCACTGGTTCACCTTATGTTCTGCTTGCCAGTTGCAATCAGGGAACCAAGTTTTCCCTAAGCAACTCAATTGTCTGCAAGCAGCCCAGGCCTATTTGTCAGGTTACTTTTTGTGTATCCGGACAGTGCTGTACTGTACTGCATAATCAGTAGTATTTCACACATGCATATTCTTGCTACAGCTCAGTGGGAGTCCCAGTTTCCCTCTCTTCCATATACTTGTTTTCACTACTAACCCATACACTTGTTGTCACTACCAATTCTATAAAATAAAACATGAGCCAATTAGTCATCCAGACAGTGATTATAAACAAACACTGGCTTAGATCCACCAGAAGATTTCCGCATGTGCTAAGACTCCAAGTGAAGGGCGGGATATAAATCCAGTCTCTTCTTCTCTCCTTCTTGCACAAGCAGAAGTATGAAAAAAACTTCACACTAGTCCCATGTGCTAAGATAAGTATAGCATATCTCATACTGCTTTTCTGCTTGCAAAAGATGTTGTACAAATGATTTCCAGGCGCTATAAGATACAGGGAGAAGAGTGCTAGGTATTGCACAAGATCTTGCATGAGCAAAACTGTGCTAAGTCTGTATTTATGTTTCTGCTTGTGCATCACTGGATCCAAGCCACTGTATTTCTTTTAAAAAGTCTCACCATTTGGTGTTAAATCCATATTACCATGGGAGTTATTTTGTACATGCACATTTTTATGCAGCTTTATGTGAGTCATATCCCCTGGCATCTAGTTACCTGACCTGATCATCCATAACTGTGGGGCAGAATCTTGCTTCACCTGCTGCACAGATGCAAAAGCCCTTCAACCTGCTTGGATGGGGGACCACCTAAAAACTAGAGGGCTGGGGGTGTAGGGTTCAAAACTAATGAGTGATGGGGGATCAAAGATACAATGTTGAAATGCCCTTTCCCCAGTTGAAATCCCTCCCCCAAAACTGCCGTTAGCCACCATGGTGGGGGGCAGAAAGTAGGGTTGCCAGGTCCGACTCAGGAAATATCTGGGGACTTAGGGGGTGGAACTGGGAGACTTTGGGGGTCAAGCCAGGAGCAAGGATGTGACATCACTTTTGTGATGTCACTAGAGTTGCCAGGTGAGGCCAACAAGCTGGAAGGGAGTTCTGGCTGTCACATTTAAGCATTCCTTTTAAATGTTTTCCCTCCATTGGAAATAATGAGGGAGAGGGCACCTGCTTTTAGGGCTCATAGAATTGGACCCCCTAGTCCAATCTTTTTGAAATTTGGGAGTTTTTTTCAGGAGAGACTCCACCAGCTATGTTGAAAATTTGGTACCTCTACCTCAAAAAACAGCTCCCCCAAAGACCCATGTACCCATGTATTGATTCTCCATTATACCCTATGGGGACCAGTCTCCATAGAGTATAATGGAGCACCCAGCAGCCACCCCCTAGCTTCCTGACAGCCCTGAAGTCGGGGGAGGGGCTCCAAACCAGGGGCTCCCCTGCCCCCAACTGGGGATTGGCAACCCTAGCAGAAAGGCAAATACCCATATTCAGGATGAGAGAAATGTATAACTGGAGACCCACAAGAAACTAGTGGGGAGGGTGTATCTCTTCCCCCCTTTGCTTCCTTTCCTCTCCCCCCTTCTCTGACAGATTTCCACCTCTTTCTTCCCCCTCCTCTTCCCTGTCAGCCTATCCGTTTTCTATTTTACCTTCTTTCTCCCCCTCCCTTATCTGTCCACCTAAGCCCCTTTCTTTTGCCCTCCTACCCCTTATCCACCAACCTCCCCCTCCCCTTCTGTCATCCTGCCCCCTCTCCATTGCACCCCATCTTCTCCCCTCTCCTTATCTGTCAACCTAAATCACTGATCTTTTGCCCCCCACCCCTTCTCGATCAATTTTCCCCTACCCTTCTCTGTCAGTGTACCCCGGCCCTCTCTAATCCTCCGTCCTCCCATTCTCGTCAATATTTCCTCCTTACCTCACCGGCTGCGGCAGCTGTTCGGGAAGCTGCTTCAGGCTTGGAGCAGCTTCTCTATTGGCAAGCCTGGCACATGTCCAGGTGTTTGGCCCCAGCTGCAGCAGCAGCAGTGTTTGGGAGCTGCTCCAGGCCTTGAGAGCCTTCCAGATGCCAGTGCCACCATGGCTGGGCCTGGAGCGCCTCCTGGATGCCAGTGCAACCACAGTCGGGCCCAGAAAGCCAGCAATGCCCAGAGAGGCTGCTGGATGCCAGTGTCACTGACAGCTTTGAAAAGAAAGGTAAATATGTTGTCATTGTGTTTTTACAGATGTCAGATTTTTCTACAAACCTGGGTAACCCCCAGGTTTGCAGAAAAATCTGTTTAATGTCAGTGTGGATCCACTCTACAGATTTAGATATCTGCAGATGGGGGCCACAGTTGAGAAACAGATATATAGAAAACTAAATAATACATTTACTTTATTGGCTCCACATATATACATGAATTATTGAAACATCTCCCAAAATTGTAGCAAAACATGGAAGGCAAGAGATCAATAGAGGATATAAACAATGTAAAAAATTCCACCAAACGTTGGCTTTGCTACCCTAATTCTCCTCTTTGCGTGTTTGTGTGTGTGTGTATGTTTGTGCAGCAGCAAAGTGGATGCAGGAAATTGCCATGTTTCATCATGCTCATCTCAGTGGCACAGGTGACACCCTGATCAGGTGTGTGTGCATAATCATTTCCCAAAATAATCACCATTTTGAATAATTTCAGTCTCGGAAACTTGCAGCTTCAACTTATTCTCTGTGAGCTAGTCATAAATCTCACGCCGGGAATGTGAATCAAGACGGGGAAGTACAGGCTCGGGAGCCTGTTGGATTTATTTAACTTTAGTCTTTATTTATCGACATAAAACTGCATTATTGGTTGTAACATCCAAACAAAAGAAAACAGATTGTAAGGCTCCATTAATACTTTCCCAAAAGGGAAATCGAGGTTTCTCCAGGGTGCCGCTCTCTCTCCTTTGTAGTATTCAGATGATGTCATAAACTCATAATTACTTTGCTGTGCTCTGATGTACTCTTATGCTGCCTTGTTTAGAGACGCTGATTTCCATTCTGGCCAATTGTAATGAATGGTGTGTGCAGGTAGAAAGCAGAAGATCGGTCTTTGGTGGCTCACAATCTGAGGAACCCCAACATTTTCCCTCTGCTTTGTTGTGATAGGCTACTCTGAGCAGAAATGCACAGATGTTTTATGGCTCAGTGCATCCTTATTAAAAAAAAATCTTTTCACTAATGATTAGAATTTGAATGTTTTGTGTGTTGCAAATGCAACAAAGAACTTCAGGCTTTGTCTTCTTTAACCAAGACTTTCTTTAGGGACAGTTTCCTGGTGGGCTAAGTGGAAAATGGTCTGGGGGAAATGTTTTCAGACTTCCTCTTTTGAAATTTTTTTGGCAATGCTTGCAAAAAGATATTGTCTTGCTGTTTCTTCTGCCATTGATTTTGTGCCCTCAGGGCTCTTTCTGCCCACGGTGACATCATCATGTAGGAAAATTCGACTGGCTACAGTGTGTGCAGTGATATCTCAATCATTCCACAATCCAGGGCCGTAGCCAGGATTTTGTAATTAAATAAGTCAGGGGGCACTGACATCACAAAATAAAAAAAATAATTTTTTAAAAACTCACTTTTGTAGCATTTGCACTCTGCTTGCCTACGTATGGAAGCAAGCTGTGTTTGGAAAAGGGGTGGCGATGGGGACTCCTCCAGGTGGCTCAGAGTTGGGAGTCCTCTGGGTGGCTGGGGGGCCTGGGGGTTGCACAGAAGTCAGGGGGTTTCTGGGAAAAAATAAATGCAAGAAACTGAATATGCTCACTTAGAGCCAACCTGTGGCCACTAACACCCTTTTAGAGGAAAATTCAGCCTTTTGTGATAAGGGGCCGATCCTCAGCTGGGATGGCTGTCTCAGCACTTGAAAAGGCACAGGGGAGAAATGAGGGCCCTTTCTGCACTGACAGCTTGCTCCGGAGAATCCAAGGAGTCAAGCCTTAAGGGTTGACTTCACAGTTGCACACATTCCCTCTGCACTGTCTCCACCCAGTTTATTTATTTGTGTATTCTGTGTGCATTCTGCATCTACAAGCAAAACCTGCATTTTCTGAGTTAACTGGCTGCCAACCCCTCCCTCCCTCCCTCCCTCCCTCCCTCCCTCCCTCCATGATTCTGCAAAAAGAAAGTGAAGGGAGGGGAAAATCCAGGCCCATACATATAAGACAGACACATCTGGGAGCAGGGAGGACATGTCTTCTTTTGTTTTAGGAGAAGGAGGGAAAGAAAACAGAACAGAGAGGGAGCATCAACATAAAGAGAGAGGGGCAGAAATGGGGGAGGGCAGTGGGCAGCACTTAAATACCCACAGAAACAATTCTACTTTAGAAATAATTAGCAATTTGAAAGCAGATGAGACTAAAGAATTGCAGCAAAAAGGAGTTTTGGTAGCTGTGGGGCAACAGTGTGCTGGAAGTGGTCTGAATGCAGATTCATGTAAAATAAATGTAGAAACAAGAGAAAGCCCCAACACAAAGTAGAAGTGAAGGTGGGAGGGAATGCAGAATGGAAGAATAGGATGTGCTCAGAAACCGAGGCAAAATATGGGCGCAGAAAGGGCCAAGATTTCCTGGGGCTGCCACAGCACAGGCCTGATCAGGACTGGGCCTTTGTGGCAGTTTTTAAAGGGCTAAATTTTCCTCTGAAATGGTGTTGGTGGCCGCAGGTTGGAACCGTGGCTGCCATAATGTGTAGTTTGGACCTCAATTTTGGAGAAACAGGGTGGCTTCAGCCACTCTGCTCAGCAAAGTTTGGTGCCTTTTCCCCACTTCAGTGGCTCCGAGGAAGCTGGATGATGGCTTCAAACTCTGCTGAACTGAGCAAACAGGTAGAGGGGGCAGGCAGAATGGGATTCCTGAAGATAATCTTAACTGGCAGGCAGGTTTGTCAAAAAATGATCCTCCAGGTGCCCTGGCCCCAGGTTTGGCCAGTATCACATGCTGTGTTATAAGCTTAGTAGAGTGGCTTCTTTTTCCTTTATGTAGGGTTACGAGTCTCTAAGTGGGGCCTGGAATTACAACTGATTTCCAGACTATAGAGATCAGTTCCCCTGGAGGGAATGGCAGCTTTGGAGATGGGACTTTATTCCATCACATCTCCTTTGACCTCTCCACTTTCCCAAAACTCCATCCTCCTCAGGCTGTGTCCCCAAATCTCCATGAATTTCCCAAGCTGGAGTTTATGAGCCTGCCTCCACGGGAATAGATCTTTTGCCTATGCAGACGTCTGACCAGGCCTCCAGGATTCCAGCAAACCCTGCAGGGAGTCATAAAACGAGCTGGGACGGTTATTCAATCCCTTGCCCTTGGTGGCCCAGTGTAGGATTAGGGCCGGTTGTCTTCACCAGCTGTAAATATCAGCCTTTCCAATATTTAAATTCAGGGTCTCCCCCCCCCCCCTGAAAACTTGCAGGAAAGGTGCTGCATGCCAAACAAATCACAACCCGCTGTTTCTATTCCACGAGGGGAAACAAAGAGACGAAATTCATTAGATCAATTCTTCATTCGTAATTACAATATTTGCTCAGCTGTCCTTCAAGCCTCTTCCTTAATAGGCATGAGCATTACCAAATAAAAATCCATTCTCAAACAAACCCCATGCTACTTTCAATCGAGACAGGGTTATTATTACCATAAAACATTTCTATAGCACTGTAAATTTACATGACGCCTTCCATAAGATCAGCCATGCTACAAATTTCTCATCCAGACATGGCGTTCTATTCCCACCCACCATTATATCCAAACAAAGTCCACCTCCTGACTGTGAATGTTTGCAAATCTCAAACACCTAGGGTTCCACCCCCCCCAACATACAAAACTGCAAACTCTCAAGTTCATATGTTTCTGGCCCTGAAATATTTCCATCAAGCCTTATCTTTAACTCCCCCCATGTCTGGAACTCTCCATCCCTCCCATGATCTGGGGTAAACCCCAGATTCCTTTTTATTTGTATAAAGAGACAGACAGGTAGGTATCTGCACACAGGTAAGCACTTCTTTACACTCTAATAGGAGCATTGCAGGGGGTTGGTTGTCTGTCAGTACTGCCTTTGGGTACCTTTCATGAGAGGAATCACTCACCTTGGGTACCTTGTGTCCATTGTAGGTGTGGCAGTGAGGCTTGGATAGGTACCCCTCTAGTATCAAGTATAATGAGCTTCATAAAGCACAGTATGAGCTCCATAAAGCACAGCTGGCACAAGTCATGAGAACTCCCTCCTGCATCTGAGCTCGGCTTCTTGGATCAACAGCATCTTCCTTCCCCATGGCTCTGTCATCAGCTAATGACTAGCAGCAATTGACATCTTTACTGGTCATCACAGCAGTCAGCCCCATCAGGGTTTTCACCTGTATGGGCAATGAGATGTGGCAAGTGCATGCACAAGCTCCTCACCCCTCCCTCATCTGTTATCAACAGTGGCCACAGACAGAAGGGAGATTCAGGCCAGGGCACTGTGATGCTTGTGCATGTATAAGTCACCTCTTCTGACCTTAACATGGAACCTGAAACGTACACATTGGAATGTCTGAGATCCTGGAAGATCCCACCTCTGCTGAGATCCATGTTGTTGGTGTAATCCGTGTGTGTTCTGCAATTCCAGCCGGAGTTTTAAGCAGTGCTCTCTATCTTCCATTGACCTAGGAATGCTGTCTTTGTAGACTGCTCACATCAGAATAGTAATACATATTGGTGAATCTCTTTATCATTATGATGATGTGTCAGTCACTCTGACACTGTTTGACTTATCAGAGAGTGAAAACTTAATCACACGCCATAAAGGCAAAGGGGTTTTGATAGGGAATTTTACATCCCTGTGCTCATTTAAGATTTAGCCCACCGTATTAAATGCAAAATATACAAGGGAGTCCTCTTGCCACCAATCGGAGGTTACAAGAGTGTAATAAATATTATGTCCTCCCATCATGCAATTAAAATTTTCCACCTCATTTCACCATGCAAAACACTCCAATGTTGTCAATCATTTTGAAACACGATTTTCTGACATCATATAATTTCACTTCGTTTTTTCCCGACAGACATCACACCAGGAAATTATATAAGGAAGAGTTCCTATTATATCTTTATCGCCCCCCTCTTCCAGCTACAGACATTTGCGTACATTTTCAGTCATCCTTGACAATATGCCTCCAAAGGGTGGGGTGGGTGGGGGGAGTAGGCAGCATCAGTGCAGCCCCCAGCCTGCCAGATGGAGCCTGTTACTCCACAGAGACTGTGGCTTTTAGGCTCGTGGCTAGGAAACGATGCAGGAGATGTTTGCTTGTCTCGGCCACCGCATTGACAAGGTTGCCACTTGAAGCTGCTACTGTCTGGGAAATGGGCTGCCAAACATATGCATGTGCTTGAACTTTTGTATGCTAAACAGTCAGCAGGCTACCTAGTGAATTGCCAGACAACACGATTTCCAATGTGGCAGTCAGAAGGGAAAACGTTCGCATGTTGTCAGGTAGCCCACCTGTTCCACAGCCAATTTGTTGAGAGGAAAATATGTTTCTCTCGTATTTTTTCAACACTTCCGCCAAGTTTGAGAGAAAGCAAGTATGGAACAAGTGCACCAAGTGCTTCAGGCTCGAAGAAGAGGTGGATGGAAAACCGACCATTTGTTTCCTTTATTGTAATGAATGAAGGGAAGTTCACATGGAGCCCTGCAACTAGTTCTGCACCTCCAAAGGGAATTACTGTCTGGCTGTCTTGCTGCCATGCTAGCAGTTGTTCACTCGGAGGGGGCTTTGCTGAAATTGCAGAACTGTCATGCAGCAACCACAGGCAGATTTGACTTTGGCTACAATTATCTTTGGGAGCTGGAGTCAGGATGAACCCCAAAGCAGGACCTAGATATGGGTTTGTTTATACAGTCTAGGTTTGCTTGGATCTTATGGAAATAGTTTTGTAATTAAGCACAGAGGTCTCTTGTGTTCTTTCCACAGCAGAGTGAGTTGGAAGCAATGATTTGCAGACACCAGAATTATAGATTGTTCCCACATTCTCTTTGCCTTTGCCATCCTTTTTGATCCTGGGAAAGGAGCTGTGGGATTCACATGAACTAATAGCCATATGAACTAATAACCATGTGAGATGATAGCCATGTGGACTGGAAGACTGCCATGGGAAGAGAGAAAAAGATAAAATCACCCTCTTCTATCTTGGAGAAGGGCCATGGTTCAATGGTAAAGCATCTGTTTGGCATGCAGAAGGCCCCAGGTTCAATTCCTGACATCTCCAGCTAAAAGGACCAGGCAGTAGGTGATGTGAAAGACCTCAGCCTGAGACCCCAGAGAGCTCTTGCCAGTCCAAGTAGACAATGGTGACTTTGATGGACCAAGTATAAGGCAGCTTCATGTGTACCTGCTCTGCAGGTAAGATCTATCAGATAGCTGGATCCAACCATGTAACTGCAGCCATATGGCAGCTCATCCTTGTTTGGGCAAAAAGTGGGGATGATGACAGAGCCCCAAATCTGCAAAAGCTTCTGGGTACCCCAAATCCTTTTTTATACTGCCAAGCTGCAGCTTTGTCTAGGTGGAGGACTGTAAATGACTCCCACTTAAGTAGGAGTATCTTTGGGGAAGATGCATTGTTTCTCAACCAGCCTAGGATTCTGCTCCTGTCCTGGGTCAGCTGTTGTCCTTCCTTCTCCTGCCTTCTCTGAGATAATGGCTTAAAGCAGGGGTGTCGAACTCATTTGTTATGAGAGCCGGATCTGACATAAATGAGACCTGGGCCGCGGTCACATGGCCCTTTAATGCGGGAGGAAGGGCTGTTTCCTCCTGCATTAAAGGGACCGTCTACAAAGGCCGGGGCTAGTCCCGTGCTGAAGCGGGCTCAAATGCGGGTTCCTCCCGCATTTTCCGACCCCAGGAAAATCAACAGTTTTCCCGGGAGTCACGTGAGGAGCCCGCATTTAAACTATCTGGACAGCCCTCTCTCGCAATCATTGCGAGAGCAGGGCTGTCCAGATGGTCCCGTCAGCCATTCCCCCCCCCCTTTACACATGGGCGCTTGTGCACTTGGTCAATCAAGCGCCCAAGTGTAAAAAGGGGGAACCCCCCCCCCAAACTTACAACACTATAGTCTTCCCCAGTGAAATAACTGCAACTCCTATGAAGCAGTGCAAGAATAGAGAGACAGCCATGTATAGTGGTCAGTATCAGCCTACTATCTGGGAAGTCTAAGTTCAAAATCCCCACTCTGCAAAGGAAATGTGCTGGGTGAAATTGATCTGGACACACATTCTCAGCCTAATCCACCTCACTGGCTTGTTGTTATTCCTCATTCTAACAGTTCACATTGCTTTCTGTCTGAGAAGGACTGGATCATGAGGGCATGAATACAATGAAAAAGAGGTGGGGAATCCAGTTCCACCCAGGAGAGCCCTGGCATAATGAGCCCAGCAAAACTATCTCTCTCTGTGTAGCAAGACAAAAAGCTCATACCTTGAATGCAACTTTGCTGGTCTTAAAGGTGCTTTTATCTCCTGTGCAATTGAGGGAACTGGGCAAAGGAAACCTCCCTCCCCCTCTCTTCCTCCTCAGGGGATGAGGAGGGGAAGGAGCCCCAGCCAATGAAAAGAAAAGGTGCTTGGCTTAGTAGCTCTGCTGTGCAATTGAGAAAACCTAGCAAAGCAAGCTCTTGCTCTTCCTCTCCCTCCCCAAGGAAGGAGGAGCCTCAGCCAATGGAGGGAAAAGAGGCTTTGCTTTGTAGCTCCTGTGTGATTGAGAGAGCCTGACAAAGCCAGCTGTGATACAGAAGGAAGCAAGAGAGAGGGAGAAGGAAACAGATGACAGCCAGTTGCTCGTGGGATGCATACAAGCCCTGTGGGGGCTGGATCCGGCCCACAGGCCACATGTTTGACACCCCTGGCTTAAAGAGACTGTTGGTATAATTTAAAATATCAAATATCAGAGCCAAACTATACAATACAATTTTTAAAGATTGGGGCCTGAATTCCACAGACCCAGTTTGCGTTCCCTTAAGGCGCACAGGACTTCACGCTTGGAATGGCACTGCAGGAGGGGAAAGGGTTTCTGCCTCCTCCCCCCAAGCTGTTGCACCATGCAAAATTTTTGCTAGGGAGAGTTCTTTCCCTGATTTTGCTGCTTCATGTGATGCATCTATGTACATGTAGTGTGTCTCTCAGTTCCAGCAAAACAAGTGGATAGACATATACATCCGAATTAAAGAAGACCTTTTCAAACACTACAAATCACATGTACTAGGAGACTACCCCAGTCTGTGCACAATGGAAGCACACACTACCCACAATTGTCTCCATACATGTTGCTTCCATGTTGTATGAACAGGGGCAATGGTAGAGCTTTGGTATGTGTGAACTGACCACTAGATTTTTCAGGTTTTCCAGTCATTCATACCAAGGCTGTACATGCTTGATACATATGTGTATTGCCCTGTTCATACGAAAATGTGTGTTCCCATTACATGGGATTGATAAATTGCTGAGATGTGTGATTGTAACATCGGGACTAGAGAGCAGAAGGAAGAACAATACATAAACCAATTAGCATTGCTATGCCCTGATTTGTGGCCACTGGTGATGCCAAACACAAATTAACAGTATAGCTAGATTAAGCAGCTGTATCATTTTCTTATAAAAAGTGACAACGCCAATCCAGAAATCTTTTGCATAAACCAATATACAAGAAACAAAGTAGCAGAAATGTGCTCATGCCTAGCCCTGATTCACAAAAGCTTATTTTACTACAGTGCACTGATTAGCCTTTAAAGTGTTGTTCTTGTTAATTGGATTTATATCTCTCCCTTCCTGCAAGTGGGCTCAGGGTGGGTCACAACCAATGCTCCCTCTAAGCTGTGGAAGTCTTGTGAGCAAAAATTCTACTTTGTGAGCTACTGGCATTAGAGTTGTGAGCCAGCAATTTGGCTACTGCATACATTGGTTTGCTCTGGAGCCATCCTTTCTGAGGTAAGACAAAAATGTGTGAGCCAGAGGCTAAAAAACTGTGAGCTAGCTCACACTAACACAACAGTTAAAATACAAACATAGCAGTAAATCCAAATACAAGTACAAATTCATACAAAGTTAAAATTCTTAAGAGCAGTAACAAATGGCAGAAAATTTCAATTTCCAGAATCCATGGGTGCCTCCAGTGCTGGGCATATGCTGACAAGGATAAGGGCCCACTCAGCAGGTGCCATAGTGATCTCTAGAAAGGGCAGTTCACCTGGTAAGTATAAGCATTATAAGTATTATGAAGATTCTACACTGTTTTATTTCTGCAACCTAATATGTCCAGAGAAGCTGCGGCTAGCTGCCCAAGAAGCAACATGGAGGAAGGACAAACCATTGTAAGGTACAGCTTGTTCTGTGTAGAGTTTAGAAAGTCAAACCAGGGATTCAGTCAAACCTTTGATTACAGTGTCTGCTAATTTGCCTGGGACAGATGTTAGTCTAACTGGCCTGTAATTTCCTGGTACCCCTCTGGACCCCTTTTTAAACACTGGTGTAACATTTGCTACTCTCCAGTCTTCTGGCATAATGGCTGAATCTAGTGATAGTTGATCCAAACACACACACACAACCTATCTCATACTTGAGTTTGCTAGGAACTCTTATTTGTATGCCATCAGGACCTGCAGACTTACTGGTTTTAAATTTCCTGAATAGGTATAGAACTTCACCTCTCGTCACTTCAATTTGACTTAGTTCTGCAGACTCCCTTCATGAAAATAGTGGTTTTGGCATGCGTACATGCCTCACACTTTTCACAGTGAACACAGATGGATGGAAGGAAGGAAGGGAGGGACGGAGGGAGGGAGGAAGGAAGGAATTCATTGAACTCATCTGCCATTTCTCCATCACCCTTTAGCAATCTCTTTATTCCCTGGTCATCCAAGGGCCCAATTACTTCCCTGGCTGGTTTCCTGTTTTGGATATATTGAAAGAAATGCTTATTGTTTATCTTGATGCTTTTAGCAATTTGCTTCTCAAATTCTCTTTTTGCATGCCTAATTATTAACTTGCATTTCTTTTGCCTGAGCCTGTGGTCCTTCTGTTCACATCACTAAGGCAGACGTTCTACTATTTAAAAGAAGACTTTCTGCTTTTTATAGCTTCCTTGACTTGTGTTATTAACCATGCAGGCATTCTTTTAGAATTGGCAGTGCCTTTTCTAACCTGGGGCTGCTGGAGTTTGGGTAGGGGAGGCTCTTTGGTAGGGTATAATGCCATACAGTTCACCCTCCAAAGCAGCTAGTTTCTCCAGGTATCTGATGATGGGAGCTTGGCACTTGAAAGTTTATCCCCTGGAAATCTTGTTGGTCTTTAAGATGCTATGGAATTTGAGTCAATTTCTCTAGAGGTACTGATTCTGTAGTCAGTTTTAATTCCAGATATCCAGGCCCCACCTGGAGGTTGGCAATCTTATTGCTTCCATTCTTTGCAGTTAACTCAAAGTTTGGCAGGTACACTCACTTTTGGGAGACGGATGAAACTAATCTTTTTCCCCTGTGCCTTCAAGCAAGTTATTCATGCTGCAGGGTGTCTTTGCTTCTTATTCTGGTGCTCTGTGTGTATTGTCCTGCTGTCCCTGCCCTTTGGTAAAGCTCTTTGCCTAATGAGTCACAGATTTCATTTGACAGATTTGAATTGTTTTAATTCTGAATTTGTTTTTAATTTTCTTTTATTATAAACTTCATAGGAGGCCAGTACAGCTGAAAGGCAGTCTCAAAATACAGTAAGTAAATAAGTAAATGTTGCAAAGTTTAAAAGAAAAGAAGTCTTTTTGAATTGCTGAAAAAGACATATCTGTCTGTATATGCGGACATACATATGTTATCCCTGCACAGAAAGGATTATTTCAGTGCAATGTGGTTATATATTTGCCTAATCCCTACAGTAATTTATCAATATTTCTTTTTTATTTTGGTTTTTGCCACCTGCCTTTTTTATATGTTTTGATGCTGTCCATTTTTCAGAGGGATTAGGTTGTGCCGCACATACTTGGACTGAAATATTAAGTATTTGCTATCCCCCTCTGCAGACACGGGCCCTGTTATTATGATCTATCATTCCAAAACCCACATATTAGTGGCAAAGGCTCCACTAGCCCTTGTAGAGCAAGAGGCATTAGGGTCCGAAGAGTCTCATTCATCTTGTCAATAATCTACAGCCCAGCAAGATTCGCCAAGTACCTTTTGTCCACCTCAGCCTCCTGGCATTTTATTAGGAGGGAAATTAATTCACAGAAGATACATTTTGAAGTTGGGTGAGGAAGGCTGTAGCAGGAAAACAAACAACAGAAAGCCATCAATCCATGCCTAATTTCCCAAATGGGTTCCCATTTAGTATTTTCTTCTAGGGCCTATCAAATACTTCAGGATGGGTTGACAGTAGGAAAGGGCCATACCTTCTGATTATGTTGCATTGGGCCAAAGGTAAATTTTACAGTTTACCCTTGGTATGTCCTGTACCCTCAGCTCCACCAGTTAAAATCTTCAATAAGCAATTAATTTTCTGAAGCTTCTAGGCCTCATTTAATCAACTGGTTCCATCAAATTGGAAACAATCCATGTAATGCCTTTTATTGGGAGCAATCAAGATGACACAGAACATTTTGGTTGGTCCTTGAGGAGAGATGCACTCCACTTTGGGCTACAGCACATAGTTGGGCGTTTGGGGGCTACAAACCCTCACATTTATTCCATTTCCCCCCCTGTCAGTATAAAGATAAGAAACCGGATAGAAGTTAATTGCTCTCAAGCACCCCATCCTTTTGCTGGCTCCCAGAGGCACCCACACCCGGTACTCAAGGCTTGGTTATGCAAATACTTCTAGCCAGCAGAGAACAATAAAAGGGCTATCTCACTCTCTGACAGGAGTGTGACACCTGGGAGGTGAAAGAGACTGGAGGGTGGCAAATGCTTGATTGTATCTCTTCCTGGAAAGGACTGGAAGAGAAGAACTGATCCACAAAGGAATGGGGCAGACACATGTAGTAAATTTCCTGGACTCAAAGGGAATGAGGTCCATTTCAAGAAATTTATTCTGGGACAACTTGGAGAAAGGAGCTCTCACATGTGGGCTCTATCTGAATGGCCAACATTACCATGAAGAGTTAACAAAAAGCAGGCAGCCTGGACAAAGCTTCAACATAATAGATAACTGAGAGAACACTGTAAGTTTAAGAGTAAAGGGCATAACAACACCTAGAGTAGGTTTATCAAAAGGACAGAGAAATGTGTATATGCACTTTTACTTTATAACTTTGCTCAATCCACTGCTGTGCAGAGTAAGTGTATGGAAATTTTAATAAATTTTATATTATTTTGAATGATGGAAATTTGTTCTCTGTAACCATGGTAAGTGATGTTTGACCACATTACTAAAAGGGTGCCAGGTTAAGAGAAGTGGTTGGTCAGTAGATCAGTAGATCCTTGGGAGTGCGCAATTAGGGTGAGCCATCCATGCAAAGTCTTATCAAAGCAAATGTCAAAGACATAAATAGTAGGTGTCACCTGTAAACAGCAATGTATGCAGAGTGTTAGGAGTGCTGGCGCTTGTAGTGGAAATACTTTAATAGACCAGCTGGTGGCAGCAGAAATACCGAGAGAGGAGCAAGGAGTCCTCCAGGAGAGTCAGGTGAACTTAGAAGTTCAGTGCACCACTGGGTGGAGACCTTGGCCAGCCACTGAATGTCTCACCCCCTCACAGGGCCCAAAACAGAATGGCATTCATGAGAGGGCTGGCCATTCTGCCACAATCCGAATGAAAGGTATTAAATGGATTTTTTGTTGTTGTTTTGGGTTGTGTGTGGGCCAGTATTGCTGGTTACAATTTTTTTCCCAACTACGTTAAACCTGGATTAATCAATTGAAGTTCTAGGCCACTTTGCTCACATGTTTACTAACCTCAACAAGCCTCAAATATGCTGCTACACCAATGGGTAAGTAACATGATCTTTTCCTATTAAAATAAAAAGGGGAAAGGGACATTCCATTACCTGTCCATCCATGTATCACATGGCAGCTGAAGCTTTTCATGGAGGTAAATAATATACCATTAAGCCATTACAAATGGGATATGACATTTTTTTCTCCAGGCAGTGTACAATCCTAAAACCCTGGTTCAATCCCTGGGCTCTCCAGTCATAAAGATCAGGTACTAGGTGATGTGAAAGACCCCTATGAAAGATCCCAGAGAATTGCTGTCATCATACTTGACAAGATTGATAATACTGACCCTGATAGCCAATAGTCTATGTGTTCATTGTAATCATGGCAGGAAAGCACGAGTGTTTAGATTTCTTCACCATATCTACTGAGCAGATACTAGTAAGGTGAGAATGCCAGAGTGGTGTAACTGGGAGAGCCAGGTTTGAATCCCCACTCTGCCATAGAACTTTCTGGGTGACTTTGGGCCAGTCGCTGTCTCAACCTAGTTTCAATCAATCAATCAATCAATCAATCAATCAATCAATCAATCAAATAAAGCATATGAACCAGGCCTTAGTTCAGTCGTCCACTGAAAAAACTAGCTCAGATAATGAAAAACTAGCTCGTATAATGAAAACTAGATTTTGTCATGGAAAATGTGGGAAAGATTTGGAGAGCTGATCCTTTTCCTCAGTGCTGATTTAACTGAACAGTGATTTTTTAAATTATATTGATGATAAAGTGCCATCAGTGTACTCATGGCACTATTGACCGCAGTGCAACAGAATGGCAGGCCCCTAACCCGAACAACTTAATTTAGATAGTTGGAAGGGAAGAGAATTTAAGTTTTTGATTTTTTTTTCAAATATGCATCTGAAATTCCATTTGAAAGACCCTTTAAATGGAAAACTGGAGTCTGACCCTATGTGTTTCCTCAGCTCCACAAAGTTCACTGGGATTTTCTTCTAAGTAATGTATCAAGGATTAAGTCTTGTGAATCCAATCTGCCAAATTTAAGAGCATGCTTTCTGCCATGGGGGAGATGGGTGGGATCATGCACATAGATCCAGACAGCTGAAGTGACAGAGGGGTGACATGGAGGACCCATACTAATATCCCATTTTATTTTTGAAGCTGATTTGGTTCTTCGGATCAAATATCAGGAATGACAAAGATGAGAACTAGGCTTATGTGTGCCTTATAGTGCAATCACAAACAGTTTTATACTACAAGACAAGGGACTTAGAAGAGTGTGACTCTGACTGGGATTGCACTGTCAATCTGTTTTCCACCTTCCCTTGATCTGAGCTATTCAGAACTACAGACAGAAGAGTGAAACTGTTGTACTATCCTCCCAAGGTTCCATAGTCACCCATCCAGGCAACCCATTGGTTTCCCCTGGCCTGGCTTGGCCTTTGCAGAATTGCTTCCAAGTCAAGTCTGGGTCTTTGCCTGAGCAGCAGCTAGATTCTGGCTTTCTCTAGGTGCCTTTCTAGGTGTAATCCATTTCCCTAGCTTTCCTTCCAGTTCATCAGCCTCTCTGTTTACCTGCCTTCCCAGTCTTATTACCTTAGCCTTTTTTGAGAGCTAGCACTGATAGGGCTGCCAGGCCTTCTACTATGGTGGGAGGCCTCCAGCCAGCAGCCTCATTTGCCCACCGCCACCCAGCAGGGTATATTTTTAAAAAGCTATGGTGTTACCATAGAGCTTCTGGGGATTCCTAGAGCTACTCTATGTCACTTCTAGGAAGCCAACATTGCTTGCCCCCTATTCCCCTGCCCCAACCCCCTTACCAGGTTTTCATAGAGTTTTCATTTGAGCCACAGTTCCATTCTGCCAGGGCATATATTTAGAGCACTTCTCCTTCCATAGTGCCCAGGACCAAGCACTGAAATAGGCCAGTATTTCTTAGCTTGCCTTGCTGCTTATGCTCCAGTAATAACTACTCTGTATCCCCATACCTTAGAACCAATTTAAACAAGATGTAGTCACAGGCAAAGAAGTTGCATGTACAGGTATTTCTAGGGTTACTAGAACTCCCAGTGGGCACTCCTTGCCTCTGCTCAGTGGGAGGTGCTCCAGTGGGGGGAAAATGGGTGAGTGGGGGGACATCAGCAGTGTCCTGATATGCTGATGTAGTTTGCACCAGAAGTGATGTCAATATCAAAGCCAGCAATGGTCTGATATTTGGGCAAAATGTATGGTTAAACTCTAGCATCAGCACATTGCCAGCAACATTAGTGCATCTCTGGCGAGGGCCCCCACTATCTTGGAAGTCCCTTCTTCACCCTGCTGGTTGCCAGGTTCCTCGGTATGCCATCCAGGTGACACTGCATTTAAAAAGTTTTCCATTTGCACACTAGCCTATGCAAAGGGCCCCCTCCATAATCCATGGTCTGAGTGGATACTAGGAATGTGCCTTCGATTTGGACAAAGTGAACCCCCCCCCCCAAATAATGCCTATTTGGCATTATTCAGCCAGCTGAAAGCTGAATCAAATTCTCTTATCTTATTCGGCTGGCCGAACAGGGATGCTGTATATTTGGCATCCATTCATGGAATCCCTTTGCTGAGTGAGGGGAAGGCCTCCCCGCACCCTTCCAGGTCTTTCCTGGCTTGCCTGCCTTGGTGGGAAAGCTAGGAAAGGCGGCTGGGGAGATGGCGGTGGGCTCTTGGATGGTGGTGGTGTGAGTGCTCAGCTCTTCACATGCCCACTATTCTAAGGACTTTCTAGGTGTTTCAACAATGCCTCAAACTTTCTCAGGGAGAGAGGAAGTTTGGCAGGGAGCTTTAGCACTAAAAGGCGAGGGCTTGCACCCCCCTTGTTTTAGAGGTGCTGCTCTGAAGCAGGAAGCCCCAAAGAAACTCGGCGAGACTCGTTCCCATCGAGTACAAGAGGAGTCCCGGGGAAAATCACGAAGTCTGCATATCTTAGCAGCCAACATGAATGAATGGAATAAAAACCAAAGCTAAGTATATTTCTGCTAAAATCCTTTACTTACTTTATAGTCGGGTTGAGGGAAAGTGGGTGGTAATCACTGGTAATTCCCCCCCAGCTCCTCCGAGTAATGAAGCTCATATTTCTTTGTAGAGGAGTGGCTCCTGATTACTTGTAGCTTTTTTTCCCCTTTAGACAGGGACATGTGGAGGACGTGGGTGGAGAGAAAATAAGTCTTAAACCTAGCCAAAGAATGGGATTTTTTGGTTGTTTCTCTCTCTCTCTCTTTTGTCTGCCCCTTTAATAGTGCAATTTTTAGAAGCCTGATGGTGTGAAATTGTAGAAGCTGTGGGGAGACAAGGAACAGCTGCTCCGAACTGGGAAGGAGGTGCCCGGGAGAAACGGGTGACACAGAGGAAGAACCGATGTGGTGATGTCAAAGGAGACCCGAGATGACTGAATACAAGTGACGTTGGTTGCCAGAGGAGTGTTTGGCCACCAGAGTGAACTCATTTTCAGGTAAGATGCTGAGAGGTTCGGCTGAAGAAGCCAAAGCAAGGCTAAAGTAAAGGAAAGCAAAGAAGAAAAGGGAGTAAAGTCTTAAGGACTACAATGAAAAGACTGGCTGAAATTAACGTTTAAAAAAGAGGCGATAGAAAAGGAAAGAAAGGAAAGCAAGAGAAGATAAGGGAAGAGATATAGAATTTAATAGACTTTGAAAGAGACTGGAAAGGGACTCTAAAAGGCTTTGAAAAGATTGAAGGGGGGAAAGTGTGTGTGACTCTGATGAACTACAAGGGGAAAAAAATTCTAAGTAGTTGATTAAAAAAATCAAGGAGAGTAGGAAAGATACATACCCAGTACCCAATAATTATTAATTTAAATAAGGGAAGAACTTAATATATTCTGGTGTAATTAATTATACAAGTAAAAAGGATTAATTATTATTGTTAATAATACTAATTAATTACTAATATTAATTTAATATTAATGGCATCAGGTGGTAGTGGTGCTAGAAAAACTTCGCTTACATCACCAGGACAAACTGGGGGTACCAGTCAATTAAAATCAGCAACAATGAATATATCACAATCCTCAATGAAAGAGATTAAGTTAATGATCCAAGAGACTGTGGCACAAATGGTTAAAACTATGGTAGAAACTACCTTACCAACATTAATAAGAAATGAAATGGAACCTATTATAAAAAAAGAAATAGAGCCAATGCAGCGCAAAATGGAGGAAATAGCAACCCAAATTAATGCAAAAACTGATGAAATTAAAAAGCAAATTTTGGAAAATAAACAAGAAATACAAAAAATAACCAAGAGTAATGATAGAGCTAATAAAAAGTTTCAAGAGTTAGATTATGAGACACAAGAAATAAAAACAAACTTGGATAAAATGGAAGAAACTTTAATTAATATGGAAATGGGTAAGGCAGCCTTAATTCTAAGGTGCCAAAATATTCCAGAAAATATTGGTAAAGACCTAAAGGAAGAAGTGACTCAAAGCATAGTAGAGCAGCTGGAAGTAGGCACTAAAGAGGATTTGTTATCTGAGATTGAGGCCATATACAGAAGAAATTCATCTTACGCCAGGAAAAAGAAGGTGGCCCGTGAGGTTCACATAAAATTTTACCTAAAAGAAACAAAAGATAGAATTTTAAGAGCAGCTAGGGAAAATAAAGTTATTATTCAAGGTGCGGAGGTGAAATTTTTGAAAGAAACCCCCTGGAGAGTGAGGAAAAAAGGCAAAGTTACTATGTATTAACTGATCTCCTGTGAGCCAAAGGAATAATATATAAATGGCTAGCACCAGAAGGGGTGCTTTTTGAGTGTGAGACTAAAAGATACAGATTTGATTCTGTATTTAAACTCGAAAATTTCCTTGAGAAATTTGGAGGTGATTTTGGTTGGCAAGGATATGAGGAGGAAGAAAATGAGAACGATATAGACCCAGGGAAATAGAAGAGAACAAGAAGAAGATAGATAGACAAAATCTTTGTCAAAAAGGGAAAAGAAAAAACCTGATAGGACACTGTTTCAGATGTTAACAAGGTACCACTATAAAGCTAGAGATAAGGAGAGTAAGGACAACAAAAATGGAGAAATTTAGGAAATCACAAATTCTTTCTTTAAATGTTAACAGTATTAATAGCCCTAATAAAAGAAAATGGGTTTTCCACCAATTAGTAAAATATAAAGCGGATATAATTTGTATTCAGGAGACCCATATTAAAAAGGAAGATTCAAAATATTTAAATAATAAAAACTAGGGATTTTTTTAGTGCTTCAGATGTGACAAAGAAAAGAGGGGTAGTAATCTATGCAAAAGAATATTTGCATTCAGAATTGTTTTATTCCTCAGAAGATGGAAGGATAGTGGCCATTACGACATCCAAAAAAAGGTAGAGAATCATTAATTCTTAATATATAGACCCCAAATCAATCTCAAGACGTCTTTTTTAACAAAATAAAAAAGGTCCTGGCAATTAAATAATTCAGCAATATCTGTATAATAGGAGATTTCAACGCAGTTTTAGATCCAGGGTTTGATAGGAAAAGCCAAAGTAAAACCAGAAAATCCGGCATGGTATTGCCTATAAGTTTTCTACAGATAGTGGAAGAGTATAGCCTGGTCGATGCTTGGAGAACTAGAAATATAGAAAAGAAGGATTATACCTTTTACTCGGCTAGGCACAAATCTTGGTCGAGAATAGATATGGCATGGATAACAGTAACTATGTTGAAGGAATTAAGAGAAGCTGACATGTTGTCAAATACATTTGCTGATCATAACCCTATATTACTATCATTTAAAGATCTACAGAACACAACAAGATGGATGCTAAATACAGGACTGTTTAGAGACCAGAATTTTGTTTAAAAAGACTAGAATAGAGATACAGGAATTCTTTAAAAGAAACATTCAACCAGAGATGCCTATAGATACTATATGGGATGCCTTTAAAGCCTTCATTAGAGGTTGGTTCAAAAGTCAAGAAATCTGGAAACGGAAACAAAAAAGGAAGAACTATGACCAACTTATCCACCAGATTAAAAAAGAAGAAAGTATCTTGAAGGCTAGTATAAAACCAGAACAAACTTTAATAAAGATAAAATTATTACAACATAGGATGAACTTGATATTAATGCAAGAAATTGCTAAAAGTATAGAATATACCAAACAATACTATTTTGAAAACACTAATAAATCAACAAGGTGGTTGTCTTATAGATTAAGAAAAGAAAGAGAGAAACGGATAATACTATCTTTAAAAGATGAAAAAAGGAATAAAAAAATATAAATTACAAGATTTGAAAGACATAGTTGAGAAATAAAGATCTCTACCAGCAAAAAAACAGAAGATATTCCACAGTTGACAAAATATTTGCAAAAAACTACTAAAACAAAATTTTCAGAAGCCCCCAAAAGCATTCTAAATAACTTAATCACAATGTATAAGATAGTAGAAGCTATTAAAAAACAAAAAAAGAAAGAAGACGCCAGGAATGGATGGCTTGCCAACGAAACTATATCAACTTTTTGAAAAGAAAATAATAAACCCATTAAAGGAACTATTTCAAAAGATAGGACAAGTAGGGAAAATACCAGATTCTTGGAATCAGGCTATGATTTCTTTGATACCTAAACCTAACACGGAAAAAACTTAATTAAAAACTATAGGCCGATTTCTCTCTTAAATGTTGATTATAAAAAATTTTGCAAGTATTTTGGCCACTAGATTTAAAAAAGTGTTGGTTCAAATTATTCACCAAGATCAAACTGGTTTTTTACCAAAAAGACAGATGAAGAATAACTTAAGGACTACTATTGATGTTTTAGAATATTATGAGATACACCCTGAGAAACAGTTGGCCTTAATGTTTCTTGATGTAGAGAAAGCTTTCGACAATTTATCTTGGAAGTTTCTGAAACATAAACTTGAAAGCTGGGATTGCAGTGGTCAATTCCAAACAATGATTAAGGCAATCTATAAGAAGCAACATGCAAAAATTTTAATAAATGGTGATATTACTCAAAATATAGAAATACAAAAAGGTACAAGGCAAGGCTGCCCTTTGTCACCACTGTTATTTATATTCGCTCTTGAAACATTAAATGAACAAGTCAGAGATTCTAAACAAATAAGTGGTTTAAGAGTTAAAAAAGAATTTAAGGTGTTAGCTTTTGCAGACGACCTTTTATTTATATTGGAAAACCCTTTAATTTTGATTAAAAACCTTTTAGAAGTTATACAGGAATTTGGAGAAGTGGCCGGTTTAAAAATTAATTTTCAGAAAACCAAATTTTTAACTAAAAACTGTTTACCTGACAAAATCCAAGAAATTAAAAAATTATCAAAAATTGAAGTAATAGAAAAAAATAAATATTTAGTCATTATAATATCAAGTAAGAATAGAGATTTAATTCATGATAATTACTTTAAATTCCTTCAAGAAGTTAAAGAAGATTTGGACAAATGGAAAGAGTTACAACTTTCTCTTATGGGTAGAATTGTAGCAATAAAAATGAATATATTACTCAGGTTTTTATTTTTAGCACAAAACCTTCCTGTATTAGGAAAAAAAATATCTTTTTGGAATTAGATAGATTAACAAAACAATTTATTTGGTATCCCAAGAAGGCAAGAATCAAATGGAAACATTTACAAGACAGAAAAGAAAGAGGGGGCTTTGGCGTACCTAATTAGGACTTATACTACCAGGCTGCTGCTATGGGTTGGATAAAGGTGTGGATTACTTTGGAAGATACAAAAATATTAACTTTGGAAGGCCATGATCTATATACGGGCTGGCATTCCTATATTTGGTATGGCAAAGATAAGATCCATTCAAATTTCAAGAGTCACATATTAAGGGTGGCACTTCTAAAGATTTGGAATTTGATTAAAGAAAGATATTACCGTAAAACACCTAAATGGGTTTCGCCATTAGAAGCCTTTATAAAGCCATCGCTTCTGACAAAAAAATAATCAGGAAACATATGAGGTCCTGTTAGATACATTTAATAATTTAAAATCCAAGCATACCTTACTTCAGTGCCATAATATTAAACTAACTTGGTGGGAGACCCTCCAGTTAAAAACAAGATATGATTTAGATAAAAAGACGGGCTTTTTGGACTACAAAACTGATTTAGACAAAATTTGGTTATCTTCCAGTGGTAAGTTGGTACAGGAAATTTATGGATTGCTTTTGGAAGAATATTTGCAGGATGAAAGAGTGACTAATACAATAATAACATAGATGCAAAATATAGGTCATAATATTGATATTGACAATTGGTCAAAGATATGGAAATCCACCAAATATATGTGGGCTGTTATGTATAAAGAAAAGGTATATAAGCTATTCCACAGATGGTATTGGTCCCCAGATAAACTAGCAAAGTGTTATGTAAATGCATCCAACCTTTATTGGAAATGTGGGTCAAATGTGGGTACCTTTTACCACATGTGGTGGCGGTGTGTAAGAGTACAAAAGTATATTATTTCAGAAATGTTAGACATAAACTTAGAGATATTGCCAGAATTGTACTTATTAAATATGACTCCAGAAGGTTATGGCCATAATAATACCTTATTGCTGATTTATCTCTTGACAGCTGCTAGAATAGTTTTAGCGAGATATTGGAAAACAGAATATATTCCCACTAAAACGGAATTAAGAGATAAATTGATGAATTTGGCAGAAATGGATAAACTCACTATAATTTTACAAGGAAAAGATGATACGGTATTTAAGAACAGATGGTGTAAATTCTATAAGTGGATCGAAAATAATAAGGAGAGACAGAATTAACTTCTTTTAAAGATTCTGTATGGTATCCGTTGTATTAGACTGTATCAAGGAAAATGGACTTGAAAGATTTTCTATGTATGTATATGTGACTTGAGTGTCAAAGGCAGCAGCTTGTAGGGCCTCGCTCTAAACACTGGAGGGTACAATACGTGTATAGATATGATACAGAATATATGTAATTTTTTTTTCATTGCTTTAAATGAAATACGAAGTCTTTTATTTTGACAATGGTAATATATGGGAAATGAAAATAAACTTATTAAAAAAAAGGAAAGGTGGCTGGTGGGGGGCTCTGCTGGGCTTCTCCGGCTTGCCCGCTTCAGCCAGCTGAATGCTACCCCAATTGGCTAGCATTGCCAAAAGTGGCATTTGGCGGTTATTTGGCTGGCTGAATCACATTCAGCCCAATTCGGTCAAATCTGAATTGGGCCAAATTTCCCGCCCCCCCCATATTTCTAGTGGATACTACACATGTATGGATAGTATGCAGACAATTTTAAAATATGGCGCCATGTGTTTACATGACATTTTAAATAAACTGAATAGGGTTGTAGTAAACCAGAATAATACAGGAGGTATTTTTATATATGCCCAGGATTCCATTAAGGATCCAAGGATATGAAGGGCTTTATACGTGATGGCCAGTTTCTTGAATTGAAGCCAGTAGCAGCCAATGGAGAGATTGCAGAAGGGATGCAATATGCATGCTCTAGCTAGCTCCTGGTAATAACTGCACTGTATCATTCTGCAACCGCCCTGAGCCTGCTCATCAGGGAGGGCAGGGTATAAATTGAATAAACTAGAGTCTCCAAATTAACTTTAAGCAGAGACCTGTGTAGAGAGCATTATAATGCTGCTTTGGCATAGATCCAGGTGGCCTGAACACCTCAGAAAAGGTAGGGGCCACCTTCTGAGCTAAACTGAGTTGGAAGAAAGCATTTTTGTGTGTTGGCTACATAACTTACTTCTCCAGCAGTAATGCTGGATCAAGAATAACTCCTAAACTCTTAACTGAGGCAGCAGAGGTCAGCTGAACCCCATCAAAAGTGGGAAGCACAATGCACTGTTTGTTGGTCCTCCTTGTTGGTTAGCTGCTGTATGAAATAGGATGCTAGGCTAGGTGGACCACAGGTCTAATCCAGTAGGGGTCCTTCTTATGTCCTTATGTTAATCGTGTTCTTTTTGTTTGCGTTGTATGTATTATGTATTATATTACTCATTGCATTGATTTCTAATTCTGTAATGTGCCTTGAGCATTATCGATAAAGGTGACTATAAATGAAATATCAGAACAAAGTTTGAGTCCAGTGGCATCTTTAAGACCAACAAGCTTTTTTGGTCTTAGAGGTGCCATTGGACTCAAGCTTTGTTCTCCTGCTTCAGACCAACACGGCTACCCCACCTGAATCTATAAATGAAGTATATAAGAAATCCCATAAATAAATGTGTAACTGCTTTGTCTATGACTGTGTCCCATTTTTATTCCTAAACACTTTGCTGCAAGGATCAAGAAAACTGAAATCAGGTCGAGAACTACATTTTGTACATGGGAAATGTGTAGTCAAATGAAATATACTGAATCAACCTTTGCCCGCTTGCAACATGTCTACCAAAACTGTTTATGTCCTCTTTAATTCTCAGCAAATTTTCACATGATTATCACATTTGAACTACAAAACTAATATTGGAATCCAGAATGGTTTCCAGTGCGGCTTCCTAGAAAATAGAGACATGCAGATTGTCAAAGTTTTTCCTTCCCAAGCAGCCTCTCCTTTGTATTGTTTTACAATCTCAATACATCTGTTTAACATGGAATGCTCAAAATGACAGGGCTCCGACAGCTACCGCATCGAGTGACAAAGATTACTGTCACCCAAGCTCATCAGTTAATTCATCAATGGCAATGGTCTATTCCACGTCTTGGTAGCCTAGCAACAGCCAATCAAAATGAAGATATTTTACCATGTGACAATGGGACATGGGATTTTCCAGAATGCTTTTCTAAAAGAAGAGGACAATCATTTGTGTACATTTACATCTTTAATAGTTTAATGCATGGGAATGTTTGGGCTGTGGTGCTGGAATTCAAATCTGAGGTCATGTTTGTGTACATTTGTGTACTAATTATTAGTTTAGTGACGTGTAAATCAGTAGAACTACTAAATTCAAGAATGTCAGCTTTAAAGTTAAGTCTGCCATTGGGGAAGGGAATTAGATGCAAGGCTGCTTTTATTGTAGCCTTTCACAACATAAGGCCTGAAAGCCAGCTTTAAGGCCTACAACTCGACATAATTCCCTGTCTGTCTGCACGCAGGTACACATGCTGGGGGAATGCCAAGGAATCCAACCTTTCCTCATATTAGTGGAGACATCTCTGGTAGGCCCTTAGATTGGGGATAGGAAAGTGCCCACATTTGCGTTGCTTCTCCACTCCTTAGATGCAGAGGAGTTTGGTGCCAAATTTGCAGTCCCGTTGCAGCAAGCAGCTAGTTGCTTTGAATAGCCCACCTCTGTTTGAGATTCCTCCACTGGTGTGAATAGCTGGGAGAGTGAAAGTAGGGTTGCCAAATACTTACCTTCTACCAGCAGGGGGAGTCCTCTTCGACCCGAGAGTTCCCAGGCACGTGCGCGCCGCAATGATGTCACTGGAAGTGACATTATCACATTGGGGATGTTGCCAGGGCGACGCTCTGGCAATCACCCAAAAACTCTATGATACCATAGAGTTTTTGGGGTGATTGCTAGAGCGTCACCCTGGCAACGTCCCCAATGTGATGATGTCACTTCTGGGTGATGTCATCACACTGGGGCAGTTGTCCTGACCAGATGACTTTGGGGGTGGGATTCCCCTCGCCAGCTGAATCCGGGCCAGCGGATTGAGGACCCCTGTAGTGGGGATCCCTCGCCCCCCGGGTGGACTTGGCAGCCCTAAGTGAAAGCTTTTTGTGCTGTTGCTACTAAACTGAGCACAGAAGGGCAGAAATTGTAATTGCAAATTGTGGGTTGGGAAATTCCTGGAGATTTGGGCATGGAACCTGGGGAGGGGCTTGGTTTGGGGTGGGGAGAGACCTCAGGGGGGTATAATGCTATACAGCCCATCTTCCAAAGGAGCCATTTTCTTCAAAGGAACTGATGTCTGCAGTGGGGAGATTATCTGTAATTCTGGGAGACTGAGGAAACAGAGAGTTTAGAATGCAGAGAGGCCTGTGGCATACAGGAAAAAGAAAAAGAAGGGCAGAACTAGGGCTACAGAGAAAGTTCTTAGTAGAGAAACAGAAAAGAAGAGGGTTAGCTGTGGAGTCTAGAGTGAAAAGGTTAATGCAGAATGATTTAAGATATGGAGGCTTTCAAATTTCTTATTAGGTGTGATTTGATATTGAATATCTTCTGTTGTATCTCCAGTGCATCAGAGTAGAAGGCACAGTGAAAATCATTTCCCTCCAGTCACTTGTTTTCCGTCAGGAAACACACACCTTTAATTTTTCTGTGCATGTTGTAATAATTCATTACAGTTAGCTATATATCTTTCTTCTGAACCAGAATTTCAAAACAACATAAAAATGCAAAAATAAAGTACAACAAAATAAAACACCACACAATAAATGAACAGGAAGAGAAGCGTGAATATTTTCAGAAATAAACAGATACAGAAACAAAACATGACACATACCTATATCCCTAATTTAAGGAAATCACTTTCAAAATTGTAACTCCCACAGAAGTTTTTTTCCTGTTTGATGTAGGAATGCTGTCAGTTCTCTTGAGTTTATAAAAAAAATATCAAAGTAGCCCTCACAGTTATTCAAGTTCCACAGTCCTGTTTTCTGTACATTCCATTTTGAAAACTAAAGTGTCCAATCCTTATTATTTGAATGTGAGGAGAATATGGGATCATGAGAATGGGAGAAAGCCAAAGTGAAAAATCATTCAATTTCCTGTTATGATACAGTAAAGACTCTAAATCTGGGAATGAGGTGTATTTTACAATTAATTGGTTTGATTGCTTATGCCCCAATTCATTTCACTGCAGATGTTTTTAAAAATCATCATTTGCTTTTAATACATGTTTGTTTATTTATTTATTTAGGGAATTTCTATACCTCATCAGAGTCAGTGCAAGTCTGCTTACAGTTAAAATAATGTTATCATTTGTTACAAATAACCGTACCATCTTAGAAGAGGCATTCCTTGTTCTCTCTAAAGCAGAAGGAAATATCTCTTCTGTGACTGCTGTAACACATGCAGAGATCCTCTAAATGCAAAGCCTGTTTTCTACTTCATATGCAGATTTCAGAATCGATCAATTCAAGCAAAGTAAAATTTATTTTACCTGGTGATGAACCAAGATATGAAACCATGCAAGATGTACTAGTTCATTTTTTCCAGTGGCAGTTGACTCTTTTTTCATGTTTGCATACATGTGTGTATGTTGTTTTTGGGGTTTTTTGCTATACTTTTTATTTTGATAGGACTTCTTACTTCTTTAAGTAGATTCAGGATGAACTAAAGGAAATACTTCTTTACTGAGTGATTAAAATGTGGAATTTGCTGCCACAAGATGTAGTGATAGCCACAGCCATAGTTGGCTTTAAAAGGGGATTAGACAGATTCATGGAGGAGAGGTCTATCAGTGACTACTAGTCATGGTGACTAAAGGGAACCTCCACATCCAGAGGCAATGAAACTCTGAATCCCCATGCCAGGAAGCAACATCAGAGAAAGACCGCAGTTTCTATGCTGTGTTGTTGGCTCTCCAGAGTAACTGGCTGGCCACTGTGTAAAACAGGATGCTGAACTAGATGGACCACTGGTCTGATTCAGCAAGAGCTCTTCTTATGTTCTTAAATGATTTCCATGTCTTCCCATTCATGGCTGTTAGAGTTGAGTTGTTGTTTGTCTTCTCATTAGGAAAAACTGATCTAGAACTTTGATAGAGTTTTTTATTCAACATAGAAGGAAAGTTAATTATCCTGGCATATGATGAAAGTTATATTCCAACATTTAAGGCAAGTTTATTAATTGCTTCTCATACTAGTTGATTGGCTTTATAATTATATCAATGTTATTTTATGTTTAAGCCAGTGGTTTTCAAACTGTGTTCTAGGGTTCCTCTAGAATCTATTAGAGGATCCTCAGTGAAACGATGAGAAGCTTCTATTAAAGCAAACTTGGCTACTTCTATTTATTTTTTCCTGCAAAGTGACTCTCAGAGCAACTGTTCACAGAGCTACCATGAGGCTCAGTGCTTTGGGTGAGCTCAAGCTTAGGTTGTGGTCAGACAATAGGCTTAGTGCTGTCTGGCCACATCTCATTTTCTCTTTCAGAGAGTTTTGACCAGACATACCACACTAATCCCACCTCACCCTGTGGTCAACTGATCAGACTACTGCTGTGCAGTTACCATGGAGCAGGCGGGCAAGCAGCTTCTTCTTCTTCTTCTTTTAAAAAGTCTACTTTGGGCATGCACAGAACTGCTTATTTGCCAGGGGTGAATATGTGGTTATGTGCATATCACAAACTGTCAAAAAAATGGTGGTCAGGGAACCAAAGCCACAGACCTCCCAAACAGCTTGAGTGTGCAATGGAGAGATCAGATGGCCAGAAATGTTCAGTGGAAACAATTTGATTCATAAACACTGGACTTTCTCCAGTGTCGAGAAAATTAAGGGTGAGGATTGGGGGGGGGGGGGATGTCTGATGACTGGGGAACAGAAGACAGATGTCGCTGTCTGAATGTGCATGTTTAATCCAGTAGGGAGAAGGGACGACATCAGATCAGACAGCCTGTTTGATTGCACCCTTAGTCTGCATGGGGCAGAAGAATGAAGTGGAAATGGGGTTATGGGGATTTCAAGGGCCAGGACCAGGAGAGACTATACTACATCAGAGACTGCAAGTGAGAAAAATTTTTCGATGTTCCCTTGTTTTAAAAAACCACTTACAAATAGAAAACTATTACAGAAAGGGTTTGGTAATGGTAGAATCTTTGTCCCTGTTGTGCCAGTTATGTCTTAATGTGGGGAATGTGTGTGTGTGTGGGTGGGTGGGTGGGTGTGGTACAGCACAGGTGGGGAAACATTTATTTACTGAAATGATACGCTCTGTTCTGCCCCCTTGGGATTATATAACACCATTCTACTGCACATAGAGATTAGGCCTAGGCTTGCCAGGCTGCCCACCGTGATGGGCAACCACTGAACCCCACACACTGTACCCTGCTTTGCTCTTGTATTGGGATAAATTTGGGGTGGGTGAGATGACATTGCAGATCCAACAACATCACTTTTGGTCACTGCGTCTACAATGCTCTGGGAAATCCCCCAATCTGTATGATCTCTACCATACAGATTGGGTGGAATTCCTAGAGCATCACACAATACTCCCCCTCTCCATTCCCCACCTCCAAATCCTCCTGGGATTGCCAGGTGCAGACCTGATCCTGTAGCTTACATTTTAATGCAGTATTTAACAGGTGATAATGTTTAGATTTATTGCGATGATCAGCATTACCTGCAGATTTTTTCATGTTGGACTTCAGATGAAGGCACAGGAACAGGATAGACTGTTTTTTCCCCTTGCCCAGTTGGCAATCCTTTTTAGAGTACCCTTTAGGGCTAAATCACACAATACGTGTGTCACACAATGGCTGGGGGGCTGTTTGTCTTGCTGTCTGGTTATGTGTGTGCTCAGTCATATGACTCCAGAACATGTGGCCCTCCACAGCAGGTCAAACAGGGCTCCCCTGCAGCTGTTTCTGTCTGGGAAAATGGCACTAGGAGGAAGGCTAAAGCCCTTCTCCCAAGCTGCATTGAGCAGCCTGGGAAGGTTTGGGAAGGTGAGTTCCCTGATCATACAGATGACAGTGTATTGGACTGGGGGACTCTCCAACCCAACATGTGACACATTTTGTGTAGTTTGCCTCCTATACTGGGATGCTAGAATCTTGTGTGTACTGCATAGGTCTGTAGCAAATGCTACGACGCTCTTGATGGACATCAATAGGAAAGATAATTTTGGTTTTCCCATCCCTGCTGTTTGGATACCCCACCCTTCCCCAGCATATCCATTTCAATGTTATAAGTTCTCCCTCATGCAAATCAGGACCAGTGAGTCTTTGTTTTTTTGCAGTCTTCTGTTTTCTTGGACCAAAGTCTTCCTGTGAATTGTACTCATTTGTCAGTGTTATTTGAGTGTCAATCCACCCACATTATATGTATCCAAGATGCATATTGTATGTATAAATATCATCTAAGACTGTGTATAAATGTTGTACAATGTGCATCTATGCTGTAGACAGATTTAGAGAACCAGCAGTGAAAAGCATAGAATGGAAAACCATTGCCAAAACATAAACAAATATACAAAGAAAAGAAAGAAAGACCACTTGCTCTGTGGAACATTTGACCATTGCTGGTTTAAAATCCTTCACATCCAGGAGAAAATATACACCCCACAACAAGACCGTCCGTACCTGTAATGGAGACTTCCCAATCACTGGCATCTCAATCATCTTAAATAAAACAATCAAATGGTTTTTTAATAAAATGAAAACAGCATTGGTGAGTGCCCTACTTACGAAAGCGCATCTGCCAAATTTCTCCCCTCAGTAGCTGTATTTCTGACGACTATTTTTAGTTCCTTCTTCACAGACTGCCTTGTACCTGAGACATGAATTCTTTTAAATATTCAAGAGATTGCATCTCTGATTTTTATTAATCTCTGTATTCAGCAAAGGCCTCCCTGACATCGAAATACCAAATGCTCTTTTTTCTTTTCTATTGAAAGCCACGCGCTGTGCCTTTAAATATTGAACAGTATTGAAAAATATTGAAGTCCCCCTTCCTCTTTTTTTTTTTATATTAGCTTAAGGCAAGACTGTTGCATGATTTCCACTCCTTTCATGACACTGTAATGATGTTACCCCATACAGCTTTATCTTGCATGAAAAGGTGAAGTCATGACTGATTTCTCCAATTTAAAAGCACTCAACCCTCACACTGCTAGAAATGAATATTTTGCATATATTCATGCAACAATGATTCAATTTAAGATTTCTATTTTCAAACATTGCTTCAGAAAAAAAAAATCCTTCACACTCGCACCAGGGTAAAATTGCCAAAATGCATAATAAGATTTATTATAGATGAGTAGCGTTTTATTTAGTATTTCATGTTAACATGCTTTTAGGGTTACCCTGCTTTAGCAGGAGGATTCATCTTTTCGCTTCTAATCAGAGATAACACTTTATTGTGAGATGCACGTCCTGCAGCGCAAGAAGAGAAAGCGTTTTTTCTGATGCCTTTGCAAAGCTAAACATCGTTGCTGCAATTTGGGAATTGAGCGCACACACGTTGTTTTTAAGTAAGGCTTATTCAGGATTTTCAACTTTCATTCCTAAATGAGATCTGCTGGTGAGCACATATCCCACCTCTGATCAGGGGATCTTGGGTCATAGTTCTGCAACTTTAAATAGGGGTCTGTTCCATTCATGTACAAACAGTGATACTGCCAATGATCAAATTCCCTGGGCTTAAAATACAGACTGCAGCAGCATATCTTCAATGCAAAAACAAGCATTATGACCCCGAGTCTGGAGAACTCTTCCTTCCCTCCTTTCTAGTCCACCCAACTCATCTGCAGAGCATGCTTCTATGGGCAGTGGTTAGATGATGTTTGCAGGCAAGCAGTCAGGCTGAAGAAATTGCCTACCCCTGCCTTCTCTCTCTTTTTTTCTCCTGCTATGTTGAATACCATTTTTGTAGTATACAAAGTCTTGGGGCCAGGGAAACATAGTCCTCTGGGTGTTAGATATCCCAGGGACTCCATTTTCAAGGTTTCATGTTTTCAAGGCTTCCATAACTGATTCAAACACTGGGAGTGGGCAGTGGAGAGGGATGGAGACCAGAATGGAGAATGTTCCTCCCATCTGATAGAGTTAAAGTTATTGTTTTGTACCTTGATGCAGGCAAGGGGACAACACAAAGAAGGATTCTGAATATTCAAAATGTATGTATATAGAAAATCATTCTGTGTTTCTTGCAGTCCCTGGTCTCCTTTAGTCGCCATAAGTCTTTTCTCTCTCTGCCCTCACCAACTTTCTCTTCCAGTATAGAGGGGTCTGTGCCCTCCAGTAACACACTACAGACTCTCTAATGGGACAAACTTCTAAACACCATCAATGAGATAAACTACATCAGTTAAAATACAGTATTGGTGTTGTAGTGTGATGGGAGAAGAGGAGGTGATAGCTTAGTAGGAAGAAGAGAAGAAGAGACGAGATTGGATTTATACCTCGCCCTTCACTCGGCAACATCACCAGGATCATTTCCACTCCTCCATGTCCCCACTCCCAATCCTTCTGTTGGTTGCAAGAATACCATAGTATCGGTGAACTAGAACAGACTTTTGCTTTTCCCAGGATATTGTACTGAAAGATAATGTAGGGAAGAATCCTGCAGCAGTGAATTTCTTGATCTAAAATGGTGGCCTTCAAAAAGAATTTCCTTTGATTAGTGAGAAAAGTGACCAAAAATACCCTTGTTCCTGTTTCTTCTGCTATACCTTCTTTTCATCCCCTTCCTTATTGTTTTTCATTATTTATGATTTAAAGCATTTATAGCCCACCTTTCTTTTTGAGACTCATGGTGGATAACAAAATGTACAAAATAATCAGACAGTAAAAGGAATCCAATAAACAATACTAGGGTTACAGAACTGGGAAAAAAATGTAAAAAACAAAGGCTGTCTAAGGCATAACATTCCATAATGCAGAAAGATTGCAAAGGCGGAAGCTAATGCTGTGCAATTTGAAATTTAAGATGGAAATTTCCTCAGGGATAGGGAACTTGCCTTTTTTTTGGCATGTGTTATTCTGCAAAGTGCCATTGTTGTTAATAATGATAACAACAACAACAACAACAACAAAAATTAAAAGAGCCCAGTCAGGCTTGAGAGAGAGGCTTCTGTTTACTTTCTTGGAAACTTCTGCCTCAGTTTGGATGGCCTGACGGCCTTCTTCTCCTCTCGCCAACATAAAGAGCAGGCACCATTAGGGGAGCTTTTTCTGAGGGTTGCGGCAGCGTTATGAGATGATAGCGCGAGAGGCTTTCACAGATGAAAATAATTGTGTGCTTTTGGTATTATTATTTTTGGCAAGAAGCTTGTGCTCCCAGCCTTCCAGCGTATTACATCATTACACTGTATAATGCATCATAATGATAGAGTGAATGGCGGCAAAGAACTGCCAGCTACTCCTTGCGAGTTGAGAAAAGAGGCGCACACATTTTCAGCTGGAAAAAGCTGCTGTTCAGCTAAGTGTCTCCCTAGATGAAACAAAGCTGCAATCCCACTTGGCATTCACATTAATTGTGGGCTTGCCAAAAGGCCGGTTCCATCGGCATATAAATTAGCGGAGGATTATTCATCTCATCTGAGGAACTAAGTGAATCTCCTCTTCACAATCCTTGTGCCATAAGATTTATACCCGCCTCCTTCCCCGTTCCAAGTGCCTTTTCCACCCTATATTTAATGAGAGAAGGGTGAATAAAAACTGCAAGATTTGCATATTGTTTATATTATATTATATTTATATATATATTTTAAAACCTGACCACTAGTCAGAAGCAAAATGAAACCAAATAAAAGTACCGGCTTGGATCTTTCACAGCTGGCTGTGTAGATGAGCAGTGGGGAATTAGTCATGAGTTGTCAACACAAGAGGTTGGGTTATTACCATTCTTGTAATTCAGTCCCAAATGTGAACCGGCTTTTGAGTCAGCGTGTTAAAAGCCATTAGATTCTGTATAGATAATGAGCTTGGGATTCTTTTAACTGTTCTTGTTCTTCAGGAGGAGGAGGAGGAGGCCTGGTGTCTGATGAAGGCTAACTTTAAGGAAGGATGGTTTCCTGCCACTGCTCAGAACAGTGGTGGGAGAAATATAAAATACAATAATTGCCATCAAATGATGGTTTGACATCGCTTCCTGGAAAACCTGGAAATGATGCCATGCCTTTCTAAGAACTGGCTGACACTCTATGGTAAAAGCACAGAATTTTCTGCAATTCCTAGAGTGGACTAATGTCACTTCTGAGTTTTTGCTGAAAGTGTCATGATGCCATCAGCTATCCCTCCATGCCCCTGCCCCCTCCGCTCTCCTGTTGGACTTCATCCAGACCCTCTGATATTTCTTCAGTGGAAAACTGAGACTGAGGTTGGATGAATATCACTTGCTCCCTACTTGTTCTTAGTTTTATTGTATGCTCCAATCTGTATCTTTCCAGTGATGAACTATGGATTTCTATGGATTTTGAATATATTCTCCAGATAGTGCTGAGTAGGGTACTGGTTAACTGCTGGTTTCTGCATTTTCCTCTGCTTTTTGTTTCTGCATCCTAACTTTGGGGCATCTGTATCTGCATAATCTAATAAAGTAAGTAATACCTCCTGCAATCAAATTTGAGAAAGCTACCAACGTCAGCCATTGGAACTCTTTCAACATGCCCTGGAACTTCTGTTCACTATTTTAGTGTTTAACATCCAACCTTATGAAGAGTTCAAATGAACCTGTAAGTTTGTGGTCACTATTTTGTGAGATTATATTGTGCAACTGCTATTTGGGGATGTGTTCATATCTGAAACACCCATGTTTTTCCACCAAGGGTCAGTGGCTGATATCCTCCTCCCTTCTGCTTATACACATTGCCAAAGACTTCTCTGCTGTTTTACTCTGCAACAGCCTGGCGAGCACTGGCTTCTGAAGCAGGGGGTGTTAGTAAATAATCATAACAGCTGGAGTTGCTTTAAAGTTAAAGAATATTTAAAAGAATACTGAACTGCATTTTATTGATTGATTGATTGATTGATTTCATTCGATTTCTAGGCCGCTCTCCCCACACAGTAGGTGGGTGTGGTTGTACTTATGACGGAACTGGGCTATCTGGATTTCAGCAGATGTACAGGGGGAAATGGAAGGGAAGCAGCTCATTGGCACATGTCTCCTTGAGCTGAGATGCAGCCACTAGCCAAACTGAACACAAGAAGCCATCCATTTTGGGTGGGGAAAGGGGCTGCTTAACTCTTCCCATTCCTGCCATTTTTCTACTCAAAATCAATTTCTATATTTGTTTTCCACATACATGGGGGGAAATAATGAAATTCTTATAACTTTTCAACTGATTTCCCACAAACAGCTGTTTCAGGCTAGTTCTTCTCTTTCCCCCGATTGCATTAGTCAATTTCCCACGACTTGCCACGCAGCCGCATTTTGACCCGCAGCATCCCCCAATTTTTCCAGTGTCTCTGTGATCTCAAAAATCAAGGATTGCGAAGACATGGGGAAAATCAGGTGATGCTGCAGATCAAAACACGGCCACACAGCAGGTAGTGGGAAATTGACTCATGCAGTCAGAGGAAGGAGAAGAGCCAGCCCAGAGCAGCTGCTTGTGGGAAATCAGTCTTCCACTTTAGAGAGAAAATCAGATAGAGGGAAGGGGAATTAGGGCAGACAACAGGAGAAAGAATGCACTTTTCATTAAAATCGCCTTAGTAAGACAGATTCATGTTCCCTTCATGTCCCACCTAGTTTGATCATTAGATCAGGGGCGTTGAGTTTTTAAATTCCCGGGGGGGTGGGGGCTCTTGTGTGCGCGCATACGAAGTGCACACGCCCACCGGGACCATGTCCCCGCCGCCTTCCCCCCACCTGACCACTCCTGCTTCTGTCCCTCCCTCCGTCCATCCAGGGGCCAGCTGGGCATTTGCTTAGCTGGCCCCTGGACGGATGGACAGAGGGAGGGATGGAGTGGCCAGGTCGGGGGGGGGGGGAGAGAGAGACGGCGGCGGTTCTAGGAAGGGCCGGGGAGGTGCGGCAGAGGGCGCTCCATTTTCCCGGGGGGGGGGGCCTCAGTCCTGCCTGGGAAATTTCAGGGGTGGCTCGAGCCCTCGAGCCCCCCTGTAGTTAATGCCTATGCATTAGTTATTTAACTTTCTGAGATTTCAGAGCTGGGGATGAAATCTGATTTTATGACTAATTCATACTAAGAAGTTTTTAAAAATACATTACCCAAATCACCTACCAAGGAAAAACAGGGACAACTATTTAGTAGATTCGAGTAATCTAACATGGAATTCTCACCTTCTCACCGAATTCCTGCATTTCTTTAGATGAGCAAGTGAGTTGATCAATGGAATGGTACTTCCTCTTCTGTGCTCTTTTTTTTTTTTGCTGCTTGATGTAATTTGACTCATTATTTCTACTGCACCTTTCAGCTTCTTTTTAGAAACCATTTCTGAATGTTTGCTGGGTTTGTTTTTATGTTTGCAAGACTTATTTTGCTGGCCTCATCTGGGGCTTCTGTTAGACCAAAGGCATCATGGCATAAGTACTTTGGATGGGGACACCACTTTAGTGGTACAAAACAATATGAGTTTGTCATGTCAAGAGGGTCTCACCTGCCTGCACTTTATCTTGCATACTTTTGAGGTAGCACAAGCATGAGCTATCCTGCGCAAGACTTGAACGTGAACCTGTTAACTTCATAATGGGCACAGGTAACAAAGATCACTTAGCATAGTCCTTAACATGTGCTAATCTTCTTCCTAACATATGTAATATTAATAGAAAACTTAATAATATTTTAAGAGGCCTATCATTGTGAATTCCCATTGTGTGCACTGTAATAGAATTGATCAAAATGAATTCATCAGGTATTCATGTAGGTGTCACATGTAGCTCCATAGGTGTTTCAATGCAAATTAGCATTTCTCAGAGGACACTTAAAGTAAAGTGCTCCTGAAAGTTCCCATTACCCGTATTGCCAAGATAAGTACATTAAAGATCATCTTCTTGCACAGTGCTAATGTATTCTGTCTGCATAAGATGTTGCATGTCCCATTTTGGATAGCTTCTGAAATATCTTGAGCGATTTGCCCAGAATTTCAGGCATTTTGCAAGGTCTGCTTCTAGTGTAGTTAAAATGGCTGCAAGATACACTCCTTTTTGTCTTCTGAAGTAGAAGTGCTTTTATGGAGAATATTATTTATACCTTCATGTCTCACACTGAGGTCTAAGGACCCTTGGAGCTCCACAGTGGTACTCCAGGGGGTCTGCAAGCTATACAATGACAGAGGGTGAGTCCCTCATCTAGTGAACACAAAAAATGGTGCCTTCTCAGATTTCTAGGGTCAGAGACACCTTCACCTCACCTTCACCTTAGGGGGCGATTAGTTCCCCCCCGTTTCTAAGGGAGGTGGTCTCCTTACCCAGTTTCCTATTCACCTCAGAGCCCTAGCCAGAAAATTTAGGAGAAAAAGATAAGAGATTGGATCTATACTCTGCCCTTCACTACCTGAAGGAGTCTCAGAGTGGTTTACAATCCCTTTCCCTTCCCCTCCCTGCAACAGACACCCTGTGAGGTAGGTGGGGCTGAGAGAGCTCTTTTGAGGACCACCCTTGAGAGAACAGCTCTGAAAGAGAGCTGTTTGGTGTAGTGGTTAAGTGCGCGGACTCTAATCTGGGAGAACCGGGTTTGATTCCCCACTCCTCCACTTGCACCTGGCTGGATGACCTTGGGCAAGCCATAACTCTGTACCAGCTGTTCTCTCAAGGACAGCCTGGGAAAGAGTTCTCTCAGCCCCACCTACCTCACAGGGTGTCTGTTGTGGGGAGGGGAAGGAAAAGGAGTTTGTAAACTGCTCTGAGACTCCAAGTGAGTGAAGGGCGGGGTATAAATCCAATCTCTTCTTCTTCTTCTTCTTCTCTGAAAGAACTTATGACTAACTCAAGGTCACACCAGCAGCTGCATGTGGAGGAGTGGAGAATCAAACCCGTTTCTTCCAGATTAGAGTCCACGCTTGTAACCACTACACCAAATTTATTTTATTGACAAGATTTGTATGCACAATAAGGGCCACCATGGTGGCTCAAACAAAGCACTGTAAAACAAACCATACAAACAATTAAAATGAAAACTTAAGTACGTATGTAAAAGTGCATAAAACATTGATCAAAACACAGCGCAGGATAAGTGAGGGAGCTTCAGATTAAAAATACCCTTCACTTACTGTTGGAAGTTAGTGACAGAAGGAGAGAGATGAATATCTCTGGGTAGGCAGTTCCATGGTTTGGGTGTCACAACTGAGAAGCCCCCTCTGTAAGGCTGCCAGGTCACCCTGGCCACTGGTGGAGGATGGGGGTGGGTGGGTTGCCAGATCTAGGTTGTTGGGGATGGAGCCTGAGGAGAACAAGGACCTCTATCAGTTACAATGCCAGAGTCTACCCTCCAAAACATCCATTTTCTCCAGGGGAACTGATCTTTATAGTCTGGAGATGAGCTGTAATTCTGGCAGCTCCCCAGGACCCACCTGGAGGCTGGCATCCCTACTCTTCTGGGGTAGCCACCCACCTAATCTCAAAATGCAGGGGGCAACCAAGGCAGAACCTCAAATGATGATCTTAACAGTTCAATATGTTTGCATGGAAATAGATGGTCCTTCAGGTTGAAGCCTTATAGTGGTATAAATGTGAACACCAGCACCTTGAATTGGGCCTGGGGGAAAATGGGAGCCAGTATAGATGGGCCAAGATTGGAGTGATATGGTTCCTGTTGTTAGCCGAATTGCTTTAATTTACGTTTAGCAATCAGCAAAATACACGGGTTCTTGCCAACTATACCAGGGTCCCACCCCTCCCGGGAGTTCTCAAGGAAAGAGGCACGTGAGGCAGATGGCAAATTAAATGCTGTTTACTGAATGATGATGTTCACACACACAAAAACAGATTCTCACACACATACACACAGGTCTAGGGAAATAAAGATAGAAAATAGCACTGTTGCAATTTGCAGGAGTTCATTGGTGGGGAAGCAATACGTTACCTATCCTGGAGATGGATCCTTGTTCCAACAGAAAATTAGAGTGACTGGAAAGGCAAGCTGGGGGGGGGGGAGGTAAAGGGGGGGGGTAAAGCAGATAGGGGATGATGGCTTAAGAGACAGAATGCTTCTGCTCAAGGTCTTTTATTAGGTGGTCTTGGGGAGGGCTGCACAGACCACATCCCAGTAACACACCCACTAGGCAGTCCGTCCCTCTTGGACCCTTCCATAGGTTAAAGGTGGACAAAAGGAGGAGGGCAAGGGGATGGACCATGTTGCAAAACTATGATCTCACCAGGAAGTCGACTTTGGACAGGGGGTCCGATGACTCACCTGGCCACATCTATTGTTAGTCAATGACTTTGGTCGACTGGGTGATGGCTGGAACATTAGTTGCTAAGCAACTGTGTTAGCATAATCCATTTAGTTATGTTGGAGGGGGTAGGGGTTGACCAGCGTGCTGAAACAGAAAGAAACCTCATGGCAAGAGGAGTCCTTTGTCTCCGTCCCAGGTGAACTGTTTAGGGTGTCAGCCTCCTGGCATGGGCTGGAGCTGGCTCCTATCATGAAGAAAGCACATGGCCCTTTCATTAAAGGCAGCCCAAAGTTCAGACTTATGAATATCACAATTCATAAGAGCACTAGCAGTGCCTTGCTGGCCAACACTGTAATCTACTGCAGTCAACGTCTTGGCTGCAAAATTCTGTACCAAATGAAGTTTCCGAACACTTTTCAAGGGCAGCTCTTTGTAGAGCTTATTGTAGTAATCTTGTCTAGATTTTGCTGGGGCACGCACCACACTGGCCAGAACTTTTCTAGCTAGAAAAGGCCACAGCTTGCTAACCACTTAAAGCTGGTAAAAGACACTCCTTTTGCCACCTGTTTTACAGAAGAAGGCCCAAGCCCAGGACCACCCCTCAAATACAGACTTGTTCCTTCAGGGGGAGTGCAACCCCATTAAGCTTGCCAGCCCCCAGGTCTGGGTGGGGGATCCCCCAATTTTGCAGGCTCCTCACCGCCCAACAGCCATGATGTGCCTTTAAATCTCAGCAGGACATTTTAGAAAAAGCTCGCAAACTGTTTGTGTTTGGGAATGTGTATGTGTCTTTAAATCTCAGCAGGATGAAAGCTGCATGGGGGGGAAGCAGGCATGAGCCACATGGATCTCCAGTGAGTGTGTGAGGTATGTGAAAAAGGAAGAGAGCACAGTCCCTCTGTTTTGCATTTGTTTCAGAAGTTGTGTGTATAGTAAAATGGATAGCAAAGAGTTAACTAGAACCTGATTACGGGATGGAGGAAAACTCCACCCCCTAGACTGCTGTCTTACTTACACTCATTTTTCTGCGTTAGTTTGAAGAAGTTGGTTGAAATTGCTTTATTTCAACCAACTTCTTCAGACTAACACAGAAAAATGAGTGTAAGTACTGTTACACCCAGCAACTCCGATGAGTAAAGCGATTTATACTATTGCCCCAGTGAGATCACAAAAGCGTGGGCTTTCAAACTGTTTGTGTTTGGGAAAGGATTCATTGTTTATTTTGGCTTCTCTCTCTCTCTCTCTGTATGTGTGTGTCTGTTAATAAAGCCATCCCTGGAAATTCAGCCAATGCCTGATAAGGGACTTCTGGGAGTATGACACATTACACTTTCATTTAGTGGAAGTTCAGCTGCTGGGGAACCCTTTGAAGGCAAAAAAGAAGATGAGGAAATAAAGACTGTATTCAGATGAACTGCACTGCTGTATTTTTATTTATTTATTTTAGGGAATGGGAAAGTCTCCAGGCTCCACCCCCAAAGCCTGCAGGTATTTCTTGAGTTGGACCTGGAAACCTTAAACACCATCCAGAATGGGTGACAAATCTCAGGTCAGACCTGCTCACCAGTAGCACTTCTGTCTTGCTGGGATTAAGCTTCAGTTTATTTGCCTGTGTGCATTCCAAATAGGGTTGCTAGGTCCCCTTGTCACTCTGGTGGGGGGATTTGGGGGGCATTCTGGGGGTGGATGGGGATGCCCCCAATCCCCACCCCAAGCCGTGGCCACCTCTCCCTCCCCTCCTGCAGAGATTTAAAGGGCTTCAGCTGATCAGTGGGGAGCACGTGTCCCACCGATCAGCTGGACAGCCCTTTAAATCTTTCAGCAGTGAGGGGGGGAGGGTTGCAAGCAGAGCTGCAGCCAGCAACAGCCCCTCTCCCTCCCTGCCAATGCTCCTTCTAAACTGTGGAGTCTTGTGAGCAATAATTTTTGTTTATTTATTTATTTTTTTATTAAATTTATATCCCGCTCTCTCCACCAAAAGGCAGGCTCAATAATTCTACTTTGTGAGCTACTGGTATTAAAGTTGTGAGCAAGTGATTTGGCTACTGCATAAATTAGTTGGCTCTGGAGCCATCCTTCCTGAGCTAAGACAAAAATGTGTGAGCCCGAGGCTAAAAAACTGAGCTAGCTCTCACTAACTCAGCTTAGAGGGGACACTGCTCCCTGCTGAAACATTTTAAGGACCCTGCAGGTGATTGGTGGGTCACATGCTCCCCACTGATCAGCTGAAGCCCTTTAAATCTCTACAGGAGGGGAGGAAGAGTGGTGGCCGCAGCTTTGGGGGTGGAGCTTCCCCCACCAGCCAGCTGGCCAGTGGCAGATTGGAGCCCACAGAAGCAGGGGAACCCCCGCCTGGACCTGAGGGCTGGCAACCCTAATTCCAAAACTGCCTCTGTGCACCAGTTCAGCCTCCCTGGGATCTGCTGAAGCATGAGACGGAGCTGAGTGTCATCTGCATATTGGTGACAGCCCAGTCTGAATCTCCAGAAACCTTACCCAGTGGTTTCACGTAGGTGTTGAAAAACATGGGAGACAATATGTAACCTTGCAGGACTCCACAGCAGTCCCCTAGACACCTCTCTTCCAAGCAGGACATGCACCACTGCAAGAAGCAAGACACCTTGATTGATGGTGTCAGAAGCTTTTAAGAGATCCTCTGTCCATCTCTTTATGTGCTGATCAGTTGCTGGGATCCACTAGCTCAGCCCCAGGGACTCTAAACTTGCTGAGCTGCATGAAGGAGCTACAGACATGCCATTATCATGGTTAATTCTGGAATAAAATCATGCTGGCTTTCATTCTGTTTTGCTGTGCAAATGATTTCGCAATAGAAAGGTAGAGGTACCACTCTGAGTCCTTTGTAATAGACAATGGTGGCTTGCACTGGAATACTAGAAGTTCAGGTTTTGTGTTGCTGATCTTTTTTCCTGTTTTTATGGGTCACTCTGAAAATCTTCCCAGGCCCCTTCCCACCCCTGTTCCATTGTGCCAGCATGACTAGTAGGTCTTGATAGGCCTCTCCACCATGAATATGCCTTATCTCCATTTTAAACCCCTGGAGTGAATGGACATTACCACACCTTGTGGCAACAAATTCTGTACATTTATTATGTGTTATCTGAAGATGCCCTTTTTTTTGCCAGTCTTGAATCTACTGCCAGTCAGTTTCCTTCGGTGCTGGTGAGTTCTGCTGTGATGAGAGAGGGGGAAAAAATACCTCAGTTCACTTTCTCCATGCCATGTATAATTGTGAAAGCTTCTATCCTGTCCCCTTTCCTTACTAAACTAAAAAGCCACAAACATTTTAACCTTCCATGACAGAAAAGGCTTTCCAGCTCTTTCATCATTTTGTCCTTATCTGTGCCTTTCCCTGCTCTACCCATCCTTTGAGAGATGGGGGAAACAGAACTCTATAATTGCAGATGTGTGTGGGCTTATCCCAGTTACTCAGTTATTATGAGTGCCCTCGACACACACATTTAAATTAAGACATTCTCTCTTTTTAAAAATAATATTTTATATGTCCAAGGGCCACGTCTTGGAGTTGAAACAAAGTTCCGGGGGTTGAATCTTAAGGACTGCAGAAAGCTTGTAATAGAATTTCTGAGGGACTTACATCCATCATTCTATTGCATTCCAGTAAAAATATGTCAAACATCAGTATGAATAAAAGTGAGTTGTAGGGTTCCAACACACTCTAGCATCATACTGAGAAATCAGCCAAGAGTAGAGGTATCTCCAGAAGTGTAGTTTGCAGTGACCTCAGTGGATTCTATGGGGCTACCTAACTGAGGTGAAGTGGAATGGCTTGCCCTGCATTCAGAAATGACACTAAATATAGTTAGCTTAGTCAAATCATAGTTTCACATGATGTCTAAACTAGATGAAAATGTGTTCCAGTTTTCCTAACTAAATTTTCTCAAGAGTTTCTATTTCTGTGGAGTTTATCATTGCCCTAAAATTCTACTCCAAAAACAAAATCAGGAAGACAATGATATCCACAATATATGTTATCTTTTCATAAATTTTAATGAATAAAATGGTGCATTTTTAACTTTTGTAAATTGGACTATGTTTTGTGCCCTTGCAACCTGTTGTTGCATTATTAGCCACCTTGAGTCTGAAGAGAGAAGGTGGAATGTAAGTGTTTAAAAATGAATGAATGAATGAATGAATGAATGAGCTCTTTGTATACCTCTTTGAACAACTCCAGGAACCGATACTCCAAGCACAGCCATCAGAGTAGGATTTATAGTTCTTAGAAGCATTGTAGATAACTGTTTATTTCAGGTTTTTTTGTTCAAAATCTTACTTTGGACAGGTGCAGTCCTCTTCAGTATCATTTGCTACATATGGAGGTGGATGATGATTGTGATAGCCCACCTCCTTCATACAAGTGATAATCAAGTGTACAGTAACAGGGCCTACACAAATTACATCTGTGCACGAAATACAACTGAACATCTGGAGCACAGAGTGGTGAGACCCTTCCTGCAATGGTAACCGAATCCCTCCTTGCATAGAGGCCTTGAACCAAGAGGAAAGGTGGGGTATAAATATTTAAAAATGTATAAATAGAGAACAACAATGAATGCCTAAGTCACAGCTTTGACCTAAAACATTCAAACATATATCACAGAGGGGACTGCTCTGAAAAGAAATGAGGCAGTTAATGAGAAAGCTTTTTGTAGCACCAATAAAAAGTAATTCAAGTTTAACAGTAGGAGTGATACAGAAAGATCCTAAATATTCCTGGAGGTATATTGAAAGGCCTCCACCCGCAGTTAATCTTGGAGGACAATTGCCATTGTGCATATAAGAGTGTATACTGTGTCTAGTGCAATCCACTATTAAAATATTCCTGCTGGGTTTTAAAAAGAAATTTGTCTGTGATGATGGTGTCTTACCATCATGTTTGTACAACTCTGAAGCTAAACTACTGTAATGAGCTCTACATGGAACTGTCCTTGAAGACTGTTTAGAAAGTGGTGCAGAACATGATTGCGTGCCTCCTGGCAGATAATGATTTCTGGGAGCTTATTATATTCATACTCCAATATTTGTCCTTGGATTTTCAGGGTTTGAGTTTTCAAGAGTCTAAGCTCCCTTTGTCAGCTTCGAGTCTTGAAAATTCATACCCCAGAAATCTTGATGATCTCTAAGGTGTTATTGGACTTGAATCTAGCTGTTCTACTGCAGACCAACAGGTCTACCCTCCAGAATGACTTGTTTAGGAGAGGAAAAGAGAGATAAGAAGGCTGGGTGAAGTATATGTCTTATGACTTTCTAATAGCTCCCAGGCATGTTTGCCAGGCAGTTTCTCGTTTAGCTGCCACCTTAGGAACTCTGAACTCCTCTCCTGTTCATGCTCCTGAGTTGTCACTTTAGGATAGCTTCATGTGCTCTTGCTGTGCTCATCAACTAAGATCTTCTGCATTACCGATAGGGCCTCATTACTGATAGGGCCTCAACTTTGGAACCCCCTTTCTTTCCATAGCTGTTCACCAGGCACCCATCTATATAAATAAAAGAAAGTCCCCTCACCGTAAAATCAATGCCCAGGCCAAACTGCTGGACCTAGAAGCACCAAATTTGGGGAGAGCAATCCTACCATAGCATTGGTGCTCACTAAGAAGGGATTTTTAGAAATTCAACCCCTAAGTGGGTTAAAAGGGGGTGAAATGTGCTCCCCCCATTGATTCCTCTGTGGCTGCCTCCTTGTACCGCCCCCCACTCTCTGACTGGTCAGCTGCAGAGCTCAGCGTTCTGAGGTAAAAAAACCCCAGTAACAGGAGACTGCAGAGAGCTAACGGCAGTTGAGGAAATCAGGAATGGCCAACAACCACCTGTGAGGTGCAGTGATGCTGCTGGCCCAGCTTCTCCGATGGCTTCCAACACACTCCCCCTCACCTCCTACACCTAACAGGCGGTTGTCTGTCAGGTGCAGCAGAGGTTGCAGGGTGCCTACCACCCCAGCAGTAATGCCTTAGTGATCCTGCCAGCCCCACCTTCACAGTGGCTTCTAATACTCCTCCCCCTTCCCCTGTCAGGTGTAGGAGAGGAGGAGGGATGCTTACAGCCACCAGGGAGGTTTGCTCAGCAGGATTGCCTTAGCCCTGCTGCTGGCCCATCCTCCCGGATGCCTTTAAACATAATCCCCTCCCACACACACACACCAGACAGGCAGCTGTCTGTCAGGTGTCCGAGCAGGGCCAGGGTACTTTAACGCTACAAGGAGGAGGCAATTTAGGAATGCAGCAAAGATATTTGCACATAGTACTCCTGCAGGGCACTGAGCTGCGCAGGCCAAGTACCAGCAAGATCACCCTGAGGCGCTCAGAACAACACAGTCTCCATATGAGCAAAACAATCCAGGATCACCAGTAGAAAGGCCATCATTTTCATGGAAGCTGGGAGGAGTTGACTTAGCAGATAACTGCTTCTTAAATGGACAGTTCTATGTTGCCTGCTCCAGGGTGAGTTCACCAAGCAGCCTGGTGATCCTAGCACCTGAGGGCAGAACCACCAATTTGGTCTACAGAGAGGTCTTTCAGTGAAGAGAAAAAAAAAACAGGACGTATGTCTCCCTTCATTTTTTACACTACAATCTTCTCCATTAGAATTCCTACAACAAATGTTACATTTCAAACTTCACATCATCAGTATTTTAACTGGATTTATGGAACTTAAATACTGTAGCGAAGCATGGGTATCGGGCTAGTCTAACATAAATTGATACATCAGGGAAAAATAAGGCTTGTTTGATTATATTGTGCTGTATATAAGGGTTTCCCCCTTCTGATCCTTTGAAAAGTTTTGCTTCTGTGTCTGTTTTACTCTGTTGGTCACTGCTTTTATTAATTGACATGACTTTTATGTTGCTGGCTGGAGTTCAATGAGTATTTATGAATCTGTTTTAATGTGGACAGTTTATTGTTTTTATGGAAGCACTATTGGAAGTCTTCAGGATGACAGTGCCCTTCCCCATGTTCTGTGATCCAGCCATTCTACATCACTGGCTTCCTACCATCGATAGGGGAATTGCTCACCATTGTTATTTTGGGATATGACACAGAGAGGAAGGAACCATGTGTATAATACAGTGGCAAATACACATGAAGCTGTCTTATACTGGATCAGACCACTGGTCCATCAGGGTCAGTAATGTCTACTCTGACCAACAGCAGTTTTCCTGATCCTTTAAAGTGAGATTCCATGGACTGAATCTGGGAGCTTCCACATGCAAAGCAGGTGCTCTAACACTGAGCTAGGGTCCCTACACAGCAGCTTGGTATGGTTATGGCAAAAATACAGGTCATACCAGTCAATATTGCCCGGTTGATAACCTTAGACTTTCATTGTATGGGGCACATTCACAAATAAATGAAGATGAGAACTCAATACCTGGTATCTGCAGTTCAAGCATGCACCAAGAAGAGCTGAAAAAAAGACCTCATGGCACCATCAGTCAAAGCAGATGGTACTTGGTTGGATAGATCAGTTTTATGATTCAGTAGAAGGTGGCTACTTATGTCTCCCCCCCCCCCCCCAGGAGACCAGAATCCCTTTCCTCTAGAATTTGGCAGCAAAAGAATTGGCAGATTGGGTTAAATCACTGTGGGAAATAGAGCAGCCATTCCTTGTGTCGTCGCAGTGTTGCCTCATTAGGGTGATCGAGTCACATGCTGCAGTGACTTTCTCCTTCCTTCCTTAATGGTAGAGCAGTTCTATCAGATTGTAAACCAGGGAAAGTTATGCTCCCCCCAACTCCCTGGATCATAAGGGATGCCAGGTCCCTCCTGGTAACCAGCGGTGGGGGGACTTACCAGAAGAAAGAGGAAGGCCCAGGCCATGTTACCAGCATTGCACAGGAAGTGACATCATCACACTATAACATCGCTGAAACACTCTGGTATTTGGGCAAAAATTCCATGGTAAAAATGGTTTCTACCATAGAGTTTTTGCCCAAATACGAGAGTGTTACCCAGATGTCACTGGTGTGATGACATCACTTCTGGTGTGATACTGGTAATGTGGCCTGGGCCTTCCTCTTTCTCTTGGTAAGTCCCCCTGCCGACCAGCTGATTGGCATCTGGGGGGCAGGGCCTGGCAGCGGGGACTCTCACCTCCATTGGCTGGTCTGGCAACCATAATCACACTTCTCAGCTTTTCCCAACCTTTCCTTACCTGCTGACAATGCACTTCTTCCAAAAATATCACAACTATCTCATGAGAAGACTCATTTGGTCCTTGGCTGTTTTTTCCCCCAACTCTGTGATTCATTCATTGGATGTCCTCAAATCCCTGGTATTCAACATGCTCCCTGGGAAATCTTTCATTTTTAAGCTAAAATCAGCATATAGGGCACTTTAGGATCAAGTCCACAGTGCTGGAGGAAAGGGGCATTTAACCCTTCCTTCCAAGTTATTTTCCCAGTTTAATTCACCCCATAGCTCTTTCAACCACATGGCAAAACATAGGTATGGATCTAATTTATCCCGCAGTCTATTCTATTTCTGTCTTTCATCTACCTTGCTTCTGGGCATACAGCCCCTAACTTCCCAGGACCTCTTCCCAGTCCTCAGTCCACAGTCTTATTCCTGTCTTTGAGATGACTGTGTGATTTTAATCCCAGACAAACTGCCAATTTCCCCCTTTTTTCACACAACCTGGACTGCAGACATTCTTTGTTATCATATCTGCTCAGCCAATCCATGCCTTTGAAATAAAGCCACCAAAACCGGAAAGGTATAGTTCTCCATAACATAGCACTTTCAGAAGCTTCAGTGCCACTGGAACAATATACTCTGTGTTACTTCCATTGCTGCTACTAATGTTTACATGATACAATATAAATGCTCGGAAAGAAAAAAAAAATCAGGACTCATTAATTTATGAACCAGTTCATAACGAGGTGCACTTATGGGAGGAAAAAAAAGGAAGAAGAAGCTACCTCAGCACCGTGGTTCCTGAACAAACAATGCTCGCTGGGGGAAAAGAGCTAGTTAGCCTTCCATGACTTAGATAAAGCTACGGAGAAATGACAAGTGCCAGTAATTAACAAAGCCTCTTCAACAAGATAACCCTATACGTCTTTGTCTATTTCAATCACCAAAGACTCCGATTCAGTGTAAAATGAATGCCTGGATGCCATCAATTCCTGTTAACCTCTCTAAAACCGTTCGGTGTTCATGCATAGGTGATAGATAGATTTTGTCAGTTTATTAAATGGTGACATCTCCCTTGCCATGTGACTAAAAAAATGTGGAAGTTTTTTTTTCCCTAAGCAAAGTATATTTTAATCATCTCTCCTTAGCTTTATTAACTCGCTTCTGGGGTGTATGTGTGTTCGTGTGCGTGTGTGTCTGTGTGTTTTAAATGCCACAGGAGCTGTGAGAATTAGGCCTCAAATGCTTAGGTATGGCATTTACTGCAGCCATTTTTAGCTATTTTAGGGCTAAGCTACATGCTATTTAACAAGCACCTGCCCTGTCCACAGTGGTCTGAGACAGAGAAACTAAAGAGGAAAGGGGGTGGACTCTAAACTCCACTGGCACAAAACTACCACCCAGAAAATATCACCAAAACCACATAATAATACTGTATAAAACGTTTGTATTGAAAGCTGCCTATTAAACAATACAGAATGCCAGCACAGTAATAAAACTATCAATCATACATACCATAAAGTGAAAACAGTCTGTGTCAATATAGTAATTCAACAATAAATGGATATGAAGTCGTTAGTGAATAACTTTGAAACTTGCTGCAGAGAAATTGTGGTTGGTTAAATATGTTGAAACAGGAGTCAGGGGATGACTCCAGAAGTAGTACTCCATCAGAGTCATTCTGTGAACACTTCCTTGGGCGTGAGGCCCACTGCATAGTCCTGACTAGGATTCTAAGCATGGCACTGCATACCCCTTCCAGTGTTCTATTTACCAATGTATCTTAGTGCATTTTTAACCCGCCCCTTCTTCTAATGATCTCAAGGCAGCATACGGAGTTCTTGTTTTCATTTTATCCTCCCAACAACTGGGAAAGGTAGATGAAAGAGGAGTGAGTTTCATGGCAAGTGAAGATTCTTTTTAGTCAAGGAGAGCTGGTTTGGCAGAGTGGCTAGGAGCACGGACTCTAATCCAGGAGAACCAGGTTTGATTCTCCACTCCTCCACATGCAGCTGCTGACGTGACCTTGGGTCAGTCATAAGTTATTTCAGAGCTGTTCTGGAAAGAGCAGTTCTGTCAAGAGCTCTCTCAGCCCCACCTACCTCACAGGGTGTCTGTTGGGGGGAGGGGGAGGGGAAGGAGATTATAAACTGCTCTGAGACTCCATGAAGTGAAGTGAAGTGAAGGGTGGGGTATAAATCCAATAATCTCCTCCTCCTCCTCCTCCTTCAGGTTTCTTGAAGGTAGAACGTTTGAAACCCTCTGCTTTAGGGCACCCTGTTCCTCTGAATATACCTTTCAATTCCACGGTATACCACCAGCTGGGGAAGGGGATGCTATTATATTATTTAAGTACAGCAACAACATTTTAAAAACAGTTTTGAATGGTTTGGAGCCCAGTCACTCAAATTCTTCACAACTTCTCCCCCCCCCCACCCGACATTACATCTTTCTACTTATTTTAAATATTCCAAGCCCTCATTGCTGAGGTTATTATTCTTCATTTGTGCTCTTTTAAAACTTTATTGCCAGCACTTTGGGCCTGCGAATCTGCTTTTACTCATTCTTTTCAGCGGCAGTAACCTCTCATATTGGCCAAATTAAAGAATAATTGCAAATAATAGGACATTCTTTCTTCCACTGTACAATGGAATGTTATATATTTGATGTAGGTACAAGAGGGAAGCAAGAATGAGAGAGTAACGATGAGATAGGGCCTGCCACAAATGAGTTCCTGCTCCCTGTGCTTTCCCCACAATACCTTCCAACATTTCACAGATGAAAATAGCGACATGCTTGTAACACCCCTATTCTCATGGAAAGCATTACTGCCCAAACTCCACCACTCCCATTATATGTTGCTGAAGGCTCTACCCATCTGCTGTAGTCCATGACTTTAAAGGTCAAGATCTTTAGTGATCTACTCAGAACAGCTTAGAATGAACCTCACCAACACTGAAAATGTCAGGATGTGCATTGCTTGGCTCTCTTCTGTCTTCTTAATGATCATGATCATGCATGCACATTGGCATGCATGCACATAGAGAACACACCATAAGATACAGAGATAATTCAATGAGATCTGAACACACTAGAAAAGTGGGCAGATATGAACAAGATGCAATTTAATAAGGATAAATGATGAGTTCTGGGTAACAAAAATGAGGAATACGCATACTGGATGGGGGATACAATTCCGAGTAGCACTGTATGTGTGAACAAGATCCTGGAGAATGGGTGGACCAAAAGTTAAATATGAGCAGCCAGTGTGATGCAGCAACAAAAAAGGCTAATGTGATCTTGGGGTGTATCAACAGAAGCATAACATCCAAAATGCAAGATGTGATAGTCCCACTGTACTTGCACTGGTCAGGCCACACCTGGAGTATTGTGTGCAGTTCTGGAGGCCTCACTTCACTAAGGATGTGGACAGAATGGAGTGGGTGCAGAAGAAAGTGACAAGGATGATTGGGGGCCTGGAGACCAAGCCCTATGAGGACAAGCTGAGGTACTTGGGAATGCTCATTCTGGAGAAGAGGTTGAGGGGGGACATGGTGGTTCTCTTTAAGTATTTGAAGGGCTGTCATTTAGAGGAGGGCAGCGAGCTGTTCTGTTGGCAGCAGAGGACAGGACTCACAATCATGGGTTTAAATTAAGGGCAGGAAGGTACCGGTTGGATATTAGGAAAAACTTTTTTACATTAAGAGTTGTGCGACAGTGGAATCAGCTGCCTAGGGAGGTGGTGAGCTTCCCCTCACTGGCAGTCTTTAAGCAGCCTCTGAACAAACACTTGTCAGGGATGCTCTAGGCTGATCCTAGGCAGGGGGTTGGACTTGATGGCCTGTATGGACCCCTCCAACTCTGTGATTCTATGAGTCTACATTACTGGCAAGATGCATCCACCCATACACTCAGAATTTACCTTCGAGAAAACCTGATGGAGGAACTGAACCCTGAATATGTCAAATCCAGCTTCTTACACTAAGGAAGTCTTAAGGCATTTTCCATAGGCAAAAAATGAAGAACAGAGATTTACCAGGCACAGATATCAGACTTTAAAAAAGACTCTCTCCCCCTTCTCCCTTCTGCCCACTGTACCCCATAAAATGCTGTTCCTGAGGACTGGCGGGTGCAGATTAGGATGCAGGGGTGGAATGCTGGGAAAGCTGGCAGAAATCACCTCCTCCCCTTGGTCTGTGGCTTAGTGGTAGAGCATCTTAAAACACAGAGAGTTCCCTGTTTAATCCCTGATATCTCCACTTAAAAGGATCAGACAGCTGGTGGTTTAAAAAGCCTCTGCCTGAGACTCTGGAGAGCCACTGCCAGTCAGAATAGATAATACTGACCTGAATAAAGCAGTGGTCTGTAGGGTTGCCAGGTCCCTCCTGGCAAACAGTGGGGGATGGGGAGAATTTATCAGGAGCAGGAGGGAGGCCTGGTGTGAGACTTCTGCTCAAAGTAGTCAAGGATCAGATCTTTGTTGATGAAACACAGTTCTTTATTTCCAATCTCTACATTGGTACAGCTTCTCGGATTATCGTCAGAGATAACACATATGACAGAAGCAGGTCTATTATACCTTTCCAGGCAGTTTGAATTACCCATAGGTAGCCAATCACTACAGGGGAAAAACGGCGGGCTAAAGGGGCTCTGGCCGTTTGCTTCCCACAGGAAAGAAAGTGAGGTGTCAAGTTGTAAATTTCCCTTCCCAAACCAGACCCCTCAGATGTTACCATTTCACATAACAATCAATGGCCTCGAGGCTTTCGCACGTTGATAAGAGATGGGACTCGTCCTCCCTTGGAGTCCCAGCCGGGACGAAAGGAATGCGGAGGCAGGAGTGTGAGAGGCCCACTGTTCCCATACTTTGAAGTTGTCATCCTCCCGCTCTGACAGTTACACAAACCAGGCCTGGTCAGGGTCATAAACCTGGGGTCACATATTCTACATACATACTGGCCAAAGCAAAGGTTTACCTAAGGGAGGGGCAACTACATGGCAGGTGTCAAAGAAGCATCTATCAGACATACATGGCAATATGAATATAGTATGGCATACAGACATGACAGCAAGCAGCATAGCAATGAAACAGAAGACATAGCTGTAAGCACTAGAAATACCTTGTCTGAATCAGCAGATTCTGACACCTGGGGGACGTTGCCGGCAATGCAGTGGTATCACTTCCACTGTATACCATGGTGACACTGGGCAATACTCTGGTATTTGGATAAAAACTCTATGGTAAAAATGGCTTCTACCATAGAGTTTTTGGTCAAATACCAGAGTGTCACCCAGACATTGCCAATATGATAATGTCACTTCCAATGTGTGCCTGAAGTGACATTGCCACATTGCCAGGGACTCAGTCACTGTCCTAAGCCCCCCCCCCCTCACTGGCCAGTTAATCACTGACAGAGGTGGGGCCTGGTGACAGGGGAACCCCACCGTTTCTGGGGGGGGGGGACTGGCAACCCTAATTGTCTGACTTTGTGTGAGTCTGTTAGGGTTGCCAGGTCCCCCCAGCCACTGATGGGTGATGGGGAGGTAGGGCTGTCAGATCCAGGCTGGGAAACTCCTGGAGATTTGGAGATGGAGCCTGGAGAGGACAGGGACCTCAGTGGGGAACAATGCCACAGAATCCACCCTCCAAAGCATCCATTTTCTCCAGCGGAACTGATCTCGGTAGTCTGGAGATGAGCTGTAATTCCAGGGGATCCCCAGGTTCTACCTAGAGGCTGGTATCCCTGTCCAGTGTGCATCGCTTTACATTAACAGTATTGAACTTCATTTGTAACATTGTCGCCCACTTACCCAGTTTGTGGCGCTCTCTTCCAAAAGATCTTCCTGAAGCTTCTAGTTCACTGGATTCAGACTACATGTTATCTACAATTTAGGGCTAACATTCTCTGTCTTTCATGAAGGCCTACAAAACTTGTGAGCCATCAAGGTGACTGAAGTTTACAAGCTGTCTATTGTGGTCAGACACATGTTCTTGTTTTTGTGGTCCTAGGCAGGCAACAAAAACATTCTGTGTAGTGAGCACCTGGTAGAGGTGTTTTAGTTAAATGGGTCACAACTCACAAGCTGTGCATAGCTGAGATTTCGTTTTGCAGTCACATGACGAAGAGCAAGAACACATAGCTCCAAGCTCCCCTGCTGTTAGGCATGGCCATTACCCACCAGACCTCCCAATGGATGGAGCTGCTACAGCATTCTAGATGTGGCTTCTACTATGCCTGGACCAAGAGTAGCAAAGTTTCCCAGGGCTCCACTGTTCCGCACTCAGTCTTCTGTATCAAGGTAATCCAGTTTCTGCTCCAAGAAAAGTCAATATGCCTAAATTGTACAACCTACTAATAAAATACATTACTGATAATGAAAGATGTGTTAGAAGTACTAAATATGTTTACAGATTGAGGGTAATTTTTTCTTTCCAAGAACCTTATCATCTACTGCTATTACTGGAGCCAAAATAATACAAATGTAGCTGCAGTTTGAAGAGAAACGTTATGTGGAATGCTACTAATTTCACCAGAAATGCATTCAACAGTTGAACAGTATCCAAGTGTGATGATAAGACTTGCGCTGAGCATTAGGTTTGTTTGGCTAGATGCTAAGCATCTTGACTGCCTGCTGAATAGGTTTGTATCAGGTTTGTGCAAAATTGTGCACGGGTGAAAACACTGCTGATCCAGACAGATCAGCAGCCATTAAGGACTTCTTAGATGAGCAGTAGGTTTTTTAAACAAAGCATTTATGACTGATTTATGTGATCTGTGACTAATTTAAATGTCTATTTAACAATTGCCTGCCAAGCAGAGCAGTGGCACAGCAAAGAAGGGGCAGTAGAACACCACTGTATCATGTCAGAATACACATGCACTAAACGTTTATTGCACTGTGTTGTAATGCCTTTATCTTCTTCCTTCTGTCTTTCCCACATACCAGTCAACTGACCTTTATTTGTCCCTCTGTCTTCAGCTTTCCCTTCTTCCCTCCCTCTGGCAACCACTACTCAGGAAATATTTGGCTAGGGTTGCCAGCATCCAGGTGGGGCCTGGAGAGCTCCCAGCATTGTAATGGATCACTAGACTATAGAGGTTAGTTCCCCTGGAGAAAATGGCTGCTTTGAAGCTTTGGCTCAATGGCATTATACACTGCTGAGATACCTCTGACTCTCAAAGAAGAAGTCCTGTACAGTAGCAGCTGCCAGGTTGGGCCCAGCTGCAAATGAGGAACCTGCAAGGACTTGTGAGTGGGACCTCACTTTCCCCTGTATCCCCCTCCCCACACTATTTCCTTTCCCCCTCCTCCTGTTAACCACCATATCCTCACCTTTCCCAGCAGCCTTCTCTCCTTTCCACACATGAACCTGCCTATCTTGCCCCATCTCTTCAGCCATATTTATTATTTATTTACTCAGGGGTCCTTTCGAGCAGGAGCGAGGGGGAGCACAGCTCCGGATGTTGGTGCCAGCCCTCCCCCCCCACAAGGGAATGCCTGCTTGTGTCATGGCTGCAGCAAAATGACCCCGTCCCCTGGAAAGGTCCTTGTTTCTTCAGCCTTTTGAAGGCTTCAGCCACCACTGAAGCTATCCTTCCAGAATAGTGGTATTTCTGAGGCTTGGATTAGTAGCTGTCCCCTCTCTGCCAGCTAGCTAGCTAGCTTCCTTCCTTTCTTTCCCTCTCTCTCTCTCTCTCTCTCCCCCCCCCCCCTTCTTTCTTTCTTACCTTCTGACATACTTCCGGTGTTGTCAGGTGGTGTAGCATAAGTTATGCTAATGAGTTATGCTAATGAGCTCCTGCACCTCTTTTTCTACAAAATGACCCCTGTATTTATTTAATTTATACCCCACCCTTTTCCACAATGGGGACCCTAAGAAGCTTACAACATTTTCTTGCCTTCCATTTTATCCTCACAATCACAACTTCAAACCTCAAAGACCAAAGTAACCCTGTAAAGAGTACCCTCCCTCTTCCTCCTTTTTTCTGATAGAAACCCAGGCTTGAAAGTTGGCAATACTGTTTTGCCCAGCAACCCCCACAGTGGCAACTGATAACTGTCTTAAAGCTACAGGCACTGCTTATATTATTGGGGGGGATTAATCCCCAAGTATATTTTTTATTTAAGATATCATATTTTTTCCTGCAAACCTGGTTTTTTTTAAGTTTGTAGAAAGATCTGCCTTGCCTATTTATGGCTCCAGTTTCTGGATTTAAGTATCCACAGATTTGGCTATGTTGAAAATTAAATATGTTGACAAGAGGGGGGGACACCTGCAATGACTTGTGGGAAGCACATAATTTCCCTCTGTATCCCTTCCTCCATGATTTTCTCTTTTCCTCCTCCTGGAAGCCCATATAGTCTCACATTTCCCTGTTTCCTTCTCTCCTTCCTGCAAAGCCACCAACATACTTTTTCTACCCTTCATCTTCAGCTATATTTATTATATATTTAATTCATTTATACCTCATATTTCTCCTTATTGGGGATCCAAACCAGGTGGTGTAGTGGTTGGTGTGGCGTAGTGTTTAGAGTGATGGACTATGACATGGGATAGGGTTGCCAGCCTACAGGTGGGGCCTGGGGATCCCTCACTTTTACAACTGATCTCCAGCTGACAGAGATAAGCTCCCCTGGAGAAAATGGCTGCTTTGAATGGTGGACTCTATTGCATTGTACCATGCTGAGGTCCCTCCTCTCCCCAAACCCTGCCTTCTCCTGGCTGCACCCCCAAAATCCCCAGGTATTTTCCAACCTGGACTTGGCAACCCTAACATGGGAACTGGGTTCAAATCCCTCACTCAACCATGGGTGCCTGCCAGGTGACCTTAGGCCTGTCACAATCTCTCAGCCTAACTTATCCTTGCAAGACTGTTGTTGTGAGGATTAACTGGAGGAAGGAACAATATGAAAAGTCACTTTATCCCTAATCAGGGAGAAAGGTGGGATATACATTTTTAAAAGTAGTAAGTATTGTAGTACAAGTTGGAGCCCATGATACTTATAGAGGGATCCCTTCCCCCCTTGTAGTCCCCTCCCACTGCCAGGCCCACCATGGCTCCATGCCGCCATCACCATCATCATTACTGCCACCAAGCCCAATACAGCTCCCAGATTCTGCTGCTGGGTCCACCATGGATCCATGCCCCACTGTTACTGCTGAGCCAGTTGGCTCCACCACCAGGTTCAGCATGCCTTACTTTCCCCATCACTGCTGAGTCTGGTGCAGCTCCTGTACTTTGCTGCCAGACCTACTTCAGCTTCCTCTTCACCCCCATTGCCACTGGGCCTGCCATGGCTTCCTTCCTCCCCACCACTATACCAAACTGGCACAGCACCCAGGTTCCACTACTAGGGTTGCCAGCCCCTAGGTTCCAGCAAGGGTTCCCCCACTTTTGGAGGCTTCAATCCAATGTTGGCAAGCTGGCTAGTGAAGGAAACCCCACTCCCAAACAGAGACATCATTGTGTGACATCCCCAACATGTTGACATCACTTCTGAGTGACATCATCATGCTGGGGTCATTGCACGGTGACACTATGTTTTTTGGGCAAACTCTATGGTTTTGAAGGCAAAAAAATCCATAGAGTTTTGCCCAAAAACCAGAGCATCACATGCAACATTGCTGATATGATGACATCATTTCCAGGTGATGTCATCATGTTGGGGAGGTTGCCCACGATGTCCTGCCCTCCCCCAGAACATCCCCTCCCCAAATTGCCCCTCTGCGACAGTGATGGGACCTAGCAACCCTATCCACTGTTGAGCCTACCATGGGTCACTGTCCACCCCCACTGCAGATACTGTTACCAGTCCAGTGTGACTCCTGGGTCTCCCCATCATCATTTTCACTGACAAGGATCTGGGACTCTGCCAACAGAAGAAGAGGGTTTTTGGAAGGGGGATTTGAACTCCACAATGCATTTTTTTTTTTTTTTTAGCAATTTCAGATTTGTCTGCGAACTGGGAGTTGTCCCAAATTTGAAGAACTATCTGGTTTATGTCAGTGTGGCCCCAATCCATGGATTTACGTATCCTCAGATGAGGCCCCACGAGTATTAGATATAAGACAGTGCTGGCAGTAGATCAGTTTTAGTAACTGTCTAGAGAATAAAAGTAGTTATTGTAGCAGCAGCACAAATGTTACATGTGTTTATGTTTATATATTGTATTATTTTATATAAACTTTTATTTTAAATACTGTTTTAATGTAGAAATGTTTTAATGTTTTGTTGCTCACTGCCTCGGGGACCCTATTTGGGTGGAAAGGTGTTATATAAATATTTTAAATAAATAAACAATGCTCTGAAAGATAAAAGCTATTTTGTACATAAACTAGAAATGCAATGAATTTTTAGATAAGATGCAAGATTATTTTCCAGCTGATGGAATAAAATAAGTAAAATAGTATCGATCCACATTCTAGAACTATTTTTTTGCATCACAGATACTCTCAGAATTGCATATCTGAAAAAGTGTGCTTGCACATGAAAGCTTATACCCAGAATTAAACTTTGTTGGTCTTAAAGGTGCCACTGCACTTAGACGTCATTCTGCTGCTTCAGACCAACACGGCCACCCACCTGAATCTATAGAAAATTGTGTTACTTTCATTTGACTTTCTGCTTTATATTCCATGGCATCATTTTAAAAAATAAACTTTATGTCTGGTATATAGCTGACTCTGGTTCTGACACAATGCTTTCCTAGTATGTGTCAAGGTACAAGCAAATAGTCTTAGCCTAGTAACTATGGTCTGTGTATGTAATCTTTGACTCTCAAATAGTCAGGTATTTTCACAGCAATCAGTAGCACAGCTTACAGGGCACACTAGTCTGATATACTGCTGTTCTGTTGGGCAAAGTGAATGGCAGGATAAGCATTTTGATAACTAAAGATGGGAATGGGTGACCAGCTGATTTTCCTAGAACTTGAAAAAGTATCTGTGAGCTTTTTTGTTCAGTAGATTAGATATAAAGTACTTGAAGTTAAAGTATTGTATCCCCATTGAAGTCAGTCAGCAGAGATCAACAGATCCATGTTGTTCATTTAAAATGGTTTTGGACTGGTTTCATGGATGGCCAACTTGTTAATGGACATCAGTAATAAATGGCATCTCCATGTACAAATGCAGTATTCATTTATTTAAATCCTGCCTTTCTCCCCAGTGGGGACCCAAAGTGGCTTAAATCATTCTCTTCTCCATTTTTTCCTCACAACAACTCTGTGAAGTAGGTTAGGCTGAGAGTGTGTGACTGGCCCAAGGTCACCCAGCAAGCTTCCACGGCACAAGTGGGGATTCGAACCTGGGTTTCCCAGATCCTAGTGTGACACTTTAATCACTACACCAGTATATCTCTAAAGACCAGGTGCTGGGCACAAACTAACCACAGAAGGTGGCTGTATAAAACTGTGCAGTCAGTTCTTCTCCACAGATCATACTCTGTGTACCTTCTCATTCAGAAGTTGGATGGGTGTTGATGTGAGTCATGGCCTTCTCATTGGTGGCACCTGTACTGTAAAACTCCTTTTTTTTGGAGAAACACTCATCATCAGACATAGAAGCCTTTCTGATAGAATCAAGGGATCCTGGATTTAAATTTCTGCCTTTGACTGCATGGTGCTGTTCTTTCTGTTTGTTACTGTTAACACTTCTTCTGTGGCTGTGTTTATATTGCTTTATTGCTTTATATTTTAATTTGGTTTATGCTGCCTTGTAGATCATTTTAGACCAAAACGTAATATATACATCTTTTAAAGAAACATAGAACTGGCTATGTCAGTTTTGGAGCAATCCAGCTGACTGCAGGTTGGATCCACAGGAGTGTTTCCAAGGATAACAACAACAATGAATGGGCTTGTGAAATGCAGCCTTCTTGCTTTCCCCATTGCAGCTGAAAATGCTCAATGCAAGGCCATGTTCAGAAAGAGACTGCTGCACTAGAAGGGAATGTGGCCTGGTCTGGAAACAGAATGTAGGCTCCACAGTTTCTTCCAAGTACATGCAAGTACCTGTGACACCCCCCCCCCACACACCTGAACAATATTTTTATTATTATTATTCTTAGTATAAAAATTTAGAACCATGCTTTATATTTTAAACACATTAGAATGCAGCTTGACTCGCTTCCAAATGGAAGCCTTTCCCTCCTTCAAATAATTTTAAATTACTCCACACAGCCCACTGCAATTTAGAATTATTGGAAGTGCTTCAAATTTTTATAAGCTCTTGAATTTGGAAGTGTTCAAAGTTCTAGGCATACTCAGGGCTGAGCAATTTAAAATTATAAGAGCTGTCAAATTTTTATATAAGCACTTCACTTAGAAAAGAGTTTGGTGGTTCTGAGCATGTGCAAAGTAGAGTAATTTAAATTATTCAAGTACTTTAACTTTTTTCCTCTCAACCACCTTGATTTTGCAAGGGCTTGGAGGGGGGGGAATTCATATGTGCAGCCTAAGATGGCATGTTCTTTTCAAAACGTCATCTTAAAGAGAATTCTAGTCTCACAAGTGAAATTACTCTTTAAAAATGGTAACATTGCTATTAATGTTGACACAAACCATGTAGGGTATCCAGAGGGAAAAAGTAGATTGAGTGGGAAGGAAGGGGGGGGCATTGTTTTCCTCTTCTTTTTAAAGGGGTAACAATGTGAGAAGAAACCTTCGTGCCCTCCTTGTAGGCTTCTCCACTACTGGAAACATAATGTTGAATTAGGAATTGATAAAGTTTTGCAGGACTGCTGATCCAGCAGGGTTTATATCCCCAGTCCCGCTGTGGACTGTATATGGACTGAAGGGGACTTCCAGGTGCCTAGGGCTATTTGGATCAGTAACTACACTGGGGTTACTGGTGAGCGGAGGTGTTGGGGGAGGGGGGCACTGCATCATAGAATATTTTTTTTTAAATGCAGCCTTATGTACTTACTGGAAGTTCTTACTGTAAGTGCCAAAGGGTAGTTGTAGGAATCACTGGAAACCCTGCAACACTGCACAGGTCAATGGCCCTGGGCCAGAGCAAGAATTCCCAACAGTACCTTCTGAGACTGCCCCGCCCCCAGGACTTGAAGCACAGTAATACGGTGGCCCTTAGTCCCAGTACTGAGAGGCGGCTCAGTAGGATGCTATGGCCGTTAGTATCAAATCCCACAAACTGAGGAACAGCTACATATTTCTATGCAGGGCCGGTGCTACCATAAGGCAAGGTTAGGCGACCGCCTAGGGGCACAGAACCCTGACGGGCGCAGAGGCCAGCAAGTGGGGTGAGGATGATGAGGATAGCAGCCCTGACTACAAGCAGGAATCCTCGTCTTTGTGTTTTTCATTCATCCTAAAATGCATTTATGTTTGAAAACTGGTGAGCACACGGTGGGCGGGGGCACCAGAAGGTAGCCTCGCCTAGTGTGCAAAAAAGCCTGGCACCGGCCCTGTTTCTATGCTAAAAATAATTGTCTGTAAAGACCCTGAGAGTATCAAAATATGTATTTTGGGGAGGGGGATGCATAGGAGAGGCTCCATTTATTGGTCAAAGCTTTCCTTCTTACCGTCCACTAATGGAAACTTATTAATCTCTCCAGCCAATTTGGGCCTCATTTTGAAAGCAGTCCATTATACAAAACATCACCTTATTGAGAAAGTATTAATATTAGAATGCTCTTTTTGCTCTTGAAGTGCTAAGGTGAGAAGTGGCCATTGACGGGTGCTTTCCCTCCAGCCAAATACCATTTTGAATAACAGACAGCCATAGAATTAAAGCAGTGCAAAGGTAGGCCACAGGTAAAATTCAAAAGACAATACGTAATGATTGGTTTGAAAGCAGGAGGCATGTTAATCATGTAGTCAGGAAAAAAAGAAAAAATTCCCCAAAAAAGCTTGTCTAGGTAATTGCTTAGTATTTTTCTAAATGCAACAATTAATAAATATCCAAAAAGGAATTCAGAATTCTTTTAAACATGTGCAGTTCAATGTTTGGGGAATTATTTGTATTTCTTGATATTTCCTTATTTATGACTATGGACACTTGTCTCCTTAATGGGCACCCAGAGAGGCTTACAACATCACTCTCCCCTCCTCCATTTTATCCTCACAAGGTTAGGCTGAGAGGCCACCCAAGGTCACTCGGCAAGCTTCCTAGACCGAGAGAGGAAGCACGGGCTCCCCCAGATTCTGATCTAATACTGTAACCACTGTCTCATGCTGGCACAGAAGTCAGTTTGCCACAAGGGTACCTAACCAGATCTACTCAGAATCCTACTCAGATCTGTTCAGTGCATAAATCTCTGAATCAGGATAGTGTAGTGTTGTGGCTAAGAGACTCAGCCAGAAATGCTATTCAGTTCTCACTTGTTCCATGAATTCAATAGGTATCCACAGAGAAGCTACCCTATCACAGCCTTATCCTTTTCCCCATCAGCAATATGTAGGGCTGCCAAGTCCCCCCGGGGGGCGGGGAATCCCCTGCTAAAGGGGTGCCCAATCTGCCGGTCCGGATTTGGCTGGCGGGGGGATCCCACCCCCGAAGCAGCCCGATCCGGCATGGGGGGGGTGAAGGAAGGCATTGAAATGCCTCCCTCTGACTTCCTCTGTCTGCTTGCAGAAGTGGATGAGTAGAAGAAGCCAGACAGAGGCTCTCCCCCACCTTTCCTAGCTCGTCTGCCAGGCAAGCGAGCAAGGAAAGGCATGGGGTGTGTGTGTGTGGAGAGAGGCATTTCAATGCCTCCCTCTGGCTTCCTCTGCCCGCTCGCCAAAGTAGGTGAGCAGAAGAAGCCCAGCAGAGCCTCCCTCCCCACCCCCCCGGCCGCCTTTCCTAGCTCGTTTGCCAGGTGAGCAAGCTGGGAAAGGCAGGGGTGGTACAGGGAGGCATCATGCTGCTGCGCACGCGTGGCTCCCGGAAAAGGAGCGGGACTCCCCCGCTCCTGGAGGTAAGTGACTTGGCAACCCTAGCAATATGGTCATCCTAATAGCTACATTAAAGCGAGAGCAGTTCCAGGTTTTGGGGGTCCTTGAGCAGAAAGTGTTGTGTGTGTGTGTGTGTCCCTTCTCACTATGCTTGCCAACTCCAGGTTAAGAAATTCCTGGAGATTTGGGGTGGTGCTTGAGGAGGGCAGAGTTTGGGGAGCAGAGGAAGTTCAGGAGGGATATAACTCTTTTGAAGCTGCTGTTTCCTCCAGGAGAACTGATCTCAGCAGTAAATCTGGGACAACTCCAGACCCCACCTGGAAGTTGGCAACCCTATTTCCTACTGCTGTGCCCCCTTTCTGCTCACCCAACCTACATTACCTCCTCTATTGCTTGCCCATGGTTCCTTTCCCCACCTGCTTGCTTGGAAGCCATCCTTCCACCCATGTGCCCAGCCACACACACCACATACACACACCCTCCCCCCAGCAACACTGGGCTGTGAGTGTGTCCAAGAGCACTGCTGGCAGGAGGGCTTGCAAGTCAGCGAGCAGGTGGGGGAAGGTTGCACAGTCAGGCAGCCGAGGAGATGTACAGACATTGGTGGTGGGCCCTTGTGGGGGCCCTGAGTCTTCACAGCTGTCCCTCTTGGAGTGTGGTGATGCCAGCCTGCCTTACATGGTTCTTGCAAAGATTAAAAGTTAACACCATGTGTGTGTGACCAAGTATTATTGCATACACATTGCCACACTGCTGCAGCCTGACTCAGTTTATGGTAGGGTTGCCAGGTTTCCCCTGGCCATCACTAGGGTTGGGGGGTGGGTAGGGTTGCCATATCTACACTGGGAAACTCCTGGAGATTTGGGGATGGTGCCTGGGGAGGACAGGGACCTCAGTGGGGTATAATGCCATACAGTCCACCCTCCAGGACATCCATTTTCTCCAGGGGAACTAATCTCTGTAGTCTGGAGATAAGATGCAATTCCAGGGGATCCCCAGGTCCCACCTGGAGGCTGGCATCCCTATTGGGAAGCTCCTGGAGAGTTGGGGATGGTGCCTGGGGAGGACAGGGACCTCAGTAGGGTCTACCCTCCAAAGCATCCACTTTCTCCAGGGGAACTGATCTCTGTAGTCTGGAGATGAGCTGGAGGCTGGCACCCCTAGTTTAAGGCAGTTTCCAATGTCCATATGAGGCACAGGGTTCCCCTAAATGCTATGCACACATTACCTATTCTGCAGTCCAGTGCATCCCTTTGCACATGCAGTAGAACAAATCAATGTGCAGGAACCTGTTCTGTCTGAGGGACTGCGTCCACCAGCTTGGGGTGATTTTTTAAAATCAGCATTGCCTTTAAAAAAACAAAAAAAAAACCATACACCTTTCTCTGGCCACTTCTTCTCTCCTTAAACTTCCTTCACAATTCTACTAAGATATTTTCTTGCCAACATTATCCCCTAGCCTTAGAAAAACCCTTATATTCATGCTAATGTTGACAAGCTTCCCCCTACCCCACCCCCCAGGTACGCGGCCGTCCACCCTTTGTTGCATTGTGCAAGGCAAATAGAATGTGAGGTGAGCTTGTCTGAGCAGATGAAAGATGGCAAGAAATTGGTGCTTGGGGACCAGTGTCTTGGTGACATTGCCTCGGCAGTCCTTTCTCTCCTGCTCCCCTCTCCCTCTCATTCTCTCTGAAATGGTCTGTGCCTCCAGTAATTTACATAATACTCTTCTGACACCTTTACTTTAGTCATCAATCACAGTACCTTCTCCCAGTCTATCTTTTGTCTGAGCATGTCTCGTCTTTATCTGGCAATGCACAAAAGATTAATTTCACAGTTTTTTCCCTCCCCCCCTTCCTTCTTCCTTTCCTTGTGAGATACAAAGCTCATGAAATGACAGAAGCAAGATAATGAAAACAACAATGCAAGCAATTTTTTTTTGTTCTTGCAGGTTGGATCTCGAGATACCTTTTTTTAACCTCTTTGTGGGCCATCTGTCTTAGAAAAGGTCTTTTCTGTGGTTTTTTTTAAAAATTCCATTCTGAAGGCTACCTGGGAAAGGAAGGAGGAAGGGAGGGTGGTAGAAAATCATATATTTAAGTGAGGTCAGAAATGCAGATTGTTAAAAAAAAGAGGGGAAGGAAAACTTTCTAAATGAAAAGAAATCCTTTGCAGAAGGGCCTCTGTTAATACGAACCCTGAAAGTATAAAGCCAAAATTGATGCCATTTGATTGGCAAATCTCATCACTTTTTTATTGTTGTGTGTGTGTGTGTGGGGGGGGTAAGAATACGAGACCAGTCACCATCTCATTTGCATATGCATATGTTCTTATAATATTGATTAGCCTAATGGAATTGATGAAAGCTGAACCAAAATGGTTTCCCTTGATTTGTGCTTATTTTCACGAGGGCTGTAAAGCTCTTCTCAGTGTTGCAGATTTTTTAAACACCTGAGAATATGTGTGTCTGTTCGGTACTCAGATGCCATTTGATACCCTTTTGTTATCTGGGCTACTCATTATTCTCCATGTCTTCTTGTTCTGTTCTTTGCCCTTCTGGTCTCTGGCTTCATTTGCTCTCAGTAATGTTTATTCTGATTGGATCAGGTGAATTATGTCATTATGTTAATGATGATGTCACAGGTGATATGTTAAAGTCATGGATGATGATGAAGAAGAAGAGCTTGGATTTATACCCCGCCCTTCACTCACTTGTGGTCTCAGAGCGGCTTACAAACTCCTTTCCCTTCCCCTCCCCACAACAGCACCCTGTGAGGTAGGTGGGGCTGAGAGAGCTCTGAGACAACTGTCCTTGACAGAACAGCTGGTACAGAGCTATGGCTTGCCCAAGGTCATCCAGCAGGTACAAGTGGAGGAGTGGGGAATCAAACCCGGTTCTCCCAGATTAGAGTCCACGCATTTAACCACTACACCAAACTGCACATGCTTGGTAAGAAAAGTATTTTCTTCCCAGAAATTAGTTTGGCTGCATCAAATATACTAATTTTGAAGATAACGGTATCTAAGGAATACCATTAGAGTTGATGGTAATTTGAGAACAAGAGAAAAAAAACATTGAAAACAATAAGACAAAGAAAATAGCAGTTCTTGGTCTTAGATATCTTGACTGAAATGGCACATTGCTGACAGATACCTCACTGATTTCCCTGCAAAATTCTGCTGCATTACGTGAATGATCAGAGAATTGCCTAGCATTATGATGTGTGGGATGTATGTACGTGAGTGCGAGAGTGGCTGGCTTGCAAAGATCAAGGAGTGGGCATTATTTTGCTTGAATTGCAAACTGTGATCAGCATGCTTACAGTGCAATCCTGTGCAGAGTTATTCCCATCTAAGTCCATTGAAATCAATGGGTTTATATAAGAGTAACTGCATAGGATTATAATGTTAAACACTAAAAATAAAAATGGCTTCCTTTGTGGCCCTGATTGAGCAGAAAGGTGGTATACCAATTTTGTAAATAAATAACATAAAATTATTTTTTTAAATCAAGCATTCCCTTTTTTTTTAACCTGTATCCAAACTGTTCTATGCATGCCTGTTCTTGCACTGTTTTCCTGCGGAAACCCCTCTCCTCCTCCCTATTTACTGTCTGCCCAGCCCACCTGACAGGAAAAAAAATATTAACCTGTCTTGTTCCTGTTTGGGAAGGGGAGAAGCTATATAGTAGAGCCAAGCACGTTCATGTTAATTAAGCATTTCAAATTGGATTGTAAATACTTTGATGATTTCACCAATCGAATGAATGCCACCGACTGATGTATACTGCTAATTGGAAAGATTCAAAAGCAGCTCAAAATCCATCTGATTTCAAATGAAGTATGATCTGCCCATGATGGCATTCTGACATACATAAACCAAGAAGTCCATAAATTATGAGTATGTGGCAACAGGGGATAACTGGCCAGCTTCTAAGTTGAATGTTACTAACTACAAAAACAGCATGTTCTGAATGCATCATCCAGGCGATCATACAGGGCACTCAACCAGTTTGATCTTTGAGCATTTGGAAATGTTTGGAAATAGCTATTATTTCAATGCCTTGTTGTCTGTTATTCACACTTGCATGTGACAAGGAAGGCAAGAAGGGCAGCAAAGGGAGAGACTGGCTCAGCAGATAATTTAAGTCAGTGGAGCATCTTCCAACCAGAAGAATTATTGGATGGTCCCATCAGAGAGGATTGTCCTGACAGGTGCTTCTGTGCACAGAGTTCTCCCTTTCCTGAAGGCATTGTATTGCATTGTACTGCATTATCTATATAAGCAGTGGGTTGTGTTTGCTTGCTGTTCTGTGCTCTGTGCAGGTACTTGATTTACCGTCTTGTGAAGGGGAAATATTTTGCTTTTACTTATTAACAGCAGGCACAGAAGAATTGGGGGCAGATAAGGCTATACCCTTCCCTGCCTCCAATGGTAAGCAGTGCAGCTGCAGGGGAGAGAGAGGGAAAGTGTTGCTTGTACCCTCTGGAAGGGAGGCAGGGTAATTATTCTGCATTATCCTGCCTGCCTGACTTCCAGAGGGTACAATTAACATGTTCTCCTCTGGATGGTGGATAAATGCAGATGCTTATTACCCCAAAAGAAAGGCAAGAATAAACAACATAAGACACAATATCAGTGATGATCTGGAGTCAAGGAAAGCCAGGCATCTGGCTTTCCATATTAGGGTAAAACTGAAGAGCTTTTTTTCCAGGTGAAACTTGTACATGCTACAGAAAATCTTCTGGTAGATTCTACAGCTTGGTTTTTCACAAAATTGCTGTCAAAAAACCCATAAAGGGCTACCCAGTTTTCCATTTCTCTTCTGAAACATCTGAGCTACCGTCAGAGATGGTTAAAGGTATGAATGGATTGTTCATGTTCTACAGGATAAAACCTGTGGGGAACTTTGTGGTTTTCTGAGAAGGTAGGAAGTGTGCATGGAGATGTAAAGATGCTATTTGTCCCATTTATGTCTGAGTTCAATGTTAAGTCTCTGTATGGTGGCTCTCAAATATGCTTTATATGACAGGTGTCAAGACTGAAAGCCTGTTATCACCAATATTGGTCGTAGAATGTGTAGCACTCCCATGTACATGCCATACAAAAGGTAATGAATTTATACAGGTTGATCTTTTAGTCAGCTTTGAAATCTCTAGAGATGAATAGGCTGCAAAATAGAGTTAAGCCTACACTTCTTTCATAAACTGAGGGTTTCCCCCCCAGATGGGTACATTGGGTGAATGGATGGGGTGGGGGGTGGGACAGCCATGGCAAAGTATTTGCAGTCCAAAACCAATGAACATTACTAGTGAGGTGAGGAAAAAATAAGCAAGGCTGGAACAGAGAGGAAAACTACACAGCTTCCCCATTCCAAAACAGGACTAAAAAACTTATTTTTAAATTGATTTTTAGATACAGCGAAAATGGATGGATTAGGGAATGAGGAGAATAGTGTAAGATCATTCATATAGAACAAAAAATCATTTTTGAATGTTTGAAAAATCATTTTTGAGGCTGCAATATACTCACAATTTCTCTCCAAAATTGTGATCTTAACACAGAGTGATAAGCATCTAAGTGTGGTGTTTCCTCTGACACATCAATGCAGAAAAGGGTTCTTTGTGCAGCACAAAGATGCCATATGGTGTGGAATTACATGTTTTGGTCTGAAGACCCAGTACTGTAAATGAAATTTTGGGGCAACTTTGAGCTGTGCACATTCCCCCTTAGAGGTGTTGTTAGTCTTGGAGTTCCTTATACATTTTGCCCAATTGAAATGTACCTCAAACTTTACTTTAGGTGAACTTTAGATCGTGGATCTAAAAACTAAGCACCATGGATTCTGGTTACTATGGAGATGGTGCTAATCAAGCTTCTGGTTAACCACAATATAAAACTTAGCCAGAAGAGTGTGTGTTCAAACTCTGCTTGGATCAGGTCCAAAGGAAAAGGGTTTTTTTCTCTTTATGAAGGGAAGAAAAAAACGACTTCCCTTTAAGAGGCTTCTACTTTTAACCAGCAGATCTATAATAAAAGAAGGAAAGCCTCTAGTCACTCATTTGAGCTGCTAAGAGATGCCTTGAGGCCAACATTCCTGCTGTGAAAGGGGTTACGGACATGTCATTTGGGGGTCGTCGGTGAAAAATATCCCCAACTTTTTGTTATTCTTAAGCCTAAATCAAAAAGCTTTCGTGCACAATCCACCAAGGGAACACTCACTCAAAAACTGAATGTGGTATCAATTATTTCTATGGGCATCCTCTTTTTGTTAGAAGAAGCAAAGAGGATTGCCTGAGACTCAATAATAGCATGACTCCAGCTCAGATTACTAAATAATGAAATGCTAAACTTGGCCTAGAGTGAGGGCCGTTGCTGTCTCTCAGGGACCAGAGGCCTCAATTAAATAGGAGGATTGTTCACGATTGAGAAAAGGGATGCTTATGGTATGGTGACACATTACCAGATTTTACATTTTCAACTGCCAAGCAAGAGCCTGGCGAAGATCTCTTTATGGTTGCTTAGTGACACCTTTTTTACAAAGGTTATTAATCACTAAATAGAGATAACAAGCAGGAGGACCCGTGATACTGGGGGGGGGGGGAGAGAGAAGGAGCTCCATGTCCAGGATGAATCACCCGCAGGTGAGCCTCTCTCCCCTCCCTCCCCTGCCGCATGCTGAGCCTCTTCCCCTCCATCCCCCTGCCCTCCCCAAAAACGGTGGCGGTTGCAGCAAGACCTTCCATACGCTGAGCCTCTTCCCCTCTGTCCCCTTTCCCTCCCCAAAAACAGTGGCAGCAGTGAGGCCCACCGCCTGCCAAGCCCCCCCACACAGCCAAAGCGTTCTCTGAACATACACAAAGAACACTTACTTTTGAGGGGATTTAAATATCCCCCAAAAGTTTTTTTTAACTTTTAGCATTTTTCTGCACATGTGGAGACTCCTCCACGTGTGTAGGAAAATCTCCCTGCCCCCCAAGTGCCCCCCCACATGGATTTAGATATCCGCATGGAGGGGGCCACTTGGGAATTAGATATATAGATATTGTTGCTATTGTTATCGCATTAGTTTGGTCGGTTGTTTTTGTCTCAACTGAAGCCCACAACAGGTCTTTAACCATAAGAGGTGAGGGTTGTCAGGTTGGCATTAAGCCCATGCACCACCTCACCCTGTAGCTCTGGTCAAAGGGGAGAACTGCAAGGACACCAGCCACATCAGCAAAGAGGCCTGTTGATAAACATGGGCAAGAGCTGATCAGATGATACCCCTGATCCCTGTACCATCCTGACAATTTTATTAGCTGCTTTTAGCAATTGTGCAAATCTGCTTTTCCTGCTTTTTATGCTACAGAAATGCCTTGCCAAAGGCATGGTAAGAGCTGGGTCTGATGATTTAAAAAATATTGCTGGACCTGCAAAGGTTTGGAGGGAGAATCTCACTTTTCCTTTCTGTTCCCTCCCAACTTGTTTTCCTCTTTCCCGCCCCATAGCCTCTCCCCTTTCCTTGCTTGCTTCTCTTCTTTCCACCCACCCACCTACTTTTCTGTCCCTCCCCCCAGTCTTCTGCTTTTCCTTTTTGCCTCTACCTGGCAGCTTCCCCCCTCTTTTTCATCTATCTACCTATTTTTGTTGCCTCACCCCCTTCAGCTTCTCTTGCCTCTCCCTGCTTCCTTTCTTCCTATCTTTTTCAGTCTCTCTGCCCCTTCCCACCCCCTTGACTGAGAGAAACAAAGGCTAAGGGTGCCCAGGAAACTCCAAAATGGCCACTGAGATTGCAGAATGTAATCCTTTGAGAAGTCACTGAGCATTCATCTCTTAAAGCTACAGACACGGCATTTATTATTTGGGATTTTAAACCCCTTCTCCCAAACATATTTTAAATATTTCAGATTTTTCGGTGAACCTGGAGCTTCCCTCATTGTTATGTCCTAATGGCGACTGTGCACACGGTCAGAGAAACGCACATGGCCAGGCTGGCTACCAGAGCTTTGCTTCGGGAGACAATAGCCTGGGCAGATTGTAAATCAGACCAATTGGCCAACCAAGATCTGCCAGGGGAACTATGCTGTAGGGTCACCTGTAATTAACCCTATCAGGGAGATTGGGCAAGGCCAGGGGTGTGGTTTAGACAGACATTTAAACAGACCCCTTGAGCCCCCATTGTGATTTGTATAATCAATAAACTTATGAGGTGATTTCACTGCAATGCGTCTCTGGACCCAGTACTTTATACTCAGATTTGTTGGAAATTCTCCCATCTGTCCCTGCCTCCATTGTGAGAATTTTCTTGATCCATAGGGCTCAGTTCAGACTCCTCTTTGTCATTTCCCTCATTGTTAGCATTTAAATGGTGACCTCCTTGGAACTGGACCTCATGGTGTCTATTACCTTTCCCCAATCAACCCTTCCTCCAAGAAGCTCAGGACAACATTCATGACACTCTGCTCTGATTTTATCCTCACAGTGGTACAGTGAGGTAGGTTAGCTTGAGTCAGTGTGACTGGTCCAATGTTTTTGGGTGAGCTTCTCTGCTGAGTGAGGGTTTGAACTCAGGTCTCCTCAGTCCTACTCTAAATTAAACCATACTCTCTCTTTTTTGTAGAGTATACTGTGATGGAACAATATAGATAATAATCCATATACTAATTCCCAGAGTTTTTTTCTGTGTGGATACTTATATCTGACAAAAGAGAGCTCACTCTCTGCCAACAGCTTTTCCTACATAGTCAGGGGCCTTCCTCAGTCTGTAGGAAAATCCAAAATAATAATAATAAAAAAAACCTTCAGGGACTGTTGAATTCCCCCCAATACCTTTTGTAATGGCCTTCACAGGGATCTCTAACTCCAGACATCAACTGTAAGAGATTAGAATGTTGGGGGGGGGGGCCTTCTAACTGTTTCTGTCAGTAAAAGGCAGGGGGAGGGTGAAGGGCCCTTTCCAGTTCTATTTTGGCCTTTCAGGGAGGGAGTCTTGAGGCCAGACTGGGTTTGGGGAAGGGAGAGGCCTCACCTGGGTATAATGCCACAGAGGCCACCCTCCAAAGTAGCCATTTTCTCCAGGGAGCCAGATCTCTGCTGTCTTGAGTTCAGTCATAATTTGGAGGGGGGGGATCTCCAGGCCCACTTGGAGGTTGGCAACCCTAGGCCTGGCAGCAGTCTAGGGTTGCAAAGTACCCCCCCGGCCACTGGCAGCAGATCCAGATCCAGGCTGGGAGACTCCTGGAGATTTGGGGGTGGAGCCTGGGGAGGACAGGGACCTCAGTGGGGTACAATGCCATAAACTCCACCCTCCAAAGCATCCATTTTCTCCATGGAAAGTGTTGTGTTTGTTTAGAATATGAAGCAGTTATAGCTTGAAAAGGGCTCTGGTATCCTAAAGCTCCAATTCCTATTGGCTGATTAATAAAGACTCCCATTGGTCCTGAAGCCAATCTAGATACCCAATCACTGAGCCCTGCTTGGGTCCAATAGTATTGCTTGTATATAGTTACATTGTTGAAAGTTATGTGTTGGAACAGCATAAATGAAAGTGCTGCTCTCATAGAGCTGTCTTTTGAGCTGAACAATGTCACTGAATAAAAGCCTGTGTTTGAATTCATCGCCTCCTGCTCAATACTTAAAAGAAAGTTATTTCTGTAGTCTGGAGATGAGCAGTAATTCCAGGGGATCCCCAGGTCCCACCTGGAGGCTGGCACCCCTAGGCTGCACCCTCTGTATGACTTGATATCACCTGATTTGCATGACTCAGGTAGGCCCAGCTGCTTGCTACTGTTCATCAGCAGCCACCCTATGAAAGCCAGTGTGATGTAAGTTAGAGCTTCAGATTGGGATCTGCGAGACCCAGGTTCACATCCCCATCTTGCGGTGGAAGCTGACTGGGAGATTTTGGACCAGTCACATACTTTCAGCCTAACCAACCTCACAAGGTTGTTGTGCAGATAACGAGGAGGAAATAATAATGTAAGCTGCTTTAGTCCCCACTGTGGGGAAAGACTGTAATTTTCCTAGGTAGAGGCTGCGGGAGAGGGGGGTGGAGATGGAAAGCTGAAGACAGATAAAGGTAGGTTGGCTGCTGGGTGGGAAGGAAATAGGGTTGCCAACTCCAGGTTGGGAAATTCCTGGACCTTTGAGGGATGGAGCCTGGTGAGGGTGGGATTTGAGGAGAGACTAGAGACCAGTATAATGCCATAGACTCCACCCTCCAAACTAGCCATTTCCTTCACTTGAACTACCATTGCCAGCTTCCAGACAAGGGCTGGCGAGCACCCAGAATTACAACTGTTGTCCAGGTGACAGAGATCAGTTCCCCTGGACAAAATGTCTGCTTTGGAGGGTTGAATCTATGGCATTATACCCTGCTGAGGCTGCTTGCCTCCCCAATCCTCACTGTCCCAAGGCTCCACCCCCAAATCTCCAGGAATTTCCCAACCTGGAGCTGGCAGCTCTAAGGTGAATTGATCTCTGCAGCTGGGAGATCCATTGTGATTCCCATAGCATGCCACTGCTGCTGTGGGGGGGAGAGGAAGGAGGCTGGGAGGCTGGAAGAGTGATGGAGTGGGGGGCAGAAAGAGAGAGAAAGGGTGATGAAGTGGGGAAGTAGAAAAACAAAGAGAATGATGATGGGTCAGAAAGAGAGAGGAAGTAACATACATGGAGGAGAGAGAGTGTGAGTAAGAAAGGGGGGCAGAAGAGAGAAAGAATGTGAGAGAGGTAGGGGGAGAAGGAAGGAAGCAAAGATGTGAAGAATGGGATAACCATCCCACAAGTTTCTTGCAGGCCTCCACTTGTATAAATAATAATAACAATTACAAATACTTTGTAGGCATTTATGCAGCATTTTGTGAAACTCAGGGACCGTAAGCTGAAATGCGGGGGATAAAGATATCTGCCGTAGACTCATTAGTGTTGAGGCTTTAGGGTAGTCTACTGCTGAGGGAAATAAGTAACTTCTGGGTGGGTGCCTCCCTCTCTATCACTAGAAGGAACTGTTAAAAAAGAAGAAGCTTCTCAGTCCCTTCAGGACAATGCTTGGAGTAGCCAGACAGGCCATATTTCCAGGCCACAGAGTTCACATTAGAACAACAGCCATGCTGGACCATAAAAAAGAAGAACAAACTCCTGTAGTAGCCATGTTCCAACAAGCCTATTTAACAATTGTATTTTTTTAAAAAATAACCATATAAAAATAAGAAGTCATGCTGTGATGTGTGGGTTTGTAGATGGCAACCATGTTAATATCAACAGCTCCTTGCCTCAGTCTGTGAATTCAGTTCCCTATTTCATCAAGCAGTTGGTGGGATACAGTGGTCATGAATGAATAACAAATAGTTCTAGGCCTCATTACCTCACTGGTGCTTATAATTTATTTATTTGTGTTAAAAATGTGCGTGACCTCTTTCCACTCAACAGACATTCAGGACGGTTCACAATAAAAAAGAAGAAAATCCCTAATTGTAACAATTAAAACAAATTTAATTCAAATAGAAATGCAGATTGAGAACTACAGAGAAGTAAAGCCACTAAGATCTGAACTGTGCTTTGAAATGTATAAAAGGCAGGAAGCCGGGGCTGGAGATTCTGCTATTGAAAGCCCAAAGATATAGAACAGACTTTAGTGCTTAGATGATAGCATGATTAGAATTATTGCCAGGTGAACATCTTTGGATGGGGGAGTTTCACAAATGAGGTATAGACACAAAAAAGATCCTGTCTCCAATGTATACTTGCCTAAATCCAGATGGCAGGGAAGCCAGAGAAAAGTTTGATTTCAGTCTCAACTGCTAACTGTATTCTGTTTATTATGTTTACATCCCACTGGTTTTCTAAGGAACTCAAAACTCCCTTTCTCATAACAACCCTGTGAGGTAGGTTAGGCAGAGAGAGAAAGAGTAATTGACCAAGATCACCTAGTAAGATTCTTGGCTGAATAGGATTTGAACCTGGGTCTCTCTTAGGTTTGCCAAACTCTGGGTGAGCCCTGAAGATGCCCCAGAATTACTGCTAATCTCCAGAATAGAGAGAACAGTTCTGGAGAAAATGGCTGCTTCGAAGGATAGACTTTATGGCATTATACCCAGCTGCAGTGCCTCCCTTCTCCAAACACCACCATTCCCAGGCTCTACTCCCAAATCTTCAGGTATTTCCCAACCTGGAGATGGTAACCATAGACACTCTAATCACTCTAGAACACTGGCAAAAGACTCTCCTGCTGAGATTCATCACTTTATAGAAAGTACTATTTGTCCCTATCTTTTTGCGTAATACAAGAGTGGTTTTCAAATGTTCTGCCTTCAAGGAACCCTTTCCAGATAGATGTATGTTCCAAGGAACCACTGCATGCCTGCCATGGAACCACATAAGAACATAAGAATATAAGAGAAGCCAGTGTTGGATCAGGCCAGTGGCCCATCCAGTCCAACACTCTGTGTCACACAAAAAACCCAGGTGCCCCCAGGAGGTCCACGAGTGGGGCCAGGACACTAGAAGCTCTCCCACTGTTGCCCCCTCCCAAGCACCAAGAATACAGAGTATCACTTGCCCCAGACTAATAGTTCCTATTTATACCTTGTGGCTAATGGCCACTGATGGACCTCTGCTCCATATGTTTATCTAATTCCCTCTTGAAGCCGTCCATGCTTGTAGCCGCCACCACCTCTTGTGGCAGTGAATTCCACGTGTTAATCACTCTTTGGGTGAAGAAGTACTTCCTTTTATCTGTTCTAACCCGACTGCTCAGCAATTTCATGGAGTGCCCACGAGTTCTTGTATTATGAGAAAGGGAGAAAAGTACTTCTTTCTCTACCTGCTCTATCCCATGCATAATCTTATAAACCTCAATCATGTCACCCCTCAGCCATCGTTTCTCCAAGCTAAAGAGCCCCAAGCACTTCAACCTTTCTTCATAGGGAAAGTGTTCCAACCCTTTTATCATTCTAGTTGCCCTTTTCTGCACTTTTTCCAATGCTATAATATTTTTTTTGAGGACATTGCTAACTCCATAAGAATCTTATAACATTCCTTTGAAAACTATGGGAATAGGGGGTGACATAAAGTGATAGGAAGAGCTAATCTGCACATTACACAGCCCACATGGAAGACACATGTGCGACGGACAGTAAATGGTTAATGCTTTAATCTGGTCTGAGAACCCTGAGTGACCAGGGATTCAAACAGAAATCTATAGTTGATAGTGTCAGTTAGGAGTGACAGTTAAGAAATGACAGTTGACTGGGAAAGAAGTTATGAGAGTGAGAGGATCAAGAAGGATCCCCAACCAAGCCTGAGGGAAATAGCTCCTGGGGGGGGGGGGGTTGATCCCTGTCTAGTCTTATGGAAATCCCTATCAAGTGGTTAAGAAGGGATACTGGAACTTGTGTGAATGTTCCTGCCAGTCTTGTGTAGTAGTTAAGAGCGAAGGACTCTAATCTGGAGAACTGGGTTTGCTTTCCCACTCCTCCACATGCAGCCAGCTGGGTGACCTTAGGTCAGTCACAGTACTCTCAGAGTTGTTCTCTCAAGAGCAGTTCTCTCAGAGCTCTCTGAGCCCCACCTACCTCACAGGGTGTCTGTTGTGGGGAGAGGAAGGGAAAGGAGATTGTAAGCCACTCTGAGGCTCCGAGTGAAGGGCAGGGTATAAATCCTCCTCCTCTCCTCCTCCTCCTTCTCCCACTTAAGTATCTATGAGTCAAAGAAGCTTTTGCTTGCTTATTTAAGCAGAGACTGCCAAGAAAACTCTCTTTAGTTTTTGAAGACCTGTCTGTATAACTAAATAGCTAGGTGTTTGTGACGAACTATCTATTGTTTATATTTATACCAAAGTTACCTCATTCCTGTTGCCTGTTCACCTTCTAAATCCTAAACCTGATACTTACCTTACCATCTTCCCTCATAAGTAATACAAAACAGTTTGCTTATTTTGAATTACCATCAGCCTCTCATGTGTCATTGTCAAACAAAGATAAAAGAAGGATTTTAGTTGGTCCCTCTGATCACTAGAATGGCTCAGCACATATCTATATACATTTAAGCAACTGGGTAGGACAGACAGAAAAACAAAGAAGAAAGAAAAGGGGCTGCCAGGGCAAGAATATAAAGGGAACCTGGAGGGAGAGTCGTCATAACATGCTCACCATGTGAACTTAAAGTCAGATATGCTATGTGTGGTCTATGCTGGTAACTTAATTTCCAGGTGCACAGACTCAATTCAGATTGGGCCATGGCACAAAAGAAGAAGGGGCTTCAGCCTACCGCCCAGGGGTCATTTCGAGCAGGAGCTTGGGGGAGCGCAGCTCCGGGAGTTGGTGCCAGCCCCCCCCTCAGGGGAATGCCTGCTTGTGCCATGGCTGCAGCAAAATGACCCGTGCCCTGGAAAAATCCTTATTTCTCCGACCAGCCTTCTGCAGGCTTCAGCCACCACTGAAGCTATCCTCCCAGAATAGTGGTATTTCTGAGGCTTGGATTAGTAGCTGTCCCCTCTCTGCCAGGTTTCTTTCTTTCTTTCTTTCTTTCTTTCTTTCTTCCTCCCTCCCTCCCTCCCTCCCTCTTCTTTCTTTCTTTTTCTTTCTTTCTTTCTTTCTTTCTTTCTTTCTTTCTTTCTTTCTTTCTTGCCTTCTGACATACTTCTGGTGATGTCAGGTGGTGTAGCATATGCAAATAAGTTATGCTAATGAGTTATGCTAATGAGCTCCTGCACCTCTTTTTCTACAAAATGACCCCTGCTACTGCCCATGCCATTTCCCTATGTAATGTGTAATGTGTGAAACATTTCGTGTCTGTCCCCATTTTTCATCTTCAATTGGCTCTTTTCTAATGTTGTCATATGTAAGACCAAATAAAAATGATCAGGTCCGGATAGGCCTAGAATGAGGAGGAAAAGGAGGGCAACCTGAAAAATATTTTGGCTGACAGAACATCTTCTTTCTTTTCAGCTCTTAGTGGTTTCTGATTTAGTTAATTTTACTCAGAAGAACTAGCATATTGAGAATATATGTATTTCTGGTTCTCTCCCGCTCTTCCCTCTGTCAAATGAAATTAGCACTATTCTGTCACTCCAGGTGATGTGAAGAGGGGAGGCAGTATGCAAGCTGATTTATCTGAAACTGTCAGCTGTTTAGAGGACGTCAACTACTAAGGGTATGTGCTCCTCCTCAGTTGTTGGCTGGCTCTTAAGAAGACCCCGTCCCTCATTAAGAGAGCGCCGAACTACACTTGAAAGTGACTTGTCTCCCTTGTTCTCTTCTCACAAACATCACAATAACAGATTCCCTGTTTTAAAATGGCATGCTCTTCAATACCAGGCCCAAACAGCTTTTGTTTAAAAATCTCTCTTTCCCTCAGCAATATTCAGTATTATCAATATCGGACCTCACAGGTTTGGGGAGGTTTTGTACCTGAGGTAAAAAAAAACCCTGAAGCTTTCATTGCATGTGACAGTTGTGGCAAATCAGCATGCCAAGGTACTTTTCATCTTTACCTGCATTATGTATCCTAATAAATGTCTGCCTTCAGAGGGATGCCACTTGTCGAGAGCCGACATCCTCTCCCATAATGCCTTTCAGCAAACAACTCTGAGCAGCCATAGTTGTTAGAACCTGGTGCAACATGAAAATAAATCAACTCAGCCTGTCATCATGTGGCATCGTTCTGATCAGGCCTGCTTGACAAACTTTATCCTTTGGAGGGGGAAATGCAGATGGAAATGATGGGGGGGGGGGCTTTTTCAAAAGCTGTTTTCCTTTGAAAATGTTAAAATTATTCAGCCTTAACAACATGTATTTATTTACTCACAAAATATCCTTCATTATTGTGGGCAGGGCAAAGATATTGACTGAATCTTGCTTGGCTTGGTAGAGGGGGAGGAGGAGAGGAAAGAAAGAATTTGTCTGAGGCTTGTCCACCTGATCTGGAGAAGAAACTGAGGGTTCACTTTGAGCGTTATAGGCTGCTGGAGCCATGGGAGTGTAAACTTGGGCATCCATTCTACGAAAGAGTACTTCAACAAATCCCAAAGTCCCATTTGCCTGCGCTTGGAAGTTATGTGTGCCTAATGTCTCACTACCTTATCTGGTTCTCTTTTGTTGCTATTTTGCATAGTAGGGTTGCTTGCCTTGACTGTCCATGTTGTTATGTGTGACCCCCATTGATTTTAATGTATGGTAACCAAATGTCAAATAGGGTCTGGAGTTCTCCCAGAATTTCAGCTGCACTCCAGGCGACAGAGATCAGTTCCCCTGGAGGAAATGGCAGCTTCAGAGAATGAACTCTATGGCTTCACATCCCTGCTGAGCTTCCTCTCGTCCCCAAGCTCCATCCTCTCCAGGTACTGTCTCAAAACCCACAGGAAATTCCCAAGCCAGAATTGGCAACCCTAACAGTTCAGAAACAACAAGCTATGGTGTCCTTGCCTGAAGACTCCAGCAGAAATTTTAATTCCACATTTGTGCTTTCATTTTTTTTTAAAACAAATTTGGATTATGAACTGTTTTTCCTCCTGGGCAGTGGAAGGAAAATGTTGTATAGACTGTTTCCCTCCACAACCAAAGAAGTTAGAATGTTTTTAAAAGGAAAACTAATATTCTGAGATGGCATATGTTCTGTGCTACTAGACTAACAAAGGGACAGGACAGAAATAGTGTTGTGGCAGCTATTGTGACATTACGGAAACTGTTTGCTGCTACATCATTTATCACGCCATCTTATTTCATGATGGAACTATTACTATCACTAGCACTTTAGGACTTAACTGAATGTTTTGGAATATTTTAAATGTTTTAATGTGGTTTTACGGTACTTTTACTGCCCAATATAAGCTGCCCTGAGCCTGTTCGTGGAGAGAGCGGGATATAAATGAAATAAAAAATAAATAAAAATAAATGGTGCCTGAAGCTGGCAAGGGCTGCTTGAATACTAATTGGAAGGAGCTTACCTCGCTTATTTACACACTGGCTTGAGCTGTCCCTTACATCTCACATTTCTATGCACTGGTTGCTGCAGAAATTGGGAGGAACCATGGCTCAGAGGTAGAGCATCTGCTTAGGATGTAGAAGCTCCCTGATTCAATCCCTGGCATATCCAGTTAAAAAGGCTGGGCAGCAGGTGATGTGAAAGACCTCTGCCTGAGACCCTGGAGAGTGGCTGCCAGTTTGAGTAGACAATACTGGCCTTGATGGACCAAGCTTCTGATTTGTAGGGTTGCCAGCTTTAGGTTGGAAAATACCTGGAGATTTGGGGAATGAAGTGTAGGGAGCAAGGTGGACGGGGATGTCACACAATGTCCCTGATGCGATGATGTCAAGCGGCAGTGATGTTATCACTTTGGGGATATCACGCAGAGATGCTCTGCATTCTGGGCAAAACTCTATGGTTTTTTTGGCCTAAAACCATCTGCAAAAAGCAGAGCGTCACTGTGCAACATCCTGATGTGATGATGTCACTTCCATGAGATGTCATCACATCTGGGACATCACCGCGCAACATCCCTGTTTGAAGGCAGGGCTTCCCCCTACCGGCCAGCTGGCCAGTGGTGGGCAGAAGCCCAAAAATTCATGGGAACCCCCACTTGGATTGTGGGGTTGGCAACCCTAGTAGGGAGGGCAGGGGCCCTAGCAGTGGGTAATGCCATAGAGCACACCATTCAAAGCAGCCATTTTTTCCAGGGGAACTAGATCATCTGGAGATGAATTGTAACAGTGGGAGATCTCCGGTTTCCACCTTGAGGCTGGCAACCTTACTGATTCGGTATAAGGCAGATTCATGTGTTCATGTGACTATACTTAGGTTTAAATATTATTTAGCTTATTTTTTTATCCCATTCTAAGCCAAATAGGGTTACAATAACAAAAAAACCCTCCAAAATAAATTTTAATTACAATATCATAAAAGGTGCCAGGGAGAGTGTTTCAGTTGAGGCATGAGATGTCTGGCTGCTGCCTCTTCTACCTCTGGCTTTCACAGCTGGAAAGCCCTGGCTGCAACCTCTTCTCCCTCTCCATTGCTGTGTCATAAAACCAGGGCTATTGACACCTTTTGTGGGGGCTTCCCCAATCCTGAGAGCCAGTTTGGTGTAGTGGTTAAGAGTGGCGTACTCTAATCTGATTCCCCACTCCTCCACATGTAGCTAGCTGGGTAACGTTGGGCCAGTCACGGCTCTCTCAGAACTCTCTCAGCCCCATCTACCTCACAGGATGTCTGTTGTGGGGAAAGGAAGAGAAGGAGATTGTTAGCTGCTCTGTGACTCTGAATGAAGGGAGAGGTATAAATCCACCCAATCTCCTCCTCCTCCTCCTTTGTGATTTTGTGGAAATCAGTGCAACATTAGATATGAGTACCAACACTTAAAAAGAAAACAGAAAACCCCAAAAGCACAGTGCAACATCACATCTGCCCCCCCCCCCCCACTATTCACCTGCTGGTTCCAAAAGCAAGGGTGGATGTGAGGGCCTTGTGGCAGGAGAATGCTTCCCTGACATGGGCATATGGCATGCCTAGCCTCTCGCCTAATCAGAAGGTTGGGCTGGGAACAAATCAGAGCTGGAGAAATTGCAGAATGGAGGTGGTCCCTAATTTTCTTTAACGGCTAATGGACCCAGGTTCCTCAGTTCTGAGCAGAAGACTCGCTGTGAGGAGATATAAAATAACAGTTTAATGCTTGCTCCTGAACTGAACCAAGCCATGGTGAATGTTTTGCATACAGTGCTTAGATCATAGTACTGGTACAGACCACCTGAGAGCGTGATCTTTAGCAGATCTACTCAGAATCCTACTCAGGTCTATTCAGTGGGGCTTACTATGGCCGAGGACAGACTGGCAGTCTGGCCTGCTCTGCCTCCGCTTTGAAAGCGGAGGCAGAGTGGCAGTCCAGACTGCCACATCTGCCTGGAGGAGGTGGGCCGGACGCAATGCGTCCGCAATGCATCCAGCACCGCGCTCCTCCCGCAGCAGCCGGGCACCACTTAAAAGTGGTGTCCCGGCTGCTGCGGCGCGCGTTCCACCCGCTTCCGGTGGGTGTGAACGCGTGCCAGCTGGGGGAGCCGCATGGCGTTCGCACACTGCCGCAGGAAGCCGCCCACAGTCTGGACGCTGCAGGCGGCTTCCTTCCAGTGGCGTGCGAACGCCACGTGGGAGGGCAATTCCCCCCGCCTTGTTCTGCCGCACCGCGGAGGCGTGGCAGAACTCAAGTCTGTCCTCAGCCTAAGTGCTGCACTGTAGACATTGCCACTAGTTCTGGCTAATCTATATATTAAACATCTAAATTAATTTATATTGTTTAGTAGCTACAGTCTTCTATCTGTTTGCAAAATCAAACTTTGAAAAAGGAATGGGCACATAAAATGTGTTAACACTGACATATACAATAGCAAACTTAGGAAACTTTCCATTCAGTACACTGTGTAAATAAGCAGCTATTCTTACCTATGCATAGACAATGATTCCATTGAACAGAACTTGCATTTGACCTCCGACTCCAAATTCTAATGTGTTTCCCATCCCCTTTTAGCATTCAGCTGCCTAGCTGTGGGCTACTCCATGACATCAGATTACTTCAACCAAAGTCAGCCAGAGGGATCGTAACTCAGCACCTTTGTGACATCAAAGCAGATCAGTGGCTCACTCCTGGACAACAGACATTGGCAAGTTGTCGCCTGAAAATCCAGGAACAGGTGGCTAATGGACAACAGAGCTAGTCAGTTTGCTGGGAGAATGGAAATATGTCACTATAACGATAGGCCCTTGGCCAGCTATCATTATTTCAAATCCCAGCATGATGAACCACAACCCTCTCAATGTTAGTGAATTATGCCTTGTGTAATATTTGATGAGGCAAAATGTTGTAACTTATGCAAAGTAAGACATCAAAGGGCCACTACTTCAGTGCTATATAAAATGGCTGCCGCTCTGGGTTTGTATTCCTTATCCAGTGTTTTGCAGAACAGCTTCCTTCCATGCAACTAGTCATGGAACACATTGTTCCTACTAGGGCCTTTTCGGTGGTACTCACAAGTACTGCGTACTGGCAACCTGTTTTGAGGCTCTCCTAAATCCTGAGGGAGGAAATTGGTGCAACCTTATAGATGAGTACCAACACGTTTTTTTGTGAGTAACAAAAAAGCACTGATTCCTACTGTGAATCACTAGTATTATACCCATTGTTTTCTAAATATGCAGTCAAAGTCCATAAATGACAAGGCACAACTTGTTTTGGTGGGGCGAGGATGAGTCAGGAATTAATTCTCATTTACCTGGAGTGGGCTTTTGCTGTGTTCCCAGTGATGGAAAAATTCATTTGATTTACAACTCTTCACTAGTTGTCAAGGATATAATTGCATGAGCCACTTGACAAAAAGTTATTCTAAAAGTCACTTATGGTGACATAGCAGGATGAAGTGGGTGGCTAAGGACTTCCGAATTAAACAAGATTTTTCAAAAAAAGAAATCCAGATGGAAAAAATATTTGTCTTTCTGAATCTTTTTTTGTCTTGCCTGTTATTAGACCATGGAAAGGTTTTTGTGTGTATGTACACGCATGTATTAGGGCTACAATATTCATTTGATTAACTGATTAGATTAGCACATCACATTTTGACATATCAAAAAGATGTTTACTCCCCCTTATTACCAGTGCTGTCAAAACTGAAGGTAACAAATAACTATCTTAAGAGATACAGTCTTCTTTCCTCATCCTGAAAGGATTCTGTTACGCCAGTTTGGTGTAGTGGTTAGGAGTGTGGACTCTAGTCTGGGAGAAATGGGTTTGATTCCCAACACCTCCACATGCAGCTGCTGGTGTGACCTTGGGTCAGTCACAAGTTTTTTCAGGGTTAGTCTCTCAGGAGCAGTCCTCAAAAGAGCTCTCTCAGCCCCACCTACCTCACAGGGTGTCTGTTGTGGGGAGGGGAAGGGAAAGGAGATTGTAAACAACTCTGAGTGAAGGGTGGGGTATAAATCCAATCTCCTCCTCCTCCTTCTCCTTGTGGTGGAAATGTCTTTACCCAAACCCTGCTGTGTATTAAGATCTGCTGATGAAGCCATACTCCAAGTACTACCTTGTTGTGGATGTACTGCCAGTAGTCTCCAATGTCTCTTCATTTGTTGCCCCAGTAATGTGGAAGGCCCCTTTCCCTTGAAGCTCTACTGACATTACCATTTGTCTACTTCTGAATGCACGTAACCCATTTTTGTTCTCTTGTGCCTTGCTTTCAGGGGTTTGGCTCCGAACTGACATAGAAATTTGCACATTTATCTGCTGCTGTTTCAGGGTTGCCAAGTCCGGGTTGGAAAATACCTGGGGACTTTGGGGGTGGAGCCAGGAGAAGGTGGGGTTTGGGGAGGGGAGGGGCCTCAGCATGGTACAATGCCATAGAGTCCACCCTTCAAAGCAGCCATTTTCTCCAGCGGAGCTGATCTCTGTCAGCTGGAGATCAGTTGTAAAAGATCCCCAGGCCCCACCTGGAGGCTGGCAGCCCTATGCTGTTTTGATCTGCTTTACAGGACAAATAGAATGATTTCATTACTGTTATTCTATTTTTAAGTTTTTAGGCAGTGTAATGTTTTGTAAACACCACTTTAAAAAGCAATATAGAAATGAGGGAAATAAGTCAATACACTTACCAATCAACAAAGTTGTCTTTACATGGGCAACAATTCTAATATTTGTGAATGTATGTACAGATAAAAACAAAGAAATAAACAGTTTTGCAAAATTTAGGAGCTAACAAGATTTTCTAGGAGTTTGGGAAGAGGCAAAACCAGCCCCCTTACCAGGGTAGAATTGCAGGGGGCAGTGGCTATTGTGTTTATGGACTTCTGCAGCTATCCACCCACCCATCCATCCATCCACCCACCCATACCTATGCTCATCCAAAATCTGAAGGTTTAATTGGAAAGGAAAGGGCTAACTAATTGGCAGCTGTATTTACCTTTCAGGAGAAATCTTCTATTTGTCTGAAACACAACATTACTTGTCTTGGAAGACAAAAGCCCAGTCCTTAAAAAAATAACAATTTATATATATATATAAAAATCAGGCATGAAAATAACAGCTGAATCAATTAAACTTGATTTGGCAGATCTGCTTCTGACAAATAGAAGGACGTTTCTGATTAGTCCCAAGAAGAAAATGAAAAAAACAACAAAAAAAAACCCCTTCTCCCCCCCTTCACACTCCTTCTATTCTCTCCTTCTTTAAAGCCAGGAGATGTCAGAAGGGGGTGGGTAGTGATATGCAAAAGACGGCCTCCATAACCAAAGTAGCCTGCAAAATTAGGTGTCAGCATGCAAAGCTTATTGATGTATGAATGCGGAAAATGAAAGCCTGCAGTAGACAGACAGGGCTAAAGGTGAGACAAGCACAGGGAGAGCAGCTGTACATCTACGTCAAGGTGTTGCTATATGAGACTTGCTTTTTTTTTTTTCTGGAGGGCCACAGCCTAACAAGCAAAGCTGGGCCATAAATGATGAAACAATACAATGTAGGCATTCACTGTATGAATATCAAATAAATTGACTTGGTCTCTCCTTCCATTCTCTTCACCCCCCCCGCCCACTGCCTCCCCTTCGACTCTCCCCCTCCCCTTTCAAAGTATGCCTGTGTATTCATTAATAAATTCATATCCTGAGTTTTCAATAAAAGAGAGAAAATGCAGTGTAAACTGGAGTTACTTAGTGACACCCGGCTCATTGCTTTTTATTGTCGCTTGCAGCTACGAAGCCTTCACAAGTGCACTGGTAGAATTTATTACTGTCTGTCTTTGTGGCAACTTGGCGAAGGGAGCCTTTTGAAGAAAATTGACCCGCACTTCATGAATATGATGAAAAATGCCAATAACGCTACAAAGACGATGCTCTTGACATTAGTGGGCTGAGAACTAAGGAGATGGTAATGAAAGGGTTGCAATTATGAACCCGTTATGCTTTCTTCCACGCCATCGGGGGTTGTGCAATTTCAGTCAGTTCCAAAGTCCTGCTATCTGACTTTGCATACAGCCTCCCAGGGCATGCTGGGAAAGCCTGGGTGCTCCTTCATCTCCCTTATCCTAGAGTGTTTTAGACAAGGAAGGGTGAATAAAGGAGGATGACCTTCCAAGAAGCCAACGTTATTGGTCAGTTTGTATATTGATTTCCACGTTTATCTAATCTACAGGACACAGAGCAATATTTAAGATAAAAAGGTAAGATATAAAAGGAAATTCTAGGGCTGAGACAGAGGGAGATTATTCCACTTTTACCCCTCACCAAAGTCTTCATGTTTTTAAAATCCGCTTCGATTCTAGGTTCAAAGGCAGTAGGCCACTGAATACTATTTGCATTGGGGGAGTATTCAGGGAGGACCCTCTTGAATATGGCCCCTGAACCTTTTTAGCCTATGGGGGCATTTGGAATTCTGACACAGGGTAGTGGGCACAACAACAAAATGGCTGCTGCAGGAGGCGGAGCCAAGCATACAGTGGATGCCTAAGTGCAGGGGAGAAAGAGATGAGAGAGAATAAAACAAATACTGTGGTGGCAGCTGCCACTGAAACAATGTTATATTAGTTTGCATAGCCAACCAGATCTACACTGGCAAATCAGAAGCCCTGCTGGGCAAGAACCCTACATGGCTCCACCCATTTTCTAAAAACAATTGTTGTGTGCCAAGAAAGGTGTTGGCAGGTGCTGTGGTGCCCAAGGGCACCATGTTGGGGACCCTTGCTCTTGAGGATCTGGGGTTGTGGTCTTTTTGGTGGCATCTGGTTGGCAACTGTGGAACTTTGAGAGAGTTTGGGTTTAATCCATCAGGACTTCTTAGTTTTTCTTTTCAGTGTTAGTTACCACCTTGTCAATATACATGACTTGCCTTTGAACAACATGCTGGCATCAACACAATGGCAATGTCACTTCCATTCCATGTAGCGATCCTGCATATTTCTTGGCAAACCTGTTTGGCATTTGAACTTATCTTGTCTGACAGTCAAGATCAAACTGTGAGCTGGTTCGGTTTTCCTGGTAATAGTTTATATCACCAGGCACATTTGTAAACTTATACTAGTTATGATCGCTCCTCTCAATTGGACTCTCCATCTTGGGCTATTTCAGAGGCTTCTTGTTTGGTGCCCCTCTGTGACTGGAATGCACTAGTGTCTATTCATGCTAAAATAGATCCTCCTGTTCCTCCTGCAGTTTCTGCAGTTAGAGAATTATAGTGCATAATGCCATGACAATATCAATCCGATCCAGTTTCATATACTCAATTAACATTGTGGACCAACCCAGACCTAAAATCTGGGAAGAAATCTTTTTTTTTTTTTAAATTAAGGGCTTGAACAGATAGGGGGATTTTTGGATCACTTAATAGACTATGATGATGAGTTTTTATCATTTTCTCAGCTGAGGTTTAGATATGAGTTGTTGATTTCTACTGAATGGCAATATCTACAACTGCAGCATCCACTGGTATGGAAATGTGGCCCGAACGCACTAACTCCCTTACTCCTGGAAACTGTCATTGAATCAATGTAGAAAATGAAACCTACAATATTTGTCTATAAATATTTAGTGTTAATTTAAAAATATGGTATGCAGAGTCTCAGAAATGACTGCAATAAGGAGCTGAATCACACTGTTTTGCCAAAGCCATGGGACGTGGCCCTAATTTTATATCTCCTGTTTCTGTGGATCTCAAGCTGCAATTTATTCTGCAAAAAATATTGTTTAGGATATATTGGTTACCACAGCACCTTTTTAGTAAGTAAAACGACAAGGTGCTTACTTACAGGATGGATCTCTTAAACTTATGCCCAGTTATTCAGTCTTTTGAAATAATTATTCATCAATTTTGTATTAGAATATTAATTGACGTTTAAGGATGCTTATATATTTCTGAAGTAGTTGCCTTTCTCCTGGAGGCTAAGTGATGGTCAAGGAAAATGACCCTCTGTGCCTTTACTGTTGAACAACTTACAACCTTATCAACATTTGAATGTATGGTATATAGACAACAATTGCATCTGGACAGATTTTTTTAGATATTTTGAAACCTTTTATGGGTGCTTATATGTCGACTTGCCAGCAATGTTGTTATATTTTTTATTTCTTCTTAGTTTGAGGTTTGTAACTATTTAAAAAAACTGTGAGCTGATCAGGGACATGTTCAGATTCCATTGTGCAACTTGAACAGCTGCAGAACAAATTGGTTTCCTGTTGGTCAGAAGCTGACTCACAGTGATGGGGGACTACGTGGGGAGTCAGGTTCTTATCTACCTGGCCCCCGCACCAAAATAGTGACACAGTGACATTTTTAAAAGGGAGATTTCCCCTCCCATCCAAGCTTGTAGGGACTGAAGCAATGCCTTTTTCATGCAGGGAAGGGGGGGGGGGGGGGTCAACAGCAACAGGAGACCCCTGGTCAACCCAGTCATATTTATTATTCAGGTTGTTGTTTTTTAAGGCCAGGTGAGATTGTGTCCAGGATCTGTTCAACAGTGGAATCGACAGCCTGGAACAATGATGAACTGGAGGCCTTTAAGCAGAGCCTTCAGGACCACCTCTTGAGGATGTTGTTATTGTGCATTCCTGTATGGGGTGGTGGTGGTGATGGACTAGATTACCTCCAAGATAGCCGACAGTGCTAACACTCTATGACTCTATGACCACTGCAGAAACAATGCCTCTCTGTGGGTGATCTTGTATCTCTAAAATACAATTTGAAAACCAACCTTCAAACCCACACCAAACAGAGAATACTACTACCTAGAGATTGATGTGAGGATGGTGTTGCGTTTTCTCCTCAAAAGGAAAAAAAAAAACCTAGATGGAGGAATCTGTTGAAGAACTAAGAACGTAAAGCACAATACTATGTGGCTTGTAAAATGAAAATTTAAAAACCCAACAAAACAAAACAAGTGGACTTGGCCTCACACTGAACGTTTTGACACTTTGTGAACCTGCAAGCCAGCAATAAAATCTTGCTTGACACTAAAGACAAACTGGGAATGCAAAGTCCTTGGACTCTTTGGTTATTGAACATTTGACTGCCATATTTATTGTCAGGGTTGCTCGTTTCTTCTCTCCCAATACAATAAATTAATTTCACAGCCAAACAACTTACTTAAAAGGCTTGGATAAATTTCTTTACAGGGAAAATGCACAGCAGTTAAGATAATCTTAACTCAGAGCTCAATAAAGAGGCTGGGGGGGGGGGGAACACACTTCAGTTTATGCTTGCATGAGAGCTGGTGTGATTAAGTGGCAAAAATGGAGCCAGGCCTTCACAACTAGTGAACTTCCATGCTGAATAAAGCCTGCCAGCGATGCATGAGGGGCTACAAGGGGCTCAGCGGACCTGGTTTTTCTGTCTTCCTGGGACTGCCAAACAACAGGGTGCTCTTTGAGTACCTGGCAGCTTACCAAACATGTCTGGTGAGTTGGATTCATTCTGGTGGTTCATAGACTGAAGTGATGGTATAAACTAGAACAAAAAAAAAACCCTGTTCAAATCTCATTCTGTAGAAAATGTATTAAGTGGGCTCAGACAAGGGCCTTTTTTTTTCAGCTTCCTTGTCTTCCACATAGCAATGGTGATGGCCTACCTTGCAAGGCTTTCCTAAGAAATACTCCTAAAAGAGATTCATAGTGCCATCCTAAACAGAGTTAAAACCCTTCTAAATCCTTTGACGTCAATCGGCATAGAAGGATGGAAATCTGTTTAGGATGGTGCTATAGCTTGCTTAAGGCCACCTGTTGCCTTTATGGCAGAGATAACCCTGAATGAGGGACTTTCTTTTCTGTAGCTGAGCCTTTTAGCCACTGTACTACAGTTACATCAGCAATAGTCTTTTGTCTCCCTCACAGAAGCAAATAAAATTCTCTGTGATGTCAGAAACCTGTGTAGAACTTGCTTTGGTAGCTGGGCTGAACCTGCCTTTGTCTTACAAACCACCCTATAACAAAGAAACTCCCAAAGGACTCACAATTGCAGCTTTTGTGGACTTCAGTGGGCTCTAGCTAGGGCGGCCAGGCCTCCCTCTATGACAGGAGGCCTCCTGCTGGCTGTCCTAGTTGCTTGTTTGCTTGCTGCTGCTCCAATATTTTACCATAGAGTTTCTAGCGATTCCTAGAGTTACCCTAAGTCACTTCCATAGACTTTCTAGCAATTCCTAGAGTTACCCTAAGTCACTTCCATATTTTCCCTGGAAGTGACATAGTAACAGAGCTGAAGTCATTCCTTCCACCATCCGTGAAAGCTTATGCTGGAATAACATTTTGTTTATATATAAGGTGCCACAAGACCTCCCATTTACTTTTCTGTGTGCATCTAATGCCCAGCATTTTTAAATTTCTTTGCGCACAAGATTACTGGACTATGTAATATGGGAAGCATCCATTTTTAATACGAATGATAGTTCTTAAATATAATAATAATAATATAATAATATTTAATAATATTATATTCTTTATTGTCATTGTACATAGTACAATGAAATTAAAAAGTGCCATCATTCAGTGACTCTCAACATATAATCATGCGCACTCACACATAAAGTTGTGACTCTTATTAGAATGACTTGATAGATATGCATTTTCCTATTTCTCGCAAATATATGCATCACTGGCCAATAATCACAGCTTTTGCTGGGCTTAGAAAGATCCAGTGGACCCTCTCCTCCCCAGGCTAGGAATGCAAGCCTCCAAGTGGAACCTGGGGATCCGCCAGATTACAGCTCATCTCCAAACCATAGAGAACAGTTTCCCTGGAGACAATGCATGCTTTGGAGGTTGCACTCTGTGGTATCTACCACACTGAGGTTCCTGTCATCACTGGGCTCCATCCCCAAATCTCCAAGGGTTTCCCAACCTGGATATGGCAACCCTACCCCCCATCCCCCGCCAGTGGCCAGGGGGACTTGGCAACCCTGCTCCTCACACACAACATAGACTTGCTAAAGGTACAGATAATGGGGCAGGGAGAAGAAGTTGAGGATGCCCATTCAGGATCCCTTTCCTTCATGGAGTGCTGTGCTGAGGTAAAGAGTCAGGTTATATCCCTGCTTTAAGCCCTTTCCAGGCAATATAAACCAAGGACAATGAAAGATATTCCAATTAGGATGGCTCAGTATTCCATATGACAGAAGAGTTCTCAGTTTTATCCTTGCCTGGGTGGGGAGTAGCATTTCTACACTAACAGGAGACAGGTTAGGGGGTTGACAAAACCAACTCTTTCTTTTTCTTTATTTATTACTTTCCATTTATATCCTGCCTTGCCGGGCAAACTTTTTCTTATAATGACCACCCATTACCTGAGAAAGTATTGTGTTTACTCTAGCTAACATCAACACTGTTCTATATCATGGGACGGTTAAATATTTTAAATATTCAGGAAACCCAGTTCATACGAATGGCTCAAAATCAACATTTGAGCAGGTCCTCAATGTGAATTCCCCAAAAGGGGAGCTTAGATTCAATCAGTTGTATCCAAGGACTTACATAAGAGTCCTTCCTCAATAAGGAAAGATAACCAGTCTTGTCAAAGACAAAGGCCACCTTCAACCACATGTGAAACACAGCAGCCTAGGATCATGCTTCCAAAGAGTGAACTCCCAGTTCTAATTGCAGCAAAAAAAATTGTACTGAACAATAAAGTTTAAGAGAAAATGAAATAAGTCAGCATCCTTACAGATCCCCCCCCCCCCCAAAAAAATCTGAAAATGTGACAGATTCTATGCAGGTAAACACTATGCCAATTTACTCAAAAAGTATTCCACTGGATCAAATGTAAACGTGAGTGAATATTCCCTTTTTCTGTTTCTTTTTATATTCATATATATATTTTTGTCAGCAAATTTGTTCCTCCATTTTTGGTTTTGCAGTTTCACTTGTATAGGTGTATGCATGTCGTTTGGGTTTTAAGCACAATTTATATGTTAGGTCATTTCAATGTATAATAATATATAGAATGTATAATGCTGATTAATTGACATAAAAGTATGTAAACTTGAAAAAAATGCATTTTTATGGGGGGGAGGAAATCAAAGCAAGGAAACAGAAAATGTGAGAATAAAAAAAATCACAGGTACAGTTTGCAAAAGGAAAAGTGAAATTGCAAGTGGGATTTTCAGGTCGAAACAACAGGGATGAAATATTCAAAACCATTTCTTCTTCAATGGGACTAAAGGCTTGCAGCCTTCATGTTGTAAGATTTGTGGGCTGTGGTTTCTTCAGCACTCACCACAAAATTATATGTCCCATCATTCTTTGTGCTTTCCTGCACGATTCTATGGTGATATCTTGGATAGCTTCAGTGCTACTGACCACAAAAGTTACACTTCCCATTTTCTACACTGCCCTTTCTACTGAAACTTCACTGAGAAATTCCAGGGCTTCATAATTTATAACACTTTAAAACAAGAAGACCCCCTCCCACACCATTCATTATGGTCTGGCCTTTCCTCATCTCCCTTGCAAGATGTTGGACTTTGCATTTTAATAGAGATGAAAACATTTTCCCACTTCTGTTCCTTTACTGTATGTTGAATTTATTTTGCCCTGCAATCTACTCATCTTGAATTCTGATTCAGCTAGGAAAATGTCTAATGCTGATTTCAGAATTGGAGCATGAGCTGCTTATTGCACCTTTATTTGCATCTTTCCTCTCCTTTGTGTTTGATCATGTACTACAAATAAGGAATCTTACATTATAGTACATATGATTGTATGCAAAGACTGGGACAAATGTGGTATCAGTACATCATAAAAAGAATCTTGACACAATTATACATGCAATCAGATCAAAATTGCTTTCTTCCAGTGTTTCATCAATCACACTTTTGCACATGCACACTGGTTTATTAGTACAGACATAGAATCTTGGGGCGGTTGATTTTTTTCAGTATTGTATCAATGCACATGCACATACACATGGACATATGTAGCTGCCTTATGCTGAATCAGGTCATTGGTCTATCAAGGTCAGTCCTGTCTACTCAGAAGTGGCTCTCCAACATTTTAGGTGGATGCATTTCACATCCCCTACTACTTGATCTTTCCAACTGGAGATGCCAGGAATTGAACCTGGAATCTTCTGCATGGCATGCAGATGCTCTACCACTGAGGCACATTCCTACTCTATTGACACTTGCACATCATTTATGTGTGGGGAGGGTAGACAAAGGAATTAAAAGATGTGGCGAACTTCCTTTCTTCCAAGGAAATCTGGGAGGCATCTATGGTCCACCTTCATTTTATTCTCGCAACAAACTCACAGATTTGAGTAAGGAGTCAAACTGATGGTTAACAACCCTCTAACCACTCTACTGTGTTGGCTTTCATGCACGTACCATGCTCAGTATACATTTAAGAACTTAGAAGCAGAATAATAGAGACTTCCTAATGCACCAGTTTGGAATAGATAGTGCTGGGGAAGAATCAGCAGTCATGGTGCACATTGGCATCAGTTATGTTGGGAAATGTAATTGTGTGGCTCTGGAGGAAAAAATTAGGTTACTAGGCAGAAAGTTAAAGGCCAGTACCTCAAAGGCATTTTCAGAACTGCTACTGGATCCATGCAAAGGGCCAGCTAGACAGACACTGATCAGGTGCATCAATGAGTGGATGAGAAAGTGGTGTTGGGAGGAAGGGTTTAGATTTGTTAGGCACTGAGGAATTTTTTGGAGCAGGCTTCTGGAGTAGGCAAAAGAAATGCACTTCACTTGAATCAAAAGGCTGCTGACAATTAATGTTGAAAAAGTGTCAGAGCAGCTTTTAAACTAATGCCAGGGAGAAAGTTGACAGGATATGAGGAGCGTCAGGTTCAGGATAACTCAGTCCAAAAGGGCAATTATGTAAACACTCAGGGTAATACTGATAAGGGCATAATAAAACTTGGGGGTGAGGGTAGGATGGTGAAAGAGGGCCATGTGTGGCAACAAAGGGACCGAAGAGGAAGCTAGAGTGCTTGGTGCTCAGTGACAATTAAGGTATAGTGGATATCTCAGAATCATGGTGGAACTGAGAAAATCAATAGGATACAACTATCTCTGGATATAAACTCTAGAGGCAAGACAGGGAGGGATGGTTTGGAAGAGGTGTTGCATTGTACATCAAAAAGGGCATAGAATCAAATAAGCTAGAAAACATTAATGGAATGAACTTCTCAACAAAAGTGTTATGAGTGGAAATACTGGGCCCTAAAGGTTGCCTAAAGTGGGGATGTACTATCACCCACCTGATCAAAACATTGAGGCTGATCTTGAGATGGAGAAGGAGATATGGGAGGTGACTAAATCATAACATTATGATTCTGGGAGCTTTTAACTACCCTTACATTGACTGGGTAAACATATGCTCGAGTCATGCTGTAGAAATGAGATTTCTAGACATCCTGTGCACTGGAACAGTTGGTCGAAGAGCCAACAAGAGGGGTAGTAACCTTGGACTTGGTTCAGAGTGGGGAATCAATACCTGGTGAGAGATGTAGTTGCAGCACTTGGGAACAGTGACCACAATGCTATTAAGTTCAGCATTCATGTCCAGGTTAGGAAAGGCAATGCCAAGTCTAAAAGAAGGCCTGTGTGGTTAACAGTGCAAGTCAAGGAAGCTATAAAAAGTAAAGAGACTTCTTTTAAAAAGTGGAAGGCCTGCCTGAATGAATTGAACAGAATGGACCACAGGCTATGACAAAAGAAATGTAAGTCAATAATGCATAAATAGAATTTGAGGAGTGGATTGCTAAAAGCATCAAGACAAACTATAAACATTTCTTTAAATATAATCCAGAGCAAGAAAACAGTGAGAGAAGCAGCTAAGCCTTTGGATGACCAAGAATACAGGAGCTGCTAAAGGAAGATAGGGAGGTGGCAGAGAAATAGGGTTGCCATGTCCATGTTAAGAACATAAGAACATAAGAGAAGCCAATGTTGGATCAGGCAAATGGCCCATCAAGTCCAACACTCTGTCACACAGTGGCCAAAAATACCAGGTGCCATCAGGAGGTCCACCAGTGGGGCCAGGACACCAGAAGCCCTATCTATACATTGTGGCTAATAGCCACTGATGGACCTCTGCTCCATATGTTTATCCAATTCTTCCTTGAAGCCATCCACGCTTGTAGTTGCCACCACCTCCTGTGGCAGTGAATTCCATGTGTTAATCACTCTTTGGGTGAAGAAGTACTTCATTTTATCTGTTCTAACCCGACTGCTCAGTTGGGAAATACCTGGGGATTTTGTGGGTGAAGCCATAGAGTCCAACTTCCAAACTGACCATTTTCTCCAGGTGAACATATCTCAGTCAGTCACCTGGATATCAGTTGTAATAGTGGGAGATCTACAGACACTGCCTGGAGATTGGCAACCCTAAAGAAAAGCTCAATTAATTTATTCTGCTTCTGTGTTCACTGTGGGAAGTGTGGGGCATGTACCCATGCCACAGCCACTGTCTTCAGGAAGGGAGTCTTAAGAATTGAGTCAAATTGATATGATAAGAGATGACTTTCTAGACCTATTAGGAAAATTAAAAACTCATAAGTCTCCAGGTCCTAATGGCACATACTCAAAAGTTCTTATGGAATTCAAATGTGAGATTGTTGGTCTACTAATATACATAGCTTGTAATCAGGGAGGATGGATGTATTTTTAACCAATCAAATGTGATGAGCTAATCTAATCAGTTAATTGAATAAACAATGTAAAATTGTTCTTTGGGAAGTTCCAAAAGTTCTTAGGGAACTCAAATGTGAGATAGTTGATCTACTAGCCTGTATATGTAACCTACCACTAAATTCAGCCACTGTACCAGAAGACTGGAGAGTAGCAAATGTTATATCAGTTTGTAAAAAGAGATATAGAGGGGAACCAAAAAATTATGGGCCAGTCAGCCAAACGTCTGTCCCAGGCAAATAAGCAGAAACTGCAATCAAAGATAGAATTATTAGGCACATAGAGGAAGGAAGCTTGCTGATGGAAAATCAGCATGGCTTCTGCAAAGGAAAGTCCTGCCTCACCATCCTTTTGGATTTCTTTGAGAAAGTGAACATGCATGTAGACAGCGGTGACCTGGTAGACATTACATACTTGGACTTTTAAATGGCTTTTGACAAGGTACTTCACCAAAGACTCCTGACTAAATGGAGAAAACTCAGGATTCATGGGATAAGAGCATGGGTTCTCTTATGGATTAAAAATTGGTTAAATTATAGGAAGCAAAGAGTATGAATAAATGGATAGCTCTCATAATGGAGGTAAGTAAGCAGTGGGGTCACACAAGGATTGGTACTGGGGCCAGGATGATTTAATTTATTCATAAATGATCTGGAACTGGGGGTGAGTAGTGCAGTGGGCAGAATTGCAGATGACACACAATTATTCAAGATGGTGAAAATCAAGGGTGACTGTGAAGAGCTCCAAGAAGATCTCCACAACCTGGCTGAGTGGGTGACAACGTGGTAATTGAAGTTCAGTGTTGGTAAATGTAACATCAAGACAAAAAAAAATCCCAATTCCAAATATAGGCAAATGTGGTCTAAACTTGCTGAGACTGAGAGGGAAAAAGATATTGGGGTCATAACTCAATGAAACTGTCAACCCAGTATGCTGCAGCATTGAAAAAAGCAAATTCTGTGTTAGGGATTATTAGGAAAGGGATTGAAAATAAAACAGTATTATAATGCTCCTATATAAATCTATGGTGAGGTCTTATTTGGAATACTGTGCAATGGTAGTGACCATATTTCAAAAAAAGTACAGACAAGGGCAGCAAAGATTATTAGTGGTTTGGAGTACCTTCCCTATGAGGAAAGGCTGACATTACGAGACTTTTCAGTTTAGAAAGGAGACAACTAAGGGGAGACATGATAGAGGTTTATACAATTATGCATGGGGTGGAGAGAGCTGAAAAAAGAGAATTTTTTCTCCTTCTCCCAAATACTAGATCTCAAGGGTATCTGATGAAGCTGATGCACAGTAGATTGTGGACAGTCAAAAGAAAAAAGTTTCTTTACACACGGAACGATTAAAATGTGGAATTCATGGTCAGAGAATGCAGTGAATGCCACAGGCATAGAAAGCTTTAAATGGGAATTAGACAGATTAGTGGAGGAGAGGTTTATCAGTGGCTACTAGCCATGGTGACTAGAGGCAACCCCCATGTTCAGTGGCAGTAAACCTCGGGATCCCAGAGCCAGGAGTCAACATCAGGGAAAGGCCTTGTCCTCTGTGCCCTCTTGTTGGACCTCCAGAGGAACTGGTTGGCTACTGTGTGAGACAAGATGCTGGACTAGCTGGACTGATCCAGCAGGACTCTTCTTATGTTCTTATGACTTGAACAGATTTTTCACTTAATTACTAGTTTTGCCCAAGCAGGAAACAAAAGAAAGCTTAAAAGAAAGCTTTAGACAAAGAAGGAATCCCTGCACCATTTCTTTTCATATTCATTGATATTTTTGTCAACCTTTTTGTCCACTTCTTCCAGTTGGTTTTGTAGATACATTTGTCTTGTGTGTGTATGCTGTACAGTTTTTACACCTGACATAAAATATTAATCTGAGCAACACATGTCATTTATATATATTACATACAGTGCAGAGTGATTCACAAATAATATCAAAAATACATCCATTTTATAGGAAGAATTTTGGCGCAAAAACCTAAAAAATTGTAAAAAATTCATTTTTTAAAAAAAATCATGCAATTGGATTGTGTAAGAAAGAGGTAAAATCGAAACAGGGATTTTTGTGTCGAAACAGTTGGAATGAGAAATTCGAAACCATTCCTCTTGTAACCAAAGCTGATTGCCAACTCTATCCACACAATGCCAAGGCAGTTCTGTGTGATGCCCTTGTGAATGGGGCTTTTAATGTGACAAGCAAATGTGACACTCTCTGCCATGGTTTCCTATTTTCCTTTGGAAACATTAAACTAATTAAAAAGAGTGCCCAGAAAGGTAGATGATGAAAGAGGGTACACCTACATTCCTTACCAATCTGCTTTCATAAAGACAGCAAGGGGGGGGGGGGGGGCGGAATATAAAGTGGCTGAAAATGAAAGGTTGTTTCTAGAGCTACCTAGCATAATAAGCTGATAGTAGCCACAGGCGTGATTTTCTGTCCTTGTTCCAGCAAACCCATATTAACCCTTCATGTGGCCTGCCTTGCTCTTGATATATGCCATGTGTCACTTGCGGGTGCTACTTCTGGAGGTGTGCTTTCTGTCAGATCGCTCAATTAATTATAATTGTCCTGCCTTTAAAGGCATAGCCCAGGGCCTACCAGGGGGTGTGGCCCTCAGGGGGTTTCATTTCCAGCCCCAGCCTACAGACTCCAAGTCAATCAAGAGATTCAGCTCATCTATATTTAATTTAATCCAGTGTACCTTCATACTTTTTTAAAAGAAAGAAAGAAAGAAAAGGCGTAATTACAGAGAAGAGGCAGGTGTATTCTGTGGCTTCCTGGTGCTGCAGTACTGCAAAACAATAAAAATTATCTGCACTGACTTAACAGTGTGTCTAGAATCAGCCTAATATCTAAACTCAGAGGATGGGCATAGTGAGGGGCAGACTCTTCTCCTGCCCTGTGAAAAGTGGATCAGTGAGACCGCTGGCTGGGGTGCACTCCACAAAGGACCCTGCAGCATGCACCTTTCCCATAAAGGCTGTAGAGAGGTTCCAGATACTCCTGTACATGTATGGCAGAATATTTCTGGACAATGCAAGAACTGCAGCCCCTGATAGAATCTCCAAGGTCACACATTTTTTCTTCAACCTTCCCATCTTGAATCCTCATATGATTTTCAGTTAAAATTAAAGAAGTTGTAATATTTATTTATTTATTTGTTTATTATTTATTTTGTATCCTGCCCTCCCTGCCAAGGCAGGCTCAGGGTGGCTTACATAAAACATATTGAACAGTAAAACACAAAATTAGATAAAACCACAACAATATACTTTTAAAACACAGCATAAAGTGCGAGTGCTGTTCACGAGACATTAGCAGCGTCTGACCTTAACATGCTAATAGTGATAGTAATTGGAATCTAACATTAACATGTTGATGACGATGTTGGTTGGTTAGGGCCAGGATCTCGATTTATTAGGGCGGCTCTAATACTTCAAACATGGCAATTTTCATTCGCTCCCACTTCAGGTAGACTTTCATTTAGCATTCTAGGCAGTTGGGTATGTCTCAAATCCTCATTTAAAATCAAAATATCAATAGGATCACAGTGTTTAAGCAACAGCTAGCCAATGACGGTTTCAGTTCATATCACACAGTATGTCATGGAGAAAAAGGTGTATTAATTAGGAAATCAAAATCATTACACTCTCAAACATAAAGGAAAAGATATTTTAAAACGTGGCTCAAAAGTTTCCCTTTGTTTTAGGATTACATAGAGAGACAAGACATATGCTTGCATAGTTAGAAGGTTCTAAATGTTAAAAAAATTCTCAGCACTGGGTACTGAGGCCTAAGAGCTAGGGAAAAAAGGTCCAAAGCTAGAGAACAAAGGACAAGAAGTTTATCTCATCATAGCAGTCTTCAAAAGGAAGTTAAAAACTGGAACTGAACCTTATTCTCTTTTGTGCTAGAATCCAATCCCTTTAATAAGAACCCCCCCCTCAAGTATTGGACATGAGGGTGCCTATCCCATTTTAGGGCATGAACCAGTCATGACCATCCTAAAAGGCAAGGCACAGGTGGTTGGGAAATGCCAATTAAGCCCTATGCCTCTTCAACATGAATGTTTGTCATATGACCCAAGCTAGGGAAGAGCATTTCTGCTTAATAACAAGGCAGATTGACATGCAAATGAAAGAAACCACAGAGGCAGGCAGAAAGGTGAGAGAGTCCACTGTTTGAAATGGTCAAATTGCAGACAATAGATGCTTCGCTGGCTTAGAATTTGGAGGCTTTTTAAAATGGAAGTCATAACATAAAGTAGGCCAACATAAGTCAAGTTCACCAGAATTCCTATGACAGAGACCTCTTAAATGCAACAGGAACATCTGAGACTTCTCTGCAGCCCGCACACCCAGAGGAGACATTTCTCCATTCTTTGCTTTCTAAATATTATGAAATGGATTTGGTAGGTGAGATCATCCCACCTTTTCCAGAGAGCTTTAAAGCCATACAGAATCACAGACCTAATCCAGGTTCACGGTGAATCAGAATGACTATATAAGTAGAAGCTATTGGGCTACTGGATAACCAAAGAATTTTACTTCTTACAGATGATAAAATGCTTAACCCTTTTCAAACTCCCTTTGTATTCCGTTTTAGTAACTGGTTGCTAATGGATTTTTTCTTGTCATTTCAGACAGATCCATTTTAGTAACTGGCTGGTAGAGGAATTTATTTACCTGTTCATACAAACCTGGTTGCATCAGATTAGCAATGCATGGTTGAGCCGCTTTTGAGGGAAACTGCTTTTTTCGGTTTTCAACCGCTTTCTTGCACTTCTGAATCATTGTGGTGTCCTGTTTAAAATGTCCATAGCACTTCCTACAATGCCACTTCTCTCCCACCCTTTTCCACTGTGCAATCTTTCTTGGACTTTTAAAAACATTCTAAGGTGAGTACTATAGCGCTAAACCATTAAGATGCATTGACTCCATTGAAGTCAATGCATCTCAGTGGTGCTGCAATAGCACTGAAATGCTATAGTGGTTTAGTGCTTTACCACTCACCTTAGAACACTAAAAAAAAGTCTGAGGAAGATCACACGGCAAAAAAGGAGGGGTGGGGAAGCGGCTCTGTTTGAAATGACCATAGTGCTTCAGAGACGGCTCATTAACAGAAGGAAATTCGATGTATGAAACCCCCATCCCTGTATCGCTTTACTCAAAATCCGGCCAGCAATGAATAACATCCAGTTTAGAATGGTAATGTGAAAAGGGCCCTTGTAAAATTCGAAAAATGTGGTTCCCCCCTCCCTATTTTACAAATTTTATGAGTGTTTCATAGAACACTAGCCTGAGTTGACTTTTCTGAGCTGAGCTAAATCTTTAGGAGGAGAATGTTTCCTGTGCTTGACTCAGAAGTGCAGGAAACATTCTGGGAAGATGAGCAAAGTACATTTTCTTATGGGACACCTCTATCACCATTACTACAAAGGTCACCATGCAGACTTTTATTTTGAATTTTTTTTTATTTCTTACATATAAAACAAACAATAAACATACAAACATAAATACATAAATGGGGAAGATTCATTATATAATTTTTCCATGTAATCATTTGACCTCATGCTTTAACTAAAAGCTTCATTTCTTGTTTACACCTTATAATTTTAATAAACTCATTTTGCTCACAGATATATATGCAGTTTTTATATTTTTAAACTTTGGCTATAAGTCTAGGAATTTTGTCAAGTTCCTCTATCCATTTATAAAACCTTAACCATGTGTCCTCAAAATCTTCTTTGTTTTTCCCTCTCGAAATTAATGTTAGATTGTCCATCTCTGCTGTTTCCAGTATCTTGTTTATAACTTCTTCCTTTGAGGGAACTTCGCTTCTTCTCCAGACCATGCAGACTCGTCAATACCCCTGGTTCTGCTCATTTCTTCATCAGTTACATGAATAAGGGTGAAACAAAAAGGTTTAAAGCTTGGTGCATGTGCCTTCACTTGCTATTGTCCAGCATCATTATTGTGGTGTGGTGGATGGTGTACAATTAGTACCTGGAGTAAATGGATTTAAAATCTGGATATTCCATGTAGCTCACTGTGTGGCCTTAGACCAGTATCTCACTCACATGCAAACCCACCTCATGGATTGTAGTCAGGAAAAAAAATGGGGGTGGGTAGGTTAACGTATACCACCATGAGCTCCTTGGAGGAAGAGCAGGATATAAATGGATAGATTACAAAAGCAATTGTGTCAGTAGCTAGTGAATTATAATGGACCAAAGTGGCAGAACCAACAGATATTTGGGTGGATTCTACACCTTTCCTGCCACTCCATTGAGCAAGGTTCAGTGCCTTCCTCTGGCTCTTTGGAAGAACCACTTAAGTTGGAGGAAAGCTCCTTACACTGGAAGAAGTATTCAAGCGTTGTTCAGTGGAATGTCAGATAGGAGCAGGATCCACCCCATTGGTACTGCTGCTACTGAGGCTACAAGATGACGAACAACAGATAAACTGCCCTAATTTGTGTACCAACTTGTCCATCATGGAAGATTCTACCAGAGCACTCATGCAGAAGCTGGTAAGCCAGAAAGTTCATCAGATGTCACAATTTAATACAGCAGAATCAGGTTGTTTGTATTCCTCTATGGCCATGATGTTGACAACTGGATATATGGAGGACTATATCTTGTGACTCTTATCAGGCCTTTTCAGATCTCCTCACACTTAATGTCAAGAGGACGGGAATAAAGCAAATAATGTAGAATTAGAAAGGCCCTTTTTTTAGAAAGAGGAAACAGCTGGTGATAGAATTTGAGGGCATATATATTTGACCAGTGACAGACAAAAGGCATTTGTCTGAGAGAGGGGTGTTTCTCATGGTAGAACATAACAGTGACACAAGGAGGTTTTGAGGGGCCATGCTGTAGAAAAGTGGAAGTTATGTGGCTCAACGATACAGTGGAAGGTTTTGGTGGTGGAGGGAAACATCTGCCTGAGGAAACAGATGGGGCCAGAGGAGACTTCAGGGTACATCATGAAGGGGGAAGGCCCTGTGGTTAAGAGGAAACAGAATGCATAGAAAAAGTAATACAAGGCCATCAAAGCAGGTTGCCACATTGTTTTGAAATTTGTTTCACAGAAACTTGGATTCATACATGAGCACTCTTGAGTGGACCAAAGGCTTCCTCATTCTATATTTGTTTGTATTTATCACATAAGCCTGCCATTCCTCCAAGGAACCAGGCTCTTGTAGGTATGGGAATCCCACCGATATTTTCATTTTAGGCCCTAAAGATGTAGCACTTGTGAGGAATTAGTCTGTAGGAAGACTCAGGTGGGCAGCTGTGTTGGTCTGCCAGTCAGGGGAAGTGTGTGTGCACATGGTGGCTCATACCTTGAATAAACTATTGTTGGTCTTAAAGGTGCCACTGGACTCAAAATTTAATCTGTAGTAAATTAGTCTGTAGCCCTAAATGTAAAGGAACAGCATGCCTTTCTTCTTAGGCATGTATTTTAAATATATAGATATGCAAGACAATCACAGGAACTGAAAAAGACTGAATGTAGTTCAATGCCTAAGCTCAGAGACTTGTATTCAAATCCCATTTCTCGGCCCTGGCTCCAATTTAGTGGAACTCACTGCCAATTTCCATCAGGGCTCTGTGGGACTTAATGCCATTCCACAGGGCCAGAGATGTTCCACCAGGCTTTTAGTTGAGGACAGCAACAGTTTTTCAGCATAGCTGGTACTCTCTTTTCTTCCATTCTGCCTGCTTTGGCCTCCTTTTTAACTGGCCCATGAGATGGAAGAGCAGTCCAGAACAGGTTTTAGATTAAATTATAGATGCCATCTGAGACTGTGAAATTAGGATTAATTGATTTGTTGATTTTAAACTGTAATTTTGTATGTTTTAGTTTGTTGTAAATTGCCCAGAGCCCTGTGTACTCAGGGATGGGGCAATTCAGAAATAGTAATAATAATAATAATAATAATAATAATAATAATAATAATAATAATAATAATAATAATGACGACGACGACGATTATGATGATGATGATGAGTGGCTGATATGAATGCAATGTGCAGAAATTTGATATACTTTTATTAAATTCTCTCACACATAAAAAGCACTTTACTAATCTGATATTGACACGAGGAAGACTCCCACCATGAACAACTTTTTAAAAACCAAGATACTTGGCAATGATCACAAATGAAGGAAAACAATTATTATAACATTTTAATATTATTATTAATTCATGGATAACCAGTATAGAGATTATAACTGGGTTTCCATTGATTTCTTCTGGGATCTCTTAGATCCTCGATGATTTAGTAGATGATGCAGGAGCTCATGGATGCTCTTATCCATTTGTCCCCTATATGTCTCCCTGGTAATGTCTAGCAAGAAATGCATGGTGTAATATTATTTTGGTGATGCACCACTTGACTGAGATTAATTGGTTGCCACTTGCAGGAGGTAGAAAAGTGTTGAGCAGGATGTTGTCATGTCATGGAGAGAAGGAAGTTGGCAGCCACTACACATCTCCCTTAATATCTACCCAAACCCTAAAGCATTAAACGTTTGGGAAACCCTGTAGAAATTAGCACTGAGGGTCATTACAGACCTCTATACAATCCCTGTACAGCTATGCCCATGTATTCAAAACAATAACCATTTGCCCTAATGTTAATTTTTTTTTAACTTGTGTACAGTTCAAAAGAGCTAGCGTAGTGTAACAGTGTAGTATAGTGTAGGATTAGGATAGGATCTGAGAGACTCAGGTTCAAATCCCCCCACTGCCACAAACTTCGTTGGGTGACCTTGAGGTAGTTACAATATCTCAGTCTAACTTAACTTGTCATTTGGTTCAGCCTCTCTCCCACTGTTGGGGTCCTTCTCTAGTAGTACCCTCTGAAGTATGAGGGGCCACCACTGGATGGAGATCTCTCTCCCTCCACTATGAAGGGAGAATGTTCTATCAGTGCTTGGGGGTGATGGGATGCTAGTGGCTGAGAACCTAGCCAAAGACTATAAAAGGGTGTAGGGTGCTGGAAAACTGTTTACATATTTTAAAATACCATTTGGGGGTCACTTATGGAGGGTTAAACTGTTATTACCCTTTCGGCTTGGTGCAGCAAGGGAGAGCGAACAAAAACGAATGAACACACAAACAAACAAAAAAGGCAAATACATTTGCCTCATGGTCCAGCTATTTAAATGAAAATATGTTGCTCATATTCTTGGTCCTATAAATCCACTGCTGCAATGCCTGCACCACAAAATGCCCCACTGAGAGAGGAGAGTATTATACAGGGAAGAACTGACAGCTCTTCACAGTGGTGGCTGCATTCCTTTGTACAGCTGCATCCCTGCTAATGATAAATGAGTAATGTTTGATAGCTGACTCTTTTGCCTGACAGCTACAGTTGTGGCCAGAGGGCCACGACAGGCTTTAGACTTCTGTTCAAAATGAGTTAAACATATTAGGTATTATGAAGGCACAGAAGCCCTCCGAGAAGGAGCGCTGAAATGAGTTATCAAGGTATGCTCCTGGGTACAGAACTTGCAAAGCAGATGTCATTCTAATAATGTGTGATATAGAACATGTCTGGCCTAAACCCTGCCAGATGAAATATGAAGCCCCGTCGGTGATATTTAATACCATTTTATGAGGTGCCATCTTATGAAGACAATGCCCGCCTTATGTGGAATGCTTAAGGTGTTTTGCCAAAGGCACTGGGAGGTATCTGAACTAAGTAGAATTTTTATTATTTTATAAGCCTTTACTTTGTAATATTTCTGTGTCGACATTATTGTGGCACTTGCTACGCTAACCCTTTGTCTAGCAAGTGGTTTAGGGAAAGACTGACAGATTGCTGAGGCTGTTTCTGGACATAAAAAGGCCACTTCCTATCACAAAACATTCTTTAAAAAACAAAATAAAATAAAGTGAACAACAAAGAGGATATATACTGATTTTACAAGAGGCATACTTGGGGGGGAAACGGACACTGAAAACATAACATACAATGATGGATGTGTGTTAAAGCCAGTATTATAGCTATTTAACACTCCTTCATAAACAATGTGCTACATACTGTACAAACTATAGAACTACCAACCAGGAATCTCCCTGTTCAGATTTTAGCTCGGGGCCAAACTAGACATGATATCGAGATGCTACTGCCTCTTCAAAATGATTTTAAAATGCTGCGAAGGCCTGACCCAGAATAGGAATGAAGCACAGTGGACTGAGGCACCTTTGTCCCCCCCCCCCCTTGTGTCTTTTCAAGTGCACAAATGGCAGCACCCTCACAGCTGTTTTGGCATTTGAAAAGGTGAAGGACCCTCAACACCTCAGCCCATCACAAGGACACTCAGTCCACTGCTGACTGGGTCCTCTCAACATTTTGAACCCATTTTAAAAATAGCATAGGCCTTCCTGTGGCAGACATGAGGACACCCTCACATCTTGTTTGGCTGTCAGTGACAAACTTACAAGGCGGCCCAAGCCTAGAGTTGCTAACTCTGGCTTGGGAAATTCCTGGCAAGTAGGGGGTGGGGGGCGGTGCCTGGGAATGACACAGCTTTGGGAGTGGAGAAAGCTCAGCAGGGGTTTGATGCCACTGTAGGAATTCTGTTTCTTCTAGAATCTGTTTCTTTTAGCTGGTATACCATATTCCTCCAGGGGAACTGACCTCATGCAGTCTGGAGTTCACTTGTAGTTCTTGGAGAAAAGCAGGCCTCACTTTGAGGTTGGTAATGCAACCCAAGCCTTAGGCAAGCCATTGTTCTCCTTTTTTTAGCCCCTTATTTGAAATACAGGGATAGTGATACTGGGCCTGTCTTACAGGCCTATTATGGGAGTTATATATGAGAGTAACAGGGAGTGCCTAACCCTGTGTTTCCCCAGTAAAATGAATATGGTAGTGAGGGAGTGGTTAGGTGAGCAAACCCAGTAGGGTTAAACATTTTCCTGCCTGCTCATACTTTCCTACAAGACCATATACTCTCACGAAGCAAAACCAGAAGTCTCTTGTATTGAGAGAGACCGAGTCTCTCGTACAAAGTCTGCTCCAAAGTTGTTTATTTCCAGCCTGAATCAGTGACTGCTTGATTTGTAGCTGAGTCCACTAGTCACCATGGTACATCAGCTGTGTGACTTGCTGTGATCAGGTGCATTGCAGAAGTGCTGCTGATTGCTGGAATGTGGTTTATTCAGCAATTCTCCATGAATGCTAGAAGGTGGGTACAATGTGCTGAGGATTAACTGTTGGGCATTACATGGTCTCTGCCCTGGCCTGGATAGCCCAGGTTAGCCTGATCTCATCAGATCTCAGAAGCTAAGCAGGGTCAGCCCTTGGATGGGAGTCCACGAAGGAATACCAGAGTATTCTATGCAGAGGCAGGCAATGGCAAAGCAGCTCTGAATGTCTCTTGCCTTGAATACTCTACTGACGTTGCAGTCACACACACCAGTTGAAGCGGAGGGGAAGCGAGGCTATTCCCTCCGGGGGAATTAGACCCGTGGTTGTGAGATTGTACAGCCATTTGTTGTTGCAAGCCAGCCCGTCATTGTGCGATCAGACGCAACTGCAGGTGCATCAGGGTTTTTTTTCCATTTTCCCCATGCGCATGAATGAGGAATCGCACCTCCACACTGAGAGCCCCCTATGGGTATGCGATGATGCGCATACTGCTAAAACAGGGTGGGGGAGAGCACCAAGCCGGGATGGCCTGATCAGACCATCCCAACAGTTCAGAAGCATGCTTGCATGATCACGGGAAAGTCCATCTGTGGCCCGCTGCAACCCGTTTACTACCGGATTTTTCCTGGCGTTTTTTAACTCTGCTTCTGCAGCAGAGCAGTGCAGGTTGCTGACAGCTGCAGGATGCTTCCCAGATGTTGGTGTCTGATCATGCCCTTTTGATCCATCGGGCATTCGCACCTATGTTGGATCTTCTGCCACATGTGATCGCAAGTTAGTTGCAACTGGGTGTGTGGGTGTGGGGGAAGTCTCAGTTAACACCTGGTTGTTGAGTTTTAATTTCAGAATGTAGTTGCACAAAGGAATTTTTGGCCGTATTAGTTTGATGGATGCTTCCCAGCTCCTCTTATATTGTATTGTATTATTTTTAATCTACAGACATTATAGTGGTGCTCTTCCCTGCCGTCTATTTAATTTTATTTTATTTTAAACATTTTTTCTATCATCTTTCCACCCCACTTAGCATCCCCAGAGTGGCAAGCAATGAAAACCATTAAAACAAGCTTTTAAAAATATGTATTATAAAAGCAATTAATATCAAAAATTGAAATATATAAACAGGTTAAAAGACATAAACAGGAAAGAGGGTCAGGAAGACAATGCTAAACAAGACAGATAAGTCTTCACCCACTGGGAGAAGACAATGATTAAGGAGGATAGAGGAATTTCTCTGGGGAGGGAATTCCATAATTTTGGTGTCCCAATTGAGAAGGTCCTTTCTCAGGTTGCCACCCATCTAGCCTCAAATGAAAAGGGCACCCAAAGACTGGTCCCTAAGGATAACCGCAGTGGCCAGGCAGTTTCATGTGGAAGCAGGCATTCCTTGAGGTATGTTGATTCGAAGTCATACTGGGCTTCCAGCAACTTGAATTGGGCCTGGAAGCAGATTGTGAGCCACTGTAGGTGGAACAAAGCATAAGTGAAATTGTCCAACTCCAGATAGGATTCTATACTAGCTAAAGCTTCTGAACACTCTTCAAGGGCAGCCCCATGCGGATCCCATTGCAATAGTCAGTGCAGTGGTGTCTAGATCAAGGGTCCCCAAACTTTTTGAGTCTGTGAGAACCTTTGGAATTCTGACATTGGGGGTGGGTGGCCGCAACCATAAAAGGACTACCGCAGGAAGTGGAGACAACAACAAAATGGCTGTCACAGAAGGTGGAGCCAACCACACAGAAAAAGCCCAAATGCAGGAAAGAAATTGGATATTTTTAAAAAATACAATGGGAAAAATGAGTAAAATAGAATAAAACCAAAACTCTGGTGGCAGCAGCCATGGAAACAATGTTATTTTAATCTGCACAGTCAACCAGTTGTTTTTCAGTGTAGTGGTTAAGAGTGGCAGGCTCTAATCTGGAGAATCATGTTTGATTGCCCACTCCTCCACATGCAGCCATCTGGGTGATCTTTGATCAGTCACAGTTCTCTCAGAGCTCTCTAAGTCCCACCTACCTCATAGAGTGTCTGTTGTGGGGAGAGGAAGGGAAGACGATTGTAAGCCACTCTGAGACTCCAAGTGAAGGTGGGGTATAAATCCAGCTCTTTGTCATTGTTGTTGTTGTCTTCTTCTTCTTTATTTTTATTTTATTTTTCTGATTTATACCCCACCCTCCCTGCCAAGGCAGGCTCAGATCTCCGATGGCCAATCAAAACCTTTGCTGGGCAGGAGATGCACTTGGCCCCACCTTCTTTCTAAAAACATGTGGTGGGCATTATGAAAAGTGTCTGTGGGCACCTAGGTGCCGAGGGCACCACACTGGAGACCCCAGATCTAGATGTTAGCAGGACATGCACCACAACAGCAAGATTTATTTTGCCCAGGAAAGGCCACTGCAGGCTCATCAGTCAAAGTTGAAGAAAGGCTCCTTTGGCCACACTGTAATGTGGATTTTCATATGGAAGACCCAGTTACAGGAACGGGGATCTCTTTTGAACCCTACACTTGGGTCTTACCTCTTTGAATCATTATGTACCAGCATTTTCATAATAAGGTAGACTTCCTCATAAATAGCTGTTCTCATTCTTGGCCATGCTTCTTAATTTGCTGCTCTGATTCCCCTGGCATATGCATACTATGTTGCTATCTCAGAAGGCTACTAGTTCTGAATACATTCCTTCTGCTGAGAGAATAGTCATATGAACATATGAAGTTGCTTTATAATAAGTCACATATGTGTTTCATCTAGCCCAGTATTCTCTATGCCAACTAGTGATGACTGTCCAAGGTCCCAGCCCTGCAAATTAAAACTTGGGGACTGAACTTGAGTCCTCTGACACTGCTCTCAATTTGTGAAAACCAAACAGCCATCATGTTGCAAGTTGCTACCCCATATGACTTCACTAAAGCAGGGCTGCAATTTGGCAGGACCCTAGTCCATACTTTACACGGACCCTATTGATTAATCTAGCCCTGTACCTAAACAGTATTGTGTCATCTGAATCTCAAGTCCCTTTCAGCCCCATTATTCCCTTTGTCTCTATTATTATGTGACTTCTCAGAATGTGTAGCAATGCCCTTGTTGACAGGAAGACAAACCTCCCTTGTAGGTACATAATTGTGGGGTAATCCCAGCTGAGCAATATGTAGTCAACGAGGGTTTGATCCTTTGAGATGTGCTTTGCAAGATTAGAGCTTGCTTGTCTCTTGGGGAAAGTTCTCGCTCATTCAACATAGTTGATTTTATGTACCTTCTGTTTCCGTCAAGGTCACTGGCAAGAGGCTCTATCAGAGCAGTCCCCCATGATTATTTCTTGGGAATCCCTTCTCTCTTGAGCATAGAACTATACCACTAAATTACCCCTTTGCTTAACCTTTCAGTGACCTCTGTTGGAGAATTCCCAGTTTGGCAAACACTGGGGAGAAACCCTGATCATGCTGATGGTTCCTGCACTTAACCCTAATTCTCTGGAGGAGGAAGGATCTCATAGAAGTTCCTACATCTAACAGGCCAACATCCTTAACCCAGTTTAAGGGAAATGAAGTCAATGAGCCTGCAACAACTTGCATTCCAAGAGTTTTCCAGCCCAACGTCTGCACCAAGAAAATCTAATTTCTGCAACAAGTCTAAATTTATACATTTGTGTGATTTCTTCTACTGTGAATTGATTATTCTGCATTTCCCAACTTTGCATGATTTGTTATCAGTTTGATAGTCATGGGAAGGGAAGGCTTCCTCTTGACCACTGCTAATTTTGTTCAGCTTCCTCACTTGCTGATTTCAGCAGCATTGCTTGCAGACTTTTAAGCATATGTATACATATATAAGGGCTAGGAATCTCATTTTTTTACAGCCTTCCTCAGTAATGCTGCTCAGCAACTGGTGTTCAGTTGCCACTGAATCTGACAGCCATTGAAAGGTATATTGGCCAGTAGTTCATCTAAAACCATCTAAACCAGTGGCCAGCCCCACTGTAGCTATTCCATTTCACATTATAAAGAACCTTTGTTGTCTGGAATCTGTTACCAATCAATTTCTTTGGTTTGCTCTAATGCTATGAGTGAGGAACTAAAAAGGAATCACCAGAAATTATATGGCTTTTTACCACAGAGTTTCCTGCAATTCCTAGAGAAGTTTAACATCACTTCTGGGTTACCCTGTAAGTAACATCACATGTTCACTTTTAGGAAGGGATAGGATTGGATTCAGCTTACCATGAATGAAGGGAATTCACAGAAATGAATCATCCCCATGTTCCCCTGTGCTCTCAAAACTTCTGGTGTTGAAAAATTTCTGTTGTGACTAGGGCTATGGAGTCAACTGTGTGGCCATGAGAAATCATGTAATATTAATCAACGAAAAATATTTTAGATTATGTAGTGCTTTGTTTTCAGGATGGAATAAATAAGCACGTGTGATGGACTGCACTTTTTAAAAGCTTAGAAGTGCTGTACAAAAAGGTAAAGAACTGTGAAGGGTTAATTCTTCACAGAAGCCAGAGAGCCTTGAGAGACAGGCTGCTCCAAGCAATCTGATTGGTTAGCATCAGCTGAGCAGAGAAAGACTTAAGAGCTGCATGCTGAGGAGAATTCATTGGGAATTCAGCCCTGACTGAAAGCAATTTAACACAGACAGGAGAATTGTGGAAAGTTGGCAAGGACCAGTAGGTAGTTAGAGATAGACTCTCATTCAGGCCAAGGAAAGAGGATAGATCTTTTAGAGAGAAAATAATTTCCCAACCCAGTCAAACAGGGACTTAGCTCTGAAGAGTGCATAGATCCCTGCAGGGCTCTTCTTGTAGAAAAAGCCCAGCAGGAACTCATTAGCATATTAGGCCACACCCCATGACAGCACAGCTCATTAACATATTAGGCCACACCCAATGTTCCCAGAAGTGTGGTCATTCAGCCACATCCACCTTTTGCTTCTTATTCTGTTTACTTTGTTGTCAAAACAGTTTTGACAAAACCAATAAAAACATTATTTTCTGTCCCATCTATACAAAACCTTGCCTGAACCAATATCTTATGTCCAACAATTATTCCCACACTGGATTGGAATCAATTCCTAAGGGTTAGGTTCCCATGGAAATCAGGTTGCCTTCCTGCAGAACTAATACTCTGAATATGATTTTTTAGGGTTGCCAACCAACAGGTGGGGTCTGGAGATCTCCTGGAATTACAACTGAGCTCCAAACTACAGAGATCAGGTCAATGGCTGCTTTGCAAAGTAGAGTCCATGGCATTATGCCTTGCTTAGGTCCCTCCTTCCCCTAAACCCCACCCTCCACTCCCAAATCTCCAGGGATTTCCTCAACCTGGAGTTGGCAACCCTAGTTCACTGGCAGAACAACGCTAGGAGCCAGTTTGGTGTAGTGGTTAAGTGCGCGGACTCTAATCTGGGAGAACTGGGTTTGATTCCTCACTCCCCCCCTGCACCTGCTGGATGACCTTGGGCAAGCCATAGCTCTGTACCAGCTGTTGTCTCAGAGCTCTCTCAGCCCCACCTATCTCACAGGGTGTCTGTTGTGGGGAGGGAAGGGAAAGGAGTTTGAAAGACACTTTGAGACTCCCTTGGGTAGTGAAGGGCGGGGTATAAATCCAATCTCTTCTTCTAGGTTTGTGGATGCACTGGATGGGAGTAGTTTGTGGACTATTTTATTCAAGGTACAAAATTTTATTCAAGGTATAAGATTTCATGTGCCACCCACACTTCTTCAGATGGAAGACGTGTGCATGCACACAAAAGCGTATACCTTGGACTCCAACTTTGTTCTGCTGCTTCAGACCAACACGGCTACCCACCTGAATTATTACACTATAATAGTTTTTACAAGCAATTATGTACCAGTGGAGTGGTTACCATACAGAGTCTGTCCCACAGGTAAAATTATCCTGTGAACAGGTGGTCTTTACCACATAAAAGTATCACTACCATCACAAGATCACCAATCATTGGAACTCCTCAGAAGCGGAAATCTCTCTTATTAGGAGGTTTAAGAACATCAACTGTGCTGGCCCATTAAAGGCAGATGTCAGTCCAGTGGCAGGAGAAGAGGGACAATCATCTTCTTCAGAAACTCTGCCCACTTTTTTAAATTTCATAAAACAGACAATCTCCAAAGTGCAGCTGACCATGCTCATTTTTAGTTACAACTCTGTTTCTCTGCAGATGTCCCCCAAAGTGCCCCATGCAACAGTCAAGTGTTCTGCCAACACACACAACAATGAAGCTACTTTTTCAGATTTTTCTCTTACATGGCAGTAAGCACCAAACCACTTTAATACAGACTTTAGACACACATTTATTTGCAAGCCATTTCCAACAAGACACAACAATGAACTCAGGCTTCAAACTTACTTTTCTTAAGCAGAAGATGCCATGAGAAAACTAAAGAGATTCTCAAAAATTAAAGATATTGTCAAAACCAGCATTTCCTGGGCTCTCTGCTTTTTTACATCCCCCCCCCTTTTCAATAATTTTTAAAATAAAAACAGAAAGAACACAAGGAAGGAAGGAAGGAAGGAAGGAAGGAAGGAAGGAAGGACGGAAGGAAAGAAAGAAAGAGAAAAAGAAAGAAAGAGGTAGGTGCGGGGAGAGAGAGAGAAAGGAAGGAAGGAAGGAAAAGGAAGGAAGGAAGAAGGAAGGAAGGTAGACAGACAGAGGAAGGAAGGAAGGTAGGTAGGTAGGTAGGTGGAGGAGAGAAAGAGAGAAAGGAAGGGGGGAGGGAGGGAGAGAAAGAGAAAGGAAGAAAGGAAGGTGAGGACAGAGAGAGAGAGAGAGAGAAAGACAGAAAGAAAGACAGAAAGAAAGGTGGGGAGAGAGAGAAGGAAAAGAGATGGGGAGGCACTTACTGGAGCAGGGAAAGCCACGCGACATTGGCAAGCCAAATGCAGAGAGCCTAGCCCCTGTGCTTAATCTCTGGGCAGGGCTTTCTCCTGGGGGCTGTTTGCTCTTAAAGGGAAAGCACCCGATGGAGCTTTTTCCTGCTGGCTCTCTGCAGGAACTTTCCCTTTAAGTGTAAACAGCTCAGGCCAGGCAGGGAGGGGGCGGGGCAGGCTTGGATGCCAGCCAGAACGGCATTCCTGTGTGTTCCTGCTGAAATTGAGTCCTGGATCCCTGGTCTGTTGTGGTTAGAAACTACCTATAGAATCCTTAAGAGACAGTTAAAAACTCAAGACAAGTACTGGTGTTTCAAGATAAAGGGTTTGGGTACTGGAAAGAGCGTACCAGGCTTCTGGAAACCAAAAGAGTTAGAGAACACTCAAAGAAAGTGTACTGAAGCTTCTGGGGAAAACTCTGGAACAAAAACCTCTCAACACAAAGATTTAAGTCACTGTGAAAAGCTTAAGAAAAACTCATTAGCCTGAAACATAAGAACTAAAGTCTGTGAATGTACTGGTTTTACCTCAGAAATTTCAACCCCTGATTTCACCTGACCTTTTCCCTCTATGTTAAATAAAATTGTTATTTTTGAATTTCAAAATGCTTTGAGTTGTTTAAGTTGTTTAAGTTAAAGTGGGCTCCTGATCCTTCCCTCAGGTTCCTGGGCTGAGCCAACAGCCAAAATATCGTACGGTGACAGGGTGGGACAGCCAGAGTTCTTCAGCAAAGAAGAAAATACATTATCAGGGCAGCTCAGTCAGTAAAGAAAAATGGAGAGAAAATCTTGGCTCAGAGAGAAGGAAGTGGACGGAGCCATCATAGCATGTTTTCAATATGATTGGTGGAAATCCCATATTAGCTTGCACAAAGGCTTATTGAGGGCAACAGGCCAGTCAGCTTCTTACTAGCTAACTCCTGCTGTCTGTTTAACATCAGAATTCAACACAATCTAGCAAGTTCACAACCTTGTTTAAGTCCATTCCTGGAATGTGGAAGGTTTTGAACTAAGAACCTACCCAGCCACTGCAAAGTTTTGAGTGTGTGTGTTTTGTACATGCCTAGCTAGAAATACAAATGTAGTGACAAAAGGCTAATCAATTTTAGGTGGTCTTCTTGCTGAGCATGGTGTAGCAAGACTCTCAGTCCTATTCCACCAAAACTGCTGTGTGTGTGTGTGTGTGTGTGTGTGTGTGTGTGTATGAGCTGTCAAGATGGACTCAAAATGTATCTTGATCTTATTACACATTTCCCCCAGGAGCAAACTCATAACCATACCCCACAAAAATCTTTTATTTTAGCTGTACAGGTGGTTTGTGTTTAAAAGCTATCTTCCCCTTCCATAAAGTTCCTTTCCTTAAAGTTTGTCCCTGTGCTTATTAGAGAATTCCTTTCCATTCCCAGTCTATGGTCTTTTCCTTAAAAAAAAGAGAGAAAAGCCTCATTCCCTGCTCTTATCCCTGTGCTATATTTTGCCCATAGGAGCCAAATGAGGGAAATACACAGAAATAAGAGATTAAAAATGTAAATTTTATAAACAGAAAATCAAAGGTCCTAAATCCTTAGCGCTGGAAAAGCCAACAAAAAGCATGCGAACATTAAACCCCGTACATAAATAGAACTTCAAGGCTCAGTGTGTTAAATAATTCAACGGTTAAGTCATAAGTGTTCTTAAACTTAAGTATAAAAATGCCCTTGACAATATTTCACAGCCATGCATTTCTTTAAAATATTTAGCATTCTCATTAAAGAGAATGACTTTATTTTATATATTAGTTACACTCCTGCTTGCTAATATGAAGGAATTGAATAGCAAAAGAGCATTCTTATGCATACAAGCAAAAGATAATTTACATATAAAGTTAGGCAACGATTCACAGGGTTTTTTCCCCCCTCCTGCATCCTCTGCTTCTGCAAGGGGCATTTAAACAAATTTATTCCTTAATGGGGGATATTAATATTTCCTACCTCAACATGTCATTTGCTAATGCCATCCCGAAGACAGGTTCATTCAGAAACGACATGGAAGTTCTTGCCTTTGAAAGACTTAATGAACCTTCCATTTTTTGGAATGCTGAACAGTGAAAAAGCCTATTACATATTCATTGCTGGGACGGAAGATTTCCTTTAACTCCGACGCTTCCTGCTCTGGTTCTCTGTAAAACATTGTCAAAAGTCACAAGAGACGTTTGCTGAAAAACTGCTACTCTTGATAGCGAGATGTTCTTGGGAAGTTTCAAGTACCAGAGCCTGTAGTCGATGGGCCCGGCGGGAATAGTTCTGTCAGACAAATGGAGGGATAATACATTTCTTGACATAATGGGATGAAAAAAGTTGATGCCAGAAAAGGACTGAATTAAAGTTGTGTCTTAAAGACAGTCCTGAAGTTTTCAGGCAGCCAGGCATACCTACACTAGGCCCAGATCCAGCTGCAGTGGACTGCCAGCTTCTTTCCACCTCACAACTGCCACAGATGAGACCATCAGTAGGAGAGAAAGAAGCAACCAGCTGAGAATCTCCTCCCTGAAGACATTTGTACTGACTTGTAAATTACCATTTGTATTTTGGCTTGATCCAACTAGTCTCTCTGCTGGTAAAAAAGGAAAGAAGGATCCTCTTTGACCACTGACAAAGGCTATGCTATTGCTGTCAGGACCTGCAGGGACAAAAGCCATGTGGGATGGAGGCTGTAGCAAGGAAGAGAATTGGGTGATATTGAGAGGAAAAGCTGGATACCGCCCACCCCCACCCCCACTAATTTTTGCTTTTGAAGACAATTCTGTGCTGAAAAGGTAGAGGGCATGGGGAAAAAATAAAATAAAGACAATCAGGGCTTGAATCTCCCCTAGGGTTGCCAGCCTCCAGGTATGGTCTGGAGATCTCCTGCTTTTACAACTGATCTCCAGCTGACAGAGATCAGCTCTCCTGGAGAAAATGGCTGTTTTGAATGTTGGACTCTATGGCACTGTACCATGCTGAAGCCCCTCCCCTCCCCAAACCCCACCCTCTCCTGGATCCACCCCCAAAGTTTCCAGGTATTTTCCAAACCAGACCTGGCAACCCTAATCTCCCATCTGTCCACTCCCTGGCACATCCATAATCATATCACGCAGACACAGACTTTATCATCTATTGTGGCATTCAGCATAGCAAAAATCACAGCCTTGTTTTATTTTTAAATGGCAAGTTATTACCACATTGGTCAGCTTTATAGTAGGCATGCTGTGAACTTCACCAGTAACAGGTTTGACTGGTGAACATTCCATGTTTGACAGCCATGATGACTTGTGAGCCAAGCCTAAGATGTGTTCAGTTCTCTGCCATCTGAGTCAAACAGCTATAGCACAGTTTTGTGGCAGTGTGGTTTCTCTGGCAATTGAGCTCCATTCCCTTGTCCTGTAGGCACTTTTGCATCTGTGCACTAGGTGAAATGGGTTTTCCTATAAGGCCATGGATGATCAGATCAGGTAATTAAACAATGTGAGAGGGGAACTGTGCCTCCCATAGAAATATACATGCACAAAATACCCTGGTTAACACAAAATGGTTAAGACTTCTTTTAAAAAGCATTTACAATCAATGACTTATTGATCTGTCAAGTATTTGTTTATACAATTGGCTGCCAAACAATATGCAGTGCCAACAGACATGAAGGGGAGGGGAAAAACTAGAACTCTCATTTAGTTCTGTGAGAATGCACAAGCCTGAAACACAGCCAATGACACTGTACTGTGCTATACTGTTGGAACAGATGAAAAGCAACCAAACAAATTGAATTAAACTGCTCGCAAACAGTGGAACAATCAATGAAAAATCGGCTCCTTGTTTAGGACCAGCACATGAGCAGAAGTGGTAAGTCTTTGAACATCCCTAATTAATAGTGCATGGGCAAGGCCGGATGAAATCTCAAAGGCCACAGCGAAGAAATCCTGAAGAAGTGAAGGTTCTGTCCACTGTAAATTCTTCACTCCTCCTCATGGGTAGGAGAAGCAGACTAAAGTACACAAAATACATAATATATATCCAGCAACATTCTTTTGTTGGCATAAGTGTTCTTGCACTTGCAGAAGAGTGTGGTTGTTAATGGTTTTTGTGTTTTGTTTGTGCTATAAAAGATGGCTGTGTTAAGTGTTAGCCGAATTGCTTTAATTTAAGATGAGCAATTGGCAAGTTACCGGTTCACAGCCAACTATACCAGGGTCCCACCCCTCCCGGGAGTTCTCCAGGAAAAAGGCATGTGAGGCAGATGGCAAATTAAATGCTGTTTACTGAATGATATTGTTCAAGCATACACAAAACAGAATCTCATACACACACACACAGACCTAAGGAAATTTAGATAGATAAAGCACAGTTGCAATTTGCAGGAAACGTTGGTTGGGTTGTTCTGTACCTGTCCTGAAGAGGAGTTGTCCGCTCAAATGGAGAGTTGGATGGAGAGGAAATAGAAAAATGGGAAACGTGTCTTGAACTGGCAAGACCACGTGGTCTCTCTGGTCGCGAATCCAGAGATTTAAAGTTGGAGGCAAGGGTATTTGGATAAAAAGCTGGACATAAAGGGTGGTAAAGCAGATAGGGGATGATGGCTCAAGAGACTGATTGCTGGCCTGGCAATCTCTTTTATTAGGTGACTTTGGGGCGGGTCTCGCTGGCCACATCCCTGAACACACCTACGAGGCGGTCCATCCCTTCTGACCCTACCATAGGTTTAAAGGTAACAAGGAGGAGAGGCTGGGGAGAGGTCAGTATTGTGAAACTAGAGCTAAACAGGAACTTGACACCTGGGCACTTCTGCGATGAGTCACTGGATTGCTTCTATTATCTGTTGATGGTCCTGGCCGGCTGGCTGATGGCCCGACAATTAGTTGCCAGGTAACCTCGTTTAGCATAATCCGTGTAGGTATGTTGGAGGGGGCAGGGGTTGACCAGCGTGATGTGACAGAAAGAACCCTTATGGCAAGGGGGTCCTTGCTTCTGTCCCGGAGAACTATAGAGGTTGCCAGCCCCCTGGAGTGGACTGGAGCTTCTCCCAGCAATGGAGAATGCCTGTAGTCCTTACAGCATAGCAACCCAAGTTCCAGCTTATGAATGTTAAAATCCATAAGAGCACTTTGCAGTGCCTTGCTGGCCAACATAAGAAACATTTATTGTATCCAACCACTGTTTCCACTTGTACAAGACACAGCATAATGTTCTCTCTCGTCCTAACAATGTCTTAATATGACCACAGCAAATGCTATTTGGTAACAGATTTTTAAAGAAACAGGCAGCTCTCAACGTTTTTGCCTATTAAAATGAGAAAGAGCAATATCAGTGAGAGCAAAAGAACCAATTGTGGGAAAGAGAAGTACAGAATCAACTAACAATTTATACAGTACATATTTTCCATGGAGTAAGTCCCACAGACCGTCAAGGAACTTACTTCCCAGTAGGCAAGCATTGAACAGTGCCATAGTATTGAGAAAGGGTAAATTGAAATTTCAAGAGCAGAAGCCAAGCAAACTATGCTCAGGGAATCACACCAGACCCACAATTGTGTAACATGCAGTAAATCCCCCCAAACCATTCATATGACAACATTTAACTATTGGATTCTTGCTTATTAGCTCAGCCTTTCTCCTTCCTCATGACTGGATCTGAACTCCTTCTTGTGCTATTCTCCTTGTATATGTAGAAATTTGCTGAGCTGTTTTATAAAACTGTGCATTTGGATACATGCCAGTAAATATACACTATTTCATATAAGTGGGATTTAAGCTTTTCCCAATCTGATGCAGCAAACACATGTCTGTGAAACCTGCCTAAGAGGAAAAGAGGCGGGGGAGTGGGGTCTGGAGGAAAGCTGTGTACAGAGAAAAACCCTCCATATCCTCCAGATCATCCCTCTGCAGACACTTTGCAGGAGAGAAACACTGGCTGAGTTTCTCAGCTGTTAGGTTGCAATGGACGGGTGAAAGGTAAAGCCTCCACAATGGGTGACAATGTGGCAAATGAAATTCAATGTTAGTAAGTGTAAATTGATGTATATTGGGACAAAAATCCCAACTTCAAGTATAGGCTAATGGGGTCTGAACTGGCTGAGATGAGAGGTCCTGGTAGATAACTCAATGAAAGTGTCCAGTCAGTGTGCTGCGTGAAAAAAGGCAAATTCGATGTTAGGGATTATTAGGAAAGGGATTGAACATAAAACGGCCAATATAATGCCCCTGTATAGATCTATGGTGAGGCCTCATTTGGAATACTGTGTTCAGTTCATCTTACAGTAGCTTAAAAAGGACATCACAGAGCTAGGAAAAGTATAGAAGAGGGCAACCAAGAAGAAAAGAGAAGAAGAGATTGGATTTAGACCCCGCCCTTCACTACCCAAGGGAGTCTCAGAGCGGTTTACAAACTCCTTTCCCTTCCCCTCCTCACAACAGACACCCTGTGAGGTAGGTGGGGCTGAGAGAGCTCTGAGACAACTGTCCTTGAGAGAACAGCTGGTACAGAGCTATGGCTTGCCCAAGGTCATACAGCAGGTGCAAATGGAGGAGTAGGGAATCAAACCCGGTTCTCCCAGATTAGAGTCCACGCACATAACCACTACTCCGAACTGGCACCCCTATGAGAAAGGCCAAAGACTTTTCAGTTTAGAAAAGAGATGATTAAGGGGGGACATGACAGAAGTTTATAAAATTATGCATAAGATGGAGAGAGCTCCCTCTGCAAAATAATAGAATTTGATGGCATCAAATGAAGCTGTTGGGCAGTAGATTCTGAATGGACAAAAGGAAATACACAGAGAGTGATTAAAATGTGGAATTTGCTGCTAGAGAATGTAGTGATGGCCATAGGAACAGACAGCTTCAAAAAAAGATTAGCCAGATTCCTGGAGGATAGGTCTATCAGTAGCTACTAGCCATAGTGAATGAAGGGAACTTCCAAGCTCAGAGGCACTAAACCTCTGAATCCCATTGCTAGGAGGCAACATTAGGGGAAGATCTAAGCCTCTATGCCCTGTTTTTGGCCCTCCAGAGGAACTGGTTGGCCACTGTGTGAGACAGGATGCTGAACTAGATCGACCACTGGTCTGATCCAGCAGTACTCTTCTTATGTTCTTAAGTGCCTGGTATTAGGACTCTGTAGTCCACCTTGCTTAGTTTGAGGAGGAGGGATGTTATCACCCCCTTCCTTCGATGATGGAACAATATCCTCCTATATCGAGGATACCTTTCTGAGGACGGGGGAGGAGGCCTTTTGATAGTGGGTGATTTGATTATTAGGAATATAGACAATGGGATCTGTGATAGGTATTTTGACCATGTGGTGACTTGTCTGCGTGGTGCAAAGGTTGCAAACATCACACACTGTCTAGATAGATTGATAGATAGTGCTGAGGAGTCAGCACTCATGGTGCACATTGACATCAGTCACATTGGGAAATGTAGTTGTGTTGTCTTGGGGGGAAAATGTTAGGACATGAGGTCAAAAATTAAAGGCCAGGACCCCAAAAGGTAGAATTGCTACCAGTTCCACACACAGGGTCAGGTAGACAGGCACAGATCAGGGGTCTCAATATGTGGATGAGAAAGTGGTGCTGGGAGGAAGGGTTTAGATTTGTTGGGCACTGGGGAATTTTCTGGGATAACCTGAACCCGTATGAAGAGACAGGCTTTAGCTGAACCAAACTGTAACCATGCTTCTGGCACTTAATATCAAAAAGGAGGCAGAGCTGCTTTTAAACTAATCCCAGAGGAAAGCTGAGAGGAGCTGGGGGCCCCTCTGATTTGGGGCAAGTCAGTTCAAAGGAATGATAGTTCAAAAACTCAGGGTAATATTGATAAGAGCATAATAGAACTTGGGAGTGAGGCTAAGCAGGCAAAGGAGGTCCAGGCGTGGCAACAAAGGGACAGAAGAAGATGAGGGCTGTTGGATAGGGAAACATGTTATAGGTAGAAGTCCCTGAACCCAGATGGATGACAATTTGGATACAGTGGGTGTCTCAGAACATGGTAAAATGGGGGAAATCAATGGAATACAGTCAACTCTGGGTATAAAACCTATAGGCAGGGCAGGGAGGAACAGGTTGAGGGAGGTGGCATAGAATCAAATAAGTCAGAACACATTAGGGGGATGAAGTCTCCAACAAAAGCAACGTATGTGGAAATACTGGGCCATAACGGTTATCTAAAAGTGGAGGTGCACTATTGCCCACCTGAACAAACCCTTGAGACTGATCTTGAGACAGAGAAGGAAATAAGGGAAATGACGAAAGCAGATAATGTTGTGATACTGGGAGACTGCAACTACCCATTGACTGGGTAAACATATGTTCAAGGCATGCTGTAGAAATGAGATTCCTAGACATCATAAATATCTGTGCACTGGAACAGATGGTTACAGAGCCAACAAGAGGGAATCTTGGACTTGATTCTAATGGTACTCAAGACCTGGTGAGAAATGTAGATCTTGTAGCACCAGTTGGGAACAGTAACTACAATGTTATTAAGTTCAGCATTCATGTCAATGGAAAGTTATCCCTAACATCCAAAATAGTAAAATTTGATTTCAAGACAGGGAACTTTACCAAAATGAGGAAATAGTTAAAATAATCTGAAAGTAAAAAACAGGAGAGTCAGATCCCCCAGAGGGTGGTTGGAAACTATTTATAACCACTCTAATTGAATCCCCGATAGAATGTATTCCACAGGTTAGGAAAGGCACTGCCAAGTGTAAAAGAAAGGCTGTGTGGTTAATAAAACAAGTAAAAAAAACTGTAAAAAGCAAAAAGGCTTCTTTTAAAATGTGTAAGTTCTGCCCAAATGAATTGAACAGAAGGGACCAAAGGCTCTGGCAAAAGAAATGTAAGTCAATAATTTAGCATGCAAAAAGGAAATCTGAGGAGCAAATTGCTAAAAGACAAATGCTGTTTTTTTAAAAAAATATATCCAGAACAGGGAAATCAGCCAGAGAATCAGTTAGGCCTTTGGATGACCAAGGAATAAAGAGATTGCTAAAGGAAGATGGGGAGATGGCAGAGAAACTCAATGAATTTTTTGCATCTGTGTTCACTGTGGAAAGTGTGGCACTATGGAAAGTATTTTCAGGAAGGGAGTCTGAAGAACTGAGTCAAATTGAGGTGATGAGGGATGAAGTTCTAGACCTTTTGGGGAAATTAAAACCCATAAGTTTCCAGGTCCTGATGGTATACACCTGAGAGTTTTTAGGGAATTGAAATTGTTGATCTACTGACTTATATATGTAACTTATCATTAAATTCAGCCACTGTACCAAAACACTGGAGAGTAGCAAATGGTACACCAATTTTTAAAAAGGGGTCCAGGGGGAAACCAGGAAATTACAGGCAAGTTAGTTTAATATATGTCCCAGGCAAATTACTAGAAACCACAATCAAAGATAGAATTGTTAGGCACACAAGAGGAAAAAAGCCTGCTGAGGGAAAATCAGCATGGCTTCTGTAAGAAGTTTTGCCTCACCAACCTTTTGGAGTACTTTGAGAAACTGAACAAAGACGGAGATAACAGAGACCTGGTAGATATTATACACTTGGACTTTCAAAAGGCCTTTGACAAGGTACCTCACCAAAGACTCCAGAGTAAACTTAGCAGCCACAGGATAAGAAGACAGGTTCTCTTGTGGATTAAAAATTGTTAAATGATAGTAGGCAAAGAATAGGAATAAATGGACAGTTCTCACAATGGAGGGAAGTAAACAGAGGGATCCCATAAGGGTTAGTATGAAGGCTAGTGCTATTCAGTTTGTTCATAAATGATCTAGAAGTACAAGTGAGCAATGTAGTAGCCAAGTTTGCAGATGACACAAAGTGATTCAGGATGGTGCAAACCAAGATGACTGTGAAGAGCTCAATGAGGATCTCATAGATCAGGGAGGTGGTGCAGCAAATGAAGTTCAGTATTATTTACTGTAAGGTGATGCACACTGGTACAAAAAAAATCTCAACTTCAAGTCTATGAGGTCTGAATTTGCCGAGACTGAGAAGGAAACAGATCTCAGGATTGTAGTAGATAGCTCAGTGTGATGCAGTGGTGAAAAAGCAAGCTCTGTGTTGAAGATTATTAGGAAAGTGATTGAAAATAAAAACACCAATATTACAATGTTTCTGTATTGCTCTATGGTGCAGTCTCATTTGGAATACTGTTTGCAGTTCTGGTCACCCTATCTCCAAAAGGACACTGCCGAGCTGGAAAAAGTATAGAAGAGGGCAACCAAGATTATTAGGGGGCTGGAGCACCTTCATCTGAAGATGAAGAGTCTGGGACTTTTCAGTTTAAAAAATATTTGACTAAGTTTGGAAAATTATGCATAGGGTAGAGACAGTTGACAAAAGAGAACCTTTTCTTTCTCTCCCAGAGTACCAGGATGTGAGGGCATCCAATGAAGCTGATGGGCAGTAGATCCAGGATGGATAAAAGGGAATACTTCTTTACACAGCTAGGGTTTAAAATGTGGAATTTGCTGCCAGAGGATGTAGTGATGGCCAGAGGCCATCAAGTCACTTCTGGCTTATGGTAGTCCTATGAATTAGTGGTAGCCAAAATGTCCTAACAGCCTTGCTCAGGTCTTGCAAACTGAAGGACATGGCTTCTTTTATTGAGTCAATCCATCTAATATTGACCACAGGGTAGATGGCTTTAAAAGGGTATTAGACTGATAGGTCTATCAGTGCCTACTAGCCATGGCGACTAAAGGGAACCTCCACATTCAGAGGCAGTCAGCCCTCTATGCCTTGTTGTTGGACCTCTAGAGGAACTGGTTGGCCACTGTGTGAGACAGGATGCTGGACTAGAGTGGTCTTATCCAGCAGGGCTTTTCTTAGGTTCTTATGATACTTTACAAGAAAGGTGGACTGCAGATTGAAGACTGAAATAACAAAGGAGTCAATAAATGATCAAACCTCTGAGTTTGAGCTTTGGAGAATATTTGAAGGTTTGGCTCCAAAATCGGTGACGCTCCTGTCCTGGCTGTTTTATTTCTGATCTATGACAGCCTCTCACGTTTTCATTGGAATCATCTTTGTTTTGGCTAGCAATAGCAAAAACAAATCCCAAGGCAAAGCTATTTGGGGCAGATTGGGGGCTGAAAGGGAGAAAAGGCAAGTGATGAAAGCAATGATTCTTTTGTCTTCAAAGAGGAACAAAGAACCAAGTTTGTTCCGCACAGGATATGGAAATGAAGCTTCAGTTCCAGGCAGTTCTTATGGCTTGCTGGACCCAGATGTCGGAGATAGTGGCTAAAGGTGACTGATTATGAAGCATTATTCACTCTTGCTGGTTAGATTGAGTGGAAGGGTTTTTAATTTTTTCCCCATGCACAGTAAGAGATAAAGCAATGGATCTTTTCTCTCTATCACTACTAGGTCAATTAAAACAGGGCTTGGTCTTTCTCTGATGAAACCAGGGCGGGGAGACTGCATTTCTACAAGAAATCAGTTTTTAAGATTTAAAGTCTTTGCCCCTAAGTATATCAGTACCCAGATTTCTAACAATCCAAGGGTGCACGTTATGACATCTTAAGATAACTGGAAATCAATAACATTAACATAGCACTTGAGAATATTCCATGCAGTTTATGTGCAATATCCTGTTATATATTCTTGAAAAACCCCTGTACAGTAAGTGCATTTTATTGTTCTTCCTTTGCAGCTTGTGTTTTGGGGAGGGGGCTCAAGCTGAGAGAAAGAAAAGAGGCTGGCTGTGAATCAGCTGAGAAACTTCTGATTTGTAGCACAGGCCCTTCCTGCACACACTGCTCACTGCAGCTTACTCTGGAGAATCCCAGCAGTCAAGTCTTAAAGCTTGACTGCGGATTTTTGTGCCTTCCCTCTGCACTATTTATTGTGTATTCTGTGTATGCATTCTGCATCTACAAGCAAACCCCACATTTTTTTGCTTAATTAAGGTGTCCAGGTGACCCGTGGAGGGTGGCATCCAAAGATTTTTGCAAATTTACGTTTCTGTCCTACTGCAGCTGCGCAGTAGCTTCTAGCAAGCACCTCCCATTTAATCCTCATGGTTCAGGTTCTGGGCATGGCTTTTAGCCTTAGTTCCTTGAATGAAATGCAGGCAAAAGGGGAAACCCCAGTCTTGAAACTGACCAAACTGTGTTTCTGAAAGTTACAAGCAGCTGTGAAGCCCTGTTTTCTGGCTTGGAGTGTGTTCAGACTGGCAGCTAATCTCGCCATTGGCCCGGCTGTAATTTGAGCTAGATCTTTTTGATCCAGCATTACATGACCAGACAGCCTGCCTGTGAAGCGCTTCACTGCACGTGACTCCCAAGGTGGATTGTCTAGTTGGCACCAACCATGAGGAGCTGTGCAGTCGGCTTTTTTTTTTTTAAAAAAAATCCAGTCTGCGCATGCGCATAGGCGCCTCACCATATACTTGTTTCTCCACGCATGCATGTACTGAAAATGGTAAAAACACGGCCAGTTGACAAAGTTCAGGGGACCATCAGCAACATAACATTGTTTGGATCACTTGAGCAGAGCTCTGGGGATGTCGCTTGTTTGAGTGGTTATGCGCGCATCACTAAGAGTTTTTTAAAATGGCGGCTGTTCGGGATGATCTAGAGACCATCCCTATGGGCTGATTGTGTGCTGGAGGTATGACCTGATGGTGGAAAGTCCGGCATTGGCCCATTGGTCAGCTTTAGACTGGACTTTAACTACTATCTTTTAAGTATGGATCCCCGATGGGATGATTACCAGATGTTGAGGTCTGGACGTGCACTTTAAATCCACCAGGCACTCAAGCCTGGTACATGAGCCGTATGAACGCACCTTTGCTGATGACTAGTGGATTCTCTGCTCCCAAATGTGTCAGTCTTGCAGTCAGCCTGGATTTCCCCCCTTCCTTCCCTTTATTCTTGCAGAGTCCCTGGGGGGAGGGCTGCTGGCGCCCACTTTCCCCACCTTTGCTACTCTGCAGAGAGTTTAGCTCTAAACAATTGAACTAAATGGAAAGAGCACACAGACAGTCCAGTTCCTCCTGACAGCCTCATGCCCCTTGCAGGGAAAGAATGGGAATTAGTGTGTGTGGGTCTCTGGTGGAAGAGCAGAGGCCCAGCCCAGGAAACCGAGGAAGAGGGAGAACACATTTCAAGGCACAGCATTTCCCATTGAGAGGGCCCACCAGGGTTTGGTGTCATCTGACGGCCCTTTGCAAGTTTGCCCTCCCATCCCATTGAAAAACCAGAGCCAATACCCCCCTTTTGCCCACCCAGGCTGGGCACTCTCCTCCCCCCCACCAGCTGAACTGAGTGGGACTCTGACGGGGGGGGGAGCTTTCCAGAGGTACAAGTAGCTTCCAAGTCATCCAAGTCCTGCTGCAGGGGTAGGGGGAGTGGCTGTGGCAGTTGTTTATATGCTGGGCACGCAACCAAAGAACCAAGGAAGGGATCGAGCAAGCAGATTAACAAGAAATTCATATATATTGCAAAACTAAACCAAGTTGTTTTTTTAAAAAACCCTTAAAAGATTGGAAACAGAGCTTGAACATCGATGGGGAAGAGACCACAGAATGAAACTGACCAATAAAGAGTGGGAGGATGACCTCAGTGTGGGCAGAGGAGTGGTCTTCGAGGGGCCAGAAATAGGCGGCTGGGGGGGGGGGGAATTCCAAGGGAACATGTCTGCTTTTTAATTAGCTTCAAGCATGGAAGTGAGGGGAGGGGAAAACCTGACCCAAAACCATTCTCACAAAGTCTGGGCTGACAGCGAAGGGAGAGTGAACTGAGTGCTGAAGGGAGGAAAAATGTGGGGTGCTGAAGGGAGTGCTGAATGTGAGTGCTGAAGGGAGGAAAAATGGGGGGGGGCAATGAATGTGCATGGTAAAAGTGATGGGAATGCAGAACGACAAAGAAAACCCAACTGACATGCATGGCAAAAGCAAAGCAAAACACCAGTGCAGAAAGTGCCATAGTCTCGTTTCACACATTATGGAGCACACAGATTGCGTCGGAAGTCCCCACCATGTTAGACATAACAGCGAGTTGTGGTTTCTCCTCTGTTCTCAAGAGCATGTTGCCCAATTTGGCATCAGCTGTGCCTGTGCCCCTTTCCCAACCTGCAACAATACTATGGGTGTGCTATTAACGAAACCAGGGTATACGCAGGTTTCTCTAAATAGTGCCCTGGAAGTGTTTCAGGCTGGGGGAATGGCATGGGGTGAGGAGGCCAAAGCTCTTTCTTCATGACCATGACACAAGATGGGAACCCCAGACCCAACCTGTGTACTCCCTAACATGTGCGTTGGGCTACCATAACTTTGATAGGGAAAGGCTATTAAGATGCTGCTCATTCCTATGAGAGAAGAAAGTTGTTTTTATTATTATTAACATTTATAGACCACCCTCCCCCGATCACTATTTAGGCATTATCGATTTGCCCTCTTCTTGCCTTTGCCACTTTAAATTATTTTAATGCGTGTTTTCCTTTGTATTAATAAAATAGAAACACAGAACTGGAAGGGATCTCAAGGATTATCTTGTCCAACCCCTGCACAACACTGGAAATTCACAACTGCCTTCACCCCCACTCCCCCTGTGACCTCTGCTTTGTGCCCAGAGGAAGGCAAAAAACCAATCTGGCCTGGTGGGAAATTCCGTCCTGACCTCAGGGTGGCAATTGGCATTACCCTGGGCATAGAAGAAAGGGCCACGAGAGCTGAGCACTGGCTCATCCCTTTCTACCCTACCTCACATAATCTGCCTAAGTTCACATGGCAGGTGTGCAAATAGAGAGAACCCATAAATTGTAAGCCCTAAGATATATGTTATGCTAATTAAATGGCAAAACAAGTTTTAACAGTCGTAGCCTGACTTTCAAAATATTGATTCCCCCCCTCCCCTGCCTACACCCCCCCCCCCCAGGTGGAGTCAGGGGAGCAGAAACACAGAGGCAGAGCCAGGGCAGAAAGTGGGAGGTCAGGGAAGAAAGCTGGGATAAAATCTGATAGCTCAGGAGAGGAACTCGTTGGCTGTGGATGGAGGTGGCTGGAATTAACTAGAGACAGAGAGACACTGGGGCGGGGTCAAAGGCTCAGCTAGCATCTCCAGTTAATATTTGTTTATTTATTTATGATTTTGACTTTTACCCCACTCTCCTCCCGCCGAAGCAGGCGGGATAATCAGGTGATCAAACCAGGTGATCTGGCAGTCCTACTACTGGGCTGTCACTTTTCACCCTATTCCCGCCCCCCGCCACCAATTTCTTTATAATCTGGGGCTTCATCAATCCGTATGAATCCCACCGATTTGTTTGCTGCATGCTGAATAGATATTATGTTAACTACAAGTTGGTAATATGGCTACTATGCTGTGTAAACAGGAGGCCCCATGGATAAGCAGGGCATTTTTGGTTTGTTAATTGGGAAACTCATCTATGACTGTGTTACGATGTGTGAGTGCGGGTGGTTTCTTCCTCCCCTCCACCAGCGTCCAGTTTTCCCAGACACCCAAGTGTCTGGCTCCCGTCAGTGACAGCCTAATCTTATGCCTGCAATCAGACATGCATTCCCTTAAATCCCCATTGATTTCTCTGCCCAGGAGCCCCTGTTTGTTTGCCATGGAACCCGTCAGCATTTGCAGAAGATTTAGTGCTCAGTATAAACTGTATAGTTTACTCAGGATGCAAGGCAATAGGCCTTTTGAGCCTCATTGATGCCCAACATGAATGGGAGTACATGCCCTAGAATCCTCAGAATTGTACCATGCAGAGGAAGACTGGCAATAATGGGCAAACTATTTTGCAAGGAAGCTTGCCAAGCATTACTGATCATCTTATTAAAGGAAGCCTGGTAAGTGTTTGAGGAACCCCAGCATTCCCTGAAGCGGTTTGGAAACCAATACCTTAACATAAGGATAACAGAACTGCAAGCTTCAGTTCATTAATTCATTAGGTTGCTAGGCTTAACCCCCCCCCCCCCCCCAAAGGTACCCTGATTAATCAGGAAGCAGATTTTTATACAAGCACCTATAAAAATGGCCAAAGGCAAATATCACCTTGAGAGAAACTTTTCTTTTTCCTTCTGCCATCCCGGAGTGGAATCCCTTTTCTAAGAAAAGGCCTGCTACAATATACATGTAGATCCTCCCAAAACAAAGGAAGTGTGCTTTTTGTTCCAGACATATCACATTTATGCAAATTAATGGAACTTTGAGGAATCAAGTAAAAACTTGTACCATTAATTAATTGCAATATCTTTGTTAAAGTGAAAGTACTAATAGCAGGGAATAAAATATCCTTTTTAAAGAGAGAAAATTGTCAATCCAGGAATTTCTATAGGATGAAAATTAAACAGATGACAATGAGGGAGTTCTACCAGGGCTCCCATTTACAATTTTCCAGTTGCTGTAACGGCATTCTGAACCCGACCCATATATGGGTGGAGCCGAAACAAACAAGTTAGATTGTGCTGGGGATTTTGAACTGGACAAATGCATGCACACACAAATCTGCTTTATACCAAGTCTGAGCATCTAACGACATGAAAAGAAAAACATTTAAAAGTCGCCTAGGTCCTGACAAACAGACATGCACAGGCAGTTCCATATTGTAACTTAATTCCTGGGTGTTTGTGGGCCCGATTAATAGCAGGATTGCGGCACACAAAGAGGGGGACTTAAGCCTTCTCCCCTGCACCATTTCCCCCAACCTCAAATGGGTCCAGGAGCCACATATGGAGCCTATAAGTGCACCACAGGGAAAATTGTGGTGCAGGGGAAGGGAGGTAAGCCCTCTCTTTCTGTGTGCATAGATAGCACCAATCCAAATCCGACCCTGCACACCTACGAATTAAGTTTCAGCACTAAACTTGCAACACATGTTTAGTCAGCATGGTGTGGGTCTGACTTGTAAACAGTGTACATTGTAAGCCATCAGTATTGCCTGTTCTGATTGGCAGCAGTTGTCCAGAGTCCAAAGCCAAGCCAAGCAAAATCATTTCCAGCCTCTCATTACCTAAGATTTTTTATTTAGCTTCTGCATGCAAACCGTGAGGAGGAAAGGTGGCATTATATAACCCAATATTGTCAGATCTTGGAAGCTATGCGCCTGGAAGGGAGACCACCAAGGAAGATTCTGCTGAGGAAGGCAATGGCAAACCACCTCCACTTTTCACCTTCCTTGAAAGGCACTTGCTGGGGTAGCCATAAGTTGTCTGCGACTTTGTGGCACTTGACAAACACACACATGCAAACCATGTGCTTTCCCCCTGAGCCAGTTTCTCCTCTTTCCCTGTTGCCTGTTTGCAGAGGGGACAATATTCTGAAACTTTGGGGGACCTACCATAATGTTTTCCCTCCTCCATTGCATTCTGTACAATCTTTTCATGAGTGAGATGAGAGGATGGAGAGTGTTTGTACTCCAGTCTGCCTGAGAACTTTTGGCATTTTCTAACAATCTCTATATGTTATTCCAAGATGCACAGAATGCTGGACGGGACTGCCATATATCAACACATAAGTGGCACTGAATTGCTACACTAAGTTTTGGGTGGCTGTTGGTTCCCCCCCCCCCCAAGCAGGTTGGCATCTCTCTCAGTGGTACATCTGGCATAATTGGCTGGCATTTCCCAGGAAGTAATCCAAGGACGGTGTGCCAGAGCAGTAACAGAAGAAGTACTTGTGCTTCGTGTCAATCATTTACCACCTGATAGTTCAATAAACATCGTTTCTGCGGTGGTTTTTCAAGCAGTGCCAGAGATGAATATCGGCAAGGCTTCCATGCAACGTTAAAAGGGAACTATGAAGCCCCAGTGTAGAGGTTGCCAAGTGTTGCTTAGCAATGGGCTGTTTGTAGGCCACAGCAAAGCCACAAAGGGAGTGACATTCACACCTTTGCTGAAAACACTTCATTCAGTCAATTAGGAATTACAGCAAGGACAAGGACATGGGATGCCAGCCGCTCAATGTGCAGTGTTCAGCTTCCAAATCATCCTTCCCCAATCATCTCTTTATCCTGAAGCGCACACAAAATGAGGGGCGCCGGAGCCAGTGTGGTCCAGAGTAGAGCTATTTGGATGTAAACATCAGAAGCCTGAGTTCAAATCAACCCCTAATGGGTTGTGCAGAGGCTGGGATTGTCTATGTGTTACTCTCTCCACAGGGATGCTGTCAAAAATGGCCAAGCAGGGGTGAGTTTTCTACAGACACATATATCCAACTGTACTTTGAAACAGCACATATTGTGTGAATTGAGACCATCTTCGGTTGTTGACTCCAAGACTGTACCCTACTTAGGCTGTGATCAGACAGCATGCTTATCCTGTTGTGGCCATGCTTCTAATTTGATCTGGATCTTTTAGTGGTTGGATCAGACATCCCCTCCCCAGCTGCAACCATGGAGCAGGTGGTGGGGCAGCTTTTTTGTTTGTTTGTTTCTGCACACACCCTGTCACAATTCCTAACATGCCCAATGCCTCACTGCCAAGGGGGGGGGGGGTTAGTTCCTTTTCTGGCTGTCCCCAGGGGCCATGCCATTGTCATCATCATTAAGCCCACCCACCCTGATCCAGAAACAAGGGCTAGTCTTTGGACTGAGGCTGCAGCCCCACCTCACCTGAGCCCTCCCAACTGAGTGCTCAGTAACAGAAGAAAGTGGTGGGGGGGAGCAGGCAGATATCCACCTAGGCACACATTACTAACTGCAAAAAAATGGTGGCAAAGATGGAAATGAGTGATCTGACTTTCCCAATGGCTTGACTTCACAAGAGAGTGATCAGACATCTGGAGATGCCCTTTGAAACCAGCATGATCAGTAAATATCAGACTTTCCCTGGTTTTGGGATAATCAGGGGTGAGTACGGGGGGCTGACAACTGTGGATCAGAATACAGATGTTGCTGTCTGATCGGGCAATTCAAATCCATCTGGGAGGGGCAATGACAACAGATTTAACAGCTCATCTGATTGGAGCCTTAGAGACCTTGTTGTGTGGGAACAAAATTAGTGATCCAGCCCCTACTGAAAGGAATACTACTCTGCACAATGGAAACACTACAGACATACCAAACCTGGGCTGGGAAATTCTTGGAGACTTGGGGAGTATAACTTGGAGGGGGTGGGGTTTGAGGAAAGTAGGGACCTCAGTGAGGGATAATGTCAAGGAGTCCATCCTCTGAAATTGCCATTTTCTCCAGGCAAGCTGATCTCTGTAGTTGAAGATCATTTGTAATTCTGGGAAATTTCCAGGCCCCACCTGGAGGCTGGCAACATCAACTGAGGATTGGTGCAATATGCAGCACTGCTTTCTGACAGTCATAATGATGTTCATTTCGATCAGGAAAGCCTTTCTCATCTCTCGATCATGTTGGATTTTCCTATGCTGTGCACCCTTCTTCCTTCTAGACGCTCCCACCCCAAACAGAACCAGTACCATGACACTCAGTGCTAGGTACCTGTACGCTTCCATACCTGGTGATCACCAAGGGACAAACCAATCTGTGACAAAAGAAAATGGATGCCATCTTTTCCTGGCACACCCCAGCCCCTCTCTCTCTTTGGGGGTCTCCCTGCTGGTGAGGAAAGTAAAGATATGGCAGATGATTATGTGCTGCAGGACTCCAACAGCTCCTGCCTTACTTACACTCACACACACACACACAAATTGTGAACCTTGAGGCGCTGAGCTCCTGAGATGTCAAGATTCTTATATCTACTTCTGAGAGTATTCCACAGAGAAGTACCAGCTAATTCCATCCGTGCTTTTGAGCCCCAACTTGTTAATTGGCATTACCTCAAATTCCCAGCTACATTCTAAGGTATGGACCTAAGGAATTTTAAAGTCATTATGTGGGTGAGGGACTCATCAGAATAAATCCTTCAGGTCTGGAAGTGGCAGAGAGGGAATTAGCACTCTTAGAGAAGCCATGGTTTCCAGCCAATTGGTTCAAAAGAAGCTATTGAGTTGGAGCCGGGCTCCCAGGGAAAGGTCACCAATACGACTCTGGGTGCCTCTGCCTCTGAACTTTATGCATCACATAAAATAAATTTAGAGCAGTTTAATTTAACAGCCTGATTAGTGATAGGTTTCTCACAGGAGCTTTTTGACAGTGCATAATGGGAAGGGGGGGGGAGATGGAGACCTGACTTCTAAGCCTGAACAAGTAAGTGAAAAGTAGCTTGACTTCCCATTCTATGGGATGATGTTTGGGATGGAGTTTTAAGCCCTCATGGGTTGACCAGTGTGACCAGGGGTCATTTCGCAGAAAAAGAGGTGCAGGAGCTCATTATTTTTATTTATTTATTTATTTAATTTCTAAGCCGCTCTCCCTGCATTCGCAGGCTCAGAGCGGCATACAAGACCTGGCGCACCAGGATTCAATAAGCATAATAAATATTTAAACAATATAAAACATTTCATTAAAAAACAATTTAACAATCTAAAGTGCTCAACAGTCAAAAACACAAAAACTCAGATGGCAACAATCTGATCGCACCAGTGCCCTTTTCCTAGTGGCAGCTGGCACAGTCGGTGGTCAGGCATTAGTAGATGTACTATGGAGATAAGGGGGGGAGGGGGAGGCAGGAGTAGCGGCCCCTACCCATATGCCTGGCAGAAGAGCTCCATCTTACAGGCCCTGCGGAACTGCACCAAGTCCCGCAGGGCCCTGATCTCCTCCGGGAGCTCATTCCACCAGGTCGGGGCCACCACTGAAAAAGCCCTCTCCCTTCTGGTAGCGAGCCTGGCTTCTCTGGGGCCAGGTATAGTCAACTGATGTTGGGCCCCAGACCGTAGTGCTCTCCGGGGTACATACAGGGAAAGGCAGTCCCTCAGGTAGGTTGGACCCAGGCCATTTAGGGCTTTAAAGGCAAGCACCAGCACCTTGAAGTGGATTCGGTATGCTATTGGCAGCCAGTGCAGCGCTGCCAGCGCAGGCTGGATGTGCTCCCGTCTCAGAAGACCCATCAGCAGCCTCGCTGCAGCATTCTGCATCAGCTGCAGCCTCCGGATCAGCGACAAGGGCAGCCCCATGTAGAGAGCATTGCAATAGTCTAGCCTCAAGGTGACCGTTGCATGGATCACTGTAGCCAGGTCAGCGTGGTCCAGGAAGGCAACCAACTGCTGCACCAGCCTCAGATGAAAAAAGGCCGACTTGGCAGCGGCTGCTACCTGGGCCTCCATATTTAAGGAGGGATCCAGGAGCACTCCCAAGCTCCTCACCACTGGCACAGGCACCAACGGCGCCCCGTTGAATGCCGGGAGCGGGAGCCCCGACCAAAGTCCGCCCTTGCCCAGGCACAGGACCTCCGTCTTTGCCAGGTTCAGCTTCAGCCTACTCAGCCTGAGCCATCTAGCCACAGCATGCAATGCCCAGTCAAGATCGTCCGGTCCAGAGCCAGACTGGCCGCCTAACATCAAATAGAGTTGGGTTGTCATCAGTGTACTGGTGGCATCCCAACTCCTCCCTCTGTAACAGCTGGGCAAGGGGGCACATATAGATGTTAAAAAGCATCGGGGACAAGACAGTCCCCTGAGGTACCCCGCATTCCAGCGGATGCCTTCGGGATTGCTGATCCCCAAGCACCACCCTCTGTCCCCGACCTTGGAGAAAAGAAGCGAGCCACTGTAAAGCAAGCCCCTGTATCCCCACGTCGGTGAGGTGACAGGTCAGCAGCTGATGATCGACCATGTCGAACGCCACCAACAGGTCAAGCAGCAGCAAAACTGCCATGCCGCCCTGATCCAGGTGTCTCTGAGGTCATCCGTCAGAGCTACTTGAAGGACCGCCTCTCCCCATATGTTCCTCAGTGAGCACTTCGGTCTGGATCCCAAAACCGTCTGGTCTTTCCAGGGCCAAAAGAGGCTCGGTTGGCAGTGACAGGGGCCAGGGCCTTTTCCGTGGTGGCCCCGCACTGATGGAATGAGCTCCCGGATAACATCAGGGCCCTGCGGGATCTTTTACAATTTTGCAGGGCCTGTAAAAGGAGCTCTTCCACCAGGCGTTTAAGTAAGGGCCGTCCCACACCTCCATCTTGGCCCTGGCCCGATCATTTGATTTGATCAGTCGACCTTATCCGCCAGCCACAGTGACCATCCATAAGGTTTACATCTGGATACTGCTATGATATATTGAGCTGAAGATACGCCATCTGTATAGTGTTAATTGTTTTAAATGTTTAAATGTTTTATAATATTACCTGTTTTTTGTATTTGTTGTGAGCCACCCTGAGCCACCGTATGGCAGGTAGGGAGGGGATATGAATCTCAAAAATAAATAAATAAATAAATAGAGTGACCAGAGCAGTCTCCGTTCTGAACCCCGGGCGAAAGCCAGACTGGAAGGGATCTAACACCGAAGCATCATCCAGGAAACCCTGTAACTGTACCGCCACCACCCTCTCAATTAATTTGCCCAAATACAGCAAATTGGACACCGGCCGATAGTTGGCCAATTCAGCCGGGTCTAAAGATTTTTTTTTAAGAAAGGGTGGACTATCGCCTCCTTGAGTGCACTCGGGGACCGACCCTGCAAGAGGGACAGATTGATAATCTCCCTCAGTGCCCCTCGTAACCCCTCATGACCCGCTTTCACGAGCCAGGAAGGGTATGGATCCAGGATGCATGTGGTTGGGCATACAGTCAAGAGTAACCTGTCAACTTCTTCTAGGCTGAGCGGGCCGAAGGAATCCAAACCCGTACTCGCCAATGTGCAAGGGGCCTTGAGTTTGCTCATTGTCTCAATCATGGCGGGGAGGTCGCGATGGAGCACCAAGACTTTATCTGTGAAATAGCTTGCAAAAGCCTCACAGCCAATCTCCAATTCCCTACTGTTTGGTTTGCCCTGTGGTAACGCAGTCATAGACCGAATCATTCTAAATAATTGTGCCGGGCGTGAGCTAGCAGATGCAACCTCAGTCGCAAAGTAAACCTTCTTAGTGGCCTTGGTTGCCATCTCATAGGCTTTCATAAATGTCCTATAGGATGATCTTGTTTCTTTGTCACGAGCGCGACACCACCGTCTCTCTAACCGTCTGAGCTCCCGTTTCATAAGCTGAAGCTCATGGGTGTACCATGGTGCCAGCCTGCTACGAGGGCGCAGAGGGCACCTGGGAGCGATCTCGTTGATGGCCGTGGAGAGTCGGCCATACCAGTCATCCACCAGCTCATCCAACAAGCCACCAGGGGGCATCAGATCCCTCAGGGCTGCCAGGAACCGTCCAGGGTCCATCAGGCTCCGAGAGCAAGCTAAAATGCGCTCACCGCCTAAACAGGGTTGGGGTGGAGTGTTCAGACAAGCCCTCAGAGCCTGACTCATTAGCACAACTTATTTGCATATGCTAAACCATCTGACATCACCGGAAGCATGTCAGAAGGCAAGAGAGAGAGAGAGAGAGAGAGAGAGAGAGAGAGAGAGAAGAAAGAAAGAAAGAAAGAAAGAAAGAAAGAAAGAAAGAAAGAAAGAAAGAAAGAAAGAAAGAAAGGAAGGAAGGAAGGAAGAAAGAAAGAAAGAAAGAAAGAAAGGAAGGAAGGAAGGAAGAAAGGAAGAAAGGAAGAAAGAGCTGGCAGAGAGGGGACAGTTACTAATCCAAGCCTCAGAAATACCACTATTCTGGGAGGATAGCTTCAGTGGTGGCTGAAGCCTTCAGAAAGCTGGTCAGAGGAACAAGGACCTTTCCAGGGGACAGGGTCATTTTGCTGCAGCCATGACACAAGCAGGCATTCCCTTGTGGGGGGGGGGGCTGGCACCAACTCCCGGAGCTGAGCTCCCCCGAGCTCCTGCTCGAAATGACCCCTGAGTGTGACATCACAGAAGGGGCAAGGTTTTACCATTATTGAAAAGAGAGAACCAGCCAGTCATATGGCAGAGTTGATGGAGGGGGCAGACAAAGCTGATACTTGTTATCCAGCTGCACTGATGGAATCCCAAAGAAAGCGCAGACAACAGAAGGAACTTTCACATTTTTCCTTTCCAATTGCTTTTAAAATCTCAAGTCTGTATGCTGTTGCTTAAGACGCTGCATACTGAAACTAGGGCTGCCAGGCCCCTCCAGCCACCAATGGGGGATGGGGGGTAGGGTTGCCAAATCCAGGTTGGGGGACTACTGGAGATTTGGGGGTGGAGCCTGGGGAGGACAGGGACCCCAGAGGGGTCCAATGCCATAGTATCCATCCTCCAAAGCATCAATTTTCTCCAGGGCAACTCATCTCTTTAGCCTGGAGATGAGTTGAAATTCTGGGGGATCCTCAGAAGTGAAACACCAAAACTGCCCTATCTGTAATGTAATTTGTCTTTTGTACCTTATGTACACTAAGAATGAAAAAGATGCTGTGTACAATTCAACATGGAGCTGCCGTTTCTTTGTGATAGGGCGGTTTTGGTGTTCCACGTTTGAGGAAGCAAGGTGATAATGGCAGCATGAAGCCAGCAGGGCTGTGAAGTAGATACACAAGCAGTGAGATGAGGATTCTGTGAAGAGGAATTGTAGAGATCTATATTTGGACTTTTTACTGTTTGAGGAATTTCACTTGGACTATTTCTGAAGGTGTATTAATAAGACTGTTTTTGTATTTGGACCGTGTACTTTTGAGTTTCTGATTACTATAATGTATTTTTGAAAAATGACTCTATTTATATAGGTTTAGATTATTATACTTATTGATTGTTGAATATAGTTTTCGTTATTTGTGCACAGTTTGAGCTTTTGTATCTTGTATTACTTACTCCCTTCCATGCATCTCTGCTGTTTGGGTTTCTTATGACTGGAGTTATGGCCCAGCTGGGGACTGGCAACCCTGCCTGAGGCAGTATGCTGTTCTTATACCCTTCAAGAAGCATGAGGAGGATGCCATATAAAGCTCCTCTCAGAGAAGGTGATTCTGTTGCAGCCCTGTATCAGAAGGGACTGATGGATCCAATTACCTCCAGTGCAGACATGCACCAGAATTAGGCACCCTCAGAGGAACCCTGCCATTCTGTTTTTTTTAAATAATTTTTTTATTGATTTTTCTCTATAACTACAACTATAACGCTACAATCTAAGCTACATATACCTTATACAGAAAATACTTTATCATTTGCTTAATACTACCTTGTTACATAAAATAATTATGAATCATTTAAAACCTTGGATAAATTTCAATTACTTGTTACTGCTACTATAAAAGTTATCAAAACTATTTGGCAGGCACGCCCACCTAGAGAAATACGGTTAATTAAACCATTTATAATACATAAGTGCAATGCTTAATAAAACAGTTTAATCACCATTTCTTCTTTTGTCCTCTTCTTGTCTTAACAGTCTCAACTATTTTTGGAGCTGCAGCTCCCTTTTCCGAGTCAGACACTTCTTCACTCTTTGAGCTATCAAATCCATACATGCTTTCTTGCGAGGCCAGTGAACCATCTGAGTCTCTCCCAGTTTTCTGCTCTTTGCTTTTTTCCAGAAATTTTTTCGCTTGTTGAACAGAGTCAATCTTATACTTCTTATCTTTGATGCTGAAGCATAGTCCTTCTGGAGTATTCCAACGATAGATGATAGACTCAGACTGGAGCCAAGATGTCAATTTTCCATAGGCTTTCCTTCTTTTCCTTATTTCAAATGGGATATCCTTCATCACTTTTACTTCTTCTCCCAGGATCTTCAGAGCTGCTTTGTTTGTGGTCCTAAGCACCACGTCTCTTGTAGATTTTTTGGAGAACCTTATCATAATTTCACCAGGCAGGCTTTTCTTTTTAGTGTAATCTGGATAGGTTCTGTAAACCATATCCATATCGCTTTTTATATCCGCTGCTTTCATGCCTGTCACTGGTTCAAGTGCTTCACTTAGCAAATTTTTAAGGTCTTCTCCTGTGTTTTCTGGCACATTCTGAAGTCTTAGGAAAAAATTCGATCTATCCGTTTGTAATTTCAAAAGCTGATCATGGTGGAAGGCCTTTTCCTTCTCTGCCTTTTGTAGTCTTGCATCTTGGTTTTTTACTGAAGTTTTTACTTCCAGAAGTTCTCGCTGCAGCTTCTCTGTGGATTTATTCGACTCTTTTAGTTCTAGCTGCATTTTGTCCATTTTAACGTTGAGAGCTGTCATTTGGTCCACTAGAGGTTGCAATAATGAGGAGAACACCGCACTCATCTCCGTGGTATCAACCTTTGAACTCGGAGCTGTACTTCCTAGTTTGGGGGAAGGTTTCGGTTTCCCCGTCATTGTTGAGACTACGCTCTTTGTTTATAGATAGATAAGATGAACGAAAGGAGCAAATTTTCAAACAGCACTTATGTCCTTCTAAAGTTTATATCTCCAAGTGAGCAATGCTGCCATCTAGCAAGGCGGATGGGCTTTTATTCCTGCAGTAACGCCACATAAAGAGTCTCGTAAGTACGCTAGTCCTGGAGAGGGGGTGGGTGGGTTTCACTCCTCCCGCTGTCTTCCTGCTGTGTTCTGCTTTTCTTACTTCAGACTCACGTTTTCTCCATGCGTAACTGTCAGTTCCAGCCTCATTGCTTCGCACTCTCTGCTGCTTCTCGGATTTGCGCTTTCAGCCATACGGCTCCCACGGCGGGGGAACCTATGGGGGTGATGAAAAGAGATCTCTATCCCTCGGTCGCCACTGTAGGGAGAGATCCCCTTCGGGCCACCCCAGGCAGAGCCCCCTCACTGGGGTCTCTGGGGGCTCGGCACCAGTCCAGAGCCCCTTCTTCCCGCCGGGTACGGATCGCGCTCCCCGCAGATGCAGAGGAGCACGTCCGCCATGCTCGCAAGTCTTGCCGGAAATCTCAGGAACCCTGCCATTCTGGATAGGTACTTTGGGCTCAGCAGAAAACTCCTGTTATTTAATTAATTAAGTTCTCACAGCACACTGTCTGAAAATTACTGGTTTAGACCTTTTCCCTTAATGTTTAACCCAAATCTACCATTTCAGTAATTTAAGCTCATTGTTTCCTGTCCTTATAATGAAAGGCCAAGGGCACAGGGAAAAGAGTAATTTAAAAGCAGGGTCTCTCCCCCACCCCTACTTTGCTGGCTTTAGGTGGATACAGAAACAAAAACTTGGCCTGGCACCTGCTAGAGGCCATTAAAAAAGGGCCATGTACTGCTAATCTGTGATCATGAAAAGGCCATCTGCTAATGCTCAAAGGTCATTAAGATACCAGCCATGTTTACTTGGCTCTTATTGGTTAGAGCTGCAGTTTCTGAGGGGAAGAGTTGGCTTAAATGGCTATTAGGGTGGCATCTGTTATCACTACAAATGTTAATGGTCTCCCAGCATTTACATTATAAACCTACATATTTCTGAGTTTTCTTAACCTAACCAGTAATAAAACAAGCCACACCCAAGCTGGACTAGGGCCTATAAAATCTCAGGAAAGTTTATCATTCCTGAAAAAATAAGTGAGTCTGGATAGAATGATCCAGGAAGCCATTAGTCATAATAGGTAACTGGAACTTCCATGATCAGAGGCAGTGTACCTGTCATTATCAGCTGTCAGGGAACAAGCAACTAGAGAGGGCTGTTAACTTACTCTTCATGTAGGCATCCCAAAGACATTTGGCTGTCCTCTTTTGGAAACAAGGTCATATTTTATGTGATTCTGGAAGTTTTCTCCACCTCTGATTAGTAGTATATTAGTAGCCTACACCTTTGGTTGTCTGCTTGGGAGCATGCCATCTTCTTGGCTGCCAAGATTCACCGCATTCCTACACCCTCTCCAAATTTAGGGGCAGGGGGGAGCTTGCCAGTCCTGAAGAGAATAAAAAGCCTCTCTAGGAATCTGTAATCTCTCACTTCAACCCTTCTCTTAACTTGAAAATATAGCAGGTGTTCTTTCACTGCAGGGGAGCACCTGCCATAATTTCAAGTCAAGGAAAGGGTTCAAATGGATGTTTTTGATTTGTAGAGAAGCTTCCTGTAGCAGGAGCCCCAAGGTTACAGGTGATGTGCCAGGTGACAGCAAAATGAGGCAGATAGATTTCCATCTCCAGACCTAGACTAGGAATTTAAATTTCACACCCTACACACTTTTCTTTTAAGTACTTTTATTTTTGTAATTAAGGCTTTGGGGATCATTTCTAGACCTCAGTGAGGTCAATGCCTGGGTTCAGGGTACCACCCAGCAGTCACTTGGCCTATTAGGAGGGGATTATAGGCTTGAAGGAACTATACCGTATGCTGGATGAAAACAACTAAGAAACAGGTTTATTTCAGTGGCATGCAAGGATTGATTGTTTCTTTGTTTTCCTTTTTCTCCAGCCCTCTCTGTATTACAGTAACAAAGTTACTGGAGAGCTGGGATCTGAGAAAGCGTAACAGTTATGAAGCAGGTTTCCTGTTTGACTGATTCAGGCTTATAACATGGAACAGAAAGGCTTTTAACTGTTTTTGACAGATAGGCTTCTCCTCTTTTAACTGTTCTTGAGAAGAACAGCAGCCAAACCCTAACTATCTTCAAAACACCTTAATCTACAGCAAAATTTACAAATTTTACCTCAGTGAAGTCTGGAATTCAAAAACAACACACAGCATACATAGGTGAGAACTGAATGCACACTTGAGAATTTACTTAGTGTTCTTGGTGCAGTTATTACCACAGCCAAAGAGACTGAGTGGCCACACTAAACAGCAGTTCATATCTTCAACAGTTAAACGTCTGCAGAAAAATCAGCTCCTTGGATCCCATCCAAGCTTCTTGGAGAACAACCACGTTGCTTCTTCTGTGGGTGGCCTCTTTAAACACTCCATTATAACTTAGACACCAGATTAATCACTGGACCACTGCTAGAAAAATAACAATTGATGCACCGAAGACACAAAGCTGCCTTATACTGAGTCAGACTGTTGGTCTATCAAGGATGGCATTGTCTGCTCTGACTGGCAGCAGCTCTCCAGAGTCTCAGACAGAGGACTGGCACGTGATCCTTTTAACTAGAGATGAACCTGGGACCTTCTGCATGCCAAGCAAATGCTTTGTCACTGAGCCACAGCCCCATCCTATCAATAATACATTGGTTTTACCCATGACCAAATCCATGAGGTTCAGATTTAATGTTAAGGCATGTAAGATCCATGTTTCAGCACTATGGACTGTACATTTTTACAGGGAATTTGAGGGAAGTATTCTCACATCTGAGCCCATGCTACAGTATGGCATTTGTATCAGCATTGAAGATCAAAAACCCACTCCTGACCCCTTAGCAATGAGCATTCTTTGAGCATTCTATGGCATCACAAAACCCAGCCAATGGCTTAGAAGGAGCTGACAGGCACTGAGAAAAGGGCAGTTTCTGGTCTATTATACATGATAAAATGATCAAGTTATCAGACTGTCTTTAATTCTATTTAGTAGGTTATCTGAGAAGTTCTTATTCTCTCTGCTTCAACTGCTTTTAAACGGAAACAAAACTTCGTTGGTCTTAAAGATGCTACTGGACTCAAAGTTTGTTCTGCTTCTTTTAAACCGGTGAGTTAAACCAACCCCACCACTTGGTTATGGCCTGAATTAAAATGAGTTTCCCAATTGGCACTGTGACTATTTTCTCCTTTTAAAGACTTTTTAAAACAAGGAGGAAGGAGAAGGGGAAAAGGAATAAGGCAGGGGAAGGGGAGAGAGAAGAAACATGCTACGATAGATCCTATCCACTTCTCTCCATTTAAAGCAGGATTTTGTTCCATTTTTCTTTTGTGCCCCTTCACTGGCTGAGCAGCCCTGGTAACATGTATTCTTCTATTTGTTTGTAGGAATTGTAGCTGGACCTCCCCTATGCAGTAATAGTTAACTTTCCCTGTTTGACTGGGAAGGGATTCTTCTTCTCTCCCTAGAAGACTTATCCCCTTTTCCTGTGGCCTGAATGGGAGACTTCTTATGCTACCCAAACCTCCTTGCCAAACTGTCCCCCAGTTCACTGTGTTCAGACTACTCTCAGTTAATGCTGAATTAAGACTATATTCAGTGACCAATGAATTCTGACTTTGTCAGCACTAAACCCTTTTCTGTCAGGGCTAGTCTAAGACAGTCTCAACTCATGTCTTGTCACAGTTAAAGGAGGAATCTGAATCAGTTTTCTCAGCATACAGCTCTCACCAGACTTTCTTTGCTCAGCTGATGCCAACCAGTCAGATTGCCTGCAGCAGCCTGTCACTCAAGGCTTTCTGGCTCTGTGAAGTATTAACTCTTCACAGTCCTGTAGTTTTATGTACAGCAGTTTTAAGCCTCTTAAAAATTGCAGTCCATCACACACTGGTCTGTCTCACTCAGTATTGTCTACTTTGGGTTTTGGCCAAAGAAAAGCTTTTCCTATCACCCAAGGTCTTTTAACTCAGGAATTGACTTCATGCACCTTAGCCACTTCCCAATCTCTCCTTATTATATAAAGCTGTTTTCAAGAGGCAAGATTCCATGGGGTGCCAAAATCAGTTGGCTGGAAGGACTGCCACTCAAAAGTGGTCCCTGGCCACTGGCTGCATTCTCTCACTGCTTTGCCACAGTCCCACCCACAGAGCCATGGGCCAGTGTCTCGGCCTCAGTCTGGAGGGAACCAGTGAAGGGGAAGGACTGGGTGCTGGGTCCACTGTTCTCCTCTGCCCACTGCCAGGTGGGTCGAACTGTCCCATCAGTGGCCTGCTTCTGTCAGTGAAAAGACAATGGACATTCAGCATAACCCCTCCCCCGCACACTGCCAGTTTGTCCAATTTTCTGTCAGAATAAACTGTGAAAAAGGCCATCTCTCCTGCTTAGCTCCACCATGGCTGGGAAGGAGATAGAGTGAGGTTGATGATTGGCTGGGAAGGAGATAGAGTTGCCAACTCCAGGTGGAAAATTCCTGGAGATTTGAGGGATGGAGCCTGGAGACGGTGAGGTTTGAGGAGGGGTGGAACCTCAGACAGGTACAGTGCCATAGCCTCCACCCTCCAAGCCAGCAAGTCCCTCATGGGGAACCATTGTTGCCAATCTCCAGGTGGGGGCTGGAGATCACTCAGAATTACAACTGCTCTCTAGGGGGAGGGGGGAGGAGTTGGAAAGCTGAAGCCAGGGCGCAGATAATGATACATTGGTGGTTGGCTGGGAGGTAGGGTTGCCAACTCCAGGTTGGGAAATTCCTGGAGATTTGAGGGGTGGACCTTGGACAGGATGAGGTTTCAGCAGGGGTGGGCCTTCAGACAGGTTCAGTGCCACAGACTCCACCCTTCAAACCACCCGTTCCCTCACGAGGAACCATTGTTTCCAGTCTCCAGGGAAGGGATGGAGATCACACTGAATTACAACTGCTCTTTAGATGGTAGCGATCTTCCCCTGGAGAAAATGGTTGACTCTGTGTCATTATACCCTGCTGAGGATGCCACAAGGCCGGGGCACTCTCCCAGAGCCTCTTTCTAGAGCCTGTTGTATTTATTTCCACAAAAGGCCTTCCACATCCTAGTATATATATATTTTTAAAATTCAATATTTTCTATTGCTGAACTTTAAGGTAACAATATGGGGTCATGAAGAGTCAGACTCGACTGTGCAGGTGAACAACAACAAATTAAGAACATTAGACACTGCCTTGCTGGATTAGGCTAATGGTCCATTTGCTTGATGATTTTGTTTTCACTCAGATGTCACTCAGAAAGGTTTTAAACTGTTGTATTGGACTTCCTTTCCATTAAGTTTCTACCCAAGAAGGACAAGTTTGATGGTTTTCAATTCACTCAGGTCAAATACACAGTAACAGCTTGCTTTCCTAACTTTGTTTTGAGATTGAGGCCTTTCTTTGCCTTGGTCTATAAATGCAGTAGAATGAGGTGGCAAGGTACTCAGGTGGTACAATGGACTATACTGCCTCAGTCTACAGGGAGAGATTATATTTTCTTGAAGTTCCTCTACATTATAAATTCTCTATATGTAGAAAACTAGTGCCACATGCTACCTAGACGAGAAATTTCTCTCTGATGTACTAATTGTTTATTTGTCGGGAGCTTTTAGGCGGACAGCATTAAAAATATGACTCTTTCTGGTACAGCCCCTCTCTCTTTGGTCAGTTTTCATCTTGGCAAGCTCACTTAGCTTCCTTGCAAAGGAGCAACAAAAAAATCTGTTTGCAAGACATTATATGTCAGTTATCTAACAGCTCACGTTTAGTAAAGTTTAATTGATTTGTGAAAGCATCAAGGCATTTATTACAATCTGTTGTAAGGTTCTTTGCTTTGGCTTGAATCCCACAATAGCTTTTTGCAAATAGAAGGGGGGGCAATGCTGCCTATTCTTCCCTTCCTCTGCTGAGTGCCAATTTGCCATTCATACTATTCCTCATGGTCCCTTATCTATCAGGACTTAATGTTTTGGAAGGCAGGGTACAGAGGCAAGAAAGTACTGTTTCACTAGTGGAAATGCCTGCCATTTGCAGAGATTTACTGTGAGATCCAAGTTTTTAAATTTTCCAGATAGGTTTTGGAATATATACCTGAACTGCTGATTGCATTGTTTAGGAATCCTCAATAAAGGTGAAATGAAAGCCTATTGGAAGATGGTGACAAAGAGTTTTGTAGTAGGGACTAGTGGGTCATCTATTTAAGTGTCAACCTAAAGACAGGGTCTCCCATGTATTTGCAGTGATAGCCAATCTAGTCCAGACCACAAGATGCCTCAGACACAGAGAAATAATGAAAAAGTGTTGAAATGAACCATGACTCAACATGTACTTTCCTGTAAGGCAAATGAATCCATGTGGTAAAGCAAATCTAATCACTGTATGGAAATCCTGCCTGCCTGCCTGCCTGCCTGCCTGCCTGCTTCCTTCCTTCCTTCCTTCCTTCCTTCCTTCCTTCCTTCCTTCCTTCCTTCCTTCCTTCCTTCCTTCCTTCCTTCCTTCCTTCCTTCCTTCCTTCTGCAATTTGTTATGTTTCTTTCTGAAACTATCCGCCAGCAAAGTCAAAGTGCTGCGATGAAGTTATAAAAAACAAACCCAATCCAGCTTTGGAAGAGCTGAGGTAGCTGCTACCCCTGGATCAACAGAAGGTTTGGGGGTGTGGCAAGGGCAGTAGGCCACCCCCCTTCCCCCCCCCCTTTTGGTGCATCACCTACTGAAGAATGCAGTTTCCCAGCACAGCCAACAGTTCTCTTCTGTCCAGACAGTTTTTGCTATTGAATCACCTAGCATGGCTCCATCTGAGTGCTGGAACAGCAGAGTTTTGCATGGAGAATGTGCAATGAAAATTTGCTATCTAATCTTAAGGCAGGCAATACACAAATATAGTTCTATAGGGAGGGAGTTTCAAAGATTTGGCACTGGAATAGAAAGGGATCTATTACAGACAGCTAGAGGTCCATACTAGGGTCACCAACCTCTAGGTGGGGCCTGGAGATCTCCTGGAATTGCAACTGCTCTCCAGATGACAGCAATCAGTTTCCCTGGGTGAAGAGTACTGGACTCGGGAGACCAGGAACGGTGAAATCATGAAGACTTTATTGAGTGATTCAGCATGTCCAGTAGATGGTCAGAACAAGCATGCTTACAGGGTTCCAGGGCCCTCATTATATGCTGGCCGGTGCCACACCTCTGGCTGCACCCAAAAGATCTGGTAGGGGCTTAACATATGCGCATGTTTGTCATAGGTTCCCTGGAGGAGCCTTTGGCCACATTGGCTCCCCAGGGAGAACCTAGGTTCAACATTGGTGGAGGCTTTGAATCCAGACGTCTATTGTTCCTCCAGATTCAAGCTCCCCTCTCTGCCTGACCATGTGCTCTGGCCATGCAGCGGGTGCCATTACCTGGGAGTACATGGCAGGCTGGTTGCTACACAGAACATACTACATTACACCCCTCCCCCCATAGTTCGGACTGTCCCTTGGCAAACATAGTCTCTGAGGTGCGCAGGACATTTCCGTTCTCTGGTTGAGCGGCGTGGGGTTGCCGGAGCAGCCGGTGTAGGGAGTGGAGATTCGGGGAGATCTGCCATGGGCTGAGCCGGGTCTGGTGCCAGTGCAGGGATGGTGACTGGAGTGATGTCTGGGCAGGCGGCTTCTGTGGAGTCCTCCTGCAGAGTCTCAGCCGGTCGTGGGGCAGGCGGATCGTCTGTCTCTGGTACCTTGGGTTCTGCATCTGAGAAGTCCAGCCCTGGATCATCCGTGGAAAATGCATGCAGGCGGTGGCGAAGCTGGTCCATGTGGCGCCTCCACTGTTGTCCTTCCTCGCCTGTGACTTCATAGGAGAGGGGACCGGTGATGCGGATAATCCGCCCCGGCAACCACAGGGGGCCCCAGGCATAGTTGCGGACATAGACCGGGTCCTCCAGTGCGAACCCTCTGGGAGCTTTGGGGACGTTGGGTTCTTTGGAGGTGGCCGGTGCCCGATCGGGGTGGAGCCGATCGAGCTGGGTTGTCAGCCGGTGGCCCATGAGCAGCTCTGTGGGGCTGTGACCAGTAGCCAAGTGAGGGGTGGTGCATTGGCTGAATAGGAAAGCCATTAACTTAAACCCCAGATCCCCCTGGTCCATGTGCCTCAGCGCCTCCTTAGTGGTGCGGACCATTCACTCTGCTTGGCCGTTCGTGGCGGGTGAAAAGGGACAGATCTCACGTGCCGGATGCCATGGAGCTCCACAAAGTGCTGGAATTCTGTGGAGGTGAAAGCCGTGCCATTGTCCGAGACGATGGTGTCCGGCAGGCCATGGGTGGCAAAGATGCACCACATTGCTCAAATGGTAGCTTCAGAGGAGGTGGCACGCACCGGAACGACTTCCAGCCACTTGCTGTAGCTGTTGACTAGAATAAAGAAAAGCTGCCCCTGTACCAGGCCCGCAAAGTCCACGTGGAGCCGGGACCAGGGGCGTTGGGTGGACTCCCAGGGGCAGACAGGAGCATGTGGAGGGTCTGGATGGGTCTCTTGGCACTTTTTGCAGCAGCGGACCCAGTCCTCTATCTCCTTGTCAAGGCCTGGCCACCAGACGTAGCTCCGGGCCAGGGCTTTCATTCGTACTACCTCAGGGTGGTGCTCATGCAGAGCGGTCAGCACTCGCAGGTGAAGGGGTTACGGAATCACTACCCTCAAGCCCCAGAGTAGGCACCCCTTGTGGGTGGAGAGTTCTGCATGCCAGATTGAGAAGGCTGCGAACTCAGGGTCCGGATTCTTGGGCCACCCCCTTCCCACCCAGTCGGAGACTTGGGAGAGTTGCCAGTCCCGGGCCGTGCGCCGGGCCACGTCCCATATCTGAAGTGGCCAGTCTGGCAGGTCCTCAAGCAGAGCGATGTGGTAAGTTGGAGCTGGGTTGGGTTCGCAGGAGGGCAGCGGAAGGCAGCTGAGTGTGTCTGCATGGCCGATGGCCTTCCCCAGGTGATGCACCAAGTCGTAGTCATACTCCACGAGGAAGATCAACCATTGGAGGACTCGCGGGGACAACATCTGTGGTGTGTGGCGATCCGGGGCGAGGAGGCCCAGAAGAGGTTTGTGGTCCGTGGCGACCATGAACTTGCACCTGTACAAGTAAGTATGGAACTTTTTTACCCCAGCCACGATCGTAAGCGCCTCCTTGTCTATCTGAGCATAGTTCCTTTCAGCCGGGGCAGGGTCCGGGAGTAATACGCGACCGGAACCTCCCGGCCGTCCGGCAGTTTGTGACCCAAAACTGCCCCCACCCTATATGGAGATGCATCACAGGCCAACACGACAGGCAGGGCTTCGTCGAAGTAGGCGAGGACTGCATTGGACATTAGGAGGTTCTTGATGCCCTGGAAGGCCGCCGCCTGGTGGGGATCCCAAGTCCAGGTAGCGCTTTTGTCCAGGAGCCTGTGTAAGGGCTCAGCTACCACTGCCTTGTGGGGAAGGAAGGCGTGGTAGAAGTTGATGAGTCCCAGAAAAGATTGCAGCTCAGCCTTGGACTTGGGGGCCAGGGCATCGGAGATGGCCTTTACCTTGTCCTTAGTGGGGTGAATTCCATGGGTCAGGAAGCTGAGGAAATCCACCGCAGGCACCCCGAGGAGGCACTTCTCACGTTTCACCTTCAGGCCGGCATCCTGGAATCACTGGAGGACAGAGCGTAGGTGGGCCGAGAAGGTCTTAACGTATGGAGCTGTGATCAGGACATCGTCGAAAAAGGGTTACACCCCTGGAAGACCTTTTAGCAAAGGGTCCATTAACTCTTGGAAGATGCCAGGGGCTACACTGACCCCGAACTGGAGGCGCTTTACCTTAAATGCCCCCTTGTACGTCACAATGGTCTGTGCTTCTGCTGTGGCATTGTCGACTGGCAGCTGCTGGTAGGCCTGGGTCAGGTCTAGTTTCCCAAACAATTGCACCCCGGCCAGGGAGGCCAACACGTGGCTGATGACCGGGACTGGGTAGGCATGGGCTTGAAGTGTTGTATTGATGGTGCACTTATAGTCCGCACAGATGCGGATGTCCCCGTTTGCCTTCATTGGTGTCACAATCAGGCGTGGAACACTGGTTCCAGTACTCCCTGGGTGATCAGCTTATTGAGCTCCCGCTCAATCTTGGGCTGCACTGCGAGCAGCAGATGGTGGACCGGTATGCTCATGGGCCAGACTGTGGGGTTGAGGTCCACGAAGACAGGCGGCCCCGTATATGAGCCCAGTGCCCCATCGAAAACTGCTGGGAATTCCTCACAGATGTTGGTAAAATCTGTGGGCTGCAGACTGTGTACCCTGGTGACCCCCAGCCCTAGGGGCTGGAACCAGGAGAGTCCCAGCAGGCTTGTGAGGTTGCCCGCCACCACCAGGAGGTCCAAGCATCTTGTAAAGTTCTTAAATTGGACCTGGAACTTGCCCAACCCCCTTATTGGTATAGGGTTCTTCTGAAAGTCCCGCAGCGTTAGGCCCTGGACTTTCCGAAGTCATCGTCCCCTGGGGCAGAGCCTGTGAAGGGTGGACTCCGAGATTATGGAGTAGGATGACCCGGTGTCTACTTCCATCTGGCAGGGGGTCCCCTTGATCAAAACTGAGACCTTAATTTTGTTGGGGCTGTCGGGGGGCAAGTTCATTACCTGCTGTGTCTTGTGGTGGTGGCGGCGGGTTGCTGCTGTCTGGAGGAGTTCAGCGGACTCCTGGTGCGCGGCTTGGGTGTGGCAGTTAGAGTGGGTGCAGCAGGCTCGGGCGATGTGGCCCTTCTTGCCACATGACCAGCACTCTGCTTCCCGGAAACAGCAGGTCTGGCGGTCATGCTGGTCACTGTAGCTAGTGCATGTGGAATGTTTGGAGTGTGGTGTTGGTGAGCAGGAAGCCTTCTCACCCAAGTTGTGGGACCCCTGTCCTGGAGGCCAGCACTGTACCTGGAGCGTCTCGTCATCCTCGGATACATCAGAGGCTGCAGCGGCCCTGGTCTGGTGGGCGGCCGTGGATGTGCCTAGCTTCTCCTGCTGAGAGGCCTCAAAAGCACAAGCCATGGTTAGCATCTCATCCAGGGTGGCGGTGGAGTTGTCCATCAGCTTCCTTTGAAGCTTGGGGTCATGAACCCCACACAGGAACGCAGAGTATAGCGTGTCCTCTATGGCCACGAACTCGCACCCCACCAGGAGATGGCGGAGGGCCGCCAGGTAATTGGAGGCAGACTTACCCTTCTGCTGCAGCCGGTGGAAGAACTTCACCCGCTGCGTGTTCTTGGAGGGTCTTGGTGAGAAGTGGTTCCTTAGGAGCGCCATGATGTCATCGTACGTGGCCTCCACCAAGATACGAGGGGAAAGCAGGCTGCGGAGTAACTTCAGCGTCTTTACCCCACAGGAGGCCATGAGCCAGGACTTCTTCTTTCCGGCATCCGTGATGTCCTGTGCATCGAAGTAGGATGTGAGCTGGTCCGTCCAGGCTTCCCAGTCTTCAGGGCAGGCTGGATCGAATGGGTGGGTGGTTCCCAGAGCGGTGGCCATTCTGGGATGTGCAGCAGTGTGTTGAGCAAGATCCTCAGGAGCCGATGGCAGTGCAGTGGGACTGTAGCTGAGCAGGGCCGGTGGCTGACGGATCTGGTCTGTGCTCGATGCGGTGCTGGTGTCGGCTGAGGAGTCGCTCATTGGGATCCCACCTTCGTCGCCAGTGAAGAGTACTGGACTCGGGAGACCAGGAATGGTGAAATCATGAAGCCTTTATTGAGTGATTCAGCATGTCCAGTAGATGGTCAGAACAAGCATGCTTACAGGACTCCAGGGCCCTCATTATATGCTGGCCGGAGCCACACCTCCAGCCGCACCCAAAAGACCTGATAGGGGCTTAGCATGTGTGCATGTTTGTCATAGGTTCCCTGGAGGAGCCTTTGGCCACATTGGCTCCCCAGGGAGAACCTAGGTCCCACATTGGGGAGGCTTTGAATCCGAACATCTATTGTTCCTCCAGATTCAAGCTCCCCTCTCTGCCTGACCATGTGCTCTGGCCATGCGGCGGGTGCCATTACCTGGGAGCACATGGCAGGCTGGTTGCTACACAGAACATACTACATTACACTGGATAAAATGGCTGCTTTGGAGGGTGGACCATATGGCATTATACCCAATGAGGGCTCTCCCCTCCCCAAACCCCACCCTTACCAGGCTCCACTCTAAATCTCCAGGAATTTTCCAACCTGAGAGTTGGTAAAATTCTTAGAAGTTGTAGCTCTTGACGTGGGAACCCCATGGCAGATGCAGTGACTTCTGACTAAGCTTGAATTGTAGCAATGCTTAGTTAAGCACTGGAATGAAGAATGGGGATGGAAAGCACCAGCAAGTCAAAGCCAATTTATGGCAATCCCATAGGATTTGCAAGGCAAGTTTGCAAGGCAAATGACTTAACGGAGGTGGTTTGCCATTTTCTGCCTCTATGTTGCAACCCTGGACTTCCTTGGCGGTCTCCCATCCAAATACTAACCAGGGCCACCCCTCAATCTGAGGAGATCAGGCTAGCCTGGGCATCCAGATCAGGGCAGAATGAAGAATAAATAGGCAATGAAAACAGGATCTTTCCTTCTACTAATTCACTCTGGATTCTGATTCAGCCTTTTCTCTCCCTGTGAGAAAAAGCATTTGGCCAGGGAAAAGAATGCATCTTTGTCAGGAAGCTTGACACTTATGACAGGGTAGCAAGTACAGAGATGGCATATATTCTTCCCAAAATATTCTTTAACTAGAAAGAGCAGCAAAGTCCATATAGATTGCCATCAGTTTCCGGGGAGAGAAATCGCTTGTAGGCTGACTTGAGGTCAGACCTGGAGCTATTGCTTTTCAATGTGTTTGCTAATGACCTTTGAGCCTGACTTTGACAAGACAGGGACAAAATTTGCTGGTGACATTAATATTGGAAATCTTAAGCTACTAAATTGATCAAAGATATGAAAGGGCTTTGCTACAATGATAAGCTAAAGATACAAGGAGTGGGAATGGCAAGAGGATTTGGAAAGAAATGTTGGTAATAGGCTTGCCAGCTTCCAAGTGGGGGCTGAGGATCTCCTGAAATTTCCACTGATCTCCAGATGTCAGAGAGCAGTTTCCTTGTGTTGGAGGGTGGAGTCTATGATGCTATACCCTGCTGAGGTCCCTCCCCAAACCCCACCCCCTAAATCTCCAGGAATTTCCCAACCTGGAATTGGCAACCCTAGCTGTAAAATGCCCCAGCAGAGAGTGAGGTGACAGTGACTCTGAACAACAAAAACTGTATCTGAAGAAGTGAGCAGTGGCTCACGAAAGCTCATACCCTGCCACCAATTTTGTTAGTCTTTATGGTGCTACTGGACTCTTGCTCTTTTCTACTGCAACAAAAATATGTTGCACTAGAGCTGATGAGAAACTTTACACACGCGTATTCAAAAACTCAGTGTTCTGAAATGTTGCAATTGGGCCCTGAGATCAATAGTTTGGGCAGGAAGCTGGAGTCTGAAGTGTAGGAAGCAGCCGCTAGAGATCAGTTTACCAAGCAGTAGTAAGTGTCTAGGTTCCTGCTACTATTTGTACCAGACCAATCCACAGGCTTTATATTCCCTGCCATTGTAAAAACTGATCTTGTTTACCCCTTTTTATGTCAGATATAGACTTTGAGAAACGAGGAGACAGTCTAGAATTGCTTACTAAACTTGTCCTAGGTCCCTCCCACACGAGCGAGATAATCCGGAGGGGAACTGAGACTTTTTTGCTCCAGAGCAATTTGCCCCGCAGTTGTGTGATCACACAGCTCCATGGACCTGCTGGGGCAAACCGCTGCTGCGTGATCAGACGCAACCGTGGGCAAGTGGTTTTTTTGTGTGGTGGGTTTCTGAGGCGCTTAAATGGGGGATCAATGAATCGCTGCAAGGGGGGGAAGGGGAATCGATGCTTTGCTTCTCCCCCCCCAAGGGCTTTCAATGATGCGCACATGGAGAAGGGGGGAAAAAACAGCATTACGTCAGGGTAGCGTGTGATCATGCTATCCGCGATGCCACACTTCCGCACTGGTGCGATCACACATGGAGACTCCGGCTGTGAACCACAGCAAACCATTTGATACTGGAGTTTCACTAGTAGTTTTTTACTACGATTCCCCACCAGATCAAAACAGTTTGCAACGGCTTGACGACGGTTGCAGGATGCTTCCCAGATGTGCTGGTGTGATCGCGCCAGTTTGATCCATTGATAAAGCATCCCTCTAGCGTGGCAAATAGGTTTGTGTGTAAGGGACCCTAGTCTAGGCAATCTGGGCCCCAAGGTTCTTCATCCAGAGCCTGCAATCAGTGACATTAATTACCCCTCACTTTTTCTGACTTTGTGCGTCTTGATCCTGCAATTCCTTGCATGTGGAAAAGGAATTTATTGCATGTGGAAAAGGAATATTTCCTTTATTGTTCTGCATTGATTTTCCTCCCTTCAGCACTCAGTTTGCTTTCTAGTTGCTTTTTCCACAGGTTTTCTGAGAGTGCTTTTGTGCCAGTTCTCCCTTTGTTTTGCTTCCAAGCTGAAGGTAATTCAAAAGTATACAGTTTCCCTCAGATTTTGCTCCCACCCCTTTGCTGTCAATCGAGGGTCATCCCCACCTACAATGAGGTTGTTCCACCCACTCTGCACTTTCTGCCATGCTCCCCCCTTCATTGGTATACAAGCTCAATTTCCCCCTTGTTTTTATTTTTTTACAATTGGCATGAGTCTAGCGATATGAGACTATCACTAGTCTCGGATCGCTGAGTAAAAAAAATTAAACAACAGGGGGAAAGTTTAAAAGGAGCTGCACAAGGTTTAGTTCCCTGCTGGTATTGACTTGAAAGGGGGATCAGACAGGAAGCAAATTGCAGCATCCCCAGTGCAAAAGAACAAAAGGATTTTTGTGCTGCATCCAAACAAAATAAGGGGGTGGGTGGGATTGTCAGCGCAGAATAAAATTTACATGTAAAGAGAGACAGACACTGTCTTTACATGTAAAGAGAGACAGACAGACAGGATGGGAAGCCTAAAGCTTTGAAAACATTTTTTCCCTTTTATGCTTTAGTGAACAAAGTGGAGGGGGCACCATTTTGGCAGTCTCTGGAAGCCTAACATTAAAATGGCAGCTGAGCCACATGGACCATCTGCAAACCACCAAACTTAAGAATTGCTTGGAATCGGTCCATTTGGAGGACAGAGTGCAATCCACACAGGACAAGCTCTAAAAAACCTGCCAAGATCATGAGCAGGGTGCAAGATCAAATTAGAGACTCACAAAGAGGAAACCAAGCAAATTTGCAAGGAAAGGCAGGGAATTAGCGCTATTAGGCAGCTGTGTTAGGGCATCTGTGAAACTACCACCCCCTTTTTTTCAGTTTAGTGGGACAAGACTAAAAAAGCTCTCCAGAGCTTCTGCCAGAGGGCTCCTTCCCCATACAAGCTGCAGCCCTGTGCAAAGTGTGGTGGAGTTGCAGCCTACTTTGCACAGGTGCGAGCGCACACACACACATTGCCAACAATCACAGCTTGCAATGCCAGTGTCAGTGGGTTCTACCATGCATTCTGTACATTTAACATGTTTCCCCATATTATGAGATTTTGTGACTCTTTCCCATTTTTCACAGAGGCCAATAACACATCAGAGAATTCCCTGGTGCTCGGCAATATGGAAAACAGCTTCACAGTTGCTTGTTAGTTTCAAAAAAAAAAAAAGTCTGGTCAATTTCAACATCAGTCCCATCCCCCTGTCCCCCCCCCCCCCCCGCCCACCTTCTTTTCTGTTCCCTTTCATTCAAGGAACTAAGGCTAAAATGCATACGTAAAACCTGAACCATGTGGATTTAAATGGAAGGTGCTACTGCCGCAATTGCATAATCTTTTTTTCAAAACACCTTTGGATGCCATCCCCAACACATCACAAGTGGCATTCCAACCTGATTTAGACAAGTGTGTTCTTTGATCTGACAAGACTTTGTTGGCTAAATGGAATTTCTAAGATCAGAAATATTATTTCTGTTATTGTTATTCTTCTTATACTAGGCAATGTCCAAATTTTTCAGATAAAACATGCTAAAATAAGTGGGGCAACTAGTTCAGTTTCCTGCTTCACACAGCTACCAACCAGTTACCCTGGAGGGCCAACAAACAGGGTGTGGATGTTGTACAGTTACCAGATGTCCTCTTTTTAGCAGACATGTCCTCTCTCTCTCTTTTTTTGGTGTCTATCCACTTTTGGGCTCCTGTTAACCCCTCCCCCCGGATGAAAATGTCATCTTTTGGGGTTGGAAGGTTAGGAATATTCCTAGTTAATAGCAATTATCACAGCTCAAATCGTAGGGATATTTGAAATGAGGTTTGTCATAGTGACCACTTGTTTGAAGTAGTCAGTCAGGAAATATGTCCTCTTTTTTACTTTTCAAAATATGGTAACCCTAAAATACTGGGATATTTGGTTAATATAGAAGAATTTCGTCCAGTCATTGAAGCGTGATACTGAGTGCAGTAAATAAATCTCCCAAGAAGTATATTGCAAATAAAAGGTAAACTTGCATTTATTCAGGTAGATCCAGTTCCCATTCAGGTTGCAGTCAAAAGAAGAAAAAGAAGCCTAATCTAAAGAGTGTTTTTCCTATCACAAATGGCCAGCGAGTCCAGCATCCTGTGTGTGGGAGTATGAGGGCATCGTCTCTACAGGAGAGACCTGCAGAGACATGTGTCTCCATGGAAGGCCATGTGAAGATAGAGGTCAGAGGGCAGCTTCCAGGTTAAGGCAACGAGAGGAACCCGTTCAAGGCGATAACACCAATACACACTTAGAGTGACATAGCGGCCCCCAATATCCAGCCATGCTGAGTCATTCAATCCAGCAGAAGATGCCATGGCCTTCCCCGATGGAGGTGTCAGACCCCTGAGTCAATCAGTTCCCAACACCAGTAATTCATAAAATGCAGTTTATTGAGACATTAATAGGATTCAGGTGCATAACGTAAACTGTTAGATCTGAGGTAAAAAGGTGCAAAGCAAGCAATTATACCCAAAGCATACATCACATTAATGGCTCAGGGCTAATCAGGGAGCAGGTAGGAGCCAGCCAGAATATCTGACAGTGGTTCACAGGAGAAAGATGACACCAGGCAGAATAGACTGCCAAGGCTACTCCAGCAAGCCAGTGTAGATAACAGGATGGCTGAGACCCGAAACCCCAAAATCCAAGCTGCCTCCCTCTCCATGGCGACCAAGCTGAAGAACAGCGAGGTCTGACAGGAAGTTCCCTTCAGTGGTCATCAATAGACCTCTCCTTCATGAATATCTAACCCCCCTTTAAAGTCATCTATGCTTATGGTCCTGGTACAGCTTACAGTTTAAGTGACTGTCAGTACAGTCCTAAGCAGAGTTACACCCTTGTAAACCCATGTACCTCAGTGGGTTGAGAAAAGCATAACTCTTCTCAGGACTGCACTTTGTATGTGTGTGTGTGTGAAGGTAGTAGGCAATGAAGGGCTGTTACCATCAGGTACTTCTTGGAGATTTCTGAGAAGCATCCAAGTCAGCCACAAGATGGATGCTGGGCAAGGTGAACTAGTAAGGCTGCCCTGGGAAGGAAGGAGCATTTAAATTAATGCTATTGTTTTAAAATGAATATACATCTTTGTTATGTTGGCTATGAACTTCTGTATTATTTATATTTATCATATAGTTTATGAATGTTTGTATTATCTGTATCTCTAAAAAAAAATCCAGTGCTATGTTGTGGAGTGTGTGTGTGTGTGTGTGTGTGTGTGTGTGAGAGAGAGAGAGGTAGAAAGCAGTGCATCAATTCAAATTGCACTTGTGGAATTTTCATCAGATGCCCAAATATTTTCCTTCTCTCATGATGCTTGATTTACCTTTGCCACTTGATGAAAGGTATTTACAATAAGAAATAAGATGCATTGAAGCCTTCTCATTGTCACCAATGACATAAAAGTTTGGGCTGAAAAATTAGCTCATGAGAATCACACAGGATAATGAAAATCTATCATTATGTGTCTTTCAGAAGGGAAAAAAGACTTTTTTTAAACATTTGGGTTGGAAATAATGTATGCATATATCATAAAACACTTATATTTTAAAAAAACCCACCTTCTCCCTCCAAATCCAAAATATATATTGTACTGTCTTATCATCCAGACATTTTAGAGTGAAAGTTAAAAAATGTCCATTTCATTTTGGTAGTCTGGTACTATATATCATGTTGCTGATATATTCTTCTAATACTTTTATTTAAAAGGCCTATTATTCAGTACTGTGTATCAAGCTATTCATTTTGGTAGTGAAAATGGAAATGTTTCAAATAGTATTTGGTTGTTCTGTAGGAGATTCACGTTGCTCCGAACTCCAATTTCATCCGGACATGGTAGAAGCCCGGAGATGGTGTTCTCTCATCTCTTCCTCCTCTTTTTTATGTATTTATGCCAAATCTCCAACCCAATTCCATAGTTAAAAGTCTTTCAAATCCCTTGTGGCAGGCCCCTGTAAAACATCCATTCATTGAATTGCTTGGTGTAGGAAATATGGTTCAGTGGTAGAATGCCTGCTTTGCATTCAGGAGGTTCCAGAGTCAATCCCCTGGCATCTTCACTCAAAAGAACCAGGAAGTGAGGGGAAAGACCTTTACTGGAGACCCTGGCTAGCCACTGCTGATCAAAGTAGACAGTTCCTGACCTCTTCAATAAGAACATAAGAACATAAGAGAAGCACAAAATGAAGGAATCATACAGTCTTACTTCATAATTGCAATTACAGTCGGGTCATTTTGTGGATGTTAAATATTTGAAGGTGGGCTGTTTTTGCTCTGTGCCTGATGTATGAACAACTGTCTACACTATGGTTTTCTATGTCATGGTTCAGATAAAGATCTTGTGATTCGAAACGGGACATTATTCCGGAGATTCTCGTCTGCCTACAACTTTTGTCAACAACAATTAATCAAAACATCAGTGTTTTTCATGATTCTTTAATTATTACAGATTTTTGTATAAATTGTAGGATTGTAGTAGTAGTTTTTTCTAGTATATAAAAAAGTTTCTAGCAGCGTATACATGGCTTCATGTTTATGTCTTAAGATGCCTTCATGACATGCAAAATGTGAGGACCGTGCTGCCATAAAGTCCAGTGTGTGACAAATTCCTAATTGCAGCAGGATTGGGGCCATGGAGGAGGCAAGTGCAAGGATACCAAGTGGAGGTAGCTTACACACAGTCAAAAGTGAAGTCAAGAAGGCAGGGAGTGGGTCAAAACCAAGCAAGCAAGTCCAGGACAAGGGAAGGGAAGGCAGGAATGGAATGTTCAGTGGGTAGGTGGACAGGCAAAAGGCAGCAGGCTGAAGCTTGCAGTGCAATTCTAAACAGACTTCCAGCTTTCTAATAAGACAATCAAACTCAATGGATTTACAAGGGTGGAACTCTGCTTAGGGTTTACTGTGAGTCTCTTACAACTTGTCCAATCTAGCAGGACAAGCCAAACAGAGCATCAAAATAGGCAACTCCCCCCCCCCCCCTCAACAGCAAGAATAATTTGTTTAGTTTTACCAGAGCAGGCACAGAGGAAAAGGGTAAATTTTCTCCCCCCAAAAGAGAGAAATATGTCTGGCAAACCTAACAGAACATAGACTTAAAACATTGGGGGCACCACAGAAAAAGCCCTGATCCTTAATGAAGACTGCCTAATGTCCTTAACCAGCCATGACTGGAGGAAGAGACAGATCTTACATAGTGCACATGCACAAACCAGTTACAATTCAGTTCTGATCAATTCAGAATGTAGAAAAAGAGAACTTTTGTTTTAATTGTTTTGAATGTGCTGATTGCAATTCACCATCAAGCTGCTATCTGCACAGAGGGTAAATTGAGCATCCTTGGTTACCTTGCACTCAGGGGCGTAGAGTTTTGAAATCCGGGGGGGGGGGGAGTGGGGGCTGTTGCATGCATGCGCCGGGATGAAGTCCCTGCTGCCGCCACCTCTCCCCCTGCCTGGCCACTCCTTCCCTCTCCCTCCCTCCCTCTGGGGGCCATTTGAGTAACTGCCCAGCGTGATGGCGTCACCCGGATGTGATGCTATCACACTTGGCATGTTGCCAGGGTGACACTCTGGCAATCGCCCTGAAACTCTATGGTGCCATAGAGTTTTGGGGTGATTGCTAGAGCGTCGCCCCGACAACGTGCCCAGCATGATGGCATCACTTCTGGGTGACACCGTCACACTGGGCATTCACCTGGATGGCCCCAGGAGGGAGGAGTGGGTGCAGGGGAGCCAGGCCAGGGGTGGAGAGAGAGGCTCTTGCAGTAGCGGGTGGGCCTAGGAAGGGGCCCTGGAAGATGGGGAGGTGCGGCAGTGGGTGGGTGGGTGCTCCATTTTGCCAGGGGGGGCTCAGTCCCCCCGAGAAATTTCAGGGGTGGCCTGAGCCCTCAAGCCCCCCCATAGTTGATGCCTATGCTTGCACTTACCTAAACTCAGTGGTGTTTGTTTGATGAGTCAGTTCTTCCATTGAAAACATATTCCAGTTTAGAGAATTACTGAATGTCAGAAGGAATGTGACTAGCCAGGGCAGCTTTTGCCACTATTTGTTTGTTTGTTTATTGCTAAAAACATGTCCCAAGTAACTTGTCCAAAGTTGCCCAGTAAACATTAAGAAAGATTGGCGGATTTGAACCCAGTCCACAGCAGCCCTACTCCAATGCATTAATTACTACATCACGGTGATTCTCTGAAAAGAGTACACTGGAAAGGAAAAAGTGATGGGACTACAGTATCTTTTCTTGAGATGCTGTTCTAATGAGTGATGTTGCTACCAAAAAAGGCTTTCGCTTTCATAGCCATGCACCATATTTCAGATGGTGGGAGTGGTACATGGAGGCCAATCAGCAAAGAAGACCTCTGGGCAGGATTATATGGTCAACATATGAATTAATATACAAGTTAAAACAGCAATTAGCATTTGAACAACATGATAGCGTAGTTATAAAAATAAAAATGCAATCAAGTGACTGACAATGTAGTGCCCTTGAAATGGCGTCCCATATGTTCCGACTGTCTTATTGTAGGACAAGCCAGAGGGAAGGAGGGGAGGGGAGGAAAGGAGAAAAATGAGTGTAAAACCATGTCTGTTCCTTTTCTTTCTAGCTATTGATCACTTTTTTGATGTGATCCCAATGAACACCTGGTTATAGATGAGGCCATTGAGTGAGAAGAGACATAATAAATCCTCAGTCTCTTACCACAGTCACAAATGGAAATCCATTCACAGCCCAAGTGGCACTAAAAGGAATGGGGAATAGGGAGGGATTGGGGCTATACACAGAAGGCCATCTTGTTAGGATATTATGGCTGTTTTCATAGGGCGAAGATCACTGTCACAAATGTGGAGGCATGCCTGTTGGGGATGGAACATACACATGTATACACTTTCCTCTATCTTTTTTTCCTCTGAAGGCCAAACTAGACGGGATGGAACCATTGATGCCATTATGTCTAGTTTGGCCTTCAGTTTTCCCTTCTACATTTGTTCCACAGTGGCTGTGTTCAGACTGGCAATTTGGCCTGATATAGGCACTGTTCACAAACAGATTAAATGGGCCCAGTTACGCAGCCACAACTGTCAGGCATTCCATGTTATGCTTTTGGTTCCCTGTGCATTCATTGCACATGGTTGGATGTCTGAATGCAGGGGAGCGCTAACAAAATAGATTGGTGGTCTGAACCTGCAGATCTGTTCCTGCTGCTAGGGTGGGGTTTTGGGGAGTTTTTGCCTATGTGCACACATACATTTTAAAAACTGACTGGGTAGCATGCTCCGTGGCTGAGGTACTGCAGTAATGTGGATGCTTGATCATGGGATGTCTGCATGGGTGATATGCCCCACAACACTTGAAACTGGTACCATTAGAGGTAATGCCATATCGGGCTAAGCTACCAGTCTGACCACAGCCAGTGACTCTGCATAGGGTCTCAAGGACACTGTTTTTGTGGCTGACATACATTTATAAATCTCCCAAATAGATGGCAGATTTAAAATAAATAGATTTTGCTGACCTGTGGGGTTTTCGAGGGAAGAGACTTCAGAGGTGGTTTGCCATTGCCTGCATTCATGTCATGACCCTGGACTTCCTTGGTGGTCTCCCAACCAAATACAAATGAGGGCCGGCCTTGCTTAGCTTCCAAGATCTGACAAGACTGGGCTAGCCTGGGCTATCCAGGTCAGGGTGGGATGGGTGTTATGCCTCCCATTTCCCAAACTGTAGTTTGCCACAACTTTCTGTTCTTTCATTTCATTGGCATCTCTTTTACCACATGCTACAATGTGCATGTGCACATGGATAAAACACAGCAAAAAAAAAACCCCTCTTCATGCAAGCATTTCATGCTCTTTTTTGTATTTTGTTTTACCAAGGTTCACCTGTACTCCTGGGCTTGGAGAAAAGATCAGTGCAGAACTGTGTGCATAATCATATCAAGATTATTTTGCAGTTGCATTAGTAACTCAGAGGACAGGAAAAGACACCACTGTTACCGTCAATGGCCTGCCTTGTTGTTTGGGGAAGTTAGCTATGCAGCAGGATAGGCCAGAGGGATACAGGAATCGTATACCACTTACATACCAAGGTCCGGCACAGTAGGAAAACTCCAGATTTGAAGAGTAACTTTAATAGTTTTTATTAAAGTGTTTCCCGAATCACAAGCACACTAAACATTCAAAAAGAGCAAGCAATACAGAACTAAAAAAGCAGAGGTGATTGATAGCGAATAGAGGGGTTAGTTACGGGGTGATACAATCTGTCCGGATGTGCAGGGGTCCATGGAGATGAGTTTATGGCCCAAACCAAAGACTTAGGGGTGAACTGCCAGTTGGTATCAGGGGCAGACACACAAAATCTGAGGCCATGTGCTGTGACAGATATAGACATTGGAAAACAATGCAGACGGATGAGAAGCCTTGGGGGCTGGTCTCAGGTGAGAACAATAGATTTTCTAGACCAATAAGGAGTCCATGGAGGTGTGGTACTAGGCGGAGCATAATTCAGGTGTGACCATTGAGCCTCCAAAGGGGCAGAGTCTGGATTAACAATAGCTATAATGAGACTAAGACAGGTGCTGGATGGGTGGCTGGGGGTATCCACTGTGGAACAACAGAGTGGCCTGGCATTTCCCTGGTGCCAGACAAAAGGGTGATGTTCCTTAATGTGCGGCAGGATGAACCTGAATGGGAGACCATTCACTAGATATGGACAGTTAATGTTTACCTTGATAGGTCTGTCATAGGTGCAGGGCTCCGTTGGGTCCGGGGCGCGCTGGAGCGCCGCTCCGGGAGAGAGGAGGGCGGGGGGCAGGGCCAGCAAGGGCGTTTGGGGCAGTCCAGGCGGGGCTCTGCTGCTGCCGCTCGCTCCGCTCTGCTCCCTCCCTCCCTCTCCCCCCCTGCACAGGGCCCTAGCGGCGGCGGGTGCTCCACCACTCTCCCGCTGGAGCTCTGGGGAGCAAGGCTGGGGAAATGGGAGGATGGGCATGGCCTCAGAATGGGGCGATGCCTGGTTCACTTCACCAAGCCTCAGCCCCTGCACGGTCAGTGACCTGGGAGAGTGCAAGGCCTGCCGTCCCTTTCTCTCTTTGCCGTCACCGCCTTTTTGCAGCTCTCCCTCTGTTCTCTCTCTCCGTGCCGCTTCCTCCTCGGCTATCCCGTGACTCTCCCTTTTACCCCCTCCCTCGCCCCTCAGTGCTCCCCACTCCTATCCCTTCACCTGCCCCACTCGTGCTTTCCCCTGTCATCTCTCCTTCTTTCCTCGTTGGTGTCTTCCGCTCCTCCTGGCTCAGCCCACCCCCGCTTCTCGCTTGCTCCTGGCTGTTCCCTCCAAACCCGCCCCTTTCGTTCCTAGCTGGTGAGTCCTCAAGTCCCCTGGGCTGTCTCCCACCTGCCTGTTCCCCCGGTGGCCTGTCCCTTGTAGGTCTCCCTGGGCCTCTCTGGGGTCCTAACTCTTCCTCTCCTGCAGGCATGCTGAGGCCAGTCCCGGGACCTCGCAGCCCCCGTGGTCTCCCTCGGGCACGTCCTGGCGGCTCTGTCAGGGCTTCCACCTCCCCCTGCCGCACCCTGGAAGCTGTTGGAGGTGTCTCCGTTCTCGGCCGGGGCCTCAGGTAAGCCTGCTGAGCTCCTGCCATGGGGCTCCCAGGAGCCCCGGAAACAGCTGTACATCACGACCACAACACCGTTTTGGCTCTAATGGCTCAGGGAATTTTTTAAAAAAAGAAACACCTTGCCCAGAATTTAAAGAAGGGCATGGTTTCCACCCTCCCTCTCTGTGTTGGCTTTCTCTCTAATGGAGACCCAAAGTTATTTACATCATTTGCCCCTTCTCCATTTAGTCTCATAAGAACCGTATAAGGCAAGCCTTGCTAAGAGCAAGTGACTGCTTGAATTCAAATCCTTTGCCAACATTGTAATTACTATATCACACAGGTACTAATAAGTTAGGGAAGATGTTATATCTCTGTTGATTTGACGTCAGGGGGTGTGGCATATGCAAATAAGTTATGCTAATGAGCTCCTGCACCTCTTTTTTTACGAAAGGACCCCTGCATAGGTGTAAGAACGCAGATATCTTAGAAAAATATATGGAGACAGAAATGAGAGGATTATTCCAAAGGTATTTACATACAGGTGAAACAGGAGATGGGGATGGAAACATGCAACATACTTCATTCATGGCAATAGCACAGACCAGAGGCTCATTGTCCCTCCCTGCCTGTACATTTGATAGACAAAAGACTAGCCATTTGGTCAGTAGAAGATGCCTGAGGAGAGAGCAGAGACTTGCCCATTCTTAGTCCTTTTTGAACTGAGCTGACAGGAGAGAAGGGGGGGTTGCTTGCATGGAGGCTGGAGAGTCTTCACTTGGCCTGAGTTTTCCCGACCAAGATGTGGCTCTTCTAGCCTCCCAGCAAAAGCCACTGTTTAAGCCAAGCCTGATTTATGAAGGCACTGCTTGTGGAGGTTCAGGGTTGTTTTGGGGGTGTCTTTCTCTCTCTCTCAGGACAGAACACCCCGGGTTCAGGGCCTAGGAGGCTGGTTACACCACCTAAATCAGTTTTAATACCACTGACCACTGGAAGGGCAAAACCACAATACAGTCTTTTTCAGCAAAGGCACTACACTGGAGTGAGCTGTAGAAGACAATTTGAAAGGGATATTTTCCTGCTTATTTTAGTATATTTTAATTCTGCCCTTCTTCCAAGGAGCTCAGGGCAGTGTGCTTTGGTCTGCCCTCCTCTAGTTTATTGCCATGATTACCTTGGAAGGTAGGTTAGGCTGACAGAGCATGACTGGCCCATAGTTACCGAACCTGACTCCCCAAGATCCTAGTCCAACACTCTAACCACTGTATCATGCTAGTTGTTAGCCAGGCAACAACGATCCTACCCACAGAGTCAGTGAAGTGCAGCGGTTATAGTGTTGCACTAGGGCATGGGAAGAGCTGAGATAAAATTCAACTCTTCCCTGAAACTCACTGGGTGACCTTGGGTCAGTCACTCTCTCTCTCTCTCAGTCTAACCTAATTTACAAGACTATTGTTAACAGCAAAAGTGGGGAGGGGAGAGCTGGGTTCTCCATCCTAAGCTCCTTGAAAGAAGGGAGGAATAAAAGTGGGCAGACAGATCTATTTGCATACTAAATATACTGGTTGCTGTTAATATCTATGGATGCAATGGTTGTCAAGGCCAGGAGAGAAAATTGCATCTTTGTAGTTCTGCATAAATGTCCAGAATACAGCTGTAGGTTTTCTAATTGCTATTGATAAAAGAGAAAAAAGGTGATGACTTGTACGAGATATTTCACACTTAAACCTATATTACAGAACAGGAAAGAAGAACAGTCTGGTACAGGGGTGGGCAATTGTTTTGGCTTGGGGGCCACTTTGTGGGAGCGGAAGTTAGCGGAGGGCCGCACCTTTTAAAATGATTGCATTCGTTAGTTAACTTTGCATTTCAGAAAAGGTATAAATTGTATCATAAAAATCAATAAATATAAATTAAATAAAATAGCGGCAATTTTATTCAATTTATTTATTGTGCTAATTTCACATCATCTATAGCTGCAAGCACATTTAATTTTAGAATCAGTTTAATGAGACAAATGTACCCTATCACACTTTTCTACAATTTTCTCTGCGCTCCGGGCCCAATGGAGGCCTGACTGAAACCACATGGCCACCTGTCTTGATGGGCTGCAAAAACCTCTGTGGCGGGCCGCATGTGGCCCGCGGGCCGCAATTTGCCCACCCCTGGTCTGGTACCTTTTGGAACAGCAAGCCTATTTCAGTGGGAAATGGTGATAAGCCACAGCCTGGTGTTAGGTGCAATAGGAAAGCTGGCAGCTCTGGTGAGAAATTGCCGGGTGTTTTGCAATAGCATGCCAGGTAGCCTATTACACATTAGCTAGGATTCAAAATAACATTCAGACTGATTATTTGGATAATTCTACTACTGCATAATTTTTTATATATAAATATCCTGAATCTGCAGTGTTCCTTTCTGGCAAGTCCATTGTAAGATCTGAGATGGACTAGCCTTAGGGTTGCCAACCTTCAAGTGGTGGCTGGAGATCTCTAATGCTCCCTCTAAATTGTGAAGTTTTGTGAGCAAAAATTCTACTTTGTGAGCTACTGGCATTAAAGTTGTGAGCAAGCAATTTGGCTACTGCATAAATTAGTTTGCTCTGCAGCCGTCCATCCTGAGCTAGGACAAAAATGTGTGACCCGGAGGCTAAAAAACTGTGAGCTAGCTCACACTAACTCAGCTTAGAGGGAACACTGGTTACAACAGATATCCAGATGACTGAGATCAGTTCACCTGGAAAAAATGGCCGCTTTGGAAGGTAGATTCTATGGCAGGAGAGTCAAATTCATTTGTTATGAGGGCCGGATCTGACATAAATGGGACTCTGTCAGACCGAGCTGTCAGAAAATGTAATTCCAGGTAGCAGAGATATAAACTTTATAAAGCACACGGACAAACACAATTAAAGGGTTTTTTTTTTAGTTAAAATACAAACATGCTTAAAACAGTAACAGTCTTGTGACATTTTGTTTATTTGACAGCCTTTGCTAATTGACACCTCCCAAATCTCCTCCCCCCATCCTTAAAAGATGCTTGCCTAAAATGGAAAGATGGGGGAACAGTGAGATTTGGCAATGCAATTTTTAAAATAAAGCATCAAGAAAAAGCACAAGGATCACAGCAGAAACTAAAAACTATATAAAATATAAAATGCTCTGAGCCTAGGAAAACTTGAAATGGCTGGGCATTGCAAGCTTCTCCCCAGGTCTACTCAGAGTGGCAGTGGCTCTCCAGGGTCTCAGGTTTTTTAACATGGTGGTTTAAATTAATAATTTTGGTTGTCCTCTTCAGCCCTTCAGAGCCCCACAAGAAACGTTACAATAAATATTTCTCTGCAAAACTGGAGCTCCTTGAGTTTTTAGAATTCTATATTTTAAATGTGGTTGGCCCCAAATCTTCCTCCCACCCTTAAAAGATGACTGCCTAAAATGGAAAGGTGGGGGGATAGTGGGAATTGACAATGCAGCCTCAGAAGGAGAACCTCCACCTCTGATGGAGAGAGACCCCTGTAGGAGCTGCCACAGCATGGAAGGACGCCCCATGGCCCCTACCTGTGAGAAGGTCAATGGAGGACGGGAGCGGTGGTTGGGAGGCAGAGAGGAATGCAGTCAAAGGAAAATCTGGGGAAGCATGCAGACTGGACTGACATCCAAGGAGCCTACCAGCTGCTGGATTGCAGGATCAGCAAGATGCCTGGGCCCAGAGAAGCCTCCAGCTGCAGGAGAAGCGGGCAAAGACGAGGCTGAGTGAGCTGGGAAGTTCTGCAGCTCCGTCCTCTGCTCCCTGTGTTCAGTGGCAGCCCTGCCCTCTACTTTCTACACTCAATGCCAGCTTGAGCTCGAGCTTGGAAGGGGAGGACAGGCAGAGGAGGGGACAGAGGGGGAGGAGAAGAGAGCTGCCGGCCTATTCTGGCCTGAGGGCTGTAGATTTGGCACCCTGCTCTTCAGCATTATATCCCACTGAAGTCCCTCCCCTCTCCAAACCCCGCCATTCTCAGGCTCCACCCCCCAAATCTCCAGGTATTTCCCAGCCTGGAGCTCATAACCCTAACTAGCCTACAGTCACTCAGGGTAGCACACTATTTTTAAATATAATATATTTCTCAAATAGGGTGGATTTCAGGAATGATTTGCTTGCACACTGATCTTTGGTGAAAATTTTGAAAAACAAAACAACCATGTGCAGGCTGCCTTTTCCAAAAATGTTGCCAAGAAACACTGACACTGAAGTTTGAAAAGGTTAATAATAGACTCAAGTGATAAAGGAGACAGCCTCCGTCTAATTATTTCCCACCAATGAGGAAAAGGTATCAGCAGACTTGAAGTGATCATGTCAGGCCCATCAGATAATGTTGATATTTTTACCTTTGCACTCCTTCCCCAACACTGACCAAAAAAAAATCCCCCTCCAGAACAGAAGTTCTTACTTTAATTAAATAACATCAGAATTTGTTTCAGACAAGCCAAAACACAATGCAACTATGCTTCCAAAATGTTATTGTCAACATTTAACATGCAATCATAAAAAGAACCACAAAGATAATGAAAAAAATACCCCTAAAACAACGAACAAGCTAGATTATACCGGCTCATCATTACCCTAATATATCAAACAATATGAGCTTAGCTTAATTATTCCCTCTGAGACTTACGAAAACTAAGCACAACCTTCAATTTACAGCTGCTTGGTGCCGGGGAACCTGAATTATTATTTAAAGCAGGGTGGGGTGGGGGGGGGAGGGAAGAGAAGAAGAGAAAAAAGTTTATTTATTGTGACCTACACTCCGTTTTTATTCATCATGGAAAATCTGTATATTCACAAATGAGGGCTATTCATCTGCAGGCTGCGGCATTCTTTAGCTGTCCGGGGTTGTATCAGCTTCACTTCTTCAGCTTTTGTCTTCATCTCGAAGGCTCTTCATCCAAATTGTTCATCATCTTGATGGAGAAGCTTTATCTTGTTCGGGTGCAGCTGCATTCCGCTTATCCAAAGTGCTGAGAGATACGAGAGAGAGAGAGAGAGAGAGAGCAGAATTGGGGGGGGGGGGGGGGGATGGAATGGCCAGTACTCATACGAGGATAATTTGTAGTTTCTCAATAATAATAAAAAAAGGAGGACAAGCTAATTACTGGCTTAACTAGGGCAGCCTGTGGATCCTCCATGTCAAAAGGACTAGAGTAATTATTTGCTATCAAAGCACATTCACATTGTGGCATGAAAGGAAAGGGCCTTGTGCAAATGGATCTTGCTAATAAACAGGGCTGAGAGGAGCATTATGTGTCTCCCTAGATGCAAGCACATTAACAAAGTGACATGGAGCATAACTCTGAGCCTGGAGAGAAGATGGCGGGGGTGGGGGGAGAGGATAATTACCCCCGTCTCCTCCTCACCCCTTCTCAGTCTTGCTTCCTCTCTTTTTTCTTCTTTTGTACGGGGCTAGCAATCCGAACGCGACCCATTTGAAGGCCCAAGGCAGGCTATTAGTGACCTCTGTTCCATTGACAAGGTGGCTACGTTCTTAAAAGCCCCATCTCTTGATGTCAGGCAGGTCACATGAGCCAGGCAGAGTAGCTTTAAATGGTCCAGGAAACACTTCAGCCTTAAAGACACCTGGAAGGTCATGACCAGTTTAATGTAGATGAATCTACCCGAAAGAGGGCTCTTTTGAAACCACGCACAAAAGTTCGTAGAGATTTGTTGTTGTTGCTCCTGTTGTTACTGTTCACCCTTCTGATGTTTTTCTTTAAATGATATTTCTAAACAGTCTTACATTTTTACAGATCCAGAGAAGACAGAGATTGGATCATGGAGGCTATAACGGAAATGGAAATGGAAAGTGAATTGAAATACGAAAGGAACATACTGTTGTGTGTGATTTTCATTTAAGAGAGAAAATCAGTCAGGCTGACTGCTTGAAGGTACAGAAGCTGAAAGTTTGGGATTGATCTTGACAGTTCAAGGTTTGTTCTGTTCTTTTCACAACCCCAGGACCTTCGCTCCTTCCTATGCTTCAAACTAGAAAGCAGACAGTGCTTGGGAAGGTCCATATCTCCGTGATATAGGGCAAGTTTTACCTGCAGATGATCCCAGGTTCAATCCCTGGCATCTCTACTAAGGATGCAAACTCTGGCGTGGGAAATTCCTGAGAGATGGGGTGCCTGTGGGATGTGGAGTTGGGGCGGGGAGGGAGAGCTCAGTGGGGATGTGATGCCAGAGAGTCTGCCTGTCAGTGCTGCCATTTCCTCCAGGGCACCTGATCTCTGTCATCTAGAGATCAGCTGTAATTGCTGGAGAACTCTAAGCCCCACTTTAAGGTTGGTTGCCCTGTCTCCAGTTGAAGGATCTCATTGGAGATGATGAGAAAGCTTTATTTCTGGAGAGCCACTTCTGGGCAGAGTGAGCAGTCCTGGTCTAGATGGATCTATGCTCTGACTCATTATAAGGCAGCTTCCAATTATTTCTGTGCTTTTGAACTGGAGGCACAAGGCACATTGGCCTGCTGCCCTCACTAAGCCTCTGTGCAAACTGGTATCTGCTGTTTCATGCACTGTATTGAACACACGCTTAATTATTCTAAACTGGAAAGTGTTGCATCACATAGTTTTAGAAGCTGTTGATGTATTAGACAAACTTTGATGCCTACTTTACTTTTGTATCCCCATCAAGTCCAGAACAATTTATTTACTTGATTAAGGCAGGTAACAAGAGATTTAAACACAAACATTAAACACTTTTATAATGCCTGTTTTACTCAGCTACCAGAGTTGCACTGTTAGGTGTAGAAGCAAAGCTGCAAGGCACCAAAAGGTTTTCTGCTCTAGTCCCTGCTGAAAACAACTGATCTTACCAGCACCCAGGGGTCATTTCGAGCAGGAGCTCGGGGGAGCGCAGCTCCGGGAGTTGGTGCCAGCTCCCCCCCCCCCCCCCCCGCGGGGGAATGCCTGCTTGTGTCATGGTTGCAGCAAAATGACCTCATCCCCTGGAAAGGCCCTTGTTCCTCCGACCAGCCTTCTGAAGGCTTCAGCCACCACTGAAGCTATCCTCCCAGAATAGTGGTATTTCTGAGGCTTGGATTAGTAGCTATCCCCTCTCTGCCAGTTCTTTCTTTCTTACTTACTTTCTTTTTCTTTCTTTCTCTCTCTCTCTCCTTTCTTTCTTGCCTTCTGACATACTTCTGGTGATGTCAGGTGGTGTAGCATATGCAAATAAGTAATGCTAATGAGTTATGCTAATGAGCTCCTGCACCTCTTTTTCTACGAAAGGACCCTGCCAGCACCCAAAGATCAACCTACATAATTGACACTGCAGTGCAATATGTACAGACAACTGATATACTGCAGCAGTGGGGTCTACACAGTAAACAATTCCAAGTTCTGAAGCAAATGATTTGTGTACGGAACCCAAAGAGTCAGCCAGCTTTTTCTTGAAGAAAATGTCTTTCCAATTCCCTTTTCAGTTGTTACGGACATGAGGTACTGGCATTTATGACACCACTTCTGGTGAATAATCATGTGAAATATCTTCCCAAAGGAAGTAGCACTCCAGCCTGGTGTAGTGGTTAGGAGAGCCAGTTTGGTGTAGTAGTTAGGAGCACGGACTCTAATCTGGGAGAACCAGGTTTGATTCCCCACTCCTTCACATACAGCTGCTAGTGTGACCTTGGGTTAGTCACAAGTTCTCTCAGGGCTGTTCTCTCATGAGCAGTTCTCAAAAGAGCTCTCTCAGCCCCACCTACCTCACAGCCCTGAGAGAACTCTGTTGTGGGAAGGGGAAGGGAAAGGGATTCTAAGCCACTCTGAGCCTCTCCAGGAAGTGAAGGGCAGGGTATAAATCCAATCTACTCCTCCTTCTCCACAGAGGATTTTGGTGACAATTTAGGATGGCCTGAAGATGATCTGCAAAGCTTCAGCACAGGGAAAGGCTTCCATGGGGGCATTTTTCACCCAAACTCTGGCTTGGGTGGATTAGACCTCAGTAATGGCATTGCAGAGTGTTTCCAACTGAAAAGACAGATGTTATGCCATAAATTCATTCTAGTCACAATCCTGGTAGCCCCCATTGCCCTAAGAAAGGCCAAGGAATTCAAAATGCAGTCATACCCATTCTAAATAAATAAATGATTGGGATCCAGGGGGATACAGCCACAAGGCAATGGCAACTCGGCTGTTGCAAATTATGAGCAAAAAGAGAAGAAAGGCAAGTTCCAGAGTAGGGTTTCCACCTGCGGCTTGGAATTTTGAAATGGTGCCTGGAGATGGCAGAGCTTGGGGGGTGGGGGAGCTCAGCAGGGAAGTGATGGCGGAGAAGCTGTTCTCTGAAGCTGCCATTCTCTGTACAGTGAACTAATCTCTGTAGTTCAGAGATCAGTTGTAATTCTGGGAGAACTTCCCCAACTTTTAGTTTGATTGTATGGATGTTATTGTGGACACTGGTCAGTAATCAGAAGTCAGTTCTTGCCTATATCCAGACATGTTCCTGAGGCTTTCCCACACAGTCAGCATCGGCCTGCAATCCTTGAGCTAGGGATCCAAACACCAAAAGAACCTTCCGAAAAATTATGGTCAGTCAATCAGCAAGCAGAAGAAACTGAATAATGGTCTACCCCTGGACTCGGTCCTTGCTCCAGGTCTTTTCAATCTAGACATCTCTGATGTTCATGAGATTATATCCAGGTAGTTTGTTTATGCCAATGACATGGCAATTGCAGTAAGGTACAAATCAATTGAAAGGACTGAGGAAATACTGACTAGGGGCTTAGAAATTTTGACTGACTACTATTGTAAATGGTGGTTTATCCCAAGTCCAGGAAAAACAGAATGCTCCTGTCTCCATTTCAATAACAATCTTGCCAACCATGAACTGAATGTCTACCTTAATGACACCCAACCTGAACACAACCATACACATAAGTACCTTTGCATTACCCTGGACAGGACCTTGTGCTATAAACACCATCTTACTAATATAGCAGCAAAAACACGTACATGAAACAACATTCTCCAAAAAATTATGTAGTACAACTTGGGGTGTGTCTGCTACAACATAGATGCTCAGATTTGGGGTTCGTGTATAGTACTGCAGAATATGGTGCTTCATTGTGGGTCAACAGCCCCCATGTCCACAAACCTGATGTCCAACTCAACACAACAATGAAAACCATCAGCGGATGTATTAAACCAACTTATTGGCTACCTATGTTGTGCCACATCGCTCCCCTGCATCTCCAAAGATAAGATGCTCTTCTTTGTGAATTCAGAAAGATCACTGAAAACAAAGAGTTGCCCATCCACAAAGACATGGCTGACTTGGGCCTATCCAGACTAAGATCTTGTCACCCAGCAATAAGATTTGAACAAATCCTGCAATCAAAAATTTTCATTCTAGGGAATGAATGGTTGCAAACTTGGATACAATCAGTTTCACCTGATATCCATAACCTGATAAACACCAACAAAAGACCCCCAGGATTTGCTTTGCCACATAAAGTATGAAAGATGGCTAATAGAATACGAACAGCCTTTGACAGTTGTACAGACCCATTGTTTAAATGGGGCAAAATACCAGGACCCAAATGCAATTGTGGTGCAGCCTGCCAAACTATTTTCCATCTGTCACAGGAATGTGAGTGTTGTGCTTTCCAGGGAGATGTGATGGAGCTCTTTGATCTCTCCCCAGTTGTGAATGAGTGGATTGAAAATCTAGATATTAGTATTTAGGGGGATTGCCCAATCGGTCTGCATACCCACTGTTATCAACTTGGTTGCATATTTTATATTGTTATATATTTCCTGTTTTGTAACTCTGCCATACAATAAGTAAGTAAATAAATCTGGGAGAACTCCAGGCTCTACCTGAAGTTTGGCATCCCTATTCCAGATCTCTCCCCCACCCCTGCCCTTCCCTGAGCCTTGCCAAAAATGGTGAACTGAAGAAAATGGACAAACACTGAAGGAAAGAAAAAGAGAGCTGGGGGAAAAAAAGAAAAGAACAAGAACCTTTCCAGCCAGCACTCTTGTAAAATAACTCTTACTAGTAAACTGAAAATAGTGATTACTCCTGTTGTTTATGCTGACATTAAGAAAGTCGTTAACCATCTTCCCACTGGATTATGTTGCTGTAACCAGTGTGGCAGTGAAAGGTGGTAGCATTATTTTTTTTTAACGATTCAACATTACATCGAAATGTCACAAGAGTGGTGACATTAAAGACCCAATACATGGGGCAGGGTTTCTCTCTTAATGTATGCTGCCTGGCATGCTGATCCTACAGAAACACAAGCTTGCGCTAAGCGCACAGAATGCCTCGTGCTGCAGCAGGCCTGTTTATTTGTGGAGATTTTTAAACTTTCAGACTTGGGCTGGTAGCAACAGGTGAAAATGATTACAGCAGCAGTTGCATTCCATTCCTGGGGAGTTCAGATCCACTTATACCGGGCTTCTGGGTGTTCTCCAGACCAGGCTCTGATCATGCTGAGGCCAGTCAAACTATGCATCAACATTAGTTGGGTTTAGATACATTTATGGAGGATAGGCTGTTAGTAATGTTGGCTGTCTGGCAACAATAGGGGGGATGCTTTGTCCTCCCCACCCTGCTTGTAAGCCTTCTAGAGGCATTTGGTTGGCCACTGTGGGAGACAGGGAGCTGCACAAGATGGACCATTTGTCAGATCTAGCAGAGATGTTCTTTTGTGGCCTCAAGGCTATTTGCAATTTCCAGAATGTTCTGCTCTATGTCAGACATTAAATAAGGCCACACAGTACAAATATCAAGTGGACACTGATTGGGGTTGCCATGTATCCATTGGGGATGGGAGATTTCCATTCCTTGTGGGCTTTGCTCGCCAGCACTCCATGGGCAGGTAGGAGAAAGAAAAAGTAAAAAGATCTCCATCAGCAATTGAAGTGATGTCATGCCTGTTGAGGAATCACCAGAATATGGTAAAAACATAGTTTTCGTGATTCCTATTTAGGACTGATACCACTAGTCAATCTGCCTCTTCCTTGTGCTACTGTTCTTCAAGCTAAGTGGGCGCAATGCTGTCTACATTACTGTTTGGAATACTTCCTGTCAATTCTCTCATAGACTTTAATGTTAAAATGGGTGCCTTTCATTGCCTCAGAAAGGGGCACATTTATAGTCTTGACAGTTGGCAGCATGTGTGTCCTAGGGGAGTCGTACAACCCCCAAGAGTTTTGTCCCATTCCAGGGGAAAACCATGAAGCTACAGACCCAGACCCAAGAAAAGGTGGTGTATGTCTTCCACTGAAACCAATGGGAAACAGCAAGAGAGAATTGTGAAAAAGGAGAAATAAGAAACAATAAAAAAACCAAACTGTATGAAACAAAGTAATAACAAAACAGTCCATTTTGGAATTAATAGCAAAACAACAACAACAACAACCCCCTCCCTGTGCACTTAGTTCCTTGAGATACGGTATGTTTCTTGCTCACATAATGCATATTTATAATCACCAGTGTCTTGGCTTACATTCTTCAATAATTTTATCATTTTAAGCAGGCTATATTTTTTCCTGATTTCTGTGCTGCAGTCTAATGTGTCGACTGATGTGTGAAGGTCTGCTATCGAGTACAGGTAGTATTGCTTGGTAGCAGATGATTTGTGAGCACAGCCAACTGCCATATACCTTAAATGAACAGAGCATCTTCTATGAGAACAACTAACTGACCAATCAGGTTCTGCCTCTGGGTGCATTATGTCACAGGGATCCCCAGTGAGGCCAGGGATGGCTTTTGGGTTGGGGTGGAGACCAGCATGTTAACACCCACACAGTGGGGAGAGAGATATCTTAAAAGCAGACCGATCCTCCTAGGGTTCCCATTCCCCATATAGAGGCAGGGGATCCCCACTTTCACAGGCTCCAGCCCACCACCAGCCAGCTGGCTGGTGGGAGGAAATTCCCTCCAGCCCTGATGCTGTGCACAATGCGCTGATTTCACCCAGAAGTGACACCTGAGGGACCACCTCTTTTTGCATATACCCCAGCGAGCACTAAGATCGGGCTCCCAAAATCGCCTGGTTCTTCCAGAGCCTAAAGAGGCCAGGTTGGTTACAAAAAGGGCCAGGTGGCACCCCTTCACTGGTGGAATGAGCTCCCAGAAGACATCAGGGCCCTGCAGGACCTTTTACAGTTCCACAGGGCCTGTAAAATGGAGCTCTTCCACCAGGCTTTCAAGTAGGGTGCCGCCCCGATTCTATGGCCTTCGCCCGATTACCAACTGTACCAATCAGGACCAACGGTGCCACCAACTGAGGCTTCACAGTTAAGTGGGAACTTGCTGATGCCATTCAGTTGACAGTGATGTAGGAAGATCGCCATCTTGTATTGCACATTATGTTTATATAGTATGATTCATCTGGAATTTTATTGTATGCATGTTTTATTATGTTAGTAGCTGCCCTGAGCCCGCTGAACACTGAGGAGGGTGAGATACAAATGTAAATATAAATAAATAAATAAATAAAATATCAGTGTGGTGGTGATGTTGGGGGGGACACTCTGCTTTTGGGGCAAAACTGTATGGTTTGAGGCCATTTTTATAATAAAGTCTTCCCCAAAAGCACAGTGTCACCCCTGACATCACCAAAACTTTGACAGCACTTCTGGGTGACATCAGCGTGTTGCACGACATCCCCACCCTCAGCATGATGAGGGGACCTGGTTACCCTAGATTCTCCCCCAACTGGTGCTAAGATGAAAACCAGTCAAACTTCCTCTACCTAGTCAGCACACAGACACATTCAGTGACTGGCATCCCATCACAGACGTGGTTGATCTGTGCACATAGCAAATCTACCCTACCAGTATACATACAGGCAAAGTATAAGCCTACCCCCATCACTAAGGAGACAATGTGCACTCTTTAAGACTGGCAGTAGTTAGATCATATTTACCAGCTGACTTAATGGTTGAGTAGGCTTAGATGCAGGGGTAGACTGGTCACTAGGGTTGCCAGCCTCCAGGTGGGGCCTGGGGATCTCCCGCTTTTACAACTGATTCCCAGCTGACAGAGATCAGCTCCCCTGGAGAAAATGGCTGCTCTGGAGGGTGGGCTCTATGGCACTGTACCATGCTGAGGTCCCTCCCCTCCCCAAACCCCACCTTCTCCTGGCTTCACCCCCAAAGTCCCCAGGTATTTTCCAACCTGGACTTGGCAACCATATCATTTTGGCCACCAGGATTTCTCTCAGTGGGCTGTTGGCCTCTCCTTACCATGGGTCAGGCCATCCCAATGGCGAGAAAGGCCTGCGTGGGGAAGGAACACCCAGCCTCATCACATGAGGAGGTGCCCTGTGCACACCTCCTCATGTCCACATGGCTGTGGAGGTAAAGACTGGCCTGCCTGAAGCCTGTATGTCTCAGGGGAGGTGGTGCCTGGCCCTTTAGAGGAATGTGCTGCTCAGGGGAGGTGGCACCCATCACATCTGAGGCCCACACAGCCTGGGGAAAGCAACACCTGAGGCCTACACAGGGGTGGCTCCCAGCCCATCCAAGCCCTATGCAGGACTTGGAAAGAGAAGGCTAACTCAGCAAGCAGGCTGCCTCTCCCTCCCTTCTTTTTTGGGGGGTGAGCCGGTGAGGCCAAGGCAGGCCAGGAGGTAGGGCTTTTTCCTGTGGTGTTATCTCATCCCTGCTTAGATGGAGAGATCTGACCTGTGTGCTTAAATCCCTGACCTTATGTACTGACTCCCCCATCTTTGGGATGGTGTTCCATGATTGTTCTTGGGTGTCAAATTAAATTATCTACTAGTTTCAAGCATCAAAGAAAATTATTTCCTCCAATTGTTCTGTTTGAGGCTAAAGTTGACTTCGGACAGGAGATGGTTCAAACACCATAGTTGGGTCGTTATTTATCGATGTGTTGGTCTAATGCTACAGGAGATGAGTTTTCCTATTAGGGTTAACTCAGGAAGGAGACTACAAGGCTCTCTTTAATGTGCCAGGTATTGTCCTAAAATTCCTTTACGTCTTCTGTAATGTTTGCCTTTCTCCTTTACAAACATGGACCATTTTTTGGTGGTCAGAATCTGAAATGATCTTAGGATCCAATCAAATTAGACCTGATGGCATCCTTGTGGCTGCCATGAGGATGCCACCAATATTTTAGTCATTTAAAAATGCCTTGAGTGCCCAGTTCTGAAATTTCCAGATTGTTTGCAAAAGCAGCCTTACATAAAGTGCATTATAATAATCTAACCTGGATGTAGTCAGAACATGGTTTGTGATGGCCACATCATGCTTTTCGAGGAATGGCTGTAGCTGGTGTATCAGCCGAAGCTGATAAAAGGCACTATATGCCACAGAGGCAGGATTAGAGTTGCCAGCCTCCAGGTGGCACCTGGAAATCTCCAGCTATTACAATTGATCTCCAAATGATCAAGATCACTTTCCCTGGAGAAAATGGCTGCTTTGGTAGGTGGGCTCTATGGAATTACACTCTGGTGAGGTCCCTCCCTTTCCCTAAACATGACTTCCCCAGGCTCCACCCCTAAAATCTCCAGGTATTTCCCAATCCAGAGCTGGTAGAGTTGGCAACTGTAGGCCGAGAAATTCCTGGAGATTTGTGGGTGGAACCTGGGGAGAGTAGGATTGGAGGAGCAAAGGGATCTCTGTGGGGTATAATGTCATACAGTCCTAACTCAAAAGCTGTAATTTTCTTCAAGGGAACTGGAAAGTATTGGAGTTGGGAGGCTGGTAACAGTGAAATCAGCATAGTAGTTTATTGCGGGTCAAGATGGAACATGAGAAACCCTGGACTCAGAGCCCTCTTTTATACCAGTCGGAGATAATCCCCTGACCGCGCCCCAATGTCCTGATAGGACCTTAAGATAGTGGTTACAGTTCATAGGTCCCCTGAGGGAAACCTAGGCTCATGATTGGCGGTCATTTAGGATCTGACCGGCTATTGTTCTACCTGGCCGAAGCTCAGGTAGATTCTGGCCATGTACAATGATCACGTGGCGGTCGCCATTACGAGAGTCCCTAGCGACCGCGGTCTTGATACACAACACCCCTCCCCCCATAGTCTACTTCCCCCTTGCAAACATAGTCCTTCAAGTACTCCGGCCGGCGATGCTTGCATTCTGAGCGTCAGGGAGTTGCCGGCCACAGGGTGCTGCTTGGCTCGGGGAGAGGGGTTGCTGGTGGCTGCCTGGGGCTGCTTGCAGGAATGTCTGATAGCAGCTCAGGCAACGTGGACTCACTGGGTTGGTCTAGAGGTAGGGGCTCCACAGGCTCCGCATCTGGGTCAGATTCCTGGAACGGGGTCAGGGCCGGTTCGGTGGGAGCCAGAGTCTCTGGGTCTTTGGGTGCATTGCTTGGGAGATGCCGCTGGAGCTGGTCGATATGGCACCGCCACACTGCGCTGTCGTCTGTGAAGACCTCATAGGAGAGTGGCCCAGTTGCGCTGATGATCCTTGCGGGACCCATGCTGGACCTCTGGCATAGTTCTGTGCAGGATCCTCGGGGGAGGATCCTCGGGGGAGAATCCTCGGGGGAGAAACCTTGTGCTGCTGGCCGGAACTCGTGCTTGGCATCGCCACTGATGGTGCGGTCTGGGTGAAGGCGATCCAGCAAGGAGCTGAGGCATTGACCTATCAATAGCTCCACCAGTTGGCATCCCGTCCTGGTATGTGGGGTGTTCCATTGGCCGAATAGGAACTTAATCAGCTGGAGCTCCCAATCCCCTTGTTCCATCCGCTTAAGGGTGTCTTTGGTTGTCCTTACCATCTGTTCTGCTTGGCCATTGGTTGCGGGATGGAAGGGCGGATGTGCCGGATACTGATAGAGTCCACAAAGCACTGGAACTCCCCAGATGTGAAGGCAGTCCCATTGTTCATAACGAGGGTGTCAGGCAGCCCTTAGGTGGCAAAGATGCGCTACAGAGCTCGGACGGCCGCTTCGGTCAAGGTAGCCCGCACCGGGACTACCTCCAGCCACTTGCTGTAGCTGTCTACAACAATAAAAAACAACTGGCCCTGGACCGACCCTCAAAGTCCAGGTGGAGTCAAGATCAGGGCTTGTCGGTCAACTCCCAGGGCTGGACAGGGGCGAGAGAAGGATTGGGGCATGACTCTTGGCATTTGCTGCACCAGTGCACCTGGTCCTCAATTTCCTTGTCCATGCCTGGCCGCCACACATAGCTGAAGTCCAGGGCTTTCATCCGGACAATTCCGGGATGGGACTCATGGAGGGCTGCTGGGACCTTTGAGCGGAGCGGCCCTGGGATGACCACCCTCATGCCCCATAGTAAGCACCCCTTGTGGGTGGACAGTTCGTGCCACCTCACTGTGTAAGCAGTGAAATCAGGGCCTGGATGGTCGGGCCACCCCCTACCCACCCAGTCTGAGACCCAGGAGAGGACTCGGTCCCGGGCCGTGCGACGGGCCACATCAGATACCTGGACAGGCCAGTCCGGGAGGTCCTCGACAAGTGCAACGTGGAATGCAGGAGCAGGGTCTGGGTCGCAGGAAGGCAGTGGGAGGCGGCTAAGGGCGTCGGCATGGCCCATGGCCTTTCTGAGGCAGTGCACCAGCTCATACTGGTAACCTGCAAGGAAAATCGACCACCGCAGGACCCGCGGGAACAGCATGTGTAGGGTCTGGCGGTGGGGAGCAAGGAGACCCAGGAGCAGCTTGTGGTCTGTGGCCACTGTAAACACCCTACTGTAAAGGTAGTCATGAAATTTTTTTACCCCTGCAATGATGGCCAAGGCTTCTTTATTGATCTGGGCATAGTTCCATTCTGCTGCCGACAATGTTCTGGAGTAGTACGCCACTGGCACCTCCCGCCCATTGGGAAACCAAGGGCCCAGGACAGCCCCCACCCCATGTGGAGATGCGTCACACACCAAAACGACCGGCAAGGACTTGTCAAAGTGGGCCAGAACAGTGTTAGAAACTAACAAGTCTTTCACCGCTTGGAACGCTGTTGCGTGTTGCGGCCCTCAAACCCATTTGGCCCCCTTGTCCAGCAACCTATGTAGGGGTTCAGCAACCGCTGCCTTGTGTGAGATTGTGCCAATAGATGTAGTCCACAACAGGTCTCCTTAAACAGAAAGTCCTTTATTTGCAGAAAAGGTCTTGTTGGTCAAATACACTTCTTCTGTTAGTAATGCCACAGCATGGGAATACAACTATAATTATGCTTAATATGAAATATGGCCCCCTTAACATCCACCAATCAATTGGGATGATTATTGGCACCCAAATATACTAGCCCACTGTTCCCAAGGAAAGCGCAACAAAATAGGTTCTCAGGAAAAGTTACTGTTCAGATTTTGGGGCAGTTGTTCCCAAGGAAATCTAAGCAAAGGAACTCATGTGAATAATATAACACATAACAGGAGGGTTTCAGCTTACGGCCATGAGCTAGGGAAAGGCAAACCAAAGATAAGAGTGGAGAAAAGCTAATGAGCAATAAGCATGCGCAAAGCAAGCGAAACGCACATTCCGAAGGTGGGGGTTGAGCCACCGATGCTATCTCCCATTCAGGACCTAGATGAAGTGAAAGAGCACTGGATAACGAAAATAAGATTAATTGCTTATTAAACAAACAAGAACAACCTTAAGCATTGATAATTGAAACAAACGTAGCATTCTGAATGATCATAGCAGTCTACAGACCTTATGGCAGTGCTAACTGACACTTGTGGGGGAGGAAGGCATGATAAAAGTTCAGGAGTCCCAGGAAGGCCTGTAGCTCTACCTTCGATGTGGGTTGGGGTGCCTCCGTGATGGCCGCTACCTTCTCTGGGGTGGGGTGGATGCCCTGGGCATCAACTTTGAGGCCCAGGAAAGTCACAGATGGGATGTCCAAGGTGCATTTGTCCTTGTGCACCTTTAGGCCAGCGTCCTGGAATCGCTGGAGGATGGCCCGCAGCCAGGTCTTGAAAGTGGTGACGTCTGGGGCTGCAATCAGGACATCGTCAAAGAACGGTTTCACACCTGGAATGCCTTTTAAAACAGAGTCCATTAGTTGTTGGAACAACCTGGGAGTGACACTGTCCCCGAACTGGAGCCGCTTTACCTTGAACGCTCCCTTATGTGTGACGATCATCTGTGCCTCGGCTGTGGCATCATCCACAGGAAACTGCTGGTAGGCCTGTGCCAGGTCCAGCTTCCCAAATACCTTGGTCCTGGCAAGGGAGGCCAAAACATGGCTGACCACGGGCACCGGGTACACGTGGTCTTGTGAGGCCAAGTTCAAAGTACATTTGTAGTCCGCACAAATACGGACCTTCCCTTTCGCTTTCAAGGGAGTTACTATCGGTGTCTCCCACCTAGCGTGGGAGACTGGCTCAAGCAGACCTTGCATCATGAGCTTGTCCAGCTCTGCCTCTTCTTTTGGCTGGATGGCTATGGGAGTTTGCCGGGCCACCACACGGATGGGGTGGACCGTGGGATCTAAGTCCAGGGAGACCAGGGGCCCCCAGTAGGAGCCAAGTGTGCCATCGAAAATGGCCGGCAATTCCGCACAGACCGATGCGTAGTCTGTGGACCCCACATGGTACACCCCTGTGACTCCCACCCCGTGGGGTTCAAACCATGCACATCCCAGGAGACTGATGAGGTCTCGTTCCACCACGAGGAGGTCAAGGGGCCCACTGAATTCATGGTACTGGACCTTGACCTTGGCCAGCCCCTTGATTGCGACCGGGTTCTTTTGGAAATCCCAGAGAACTAGACCTGTCGGCCGGAATAGCTGGGATCCCCCCCTGTGGGCAGAGCCGTTTAAAGGTTGCTGTGGAGACTATGGAGTATGCAGACCCGGAGTCCAGCTCCATGGAACAGGGGGTCCCCTTGATCTGTAGGTCCACCATAAACACTCAGGGAAGGGGCTGGGATAAGTTCAGTACCTGTACTGCTGTCATGAGGCTATCCACCATCTCGTAGTTTGCAGCGGCTGGTATGGATGGAACGTCACTCTTGAAGGTCCCTGCAGCTAGTGCACATTGGGGGCGGCCTGTTTTTGGAAGAAAAGGGAAGAACAGCGGCGGATGCCGGGTGCCGGGAGTGGCCCTGGGAGGAGCTGGACTTACCCTTCTGCAAGTGCTGCTGGAGCCGGTGGACGTCCTCATCCTCGGATGATTCAGACCCGGATGTTGCAGTGCGATGGACCTTGGTGGCCGGCTTGTCCTTTAGAGTTTCCTTGAAAGCCACGGCTGCTTGTAGCATCTTCTCCAGGGTAGGCTCAGGAAGTGCTATCAGCCAGCACCATAATTTGGCTTCTCGTACACCCTCCATGAATGCTGTCTCCACGTGGTCGTCCACGTGGCGGAACTCACAGCCCACTGCCATGCGGTCGATGTTGGCCAGGAATATTGCGGCTGATTCTCCGGGCTGCTGTTGGCACTGGATGAAGTCCAGGCGCAGGGCCATTTTAGAGGGTTTGGGGGCAAAGTAGTCCCTGAGAGCCTTGGTTAGAACATCATAAGGCGCCTCAAGGGGATCTTGGGGGGCAAGCAGGCTCTGGGCAACCCGCATCACGTCCACCCCACAAGAGTTCAAGAGCCAGGCTTGCTTCATGTCCGCATTGGTGATACCCCGGACAATGAAGGTGCAGCCCAGCTGCTTGATCCATGCCTCCCAGGTCTCTGGGCGAAACGTGTTGAAAGGGGGTATTGGTCCCGGAGCATCAGCCATCATTACCAGAGCAGGAACGGCGTGATGAGCAGTGTTTCCGTGGGCTAGCGGTGGGGCCTCAGAGCACTGGAGCTCAGCGGTTCCTGGAGCCGGCAGATCGGTGCTCGGTGCGGGGCTGCTCGGTTTGGCTGAAGAGTCACTCATCGGGATCCCACCTTCATTGCCAGTGGAAAGTATTGGAGTCGGGAGGCCGGTAACAGTGAAATCAGCATAGTAGTTTATTGCGGGTCAAGATGGAACATGAGAAACTCTGGGCTCAGAGCCCTCTTTTATGCCAGTCGGAGATAATCCCCGACCGCACCCCAATGTCCTGATAGGACCGTAAGATAGTGGTTACAGTTCATAGGTCCTCTGAGAGAAACCTAGGCTCATGATTGGTGGTTGTTTAGGATCCGACTGGCTATTGTTCTACCTGGCCGAAGCTCAGGTAGATTCTGGCCATGTACAATGATCACGTGGCGGTCGCCATTACGAGAGTTCCTAGCAACCGCGGTCTTGATACACAACACCAACTGATCTCTGTGGTATGGAGATCACTTGTCATCCTAGGAGAACTCCATCCCCCACCTAGAGATTGGCAAACCTCACAGAGGAGATCTGGCCCTCCAACTGTAGGAGGGGATCCAGCAGCAACCCCAGTCTAGGAATGCCCCCCCTCCAGTCCAGGCTGACTTCAGTCCTCAAGCAGCTTTGTCATTGACCAAAAAGCCTCAGGAGACGGTAGCAGGTTATATATGCTGTTTGGAGTAATATAAAAGAAGAAAATTGGCTTTTATTTGCCTGGTAACTGAGAAAAGCCACCCAAAAAGGCTGGATGAGCCAAGAGGGAAAGGTCAAAGGAGAAGCCAAAAGCTGGGCTTATCCACTTCATCTGTCCAGTCTTAACCCTGGGCCCAGCGCCATGGTCTTTAATGGTTAGTTGTGGGGAAAGTAGTTTTCTAAATGTTTGCTGAGGTTCCAGTAACATCCTGTGCCGAGCAACCTTAAACCCTAGGTAGTATTTCAGAGGAAATGGCAGCACAGACTGAAAATTAACCACAGCAGACCCTAGCCCCGAATCAGTTCCAATGGCTGTTTCTGAAATCAATTAAGCACTGCCTCCCCCTCTTCCCTTATTTGGACACTTGCCTGAACTTTTTAATAGGTGCAGTGGGCCAAGATGAGAAAGGGACGGAGAGGAAAGGGGAGAGAAAAAAAGGAGAAAAATAAAAGGAGAAAGGCTACAACAATTTATTTAAGCTGGCGATTTTCAGGCTTCCTGCTTCTAAGGAATCCTTTCCACATTGATTCTGTCTGCCATGTTACTAATGCGTATTGCGGAGGATTCCAAGAAGTATTCTAGGCTGAACACCTCAGTAGTTAGTAGATGAGGCCTGCACCATTTCAACCTGCAGCTGTGGCCTCTCCACATCCAGTGAAATAGGAACCAACACAGTTTGCCCTTCACAACAACCACCTTGTGAGGTAAAGCTGGTTGAGAGAGAGTGACTGGCACAAGGACACCAGGCAAGCATTGTAGCTGAGGCTTTGAACCCAGGCTTTCCAAGTAGGGCTGTCCACCACCAGGTGGGGCCTGGAGTTCTCCCCGAATCACGACTGATCTCCAGACTACAGAGATCAGTTTCCCTGGGGAAATGGCAGCTTCAGAGGGTGGACTGTATGGCAAAACCTCCCTGTTAGGCTCCCTGCCCTCCACAAACTCCACTCTGCCCAGGGTCCACCCCCAAATGTCCAAGAATTTCTGGCAACTATGTTCATGAGTCCCAGCCCAACATGGTAACTAACTACTACTCCGCACTGGCTTACTGCTGTTTGTGAGAATGAGGCAGTTCATGCAAGATATTGGCCAGGCCCTGTGAGCCTCACTATAGCCCTTTGCAAAGTGACCATGTCCTCTTAAACACACCGAGTGCTCTGCTGCTATGGCTGCACATTTTGGGAGAAAAGGAGCAGTGTTTGGAAAGCTGTCTTGTCCACCATTACCGATCCTCTTATTGAAGAACCATAATAATGCTTCCCTTGAACACAGTTGGAACACCCTTCACTTACGCCATAGAAAAATTCTCCTGAAAATCATACTAACAAAATGGTTGAGTCAAAAACTGCAGCCTTGGCAGCGTTCATGCCTCCCCCCCCACTTTTATTTTTTCCTGAGGTGACTTAACTTTGTAACATTCTCTCTAGATGGCTGTAGCTCTCTAATGGGAAGTTGTGTAAGCGACTGAGGCCAAACGGAGGCATTAATTACAATGAAAAATCAGTTTAGGGCAGGCCACAACTAAATTGGAAGCCAGGTCCTCTAGGTAAAACAAAGAGCCCGAACAGAAGCTTTAGATTTGATTACAGGGCAATATAAGAAAAATGTGCTGTATGTTGCCTATTATTAAAGTCGCTTTTGGGCCTGTGTGTTTGCCTGCCTAAGGGATTTTAATAAATATTAGTAATAGCCAGCTGGCTTGCTAGGCCCTTTTTGGAGCTTTTCTTGTGTGTGGGAGGGGGGAGGGGTGTGTGCCAGGCAAGTTCTGCACCACAAATTTCAGTCACCACAGACGTGCAATTTGGAAGAACGTTTGATTATAGCAAAGTTCACCAAGGGCACTGCTTTAAAACGACCCCCTCGTCCTTTGCTGGAGGCCATTTTTCAGTTTCTGAAGAACAGGAAAAAAAAATCCCCCGCAGCTGTTCTGTTTGTTTTTTATTATTCCTGCCAATGCTAGAAATACAAAACAACGTATATAAACACTGTTGGAGAGCAAGTTAAATATGACTAGTCTGTATAATTTTGTTAAAAGTAGGAACCAACACAGTTTGCCCTTCAGAGAATCTGTTAACCAAAGCATTCCTGCCCATCATAGTGGTACACTTTCGTTCCGATAAGACACGGGAGAAAACTTATTTTAAGAGTGCTCCATGGTGGCAGGCTTACCAAATGCTTGCTAATGATAGGCAAACTCCTGGTAATTGTTGCCAATGCTCATCTGGTTGACAGGCAGAAGCAGGCTGGCAAAATGGGGGAGCAGTGGTCTTTGCAACAGCGCAATAACGTCACTTCCGGCACGACCCAGAAGCACCAGCATTGCAGCGGGGCCACACTGTAGTATTTGTCTGGGATCTGGGATGCGGGCTAGGGCATTGCTCCAGTGTGACGCTGGTCCTCCCAGGTTACATCAGATGTGATGTCATCATTCAACAACAAAGATCGCTGCCCCATGCAATAAGTACCTGCGTCCCTTAGACTCCCCTCATCAACTGGCAATCCTTTGTGGTGGTGATGGCAAAGAAACAACATTTCCCCACCATTGGGTCTGCAGGGTGTAGGTGGACTGTTCGGTGGTACACTGTGACCATTTTGCTCTGCACTTTGCAGATAAAATCTCTCGCATCCATTCTGACTTGGACTCTATGTCAGCAGTGACAGGGTCAGATGGCGCCAGGATGCTAACTTGTCCAACTGGTTGGAGTACTTTTCAGGTTAGTCATTCTGAGGATGTGGACAAGATCCTTGGAAGCTTGAGACTTATCAATGGCTTGTATGACCTTTGCCTTTCCTGGCTACTTAAATTTGCTGGGGGGAGGGCTGTCTGAGCTCCAAGAGGTAGTTAATGTTTCTTTGAGTGAGCGGGTAGTCTGGACCTAAGAAATCTCAATAAATATCAAACAGTCTCAAATGTTCCGTTCTTGAGTAAGGTGATTCAACAGGTCGTGGCTGAACAACTTCAAGCTTTCCTGGGTGAGAAAAATTGTTTAGATCACTGCTACTGGTGAGCAGAAGCTGGCATTTGTCTCCCATTCTGGATGTAGTTGCACTCCCCTTGAAGGAACAAGTCCATAGTGTGGGGGTTCTCTTAGATACAGGCCTTCTGCTGGATAAGCAGGTGACAGCTGTGACCACTAGTACCTTTTACTGGTTTTGATTGGTTAGCCAACTGCAGTCTTTCCTGGACAGAAAAGATCTGGCCACTGTGATGCATGCCCTGGTTACATCTAGATTAGATTACTGCAATACGCTGTATGTGGAGCTGCTTTTAAAAATGTGTCTGGAAGCTACAATTGGTACTGAATGCTGCCGTCAGGATGTTGACTGGAGTGGGTTGTAGGGACCATATCACTCCAGTCTTGATCTACCTAGGCTGGCTTCTAGTTTGTTTCCAGGCACAATTCAAGGTGCTGGTCTTGACATTCAAAGCCCTACATGGTCCGGGACCAACATACCTGAAGGATCACCTAATCCCTTATGAACCTATCTGACTATTATGGTCATCTTCGGAGGCCTTGCTTTGGGTGCCCCCATTTTCTGATACTAGACGGGTGGCAATGCGGGAGAGGCCCTTCTCAGTCATGGCACCAAAACTGTTGCACTCTCTCCCCAGGGAGAGCCATCTGTTCTCTTCTGTTGCCATTTTCCACCAACAGGTGAATACTTTTTTGTTTGGTTTGGTGTTCCCTCAGCGATTCCTCCTTCCTGACCAATGTTTTGTTGTTTTGATGTTTTTGTATATATATTTAGCTCTGTTTTTAATTGTCTTCATAATGTGCATGTGTTTAGTTGCTTTGAATGGTTTTAAAATGTGATTTTTAATTATGTATGTTCCAGTTTGTTAGCTGCCTTGGTGGCCCTCAAGACAGCAGAAAGACGGGATACAGATTTTGTAAAATAAATAAAAAATAAATATTGGTTGATTCAAATCAGCTCAGAGAGCTAGGGTGACCAGGTCTCCCACTCTACCCTACTTCTGACTCTCTGGTGCTGCCCGGCATACGGTTGCTAGCCCCCCCCCCCCAGCAGTGGGGGGAGAAAATAAAATTTAAAAAATGGTTGTCAGCCAACTGCTTGTAATCACTTCTGAGAGAATCTGGAAGTGACATCACACCTTTCTTGGAATTGGCCAAAACTCTATGGTTAAACCATAGACCTTTCAGTGCATCCTAGAAAGGACTGACATCACTTCCAGGTTTTCCCTCTCCCCAAGTTCCACCGCCTGAAAAGCTCCTAGGGTTTGCTGACAAAAGGCTGGCAACCCTAAATGGAGGCACAGCCAGATCTGGCACACTGATCCACCTACTCTCTGAGGTCTGTAAGGAGTGGGTTATGAGACCAATAAGCTTCTTTAATGGGAACATTAGGATCCAGTCAGGGTCCCAGTTGAACCATAAGAACTGTGGTTCCCTGACAAGTGCTAGGAATCTCCAGTGAAGAAGTCTTAGTATCTCTATCATACTACAGTTCCCAACATGAATACGTGAAGCTGCCTTATACAGAATCTGACCATTGGTCTGTCAAGGTCAGTATTTTCTGCTCTGACAGCAGCTCTCCTTGGTCCCAAGAGGTCTTTCCACCTATTAAATCTTTCCACCTAATAAATTACATAATAGGTTATGCTGTAGATCAGATATTTAAATGAAACAAGTTGAGCCCCTGCCATGGTCTCTTGTCCTTATTTGGGGGTGCCAGACCAAAGACAAAAGCAGATTATGGCATAAGAGCGAATGTTGCCAATAGTAATCTTAGATCAAGGTGGTTCAGCACAGCATTAGTCACATAGACAAACACTAAGATAGACAAAAGAAAATATTGAGAGCCTCTCAGCTCAGCAGCTAGGTCGTTAACACGAAAAGTAAACACATGAAAGCAAATAACCCCACCTTCTGCTACTGGATTATCCTCCAAACCATCATTAAATTCTTCAAAACCTGAATGAGTCAATATGGACATTTTTTCATTGCTCTTTTTTATTCCATGTGTAGTCACTGCCCACTGGTTTCAGTCTACCACATTTTCATTGCTGTTGCTGATTAGTTGTTTTGTTTCCTTTCTGGCATTTTAATGTTATTTGTATGGCATTTATATGCTATTTATACATATGTGCCATTTTAATGCTGTTTCAAGAGAACTTGACAGACTGCCTCCTCCTGGTTTCCAGCCCACCTTCTTCCTCATAAGCCCTTCGCCCCTCCCTGCAGAGGTGAGGCAGGTGGCAACAGTCTTTTTCAGCGATGGCACCTTGCTTGTGGAATGCCTTTCCTCTTGAGGCTTGCTGGCATCTATCTAGCTATCTTTTAGGCACCATGCCAAAACAATTCTTTTTACTCAGGCTTTTAATTAAAGGGTTAATCTTCTAAACTCATTTTTAGGATCTGCTTCTAGCCTGAGAGAAGTGTTTTCTGAGGCACATTTAAGGTTTTAAAATAGCTTATTAATTGTTACACCTTTTACATTGTTTGTGCTGTTATTGTGTTTTACTTTGTAAGTCGCCTTGAGCCATCTCCCTGGAAAAGTGTCACGGAAATGGTCTAAATAAAGAAAGAAGATTACATTTATATATGCTACAATAACACTGAAAAATTCATTCAGTTTAAGGGGGAAATCTGATGCTAGGAAACAGGAAAACAGTCAGTAAATAAAGGCTCACAGGTACATCTCTCACAAGGGGGAAGCAAAACTTGAAATGGGGATATCTGAATCAAATCAACAAGCTGGCAAAATTTGCTCATCCCTAGGCAGCCCTATATAGTGCTTGGAACTGTTTGGAGGAAAGACAGGATATAAATGTGATTTGATAGATATTTATTTGATTTGGAGGATTACTTCCCCATCTCTCCCAAATCTGCTTGATATGGCTAAAGTAAAGGTAAAGGTTTCCTTTGCTCAAAAGCCAGTCGAATCCAACTCTAGGGGGCTGTGCTCATCTCCGTTTCCAAGCCGAAGAGCCAGCGCTGTCTGAAAACTTTTTCCGTGGTCATGTGGCTGGCATGACTAAATGCCAATGGGAATGGAATGCTGTTACCTTCCCACCGAAGCAGTACCTATTTATCTACTTGCAGTTTCTTGCTTTCAAACTACCAGGTTGGCAGGAACTGGGGCCAAAGACGGGAGCTCACTCCGTCATGTGGCACTAGGGTCTTGAACCACCAAGCTACCATCCTTCTGGTCTGCAGCTCAGCATCTTAACCTCTGAGCCACCGTGGCCCCCTTCATATGGCTACTAGATGAAAAATAGCAGACCTCTCTGTAGGATTTGCGGGTCTCTAAGCAAAACAGTACCATGTTCTCTTCCTATTTCCATTTGCCCCATACTCGTCAAAGTGCCATTGAGAAGAGCCTTTGCCACTACATGATCACAGCCACCCTCGGGATTTCAGAGATTAAGGGGAGGAAATTTCCAGAGCGAAGTATAAGATGCACTAGACACAAATCTACAGTTCAGCCAAGGAGTCCTGCTGCTGGTGTATGGAGAGGAGTTTGCAGCAATGCAGCATGTGTTTGTGCCCTAGCAGATAAAACATCAGTGGGGTATGATAGTAGTAGGCCCCCCTCAACACTCTTGGGGTCCTGGGATATGCCTGGACCTGCTCAGTGTTGATGCCAGCTATAGAATAGGATGAACACGCTGAGCAATTTGATGAAACATGAGAGGCATTATATAAATTGCTTGAATTTGCTTAAGTTAGCGTGAGCACAGAGAGCTTTTGGTATGCCACCCAGATTAGTAGTTTAGGAAGGAAAAGTTTAGCGACATACATGCATATACATTACCTGTTTATCTTGTTTCAAAAATGACTATCCATCTCCATGTGTCGGTATCTTTTGTCTAAAAAGGCAATGGATTCTTAAATGTCTTTGTAGCCATACTTTAACAAAAGTACACTATCCCTCTCTCAGGATCCACACTGTAATGTATCTATCATCCACACCATGTAACATGCCCAGAAATGACTTTCTTCCCAGCACAAGCAGATCTCCAGGTGGGCTGGTGTAGTGAGCAGTGTCGACAGCACAAAACGTTTCCAGGCTTGGCAGGGAGCTTGGGATCTGTGCTCCCTGGCACAGCACAGCTCAGTTATGTCATGGAAAGAAAGGCACAAAAATGATTGCACAGGGGAAGAGAGCAAAAGCTTTGAAATGTGGCATTTGTTCACGAGTCAGTGCCATGCAGGGACAGTGGGTGGCCATTCCACACTCTAGATCTGGAAGAAGTCCCCAAGGTCAATCACAAGAGCGAGAAAGTTTGCCTAGGCAGCAAACGGATCTGTTTGTGGAGAAAGGCAGGCTCCTACTATTGATACTAATCCTGGACAATCCAGAGACTTCACTTTGTTTGCCAATCACATGGTTAGTGTTGAGAAACCCTCAATTCCCTACTTGCAGTGAGGGATGGAATGGGGCAAAACAGCTCGGCCTTGCTGCCTTGAGGGACTGGGGCTGGCCAGCTTCACCCTGCCCAGCTGTCCTGGCCAGGCACCTCCTGTTCTGGGCTGGCTGGGCAGGTACTCCCTTCTTACACCAATGTGGACCGGGGGCAGGGCCCTTTTCCAGGGCCACTTCTCCCCCTGGTACCAGTACATATCCTGTGAGGAACAAGATGCTGGGCAAGAAGTCTACTGGCTATGCAGTAGAAGATGATTGGCTATGCAGATTAAGGGGCAGCTGCCACCACCAGCACTGCCCCCCTCAGCAGTGTGCCCAGGGCAGGTGCCCTGTGGTTTAGATCCTCTCTGGATGTTGGTGTTTTCTACAAGGGGACAGATTTGGATGGCTGCTGCAGCAACAGGGCTTTCACATGGGAAGCTTTCTGGCATTTTCTCTGCCCTAGTCCCTTGACAGCAGCCAAACACACCCTGTGCCGCTGGGCTATAACAGCTTTTTAAAAACAGCATTTGAATACTGTCATATCGTTTTAACATTATAATAATCTGTGTATCAGCATTTTTTTTAAAAAAAGAAGTCTCTAGCCAGTGCAGTGTAGTGGTTAAGAGCAGTGGAGTATAATCTGGAGAACTGGGTTTGATTCCCCACTCCTCCACCTGAAGCCTGCTGGGTGAGCTTGGGCCAGTCACAGTTCTCTCAGAGCTCTCTCAGCCCCACCTACCTCACGAGGTGCCTGTTGTGCGGAGAGAAAGGGAAGGAGATCACTTTGAGACTCCTGAAAAAGAGATTGGATTTATACCCCGCCCTTCACTACCCGGAGGAGTCTCAGAGCAGTTTACAATCTCCTTTCCTTTCCCCTCTCCACAACAGACACCCTGTGAGGTATGTAGGGCTGAGAGAGCTCTGACAGAAATGGCTCTTTTTCAAGAACAGCTGTGCCAGAACTATGGCTTGCCCAAGGTCATCCAGCAGGTGCAAGTGGAGGAGTGGGGAATCAAACCCGGTTCTCCCAGATTAGAGTCCATGCACTTAACCACTACACCAAGCTGGCTTTCTTAAGGGAGAGAAAAGTGGGATATAAAAACCTACTCTTCTTCATAGCAGATATATATCTTTACCCCTATATCTCCACAATGAAAGTGGCTAGAGACTTTTTAAAAAAATGAAAGCTGGGAATTCAGAGAAACTGATATACATATTGTTATAACATTATAATAATATAACAATATCTAATTGCCATTTAAAAGACACAGGTGGTGGTGGTAGGATAGTCAACACAGGTAGTGGTAGGATAGGGCAGGGAGAATGGCTGCCATATAGGCAAGTCTGGGGAAATCCAACTTTTTCCACCCACATGGTACCCATCCAGGCTTTGCTGCCATCTTTCCTGAAATTTCACAGAAAAAACAGTTTCAGGAAAGATTGGATAAAAGCTGAAGAAAACAGGAGACATGCACAAATGCAACACAGTGCTGTAGGGAAGTGGGGGGGAAACTGCTTCTCATTTGCATCAAACCTAAGACAAATAACCCTTGTGGAAAAGATCATAAACATCCATATGATGACATAACAATTGCAGGGGGTTTTTTTTTGCAGTGCTTTATCAGTTTGCACATGTGCATCGGTAATGTCTGTGTCTGTGTCTGTGTCTGTGTCTGTGTGTGTTTGACAGAGAGAGAGAGAGAGAGAGAGAGAGAGACCAAAATGAAGAAATAGGTGCTTGGGGCTACAGTAGGAGGGCTTCTGGAGTTCTGGCCCCGCTGGTGGACCTCCTGATGGCACCTGGCTTTTGGCCACTGTATGACACAAGGTGTTGGACTGGATGGGCCACTGGCCTGATCCAACATGGCTTCTCTTATGTTCTTATATTCTAAAGGAGCGGGTAAGTGCACCCTCCAAAACCAGAATCAAAGTAGAGTAAAATGTAGTAACAGCGTTCTGTGTGCCTCAGTGTTTAGTCATGCCGGTCGCATGAACAGACCATGGAGAAGTCTTCAGACAACACTGGCTCTTCAGCTTGGAAATGGAGATAAGCACCACCCCCTAGAGTTGAATTTGACTAGCTTTCGAGCAAGGGAAATCTTTACTTTAAAATGTAGTATAGGACAAAATAGAAGCAGGAAAAGGGAAACACATTCACCCCTAGGTAAAGCACCCCTTCCTATCTATCCAGAACTCTCACAATTCTGTTTAAGACTTGCTGGCCATCTTAGACACTTCTCTCATCTTACTTGTCCCAAACCAGCAGTGATGGTCGCACTTGTCTGAGCATGCCTGAATTCTCAAGCACTTACATATCAGAGTATAAAAGATCACACTAGTACAAGAATTCTCACATGCCTGCCAGCATTGATTCATCAACAACCTGATAATGCCATCAACTCACATGAGTATGTAAATCCATGTTATGATCCTGGCAAAGGCCAGGGGATATGACATGTATACAAATCTGTTCAAAAACTGTTATTGGTATACTGGAGATTCTGGGTTGGATCCTGACTAGCATTTCCATGGGCACAAGCCCCAAATGTCCTCTGATATTAGGACTGCCAACCTCCAGGTGGGGCCTGGAGACCTCCCAGAATTTCAGCATCACCAGACTACAGAGGTCAGTTCCTATGGAGGAATAGGCAGCTTTGGAGGGTGGACTCTGTAGCATCACATCCCCACTGCACTCTCTCACCTCTGCATACTCTGCTCCCTGTCGGCACCATCCCCCAGATCTCCAGAAATTTTCCAGCCCAGAGTTGGCAGCTCTTTCTGGCATCATGTTCCTCAGAGCATTATGTGCCCCAAAGGAGGCAGGAAGCAGGAAAATAATGCTTCCCAAATGAAAATCCTTCCACGGAAATTCTGGTATCTTCTCTCAGGTTATCTTTCAGATCTACAGGCCAGACCTCAGAATTCATGGTTAGAATCAAGTCTTCAGGATTCTGGCCAGTGTCTACTGACAGGCTGGAAATCTCTCAATGTCTTCAGAGAACAGCTCTGAAAGAACAAATCTTCTCTGTATTACAGATTTTTTAAAACATATTTGTTTTCCCAGGCCAACCACAAAGCAGCACTCTAAATAAAGGCTGTTTTGTGCGTTCTTTTCATTAGGTTTTCATTTATTTTATGGGCTCTTGAAAACAGGGGTTTTGTGTCGCCGCTCCATCTCTGATATGCAGGCTCCAAATGGAGTGGATGAATTTCCTCCATGTTCATAACCCTCCTGTGGATTGGCTCTTCCCCACATTCTGCTCCGCTTGTCTTACGGCTTGACATGGAGAACATCTACAACAGATTCTTGAAACAGTGCAGTTGGCTCTTGCCCTGATTTTTATTCCTTTCTCTCACACTTTTTGTTTCCCCTTCATTAAGCCATGGACACAAGCTATTGTATGCAGTGGTCCATTTTTTTTGCCCATGGAACATTTTTTTACAAAAGCATGTGATATTACAATTACATGGACATTCTTTTTAAGAAATGGAAAAGGTCTTGACTTCTTAGTTTCATGTTGGTTCAGATCCCCCACTTCTTTTAGTTAACTCCTTTTACAGTGCAATCCTAAGAAGAGCTATACCCTTTTAAATCCACTGAAGTCAATGGGTTTAGAAAGGTGTAATGGCTTAGGATTCAATTGTTAGTGGTTTCAGTGGGCTTAGACTAGAGTAACTCTGCATATGACTAAGCTGTAAGTAAGTTTGGGACCAGTCACTGTCCCTCAGCCTAAATGTCCCTCAGCTTCAAAGGACAGTAGTGAGGATAAAGCAGATGCCTGTGAGGTAGTGTTGCTAGGTGCCTACCTTGTGCTGGCAGGGGGCTTTGGGGAGTGTTCTGGGGGTGAGTGGGTCTGTTGGCAACATGATGCCAAGTAGAGCCAGTAAAGCTCTACTTTTTGGGCAGAACTCTATGGTAAACAAGACTACAAACCATAGAGTTTTGTCCCAAAGGTAGAGTGTTGCCCCGGTGTTGCTGACATGATGACATCACTTTCAGAAGTGATGTCATCATGTTGCCATCATTGCTCAGGGGCGCCTGTTTGGGCCCGGGGTCTCCTCCACCAGCCAGCTGGCTGGCAGCGGGTAGGAGCCTGCAAAAGTGGGGGATCCCCCATCCCCACCTGGGGACTGGCAAGCTTACTGTGAGGCCTGTGATGAGGAAAACCCATGCCTTTTTGCAGGATGGGACTTGGGTGCCTGGCAGGCTATAGGCCACGAACAGGGGCAATACCCTCTGACACCTCTAGGGGGGGTCTTAGTTTTGACAGTAGGTTTCTAGGAGGCCTCATTGACCAGGAGCCCAGACCTGTTTAGATTCAGCAAAGTGGCCCTGTCATGTAATTTCCACCTGTACCCTGAGACAACTAAATAGTCCACTGATACTAACCAAAGCAATTGTTGTCCAGGCTGCATTTCAGGATTTCTACTGATTATACAGGATGCCTAGAAGCCTGTTCTACCTCAACCCACTCATTCTTAGCATGAAATACTAAATCCTTTTGGCTACAGGAGATGGCTAGTTCCACAGGCACAAAAGAGCTGCTGTAAGCATCCTGTTGCTCAAAAGAATGAGGAAAAAGGAGACAGTTTCTACCTCTGGGCTTGCTAGGGTTGCCAGGTCCAGGCTGGGAAACACCTAGGGTCCCCAGGTCTCACCTCTCTGCTGGCAGGGGGATCCTGGCCTTCTTCTGGGGACTTCTGGCACATGCTTGTAGCGCGCATGCCACAATGATGTCACCCGTGAGTGACGACATCATGCTGGGCATGTTCTATAGGTTTTTAGCTGAATTTTAGCTAAATAAGAGTTTTTAGCTGAATGCCAGAGCGTCCCCCCCATCACCCCAGGTGACATCATTGTGCTGGGCATGTTGGAGATGGCAGGGCTGTTTGGGGGTGGGACTCCCCTGCCTGCCAGCTGGCTGGCAACAGATTTGGGGCCTCAAAATCAGGGGAACCCTAGAAACACCTGGAGATTTGGGGGGTGGAGTAGGGTTGCCAGGTCTGGTTTGGAAAATACCTGGAGACTTTGGGGATGGATCCTGGAGAGGGCGGGGTTTGGGGAAGAGAGAGATCTCAGCACGGTGCAATGCTATAGAGTCTCCCCTTCAAAGCAGCCATTTTCTCCAGGGGAGCTGATATCTGTCAGCTGAAGATGAGTTGTAAAAGTGGGAGATCCCCAGGCCCCACCTGGAGGCTAACAATCCTAGGGTGGAGCCTGAGGAGGGTGGGTTTTAGGGAAGGGAGGGACTTCAATGGGGTATAATGCCCTAGAGTCCACCTTCCAAAGCAGCCCTTTTCTCTAGGTGAACTGATCTCTGTTGCCTGGAGATCAGTTGTAATCCCAGGAGATCTCCAGCCAACTCCTGAAGGCTGGCAACCCCAGGGCTTGGAGGACCTGCATTCCCACACTGAATTTATGAAGCTGCCTTATACCAAGTCAACTATGGGCCCATCTTAACTCAGCAGTTTCTGCTCTGATTGGCAGCATCTCTCCAAGGTCTTAGGAAGAATCTCTCCCAGTATTTGTTACCTGCGATTGTTTTAAATAGGAGAGGCCAAGAATTGGAACTTGGACTTTTGGCATACCCAACATGTGCTACAGAGTGATCTCAAAGCTCATGAGTGCTATCACCAGTCACTGAAGGCCCTCAGAAATCTGGGGTTTGGAGGTGGGGCTTTAAAGTAAAAGGGTGTGGCTTCACAGAAAAGTCAACTTCCATCATGCTGCTTGTTCTTTTTTTTTTTTTAAACAAATTCACCTCAGCCAAATGAGAAGTTCTGCAGCACTGTTATTTACACACACTTTGATTTAGTTATCTTTACATTTGCCCATAGCAAAACCCAAGTCATTTCTAGACTTCAGGGCTTATGAAGCTACATAAGTAACTAACCAGCTCAAATATTTGTAAGCTTTTATTGTTTCAAAGAAAGCAAAAACAAAGAGAGATAATTTAGAAAGGCTGGGGGAGTGCATGTCACCTAATTTTTTTCTGAGAAACAGATGTATTTTCTTGCCATTATCGTTAGATGAAACGCTTCACACAACTGGTCCAAGGTGGTACATTTTCAAACAGAAATATATATACTGAACATCTTGCAGTTAACAAAATTTGGTTGTGTAGTGTAGAATGGTCATTATTTTTTTACTGAAAAAATAAAGGCACTAATTACTTATAGACAAGATACTTAGCACAAACAGATAAGCTTCAAAATGAAAAATTCTCAGTTTATGATAATTATGTTCTCTGCTTTGTTTTCAGAGACTGATAATTTGAGGCTTTAAAATCACCAGGAAGCCATTAATTGGAATTCTTCAATAAAAAATAAATTACATAGAAGTTCATGATGAGTTGTAAAAGCACAGACTGTATTATACAGTGAGCGACATGGCTTCACTATTTATAGACTCGTATGGCTATGCTGAACAGAGGAAAGCGAAATGCCAGGAGTCAGAGACGCAGAGATAACTGTTATTCAGGGGACCAAACTATCAAGCTGGGGCATCTATGTGCAAGAAGTAGTTTTTCAAGCCCATTATCATAGCTAATGTTTGCCCGTATGTTCCCCACAAGGAAAAGAAATACATTTTCAAGTTATAGGAATTAGTGATATTCCACATGTGAATGGTACCTCTGTCTTTGGGAATCTGGATACAACGCCTCAGTCACACCTGGGCATGTGAACACTCTGAGGCAAACTATACACTACGCCCTAAGGCATGGTATGAATTAGCTTCAGCAGAAGGCTGTTTTGAACACAGAAACAACAGGAAGGGAGTGGGTCTTAACCCTTTCCCTGTCGGCTGTTCTTACAGTCCACTCTCTCTCCCAAGCTTTTTCCATGTACTACTGGCTCCAGACACATGTTCATCCACCAAAACATGTTCATAAATTGCCCTAGGGGTGAGCCAGAAGGCAGTTTGAGAAGTATTTGGAAAACAGTTGCTGGAAAAGGGTTAAGCACCCCTTTCCTTCCCCTGCTTCACCATCCAAAATCACCTTCCCCAAATGGCTTTTCTTTCCCAAATAGAAACAAAAGAGAAGGAGGATACTGGAACTTTGTCACTTGGCATTTTTCAGAAGAGAATGGGCCTGAGAGGGTATGGCAAAGGCTTCGTGGGCAAGGTGAGCTCTAAGGCAGGATTTGTGAAACAGGTAGCATCTGCACAATGCTCCAAGATCAATTGTAAAGCTCCTACTGCTAGGTGTGGCAATGCTATTATGAACAATGGTGCAGTTACGTAATTTTAGATTCCAGGCCTGATGTGATTATGGAAGCCACTGTTAGATGGTGATATATTCTTTGAATTTGAAGCTACAGCCTGCTTTCTGTGGGCTCTGCTGAGCTTGGGAGCTTAAGGACCTCCAAACTTCTACCCCAAGGTTCTGCCCCCAAAGCACCACTCATTAAGAAACCTAGCAAATTGTGGAGAGGATATTTTGTGAAGGAAAGAACCCTTCTGGCTCAGAGACCATGCCCTGGATTATAGAGGGAACCCAGATGATAAGCTGGTCACCCTATGTCACAGATGGCAGGTTTGATTCTGCTCAGCTAGGCAGGGAAGGGAGGGCCTGGACATTGCTGCTAGTAACAACGATGGTTTTGGAAATTCATTGGGTTTGGTTTCTCACAGTCACATAAGCTAGAAATGTGCCGGCAGCTGGGGTGTTCTCACAATGCTATAATAGGGCTGCCAAGCATATGGTCAGGGCAGGGGATCCTCCTGAGCTCTGCTGCCCCCCACCACTCCAACCACTGGTGGGAGAACATGAAAAATACCCTCAGCCTCTTGAGCCCTTCCCCTACTTTGGGCCACCTTGGTCCAGTCCTTCTGCCATCACTGTTCCTGCACATTGAGAGCATCCCTTGGGGGTCTATGGGTCCAGGTTTGGATCCTGCCCAGGAGAAGCCTGGTGGTTATTACAGGGGCTGGTGGTGACTTCTCCTCTGCAGGGTCTGGCTGTGCTGGAACATTGCATGTTGGGTCCTCCTGGTACCTCTGGTCCTCCTGGGTTGGACCAGACTCTTCTCCTGAGGACTCAGAGTCAGAGTCACTGGGTTGGCCAAAGGAGATCATGACAGCTGGAAACTACCTTAGAGTTTCCAGTGATTCCTATAATAAATAAGTCTGGATTTTCACAGGAAGTGACATCATCTTGCAATGCTGCCCTGCTACCATGCCCCTGCCCCCAACCCTCCCTGGCAACCCTATGCTATAAAGAGCCTCTGCCTTAGAAATGTACTGATGACAACATTCTGGGGATTGGAAAATGGGGTGCTGATGAAAATCAAATCAGTTAATAAAATACTATACATAGCCTAGATAATTTCTGCCCACTTCTGTCTGTCTTTAAGGAAATTCTTCCCAAACTGTATTCTGGAAATTTAAAAAACAAACAAACACGTATTGGTATCTTATTTTGGGGGTGGGGGGAAGGTTCCATTGCTTTGGAAAGGGAACATTCATCATTGTAGAAAGGTCCCAACTATCAGCCTGTGACTGGAGTTATTTTATTAATGAAGAGGAGGGGGAAGCTTTTTTAATCTTCCCAAGATCACTTATCAATTGATTTCAGGTGATTTACAGTAGGTTTTATTCTATGAGAATTACGATCCCCTTCAAGTGTTTGCCGAGACCCAATATTTTCTCAGTGAACTGCTTTGTCACTTGATGCTGAGCCATTCCAGTGATGCAGGAACATTCCCTCCGTGAGGCTTGTGGCAATATGGCATTGTGTCATGCATGCAGTTTTGAGACTTATGCTGTAATAGTGACATCACAGAACTAACCTCATCAAGTTATGTTGGCCCAGAGAGAAAGAGAAATTTCTGGAAAGGAGAGAACATTTGTACCACGAAGGGCTCAAAAAGATGGAGCTTGAATACCAGGAAGAACTTTGCTGCCATTAGAACAATGGAGTAGGTTGTTTGAAGACTGTGCTGTGATTTGCTTCAGTGCAATGCTTAGAAGAGACATTTTGACAAATATGTGGTGTAAACAATATTAAGCAAACGGAGAACAAACAGAGATGTTGGTTTTTGACAGGAATATATCTGGTTAACTGCTGGGATCTCACAATCCTTTCCTTTCCCCCACTCTCTCATCCCCTTGCAAGGAGCACAGAGAACATAAGAGGATCTCTGCTGAATCAAACCAGTGGTCCATCTAGTCCTGTATCCTGTTTCATACAGAGACCAACCCGTTGCCCTGGAGGGCCAAACAAACCCTAGTATAGACATCACCTCCAGCCAAGGATCTGGCAACTTTACCTAAGTTTCATTATGAAAGCATTTATTTTTCCAACTATAAAAGTGGCTAAATGAAATACAGTTCCCACATCTTGAACCCAGGACTTACATTTGACCTGTAAAACCTCTGACATTTGCCCTTTCTAGAAGGGCTATAAAAAGAGAGAAGCCTTTGATTTGCCAGCATATGCATAATTTGATGAATTAATGTAATGGTCATAATGCTATTTGTGTGGGGGGACTTCTGAACTTGCAGAATTAGGCACGCTCTAGTTTTTAGCCTTTGAATGACCTCCAGCAAACATGTGACCCAGATAAGAGAGTCTCCTGTCCACTTGCATAAACATGATGCTTTTCACAAAAAGCGAAAGTCGGGGTGGGGGTGGGATAAAATCAAAAGAACTATTCATGGCAACAGAACATAATGTACACACACAGAGCCATTTGTTGCTTCCTTACAAAAATAAATCTACAAACAGAAAATGGATCTCTTGAGGATTTAAAATTCCTATGGACCAAAGTAGCTTGAAGTGTTGTAAGGATGTGGGTCATCATGTAGTATAATTCATTGATAATAGACTCATTCTGTGTTGGAGGGCCCCTGTTTTTGAAACAGCTGGGAAGTAGTGTAATATTCTAAGGGCTAACTCAGTGGGGAGATGTGGAGACCTAAGTGTACCCACTGATGGAGAGGGGAGGAGGGAAGGCAGAGATGGACACCATGTATACCAACTTAGATCTCTGATGGATGGCAGAGGGAAAAGAGAACAAGACATAAGGCCCTCTCCACCGGCATGATTGGTCCAACTGCCACCTAGCTCACTCATCTACCAGAACCTCCCCGCAAGTGCTTTCCCACAACCTGCTTTCACCCACTTGCATTTCAGAGATCTTTGTGAACCACTCTGAGCTTTTCTTCTCAAAAAGAAAGGCTAGGTGGCAACACTAGGGTTGCCAAACTCCAGGTGGTGGCTGGAGATCTCCTGGGATTACTACTGATCTCCAGGTGACAGAAATCAGTTCACCTGGAGAAAATGGATGCTTTGGAAGGTGGACTCTATGGCATTATACCCTACTGAAGTCCCTCCCCAAACCCTGTCCTGCTCAGGCTCCACCCACCAAATCTCCAGGTATTTCCCAACCTGGAGCTGGCAATGCTAGGCAACACACATAAAGGAATTAACCTCACCCTAGCCTTTTCTGCGACCGGTCAGCTCAGTTTATACTTTAGATTTATGAATTGCCCAATCCCGGTATGGACAGGGCTCTGGGCAATGCACAAAAAAAGTTAAAACATCAAACAGGACAAGTTAAAATTAATACATAACATTCATTGCATGCTTAAAATAACCTCAAGATGGTGTTATTAATCTGTTCTAAAACCCATTCTGGACTGTCTTGCTGCCTCATAGGTGGGGTAAAGAGAAGCCAGAAGTGGAAGAAGATGGGAGAGCAAGGGAGGGTGCCAGCCATGATGGAAAACCATTGCTGTCCTCTACCAAAAGCCTGGCAGAACATCTCTGCCTTACACAGGACCTGCAAAATTCCCACAGGGCCCTGGTGGTATTTGGCAGAGATGTCCACCAGGTCAGAACCAGGACCAAGAAGGCGCTGGCTCTGGTTGAGGACAGCCAGACATTAGGGCCAGGGATCACCAGTAAGTTGTTCTCAGTTGCTGGGCCCAATCTTTTGAATGGCAGTGGCTAGTGAGCCCATTAATCGAAAACTTGAAATGAAGCCTGAATTACTCTCATATTCATGCCTCATGCTAGTGCTTGACCCATGCCTCCTTTCATTTTTCTCCCAATATCTCCTTGTGAATGGAAGTTTAGCTAGTATGCTCCTCTGGGCAAGGACTTGTTCTCTAAGTCCACTCCATAAGGCATAGAGTTCCCAGCTCCAGGTTGGAAAATACCTGGAGATTTGGGGGGTGGAGCCTGAGAAGGGTGGAATTTGAGAAGGGGAGAGACTTCAGTGGGATATAATGCCAGAGAGTCCACCTTCCGAAGTGCCCCTGTTTTCTCCAGGGGAACTGTTTTCTCCAGGGGAACTGATCTCTATCGCCTGGAGATCAGATGTAATCCCAGGAGATCTTCAGATACCACCCGGTGGTTGGTAACCATAATAAGGCACTGTATGCACTGATGGCCTGATTAATAAATACAATGGTGACTACAACTGTCGTTATGTTTTCGTGCAGCTCCTGGAACCGGTGGGCCTCAGGGGTCAAGATCATCAGTGGTGCTTGTGCTTCTGTACCATCATGATAAAGAGGAAGAGAGCAGGGTACCAACAACAAGTGACATGTGGATGACATCCCCACTAGGGTTTCCAACAGTCTTGGAGCAAAATGTCCTGTCCCTTTATTAGGGGCTTAATGTCTGGAAATGAGCATCTGTATTGAAGGGACAGGGCATTTTGCTCTAGGTCTGTTGGCAATCCTAGAACCAGTTTGGTGTAGTGGTTAGGAACGCAGACTCTAATCTGGGAGAACCAGGTTTGATTCCCCACTCCTCCACATGCAGCCCAAGTGTGACCTTGGGTCAGTCATAAGTTCTTTCAGAGCTGTCCTCTCAAGGGCAGTTCTTGGGAGACCTCTCTCAGCCCCACCTACCTCATAGGGTGACTGTTGTGGGGAGGGGAAGGGAAAGGAATTGTAAACTGCTCTGAGAGTCTTTTGGTAGTGAAGGGTGAGGTATAAAATCCAATCTCTTCTCTTCTTCTACACCTTCACCCCACACATTCCTGCTTCTGCAACAGAAGAGACTTTTCCTGTCTCCATGTGGTAGCAGCCATGGTTACAGTTTTCAGGGAAGAACACTCATGTCAGGTAGCATCTAGGAGTGTTGAAAAGTGTACATTATTCTATGGAACCAACACAGATGTTTTTATTAAGGGTGACTCCAAAGGATTTTAACCATATACAGTATTTCCTGAGATGCTTAATTTTATCTAATGATATTAATTAGATTCCAATGAAATATTGGGGGGAGGGGCATCTTAACCCTTTTCTCTTCTTTCACCTCTAGATTCCCCCCCCCCCCAAAAAAAAAAAAACCCTGGTACTTGGGCTTTTTTCCTGTAGTGGTTTAGATGCCTTAGGATGGAAGTGGAAAACCAGATGAAAAGGAAAAGTTAAGACACCTTTCCCTTGCATTGGGAATTGCAACCTCCCTTGGTGGCTGCTTTAAATAATAAAAAAATCCGAGATAAAGACACTTAGTACGCTTTGTAGTTGGACCCTGAACTGTAGTAAAAATGCATCTAGGGGCGTTGATGGGGGGAAGTTGAAGTTGCATGGTTGGTGGAAAGATAGCAGGTGGCATATGATTAGTAGAGTCCCTTCTTGTTTAGTGTACGGCCTGTCTGATTGAAAGGAATTAAAGAAGGCCAGAGGAGCAGGGAGGAGGAGGAAACCAACAGCCGTTGTAACACTGACACCAATAAGTTTTTATGAGGGCCAAGTCAAGAGCGTGAGCAATGTCGGAACTGCATTTCTGCCCCCGTGAACCTTGTCCAGTAGATCATGACAGTACAGAGAAGTGAAGGGAAAAGCTGTTCATCTTAAAGAGGGGGAGATGCAAATACACCATTTGCAATGCTGCTGCTTTTTGAAAAGAAGGCCCAGCAATCAAACCAATTAGCAACTAATAAAGAAGAGACCTGTAGATCCAACCAACTGTCCATCTAATCCAGCATCTCATTTCCCAGCCAAATCCCCCTGCCTACAAGCAGGAACACTGAGGCCAACCACCCTCCCAGTATCTGGTTTTCCGAGGTGCATTGCCTCTGAGCTTTGTGTAACTATTATTAGACATTAGACTGATCTATCTTGCATGAATTTTTCAAATCCCCTTTTGAAGTCATCCAGGCTAGCAGCTATCACTGCACCTTGTGACAGTCAGATCCACAAGCTAATTATGCATTACATGAAGGGTTTCCAGGCCCCCCACTGGAGCCAGGATCCCCTGCCCCCAGTAGGCACTCCCTGTTAACATTCAGCTGACCGGCAGAGGGAAAAGGGCAACACAAAGGGCATCCACCACACTGATGTCACTTCCGGAGCACACAGGAAGAGACATCAGCGCATCACTAGCGAGGGCTCCCACCACTCAGTAAGTCCCGCTCCCGACCCCTGCCACTTGCCAAGGGGGACCTGGCACCCCTAATTACATGAAGAAGCATGTTCTTTTGTCTTTCCTGAATCTACTGCCCATTAACAGAATTGGGTATTCCGAGTTGCAGTATTAGAACTTTATGTACACTGAGCATAAATTTATAAATTTATCATGTCTCCCATAGCTGGCTTTTTTCTACGTCCCAAACATTTTCATTAGGAGTCTGTAGAACCTACTTGGTAAATGTTGCTCATTCTATCAAGACTCTTTTGACTACTCTCTGTTTCCCAAATATTTCGCATGATGAAGTACCCCCAAAGCTGCTCTCCCTTTCACATCAGACAGCTTTTCAGTGGCAACTTTAACGTGCTATGAAGCTACTTTAACGCTACAGCCCTGACGAACAACAGTTCATGGCTTTAACCGACAGAAGCTTGTCATAATAAATGTGTTAGGCTTCAAGATAGCACCAGATTCTTTGCTGCTTTAGCCACAACAGACTGGCACTCCTCTAGAATCTGACAAACAGCATACCCTCTGAGTGCAGAAATCCAAGTGACACCCACAGCCATTTGGCTGTATTTTCCTTGGAGCTCCAAGTAAAAAGAATCTATTTTGAGGATTTTACAGTACTTTGGGATTTTACATCATCAGTAGAAAACTTCACCCAAAGCATAGTTATCCCAGGTTATGTTTTTAAAACTAATGGTGTCAACTGTATGCGTAAGGGATTAACTGTGGATTACCCATCATCCTTTTCTTCTTATTGCTATGTATTCCATTGACTTCCCCTCCAGCCCAACCTGTATGGTTTTCAGTGGGTGGATAACAAAATGCTCATATATGGAAAACAAGCAGACAAGTTTTCATCCTCTCTTTAGAAGTGGAGTACAGTATATATGCAGATGACTAGGAGAAGAAGAAAAAAGTATCAGAGAGAGGTAGCTCTCTCAAAAAGCATCAGTAGCATTAGTGTCATGAGCAAAGCACCCATCTGTGACAACTCCACAAGACCTTTCAATGGAAAATTGCGCTTGGCTACCTTTTAAAGTATGAGATGCTAATTTGGGGATCTGCCATTTTTGAACTGGAGGGCTGCATTTTTGCATGGAATTTTGTTTAATTTCTCAGCACACACAAAAAAAGAAAAAAGGCCTCAGAAACACAACTGCCTACAGCCAACTGTCAACAAAAATCAACGCTAATAGCGCGCAGCCTGTCACTGATTTATGTCGTGATGTGGTAATCTTCTCAATTTAGCTGGATATTTCTTTCCTCACACAAAAAAATTGCCAAAAGTCTTACTAGACATTTTATGAATGTCAGGAGGTGCCATTATGATGGTAATGGGGCCATATTAAAGAAGTATTCAGTAGTTCAAAGTGTCAGTTAAAGAGATGAGGAGATACACACACACATATGTATGTATATATATATATAGAGAGAGAGTATATACAAAGACCTTTATATTTTCAGGGTTGTTCAAGGTTTGAGGGAAATGACTTATTGAGTCCCATCAATGCAACACACTTTTACGAGGAGATGATGGAAACAAATTGTGAATTCCTCAGCCTCCCTTCCACCCCTTCTCTTCTGCAAAAAAAAAGCCATTTTATATATGGGCCAGCCACATGACCATGGAAACGTCTTTGGACAGCACTGGCTCTTTGACTTGAAAACAGAGATGAGAACTGCATCCCTAGAGTTGATTTCTACTGGCTTTTGAGCAACAGAAACCTTTACCTTTAGCTATGAGGAGACCGAGACACAAACATCAGGCAATTTTCTGTAATGATGTGCAGTCTCTATCCTCTCAAGAAAAGCTACTAATCTTAGAGAATCCGTACAAGATTCACTCAGCATTCCTCAGATATTTGACCCGAAGAGGAATTTGCAAATTCATTTCAAATTTTGCTTCAAGTAAAAATCAGGTGATAACTTACAGATTCATGATGCATTTTGATTTTTGTTTTCTTCTTTTGACTCCCCTCAAACTTTGAATGACCTTAGAAAGAAAATTAGGAAATTTTCCTTTGAAACTTTGTACATCCCAATTTTTTGGGGTAAAACTGTGCTCAGATTTGACAATGATTTCATGCCAGATATCTGAAGGAAATGTGTAGAGAGAGCTTGGGGACTGAAAAACAGCTATAGAGATACCAAGATACCCTCATAGCCTTCTGGAGCATAATTCAAGGAGTACAAGCTTTGGCCCATGTATCATGCGTCTGTGCATATGCATTCCCTTTGTACACTGAAACAGGAAAAACCCAGGCTCTCCAGGCCCCTTTTCACAAGAGCAGATCCTTACAATCTTCCTGAAAAGATCTTTCTAGAAAAGGTTACATTATAGGCTGATGCCTTAATTCTTCAGGACGGTGATTAATTAGTAAAATGCATGCCATTATGACTGTGGACATTCATCAGCTTTTTTTTGGCCAGGTTAGGAATTCTGAATTAACCAGCGTTCTCCCCCCTCCCCCCAAGTGGAACTAATGTACTAGTAATTCTGCATTCCATCTTTTTTAATTTATGAATTTTGCAAAGAATTCTGCCTAGGTATGCTTGATTCTTTCGATTCCTTTGGTTCTGGTGCTTCTTCCCCCAAATCTGTGTTATATTCATGCTTGTGCACATTGACAAAACACTGCAAAAACAGCAATCTTGACATAAGTATATGTCAATATATCAGTCCATGTAATGGATCCTTTGTATATGATGATTTATCAATGGACAGGACTGCATGTACATCTGTTAAGCACTGCTCAAAAAGAACCCTGGACAGACAAATTCCTCAAGGCTGCCTTTTTCAATATTTTAAAATTACACTCAGAGAAAGGGTGAAATATATGCACTGAAGCAAAAGAAAGCTGCAGCAGTATGTGCTTGATCCCATTCTGGAAATAATGTTACAGATTCTCCTAGTTAAACTAGAATTGAGGAGGAGTGGAATGCAGCACAGAAAGAACATCTGGAACAATAAAGGGATGGAATGGGGGAAATCTGTGGATCTCTGAAAGGGGGCTAAAGGGAAGGCCTTCAAAGTTCTTTCAAAAAAGGAAGTCAGTGGTCCTTTCCGCACTTGGATCTCATCCCTGGTTTTATCAGAGCTCAACTTGCGACATTGCATTTATTTCTTGCGACCTTGCATTTATTTCTGGTTGTAACAGTATCCATTTATCCCAGGACAAGTGTGGGGCAAAACCGGGGTGGCCTCAAAGTAATGTGGAAACAAAAAATACCCCCCAATAATTACAGGGGTGAACTTGAGTGTAGTACACAATGTAAAAATACCCCGAGATAATGACAGGGGTGAACTCGCGTGTAGTGTAGAATGTAAGTTTGGGACAGGGTTGAGCCAGAATTTAAGGCCTAGTGTGGAAAGGACCAGTGTGGTAAATCCTTGACTACTAGATACTGGGGCTTAGCAATAGGAGATGTCTACCCTCGTCAAGCTGACACTGAGTCGGTGCTGTCAGCAGACAGAATGGTGAGCTAGATCCAGCACCAGTTTGATCCCACAAGGCAATTTTCCTTGCGTTCTTAAATTATGCTGCAAAACTGCCATAGCAAGATGCAAGCTCTCACCTGCCATGAACTTGTCCAGCTTAAGCTCAGCAATGCTTTGCGCAGCGTCCAACTTCCTAAATGCAAGCCTTACCACAAGACGCCAATCCAGTGCCTGCATAAGCAAAAGCAACATCACGGCAGAGCACAGAAGAGGGAATTCGACACACTCCAAGTTGCAATTATGAAGCAACAGAATTTATTGGGCATAGAAAATACTGTCACTAAACAGCTCAACGGTCCTCATGAGTCCTTTCTGGGCTTCCAAACATGCCGTCGCAGGCAGACAATTTCTTTTCTTCCAGGCTTTTATTAAAAACCAATTCGAGCAAACGCCATCGGTCTAGTCAGCAAGAAAACCTGTAGAGCCACAACTCCATATCTTCCCAGGAGGCTCCTCTGTGACATTTTAAGGTGTTAATAGCATAAGAAAATGATGCATTTTTAACACTTTGTAACAAAAAGGGCCCCTCTGAAGACCTGAAGCACACAATTCAGAGAATCACACCATGTAGCTCTTGCTAGCCTGAACTACTGGCACGGGGGGGGGGGGGTGTCTCCTATTTTTGAAAGCTTACCTTTTGAGTCTACCATTCTTCATGACATACTATTGTTCTCTGTTCAGGAAGGTTGTTTTTTTCAATTAAATATGGGAGAGCATGTGTTCTTCTCCCTCCTTGTGTTGTGGTAAAGCCCTGCAGCATGTATACAGTATGATTTTCCTGATGGTCCATCTGAGTTCAGAAGTTTAGTGCAACTAAACAGAGTCATGCTGATTTCGGGTTGCCTGCCAGCAATTGGCAACCAACAGGAAGCCAGGGAAGGGGGTGGAGACTGGGGGGGGGGGTTGCCATTGCATGACACAGTTACGTCACTTCCAAGGAAAAATGGGAAGTGACATTATGCATCTCTAGGAATTGCACAGACTTTCCAGCATTTTCTAGAGAGAGACTTTCAAGGGTTTTTCCAGAAGTGACATAACACTGTTGTTCTACAGCATTTTTTTTCTCTTCTGGCTGGACTCCAGAATGCCAGTGGGCAATGGAAGCTGGGGGGTAGTGATCTCCCAGCCCCAGAAGGCAAATGCCAAGCCTACCCTGATTCAATAGACAGATCTTTGCACATTCTCTTCAATGTGGATGGCACCTTCATGGGCACAACCATTCAGGGAGCTTGCCTGAGTAGGAACTCTGTGCACATGACCATTGTTGGGACCAGGGGTATAGTTTGCAGAAACTGTAAGGAGACAATCATAGGGGACTTTTACTGTTCAAGGAAATATTACAGTTAGGAATGGACTTCTTTAAAATGCATAGCTGCAAATCAGCTTTAGCTCTAGTGCCTGCTGATGGTATCACTGGTAAGAGATTACTCTGAGCAGGCTCTGGCCTGCATGGCAGCCAGAGATTCGACCCTTTTTACTCTCCTCCTGTGGTAGCCACCCACTTCTAGATGGTAGAGAGGGTCAAATCCTGCCATACATGGTACAGAGCTCTAAGGTCTAACACACACACTTTTCTACATGAGTTCTAGCCATCCCACTACATACTGGGGTTTCTGATTTACCTCTTTCCTTCGACTGCAAGTCCTACCTTCCCTGCGGGTGCTCTTTGCCTGCTCATGCCTGATATACAACCCCCAGGAGGAACTATACGTCCCTTTTCAGCTACTGTTGCTACCATTTTCCTGTTGCCCGGCCGTTCCTTGCCTCTCTTTTGTATCATCCTTCTTTTACTTTTCTCAAGCAGGCATTGAGATCCATGGTTTGCCCAGGAGATAATTCCATCACGTTTGTGTGTTACATTAGATCAGTTTATTCCTAAACTGTTTGCTGGGGCACCTTAACATGCTGCTAGGAATCTGCTAGTGTGTCACAAGTAATAAAGTATTAACATGATTAAAGATGAGGCCTGTGAAGCACTAATGCTCACCCTCAGTGAGGACCCAAAGCAGCTGACAACATTATTCATTCCTCCTCCATTTTATCCTCACAAACCCCACACTAGTAAGGTTGTCAGACTCTAGGTGGGGTCTGGAGAAATCCTGGGATTTCAACTAATCTCCAGGTGACATCAATTTGTGTGGAGAAAATGGCTGCTCTGGAAGGTGAACTCTATGCAATTATACCCTGCTGCGTTCCCTCCCCAGGCCCACCTTCCACAGTTTCCTCCCACCAAACCTTCAAGAATTTCCCAACCCAGAGTTGGAAACCTTACAGATTAGGCTGAGAGAGAATGACTGGTCCAAGGTCACCATCAGCAGGTTCCATGACTGAGTGGGGATTCAAATCCAGCTATCTACAATCCTGGTCCAGCACTCTAACCACTCTAAGGTCGCGATCAGATGGCTCTTTAGATCCAACCCAGGCATGAGTGCCTGGCTGATTTAAAGGGAATGTCCAGACAGAGACAGCTGGGAAAGGTGCCACTTCCATGATTAGCCCATTGAGCCCCGCCAGGGACCTGTACTTTAAAGATACCGGTGAAAGTCCGGTCTAATGCTTGCCAACAGGCCTATGGTGGACTTTCCCCCATCTGATCATTCCAGTACACAATCAGCCCATTGGGATGGTCTGACTCCAGACCATACGGCCGCCATTTTAAAAAAATCTTACCAATATGCGCATAAATGTGTGACGGCCACAGAGCTCCGTTAAAATGTTCCAGACAATTTTATGTTTCTGAAGGGCCCGTGAAATTTATGAACTTCATTAACTGAAATGGTACCTAGAGGAAGGTACCACTGGTGGTGCTTTTACAATTCAAGTCCGTGCATACGTGGAAAAACAAGTACATGGTGAGGTACATATGTGCATGCGCAAACAGGTGTTGTTTTTAAAAAAAAAAAACAAACCTTGACCGCACAGCTCCTTTAGGTGGATGCCATCTAGACAATCCACCACGGAGTCCATGAGCGGTAAGGCGATTCATGGGGGAGCTGTCTGGTCATGCACCACTGGATGAAAAAGATTGGGATCAAATTAGAGTCAGGCCAATGGTGGGATTAGCTGCCCATCTGAATGTACCCTAACATACTTGTGCTGGCTAGGCAGGATATAAGTCTAAATAAATAAATAAATAAATACTGGCTGTCACACCACGTTCTTAGAATAACATAGCTTTTAATGGGGGGGGGATGAGCTTCAACAATCAAAAAAATGTTTAAGCTCTTCCTTTAATGGGAGGATGAAATTGCTGCAGAGATTCTTTCTAATTTATAGAAAATCAACTGCAAAATTTGGAAGACCATTCATTAAAGCTTATGAAGTAAAGCAAGAGGCAGAGGGCTGGGCAGGATCTCCCTTCACCAGGCATTCTAAAGGCACAGATCCTGTCTAGGGCATTATATGGAAACACAACTGGCATTTATTGGTGCTGGCTCACTTGGCTTGATTCTATGCTCGCAAAGGAATCTGTGCATTGTGCTAAGAAGACGTATCCACGCACTCAGAACAGACAATGCTCCAGGTACTTTTTGTATGTGCGCATGTAAATCCTTGAAATACGGCTGCTATGGTCCACTGAAAGATGAGCTTCAATTGGAAATGGCAAAACTGTAATGTAAAATATACCGAGGCCAGTGGGGTGTGATGTCTTTTGCATACATATTTTCTCCCTTGACCCATGCCATTCTCCCATGTAGAAGGGAGGGAAAGGGGGGGAAATGCTTCATCTTGCACTGAAATGTGATGTCCTTTTCTGCCAGAGGCTGTTGCTGTTTTAAATGAGGAAAAGGCACAATGCATGAAGAAGGAAAATTAAAGCATATTCATTTTGTAAATTAGATATGGTGTCAGGAGACTCGCTGGAAATAGCATAGTTTGAACACAGCACCAGGCGACATGGCAGTTCGCTGAACTATTGACCACCATTTATCCTGCAGAAGTCTTCGAAAATCAGGGAGGGGGCCGAGAACAGCTTTATAGCCGCTTAATCTTCAGTGATTTTTTTTAAAAAACACCTAGGAGTTTGTCTTTTTTCTTCCCCTCACAGTCTTCTTTCAGTGCATATGAGATACATAAACATCATATAATGCAATTACATTATTATAACTTTGATTTAGACTTTCTCTAATGTTGTATGACAGAATACCTTCTGGGATATATGAGTGTGGCCTTATGTATCAGGAAGGATTGCCTGGTGTTACAGAGCAGAGGAAGAATTCAATCTCTTCCCTATTGCAGTTTTCCAGATCAAAATTCCATGACGCACACCAAGCTGCTAATAGCCTCTGTATGTGATGCCCGTCTTTCCCTCCTACTAAGACTCAACGGCATTCCAGGGAGGGAAATTTCTAACTAGAAAACAGTTCTTCCCGTCTTGTGGATCCAGTTCAGAGCAGCCCTTTCCCACAGGATGTAACTCTTGGAATTGCAGTCTAAAAGTCTTTCCAATCAATACTGTATTGTGGCAGTATATGCGGAAGGGTGGGGCTATTGCTCATTAGCTTGGCACAGGATTTGCATACTAATGGTGGCAGATTTAATCTCTGATACCTCCACTTGAAAGGATCTCGTACAGCAGGTCTAGAAAAACCTCACTGGCTGAGAGCCAGCTAAAGGGACCGATCACCAGGCTCAATATAAGACAGGTTCATATGTTCACAATGATAGTATAATGAACCATAATAAAATCAAGGGCAAACACAACCAGCTAACAGAAGCCCATGGGAAAATCACCACTAGTATCATAGCACTAATATAGTGCCAAAATGTTTGAAACTTATTGCAAAATATTTTGAAACTGTGCAAGACTTCTCAGGCAATTGTCTTTTTTGGTCAGCTTATCGAGCAGAGCAATGCATGATGAAGATTTGGGGGGTGGGGGGGGACAAGATACATCTTCTGTCATAGGAAAGGCTCCACTTCTCTGGACCAGGAGGCTATTTCTCCCAGTCAGTAACAACCCTTCTGTTCATCCTTATGTCAGAGATAATGGAGATCCCTGACAAGTTAAAAATGAGCTGAAATTGATTTGACAAACTTCAGCTTCTACAGGGTGTGCCCAGTTCCTTTTGAGAAGACTGGGTGTTTTGCCAAATGTTCACACACTACCCACCCCTTTCCAATGGCAAGATGAAACGGAGAGTCTGGATAGTGCCGAGAGAGTTGCCTAGAGAAGAACTGCAGCTTTCTCCTTGTATCTCGTCTTTTCTTCGGCCTCCAGCAGCCATTTCGAGAGTGGCTCTGCTTGTGTGAGACTTCTGTAGTCTGCCACATTCTATCATTGGCAGCAGAAGTTGCCAGCTTTCAACTGGTGACATTAAAGAGTCACTGATGTTGGCCAAAGAATGATGCAGATTTGTACAAAGAGACTGGACCAATTCCCCCGAAAACCCCCATCTGGTCTTGGCATTAGCACAAAGCTCTGGGGGACTAGGGCAGTAATGGAAACACAAAGAAAAATGAGGTACACCCTACAACTAGCATCTACTTCACTGAATTCCAGAAACAATGGGGGGGGTGGATACTACAACATGCCATAGTGTTCCCCATTACTATTTATGTGTGTGGAAGTTGGATGATGAAGAACGCTGACAGGAAGAAAGTTGATTCATTTGAAATATGGGGTTGGAGGAGAGTTTTATAGATAACCGTGGACCACCAAAAAAACCCCAAATTAGTGACTTCTAGATCAAATCAAGCCTGAACTCTCCCTAGAATCTAAAATGACTAAGCTGAGGCTATTGTACTTTGGTCACATTATGAGAACATAAGAGTCACTAGAAAAGACAATAATGCTAGGAAAAGTTGAAGGCAACAGGAAAAGAGGAAGACCCAACATAAGATGGATTGACCCAGTCAAGGAAAACATGGTCCTTGGTTTGCAAGAACTAAGCAAGTCTGTTAATGATACGATTTTTATAGGTCATTCATTCATAGGGTTGCCATAAGTCAAAAGCGGAGGCACTTAACACATATACACTACAACACCCAGCTGCGGAATTTCCTTCCTATGACACCGCTGCTAGCACTATCTCCATAGTTAACACCATGAATTGGGCTGCCCTCAGTCTAAATTTTATGAAGCAGGCTACTGATGTCCATAACATCTTCAGATTGCCTTGTCATACTGCACTGCATAGAAGCTATGTGACTTGTGGCATTATAAAAAAGTTGTTGTCATAGTTAAGGAGGTTATAATGGAGTTTAATAAAGCTAGAAATCCAGGTAGAACCATCCTAATATCACAATGAAGGTTACAAAGCTGCATATAATTTGCTGGAGCTAATTCTTGTGTCCCAGATGGTTGATTTTAGAGAGGAAATATAGGCAAAAGAGACAGAGGTCAGTCTTTTCAGAAGCTGTTGCTCTCTGTGCAGGTTTCATTATATTATTCAAGGTGTCTTGGACTACATGTTACTTTCATACCCACTGCTGGCCTAGTATGATGCCATTATCAATCAATGGTCAATCAATGAACTTGGAATACACATTCTGGATTCATGCCCCTTCTCATTCAGACAGAAGACTCTTTTAATGACTTCGGCCCCATTGTTCTCTTTTGGCCTGACCCACCTTGCATGGCACTGTGAGAATTAAGTTGAATATCCCCAGTGTATAGGCCTCCTTGGTTGTAAGGTGAGGAATAAGTTTTATATATACAAAGAGAGTACAAAGGAGATGAGGACCTGCAAAAGATTCTCTGCAAGACCCACCCAAAAGTTTACCCATTTCAACCCTTCTTGCCTGTCATTCACTGCCCCTCTAGGAGGCTGCTTTGGCACCATTTTTTCCTTCTACTGGGGCTTCTTCTTCTTCTTCTTCTTCTTCTTCTCCTCAATGTAATTCCAGCCAGGCAGGGATTATGTTCTGAGCTTGATGATGTCAAGATACCAAATAGCTAATCAGATCTGGCATTTAAAAATTATTTTATTTACTTTGTTGACCCCAGTAGGGAGCCAAAATTGCTTACATCTTTCTCTTTTCTTCCATTTTATCCTCACAATAATCCTGTAAGGTAGGTTAGGAGGAGAGTGCATGACTGGCCCACACTGCAAATTTTCATGGCAGAGTGGGAATTTGAACCTGGGTCTCTCAGATCCTAGCCCAACTCTCTAACCACTACAGTACACTGGTTTGTAATGTAGCCAATTCAGAGTGAGGGCAATATTTCCAGTATCACATTGCCCTCATTCTGAATGGGAGGGAACATGTGCTAGGCAGCAGAAGGGGTTTCAGCCTGTTATTACAATCACTGCCACTTCCATTTACTCCTAGGTAAGAAGGGCATGTGTTTGCAACCCACCCACCCCCAATTAATAAAAATGTGGTTGCAAAGTATGGAGGCTGCTTGCAAACAGCCTGGAAAGTGTGGGGGTCTGTTTCAGTTCCCCCTTGGTTCCCTTGCCAGTGATGCCATTAAAAGCCAGTTTTCACTGTCCCTTCATTATACTCTTGACCTGTCTGGATATGTCTTTCTGGCTTCCATCACTACGGAAAATACATTCAGGACAGACAAAAGAAACAACTTCTTTACCCAATACATAATGTGGTGCCAAAAGATAGGGTGATAACAGCCACTGACTTGGATGGCTTGGGGACTGGCACATCCATGGAGGATAGACCTATCAAAGATTTATCAGCCATGTCACTAAATGGAACTTCCATTTCAACAGCAGCCTCAATACCAGCAGGAGAGGACTGTTGCCTCCATTAAGCTGATGGCCACCACTGGAAACAGGATGCTGGACTGGACAGACCTTTGACCTAATCGAGCAGGACTCTTGATTGCAGCAGTACAAATGAGTGTGCTCAGTAGGGCCAGAGTATGGCCCTCTGTGCACCCTTGTCTTTGTCGTTGTTGTTTTGTAATTACATTGGGTCAGGACTATTTTTGGGCAGGAACACACAGGAACGGAGTTCCAGCTGGCTCCTGAGTTGGCCACGCCTACAACCAAAACCTCTGGCATGCGTGGCTACAGAGCACCCTGCCCTCCCCACGTTACACACAAGAGGGAAAGGCAGCATGTTAAAATGCCCTCTTTCCCTCCAGGGAGCCCATGGGGATTTCCTTGTCAATTTCACTCCCTGCCAGTCAGCTGAGAGTGAAATTGACAAGGAAAAGCCTCTGTGCCTTCCCTTCTCTAGCTGACATGTGGCAGCTGGAAAAGGGCAGGCAGGGAACCCAGGCACGTTGAAAATGTCTTTCTTTTCCTTCCCGATCTGGGGGAGGGAGAGAAAGGCATTTACCCATGCCCCCCCCCAGCACTTCCCCAAGTCTCTCCGCAAAAGCTCAGGGGAGGAACGGGGCATATTGGAGAGGCTCAGGGAAGGAATGGGGCCCTTAGCGGGCTGGCTGGGGAGACTGAGGGCAGCCAGGCAAGCATGCCTGCTTCCCTTCCCGATCTTTCCAGGGGTGGGGGAGTAGGAGACTAGAAAGGTAATGCTGAAGTTCCTGGGATCTTTCATCGGGTTGGGGAGGGGTGTTAGGAGACTAGAAAGGTGATGCTGAAGTGGGGCAGAGAAGCTCGGGGGGGGGGAGGCAAGCTTCCATGCCTGCCCTGTGCTTTCCCAGCCTCCGCCTAATATGCTAATGAGCTGCACTGTCAGGGGTGTGATCTAATATGCTAATGAGTTTTTGCTGTTGGGTGTGGCCTATTATGCTAATGAGTTCCTGCTGGGCTTTTTCTACCAAAAAAAGCCCTGCATTGGGTTATATACAAAATAAGGAGTGACTGAGTAGTTCTCCTATATTCACAGGTGGGACTACCTTGCTGACTGCCTTGGAGTCTTTTAAAACCTGTCACAGACCCTTAGCCTGTCAGGGCGTCCATCAAAATTTCATCAATAACACTAGGGAAAATTCCACTCACTCTTAATTGTGCCGTCTAGATGAAACTGATAAAGCTTGCAAAATTTCCCTGTTACCAGTAATATTGAAATCTACAAACACTGAAGTGTACGTGTGTACACACACACACACACACACACAAAGAAAATGATTTATAATAAGTTACAGCAGCAATTTATTCTTGTCTCTCTCCATGGATGAGGGAGGTGGAGTTTGGAGCAGCTTGTTAAACAGAAGAGCTTGGCCCCCTAGCCTTCCACGTCTGTTTAATGATCCACTCCTCATGTGCCACCTCTCTAATCTGCAGAGAGTGAGAGAGGTACAAATTGTATCTATAATGTTATATTACTTAACAGAGTAATGTATTATAAATCAGGGAACAGCAATCCCGCCTTGTAATTGGAGAGAGACGCGTTGCACGAAGAGTCCCCTAATTCAATATCAAGTGGCTGCTCTTCTGGGGAACTGCTTGGCTGGATCAAACGGATACATCCCCCCAAAGTGGTGAGGGGGGATACTTTAAAATACACACACACACACACACACACACACACACATTCAAAAGAAAAGGGAAAGGTGGGGAAAATGACCTTACAGGGCCTTGGTGTCAAACCTGCCTAGAACTTTGCTCTTTCCATCTATAGCAATCATCCATTTCTGCCGGACACAATATGTAACAGAGGTAATGGCAAACCCAAAACACTAACACATGAGTCAGGTGTGGTGGTCTTAGATACACAAGTAAAAATAAACAACAGAGTTGGAAGCACTTAGGCATGCGTGGGGCCTGGGGATCCCCCAGAATTACAGCTTATTCCAGACTGCAGAGATCAGTTCCCATGGAGAAAATGGCTGCTTTGGAGGGGGGACTTTCTGATTAGGGATGCCAGGCTCCCCCTGGTGGAGGCATAGCTCCTCTGCTACCAGGCCCCACCCCTACTGCTGATCAGCTGGCCTGCCGTGGGGTTTACTGGGAGAGAGAGCACACCTTGGAGTCAAATCTGCCCCCCACACACTCCAGAGGTAGCCCAGGCTAGCCTGACCCCGTCAGATCTCAGAAGTTAAGCAGGGCCAGCCTTGGCTAGTATTTGGAAGGGCAACGTCCAAGGAATACCAGGGTCGTGATGCAGAGGCAGGCAATGGCAAGCCACCTTTGAAACATGTCTGGCCTTAAAAACAAGCCTAGCTAGCCACCTAGTGGTACATAATGCTGAAAAAGCTAGAACTTTTAGCTGCCAGACAATCTTAGGATCTCATGGCTATTCTACACACAGTGCCATACAACAATTTTTTTTAAGAGGTAAGAGTCCCAGAAAAGTTTCACCATATAACCTCCTTGTATATGTAGACTAACTTTCATTCACTTTAGAGGAAGCAATCCTAAATTATTCAGAATCAGAGGCAAATTGGACATAAAGAATAATGAGGTGATTTTAAAATGCTCAAATGGCCTGTTCCTGATCAGGGCCACGGTGCAGTGGGGTGAGGCCCTCTTGTTCCCCTACACCTTTTCAAGGTCCAAAACAGCTGGGTGGGGTGGGGTGGGGTGGGAAGTGGCTGTTTTGGCCATTGAAGAGAGGGGGCGGGGAAGACAAGAGCATCTCATCTTGCTGTGCTGCAGGTCCTCATGGCATTTTAAAGCTGCCTAATTAGGTTTTAAAATGGCAGCAGTGTCCATGTATTGGACCTGGAGATACCATCATGACTAGTTTGGCCTTCAGTGACTGTTATAGTACAGAAAGCCAACATTTCACCTAGATTAATACCTTGTCCCTGACAATCATCAGAACAGCCACTATTTAGGGGAAGGTTCAGGAATGACATTAATTCCCTTTACCTGTATGAAGTTATTTCTGTGAGTGAAATAACATTATACCTTGTATGAAGTTATATCTGTGACCCTTGCAGATCAATTCCCTGAAACATAGACTGATAGCCTACATAATTTTATCTCAGAGAGCTACAAGGTGCTCATTATAGCTACATGAATGTCTAAGCAACTTTAAAAAAAATCTGTTTGCATCAGTGACAGTCTGTGGCAGTGAAAGCAGTTTAAAAAACCACACTAGATACCAACTTTTCCCCATGTGGTGGATCTGAATGTTTCCCTTGTACAAAAAACCTCCAAAACGCATCTTGCAATTTCATTTTAAAATCAGTGACAACAATTCATTTGGAAAAGAATGTTTGTCAGATAGACTGGCATAGATGTATTTTTTTCCCTGCCATCCTCTGTAATTTGCACCTTGCCTCACCTGCATGAGATGTCTCAAGACATTTGCTGAGCAATCATCTTTCAGCAGCTTAGCAGCTTCATGGGCCAATACTTTGGAACTGTTGCATAGTTCAAAGTTTTCAGGAAGAGACAGTCTCTGCAAGAAAGGTGGACTAAAAACAAAGGAAGTAAGGAACTACATAAATACATTACAATTGCAGAGCTGAAGACTGGAACCCTTGTGCCATTTTGCTTATTAAAATCTCCCTTCCCTGCACATATTCCATTTTAGTGCTGTTTAAACACACACACAAACAAACACCAGGACAATCTATACAAAACTGAGTACAACTTTGTAGCTTGGTTTTTAAGTGTCTTTTTTAAACCCATCAGAACCTGTAGCTCTATTAATTCGCATAGATTAGTTTCAAGCCGAGATTTGACTCTGAGTGCAAGAAGTTGCATTGGTATGCTTTATACAGAGCCAGACCACAAACTTATGGAACTGTCTTATCCTGAGTTACAGCTTGGTCTGCGAGGGTCAGCACTGTCCACTCTAACTGGCAAGGGTTCCCTGAGGTCTCAGGTCGAGTTAGCTAGATATGCCAGGGATTGAACCTGGGAACTTCTGCATGCAAAGCAGATGCTTTATCCCCTCTTGGTGCAGCCATTTGGAGAAACAGCATAGGAAAGTAGTAATGGCTGGACTAAATGGGAAAGAGGGCAGCTAGGCTTAAATTATTCAAAATCACATAAGGAAGAGAAGTTCTCCTCTCCCTGATAGAAAAGGGAACATTAAGAATGTCTCCAAAACCACATTCTTGCAAGCAAAGCAAACTAGGAAATGGCTTTTCTTTTTAAACAGCAGCTGACACACTCAGGGATCTAGGACCTCTTCTCCTAGAGCTGCCAACTTCAAGCTGGGGGATTCCTGGAGATTTAGGGGTGTAGTTTAGGGAGGGCATGGACCTTAGTGGGATATAATGTCATAGATTCCACCCTCCAAAGCATCTGTTTTCTCCAGGGGAACTAATCTCTGTCATCTGGAGAGCAGCTGTCATTCCAGATCTCCAGGCCCCACCTGGAGGCTGGCAACCCTATGCTCCCACAAAATCTGTGGTGTTTCCACAGACAAAGATCTCTGACTGTAACAGACTTTCAGTCCACCCTGATGACACAGGAATGGTTTTGCTCATTGGTAACCATCTTGTATGTCTGCTCCTCCCCTTGAAAACAAAACAGAAAGAAAAAAGTCTAATAAGTGAAAAAAATCCTTTTTCCTCCCTCCCATGAGCAGCCTGCACTCTGTCTTAAATCAAACCTGACACAAGGTTGCTTTTTTCCCCCTTTACACAAACCCGCATTCACCTTTTGATAAACTAGGCCCCGGTGAGCAGAGAGAGCATTGCTTTTCCTACCTTCTCCTGTTTTATGGTAATATTTTGAGGGTAATATAAAGCAGATTCATTTGCTGGAATGTATCTCCCCCCCCCTTTCCTATCTATGTCTGCATGAAAACAAGATTTAATGATTTCAAGGATTAAGGAGACGGTCAGAAACGTTTTAATATAGGGATGAAATAGCTGCATGGAGCGCAGCTCTCCTGACCTCTGAGACCTCTCCCAGGCTTGCTATTTTAACCTGGCATGCAGTACACAATGGCAATAAATCGTAAGGGCAAAGTATGCCTTTTCCCTTGCAGTGGGATGTCTAGTGAAGCTTCAGACAAGCTCCCAACATTTGGTGACGTCCAGACTGTATCCCACGTTTGTGCTGCTGAAGGTTGCCATTGATCTGGCTGCAGAGTGCTCTTTGACTCCTTGTAAAACTTTAAATGGGTTGCCCCTGCTGGGCTGCATGAATGCTAATTATGTGCCCTCATACAATACGCCCAGACGTTGTGTTTAATAATAATAATAATAGCCTCCAGAGAGCCTGCTGGTGCATGCCAAATACAGGTTGGCTAGGGACAGCAGAACGGCAAAGGCCTCTCCACTGGAAGGGAAAGCAAGAATCAGGTGGGAAGACTGGGGTGGGAGGGGGCACTGCCTGGTGAAGAGGCCAAGGACTGGGAAGGGAGGTGGTGGGGAGAGGGTGCTCCAGTGGAGGTTTTACTGATGGGAAGTAGTTTTAAAATTAGTGTACAAGTGGGGGGTGCCCAAGGACTTGCAAAGGAGCATCTCATTTCCCCCTCTCCCACTATTCCCTCTTTCCTTTCCTAGAAAGCCCCTTTTCTGCTGCTTTATCATTTCAGACTTCAGGCAGAAGCTTACATGACTGGGTACTTCTCCATACAAAACAATTCCCTGCTTGTAGCAACCTAGCATGCCTAGGAGAATTATGCTAGCCTAACTTTGCCCCTTATATGTGGTGATGGGCAAATACTCCTCTGCTTGAATCATAATCTTTGTCCTCAGAGACTCAGAAACATATCCACTTTTATCCAGTGTTCTATAAAGTGAAATCCCTCACCAAATTTCCCCCTCTGCAGGCACTGCCCCAAACCTCCAGGAATCTCCCAGGCTGGAATTAGCGGCCCTAGCTCATGCAACAGAACCCAGGAAAATGTTCACAAAACAGATGTATGTTCTTTGTGTGTTGGTTGCTCGGCTTCCACATTTTGTTCACATTTTGCTTGATCTTGCTTGTAGGGAACAAAAGACAAGTTCTTATCAGATGTTCTATACGGGATCATAACTACATTGTGCACACGTGTTCCCATATTGTCACTTGAGTACTGTAGTTCATGGGAAGGGAAAGCACTGCATTGCTTAGGAAACCATATTATCCTGTGAATATTGGTCATCAGGATGGTTTGCCCCATGATTCGTATTATGTGTTAACACTGATTATCAATGAACTGCCTATTGTGATTATTAATGTTGTGATGCAAATGCAATGTCTACCATTAAAATAACAGCTCATCTTAAATTGGTAGAGTAGTGGTTGGTGAAGGATCTTGGATAGGGATGCCAGTTCCCAGATGGGGGCAAGGGATCCCCTGATTTGGCGGGCTCCTGACTGTTGCCAGCCAACTTGCCAGTGGGGAAAGCCCTGCCACTAAGCCCCACCTCCAAGAGCACCCACCAGTGGCCACCCCTCTCCCAGCTCCCCTGCAAGATTTCAGGGGCCCTCCACTCCAGCTGATCAGCAGAAGCACTTGGCCCACTGACCAGCTGGAGGGCCCTTTAAATCTCGCAGGAGGGGAGGGAGAGGGGTGGCCACTGGTGATGTCATCACATTGGGGACATCCGTGCTCCCTCCAGAAACACCCCCCAAAGTCCCCCACCAGGGACTAAGAAGGACCTGGCAACCCTAATCTAGGAGCTCTGGGTTAGGAATCTCCAATCTGCCAGGGAAGCTCACTGAGTGACTGTGGGCCAGTCATTCTCACATGACTAACCTACTTCACAGGGTTGTTGTTGTGAGGATGAAATGGAGGAGGGGAAAACCAGTATGGTAAATTACTGCAGGTTCTCGCAGGGAAGGGTGGGGGGGCAAGGATTTAAACATCTAAGCAAATACACTGAAATTATATTTGGAATTCCAAGACTCTGAGAGAGAAAATGGGCATTAGGTAAGGTTGCCACCTCCAGAATGGGAAATATCTGGAGATCTGGGGGGGGGGGGGTGGAGCCTGAGAAGGGCGGGGTTTGGGGAAGGGATGGACTTTAATGGGGTATAATGCCATACAGTCCACCTTCAAAGCAGCCATTTTCTCCAGGTGAACTGATATCTGTCGCCTAGAGATCAGCTGTAATAGTGGGACATCTCCAGCCACCACCTGGAGGTTGGCAACCCTAGCATTAGGAGCTGAATATATTCTGTTTTTAAGGAAGAGGCTTGTAAGGGGTGTGGTTCTTTATTGCCATGCTAGGTTCCTATGTGAGCAAACTACATTTGTGTGTGTGTGGTGAGAAGAATCCGGTCTCATGGCCACAGTCTGTTCTGGTACAGCTGAGACCCATGTTGGCCTGCACATCTCCTGTTTGTGAGAACTAGGCCATTGCCTGTTACCCTGATGCAATGGAAACCTCTTTGGTCCTGAACAGGAAGTAAACAGATGCTTAGCAAACAGCCTTGCCTCTCCTGTGTTTCCTTCATTCTGTGGGCAGAATGATAAGTGTGCCTTTGGTTTCATAAAATCTGCAAAATGTCACCATTGCCCACAGCACTTTGCTCTACAAGAGCAAGGTAACAAGTGGCTTAACTGCCAAAAGCCTATAACTCCTGACTTTGCAGCCATGCTTAATGATTGCTGAAAGGAATAAAATACTGGCAAGCAAAATGTGAGCCAATTTGCTTCCAGGTTCAATTCAAAGTGCTATTTATTACCTTCATAGCCCTCAACAGCCTCGACCCTGCATACCTTAGAGAGAATCGCCTGCCGTATGTACATCCCTGTCCCCACAGACCAAGAGATGGTGTCCTATTTTTTTAACTGAAATGAGAAAACCCAGGGCAGGAGTTGCTCCGGAGTTGCTCTGTAGGGGCAATTCCCTGAGAAAGAAGAGCCACCAGATACCTCCCTACTGCTGCCTGATGGAGACCCTTCATCACACAGACGTAGCGTAGTGAATGACTCTTAAGACTGAGCCGCAGTTGGGAATGTCCCTGGTTCTAATCTCCCCTCAGCCACAAACTCACTAGGTGGTTTTAGCAAGCCATTCTTTCAGCCCCCATCCCCATAATATTGGCCTGCCTCACATGGATGTTGTAAAGACCACTGTGACAAGAGCACCTCATCTTCCTATGTATCCCCTTTCCACAATATTTCTTTTTTCCCCCTCCTCCTGGTAACCCCCATATCCTCACCTTTCCCTGCTTCCCCATCTCCTCCTGTGAAGCGCTATGTAAGTGTTTATTCTAGCCAACATCTTTTCCCCTGGCTCTTGTTGCTGGTGGTTAATTAGTGTAGAGGCCTTGGTGATCTCTTCAGGCAGGCCATTTCACAAAATAGAAGCCACATGGGAGAAAGCATGTGTTTGGGCAGCTGTCAATCTTACCCATTTGCAGGGCACCACCCTCAAAAAGCTTTGCTCAACTGATCATGCCGTTACAGTGGAACATGTGGTCCTGCAGTTTCAAGGGTCCAGGAGAGGTGGTCCTGCAGTTTCAAGGGTCCAGGCTGGGTTTCCAACCTCCAGGTGGGGACTGGAGTTCTCCTTGAATCACCACTGGTTTACAGAGATCAGTTCTCCTGGAAGGGTGGACTCTGACATCACATCCCCACTGAGCTCCCTCTGTCTGTCCCCCCCCCCCCCCAAAAAAGCTCTGAGCCAAATCTCCAGTCATTCCCCACCCAGCACTGGAAACCATAAAGCGCTTTGCAGGTACCTTAAACTGACTTTGTATGGACTTCCTTCAGCTCTTGGAAGGCCATGCTTTTCTATTGAACATCTGGAGCTGCCTAATACCAAACCAGAATATTTAGCTTAGTATTCTCTACTCTGACTAGGAGTGGCTCTCTGAGGTCTTATGCAGAGAGAGGCCTTTCTTAATATCTGCAGCATCAGATCCAGGGACTGGCCCTCGGCCCTTGGGCCTGCAAAGCTGGTACTCTTGCAGTGAGTCTTGTTCGCTCTGTTTCTTCTCATGGCCCCCACATTTCATCTCATATTAAAAGGGTAGGACTAATCCTCTCTTTAGCTTTTCCTGCCATCCCTTGCCTCTTCTGCCAGCCTTGGGCGGTTGCCCCATCACCCTTCCTCAGGCAGTGTTGAAAAAACTCTTGAGCCATTGCTGGCAACCCTTCCGCCTCCAGTTCCTTGACAGCAGAGGTTATAGAACAGGGAGAGAGAGAGAAAGAAAGAACAATGTGCAATCGGCACTGCATTAGAGATGGAAAAAGTACTTAACGCCGGCAACATTCATCAAGGCTGAATACATAAATGCCACATTTTGAATAAGCCAAGCACAAGACAATGACAAAGGAAAGGCACATAGCTTCGGGAATCTCTATCATTTTCATTTGCTGCTGTCAGGAACCTGTTTTTTGCCTCTCACTCTATCAGCCATTATAGCATTAATGAAGTAACCTCACATAGTTATTGACTGGGTTGTCAGCCTCCCTGCCTGATCCCTTAATAGAAACCATTGGTCTTCAGTTAAAAATGGGGTGAGCCGGGAGGTGCTGTGGGCATGTGCTGAATTTCAAGTGCACTCCTGAGGTTATCGGAGAGCCATGAAATGCAAATTATTATATTTTTTAAACACACAGATTTCATGCAACCGAGCTTATAAAATTGACTAATACTGTACTTTATGCATTCCTAATAACGCCTCCAAATATGCACCGCATATGCTCCTTCCCTAGGAAGTTGTGGGTGGGATTTCAATAAGTCGAAATGAGCAGCCAAAGCTCTAATTTGGCACATAAAGCACCTTGCCTGGATGGTGCTAGTCTCTCTTTCTTCTAAATCTCTCTCTCTCTCGCTCGCTCTTTCTGTTTTTCAAGTCCTGTCAGTGGTCTTCTCCACTCAAACAACACAGGCTATCCTTTTGTTTGGATTTCCATCTCTGAGGAAGTTATTTCTCTCCCCCCTTTCATCATTTTCCTCTCTTCTTCTTTTCCTAAAGCAACCTCAAGTCCCAGAACTAGTATATTATCATTTGCTAGAAATTGAGAGTTGGCAGAGAGTTTAAGAAATAACTTCTCCCAAAGGTTAATAAAATCCATGGAGTAATTTCGAACACAGAGCTGTTAATTCAGATACAGTCTGCTTTGTACACTGTCTGTATGAAAATGAACTGTGCTTGTTAACTGGATTGGGGTGCTGTGTATCATCCTGTAACTTGAATTATAGATGTAAGTACTTAACTACACATAATAGAAAGGTGAGCAGCTGGCCACAATGAGCGGCCTGTGTTAGTGTAATCCTAAACAGAGTTATGCCTAATAGAAAGGTATAATTCTGCTTAGGATTCCACTGTGATCAACTTCTTTCTCTGCCACGGTAGCATCTAGGTTAACTTTCTTTGTATCCTGATAATACTATGATATATGTTTCCCACTAGGGTTGCTAGGTCTTCCTGGGCCACTGGCAGAGAATGGAGGGTAGTATTGTCAGATCCAGGTTGGGAAACTCCTGGAAATTTGGGGATGGAGCCTGGGGAGGACAGGGGACACAGTACCATGTGTCCACTCTCCAAAACATCCATTTTCTCCTGGGGATTGATCTTTGTAGTATGGAGATGAGCTGTGACTCCAGGGGATCCCCAGGTCTTCACCTGGAAACTGGCATCCCTAGTTCCCTCTCTTGTTATCGGCAAACAAAAATTGTTGGCAAAGGGACATACACTGTAGCCATGAAAGACCATGAGGTAAGTTGAAACTTATCTGAGAAAACAGGGCAACTTGTTGAAACTAGTTAAACATTTAACTCATTTCAATTTGTTTTTGAACAGTGAAAAATCAGGATCTGGATATAATATGTAACAAGACTTTCACATCAGCACTTTGCTTTGCACCCCTGTTCACCCCACATATTCATGAGCCACGTTCTAGTTCAGTTTCAGAGTCTCATAATGAGAGCAGATATGCCTGTTTATTTTCTGACAGACTTTACCTCAGTCCAGATTCCAGTTGAATGAATTTTCCAGCTTGTTTCACAGCTGATGCAGTCCCATTTCCCACATTACACAGCAGCAAATCTGTGTTGGCCATCAAGTCTACATTCCTGCCTCTCTGTTGAAAGTATCTGTATGACAATGTGTGTTTATGGCATTTAGATTTTACTTGGGTGCAGTGTCTTAGCTGTATGCTTTAAAAAGGTCATCCATGGAGCAGATTATGTTCTGAAGATAAATCAAGCACATACAGGAGACACTTCCATGTAGACAGTCCCAGAGAGGTAGCTGCATCAGTGTGCTGTACCAAAAAACAAACAAACCTGAAAGGAATTTTGTGGCACCATAAAGACTAACAGATTTATTATGGTGAAGCTTTTGTAGACAAGAACCTATTTCATCAGACACACAGAAAACGTCCTTAGTTACCTCTTCCATTTTGTTGCCTTTTGATCCCACCGTTTATATTTTTTTTGTTGCGACCACTGAAGAAACAATTGATGCATCTGACTGAAGTGAGCTCTAGTCCATCAACAGATGTGTCACCGTAAATCTATCAGGTTTTAAGGTGTCACAAGATTTCTTCTTCTTTTTGTTTTATTTCCATGTATGAGGGTAACCAGTGTTCCCTCTAAGCTGACTTAGTGTGAGCTAGCTCACAGTTTATTAGCCTCCAACTCACAGATTTTTCTCTTAACTCAGGAAGGATGGCTCCACAACAAACTAATTTATGCAGTAGCCAAATCACTTGCTCACAACTTTAATGCCAATAGCTCACAAAGTAGAATTTTTGCTCATAGGACTCCACTTAGAGGGAGCATTGTAACAAATAACATTCCTGTAACTGATGTTCCTGTATATATTTAAACCACATGTATATGTATACTGATATAACCACACATAGGACAGTGACATGTTATGAATATGTAAAGCTGCCTTGGTATAAACTGCCTCAGTTCATCTAGCTTAAGGGACTAGGATAGACATTATCATTTCTCCCAGGCTGGGTCTGGGTTCCGTGATCCTGTTTTCAGAACATCAGCCAGACCTCATGTTTCTGGGAATTCTTTTCCAACTGTAAAGCAGCCAGGTTTGGATCAGAACTCTTGTGCAGGGAAGAAGGGGCTTCAACCTTTGCCCCATGCTATTTTTAGGGAATGCCATTTGCCCTACTAAGGGGCTACACATGTAGTCCATCTGTGTGCACAACCCCCCAGCAGGGCAAATGGCACCCTTCCTCAGAGATGTTTTAGGTTGGGAAAATGGCATGAGGTGAGAACAAAGCTCCTTCTCCCCCCCCCAGCTGTGGTCCTAATGTGAATCAAGGCCTTTGGAAAATGAATTCTCAGTAAAACACTTGAGAAATTAGTTCCCAGTAGTGTGAGATGTGACTGACAGTCACAGAGATAGGTCCTTCTCAACATCTGCTCTTCATATCCCTTAGCTGAATATGCCAGGGACTGAACCTGTGGCTTCAACTTACAGGAATTTTCTCTTTGCTTTCTCTCTTCTGTCCTTTCCTCTAGGGCTGCCTGATCAGAAAAGTACAGCTAAGCACAGACCCCACTCTCCCACCTTTACAGCCTTTCACTGCTTGTGGGACCTAGATTAATTTGTCGGTAGCGCTGCTCATCAATGCACACTCCACAAGGTCTCCCTTGACTGGTCCCCTTTCCCAATTCCCTTGCGTCTTCGTCTGATATCTCCACATGGCAATCTGCATGCCGATAAGCAACAGACATGACCCAGATATGTCCATCTGTCTCTCACATGATCTGAGACAAAATGCTGCTTGCTTAAGCTCCCGTCTTTCTTTGTTCAGTGTGACATCTGTCTGTTCAGTGGCCAAGATGGGAAACAGATAGTTGTTTGGGAATACATCGACACTTTCAGTCATTAAGTTGCTAATTGAAAAACTGGGAAGATGAATCAGGGTATCGTGACACCCTTAGCAAGGGGTCTGATTCCTGAGGTGGAGGTTCCTATGGTGAGATGCTAAAGGGGAAAGACCTGGTGCCAGAAATGTCCTCATTTTAACCCTGAACAGATTGGGGGGAACAGACTGAGGCAATAGATTTGTGTGAAGTGGGCCTGGGGGGGTGGAGAGAACGGACACCATGCTCCATTCATTTATTTAGAACCCAGTCAATAAGGAAAGGGCCCTCTGTTATCACTTCAAGTTAGAGGTTGTACAGGAGACTCAGCTTTGAAACAATGAGCATTTTTTATGACCAGGAAGGACAGTGATGTGCAATAACAGTCAAGATTACTTGATGTGTTTCCACTTGTTTAATAATCAGGCCCACCCCCAAAATGAAATTTTGGTGATATAGAAAAGGCTTCTGTATGGATGCTACCAAATGTTGCCTAAATATTGAGGGTGGACTTGTGCTCTGAAATATATATAACTGAATCCATGTTGGTTTCATTAGATATACTCAGCAATCTTCTAGGTAGTGCTTTATTCATGGAGCCTTAAGATTTCAAGAGGTATGTTGCATTGAAATTGCGAGGGAAATGCACAAGAACATTTATACAGACTTAACACTACAAACCATATGATGCCGTGTGGATGAGTGAAACATTACAAACAAAACCCCCCATCCAAGGACTGCTTTTTTAGTGAACTATTGTTAATTAACTTTGCTGCTACAACAAACCAAAATCCAAAGGCTAGAGGGATTGTCCGTAAGAATTCAACCGTGGACTAGAAAAGCCAATTTCACAGGAGAAATTTTTGCGCAGTTGGAACATACTTTGGGGTAAATATTGTGTTCCTAACAGGGGTCATTTCATAGAAAAAGAGGTGCAGGAGCTCATTAGCATAACTCATTAGCATATGCCACGCTCCCTGACATCACCGGCCGAATGTCAGTTTCAGCCCCATTATACCCTATGGGCCATTGAAGTCAATGGCAAAAACTCATAGGGTATTTGAGGGGCTGGAGGTGAAGGGGTTTGAAGTAGAGGCTCCAAACTTGCAGGGTAGCTGCTGGGGCCTCTCCCCAAAATACCCACCAAGTTTCAAGAATATTGGACCACGGGATCCAATTCTACGGGGCCCCAAACAGGTTGCCCCATCCCCTCCATTTTTCTCTATGGTGGGAAATGAGGGAATGTGCTAGCTGAGCAGTAGATGCTCTGTCCAGTCATTGCGACCAGGCTGAAAAGGATTGTGGGTAGCAAGTACTGGGAAAGACCCATATCTGTCTGAGACCCTGGAGAGCTGATGTCAGTTCGATTAAGCAGAACTAAGCTTGATGCACCAATGGTCTGACTTGGTATTAGGCAGCTTCATCAATGTTGTTCTTCTTTTCCTTTTTTTAAGGAGAAAAGATTTCTTGAGGCATTCTTGGAGAAGACAGGTGCTAACCTTTCTCACCCCCCTGAAAGGTACCACATGGGATGTTATGAGACACATCAACCCACAGATTGAGCTGTCCCCTCATGATAATTCTGAGGAGCTGTAAACCTAATCTGATGCATAGTGCCTCATAGTGTTAGTCTGCTGCTGCAAAATAGTAAAAAGCCCAGTAGCACCTTTAAGACTAACAAAGGTTGCAATCATATGCACAATTAGACCCAACATAGGCATGAATGCCAGGCGGATTTAAAGGGAGCAATCAGACAACAACGTGGGAAGCACCCTGCAGCTGTTGGCAACCCGTTTTGCTCTGCTGCACAAGCGGAGTTAAAAGACAACAGGGAAAAAAATGGTAGTAAACAGGTTGCAATGGGCCACAGGCGGACTTTCCCCTGTCTGAACACTCTAGCACGCTCTCATGGCGTCGGGCTGGTCTGATCAGGCCATCCCAACTCTGTGTCGTCGTCCCCCCCTGCCACAGTATGCACATCATTGCAAACTCCATAGGGAGTCCTCAGTGCAGAGGTGTGATTCATCGATCTCTCATTTAAGTGCATGGGGGCGGATAGGACCCCCACTCACCCACAGTTGCGTCTGATCACTCACTGATAGACTGTGCCCGCAGCGGCAAAGGGAGGTGTAATCGTGCAACTGTGGGTCAAATTCTGCTGGAGGAAATAGCCTCTCTTCCCCCTCGCTTTCTCTTGGGCATGTGACTGCAACCAAACTTTATTGTAGCATAAGCATTCAAGAAACATTTGACAGAACTGTGTTTCTTGAAAGCTTTTGCTACAATAAAGTTTGTTAGTCTTAAAGATGCTACTGGACTTTTTACTATTTCCTAAAGTCAGCAAGAGCTCATGCAGTGGGTTACAGGGAGGATTTCAGCTCCCATCACTGAGTGCCATTGAAGGATGAAGGGTATGTGTGTTGCTCTTATTGGAGGTGATCAGGAAGTTGGGCAGGCATATGGAATAGACAGCAGAACCAGATGTGGTAGCAGGTGATGACATTACTTGCTAGCACCACATTCTGCTGTCCATCCAATAGCTGCATGCCTGCACAGCACCGCATGCACAGCCCCAGTACAATCCAGATTGCATAACTGAGAACAAGTCATTGCGGAATCACACAAAATCTTTGATTGGATGTGACTCAGGGACAAGTCCTCAAAGTAAAGTATACACTAGAGATCAGGAACTAGAATGGAATCAAGGCCCTGCCTAGGGATGCCAGCCTCCAGGTGGGACCTGGAGATTTCCCAGAATTACAGTTTATTGTCAGAGTACAGTGATCAGTTCCCCTGGAGAAAATGTAGGGTTGCCAGCTTCCAGGTGGGGCCTGGGGATCTCCCGCTTTTACAACTGATCTCCAGCGGACAGAAATCAGCTTCCCTGCAGAAAATGGCTGCTTCAAAGGGTGGACTCTATGGCACTGTACCATGCTGAGGCCCCTCCCCTCCCCAAACCCCACCCTCTCCTGGATCCACCCCCAAAGTCTCCAGGTATTTTCCAACCCAGACCTGGTAACCCTAAGAAAAGGGATGCTTTGGAGGGTGGATTCTATGGCATTGCACCCCACTGAGGCCCCTGTGCTCCCCAGGCCCCAACCCCGTATCTCTAGGAGTTTCCCAACCTAGATCTGGCAATCTTACCCCCGCACCACCACTGGTGGCTAGGGAGAACCTGGCAACTGTACCCATATTTTTTTATTTAAAGTGTGACTTCTAGCTTCAAAGACCAGACATTTTACTAATGGGCAGCAAAACTAATTAGCAGGTACATCATGTTCTTTAATCAATTGGGGGGGGGATTATGAGAATAATTGGGCAGAAAAGGGCAGAAAAAGTGGTGATCAACAGTATCCAGATGGTTAAATATTGATGTTCAGAATCTTATTATGGCAAAACAGCATCCTTTCAAAAGTGAAAATGAACTCCAGATGAGGAAATCCCAGGAGAGCACAGATTTTAAAAAGTTAAATGCACAAACACAGTAAGCTGGCCAAACTGGATTCAGAGGAACGACAAGCTAAATGGAGAAGGAAAACTTTTTAAAAAATTATATGCTTAATAAACATTTTTAAGGGCCTGGACTACTGAGGGGCAAGAATGGTGCTCATTGATCATGGAGAATCTCAGAAAAGACCACAAATACAAATAGACAGCTCATCTCACAACCTACCTTTCCTGTTGAGCTGTGGAGTCACCCATTGTGCCTGTGCACCTTCCTCTTTCCTTGTCTTTTCAATCTGCTTCCTCCTGCCAGTAGCTAAAGGTAGAATGTAAGCAGCTCATCAGGAACTTTTTCTCATGTTAGCCTAATGCAACATCACCATAATCATCAGTTATTTTCAAGAATGGATGGACAGTTTTTTCCTATTGCATCCTTTTTAAAATTTCTAAATATTCCTTTATGGAGTATTACACTCCTTCTTAATTCTGATTTAACCAGAAGAATGTCTAAAATTAATTCCTGAATTGAAGTGGAATTTGCCACAGATTTAGCTCCTTTGATTGATTTGTCTTGTGCAGGGAGGCAGGCTGACAAAAACAGATCACACCCCCTCCCAAGGAGAAGCAGGTCCTGGGGGGGGGGGTTCAAATGGAGGGCTGGGAGTACAGGGAAGTCACCCCAGCAATTCTGGAACAAGCCCCCCAAGGCAGGATGGGTGCAGGGAGGCAGGCTGACCAACACAGGTCACGCCCCATGGAGAAGCAAGTGAGGGGGTTTCAAATGGAGACTAGTGGGCAGTAAAGACACACACAGATCACCTCAAAAAAAACCAAAACCGGCCAGTATGTGTGGGGTGTGTGTGATAAAATGGCAGAGAACTAAGCTGAAGCCCTGCTCTAAAAGCAGGCAAAAGGAGGAGAAGCAGTTGCATTTATACCCCGCCCTTTACTCAGAATCTCAGAGTGGCTTACAATCTCCTTTCCTTCCTCTCCCCACAACAGACACCCTGTGAGGTAGGTGGGGCTGAGAGAGCTCGGAGAGAACTGCTTTTGAGAGAGCAGATCTAAGAGAACTGTTCCTGACCCAAGGTCACCCAGCTGGCTACATGTAGAGGAGTGGGGAATCAAACCCAGTTCTCCAGAACAGAGTCCGCCACTCTTAACCACTATACCAAACTGGCTCAGAAAATACCCAAAAAGCAATCCCTTATCTTACTGCAACCTAAAGGGGAGGGGATAAAATGAAAAGAAAAAGGAAGGGAAGCCACCAAGGAATAAAACAGCAGGAATATCCCACTAAATGAATATGCTATATGAAAGAGAAATTCAATCCCGATTTTTCCACCCTTTGAAGTGAACAAACTAACTAACAAAAACCACATTGCAACACAGAGGAACCCAGGGCAAAGCAAAGTCCCTGGGCCCTGATTAGCTAGCCAAGCAATCCCACCACTACCACACCCAGCAGGAAAACTCTTTTGTGAGTACACCCTCTCCATCCAAAACCACAATACCGTCAAAGGGAATGTGTGCTCATCCTACACTTATATAGCTCTGATTCCCACTGCTACGAATCAAAACTCTGTTATTGGCAGGCAGCAGAACTTGTCAAGCTTTTGAGGGTCCCTATTTGTGTTTCCAAAGCTGGAAAACACCACTTCCACCACTGTCTAGCATTTCCACACCAGAGCTTTTGAGTGGGTTTTGTTTTCTTAGCTACCCCAAGCTGCACCCAAAAGTTCGGAGAGTTCTTCATTGACCACATGCAAGCTGAACATCACCTTCCGATCCCCTATTCGGCCAGAATTCAGCACGAATTTTGGCTTCTCACATAGTTCTGCCCATCCCTAGTGATCAGGGAACCAATTATTTACCAAACTGTTTGAATCCACCTGAACAAATTTGATTGTGTCCCTTTGAATGATTAGTCTGCTTGCTCAAGTGATGTATTCCTTTACTGCAGCTGCTGCCACCTCCTACCACCTCTCTTCCACTGCTGCTACCTCCATTTGTTAACAGTGCATATAAGGAAAAGAAATCTCAGGCTTCTGAATTGAGACTTACTACTTGGATGTCACTGAGTACCTTTGATGTTTATCTGTCCATGAACCCAGCTAATCTTGCAATCAGTTCATGCAATCACTTCAGGAATAGGTGGCACTGATCTTGCAGGCACGAAAGACACAAAATGCAATATATTTGAAGGAAATTAAGAGCCACTTGACATGTGGCAATAATCTTATGCATAACTGTGCATGTTCAACATTCAGGGAGGCTGTGGTCATCTAATGACACCATATACGGTATCGATTCATTTGAGTTTAGTGCATTTTCCTGCATATAAGTGCTTCTAGTGTAAGAAAACTGAAATATATATGAAGTTTCCCATGTTGTATGTGTGTCTGTGGTCGCACACACCAAATAATCCACTTTCAGTGCACTTCCCAACTGGATTTTGCCAGTTCACACAGTAAATTGGAAAGTGCACTGAAAGTGGACTGAAAGGGGATTATTTAGTGTGTGTGACCGCAGCATAAGTGAATTTGATGGGATACAACTCAGGGACAAGTACTCAAAGTAAAATAAACAGTAGAGAACAGCCTGTGAGTATGTGTAAGTGTGTGTGTGTGTGTGTGTGTGTGTGTGTGCGTGCACACGCACTACAAGTAGCATTAGGAAATCATGATAGCTAAATAGCATGGGTGGGCATGTTATAGAAAAACTGCATGCCTCAGGCTAATGCAATTGCAGAGTTTACAAGCAAGCCTTCACATAAATTTGGAAGGCATAAAGTGTCATCTGGGGAGAGGTCATAGCTCACAGGGCTGGTGTTCTAGAATTCCTCAGTTCAATGCTTGGCATTTCCAGTTAAAAGGATCATAGGTAGAGCTGGAAAGGATTCTCACCTAAGAAGATAGGCACTACCAAGCAGAAGAGCTGGCATGTAGCTAAACGGGCCAAACATCTGGCTTGGTGTAAGGCAGCTTCTTATGCTGACCAAAAACCTCTTGTTGTATTGCTCTGATGGCTCCTTTTCATAGAAACAATATAATAGAATAGGAAATAATATTATCTGTTGCTTTAGTGGTTATTTCACTATTCACATTTAAAAATGGATTCACTGATTTTATGTTTATTGGCATACGTTTTAACTATTGTCATGAGCTGCCTCAAGCATTCTTTAATGAAGAACATGGTCAATAAATGTTTCAAACAGGTCCATAAATTCTTGCTCAGGCCCACATCCATTCAAGTATCAGCATCAGGTGTGCTCAGGCCCTATGCAGGGTGAGTTCGGATGTTTATTCAGGCTCCATCCAATGATACAGTCTTGATGTTTGTGAGGCAAAAAAAATAAAAGCAGGTGGCATGTTTCATGATTTAAGCAGAACCAGGAATGCTTCTGTCTCAAGAATCTGCTTAAGTCACTTGTTTGCAAGGAACTGTATTTTCTTTAACCAAAGTGAATATGCTTTTTCTAACAAACATTTCTTCTCCCTCTGTTTTAGCAATTCCTTTTGTGTCCTGAACCATCCCGTTTATCATGCCAGCAGCCTCGTTGCTTGTGATTTGTATATTAAAAAGATTTTAATTGCCCAGGTAAGTGTCTGCACCTGTTAGGACATTGTATATTAGAGCACTTTATTTTAATCTTTTACATTATAGGGCGCAATTCACCCATAAAATTATTCTCTATACAATTACAGCTCAGTTTTGCTGAGGTAAAAAGTGCAACTTAACAGTTTGGTTGGGCTCATTATTATTAAAATCATGGAAATTAGGATCATTAGATAGCAGTTGTGTAGTTAACTCCTGGTCATGCCTTTCCCTTTACAGTACAAACACTGACAGGGATGTAAATGAATTGTTACATTGGCAATATTTGGAATTAGATCTGCTGAGAAAGATGGGAGAAATACAGATGATTTTCATTAGCTATGGGAATATTTCTGGAATCCTGAGCCTTTTGTTTCCTTCCCAGTGCTGATTTGGAATATTTTATGGACGCTCTAGCACAGCTTGTGAGCCACTGAGTCAAAAACAGCCCACCAAGAAATAACCCAATTGCCTGTATTGATTGGATCCAACCAGCTTTTCTGCTGGTGAAAAAGGGAGGAGAGTATCTCTTTCCTCTACTTAAAAGGGTATGCTGAATTGGATAGCCAACCTCCAGGTGACACCTGGAGATCTCCTGTGATTACAATTGATCTCCAGCCACCCAAGATCAGTTTCCTGGGGAAAATGACTGGTTTGGTGGGTAGACTCTATGGCAGGGGTGTCAAACATAAGGCTCGGGGGGCAGATCAGGCCCCTCCAGGGCTCTTATGTGGGCCGCGAGCAACTGATGCAAGGGAAGGAATCATGGAGGGATTGGGCAGAGCCACTCCATTGTGGCTTTTGCACAGCAGGACAACCGCGCCTGCAGCAGTCAAGCATTGTGGGAGCATCTGCCCAGCATTGCACTGCTGCCTCTCTGGTCCACCTCTGTGGGTTTCCTCTGCACCTCCTACCCCAGTGGGCCTTGCAGTGAGGACACACCAACTTAGAGCTTACCAGCTGCTGTCCTTTATACAGTTTCTATCTCCAGTACCTGGCATTATGTTTTATGGCACACATGGTCCGGCCCGACAAAGAGACATTTATGTCAGAGCCAGCCCTTGTAACAAATGAGTTTGACACCTCTGTTCTATGGCATTATACCCTCCTGAGATCCCTCCCCTCTCTAAGCCCCATCCTCCCCAGGTTCCACTCTCAAAATTTCTAGGTATTTCCCAACCCAGAACTGGCAACCGTAATGCTGAGGAGCATGGGACCTGCACCAAAATGTGAGGTCAGGGCTTTAACAAGGAGAGGAATTGTGAAAGACTGCATGAGAACACTGGTTGAATCCAACCCTGTGTTTGTTCCAGTGCAGAAACTTGCTTCTCCTTGTGGTTGTTTCAGGGAAATGGTACAGAGAGGGGCACCATGGTCCACATCTGAATTGTGCCTCAGCAATGTTTGCTATTTACCAACCGCAGAATGCAGAACCTCAATTGTCTCCTCTTGTTTGATTCTCACTGACTTGACTGTCAGGCAGTTAATTTTGGAGACTGCAGTCATCAGTGTGTCCCTGACTATTTACCTCATCAATAATAATGACTGTGGATGCCATGCTTGATCACAGTGCTTGTACAGGCCTTTGCCTGGACGTATTGCATGAGTGTTATATGTTGTGCACGACAAGAGCTGGATCAGAACCATGGTTTTTATATGTATACCTTGAAGTCAGATTTCATGTGTGAGCTGTGTAAACATTCATTGTCTTAAAAGTCAAATTTATATGCTGACATTTTGCCAAAATTTGAACTTGTATTTAATTTTTACTGCAACTTCACTTAGGAGGGAAAGACCTGCTGCTTTGGAGATGACCCCTGAAAAGTGCTAGAGTCTTTTTTGCCAAACCTTAATGTCAAATGCCCAGTCCTATCAGCTCTGTCAAATTATGGGGTGGGGTTTTTTTGGCCTTTTTAACTCCTTTACTGTTTTACACATAACACCCCCACCCCCCCAAAAAATGATTCTGTTGTTTATCTGGACTCAATTCCTGTCAAAGCTTTGAAATAAGACAAAACGGATCAATAGTATTATTGGTTCAATTTCATCCCTGGAGTAACAGCATTAGCTCCTACAGCATTTCTTCAGGGGTACATTTGACTTTCTGTTCTTATAAGATTCATGAAGGCCTCAGAAAGTGAATCATGAATATCAGGCAAAAGAATAAATCTTTTTCATACAAAGACACTCAACCCACTAAAGCATATTGCTTTAATTAGAACCACAGTTTGTGTTTTAGACAAAAAGCAGAAGATTCTTCTTTTTCTTTCTGTGTATGTATTTTGGTAAACATGCTATTCTCCTCAAGCACTTTATGAATTAATGAAAAGAAGTGTGGGGGGAGAGTGCTTCTGAGATGTTCTTTTATGATATGTAGTAAAAACAAAGCAATATGTGATTATGAATTTAGGGAGAAGAACCTTTTGGCATTCCAGGGTTTTTGGCAGTTTTTATTCCTCAGTAAATGGTTGTTTGAAATATTCTGTGTCCCCTTATCAAATTAATATTTATATTCCACTGTACACAACATGTATAGTTAGAATGTCAGAACATTGCAGAAGCACAGAAAAACACACAAACACCTGTAAGGGCTAAAACGACAACTTGCTCTCAAAACATTCAGTCGTGCCACATTTTCTCCTTACTTCCTTTCTCGTAGCTTGAGCTGTGTGGAGACCATAGTTTTTCCAAGACTTACAGTTGGGACGGAAGCGCTATTTTTGCTAACAATATTCTCAGCTGAGGTTTAAACCAGGAACGTCTGCATCTATGCTATGTTGTCTCTTGTGGTGAACCATAGAACTGCAAATTAAAAGTTTCCTCAGACTATGGATTCTTTCCAGGCTCCACTCACTTTGGCAGTTCACTGCTTTCTCCAGATATGTTTAATCTCAGAGGACCAGGCAACCAGTTCTTCATGATGACTCTTCCAGCATCACAAGTTCAAAACACGTTTCTTTTACCTTGCTACAGTCTCAGGTGTGAAAAATTTGTTATGGGGGGCAACCCTCCCACACTTGTTGGCTATAAGCAAATGCCTCTATGATGTCTAAGTGAAAGCAGTTTGGTTGGTTGCAATGGTGCCTTTGAGCAAACAGAAAGCAGGCTACTGGGTGGTATGGAAAGCTGCATAGGGTTGCCTACCTCCAGGTGGTGGCTGGAGAACTCCTGGGATTAGGAGCCAGAGATCAGTTCACCTGGAGAAAATGGCTGCTTTGGAAAGGGAACTCTATGGCATTATACTCCATTGAAGTCCCTCCCCTTCCCAAACCATGTCTTCCTCAGGCTCCACCTCCACCTCCACCTTCGAACCCAGAGCTGGCAACCCTATGCAGGAGACAGAGGTGGGAAGATTTTTTCTGCAAATGGAACCCATGATTCTTGATACCCAATAGGCTGTATGTACACAGTCATGGGATCCATAATTCTGTTTGCCCAGTCTGTCTTTCGTTATATTATTTACACTAAAATTGCCCCACAATAACTTGTGCCTTCTTACAGTGCTGTCAAGTTGCAGCCAACCTATGCTGACACCAGCATGGGGCTTTCAAGGCAAATGAGAAATAGGTGGTTTGCCACTGCCTTCCTCTGCAGAGGCTTCCATGGAGGTCTCCCTGCCAAGTGCCAGCCTTCCGAGATCTGACAAGGTGGGGCACTATACCATGATGCCTTCCCTCCTGGTCCCATAATTCACAACATTTTAAATAGCATCCATTCTTCTGTCCTGTGGCAGCTGAGAACATAGTCCAAGTTTCAGGCTGTTTCCTCAGAGGACACCATGGGAGCTGTAGGAGGCTTCAGGGGATGGCTGATGGCTAACGATAATTCTTGTTTCATGAGCACTACCCAGAAGTAATATGGGTTGCAAGAAAGAATTGCAGCCATCCTCTATTAATTGGGAAGTAAGTTGAATTGCTGGGTTTCTCTGCACAGGGTGTCCTTTTTCCGGAGAAGATTGGGGGCAATACAGTAATTGTACATCTCCCACAGGCATCACCCTGGTCCACTCTTGGAAAAGAAGCATATGCTGTGATATCATTACATTTCCAATCTCTGCTACATTTCTTTGAAAGCTCTTTGCAGAGGGTATAGAATTGCCCAGTATGATGGTATTACATCAGTTTTATGTTACTGTGGAAATACAGGTCAGTAGCAGCCACAGGTCCCCCACAATGTCTAGCTAGACCCATAGACCAAAATGTTCTTTCTAAGGGAAGAGAAATACAGAGGGCATGGGAAGGACAAATTCTCAGAAAGAGGTAGTTAGTTTTTTTTTTGGGGGGGGGGGGAACCATCTGGCACCTTTGGCACCCAAGCCCAACCTCTAAGGAGTCTCACTGAGGGAACTATCATTTAACCTTTCCTCACAATTGTATCCCAAATGCCAACATTTTTATGCAGAGCAACTTCAGGCTCCAGTACGTAGTGCTCCAGTACCACATATAATATAGGGTTGCCAGGTCCCCCCTGGCAGCCAGGTGAGGATGGGGGTGGGCTTACCGGGAACAGGAAGTTTCATTCACCAATTCAGCAACGTGGTCACATGATTTCCAGTGTGACCCAGAAGTGATGTAGGTATGTTGGGGACATCAGGGCAATGCTTCTACCATAGAGGTTTTGCCCAAAAGCCAGTGTCACCCCAACATCCCTGACGTTTCTTCTGGATCATACTGAATTCACATAGGCATGTCACTAAAATGTTGAGTGTTCCTCCAGTTTGGTGTAGTGGTTAGGAGCATGGACTCTAATCTGGGAGAACTGAGTTTTTTTGAGTTTTTTTTTTTTTTTTAAAAACCCTATCCAGCTAATGTTCATTCTGCTCTTGGACTAAGGTGTGGCGAGTCATGAATTGTGTTGGTTAGAGCCACACCTCCTGCACACATATATTCATACAATGTTCTTATTCACAGGCACACACGTATGTATATACACCTTGCACAGAGAATGGAGGTTTTGAAGGAGTTTCTTTTCTTTGTTTTTAAACTGTAGAAATGTACAGTTGTACTGTTCTGCAATCTGGGCGGGGAAATAACTATACCCCTTTAAAACTTCTGAATTTTAAAACTCACTTCTGAATTTTAAAAAAAGGATTTTCAGTACATAGATTAATTTTGAAAAGTTTTTCTTTTTAAAATACCCTGTCTATTGCTGCATGCATTCCAGAAATGAGATCACAGAAGAACTCCAGGGTCTGTCCCCCTACACACCCTGTATATGTTTCCAATACTTGGAACTCCAAAACCAGTAAGAAATATGGCAGAACTGGATTTCATCCCTATCCCTAGGTCTAATGAGTAGAACTTGCTCACCCCTGAAGTAAGATTCTTTCACACTCTCTTTCTTTCTAGCATAAATAAAATAAATGTTGCCAATAAAATTATATTCAGAGAGAAATAGAATGTGTGGGTATATTACTCCCATGCACACCACATTCTAATACTGCTGTACATTTTAGGATATTTCCTAAATTGCCAAATGACTTTGGCCTTTACAAAGTGGTTAACTGGCCATGGTTAGTTAACAAGCATTGCCTTGACACTTGTGTGGTGGGTGGATGGGAGAGCAGCAGATTTTCCTTTAATAAAAACCATTGTCTGAGAAGAAGGACTCTGCAATGATGGGTGGAATGGGGTTTGGAAAAGGTTTAGAGCAAGTACCACAAAGGAAAGGCCCAGTCTGGTGTAGTGGTTAAGTGCGCGGACTCTAATCTGGGAGAACCGAGTTTGATTCCCCACTCCTCCACTTGCACCTGGCTGGATGACCTTGGGCAAGCCATAGCTCTGTACCAGCTGTTCCCTCAAGGACAGCTTGGGAAAGAGCTCTCTCAGCCCCACCTACCTCACAGGGTGTCTGTTGTGGGGAGAGGAAGGGAAAGGAGTTTGTAAGCCGCTCTGAGACTCTTAAGTGAATGAAGGGCGGGATATAAATCCAATCTCTTCTTCTTCTTCTTCTTCCTAGCACTTACTGAGCATTTTTACATGGGACATCTACATTTTACATGGGACATCTACATCCCCATAGTCAGTTTTGGATCACAGGGCTAATCTGAGTCTGAGGCAGGCTTGTCAACCTCCAGGTGGAACCTGGAGTACTCCCAGCATTACACCTAATCTTCAAACTACAGAGATCAGTTCTCCTGGAGAAAATGGAAGTTTCAGAGGGCAGACTCTATGGTGTACTGTTGATTTTAGGCAATATCCTTCCCCAAATTCCCTGCTCCACAGGCTGTACCCCCAAATCCCAAGCCAACCATAGCCCTAGACTCCTAGAAGGTATCTTCTGTTAGAGTGAGAGAGGGCATGAGGGAGAGACCAGTGTACTAGCATGCCTGTCTCCCCCTGAGATCTTTCTTATTTCGCCCTCTGCAAATATATGTTAAGCCGAGGGAGACTGATTCCTCACTAGAGACAATAAGACCTTCATCCATAAATTTTAGGCCAGATTCTACTTGAGTAGGGACTGAGATTTTTTTTCTCCTGTCTGGAAGATGATTTTTCCAATGGAAGTCTGAAAGGGGAATGGTTGGGAATGTCTCAGTGGATGGGCTGAGACTCAATGTTAGTGCATCTGCTCTGCATGCAGAAGGCCCCATGTTCAGTCCCTGGCATCGACGCCAGCTAGAAGAATCAGGCAGCAGATGATGTGAAAGATCTCCACCAGAGACCCCGGAGAACTGCAGCCAGACAGAGTAGACAACGCATACCTTGATAGACCAGCGGTCTGACTCAGTATGAGGTAGCTCTCTGTGTTAATGAGTTTGCTTCCTGTTCCCCTCAGGCCTTGATATGGTATCAAGAGAGGTGAGCTGGTGGCTGCAGTCACCTCATATATGCTCTTTTCTGTCTCAAAAAATCTCTTAGCTGTTGTTCCTTTTGGCAGGCAGAAAGGCTTCCTGAATCCTCACTGCTCCAACCTACCCAGTTACAAATGCCTCCTGTCTATCACATTTTTATCTGGCTTTCTTCCAAGAAGCTCACCATAGTGTGCCTCATTCTCCTTTTCCCCATTTTATCACACACACCCTTTTCCCCCTCACAATAATCCTGTGAGATTGGTTGGGCTGAGAGGGCTGACTGGCCCAAGGTCACCCATGGATTATCGCTCAGTGGGAATTTGAAACCGTATCTCACAAATCCCAGAGTGACACTTTAACCACAGTAAATACCATACTGGATTTCCATTATGCCATACTGGTGTTTTCCTGTGTCATACTGGGTTGTCTGTTCTACTTTGGCAGACCTATTTGGGTGGGGCCCCTATTGCAGTGTTTTGTTTCTATGGCAAACTGAGTTCTATTTGATTGTGTTACTGGCAACTTCTTGGGTGTCAGCTCTTCTCAAGGCATTAGATTTTGTTGGCATGAGACTTTGTTGGCTTCTCATGGCATTAGACTCCTTGCCCTCACAGATCTAGGAGAGGAGTTGAGAGGGACCTGTCATCTCACCAGGTTTTCTGTACCACTAATAAAAGTTGTAGGGTTTTTGTTTTTTGAGTTTTGTTTTTTTTTAAAAAACCCTATCCAGCTAATGTTCATTTTGCTCTTGGACTAAGGTGTGGCTCTAACCAACACAATTCATGACTCGCCAAGTGTTGCATGGCCCAACAACTGTGTATTGTGGTCTAACAGATCTTTGACAGTCTCTTTTGTAGAAATGCAGTGAAGTGCTCTGTCCTCTGTACATTTGTGTAACCCTTTGCAAAATAAACCTATCTAAGCTAGTGGCCATCATCACATTGTTGGCAGTTAATTCCACAAGTCAATTACACATTGCGTGTTGAAGCAGTTTCTTCTTTTGACTGTCCTGAACTTGCTGCCAATCAAGTTGATTGGGAGATTCTGACTTCTACTATTAAGAGAGAGGTTGCAAAATGTCTCTTTTCCCAGCCTTCTCAGTATTGTACGTACATTTATAAGCCTCTATCATCTCCCACCCTCAATTCATTGTCTCCTCATGTTAAAAAAGAGATGGGGTTCCTCCTGAAAGTGGAATTAGGTGTGGGACCTGTGAAGGTCAGGGTTTTAAAGACTATTTAATAAGAAGAAATGTGCTGTGCAGTTCAACCAGAGTGGTCTCTGGCCCAGCCTTCTACTGATAGACTGAACCCAAGTGGCCTTCTAAATGCAGTTAAGGCATCTTAGACATCAGGGAAACAGGGTGACACACACACACACACACACACACACACACCAACAGTAACGTGTTCACTACTAGGGATAGAAGAAATAAGAAGGTTCAGTAATGAAGCTTAAGACTATTTACAGATAATGCTCAGCTTTTGCTGAGCACATAAAGTTATAACATTTCAGATGTTAAGTCTTTGGGTGTACAGAACAGTCAAAAGCATAGCCTTTTATTCTTGAAGTAATTCCCTCAGCCTCAGAATTATCACTGTGTAAATGTGAGTTCCTCCTTTAGCCAGTTTCCCTTAGAAACTGAGCCCTGATGCAGTTAGTGTCTTTCTCAAGCATTCATGATCCTAGCCTGCTTCCTCTCAGAAGACAGACTCTGAGACTTCCAAAGTGTCCTTAGAAAAACCCCTCTGAAGTACAAATCATCACCCCAAACATCCACTGATCTAGTCTGCTTGTACTCAAAAAAGACTGTTGGCAATAGTCTCCTGAAACAGGTTCTCTCCCACCTAACACTCTGGAGACTCAAAGTCAATCTGATTCAAGTAGACAGTGTACCAGCATCATCTCTCACACACACCCCTCCCTTGTGGCTTCTCAGCCATCTGTAGGTCCCGATGGGCTGTTGGCTGCTCTGCACATGAACCAAGCAGGCAGACAGGGGCCTGGTGATGGACAGAAAAGGGCAGGGCCTTTGCCCATCTATTACAGGACCTATAGTTGCCCACTTTTGATACTGGCTCTCGTTGCCTTAAACATCCTTGAATACTCGTCCCTGAAGAAGTCAACCAAGGTGAGTATTTTTTCTAGCCCACTGGCAACTGTACCATAAAGCCTTATGTAACGTGTAACATCTACCATGAAGGACAAGTACTGAACAAGATTTGAATATGTACTGTGAAATCATGACAGGCTGGATCCCCACAGATCTGTTCCACTAATGGTGGTACAAGGAGCATGAGGAGCCTTCTCCTGAACAGAAGGAAAAGGATCCTTGCACTGGTAGACTGGATCTGTGGGATCCAACTCCTTATTTTTCATGCTATAAGAATCACTTGGTTCTCAGTTCCCTTTCCCCCAAGGTTTCTCTTTCCAAGGTTGCTGGAAAGAAATGAAAAAAAAATAATTGTCACCTCTACCCAAAGGTCTTTATGTCTCTAGCACACAATTGCCAAATGTGACGAAACATGCTACCCAACCAGGGCTGTCTTCGTTACAGTGCAATGAACCTTCCAAGCCCCTTGCTCTGCTTTCTTGGAACTGAACAGATTCCATGTCATGGCAGAATGGACATCACATGATCAATATTTATGACAAAAGATAAAGCTGAACCCTGGAATGGGCTTTTCCTATGAGGCGAAGCAGGCCTACTAGTTGACCGACAAGCTTCTATTTTGTTTATATGCATGTACATACTGAAATTTACTGCCCCCTTCTCCCACTGAATGCTCACTTTTAAATCTCGGATGCCTGAAACTTAGCCCCACCCAACATCTTAATATATAGTAGAGGCATGAACATTTATCCCAAAGCTTTATGAACATTGGAGCTTTGCTGTGCTACACTTAAGCCTGAATCTACCTTTTCTTCAGAAACAGCAAAAGCAGCCCTGTAGCTAACAACTTTTTGCTGGGCGGGGGCAATGTTTTGCTTGTGGGGCCTGCCATTATATGTCCGTGCGGAGCTGCCACACCACATTCATGCTTCTAAATAATAACTAATAAATACAAGTGTCTTTAAAAATGGCCAGAGTGATGCAGTTTTTAAACACGTACATTGAATACGGAAGTATAAGGAAGAGAGAATCACCCCTACACACACATTCTTACAGAAACCGAGGTGCTTGGTGCCATATTAGCTTTCTAATTCCAACTGGAGATGCCCAGAACTATTCTTATTTTACTGATGTACTAAAAGGAATGACAGGATTGCCCACTGGAAAGAATGTGAGACGCTTGAAGGCCCATTGAAAATAATGAGAGCCAGGAATGCCAACTGACTTGCATGGGCTCCACTGAAATACATAACGACACAAGTAGAGTTGCAAAGAAAATGTGGATTCTGACTTCAAAGAGCAGCCAAAAAAGAATCAGGCCAGCCAACAGGAAGCCTCCTACCACTCTCCAAGCCCAAAGAACTACAGAAACTTCCACAACAACAACTTTTGTGTCTTTAGAACACCCCCCACTCCCCCTACAAGCCTCTCTCACCCTCTGACTTGGAGTCCTGCACACCAGAGAGGAGGAGCATAGGAACGGCGGGCCCAGCCCCACCAAAAGATGACTGCATGGAGTGGTGGGAGGTGCACAACAACAACAACAGTAACCGAGTAAGGAAGGCAAGGCAGAAGCTAGGCTGCTGGGGAGGACATTAGAGGAGGAGGAGGACAAGGGGGGGAACCCTTGCAGCCAGGAAGGAGGCGCTGGCCAGACGAGGCTCAGATAGGCAGGCTGCACTCAGTGCTCTCCTCTCTGCATGCTGCTGCTGCTGCTGCTTCTCTCAGAGTGGTCACCGTCAGTCCAAGGAGGAAAATCACATGGCGTGGATGGCTTACCTTGTACCTAGTGGACTCTATGCCAGCACTGTGTAGAGACTGCCCACTGTTCAAACTGCCCAACTGAGGGCCTGGTCAGCTATGACATGTACTTGTTTGGTGTGGAGAACGTGAGTGGTGTGCTCATGAACTACCCCAGCCAGTGAACAGTTGCTGCCCGCCCCTGGCTCCCGCTGCTGTCCCCTCCCTTTGCAGCCACACAAGTTCGGAGGCTGCTCTCAGGGCATGCTCTAGGAGAGCCTACCTGTCTACATTCTGCCAAGTGCCGAGGTGATCACCCACTGTTCAAAGAGCTGCTGCTTGCCTTGGCCCTGTTCCCAGCCACTGGTGCCTGCCACCCTCCCCCTTTCTTCACTGCCATGCTGCTTCAGAGGCTGCTTCAGAGGTGTGCTCAAGGAGGCTTCAGAGGTGTGCTCAGTCTGCCGTGAGAGCTGAGGCAATCAATGGCGGGGAGGGGCCTTGTGGTAGCTATGGGTCTGAGCAATATTTTAATCCAAAGTGGTGAAAGTGTACAGAATTCTAGCCCCTCAGTCATCATGGCTGTGTCCTGCTTTCCGAAAAAAGGTCCCTGATTGTTTATTTTGAGCACAATTCCTGATGTTTTTTTCTGGGCATGGTATACTTTTTATATTAAGGCTCTCCTTCTTGTGGGATATGTGTAAATGCACTGGCTTGAGCTCTGGTTCCATTTTTCAGGGATTAAGAATCAACAAGTAGGGTAGATGATTGCTATTTTAAGGCTTCATTCCACAAGGGAATATACTATAATCCAGTATAGATGATTTATCCATGTGTTGGCTCACTTGCAGGGAAGAAGAATGGTCACAAGTGCACTGGCCCTTCCCCCTGTCTCTGCACAATGGCTGATTCATCTGCATGGTGTGAATGTACAGAAGAGGTGCCCACATGAATGTCCCTTCCCCACTGATGGTCACAGGGTGTGTGTGTTTGTGTTGGCACTTCCTTCATGTGTTCGCACCATGCAAATGACTTGGTGATTGTGCCAAGGTGGGGGCCATTCACCCTCCCCACTCAATGAGTCAATAGGTGGACCAGTTGCCCTGACCTGGATTGCCCAGGCATGCCTGATCTCATCAGATCTCAGAAGCCAAGCAGGGTCAACTCTGGCAAGTACTTGGAAGGGAGACAACTGAGAGGTTATATGATAACCATCTTCAAGTACTCGAAGGGCTGTCATATAGAGGATGGTATGGAGTTGTTTTCTGTAGCCCCAGAAGGTCAGACCAGAACCAGTGGTTAGAAGAGTTTTTGGCTAAACATTAAGAAGAACTTCCTGACAGAGCGGTTCCTCAGTGGAACAGGGTTCCTCAGGAGGTGGTGGGAGTTTCTTCTTTGGAGGTTTTCAAACAGAGGCTACATGGCCATCTGACAGCAATGCTGATTGTGTGAACTTAGGCAGATCATGAGAGGGAGGGCAGGAAGGGTTACTTCAGTGCTTACTTCTTGTGGTCCTTTCTTACACACCGAGGGAAATGCTGGTTGCCACTTGCGGGTCAGGAAGCAATTTTTCTCCAAGCCAGTTTGGCTGGAGATCCTGGAGGGTTTTTTGTCATCTTCTGGGCATGGAACAGTGATCACTGCAGGTATAGAGGGGGAGGTATTTGTGAATTTCTTGCATTGTGAAGGGGGCTGGACTAGATGACCCTGGAGGTCCTTTCCAACTCTGATTCTATGATTCTCCTTGAAGTACCAAAGGCGGGGGCAGGCTTTATTTAGCCATCACTCTGAATATCCTCCAGGCCCCCCCAGTAGGGGTCAGTCACCAGAGGTCGCCATGACTTCCAGGTGCACACACGCTCACACATATGAAAAAAAAGTGGACTGGTCATCTCCACAGGCCTTATGAAGAACCTAAAAGAAGGATGTCGGAAAGACACTTTCAAAGCATTCTGTCTTGTCTTGGTGTTCAACATCTGTATCTGTACCAGTTGTTAAAACTTGTGATGTCTACCTTTAACCCAGGGGCAGACTGAGAAGCAGAAATGGCCCTGGAAAGGGCCCTGCCCCCCTGCTCTGTCCAACAGAGTGGTGAAAAGGAGTAAAAAGTTGTCTCCCTTACATTTGTGGCTGCTCATTCACCACCACCCCTGAATGGGGCCCTGGCAGCTGACTCCCTCGTTGCAGCAGTTTGAGAGCCAGTTTGGTGTAGTGGTTAAGTGCGTGGACTCTAATCCCCACTCCTCCATTTGCAGCTGCTGGATGATCTTGGGCAAGCCATAGTTCTGTCAGAGCTGTTCTTGAAAGAGCTCTCTCAGCCCCACCTACCTCACAGGGTGTCTGTTGTGGTCCTCCTCCTCGTCTTCTTCAGTGGCAGCAATGGTGACGGCAGCAGCTTCTTGCCCACTCTACATGTAGCTTGGGCAGCCAGCTCACTCATGGCAGTGGCAGCTGCTCACCCCACCCCCGCCACAAAGCGAGGGCAGCAAGCTTGCTCATGGTGGCTAAGAGAACCTCCCAGAATGATTTCCTCCTCCTTGACTGGGGCTGGAGTGGCTCTGGGGAGCAGGCACTGGGTTTTTGTCCAGTGGATTTATGGCCAGTCTGCCCCTGCCTTGACCCTGAGATGAAGGAAGGTCGGTGATTAGATCTCCAGCAAGCTATTTGGACAAGAAACATGGATGAGGCAGTTTTCCTGACTTCAAACACACCACTCCCGTGAACTAATATTTGCTCTTTGTAGAGTTGTCTGCATCTTTCCCCATCAAGGAAAAAAGTTCCAGAGGGGCCACGAGGATAAGAAAACAGTGCAAGGGGAAAGAGCCAAAATTCTCCTCCCTCCATGGTATGATCCTGATCTGAACTGGAGGTGGGGGTCCCCAGTAACAGATCTTCCAGTGTTTCTTATGGTTCAACACTCATAATCAGGACATTATAATAACTTTGCAGCAAGTAATACGTGCATACATCTATCTCCTATCTCTATCTTCATTAAACCACGAGGTCTCTTAAAGATAGGGTGCTTTGGGGGCGACTGGCCCTGCGGGCTACTAGCCAGCCAGTGTAGGGTACAGCAGCCTTGCCACATCCAAGATCCACTGCAGATAGCTAAAGGAGGCTAGACAGACCTGCTTGTTTACTCTCACTGTAATGCAAGCAATACTGAATCTCCCCCTAGTTTAGGTGCACCAAACTACTACCCAGACCATTATTTTTTTCAGCCAGATTCAAACTGCAACAACTGAATTTGAATGGAAAGCAAATAACCAAAAAATAAAGTTTGATTCCCTGAGCCACCAGTGGGTAGTGTTGGTGTAATAAATAATGGCTATTTAATCAAAGTACTCGCAATGCACATCATAGGAGGAGTGCAATCTATTGAAGATGACGGGGTAGTTTCAGGACATAGCTGATATTTCTTAGCGTCTATGTCTCTGATTATTGTAAGCTATAAAAAGCATAGCCTCATTTAAAAGAAATTAATATTGACTATATCAAGGAGCAGGCATTTGAACTTTGTTATGAATGTTTCCCCCAAAGTGAACCTTACACAGTAACTCTACACAACCCCCACTTCCTTACTCAAGCTAATCAGCCGCATCTGGAATTAATGAAGGCTCTTCTCCTGTTTATCCCCACCTCTACTGCCTTCCCCGCTCTTTGTTGTCTCCCTTATGTCAAATTTTACGTTGTGAGTTCCTCAGGGCACAGATCTATCCCTTTCTATTCTGCAAAATGCCATGTGCATTGATAGCAGTGTTACTGAAAATGGGTAATATAACTTATATGAGATCAGGCTATGCTGGAAATATGTAGGAAGGGGAGTAGCCACCAAGCATGACTCTCTAGAGTCGCAGCCATTTGGACATGGCATGTCAAAAGATGGGTGACTTCGCTGAGCAGAGCGATTGAGATTACATTCAGAGAAGATGGCAGCGTTCTCAGGGATAGCAGATGGCTGCTACCCTGGAGGTAAAGCTAACTTACTCCCATGTATATGCCACAGAAAATACAACACAAGTACCAATGACTCAGAGGTAAGCAAGTCTTTGGCACAACAGCTTTATTTTTTGAACTGCAACACAGTGACTTAATTGATTTTCTCTTTCTTCTTTGCAAAAGACAACTGAATGTCAAAGGTCTTTCCTTTGTGAAGTACTGGAAAAACCTGTTGTCAGACAACCTCTTCCCATTTAATAATTCATCCCATTTTGTAAGGGGAAAGCAGCCGACATACAGTAAATCTAGTTCACATTGAAACATCCGCATTGAGCTGTACTAAGGAGAATAAATAATCTAGTGTACCCATTGAAAATTAAACATATAAGGAACTTGATCCCCTACCCCCTCTAGTCCCCTCCTGGAAAAAAATGATCACCAAACGCTATCGTTTAGAAAGCAAGATGGAAACCTTGAAATGAACAAGAACACCGAACGGCCGTTTTCCAAGTGGCAGACAAATTATTTATGCTATTTCTTCTATACATAAGGAATTGAGCTAAATGAACAATGTTTAAGCATGTCAGGGTTTCATCAATTTTGCATGAGCATTCACAAATATCCTGGTGGGGGTAATTGCTTGCAAATACATTTAAACTAATGATATGTTATATCCTTCCTTGATATAAAACTATTAAAAGATACGTTATTGCATTTGACAATGCCACGCGGCTGGGTCAACTCCTAATGACAGATTTCAGCATTTGTAAATTAAGATACACTCTGCTGGAAGCAAATATTTTGTAAAAATAAAAGCTATATACTATGCAAGTTGGATCATTTATCTACAGCTTCTCTGTAGTTTATGTAAGAAATGAGTATGTATGGAAGATGGAAATGAGGTATGAGGATGTAGTGATTAGCTTGTTAGCTTGGATCTCAAGAGTTGTAGCTTTATGTCTTCATCAACCAATGAACAGAAGAAATTGCTTCATTAGGTCACACCAAAGGTCCAGCTGCCTTCAATGACAAGTGGCATATTTGAAACTCAAAGCAGAGCTTGATAATAAGTCCTCATAGTTTGCTGCTCAGTATATGAGAATCACAAGTTTGTTGCCTCTAATATGAACCAAGATGTTATATTCTTTGTTGTTATTGCTAACATCTGTGATAGGTCTATCTTCCAAGAACTGATGTTGGCCAAAATATGGGGGGGCAGGTAGACATTGTAGCTGAAAAGAACTTACACGGAACAATAATCAGATTTTCACACAATGATCCAGATTCACAGTAGCATGATGGGAAAATTCTCACTCAAATTTTCAGACTTAGAAGTCTAAGGATGTCAACATTTTTAGATTCTTTATTTGAATATATGCTCCAAGTGCATATGCTTTAGTTGCAGAAAGGGGTGCATTTTAGAGGGGTGAGCTTTCTATATTAATGTTTAGATTTAGTTACAACTGTTGAGAGTCAACCACCCCACATTAAATTTAGAGACTCCTATCAACTGACTCTGCTCTTACACACAATAGCTCGGTGTGATTTTTCTGCATGTGTCTTGTCAGGCCAAGCCACTGAAGGCTTTGAATGTCAAATTTAGTTTCTTGGGCTCTGCCAAGAAAGATAGAAATAGATATAGAATGAGAGTATAACCCCCCAGATTTCTAATATTCTGCAATTACAATATCCCATCAAGTTGGGATGTGGGTTGCCTTGTTTTGCATTTTCTGGCAAGATGACACCAACAGGAAAAGTGGAGGTGGCCACCCCCCAAATCTGCCATCCAAGGCCACTGCTTTGGCTTACCTCAGTGTCTAGCTAGCCATATCCTAACTAGTCAGGGATTAGACAGCAAATGGAATGACATCTCAATGTAAGTATTACTGCACAACCAACCAGATTTGTCAATGCAATAATGTTGGTGAGAATGAAGATGGCGTAAATTAATAAGCAAATATTTTCACAAGTGTGCCTCCCCCTAAAAAAAACCTCATCCCAAAAGAGAGGGTTTTTTCCAGCATTTGTACAAAAAAAAAGGAAAGTCCCGTGAGTTGGCTCATCTCATCTATCCTTTTCTCCAAGCAGTCTTCGAGGCAGCTCCATCTGACATTAGTTTAGTGGTTATAGAGGCATGAATATCAGCTCTCATTTGGTTTCTGTGCCAAGCTTGTGATTAATGGGGCTATATGTTTATTCAGTTATTTAAAGATGCAATTAAACACAAAAATAACTGTGATTTTTATTAATTCCCCAGATAGAATTTTAAACAGAAAGCGATGTGAGTTCAGGCCTGTTGGGACTTAGTGAGGGAGTTTTGATATCCCACTGGAATCTTATGATGGCACAAGTGATATTGGTACATATGCCTTTAATTGTTTCTTGGGACTCTGAGTGAGTTCATCATGTTATTTCATGATTGCACAACTTCTCCAAAGTAACAATGCCAGCCTCTCACTACATAATGGAGGAAAGGAGAAGTCAACCCTGCTGAGGTAAGGCTTCAAGTGCCGTCAGCATACACTGGGCCAGCCCAAGGATTTGGGATGCCTTGGCTAGGATGGGGAGATCTGCCCCACTGGGCTTCAGAGAAGCCACTGACCACCCTCCTCACCTTCCTGAGCTGCAGAGAGGCAGGAGACTACCACTCAATCTCCTCACACAGTGTTAAGCTGTGGGGAGGCAGGAGAGGTCGGGAGGAAGAAGGTCCATCCCCACAACAGAGGGAGGGATGTAGGGAAGGAGCAGGCTCCCTGTAGGTCACCACCCACTGGGATTGAATACGACCCCTAGGGCTGTCATTTGGAACTGCAAAATAAGTTTTTGCACATTCTCGTGCTGCTGTTTGGGAAGTCTAGTCCAGTCCACTATGTTCTGAGCATGCAAGAATATGACAGATGCTGGCTGCACAGGTGCAGAAACAGTAGACACACTCAAAAGGTAATTATTTCAAATGATGGGTGACATGCCTATGATGACCCTTGGGTATACCCAAACACAACAATCCAGTAAATTGAGGGTAGGCGCAGTAAGCAGCTACCTGCCATGCTGAATGCAGCCAACTGTGCAGACATAAAAACCACCTGAAATAACTGCATTCCAAAAACCTGACAAGTGGGTATTGTGAGTAGAGTAAGCTTAATATTGGTAAGAGAGCACTGCTGGCTTTATTCTTTGTGGAGAAACCAGACTCTGCTGATTGATCCAGCTGCCATAACTGAAGTTAGTGAATGAGCCAGCTGTTAGGGTGGTGGGCTGAAGTGTGAACATCTTGCTCCCTCAAGACACTTTGCCAACTCTGGGTTGGGAAATACCTGAAGATATGGGGAGTGGAGACTGAGGAGGGTGGGGTTTCAGGAAGGGAGGGACTTCACTGGGGTATAATGCTATAGAGTTCACCTTGCAAAGTGGCTATTTTCTCCAGGTGAACTGATGTCTGTTGCCTGGAGATCAGTTGTAATCCCAGGAGATCTTCAGCCACCACCTGGAGGCTGGCAATTCTACAAGACATCCACCTTTGTTCTTCTGTCAACTGCTTTTTAAAACCCCAGGAGAATGCAAATATCTTCTAAGAGATGTGGCTTGTTTGGTGGAAAATGGTGTTGATTCTTGTGAAATTTCACTGAGGAAAAACCCCTTGAAATTTTACTTTCAGTGAAATTCCATGCCAACAGTAGCAGTGTATGGAATGTTCTTCTGTCTGGGAAGTTTTATCTTATTGAAATGAGTTTTGCTTTTCTCAACATTCCTTTGGGTCGAACTAGATAAGACAGCATCCCAGGGTCAAACACGGGGATGCCATTGCATCTAGTTTGGCCCTTAGATGTTCCCTCCAGAACAGAAATCTCTGAATTTTCCTCCAAAAAATTGTCTTCTTACGCAGTTGAATTTCAGCTGTATATCTGTAGTAGCCTCCCTACATCTAACCTAGCTGTGACTTCCACAAGCCAGTCTTTTTGATGTCCCCCTTTCTGTTCAGGTAGTTAATGAACTAACTTTACTTTCTAGCTATGTCTCTTCCAAGCCAACCATATTATTCATTAAGAACAGTGAGAAACCCCACCAGAGTTCATCTGAGCAGAGATCCCCATGTGTGCTTGTGAAGGGCTCTGAAGAAGAACATGTATTGTCCTCTCTCTTTTTACAGATGTTACTGTGACCTGGCTTCAGAATGGGGGGGGGGGGGGATTCCGAGATTTTCCTTCTCTTTTGGTGCCTGCTCAGTCTCTTAATTATACTTTTAAACACAGTATAATTTTTGTAATTAACACGATGGTTGCAGAGGGCAGAAGAAGCTTGCTCTATGCTAATTGCAAACTCTAGTCATGGTAGTTGGAAATGCAAGGCTTTCTGCTAGTGGGGTGGAATGCAGTTTTTATGAAGGGTTTCAAAGTGTCTTCTCCATGGGCTCTGGCGCATTGCGAGTTATTATTAGCATTTGATAGCATAAAGATTTTTTATAATATGTGACAGATTTCTGTGTGAAGATTCCTACCTGATAACTAGGAGGAGAAATTTACATAAAGACCTTCATTAGTTCTTTCTTTGCATTATTGAAAATGGGAAGACTGCTGCACATTGTCTCCCTATAAGTCAGCGCTTTGGAGCCAAAGAAATTTGTGCTTTGTAATAAAATGTACAGTAAAGGATGAAGGGAGCTTGCATCAGCCTTCAAAGGGAAATAGGGAAAGGTTGGAAGATCAAAACTGGTATGTCAGAAAGTCCTAGGCCGTGGTTAAATTGCTAAGAGATGGCAGCAGGGTGTAGGACTTCACAATCCCCCATTTGATGGTTCAGCCAGCATGGTTTAGTGGTTGGAGAGTCAGATTAGAACTGAGGTGGCCCATATCCACCCCACCCCATCCCTCACCCATGAAGTGCCCTAGATAGGTTTTAGAGCAGTCACTTTCAGCCTGACCTACCACTCAGGGTTGTTGCAAGAATAAAACAAGCCATGGTCTCCCACATCAAAGTCCAGCACTGTAACCACTGCACCCCATTGGCTTTATGTTCCTTCCAACTTGTTGCGGAGGGTCTCAGGTTGCTTAAGTTGCTCCAGGGAAAGAAAGATCTGAGCCAGTCTTTAGAAAATTAGATTCATATCAAATGAGTCTTGCTTCATGGTCTCTCTGTTTTATCCATCCACCAGCTGTGCAGCCAAACTGGATTTTGGAGCTGCTAGATCTGGTAGTGGTAAGAAATGTGTTTAATCAAAATCAGAATGTGCAGTCTGGATTTCTCTTAACCTGTCTCTGACCTTCTTGTGTGCTCCATGTGATGTGAGAATGGTAGAACTGTCAGAATACTGTTTTTTTGCGGGGAGAGCTGGAGGCTTTGCAGGAAATCAAAGAAATGGTCCAGCTTGCAATTGAACACAGTGTTTCACAGTTTCAGGAACCAGGCTAGAATCAATGGCTTTAAGAAGATCTGTAGTCCCTATTGATTCCTTATGTTACCTGGTCTCTGCTGGTCTGAAAGCTGCAATACTACTCTTGGGCCTTCTGCACTGATGGTGCTGCTGTGCTGGAAGGATGAGTCCAGCAAGCTTTAAGTTACATGGCAGCACAGAGAATAGGGTGGCTGGACCTTGCTGCAAGAGAACCTGTGTTAAGGCCTCTAGCACCTTACAGTGGAGCCCTGTGTTGATCTTGGGTCCACAGAAGACAGTTAACCTCGCCACAATCTGCCAAAGCCAGTAAGAGAATCCAGGTGGATAAGCCGTGTTTTCTGAAGCAGTAGAACAAATTAAGAGTCTAGTGGCACCTTTAAGACCAACAAAGGTTTATTCAAGGTATGAGCTTTCAAGTGCATGCACACTTTTTCAGATACAATGAAATGGAAATAACAGTTATACATATAGAGGGTGGGCAGTAAATTAGCATTATTCTTTATGTAATTTACTGCTCACCCTCTATATGTATGACTGTTATTTCCATTTATATTTCATTGCATCTGAAGAAGTGTGCCTTGCACACGAAAGCTCATACCTTGGATAAACCTTTGTTGGTCTTAAAGGTACCACTGGACTCAAAATTTGTTCCAGCATGAGAATGTCACTCTATAATGCAGGTTTGCTCACAGAATAACACTTCTTCATACATACATTCCAAAATGCAGGTGCATATTCACCTCTGTAGGGTCCCATTACTCACCCTTTTCTGGTAATAAGGAAAAACTGCTGTCTTTCTATATCTGAATCATGTCCTTGAAATCCCCAACAGCCAGTGTTTCATTATTATGCATTGTATGGGAATACAGAGCAGAGCCTAGTTTGGTGTAGTGATTAGGAGCGTGAACTCTAATCTGGGAGAACCAGGTTTGATCCCCCACTACTCCACATGCAGCTGCTGGTGTGATCTTGGGTCAGTCATAAGGTCTTTCAGAGCTGTTCTCTCAAGGACAGTTCTTGGGAGAGCTCTCTCAGCCCCACCTACCTCACAGGGTATCTGTTGTGGGGAGGGGAAGGGAAAGGAGATTGTAAGCCACTCCTTCGGGTAGTGAAGGGCAGGGTATAAATCCAAACTCCTCTTCTCTAGTTTAAGGGTTTGGTAACTGAGAAATGAAGTCTAACTCTGAAGGAAGAGCCTGCCAGGTATACATATATACATACATACACACATACATACATGTATTTGATTGATATGATTTAGATTTGGTTTGATTTAGAAAATTTACAGCCCGCTTTCCTGCCCTCACAAGGGCCACCAAGGTGGCTAACAGTTTAAACTACATGATAAAAGCCCATTTGAAAAATATTATTACTCATCTATGCCAATTATTCTGGGATTCTTCCTGAGGAAGGTATGTTGGCAGGAGAGCTGAAAGTGTTTTGTGCCTTTGGCATAAACACCTAATATATGTAAGTCCCATTTAAATCTTTATAACAATTGGCACTGTGGCCACTGTATCAAACTAATGACCTGGTGTAAGACAGGGCTGTTTTCTGACCCCAAAGTGGGTCCTGCTGTCCAGATATCAGATGGCGAGACAGTGAGTACAGTCTGGAATCACCCCTCTATTTTCATTTGCTCAGATCAACTGAGAAAATTCCATGTGTGTGCGTGTGTCTGTGTCTGTCTGTCTGTCTGCCTGCCTGTCTCTCTCTCTCTCTCTCACCCTGAGAATTATATGTTTTAACAGAAAGTAGGCCCATCCACCTTCCCAGTCGCTAGCTCCTCCTCCTGTTCAATTGGTTAGGAAGTCCACCCGTCTCCAGATTTTTGGTTTCAACATTTTCTTCCCAACCTACCACTCCTTGTAATGTCTGAGAATGTATACATCATGTGATGGTGCATCTCTACCCTCCCTTCAATTGGGAGCCTTCCCTTGGAAGATAATGGTGCCTGATCACATGGATTTCAGAGTCCCAACACAAAGCACTGGCCAGTCCCATTTTAAGCAGATTTGCAGCCTTCGAAGTCCATTTGTGCATGGGCTTATAAGAGTGTCACTCTGCTTAATATGGCACAGTAAGTCTTGCATAAGAAGACACAGGGCCAAGTTCTGAATAGTTGTCCACCTTATCTCCCACCAGGTGATTAGAAAGTCTTGTGGAATATTTCTTGTGTTTTATAAACTGGAGTACTTCAGGACCAAACCAGATGTGACAGCATCCCTCCATCTAGCCTATAGACACTGCCATTTTATAGTCTAATGAGGTTGTTTAAATATGCTACAAGTTTAGCTAGGGTTGCCAGGTCTGGATTGGAAAATACCTGGAGACTTTGGGGGTGGATCCAGGAGAGGGTGGAGTTTGGGGAGGGGAAGGAAAGGGAGGGGCCTCAGCATAGTACAATGCCATAGAGTCCACCCTTCAGAGCAGCCATTTTCTCCAGGGGAGTTGATCTCTGTCAGCTGGAGATCAATTGAAAAAAATGGGAGATCTCCAGGCCCCCACCTGGAGGCTGGCAACCCTAAGTTTAGGGCAGTGGGATGAGCTGCTCTCATCCCCCTGTGCCTTTTCAAGATTTTGCAGCATTTTGAAAGCACCGTATTAGCCTTTAAAATTAGGTAGAGTCCACAGGCTGGACCTGAGGAAACCATCACAGGTAGTTTGGTCTGCAGAAATATATCTGTTCTTACTGGAAACATCTGTGAAGAGTTTCAGGCACAGCAAGACCTTTGCCCAACATGCAGTACCTGAGATCCTTTCAATTTAGGCCCAGAGCTTGAACGTGGAACCTTCTCCATGAAAAGTGTGTGCCCTGCCACTGAGCAAGGTGCCAGGAGTCTGGGCAAACTATTCATCCAGGCAAACTCAGTGCAGACTCTTACTTGGTATGCCAGCTATGGAGTACCAAGCAAACCGATCAATGGAAAAATGTGCTTAAAATTAAGATGGTAAATTGTAATTGGCTTAATTGGTGGATTAATTGATTAAAAGAATTAATTTGTCAATGGGGGGCAATTTTAATCAGAGGAGGGGAGAGGCCATAGCTCAGTGGTAATGCACTTGTTTTGCAAGTAGTAAGGATGGGAAGGGCCGGGGGGAATCTTTCTGCCTGAGACCTTGGAAAACTGCTTCCAGTCAGAGAAGGTGGAACTAAGCAAGATGGGCCAGTGCCCTGACTCAGTAGAATGCAGCTACATACATTCCTATGGGCAGAGCAAATTTTATTCGACAGGGCTGCTAATGGAATACTTGTTTATTTCTGAAGCAATTTTTGCTTCTGGTAAGTTATTACAATTGGGCATGAAAAAGAATCTCTTAAAATATTCAGTTTTTGCTTAAAATATGGTAAATTATCTCATACCTTCCTCCTTGATTTCCTTTTGATTGCCTTTGATTGACTGATAGGCCAACTTAAAGAGATTCCAATCAAGTCCCTGTGAGTAAGAGTTTCGAATAGCTGTTAGGAAATGCAGCTATTCTTCATCACTTCCTAAGCAACTTTTAGATAATTTTGTGCAGGCCGTGAAAGAAAACAAACAAGAAAACAAGTGAGAGAGCCGGAAAGAATCTCCTGTCTTTCTCTGAGAGAAAGTCTCTCTCTTTTTCCACCTGCCCCAACTGGTTATACAACCAGACAGTTTACATATGTGATCCTTCGTATTTAGAAAATTAATAGTGTTTTCTGGCTCCAAATCACAGCTTGTGGCGCTCTGCAGGCGACAGAAAACTTGGCCAGCATCAGCGGCAAACAGCCATTAGAAAATTAACCCTTGGTGGCGGAGGAGCCAAAGGTACCCGAGTGAGGGCCATGGGAAGCAGCAGTCTGTAGCTTTCAGGTGCACCTACATATGTTAAGCGGTGTAACAGTGCAGTCAGGCCTCCCCCTTGAGAGGCTCTATCAGGCATGTTTGTACTTGGATCCTGTGGAGAGGGCATGACCATATCACTTGGCAGCCGGAGCAACCAATATGCCAGGATTTTCATTATAGTATGAGAGAAATGCTGAGGAGTAATTATGAAGCAAAGCAGTTTGAAACTCAACAGTACCTGATTATAGAACACACAATATTGCTCAGTTTTATATATATACACACCTTCTCCTCTGCTTTCCTCACAAGTTTGCTTAAATTCATATAAGCAATTGCCAAAACCAGTAGTGTATGAGGGGGAACAAAACACCGGCCCAAAAGTTAAAAGAAGTAATAGCCTCCCCCCCTCCCATTTTCTAATAATTGTAACACATTTCTTATAAATTTTGAAATTATTCCTGCGGGGAGTTTGAACAGAAACTACACACACATAAATACAATATCAGATAAACAATATCATCTTAAGATATACATTATAACATTAATACAAAAGAATGAATGATACACTCACAAAACTTTTAAACAAAGTTTTAGAGGGCCAAAAATCTCATTCCTTTTAAAAACATAAATTAGCTAGAAATATATATATTTAATTTAAAGTATTTGTATCCCATTTTTTCTCCTGATTGACAGGTCTCATATAAGTAGGTAACTTTATGAAAAACCAAATATATCAACATGTGTCCTTAAACTTTATTAGCATGGAAATGAGATTTGGATCGGGCAACAGCATTGCCAACCCTAAGGTCTACACCTCTAGAAACAGTTAAGCTGGTCTAAAAAGCAACATAAAACCCACATATCTAGAATAAATAGACAAAAATATAAATGTAATGACCACAACAAAGCCAGCATTCACACTTACAGTGGAAGCTAGTGTGGTGTAACGCAGGGGTCTCCAATCTTTCTGAGCATGTGAATGCATTTGGAATTCTGATACAGGGTGGTGGGTGCAACCACAAAATGGCTGTTGGATGAGGGAGAGCCAACCATGCAGAGGAATCCCAAATACAAGGGAGAAGAGAGGTGATTTTAAACATACACAGAGAAAGAGTGAGAGAAATAAAACTCAACACTGTAGCAGAAGCAGCTCCTGAAACTGTTATTTTAATTTGCACAACCAATTGGATCTGGAAAAGTGGCCAGAAGTGAACAAGATGCAATTTAACAAGGATAAGTGCCAAGTTTTGCATCTCGGTAACATAGGCTGAGTATAGACTGGTAATCTGCCGTGGAACGGCAGCGGAGCCAAAAGCTGCGGGGGAAAACTGGCCCGGGGCTGGCTGTTCACACTGGTCAGTTTCCCGCAGGAGCATGCTGGGGAGGATGCGGAATGAAGCCAGTTTGGTGTAGTGGTTAAGTGCGCGGACTCTAATCTGGAAGAACCGGGTTTGATTCCCCACTCCTCCACTTGCACCTGCTGGATGACCCTGGGCAAGCCATAGCTCTGTACCAGCTGTTCTCTCAAGGACAGCTCTGGAAAGAGCTTTCTCAGGCCCACTTACCACACAGGGTGTCTGTTGTGGGGAGGGGAAGGGAAAGGAGTTTGTAAGCCACTCTGAGACTCCAAGTGAAGGGCGGGGTATAAATCCAATCTCTTCTCTTCTGATTAATTAGGTTTTACTCCCCCCCCCCCCCTGATTTTGAAAGATTTGTATGACCGATGTATGATTTTAGAATGCATTTCTTTGTACACTGTTTCAAGGGCTTTGGCAGTGTATTAAAAATGTAGTAGATTTCTAGCTAAATTATTTCTGAGTGGCTTCTTCCAGCACTAGCCCAAAACTCTATGAGCTGCTTAAACAATTACATGGTGCACACTATATACAATTGCATTCCATGAAGGCAAACAACACAGGCAGCTCCCAGAATAAACTGTCACAGTGGTCCATTATCAGGCAATAAATTATCACATGATCACCGCTATTTTTACTCTCACACTTCTCTTGCAAGGTGCTGGTTTTATGCTTCCTCTTTTGCTGCACAAATTTGTCTGCAGCCTTCCTCTTATGCTGTTTGATTCTAGAGTTGTTACAATTGTTTGCGGAGCAGTTTTATTTTGCCCAGTGTTTCATCGTCCATATCGCATTTGGTCGCACAACCTGCTTGCCGTTAGTCACATGGTTGAGAAATGGAAATGAGATCGAGAGATACAACAGCTTCCTTAAAGCCTTTCTCTACACAAATTATTGCTTCTGCATAGGGAATGACATGTTGACTATGTATGGACATCCCCTGTTCTAGAAGATGTACACGTGTGTCTTTTTCTATGTGCACATGGGACAAGAGGCTTTTAAATCCCACTCACACTTGTAGTGTAGGTGCATCCCAAATCTTGAAGCTTTTGCACAGTACCACTATGTTTAAAATTATAGCTTGGTTCTGGGGAGGTGAAAAACACTGTGTCTGTACTATATAATGCAGGATTACCCAGCTGCTCAGGTATAAGCCATATTAACCCATCCTTCCTCCAAAGAGCTTGGGTTGGTGTACGCGGTTTTTCCCTTCCTCCGTTCTCCTTCAAAAGAACTTTAAAAGGAGACTCTGCTTTGAAATTGCTAAACTGGAATTCCTTAAAAGATTTCATTTATTCCCCTTGCCCCATCTTGAACCTGGACTTGGGATTTCTCACTCACTATGCAAAACCTGGGACTATTTACAAGTGTTAACTAGTTCAGCATACTTAGGGAGTAGTATCTGCATTTTGGGGTGTCAGATCTGAATGTTACAGAATTATATTTCACCATGTACACTTCTTGCATTTCAAGGCCCCTCAATCCTTCTGTTAGTTCCCTCTGCCAATACCTTCTACAGACATGTCTAAACAGTGAGGATACATACACTAATTGCACCTGAAGAAGTGGGTTGTAGTCCACAAAAGCCTATGCTGGAATAAAACTTTGCTAGTCCTTAGAGCGACACAATAATCCTATTCCTCCTTTTCAGACTGTCTTCCATTTCTCTCATTTTGTGGGAAGAGTGACTGAGAGGTGGGCACCAATGCAGATGTAATAAGTCTAATGTGGAAATTTAATGGAAAGAGTCTAGAGAGGCTTGAGCTGGAGAGGGTTCCTTGCCAAGTTAACAGAAACATTGTTTGAACAGAGCAAATCCTTACCGAGATGAACACAAGGTTAGGATAGGGTTTCCCTGAAGGGAGTCCTGGTTGGGAACCACCTAGAAAAGACATTGCTTGTAGGGATGCTGCATGTTTCACTGCAAACACATTTAGTGATCAAATTTACTGTGTTCAAAGGTGGTGATCAGATATGAGCTAATCACCTGGAGGGGAAGGGAAAGGGATTGTAAGCCGCTCTGAGACTCCTTCGGGTAGTGAAGGGTGGGGTATAAATCCAATCTCCTCCTCCTCCTCCTCCTCTCCTCCTCCTCCTCCTCCTCCTCTTCTTCTTCTTCTTCTTCTTCTTCTTCTTCTTCTTCTTCCTCTTCTTCTTCTTCTTCTTCTTCTTCTTCTGTTCAATTCATTCCAAGGAGACATGAATGCAGGCTGCAGCAGTTTGCATTGGGTTTTCCCAAAACTGTGCATGTTCAAAGAAGCTACTGATTCAAACTAATTGGCACTTATTAACATTACTACGAACTACTTAGATGAACATTGAAAGGTAAGATTTTATTGAAACACAGCATTTACTGATGACTGATTTATAAAATTTGTGAGTGATCTAATTGTTTATTTAAACAAAGTGATTATGCAACAAGGATTGGGGGTAGTAGAACTCTAAACTGTGCAAGAATGCGCATGCACAAAAAACCAACTGAGCTGCATTGCATGTTTAGTAAGAAATACAGGGAAACATGCTGGACACCCAGAAGTGAAAAAAATCAGGTATCTGTTTTTAACTGGCAAATGGGGCGGGAGCCAAACCAGTGGGTGTTTGTGCATCCTTAATTGCCTCTACCCTTTCTAATCTCCCTCAGTCACTTACCATGAAGACAAATGGGCAGTAAGTTCCAGACTCCTGCACATCCTTTCTTCCAGTGCTTCAGTTCATCTTTCCGATAATGCTCAAGTATATTGTTCAAAATGAAACTGGCTTATTATTCTGTGTCCCCAGAAGAGAGAAAATATAAAATGTATCATCAGATCTAAATTTAATGTCGCAGAATGAGTAGGGGAGATACAAACAATATTCGACCAGCTGAATAATAGACAGGCCTGCATATATTTTTTCCAGAACAGTTAAAGCAAATTATTTTTTAATTGTATTTTTAGACTCCTGGTATAGACAACCACAGCTGTTTACTTCACCGCCTGTGCATTCTTTGCAGATTTAATAATAAAATGGGGGGGGGGGATCACCGCAGAGTCTTAATTACTACTTTTCTGGTTTAGTCTGACAAAAAAATGTGCTGAAATGAAGACTAGGGTAATTATAGGTGAAGCGTTTTCAATTAGCCTTTGTTAATGCCATTAATGCGATTAATAATGTATAGTAAAGAGAAGTCAATACATTTATCTAAATAATTTTTATGATACCCATTCAAGTGGCAACATACAAGCAATTTAAGCATGTGGATTGTAAACCATTGCTTGGGCAGGACAAGGGCAGGAGAAGGAAAAGCTGTGTGCTTACCACTTTGGTGCCTCTGTGCTGGGCCCACTAGAGCCACAAAAGATTTCCTCTACCCCAACAGCATCTGAAATTCTTAAGAGCCATGCTGGATCAGACCAGAAGTTCTTCTGACAAGCATTCTGTTTCCAACAGGGGCTTCTGAGAAATGCAAAGGTTTCTAGACCAAATCTTGTCTAAATTCTCCCTAGAAGCTAAAAAAAAAAATGACTAAACTGAGACTATCATACTTTGGCAACTTCATGAGAAAAGAGAGAAAAAACAGTAATGCTAGGACAAGTTGAAGGCAGCAGGAAAAGAGAAAGACCCAACCTGAGATGGATTGACTCAATAAAAGAATCCATGACCTTCAGTTTGCTAGACCTGAGCAAGGCTGTCAGTGATAGGACGTTTTGGAAGTCATTAATTCATAGGGCTGCCTCAAGTTGGAAGCAAGCAGATGGCACTTCACACACACATTACAATGGAAGGATATAAGGAGGGAGTTCCCCCAAGGATCTGCAATAGGACTCTTGTTTTAAATAGCATATGCATAAGCAACCTGAATCAGGTCTGTGACTGACACTTAAATATGCAGGATGGGGAGCCCAAGCAGACTCTATGGCTGCGTTCACACTGGCAGATTTGGGCCGGCTGCAGCTGGCTCAGTTCTGCACGTCTACATTGTAACAGCTGGCTCCCGTCCACAGGCGTCGCTTACCGTGTGAAAAACCGTCTGAAATCCGAGACCACCTCCCCTGCTGGTCTCAGCTGTCGTCTTCTGGCTGCAGCCGCATTTGGAGCTGTGTGAACGAGGAGCCGTCTCCGAAGCACTTCCGAGTAACCCCCCTCCCCTCCCTGCGGAAGCCTCTGGCTTCCGCTTTGCGTGCGCCATTTTTTTTTACTTTAGCGATGATCGCATGAGCACACATACGAACATATGTTAAAAGTTCAGATGTTCAAATGGAGGGTAGTTCTACTGAGTACATGAGTTTGCGATCACGATGAGGCTATTTTCGGGTTGAAATCTCAACCCGATTTCTACTGGTCGAAGGAAACAGTGATTCAGCCGGATCGGAATGCGCTTGCGCAAATCGATTTCTCTCATCTATGTGGATGAGCGCATGTGCGCATACATAAGTGGTGAAATTTTTTTTTAAAGCGCCGAAATCGAAAAGGGGGGGCGTGGCGTCGGCGCGGATGGAGAAAGACGCTTGAATCCCTAGCTTCGACCCTGACACCCCCCGAACCGAGTACAAAGCACTCCTAAAATGTAAAAAATAACCCAAGAATGGGCAGATCAGACCCAGCTACCAAAACTTCAAATACGACAGCTCCCCGAGGGATTAATAATTATTTTCAGAAGCAACAACCTTCCGGGGCCTCAGAAGAAAGAACTGAGGTGACTAACAAAATGGCGACCGGGACTGATTTCTCGCACCCACCAAACAATAAACAGCAAGACCCGCAATTACACACCCTCCTGACAACCATGGAGAAGAGAATATTAGATACTATGGCAGCTCTTATCACCCCAATAAATGAGCAACTGGCTGAACTGAAAATAACACTAAACAAGGTTAGTCAGACAGCAGAGCGGGCTCACGAACTAAGCTCAAACCTAAAACAAAACGTACATTCCTTACAAACGGAAAACATCTCCTTAAAAGAACGTGTACTATCATTAGAAACGGTGTCTCGTAAATCATACCTAAAATTTAGAGGCTTCCCGGAAAATCTGGACACAAATAAAGACCTTCAAATTTTCCTGACAGACTGGCTAGCACGGGAGATGAATCTTGAAGGCGGGGTGGCTCCCTTCATCATGTCAGCGTACAGAGCAGGTCCACCTAATGTATCACGTTTCAAGGGGCCCAGAGACATAGTAGCTGAGATTCCAGATTTCCGTACCAGGAGAAGCATATTAGAAGCGGCAAGAGTAAAAGACTCTTTAATGTTCAAAGGAATGGGTATCCAAGTCTATCCAGATCTCCCTAGAGAAATCCTAAGCAAGAGACGTGAACTCCGCCCCATTACTGAAGCCCTGCGTCAAGAAAACATCAAATACAAATGGCTTAATTTTATTAACTTATCAATAGAAATAGAGGGTGTTTCCCATGTCATTAAAGATCTAGATACCGGCCATAAACTCTTAGAGACAATAAACCTAGATCCACAAATGAATACCAGCAAATCTACTAACAAAAGAAAACTCCCGCCATCTCCTGACAAAGACTATAAACTGTCTAACTGGCACAATTGACTGACCAACCGCCATGCAGGAGCAAGCTTTCCCAGCTCAGATCCCTACAACATAGGAAAGCCGAATTATTCTTGTTCTTAATTCTTATATTTCTCAAATATCTTAATAAATAGCAACTCTAGACTTTTGTCAACAATGTAATTTTAATCTTTCTAAGTGTCAATGTTAACCCTAATATCTATTAGTTTAATCAAAGGTTCGGGGGGGAGGGAAGGGGGGGATTTTTTGTTCAGTAACTTATTTTACAGTCTCTACCAAACAGAAGGTGTTCTGTTAGCCTAGGTAAAACGGTAGGTTTACCAGGCTACTGGGGACTGTTAGTTATAGTTGTTCTGTCAAACTGTTATATTATTTTAGAGATAAGTAACTGTTGAATACTTTAAAGTTTTTTAGATAAAAAATTCATTGTTAAGTTATATTTCTCTGCTTTCAGAAATTTCAGTAACTTACAAAAGTTTTTGTTTTTGTAGATAGAGCATTTGATCAATTTTTAAAATATTTAATACTCAAAATACTTGAACTAAGCTTATCAACCAATTATTTACCTGTAGTATTAGTGCAATAATTAATTACAACAAATATATATATTTTTTGAATTATCTAATATATTAAATTTTTGTTTAGGTAACTTAATTGAAAACCACAGTGTTTTAACTACTTGTTAACCCAATTAATTAATTAATTCAAAAATTCATTAATACTGATATATCAATTTAAAATAAAATTTTAATTAGCATAATATCTTATCTTTGAACTATACCTGTACTATAAGAAAGTGACTCTCTCTATTGTCTCACAACTAGACACAGTCAAACATTCAAAAAAACTAAACTAAACAAAACAAATAATTGAAGGCTAGTTCTGAGAGAACAGTGTTGACTACACCGCTTATACTTAGGACCATACAAAACTTCACACAAATATAATTACATTACTAACCTTAAAGGTAAAAAACAAAAAAAAACAAAAAAAAACACCATGCATTTACCAATACAATTCGCTACAATTAAACTAGCTTGAATCTCGAACCTACAACCATATAGCCTCTACACTCTTACACAAAATGACCCCCAACACATGGAAAATACTGACACAAAATGTGCATGGGCTTAACAACCTGATCAAACGCAAGAGGGCGCTATCCAATTTAGCCAAAACGCATTCTGATGTTTTTTTACTTCAAGAAACACACTTACACTCCAAGTCCCAACCTGAACTCAAAGCCAAATGGATACAGCATCAATTCCACGCCAAAGGAACATCGAAATCAAGAGGAGTAGCGATTTTAATGTCCAATAAAATTCGCTTCCAACATAAAGCTTCATTAGTAGACTCAAATGGACGATATATTTTCATCAAAGGCATTCTCAATGATCAACTGATAACTCTAGCTTCAATTTACGCACCCAACACCAATCAACTTACATTCTTAATGGAAACAATATCCTTACTAGAAACTTTTCAAGAAGGCGAAACAATAATAGGAGGAGACTTTAATCTAACAGCTGACTGGTCCCTAGATCACATGAAGGTTCATGGAATTGACCCACTAAAATCACCATCTAGCACAGGATTAGCAGACCTTCTGCGCCAATTCAAACTAACAGACATCTGGAGGTATTTACACCCAACGGAAAAAAACTTCACATTTTATTCAGCAAGACATAATGTCTACACCCGAATAGACTCAATCCTCATCTCAAACAACTTTGTTCATAACGTTCTGGACTCTGACATTGGGAACATCACATGGTCTGATCATGCTGAAGTGACCTGCGTCATGTCATCTGTATCGGACACTCCACCAATGAGATCTTGGACACTCAACAAAGCTCTACTTTTTAATGATCACTATACGGAACTGATAAATCTACACATTCAACAATATCTACAAGAAAATGTCAAAGAAGAAACATCACCATCTATAATTTGGGATGCGTTAAAAGTAGTACTCAGAGGACATCTCATATCGCTGTCTTCGCAATTAAAAAAAGAGAAAAAAGCATTATCGGAAAAGATTTTAAACAAAATAAAACACCTAGAAATGGAACACAAAAAAACAGGTAGCAAAAAAATCTATAAGCAACTTCTTACTGAACGGAAAGCCCTTGAACTTTTGGAAAGCTCATCAATACAGAAGAATCTTATTTACACAAAACAAAAATACTGGATAAACTCTACTAAATCATTACGCCTTTTGACTTGGCGTGTAAAAAACAAAAGATCTTCTCGACACATCATGGCAGCTAAAGATAGAACAGGAAAAATACACACAGCCTCATCAGATATCAACAAGATTTTTACTGACTTTTACCAAGCACTCTATACCTCCTCCAACCCAACCACGGCAAATATCATCGCATACCTCAACTCAAATCTAAATATACCAAAACTTTCAAATGAACATCGTGAGATCTTAGAAAAACCCATTGAAACCAAAGAAATCCTCGACACAATAAAAATTTTGAAAAACAACAAATCAGCAGCCCCAGATGGGTACCCACCAGAGTTTTATAAAAGATATTCCAATCTACTTGCGGGACCACTAGCTGTAACTTGTAACAACATCTTAACTACAGGCCAGTTACCACCATCTTGGAGCTCTGCTTCAATCATAACAATTCCTAAAATTGATAAAGATACAACCAACCCGGTGTCTTACCATCCGATCTCACTGCTAAACCAAGACTACAAAATTTTTACAGCAATCCTAACTAAGAGACTAAACACGTTTATATCTCAATACATACATCAAGACCAATCAGGATTCATCACAGGCAGAGAAATAACGGATAACATTTTTAAAACATTGAACATCATTTCTTCATGCGAAAATACCCAAGCTGACTCAATTCTACTTTCGCTGGATATAGAAAAAGCGTTTGACTCACTGGAAACCTCATACTTAAATCTACTCTTAAAACACATGGGTTTTGGCCCAATCTTTCTTAGAGTCATCAACTCGATCTATGCAAACCCTACCGCCTGTATAAAAACAAATAACATCACATCAAAAAAGATTACGCTTACCAGAGGCACGAGACAGGGCTGCCCTTTGTCTCCAATTCTTTTCGCCATAGCGCTTGAACCACTGGCAGCTGAGATCAGAAATAACAACAATATCTCTGGGATATCTTTTGGCCCACACACCTTCAAATTAAGCCTCTTTGCGGATGATATGCTAATGTATATCTCAAGACCAAAGGAAACTTTAGAACAGCTTCAAGTAATCTTAAATAATTTTAGCACAGTCTCTGGCCTCAAAACAAACCATTCAAAATCTTTTATAATGCCTCTCAAAATATCAACTGAAACTGAACTAACTCTTAAAAATGACTTCAAATATCAATGGGCCACTACGGATCTACCCTATCTGGGTATTCGATTACCCAATAAACTAGATAACTTGATTAACATCAACCATATACCTAAAGTCAATGAAATCAAAGTAGATCTCCATAAATGGGAAAAACTTAATCTCACATTTCTAGACAGACTAAATATAATCAGATCTTTTGTTCTCCCTAAATTATTATACCTATTTCGAACGATCCCGATCAATCTGACACATGACATTCTCAACCAATGGCAAACAATGTTAAACACCTTCTTGTGGCAAAACAAACGTTCACAAACAAGCTTTTCAGTATTGAGACGTAGAAGATCACAAGGTGGCCTAAATTACCCAGATCTGACACTATATTACAAATCAGCACTAATGGTTCCTATCATCAAAATACTCAAGAACGGGAATCACCTGGATTGGGCAAAACTATTTACATCATCACCAATACCAATTCAAGAAATCGTTTGGAATACTTCATCTTCTCGTCCAAAAACAATCAAAAACAATATCTTCTTGACGGCCATGCTGAAAAACTGGGACTTTTGCAGATTACAGCTGCTTCCAAAATTCTCTAGATTTACTACCTTCCTAAATCAATCGTGGTTTCCCCCTGGAAACGATCAAAAGATGACTGCTAACTGGAGACTCGCTAACATGACCTGCTTGAAAGATACCTTAACAAAAGATGGTGTACTCCCTAAATCTGCATTGGAACAAAAACTGAAAAAAATTATACCCTGGTTTTTCTATTTACAGTTAAAACATATGATCAATTACCTCAACATACAATATATCCTTAAAGATCAGCTCACTCCTTTTGAAAAACTAATCAACCCAAACAACTACAACCCAAAAAGATTAATCTCGACTACCTATGGTATTCTGATAAGTCATCAAGGAGACAAACCATTAAGATATCAACTCCAATGGCAAAGAGATTGTGAAACTGAAATAACAACACAATTGTGGTCAAAAATTTGGACATCAAAACTAATGACCTCTCAGGTAATTTCAACTAGATTACAAACACATCGAATCATCTCAAGATGGTATCTGACACCTGAGCGTCTATCAAAGACGACCTCATCACATTCACCATTATGCTGGAAGAAGTGCGGAGAAATTGGAACATTTGCTCACTGCTGGTGGAAATGCACATATATAAAGGAATTCTGGCAAAAAGTACTCACACAAATAAAACTCATTACGGGATATAACATCCCCCTTAACCCTGTCCTAATATTTCTAGACATCTGGGAGACAAAAGACGTGCCCACAATTCATCGCGAACTCATTACAAGTTTACTAGTAGCAGCTAAAACGTCCATTGCATCTAGATGAAAAGCAGATAAAACCCCTACTCTCACATGATGGACCAACAAAGTATGGGATCACTTAATAATGGAAAAGATAACAGACAAAATCAAACAATCAGATCTATATCCTAAAACCACTAACTTTAATGAGAAATGGCTTCCGTTCATGGAATTTATATCAGCATCAGATATTCAACCACAGAATGACACTTATCAAGCCCTACTACAATGCTAATCCTCAATATCCAGCCCATGACACATAACACACACACATTCCACTTTCAAAAAGACCGTGACCAATATATACTTTTTAGCTATTGCTCAAATGTTCATCACAATTTAATTACAAGTTACTGTATACGCTGTAATGCACTAGTGTTGATTCACTCTTGTTTTTTTCTTAAAAATATGGTTGTATTATAAACAAAATAGCAAATTCAGCTTTGTAAGATGTAAAAAATATCTGTTTACTTGTTAAAAATGAATAAAAACACTTGATCAAAAAAAAAAAAAAGCGCCGAAATCCCTCCCCCCCCCCGTCGTTAGTGTGAACGCGGGGGAGCCGCTTGAGGGCAGCTCGAGGAGAGGTGAGTGTGATCGTGATTTTTATAGAACAAGCCGTTTGCAGCCGCTCCAGCAGGCTCCAGCACTCCAGTGTGAACACAGCCTATGACATGTGTGAATGGACAATAAATTAGCCAACTTGGTAAATCAGACTTGTACACCTGAGAGAACTGCAACCAGGCATGGCTTTCCAGCCAGGGCACCTGTAAGCTACCTGTATCTGCAAACACCTCTTGGTCACATTCACAATTTATATTAGAAGATGTTCATCTAAAAACTTTATGGGTGAAGACAGCATGAGTTCCCCCCATCTGATTTTTTAAAATAAAGAGCGTATCAAGGTTATTAATTTATTTACTTGCAAAAAAAAATTCTGCCCCATCTTTCCTTATGGTTTAATGCAGTTTACACTAACAGTTAAAAACATTTTCAGTCTAAAAGCAAAAATAAAATAACAAACGTTCTAGCCTGCTATTCTTCTTTAATCACACATAGCTCAAGAATGTTAATGTATACAGTTAATTGTCCTGGCCAGACATCCTTTCCAAAGAAAAAGAAAGAAAACAGAAGGAAAGTCCTCCTTTACTTTGCTTAGTGAATACATGGGGGGGGGGGGAGGGGAGAAACCTGCCCTCGGGTCTACAAATAAAATTTAAAAGGTTTCACAAAATGGTATCCCCAATAATTGGGCTCCTTATATTAAAAAGACCCCATGTTGTTTCTCTTAAGCAGTCTAGAAACAAACACGATTATTTCTTGAGTTTCAATAAAACATAATTGGGAAAGAGAAGGACAACTCTCTCTAATGACTCTGAGTTTTTGCCTCCGAGTTTAGATTCCTATCTTCTGCTCCACTCAGGTGAAGCCAGCAGGATTATAAAAAGTAGTCTTGGTTGGAGTTTTTTGTTGTTGTTTAATTTCTGTTTTCATTAAGAGAAGGGAGAATTTTGCTAATGGAGTGATTATGGTCCTTTGGGTCATTAATATGCCCAGTAGTGTTTTTTTGCTGTGCTTTCCATGGGAATTTCACCATGAAAAGTTTACAGCAGCCTTTCCTTTTGCATCTGCTGCCCCCCCATCCTCGCTGCAAATTGAGTCCCCCCCACTGTGCTTCATTCACAGTCAAATTAGTGCAATGTGAATAGGTTACAAAAATGGGGAGGTAGCTTCTAACTTGCAAAATGTGACCTGATTTGACAATAGGGAAAAAAAATATTAAGTGCAAGTTAGGAACACCCCAAAACAACTAGGAGCAAACAGAAAGGGAGGGGGGGGAATCATTTGTATCCAGCCTTTCCTCCCATATGGAACTCATGATGTACAGGGTTCCTATGGAAACCTCTCATTCAGGCCTTGTACAGAACCAGACCTGCTTAGTCTCAGTGAGGCGACAATATATTGTGGCTTCTGACCATAGCCTGGGCCCAAGTGAGGCCACTAGTGTTATGTGGATCAAATCTTTGGTCTCATTCTCACTGAGGCAGTAAATCTGTATCTGGGTTGTAACTTTTTGTGATGCCGCAGAGTGCTCATGTGACTGAATGCTTTGCCATTCAGAAGAAAAATCTTTGTGTGTGGAAAACCAGTGGGGGAATGCTTTGTGAGAAAGATTCTCCCTGACACCTAACTTTCTATATAGTGTGTGTGTGGGGGGGTATGGATGGGCAATCAATCACGTGAGCACCCACTGACATTTTTGGTACAGCTCAGGCACAAGTTTTCCACCTCACTGAGAACTAGGCCTCAGTAGGGCTATCAAGCCCCAAATGAGGGCAGGGAATTCCTTGCCCCCAAGTTTTGTTCCCCAATACTGTTGGAAGTGGCAGTGGGATAATTTGTTTGTTTGTTTTTAAAAGAATCAAGCATTGTCAAGGTGTGTGTGGCAATAATTTTTTTTAATAATCTGCCCTATGAGGGGGCAGGATTTTTACCATGATTGCTAGGGTTGCCATCCTCCAGGAGGGGCCTGGAGATCTTCCGCTTTTACAACTGATATCCAGCTGACAGTGATCAGCTCCCCTGGAGAAAATGGCTGCTTTGAAAGGTGGACTCTATGGCACTGTACCATGCTAAGGCCCCTCCCCTCCCCAAACCCTGTCTTCTCCTGGATCCACCCCCAAAGTCTCCAGGTATTTTCCAAACCAGACCTGGTAACCTATGTGGTTCTGAAGTTCATGACCATTATTTTCAAAGGGGAATGCAGCTGTTTATAAAGAAAATGGCACCACATTTACACAGAACACAGTCCTCCCTGTAATCTAAAGGCCCCCTAACTTTCAAACAAATTGTACAAAGAGGTTCAGTTTTACAGACCCCCAAAGTAGACGACTCTCTGCACAACCACACTTCTCTCTACTGATTCCTAAAATGGCAGTCAAACCACAGCCTGGTAGGAGAGCTCCAGCAGGCCCAAGCATTCAACAGCAACATCACTCTGCATTTTCCTACTCTTACAGTGTACGTCTTACCTTTCCACTGAAAACTCTGCATTTATCATCTTTTCTTGTTGTGGTCAATTTGTATCCTTTCACAAAGTGAAAATGGAAACCTTTGCACACCACCCATCCTTTTCCATCAGTCTGGCATTATTTCTGATGGGGGATTTTCAGAGGGGGCTGGGGGGGTGGCTTTTTGACAAAATGACACCACAACTGCAGCAGAGTGAGTGCTGCCTGTCCACTAAAGAGCCCCAAGTTTCAAGTGAATTTGGTCCAAGGGTCCAAATTCTACAGGCCCCTGAAGAAGATGCCCACAGCTCCCTGTTTTTCCAGCCACAGTGTTTGCAAAGAACAAAAGGGCTCCACTCCCTCAAAGGAGGGAGTGAAAGAGAGCTGCAGCTCTCTGTGGCTTGTTTCCAAAGTTGATTGGCTGGAAGCACTCTAGGGTTGCCAGCCTCCAGGTGGGACCTGGGGATCTCCCGCTTTTACAACTGATCTCCAGCTGACAGAGATCAGCTCCCCTGGAGAAAATGGCTGCTTTGAAGAGTGGACTCTATAGCATTGTACCAGGTTGAGGCCCCTCCCCTCCCCAAACCCCACCTTCTCCTGGCTCCACCCCCAAAGTCCCCAGGTATTTTCCAACCTGGACTTGGCAACCCTAATAGCACTTTATGCTCCTCCCCTGCAAAGATCCAGTTGGAAGGGAGAAATACCGTTGCTCAGGCAATCAATACAATAAAAGAAAAAACACGAACACATACTGTAGCCTGCTAGCAGAACCTGAAGACAAAAAAAACAAAAAAACAACACAGAAATTGCTCTGGGAGGGAATTTTCATAATACCTAAAAATCTCAGATTTGTGTTACCTTTCTGGAAAATAACTGTAATGACCCAAACCAGTGATTTCTGTGTAAATATCTCCATTTTGTTATGCACACCCCTAGCCTCATCTGCTTACAGGAAGTTCTTATCACAGAGTTCCTGGTGATTCCTATTCTTATTTGGGAGAGGAAATATGTCCCACTAAGTATGCATGAAGGGCTCTAAAATTAACAACTGGCACCTGGAATAGTGGTCAAAAAGATATAGTGAAGCTGCTGAAGCAACTGGCGTCATATTATCAAAGCAGTGTAAACCAGTCAATAAACTAGCAGCAGCATCTTGTACCAAGTGAACTTCCTGAACAGTTTTCAAGGGCAGCCCCACATATAACATATTGCACTAATCCAGCCTTGAGTTCACAGTGGCATAGATCAGTGTGACAAGGTCGTCATGATCAAGATAGGGGGCCAGTTGGTGCACTAGATATAAATAATAGAAAGCTCTCCTAGCCACTAACTTGACTTGCGTTTTTAACAGCAGCATCTCTTTCTGTCTGTCTGTTGTCACATTTGTATCCCGACTTTCCTCCAGGGAGCTCAGGACAGCACACAGGGTGTTATTCATTTGGAATGTTCTAAAACAGTGTGGAACATCAGTGCACTGTAATAATTCAATTTACATTTAAAAAGCCCTTTAAGATTTCTGGGAGTGGGGAGAAGACTAGTTTAAAAAGGAACAATTAATTAATTGGGTATAACGGTTTATGATCGTGTTATATGCCCTCATTTGATTGCGCTAAAACAGGGGTCAGTGCTCTCTAGTGCACTTAGCATAATGGTTTATCCAGACCTGTTTATCTTGTCTTGAATTGTTGTGTGTCTGTGTGTTGCTGTGGAGGAGCCATCCTTCATGGCACTTAGACGGTTGCAATGTTCTGAGGAAAGGGACAGGATTTTGTTTTAAAGAAGGAGAAGTGGTGTCCCCTAACAAGGGACAGCTGGGGAGGCAGCAATAGAAGACAAAAAAAGAGCTAGCGGAGAAAAAGAGAGGACCAGCCGAGGGAGTCTGTATTAGAGAGAGTTGTCCCAGCTAGGAGATAAAAGCTACATTACATGAAATTAATGGAAGCTGTCTGAGACATACATGAATCACTGTTTCAACACTGAGAAACCAGCACAAAAGAAAAAAGAAATCTGAGCACTAACTATATCTTCAAAGGTCTCCTATTTACCCTGCTATCCTGAGTACAGAGACAAGGGAGGGGGGCACAAGGGGGGAAGACTGCTGTGATTGAATGAATGAGACCATATGAACGATATTGGTGCCGTATGCATTCTATTTAGCTGATATCAAACACAGTTTAATGAAAGTTAAATAGTTTCTGAGGAGTGCATGAGCTGGAACGGATTAGATTCCACAGAGGGGTCTGTCAGCATATTGTTGCTCACACGTATTCCCTTCTCGGAGCTGCCACAATTCCAGCACTCCATTAGCAATACACAAAAGACTTATGCAGATAGTGGGCAGGAGCACGTACAGCCATGTTGGGAAGAAATAATGAAATAAAAGCCGACACATGATGGAGGTTTTGTTCAGTGTGCTCATCTGAAACTAGATCTCTGTAATTCAAAAGGTGATAAGGAAAGAGAGCAAAGCAGGGAGGATGCGAGGAAAAGGGCACGATGATGGTGACGATGGTGATGATGGTGATAATAATATCGTCAACCTCTCCATACCCAGGACTTACCTTTAACCCAAGTCGGTACCATGGACCCAGTTCTCTCCATTGTATATATTAATGTTATCTGCACAGTGTCATATATATATACCATTGTACATTATTGCCTTAATCTTAGGGAGATTTAAACATCTTTAAATTTATCAAAGCCACTGGGCTTAAGCATGCTTAAATCTACATGGTATCATAGCTTGTATAGATTTTTGTTGATGTAGCAGCAGTATTGGTGGTGGCGGTGGCTTTACCACCACCATCGTCACCACTACTAAAAGGGGCTGGGGCATTCCACATGGAGACGCAGAGCAGGATACAGTGGTGATCCTGCCTGGTGTGCTTCATTGTGGTTACACAGGGATTACATAAAATACAAGCAAGGAACCCACAAAGATTGGCAGGAGTTCACTTCATTTTCTGCTGTTTCTCCCCCCACACACACACACTATTTCCTCTTCCTGTCTTCCTGACAGCCACCACATCCTCTCCCATTTCCCCGCTTTCCTCTCTTCTTCCTACTCACCAACCAACCTTTTCTTTATCTGGCCCCACAGACTTCAGCTTTATTCACTGTTTATTTACTTCACCTATACTCTACATTTCCCCACTGGAGACCCAAAGCAGCTAACATCATTCTCCTTTCCTCCATTTTATCTTCACAACAGTCCTGTGAGTTAGATTAGGCAAGCTTGTGTGGCAGAGTGGGGATCTGAATCTTGGTCTCACCGATTCTATATTCTAACCGCTAACCATACTAGATCTCAGCCTTCTCTCCTTTTCTCTCCCTGCCAGCTTCTCGCTGAAGAAAGTCTGGCCTAGTTACAAAAGTCATGCACCATCATGTCACTCAGGACTGGAGAGTTATGTGGTGGTCACTGCCAGAACCAGCCAAGTCATGCAAGTTGTGAGGAGGATGCTTCTGGACCCATGAGAGTTGTGTGGCATCAAATCATCCAGTAGCTACTACTGCATTCGAGTAAACTGTGCAAATTACATGGTAGCAACTTGCTTGGTGGTTGATTTTGGGCCTGGCCCAATGATTTCTCCCTACAGGGCAGGAGGGAGGGGAGCAGGGCTAGACTGGGAGGCCAAAATAACCCATTTGAATGCTGGCAATATTGTGGTTGTCTAGTAACCCCACACAATAGCCACTGAGATCTCAGAGAACATTAATTTCTTAAAGTACAGGTTCTGCTTTCATTATGGTGGACAATTTTCAAGGTCCCCCGTCCCCCCCGCAAACCTGGGGCTTTTGTCAGGTTTATAGAAAGACCTGTCTTGTACGTTTGTGGTTTCAGTCTCTGAATCCATTGACATTAGCTTGTGTGCTATTATTTTTACCATTGTCTTCTTTGTATCTCTTCAGTTTTTCTGCTTGTCTTCCTGTCTTACAGTCTTACAGTTTCTCCATTTACAATGTTGTCATGTAACCCTGCCATAGGTAAGGTCATATCCACCCATCAATTGAAGATAAATAATTTAAAGGAAATATATAAACTGCTAGTAATTACAGGAATTTGATCTTCTGATGGACAACATCATGGACCATTCTGGTGCTCTTTTGATATGGAAAATAGTGTCTCATTTTAAAAGATTAAACTTTTTCTGGAATATTCTAGAGGGATTTGAGGTGGCATTAGGTTAAAAAAAATCTGCACAGAGTAAAATTTTGTTTTATACTTGCCTCAATGTTTAGGTGAACAATTCTCCAGTGAAATAAAACTCAATGGTGTATTCTGAGCTATTGGTTTATTTATGAAAATATTGCTATCACTAAAATTTATATACATTTAGACTTTCCTTCCCTTTATATGATTGTTCTGTCCTTCTGCATAGCTTATAATTGTTCTATTAATTATGGTTATTAATATTTTGCTCTTCTATTTTTCCAAAGGTGTCTGTTTTAGAAAGATGTTGGCTACGGTCATAGCTGACTATTTCAGGGTTTTTGATTTAATCTGACAGAACTAAGCTTGCACCATGAAATTTGTACTTTCACTGGAAAATAGGAGTTGCCACACTGGAACAAAACAGTTTCTCTATTTAGGCCAGCATTTTGCTCCTGTTAGAGGCCTTCACTTATTATTTATTGTTTATATCTTTAAAATGTTTATTTCATATTTTCAACAGGTGCAACTTAGTTAAAACAATAATAGCAAAACACCCAAAGACCAAACATTCGGATAAAATCTCTCAAAAGAACAAAACTGAAAAAGTAATATTCTTCTCTCCAAATTGCTGAACCAAATAAAATCATTTTAATTTGCAACTTAAAGGAGAAATGAGTATGTAGTGAACCTCTCTAGGAGCGTGTTCCAGAGCAGTCTCTGGCCGAGGACAGACTGGCAATCTGGAGCGGGAGGAATCCGGAGGCAAAAGCTGCGGAGGGAAAATTCCCCGGGGCCTGACATTCACACTGGCCAGTGTATTGCGCAAGGATGCTGTTACGAAGCGTTCAGACTGCTGCGGAGCGACCCCGGGTGGGCCGGCCTCCGCAGCTTGTGGCCGGGCTGTTTCGGCAATGTGCGTATGTGCGCATAAGCGCTCATGCGCAAATTGCCAAAAACGGCACGTTCACACAGCCGCCTCTGCTTGAATCCCGCCTTCTTCTGTTTCACACTGCCTGAAAGCGGGAGGCATGCGGAAGATGACCCCTGGACCCCGGTTTCTCTCGGTGTCCTTCTACAGTGAGAGGAAACCGGTTTCAAAGCGCGTAAGTGCGGAAGGGAGCCGAGGGACAGCTGCGGATGTCTGAACAGGCTTCCTTCCCCCGCTTCCCAGGTGGAACTCGCCTAGGGCAGATTGCCAATCTGTCCTCGGCCTCTGAATAACATCTGTGTGATAAGGCACTGAACATAATTTCTGATGAAGATCTTGGAAAAGGGGCATGTTTATTTATTTACTTACTTGCTTTAAAGTCTATTGTTCTTGCTGAGACATGAGATTCAAGATGGATTGCAAAATTAGCAGATAATCCAATAAAAATACAGTATATAATATACTATAAACAATGCAAATACTGGATTACAAGAATTACAAGAACAAGCAGGGGGATTGCTAGAATTTGTGAGGGGCATCTCATATTCCATCTCCCATCTTTCCTTTTTCCCTTCCCTGAAAGTTCCCATAGCCTCTCCCCTTTTCCTGCTTCCTTCTCTCCTTCCTATCAGCCAGCCTACCTTTATCCACCCAGTCTTCCCAGCAACCACTCCCTGAGAAAACATGGCACAGTTCTGGCAGCCAGACTGGGCCAGACGCAGTTGTGCAGTGAGGAATCTGCAAGGACTTGCAGGGTGAACCTCACTTTTTCCTGTATCCCTCTTCCCACACTGTTTCCTGCCATCCCCCATATCTTCACTTTTCCCTATACTCTGTCTTTCTCCACTATGGTACCCAAAGCAGCTTATATCATTCCCCTCTCCTCCATTTTATCTACACAATAACCTAGTGAGATAGGTTAGGCTTAGAGTGTGTGATTGGCCCCAAGCTCACCCAGTGAGCTCCTACGGAGATTCAAACTGGGTTTTCCTAGAGTCTAGTGTGAATCTCTAAACTAGGAACGCCAGCTTCCAGGTAGTACCTGGGGACCCCCCCCCCCCCCCCCGAATTACATCTCATTTCCAGACTACAGAGATCAGTTCCACTGTAGAAAACTGATGCTTTGGAGTGTGGACTCTATGGCATTGTACCCCACTGAGGTCCCTGTCCTTCTCAGGCTCTATTTGCAAAATCTGCAGGAGCTTCCCATCTTGGAGCTGGCAACCCTACAACACTACACCATTCTGGCTTTCATGGGATGCAGCAGCAAGTAGCTGCTCCTGGGTGATTCATGCAAGTTGGGTAGTGGCAAGTCACCTGGAGGTTGCTGGCAGAGCTGGCCCCAATGTGTCCTCCCTCAAAGTCCAAAACAGCCTCGGAAAGGGCCCTGTCCCCTCCCTTTTACTGACAGAAACCTAGGCTTAAAAGCTAGCAATATTCTTTGTTTTGTCTAGCAACAGCCACTGAGGGTGTTTATTTCTTAAAGTTACTGGTATGGTTTCTATTATTCTGGGTAGTTTTAACCTCCTTTAAAAAAGTTTAATTTTCAGATTTTTCTGCAAACCTGGTGCTTTTCAGGTTTGTAGAAAGACCTGTCCTATCTCTTCATGGCTCCAGTCTCTAGACTTAAGTATCCTCAGATCTGGCCATGTTGAGAATTAGACACACTGACAAGCAGGGATCCACCAAGACTTATGGGGAGCTCCTCTTCTCCTTCCTTGAAAGCTCCCATAGCCTTTCCCCATTTTCTGCTTCCTTCTCTCTTTTCCACCAACCTAGCTTTCCCTCATTTCCTCTTCCTAGCAATGTCTACCCAGGAAAACTATGCCTAAATTGTGCAGTGCCAGCCACTGAGCCAGGTCCAGTGGCATGAAGGGGAAGAGTGATATGCACTCAGATATAACCAAGCCGAATATATATCTAAAAATATCTTATTCCGGGGCTCCAATATATCCAGATATGAAAAATACTGTGGTTTTTGGAGGGTTTTGCCACACACCCCTAGAGGGGAACCTGCAAGAACTCGCAGGGGGCACCTCACTTTCCCCTCTATATCCTTTACCACACTATTTCCTCCTCCTATCCAGTGCATGACTCATCCAGGCCTGGCTGCTTGCTGGTCTTCAGCAGCAGCGACACGACAAGAGCAGTGTTGTGCAGTGGTTATGTAATCCCTAGATTCTTAATCCTTAGACTCTTAACTGAGTTGGCAAGGGTCAGCTGAACTCCATCCAATGAAGGAAGCACAATAACCTAGGCTTGAGGCATACACGACCTGCTCCAGCTTGTGAAATGTGTATTGTTAAGCTAGAGCTGGCCTTATTTACAGTCAAGCAAGCAAAAAACTGTTCGTTCATTGCGGTCTCATTTTTGTGTGATGTCTCAAAAAGAATCTCAATGCAATCATATGTATGAACACATGAAATCTGCTCATTTGGGGGAGAAAATGTTATATCAATGTGCATCTGAAACACAGAGTGGGAAAGGTACCTTGAAGGCACTGAATATTGCTGTGAATTGCACCTACTCCTGTTCATTTCAGAAGCTCCTATTTCAAGCAGAATTCAGAGCAAACTTTTGAAACACCCAAGGAGCAATACTGGACAAATGTGCTCACCCCTAAGCATGTGCAATTCAGACTAACGGCAAAAAGGTACTATCAAAAAATAAAGTCTTATGAAGTCAACAGCAATAATTCACAAAATCTTTCTGGCTAAGACTACTGCCTTCCCTCTTTTAAAATCACATCTCTCTAACACTGCAAAGATTCGGATTTCATGTTCACACAGACTTTGCGTTTAACATTAGTGTAGGGATATTCTATTGAAATGTAGCCTGAACTTCATAAAAATATTTATAGGTACCTGTTTTTATCATTTTTTCATATAATTAGAGTACACATGATTGTTGGTGAATAAAAACATATTATTCAATAGCTTTTCCATTATATATTAAAGTAATTGAACTTTATCTTCCCTGTCATAGTGAACTTTACTGAATATGAGAGGAGCCTTTAAACACTGGTATGCTCATGGTGAATAGAATAGCTGACGGGAGCCAGTTTAGTGTAATGGTTAAGAGCAGCAGAAAATAATCTGGAGAACCAATCTTAATTCCCCATTGCTCTGTATGAAGCCAGCTGGGTGACCTCGGGCCAGTCACAGTTCTTTCAGAGGTCTCCCAGCCCCTAAAACCAAGTCTTAGCTACCACTAGCATAACACTAGAGCTAGAATTTGCGACTGCCAGACAAACTTCAGATCTCCTGGCTATTCTATACACAATGCCTTCAGATAACTAAGTAAATAACTAAGCTGATGGATTCTGTTCATTATTCTGATCTGAGCCCGTTTGTGGGGAGGGTGGGGTATAAATGGAATTAATAAATAAAATAAATAAATTACCATACTTTCTATGGAATTTACCTGTATTCAGGTCTGGAGACCTATAGGCAAGTGGCTGATGTTACGGGTGGTAGATAAAGTGGTCAGGCAGACAGGTAAGGATATGGACAAGTAGGCAGATATGTGGACAATCAAGGGGATGGAGAATCAGGCAGATCAGCAGTTGACTCTTTAAAGTAGGGATAGATAAATATGCTTCTTTCATGTTGTAGGCTGTCACTGAATTGCCTCGATCCACCCAGTTTTGTTGCTTGTATTGTTGACTCATTCATTTCTTTGACATTTTTGAGACGCTTCTCTTCAAAATGTAGGCAGCTTATATGTACAGCGCAAGTCATTTATATACCATACATAATATTTATACAATGTATACTGCTGATGTATTGATGCACAAATCATGTAGAAAAATATGTACATTTAATGGGAAAATTTGGTATGAAGAAACAGAAAATGGCACAAAAATAAGGATTTGAGATTTGATTTTTGATATTATCACTGTCTGTGGGTGATTTGCTCAAACCGAGGAGTAAGGCCAAAATCTTCAACTTTATAGGGCAAGGTTGGGATCCTGTTAACTCCCTATGGCCACAACCCTAAGGGCACTTTTCTGGGAGTAAACCCAATTGAATAACAAAGTTTGAGTCCAGTGGCACCTTCAAGACCAACAAAGTTTAATTCTGGGCATACACTTTTGTGTGCATGCACACTTCATATTAACATGAAACTTACTTTTGAGTAGACCTATTTGAGATCAACCCTACCCCCCATGTTCCCTGATCTCTGCTGGGGCAGAAACTATAGCACCATTTTTTTACTATCAGAACTGTACTGCAGAGCAGCTGAGATCCGGCTAGCCATTTCCTTTGCTCAAACTCGAGAGTAAATTACCTGGACATTTCTTTTGTAGTCTTTAGTTTGAGACCTGCTGACACGTTATCCCATGGAGTTTGGAAGAGGCATGTGAGTTCACCTATCTACTAATAATATAGTGAAGGTCTCACTTTCCACCTTGCAAATGGTTTCTCAGAGTTAGGAGGGCTGGCCCTAACTACTCATTTCCTCTTAGCTTATTAGGGACAAAGGATATGGACTCCTGTAATTCAGTCAAAGACGTGAAGGGACAAATGTGAAAATGCCCCAATTTTCTCAGATCCTCTTCTATTCTGCTTTGAATCCTCCCCTATTAATTTTAGCCAGACCGACGATGAGAATTTCCTCAGGCATCACTTCTGAGTCATTTTATCATTATTCATAGAAGTTTTTTTTTTTTTCCCCCAAAAGTGGACCAAAACGGAGCAAGCTGAAGATCCATTTAAGGTTGCCTGACAGATCCACTAAGGTAATTGGCTCCGTATCTTCATCCCCTTCTCTAAATGAAGATAATTTTATTAAGTGGTGCAGGAGGTGTTTCGCTCATGTCACCAGCTGCCTATTAGAGACAGAGAGGGCTCCGCCATATTATTTCCATCTGTTCTTATGACATTATGTCATCATCGTCGATGGTTACATCATGTCAAAGGTTGCATAGTCTCATGCATTGAAGCCTGCTTTTTTTTTTAATGCAGGTCCAAGATGTCCTTTTCAGGGCAAGGAAAGAGGGGAGGGGAAAGAGAAATGACAAACACTAAAATAGCCTTTTTCTTTTGACTATTTAGATGTACATCTGTTCGGTATTCTGCCATGTCGGAAAAGATGACTATTTCAAGGAGTGCCAGAGTTCTCTAAATTCAGAATGTGGAGAAAATTGCATTAGTATGGGGGATACAGTGCTATGTTAAATTGTTGCAGCTTACTGTCAATCACCAGACATACAAAAGTATCTGTCAGAGAGGCAGGCTATATATGAAGCAAATAAATAAATGCAATCGTAGTTTTCCCATATGGGTATGCTTTACGCCACATACCTATGAAGCTGGCATCTGATGTGGTACAAGATCACTGAAAACCACTGAATCCATAAGTTTTATTGTCATGCTACCTCCTTCCAAAAATACTAATATGTACAGTATTTTGTTTAAAAAATGAGAGAGCATTACTGTGTCTCAATAAATGGGACCCAATTCACACAACTATTTATACCCTGATTTTCTCTGATTGTAAGCCAAAGTGGCATACAACATTGTTTGCTTTTCCTCCATTTTATCCTCTCAACAACCCTATGAAGACAGTTAGACTGAAGTAGGTTATCACCTGGTGATAAGGTTGATAACACTGCCTTGACAAATGATGGGGGATTTTGAAGAGGGTGCCTGTGGAAGATGGAATTTGGGGAGGATGTGTTGTCACTTCTGGGCCAGGCGATAGGAATTGTCTGTTCTAATAACAAAATGTGGCCCCATCTGTGGATACTTGGGGCCGCCCTGACAAAAAGCAGATTTTTCAGCAAACTGGGGGGATCTTTCAGGTTTGCAGAGAATTCTGAAAACTCAAAAATAAGTTGAAGGGATAGTTAATCCCCCAAATACAAGAGTGTTGTCTACACAAGAGCAGATACAGCTCCTACCCTCCACTGCAGCTGAACCACTGAGGTGGTGAAGCTAGAGCTGGCCAGACTGTGGGGGGGGGGGGGAGAACCGCCACCATGTCTAAGCTGGGGTCAGACTGGTGCAGGGGGAGCTAACATTGCTGTGGCAAAACTGGGATTGGGTGGACTGTGAAGGGGCTCCCACTGTTGAGGAGACAAGGCCAGAGGGGAGCCGCTGCTGCAGTGAAGCTGGGGTCAGGTGGGATGGGGGAAGCCACCACCACCATTGAAGTGGTGAAGCTCGGGCCAGACAAGATGGGAGGAGCTGTCAGCACAAAGCTGGGTTTGGCAGGCTGGGGGTAGGGAGCTTCCACCATTGAGGCAGCAGCGCTGGGGGGAATCTGCTGCCCTAATGAAGCTGGGGTCAGGCAGGCTGGGAGGAAATCCCCCTAGGATTATTGAGGGTCCCCACTTGTTTTCCCTAGTATCTATGATGAAAACCATAAGGAGATGTGGACAATAATTTCCCAGTCATTTTCCCTTTTGCTCTTCAATTTCTTGAGAATGAAGGATTTGGGCTGAGGGAGGGGGATTTGCCTGCTGCTGGCAAGTAAATGTCAAGCACAATTGGTAAATTTCCATGGCAAAGTGGGGATTTAAACCTGGGCATCCCAAATCTGTCAGTGTACCATCAGTGCTTATCCCATCACTTTTTGGAGAGGGATTGAATACCAAGTTTTCTTTGTCTGCTTTGAGAGATCAGATTAGGTCAGTCATTCTTGTCACTGCATTTGCTTCTTCTGGTGCTTGGTTTGATTTCCTGCTACCACTGGTCTTTGCATATTGGTTTTTGGATATCTTTTGTCAGATCTGACTTGTTTTAATTTTGAATTTCTGTTTAATTTGCCTTTGTTATGAACCATCCAGGGAGAACTTACAGTGGAATGGCAGTCTATAAATGCAGTAAACGAATATCACAGAGTTAAGGAGATGAAAATTCTCCTGGACTGTGGAAAGGGTGAATATACCTGCATGTGCTTGCATACATACATACATACACTGAGATTATTAAAATACAATATGGTTGTATATCTGCCTAATCTCTGTAGTAGTTTATCACTACCTCTGTGTTTTAGTTTGTTCCACCTACTTTTTTGTATGGTTTGATGCTGTCCACTTTTCAGGGGGATTGGGTTTTGCTGAACACACTTGGATTGAAATATTAAGTGTTTACCATCCTCTTCCATAGACATGGTTCCCGGTATTATGTTCTAAATAAATCCTTTTAGGCATGGTGGAATGGCTTGCATTAAGTGACAGAGTTTGGCCCCATTCAAGGCTATTACTTAGCTTTTTTATATTACTTATTTACTACCGTAAGGGCAGGAACAGGGTGTTTTCCCTAAATCCTTTCCCCCCCACACACAGAAGTGTGCTCCATGGCATGTTGTGCTCTTCGTTTTTTAACTAGGAGAATTTCTGAAATTAATTCCAGCATTGGAGCATGCACCATTTGCCTTAGTGTTTAATCCCTTCAGTTCATTTACTGCTTTGCCTCCTACTGTGTTACTAATACCATATGTGCATTGATAAAAACATGTGAAGAAGTATTGCACAAAGATTCTTCTTGCATTTTGTTTCACAAATGTGAACATATGCTCCTGAGTATTGGTAACACACTTCACAAAAGGAGTTTTGATACAAATGTGTACATAATCATATCAAGAATAGAAGCTGGGGGGAGGTTGCATGTACATATGTGCATCAGAAATGCAGAAGAAAGAAAACAAAAATGAATGAACTGAAGGAATTGAAATCTGTAAGAATATAAGAAGAGACCAGTGGGATCTAACCAAAGGTTCATCTAGTTCAGCATCCTGTTTCCCATTGTGGCCGACCAGATGTCCCTGGTTGGCCTACAAGCAGGGGTCATTTCAAGCAGGAGCTAGGGGGAGCTCAGCTCCGGGAATTGGTGCCAGCCCCCCCCCCCACCCCCGGCGGGGGAATGCCTGCTTGTGTCATGGCTGCAGCAAAATGACCCTGTTCCCTGGAAAGGTCCTTGTTCCTCTGACCAGCCTTCTGAAAGCTTCAGCCACCACTGAAGCTATCCTCCCAGAATAGTGGTATTTCTGAGGCTTGGATTAGTAGCTGTCCCCTCTCTGCCAGCTCTTTCTTTCTTTCTTTCTTTCTTTCTTTCTTTCTTTCTTTCTTTCTTTCTTTCTCTCTCTCTCTCTCTCTCTCTCTCTCTCTCTCTCTCTCTCTCTCACCTTCTGACATACTTCCAGTGATGTCAGGTGGTGTAGCATATGCAAATAAGTTATGCTAATGACTTATGCTAATGAGCTCCTGCCCCTCTTTTTCTCCGAAATGACCCCTGCCTACAAGTAGGGCATACAAGACATCATTTAGGGTGGCCAGATTGCCAATTCTGGGTTTTACCAAGGATCTGGGCATGCCACCCATTATCAGTTTGGCCCATTAGTTGGCCCAGGTTGTCAACTTCCATTTAAAAACAACAACAGAACAAAATTCCAGCCCATTAAATCTAGAGATAGAAGGCATTGCAATATATGAAGGTATACTGTTCATATTACTTGGTGATCTTCCACATAATAATCTTCAGCATATGTTTTAATTAATTATGCCAATAAAAAGTATGTTTGGGTTCTGCTAATTTGGGGTGGGAGTGAACTGAAGGACAGCCAGCTCTTGGCAAGGAATCGGTCATCCGGGGGTTCAAGTTAACTGACCGAGGTTATGGACTAATATATCAGTCTTGAGGTTTGTAGCCCTTTTCTTCATGGTGTGTGCAGAGAAAACTCTCAGACCCAATATTACTCTATTATTGTAAGATATCTGAAGTTGCAACGCTATGGACACTTACCTGGAAGTTCCATTTAGGTGTGTAAGATTTAGGGCCAAACTTGATGTTATGTTTTTTGGTGAGTTGGGTCTAGTTTCCTCTGACCCACTTTGACAGCAGCTGCAGGAAAAGAAAGTTGGGTTGGGGGAACCTAGACACAATCCTCTAGTTTTGATGAACTTTGGTTTCAACTTTAAGGCTGTTACCCTCTTCACAATTCATTGATGGTAAGTTTCTTGGTAATCTATGAAACTCCACTGCAATCAATAGGAAGTAGGTGCACACAGGAAAGCTGCCCAGACCCTGACTGCTTCTAAGGCTAAATGTTACAAGATAGGTGTGTGCTTAGTATTTAATTGTCAAGGGTTCAAGACTTGGGAAAGACAAGAACCTCCTTCACAGGAGTTTTTCCTAGCATAGTCTTTGAATGGATGCAGAAACTGGCACAACAAAATCCAAGGCTATAGGAGATGGTGCCTTTTTTCATCTTTCTCACTTCTGGACAAGCTTTGCTGTTCTATTAGAAGAAAGTCTGAGCAAATCCTGGCATGAACAAAAACTCAAGTAATGGATGTTTCCCCAGGTTTTTGTTTTGTTTTGTTTTGTGTTGGTTAATGGAAAGAGATGCAAAACAACTGGTAGATAGCAAATCAATTTGCTTAATTTACATAATCAGCAAGCAGTTTGCATGGTATGCACATTTAAGTTGCCCAGGTTTGGAGAACTTGAATATGACAGCTCTACAGAAGTTGTTTTCTGTTGTTGCCACTCAGCAACTGGTATTTGCTGTTCTGGCTCTGAGAATGGCAGTTTTGGTTAGCTATCATGATGAACAGCCATTGATAGACGTATCTATTATGATTTCATCTAATCCCCTCTTTTTTGCTAGTCACCATCACTGTATCCTGTGGCAATTGGCAATGGTTTTGATTTTTTACAGCCCAGTCCTAAACACAGTTACACCCTTCTAAGTTTGTCTGGCAAGGCAGGATATAAATGTAAATATTGATTTCAAATGGTCTCAGAATTGTGTAAGTTTGCGTAGGACTCTACTGTTAATTATAATTTTACCCAGGGCTCATTTAGTAGCAGGAGCTCCTTTGCATATTAGGCTACACACCCCTAATGTAGCCAATCCTCCAAGAGCTTACAGAGCTCTTCTTACAGGGGCTACTGTAAGCTCTTGGAGGATTGACTACATCAGGGGGTGTGGCCTAATATGCAGAGGAGCTCCTGCTACGAAATGAGCCGTGATTTTACCACCACTGGAGCAAAGATGTATTCAGTACAAAGTTCAGAAATAATTTATAAATGAAACAATGGAACATTCTTAACTCAAAATTAAAAGAAAAATTTGGATAGGGATTTTTTTTTACAAACATACTGTATAGAAGCACCATTTTGGATTTTCTGATCAGACTAAGCTAGAGTGGCTAGAGTAGGGGACCTAGATTCAAATTCCCACTTTGCCATGAAAAGTGCATGGTGAACTTGGGCCGCTCACTCTCTCTCTCAGTCTAACCTACCTCACAGGGCTGTTGTAAGGATAAAATGGTGGTGGAAAGAAAGGAGGAAGCGCAGGATAAAAATGCACAAAATGAATGAATTTTCTGCCTCATGCACCAAAATGTCTTTTGCCTGGGGAAAAGAGACTAGCAGGGCAACCCTAAACCCTAATCCTTCCTAATCCCATTCACCTCAGTTGATTTAGAAGGATGTAACTCTGTTTAGGATTGCACAGTATGTGTGGGTGTCCATAGTCCACAAGTATTGTGGTGTGAATGAGACACAGCCTTCCTTCTCTCTTACTTCTCTGCTTGCCTCACAGGTCGGCTTGTCCCCTGCCTTCCCGCTTATCCTTCTTCTGTCCAGCCTCACTTTAGCACATTCTAATACCTTCTGGCTTTGACCTTTTTTTCTGCCAACAGACTATTCAAGCCCATGCTCTTGTTTAGTGTACATCCTGTCTGTCTTTGAGAGCTTCAACCCTTCTATGGGCAAGAAAACAAATATATTTGATGATATTTTACTTGTAGACAAAATAATGTGCATTTCGCAAAAGCACAACCAAGCCAAAGTGTCTTATAGCTGGATTTTGAAGACGGAGGCATAAAGCGTGTACTTTAGCACTTTTCAGGGACACGACTGGCAACTGTTTTTCTTCAACCTGCAGGTGGCATTAGCAGTAAATATGGATTTCCTTTCTTTTCTTGAAAAATGTTTAGCAGTGAAATGAAGAAAGCTGAGAGCAGATCTATTACATGGCTGCGTGCTTGAAGTTAGCTACACTAACTGAAGATGGCATTTTGCATGTTTTGTACTATATGGGAATGAAAATGGTCTGGTGTGCTGGTTTATATGAACCTTTCAACAGTAACGAAGAACACTTGAGCTTTCTGTTCTTTCTGTCTTCTTCAGCTGATATGAGAGAGAATCCAAAGGTGTTTGAGGGTGATTGTCTCTGCAGCATAAACATGCACATACACACAGCAGAACTAAAATGAATATTCTCAGTGACTCAAAATCTGCCCAGTTCCAATTTCTCTCCTGAACTTTTCAGCATAAAATTTTGACTGAAAGGTTGGGAGGCAAAGTTTCACTTTGACATTTGAGTACTTCTCATACTGGCATTGCCAGGCACCAAGTATGCTGTCAGATGTCATATATTATAATCCTAAATCTATCACATGTCAACAATCAAATACGTCAAAATAGCGAACATTGAAATTATTAGAAGATGTTCATGATAATGCCTTGCTCTTGGGCATGTAGTATTTTAATCTGATTGCCAGGTGTCTTGTAAACTGGTTTGTAAGACTTTTCTATCTAAAAGCTGTATATAAATAACATAAATAAATAAATAAATAAATATCAAATATCCAGTGAATATTCTGTCAATATTCAAGCATTCAGATCTGGAGATGATTGGTCATAAATATTCAGAGAATGTGTTTGGGGCCAATTCATCTGAGCTGTAGCAATTTGAGCAGTGCTTTGTGCTGGAAAGAATGCCGTTAAGTAAATTGAACAGATGAAAGTACCTTAAACCAAGTCCGACTGTTAGTCTATCTAGGTTGGTTTGGTCTCATCTGACTGGGGTGGCTCTCTAAAAAGTCTCAAGAAGAGGTTTAATTTCCCACACTTGCTTGCAGAGATCCTTTATGTGTTCAATCCGAACACATTGAACATAGGACCTAGTACACATAAAGCAGATGTTCAGAACCACAGTCTAAGACAAGCAGGGATTGTTTGATTCTTTAGTTTGAGCTTCCTTCTATAGTTCAGCCTGTGCCATTTTCATTTCAGCAATGTGAGTGGAAGAAGATTTTAGTAGGCCTCCACATGAATCTATTAGAATGATTGATTTAAACCCTTTCTATCAATTAAAAAGATGCCTCAGATGCCTCTGAGTAACTGGGTAGCAGGCTGTTTTGTTTTAAGTTTTGAAATGTTGCATTATAATTATTATAGTCTAATTTCAGATGCATGTGAAAAAGGGAGTGCTCAATCACAAAAGCTTATTCCACAATAAATTCTGTTATGTCTTTAAAGTGCTACTGGACTCCTGTTTTATTTTACAGCTAGGGACATTACCAAATGTTGTGACTACTTTGATTTTAATATTGGATTTGCCTTTATGGTTTCTTGATGCTCAAGACAAATATGCAGTCAACTTTTATTCTGAGCAACAGAGAGAAATTTGATGGCAAAATTGTCATTACAAATTGACTGTATGGACAAATGGAATATAACATCTAAAGGGGTGAAATTGTGGCGCAGTGGCAAAGCATCTGTTTTGCGTGATGAAGGTTCCAGATTCAGTCCCCTGCATCTCCATTTCAGGTACCAGATGATGTAGAAAACTTCCTCTTGAGATCCTGGAGACCCACTGTCAGTTAAAGCAGACAAAACAGGCCTTGACAGACAGTAGCCTAATTCAGTAGAAGGGAGCTTCATATATTCTACATACAAATAGCATGAAATGGTTTAAAATGCCATAAAATGACCTATAATGTAAAAAATGTCATAAAAGGAATGAGAAAAATTGGAGGTGGGGGTTAATAAATAAAATACTACAAAAATGCTCACAATGAATCCTTGAAAAACTAAAAGCAATTAAAAATGGCATATTTGTACATTTTAAATACAACTCGTCAAAAATTGTTAGATGTTTCACCTGAAGAAGAGCATCAAATTTTGTTTCAGATATTTTGTTCCAGTGTGAACATCTGAAGTATCCTCATACTGGATGAGAGCTTTGGCTCATTCAGTTCTCTTCTAATGGCAGAAGCTCCCCATTGGCCTTTTGTCAGCCATACCATGTGGGATCCTTCAACTGGAGGTGTGAGTGGCTGAACTGGGGACTGTCTGCACAGGAAAGTGTTTGCCATGGAAGTGAGCAATGGCCCTTGTCCACAACCCTGACAATTTTGAATCAAAGAAGAACTGTTTTTGTAGGATAGCCCTGTGTGTTTTTTTTAAGACACTGGCACCCCTTGAACTGTCAGAATATAAAATATGAAAGGAAAGGGACTAACAAAACCTAATTTCACCAACTCTGGTGCCTGTGGGTGCAACTTGTCAGGAACAGAGGCAGATAAGTCCATAACCTTGTGAAAGCCTAACAAGAAAGCTGCAGTAGTGGTAGGGAGGCTCTTGAATAAAGACAAACAAAATATACACAACACAGAAAGATATTTCATTTTTCTTTCTCAGAAGAGTATTTCACCTTGGTGATTTTGCTTGAGGAAGGACCTCCAATTTCATGTAACACAAAATCTTGTGGCAGCAAAAGAAATTGTACTAGTCTTATTGAATCTCATTTGACTTCCTTGAACATTCCTCACGTGTTTCTGTTGAGGGAGACACTTTTGATTTTCATCCAGTGTTACATTTGGGTACTTGGAGAAGCCCACCAGAGTTATTTATTGAGAATCAGTGTCATCCAAAATTGCCTGACAGATAGATTGGTGTGTCTGTGTGTGGATGAGGAGAGCAGTAGATAAATGATAGGAATAAAACAGTCAAGTGTCTCCTTTAAAGTAGCCCCCCATGTGATTTTTTCCTTAGTGTGGATATGCAGCCCTTACATTCATGTGAAAGAGCCACATACTGGTTAAGTGCCATGAAAGGGAGGCAAGTTGCAGAGCGAATTAGTGACCTAACCTCTTCTGGACCTTGAAATGCTGATATTCAGAAGCAGGAGAGCAGTTGTCATGTATAGCTTGAACAGTAACCAACTCAAGGACTCAAGTGGCAGGTAAGAGGAGGCATACAGAAACACTCTGTTGGAATTTGAGAATGAAGCAAAGAGGAATCTCATCTTCAGAACAGAAAACAGCAGGCTAACATGAGTGAATGGTCTAACTACCGAAGGAGCACTGAAATATCAGGATAGAAGGAGAAATGGAAACAAGTAGCTGAAAAACAGCTCTTGGCTTTTCCCATCTACTTCAGCCTCAACAAGGACACCCCAGTGCTTTATGGGTAAAACAATCACCTAGAATTTGTATCTGACTTGTATGTCAAGGCAGTGTTTTCTGCCATGTGTTTGTTTGCTACCCTTTCTGCAAGGACAAACTCTGTTACATGGCAGAACTTTATTAGCACCAACTTGTACTGTTTCAGAACCCATATGGACATTGCGAAAATCTGCCCAGTTTGAATTGTGATGTAGGTATTGTAAATTCCACTGCTGCAGGAAAATACTCTGTATGTCCAATGCTATCTGACTGGCCATGCCACACCCTTCTAAATCCATTGAAATAAATAGACTGAGAAGCATGAAATGTCCATGGAATGCATTGTTAATTTAATTTGAAGAAACAATGATCAGCAGCTAGATGCCCAAACTCTTGCTGTAAATGCTGGTTGGAAGAAATGGTGGCTGCTAGTGAGTAAACTTTTGTGCATGCTGATTAGAGGGGCAAATTGGATGTGCAACATTTGTGCAAGGGTAGAGGCTAGTGCACAAAAATTGCCATGAACCCCCTTGTGTCAACTTCATGTCTACTGGGAAGAAACTTCTTTAAACTCTCTGCAGAGACGAAGAAAAGTTTGCCAATTGTATTGTGGTCCATTGCAGTTTTTGCACAGGAAATAGATATGGCACAGTTTTTAGTGTTGGTCATGTAAACAATGATGCAAATAATCAAATATATTGTACATGGATCTGGACATGGAAAATGCCAATACACATGCACTGACTCTCTGTTATACTGGTTTGTGCCACAGCTGGTTCAAGATGCTCCTTGTTACATTGAGCATTCATTTAGGCAAAGTCACGACTGTTTGGAGGTTTAAAAAAATAACATGCACAGAACTTGTACAAAAATGGGGGGGTGGTAGATCCTATGGAAAAATTTCATTGATGGAAGGGGGGGTGGCAATCTTCCCTTTCCAGCTTTAGATATCTGACCCTCTCCCCAATGCCCCCTTGCCTAGAAGGGAAGTTTCTGGGGAATCATTTTGGGCTGCAACACAAAGGGGAAGACAGGCAGGTGTGTAATTAGAGAAATCTTCTGCTGATATCCTGAGAACACAATCTGAACTGAAGAAATTAAGGACACTTAGTAATATCCAGAAATCATTGTATCTGGCTATTAGTATTAAAAACCACATATATTTTTCCACCCTTAGATTTATTTATTTATTTATTCATGATTCTATTTATATCCAGCCCTACTCAGCCACGGCCGGCTCAGGGCGACTTACACGTGATAAAAACAGCAATACAAAATATAAAATCATAAAACCATATCCATTACACATTTAAAAGGTGCTAACAACAATGGTAAAAACCATTTATAGATGATAATTAACAATACATTTAAGATGGTGCTCATCGTGATGGATAAACTTGGTCTGGTACTGCATAGGTATTGCCCTTGATTACAGTAAGTAGGGTGGCCCCTAGTTAAATGACTGGTGGAACAGCTCCATCTTGCAGGCCCTGCAGAACTGCATCAGGTCCCACAGGGCCCTGATCTCCTCTGGGAGCTCATTCCACCAGGAAGGGGCCACCACTGAGAAAGCCCTAGCCCTGGTTGAAGCCAGCCTGGCCTCCTTTGGTCCAGAAAGGGTGAGTCAGTGTTGAGACCCTGAGTGCAGTGCTCTCTGAGGAACATGTGGGGAAAGGCGGTCCCTCAGGTATGTAGGTCTCTGACCATAAAAAGCTTTAAGAGCCAGTTTGGTGTAGTGGTTAAGTGTGTGGGCTCTTATCTGGGAGAACCGGGTTTGATTCCCCACTCCTCCACTTGCACCGGCTGGATGACCTTGGGGAAGCCATAGTTTTGTCAGAGCTGTTCTCTCAAGGACAGTTGTCTCAGAGCTCTCTCAGCCCCACCTACCTCACAGGGTGTCTGTTGTGGGGAGGGGAAGGGAAAGGAGTTTGTAAGCTGCTCTGAGACTCCAAGTGAGTGAAGGGCGGGATATAAATCCAGTCTCTTCTCTTCTTCTTCTTTAAAGGTAAGAACCAGCACCTTAAAGCAAATTCGGTATGCCATTGGTAGCCAGTGCAGTGCCTTCAGGGCAGGCTGAATGTGCTCCCATAATGGGAGGCCCATCACCAGTCTGGCTGCTGCATTCTGCAGCAGCTGTAGCGTCCGAATCTGCGACAAGGGCAGTCCCATGTAGAGAGCATTACAGTAGTCTAATCACAAGGTGACCGTTGCATGGATCATCATTGCCAAGTCGTTGCATTCAGGGAAGGGAACCAACTGCCTAATCAGCCGCAGATGATAGAAGGCTGATTTGGCAGTGGCTGCTACCTGGACCTCCATTGTTAAGGAGGCATCCAGGAGCACTCCCAAGCACCTAACCTCTGGCACTGGCACCAGTGGAGCCACATCAAAGGTCAAGAGTGGGATACCCCCCCGGTCCACCCCGACTCAGGCACAGGACCTCCGTCTTCATCGGGTTCAGTTTCAGTCAGCTCAGCCTAAACCAGACAGCCACGTCTTGTAATGCCTGGTCAAGGTCTTCTGGTTTGGACCAGCCACCCAACAACAGATAGAGCTGGGTGTCATCCACATACTGGTGACACTCCAGCCCACACTTCCGTGCAATCTAGGCAAGGGGGCACATATAGATGTTGAACAACACTGGGGACAGCACAGCCCCCTGAGGCACTCAACAATCAAGTGGGTGCCTTCAGGAAAGCTGTTTTCCCAGCGCCACCCTTTGTCCTCAACCCTGAAGAAAGGCAACGAGCCATTGCAAGGCAAGTCCCTGGATTCCAGTGTCAGCGAGGTGATATGTCAGTAGCTGGTGGTTGACAGTGTCAAACGTGGCCAACAGGTCTAACAGCAACAGCACCGCTGATCTGCCTTAATCCAGATGTCTCCAGAGGTCATCTGTGAGGGCGACCAGTGCTCTCTCTGTCCCGTGACCCGGGCGAAAGCCAGACTGGAAGGGGTCTAAGATAGAAGTGTCATCCATAAAGGAACAAAGGAAGAACTCACATGTAACCCTACATAGGATTGTACAGTTAGACGTACCACAGGGGACCCAAGTCACATCAGGACTGGGGTGTGGTGGGAGGAGGGACATCTGCCTCCCCACTGCGCTACGGGCCATGATCCAAATTTGGCCCCTGTAGCATTTCTAAATGGAGTTGCCACTGGGAACTTGCAGCTGCAGTATGGCTGTTAGTGCGTGTGATGAACTTCTGTAAAATGTAGCATGTAATTTGGTTCTGACTCATGAGTGGTCAGAGGGGTTAGGCTCTAAAAGCTGCACTCTCTCTGTGTTACTCCCTCCATGCCCATCAAGTTTCTGTTACATCTGATGCCTCTCCGATAACACTTTATTCTTTGTGTTCCTGTACATGGCTTGTGCACTCTCCAAATGCCAGCCCTGGTGGCTTGCTCCATCATGCTACCTGTTTCCTGTAAAACAGGATGAGATGGGAAAGTTGCCCTTCATCTGGCATAGCTCTACTTGTCCAGCTCAAGATCTAGCTTTTTTAACAGCAATAAAAGCTGAGGGTTCCCCCCCTGCTATTCAGTACCAGATTCCATTGTTTTCTCTGCACTCCATGTAGAATCACAGCATACACACAGCTGGGACAAAGGGCTTTCTTCACAAGGCTAGAGAGATAATTGGTTGGACTCAGTATGAAGGCATTAAGAACTCCCATAGCCTGACATTCCTTTTCTTTTGCATGGAGATTGTTTAGAGATTTTTTATGAAAATGTACGTCTATGCTCATTCCATCTGAGACTTAAGAATACAATGAGAGACCCTCATATGGTCCAGTTTGGATGACGTTCCATGAAATGAAGAAGTATTCTAGAGACCTTCCCATTCATTCTCTCCTGAAAGTCTATTCCAGATATAAGAACCCTTTTTCTATCAGTGAATGCTGTTTCTATTGAGGTGTTCTTGCAGAACCTGTCCCCCCCCGCCAATTATGCTTTGACTTCGCCTTGCTCACAACACACACACACACATGTGCATGTGCACACACACACACACACACAAAACACACACACACACAAAGGCATAATGTGCCTTCATTAAACGCCGCATGAACTGGGCTAATATTAAAGTCAGCACCACCACCTTGAAGATATCACAGTATGTGTACCAGAAACCAAAGCTAACAAGACTAAAATGGGCGGTTATTGTTTGCTGATGTGCCCTAATGTTTCTCATATGAGCACTTATGATGGATGCCTGCGCTGCAGCACACCAAAAGTGCGGTTGAAGAAAACATTGATCGGCATACAAACTTTGCAAACCGATACTGAGTGTGTCCGCAAAGTAGGCATCACTTGATTCAGGACCCTGTTCAGTGTAATGGTTACTTTTTACTGAATTTGTAATAAAATGCTGTGAACTCCTGTTCTTGCTGAGGAGTGGCTCATGGTGTTCTAAACTGCTCTGTTCTGTGATACAAGGTCTCCTTGACATGAGTCACCATTAGCAGTTTGTATCCAGAGTCTCCTGGTATGTGTTCTGATCCCATTTGTGAAGAGTGACATGAGCAGGAAGAAGAGGGACTTTTGCCTAGAGATGATGATGAAGAAGAGAAGGGATTGGATTTATATCCCACTCTTCACTACACAAAGGAGTCTCAGAGTGGCTTACAATCTCCTTTCCCTTCCCCTCCCCACAACAGACACCCTGTAAGGTAGGTGGGGCTGAGAGAGCTCTGACAGAAACTGCTCTTTTTCAAGAACAGCTGTGCCAGAACTATGGCTTGCCCAAGGTCATCCAGTAGGTGCAAGTGGAGGACCCGGTTCTCTCAGATTAGAGTCCACACACTTAACCACTACACCAAGTTAGACAGAGAGAGAGTGACAAACCTCAAGTCACTTGGTGAGCTTCCGTGGCAACATGAGGATTCGAACCTGGGTCTCCTAGGCAGTGTAGTCATGGTGAGAGGGATATTTCCTCTGGGACATTCCAGGCCCCTTCCTTGAGTATTCAGTTTTCATTTCTTTTAAAAATTAAATTTTCATCCCTTTTACTTGTGGAGATAGAATTAAATGGGTGTAAGCAGTATTTTGCCCAGTTGCTCAGTAAGAACTCTAACCTTGTTCCAATGTTCTGGCCAATGACTACAAAGCACTTGGAATGATTGACAAGCACTAAGTTTTTTTAAAAAAACACAATTAGGCTATCCCTGTTTGTTGCTGTGAACTGATTTCCTCATCCTGGATACTCTTATGCTCCCTCACAAAATTTCTGGTTGTGGGTCTGCTGCCCAGTTTGCCTGGCCACGTGCCTGGGCAGCCTCTGGCCAGTTTTCTTTTTGAGCTTGACAAACATGGAAGGAGGATGCACACAAACATTTCATTCCATTTCTTTTTGGGTTTAGGTTTTTATTTTCAACTTAGCTTTCAATGACTCTGATCATTAGCAGACCTCACTACAGGCCTCTTAAGACTGCTGCATTTGGATGGATGGATGAAACATGATGTGGCAGAACAGGAATTTATTCAGAAATCAGACTGTTTCAGTCCTGGTCTAAAGAGAGATTAGGTTTCTTTTCACACTATAAGATGGGAAAGTAACATGGTTTTGTATTCTTGGCATCCCCTTGTAAAAAGACTTAGTAGTGCATAATATTAGTGAATAACTTTAAGAGTCCTTGAGTAAACATTCCACCACTAGCATCTGACAAAGTAGATAAGCCTGCTATGCGGGGAGAGAGGCCTAGAAGCTGAAATAAATAAATAAATAATCAATCATCTATGAAAATTCAGGTTCTGTAAGAACAACAGATTGTCAGAGAGGTGGGACTGGATTTTCTTAATATAATTTGTTATCACCATAAAACCTGTTAATTTTCACTATGTTCAGTTTTAGTGTTCATTGGTTTCAATGGAAAACACACCCACCCATTAACAGTTCTCCCTCCCAACCACTTAGGATGGAATTCGCAAGGATTATCACCCTCTCTGAGAGACAATTCTTGTCACATGTCAGGCAGATAGTAGAAAAGGCATTGTTACAGACAATTAAAATCTTCCCTTGACAAGTAGGCATAGAGAGGCATTTGGCAACATTGGCTGATGAGTGAGGCTTTCCTGAGATCCTCAAATGCCAGATGAGAAGGATGTCTACTTTTAAATAAAAACAGAGGATGCTGTACTTGGTTGATGTCAGTCTTTTTTTTTTTTTTTTGTCTTTCCTACAATGGCTGACTTCCAGTATCAGGAAGGGTAATGAAAGCTCTCCTATCCTCTGCTGTGCTCCAGTTTTGGTTTAAAATAGACCTCCTGCTTTTCCTTGTGTTTGGGTAGGAGGTTTCCTGTCCTTTCCCTGTAGGGGCTAAGGCTGCAGTCACACACACTAAACAATCCACTTTCAACCCACTTTCAGTGCACTTTCCAACTGGATTTTGCCAGTTCACACAGTAAAAATCCAGTTGGAAAGTGCACTGAAAGTGGAATGAAAATGGATTATTTAGTGAGTGTGACCACCGCCTAACAGTTACTTGGGATGGGAGGAACAGGCACAATTGCAATTACATAAAATTGAGGATGTAGAGAGGTCTTCTCTTATGCACTGAGCTGTCAGATCCTTCCTTACAATTTTTCTCTTAAATCTTGTCTAGTCTGGTCCTGCTTTTCACTGGGGGGAGAGCATTTTGCCTCTACTCCATGCCATTCTGCCCTGTATTAGTCTGCCTGTCTGCCTTTCTCCCAGAGAGTATAAGCAAAACATTTGCCCCTCACCCATACAGAATGGTATTTATCTTGGAGGCAGGTTGACATAATCTAGTGCCTTCCTTTATCCCTCCCCCAGCCTGCATTCCAAAATATCCAATTAAAATAGTCACCTCTCTCCCCTGTTAGGTGTGTTGTGTATTATTTGTAAGGGGAATGCAGTCTCTGCCTCTATTCTCCCCCTCCCATGTGTAATGTCTGCCTTCAGAGAGATCTAGCAAAACATTTGCCCATTGTAGTCAAGTAGATTCATCACTAGAACAGAGAACAAAATAATCATTGAAAGGGACTAGGGTTGCCAACTCCAAACTGAGAAGTTCCTGCAGATTTGGGGGTGGAGCCTGGGGAGGGTGGGGCATGGGGAAGGGAAGAACCTCAGAGAGTATAATGCCATTTCACCCTCCAAAGCTGTCATTTTTGCCTAGGGAACTGATCTCTGTCATCCGGAGATCAATTGTAATTCTAGGAGATCTCCAAGCCCGCCCGGAGGTTTACAACCCTAAGCAAGACCTATTACTAAGCATCTATCATAGAAACAAGAAACTTTTATTGGCATGATTAGCTGAAAGCAGAAATGCTGCATAGAACCTCTGGGACTCGGACTACAACAGTTGCTGATTCTTCTGATTGAAAGATGCCCGTGTTAGTTATTCTCTCTGCTGAGTCAGCCTCTTCTTGTTGCTCCTCTCACTGCCCGCACTCCATGTAACTGTGAAAAACATACAATGAGGTAATAGAATAACATGCATTTCCAAAGGTTTCTGGAGTTTACTGGCTTACCTTTGTTTAAGCAACTGGAATTGGTATTTTAAAATCTTTTTTAAAATGTTAGAGGTGATTTAAGTTGCCATCTCGATGGATTTTGCTTACTAGTTTGATTCTACTGTGTCTTCTCAGCTCAGCTCTTGGCCTGCAACTGATTTGGCCTTAGGGTTGCCAGCCTCCAGGTGGGGCCTGGGGATCTCCCGCTTTTACAGCTGATCTCCAGCTGACAGAGATCAGCTCCCCTGGAGAAAATGGCTGCTTTGGAGGGTGGACTCTATGGCATTGTGCCATGCTGAGGCCCCTCCCCTCCCTAAACCCCACCCTCTCCAGTATCCACTCCCAAAGTCTCCAGGTATTTTCCAACCCAGACCTGGCAACCCTATTTGGCCTCCTGACTTGCCTTCCTGAAGATCAGCCCCAATTCTCTGCCAGTACTCTTCAGACTGAAGCTTCAGATCCCCATGTGCTTGGTTGCCTATAGTCCAGTGTTGGAGATGATTGGAACTTTTATCTAACGGAGAGGGACAACACTAGAAATTAACCTGAAGATTTGTTTGGAATTTTGAACCAGCTGATCAGAAACACCCTTATGGATTGCAAAGAAGCTGCTGTTTGTTGTTGTTTGTACAGTGATGATGCTTTAGACTGTACACTATGTGCCTCCTTTCTTCCCACCTGCTCAACATGTAAATCAACAGATATTACAGCCTCTAACACTGAGATCCTTAGCATAAGTTACGCCCCTCTAAGTAGTGGACTTCATTGGACTTTGAGGAGTGTAACTTTGCTTAAGACTGCACTGCAAATTTATCTCCTCCCAAGGAGAGTGTTGTTCTAAAGCTATCCTGGAACTATCTATGAGTCAAAGAAATGGGGACTGTAAAGTTCCTTCTATCTAGGTCAGGCTCTGTGTGGGAACACTAGAAATGGAGGCAGAAAGGTTGTACCGTGCTTAAGGTCATCTTGTGAATTCATATATAAACTGAGTTTTGAACCATGGACATCTCTTGCTCATAGTGCATTATTTTATCCACTTATGTTTTTTTTAAATCTCTTTTTGATTTAGAGTAGCCACCAGAAGTAGCCACCAGAAGATTCTTGAAGCAAAATTAGAGGGCAAATCTTGTGGTTTCGTCTTGGGCAAAAGGAAGGCGTTTTCCCAAGAACAATGACATTTCGCAGCAGAGAGGGCTGTTTACTATACTTTGATGGCCACCAAAATTTCACTTTGAGTCAAATTTCAAGGTGAATGCAGAGATTCCTGCTCAAGCAAACATATGAGGAATTATGACTAAAACTGAGAGCTTTGACAAGATCAGCAAAATTACTCTTGGGGAGCTTAGCACTACCACTTTTTACTTGAAGTGAAACCTGAGGTAATTTTGAAGTTCCTGCTCAGGGAGAATCAAAAGAATTTCAGGGAACATTAAAAGATTTCCAGCACATTTCTTGAGAGGCTGGATTCACACATCTCTAACTGTTGCATCACCAGCACACTGTCTCATTGAAAAAGTAGAACAAATTTTGAGTCCAACCTTTAAGACCAACAAAGGTTTATTCAAGGTATGAGCTTTCATGTGCACGCACCTTCTTCAGATACAATATAATGAAAATGTAAGTAATGTACATACATATAGAGGGTGGACAGTTAAAGTAGCATGCAGAGTAACGAACATGTTTTTTAACAGTTCAAAAAATAACAAGCTTAGTTTATATGGCTGCCTTCATTATTCTGAATGCTGTAAAGATGCCACTGGTCTCAACATTTGTTCTGCGGCTTCAGACTGACACGGCTGCCCACCTGGATCATTGAAAAAGTGTTACATTCATAACAGCATCCTCGTCTCCGTGGGGATGTTGGGCAAACAAGAGACTGTATAGAATGGCAAGGAAAGGGTTAGCCTTTTCTTCTTCTGCTTTTTCCCCCCTTTCTGCCCAGTGAAATGTTTATCGACTTACAGGGAAGGTCTCCTTTCTTTCAGTGAGTTAAGTCAGCCTCTGCTTTGTTTGACGCTGCCCATTTGACGAAAGCTTATCCCTGACCTTCTGCCAGAGAGACTGATGACAAGGACAGTTTGCACTAACCTTGACATTCACGAGGGTAAATGACTTTTCTCCCCCTCCCTCCCTCCACACAAGTAGTTGGCAAACAAGCCAGAGCCAGTCAAGAGCTAATGAATCTGTACCTGAGAGAAACTGAACAACTATTGTGCTTTTAAAGAAGAAGGCAGAGCTGATCCTGCAAGGCCTTATGAAACAAATCAAGTTATGGCTCTGCTTATTTTCATCTTCACAAGCTGGAAATCTCAGGCCTGTGGGCCAAATTTGGGCCCTGGTCCAAATCTTTTCTGCTTGATAGGGAAATAGAAGAATGTTGCATTTATGAGCATGAGCTACAAATCGTAATGCAGGGGTAACAATATAGCTCTTTGTTACAGGGTAGCTTCTCAGGATTACTGAGTTAATGTATATGAAGCACTTGGGGGGGCAAGCATTATAGTTTGAGCATTGGCATTAAAGCTGAAGTGAAACTACCTACCCTTTCTCACTTTTGTTTTGCTTTTGAGAAAGCTAGCTTCCTTCTGTAGTATGTTTTTTGGTTCTCTGCTTGATATTTCAAGCCTTCCCAGAAGCCTAGTTGCATATGACGTGTTGATGTCAAGCATATCAGTTAAGGCATTTGCTGTGCTACCTCATGTGACTTTATTTTATGGCATTTGGTGACATCACATATCTAGAAGCATAATTCTGTTTCTCCTGCACTCTCCTCTTGATGATGTTGAGACCGAAAGATGCCCTCTTTGACAAAAGTCCTTGCTGATATCATAGGGCTGCCAACTCCAAGCTGGGAAATTCCGGGAGATTTGGGGGTGAAGCCTGAGGAGGGTGGGGTTTGGGAAAGGGAGGCAGCTTAGTGAGCAACCCTCAAAAGCAGCCATTTTCTCCAGGGGAACTGATCCCTGTATGTAGACCAAAAATCAGTTGTAATTCTGGAAGATCTCCAGGCCCCCTGGAGATTGGCAACCCTGGCACAAACCTTTGAAAAATATTGTCAGTTAGAATTATAAGCAAATCATCAGTGCAATCATGTGAGGTGCTCACTTCAACAGCAAATGAACATTGCAAACAAAGTTCATTTTTTAATCTGTTTTGTGAGTGCTGCATCATCTTTAATTTGGGGACTGGGAATTAGCCTGCTGCAGTAACATGAATATAGGAAAGTGCCTTATATGGAATCAGACCAATGGTCTATCAGTGTCGACTCAGACTGGCAATGGATTTTCAGGGTCTCAGGCAGAGGTCTTTCACATCACCCACTATCCAGTCCTTTTAACTAGAGATGCTGGGCATTAAACACGGGACCTTCTACATGCAAGTGGATGTTCTACCACTGAACAATGGCCCCTCCAATGGCTGTTTGGTATAGAGCCAGTTTGGTGTAGTGGTTAAGTGTGTAGATTGTAAATCTAGGAGAACTGGGTTTGATTCCCCACTCCTCCACTTGCACCTGCTGGATGACCTTGGGCAAGCCATAGCTCTGTATCAGCTGTTCTCTCAAGGACAGTTGTCTCAGAGCTCTCTCAGCCCCACCTACCTCACAGGGTGTCTGTTGTGGGGAGGGGAAGGGATAGGAGTTTCTAAGCTACCCTGAGACTCCTTTGGGTAGTGAAGGGTGGGGTATAAATCCAATCTCTTCTTCTGTTTCTATGTTTTCCATACTGTTACTGCACCATTGCCTGCCAGAAGCCTAGTCTGATGAAAACTGGCTGCGGAGACAGAACAGATGCTTGAAATATACCTCAAGCTCTCTTTGGCTCAAATCAGACATAGCGAATTATGAAAGACATTGAAGAACAGTGGGGGGGGGCTTGTTTTTCAAGCCCTGAGCCCGTTCGCGGGGAGGGTGGGATACAAATCCCAAAATAAATATAAAATAAAAATAAATAAATAAGTTTTAAAGGCACATAATTTGCTGTGCCCTCCCAATAAGCCCCCAGTCTCCTGGCTCATGAGCCCCAGCCTTGCAACATGCCATCGTAGCAGGTACAAGCCAGCAGGTGAGCCGGAAAGACAGCGAGAGGAAGAGAGGGACTCCTTTTTGATTTACCTGTTCACTTGCAGCTTCTGCATCAGTTGTCAAGAGAAACTGTATTGAGGGTTATTGTGAAGGAGGAAAGAGGGAAAGTAGTAGTAGTAGCAGTAGTAGCAGCAGCAGTTTCAATAGCACAAATTCTTGGATTACAGTTGAACTAATTTGGGGAGGGGCTGTGGCTCAGTAATAGAGCATTTGCTTGGCATGCAGAAGGTTCAGGTTCAGTTCCCGGCATCTTCAGTTAAAAGGATCAGATAATAGGTGATGTGAAAGACCTCAGCCTGAGACTCTGGATAGCCACTACCAGTTTGAGGCTATGGTCACACACTAAATAATCCACTTTCAATCCACTTCCAGTGCAGTTTCCAACTGGATTTTGCCTGTTCACACAGTAAAATCCAGTTGGAAAGTGCACTGAAATTGGATTGAAAGTGGATTATTTAGTGTGTGTGACCACAGCCTGAGTAGACAATACTGACTTTGATTGACCAAGGGTCTGACTCAGTTTAAGGCAGCTTCACGTGTTCATGTATTCAATTTACAGAGAACTAAGGGTCATAATACTCACTTTCAAGTTAAAATTTGTATTTAGCCACTCTGAGCCTAAAGAACTTCATCAGCACCAGATGGGGCAATCATTCTGGGGCATAAAATGCATGTTGCAAGCCAGCAAAATTCATATTACAAGCCTGCTATTCTCTAACTTTGTACCATCCCTAATGAGTGCTCGTTATGTCCCAGTGCGTGCTGAGGCCTTTATGAGTTTCATTCTTAGGAGTTTCTGCCACTGATCACAGCATTGATCCATAATCAAATTATTTGAGCTTTATTTAAATCTATTACTATTTAAAAATAAATGAAGTGCTGGGGTGGTGGTGGTGAAATAAGACAAAGACTCAGGATTGCGAAAGTGATACTAATTGGTGCTGATAAAAGAGTTTTGCACCCATATAAGACAAATTAAATGTTTAAGCACATAAAGACTCCATGACCTTCTCAATGCCAACTCTACATTCCACTGAGATCTGGCAGGATGCACTGCAGTATCACACGTGAATGAGAAACAGCCAGGTGACTGTACGGATAAACAGGGATGTAGCTTTCTACGTGGTTAGGGCTTGGGCTGTTTTTTGCATTTAGTGATCAAATGCGCAAACATCTCTTGAACTGTCAGAACATGAAATGTGGAGGTAGCTCAAAGGAAAGGGACAAACAATCCTCTTTGCACCAAGAACGGTGGGCGCCCCTGGGTGAAGCCTGTCATGAACGAGTTGAAGGCAGATAAGTCTATAACCTTGTGAAAGTCTAACAAGAATGCTACGGTGGTGATAGGGAGGCTCCTGCAGAAAAGGAAAGCAATGTTGTACATGGAGGAGGAGATAATTTTTCATCTCCCTCTGGACCAGCTGTTTTTCAGACAAATGTCGCATGTTTGAGATATGAGGTTTTGCAGACAGACAACCCCCACAACTTTGAAAAGGTCACTCAAAACATCTTTCTGCTAGTGAAATGCCCACCAAAGGAAGGAAATACATATGGTACAGCTGTGCTAGATGTGGCTCACCATTCGTTCCTGGCCACTGGTTTCTCAGGGCCAATTCACATGTTATCAAGGCTACACTTTGCCCATGCGGACTTTTGATAGATGTGTGCTGGGAACTGCCTAAGGGGAACTTAATTCTCAGGTGTGTGAGGAACTAATTCAGGTTGCAGCTATGGGGCAGAGAGAGAAGAGGTGTGTACTGGGGGCAGCACAAGAGGTTTAAGACTTCCTCATTCTCTGCCATTTTCTTAAAATGGCCCTGGGGATCCGCTACTTGCCCACTGGGGAAGTGTACATGTACTGATGGCTACACCTACCAGGAAGTTTCCTAAGTGGAAAAATAGTGACTTCCTGTGGCACTGTGAGGTTAGGAATATGACCCCCTTCTCCCCACATGTTGTGGTCACAATCTGAGCTGGGCCTGCCCACACCTGGGAATTAAGTCCTAAGCATAGAATTCCCAGGGTATGTCTGATCAAATGTCCTCATGGCAGCTTCGTGGAGGTGCAAGGACTTTGTAACATCTGAATCAGACTTAAGGCAGAATGACCATACTTCCCTTTTTCCTTACTACAGTTTGGTAGTTTCTAGACAGGCTGCATCTCCTTTAACTTCCTTCTACATAAGTGGCATTGCCACATGCTACTTTATAGGAAAATCAAGTACTGTAATTGGGGACACTTACTGTGAGGGCAAATCCTTTGCTCCAGCCCTGAAAGAATCACAGGAGATCCAACCCCTTCAGGGGTCCCTTGAGGAGGGATCATTCACATGCACAGACTCTCTCTTAATTCACACCTGATTCGTCATGTTGCAGGCATTTTGCCAGCTAGACAGACAAACAGCACCTTGAGTTAGCCGAGGTCCAATTTATGAAGCTCGATTTATCCTTTCCTTTTGCATGACAAAGGGAAACACAATCTCCTTCACAGCACCAACAATAAAGCATTAAAGGAGCAGAACTTCCTGAGGTGTTCTTAAAGAAATATGCCTTCCTGTAACCACAGTCCTCCTTTCTCTTTTATGTTCTTTCTTCCTGTCCATTTGGGATTCTGAGAATTTCTAATTTCATCTTTTCCCCTGGAAAACATGACCACCTGTCTTACAATATCATTGCAACAGAGTTGACCAAAATAAACTCCTCTCCAGCCTCCATCCAGGTTTATTACTGAACTATCTTGGTAGATTTCTACAGAGGAGAATTTTGCTTTTTTGAACTTCTGGTTTTCATGAGAATAAAAGCAATTAAGCTATGATAAACAGGCCATTGCAATTGTAAGGCAAAATCCTCACTCTGGTCTTTTCTCGGTTGCAACTGTCAGAGCACATCTCAGATGCACAAAAAGCATCACAAACAACCTTTAACATTTTAGGTTGGACATAGAGCCAACCAAAATGCCACAGACTTTTAAGTTCTCCAGAATTCTTCCTCAGACCAAATGTTACAAAAATTTTAAAAGGAGGTTGGGGGAGAGAAAGAACCATGATTTCAGGCCATGAAATCTTTTCTAACCAGCTTCCCTGTGCTCAATGCAGCTGCAGAAGAAAAGGAGATTGGATTTATACCCCGCCCTTCACTACCTGAAGGAGTCTCAGAGAGACTTCCCCTTCCCCTTCCCACAAGAGATACCCTGTGAGGTAGGTGGGGCAAAGAGAGCTCTCTTGAGAATTGCTCATGTGAGAACAGCTCTGAGAGAACTTATGGCTGACCCAGGGTCACACCAGCAGCTGTATGTGGAGGAGTGGGGAATCAAACCCAGTTCTCCCAGAGTAGAGTCTGTGTTCCTAACCACTACACCAGACTGGCTCTCCAGGGCAAGTAGATATACACTAGTTCTGGAGAACTCAAAAGCCTACACTCTGTTTTGGGTGATTTTAGTTGATCAGGTCCTAATAAAAGATAATCAGATCCTGCCTTTAACTTACAGGAAAGCATTAATAACCTCAAGACTCTTCTTCAGGAACCTGTTATGGTCAACTTGCTAATGAACCCTGCTCAGCAGTGGCAGGTGAGGTCATTCTGTGGCAGGAACCATCGATTGCCACTTTGTGGTGACGGAAGGGAGAATGGGAATGCCCACTCTCACCAGTAACCAATGGCAGGGAGGGACAGAAGGAGAAGGCATCACTCTCTCTGCGCAAACTGCTGAACCACTGCTACTATGTTTATGTGGAATGCCCCCCCCCCCAAAAATCTGCATGTCACCTTGCTCAGAAACCATCCTAATCATCCCTGTATCGTTCCAGTTTTAGTATATGTGCCCTGAAGAGCTGGCAGCAGCTCTCCAAGGTCTCAGGTACAGGAAGTTCTTTCCCATCCCTGCTGCCTGAGATGAAAAGAGTTTCTCTAGTTAGAGATATCGAGATTGAACCAGTGAACTCCAGCCTCTTTGAATGCTGGAGAAGAGGCCTGCACAGAACTCTGGGAAATGTTTGGATTCCACAGAAGAACTTGTAGCAGGAATGTGTGAGCTGACTAGCTCAGAGTGGAGGTGGCCCAGAAGGAAGGGAGGAGTATTGTTGCTTCTGTGAGCGTCAACCAGAAAGCAGTGATGAACCATAACAATGGATGGTGAGGCAGGGAGTTTTCCTTGGTACGAGAATAAGGGTGCTACACAGAAGTCTCCCTATTTTTATGTAGGAGGGTATATTGTACATTCCTAAACTTTTCAAAGGGGTTGCATTTAAGTTGTATTCACACTGGAGCCGGATGCCAATCTGCAGAACTGATGACTGCTTTCACATTAGGGTCTAATACGCATGGATGATTTTCCTCACTTTCACCATGCAGGTTATCTTTGTCATTGTGCATTTGCCCTTGCTTTCACCTTGCATTTCCACTGGTTTTATTTTTCGTTCTGCATTGCTTTTTCTCCCTTCAGCGCTCAGTTCGCTTTCTGTTCGCTGTTTCTGTGGGTTTTATGAAATGGGTTTTGTGACTGTCTTCCCCTAGCTTCACTTCCAAACCAAAGGTTATTCAAAACATGCATACAAATTCCCTCGGATTTCCCCCCTCCCTTTCCCCACCCCTCAGAGGCTACTCCAGTGCCCACATTAAGGTAGTTCCTCCCACTCTGCACCTTCCGCCATCTTCTCCTATTCATTGGTGCTTACTTGTGAAGTTTGGGGGTTTTTTTTAATGATAGGCATTTATCAGTAAACTTGGATGGGGGGGGGGGGGGTTTAACTGAACCAAATGGTGTTTGTGTGAGTGTGTTTGTGTGTGTTCTTGGCTGAGGCAATGCTGGGCAGCCTGGTTCAGACCAGACGGTCCAACAGAGCCCACCCAGGAGCCAATCTTGTGGGGAGATCCTGCAGGCTCAGTTCCTTGGTGGGCTCTGTTGACTTGACATGCTTTTCAGATGCTTTTCAGTCCTTCACGAACAAAGGTCAACAAACTTATCAGCCACTTGGAAGTTCTTGCACTGAAAATTTGGATGGGATTAATGCTGCAGTTAATGACAAATGTTAGGCCAAGAAATGAGGATGTGGCAGAACTATTGTTGTTGCTTGCTAAAGTCCCAGTGCTCTCAGGCCACCAGGTGTCAGAAATCTAAATACCTCCTTTCACCTGGCTCTGCTTCCCAGGATGACTTTTGTGTGCGAAGCCTGTCCCTTCCTTATTGTACCCCTCTCTGTTGGGAATGAGGCCTCTGGAGATTTGTGTGCACTATAAATAATTGGCAGTCAAATGGATGTCGGGATTGGACTCAGGGTGAGGCAGCCTGTGTGGTGGCGGTGGCCAAGGTGGAATTTGTCTGAGCTGGGAGGAGTGGACCCTTCTTTGGAAGTATCCCATTGTAGATCCTGGGCTTCAGACTCACAAAACTTTCTTTAGCGCCCCCCCCCCTCGCACAAGCTGAGATTGCTACTCCTGAGGAGAGACTGGCTTGCTTCCCATGAGGGTGGCTGGCAGGACAAAGAATGGTGACAGGGTTTAGGAGACTGTTTCTTACCAGCCCCCCCCCCCCACTAACACCAGGCTGCTGAATTCATTCACAAGCTGGACAGGGAGAAGGTGGAGGGAGGAGAGTGAGCAAGCAGCCACAACCCCATGCTTTCCCCCTCCATCATTCTCCCTCCTCTGGCCCTCCTTCCCAAAGGATTCCTATGGCAGGTAGATTGGCCTGGTCATGGTTCCTCCCTCCAGCCTCCATCTCCAAGAGAGGAAGTTGTGAGAAGAACCCCTGTGTGGTGTCCTGAGCAGCTGCAGCCTCCCCTCCTTCTCCTGCACCTTCTCCATCTTTGTGGTTGTCACTGCAGGAAGGAAAGGGCAGGAATTTCAGGGAGAACTGTGCTGGGGCTCTGCAGAGCAGTGCTGGGGCAGCCCCAGAATGAGCCACCCCCCACATGTCACAAGTGATGTTCCCACCACAATTAAGCAAAAACTGCAGGGTTTGATTATAGGTGCAGAGCAGATATACAGAACACAGAATGAATGTGCTGGAGAAAACAGAATGGTACATACAGCAGGTACACAGCTCCGAGGTCAAGCTTAAAGGAGTGACTCCTTGGATTCTCTGGAGTAAGCTAGAGTGAGCTATCCATGCAGAATGGGCCTATGTGTCTACGGGTGAAATCCCTTTTTTGGATGGGAGAGTACTGAGGTCCTGCATTCCTGGAAAACAAAGGCCAGGAGGAGTACAGAGGTCTTCATGAAATTTTATTTACTTATCAGAATCCCAACTTTCAGCCAGAGGTGGCTTACAACTTAGTTTAAAACCCATCAAAGGAGTAAGCATTAAATATTTAAAATGTAATCACAAGCCAATCTATTTTCTCCCTTCTCCTGTTTCTATGAATGTGACTGACACTGGCAGGAGTCAGGGAAGCAGCTGGACTATCTACCCCTTTTCCTTGTCCCAGCCCTGTCTCCCATAGCAATCAAGGTGCTTAAATAATATAATATAGCAATAAAATAGCTTTCATCTAAAAATAGAGGAAACTTATGGAAAATACATCAAACAGAGAACCAGCTGTGGATCTGCTGAAAGCACCTAGTGATGTAATGCTTCTTTTTCATCACTAGGTGTCTCTATATTGCTGCTTGCTCAGCTAATGGTACAGCTTTGATTACATACATTGATATGTACAATTTTATTACAGGAAAAACACAAGCAGCTCATTTTCCATTCTTTGTAAGTAGTTTTTCAGCCGCATGGGACCAAAGATCACTAAATTGACAAAGATCTAACTTTTTTAAAAAAGATGAACAACAGAGTGTGGTAAGAAGCGTTTTCAATTACTGGTATATGTTGAATACAAACGCTAAAAGATCCAGGTGAAATACATTAAAAAGCTCATTGACTGTATAAACTCACCCCCTTAGGCGCAATGCACTGACCTGCCATGGTGGTGATATTCTTTGTGTGGGAAAGGAGGGGGTAAGACATTTTCCTCTACCATGAATATGAAATAACATATGAAGTGGCTGCTACACATGCAAGCCTGGCCAATGAATTTTCTCCCTTCAAAATAGTGTGTGTGTGTGTGTGTGTGTGAGAGAGAGAGAGAGAGAGAGAGAGAGAGAGCGAGAGAGAGAGATCATGCAGCTTGTGCATCTATGAACATTACAGCTTCTGAATATAGAATTCTCCTTAAATTCTGTATTATGCCTTAGGGTGTGGGAACCATATAAAGAGAACTGCTGATCCTGGAACCATATGAAAAGAATAGCTGAACTCAAGTATTTTCCATTAAAATAAATACTTAGTCTAACTCAGATCTGAACTTGCATTTCATACAGGGAAAACACCACATATGAAGTGGACCAAAAGCAACACGGCCAGAAAACTAGCACAGGGTCACAATGACATCATTGTCTTAACAAAGTGCAAGCCAGAAAAAAAAGTCATAGCAAGGCCCTTCAGGTTTTTTTTAAAAAAAAATCCTTTAAAGGCAAGGAAATTGTGCCATACCAAATCCATAAAACTCAGAAATCACCTTATAAAAATTCTCTACACCAACCAACAACAAATTATAAAACGATTTACTGAGCTAGGGACCTATCCCCACCCACTAACCAACAGGATAGCAAAGTCAAGATATGTCACCTGGGAAACCTAACACTACATTTTTTAATTTATATTTTATTAATTTTAATACCAAAATGTCAGTCAATAAAAAGTGAGTGGAAACAGTTTCGTATGCAAGGGTTCTCATCCTCATTTAATTCCCCCAACTCCGTGTCCCTTTAACACTGCCTTGACGGCTTCTCCCTTTCATTAAAAGTTCCTTTGTATTATTTAGAATCAAATTGTGAAATTTGTATTAAAGATCATTCAAATTTCACAAATAAGATGCCCAGAAATCAAAATTAGCTTGCTTTTCATGCCCATTTCCCCTTGAGTCAAACACTCCATAATACTGTATTCCTGATTTGAACATATATGCCTTAGTCAAGTCTATTGGTTTATCAAGGTCACTATTGTCTACTGTGACAGAAAGCGATAGTCCAGGGTTTCAGGTCAAAGTCTTTCACAGCACCTACTACCTAAGACTTTTACCTGGAGGTGGATGGTAGTTCAGTGGATCTTCTCCATGCAAAGCAAAAGCTCTGCTGCTGAATCACAGAAGCTGCCCTTTCCTCTACGGGAACTGATGTCTGTAGTCTGGAAATCAGATGTAATTCCAGGAGAACTCCAGGATCCACCTTGAGGCTGGTAGCCCGGTGTGTATACCTAAAACTATTCTTGATAGTAAAGGTAAAGGTTTCCCTTTCTTGAAAGCCAGTCGAATTTGACTTTAGGGAGTGGTGCTCATCTCCGCTTCCAAACCGAAGAGCCAGAACTGTCCAAAGATGTTTCTGTGGTCATGTGGCCGGCATGACTAGACACCGAGGTGCATGGAACATTGTTACCTTCCTACCAAAGTGGTACCTATTTATCTACTTGCAATTTCTTGCTTTCGAACTGCTAGGTTGGCAGGGGCTGGAATCAGAGATGGGAGCTCACTCCATCATGCGGCACTTGGGTCTCGAACTGCTGAACTACCAACCTTCCAGTCTGCTGTTCAGTGTGTTGTCTCTGCATTCTGAAAATATTATCCTAAGAAGCATCTATAGGCCTGAATTTTTATATGTAAGCAGGGCTTTTTTTGTAGAAAAAGCCCAGCAGGAACTCATTAGCATAATAGGCCACACCCCTAACAGCACAGCTCCCTCCTAGGATCGGCTTCCACAGGTGCCCCGTGGCTTGCAGGGTGCATGGGGAACCCGAGGAGGAGAGGCAGTTCTTCTTTCCCTTCCTGGATCGGCTTGGCTTCCCCAAGTGGGGCGTGGCTTGGCTTCCCCAAGTGGGGCGTAGCTTGCAAGGTGCCTGGGGAACCTGGGGGAGGGTGGCAGTAGGCATGGCCATCTTAGAAGCCAGCCAGAACTCCGTTCCTTTGCATTCCTGCCTCAAAATAGCCCTGTATGTAAGAATATCACCTCTCTGAAGATTAGGGTTGCCAAGTCCGGGTTGGAAAATACCTGGGGACTTAGGGGGTAGAGCCAGGAGAAGGTGGGGTGTGGGGAGTAGAGAGGCCTCAGCATGGTACAATGCCATACAGCCCACCCTCCAAAGCAGCCATTTTCTCCAGGGGAGCTGATCTCTGTCAGCTGGGGATCAGTTGTAAAAGCGGGAGATCCCCAGGCCCCACCTGGAGGCTGGCAACCCTACTGAAGATGCATACCCCATTTTTCTTGGCTTTACTTTGATTAGGTCAGTTAGTGAGGAAAGGATATGGATGCTTCGGCTTCAAGGGTGTGGAACCGAAATAGGCTGGCACATTTGGAACACATCTTTCATTTTGCATGGATATGCTCAGTCTACATTTTCAATACACATGTTCATGACTCACCCTTAATCTTTTTAACAATTTTGGAAGAAACAGACAACAAGGCTAGACCAGGTAAAACATTACATACATGGCTGTGGTGAATTTCTGCCCCCTTGGAAGAGAAAGGCGTGCCTTGAGGGGACCAAAACTTTAGCTTTTGAAGGCTTTTGCTTAATCTGCTGTTACTTTGGTGTTATTTACCCTCCCTCCCTCCCTATATATATATATGTATATATATGTATATATTTCTGACCAGGGGTCCTTTTGTAAAAAAAGAGGTACAGGAGCTCATTAGCATAACTTATTTGCATATGCCACACCCCCTGACGTCACCGGAAGTGTCAAAAGGCCACACATCCCTGACGTCATCCGCAGTGTGTCAGAAGGCAAGAAGGGAGGAAGGGGGAAGGAAGGAACAGGAAGGAAGGTAGGTAGGTAGGTGGGGGAGAGAGAGAGAAGAAAGAGCAAGAAAAAAAGAAAGAAAGAAAGAAAGAAAGAAAGAAAGAAAGAAAGAAAGAGAAAGGAGGGAGGGAGGGAGGAAGGGGGGAAGGAAGGAAGAAAGAAAGGAACAGTAAGGTAGGTAGGTAGGTGGGGGAGAGAAAGAGAAGAAAGGAAGGAAGGAGGGGGAAGAGAGGGAGGAAGGAAGGAAGGAAGGAACAGGAAGGTAGGTAGGTAGGTGGGGAGAGAGAGAGAGAGAAGGAAGGAAGGAAGGAAGGAAGGAAGGAAGGAAGGAAGGAAGGAAGGAAGGAAGGAAGGAAGGAAGGAAGGAAGGAAGGGGCGCTTCTCCCCCCACTGGGTCCGGTGTTTCCCTCCCTCCCCCCCCCGGTCTTGCTTGGGCCTGAGTGGCTTCACGCCACTCGGGCCAGCTTCTCCCTCCCTTGCGCCCCCTCCCACGGCCCCAGGAACAGTGAGTGGGGGAGGGAGGGAGGGGGCTTCTTCCCGGGGCCGGTGGCGCTTCCCGCGGCCCCGGGAGCAGAGGGAGGGAGGGAGCTTCTTTCCGGGGCCGGCGGTGCTTCCCGCGGCCCCGGGAGAAGTGAGTGGGGGAGGGAGGGAGGGGGCTTCCTCCCGGGGCTGGCAGCGGCCTGCCACAGCCGGGAAGGGTGAGTGGGGGCGGGGCTTTGTTATGTGCCCGCCCCCCAGCCTCCTCTCTCCCAGAGCGGCGCCCCGGCACACCCCAGCCTCAACGGAGCCCTGTTTCTGACCCTTTTGCTATATATAAGAATACCACCACCCCCAGGCTGGATTCAGGTGGGGTAGCTGTGTATCTGAGGAAGTGCGCTTGCACACGAAAGCTTATATCATGAATAAAACTTTGTAGGTCTTAAAGGTGCCACTGGACTCAAAAATTGTTTTACCCCAACAGGCTAGGCAGGCTGGTGCAGACCAGGTGATCCAGCTGAGATCCAATTGTATTCTTTGAGCCAGTTTGGTGTCATGGTTAGGAGCGGCAGACTCTAATCTGGAGAACCGGGTTTGAGTCCCCATTTCTCCACATGCAGCCAGCTGGATGATTTTGAGTCAGTCAAAGTTCTCTCAGAGCTGTTCTCTCGAGCAGTTCTCTCAAAGTTCTCTTAGCCTCACCTACCTCACAGGGTGTCTGTTGTGGGTTGGGGAAGGGAAGGAGATTGTAAGCCACTCTGAGACACTGAGTGAAGGGCGGGGTACAAATCCAATCCCCCCCCCCCCACTGTGTTCCCTGGCTTTGCTCCACATCCAGTCTTGACTCAGCTGATGCTGTGGAACTTCTGCTGCTGTTGCCTTCTGGGCAACCATCCCTTTGGATAGCCTCTGTTAGAGGGCATTTCTAACAGCATAAGAAGAGGAGGAAATAATTAAAAGGCCTGTCTTGCCCTGCCCTCTCCAGATTTGCCTACTGTCCACCCTGTCTTCCCAAACTGATGCTGCAAGCTCCCTCCCTTGTTTCCAACACTGTAGACAATAGGCCAGGGCACCAGCCTCCTGGCCCCTAGGGTTGCCAGCTCTAGGTTGGAACTTACTGGCAGTTTGGGGGAGGAGGGTGGAGTTGAGAAGGGGAGAAGACTCAGCAGAACTGTGATGCCATAAGAGTCTTCCTCCGAAGCTGCCATTGTCTAAACTGGAGATCACTTCCAAGTCTAGAAGAAGAACTACAGGTTCTACCTGGACCTTGCTGGGCCCACTGAAGGCTACCCCCTTCTTCTGGGCCAGAGTAGCCTGTATGGAAGGACCCACACTGGTAAATGGGGTGGAAATACATCATCTGGGGGAGCGTCATGGGCCTGGCTGGACAGATGACCTTACTACAAAGAGTTTATTATCTTTTAAAAATGTGCATGGAATGGTATTTTAACTATTTGAATAGTCTTAACAGCACATTCTGTTGCTAAATGTTTGGTTCCTGGAGACCATGGCTTTGCTGAAAAACAGAAGTGCTGGCAAGAGCCACAAACCTAAAATGGAAATGGAAAGACCTTTTCAAAAAATGATGTTGAACTATGCAAGCGAGTTGGCCTCTTCCTTTAAGCCTTATGAAATATGCCCGTATAAAAAGCCAGGAGTAAACAAAATTCTGTGTTTAACAATCTCCAGGCCTTTTAGCTTTCCCACAGAACTGACCCCTAAAACTGTAACCCAGCGATATGGGTGAAAACAAAGCTCTGTAGAAAAAGTACAGGCTGACCCAGCCATGACCTTCCTGCAGCCAGGTGCAGGGAGGGAGGGGAGAGCTATACAGTCTAGCGCATTCCACTTGAATTTTGCTTTTGCTTCAAGAGCTGATAAAGAATCTTAGGAAGCCAGGGGAGGAGAGGAGACTGAGGGAACTCTTTTCAAGATCCAGGGAGGGATTTCAACAAATAAAAGAGAGCTGTTTCTAAATTATTGACTGATCACTGATATTGGGGGGAGACTAGAAGGGTGGAATGCACTTTCATAAGAGGGACAGTAAGGGCAGATCAGTTTTCTTTGGGAAGGTTGGAGAAGAAGTAAGTCTCAGTTAAGATCTGTGCCATGGCATTCATGTGCAAAACATGGTAGGTTACCGGACTGTATGTGTAAAGCGCTGCCACTTTATGTGTGTGACTTTAGACTGACCCTATAGTTTTTCTGAGGCAAGAGATGAACAGAGATGGTTTGCCACTGTCCCATTGGCTGGTATGGGTTTAGGCCCCACAAATGACACCACACAATCATATCACCACTTCAAAGAGGGGGAAGGTTTGCAGATTTGTGGCAGCCTGAATCACATGGGGTTTCAGTCATGTGATTGTGGGCACTTCCCATCACACACAGGACCCTAGTGCTGGACAAATGTGAAGCCAAGCCAGACCAAGTGAAGCCAAGAGGATAGTGTGTGGAATAGAACTCTCCAGTTTGAAAGAGAATGTGTTTTTATAAGGTTTTTCTTGCCAAGTAAAACACCAGGCACTACTTAAGTCATCACCTATCCAGAGACACTCAAGGAGTTCGCTTATATAAGGACAGCTTGAGTTACCCCTCTATGTGGATTTTCACCTTTCAGACAGATGGATGGGCCTTATATTGGTAAATGGATACAAACAATGCAGGTGCTACCCAGTGTTTTTTATAAAGTAGGTGGGTCTTTTGTCCAGCACTGGCTGTGCAGATCTTCAAAAAAATTTATTTGGCAGCATTTGTTAACCAAAGCTCAAGGTTCCTCACTGCATTGCTGAAGATAAGCAAGAAAAGTATTTTAAAAGAATATGTTCATTTTAAAAGCATCCTGTTAAAAAACAGCTTCTGCCTGAAATGTTGAAGAGGTACTATTAGTTACGCATGACCTCACTTACTGACTGACATATGGTGGTTGGCTCTGCCAATTGTTGCAGCCATTTTGTGGTCAGCTTTGCCTCCTGTGCCAGCTATAATGGGCCTGTGCCCACCACCCTATGTCAGAATTCCAAAGGTACATGAAGGCTCAAAAAGGTTGTGTACTCATGTTGTATGGCATCACATCAACACTGTACTCCCTCCCCTTCCCAAACTCCAGTAAGGTTGCCAGGTCCCTTCATCACTCTGGCGGGGGGATCTGGGGGCCATTTGGGAGTGGGCATGGATGCCTCCAAGCCCCACCCCCAAGAGAAACCACTCACCCGGCCACCCCGCTCCCTCCCCTCCTGCCCAATTTAAAGGGCTTCAGCCCTGCATGCTGTGCCCCCCACCCCACTTGCAAAAAGACCCTTTAAGGGGTTTCTTTGCAAGCCGAGTGTGTGTCCATGACCACCCCTCTCCCTCCCTCCTGCTAGTTTTAAAGGGCCCTCCAGCTCGTCGGCGGGCCATGTGGTCTCCGCCAATCAACTGAAGCCCTTTGAATTGGGCAGGAGGGGAGGGAGAGGTGTGGCCAGGTGGGTGGTTGCTCTTGGGGGTGGGGCTTGGGGGTGGGGCTTCCCCCACCAGCCATCTGGCTGGAGGTGATAGAAGCCCCCAGAAGTGAGGGATTCCCTGCCTGGACCTGGGGGCTGGCAGCTCTAAACTCCACCCACTCTGGGCTCCAACCTCAAATAGCCAGGCATTTCTTAAACCAGAGTTGGCAACCATAGCTGGAAGGGAAGGGAGAGCAGAGGGTGAGTCAGCATGTATGTGCCTGAGAGGCACACTCTGCCATCCAATCAAAAGAGCTTCCTGACGCTTTTGCTACTCAGTATCATAAATGATTGGGGTTTCAGTGCTTAATATTTCTGGCGGGAAGGGGGACTAATTTTGGATGTCACCCTATTCACATGTGAAGAAGGGGTGGCTGAGGGCATGGTGTTTTTCATACAAATGGAGCTGGCTGGTTGAGAGAGATCAACCCCATATATCCATATATCTGAAGAAATGAGCAATGACTCACAAATGTTCATACCCCGCCACAAATTTTGTTCGTCTTCAAGGTGCTACTGGACTTTTGCTCTTTTCTACTGCTACAGACAGACTAACACAGCTACTTATCTTGATCTATCCCCATATAGCCATACACACTTCCTCCCCTTGACCTGCAGTGCAGCGGGGATAATCCCTAAGGTGAGGACTATAGTTTCATTCCAACAGAGTGGAAGGAAAAGTTACAGAAGGAAATGTATTTCTTAAAATCAGTAGAAATGCCTGCCAAATAGATTAACTTATCCAAACAGAGGCCATTATGATATTTTTTTTAAAAAAATATTAATGAACAAAACAACCCCAAATCAAACAAAATCTCCAACACAAGGCTGCTGGAGAGAGGGGTATGTCAGATTCATGTCCATTTCTCCAGAAACAGCATGCCCTTTGTAAAGTACTGGGTTTGGAGATTCGTTGAGTGATCAAACTTCATAGTTTATTTAGAGGTCGAGATAAGGATACAAAGCTGGATCCTAGGGGTCCGCTTATATTCCTGTCTCAAACCACACTTCAGTCACATCCCACTCCCGTGATAGGCTATTTACAGTAGGAACCCTTTCCATAGGTCCCTTTCAGGATCCAGTCCCCTTGATTGGTCCTGGTCTGGATCTGCTTTGTCTATTGTTCTTTGTGCACGAAGCGCAGGCACTTTGCCCAGCCATGTGTCCGTTTCAACTGCATGGGTGACTTCCCAGTAGGAACACAACACCCCTCCCCCCATAGTTCGGACCCTGCCTGACATACATAGTCCCTGAGGTAGGTGGGCCTCCACCATTCCCTGGTGGACCTCCAGACCTCTGGTGCCTGGGCAGGTGGTTCTGGAGCTGGAGCTGGCCATGCATCTGGTGTGCGCCCTGGTTGCTCGGTGCCAGCCGTTGGTTGCTCGGTGACAGGTTGCAGGAGTTGCTCTCTGACTGTTCCTGCAGGTCGGTCGGGGGCTTCTGTGGGAGCCTCTGTCTCCCCTGACTCGCCTGGATCGGGTGTGGTGTCGTCCTCTTTGAAGTCTGTGGGTTCCTCAGACAGGAGATGGTGGCAGAGCTGGTCTATATGATGCTGCCAAACTTGGCTGTCATTCCCTGTTACTTTGTATGACAGTGGGCTGGTTACTTGTACTATTCTTGCCAGGATCCAGTGGGGGCCCTTTGTGAAGTTCTGGGCATACACTGGGTCTCCCAGAAAAAAACCCTCGGGGGGGGGGCTCCTGTGACTCCAGAACAGCGTAGTGCTCTGGAGCCTGGTTGGGATGGAGGCAGTCAAGTCGGGTGGTGAGGTGCCAGCCCATGAGTAGCTTGGCTGGGCTTTGTCCGGTTGCAGTGTGCGGTGTCATTCGTTGGCCAAACAGGAAAGTGGCCAGTTTGTGGTGCCAGTTCCCCTTGTCCAGCCGCCTCAAGGCTTCCTTTGTTCTGTGGACTGTATGCTCCACCTGTCCATTGGTGGCCAGGTGGAAGGGCATGGAGCATACATGCCTGATGCCATAATATTGCACTAACTCCCGAAACTCATCCGACATGAAGGCTGTCCTGTTGTCAGACACTAGTGTGTCTGGGATGTCGTGGGTGCTAAATAGCTGCCACATGGCTTGGATGGCGGCTTGGGAGGATGTGGAGGCTACAGGAACAACTTCTAGCCACTTAGTGTAAGCGTCCACTAAGATGAAGAAGATCTGTCCTTGGAAAGGCCCGGCAAAATCTATGTGTAGCCTGGCCCATGGCTTGTGGGACGACTCCCATGGTCCCATGGGAGCGCTCAAAGGGGCTGGCTGGGACTCCTGGCACTTTTGACATCTCTTTACCTGGGCTTCTATTTCTCTGTCTAGACCCAGCCACCAGATGTAGCTCTGGGCCAGGGCCTTCATTCGCATGATCCCCGGGTACAATTCGTGTAATGCTGTGAGCACCTGCTTACATAATGGAGGGGGCATGATCACCCGGCTGCCCCAAAGCAGGCACCCCTTTTGGGCAGAGAGTTCATCTCGCCTGGTAGTAAAAGCCACAAAGTCTGGTCCTGATGACACGGGCCACCCCCTCCCCTCCCAGTTGAGGACCTGGGCAAGGATGCGATCCCAGGCGGTATGGTGGGCCACCTCTGTGACCTGGATTGGCCAGTCTGGCAGATCTTCCAGCAAGGTGATGTGGTGGGTCAGGGTGGAGGCGGAGTTGCAGTCGGGCAGCGGAAGATGGCTGAGGGCGTCAGCATGGCCCATGGCCTTGCCGGGGTGGGGGACCAGCAAATAATTGTAGCCAGCCAGGAATATGGACCAGTGGAGGACTCTGGGTGATAGCATCTGAGGGGTCTGCCTGTCCGGGGCCAGGAGACCCAAGAGCAGCTTGCGGTACATTCTGATGGTGAAGGGCTGGCTGTATAATCATGGAACTTCTTAGTTCCTGCCACGATCACCAGGATCTCTTTATCTATTTGCACATAGTTGCGCTCAGCCATGGACAGGGTGCATGAGTAATACGCAACTGGGACCTCTGCAGTCTGCCAAATGGTGGCCCAGGACTGCCCCCACCCCATAGGGAGAGGCGTTGCATGGAACACCACTACATGGCAGGGGAGGGCAGTCTCAGGGGGGCATGTTTGTCCAGGAGGTGGTGTAGGGGTTCTGCCACTGCTGCCTTATGGGGGAGGAACGAATGGTAAAAATTGAGCAGACCGAGGAAGGCCTGCAGCTCTGTCTTGGCTGCCTGGGTGATTGCTCGGATCTTGTCCGGTGTCGGGTGGATGCCCTGCGCATCAACTGTGAAACACAGAAATTCCACAGATGGGACCCCCAGCTTGCATTTTTTTCAGTTCACTTTCAACCCCGCCTCATGGAATCGTAATACGGAATGCTGGTGGGCGGCAAATGTCAATGAGTCCAGAGACGCTATCAAAACGTCATCGAAGAAGGGCTGTACCCTGGGAATACCTTTAAGCAAACTGTCCATGAGGTTCTGAAATATCCACGGGGTGACACTAATCCCAACCTGCAATTGCTGTACCTTAAATGCTCCCCTGTGCGTCACAATTGTTTGGGCCTCAGCAGTGGCCTCATCTACAGGCAGCTGCTGGTAGGCCTGTGCCAGGTCCAGTTTGCTGAAAACCTTGGCCCCAGCCAGTGCTGCAAGGACATGGCTCACCATGGGAACTGGATACGTGTGGTCCCGGAGGACTTTGTTCAGGGTACACTTGTAGTCCACACAAATCTGGATGTCTCCATTAGGTTTCCCTGGAGTGACTATCGGAGTCTCCCACTTTGCATGGGGTACGGGTTCTAGCACCCCTTGCTCCACCAAGCAGTCTAGCTCGGTGTCAATTCTCGGCTGGAGTGCCAAAGGGGGCTGCTGGGTGGTTAAGCGAATGGGCCAGATCTGGGGGTCGAGGTCCAGGGTTACTGGCAAGCCCATGTAACAACCCAAGGTGCCATTGAACACCACCAGGAACTCTTTGTAAATGGCCTCGAAATTTCCCTCCCGCACCTGGTTGACCCCAGTCACCCCCAACCCCAAATGTCCGAACCAGGAAAGTCCAAGTAAGCTGGTGAGGTTTCCCTCCACTGCCAGGAGGTCCAATTGTCCATCGAAGTCCTTGTATTGGACCCGGAACTTGCCCCAACCCCCGATGGCTACTAGATTCTTTTGGGAATTCCGTAGTGTGAGTCCCACGGGTTTCCATAATGGGGATCCCCCCTGTGGACAGAGTCTATGCAGGGTGTCCATGGAAATAATTGAGAATGAGGACCCAGTATCCAGTTCCATCTCACAGGGGGACCCTTCTACTCTTATGGAAATGTGGATTTTGTGGGGGGTATCCCAGGGCAAGTTCATTACCTGATGGTGGGAGAATAATGTGGAGTTCAGGTTGGCTGCTTCCAGGTGTGCTGCTTGAGTGTGTTGGAGGCCCTTGGAATGACATACCCTGGTGATGTGCCCCGTCTTGCTGCAGGACTGGCAGGTCGCCTCTTGGCATCGACAGCTCCGGTGTTAGTGGTTGTCTCTGCAGCTGGTGCATGATGTTAGTGGGCCAGATCGTGGTGAGGCCGGTATGGAGGGGGCAGCAGGACATGGTGGTCTGCGACCATCTGTGCGACAAATCTGTAGGACATCTTCCTCGTCCGATGTTGCAGGGCTGGAGGAGGTCGCCATGTGGTATGTGGAGGGCCCATGGTGATCCCTTTGCACCTTTTCAAAGGCAGACACCATTTTGCAAGCGGAGTCAAGCTTCAGTTCCTCAATGGCCACGAGCTTCCTGTGGCGTTTCGGCTTGCGGACCCCCCATACAAAATAGGTGAGGAGGGTGTTCTCAACTGATAGAAACTCACAGACGACTGCCAGCCATCGGAGGTTGGCCTTGAAGAAATACTTGAGCTGTTCGAACCAGGCTTTCCATAGCTCAGGGTGAGCGAGGTCGAAAGCGGTGAGCTGTCCCGGAGTGGCGGCCATGACTCCGGAGTGATGCAGTGATGTCCTGTGAGGTGATCAGCAGTGCCAGGTGGCACTTGAGCCTGGCGTTGCTCAGGTGCCAGAGGATTGGTGCTCGATGCGGTGCTGGAGTCGGCGTTGGTGTCGCTCATCGGGATCCCATCCTCATCACCAGTGTAAAGTACTGGGTTCGGAGACTCGTTGAGTGATCAAAGCTCATAGTTTATTTAGAGGTTGAGATAAGAATACAGAGCTGGACCCGAGGGTCCACTTATATTCCCGCCCCAAACCACACCCCTGTCACACCCTGCTCCCATAATAGGCTATTTACAGTAGGAACCCATTCCATAGTCCCTTTCAGGATCCAGTTCCCTCGATTGGTCCCGATTTGGATCTGCTTCATCTATTGTTCTTTGTGCACGAAGCTCAGGCGCTTTGCCCGGCCACGTGTCCGTTTCAACTGCGTGGTCGAATTCCCAGTGAGAACACAACACCCTGCACAGTGCAGGCACCTTCAAACAGTTGTATTTGGGAGGACATTTGGACTATAATGTGGCAGACCAGGATTTTTTACAGAAACATTAGTCAGTCAGTGTCACCAGAAGACATCATGTGAAACCATTCCAGAAACTGATTTCTCTAACTTACATTTGAAGAAGTAGATATGGTCATGTTATCTTGCTTAGTCCCTAAAACCACATTAGACTCCTTTTTCACTCTTGCTACTAGAGATGTTTAAATTCCCACTTGTTTGGCTCGTGATCTGTTCACCCGTCATGGACTGGGAGGCAATATTTTACTGAACAGTTTGGCTGTTTGTAGAGAGTTTGAGACTGTTCATCACATCACTTTCCATGTAGTGAAACAGTACAGTTCTGTATAGTGCTATGTGCATGTGTGAAACACTGCCAGTTCTCACACAGCCTAATGGGATTCCTATTTTCCCCTCTCTACTGTAGTGCTGTTGTTGCTGCCTGCTGCTTAACAGCCAATCATATAAATAAATAGTGAACAAACCAGTCACTAAATGTTAGGGTTTGATTTCATGAGAACCTCCAATCCAGTTGGGGGAACCCCCAATCCAATTCACATTTGACATGTGATCCCTTACTTGGCTCTGGCCCATGGTGCTGTGGCAGAAGGGGCTTCAGCATTCCCTCCCTTCCATCCTACATGTTTTCACCATAAAAGTTTTTAAAGTTTTATTTACAGTATAAGCTTTTGTGTGCAAGCACACTTCATCATCTACAGTGGTGCTTCAGACCAACATGGCTACCCCACCTGAAACTGGTTTTTAAAGTGAGTACTGGGTCACATGAAATGTGAGTTGGGTTGGGGGTTTCTCAACTTCACATCTTGTGTAATCAGACTCTTACTGTTTGGTATTCATATAAGTCCGTGTTGTCATGCATGAGCAGTTTTGCACAGCCTTACAGGAGGTATAATTCCCTCTCATGTCACCTGACCTGACTATCCACAAACCTGGGAAAAATCATCTCACTTACTATACAGATAACCACCACCACCACCCCTTGAAAGATAAGGAAATGAAACTCCACTACCCCATCTGCCATGCGCAGTCTGAGGCAGACAACCGACAGGCAAACAGGGTGGACATTCAGCTTACTAGAGATTGTGGCGGTCGTGCACGGTATGTTTGCCTACTGAATGTGTTCACTGCAAAGTTAATAACATCCTCCTCCCCCTATAAGTAATGGTTGAGGGGGTTCTGTTCCAGTGTATCTGAAGAAGTGTGCTTGCACACGAAAGCGTATACTGTGAATAAAACTTTGTTGGTCTTAAAGGTGCCACTGGACTCAAACTTGCTTCTGCTGCTTCAGGCCAACACTACTACCCCATCTGAATCAAACATCCCTACATGCAGGGCCGGTGCTACCATTAGGCCAACCTAGGCGGCTGCCTAGGGTGGAGACCTCAGAGGGGCACAGAACTGACAGTCTGCATTACTGAGTAGGAGACCTGCCGCCAGGCCCAGCACCAGCAATTTCAAATTTTGTGTTTTTCAGTCTTCCTAAAATGCATTTATGTTTGAAAATTGGTGGGCACGTTGGGGGGGGGGGGGGGCGCCAGAAGGTAGCCTCACTTAGTGTGCAAAAAAACCTGGCACTGGCCCTGCCTACATGCTATAGATTTGCTATTAGTATCATCACAGAGCCACTGGCCAGGAGCAGTGCCTGGAGGAGGGGGGTTCTGAGTGACAGTAGGTTATATAAGTTCACCTCCTGAATACAAGGCTGAGGTAAGATTCAAGCCAGTAATCTCCTGGCTCATATTCTTACAGTGCAGTCCTAAAAACACTCTCCTTCAAGTACGTAATGGAAGTAATCCCCATTGAATAGATGTGAATAGACCTGCTTAAGATTGCTGTCTTACAGTGAAGTCAACAGGCTTAGAAAGGTCTAACTCTGTTTAGGGCCGCACTGTTAATCACTGCACATCATTCTGGTCTTGTTCATCTGTGAAACAGAGCAAAAAAGCAACCAAAATGTTCCAAAGATTGAAATGTCTTTCCAGTAAGCAAAGGCTTCTAGAACTTCCTCTTTAGAAAAAAGAAAAGGAAAGAAAAAGAAAAGAAATTGTCAAGGGACGTGACTGAGGAGTCAAAGATGAAAAACTGTTCCCCTCTCTTGAACAATAACATTTGGGCTTCACCCACTAAAATGTATTGCAAATAGAATCAGGGGCGAAATGCAGCACTAACCATAATAAACTACAGAACTGACTGCTGAAAGATATGGTGATGGCAATGGCTTTGAACGGTGCTTTCAGAACCACAGAGTGCAGGCCTACCATCAGCTATTAGCCATTATAGCTAAATAGAGCCTCCAGGGTCAGAGGCAGTATACCTGCAAGCAATAGTTCTTGAAGGGGCAACATCAGTGGAGAGCTGTTCCTTTCATGCTCTGTTTTCTTGGGCTTACGGGGAACATCTGGTTGGCCATTGCATGGAGCAAGACTTTTGGTATGATCCAAAATCACTGGTTACCTTTAAGCACTTTTTATTGCTATTGTAGACTGGTTTTGTGTGTGCGTGTGTGTGTGTGCGCACACACACACACATAAAACATGTTGATAAAGCATATTATTTATTTTAAGGACTTTTTTCTCTGCCTTTCCCCTTTGCAAGTACTGCAGGCGGTTTAAAGAAAGAGAATTATTACAATGCAAATGTAAAACCATGCCATAAATAAAACTGTGAAAAAATGTTGCTAGTTTCAAGCTGTGGCTCCCACTGGATTGTTCCCTTTTGTGCCCCCTTACCTGAGAACTTTACAAAGTAGACAGGCAGCATAAAAACTGCACTGTTAATGCAAAAAAAAAATGCCAGAAATTAAAAGTTAGGGCCATTTCTCTCAGCTTGCATGGTGACTGCACCCAGCCTTTACTTGGTATTGTACAATAAATGAGCTCAGCAGTTCCTGATTCAAATCTCACTTCACCTCACCTCATTGGACATCCTCAGGGAAATCACCATTCTCTTAACCCCCCCTTCCAGCAGTATGTCAAATTAATATTACCGTACCTGGCAGGGCTGTTGTAAGGCTTCCTGAGATAATCTACACAAAGTGCCCTGCAGTGCAGAGCAATGGTAATCATTATTACTTTGTGATTCCTGCTAGCAATTCATTGCACTGCTGCATTCAAACACAGCAATCCAGTGAGGGTGTCAGGGAAAGAGGATATATTTTGAAGAGAGGGTCAATGTGAAACTTTCCCTATTAATTAGTTGGCTATCCCCAGCTATCTAAGTGTATAATATATTTGTAATGGGGAGGGGGGACATGGACTGAAAAGGAACAGGGCTGAGGGGGTGGCTGTGGGCAGACAGGAGATGCTCTGCGCCATTTCAACAAGGGCACAGTTCGCTCTCCTATTCATCCTCATTGTCTGTCATTGTTGTACCAGACACGCTCCATTCATGGCTGTTCCCTTTTCCCTTTTCAATAACGTCGCACAGTGGTCTTGCTCTGTTTGTTGTTAAGAATGAGCTGCCCGGAGTAGGAATGTTTCCCAGACGGGAGGTCAGGAGGTCAGTCTGGACCTCTGGACATTTGCGCCTCTTAACAGTGCAGACATGTCATGTGAAAAACAGTGTGATCCTTTGAGCATTTGATGGCGGGGGTTGTTTGTGGTTATACCGCAAAGCACAACTTAGATCATAAGATTAGCTGTCAGGTCATCGGCTGTAAAATCCATTATGAAAAACACCCAGAAAACTGATGGTTGTCTTCAAGTCTTTGCGTTTGCGAAAATTGCCAGAAATTATCTTGGGATTGTGTTGTCAGTTCTGTATAGATTTGCAAGTGTGTGTGTGAGTGTGTGTGTGCATGCGGGCGTGTGTCTGTCTATATATATCATGAAAAGAATGTTTACTGTAATACCTAACGCAAAAGTGCCAGTTGGACTAAATCTGTCAGTGAAACTTCGGTTCCAGATTACAACACTCTGAAATTGGCTCTTGGAAACAAAAACAAAAAACATCTTTAGAAAGTTTGCCACAGACTGGAGTATGGGGGTAATAGAAAAGAGGCAATAGGGAGGGGAGAGGGGAAGCAGGGGAGGGGACCCATGATCTGCCCTTTTGACAGATGAGGAAAATGGTATTTGTAGTCCTTGTTACCACACTGACTAACTCTATTGTCGAGAAGAGTGCTTCCACATTTGCTACTTGAATGGATTAGGTTTTCCCTGAGATTAGGAACAGCGATAGAAATTATCCTGAGGAAATAAAGGGGGAATTCAGATAAGCAATATTTAAAATATGCTTGAAAGTAGATGTTATCAACTGAAGGCCTAACACACCCTTAACTCAGCATTAAACAGTTTATTCAACAGAGCTGGTTTTAGTTTGGGAGGAGAGGGTGGATTTCGTTTTGTTCCCTCTTCTTTCGTTTTTTTTTTTGTTTTCCAGGCTGCCTGTCATATTCTCCATATCATGGATTTCTGCAGGATAATCATGTTTGCCTTCGCTATAATTTGAGCAGAAAACTCCTTAAACAGAAGAGTGAAGGGGTGCGTGTGTTGGTGTATGAGAGAAAGGGAGTACAAGGCAGGCTGGAAGAAAAAGATGCAGAGAAACGAACAAACATTTCTTAGCTGTTCATATGCATCAGCAAAATCTTAGATCATCTTTTTTCTTACTCTCTTTTAAATGAAAAAAAACCCCTCGCCATATATGAAGGAATGTGGTTGTTATTTACAAATAATGAAAAAGGATGCGGCTAGGCATGCTTGCCAAAAACATTCTGAAAATGCACTAAGGGTGCATTTCATTGAACATATTTCAATTTCTTTCAGGATACATTATGTTCATGCAGCTGATATTTTATTTTCATGTTTGGGGGTTCAGCATATTTTGAATCATAACCAGCCCCAAGCTGTACAAAATTTTTAATAATCCATAAATAAAAATACATATAACCTGGTTGCATCGATGTAAGACCAAAAAAAAAGAGAGCAAAAAGCAGCAGGAACAGGAAGAAAGCACCAAAATGTGATGCTGCTCGTCAAAAAGAATTACTGATCCCAGGCAGATGAATTTTTTTTCTCAAATTGTGTTTAATAAAGAGAGGGCAAATTAATTGGTGAAAAGTATTGACAGTCTTGATATTTCATGTCATAGAAGATATCCACATGGTATACAAGCTGTGTATCAGGGATTTATTCAGAAGAACAATTCCAAATTGGTTCTTTCCAAAACACAGCTCCTTAAATTTAGCAACAAAACACCACTATGCAGAGTGCATGATTTGGAATTCTCTGCATATGCTGTGCAACATGGCTTAGATTGCACGGACCATGGATGAACATGTCACTATTGTACTTAAAAATTTGCATAAAACAATTACCCCATGGACAGTGGCTTCGGAGTTGTCTAGACGACATCCTTTAGATGGTATCACTGACCTCAGACACACTAGGCTAGCTTTAAATTAGCAATGAGGAAGACTGGAGGGCTGTATTATGGTAGTTATAAACCATAAGAAGGTATTTAAATAGATAGATAAGACACATGCAAATCTGTCCATTGCCATGACAACCATCTTGATATAGGTTTTCCATATGTAGCAAGAAGGGCAGAGCAAAAGGCACTGGGGAAAAAATAGCATAGAACCTGTAAAGATAATGAACCCTGACAGTATATTAGACTAGCTCTTGGTCACTTATTAACTCTTAATAGAATACAAACTTCTATAGTAGTACACTGCTCATTGGGTCAGAGAGCAATTACTTCTAAACCTCTGCTGGTAAGGATCTCTGCTGTATGGTTGCACCTAATGTTCCAATTCTTTACAAATTGATCTGACTGATTAAAAAACACTTTGCGATTAGATGCAAATTGCTTAGCTGCTCAAAAGTGCTTGGCGAGAGGCACTTGCAAAAATGTGTCATTTTCCAGACACGTCTATATTTCGTTTCTTTCTTTTTTTTACAAAAAAAAAATGATGACGATGAAGATGATTATAGGTCCCAGCAGCCAAACCCTGAAAATCTGAAATTTCTCATATTAATTACCCTCATTGCACGAAGCAGCTGGTTTCAAACTGAAGAGAACATTTCACATCCCAAAAGATCACAGGCAATTGGGGGGGTGGGGGGGTGGATTCTATATGTCATGATAGGAGGAGGGGGATGGGAAAGGAAGTTTGCATATCTTTTTTTAGAAGAGTGACACAAAAATGGTGCTCCTTTTCAATCTTTGTGTACCAACAATAGTAGTTTAAAGTGCTGCTTCAGCCACTAATATACCTGCCACCACCACCACACAAGATGTTGAGGATGTTCCTTTAGCAATACACTTCTCAGGCTGGAACAAGGTTATCTAAGACACACAGCTGAGTATAAATGGGAAATTTTCTCAGTGGAGGGAGGTAAGCAGTGGGGTACCGCAGGGATCAGCACTGGGTCCGACGCTTTTTAACTTGTTTATTAATTATTTAGAATTGGGAGTAAACAGTGAAGTGGCTAAATTTGCAGATGACACAAAGTTGTTCAGGATGGTGAGAACCAGGGAGGATTGTGAGGCACTCCAAAGGGATCTGTCAAGGATGGGTGAGTGGGCATCAACGTGGCAAATGGGGTTTAGGATAGGAAAGCACTCCAGAGAGTCATCACCACAGCCCAGAAGATAATTGGCTGTCCTCTCCCACTTTTGGAGGAACTGTACAGTTCTCGATGTCTGAAAAAAGTGAAGAACATCCTACAGGATTTATCACATCCTGCATATTCCTTGTTTGAACTGCTGCCTTCGGGCAGAAGATATAGGACAATCAAAACAAGGACAAATAGACTAAAAAACAGTTTTTACTCGAGAGCTATTATTGCCCTGAATGCTGCATGAGACTGAAATCTGGAGGAAACAGTGGTTTGGTTGCTATGTAAAAGGGAGAAGCAGTTGTGAATGTCTGTGTGAGTGCGCATGTGTATATGTTGCGAGTCACTGAATGATGGCACTTTTTAATTTCATTGTACTATGTACAATGACAATAAAGTATATTCTATTCTATATTCTATTAATGTGGCCAAGTGCAAAGTGATGCACATTGGAGCCAAAAATCCTAACTATAAATACACGTTGATGGGGTCCGAACTAGCAGAGACTGACCAAGAGAGTGATCTTGGAGTCGTAGTAGATAACTCAATGAAAATGTTGAGACAGTGTGCGACTGCAATGAAAAAGGCCAATGCTATGCTGGGGGTTATTAGGAAGGGAATAGATAACAAATCAGCCAGTATCATAATGCCCCTGTATAAATCGATGGTGCAACCTCATTTGGAGTACTGTGTACAGTTCTGGTCGCCACTCCTCAAGAAAGATGATATAGCATTGGAAAAAGTGCAGAAAAGGGCAACTAGAATGATAAAAGGGTTGGAACACTTTCCCTATGAAGAAAGGTTGAAGCGCTTGGGGCTCTTTAGCTTGGAGAAACGACGGCTGGGGGTGACATGATTGAGGTTTATAAGATTATGCATGGGATAGAGCAGGTAGAGAAAGAAGTACTTTTCTACCTTTCTTACAATACAAGAACTCTTGGGCACTCCATGAAATTGCTGAGCAGTCGGGTTAGAACAGATGAAAGGAAGTACTTCTTCACAAATGGAATTCACTGCCACAGGAGGTGGTGGTGGCTAAAAGCATGGACAGCTTCAAGAGGGAATTAGATAAACATATGGAGCAGAGGTCCATCAGTGGCTATTAGCCACAAAGTGATGCCCTGTATTCTTGGTGCTTGGGGGGGGGGGGGGGACAACCATGGGAGGGCTTCTAGTGTCCTGGCCCCACTGGTGGACCTCCTGAGGGCACCTGGTATTTTTGGCCATTGTGTGACAGAGTGATGGGCCACTGGCCTGGTCCAACATTGGCTTCTCTTATGTTCTTATGGGACTGTTACATAGGGACTGTTAATCCTGTATTCTTAAACTGAAATGGGTTTGTGGAACTGCTGTTTACCCCTTCTGGACAAAAATGCAGGCAATATGTAGACCTACCTATACATCACATTTTGCCTCAGGTCCTTCCTGTGTCCGTGAGATCAGATTGGTCCATGAGATTAGATGAGCACATGCATTGCTGGATGTCATCTCTGCCCATTACCCTGTACAGAAAGCTCCCAGGGATGCTGGCTGGCAGCCTGGCATCTCTAGTGGGGGGGGGGGTGCTGCTGCTAATTTTATCACTAGAGGCTCCAAGTGTAACTAGCTGGGGGGTCCCAGGTAAGGTCTGGAGTTTTCCCAGAATTACAACTGATCTCCAGACTACAGGGACCAGTTCTCATGGAGGAAGTGGACTGTATTGAATTACATATCCAGGGCTATTTTGGGGCAGGAACGCACAGGAATGGAGCTCCGGCTGGCTTCTGAGTTGGCCACGCCTACAGCCGAGCCCCCCTTGGGTTCCCCCGGCCCCTCGCAAGCCACAGGGTGCCTGGGGAAGTATGCCAATCCAGGGAGGGAAGGCAGTTTAAACTGCCTCCCCTCCTCGGGTTCCACAGGCGCCCTGCAGCTGTGGGGTGCCTGGGGAAGCCAATCCAGAAACTCTCTTCCTTCCCTTGGGTTCCCCATGCGCCCCACAAGCCACGTGGCACCTGGGGAAGCTGATCCTGGGAGGCAGCTGTGCTGTCAGGGGTGTGGCTTAATATGCTAATGAGTTCCTGCTGGGCTTTTTCTACAAAAAAAGCCCTGTACATATCCATTCAGCTGCCTCCCCTACTCAAACTGTGCCCTCCCCAGGCTCCCCCCCCCCAAATTTCCAGGAATTTCCCAAGCCAGAGTTGGCAACCCTAGGTAAGGTATATGACGTTTTCCATAATGGTGCAACTAGCAAGGTTCAGGTCAGGAAAATGGTGCAAGGGGGAAGCAGAAGCCCCTTTTCCTTGTACACTGTGGTCCTGATCCAAAACCTAGTCTAATGATGACTGAGAGTGCTGTGCAGCTTTTTACAAAAAAACACTAATTAGGAACTCCTCGAGTCTCATCTGCTTTGACTTCTTTTATTTTATTTTATATTTATGTCCTGTTTTTTTCCCAGGGAATGCAGGATTGTATAAATAGGTATCCCATTTTAACCTCAGCATAACCCCATGATCAACTTAGGCTGACAGGTAGAGACTCCTCTCGTGGAGACCCATGAGTAATTGGGGATTAAGCCAAAGTCTCTCTCTCTCTCTCTCTGACACACACACACACATACATACACACACACACACACACACACAGCCACAATTTCTTCTGTTTACCACACCATACTCCCTGAGAGAATCTTTATTTCTGCCCCACCCCCCATAAGATTATGAAGTAATATACTTCACTCCTAGAATCCTTTCTGGTTACCAAAGTGGTGGGATTTTGCTCATAGGGAAAACTGTTCAGTGTTATACATGCAAGCCACCAAGTCACACACAGTGTCATTCATATGGTGGTGCTGGAATAGGCAGGTTCACTTCTTGAGGTTCAAGCCTCTTCTCTAATTTTCAAAAGATCTTATGCACAAACTGAAAGTCTGAGCCAGCCCTTATTCTCTGAAGTAAGTTGTCAATGAACCTATGTGTGAAAACCAGCTCTAACTCTGTATTATTATTAGATTATGTTATTCTAAAATGCAGTAAAAATCAGGGGCCTTGTTGTTATGTTACCCCCACCAGATTGGTAGCTACTGTGGCACTGCTCCCTTCCATGCTGACAGGCTGGCCAGTAGCCATAGTGGGCTATTGGGGGCTCTGCCCCCTTCCTTAAAGTATGAGCCCCTTCCTTAAAGGTCCCCCTACTTCTTCCCAAAAGCATTTCATGGGATCCTTTAAATGCTTTTGAGAAGAAGCGGGGAATGGCATGCGCCACTCTCCCTCTCCTCTTGGAAGATTTAAAGGGCCCTCCAGCTGATCAGCGGGCCACATGCTCCCTGCTGATCAACTGAAAGGCCCTATAAATCTTGCAGGAGGGGAGGAAGAGGGACACATGCCACCTCCTTCATTTTGGCAAATAATGGCAGCCCCACCAGCCCCACCAGAAAATCTTTTGCCCTACAAGCCACAAAATCCTGGCTACGGGCCTGCTGATAGATGATGTGGGAAGCAGAGCAGCTTGGGGCTATGGTTGCCAGCCTCCAGGTGGGGCCTGGAATCTCCTGCTTTTACAACTGATCTCCAGCTGAAAGAGATCAGCTCCCCTGGAGAAAATGGCTGCTTTGAAGGGTGGACTCTATGGCATTGTACCATGCTGAGGCACCTCCCCTCCCCAAAACCCGCCCTCTCCTGGATCCACCCCCAAAGTCTCTAGATATTTTCCAACCCAGACTTGGCAACCCTACTTGGGGCAGGCTGTTGTAATGTGAAGCCAATGTGGTATAAAGCTGTATGTAGGATGACCTGGATTCAAATCCTTCCTCACCTATGAGCTTCATCAGATGACCTTGGGACCACACTCTCTCGGGCTGCTCAGAGGATAAAAAGGAGGAGGGAAGAACCATGCAGCCTGCCCTTAACTCACTGGAGGATGAATGGAATGAAAACGTCACAGACAGGGGTCTTTCTTTTGCTTATGTGACCCATTAAGTCACATAATGGTACGAAATCACTAACAGTTTTGTCATCCTTCCCACCAAGTGCACACAACTCCAGCTCACCCAGACTTTCTCTCTCAAAGAGGATAGGTAGGGTTGCCAACTCCAGCTTGAGAAATTCATGGAAATTTGGGGGAGGTGCCAGGCTGGGGCAGCATTTGAGAAGGGAGGGAACTCCATGTGTATGCGATGCCACAGAATCCACTGGCACTAGCTGCCATTTCCTCCGGCGGGGGGTGGGGGGAGGGGAGCCAATCTCCCTAGTCTGGAGATGAGCTGTAATTCTGGGAGAACGGCCAGAATGGTAAACCTATTGAAGAATAAAGTTTATGGAGATTAGGCCTATGCCTGATGCAGAGATGAAAGGCATGCCTGGGACAGAGCAGGTGATGAAGCAGGGGGCACAATCCCCCATTGCTTATGAGCTCTCTTTGGATACATGGAGAAGGCTAACAGCTTGTGAGATTAGGCCTAGATGAAGAGGTCTTGCTTTTGTTCCCCAGGTAGTCTCCCTTTGACGTCTGATACAAGAACGAGCAGCCTTGAAACACAGCTTTGTTTCTTCATCTTCTGCTGCTGAGAAGTTGCTTTATTTACACACAGTAGCAACATAACGTTAATGGAGTTTTAATATTTACTTTATTATGCAGTGGCTTTAGAGGAGTTAAAGGGAGTCCACGGGGTGACTGTAATCTTATGTCTGTATATACTTGAGGGCTTTTTAAAAACATCACCTCTGTGCTGTTTGTTACATAATCACTTTCTGCTTCAGAAATGTGGCCATTTAGATCAAGAGTTTTGACAACACGACATTGTACCTGTGTGCCGTGATTCTAAAGGCTAGTGAAAAGCTGGGAATGGTGTTTTCAGCCTCCATTGCGGGCTTTCAAGAATTGTTAAAAACACACACATGACAGAATAAAATTTAATAGTGAAGTAGTGCCGGGGCTATGCACACTTTTAAATAGTTATTTTAAAAGTCAAATATTGTGGGGCAGGGAATCACACGCACATAAAAGGTGACGTGATGGATCAGACCTCCTGCATCTACTGCAGCTTTCTGTTTCACACAGTGAACCAATAGTTGGCCTGGAGGGCTAGTAAACAGGGCAGAGAGGCGGAGGCCCTTTGGTGATACAGCCATCTAGTACGGGTAAAAATAAAACTTCAAAGGTTTACAGCCTCTGGACACAGAAGTAATGTTTAGTCATCAGTGGGTGTTAGCCATTCATACTTCAAAAAACTCCACACAACCAGAAAACTACCACAGCAGGGCATGGTTTGGAGTGGCACATTTTCTGGCAATGTGCTAAGTTTTCTTCTCGCAGGAAATTATTTTAATGTAAGGGAGCATTCAAAACTGGCACCTTACCTGCAGTCTGAAGTGGTCGTCTAGCATTTCAGAATTCCATGACTTAATTTTTGCTGCATGTATTTGCTTAAATAAAAATTAAGGTTGCATTCTTATTTGGGAGTAAACCCAATGGAACTTAACAGGATTACTTCCAAATACATTTGCATAGGATTGGGATACGTAAGTTCTTTTTAAAAAAAAAATCTATTAAAGTATTGGTATTTGCTAAATTAATTTTATTAATGTACATAATCTTGAAAACCTTTGTCCTACTGCTAGGCTTCTATATTATTAATTAATTGGGACTCCAAACAAATTTCAATTTAACCCATAGGATGATTGGGCTTAGGCTGAGTTGCCAATAAATGAAAATATCCTAAAGGTTAAAGAAGAGACATGTCAAATAAAAAAAAATGCAGCCTGGAAAGTATTAAATGCATCCTGGGTTTTAAAAAAAAGACAGTGAGTTCTTTGGCTGCAATCCTGGACACAGTCAGATGTGCATAAATCCCATCGGAAGGCAAGGGGATTTAGAAGCGCATAGCTGAGCACAGGATTGCAGCCTTTATCTACAAACAAACTGGCTTATCGCAGCTGTTTATTGTATTGCTAGCCTTGATCACAACCTTTATGTCTTTATTGCTTACATACCGTTCCCTTGTTTATATGTCTGTACCAGTCGGCGCCCTTGAACTTGGCCCCTCTGCGCCCCGACCCTTCCTCGCTCACTCACTCACTCCAGTCACGTCTTCAATCAGTAAATCTGAGACAGGGGCTGGCTGATAGCCGAGCCTGTAGCAAGGCAATTAACACAGGACTAAAGTGTCATTCATGGCATGGCTAAGAGAATAGCCGTCTGGAGATGACAGTCCTAAGTTTTGCTGTGACATCCAAGCCAGCCGGAGATGATACTGAATGCGGACGAAGGGCGGGAGGGCGGGTGGGGGGTATAAATGGGAATGGAAAGAAAAGGGCCAGCTCCAGTCCCTTTGAAGGATTGTTTATTTCTTTGGATAGGATTGCAGCTGGAGGGGCAGCTGAATAGACACCCCCGGGCCCCTTGGGCTATGTCAAACAGTCTCCACAATGGGTAGGGGATTTTAGATAGCTAAAGGGACTGCATAGCCATTTTAAATTGGCCATATCAAATAAAAGCATGTCAGGAAAAAATGAAACTATCAGAATGTTATCTAGTTCAACCCAAAGCCCCTACAATATAATTTTTCTAGCCCCTTTTCTCTGATTACATCCTTGTCTTCTTTCAGCTTGTACCACTGGGTGCCCTTTCACCTGACAACTGGATGTCTGAAATTTTATCAAAAGCAAACTTAAGGACTCCTCATTAGGATGGGTGAAGTCTCCCCATCCTATTCACTAAACATCCCACCCCCATCCCCAATTATTGTGTATCATATTTCATGACTCCTTATACTCAACTGAACCAGGAGAGTTCGTAACAGTTAATTCCAGAATTGAAACATGCAAAGTCTTCCGCAGCTTTTGATTCCTTCCATTCATTTGTGTTCCATCCCCTCTAAATTTATAGTGTGCACACTGCATAGTTAGAACACTGCACACAAAAGAATCATCTCATGTGATCATCTTATGACCGCATCAAGATATATTTTTTTCATGCGTACAGCATTTTACTGATGCACACTTAATGCCGTTGTGAATAGGAAACTGATTTAAAGCCTGGAGTAGTAAGAGATCAGCTCTTGGCTCTCTAAAATAATGTACAGTTTGGCACTCAGTTATCTTCATGTTGTGTGGCTTAGCCCTGGCATCTCTATGTATGTGTGGGGAAAAATGTTTTTTTTACCCCGTCTTAACTGTGCACTAGGTTATAGACTCTGCCCCACAGAATTCAATGGGAGCCTCTGAGAACCGAGGCACTAAAGCAGATTTCTTGTGCAGACCAAGCAAGCTTTTCTTTCTCTCTTCACAGGGCAGCTCTTCCCATCTCTTTCACCAGATTCTGGCTAGGCTTCGGTATTCTAGAGCAGGGGTCCTCAAACTTTTTAAACAGGGGGCCAGTTCACTGTCCCTCAGACCATTGGAGGGCCGGACTATAGTTTTTTTTAAAAAAACTATGAACAAATTCCTATGCACACTGGGGGGTGGGGGGTGGCAAGCCTCGGGAGTCCTAGGAGAGGGCTCCAAGAGCTGCATTCGGTCCTTGCTTCCTCCTCCTGGGAGGTCAGAGGACGCTTCCTACTGGGAAGGATTGAAGCCTCCCCGGGGGAGGCTCAGTACCTTACAGAAAAGTTTGGGAGGGGGGCCAGCTCCCCAGCCCCCCTGAAGTCTACGCCGATGGCTGCTTCCCACCCCCCCTCCCCCGGAAAACATCCCCACCCAGCTCCTGAGCATCCAGGACTGGTGCAAATCTCCTAGCTCTTGAGCCGGCTAGAGAACTTGGGGCCGGCCAGAGCACCTGCCACCGCCGCTCCCCACCCCCAGAAAACATCCCCCCCAGCTCCTGGGACTGGTGCAGGTCTCCTAGCTGGCTCAGAGGCCTCTGAGCAGGCTAGGGGACTTGGGGCCAGCCGGAGTGCCTGCCGCCGCCGCTTCCCACTCCCCCTCCCCCCGGAAAACATCCCCACCCGGCTCCTGGGCGCCCAGGACTGGCGCAGGTCTCCTAGCCGGCTCAGAGGCAACTGAGCTGGCTAGGGGACTTGGGGCCGACTGGAGCGCCTGCCCTTGCACCCTTACCCTCTTTCTTCTGCCTCCTCCTGGCTGACTGGGGGGAGGGGGTGGGGCTTGATCATGTGTCCTCCCCCCAGGCTCATCACTCCCGGAGTGGCGCTCCGGTGAGCTCCCCCTCCAACGGACCCCTGGCGGCACACCTGGCGGGCCAGAAAAATGCCCTCGGCAGGCTGCATGTGGCCCGCAGGCCGTAGTTTGAGGACCCCTGTTCTAGAGGCTCCTTGAAACTTTTCAAGACCAAAGCAAGGAATCCTGAGGAAGAAGGGAAAGGAAGAAGGGAAAAGGCCAGGAGAACAATATAGGGTGGCTAACTTTGGGTAGTGAAATAACTGGAGATTTGGGGGATGGAGCCATCCCTGTAGCCAGGAATTATTTCAGTGGGGGTGTTGGGGCACCCGGGGTGTGTGTGCCAATTTAATCAAGGTAAAGTAAAAATAACAAATGGTATGAGAATGCCTTTGCAGTGCCAGCACTTAAAGCCCTCTGCCTTGCTGTTCTGCTCCTGGCACCGCTAAGCTGGGCTCTCTTCAGCCTGTGTGCTCCTCTCCCCAACTCCATGCTTTTGAATGGTGGCTTTGCAGCAGCTGCAACCAATCAAGGGAGTTTGAACAAGCCGGGGGGTGGAGCTCAGCCTTGGCTTGCCCACCAAGACCAGGCTGGCTCTTCCGACTGGCTTGTTGGTTTGCTCACCCGGGGCTGGGGACGAGGGGTGGGGGTGAGTAGGCTGGCATGCCTCCCACTTGGAAGCCTCTGTGGGAGGTGAGCTGCTCACAAAGCCAACAGCAGATCTCTAGTGTTCCTCTGCTAGATGCATTCTGTCACTCCCTGGCTGTGTTTACTCGGGAGTAAGAGGCACCAGCCCCATTGGGATTTACTCCATGGGAAGGAAATCTGTGCCCTGGGCTGGGAGGAGGAGGAAGGACATGCAGGGAGGCCAGCACAAGCACGCTGCCCTTCAAGCCTTCAGCTCTAGATCTCTTGGGTGTGCAGTGGCTGGGGGAGCTGGGAACACAGTGGCACATTCAGATGCTCATCCCGCTGCCTGGAAGGCATGTCCACCAATGTTTCCTCTAAGCTGTGGAGTCCTGTGAGCAAAAATGCTACCTTGTGAGCTACTGGCATTAAAATTGTGAGCAAGTGATTTGGCTACTGCACAAATTAGTTTGCTCTGGAGCCATCCTTCCTGAGCCAAGACAAAAATGCTGCTGTGGTGGGGGCACTGCAGAGTCATAAGGGGGTGGGGCCCTGTGTGCCCCCCTGCTGGTTATATCCCTGGGTGGAGCCTGTGGAAGGCCATGTTTGGAGAGTGGAGGGACCTTAGCAGGGTACAAGGCCATACAGTCCAAAGCAGCCATTTTCTCCAGGGGAACTGATCTTTGCCTGAAGATCAATTGAAATAGCAGGAGATCTCCAGGCCCCATCTGGAGGTTGGCAGCCTTATAATTATTTATCTTTGTCAAAACTTCTGAGGAGTAAAAAAGGAGGCAGGAAAAGAAATAATACATTGCTAATGAAAAGACCTTTGAGGACTTGCACTTGGTAATCAGTTCTGACTAAAGTACAAATTTCTAAACAGTAAAAAAATCACAAAATGGTGAAAATTTAAGTTTAATGAGATAGGGTGAAGCAACAGTGACTAATGAAGGGGTCTGTATCTCATAGAGATAAAGCCGAACCCTTCAGTAAGTTATGACTATTCAATGTGTACAGTTCTCCAGACTTATAACTTTCCCTTAATTGCAGTAAGCCATTCATTGTTTCCCACTTATCTCAACCTGTGGTCTGCGAGACTGAATTAGCCCTCTGAAATCCCTGGCGGTGTGTGTGTGTGTGTGTGTGTGTTTGTGTATGTGGATGGGGGAGGAAAAGTAGAGGGAAGATAGGAGAAGGGAAGGTAAAGTGAATGGGTGCATACGTGTGTGGTGTGAGTGTGGCGCAATTCTTGTGCATTTTTGGCTGCTACAAAAGTTAATGCGGGCTTGTAAGTAGAACGTTCTACCCAGCCTCACTGTATGTGACAATCTGGATAGATCCTCAAAGCAAAATTACTCACTTCTTTGCATTATTTGGGGCATTTATAAGCCAGCTTTCCCCAAATATAGAACTCTCGGCACTGGAGATTTGAGACTGGGTCTAGCCTTAAACAACAGTAATGGGAAGAGCATTGGATTGAGGGTTGGAATTATGGGACAGGTAATCCCCCCCTTCCATTTTTTAAAATATCGCCAGTGATTCCTCTTATTTTCTCTTCTCTTTTAGGAGAGGAATTTCCCTTTGCTTTTGCAATTTTGTAACCTTTTGTAACCTCAGCCCTTGCAGTTGTTTTATGTTATACACCACAGGGTGGTACTCTAGCCAGGAGAGTAAGGTTTGGAAAGACAGTTCCTGCTACAACTATCTACAGAGCAAAATTATGAAAGGTTGCAGATTCTTTCAGCCCCTTCCAGCCCCTCCTCTTTTCAAATTTCTCTTTGATCAAAACAGCATTGATTAAAAACTGATTCCACAGATTCCTAAAAAAAGAAAAGGATTACTGGATTTCAGGCTGAAATTGGGTAAAGAAGAGGAATTAAAAGAATTTTTCTTAGTAGCTCTAGTTGGATCAGTTCTAAAGTGTTGAGGCTTGGGAGGTTTAACACTTCCCTCATATTTATCTCCCTGATAAAACCCTTCCCCATTCCATAGGGTTGCCAGCCTCCAGGTGGTAGCTGAAGATGTCCCAGGATTACAACTGATCTCCAGGTAACAGAGATCAGTTCATCTGGAGAAAATGGCCACTTTGGAAGGTGGACTCTATGGCAAAATACCCCACTGAAGTCCTTCCCCTCCCCAAACCCCTCCCTCCTCAGGCTCCACCCCCAAAGCCTCCAGCTATTTCCTAACTCTGAGCTGGCAAACCTACCATTCCAGGAGCTTATATTTACCCCTGTGGAGAGGGAAGGCAGGTACTACATGGGAGATAATGTGGCTAATAATAACTTGAAGAAGAAGAGAAGAGATTGGATTTATACCCTGCCTTTCACTACGCAAAGGAGTTTCAGAGCCGCTTACATTCTCCTTTCCCTTCCCTTCCCCACAACAGACACCCTGTGAGGTAGGTGGGGATGAGAGTGCTCTGACAGAAACTGCTCTTTTTCAAGAACAGCTGTGCCATAGCTATGGCTGACCCAAGGTCATCCAGCAGGTGCAAGTGGAGGCGTGGGGAATCCAACTCGGTTCTCCCAGATTAGAGTCCGCACACTTAACCACTTCACCAAACTGGCTCTTGAGGGGTAAATATGTGTGATTTCTGTTGGGAAACCAACATGGCAAGAAAGGATGAACTCTTCCAGCATTATGGCCCTGTTCAAGCGTGCCCTGCCATTTCCTATGGCTGCTTTTAATGTTAAAGGACATCTTGGGAGATCAGTTATTCTTAGGGTTGCCAAGTCCCCCCGGGGGGTGGGGAAACCCCCGCTCCAGCAGCCCGCTGCCCGCCGGCTGGGATTGGGCCACCGGAGGGAACCCCACCCCCAAATTGCCAGGCTGAGGAGATGTGCCCAGCGCGATGACGTCACCCGGAGGTGACGTCATCATGTCAGGCACGTTTCGGGGGGGAACACTCTGTAATTCAAGGGAAAACTCTATGGTTTTCCCTTGAATTACTGAAGTCCCACCCCCAACATGCCCGACGTGATGACGTCACCTCTGGGTGATATCATCACGGTGCGCATGCAAAGCGCGCACACCGGAACTCTCCCAGAGCGCTAAGGACTCCCCCCCCCCCACTAAAAGTAAGGTGACACTTAGCAACCTTAGTTATTCTTCATAGTAATACGTTGCCTGTGGCTCAATTTATCTCCATTTTGATATAATCCCAGGGTTCCCATCAGGTTTTATAACAGAAGCACCAGTGCCTTTAACATGGGACACAAGATTACAACAGGCTTGTAACCATTATGGGCATAGGGTGTCTGGTGAAGTCAGTGGTATACAAAAGAAACTTTCTATTGCCTTTGGCTCAGAAGTAAAATAGGAAATGCCGTTGACATAGGACAACTGGGGGGATAAAATTCGGGGGGGGGGGGGAGTCAGCTGGAGGGGCTGTGAAGCCAGGTTTCTGCTGCATCCAGCTGAACATCTTTCCTTTTATTTTTAAAATGTAGTTCTGGCTGCAGCCTCTACAGGCACAGGGTAGCCTGAGTACAGTAAAAGGCACTATGCTATCGGCTAGACTTGTTTTATTCCAAGACTGAAGCAAACTTGCTTAACAGATCATGCTAAACCCACCAACTAAGCCAGCAGTTTGATAGCTGCTATAGTAATTGCCAGACTGCAGGTCCTTTTCTCCAATAGTCTAGCCTTTCTCTTTTCCTTTCTTTGCAACCTCGCTCAACCAGATCTTGCAAAGCAGTAGTTATTGCAGCAAGATAAAACAGCTTTTTCCTCTCTTAATTTCTCTCCCTCTTTTCCACACGTTTCTCATTCATTTCTGTCTCCCTTCAACTAATTTTTCCGCCCCCCCTCCGGCCTTATTTTCACTTTTTAGTCTCAAGATCTTCTCATCCCTATCCTGCTTGGTGAGAGAGTGTATTTAAGAGCAGTATAGTAGCAAACCTTTTTTAATATTATGAATGGGAGGAGGGGAGTTAATATTTCCCCATGATCTAACAAAGTAGTAAAAGGATGCTTTCCCCCTCCTCCACTTTATACATGCATGGTAATGGAACACAAATCCATTTTAGTGGTTATATATGTGGAACAGAAGTTAGAACTCCCAGTTCAGGAACTGGGTTGTTAATCATTATTGTGCTGGTGGACGATCTAATAGCCCTTTGTAAAGGCTACTTTCTATGACAAATGATGTAATCTTTTTGATATAATTAAAAATTAGATTTATAACAAATACCATATTCAGTCCTTCTCCCTGATGGAGACCCAAAGCTGCACTGTTGTCCTGTTTTCCATTTTATCCTCAAAACAGCCTTGTGAGGTAGGTCTATCTGAGAGCGTGTCGACCAGCCACTTTCCATGGCAGGTGAGAATCTGAGTATTACAGAAACATGACCGGTTGCTTATCAGCTCTCTTATTACATGTTGTCTGTCATGAAGATAACCTGGTTCATCGTGTTCCAGTTCCCTTCATTTTTGGCACTGCAACTTCCATCATCATTCTGGGGTTGGTGGCCAGTTTTCAAACATGTAGCGTCATTTTCTGAATTTTGCCTGCCACAGAGACCCTTAGCTTCTGTTGCAAATAGCACAGTGTGGTGGTGTTTTGTCTCACCTGGGCCAGGATTTTCTCATGCCTTTCAAGTTTGTCCCTGGAACTCCCACAATCATCCTGAAGCTGTTGACCAATTCTGAGTTTCTTAGCTTTATCCTCTGAAGAGTTATGCCTGCCAGTGTGGTGTAGTGGTTAAAGGATTTGGAAAACTCAGGTTCAAATCCCGACTCTGCCGTGGAAGCTTGCTGGGTGACCTTGGGCCAGTCACACACTCTCAGCCTCACCTACATCACAGGGTTGCTGTGAGGAAAAAATGGAGGAGAAGAAAATGATGTAAACTGCTTTCGGTCCCCATTGGGGGGAAAGGTGGGATATAAGTAAAGTGAATAAATAAATAAATAAGCAAGCAAGCAAGCATGCACGCAAACATGGTAGGATTCCCAGGTCTTACCTCCTCACCAGTGGGGGTGGAAAGGAGCTTTCCAGGAGGGGAGGGTGGGGCGATGTCACTGTGTGTTACTTCATCATGCCAGGGATGTCATTGTGGCAACACTCTGGTATTTGGGGCAAAACTCTATGGTAACAATAGAGTTTTGCCCAAAATACCAGAGCTCTGATGCATAATGCCCCCAGCAAGATGATGCCACTTCTGGGTGATGTCATCACATTGGGGATCTCACTCTGGTTCGTGGCTGTTGGGACCAGGGCTCCCCCCCTCCCCCCGCAGGCCAGCTGGCTGACAGTGAGCAGGAGCCTGTGAAATCAGGGAATCTCCCACTTCTACCTGGGAGCTGGCAACCCTAAAACATGGACATACAGGCCAATTCTTTTATTACTGTAGATTCATGATAACAACAAATTTTATTACTGTAGATTCATGATAACAACAAATCAAGTGATTTGATTGTTTTGTTATGACATTTGGTTTGGATCAAGGTCATGGGGAGGGCAGACAGAAGCCTTGTCTGGGGGCCCATGATGGCGCTCAGCAGCCCTGGGGAAACATAACAGACCAGTTCTCTCTAGAAAGTCCTCATGGCCATCTCAACGACTCTGGATCACATGTGAACTGGTAATTCTGTGAACTGGGATTAGTGGTGCATGATGTGAACTGGACAGTGCAAGGACACCACCATACACCATTAATACGACATCTGTGGTAAAAATCGCCTTGTCTGGTCACCTGTGGAGAACAGACATCATCACCAAGGTACCACAAGAGGGAGCTTTGCAGTCTGGAAGGGTGTTGGTCCTGTCTTCCCTTTCAGCTGAGGCCTGAATTCAGCATGACATTGGTGGGTCAATGAATGCACCTGTGCAAGTTTGCATGCACCCAGTGCCTCATTTAAACTCAGGCCTCAGCTGTTAAATGTGCACATTAGCATGCCAGAGATCCTTAGCCTGGATGAGCGTTGTACTGGCATGCTAACATTGCTCATATGTCTGCTTTGTACATTTAGCAGTTTGGCCTAAATGAGACACTACATGGATAAGTTCTGCAGTCTTCTGGTTGCCACCTGCTAGTTGTTCCCCCACTGTTGTTAAGGGGACCCCATGAGGCACAATTGGTACAGCTCATTCATTCTCTATAATGGCCCCCATCTTGTGGAAAGGGTTCTCTAAGGGGATGAGAGAGGCACCGTCATTAGCACTTGTTAAGATGTCCTGTAAGGCCATTTTATTTGCCAAGGCTTTGAATGGCATTTAAGCTGTAGGCGTTTACGTGAGTAGCAGGGGTTAATGAGGTGTCACTGTATGCTTTTATTTTTGGAACTGTAAGCCACTTTAACCTGCAAAGGAAAGGCAGGGGTTTATAGATTTTAACTAATAAATAGAAACTTTTTGGACCACTAGTGTCACATTGAAATCAGGCCTGATTCACATGTGCATAAATGGGAAGGCAGGCTAGTAACTGTTCTGGACGTATTTGTAAGACTGCAGTTCAGATATACTGGGGCAAGCGCTGCTTGAAACAGCACCATGCCGCACACAGGACTGCTAACCTCTTCAGTTTGTCATTGCTTTTTCATGCTTTGTTTGGAGGATTTTAATTGTTTGCCCCTCCCCTCTCTGTGTGTGCCAAGCTGTCATATAGTGTAAATATGCGGAACAGGAGGGTGGTGTTATGGAGGGGAACTGAGGTGGAGAGAGGATGTGGCCCTAAAAATTACTAGGTGCTAACAAAGACTGCAGGGCTATCAGCAACACCTGGAGAGGATCGTATTCAGCCACCCAATTCGTAAATCACCCCAGCCACCAGTGGTTTCCATAGCCACATCAGAGAAAAAGGAAACAGCTGGTTAATTTCGTTTTCATGATAGAAAATTCATATACTGAACTGAAGATAGTTTTATTTTGACATTTGCTACCACTGACACTTCCCCCTCTGTTTTCGCACTGTAAATTCCAGTTGTTTTAAGAGCTGTCCAAGACCCAGGGGCACAAGTTAAGCATAGAGTAGGCTGCAGGAGTCCCTGTCAGCCTTGGGTTCAAGTTCTCCCTTGCTGTGTTTATACTTCTCTCATGAGATTCAATGCATACACGCATGATGGTCCATGCTCCACACCCACAATGCTACCCTAGGAGAGGTTACCACATCATCAGTTGTTTTGAGAAATCAGTCCCCCAAAGGCTTGTTCAGCTATAATCTCAGAGCCGGAGGGGGGTGTTGCCAGGTTGTGGGAGGAGGGGAAAGGAATTAGAGAAAGTTCCTTTGAAGAAAAGGGGAAAGAAGCAAGAGGAAAAAAGTTTCCTCCCATTCTCTAGACTGGGGGGGGGGTTATTTGGGGAACTTTTATTTTCATATTCTAGAAGCTGTGTTTAAATTTTAAAAGTCATTTTAGGATTGATTCTGAAATATTATAAGAAGTCCTGGTTCAAACTTGAGGGTCCAATATTCTGTCACCTTTGTCACCACTGCAGTTTGAGGTTTTGCAAACCCAGAGGAATGTACACAAGTCTGCAGGAAAATATTATCTCCCTGCCCAATAATTTTGGGGTAAAAACTACAGAATTCAGGGAACATGGTGGTTTGCTGTATCAAGGATAAGGAAGTGAGTGGGGGAGAGGAACTGAGCCAAACCGGGAGGGGGGCCAAAGGGAGGGGAACGGGGGCCAGCAGGTTATGTATCTCTCCATCCCTCTTAGTGATCAGAACACCCAGTGGGGCAGGGCACAACAAGTCAAACATTTCGGGGGGGGGGGGGCTTTTCTCACTCTACATAACGCCACTCAGTTCTTCCATTATGTTTCTGGCTCCACAATACTCCACCGTGAGAAATGGGTGGAGGAGGAACTGGGGGGGGGGGGGCGGCCTGTCAGTTTTTGCCGGCTGTACAAGTTCCGCAGCAAAGCACTTGGGGTTGTCTTCCGCCTGCCGCGATAGCCAGGCAGCTACAAGCGGATGCTTTATTGCCGTCTGGAAGTGTTTATTTTCTGGACATAAATTCAATGGACAGAGTCAAGGCATGTGTAGAAATAAAGCATACCATCATTTGAGCTAAGCTGACAAGGACAATTTACTGTACCATGCATTCGTTTTGGGCCGGTCAGAAGAGGCGAGGCTATTAACATGCTGAAACTCCTGCTGTTCCCTTCGTATTGTCCCTTCCCTGAACTTTGGGAATGGCATGTATTAACCCCTCGAGAGCCTTTGAGGCACAGCACGCAGCTGGGGAAGGGACACTTGTTAGGAGCCCGGTAGGCATATGTACTATGTCCAGATATTATTGACGGTAACAGAGCTGCCTGCCTGAAAAGCCACGGCCTCTGAGTGTGCTGTCAAGAGGCCCAGCGGAGGGGTTAAAATATTTTCTGGAGGCAGTTTCAGTCCCATACATCGACTTAACTTGTTTCAGCAACAAAGTTCGTCTGCTGCCCTGACCTTGATTTCTTCTGAAAAGGGAGGTAGAGGTCAGCCTTCTTCTCTCAAACAGTCAAAGAGGGAGTGAACTTGTGTCTGGACTGGGACTGCAGGTGGGGGCTCATGTGGTTGAATGTTCCTACTTGCAAAAACAATTCCGTGCCTATAGAAAACTAGCTTCTCATGGCGATGGGTTAGACTTGCTACGTTTTTGGGTTCTTTGTACAATGAAGCATACAGCCATGTTTGCCCCACCTGCAATCTGAAGTGTAGAGAGACAAAATGTGGTGTCGTGGTTAGAGTGGCAGACTAGGAACAGGGAGGCCCAGATTTAAATCCCCACTGTGCCATGGCAGCTTGCTGGATGACCATGGATCCAATCACATGCTCTCAGCTTAACATACCTCACAGGGTTGTCATAGAGAAGAGAACAATGTAAGCAGCTCTGAGTCCTGGTTGGGAAGAAAGGCTGGGAATGAATGAATGAATGAATGAATGGATGAATGAATGAATGAATGAAAGTGGTGGAGTTCAGAGAGAGGCCACTGACCAGCTCATCCATTATGCAGTTATGACTCTGGGGACATCTAATGTATGTTCTTCAACAAAGCTATATACTCATCAGTGGCTTTATAATATGATGAGACAAATAGGCGGGGCCAGGTTTAAAAAGTCATGAAAACCAAGTTGGACCTCCATGTACAGTGGCAGTATACTTCAGTCTGAATACCAGGTACTAAGCAACAAGGGAAGGGTATCATATCTATGGTAAGGTTGCCAACAGGCCTGGAGAAAAATGTCCTAACTTTTATAAAGGCTTAATGTGTGGAAGTGGGCAGATAACATTACCTGGTAGATAATCACTTTAGTCTCTATTAAAGGGGCAAGGCATTTTTTTCTCCAGACAGTTGGCAACCCCGGCTGCTTATGAACCTCAGTGAGGCATCTGGCTGGCCTCTGCACTGAACTAGGTGGGCTGGGCTCTTCTGTTCTCTGTAATAAACACAGTGAGTCTGTACTTTTCAGGGAGCATTTATTGCTTTAGAGGCCTCAGTTGCCATCCTATGTTTTCACTTTGAAATGGCAGGCGGCCAAGTATGTGAATTACTATTTGCAAACCACTAAAAATAGAGCGGAGATTTCTATGGACCAAACAGCAGACAGGTCTTGTTGCAAAACCGTGAATAAGCATCAGCATAACCAATGGCATAATGGTTTATTCTTTTTTAGGGTATTGCTTATTGTAAACTGCCCTCTATCTCTCAGAGGGAGATTTTAGATAGTGATGGCATAAGAATGCGTGGGGAAACACACAACACCCTGTTTCCTTATAGCTGAAAATGTATTGAGGGGGGCAAACTTTTCATTTGTTGATAAAGCAAAGGAAGTGATAAAGAGAAGAGCTTATTGTTATATCTGGGGCAGAGGAAGCCATTTACAGCTGCTACATGATGGAAAGCAGTGGTGCAGCCCCAACTTGAAAAACAAACAAAACTTACATGACCTGCAGAACTGAGGACTTACAACGGCGCAAGAGCAAGATCATAACAAAGTCTGTGGACCACTCAGGAGGAGGCATGAAATGGCTGGGAAGAGCTAGCCCAAGTGTACTTGATGCCCTAAGCAAACCATGCCTTTGGTGCCCCAACTTCAATAGAGAACAGTGAGAAGTCTCTGTACACATGGAGTGGGTGGGTGTATTTACTGCTTCCTTCCAGAAAACTCAACATCAATCTCATCGTCAATTCAATGCACATGTAATTCTGATCAGTAAATAACCCCAACATGCACACATACACACACACCTTAGGGTTGCTAACTCTGCATTGGGAAATGCCTGGAGATTTGGGGGTGGAGCTTGGGGAGGGACCTCGGGAGGGGAGGGACCTCAACAATGTACAAGACCAGAGAGTCCACCCTCCAAAGGGCCAATGCTGGCTAGGCGGGATATAAATCTAAATAAATAAATAAATAAAGCAGCCTGATTTCTGATCTACTACTGATCACTGTAGTCTGAATCTCAGTTGTAAGTTTGGGAGATCTCCAGGTGCTACCTTGAGGCTGGCGGTCCTAATAGATACACACAGATAACGTACATCATAATGGAAAGAGATGTGGAGTTCTACTGTCCCCAAGAGGGCAGAGAAGAAGGCTGAAAGGGGGCAGAGCCAGGGATGGCCCCACCTGTAGGCTGGGAACTCTGCCTGAATGGGAGCAGGTGGAGAGCAGGGATGGCACCAGGGATGCAGGACCAGGGTAAAGAGGTCATGGAAGAGGGCTTGCTTTCTATGCAGAGGGTCCTTGTTCAGTCTTTGCTAACTCCAGTTATAGGTTTGGGGCAGCAAGTGTTGAGAAAGACTGTATTCTGCCAAAGATCCTGGAGAGCTGTTGCCGCCCCAGAATCAATAATACTGAGCTATATGTTTTGAAGGTACAAGGCAGCTTTGTATATGGTGAAGACCTAGCAAGTGTGGGGGGGGTATAAGGAATAGCCTGCTACATCTGGGCAAGTGGAAAGCCTGGTGATCTTTGCTTGGTCTGCATACGGAGCTGACTATAAGAATCCACTTACACTTATTTGCTTATTTATTTACTTCATTTACAGTCCACTTTTCTCACTGAGACACAAGATGGATTCTAAAGTACTCTGCAAAATATTGGCTGGGGTCAAAAACTGTTTCCACCCCTCTGGCAACTGACCCCAAAGCAAAAATACTACTCCACCCTAGTCTTTACCTGGTTGACTGGAAATCACGTGTGATGATACCTAGATGCTTGGAAAGCAAATCCTCAAATCTGTTTATAGATAACCACTAGGGTTGCCAACCTCCAGGTAGTGGTTGGAGATCTCCAGCTATTACAATTGATCTCCAGGTGACTGTGGCAGTTCACCTGGAGAAAATGGCTGCTTTGGAAGGTTAACTCTATGGCCTTATACCCCCTTGAAGTCCATTCCCTTCCCAAACCCTGCTATCCTCAAGCTCCACCCCCAAAATCTCCAGGTATTTCTCAGCCTGGAGCTGGCAACCCTAATGCATCTGGTTGCCTACAGTGAGTTGGAATTATTTTCAGGCATGTTGCTAAAATTCCTTTAGTTCAAATGTAGGAATATGTGGGCAGACAGGCTACTAAAGCATTGTTTGGGGCTAGTAACTGCTAAGAACTCTGCCCCAAAGTGCTGCATGAGTCATTTTTGCAGCTCCTATAGCAGCTTCCTCATAATGCACTCAGTAGCCCTCACTGGACTACAACACCCAGCATCCCTTGGGAGGAGGTAGGGAAGAATCCCAATAGACATGAAGAGGGTGAGAGAGTTCTCCTTCCTAACAGCATTTTACTGGCCTGTAAGAAAAGAAAGATGGAAGGGATTTCCGAAAGGGTTAAACAAAAACGTACTGACAAAATCTTTACAACATGTACCATATGGTTTGACATTTACCAGATTAGTTAAACATTTCTACTGGGGATAAATATGCCTAGATATCTATGTAAAGAAATTGCATGAGACAAGGACACATACAGCATATTTATGCTACAGAGTCATTCCCACTCCCTCCCCCCTTGCCAGCAACATTCAGGGTCCTGGACATATAAGGTCCAAAGAGTACCAACCCAAATTAACCCTCAATGAATGGTTATTTTCCAAAAGGCCTTCCCAAAAGGTGGGGGGGGGAAGGGAGAAGGGATCATCTGAAAAGTTTTACAAGCAGATTTTTTTTACCCCCCCCCCCCGAAGGAAAGCCGAAAAGCATGAAAGTTTGTCAAAATCTATTTTCAGGACTCCCCGTTGCCCGTGGAGAGGACTGCGTGATGGCTGCCAAATTGATTCCAGGCCGGCTGATGCAGAGGAGGTGACTGCTAGTGCCCGGCTTCTGGTGCAAGCCACGCTGCTCCTTGGTGAACAGCCCTAAAGCCATAGATTTCATTTGATCTTTGCAAAGGCTAACATCTGTCTGCTGTCATTTTAGTAAGATTGATGACAGACTGGGAAAGGGGAAAGGAGGGAGGCTGGGGGGGAGGGCGAGGGAAGCGGAGCAGGAGGATGGCGGTTCTCAGCAGGCCCAGTGGCAGCGGCTGGAGCTGGCAGGGGTCGCCAGTGCAAGTCCACTGGTCCTCGACAGGTCCTCGGCAGGAGTGGTAGGCAGGGACCTATGTATCACGCTGCCAGTAATTGCACTGGGTTGTTACGGCTGATTGCCGAGAGTCAGAGACACAAAGGCAGCTCCCCCCCCCCCTTTGCACCTTGCATATCTCCATCGATTACTCACACAGTAAGCCCGACAGAGCTAAATGTTGTGACAGCCATAAGAATGCGGTTTGCTGTTATCTTAATGTAGCTGGGCAGTGGAAGGTAAAACTATCAAATAATATTATTCTATTTTAATGTTCCAAGAGAAGCTAACTGATATGGACATCCAACTTGTTTTGTAAAACAACAACAACAACACAACAAATGTGCCTTCGAGTTGCAAACAACGCAGGGCCACTCCAACCATGGGGTGTTCAAGGCAAGAGATAAGTAAAGGCGGTTTTGTCATTGCCTTCCTTCCCATAGCGACCCCAGTCTTCTTGGGGGGTCTCCCATTCAAGTCCTGACCATGGCTTAGCCTGCTTAGCTCCCAAGCCCTGACCAGCTAAGGCCAAACTGGCTATTCACACTACTGAACAACAGTTACCACCCTGGAATATTGCAGAAATGGGGAATTTTCTTAACTTCTAGTTCCTGGTTTTCCTGGAGTTCCTGCAGTTTCCTACAGTACAAAGAGGGATTCATGTTCTATTTGTTTTGTTTTGCCTCAGAACTGTGCTTCTTGTGACCCACCAAGCCAAATACAGTCCACTGTCCACTGCCATCCTCCTGCTCCTGGAAACTGAATTTATTTAATTTTAATCTCCCTGCTTCCCACAAATTGCTCAGGGCAGTTTGTCCTGCCCCCCACTGTAGGGTTGCCAACTCTGGGCTGGGAAATACCTGGAAATTTGGGGGTGGAGCCTGGGGAGGGCAGGTTTAGGGAGGGGAGGGACCTCAGCAGTGTATAATGCCATAGCATCCAGCCTCCAAAGCAGCCATTTTCTCCAGGGGAACTGATTTTTGTAATCTGGAGATCAGTTGTAATAGTGGGAGATCTCCAGGTTCTGCCTGGAGTTTGACAACCCTAGGGACAGGTGAGGCTGAGAGTGACTGGCTCCAAATCACCCAACAAGTTTCATGGTTTGGTGGAGATTCAAACTTGGGATCTCCCCAAGAATTGCACTGCACTATGGTGGTTCTCAATACGTGTTCTGTTCTTACAGCTTGTCTTGGACAGCTGCATAAGGGAGTTGTCAAGCTAGCAGTGGCAACCCACCAGGAGGCATTGGGAGTGATAGAGACAGGTGCACTGGCATTGTGCTGGCATGCAACATCCAGTGTTGCAACAGAAGCTATTAGCACACCAGTGTGTCCGCCCCCTTTGCCCCCATATTTACCTACCGACCTCTGAAGCACCAACAGGGACTGGGGGAAATTGCCGGGCCGGGGGAAACGGAACGGAGTTCACTGTACTGGGAGACCTGGCTCTCTTGTGCCAAACACTTGGCAGGTCATGATACATAGCTGAGGGTCTTATTGATCCATAAATCTGGCAGGTTTTGAGTGCTGGTTCTGTCTTCCCCTCAGTTTCATTTTGAATATAGTAGTGAGCGACCATGGGGTTCTGGGGAGCCAATGCAAGGGCCAAGAGGTCTTTACATGAGAGTATCTGGCTTGCAGGCAGAAGTGTGCTCATACGACCTGCTGATTCTTCCCTGTTTGGTGTAGTGGTTAACTGTGCGGACTCTAATCTGGGAGAACCAGGTTTGATTCCCCACTCCTCCACTTGCAGCTGCTGGATGACCTTGGGCAAGCCATAGCTCTGTCAGAGCTATCCTTGAAAGAGCAGCTTCTGTCAGAGCTCTCTCAGCCCCACCTACCTCACAGGGTGTCTGTTGTGGGGAGGGGAAAGGAAAAGAGATTGTTAGCTGCTCTGAGACTCCGAGTGAAGGGCGGGGTATAAATCCAATCCAATCTCTTCTCTTCTTCCTCTCTTCTTCCCTGTAAATGCATCCCCCACCCCTCGGGCTCTGGTTTGAGGTCTGGAGAGGACATTTATTTTTTCAAAACACTTTGATCCAGCATTCACATCCCTCACTCTTGAGGCAGTTACCAATAGGCAGATATAAGAACAGATACACCTAAAGGGAAGAAGGCAGCTCAGAGCATAAGATGATTCTTTTTTTAAAAAAAAGGTTGAACACAAAAAGGGGTTTATTACTATACATAACCGTGGCATACCTTGCAGGCATCAGACCTAGTCATCCATGGCAGCACTGGGACTCTCCCAGATTGTCAGGTCCCACACATCAAGCAGACTGCACACTGGATTTGATCTCTGGCATGGGGCTAGATATTGATCTGACTGCCATTGATGGAGTGCCATGGTCAGATCATTTTGCCCTGAAGGCTTGGCTGGGTGTCCCAGCCCTCTCCTGTTTGGGTGGCAAGGGGACTTATGCTCACCCGCCTGTTTTTGTTTGTTTGTTTGTTTTTGTTTTTAAGCTCATCATTTGTCACATTTTCCTTCCAGAATTGTTGATGAAACTTCAGTTTGCAAACCAATGGGCTAGGTTAATATCCTTCTGAGTTCTATAATGATCAGAAACAAAACAAAACAAAAATGGTGGAGGAAGAAGAGTTTGAAAAGGGTCCTGACATGAACTGTGCATTTGTCTGATAACTAGTAACTGGACTGATAAAAGACTAAGATGGGGAGATATGTTCACATACCGAGCAAAATAAGAATAGATAACGGATGGCCTTGTGCTGCATAATATTTCTCTCGAGTGATGAAAGACTAAAGGTGTACTTCAGGTCCTTTCTTAAGATGATTAGATACTGCTTTCCAAATGATATGTGTGCAAAGGTAACCTGGGCTGGACAGCAGGGTTACCGCAGTAAGTGCTGAGGGTGACTTTTGTTTTCAGCAATATTGTTTTGTGGCAGAATTTCTCATCCAGATACACTGCTTTCAGTTGCATCACTGGGGTTCTAAAGCAGAATGTGGAAAAGTGCAACCCTAAGGACACTTCCCTGGGCATATGCCCCAGTGACTAGACCTGAGTAGAACTCTGCATAGAGCTGCTTAGGGTTGATCTCTTTGTAAACTGACGATAACAGTGTCCTTGGTTTGGGAGTGTGGACGGAAGTAATGTGCTCTGATATACTGTATCAGTTCACTGGAGTCTGTGTCTTTATGTACATATGTCCAGGGGCAGTGAATGGAGAGAGATGTCTTTGTGGTGAGGTTGGCATTTCATGTCATAGAGGGACTGAGCTGAAACAAACTCTAAGATCACAGGAAGTAGAAAAACAGTGGCAGAAGTCTGAAAGCTGAGGTGGTGTTATGTCCTAATGGCGACCACGCACATGGTCAGAGAAACGCACATGGCCAGGCTGGCTACCGGAGCTTCCCTTCGGGAGACAATAGCCCGGGCGGGTTGTTAATCATACCAGTCGGCCACCCAAGATCTGCCAGGGGACCTATGCTGTAGGGTCACCTGTAATTAACCCTATCAGGGAGATTGGGCGAGGCCAGGGGTGCTGTTTAGATGGACATTTAAGCAGACCCCCCGAGCCCCGTTCTCCAGTCGTGATTTGTACCATCAATAAACTTATGAGCTGATATCACTGCAACACGTCTCTGGACCCAGTACTTTATATTGGTGACAAAGGTGGGATTCCGATAAGTGACATCAACTCCAACTCCAGCATTGCATCGAGCACCGATCCTCTGGCACCCGAGCAATGCCAGGCTCCAGCGCCACCCGGCACCGCCCCACAGGACATCGCTCACTGCATCGCTCCAGAGTTATGGCTGCCGCTCCGGGACAGGTCACCACATTTGACCCTGCTCACCCCAAGCTATGGGAAGCCTGGGTCAAACAATTAAAGTACTTTTTCCTGGTCCAGGACATGGCCAACGCAGGGAAGAAGAAAGCCTGGCTCATCAAATCCTGCGGCATTTCCATGATCCGCCTAGTGTAAAGCCTAATTGCACCCAAGATGCGGTGAGCTGCTTACCACACTCACTATGTATTTCATTCCGAAACCATCTAAAATGGCGCTGCAAATGGACTTCTGCACTCGATCCCAGAAGACCAGTGAGTTTGCAGCAGACTTCATGGTTGACCTCCGGCGCCTGGCAGTGGGGTGTGAGTTCCCGCCAGTCAAGGACACCCTCCTGACCCACTTTGTCAGGGGAGTTCATGAGCTGAAACTCTGCCGAAAGCTCGTGGCCACTGAGGAACTAAAACTCGACTACACTTGCAAAGCGGCAGCCGCCTTCAAGAAAGTGCAAAAGGATTGCCAAGGATCCACGATGCATCAACTGGTGACCACCACCAGCCCCGCGACATCGGACAGTGAGGAGGAAGTCCCTCAGCTCCACAGACCAGGCTGCCGAGGACTGCTGTGCCCAGCCGCCACATCAGTGCAAGCCAGCCCACGCACCAGTGTGCCCACATCATGTGCCAGATGTGGTGATCCACACGACCACTGGAGCTGCCATTTCTGAGAGGCAACCTGCCGATCCTGTGGCAAGGCAAAGCACATCACCTGGTCATCAGACCTGCACTCCACGACCTCCTCTCACCACCAGGTAATGAACTTGTCCCGGGACACCCCAAACAAAATTCTTGTCCCCGTAATGGTAGAAGGGTCCCCCTGGAAAAATGGAACTGGACACGGGGTCTGCATTCCCCATAATTTCAGTGGACACCCTTCAGAGACTCTGTCCGCGGGGGGGGGGGGTGTTACAGAAGCCCATTGGACTTAAGCGATCGGATTTCCAAAAGAACTCAGTGGTGATCAAGGGGTGGGGCAAGTTCCAAGTCCAATACAAGGACTTTGACAGACAATTGGACCTCCTGGTGGTGGAGGGCAAGCTTTCCAGCTTACTGGGACTGTAATCCCCGGGGTGACGCTGCCACGCAGTGGCTTTCCAGGCCATCAAGGGACTCTTAACGTCAAATGCGGTCCTGGCACATTTTGACGAGTTGCTCCTGGTAGTTCTCACGTTCGACGCTTCACCATATGGGGTGGGGGCTGTCCTGGGGCACCACCTAGCAGATGGGAGGGAGGTCCCATTACATACTACTCCTGCAGAGCAGAACTATGCACAGATGGAGGCTCTGGCAAGCGTGGCGGGAATTTAAAATTTTCATGACTACCTGTATGGTCACCCCTTCATGATTGCAATGGACCACAAGCCTCTCCTGGGCCTCCTCGTGCCCAACTGCCAACCCCCCCAGATGCTCTCCCCAAGGGTGCTCCGTTGGTTGATCTTTATGGCTGGCTACCAGTTTGAGCTGGTCCATCGTCCGGGGAAAGCCATGATCCATGAGGATGCCCTCAGCCACCTGCCTCTCTTGTCCTGCGACCTGGACCCAGCGCCAGCCCATCACATCGCCCTGCTTGAAGAACTACCGGCCTGGCCCATCCAGGTGATGGATGTCACCAGGGGTCCTTTCCTAAAAAAAGAGGTGCAGGAGCTCATTAGCATAACTTATTTGCATATGCCACACCCCCTGACGTCACCGGAAGTGTCAAAAGGTCACACATCCCTGATGTCATAGGCAGTGTGTCAGAAGGCAAGAAAGGAGGGAGTGAGGGAGGGAGAAAGAAGGAAGGAAGGAAAAGAACAGGAAGGAAGGTAGGTAGGTAGGTGGGGGAGAGAGAGAGAAGAAAGAAAGAAAGAAAGAAAGAAAGAAAGAAAGAAAGAAAGAAAGAAAGAAAGAAAGAAAGAAAGGAAGGAAGGAAGGAAGAAAGGAAGGAAGAAAGGAAGGAAGGAAGGAAGGAAGGGAGGGAGGGAGGGAGGGAGGGGGAAAGGGAGGGGGAAAGAGAGGGAGGGGGAAAGAGAGGGAGGGAGGAAGGAGGGAGGAAGAAAGGAGGGAAGGAAGGAAGAAAGGAACAGTAAGGAAGGTAGGTAGTTGGGGGAGAGAGAGAGAAGAAAGGAAGGAAGGAAGGAAGGGGGGAGAGAGGGAGGAAGGGAGGAAGGAAGGTAGGTAGGTAGGTGGGGGAGAGAGAGAGAAGAAAGAAAGAAAGAAAGAAAGAAAGAAAGAAAGAAAGAAAGAAAGAAAGAAAGAAAGAAAAAGAAAGAAAGAGAAAGAAAGAAAGGGAGGGGGAAAGAAAGAGAGGGAGGAAGAAAGGAGGGAAGGAAGGAAGAAAGGAACAGTAAGGTAGGTAGGTAGTTGGGGGGAGAGAGAGAGAAGAAAGGAAGGAAGGAAGGAAGGGGGGAGAGAGGGAGGAAGGGAGGAAGGAAGGTAGGTAGGTAGGTAGGGGGAGAGAGAGAAGAAAGGAAGGAAGGAAGGGGAAGGAAGGGGGAAAGGAAGGAACAGGAAGGTAGGAAGGTAGGTAGGTAGGTGGAGGGAGGGGGGGCTTCTCCCCTCACTGGGGCTGGTTTCCCTCCCACCCCCCCTTGCTTGGGCCTGAGTGGCATTAAGCCACTCAGGCCCGGCTTCTCCCTCCCTTGTGCCCGGGGAACAGGTGAGTGGGGGAGGGAGGAGGCTTCAGTGAGTGGGGGAGGGAAAGGGCTTCTCCCGGGCGGGCGGCACTTGCCGCCAGGCCCGGGAAAGATCAAGGGGGGGAGGGCGAGGGGCTTCTCCCGGGCTGGTGGCAAACGCCGCCAGGCCTGGGAAAGAACAAGAGGGGGCGGGCGAGGGGCTTCTCCCGGGCTGGCGGCGCTTGCCGCCAGGCCCGGGAAAGAACAAGGGGGGGCGGGCGAGGGGCTTCTCCTGGGCTGGCGGTGCTTGCCGCCAGGCCCAGGAAAGATCAAGGGGGGGCGGGCGAGGGGCTTCTCCCGGGCTGGCGGCGCTTGCCGCCAGGCCCGGGAAAGAACAAGGGGGGGCGGGCGAGGGGGGGCGGGCGGGAAAGATCGGGGGCATGGCGCGGAACTCGCTCTCCTCGCGCTTCCGCTGCCTGGACATCAGCCAGTTCGACGAGAACCACTTTGTGGAGGAGCCCGACGGGGCCGACACCGGCACTGGGACTGGCGCCTCTGAGACTGCCGCCAGGCCCGGGAAAGCTCTGGGGGGGGGGCGAAGGGCGCGCCCGGGAAGGGTCTGCTGGGGGTGAGGGAAGAGTGAGCTGGGGGGAGGAAAGGGGCTTGTCCCGGCCGGCGGCGCTTGCCGCGCGGCCAGGAAGGGTCTGCTGGGGGGGTGGGAAGGAAGGGCCTTATCCCCAGGCAGGCAGCGCTTGCCGCCGGCCCGGGAAGGATGAGCGGGGAGGAGGCTTTTTCCGGCTCCGCGCCGAAGCGCGGGCCGGGAAAGCGAGCTGGGGGGCGGGGCTTTATCATGTGCCCGCCCCCCATATTCCCCTCTCCCGGAGCAGCGCTCCGGCACGCCCCGGCCCCAACAGAGCCCTGTATGTCACTCACCACAGTGCACAAGATCACATCTTGTCCTGTGTCTTAGACTGGGTGGGAAGGGGATGGCCCAGTAGCTCGGGGTCTGACTTCGCCACCTTCACAGCCCGGCGCAACAAACTATTGGCACACAAGGGGTGTGTGCTCTGGGGCACTCGGGTAGTAGTCTCCGAACCACTACACAAATGGGTGCTTGCCGCACTTCATGAAAATCACCCCGGCATCATGCGGATGAAAGCCCTGGCCTGATGCTATGTCTGGTGGCCTGGGCTAGACAGGCAGATCGAAGTGCAAATCAAGCAGTGCCAGAAGTGCCAGGAATCATGGCCAGACCCACCCCAGGCACCGGTGTGACCCTGGGAGTCATCCCACAAGCCATGGGCCCAGCTCCACCTGGACGTTGCGGGACTGCTCCAGGGTCAACTGTTTTTTATATTAGTAGACAGTTACACGAAGTAGCTGGAAGTGGTGCCAGTGTCCTCCACCTCATCACAGGCCACCATCCATGCCATGTAGTGCATCTTCAGCTCTCATGGCATCCCCGACACACTTGTGACAGACAACGGCTCGGCCTTCATATCATGGGAGTTCCAGGAGTTCGTGGACTACTACGGGGTCCGGCACATCCGCTCTGCCCCATTCCACCCAGCCTCAAACGGCCTGGCTGAACACATAGTGCACACAGCCAAAGAAGCCCCACACCACATGGACAAAGGCAACTGGAACTACAAACTGGCAGCATTCCTGTTTGGCCAACGGACAACTCCACACACCATGACTGGGTGCAGCCTTGCATAACTACTAATGGGTAGATCCAACCAGGTTGGACTGCCTACATCCAGACCACACCCCAGAACATAGCACGGCCCTGAAGCAGCAAAAGGCTCCATGGGGGTTCTTCCCAGAGAACCCCATTTATGTAAAGAACTTTGCAAGGGGTCCTGCCTGGCTGCTGGGCCGGATAGTGTGAGTGACAGGGTCCCTATCCTACAAGGTCTCGGGGGAAGGTCAACTGTGGAGAAAGCACATTGACCAACTGAGCCACCGGCTCCTGACCACAGTAACTGACGTACCCGAGGAGACTGAGGATGAAACCCCTGCTCCTGAGCAAGATGGAGAAGGGGAACGTGAGACATCCACACCAGAGTTTCCCCGGCCGAACACATTGGCCAATGCACACCTCGACATGCCTCCAGCACTGGCCCCAATGGGTGAACCGGAACTGGCCCCAGGACCAACCGAGGCAGTCCCCATGCAGCCCACTGCAAAAACTGTATTGCACTGCTCAACCAGGCAACAGTGAAGGCCTTCCTATCTAAGAGACTTTGTGTGCTAGGGAAGGTCTGAACTATGGGGGGAGGGGTGTTATGTCCTAATGGTGACTGCGCATGCAGTCAGAGAAATGCACATGGCCAGGCTGGCTACTGGAGCTTCGCTTTGGGAGACAATAACCTGGGCGGATTGTAAATCAGAACAATTGGCCACCCAAGATCGGCCAGGGGACCTATGCCGTAGGGTCACCTGTAATTAACCTTATCAGGGAGACTGGACGAGGCCGGGGTGTGTGGTTTAGACGGACATTTAAGCAGACCCTCCTAGCCCCGTTCTCCAGTCATGATTTGTACCATCAATAAACTTATGAGCTGATTTCACTGCAACATGTCTCTGGACCCAGTACTTTATAGGTGGGCTGGATGTTTGTGGGGAAATTACCCATTACACAGCCTCTGGTGTCTCATGGCTGTTCTGTCCCTCTGTCCTTGTCGCACAATAAATGTTTATTCTGTTTGTACAAACACAGCTTCTGTCATTTTTCAGGAAAGATATGGCTGGCTGAACTACTGGAGTGGTCCATACAAAAGTTACACAGCAAATCTAAATATAGGAGCTTGGATCTTATCCAAGAATTATCTGGGCCCAAATATTATCTGTATCTATCTGTATTAAATAGTAAATGTTTGACTGGTACATGACTGCCTTCCTGATCCCTGTCAAGATCAATTCTGAGGTAAATATTCTGCCGTCATAATCCTAAGCATATGGAATCATGCAGAGGGCATTTATATTAATCGGGATACATTTTTGCTGCTTACGTTTCTGTCAGAGTTGCTTTACTGATTGAAGATGCTTTGTGGGGGCCCCTAAAACATAGCATTAAGGATTTCATCCTTGAGAATGAAGAATTTATTTTTATTGTGAGAAGTGGAGAAGAAAGAGGGCATATTTATTCCGGTGACATGGATAAATATGATGTGGCTATTTCTACATTACTGGAATTTAAATCTCACTTTATTCAAGGCCCTTAGTGCACAAGAAGCCCATGTCATAAGTGTTAGCAGGATATGTTTACTGCTGTGGGATATAATTAGCTTTAAAAGAAGAGGCCTCTGTGAAGAAAACAAACTTAACCTGACAACTCTGATATCATCATATTCTTCCCTCTTTTCCATCTCTAAGAGGTGTGCAGGGCCCTTTATTCCTGGCATGTCATATGTCCCTGTTTAGTCTTTTCATCTGGTTTTCCAGTGCTTTGCTATTTGCATCTCAGACAGCACATATTTCCTTTATGCACATGAAGACTCAGGCTTATGAGATCTCTTTGCCAATTTTTCTCCATGCTTTGTGATTAACAGTGCAATTCTAAGGGCTGCCTGTGTTGCAGCTGCTGGGCACTGGTCTGACCTAGTCTGTTCCCTAAAGAGTTCCGGCAGAGCCTGGGGGGCAGGTAAGGGACCGAGAAACAAGGTCACACAGGCTGCAACCACATCAACATCCCTAGCAACCATGCCACTGCATCCCATAGAGGTCACAAAGTGTGATGGCAGGGGTGTGATGGACAGGGCAGACAGAACCAATCATGGGGTGGCAAGACCAGGGGCCCAGCCCTACACACATCACAGCTGAGGGGCAGGAAGGGGCAGGGCTATGGGTAGAAACATAGAGCTGGAACGGACCTCAAGGGTCATCTAGTCCAATCCCCTGCAGAATCCAGGAAATTCACAACTGCCTCCCATCCACCCCCCATTCTCCCAGTGACCCCTGCTCTAGGCCCAGAGGAAGGCAAAACAAACAAACAAACAAAAACCCTCCAGGATCCCTGAGTGATCTGGCCTGGAGGAAAAATTCCTTCCTGACCCCAAAGTAGTGACTGGCATTACCCTGGCCATGTAAGAAAGGGCCATGAAAGTCAAGCACAGGCTCATTCCTTCACACCCTCCCTCTCATGATTGTGGGGCCTTGTCCACAGCTCACACCCTTGCCTCCTTAAAGGAACAGAGTCCTGCCTAACAATAATAGGTCAGCTTACAGAGTTTGCAAGGGCCACAGCAATCTCCCACCAGCGGTAGCCCCAAACAGCTCCATGGCTCATATGGTCCAAAGGCTATAATCACTAAGAAAGGGGCAAGGAGAGATTGCAAGGAGAGTGTGCCCAGTAGGGGTGTGCATTTGGATCTACCCGAGCCAAAAATATAGCACAAAAAAACTTATGTACCCAAAAAATACATTATGAGTATTTTTCGGGTACATTTTAGGCTTCCCAAATGTATCTAGGTTTTCTCGGGAAAACTGAAAAGAAAATGCAGGCTACATTTGGGGATTTCGGATAGATCTGAAAACAGCAGAAGGCTTATGCAGTCTCTTTAAAGGGACTCAAGAAGTCAACCTGAGGATCAACCACGGTGGTGGGGAGCTGAGAGTTCCCCGTTGCCTCAGCTGTGGCTGGCTTCCCTTGCAGCTCAGTTTACACCAGGCTGCAAAAGAAGGCAGCCCAAAATCAGCTGGGTCAGTGGGGAATTGAGAGCTCCCCGCCAGCGCAGCTCTGTTCTGTCTTCTCCTGCCATCCGGTTTAAACTGAGTGGCAGGAGAGGGCAGCCCAGCCAGAACTGCTGTGCCTGTGGGGAGCTGAAAGTTCCCTGCAGGATAAAGCTCTGCTCTGCCTTCTCCTGCAGGTTGGTTTAAACTGGGCTACTGGAGAAGCCAAGCCAGCCCCAGGATCAGACTGGTATTTCTTTACCAGCAGTTTTCAGTTCTGGTCTATTGGACCCCCCAAATTCCAGGATTTCCAAAAAAAAAAAATCCCAGATTTGAATACCATACCAGTATTTAAATCTGGAATTTTTCAGAAATCCCTTTTTTCCCCCAGGTCCAGTAGATCAAAACCAAAAAATACATTGGATCGGATAGTTCCTCAGAAACATGCCTTTGAGAACTTGAAGCAACTCCTGCAGGCTTCTGATGTGCTGGTCCATTATCAACCAGATAAAGCCTTGATTTTGACTTGTAATGCTTCCCATCATGGAACTGGGGCGTTTCTGGCTGATCGGATGGAGAATGGGTCTGAGAAACTCATAGGATTTGTGTCACGAACCCTGTCCCGTGCTGAATGTAATTATTCACAGCTGGATCGGGAATGATTAGCTGTTATGTCTGGAGTTCAAAAATTCCATAAATATATTTATAGGCGGAATTTTACAATTTGCACAGATCACAAACCTCTAATTTTGTTATTTAATGAAATGAAAGCAGTACCACAGATGGCTTCGCCAAGGATCCAGTGATGGGCTGTCACTTTGTGAGCCTATGTGTATAATATTGTGTATAGAGCTGGAAAAGAACTGGGCCATTACCCAACCTACCTACCATTACCTGAAGTGCCTACAACAGCACTTAGTGACAATCGTGTCTTACTAACAGATTTACTTGCAACTCCACCAGTAACAGCCAGACAGATAAAGTCATGGACTGATACAGATCTCATATTGACCAAAGTCAGGGAATTTATATTGAGGGGATGGACAGATTTTTTGGAAGACAAAGAACATATTATTCTACCAATATCATTGGGAAATGTGTGTTGTGGGGCATTCGTGTGGTCATTCCAAAACAGAAACAGGAGACCATATTATGAGACCTACACCAGGCCCACCCTGGAATCATGAAGGTGAAAGCCTTAGTTAGAAGCTTCCTGTGGTGGCCAGGAATGGACCAGGAAACTGAGCACATGGTACAGGCTTGTGATGTGTGCCAAGAAAACCGTAAAATGTCTGCTGTAGCTCCCCACTCTCCTTGGGAGTGGCCAGATCAACCTTGGAGGCGATTATGTGTAGACTATGCAGGTCCCCTTCTAGGTGAGATGTTGCTAATACGAAATGGGTGGAGATCTATCCTATATCATCAACTAGTGAAGCTTTCATTGAAAAGTTAAGAATGTTTTTCAGTATGCATGGGCTGCCTGAAATTCTCAAGATGGACATTGCAAATTCCTTTATTAGTCAACAATTCAAACAGTTTATGGAACAAAATGGCATTCAACATGTTACCTCTGCACCATATCACCCAGCATCAAATGATCGAGCAGAAGGCATAGTAGAGTTTTTTAAAGAAGGCATCTCCCAGATACTGGGTGAAAGTCTCAATATAAGGCTTGCTCGTTATTTGTTCAATTATAGAATTTTGCTGCATTCTACCACAGGTTTATCTCCAACTGAAATGTTAATGGGCAGGAAACAGAGGTCCGGGTTCGGTTTGTTACACCCATACCTGACAGGACGTATGCATCATATACAACAGCAGCAGAAACAGCAAAATGACAGACAAGCAAAACAACATTTTTTAATGATTGAAGATGCAGTCTATGTTAAAAACTTTGGCTTGGGTCCTTTGTAAATATCTGCTACTGTGGGAGAGGTGGCTGACCTTGATCAGTACCACACTTTCTGTCTCACTCAGGCCTATAGCTACAGTGGGGACTCCTGGGGCCTTGGCCCTGACTTACCACCAAGGCCCCCTGACTTCCCATCCAGCCCAGGCCCCCGACTTCCGATTTTTAATTTTATTCATGGCACTTGTTGCTGGCCACGACCACTCCATCTAGCTGGCCACGACAGCTCTCTTTTGTCACCAGCAAGCTGGCAAGAAGTCAAACCCATGCCACCCTCCAATCCCACGCCACTCTCTCGCCTCTCTTGCATTCAGTTGCAGCTGGAGGACAAGGAGGAGGAGGAGCAGCTGTCAGGGGTGGGAATGGGGGGAGGAACCGTGGTGGCAGCAGGTGGAGAATGAAGGCAGCCTTCTTGAGCGGGCTCACCACTCTCAAGCCCTGGCAGCCTTGGCTCCCAAGCAAACCCTGGGTTGGTGGGAATAGCCAGGCTCTCCGCCTGACCAAAGGCCACCTACCCCTCTTGTCTCACAGAGTCGGCTTTTCATTTTGGTGTCAGTCTTTTCTCACTTCTTGAAGGCAATGCCAAGCCTGATGCTGGCAAGCCCTACCCTAAAGCCAAGTGGCTGCAGGGAAGGACAGGAGCAGGGCTGCTTGTTTGAGGGGGAGGGTGCGGGGGTGCCCCCAGACTTATTTAAAGGCCCCTGAATTTAAAAAAATCCTGGCTATGGACCTGCTCTCGCTTACCTTCTCTGTCCAGCCTTCCCTCATTCCTTTCCTTCCACCCTATAGTCTTGATTTCCAGGATAGAATTGGACAAGTTGTATATCTGAAACAAAAGAAAAATGGGAAAATGTAATTTAGTACTGAAACGAGGAATTAAAAAAAAAAACATTGTAAGGTAAACTGAGCAGGTAGGTAATTGGGTAAGTAGGAAGATTGATTGTAGATAGGTACAGAAAAGTTATGGGGAAGCACTCCAAATAACAGAACATATGTTGCATGGTAACCTAAGATTATGAAATAGGTTGTAAATTAAATAGAGAAGGCAAACAAATGCTCAGGCAGTCATTCTGAGATCCACACAGATGCCCTTTTCTTTGCTCTTCTGCATCTCCATTTCTGCTTTTGAGACAGCGACACTCTTGCTTCTGTCTCTACCACAGAGTGTCCTTCGGTGCCTGCGACTATTGATTTGGCTCCCTCCTCTGTGGTCTACAGTGTCATGTCGGTGAGGCTCCCGACATCCACTGACCTGGAAAAGAGGAGAGCCTCCGTTGCTGCAGCAAGATGTTGCGGGGCTCCCACGTGGTCGCAGGGAAAAGCAAGTTGCCTTGAGTCACTGGACTGTCCAATTCATTTAACTCCATGATGTCACTCACTTCAAGTTACACCGTGCTTTCATCGAGAGGCTGCTACCCTGGGATGCCCTGTGGGTTTTGTCTTAGTGGTGAAGTTACAAAGGGTAAAGAAGAAATGCCGCTCAGGATGATTCAGTGCTAACCTTTGCTTCCAGTTGGCTTTGCAATACAGCTGCACCAAACAATCCTTTTATTGTTCTGTCCAGGAAATATATGCACGTCCTTTGACTCCTGCATTAATTTGGGGGTTCATAGTTAGCTTCCAGAATGCTGTTTGACTGGGAAACCATGTTTTCAAAACTCACCCTTTTGGAGTTTTTTCTTTTTTTTAAGAAATGGTTCATTTTCATCTTTTACAGAGCATTCCTATGCACTTATCCCCTTCTGAGCTCATGAGCTTCAATGGACTTAGAAGGGTATAACTCTGCTTAGGATTGCACTATTAGACACTTTCCTCATGTCTGACATCCCTGGCCAGACCCAGGTGCTGTCAGGGTTTGTTTGTTAAAGAAGCCCACCAAACAAAGCTAATAACAGCCCTCTGCAAATGTTACGCCGGTGTTCCATGTCCACAAAAGTGGGAGCTTGCCAGCCCTGTGCTTGGGGAGTGCAATATGTACAATCACCATATCATGTGACCTGGGCAACACATGGATTTTCCATGTCCCCACTTTGCCCGATTCACATGGAAAATTGATTACATGTATCGTGTTCCCCAAATGCATGGCTGGCAGGCTCCCACCCTGTGTGAACAGAATCCCAGCACAATGACTGCCGAGGCATCGTCCCTTGGCAAATGCAATGTAGATGGGGGGAAATGATGCTGCAAGAAAGTGCTAAATCTGCTCTGCCCAGCACTGTTTTCTGATCCAATTGGCAGCCCCACACAAATGAGTAGCTGCTCTGGGAGGGGGGGGGCGGGATCACTAGAATCACGGTTCTTTCCTTTCCCATCCATTTTGGCACTGAGTTCCATAGAATTCTAGCCAATGCAGAGTTACTAAAGCTGCACTCCTAAACTCAGTTATGCCAGGAAGAAGGGCCATTGAGCTTACTGGCACTTACTTCTAAGTACCTATACTTAGGATCACCCTGCACGTTAGTTAGTTAAGAATCTTATCGCTTGAAAAGTATTGTTCTGGGCAGTCCAGGAAAAAAACTACCATGTAGGTGAATTGGAGAGCATTGTGTGAACTCTTTAACTGGTTGTGTGAATGATGGCAGCGTTGACTAATAGCCTGCAGGGTTGGAAAAGTCCTACAGCATTGATAAAAGTGTATGGTCACATCTCGTTTTCACAAGGATTCTTCCCACAGATTAGAGCTTCAGAAAAAAAGAAAACACCTGTTGCTACATTAATTTCAATTAAAGAAAAACAGGAGGAAATAATTTGATCACCACCACCGTCACCCAATGCATCCATAATAAAGCCATGTGAAAAATCCCTGAAAAAAACTGAAGAGCTCACACCCAGTCTAATTGCTGCTATTTATTGATAGATTCATCACAAAAATTGGTGTAGTTCAGTAATTAAGAGACTGTTACAAATCTGAAAAATCTTTCCTTGGACTATCAGCTGTGTCCTAAGCTTGCACCTTATGATTTGGGCCACATGCATATAAGGGGGGGGGGGACATGTATATAATGGGGGGACCTTTTCCCCCACACCACAGTCCTAATCCGAATCAGGATCCTGTGCATTTGGGACATGGGTTCTTTTACACTTGACATCTTACTATGTCAAACTCAGGTCAGGGGACTCCAGACACGCCATGTTGCAAAGTGTAACATGTTGTTTGACCCTAAATGACTTTATGAAGAAACAGGCTTGGATCCAGAGATGCACAAGTAGAAACATAAGCAGATGCAACCCACTTTTGCTTGTGCAAGATCTTGAACAACACCTAGCACTCCATGGCATCTGCTGACACCTCTCCTGGCATCCAGGAGAGCTTCTGATTGGTCGTTGAAGTTTGAACTGGCTGAGCAAATTTTTAAAAACCTTACTTTCAAAGCAAGTGCCACCACAGCCCAAGGATCTTCACACTGAGTGTATATGCAAGAAAAAAATGGTTTGCCTTGCCTAAGACCAGGTTGGTAGTGTAGTGCACATGTCAAGCCAAATCAGTTTGATGCCTCATGAACAAACCTCGAAGGAGCATTGGACTTACTCACTTTAGCCTTTCTTCTCTTATATGGTGCAAGCTAAGTCATTCTTGGTGAACTATGAAGTAATTGCTTCACTCGGGAGAAAAGGCTATGTTTTTTGGTTGAAGCTCTTTCTGATTTCAGCACACCATATTTTGATGGCTTCACTTTAAGGTTGCTAGCTGGTGGCTGGCACCCAGGGGGAAACTGGGGGGGTGGGGATATGGGGAGGCACCATCACTCAATTTCATGGCATCATACCCAGGGCAAACCAAGAAGTGACATTGTGGTGCTCTAGGATTTAGCAAAAGTTCTGTGGTTTTACCATAGAGTTTCCACTGAACCCTAGCACAGCATGATGTCACTTCCAGGTTCACTCTGGAAATGTCAGGCCATCAATATAATTGTGATTTCTCCTGTATTTTCCCCTGCTGGCCTACCAAGCAGAGGTGGTGGGGCGGGGGGGCTATAGCAGGAGACCTGGCAACCCTATTTCAGTGTAATGGCAAACTATGGTTTGCTGAAACCAGGAAAGGACTCCATATGTTGTGGGTATGAAAAGGAAGGATGGATCACCTGAGCAATTTTTATGGTCAAACTTGTGCCTGAACTTGTGGTCAAACTTGTGCCAGTGAGGGCATGGTTGTGGTACATTCAGAGTTGGGCCTTCCTGCTTCATGGCTCAATGTCCTTGACACACCAGTTCACATTGTGGTGTTCACAATGGGAGCTTCCTCTGTTCAGTGAACTCTCTGAATATTTCGAGGAAGAGAAAAAAAAATCCCAGCATTTTTTCAGTGAGCTTTCAAGACTACTTGCTTAATTCATTTCCTCAACTTCTCTTTCTTAATTACTTTTATTTATTTCATTTTTGTATCATTTTTTTCAAAACTTGCCACCTAAATAGGCTGCAGTTTAGAGCACAAACATCCAGAGATAACAATTAGCGAAATAATTACACTTGTTCTGTCACCGTGACCCTCTGACCCAGAAAGTATTACAAATCCATTTTAAAACATATTAAATGTTCATATTAATGAAGAGAATACAGTACAAGTACTAGCAAACTAAATATTGTTAATGATTTTGAGCTATTAAATTCATTACTGTTTCTTTTCATAATAAAGCAGTTACTCACTAATTAGACCTTTTTAAACTCCTCGTTATTGAATTCATTATACTGCATGCCATTAACTCTTACAGATCCATTGGGGTGTTTATATGTAAAAATGGAACAATAGTTTCAAGACCATATTCCTAGGGATACAGGAGGGCTTGGAATTCCTCCTGTGGTTTTTGACAGTCACTCCATGCTCTTTTTTCTCCAAGTACATTTTCTTGACACATCATGCCTAACAGCTTCTGAGCTGTCATAGTAACTTTGACAACACACATTCAAAAAAAAATTGCTGTTTTCATTTAATTTACTGTTAAAATTCCATTTCCTTCCTTCCTTCCTTCCTTCCTTCCTTCCTTCCTTCCTTCCTTCCTTCCTTCCTTCGAAGGACAGGTCACTTTCCTCAGAGGTCAAAGAGGGAATAAAAAATGGAAAAATGGTCAAATTTTGTTGTTGGGAAAAATATTTTTAACTGAACTACAAAATATACAAATATGGATGAACTCTACAAATATGGAGTGTAAATGTAATCACAAAGATTTATAATGTATTTCCTAAATATAAATTTAACAAATTCAGGTCAAACACAGACCGCCAGCTGAGGACCCAGCACAGGCATACATCACATAACTTCTTTGCTGCTTCTCTGGGATTGCCAAAACATGGCATGTAAGATATGCAAGACATGGCTGGTGAGCTGTACTTGGCTTTGTAGTTCAGGCCTGCTCTACAAAAAAAGCTTCCATGGTATCTATATGCTTTCAGCAATAAAATATGCCATAAAAACAAAGGCACTAAAATTACAAAGTGAAAACAGCCCAGTCAGTAAATGCCATTACCCACACAGCCCAGCCTAGATTAAACAGTGACAATCATGTTTAGTCAACCCATGCCAAAACAACATGGTCTTTATTCATTTCCTGAGAAACCAACAGTGAAGAAGTTATAAGAAATTCCCTGGTGAGGGTCTTGGTGCAACCACTGAAAAGGTCCTGCCACTTGTTGTCCTTCCCATGCTTTAGACAGTGGTGGAACATGGAACAAGGTTTGAGAAGGTAACCCAAGTGGATGGGAGAGTCATCTGTAGTTATAATTCATCTTGCTTTTACAGGTAGCTTTACAACTTTTACAGCCTTTTCGCCTGTTGCAGTTGTGGTGACAGAGCTGTTGCAGCACAGCTCCTTCCCATGGTGCTTGGGTAATATGAGAAGAGTCAAAAATATAACATTTGCAGTCTGAAGAATTCTACCACCTCATTGTTTTTGGTATGTCATTGACACGTGCTTTATCATTTTCCCCATTTTCTGTTTCTGGTGTTTCCATTATTTTATGCAATGTTTATACCATATTACACACCATTTTATACAACTGATGCAAACTCAGGCAATTTTGTTAGTAATAGTCTGCTGAATATTGTTGTTATGGTTGGAAAAAACCGCAGGTGAAGTTTCATCCTGAGCTAGGAAAAGCAATCACAGAAACTGGAATGTTCTAGTCCAAGCACTGTGGTCCAAAATTCAGCAGCCTCCCTATTTTAGACAGATACCTGTGGTTCCTTCCTTTCCCCCCAACCCAATATCAATTCCTAATTGGTATACCCATCACACTGATAGGATCCTCCTCCACATTTTACTCTACATGTCCCTTTTCTAGATTGATATGTAGTTGGGTAAGTCTTTAAAATATATATATATATTAATATATATTTCGAAACTACAGCTACATTGGTATGCCAGTTTATTTATTTAAAACATTTATTAGCTGTATTTCTTTCTTATAGAGCTCAAGACAGCTTACAGTATAGATAGAATATATAAAAACAAAAGCCAAAATTTAAAATCACAGTTCAGGAGTACTACTTAACCAAATGTGGTCCTAAATAAAACCATCTCCAACTCCCTGCTAAAGACGGAACATGAGGGAGCCAGGTACACCTTTCTGAGGAGTTCCATTCAAGATGCTGGTTTTAAAGCCCTTCACAGCCATAGGAACTGTTTCTTCCCATAAGGAGGTTTAACCTATAGGCCTTTTCTTGGGGAGGGGGATTAACAGAGTTTTATATTTCTTGGAACTGTAAGCCACCTTGAGTCACACAGGAAAGGTGAAGTATAAAAGTGTAATTAATAGTTCTTCCACATTTATCTCAAAATTTTGTTTTAGGTAAAACTTTGTGAAATCTGATGGATTTCTCACTGAAAATTTTTACTCAGCTTATCAAAAAATGCTCCTTGAGTGTGAGGATGGAGATAAGTCAGAAAGTATATGATGCAGAGGACAAGAAAGGCTGGTTAGACCAAGAAGAGTTACTCAAGGCAGAGGTAGCTGCTGTGGCATCTTGGTTGCTTAAAAGGGAAGAGAAAGAGAAACTTGTGTGAAAAACTAGGCAAAGCACTTGGGCTGAAAAGCCCTAAGTCCAGATCTCCTGTCCAGATATCAAGACGGTGACCCTGGAGAAGTCATTATGTACCACAACGGCTGAATTGTTGTGAGGATGGTTCCAGGTACACCGCTTTTCTCCATCCCTTAGACATATTACCTGAAAAGATACCTTGAAACTGAAGCTAAATCCAGTGGCATACAGCTGTGCTCATAGCACTGGATTGGACAGCTTTTTCCTGATGAATCAGGTTTGGCAGGTGACTTATATGAAGGAGGATAAGCTGCTTTCACAGCAGCTGTTAAAGCCTTTGGCAGGTGGGTGGGGCAAAGCTGTCCTTCCCACCACCCCATTCCAACAGCTCTAGGAATATTGCCATCAAATTATCCCTTTTTTCCCCCAACAAGTCATTTTGCTGGAAGAGGCCAGGTTTATGTGACATTTCATTACAGTGTACTTGATGCCCTGAAACTTTGCTGATGGGCATGCCCAAGAAACATGATTGGTAAATAATAGATTAAACATGTATTCATCATGGGGTTATTGAGAAGCGACAGTGGGGTCTTTATCAAAACTGGGCCCAAACCCTCCCTTCCTGCCAATCACTACACTAGGGTATGTGCGAAGGAGAAATAACTATACATTTTAACAGGGCAAATGACATCCTTACTTGCAGCATAGCTCAAAAATTCCTGCACAGTGTCATATATAATAACAATAACTCTGCGTATTTGTCGCCTGTGTTTTATTTAAAATGGCGTCCCTTTCACCTGTAAAGAGCCAGGGCATAAATGTACCTTGGTGATTGCTCTATTGAATGGTTTTGGCACATAAGAGCCCCCTCTGCTCCTCCAGTGTCCTTAGTTTATGATGATTGGGAGGATAGCACTGTGTGATTATCCATTCTTGCTTGAGGCCCAGTAAGCCATCTGGAATGCTTATTAAACCCACAGGCAGATCAGAAGGATATAGCTCCATTGCGGTACCTGAGCACAAGCGGCACTTCATCATCAGAGCCTCTTAGTCCATGAATGATGTACTCAACTTTTTAGGAAGTCCAGATTAGCACATAGATCGATTATTATTAATTTTTATTAATAATAATTTTATAATAAGAGGACTCCTTTGAAATGGGAAAACACGCTTTTTATATTTGACTTAGCTAATTGTTTATGTTTCGGAGGCCTTCATAATCGGAATATGGGGCAGCGAAGCATATAAAAAGCATAACATAGGGAAATGAATATAATGGGTTCTAACCCCCCCCTTCCCCCAACTAACTCCCATCATCAAACATCAGATTTTTAAAAAATGGTTTGCAGTTACATTGGACAAGATGCTGAAACTTGGGTGACTCATTCAGGAAGAGAGTTTTAAACTTGTCAGGTAGTTTTTGAGAATGCATTTTTTCATGCACACGATGGACTGACTTGGTGCACTGATGAGAGATTGTGATCAAGATGCTTAGCATTGATGGAATACTTTTATAGTGTTTGAATGCATTAGCAATGCAACAGAAGTTGGAGGTGTTTGTTTTGGGGAGTGAAAATCAAATATTCAGAAGTATTTAAAAGGGTCTTGAATAAAGACACAACCTCCTGAATGCTTGTGTGTGTGGGTGGGTACAGCATATTTGAATAGACCACTATAACTCACTCTCCACAGGGCTACCCTTGAGACTCACCTAGAAACTTCAACTGGTTCAGAATGCAGCGGCGAGAGTTCTTACTGGGACTGCAGTTAGAGCACATATCCAGCCAGAGCTCCGCCAGCTTCACTGGCTCCATGTTGAATTCTGGATCAAATTCAAGGTGTTGGTTATAACCTTTAAAGCCCTACATGATCTGGGACAGGCATATCTTCAGAACCACCTCTCCTGGTATACTCCCCCTAAGAGCGCTACACTCACAGGATAAAGATCTTCTAGTGGTTCCTGGACCGAGAAACATCTGATTAGCCTCGACCAGAGCCAGGGCCTTTTCGGCCCTGGCCCAAGCCTGGTGGAATGCTCTTCCAGCTGAGATCCGGGCCCTACAGGAACTTTTACAGGTCCTCAGGGCCTTCAAAACAGAGCTGTTCCACCAGGCCCATGGTCAAGGCTTATGGCTGAGGAGAAGAACAATTCTATCTGATAGGCCCCCTCCCATGTCTCTTTGTGGACTTTCCCTAGTTTTGATGTGCCTAAATGTCCCTAATGAGATTATGTTATTATGTCATCTGATTGTTGTTAACTGATGCTTAAACTGTTTTAATCTATTTATTACTGTTTTTATTAATATGTTGTTATTTGCCCTGAGGCATGCAGTAGCAGGGGAGGATGAGTAAAAAAATCTAAATAAATAAATAAATAAATAAATATGTGTTTGTATGACCCTGATATGGAGAATTAATAGAAGCACTAGTTTGCAGGAGAAGACTTTAGGAAATACCATCAATAAATACTTGCTCAGTAGCTATAAAAACTCATAAAGCAGGCAGTTTTTTGCACAGGAACAGTGCACGATTGGCCTCAGTTGCACACTAACATGTGTGATACAGTGGAAGCTACCCATTTTGAAGATCCTTTCCTTGCAAATACAACAAAACTACATTAGTAGATAACTGTTTCAGCCAGGCTATGCCATTTTTTTTGACAAGGCAGAAGAATCCACAGAAATAACAGAGAAAGGTTGGCAACTTTATGACATCAAAGTTTTTCATTTCCCCACTTATGGCTTATGGGGAAGGAATCTTGACATTGGGGTTATATTATACAGAGGCAAACCCAAGCTGATTATTGTACATTCTCAACAAAGCTAAATATGGTTTGCTGAGGACACCCCATCATCCTGAGGAAGTATGCTATATAATACATGTCACTGCAAACCCTTTAGGTGTACATCTAATATACTTACAATACAATCCTATTTCTAACATTTCATTCCAGGGAAGCTCCTGGTTCAAATTTCACCTCCACTGTGAAGTTGGTGGGTGGTCTGTGTATAGATTTTGTTGTAAGCAGATTATTTTTCAATAGAAAAGCAGAGTCTAAATCTTCTATCAAATCAATAAGAATGAAAAATTACTGAGAATCTATGTGAAGCAGGGCTGAACTAGGGATGCTTCTTACCCACTTCTAGAGGGAGGGGTCCCACAAATCCTCCCTAGTCTCTGGTGCTACTTGAATGAGCAGTAGAGGAAACGGAGAGGGGGGGTGTTTTATGATGCCTTGACATCATTTCTGGATGAAAAACCAAAAGAGATGTCACTGCAGTGGGGTGACGCTCTAGCAGTCCCCCAGATTTCTACAGTCAAACCACAGAGATTTGCTTGGTTCCTAGACCATTGCTACCTTTTTTTTGGACTAGAAATAATGTCAAATAATCATGAAGACTCCATTTCCACCCATACCCACTGCTGGAGTCTCCCACCATGGAACCTTCAAGGCTTGGCAACCATTTCAGTGTTGTCACAAAGTGCCCCTACTTTTTGGGCTTTTCTACATGGATTTTTTCCCTATCAGTTCTGCCCCCATACTTCTTTGGTTTCTCCCCTGATTTCATCACATATTTTTGTGCCTTTAGATTTCATTTTCTTTTTTGGAGAGGGGGGGTTGTTCCCTGGGGTTTTGGGGGATCTTTTGAAACCACTTTTACCTTGATGGTTTCCTGGAAGCCAGTTTTGAATTGGCCCTTTCCTAGTGCCTAATGTTTCTGTTATTTTTGTCCCACCTACTTCCAGTCCACTTTTCAATTATAGGACTGATGTAATAATTAACCAGCCCTTCTCCCCTCCCCTGCAGACAAGTGGTTTCAGTTTTTTATTTTTTTAAAGGTCCTAAAATATTGATATATCAATGTAGTATTGTAATGATAGTTTAAGCAGGTTCTCTGAATCCGCAGCTTTCATTTTTTTTAAAAAAAAGTTTCTAGTCTCTGCCCTCATGGAGATATAAGGAAAAGGGCATCTCAGTGAGGGAAAGGGGTAACGACTTACTTTTTTTAAAAGCTGGGGATTCAGAGAATCTGCTTTAACTATTGCAACACTACATCAATATGTGAATATTCTAGGGTTTTTTAAAAAAAATAAGAGGGGAGCTGTGATGCCACCAATGACGAGAGCACCCTCTGTTGAAAATTCTCATTATTGAAGGCATTATATGGAGCAGAGGTCCATCAGTGGCTATTAGCCACAGAGTATAGATAGGAACTCTCAGTCTGGGGCAAGTGATGCTCTGTGTTCTTGGTGCTTGAGGGGGGGCAACAGTGGGAGGGCTTCTAGTGTCCTGGCCCCACTGCTGGACCTCCTGAGGGCACCTGGTGTTTTTGGCCACTATGTGACAGAGTTTTTGGCCACTATGTGACACCACTGGCCTGATCCAACATTGGCTTTGTTATGTTTTTATGTTAAGGCATGTGTGGAAGAAAATAAACTGACTCCAGAACTGTGAAAATGCACAGGGAGGGCAGACGTATGAAAGAACCATGCCCAAACTAATTCCAGTGCTTGTAGATAGACTCCCAAGAAAATCAAGAGTAAGAGGAGAGTGTGCAAAAGTTCTTAGTCAGGGCTTTTTTTGTAGAAAAAGCCCAGCAGGAACTCATTAGCATAATAGGCCACACCCAACAACAGAAACTCATTAGCATATTATGCCACACCCCTGACAGCACAGCTTCCTCCCAGGATTGGCTTCCCTATGTGCCCCGTGGCTTGTGGGGCGCATGGGGAACCCAAAGGGGAGGGGAGGCTGTAGGCATGGCCAACTCGGAAGCCAACTGTGCATACCTGCCCAAAAATAGCCCTGGTCTTAGTGATTTTGATTTTTGCCGATAGCTGCAAAAGGTGATGGAATGGCTCACCTCTTCTGGAAGCATCACCCTGCTTTTTTTGCTCTTACTGAAATCATCTGTTCAATATGTATTGTTGATTTCCTATGGGTCCAGAAAGCATTGTCATCACTTTCAGATGGCTTCATTTGCCCCCAGAAGAATGAACAAACAGCCAAATCTGATTGGCTCTATAGCATTGTCATGTCACTATTTTGAATACCACACATCATTCCCCTTTACAAGGAAGCCTATCTGGAAGAAAACATGATGCCACTTTCTTGCTCAAGCAGTGTTGCTGACTTTAACAAAACTAGGGATGGGCACAAACTGGAGAATGCAGTTCATGTGGGTTTATGGTTTGTGGCCGAACCATGAACCAGACCACAAACCAAACCAGGAGGTTCATTCATAAACCAAACTGATTCATGGTAAATGGCCTGGCAAACCCCATTGAAAGGGACTGTTTTGGGCTGTTTTGTGCAGTCCCTTCAAAGTTTAAAGGGACTACACAAGACAGCCTGAAAAACAGCTGAGCAGTGGGGAGCAGGCTGCTCCCCACTGCTCAGCTGGTTTTGTAGCTTTCGTGGGGAACAGAACTTGGAGTCCCTTTAAACCCCTGCTTTCTGCTTTATCCACAAACCACCACAAACTGCTTTAAAAGTTTGTGGAAGTTCTTGACAGTAGACCCATCATGAACTTTGGTGCACAAACCATGAACAGGGCAAAATTCATGACAAATTTTGTTTTGTGGTTTGTTTCATGCCCACCCCTAAACAAAACTCTTGGCTTTCCTCAAAATGCCTCAGATGCTTGGCCTAAGGAAGAATCTGATATTTTTCAAATTTCACTTCAGTTGAAATACTGCTACAAATTAGGGGTGTATAGAACCACAACCACCTCCTTCCCATCATATGTTGATAGTCTTATCAATACTTTTATTTCCCTTGAATTTTCCTTTTTCCCTGAGGAAAAAAAAATAGGCAAAATTTTAGTGACATCTCTCCTTCATAAAAATAATAAGGCAAAGGTGTGTGTGTGTGGCTGGGAGTGCTTGAAAGTTTTCAGAATATTGTGGACATCACAGATTCACTGTGGGAGAGAAACATTTTGTGCTGTATTTGCTGAGTTCCAAATAAAACTCCATTCAAATGTGTTCACACTCCATATTGCAAATGCTGCTGATGACAGTTTAGCTTTGGAGAAAATGTGTTTAACGTCTTGAACATTTTTGGGAGCAGATTTGCTTTTTAATGAAGAGTCTTTATTTATGGATTTAATCATTAACTGGGTTATGTGTGTGGTTTAAAAAAAAAAACACATCACACCTGACACAGCCACTTTTCAAAAGCTGTACTGTTCTGGAATGATTGTTATCAACTGAGCTGGTAGGAACTCTATCAGTTATATTTACATCTTTATTCCACCCTTATTTATTAATATTTATTTAGTATATTGTTACTGGGCTGTTCCTTTAAGGAGCTCAGTGCATCGTTCGTTGTTTAGTGCTGTAAAGTACTGAGTTCTCGGCGGTATTGACGAGGACAAAGTTGGTGTAGTGATTAGCTGCAGTTTATTAAGTCTGAACAAGCATGGCTTAACTGGCCAAAAGGCCAACATATATACACACCCCAGGACACCCACCTATAGTCCTACTGGGGGGTTTGAATTTCCCACCTAGATCTCATTGGCAGGCTGCGTGAATCTTAGGATCCTTGGCCCCTATTGTTCTTTAGGCCAAATTCAGGGTACTCTTGCTGGAGCCATGTGGTGGTCAGTAGACACAACAAGTGCTCTTTTATCCACACAACTTTGTGATTCAGATGAGAGAGAGAGACTGCAACTGCAACTGGTCCAGGATCATGTAGTAAACTTTGTGGCAGAGTGGGGCTTTGAACTTAGGTCTCTGAAATCCCTGTTCAACCATTACAACATACTGGTTCCCCTTCTGCTTCCTGCAAAGAAGTTCAGGGCAACATACACAATCCTCCTTTCCTCCCGTCACAACAGTCTGAGGTAGGTTAAGAAAAATGTGCCTGGCCTAAGGTGAGCATCACAGCAGAATGGGGAAAATGAACCAGCATCTCTCCTGTGTTAGCCCAACTGCCTTATTTTAGTGTATAGCTTTAAATAAATGGCAATAGGCAGAAATGGGTCATCACCTGTGTATACAGAGGCTGTGCCTCTCCCAGACAAATCCAGAAATAGACAAGGAGACTTAAGTCAGTACTAAACGTAGTGTCATTTACTGAAAGAGTCTTAATCAACCAACCAATACAGATTCACACACACACTTATACAAGCTTCTAGGAAATTAGAAAGATTAAGGGACGGTTGCATTAGCAGGAAATTGTTGGTATCTGCAGAAGGCAATAATTACCTGTCCAGAGAGCTGGTGTGGTCCTGCTGGAAGAATAAGGGGAGGCTGGGAGGGAGGTTGGGGCATGTGTCCTGAACCAGCAGAACACACGGAAAGGCTCTTGGTTAGCTACACCGAGAGCCATGGAGATAGGATAGGGTAGGGTCAGAGACTAGATGAAACAAGAGAGCCAGCTGGTTGCTGGGAGCTCTATTTTATCAGGCGGGGGGGGGGGGGGTCGCTGGGGTGTTGGCTTGGCAGGATGCCTCCTCTGGGAACACCCCGTGACTGATCCGCCTTCTAAGTCCTGTCCACTAGCAGAGAGTCTTAGGGGAATGGTCAATATTAAAATTTACCTAGCTTTTTCAGAAATACCGGACAGGAAGATGATTCAGCAGCTGAAGTTGCTATTTCAGTGATGGGATTAGTCTGCTGGCCGGCTGAAACTCATTGTTAGCTGGTCGGGTTCATAGTCCATGTGGATTCAGGAGGAAGTCTTTTGTTTCACTGGGCAAGGAATGTTGGAGAAGGAAGAGGGGGAGGAATGTGTCCTGCGATTTGGAAGAGAGTCTGTGCTTAATGGAGTTGAGAAGCACATTTTTGAGCCAAAGTGACAAGATGGCTCCTCTTGTGTCAGTGTCTTTGTGTTAAGGGAAGCTCTAGAGACTGGCAACCTTGGGGACCATTGGTACACCGTTTCAGCATCTGCTGGAGCTGTTTGAAGCTGGCTTTTCTCCCTGGCTGCTTTGGCATCATCATCACCCCTTTTTACACTTAATAACACAGTCCATTATTATCACTTATGAATTTCCCATTCATAAGAGCGCATAAACGCCTTGCAGGGCTGACACCTGCTCTGCTGTATACCACACTGGGTCTCCACAGGATGTCAGAACTTGAACTGAGAGCCTCATGCCCTGTGACTGAGTCTCATGAGTGAAATCATGATCTAAGTATCAGGATTCTGGCCTTTTGCTCTTGCAACAGAGCATTATTTTTGCCTGCTTCACTTCAGGCCCCAGCATCTACATGAATCTTGATACAAGCATACCTAGTATCACATTGAGATTGTTTTTTTTGTGTGTGTGGGAGGTGTTTCTCTGAGGCACAAGGAGGAAAAAGGACAAAAATGACTGGAAGGAACCTCTGGCAAGGCATATAAGGACAGCGCACAATTCTGTGTACATTTGTGAAATTAAAAAATAGCAAAACAATGTAGAACTCTTAGTACATTGTACATCTTTGGATGCACCAGGTAATTTGGAACTCCAAAATCCTGGGGGAAAATATGATGAGAATTGATGAGAGAAGCATTCCCATTTGTGTTTAAGAAAATCAACTTCATTCCTGCACTCTTTGGTTTAAACCTATGTTCCTTTCCCCAAACCAAAGCCAGGAATTCTGCAACTTGGAAACTCCAGCTGGTACAGAATACTGCAACTGGACTACTACCAGGAACAAGGCAGAATATGCATATTACGATTATTCTGCAGTTGCTCTGTTGGTTACCACTTACATTCTTCCAGGTTCAATTCAAGGTATTGTTATCACTTCCAAGGACTTCCAAGAAGTCACATGTTCACAGGACTGCTTTTCTCCATAGGCTTTTCTGAGGCAACTTGACTCACCTAGGCAAACCCTTCCAAAGGTGTCACCTTCAAAGGGGTAAGAGCAACAGCTGCCAATACCCAAGAACTCTGTGATGTGGTTGCCTGTCAGATAAGGTCAGGTAGGCTCCTGTGCTGTATCATTCTGCAGAATGTGTAAAATGGAACTGTTCAGGAGGGCCTTTTTATAAAGGGAATAGGCTCATAGTCAATGCTCCCTCTAAGCTGTGGAGTCTTGTGAGCAAAAATTCTACTTTGTGAGCCACTGGCCTTAATGTTGTGAGCGAGCAGTTTGGCTAATGCATAAATTAGTTGGCTCTGGAGCCGTCCTTCCTGAGCGAAGGCAAAAATGGGTGAGTCGGAGGCTAAAAAAACTGTGAGCTAGCTCACACTAATGCAGCTTAGAGGGAACACTGCTCATAGTTAATACCTGCCAAAATACAGATAGCTTTCATTGCTTTGTTTATTGCGTTTATTACATGTGTCCTGACCTGGATAGCCTAGGCTAGCCTGATTTTGTCAAATCTCAGAAGCTAAGCATGGTCAGCCCTGGATAATATTTGGATGGGAGACCTCCAAGGAATACCAGGGTTGTGACATGGAGGCAGGCAATGGCAAACTGCCTCTGAATATCTCTTGCCTTGAAGACCCTATGGGGTTGCCATAAGTCAGCTGTGACTTGACCACAAAAAACAACAAAACATGGTTGCACTGTTTATCCTGTTTCATTGTGTTCAGTGTACTCTTTTTAGTGTACTGGTCTCTAATGTTGGAGTCCCATTTTGTTGCCTGGTTGTATGCATGCATAATACTGTGTAATACTGTTCTGACTGCATTCTTTTTCATTGTGTAATCTGCCTTGAGTCTCAGTGAGAAAGGTGAACTATAAATGAAGTAAACAAATAAATATGCTCACATCCATGGCCTGTTCTTTAAGCAAATTGACCTGTTATTGCCTAAACAAATAAATAAACATCTCCTTCCTTCCCTCTGCTGTGTCCCTGTTCCTGAAATGTATATTATAAGCTCTTCAGGGCATGGACTTTTGGCACCAGGGAGGCTGAGGGTTCGATAAGAATGAGTCATAACTACCATAAATAATGAACTATGGCTAATGACCAACAACAATATAGGGTTGTGTTTTTTTAAATAAAAGGACTTTTGGGGGAATTGCCAGCTTAGACACAAAAACCATACAGGTTTTATATGGCTTACTGTTTTCATCAGCATGAAGCCTGCCATTTGATGGGAAAGGGTGTCCCTTCCTGTGCCAGTCCCCCCCCTTTCCTTTTTGAGGGCAATTCTCTATGGATAGAATGCCCTCTGCAGGCCACCTCCGCCCTGCTTAACTTTGGTATTGTGATTCTGGAGAGACAAGTAGGAGCTCAACAGCCCTTGCTCTGCAAGCTTTCTGTGGCCTTAAGCAGCTTGAGCATTTCAGATCCACGGCGCTGCCTCTCATCAACTAATCCAATCTGCTGCGAGAAAGTTTTTTACTGTCTCCAAGTCCTTATGAAAACATTCAGAGCTAATTGAAACATTCCCAAACAATTAAGATAACCAGATGTGTCTGTTATTTGTAATTACCTGAACATGTATTCCTTTTTTCAACAACAGTACCCTTTTTTCCCTCTCTTCCTGAAGCTTTTTGAACTACTCCAGATAATGGATATAGGAAGATTAACTTGTCGGAAAAGTAATCTCTTGTATGTGCCTACTGTGTCTCATTCAGATGTGAAATCACCTACTTTCTGAATTAAGCCACAAAGCTGAAAACATTTTCACAAAGAATCCGGGGAATTTGTGGTGGTGTGGAGTCTTATTTTGGTGTTGTTTAGAACAGAGCTGAAACTGGAGACAACTTTTATGTGAACATTGTTGCCCTCTGTGAAAATGATCCTCTTTTAGTGACATTTCAGGGGGCTGTAAATAGTAAACACAAGTAGGGACTCTCAAGAAAATTGCAGGAGTGGCTATGCCATTCCTCCACCTCTGCTTCTTCCCTTCTCCCCTACTTCTCTTACACTCTTTCTCCTTCCTGCCACCCCTTTTCTTTCTCTCTCTTCCCCCCTCCATGCCTATCACTTCCATTTTGCCCCCACCCCATCACTCTTTCTGCCTCTGTCACTCTCCTAGCCTCCCACCTACTCCCCCCCCCCCAGCAGCAGTGGCAGCAGCCACTCTTCAGGAATCACAACAGATTGCCCAAATACAGAGATCAGTTCCTCTTAGGTTTGCCAGCTCCATGTTGGGAAATTCCTGGAGGTTTGGGGGTAGACAATGAGGTTTGAGTTTGGAAGTGACCTCAGCAGGGTATAATTCCATAAATGGCACCCTTCAAAGCAGCCATATTATCCAGGGGAACTGATCTCTGATTATCTGGAGGTCAGTTATAATTTCAGGATATCTCCAGCCCTCACCTGGAGGTTGGCAACTTTAGTTCCCCTGGAGGAAATCACTGCTTTGAAGGGTGGAGTCTATGACATTATATCTGTCTGAAGTCCCTCCTCACCTCAGTCCCCACCATCCCTGGGCTCTACCCCTCAAATATCCAGGAATTTCCCAACCTGGAGTTGGTATCCCTATCTCCTTTCCACCCAAAAGCCAACCTATCTTTATCTGCCCCACTGACTTCAGCTTTCCATCTTCTTTTCCCCTGCAGCTTCTACTGAGGAAAACTATGGTCTTTCTCCAAAGTGGGGACTAAAGCAGTTCTCTCCTCCTTTTTATCCACACAACAACCCCATGAGGTAGGTTAGGCTGAAAGTATGTGACTGGTCCAAAATCACCCAGTGAGCTTCCACAGCAAGATGGGGATCTAAACCTGGATCTCGCAAACCCTACTCTGAAGCTATGATCAATATACTACACTGACTTTCATAGGGTGGCTGCTGTTGAACAGTAGCAAGCAGCCAGGCCTAACTGAATCATGCAAGTCAGGTGGTATCAAGTCACCCAGAGGGTGCTGCTAGGCCTAGGTTTTCCAGCCTTCAGGTGGGAGATGGAGATCCCCCAGAATTTCAACTGAACTCCAGACAACAGAGATCTGTCCCCCTGGAGAAAACAGGTGGGCTCTGTGGCATTATATCCAGCTGAGGCCTCTTCCCTCCCCAAATTCTGCACTCCTCAGACTTCACAACAAAATCTACAGGAATATCCCAACCTGGAGCAGGCAATTGTAGTCCCAGGCCTGGAAAGTGCCTCCAAAAAAGGCCTGGAAAGTGCCGTGCCCCCTCCCCTTGCCTTTTTAACCCAACCCCCCTGCTATTTAGCCATTCATACTGCAGGAGGAATCCTCCGTAATCCCAGCTCCAGTTCTGCTTTTGCTTCCTCCCCTCTCTGTAGGCAATTTTTGGTTTTAATTTAAATTACTTATTGTATTTTACTCTGTTGTGAGGCACCCTGAGCCCTGTTTGCAGGGAAGGGTGGCCAACAAATCCAATTTAATAAATAAATAAAATCTGCATTGAGCATAGACCAGATACATTCCATTTCATGACCTCGCCCCATACCACCATTGCCTGCTTCTAACATTTAAAACCTTTTGGAAACTGCTTGACCTAAGGCCAGTCACTGGCTTTTAGCCTAACTTAACTCATAGAATTGCTGGGATCCTAAAACCAAGGATGGGAGAACCATGAATGTGGCCCTGAGCTTCTTGGGGAAAAAGCAGGGAATCAGGGAAATTTGCTCATCCCCATAGAGAAACAGAAGCAGGCAAAATGCAAAGTAGTTGTTCTACTGGGCCCCCAAGAACTTCAATCAATGTTTATAAAACTTTGATGGGTCTAGAAAGAACGGAGAGCTAAATAAATGTCCCTCTCATACAGTACTAGAACTCAGAGTCAGCCAACAAAGCTGACAGATCTGGCAGTACATTCTGGACTGGCCAATGGAATACTTCACACAGCACAAACAAAATGTATGAACTTCACTGTCACCAGTGTAGTGATGTCCTCTAGTTTATATGGCTTTTAAATATAGATATTAGATAAATAGTTGGACAAACACGCATAGGAGAGGTCTCTTATGGGGTATTAGCCATGATAATTAAATGGGACATCCACATACAGAGCCAGTATATCTGAATGCTAGATGCTGGAGACATACAAGATGGAACCACTATCTTCATGCCATCTTCAGGTCCTACCTGGCAACCAGTGGGGGATGGGGGACTAACTAGTAGAAAGAAGAAGGCCTAGGCTATGTCACTGGCATCACACAGGAAATTACATCATCATGCCAGTGACTTCCAGGCAACACTCTAGTATTTGGGCAAAAACTTTATAGTAAAACCAGCTTCTACCACAGAGTTTTTGCATTGCTCAGAAGTTGGCATGATGGCATCACTTCCTGTATGATGCCAGCAACTTGGCCTAGGCTTTCTTCTTCTACTGGTAAGTCGTCCCCCCCAGCCAGCTGATGGTGATTGGGGGGGACAGGGCCTGACAGCAGGGGATCCTGCTTCCACCAGGGGGTCTGGCAACCTTATACCATGTTTGTTATCACCCTGATTGATTACTTTTGGAAACAAAATTCAAGACTCACAGGTCATTTGTGTTGTGGGTGGCTGAGATGTTACTGGCATCTGCTGTTGAGGGTCACTGAGCAAGGCTCCAGTGCTAAACCCACGGGCAGTGCAGTCCTAAGCAGAGTTATACCCTTCTAAGTCTGTTGAAGTCAGTGGACTTAGAAGGGTATAACTGTACTTAAGATTTTCCTGTTAGGCTTCTGCTCCATGCAACTGCATTAGTGCTGAATGGGTAGCAGTACCACCGGCGTAAACTACGGGGGGGCTCGAGCCCCCCCCGAAATCCCCCCCCCGGGAAAATGTTGCGCCTGTCGCCGGCGTCTTGCCGCCGCGCCTCCCGGGCCCTTCCGAGGCTCGCCAGCTGGTGCCTCCCCCCCCCACCGGCATGGCATTCCTCCCTCCTTATCTCTCCCTCTTCCTCTTTTAGGGGTGAGGGAGGGAGTGGCCAGGGCGGAGGGGGAGGGAAAGGCACCAGCAGCACCTGCCGATGAGCCTCGGAAGGGCCGGGGAGGCGCGGCGGCTGGCGGTAGGTTTTCCGGGGGGGGGCAGAAACATCGCCCCAGCGAGTGCATGCAAAGCGCGCGTGCTAAAGAGCCCCCCCCCCGGACTTCAGAAAAGTCTACGCCCCTGAGCAGTACCCAGTGTTGGTCAATGATATCAATACCTATGCCCATATTGGCTGTTTCTGTCCACTCAGTGTAGTCACACAATGCTGTCTTGGCAGCCCTTTCCTGGTGTCTGGCTCCCTCTCACTTCAACTTTCCTCTGGTGGAATCTAGCTGTTCACAAAGAAGCAGGCTTTTGAGATACTACAGCTAGGCTGGAGAGATTTTGTCCACATCCAGCAAGACACTTGTTATGTGCTTGAACAACTGAGTAGCTAAAAAGTCACTTATTTCGTGGGCCATGAGGGGCTGGCTCAGTGGCAGAGTTTCAGTTCTGTAATGCCAGGAATATATTAGCTTCTAGAAAGGAGGCCCAGTCATGACACAGCTTAGACAGCCATGCATGCATTCATTAATAAAATTCTAGATTTTTTGTTTATTTGGCCTACCTGTCCAGAACAACAGACAGCATGTACCTCATTGTAAGTCATTTTTTCTGGGTGGCGGTTAGAATTGCCTGCTCTAGGCTTCGAAATTTCTGGAGATTTGAGGTGGAAGCCTTGAGAGGGTGGAGTCTGGGGAGGGGAGGTAGCCTCAGAAGGGATGTGACATAGGGCCCATCCTCCAAAGCTGCCATTTTCTCCAGGGGAAATTATCTCTGTAGTCTAGAGATCAGTTGTAATTCTGGAAGATCTCCAGTCTGTGAGATCGCCAGGATCTGCCTGGAGGTTGGTAACCGTAGTAGTAGTAGAAGAGATATAAGATCTGGCCTTATATCTCTATTAGCCTGGCTGGGATGCCAAAGTCATTCCATTATCAGATCTGGCTTACGAGAAGGAGATGCCTTTGATAGCCCAGCCAGGGAGACACCCAATCTTCGTTTAGCAACTGTGTTGCCCTTCTGTCTTTCATCGTCCATACAATGCAACGAAGAATTTTCCATCTGTTTTATGGTACAGAAATGTGGACACTGGAACTTCAAGATTCTCTTCAATTTGTAATAATTAAAACTGTTTCAAAATTCTCTGGCTCAGCCTGAGCCAGCAGAATATGCAATTTGGTGAGTTACAATAAAAACTTCTTTACCTGAGAACAGAACAAATGGTCTGTCCTAGTAGTACCATAGCCATGATAATAGTGAAGGCTGTGGTCCACTGGGCTCTGCCCAGTGTGCTTAGTAGCCAGTTTTCCCTATCCACCTTCACTGCTTGTTGTTTGCTCTTATCATCTTGTAGAGGCTTACCGCAAAGCAGGGGAGCAAGACAATCATTTCATTGCCTCAAAGCTAGGCATTGTCTCTATTCCCAGAGCTTGGTAGATCAACAGTATATTGAAAACAAGCATACACAAAACCCAGTTAAGTGAAGGGGTACATCTTAGGGAATGAAAGTAATAACACTCTAGAATCGGCTCTCCTTCACAAGTCGTAATCTTATCTGGATCGACTTCCACGTCCTTTGACTTCCAAAGCATTCTGGAAATCCACATGTAAAACTTCAAATCCCATGGTGTAGTGCAACTGTGGGAAAAATACACCTGCACGGATTCATGCAGGGGCTTTACTGGCAGCAGGGAATGTATAATATTCAATGAAAACATGGGTAATTTGAATCTGGGAAAATATGAACTGGCAGCAAGATTTTCATATAAATCCTTTGTGCAGGATTAGAAACACAGCTGCAAAATGGGAATCCCTCCAGACAGGTTTACATTGTCTTAATTCTCATAGTTTTGAACAATTTAAAGGATCTTGGGGGGGGGGGGGATCAGATTGGTAGTCATATTAAGGTATTCATATTCTCTCCCTCAATACAAAAGAAAATTAGCACTTGAAAAAGGGACTGAAGTAGTTTCATCTTTGTGGGAGGTGTTCAAACAACATGGTGGGCCAGCATCTGGTAGATCAGACACAGAATGTGAGTTCTCCAACTCAGAATCCCCAAAATTAGTTCCCAGAGCTTTACTGGGGTGGGATGGAGTTGAATGAACTAGAAGCTAGAGATGGAGCCAAAAATATTTTGAGAACAAGCCTGAGTGGAAGAAAGCAAAAGTACTGCTTTGTTGACTAGGCAAGGACTGGGCTTGTAGTATTATATTGAGCCAGTTCAATACAGGCCAAATGCAGGGTGCCAGTGATGTACATGCTTATTCCCATCCATATCTGAAGTGGACCTAGAAGCTCAAGCAAATATAGTCCACTATGTCTGGGTCCAACCTCAGGCTATACTGTTCCTAATTTAAAAAGGAGGTTTTTATACCCCGCTTTTCTCTACCTTAATGAGTCTCAAAAGTGGCTTACAATCACTTTCCCTTCACCACCGCACAACAGGCACCTTGTGAGAGAGGTGGGGCTGAGAGAGTTCTGAGAGAACTGTGACTGACTCAAGGTCACCCAGCAGGCTTCATGTGGGGGAGTGGGGAATCCAACTCAGTTCTCCAGATCAGAGTCCGCTACTCTTAACCGCTACACCACGCTGGCTCTCTTAAGGACCAGAGTCATCCCATACACATTATCTCAGAACAGAATCAGACTCTGCATTGGAAATCCAAGATTTTCAATTGTATATGTCTTCCCAGAAACATTTTTTTCACAGTCATACATCTGTACCTCAAAATACTGAACATGAATTTTAATGGCCCAATTCCCATGCTAATATGTAAGACCTTCACTAGTCCCTGAAACTGCACACCCCCTGTATTGGGTTTGCACATGACTGAGTACTGAAAAAAATTACTTTACAATGGAAGGGAAAATTGGAAAGTCTTTAATTTTAACACCAAGAACTACCATCTTGCCAACAATAGGAACCATGCATTGGTATTATTCACACAAAGAGTACTGTGCTTTGAAAATAATGTGAAGTATAGCTAAATATCAAAATGAGAGTTATTATCATGTTCATTTTAATACCCCTTTTCACCTATCGATTAGCAAAACAGAAGGAAACAGCACCTCTCTATGGCCTTGCTTTTGGAATAATTGGATTCAAATTCACATCTGGAGCTACTAAAACCAATGTTTTCAACCTTTCTTCTTCTCCCCGCTCCACTCCAACCCCCAATTGTTTAAGCTCCCATTTCCAGCTTGGGCACAAATGCAGAGGCTTTATTTTCTGAATATTCCGATAAGCACTTTGCCTCCAACTATATTGTTCAAGTACCGGCATCATTGTTATAGCTGTAATTGTTACTATCAAGACACAGTTCTTTGTAATTAGAAAGTCAAGATGGTATTCAGCAGTATGGCAGCCCAGATCCTCATTTGTTAGGCTATTAGAAAAAAAATGTTTACAGAGAAAACAGTGTCATTGTTTAGTGCTCTTAATTGACCATCTGCCTGGTGAAGAAATGTCCAAAGAAGGATAAATAAGACAGAGGCACATTTATTTATTTATTTCCTCGGCACGTCGAGTAAATGAGGAAGAGCAAGAGTGGGAGACGAACTAGACAAGATGTTGCGAAATCAGCCTGTGAGGGGAAGGCATCTCATGCATACATTAACATTTATTTCTCTTGATGGGAAGGCAAGGATTTGCTTCCTCTTCACACTTGGGTGGGGAGAAACGATGGAAATCTTAGCCTTGATAGCCACGATACATCTTTGGTAGCTTTTACCTATTGTGACAATGCTTAGCAGCGGCGATGATGTTTGCGTGGGCTCATGGCGACATACTTCTGTGTGACTAAAGGCCACATGCAGAGGAGAAACAGCATTCCATACATATGCCCCCTCTAGGTCTTCTAGGCATTTACATAGGGCAAAGACATAGTCATAGACCTGACCCATGGATGTTTATTCACACAAAGTCCAATCCAATGCAAATATTACATCCAACATAGATGCTAGGAAAATCAAGAGACGGACAAGACTACTAGGTTGATAGGGGCAGATGGATATAATCTAGCAGGGGAGGAAGATCAGAAAAGTCTCTTTGTTAGCAAAATGCAACCTGGGCTGAACTTCGGTTCCTTCCTCTGTTGCATGGCTAGTGACACAAGCCTTTGACATGAGATGACGGGTGAGATCCTGGGCTCTCAGCCTGTGGCCCTGAGTTGATCTAGTGGATCCAGGGGCAGTCCAGGAATGGGCGTTGTAGTCTATATTGCATAGATTGCATAAACCTATTGTTCTATTCATTTGTCTAAATTATATTTTCGTGTTTCTTGCAAGCCACTTTGAGTCCCCAGTGGAGAGAAAATCAGGATATAAATATTTTGATCCTGTATCTGAACCTGACCTTGGTGTGTGGCTCATTAAATCAGCACACTGGGGTCAGGTACAGAGTAGGGTAATGTTTGTACCAATCTGGACCAATCAGGTTTGCATACACCCCCCAAAAAAGTAGGGGTGCCAAGCCTCCTGCTATGGTGGGAGGCCTCCCACTGCCAGCCTACATTGGCTGTCCCCACTCAGAGCACTGGTCTGTGTGTATGTGTGTGTGTGGGGGGGGAGTCAGTGTCATGTGCACTGCTAAATCACTTCTGGGGGAAACCTGAAAGCAATATAAGGTAGCTCTATAAATCACCAGAAATTTCTCTGGGTTTCCCCCAGGTTTTTATCACAAGTGACATAGTGGCACTGCCCCTCCATATCCCCACCCTGAAGCTTATGCTGGTTGCCAGGCACCCCAAAGAATAAAATCTTAAATTTAAAAAAATCTAATAAGTAATTTACCCATGGTGGGGAAAATGGCTGTCACTTTGACGGAATGCTCCTTCTCCTTTCATGGGGACAATTGTCCCTTGTGAAAGCCATGAAATGGGTAGAGAAGCCTCCAACCTTCACCCCTGTCCCTTAGCCATTGGGACGGGTGTCTTCACGAGCTATCTAGAGGAGATGTTAGCTGTGGCCCTTCTGAGGGCTGCCTTCCTCGCTGCCGCTGGATAAGCCAGGTTGGCAGCAGTGGGGCTGTGGGAGGGCCACTGGCACCACGTGAACCAGTGAGGAGAAGCACACGTAGCTGCTGGTTTGGCCACATGAGCCAGGCAGGCGGAGGAGGTGGCGCTGGAGGTGAGTGGGCTGGCCAGCAAGCAAAGAGGGAGGGAAGCATTGTATTTATGTAATTACATAATTGCATATTTAACCATACTTGCTACATGTTTCACCTACACATATGGAAGTTCACTGCAAACAGGCTGTAGAAACAATGTGACCCCCCCCCTTTCATGCTGTGAGGTAGATTTAATTGTCTTGTAGAATTTGCCCTGGGCTGTCAAACCAAGATTTTCTAGGATGAGTCTCATGCTAAGGGTGTGTGTGTGTCTGTCTGTGTTGTGTGTGTATAATCCTGTTCAAGTCAGTCCAGAAGCCCTCTGCTGGAGCAGAATTTATTTTATTTCTTTAGAATATGTGCATCCTGTACTCTCAGTTGGTAAGTCCCACAACAAAGCAATCAAAGTACAACCAAAGCATTCAAAAATGTAATCGTTAAAGTAAGTCAGACAACACAGCAGATAACTTTTTTTTAAAAACACCAATAATTATTCTTGTCAAGAGCAAAGTTAGATTGCAGCAAACCTCAAAGATGGTGTAAACATTGTTAAAATAAATGGGAGGGAAGGAAGGAGTGAGGGAGAGAGGGAGGGATTTCTTCATCGGCATCTAAACATTGGGTGCCTAGCATTTCAAAGTTGAGGCATCATGATAGAAAAATGCTGCGTCCCTTGTGGCCACCCACTTTACTTCAGAATGTTCAGGGAAGCAGAGAAGGACCTCTGACAATGATCTTGGTTGATGAGCAAGTTGATATGGGAGTAGGCAGCCCTCTAAATTTCATGGTTCCAAACTGTCAAGAGCTTAAAAGGTAATAACCAGCATTTTGAGCTTGGCCTGAAAGCAGAAGCTGCATAGCTATTTTAAAACTTGCAAGATATGCTTCCAAGATCCTACAGCAGACACCAAACAATACTCTTGTTGCATTTTTTACTAGCTGAAGTCAGGGATGTGCAAACTTCCCCCATTCCCATGTGGCTTGGAATTGAGCTCAAATGAATGGCCAATAGACTGGGATGCCCTGGAATCTATGCTGACTGCATCTAAAGCTCATAAATCTCCCTGACTGCCTCCTCACTACTTCTCTTCCCCTCTTCTCTCCAGTGTATTCTGGGGAATGCAACTGATTGTGCCATGTATCCAGAACCAGAGAGAGAAGACAGGGCCATGCGTTTTAAGAACTATATTTCCCAGAATGCACTGGTTTGGAAGGAAGCAAGAAGACTCTTTTCCCCTCCCCATGACTAGCTGGCTTTCTGTAACTTTGTTATGGCCTATGGCTAACACAATAACTTCCACTTGTACTTGACTAGCTGGCTTGTGTGCCACCACTGCTTTCCACTGGCCAGTTTATCCAGCAGGCAAGTCAGAGAGAAAAGTGGATGAGGAGGTGGAGAGAGGGAAGCGGAACGGTTTCTCTGATCGCGTGAAAACTCTCCTTGTAAAATTTTCAAGGATAACAAAGTGGCAAAAGTTCTTCTCTGAGTTCTAAGGTGGGAGTACTTGGCAGCATCCTTAGTTACAGCTTCCAAACCATCTTTCAGTGCAGCCCCAGTCAGAGTACATTGTAGTAATCTAACTGGATGTCATCAGAGCATGGATAACTGTGGCTATGTCATGCTTCCTCAAATGCTGAAGTTGGCAAACCAACCAAAAATTGTCCAAAGGAATTATAAGCCACAGAGTAAACCTGGACCAGAAAGGAGATAAGGAGAGATCATCCTTCTCTCTGTGGTCCAAAAAGAGAGGTGATTCCCACTGAAATCTGTATTTTCCGACTGCATTCTTACAAGTTCTTCTGCAGCTCAAAAGTTTAAAACACAATTCTGCATATGTATGGGGAGCATTCAGGCTGACTAGGCTGCTTCATAGGGACCTCTACAAAACGTAGTCCCTTGTTCACTGTGAAATGATGTAAACTACAAAGTCTGCTGCTTTATAGGCACACAGTCAGAAGTTCTTTAATGTTAACTCCTTACTCAAGATGAAATTCTCATTGATTTCCATGAACCAGATGGCCAAAGGCAACCAGCCAAGCATCCTTTTTGTTTTGCATTTGGGTCAGTTCTCTCAATTGTTCCTTTATGAGGTTGCTTCCTCCTATCCAGATATAAAAGTCTCTTGTTCTTGATATTGATTTCTCTGTGCATGTAATTTCCAACCTGTCCTCAGCCATAGCTGGTGCTGGAGATTTATGTCTCAGGGGACAAGGTGATAAAGCGTATGCACATGGTACCATCAGAACACATGCACCAGCAGCACAAGATAGGGGAGAGAAACCAGTCAAATCCCCCCGCCACCATTTTTTCATGAGAACATCACTGTGATGGTTCTGAATTGAGCTATGGAAAGTCCATCCATCACGGTTCGCTCTAGCTATGCAATGAGAATTTGTTTCATTGGGTCACAATGCGAACCTGATTTTGAGAAACAGTTTCTCCTCCCCTTGCTAGTATTTGCTCAAGATTCCATTTAGACTTGATTTCAATTCACCCAATTAGTTCCAACTTCAGTCCTGATTCGTTCCAGTTTGCCTTTGATTCGTTCAGCTAATTTGCTTAAAATTGAACAAACCTTAACTGAATCAAGTCAGCGTAATTGAAATAGTAGAACTTGAGGTCAAAGCTGAAACCTAAGGTAATCCAGTGTGGGCCAAACTGGCTTGTGTGGCACTTTGACCCCATGTGAAGTTAACCCATGTGCAGTTACATACCAGTAAGAGAGGTTCCAAGTGATGCCACATGGTGCAGCCTCTCTCTTTTGCACTGCATATGTCAACTTCAGGCCAGCCCTAAGGGTAATGGCACAAGGCTATGAAATGCTGCTGTATGGGCAAGGACTATTAATGTGCCGGTGTGGGTAAATATTAGGTCTTTCACTTGCAGTCTAAAACAACATTAACCGGCAAAGGACTGATAATGAAGAGTTTCAGCTTACATGTTTTCAGCTCTCAATGATAGGAAAATAACTCCAAATTGAATTTTCATGGAAGGTCTGATTGGAAAAAAAAACAAAGCCAGAAAACTGTGGACTAAGGTGGAGAGTACAGAAATAAACAGTTACACACTGCACACTATGGTTGCCAGACCCCTTGGTGGAGGCCGGGGTCCCCCATCACCAGCTCCACCTTGCCACCACCAATCAGCTGGCCAGCATAACATTGCAGCAACATGTCTACTTCACTTCTGACATGACCTGGAAGCAATGTCATCATGTTGGTGACATCAGGACGATGCTGTTGTATTTGGACAAAAACTCTATGGTAGAAGCCAAATTTACCATAGAGTTTTTACCCAAATATCAGTGTTGCCCTGATGTCACTGCATGATGACATCACTTATGGGTCCCATTGGAAGTGACATAGACACATTGCTGCAACGTTGTCTGGGCCTCCATCCCACTCCCAGTAAGTCCCCCGGTTCCCCGCCGGTTGCCAAGAGGGATCTGGCAACCCTACTGCACACATACAAGGTTGCCATCCTCTGTGTGAGGCCTGGAGATCTCCCAGAATTACAACTACTCACCAGATGACAGAGATCAGTTCCCTGGAAAAAATGGCTGATTTGGAGGGTAGACTCTATGGCATTATACCCCTGCTGAGGTCCCTCCCTTCCCCAAACCGCACCCTCCCCAGGCTGTACCCCCAACTCTCCAGGAATTTCCTAACCTGATTTGGTAGGGAAGGCCTACCCTGCAGGTCTGCTCTACTTACAGATCAGCCAGAACAGTCTGCATTTGGAAGGGGGACCTGCAAGGGTGTAAGTAATATGGTTAGGATTGTAACCTTAGGCATTGTTCAAGTTTCCACTAGGGTCTATGACTGCCAAGGCTCCTGATAGGAATTCCTCTTTTCCACCACAAAAAGAGATTGAAAGAACTCATGGCTCTTATTTAGGAAAGTGAAATTTGAAGAAAGGAAGTCCATTCCTGCCATGACTATGCTGGTGTGGGGGTCAAATATAGTAAATAAATAAAAAAACAAAGGACTGCATCTAAAACAACTACATGAACAAATCAAATGGATGGATAGTATGTTAATACACTTCAAAATAGGGTTTTTTTTGTTTTTTTTTAAAAGCCCTCTAAGTTAATTTCCACAAATCTTCTCTTTTTTTAGTACAATAGACCTAGTTGCTACTATACCTGGCCATTTATTGTGGATGACAACCTAATAAAATGAAGTCCCTTTAATAAACACTGTATCAGAATATCCCATCTTTTTTATGCTGCAGTGTAAATTTCCACTCCTGAAAGAAACATTTAACATTCCTACTATTTTAATACTTTTAATAAATATTTGCAATGCCTGTGATAAGGCAGAAATACATCGCCTCCAAAAATTTATGTGGCTGCTGGCAGGTGGCCATTTTCCAATTTTCTGTTTCACTAATACACATTTATTATGTATTTCCAAATGCCCCGTTCCCCATTTGGCATGCCATTAAAATGCCATTTCCTTTGCAACTGACAAAGAAAAGGAACTCACACAAAAGAATCTTGCCTGGGTTTTGGCCTGCAAATGGAGACCAGAAACTGTGGACAAGAGAGACAGCAAACAGAAATTGTCAGACTGGTCCCTTTGGTGAAAGACAGAATACATCTGGATCCGGGATTCCATTTTGAAATTAATACTAAGAAACGCTTCTGATTTTTAGCATATTTTCTGAAGTGTCTGTGCTGCCTTGCCATATACCACAGTGTGATGTCAAGTAACAAGATATCCACCTATGGCATACAGTGTTGTGGATAGGATTTTAGATTTGAAATGTTATTTTCAGAACTTTTTCCTGCATGCTTGATCAGCAGCCCAGGCCTACAAATGCTATGACCCACCCTGGAAGCCAAATACAGTCACCCACCACCTTATATTGTAAGCTGTCTGGGAGTTGACAGCACCACCCTCCCTATTTTGGCAGTCCCAGGCAGGCAGCAAAGACAGGAAAGAAAGACTATAATGGCAGTCTCTGGGAGACATTCCATACCTTGGTCATGCAGATGGTGCAGAGGTGGTATCCTAACATACAGGGTCACACGCAAACATACTGAAACTATCTTGTGACTATACATGTGGATATGGCATGTGGAAAGTCAAATCATGCCCACCGGATCCACTCCCTGATCTCCACTGATTCATCCAAAGCTGTGACAAAACCTACTCAGGTACAACTTTTCTGTTCAGAATTTTCTTTTGTGCATACAGAACCTGTGTACACCTTATATGATTGCATACTCAGTTCCTTGCTTGGGGACAGCCAGGACAGGGCAGTGTGGGGATGACGACACCCATTAAGTGGCTTTATACTGGTTGAGACATTTAGTCCCTCTAGGTCCACACTGTCCACTGTAACTTGCAGTAGCTCTCCAAGGTTTCAGGCAAAGGAAGATTTTTTTCTTGAGGTCCTTTAACAGGGGATGCTGGGAACTGAGCTTGGGACCTTCTGCGTGTAGTGCCGTCACTAAGCCATAGCAATCCTGCTCTTCCATTGTCCTGTTCATAGCCACCCATATGGTTGCATGAGCAGGGTCGAAGACATTGTTCTAAGGGCTGGGCTGACTTGGCGATATTACATAAAATGCCAAGTCTCAGCTTCACAGGACATACAACCCATTAGGAGCAAAGCTCCCAAATGTCTGGCACTTGCTAACAATTTGAATTTTTCTTCAAAAAAGTGAAAGAAGCATATGGGAAGGGAGGGTGCACCGAAAGAGAGCTTTGAAGGGAACTTGACAGAACATTATACTTTCTTATGGACATACAGGAAGGAAAGGAAGTGGTGCTGAGGAACCACTGAGCCAATAGCTCAGACACCTATTCATGGAACTGTGATCAAAGCAGCATTGTTTTCACCCTCCTTGATATACTTATGCTTGGTCACATAGTCACGACCTGCCTGTTAATTCCATTGAGAAGTTCCGATAAACATAACAAATGATGAGAGTGAAGCTGGAGCCATTTATTTGTGTTATCAGCTCCTTGGGCCCTCGCCCACCGGCTTGAATTATGGTTTCAGTAATGGCCGGTGGCCCATGAACTCTTATTTATGGTGTCAGCTATGCTAATAAATATAACCATGAAAAGGCCACTGTGTGCAAAAGATGACCTATGGGCCTCGATTACAGAAATAATGGACAAGGCTGGGTGAGTGTCTCAAGAGTCTGATAACAGTCTTATACTTCCATCACAAGAAGTGACACCTACCATTGGAATTAGTCCATCCCCCAAACAAAAGAGTTGCTAATTTGGCTCTGGGTGGGTTTGTTCATGCCTCCCTATGCTAACCTGTGCTAACTTTGCACAGCATATGAGGGATGGGAGGTCTAGTGTCAGACCAACAGCACAGAATGCTCCCCAACAACCACTTGGGAGCAGTGATGTTCCCAGAAGCACTAAAGGAGCAGTATGGAATCTAAGAGAAATAGAAGAAGAAAAAGAAGAGAAGAGATTGGATTTATACCCCGCACTTCACTACACAAAGGAGTCTCAACACCCCAGAATCCTTTGCAGTCTTGCAGTGAAAGCAGGCAAAACTCTCCAATCACACATGTGCCATACATACCCCAAGAGTGCTGCTTCAGTATCATCTGTAGGGCATTTTGAAAGATCCTGGATTTGCCTCTCAGATAGCATAGCACAGCTACCTGAAACAGCCGGCTGCCCTGAGGTTCTTAGAAATTTGTGACATAGGGTTAGATCCCATCAGCTTTTCTGCTGGTGAAATAGGGAGATCACCAAAAAGACTGCTCTGTAGATCGTAGGACCTGTACAGGCAAAATCCATGTGTGACATGGGTAGTAGTAAGGAAAGAAACTGGATGAGATTGAGTTGAAAAGCTGGCTGGCTCTCATGCATATTCTTTAACTAGCTGCTCAGTAGAGACTATCCATGCACTTTAATATACACATAGAGCTCCTTTAAAAGTGTATTTTCATTGAAAATGTTGTTATGTGGGAACCTCATTCCTTAGCATCCAAAAATCTCCCCCCCCATAACCAAGTCAGACCTTAGCTTAGGAATTAAAGGACTCAAAGGCTGCAGCTGAGGAGGAAAAGGAAGACTTCCAGCTGTACAAGAAGGCATGTGTATTGAGAAGGTGATTTGATAAGTTGTGGTTTAAGTGGACAGAGCACTGGAAGTCCCTCTGGGAAACATCTGGAAGTAAGAGACAGGTTAAGCTACTTGTGGCTAAGCCGGCCAGAGTTCAGAAGTTCACCCCTGAAGGTCCCTCTGCCTGATTGCCTGTTCTATTAACTGAGAGTCAGCATGGTGTAGTGGCTAAGAGCAATGGACACTAATCTGGAAAACCAGGTTTGATTCCCCCACTCCTCCACATGAAGCCAGCTGGGTGACCTTGGGCCAGTCACAGTTCTCTCAGAACTCTCTCAGCCCTGCTTGTTTCACAAGGTCCCTGTTGTTGGGAGAGGAATGGACAGTAATTGTAAGCTGCCCTGAGACTCCTTAGGGTAGAAAAAAGTGGGGTATAAGAAACCAACTTTTCTATTACTTGTGAAAAAGTAATAGAAGGGAAACTGCTGCTTGAAGCAATATACAAAGATAATCTTCAGGAAGGTGAAACACATGTGGTTATAAATTGTTAAATATTGCTTAAGCTTTTGCTTCTCTTGTAGACGTGAAATGAAGCTTGTCTTGGGCAAGATGTGGTCAGAAGATGAGCTAAAGAGATGGTTAACAAGGAGCTGCTGTAACTAAACTTTTTTAACATAGAATCTTTCCCCCCTCTTTAAACATGGATCATCTGGTCAATGGGAAGCTCAAAGCAATCCAGGGAGGGAGAAGCTGAGAGGATGATACCATCCCAAAGAGGTGTTGTAGTTTTGAATGCCCCTTCACTTTTTTTGAAACTTTCTGTTAGCAGTAGTAGCAGAGCTGGACATTTTTGTCTGTTGTGCCAGCTTGTAGTAAATTTTTGTATGTGACAGGCATTCAGAAATAGCACGTCACTCTCAGCCTAGGGTTGCTAACCTCCAGCTGGGGATTGAAACTCTCCTGGAGTTATGATTACAGAGTAGGACTGCCAACCCCCCAAATGGGGGCAGGGTTTTCCCCACTTTCTGCCGCCCCAATCCCCCACTGGTCAGCTGGCCAGTGGAGTAGCCCTGCCCCCAAAGAGCCCCATTGCATTGGGCACAACAGGGCTCTTCAGGGGTGGAGCTGGGACCCAGGTAAGACCTGGCAACCCCATTACAGAGATAAGTTCCCCTGGAGAAAATGGCAGCTTTGGTGGTTGGATTCAGGGCATCACAGTCCTGCTAAGCTTTCTCCCCTCCTTAAATTTTGGCCTATCCAAGTTCTGCCCCTAAATCTCCTGAAATTTCCCAAGCCAGAGTTGGCAACCCTTTCCCAGCCTAAAATGGTACAGTGAATCCATTCTACTAGCTCAGGATTCTTGCATCTCATTCTGTTGCATGTGTAAATTGCCAAAACCAGGGAGCATCAAGGCAAGTAGACACTTAAGGGACATCTATTTCTGTTTTGGAACACAATGTTACAGTACTCTAAGCATGTCAAAATCTCTATTGTTTTTACCACCTTACTAGAGATTTTGAAATACCTAAAGTGTCATGACATCAATTCCTGTTCCAAAACAGGAAATCATGACCAGGCATCAATCAATGCCTTTCCCCCCTCCATCCCTCTCAGTGAGCAAGGAGGGGGGACAGGGAGCATTGCTGGAAAGCCCTCTGCAGAAACTGGTTAATAGGCGTGCCAGGACAAAAATCAACTTTATGATTTTTCCATAGAGTTTCCAGAGTTTCCAGCAATTCCTAGATCTACCCTACCCCAGAAATGATGTAGAAATGCAGTCGACATCAGCATCATTTCCCCTTCCCACCTCTGCTTTGAGCAGTGGCAACTAACTAGAACTGCCAGCAGTAGGCTTGTTCCTGCCACAACAGGGAGCCTGAGCCTCCTGCTAGGTAAGTGGAAACCCTAACACTAGGCCTCAGTTTCTCTTGAGGTGAAATTTCAAGGCAAATTGTAAAGTTCCTGCAAACCAGCTAAACAAACTATTTGAGGTCTTTTGTGGGAAGTTCTCTACAGTTAGTGATATTTCTCTGAAGGAGATGCCTACCTTTCTAGTGCTTGTTCAGGCCATCTGAAGCCCTTTCAGACATTCCGAATTAAGACAGAGAGAGAGTGGGGGGAATGGGACCACATCCCCTGGCACCAGCCTCCACATATTGTCCCTGTGTCTGAAAGAAACAGGGAGTGAGAAGAGGAGGAGAAAGAAATATATAAGAATTCTAAAGCTAATCACAGTCCTAACTACCCAGGCAATGGTACATAAGCTTTTGTTCCTTTTATTTTTAACACTCCACATACGTAATTTAATGTCGGCTTAATGACAGACTCAAACATCCTGCTTTAATCGAAAAATTTCCAGCACTCGGAAGGGAAGCTCAGAGGCCTCCAGTGGGGCTGTCCATTTTCCCAGCATCGATAAGGAAGAAAGAGAGAGAGAGAGAGAGAGAGTGAAAAAAATTCTCTTGAACTTACATTGCTATTGATGTGTAATATACAATAAAAACAGTTAAATTTCAATTACCCACAGGTAATTATAATTTTATTGTTTGACGGTGCTGTGGGGATTTTTATAATTCCCAAGACTAATAATTTTCTATAATTTTACAGGTTGTCAAATAAACTATTAGAGATTATCTTTGAAAAGGGTTCTGAAATTGTAAGGACGTATCACACTGCTCATGTACATTATTAGTAATTAGAGATCTCTGGATAGTGAAATATCCACTGGTGTTCTGTCGGCTGGATACCACATTTTCTCGCAGGCGCCTGTAATCTCGAACCAAAGCATTGAAACTTCTCTGGTGAAGCCTGAATCGCGTCTAAACTTTTATTAACATTCCTTGAGCTCTCATTAAGTCATTCTGAAGTGTTTGATAAGTGAAATCTGGGCTTCCTGATGGGCTAAAAGCAAAGACAGTCTGTTTTGTTCTTTCTTTTTGTCAAAGGAAAGAGAATTGTGTGTGTGTGTGTGTGTTCATGTGTATACAATGAAGCTCTTGGTATACACATAGATACATACACATGGAAACCTGATGTGAGTTTACTCATGTATGCACACACAGAAACATGCATATGGACCTTACAATACCATTTTAAGCAGAATTATACCCTTCTAAGTCCATTTAAGTCAAAAAGAAGAGTCTATCTAAATTGCCAATTCTGGGTTAGGAAATTCCTGGATATTTGGGGAGGGCAGAGTTGAGGCAGGGAGGGATCTTAGTGGATCTGTCCTCTGAAGCTGCCATTTCCTCCATGGGAACTGATCTCTGCAGCCTACAGATCACTTGTAATTCCTGGAGAACTCCATGCCACACTTGGAGGTTGACAACCCTAGATGTAATTCTGCTTAGGATGGTACTGTTATTCACTGACAGTTTGGCTGTGTTGTTAATATACATCTTTAACTGATAGAAATTTGGCAGTGTTTCACACATCAGGCAGTATCCTTGGTTGTGACAAGCATAAATACATGCCTCGTTACCTGTGCTGTCACACTCTTTCCTTTATGTACGGAACATGACTGAAACCATGCTGGCTTGGCAGTTTTTAATCAAACTGCAGTTTGCTGTGACAGTCAAATATGGGCACCTGGGAAAACTGGAACCCCCACAAACAGGGATTGGAAGGGCCAAAACAGATATGCATCATCCTTCTAAGCTGAGTTAGTGTGAGCTAGCTCACAGTTTTTTAGTCTCCAGCTCACACATTTTTGTCTTGGCTGAGGAAGGATGGCTCCAGAGCAAACTAATTTATGCAGTAGCCAAGTTGCTCGCTCACAACTTTAATGCCAGTGGTTTACAAAGTAGAATATTTGCTCACAAGACTCCACAGCTCAGAGGGAGCATTGGCACCAGGACTTGTAGGGTTGCCAGCTCTGGGCTGGGAAATACCTGGAGATTTTGGGGGTGGAGCCTGGGAAGGGCAGGGTCCTCAGTGGGGTATAATGTCATAGAGTCTCCAGGAGAAGTGATCTTTGTCACCTGGAGATGAGTTGTAATTCTGGGAGATCTCCAGCTACCACCTGAAGACTGGCAACTCTGCCTGAGAGTTCCATGTTCAGAGCTCTTTGTGATATTTTAAAATAAAATTTCAGGTGTATGGGGGCCTGATTCAAATCAGGGTTGTGGTATATTGTGTGGGGGGAGTTAAACTTTCCCCAAATGCAATTTTTTTGGCCTAGAACAGCTCTGACCTAGAACAGCCCTGCTGGGTGTGTAAATTTAGCCCAGTACGGTAGATAATGGATGGGGGGTGGGATTTCAGAGCAGGAAAATGGTACTAGGGGTGACTTAACTCCCTGTAACCCTTGCACACCAATGTCCCAACCCTAAATACATTTGAACTGTGAACAAAACCTTGCTCAGTGCTCTGACCACTGAACTGCCAACACATGCCAGGTTTGGCCTTAAACCACAGTTGAATCCTGCTCTAGAAACCCAGTTTGTGAGGACAAAACAGCCTCTGCTTTGCTCTGGCACCTGCAGTTAGACATCACAGTGAATTGGAGTTAGAGTGTAGGGTTTCCAAACCAGAAAGTTTGCAATCATACTCCCCGTGTGAGGGGAGGAAAGAAACAGGAAGAAGCATGTCCATCGTGGTCAAACGGATCAGTGGCTGTGTTCAGATATTTGGTACACACATACTTCAGTATATCCTGATTAATGGGAAAGTCGGGAAATTGACTTTTTTTTACTTATGCCCGTCAAAATTCAGAATGTAACAATGGCCACCAGCAAGCAACCTAAGAGAAGAGAGGAGATTGGATTTATACCCCGCCCTTCACTACCTGAAGGAGTCTTCTTTCCCCTCCCCTCCCCACAACAGACACCCTGTGAGGTAGGTGGGGCTGAGAGAGCTCTCCCAAGAACTGCTTGAGAGAGAACAGCTCTGAAAGGACTTGTGACTGACCCAAGGTCACACCAGCAGCTGCATGTGGAGGTGTAGGGAATCAAACCCGGTTCTCCCAGACTACAGTCCGCGCTCCTAACCACTACACCAAACTGGCGGGGATGCTATGTTTCACATACTTGAAGCAGCCTAAGAGTCAAACTAGACATTACTGCATCCATGGGTCTGACCAATGGACACCAACACCATTTTAGAGAAGAGTTCAGTCATTTAAAAATGGTGTGAGGCCACTCAAAATACCAATCCTGACTGGGCCAGCAGGATGGCAGGAGGGGTGATCTTGTCTACTCCTCTCACATGCACCTTTTCAAGTGCCAAAACAGCTGCAGAGGAATGTTTAGAGCCACTGCTGTCAATCTGCATGGGGTGTAAATATTTAAGAGAACAAAGTCTTTGTTCAGCAGCACTTTGAAGTTCTCTTCTTCCAGTCATTTTGGGGTTCTGCTTTCTTTTCTCTTCCATGCAATAAACTGTTATAAATATTACAATAAACATATTGATGGGGAATTTACCACAGGGATGTGTATGGAGAATTCACCACAGGGCTGATGTTTGTGGAAGCATCACTGTATCAGATGTAATGCGTTGCAGCTTTTGGTTTATGTGTAGAGGAAGAGAGGAAGAGAAACTACCAGACATGGACAGTGGGCAAGAACACCACTAAACATGGGCAAATGCCCTGAAAGAGAAGCATTCACTCATGTTCTTTAATGCACTGGAGGATTCAGAGATAACAGATTACAGACCATATCTTTAGCACACAGATTTTCATGTTGCCACCTCTAACAAATAACACGGATGCCCAGCAACTTCAGTGTTCTCTTTGTTTAAAACAAATGGCTTGCATTAATTCTCAGATAACCATCTCATGTTGTTAATAATACATTTGACATTAGATTGGGAAGCGATACAGTGATTGAAAGAAGATACTGTCCGGGGTGGGGTGGGGGATGGGGAAGCAAAAATCGAAAAGGTGCTACTGTCCAACAGCAATGTTTGGAGGGAGGGGGCTGTCAGCAGAGAGACTCTTGCTGGGACGTGGACCTCTGGAAGCACTATGTGGTGCTGGCCCCTGACACCAGACCTCCATTTCTACTTCCCGTATCAACTGCCTGCCTGGTAAGTACCTGCTTGCCAGCCCTGATAGTTGCCTTGGAGAGAGCTTCAGAAAATGCTCTGCTATCCTGATTTGGGGATGGGCAGGGTGGAGTATAATTCATGGGTGCTTTTTGAGTGCAAGACAAGCGACCTTGGTGTTGCCTTCTGCTTAGGGCACTTCTCTTTTATCAGACAGAGTTATCTTGAAGCAAACACAGAATCTTTTGTTGTGATCTTATCCCATTTAACTCCCGAAAGCAGTAAAATGCCTACTGCAAGGGCAAATAGAAAAGGCTCAATCCCTGGTTTTTGGTTTGTCTGTTTTTTAATGTGTTTGTGGCATGATACTCCTGCTCCTTTCAGCTCTTTGTAAGGGCTCTTCTTTGATCCCATTTGGAGCAGAGCCTTTTGATTCACCTGAGACCTCTGTGGATCTCACAGTGACTCCACGAAAAGTGACAGGAGAAGGAGATGGTGCTAGTTTTGACCTCTGTATGGGGCACCCACTGTGGTGAAGGAATCATTCTAGAAGCTGTTAAGGACAAAAGTTCCTATCTGAATGAAATGAGTGACATTTCAGAACACAGAATTTGCAATTCCTCCCCTGCAGGTTCAGGAGTAGAAGTGTTTTGGGGGTGCCATATCTATCCCAAGTTTAAATATTGGCAGGCCTAACAATTCGTTCTGGCCAAGCAGTGCTTTCCCTCATATTCCTCTGGCTTTAGACAACTATTTATTTTAACAAAAGCTTGTTTTTCAGTGGGCTCTTTTTCTTCATAGATGTGAGTCCCACAAATAATTTCCTTGTGAACACAGACTAGGGATACCTTTACTTTATAACTGTAATTTTGGCAACTTCTTCACAATCAGTGACTTTATCTGACAGAAACTGAGGTGGCCTTTATATGTTACTGCCTTGCCTTAGGAGGTGCTTTGCCATGGGTTCATCCCATGTCATGGCTAGGCTCAGCATCATGGGATGATGGTGGAGAATCATGCAGCTCACACAGACTTGGCAGCCCACTAGGTAGCAGAAGGGTTGCCAGATGGCCTCTTTGCTCCAACAGGAACAAAAATGAGGGTGGAGCAACATCACATGACATTGCAATGTCACTTCTGGTTGTAAACTTAAGTGACATTATGGTGGTCTAGGAACTCCCTGATCTCTATGGTAAACACTGTGGGGAGTTTGGGAATTCCTTGAGTGTCATGATGTCACTTTCCACCCACCAGTTTTGCTCCCACTAGAGCAAAGAGCAGTGGTAGGGGCCAGCAGCCAAAATGAGGAGATTGCCTACAATTACAAGCAATTTGGTAAGCCTTGGTAGGAGGATGCCAATTCTGAGGAAATTTCACACATAGATGAACAAGATTTCAGATGCTACAGATAACACTGTGGGATGAACCCATAGTGACGTGACTACAGAACTATGATGTATAAAGGAAACTGACTATGGGTACAAGCTATTGTAATGTGTCATCCTGTCTAAACCTCAGTGAAATGAATGTGAGTTGTATAAAGGTACTATAAAGCCCCTATGTGGTGTAGCAGTTAAAATATTGGTCTAAGTCTGAAGACCCAGATTAAGATTCCTAGTTTGCCATGGAAGCTTGCTGGGCAACCTTGGGCTGTTCACACACTCTCAACATAACCTTCCTCTTAGGGTTGCTATGAGGACAAAATGAAGGAGAAAAGAATGATGTACAGTGCTTAGGGTCTCCATAGGGGAGAACGGGGGATGTGATCGCTTTATAATATTCTGCTTTCAATTGTTAGCAGCCTTGATAGTGCTGATTAAGCAGAAAGCTAGAGTATACATTCAGTAAACAAAATGAAGTGATTATGCATAGGCAGCAATCCAAAGTTTGTAGGCCAGCACTAGGTTTGCCAGATCGCCTATTATGGCAGGAGACCTCCCTCTGGTAATCCCAGCTGCCCATCAATAATCTCTTAGCTGGTGGGAGAAAAATGAAGAAAAAAATCAGCATAGTATTACATCACTTCTGGGGAAAACCTGGAAGTGACATCATGCCTCTATAGGCATGCCTGTCACTTCCGGGTTTTCCTTTAAAATAATGCAACACCATTGCACTGATGGCACCCCCCATGTCTTGCCCCCCTCCAGTTCCCACTGTTTGCCAGCCCAGTAATGTCTGCATCACTGCAGAGGATCGCTGGGCATCTTGTGCCGACGCTTGCTATGAGACTTTATTCAGACAGCTGCCTGAAGAAATTATCTGTTTGCAATTAGTGATACTTGCTGATAAATTTGAAAAGCAACCTTTCCTAGCTCTAAAAACACTTGGGAATTGCATATGAATTCCTTTGAACAGGTGATCAACTCAAAATTACTCACAAAACGCCCACTGCAACCCAGCTCACCACCATCAGTAATAAGCCTTACCTTTACAAAGTGGAATGGAACAGTTTCCCAGCCTGCCTTCCTGCTAGGGTTAATGGGAACTGTAGTTTTGCCTTCCAGTTCTGAAGACTATAAGACAACTTCCATTCCCTTTAACCCCATCAGGAAGTTACGTTGGGGAATTTTCAGAAAAGCCATTTTGAGTACTTGACAAGAATGTTTGCAAAATGTGAGTGGTTTGGGGATTAGCATGGTATGCTAGAAATATATGTATGGTTTCAAAATATGAATGGTTTGAGGATGAGCACCGGGGTGTTCACTTTTCACAGCAATGGGCAAGATCCAGTTGAAGCATTAGACAAGCTCTTTTGTTGCTCTCTGGAAGAGAGCGAGTGATTGGCCCGCAAAAATACTGAAAAGGCAGAACTGCCTTATTGACCTCCTCAGTGAAGTGCCTCCTAATATTACGTAGAGTCAACGGTTTTCCTTTGATCATAGCCTTTTTTAGTTAACCACAAAAAAGGGCAAACATGTTACAGTGCAAAATCTAAGAGTGGTTTTACTTTACTGCTCTCCTCTGCAATAAATCTGCTGTACTGCAAGAGCCGCCGTTTCCAGCGTAGGGCCTCTGTTGCTTGGAGCATTTGTCTTACTTTGTCCCAGACTTTCAGAGAGGTAGCATTAAAGAGTGGCAAAATAACAAAGACATATGATGAATCTCTTAAAATTCAGAAGAAAGCCCTTCTTTATTTAGAGTTACCTCTCTCTAACAAAAAGTATTTGGCTTTATTGCTCCAAAATCAAAATGTGTGGGATGTTTTCATACCTTGTCAATGGTGAAAGGGATTCTCCATGATCTCTTTGTGTGCATCATATATAAGACTATATTCTCTCTCTGCTGACTATATATCATCTCTCCCTTGGGTCACACTCTTCATAAACTTCATTAACCCCTTTTCCCCCTGCACTCCACATCCCCAGCCACCGCCATTTTCACCATCTTTGGACTTAGCAGAGCATTTGCTATAAGCTAAGTCCCTGAAGGGCTCAGTGAATGAACTGGGAGAGTGAATGAACTGGGAGAGTGTTTAGGGCAAGGAATGCCCTTTCTAGCTATGTTTGGTATGGGATAGTCCTTTCTTTTAGCCTTTTGTTACTGTCCATGGAGTTTTCTTGGCAAAGATACTGGAATGGGTTGCCATTTCCTTCTCTAGTGGATCACACTTTGTCTGAGTTCTCTGCTATGGCCTGTCTGTCCTGGGTGGCCCTCCATGGCTTGGCCCACAGCCTCATCAAATCACGCAAGCCCCCTCGCCACGTCAAGGCAGTGATGCATGAGGGAGAAGGAAGAGTCGGGCGTGAAGAGTTGGACTCTACTGTGCAACTGAACAATAACAACAACAGTCCTTTCTTGGACCCATTTGACCTAGGCATGCTAATACATGTTACGCAGCCCTTAGATTATTGTAATGTGCTCTAAGAAAAGAAGAAGAAGAGGAGGAGGAAGAAGAAGCAGAAGAAGTGGAAGAGGAAGAAGAGGAGGAGGAGGAGATTGGATTTGTACCCTGTCCTTTACTCTGAGTCTCCTAGTGGCTTACAAACTCCTTTCTGTTCCCCTCCCCACACTAGAAACCCTGTGAGGTAGGTGGGCCTGAGAGAGCTCGTTGCAGAACTTTCCTTGAGAGAACAGCTCTGACAGAACTATGGCTTGCCCAAGGTCATCCAGCAGCTGCAAGTGGAGGAGTGGGGAATCAAACCTGGTTCTCCCAGATTAGATTCCACGCACTTAACCATTACACCAAACTGGCTCTAAGTAAAGCTGCCCTTGAAGACACTATCCCTACTACATACGGTATGCATGTTGAAGTCAATGCACATAGACATGGTCAAGCATGAACACACACTGATGCACAATCACTGCTTGTCAGCGCAGCATTTGTTAGGGGTGTGCATGCGGGTCTACCTGCTCTGAAAAATACCCCAAAAACACCTTATTGGTATTTTTGAGTATATTTTGGCATCCCAAATGTATACGGGATTTTTTTTGAGAAACGAAAAGAAAAATCCCCCAGAAAATCCTGGATATAGTTGGGAAATACAGGCAACCCCCCAAAAACTGCAGAGGGGCTTGAGCATATTGTTCCCGCCACTTAGTTGTTTTCAGGTTTTCTTCCATAGTCCCTTTAAACAGGTTTTTTTTAAAAGCACTGCAGAAGACAGCCTGCAAAACTACTGAGCCGGCGGGGGGGGGGGGGGGAACCACCCTCCCTCCTGACTCAGCTGGGGCTCTCTTGGGCAGTCTGGTTTAAACCAGACTGCCCAATAGATCCTGCAAAGCAGCTGATCCTGCAGGGAAAACTTTCCCCACTGGCTCCGCTGGGGCTCTTTTGGGCAGTGTGGTTTAAACAGGACTGCCCAAAAGAGCCTGCAAAGCAGCTGAACCCATGGGGAGAACTCTCCCCACTGGCTCAGCTGGGGCTCTCTTGGGCAGTTCAAAATGCCTAAGAGAGCTGCATCTGAGGCTGCAGGAAGAGTTCTTACTGTGAGATCAGCTGTTTTGCAGGCTGCCGGGCTCTTTTGGGCAGTCTGGTTTAAACTGGACTGCCCAAGAGAGCCCTAGCTGAGCCCGCAGGAAGAGTTCTCCCTGCAGGATTGGCTGCTTTGTTTAAAGGGACTGCCCAAAAGAGCCCCAGCTGAGTTGCCTCTCAGCTGTTTTTTTGTAGCTTTTCTCTCTGTATTTTTCAGTTTGGGTATACTGGACCCTCTCCTCCCAAATTAGAGATTTCCAGAAACTTTATTGGTATTGGGATTCAGGTTTTTTCAGGAATCTTGATTTTTTTTCCAGGTCCAATAGACATGAATCCCCCCCACCCCAGGTCCAATAGACCCAAACAGAAAAATAATGAGAGGAAAAAATTATACACCCCTAGTGTATGATTGTGGGAAGCTTTCAGACATATGATTTATCCCCATGCTTGGGAATGTTCTGGTGTCCTTTAATGCACATATGGAGGACACACAGTAGGTTGAAATGGTGTAGCTCCTGACTTTTTAAAAAAAATCTTCATTGAAAATATTCTAACATGCTGTCTTTTGACTTTAAAAATCTGCCAAGTGCTTCAGTGGTGAACAAGCAAACAGGCTATGATTTTCCTCCCTGAATTAGTTAGCAAACCTAGACTTCCTTCTCTGAGGCTGCGGTCACACGGCCCCTTTAAATCCGGGAGCCCTCCTGGATTAAAGGGGCCGCATTTTTTTCCCTCGGGTTGGGATGTTTATACTTGGGCCAAGCGCCCAAGTGTAAAAGGGGAAAAAAATGGCGGGGGTGGGGGCATCTGGACAGCCCTGCTCTCGCAATGATTGCGAGAGAGGGCTGGCCAGATGGCTCAAATGCGGGTTCCTCCCGCAACACCCAGGAAAACTGTTGATTTGCCCAGGGTTGGAAAATGCGGGAGCAACTCGCATTTGAGCCTGCTTCAGCATGGGACTTTCTGCGGCTGTTGTGGACGGCCCCTTTAAATGCGGGAGGAAATAGCCCTTCCTCCCACATTTAAGGGCCATGTGACCGCGGCCTAAGAGAAACTAATTCTTAACCACAGGTTTAGTACACTACCTCACAGCATATTTTATTTAGCTATTAGAACCTTTATATCTTACTCTTTCCAGTAACAGAAGCTCCTGAGGTTCCTTTCAACTTACAATTAAATATATTTAAAATCAATAAATATCATTTAAAAAATCCCAGAAACAGCATCATAAAAACAAAAACATCACCAAGCAGCCATGTGTAACTGCTTCCAACAATGTGAAAATCAGGGTATAGAAAGTTATTTCTGACACTGCAGTCTGAAAACCAACCCTGTAATAATAAGATAAACAATAAACTATGGGGGCTGCGCAATTTCCCCTGAACTTTCTCCATGTGGATGAAAATAATAGTTTGAGCTGTGTCATTTCTTCCAGTGGGAACTTACCATCTCTGCTGTGGCTGCTAGCCTAAACTGAGAATGGAAACGGAAAAGAAGCCATTGCAGATTTTGTTTAGGGTCATCACAGTAATACAGAATGTCAGAAAACAAAACAAGACATCACAACTCTGCAGAATGAAGACAATGTTTTAAGGGAGGTCAGCTGTTCTAGCTTTATTTGTACACAAAAAAACAAAGCTGTATTTTTCCTGCAGAGACACCATTTTGAAGGGAAAAAATACAACTAACCACAGCAAAACGTTCATTCTTCTTTCCAACTAGCTCAACAGGATCTACAATTTTATTTTATTGTTTTTTTGGGGGGGGGGGGAGATGTACTTCTCTTTCTTTGCTAAATTGGGCTCTATCTCATTAATAAGAAAGTGGTATAATGGTAAGGAGTTTCTAAAATTATACGGGAAGTTAGGGCTGCTAGACTCAGCCTGGAGAAAAAGAGTATTCCAAAGCATTAAACTTACTTTATCAAGCATTACACCTGACAAGCTCTCATAAATTTTACATAGATTTTAACTTATTTTAATATCATGCGGACCTGGTTTAAAATATTCTCATGAAGTAACTGAAATGAAGCTGCTGAGCCATAAATTAGATCTATCACCCTTGCCATGCACACACATACACACTCACACACGCCAAATATATTCACACACAACAGCATGTATGAATGTAAGAAGACAGATGGCTGGATAAGACATAGGGATGGATAGGCAGATAGGCAGATTGGATTAGACAAGAGTCTTACAGTCCAATCATATAAATGGGTTCTGTACTGTTGGGGGCCCCGGGATCTGTACCCAGCATCTGCTTTGTTAGCAAACATAGGTACCATTCCAGAAGAACACTGTCATGCAGTTGCTTAGGATGAATGGAGGTCTGGACACACATAAGAAAATGTCAGCTGCTGTGTCTACACAGGGTTGGTAACTCCAGCTTGGGAAATTCCTGGAGATTTGGGGGCGGTGCCTGGAGAGGGAGGAGCTTAGGATGTGAAGCCTGATGATGTGTGGCATTGGTGAAGTAAATGAATCTTAAACTTGTAAGTGTCTGGAGGTGAGATCACCTATAAGCTTCACAAGAGAAGATGCTCTTGAGTAACTGGGGAAAGACCTCTGCCTGAGACCTTGGAGACCGGAAAAAGCAGACACTATTTGGTTAGCTTGAACAATAGTGATGACTGACTTATTATAAGGCAGCTTCATAAGTTCATAGTAGTGAAATATAAGTAAACTAAATACATTGAAAATTAAATGCAGATGTTAGAGATGAGGGAGTAGATCCTACCCCTTTCCTACCACTCCACTGATCAAAGTTTATTTATTCATTAAAATATTTGTACCCCACTTTTCCTTCTAGCTCAAATTTGAAGTTTTCCTTCAATTTAAGGAGACTTCCTCCAAATTAAGTGGCTCTCCCACTGGAGGAAGAGCCCTTTAAGTTGGAAGAAGTCTCCTTAGTCAGGAGGGAGACTACTTGGAGGATGGCTGAATCTTCCCCAGGATATGGAAACTCTACATAAGCAAGATAATTCTCTACCTTTGAATTAGACCCACTCCTCTAAATAATCAGCTGTCCCTACACATAGACCCATGCACAGGGAAAAAGGCATGGGAGGCAAGAAAGATCTCCATGGAATCAGACAACTGGTTTCTGATCAATAGTATCAATCTTCCATCGTGTTGAAGGCCAGGTTTTCTTATTGGCCATTTCTATCCATGGGATCATTGAAGGGTGAAAAGCAGGGCTATTTTTGGGCAGGAACGCACAGGAATGGAGTTCCGGCTGGCCACGCCTACAGCCTCCCCTCCCTCAGGTTCCCTATGCACTCCGAAAGCTGTGGGGCACCTGGGGAAGCTGATCCTGGGAGGGAGCTTCACTGTCAAGGGTGTGGCCTAATATGCTAATGAGTTCCTGCTGTTGGGTGTGGCCTGGTATGCTAATGAGTTCCTGCTGGGCTTTTTCTACAAAACGAGCCCTGGTGAAAAGGGTTGAGCTTTTTCCACAAATTTTACTCTGATGCTGCTTTCTCAGCAGCCCTGGAGTAATCCGAAGGGAAGGCAATTGAGGAGAAGCACAGGACAGTGAACTAGTACCGCAGAGGGCACCAGAGGCCTGAGAGATTTTTAGTTGTGGCATCTGCCCCACCATTTCTCCTGGGTTACTTAAAGACCTGTGAACCCTGAATCTTAGGCAAGAGAGGAGAAGCTCTTCCATAGAGATCACAGACGGACTGAGAAAATTCTGCTGTTCTTTTATTGCTATGTTTCATTTAAAAAAAATATTTTGAATTGTAAGCCATTTAAGTATAGAAAGGCGAGATGCAAATGTGCAGGGTACATTTTTGAGGTCCTCATCCCTATTTGCCTTATGGTGCTTACCTGGACTCTCTTGGACTAAATGGATGCATCTTCTGAAGTGTGGATAGAGATGCATATGCTCCCGTTGTTATGCTACATGGCTAGTTCTACACAGCTACAACTGTATCAGGGCTACAGAAATTTGGGTTGGCATTGCAGGCTGTGATAGGAGGGAAGGAAGGAAGGACGTCAAGAGTCTCCAGAGTCTCCAGAGAAGCATAAATAGGACAGTGAAAAAATAATGCCATGTTGATCAATTTGTCTAGTAAAGAAAGTGCTAACTTATTGGTTCATGTTCTCTTGAAGTATTCTTAGGGCTGAGTCTAAATTATGAGGGGTGGTGGCACTGGTCATGATGTTGCCCAGCAGGCCTCTCCCAGACTTGGCCATTGCACAGAGAGAGCACGGAAGAGTGTGGCACCTGAAGCTCCTAGCAACCATTCCTTCTTGTTTGTCCCTCCAGCTAGTGCTGCTAAGATGAGCTGGTGCTGCTCATTCATCTGCCCTCTCCCATTGACTGGCAACTGCTCCTGATGCTTCCAGCAGCCATTGCTGCTCACTCCAGCTAGTAAGTGAATTATCACTGCTACCTTGCCCTTTGTGTTTTTGTGTTGACACCAAGAGAGGGAGGAGGGATGGTCACATTCAGGATTTTTAAGGGATGCTCAGAGAGAGAGAGCAAGTTGCCACTGCTCCTGCTGCACAGTGACAGGCTCTCCCAAGGCTAGGGGGCCTTAGCAACTGCCCAGTGATGCCTATGGAGAGCTGGACTGGTGTAGTGGTTAAGACCGGCAGACTCTAATCTGGAGGACCAGGTTTGATTCCCCACTCCTCCACATGAAGCCAGCTGGGTGACCTTGGGCCAGTCACAGCTCTCTCAGAACGCTCTCAGCCCCACCAACCTCACAAGGTGCCTGTTGTGGGGAGAGGAAGGGAAGGAGATTGTAAGCTGCTTTGAGACTCCTTAAGGTAGAGGAAAGTGGGGTATAAAAACTGGAAAAACAACTAGGAGTATAGAAGCTTTCATTATATATTGAGACCTTGTATTTCTGCAGCCAGTTTCTAGCAGAAATCTTGGGTTGTTTGCACAGCCCTAAGTGGTGAAATAGGTAGAGTATCTGACTAGGATCTGGGAAACCTAGATATCAATCCTCACGACTGGAGCTCACTGGGTAGTATTGGGCCAGTCACTCTCTCTCAGTTTAACCTACCACTCAGAGTTGTTAATGTGAGAATAAAATGGAGGAGGAGAAAATGATGTTGTAAGCCACTCTGGGCTTCCGTTGTGGAGAAAAATGGGGTATATATAAATAAGTAGGGATGGGCATGAAACAGCTCACAAACTAAAGTTCATGACAAATTTGGTTGGTTTGTGCTTCGTGAAGTCAAGTTCATGGCAGAGCGACCAGCATGAACTTTCCATGAACTTTCAACCTGTTCATGGAGGTTAGTGCGGGTTTGTGAATGGATAAGTTCCCAAACAGACTGTCTCCACTCAATCAAAATTTTTACAAAACTTCAAAGCAACAACTTGGAGGGCATGTAGAAGAACATCTACTCTCTCAGGGGAGGGTCCCCTGCAACTTTGACATCTCTAGCTTGCACAGGATCCTTTCTATGCACTCCTGAACCTCCTGAATCTGCAGCTGTCAAAATGACCATTTTGACAGGCACAGGTTCAGGAGGTTCAGGGGTGCATAGAACAGATCCTGTGCAAGCTATAGAAACCAAGCTAGAGACACCAGACACCAAATACTACATTATTGTACACATGATGCCTGGCAATGGAATCTGTGAGCTGAAGCTGTTGAGGAAAAATCTCACTAAATTTGGGATTATTGTCTGATCTTCATGGTGCAAATGCAGGAGATGGCTGAAGAACTCTCAGGAGGTTACATCCCCCAGCCCTCTACTTATACTACTGCTAACACCCATGCTCAAACTCAGCCCGGGAAAATTCCAGCTCGTAGCAGATTTCCTCTCAAACTTTCTCTAAGGCTTCTTCAAACCAGCTCTTTCCATTTCAGAGGCCTGCTCACCTTCTTCCATCCCATCAACAGTGTGTCATGCAACCTCCATGTTCAGTTGTAGTAGAACCTCAGTAAAGTGTCTTACCTACTTTAAACAAAACTATACTTTGTTCCAGGGCTCTTTTTCAGCAGGAACGCGCTGGAACGCCATTCCTGCTGGCGTCTGAGTCTGCCCCTCCCCCTCCCCACCGGGCCTGAGCTGTTTACACATAAAGGAAAAGTTCCTGCAGACAGCCGGCAGGAAAAAGCCCCACTCGGCACTTTCTTTTTAAGTACAGAGAGCCAGCAGGAGAAAGCCCCATCCAGAGATTAAGCATGGGGCTAGGCTCTAAAAGGCCTGGCTCTGCATTTGGCTTGCCGATGTCGCATCGATCTCCCTGCTCCGGTAAGTGCCTCCCCCATCTCTTTTCCTTCTCTCTCTCTCCCCCCACTTTCTTTCTTTCTGTCTTTCTTTCTGTCTGTCTTTCTCTCTCTCTCTCTCTCTCTCTGTCCCCACCTTTCTTTCTTTCGTTCTTTCTTTCTCTCTCTCCCTCCCCCTTCCTTTCTCTCTCTCTCTCTCTCCTCCACCTTCCTTCCTTTCTCTCTCATCCATCTCTCTCTCTCTCTCCTTCCTTCCTTCCTTTTTTTCTCTCTCTCCCCTACATTTCTTTCCTTCTTTCTTTCTTTCCTTCTTTCCTTCTTTCCTTCTTTCTTTCTTTCTTTCTTTCTTTCTTTCTTTCTTTCTTTCTTTCTGTTTCATTTTGTTCTTTGTGTTTTTATAAAAAAAATTATTGAAAGGGGGGGGATGTAAAAAAGCAGAGAGACCAGGAAATGCTGCTTTTGACAATATCTTTAATTTTTGAGCATCTCTTTCATTTTCTCATGGCATCTTCTGCTTAAGAAAAGTACGTTTGAAGCCTGAGTTCATTGTTGTGTCTTGTTGGGAATGGCTTGCAAATATATGTGTGTCTAAAGTCTGTATTAAAGTGGTTTGGTGCTTACGGCCATGCAAGAGAAAACATCTGAAAAAGTTGCTTCATTGTTGTGTGTGTTGGCAGAACACTTGACTGTTGCATGGGGGACTTTGGGGGACATCTGCAGAGAAACAGAGATGTAACTAAAAATGAGCATGGTCAGCTGCACTTTGGAGATTGCCTGTTTTGTGACATTTAAAAAGTGGGCAGAATTTCTGATGAAGATGATTGTCCCTCTTCTCCTGCCACTGGGCTGACATCTGCCTTTAATTGGCCAGCAAAGTTGATGTTCTTAAACCTCCTAATAAGAGAGATTTCTGCTTCTGAGGAGTTGACTTCCAATGATTGGAGATCTTTTGATGATAGTGATACTTTTATGTGGTAAAGACCACCTGTTCACAGGATAATTTTATCTGTGGGACAGACACTGCATGGTAACCACTCCACTGATACATAATTGCTTGTAAAAAGTATTATAGTGTAATAATTCAGGTGGGTAGCCGTGTTGGTCTGAAGCAGCAGAACAAAGTTGGAGTCCAAAGTTTCATCCAAGGTATAAGCTTTTGTGTGCATGCACACTTCTTCCATCTGAAGAAGTGTGGGTGGCACATTAAATCTTATACCTTGAATAAAATTTTGTACCTTGAATAAAATAGTCCACAAACTACTCCCGTCCAGTGCATCCACAAACCTAGAAGAAGAAGAGATTGGATTTATACCCCGCCCTTCACTACCCAAGGGAGTCTCAGAGCGTCTTACAAACTCCTTTCCCTTCCCCTCCCCACAACAGACACCCTGTGAAGTAGGTGGGGCTGAGAGAGCTCTGAGACAACAGCTGGTACAGAGCTATGGCTTGCCGAAGGTCATCCAGCAGGTGCAAGGGGGGGGAGTGAGGAATCAAACCTGGTTCTCCCAGATTAGAGTCCGCGCACTTAACCACTACACCAAACTGGCTCCTAGCGTTGTTCTGCCACTGAACTAGGGTTGCCAACTCCAGGTTGAGGAAATCCCTGGAGATTTGGGAGTGGAGGGTGGGGTTTAGGGGAAGGAGGGACCTAAGCAAGGCATAATGCCATGAACTCCACTTTCCAAAGCAGCCATTGACCTGATCTCTGTAGTTTGGAGCTCAGTTGTAATTCCAGGAGATCGCCAGATCCCACCTGTAGGTTGGCAACCCTAAAAAAATCATATTCAGCGTACTAGTTCTGCAGGAAGGCAAACTGATTTCCATGGGAACCTAACCTTTAGGAATTGATTCCAATTCAGTGTGGGAATAATTGTTCGACATAAGATATTGGTTCAAGCAAGATATTGTATAGATGGGACAGAAAATAATGTTTTTATTGGTTTTGTCAAAACTGTTTTGGCAACAAGGTAAACAGAATAAGAAGCAAAAAGTGGATGTGGCTGGATGACCACACTTCTGGAAACATCGGGTGTAGCCTAATATGTTAATGAGCTGTGCTGTCAGGGGTGTGGCCTAATATGCTAATGAGTTCCTGCTGGGGTTTTTCTACAAAAAGAGCCCTGCTTTGTTCCTCAATACCATGGAAAGATACTGATTAAAGGTAAGCAGGGACCGGCAAGGAACTTGTAGGGATGGACGCAACACATCCCCCTGCCTTTGCTTCCTCTTCTCTCCTCCCTCTCTCCTTCCTCTTTCTCACCCATCCTTCTTTGTCACCCTTCTCTTCTGTCTTTCCTTGCGTGAGTGACCCACAAGACTTGGGGGGGGGGGAATTCCATCTTGATTCTTCTCCCCTGGAGCCCTTCCCTTTTAGCACCCCACTTTTCTCTATTCCTCTGCTTCCTACCTCCCCGACAGCCTTTCCCAACCCTTTTTAACTCATCCTCATTCTTTTGTCCCCCCCCCCATTGTCTCCTCTTTTGGGCTCGCCTAGCTATGCTATCTCTTATCCTCCCCATGCACTGACTCTCTCACTTGCCAGCTAGCTTAGCTGTCCAGTCTGCTACACCAGTGCCATCTCTCCCTGCCTGGCTCATATTCACAATGATGCCTCCTCTTCCCACTCCCCACTGGATCATGCTGCCACTCTACTATTGTTCTCCCCTGCCTCTTCTTCCCAATCTCTTCCCTGCCTTTTCCTCTCTTCTCCATGTGGGGAGGAACCTTGCCAGGGCTGAATATTTATTTATTTATTACTTGTATTTCTACCCAGCCTTGTCAGACAAGCTGGCTCAAGGCAGTTTCCAATAATTAAAATACCATAAAACAATAATTGATAGAATTTAAAACACAGCATAATTTACAAATAGAACCAAACAGATGGACGATGGCGGCATTCAGAGTCACAACGATGAGGGGGGCAGCATCCGATCAAGCCCCCTCTGGCAGGGTCTTGGCCAGCAAGTTCCAGGGGCATAGTTGTCCTCAGTCCCCTGGTGGCTCCTAATCGAAAGCCTGGTGGAAGAGCTTTGTTTTAGAGGCCTTGCAGAAATGTAAAAGGTCCCGCAGGGCCCTGATGTCCTCTGGGAGCTCATTCCACCAGTATGGAGCTGCCACCGAGAAAGCCCTGGTTCTAGTACTGGCCAGCCGGGCTTCTTTCGGACCAGGGAGAGTCAAGCGGTGTTGTGAGCTTGACCTCAGTGCCCTCTGGGGCACATATGGGGAAAGGCGGTCCCTCAGGTAGCAATGCTCAGCATGTACACTGGCGGCACTTAAAAAGGAAGGAGGGAAATTAGGGCTGCCAGCTCCAGGTTGAGAAACACCTGCATATTGGGGGGTGGGGGTTGAAGCCTGAAGAAGGTGGGGTTTGGGATGGGGAGGGACCTCTTTCTTTCTATGCCATAGAACTAGGGCTGCCAAGCCCCCCGGGAGGGAGGGGGAAACACCGATTTTTAATGCTTACCCCCACTTTTTCAAAATTGGCCACCGAGGGAGGCAATGGCTGCCAGCAGGAATGCAGGGGAACGTCGGCGCCTGCCCTGCCCTCTCCCTGCCAGGCCTGAACTCTTAAAAGGGAAATGTCTGCAGACAGCCTGCCCTGCAGTAAAAAGCCTCACCAGACATTTCCCCTTTAAGAGCAGAGGCAGCAAGAGAAACCCCCGCCCAGAGATTAAGGAGGGACTAGGCTCTTTGTACTGAAGGGCGTGCTTTTGCATGTGGCTTTCAAGGTTGCTGGGGTAAGTGCCTCTGCCAGCTCTTTTCCTTCTCTCTCTCTCTCTCCCCCTCCCCCGTTCTTTCTTTCTTTCTTTCTTTCTTTCTTTCTTTCTTTCTTTCTTTCTTTCTTTCTGTCTGTCTGTCTGTCTGTCTGTCTCTCTCTCTCTGTCCCCATCCAGCAGAGGTCTGTCAGTGGCTATTATTAGCCACAAGGTCTAAATGGAACCCTTTGTCTGGGGCAGTGATGCTCTGCATTCTTGGTGCTTGGGGGGCAACAGTGGGAGGGCTTCTGGAGTTCTGGCCCCGCTGCTGGACCTCCTGAGGGCACCTGGTATTTTTGGCCACTGTGTGACACAGAGTGTTGTACTGGATGGACTGTTGGCCCGATCCACTGTGGCTTCTCTCCTGTTCTTATGATATGAAAATCATATTTAGCACTTCTGTAGCACTTAGTGCTTCATATTCTGCCGAGATGAGGAAGGATTCAGTAGGGCTGTTGCTCAGTGCTAGAGCATCTGCTTGACATGCAGGAGGTATCAGCCTCTTCAGCTAAAAAAGGATCAGGTAATAGGTGACATTAAAGATCTCAGCCTGAGACCCTGGAGAGCCACTACCAGTCTGAGTAGTCAGTACTGACCTTGATGGACCAATGGCCTGATTCAGTATTAGGAAACTTCATGAGTTCATGTGTCAGCATGTGGAAGCAACATCACAGGATGTGACATCACAAAATGATGTCACTTCCTTTCTCCTGGCTCCCCCCCGCAAAGTCTCCTGGCTCCACCCCCAAAGTCCTCAGATATTTCCCAAGTTGGACTTGGCAGCCCTACATAGAACCCACCTTCCAAAGTAGCCTTTTTCTCCAGGTGAACTGATCTCCGTCGCCTGGAGATCAGTAGTAACAGCAGGAGATCCCCAGCCACCACCTGGAGGCTGGCAACCCTAAGGGAGAAGGGTATGCCAAACAGGAGACAGAGCTGCAAAGAAGTAAAAGCTTTATTGTTTCTTGCAAAGCTCAGGGGGGGGGGGCAGTGCTGGAATGCCAGTTGGCTTGCAGAGGTCCCTTTCTCTCACTTTCTCTTTCTTATTCTCCCTCCCTCAGTGGCTTCTGTCAAATGCACATACATTGCCCCTTTCTTGCTCCATCCCTCAAAGCCCCCCCTTACTTTCTCTCTGTCTTGCTCCATTCTCTCTTTCTTCCTGTGTCCCTTGTGCTGCATCTGCCTTTCCCCCCTTTCACCGGCCCATACTGCCCCCTGCTGGGTGTCAGTTTCTGGATGGGGGCGGTGAGCCAGGCTTGCGAGCATCTTATACTGAGGCAGTTGAGGGGATGGCCTTTTGCCCTGTCCCACCTCTCTTCCTGGCCTTCTCAGACGATGAGGGGACAGTTGGGAAGGGCAGCCGGGGCAGCAGTGCTGGAGCCTCCTCACCCAGCCACCCATCTCTCGTCCTTCTTCTTGTGTCGCTCCACCACCCTCTTCCCGTCCGGCCATCCTCTCTCTGGCCACCTCATAAGTAAGGGTGGTTTTCTAGTAGGGGCTACTATGATGCAGGCTGTTGCCTCATCCCTCCCACCTCCCATCCACCTGCCCACCTGTCTCCCAGCTGCTGTGCCCACTGCTCTCCCTTCCCACTTGCCACAAGGCAGCAGCTCTAATGGACCTGCATCGTCTGTGCCCTCTGTTTCTCCTCTGTTTCTCCCCGTTTTCAGATTTTTCTGCAAACCTGTGTGGTCCCCCACATTTATCAAAAAATCTGTGCATTTAAATGCCCCCAGTCCACAGGTAAGTATCCACAGATGGGGGCCACACTTGACTATTATATGTAAGGTTTGAAATTTCTGTCCTTCTAGTTGTATTTTCAGGTGGGCCATTCCCACATAAAATTATCAATAGGCATGCATGCATGAGCCAGCCCTGAGGATCTGTTGTATCTGGAAATCCCTTGATGAGATATTTGTTCTTTTTTTCCTTAATGACTTTTGCTTTGACACCCCAAGAGTTTCCCCAGCATACTCTGAGTATCTACATTCTGAAAATCTATACACCTTTCCCCCTTTTCGCCTTGTCGCTAATGATCAGAGGAAGCTCTGTGATGTGTCATTATCTCTTAAAAAAAAATTCACTACCCACGGACCTAAGATAATCAAACATTTTTGCCAGCATCCTCTAATTGCAGTCCTGCGGTTATTCAACAGTTCAAAACATTGCAGCTATCAGAGGATCTCCAATGAGGGTTTATGCTAGAAGTGTGTTTATGGATGCATATCAAGATGTCCCTCAATATATGATTGCAACAGGCATTAACATGCAAAGCCTAACCAGAGGAAAGGGGAGGGGATCTGATTTTGAGGTACAATCCCTCAGTGGGCAGTAAATTACCCATAATATCTCCCACACTAGCAATTAGCCCTGTTTGCTGACTGTCTGAATTGTTTCACAGTAGTTCGGCACAGTTACCACCGTACTTAAATTAGCATAGTTTCAGCATATGAGCCCTCCTGCTTTACATGCCGTGTGTCGGCAATTCAATGTAACCTGGCCTATTCTTTTTCTGCATCTCTTGCGTAAGATTTACACATCAGGGCATGATCCAGCCAAAGTTAGGCCCTTTAAGCCCTACTGAGTTTACTCGGAGACAGTTGAGCTTGGAATAAAGACTATGCCTGTCCTTTGAATGAAGACACATGGAATTCAGTATTGAAGACGGAACTATACATAGGTCACAACTATACATAGATCAGGCTGTCAGTATCCTTAAATTTGGCTGTTGTTGTTTTTACCAAACTCCAACAGATGCTATGACAATGTATATGACTGAGGTGTCCCCATAACTTCTGTGACAGTTTTCTGATTTAGCAAACTTGGGTACAATCCAACCAAAGTGAAGCAGTTTTCAGAATTCTGATATCAGTGAGAGGTAGGTAAAGATAAAGGTTTCCCTTTCTCAAAAGCCAGTCAAATACGACTCTAGGGATGCAGTGCTCATCTCCGTTTCCAAGCCGAAGAGCCAGCGCTGTCCGAAGACGTTTCTGTGGCCATGTGGCCAGCATGACTAGATGCCAAGGTAAACAGAATGCTGTTACCTTCCCACTGAAGTGCTACCTATTTATCTACTTGCTTTTGAACTGCTAGGTTGGCAGGAGCTGGGATAAGAGACGGGAGCTCACTCCATCATGCAGCACTCGGGTCTCGAACTGCTGAACTACTGGCAAGAACATAAGATAAGCCAATGTTGGATCAGGCCAGTGGCCATCCAGTCCAACACTCTGTCACACAGTGGCCAAAAACACCAGGTGCCCTCAGGAGGTCCAGCAGTGGAGCCAGGACACTAGAAGCCCTCCCACTGTTGCCCCCCCCCCCCCCAGCACCAAGAATACAGAGCATCACTTGCCCCATTCTGAGAATTCCTATTTATACCTTGTGTCTAATAGCCACTGACGGACCTCTGCTCCATATGTTTATCTAATTCCCTCTTGAAGCCGTCCATGCTTGTAGCTGCCACCACCTCCTGTGGCAGTGAATTCCACATGTTAATCACTCTTTGGGTGAAGAAGTACTTCCTTCTGCAGTTCCTTCTGGTCTGCAGTTCAGCGTCTTAACCACTTGAGCCACTGCAGCCCCAGTGAGAGGTAAGGGCATGCTTATGGCAGTTTCATGGAACATAACAACAGGACATAAAAGAACTTAATTGGCTCCTTTGGTAACAAATGCTAGGCTAGTTGATCCTTTGCCTGTTTCAGCAGGATTTTTTGTATGTGGCCTTGTTTTAAGAAATCTGGGAGGTGGAGGCCGAGGAGGAGGAGGAGGAGGAGGAATTGGTTTTTATATTCTGCCCTGCACTACCCAAAGGAGTCTCAAAGCTGCTTACAATCACCTTTCCTTCCTCTTCCCACAACAAACACCCTGTGAGGTTGGTGGGGCTGAGAGAGCTCTGAGAGAACTGTGATAGACCCAAGGTCATCCAGCTGGCTGCATGTGGAGAAGTGGGAAAATCAAAACACTGCCACATTTCTGTAACTGTGCATGTTTATACAGCTCTGTATTTGTGATTGTTGCTCGCCAGACAGAACAATGGGAAGAAAGATTGAATCACTGTCTTGGAGAGCATACCTAGGCATGTCTACTCAGAATCCTACTTAGCTCTGTTCAGTGGGGCTTATTCCTAGGGAAGTGTTCTTAAGCTTGCAATGCTTATCTGATCTCTGCTTTTCAAACTGCTGAAGCCTAGCTCAGGTTAGAACATAACAATATAACAGTCCCACTAGAATGGACTAGTGGTCCATCTAGTCCAGCATCCTGTTTCACAAAGTGGATGGCCAGTTGCCCGGGAAGGCCAGCAAATGGGGCACAGAGGCCAAGACCTTCCCTTGATATTGCCTCCAATACTGAGGATCAGAGGTTCCATTTACTCACCATGGCTAGTAGCCATTGAGAGACCTGCCCTCTATGAATCCGTTTAACCCCCTTTTAAAAGTCATCTGTGCTCATGGTCATCACTACCTCCACTGGCTGAGAAGTCCACAGTGTAATTACTTGTTCAGTAAATAAGTATTTTTCTAAGCTCTTGCTGGTGAATGGTAGGCAATTGTAATAAACAGTGGAAAGAAGAAATTATGTGCCATATATACATATGACATGATGGAGATCTTGGATGAGGGAGGAGAAACATCCTCCAAATTCTCCCCATGCACTGACGGCATGAAGTCAAATCTCACTGGCTACTCAATAACTTCCCTGCTACTGGGATGAGAAGACAGATGTTAAACAAGGAAATGGTGCCAAGGCAATAGTCCACCACCCCAAAATGGCAAATTTAGGAGAGCACTGGTGAAGAACTGAGACAGAGGCTATTGTGGGCAATTAAGGAAACATAATGGCAGTAAAAAGAGATGGAAAACTGAGGTGTTGAGGGAGGACCAGAAAGAGTGGATCAGCACAACAACATGGCGATAGCATGCCAAAGCTTACAGGTCCCCAAGCTGAATAACTCAGCCCTTCCCCTCACTCTTATTTCCTGCCCTCCTATCCTTCCTATTGCGGGGTAAACCAAGAGCTCTGCTTACTTGTGCAGACAACAGATATATGTATGCGGGGAGAAGTGGGGTCCCCAAGCAAGGGAAGGTTGCTCATCTCTGTGCTGCATTGCTTCCAGCTTTGCCTTTGACTGCAAGTAATAGTGTTACTTATGGCTATTTCAAGGTGTTGTTTTAAAATGTTGGAGTCTACCCCAGCCCCACCCCATGTATATGAAAGCTGTGTACCTTTATTATTTCATTCATATATTCCATTATATAATCAGACCCTACTTAATTAGAGAGTATGCACTATTTGTCCAGGAAATATGAATTTCCAAATACATTTTCTCCATGCTGATTGCAGATAATACGAGTAAGCGCCATCTCTGATTCATTAGCCTAGTAAAAGAGATGTTCAGAATTATTTGGTATAATTCACAGCACTTAAGAAAGCATATATTTTCATAATACTCTAAATCCATTGCTTATGGTAGTAACTCAAGCATATTATGACTAGCCTGCCATAGCAATGTCATCTGAAAATTGTGGGGCTGCCATTTTTTTATTGTAACTGGCCAAGGCGCCAACTGATTTAGTACATTACTTTCTGCAAATGATTATCGTGAGATAATATGGACGCTTGCTCCTCTTTTAGAAAATTAAAATGGCAGCTGTAGCAGTAGAGTAACAATAGAAGCTTAGGCGGAAGGGGGGAGGGAGTCAGAGCTGTGTCAGTAGGATGGGAAAGGAGAGACAAATTTCTTCTTGAGTGGGCCACTACAAGGGACATTCATATAATTATTCACCTTTTTAATTTGATCTTCCATGTTGTCCTCACAAGAACTCTGTGAGGTAGGTTAGGCTGAGAGAGATGGGTTGTCCAATATTCTTGATAGGTGAGTGGGGACTGAATTTAAGCACGTAGGAATTTGCCTCACACAGAATCAAACCATTGGTTTGTCAAGGTCAGTATTGTTCACTCTGACTGGTAGTGGCTCTTCAGGGTCTCAGGAAAAGATCTCTCACATTATTGACTACCCTGATCCCTTTAACTGAAGATGGCAGGGATGTACCTGGATCCTTCTGTGTACAAAGCAGGTGCCCTACTGCTAAACCCTATGCCAAATAATATAATTCAATGTGTATGCAGTTTTTAGTCCAACTAATTGCTTGCCATGGACTCAAAAGCCCAGTGGAACAAGGTGTTCACCAGTTACCTGGTAATTTCCTAAGAGATAGCCTTGAGGACATCTTGGGAAGAGAACACCAGAGGAAAGGCGCTACAGTGGAAAAGGCCCTGCTCCTTGGGAATATCAAATCAAGCTCTAATTGAGGTGCTGTCTGGTGTATGACCTCATCAGATAATCTCAATGGCTCAGCAAAGAAAGAGACAAGTCTAAGATATCCTAGGTTTGTTCAAATGCCTGCGCCTTGAATTCATACCAGAAATCAATTTGCAGGATTTGACTGTACTCTTTGGGGCTGTATAAAAGACTACATACTCCACCATCCTTGATAGAAATTTCTCAGTGTCCATGAAGTGTTCTCTCTGTTGGAGAAGCAACAGCCTGCTAAGAATCTAGTTAATGTAAATACTGCTGAAATAATAGTTTAGTCCACTTGTAGCCTAAGGGAAGCTGTGGTGTGTTCTCTAGTGTTCAGAGTATATTGAATGTTTTCTCTTGCAGTTCAACCTACCTCTTGTTGTTTCTGTCTCTGCTGTGTGTTAGTATGTGTTAGTGCTTGTGCTTTGAAGGCCTTTCTGTTGTATTAGTGGCCTGCAGTCTGTAATTGTCTGTTGCAAAAACTTGTTGCCGTAAATTCATTGAAAGCAAACTCCAAAGCGTAGATTGGATTATTTTCTGAACTCTGCCAATACTCCTAAAGTGTAGGCCAGACTGAAAGTTTGTGATGGGCCCAAGGTCACCCAGCGAACTTCCATGGAAGAGGTGGGGATATGAACCCAGGTCTCCTGGGATCCTAGTCCAGCACTATCCACTGCACCTCACCAGCTTTCATTGGAAGGTAGGGGTCAAGATGGGCCCCCTTTCCTCCCCTCCCTTTCCAGGGCTGTTTTTGGCTCTCAGTCAACTCTTGCTACTCTATAATACATATATTTACCTCATAATTCTCCTCATTACTTTTAAAACCTTACTTTTAAAATCTTCCACATTTATGCTTCTAACTATGAACTCATCTATATATTTACATATAAGAATGTATGAGCTGCACCCCTTAAATGGTGATCTTCTCTTTTCACAAAGTGCCCTTCAGGTCCCTCAGTCATGTTATCTGAGGATAAGCTTCCCAATTCACTTTAAATTTTGCAGCAGGTTAAATCCAGTGAGAAAGAAAAGGAAGGAGGGGAACAAAACTCTTAACTCAAATAATTTAATTAAGAACCTGAAAGGTTAAATGAATGCAAACCTGAGGGCCATGTACTCAAAACAATAAATGTGAAACATAAATATATAAATAATGCAAAAAATTATCAAAACTACATGTATTTATTACAAGATTATTTAAAAACAGTTATAGGCCCAATTATAATGGTGTAGTGGTTAAGTGCGCAGACTCTAATCTGGAAGCACTGGGTTTGATTCCCCACTCCTCCACTTGCAGTTGCTGGATGACTTTGGGCAAACCATAGTTCTGTCACAGCTGTTCTCTCAAGGACAGCTCTGGAAAGAGTTCTCTCAGCCCCACCTATCTCACAGGGTGTCTGTTGTGGGGAGGGGGAGGGAAAGGAGTTTGTAAGCCCCTCTAAGACTCCTTCGGGTAGTGAAGGGTGGGGTATAAATCCAAACTCTTCTCTTTTCTTTTTCTATAGCCTCAGTACAAGATAAAATTGTACAATGTACACAAATGTAACCTAATGTGACCCAATGTGTTTTGGCCTAGTTGGCCTTCTTCTGGAGTCAAACATTAATAGTACAATTAAGCTCAATATTGCAATAATCAGGGCTATTTTGGGGCAGGAACGTGCAGGGATGGAGTTCTGGCTGGCTTCCGAGTTGGCCACACCTACAGCCTCCTCTGCTCTTGGGTTCCCCAGGCACCTTGCAAGCCGCGGGGTGCCTGGAGGAGCCAAACTGATCCAGGGAGGGAAGGCAGTTTAAACTGCCTCCCCTCCTCAGGTTCCCCATGTACCCCGCAAGCCGTGGGCCCCTGGGGAAATTCATCCTGGAAGGGAGCTGCGCCGTCAGGGGTGTGGTCTAATATGCTAATGAGTTTCTGCTGTTGGTTGTGGCCTATTATGCTAATAAGTTCCTGCAGGGCTTTTTCTACAAAAAAAGCCCTGGCAATAATAATACAAATAGTTAATCAATATAGGACCAAAAAGGAATTTTATAGTTTTAATCAATGACACAAGGAGTATTATTGAGGCCTCATATGATATCACCTTGTGTCATAATCAGGTGCATTAATCAATTATATGCCTTCCTATTTTGGTCCAGAAGATAAAAGTCTCAAAAGCAATCCAGAGCCAATGTACCGTAATGGTACATTCAAATGACTTGAAAAAGAGTCTTTGTATTAGCTTTGGATTTTATTTTAGGCCAGTTTTAATGGCAACTCTAGTTACAGTCTCTGGAACTACCTGGAAATGGTCTTTGCATGATAATATGAAGACTGTTGCAATGAAGGGCAACGTAAAGTGGCTTTCATGCAACAGTTGTTTTCTGTGCATTGACTCTGAATTGTACTGTAGTCTGGAGAGGGTCATCCTGATGGCAACTTCACATGCACCTAATTGGTGCACAGGCAGGACCTGAGATATGTTTATATTCACTGTAAGTCAGCTATCACAGAACGTGCTTCTAGTGTTTATCATGAACTGATCTCACTTAGCCTTGTGGGCAGGTGGTAGACTACCACAGGCTGAAACACTCCACACCTGTGGAACAAAATTTCAAACACATTCCAAAATTAGTAATTTTATGCCTGGCAAGTAGAGCAGGGGCCAAAGCTCAGTAGTAGAAGTCATATCTTACATGCAGAAAGCCTGAGATCCAGTTCCTAGCATACCCACTAAAAAAGGATCTTGGGGCCCCCAGCCTTTTTGAGCCTGTGGGCACCTTTGAATTGTGAAAGAGGGTGGTGAACACTATCCCAACATGGCTGCCACAGGAGATACAGCCAAACCCAAAATGGCTGCCTCAGGAGACAGAGCCAAATGGAATGGAATACCTGATTTAAAACGGCCCCACCCACTTTCTGAGAAGTTCACCGGGCGCCAAGGAAAGGAACTATAATTCCCACAGGAACCGTATTGGGGAACCCTGCCATGGAAAACTGCTGCCACTTAAGGTTAGATGGAGCAGTGGTCTGACTAGGCATAGGGCATGTGTAGTGCTTCACTTGGAACTGAATTTTTCAATGGAGCCTTTAGTAGGTTCCAGGTTAAAAAGTAATAATTTTGGCACATATTTTAAAACTTGTCAAAATCCAATACACTATCAAGTAACCTTAAGTCCACTGAAACCAATGGGTGAAAGCATGGCATGAGGTGCTTTCTAGTCAGCAACCGTATTCATGCACAGTGCTGAGGTAAAAACTCCAGTGCCTCTACTGTCTCCTCCTCATACTGCCTAGTAAGAGTGTTGGATTCTCTTTCCAGTGTGAAGGCCTTCATTAGCAGAAGCTGGCTGCAAATCTTTTCTCTTTGATAGGTTTACTTCAGATATTGGAAATGGGCTAGGGAGAAATGGGCCTTGTCCTGTACCCATGAATGGTGGGGGGGAAGCCATGTTACACAACCCTAGCTTCACCCTTCAGGTTTGGTTTAGCTGTATAGCTTCAGATTTTGACAAACATTTCAGCAGAGAGATTTTCTTTTTCAAATACCAACCTAAACTGATTATAGGGAAGCAGCATTGTCTGAAATTAGAACTGGGGGGGGGGGGGGAGAGAGAGAGATAGAGAGGTCTTGAAAATGACTAAACTGTGAAAAGTTTCTTAGCAAAACAAAACATTTAGCTCCACCAAGAAGTTAGCATAAGGTTCCTTCAAAGTTTAAAAATTAGTTGCATGCAAAAAAAGATGAGAGAATAATAATAAACCTCACTGCATATGCTTTTATTGTTTCTGATCTAAAATATAATCCCAGGAGGCCATGAAAAGCATGCAGATGACAGGAAGCTAATTTGCTCCAACAGCGACACCTCCCATGTAGTTGGGAGGTCGATTAAAACTAGTACTCACTCCGCTATTTGCATATTAATAGTACGTGCTAAAATACTTGGGGATTTACTTGCCATGCCAGCAGAGGGATGAAAATTCTCCCCAAAATATATGAAATGCCTTCCATGCGGCTATGATGGGTCATAAACTATCAGGGAATCTGCACGAATGCTGAATTCACGGGGTGGTTTTAAATTGCAGATGGCATCTGTGGTTTGAAGAGGTGGGGGGCAGGGAGAGGTAGCCTGCAAATAAAGTGACTTGTATGGATATTACTGGAGGGGGGAGTTGTTAAAAAGCTAAATGAGCCCACTTTGGGGCACATCCTGTCTTGTGTAAGTTAAAATCAAGCACTTGGCTCCTACCCGACAAATGGTGTGTGTGTGTGTGTGGGGGGGGAGTCAGCTAAGGAAATCCAGACACAGTGACAAAAAAGCAAACATGAACAGATCCCCTCCCCAGTTCCCCCCTGCCCCCTGCCCTGAAAAATGGCCCCTGATTAAACATCTACAAAATTCCAGGCTCTGATATTAGCCAGACTCGCAAGGCCAAGTTTCTCTTTGCACATAAAACAAAAAATAAATTAAAAACAGCCACAGGCTGGGATTTACTTAACAATCCTCTCCTTATGACCACGGCTTCCCCGTGCGGTCCTCTCATTTTAAACTGTATCATAAAAGCCTTGCTACACTTCTGGACCTTTTAAGGCGGCTTGGGTTCTAGAGTAGGAGATGAAAAAAAAAGGCAATTTGCTCATTAGAAAAGGGGAGGGGGATCTCGTTAAAAGAGCCACTACTGCACTTGAAAGAGTATGCTGAAGTTTTAAAGGACCCGCTGCCTTGTTGGAAGGAAACGTGTGCAGACTGGCCTTAGCTGGCTTGGGCCATCGCCCAGTAGCCCACTGGCTACAGGGCTGCCTGGTGCTGCTGGACTGGAAAGCTTATTCTAGATAGGAGAAATGGGATTTGTTCTAAGTCGCCAAATTGCATTCTCTTCTGACTCGTGACACATCAGAAAGAAAGGTGCATTTGTCAATACAGTTCTTTTTAACTCTTGCCACTTGAAGTCAGTTGGAGACAGCTGAATTTGTAAGGTTTAAACAAACAAGATGGTGGCAAAGACATATCTTTCAGTGCGGATCACAGGCAAAAGTGTCTTGTGAGAGTGATTTCCAGCCAGAATGGAGCGCTGAACTCTGCCTTTCTCTTTACCCCTCACAACCCTTTTCCCATGGTAGTTTTCTTCCAAACGGGCTGTTCTAAGTCTGGGAACATGTCTAGCCAATGGAACAACTGAGTGGCCTATCCTTTCATGTCTTGGGGGATGAACGGGATACTCTGGTTCAATAGGGGTGTGTCCTCACTCAGTACCTACTTATATCTCTGCTGTCCAGTGCAGTCTCAGGGTGACATTGTAGCCAGTGCAACTTCCATGAGAAACTTAGGACTCGTTATCAAAAGTGGGAGAATAAGGTGGCGATGAGATGGCAGAACCCTGAGGTGGTAGAATGGGCTTGCTGTACCACTTCAGATTGCAGGTAGCAGATTCCAGATTTTTTGCATTAAAAAAAACTCCTTGCGAATATTGAAGTATTACAGCGGGGATTTGAACAGTCTGTTTATTTGTTTCTGGAATCTGGACACAATTCAAAGTTCTTACCTTTAAAGCTTCAAACAACTTGGAGCCAGGAAACTTGAAGCAGTGCCTCCTCCTCTACTGGCTCACCTGCTGGTTAAGATTGTCTTCCCAAGCCCTGCAGTCCATGCTCCTATCTGTAGAGGAGAGGTAGTGGCAACCAGAAACAGTGCTTTTGCAGTAGTGGCACCTCATCTTTGGAATGGCCTCTCCCATGAGGCTTGCCATTCACATACCTGTGCTGTACTTTGGGCATCAGCCCAAACATCTTACTTTACCCAGGCTTTTAGTTGAAATGTTCCCTCTTGCTTGGCTGCTTTTAAGGTCCACTTTGTAGCTCAATGGCCATTTTAAAGCTTGTTTTAATATTGGCTGTTTTTATGTCAATTATTTTATTTACCTTGTGACCCACCTGTAAGAGGGTTTGGTGTTTTTTATTTGCTTGCTTTTTGCTGTCAGCTTACAGCTGACTTAGGGTGACTCCACAGGGTTTCCAAGGCAAGCAGAGGTGGTTTTTCATTGCCTGCCTTTGCATAGGAGCCCTGGACTTCCTAGGTGGTCTGCCATCCAAATACCAACTGGGGCCAACAGTGCTTCACTTTCAAATGTGATGAGACTGGGTCTATCCAGGTTAAGGCAGACAGACAGAGATAGAGCTATATATAGTTATTCCACTCCTCCCTTCATTTGCTGTGCTGGTTGCCTGTTTGCAGGAAGTGTTAACATAAGTGAACATTCCAAAATGTGGAAATTACCTAATGATGAGTGCAATCTACTTTCTGACATCTAATTGTCACGTCATTCTCCTGCATGTGTGAGTCAGGCTATAGATACACTTAGTGCACATACCATCTTGGGCATGTTTCTCTCAAAGCCACAAGAGCCTAGACCCATTGAAGATGAAGATTCAGGGGCGGCATATTTTGATTAAAAGTATTCTAAAGCTTGCGGACCACAGTTTGCATCCCAAAATTAATTGTCTGAGTCAGGGTAGAATAAGACATGGCAAAGAACACAAGGCTGGCACTGAATATGGCAACCCCGTGGAAAGTCCCATTGTGTCCCCAGTAATGTACAGAAATGGAAATGTGTGATGTCATGATGTGGTGAACATCCCCACCCTTGCTGTACAACTGGGATGGGGGAATGAGAAACAAACAACTCAATGACATAGAATCTATGGGGGAGGAATTGCAGGAAACTTCATTCTTTTTTAAAGAAATAACAACTTTCAGGGCAGGGGATGACTAGAAATGCAAAGCAAGGGCTGGTCTTGGACGGAAGCATCGTCATTGTCAAATGGTGGGATAAGATTCACAACTTCACAAGTGGACTGCATTCAGTTCTGCTGTTTTCAGTGGACGTAAAATGATCTCAAGTTGTTATACATGAGCAGGGACACAGCAGTGTTAAAAAATGTGTTTTGAAGCAAAACCATCCTATGTCCTTTTTTAGTACTTTGAGAACTGGCTGAAACTTATACAGAGTTTGAAGCATGTTCTGGGACCAACCATAATGTGCTGGAAATAACCTCATTTGGATTTTGGAAGAAGGAGAACTCTCAGAAGACTCAGAGTAACTTGGATACATTCTCATTACCCCCATAGTGCCAGCTGTACAAGAGGATTTCTGGCTTTTTTGAGAGAGATACAAATTTTTCCATCTCTATGGCTGTCAATCCATTTTCCAGATCATGTCAAACACTGCTTCATTATTACCAGATTGTTGGTTGTATTTCTTTTTTGGGAAGTACTATGGGTTGGGGGGGGAGGTTTGCTAATGACAGTCCACACGAAGTAACCCAAGACATTTCTGCATTGTAAGTAACCGAACATCTTTCTTACCTGAAAATTTCAGTCATAATTACCAAATGAGATTCTTACACACACACACACACACACACCCTATTATTTTTCTGCAAGTGATATTTTATAAGAATGGCACTTTTCTCTCAAGTAGCCCTCCAAAAGCAGTTAATCTTTATTTCCTTTATAAAGTTCAGGACAGCCAGTATTTTACCATCTGCATGTTTTAAAGAAGGGAGAGACAAAAACAATTTCCATGAAATGTTTATATTCTAGGAGTGTGTATTTCAGAGGGAGAAGGCTGCGACGTGTGCATTTGTATTGTCTAAGGGAAAATCCTTAGTAGTGATGCAGCTGGATAAAAAACATAATGGCAGACCAGGGGGACTGTCTTCGGTGACAAACTTTCATCTCCTACGTTACAATTATATTGTCGAAAATGATACCTTCAGCTGCAACTAATTTGTGAATCCTGGTGAAGGCAGGATCACAAATTCCTCATCAGAGGCTGCAGAACCTGATCTCTACCAAATTTGGGCCACAGCGGGAGACTGTATGTGAAGAGTGATTTGCATTTCAATTCTCTGGCCACCACAACCTTTAAATCTCGCCGCTGAGCTGTCACAATGGAAATCTGGAGCTCTCGGTGCGTTCCAAATCTATATTAAATACAAATAAAATCCCAGCACAATGAGAGCTGGCCATTAATGGGGAAGAGTTTTGATGCCCAGGCATTCGTGCAAGTGCAGTTCTGCTGGATTATTTGTTAAAGGAAGGGGGGGATGCTCAAGATTGACTGGCATTACTGATGTTTTTTGCATTGTTCTGCTTCCACCACAGCCCATTGTGCTGTTATCTGACCAAGAAGTATATTAATTTCTCTCCTTGAATGAGAGATTCAGGGAACACACTCCACAGTGATGCAGTAGGTACACTGGTCACTAAAAACAAAGAGGATCACCCCATCAGTTCATACCACCTTGAGCTTCTTGGAGCAAGGCTGGGGACATCAGTGTGGTGAATGAATAATGAATGAAATTCAAGCAAACTAGAATTCAGAGAAATTAGTTTGGGAAACCAGGGTTGAATTCTGTGCAGAAAATTCTAATGCAGGGGTGTCAAACAGGCAGCCCGTGGGCTAGATTCAGCCCCTGCAGGGCTGGCATCTGGCCCACAAGCAACTGGCTTTCTTCTGCTTCCTTTTCTTGCCACTACTGCTGCTGCATCACCAAACCTTTCTTCCTCCTTTAGGGAGGATGTGAGGGGGAAGGAAAAAGAGAGTGCACATGTATGCACCAGAGAAAAGCTTCCTCAGTCCTCTCTCCTGCTTCCTCCTTGGGGCTGCTGCTGTATTGCCGAGCCTCTCTTCCCTTGTTTGGAGAGGGAGGGAGGGAGGGAGGTAGAAGGAAAGAGAGAGCATGCAAGAAAGAGAGGGAGTCCCATGGCACCTTTAAGACGGGCAGAGTTTTATTTCAGGTATAAGCTTTCATGTGCATGCACACTTCTTTTGAGAGATGGAGGGAAGGAGATTCTTCTGAGAAGCCCTGCTCTGCTGTTTACTATGAGACCTGATCACACACACATTAAAAAAGGAAGTGGGGCAGGAAACAGATGCATTTGGGATAAGGAGAATTAAAGAGAAACTATTTTGGCTTATTCTGAAAAGGTTGGTTTTTTTAAAAAAAATTAGATTTCTCTGTGCCTATCTAGGGCTTTATTTTCTTTCAAAAAGACCTTGATTAGGATTTACAACACTTGGACTGGATTCCATGGTTTAATTACTGGAAGAAGATGGCTAAGTATTTAAAAATACATTTATAGTTCCATATATTCCAGTTTAACATGTGGTCTCCCTCTCTCCCCTCCCACCTCACTGACTGTCTTTCTTCAGATTAACCCCACTACCACCACTTTTTAAGATGAGAGCCAGTTTTGTGTAGTAGTTAGGAGTGCAGACTGTAATCTGTGAGAACTGGGTTTCCTCCACATGCAGCTGCTGGTGTGACCTTGAGTCAATCATAAGTTCTTTCAGAGCTGTTCTCTCAAGAGCAGTTCTTGAGAGAGCTCTCTCAGCCCCACCTACCTCACAGGGTGTCCATTGTGGTGAGGGGAAGGGAAAGGGATTGTAAACTGCTCTGAGACTCCTTTGGGTAGCGAAGGGTGGGTTAGAAATCCAATCTCCTCCTCCTCTTCCTCTTCTTCTCATCACTTGCAGTGAGTGGATTTGTCCAGTCTGAAAGCAACACATTATTTCACTTAGCGAGATCCCCCTTTCCAGTTCTAACAGATGAAAAAAGAAAGAAACCTAACAGCACAGTTTCCAATCTTTATTAGTAACAGGGAGCAAGAGTCCAGTAGAACCTTAATGACTAACAAAGCTTATGTCAGGGCATGAGCTTTCATGAGTCACTGCTCACTTCTTCATATACAGGTAGAATGTGAATCCATTTGTCCTTATACCTTGGAGAGCTTTCAGATGCCAAATAACAATTGCAGCCATTGGTAATGAGAGAAGAAACCTAGGTCTCAGTTCAGCCCAGGAGGATGCATTGAACTTCATTATCAGTTGCAATTCTGTAGTCTCTCTTTCTAATCTCCCTTTGAAATTCCATTGTAAAAGAACTGCTACTCTTAGGTCAGCAACTGAATGTCCTGGAAGGTTAAAATGTCCCCCCACTGGTTTCTGAATGTTGTAGTTTCTTATAGCTATAGAAAGAGTCCAATAGCACCTTGAAGATTAACAGAATTTGTGGCAGGATATGAGCTTTTGTGAGTCACAGCTCACTTCATCAGACTTATGTCCATTTATTTTTTGCATCCTCCTGGACAGAATCCTCCTGGACCAAACTGAGACCTACGTTTCCTGTCTCATTACCAATGGTGATATCTCCATGTCTACTGCCTTTCTGTATATCACACCTAATCCAATCAAGCCTATTGCCATTTGGCATCAAAAATCATCTTTATAAAGTTTATAGCTCTGGTACCTTGTGTTACATTTTACGGTACACGTGGTCTGCACCAACAAAGTGATATTTATGTCAGCTCTGGCCCTTGTAACAAATGAGTTTGACACCTCTGTTCTAATGCATAGCAATGCAAACCTATGATATTGCTTTTTATACTAGGCTAGTCTATTGGCCCATCTAACTAAGTACGGTCTACACCAGGGGAGGGCAAATTGCGGCCTGTGGGCCACATGCGGCCCGCCACAGAGTTTTTTGCGGCCCGCCAAGACAGTTGGCCACTTGAAGGCTGTGATGAGAATCTCAACAAGCAATCTCACTCCTGATTTCAAAAAAAATTGTAGAAAAGTGTGATAGGGTACATTTGTCTCATTAAACTGATTCTAAAATTAAATGTGCTTGCAGCTATAGATGATATGAAATTAGCACAATAAATAAATTGAATAAAACTACCACTATTTTATTTAATTTATATTTATAGATTTTTATGATACAATTTATACCTTTTCTGAAATGCAAAGTTAACTAATGAATGCAATCATTTTAAAAGGTGCAGCCCTCCGCTAACCTCCTCTCCCACAAAGTGGCCCCCGAGCCAAAACAATTGCCCACCCCTGGTCTACACAGATTAGCATCAGCAGTCCAGGCCCTTAGGCATAGGTCTTTTCAGCTAGGGTTGCCAATCTCCCTGCTACAGATCAGTTCCCCTGAAGAAAATGGCTGCTTTGAAAGATGGACTCTATGGGATTATATTCCACTGAGGTCCCTCCCCTCCCCAAACCCTGCCTTTCCCAGGCTCCACCCCCAAATCTCCAGTAATTTCCCAGCGTGGAACTAGTAACTGTAAACCGGGGTGAGAATAGGGCTGCCAAATCTGGGTTGGGAAATTCTTGCAGATTTGGGGATTGGAGCCTGAGAAGGGATAGGTTTGGGGAGGGGAAGGGCTTCAGCAGGGTATAATGCTATAGTCTCCCCTCCTGGGCCGCCATTTTTCTCTAGGAAAACTGACCTCTGTGGTCTAGAGATCAGTTGTGATTCCAGGAGATCTCCAGGCTGGAGGTTGGCAATTTTCAGATGTTTTAACTCATAATCCCAGGTTTTGAACCTGGGTCACTGTATATGCAAAGCACAGGCTCAAAGACTTAACAGTGGTCCTTCTTTATCCCTTAATGCCTCTGTAAGGAACATCAGAGAATGGAGGGCCTAATTTGCATCCTAAAGAATATAGGCTTCACTAAGTCTCTAAACATTATATATTTTGAAAATGTACATGCTGCCTATCCAGACATTTCCTTAAAGCATCTCACAAAGTATAAACTATATTGAAAAGTCATAAAATCAACCATTGTTAAATGATTAAAATTAAAACAAACCATAAAAACACGCAAATTGAGGTGAATCCAAGGCTACACAGCATTACGGGAACAATATGGTCCACATATGTACAGGATAGGGCTGCCAAGTCAGCCCGGGGGCGGGGGATCCCCATCTACAGGGGTTCCCGATCCACAGGCCAGCATTCAGCCAGTGGGGGAAACCCCACCCCCGAAGTCATCCAGCCAGGACGACTTCCCCAACGTAATGACGTCACCCGGAAGTGACATCACCACGTTGGGGGCATTGCCAGGGCGTGTGCGCAATGCGCGCTGGGGGAGCTCCCAGGCAAAGGAGGACTCCCCCCCGCCAGTGAGTAGAATCGATTTGGCAACCCTAGTACAGGAACATAAATGGTGTGAAGAGTTTGACTGGAACTGTACCTTAATGTCATAAGGACCATGACCAGAGGATGAAGGAGAGGGCAAGACTTGTGACAAAGGCTGCTCTGATGTTGCAGTCTCCAAGTCATGGTGCATAGCAATGATGTGACTGGTGGTGATGTCACTGCCCTATGCCAGGAACGCAGGGGCCAGTTTAGAAGAAGAGTTGGTTTTATACCCCACTCTTCACTACCCAAAAGAGTCTTGGAGTGGTTTACAATCTTCTTCCCTCTCTCTCCCCACAACAGGCACCCTGTGAGGTAGGTGGGGCTGAGAGAGTTCTGAGAGGACTGTGACTGATCCACGGTCACCCAGCTGGCTTCATATGGAGGAGTGTTGGGTGGCACCACTAGAAGCTTTGAAAAGAAGGTTGAATTCATAATTTCAAGTTTCAGTAACTGGAAGAAGGCTCTCACACTTCTTTAATTCTGATAACTATGTAAAACAGTTGCTTGAGAGGGCATTTTTATAAAGCTTATACAGATGAGGCCTGTAGTTTGCCATATATAAATACCATTGATTTGTTGTATGTTCTATCATGCTCTTACAGCATTGTTTTCATTTTTTGTAATTCCATTTTCTGCATAGCTTGACATAGCACATTTGATACTTTTTTGCATTTTTGTAATTTGTAATTTTTGTACACCAAGTCCTACTGAGGGGTGGAAAGCGGCTGCTGCGGGTATTTCAAACACAGGCGGCTGTCGTCCTGGCAGCCAGAACAACGTCAACATGGAGACCCAGGTCAGGCCAGGCCACGGGCTCAGCTCTCCTTGCAGGGGGTTCACATCTGGCTTGGCAGAGGGGAAGGGCTTGGAGTAGATGCAGCTTAAGCAATACTGGCTCACTTCAGTACTGAATGCTTCAAGATTAAAACTAGAAGAATGCTGCTGGTGCCGCTGGAATGGGGGGTGCCGCTGGAGTGAGGATTCAGTAGGGGGTGCTGCAGATTTGACAGCGGGCGTGACCATGTGTTCCCTCCCCGACAACGGCCCTGTATCCACTTCTTTTGTACAAGTGTACAACTGTATTATATCAACTCTGGTCTAAGCTCAAGCCAGTGTGTCTAATAAATAAAACAGGCAGACAAGTAAACAGGTTTATTGGGATATGCTTGTTTAGATTCTATATGACTATATTACTTCATTTAATGGGACACATACTGATTCGCTGCCACAGCCTTGGGCTCTCATAAAATCACATATAAAGAATTAGTGTTGTTATTAATTCCTGTTATAATATGCTCATATAAAAAGGACATTACAAAGTGGCCAGAAAAGGGGGGGGGGAGTCACCTGAATTAATGCTTAGAGTTAAAATTTGATGTCTGTTGGATAGGCCTGCCAAGCCCCCGCCGGGGCCGGGGGAAACATCGACTTTAAGCCCTGTTACCTGCTTTTTAAACATTCGGCCCCGGGGGACAAAATGGCGGCTGGAAAAGGGACACTCTTTCCTTTCAGTCCTCCAATCTCTATGGCTATGAAAGCCATAGAGATGAGGGCGCTCTCTGCTGCTCCTCACATGTTGTGGCCAGTGGCCTCGGAGGAAGAAAGGAAGGAAGGGTCACAGAGCGCGGGAAGGGAAAGTGAAAGGAACTAAGGTGCCTTGCCTTCTCCCCTTCGCCTTCGGGTGTGTGGCAAATGAGCAGCCAGTGACCACCGAGCCAGGGCAGCTGCCTCCCTCGCAGTTGCCGACTCGCCGACAGCCTCTTGCTCTCCCTCCCGGCCCGGCCGCCCGGGCCGCTGCTGCCACTTGGAGCCTGGGCTCTGGAGCCGCAGAAGAAGAACCCGTCGCTGGCGCTGCATAGCACAGGTGAGGAACCCTCCCCCCCACCGGGCTTGCTGAAGCACCTAATGGTATGGAGCGGAGGCAGCCGCAGTCGCTTCCTTTCCCCCTTCTTTCCCTGGCTGTTTCCCTCCTTCGGGGAGACGAGAGGGGAGGCGGCTGCCGTCGGGGTTTTTTTGCAGCACAGTTTCATCAATTCATCTCCGGGGAGATGAGAGGGGAGGCAGCAAAGGCCCTGGCGCCCTCCCCGTATTTGCATTCTGGCTGTCCTCGGGGTTTCCTGCAGCTTCACACTGCCGTGGGGGGGGGGAGATGAGAGGGGAGGCAGCAAAGGCCCTGGCGCCCTCCTCATATTGTGTTCTGGACTGGGCTTCAGCTCTAAGGAAGAACGCTCATTATCTGCCTCTATAGAAAATAAATTGTCAGAGAAGCAGGGAGGGGGATACAAAAGCGTAGGAAATCAAAACCCTCTCGCCTTTCACCCGGGTCAGATTTCCTCTTGAGGGCTCAGCAAACCATTCTTGGAATGTATAAAAGTCTACGGGGAGGCCGTTCCTGGGCAAACAGACCCCCACACCGCCGCCCCTTCCTCACCAGCACGTCAGTCTGCTTAGCGGATCCCCTGCCCAGTCGATCCCTCTGTTTTTACCCCGCCTCCTGCTTCTGCTCACAGTTTCGTACAAGGAGGGGAGATCCGTTTGCAGGGAGGCTGCATTGAACTGCGGTGCCCGTCAGCTAGGGGCTGAAACCCTCAGCAACGTAGAATGGGGTCGTCTTTACTCCTTTCTTGTATTGCTCAGTGATGGAATATCTAACCTATTTGTCCCCGCCCTAAAGAGCCCACCTCCTCCATGTTATCATCACAACAACCTTGTGAGGGAGGTTAGGCTGAGAGTATCCGTCCCAAGTAATCCAGTGAGTTCCTTCTCTCTCTCTCCCTCTTTCTTTCTTTTTTCTGTCTGCCTGTCTGTCTGTCTGTCTGTCTCTCTCTCTCTGTCCCCATCCAGCAGAGGTCTATCAGTGGCTATTATTAGCCACAAGGTCTAAATGGAACCCTTTGTCTGGGGCAGTGAGGCTCTGCATTCTTGGTGCTTGGGGGGCAACAGTGGGAGGGCTTCTGGAGTTCTGGCCCCGCTGCTGGACCTCCTGAGGGCACCTGGTATTTTTGGCCACTGTTGTGACACAGAGTGTTGTACTGGATGGGCTGTACTGGATGGGCCAATTCACTGTGGCTTCTCTCCTGTTCTTATGATATGAAAATCATATTTAGCACTTGTGTAGCACTTAGTGCTTCATATTCTGCCGAGATGAGGAAGGATTCAGTAGGGCTGTTGCTCAGTGCTAGAGCATCTGCTTGACATGCAGGAGGTATCAGCCTCTTCAGCTAAAAAAGGATCAGGTAATAGGTGACATTAAAGATCTCAGCCTGAGACCCTGGAGAGCCACTACCAGTCTGAGTAGTCAATACTGACCTTGATGGACCAATGGCCTGATTCAGTATTAGGAAACTTCATGAGTTCATGTGTCAGCATGTGGAAGCAACATCACAGGAAGTGACATCACAAAATGATGTCACTTCCTTTCTCCTGGCTCCACCCCCAAAGTCTCCTGGCTCCACCCCCAAAGTCCCCAGATATTTCCCAAGTTGGACTTGGCAGCCCTACTGTTGGATATAGAAAGCTTCCTTGTACTGAGTCAGACCACTGGTAGAGCAAGATCAGTACGGCCTACTCTGACTTGCAGCAGCTCTACAAGATCTCAGATTCACATCCCCTTCTACCTGAGCTGCGTACCTGGAGATGTCAGGGACTGGACCTGAGAGCTTCTGCATTCAAGGCTCTGTCCCTGAGCCATGGCCCCTCCCCATTTGCTTGTGGGGACCACGTGGGATTTTGAGTCAGCTTAAGATGTTAGGCTTCAAATCCTAGCTCACCCGTCAGTTCCTTATCTGGCTTTCAGGAGTATTTTTCAGACTTTCTACCTTGAGGAAATTTATTTTACATCAACATGTCTCCTGAGGAACCTCTGCATGTTTGGTATGGAATCACTGTGTACCATACCAGACAAGTGTGGGCCCACAACACATGTGTGTGTGCGGGGGATACCATTCCCCCACTTTGTCACCAGGTCCAGCATGGCTCCTGGGCTCTGCCACAGCTGCTGCTGGGTCTGATGTGACCCCCAGGCTTTACCACAGAAGCCACCAGCCCTGGTGCAGTTTCCAAGGTTCATTGCAGCAGCTGCCAGGCCCAGCCTGGTTCCACAGCTCCGTGGCCATGTGCCAGCTTCCGAGCGGCTAATAGATTCTGCTGCAGATGAGCCCAGTGTGGCCTCAGGCTTCAATGGCTGCCACTCAGCCCCCTGCAGCTCCTGCCAATGATAGGGTTACCAGCTCGAGGTTAGAAAATACCTGGAGATTTTAGGGGTGGAGCCTGAGGTGGACAGGGGTTTGGGAGGGGAGGGACATCTGTGGAGTATAAAGCCATAGGCTTCACCTACCAAAGTGAACATTTTCTCCAGGTGAACTGATCTCTGTCACCTGGGGATCAGTTGTAATCCCAGGGGATCTCCAGCTGCCATCTGGAGGTTGGCATCCCTAAACAACAACCATGCAGGAGGTAGGTGCTTTGTCTGCACTTGCACAGAGAATGATTTTTTATTGGGAGGGGGTGTGTTAACCCCCAGTGTGTTAGCCTCCATATAGACCTTGCTGAAACACAGTTTATAGAGGATGCCACTCACCATATTTCATGCCCAAAGGACCCTGTGTGTGTGTACAGCAGAGCCTGGCCTAGGAGTAGAGCCAGGATGGAGCTGAGGCACATGCAATACAAACAAGATGTATGGTGGCAAAAGACAAGCCTGGACATGCTATTTCGGGAAGGCGACTCTAAGGCATCTGTGTGCTAATAGCCCTCTCCCCACCTGAAAAGAAGAATACTTAATCTCAGCAATGAGATCTCTGCAAAGGGGTTCCCCACCGTGACATGATCACATCGCACCTGGCCATGTCCTTCCTGGTCTACCAATAGGCTGTTCAAATAACCTGATCGCCTGTGCCTAAGGGTCATCAAGAGGAACGTTAACACTTTTATTGCTGGTAACAGTTGCAACAGGGAACATTAACAGTTTCTGTCTACACCAGATAACCCCATTCAGCTACACACATGCTAAACATCATGAGTTCCCCAACACTATTGTCCATCCCTGGGAACTTGGTTCAGCCTTCCCCTACGCATTGTCTCACCTTGAGATAATCCCATCAGCACACTGTTCTAAAGGGCAATCGCATCATCATGCCTTGAGACAGCATTTTGCCCTATAACTGGTTATGTTCTGCCCTATGCAGGGTGTGCGTGTCTTGAGTGCCTACTGAAATCTCACCCCCAACTTATTTGGGTTCCTTCCATCTTTGCTGTATGAAGCACTGGCTCACTTCACAGGCCCCTCTCCACGGACCTCTAATCTTCTGGACGGGTGACCATGAACACCCCTCTATATTCCCCTCTCCAGCCTATATAGTCTATATGTTTATTTCTCTGTAAGTATGTATGTGTGCAGTATTTTATTAGCATTCCCTCTTCCAATAAAAAGAACCTTTCTGTTTAAGCCACTGCCTGGTTTATTTCTGAGTTTCTCTAAGGGAAAAATACCTATAAACTTGGGCGGCGAAATCTTGCTCTTACCCAGGGCTCCGTTGGGGCCGGGGCGCGCCGGAGCACCGCTCCGGGAGAGAGGAGCGTGGGGGGTGGGGACTTAACAAAGCCCCGCCCCCCGCTCCTCTCGGCAGCAGCAGGCCGCCGCCGGCCCAGGAAAAAGTCACTCCCCTCCCCCCTTCACTCTTCCCGGGCTGCGGCAGGCCGCTGTGGGCCTGGGGAGAACCCGCTTCCCTCTTACCCCCACTCACACTCCCAGGGCCGCGGCAAGCGCTGCCGGCCCCGGGACAAGCCTCCTCCTTCCCTCCCCCACCCTCAAACTCCCGGGGTCGCGGCGAGCACCGCTGGCCCCGGGTCCAGCCTCCCCCCGCCCTCGCCGCCCTCCCCCAGCCCTCAAACCTCCCAGGGCCGTGGCGAGCGCCGCCGGCCCCGGGACCAGACTTCCCCCGCCCTCGCCGCCCTCCCCCAGCGCTCAAATCTTCCAGGGCCGCGGCGAGCGCCGCCGGCCCTGGGACCATACTACCCCCGCCCTCGCCGCCCTCCCCCAGCCCTCAAACCTCCCAGGGCCGCAGTGAGTGCCGCCGGCCCCGGGACCAGACTACCCCCACCCTCGCCGCCCTCCCCCTGCCCTCAAACCTCCCGGGGCCGCGGTGAGTGCCACCGGCCACAGGACCAGACTACCCTCGCCCTCGCCGCCCTCCCCCAGCCCTCAAACCTCCCGGGGCCGCGGCAAGCGCCGCCACCCCGGGTCCAGCCTCCCCGCCCTCTCCCAGCCCTCAAACTCCCGAGCCCGCAGCAAGCGCTGCCAGCCCCGGGACCAGCCCCCTCCCCCCCTCACTGCTCCCGGGGCCGCGGCATGTGCCGCGGCCCCGGGAGAAGCCTCCTTCCCTCCCTCCCCCACTCACCGCTCCTGGGCCCCAGGGGGGCGCAAGGGAGGGAGAAGCCGGGCCCCAGAGGCGTGAAGCCCCTGGGGCCCAAGCAAGAGGGGGGAGGAAGGGAAACGCTGGCCCCAGTGGGGGGGAGAAGCGCCCCCCCCTTCCTTCCTTCCTTCTCTCTCTCTCTCTCTCTCTCTCTCCCCACCTAACTACCTACCTTCCTGTTCCTTCCTTTCCCCCTTCCTTCCTCTCTCCCTTCCTTTCTTCTCTCTCCCCCACCTACCTACCTTCCTGTTCCTTCCTTTCCCCCTTCTTTCCTTCCTTCCTTCCTTCCTTCTCTCTCTCTCCCCCCACCTCCCTACCTTCCTGTCTGTTCCTTCCTCTCTCCCTTCCTTTCTTCTCTCTCTCTCCCCCACCTACCTATCTTCCTGTTCCTTCCTTCCTTCCTTCTCTCTCTCTCCCCCACCTACCTACCTACCTTCCTGTTCCTTCCTTCCTTCCTTCCTTCCTTCCTTCCTTCCTTCCTTCCTTCTCTCCCCCACCTACCTACCTACCTTCCTGTCCCTTCCTTTCTTCCTTCCTTCTCTCTCTCTCCCCCACCTACCTACCTACCTTCCTTCCTGTTCCTTTCCTTCCTTCCCCCTCCCTCCCTCCCTCCCTCCCTTCTTGCCTTCTGACACACTGCCGATGACGTCAGGGATGTGTGGCCTTTTGACACTTCCGGTGACGTCAGGGGGTGTGGCATATGCAAATGTTATGCTAATGAGCTCCTGCACCTCTTTTTTTTACAAAAGGACCCCTGCTGTTACCCCTTCTCACCAAGTAAACAGTCTCCTTCAAGAGCTAAATCCCCCCCCCCCATAATTAAGAGACCATGCTTTTGGGTAACAAATGTATTTTTCTAATGTATTTGAGGGGTCCCCCAAGTTTGCAGAGGGGGCAGAATCTGTTTAGTGTCAGTGTGGCCCCAGTCTTTAAATTTAGATAGCGGCAGATGGGGGCTGCACATGTATATTAGATGCAGGCACATCTAGAGCAAGTTTCAAGCCTCACACTCAGTTCACATGGGACACTGGCCAGGCTGTCTTGGCCTAACTGTTGTACTGCAGAAACTCCTTAGAATATATCCAATGCTACACACTGCAGGGGAAGGCCAACTTTTTGTCATTACTGATCTTTTTATTGAGGAACTCTGGTAAATTTCTGAGGACCCTTAACATTGTTCAGAACAAAGTTTGAAAATCCCCTGCTTAGACTCATTCCCAGTTTGCCCTCTATAAACTTGGAAGAAGTACCCAATAGTGTAGGAATGTTTAGGTTCCTAGCTGGTGATATAGAGCCCCCCCCCCCTTTACTCACCTCAAAAAATTGACAACAGTTCTCACAAAAACTGCATGCCAGCTTTCCCATTCTTTTCACAAGCCACAAAACCTTACATTTCTAAAAGGCAGGATAAAGTTACCACCTTATCAGCTATGATGGGACACCTTCTGCCACCACTTCCTGGTCCCAGCCACTGCTCAAATGAGTGGCAGAGGGGGAATGGAAGGAAACACATAGTTGAAGCATCCATTTCATTTCTGGCTGAAACCTGGAAGTGACTTCACCACTGTTGTAGTGCTGGTGACATCACTTCCAGGTTTTAGCCTCCCCAACTCTTCTGGGGTTTCCAGGCATGTGCCTGGTAACCATGGTGGTGGTGGGGATCCTGAAACACAGGAGAGGACCATTGTGGAGCCTCTCTTCCCCATCAACATTTCTTGCTGGGGATTATAGAATTTGTAGTTTTATTTTGTCCCCAATTCAATTGACTTATTATACCATTTCCAATTCAATCATGCATGGACTGGGTGATGGTGTAGTGCAATGGAACTTTCCTCCTTCCCTCTCCCACTGCAGCTCACTAAGCCCCCACCTCCCACCCCGGATTCTGTTCCTGGAGTAAAACACTCTCTGTACTGGGAGGAAGTGAAATAGGCAAAAATGGCCTTGTGCTTACACTGTTGGTGGAAAACACCTTTGGATTCAACCATTAATTTGTTCTGATCCATACAACAGCATTGTGAGGTAGGCCTGTGTTATCATCCTCATATTGCAGATGTATAGTAGGATGCTGAGAGTGGCTAAACTACAAGCATCTGAGTTTTTTGGCATTTTAATTTGGGATATCCAAGATCACAGCTTTATATAAATGAAAGAAAACTGTTTTCTGTTCAGAGCTCCAAGATATTAATGTGTGCACTGTATAATTGGCTATATGTTTAAATTCAGACACTCCACATATAAAAATATCAATATTTCATCATGTATGTATGGACAAACACAGAAAGAAAGCCATAAAGCTTTCCATTCAGCTGTCCTTCCTTTGCTATGTTTGATGGATCTCATTATTAAAGAATCATTTAGCTTACATAATTGTCTTCTGCCATACATAATTCCAACCTTTCAATGTCTTTTCAAGTTGGCTTATTAGCCAAAACGCAGTCTTTTGTTTTTGTGTCTTCATCTATCAGACTTGAAGGTGGACAGGTTCATCCATGTGCTAAGTTTTAAAAAATGATAATAAAGGGGGGAAAGAATGCATTTTATGTACATTTATGATACCAACTACTAGATGAATCTCTCCTGAAATTTCCATTTTTGTTCTTTAGAAAAAAGCAATTTGTTTTAATGCTGTGGGGGGGGACACGCGATATGAGATATTTTAAATAGCTGCAGTTTCAAGAGATGGCATGAAAATGAAGCTGGATTTGTCAGTGAAGAATGGGTCCTGTTCCAGTATGATTTGGTGGATCCCAGAATAACCCAGAATGTATTTCACAATTCATTCCAAGGTCCAAAATGGAGTTATTGGCTTTAATGTTCACCAGTGGCCTTGGAGCATGCATGAAATATTTCTTCCCTAGGGGTTCAGACCTCACCTGTGGCCATGCTTGGCTTTGCTGAGAAAGTGTGGATGACACCATTAGATGAAGCTGGTTGTAACATGGGACAAGGCAGAAGGACCTGCTAATCCCTTGTGGAAGTCCACCAGTCTCTATAAATTCTTGGTGCACTTCAGTCCTAAACCAAATCCTAAAATCTGGAGTTTTGATGTTGATGGCAGAACATTTGGTGATATTCCTATAATCCTATTCATTTTAAGGGGATTTGGGGTGGCCTGAAAAGTGGCAGTTTTCGACCATAGCTAGTAGAGGAAATAATCCATCCATCAAGACTAAGAAGAGGCTACAGGAAAAAGAAAGCAGTGACTTCTACAAACAGCACATTTTTTCCATTAACACTCATTACAATTCCACAGGAGAATGCATCACTTCTCTGGGTGTTTTTGTTGAGACAGAAAGGGTGACATGCAACAACCCTCCTCCCCACCCTAAACAAGATGCATCCTTTAAACAATGGGTTGTCTGAGAAACCCCCCCCCTCCCTTTGACTTAACCTCATCTAACCCCGGTCATACTTCCCTCATCCATGTACACTAATTAGTGCTATTCACATAACCCGATAGCTTCTCCTCACATTAACGCCCATAGCCTAAGTCATGTAACCCAATCACAGGTTTCTCAAGGACTTTGTCCACCTCAAGGTATTGATTTGGTGCGAACACATCAGACATCCCCAGTGCGAATTTTTCCTATGACTGCCAGCACTCCACTCCAGTGTGCGTGTGCACGGGTGTGTGCTCTTGGCTCCTACATACACCCTCACACACTTGCATGTGGGAGCTCCTCTCTTCATGAAACACAGGCTGTTTTGCTGACGTCTGTGGACTTCTTCTGGACTGGTAAATATAGCCTCTCCAAAATCTATTCCCTGCTACACCCTTATTTTCCTCTTAGCTAGCTTGTATGTTTTCTGTGTATTTTGTATGTATGTTTTACTCTTTTGAGTTGAACTGCAGCCTGGTTTATTTTGCGAGCTCTCTCAGGTAATATCTTGGTATACGTAGGTGGAGATCCCTAGTTATCCACCTCTCGATCTGTCTCCTTAAAAGCTTATCCCTTCATCTAATTAGGAGACCTCCCCTTTGGATAACACCTCTATGTACAAATTCCTCAGGGTGCATGCCAAACTAATTAAATCCAAGCATCTAACCTCCATTTATCCTGCCAGAAGAGGGGGTTAGTTAAGTAGTGGGAGCTTTCAGGGGATGGAACCCTTAAAAAGAGGGTTGTGTGCATTACAACATCACTTTCTGCAAAATGCTGGAAGTGACATTTTTATTTATTTGATTTATACCCCACCTTCCCTGCTGAATCAGGCTCAGGACAGCTTACATAAAATTTAGATAAATAAAAACAACAAATATAAATATAAGCATAAAACACAACATAAAGTTCTAGTGAATAGTTTGTATGGCGATGGCAAAGCAGTAGTAGCATCAGTCATAAATAGTAGAGATATAGTCAGCAATTGATTTTAGGATTGGTGAAGCTCAGGCTTTCGATGATGGTATTGGGCACAGGGTCTTAGTTTGTTAGATGTGGCTCCTTAATTGAAGGCCTGGTGGAAGAGCTCCGTCTTGCAGGCCCTGCATCACAGCCACAAGACCATAGAGATCTGGGCATTCTTACAGAATCAGGTTATGACTGTGATGTCACTTCTGAGCTTTCATAGGAAGTGATGTCACAATGTACACAACACTATCGTCTCCCCCCCCCCATTTCCCTCACACTACTCACAGGAAAGCCATAGGAGGGCCACAGCAAAAGTGGGTGAATGCCTGCCAAAACAGGATAAGTGGCAACCCAACACACAGGTGAATTCCCCATTCCTGCTGTCTTTAGCATCCAAGAGTCTGTATTTGCTAGTACTGATAGACCTGCTGCTTCACCTGGCATAAAGAGCCACTACTCTCAGAGCATGAGACACCAATTGCTAAATTTTAGCTAGGAAATGACTGGCATAGATTTGTGGGAAGGTCTATAAGTACCCTCACTGAATCCCACTCAAAAGCTCAGCAACTAGTCAATCCTGGGTTGTTGTCATCCCATTTGAAATCTCTGGTGAAACAACCCAGCCCCCCCTATGAGAATCTGGAAGCATCTTTCTTGGAACATGATGTAAACAAGAGAGGTAAACTTTTGTTTGGTGAGTGTTCACTGGCTAGTCTCCCATCAGAGGAACCTGAAGCTTCCAAAAAAAAATAGCCCAGCATCCCAAGCTGCCTTTATATCCCCAGCTAGATAGTCTTTTTACAAGAATCATCACCTGCTGACAAAGAAAAAAAAAATTAAGAGTTTGCAAATATGAGCAACTGAAGGCCCTGCTTTTGCTGCTTCCTGCATTGGTTTATTTTAGCTTCACTTTGCAGCTTGACAAATTGATTCTGCTACAATATTAGTCTACAGGGCAAGCTTTGAATTACCTTGTCATTTTGAATGACTACATGTACATTTGAGTCAGGAGACTCCATAGATAGTGATGTGAAGAATCCGGAATCCCCGGAGACGTTTTACTAGCCCTGTGAAAAAAAAAATTCCCTCTCCTCTTAGATTCCTTCAGTGTTTCTCCCATGCAGGACCCTTCAGATTCTCCTCAAAGTTTAACTTCATATGAAATCTGGTAGATGAGGGAGGGTGGTGAGTGAAGGTACAACACAGCTCTTCGGGTGTCAAGTTAAAGGATTCCATCCCGCAAAGAGAGCCACACAGTTAATTGCCATGAGGGTTTTTTGGGTAGGGTTGCCTTCCCCACCATCAGAGAGCCAAGAAACTCCAGAGTAATAACTGAGAGCCAGCCACTCTCCCCTTTGAAGATTTCTGACAGTGGCTCACTCAGGCTCAGGGACACCATCAGGACTGGAGTTTGGAGAAAAGGTCTAGGACGCCAGCCTAGATTTGCCAGGCCAGAATGGTCCAGAGACAGGTGGCTACTGCAGTGGGGATGGGTGGAAATGGCATTACCACAATGACTTGATTTCATTTAGAGCCCCAAAACTGGAAGTCATATCACGATGTTGTGGTGACGCTCTAGGAACCCTGATCAGAGGGACTCCTAGGGCCTCACTGCATCACAGTGATGTAACTTTCAGGTTTCCAGCCAGAAATGATTGTCAGTGCATCGTGCAATGCTATATCCCCCTCCCCATTTCCTCCCACTGCTCATTCAAGCAGTGACAGGTACCAGAGAGAATCAACAGGAGTCCACCCACTAGATGTGGTTAAGTGGCATTCTTATGCAGCCACCTTCACTCAGTGGGGTGGGGTGGGGGCAGTAAATGTAGGCTGTAGTGAAAATATGGTTGTTGTACCCAGCTTAACTCCATCTTGAGTCTTCGATTTCCTTCCCACTCAGTGCATTCGGCAAATTGTAATTCCCAGGATGTCTGACATTATTGTTGAAGGGTAGGCCCTCAACACCATTAAATTCAGAGCATAACTTAACGGCACCATTGCTCATAAACTGGATGCAGCCAGTCTGGTTTTCTCCTTAGCATTTCCCCCTCTCCTCCAGAGCCTCTCCCACATGCTGTGGTGTTTGTTACTGACCTGTTTCTGATTCAGGTATCTCCCCAGTTGCATTTGGCAGGACTCGTTTCAGATCTACCCTGCAGAACTCTAACCTGCATCCTTTGAGTGCTTCTTGGCCCCTTGCAGCCTTGCTAGTCCCTTACTGCATGTAACACTCTCCTCTCTTTCTGATCACTTAGGAAAGCTGTCTTTCCCCCTTTTATCCATCCCGTCCTTCCTCTTCTCACCACAATCTTTGCTTTGCCCGATCGTGTTTTCTAGACTTTTCGTCTAGAAATACAGGTCCCCACTGTCCTGATTCTTCACTTTGCTCACTGCATAAAGGTTTTTTTTAAAAAGGCATCCCAAGATATCCAGTGTTGTTAAAAAGCAAATAAGTTACAGCTGAGCTAGAATGTCAACCTGCTTTAGTATCTGCTCCAGGGCTTAGTAGGGAAACCCCTGAAGAAATCTTGCTCATGTCCTCCAAGCTGTCTTGGTTTCCTTTGTAATTTTTCAAATACATCCCCTCAGCAAGGACTGTCAAATTCAGCTTGAAATTTTATTTTGTTAAACTGCAGCAGCAGCCAGCTTTTGGTTTTTGTGAAATGTTGTGAACAGTTGTTGCTCGCTTTGTTGAGTAGCCTCGTAAAGTCTCCCTGAGACAGGACACCACCCGTTGAAGGTGAATGGACCATTAGGAGAAACCAGCTTCCTTCATCCATTTGCTGTGGGTTACTGCTCCCCTCCCCTCTTGAACTAGATCGACCTTTATTCTGCCATCATACACGCATCAATTAAAAAACAACAACTTTGCTACCAAATGTCACTTTGAAAGTTGCAGCCTGCTGGGGGGAGGGGTGGGGAAATGGCTTTATAAAAAATTCATGGCCACAATGATCTGATAACGCGGCGCTCCAATACCAGCAGATGTTTTGTCTAACATGTTCCCTGAAGCTGTAGTCTGAGCTTCGGCATCTTTCATTTCCACTTGCTATCTGCTGACGGTGGGTTGTCATGGATGTACCCTATAGCTATGAGCACCACTTCGCATCCAACGCTGCCGCCACCGTGCGTAATGAGCTTCACAAGATGCTTGTCGCAATAACTCCACACTTCCCCGACCATATGGAACACAACACTCTAAAGCCCATAGACACACACTCTCTCTCTTGCGCTCTCTTTTATTACAGTTCAGATTCTTAAACCATAATCTATGTGATATCTAGTGAAGGTACATGAGGAGCCGCCGAAAACAAACTTAACACTTGTTCACATCATCTGTTACAAATGTCCAATTTGGGACAATAAATTTCCCGGGAACCTGTTCTTTTGCTGACTCGGAGCTTTATCTTTCCTTGTGCTCTCTTCCTCTCATGTCGCTTTTTTTTATGAACTATGCATATGTATTAAATGGGATTTGTTGTCCCTAGGTACCAATTTGCATAAAGTGCAAGCCATCATTGGTTGGAGAGAAGCAAATTACTTCTCTAGCAAGATCACACTTCTTTTCTCTCTCCCCCCCTTCTTCTTCTTCTTTTTTTTAATTTTAACAAACCGCAGGCAGAGGTTGTTAACAGCACTTAGGCAGATATGCAAAGTATCACTCCCCCCCCCCCCGCCCCCAAAGCAGTTTGATCAAGAAAGGAAAGAGGGGGGAAAAAGAAGAGAAAAAGATGTTATTCAATTAAGTTTGACACTGAGACGGTCTAAGACCAAGTTCTTCCTATTTACCTGCGGGTAACTGTCTTCCGGCATTCTAATAAAAGGAGGTGCAACAATGCTAGGAGAGCAGTTTTAAATACTACTGGTACCACCAGTGACTTCTATTAATTAACAGCTCTGCCTTTACAAAATTTTGGTAGCTAAGATATCCTTTTTTCAATTCAAAACAGAAGAACATTACACTCACATGCCAGCCCCTCCATGTTTATTTTTTGAGTGCAAAAGAATAAGGATTACCCACTTTTATAGGAGTCCATTCCCTCCATTTTTTTCCATTCTCAGAGTGACACTTAATTGGAACAAGGCACACCCAAGGCAGTGACTCATTCAGAGGCAAACAGTAGCCTCTCATGCTCCATCTCTGGAAGTGATTGGATGATTCTGTTATGCCTGTTGTAGAGACATAGAAGAATCACCTGCTCCTTATTGGAAAGAGGCAAAGCCAAACCATTAAAATCACACACAGAGATGCAGCAGGCACCCTCCTTTAGAAGGTGATCTTTTCTGGCTCACTGGAGCATTTAATGAATGGACAGCTCCCACATGACCTCAAGTTCCCTTTGTTGTCAGGGTGGTGTGGGAAGTGGCCACACTGCAGCAGCTCCCATACATCAGAGAAAACAAAGGATTGGGCCTTTTGCCTTTGTGAAGTTTTCAGTCTGGCTGCACAGTGATGCTGCAGTCTTCACAAATAACACAATCGAAAATTCACCTGCATTCTGCTCATAATAGCTACTTTTTTCTTTCTTTCTTTTTTTTTTTTTGAGTTGGTTTCTTCTTCCAGGACAGTAGTCCAGATGGGGGCAGTGAGTGAATCACCCTGTCTAGAAAATGGACTCCCCTCATCTAAGAAATTTTCCAGTCTCTCTCCCAGCCCAGACTTTGTAATTTGTAACAACTCACAGACACTGAAATACATATAAATCTTTGTGCCTGGCAACCCAGTTATAGAATTTGCTGTTGATTATGAACAAACAGGTTAACAGTAAAGCCTTTCTTTCATCAAAACACAGTGGTTCAGTTAAGTAGTGGTATCATGGATTTAATGGTATTATGCCCGGCCCTTCAAATGATAATCTGTGGTAGTTCACTAGAGGCAGACAGGGTAGCATGGTTAGCTTCACTCCAGCAAATGACAGGAGATTTTGGGGACAGTGCCTGGTAAGGATGAAATTTGGGGAGATATCATTTCCTCTGTGCCCCTCTAGCTATCCTCCCTGTCTCTGTGGTCTTTACCATAGAGATTGGAGTGGAATTCCTAGAACATCCCCATTGATGCAATTTCTCCACATTTTTCTCCCACCACTAGGGAAGGCAGGGGTGGGAGGCTGCCTGCTGCAACTGGGTAAATGGCAACCTTAAGGCTGGGCCATTAAAATATCCCAGGTACCAACCAACCTGACCAGGCCTCATTAGTAGCACCACCATCCATGTTCTACTGGAATACTTGTATATAAAGCTATTACTTCACAGACACCATGAGACTTCAGCACTCTCTCCTCCAAAGGCATCAACCAGGATAAGTACTCACCTCTGAAACTCCTTATCACTTGTAGAACTAGGTGAGCCTAATAACATTTGCTGTCAAGTAAGTCTTACTGTATTCAGTGGGCCTACTGCAAACTAAGTATGTGTATGGAATTACAAATAAGCACAAACCCACCTAAACACACAGGAGACGGAAGACCAGAGAGAAACGACACATACAAAGCCAGGAAGGCATCCTCCAAACCTAGTGCAGAGAACTTTTTTACTTGCATTTTTAAGGACCTGCAAGATTGAAAAAAGTACATTTGTGAAAAGTACATGGCCACATATTGTCACCATCTTGCTTTATAGAAAATGACTGGGATGACTACGATTTGAGGGAAATGCATGTATGCATACCCGGAGGAATGAATGAATGAATGGACAGTACATTGCACAGATTTTAAAAAGGTACACTTCGGTACATTGCAAGGAGCCTGGCAACCCTGTCGGGAACAGAAATAGATTTGGGGAAAAGAAACTGAAGCAAAGAGGCTGCAGGATATTCCCTCCCTGCCCACAACTCTCACCTCACATCTTTTCCACTTTTCCTGTCAGAGAGAGTTAAAGTACCTCTGAGTGCTTGTTCAGTCCAGTGATTTGAGTCTGCAGCCCTTCAATACCTCCATAAAGCCCAGTCCTAGTATCCACTTCAACCTTTCTGTGGCTCAGCACCCCCAAATATTGTTGTTGTTTGCCAGCAATGGAAGGAGCTTGTTACTCAAGAGGAATTCTGCATATGTTAGGTGGAGAGGGGACTCCATAACTGCAACTTCCAAATCCCAGGTGAAGATAGGGTTGCCAGCCTCCATGTGGTGGCCGGCAATCTCCAGGGAGTAGAACTGATCTCCAGATGACAGAGATCAGTTCACCTGGAGAAAATGGTCCCTTTGGAGGGTGGACTGTATGGCATTAGACCCTGCTGAGGTCCCTCCCCTCCCCTCCCCTTGCTTCCTCAGGCTCTGCCCTATAATAGCCAGGTATTTCCCAACCCAAAGCTGGCAACTCTAGGTGGAGGATAGGGCTGGAGTAAGCCACATCTCTTGGGCTCTGCTCTACCTCCTCCTGTGATACGCAGTGCAGGACTTACAACTTGCTTTCCTCTGTCTGCCAGAGACACTTGCTAGGAAGTTTGGGGTGAAGGTCAGGTAGTTTCTCCAGATGCACATGCTTTGTCTCACCACACATAAAACATGTGCCAGCCTCCTAAGGCAGCATGCAGGCAGAGTGGGGGTACATAAGAACACAAGAGAAGCCAATGTTGGATCAGGCCAGTGGCCCATCCAGTCCAACACTCTGTCACACAGTGGCCAAAAACACCAGGTGCCCTCAGGAGGTCCACCAGTGGGGCCAGGACACTAGAAGCCCTCTCACTGCACCCCCCCAGCACCAAGAACACAAAGCATCACTTGCCCCAGACCGAGAGTTCCCATCTATACCTTGTGGCTAATAGCCACTGATGGACGTCTGCTCCATATGTTTATCCAATTCCCTCTTGAAGCCATCCATGCTTGTAGCTGCCGGCACCTCCTGTGGCAGTGAATTCCATGTGTTAATCACTCTTTGGGTAAAGAAGTACTTCCTTTTATCCATTCTAACCCGACTGCTCAGCAATTTCATTGAGTGCCCACGAGTTCTTGTATTGTGAGAAAGGGAGAAAAGTACTTCTTTCTCTACCTGTTCTATCCCTCTATCTAAACCTCGATCATGTCACCGCTCAGCTGTCATTTCTCCAAGTTAAAGAGCCCCAAGTGCTTTAAGACCCCAAGCTGCATGCGTGCAGCTGTAGGATTACCGAGCACAAAATGGGGCCTGGAGAAATTACAGTTGATCTCCAGACCATAGAGATCAGCTGGAGGAACTGGAAGCTTAAACAGGTGGACTTTATGGCATCATACCTCGCTGAGCTCCTTCCCTTCCCCAGACTTTATCCTTCCCAGGATCTGCCCCCAGTTTTCCAGGAATATTCTTAGCCAGAGTTGGCAACCCTTCTTCTCTCAGATATGAATCACAGTTCCATAGCAGTACTGAAAGAACAAACATATGCAAAACATTTGCAATCCAATTTAGAACACAATATTGAAAGTCATTTTTCCCCCAAGCACTTGGAGGTGCCATCTTCCATTTAAGAGCATGGTACTATTTGAGCACAGATGTGTTAGCAATGCTCCAAAAATTCTTGTATAATGGACCTTAATTGTAACATAGGTGACTGAAGGGAATCAACAACAACAACAAATACCTTTTATTGGCATAAAATATTAAAAGCAATTCCCATTAGACTGAAGGGAATCTCCATTCTTAGAGACAATAAACCTCTGAATACCACTGCTAAGAGCTAGCATCAGGGTCTCTATGTGCTGTTTGTTGGCCCTCCACGACAACTGGTTGGCCAATGTGTGCAACAGGATGCTCTTCATATGTTCTAATGTTGCCAGACCATTTTGTTCCCCTTAAATTCAAAAGGACTCAGAAAAAGGACTTCCGGCAAGACTTGCGACCATGGCGGACGCGCTCCTCCGCATCTGCGGGGAGCGCGATCCGTACCCGGCGGGAAGAAGGGGCTTCGGACTGGTGCCGAGCCCCCAGAGACCCTAGTGAAGGGGCTCTGCCTGGGGTGGCACGAAGGGGATCTCTCCCTACGGTGGCGATCGAGGGATCGAGGTCCCCTTTCATCACCCCCATAGGTTCCCCCGTCCGTGGGAGCCATATGGCTAAAAGCGCAAAACCGAGAAGCAGCAGAGAGTGTGAAGCTTTGAAGCTGGAACTTATAGTTACGCACGGAGAAAACGTGAGTCTGAAGTAAAAATAAACAGAACACAGCGGGAAAGGCGGGTGGAGCAAACCCCCCCCCCCTCGAGACTGGCGTACTTACGGGACTCTTTACGTGGCGTTACTGCATGAAAAAACGTACGTTCGGCTTGCTAGATGGCGGCATCGCTCTTTAGAGGATATGAACTTTAAAAAGATATAAGCGCAGTCGTAGAATTTGCTTCTTTCGTCCATCTTATCTAACTATCAACAAAGAAGCGCAGCCTCAACAATGGCTGGGAAACCGAAACCTTCCCCCAAACTAGGAAGTACAGCTCTGAGTTCAAAGGTTGATACCACAGAGATGAGCACTGTGTTCTCCTCGTTATTTCGACCTCTAGTGGACCAAATGACAGCTCTCAACGTCAAGATGGACAAGATGCAGCTGGACCTGAAGGAGTCGAATAAAACTACAGAGAAGCTGCAGCGAGAACTTCTGGAAGTTAAGACTTCAGTAAAAAATCATGATTCAAGGCTACAAAAAGCGGAGAAAGAAAAGGCCTTCCACTCTGATCAGCTTTTGAAACTACAGATGGAAAGATCGAATTTTTTCCTAAGACTTCAGAATGTACCAGAGGATAAAGGAGAAGACCTTAAAAATCTGTTAAGTGAAGCGCTTGAACCAGTGACGGGCTTAAAAGCAGCGGAAATAAAAAGCGATATGGATATGGTTTACAGAACCTATCCAGACTATACTAAAAAGAAAAGCCTGCCTGGTGAGATTCAGATAAGGTTCTCCAAAAAGTCAACAAGAGATGTGGTGCTTAGGACCACAAATAAAGCGGTTCTGAAGATCAAAGGAAAAGAAGTTAAAGTGATGAAAGATATCCCATTTGAAATAAGGAAAAGAAGGAAAGCCTATGGAAAACTGACATCTTGGCTACAGTCTGAATCTATTATCTACAGGTGGAATGTTCCGGAAGGACTGAGCTTCAGCATCAAAGACAAAAAATACAAGATTGACTCTGTTCAACAGGCAAAAAGTTTTTGGGAAAAAAGAAAAGAAAAAAGAGAGAGACTCAGATGGTTCGCTGGCATTGCAAGAAAGTATGTATGGATTTGATAGCTCAAAGAGCGAAGAAGAAATTTCTGACTCGGAAAAAGGAGCAGCAGCTCCAAAGGTACAAGAAGAGACTGTTAAGACAAGGAGAGGACGAAAGAAGAAATAAGGGCTGAAATGTTTTTTGAAATCGCACTTATATATTATATATAATTTGTATAATTAAGCATTCCTTCAAAAGAACATGTCTGTCAAACAGCTTTTTTATTTTTCATATATCATCAGTAACAATCTTAATGGAATATTAACCAAGGTTTAAAATGCTTCATATGTATTAATGGTAAGGTAATATTAAGCAAATGTTAAAGCACACTCTGTATAAGGTAAATATAGCTTAGAAAAGTAGCGATGTAGTAGTAGAAATAGATAAAATCAATAAAAATCTTTAAAAAAAAAAAAAAAGGACTCAGAAAAAGAACAAAATGTGAGGTAAGTATAGGGTGACTTATCTGTCAGTCTGTGAGCCCTCCCTTGAAAACTGGATGAGCTGCCATCGTGTCACATATTCCTGCAGATCAGATAGCTGGCTTAGTTTATTGAAATGTGTGTGTTTTGAACATGCCCACCTGAAGCAAACCTTGAGAACAGAAAGTGAGAAGGAGGCCAAACGTGGCTTAGAATGTTCACAGATAGCAGTTGGGAGGAGATGGGAGTTGGCTCCCATCCAGTGTTTAGTGAGGGTAAAAGCATGAGGGAATCCTCTAAATGGTGGGGGGAAACCCTCTAATACAAGTAAGTGGGAAAGAACTGGAAAAGAAGACAGAGGCATGAAACAAATCCTCTAAATGGTGGGGAAAAAACCCTCAAATACAAATAAGTGGGAAAGAACTAGAAGAGAAGACAGAGGCATGAAACAATTCCAAATGTAAACATAAGCCAGGAGTGGTGATAGGTGTGCTCATTTCCAAGGAAGAAGAATGTTATAAAGACTGGTAAAGGAGGCTCCATCTAGAACCTCAGAAAAGGGGAAATGTTTGCCAGTCAGCCAAGTATTGGAACCTCTAGGGCAGGGGTCCTCAAACTACGGCCCGCGGGCCACATGTGGCCCGCCGAGGACATTTATCCAGCCCGCCGGGTGTTTTTGCCACTGCTGCCTGTCCTCCGATTCCAGGGCCAGTTCATTCACTAGACGAGGTTAGGCGATCGCCTATGAGCGCGTGGGCCCGAGGGCGCAGATTAGGCCTTCAGCCCCGCCCTCTCTCCCTCGCCAAAAGCCTGCCCTCTTGAAGCCTCTCAGGAGTCGAGGGAGCAGTCCAGTCCTTCTGCTGCCTGTTTCCGGCTGCCCTGCCCCCTCTCTCCTTTCCTCCCTCTCCAAAAGCCCGCCCTCTTGCAGCCACATGCATCGGAGCACTCTGGAGTTTGTAAGGGAGCACGTGCAATGCTCGTGCGCCTACCTCGATGCTGTTTCCCACAACAAAAGCCTGAACTGTGCACTGCACACACACACACACAGCCAGATTCCAGCTGCAACTGCAAGGCGATTGGGACCAGCCCAGGGGTGGTCGGTTGGTTGCCGCCTTGCCAGGGAGCAATGGGTTTGGGACGGCTACAGCAGGCAAGTCAAAGGGTGGTGGGACGGGAGGCTGGCTACTAGTGGTGGTGGTGAGCTATCTTGTTTTTTCTCATCCCCAGCCTCAGCCATGCCCGCTGGGTGGGGGGGGGGAGAGCCTCTATCTGGTCCAGAGAGGCCCCTGGTCTCAAAGGAGAGGGGAAAGGGGCGCATTGGTGCTTCCCCCCCCCACGCACCTGACTTTGGTGTGCCGCCGGCGGAGCCTCTCTGAGATGGGGAGCCGTGCTTTCTGCTGCTTCTTTGCTGTGTGCCCGACTGTCCTGCCTGGCTAGCGGGGGCTCAGAGCAGTTGGGGGGGGGGGAGCAATTTTCAGAGCCTTTAAAGTTCTCTTTGGGTTAGCAACACACATTTTTTAAAAAACCTTATATATCCATAACTTTTATGTGAATTTATAACAGCCTCCTCTTTTTGGGAAAACCTAGTCTTCCTTTCAAGTAAACAGGTACATGAATTCAGAATGTAATTGTGAAATTTCAGAGTAAAACTTTAAAGTTTGTTTTTTAAAACTCTAAATCCTAATGAACTGTTACTGAATTTTACCACATTTGATGTACATCCTATTTTTTCCAACAACATCCAAAGCTTAGTATGTTCCAAACTGAAAACAGAAGATGCATTCTTTTCAAGAGAATTTCCTAGAAACTCTCTCCCAATCCATTCCAGCTAGAAAATCTACTAGCTTTTCATGCATCAACCTTTCCAGGCTGCTGCTGAAATACTCTCTTGTGGAATTTCTTGTACTACTGTCTGGTGGATTTGAAAAGAAGAAAAGATATGAAGGCCATTACCAAAGGCACTTGTAAAGCAGAGGGCCATTTCAAACATGAAAGTGTTATCATGTGAAAATTGCACTTCACATGAAAAAATGCACTACATCAGAGAAAAGACTTGGAAACAAGCTTGCTGCCTGTCATGGAAAGCTCCGTATGTTTCTGTGCATTGGTAGGGTTGCCAGGCTTGGCAACCAGCAGAAGACCAGGAGGTGGGGACAAGCAGCAGAAGACCAGAAGGAGAGGACATCAGGGGTACCTGATGGGGTGGCCAAAGGGCTCTCTTGGAAGGGAAGTTATACCTGTCTAGGAATGGGCTGAAACTGTATGGGAAAACCAGGAAGTGACACCAGTCTTCTCTAGGAATTGCAGAAAATTCCATGTTTTTACCATAGTGTTTCAGCCAATTCCTAGACAAGTATGACATCACTCTTGGATTTTACTGGAAATGACACCATGCCATCAGCCAACAACCATTTTTTAAATTTTATTTTGCTCCTGCCACCAAAACACCAGCTGGGGATGGGGGATCCCTGCCTCCAAAGGGGGCTCAACAATCTTATTGTTGGGAGGAACACAGTTATTATACCCATGAACTCTTTAAAAGGCCCCTAATTCATGCAAACAGCAAGTGAGGTGGCCAGTATGCATTCCTGGACTGTACCACTAAGTCTACAAGTTGAGGGATTGCCTGACTGAAAGTTCCTTTGGATGAATGAAAATTTCAGCACAGAATTCTTGAGGCCGAAGGAGCACAATTGCAGTCTAGCCTTCACTATGATGTTTATTTAGTGAATGCATATGTTGCTTTTCAGCATGAGTTAAGAACAGAAGAACCCTACTTGATCAGATTAGTATCCTGTATTACACAATGACCAACCAGTTTCCCTAGAGGCCTAACAAACAACAAGCAGAGAAGAGATTGGATTTATACCCCACCCTACACTTGGAGTCTCAGAGTGACTTACAAACTCCTTTCCCTTGCCCGCCCCACAACAGATGCTCTGTGAGGTAGGTGAGGCTGAGAGAGCTCTTTCAAGAAATGCTCTTTCAAGAACAGCTCTGAAAGAACTATGGCTTACCCAAGGTCATCCAACAGCTGCAAGTGGAGGAGTAGGGAATCAAACCCAGTACTCTCAGATTAGAGTCCACGCACTTGCCCACTACACCAAACTGGCTCTGTACAACAAACAAGACATAGAGACAGAGGTCTTTCCCTAATATTGCCTATTAGCAGGGGTCATTTGGGGCCAGAGCACTCCACCAGCTCAGGAGTGGGCACTAGGGCAGCCATGGGCCGAATCAGATTCTCTGATCTGATTTGGCCCGCCACTGAATTGCCGCTGAAATTCGGCGGCATCTTAAAAAGCAGCTAGAGGAAACGGGGTTTGAGGGAGAGGCTCCAAACTTGCATGGTAGCTACTGGAGCCTCTCCCCCAAATACCTACCAAGTTTCAAGAAGATTGGACCAGGGGGTCCAATTCTACGGGCCCCCAAACAGGTTGCCCCATTCCCTCCATTGTTCTCTAAGATGGGGAAAAAGTAACGTTTTTTCCCACCATAGAGAACAATAGAGGGGATGGGGCAACCTGTTTGGGGGCCTGTAGAATTGGACCCTGTGGTCCAATCTTCTTGAAACATGGTGGGTATTTCAGGGAGAGGCCCCAGCAGCTACCCTGCAAGTTTGGAGCCTCTCCCTCAAACCCCCTCTCCTCCAGCCCCTCATATAACATATGAGTTTTGCCATTGACTTCAATGGACCATAGGGTATAATGGGGCTGAAACTGACATTCGGCAGGCCAGCTGGGGAAGGGGAGGGGAGGCTTTTGAAGATGCCCTCCCTTATGCTTCCCTTTCTGACATACTTCTGGTGATGTCAGGGGTGTGGCATATGCTAATGAGTTATGCTAATATGTATGCTAATGAGCTCTTGCGCCTCTTTTTCTGCGAAATGACCCCTGCCTATTAGCACTGGTATTCAGAGGTTTTCTGCTTCTGGACATGGAGGTTTCCTTCAGTCATCATGGCTAGTAGCCATTGAGGGACTTCTTTTCCATGAGAGTTCTCAGAGTGGTAAAACATGGAAAGCTCGTGGGAGGAATTCCTTGAGTGAAGCTACAACTAGGCTTGATAAGCGGTTCCAGAGTACTTCCTGTCTTGCTCTGATGGTATTATTGATGGAAGCCAGAAAGAAGAGGGCTCTGGCTGTTTTGATGGAAGCCGAAGAAAGGCAGGTTCTCAGCTGGAGTTGGAGCCAAGTTTGACTAAATAATGCTTACCTGCTGCCTCTGTTTCATATGATGACCCCTTTGCTGAGTTTTTGTTTTCCCCACACCAACATGAAATTTCCCACTGGCAGTCCAAATGGTGCAATCCAAGAACAGTTTTGTTGTTTCATTCATTTGATGACTAAAAACTGACACATGAAACCTGAGGTATCACTAGGGACATACCATCTTGGGGAGTTGTGGTTGCACAGACGCTAAGGACTGCCAGTTTTACACAGCACAGTCTGCTAGAGAGCAAGATACTGGGGAAGATAGACTGTATACCGGCTACTGTTCTACAGCAGTGGAGGCAAAGCTTGAAAAGATCATTAAAATAAAAGACCATTTTTTCCTGTGTTTTGCTTGTATCCTTCAAAGTTAGAACAAGAATGATTATTAGCCCAGCTGGTGATATCACTCACCTCTCTGCAACCTTTTATCAGGAGCTATTCTTCTCATGCCTTACAGTTTTGCCCAGTTTGTACATCTGACTGTGTTACGGTTGATTCCACCAACTAAGAGGTTAACAGCCTCTGGCTTAACTGCATGGGCCCCAGTAAAAGTTGATTTGAAGTGAAATGTTTTCACTAGAGGAGCTGAAAGTCTGAGCAGTAATTGTCCACAGCGTCCTGGTGGGAAAAAGGCACCAAATCGGCCTCACACTTGCCAAAAAATGATCACATGCCAGCTCAAAGCCCTGCCCGCTATTTTCAGATGTGTGGGGTTTAGCTGCAAGTAAGCACTGACAAAGAGCAAGTGCTCTGTGCATGGTCAGATATTTTATTTATTTATTTATTTGACTTGTACCCCGCCCTCCCCACCAAGGCAGGCTCAGGATGGCTTACATAAAAACAGCAGCAGATAAAACAGCAAAATAAATATCAGCATAAAACACGCAACATAATTACTAAAAACAGTTTACATGGCGATGGCGGTACAATAGTAGCAGAATACATAATAAGCAAACAGTCAGTGGTAGGTTTCACTGTCAGCAAGCTCAGGCGGGATAATGATATTGGCGCACAGGGCGTAGATGGTGAAATGTGGCTCCTTACCTAAAAGTCTGGTGGAAAAGCTCCATTTACGAGGCCCTGAGGAACTGTAAAAGTCCTGCTGGACCCTGATCTCTTCCGGAAGCTCATTCCACCAGGTTCGAGCCGCCACTGAAAAGACCCTGGCCTCTTTTGTCTACTGCTACATTATATGTTGTAGAACATTTTGAGACAATGTTCTGGTGTACAATAAAATAAAGATTTTCACAGAGCTGAGTTGCCCCATCCCTTCCTCACAACATTGATGTACGTTTAATGGATAATTCTTAGGCACGTATGTACAGATGGGGTGGCAGGAGCTAGACTTGTGGGTAGAAGCAAGCAGAGGTAGAAGGGCAGGCTCCTAAGCAATTGTACCACACCCATCAAGAGAATTCATGTCGCCTACTAGCTAGGGTTGCCTACCCCCAGGTGAGGCTTGGAGTTAAAACTGACCTTCAGGTGACAGAAATCAGTTCCCTCAGAGGAAATGGCAGCTTCAGAGGGTGGACTCTATGGCATTGTACTCTGCTGAGTTCCCTCACCACCTCAAACTCTGCCCTTTCCAGGCTCCAACCCCCAAATCTGCAGGAATTTCCCAACTGGGAGCTGGCAGCCTTATTATAATATACTGGGTCCAGACACATTGCAGTGAAATCTGCTCATGGTTTATTAACAGATGGAAAACAAGAACTCTGTGGCAGGACCAGGGGTCTGCTTATATGCAGGTACAAACCCCACCCCTGGTCATACCCAATTTTCCTGATAGGATTATTTACAATGCAGCTATGCCCATAGGTCCCCTTAAGGATCCTGTGGAGCCGATTGGCCTGATTTATGATCCACATGGGCTATTGTTTGCCCATGTGAAGCTCTGGTCATTTTCCCCACCACGTGTTCGATCCTTGATCGCATGCGTGGTCACCCTTAGTGTCATGAGTGCCTCTGGGGATCCGCCTTCTGCAGATCTAAGTGAGGTGGAGGATCAGCTCCCAGCTCCAGAGGAGCCTCCACCCGAGCCAGATGAGGCTCAAGCAAGCACCTCCCAGGCTTTTGCCCCAGCACCAGCAGCAGCTGAGCCACAGCTAAGTTCAAGCCCACCTGATTCACCTCCTCGGGTGGAATGTCTGAGATCCCGATGCAGGCAAGACTTAGCTGTGAGCAGGGGTCCTTTCGTAAAAAAAGAGGTGCAGGAGCTCATTAGCATAACTTATTTGCATATGTCACACCCCCTGACGTCACGGGAAGTGTCAAAAGGCCACACATCCCTGATGTCATCGGCAGTATGTCAGAAGGCAAGAAGGGAGGGAGGGAGGGAGGGAGGGGGAAGGAAGGAAAGGAACAGGAAGGAAGGTAGGTAGGTAGGTGGGGGAGAGAGAGAGAAGAAAGAAAGGAAGGAAGGAAGGAACAGGTAGGTAGGTAGGTGGGGGAGAGAGAGAAGGAAGGAAGGAAGGAAGGAAGGAACAGGTAGGTAGGTAGGTAGGTAGGTAGGTGGGGGGAGAGAGAGAGAGAAGGAAGGAAGGAAGGAAGGAAGGAAGGAAGGAAGGAAGGAAGGAAGGAAGGAACAGGAAGGAACAGGAAGGTAGGTAGGTGGGGGGAGAGAGAGAAGAAAGGAAGGAAGGAAGGAACAGGTAGGTAGGTAGGTAGGTAGGTAGGTGGGGGGGGAGAGAGAAGAAAGGAAGGAAGGAAGGAAGGGAAAGGAAGGAACAGGAAGGTAGGTAGGTGGGGGAGAGAGAGAGAAGGAAGGAAGGAAGGAACAGGAAGGTAGGTAGGTAGGTAGGTGGGGGGGGAGAGAGAGAGAAGAAAGGAAGGAAGGAACAGGTAGGTAGGTAGGTGGGGGGAGAAAGAGAGAGAGAAGGAAGGAAGGAAGGGGGAAAGGAAGGAACAGGAAGGTAGGTAGGTGGGGGGAGAGAGAGAGAGAGAGAGAAGGAAGGAAGGAACAGGTAGGTAGGTAGGTGGGGAGAGAGAGAGAAGGAAGGAAGGAAGGAAGGGGGAAAGGAAGGAACAGGAAGGTAGATAGGTAGGTGGGGGAGAGAGAGAGAAGGAAGGAAGGAAGGGGGAAAGGAAGGAACAGGAAGGTAGGTAGGTGGGGGAGAGAGAGAGAGAAGAAAGGAAGGGAGAGAGGAAGGAAGGAACAGGAAAATAGGTAGGTAGGTGGGGAGAGAGAGAGAGAGAGAGAAGGAAGGAAGGAAGGAAGGAAGGAAAGAAGGAAGGAAGGAAGGAAGGAAGGGGCGCTTCTCCCCCCCACTGGGGCCAGCGTTTCCCTCCCTCCCCCTTCTTGCTTGGGCCCCAGGGGCTTCACGCAGCGGGCAGCGTGTTTCCTTTGTTTCCGAGTAGTCACCGTGCGGGAGGGGGCTCGGCTGGCAAAACTTGCCCAGGGCTGTCTTCTCTTTCCAGAGGGCAGGAGGTTGGAGACGCGTTCAGTTCAAGCGCCCGGGGATCGGGGCACCGTGGGGTGGAGGGGAGAATGCTGCTGCCTCCCAGCATCCCTTTCCTCCTGGCTCCTCCGTAGGCTGCCGGGGCGACTGTTTTGCTTTCATTTTTTTGGCCCTCCCATGTGATTGTGGCACGCCCACCCCCCCCTCGCCTGGAGAGATGCGTGTCGACGGTGTGTTGTCTAGATGCTCCGCTCTCGCCCCCTCTCCTCTTCCCTCCCCCCCATGCGGTTGACAGCAGGGGAAAGTCTGAGTCGCTGGATTGCAGGAAACCGGGCCTGCGGGGCAATTATCTGGATGAGCCCTCTTGTTTCCCCCTTTAATGCATCATTCCAAGTCCGACATAATCCCCGGGAGGCACGGAGAGACCGCCTGTGCCAGGATTTTTTGGGGGGGGGAGAGAGAAAAGGGTCGCGATTCCCGGGAGTGTGAGTGGGGGGGAGGAGGGAAGGGGGTTCTCCCCGGGCCGGCGGCGGCCTGCCGCGGCCCGGGAAGAGTGAAGGGGGGAGGGGAGGGGCTTTTTCCCGGGCCGCCGCCAGGAAGAGTGAGCGGCCGGCGGCGGAAAGAGTGAGCGAGGGGCGGGGCTTTGTTAAGTCCCCGCCCCCGCCCTCCTCTTTCCCGGAGCGGCGCCCCGGCGCGCCCCGGCCCCAACAGAGCCCTGGCTGTGAGAAGGAAAGAGGCACGCCTGCGTGGTTGCAGATCACTAAGCCCTGAGTTTTAGTAGGAGCCGGGACCTCACTGCCAGCTGCTAACTAGCACAGGAAGTGGCTGGGTATTTTAGGCACAGCACAGAGACTACCAACTTGTGCTAGCAACAAGTCTTCTTGGCTAAGCTCTGCACCCATTCAGCTTGTGACTTGACCTGTTTCTGGAACCTCTGGCTTTTGACTCTGGACCTGCTTGACTTCGGCTCTGTTGACTCCTTGGACTGGTTTACTTGTGAGTTTTCCCACTTTGACCCTGGCTTGGACTGACTCTGCTTCTGGCTCAGTGTTTTGGACTTGGCAATTGGTTCCTGCTTTGGTTTGACCTCGGACTGTCCCGGACTTCCGCTTGACTCCTGGCCTGTTGGCAGCCAGCCCGTGACACTTAGTACATAACACTTGTGTGACAACTGCAGGGGTATGCTCACACATTGCTGTTGCCTTCTGTGTCTGAAGAGGGCTCTGAGGCATCATAAGTGCTAATGAGGTGTGTTAGTTGACAAATTGGACTGGGGAGAACTGGGCTTAAACCCTGCCTGGCCTTAATGGTTCCTGGTGACCTTGGGCCTACTTAATCTCTTTCACTTCAAACTATAGGATTCTGAGGATAAACTGCGGAATAGAAAACCACTAGAGTTGCCAACATTCAGGTCCTTTCTGCACTAGGCCTTAAATCCTGATTCAACCCTGTCCCCAAACTTACATTCTACACTACACGCGAGTTCACCCCCGTAATTATCTTAGGGTATTTTTACATTCTACACTACACTCGAATTCACTCCTGTAATTATCTCAGGGTATTTTTTGTTTCCACATTACATTGAGGTCACCCCAGTTGCCCTGGGATAAACAGATGCTGTTATAACCAGGGATAAATGCAAGGTATTGTGTTGTGAGTTGAACTCTGATAAAACCAGGGATGAGGTCCAGTTGTGGAAAGGACCTCAGACTGATCCTTCTAGATGTCCCATTAATATCACTTTGATCTGCAGCAATGATCAAGTGATGTCTTGTGACAACATGCCATGAAAAGTTTCAACTGCTTATTTTAACACACTAAACTTCTATTAAAGGGGCAGTTTTTTAAAATCTTGGTCATGGCAACCCTAAAAACCACAGATGTTATTCTTTAGAGCAAAGGAGGAATAAAAGTCAGTTGGTGCCAGGAGCAAGGCAAAGTCTCTGGCAGGTAGGGTTTTCCACTTCCAAGCTGGGAAATTTTTGAAGATTTGGGGCAGGAGCTGAAAAGGGCAGATTTTAGACAGGGGAGGGAGCTCAGTAGGGATGCAATAGCACTCTGGGATTCTACTTTTGAAGCTGACATTTGCTCCAGGGAAGCGAATATCTTTGTCTGGAGATCAGACCTCCTGCCCTCTGCCCACTGTCTCCACCACTGCTATGCAGGGCAGGATAGGAAAAATGAGGGGAAGACTCATAGTGCCAGTGGTGCAATGTCACTTCTATTGTAAATGCAGAAAAGCTTCAAAAGTTTTACTTCCAGTATAAATACAGAAGTGACATCACCATGTTGGAATGACACTCTTAAGCTCCCCCCCCCCAACTCTCTGGTAAAACTTCATTCCCCCGTCCCCATCCCATCCCTCTCCTGCCAGTTGCCAGCCAATGGCTAGCAACCAGTGCTCCCTCTAAGCTGAGTTAGTGTGAGTGAGCTCACAGTTTTTTAGCCTTCGGCTCACACCTTTCTGTCTCAGCTCAGGAAGGATGGCTCCAGAGCAAACTAATTTATGCAGTAGGCAAATCGCTTGCTCACAACTCTAATGCCAGTACCTCACAAAGTAGAATTTTTGCTCACAAGACTCCACAGAGAGAGCATTGCTAGCAACCCTAGTTTCATTTCATTTACATTTTTTTATCCCATGTGTAAATTGTTGAAACACTGCAAATAAGCAGCCTTGATCTACATAGTGACATTTTCCTCTATGCTGAGGAAAATTTAGTTACAATTTTGGATCCAGGCTTCGGGAGGTGGATTTCTATTGTGATTGCTTCATTTCAGGCATGGTGTTACCAGTTCACATTAGAAATTTGTGTAGTGATTTCATATTCTATACTTTTGGGACCATTTTCCATGCACATATACTGCAGACACCATTTTTCTCAATACTCAGCCAATTTGAGGGTCTCTGGGGCAGCAGTCGTTAAACATAACACCAACAAAATTGCACAAGCCACAATCTTCCTTCCAGACCCCCAAATTTCAAGCACATGCAGCAAAATTTCAAGCACATGCAGCAAAATGCAGAAAACTGGGCTCCAGCAAGTACCTCAAGAAAGCCAATTTGGTGTAGTGGTTGAGTGCAGACTCTAATCTGGGAGAACCGGATTTGATTCCCCATTCCTCATCATGCAGCTGCTGGTGTGACCTTGGGTCAGTCAAAGTTCTTTCAGAGCTGTTTTCTCAATGGCAGTTCTCGAGAGAGCTCTCCTAGCCCCACCTACCTCACAGGTTGTATGTTGTAGGGAGGGAAAGGGAAAGGGATTGTAAGCCGCTCTGAGACTCCTTTGGGTAGTGAAGGGTGGGGTATAAATCCAATCTTGTCTTCATTTCTGCACATTCTGCATATGTGCACTACAGACACCATTCTTTTCAATGCACCGCCATTTCTAGGGTCCCTGAGATAGCATTCATGGAACACAAGCACATGCAGCAAAGCAGCTCCATTTAACTGGGCCAGGATCCGATTGGAAGGAAATATGCCATTGCTTGGGAAATGAACAGGATCAGAGAACAACAGGTGCACACATATACTACACATTCCTTCTCTGCAATTTGTCTGCAAAAGTGATTGTCTGGGACTGCTAGGCCATGTGATCTTAGGGGAAGCCCACAAATTACCAACTGTTTAACAAAGTAAAATATGATCTTCCGGTTTCAGTGACTCCATGGCGGGCGTGTCCTCTCGAAGCTCTGGGAGACACGACCCGGACCCAGCAGCTTGAAGGGGTCTTCAGACTGGTGCCAGACCCCCAGGGACCCTTGTAGGGAGACCCTGCCTGAGGCGCTGGGGGTAGCCTCTCTCTGGGATGGCGATCCCGAGATCAAGGCACCCCTCTGCCTCCAGAGGTTCAGCCGCTGCCGTAGCCTCCGGGCAAGCACAGATGCACACTGGATGGCTGCAGAAGTCAGTGAGCTTCAAAGAAGAATGCCTACCTGGAAAGCATGGCGATCTGTGAGTAATCCCGGTATTCTGAAGATTCTCGGTGGTGAATAGTTTAAAGCAAAAGGGGGGGGGGGGTTAAAGTTTAAATCCCCCCACCTCTTCTTAAAGTAACCGAGCCACAGAGAAGCTGATTGCTGTGGCTGAAGAAAGAGTGAGTGAGTCTGTTGAAGAGCTCAAAAAAAAAAAAGCAGGAAAAAGACTTTCAACTACCTAAAAGGTTTTTTTCTGTAAAAGTAAACAAAAAGGGATGTCTGGTTGGGGAGAAAAGATGGCAGGCAAGCCAAAACCTTCTTCCGAGATGCAGACTTTTCTTCTGGGAACAAAGACTGAGTCCAGTACAGACCTGACTGCTGCACTGGCTGTTACTTTGAGCCTTCTAATGGAACAGCTGAATACTGTGAATGCTAAACTAGATTCTCTACAACAGCAAGTGACAGAAGCAAATAAGAGGGCTGAGCAGACAGAAAAAGGCTTGGTAGAAGTTAAGACCAAAGTTGAGAAGACAGATGCAAAGCTGACCATGATGGAAAAAGAAAGGATTTCTGATAATGATAATCTGCTGAAACTTCAGATGGAGAGATCATCTTTCTTCCTGAGATTCCAGGGTGTACCAGAACAAAAAGGGGAAAACCTCAAAAAGATTCTTAGTGAGGCAATAGCTCCTATGAAAGATCTACAAGTGGATCAAATTCAAAGTGACATGGATATGGCCTATAGGACCTATCCTGAATTTGTAAAGAAGAAGAATCTGCCTGGAGAAGGTAGGGTGAGGTTTTCCAAAAAGTCATCCAGAGATGTGGTGCTCAAGGTCACAAACAGAAATGTCCTGAAGATCCAAGAAGAAGACATTAAAGTTTTAAAAGATATTCCATTTGAGATCAGGAAGAAGAGGAAACCTTATAAGACTTTGACAGCGTACTTTCAATCAGAAGGTATTATGTATCGTTGGCTCACTCCTGAAGGTGTGGTTTTAACTTCAAAGAGAATAAACAAAGAATTGACTTGTCTGCTAAAGCCAAAAAATTCTTGGACAGTTGTAAAGAACAGAAAACTAAAATTCCATCAGAGGATTCTTTGGATTTGCTAGAGAGCATCTATGGTCTGGACGGCTCAGACACTTCGGGGAAACAAAGCTCAGAAGATGAAGAGTCTGACTCTGCTTTGGGGGCAGCTGCACCGAAACCCCAAAGAGGCAAGAAGGGGAAAAAAGGAACTCTTAAAGAAAAATAAGCTGGTTTTGTTGTTTGGAAGTCGTGATTGTATACCTCACTTTAAATTTCAGTCACTTTTGTAAAGTAAGCTTTTAACTTAGGAATTTTGTAGTTTAATTTAACTTAAACTACAAAACTTGTTTAACTTAAACTTCTTCTTTGAAAGTTGGAAGCAGATATATTCAGTATAACTCTTTGTTTTTGGTTTCTGTATACTTTAGGGTAGAATAGTTTTTTTTAGGTAATGTAGTGTTTTTAGGTGTTGTAGTCATAAAAAAAAAGTAAAATATAAGGGAATGCATCTAAACTGTAAATTCTATCACAACATTTACTAAAACCAGACTGTCAGACAATAGAAATTAGTAGATTTTTTTTAAGCAGTTGTATCCTGGTAATTCCACTAGCATTTCCTCTGGCATAAGAGACAGGAGAGACTCCTTTTGACCACTAAAATGCTGTCTCAGGGAATATGGGACCCAAGTAAACAAAAGCAGCCTTGGATGTGGCTGCAGGAAAGAGGGAGATCTGGCAAAATCCAGCAGAAACAATGGCAGGGAGCAACCCAAAACCCTTCTCTTTGAAAGACCATGGTCAGCAACTCATTTCCCTTGAGGGTCCCTAAGTATTTTTGCTATAGCCACCATACTGTATGCACCACTTTTGTCTTTGGGATAGCAGCTAGGATGCAGGTCGGCAGGCAGCACCCCTCTGGGAGGCTGGTTGGACTTTTCAGAGTCCCCTTGAGCACCTCTGCTGTTTTCTTTAGCAGTGGCAAAAGTATGAAAGTGTAATGGTGCTGCATCTCTCCTCCTGTCTTTTCCATTTCAGCCTGCTTCTGAAAGAAGAGGAAAGAAATATAGCAGCAAACATGAGAGGGAGAGATGGTGGGGGAAAGGGGACAAAGGAGGCATTTAAGACAGACCTCCGTAAGAGCGGCGGTAATGAAGGTTCGCTTTGCTCGGCCCAAGAGATGAAAACAACAGAGAGGGGTTATTTTGCCAGGTTAGTGCAATCCTGCCTCTTTTGTCTCACCCTTTGCTTTCCCTGGTGGGCACTGAAACCGCCTGCTGGTGCCCCGTGCCTGAATGTACCTGGCACAGTTCATCCCATTGCCTCGCACAGTGGCAATCGTTTAAGCAATTCCCACAGCTGCCTTTGTAAGAAGCCTCTCTCTTAAGCCTCTGGTTTAAGAATTTAGAGTAATCATGTAAAAATGATACCCCTGTGCTCTATGATCCGCTGAATCTCACTAATGCCGGATCCCAGAAGAGGGCTTATTAATGAAAAGATGCAATGCCTCACTCTCGGCTCATGTTTCACACGAATCTCTCTCATGGATTCAGGCGTAAACCTCACTGCTGATAAAGTGCGTATAATGAATCCCCGTGCTCAGCGAGTAGGAAACGTCAGACTGACGGAAGAGCTACCTGCTCTGCTCTCTCTGGCACAGCAGAGAGGCGTTTGGCAGCTAGAGGAATAAAAGGTGCTATGGCACATTGGTAAGAGCAGTGCTTTTCCACATCAGTGTCTCCATTAAGGAAAACCTGGGCATTGCAAAGGATTCTGGGGTTTGGTATACAGGGTGTGGCCTATACAAGCAGAATATTCATTGGGCCAAGGCAGGCCTATGGGTCCTCACATCTGTCAGCAATGTTACTGAATCCTATGTATCTGTGTTACATTACATCAAGTTGTTTCACAAATGGCAACCCATTTTTAATGATCTCCAAAAGGTCCTGGCATTGAGAGCCTTGCTCAGGTCTTGCAAACTGAAGGCCGTGGCTTCCTTTATCAAGTCAATCTACCTCATGTTGGGACTTCCTCTTTTCCTACTGCTTTCCACTTTTCCTAGCATTATTGTCTTTTCCACTGAGGCTTGTCTTCTTATGATATGAACAAAGTATGGTAGCTAGGGTTGCCATTCTGCAGTTGAGGGTAGAGGATTCCCTGGTTTTGTGGGCTTCTGCCTGTCGCCAGCCAGCTAGCCAGTGGGAGGAAATCCCCCCCCCCCCCATCAGCAATGTCACCAGAAATAAACTCGACATGCTTACATGACGTAGTTTTGCCCCAAAACCAGAGTATCACCCCCAATGTCACCAATGAGCCTACATCACCCAGAAGTGACAGGGGGCGATGCTTTGGTTTTGGGGAAAAACTCTATGTATGGTTTGAGGCTGATTTTACTGTAGAGTTTTGCCCAAAAACCAGAGCATCGCCTCTGATATCACCGATGAGCCTATGTCACTTCCGGGTGACATAGACACATCTACACGTTAGTTTTGTGTAGTGGTTAAGTGCACGGACTCCTCCACTCGCACCTGCTGGATGACCTTGGGCAAGCCATTGTTCTGGCACAGCTGTTCTTGAAAAAAAGCAGTTTCTGTCAGAGCTCTCAGCCCCACCTGCCTCATAGGGTGTCTGTTGTGGGGAGGGGAAGGGAAAGGAGTTTATAAGCTGCTCTGAGACTCCTTTGGGTAGTGAAGAGTGGGGTATAAATCCAATCTCTCCTCCTCCTCCTCCTCTTCTTCTTCTGGCTCCCAGAATGTCTTCCCACCACCACCCCTGCATTTCTGACGGACCAGGCAATTCTAATGATAGCCTCAGTTTAGTCATTTAGTCATTGAATCCTACCAATTTAGTCGTTTAGTCACCGAATCCTATACTCCCGCAATTGTGTCTTGCATAGTAATAGGGAAGCTCTTTAGGGAAGCTAGGCCACTATTTTGGATCCTCCCACTGGTGAACTTCGGATAGTCTTCTGAGGAACCCTCAAAGTTCTAAGAATGAAACCCAGCAGATTACAGCAATATTACTGAAGGGCACAATGTTTAGCTGAGTAAAGCAGGCCTTTGGCATTCTCTGTTTATATAGAGGTAGCCTTGGTCCAAAGCAAAATCCCAAAGCAAAAGACCTGTAATGCCTTTAATATGGAATGACAAAATAAACACAAAACAAAGTGCAAGGTTTTGCATTCCGCAGATATCTTTCTCAAGCTGTATTTTTTTTTAAAAGACTTGATTTTAAGGTCTCTTGGCACAATCTCTCTTAAAAACAGAAATACTGGATTTAAAGGGATGATTTTGATCAGAAGTGTGAAGAGGCATGCTTGTTGCTTTTCTGGTCATCCTATTTTCCCAATACAAATTGCCTCTCCATTTGCTCTTCTTGACAGTATTCTAGATGCATACATGCAAGGCCTCTCCATAAGCCTCTTCATCTAGTTTGTTGGTAAGCAACTGGGGGCTGTGGAAGGTAATATGCAACAGAAAAAAATGGCCAGCAGGAAGGGTTCAGCAGTTCCTGCAGCTTATACAGTCAATTACTGCCTCTTGGAGCTTCTGATTGGACTTTGTTATGTAAGTTTACCTGCTTAGCAACTGGCCTAAAGTGGTACAATAATGAGGAGGAGGAGAGTTGGATTTATACCCTGTCCTTCACTCAAAGTCTCAGAGCAGTTTACAATCTCCTTCCCTTCCTCTCCCTGGTTCTCCAGATTAGAACTCACCAATCTTAACCACTACACCAAACCACTGTCTAGGGAGCCTGTTGGAGAAGTATGTTCCAGCATTTTTGAGCCACTACTGAGAAGGCACTGCTCTGAAACAGTTCTTCACAGAGGTACTGAAGAGACTTTTCTGCAAAGATTTTAGCAGTCATGTAGTACGCTCTCCTAAACGGGACTTTCGTGTTTTTGTTGGGATCTTCTGCCAGAAGTGACGTCATCACATTGCTGCTGTCATGGGGGTGATACTGTAGTTTTGGGGCAAAACTCTATGGGTTTTTGCCCCCAAAACCATAGAATTTGCCCAAAAACTAGAGTATCACCCCCCCCCCGATGTCAGCAACACAATGACATCCCTTCCAGGTGATGTCATTACACCAGCAATGCTGATGCAGGAGGGGGCTGTTTGGAGGTGGGGCTTCCCCCACCAGCCAGCAGCAGATTGGAGCCCCCAACCGGGGGTATGGCAACCCAATGTTGGAACCAGGCCAGAACCTTGAAGTGAAACAAATATTACAGCTGAAATGTATGCATTTATTCACTGCATCTATATACTATTGTTTTTCTTCCCAAGCACCCAAGGTGGTTTTCATTTAAGAGCTATGATACAAATGAAAAATGGCACTGGGGAGTGAATTCAAATCTGCCAAAATAAAGCACATTTATATTGTCCAAAACTGGCTTTTTAAATCTAACTTTTCTACAACAAGAACTGGGAATGCCCCTGAGCTCCTTGGAAGCAGGCAGACTAAAAATATAGAGGAGGGGTTCTTTATGGTTAATTATTTTGAAAAAGAGGTAAAAATATTGCATTTGGCAAGCTGATATTGACAAAGTATGATTCAGCTTTTTATGGATCCAGTCCTTCATTAGAGTACAAGACTGCATGCTATGAAGGGAATCCTATGTTTCCAGTCCCCATCTCAAACCAGCCTCCATCCCAAGTGTTTCCTGTGTCACATGTAGGAAAGGGGCTGGATTATATCTTCACAGTTTATCAAGAAGATTTGACAAAGTCTTGACTATTGTCATGGGCTGGGTGCAGGCGGGGCGAGAGAGAGCGAAAGTCCAAGTCCAGTCTGAGGTCAGAATCAAGGGGTAGCAAGCAGGAGCCAAAAGGGCAGAGTCAGAAGTACAAACCGAGAGCATAGTCATTGGAAGCCGGAGTCAAGAAGCCAAGAGTTCAAAACACGAATCAGGAATCAGGAGCATGGGCGAGGGAGGTGTAGAGCGTTGTCAAACTGACTAGTTGCTGGCACGAGGAACCAGCATCAGGAGGGGAAGCTAAATACCCCTCAGGTGCTGGGGTCAATTAGTGCTCAGAATGTGTGTCCCAGCTTCTGTTAGAACTCGGTGCTGAGGGACCGCCTGCTGTGCAGGCACGCCTCCCTCCTCCAGGACACTAAGTCTTGCCTGAGCTGGTTCCGCAAATGCACCATTGGAGGAGGCGAGTCAGGTGGGCTGCCTGTCGAGCATTGTTCCTCCGCCGCTGTTGCTGGGACAGGTGGTAGGGGTACGCTGATGAGCTCTGAGGTTTCATCAGGGTCAGGTGTAGGCTCTGCTGAAGCCAGGAGCGCAGGCTCAGCTGGAGCCAGGACCGCATCCTCAGCAGGACTCATGACAACTATGTTAAAGCATCACGCAAATTAACCTTTAAAATCACAGGTTTTAAAACTCCTTATGGCATTCTAATCCCCTTATTGGTGAACTTTTATCATATGACATTAAAATCAGCAGGAAGGACTCAAGGCTTGGTATCAGGGGGCATGCTGCATGCACGTATCCGATCCCATTTTTCAGCCTTAATCCATTCAAGGATTTCAAGGAGCAGGGAACAATACATTTCTAAATAGCTACTGCTGGATGGATGTAATAGTCCTGGGCTAGCAGTACCAGTGATCTAATTTAGTATTAAGCAGTTCTCCATATGTGAAATGTATCAAGACGGAACTGAAATTTTTGTGTCATTGTTTACCAAAAATTTGTAATTGTTTTTGATAGCCCCTTTCAATTTACTTTTTTCCAACCAGACTCTCCCTTTCCCAATTCCTACAGATATTTCATCTCAATAAATCTCGTCATACTCTCTTTGAGTTTAGGCAAAATGGACAGATCTGTCTAGCAACCTTGCCACATTCCTACAAGTGATTTTTTTTTTAAAAAAAAGATCAAGGCAGAGGTCTATATCACTGTCCAGGATACATGAGAGAGGACTGTGATGGGGTGGGTAAAAACCACAGTTGTCATGAGACCAGTTCCAAAGGTCAAGTGATAGAGGCACATTCTTTCCTCATGAGTTTTTAAAAATGGTTCCAACTTTTGTTCCATAATTAGTATGATATTCAACTGGCAGTGCAAAAGGTCATCGTGAGGCACTTGAACAGATCTCTTCCTACTGCACTCTGGAAAAGTAAAGTATATGCTTAGCTAGTAGAGAATTCCACGTTCTGGGTGCTCTGTAAGGATGCCTGAATTTTGGGGTATCTTTTCATTTTCATGTGTGTTCTCTGGGAACATTTTAGCCCCTCCTGTTTGCTTGTTTCCCCCCCTTTACTCATCTCTTTTACAGCACTTTAAAAACATGTTTAGCTGTGTTGGTCTGGAGCAGCAGAACAAAGTTTGAGATACCTGAAGAAGTGTGTGTGCACACAAAAGCTTATATCCAGAATAAAACTTTGTTGGTCTTATATGTTATTTATGGGGTTTTTCACACTATTTATATGCAAAAACAGACATCTGTTTAAATGTTTAACCATCAAATTTCATTTTTGGGGGGTGGGACTTCAATCTCTTCCTGAGGGCTGAAAAACCTAAAAGAGAAGCCCAACTTTCAAATGGAACTGGCATGGTCATGAAATGTGGTAACATCTCTAGTGCTCCATCTTGAGTTCTGATGTCCCAGCTTCCTCCCCAGACATGAACAGTATTTCTTACAACAAGCCAACAGTTTCCATTTATGGGTCCAAAAGGCAGTTCAGTGATCTTACACAGAGTTTACGCAAACTCTTGATGCAGTAAGGCATCCCTGTAAGGGCAAATTCAAACACTCTCAAACTTTGCGGAAGGATCTAGAGGTGAGCTTTGTAACCCAGGACCTTCTCATCTTATTAAGCAACGTCTAAATACCCTGCATGTCCTTAGGGAGCAAGTGAGCCTTGACTTTAACATTTAGTCCAACCACTCCTGCTTTTCCATTTCCTCAACATGCACACCAAATGTATTTCACCCAGAGTTTATTGAATGAGGGATTAGAGTTATTTTCCTTACTTTAGTGAACTTTGGTTCACTTCATCCTGCATATATTATACGATTCCTGGTTTCATTGGCAAGACACCACTGTTCAGCAAATGTTGTTAAAGCTAAATAGCCAGCACTCTCGGAGCTTCTTACTCATAGGCATCGGTTTTCTTATTCTGGTGGCAACAGGTTATGAATTAAAAATGGTGTCTTAGGTTTTCAAAATGGAAGACACAGGAAGTTGTCAGAAGAGTTAAGAATTCCAGCCTGTCTCCTCCCCAGATTAGATTTCCCTATGTATTGCAGCAGAGAACTGAACTAGTGATATGTACAGATAGATGGGTATGCATTATTTCTTTTTCTTAGTGTGTGTTGTCCTTGTGAGCCCTTTGGTAATGCCCAATATTTGTTGCTGGTTTTCTTAATTTCTTCTATATCATTTTGTGCCATTGCACACAAATTGAATGCAGTTGATATGTTATATGCTTTTACATGCGGGTGGTGCAAAAATAATATTTGGGAGGATTAAATGTAACAAAGAAAATAGTGTGGAAATAAATGCCTACAAGGTTAACTTGCACAAGGGAGATGAATGATGAAAATAAGGATTTAAAAACTGAGAGCTATATATGTGAAATTCAGTGGCATCCATACTGGTGTAGCATAAACCCTGTTCAGAAATTTTGTCTACATATACCGGGAGGCTGTCAACCATGCGTATCACAAGTGAGCATCTGAACAGAAGTGCTGCACAGTTTATATGCACATATAGCTTTGGTACATGTGAACTGGATTTTCCAGGGGGCTAATTTGTGCATTCTGAAGGTGTATGCACATTCTCCTGATCAGACAACATGGTAACCAGGCACATTAGGAGGAGTACACTCAAGATAACATGTTAGCTGGGCTCCCAGTCAGTGTTCCCTCTAAGCTGAGTTAGTGTGAGCTCAGTTTTTTAGCCTCCAGCTCACACATTTTTGTCTTAGCTCAGGAAGGATGGCTCCAGAGCAAACTGATTTATGCAGTAGCCAGATCACTCACTCACAACTTTAATGCCAGTACCTCACAAAGTAGAATTTTTGTTCACAAGACTCCACAGCTTTTTTGCTCACAAGACTCCACAGCATTGGTCCAAAGCATTCATTTTTTCCTGGAGAACTGATCTCTGTACTCTGGAGATAAGATGTAATTCCAGGGGATCCGCCCCAAAGCTGCCCTAACTTCTAAACTGAGTTACTGTGAGCTCACAGTTTTTTAGCCTCTGGCTCGCACATTTTTATCTTATCACAGTAAGGATGGCTCCAGAGCAAACTAATTTATCCATTAGCCAAATTGCTCGCTCACAACTTTAATGCCAGTAGCTCACAAAGTAGGATTTTTGCTCACAGGACTCCATAGTTTAGAGAGACCATTGCTCCCAGTATGTGTGGATGTTACACCTGAAAAGGGGCTGCGGTGGCTCAGAGGTGAAAAGGGGCTGCAGTCGCTCAGACACTGAGCTGCAGACTAGAAGGTCTGTAGTTCAGCAGTTTGAGACCCGAGTGCCGCGTGACGAAGTGAGCTCCCATTTCTGGCCCCAGCTCCTGCTAACCTAGCAGTTTGAAAGCAAGAAATTGCAAATAGAGGAATAGGTACCACTTTGGTGGGAAGATAACAGTGTTCCATGCACCTTGGCATTTAGTCATGCTGGCCACATTACCACAGAAACGTCTTCAGACAGCACTGGCTCTTCAGCTTGGAAACAGAGATAAGCACTGCCCCCTGGAGTCAGATTCGACTGGCTTTCGAGCAAGGGAAACCTTTTTAACACCTGAAAGAAGTGATAGTGCTGGAGACATAGTGCTGGAGACAATGTGGTGTGTTCTGCAAGGCCCTTGGTTGACGTCTCAGCCCCAAGCTTCCTAGATGGCTGTAGATTAGCCACTCTGTCTCAGTGCCTTCATCTGCAATATGGAGGCTGAGGACAGACTGGCAATCTGCCCCGGGATAGGTCTGCATGGGAAGCGGGGGAAGGGAGCCTGTTCAGATATCCGCAGCTGTCCCTCGGCTCCCTTCCGCACTTACCCGCTTTGAAACCGGTTTTCTTGCGCTTTAGAAGGACACCGGGAGAAACCGGTGTCCGGAGGCCGTCTTGCGCTTGCCTCCCGCTTCCAGGCAGTGTGAACTGGAAGAAGGCGGGAAGCAAACAGAGGCTGCAGTGCGAACGTGGCGTTTTGCCAGTTTGTGCATGAGCGCACATGCGCAAATTGCCGAAACAGCCCTATCACGAGCTGCGGAGGCCGGCCCACCTGGGGCCACTCTGCAGCAGTCTGAATGCTCCGTAACGGCATCCTTGCGCAATGTGGACAGCCAGCCCCCGGGGGATTTTTCCCCCGCAGCTTTTGCCTCTGGATTCATCCTACTCCAGATTGCCAGTCTGTCCTCAGCCGGAGATAATTATACTTTATATATGTGATCCATTCTGAAAACAGAAAGTGATATACTAATAACTAAGGATAGTTACTCACCTTTTGGTTATTACACATACTGCTGGCTTTGAGAGCCAATGGAAGGTTCCTGTTTTTGACAGGGTACTAGTTTTGCTGCTTCACCACTATCTTCAAATCATGTGGGAAAATGAACAAGTTTCTGGACTGTTCATTTTCCTGCATGATTTGAAGATAGCAGCAAGTCTGGAACCTCTTAAGACTTTAGAAAACAATAAATATAACTGAGCTCATTCGCGGGGAGGGCGGGGTATAAATATAATAAATAAATAAATAAAATACATCACAAATCAAGCACAGCCATTATAGCCATGAAGGTGTTGATCTGGTAAGTCCCTAGGTCAAAGCTTTCCTCTGTTAGGTACTTGCTAGCAGGCCCATAGCTAAGAATATGGTGGGGGGGGGGGGGTGCCTGGGCATGGGGGTGGCACGTTGGGGGAAGCTAATTAAATTAGTTTTGTTAATGAAATTAAGGCAGTTTAAATCAACTTTAAATACCCTTTTCAAAGCACAAGAACTTTCTTCCCCTCTTTCCTGCTTGAAAGAGCTGGCAATGCAGCACCAAGGTGGCGGCAGAGGAGCTTGCTGCTGGTGACGTGTGATTGATCATGTGACCTGTTCCACATGACAGGGCACATGACACCAGCCGTAAGCTCCCTCCCTGCCGTCCTGGATTGGAGATATTTTAATGCCTGCTGCATAAGGTCAGCTCCCTGGCCTGGGGGGGAGGGGGGAGAAGGCACACCACTCTTCTTCTTTGTGGGGGGCATTGTGATAGGGGGCACCCATGATGTGATAGGGGGCACCACCTGCTGTGCCCCCCCAGCTACAACCCTGCTTGCCAGGTACACTTAAGTAAAGCACTCTCTTTCCTCCTCAAATCTCCAACCTATAATTGGGGGGGGGTTTTTCATATTACTGGTTTATGCCACAGGCAAGGCATCCCCAAAACTCTCTAAAAAAACAATTTCCTTGGCCTACCAATAAATATTAGAAGGGAATAAGGCAAATAGACATCCCTGATGTTGGCAAGGTGCCTGTGTAGCAGTCAGGGCACTGAACTGATTGAAAGTATTTAAGAACCTTTATTTAAGAACTAACAAGCTGGATAGGAAAGAGAAGAGATAACCCTAACTACCTTACTAGCTGAGAGAAAGAGAGGAGACAGAGTTCCAGACCATTCTAGAAGATGGGGTCTGAAGATCTCCCAGAATTACAAATGAGCTCCAGACAACAGTGATCCATTCCCCTGCATAAAGTGGCTGCTTTGAAGGGTGGGATCTGTGATATTATGAGCCCCCAGGAGTAAGGGCTCTTCTTATGTTGTTACCCCAGAGTTGCCAGGTCCCCATTCTGGGTAGGGGTTCCGCCGCTTTTGTGGGGCCCTTTCTGCCACTGGCCAGCTGGCTGGCAGGAGGAAACCCTGCTCATAAATGCACCTGAATGTGATGTAATGACATTATCAAGAAGTGACATAATCACATTGTCGACGTCAGGGGTGACGCTCTAGGTTTTGGGCAAATCTCTGTTGTAAAATTGGGCTCAAACCATAGAGTTTTGCCTAAAAACTTGACTGTCACCCCTCAATGTCAGTGTTGTGATAACATCACATCAGGGGCAGACGGGAGTGTGTGGAGGGTCCAGACGGGTCTCTTGGCACTTTTCGCACCGGCGGACCCAGTCATCTATCTCCTTGTCAAGGCCTGGCCACCAGACATAGCTCCGGGCCAGGGCCTTCATTCGTACTACCCCAGGGTGGTGCTCATGCAGAGTGGTCAGCACTCGCGGGTGGAGGGGTTCTGGAATCACTACCCTCAAGCCCCAGAGTAGGCACCCCTTGTGGGTGGAGAGTTCTGCGTGCCGGATTGAGAAGGCCATGAACTCAGGGTCCAGATTCTTGGGCCACCCTCTTCCCACCCAGTTGGAGACCTGGGAGAGTTGACGCCACGTCCCATCCCTGAAGCAGCAGGTCCTCAAGCAGAGCGACGTGGTAAGCCAGAGCTGGGTCGGGGTCACAGGAGGGCAGTGGAAGGCGGCTGAGTGCATCCGCATGGCCCATGGCCTTCCCCGGGCAATGCACCAAGTCGTAGTCATACCCCGCGAGGAAGATCAACCATCGGAGGACTTGCGGGGACAACATCTGTGGCATGCGGCGATCCGGGGCGAGGAGGCCCAGAAGAGGTTTGTGGTCCCTGGCGACCGTGAACTTGCACCTGTACAAGTAAGTATGGAACTTTTTGACCCCGGCCACGATCGCAAGCGCCTCCTTGTCTATCTAAGCATAGTTCCTTTCATTCGGGGCTAGGGTCCAGGAGTCATACGCGACCGGGAACTCCCGGCCGTCTGGCAGTTTGTGACCGAAAATTGCCCCCACCCCATAAGGAGATGTGTCACAGGCCAATATGATGGGCAGGGTTTCGTCAAAGTGGGCAAGGACTGCATTGGACATTAGGAGGTCTTTGACACCTTAGAAGGCCACCGCCTGGCGGGGACCCCAAGTCCAAGTGGCACTTTTGTCCAGGAGCCTGTGTAAGGGCTCAGCTACTGCCACCTTGTGGGGAAGGAAGGCGTGGTAGAAGTTGATGAGTCCCAGAAAAGACTGCAGCTCAGCCTTGGACTTGGGGGCCGGGGCATCAGAGATGGCCTTTACCTTGTCCTTAGTGGGGTGAATTCCGTGGGCGTCCACCTTGAACCCAAGGAAATCTGCCGCAGGCACCCCGAGGAGGCACTTCTCGCATTTCACCTTCAGGCCGGTGTCCTGGAATCGCTGGAGGACAGAGCGTAGGCGGGCCGGGAAGGTCTTGACATCCAGAGCCGCGATCAGGACGTCGTCAAAAAGGGCTGCACCCCTGGAAGACCTTTTAGCAAATGGTCCATTAACTCTTGAAAGATACCGGGGGCTACGCTGACCCCAAACTGGAGGTGCTTTACCTTAAATGCCCCCTTGTGCATCACAATGGTCTGTGCTTCTGCTATGGAATCGTCAACCGGCAGCTGCTGGTAGGCCTGGGCCAGGTCTAGTTTCCCAAACACTCGCGCCCCGGCCAGGGAGGCCAATACGTGGCTGATGACCAGGACTGGGTAGGTGTGGGCCTGAAGTGCCGAATTGATGGTGCTCTTATAGTCCGAGCAGATGCGTTTGCCTTCATTGGCATCACAATTGGGGTCTCCCATCGGGTGTGGGACACTGGTTCTAGTACTCCCTGGGCAACCAGCTTATTGAGCTCCCACTCGATCTTGGGCCGCACTGTGAGCGGTGGATTGCGGACTGGTATGCGCATGGGCCGGACAGTGGGGTCGAGGTCCAGGGTGATGGGCAGCCCCGTATATGAGCCCAGTGGCCCATCGAAAACCGCTGGGAATTCCTCACAGATGTCGGGAAAATCTGTGGGTCACAGGATGTGTACCTCGGTGACGCCCAGCCCTAGGGGCTGAAACCAGGAGAGTCCCAGCAAGCTTGTGAGGTTGCCCACCACCACCAGGAGGCCCAAGCATCCCATAACGTTCTTAAATTGGACCCAGAACTTGCCCAACCCCCTTATCGGTATCGGGTTCTTTTGAAAGTCCCGCAGGATTAGGTCCTGGACTTTCCGAAGTCGCCCCCCCCCAGGGCAGAGGCTGCGGAGGATTATGGAGTAGGACAACCCGGTGTCTACTTCCATCTGGCAGGGGGTCCCCTCAATCAAAACTGAGACCTTAATTTTGTTGGGGGTGTTGGGGGGCAAGTTCATTACCTGCTGTGTCTTACGGTGGTGGTGGTGGGTTGCTGCTGTCTGGAGGAGTTTGGCGGACTCCTGGTGCATGGCTTGGGTGTGGCGGTTGGAGCGGGTGCAGCAGGCCCGGGTGATGTGGCCCTTCTTGCCACATGACCGGCACTCTGCTTCCTGAAAACAGCAGGTCTGGCGGTCACGCTGTTCGCCACAGCTAGCACACATGGAATGTTTGGAGTGTGATGTCGCTGAGCGGAAAGCCTTCTCACCCGAGTTGTGGGACCCCTGTCCTGGAGGCCAGCACTGTACCTGGAGCATCTCATCATCCTCAGATACTTCAGAGTCTGCAGCGGCCCGGTCTGGTGGGTGGCCGCGGATGTACCTAGCTTCTCCTGCTGAGAGACCTCAAAGGCGCAAGCCATGGTTAGCATCTCGTCCAGGGTGGTGGTGGAGTTGGCCATCAGCTTCCTTTGAAGCTTGGGGTCATGGACCACACACAGGAACGAGGAGTATAGCGTGTCCTCTATGGCCACGAACTCACACCCCAAGGAGATGGCGTAGGTCCACCAGGCAGACTCACCCTTCTGCTGCAGCTGGCGGAAGAACTTCACCCACTGCATGTTCTTGGAGGGTCTCAGCGAGAAGTGGTTCCTTAGGAGCGCCATGATGTCATCATACGTGGCCTCCTCTGGGGTACGAGGGGAAAGCAGGCTGCGGAGTAACTTCAGCGTCTTTACCCCGAAGAGGCCATGAGCCAGGACTTCTTCTTCCCGGCATCCGTGATGTCCTGTGCATCGAAGTAGGATGTGAACTGGTCCGTCCAGGCTTCCCAGGCTTCGGGGCAGGCTGGATCGAATAGGTGGGTGGTTCCCGGAGCGGCAGCCATTCTGGGATGTACAGCAGTGTGTCGAGCAAGATCCTCGGGAGCCGATGGCGGTGCAGTGGCACTGGAGCTGAGCAGGGCCGGTGGCTGACGGATCTGGTCTGGGCACAATGCGGTGCTGGTGTCGGCCGAGGAGTTGCTCATCAGGATCCCACCTTCGTCTCCAGTGAAGAGTACTGGACTCAGGAGACCAGGAGTGGTGAAATCATGAAGCCTTTATTGAGTGGTTCAGCATGCCCAGTAGATGGTCAGATCAAGCATGCTTACAGGCTTCCAGGGCCCTCATTATATGCTGGTCGGAGCCACACCTCCGGCCGCACCCAAAAGACCTGATAAGATCTACTGGACATGCTGAATCACTCAATAAAGGCTTCATGATTTCACCGTTCCTGGTCTCCTGAGTCCAGTACTCTTCAATAACCATGTGCCATCAAGTCACAACCAGCACATAGCAACCCCTGAATGGTGATGTTTTCAAGACAAGAGATTATTAGACCCCGGGACAAAGTTACTATCAACCAGGGGTCATTTCAAAGAAAAAAGAGGTGCAGGAGCTCATTAGCATAACTTATTAGCATACCTTATTTGCATATGCCACTACCCCTGACAAAGAGCACCTGACAAAGAGCAAAGAGCGGGGCACATGAAGAACATCAGGCAGGGAACCCAGGCATGTTTAAAATGGCTTTCTTTCCCTCCCCAATCCAGGGAGGGAAAGAAAGACATTGAAACATCCCCTCTCCCACTTTTCATCCACTCTCTGAGTTTCTCCGCAGTAGCTGGGGAAGGGAAGGGCAGGCATGGAAGCATGCCTCCTCCTCCTCCCTTCCTTATTGGAGCTTTCTCCACGCGGAGAAGCTCCAATAAGGAAGGGAGGAGGAGGAGGCATGCTTCCATGCCTGCCCTTCCCTTCCCCAGCCAGCCTGCCATGGCGGGCAGGCTGGAGAAGCAAAGGGCAGGCATGCAAACATGCCTGGGTTCCTTAATCCTGGGCTTGTTACTCCCGGAATGCCGTTCCTGCTCGTTCCCCCTCAAAATGACCCCTGCTCTCAATAACATTCTCTCATCTGTGATTTGTTTATTGAGATATATGCAAGTTCCAGGTCAGGTCAGTACTGTGTCAGAACTGAGGTTCACGTTGGAAACCCCAAAGACATAGACATAGCAAACCAAAGCCCCCATCAAATGTACCAATCACACTTCACAACCCTCCCGCCTAACTTTCACACTTCTACTCCCCCCCCCCCTTGGGAATATATGGCTCCCTTATCTATGATAGCGAGGATGCCTTCAAGGTCATCCCAAGTAGGGAGGTATCTTGCAAGAGAAGAGTTATGGCATTTACAACCCGGCAGTTCACACACTCCAGCATTCATCACCACCACCCAGGAATTTCCCTTCCCCCAGTCATCATGGCAAACTAAGAACAGAGTTTGACAGAGATTGGCAGAGGTGGTTTGCCATTACCTTCCTCTGTATAGCAACCCTCCCCCTATCTTCCTTGGTGGTCTCCCATCCAAGGACTAACCATGGCCAACCCAGCTCAGCTTCTAAGCTCTGACAAGATCAGTGAACTGTGAATGAAAATATTAAAAAGAAAATCAGCACCCCTAGCAAACACCCATAGCAGAGCAAGGATGTGAACCTGGGCCTTCCAGATCCTAGTCCAACCACTACACCCCACTTCCTTGGAGAGGATCTGTTGTTTCTTACACAACAAATAACATCTTTGGGAGACTGCTTCAGGTCAGGAGGCCTGCAGTGCAGAGGACTTACATGACCTGGGCCTTAGGGTCATGTTTTGTAAGCTGCTTTCGGAAAGGTGGGATAGAAACATTTTAAATAAATGAATAAGCCCTTTCCCCGTGTCATTTTTGTGGCCCTAATGTTATTTGCCTGCAGGGAACCATATGGGCACTAGCCTCATTTTGCCTTGAAGGCAAATGGCAGGCCAGGATATGTACATGAAAAGAAATTCACAAAAAGGACACAGGAAGAAAAGACTTACCTCCTACCTTTCCCTGAGCTGTGGCCCTCATGGGGAGGGGAGGGGTTCCACAGCTTCTACCTGCCATTCAGAAATCTCCCTGTGTCACGTCTTCATAATCCCCTTTCTCTCTTGACCATCATGGAATTTCAGATCATAAAGCAGGATGCGCTTGCACCTGGAGAGTTGGCAAAGATCGAGAGGGCCCCTTTCACCTTTGCAGCAACAACGGCCAAACTTCTGGCAGCCGAAGCCATTCCCCTTCTTGTGGGATTTATAGCTTGAGCCCCGCTAGATTGTTTTCATCTTTGTTCCTACAAGCCATGCTTGTTGGAGAATCACACTCTGACACAGTCATAACCTCACACTCAAAAGGAGGAGATTACAAAGGGGTCAGAATACCCCAGAGGGTTCCCCCCTCCCATGGTAAGAACCTTCCCTGTCAATTTGCCTTCTCATTTCCCGAGCTCTCCTCTGATTATTAGTGCACTGACGGAATAAAAATAACCTCATATTCCTACATGAATCATAAATAAAGCCCTTTTATTTCATCAAAGAGGATGGCAGGTTTACAGTCCTCTGCAATGTCTGTGCAGTGCGAATGACATACCTTTAATTTTGCCGACGGGCTTGTCAGGGTCCAAATGAAAAAGAGAGGAAAGCGGGGACTTCTCCAAACATTTCACTGTTGCTTTGTGAACCATCGTGTGTGTGTGTGTATCTTTGTTGGGATATCTACATTTCTGTCTCTCCACAGCAATCACAAAGTCTAACTTGTCTTGTTCAGTGTGAAACTGCAGATTTCACTAGTGGTCCTCATGATGTACAGTGGTATTCAGTCCCCAGAAGATAATATTGTACATTCAGAACACTATGGAAATATTCAGGTCACTTCAAAATGTAGTATGATTCACATACAGCCTCAGACGAGGGGTACCAATCTGCAGGTGGGGCATGGAATTCTCCCAGAATTACACCTTCTCTCCAGGCAATAGAGATCCATTCCTTGGGAGGAAAGGGCAGGTTTGGAGGGGGGAAACTCTAAAGCATCATACCCCTGCTAAGCTCCTTCTCCACAAATCTTCCCTTCCCAGGCACTAGCCTCAAATATCCAGGAATTTCCCGAGTCATAGTTGGCAAATCTACCTAGGACATATGGGAAGATATGGGAACCCTCATATGGGAAGCCTCCCATTTGATTGCTTTATTGAGACACTTTTGGCTTCCCTTAACATTTCCCAGATAGTTTGCCTCAATGTAAACCTCCGCATTTGCTTTAGGCCAAATATGGTTACAATTTAGAATGTACAGACCTCCGTTAGAATTTGCAGTAGTCTTCTGGAAAATCTTTTGACTTCCACCAAAGACCTCTACCAAATCCATTAATCCCTAGGCAATAAATGGCCTCAGAACCTAAAGGTGTAAGGCAATTTCATGTGCAAAGAGCAATATATATATTTGCAATATACTTAAGCAGGAATGACTTTTGAAAAATCAAGCATGGGTTTCCTCCTGCCTTTGAGATCCTGATGGCTCAATAGTGATGCCCCTGCCTTTCTTGTAGACTGTCTAATATTGAGTCCCTGGCAACTCCAGTGAAGGGTTCTCAGTTTGCAGACATTGGGAAAGACTTTCATTTGCCTGAAGCCTTGGAGAACCATTGTCAATCCAAGCTGGGAATGTTTAACTAAATGGACCATTTGGAGTCAAATTCAGATTCATTTTTGTTCTTTCAGCGGTCAAAGGAAGTGAACCTTGTGTGAGAAAAGGCTGCCTCTAAGAACCAAATGGAACTTCTTAGAGGCAGTCAGACTCTCCTAAAAATTAGTGGTCTGTCTTATTTCTGCTTCACTGGAATGTGATGTTCATGATTCTGGCCACGTGTTCCAAAATGGATATGTATTTGCCACAAAGGTAGAATTTCCTGTGTGATATCTTACATCCTAACATAGGGGTGTGTAGCGCCCAGATGAATGTGCCCAGTGACTTTTGCTGTTTCCTACCAGGCTGCTGCTTATCATTTCCCCCATCTAAATGTGTTTGTTACTATGCCTGGTCCAAAGCTAACTAGCAAATGCATTTTTATCCGACTCTTCCTCCAGGGAACTCAGGACTCCATATAAGAGTCTCCTTTCCACATTTCCTCTTCATCATATCCTTTTTCAAAGAGTTGGTTAGAAGCTTCCCGACCGATCCAAGACCACTCAGGAAGCTTCATGGAGGACCAGGGTCTTGAATTCAGGTCTCCCAGACCATAGAAATTTGGGGGATTCTGAGAGTATGGACTGTCATTTCTAGGTTCAGATGCAACCCCCCTCCCCACCACAATGATAAGCAGCACTGATAGGCAAAAAATGAATTAGAGGCCAAACACCTACTGGAGGTGGGCAGATAGCAAACTTAGCTAAAACTTAGGTAGAGTCATATGTTCTCAGTAAGCTTTCCACACCCCATCTAATGAGTCACACAAGCTGGGAAAGTACTTGCAGAAAACAGCTTCCAGCAGAAAACAAGTACTTGCAGAAAACAGCTTCCAGCAGAAAACAACCTGTACAACTTTCAACCTGTACAACTAATTAAAGCAAGCCATGATGGAGTCTGTGGAGCGCTGAGGGAGATTGTCAACACGTCCCTTGAAAAAGGGACGTTCCCGAGTGCCCTAAAAGAGGCTGTGGTACGCCCCCTCCTAAAAAAACCATCACTGGATCCGGCCGAATTGACCAACTACCGGCCGGTATCTAACTTACCCTATTTGGGTAAGCTAATCGAGAAAGCAGTTGCGGATCAGTTACAGAGCTATTTGGATGACGCCTCTGTGTTAGATCCCTTCCAGTCCGGCTTCCAGCCAGGCCATGGGACGGAGACAGTGCTGGTCGCCCTCACAGATGACCTCCGAAGGCATCTGGATCGAGGCGGTACGGCGGTGCTGATGTTGTTGGACCTGTCGGCGGCGTTCGACATGGTCGACTATCGGCTACTGACCCGCCGCCTCGCCGATACTGGGATCCAGGGGTCAGCCTTGCAATGGCTTTCCTCATTTCTCCAGGATCGGGGACAGAGGGTGGCAGTGGGGGAGCAGCTCTCCTGTAGACATCCACTGACTTGTGGGGTCCCGCAGGGGGCAGTGCTTTCCCCCATGCTGTTTAACATCTATATGCGCCCCCTCGCCCAGATAGTCCGGAGGTATGGGCTTGGGTGTCATCAATATGCAGATGATACCCAGCTCTATCTGTTGATGGGTGGCCAGTCGGACTTTGACCTGGGAAATCTGGACCTGGCGTTGCAGGCTGTGGCTGGTTGGCTCAGACAGAGTCAGCCGAAATTGAATCCGACGAAGACGGAGGTCCTGTGTTTGGGCCGGAGTGGCCTGGGGGCGGGGATCCCATTCCCGACCTTCGATGGGGTACCGCTGGTGCCAGCGTCGGAGGTTAGGAGCTTGGGAGTGCTGCTGGAGCCTTCATTAACGATGGAGGCCCAGGTGGCAGCCACTGCGAGGTCAGCTTTTTACCACCTACAGCTGGTCAAGCAGTTGGTCCCCTTCCTTGGGCGTGACGACCTGACCACAGTGATCCATGCTTTGGTCACCTCAAGGTTGGACTACTGTAATACCCTCTACATGGGGCTGCCCTTGTGCCAAATCCGGAAGCTGCAGCTAGTGCAGAATGCAGCGGCACGGCTGGTGACAGGCCTCCCGGCTCGGGAGCATGTCCAGCCCGCCCTAAAAACACTGCACTGGCTGCCTATAGCATACCAAATAAGGTTCAAGGTGCTGGTACTTACCTATAAAGTCCTATATGGCCGAGGACCTAGCTACTTGAAGGACCGCCTCTCACCTTATATTCCCCAGAGAGCACTTCGATCCGGGTCCCAGAACCGCCTGACTATCCCAGGGCCGAGGGAGGCCCGCTTGGCGGCAACAAGGGCCAGGGCATTTTCTGTGGCGGCCCCTTACTGGTGGAATGAGCTCCCGGATAATATCAAGGCCCTGCGGGATTTATTGCAATTCCGCAGGGCCTGTAAAACTGAGCTCTTCCGCCAGGCATACAAATAGGGGTCGCCCACAGTATATACATTGGGCCCGGCCTGATTTTTTAGCCGTCAATGACTGAATGCTGTTTTGATACCTGTACTAAAACACCGTCATCTATGCAATTTTGTAAGCTTGTTTTTATGTTATTTAAAAAAATTTTTTTTGTAAAGCAATGTATTGTGCCTAACGGCTGTTGTTAGCCGCCCTGAGCCCGCCTTATGGCGAGGAGGGCGGGATATAAATTTTAACAAATAAATAAAATAAATAAACCCATGCCACAGTGGCCCTATGACATCCTCAGTGCACTGCCTATCAAAATCTCTAGTGCGCCATTCTACTCCACCTTATTCCTGAACACTTTAAAGCAGGAGGTGGTAGTGGTGATTTCCACACCAAGGTTACATATCAAGGCACTCATTCCTTTGAAACCACCCCAAAACCCCATCACTGAGTATTTTCAATGCTTCTTAGTGGAAAAAGCGATACTAGTCTTCAAGGAGCAGTTAAAAGCTGAACTCCGATCTATTATCCAGCAGAGCTACATCAACACCGCTGGATCACCAGGACAGATGCAGAAGTCGACAGGACATCTTGGTCGAGTGCCAGTAGTGGGAAACAGTCAGAGGGGGACCTTGGAATTACAAGAAATACATGATTGCTTGAGCAGCAGGTGGAGAGCAAAAGACATTTCTGTAGCCACAAGCCCCCAACCCCCAAAGGACTGAATACTTCCAAACCTCTTTAGCTCATCTCTCCTACATCTAACAGACAGAACCACCTCAGGCCAATCATCTCTGGATACTCAAAGCATGCTCAGTTGCAGCCTATTTGAACACATACCATTAAAAAATGCAATACATAACCAACTAGATATCTTTGTATGTGAATAATAAAGCGCCTTTTAGTCACAACACATTTGTTAAGAGCTTTGAAAGAAAGGGAAAGAGAAGTATTAATTATATTTATCTTGCATAGATTGTTTGAGCTGCCTTACTCCAAGGCCTAATGGTAGGAAACCACATGTAAAAGCAAAGTGAAAGGAGTAATAATAATAAAAAAGATATCATGTAGATTTCAAATTGGAGGACCTTAGAAATTTCTCTGATAAGAAAGTCAACTAGGGTTACCAAGATCAAGGTGGGGCCTTGAATTTGCCCAGAATTACAACTGATCTCCAGAATAGAGAGATCAGTTCCTCTGGAGGAAATGGCAACTTTGGCTGCAAATTGTGTCTACCCCAGGAAGTGCCCCCAGATCTCCATGAGTCAGCACCTCCAAAATAAAGTCATGGATATTTATTCAGCTTCAGTTTATTTCCAGATTTTGGGCCCCAGTAGCTGAAGGAATTACTCATTCCATATGCGTCATCCCCCTTCTGTCTTAACCTGCTACGTGAAGCCTTACTTGTGTGCCACCATGGTTCAGGGGCTGGTATGAAATCAGGGGCCTTCTTCATGGAAGTGCACCACCTTTGGATTTCATTGCTGAAAGAAACCCATCTGGTTTGTTTCTGAGTTTTAGGCCTGTATCTCTGTCTTGCTATATGGCCTCAACCTGCAGATCAAAGGCTCCTCTGCAGCAAAAGGGGGGGGATCCTTACACACGGAAGACAAGATATCTGGGAGAAAGATAGCATAGACCTTTTCTCTGAAAAGTTAAGTTTTCTATATAGAGGGTGTGAAGAAATATAACAGTTTCCAAAATTTTGTATTGGATTCTTGCTTAATGTTTAAAATAGTTGCCTTCATAGTGTGGTGATCAGTGTAAGAACAGTTCGAGAAACTGAGGGATGTCCTCACTGATTGGTCAAGATCCGGAAAAGAGAATCAGACCTAAACTATATAAACAAGAGGCCCAGAGGCCAAAATAGTGAGGAGAAAAAGCTGAAATAAGGATATCAGAGCATCAAAGAAAAGAAATCAGTTTTGTTGAATAACTTGGACAAGAAACTGAACTGATAAAGGAACAAAGTGGAGCTAAAGGGAATCAATTTGTCTTAGGGTTGCCAAGTCCTACCTTTTCAATGGCGGGGGAGTCCGGTCCCCGCTCTGGAAGTTCTGTGAGCGCGCTTTGTGTGCGTGCGCCGTGATGATGTCACCCGGGAGTGATGTCATCATGCTGGGCATGTTGCCAGGGCGATGCTCTGGCAATCGCCCCAAAACTCTATGGTACCATAGAATTTTTGGGGTGATTGCTAGAGCGTCACCCCGGCAATGTGCCCAGCGTGATGAAATCACTTCTGGGTGACATCATCACGCTGGGGCAGTCGGCCGGATCGGGCCACTTCAGGGGTGGGGCTCCCCCGCCAGCCGAATCCAGGCCAGCGGACTGGGGACCCCTTAGCGGGGGATTTCCTGCCCCCCGGGGGGACTTGGCAGTCCTAATTTGTTTTAGAACCTGCTAGGATAGTGAATAATCTGTTTAGGCTTAATTGGATGCCTTTTCCTTTATTTTCATATCTTAAAAGTTTACATTTTAAAATATATGTTATGGGTGCTTTCAGAACTCTTCAGGAAAGAACTCTTTTTGTGGTTATTGTTCAGTCGCACAGCCAAGTCCGACTCTTTGTGACCCCATGGCCCTCCTGTCTTCTGCCATCCTCCAGAGTTCACCCAACCTCATGTCTACTGCATCAATAATGTGTAAAGAAGAAGGGGATGACAAAGGATGAGATGTTTAGACAGTGTTATTGATGCAACGAACATGGAGTTCAGCAGACTCTGGAGGATGATGGAGGACAGGAGGGCCTGGCGTGATGTGGTCCATGGGATCGCGAAGAGGCAAACTCAACTGTCCAACAGAACAATAACAACAAAAAACCATCTCATCCTTTGCTGTCCCCTTCTTCTTTTACCTTCAATCATTCCCAGCATCAGGGTCTTCTCCAGTGAGTGCTCCCTTCTCATTTGGTGGCCAACGTATTTGAGCTTCAGCTTCAGTATCTGGCCTTCCAGGGAACAGTCAGGGTTGATTTGTTTTAGGATTGGCTAATTTGATCCCCTTGCAGTCCAAGGGACTCTCAAGAGTCTTCTCCAGCACCATAATTCAAATGCATCTATTCTTCAGTGCTTGGCCTTCCTTATGGTCCAACTCTCACAGTCCTACATACCTTTTGCCTAAGCACCTCACAGTGCTGTCTTAAGTTATGCCCTTCTAAGCCCATTGATTTCAATGGATTTAGAAGGATATAATTCTGCTTAAGATGGCAGTGCAGGTCTTTGGTGCTTTATTTCCCACCCCGCATCTAAAGCCATTGCACTATATCTGGTAATTGTGAGTTGTTTGGGTCATATAAGAAACCAATACGCTTATAAATAAAAGACAGCTAAGAGGAGGGAAAGATTTTGATTTAGAAGTCCCTCTCCTCTTTTTAGAGTCTGTTTCTAGTTAATTCCATTTTGATCAAAGAGAAATTTGAAGGGAGGAGGAGCAGGAGTGGAGGTTCTGCAGAGTCACCCATCTTCCTAAAGCTTTTTTATCCCCCTGCTAGAGCACCACCTTGTGGTGTGTAACACAAAACAACTGTAAGGGCTGGAGATACAAGACGTGCACTGATTCTCTTCAAAGAGAAATGAAAGAGAAATCCCTCATTAAAAAGAGATAAGAGATAGTTGGACTATATCTTGAAAAATGAATGGGGGGATTCCCCCATCCATAACAGTGCGAATAACTGAAATACTTTTGCCATATGGAGAAATACTCCATATTTCACAGAAGAGAATATGCAGTCTCATGGACATATTGTTGTAGTCAGGGCCAATTGGGCGGGAAGGGAGGAGGCCATTTAACTCTATATGATTCTGGTGTCTGAATGCTTTATACAAGAATCACAATGTTGTACTAAGATTTTGATAGTAGCATTATTAAAAACTGTGAACTGCCTCAAGACCCCACAGGGCTACTTACACAAATCTCGGAAATAAGTAAATAATAGAGTGCTGTGTGGTTAATCACACAGAATAATTAGTGATCCCCAGGTAAAGCTGCACTTCTCCATCCGCATTAACAGTGACATTCAGACAGTTCAATGGGAACTAGGTAAGCATCACAATACAAATGCAAATGTGCCCCTAAAGGTACACTGTACAGCAGCATTAGCTTCACAGCCAGAAGGCTAGTTTTGTGCTAGAGCTGAGCAGATTTCCCAGGGCCAGTTCCATTCCTTTTCTGATTTGCAGAGTATCCCATCCCTTCTCCCTAATTTTGGTTTAGCTAGCAGAATTTCTAAAATTAATTCTGGAATTGTAGCATGTATAATTCGCGTGCACTTTCAGTTCATCCAATTTACTTACACCTTCCCCAGTGCGTTTTCCATCTTATACTGTTTACTCGTCTCCCCACCCCTGCATTACTAGTTACCATCTACAGTGCACACACGCGGCGCTAACTCAGGAATACTGGTTTTAAATGGTGTCATAGATGAAATGATATTATTAACAACATTGCAGTAAGATTTTTAATAATTGTTGATGCTACTTTATTGTTACTGTATTATTGTATTTACCATGTTGTTGTAAGCCACCCTGAGCCTTGCACTGCAGGGGAGGGAGGGCTAGAAATCAAATCAAATGAATAAAAATAAATAAATTTTCCACTCGTCTCTGCCTTATCATGCACAATCACAACACAACACAAAAGCAATCTTGGAGTAATCATATGTGTGATTATTTTAACATTAATTACTTTAATGTGGTTTTTTAAATTGAAGTTCATTATTGTTCATAGGTAAAACATGTCCCCAAAAGAATTTTGTATACATATGTAAAGTAATATCAAGATTGCTCCTAATGCCCAAGTATTTTTTCAATATGCACATGTGTACTAGTGATCAGGGGGAAAGATAGGAATAAACTAAAAGACCTGAACACTGCAACAAACCAAGCACATGTAATGTTCTGTACAAAATTCAAAGTTAAAGAACATAAAGATGGGAAATTCCTAAGGCAATGGTTCTTCTTTGACATCAAGACCAGGTAAACTGGAACTTTAAAATCCGGGGAGAAATTCTGATAAGGAAAAACTATGAGGCTTCTCCATTCGGTATACTGATTTCCTGTACTGGACTGGGGTGGCAATGTGTTTTGGAAGTGTGACCTCTGCTATGATTCTCACTTAGAGCTTTAGTTTAGATTTCTATATGCTATCTTGGAACAAATGAATAAAAGCCAGAGAAAATCTTACATGTGGTTTTCATTCTCTGTCTACTGTCCACAAATAGTGGCTTCCCAGGTCTGTTTCAAGATGTAAAAACAGTTGGGGGTAAGGAATGCTGAAGCTGCTTTTACCCACATTTATTTATTCATTCATTCATTTATATGCCATCATAATTGAGTCCATGTACATCTGGGAGGCACAGAAGTCCCATCACAGGTCTCATATAAGGTCCTTGTGGTAGCCACAGGGACTTTGTATTGTTTGAATTGACCTTGAGCTCTAATCCTGTTGGTGACCTAGAAGGACAAAGGCTTTTGCTTCATAAGCTGTTTTACCACAGTTAAAAGCTTGTGTAAAGGAGCTGAGGAACAAACCCAAATAAGAAATCATGCAATTAGATTTGTATGTTTTGTAAAAGCAGGAATCCTACCCTTCAGGGAATGAACCCTTCAGGGAATTTCTGCCTTCAGTAATACAGACTTGTTAAACTTGCTCACTCTAGTATGCTTTAGATAACCAATGTGTAACAGCAATGGATCTTACCACACTGGCATCCACAAATACCTCAATCTGGGTGTTTTTTTAGACACAAGAATTCAGAAGCACCACTGATTCATATGGCTTTCCTTGTTGTGGGTCAGCCAGGGCTCAGCAATACCAAGGTCACCTTAGGAGAAAAGCAGCCTCATGTAGCCAGTCTTGAGTTAACAGAAGTGGACTGGCAGGAAAATGAGCTACAAGCTTGTCAGGATTCACAGCCAACAGTTGGTGCAGAGCCACTGATACCCTCCAGCCCTGATTCAGCAGGTGAACCTCAGCTGGCCATTCCCAGCCCACTAGTATAACTTACACCCTTACAGTACTGCAGACGGAGGCTTAGAACAGAGCTACAGACAAAATGGCAAAGTGCGCACCTCCTGGCCCAAGAAAGGCTGTTAGGCATGAATGCAACATGTATGATAGATGCTAAGCCACCAAATAGTGTTCTAGTGTCCTGGCCTCACTGCTGGACCTCCTGAGGGCACCTGGTGTTTTTGGCCACCGTGTGACAGAGTGTTGGACTGGATGGGCCATGGGCCTGATCCAACATTGGCTTCTCTTATGTTCCTATGGCTCTGTCTTGCTTGACTTCTGGATCTCTGGCCTTGGACTGAATGACTCTGCTCTGCCTGATTGCTGGACCAAACAACTCTGCCTCACTTGACTTCTGGCACCTGATACTCAGAGCCTGCAAGCCAGTACATTCCCTATCTTCCTGTCCCTGTTGGTGGCTTAGCAAAAACTAAACATGAATAAATAGTTAGCTTAGTTCCAATGGTCAATGCTGATTAGGTCCCCTTTCTGTTTTCTGAAGGGTCTCAGTATTATGTTTAGGTCTAATCAAAAGATTATTTGAAGGGAATGGAGTAAATAAAGTGTTAAGGATGGGGAAGGGAAAGACTATTTTATTAGGCTATGTTGGCTGGAGTTGGCAAATCACACAGTTTTGTAGGGCTCAATTAACCTTTACATGTTTATTAGGTTCTGCCACAATTAATTCAGAGCCTAGTGTATCACCTGGTAGATCCTCGGAGTCTTAACTGAGCACATTACAAGAATCCCATGGAACCCTGCTTGATACCAAAAAGAACAACAGGTGGGGCTTGAGATATAAATGCTGAAGAAGAATGATCATTATAATGTAGAACTCTAGTGGACCGATGGCCTCTTTTCACATGTCATGCTAATGGCATAACATACACTTGGGGATCTGGGACAGCTGCCATTTCCCACATTCAGATTGATTGGAGGGAGAGCTTTACCTGCCTTGATGTCAACTTCCTTACTCCAGCTTTCTTGGACTACGTCCAAAATTTGGTGATCAGTCTTGTGAAGATATGAAAACTGAGAGATATGATTGTGATGTTGACAGTAACCTAAATATAATGTAGTTGATGCAGCCTACTCATTAAGAGACTGAGAGCACTCCATGATCCCTGGAATCAACTTTCCGGGGGACAAGAGGGGCTTCTAGGGGTAATGGAACACAAAAACCCTATACTTCCACTGGAGGTGGTTAGAATCCAGTCCAATGTATTATTATAGTCAGCATTAAGCTGTGCATGTCAAAAAGCGCATGTGTCTCTATGAACTTGTGTTTTCCTAGGCCATTAATGCATCCTTCTCATAACCATTGGCATGTCACTCACTAAACTTCCAGTGTGTGATTGCCCCTTTTAGTCAGTTATTATACCATACATGGAACTTGGGTGACCTAGATGGCAATGCAAAGCAGACTGAGTCAGACTGCCCTCAAGGGTAAGAGAGGCTTTCGCCTACCTGGCCTCCCTCAAAGTGAAAACAAAAACTTCTCCCTCTACCAGAGTTTGGGGAGGGGCTGAGGCTCAGTGGCAGAACATCTGCTTTGCAAGCAGAAGGTCCCAGGTCCAGCCACCAGTATCTTCATTTTAGAAGATTAGGTAAGTAGAGAGTGTGAAAGCTCTCTACTAGAAACCCTAGAGAGCAGCTGCCAGTCAGAGTAGGCAATACTGGCCTTGATAGACCCCATGGTCTGGCTCAATATAAGTAGCTCCATATGTGTGCATCCATGACCCAGCCCTCCACATTTAGCTGGGTGTGGGTTTGGCAAGTGCTCAGACCTTCCACCTCAAACCGTTGTAATGGCCACGCCAGAGTCATGCTGTTCAGCCTGCATGAGAGTTGACTTTTCAATGGCACTTTGTTTCAGAACTCCTTTTGATGTTACCTGTTGCAATGTGGCTCCTTCATGCACAGCTCGGTAACTTCAGCAGTCCATGGTAATGCTGGAAGAGTCCATGTTGTAACTGCCGTCTGTGCCAGAGTTGATCCATTGTCTAGGATGGATGTTGCAGGTTTGGAAAGGAACTGTACTGTGGACTCCTCCCACATGACTGACTTCATATTATCAATGTGACTGTGTGTTATGGAAAGGAGCCACCCTCTAACAGGCCTCACACCCTTAAAGGTAACATCAAGAAAGAAGGGCCCACTGTGTGTTTATAAATGTCACTGTTGAACTGAACCGCAAATCCCTGTCTACAATTAAATCACTGATGAAGCAGTGGAAGTTGTCACCCTGACCTTCACATCTACCCAGTTTCCCCCAGCAGCTCCAGCATGGGGAGTGATCATACAGTAGAGAATTAACAATACTGGGCTGTTCACAAGGCCGTAATCTGAACTCAATTTGGTGATATTGTGAAAGTCTAATTCCCCATTGCCTTACCTTGCCCTGTTAATTGGATATATTTAGCCCTTGGCTGAAGAATAACTTAGCTTCCAATTCTGTAAAGAAATAGCCCTGGTCTTGGTTATTTTGGCATATAAGTCTCCGATATGACTCTGTTTTCTAAGCAGACATTAATGATTCTAAAACTAATATTCATTGTTTGAAAAGCCATAGCAGCCTTGGCATTTACTTAACCTTTTGTCTCATGTATGAGACTGAGGCGGCCTAAATCCGTTTCTTAATTAATATCTTCTCTTTCTCGCTCCCATTGTCTCTCTCTCTCTCTTTCACTCATAGTTCCCAGGCCAACATTATTTATCAAATAATTTGCATGTCACTATTAGAATGCAGATGGTTTGAAGGGGGAGAAAGAAACACCCTGTGTACAAAATATCCCAATCCCTTTCCTCTCCTGAAAGATACAAAACAAAGGAAAATGGATAATCAGAATCATTCAATCTTTATGAACATTCAAGCTGAACAAGTAACATCACCAAACATTTCCATTTATTACATTTTTATCCTGCCCCTCTTCCAAAGAACTCAGGGTAGCATGCGTGATTCTCTCCCTGCAATATCCCTGCGAAGTAGCTTAAACAGAGAGAATAACTAGACCTAGGTCACCCAGAAAGCTTCATACTAGGGTTGAGATACGCATTCACATCTTCTTGGTCTTAGCACAATAAGCTAACCAACACTATATAACACTGTCTCTTCACTTTGTGATTTCTAATCTGATTTCTCAGTGCTGGAACCCTAAAGCAGACAACAGCAACTACAACAACAACAGAGTTTTACTTGCCTTCTCGAACAAGAAGAATTGCCACACTAGAGACAGAATAGAGGCCAGTTGGACATCTGTCCTCTTCTTAAACAGAGATACTATTTAGCAAACGTGTTTTAAATTACATACAATTATTTCTCCAAATTATATTTTCAGCCAGGTCATCTTCTACATGCTTGATGAATATAGTTATCAACTGTGTTCCAAGGAGACTTGAGCATTCTCACTGAAAAGGTAAGTTGACAAGTGTTCCAGCCCACCACTGCTGATTTCCCCCTACTATGTGCACTCACAAGGGATCATTGGACATATTGTAGTCTGAGTAGCTTCAGGGCTGATGGTAAGGCTCAACAGATCTGGCTGGCGTTCCATGTGACCTGAGTGTTTTGGTTCGGCTGCCCCAGGAAGCGTGGATTAACTAAACTAACTATGGCCACTGCAATCAGGCTACTTTGGTCCTGTGGTTAAGTGTGCTGACTAATCTGGGAGAACCGGGTTTGATTCCCCACTCCTCCATATGCAGCTGCTGGATGACCTTGGACAAGCCATAGTTCTGGCACAGCTGTTCTTGAAAAGGGCAGTTTCTGTCAGAGCTCTCTCAGCCCCACCTACCGCACAGGGTGTCTGTTGTGGGGAGGGAAAAGGAAAGGCGTTTGTAAGCCATTCTGAGACTCTGAGTGAAGGCAGGGTATAAATCTAATCTAATCTCTTCTCTTCTTCTTCTAATTTGAAAACATGATTTGAAATGAGTTTATTAACCATGGCTAGTTTTAACTGTCATTTTGATTGACACTGCTGCCTTGAACCACAAGGAAAGGTAGGGTGTAAATGTTTTAATAACTCAGTTAATGAAGATATGAACATGGACATTTTGCCATAATCCTGGGTTTATTCACCACCAGCATTCTTGCTACAAGGCAAACCAGAATATCAACCAGATCTCTGTGAAAGAGGCAATCAGCAGGAACCGAGGAGAAGAAACCAGCATTTGTCAAGGAAGGCCAGGGTCTGAATAATCATCTGGTTTCACAACTAACCATATTTTCATAACAAGAAATACATTACAATATAACAAATTGTAATGTACTCACTGTGAGGTTTAAAACGTGCCCTGTGTAAGGTTAAATTTACATCTGACTTTCCCGCTACAATCATTCTAGTTTCAAAAAAACCTGTCTATACCTGTTTCTAGTTTCAAACCATACTTGTTCTAGTTTATAAATTATTATTTACATTTGTTAATTGCCCTCCTGTGGTCAAGCTAGCATTATACGGCTTTAAACAAATGCTGTTGCTTAGTACTCTTCAGACGCCCTGGAGTGAAATTTGAAACCAGCGTGAAATGAGCTTGGGAAAAGACAGCAGTCAAACTATTTCAGAGGGGAGGTGTAAATTGGGCCTAAAACATAGTTTCCTCAGGAGACATGTTGGATATGGAAATGTCACAGGTGTTTTGCCTAAGGAGGAACCTACACATTTTCTTCAAAATTTGATTTTATTAAAAAAAAAACCCAGCAACAACTGAAGGAAGTATGGAACACCTGGGAAACTGCAAACCTCTTTGGCTTTTCTCATTTCAGCAGCTCTGGAGCCTCCATGATCACTCTGAGTTTCAATCTGTAGTAGCAGCTTAGGTGAATGTCTTATCAGGGGGTGGTGAGAGAAGCCAAGGGAAAACTTGGCACTGTCGTGGGGACTTGAGACACTGAAGCAGGGCTAGGAATCTTAGATTTGATCCTATGTCTCCTATGGTATCCAACTGCACATATCAGGAGCATGTGCTACTTATAATCCTCCCAACAAGCGCAGTTGCCATTTTGTCCAAAGGGTTCAGTGTAGCATGTACTAAAGCAGAAAACACACGCAGTGCCTGTTCCTGGCAAAATGGCAGCTACAAGTTATCAGAAGTGCACACTCCCAAGATGTGTAGTTGGTAGGTTCCTGGTAGCATGATTATAATATAAATAATCCATATGAGGAACAGCAACAGAAAGATATGTCATTGTGACTAGGGTTGCCAGGTCCCTATTTGCAATTGTCAGGGAATGGGGGGACTTGCAAGGAGAAAGAGAAAGGCCTAGGCCTTGTTGCTGATATTACATAGAGAGTGACATCACCATGTCAGCAATACCCAGGTGATACTCTGGTATTTAGGCAAAAACTCTTTGAAAAAACTGTCTTCTACCATGGAGTTATAGCTAAAATACCAGAGTGTCACCTGGACGCCGCTGGCGTGATGATGTCGCTTCATCTGCAACACTGGCAATGGGGCCTAGGCCTTCTCCTTTCTCCTGGTAAGTCCTCCCCAAACAGCAAGTAGATTGGTGGCTGGGAATAGGGCCTGGTAGTGGGTGACCCCCACCTCCACTGGAGGACGTGGCAACCCTAATTGTGAGAGATGGAATTCCTCTGTAGCTCACAAGAGAAGAACAGTGATGATAATGCTGCAGCAAGAGCACACAAAGACACTCTTATAGAAAGGATTCTGTTGCTGGTTGTAGGGCAAGAACCAAGGGCCCCCAAACAAAAGATAACTTTTATTTCCAGGCATGGAAAGAAGGGAGGGGGACCATATTCACTCTCCTAATTGATTATTAAGTATTGAGTCAGGAGGCGATGAATCCAACAAAAAGGCTTTTATTCATAACATCGTTCAGCTCTAAGACAGCTCTATGAGAGCGGCACTCTACTTTATACAGTTCCAGCAAATAACTTTCAACAATGTAACTATATACAAGTGATATTATTGGACCCAAGCAGGGCTCAGCGATTGAGTACCTAGATTGACTTCAGGACCAATGGGAGTCTTTATTAGAAGAAGAAGAAGAAGAAGAGATTAGATTTATACCCCGCCCTTCACTCACTTGGAGTCTCAGAGCGGCTTACAAACTCCTTTCCCTTCCCCTCCCCACAACAGACACCCTGTGAGGTAGGTGGGGCTGAGAGACTCTTTCCCAAGCTGTCCTTGAGGGAACAGCTGGTTCAGAGCTATGGCTTGCCCAAGGTCATCCAGCCAGGTGCAAGTGGAGGAGTGGGGAATCAAACCCGGTTCGCCCAGATTAGAGTCCGCGCACTTAACCACTACACCAAACTGACTCTCAGCCAATGAGAAATGGAGCATTAGGATACCAGAGCCCTTTCATAGGTAAACCATAGTTATTAACACAACATATTCAAGAACACAAACACAACATTGGTGAAAGTAGGAAGAAGGGGTGACTCTCTGGGATGCCTATTTAAACTCTGGTTACCAAGCTTGAATGACGTACTGCTTCCTCTACTGACTCTCTGGCCCATTCTGCATCTCGCATTCGCTCCGTTGTTTTACCAAACTAGGGTTGCCAAGTCTGGGTTGGAAAATACCTGGAGACTTTGGGGATGGGTCCAGGAGAGGGTGGGGTTTGAGGAGGAAAGGGGCCTCAGCATGATTCAACGCCATAGAGTCCACCCTTCAAAGCAGCCATTTTCTCCAGGGGAGCGGATCTCTGTCAGCTGGAGATCAGTTGTAAAAGCAGGAGATCCCCAGGCCCCACCTGGAGGCTGGCAACCCTATACCAAACCCACATTGGAACAGAAATTCCCCTCTACATTGCATGCCACTTTCACTTTCCTTTGACTGTTGGATTTTATGGAAGCCTCCACACTGCATGCCGTTCTCACTTCCTTTGATCTCTCGGCTCTATGGTACTGCCTGCATAGACTTATGGCCATTTTATGGCTGTTCAGGCTGACTCTGCAATCAGTATGGTGTAGGGTTGCCAGGTCATATTTTCTGAACAGCGGGGAGGATTTGGGGGGCATGCCAGGAGAGGGAGGGGCTGCCCCAATGCGATGACATCACATGGAGTGCCGTCATCACATCAGGGACACTTCAAAGTGTGTGCATGCCCCCCTCCCCGCTTTCCTCCATTTAAAGGAAACCTTCCCTTTAAATGGTTGGGGAAAGCGGGGACTTCCGGTACCTGCCTTGCAATCTCAGGGCTTGCAGGTCTTTTAAAGCAGGGGCCACTCGTGCCTGCCCTACAAGTGGTGAGATCGCAACTTGCAGGGCAAGCTCAAGGGGCTCCTGCTTCAAAAGAGCGGGTGCCACTTGCACCTGCCCTGCAAGCAACTAGATCACTGTTTGCAGGGCAGGCGTGAGAGACTTACATTTCAAAAGAGTGGGCGCCGCTTGCACCTGCCCTGCAAGCCATGAGATTGCGGCTTGCAGGACAAGCACAAGCTGCTCCCACTCTTTTGAAGCAGGAGCCACTCGTGCTTCAAAAGAGCAGGTGCCGGATAATCTTACGCGACTTGATGGTTGTTCTTCATCAGCCACCTTTACTGCTACTTGGTTCTCAGTGATGCAATATCTTACCTTGAATTCTGATACATCGCCTATTACAGACAAACCTTGGTTATGGTAAAACATGGTTAGCCAGGCTAGTTTCCTATAATTATTTAAATTTTGGGTTGTTATCAATATGAACCTTTATGGCAAAAGCTACAGCTCATTACATGATATAATGACTCTTGAAACAAAGGTTAAATATTTTCATTGTTGTGTATGTATAGCTACACTAATATGGTATTGTATTGACTACTAATGTTACAATGTTATCTCTTTTTGGAATTTTATGAATTAATTGTATGTTCCAATCCTCTTACTGTCTTAAAAGAAATTCTCAATAAAATTTATTGCAAAAAAAAAAGAGAGAGCAGGTGCCGCTTGCGCCTGCCCTGCAAGCCCTGAGCCGCCAACAACTTTTGGGCATGAGGCCCCGCCTCTTCCGAACAGCATCTCTTTAAATGCTGTTGGGAAGAGGTGGGGGGTGCAGGCACACGCGGCCACCCCTCTTCCTCCCTCTGCAAGATTTAAAGGGCCAGCTGGAGGACCCTTTAAATCTTGTAGTAGGGGGTTGTCGGGTGGTCGCTCTTGAGAGCGGGGCTCCCCCACTGGCCAGTTGGCTGGGAGTGGGAAGGAGCCCCCCCAATCGGGAAACCCCCTTGGGTCTGGGGGATCTGGCAACCCTAGTATGGTGTTGGCCTGGGGTATTTGAATGTGGTTTTAAACCACATCTTTTTCTGTTCCAGTGTGGGTTTGGTAAAACAACGGAGTGAATGCTAGATGCAGAATGGCCTCTGTCTTTTGTTTCTGGGATGGGCAGGGATATGTTTACTTGCCTACAGACTGCCTTGCAATAATATTGAGACTGCTCTAGCTTCTGACCTGCATTAGACAAAGACCTTAATAAAAAAAGAATGAACAACCTCCTAAACAGAAAGAAACAATTTAATGGAGACAGTTCCACAGAACTGGGACTCCCCTAAGGCTCTGCTCCACATGTACATCCTTACCTCCACAACACAGGGACACTGGAGCAGAGTCTTCAGTGATAATTGTAGCAAGCAGGCAGAGTTTATACAGCAACACTAATGGTGACCCATGTTATGCGGTGTTTGTAGGGGCACATCTATGGAGGTAAAAACACTTTGCAAATTAAAAGCATTATGGAAAGGCTAGACAAAGACAACTGATGAGTTTCAAGTGCTTTTGCTGGTTTTCAATGGAAACATGTCCTCATTTGATAAAGAATTCAATAGGGGAGAGAACAGCCCCTCTCCTATGCCTACTTGCAGCAATATTTTTAAGCCTGTCATTTAAATCACAACTGATTTTCCAGTCTATTTGTTTTTATTTGAATTGTTTTCAGAGTTTTTGTATAATCAGCAGGTGGAAAAGAGGTGGGTGTCTCTTTGTTGGAAGCACCCTGCACCATCATAGAAAAAAAAACTTCCAGAAGTAGCCAAAGTTGTTGACATCTCCCATTGCTTTAGCCATGTAAGGCCTGTTAGGTCAATTACTGAAGTTACTTCCTGTCCACTCCTAGATCCAGCACAAAATCTTTATCCTATCTTCAAAGCTGTCTATGCCCTGGCTTTTCAAGCTGTGTTTGTGACAATTACATTTCTTTACCCAGACCTGTATTTTAGACTACTCTGGATTTAAGCATGTACTAATCTTCTCCTGAATTCATAGCTGACTAGAAGGGCAAATTGACATTATAAAACCATGGTAAATTAGCTGCTATTCTATCTCTGTGCAGAGAACCAACCTTTTCCTTAAAATCAGCATAAACCCATACTGCCTTCTGGCCTTTAGCTACAAACCCCCCCCCCCTTTTCTGTTCTTATACCTTGAGGCCTGTGATCTTTGCTCCTTCAGTTGCATCACCTTTAGTCATCCAAACATCTCCTGCTCCCTCTAAAAAATCTACCCTTTCTAACTATTCCTTATACCTTGAACTGCCTTTCCAGAAAACTTATGTGATGCCACCTCTCTTAACGCCCAAAAATCCTTCCTCATTCCCAGAATCCCAGCCCTCTCTATAAAATCCAATCCGCCCCTGGCCAGTGGGCCAGCAGGGGAATCCCTGCCCCAAGCCCTGCCCCCAAGAGCGACCATCCCCTGCCACCCTTCTCCTTCCCCTCCTGCCCAATTTAAAGGGCTTCAGCTGATCAGTGGGGACTACATGGCCTGCCAACCAGCTGGAAGGCCCTTTAAATCTAGCAGGAGGGAGGGAGAGGGGTGGTTGTGGGCCACACACTCGGCTCACAAAAATATCTTTTAAAGGGTCTTTTAGTGAGTGGGGTGGGAGCCGCGGTGCATGGGGCTAATTTAAAGGGTCTTTTTGTGAGCTGAGCATGTGGCCTGCAACCACCCCTCTCCCACATGTGTGCTAGATTTAAAGGGCCCTCCAGTTGGTCAGTGGGCCACATGGTCCTCACTGATCACTTGAAGCCCTTTAAATTGGGCAGGAGGAAGGGAGAGGGGTGGTCGGTCACTCTTGGGGGTGGGGTTTGGGAGCATCCCTGCCCACCCCTGGAATGCCCCGCAAATCCCTCCACCAGAGTGATGAGGGGACCTGGCAACCCTATTCAGGCTATAGAGATCAATTCCAGTAGAAAAAATGGCTTCTTTGGGGGGTGGACTGTATGGCATTATCCGCCACAGAGGTACCTCCCTATTAACCCCAGACACTCCCCTCCCCTCGCTCCACCCTCAAATCTCCAGGAATTTCCCTACCCAGAGTTGGCAACCTTGTGTATGATGAAGGCTGACTGATTCACAGTTTGACCATAAGTGTTGAAAGGCCTTTTGATTTCTACTGATAATTGATGGTGCACACATCCGGAAATAGTGGAAACCTGTTACCAGATATTAACACCCCGGAAGTTGTTTGTCTGAGTGCAGTTACCATGAGAAGGGATCCATGGCCTGCCTTATTAATATCCAATACACCACACAGCATATGAGATAGCAACACCTGATCAAGATGGATGTATAGTATTTTCTGTGTGTGCGCTTTTGTCTGAAAAAAATTATATATTACTGACCACTGAGGAAGGCCCTAGAGCAGAGGTGTCAAATTCATGTGTTATGAGGGCTGTATCTGACATAAACGTCACTTTGTTGGACCGGTCCATCTGTGCCATAAAATGTAATGTTAGGTACCAAAGATAGAAACTGTATAAAGGACAGCAGCTGGTAAGCTCTGAGTTGGTGTAACCTCACTGCAAGGCCCCATGGGCTGAGAGGGGGGTGCAGAGGAAAACCCATACAGGTGGTCTGGAGAGGCAGCAGTTCAGTGCTGGGCAGATGCTCTGATGAAGCTTGATTGCTGCAGGCGAGGTTGTTCTGCCGTGCGGAAGCCACAATGAAATGGCTCTGCCCGCTCCCCCCAGTACTCCCTCCCTTGCACCAGTTGCTTGTGGGCCACATAAGAGCCCTGGATGGGCTGGTTCTGGCTCCTGGGCCTTATGTTTTGACAGCCCTGCCCTAGAGGCCGAAACGTGTATGGTCGAAACGTGTATGTTGGTCCTTTGATCTGGCCATCAACTTTGCATGTGCAATGATTATAGCTTATGTAAAGCTTGCTCTGGCTTCTAGAGCTGTTTGATATTCAGATTCTGTGATTTTAACCTGATTATTGTGCACATCATATAATAAATATTTACTTTGTTATTATTTTGATATAGCTTGACCCTTGTAGCATAACCAGTCTCTGTCATCTAGAACATCTGAACACAGCTCTGCACTTAGTGCTATATCTGTTGACCCCGTGCAATCCTATGCAGAGTTACTCCAGTTTCACATTCACTCTGCACTTACTGAGAGACAATCCATTCTTTCTACTTCCTTCACATTTTCCATGGCTGGGCCCTGTCTCTGAAAACACTGCCTAAATCCATAGCAAGGCACAGGGCAGCCGCATGGGTTGAATCCTGACCTCATCACAGCACCAGACTCCCCCAAGGAAGCCCCCATGTTGATTCTTAACACATTAATAAGTTACATGTTTTGTACAAACACCATGATTGAAATGTGGCATTGTTCTGTTCTCATTTTCGTTTAAGTAACTGTTTCTTGAATGATAGCCAAAAAGTCTGGGTCCCTCATTAGTTCAACAATTATTTTTTTCACCACAATAGATCTGAGTCTCAGCCAAGTAGTGGACTAATACTGAATAATAATTTTTTTTTTTTTAAAAAAACCCCAACAAAACAAAAAACAAAACACAGAACGTGATATCCCCTATCATCTTGTGGGGAAAATCCACTTCTCTTGGGTGGCCGAAAACAAAAGAGAAAAGGGCTTCAGTGCTTTAAAGACTTCTATACAAGTGGTAATTTTAGCAAGGCTAATTTTACTCTCTCCTTTTGTGGCTGAGTGGAGATTTCAGCTCAGGCCTCCCAGGCCTACTCCAATATTTAAACCATGGTGGCTTCTTCAGTTTGGCTTGGATCCAAAGACCTCGGGCTGCCATCTCCAGTATGGGAACTTCCTGGAACCGGGGGAGGACAGGGACCTCAGTGTAGTACACTGCTACAGAGTCCACCCTCCAAATCATCCATTTTTCTTCATGGCAACATAGGGTTGCTATCTGTGTTGGGAAATACTTAGATATTTTGGAGGGTGGGGGTGGAGCCTGGGCAGGGCAGGGTTTGGGGAGGGACGTTGGTAGGGTAGAATACCAGAGTCCACTCTCCAAAGCAGCCATTTTCTGATCTGGGTTGCCTGGAGATCAACTGTAATAGCGGGAGATCGCTAGGTGCCACTTGGAGGTTGGCAGCCCTTGCAACTGATGTCTGTTGTCTGGAGATGAGCTGTAATTCTGGGGGACCCCTGGGGTTGCCAGGTCCCTCCAGGCAGCTGGCAGGGGGTGGTGGGTGAGCTTATGTGGAGCTGGGAGCTTCTTCGCAAGTTTCAGTGATGTGCCTACATGACTTCCAGTGTGAGCCGGAAGTGACATAGGCATGTTGGGGCAACGCTCTGGATTTTGGACAATGCTCTGGTTTTAGCTTTTACCATAGAGTTTTTGCCCAAAAACCAGAGCATCAACCCAACATCCCCATGTCTCTTCCAGGTCATACTGAAGTCATCTAGGTAGATTGATGAAATGTCAGGTGTTCCTCCCTCATTTTGGGGATTATGTCCCCTGCCAGTTAGCTGATCTGCCCTGCTCCCACTGGAGGGGGGGGGGGATCTGACATCCCTGGGGATTTCCAGGTCCCACCTGGAGACTAGCATCCCTAAACCTGGAGAGAGTGGTGTTTAGGGAAGGGAAGTACCTCAGCAGGGTACAATGGCACAGAGTTTACCCAACAAAACAGCTATTTTCTCCATGGGAACTGACCTCTGGAGTCTGAAGATCAATTGTAATTCCAGGAAATCTCTAGGCCCATCTGGAGATTGGCAGCCCTACAAATAGCCCAGGTCATATGCAGAAAGTATTTCCTTGTGTGCATAAGGGGTTGGTGACACCCCCAGATAGGGCTGCCAGGTCTTAGCTGGCTGCTGATGGCGCTTCTGGCTCCGAGCCTGAATCTTGTGGCACACATGCAAAGTGCATGTGCCACATGATGACATCACCTGGAACTGACATCATCATGCTGGGCACGTTGCACGGTGATGCTCTGGCATTTTGACCAAAACTCTATGGTTACCATAAAGCTTTGGTCAAAATGCTAGAGTGTTGCCACGCAATGTGCCCAACCAGATGACATCACATCCTGGTTATGTTGTCATGCCGACACTGATGCTACAGAAGGGGGATGTTTGGGGGTGGGGCTTCCAGCCAGTTGGCCAGTGGTGGATTGGAGACCTTGAAATCAGGGAAAACTCCACCCCGATTGGGGGTCTGGCAGCCCTACCCCCAGATGCCTCCTCTGCATGGCATCAGTCACCACTTCAAACAGTCTCTTGCCTCAGAAATCTTACAATCTACCTTTCAGCTTTGGAGGAAACAACACCAGGACAGGAGGGAAGAAATGAAAAGGGCACTGATTCTGTGGCCAAACCAGGCAGAAGAAATCCATGCACCAAGCAACCAAGCAGTACAACCACTGTGCTTCCTTGTTAGCAGGATGTTTTTTAAAAAATAGAAACAGAGATTTGTAATAGAAAATCTGCTAATGAGGATACAAAAACCCTTGTAAGTTAAGAGCAAGCACCGTTGCTGTATTCCTTGTTTCTTCAGTCTGTGCAGTTTTTTTTCTGCTTGACTTGGCCGGTGTTACCATTTCTTTAATTTCAGAAATTAGATTCCTCTTGACAAGTGACAAGATACTGGAGCTTAAGAGAGGTGGCTTTCTCTCCCCACCTCCCTTTCTGCAGACATGTAATTAATGAAAGCCATTAAAGATACTTGATTCTGATTTTTATATATGATGACTAACTAACCTATTATTGCTCATCCCGGTCAGAGATTAATGGGAATTTGTTAAAGGATAAAAGAATTATTAAACAAGTTGCAGAATATGTATGACCCGGGATCTGCAATGTGATAGTGTGAATAATACGGAAATGGAGCTGTTTGTTTCCTTGACTAATGAACCAGCGTTAAATCCAGTAGAAGCAAGGTGTCAGAATGAAGGAGCCAGATGGGTGATTCCACCCCCCCCCCCAACAGAAAGCTTCCAAATATAATTTTTAATGGAAAGGAATGTCAGGAAGCTCAAGATCCCATATGCTGTAAACCAATGGGGGAATTGTGCTCACCCATGTGGTCTTGGTAGATGATTAATAAGGAATTTAAAGTTTCAAGAGGTTTAAATCATGCCTGAATTCCAAAGAGAAGTTGTTAGCAGGGAGAAGAGAAACGGCTTTCCTGGAAATGGAAGAGAAAGGAGAGTTTTTGACACTCCCAGAAACTGTCTCCGTGCTGAGGTGGATGCATACTATGCATGCTTCACATGCTCAGCAACAGTCTCACCTTTATTATTATTTCACATGGCCCAGAGCTCAGGTCTGGGTCACAAAACTAGTTCTGGGCATTTAGCTAGGGTTGCCAGGTCTGGGTTGGAAAATACCTGGAGACTTTGGAGATGGAGCCAGGAGAGGGCAGGGTTTGGGGAGGGGAGGGGAGGGGAGGGGCCTCAGCATGGTACAATGCCATAGAGCCCACCCTTCAAAGCAGCCATTTTCTCCAGGGGAGCTGATCTCTGTCAGCTGGAGATCAGTTGTAAAAGCGGGAGATCTGCAGGCCCCACCTGGAGGCTGGCAACCCCACATTTATCTTGTGTGGTCCTACTAGGTGTGGCCAACCTCCAGGTGATGCCTGGAGGTCTCCTGGGAAGACAACTAATCTCCAGGCAAGAGAGATCACCAGGAGAAAATGGCCACTTTGGAAGGTGGATTCTATGGCATTATATCCCACTGAAGTCTGTCCCCTCCCCAAACCCTGCCCTCTCCAGGCTCCACTTCCAAAATCTTCAGGTATTTCCCAACACAGAGCTGGCAACCCTAAGCCCTACTAGGGGCCTGGTGGCAAAGCCAGCACTTACCAGGCAAACAGGTCCACAAGCAGTCAGATGGTAGATGCATTTTATCCCAAAGGACGAATTGCTTAGACTGAGGAGCCAAGTCAGAGCATGTGAAGAATGCTTTCTACAGTCAGGTGGAATCCATTGGCCACTTGTATCACCTGACCCCGTAATGCATCCTCTGTCTACACTGGTAATAATGCACAGCTGTAGAGAGAAGACTGGCAGCTTCCTTCCCTTATAAGGTGTCTGGATATGGCCACCAGAGTCCTCAGTCTGAAGCCCTGCCAGTCTATCCTTGGTTTGATTTAAGCTTTGGTCTCATTTTTTCTGCCTACTCCCTCATTCACTGGCAGCTGAAATAAATCCCTTTTAAAAATGAGTTGGATCCAGCCACCTTTTCTACTCTATCATGCCCAATTCCCCTCCACACTACAGGCCTGTACGCACGTGGCTTTTGTCCATGTTAGTCCTATCATCCCACAGGTAGTCTTTTTAGCCGATCAAAGGGAACTCCTCCTGCCTTTTCATCAACACAAAAGCTGGTTGCATCCAATCCCATATTTGCATTTGTCGCATTAATTTTAGCACACCGTATCTGTTTGCCTGTTTGTTTGTTTATCAGGGATGTTTATACACCTTGCCTTTCTTCCAACATAGTCCGGATCAACGGTGTGTCACAACAATAAATGCAATACAGAAATACTTGTATATTAAAGTAATAGACCATCATTAAAACTGATAAGCCAGAGCTCAAATCTATAGCCCTCATACCACTCTATAACTCTTTTAAGTACCTCTACCTTGCTGCAAGGATTCAAGGATAGGTGTCCACTTCCCCTTTTCTGGGAGGCTGTTCTGCAGCAGAGGGGCAGCAAGAGAAAAGGCTGAAACTGTAGCAGATCATATTCTCAAGAGCAAGGGGACTGCTAGGACACCCTTCTGTGAGAAGTGAAGCTACTGTGCATAGGTCCAGCTTGGGAGAGACAGTCCTTCAGGTATGTAGCTTCAGGACATGAATGGGCTTTAAATGTGAACTCCTTAAAATAGGCCCAGAAACAAATAGGCAGCCAGTGAAGGGCCTTCAGGACTGCTATAATTTTGTCCCAATAGGTAGTTCCTGGTAAATGGGCCACCAGCACATGCATTTTGCACCCAGTGAAATTTTTGAATTGTGTTCCAGGGCACCCCCTGTACAGCCATGCTCTGAAATCTAGATGCTAAAGGGGAATTTGTTTCATGATTGCTCCTCCATGACCTACCTGCCAGTGCTGACATGGTATGTGAACTGGAGGCCCCTTGGCCATTTTTGGATTCAGGTTTTGATGCCTTCAGCCTGCTCTCCTCTCCTGATGTTTACAGGATCCTGGGTGCTGTTAGGCCAACCATATGCCTCCTTCACCCGTGTTTCTTATGGCTGCTGAAAGCCGGTAATGAGAGGATGCATGGCCCTCTGATGGACATTGTCAACCTGTCCCTGGAAATGGGGGTCTATATGGAGGGTCTTAAAGAGGTTGTGGTTGAACCGGTCTTGAAAACAAAATCATTTGATCCTATAGATCCAGTCAATTATTGCCCAGTTTCATCCACATGGCCATGGAGAAGTCTTTGGACAGTGCTGGCTCTTCGGCTTGGAAATGGAGATGAGTACCACCCCCTAGAATCGGATTCGATTAGCTTTTGGGCAAGGGAAATCTTTACCTTCGTATTTACCATTTCTGGGTAACGTAATTGAGAGAGTGGTAGCCAAGCAGCTCCAGGGTTTTCTGGATGACACACTGGCATTGGCTCCATTCCAGTCTAGCTCTTGCCCCAGCCTTTGGATGGAGATGTTGTTGGTCACCTTGACAGATGATCTCTGTAGACAGCTGGATCAAGGTGGGTTGGTGCTGCTGCTGTTGCTTGACTTCATAGCAACATTCTACACAGTTGATCACAATCTTCTGACTTGCCACCTCACCAACCCTTATTATGTGGAATTTTTCAGGAGACAGTCGTTTTCCCAATGTTATTTAACATCTATATGTGCCCCCTCATCCAGCTAGCATGGAGTTTCAGCCTTAGGTGTCACCAGTACGCTGATGACACCCAGCTGTATCTGTTATTGGATGGTGTGAGGAACCCTTCACACTCAGGCAAAGGGGACCTTTGGAGCCCAAACCTTTCCTGACAACTATAAAAGAATGGCACCGATAGCATGGCTTTAAATAAAATAAGAACAAAGATTTATTCATTATTAAAGGCAGGGAATTGGGGGAAATGATTTTATACAACCTAAATAGTGGGTAACCAGCCAGTTCCCCGTATGAATGCTATTAACCCTGTAGAAGACTTCTTAAACTTCAGGCTGAATTAATATAAACAAACCCTATAAGATTCTCTCCTGTGTGTGTCGGTGTTTTTCTTTTAAACAGAGGTCTGCCCTTTTCACTCTTGCAAAACCTCTCAGTAGAGTCTTATCTGTCCCTCTGCTCTGTGACACCATCACTGTGCCACAAACCAAGAGATTTCCCTCAGAAGGAAGCCAGTAAAATGCCCCTTCTCAATAATAACTCTCTCTCCTCTCTTTCCGAACCCCACTCTTCAAAACCATCCTTCTCTCTTCAACTCCCCCTCCCAAACTGCCAAAACCTTTTCCCCCTCCGAGCCCCTCCTGGAAGCATTCCATTGTCATGGAGGCTGCTCACCAATCAGAATGAGCCTCTGCCACTGTCTACACTCAGACTGGTTTTACTTAGTTCATCACAGACGGCTACCTGGCGTCCGCCTTGCAAAATCTGACCAAGGGTCTGGAGGTCATGATGGGATGGTTAAAAAAGAGCAGGCTGAGACTGAATCCAACAGACGGAGGTTCTGTGGCTGGGGGTGGGGGCTGCAGGATTAGAATTCAGGCTTCCAGCTCTTGACAGGACACCACTGATACTGGCATCATCTGTCAAGAGTTGGGCATGATTTTGGATGCCTCCTTAACTATGGAGGCCCAGGTCACACATGTTGCCAGGTTGGCATTTTCCCATCTACGCCAAGCTCTGCAACTGGTTCTTTTCTTGCCATGCCCTGATCTAGCCATGGTAATCCATGCAATGGTCACCTCCAGGCTTGACTATTGTAACTCGCTCTACTCTGACCTACCCTTGAGACTGACCCAGAAACTCCAGCTGATCCAGAATGTGACAGCATGAGTTCTGATGGGAATGTCATGGATGGCATATATTCAACCTGTGCTGCACCAGCTACACTGGCTTCCAGTGGAATTCCGAGTCAAGTTCAAGGTTTTGGTATTGACCTTCAAGGCCTTGAGCAGTCTGGGATCAACGTATCTGTGGGACCATCTCCTTTGGTATGTCCTGCAGATAACAACCTACTGGTGATCCATAACTCCAAAAATGTCCAGCTGTCCTGGGCTGGAGCCAGGGCCTTTTTGGCCCTGGCCCCAACCTGGTGGAACTCTCTGCCTAATATCCCCAAGGCCCTGCAGTATCCTATGCAATTCCACAGGGCTTGAAAGGCAGAGATATTCTGCCAGGCTTTTGGTTGAGGACAGCAACAGTTTTCTATCATGGCTGGCACCAATGTTCCCTCTAAGCTGTGGAATCTTATGAGCAAAAATTCTACTTTGTGAGCAACTGGGGTTAAAGTTGTGAGTGAGTGATTTGCTTACTGCATAAATTAGTTTCCTCTGGAGCCATCTTTCCTGAGCTAAGTGAGCTAAGACAAAAATGTGTGAGTCGGGGGTAAAAAACTGTGAGCTAGCTCACACTAACTCAGCTTAGAGGGAACATTGGCTGGCACCATCTTCCTTTCCCCCTCCCCTTAATTCTGATCTTGTGTCTCCTCTCCCCTACCCAGAAAGTGGCCATGCAGTCCAGAACTGGGACGAAATTTCCAAGGACACCATCTGGGGCTTCTTTTCAATCTGGCTTTTTAAATTTGTTATTCTAATTTAGTTGTATCTGAATTTTTAATATTTGTACATTCATTTTATGGCTTTATGTCTCTGCTGTACATTGCCCAGAGCACAGCACAAGCTGGGATGGGGCAATTGATAAATCTAACAACAACAACAACAACAACATGAACTTAATGGTGATTTTCTAAAAAAACACACCATTTTTCAAGGGGAGTGGGAGTCGGAGGAGACTCAAGTCAGGTGAGTGAAGCACTACCACTATGGCAGAGTACCTTCTGCCACTAACTGAAAAAAAAAAAGAGAGATGTTCTCATTCTTTCAGTGGAAGCTTCAAGTTGCAACCATGACTGTGATTGGAGGAAAAGACTATAGGTTTTTTTAAACAGGTGGGTGGGAAAGTCAGTATTCAAGGTGGGGCAGTATATATATGACTTCCCCTGGATATGGCCCTGGGAAAGCTTCAAAATGGAGGCTTAATTTTTCAAAGCAAAAATACAGCCCACATTAGCACACAGATCCAGAATCATTGTTTGTAATGGCTATGTCTCCTGAAGGGGCCCAAAGATCTGACCCCAGGGCTGCCGAAATGTCAACATACATAACACAGAGACCACTCCTGATACTGTTGGCTATATAGAAGCCATCTTGAATGGCTTCTTTTATGAAATGGTTTACAGGTGGTAAAACCAAAATATTAGAGCCAAGAGGCTGGCCTGAGAATGGTTTTTAAAAGACTGATTTTATATTTTTTGCAATGGTTAGAAAGATTTTTTTAAAAGCATTCAAGTAGATTTCTCACTAAGAGGATAAGAGAAGAAGATCTCTTTTGTAACAGAGCTGGGAGGCCAAAGTCTTTTATCCATTGTTGCACAGTTTTTCCCCCAGGGCAGTTTTATCAAGACCTGCTAGACCTAGAAGCTTAACAAGGCTACAGTACAGGGTGGGCTTTTCCAGGCAGTAAAAGAAGTTGCTAAAAACAGGTGCTTTCCCAGGAATAGATACATTAACCATGAAAAGCAATGAGGAAAATGAGAAGTAAATTGATCCATATTGTTGCTGATGGGGTAGGGAAAGAAGGAGCTACATCAGCAGCCTACAATTATTTTGACAACTATTTCTTCAGTAAAACTAACGGAAGAAAAAAATCAGGGAAAATTACCATGTCTTACTCTGGGTCTTCCTTTATATGGTTCTATTCTGGTACGTTTTTAGGCCACCTTGATCACTGGAGCAGGATGGGCATACATGATACATAAATGAATACCACTCAGATCCTGGCCTAAAACTATTTGAAAACTGAAAGTGGAATAAATGGTGCCAAATATAAATGTTTGAAGAAAAACTTATGTTCTTCATTCCTGTATCATGGATGAAATGATCTTTTATTTAGACATTTGAATGGCAAAATAGCTAAAGATGCAAAGTTAGCTAAATGATGCTTGAATAGGTATCGAGGGGGGTTTCTGGTGGCATAAACATGGGCTAAATATTCTGGTCGGCAAGTGTGCCTGTCAGACACCTATCTGGGGACACACTCCTTCTCCTATGCTGCCTTTATCCTAGTTTGTGGATATCTTCCTTGGACATAATATCACAGTTGTTCAGTTTCTGTTTATCTTCCATCCCGTGATCTCTCTCTTTTGGTTGCATAAATATTTTGGTAGCAGAACAGTGTGTTGGATCAGAAACCAGAAGTATACAGCCTCTGAAAATGGAGCTTCCATTCAGTTATCATAGTTAATAGTCATTGATGGACATTTCCCCTGTGAATGTGCCTAATCTAATTTTAAAGCCATCTAAATGAGTGATAGTTTTCTACATGCAGGGAATTATTTTTGGTATGGAGGAGCATTAACATATGTGAGCCCTACTTGCAGTTAGAAGTAATTCAGTACAAAGTTTATCACCTCAGTGAATACTAAGCCTAGGAATTTTAAAAGAACATATGAATGTGTCTATTTTCCTTTGAGAAATACTGTGTGGTTTCTTTAGCTGCCATGGTTGCCGTGTTACTTATTGGCTGGGCTAAAGAAAACAGTCAGCATGAAAGACATCAAGTTTGTGAGGGGAAAGGTGGCTCTCTTACAGCAGTTGAAGGAAGATCCCCTGAAGGATGGGCTTCATACATCCTCAAAGGCATTAAATAATTTCTATAGCACATTTGTATACCGCCATTCTTGTTTTCAGTACAGGATTGGAGCCGTTTTCTGGCAATCTGCAAATACACAAACACCAGTGTGAAGTTGCAACCAACAAACATGAGCAGTTCTTCAATATATTTGCAGAATATTTGTAATAAATGTAATGTTAAGTAAACAAAAATAATAATACAGAGACCAGAACATAATCACTATAGTTTAACATTATGGATCTACATAAGTTGCTGCAACATAAATGTATCTCTCATAAACCATGAATTACACTTAATTAAGGCAATCAAAATATTTTTGAGTTCCATTTGACTGTCAATTAAATAGCTTCTTGTAAAATAAAGGCGTCCATTTCTCGTTGAATGATTCTGTTTTCACATCCTCTTCTGAAGTGTTTATAAGATCATGAATTTCACAGCAATTGTGATATTCCTCAGTTCAGCAACACAATACTTAGCATGCTTCTTTCCCTCTTCCACTTCTTTCTTTCTTTCTTTCTTTCTTTCTTTCTTTCTTTCTTTCTTTCTTTCTTTCTTTCTTTCTTTCTTTCTTTCTTTCTTTTTCTTTCTACAATTTTGGTAGAAAACCCCACAATCCAATATTTTTAATACAATTTCTCAGTACCTCAATTAAGAGTTAAGTCAGTATCATAGTTCAGTGGGTTTTCAGACTGTGTTCTGGGAAATGGTGAAGGTTCTCTAAAGTCAGGGTAGTTGTTCTATGAGGAGACAGCTTGGCCAAGCTACCAGTCTTCCCCTGCTGGGAGCTGAGGGAGTATTGCAGCACATTTTGTTGAGGTCATGGCTCAGTAGTAGAACATGTGCTTTCCATGCAGAAGGTCCCAGGTTCTATGCCTGGTCCCTCCACTTTAAAATGTTGCTAAGAGCAGGTGTTGTGAAACCCCCACTGAGTTTTTGGTGAGTCAGCATAGGCAATAGTAGGCTTCATAACTTCAGGTCTCCATGTGGAGCACCTGTACCTAAATCATGTCCCAGAATCTGTTGGCTATTGTAACTCTGCATGTACGAGGATCTGGGAGCGAAAGGGTTAAAAGAATTCTCTCTCACTCAGGTACACTTGGCATTTAGCCTTACCCTCTCATTGGTTAGACGTTGAGCTTCTACAGTGGCTGCTTGCCTTCTGTTTAATCTTATATAGGACCTCTCTTCTTCTGTCTCTTATCTGGGCTTGGAGCTGTAGCAAGCTAACCTTTTGAAGTTAATCTGTTCACAATGTTAACTGTACCCACATGAATATGGCAAGTAAGATGTGCTTCTATTTTTGTAAGTAAAATTTCTTTCTCTTGTTACCATTGAAGTCAGATCATCTTTGTAATTTGTTTGAACAGCATTTTCCCCTTAACTGGGAAATGTGGAAGATCAGGGATACTGCATAAAGCTTCTGCGCTTCCAAGGCAAATGATTTTTTTTAACATTTAACCCAACAGAATCTTTTACAAGGTACAGAGCTTTTACATCTGAAACACAAGGAGTCTTTGAAAGACAAATTAGTGTGGAAACAACTACCTGAATATAGAAAGGATGAAAGTTAACTGTTGCAGTTTGAAAGAAGTATAGTGTAGTACCACTTAAATGAATAAATGCCTGCCGTTTCATCACTGCAAATGACAGAAATGCACACATGTCTTCCTGGTATTAGTCCAACAGTCTAGGCATGCTCAGATGAGGCACAGACTCTCAGAGAAATACAGAAACTCTTCTCAGTCTTGGGTTATTCTTACCCTTACAAATGCCAAATGTCAGACTAGACAAGGTGCTTCACGGAGGCCAGCCCTCCCCTCCCCGACCATTTTCACAGGTTAAATCATCACAAAGAATGCTGTCATTTACCCCAACGGAGAAAACATATAGACACCTTACAGGCATGTAACTGCATATTTTCTATTGCAGGCCAAATACCAAAATATAGCAAATAACTTTTTTCATTTATTGATTGTGTTTCTGCCTCATTTTTCAGCCACAATTAGCCCCCACAGTGGCTTTGAACAATTACAATTCAACCCAATGCTACAATATATTCCAGGCACATGGGTGGGTGGATGGTGTTCTGTTCTGGCCCTGACAGTTGATGACATAGTCCAGATCCTAGGTTCTTCACTGAAAGGGGTGTGGGCAGAAGACAGAGGTACTGAAGGTGAAGCTGCCAACCCCCAGAGGCAGCCCTTCGGTTATCCTGAGGAGTCGTTACCCTGACATCGTGTGACCTTGATTCAGTTCACCCGCAGCAATAGGTTTAAGCAAGGAGTGTCTCTGAAATTCTCTTCATGTAAATTCTCTCTTCAAAAGTTCTGCATTACCTGATCTTGTTTGTAAAATGGAATTGATACAGTAGGAATTTTCCATTGCTCCAGTTTTTAATTCTGGGTTTTGTACAGAACACTTTCTACACATGTTGGCTGTGGCTTTCAAGTACATTTCATTTCAGTTCAGTTCATTTACGTCTCCCTCCCCCCCCCCCCAACTGCATTAACACTGTGCATGTGCACATTGATAAACCACTGCCCCTCCCCAAGCTCATTGTCATCATATACATGACTGCATCATGATGCTTTTTTGTATAGTGTTTTACTAATGTGTACATCAACAAAACACTACATTAAAAGAATGTTGATATCATCATATATTCAGTCACATGAATATACCTTTTGGGGAAAGTTTTGTATATTATCAGCAACGCTTCCTCTAAGCTGAGTTTTGTGAGCAAAAATTCTACTTTGCAAACCACTGGCATTAAAGTTGTGAGTGAGCGATTTGGCTACTGCATAAATTATTTTGCTCTGGAGCCATCCTTCCTGGGCTAAGACAAAAAATGTATGAGCTGGAGGCTAAAAAAAACTGAACTAGCTCACACTAACTCAGCTTAGAGGGAACACTGGGTATCAGCATTATCATCTGGAATACAGATTAAAAGACAAATAAATGAGAGGGGCTGTAAACTTTTGCAAACTGCTTATATTCCCATTCTGGAATTAATTTTAGAAATTATTCTCATTAAACCAGAACCAAAGAGGTGTAACAAAGAAAGAAAATTCTGAACCAATGAAGGAGTGGAACAGCAGATATCCAATCCTCCTTCTAGCTTAAAAAAAGGCCCAGTTGCAGATCTTGTGCAGTGTCTATTTTCTGTCTACCACATTTTTGTCCTGCCTTTCCTGCAGTGTACAGGTTCTTTCCTCCTCATTTTTACCTTATGAGGTAGGTTAGGCTGAGAAAGAGTGGCTAGCTGACTGGAGTCCTAAACCTAGACATTCTCAGGGCTTTGAGCCCAGCCCTGACCAATGCACAACACTGTTGTGAATTCCAGCTTCTTCAGCCAGGAATGTGAAGTGTGCCTTCAATTTTATTTTTGTCCCCAAGAACTTGTCTCCTATATCAGAAGTGAGGGTAATGCTGGCTGGAGATGATCATATTTCACAACAGCTCTTCTGGAACTGTGGCACACTCACCGTTGGCTTTGTCATGTACTTGCAACTAACAGCTTTCGCGATCGCTCTAACTCTTTTGCTGTCGTCGGCGTTTAATCAAACTCAGCAGCTGTTTATAGCAATTACTATAAAGCAATAGACATTATCCCTTAACTAACTGTCTTATTAATATAGGTAGTTACACAGCTATTTCATAGTTAGTCTTAAATAACTGCCTTTAATTATTTTATTAACATAAATAACCATCTCAATAAATTTCAATTAAATGCACATGCAAGAAACAATTTAAAGCATCACACTAAATTGCATCTGGTTACTGTCGTTTAAATTAATGGCACTGCATCAGTCAGTTAAAATGCAACCTTAAGTTATTTGGGTAATGGATTTGTTTTGTTTCATGTGGTATTTTTTGGAATGGGAGAATGGGGTACAGACAAATGTGGGAGACAGAAACAGAAATCTTCATACCTAGGAAGAAGGGAAGTCCCTGGTTGGGTCTTGTATTGTTCAGAGTTTCACTGTGCCCTGAATTCTACTCTTCATGAATTCTTCCTTAATTAGGATAATTTCTAAAATTAATTTTGGAAGTGGAACATGCAGGTATGAGTTCACTGGAAGCTGCTTTCTCTTCTCTGCTATGCCTGTGTGCACATTGGTAAAATGCTGCTGTCAAGTAAACTTGATGTGATTATTGTTCTGATGCAGTGTTTTAATGGTGTGCCCATGGGTCCCAGTGTAGTGGAGAGGGTGGGGGGAAGACACAGAAAGCATCTTGATAAAATCACAGAAGCAATCACAAGATTGCTTTATTGCAGTGTTTTACCACTGTGCATGTGCTCATTGGTAGCATGGCGGGGGGGGGGGGGGGGGATAAACTGGAAAAAAAACTGAGAGCTGTGGGAAACCACTAATGTACAATACTCTGTAAAAAAACTGAACTCGAAATGGAACAGTGAAAGATTCCTAGTGCAAAGGGTTCCAGTCAATGTTCCCTCTAAGCTGTGGAGTATTGTGAGCAAAAATTCTACTTTGTGAGCTCATGGCATTAAAGCTGGGAGCCAGTGATTTGGCTACTGCATAAATTAGTTTGCTCTGGAGCCATCCTCTCTGAGCTAAGACAAAAATGTGTGAGCCAGAGGCTACAAATTGTGAGCTAGCTCACACTAACTCATCTTAGAGTAGACACTGGTTCCAGTTCAGAAACAAGATAAAATAATTTGGAGCTCCAAAATCTGCACTGAATTTTGGATGAAGAAAAATTTGAAAGCTTTACTTTTTATACTTTCTATCAGACGCAAAAAGATTCATTTTTGTAATAGAAATGCACAGAGAGACAGGTTAATTTTGAAAGAAAGATTTGCTGAAACTTAAGCATGGAAGCCATATCCTTTGACATCCTTTGACATGGAAATACTCCTGTTCACTGCTCTGTGAAATGTAATCATTAAGTAGGTGGAGTCTTGCACTGGGTAATCAAGTAACAGGATCCCACTGCTCCACTTTCTGGGGCATCACAGCAGCTTTTTGGAGAAGGTCATTGTTATGTTACTCAGTGCTATGCTGCAGAATCATCAGTGTGAAAGCTGGACAATGAAGAAAGCTGACAGGAAGAAAGCTGATTCCTTTGAAATGTTGTGTTGGAGGAAAGTTTTATAGATACTGCTAAAAAGACGAGTAAATGGGTTCTAGACCAAATCAAGCCTGAACTCTCCCTAGAGGCTGAAATGACTAAATAAGAGTTTAGACAAGACAAGAGCCATTAGACAAGACAGTAGTGCTAGGAAAAGTTGAAGGCAGCAGGAAAAGAGGAAGACCCAACATGCAATGGATTGATTCAGTCAAGGAAGCCACCACCCCTAGTTTGCAAGACTTGAGCGAGGCTGAATGACAGGATGTTTTGGGGAACATTAATTCATAGGGTTGCCATAAATCGGAAGCAACTTGACAGCACTTAACACACACACAGGCTAGCCTGATCTCACAAAATCTTGGAAACTTATCAGGGTTGGCTTTGGTTAGTACTTGGATGGGCAACCACCAAAGAAGTCCAAGGTTGCTAAACAGAGGAAGGCAATGGCAAATCACCTCTGTTAGTCTCCTGCCTTGAAAATCCCATGAGGGGACTTGATAAGTTGGGTGCACACTTTCTGTCACCAGTATAGCTGTTATCGGCTCTTAGCTCTTGGTAGTACTAAACTTCTGAGGAGTTTTGAAGAAAGTGAAAAGAGTCTCAATGAGAGGAGCAACATTTCTCAAGGGAGATTCTACATATCTCTAGGAGCCACCGAAAGACAACCCCGCCTCACTGGCTATGGAGACAAGCATGATAGAACACAGGGATGGAGGTCTCTGAAGGTAATATAGTATAAGCTGTTTAGGCCTTTATAGTATATGTGTAGATTTTATTGCAGTTGGCCAAAGGCTGTTACAAAACTAATCCAAGTAAAACATAAATGATAGAAAATTACAAGTAAAAATAATCAGCGGGATAGGTTGCCAACACACAAGCTTCGTCCTACCCAAACAATTACGACAGTACTAGTTAAACATACCACACTCTAAAAACAAATTATGCTGCTAAAAGGTTTACGTTTCAGACAAAACTTTTGCCTAAATTTTCTTGGTGGCCACAGCAAATATATGTTACCATGCAGGCAACATGAAGGTCTTCATCCACAAGAAGGAACATTGTTTTCTCTACTACTGTATACAAAGACAGAGTTGGTAAAATGGCTGAAAGAAAATTTATGTCTGAGTTCCAAATCTAGAGGACACTGCAGCATGTAATGAAGAAGATCCTCAACCTCCAAAGCACCACAAATTCTTTATGTTGGGTGACCAGTTCAAGAGAGAATCATCCTGTTAATATGGCAAGTTGCACAGTCTGGAAACAAATAGCTGTAAAGGCTGATCTTAGGTTATAAAATCTTATGCCGGAAAGATAACTGGCTCTGTTATGATCCACTTTCAGCCATTTATACCAAGGAGAGAGTTTGGTGCCCAGCGTTGTATGCCTATCAGTCAAGGCACCAAAATATATACCCAACTGCAGAGTTTGGGACTAACCTGGGGGTTAGCCAGTTGGAATGGGATAATGATTGAGAACATTGTTATATTAGGTGACCCAGGTGTTGTCATTCTGTAGAAACATTGCCTTGAGAGATGAGAAGCTAGATATCATGATAGGATGCAGGGGAAGGGGTCTCTTAAGGATAATATAATCTGTTTATGTCATGATAGAATGTATAATTTTAAGGCATTTCCTTATATTACCCTTGAAGACCTTCCCTAAGGTCACATGTTCAAGTAGACAGTTCATTTAGAAGAAGAAGAGGAGGAGATTAGATTAGATTTATACCCTGCCCTTCACTCACTTGGAGTCTCAGAGCGGCTTACAAACTCCTTTCCCTTCCCCTCCCCACAACAGACACCCTGTAAGGTAGGTGGGGCTGAGAGAGCTTTTTCCCAAGCTGTCCTTGAGAGAACAGCTGGTACAGAGCTATGGCTTGCCCAAGGCCATCCAGCCAGGTGCAAGTGGAGGAGTGGGGAATCAAACCCGATTCTCCCAGATTAGAGTCCGCGCACTTAACCACTACACCAAACTGGCTCCCTTTAGTTGAGACTACATACATAAACCTGTTAAAATGGCTTCTTAGATAAAAAAAAAATGGTTGGAACTACCTGTTCTTCTGGTCTCTGTTTTGAAACCCAGAAACATTACAGTTTAGGCCTTTACAGATTATATGAAACACGCAAATAAAGAGAGGAAACACTGATAGCGTAGAAATATCTAGGTTCCCCCATAATTCTTCAGACAATCTCCCACTGTCGCTCCATCCATTTTTATCTTGCACTTCCACCAGAGGGGCATATGGAGTTTCTTCTACCACCACCCTTATGCTCTCACAACATCCTGCAAAATAGGTTAAGTTAAGTGACTGATCCAAGGTCACCCAACGAGCTCTACAATGAAGTGGGGATTCCAGGTTCTAGTCTAAGGTAAAGGTTTACCTTGCTCAAAAGCCAGTCAAATTCGACTCTAGGGGGCGGTGCTCATCTCCATTTCCAAGCTGAAGAGCCAGTGCTGTCCGAAGACATTTCCATGGTCATGTGGCCGGCATGACTAGATGCCGAGGCACATGGAACACTGTTACCTTCCCACTGACATGGTACATATTTATCTACTTGTAATTTCTTGCTTTCGTACTGCTAGGTTGGCAGGAGCTGGGACCAGAGACGGGAGCTCACTCTGTCACGTGGCACTCGGGTCTCAAACTGCCGAACTACTGATCTTCTGATCTGCAACTCAGGGTGCATTCAGATGACAATGTTAAAGAGCAATGAGCCCGGTTATATTTAAATCAAATGAAATTATAGCATGTTATCCAGACATCGATCCACTCACTTGCTTCAGCACGCAGTTGTTCTGTGACTGAATGTCCAGACCTTTCCCTGCTCTAACTGCAGAGCCCATGTGATCGCCTTTAAAAAAAAATTGCTGCATGTGCATATGCAGACGGTCATGCCAGAGACACACATATGCGCATGCACAGATGACCACACCAGAAATACACATATATGCATGCACAGATGGCCACACCAGAGATACACATGTGCACACATGCGCAAAATAGTTTTTTTTTTAAGTAGGCGGTGGTTACAGTCTTGGCACACAAGATCATGATCAGACCTTCAGTAAATCCGTGCCAAAACTGCACCAATCATCTGCCACCGGACTTTCTCAGCATCAAAAAGCATGGAGAATAGTGTGTGTGGGGGGGAACGGGAGGCAGACTACTGGGGCACGACAGACAGATGTTGCTGTCTGATCATGCACTTTAAATCCGTAAGGGAACAGCAAGGGGAGCGGATAAAACTGTGCATCTGAACGCAGCCTCAGTGTCTTAACCACTAAGCCACCAATTAACCCCCACTGGCTGCTTCACTTAAGAATAGCCACCAACTTCATTCTTAATTGGGTGAAATCCAGTGACATCCCTCTCTTTTACTAGATCTCTTCTCCAAACATCTCCCCTTCTGTCTAAATTTCTCAAATGTTTGGGAATCTCCATATGTTCACTGAATTTCTGTTTCAGTGAAGTTTTGGTTGCCATTCACATTTGTGTAGATTAAATCCAGCACCTTGAATTATTTGCCAATACTGCAAGCTACCTTTGAATCTTATCATGGCATCTTTCTTGTCTTTTGACATTTATGCTGTCTGGAATCTGGAAGCTCTGTGTTTGGACAACTAAATTATTGCTTGTCAGTTCAGCCCTGAATGAGAGACAGGTGTTTTGTTTCAGGGTAACACTCCATTCAGATGGTCGAGCTCACATTCACGTTTTGCCTCTGTGCTCCTCTGGTATCTTGCACGCCGCTGTCAGATCAGACACCCCGCCATGAATCCATACATGATCACTCACAACTACTCCATCAAATGTACATATGCTAACTTTTTTTTTAAAAGGGAATAATTGAGGTAAGTCACTTTTTTGACATGAAATTTTGAAGAACACGAAGTTAAGAAATTACTGAGATGGGTAGAATGCAATTACACTGCCACCCAAAGATATTCAATGTTTGGATGAAATTTGATGGTTGAACCGGGAAACTACACATAAAATGTTCATCACTAGATAGTAATGCCTTATAGTATAATCCTTCACATTGGTTGGGCTCAAATAATAACCATTATGGCATAGATCCTAACTAGCATGGGTGGAGATAGAGGAAGGCAAACTTCCCTGTAGCCTTCTGTGCCCCCCCCCCACAGTCATTTGGGTTGGTGGACCCAAAGGAACAGAGTAGGTCAGAGTTCCCCAATCTTTTTGAGTATGTGGGCACCTGAGGAATTGAAGAGTACTGGACTCAGGAGACCAGGAACGGCGAAATCGTGAAGCCTTTATTGAGTGATTCAGCATGCCCAGTAGATGGTCAGAACAAGCATGCTTCCAGGGCTCCAGAGCCCTCATTATATGCTGGCAAAAGACCTGATGGGGCTTAACATATGCACATGTTTGTCATAGGTTCCCTGGAGGAGCCTTTGATTGCATTGGCTCCCCAGGGAGAACCTAGGTCCCACATTGGTGGAGGCTTTCAATCCGGATGTCTATTGTTCCTCCAGATTCAAGCTCCCCTCTCTGCCTGACCATGTGCTCTGGCCATGCGGCGGGCGCCATTACCTGGGAGCACATGGCAGGCTGGTTGCTACACAGAATATACTACATTACACCCCTCCCCCCATAGTCCGGACTGTCCCTTGGCAAACATAGTCTCTGAGGTGTGCAGGACGTTTCCGTTCTCTGGTCGAGTGGTGCGGGATCACCAGAGCTGCTGGTGTAGGCAGCTGAGATTTGGGGATATCTGCCTCGGGCTGAGCCGGGTCTGGTACTGGTGCAGGGACAGTGACTGAAGTGATGTCCGGGTGGCTGGCTTCTCTGGGGTCCTCCTGCCAAGTCTCGGCCGGTCGTGGGGTGGGCAGATCGTCTGTCTCGGGTACCTTGGGTTCCGCATCTGGGAAGTCCAGCCCTGGATCGTCCACGGAGAAAGCGTGCAGGCGGCAGTGAAGTTGGTCCATGTGGCGCCTCCACCGTTGTCCTTCCTCGCCCACGACTTCATAGGAGAGGGGACTGGTGACGTGGATAATCCGCCCCAGCAACCACAGGGGGGCCCGGGCGTAGTTGCAGACGTAGACCAGGTCCTCTGGCGCGAACCCTCTGGGAGCTTTGGGGACGTTGGGTTCTTTGGAGGTGGCCAGCGCCCGATCGGGGTAGAGCCGGTCGAGCTGGGTTGTCAGCCGGTGGCCCATGAGCAGCTCTGCGGGGCTGCGACCGGTAGCCGAGTGAGGGGTGGTGCGCTGGCCGAATAGGAAATCGGTTAACTTAAACCCCAGATCCCACTACATTACAGGAATTGATACAGTGTGATGGGTGCAGCCACAAAATGGCTGCTGCAGGAAATGGAGCCAGCCACAAAATGGCTGCCACAGATTACCTTGAGTTACACAGTGAAGATTCTTGTGCTGTGGTGGCAGCTGCTGCCAAAGCAACATTTTTAAAAACCTGCAGGGCCAATCAAATCTCCAGTGTTCAATTAAAAGCCTTGGTGGGCAAAATCCCCACCTGGTACAGCCCACTTTCTAAAAACACTTGCTGGCACCAGGGAAGGTGCCTATTGGGCACCATGGCAACCACAGGCACCATGTTGGGGACCTTTGGAGTAGGGGGTTACCTGGAAGTCTGCAGCAGGAAGGAGGAAAAGGCAGAAATTACCTTTCCCTTTCTCTGCAAGTTGAGCAATTCTGGATATGTATGACCCTTTGCCCACACACACAAAAATCACTAATCTGTGACCTGGTTCTCTATCTTCTAACCCTGTCAAAGCAGGAAAACTGACTATTACATGAGACTTTTCAAAGCTACTGCCTCTTGCGGCTTCCCTTAATAGGGTAGTGTTGGGCAAATGTCACTCAAGCTGTTTCATATATATTCAGTAGTTTTGCTGCATCTATGCCATTCCATAGCCTCATGATCCCCTACAAATTTCTCTGAACCTTGTTGCTGTGGATGCATACTTAAAGCTCATGTGGAGATATATTTTGTATTGGATACGTGTTGTAATCTGTAACTCCATAGTACTTCCATAACATGATAATATGAATCCAATGTTTACCTCCACGTCCCCTTAAAATCTGAGACATGCCAACAGAAAATGGTCCAAAGGAGTATGCATACAGTTCTGTTCCATAATGTGGACATCTCAGATGGGTGTGTCCTGGGGAGAAGTCCTGTTGGTGGAGAAATTCAGAAGAATCCACAGGCATTTCTGGAATAGAAAGGTGGGATATAACTCTCTGAATGCATACATCTAGGTAGATATGTTTGGACGACCTCACTCTGACATAAAGCCTGTATTTGCACTTCATTGCTAAAGGTGTGTATACTTTAACCATATGCCAAGGAAAGCCTGGCATTGTCACATGCCCCAAACCAGCCATGAGATTCTCCATCCCAGGTCCCGTTTGGCTGAAGATCCTTGGAAAGTTGCCTCAGTAAGAGTCTCTTCGCTCCTTGGAAGCTTTCAGGTACTCACCGTTGTTTCCTGCTCTCATCCCCATCAACCTGTAAGGCACCATCCAAGGGCAATGCTTCATTAGGGCCTAACTAGTCAAAGTTCCATGACCCATCTCTATTAAGAACATTTGGCAGCATGGAGTTTTTGTTGTTGTTGTTGTTGGTGGTGGTGGTGGTGGTGGTGGGAAATCTTCACTGCCAAGGCAATCATGGCATGCTTCCTCTGCTCAATTACTACTTGACCCAGTGGTGTCTGCTTTTCCTGCACTGAGGCAAACATCTTGTCTGGTTTGACCCTAAATCTTGGCGTGTGTGAAATAATAATGTCTTTTGAGCATATGCAGAGTACCTTCTCCCTTTTCACCAAACAACCAGCTGCAGCCTATTCCCATTCTCTCCAAGATTAGAGATGGCTTGTCGCCTCAGCACTTCTCTTTTTAGAAATTATTAAATACTAAAGAAAGGGAAGACAATGCAAAATGAGAACCTAGGTATGGGAGGGAAACTATCCATGTGTCAAGGGGGAAGATGGGTGGCTTCGAGAATCTGTTCCTTCATCTGAGCAGATTTCCAGTGTAACCAATTTCTTCTTTGCCAACGATACCATCTGTGCAGGGTACTTGTGCTTTAGAACAGATCAAGGGGGTGTTTTTATCAAAATGTAAAGAGGAAGAGAGGCTGCTGTAACTGAATCAAAATAAGAATGACTAGAATGTAGGGATGATTGGGAAATCCTATTAGGGTGGATTTTGTAATCAAATCTTAGTTTCCCTCCCCCATCCCTGGACCCCTGTTCAGGTCATAGCCTAATCTACAGGAGATCCAACAGGCGCTTTTGTGCTTTAATTTTCTCTCTCCTGGCACTTGCTCAAGTTCCCAAAACCAGGGGAAAATAAATTTTAGAGTTCCACAGGTGTACAGTTCTTGGTTTGCTGAAATATACACTCATGGGATTGGGGGGGGGGGATCCTTGGTTAACAGGAAGATGAGGTGAAGTCCCCCAAAATTCTACCGAATGTCATTAGAGTGAAATCCCAAGAATAAAGATATAGCAAACTGTAGTCAGGAGAGAGGAAAGGGGATCTGTTTATCCCTCACAGAAGAATGATATTGGAGAATATCCCATGTATGTTTCATTTGTCAGGTGTGGACGGAGTCCCACATGGGTCTATGGCTCACAGTGTAAGGTATTCCTGTTCAATCCCTTCTGCACCATTTACGGGAGCAATACATTTCATGTGCTTCACAAGGTGGGTTCTCTTCAGTGAAATCATGTGATGATATCCCAGAATTCTCCTCTGTCCCACTTTGCAAAGCATCACTGTCTGCACTGGGCAGCTGCATCCTCGCAAAGCAGATTCTATTACTGGTAATTTAAACTGGCATACTGAATGCCTTTTGCCTTTGTCCATGCAAATGAAGCCTTACAGTTCAGTGATGTCTCTCCACCCCCACCCCCATTATCCTGCCCAGCGACTCAAGAATTCTCTCTGGAGTTGGCTAGCAGCACACACATCACTGCCAATGCTTTGCTGGCTCGCTGGCACCCAGCCAAGCTCAGGACCTTAATTCCTTTGTTTATGCCATTAAGCGAGTGTGCAGAGGCCAACAAAACACCAGCCTCAACGGGCTGACCTGTCGGCAACCTCTATGGTGACCTGGAAGGATCACCACCTTGCTTGAAGAGGTTAAGGGACTCATTTAATTTTGAGCCTTAAGCTGGATTTGAACTGCCGGTTTTCAGAAGAGAAAAGCCAGTGTTATCTCACCCCCCCCCCCCCCCTCAGTTCTTCTTTTTATCCACTAAGCTACTCATGGCTCCCATTTTGTGAACAGCACTTATAACATCACAATATCAGCAAAGCACAGGGATATTAACCTGGTGTTCTACTTTTTCTGGCCTGTAATTACAGGCAGTCTAAGATACTGAAGGGAGAATCATGGGATGTGGGATGCAATAGTGTTTCAGTAGTTGTACCTCTAGGAAGTAATTGAATTAGGGTATAAAGAGACAGAGATGCACGGGGTGATAATCCTGTAGACTATGGCAGCAGCAAAGAGGGCTGGGGAGTGGTTGTACCCTTTATGTTCTGTCTGGACTGGAACTAAAAGGAGCATGGAAATGGTTAAAGATTGTTATGCGCTTGGGTTATTACTGATATTAGTTTAGTTGAGAGCCATTTTATACATTATATAGAATGAAGCCATAGAATAAAGGTTGGGGTGGGTGGGTAGAACTCTGAACTGCACCACTTCAGAGAGAATGTGGAGGGGTTGTTTTTGTAATGCTCCCACACAAAAGAAATTCCTTCCATGTGGTAAGCTTGAATACTGGGGATAAAGATTTAAAATAGCATGCTCTGTTCTTTATGATGAGCCAGTGTAGTGCTTGCAGGAAGGGTTTTTTTAAAGTGGGGAAGCACTTGACCTCCCCACGACAGGAGACTGTCCCCCCGCTGCAATAGGTTGTAGTATGATCCATAATTCTACTCCCTTAGCTCATCATCTCTTTCTGCATAATATGTACAGTGGCTCTGAGTATTATTGTGAATACCTTCTTAAAGTAAGAAAATTGCCCTGATAGTTTACTCCATGTTCGGCTGTCCTTTGGGTAGAGTTTAAGCTGTCAACCTGTTTGTGACAGAAAAAGGTTTTCTGTGGGATTTGATAGTACTGGATCTGAAAAAAGACCACGTGTGCTGAGATATTTCCCTCCTTGAGTTTTGACAATGCATATATGGAAGCAGCCAGAAAGTAGCAGTTAAGTGAGCATGGCTATATTACTGGAGTACTCAGAATCATGTAAAAAAACTCACCTGTACATGCTCCCAAAGGGAAGAAGAAGAAGAAGAAGAGTTAGTTTTATACCCCACCCTTCGCTACCTAAAGGAGTCTCAGAGTGTCCTACAATCACCTTACCTTCCTCTCCCCACAACAGACACCCTGTGAGGTAGGTGGGGCTGAGAGAGCTCTGAGAGAACTGTGACTGACCCAAGGTCATCCAGCTGGTTTCATGTGGAGGAATGGGAAATCAAAACTGGTTCCCCAGATTAGAGTCCTGCCGCTCTTAACCACTACACCAAACTGGCTGTCATCACCGGCTCTCAAACAGCTATGGTGAAGGCAGAAATGTGATAGTTCACACATCTGCTTTGTTCAGAGAGGTTCTCCAAGGGAAGGGGGAAAGGGGAGGGGGCAGGGTAAACTATGCCTCCTCCCAGCTGAGCTTCCCTAGGCCCCACAAGCCTCTACCTGATCTCATGGTGATGGAGATTCAGTTCTTGGGGGCTGGCTTTTGGTGTTCTATGTTCTATGAGACTAGGGTTGCCAGCCTCCAGGTGGGGCCTGGGGATCTCCCACTTTTACAACAGATCTCCAGCTGACAGAGATCAGCTCCCCTGGAGAAAATGGCTGCTTTGATGGGTGGACTCCATGGCATTGTACCATGCGGAGGCCCCTCCCCTCCCCAAACCCCACCCTCTCCTGGCTCCACCCCCAAAGTCCCCAGGTGTTTTCCTGCCCAGACTTGGCAACCCTATATGAGACACAAAGCTCTATGAGACGCGCTGCAATCTGGAACTCAGCTGAAAGTGGGCAAACCTGCTTCTCAGTCCAGATATTGGGATCACCAGTGATTCCCACATCCCAATAGTGTCCCTCAGTGGGCACTTTTAATTCCCCCTCCCGTAATGTGAATGACTGCCAGACAGGCCTGCCCCTGGCTCTGCCAAATCAAATGGCCACCTTAATGGATTGGAAGGGTGTGGCAAAGGGATGTTATCAGGTTTCTTATCACTACTGTTTCAGCCCCATAATCCCTATTACAGTTTTGCATCTCTCTAGTGCAAACGGAACCTGTGGTTTTTAGGCTTGCTTCTTTTACCTATGCCTCACATTGTACACATTTTTTTTAACATTAACAGCACACTGATTTATACACACATTAGCTAGTGTACCTTGCATACATAAGTTCTGGATACAATTCTAAAATAACAACATGCATCGACAATATTTTTTTTTAAAGCTATGAAACAGGCAGTGAAAAGCAGAGAACTGAAACTATGGATGAAAAATAGCAACAAAACCGGGAACATGCACTCACTTCTAGTGGGGAGTAGTTTGGGAGCAGGGCTGGGGAAAAATACTAGGGCTCAACTCTCTCCTTGGCCCTGCCTATCAGAGTTGGTGGTCCTTTAGCTAGTAATAATATTAATTTCAAGCTATGCAGAAACGCAGTTAAATGTACTTAGGCTTCATTTCAGTTGCAGATAAAGATGAAGGGGTTATGCCAGCCATCCCTTGATGAATGTCAAACCTCCCCCCCTCCCTTTCCACCACCCTTGCTTTAAGTCTAGCTGCTCATCTGGAGATTGGGTGCCCTCTCATTTCACTTGGGCTGGGTTATTATAATAATGTACATCTCTCTGTACTGTAAACAGAGCACAAAGGGATGAGCTCCCAGCTTGGCAATGCAAGTTCAAAGCCCAGAGACTCTACAAGGCTGTCATCTTTTGTTTCTGATGCATGTCGATAAAACTACGCCTTTAAAAAAATATCTACGATTGGTATCATGCAGAATATGAACAAATAATAGGGGGAGGGGGATGCTCTTGGGATGGGTTTTAGTGGTAGGGTATTCTCAGAGAGTTCTGTCTAAGAATAATCTAGTGAAAATGTGGACAGAGAACCATCGACCTCCGCTTTCCCCCGAACATATGCAGCTCTGATCAGTCTGGAATTTCAAGAAAAACAAGGTCTTGAACCCTAATCCTCAGACACATAACAAAGCACACTTCACAGCTGCGATGCACGGCAACTATCAGCTCCGAGGCCTGAGTAGGTCCCAAGACAATGCCTCTTTTATCACCCAGAGGACAAATATCTAGACAGCAATATTTTCTGCATGAATGTGTCGAGCATCTCGGGCAACTCCTGACTGAAAGGGAAAACTGAGCCGAGAGTGTTTGCTGAGTGATCATTTTAATTTACTACTTGATGTAAATCTAAATGAACTGACACCCGGCTTGAGATGGACAGAAAACAATCATCACAGAGAAGAAAAAGAGGGGAAAGCAAAGGGGGGGAAAAGACAGAAGGGTAATATTGCAATATCATTTGAGTGGCAGAGGTTTAAGCAAGTTTAGCAAGGGGCCTGTAATACAGAGGGAGATGGGGTGTGAGGTCTGTTTCCGCAACTTGATTTCCATAATAAGTTCTGTAATTCATCCCCCCCCCCCCACACACACAGTTGATTTATTAAACTGTGGGAACAATGGAGGGCCAGAAATGGTCACTCGCTTGAAAACATTTCATTATGCAAAAGCACAAATAACATGACTACTCGCCAAGTGAAAATGATTTGGGACCACATTAGACAAGATGCTGGTATCTGAGGGAGGAGGGAATATATAGGTAACTTGAAATGAAGTTTCAAACATTCTGTCTCAGTGATACAACACTGAGCGTAATCTTGGTGTGAACAATACATTTGGGTGGGGAAGGTTTATATTCTGTGCTGTGTTGTCTTTGCCAGCTGAATGGAATCTACAATTTGATAGTCAGAATGCCAAGCCTTGGAGAATGACGGTCTAAAACCTCTGTGCTTCAAACATAAAAAGCCATGGTTTTGCAATGATATAAAAATACAACTGCAGAGAAATCAGTATGTCATTTCTTGTCACTTTTGACATTAATTCATGGTTTCTCTGACCAAAGTTGTGAAGGAAATGCTTTCTTATTGTATAGGGAATGATTCTTTGTCAGTGCAGTCAGAGGTTGTATAGGTGTAGTGTGGAAGGCAAGACACAAACAACTTGCTTTATTGAATAGCTCCAGCTGCCCCATGGGGCTTTTGTTGAGAATCAGAAATTCACTTGGCAGTTGGTGCCAATATAGTTTGCAAGTCCTTCATCCACAGTACATTCTACTGCACATGCATATGCATGAAACTGCAAAATGCTTCCACATAATCTCATATCATATCTCAGTGCAAATGCACAAGATTGGGGTCCCCAACATTTTATTTATTTCATTAGACTTATAGATCGCCCTCCCCTGAGGAACAGGACTCAGGGCAGGTAACATCATATAAAGCATTATACAGTTATCACATTATTAAATCCAAATATAATAAATACAGCAAATATCATAAAAATACAATCAACCACAACATTAAATGATGGCGTACAACCCAGGGGGGTGTGTGTCATATTTTAATATCTGTCTAGCCTGAAGAAAGGGGAGGGAGGCAGGAGAAAAGAGAGAGAGGGGAGGCCAATCAGACATGGAGAACTGTCACTGCCCTCAACCATAAGCCTGGCAGAACAACTCTGTTCTACAGGCCCTGCAGAATTGCATTAGATCCTGCGGGGCCCTGATCTTAGCTGGAAGAGCGTTCCACCAGGTCAGAGCCAGAACCAAAAAGGCCCTGGCTCTGATCAAGGACAGCTGGATGCTCTTTGAGCCAGGGACCACCATTAAGTTTTTGTTACTTGCACATAATATTCTTTGGGGGATGTACCAGGAGAGTCAGTCCCGAAGGTATGCGGGTCCCAGACTGTTTAGGGCTCTGAAGGTTAGTGCCCATGGGTACTATGGCACCTGCTGACACCTTTTTTGGTGCCCACAAAGTGTTTTTAGAACATGAGTGGGCCCAGGTGGGGATTTTGCCTAGCAAAGCTTCTGATGGGCCACTGGAGATTTGATTGGCTGTACCGATTTTTTAAAAAGTTGCTTTGGCAACTTCTTCATACAACTGAAGGTAAGATGCGGCAGCTATTTTATGGCTGGCACTGCCTCCTCTGGTAGCTATTTTGTGGCTGTGCATATCAGGCTGCATCAGAATTCCAAAAGTGCCCACAGGCTCAAAAAGGTTGAGAAGTAGGGTTGCCAAGTTACTTACGCTTCCTGGTGGGGGAGTCCCGGTCCTGGTCTGGAGGCCTCATGCACGTGCTTTGCGTGCGTGCAGCATGATGACATCACCCAGAAGTGACATCATCATGCTGGGCACATTGCCAGAGCGACGCTCTAGCAATCACCCTAGAGTTTTATGGGCGATTGCTAGAGCGTCGCCCTGGCAACATGCCCAGCATGATGACATCACCTCCGGAATAGGGTGGATAGGCTGGATAGGGCCGCTTCGGGGGTGGGGTTCCCCCCACTGGCCAAATCCGGACCAGCGGGTTGGGGACCCCTATAGCGGGAGATTACCCACCCCCCGGGGGGACTTGGCAGCCCTATTGAGAAGCTCTGCACAAGATGATAGCTGACACAACGATAGAATTACAGTGCAATCCTATGGAGAATTACTCCACTTTAAGGACACTGATATCAATGGTCTTAGACGGAAGTAAGTCTCCATAGGATTTCACTGCTGCTATCGTTACACCATGCGTTTCAGCCAGGTTGTTTCCCGAAGCAGCTTCTAAATACCCAGTTCTAGATCTCTACAATTGATACAGACAGTCTTAGTTATTCTAAGCCCCTGGGCAAAAGTCCAGGGTGGGGCCCAGAATCACTGCCCCTTTGCCATCTCCACACCAGTGCCAAGCAACAAGTGACCCTCACCCTCTGCAAGGAGTGAAGAAGAAGCTATGGCCGAGGGTGGAAACCTGGTGCTGGAGCCCTAGACAGGGAAGGTGCAAGCACTGGCAGGCATCTGCTCTTCTTTCCCCCTCCTTTGAGGGGATGGGGGTATGGGCAGTCAGGGGTCCCCAAGCTTGGGGCTCGGTGCAACTGCCCCTATTGCCCTATGGCTAAGACCATGCCTGAAATTGGTAGCAGAACTGAGATTTCTTCTCCTGTGTCTGGCTGTTCTGCCTTTTCCCATTTTGATAGCACTGAGGCGGTTTTGATGGGGGCAAAGAAGACTAAATTCCTCTCGCAAAAAAAGTCTGTTGCAACCGCTGCTGTTGCTTCCAGTCCCTACAGCAACTCTAGGGGAAGATGCCTACTGTGTTTCTAAAAAATGCTTTGGATTGACTTCTTTTCTTACTTTTTATCCTCCAATTCTGGCAGGATGGTAAGTTTTGGTAAAATGGTGAAATTTCATCAGGACTGCAGCCTTAATTGCAGATTTGCTAGCTGTCCCACTCTGAACTGATTTAAGACTGATTTAGAGCTTTCCAGTTTTTAAAAACACTGGGGAGGGGTTCTTAAAAATTAGCACATCCTTCCTCCAAGGAGTTCAGGGTAGCATACATGGCTCTCCCCACCCTATTTTATCCTTGCAACAACTCTGTGAGGCAGGTCAGGCTAAGAGAGAATGAGCATTGCTGCAGAGTAGGCATTTGAACCAAGTCTCTGTGACCTAGTCCAAAATCCTTAGCACTGCACTATACATGCCTCTGTTCCCATAAATGTCTCTCTCAGTTTTGGATTTCCAATCTAATTCACATGTATCATGACATGGTTAAGAGCATCTTGGCTGGATTATCTTGTTGGCCTGTAGGGCTGTCAAGTCCCCCTGGGGGGTGGGGATTCCCCCACTCAAAGGGCCCCCAGTCCACCAGTCCAGATGCAGCTGGTGGGGGGAACCCCACTCCCGAAGTGGCCAGATCGGGCTGACGTGCCTGGCGTGATGACTTTGCCCGGAAGTGATGTCATCACGCCAGGCATGTCGCCAGGCCACGCTCTAGCAATCAGCCCAAAAACTCTATGGTACCATAGAGTTTTTTCAGGCTGGTTGCTAGAGCATCGCCCGGTGACATACCCGGCATGATGACATCACTTCCGGGTGATGTCACTGCGCGTGAATGTCCTGGGATGGGACCAACTCTCCCCCGCTGATTTCAGTGAGTCACTTGGCAAACCTATTGGTCTGCCCTAGGGTTGCCAGCCTCCAGGTGGGGTCTGGGGATCTCCCGCTTTTACAACTGATCTCCAGCTGACAGAGATCAGCTCCCCTGGAGAAAATGACTGCTTTGAAGGGTGGACTCTATGGCATTGTTCCATTCTGAGGGCCCTCCCCTCCCCTCCCCAAATCACAACCTCTTCTGGATCCACCCACAAAGTCTCCAGGAATTTTCCAGTTCAGACCTGGCAGCTCTAGTCTGCCCATATCATATGGATCATTCCCACCTATGAATCTCAGGAAGGCTAAAAGGTGATGTGGAATTGTGTGTAGGGGTCCTGCCCTTGTTTAGTGGGCCTGAATTTTCCAAGATTCATTTGTGCCTTCCCTGAAGGTTGAGGTGGAGAGAAGGGGGGATTCGGCCCACCCTTGTCCTCCTCCCCCAAGACATGTGAGTCAGAGCTGGCCATTCCGGGGGTGAGAGGAGATACCCCAAGCCCCATCCCCAACAGTGGCCACCCAGAGCCACTTCTCTCCCTCCCCTCCTGTGAGATTTAAAGGGCTTCAGCTGATCAGCGGGGAGTACATGGCCTGCCAATCAGCTGGAGGGCCCTTTAAATCTTTCAGGAGGGAGGGAGAGGGGCTGTCACCGGCTGCATGCTCCACTTGCAAAAAGACCCTTTAAAGGGTCTTTTTGTGAGCGGGGTGGGGGGCGTGGCCCACGAGGCTGATTTTCCAGTGGCAATTTGCACTTGGGATTCAGGCACACATGCCGCTGCCCCCTCCACTCACAAAAAGACAATTTAAAAGGTCTTCTTGCGAGCAGAGTGTGCGGTCGGTGACAGCTCCTCTCCCTCCCTTCTGAAAGATTTAAAGGGCCCTCCAGCTGCTTGGTGGCCCACATGCTCCCCATCCATCAGCTGAAGCCCTTTAAATCTCACAGGAGGGGAGGGAGAAGGTGGCTCTGGGTGGCCATTGTTGAGGTTGGGGCTTGGGGTATCTCCGCTCACCCCTGGAATTCCCCCCAAATCCCCCTGCCAGAGCGATGAGGGGACCTGGCAACCCTAACGTGATGTTACACCCTCTGTGATGCTCTAAGAATTACCCCAGTCAGTATGGTCTTTACTTTGGGATAGAGGTTCACAGAGTGCAATGTCACTAGTGGGTAACATTCTAGAAAACCCTACAACCTCTATGGTTTTTCCATAGAGACTGGGGAAATTCCTACAGCATCATCATCAATGCTATCCCTCCATTTTTTTCTCCCATTCCTCAAATCATCAAAAGCAGGGGATTGGGGCCAAGGACAAGTTTTTCCTGCCATGGCCAGGAAAATTGCAAGCCTACTTCTGGTGTAGGCCCCATGGTGTACCCCCTCCTCTCCCTAGAAGTATCAGCAAAGCCTGCCAAGTCCCAAAGAAGGTTGCCACCAGGTCCTCAGCCTATCCATGGCTGAGGACAGACTGGCAATCTGAAGCGGGGGAAGGGAGCCCGTTCAGACATCCGCAGCTGTCCCTCAGCTCCCTTCCGCACTTACGCCTTTTGCAGCTGGTTTCCTTTCGCTTTAGGAGGACACCGGGAGAAACCGGTGTCCAGGGGCCGTCTTCCGCATGCCTCCCGCTTTCAGGCAGTGTGAACTGGAAGAAGGTGGGATTCAAGCGGAGGCGGCTGTATGAACGTGCCGTTTCAGCATTTTGCTCATGAGTGCTCATGCGCACATGCGCACATATGCACATTGCCGAAAACAGCCCTGCCACAAGCTGCGCAGGGTGGCCCACCTAGAGCCGCTCCGCAGCAGTCTGAAGGCTCCGTAACAGCATCCTTGCGCAATACACTGGCCAGTGTGAACGGCCAGCCCCGGGGAATTTCCCCCCCACAGCTTTTGCCTCCGGATTCCTCCCACTCCAGATTGCCAGTCTGTCCTCAGCCCATGTTTTCCCACTTTCCACCTATTTTCTAGCTTCTTCTTGGTTGGCTGAGGAGAGTTTGAGGGATTGTTGCTGGTGATCAACCAGACAGCAGGCCCAGTAGAGGGGCTAGGGTTGCCAGGTCTGGATCTGTCTCTGACTCTGGGAGTTCTCCATGCATGCAAACCCATAGAGTTTTTTTCTCAAATACTAGAATGTCCCCCATGCAGCATGCCCTGTGCAATGATGTCACCTCTGGGGGATGTCATTGTGCTGGGCATGTTGGTGCAGATGGGGCTTTGCGGGGGGCAGGACTCCCTCACTTGGTAGCTGGGCAGCAAAAGATTGGGGCCCCTGAAAGCAGGTAAACCCCCGCCCCTGTTGGGAGAATGGCAACCCTAAGAGGGGTAAAGAGTCAGGGGCATGCTATATCCCCTGACAAAATAGATGATATATTATGGGTGCAGTGACATAGTAAACAATTGAGACATTTTCTACCAGTGTGGGCAACAACTCTGTTGTTTGCAGGTATGTATGAATCAAGCCAAAGCCATGAAATTCAAGTGTATAGCCTGATTCAAAGTTACAAGCATTGGGACACTCTGATAGCAAGAGTTATGATGATTATATAAAATCCAAATGAATTCAGAAGTGTCTGCATTATTATGCTGCTTTCTTGCATTATTATAGCGCTTTTTTCACAGCAGCCTCCCCTTATCTGCTGCCACCTCCTGTTTTAATAAGCACACAGGCTTGGTTCCAAACTAGTGTTTCTGTGGGCACAAGGATTTCTGCCTTCTGTTCCCTTTCCCAGAAGAACAGGATTTGGGGTTGGAGGCATTTTGGGCTGCTGAAGGGGGGAATGAGAAAGTCTTGCTCTGTGGATGGAAACCTTTGCACCCATGGAAATGCTGCTCTGGATCCAAACCACAGTTTTTTTTGGGGGGGGGGTGTTTGAGGGTTTTTAAAAAAATCAAACTTACTACTAGTGTCTCTATGGGCCTTCTGTATCTGTCCATGAACCCAACTAATTTTGTGATCATTTCTTGCAATCACTTCTCAAGCAGATGCCCTGACTCCAATGTCACACAAAACTGGCCATGCAATATAGCTAATACTGGTCACTTAAAGGATGCATCCAACTGCACAGATACAAAGATGAACTGCAAATCATTTCCTGTTTTATGATCATGCAAGAAAGTCTCTTTAATTACCTGACCATGACTCAGGGAGGATATGTGCCTTTATCAATTATGGCAATTTAGTTCTTGGACTAGGCAAAAACAGCTGCAAGCTGCAACCATCCAAGAGGAAAGGGGGGGTAAAATATTTAAATAAATAAAAATTAATGAAATAAAATGGCCTGGCCCTGTAGACTAAGCAGCTCCTGTGGAAACATAAAGCAAATTCAGACAGATTCTGACAACAATACTTTCCCAGTGTGACTTCCATTGCATCTATCATTAACCAGGTAGAGTACCTCCGGTTAAAATGTTGGCAGTTGTTCTGGAAGTGAAAGGTGTCAAATCACTTTAACTGGATAAAGGGGCTCTTCATCACAGTATCTTTCCTCTTCAATGCTAGCCACAGTCTCGCATGAGAGAGAGTGGTGTAGTAGTTAGAGTGTCAGACTAGGATCTGGCAGACCCAGGTTCGAGCCCCCACTCTGCCATGGAAGTTTGCTGGGTGACCTTGGGCCAGTCACACACTCTTAGCATAACCTACCTCACAGGGTTGTTGTGCGGATAAAGTGGAGGAAAGGAGAATGAAGTCAGCCACTTTGGGTGCCCATTAGGGAGAATGATGGGGTATAAAAGAAGAAGTAAATTAATTAATAGGCCATATCCCCTGGCTTCCATGTTTGTAGCTAGAAGGCACAGGCCTTTGGCCGTGTTATTAAAGAGCTGACAGTTCCTCTGAAGCAAATTTTGTCAAGAAGAGTAGGTTGCCTGATACCAATTCCTAACCAAACATTAGGCTCTTTTAGAAGGTCTTAGAAATCTTCAGCATGACTTAGGTATGCCTCAAACCCAAAGAATCCAAGAGGAGAGGGCAATTTAAGCCTATCAAGAAAGAGGTCACCTTGGACTAATGAATCCAAAGATCTGTGGACTCCATAGAATTAACTTACTTGCATATTCCCATCAAGGAAGCGTGCTGAAGTTTCCGAAAGTTTGGAAACAATAGTTCAAGTTAGCCTGAGCCTGCCTTGGCGGGGGTGGGGGGTAATAAACCGGAAAAATAAATAAATAAATTATTGGCATAAATCAGGGGTGGGCAATTGTTTTGGCTCGGGGGCCACTTTGTGGGAGCGGAGGTTAGCGGAGGGCCGCACCTTTTAAAATGATTGCATTCATTACTTAACTTTGCATTTCAGAAAAAGTATAAATTGTATCATAAAAATCAATAAATATAAATTAAATTAAATAGTGGTAGTTTTATTCAATTTACCATATTTTTTGCTCCATAAGACACACTTTTTCTGGGGGGAAAGTGTGTGCGTCTTAAACCCCCCATCGCCTTTCCCAAGCCACGGCACCGAGCAGAGCTAGGTGCGTCTTATGGTCAGGTGCGTCTTATGGAGCGAAAAATATGGCATTTATTGTACTAATTTCATATCATCTATAGCTGCAAGCACATTTAATTTTAGAATCAGTTTAATGAGACAAATGTACCCTATCACACTTTTCTACAATTTTTTTGAAATCAGGAGTGAGATTGCTTGTTGAGATTCTCATCACAGCCTGCAAGTTAATGTCTGTCAAAGAGCATCTATATTTACTCTTGTTAATCTTCATGTCTTGGCGGGCCGCATGTGGCCCGCGGGCCGCCATTTGCCCACCCCTGGCATAAATTGTTGATACAGATTGGAAACAATAGTCTCTGATAGGAAGGCATGCTAAAAACTTTGCATCAAAACATGGTGACCCGGCAAACATAACTTCTTCATTACTCATGCCAGTTGTGCCTTGGGTAAATTCGTCTTGCCTCCTGTTTGCTGCCTTGACTTGAGAACTGAGCTACTCAGCTTTCTGGCTGCTTAATAGTTGTGGTAGCTAGGTTTCATTTATTTATGCCTTGCATCTTTTTTTTTTTTGCACATGCACAGTAGGAGATATTAGGAGACATTAAACTGCACAGGTCACTCAGTTTGCCCTCTCTTTGTACCTGTGCAGTAGAAGACATCTTTTCAAATTAACAGTGTGCTTACTTTCTGCTTTCTGGCTGTGCAATTACTAGCATCTACCATAAGATTCATCACTTTTAGTAAAGAATTCAGTTCCAGAAATTTCAGAGAGTGTTTTACAGCTTTAAAGTAAAGAAGTTTCAACTTCATGGAGACCAAGCTATATAGCCTTCCTCAAACCAATATATAATTTGGCTTTGTTTGCACCCTGAACTGAACTATTAGGATGTGTAAGAGGAATGTGTAAGAGGAATGTAATATAAAGGTGGAAAATGAATAAAATATATTTAAAACGAAAATGAAAGGATGCAGAAAGGTGGGGCATCACTTCAGGAGGCAGAGCCTACCTGTAATAGTTTTGCCTTTTCAAAAGATGGCAGGGAGATGCTAAACATATTCAGATGGCAGTGAGGTTTTTCTGTTTTTTTTTTAAAATAATCTATTCAACTTTCAGTGCTGAAAGTTGAATTATCCAGCCTTCTTTTTCACCTCAGGCTTTTAGTAAAGCATGTGCCGTCTTTGTCCTCATTAATTTTAACTGCCAGAGTCAAAATCACAAGCATAAGTTTGAGGCTCATGAGGAATTTTCTGTCTTTATTTTGACACAATCCTTCTAGAGGAAAGGGGCTCCCTTGGCAAATGGCAAGCAAAGAGAAAGCCAGTTTAGGGAAATGAGGGATTTTCAGAAGAAAGGAGAGGGGGAGGGGGGCAGGCTGAGGTAAACATATGGTTTAAATGCTCCAGCCTATTTCAGATCAAGCTGAGAGAGTTGAGAGTGGTTGGTTCAGAGATCCAGTTCACTGCTCATTCCTACTGTGCTCGCCTACTAATTGCATCCCATGTTTGTCAATCAAATATTTGCAATTAACAAAAATATTCCCTTAAGAGACGTATAACAGAGGTTGGCTAAGCAGCCATTGCGTTGCTATTAGAATCGGCACCAAGAGAGGGAGGGGGAAATCCCACAGTGATATGAGTTCATAAAAATATTCTGTTGCCGATGACACTTCCTGAAATTTCCAGTCAAAACATTAACAAGCAGAATAAGAGAGCATGGGGCTTGTCAAAGGAATCATTTTCAAGGCAGAGAAACTTTGATCTTGGTCTTTCTGACCCATCTTCCACCTCAGAAGCTTCAATCTGAGGGAACATATAGCGGTTTGTTTTCTGCTCAGCATATCCATTGCCCAAGGATAAGAGTTGGCTGAGCTTTTTTTTTATTTAACTTCAATTTAACTAATGTTGTAAAGCTCTACCTCACATAACACATGTGTGTGCTCAGTTTCAAGACGAAATCGGAAGAAAGCAGGCCGGAATAATTAGACGATGCAAGGCTGAAAGGAAGCAACATTTTGTAAAGAGGTTTGAATGCCAGTAATTTGCTGGCAATTGGAGAGCTTCCATATGCAGTCCAGAAACCATGAAAGATTTTAGAATTTAATATTGTATCTGAAAGTGGGGAGATTTGAATGCTTGCACTATTGTGCTTTGACTCAAAGATTGTCCAGTGCTAAGAAATAATGTAATTGAATATGTTCCATGGCATTTCTTGGCTGAATGAAGAATAAATCAGGTTGCCCAAACTTCTAGAAGCTGAGGCACCTTTTTAACAGTTAAAATTGGAGACACATTTCATTCTAATATCAAAACAAGTTTGCTTTTAATGTGCAAGAGAGTAAATAAATTATCCACTTTTCAAGGAGGCTACCTTCTTGTGTTTCTGTTTGGGAAGAGGCAAATTTGGAAGACTGATTCATGCAGAGATCCAATTGGCAACCTCCTATGAGGATGTGTAACTCTGATGCATCTCTACCTAACATATCTGAACCAGTGAGAGTAGGCTAGAGCAACAAATTATGCAGAGATGCAATAGACAGCATCCTCCATGTGCCTTCTTCCATCACAGGCACATTTAATTATTTACTGTGGCACTCTAGCTGTTCTCACATACAGCAAACAAGTATGTCCTCATATATGGTTTGGACAGGGGCAGTTACAAGTATTTGTAGGCTCCATGTGCCCCTTTATGACAACCTCCATCACCCCAAGTGGTAGCTTCACAGAAAAGAACAGAGTATGTGCGCCTTGTAGACCTGTTGGCATCTGTGGGTCTACAGAGAACATGGTGGAGTTAGAGCTTCACTCCTTCTAGCACTTATCCTATATAGAAATGTGAGATTCAGTGTCATAATGTCCTTTGGAATAATCTCCCATTTCCTTATGGGAGAGGCACTTGGAGATGTTAGCAGAGCATATACTTCCCTTGTTCTCTATTTTTGTTGTTATTGTTGCCCTAGCCAGTCTCTAGATGGACAGTGGTGGGTCTTCTTCCAGGCCAAGGGCCACAGCAGGTGCTCAATCAGCTTGACTCTTTACATTGACCTTGCCTATGAAAGTAGAAAGTAGATTCCTCTGAAATGTAGTGTTTGAGGAGAGTTTTATTGATACCATGGACCTCCAAAAAGACAAAAAAGTGGGCTTGATACCAAATCAAGCCTGAATTCTTCCTAGAAGCTAAAATGACTAAACTGAAGCTATCATACTTTGGTAACATTATGACAAGACAAGTGTCACTGGAAAAGACAATAATGCTAGGAAAAGCTGAAGGGGGCAGGAAAAGAGGGAGAGTCAACGTGAGATGAACTAACTCTATCTCATGCATCTGGTCAACTTATGTTAATTCAAGGCTGGCTACATGGGGCTCCTCTTCTCTTGAGGAGTCCTCTTCTACTGAGGAGACATCGCTAGTGCTGAGCCCTGGCTGACCCACAACACAGAAGAAGAGGAAGAAAAAGAAGAAATTGGATTTATACCCCACCCTTCACTTGGAGACAATTTCCTTACAAATTCCTTTCCCTTCCCCTCCCCACAACAGACACCCTGTGAGAGTGCTCTGACAGAAACTGCTCTTTTTCAAGGACAGCTCTGACAGAACTACAGTTTGCCCAAGGTCATCCAGCAGGTGCAGGTGGAGGAGCGGGGAATCAAACCCGGTTCTCCCAGATTAGAGTCCACGCATTTAACCACTACATCAAACTGGCTCTCACTGTTTGTCTAAACCACAAGAGAGACTGAACAACCAGCAAGGGGGAGCCGTTAGAGTGTTGGAGTAGGTTCTGGGAGACCCAAGTTTGAATTTCCACTTTGCCATGGAAGATTGCCAGGCCAGTCACTTGTTTTCAGCCTAACTTCAAAGGGTGTTGTTGTGAGAATAAAATGGAGGAAGAGAGAATGGAGCTGATTTGGGTCTCTACTGGGGAGAAAAATGTTATATAAACAAGTAACTAAATCCAAACATAAATATTCAAATAACTTGTTTCTGTACCTCTTTTTCAGTACCAGGGATTAGGCCTTCACTGTGGTAGTATCTTAATCATAGAAACTCTCCCCGTGACTTCTCCGCTGGCATTCAATATATTTAATTTTGTTCACTCAGTCTTTTTTTTTTTTTAAATTTTTATTTATCAACAAAAACATATAGAAGAACATTGGTAACCATAGTGAAAAGAGAAACAAAGCATTTAAGTGTAAATAACCACTAGAATATACTAACTTAAGAACATTTAACTGTGAGGTACAGCTCATTGTATATGAGGTACGATGTCGTCCACACTTCTGCAAGTATATCAAAAGTATAGTAAGTTGTGGTAGTACTTGTTCGTCAGTAAGAAGCCATCTTTTGATAGATATTCTACAATAGGGGACCAGACTGCTCGGAAGAAGTTCGTGTTATGATTGGTGTAAACAGCATAATATTGTGCAGAGAGTTTTCCTAATAAAAAATGTTCCCATAGCTTGTTTTTCCAGGTGTTTATAGTCGGAGCAGAGTTGTCTTTCCATCTTTGGGCTATCGTTATCCTCGCAATGGCCAGTAAAGTAGCTATTGTATTTGCATGTGCTTTGTTTTCCTCAGGTTCGGACCAGGCGTCGATCAAGAGGACTTCCGGCAGATCAGGTAAGAGTGTTCCAGTAATTTTGTTTATTTGTGCAATTATTTGTAACCAAAACGCATGTATGGATGGGCATAGCCACCAGCAGTGTAAAAAGTCTCCTATCGTATTGCATTGTTTCCAGCAATATTTATTATAGGATGAGTTTATTCTGTGTAGTCTAGCCGGGGTCATATACCAACGGTGGATTATTTTAAATGTGTTAAATCTGATGGAGAAGATTCCGGAGTTCAGATTCGGGGAGGCCCAAATGTTGTTCCAAGAGCCAGAGTCTATTCTATGTTCACGGTCAATATGCCATGCTAGTCTGTTTTTGGAGTGTTTGTTCGGTCTCGTGGTTTGCAGTATTTTATACAGTGTCGAAATGAGGCCCTTATTTTGTTGTGTTGAAGTTGTTAGCACTTGTTCAAAGGGAGTTAACATTGTCCCGAAGCTATGTTGTTTGTTGACCTCTTGTAGTAGGTGTATAATTTGGTTGTAGGTGAACCAGGTGAGCTCTTTTCCTATCTTCACTTCCAGATTTGCTTTGGTAATAGGATGACCTTTGTCTATTAGATCCATGATGCGAGTTAGACCGGTGCCACTCCAGTCGAAGAGTAATGTTTTTTGGCACCCTGGAGGGAACCACTTTTGGTTTAGGAAGGAAGACACTCTTGATCTAGTTGGTAATAGTTGCCGTCTGTAATTGTCCCAGGTCTTAAGAGCTGCAGGAAGGAACAAATTGTAGTCATCTATTTTAGGTCTGTCCGGTGGAGATATCCAAAATAGATCCTGTAAAGGTATGTTATTTGTAGAACATTCCTCTATTGTTTTCCATGAGGGTTTGTTAGCTGAGTTGAGTATTTGCACTATAGGAGCTAGGGAGGATGCTGCATAATATAACGCAAGGTCTGGCAGGTTGAGGCCTCCCTGGTTTTTCGGGAGCTGTAGTATTGAAGCGGCAATTCTATGTCTTTTGTAGTCCCAGAAGAATTTAAGGAGTTCTTTTTGCCATTTTTTGATCATTGTGTGTGGAATGCTGATGGGAAGGGCTCGGAAGACAAAAAGAAACTTTGGTAGTATGAAGCTCTGTATCAGCACAATTTTATCTGCCCATGAGAATTTTTGTTTATTCCATTGTTCCATGTGGTTTTTCGTTTCTGAGAAGACTTTTTGTAGGTTACGTTTAAGGAGGTCATTTAAGTCTGGAGGGATGGTGATACCTAAGCATTTCCAGTCGGATGTTGTCCATTGGAAGGGTGATGAAGATCGGATCCTTTCTTCAAGTTCCAGCCGTACATAGATTGGGATAAGTTTTGATTTTTGCATATTAACTTTCAGCCCGGTTGTTTTTTGTAATGATTGGAGTAACTGGCCTAATTCAGGAAGAGAAGTTTCCGGTTTCGAGATGAAAATAAGTAGATCATCCGCGTAGAGACTGACAGAGTGCGATATGTTGTTAATCGTGATGCCGTGTATCTGTGGGTTTGTCCTAATGGCCGCCGCTATTGGTTCAATCGCTAAGGCAAAGAGGAGAGGTGACATAGGGCAGCCTTGTCGGGTACCACGTTGAAGCTTAATAGTCCTGCTCTTGTGATCATTAACCAGGATGCCAGCCTTGGGGTGAGCATAGAGTGAACGAATTGCAGTGTTAAAGTGTGGCCCAAAATCCATAGCCTTTAATAGCTGTTGCAAATATGTGAGTTCCACACTATCGAAGGCTTTTTGGAAGTCCACAGATAGAAGTAAAGAGTTCAGTTTCTGCTGCTTACTGTATGAGATGATGTTGAGAGTGCATCTAATGTTATCAGTTAGGGTTCTGTTGGGGATGAATCCTGTCTGATCCGGTTTGATGTAGAGATGAATAATGTTTTGGAGACGGGTGGCTAGGGCTTTGGTGAAAATCTTTGTGTTGCAGTTTATCAAGGCTATAGGACGATATGCTGCTGGGGATTCTTTGTTGCCTCCTGGTTTTGGGATAGGCAGTAAAATCGATTCATCCCATGATGGAGGCATCTTACCAGATGTCAGGATGTAGTTGCAGGTTTCCGCCAGCTGATCAGCGATGTGTTTTTGAAAGATCTTATAAAATTCTGGGCCAAAGCCATCTGCTCCGGGTGCTGTATTAGATTTGGTGTGTTGAATCGCCCTCTGGATTTCCTCAGATGTAAAGGGGGCATCCATTAAAGCTTTGTGTTCTGATGACAGTTTCTTGAATAGGGATGTGTTTTGCAAAAGGGAGGATATGTCCTCTGGTTTAGGTCTGGTAGAAGTGTACAATTCTTCATAGTATGTGGCAAAGCATTCCGCTATTTCCGCGTTCTTAGTAAGAGTAATGTTGTTATTGGACTTCATTGAGTGGATTCTGCGTTCCGCTTGTTTTTGTTTTACACACCAGGCTAGGAGTTTTAAATTTCTGGGACTCTTCTGCCAATATTGTTGCTTCATATACAAGAGTTGTTTTTGTATTTTTTGAGTTTCAAGCGTTTGTAGAAGTTTCCTGTTGGCTTCAAGTTCTTTCCAGATTTTCCTGTTACATGTCGCTTTATGTACTTTTTCTAGTTCTTGTATTGATTTGGTTATTTTATTGATCTGTTGTTGTTTTTCTGTTTTCAGGCGAGCTGTCATGGTGATGAGATGGCCTTGCAGCACTGCTTTAAGTGCGTCCCAGAGTATATGCGGTTTCACGTCGTCTGTGTTGTTTTCTTTAAAGTACAGGTCTATCCGGCTTGCAATTTCTTCTTTATAAGTGTCGTTTAATAAAAGAAATTTGTTGAGTTTCCAATGTCTTTGTTTCTGTTGTTGGTCATATTTACGTATATTTAGTTGCACATATGCATGGTCAGTCCACATGAATTGTCCAATGTCTGCAGTATCAATACGAGGAGCGAGTGCAGATGATGTCAGTATGTAATCAATGCGTGTGTAAGTTTGAAAGCGGGGGGAGAAGTAAGTATAGTCACGTTCCCCCTTGTGTAGTAGTCTCCAGGCATCTATCAGGTCATGTGTGTCTAACATTTCCTGGAGTTTGGATTTGGCAGTAGTTTTCCTTCTCTGTTTCTTCAGGGGGTGGCCTGATCTGTCCAATTGTTGATCTAGTATTAGGTTAAAATCACCTCCCAGAACCACGTGGCTGACTTTAAAAGAGTCTAACAATGTAAGAGTAGTGTTTATAAAGGCTTCTTGGGCAGCATTTGGGGCGTATATTGATGCGAACGTGAAGGGTCTGTGGTCCAGCTTGCCTCTTACAAAGATGTACCTGCCTTGGGTGTCTTTTAGTACGTCTTCACACAGGAAGTTAACATTCTTTACCAACAGTATGGCTACCCCTCTGGACTTGGAGGTTCCACTTGCATGGAATTGTTGTGTATACCAGTTGCTTCGTATGCCATGAGTAGAATCAGTCCGAAGATGAGTCTCTTGTAAAAAGAGGATATCAGGCTTCTCTTTAAAAATAAATGACATCATACGTTTACGTTTAACGGGGTTGTTCATGCCCCGTGTGTTAGTAGAGCGGATTTTATACAGCTCTGCCATAGATGTAGGATAAAAACAGTAGTTCTAAGCACTAAGAAATAACCTTAACATTGGTTTAAGGATAATATGCGATACAGTAGTGGTATTGTAACAAATAAATTGTATAACAACATTAACAGCGTTCAAATAAACTAGGTTACCAATGTATGCACCTATAAAAACAATATATTTTCTCTTATATCCCCCCCAATAGAAAAGAAAAATGGAAAGAAAAGAAAAAATCAGCTGAAAATATAGTTTGTTTCTTCTGTCTCCCAGGAAACAGTCACAGTGAGCGTACTCCTGGGAGAGGATATCAGGAGCTCAGAAGGCCAGTGATTAGACTGACCAGCAGAGAAAAAACTGCTATCCGGGGGCTCCTTGAGATAGGGGGCACAATCCGATCCGCCCTCCCCTCCCCACTCCAAAAAATACATATACAAGTTATAACCAGGCAAACTTAAAGTATAGTTGCCTTTAGTGCACCTTATACGTATCATTCTAAACCACAATGCAATAAATTGAACCTAAAGATTAAGATTTGTGCTGTCCCCCAGTTGTTGGTGCAGGGAGTTTGCTGATCTGTTCCGGGGAATCTGGGAACAATCTTTTCCTTTTATTGGATTTTTTGTCATCCATTTCCATATGTGGGTCCTCATTCAGGATGTCTAAAAGAGCCTGGCCAGATTCTTCGTCCCAAGCGTACAGTTGTTGATTTTGACATGCCACATACAGTTTTCCCGAAGGAAGCCATCGATATCTTTGATTCATTTTCTGCAAGGCTGCTGTTATAGGTTTAAGTTTGCGTCTGATTGCTATGGCTTCTCTCGGGATGTCTGGGTAGATTTGTAGAGCCTCCCCTTCATATTGAAAGGCATCAGAGTTTCTAGCCAGTTCTAAGATAGTTTTGTGGACCCTAGCGTCTGGGATCGTTATGAGAATGTCTCTTGCGGAGGAATGTTTAGATTTGTTTGAGGATTCCATTCTGGATGCCTGAGTTATGATTGGGAACACTCCTTCCTCTAAGTTAAGTGCTGTGGCTAACATATTTGCTATAAATGCAGTGAGGTCTGCATTAGTTTCTGCCCCCTCTTTAAGGCCTCTGATTTTAAGGTTAGAGGCTTTTACATCTGCCTCTAGTGAAATGAGAGAGTCCTTTTGCTCTGCTAGTCCTTCCTGCAGCACCTTAATGGTTGCCTTATTAGCTTGCCCTAGGTCCCAAGCTGCTTCTGCTTTCTGAGCTGTTTGGCATAGGGAAGACTGTATGTCCTCTAGTTGGGTGGAAAGGTCTGTCATTTTTCCTAGGAGCCCTGTCTCCATTGATTTGAGGTAGCTTAATATAGCCGCGGACGAGGGGGAGCTTACCAGGCTATCCGCGTTTTCGGCGGGAGTCGCCATTTTAGTTCCGGCTTCTTGGGAGGCCGCTTTATTCGGGCCGTTTTCCAGCAGGTCCTTTACCGATTTTGAGTGCCCCGCCGACAGCTTAGCTTTCCCGGAGTCGAGTTTCTTCATTTTGTTCAGGTTTGTTGTTGTCTGGTGTGCTTGCCAAGGCTGGAGAGCGCGGGAGAGGGGAGAACCGATCGACTACACATCCGCCATTAACCGCTGCGGCGCCCCGCCCCCCCACTCAGTCTTTTGTTGATTTCAACTTTCATTGGGTTCATTTTTGTTCATTTTTTAAAAAAAACCATATGTTGTTTTTTGTAACCGTGGACCTGTTTTTATTTATTACTGGTTGATATTTTTTTGAATTATTTCTGTTAATTTTACATGGAAGTTACCTCAGAAAGCTTTGGTCCAGAGGCAAGTACAACTGGTTTAAACAAATAAATAACAAATAAAATAAATACAAACCACCATCGTGTCAGAAACGTCATGTTCTTATTCTATCAAAAATGATCCTCAGTTATTTCACTTGAGTAGGCCAGAGGACAAGAGCCCCACACTACACCACACTAAGCACTGTAGTTAATTTGGCCTTGTTGTTGACACTTTCAACTGCCATTTTAAGTGGAGAAAACTAAAAACACTTTTCTTGAATTGCTTGGGCAGCACTGAAATGTGTTCCCGTTCTACAGTTTGTCTGAGGTTGTTTGAAAGGAATTGAAAGTATTTGCCCATTCAAAGTGTTGGCAATGCTTCCTGAATTTGCCCTCAGAGATATCAGCATGTGAGCAAATTGATTTGGCTATGTATCATTGTGGCATTTAGTCTGATTCCCAGTTGGCTCAGGTCATGCAATTGACTGACGTCAGAAACATTGCTCTCACTCTCCATTGCCTTTGCTTGCCCTTAATGATGGTAGTACCTGACTAGTTCTGTAGCATCAGGATGTCATTTTGTTCACTATGGTATCTCCAGTTAGCAGGAGATGCCCATTTGACTGAAACATGGGGGAAAGGATGCAGTTATACGAACAAGAAATGGTGCCAGAACTGCTGCAGAGAATGGAAACAATGATCGTAGATAAACTTGAAATGGTGAATAGTCTCATGATAACATTTTTGGTGGAAAATATTTTGACCCCTCCCCAAATTACTTTCAATGAGAAATTTTAAATAGGCAAGGATTTGGCACAGCCTTTGTTAACTTTGGGGTTAGGTAAAGCAGCTGCCAGCCCTGCAAACAAAGCAGCAACATGGTTTCCCCATAGCCTCTGATTCCACAGCAAAAGAAAGATGATGATCAAACCCACACTTTTCAGCTCTGTGAAAAATTCAGCCATGTCCTTGATTGTCTGGCCCTTTATCATGAAAGGAAGCAAATCCCATCCCAGAGAGTGTATGCAAATAGAGGACAAAGAAGCGGGGCAGCTGAACAGAAGCCTTTTCCCATAGATAACCGGCCCAGTGGCCAGTTGCAGACTTGGATGCCACTGCAAAACAAAGGGAAGCTATAGTTTGGCATTGGTATCACGCAGCTGCCTAGGTAGGCCGACACGTGGCTGCTGGTGTTAGCTTGAAAACCAGAGTAGATAAAGGGAAATGGCAAAGCTGGCCAGTGCAGATAGCAATGAAAAGAAGGCCAGACTGAACCAGCCTCAGAATAGAATAGGACGGGTGGATCCAGAATAGTAATGGGCAAGCTTCCTTTCCTTTGAACATAGGAACATGCACCTATCAAGTTGATTTGATGGATCCTACTACAGAATTCTCTCATCGAAGCTGTGGACAGAGATGGAGATTTAGGATTTTATTTATTTCCTTGATCATTCATTCATACAATCGTTTCTATTTTGCTTTCTTGGCCATCAATGTAAATAAAATTATGGAGCAAATTGTGCAACAATAAAGACCTATTAAATCAATTACTTCAATTAAACCAACAAAAGAGCAAGCTAGCCCAACAACGTAACAGGACAAACAATCAGTTTCATTTGACCTGTAGAGGCTCAAGCAGGTCTTCTCTTCTAAAAAAATATGACTGAACCTGCTAGGGTGTGGTTTATGGATGTGGGAATTTGATGAAGGTGCTACCACCAAATAGACCTTAGATTTAACTACCCTTATACAAGGGTCCATGAGCAAAGGGGGGGGGACTCCCCTATATATACCTGAATTTTGTTTAATATATCCTCTTGCATTATTCATAGAAGATAATTGTGTTGATCAAGGCTTTTTTTGTAGAAAAAGCCCAGCAGGAACTCGTTAGCATAATAGGTCACACCCAACAGCAGAAACTTATTAGCATATTAGGCTGCACCCCTGACAGCACAGCTTATTAGCATATTAGGCCGCACCCCCATGTTACCAGAAGAGTTGTCATCCAGCCACACCCACCTTTTGCTTTTTATTCTGTTCACCTTGTTTGTTGTCAAAACCCAGGGCTTTTTTTGTAGTAGGAATTAATTTGCATGTTAGACCACATACCCCTAATGTAGCCAGTCCTGATGAGTTTCTGCTGTTGGGTGTGGCCTATTATGTTAATGAGTTCCTGCTGGGTGTGGCCAACTCAGGAGCCAGCCGGAACTCCGTTCCTGTGCGTTCCTGCCCAAAAATAGCCCTGGTGCTGATCGATAAAAATACAAGAAAGAGTAAGAAGGGCTGGAACAGAGGTGATCTAAATGTTCATCTCCAAATGTGAAGTATATTGAGAAGAGAATGGAAGTTCTGCCACCTGTCACTACACAGATCAGTTTCCCTGCACAAAATGGCTGCATTGGAGGGTGGACTGTATGTCATCGTACCCCACTGAGGTCCCTGTCCTGCCCAGGCTCCACCCCCAAATCTTTAGGAGTTTCCCAACCTAGATCTGGCAACCCTACCCCTCCCTATCGCCTGCCGGTGGCCAGGGGGGACCTGGCAACCCTACCTATGAGAGATGGTAGTCCAGTGGAGGAAGCAGAGAAAGCATAAGAGAAGTGCCCACTCCTCTAGGCACCTTGTCACCAGGAAATGAAAAGCCATCTCAGAGACCCTTATAACTTCCCAGAAACCCCTAGGGCAATATCCCATTTCCTGCCACAGAGGCATTTATTTACTGAAGACTGGCGATCTATGTTTTACATCTGATCCTACCATTAATGGTGCTTCCAAAAGTCTCATCATCTGAATTTTTCCTCAGATTTTAGAACATGTTTAATACTGTTTTGCTGTTTTATAAATTAAATTATTTTATGCTAAGCCTATGCTTTTTTTAAAGGAAACTTTAGTCATGTTTACTAAAGCTGTACCAAATTTTACCCCTTGAAAAGCAAACTCTATTCTTTTGGAGGCAGGGGTACTGAAAATGGTGTAAAACTGTTCATTGGAGAAGAGAGGGAATGCCTCCTAGTATTCCATCTTTTGCCACACTGGAAGTACATTAAAAGAGTCACATTGCCACATGACAAAACAGAGCAAGTTGGCCTGGATGCACATTTCAATTTCTGTCATAATGCACATCTGAGCACTGATCATGCTTGAAAATGCATTCAAATGCACATCCAAACATGCATTCCAGCAGGAGTCAAGATTCAGTGACGGCAGTGAGGCATTATTTCCTTTAACTGATGTCATCATATAGCCAGATTTGAGCATCTACATGACTGTGTGACATCGGAATGTTCACTACATGATCCCTAATTGGTAAAGGTCACATCGTGAAAAAGCCCTTTTGAGTAAAAATGGTGCTGAAACAGTAGCATTTTGAAGGACCAACACTTATGAAAAGTTGTTTTAAATGTGTGAGAGTTTAACATATGGGGGCTTCACAAACCCTTTCTCCCAATGAAAAAAGCAATTTTCACGCCATAAGTCAATGAGAAGAAAAATGTGTCATGTTGCTATGACTTATGACAACCCCAATGGTGAGGTGTTCTAGGCAACTTAGCTCCTACTTAGCTCCTAAACCCTGACAAGCTTGGGCAAACTTGGCCATAAGTCAGTCATCATGAAGATATGGCACAACACTAATGTTCACTGAAGATGTTTCAACTTACTAGAGTTCTGAAGCAGGTGATATGCTTTTGGATAGTTTCAATATATGCAGCTTATTTGGTAAAACTCCTAGTAAAACTCAGTTTGGCATCCATAATAGTCAACTAAAATATATATGCTTGCTATACAGTTTTCAGGATACATAAGAACATAAGATGAGCCCTACTGGATCAGACCAATGGTCCATCTAGTCCAGCTTCCTGTCTCACACAGAGGAACTGGTTGGCTAACAACAGGGCATAGAGGCTGAGGCCTTCCCCTGATGTTGCCTCCTGGCTCTGGGATTCAGAGGCTTAGTGGAGGTTCTTCTCAGTCACCATGGCTAGTAGTCATTGATAGACTAAGGCTGCAATCACACACATCAGAAGATCTGACATAGGCATGAATGCCTGATTAATCAAAAGGGTGTGATCAGACAGCAACATCTGGGAAGTGTCCCGCAGCCATTGGCAACCTGCGCTGCTCCACTGCAGAAGCAGAGTTAAAAGACACCGGGGAAAATCCAGTAGTAAATGGGTTGTGATGGGCAACGGATGGACTTTCCCTTGTCTGATTGCACAAGCATGCTTCTGAACCGTTGAGATGGTCAGCTCAGGCCATCCCAGCTTGGTGCTCTTCCCCCCCCCTTTGCAGTATGCGCATCATTGCATACCCATTGGGGGCCCTTGGTGCAGAGGTGCAATTTCTCGTTTATGTGCATGGGGAACAAACAGCAAAAAAAAAAAAACATGACTCACCCACAGTTGTGTCTGATCACACAGTGACTGGCTGGGCCCGCAACAACAAAGGGCTGTGTGATCTCGCAACTACGGGTCTAATTCTTCTGGAGGGAATAGCCTCACTTCCCCTCCACAGTTTGGTGCAGTGGTTAAGTGCATGGATTTTAATCTAGGAGAACTGAGTTTGATTCCCCACTCCTCCACTTGCAGCTGCTGGATGACCTTGGGCAAGCCATAGCTCTGTACCAGCTGCTCTCTCAAGGACAGTTCTGGAAAGAGCTCTCTCAGTCCCACCCTACCTCACAGGGTGTCTGTTGTGAAGAGGGGAAGGGAAAGGAGTTTGTAAGCCACTCTGAGATTCCTTCGGGTAGTGAAGGGTGGGGTATAAATCCAATCTCTTCTTCTTCACTTCAACTGGTGTGTGTGACCACAACCTTATCCACCATGAATCTATCTAAACCCTGTTTAAAGCTGTTTATTCCTATGGCCATCACTACAGCCTCTGTGTAAAGTAGTATTTCCTTTTGTCCATCTTGCACCTCCTGCCCATCAGCTTTGTTGGATGCCCTGGAGTTGTAATATTTTGGGAGAGAGAGAAAATTCTCTTTGTCAACTCTAACCCCATGCATAATTTTATAAACTTCTATCATGTCCCCCCTCTGATGCTTCAACTGCTCATTCTGACTATTCCTGGTCCACTAAGATTTGGACACAGTGATCCATGCCTTAGTTCCATCTAGACTGGAGTACTGCAGTGGGCCCCTCTTGAGGCTCTCCTTGAAGAGTGTTCAGAAGCTGTAACTACTGCAGAGCACTGCAGCTAGACTACTGGTCATGGCCAGCTACTGGGAGCATGTGACCCAGATATTACTGATCCACTCCCAAGCCTAATTCAAGGTTTTGGTTTTGTCCTTTGAAGCCCTATATGGCTGGGACTGGTATTTGAAGGACCATCATCTCTCATACACTCCTGTCCTGGGAATTAAGATCATAGACAAAGGGCCCTCCCAACTGTCCATCAACCAAGAAACTTGTCTGGAGGGCACATGCACATGCCCTTTCAGTGGCAGCCCCACAATTATGGAATAACCCCCCCCACCCCCATGGAGGTGCACCTGACCTCCTCACCTTAGATCTTTAAGAGGCAGCTGAGGATAGTTTTATTCAGGATGGTATTTGATCAGTTTAGTGTTTTCCATTTCTTATAAATTGCGATTTTAATTGTTTCTTAATCTATTTTATGCATTTCTGTGCTTTTTTATTCTGCTTATATTGTAAGCTGCTATGAGTTCTGGAAGATAGAAAAGTAGCTAGCAAATATTTAAAGTGTTTTTTAAAGTGGATGAGAGCCTCTTCGCTCCTCAGAGCTGCAGCAAGCAGAGCCAGCCTTCCGACCCATGTCGTTGAAGAGGTGAGCAATAGAGTCCACAAGAGACAGGCAGAGAGAGAGCCATCTTTTGTCTCATCGTTCTCTATCCGCCCACCCTCATCACTTAAAACTCAGTCCTGTTTAATTTAGGACACACTTTTCTGAAGCTTGGTTGTTCCCTTGGGCTAGAGGGTTTTTTTGTTTGTTTTTTACCTTTTCTTAATTCATCTCAACAGCAATGTTATGGCTACTTGAACTTTCATTACCGCATAACCCATATAACCCAGGGTTGAACAGATTTTGCTAGAAGGATAAATGATACCTTGGTTGTAAAATGAGTCATTTCCCTTCCCCTTCTACATATCAGCCTACTGGTCAGAACACTTTGCTGGATGGGAGATGGCCTCATCCCTCTAGAGAGCTGCTCAAAGGACTTGCACTCAGTGATAGCTCTATAATCCTTGACCTGTGAGCAGTGGCTTGACCTGTGTTATTTATTTATTTACTTATTTATTTCTATACATACATACTTCATTTATAATCTGCCTTTCTTGCTGAGCCTCAAGGCATATCACAACTAAAAAAAAATTCTGTAAAACCAGTACAATACATATGACCAACTATTTTAAAAACCAGCATAGTAAAAATACAGTATAATACAGATAATAAAGTGGGATTCCAAGACTGGAGAACAATGCAGCTTGCTTTACCCCAGAGCCATCTGGACACAGTTCAAGGCTTCTGGGTTCCATCTCTTTTGAGGAGGAAGAAGAAAAAGAGGGGAGGAGGAGGAGATTTGATCTATAACCCACCCTTCACTACCTGAAGGCGTCTCAGAGCAGCTTACAATCTTCTTTCCCTTCCCCTCCCCACAACAGACACCCTGTGAGGTAGGTGGGGCTGAGAGAGCTCTCTCAAGAACTGCTCCTGAGAGACCACCTCTGAAAGAATTTATGACTGACCCAAGGTCACACCAGCAGCTGCATGTGGAGGAGTGGGGAATCAAAGAGTCCATGCTCCTAACCACTATATCAAACTGGCATGGTCAGTGTTGTGCAGATTAAAGATGGATTTTGCAGATAGGATGGGCTCAGTTCTCAGTGGCTTAATTCTATAGACCACAGAGCAGTCCCTTGGAAAGGTTGTCCCTCAAGTGTAACAATACCATTGTCCACTGAGGGAATTCATTTTTCCTAAAATGAATTTGTGAAACCCTGTAGATCCAATTTCCCCCCCCCCAAAGATCTCAACCCAGGCCTGGAACAAAAGGAATAAAATGTTTTGTAGGCAATGAGGTTGCTATCACCCATCTCTACCACTTATAGCACAGTCCAGGGAGGGGGGCATCTGGCGCTCTAGCCTCAAGACTCTCTGGTCTCCTTGAGAACCAGGACTTACCCTGCAGATGATTATGTGGCAGGGTCTGAAATGAAGGTGCAGGCAAAGTCTGGAATTGGATCTAACGCCCAAGAGTTGTGGCCTTGTGACCCTGTTAATGCAGCAAGATTCCCTTCCCATCCCAAGGCAAGAGTTCCACCTGCTCTGGAAACAACACATGGGGTTCAATTTGTCCCAGCTTTACTGTGGCCAAAATCCTGCAAAGGATTACATCCACCAGAACCGTGGTCCAATCCAAAAGTCCTGCAAGCCTGGCATTGTGTCTTCACTGGGCCAGCTTAGCATGAACCTGCTAACTCTACTTCTCCAAATGGATAGAAGCAGATAGTGGTGGGCTTGTGGGCTGGATCCTGGCCTGGTACTTAACTGGCCCAGGATGGGGGACAGAGGGAAGTTCTGCTAGAGCAGCTCCAACTGCGGGCTATTCAGTGGCACCATCTGAAATAGATGGGCCAGAGTCATCTATCATGCAAGGGTCTCTCAGAGTTCCCTGCTCTCCTCCAGGCTATGTTTCTGGTTCCTTTGAAAGGCTAATGCGATCTTGGGGTGTATCAACAGAGGCATAACATCCAAATCACAAGATATCCCGCTGTACACTGCATTGGTCAGGCTGCACCTGGAATATTGTGTGCCATTCTGCAGGCCTTATTTCAAAAAGAGTGGACAGAATGGAGTGGGTACACCCAAACAACTTTTTCCTCTCTTGTTTTGTTTGTGTTTTTTCCTTTTTTTCTGAAAACTAATAAAATCTTTAAAACAAAAGAATGGAGCAGGTGCAGAGGAAAGCAACAAGGATGACTGGAGGCCTGGAGACCAAGCCCTATGAGTAAAGGCTGAGGGACCTGGGAATTTTAAGTCTGGAGAAGAGGAGGCTGAGGGGGGCCACGATTGCTCTCCTTAAATATTTTAAGGGCTGACACTTAGAGGCAGGCAGTGAGCTGTTCCTGTTGGCAGCAGAGGATAGGACTCGCAATAATGGGTTTAAATTAAGGGCGGGAAGGTACCGGCTGGATATTAGGAAACAGTAAGAGTTGTGCAACAGTGGACTCAGCTGCCTAGGAAGGTGGTGAACTCCCCCTCACTGGCAGTCTTTAAGCAGCAGCTGGACAAACACTTCTCATGGATGCTCTAGGCTGATCCTATACTGAGCAGGGGGTTGGATTAGATGGCCTGCATGGCCTCTTCCAACTCTGTGATTCTATGATTCTGAGTTGGAGTCCACAGCTTGCTCAGGGTCCCTTCAGCACTGCACCAAGGCCCTGAAACCTGAGCCTTCAGCACTGCGCCAAGCTCCTCACAGATGGCTTGGATGGCTGTCCTGTATAGGTGGAACTGCCCCAGGCAGGTGACATTGAAGAGCTGCAGGGTGCTGAAGGGCGTAGACTTTCCAATTTCCTGGGGTGGGGAGTGGGGCTGGGCCAGAGACATTATAAGCCATTGTCTCCGGGGGGGGGGGGCTCAGCACATCCTGGAAAAGTTTGGGGAGGGCCTCCAGCTCCCCAGCCCCCCTGAAGTTGATGCCTATGTGGTAGCACCTGGCATGTTGCCCCCTCCATCCTGTCACTCAGTTTATTCTGCCTTTCCCTCTGTGGGCAAATCACCCAGTAGCAAGGCTGTTGCAAGATTTCTGGGTGCTGAGGCTGGTAAGGGGGCTGAGCTGATGCTGGTTCAAGGTCTGAGGACTCAAGGGAAGAAGATGTTGGTGCCACTGCAGGCCCATTAACTGCAGTAGGGTAGCCACCTTTGCTGTCATAACTGCAAGGGTGGACAGGGATGGAGGTGAGGTAACCATGAGCATACAACATGGCCATGGACCCACATGTGGGGCCATGGGCCCCCATCAACTGATGTGCTGCTGTCTATTGCCCCCTCCCCCATTCCTTCACTTTGACCTTGTCCACTGGTGTCATGGAGCATCTTTGTGCCCTCACCTGCTGAAGATTGTCCATGGAGGACAAGTCAGTTATCTTCCAGACCCTGAACATTGCATACTCCAAAGTGTGAGTAGTTGTGGATGATGTTGCAGTGGCTGGATTCTGCAGTCTCAGACAGGTGTGGGTTGGGGGCCGCAGGAGCTAGGGGGAGACTACTGGGGTCACCATGTGCCCTGCCTTGGCCCCAGATGGTATGGCCAATGTGCCCCCACAGTGAGGCTGGGGATTCAGAGCCGCTGCCAGGCCCCCTGAGTGCAGGGCTCATAACCAGTGCAACACATCCTCCCACCCTCTTATCCAAATGGGTGGCCATTGAGAGGGAGTAGCTGGAGACCCACCAAGAATGGAAGGATGCTGTGGCCCAGGATCAACGGCTCTTGGCGAGTCTTATGGTGGCTCAGGGGGCAGCTACTGGGTACCTCAAGCTGGTAGCTGTCACTGGGAAAATGACAGGTGCATATCAAGTGGCTGCTAGCAGATTTATTTGCAGCAATCCATGGCCTTCACTGGGTCCCCTGTGGCCTCCCCCACTTCACTGATGACAGTGGAGGGGGTCACCCAGGCCACACCTTGGTGCCAGTCCTGGCACTGTGGCCATGGTGCTCAGAGATGCCCCCACCTGCAGCCACCAAGCATCCATGGACAGCCCTGCATTACTTTTGTTGTCCTTATGCCACTGTCTTGGGGTTCACCCCTGTTGCATCACATGGCTTTTACTTATGGGTCGATTTGCTCCCAGTGTATGAGTTGGTGGGGCTCCCATCCTCCCTTTTTTGCTGCTGACGACATTCTCTGTGGTGGAGGTCTATGCCTTTAGCAGGTGGAGTATCCCATGTGTGGCGTGGCAGTACATGGCTCCAGCCCACCCCTCTGTATCCCTCCACTCACAGGTCCCCATGGCTGCCATCCCATGGTTGGTTCCTCCTGTCTATTATGAGCTCCAGAAGTTTTTCCTGTGTCTCTACCAAATCTGTGCTATGTTCCACACCAGTATTCATTCATGTGCTGTGTTCTACCAGTTTTACCAGAGGAGTTTCTAAAATTAATTCTAGAACTGGAGTACAGTTTGCTGTAGCTCCTTCAGTTCCTTTGCATCTTTTCCACACCATGTGATACTTATGCACTATTGTATATTAAAACACCTTTTAAAAGCAATCTTTTTATGATTGTAGATATGATTTGTGCAAGTGACAAATGCATAGTGCTCCATACAATACCTGGAAGTAAAATAAATAAATAAAAATGTCATGGAGTAGTCTTAAGGCATTGATTCCTCTTAGGAAATAATATCAGGTAATTCAGACTTGTAAAATCTGGGGTGAGTTTTGGAAGTATCTCTGTTGAAAACATAACAATGAGTAGATTGCTCTCACATGCAGGAGTCTAATACAGAACATAAAACATTCTGCAAAATAACTTACCCTACCATTTTAAATCTAGACAGCAAAGTCAATACAAGCTTCATGATGCCATATATGAATGAAATGAAATACAAAGTGAAACCAAACTTTCAAGTCATAACAAGGAACCCAGTGATTAGATTCTACACTGAATATTCCATCCCTATTTTTTAAAGGCCACACAGAAAGAAAGTGAAATCACCTGAGATCCATCTATTTGAAATTACCTCAGTAGTCCTATCAATGAAAAAAATCAATATTGGAATAAGATGGTAGTAATGAAAGTGAAAAAAAAGAAAGAGCAGTATCTCAATCAAGATTACAAATTACTCGATAATAAACCGTGGGCCAAAGATGGCATTACTGAAGAAGCCAACAGGGCCTCAGCAATGATAGAGGCTGGCTTACAGTTTTGGTTGAAGGTGTAGAAAGAGAAATGGAGACCTGAAGAGAACTGACTGTAAGAGAGTTAGTGTAGTCTACTGGCAAAGAGGTCGAGCTGTAAACTGGAATGCCCCTGATTATGGCTAGAATCTCCTTTGCTATAAAACGGCCTCCTGCCACCCAGTCTGCCATGTGGTGGAAAGTGTCTTCAAGTCTCAGTCAATTTATGGCAACCCCAGAGGGTTTTCAAGACGAGACAAACGGGTGGATTGCCATTGCCTGCCTCTGCAACCCTGGATTTACTTGGTAGTCTACCATTTAAGTACTAACCAGTGTTGACCCTGCTTAGCTTTTGAGCTCTAATGAAGAAAAAGAAATTGGATTTATACCCAGCCCTTCACTCAGAGTGGTTTACAAACTCCTTTCCCTTCCCCTCCTCACAACAGACACCCTGTGAGGTAGGTGTGGCTGAGAGAGCTCTCTAGAACTGTCCTGGAGAGAACAACTGTGCCAGAACCTATGGCTTGCCCAAGGTCATCCAGCAGCTGCAACTGGAAAAGTGGGGAATCAAACTCAGTTCTCCCAGGTTAGTCTGCGCATTTAACCACTATACCAAACTGAGATTGGGCTAGCCTGGGCCATCCAGGTCAGGGCAGTCCCCAGGCTGTAATACAGGAGTAATAATATTAGCCTACTGTACATAGCCATTGCAAGGATCACTGTGATGTGAAGAACTGGGGACTTGTCTGCCCATTTAGCAAAGACTTGAATTGCTACTAACTGAGCCTCAATCACTATAGAGTTTGCAATAGCAACGGAGTATGTTGAAGAGCCCAAGTTTCCAATGACTCTCTGATCTGGGAGCTGAAATTAGTAGATTAGGAACGATGTTTCTTGGGATCTCCTGTGGCAACAAATGCTCCTGAGCATGTTCCCTATTCTGGTGAAACATATCTTTGCATTCTCCTTTCTCCTTTCCCATTTTTAGTAGAGTCAAGAAATCTGCAATCATGCCAGTCAGTTGTGTGGGAGGGGGATAAGTGGCCTAAAATCGGTTCCCATTACTTTGTCCTCCCCATCAAAGATCAATACCCTTGCAGATTTCAGATAAGGCTATACATTGTAGTTAAAGGGGGCCTGCTGACACAGGCTGCGGTCACACTAGAGGGTTGGTGCAATCTGGCCGTGCTGCTATTTGCAGTGGTTTAAATAGTTGTGGGAAGTTTTGATCAGACATCCCACCCTGAACTGGCTTCACTGCATGCCACCCCATGGTTGATCATTCAGATTGTTACAGCATCCTTTTTTTGTCTTTCACCCATGCACATAAGCTCCTTTTTGACAGCTCCACAATCCCTCTGCCAAGTACTCTGCCTCCTCTCAACCTCCTTCCCTTCAGGTCTCTTCCTTGGAATACGGGGTGTGTGTGTGTGTGCAAATTTACATGAGAATAGTCCCACTGATTTCATTTATTTATTCTTGTGTCAATCATGGGATGCTCTCAAACAGCAACTCTGATGCAGAAACAGGAGAGAGGGGCTTTTTTTTTGGGGGGGGGAGATTTGTCACTTGAAAACAACTCCCCTGGGGTCTCCTGATCCAGAATGACTACTTGGCCGCAGTGATTGACAATGCCAGGAGTGATTATGTGCTTATGCGCACATAGCTACCTAATAAAAACAAAACAAAACAAAGAAGGCACAAATGGAAGGGAAGGTTCAGACTTCCGAAACTGCTTGACTTCGCAACAGGGGGGTTCAGACGTCAGAAAATGTGGGGTGGACATGCTCACATATGTAAAGACCGGACTTTCCTCATTGTCGGCAAACTCTGCTTCCAGGATGTGCTGGACCCAGGTGCCAACAACTGGGATATGAAAGGCAGATGTTGTTGTCTGATCATGCTCTTTACATCCACAAAATTACTCTGACAATATTGGCGTGAACCACAGCCATAGTATGGCAATGTGATGTGTCCGGGTGCATCTTCCTCATTCTGCACTTTTCACAAAAGATGGACATAGAGCTTTCCAGTGATGATTTCACTGAATACATGTGTTCAAACTGTGGAGCATTTTGCTAATCTTTACAGTGATTTAAAAAAAAAATTACCTAAAGGTTACTACCAATGCTTTGCCTGAACAGGATTCAGACCTGAATTTTGCTTTAGGTGACTGCATAGAGGAGACAAGACCAACTGACCGATCTCAGAACCAGTGCTTCAATTCAGGGATTCTAACAAAAATCAGAATACTTATCAACCACTACCAAGTTTTCCAGGTGTAAGAACTACTTGCATTTAGTGTTTGCTAATAATATGTCAATACATGGATCTATAGCAGAGGGAAAATAAAGTCAGAAAAGCTTTTACAGGTTACTGAGTGTGTGTGTCTTGAACTGTGATCAAATATTTGTACAAAGACAAAAGAGGAGGAGCAGGAGGAGGAAGAATAATAAACCAGGATTAGCTATTTACCAGCATACAATGCAAGTTTAAGGAGCCCTACTTAGAATTAGTCAGTGGAACTTACCCTCAAGAAAGAGTTCTCAAGAGTGAAGACATAAACACTAGCTAAGTTGAGATAACTTTGATTGTGCCAGCTAGACCCATACTGCAGCATGCTAGCCTCAAATGTATTTTATTTACTCCCCCCACTTTAACTGTAATTTACAGCTTACGGTTCTGTGCATTGGACATGTTTGTAGACATAACACTTTCCTCTTCACCTTCTTTGACATTTTCCTGTATGTCAAATGTTGGCAATGGGACTCTGCTGTCTACAGGAATAATTAAGAGGCTGGAATGAAGTCACCATGCCCCACTGAGCAAAAAAATCACATATCACGATCAAACAAAAATTTCTCCTCCCATGTTAAAACGTTTTTGCAAACCCACCCTAGATGCCAAGCCAAAATTGCATTGGAATCATTGCCACATTTATTAATGTAGTACCTACACTGAATCTTGGCATCAGAACAGCCTCTGGCCTTTTCAAATTTCACCAACTGTTTTTTTTTAAGATAAACATTTTTCATTAATTTTTAGAATGAGCCAAACTACACAATCAACAGGATCTTATGATGCGGATTCTGTTAGCTTCAGTCAGCAGGTGGGCAATTGCAAGTTGAAATGTTCATTCCCTTTTTTAAAAAAACAAAAAGCTGTCTGTACTTGAGGGGGGAAGATCTAAACAGAAGGGTTCTAGCTAAGTAATCTACCTGAAATTTTAATTTTCTATGTGCAGGGAGGATTTTTTAATATAAGAAGAAGCATTCACTTCTGCAGTACCCTACCAGCTGCCTGGAGTGGTTCAGTCTGGCATGAGGTTCTGCTGGTACAGCATCATGTGATTGTTCTGACTGTGTGGCTTGGCTATTGATAAGGTCACTAGGAGGTGATTTTATTGTATCTGACCAATGTAATAAATTACTTGATTCTGTTTTCATCTGGTAAAAGATACATTTACTACATTTAGGTAAATCAAATTTTCTTTCCTCCACTTCCTGTTTTTCACTTCCTTTCTCTTAACAACTTTTTTCCCCATCAGTCCCCAGCCCCCCTCACCACTGTCTTTGCTGCTTTCCCCCCAGATATGGTCAGACAGGAGTTTCCTAGGCCCACACTCTACTGCCTTGGTTGCTAGGCAACACCATAGCAGTGTGACCTTGTGAGATTTCTTGAAATTTCAGCTGGCAATCTTTGTTTTGGGGAAATTTAAAATGCCTCTCGTCATTTTTTAAACAATGGCTGTGGTCACACTGGTGGCTTGGCGCGATATGGTGCTGCCTCTAATTGAACTGGTTTAAAGTGTTGCAGGGCCTATCAGCCACACAGCACATCCTGCTGTGGGTTACCCATGGAGACATCCCATGGAAAAGCATTCACATTATTGCAGCACCTCAGCCACAGAGTGCGCTGCCAAAAAAGTTCAAAATTCATGAATGTGCATAAGTGTGCATGCGTGTTCATATGTGCACGTGCACTCATGCACATGTGCACACATATAGACAATTAAAAAAAACCCCTCCCTAGCAGCAGAATGGATCTGCAAGTTCAGTCCCTCTCACATTCAGACATCCAGTCATGCTCAGTGACTGTGCGGGGAACCAAAAACACCACTTGTGATGTGGTGCCTTTTTAACCCGGCTCCAAGTCATCCTGTGATGGGATAAGTATGGCTGGGGAATGCCTGACAGATGTGGCTGTCTGACTGTGCCCATTTGATACAGAGGGGAGGAGTGGCTGTGTTGGGCCAAACTGCTTGTGTGATAGTGTGGTCCCTCACCACATATACCCCCCCCCCCATACATAGCCTTATTTGGTAGATTTTTCAATCCACATTTTTTGCCATGATCAGAATTAGATATAAAATGTTACCTTAAAGGAAACCACCTTGTCATCAGCATATAGCATACCGAATTCGCTTCAAGGTGCTGGTGCTTGCCTTTAAAGCCCTAAATGGCCTGGGTCCGACCTACCTGAGGGATCGCCTTTCCCCGTATTTACCCCAGAGAGCACTATGGTCTGGGGCCCAACACCGCTTGGTTATACCAGGCCCCAGAAAAGCCAGGCTCAGTGCCACTAGGGGGAGAACCTTTTTGGTGGCAGCCCCTGTCTGGTGGAATGAGCTCCCGGAGGAGATCAGGGCCCTGTGGGACCTGATGCAGTTCCACAGGGCCTGCAAGATGGAGCTCTTCCACCAGATGTATGAATAGGGGACGCTGCCTCATTTTCTCTCCCCCTACTCTATGACCACCAACGAGCAGCCTCAGATATTACCATCTGGCCCCAATACTATCTAACATTGGGGCCTGAAAATGTTGGGGTATATGGCACACCATCTAAACACACTGATGTAAACTGCTATTGGTTAATTTGAATGTTTTATAATATTTTATAATGTTTTAACTGTTTTATTTTGTATTTATGAATCTTGGGTTTGCCAAGACCTGTAAGCCGCTCTGGGCCTGCAAAAGTGGGGAGAACGGCCTATAAATCGAACAAAAAAAATAAAGTCTTCTATACTAGTGGTCCCCAACTATCTTGATCCTGTGGCATTTTGGCACTACTATTTATTAAGAATTCTTTGAACAGTCAACAAAGCATGTAGATATGAAAGTGGCTTTTTTGATCCTGTGTTTCTTCTGGCTGATCATTCTTCTGTTATGTTGTTGTACATTCAGTGGGTGTTTAACTGGTAGGAGATTGTCCCCTGGTAACACCCCCCCAAGTCTGAAGCAATGCATATGCATGCCTCCCCCCCAAAAAAGGATCCAATAATTAATTATAGTTTGCATATCTGATGAAGGGAGCTTTGACTCTCAAAAGCATATACCTGGAAAATCTTGTTGGTCTCTGAGGTGCTCCTGGACTCATATCTAGCCATAATAATTAATTATGCAACAGTGGGCACACTTTATACATCAAGAGACAGTAAAATCAATTGAAAAGGGGCTAAAAGCTAAAATGATGGCTAAAATGACAGATGAAAACTGTGCAGTTGTACTTTGGTCATATTATGAGAAGACAAGACTCACTGGAAAAGACAATGATTCTAGGAGAAGTTGAAGGCAGCAGGAAAAGAGGAAGACCCAACATGAGATGGACTGACTCAATCAAGGAAGCCACGACCCTCAGTTTGCAAGACCTGAGCAAGGCTGTTAATGATAGGGCATTTTGGAGGTCATTAATTCACAGGGTCACCATAAACTGGGAGCAACTTGATGACACAACACATACACGCACACAAAATGTACATAATACATTTGATAAACTTCTGTGGAGCAGCTGAGATTGAAAATTTTGGGAAAGGAGTTCAAGGAGCCCAAATTCTTCCATACTTCAGAAGGGCAGTGCACAGGCAAGTCTATATGTACAAAGGTAATCCTTGAGATACTATGGTCCCAGACTTTTAGGGATTTAAAGGTTACAGCTAACACTTTGAATTGCATCCTGACTTGAAATATCAAATATTCTTTAATATTTATTGCTGTTGCCACTTAAGAGTTGGATCATTTAAATTAGTTTTATTCTATTTTTGTGTCAGATTTTATTTTTGTTAGCTGCTGTGAGAGCCTTTCCAGGAAATCTTGAAAAAAAAAGCTGTGCTTGTTTTTCCAAGGGAACGGCGCACTAACCCTGTATGTTGTATATTCACATGGCATGAGCATGTAAGACTCTAAACCAGCGGAGTGTTGTAGCCTTTGAAAAAGGCTGATGAATTTGCTTCACTTCAAAGTATCATTAACACCAATAACACATTTGACCAAGTCTACTTCTAAGCTGTAAAAAGAGAGAGAGAGCTGCTGATTAAGACCTTTGATATAATGCTATAAATGCTTAACAAAGGTATCTTCTCCAGCGAAGAGCAACTGCAGACACAAATTGCCCCCTTTCCTCCACCTTTTTCACAAAAATCAATATTAAAGGAGTAGCCGCCTTAACTCTCCCATAGACTATGTACGAGAAGGGGGGAGGAAGCCCACAGCTGTGCTTAGGAGAGTTTAGGTCAATAAGGAATCGATACTGTGGTTGAATCTGCAGAAAGATAAAAGACTTCAGACTCGCTACTGTGGTGCCCTATTGTTTCTCTCTGATTCTGAAAAGAAAGTGAAGTATTCTCCCTTTAAGTAGCAATGCATTTAGGGTGTGTGGAAAGTAAGACAGAGGTCATTCTAGACTGCATATGGCTGTAGTGTTTATAAATGAGGGCTTTCTGATGCAGCGCCCAAGAGCTTTTCAATTACTTGGAGGCACACAAGGAGTGCAACACCAAGGCTAAAATGTACCAAGCAAAGAAACTAGGGCTTCTAATGGGGCTTGGAAAGAAGCATAGCTACCTACTTCATTAACCATATACATGGTAACTAGCCAACCTTCTATCACAACCAGTTCAATCAAGAAACAGAACTCAGAGATGGGTATGCAAATAGGGGAGTGGCTCAAACAAAAAGGCTGTGAACATTTTGGAGGAAAGAAAAAAATCAACCTGGGAATGAAAGGAATGGGAAATTTGGTGACAAAGAAGGGATTCTGCATATTGCAACAGAAAGGTATTACGGAGATGCTACCACAGAGAAGGCCAACAAGCCCTGAGTGGCAACCATGTCACCCCTGAAAGCAGGAGTTGAGAAGCTGGGGACCAGGCAGCAAAACTGTTGTAATGACAGTCCAGCTGGAAGCGAATACGACAGTGTCTGAGATGACACCATGATGTCATTGGTCGTTCAACCTCACCAATGACAAAAAGGCACCAGAGCAAGCAAACAGGAGAGAGCTGAGGGCTGTCATGGCTATGGCTAAAGACAGCACAGAGGCAAAGTTCATGAGCCAAGGAAGAGAGTGAGACTCCCTCTTCCTGGAAGGGGAGGGTTGACCTATACAAAGATTCATCTCTGTGGGACTTTACTGGGCTTTCAGAGGACTTGAAAGTCTGTTGTGTCTTCCAAGGAAGATACTCCCTTTCTCAAGTGGAATAGGACAGCCATAATTGCCAGTCTTATTAGATGGATGCTTCTTGTGAGTAGGGGCAAATTAAAATACTACTTGCTAGTAGTTTTACATGTTCATGAGGTTTGGGGGAAGTTGGCTTAAGATAGAGATTGGAAGCATGTTTGGAGCTGCCCACTCTATGACCATGCCCCCCTCCCCCCAAGAGCACGCTGATCATGGTCTGTGAGGCCAGTCTCAAATCTCAGGTATATACTTGTGGTCTTTCCGGAAGATTCATAGCTCTGTCTTTTAGTTATCCCCATTCAAGGCACACAAGCAGACCCATGAAGTAGGTGGCAACTTTAACAAGTAATGCTGATGTCAAACCTTCTTGATGCCAAGATAGTAGAGTGGGTTTTTTGCATGTTTCTCTTCACTACGAGGCATGGTGAAATCATTTCCAAAGGAAAAAAGAGGGCACACTTGTGTTTGCTGAGCATCTGGCTTCTTTTGCTGAGTATATCATCCGACGGCTGGCTTAACTGGAGGTCAGCAATGGCATTTCCAATTGTTATTGGACTGAATGTGAACCCTCCAGTGGGGAAAAGAAAAGAGAGAAATAGTTAGTCTCCAGTAAGTAAATATCTGTAAGCAAGCATGAATATATGGCTTGGCTATTGTTTCCCTTTCGTTTGTGATGTGCCATGTTTCATCTGAAGCCCCTGCAACCACCACAATATACCTGTCAGGATACTGACTAAAAAGGGAAAGAAACATATTATCTCAGGCGAGCTGCAGGGCTCTAACTGAAACAATTCATGAGTCTAACAGTGCCATCCTAAGCAGAGTTATACCCTTCTAAGTCCATTGAGGTCAACAGGCCTCAAAGGGTGTTACTCTGCTTGGGATGGCACTGTAAATTTACCAAAGTCTTCACTGTAAAATGCCATTAGAATATAAGGAGCATATTTTAACATCTTTTGGTTTAGAATAGTAGTTTCTTTACCAAACCTCCCGGTAGATACCTAGATAAACTTCCATTAACAGCTTTTGAAAAAAGAAAAGAAAACTCTTGTGTAAAATAAAGGGGCAGACTTAGAACATGTCATTTTACTTGGGCTTAGTGTAAGCAGATTAGGTCTTTTGGCACAGTTTGTGTTTAGTAGCGTTTTCAAAAGTTTCAGCCCTGCCATTTTAATCCCAAAATCTACTTGTTGATATCACTTCACCCTCATGCAAACTAATTATTTTGTTTTGCACCATTTTCTGGTTCTTTGTACTGATCCCCTCCCCCAAACTGTACACATTTTCAGTATTGTTTATGTACCAGTTTCAGAAATACATGTTACACTGAGTGTACAAATGATGTATAGTGGACAGATACCTTCCATGTAATTTGCATATAAAATGGTATAATGTGCATCTCCGATATAAATGAATTTCCAAAATCACAAATGAAAAGCAGAGAACCAAAGCTGTTGACAAAAATATAAACAAATATAAAAAGAATCAAAATGACAGCATGTGCCCATCCTCCTTGTTTAATCTACACACACACACACACATGCATGCACGCACGCACACACACACGTTACTGGAATCATAACTGACCCCAAAGATACAATTAAAATAAAAAATCAAATCTGCCATATCATGTACTCGGGTTGCCATGTGCCTTCTTCCTGCGGCAGGGGTTGGGGGGGTTGGGAGGGCATTCTAGGGATGGGCAGGGACGTCGGCGGCATGCTGATGTCACTTCCAGAAGTGACATCATTGCCTCAGTGACATCAGGGTGATGCTCTTCTTTTGGGACAAAACTCTATGGTAAAAACACCTACAAAGCATAGAGGTTTGCCCAAAAAGTAGTGTCACCCCTGATGTTGCTGACATGATGATGTCACTTCTAGAGGTGACATCAGAGCATTGCTGACATTGTTTGGGAATGTGTTTGGGGGCGGGGTTTTCTCCACCGGCCAGCTGGCCGGCAGCGGGCCAGAGCCCACAAAAGCAGGGGATCTCCCGCCCCAACTGGGAACCTGGCAAGCCTATCATGCACTAAAATGGCATTTCAGGTTAGGGGCTTGGATCCACTCAGGCTAGGTATATCCCTCCACTGGAGAAGGTGAGGGTGATTTCTGCAGATTCAACCCCCTTGATGTTTCTGGGAAGCTCCACTTATCGGCAGGGGCACAATTTGGGGAGGGGGCGTTTACAGCATACTGCTGCAAGAGGGGGGAGGCAGGAAAGTGGCCATTTGTGTAGCACAGGACCAAAGCAAGACAATGAAGTACTGTGTGCCGTAAGTATTCAGGAAATGAACCCAGTATAGTGAAAACTCTCATTTGGAATCCCTGTAACAACTTAATGACAATTGTGTTTTTAAAATGAGGGGGTGCTAACCATCCATACCTTTTTGAATTCATATCTTGGGGAGATTTTGAGTTGAAGTGGGAAAGTTCTTGGGTACTAGGGGCCCATGAAGGAGTTAACTTTGTGTGTATGTGGGCAGGGGGCGCTGCCACATTGTTCCAGCTCTCTGTGCCATCACTCTATTGTTGTACCATGTAAAACAAATTGTTAGTAGTATTGTATATAGTTATGTGAAATATGGAGGAGACCTACAAGGACTCATGGAAGAGAGAAAATCCCACTTTCCCTTCCTCACCACCTCCTCCGGTTCCCCCCCTCCAGCTCTGGCTCCCCCCCCCCCTATTTCCTCCTCCATATTGGTTTGATGCCCTCTTTGCACTACCCTGTTTAGCTTCCCTCTGCCACCTGCCCCCCTGTCCCCTAGCTACTCCAGCAGCTCTCCTCTCCAGCTTGCTCACTTGTCTCAGGTTGTGAAGCTCCCTGGATGACCTTAGAGCAATCACTGTCTCTCGGCCTAACCTACCCCACAAGGTTGATGTGAAGCTTAAAATGTCAGGGGAAAGGGAAATATATGCCATCCTGAGCTCTTTGGATGAAAAGTGGGATCAAATATAATAGATTCACCAAGTGGTTTTTGCATGTGATTTCCCTTCCGATATGTGGCAATACATGTATTTTTTCCATACCTGTTCAGCTTCAATACATGTGAACATGTACCCTGTAAAATGTAGATCATGCTTACAAAATCCAGCAAATACATGTGTTGTTCTATTCACACAAAATGGTGACCCATGTATGGGGAAGACTGAGAGTAGCATATAATCCCCTTACATGTTTCTGAAAAGCCAAAAATGGCTACCTGGAAAGGACTAGGGATAGGGTGGCTTTTAGAGGTTGGAATATCACACAGCATAGATTGTCTCCCATGAGTTCCCTTTTTAACATAGTGAATGATTTCCCTCACCTGTTAGAAACAGTGAAGGCAGCTTCTCTTTGGACAGTATACGAGTATGTCAGTATTCCTTTTTACTAACCAAGCCCCTTTTACAGTCAAAATAATTCCTATCGTATTAAAAAAAAAGTATGAAATGAAATGAATCTTTGCCCAGGCCACATGTGGGGGTATTTAATAGGGCTTTTCAATCTATTTGTGATCTGTTATTCCCAGGTCCCCAAAGTTTCCATGTTAACAGAAAAATATCTAGGGAGTCCATATGTTGTGGGAACACAACAGAACCAAAGCAAGTTAAGGGGGGGGGGGGGGGGAGAGGGCGAGAGAGAAGGAGAGAAAAGAATGTGCTTGATTGAAATCGAGGGACAGAACAGCACCCAAAGAGCCTTTGCTTCATTTTCTCTACCTGGGACCCAGAGGCAGAACAGTCATCTCAACCTCATTGAAGTGTGACATTTCTTCTGAGCAAACAGCAGCAGTGGCGACCTTGTCATTAACGAAGGCTGTTAGTAGCAACACTGCCAGCTTTATGATTCAGTTAATTTTTCGAGCCACTGCTAACAAAACCCCCAGTATAATTTTAACACAATTATGTCACACTGAAATAATAACAGAGAGGGGAGGGAAATACCCACAACTGCCCTGTGATGTAAATCAAAATCCTGATTTCATTTACACTCAACAAAACAACACAGTTTCAAAGTCAGGCTTGATCATTCCTCCTGAATTACCTCTTGTCTTGCATAGGTTGTCATGCATACAGATCATGGGCAATCAACTTGCTGGACCTGGGGGGTGGGACACCCCCAGCCAAAATACTCTGGGACTGGATCATTCCTGAATGTGGTTGTGATCACCAATCTCAAAGTGTTAGATTTTCACAAACCCAAGAAAATGCCAACAACGGTTGAAGACAAAAGTCTGGTTTCATTAGAACACATTAGAACTCACATCTGCTATGCTGGGTGGGACCTACCTCATGGCTGTCCAACCAGATCTGCTTGTGGAAAGGGAAAGGACCTGAGCTATATGTAAAACCTGGGTTGAAACGACTTAAGATTCTCCAGACTCCAGAAAAAAGAAAGAAATGGACTTCTAAATGTTTTACAAAATACAATGGAGGACAACATGTAGGTTGAAGTGCCTTGATTTGCTTTTCCACCCACATCAGAGAAGGCAGAAGTTCTTCCTCATTGTTTTCTATTCTGATCTGAAGTTGGTGCCAGGATTCAAGTAGCCAGCAGTTCCTGATCCTGAAAGGCATCTGGTGAGGACCAGTCCTGTGCACCATCATCTCATTCTGACCAAAGAAAGAAATGGTAGGGACCTCTTACCAGTGAGGAGATGGAAAGGGTCAGAAGATAGCTCCTGACCTTTGAGAAACACAACAGAACCTTCTCTCGGTATTCATTGTGCTGTTTGTATGCTGCCTGTCCTGTGCCTTGCTATATTGCTCAGCATATTAGGATCTGTGTGTAAAAGCTGATGGCTCTTAGGCATGCTTTGGACACCCCAGGAACAGCAGAAAAAGCCAAAGTACTTGCAACCAGTTTTGTTGAGAGCAAAAGTAATTTAGCTTCCTTGCCCACTCTCCCATTGTCCTATGGGGCTCTGAACTAGGCAGTAATAAAGCCACTGAAAAATTTAGCTAGCCTTGTCTCTTACTGCTTTCTTTGAAATCTTTTGGATGTTTTTCTCACTTCCAAATTCAGGCACAAATTTAGACCCAGATCTTAACACCCTTGTCCACTGCTAGGAAAGTTACTGTAACATCCCTGGACTCTCAAAAGAGCATTACTGATGGGAGAAAGACGACACCCCAAAGCACACCTTGACTCACAACCTGCATTAATGCTTTCTGTACCTTCAAGGCAGGAATGAAAACTGTAGCTTCCTCTGAGGTTTCACTCAAGCAAGAATGTCCACGTTGGCCCCACCACTTTGCTTTAGGTGAAATACAGTAGCGATTGGAGGGCTACCCATGCCAAGCCAAAAACAAGGAAAGATAGAATATATTCAAGTACTATGGATTACCGTGCTTGAAGGAAGCAGAGTCCTGAATTCTACTGACAACAGCCTTGGTTTAAGGCAGGGGTGTCAAACATGCGGCCTGGGGGCCGGATCAGGCCCCCGGAGGGCTTCTATCAGGCCCACACTGGAACTGGCCATCTCCTGTTTCCAGTTCTGTTGCTGCTGTTGCTGCTGCTGCATCATAGCCTGCTTTGCCAGACTCTCTCAATTGCTCAGCCATTTCATGTTTTCCCCTGGGTCCTAGACTCAGAACTCTGAGCATGAGATTTCTGTGGTGAATGTTAATAAATCAAAAGTAGGTTTGCAGCTTATAGATACACACCTGAACAGCATACTCAAGATTGCAACAGCACAGACACTTTGATGCAATAATTCAGAGCAAGAGGTGTCAGTTATCAGATACTATTAAATAAACAAAATATTGCCAGAGAGCTAATGTTTTAAGCATGTTTTTATTTTAAGTTAAAAAGAAATCTTTGTGTTTGTGTCCTTTATAAAGTTTATATCTCCGCTACCTGGCATTACATTTTATGACACACATGGTCTGACCCAGCAAGGTCTCATTTATGTCAGATCCGGCCCTCATAACAAATGAGTTTGACACCCCTGTCTTAAGGGATCCCTGCGACTAAAGAAAAGCTTCAGCTGTCTCTAAGAGTTTTAAGCAATTTAACATTATAAATGGCACAAATATGGTGTGATATTCTGTGTGTCAGTTTTGTGCTTTAGGCTGGTTAAGAATTTATCTCTTGGGGGGGATGGGAACTCTAACTGCATGGCAAGAGATCTTTAACTACAGTGGAATTAGCGGAAGCGGCTTGAACAATGGACATGAAAGGGAGCAATTCAAAGAACATGGAGTTGGATTCAATTTGGAAGAAGATGTGAGACTTTCAATTAGCACATTTATGTGAGATTTAAGAAGAAAATATTCAGGAACGGTATTTATTTAGCCCGCAGCCAAAGTCCATTACTGAGAATTATTCTTAATTAGAGCTGTGTGAGGTTGGGAATACCCACTTGTCTTTCCATCGTTTCACCTACCAAAAGCACCATCCTACTTGCCCGTGCCTTTGGCATTCAAATAAGAAGAAAAAAATGAATGGTGAAAAAAATCATTTAAATAAGATAAGTGAAAAAAGAGGGAAAATATTTGCTTTTGAGGGAGGGTGGTCTTACACTGGTAGTAACATCAGAAGGGCACAGTCTAAGAGACTAAGCCTATGGCTACACTTGGTGCTTCCACTGGATATCAACACAACAACAACAAAATAAGGTGGTATGTTTCCCATTGGTCACCCTTGGAAACAGCGTTGGGATTAATGAACTTGACCAGAAGGGCACTCTCGTAAAGGAAACAGAACTGCAGTTTATTGTATGTATTATCTTGTGTGTCCTACATTCCCCCCCTAATTTTTGTAATCTCGTTGTTACATTGTGGATGACGTGTTTTACACCGAACATCTTTATTGCGTTGCTTTGCAAATTTTGTAATTTGAGTTGTTGCATGATTTTTTTCTAATTTTTGTATTCAAGATGTTGTACTGTTTATAGTATGGCTTATACTGGTTTTCTTTATTGCCTTGCTTTTTTCATTTTGTAATCTGCACTGGGACTCAACAAGACAGGTGGGCTATAAGAAAGGTTAAAAAAAAACCCCAAAAGTACTATTCAAGGGTTCACACCCTGCATTGTTAACATTTCCCATTGGTCACGCAAAATTCAAATGTATATTGGGATTTATTTATTTATTTATCTCACACATTTTTATCCCACAATCTCAGCTGGGTAGCTATCAAGATGGCTCAAAATTTCAATAAATGATGTTAAAACCAATATAAAAATAGAACAACCATCTCCCCACTAACACTGTGGCCGAGGACAGACTGGCAATGTGCCCCGCTCTGCCTCCGCTTCTAAAGCGGAGGCAGAGGGGGCGTTCACATTGCCGCATCTGTCCTCCGGTGTCGGCGCGGACTCACCCATCCACGAGGTGCCGTCCATCCGCTTCAGCCGGAGACCACTTCTAACAGGTCTCCGGCTGGAGAGCCGCGCGTCCCTGCCGCTTTGTGGCAGTCTGGACGCGTCGGCAGCGCGCCGGAAGCGGGGGCGGAAGTCTGGACACCCCCGCGTCAGCGCGCCTCCGCCCCGCCTCCGCCCCGGGACAGCGCAGCCTGTGGGAACAGGCTGCGCCGGGCTGCTTTTCGCGCGGGGCTTTTGGCCCCGCGTCTGTCCCGGGGCGGATCGGCAGTCTGTCCTCGGCTTCTAATAACAATAGAAAAGAGCAAGAGTTGAGTAGCACCTTAAAGACTAACAAAAGTTGTGGCCAAATATGAGTTTTTGTGAGTTATTGCTCACTTTGTCACGAAAGCTCGTGCCATACATTTTGTTAGTCTTTAAGGTGCTACTGGACTCTTGCTCTTTTCCACTGCTACAAAAGACTAACACAGCTACCCATCTTGCTCTAACTCTAATAACAAATTACTGCTATTAAAATATAGACATAATCTACAACATCAGCATTAAAACAGTTAAAAATCAATGATAAGAAGTATTAAATTGTATGAATTGTTCACAAGAACAATTAGGACCATTTATATAATTTAAATGCCAGTAGTGATGTTGTTGAGTGATTGACAGAAGAAACAAGAAACCATTCCTATATATCCATCCATCTTTTAAAAAAGTTTTCTTCCTCTTTAAACACCCCCCCCCCCGAAAAATTGACTACAAAGCCACTAAAAACAACAAAGGTCTTGTAATAAAAAACACCTCTGTTCCCTCAGGGGAGTGGGGAACAGTAGGAGCCATATTGCCCTTCAGGATTCAGGCAGAAGCACTTGTAAACTTTGTGAGGGTCAGAGGGAAGAGAACAGAGTGCTTTCTGTTCAATGTAACACATAAAAATTCCTGATGTGAAGCCAGTATTGGTGTGGGTTTTTTTAAAACTTTTACAACTCTGACATCATATTCCTGTTGGGTGACTTCATGGCTTTCAAGGTGTCACAAGGGTCAGCTTCATAGATTTTGCGTTTTCTTTGCCCTAAACACAAGTTGAATGTTGACATTTCTGACACTGCCATTCAGATGAATTCTGAAGTGTTTACAAAGTGCTAGTCCAGCCTTGTGAATAACACCTTGTAAAATGGTATCCTGGCCTGAAGGGGCACCTCTCTGAAGTCAGGGCAGTTAGAAATACAGTCATAATGATGGAGACAGTCTTAGTCAAACCAGGAATGCTTATTTGTTTTTTCCATGACTCTCTCTGCTTTCTCCAGACATCATAACCTGCCAGGTTCTCCTTTGGAGCTGGCTTGTGACCACTGCCATGAAACAAGTATCTCAGTGAGAAAACTGGTGATATTCTCTCATTGGAGCAGGGTTTCCCAAGCTCCTAACAGCTGGTACACTTTCCCCTTAAATTGTCACGGGAGGCCTACTTCCCTCTTGAGAAAGTTGACTTTTACTGTATGGCAAGCTGCTACAGAATCCACAGCCTCATAGTTTTGGCTTGAACCCCCACCTTTTGTTTTAACTTCTGTCTTGTGCCATTCGAACCCATTGATTTTCTAATGTCTGACACAATTCCCAGTGACAGTATGTACCACAGGCCAAACAAATGGCACATAAAGGGTAATGGTCTGTGATCCCTTCCTTACATTTGTTTGAGATTTTTTCATTTGGGAGCCCCTTGGTTTTCATCATGGTTTTTTTCACCGAGGTCCAACAGCAACTCCCTGTCTCAAGATAGTTTTAAAGGTTAGCTCTGCTGGTCTGCAATAGATGAGCTAGACTCGAGCCCAGGACCACCCAGCAAGATTTCTGGGGTATAAGCTTCTGAGAATCAAAGCTCCCTTTGTGAGATGGCTGACAAAGGGAGTGTTGACTCTTGAAAGCTTATATCCCAAAACTCATGTTGGTCCCTAAAATCCTACTGGATTTGAATCTAGCTCTTCCCTTTCTCTCTAGCATATTTGGTCATATTATACTCAGTCCTAAGCAGAGTTCCACCCTTTTAAGCCCATTGACTTGAATGAACTCAGAGGGCTGAACTCAGAGGGCTATAACTCTGCATAGCACTGCACTTGGAATTGAACTATCACCACACCCAGTTTATAAGAATGAATAATGGGCAAATTGAGCTCAGTGGCAAATAGGGTTGCCAGGTCTCAGTTGGAAAATACCAGGAGACTTTGCGGGTGGATCCAGGAGAAGGTGGGGTTTGGGGAGGGGAGGGGCCTCAGCATGGATACCATAGAGCCCAATCTTCAAAGGAGCCATTTTCTTCCAGGGAAGTTGATCTCTGTCAGCTGGAGATCAGTTGTAAAAGCAGGAGATATCCAGGCCCCACCTAGAGGCTGCCAACTCTAGTGGCAAAGCATCTGCTTGGCATATAGAAGGTCCCAGTTTTAATCCTTGATGTGTCCAGTTAAAAGGATCAGGCAGTAGGTGATGTGAAAGACCTCTGCTTGAGCCTTGGAGAGCTGCTGTCAGTCTGAGCAGGCAATACTGACTTTGCTGGACCAAGGTTCTGTTTCAGTATAAGGCAGTTTCATGTGTTCATGTATATCTCTACTACCTCTTGGGATGTGATTATTCCTGGCAGGATGCTCTCATGAAACTGCTCTTCAGGCAACTGCCACTGGCTCACTCTTGAGCCCAGAGAGCTACAAAGTCAGCATCTCCTTGAACAGAAGTGCCCTTTCTGCCAGTTGAAACATTTGCTAAACAGAAAATATGAAAGTTTTGCTGAGATTTTTCTGGGGTACTTTTTGTAAACACTGAGCTCATACACTGCAGCAAACTGACGCCAATGGTCTGTTGCATTCCATGGAAAGCAGCTGATCTACCAATGAACAACTATGTAAGATGGATAATTCAGAAAGGACACAACTCAGCCAAGCTCTTTCCCAATGGATTTAAAAAGGATGATGATAGCACTTAGGGGAAGGGTAGTGAAAGAGAATCAGCCTTGTATGCGCATAATCCCAGCTTCCATCCTGGCATCACCAGTTAAAAGGTTCAGATGATAGGTGATGTGAAAGACCTCCACCTGAGGCACTGGGGAGCTGCTGCCAGTTTGAGAACACAGTGCTGATCTTGATGGACCAAGGGTCTGATTCGGTATAAGGCAGCTTCATGTGTTCCGATCTATGGCATTTTCCTGCAGTCAAACTCCTGCACATGCTCTATGCTGCCATAATGATTACAACAACCCTGTACAGCCAGTCAGGGCTGCCGAGAGAGAGGGACTAGGGGGACAAAATTAGGGGGGCTCAATGCCAGCTGGAGTGGCCCCAACTGCGGCTCTTCGACACCCAACACAGTAGAGTCTAGCTTCCCCTGGAATGCCTCTGCTCTACCCTTTCTGCTGCGATCTCTCTCTCCCTGTCTCTCTCAACCTTCCCCCAAACAGACCAAGTGAGATATGGATGCTGGGGGGTGCCTCAGTATCCTCTGCCTGCCCCCTTCCTGCACCTGTGTAGCCAGCCAGCCTCACACTCTGCCCGCTGGGAAGGCAGCATGTGGTGCTCCTTCGGCCTTGTTCGTTTGCTCTGTTCCTTGACCCATTTCCTGAGCTGCATAGAGAAGTTCCTCTACTACAAGAAGAAGACTGTCATCCAGTAAATGAGCATCCAAGCTGGAGACAGTGGAAGAAGTGAGGGAAGGGGAGACTTCTCAGTTATCTCATGAGGGAAAAAAATCAGAGTTTAAAAAGCAGTGGCAGTTCCAGATCAGGTTGTCAGCTGATCAAGGAAGAGAGTTTGTTTGCCCCTGTGCTTTTAATGGAAGCCTGAGCTATAGAAATCAGCAAGGTAACTTTTGACAAAACAGAGCAAACACTTATTCCTGGCTTGTTTCCGCAGTTCAAGCTGCTGTGAGACGCACAGGAGTAGGAGGCAGTAAGAAAAAAGTTGACAACCCCTAGATCTGGGTGAGGATAATTGCGGGGATGGGGGGGGGGAGACATTTGGTGCTGGTGAATGGAAAGGGATGAATGCTGGATGAATTTGGGGGTGCAGGAAACAGGGAGAAGAAGTGAGGGAAGGAATTTAAGGTTGTAGTCCCGCTGTGCAGATTTACATGCAGTAAACCCCATCACAGTCTAGATTTTCAGATCTTGGTCCTCCTATGGCATTTATACGACAGCCACAGACTGGCTCCAACTTAAAGCATCCCTACTTGACCACCCACATGAAGTGCAGAGTGTATACTGCACCAGTGGTGTACCAAGGGTGGGATGGGGGGTGCAGACCGCCACAGGCACAGCATGAGAAAGGCCCCTGAAGCCCCTGCATCCAACTGAACGCCTTTCATTTTTAAAATGCAGTTCTGGCTGCAGTCACTAGGGGCACAGGGAAGTCAGAGCATAGCAACCCACCCCCCACCCCCTGGGCAAGATTGGCTAAACTTCCCTTTCTCCAAGACCAAAGCAAATTTCTGTATCGGAAACTGACCAGGATGCTTATAGCTGCTACAGTAATGGCCAGTCTGCAGGTCATTTTCTCCAGTAGTCTAGTTCATCTCTCTTCCTTTCCTTGCACCCAACTCAGCCAGATATTGCAAAGCAGTAGTTAGGGTGTTGTAGCAAGATAACACAGCCTTTCCCTCTCTTCTCTCCATCTTTTCCACACATTTCTCATTCATTTCTGTCTCCCTTCACCTAATTTTTACATATCCCCCTCCTTTATTTTCACTTCTTGGTCTCAGTACCTTCTCATCCCTATCCTGCTTGGTGACAGAATGCATTTAGGAGCAGTATAGTAGCAAACCTTTGTTAATATTATGATATGTATAATATGATATAATATAATATATATGAACCGAAGGCACTGGGTTTGCTGGGCATTGTACACTGCATTGGTTCTACTGGGCTTCCAACCCCCTTTGCTTGGACTGTGGTTCTGTGCTTGACATCAGCTGGCAGTGCCAGAATGGCACTGGTTTCTGCTGGGCACTCTGTGATTGCACTGGTACTGCTGGGTACTCTATACATTGCACTGGTTCTGCTGGGCTTGCAAAAATGCCCCCCACTCTCTGGTTTGACTTTAGTCCTTTGGAAACAATGGAGGATGGGGGCACCTTCTTTGGATGCGGGTAGTGTGTTTCTTAACATCCAGCCTGGTGAAGCTTGCAATCACTTCTTTGTGATGCTTTGGCTAGTTAGTAGAAGTTAGTACAAAGGCAGACTCCTAGCTCTCAAAAATGCCTTGTAGATGTTTCGGATGGTCAGCTCTTGGGCTTCAAAATGGAGAACACAAGTGGTATGCTGGATTTTTATTTTATTTTTTTTGTCATCAAGTCACCCTGTTGGGTTTTCAAGGCAAGACAGGTTTGGAGGTAGTTTGCCACTGCCTGCCTCCACTTGGCCCTACTTAGCTTCTGAGACCTGATGAGATCAGGCTAGCCAGGTCAGGGCCCCTCCTTTATACCACAAAATTATTTTCAGTAATAATCATGTAATAAAACAAATAATAATACTGGCCAGAAAATAGATTCAGCTGGGTAGCTGTGTTGGTCTGAAGCAGCTGAACAAAGTTCGGTCTTACAGGTGCCACTGGACCCAAACTTTGTTTCAGTGCCCAGAAAAGAAACACAGAAAGTGAAAAAATTATTTTATTTAACTCCATATATATAATATCATGTCAGTAACACCCCCACCCCCAGCAACCAATTCCGACACGCTATTCCATCACAAGAGCCAGCATGGTATAGTGTTTAAAGTGATGGACTAGGATGTGGGAAGTCCAGGTTCGAATCCCCACTTTTGCCATGGAAGCTTGCTGGGTGACCTTGGGCCAGTCACGTTACTCTCAACCCAACCCTGACCTGGGTAGTCCCAGGACAGCCTGATCTCTTGCCTTAAAAACCCTACAGGGTTGCAGGCAGGCAGGCAGGCAGGCAGGCAGGCAGGCAGGCAGGAAGGAAGGAAGGGTGGGTTTGCCCTGGGCGCCAAATAGGTATGCCACTGTACTGCAGGAATAACATGAGAGATATTCCTGACATTTTTGATCCCTCACGAAGGCCAGAAAGTTCCTATTCTTTCCTCAGCTGTCAGTGCCATCCCATGATGCCGATCTTCTTGCTCAGCCCCATCCTGAATAGGTGGGTATATACATGTGTGTGAGTCAAAGCAATGGGGAAGAATACGCAAAATGCAGTCTCCATTTCAGAAGGCAGTGTTTCCACAATAAGAAACAGCTGTGGTTATTTTAATGCTACCCCAGGACTTGTATGGGTGGGACGTCACACAGCAACTAAACCTGGGCCTTTGAATTTACTAGCAATAGGCTTTAAACTTTAGGGATTGGGTTACAACTATGTGTGCACCATGATATGGGCTTGAATGGAAACAGCAGCCAGAGGTCTCCTGATGTCTTTGTTTCTTTGCAGTAATGTGCGGGGTCATAAATATATACATTTTTTTAAAGCATGCATTTTTACTTTATCTTCACTTTTTAAAAATCACATTTTTGACATTGAAAGAGGAGTTACTGAACAGACTTCTATTAGGTTTTACTACATGCCTGGGGGGGGGATCAAGATCAGAATGGTAATGGGGGCCAAATAGGAGGAGCTGAGGGAGAGGGAGAGAAAGAGTTTGTATTCTAATTTCAAACTGCAGGAGTCCCAGGTGTATTGTCTAGGATTTCCTGTAATTTGCCACCAGAATAAGCAGTCTGGAGGAAAATGTTTGCTGCACTGTACGTGTGTATTAATTACACAGCAGGATAAAATGATTTCTTTGTGATGGAAAAGGTAAGCGATCTACAGGAAAAATGGCTCTCTATATCCGCTGACACAGACAATCTCCTGTTTGGAGGAAGGGGTGGTTGGCAAGGAAGTTCTGTAAATCTGTAGAGATAACTTTGGGATGTTTTTGGCTTCACTCCAGCTTGCAAAGGAAACATGGGCTAATATGCCAGCCTCCAAGGATAGCCACAAAAGTGGTGATCTCACCAAGGATATCATGGCACTTCCTTCGGGATGCCTCAGTTGGGACTTATTAGCAGCAACCATCATTCCATAACAAAATTGGGGGGGGGGGATTTTTTGGGGGGGAGGGTTGCCCAATAGTTCTGGGCAGAGGACGCACCCACAACTGGACACAGTTGCTACTGAACTTTGCCTGAAGAGAAATTTGGGGGCTTCTCATTTGCTGACATACCAGCTGCCCAATTAAACATGGTCTATCATGTGGAAGGCTGTCATTGAAAGCCCAAGAACTGTCATGGACAACAACAACAACAAAAACGTTGATAAGTATCTAAGCAGAGTCCCAATACACATTGGGGCAAAAAATCCCAACTTCAAGTATAGGCTAACGGGGTCTGAACTTGCTGAGACTCAGAGGGAAAAGGATCTTGGGGTCATAGTGGATAGCTCCATGAAAGTGTCAACCCAGCATGCTGCAGCAGTAAAAAAAAAAGAGAGAGGCAAACTCTATGTTAGAGATTATTTGGAATACTCTGTACAGTTCTGGTTACTGTATCTCAATAAGGACATTGAGGAGCTGAAAAAAGTACAGAGGAGGGGCAGCCAGGATGATTAGGGGGTTGGAGCGCCTTCCCTATGAGGAAAGGCTAAAGAGTCTGGGATTTTTCAGTTTAGAAAAGAGATGACTAAGAGGGGATGGGATGGAGGTTTATAAATTGTGCATGGGATGGAGAGATAAAGAGAAATATTTCTCCCTCACCCAAAATACTAGAACCTGAGGGCATCCAATGAAGCCAATGGACAGTAGGTTCAGGACTGACAAAAGGAAATACTACTTTACACAGAGAGTGACTGTGGAATTTGCTGCCAGAGGATGTAGTGATGGCCACTGGAATAAACAGCTTTAAAAGGGCATTAGATAGATTCATAGAGGGATAAAAGTCTATCAGTGGCTTCTAGCCATGGTGACTGAGAATAACCTCCACATTCAGAGGCACTAAACCTCTGAATCCTAGAGCCAGGAGGAAACATCAGGGCCTTAACTGGCTAATTAAAAGGAAACAGTGAGTATAAATGGGCAATTTTCTCAGTGGAGGGAGGTAAGCAGTGGGGTACCACAGGGATCAGTACTCGGTCCGATGCTTTTTAACTTGTTTATTAATGATTTGGAGTTGGGAGTAAGCAGTGAAGTGGCTAAATTTGCAGATGACACGAAGTTGTTCAGGGTGGTGAGAACCAGGGACGATTGTGAGGCACTCCAAAGGGATCTGTCGAGGATGGGTGAGTGGGCATCAATGTGGCAAATGGGGTTCAATGTGGCCAAGTGCAGAGTGATGCACATTGGAGCCAAAAATCCTAACTATGAATACACGTTGATGGGGTCTGAATTGGCACAACTGACCAAGAGAGAGATCTTGGAGTCATAGTGGATAGCTCAATAAAAATGTTGAGACAGTGTGCGATTGCAATGAAAAAGGCCAACACTATGCTGAAGGTTATTAGGAAGGGAATTAAAAACAAATCAGCCAGTATCATAATGCCCCTGTATAAATCGATGGTGCAACCTCATTTGGAGTACTGTGTACAGTTCTGGTAACCACACCTCAAAAAAGATATTATAGCATTGGAAAAGGTGCAGAAAAGGGAAACTAGAATGATAAAAGGGTTGGAACACTTTCCCTATGAAGAAAGGTTGAAGCGCCTGGGGCTCTTTAGCTTGGAGAAACGATGGCTGAGGGGTGACATGATCGAGGTTTACAAGATTATGCATGGGATAGAGCAGGTAAAGAAAGAAGTACTTTTCTCCCTTTCTCACAATACAATAACTCATGGGCACTCCATGAAATTGCTGAGCAGTCGGGTTAGAACAGATAAAAGGAAGTACTTCTTCACCCAAAGAGTGATTAACACGTGGAATTCACTGCCACAGGGGGTGGCGGCGGCTACAAGCATGGACAGCTTCAAGAGGGAATTAAATAAACATATGGAGCTGAAGTCCATCAGTGGCTGTTAGCCACAAGGTATAGATAAGAACTCTCAGTCTGGGGCAAGTGATGCTCTGCATTCTTGGGGGGGGGGGGGGGGGAACAGTGGGAGGGCTTCTACTGCTGGACCTCCTGAGGGCACCTGGTGTTTTTGGCCACTGTGTGACAGAGTGTTGGACTCAATGGGCCACTGGCCTGATCCAACATTGGCTTCTCTTATGTTCTTATGCCCTGCCTCTGTGGTCCGGATTTCTGTTCCACCTCCAGCATCTACCAAACCCTGAGATGAACGTCAAATGGCTCTTTGAAATCTTCCCTAATCGTCAAGTCTCTTTGGGCAGACTGTGCATCCCATATTAATTCAGTTGCACGGTTTGACCCCGGTGATAATAACCTGGTTTAGAATGCTAGTAAGCAAATACCTACCAAATGTCTTCTTTCCTTGGAAAGTGGGAAGTGGTGGGGGAGAGAAACCACCGCCCAACCCTGTGCTTTGGCTGATTCTTTCTGCAGAAAATAGAAGCTTAATTTCTTGGAGGTGTTTTGTTGACAACCAAATGGAAAGCATGTGTCTCCGCTTCCCTTATTGTACTTCCAAGTAATGAAAGTATTTAAGAAGGTGCAATTATGGATTTGGCAAGCACCTGGGGTTCCTGGAACAGCTTTTTCACACTGAATAAACACATGCACTCAATCTGTTTATATTACAGCACGCTGGAGAACTGTCTTCTACAAAAGGCTACAGCCACCTTGTTCAGTTCTCTCCCCTTCCTTGTATCTCTGTTTTTTTAAAAAAAAACTTGGATGAATACTAGCCTGTAAGATTTGGCCTTCAGTCCTGGCCCAGTGGGCAGCAGGTGCAACAGCCCAGGAAAAACTCCACTGCATTCTCCTCCCCCAAGTGATCTCTGCTGCACTGCACAGATGATCCATTAAGGGCAGAAATACAAGTTATGCGTAGATAAAGGTGTAAATATAAATTTACCTTTTTCAGGGGAAATAAGTCTCAGGAGTGTGATTGGAAGAAGTGGGGGGGAGGAAGGGACCTAATCCTGTCCTCACCCATTGCTTCTCCACCCCATATCACACCCTGATAGGTTGCCAGGTCCCCCCAGCCATTGGCTGAGAATGGAGGGTAGGATTGCCAGATCCAGGTGGGAAAATTCCTGGAGATTTGGGGATGGAGCCTGCGAAGGACAGGGATCTCAGTGGGGTACAGTGCCATAGAATCCACCCTCCAAAGTAGTGTTCCTTCTAAGCTGAGTTACTGTGAGCTAGCTCACAGTTTTTTAGCCCCCGGCTCATAGATTTTTGTCTTAGCTCAGGAAGGATGGCTCTAGAGCCAACTAATTTATGCAGTAGCCAAATCGGTCACTCATGACTTTAATGCCAGTAGCTCACAAAGTAGAATTTTTGCTCACAAGACTCCACAGCTTAGAGGGAGCATTGGTTCAAAGCATTCATTTTTTCCTGGAGAACTGATCTTTGTACTCTGGAGATAAGATGTAATTTCAGGGGATCCGCCCCAAAGCTCCTCTTCCAAAGACAAGGTCCCAAGGCTGAGGAGGGAAGAATGTCCCTGGAACCCTGCAGAAGGGAAAATACCTTGGCAACAGAAACAGTTTGAGGCTTTGGGGAGCTTTTTCCAAGATGCTGTCTGGTGGACCCCGTCCAAACAGGCAGTGGCTGTTACCATTTGCTGCCAGTCTCTTCAATGTACACACAGAAATGGTTGCTGCAAAGATCTGCCTCTTGCTCAACCAGCCCTCTCCCTTGGATGGTTACCTTCTCCTGATAGCTACCTCATTGCTTGTATGGGTGGGAGGTGTGAAGAACCACGACCCCTTGCCCTTTGCTGGGGAAAGTAAAGGGACCAGCCACAGGTGTGTGTGCGCTGACTTGGAGAAAGTAGGCCCCATCCTTTAGGAGGGCATTCTAACATCACTCTAACATCACAGACAGAGGGCAGGTATGGAAAGGAATGTGGTTGTTTATAGCCACTATCGCGACCACCTTGTTCAATGGGAATGGGAGCTGAGAATGGCCATTGCATTACTTAGCACCCCATGTTTTCTGGGTAGTGGCCAAGAAAGAAGGGGTAAAATGCAAGTAACTCAGGCAAATAAGTGAGTACGGTGGCTCAGACCAGAAACCCCAGCCACTTGGTCAGCCCTTCCTCTGGAGAGCAAACTGCTCCTAGCAGTTATCACTGTTTGCACTAGGAGGCAAGTAAATGGTAGTAAGCAGTAGCAGCGGCCACCTGCGCTCCACCATCTGTCAGAAGCCCCATTCATGTCACAATGAATGCATGATCAATCTGTATGTGCATGTACATCTGTTTGGTGTAGTAGTTAAGTACACGGACTCTCATCTGGGAGAACCGGGTTTGATTCCCCACTCCTCCACTTGCAGCTGCTGGATGACCTTGGGCAAGCCATAGTTCTGGCACAACTGTTCTTGAAAAAGAGCAGTTTCTGTCAGAGCTCTCTCAGCCCCACCTATCTCACAGAATGTCTGTTGTGGGGAGGGGAGGGGAAAGGAGTTTGTAAGCTGCTCTGAGACTCCCTTGGGTAGTGAAGGGCAGGGTATAAATCCAATCTCCTCTTCTCTTCTTCTTTGTAAGAAAGAGCTATGAAACTGAGGACCAGTACTTGGATAAATGTCAGGTTTAAATCACATGCCTAGCTGTGTGTGTGTTGAATGTGACATGAGATCTACTCGACTCACATTTAAAGAAAAACCAAGTGTATCCTGCACATGGACTGTATGTATGGTCATTGTAACTTGTGAACAGGTCTAGAGAGTATGAGGGTAGGAAGCCTCGGAATGCCATGGAAGTGTCAGGATGCTGCAGACAGCTAGAAAGGATAGCTGTCGCTCTCCAGAGAGACAGAAGGACAAGAGGCCCAGTAATGTTGACCCTTGAGGCCAGCCCTGTTAAAGGAAGACAAGACTGTGGAGAAGATGAAGATAATGCAAAGGGTGAGCAACTTCTCTGCTGCTTCTCAACCTCCCTTCTCAAGTGCATTTGAAGGTTTTTGATGCATTTGTTTGCAATCTGTGCTTAGGCCTTAAGTAGGCACCAGAGGTGGTGGCTGCAGCAGCGCCAGGAGCCCTTCCCTCTCACCACTGCCACCACCGCCATCCCGTGTGCTATCTTCTCTCTGGGAAAAGGACAAAGAGATAAAAACGCACTGTTCCTTCACAGCTGTGCAGCACAGCTGCTGTTTTCGTCTGGGGGCTGCAGATCAACAGCGGCAAATATTTGACTATCCAGAGAATATTTGACATCAGAACCCACCAAGGAGAACTTTGAGGACAATTTTCATAAGCAAATTCATTTTCAGCTCTAATTTTATTACAATATTCTCTATCATGGATGCCGTGGTGTGCTTGGTGATTTCAGAAAGGCAGAGTATAAAATATTGAATTTGGCAAGCCTAATAGCTTCATTTTGATCAAAAGTGTCACTCAAAAACTAATTTTAAAATAGACGTTTGGGGATGATTTTGAAAGTTGGCCAAATGTTCAGAGTGCTGTCAGGTTTTGTGTCAGTGAAGGGAAATGGTTAAGCTGGGGCCTGTTCCGTCCACTGGCCATCCCCGCCAGCCACTCTTACACACTCTGTGTTGCTATTAAAAACTGAAGTAAACTGAGCATGTAGAGTGACTTTGTCTCATCAGCTGGGAAAATCTACACAGTCACACCACTGGGGTCTGGTTAAAATCTCTCTATGACAAAGGAAATGATTCCTGGAAGACCTGTTTATACCTTGACACTTCTCATAACAGAAAAACACCCTCTTCACAGGATCATGGGGAAGGGTCAAGTAGTGTTGTCAGGTCCCCTCTGGCCACCAGCAGGGAATGGTAGGGTTGCCAGATCCAGGTTCAGAAACTCCTGGAGATTTGGGGATGGAGCCTGGGGAGGACAGAGACCGCAGTGTGGTACAGTGCCAGAGTCCACCAGAAGCATCCATTTTCTCCAGGGAAACTGGTCTCTGTAGTTTGGAGATGAGTTGAATTTTAGGGGATCCCCAGGTCCCACCTGGAGGCTGGCATCCCTAGATGCAAGACTATGTGGAACAAACCATGCCCACCTGTCTGGGGCTGGACCAGAAGATGGTACTGAGGTGGTTCTTTCTATGTGATCCAGTCTGCATGCTGCTTGCAACCAAACTTTATCAAAATATTCTGAAAAGACACCACATGGAGGCTTTGGTAAAGTGTGGATCGGGACTCTGGGCCTGAGTTTGTTCCCTCAGTTTGGTTTGCTAGACCCAAAGCTCCTAGAACACAATCATCAGAATTACTTGTGTAAACGTGAAATTAATGCTGGATGAACCCACAAGGTTAATATGAACAGCATTTGCTTTTTGGTTACCCTCTCTGCAGAATACTCAGAAAATCTGAGTGTTACCCACTTGTGAAATTCACGGAGATGGGGGGGGGGGGGTGAAGCCTGGGGAAGGCATACTTTGGGGGCAAGAGGGATCAAAATGGATATGTGATGTCATAAAGTCCACCCTCCAAAGCAGCCATGTTCTCCAGGAGAACTGATCTCTGTAATCTGGAAATCAGTTGTAGTTCTGGAAGATCTCCTGCCCTCTTTGCAAGGACTATTTGAATCCCATTTAGAATTAAGCCCAGACTCAAAATGTCCTGGCTCAAAAACGGGGTGTGGGGAAGGGGAAAATCGAAATTTTTCAGAATTACTGTGCAAATGAGAATTGTACTCTAAATGCGAATGCTGGAAGAGAATAGGAACGCTCCGCTTGGATTGGGGGGCCGGGGCCGGGAAGTAGTGAGAAAAGGAGACCAAGATAAAAGCAGCCCAAGGGGTTTGTGGGAGGGAAATCCCTCTGTTATAGCAACCAGGCAGCCGCTGGACTTTTCATTCTGAAGCAACCAACCATTTCTTTCAGAACTTCTTGGTTTTCTTTTCGCCGAGTGGGAGGAGCGGGCGGAGGGAGGCCTGCAGGCCGCCGAGTTCAGCGAGACGTGCCGCCGCCGTCAAAGCCGCGGCTGCCTCCCCGCTCGCCTCCCCTCTCACCCTCGCCGCCGCCGCCACTTTCCATATGGTGTTGCTGGCGCTCGTCCGTTCCCTCCGGTTGCTGCAGCGAGCGGCGCGCTGTGAAAAGCCGACGCGTTGATTTCTGCCGGTGCCGTGCCAGAGCCGCGTCGGGCGGCACGGGGCCGATTCCGCGCTGCCGCGTCTTGCCTCTCCCTCGCACTCGAGGCTGCTGTGTCAAACTCAACACCTTCCCCAACACTCGCCGCCGCCTCCTCCTCCTCCTTAATAACAAAGCATTCATCACCTCCTCCTCCTCTCTCGAGCATTGTCAGCACTGGTGGCAGGAGGAAGCTTGGAGGCAGCTGCGTTTGTTTTGACAGTGCCAACTCTTCTATAAAAAAGAAAGAAACAACGAGAGAGAAAGAGGGAGGGAGGGAGGCTCTTTTGCTCTCTGGGATTTATGCCAGTTTGTACCCTGTATTGCAGAGCAAATCTTTCTGTCCACCTCGTATATCCGAATTCTGCACATTCCCTGCATCTCAGATAACAAAAATCAGGAAAACTGCTTGTATTCGCCAAACTCATGCTTTCTTCAGCAGACACACATGGAACTGCCTTATACTGAATCGGACTATTGGTCTGTCAAGGTCAGTATTGTCCACTCAACCCTGCAGCTGTCCAGGTCTCAAGTAGAAGTCATTCACATCACCTACTACCTGGTCCTATTAAGCGGAGAGGCCGGGTATTGAACCTGGGACCTTCTGCATGCCGAGCAGAGGCTGTTTTACTGGGCCACACCCTCTCCCCAACACTGTAGTCAATACTGGGATTTTAATTTCAAGAACTGGGGGGCAGGATCATTTCGGCAAAGATTCATGTGCTAGCAAAAAGAGAGGAACGGGCAATGAAGGGTCACTTCTGAAGTACCAAAACTAGCTGAGAAACAGGCGAGGCTCCGCTAGTCAAAGAAAAGAAGTCTGAGCGAGATGGACCTCTGGTGTGATTCAGTCTTAGGCAGTGTCAATAATGTCAGTGTGGTATGGTTGTTAAGAGTGTTTGGTTGTGGAGAACCAGGTTCAAATCCTTCCTTACAATGAAACTCATTAGGTGACTTTATGCTAGTCATTCTTTCCCAGCGTTACTTATGTCCTGGGGTGGTTGTGAAGATAAGGGCAGAACTACCTGTGCAACCCTTAACTTCTTGCAGAAACAGCTGAATAAAAAATGGCATACATAATAGTTCAATTTGCATTGCTGTTCCTTCAGCTTTGTCACTGGCTTCTTTCTGTTCATAGCCCTGGATATTTTCAGCCACGGACAATGAATCAAGAAGCTTTATCCTTAAAAGCTGAATAAATACTTTGATCTTGAGCAAGTTTATTGTGCTCTGGGTTACATAGCATCATGGGTGTTGTAGTCTTAAAGCTCTATAAGTACTTCAGTGTCCTCAGATAATGGAATTTACTGTTATAAAGGAATATAGGGCATGTATGTTAAGACACAGGGAGAATGGAGATGCCACAAAAATGCATATTGTTTAGTAAACCTCTGAATACCAGTGCCAGGAGGCAACACCAGGGGAAGGCCTCACCCTATGTGCCCTGTTGTTGGCCCTCCAGAGTAACTGGCTGCCAACTGCGTGACACAGGAATAGATGGACCACTGGTTTGATCCAGCAGAGCTCTTCTTACATTCTTATATTTATAAATGTAAGTATAGCAACAGTTCACCCCTCCTGATCCAGTATGAAAACATGGAAGATTTTGCATGACCATCATTGTTTTCTGCTGTCTGTCCTGAGACAAATCCTAAAAGATATGTTGCTCACCCACCCCTTCCCAATATGGTTGGCTACCTATGGGATTCTATTTCCTGAAAAAGCCAGCAGTTAGAAATGGCCAAGTGGATGTACAAGAAAAGCAAAGCCTGTCTCTTATTGAACCTTATATCTGGACAGTTCTGGATAGTCACCAAGGCTTTTGCACACTTATCAAAGATTGGTGGTATAAACTGTCATCAAGTTGCAGCTGACTTATGGTGACCCTGTAGGGCTTTCAAGGCAAGAGACATTCAGAGGTGGTTTGCCACCCTGGTCTTCCTTGGAGGTCTCCTGTCCAAATATTAGTCAGGGCCAAACATACTTAGCTTCCAAGATCTGACAAGATTGGGCTAGCCTGGTCCATCCAGGTCAAGGCTTTATCTATAATTAAGCCTTATTAAGAGTGTAAGTAAGTAAAAGTAAGACTCAAAAGACTTACTTTTGAGTAAATATGTGTGGACTTGAGATCCATGTTTGCAAGGTAAGGTGCTAGTTTACCAGTGAGGTTAAAGGCCTATGTTGGGGGGAAGCATGTACCATTTGCAGTAACATAGATCTAGTTTGAGAACACAGTGAAATAAACACTTTTCAGGATAGTGACTCGCCAACCTTAACACAGTCCAGCATTAGGGTTAACACATGGCCCAGTTGTTTGGGTTTTATCTGTATTCTGGATGTCCTGCCAATACCGGTATAGGCCGTCAGTTGGACTGGATCGTAAACTTTCATTTAAAGATAAATGTAAACCTTTAGCTCTTATAGATTTAAAAAACTGGAGATAAACAGTACCATTCTAGGTAGAGTTACACAGTTCACTGAAGTCAGTGGGCTCAGAAGTGTTTATGTAACTTAGACTGACTCTGCCCAATTGTTTAATGAGAAGCAAGCCATTTTCCATTGCTCTAGCCAATGTGGGACTTCATAGTCATGACTGGCAGGCTTGCTATAACTTTCCCCGAAACAAACTTTCCTGCAGAAGCATGAGAAAGTAGTGGGGGGGGGGGGGGGAGGGAAGGTGCCTCCTCTGATCCTTTCCCAGTCTGTTGATGGAGTTGCCAGGAGCAGCAGACACAAAGCAACTGGTAGGCAATGTGTGATTTGGAGCTTTAGCAAACAAATCTGCATAAGAACAGCCAATGTGAATTTGGGATGCAGGAACCGTACTCAACAGCCATGCATGCTGACCTGGGGGGAGCAGTGGAGAGGCTTCAGAAACCTCCTGGCATTGCAGCATGGCTTGAACTGCAAATAGGGATGTCAAATACCTAGCAGTCAGATAATCTGCTTCCGGCTTGGTGGGCCCCAAGTTGTGCAGGGCTGTGCCCACAAATCATCTAGCAAAGGGACACTCCTCTTTGATCCCTGCTGGCCCCCCTCAGTTCCCTGTTAGTCCTTTCCTCTTGCCCTTTCTGCTTCTTGAATTTACAGGCTTTGCTGGCCAAGAGCATGACGGTGAAGCACAGCCCTTTGGCTCTCCTCTGCTCTTTGGGTACAATTAAGCAATTCCAGAACACATATGCACATAATAAATAACCCAAACATATTCTTAGCCATAATGAGTACCTCTCCATAAAGTTAATGCGCTGTGAAACAACAGGGAAGTAAAAGCTACATCGTCTGCAGCAGCTGCTGCTGCTTTCATCTCGGGTCCTCTGTCGAACTCCCATCCAACCCATCAGAAGCTTGCCTGGAATTGCCAAAGCCAGGGGAGTTGTCAAGCACCTGGCAGGCCACCGTGCGTGGCTAGCGGCCTGCATCCAGTTTGGTGGCTCACAAGTTCGGCACGCCTGCTCCAACTGTTCCATTCAGTGTGCTGCACTGAAGTCAATCAGGAACAGAGGAAAGGTCTCACTGACCTTCAGCTAATCAGACTGGCCTTGAGCATGATCTCAACCTGCCCAGAATTACCCCCCAAAGAAATTTTATTTCAGCATTTGATACCCTGGTTTTTTGTGTGTAGTTTTGCCTGATGTGATCTTAGGATCAATGGCTGGGACCTTAAAGGAGGTACCTGCATAAGCAGGACAAAACAACAGGAGCATCTGGAACTTCAAACTCTGGCCAGTTTGAAGGGGCAGTGTTATGATGGGGCTAATAATAGGAGTGGGAGCCATGCAGGACTAGCGACATGCGTCTCACGAAAGAAACCAAAAAGGCAAACAGAAGGCAAGTCCATATTCCCTGTCACGCTCCCAGGTTAAATTTGGCATTAGTGGATGCAGCAAGGGCTGTGAACAAAGTGCAAAATATGAGGGGGACTACGAACACACTTTGCTTTCTGAAGTCATCTGTAAAGTCTAGAGTAGTATTTCATGAGATACCGGGAGAAAATAATGAAGCAGTCAGGACACTGAAGTGCCTTTGTGAAATACGCCGGACTAGTTGTACTCTTGCATTTGAAGCTGTAACCTCATCATTCAACTCTGTTGTGGAAGCATTAAGCGATGTTGTCTGAAAGGGATGTGAAGAGCGGCTCGGATGCAGTCTCTGCTCAGATCAGTGGCACCCTTTGAATTCTATCTGTGGCTATCCATGCTTAGTGAGGCTTTCAAAATCACAGGAGTTTTGCAGTGGGGAAGAATTGACTTATTTCAAGTTCACTCTTTTGTCCAGAGTACAACAGATGCATTTTTTAAAAGTATGCAAACAGAAGACTGGTTTGATGAATTCTAGTATGGAACAGGAGAAAAAATTAAGAAAAGGTCATTTGCACAACCCAAGTTCCCAAGATAACACAGTCCTTCTAAAAGGTGTGATTTTTTTTGTCATGCATCAGAAGGACATTTTCCTTCATCACCAAAGGACTATCTCAGGAAACAGTCCTTTGAATTTAACTGACCAGCTTGCCAGCAGCTGTTGAGAAAAGGCTGTTCCTTTAAAAAGCTGGGGCCTTCTTACAGATACAGATCCTCCTGTTAAGTATACTTGACACTTTCCCCGGTGACTTGGATGGTGACAGGTTACCAGCAGAGCTTACAAGTTTCAGTAGTATAACAACTAGAAAAAGTTCTAGGGAAAGTGTCGCTGCCAACCTGAACTGTTTCCTCTCTCTTATGTAAGGACTCAAGACAATTGCTTTAAGTCAACAAGCTGTTCTCAACAATATTTGACAAAGTCCTGTTAGCTGGCATTCTGCAGAAAGGAACCTCTCCTGCTTAAGGATAGTTGGGAAAGTGGCTTACAAGCAGCATGGATTAAAAAATGACTGTCCTGTTTCAGCATTATGGCTATTGAACAGGAAGAGATAAAAATGTTTGAAGAAGAATCTGGATTGGTCAAGTTGATGCAGATTCTTGCCAGCTGTAAAGCTCATTGATTATTTTTTCCATGGGAGACAACATGGACATCAAAGGTAAAACTTATGATGCCTGATCATTTTACCTAGCCTAAAGTCACTGAATAAAGAGAAAAGGTAGTGTTTGGAGGCGTTTCTCATTAGGTGGTTCTGATCCCACATGGGTAAGGTCAGGGGTTCCAGCCTGGTACTAGACCCGGGTCAGGCTGCAAAATAGAGGGAATTTCGGATTTCTGTGTCCCCAGTACACAGATGACATACAGTTTTGTCTCTCCTATCCTGATCTTGGAAAGGCAGGTGGCAGAGATTAGTAGGAGCTTCACCAACTGTGGCTCTTCCTGCAGAAAGGTAATGCAGCTATTGTTAATGCATGTCATGGTAACATCCATTCTAGGCTACTGCAATGTTCTTTTTATTTTATTTATTTATTCATTCATTCAATTTATACCCCTATGAAGATGCTTTGGAAACTTCCGCTAGTGCACAATACAGGAGTTTGGGGTTCTCACTGAAGCCCGTCAAAGTGAACATACAAACCTGTTCTTCTACAGCTACTGTGGCTTCCAGTTTTCTTCCAAGTCCAATTTGCAGTGCCAGTTTTGACTTTTAAAGTACTGAACATCTTGGGCCCAAAGTAGCTGAGGGATTGTCTACTCTCGAATCTACCTGACTATTCCCATATCTACCTGTTCATCAAACCAGGGATTGTCTACTCCCATATCCACCTAAAAACGAAGCCATAAGATCAATGGGTGTGGAAACCAGTGATATTTGAGGCAAGAAAAAAAGGGACCCATGGAAACCCCTTTTCAGTTGTTGCCTCAAGGTATGTGGAACCCCTTCCCTTAAAAAGGTGAAGCTGATGCCATTGCTACAAGCCTTCTGGAGAAAGCTTAAGGCATTTCTGTTCCTGAAGGCCTTTGATCTCAGTACTAAATAGTGACTTGCCCTCTTTTGTGATCTCATTAATGTCTCCTTTTTATAGTTTTAATGTTGGGTTTTTCCCCATTATCCTTTATGCCGGTAGCCACCTTGGAGGCTCTAGACAGGGTCAAAGATGGCATACAGATTATATAAAGAAATACATAAATAAATTATGCAAGGCAAATAGCCCAGCATATATGAAAAAGAAACCAAGTGGCTGCCATGTTTCTGACACTCCACCATTTGATCCTGGCATGTTATACTCATAACATGACAGAGAAGACTGGTGCATGGAAGGTGGTAGAAGGTGTGTCTCTCTTTCATGTAGTTTATGTTGAATGAATCTGAGCTGAGTAGTCAGTCCACAAGACTGACATTTTCAACAGCTTTGGGCTATTATGAAATGGCGGACTTTGAATCAAAAGTTGAACTTGATGGACAAGATAAAATCGATCTTTTTAAAGAGGCAAAACGGACCGAGGACTAAGATCGAGAGCAGCCACATGGTCCTCTCCTACAATGGCAGCAAAAAAAGAAAAAGAGCTACTAGCTGTTATGGAAGCAATGGAAAAGAAAATGTTAGACGCTATAGGAGAGGTAAATGTTAAAATGAATAATATAGCGGCTCAAGCAGATAAAAATTGCATGGAATTAAAAGCAGAATTTCAAAAATTATCCACAAGAACACAAGATATAGAAACTAAAGTAAAAGAACTGGAAGAAAACACCCATAAGACAATGAGAGAGAACGAGAGGATGGAAAAGATGATGCATTATAAAGATATGCAAAACCACTTGAGATTTCGAGGGATTGAGGAAAAATTGAATGAGGATATTTTTACAAGAATGCAAGAAGCAATAGCAGATTTTTTACAAGAACAGGAAGAAGTTGTTAAAGAACACATGGATCTTGTTTATAGAGTTAATTCTACATATGCAAGAGACAAAAACATACCAAGAGACGTGGTTGTCCAATTTACAATGAAAAGAACAAAAGAACAAATCTACAGGAAGTGCTTTACTGACCCCTTTGTAATAGATGGAAAGAAAATCATAGTAATGAAAGAATTGCCTAGAGCAATACTGCAAGAAAGGAAAAAATTCAAGCATCTGACGGATAAACTGAAGGAGAAAAAAATCAGATTTCGTTGGGAAATACCTCAAGGACTAAGTTTTTATTATGGCAGCTCCAGAGTGGTGATTAAAAGCACAGAAGAAATGTATGCATTCCTGGGAGAGAATAAAGACGATTTTGGAGATATTTAAGAATATATCAAAATGGATTACAAAATACTTACATGGAATGTAAATGGACTAAATTCACCCCAAAAACGTAGAATGGTAGGTCACTGGTTGGAGAAACAAAAATGTAATATAATTTGCTTGCAAGAAGCTCATCTTAAAAACCAAGACCATAAATATTTAATAAGGAAAAAATTGGGAGAAGAATTTTATTCTTTAGCAAGCAATAAAAAAAATGGTGTTGTAACATATGTCAAAAAAGATTTGGAACCCAAAGTAATATTCAAAGACAAAGATGGAAGATATTTAGCTATTGAAATTTTACTGCAAGGAGTGAAAACTTTGATTGTGAACATTTATGCTCCGAATGGAGCTAAAGAAATTTTTTTTAAAGAACTTCAAATGGAATTGGACAATGTAAACTATGATCAAATTATGATGTTAGGAGATTTCAACGGAACTGTAGATAATAAACTAGACAGGCGCTCTAAAAGAAAGGATGAGACGTTAGGGAAGCTTCCAAAAAACTTTTTTGAACTGATAAAACAAGAAAAGTTGGAAGATATTTGGAGGAAAGCTAACCCACAAGGAAAAGACTTTACCTTTTACTCTAACAGACATGACTCACATTCAAGAATTGACATGATTTGGATGACTACTAACCTAACCTTTAAGACAAGAAAAGTGGAAATTTTACCCAGAATAATCTCAGATCACAATCCGTGTTTATGGACAGCTGGGCAGATTAAAAAACAAAAGAGATGGAGAATAAACGAGGACTTATTAGATAATCAAGAAATAATTAAAAAATTACTTGAAGAAACAGACCTATACTTCCAAGTAAACATGCAGAAAGAAGTTAAAATTCAAACCGTATGGGATGCATATAAAGCAGTGATGAGAGGACTATTGATATCGTTAAATGCTAAAGATAATAAAAAGAAAAAAGAGCAATATGAAAATATTTTACAAGCCATTAAAACAAAGGAAGAAGAACTGAAGAAGAAACCAGGGAAAAAGAAACTGCAAAAGGAAATTTGGATGCTACAAGACCAAGCAAAAGCCATTTTGAACCAGGAGATGTACTGGAACTTAAAAAAACTTCAACAAAAAGCATTTGAAGGTGCAAATAAACCCGGAAAATACTTAGCATGGCAATTAAAGAAAAAACGTGAAAATAAATTTATCACTAAAGTGATAAGAGATAATATTGAGATAATAGATAACAAAGGAATAAAAAGAGAATTTTTTAAATACTACGCAAAACTTTTTAAGAAGGAAAACAAAGACAGAAGAAAGATTAAAGAATACCTGCAAACATTAAAGCTACCAAAACCAACAGAGAAAATTAAAGAACTATTTAATAATCCAGTATCATTACAAGAGATCAAAAATGCAATAAATGACTCAAAATTAGGTAAAGCACCTGGACCGGATGGATTTACAGCGAAGTTCTACAAAACGTTACAGGAGTCAGTTTCACCGGTGTTACTGCTATTGATGAACAATATAAGAGTTACTGGAGAGGTACCAGAAACCTGGAAAGATGCATCCATCTCGCTGATCCCGAAAGAAAATCAGGATTTGACCAATGTTAAGAACTATAGACCGATCTCTTTACTGAATAATGATTATAAGATTTTTGCTAAGATTATAGCGGATAGACTAAAAGAGCACCTTAAAGAGACTATACAAACAGAACAAGCAGGGTTCTTACCTAATCGACAAATAAGGGACAATCTAAGAGTAGTAGTGGACGCTATAGAATATTACGACAAACATCCTGAAAAGGAAGTGGGCTTTTTCTTTTTAGATGCGGAGAAAGCGTTTGATAATTTAAACTGGGATTTTATGTTTGAAGTTTTGAAACATCTTGAGATCGGTGAATATATGCTTAACTTCATTAAAGCAATATATAAAGAACAGAAATCCTTAATAATAATTAATACTGAAAAGACAGACGATTTTAAAGTTGAAAAAGGAACAAGACAAGGATGCCCGCTTTCGCCGCTGCTATTTATTTGGATTTTAGAAGTTCTACTGTTAAATGTGAAGGAAGACAAAGATATTAAAGGCTTAACAACTAAAGGTTTTTCTTTCAAATATAGGGCCTTTGCAGATGATGTGATGTTTATAGTGGAAGACCCCTTATCCACATTACCACATTTGTTACAGAGAGTAAAAGAGTTTGGTGACTTAGCAGGATTTTATGTAAATAAAAACAAATCGAAAGTAATGTGCAAAAATATGTCAAATAAGAAACAAAACGAGTTACAAAAACTTACAGAATGTGAGGTGGTGAAAAAGACAAAATATCTGGGTGTAAACCTAACTATGAAAAATATTGATCTTTATAAAAATAATTATGAAAAATTATGGTTGCAAATTATGCAGGATATTAAAAAGTGGAATGTATTGAATTTGTCATTGCTGGGTAGAATTGCGGTGGTCAAGATGAATGTGTTACCACGATTAATGTTTTTGTTTCAAACTATTCCAATTGTGAAAGATGTAAAAACATTCAAATGTTGGCAGAAGGAGCTGTCTAAATTTGTGTGGGGAGGGAAAAAACCAAGAATTAAGATGAAAATAATGTGTGATGCCAAAGAAAGAGGAGGGTTTCAACTACCAAATCTAAGGTTATACCATGATGCAATATGTTTGACCTGGGTAGGGGCATGGACTATGTTACAAGATAGAATGTTATTGTCCCTGGAAGGTCATGATTGTAGATTTGGGTGGCATGCATATTTGTATTATGGTAAAACAAAAATGGACAATATGTTTAAACATCATTATTTGAGAAGAACACTAATGGATACGTGGACAAGATATAAAAACTTTTTTTCAGAAGAGATACCCATGTGGATTGTACCCGCAGAAGTCTTACATCCAATATCAAGATATAAAGGACAAGATTGGCTGAAGTATAGAGACTTATTAATAAGACATGGCAAGGACTTCAAACTGAAGGAGCAGCATCAGATTGATTTTGATTATGGTTGGTTAAGATATAGACAAATATATGACTTGTATAGAAGTGATAAAAAACACGGTTTCAGGGGAAAAAATAATGAAATAGAACAAGTTTGGGAGGAAGGTGGGAAAAAAATGATTTCTAAAATGTATAAAGTCTTGCTAAAATGGTTTAATGCTGATGAAATGGTAAAAGAACAAATGGTAAAATGGGCGATAAACTTTAACAAAGACATTGAAATGGAATCTTGGGAATTTTTATGGAAAAATGCTATGAGTATATCTACGTGTTATAACTTAAAAGAAAATTGTTTTAAAATGATGTATAGATGGTATATGACACCAAAAAAAATTGCAAATATTGGTCAAAATATGTCTAACAAATGTTGGAAGTGTAAAAAGAAAGAAGGGTCTTTTTATCATATGTGGTGGACTTGTGATAAAGCAAAGACTTATTGGTCAAAAATACATGCAGAAATGGAAAAAATCTTGAAATGTACATTTAAGAAGTTGCCTGAAATGTTATTGCTAGGACTTAAACTAGAAGAGATAAATGTAAAGAAAAGGACAATAATATGGTATATGATTACAACAGCAAGAATGGTCTATGCACAAAACTGGAAAAATGAAAAAATACCAGAGGTGTGGGAATGGTTGAAAAAACTGTTATATATGGCTGAAATGGATAAGTGGACTAGAAAATTGAATAATCTCTACTCAGAGACCTTTCTGGAAGACTGGAAAGATTTGAAAGAATATGTTGAAAAGTATTGGGATATGAAAAACTATATCTATACATGGTTATAATAGCATAAAGGAATAGAAATATATTATATGAATGTTTTAGTTAAAATTAGACAATGAAACTGTTTTTATTTAGAAATACATAAGAGTATAGAAAATAAGAATTGGTGTATAAGTATAAGTATTTTAAAGCTATATAACCGTTACCAGAAACGAAACATAGATATAAGTATTACTATTTTGAATAAATGGAAAATGTGTTATGCTTCAGATGTGGTGGGAAACCACCAAAACAAGATAAAAATAGAATGTACAAATAGAACAAAATGTTATCTAATATGGAAAAAGGGATTTGTATAAGGTTAAATGTATTATTTTCAATGTTTTTTTTTTTGAAAAATAAAAATTTCTTTACAAAAAAAAAAAGTTGAACTTGATGGACCTTTGTGTCTTCTTTAACCACCACATCTTCCACATGCAACACCAATGTTATTAGTAACATGGAAAATTTCTAACATAAAAAGAAAATATAGTCTCCCTTAATGTCATCATAATTTTTTGAAAAGGCAATTGATGTCACCTGAAGCTGTGGCTATGAAGTCCTGTGATATCATATTTCATTCACATGTCAAAAATTGGAATAATAATCTCCAGCAGTGAAGAGCCCACTTTATTAATTTGAGACTACTATCTTCTTTTGGGCTCAGTGTTTTCATAAATTAATGTTTGGACTGTGTCCTGTTCTATATCCCTTCAAGGGTTTACTTGCTTTTCATTGTTTTCTGTTCTTTAATGATTTACTTCCCTCAGTACTTTTCCTAATGTTGATAACTGCTCACTGAGCTTCCGTAGGTTCTCCTCAGCAGATGGTCGACAATTTGTGAATCTGAAACCCAGCTAAATGTCTAAAGGACAATGGTAGTCCTGTATCTGTCTGCTGGTCCTTTTTAAAATGGTCATGGGAGATGATTGATCATGTATTCTGCAATGCCCATATTTTCATGCGTAGTGAAGATGAACCCCAGCTTCATGTGAATCAAGGAGTTCCACAGAACCCACTGAATTTCACAAGAGAGATTTTTTTTGGGGGGGGGATATTTTATAGAGATGAATTAAGCACAGATTCCGATCAGATATGTTGGGTGTTTTGCTAGTCTTACCAAAAAGTAATTGGCTCAAAATTCCTTCGGTGTTTTTCTTGATCAGGAAATTCTATATTTCTATACACACATACACAACAATGATATCATCTGAATTCACAACTGTTGTGAAAACAGGACAGACGTTCTTGTGCTAAAGAACTCTGAACAGACGAGAGCAAAAGTTAGAACATACAAAGAAACAGCAACAGTTATCTATTTCAAGTTTTGTCATTGAGTCTAGTTCACTTTCACTTGAACAGATCATAGCAATAGTCCTGGCTGCTCCTGAAGCACAGTATAATGCAGGATGGCCTGAGAGGGAAAATTAGCCCTGGAAAAGGCCCTCCATCCTGCCCCCCCAAAGGAGAGGGGGAGGGAGAAAGAGCCTGATCACTGACTTGGCTGCATTCTTCCGTTGTCATTTGGAGCTCAGTGGGGTATTTCCTTTTACAACCTGTGCTGGGCTTTGATGGCCACCCTGTGCCACCACTTCTTTACCACCCTGTGCCAGGCTCAGCCAGGCCCTTCCTTCCCCACATCAGGCTTGGCCAGGCATCTCCTTCCCTGCCCTATGTGCAGTGAGGGCTGCCCTGCGCTTGGGCTTGGGAGTGGCCCCGGGGGGTGGGCAGCTCCCAGTCCATCAGCCCACCAGAACTTTTCCAGGTACCTAAATGGCCAGTCCACCCCTTGTATCGTGAGCATCACAGTGTTTCCAAACTACTAGAGAACTGCCATAAAGCCATTGCTGGAAAATGCAGGAGGCACAACTTTCTGCCCTGATGATAACTGCCAGAGATTAAAAGAAAAGAGTAAGTCACCGAAGCTGCATCCACATCTCCTCAAACAGTTCACTGTTGTTGCACTGTAGCAAGCATTCACAGCTAGATTTTCCTTCATGGACAAGACAATTCAGAAAGTGAATGATTGCTGCTATAACGCTACAATTGCACAATATCAAATAGTGTGTAGATACAGCCCTGCCTCCCTTCCCATAGGTAGATATGTCTGTATACATTGCATATTTTAAAAGTTTAGCCTATGGACATAGTGCAAATGGATCTACAAATCCAGAAGTAAAAAGCAGAGGATTCAAACTTATACATGAATATAAGAAGAAACAAAATGATGAGTAGTTGCTCATCCCTATCTAGTTTACTTAGTAAAATATTTATAAGCCACCTTTCTCCTAAGGTTCAGGGAGCCTAACACTGAGCTGAAGCAAAAGACCATGTACAGTGTGTATAAACATAAGGCCATGCATCTGCACTTCAGCCACAAGATTCAACAACAAATGCAGCCTGAATCCTACTTGCTATTATTGGCAATCCTACTTGCCATGTCTGAGCCAACCGGCTTCTTCGCTCTGTCCTAGGTCACATTCAGATGGCCCTTTTGAGTCATGCTGGGCATGAGTGCCTGGTGGATTTAAAGGGCACATCCAGACAGCAACATCTGGGGAATGTGCCACTTCCGTGATCAGCCCATCAATCCCTGTACTTAAAAGATAGTGGTGAAAGTTGGCCTAAGCTGGCCAACGGGCTAATGGCAGACTTTCCCCTGTCTGGTTGTTCCACCAGCACACAATCAGCCCATAGGCCGTCATTTTAAAAAAGTCTTAGCAATGTGCACATAACTGCTTAAACATGCGACATCCGCAGAGCTCTGCTAAAACGATCTGAACAATTTTATGTTTCTGATGGTCCCATGAACTTTATCAACATTATTAACTGAAATGGTACCTAGAGGAAAGTACCACTGGCAGTACTTTTATCACTTAAGTCTGCACATACTTGGAAAAACAAGTTCACAGTGAGGCACATATGCACATGCGCAAACAGGATTTTTTTTTTTTTTAAAAGCCTACTGCACGGCTCTTTAAGGTGGATGTCGTCTAGACAATCCACTACAGAGTCACACACGGTAAAGTGCTTCACGGGGGAACTGTCTGGTCATGCAACACTGGATAAAAAATATCTAGATCAAATTTGAGCAGGGCCAATGGCAGGATCAGCTACCCTCACACAGCTTTCTAAATCTTAGCAGAAATTGAGCCCTCCATACTTGTTCAGGCAATCTGTTCCAAAGTGCTGGACTGGCAACTGAAAATGCCCATGCTCAAACAGTAGCAGAGCGAAAAAAATCCATGGGGAGGGATACTAAAGAAGATGAGTCAGATGAATGCAACTGGTGCTTTGATGATGTGTTCCTTCAGATATGGGACTCCAGATTGTGAAGGGCTTTATAAGTAAACACCGGAACCTTTAATTGACTTCCCCAAACTGGCAACCAATTAAGTTTCCAAACCATCTCCAAGGGCAGCCCCATCTAGGGTGCATTACACAAGTCTGGTCTGGAGGTTACAGTGGTGTGTATCAGTGTGGTTAGGTCTGACAAGAACAAATAGTGGGATTGCTTATTAACCAGATATAATTGAAAGCAAGTGTGCTAATCTGTTTGTTCGTCCCCAAGGTTGGGTTCAGCAGTAACCAAGGCTGTTCACATGATCAGTAATAAACTAAACCCATCACGGTTAGGGGTAAGGCCCTCCCCCTCAAGAACCTTGTCATTCTCCATTACCATTAACTCAATATTGTTTCAGCTTGTCCTTCATCAGCCACTGGACTGCAATTTCCAGACACTGGGATTGATCAAACCAGCATTTTCACTCAGTCTTGCTGAATTTCCCTTACCACAGCCCCTGTCACACTTGGATTTCATCTCTGTAGGCTCTATGATCTCTAGCACAGTCTTTTTGGTGGTCAAAGCAGAGAAACTGGTTGGATCCAATCCACTGGTTTAAAATATCAACCACACCTTCTGGAGACTTACATAAAGAATTGTGGAGGTGGGTTTCCTCTACATACTGATGACATTCAATCCCAGAGTTACAGATCACTGTTCAATGACATTGTGTTGGACTTTAAGGTTAATAGGATATGTGATTTTGAAAGTTAGCATAGGTAGGCCTGGGAATCTAGTTTCTGTGTAAACTTGCAAGTATGCATTTTTCCTCACTGTTCTACTGATTCAGAGTTTAGCCTTGGAAAAATCAACACTAGCAAGAACAAGATCTATTGTTCTTTGCTAAATTTTATGGTATTGATGGGCTTCGTGCCCAGAACGGTCCCAAAATGAACAGAAATAAGGTTTGTTGTATCATTGTACGCTCAGTGGTATCTTCCATATTGCACCTTCAGGTGGTACAAATAAAACTGTTTAATAAAGTCATGTATGGCATATGCAATTGTACCAATATAAACTAGCCACAACCCATAATAAACTAGCCGCACATCTTTGAATTTCTCAAATCTGGATTTCTGTGATATTTTATCTTATCTTTTCTACAAAGGCTCAGGCAAGAATCTTTGAAATTGCAATTCATTTTAAATTCAAGTTAAGTAAAATGGGAAATGACATGTATACATATTTACTTTTTAATCTCTTTGATAAATGCGAGGGTTTTCTGTACATTTATAAGTCTTGCTTACTTCATCATTTCAAGGATATTGAGATTAGTTTTAAATAAAGTGTTAAAAGATAAAAACTGAGTGATTCCTTGGCTGGAATAATAAACAGACCTGATCTTCCATGTCAGAAGACTAGTACCTAAGGAGATCATTACAAAGAATGGCCACTCTACAGTGGTTGACACATCGCTTCAAACAGCCGAAGAGCATTTTCCAGATGGTTGCTTTGAAGTAATAGCCCTCCACAAGTAATATTCTGTAACAGCCTAACAGATTAAAAACATGCATAGTAAGGGTGGGGAGGGTGGGATATAAATTGAATAAATAAATAAAAACACAGCTTTAAAAACATCAAAATCAAACAAAAATACAAACAATCAAAACCAAGTTAAAATACACATATGATACAATAAAATACATAGACATAAAAACAACAATTAAAAACATGGAAGGAAAGAGGGTCACCTTGGAAACACCAGACAAAGCAAAAAAGTCTTCACCAGCTGGCAGAAGATGGCAACAGAAGGGGACAGACGACTCTCTCTAGAGTGAGAGAGTTCCAGAATTGAGGTGAGAAACCCCTCTCCTAGGTTGTCGCCTACAAAATCTCAGATGGTGGGAGCACCTAAAGCAGGGCCTCAGTGTCGCGCAGAGTGTGTGTTAGCTAGCACCCACCTAGGTAGCCTTAGGACTTCACCAGCTTCTTCAGCACCACCAGCATTCACCAGCTTTCACTGCTGTGTAAAATCCTCATAGTAACCACACAATACTCAGTCCAGTGGTAAAACTATGTACAAGGATTTATTTATAATATTTACAGCAGTCCGGCAAAAGCTCCCGCCAGCAACCATATAATCAGAGAAGGATACAATGGAAGCTACACAATTACATATATACACAGCTCAGCCAATCACCTTCTTGCTGAGTCACAGTGACTGCACTTGCTCCAGTGCCAGTCATAACCGGTATGGACTTGTACTGTCCAGTCCCACAGAGCTACCAGCTGTCAGTTAGATCTCCATGATCTGAATGCTGAAGCTTAAGTGTCAACACTCCCCCTTAAGGTTCAGTATGTGAGATCATATTTAGACTCCCCCTAAGGGCTACAAACTTTGTTTCGTCTAGGCTCTTTGTGAACATGTCAGCTATGTTCTCCTTAGACATACAATGCTGCAAGACAACTAGTTTCCTTTGCACAGTATCTCTAACATTCTGATACCATATGTTGATGTGCCTGGACCTAGGCTTAATACCCTGGGAATCTGCCAGCAATTCTGCTGCTGTGTTGTCACACTTCACAATCATGGGTACATTACTCATTACATTAAAGTCAATTAACAGTTGATGTAACCACCCCAATTGTAAAACACAGTCATTTATGGCAGCAAATTCCGACGCACAAGTACTAGTTGAAACAAAACGTTGTTTAACAGATTTCCATATTACTAAAGATCCATTTACAAAAATTATGTATCCAGTAGTTGATTTTGCATCTTGGTCAGTTCCCCAATTTGCATCACTATATGCCAGAACTTGATTAGTGTTGTCTCCCCTTAAGACCAATTTATACTTCAAGGTTCCCTTCAGATACCTTAAGACTCTTTTGGCAGCATTCCAGTCACGTACACATGGTGTTGCACTCTTTTGCAACAATAGATGCACTGTATGACTGATATCAGGGCGAGACCAAATTGATAGATAATTTAGAGACCCCAATAAAGATTGATATACCCCAATCTGATCAAAACTTTCGTTTTCTGGTTCTCTAACATAACCTGTGGTCATTGGAGTTGCAACAGGGTTGGCATCTAACATGTTATATTTCTCCAACAATTTCACAATTTTGTTCTCCTGGCAAACCTCAAAAAAACCATCAGAGTTCCTATCTATTTCCATGCCCAGGTAATGTCTAATAGGACCCAAGTTTTTTATCTTAAAGAACAGTTTTGTTGTCTGTTCAAACCAAACTAATTGTTTTTCTTGTTGATATAAATAACAAAGATCATCAACAAAAATCACTAGGTAACACCTGCTACCATTAACTTCCTTGCTGAACAGACAAGGATCTGCAATGCTTTGCTCAAATCCCATGCTAGTTAAGGTTGTTGTCAGACATAAATTCCAAAGATGTCCACTTTGTTTTAAACCGTACAAACCCTTTTTCAGTTTCAACACCAGTTTTTCATTTTTATCCATAAAGCCTGGAATTTGTTTCATGTACAACTCCTCATCCAAAACAGAATTAAGGTAAGCTGTTGTAACGTCAAAGTGTTGTGCTTTCATTCCCTCTATTCCTGCCTTTGTTAGTGCTACACTCAGTGTATTGCTTCTTACTGTGGGTGCAAATGTTTCATCAAAATCTTCACCAGAAATTTGAGAAAACCCCTGTGCTACAAGTCTAGCCTTTCTCTGTGGCATTTCCCCTTGTACAGGCTTCAGTTTATACACCCATTTGCATCCAATCACATTTTTCCCTTCTGGTAGGTTAGACAATTCAAAAACATTGTTCTCACAAAGAGAATTGTATTCTGTTTTCATTGCTTCTAGCCAAGCTTGTTTCTCACCCTCAGGCATCAAAGTAACCTCTTTGTAACATGTAGGTTCTTTTACACAGACATAGTTTGCAACTTGTGTTTCAAAACCGTACCTCTGAGATGGAACCCCTTTGTTGCTTCTCTCAGACCTCCTAGGAGTACTAGGCTCAGGTTTGGCACTACCTGAAACTACAGGTTGAGAAGAAGAAGAAGATGAACTAGTTCCAGGAACTGCTGGACTAGCAACATCCTGCAGACTGTCTGTTAGTGGCAACACTGTCTGCTCTGGTAGTGTGTTTGCATGAATTTTATACCAATTTTTTCCTTCAGCAAAATTTGCAGACCTGCTGAAACTAATTTGGTGATGGTCATTAGAAAACCTGTACGCCTTCATGCCTGACTGGCATCCTAAAAACTTCATTTGTTTGGATCTTGGACCACCCTTCCTGCGCTGGTTTAAAGGTACATTCACCCACGCTTTAGAACCAAACACCCGCAGGTAATTCAGCTTTGGCATTCTTCCATAAAGTAACGAATACGGGATATTGTCAATCATCCTAGACCAGGTTCTGTCTGAGACATGCACTGCGTACTTTAAAGCTTCTGCCCAATACTGTTTTGGTAAGTTGGCATCTGCAAGCATGGCATACATAATAGTCTGCAAAGTGCCATTCTTTCTCTCAGCAATGCCATTTTCTTGGGGCATTCCAACATTAGCAACCCGGTGTTTTACTCCTAAAGCAAGCAACCATTGTTTCATTTTATTTGACATGAACTCTGCCCCCATGTCAGATTGCAAAGCTTTCAACACCCAATTGATTTGTCACCCTTTTGTGCCAATATTTCAAAGATTCAAAACAGTCAGATTTGTGTTTGAGAATATATAGCCAAGAATAACGAGAAAAATCATCTGTGATAACCAAGGCAAATCTGTTCTCTGATAAGCTAGGTGGAAATGGTCCCATAAGATCCACATGAACCAGCTCCAAAGGATGAGTTGATTCCCTCTCGCTCCTGCGAGCTACAGGAAAAGCCTTAGATTTTACTTGCTTGCACACCTGACAGTCTAAGAAAGTTTTACAGTCATTTACACCTTCTTTACCTGTCAAAGCAAGAGTCTTTCCAAGTGCGTGGAAAGAGGCGTGGCCCAAGCGACGATGCAATAAATGTAAACATTCCATGTGTGGATTTGTGTTCCCTGACACACTCGCTGTGGCTGCAGTGACAGAATTTTCCAACACATACACACCATTTTTTAAACTTGCTCTTGCCACCTCCTTCCCACCCTTCTTAATACAGCAAAGCTCACCCCCAAAAGTTATTTCAAACTTGGCACGGTCCAGTGCCAGCATGCTGAGTAAGTTGCTCTCGAGGGTAGGAACACATAATACATTTTGGAAGGTATGGTTTAAGACCCCCAAAGTTAGTTCTCCTCTACAAGTGACATCAGCCGAGTGTCCATCAGCGAGACTCACGTGACCTTGCAGAGGCTCCTGTTGATTCTGCAGCATTCCAGAATCAACGCAGATACTGTGGCTCGCACCACTATCTAGAATCCAATCTTGTTTTCCTGTGTCGCCTGCAACAACAAGAGATGCACTGGGACGACTCGACAACATGTCAGAGTGCCCAATGGTCTTTGTCTTCTTTTGCCATGACGTGCAGAATTTCTTGAGATGTGACGTTGACCCACAAATGTAGCATTTCTTGACACGTAGAGCCTTCACTGGTTCCTCCCGCTCAGCTTTCAAAACTCTCGTCTCTGCTACGCTGCTTCTGGAGTTGCTGCTGTAACCAGACACCTCACACGGCTGGGCTTTCTGCCAGGCAGTTGAAGCATGCCGAGCCTTGAGTTTCTCCTCAAATTCCAAAACTCTTCCTGTTATTAGCTGAAGATTTAACTGGTCTGGCTGTAAACCTTCAAGCGAGGTAATTAATACATCAAACGCAGGAGAAAGCGAACTTAGAAGTAAGTAGCACTTATCTTCTAGAGAAATCACCTTTCCTCGTTCCTCTAATTGGTGATACAGCTCCGTCAAGGTACTAATGTGCTGTCTAACAGATTCATCTGGAGCTTGTGTTTTTCTGTAAAGACGGCGTGTCAAAGACATTATGGTGCCAACAGACCTTTGGACATAAACGTCTTTAAGCGAATTCCACGCCTCCTTAGCAGTTGCAGAAGATGAAACATGCATTAATTGGTCATCACTTACAGCCAAAACGATGCTTGCCAGTGCGCGCTGAACCTTCGGCATGTCTCCCACTGGAACAGGATCTGGAGGGTCACTCACATACAGCCAGAGGCCCTCTCTGATAAGGTAGTGTTTCATCTTTACTGACCAGATTTCATAGTTTGTCGAAGACAGCTTGTCGACCACTTGTGTTGCTGGAACCAAAGCCATAATTCACTCCGCTTCTCCAACACTCACAAGCTGAAAACTGTTATCTTCTCTCCGGCGTGGCACTCCGCTGCCAAGGCTAAAGCAGGCAAGTCACACTTCCCCACTCCTGGAAGAACACAGCGACCTTCAGCCCTCAGCTCCTTGTTCTCACAGCTGCCCACACTGCTCTCGGTTCACCGGCTCACCAAAAATGCAGAACTGGTTCTCCGCTGTGCTGGGTCTCCGTTAGGCTAGGTAGGTACTCCGCTAGGCTGGGCCCATAACCCTGTTGCGCAGAGCGTGTGTTAGCTAGCACCCACCTAGGTAGCCTTAGGACTTCACCAGCTTCTCCAACACCACCAGCATTCACCAGCTTTCACTGCTGTGTAAAATCCTCATAGTAACCACACAATACTCAGTCCAGTGGTAAAACTATGTACAAGGATTTATTTATAATATTTACAGCAGTCCGACAAAAGCTCCCGCCAGCAACCATATAATCAGAGAAGGATACAATGGAAGCTACACAATTACATATATACACAGCTCAGCCAATCACCTTCTTGCTGAGTCACAGTGACTGCACTTGCTCCAGTGCCAGTCATAACCGGTATGGATTTGTACTGTCCAGTCCCACAGAGCTACCAGCTTCAGTTAGATCTCCATGATCTGAATGCTGAAGCTTAAGTGTCAACACTCAGAAGATGAATGTAGTGATTAGGTAGGCTCATAGAGGAGCAAGAGGCCCTTCAGGTATGCTGGTACTAAGTCACATAAGGCTTTAAAGGTCAACACCAGCACCTTGAATCATGCCCGGAAGCAGATAGGGAGCCAGTGTAGATGGGCCAAGACAGAGGTGATATGGTCTGTACATCTCATTCCAGTCAACATCCTGTCTGCAGTATTTAGTACCAACTAAAATTCTTGAGCACTTCTCAAAGGCAGCCCCATTCAGCCCGAGTTCATTCCAGTAATCTAACCCAGGATATGTATTGCAGTGGTGAGGCTAGACTTCTTTAGTAGTGGATGCACCACAGGCTGTTTCAATGCTGGAGTGACCATCCCCTCTCTCAAGGAGGTGTTGATTATTTCTTGGACCCAGTCGGCCAGTCCTCCTTGGTCATGTAAAGATGAAAAATTCCTATGAAAATTTATTGAATCATATTACATAAGAAGGAAAGAGACCAACAGTGCTACACCCTTAATTCCTACCATTCCTAAAGACAGTATAGTCTACAGTTATCAAAAGCAGCTGATAAAGCCATGTGAATCAGCCAAACAGAGATTACTGGTTTAGGCAGAAAGAGAAGTTTCTGTCAGCCTTTGAAAACTGTTTGGAAACTTTCGTTGATCCAAAATTTAGCAGCCAGGTTCTTCTCAGTAGTTGGACAGAGGGATCATATCACCCCTGTGTTGAAAAAACCTGCCCTGGATGCCCATCTGTTTCTGGGCACAATTCAGTGGCTCTTCGTTTTAAGAATCTAATTGGCTTGGGGCTTGGGTACTTGAAGGACCATCTCCAGCACACCAGATAAGACCCTCTTCTCAAGGCCTCTTCTCTGTGCCTCCCAATACAGAGGTGAGGCAGGTGGTAATCAGAGACCAGGCTTTTTCAATGGTGGTATCTCGCATTTGGAATGCCATTCCCCTTGAGGCTCACTGAGTGCCTACTTTACTTGCTTTAGGTGCCAGGCTAAAACATTCTTTTTACCCAGGCTTCTAACCAAGGAGTTTTAATCTCTTTTAACTATTTTATGGTCTGCTTCTGGCCTGAGGATTATTTTAATTACGTCATTTTGTATTATTCTCTTTCTATGCCCGTATACATTTCCTAAATAAATACAGATCCCTGATCTAGTCCTCCCCAGCTGTTCCTCATTTTCCTGGCTATTTCCTACCTATCACTTAGGAGACTGTAAAAGACCAACAGTGACTGCTGCAGTGCAAGGGACAAGAGTGTGAAGAATGAGAGAGGCTCTCTCAGAGGTTGCCTGTTAAAATACAAGACCGAAAATAAGCGCTGAGTGAATTTTGATATGCTACAACATTACAACAAGCCAGTCAAAGAGTCTGACCTCAGGCATCAACAATATGATGCAGCCAGAGTCCTAGTTTTGATACTTTCAATAAAAACCCTTCCCAAGAGAGTCGGGAGAGAGGAAAGATGTGAAAATATCTTATTCTCTCTCAGTGAAACAGGAAGCCACCTGTACCATACAAAAACATACTAATAATTGGATAGTATTCTCTGGTGACTCTTATAAAGGTTTTGCTCAAGATTCAATGTCTCCAGGGGATTCTAGAAAAGGTCATGAGTCTGTGGGAGAGGGGGAAATGGTCTTGATGTACACATCGTTATGCACAGATATGGGCAATGTACATGATGCACACAAGTTATCTCTGCACATGCACCAGCTGAATATCATAGTTTGGCACTGTCAGCCAATCATTAGCACAGCACATGGTTCTGTTTGAATTGCCTTAGATGCCTCCAAAGATGCCTGGCAGTTATGCAGGGAGCTCTCCTCCTTCTCTGTCCACTCTCACTGAAGGGCTGATTCACCCAAGACAAGTCCTTGAGGATATCATGTGGATAACATGTGCACCATGAGTTTTGTGACTTCCAGGTGTGCACAAGCCATATTACAGTGATGACTATTGTACATGTAGCACATGTGGCCTTCAGCCATCCCCACACGATTTGTGATAACTGAAATGGCCCCAGGGAGCAACTGTTTGCTCCACTAAGAACTTTAACATGTAGCCAGCATTGGAAGAGGAAATAGCAGCTTCCCAGAGCTGTTTTGAGTTCACAAAAAATGATGTGGGATGGAAGGCTGAATCCCCATTTCCACGTGTGTCATGGTCATAATTGGCAACTAGGAGGCATGGAACTCCTGGAAAACATGTGATACAAGGTCCTCTTGGTGGTCATCAAGAGGACCGTGTATTGTGTGAATCAGAGCAGCATCCGGGAACGTAGGATGCGGCAAGCAGACAGGTGGTTCCACTCTGTTGATCAGATCAGGCTCTCAGTGTACATACAAGGCCTAGCCAAACTGTATACCTCATAATTCTTGCAGTTTCAAGAGTTGATCTCACACACACATATTTTCTTGAGTACCTAAAGGTACCTCTTCAGCCTGAGCACTCACAGTCTTCACTTGGCTTCATTCCAGTCTCCATCCCAGCTGGGAGCATTTGAGGTTGGGCCCAGGCCTCATGTAGAATTAAGCAATGCCACAACATGCAGTTATGCAACCAGGTGACATCACACATCACCATGATACTCTAGAAATCCATCTATTGGTGGTGAGGGATTGCTAGATCATTATGTTGCCACATGACATCAGAGAGCCAGTGTGATGTACTGGTTAAGAGTGGTGGACTCTTATCTGGAGAACCGGGTTTGATTCCCCACTCCTCCACATGAAGCCAGCTGGATGACCTTGGGCCAGTCATAGATCTCAGAGCTCGTTCAGCCCCTCACAGGGTGTCTGTTGTGGGGAGAGGAAGGGAAGGCAGTTGTAAGCTGATCCAAGAACAGGAACAGAAAAAGCAGGATATAAAAACCAACTCTTCTTCTTCTGGTTACGCAACCAAAAGTGATGTCACAGCATTGTTGTGACAGCATTTTTAACCCCCACTTTCCCCCACTGCTGCACTGTGCTGCAGCAGGGAACCAGGAAGTTGGGAGGTCTCTCAAGATAGTGGGAGACCTGGGCCCTGGAGTTTCAGACCTTCTAGGATCCTGAATCTCCTGACAATCTAGAGGCTTATCGCCATTTCTTGAAAGAAATTATGCTTATTGAAACTGGAAATCTGGACAGCAGCATGATGCATTGAGGCATAGTTTCTAATGTAATTAAAGCTTTCCACTGATTCTTCCCGATGGCAATTGTTATTTCAAATGCAAATTAATAAATCATGTCCATCTAGTTAAGAATTAAAACTGGGCTCAAGGATTCCTGCTTAGAACACCACACTAAAAACATGTGAAGAGCATTTTAGAAGGAAAGGGAAAGGAATGAGTGTGCAAAAGATAGGATTTCTTGTCTTGTTAGGATTCTCTGAGCGTAACCCCCCACCACCACCACATATAATCAGTTACATAGTTCAGGTGTTTGTTTATTTTCTAGCTTTCCACTTCAACCATATGCAAATAGTCTTAGGATATCATTCATGGCTGGTCACCATTTTTTAAAAAAAATGGAGCTGCACACTCCTCAGTGCTTGCTCTGCTCCGCTTCGAAAGGATCCTCAAGGGTTCCCGGTCTCTTGTGGTTGTACAGCAAAGCACTTTAGCTTTCACTGTGAATTAGTGTAAGGGCCAGTAATGCATCTTTAAGGATGTAAGCCCTTTGAAGGCACTCTGAGGTCAAGACTGTGGCTATATAAAGTACAACCTTTGGAACATTTCCTTTCATTTGCTTGGCCGGAGGCTTTGATGGCAACACTAAGAGGATCTGTCTCTCTGTGTGTAATTTCACCAGAACTGTTCATATTCCAAAGTGTGGCAGCCATTGACTTAATCTGCCAGTCCACCGCAAATGTAGAGAGAGCTGTAATAAAGCCACATCAATATTTACTATAGAAAACCAAAGAGGAGCATTAAACACATCTATTAAAGCAATAACAGCTGTTGTGGGAAATAAAGCCGGAGTCTCACAAACATACTACATGGCACAGGCAAACTGGCCTCTGACCTGGAAGAAGTCCCTCAAGCAAGAATTTCATTCGGTTCCATGTGAAGATACTTTGATCTCCTGCTTTGATCTACCTTGTAGTTTAATAGCAGTACCTCTTTGTTCTGTACTCCTGTCCTGATTACAGTTGCTCTCAAATTTTGCCTAACGTGAAACGTTAAGATGAATTTGAACGTTCTGCTCTGTTAAACTTTGAGGTGTGTGCGGGGGGGGGGGGGGGGGTTCAGTGCGCCTAGTGACATTTCTCCAAAGGTTTCTACACATTTCTGCTACTGCCATCAAGCTTGAACTTTTGTTACTACTAGGAATAAGGCCCATTGTGGAAATAAATACAACAGGCTCTAGAAAGAGCCTCTGGGAGAGTACCCCGGCCTTGGGCACTCAGTGTCAATTTGCTGTGGTGACCTCAGCTGGGTATAATGACACAGAGCCCACCATTTTCTCCTGGGGGAAGATCTCTGCCATCTGAAGAGCAGTTGTAATTCAGCGTGATCTCCATTCCTCTCCTAGAGATTGGCAGCAATGGTTCCCCATGAGGTAACGGGTGGTTTGAAGGGTAGAGTCAATGGCACTGAACCTGTCTGAGGTCTCACCTCTGCTGAAACCTCACCCTCTCCAGGGTCCACCCCTCAAATCTCCAGGAATGTCCCCACCTGGAGTTGGCAACCCTACCTCCCAGCCAACAGTCAATGTATCATTATCTGCCCCCTGGCTTCAGCTTTCTATCAGCTCCCCCCTAGAGAGCAGTTGTAATTCTGAGTGATCTCCAGCCCCACCTGGAGATTGGCAACAATGGTTCCCCATGAGGGACTCACTGGCTTGGAGGGTGGAGTCTATGGTATTGTACCTGTCTGAGGTCCCACTCCTCCTCAAACCTCACTGTCTCCAGGCTCTACCCCTCAAGTGTCCAGGAATTTTCCACCTGGAGTTGGCAACCCTATCTCCTTACCAGCCAATCATCAACCTCACTCTTCAAGTTTCCATTCCCCCCCCCTGCAGCCTCCACTGTACTCTGAAGCCCTGACTGCTATGTCACATTGGCTGTCATAGGGGGTCCATCTCAGCAGGGTATGAGGACACAGAGTCCACCATTTTCTCCAGGGGAACTGATCTCTGCCATCTGGAGAGCACTTGTAATTCTGAGTGGTTTCCAGCCCTCGCCTGGAGATTGGCAACCATACTTCCCCTGGAGGAAAAGCAGTCTTTCTCTGCAATGGGCACTGAAGCAGCTGACATCATTCTTCTCTCCCCCTTTTTGACTTGCACAACAACCCTGTGAGGTCGGTTAGGCTTAAAGTCTGTGACTGGCCCGAAATCACCCACTCAGCAAGAACCTGGGTCTAGCAGATCCTGCTCTGAAGCACTGACTGCTACGCCTAGGGTAGCCTACCTCCAGGTGGAGCCTGAAGATCGCCAGGTATTACAATTGAACTCCAGACAACAGATCTTCCCCCCTCCCTTGGAGAAAATGACTGCTTTGGAGGGTGGCCTCTATGGCATTCTGTTCAGCTGGCCCCAATGAGTTTTCTCCCAAAGGCCATCATAGGTGTGGAAAGGGGCTTTCAGAGAAGCAAGCTTGGTTGCCTAGCAACGGGCACTGAGGAGAAAGTTGTCAGGTTTGATGATGGAATTGGGTTCCCAACCTCCAGGTGGGGCCTGGGGATCTCCCGCTTTTACAATGGATCTCCAGCTGACAGAGATCAGCTCCCCTGGAGAAAATGGCTGCTTTGGAGGGTGGACTCTATGGCATTGTACCATGCTGAGGCCCCTCCCCTCCCCAAACCCCACCCTCTCCTGGATCCATCCCCAAAGGCTCCAGGGATTTTCCAACCCAGACCTGGCAACCCTGTGATGGAAGTACCTGAAGATTTGGGGGGTGGATCCTGTGGAGGGCAGCATTTTTTTGGGGGGGGGGATAGAAGGACTCAGCAAACTGTAATGCCATAAGGTCTACCCTCCAAAGCAGCCAGTTTCTCCTGGGGAACTGATCTCTGTCATCTGGAGATCAATTGTAACAGCGGGAGATCTCCAGGTCCCACCTGGAGATTGGCAACCCTAGAGGGAAAGTCAGCCACACAGCAGGGGGTTGAGGAGAGTGGTTTGATGGTTGCTGGCCCACCTCATTAGCCAGCTAGCCGTGGTGGAGCTAAGCAGGAGAGAGGGCCTGAGGAATTTTACACAGCCAATATGTTCCGTTTCAGGAACTCTTCAGTAACGGTTTCTGTCAGGCATTTTACACAGAACCTTATTAGTACCGGTTCCCTAATGGAACAAATTGGCCCTTTCACACAGAAATGTGCCTCTCTCGTTGGGGAAGCGTTCCTGAGCCGGTTTACCTTGAAACCTCCTCCCAAGCGTTCTTCAGTGCTTGTACCGGTCCTGAAGCGCTACGGAGTGCTGTGTGAAATGGCCCCCTGTTTCTGACAGTTTATTCTGGGCACACTAGCAGTGTGCGGGGGAGGGGGTTATGCTGTTAGTCCATTGTCTTTTCACTGACAGAAGCAGGCCACTGAGGGGACAGTTAGACCCACCTGGCAGTGGGCGGAGGAGAAGAGTGGACCCAGCACACAGTTGGTCCTTCCCCTTTGCTGGCTCCCTCCAGACTGAGGCTGGGACGCTGGCTGGTGGCTCTGTTGGCGGGACGGAGGCAAAGCAGGGAGAGAATGCAGCCAATGGCCAGGGACCCCCTTTTGAGTGACAGTCCGTCCAGCGAACTGATTTTGGCGCCCCATGGAATCTTGCCCCTTGGAATCTTAAAACGGCTTTATATAATAGGAAAGATTTGTCACAACCCCTGCCTCCATGAAAACAAGTCGAGCTATTCCATCCCTGGTTATACTGGAAATGGACTGTTCACCATATAGAAAGCCAGCATGGTGGGCAGTTACAGTATCAGACTAGGATCTGGAAGACCCCCACCTAAATCCTCATTCTGCCATGGAGGTTCACTGGATGATGTCTGGCCAGTTGCTCACTCTCAGCCTACCATGATTTGGCATGGGGAGGCTTTTTTTTCAATTGCATTCCCATGCCAAGTGTATCCATTTCTGTATTTGCCCCTCACTTCTCCTCACCCTTCTTCTCCTTACCAAAGTTGGTATCACCTCTTGTCAGCCTAGTTGTCTTCCTGCCTTTTTTCATGTTGCTTGTTATGCTTAGAATTCCCACCCAATCTCCCAGGCTGCTCCTCTGTCTGAGAACTTCTTCTAAGCCCCCTTGCTCAATAAAATAATTCCTCAGTCTACCCCAGCCTCAACTCTTCCTACTTCCTTATTCCCACTGATTCCACCCCACTGCTCTCTTTTTGACAATGAGTTGCATGAAATCTTCCCCTTGGGGGGGGGGGGGCAGCTTTTGCTTCTTTTGAAATTAATCATGGGTTCCTCTTCCTCCCATGATCAGAAACCTCCAAAATTTAACTTGAGATTTTGCTTTAACTAATTTCAGTAGTCAGAATACATATAATTTCCCCCCTATTGCATAGAGAGTTTGATTATCTGACCACATGGCCTTCAGTTCTGGGGAGAGAAAGATAAACCCCATGGCACACAGTGACTAACCTCTTGCACAAATGTTTTCCTTAGGTTTGAGGAATGTCACTTTTAAAAACTGAAATAAATTCTTTGATATTAAAATAAATGCTATGTTCAATTACATCCTACCTTTAGTGTTCACCTAAGTAGTCCTTCCTTAATGATGCTAATGGCTGCTGATCAGTTTGAACCAGAAGTGTCTTTTCACACGTGCAGTTTTGCAAATATCCCATGCAAACCAGTTCAACAGCCATTCGCACCTGTTCGGCAGGAACCACATAGACTGAGTGATTGACTCATAGCTGATCAACACCTTTGAACATGTCAACATAAATGCATGCTGAGCAAGTGTTTCCCTCCTTTCCTGGGTTCCTCAGGTGAGGAATGTCTTTTCTTTTTACAAAAATGGACAATACATGCAATAGGAATGATCCCTCCCCAGTGTCTTTTCTGGCTGTGCTTCACTTTTTGCATATTTTTTCTCCCAGACTAGCTGACTTCCCACATCAGAGCCTGGATAGGTGAAACTATGCTTCACATAGCAGAGTGCAGGGAGGAAAATCAAGAAATAGGATTAGATCCCTTGTCATTCATACTTCAGTATCTAAAACAGATATGCCCTTCCTTTTACCCCCTGGTCACGTGTACATTAGAACAGGCCTCTCTTAAATGTTGTGTGTGTGTGTTGGCTTTTCATTACAGCTTGGGGAAGCCTTATGCCTCTGTCCCATGCTTAAATAGAAACAGAGAAAGACAATGACATGGTACAAGGCTCAGTAGAAACTTGAAAGCACTAAGTACAGCAACAACATTCAGGATAATTCTGTTTGGCAAGATGACCGGCCAGAAGAACTGTTAGAGTGAATGCCTACTGACTGTTCACAAATGTTGGAAATCAGTCTGCTCATATTTGGAGCATTTATGATACACACTGGGCATTCTTTGGGTTGGATCTTGACTAGTACATTTCTGACGGTACATCCTGTTGTATGGGTGTGCAGAATTTTGCTAGTTGTGTCAAAATGCATTGAAATTTCCTCTTGAAATTTCCTGCCCAAGCAAGAAGCTCCAAATTGACCTTGGAATTGTGCCTCAGGCCAAATGTGGTGGCTCTCTGACTTTCCCATCTGCCCCATGCTGTCTTGCTGGCCTGTTGTCCCTGCTCCTCTTCTACTGTGAATCCCCGCAGCCCCAATTCAATACTTCCAAAAGCTATCAAAAATATTTTGTAAATAAGCATATTATACCAGAATCCCCATAAATTATGTATTTAATCTACACATGCGAGAAGCTAAAACTCTCTTCCTGCATAGGAATCTGAACGAAAACAGGTACCTGTTTCTTTAGCCAGGAAAGAACAGTAATCAAATCTGCCCCCCAATTTACAGTTTTTTTAAAAAAAAAACCAACATTTTGAATTAGAAATATGAAACTAAGTGTGAAGTACACACATTGGTGATGTTGCCAAACAGCTAGATTTTCAATCACATGACGCAAGAGGCTTCAAGGCTCCAAAACCCTGCTGGGCAATTCTATAATATGGCCAGGACTTCCTTGCTGCTGGTGTGATCTTTCTGTATCCTCCAGGAAGTCATCAGGGCCAAAAGAGAAAACACCTGATATGACTCATATAGAGCACTAATGCAATGTCCTTTTAAAAAAAGCATTGATTCCATATGTTGTTCATTCAAGGACTGTTTTCACTTCCAGAAAACACTAAGGAGACCTCATTCGTCCTGTTTGACCCAAGGCTGACTCCCATTCTTTTTTGCTCTCCACAGCATCTGGGCTGAAACAGTGCAGTGCAGTGGTCTCCCTAGTCACCAGGTAGCAGAAAGGGTTCAGTAGTATTGCCTTACTATATCAAGACAGCCGTTTCCACACATATTTTCACCCTAGACTGTGGGCTGCTCCAGACAATAGCAACTTACCTGTAAGGTCATGGGAAGAGGCGGAGCATCCTTTACTCAACTGACATGTAATCCCCTCCTCCAGTGACAGTGGGCACCCATACATTGGCAAAGCAATACCATCTGATCTGGCAGAGCAAGCTTCACATGCATAGCTAAATGTTAAATTGGATATAAGGTTTCAGCCCCACATACTGAACCTACTTGCACTAATTCAGATAATAAGGCAATAAGAGGACAGTCACTGGCACCCGAGATATGAGTAGCAATAGTGGGTGGGCAAACAAGTAAGGTCTGCTTCCCCAGTGCTTAAAATGCATAGGGCCAGTGTATCATTTAAACTGTCTTCAATTGTGCAGAAAGAACTGCCTGCGAATAAGACAAGATTTGTGTATGGAGCATTTGTGAAATTCTACCTCCTTTGGACTCCTTCTACCCCTGCTAAAGTCAAGTGTGGGGCTATAGTGATGGTCCCTGAAGTAGGAGAATGGCAGTGCAACCAATGGACTTAGGAGGGTGCAACTCTGCTTAGGATAGCACTGTGAGATGTTCCTGCTTATCTCACAATTTGCCTTTTTGACTAACAGTGATCAACAGGGCAATTGCTTATCCCACCCCTTCTTCCTCCATGGAGCTCAGAGCAGCATACCCACTGCTTCCTTCATCCACGTCATCATGGCAACTTTAAGGTAGGGTAGGCTGAGCGAGAGTGACTTGCCTGATATCTACCAGGGAGCTTCATTACTGAGTCTGAAACTGAACCCAGACTTACCACAGCCTAATCTGATACTCTGTCAGGGTGGAGTCTGATGAGTCCTCAGAGGATGAGGATGCTGTGTTGGCTAATCCCATGGATGCCAAAACCAGTTCCTGGGCCTCTGACTTCCAAGATCCACCAAGGGATAAACAATCAGCTGTGGCTGCCAAGCCAGAAATTCAGATGACCCAGGAGCAACAGCCTGAGTCAGAGACCAGGTCTGCTGATGAATCCACTAAAGAGATCCCACCTATTGCCAGGGATACCATGGTCACCCCAGAACACCAGGAATAGAGGAAATGGAAGCCCAAGTGGAAGCTCCGCTCAGATGGTGGAGTGCATGACTGACTGCGCAGGGCCTCTTCTCTGCTTGTGAGGCATGAGAAGATACAGATCCTCTGTAAAACTTTGAAGGATGCTGGACAAGATCCAGTTTGCAGGATCCGTTGCTACAGCAACAGGCACTTGTTCCCATAAATTATCTGTGTTCAGCTCTGGCTGTTGTGGGATTGACAGCTTTGATAGTGCTTTTTCTCCTTGATTGCCCCACCTCCCCGGTACTGGTGGGAACTTCTGCCTGTCCTTGGGCATGAGTAGGACACACCCTAACCATCACACCATTCCATGTTTGCTTTTGTGGGACTCATCTGTACTGAATCAATAATCAGACTATCCTGAAGACCTCTGTCTGAAATAACTCTTCAAAACTTCACTGTAAGAAAAATTATTTTTCTCTGTGTTACACACACAAGCCCCTCCTTCAGTTTATCATGGACTGGCTAGTTGTGATAAATAATTTAGAGTTATGGCCATGACCCATGCAACTAGTTCCATAAGGGTCTGTATTTCTCAGACAGATGTACCTGTCCCCAGATGGCAATCTGCTGTTGTATCTGAGAAGACCCTCAAAAGCAGTTTGTGATGTGGTGTAGAAGGGGAAGGGATATGCTGTTCTAAGAAAATGAAGAAAAAAGGATCCCACCTCTATGAGAATTCCTAACATCAGGGGTCATTTCAAGCAGGAGCTTGAAGGAGCTCAGCTCCAAGAGTTGGTGCAAGCCCCCCCCCCCCACAGGGGAATGCCTGCTTGTGTCACGGCTGCAGCAAAATGACCCCGTCCCCTGGAAAGGTCCTTGTTCCTCCGACTAGCCTTCTGAAGGCTTCAGCCACCACTGAAGCTATCCTCCCAGAATAGTGGTATTTCTGAGGCTTGGATTAGTAGCTGTCCCCTCTCTGCCAGCTTTCTTTCTTTCTTTCTTTCTTTCTTTCTTTCTTTCTTTCTTTCTTTCTTTCTTTCTTTCTTCTCTCTCTCTCTCTCTCTCTCTCTCTCTCTCTCTTTCTTTCTCTCCCTCCCTCCCTCTCTCCCTCCCTCCCTTGTCTTCTGACATACTTCCGGTTATGTCAGGTGGTTTAGCATATGCAAATAAGTTATGCTAATGAGTTATGCTAATGAGCTCCTGCACCTCTTTTTCTGCTAAATGACCCCTGCCTAACATAGATGTTAGAATCCTGCCCTCCCACTTCATACTGGCCACAAACATCTTGCTGTGTCCAAAGGTCATATCAAATGGTCATATCAACTTTGACCCTAAATATGTAATAACATCATATCTGTTGGTTACGGAAATATCTTTCCTCCTCCTCTCTGTTGCCAGAGGTGAAACCTCCAGATGTGGCCGACATCTTGTCTTTGATGAGATCTGGTGACAACTAGTAGAATCCTCCCAAGAAATGTTGCTTTTTTTTTGTCTCAGCTGCGCCTCTAATTTCACACATCTCTTACCAAACTGAACATCTCCTTTCTCCAACAAACTGCAAATAGTCATATAGTTTATGGCAGACTGTTAAACTATGGCAGAGCACGCTGCTTGAACACATTTGTCTTCAGTTAGAGGGTCAGAATCTGGGCTGAAGTCAACATTCCTCAGCAGGTGAGACAGAAACATTTCCAGGTAGGGTCATACCACCATCCCAGGACAACATTCATGTGGGCTGGGTGGGGAGAAGTGATGCCATCATGATCAGGGAAGATCAAGCACACAGGCTGAAGAAGCTAGCCAGCCCCTATTTAAGTTGCAGCTTCCCCTGTAAGCACCTTCTTATGCACAGTGTCATATATAGGGATTTTAAAAAAAAATCAGAAATTTTCCTGTTTTAATGAGCTCCCGTGCTTTAAGTGGAAACTGCTGTCTCACAAATTAAAAGCCTGTGTCTTGCTTTAAATACAGATTAGGTGAAACTATGCTCTGGGTGTTGAAACGTGCCCACTGTTCAGAAGCAACAAGTGGGTCTTGGCCTAAGCTCAGGTAGGTCGGACCAATGACTCTGCCATTATTTTTATTTTCTTAGCAAAGACAGGGAGAGGAGGGGAAGAAAAAAGGACTGCCCTGTGGCAAAGAGAATGGCCTCCCTTGCTATGTGGAAGAAAAAAACAGTGCAGCTTGTCTAAATTTTGCATGACAAACTATGCCTGCCAAAATTCCTTCTATGGAACAGTAAAGGAAAATGATATATATCTCAAAAAATTAAACGTGGGCCTCATGTTTGAGTGAAAGGCAGCTCCTGGATCAGCACTAATTCACATGCGACTTTATGCATATGCGTACATATACCCTGGCTTCCCTCTCCTTGGCTTTAAAATGGAATGGACATGAAATCTAAATAGATGGTTGTTGTTGATTTAAAATGTACAGGCACAACTGAAAGGAAATTATATGTCTAGTGGGGGGGGGGGGGAAGGGGCAGTTTCTGGAGCTGACAAAAGGTGTCATAACAGGCTAGTACCAACATGTCCCTGACAGAAGGATAGGGGAGCAGATGCCCAGGCTGGAGCTCAGAACTGACAATTGTGAGATTGCCTGGCTTAAGCGGGAATGAATGTTTCTGCTTCGTCCAGACATGCCCTGCAGCTACGGCACAAGTCTCTAGGCTGGAAACATTTCCAGATGACCTGCTTAACCAGCTGACCACAAGATATCTGATTGCCAAACAAAAATAGCAGGTATCTTTCCCCCTTGCCTATTTTTGGAGATTGTTTTCTCCCATCGAGGTACATGAAGGATTTTCATAGACACTTTGGAAGTGGCTGGAATCTGTTGCTTCTTATGATTCATCAACATGCTACAGAGTTCTTTTATTTGTTGGGGGCAAGGCTCGATTTCAGCAGGAACGCACAGGAACGCCGTTCCGGCTGGCGCCCGAGCCAGCCCCACATCCTCCCTGCCGGGCCTGAGCTGTTTACACTTAAAGGGAAAGTTCCTGCAGAGAGCCGACAGGAAAAAGCTCCACCGGGTGCTTTCCCTTTAAGAGCAAACAGCCCCCAGGAGAAAGCCCCGCCCAGAGATTAAGCACAGGGGCTACGCTCTCTGCATTTGGCTTGCTGAAGTCGCTGGCTTTCCCTGCTCCAGTAAGTGCCTCCCCATCTCTTTTTCTTCTCTCTCTCTCCCCCCACCTTTCTTTCTGTCTTTCTCTCTCTCTCTCTCTCTCTCTCTGTCCCCACCTTTCTTTCTTCCTTTCTCTTTCTCTCCTTCCCCCTTTCTTTCTCTCTCTCTCTCCCCCCACCTTCCTTTCTTTCTTTCTTTCTTTCTTTCTTTCTTCCTTCCTTCCTTCCTTCCTTCCTTCCTTCCTTCCTTCTGTTCTTTCTGTTTTTATTTAAAAAATTATTGAAAAGGGGGGGGGGGAATGTAAAAAAGCAGAGAGCCCAGGAAATGCTGTTTTTGACAATATCTTTAATTTTTGAGAATCTCTTTAGTTTTCTCATGGCATCTTCTGTTTAAGAAAAGTAAGTTTGAAGCCTGAGTTCACTGTTGTGTCTTGTTGGGAATGGCTTGCAAATGTATGTGTGTCTAAAGTCTGTATTAAAGTGGTTTGGTGCTTACTGCCATTTAAGAGAAAACATCTGAAAAAGTAGCTTCATTGTTGTGTGTGTTGGCAGAACACTTGACTGTTGCATGGGGCACTTTGGGGGACATCTGCAGAGAAACAGAGTTGTAACTAAAAATGAGCATGGTCAGCTGCACTTTGGAGATTGCCTGTTTTGTGAAATTTAAAAAAGCGGGCAGAGTTTCTGAAGAAGATGATTGTCCCTCTTCTCCTGCCACTGGACTGACATCTACGTTTAATGGGCCAGCAAAGTTGATGTTCTTAAACCTCCTAATAAGAGAGATTTCCGCTTCTGAGGAGTTCCAACGATTGGTGATCTTGTGATGGTAGTGATACTTTTATGTGGTAAAGACCACCTGTTCACAGGATAATTTTACCTGTGGGACAGACTCTGCATGGTAACCACTCCACTGGTACATAATTGCTTGTAAAAAGTATTATAGTGTAATAATTCAGGTGGGTAGTCGTGTTGGTCTGAAGCAGCAGAACAAAGTTGGAGTCCAAAGTTTCATCCAAGGTATAAGCTTTTGTGTGCATGCACACGTCTTCCATCTGAAGAAGTGTGGGTGGCACATGAAATCTTATACCTTGAATAAAATTTTGTTCCTTGAATAAAATAGTCCACAAACTACTCCCGTCCAGTGCATCCACAAACCTAGAAGAAGAGATTGGATTTATACCCCGCTCTTCACTACCCAAGGGAGTCTCAGAGCGTCTTTCAAACTCCTTTCCCTTCCCCTTCTCACAACAGACACCCTGTGAGGTAGGTGAGGCTGAGAGAGCTCTGAGACAACAGCTGGTACAGAGCTATGGCTTGCCCAAGGTCATCCAGCAGGTGCAAGGGGGGAGGGGGGAATCAAACCTGGTTCTCCCAGATTAGAGTCCATGCACTAAACTACACTACACCAAACTGGCTCCTAGCGTTGTTCTGCCAGTGAACTAGGGTTGCCAACTCCAGGTTGAGGAAGTCCCTGGAGATTTGGGAGTGGAGGGTGGGGTTTAGGGGAAGGAGGGACCTAAGCAAGGCATAATGCCATGGACTCTACTTTCCAAAGCAGCCATTGACCTGATCTCTGTAGTTTGGAGCTCAGTTGTAATTCCAGGAGATCTCCAGACCCCACCTCTAGGTTGGCAACCCTAAAAAATCATATTCAGCGTACTAGTTCTGCAGGAAGGCAACCTGATTTCCATGGGAACCTAACCCTTAGGAATTGATTCCAATCCAGTGTGGGAATAATTGTTGGACATAAGATATTGGTTCAGGCAAGATTTTGTATAGATGGGACAGAAAATAATGTTTTTATTGGTTTTGTCAAAACTGTTTTGACAACAAGGTAAACAGAATAAGAAGCAAAAGGTGGATGTGGCTGGATGACCACACTTCTGGGAACATTGGGTGTGGCCTAATATGTTAATGAGCTGTGCTGTCAGGGGTGTGGCCTAATATGCTAATGAGTTCCTGCTGGGCTTTTTCTACAAGAAGAGCCCTGGTTGGGGGAGAACATGAGGACTTTGTATCACACCTGCCATGGGAGTTTTGTGCTTCCCAGATGCAGACTGGCTCTTTTTTGGTTGCGGCTCCAGCATGCAGGCAGAAGCAGCTTTAGTCTCCCCTACTCTGTTGGTTTTTATTTATTTTGCATCCTCAAACTGCCACATAGAGCCAGTTTTGGATCCATTGTGAAACTTGCATGTAGCCACATATGTGATTTTTTTTACAGTGGAACCAATAGTGGCTCCATGAGGCAGTTTGAGGATGCATAAACTTCAGGGGGGAGCTGAAGCCAGGCCCATAGCCACAGTGGGGGCATTTAGGGGCGATACCCCTTCACTCATGGCCCATCTTTCACAGCTCTCATTGTGGGAGTTGTGCCAGCAGGTAACCCTTCTCTTCTTCATCTGCCTACCAATGAGATCTCTCTTTTTATTCCCTGCTTCCCTGCCCCTCCAAATTTCCCAACGCCCCACCATCCAAAATTTTCTGGCTATGCTCCTGGCTGAAGCTACTGCTCTATGTGTGCTGTGGTCACAAACAGAAAATGCCAGTGTGCATCTGGGAGGCACAAAACTCTAATGGCATGTGTGATACAAAGTCCTCAAGTTGTTTCCCAGCAAACACAAGGACTTTGGAAATGGTAGACGTGGCCTTGGACAAATACTATGAAATAAAATAGCTAACTTTCCTACTGAGAGATATTATGCAGCATGACATAGGAGGCATGGCTCCAAATCCTCTTGAAATTGCTATGGATGGACAAGCACCCCGATACTCAGGGACAGATGGAGACATTTGTGGGCCCTTGTGGGTTTCCATCATAGTTTCCTTTGTCTTCTTTCCCTATGCTGACATCATGGCTATCTTTCTCTCTCCCCCCCCCCCCCCCCAAACATTTTGACTCTTTTCCTCTCCTCACTCCCACCATGGCTCTACCAGGGGGACTGGGATGTTGTGTCATTACCAATGGAACTAACAAAAACATCTAGACAGGTCAACAGGAAATGGCTGTATTTCCTCTGCCACCACCAGGTACTTTTCATATTGAAGATGGGACATCATAGGTGGGACTTTTTCTGGGCTGAGGCCTCAGTAAGTGTATGACTGTCACTCCTCAGCATTTGTACCAAACAACTAGCAGCAGGATAGGACCCAAAGCAGATCCACACAAACAGCCAATGATGTTATCAAATGTTTCTTGACTATGTTTCTTCACACAGCAGGTATGGTAGCCTATTGTGAGAACACCATGAACAAATATTCCTGTCATTGACTAGGGACTATTTGATTACAAAGACTTACCTAGAAGATAAAATAACACCAACAGTGTGCCAGGTATCAGACAAGTGAGACAGCATGACAGGGGATAGGATAGAAATAGGAATATATAGGCCCAATGATTCTGTTAGTCAAATTTAAAATTAATAAATATTAACAGATGTACAAATATATACATGCATTTATTACGAAATAAATAGATATTGGCCCTCGTGATAGCCTCACTTAAGACTCATAATGTACAATGACAACCAGAAATGACCATAATTGACCCTGACCAGATGCATTTCAGCCCATTGGCCTTCTTCAGTGGTCAAACAAAGGACATTACAGGAATGGCTCCTGACATTACAATACAACAATCATTTCTTATAAATTGACCAAGATGAAGCTTTTTAATGATTATTTTCTATTATATTAATCAGAGGCCTCATTCTTGAGCGTTTACTGCCATGGTAAGGTACACTTTCCAATAGCAGTGATTCAATTGTGTTCCTTTCTTGCTTGGTCAGAAAAATTCAATTACACCAGGAGCCAACAGTAATGTCAACGTGTCTGTTTAGGGTCAATTATGGTCATTTCTGGTCATCATTATACATTATGAATCTGAGGCATTTTCCAGACTGCAGCTGCCTTTGGGTTTTCGTGGGTGTCATGGCGGTTCTGATGATCACACTATCAATGTGATCGGTTCACACTTACATTTTTAAAACATTTTTCCCTGTCACAGTTCACATTCACATTGAGGACTGATTTTCCATGTTTTTTTTCCCCACAGTGTTTTTGCATGTGCACTGAAGCATTACACCATTTCAGCAGCCTCAAGGGGGATGCCCAATCCCCGATAAAGTACATTCCCCACCCATCACACACCATCATGCTTCCAGGACAAGCCTACACCAATCTCCAGCACCTGTGCCCTTTCTTGGGGGAGAGGCTCCATGAAAGCATCCTCCTTGCTTCCCTGGGCCTTGCTTTGGAGTTATGTGGTGCCACTGAAGAACCCCAGAACACGTGGGCAGGGTGCATGCAGTGGCCTTACATGATAATAGCTCCATTGGCTTCAGAATGTCTGTTCTGGTGTAAAGCAGGGAGGGGGGCTGCTGGTGAGGCTTATAATCCTGGGTGTATCTTCTTCAGTCTCTCCCTGCATCGTTCTGGTAAACATCTCAAGACCTGGTTTTTAAAGAACTGGAGTTGCAGAATCCTGCCCCCCCCCCCCCCCCCCGGGTTGCCTTGAAGATTGACTCTGAGTCAGCGTCCTGTACAAGCAAGGCTGCAAGAGCTGGTGTCGGGCTTCCCAATGGGACTGACTGTTTGTTTCAGTGCAGGCGCCCTCCAGCACTGAAACATTTCAGCACTGGCATGCTTTTTTTTTTAATTTACCATCCAAACTCACCTTTTTCTGGCAGGTTTTGGGCAGCAATCCATGAGGCAGGAAAAAATGTTCAGATTCCAAGCAAGAGGCTATCTTGCAGATTCATTCCACAATGGGGAAAAAATATGGGAAAAAACTAATTTAGGAAAGAATGGGGGGGTGAGGAAAAACTGAGACAGCACAGGGATGTCAATGAAGTTGCCTGTACACAAGAAAAAAACCAGTAACATCAGGTATGATAATGGAACATTAAGGCAATCTTAAAAATGCCTGAATTGAGGCTATCATGAGGACCAATATCTATTTTTAATTTACTTTGTAATAAATACATGTATATTTTTGTGTAATATTTATTAATTTTAAATTTGACTAACAGATTCATTGGGCCTATATATTCGTATTTTCTTAACCTTTAGGTACTTAATTCAATTTAGTTTGGGCTAAGCATCCTCCACCCTTTCTTCACTTACAGTGGATAGGAACAACCATAATGACCTAATGAGAACTGGGGTTCGAGCGGGGTGTCACCTCAGAACAAGGCTATGTGCTGGAGCAGACAGAAACAACCTCAGATTAATTGTATGTGATTGCCTTGTGCAAATCCTGTCATCTGCTATCCTTTTGATGGGAGATACCAGGAAGGCAACCTAGTACCTGCTACATTCAAAGGATGTACTCTTATCATTGGAGATCTGTTCCCTCCCAAGGGCATAAGTTCTGCACAAATATGTATCAGTCTATATTATAACACAGGCAAAACTGTTGGATGGAGAAATCATGAGCCCATCAGTGGCCCAGCTTTCTGCCCTTGCCTGGTCAACCAAGCAGAACCTGCTGCCTCCTGACCGTGTATTTCAGCTCTTTGATTACCCAAAGCTGTCTTCCCACACATAGCTCCGATAACAGTTAATTTAATAATTTGAGTTAATGGAATCATACAATGCACTGTCAGATAACACTTGAGTCTAACAGGTTTCTCTTTTAACATAGCTCTTCACTGTCAACATTTACCACTCACCGCTATAATTGAGCAAGGAGCCTTATATGATGAAGGGCATCCCCACCTCCTTGTTTGAGCTCCATGTTTGCCTGCTTTACTGTGACAGCCAAGGTGTAATACTATACCTAAGTCAGTGAAGTGTAATTTAGAAGGTTGCCAATTCAACTCTGACCCCAATCAAAAATGCCATAAATGGACTTAGGTAAATGAAGATCTGTCAGCCTCAGCCCCATCTGTGATACAGGGAGAGGGGTGTGCTCCCAGATATTAACTGGGGGGGGGGGAGCTGTGGCTTGGTTGTACAGTGTCTGCTTGGCATACAAACAGTCTCAGGAAGCTTTCACACTTACTAAATAATGCCATTTCAATCCACTTCAGCACCTGTTTGCAAGTGGATTTTGCCATTCCACTCAGTAAAATCCGATTCCAAAGTGCACTGAAAGTGGATTGAAAGTGTGTTATTTACTGTGTGCAAAAGCTCCCTCAGTTTCAATCCCTGGAGTCTCCAGTTTAAAGGCATCATGTAGTAGGTGATGTGACAGATGTTTGCCTGAGATCCTGGACAGCAACTGCCAGTCAGAGTAGACAATACTCCGTTTGAGAGACCAATGGTCTGACTCAGCAGAAGGCAGCATCATATGATCTTATGTGAAATACTGACAATTCAAACCTTCTTTGGCTTAACGTAACTAATGCAATGACTAAAATGAATGAAAACTGGTAATTTCTGGGAACTCTTGGGAATGGCCATTCTTCTGCCACTTCTGTCTTCTTTTCACAGTTGCATGAGGTGAAGCATTGGGAGGGACCACGGGAGAGAGTGAGCACATAACTGCAGCCTGGGGAATCTTCTAACAGGGTGAGAGTTTTACTTTATTTATTTAAAATATTTTTATGCTGCCTTTCCACTCAATTAGGGTCCACAAGGCAGCGTACATAAAAACCATCAAAACATTTAAGCAAGTAAAAATGCAGTTAAAATTATAAAATAAATTCAGAGGACAGTTGTGTTGTGTTCAGCTGCAGTGGCTAGATTTGGGTTCAGTAGCACCTTAGAGACCAACAAGACTTTGGGGGGTATAAGCTCCCTTCCTCAGATGCCATTCGAGAGTCAAAGCTCTCTTTATCAGATACAAGTAGGAATGGAGTCATTTAAGGACTTGGGTATCTCCATTCTGACTTGTATCTGATGAAGGGAGTTTTGACTCTCAAAAGCTTATACCGCCCAAATGTTGTTGATCTCGAAGATGCTACTAGACTCGAATTTAATTCAGCTATCTTGTGATCAGTAGCAATCAGCCACGAAGAGAGGACAAATGGCAAGCAATGTTGTGCTTCACACAAGTCATTCCATTTAACTACCCAAACAACCATGACACAGGGGATATTGCTGCCTTACTGCTAAATCAGGTGAAATGAACAAAACAGTTGGACGTGCCAGTTCATGCTTGAGAGCCACCTTGAGCCAAGAGGAAAGGCAGGGTATAAATGTTTAAATAAATAAAATGTGTTTGTGTTCCCTGGCTAGTGTACCGGTTCAGAGATGCTAGGCGTGGTGCTCTGCTTGAGACATGTTTCACCATGGAAAATTAAGGTAACTCAACTGGGGACTCACCTCGTGTGTAATCAAAGTAGTTTCAATATATATGTCCATCTGACAAACGTGGAAAACAAAGTTACAGCTGAAAATGTTTAACCCCCTTTTTTTATATGTAATAATCATCATGAATGTCAAACAGCAAGTATCCTAGCTAAAACCAAAGATAAACTGATAATGGAAAAGAAATATGTATACTTCCCTGTGCGAGAAAATAATACTGGGTGTTTTATGGATTGCTGTCATAGCATATGCAAAGTTAATTGAACATTGAAAGCACCCTGACCTAGCTATGGTAATCCATGCAACGGTCGCTTCCAGATTAGATTACTATAATTCGCTCTATGCTAGCCTACCCTTGAGACTGACCCGGAAACTCCAGCTGATACAGAATGCGGCAGTACGAGTCCTGACGGGAACATCATGGATGTCACATATTCAGCCTGTGCTGCATCAGCTACACTGGTTTCCAGTGGACTACTGAGTCAGGTTCAAGGTTTTGGTATTGACCTTTAAGGCCTTGAGTGGTCTGGGGCCAATGTATCTACAGAACCATCTCCTCCAGTATGTCCCTGGGAAAGCTTTGTGCTCTACTGATAACAACCTGCTAGTGATCCTTAGCCCTAGGTTATCCTTGACCAGGGTCGGGGCCTTTTTGGTCCTGGCCCCAAATGGGTGGAACTCTCTGCCAAATGACACCAGGGCCCTATGGGATCTTATGTAATTCCACAGGTCCTGTAAAGCAGAGATGTTCTGCCAGGCTTTTGGTTAAGGGCAGCAACAGGTTTTTTTCATTGGCTGGCAGCCTTCTTCCCCCACCCCTCTGAATTTTTTTTGTTCTGAGTTCCTTCTCCCCTGCTCAGAAAATGGCCAGGTAGTCCAGACTTGGGATTGAAAATTTACAGGATGCCATCTTGGATCTTTTTATTCTGGTTCTCTTAGTTTTTATCAAATTGTTTACTGAATTTTATGTTTTGTATATTTTATGGCATTATGCCCCCTTGTACATTGCCCAGAGCCTGGCATAAGCTGGGGTAGGGCAATTAACAAATTGAATAAATAATAACAACAACAGGAAGGCAGACTGGGAAGCAAAAATGCCTCTAGAAAAGCCCCTGTTTCTGATCTCCCCCCCCCCCCAACAGAGTGGGTGGAAGGTGCAAAAGCTGGCTCCATCAAAGTAGCAGGGGCTGCTCAGCTGCCCCAACCAGGGCTGGGGGCAGCCAGCTTGCTCATGGCAGCTACAAGAACCACCTGGAATAGGACCACTCCTCGCTTGGGACTGGGGGTCCCCATTGTAGGCTTATCAGACCTCCTGCTTTGCCTCTGGCCTCTGCAATAAAATAAAATAAAAATGCCTCTGGCCTCTGCAATGGTTATATCACTTCCAACTACAACCTGGAAGTGACAATGGGTAGATCTAGGAGTCACTGAAAACTCTATTGGAAAAGTTTTACCATAGTTTCTAGTGGCTGCTAGAGCCACCCATTCCAGATTCAACCTGGAAGTGATGCAGTGATGTTGGTGACAGCATTCCCCCCATGTCCCTCCACAACTCTCCCACAGTGGGAAGAAGGCAGTGCCCCAGGCCATTGGTTCACTGTGATTTTTTCCTGTGGCCTTAATGGCCTACCTGCCCCTGAAAGCACCATAGAAATGCTCAGTGTTAACCATTATTCCATGAGCATTTGTGTCCTTAAGAATATTAGAAGAGCCATGATGGATCAGACCAGTGGTCCATCTTATCCAGCATCCTGTCTCACATAGTGGTCAACCAGTTTCCTCTGGAGGACCAACATTACCACATAGAGGCCAAAACCTTTCCCTGATGTTGCGTCATTGGAATTCAGAGGTTTAGTTCCTCTAAATGTGGAGGTTCCCCTCAGTCACCATGGCTAGGAGCTACTGATAGACCTAACATGACCCCCTTAGTCATCTCTTTTCAAAACTGAAAAGTCCCAGACTCTTTAGCCTTTCCTCATAGGGAACATGCTCCAACCCCCTAATCATCTTGGTTGCTCTCTTCCATACTTTTTCCAGCTCTGCAATGTCCTTTTTGAGATACTGTGGCCACAACTCTGTACACAGTATTCCAACTGAGACCCCACCATAGATCTATACAGGAGCCTTACAATATCAGCCATTTTATTTTCAGTCCCTTTCCTAGACCAATTTCCCACACGTGCTGCCCTGGCGTTGTTCCTCCATTTGCCCCAATTGCCTGCTTGAATTTCCCACTATTTGCCGCGGGGCACATTTTGACCTGGGGCTTCATGCGATTTCCTCCGCGGCTTCAGTGATCTTCAAAAAACAAGATCACTGAAGCTGCGGGGGAAATTGCGCGAAGCCGCAGGTCAAAATAAGCCCCACAGCAAATAGGGGGAAATTCAAGCAGGCAATCAGGGCAAACGGAGGAATGACACCGGGGCAGCGCTTGTGGGAAATCGGTCCTAATAATCCCTAACACAGAGTTTGCCTTTTTTTCACTGCTGCAGCACACTGGGTCCTCTCTTCTTTCACCATTACGTTGTCATCCTTGGTCACTGTGACGCGGTTAGGCCTCCATGTGCAAGAATGCATAGGATTTGGACTTTAAAAAGAGAAAGAGATTGGCATGAAATTAAAACAAAATCAGCAGATTAGACCATGAAACATCCAGAGGTTTAAGTGAGAAATGACGGCATCTTTCCTGTACATGATTGAAATAGTTTTGTCAATTAGTAAATGTCTGGGAGATTTTAGCTGGTCAGCAAATGTCTGGTCAGTTTTAGGATAGTCAGCAGATGCACATCTGACCACAAAAAATTATTTATTGGGATTGATCCATAACATGGTAGCCAAAAGATACTAAAAGGCTTACATTGTTCAGGATTGTTGTATAGATACCTGGTACACTGCTGTATCAATTGTTCAGGTCTGGAAACAATTCCCTGTTCACAGTATTCCACTCAGTCCCCTCTCCCAATGGAAGCCCCCTTAAAAAATCTTCTCAAGGTTAGGGGTCCTGCAGATCTGTACCACCTGGCATGCAAATGGCTGTTGCTGAGAAGAGTCATCCCCCCCTTCCATGCATATGTAGAAGTATTTTCCTTTTGCACACATGCTACTTGTAAACAGGAAGCAAATTTTTCAGCTAAGTAGATCAGCTGTTCGTGAGCAGTTCAACCCTGTTTATTGGGTAGTTTTCTGCATAGTCAGTCAGTACACAGCAGTCAGGGCTGGTCTGAGGGCTTTGGGCACCCTAGGTGCACCACCAGGTTGCATACACTGTGACCTGCCAAACGGCCAGCAGGTGTGCATGTGCTTGGAGCTGCCTGGCAGCCAGCTGGGCTGAAAGTCATTTTGATGGCGTGGGTTAAAGTCTCACTGCTGGGACAAATTTGTGAAAGCCCTTTCTTGAAACTGAGGGGATCCACACTTCATCTCTGATAAATCAGGGGAATTAGGTTGTTTTTGAGATTTAAACCTTTTCCTTTGTTACAAAATGGTCTTAGGGTAGCAAGTGTAAAGACTTTGGTTCACTGTTGTGAGGTAAGTTTTGTATGGCCCATGAAGAATACAGGCATCACTGAAAGAGGTTTAACAAAACAACAAGAAGAAGAATTGGTTTTTATACCCCCACTTTCCCCTACCCAAAGGAGTCTCAGAGCAGCTTACAATTGCCTTCCCTTCCTCTTCCCACAACAGGCACCCTGTGAGGTAGGTGGGGCTGACAGATCTCTGAGAGAACTGCTCTTGAGAGAACAGCTCTGAGAGAACTGTGACTGACCCAAGGTCACCCGGCAGCTGCATTTGGAAGAGTGGGAAATCAAACCCAGTTCTCCAGATTAGAGTCCACCACTCTTAACCACTACACCAAACTGGCTCTCAGAACCAGGATATAACATAGCTTGCAGCACATTAAACATCAAGACAAAAGCTTTGCACAAATCTCCTTGGCAGCCAATGCATACAGTGACATCATACAAATGACACAATGATCCTCATCAGATAAAAGACAGATGATTTTATCTGCCACTGAGTGTGTGGCTTGCCTAGCTAAAAGGTCACAGGACAAGACATAATGAAGAAGATCCTCCAATTCCAGGGCTCCACAGATACATACTCACTGGGCAACTGATTCCAAGTTTTGAGCACTTCCAGAAGGAAACCCTGGAGAGTTGACAGATATTGCATAACAGAGGAAAAGACTATGATAACTGGCAACTCAAAAGGAGCCTTTCTGGAGTTGGACAAAGCACTGCCTGGAATGATGACTAGAGAGAGGTTCTTCAACTTTCCCCAATAATTAATTAAGGCTGCGTGGACATAAGTCGTAATGGAAGGTGTTGTGTACTAGTCACATAACGGCGACCGCCACGCGGTCAGAGCACATGGCCCGATTCTACCTGAGCTTCAGCCAGGTAGAACAATAGACAGTCGGATCCAAAACGGCCACCAATAGCCAGCCTAGGTTTCCCGCGGGGGACCTATGAACTACAACTTAAGACTTAAGGCCCTATCAGGACTATGCGCATATGTTAAGCCCCTATCAGGTATTTTGGGTGCGGCCAGAGGTGTGGCTCCTGCCAGCATATAATGAGGGCCCTGGAGCCCTGGCCGCATGCCTGATCTGACCATCTCCTGGACATGCTGATTCACTTAATAAAGTCTTTGCTATGATCACTCTACAACTCGCCTCCCGACTCCAGTACTTTCCAGAAGGCAAGCCAGTTTCCACTGGAGTACCCTGAGGCCAGATCAAGATTGTCCTTAGAAAGGAGTTTTGTGTTATCTTCAGGCTTGATTCCGTGCTGTCGTCCCAAGCCTAGATCTTGGTCCCATACAGGAGTTGGGCAATGAAATTACTCTGGAACAATTTCAAGGTGGGATCTATCAAGAAGCCACCTTTTGAGCAACAGAACTTAAGAATGGCCTCAGTTGATCTTGAAACTGAAGACTTTGTTATAGCCAAGGGAACCTTCCAGGAGAGATTTTCAGAGAATGTTACCCCAAGATATTTAAAACTACAACACTGATCTATTGGCGTGTCGTCTATATACCACTGGAACTTGTGAGACTTCTTTCCGAAAACCATCATCTTGTTCTTAGAGTGATTAATATATAAAGATTATTCTTTGCAGAGGTTACTAAGCCTGTGCAGCATCCTCATGAGGACAACTTGTGTCAGAGACAGTAGAACCATGTCATCGGCAATCAGAAGCATAGGTACTGTCTGTCGGCCAAGTGAAGGTGGAATAAACTCTGGGCCTGAAGGTGGAATAAACTCTAAGCAGGGGAGCTGGAACACACCCCTGTTTTACCCCTCTGAGGACTGGAATCTCCTCAGTTAATGATCCAGAGGTGCCCACTCTTATTTTGGCTGTTAGGTTACTATGGGGTTTACATATCTAAAATAGTAGCTATTTGACCAAAGCCAGTTCCTATACACTCACTCAAAAGCAGCTTTTAGGTCCACAAATGCCACAAACAAATGTTTTGTAGAGCCCGTAATGCATTTTAGGGCAAGATGGTATAGGATCAAGCAATGATCAATTGTACTTCTCCCTTTTCTGAAGCCCATTTGCTTAGGGCAGATCATTTGACTGGAAACTTCCCAAATAGGGATAAGCACAAACTGAAACATGAAGCAAAATTCATGAATTTTGCCCTGTTTGTGGTTTGCAACTTCCATGAACTTTCGAAGCAGTTCATGGATAGAGCAGAAAGCAGGGGTTTAAAGGGATTCCAAGTTCCTTTAAACGCCTGCTTTCTGTTTCTCAGAAAATCCACAAAAACAGCTGAGTGGCAGGGAGCACCTCCCAGCTGTTCCTCCTTTTCCTGGCTTTCTCAGAAAAAACAGCTGAGCAGTTCGTGCCCATTGCTATTTCCAATCCTCCAGCTTACCTGAGAGATATTTACTGTTCATTTTTGGAGATTATATCCAGTAGACTCATTGGATGACAATTCCTGGGTATTTGTTTATCCCCATTTTTAAATATTGGAACAACAATGCTGTGTTTCCACCCTAAGGGGAAAATCCCTGTTGTGTTTATCTGGGTAAACAGCTTGGCCAAAATTGGAGCACAGGCTTGGTGGTAGAATATATGCTGTCTATAGATGATGTCCCATATCCAATCCTCACCATTTTCAGTTGAAGGATCCCGGGTGGAACAATGTGGAAGAGTTTTGAGTAGTGGAGAAATAGATGATATTGCAAACTAATGGTAACTGCTGGTCCTTGCAGAAACTGCATATGCATTACACAGTGTATATGCACACCGGCAAGTGCTAGCTACTGCTACGAGGAAACTACAGCTCCCATGGTCCTTTGTGGAACTTGGCATGTGCTACCCAGGTTGCATGCACAAAAGCTGATTGTACATGTGTGATGTTGTGCTAGATGCTACCCTACAAATTCAAATGAATTACTCAGTGACCACTATGTGGACGGTCTGGTAGATATTTATGACTGGCAATTTGGACATGAAGTGAATCTATAGGAGTTTGTGAGAGAGTGAGGGTTGGGGCCAGTGGGTGCAATTGTGCTCCCTTCTTGACCCCTCTCCAGAACTATATCCATGGATGTGTTGCAGGAACTGAGCTTTGCAGGCTCACGAGGAGCCATGTACATTAGATGGTACACATGTGTGTGAAAGAACATTCCTGATGTACATGGATATAGGTGTGCTGGCAGTTTGAGATCAGCTCAGATTTCTGTGACTGCACCATATCTCTAACTGCCACTGTGTCATTTCTTCCCTTCCCATAGCCATATACACAACAAGCTGCTGTGTTTTCCAGTAATTTGATTGAGCCTGGACAATTCAGCATAGCTGAAAAATCTAGGAACTAATCCAAAGGCCTGTTTAGGCTCACCCAAGTGCTTGCTGTGTCTCCCCAATGGATTCTTCCTCAGTTGGAGCTTTTAAAATAGCAAATGTATGTGCCTGTCAGATACTTTTAAAACTCATTGATTTCTAAAGCTATTTGCCATAATGTTTTTTGAGGGATTTCACCCGAACATGCGCAACGTTGCAAGGTTCTTTGAATCCTAGATCTGAATTTGTAATGGCAGAATCTGGTTAAAAAGCAAGATTTGAAGGGGACATAGGCACATAAGCACATAAAAAAACAGTGGTACCTACCCAGCTCTAGCTGAGTAGGTTTTTGAGGGCCTGCTGATAAGCCATCACTTGAAGGCCTCCAAATACCTGGGATGGTTCCCCCCCTCCCCAGTTTGGTCTCCTATCAAGAACAAAGAACGCCACACACCAAGGAAGTATTCACTCCTCTTTCTGCTGCATTTGAAACACAGATGATGAATATCTGCCGTGCCGTGCGGCATTCTACGGGCATAAAGGAATGAAGGGGTGAAGGACAGTGGCTGTGTGGTGTCTTAATCAGATGCAGATCTGCCTAAGAGCATCAGACCATCAAATCCTTCTCCCCCCTCCTCTCCCCCCTCCCCTCCTCAGTCTCCAGCAGTCATGTACCTTCAGCTGCGCTCTGAATAGGCAGAGATGGATTCAGGGCTTTATTGAAAGATCATACAGGATGACTGCAAAATCCCATTACTTGTTGATTAAGTATTGATTGCCTCAGTATTAACAAGCTAGCTAATATGAAGTGACCTCTGAGGCCACTGGTTGGGAGAAGGGGGAGGGGGGGTGGTTGTGGAAAAAGACAATTTACTAAAACAGGCAGGCAGATGAATCAGAAGGGCCAGCTCTGCTCTTGGCTTTTAGCTTCGGTTAAAATGTCACACTCGATAGTGCAGATCAATGGCCACTTTATTTCTTTGCAGCCGTCTTATTACCATCACGAGGCTGCCTCCTTTGATGCTTTTTAATGACCCTCTGAACCGCGTGCTCTGCTTACCCACCGCCTTTGACTAAAAGGAGAAACCTGTCTCTAGTGCTCTCCGGCTCTCCCAGTCTCCCCTCTCCCCCTCCTCCTAATGCTTTCTCTCAGGGCTGGGTTTGGAGAGGCTAAGAATTCTGTATTGTGCGCCTGCATAACTGGAGCAACAAGGGTTTCTCAGGTCACCAGTGCCATTCCTGTGTGCTTCTGCTCTGTTTCCATCTTCCTCTGCCTTCCCCCCCACACACACACATTTCAAAAAATTCTTGCTCCTTTTCAGAACTTCAAAACCAGCAAGATATTAAGAGACCACCTACTGCTAGCTTCTGTCGATGGCGCTTATTTATGTGTGTCTGCCTGCATGTGTGAGCACGTGTCTTTCCAAAATGTAGTACATTTCAAATTCTCCGGTTACATTAATTCTTCCAGAACAAGGAGAATTCAAAGTGCAACACTGCCTCTTGTTACCATTTGTAAATATTGAATCAACATTGTATAAAACAGGGGAAGAACACATTTCATATGTGACTTCTCTGGAATAAAAACCCCCCAAAACAAATTGTGTATGTAGACCTTTTCCTTCCTTAAATAAATCCTTAAGTCAGACTGAAAATTTGAAATGCACATTCAGATTTTAAACTCGTAAAACTGCATAGCTCAGGTCTGCCACGGATGGTGTGAAAAACCTCTCTATCCTACAACAAGGAGTTGAGTTGTCCCACCAAGAATCAAGTTTTTATTATCAACAGACCAGGTGTTGAAACTAGACTTGTGTGTGTTTTTGTTATTAATGACAATAAATATGAACACTGAGTGTTTTGTAATTGTCTTTGTATGAAAACTTAATGTGTTCCTTAGCCAAACAGTGTATAAAAATTCATGATTTCATTTTGTTTTGTCCTCCTTCTTTTGTTATTGCTGTCTTGCCTTTCTCTGACTGTAATGGTTTCATGTTTACAAAACAGCTAGCATCTTCCTTATAAGGGCATAAGCTGGGTTCCTTACCGGGAAGAGGAAGATATTGCCTGCAAGTTGTAGCCACTAGGGTTACATATATGTGTGAGGTATTTCAGTTTTGAAGGATATTGGGTAGGACTGCCTTCTGCTCTGCTCCCAGTATTTGTCCTGCTCTGTCAAATTTCCCCTTGCAGTCGGAACCACCCTGTTTGCCCGCTGCTCTCCAAACCTTACTCTTGGTCCAAGCAACTCTACCTAAAGGTCCTCCTGCTGCTATCTGTCTGCCCATATCCCTTGTCCACCTTCAACTACCTAGAAGAAGAAGAGGAAGAAGAGATTGAATTTATACCCTGCCCTTCACTAGGAGTCTCAGAATGCCTTACAATCTCCTTCCCTTCCTCTCTCCACAACAGACACCTTGTGAGGTAGGTGGGGCTGAGAGAGCTCTGAGAGAACTGTTCTTGAAAGAAAAGCTCTGAGAGAACTTTTACTGACCCAAGGTCACCCAGCAGCTGCATGTGGAGGAGTGAGGAATCAAACCCAATTCTCCAGATCAGAGTCCGCCACTCTTAACCACTACACCAAACTGGCTCTAATACCGTTGCCTTGTCAGTCTGCCTCTTCCTCGTGCTACTTAGCCTTCAAACTATGCGGCTGCTATGCTAAATTCCCACGCTGCTGTCTGTGTTATTGAGTGTTTGAAATCTTTCCTCTCAATTCTCCCATGGACTTGAATGGTAAATATGGGTTCTTTTCACTTCCAGAAGAATGGATCCTACCTTTTCTGTCTTTCTAAAATTTGGAAGTGTGGACATCCTAAGGGAATGCTAAAATACTTCTGTGGTTTGTTCAGTTTGGTTGGAAAATAAAGCAGGATTATGAAATCAAAACAATAATAATAAAAGAAACAATAATAAAACAGTATATGAAATGATCCAGTAATGGAACAGTCTTTTTTGGAATTAATAACAAATAGAAAAGAAATGAAAAAACTCCAATGCACAAGTTTAGTTTTCATTGTTTTTTCACATTTATTATCAAATTCTGATTTTGAAATTATATCATACCAGGGCTTGCTTCAGCATTCCCATTGACAGGCAACAGAATACAGACGACAGCGATCCATGGGAGATTCTGAAGTTTTGTTTTATAATTCTCTGACATTTCTCTTTCAAAATTCACTTCCCAAATGGGCCTCCTATTGAAATGCTCAAGCTACTAATTCTATGGAAGACAAAAATTTGAAGTAAAAAAGCACACACAGTTTCCTAACTTGCAACTGCTTGAGGAAATTCTAAATCATATCATTTCACTCAATTTTTGTAGCATTCTCAATTACAGATGTTTTTGGTTTTAAGCACTCTTTTACAAAGATAATCTAGGGCATAAAGTACTGCTTCTGAACATGGAAGTCCTCTTGGGTGATGGTGGTGAGTGACATATCCAGGGGTCCGTTGGAGCAGGAGCGCACAGGAGCGCAGCTCCGGGAGTGAGAAGCCCAGGGGGCGGGCACATGACCAAGCCCCGCCCCCTCCTCAGCTTCCTCGAGCAGTGCAGAGGCGCAGCGCCCCGGGGAAAGCCCAGCTAGGGTCTTTATTGTTTTTAATGTTTTGTTTTAATATTGATAATTTTATCATTGGTTTTTTTATGACTGTGCTGCTTTTCCAGAGACTTGCTCAAGGTGGCGTATAAATTTTCTAAGTATACCATTTTTTATCTGGGCACATGGCCCATAAGTACTGGAGAAATTTCACCAACACTTCAGCAGCTTCCACCCCATCAGTTTGGTGTAGTGGTCAGGAGTTGGACTCTAATCTGGGAGAACCGGATTTGATTCCCCACTCCTCCACATGCAGCTGCTGGTGTGACCTTGGGCCAGTCACAAGTTCTCTCAGAGCTGTTCTCTCATGAGCAGTTCTCAAAAGACCTTTCCCAGCCCCACCTACCTCACAGGGTGTCTTGTTGTGGGAAGGGGAAGGGAAAGAGAAAAGGATGGGTGGTGCACATGTCCTGGGTATCTCAAGTCTACTTGAAACTTGGTGGTTTCAAGGGAGCAGGAAGAGAACGAGGGTGTGTTCTTTACGCTTATTTTTAGTGCACAAAGTATTGGATAGGGAAGGGAATGGAGGAAGAGCAGGTCAGTTTCACTCACCTGTGGAGTGGAGCCTGAGGGGTGGGTGTTGCCTTCTGACACACTTCCAGTATGTTAGGGGGTGTGGCATATGCAAATGAGTTATGCTAATGAGTTATGCTAATGAGCTCCTGCACCTCTTTTTCTACGGAATGACCCCTGCTTATATCCATCGATAGACCTCTCCTCCATGAGTCTGTTTAATCCCTTCAATTCCACAGCATGGAAAACAAGGATCAAAATGGCATATTGGGGGGGGGGAATCTTTCTTTATTCACATATTTATTTAAAACATTTTATTGACACCTTTCTGTTCAATAGTTTAGATCATAAACTAAAAACTATCTGAGAGCTCAAGAAGAAAGCCATTATGGGGTCAGACTAGTATTATGGAGTCAAACCTGGGTTCAGATTCTCACAGTCATAAATGCACTGATCTTGAGTCAGCCATTTTCTCTCAGAATAAGATCACTCACTGGGCTGTTGTAAGGGTATAGGAGTGAGCCATATATGCTTGCTGTCAGCTCCACAGGGAACAGATGGGGGGGAAAATCTAATACACAGGTAGACACGGCTAAATACTGGTAGACCCAGTACTTATTCTAAATTCTAGTCCTAACATGGAAATGTTTACAGTTTCATTTCAGTTTAATGGAGGAGAGGAAGGCTAAAAATTGACAGCATTAAGAGATTTCAGAACAGAAGCAGAGGTGCTTCAGAAAGACAACAGTAATAATTTTGGTGTTACTAATAACCTATGTTTTCTGTTTATTGAAAAGACAATATTGTTCTGTTGATGGGTGTTTCAGTTGTTAAGTTGGCACATAAAACAAATGCTTTTTCTCATTTCCATGTTTGAATTCTTCTGTCATTTTGGCTCCCCCACACAGCTGGACTTTCGTTTCCCTGTTATTTTATTTGTTCTGTTGGTAGCTAACACACAATAAGTTTATCAGTTCCCAGCTTGGCTCCCAGCACTAGATAATTATCTCATGTGAATTTCTCATATTTGTGGCCGTCAAGTTTCAGACATTGTTTGAAAGCCTCATGTCATGCAAAACTCAAAATTTGATCTGCAAAATTTTCATTTTTGGATTCCTTCTGGGAAACCCTCTTTGTCAGAACTCTGCATAGACATATAAGAACTTGAATTTAGTGGCAACAGTTTTCAGGTTGGTACCGTAGTTAGAATGCCAGACTATGTCCTGGGAATCCCAGACTGAAATCCCCTTTCTGCCATTGGGTGACATTCAGGGAATCACTCTCTCTCAGCCTGTCCTACCTCACAGGGCCGTTTTGAGGATAAAATGGAAGAGAGGAGAACTATGTAAGTTGCCATATGTTCCTTGAAGGGATGTGATATAAATAGTTTTTACATGTTTTTGGCCCAGGGAAGTTGTGCCTGTAGAACGCTTGCAAGTTGTTAAAGGCACAGCAAGAGCTTATCCTCACACGTGGAGAGAATTCTCCAATGTGCTCTCATTGCTGCTTTGAATGCAGCCAACATTTGCAGCAGCAGCAGTGGCGCATGCACACAGGATTCTCCAGGTTCTCTGTTGTCCCTTCATGCCTGCATCTCCCTCCCTCCATCAGCAGGCTTTTTTGCTAGTTTTTAAAGTAGCAGTTAGTATATTGCTATAGTGATACATTTACTACATTTTTTTAAAAATGCTGGCAAAAAGCCCAACAATGTTGGAGAGTGCGGGGGGGGGGTGACGAGTGGGAGTGAAAATGACACCAGATGTGGGCACTGAGGCCCAGAAATCTGCATCTTCCAGTCCACTCCATGAGAAAACCAGCTTCTAGTACCACCTTTCAGGAACAATTATACTAAAGCAGGTTTAGGAAACAATGGGGATGACATCAGAAGGAATCAGAAGAGGGAAAGGTTGTTTAGAAAAAAGTTGTTTAGAAGCTCTGATAAAAAGTGCAGCAGTTTGGGAAGCAAATCTTAGCAATAAGGATGTGTGAAATAAAACAGAATCTCGGGCGGGGGGAGTACAAGCATCCATATTATTTGTAGGCGAGCGCCTTCTTCGCTCAAGATGCATCCAGTTATTTGCTTTAGGAATCCACAATAAACCTCAGGTGGATTAAATGAGAGTTTGACAAGCTGCCAAGTACCCGCACAACCATCTTTAACACATAACGGCATGGAGGTTTTCTAGGTAGGAAGGGTGGCTTTCCAAACAGACATTGCTCATACCAGAAAATCCGGCCCGCAGTCCTCTCTCGAGACAGAAGCGTTCAGGTCTGAGAAGCAACCAGGATTTGCCACCCACCCTCCGTTTCCAGACTTGCAGAGCAGCTGGATGGCTGATGGTGAAGTACAATAAAAGCTGATTGTCTTTTCTTACTTATCTGGCCTACTATTTTCCATGTATTTATTCCCTTCCTCTCATTTTAGCCCACTATTTTTCATACACATTCTTTCTTTCCCCTCTTTTGTCTTGTTTGTATAAGTTTTCCTTTTTCTTCTCTTTCTGTTTTTTTCCCTCTCCATTGAAAAAAAAAATTGCTTCCCTTGTTTTGTTTTAATATAGATCATTAGCCCTTATTCTTTCTGCTTCCGCTCTCCACCATGTCCTTTTGTCCCATTGTCTCGCTCCTGTGGTCAACTTGTTTCTTTTTTGCTCCGATGATTTGTGCTGTTTGTTAAAGTTGTCAGTGCATTGTGTTTGACCACATGAGAGCACAAGAATGTCCCTGCTGGGTTAGGCCCATAGCAGAGCATGCCCTCTTCTTACAGAAGCCCTTTGGTAATCAGAGGTGTGTTATCTTTACACACACTGAAGTTGTACTTCTGGCTATCACGAGTCACGACTTAGTAGCATCAAATCAGCATACCCTCTGCCCTGTCTGGCGCGCACCCTCCATGTATTTAGCTTGTCCTTTAAAAAAAAAATCATTTATGAAGTAGCCATCACAACTTAGAGGATGGGCTTGCTTCTGTTTGCCCTGCCACAATCTAACCATGGACTCAGAACTCCTTTTCTATCGGTGAACCACACTGGGAAACAAAGTTCTTTTTCCTAATGACTGCCCTTTCACTTGAAAATTTCCTTGGAGAAACTAATTGCAGCTCTATGCCAAAGCATTGATAGTTCTGGGGAAAGCAAGCCCTAATACAAAGTTCAGGCTCACCTGCCAATGATTCCGCCTCTTCTGTGTCCTTTTTTTGTTTTGCAAAAGCCATCGGGAGTTTTAAATTCACCTGTTACCCAATGTCCAAGGAGAAATGGTTCAAAGTAGATGGCTCTCGTAGGTATCCATGACAAACTTTGATGTCTTTAATCTCCAACAAAATTCTTCCTTTTTTTTTTTTTGCCAGACAAGTAACTATTGCTTCCAAACAGGAGTCAGATCCAAGAGGTATTAGGGCAGGGGTGGCCAACCTTGCTTAACGTAAGAGCCACATAGAATAAACATAAGAGCCACATAGAGATGTCTGAGAGCCGCAAGACAGGAACAAATATCACACACACATTTTTATTTTTTAAAATATGCAAATTTGCTTTTTATTAACGTTAAATGGGACTGCCAAAAATAAAAACAAACGAGGAAAACCGGTTATTGATAATGATATTACTTGTTTGCTAATGATATTGAGAGAGAGAGAAAAAAAGAGAGAGATGGAAAGAAAGAATTAAAGAAGTGGAAAGAAAGAGAGAGAGAGAAACTAGGAAAGCAAATAGATGGGAGGGGGGAGGGAGGAGGGAAGGAAGGAAGGGAGAAAAAGCATGCCTCCCCTTTGCTTCCCCAGCCGCCCTGCCAGGAGCCGCACAATATGTGTGAAAGAGCCGCATGTGGCTCCCGAGCCACAGGTTGGCCACCCCTGTATTAGGGCTAACAAATGGTCTAAGTGAAACATGAAAAATAGACAAGTTGATAAAGACAATCAGGTAATGAGCTGAGTTTTCCAGGAAGTGAATCAAAGCAAATGAGAGATAAAAGGGCCAAGGTCATTGGTTTCATTCTTGTTTAATTTTTTTGTGAGCTCCCTCACATCCCCATTAGTGCAGGGGGTGAGGGGTGGGAATGCAGGACACAAAGTTTTAAATAATAGAAAATAAATGTTCAGTAAATATTCCCACAAACATTTGTTCAAGTTAAATAGATGGTTCCTCCAAAGACAATGCATGTCTGCTCCAGAAGAAAAGAGTGAAGTGTGTCTGCTTGTAAATGGCATTTGATTAGGAATAGGTTGCCAATCTCCAGGAGGGGGCTGGTGGCCTCTTGGCATTACAACTAATCTCTAGGTTTATTTATTTAAAATACTGATCCTACTTTTCCTGGAGAAAATGGTCGCTTTGGAAGGTGGACTGCATGGCATTATACCATACTGAACTCCCTCCCCTCTCTAACTCCCACTGTCCCAGGTTTCCCCTCAAATCTCCAGGTATTTTTGAACCTGGAGTTGCCAACGCTAGTGATTGATGGCTTGATAAACAGATAAAACACAGTAATTTATTAAGTCTCTATTCTGCTATTTTGCACAACGAGTGTGCTCAAGGACCCCGCTTACTTTCATGGCAGAAAAGATGGAACAAAATAGATTTTAAAAAATCAGCAGAAGACATCACTGAACCCGCTTCATCAACAGTCCTCTAGACCACAACATCCTTGACCATTTTCTAAACGCGCAAGGTGGAATAACGCATGGAATGGTGAAAGGGAGAAAACTGCCAGAGAGATACTCTTCCTTGTAACTATCAGACTATGACAGAGCCACCAGAAAGAGCTCAGAATGGTGAAAGGCTCAGACTGGAGCACATTTTTTGCAAGTATGATTTGGCAGAGTTATACCCCTTCAAAACAATCGGGCAGCTTCATTTAGGATGGCACTGTGCAGTAAGAAACAACCAAATTGTGTCTCAAACATGGCAATGTGTATGCAACCCTTGTAAGACTGGTAGAAGACTTCTTGGGGCGGGAGGGCAGAGAACTGGTTGTAGGGGAATCCCGTGCATGGAATAATGCATGTGGGGGTGGAGAGAGGAGAGTCTGGGTAATTCCTTTAGCTTTTCTAGTGCTGGAGGCTGAATTCACATATTCCACTTCTAGGTGCTTTTCACTCCTTCTCTTGCTGTTGGTATGCACGTGTGCAAAACAGAAGGGCAGTGGTAAAGCTCAAGTGTCAGGATTCAGATCTGTGAAAGCCAGAAAAGTCATTTTAGATGTGTTAGATGTTTGCTGGCCATGCAGGAAGGGTGATTTACAATTATATCTCTACATTCTTGTATTTTACATTGTATGTGTGACTTTGGTCATAGTATATATTGTGCAGTTGTATAGATGCTTGCTCTTTTTTATATTACTGTAACCTGTATCAAACCCATGTCAGAGTAAATGTTGTAAAATATGGGAGATTTCGATGTAAACCGAAAGAGTTGTGATTAGGCTAGAAAAGGGGGTTGGGAGGCTTGTATATTCCTACCACAACCCATCCAACCTCCCCCAAAAAAGCAGCATTGTTTGTGAACAAAGCAAGCCACGTTTATTCCCATTGTAGGACTTGTCTTTAGAAGATATGAGGCAGTGTCTGCCTGTGTTTCTTGGAGGCAACTGGCCAACACTTGAAAAGCTTTTGTTGGAAAAAGACAAGGAAATTCATCTTTCCTTTATTTAAATTTTATGTTTCCTGCATTCACGCAATTGAAATAAACTATAAATTAGGAGTTACAGCACTGTAGTTTGGGGAAATCTGATGGTTTCAAAATGTAGCTTTATTTTGTTAGGCTGTAATAGTAGTTTTCTTTGTTGTGACACTAGCAATAAAGTTATTCCAAAGTGTAAAGATTAGAGATGAAACTGCTCCCACAGTTTCTGGTTATTTTTTTCAAAGCAGCCACCACATGTTCAATAATTTTCAATGGCCTGAAAAATTATTTTCTTTTCTTTTTTTAAGTAGGACTATGGCTGGGGGTGGTAGTTTTCATTTCCATCTTCCTGCCTCAGAAGCTGTCCAATGAGGGGAGGGGCTGGACCCCATCAGCAGTTTCCAAGGAAGTAAATGTTTCCAGGCAGGGCTGATGATGCTCAGCCCTGCTCTTCCTTGTACATAGGGTTACCAACAGGCCTAGAGAAAAACACCCTTACCCTTTACTGAGGCTTAGTGTGAGGAGGAGGAGAGTTAGATTTATACCCCACCCTTCACTCGGAGTCTCAGAGCAGCGTACAATCTCCTTTCACTTCCTCTCCCCACAACAGACACCCTGTGAAGTAGGTGGGGCTGAGAGAGCTCTGAGAGAACTGTGACTGACCCAAGGTTGCCCAGCTGGCTGCATGTGGAGGAGTGGGGAATCAAACCCAGTTCTCCAGATTAGAGTCCACCATTCTTAACCACTACACCAAACTGGCTCTCAAATCAATAGACCTTTCCTTCTTCTTTTTCCCACTACAGTCCACTGAGTCCCCCACTGATTTTTTTCCCCTGTGGGGCGTCAGAAGATCCTTAAGAACAACATAGGGTGTGAACTGGGGATCTGCAGCAGGATGCGGGAAATTGGTGGAAGCAGCTTCCACCTCTTCCGAAGACCATTTACTATTAAGTCTTCAGAACTGCATGGTTGGGTCTATGCCATTTCCATTAAACCTGAAGCCTAGTTTTGCATCCATTCACATTAACGTTGTGACAATGGAATAAAATGTCATAAAACGCCATAGCACACCATGTAAAAATAGTGTTAAATTGTTGTAAAAGCTCTGTTAAAAAGAACAAAATGAATGAAGAGATTTGACAGAGAAAATAGGTTGAATGAAAGTGGCCTTCCCAACTGTTCACAAAAATTCAAATGGGAAGAAATTCTAGTCCTCTTTGCGTATGCCCAGAGTGGACAGCAGAATCCATTCTGGACTCTACGGTTCATTGCAGAAGCTTTGATAGAGTTGCCATCTCTGGGTAGGAAAACACCTGGCGATTTGAGGGGCAGAGCTTTAAGAAGGCAGAGTATGGAGAGGGGAGGGACCTCAGCAGGGTATAATACCCTAGACATCACCCTCCAAAGCAGCCATTTTCTCCATGTGAACTGATCTTGATCATCTGGAGATCAGATGTTGGCAACCCTTGGATTGGAGGAGCAAATTCCATTCTTTCTCTGAACTAAGGGAGGGCCAGCAAGGTGTCTGCTCTACCATGAAAGCATATTGGATGACCTTGTGCCACTTATACACTTTCAGCTTAACCTACTTGACAGGGTTGTTGTGTGAATAAAATGGAGAAGGGAAGAATGTTGTAAGCCACTTTGGATCCCCACTGGGGAGAAAAGTGTTGTATAAATGAACTAAATAAAAATAAATCTGTAGAAATAAAAGGATCCACTTTTCTGTCTTATATGTTTGTGGCAGTTATAACACATCAGAAAATAAAGTTAGGAGTCTCAGAACTGGCCAGCATCTTCAGGATGATCATGGGAGTTATAGTGCCAAAAATAAAGGGAACTGGAACATTCTGCCCCATGTCATCTCCAGAAACCACCCCCTATATTATTTGCAAAGGAAGCAAAGGATGTCTGTCTGCGGCAGGCATAACTAATCAGGAAATAAAACTAGCTGTTTGAAAATTGGCCACCAACCTCAAGATGATGGTGGGAGTTGCAGTGCAAAAAAACTGAAACATCTTGGACCGGGTTATAAACCTCCTCCCATTAGAAGCTAAGGTTCTTTGTGCCAGGCATAACTCATTAGAAAATAAAGCCAGGCATTGGAAAATCTGACACCAGCTTCAGGGTGATCATAGGGAACTGGAGCGTACTTCTCAGATGAGCTGCAAAATATCCCTCTGGTATTTGTAATGGAAACCAAAGTTTACCAGTGGGAGGCCTGGAAGGCACTGGCAGGGGTAGGGCTGCCAAGTCCCCCCGGGGGGGCAGGGATTCCCCCTCTAAAGGGGCCCCATATCTGCCAGTCCAGATTTGGCCAGCAGGGGGAACCCCACCCCCGAAGTGACCCGATCCGGCCGACTGCCCAATGTGATGATGTCACCTGGAGGTGACGTCATCATGCTGGGCCTGTTGCCAGGGTGATGCTCTAGTAATAGCCCTGAAAACATTATGGTACCATAGAGTTTTAGGGTGATTACCAGAGTGTTGTCCCGGCAATGTGCCCAGCGTGATGATATCACTTCCAGGTGACATCATCACGTCGCGTGTGCACTTCATGCATGTGGAAGGCTCCCGGGGCAGGAGCGGGACTCCCCCACTCCTGCTGGTAAGTTACTTGGCAACCCTGGTCAAGGGCAGTCAAAAATATGTGTGTTGCAAAACAAATGGCTAGAGCAGGGGTGTCAGACATAAGGCTCGGGGATTGAAACCGGCCCATCCAAGGCTCTTATGTGGCCCACGAGCAGCTGGTGCAGGGGAGGGAACAGGAGACTGCTCGGGGGGAATGGGTGGCTTTAGCATGGCAGAACAACCTCATCATCAGCAATCAAGCAGCATGCGAGTGTCTGCCTAGTGCTGCACCGCTGGCTCTCCAGTCTGCCCATATGGGGTTTCCTTTGCACCTCCCCCATGGGGCCTTGCAGTGAGACACAACAACTCAGAGCTTACCAGCTGCTGTCCTTTAAACAGTTTATAGCTCCAGAACCTGGCATTATGTTGTATGGAACACATGGCCCAGTCGGACAAAGTGACATTTATGTCAGATCCGACCCTAATAACAAATGAGTTTGACACCTCTGGGATAGGATCTAGGAGACACAGCTTTCAATCTCCAGTTCACCACAGAAACTTGCTTGGGGATCTTGGGACAGCCATACCATCTCAGCCTAACCTAATTCACAGGATTGATATTGTAAGAATAAAATGGAAGACTTTGGGTCCCCGCTGAGGAGAAAGACAGAGTATGATATGTGTTATATAAATCTAATTTTGGCTATAATTTACAAAAAAAAAAAAATGGATGACCCTGAGGGTTGTCAACTCTAGGTTGGGAAATTCCTGGAGATTTTGGGGGGTGCCTCTTGGGGGGGGGCAGGGTTGAGGGAGGGGAGAGACCTCAGTGTGTTATAGAGTCCACTCTCCAAAATAGCTATTTTATCCAGGGGAATGGTCTCTGTAGCCTGGATAGAAAGCATGTAGTCTTTTGTAATTCCAGGAAATCTTCAGGCCCCACCTGCAGGTTAGCAACCCTAAGAATCACTCTTGCTGTTGCTTCATCAGGTACTGCTGCAACTCTTTGGCAAGGGTCAGATCCTCTCATCCAGTGTCTGAACTACCAATTAGATATTGTGAGTGCAGGGAGCTATGGGGTTGGTGTGTGTAGGGAGGCCCCCTAGTAAATAAATAAACAAATGACCTAAAGGGAAATAGATAGATCCATGGAGGCCTATCAATGGCTTTTGCTTAGGGCCAAACTAGATGGGATGGCATCACCCTATGGACACTGACAAGATTTTAGAGCAGAATTTAGCTATTTAAAAATTGCTATGAGGGTCCAATCCTGATCAGGCCCATGGAATGTCAGCAACAGACAATCTTGTTCTCTCCTTCTGCGCTTTGTAAAGTGCTGAAACAGACCCCCCACCCTGCCCAGTGGCTGTTTCAGGTCCTCAGGATCAATTGGGATCAGGCCCTCACAGATATTTTTAAATGGCTAAATTCTCCTCTGAAATATCATCAGGAGTGGGGCCACGGGTTGGACCTTAACTAGATAAGTCAGAAGTACTGAAAAGTAATTGCTGTAAAGCAGCAAAAGGGGAGGCCTGTTGTTTTCTTACCCTATGGATTTCCTGGGGGCAATTAGTTGGTCACACTGGGAAAGCAGATAGTGAACGCAATGGACTGATCCTGTGTGGCTCTTTTTATTATTTTATATCTGTCTATGTCATGTTGGTAGAGGTCTTGGTTGAAATTGCTTTCAGGCAACTCTCTCTTTCCCTCCGCCCCCACCAAACCCCTCCCCCCCCCCCACATATCTGCAGCAGGACTTCAGTGTGGGCCTCAGCTTATCATATATTGTGACTAAGAATAAGGAATTCAGCACAGAGAGGGCTGATTCTGTTTATAGAATGGCCAGACTTTTTTGGTTGGTTAAAAAACTGACAGGCTACATTACAGCTAACATTCCTATATTGATTATACCATTTCTAAACCTGCCCTCTGTGTGACAGAAGCGGCATAATTAGTTCCCTCCCCTTGTTAAATATTTGTAAATCATTCGTACTTTTACGGGTTACATAACCTGGCTGTTACCCTTCAAATAATCTTCTTGTAACTTGTTTAAACAAGAAATATCTCCTGTAAATGTGGCGTCGCTTCTGAGAGACTGCAGTGTAAGGACCTTGCTAACTGTGGCTTGGGGAAGCACGGAAATGTCTGATTTGTAGAAATGAATGGAAAGGAGGTAGCACTGCTGTTGAAGTGATGGCCTTTCTTGGACTGTTCCTCAGTGGAATTGAAAACTTCCAGGGATGCCTAACTGTCATACCAGATTACACAACTACTCCCCCCCCTTTACTAGCTTTTCTCCTGTGCATTTAGTAGTAAAACAGGGATGCTTCCAAAATTCTCTAGTGAAGTGGGCTTTTCCACAGGAAGGGTTGTACCGCAATGCATTTGTGAGTCTTTAAAGTGTCACAAGGTTCTTTGTTTATGTTGCCCTGACCTGAATAGCCCAAGCAAGCCCGATCTCGTTCGATCTCGGAAGCTAAGCAGAGCCCACCCTGGCAAGTATTTGGATGGGAGAAGGAGCGTAGAGTTTTGTAAATTCGGGGGTGGGGGTGGGGGCTCTTTAGCGAGCGCGTGAAGCGCACACGCTCACTGGGGCGATGTCCCCCCCCCACCAAGAAACTTCCGCACCTCCCTGGGAGGCGGGGGGGGGGGGAGAGGCACCGGCAGCAGCAACTGCCGGCCTCGGAAGGGCCCCGGGAGGCACAGCGGCAGGTGCTACGTTTTCCTGGGGGAGGCTCAAGCCCTCGAGCCCCCCCGTAGTCTACACCTATGGATGGGAGATCTCCAGAGAATAACAGTGCCGGGAGACAGAGGCAGGCTATCAAACTACTTCTCTAGATGTCCTCCATGCCCCAGCAGAAGTTGCCAGAGGTCACCATGACTTTCAGGCATGGGTACGCACATGCACACACACACACAAAAACCAACAAAAGAAGATGCTTCTTTGTTTATGTTAATACTGCTGGTATTGCATTCTTGGGTTACCGGAGCCCCTTTTGCCAGTTACCTTTCTGGCACTGCTACAACACATATGGGGAGAAAAGTGATGTGTTATTGCCTTGATGTGTGTGACCGCTATTTTGCCTGAATCAGGTAATACACGTTCCAGCTTCAGGATGTGTGAAAGTGTGCCCTGAAAAGTCAGGGTTTCTGATTGTGCTTAGTGAAGACAGAATATATCCGCATTGCTCAGTGCAGACAAAATGGCAGTCATGCATATTAAGATCACACAAGGTGTCTTCCAGAGAGCCTTAATGTTCCAGTTTCATTTCCCTTTGTTAACTATTTCTTTTTCGCTTTTTCCACATACATTCATTAGCAATTTCTTGCTGTCCTGGTTTTTTCTTTGTTTCCCCCCGGGTTCTTTCTGAAACCTGTTTCCCCCCCAATCTTTTATTTTCTGAACTGTCTTGATTCTGGGGTTTTTTGCCAGTCTGAAATGCCATGCCATTTTGCAGTGCTCCGTCCACCTCACCATTTTGTTTTGGGGTGGGTGGGAGGGGATTCCTTTCTTTTAAAAAAGCTTTCATGCTAGCATTACAGTGCACCAGCATTAGACCCCACATGTGATAAACAAACCATTGTGGCTAATCAGAAGACCTGAAACAAGCAGGCAATCATTGCCTTGCTGCCTCCTGGAACATTCCTTAGAGAATATTTGAGCACTGTGCCTGGGTGCCATTTTCAAATTCAGTGTGCAGTGCGGGTGGGTGAGGCAAACCTGCAGTGAGAGAGCTGGCAGCCTAACAAGCCCCTTGTGGGTGCTCAAGCCAAGACAGTAACAAGACCCAGCAGCCCAATGAGTCCCTTCAGGTGGGCGAGCCAAGGCGGCAGTGAAGAGCCAGCAGCCCAACAAGTAGGGTTGCCAGGTGCCTTCTCCTGCTAGCAGGGGGATTGGGCTATACCACTCCAGTCTCATTCTATCTACCGAAAGTAATGTCATGCCATCACCGGTGAGACCCCTCCCCCCCTCCGGGTGACAGGACATCAGTAGCCTTATAAGATCTATATGCTCTGTATTCAAGTCTTCCTTAGATGGCAGTTTTCCTTGTGCCAGTCTCTAAGGGCACAGATGATTAACACACTGGTAATTATAACTGTGATTCCCACATTGTACAGGTCAGCCTTTTTTGTGTGTGCAAAACTCATCATTATATTTTGGGTTTCCACAGAAAACAAAGAACGTGTGTGCAATTTACATAATTAAAAAGATAACTGCCAAGCCAGTGCTGCAGATTCTCTGAGGATGGGCTTGGAATAATAAGGGAACCGGCTCATGATGTTGAGTAGATAAAACTGCAGATATTGGTTGGAAGCATGTAAGTGCTAATTTGCTAACTCTGCCATTTATTTTATAGGTGATATCAAAGCCCATTTAATAAGTGCAATAAACATAAACTTTGGCGCTTATAATGCTATTCACTAGATTAATAACCGATAGTATTTTCTTTAAAAATGCCATTTAGAGTGGGATAAATGGCCAAAGAGATATTTCTCAGATTCACTAGTATCTACACTGAGTCAGCCCGAAACCTTGAAAGCAATTACACAGCCAAAAATCAATATATTTTCCATTCATCTCATATGCACCAAAGGCATTTTTACCAGGGAGGCAAGAAAGTTAAGGCAACAGTAAAGTGTTCAATGGGTTTGCAAAAGCATTGTTCATAAATGTTCTTTTTTGTTTGTTTGTTTTAAAGGCCACCTCACTCCTGACTAGTTTTTTTCAAAGATTTGGCAACATGTTCCTTAAGAAAATTATTATAGGGGTGAGCAAAACTGTCCTGTTATCTATACAGAAATTTCTGTCCTTAAGGAAGCTTAAAAATGTAAAGTAAGGCCTGCACAATATCTCCTGGTGGTTTTGTACATTTCCATTGTAAAGTGAGGAAGATGGAAGGAAACATCACATCAGGACAAAAATCATTAAGCTAAAATTATTTTAACTTCTTGCAAAAATTCTAAAAAAGTTTCACCCAAGCAGGATTTTCCAAATTTACTTCAAATATTCTTTGTTCATTTGGAATTTAGGGCAACTCTAATCATGTAACTCCATCCCAAACAGATATACAAACCACAGAGTTAGAGGCAGTTTTCCAACTGCAAGGACAGAGACAGAGGGATAGATCCAGCCATCCTCTGGTGGTGCAGTTCCTGGGGAAGGCAGAGTTTGGGAAGGATGTGATGTCACTTCCTGGTGATGCTCTAAACTGCCTCCCCTAGCTGGTAGTCTTTAACATACAGACTAGGGGAATTTGAAGTCTGAAACTTTCAATCTCATGCAACCTGAAATGCTCAATATTACAAAGGAATGCTAAAGGTGTCAACACTCCTCGAAGAAAATACTACTGAAAATAAACATTAGGTCAGTTTTTTAATATCCTATGGGGGAAAAGGCCTGTGTGGCGGCCATTTTTTATTCCTGTTCCCCAGTTCCTTGGAGGCAGAAAACTGGGGCTGGGGACAGGAAAATCCCCATCCCAGATGGGTAAATGGGAGGCCTACATCTACATCCAGCTTTCCTCCAACTTAAGTGTCTCTTCCTCCAACCGAAGTTCCACTTAAGTTTGAGAAAGGCCCCTTCGACAAGTGGAAAACTTCAAACACTGGTCAATAGAATGGGAGGATAGGAGTATGACCTGCCCCATAGTGGAAGAGTACTGTGTTTCAAACAGTGAAAATCTATATGGCTGTGATCACACACACTAAATAATCCACTTTCAATCCACTTTCAATGCACTTTTGAATTGGATTTTGCCAGTTCACACAGTAAAATCCAGTTGGAAAGTGCACTGAAAGTGGATTATTTAGTATGTGTGATTGCAGCCTATGTCTCTCCTCACAAACTTCTCCCTGGATATGAGGTTCTGAATCCCTGCTCTTACTTCCAAAGTGATCCTGACACATAAAAGGCCCATAATTTTTCTGGTTTCTCTCCCTCCCCCGGACTTTGGCCAGAAAGTAACATATGTACAGTTTGCCTGTCTTGAGACCATGAGGGTTTCCCTCCCCTTACACATTGCCAATGCTGTGTTCCAGCCCACATGAGCACTAATTAAATCATAGTGAAAAGGGGAATGTGATAATTTAATCTAATGAGGATTCCTTTCTCTGCTCTTATTTAATCAATGTGCATACGTGGTGGTGTGCAAATGGCACAAAATAAAAACTGAGGCTAGTTGTGGACACACCAATGCAGAAATTAATTTCAGAAATTCTCCAGGTTAAACTGGAAGACAAGATGAGTGCAGCCTAGACTAACCCACAAGAACAATAATGGAATGGAACGGCAGCATCCGCTTATCCCTAGTTTGAAACTTTCAACCTCACACAAACTGAAATGCTCCATACTGCACAGCCCAAGGAACACTAAGGATGCCAATGTTCCTCTAAGAAGAAAATACTACTGAAAATAAGCATTAGGTCAAAACTTTTAATGATAACAATCAGATTATTTTTATGCCTGTACAGAGTGCAGAATACAGGGCATTTCACTGCCAATGAATCCATAATGAATAGGTTCTTAGAAATACCCGCCTCCCTGGCTGCCAGTGGATATGAAAAAAATTGCTCACATCTGACTCAGTAATTACCAGCCAAAAATGTAGATCAAGTGGTCGTCAGCCAAATTAGTACCTGACAAAGGACATTTTTGGCAAGGTTGTCGGGCTGAGGAAGAGGAAACAAGTCACAAAATCTAAAACTTGGAAATAATAACAGCTTTGGAGTTCGGCTTGAGCTCCCATCCAAGTACACAAAGAAGAAGAATAGCGGTGAATTACGCAGGAAGTTTCTTTAATCAGGGTGGGCAGTACTCTGATTTTTTAATGGCCACACTCAATACAGGACCTGCAATGCTAGGAATAGTTTTACAGATAAGGCAGCAGAATACACGCATGCATGTGTATTCCTGGACAAGTGCAACATCATGTAAGATTTGCATGTGTGAATGAGACATCAGAGACATCTCATCCCAGATGGCAATGTCATTTCACTTCAAGCCCAGCACTTTTTGGCAGAATCAGCTCCCACCAGCAAGTTGTGTTGTGCACTCAAGATAGAAAATTATGTCATTTACATGTACGGGTGAATAAAGCCTGTCTGTTGCTTGAGGTTGAAAACCAGTATACAGCCCGTACCACTCCAGATTGCTGGTGCTGGGCTGTAGCATGGTCCTCCATAAAAAACATTTCCTTGCATGATGAAATTAAATAGTAGGGGGTAACAGCTTAGTTTTCTCCCTGCCAGGCTAGTCTTCTGTGTCGAGGGATTTATGTGAACAGAGGAGCATTCAGTCATGTGAGCCTCCACCTGCAGTCTGAAGTGGTAATGTCAAGACACAGACGTATAGCATCTTAGTGAAACAGGCCTCAGGCTTTTGTCTTGCAATCATGAAATTCCTTTCCCAAAGCTGTTTTGAACCATCCTTCACAGCACCGGTCATAGTCATGGGGGGGGGGAGGAGGGGGAAAGGGATATTCCATGTGTCCCCATCACAATGCTCCACATGTATCTAGACAGATACGCTGCTCCCTGGTAGCTGCTTTTTGAAGACATCGCTTCTGACTTACAGCAACCCAGGCAAGTTCAAGGCAAGTGAGAAGCAGAGATGGTTTGCCATTGACTTCCTCTGCAGTCTGGTGGTCTCCCTTACAAGTACCGACCCTGCTTAGCTGCTGAGATCTCTCTACACTATGCAGCCTTCCCTCTGTTTCCATCCATAACTACCATTTATTTGGGAATTATCTATATTTATAGCTATAAAGGCCTCTACAGGGTTATTTTCAATACAAAGTGCCATTGTATCCATTCACTTTGCCTTGGCTTGCCCGTGCTGCAGTTCACTTAGCAATCTGCAAGCATATCTCCTAGGGATGTTTATGGAATTCTCCCCTGCTAAATTCCTCCTCAGATTTGGGGGATATGAATTACCCGAACTTCATTATTGTCCTCAGGGCTTTTTTTGTAGAAAAAGCCCAGCAGGAACTCATTAACATAATAGGCCACACCCAACAGCAGAAACATTAGCATATTAGGCCACACCCCTGACAGTGCAGCTGCCTCCCAGGACTGGCTTCCTCAGGTGCCCTTTGGCTTGTGGGGTGCCTGGAAACCCGAGGAGGAGGAGGAGGAGATTAGATTTATACCCCGCCCTTCACTCACAAACTCCTTTCCCTTCCCCTCCCCACAACAGACATCCTGTGAGGTAGGTGGGGCTGAGAGAGCTCTGAGACAACTGTCCTAGAGAAAACAGCTGGTACAGAGCTATGGCTTGTCCAAGGTCATCCAGCAGGTGCAAGCGGAGGAGTGGGAAATTAAACCCGGTTCTCCCAGATTAGAGTCCGCACACTTAACCACTACACCAAACTGGCCTTAAACTGCCTTCCCTCCCTGATCAGCCTGGCTTCCTCAGGTGCCCCGTGGCTTGCGAGGTGCCTGGGGAACTGGGGGGGGGGGGGGCTGTAGGCGTGGCCAACTCGGAAGCCAGCTGGAACTCCATTCCTGTGCATTCCTGCCCCAAAATAGCCCTGATTGCCCTCAATCTGTTATATTGAGTGATTCTTTTTGGAGTGAGGCAGCCATCTAGTCTTGCAAGACATCAGCAAACTAAAGAACACGTACCCCCACCCACTTGAGGCAAGTCTCATTAAAGCTGTTTGTGCATGTGATTTTGGTTGTTACCCAGCTCATGCTTTCAAAAAGGGCAGACTATAAATTACTGATACGCAGGTGGACAGACAGAGGTGAGTGACTACGGAGAGGGTATGGCTCAGTTGTAGAACATCTGCTTTGCATACAGAAGGTCTTTGGTTCAGTCCTGAGCAACTGTAGTTTAAAAAGGATCTGGTGGTAGATCATGGGATTGACCACTACCTGAGAACCCAGATGTTAGGACTTTTGTCCAATAATCAGAAAAATCAGAGTAATGAATCTTGCTTTTCTGGAAAGAAGAGATTGCTTCTTTTAGTTTAAAAGAAGTTTATTACTAAAGGGAAAAGGTAAACGGGATTAGCTACAAATAAACAAAACATGCTTTCTAAGGAGCTGCATTGTGCTCCGTCTTCATACTAAGACATGCTGATAGAGAGTGAGTGATTGCAATGGAGGATCTCTCCTTCTTCTTGACCCCTGAAAGGAAACACCTGATATCATTGACCAATTAGCAAGACAGTACACCTTCAGTTTTCCCGGGTTTACAGATAATTGGCCAGCTGCCAGGTATCACTTCCAGGCTAACATAGGTATACAAACAAGTTGCATAGTTAACCCTATAATGACTGAATTTCTCAGGCCTTGCATTACATGCTCATTTCTCCAACACCCCTTCTCAAGACCTGAAATGCAAGTCATTATACATGCATACACAAAACATTATCCAGCATTAGCATCAAGCATATTCAACATTTCACGAAGTCTTTCAAACTTGTCTTTGGTCAGTGGCTTAGTCAGAATATCAGCCACCATCTCTTCTGTACGACAATGCTTAATCTCTATCAGCTTTTTCTGGTACAAATCTTTAACTAATGCACATTTAATACCAATAGATCTACTTCTAGCAGTCGTGCTCTCTTCCTTACATATAGTTATACAAGCTTGATTATCCTCTAACATAAGTATAGGTACAGGTTCAATTATTCCAAAATCTTTCAACATCTCAAAGATCCATTCAAGTCTGCTGCAGGCACTTGCTGCTGAAATGCACTCAGCTTCTGCTGTGGATTGCGCTACAACAGTCTCCTTTCTACTAGTCCAGTCTATCAGTCCATCTCCATAAAAGAATAGGTATCCACTGGTAGACTTGTAGTTGTTCATCTCTTCTCCCCAACTGGCATCCATGTAGCCAACTAGTCTTGGTTGTTCAGTTGGTGCAATTTTTAGTTTTAAGTCCATTGTTCCTCTTAGGTAACGTGCCATCTTCTTTATTGCACTCCAATCATGATGATTTGGCGAACTTACTTTTCTGCTTAGAAATCCAACTGCCGCTGTAATATCTGGACGCGTTGATTTGCTCAGGTACAAGAGCTTTCCGACAGCCTCTCTGTATCCTCCTATGTCCTTTAGTGGTGTGCCGTCCTTCTCCTTCAGATATCCAGGTTCAAGTGGGATTGTTGAAGCTTTGCAGTTCTTCATGCCAACAGATTCAATAAAGTCCATAATCTTTCTTTTCTGGCATAAAAGAAAAGTTCCATCCTCGAGTCTCTCAATTTGCATTCCGAGGTATTGTTGAACATCTCCTAGCTGTTTGACTTCCACTTCCTTATTCAGTCCATCAGCTATTGCTTTGATGTCTCCTCTGTTTTGACAAGCCACGATCAAGTCATCAACATAAACAAGAACATACTGGTATTGTCCATTTCTGATTCTAGTGTACAGACAAGGTTCAGCTTTCCCTTGCTTGAAGCCTTGCTTCTTTAAAAGTTCAGTAAGTTTGTCATACCAGGCCTTTGCGCCTTGCTTTAGGCCATAGAGTCCTTTATTAAGTTTGTAGACTAAGTTTTCTTGACCTTTGACCTTGAAACCTTCAGGTTGTTCCATGTAGATTTCCTCAGATAGTTCTCCATTGAGAAAAGCAGTCTTTACATCAAGATGCTCTACTATCATGTTCCTAGATGCTGCAACACTTAGAAGTGTTCTGAATGTTGCTTGGTCAGTAACTGGAGCAAAAGTTTCAAAATAGTCAGTCCCATATTGCTGCGAGTAGCCTTTAGCTACTAGGCGTGCTTTGTATAGCTCCACAGTTCCATCTTCCTTGTGCTTAATTTTGAAGACCCATTTACATCCAACAGGGTTTCTGCCTTGAGGTAGTTGAGTGAGAGTCCAGGCCTCTTTTTCGCTAATGGATAGCAGCTCTTGTTCCATTGCTTCAAGCCATCTGCCTCTTTCACTCGCAGGTAAGTTGCAAACTTCCTTCCAGTTCTTGGGTTCCTTTGCAGGTTGCACAAGTTCACAAAATCCATACTTCATTGGAGGTTGTCCCTTAGTGCTCCTTTCTGATCGCCTCACACCGGGTGTGGGTTCTGCTGTGGGTTCTGCCGTGGGTTGAGCCGCTTCCTCTGGTGTGGCCCCTGCTTCCCCTTCTGTTTCAGTAGTTTCCTCAGAAGGTGGACCTGCTGCTTCACTTGCCAGTTCCCCAGCCAGTTCACCAGCAGTCACTACAGGTAGCCAAGCAACGAACTCATCAGGTGCAGTCCCAGGCATCTTTGGATCAGCTGCAGTGGAAACACTAGGCAATACAGTCTCATCAATAAAAACAACATTGCGTTCTTCTACTGTGTGGGTTTGGGGATTGTATATCCTGTACCCTTTCCCACCAACAGGATAGCCTACAATAAGTCCAGTTTCAGATCTGGAATCAAGCTTTCCCCTCTTTTCCTTTGGTATGTGTGCATACCCTTTTGCGCCAAAAGCTTTGATATGCCTTAGACCAGGCTGTCTTCCAAACCAAGCCTGAAAAGGGGAGGTTCCAATAATCTTTGAGGGCAATCTGTTGTGTAAGTACACTGCTGTGTTTAGGGCTTCTGCCCATAAACCGTTTGGCAGTCCAGAATGCATTAGCATAGCTCTGCACATCCCTTGCAGTGTTCTATTTAATCTCTCAGAAGCTCCATTTTGCTGGGGTGAATAGGCAATGGATACTTTATGTTGAATTCCTTGCTCTTGTAGAAATTGTTTGAATTCAGCATTACAATATTCACCACCTCCATCTGTGAGTAAGCTTTGAGGTGCTTTGCCAAATTTATTTTTAACAATAGCCACATAATTTTTAAATCTACGCAGTGTTTCATCCTTACTTCTCAGCATATACACATAAGTGTATTTTGTTTTATTCTCTGTGAAAGTCACAAAATATTTGTTCCCACCTAGGGATGCAGGTAAAGGCCCAACAAGATCACTGTATACAGTTTCCAAAAATTCTTGATTTTGCGCTGGAGTTTTCCCAGAATAACTTGGGGCATCTCCCTTTGCTCTGAGGCATGTCTCACATCTAGTTTCACTCTTTTCACAATGCACAACAGGTATTCCACATTGCTTTAACAACTGCTCAACAGATTTCAAATTTCTATGTCCCATTTTAATATGCCACGAAAATAAACATTTTTCATGTTTACAAGCATCATCACAAGCATCCTTAGTCTGGCAAACCTGTTCCTTATCATCAACAGTCTCTATTTCCTCATCAGGATCAACATCAAAAGTTTCTGTCTCCTCATCATCACAAGCTACAAAGTAATGAAAGCCATTTTTCTCTTCCACTTTAAATTCAAGCTCTCCATCCTTGGTAGAGACCTTGCTTCCTTGCTCTGGTTTGAGCACTACAATATGTCCAGTATTCATGAGGCTTTTTGTTGAAATTAAGTTCTCAACAGCTTCAGGCACATAAGCTGTATTTTGCAATTCAACTTCAATTATTTGATTATCTGTAGTAGACAATTGTAATTTTACAGTCCCAACGCCTTGTACTTTCAATAATTGCCTGTTAGCTTGGTAAATTCTTGGTTTGTTTTCAACATCTATGTTACTAAACCAGGCTTTTTCTCTACACACATGTGTACAAGCACCAGAATCGATTAAAAATATTTTCTTATCATCTGTGTTAAAATCATCAGTGATCCTAAAAGCATTGCCTTTGCTCTGTGTCTGTGCTGCAAACTTCTTTCCTCTGTGCTGTGTGTGTGAAACGTGACCTCTGCTCCTCCCATAATGGCTTCCCCTTCCACTGGCTGGTTCTTTGTTACTGGAACCATGTGCTCCTGTGGCTCTTTGTTCTTGGGGCTCATCATTAAACACATACTTAGAAGAGCAGTACTTTGCAAGATGATTTTTCCCACATATAAAACACTCTATTTTCCTTTTAAATCTCTGTCCATGCTTTAGACTCAAAACAGACATCTCATCAGACAAACTTTCTTTCAAATTTCTAGAATCATATTCCTCAGTTAGTGCAGACAAAAGACCTTCTAAAGTCAGATCATCTTTCAGTCTAATCATACTGGTTACAGACTTATAGGAACCAGGCAGACCCTTGAGAATTGAAGAAATCATATCTGTATCAGAGGGTGCTTCATTCAGGTCTTTAAGCTGTGTGTAAATGCCCATTAATTTGTCCATCTCTTTGGGAAGGCAGTCTCCCTCCTTCATCCTGAAATCAAAAATCTTTCCCTTGAGGGAATAGATTTTACTCTTGCTGTGTTTATCAAATTTGTCTTTTAACTTTTGAAGCATCAATCTGGACGTGGCTAGCCCTCTTAATCCTGGTACCTCTGTGTAGGTAATACTCCCTAAAATCAGGGCTTTAGCAAAACCATCCATCATAAGGAATTGTGTCTTATCAGGGTCAGTTTCTGGAGGATTTTCAGTTGTTAATACTTGAAGGGCATTGTGAGTCTGCAGGCGACTCTTCAAATACTCCTCCCACCACTGATAGTTAGCCTTTGTAAGTCTGAGGTTTGGCATTTCTTGGGATGGGGCATTAAAAGCCATTTTCTTTTTTTACTCACGTCCCTTTGGATTTGAGGTAGAAGCACAGGTTCTGGCTCAGTCATCTACTTCTCCAGGAGCTGGCAGGGTTAATCTTTCCTTTCTCTGCAGCAGCAGCAGCAGCGCGAAGTTCAAAAGCTCCTTTGCCTCGCCTTCCTTTGTTCTCCTGGCAGCAGCGTCTCTTCAGTGCTCCAAGGCTCAGCTCCACTTACAGCAGGCAAAAATTAATCCAGTCAAAAAAGATCCTTTGCTCCTGGCAAACTACAATCCAGCATAGGTTTTCCCCTGATCAGCAAGGAAACAGGGTTGGGCCTTTCTGGCTGCAAGATTGCTCTGAGAGCAGGAAGGAAAAAAGTGGTCGTTTTAAAAATCCAAGCCTCTAGCTCTTATTCCCTATTTCTCTTTCTCAATCAATCCAGAAAGCTTTTTAGAAGAGAAACCATGTTTTAAGAACCATGCTCTGCTACCATTTGTTAGGACTTTTGTCCAATAATCAGAAAAATCAGAGTAATGAATCTTGCTTTTCTGGAAAGAAGAGATTGCTTCTTTTAGTTTAAAAGAAGTTTATTACTAAAGGGAAAAGGTAAACGGGATTAGCTACAAATAAACAAAACATGCTTTCTAAGGAGCTGCATTGTGCTCCGTCTTCATACTAAGACATGCTGATAGAGAGTGAGTGATTGCAATGGAGGATCTCTCCTTCTTCTTGACCCCTGAAAGGAAACACCTGATATCATTGACCAATTAGCAAGACAGTACACCTTCAGTTTTCCCGGGTTTACAGATAATTGGCCAGCTGCCAGGTATCACTTCCAGGCTAACATAGGTATACAAACAAGTTGCATAGTTAACCCTATAATGACTGAATTTCTCAGGCCTTGCATTACATGCTCATTTCTCCAACACCAGAGAGCTGCGGCCAGTCAGTCCTTAGCAGACCAGCAAACAAGACAGCAACTCGTGCCGGTTTCCCAACAAGCAGTGGCCATGGGGGTAGGGTTGCCTGGAGCCCTCCCGGAATTATAGCTGATCTCTAAACCCTATCTTCCCTGGACTTCACCCCCAAATCTCCAGGAATTTCCCCACTCAGAGTTGGCAGCTTTACTTGGATGTGCACTCTCTGGATCATTGGGGAAACCACACTTGTGATCCAAACTGAGAACTGAGAAGAACCGGCAATTCCCATGCAACCACTCCACAAAACACAAGGTGGGGACCTCGTACCCAGCCTGTGCTCTTTGGAATACTAGTATTATTTTCTTCTACCAGTGGAAAAAGCACTTAAGTTAGAGGAAATCTCCCTAATCTGAAGGAAGGCTTTAACACTTGCTGAGTGGAGTAGTAGGATACAGGCTATTCTGTCTAATGCTAAACTAATGTACAAATTGTACTGAAAAAACATGCTGATTAGATGGCATTTTTCTCCTCCTACCACACAGAGTCTTGCATATTCAAGACTAACAGGGCTACCCTCTGAAACTGTCTTGTACATTCAAAATATAATGCCCATCTCTGGCATCATGGGAGCTGTTGGTGTTCCATTCTGCACCTCTGGTACTACAGGGTGACCCAGATCATGCAGGAGAAGCCCATAGGATGGTTTCTTCCCATGTCAGCATCAACCATAAGGAACCCCTTTATCAGAGTAGATTCTTGTGCTATTCAGCAGTGTAGGGTAGAATAGTGTCACTATGGCCCCCACACTGTCAGCATGCCTCTGTCATTTGGCTTAACAATGAGCTATGTTCTTGTTCTTTCACAACAACTATGTAAGAAATTATTCGCTCAGTAGTGATATGTGTCCTTCCCTGAACACCAAAGCATTTCTTTTAATGAGGCAAGGCATATTGGCCAACAAACTGGTTTCCCTCCAAAATCACCACAGGATCTCTCATTTCATTCTGGATAACATCCAAATAGAAACAGAAGGGTGCTTGGTATGATATTGCCTCAGAACAGAGAGTACTACTAATGAACCTTGTGGAGACCTCACTAGGACTTCACACTACAAATCCCAGGGATTTGTTATGGGCAGCAAGAGCTGTGATGGAAAATAATTCTGAGAGAGCTGGAGAAGCAATTGGAAAGGTGGCTGCTAAAGTTCATGGAAGGGAAATTATGTAGATGAAACAAATTTTATAGGGCAAACCAGCTGTATTCTCCCATACCTTGGGTAATGTAACAAACAGTGAAATTGGTGAAATGACATATCATTGGTCATGGTGAGAAACACATAAGAAATAGCAGTAGTACAGTTGGGGTTTGGGGGCCCTCAGAAAGGCACATTATTTTCCTCCACTCCACACCCTTGGTACACCTACAAAGCAAATGTAACATTTGTACCATATTAAACTGCATATCTACTCTTCCCTTGTTTCCTCCTCTAACTGGCCCATGAAATTTCAACAAAAAATATGAATATTACTTATATACAAAATACTCCCACAATACATTTAATAAACCATATACAATGAAACAAGGAACCTTAACCATTGGTAAGCAGCTGAGCCCCTCCTGGTTTCAGTAACCTGGCTTGGATCTGGAGTCCTGGACAGATTATAGGTCTGGGTTGCCCAGAGATACCTGAAGCAGCCCACCAAATAGGGTTGCCAACCTCCAAATGGGTCCTGGAGACCTCCCAGAATTACCTCCAGTATAGAAATGAGTTTCCCTGAAGAAAATGGCTCCTTTGGAGTGTGGACTCTATGGCATTATACCCTGCTGAGGTTTCTCCCCTCCCCAAACCCCACCCTCCCCAGGCTGCACCCCCAAATCTCCAGGAATTTCCCAACATGGGGTTGCTACTCTCAATCTTATCTCTATTGTCTGAGGCAGCCAGATTGGACCCACAGCACTCCCAGTGGTGGGGAAGAGTCATTGCAGGGCAGGCATGTGCATGCTCAATCCATGCATACAGCTAGACTGCTCCTGCTTGAAATGGAGAGGGAGAATTACACTAATTAATTCAAAGACAGGCACCCTTGCTTTCTACACAGCAGGACCTTAACAACAGGCATTTTTAAAAAGTTGATCTATAGTGGCACGCAACCTACTGGAGGGTCCCAACCCATGTGCTGAATACCAATAGCTAGGCTGACCTTATGCAAACCTCTCCCTCCCTTAATATGCAGTATTTGTGGCTGATTTTATAGAGCTATTGTAAACATTATTGATATACTTTACAGTGTGGTTTGAAAGCTACAGAAAAGGAGCCATATACATTTCAAGGTTGTGAATGCTCAATAGCCCTAAGCAACATATGGCATAAAGAAGTTATGGCAATTAATGAAACAAACATGGGTGGTAGAGTCTTGTCATACTGCTGTGGCAATCCATCTCCCCTTTCTCCTTTCTTGTCCTCTATGGCCACAAAGGAAATTTAAGTAATGAATGAAAAATGGAACAAGAGAAAGAGAGGCTATTGTTGTTTAAATCCATCAGGATGAAAACATGATCTCTTAGGTACATTTGAGAAACCTGAGATGGACATTTGCTGCAGGAGAAATCTGTTGAGTGGGGGAGGCACTTCCCTTATATTATATATGGCCACCCAAGTATAAGATTTGTCTCGTTTTCTTGCCTGCTTTAAAGCTCCCTGGCTGAGGAAATGTCTGGAGTACAAAACTCAATCAGATCTGGTGATTAATATGTAAATGGAATTTGACTGTCTCTTTTTGTGTGTGTTCACCACAAAGATGTGATTTGGCACTATAATTTTATGTAATAGGGGAGAGCCCTGGTTTTTGGCTAAGTAATATGAAATAACATTATAATATAACTTTAGGTATAAAAATCAGGGGCCCAGCATTTTCTGTCACATGAAAGGGTGACCAAGAAACAGAACTTTGGACGGGGCTTTTTTTCTGGGGAGTCACCAGTAGCAGGAGAGGAGACAGATTTAGCTTCTATCTGCATGGCATCCTCAACTTCACTCTTTTATTTTCCTAGTGTAAGTAACTACCCCCCCCCCCCCAAAAAAAAACTGGCCCAGAATTTGCCATAAGGACACGGCTGCATTTTAAACCATTTTTTTCTGTGATACTGTGTGTGTCCCCCCTGCTCAACCCTCCCGCCAATGGCTTGACAACCCTATGGAAAGCCAACAATGAACTGGGTTAGGGTTGCCAGTCCCCAGGTCCCAACAAGGGTTTTCCCACTTTCGGGGGCTTCTGCCTGCTGCCAGCCAGCTGGCCAGCGAGGGAAACCCCAACCCCAAATGGCCACGTCCAGGCACGACATCCCCGACATGATGACATCACCTGAAAGTTATGTCATCACATCAGGGACGTCACACACTATGCTCTAGCTGGAGAGCAAAACTCTATGGTAAATTTGGCCTGGAGTTTTGGACCATGGAGTTTTGCCCTTAAACCAGGGCATCACTGATGCAATGACATCACTTCCGGGTGACATCATCATGTTGGCACAGAATGCCCCCCCCAAATCCCCCCTCCCTCCGGCAAGGCAAGGGGAGCTGGTGACCCTAAGCTGGGTCACTGCTGCTGCCACAACAAAGGAAGGATGCTGAACAGTCAGTAGAATGGTCAGAGGCTCTCCATCCTCCATCCCTCACCTTTGCCACGTCCCTCCTGGATGAGGCTCAGAGCAGAAGCCACCACTGAAGCTCTGGTGGCTTAGTGAAGGAAGCCTGTGGGGGGCTTCTACCATGGTACAGCTATTGTCACCTGCCTGCCTGGTTTCACTTTCCCTGCACTGCAGCCTTAAAGCAGTATGCCAAATACTGTAAACTGTGTATCTTCCCAAGCTCCCTCACAGTGTGAGAAATGCCCCCCCGTGTCAGGGAGCTCCAGCCAGAAACACCTTAATAAGCAGCTTTCCCACAGCACAGCTAAAGTGCAGCAAAGCAGCCCAAGAAGGGTGCCCTATCAGACTGTGGAGAGCACAGTATCTTTCCCCTCTAGCCAGAAAAACAAAAGGATTGGTTTGTCATGAACTTTGTAGGAGACACAAGGGTGCTGGGAAAAGGGATGGTAAAGGGGAACATGCAAGCAAGCCGCTGTTGTCCAGCTCGAGAGATGGAGTGCCTGGCAGCAGGAATGAACAGGTAGTTGGATTCTCCATTCCTTGACCTTCCTCCTGTGCCTGCACAGCCAGCCTCCCATCCACCCTAAAAATGCCGCAAGGAGTGGTGGTGAGGCTTTGTGGTGACTTGCCAGCTGATGCCCTGCCCTGTCTCCCCGGTGAGTCCGGGGCCCCATCCCACCACCTCTGCATCAGAATTCCAGGGATAAACTTGGGTATCCTTGGCCTAGACCTCACAAACTGACTGCCTCTCTTAACACTCCAGCAATAGGGACTTCACATGAGGTGAATGGAGACAAATTATCCTCCAGCCTTGCTCTCCACAATACATGCCCTTCTCTCACAACTTAGAGATCTGTGGGATCACCCTGAGAACTTTCCCGAATCATATTAAATCAGTGTTTTACTTCCCTTGAATTTTGTCAGATGTTTTGCCTGGGGAGAAACCCCTGAATGACTTTTGTATTCTGCTTGAGGTGACACAGGGCAGCAACTCAGCCTTTGAGTCGCTACCTGAATGCTGGCAACTGAGCTAGGATTGGGCCCTCAGCTACATAAAGCTTCCAAAGACAGCAGACAATGGAGTTCTTGTCCCTCTGTGAGACTTCTACTCAACTTCTGATAAAAGGTTCCAGAACACAAATCTTACCGTTCTTAGAAACGAAGAAAAAGGCCCGAGTCAACTTACTTCAGGAGGGGAAAGTACAAGAGGGCAAATGGCCTCAAAGCCATAACTTCAGTTGTATTTAATCCTTCCACAACTGCTTTCAAAGTCTTCAGTAGCCATAGGCTATCCCTGGGTAGAGAGATGGTTCAGTGACATTCCTTTTGTAAATATGGAGCTGCTCAGCCCTCCCCCTTAAATGCCACACTGAAGTCTACTGCTTTTTCAGAGTAAGTTTAAACACCACTGACTGCCTGTCATGGCAGTCATATGTCAGCGATGGCAGTTCCAAAAGCCGAACCCCTTTTCTAATGTTATTGCACACAATTCATTTTTAAATGCAGTTGTAATAGTTTAGGAAAACTGGTAAAACAGGCAGAGGGAGGATGAGGAGGATAGAAGTGAAGAGGGAGAAGGATTGCACTTGAAAGGTCTAACAATATAGTTTATACAACTGAATAAGGTTTAGTTTTCACTGCCAGAGGAGGTAGTGATGACCGTGAACATAGTTAGCTTTAAAAGGGGATTAGACAGAGAGCCAGTTTGGTGTAGTGGTTAAGTGCGCGGGCTCTAATCTGTGAGAACCGGGTTTGATTCCCCACTCCTCCACTTGCACCTGGCTGGATGACCTTGGGCAAGCCATAGCTCTGTACCAGCTTTTCTCTCAAGGACAGCTTGGGAAAGAGCTCTCTCAGCCCCACCTACCTCACAGGGTGTCTGTTGTGGGGAGGGGAAGGGAAAGGAGTTTGTAAGCCGCTCTGAGACTCCAAGTGAGTGAAGGGCAGGGTATAAATCCAATCTCTTCTTCTTCTTCTTCTTCATGGAGGCCAGGCCCATCAGTAGCTACTAGCCATGGTGACTGAAGGAAGCCTTCCTATCCAGAGACAGCAAGGCTGCAGTCACACGCGCCAGTTGAAGCACAGGAGAAGAGAGGCTATTTCCTCCAGAGGAATTTGACACACAATTGTGAGATCACACAGCCCTTTGAAGCTGCGGGCACAGCCCATCACTGTATAATCAGATGCAACTGTGCGTGAGTCAAGGGTTTTTTTGCCATTTGTTTCCTTTGTGCATAAACGAGCAATCGAGGAATCATACCGCGGTACTGAGGGCCTCCTATGGAGTATGCAGTGATGCGCATACTGTGAAGGGGGGGACATGGCACAGAGTTGGGATGACCTGATCAGACCATCCTGACAGCAAGAGAGCATAATTAAGTGACCAGACAGGAAAGTCTGTCCGTGGCCCGCCTTATCCGGATAACACTGGACTCTTCCCGGTGTCTTTTAACTTTGCTTTTGTGGCAGAGCAGCATGGGCTGCCAACGATTGCAGGACACTTTCCAGATGTTGCTGTCTGATCACTCCCTTTAGATCCATCAGGCATTCACACCTATGTCGGATCTAAAGAAGCATGTGATCACAGCCCAAGCCTCTGTATACCAGCACAGGGAGGCAGCAGTAGGGGAGAGTCTTAGCCTCTATCCCCTGGACAAATATTTGGCCGCTGTGTGAAACAGGATGCTTAACTAGACAGACCACTGGTCTGATCCAGCAGAGTTCTTATTTTTTTATGAGATGTCCAATATGTAATCATGAACTCAAAATCTAAACCTAAATCTCCTGAGTACAGCATATCCAAGAAACTGGAAGATACTTGTTTTAAAAATAACTTTTGGAGTAGGGAGGGATTGCATGCCCACCCTAAGATCTTGGAACAGGGTGAGCTGATATTGCAACAAATAGGACTCACAATTTTGTATTTTTGTTGATTTCTGTATTGTCAAAATGAGACCTATATGTCTAGGATATTATTTCACAAGGGGATAGCTATGAACTGAACCACGAAGCAAAATTTGGCACGAATTTTGCCCTGATCATGGTTTGTGAACTGAAGTTCATGACGGGTCTACTGTCATGAACTTTCATTAACTTCTAAAGCAGTCTGTGGTGGTTTCCTGGGAAAGCTGCAAAAACAGTTGAGTGGCAGAGGGCAACCTGCTCCCCCCCACTCAGCTGTTTTGGGTTGTCCTGTGCAGCCCCTTTAAGTTTAAGTTTAAAGGGACTGCACAAGAAAGCCAAAAAACCAGCTGAATGGCAGGGAGTGCCTGCTCCTCACCGCTCAGCTGTTTTGGGCTGTCTTGTTTTTCAGGCTGTCTTCTGCAGTCTCTTTAAACTTTAAAGGGACTACACAAAACAACCCAAAACAGCTGAGTGGTGGGGAGCAGGCTGCTCCCTGTAGTTCAGTTTTTTTTGGGGGGTGGGGGCTTTCTTCAAACCCTCTTGAAAGGTACCATGGCCCCTTTCAATGGAGTTTGTGGGGCTAAAAACCACAAACCAGTTCAGTTTGCAAATTAACCTCCCAGTTCATATCAGTTTGTGGTTCAGTTTGTGGTTCAGCTATGAACCATGAACTGACACGAACTGCATTTTTCTGGTTCTTGCCCATCCCTATTCACAACAGTGAATGCCAATGGCAGCTCAACTTGGTGAGGGGGGGGGAGCTTAAGGCTGACACACTCTCCACTTCTGCCTTCACTACCTACTCAGCTAATTTTGCCTTCCCATGTTGTTATGTTGGTGTAATTATATATAATGAATAGGAGGCCCCATAGAAGGTACATGCCAACTGGTAACTTAATTTTAACCACAAAGTAATGTCAGAAGGAAACTTTGAACTGGATGCTAGCAAGAGCTAGACTTAACTGGTGTAGTGGTAAAGAGCAGAGGACTCTAATCTGGAGAATCATGTTTGATTCCCCGCTCCTCTACATGAAGTCTGCTGGGTGACAATGGGCCAGTCACAGTTCTCTCAGAACTCTCTCAGCCCCACCTACCTCACAAGGTGCCTGAATGCATGCTGCAGCATTCTGTACTAGCTGCAATTTCTGGGTCGGATTCAAGGGCAGCCCCCACATCAAGCGAGTTACACTAATCCAGCCTGGAAGTTACCATTGCATGGATCACAGTAGCTAATTCCTGTTAGGTGAAATAGGGAACCAGTTGCCTGACCAGCCAAAGATGATAAAAGGCTGACCTAGCAACGGTGGTGACCTGGCCCTCCATAGAAAGTGAGGCATCCAGAATAACCCCCTGGGCTCCTCATCCTCACTGCTGACACCAGTGGCACCCCGCCAAGGGTTGGGAGTTGGATTCCCAGTACCAGGCCCCCATGACTCAGGTACAGGACCTCGGTCTTTGTTAGATTTTGTTTCAGCTGGCTCTGTCGTAACTATCCAGCCACAGCCCCTGGTGCCTTGTCCAAAACATCTGGGGTGGAGTCCATCTGCATGTCAACAGATATAGCTGGATGTCATTTTATTTTAACATCCAGCTTGAGGAGCCTTTCTGATTGTAAAGAAGTTCACCTGCCACTTTGTGAGGGCAGACTAGCCCTACTAAACAAATTGTTTTACTGCTTCTGTGATATTTTTTTTTTGTACAAAACCATTACCTGATATTGATTCTCTGCAAAGGTGGTCTTGCAAATGTGGTTTGCCCATATTTTCTCTTTGTGCACAAAGGAGACGGTGCTGGTGAGGTCACCTTTCGGTGGCTCCGTAAATGGAGGCTTATTAGAAATCCCTCAGTCTACGCTTCAATACCTTCTACGAGATCTTTCTGTTTAGATTGGCTTCTGAGAGCGGAGATTAAACAGGTATGGGAAATGAGGTGGCTGTTCTTTTTAAAACTACACTTACTGTACAATATATAACTTTAATTAAACGGGGCATTATTATGCACTTTTCCTGAAACTGCTGCTAACCTACTGTGTTTTTAAAGGAAGGAATCGGGGAGAAGAGAGGTTGGCCATTTCATCTTGCTGGGAAAGTTCCCAGCAGGCTGCTGCCCTGGAGGGCCACTGGCAGCCAGGAGAAAACTAAGCCAAGCCCTAGCAGGACTGCCAGAGTAGCAGAGGACACTTGGCTCCGGGCTGTCGTCATTACTGCTGGCTATGGCCAAGCCAAACATCCTCTATGGCTCTGGAACAGAATTCTTCTTGTCCATTTTAGTGTCCTGATTAGCCTACTGAGAGAGCAAGAGTCAGGCAGGGAGAGTGAGTGTATGAGAGAGATGTAGAATCCCCCTCTTCATTGGGAAAGGAATTCTGCAGCACTTGTGTGAAACCAAAGTTCAGGCCAGTTCACACAGCTGACTTGTACATGTTTGTGATGCTCCCTGAGCAGATCACCACTTTTGGAGGGAAAACTTTGGTGGTGAGAAATAAAGTCTGTCCAGTGGTGGTACCCTTTCTATGGAACTCTCCACAGAGAGGTTTGTATGGTCAGGTTTGATAAGTTTGTGAAGAAAGCTGTGTAAACTATTCCTGGTCAGGAAGGCATTTGTCTGACTGGAAATGTTAATACTGTGGTTTGTTTTAACCACTCATAACTGTATCTTTAAAAAATTAATATGACTCAATTTTGTATTCCACATAGGGTTGCCAGGCTGTGCTTAACAACCAGCGAGAGCAGGGGGGAGGGGCTCTGATGTTGAATGCTGCGTGATGTCATTTCTGGGTAAAACTGGAAGTCATGTCGCATTGCTCTAGCAGTCACTAGAAACCCTATGGTGCCACAGGGTTTCCAGTGCTTTCTACAATGACATGGGTCGAGGACAGACTGGTAGTTTGGCCCGATATAGGTATGCTTTTCAAGCAGATTAAGAGAGCCCGTTCAGACAGCCACAGCTGCCCGGTGTTGCCATGCCTCACTCACCCAGTCCTGAAGCACTTTCATTGCGCTTCAAAAAGGTACCTGGTGAAACTGGTGTCAAGCCATCTTGGTGCACATTCATCCCACTTCCTGGCAGTATGGACGCAAATAAGCCGCACATCAAGCGGTGCTGGTAATATGAACCCGCTGATCCAGCTGCTGCACCCATGCGCCTATGCACAGGTTGGCAAAACGGACCAAAGTCACACGCTGCTGCTGCGCCACCGCCAGGGGCCACCCCACAGTGTGAATGCTCCATTCTGCATCCTCCCTAGTATGGTCCCATATCAGTCTATGCAGTGCAAATGAGAGCCCTGCGACAACTCAGCCTGGGTCTTTTCCTCCCGCTTCCCTTGCACGTTATTCAAGAGCCAGTTTGGTATAGTGGTTAAGTGTACAGACTCTAATCTGGGAGAACCAGGTTTGATTCCCTACTCCTCCACTTGCACCTGCTGGATGACCTTGGGCAAGCCATAGCTCTGTACCAGCTGTTCCCTCAAGGACAGTTGTCTCAGAGCTCTCTCAGCCCCACCTACCTCAGAGTGTGTCTGTTGTGGGGAGGGGAAGGGAAAGGAGTTTGTAAGCCGCTGTGAGACTCCAAGTGAGTGAAGGGTGGGATATAAATCCAATCTCTTCTTCTTCATTTTGCCAGTCTGTCCTCAGCCATGATGTCTCTTCTGGATTTTCTCCATAAGTGACATCATGTCATGCAGAATGCTGGCAATATATATATTTTAAAGGCACTGATAAAAGCAAGGGGCAATAAGGGGTACCAGCAGGAGGTCTCCCACTGTGGTGGCAAGCCTGATAACCCTAATTCCAAAAAGGTAGTCATGTTAGCCTGTTGCAGAAGAGTAAAATAAAAATAATGGGCACCTTATATTATATATGTTCTCTAGTTTATTTATTAGCTATCTCGAGAGTCTTGAGAATATTTTATTAAATGAAAAGTTGCCATTTTATAAATAAATATTTTCCACCCAAGATAATAAGAATAACAGCAATAATAATTTGAAAGTACTTTTTTCTTTATGCTGATCCTTTTGTTCCTTTTGTTTTCCTTTAGCAACAACGTTTTGGCAGCCAGGCCTTTAATATCATCCTTAAGCTGCCATTTATTTAGATTTCTACCATCGGCTCCCTCCCTCAGAAACAAATGGCCTGTTTTGTTAAGTCATGGCCATGGATATTTCCTTCAACTTATCATATTGAGAACTACTACAGACAGGAATGCTTTCAGGCTATTTGCTAAGAAAACTAACATAAGCTCCTTATCAAAAAATATTACGTTTCCCCGAAAGGTGAAATGTTCTGTCAGTTGTTCAGGCCATGTGAAATTCCTTCTTCATTGTGACAGGTCAGTGCATAGGAGTTGATGGCACACAATGGCCGCCTAGGATGAAATCTGGAGCCCTCAGCTATAGATGACAACAGGAGCAGCCGGCCTTTTCCTCCTGTCAGATCTCAGATGTGGGTTGTGATTCACAATTCAACCAACCTCCCCCTTCTCTTTAGGAGTGCCAGCAATCATTGCACACAGAAAGATCATGAGTTCTGCGGAATTTGATGGTAAGGATGGGTCATCTGATTGCAAGATGGTAGGTTTCAGACTGATAAAAGGAAGTGCAGCTTCACATGGTATATAATTAAGGAATTCGCCATGTATAATTAAAGAATTCACAAAGAAATTCACAACTTAAGGGATTCACTGCTGCAAAAACTGATGATGGCCACAGATTTAGAAAACAGATTAGACAAAATTCAGATGTGTATGTGATGCATCAAAAGCTATTAGCTGGGATACTTAAACAGAACCTGCATTTACCGAAGTGGTATACCTCAGTGTGGCCGATGCTGCAGACAAATAAGATGGATTGGAGTTGCATTCATGGCCTGCTCGCAAGCGCACACAGTGGCATTGGCCTGTTAGAACATTCAGTGGTGATATTTTAAGAACAGTTTGCTCAGGAAAGCTTCATGAAAACAGCAGTTATTTATTATATGTTAAAATATAAAATAATTGCTATTTTCATGAAGCTTTCCTGAGCAAACCAGAGAAAAATGTAAAAAGAATGAAATTTTGTGCTGTATATAATCATTTTATATACACAACTAAAAGAACATAAGGTATTATAGTGTCAAATCTGTACAAAGTAATTGTTCAACTATTATTTTACTTTTGGCGTATGTTAATTGTACACAATAAAAACTAAGAAATAAAGAAAAAGATACCACAGATTGTGAAAAGGGTAGATCTTTGCTTAGGGCCTGTTTCTCAGATCCAAGTGTTATCAAAATATACAACATGTCTGTCTGGATCAAATCAAGACTAATCTAATACCCATGTTCTGTTTCCAAAACCTGTCTGTCTGTTGCCCTTGAAAGCTTACTGGAAGGACAAAATGGCTAAGGCTATCCCATTTTGGTTCTTGACAGCATCTGATATTAAGAGCTACACTTTTGCACTGATGATAGTTCCATCCAGCATGGCCAGTAACTATTCTCTGTAAATTTGCCTCATCCATTTGTAAAGCCATAACATTAATGGCCATCAACAAATCACAGAGGATTTTTGATGCAACCACTGAGATACCAAGGAAAATGGGAAAAGTCAACAGAAGTGGGGAAAGGGGGGAGGAAAGAGTAGGGATGCAAGAATGCATGAGCTCAATTCCCAGCAAAAAGGATTAGATTGTAGGTGATGTGAAAGATCTTTGCCTGAGAGTCTAGAGAGCTGCTGCCAGTCAGAGTAGACAATACTGACCTTGATAGTATAGACCAATGGCCTGACTCAGTATAAGGCAGCTTCATGTATTCAGTGTTGGGGGAGCACAGCAACAGGAGCAAGGAGGAAGATTATGAAAATGCAAGATGGCAGGACAAATTCCGGTGACAATAGGGTCTGAGGTATGGGCTCAAAGTGCAACCCCTCAATTCCTGCTTTCTCTCACTGGAGGATGAAAAAGAACAAGATGCAAGATAGTTTATTTAGCTGTTATGGATCCCTATGAATTTGGCTATGAGCTTCATCAGGGGACCTTTTACAGAGATTTTTCAGCTCCCACCTTGAACAGTAAGGCAGGAGCTAGAAAATCTCTGTAGATGATCCCCTGACAAGGCTCATAGCCAAATACATAGGGATCCATAAGAGCTAGATAAACTCTCTACCTTGCACCTTGTTCTTTTTCATCTCTCCTGCCCATTGGTGCAGCCATCATTCCCCCACCCCTGGTTTTCTGGTGCATGTATCCTTCTGCTTCCCTCCCCTTAAGTCTTGTGCACATGACTGCGAGAGTCGAAGGGTATCTTCTGAAAACTTCATTATTGTTGCAAACACTGGTCACGTATTAATGGGCACCTAACTGATCTGTTATCATAATTAGGGATCTGGAACCTATCTTAAAGCTAGAGAACAGGAGACAGCTGATACTGGCTTGACTAAACTGGAGGCAGCATATGCCCGAGGGGAAAACAGTAGCAGCAGTTCTTGGATTTGTCTGCAGAGGGGGATTGGGGAAAGTGGAGTGATGTTGTGGGGAAGATGGTACAGTCTGTGGGCTTGTTGCTGTCCCTCCATAATTTTTATTCAAGCTGTTTACTTATAGATAAACAGATTGCTACTGTCATAGATTCTAGTGTTCTTTCTTCCAAGGAATCTGGGTGCAGAAGTGCTGCACTGGACCATCACTTGGGCAAAGCAGACCACAAAACAACAGTATTCAGAGGGATTTTTGGTGGTTCTTCCTGTCCTTCACAGAGATGTTTAGTTGCTTTTAAAGCACTGAAGAGCCATAGATCAGAGGTAGTAGACCACATACTCTGCATGCAATGAACATTCAAAATTTCCAGCATTCCCAGTTAGAAGACTTTCAGAAGAGCTAGGAAAGACCTTGGAGAACTCTGCAGGAAGCCTTGAAGATTCAGTGCCAGTTGGAATGCACAGTTCTTGTTGTTTTTAGGTTTTTAAAAATTATTTTGTTGCATTGTTTTCATTTGTTAGCTGCTGCAATCTCTGCTCTGCTCTGGTCAACACCACTTTACCAACACTAGGAATGCTTTCAAATCTCTCATCACTGGAATGTACTATTTGAATCTAAGTTGTCCATGTTGTGGAATGAAACTGTATTCCTATTCTTTTCACCCATTTTTCCTTGGTGTGACCTGCACTTTTGAGAGGGAATGTACAATTGAATATAGAGTGGGATACAATATACAATTGGGATTAACTATTGAGTGACATTTGTCCTATCTTATCATTGAGTTTCACTTGTTATTTGTTTGCAGAAGGAGGAAAATACATATCTTTTTTAAAAAAAAGATTGTTTATTTTTAACTAATAGAATCTTGACATTGATAGATTTTTCGCCATCAGTTGTGTAATAAAGTTGTCTACATCTGTTCCTTCTCATGTTGCTTGCCTTTTTCTTTTTTTAAAAAAAATTAAGTTAATGAGAAAATTTCAGAAATCTTCTGCCCAACATTAATGGGTTTTGGAATTGGTTCATTTCAGTTGCTTTCTTGACTAATTTCCAGTTTGAAAAGGTTACACGGGTCAGGAAAAGGTGAGCATTGACCTCCATAGGGATTGGGAAATACCTGGAGATTTTGGGGGTGGAGCCTGGAGAAGGCAGGGCTTGAGGAGAGGAGGGACCTCAGCAGGGTATAATGCCAGAGTCCACCATCCAAACCAGCCATTTTCTCCAAGGAAACTGATCTTGGTTGTCTGGAGATCTTCAGATGCCATCTGGAGGCTGGCAACCCTGCTTCCAAAAGGTGTCCCTTGGACCTGGATATATTTTGTGGATATATTTTGAATGAAAAAAATTGCCTGATGTTAACAGAACTTTCAGAAAAGCTTTCCATAATGAAAATAAAGTCTGAAACTTTTTTCTAAAACCACAGCTCAGTTGAATTTGTTCCCAAACATTCTCTTCAATTTTGGTGTTGAATATTCTCCTATATCCTACAGCTGCTCAAATATTTGATAAATATTCTCCAAATATTTAGCATTACTGTAAGTAATGTAACATAAAGTAACATTTGCCCTCAACTATGCCAATAAATAGCTAAATCTGATTGATTATTAGGCATTATGGCATCTTCATGTCCAATATGCGATCCTCAATTGTCTTGGATCAAGATACTTAAACAAACAAACAAAAACTAACCAAAACAGCAGCAAACAGTGTGGGTGTCTGCAGTCCCAAAAAAGGTAAGATTACGCAGAGATTTCAGCCCTTCTGAAATAACTATTGTTGAGCTCAAAAATGAACCTGGTATTTCTCTCAGTCCTACTTTAAACCTTGCTGTGAATCTTCTCTCTCAAAATCTTGTGTCCTCCCTGCAAATATTTCTGCTGTCTGCCCCTCTTTCTGTGAGGGAAAAACTCTTCCTCACCCTATATGCCTGTTCCTATTTTTAGATAGTCCACAAAATGGATAACTCTTTAAAGTGAGGGAATTAACAAGTCTCACACATTTAGAGCACCAGAGCCAAAAATAAGTACAATATTTCCATTCAGAAAGGGGAAATAACACTTGGCACACTAAAGCGCTTCCTAGTTGGAGGGCTTCTGAATTTTCTCCAAAGTCAATTTCCTTTTCCTTAAGTGTGGGAAATACTTCCTGCACCAACTATGATCACAAAACTTATGCCAATACATTTTTTTTAAATCCTCTTTGTTATGATCATCGACTATACCAAAGATGTTCAGCAAACGGAAGAAAAAGTTAGGATGGATCCTATGAGCGATTTTCAGTGTTATTTTTTACTGTATTGTTGACAAGACATACATTTTAGAGGGGAGGGAAGGATTCCTATTCTGTAACTGTGTGCTTTGTTAAAAAACAGGGCTGAACAAAAAAACCACTCGGGGTTGGGGGGTTTTGTGAGCATCTTTTGTTAAAGTTGGATGATTGTTCAGCACCCTTGACATAAATTTCATCTGAGAGTGTGGGAAAGGCAGAGAACTTGCTTATAATAAGAGCAAATGGAAAAGTCGTGTGTGTGGAATAGGTGGGTCTAGGGCTGACAGACCTGTCTTGGCAACTATCAGGAGACTGAGGGTAGTGGGGGGGGGGGGCAGCTGTCAGCAACTGTGTGATGTCCCTTCTGGGGGATACCCAAAAGGGACATCACACACACCCATTAGAGTTTTCAGCAATTCCTAGAGAGACATGACATCCCTTCTGGGTTTTCCCCAGCACTGACATGAAGCCATCACCCTGATGGCCATTTTTTTAAAAAAATCTTCCACTGCTGCTCAAAGCAAGACTGGCATTCCTAGGTGGATCTGTTTTTGTCAAAAGATCCTGAAATGAAAGAGAAACTAGGAGTGGATTATTGTGGGGAGGAGCAGACGGTATGTGTTCTTTAAACTGCAGTTCATTGGTGATAGAGCAGTGTTAGTGCTTAATTTTTAAAGACAAAACTGTGGGAAGAGCTTTAATCTGTATGGGAGGTGTGCCACTGACCTAGAAATCCTATTTTTTTAAATTCTAAACAGCTGTCTGCCCCTCTTTCTGTGAGGGAAAAACTCTTCCTCACCCTATATGCCTGTTCCTATTTTTAGATAGTCCACAAAATGGATAACTCTTTAAAGTGAGGGAATTAACAAGTCTCACACATTTAGAGCACCAGAGCCAAAAATAAGTACAATATTTCCATTCAGAAAGGGGAAATAACACTTGGCACACTAAAGCGCTTCCTAGTTGGAGGGCTTCTGAATTTTCTCCAAAGTCAATTTCCTTTTCCTTAAGTGTGGGAAATACTTCCTGCACCAACTATGATCACAAAACTTATGCCAATACATTTTTTTTAAATCCTCTTTGTTATGATCATCGACTATACCAAAGATGTTCAGCAAACGGAAGAAAAAGTTAGGATGGATCCTATGAGCGATTTTCAGTGTTATTTTTTACTGTATTGTTGACAAGACATACATTTTAGAGGGGAGGGAAGGATTCCTATTCTGTAACTGTGTGCTTTGTTAAAAAACAGGGCTGAACAAAAAAACCACTCGGGGTTGGGGGTTTTTGTGAGCATCTTTTGTTAAAGTTGGATGATTGTTCAGCACCCTTGACATAAATTTCATCTGAGAGTGTGGGAAAGGCAGAGAACTTGCTTATAATAAGAGCAAATGGAAAAGTCGTGTGTGTGGAATAGGTGGGTCTAGGGCTGACAGACCTGTCTTGGCAACTATCAGGAGACTGAGGGTAGTGGGGGGGGGCAGCTGTCAGCAACTGTGTGATGTCCCTTCTGGGGGATACCCAAAAGGGACATCACACACACCCATTAGAGTTTTCAGCAATTCCTAGAGAGACATGACATCCCTTCTGGGTTTTCCCCAGCACTGACATGAAGCCATCACCCTGATGGCCATTTTTTTTAAAAAAATCTTCCACTGCTGCTCAAAGCAAGACTGGCATTCCTAGGTGGATCTGTTTTTGTCAAAAGATCCTGAAATGAAAGAGAAACTAGGAGTGGATTATTGTGGGGAGGAGCAGACGGTATGTGTTCTTTAAACTGCAGTTCATTGGTGATAGAGCAGTGTTAGTGCTTAATTTTTAAAGACAAAACTGTGGGAAGAGCTTTAATCTGTATGGGAGGTGTGCCACTGACCTAGAAATCCTATTTTTTTAAATTCTAAACAGGCAGGAAGGGCATTGACTGCTGTTCCATAATAGTAAGCCAAAGTCTCTCAGCCTCTCTTTCAGGGAACCTTTCCATCCAGTTCAGGGTCCCCAGGCAGTGAACAACCAAAACATTAGAACAAAATTTAAATTGCATGGGTATGTGTTTGCATATAAAACAATTAAGACAGTCCAAACACATAGATGCAAAGAAATAAATGGGAAGGTGGGTCAATGGGGGTCACTGAGAAAAGACTAAACAGCACAGAAAAATCTTCATCCAGTGGTGGAAGACAGTGACAGAGGGTAACAAACAAATCCCTGAGAAGGGAATTCTATAAATTCAATGGCACAGCTGAGAAGACCCATTCTTTGGTTGCTGCTACCCATCTAATTTCAGATGGTAGAGGCACCTAAAGCAGGGCCTCCAAAGGTGACCATAATCCTTATGCCATGTTGGTCCCAAGGCATATAGGGCTTTCATGGTCAATACCTACATCTTGAATTGGGCTTGGAATCAAATTGGGAACCAGTATAGATGGAACAAGATACTCTTCAAGGGTAGCCTCACACACAGAGCACATTGCAGTAGTCTAATATAGATGCTATCAGGGTATGCACCACAGTGGTTACATAAGAACATAAGAGAAGCCAATGTTGGATCAGGCCAGTGGCCCATCCAGTCCAACACTCTGTCACACAGTGGCCAATGGTTGCTCCATGGTGAAAAACAAGCCCTCTGTATGTATTCAGAGGTACTTTATTATTACCTAATTTTTATTTCTGTTTAAGAAGTCTCTGTTATAGATTTATGGAATGATCCCAAGTTAGTCCCTTGTCTCATGGGACCTATGTCCTATAAATTGTTGTATCAATGCCTAATTCTTTATCAATAGTCATCATTTTTTTTGTATTTGACTTGTATTGTAGTATGTAGATTGCTTCATCTGCTCTTTTTAAATTGACATCATCTGCCTGTGTACAGTTTGATTTAACTTGTTGAATTTTTGCTTGTAGCACACTTCAAGACTGAACTGTGTTGGTGTTGATATTACCTGCTGGGCCACACCACTGGCTGCCCCTAGCTCCACCAAAAGAAATATCCCTCTTTTCAGCTGTGCAATTTGGTAAAGAATACTATTGGCCATCTTTTTTCTTCTCAAGCCTAAACACCAGGTAACAGATCTTGGCAACAGCATCCTTTTTTAAAAAGGAAAAGTCTTATTTGTTAAAAGGGGATAATGGGAATAAATCCAATACAAACAAAGAACTAAAATACAGGATACATATTACAGAGCTGTTATAAACACTGATTATACAAACTCAAAATTATCTTCTCATTCTAGATGAAAAAACATTCCATTTCCCAGATTTATCAGACACTTGGCCATGTAATAAACAGGTTAGTTTACATAAGTGAATACACTCCGCTAATTTTTCTAACCAATTCTCCTTCTTCAGAGTTATATTCTTCTTTCACTGTTGAGCAAATGTAAATCTTGCATTAAGCAGAATTAAGAACAAATTCATGAACATCCTTAGAAAGGAGATCCACCTAAGTCAACAAAAAAGTCTTAGGGGATAATGGTAACTAGGGGTGTGCAATTTTTTTACCGGTATTTTTTGGTTCAGGTCTATTGGACCCAAACAAATTTCAGAATTCCCAAAAAATCACGAATCTAAATACCAATATGGTATTCAGATCCATGATTTTTCAGAAAACCTTATGGGGAGGGGGGGTGTCCAAGAGTCTCAAGAAGAAAAATACCAGTAAAAAAATTACCAGCCCAAATCCTGGGGCTGGCTTGGCTTCTCCTGCAATCAGGAGAAGGCAGCACAGAGCTGTGCCAGTGGGGAGTGATCTGCTTCCACCCCTCCCTCCCGACACAGCTGATCCCAGTTGGGCTGCCCTCTCCTGCTGCCCAGTTTAAATCAGGTGGCAGAAGAAAGCAGCAGGGAGCTGCATTGCAAGGAGTGATTGGCTCCCCATGGGTACAGCTGATGCTGGCTGGACTGCCCTCTTCTGCTGCCCAGTTTAAACCGGGCTACAAGAGAAGCCAGCTCTCAGCTCCCCGCCACCCTGGCTGATCTTCGGTGGACATCTGTGGTCCCTTTAAATTTTAAAGGGACTGCATAAGCCTGCCTGACAAATAGCTGAGAGGCGGGAGCAGTCTGCATTAGCCCTTTGGCAAATTTTCACAAAATTATAGGATGACAAGTGCCACTGATACAACATTTTTATTAAATTTTCGTTGGCAGAAAGGTTTGCTGAGAAATGTAACCCACTTCTTAGCACTGATGCCCAGATCTCTGGGTTTACTGGGGCTTTCAGATTATTTTTAAAAATCTGCCAATTGGATTCTTATTTCATCTCTACATAGTAGTGTTTGTAAAAAAAAACTTTTAACCCAAAGATACTGGGATTTGCCCATCGCTTAGAGCTGATATCTCTGCAAATGAAACAACTGTTTGCCCATTAGTTATTAAGGATTTAAGATCAGACATCCCCAGACTTTAAAATTCCCTTCCTTTACAGCTTGATTAAAATCTTTAGATCTTATAGCAGAAGCCAACAGTGATATTCTAGGGGCTAATTTTGATCTGACTTTTGTCCATGTATTATTATTTATTTATTTATTTATTTAATTTCTAAGCCGCTCTTCCCGCATTCGCAGGCTCAGAGCGGCGTACAGGACCTGGTACACCAGGATTCCGTAAACATAATAAATATTAAAACAATATAAAACATTTCATTAAGGTTGGGGCCACCACTGAAAAAGCCCTCCCCCTCGTGGTAGCGAGCCTAGCTTCTCTGGGGCCAGGTATAGTCAGCCGATCTTGGGCCCCAGACTGTAGTGCTCTCTGGGGTACGTATGGGGAAAGGCGGTCCCTCAGGTAGGTTGGACCCAGGCCATTTAGGGCTTTAAAGGCAAGCACCAGCACCTTGAAGCGGATTCGGTACGCTATTGGCAGCCAGTGCAGCGCTGCCAGCACAGGCCGGATGTGCTCCCATCTCAGGAGGCCCATCAGCAGCCTCGCTGTGGCGTTCTGCACCAGCTGCAGCCTCCAGATCAGCAACAAGGGCAGCCCCATGTAGAGAGCGTTGCAATAGTCTAACCTTGAGGGGACCGTTGCATGGATCACTGAAGCCAGGTCAGCACGGTCCAGGATTATCTAAGGCATTGCTACCAAACTTGTCCATAGCATAATAATGATTTTTATCCCTATTATTTAATCAAATATAGACTCTCAAGGGGCAACAGCATCACTTTTGTCCTGCCCTTTCCTTCTTCACAATTACCCATAAACCTTTCTGCTTTGGGGGAATGATTCTGATCTGATTCTCATTCTGCTTTCTCCAGTGGTTTTGGAATTCCATTTACTTGAGCTTGCTTCCTAAGTGGAACTGATGCAATAGGAAGACTCCATGTTTCTATTTCCAACTTTTCTACAGTGCATGTGCAGTTGGTCACAGCTTTCAGATCTGCCCATTCATGCATATCTCCCTCTCTCTCCCCCAGTTTACCAATCTGTATGTGTGCAGAAATGCTCCATTGTTCTGTTTTGTATGGAGCACTGAGCCTGGGCAGTTTGCCACCACTTTCAGTTCCTTCTGTTCATTAATGACTTTTTCTCTCCTCTGCATTGCTGATGCACTTGTGTTCATTGATAAAACAGAACCCCCCAAAAAGCAATCTTGATGTGACTGTGTATATGACTGCATGATAAATCTTTTGTATGGTGTTTTATCAGTGTTACACAGGAACATGTGAAAATCAGTAAATCATCACAAAAAAACAAAGAATCTGGAGGCAGTCATACTTACAGCTGTATCAACATTGTTTATTTGTAGTGTTTTATCAGGGAATATGTGCATATAAGTAAGTTGGGGAAGACGGATGCAAATGAACTGAAAGGAGATAAAGCCGCAGCATACACATGTGCACAAATTTTGAAATTAATTTTTTTAATTCTGCTACTTAAACCTAAATTAAGGAGGAATGGAATTCAGCAACACAGTAAATTTCCCTGACAGAAAGGGATGCAGTGCGGAAAATCAACTCATCCCTATTTCTCACATTATTGCTGAATGGGAAAGCATCTCATTTGGGTTTGGGCCTGATTGCAGGGGCAGATATGGGGGACAGCAGTGATAAACTGAGAGTTCTTTGCCACATAAGAATAGTTGACTATGGAATGGGGGGAGACACTGGCACCCCCATTACCATATGTGAATTGCTTTACGCTTATCGTTAAGAAATCACATTTTCTTTTACAGCACGTCTATAAAACGCTGATTATAATAAATGTGTGCTTAATTAATACATTAGGACAGAAAGACATTTATTCTCTTTTTATTTGCTTCTGTGCAAATTTAATAATGCAAGAAAGGATTCTCAGATGCTAAAGGGGGGGCGTTATGAAAACACCATTGGTATTGATACTGAACAGCTAGATTCAAGTCCAGTAACACCTTAGGTACAAGCAAGTGTTTCAGGGTATAAGCTGTTGAGAGTCAAAGCTCCCTCCATCCAATATGAGTTGGAATGAATATTTTGGAGTCCTTCTATCCTAGTCAGAAGGTGGGAGGGGCATTGCAAAGAAGGAACTCAGGATGCAGAGGTACAATGGGCATAGTAATTAGCTTGATTAGAGTGGAGGGGAAATGTATGAGGACAGAAAATTAGCATTTTTAGTGAGATGAGCAGGTCTCCGTTCGAGCCGGGGCGCGCCGGAGCGTCGCTCCGGCAGTGAAGAACGGCTGCCCAGGGGGCGGGTACATAAGCCCCGCTCCCTCCTCCCAGGCGTGCTGAAGGAGCGATCAGAGGAGCAAGGAGGTAAGGGTTCAGCACTCCAGGGAGTGGGGCCTCTGCTCCAGGCAGGGCCTTTTGTTTTTGTTCCCCTAGTGGCCGGGCAGGTGGAGGAGGGGGGGCGGTGGGCCTCTGCTCCAGCGAGAGCATTTTTTAAAATTTCCCCTCCTGGCCGTGCAGGAGGAGGGGAGGGTGGCGGCGGGCCTCTGCTCTGGCGAGAGCATTTTGTTTTTGTTCCCCTCCTGGCCGTGCAGGAGGAGGGGACGGTTCAGCTGGCCTCTGCTCTGGCGAGAGCATTTTTTTAAATTCTCCCTCCTGGCCGTGCAGGAGGAGGGGAGCGTGCAGCGGGCCTCTGTTCCGGCGAGAGCATTTTTTAAAATTTCCCCTCCTGGCCGTGCAGGTAGAGGGGGGAGGGTTCAGCTGGCCTCTGCTCCGGCGAGAGCATTTTGTTTTTGTTCCCCTCCTGGCCGTGCAGGAGGAGGGGAGGGTTCAGCTGGCCTCTGCTCCGGCGAGAGCATTTTTTTAAATTTCTCCTCCTGGCACTGCAGGAGGAGGGGAGGGTGCGGCGGGCCTCTGCTCCAGTGAGAGCATGTTAAAAAAATTTCCCTCCTGGCCGTGCAGGTAGAGGGGGGAGGGTTCAGCTGGCCTCTGCTCCAGCGAGAGCATTTTAAAAAATTTCCCCTCCTGGCCGTGCAGGTAGAGGGGGGAGGGTTCAGCTGGCCTCTGCTCCAGCGAGAGCATTTTGTTTTTGTTCCCCTCCTGGCCATGCAGGAGGAGGGGAGGGTTCAGCTCCTTGGGAGATTTTCAGACAGAGGCTAGATGGCCCTCTTGACAGCCATGCTGATCCTGTGAACTGAGGCAGATCAGGAGAGGGAGGGCAGGAAGGACTGCATCAGTGCTTGGTTCTCCTAGCCCTTTATTTCATGCCCAGTGAAATGCTGATCTCCACTTTGGAGCCAGGAAGCAATTTTTCTCCAGGCCAGTTTGGCTGGAGATCCTAGGGGTTTTTTTGTCATCTTCTGGGCATGGATGTGTGTGGGGAAAGGAGGTATTTGTGAATTTCCTGTGAAAGGGGTTGGACGAGAGGAGGTTACTTCCATGATATTCTCTCCCCCCACCCCCACTGAGCCATACATGGAGTGGCTAGCAGGGGACTGATGTGAGTGAAGCACCGTCTCCAAAGGGGGGATGTGAAGTGTTTACACATTTATTCTGGGCATGAGCTGCACAAAAAAAAATTAAACAGCTCCCAGGGAGGGCAACTGGACAAGAGGCTGTCTGAACCATTTGAGTGCAATTTTATCCGATCTCTGAAGCTTATCAAGGCCAGCCCTTGTTAGATCTTGGATGGGATCACCACCAACATAGTCAGGGCAGGCTAATCTGAAGCCAGGACTCTCCCTGCAAGAATTTCTTTGTTCCCACTAATTTTGTTTTCCCCGTTTCTTCCAGAGGGAGGTGACCCCCCCCCCCCACTTCCTGCTGCTTCAGCTATTTGTCAAAGAAAATCCCATTCAGGTTACTGGCAGTCTACTATATAACTAGCAAAAGGTGTCCTATCTCAATCATTGTGTAAGTAAAATCATAACTATTTATTTTAAGTAAAGGAGAAAGGGGGGAGTCATATATGCTGAGGGTGCCCCCTCTGGTTTAGTTAAAACTCCCCCCCCCTTCGGCCTTAACCTGGATGGCCCAGATGAGTGCGATCTCAGAAACCTGGCTAGACCACCCCTGTTAGTACTTGGATGGAAGACCACCACCATAGTCCAGGGTTGTGATACAGAGGCAGACAATGGCAAACCATCTCCATTGGCCTGTTGCCTCAAGAACCCTGAGGGGTCACTGTAAGTCAGTTGCAACTTGACGGCACTTTACACAGACACAAACACACCTTTTTGGATGCAACTGCAAGTCCTTATGTGTCTTGACACATTGAAACTGTTTGTTCTTGGAAAACCTCTTTGGATGTGTTGTAGTGTTGTAGTGGAGACAGAAATGTTTGCATGTCAGATATGAGTGGGTGGTGTTCCTTTAACCTTGGCTGCTTCCATGCAAGGGATCCCTTGGCACTGTAGACAGATTACTCTTCAGCAAAATGCTGGAAGTGAACACTAACAGGTTCCTCACAGTTTTTTTAAATAATGCAGCACTTTGCTCCCCTTAATGTGCAGTGTCACATTCCCACACAGCCTGCTTTCCTATGAGCAGCTGTGTTAAAGAAATGGTTAGACCAGGAAATCTGCATTTTCCATCAACTGAGCAAGAGAAACAATTCCTACTGGAATCCTCTTGGAACACATTGCATCCTAATTTTGCTCAAACTCAAGTGTATCAGAGATCCAGTTTGGTGTAGTTGTTAAGTGCACGGACTCTAATCTGATTCTCCACTCCTCCACTTGCACCTGCTGGATGACCTTAGACAAGCCATAGTTCTGGCACAGCTGTTCTTGAAAACGAGCAGTTTCTGTCAAGAGCTCTCTTAGCCCCACCTACCTCCCAGGGTGTCTGTTGTGGGGAGGGGAAGGGAAAGGAGTTTGGTATCCTGGTATTCCCCCTCTTTACCTGACATGGGTGATTTGTTTGTTTTCCCCCACGAGTGCCATCAGATAGGCTTGCCAGCTCTGAGTTCGGAAATACCTTGCAGAATTTTGGGGTGGAGCCTGAGTGGTGGGTGTGGCCTTCTGACACACTTCCGGTGATGTCAGGGGGTGTGGCCTTCTGACACACTTCCGGTGATGTCAGGGGGTGTGGCATATGCTAATGACTTATGATAATGAGCTCCTGCAGCTCTTTTTCTACGAAAGGACCCCTGGAGATGAGAATCCTAATGCATCCACTGTTCTGAACTTATGAATGAAGTCAAGTTCAGCAATCCAGTGTTGTAATCTCCCCTTGAAGCTTCTCTATTTGAGGAATGCCGCTGTTAGGTCAGAAATGGAATAACCTGGAAGATTAAAATGTGCCCTACTCGTTTTTAAAGTGGTGGGGGTTTTATGTTGGATTTACATCCATTTATTTTTTGCATAGGGGCTGACTTGTTTGTTTGCTGTAGATAGTGGAAGGGTGTCGCTGACATTTGGTAGCATATACAACGTTGGAAGATGAACAAGTGAATAAGCCCGAGATGATGGCTGGTGTTGTTAGGTCCAATGATGGTGCTATCCAAGTGAATATGGGGGCAGAGTTAGCATCTCTGGTCCTAGAGTCTGTGGTGGAGGACAGACTGGCAGAATGAAGCGCAAGGAAAGCGGGGCAAAAAGACCCGAGCCAAGTTGTCGCAGGGCTTTCTGGTTGCACTGTGTGGACTGATGCGGAACCATACCAGGGAGGAAGTGGAATGGAGCGTTTGCACTGCAGGGCGGCCCCTGGGGGTGGCGCCCCGGTTGTGCACAGCTTTGGTTCGTTTCGCCGAACTGCACGTAGGCACATGGGTGCATAGGCACATAGGCGCAGCAGCAATTGGGGAAAGATCCCATGACTGGGAGCTTTAACTCCATGAGCTGGAAGCATCCCCGCGGGCACTTGTGCGCTCAAGCGCACAGCACACATGGGCAGTTACGCTGGATAAGCGGGTTCACATTACCGGCACCACTTGATTGTGGCTTATTTGCATCCACACTTCCAGGAAGCGTGATCAATGTGCACCCAAACAGCTTGCCACAGCTTTCACCTGGTACTTTTAACAAGCGGGATCAAAACACTTCAGGATGGGGTGAGTATGGCACGGGAACGCCAGAGAGCTGTGGCTTGTGAACCAGCCCACTTAATCCACTTGAGAAACATGCCTATATCAGGCCAAAATGCCAGTCTGAACTCAGCCTGTGTTTGTGTTAGGAAAGACACTGTTGTAGGTGAGAAATTGTTTAAGGTCAGGAGGAGGCTGTCTGGGGGCAAGAAAAGGTTTGTCTCCCAATGCCTGTGAAAGAGGAGTATCATTGTCTGGCATAGGTTGTAGATGATGTGTTGAAGCGGTTTGAGCTGAGAGCAGTGTGTGACCACTAGTAGCGTTCAGTTGTTGTTTTATTTGTGCCTATCTTGTAGCAGGTTATCCCTTGGTATCATTCTGGCTTTGTTGATCTGTTTCCTTACTGCATCAGGTGGTTATTATAATTCCAAAAAAGTCTGTTGTAAATCCTGCGGGTGAGTATTTCCATCTGAGGGATCAGAATGGATACAGCTGTAGCATAGAGCTTGGCAGTAGATGATGGATCATTTGGTGCATTTAGAATGGTGACTGGAGGCATGTAGATATATTTGGCGATGAGTAGGTTTCCAGTATAAAGTAGTTTTATGCTTCCACTATGTATTTGTACAGTGGTGTCTAGAAAATGTATTCCTTTTGTAGATTGGCTCGTGGTCAGGTTGATGGTGGGGTGGAAGTTGCTGAAGGCCTGGTGAAACTTCTCCAGCGTTTTTCCCCCCCTTTTGTCCAAATAATGAAAACGTCATCAATAAATCTCAGCTACAAAAAGGGGATTAATGGATGGGAGCTGAGGAAATGCTGCTCCAAGTCAGCCATGGAAATGTTGGCAAAAATGGTACCATGTGGGTGCCCATTGCTGTGCCATTGGTTTGAAGGAATAAATCCTCAACAAATTTGAAGTAGTTGTGGGTGAGGACAAACGGGCAGAGCTTGGTAGCAAGGTCAGCCATGCTGTTGTCAGAGGTGGTGTTCCTAATAGATTGTAGTCCATCTTTGGGGAGGCGTGGTGTACAAAGACTCAAGATCCATGGTGGCCAAAACAGTATTTCTGGAAGATCGTTAACAGATTGTATTTTGATTGATATTGAAGGCATTTGTGCCCAGCAGTGCTTCCTGTATCTTGCTTGCTTGCAAGCACATTTTCTTCTAGCTAGTGAAGAACATGGTGACCATCACCCCGAGCTCCTGGGACTATGCTTGCTTGTGGGTATCATCCATGGTGCCAATTCTGGTCTATAATCAGATTGATTCCTTTGTATCAAGTAGTGCGCCTTTTGGCTTGAGCATTTTTTATTTTTAAAAAGTACAGGGTAGACTGTATTAAGGCAAACAAATAAATTGGGTGTGTGTGGAGATTTTCCCCTTTCAGATGTATTCGAGACTAGATTTCCCCCAAAAAAGCTTATTCGTATATCTGTGGTCATTTTTTAAAAATTTTCCAAAACAACCATTGATGTGTTATTAAAACAGAATGCTATTTTATTCTGAATCAGGTCACTGCTCTCTAAAGGTTGGGACTGCATACTCTGCCTGGCAGTGGGATTTCAGACAGAGGTCTTTCACATCACCTGCTTTCTGATCCTTTTTATCAGGAGGTGCTAGGCATGGAACCTCAGACCTTCTCCATACAAAGCAGCTTCCCTACCACTGAGCCATGCCCCCCTGCCACACACCCCTCCCATGAGAAAGTTCTGTTTCTAGTGCCTTCCCTCAGATGGTGGGGGAACACAAAGCAGGGCCTCTGCCACTGTTCTTAGCTGTCAGGCAGGTTGGTATGGGAGTCAATGGTTGTTTAAAGACCCTGGTCCCAGACCATTTATCACTGCATAGGGACACTAGGCAGTCATGCATTCACTATGCCAGTCTTCCACTGTCCCTCATTTGAATGATGGCTTAACATTGTTCAGAAAAGCCAGCATCCTGTCCAAAATATATGGAAGAATTTGAAGACGGCCACAATTACAATATGTAGGCTAGGGTGGGGGAGGGGAGAGGGGAAGCAAGACAGAGAGGGAAAAGCAGGGGGGAATCTTTCAAGAGAGTTAAATTCATGAGGGCTACAGAGCCTCAAATTGAAATTATCTCTCTCTGCACTGATAAATAAACTAGCTCTGGTACCTAAATCATGACACTAACTATACGTTTCGATTTTTTTTAAAGTAGTGATTAGGTGGATACTCAGGGGAACCAGCTAGCCTTCCTAGAGATAACAGACTCAACTTAATATCAACTTAAAAAGAGACTTGAATTCTAACCAATCTCATGTAATGAATTGAAATTCTATAGCTTTCAGAGAAAGGGGAAAGCGAAGGGGAGAGAGAGAAAGAAAGAGGGAGAGGGGGGGGAAGCCCTGCGATGCGGCTCCATTCTCTAACTTGCTGTCAGGAAATATAATTTGTGTTCTCAGTGATTCACCTAGCTCCCATGCAGCATGCAAATTTATTTCCCTAATAATCAGACCTGGAGATTGCCCGAGTGGATTAATAGCATCATTCCTTATGACCGCCAGAATATTATGCACCTATGACATGGAAAAATTGTGTTAGTTCTACAGAGAAAACGTAAGGATATTTGTCCTCGTAGACAATATAATAGACCGGTGCATCATCAGATTACAATGTCATTTCAAAAACCTTGAATACAAATAATGTACAGTGAGGGGAAATATTGGTACAACCTCCCTTGATTCAGTAGCCTTGGATTCACATGTACTCTTTCTTTCTTTCTTTCTTTCTTTCTTTCTTTCTTTCTTTCTTTCTTTCTTTCTTTCTTTCTTTCTTTCTTTCTTTCTTTCTTTCTTTTTTTCTGCAAAGAAAAGGCAGAGGCGGTTTTTTACACAGTATCTCCCTGTTGTTCTTATGTTATTTCTTTAAGATGGTTCTGAACAAAATGGTCATTTCAGGAATCCGTTTCAGGTACATGGAGGGACATGTTATGCACTGATATCGGTGGGCAAAGATCTAAAGTAATTTATTTGCGCAAAGCAGTGGCACACACACACACACAGAGTCAAAATAGGAAAGAGTTCCATGTCATTGGGAAGGGTTGGACCCTGACTTGATCCAGAATTTTATAAAAAGAGAAACATTTCTCCCTTGTACTCTACCCATAGAACGCTGCCTAAGAGACAAGACAAAAAATGTCATTATTATGCACTTGGGAGCAATGAAATTAGCTCCTATTGCTGCCCCTAAGGTGGAGCAGCAGGAAGAGCCAATGAGATGACGCTAATGGGGAATGTTAATAGCATTCTCCAAGAAGAAGTTAGGATAATTAAACATGTACCGTCTCTTTAAAACCAAACGGCAAACATTTTCTCCGGCTGGGTGTTTACAAGAATTCCAATTTCAGGTCACAGTCATTTCAGAGATTGCTTAAGAAAGAGATGGGAATAACTTATCTTATTCATGTATTCAAAGAACCTTATAAAATGTGCAAAACAGAACAGTTAAGGGCTAAAGCATGTGTCTTATCTTGACAGGCCTCCTTTATTGCATGGAGTTGTTGTGTACTGACTTAATATATTGAACATTTTTGAGCTAATATACCTTGTAGGAAACCAGCCCCTTAATGTGATGGATTTTATAGTATCTCATTAGGGTGTGTTTATATAACCTGGTGCTAAACGCATTTCCAGATTCATGTTCCCTTATTAAAATAGTGAGCATCACTGATTTTTTGTTTTGTTTTGTTTTGGGGCTTGTGCAAAGTCGTTTCTACTATTAAGGAACCTGTCCTGAAAGTTATTTTCATAGATCACAACTAGAAGACACATATCCATTATCCTTCTTTACAGCGTCAATTATAAGAAACAGTAATTGCCTGCTCCACCTGCTTTCCAATTGGCGGAGAAGCGAAGCCGGACTGATTAAAATTCAAAGCAGCACACACACACCCTTTCTATTTCTCTCCTGCTTTTAGAAATATAAACATTTGTACAAATCCCTCCCAAACAGTATTTGTATTGGGCTTTATCAAGAATCATATTTTTTAAAATCAATCAAAATATGTCTCTCCCCCCCCCCCCTTCTTGCAGAATGACATACAGTAGCAAGAGTAATGTCTAGGTGAAATAGCTAGCATGCTTAGAAATTTAGCATTCGAAGAGGGGTATAAAAATCCCCATACTCTTTTGTATAATTCCATGGGCCCTTCTGGAGGAAACATAACATTAGAAAGGCAGTTTCTGGGGAGGGGGTTGTTTGTGGAGTCTGAGGAAAATACAAAGTGGAGAGGAACTGTAAAGATGTTAAATTGGTGTGTCTGTGTGCATCCCTTAGAGAGAGAGAGAGATTTTACTCTATAAAGTTTGAGATTTTGGATGCAGTTGAAATGCTATGCCTGTCATCCTATGCACATTTACTAATGAGCAAATCCCACTGAAGTCAGTGAATTCAGATGAGTAAACATGTTTAGGATTAGGGGTAATTTAGAATTTTTCATCCCTGTTGTTCCCTTTCGAAAGTCTCCATTTCAGTTTTGCTTCTCACTTGTACAAATCAGTGATTCTTTATTTTCATACTATCTTTTCTTTCCTTGCAATGAATTTTTGCCACAAAAGTTTGTTTTTTCAACATTATTTGTGTATCAATACATCAGCATTATACAATGTATGAATATTGTATGATTAAGTGACATGAATACTGTATACAATACATATAAAAGCTATTCAGCATGCACACAGAAAGCAACCAAATCTACAAAACCTAGAGTGAAAAGCGGAGAACCAAAATGGTTGAGAGAAATATAAGCAAATATCAAAAGAAACAAAATAGGGGAATTTATTTAGGAGCATGTTGCATAGGCAAATATTTAATAAGCAGAATTACATTCCAGGCAGGAAATATTACACGTTTTACTCTCGGTTTAATTCACAGGGAGTTTAATTCAACAGAGGAAAAGCTGGCCTTCTAAAGTCCTGAATTGTTTACAGCCACCCTTTCACTTTTCTGCGGGAGAAAGTAGAATTATTTTGCAACAAGCGGGGGGGGGTGTGTGTGGATGTAACATATATATCTGGTAAACTATATTTCTTGGTTTCACTCTCATACCATGTCAGTAGATAAGGAAAATAGTTTTTATATTTGGCTTAAGAATTTTTTTGCAGAACGAATATTTCTCTGTATGAACAAGAATCCCCCCCCCCCCCGCACCCCTCCACTTCCAATGTACACTTTTTAAAGAATATTGCCCTTGGCATTCAATTCATTATTAAACATTAAAGTTGTGTCAATTACTTACTCCTATACGTGATGATTATCTAAGCTGTTCTGCCAGCTTCTCGAAATCGGGTCCTGCAATGACTCCAACTTGATGTTGGGAATATAATTATTCGTTCAAATTCCATTTTGTTTCTTGTTAACCACTGAAATTGGTTAATTATTTTAATCCACCCAATGTCTAAATAAGCCACTGTCTTGATTTAGCAATTATTTTTTAATCAACCGTAAGCTTGGACATTTCTAAAGTTTTTTTTTTCCTAGACAGACAACACAGTGCGGGGGGCAGAACTGATGGCTGGGGGAGAAATGTGGCAAGTGTCTTGCTGAGCCACTTTAAAAAGAAAGTACCAATCTTTCTGCAAAACACTTCTCGGTATTAAACTGGTCCCCCCAGCTACTCAAGCTTGAGGTGCAATTATTTTACCATTCTACCATACCAGGCTTTTAAACAAAACAGTGGTTTCCACTCATTTACATGGTGAGTTCGATAATTTATTGCACGCATTCGGTCATCAACTTGCTATACAAACAGTTGGCCACCGGTGACCAATTTCACTAAGGTTAAGCAACATAACTTTAAATTAGAAATAAGCTAATGTGTCTTCATCAGGGGCCTGCTGAGTTTTCACCGCTGTTTATGAGATGATGCTAAATACGGATATAGAACGCACACACTGGGACCAATTCCTTTCGGCTTGAGAATGGGGGGGGGGGGGGAGAGAAGGCTTGAGCTTATTTCAAGTCCAGAGCTAATTAATGGGATAACATCTGCTTTAAGAAATTACTGTGGTGGTAGGCAATCAACTTTACTCCAAAGGTGCCGGGGAAAACTTATCTGAGAACGGAACCTTTACCACAAATGGTCTTCATCTGTTAATGGGACTGAGTATAGTGTCTTTCGTTCTCACTAGGCAAAATCTTTAAGCCTTTATGTCCCCTCCACCGCTATAGATTATATTGATACTTCATTGCCCCATTGCAAATCAGAGATGCTCATTTGTATTTCAGATGAACAGCATGTCATTCACAGAATATGGCTTTCCTTTGAAAGGAATCTTTCCCATCTCAGACAACTCAGGGCAGGTAACAATAAATTTAGAAGCAACTGTAAAACACGTTAAAATGTGAATAAAATCCAATTAAAGGGCTATAAAGATAACACACTTTTTTTTTTAAAGTCGGACCTCTATTGGGGTTAACCTCTGTTAACCTAATCAAGAAGGCCTTACACCACTTCTCATAACTGTTCATGCTCCGACCTTGGTTCCATTCATACATGCTTCCAGTGCCATGAGAGCTGTTTCCCTCTAGCGACATGCCAGAATGGTATTTTTTACTACTGGAAATCCATGTATAAGGCCAATTGTGAGCCTCCTTTCCATCTGGTCATTGCCTCCTCTCATTGTCCTCCTCTCAAAGTGGTTCTTACACCATTCCCATATCTGTGAACAGGGGAGTCTCATAGGAGACAAGAGTTCATGTTTATGGAGCACTCACTGAGAATGACATTGATTTGTGAAATAGCATGAGGTCCCTGAAATTAAACTCTGCTGAGAGTTCCTTGATCTGACTCTTTAAAAATAAAAATAAAATCTATGCCCATCTATACAGCTCAGCTTGCTACTTATTGAGACAAAATTGCTTACTTGTAGTAGGATTAGGGACACTTCTGCACTACAAACACAAACCAGTTTGATAGTGGTTTCACCATGAGAAATCTGGGCAATTGTCAAATTGCTTAGAAATCTATCATCAGATTTTATAGTCCCCTCTTAAGAATTACAATTCAGAAATGCTATACATATGCCATATCACAGTATTTGAAGATGAAACGAAAAATGGTGCAAAGGAAAGTATCTTTAATGTGTTTCGTGTGCAGCTTCGTCAGAGGGAATCTTCCACATTTATTTAAGTAGATCCAGTTTACATTCAGGTTGTAGTCAAAAGGAGAGAGAAAAACATAACCTAAAGAGTACTTTCCCTATCACAAATGGCCAGCTTGTCCAGCATCATGTGTGTGGGAATATGAGGGCATTTTCTCTACAAGAGAGATCTGCTGAGACATGTGTCTCCATGGGAGGCCATGTCCAGTGAATGAAAGGGCAAAGTGAGAGAGTGAGAAAGGGGTCAGAGTGCAGCTCCCAGGTTAAGACCAGTTTGGTCTTAGTGGTTAAAGTGCGCGGACTCTAATCTGGGTTTGATTCCCCACTCCTCCACTTGCACCTGGCTGGATGACCTTGGGCAAGCCATAGCTCTGTACCAGCTGTTCCCTCAAGGACAGCTTGGGAAAGAGCTCTCTTAGCCCCACCTACCTCACAGGGTGTCTGTTGTGGGGAGGGGAAGGGAAAAGGAGTTTGTAAACCACTCTGAGACTCCCTTGGGGAGTGGAGGGTGGGGTATAAATCCAATCTCTTCTTCTAAGACAAAGAGAGGCATCCCATTCAAAGAGATAACACCTATATACACTTAGAGTGATATAGCATCCCCCCAATGTCCAGGCATTCTGAGTTGCTCACTCCAACATAAACTGGGGGCTTTTTCACATGCTTAACTGACTCATTATTTTCTTGGCAGTTGATCCACATGCACAGGATTTAATTTGGGCTTGGTTCTTATGCATATCTGCCTCCCTTTGCATTTTTACAGTTGTGGGATCAGTTTATTTTCTTCCACACATGCCTTATAATGAGGGTTTCCAAGGGAAGATGCTGTCGGCATCAGCGGCATCAGGTCTTCCATTTTTTGTGCATGGTTATATCAATATATTGAAATCATGGCTACATTTTTAAAAAGGCACTAAAATATCAATACATAGATATATCCAGGGGTCGTTTCGTAGAAAAAGAGGTGCTGGAGCTCATTAGCATAACTCATTAGCATATTTGCATATGCTACACCACCTGACATCACCAGAAGTATGTCAGAAGGCAAGAAAGAAGAGAGAGAGAGGGAGGAAGGGAGGGGGAGAGAGAGAGAGAGAGAGAGAGAGAAAGAAAGCTGGCAGAGACGAGACAGCTACTAAGCCAAGCCTTAGAAATACCACTATTCTGGGAGGATAGCTTCAGTAGTGGCTGAAGCCTTCAAAAGGCTAGTCGGAGGAACAAGGACCTTTCCAGGGGACGGGGTCATTTTGCTGCAGCCGTGACACAAGCAGGCATTCCCCGGGGGGAGGGGGGGGGCTGGCACCAACTCCCAGAGCTGAGCTCCCTGGAGCTCCTGCTCAAAATGACCCCTGGATATATTGTTATAATGATAAGTTTAGCAGGTTCTCTGAATTCCTAGCTTTCATTGAAAAAAGAGGTAAATCTCTTTCCCTCGTGAAAATATAAGAAAAAAGGCATATTTCAACAAGAGAAGAAGCTAGAGACTTACTTTTAAAAAATAAAAGGTGGGAATTCAGAGAACCTGCTAAACTTATCATATCAATGGCATAGCAAAATTTTGGTGCCTTTTTAAAAAAAATCAAAAATGAAATCACTTGTCTTCAGCAGTGGGGGAGGAGTGGGAGTGGTTTGATGATGACAACAGTCCAATAATTTACTTCTGTAAACCCTTTAAAAAATTCAGTGCTTAGCAGGGTCTTGCTATGCAAATAGATGTTGTGATAGCCATAAACACAGATGGTTTTAAAAGGACAGATATTCATGGAGGATAGCAGACTATGAAAGGCTACTTACTAGCCATGATGAGAGAACCACCTTAACTAGAAACAGTAAACCTTTGAATACCATGGGTAGGAGGCCTTGCTCTTTTCATTGGTTCCCTAGGGCCATTGGTTGGCCACTGTGTGAAACAGGATGCCGGACCACTGGACTGATCCAGCAGTGTTCTTCTAATGTTCTTCAGATGTACAGTGGGTTGTTAAATTAGCAGTTCAGTGATAATTGCTTTATAGATGATATGGTCCTTCCAAACAAAAAGTTTATACAATTTCAAACAAACAGGTCTGTCACACTAATCCATCAGCTGCCTCAGAGTGGCCAATAAATACACTGAGAAAGCAGGAGGGAGGAGGAAGAGGGAAGGTCCATTGTTTTCTTTTATCACTATCTGTCCTTATATTGTGTCCTGTAGATTCAATGCTTTCAAGAAAATGTATGCAATGAATTGTGCGAAAACAAGAAAAAAAAAACCTTGGTCTTTGCAACAATGAGAACCACATTAATAAACATTCACCCTTACCTAAGAGGTGATCAGTTCAAAAGGTCACCTCCATAGTCTATTTCCCCATAATTTGTTTGCTATTGTGCCAGTTCTGTTTATTTGTTTGCAGGTAGGTATTGAAATATGCAAGCTATTGGGAATTAAATGCTTATTTGACTAACAATGCTTGTCTGAATTAATGGTATAAAAAACCATAGAGCTCTCTAAAAGCCCATTATTCAATCACACTTATGGAAATGCTACAAAGATGAGAATCAAGGTCTTTCAAAGAACAGTAATGTCCCTAGGTATGGGGAATGGGGGAAAGGAAATACACACACACACACACACTGTTACATTTAAAATTGTATAAACTAGTGAAATGAAACTGTGATTGCATCCCGTTTGGATAAATGATGACTATATCATTATACAATGATCCAGTGTGGACACAATTCCTGGTACCAGCTCACACTGCCACAAACTGTAGTTATGGCGGCTAGATAGTGGTTTTTTGTCCCCCCCCCCCCATGTATGACTGTTTTCCAAAGTTAAAGGTGGTCCATAAAATACTCAGTAAAGCAACAAACAAAACCAGCCCTTCATATACACCAGAAAACTCAGTATATATATATAAGACCGCTGGGATTAACTAAAAGCTCACCTGAAAAGCAATGGTTTGTATCTACTGAAAGATTTCTACATGTGCAAGGGTGCTTGCACAACCAGAGGTTGCACATTACTGGATCCAAGCCACTGTTTTACATCCCTTAAGACAGAGGGTTAGGCCAAAGTCATAGAGGCATTCGCTCCTCTGTGGTTCTTAGCCCTGCCAGCAGACTTTAACGTCCATTTTCACAGGAGGTGTACCTCTGCTTACCAGATTAAGAGGAACAGAAAATGGGTGAAGAAATGGTGCCTACATTTCTGGTATCTTCCCAGAGTCATCTTGCTGATCACTACTGAAAAAATGTACACTGGATTCCATATGCAGCTGCACCACTGATTTATGATACTGGCAATTTTATTTTCAGTCCTCTTTCCAATCATTTTCTATATTGAGTTTTTTCCTTCATTGCTATTACAAACTGAGCTGATTGTATGGATGATCTGACCGCGACTTCCCCCCCTCCCCGCCCGGATTTCTTTTCTTGTTAATAACAGCAAATTCAGACTCTATGACTGCGATCACACTGATGGCTTGTCATGGTATGGTGGCACCTCAAATTGTACTGGTTCAAAGTGTAGTGAAGTATTCCATCCAGACCACACACCCTGTGGCAGGTTACTCATGCAGCCTTTCTGTGGGAGGGCATCCACATTAGTGTTGTGCTTCAATTACAGAATGAGCCATAAGGATGGGTTTTATTCAAATGCAAACTGATGGATGTGCATATGCACATATAGGCAGCAACTAAAAAAAAAACAGTGGTGGAAACAGATCTACAAGTTCAGAAGTCCCTTCTGGGTTCCTTTCACTGCAGGAGAGTACAGACGTTGGAAAACCCGAGGGAACACTGAACAACCCATTAATACCAGTCTTTCCCTGGTATCTGTTTATTCTACTTCTGTTGTGGAACAGCATAGGCTGCTCACAATTGCGCCATGGGAGGCAGATGTTTTCATCTGGAGAGGCCCATTTATTCTGCTCAGGTAACGCCACTATAGTGCCACAAACTGTGCATGTGACAACAGCCTATCAGATCCTCATCACAAACCTTTCACATATCAGTTCCTTTGGCCCTAAATACATCTGTCTGTATCTTTCTCTCTCATGACACCTTTAAGACTAACAAAGGTTTATACAAAGTGTGAGCTTTCGTGTGCACTCACACTCCCTCAGATACATTAAAACGGAAGTTAACAATCCATTCATATAGGTAGAGGGTGAACAGCAAATTAGCTCACAACATAATGAAGATGTTTTAACAGATGCAAAGACCAAACAGGATTAACAAAGTTTCTATGGTCACCATTTGTTTGGATTTAATTATGGGGAAAACGCAGTGAAGCAAATACATGCGACAATAGGAGACTGATATGTAAATGTATCCTTCTTAATTGTGGGATGCTAAGGGTAATTGTGGGATGCTAAGGAGATATTGCTGTTATGCTCCATATTCCTGTTTGGTCTTTGCATCTGTTGAAACATCTTCATTATGTTGTATGCTAATCTGCTGTTCACCCTCTACCTGTATGTATGGACTGTTAACTTCCATTTCAATGTATCGCAGGAAGGGTGCGTGCACACGAAAGCTCATCCCTTGAATAAAACTTTGTTAATCTTAAAGGTGCCACTGGACTCAAACTTTGTTCTACTACTTCAGACTAACATGGCTGCCTACTTGGATTTCTCTCTTATGTCACTGATTACAGTGTACATTCATTATTAAGAGCAGGGCTATTTTTGGGCAGGAACGCACAGGAACGGAGTTCCAGCTGGCTTTTGAGTTGGCCACGCCTACAGCCTTCCCCCCCCGCTTGGATTCCCCAGGCACCTCACCAGCCATGGGGTGTCTGGGGAAGCCAAGCTGATCCAGGGAGTTCCCCAGGCACCCCACAGCTGCGGGGCCCCTGGGGAAGCTGATCCAGAAACTGCCTTCCTTCTCTCGGTTCCCCATTAACCCCACAAGCCACAGGGCACCTGGGGAAGCCGATCCAGGGAGGGAGCTACACTGTCAGGGGTGTGGCCTAACATGCTAATACATTTCTGCTGTTGGGTGTGGCCTATTATGCTAATGAGTTCCTGCTGGTCTTTTTCTACAAAAAAGCCCTGATTAAGAGAATACTGCAGATATTTTCTTCTCTCCCCGTCGAGTCTGCAGCAGTACTTTGTGGTTAGCAGTGTGAAAATAAAACTTTTACCTCTGCCTATCAGCATCACCACTATGTATTAACCAGAAGAGCAACTATAGTATTTTATTGTGTTTCCCCTCAGAGTCTGTGCCTGTTTGCCAGGTTGTGCAAACGAATAGTTCTTGTTTCTTCCTAGAGTCAGCATATCCAGGCCCACTGGAGCCACATCCGAGGGACAAGTGACCAACAGGGGCTGGGAGAACTGCTAATAATAATAATTATTATCTTATGGTATTGTATAGAATAGCCAGGAGATCCTAAAATTGTCTGGTAGTCAGAAGTTCTAGCTCTTTTAGCTTTATATACCACCAGGTGGCAAATTAGACTTGTTTTTAAGGCAAGAGACATTTCAGAGGTGGCTTGCCATTGCCTGCCTCTGCGTCATGACCCTAGTATTCCTTGGAGGTCGCCCTTCCAAATACTAACCAAGACCGACCATGCTTAGCTTCCAAGTTCTGATGAGATCAAGCTAGCCTAGGCTATCCAGGTCAGGGCTTGTGAGAGCTGCTGCCCCAGACTCACTGTACCTGGCAAGATCTCAGCAGGGACCCCAGAGTACTGGTCTGGCAACAGAGATGGCAACAGGTATGTAGGGTTGCCAGCCTCCAGGTGGTACCTGGAGATCTCCCAGAATTGCAACTGATCTCCAGGCAACAGAGATCAGTTCCCTTGGAGAAGATGGCTGATTTGGAGAGTGGACTTTATGGCATTACATACCACTGAGGTCCCTCCTTTCCTCAAACCCTGCCCTTCCCAGGCTCTCCTCCTAAATTTCAAGATATTTCCCAACTGAGAGTTGGCAAAGCCAGTTTGGTGTAGTGGTTAAGTGCGCAGACTCTAATCTGAGAGAACCGGGTTTGATTCCCCACTCCCCCACTTGTACCTGCTGGATGACCTTGGGCAAGCCATAGTTCTGGCACAGCTGTTCTTGAAAAAGAGCCGTTTCTGTCAGAGCTCTCTCAGCCCCACCTACCTCACAGGGTGTCTGTTGTGGGGAGGGGAAGGGAAAGGAGTTTTTAAGCCGCTCTGAGACTCCTTTGGGTAGTGAAGGGTGGGGTATAAATCCAATATCTTCTCTTCTTTTTCTTCTATGGGTGTGGCAGTGCTACCTCACCAGGAGAAGCAGGCAGCCAGTGTGAGGGAGGGAGAACCAGCAGCATGGGCAGGGCACTGGGAATGGGCAGGTCTGCCAGAAGCAGGCCAATCCCAGCTGGTGGGAATTCCCAGTCCGGCAGGCCCCCTGGATCAGCCAATCATGGTCTGGCAGGCAGCCCCGAGGGATCCATCACAGGCAGAGCAAGGAAGAAGAAATTTCCTCAGCCCTTCCCTGGTGTGCCAGGCCCTTTAGAGGGCAGGGAACTAGGGAGGTTGTGGAAAAGGTGAGCCAGTCCCACAGGGCAGTTTGTAAAAGTTTATGAACTTTAACAAAAATGGTTCATATTCAGATTATGTGTTACGGCACAGATAATAACATTACAACACTTAGGCTTGGTGAGACGTTTATAGAAAATTTGGCAGTTCTGAGGAAACTAATAATTTTTCCTTTTCTGCTAACCGTCCCCTCAAAATATGGAGGAATAAATAATGAGGAAGATTCATCAATATAGGTAATATGTGTCCTTTAATATAAAAACAACATAGTTAAAGCAATGATGGAACAAGTCATGCAGGGATCACTGGCTATACCTCATATAAAAATGTTTTCTGAAACTCAGGAATGGATAAAATGAATATATAATACACTGCTATGAGAAGGCTAAGATTTTTTTTGTAATGCTTTGATTAAATTAGAACTAGCTTGATGAAAAAAAAACTGCCTTGGGTTCTCCACTTGAAGTTTTGTGTCCTGCAAAAAGCTCTTGAAATGATCAGTTTTGCTCATGTTACTCAACTAGATTAGACCGGGCTAGTCTCTTGTCTCTGACAATGAGATGTGGTTTCAGCACTTGATTAGCTTGGTCTGCCTGCCCTGTGGGACATACGATTTGGCTAATATCAGAGGAGAGAAGACCAGGATGGAAATCAACAGCAGTGTAGAGTCTCGAATTGAAGTGATGCGATTTGGCTTTTGGCATTCTCTTGTGGGAGAAATCTGAGGGCTAATGAATATCTCAGGAGCAGAGCTCCAAAAGTGTATTCCTATGCTTTTCTTAATTCCTTTTGAGCAATAGTTGGATTATTTTGACCAAAAAAAGGTTTACTTTAATCAGTGGCAATGCTGGTTGAAGTAAAAGGGTTTTTTTGAAGTTAGCTTGATTATTATGTGTTACTGTTACAAGGAATGAAAAAATTAAAATATTAAAATGCCTTTCCTTCTAAAGATGACTGAATAACTTCGGCTCAGTTGTAAACTATCTCACAGCTCCTTCAGTATCTCAGAATAGCACCCATAGAGAGATTTCATTAACATGAAAATATAACTACATTTAATTGATGATTAATCAAACCATTTAAAGGAAGGTCATATCTTCTTGTTCTGTTGTATACTGCCTCTTCAAGAGGCTATCCCAGTAGGCCTCAGAGCAAGCAGGAGAGTAGGAGGGACTCAGTGCTTCTCTTAGTCTCCCTGCTAGCAGCCTGCAGGAGTGTAGGGACTACTAAGAATTTGCAGAACCAGGCTAGGACAACTCTGGCCTAGAACACTGGAACAGCTTAGTTAAGAATTGTTAGTCCTTATTCCAATAAAAAAGTTACCTGCTCTACAGTTACTATTAATAAAGAGGCCTCCAGCCAAAGAGGACTGGGTGTTCCCTGCTTGCTCATTACACAAAAGTTCATTCCTCATATAATAATACACTAGAACCAGAGATAGGGCTGCCAAGTCCCCCCGGGGGTTGGGGATTCTCCTGCTAAATAGGTCCCCAATCCGCCAGTTGGGGGGAACCCCACCCCCGAAATGGCCACATCAGGCCAATGTGCCCGGCGTGACAACGTTGCCCAGAAGTGACATCATCACGCCGAGCACATCGCAGGGCAATGCTCTAGTAATCGCCCTGAAAACTCTATGGTATCATAGAGTTTGTAGTGCGATTACCAAAGCATCGTCCAGTGACATGCCCGGCATGATGACGTCACTTCTGGGCAATGTTATTGCACCATGCCCGTGCTTTGCGCGCACAAGAGAATCCCAGACCAAGAGCAGGACTCCCCCACTCAGACTGGTAAGCAACCCTAACCAGAGAGGCCTGGCTGCAGAAGTTGCCACCCTCCAGATGGGGCCTGGCTAAAGTTCTCAGAGAACTGCAGCTGATCTCCAGACATCACTTCCCCTGGAGAAAAAGGATGATTTAAAGAAAGGACTCTATGGCATCTCTTCCTTGCTGAGTTTCTCCTCAGACTCCACCCTCTCCAGGCACCATCCATGAATCTGCAGAAATTTCTGAAGCCACAGTTGGCAGCCCTATGCTGTTGATGGCAGAAGTTTGTAGGCCTTATGAATGAGGCTCACGCAAGGGACTGTCCAGTGCATTTGATGAACTGGGCCAACAGACATCAGACACCAGAATCTCCCTGCATTCCCAGTGGCAATTGTGCCTGAGCTTGCTCAGAAATGTTCCTTCAGGATGGGACCTATACGGTCTCTGATGTTGTCTCCCTGCTATCAATTCCTGCTGCCTTTTGCAAGTTTACTTGGGAAAATGGAGGCCCAACACGGAGGGTGAGTAAACCATTATGAGTTTAGTCCACACTTAATTAGAGTTGTGGGCTCTGTAGGATAAAACCTTGAATTCATCGGTAATATTATATGACTGTAAAAAAAGAGGAATGAGAAAGACTCAAATCCACAAATAATTGGGGGGGGGGGAATTACATATACGGCAAAATACCTTTACAGTTTCATGCTTGTTTTTGAATTTAATGAGAGAAATCAGAGTCAAGAAGTTCCATACTTTTGTCAAAACAAATCAAGCACGATAATTTGCAACAACTAACATTACTATATAAAATGAAATCAAGATGCCATACCGTTAACTGCATTAGACGGAAATCTTACAATGTTCATTACACATTCAATTAAAAATTGTGTGAGATATTTTTACAATGTTTTTATATGTTTTAATACTCCATTTTAATTGTTAAGTTTTTTCTTCTTGTTTTATTAAAACATTCTAACATACTGGACAAATACTTATTTAAAAACCTTATAATTTAAAGTCATGATAGTCTTGATATCTCTCTATTGTGGCTTTCATTGTTTGCCTTTTTCTAAATGATTGTATTAACAGTTGTCATTGGCTCTGGTGAGTCGTCATTATTTTCTATGGAAGCTGTACAATAAGGGAACCTGCTGCATTAAATAGAGTCTTTCCTACTCTTCCTTTTAGATTTGGAGCCTGCCCTCCCTGGAGACTCTGCCTCACCCTCAGGGCTTCACACCCAGCTGCTGGCACCTTCAGATGGGAATTCCCTTTGGGATAAGTCTGCCCTGTCCTCCTCAAGAGCTGTGCTGGGAATGGTTTATTGGGATATTTGGTTAATATAGCAGAGTTTTGCCCAGTCATAGAAGCATGATACTGAGTGCAGTAATAAATCTCCCCAGAAGTATATTGCAAAAAAGGTAAACTTACATTTATTCAAGTAGATCCAGTTCACATTCAGGTTGCAGTCGAAAGGAGAGAGAAAAACACAATCTAAAGAGTGTTTTTCCAATCACAAATGACCAGCTAATCCAGCATCTTGTGTGTGGAAGTATGAGGGCACTGTATCTACAGGAGAGACCTGCAGAGACATGTGTCTCCATGGAAGGGCATGTGCAGAGAGAGGACAGAGAGAGAGAGAGAGAGAGGAAGGGGTCAGAGGGCAGCTCCCAGGTTAGGACAAAGAGAGGCATCCCATTCAAGTAGATAACATCTATACACACTTAGGGTGCGTTCAGACGGGCGTACTGGAGCTGGCTGGAGCAGGCTCAAAACGTCTCGTTCCGGACAATTGCGATCACACTCACCTCGCCTCAAAGCGCAGTCAAGTGGCTCCCCGGTGTCTACACTACCGACGTGCAGGGGCGTGTGTCATTTTTTAAAAAATTTTTCACCGCTTGCGCATGTGCACAAATGCTCAAACGTAGGGGTTAAAAAAACTTATTTTTGTGCATGCGCAGAACCATTCAACCGATTCACCGCTTTCTTTTGATAGTTCCGCAGGGCTCCCATGGCTGAATCAATCCACCTGAGATAAAACCTTTCATACCGCTCTTTTCTGGCACTTGCACTGGGGGAGCATCATGAATCCTCAGGAGCAGCGCTTGGTGGCCTTTCTGACTGCCCAGATCTGCCTCACAGTGGTCTGTTGCCTGCTTCACAGGTTAGCAGCCATGAGACCGCGAAGGCTGGCATTTGTCAGGCGGTACCTGGCAAGTAGGAGAGCCAGACTGAGGGACTTTGAGGCTTCAGAGTCCTTTGACATGGGATATCTCCTCACGATGGCTGAGCAAAGGGCCCCATGGAGGTGGTGGGTCTATCCTTGGCCAGCTCAGCTCTGGACCGTCTATGCCCGTTTCATCTGGGTGGATGAGCAGTGGATCGAGAACTTCCAGATGAGCAGGGCAACCTTCACATGACTGGTGGACTCTCTGAGGCCACATCTGCAGCATGAGGGGATGGCCATGAGGGACCCCATTGCAGTAGATGAGTGTGTGGCCATCGCCATATCTTGGCTGGCCAACACCACATGCTTCTGTGTGGTGGGTGCCCTATTCAGAGTGGCACGATCTACTGTGGCGGGAGTTGTGGTGGAGGTCTGCCTGGCGATCAAGGCACACCTGTTGAGCCACACCGTCTGTCTGCGGTCACCTGGATGGGTAAGCATCTCCCCTGTAAAGCACAAGCATGAATAGCAGGTTTTAGGGAGGGGAAGCACCTCAGTGTGGTATGATGCTATACAGTCCACCTTCCAGAGGCAGCCATTTTCTCCAGGTGAAATGACTTATCTGGCCGCCACTGGAAGGCTGTCAACCCTACTAAAGATGCTGAAATGACATTTTACACATCACATAATACAGCTTGGCTGTAGAGGAAAGCATTGCTGCAGCAGGAGAGAGGTGCCCCACCCCAATTGGATGACCACCACTGTGACCACCACCGTGGTCCAGATAGCAAGTACTGCAATGGACATCTGGTGGTGATTAATGTCAAAAGTTAAATCAAGAGTCTCAATGGGGCTTTCATTCATGTTCCCTTCCTGTTCCCACAACAGGCATCTTGTGAGCGGTGTCTCCTCTAGCTTGAGTTAGTGTGAGTGAGTCCTGGCACAGGAAGGAAGGCACCAGTAATTTTGCTAGAATTGTAAAGTACTGTAGATATTATGTATGCCTGGTATTGATAAATCTGGCCAGAGCCAGGTAGCGTGGGCCTAAACATTGATGTGGTATCCTTTTCTTTTGCCAAGTGATGCTGGGTTTCGTGGAGCTGGGGTTTCCTCACTATGTGGGGGCCATGGATGGCTGCCACATAGAGATCCGGGCAACACCACACCAAGCAGCAGAGTTCTACAATAGGAAGCACAACCACTCTGTGCTGCTGCAAGGGACCGTCGACCACCAGGGGCGGTTCATCGATGTCACCGTCAGTGAGGCGGGAAGGAGCCACGATGCACACATGCTGCGTTGTTCAAGAATCATGGACGCAATGGACCGTGGCATATTCGTCCCAGGGAACCCAACGGTGACCATTGAGGGGGTACAGATCCCCCCTCTAATAATAGCTGATGCCGCCTACCCCATGTGGCATTGGCTAATCACTCCATACACTTGGGCACTGACACCTCAGCAGGCCGCATTCAACCGGGCTGGCTGCAGGGCCTGGTGTGTGGTGGAGCGGGCATTTGGACACCTGAAGGCCCGCTGGAGGTGTTTGGGGGCCAGGCTTCCAGTGATGGAGCAGAATCTGAACTGCACCATCTGCGCATGTGCTGTGCTGCACAACATCTGTGAGGAGCATGGCCACCTGGTCACAGTAGAGGACTTACAGCAGCACAGCACTCCTCATGCACAGGAACACCAGCCGCAGGGGAATGACAGGCACTATGAGGAGGGGAGGGCTGTGCGTGCTGTGCTGACCCGCTGGTTCCAGAGCCATCGGAGACGTTAACCTCCCCCACCCTGCACCCGAAGTTGGCAAAAAGTTATGCATATTTTTGTACACAAATAAAAAATCTGTTTCACATCCTGTTGTGTTACTTGTTTTCTGTCAACCATGAGGATTAAATTAATTTGCCCAGACTTTTCACCACTGCTGCCAGAGTGGTTGAATCTCGTTCTGCAAACCAACCCTGTAGTGCTGACCTCTCTGTGTGAGCCCTGAGAAGGTGCAAAGTCTAAACCCCACTCTTTCACCGCCCAAAGGCGTCTCAAGGCTGCCTACAATCACCCTCCCTTCTTCTTCCCATAGTGGTCACCCAGCGAGGCAGGTTTGGACAGAGAGAGCTCTCTTGAGGACTGCTGTAGAGAGAGCAGCTCCGAGGGGACTTGTGACTGGCCCAAGTTCACCCAGCCAGCTGCATGTGAGGGGGAGAGGTGGGATTCCAACCCAGGGCTGTGTTCCTGGACAACTGGGGGGAGGATGTTCCCTCTAAGCTGAGTTAGTGTGAGGAGCCCTACAGGTTTTTTGCCTCCGGCCCACAGATCTATGTCTTTACTCAGGAAGGGATGGCTGAGGGACAAAATCATTCATGCAGCGGCCAAATCACGCAGTCACTCAGAACTTGAATGTCAGTAGCTCCCAAAGTTGAATTTTTGTGACAAAGACTCCACAGCCTACAGGGAGCCTTCCCCCCCCCCCCCAAAAAAAGCTCATGGGGGAAGGGTCAGGTAACAACTCCCTCGATATTTCCAAAGCCGCAATGCTTTCTGAACTTTTGGGGGAGGACATATCGCACCAGCTGCTTTGTGGGATGGACATTTGGCACCAGCTGCTGTTGCCTCATTACCTTTCCCCCCGGGGCAGGGGGGGTTATGTGTCAGAATTGAACCCAGGTTCTTATTCCCATGGGGCAGAGATGGCCATTTAAACTTTAATATGGCTGATGGTAACAACTGAGGGCTACTTATCATCTCTACCTTAAAAAATCCCTCCTTTGATTTTTGGGGCTCAGACTCCAGCCCTTGAGGCAGAATTAACCCACAAAGAAAGAACCAACAGTTGGGGGGTGGAGCCAAAATGGCTCCTGCAATGCTTTCCCTAGAGTAAGGGAGGGGGGGTATTTCCTTGTTACCATTGCAAAGTTGATCATAAAAGCTAATTGGCTACAGGAAGAATGTTTACCGCCTTAGTTAGCAAATGAGCTTCGTGGTCACAACCCAAAAATGCCCAAAAACGTGTCCAATCTGCATGTGTTCAAATGCATTGGATGCAAGTCTTCTTAAGCACCCAAACATCGTTTGCACCCATACGTGCATGCGCGAACTCACTCCTGCCCAAAACTCCCTTGAAAATGGACACATGTCCTAAAAAGGGGGTATACAGGCAGGAGGTGGAACTGGACCTAATATACCAGTTCCTAATTGAAAATGGGTACGGAGAGAGGGTTATCTCCAGTACCCACATGGAGAAATCTCCATTTTCGAAGAGGTGGCTGCAGCACTGGGCGAGGCTGGCCACACCTGGTCTGCCAGCCAATGCCGTGCAAAATTCAAGCATGACAAGGCCACGTTCTTTGATGCCTTAGTGGATTGGGGGGGATACTGCCCATTAGTGGGAGGCCCCCCTGATTCAATCTTCTCCGCCATCTCTGGGACCAGGCAGGCAATACTGGATGGGAAATGTGGAGGCCAGCAAGTGAGTTCAAGTAACCCCATCTCTACCATGCCGTCTTTAGGGATGCCAAGTCTCTGTTGGAAAATTCCTGGAGACTTTGGGGGTGGATCCAGGAGAGGGTGGGGTTTGGGGAGGGGAGAGGTCTCAGCATGGGGCAATGACATAGAGTCCACCCCACCATGCAGCCATTTTCTCAAGGGGAGCTGATCTCTGTCAGCTGGAGCCCAGTTGCATAAGCGGGAGATCTCCAGGCCCCACCTAGAGGCTGGCAAACCTTGCTCTTGCACACCTTAGGTTGTCATTTGCATGTCCATAATTTTTTTCCCCTTGCCTTTCCACAGAATCATACCGCCCAAAACGGAGCTGCTGACAGGTGGCTCTTGAGGATTCCCTGCCTGGGCCATCGCAGGTCAGTTGCCTCGGATATGGTAAGCCAATATAGCATCCACTGCCTTGGTATGGGGATTGGAAATTGCATCCTCCACTCAAATAAACCACAGTATTTTCCCTATGCATGAGTTCAGTAGTATCCCGTAGCCCAAGCAAACGAATAGGGTTTTATTAGGTATAGTGCCAGCCACTTTGGGCACTCATATGCTGTGATGAGGTGCAGGTGTAGTGAATGGCAGTGAAGGCTGGTACTGGCAGATCAGTGAGGTTGGAGCGTGTGGGTAGCAGTGTTCTCCATACCAGTTACAACCAGTGTTCCTTCTAGGCTGAGTTAGTCTGAGGTAGCTCAGGGTTCTTTAGCCTCTGGCTCACAGAATTCTGTCTTCACTCAAGAAGGGATGGCTCCAAAGCAAAATCGTTCATGCAGCTGCCAGTTCACATGCTCTGATTTTTAATGCCATTAGCTCAACACACAAAGTCTTCTGCACATCTGACTACACAGCATAGAGAGGGATGTCAAAGAGGTAATTCAGGAAGACATGTATTACTCAAATGTCCTGTCTTTTTTTATACAGGAGCCAGATGCCTTGCTAGCCAGGGCATCCAGACCTCGGGGACATCCGAGGAAAATGAGCAAGGTAGGTTTGTATGTATGTTTGGAGGGTCCTCTGTCAATGCACAGTGATCACTGACCGTACTGGTAACCATATCGGGATTCAAACCTCAGCGACTGACTGAGGGTGATCCTCCCCTGGGAGATGTGTATTTTTGGAGATGTGTTATGGGTCAAAATCAGGTGTGTTATCATTGCGGGCACATCGCGTGAGAAGTTTGAACGTTTGTCTGGCCCTATTAACCTCTATTTATCAACCAATCATTTTAGGGTCAATGGCCACAGAGGAGGAGTGTCAGGCAGGAGACTCCGGACCCCCCACTGAGCCCCAAATTGGTAAGTGCCATGACCCTTACTTGTCTAGCGAAGGAATACCCATGCCCATTCTGACGGCTTCCTATTCTCTCACAGCAGGAGGTGAACCGAGCAACAGGGGCCGGGCGGCTTCCTCAGAACCCCCACCACACAGTGTACGGGAGCTGTTGGAGGGCCTGGAGGGCCTGAGGGCAAGCCAGGAGATGACAAACAGAAAACGTTAGTATCCCCTCCTGCCCCGGTCTGTGAGCAGCATCAGGAAAGTGTGAGCAATCATAGGCACACAGTCATACATTACCAAGGACATTATTGAACAGATGCAACTGGTATTGACCCAGGAAACCAAATCCCCCAAATCACAATTCAACCCCTGCAATGATGGAATCAAAGACCTGTTGTGTGTTTGCTTTGGTTATTGTACTACTTGGTGTTGATTCTAAGCACCTGCTTTTATTTGCAGTGGACACTCAACACCAGCGGATTGTCGTCCTGGAGCATGCCATGCTCAGGTTGAGGTGAGAGTGGGACAGCATGCACCTCAACTTGGCACTCCAGGCACAGGAGGAGGAGGAAGAAGAAAGTGACGGGACGGGGGAGGGAGCACATGTTCCTTATGTGCGGCATCTAGAAGGGCCTGCCGGTGCCTGTCGGAGTGATGCATCTTTGGGTTGAAGACACACATTTAGTCTGCACACGGAAGAATGCCAGCCAGAATCTAGGAGATAGCTTGCTGATGTTCACCTCAGGTGGAAAGTCTGCAGTGGGGAGAAAAAAACAGGAAAGATATACCGGATAGTGGGTGACATGCAGTGGCCGTTGTCTCCAGTCACCACCCTCTCATGCCCTGCTATGCCACACCACCTGTGGGTCCAGGGTATCAGACTTACTTGTTTGGGTTTGGACTCCTGCCTGCCTCTGGCCAGGTGGATGTTGAAGTGCCTGTGGTACACAGGTGAGAATGCAGTGTTACACCAAAGACACTAATGGTTGCCTGACACATTATATCATGTAAAAGTGCACAGATAATTCAATGCAAATGTGACAGTAAACACTCGGGGGGGGGGGGCTGGCAAGTTCAGGTACTTGGGAGGTGGAGGGGGTGGGCTATGCGAGGCATCATAGAAAGAGATAAACCATGGTGATAGTCATCCCTTGAGACCTGGTCTCAACATACCCACCTTCCAGTTGCGAGAGCTCCTCCCTATCTCTGCTGAAATTGTCCTCGGCCCCCTCCTCTGCCTCAGTCTGTGGAATGTCAATGTCCCCTTCTGGAATTAACAGAAAATGCAGCATGATGTCGATTGAATTGCACGCCATGGTACAGAGGAATGCTAGGTATTTCAGGCAACCACACAGCCATTCCTGAGATACAGGTGGCTGGAGCAATGGGAAGGATGAGGAGGCAAATCCTGGACATGTCAGGATGGTTGTTCTGGCGATATTTCTGAGGGGCATCACGGCATATTGTCAGGTTGAGGTATATTAAAATTCCCACCAGCCTGAATGCACTTTTTGAAATGGAGGATAGGTACATGGTCTGGTTACCGGTATGCCCCTGTCATAGGGTTCCCAGCCTCCATGTGGGGCCTGGAGATCTCCCGCTTTTGCAACTGATCTCCAGCTGACAGAGATCAGCTCCCCTGGAGAAAATGGCAGCTTTGAATGGTGGACTCTCTGGCACGGCACCATGCTGAGGCTAGTCCCCTCCCCAAACCCCACCCTCTCCCGGACCCTCCCCCAAAGTCTCCAGGTATTTGCCAACCCAGACCTGGCAACCCTACCCTATCATGTTATTAGGAGAGCAGTGGCAGTATGGACACTACTTGGACCAGTTTGGAGTCAGTAGAATGGTACCATATGGAGGGCTGGAGCACATGTTCCAGTGTCCCCATCTGAGTCAGGCCCCTGCGGTGCTTTAGAATTGAGTTTCTCTGGGGACCTGAGGCTGCCATGTGTCTTCAAGTCCCTCTGACAATCATATGCCAACTGTAACAGTTACTTTGGACCTGAAATGCCAGGGGTTCCTCTAAATGCAAAGCAGATGCTCTGCCACTGTGCCATCCCCAGCTGGGCATGATGTTGGCAAAACTAGTGTGGCACCTTGAACTTATTTTTTTTTTTTACACCTCTGCATGCTCCCTCTAAGCTGTGTAGTCTAGTGAGCCAAAACTCTACTTTGTGAGCCACTGGTATTAAAGCTGCGAGCTAGTGATTTGGCCGCTGCATGAATGCGTTTGCTCTGCGGCCAACCCTTCATGAGTGAAGACAAACATGTCTGAGCTGGCAGCTACAAAACCATGAACTAGCTGACATTAACTCAGCTTGGAGGGAACACTGTCTGAGGGTCATGCTGAGACAGTCAGAAATCCATATTGAGTATTGAAATTGTTACACCATAGGGTTGCCACATGGGCTCGTCAACCTCCAGGTTGGGCCTGGAGATCTGGAATACAGCTAATCTCTAGATGACAAACATTGTTTCCCCTGGAGAAAATGGCTGCCAAATCCCCAGCCAGTAGGAGATGACGGCCTCCATGTTGGGCCTGGTGATCGCCTGGTATCACAGCTCATCTCCAGACTACAGAGAACAGTTCCCCTGTTGCGACTTGAGGGTCAATCTCCAAATCTCCAGGAGCTTCCCCACTTGGATCTGGGAACCCTACACCCATATCCCCTGCCAGCAGCCAGGGAGGACCTGGCAGCCTCTGGGGAAAATTGTGTTTTTATTCCCTCCACAATCCCCACACTCTACAGGGATCCACGTCAAAGTCTGCTGGAATTTTCAAACCTGCAGCTGGCAGCCCTAGGTGGCTGCTGGGAGAGATTACCTCAGTCAACAGAGGGACAAGGCTGGAGAATGTGTGGTGGGTTCCTTTGTGACCTGGGGGTGGAAAACTCCCACAATTGCATGTGGACCCATGTGTATACACTCACCACATGTGCTGCTTGCCCCACTTGGCGGATCTTGCTGATGGTTGAGGGGCATGAGATCCAGTGTGACTTCTGTTTGGGAGGGAGGGATGCACTCCTGGGTTGGCCGGGGTGCTGTTCTTTCCACAAAGCTGTGTGACAGCCTCCTCCCGGTCACACTGGCTCTGCCCTGGAAGATCCAGCTGAGCTACTTGAAGTATGGGCAAGTCTGCCGGGAGCTTCCTGATCTTTTGTTGTTGGCAACAACTTTCTTGTATGCCAGGCACAGAGCCTTTGCCTTTCTGCGGCACTCCTCAGCAGTCCTCCTGAACCCCTTTGCCGCCATTCCCTCTGAGATTCTGGAGAACACATGCGTGTTCCTGCTGGTTGAACCCAGTTCCTCCTGGACCTGCTGTTCCCCCCACAGAGCGAAAAGCTCAAAGGTCTTGGCCCGGCGCCAGGAGATGCCTCTAGCAGCAGCAGCCATCACGGCTAAGTTTTACTTTCCCACCCAAAGGATGCCCTGAGAAGATTGTGTGAAATCAGTTCCAGCACAGGTCATGTGATTCCTAGGTGCTATTTCCAGTTCAAGCCAGCCAACCCCTTTAATATGATACTTCGCTTTAAAAATTTCACCCAAAAATAGCCTTAGCACGACTGCAAAATTATCTAAACGCTAGAATGAGCAGCCATTTAAAGATGTGTTCTTTAAATGTTGGTATGAATGAGCGCCCATGCAAATCTCGCCGAAGGCCAAAAAAAATGGCAGGTGAAGCCAGAGGCTTCCACAGGGAGGGGGGGAGACTCGGAAGTGGCTTGGAGACGGCTCCATGTTCACACACATCGAGAAATGCGGCTGGAGCTGGAAGAGGATGGGAGAGACCACCAGAGGACCTGGTCGCTGAAAATCAATGCTTTTAGCTGGGATTCGGTGCGGTAGGCAATGGCTGGGGACGGGAGGCAGCTGTGGCTGTCTGAAAATGCAGATTTGCACCAGCTCGAAGCATTTCAAGATGGCTCAAATCTGCATGTCTGAACTCACCCTTAGAGTGATGTAGTTCCCTCCCAATGTCCAAGCATGCTGAGTCACTCACTCCAACACTGCTGTCCTGCTCTTTGCCCCCAAGGTAAGTACTGCCTGGTCTGTTGGATGGGCAAGTACCCACTATTTCTCTGTTCCCCTCTCCTCCTTCCCTGCCAGTGTTGAGCAGGAAATGATGTACAAAGATCACACCAGCATGCTGTTGTCACTTCCACTGAAACCATAAGTGACATCATGGGATGCTCTAAGCTTTGCAAAACTCTATGGTAAATTCTAGGGCATCCATGATATTAACTGCAGTTTTTACCAGAAGTGATATCAGCATGGTTGCAAGATGCTGGCATGCACCACGACTTCTCTCCCCCAGTTGCTCCCACCTGCACTCTAGGTGTCACAGAGCAACAAACACAGTTATCAGAGGGACCCTAGCCCATGGCAAATCCCCCTGTTTCTGTCCTGGCTGTGCTTAAATATGGCCAGCACCAGTGTGGGTTTGATGCATGGGCTCCATGACCTCCAACCCTAAACAACTGTTATTAATAAATATGATGTGCAGTTGTTTTATAGCAGCAAAGATGTGCAACATGGGCCACAGAACTAAATAATTAGCTCAAACTTGGCCTCTTTTCCTTGACAGAATTCCTGGAAAGCGTGGTATGAAAGACCCCTTCCACTTCCCTCCCTCAGAGGCTAGATTTTCCCTTCATTTTTCTGTCCTGGTAACATGCTTTCTTCTCCCCTGAAGAAACCTTGACTGTCTCACCCTATCAGAAAGATATATTTTGGCTATTTGCTCAACCCAGGAACCCGAGGGAAGGGATAGGATTGCCCTTTGACTTAAACCCTTGAAAAAGGCACTTGAAATGCTTTTAAAATTCAAAAATAACAAAAAATTTATTTAACATCAAAGGGAAAGGTTGGATGTAATCAGGAGGTGAAATTACTGAAGTAAAACTAGTACAACCACAGACTTTTGATCTTATATATCAGGCTAACAAGAGGTTCTTAATTCATCCACAGTTATTTAGATCTTTGTATTGAGAGGCTTTTGTTCCAGTGTTTTCCCATACACTCTAGTTCACTTTCAGTAATTGATGATTCTTGGTGCTCAGACAGCTGGTACCCTCTTTGCAATACCCAAACCCCTTCTTTTGGAATACCAGTACTCTTCTTGAGTTGTTCACTGACTATTAAGCTCTCTACATGCGGTTTCTAATCACTAGACCAGGGATCTCTGTACTCCTCAGGGATAACTCTCCCTTTTTGACTGGATAGGGAATCTTCTTCTCTTCCTAGAAGATCTATCCCCTTTCCTTTGGTCTGAATGGGAGTCTTCTCTACTACCCAGACTTCCTTGCCAAACTCTTTCCCAGTTCTCTGTTTGTGTTCAAACTGTTCTCAGCTAATGTTGAATTCAGACTGCATTCAGTCAAGGTTGAAATCTGACTCTCTTAGCACTAAACCCTTTTTCTGTTAGGGCTGTTCTCAGTCTCAAAACACGTCTCTTCTCAGTTAAGACAGGAATCTGACTGAATCTCCTCAGCATGCAGCTCTCTCCAGACTTTCTCTGCTCAGCTGATGCTAACCAATCAGATTGCTTAGAACAGCCTGCCACTCAATGCTCTCTGGCTCTGTGAAGAATTAACCCTTCACAGTCCTTTAGTTGTTGGTACAGCACTTCTAAGATTCTTAAAAGTGCAGTCTCATCATAGATGGTTTTTCTGACATTTCTGGGTTGGGACCAGTGATACATTTCTGCTAAGGAAGAAGAAAACACACAATTGCTGTTGTAATAGAACCCCTCCCCCCACCAAAAAATAAGGATGACAAGATATCAGTGTGCAGCTAACTAGGTTATTGATCTCCATCAGTTAAACATCCCTAAATTAGTTCAGTCCATTGAGGCTACCAGTGTTTTGGACATACCCACCCTGGCTCCAAACCTGGCCAGTATTACCTCCAGCTTTATTTATTCTTGTTTACACAGGACTGAGCAGTATTAAGCTTATCTCCTCCACACATGCTACTTGAGCAAGTAAGAGCTTAGTTGATCCTTCTCAACCACCAAGAGTGTTCCCTCCCCAGCTTACCTGGCTAATCAAGCCAATTATGAAACCTTTAGTATAGGGAGGGCTGATGGGCCAACTCATACCAAAGCTTGCTGCAGAGCATAGTACAGGACATAAATGGCTACACCAACCGTTTCTCCTGTTGACAATTCTGCACGAGTCAGCCAAGTATTGCCAGAAACAATAATCTTATGTATGTGTGTGTATATTAAATGCTGTCAAGTCACTTCACATTTATGGTGACCCTATGAATTAACATTCTTCAAAACATCCTAAGCCTTACTCAAGTCTTGCAAACTGAGGGCTGTGGCTTCCTTGATTGAGCCAATCCATCTCACGTTGGATCTTCCTCTTTTCTTGCTGACTTCAACTTTTCCTAGCATTATTGTCTTTTTCAGTGACTCTTGTCTTCTCATAATGTGACCAAAGTACAATGGCCTTAATTTAGTCGTTTTAACTTCTAGGGAGAGTTTGGGCTTGATTGGATCTTTTATTTGTCTTTTTGGAGGGCCACAGTATTTGTAAAACTCTCCTCCAACACCACATTTCAAATGAATCAATTTTTTCCTGTCAGCTTTCTTCAGTGTACAGCTTTCACACTCATGCTTAGTAATGGCAAATACTATGACATAAATTAACTTGATCTTGGTTGCCAGCAACATTTTTCTAGCTCCTTAGCAACACATCCCTACACTTAAGAATCTTTTCTAGCTCCTTCATTGTTGCTCTGCCTAGTCTCAATGTCTTTCTGTTTTCTTGGGTGCAGTCTCCCTTTTGGTTGTTGATGGACCAAGGAATAGAAACCATTTCAGTTTCTTCATTGTCAACCTTGAAGTTGTGTAATTCTTCAGTAGTCATTTCTTCTGTCCTTGATTTTCAGGTGTAATCCTGTTTTGACACTTTCAGCTTTAACTTTCATCAGGAGTCATTTCAAGTCCTCACTATTTTCTGCCAGTAATGTGGTGTCATCTGCATATCTCAAATCGTTAATGTTTTTTCCACCAGTTTTCACTCCACCTTCATCTAAACTGAATCCATGCTCCCTTATGATATGTTCTGTACATTGATTGAAGGAACAGACAAAATACATCCTTGTCTGACACCTTTGCCACTTGAAAATCATTATGTTTTTCCATATTCTGTCCTAACAGTAGCCTCTTGTCCAGACTACAGATTGAGAAGCAAAACAGTGAAATGCTGTGGCACACCCATTTCTTTTAAAACCAACCATAGCTTTTCATGATCCACACAATCAAAAGCTTTTCTGTAATCTATGAACACAGGCTGGTTTTCTTCTGAAATTATTTTGTATACTCCAGTAATGTAGATTTGCAATATGATCTCTAGTGCCTCTTCCTTTTCTGAATCCACCATGAACAGCTGACATTACTCGTTCCATGTATGGTAACAGTCTTTGCTGTAAGATTTTGAGCATCACTTTACTCATGTGAGAAGATAGTTTCTGCAGTCTTTGACATCTCCTTTTTTTGGAATTGGAATGGGAATTGAACATTTCCAGCCTGTAAGCCCCTGGGGTTTTTTCCATATTTGTTGGCTCACTCTTGTTAAGATTCTGATGGACTCTGTTTCTGCGGCTTGGAAGAGCTCAATTAGTATCCCATCTACTCCTGGTGATTTGTTTCTCCCATCTTTTACCTGACTTTCTAAAACTGTAGGTTCTTCTTCAAAAGATTCTTCTTGGAAAGAATCTTCTCATCTCTCTCTTAAAATTCAGTAAACAACTCCCAAGATGCACCAGCTGGGTATTTAAGTAGGGATAGTAGTAACATCAGACAATGTGTACTTCCAGTCCTCTAAAAGCAGTCTGCTGACAAATTTTCTGGGAAAGAGAAAATTCTTTGGTACAGCCATGATGTTAGGGATGGGCATGAACCAGACCACAGACCAATTTTTTCCACAGACCAGGGCCCGGTTTGTTGGCCCGGTCCATGCCCTCCTACTTTCCACAGACCACCTAGCTTTTCCAGGGGTTCGTTTGGTCCATGAGCAGTCTGTGGAAGTCCTTCTGAGTCCACTTCTGCATTGTGCTGCTGCAGCGGCACAACGTGAGACAGCTCAGAAGGTATTTAAATGCCTTCTGCATCAACCTCCGGACATGACTGGAAGTCGACTCAGAAGACCAGAAGTGGACTCAAAAGTCATTTAAATGCCTTCTGAGCTCCCTTGCATTGGGCCACAGCGGTGGCACAATGCAGAGGTGGACTCAGAAGGCATTTAAATGCCTTCTGAGTTGACGTCCACAGGGCAATGCCACAGTAGTGGTGGTGGTGGGCTTGCAAAAGCCATTTAAAGGGAACACATCCCTTTAAATGGCTTTTCTAAGCCCCCCCCCCCCCCCCCCAATCACAAACCTCACAAACCACAAATTGGTTTTTGGAAATGTTCATGAAAAGTTTGTAGTTTGTGGTCCATAAAATCCATGAACCACCACAGACCTCCATTTTTCTGGTCCATGCCCTTTCCTGCATGATGCCTCATTTGATAGCTGCTGAGGACTTTCACTGGTTACTCCATGCCCAAAGCCTATGTTGCCAACTATGGATTGAAAAATTTCTGGAGATTTGGGGGTAGACCCTGGGGATGGCAGGGTTTGGAGAGGAGAAGGACCTCAGAGGGCTGTAATACTGTAGAGTCCACCCTGTAAGCAGCCATTTTGTTCAGGGGAACTGATCTCTGTAGTCTGGAGATAGTGTTGCCAGCCTCCAAGTGGGGCTGAAGATATCCTGGAATTACACCTGATGTCCAGACTACATAAATCACTTATTTATTTATTTACTTACTTACTTACTTATTTTTCGAATTTATATCCCGCCCTCCCTGCAATTTATCTATTGCTTATTTATTTCAAAATTCATCCCACTCCTTCTGGAGAAAATGGCTGTTTGGGAGGGTGGACTTTATGGCATTATACCCTATTGAGGTCCCTCCCCTCTCTAAACCCCGCTCCCTCAGGCTCCACCCTCAAATCTCCAGGTATTCCCCCCCCCATATTTTATTCAGTTTTTTCCATCTTACAGTTACTATAAATTCCAATCTTCCATTACATTATCTATAACTTACATTCCACAAATTTCCATTCTCTTTCAGTTTTATGTTTTAGAATCTATTATTACCTTTTGTAATACTCTGTCCCATCTTTTCAAATAAATGTCTTCATTTAAATTTGACAAATTTATCTGCAGCTTATCCATTTTTGCCTACTCTAACAGTTTACAAATTATTTCTTCTCTAGACAGTACCCTTTCAGTTTTCCGAAATTTTGCAAATAGAATTCTGGTTGCAGTTAATATATAAATGATTATTCATTCTTCCTCTTTAAAGTTGTCTGGTATTATATTTAAGAGAAATAACTCGGGTGTAATTGGCAAGTTTACATTGAGTATCTCTAAAATCATCCTGTGCACAATTCTCCAACATTTCTGTACTTTATCGCATTTCCACCACATATGAAAGAAGGAACCTATATTTGTCTTACATTTCCAACAATTTTTAAACAAGTTCAGAAAACATTTAGCAATCTTGTAAAATCTCTGGGCATTTTTGACCTGGAATTGGCAACTCCATCAGCTGCTAATCCAGAAAATCTTCAGGCCCCACCTGGAGGTTGGCAACTACTATGTACAGGTTTGACTCTTATACATGGACAGCACTATAGTGTATAAGAATACCCCTAAGTGATGTCTCTCTATTTTTCTGTTAGAAAATATCCTTTTTGTCCTGTTTGGGGATATTTTACTTGCCTAGTCTTACAGTGCCTACAAAGGTTTCTTCAGTTACAGAGCCTGAAGTGCCATTGTGTATGGCTGCAGGTGGTGCCCTCTCCTCCAAATGGCACCATCCCCCTCATAATCTCTGATCTCCACTGGCTCAGCATGTTAGCATTCATCTCAGTTGCCAGAGCTTTGTTTTCTTGGCAGTGGGATAGAGAGAACTGTCTCCCTGCACTGCCCACCTGGCAGAAGAGAGGCTGCACTTTCCACAGACCTGGAAATGGTGAGGTCTCTGTCCTGTTGTCCAATTACACCTTATTAGTACGCTCACTAAGGAGTTGGGGCCTAACTCTTCGCAGCCTGAGGGGATCTCTTCTTGCTCCTGCAAATTGCACAGTGGGCTTTGCAATGCTATTCTTGGAGCTCAGAAATGTTATTCATCTGATGCCCCATGGATTTTTTTTTCCTTATAGTGAAATTACACTCCGGTTATCTTGTCATTTTCAATGCCAGGCAGCGTTTCTGTTACTGGGGGACACCAATCAACTTCAAAAGGAGACGTTTGGTGGCGAGAAATGGGCAGCTATTCAAAAGCCTCGGATTCCAACATGCAAAAAGAACCCCCACAGCAATTTGAGGTAATTGCGCACAATACAGAATCAGGAAACCTAGGTGAAGGTTACCATCTTCATTCGTCTACGTTCCCATCATTATGGGAAACGGTGTTTGGGAGGTATGACAACTCACAGGAGGAGAAGCTGCCAATGCAAAAGGAGGGGGAAAAGAGCCCAGAAACTGCTTCTCATCCAGATATTTCTATACTTTAGATAAATAAAAAAAATCAAAAAAACCCCACAGATTATTTTGACAACCACATTGGTGACAGGCAGTGATGTCGGGGCTTGTTTACATGATCAGTTATCCTACAATAATGCTCCTTTAACTTCCATCTAGGATCTGTTTATACAAGAAAAGGGTTAGCCTGAGGTTGAAATGGGCTGCACAGAGAAAGATTATGGATAATTAGGAGAATTAGATTTTATCTCCAGGCCATTCATGAAATATGTTGTCCATCCAGGAAGAAGTAAGAAGTAGCGAAGTTCTGACTTTTTTTTTGAAAAAGCAAGGTGGGCTCTTAGTTGCAATATGATGTCATGCTCTTGCATTTGCTTCTTCACATAGTTTGTGACTATTTGCATGTGCAAGAATATAAATACATGCATGACACAGGATTGCCAACCTCCAGGTGGGACCTGGATATCTCCTGGAATTAGAATGCATCTCCAGGCAACAGAGATCAGTTCCCCTGGAAAAATGGCTGCTTTGGAGGATGGACTTTATGGAATTACTAGGAATAAGGCTGGTTGTTTGAATGAATACAACGGGCTCTAGAAAGAGGCTCTTGGAGAGTATCAAGGCCTTGGGCACTCAGTATCAATTTGCTGTGGCAAACTCAGCAGGGTATAATGACACAGAGTCCACCATTTTCCCCAGGGGAACTGATCTCTGCTACCTGAAGAGCAGTTGTAATTCTGAGTGATCTCCTGCCCTCACCTGGAGATTGGCAGCAGTGGTTCCCCAAGAGGTAATAGCTGGTCTGGAGGGCAGAGTCTATGGTATTGTACCTGTCTGAGGCCCCACCTCTCCTCCAACCTCACCCTCTCCAGGCTCCACCCCTCAAAGCTCCAGGAATTCCCCACCTGGAGTTGGCAACCCTATCTCCTTCTCAGCCAAGCATCAACCTACCTTTATTTCCCCCTCACTGTTCAGCTTGCTTCCCTGGCTACCCCCTCCATTTGGTATTGGCAGGTATGGGGTCAGAGCACAACACAGATTATTGGTCCAAATAGAATAATTTATTTTAGTATTTCCATAATTATGGAGCACACAGAGAGAGTAAATGAATAAGGGACAACTAAATAAAACAGGTTAAACACAATCCTCCCTGGCTGGGCTGGGATCTATATTGACAGTGCCCCGCCCCTTGGGAGGGTCCCTCTTGTCCTGCACTTTTTGGTCTTGGGGCAGCTGGGAACTGTAGGCCAGCAGATGAGGAAGCCCCATTCAACCCAGTGAGTGATACTCCTGTAGGCCCCTCTCTGGAACTGCAGCTCAATTGAACCTTATGGGAGAACATTTTAAACAAACCACAGACAGCAGCTGTCTTATAAACACAGGTAACTGCCATTTAGTTTCACCTACTAACAACCACTGAGATAACAGTTAATCCCCCCACAGCAGGGAAGCATGAGAAGTGTTTTCATCAAGAGCAAAAAACTTTCTGCCAGGAATTCTGACAGGGCACAGAGGCTGAAGGAGTGGGCGGGGAAGAGGAGCAGACCCAGCCAATGGCATGTGAGTATTCACAGCCAGTGGATAGGGACAGCTTCTGATTGTCATGCCAGGGGACCAAAGGCTGGGGTGGCATGTGGAATCTTCAGGAGCATGCCACCACCATGCAGGGAATTATATATAAGAGAGATATTCCACTAAGGTCCCCCAAACCCTCCCTTCTCAGGCTCTACCCCCAAATCTCCAGGTATTACCTAACCCAGAGTTGGCAACCCTACATGATAGATCATTAACCTTAACCCAGATAGGACAGACATGCTACTGATCAGCACAGTGTCTGACTTGGATCTTAGGATCTCACCCATTCTGGATGAGGTTGCACTCCCCTTTAAGGAACGGGTTCGTATTTGGGGGAATTATTGGACCCAGGCCTCCTGATGGATAAGCAGGCAGCAGCTGTGACTAGTAGTGCTCTTTACCAGCTTTGTCTGGTTAGACAACTGTTGACTGGAATGGATTGTAGAGAACATACCACTTCAGTTTTGGCCTGTCTAATATTGGCTCCCAATCTGTTTCCAGGCACAATTTAAGTTGCTGGTGTTCACCTTCAAAGCACTTTATCCCTTGGGACCAACATACCTGAAGGAGTGCCTACCCCCTTATGAATCTACTTGACTGATACTGTCATCTTTCAAGGTCCTATTTCAGATGTCTTTGCCTTCTAAAATCAGGAAGGTGGAAACCTGGGAGAGGCTGGTTTTGGTCATGACACCAAAGCTCCCCAGAAAGGCTTGTCTGTCCTTTTCTGTTGTGATTCTCCAGCAGTGGGTGAAGACTTTTTTGTTTCATCTGGCTTTTCCTCAGTGATTTCTCCTTCCTTATATTTAATTGCTTTTTTATGTTTTCCTGTGTATATTTTAGCTTTGATTTTTATTGTTTTTATCATGTATTTTGGTTTGGTTTTATTAGTTTTTTAAGACCATTTACAGTATTTCAAATCTATTCTCTTTTCCCAGCCATTTTCAGAGAACTCTTGGGGAAAATTAGGCTAGTGGTATCTGTAGCTGTGATGACATGCCATCTACAGACATAGAAACAAGGGTCTTAAAGTTCATGCTCTGCAAACTTCTTTTGTTTTTATATACTTTGATTTTTCCAATTAAGGCTTTTAGAACCACTTACAGAGCAATGACTCTCTCATGGATCACTGCCTTGACATGGTGAGGGGGCTTGCATGGTTTGATGATGCTGCGGGATATGTTATGGAGGGCCACCCAGGACAGACTGGCCACAGTGGAGAACTCAGACAAAATATGGTCCACTGGAGAAGGAAATGGCAACCCACTAGAAAACCTCATGGACAGTAACAAAAGGCTAAAAGATATGATGCCAGAAGATGAGCCCCTCAGGTCGGAAGGTGTCCAATATGCTACTGGGGAAGAGCAGAGGGCAGGTAAAAGTAACCCCAGAAAGAGTGAAGTGGCTGGGCCAAAGCCAAAAGGAAACTCAGCTGTGGATATGTCTGAGGGTGAAAGGAAAGTCTGGTGCTGCAAAGAACAATAGTGCATAGGAACCTAGAATGTAAGATCTATGAATCAAGGTAAGTTGGATGTGGTCAAAAATAAGGTGGCAAGACTGAACATTGACATCTTGGGAATCAGTGAACTAAAGTGGATGGGAATGGGTGAATTTAACTCAGAAGACCATTATATCTACTACTGTGGCCAAGAATCCCGTAAAAAAAAGGGTGTGGCCTATATAGTCAACAAGAAAATGAAAAAGACAGTAATAGGATACAGTCTCAAAAACAACAGAATGATCTCGGTCCGAATCCAAGGCAAACCATCACATCACAGTCATTCAAGTCTATGCCCCAACCACCGATGCAGAAGAGGCTGAACTGGACTAGTTCTATGATGACCTACAACACCTCCTGGAACTAGCACCAAAAAAGATGTCCTTATCATCATAGGGGACTGGAATGCTAAATAGACAAGTTTTGCCTTGGAGAACAAAATGAAGCTGGCAAAGGCTAACACATGGGAGTCATGATGAATGCTGAATAGATTTGGATAGACAGTCTCCGGGCAGTGATTGCTCTGGAACAGGAATGACAGCACCAAGAGTGGAATGGCGGTCATTCCAGTCCAAGACCACCTCTGTTCCATCAAGAAGAGAACTGGAGGATCTGAGGGAGATACCGCATGCCCCCACATCTGAGGCCACCCAGTAGCCCCCTCCATCACTGGCAGCGATGGTGCAGGAGTGCCCTCGGCAACAGACCACTCAAACCCCTTCCCCACTATTGGGTGCCCAGATCTGCTGACAGGAGTTGGTCCCTTTAAGCGAGTGAAGGGTGTGCTCCTGGAAATGAGTGATTCTAACATCTTTCTGTGAAGCCACAGAACTGTATAGAACTGTAAAAGGTCTCCAGACAAATTTAGTGTTAAAATCAAAGGCAATCTGAAACATTGCTGCTCTCCTTTTAAAAAATAAATCCCTATCTCATCTGCAATTAAAATGGCAGACATTTGCATAAAATGTGTGAAATTAGAGTTAATTGAAATACAGTAGTTTTAAATGTGTCTGCTCCATTTGCAAAATAAATAAATTAAAATGTCCACTAAAATCATTCGAAAGCCATACCTCCCATGCTGTTGAGTTTTTTGTTTACTGCACACAGTCTGTGTCTCTGGGTAGGTGTGCCTGGCCCCCTCACTTTTGGTTTTATTTAGGGCATTTAGTATCCACAGTGCCTATATTTTGCAAGTCTAGCTCTCACAACTCATACCACTGGATGCAAGCATTCCTAGAACTACATTTTCCGGAATGTACAACACACGTGGTGTGGGAAATTGTAGTTTCCAGAACGTTAATGTCAAATGTTCTTGGACCTATAATTGCAAAAACTTACTGGACAAACCCCATGGATGTGATACAACCAAGGCTCTTGGGGGAGGAGGTGGAGAGGAGGAGGAAAGAGGGATCCAGAGAGTCGGCAAGCATTTGTCTCCTCTCAGCTGCCTGCCACCACCACATCCCTTCTCATCCTCAAGGCAGATGAGTTGGGTGCTGTTGAAAAGGGGAGAGGAGAGGTTCAGATTGCTGGTTCAGATTGCTGCAGTTGGCAGTTCTTTCCATTAATCTGCAACTTTTGCAAATTACTAAGGCACGTATGCACAACTGATAGAACTTTACAAAAACAGCATCACTGATATGACCATGGTTATCATTGCCTCAAGACTGGTGGTTTACTAATGTGCATGTATGTTTCTGTGTTTTAATAAAACACCATACAAAATGTATCTTGATGCAAGCATATGTACAATCACACCAAGGTTTGTTTTTGGCAGAATTTTAACCAGCTGAGCATGGATATCAGTAACACAGAAAGATGTAGGGTCTTTTTACACCTCCCCTCTAAAGTAGTTTGACTGCTGTCTTTTCCTGTGCTGATTTCACAGTGGTGTGAAATTTCACTCCAGGGGGTTTAAAGCAGAATGAAGCCGGTTGCATACTAGCTTGACCACAGGAGGGCAATTAGTAGATGTGGACATTTCAGTGGCAGCACGGTTTCACACCGCACAGAAGTATGGGCAGGGTTTTTTGGAACTAGAATGATTCCAGCGGGAAAGTCAGATGTAAAAACAGCCGTATGGAAAGAGGTGTGTGAACTCGAGGAACTGAAAGCTGTAGCAAGTGGTACAACATTCAGAAGTGAATCAATGGAACAGTGAAGGAATCCCAATACATCATTTCCAGTTTTTTTAACAAGACAAAATCCAGAACTCTAAAATCTAGGAAGAAAATTCAGATGACAATACAGAAGAATCCTGTTGTCCAAGGTTATGTGGGCAGTCATTAATATCTCAGATCATGTCATGTTCTACTTATTTTCAGCTTTGGAATACAGCATGGAACACTTACACATTAGACACTGGATGAAAAGCTTGATACTGTTTGCTCATAGGCTTAGCGAAAGCAGTAGCTCAAATAAAGAGGTACAGCTGCAGCTTCTCATTGGCTGTATGTGTGCAGCCAATCAGAGTAATGCACATTTGGCCATTAGTTGATGGGGGAGAAGAAATCCAGAGGTGTGTAACTTTGGAGAGCTTCAGCCAGCAAGGATTTTGCACAACACCTTTAAGCAGGAGCAGTTTATCTGAGCAGTGAGAACTTGCAATTTAACCCACAATACCCTTAAAGCACTATAACTATTATTAACCAGCTGCTAGTTCCTGAGGTAGGGACAGGTGGATGTAGAACCAGGAGACTGCCCCTGGCGTAGAAATGGCTAGTTTTACATCCTGCATCACCCTTAGCAAGAAACCCTTGAGTCAGTTGACTGAAAGCTTTACTCAAATGTAAGATGTAATAACGACACCACCAGAATGTTTGAACAAGGCCTACATTTTGTGCTAGCTAAGAACTGGGTTTAAGGAAGGTACACATCTCAGCTGAAGTATGGAATTAATGGCAGGTATTGAGCACATCTTTCAGGCTGAACACATACTTAAAAGGAGCTTGCTAAATGTCCAGCTACCAGGCTCAGAGTGTATACATCTTACAGCATTTGACCTGTTTTTTTTCATACATGGGATAGTGTTACTGATGTATAGATTAAAGTGCTTCAGTGTAACTCTTTAATCCCCATTTTCAACCGTGACAACACTGAACTATGTGGAAGTGCTTTTGCCCAGGCTCATCCCTTTCTCTCATTGCTTCTCGCTTCCCTCCTTCTGTTGTCTTTTTCATTGTTGAGTTCAGATCAGAGGACCTCAACCTTTTTGAGCCTGTGGGGACCTTTGAAATTCTGAAACAAGTTGGTGGGGCCAACCATGAAATGGATGCTACAGGAGATAGAGCCAACCACAAAATGGCCACTGCAGGGGGCAGAGTGTCATACACACAGAGAAAACCCAAGTTCGGAGGACATGAGGAGTAATTTTAAAAAATACATTGCAAAAGAGGAGCATGAGAAAAGATGCTACCACTGTGGTGTCAGCTTCCACCGAAACAGTGTTATTTTAATCTGCACAGCCATTCAGATCTCCAATGGCCAATCAGAAGCACTACCGCTCAGAGTCAGGACCCCCATTTGACTCCCCTCAATTTCTAAAAAGACTGGCAGGTGCCAGGAAAGGTGTCAGCAGGCACCATGGCACCCATGTTGGAGACCCTGGTTTAGATCATAACCTCCTATTTTGCTTATGAAACTCTATAAAGTACCATGTAAGTGGCACTGTAACATGAGCAGCAACAATAACTAATATTTACTGAAAGCATGGAAGAGGACTCATGGGAACATGTCTCCTTGCTGAATAAAATTTGGGCCTAGTTTCTGGTTCCTTACTAGCATTGCCAGGTCCCTTCTGGCAACTGGCAGGGGATGGGGGGGACTTACCAGGAGTGGGAGGGAGGCCAAGGCAATGTAGCCAGTGCTCTGGCTATGTCGCTTCTGATACACACTGTAATGTTGCAATGATGCTCTGGTATTTGGGCAAAAACTCTATGGTAAAAGTGGATTCTACCATAGAGTTTTTGCCCAAAACATGATGACATCGCTTCCGGTACATGCCTCACTCCCTCTCCTGGTAAGTCCCCCTGCCAGCCAGCTTATCAGTAGTGGGGGGATGGGGCCTGGCAATGGGGGATCCTCTCCTCCATGGGTGGGGGGCTGGCAACCCTATTCCCTACCTATCACAGGTATTTAAGCTGGGATATGGCCACAAAGGAAATGGTGGCAATGTTGCCTGATTCCCCTTCTTCACTGCAGCCCCCTATACCCCACAGAGAACCCAGGATGCTGAAGCTCAGCTTTTCCAAGGTCTCAGGAAGCTGCTTGAAGAAGGCAGAATTGGGAAAGATTCATGAGAACTTTCCTGCCTTCCTTTATAGGATCCAACTGGCTGTTTTTTTCTCTCTGTCTTTGTCTCTGAAGAACAATTTAGTTGACCCACATACCCTCATCCCCTGCCAGTGGCCATGGGGACCTGGCAACCCTACATATATGACAAAAATACATAATTACAAGTCATCTATTATGCTTCATATGTGACATCATTCAAATAGTGCACTCTTGATTTTATTTTGATTCAGCCTATTGTTGTTTATATGATATAAAATTTTCACTGTGTGTATCACTGTGTTTTGTATTATCCTACCTGGAAGATGGCAAGCCTGGGCTGAATCAAAAATAAATCAAGAAGAGTGCACTATTTGAATAATATCACATATGAAGCACAGTGGCCCCAAAATTGTGTATTTTGTCATATATGTGGGGTTGCCAGGTCCCCATGGCTACTCGCAGGGAATGGGGGTACCAGAGTCAACTAAAACCCCAGCCAGTTGGATCCTATAAATGATGTTGCTTACCCTCCCCCATGTCCTTGCCCCCAACCCTCCAACTATCTGATGAAGATTGTCCTAGGGTTACAAGCTCCAGTTTGGGAATTTCCTGAAAATTTGGGGATGGAGCCTGGAGAGGGACCTCAGCAGTATATAATGTCATAGAGTCCACCCTCTAAAGCAGCCATTGTCCCCAGGAGAACTGATCTCTGTAGTCTGGAGATCTGTTGTAATTTTGGGAGAACTCCAGGCCCAGCCTGGAAGATGTAACCAGCAAAACAACTGCATGTAAAAAAAAATGTTTTACCTAAACAAAGATAATTAAACTACTCAAACTATTCAATGAAAATAAATTTATATCATAAACAGTTTATAAATCATTCCAAACCTATTCATATAACAACAGTATCAGAATTCAAATTCTCAAATCATAGGGCAAAAACCCAAATGTTCCCACAGTCCATCACAGGCTCATAAAACACTCTGTTGAAGGTGCTCAGGTGTCTTCAATTTTCAGAAACAGAAGCCATGTTCCAAGTTGAAAGTAGACAAACGAGCCACAACGCTGATATCCAAAGACAGCAGTCCCAGTGAAGTCCTCCTGTGGGCATGCTAACAATGTTGTTCCATGTTTCGCCTGACAAGGCTTCTTCGAGTAGGAACCATTTTCTCAAAACAGGATATCACTGAAACCAAAACTCAGGCATATTCTTCCAAAATACTTATTCAAGGCTTTCTCCTGGTTTGTAGCTGCAGAGCCTGGCATCAAGGATTGAAGATACCTGAGCACCTTCAACAACATCAGGGATGTTGCCAACCCAGAAGTGATGTAGAATAACTCTAGGAATCACTGGAAACTATGGTAAAACTACAGAGTTTCTGGCAATTCCTAGAGGTACGTTATTTCACTTCTGGGTTTTCCCTGGAAGTGATATAGCAACTTCAGTGACATTACTTTTTTGATAATTTTTCTCCCATCACTGCTTTGAGTGATGGTTGGAAAAGAGGGCTGCCAACCCTAGCCAGAGTCCTAGAATTCCTAGCTTCAGATCTGCATCCACTTTTTTTTAACCAATGGGTATTTGTGGGCTTCCTTGTTTAAAGTAAGGGGTAATATTAGAAAGAAGCCACTGATTTTGTAGAGCCACATATTTAATATCTTTTGGAGGTATACATTCAAGTCATGGCTCATAAAGGCTGCCTGATGGTGGTTGGCTGAGTGGGTATGGGGAGTGGGTAAATGCTTCCTTGAGGGTAGGAGTTGTGCTACTTTGCTCAAGGAAGCAGTGATTAGACCTGTTCTGGGGGGGGGGGGGGGAAATCCTACCTGAGCCCTACCTTGTTGGAAGATTTCTGGCCAGTCTCCAATCTTCCATTCTTGGATAAGGTGGGTAGTTGCTTCTCAGCATCAGCAGCTCTTGGAAGAGACTGATCTTCTGAACCCATTTCAGTCTGGCTTTAGGTTAGGATTTGGAACAGAGACTGCCTTGGTTGCCTTGGTTGCCTTGGCTGATGACCTCTACCAGGGGCCATTTCGAGCAGGAGCTCGGGGGAGCTCAGCTCTGGGAGTTGGTGCCAGCCCCCCCCCCCCCCCCGCGGGGAATGCCTGCTTGTGTCATGGCTGCAGCAAAATGACCCTGCCCCCTGGAAAAGTCCTTGTTCCTCCGACCAGCCTTCTGAAGGCTTCAGCCACCACTGAAGCTATCCTCCCAGAATAGTGGTATTTCTGAGGCTTGGATTAGTAGCTGTCCCCTCTCTCTACCATCTCTTTCTTTCTTTCTTTCTTTCTTTCTTTCTTTCTTTCTTTCTTTCTTTCTTTCTTTCATCCTCTCTTCCTTGCCTTCTAACGTATTTCCGGTGATGTCAGGTGGTTTAGCATATGCAAATAAGTTATGCTAATGAGATATACTAATGAGCTCCTGCACCTCTTTTTCTACAAAGTGACCCCTGACCTCTACAGAGAAATACAGGGGGAGTGTGACTGCCGGTTCTGCTGAATCTCTCAGCTGCCTTTGATACCATCGACCATGGTTATTGATTTTCATTGTTTTACACTATTGATTTCAATTAGTGTTTTTAATGTATTTAATTTAATTAATTAATTTGATTTATACCCCACCCTCCCCGCCGAAGCAGGCTCAGGGCGGCTTACAAACAGATGAAAACAGAGCATATATAAAACCAATCATAAAGTGCTAGTATACAATTCTATACTTATTATTATTTACATTGGAGGCAGCTTTGCTTTCCTATAAGATAGGTGCCTGATAAATGTTTTAAATAAATAAGTAACACATAAATAAATAAGTCTGGCAGTGGAATTGACACCCCAGAAACAACAGTAAACCTCTGTTTGAAAAGCTGTGTGCTGGGGTTTAGCCATCTGGCTCTGATTAATGTTGCTGGTAAAACAGGGGTGGTGGAGGTAATGGCTCTCTCTTTAGATCTGTCCTTCTTTTTGAAGGGAATCAGATGGTTGGAAGAAGGAAATGTCAAATGTGGACTGTGACGGGGAAGCCCTAATGTACTGCCAGGAAGCCATTAGTTCACCAAAATTAGCTAGGTTCTCTGAACATAATGGATCAAGGGGGAAAAAAAGAATGGCTGAAATAAGGGATAAAAAAAAGAAATGGGGAGATTTGGGTGATTTCATTTTAAAATGTTATATTTAATACATGCTGGGTCGGATCCAGTAAGTTCACAGCATGGATCTTTCCCCCTCTCCCACAGCCGTCAGCAACCTCTGTGCCTCAGAAAAGCTGCTCCTGAAACCTGGGGACCCTGAGGAAAGAACAGATTGGGGTGTGACAGAAAAAGCTCCAATTTGGAGGGGCTCTTGGCAGAAACGCCCCCACACTTCACACACACACCACACACACAAAGAAATGTTGATTTTAATACTCTGCTTTTCTCTATCTTAAGGAGTCTCAAAGCTGCTTGCAATCGCCTTTCCCTTCCTCTCCACACAACAGGCACCCTGTGAGGTAGGTGGGGCTGAGAGAATTCTGAGAGAACTCTGACTGGCCCAAGGTGACCCAGCAGGCTTTATGTGGAGGAGTGGGAAGTCAAACCCGGTTCTCCAGATTAGAGTCTGCTGCTCTTAACCACTACACTAAACTGGCTCTCAGGAGGAGGGTGCAGTTTCTGATAATGATGATTTTATTGATCCAGCAACAACATTAAAAAGTTTGTATTCAGTAGAAAGAATGTTGTGAGGAAACAGTAAATAATAATGGGTTCAAATTGCAGAAGAAAGAAGCAAATTAAAATGAGAGTTTGGGGGTGAAAACAGCAAGGATAAGAAATGCAAAGTCATAGCTAGGCCCATCGCATGTTGGTGCAACCTCATGGGATGTGCTTCACTGCATTTTCTTTTCATGCCATTGCTACAACATCTGGAAGTTCACAGTCAGGTGGATGGAGTGAATCACATGGGTGGTTCCAAACCTATCAGATGCCCCCTTCCTGACCAGGTGATTACTGAGTGGGAATAGGATTGCTAAATCTGAGTTGGGAAAATCCTGGAGATTTGGAGGCAAAGCCTGGGGTCCATGGTTTGGGGAGGGGAGGGATCTCACCAGGGATGTGATGCCATAAAGTCCACCCTCTGAAGCTGCTGTTTCCTCCAGGGGAACTGACCTCTGTAGTCTGGAGTTGTAATTCCAGGAGACCTCTGGTCCCCCCTAGAGGTTGGCAAGCCTAGGTAAGAAGGACCCTTGTGATCAGTCCTACACTTACAATGATACTATGGCAGTGTGAGAACAATAGCCACGAGAAAGCACAAAATGTATGAGGCTTAGATAAGATGACAGACATCCAGGCCACCCCTTAGATGTTATTATCCCACCACATCCAGAATTTTCCTGAATGTGTTCCAAGAATGGTCCAGATGTCTGACCGAAGTCTAGGCAACAGGATGAAAATTTAATGGCTACAAAATTTAAAAAGTTATCTATGGACATTCAGGCTATAGAAATCTGGAATGATCATCCATACCTATCTGTAAACTAAATGCATTTCAGAGACATGTGAATAAAGGTGGAATTTTGATCCTGCTAAATTTCATCCAGCACTCTTTGGAAATGCAGTGGACACACTCAAATTTAACAAGTGCATGTATGACAGTGTAACATTTTTTAATAAGGCCAGCCAGGGAGATTTAAATCCACTTGTATCTCATTCTTCTAGAAAGCAATAAGAATGTAGTCTCTGTAAGAGGTTGAATGCCAAAGCATAACAAAATTGAGACATAAAGGTACTCCATTACAATAACAATTATAGAAATGTAAACATATTTGCATTGATTTTTTCTGTTTTTATAGCCCCAAACCAATATGATGGCTATTGGTCTAATTGCAACATCTTATTTAATATCCATACTTTATTACTTCATTGTGCTAGCTTATAGGACTAGACAGTTTAATTCCCTTAATGGAATGTATTTTTGAGGACTGAGTTAAGACATCTTAGTTTAACTGTCAAGGTTCTAAAATGCACAGCAAATCATACTGTCTTGCTTTTATGTTAACAGTCCATCTTTACTCCATGTCTTCCTCCGAATGGACACCTTCCTTTCTTGTCATTCCATTTAACTTCCTACTTTGGAGCATCTCATTAGCCAAATCCAGGGCTATTTTGGGGCAGGAACGCACAGGAATGGAGTTCTGGCTGGCTCCTGAGTTGGCCACGCCTACAACCAAAACCTCTGGCATGCGTGGCTACAGAGCACACTGTCCTCCCCACGTTATGCATAAGAGGGAAAGGCGGCATGTTAAAATGCCCTTTTTCCTTCTGGGGAGCCCTTTGGGATTTCCTTGTCAATTTCACTCCTGGCCAGTCAGCCCAGAGTGAAATTGACAAGGAAAAGCTTCTCTCTGCCTTCCCTTCTCTAGCTGACTTGTTGCAGCTGGAAAAGGGCAGGCAGGGAACTAAGGCACCTTGAAAATGCTTTCATTTCCCAGGCACTTCAGCACCATATTTCCCTAATTGTCTGGTTCGGGGGGGGGGGGGGGGGAGGTAGGAGACTAGAAAGGCAATGCTTCAGCAGTGCCTTTTCCCGGCCCTCTAGTTTGGAGGGGGGTAGACTAGAAAGGTGATGCTGAAGTGGGGCGGAGAAGCTTAGGGAGGGGGGAAGAGGCAAGCTTCCATGCCTGCTCTGTGCTTTCCCAGCCCCCTGCCTAATATGCTAATAAGCTGTATTGTCAGGGGTGTGGCCTAATATGCTAATGAGTTTCTGATGTTGGGTGTGGCCTATTATGCTAATGAGTTCCTGCTGGGCTTTTTCTACAAAAAAAGCCCTGGCTAAATCTATTCCAGTATGAAGAAGAGCTCTGCTGGATCATCTAGTCCAGATTTACAAGCATGACAGGAAAGCAGGGGAGCACTGGCATAAGGTTTCCAATGGGCTGCTCCCCTAGGAGGCAACCAGTGGCCAGAGCAGGCCAAGCTGGGGCCCAGAACCCATGAAAGCCCCACAGGGTCCCAGTAGGTAGGGCCCAGATGGTAAAAGAGTGAGACAAGGCCATGGGTGAGCTTATACTTGTTGTTATCATTGTTGCTGGCTAGGTCTGAGCCAACTGACTCCTCTGTGCAGGGTCTATGGTTTTGCCAACTGTGGGCTGAGGAATTCCTAGAGATTTGGGGAAGGTGCTTAGAAGGGAAGAGTATGGGGAGGGGAGGGAGTAGTAAAGCCTCCGAGGCAACTGAGGCTTATGTAGTATGATTTTGGTCCACAGAGCTGTCCCCCCCCCCCCCCCAAATACACATTTGGTAAGTAATACACAATTGGGGAGAGGATAGATGGGAAGGCCTTATTCATGCATGTTAAATTTAAACTAGTATTTGAGGCTTCTAAGCCTTCTAAGGCTTGTTACTTACTATGATTGTAGGCATGGCTATTTGGGGGCAGGAATGCACAGGAACAGAATTCTGGCTGGCTCCTGAGTTGGCCACTGGCAGAAACTGACCAAGAAAGAGATCTTGGAGTCGTAGTAGATAACTCAATGAAAATGTCAAGACAGTGTGCAACTGCAATGAAAAAGGCCAACGCTATGCTGGGGTTATTAGGAAGGGAATTGAAAACAAATCAGCCAGTATCATAAGTATAGATAGGAACTCTCAGTCTGGGGCAAGTGATGCACTGTATTCTTAGTGCTTGGGGGGGGCATCAGTGGGAGGGCTTCTAGTGTCTGGGCCCCACTGCTGGACCTCCTGAGGGCACCTGGTGTTTTTGGCCACTGTGTGACAGAGTGTTGGACTGGATGGGCCACTGGCCTGATCCAACATTGGCTTCTCTTATGTTCTTATGTTAGTTGAGGCTTATTAATTTGCCAAAGATCCATTTTAGGAAAAAGTTGAGTTTCTTTTATGGAACATATATGGCATCACCCACTGTATTCATTTATTTTAGATTCTGGAGTTGCAAACTGAGATTTCAGCAGAAGGCTCTATGACAAACACAAGATGTTTGTGCAGTCACGACAACACAAGGAACTTTGCCATTTTGGAAAACTCATATTTTTGTGGCATCTACTTATCTTCAGCATCAAGTTTCTGTTCTTCAAATACAAGGTGACATAACTTCTCTGTCTATACTTCTGAGAAAGATTTCCTTTCTTTAAAGTTTTTTAAAATATATATACATACATACATGCATGCATATATTCATACACAACAACAAATATCCATTAACCCATCTGGTCAATAATTGCTGCTTAATAGTCCCCTATTACAGTGCCGAACAGCAGCAGTCAGAATTACCAGTACAGTAAATACTCAGGAATGAGTTAATAGCGCATAAAGACCTTCTAGTGGAACAGTGGGGGAGTTGAATATTCTTTTCTTAAGTCAGCTGTAAGTAATTACGACATGGTGTGCCTCCGACTATTACCATAACAGAGCAATTGAACATGAGGAATGGATAATAGAACGGACCTAACAGTATTTTTAGAATGTTGGCAGTCAGGCAGGTGGATCCGTTACCCAGAAAGAAAGCTTGGAGGGTGGGTGGAATTTTGCAATTGTTGCAAATTTCAGCCTAATGGCTTCTTTTCCCCCAGAACTGAATTTACAGGACAATGGCTATGTTGTACAATTGGTAGGGGAAAAGAAATCTAAATAAAAGAAATATTGGTTCACACAGACTGTATATAGGTAGTCTCAATATGTAGTCAAGAGCTGTATGCAATTGAAATTATGAGCCCAAACAATCCAGATTTTGCACCAAATAAATGAAATTATGTATACATTAAGCAAAATGAACATAACATTTCTCATTTTTCACAATTCCTTCTTTCTACTTTGCATAATTTATTCTAGTTTTGCTTAGTACAGGGAAAGGTTAGGAGCTATGTATGGCAATGGGCTTCTGTTCCAAACCAAAGGAAATGTTATGTAGCCAATCTTCCGTCTTGAGGTTTCAATACACATCATTCCTATACATTCATGTAGGAAGGAAGGAAGGAAGGAAGGAAGGAAGGAAGGAAGGAAGGAAGGAAGGAAGGAAGGAAGGAAGGAAGGATCAATCTGAGATTTTCTGAGATTTTCACAGTGATACATTTCCAACATTATCTTCTGGTATTCAAATGTGGCAAAGGACATGATTGGCAAGACTGGAGACATTCCACCTAACTGGAGGTGTATCCTTGGAGGCTCCACTCCTCCCACACAGGCATTTGCCTTCAGTTCCTCCCATGGGAGATCATGGGATTAGCTAGTCACTTTGGGGCTCAGCAGGATTTTTTTGGGTTCCCCCAACTGGCTTTCAGGGGATTCTTTTTTACAGTGTCCATAGGAGAGTGGATAGGTTTGCTATTTCTTGATTGAGAAATTCCTGGAGATTTTGGGGGTGGAGCCTGGGGAGGGTGGGGTTTGGGGAGAGGAAAACGCTAATAGGGTTATAATGCCATAAGTGAGGTCCCACAAAAATCTTGTGGAGGGGGTGCATCCCTTCCCCCTCTTTGCTTCCTTCTCTCTTCCTCCTTCTCTAACAATCTTCCCCGTCTTTTCTCCCCTCCTCTTATCTGTCAACCCCATCTCTTTTGCCCCCCTTTCTCTATCAGTCTACCCAACCTTTGCTGCTCTCCCCACCTACCCCCCAACTTTGGCATTCCACTACCTCCCATACATCCTTGGCATACATGAACCACCACCCTTGCTTCTCTCCCACCTACCCCCCACCCTTGGTACTCCTCTCAACCCACCCTTGCAGCCCCCCCATCTACCCCCCACCTGTGGTATTCACTCACTCACACCCTTGCTGCTCTCCCCACCTAACCCCACTCTTGGAACTGACCCTCACCTTTCCTGCTCTCCCTATCTATCCCTCCAAACCTTGGCACTACACTACCTCCCACCCTTGGCATTCATTCACTGCTCACCCTTGCTCTCTTCCCACCTATTCACCAACCATGGCACTTCACTACCCCCCATATACCCATGGCATTCACTCACACCCTACCCCTACTCTCTTACCACCAATCCCCTGCCCTTGGCACTCCCTTACAACCCCCCACTTTTTGCATTCACTTATGTATCACCCTTGCTCTCTTCCCAGTTTGGTGTAGTGGTTAAGAGCAGTAGACTCTAATCTGGAGAACTGAGTTTGATTCCCCACTCCTCCATATGCAGCCAACTGGGTGACCTTGGATCAGTCACAGTTCTCTCAGAGCTGTTCTCTCAAGAGCAGTTCTCTCAGAGTTCTCCCAGCCCCACCTACCTCACAGGGTGTCTGCTGTGGAGAGGGGAAGGGAAGGCGATTGTAAGCCATTCTGAGACTCTGAGTGAAGGTCGGGGTATAAATCTAACTCTTCTTCTTCTACCTCCCACCCTTCCCACTCACCCCTTCACTGTTCCCATTACCGCCCCCCCCCCCGCTGCTGTCCCCACCTACCTTCCAGTAGGTTGGCGGTAGGTTGCTGGCTTGGTGCGGGGACAGCAAAGTTGCAGGAGAGGCAGCAGAGTAGCACACTGGCAGCTGCTCTAGTTGGACACATTGGGTCCAGCAACAGTGACAGAGGATTCTGGCTGCTGCTCTGACCTGACTGTGGAGGACACTGGCTCCTTCTCCAGGCTCATACCGGAGCAACAGCCAGCATCCTCCATGGCTGGGTGCAGGGCAGCAGTCGGCATGCTCCACTGCCACGGCTGGTCCCAGGGCAACAGCTGGCTGGGCCAGAGCAGCTGCTGGCAGGGCTCCTGGGCTGTGCTGCTGCCAAACCCAGCATGGCCTACCATCAAGGCAACTGGATTTAAACCTCTCATTTCTTTTTAAAAATGAGATTTTTCTGCACTCCTAGGGAGTGCCCCAAGTGTGCAGAAAGATCTGTTTAGTCTCCATGTGGCCCCAATCCACAGATTTAGATATTCACAGCCACGGGTGGCTAAGAGTATATAAATAGAATCCACTCTCCAAAGCAATCAGTTTCTCCCTAGGAATTTATCTCTGTTGTCTGGAGATCACTTGAAATTCCAGGAGATCTCCAAGCCCCATCTGGAGGATGGTAAACCTGGAGGTGGATATAAATATGCCTAGACTATGACTGATCTGCCCTGGCCCCTACCTAGTGGAACATGCTCCCTGTTGAGATCAGGGCCCTGCGGGATCCTCCCCAACTCTGCAGGACCTGCAAGACGGAGCAGTTCTGCCAGGCTCTTGGCTGAGGCAGCGGGTGTCTAGGTATGGCCTCCCCAAGGTTGCTGTCTCCCACCCACTGATAACTGGCCAGATCTAGTTACATCAAAGGGCCAAAATCTCCCAACAGCAAGCTGCAACTACTGATTTTATATGTGTTTTAAATTTTATTGTATTTATTAATATGGTGTAACCCACTCTGAGCCTCTTTACGGGATGGGTGGGATATAAGTGTGAAAAATAAATAAAGTAAGTAATTTGACAGAAATGGGACTGTTTGCTCTTAATAGGTACAATCAGGGGTCCTTTGGGGCCGGAACGAGGCGGAGCACCTCTCCGCCAGCTCAGGAGGGGCAATAGGGCATCCATGGGCCGAATCAGAATCTCTAATCTGATTCGGCCCACCGCCGAATTGCTGCTGAAATTCGGCAGCAACTTTAAAAGTGGCTGTAGGGGACGGGGTTTGAGGGAGAGGCTCCAAACTTGCAGGGTAGCTTCTGGGACCTCTCCCCCAAATGCCCACTAAGTTTCAAGAAGATTGGACCAGGGGGTCCAATTCTATGGGCTTCCAAACAGGTTGCACCCATTCCCTCCATTGTTCTCTATGGTGGGAAAAAGTAATGTTTTTTCCCACCATAAAGAACAATGGAGGGGATGGGGCAACCTGTTTGGGGGCCCATAGAATTGGACCCCGTGGTCCAATCTTCTTGAAACTTGGTGGGTATTTCAAGGAGAGGCCCCAGCAGCTAACCTACAAGTTTGGAGCCTCTTCCTCAAACCACCTTTCCTCCAGCCCCTCATATACCCTATGAGTTTTTGCCATTGATTTCAATGGCCCATTGGTATAATGGGGCTGAAACTGACATTCACTTTCTGACACACTTCCGGTGATGTCAGGGGATGTGGCATCTGCTAATGAGTTATGCTAATGAGTTATGCTAATGAGCTCTTGCACCCCTTTTTCTACAAAAGGACCCCTGGGTACAATTGGTAAGCACCCTGAGGCAGCAAGCATGATGGAGGGTTGTCTCTTGAATAGCCCATCAAAGCCTGGAAAGGAGTGGGTTGTGAAGGAATGCCCTTTGTGAGGAACAATATCAGGCCTAACATGGCAGTGTCCTATGATACATCAGGGGAAGGTGATGAAGCTTGGCACTTCTTGGCACATTATATGTGCAGTTGATGATAACCTACGTCATGTTTTGTTTCAGGAAGGGCTGGCTGAGACAATTGAATTTGGTATTTGGTACCTTTTCCTGTGCTCCTGTAGAATCAATGCAAACATACGGCCCAGTCTGTGGTTAGGCACAGGAACCATTCTTTGTTCTTGTTTCCCATCATCCAATATATAGGTCATTATGGGTGACCTGCGGAACTACAGATGCTTCCAAATGTCTCCCCAGGTTTGAAAGTTCTGTATCCCATAGAGAAAGTATGTTGCACAGCTTCCCTGTTTGCAGGATGGCACCCTCAGAAGGCTTTGCTAGGGCTGAGTGAAGCTCACGTGGTGGAGCATACTATGAGAGGCAGTCCTGCAGTGTGAGTAAGACCCCGTGAGATCTCTACAGATTCTGCAAGCAGAAAACAGGTTTTGCAACTGAACTAATAAGAATGACACCTTTGTGGTGGAATTTCTTGATTCTCTAATGGCAGAAAATGACTGTGTTGAAGAAAATGTGCATCTGTCAACAGTGTGGGGCAAACATGGAGCTTGTTTAAGTAGTTAATGGGGAAAGAGGATATTCTAGTGTGGCAGAATTTGGGGCAACTAGGGCCAAAATACATGTCATGAATGACACAAGTTGGGTCAGGGGTACCTGACCCAACTCTCAGTCACACATTCATGCAGGGACTAATCTTTTTTTAAAAAAAACATTCTGCAGTTCCAAACCCTGCAAATGGGGAGGAGGGGCTTCAGGCTTCCCTCCTGCACCATTTTACCAGCGGAAACAGCCATGGGGACAGGAGGGCTGTTTGCCTCTTCCTCAGGTTCCAAGTGTCCATCCAGTATGATATTTGAAACAAATTTCTTATTCTTATGATCTCTGCACAGCTAGACAATTTTTGGTAAGGGGGAGAATAGAAAGGGGCATGACATCACTTCTGATGTTACAAAAATAATAATAAAAAAATAAAAATAGAAAGCTGGCTCCCTGGCATGGATTAAGTACTCCCCTAGCCCCCCCGCCCCCGTCCTGCTCTCCGCACACACACCCCTTAAGCCGAGCAACTTGGCTGCAAATCGATCCTAAGCGCCTCCCCTCCTCCCTTGCCTACCCAGCCTCATGCACCCCTCTGCCCTCAGCCCACACCACAGAAGGCACTGGGTCCTGGCAGTCCTGCAACACTCCAGGAGAGAAGCCACCGCAAGAGAACCCATTTGTCACTTCACCAGGGGGAGACTTCTCAGCCACCTGCTTGAAAAGCCATGAGCTGCGGTTGCTGCTGCCATTTTAGGTGCCAGCCTCAGCCACCTCTCCAAGCTCAGACAGTGGGCAGGAGGGGCTCTGGCTGGAAGTCAGGAAACAGCAGGAAGAGCTGGCGAGGCTGCAGCGAATGCCCGCTGGGGTAAATAGCGCAGCACTCTGGGGGTGGGGGGGTGGGTCTGGCATCTTCCGGGGAGGGTCACTGCAGATTCAAAAGGGGGTGCTGCCCTTGCCTAGCTACAGCCCTGGCAGGGTGTATGTGTGTATGGATGGGCCCATAGCTCAGTGATACAGCATGTACTTTTGAACACAGAAGATCCCAGGTAACTGTTTCCTTATTGAAATGAACACAGCGGCTCACTGAACAGTGAGTGCAGGAAATAAATAAATGTGTACTGTAAATACATTATATAAGGGGGGGAACCCAAACCGAAGTATTTGAAATAGATCTAAGTGGGAAGTATAAGCTCCCTACAACTGTTTGCGAACTTTTCAGCAATGCCCTAAAGTGTATCCCCTACCTTGTGCTTTTTGGCACCCCCTTGTGACAATATTTTGTTTATTCATTTACAGTGTCCTCATTCGTCCTCAGTGATGTCACCATGTAGCCAAATCTGAGTGACTGCATAACTCTGGGGGTGTCACCCCATCCACTGCATGATCTCTGGGGGACTGGGTGTTGAGTGTCTACGTGACCACTCTGGGAAAGAGAAAAGGCCAAGGGGGAAAAATGGCACCCAAGCAATAGCTGAAAAGGAAAATAATGGTCATCCAAAGAGATAATTATCCTCTCCATCTGAGTGTTTTTCAGGAAAAATTTCCACCCCTTCAAAATTGCTAGTTGCTATTCCCAAAACTGAAACAGGAGAATATTTGGTACAGCTTTAATTTGCAATGGTTTATTCCTTCAGAAATTGGCTTACTCATAACCCTGGTGATTGTTCGCTTGCCTGCCATTTACTTAAAATATTACTAAAGGAGCTTTCACAGAGACACCAGATTCTTCTTTGCAGGACTGTCCATTATGTTATGCAGCAGGGTGTTTTTTTCCCCATGCACCGCGTACTGCTATTGTCTTACCAATTCAACATATGCTCTCAGATGAAAACAGCTTGAGGCTTTTGATTCCGAGAGTAGTAATTTTGCAAATGCACAAAAATATAATTTAAGGACTGATTTGATTCATCTCCCTCCCCCCCCTCCCCAATGCAATAGGTCCTTCTCCAGTTGCATTGCTTCACAGGGCAGATGTTGAATTTTTCAATTTGCAGGTTTGTTAAGCATCACAGAATGTTTTGGTTCTCAATCAAGAATATTCTTCCCAAGTGGTTCCAAAGACTTATGCTTGAAAATAAATGTGTGTCCTTTTTTGTTTCCTGGCAGCATGAAGACTGTGTTCAAGGAAGGATGGGAGTGAGGATGTGATATGTTTACTAGAGCATCAGATATGTTTTAAGTCACTCTCCAAATTTAGGAGAATGTTTTAGCAAACATCAGATGAAATGCAACTGTAACCTATGTTTTATGTTACTCATTACATAAGCATCTTAACCTTTCTCCAAAGAGCTAAGGTGTCCATGGGATACATCAATTTTTTTTTTCATTTATTCTCATAAAACTAGGGTGACACAGGAAGTGGTAGGCAAAATCCCCTTGCTGGGCTAGATTCCCTCCCTCGTCACTCCTTTGTGATCATCACTGTGGAACAGTTCAAAGGCTGTCATGATCCTCTCTGGCCAGTCCAGTGACTCAGACTCGGAGCCTTCAAGGCTGGCCCATAGCTATGGTGGGACATTTTGGGGGCTCTGCCCCCTCAATTACAGGCCCCGCCCCACAAGTTTTCATCAAGGAAACCCCTTTTTAACCTTTTAAAAAGTTTTCTTAAAGATGGGTGTCCCTGCGCTGTGGCTGTGCCGTGCCCTGCCTTTTTTAAAAAAAGTCTTCCTAAAGCCAGGCACACCCACTGGAGAGGAAAAGGCACGGCAAAAGGGTGGGACTCGGGGTGTGGGGGTGGAGGTGGGACTAGGTCCTAGAAAAGAATTCCCAGCAGTCAGCCTTTCCTACTTTTCTCACTCATGAGGGTGCTCTGAGCAAAACTTCCCCCATCCTTATCGCACTTGGCTCAGCTTCTCACCTCCACTCACCAGCTTGGGAGGAAAAAGGACCGTACAGCAGCAACCTCTCCCTTGCACGCTGCCCAGGGTGCCGCAAGTGGCTAGAAGGAGGGAGGGATGTAGGAGGACCCGTGCTGGGTTGGGCTCTGGCAGCTACAGGAAGTGACACAGGCAGTGAGGCAGATTGGGAAGTCTGGCTTCTCTCTCTCCCTTTCCCATGCTGCCCTTACCTGCCATAGAAAGAACTGCCCTTGGGTTCAAGAGTCAGCCATGGTGATAGGTGCACATAGTGAGAGCTGCTTGTCTGGACAAGCAACCCCAAGGGAGGGCAGGGCTAGGCAAAGGATGGTGCTCCAGCTACCACCGGCCTGGGGAGGGGTCAGTCGCTTGTGCTGGCTTGTGTAAATAGAAAGGAGCAGCATTGAGGCAAGAGGTTAGGGTCTTAGGCAGAGTTCTTTCATATGTTTTCAGCTGGAGATGTCAGCGATTGCACCTGGGATCTTCTGCATGCAAAGCAGATGCTGGTCCACTTGTCTCCACCCCTAATGACCCCTGTGTTATTTCTTTTTAAGTTTTCATTTAATGGTTTTGGCCCTCTACTTTTTATTGTTGGTCTTGTAGGTTCATTTGTATTGTGCACACAGGGAACATGGATTTCATATGCAATATATATATTTAGAATCTACATCACTTAGATGTATAATATATTTATAGTGAGTAGGGTTACCAGCTCTGGCCTAGGACATTCCTGGAGATTTGAGAGTGGTGGAGGGTGGGAAGGATGGGATTTTGAGAGGTCTAATGATGCTGAACTGCAGACCGGAATATGGGTAGTTTGGCAGTTCGAGACCTGATTGCTGCGTGACGGAGTGAGCTCCCGTCTCTGGTCCCAGCTCCTGCCAACCTAGCAGTTTGAAAGCAAGAAATTGCAAGTAGATAAATAGATACCACTTTGGTGGGAAGGTAACGGCATCTAGTCATGCCAGCCACATGACTACTGAAACGTCTTAGGACAGCACGGGCTCTTCGGCTTGGAAACAGAGATGAGCACCACCCCCTAGAGTCGAATTCGACTGGCTTTCGAGCAAGGGAAACCTTTACCTTTAATGCCATAGAGTTCACCCTCCAAAGCAGCCATTTTCTCCAGGGGAACTGATCTCTGGAGTCTGGAGACCAGTTATAATTCTAGGAGATTTCCAGGGGGTTGGCAACTCTAGAATAATCCTGATTTATTACTGCACCAACAAGATAGAAATGCATACATTTTTCAGGACAAATTCAGTGCAAGGAAACAGAAAATGTCATAAATAAGAACCAGGGGTTCAATTTATAGAAAAATACAAAAAAAGAAAAAGAAAAATCACAACAACCCCTGTTGATAACTTGTTGCTTTATTTGGGATGTTTATCCAAAATCATGAATATGCAATCGTCACTTTGGGAACTGAAAGCCATGGCTATTTCTTACACGGAACCCTAAAGCCCTCTGTTTACTGAGAAGTGCTATGGGCAGATGCAACAATAACCGTGAATAACTACCGTGAATATTTTCCAGGCAGCCTATTTCTCAGTTCTTCCTGCAAGGCTTTTTCCCGGGACAAAATATGTCATTTTCCAAAGGAGGAATTGACCCTGGCAGGAACGACAAACAGGCAAAGAGATGGGGATGATGCAAAGGGTTGTGTTCAAGAATCTCAAGCATTACACTTCTCTTCTGCTTGGAGTGTGGGCACTGTTCAGAGTGGAAACTGTGTGAAGGCACTGGGAGAGCAATCGTTGCCAAGTTTCAGCTCAGAGTTAATTTGTGCAGGTAAATTTCTATTAAACGTTGACAGTCTCTTGGCTATCAATGGGCAGCAAGCCTGTTGTCAAAAGAGGGAAAACAAAACACTTGTTTGCAGATGACAGGATACCAGGGGCTAAGTCCTTCAGAAAACGTGAGCTGGCCCTGCTTGGAATGCTCCAAAACAATGCAGATTGAGACCAGCTGTGAATCTGATCTAGCGTTTGTTAGTTAAGAAAGACAGCAGCTGTTTGCATACACATAGCACAGCTAGAAAGCACAGAGTGAAATCCATATCAAGCCATTGGAAAACAGTTATTTCTCTAAGAGGCCTTTTGAACTCATGGCTACAAGCTAATGTTCAAGTACATTCAGACAGTCAACAAGTCAATTATCAAACTGTAGAGATATATAGAATTATATCTTGGATTTACACAGTCCATTTGATGCCCTGTGTCAAAAGGGAAGAGAAGAAGAAGAAGAGATTGGATTTATATCCCGCCCTTCACTCACTTGGAGTCTCAGAGCGGCTTACAAACTCCTTTCCCTTCCCCTCCCCACAACAGGCACCCTGTGAGGTAGGTGGGGCTGAGAGAGCTCTTTCCCAAGCTGTCCTTGAGAGAACAGCTGGTACAGAGCTATGGCGTGCCCAAGGTCATCCAGCCAGGTGCAAGTGGAGGAGTGGGGAATCAAACCCGGTTCTCCCAGATTAGAGTCTTAACCACTACACCAAACTGGCTCTCAAGACAAAGGTCCTTTCCGCATTTGCCTGCCACTCTGGATTTTCTCAGTGTTCGAGTTGAGGCAATTTAACCCACCGGCAAAACAGCATCCAAATAATCTGGAGCAACAGCAGGCTGAAACTGGGCTGACCACTTGAAGGGAGGTAATGTAATGCAGAATGGGGAAAAACAGAATAAAAAGAAGGTTGAATTTGATTTTAGTGCAGAATTGCTTGGAGAACCCCACAGTGAACATGGATTAAAAAGGAGTGTTGAAAGGGCCAAAGTTGCTGCCAAGTTTCTTTTAATGGAGGGTGGCTCAAATATATGGCAGGTATCTGGTTTCCAGATTTTAGCTGAGAATTCTGGAAAGAAAATTCATCATGCCTGCTGAACTTCAACTTTGTCTTGCACACTGGAAACTCTAGACTGAAAATAGGAGGGGCCTCCTTTCCAGGCTTCTGCAAGGCCCCATACACAGGAAGACCAATGGCTTCCAGCCTGGCTAGAAAAACTTCCAGGTTAACTTAGGGTCACCTCCTGGGCAACATCTACTTCTTCCTCTGTCTTAACTGCTATAACTTCTGACTTCACGTGCCTCTTGCCTGCCAGCCCTTCTACCTTGCTGGATTCAGCCTCTTCAGGTGAACGCTGTCCAGGGGTCATTTCATAGAAAAAGGAGTGCAGGAGCTCATTAGCATAATTCATTACCATAATTTATTTGCATATGCTACACCACCTGACATCACCGGAAGTATGTCAGAAGGCAAGAAAGGAGAGAGAGAGAGAGAGAGAGAGAGAGAGGACAGCTACTAATCCAAGCCTCAGAAATACCACTATTCTGGGAGGATAGCTTCAGTGGTGGCTGAAGCCTTCAGAAGTTTATTATAAGCTTTATAAAATTATAAGCACCTTGTCCATCACTAACTGGAAGTTACTTCAGAAGAAGCATCAAGGGCAGCTCTGCACACCAGGCACTTCAGTAGCCTAGCCTTGAGATTACAACAGGATTCAGTGCAGTGAGCAGGAAAATCCAAATCCGGCACATAAAATTGAAACTTTGCTCTTTTTTAAAAAAAAATAATCTGAAAGCACACTCCCGAGAGAAAACAGAACTCTTAGACACCCACTTCCCAAGTTAATGTATTCTTAACACAACACAGAAGCAGTCTAGTTATACTAACCAGAGCTAATTTTTTCACTCGGTTCATTCATGAAGGCAACAGTGTGATCTGAGATTTAATCAAGTCTGAATTAGTTTTTGTGATTAGCTGGTTTAGGTTGTTAAGGTAGCATAATAATGATATCATTATTGCCTCCCACCCACTCACATGGGTCCCTGCTTCTCTTTTGGTTTGGCAAGTGGCTCATCAAGGCGCCTTCCTTGCATCAAAGCCTCTGGTTGTTGCCAACCGCAGAAGGACTGCATTTGTCTTTGTTAGGAATCCCTTGGAGTGCAAAACAGGGTTGGAGTTGATTGGGGACTGGGAAGGGGGGGCAGTGAAGAAGAGAGGAAAATATTTCAAGAAACAGAAAACATACAACAAGGCTACAGGAATGTGCAACTGTAAAGAATTGGCGGGGGGAGAGAAAGAATATAAAAATGCAAATTTCCTTCCTAAACTTTATCTTTGGCTGGACTGAAAAACCTAAAGTGAGAACTTCAACAAAGCTATAGGGGGAAAAAAAAGATGACAGGTTTGAGTTTCAGAAAATTTAAGACAGCCGCAAGGATTAGACACTTTAGGTTGTCTCTGCATACATTTCTTAGGGGAGTTAATTCCATTTGACATGCAAGACCAAAGTGAGATTACAGGCCCACAGCCCCATGGCGAGGTGTATGTTGGAGCTAAAAGCCGGGATTTGAATAATTGTGCAGGCTTACTCCAAGAATCAGGAGAGAACAGAATGAATGGATTATTAGAAAGAACTTTGTACATTTTTTAACTGGTGGACTTAATAAAAAAATACACTCGGTGTATGACTGATGTTATGGACTTCTGCACACGCAGTGACTCTGCTCACGTTTGTGGTATGATCTATCAAATATTGGGGGGGGGGGATAGAAGCTGTTAAAGAAGAATGTATAATGAAAGATGGACCTAGTGTGGTTTATGGAAGCAAAGCAAATTTCACTGAAGGAAGAGCTTTAGTTTAACATATTCAGCACCTCCCGCCTTCCTTCTCTGTAAAACCAGAAAAATTGAGAGAATCCATCGACTGTGTTATAGAAACTTTTAGAAACAGTGAAGAATGGTTGGTGAGGGAGGTGTGTGTGGGGGGGAGTCAATTTTATTTCAGTGCTTCAGCTTTGTAGCAACCATTTATTATGAGAAAAATTACTAATCCACACATTTTTTAAAATAAATTTGACCTCCTCCCTTTGTGTCTGTGGAAGCACTTGTCTGTAAAAGGAGGTAATAGCTGACTGCTCCTAAGACTCAGATGTGCTTAATTAACTGTCCACTGAGAATTATTGAAATACTTATATAATTCTTATTTAGTGCTCATTAAAGTGAGGGATACAAATGCTGGACAATGAGAGGTTTGCCGAGACTTTGAAATGGAGGAAGTTAGTACAGTAATGGCAAAGAATTATGAAAGCCTACCCATTAGTGGTAACATGGCAGACCTTTCATTTTTTAAGGAGTCACTGACTCAGATCTGAAATCATTTGATTTTAAAAAAAAAACAAAAAACCCTTCATCTCAACTTTTTCACTGCACACGGCCTCTGCTAACCTGCCATTGCTAACCAGACCAAACAGTAGGTGAGGAAGATAATTTATAAGAAGGCAGATTGTCCGTTGTAATCTCTGGAATACTCTCAGCTGGCTTCAGTCATCACTTACCTGGGGACAAGTACTAAAACCTTGTTCTCTAGGGCTGGATCACACTGGGTCATGCTAGCATCAGAGGTGGGACACACACATCAGCAGAGCAAGGAGATGTCACACTTCCCTTTCCCTCTGCAACAACCCACTATGACGTCATGACCAGGTGCAAAACAGCTCCTCTTGAAGGGGTTGTTGTGGATGAGGGGAAGGGCCTACCCAATCTCTAACCTTGAAACAGTTTCCTCACCTTTCCACCCCTTCAGACTCTAGGAATGATGATCACAGGCATCACCAAGATTTTAACTTATAGGAGGGGGAATACTGTGCTGTTGAATACATTGTAATGGAACCGTCTTCTCCTCTGATACTTGAGTGAGTTAGTTTAGTCTCATGAGGTGGAGTCCCTGTGTAGTAAATTCTGTTTGTTAGCTAAAGTATAGACTGCAAGTTCCCTTGTTCTAAAATGAGTTGCTCATATCTTTGTACCTCCTTGTTAACAAATTAAGGTTACTAAGCCCTCACCAGCAATTTCTGGGGCCTGTTGTAGGACAAAGCCTGGGAAGGGGAAGGATCGCTGATGCTGTGACATCACTTCCAGGTGATCATCCAGAAGTGATGTCTCTACCCAACCCATGATGTTCTCAGAACTGGCTCAATTTTGGGGGGGTATTTACCATAGAGATTGGGGAAATTCCTAGAATGTTGCCCAGGAGGTAACACCATATTGTTGGTGACATTGTTCCTCCATCCCCTAATTTTTCTCCCACTGTACAATGGATCAAGCATGAACAATGGGCAATAGGGGAGGGAGTTTTCCCACCATTGGTGAGGTCCTAACAACCCGATGATAAACTGATGTTGTTTTGAGCACAGACATCTCTGCTGTATGAACTTGAGAGTACCCTAATCTTGATTTACATGTTATCAAAAGTGGACCCATTTCTCCTTTGGAATCCTCACCTACATGAAAGGAAATATTACAAATACCTTGACTTTTCTCCTTCTCTTATTTTGTAAAATAAGGATCTCTAAAATTCTCAGTCTCAGTCTCTCTCTCTCTCTCTAGATCAGGGCTCATTTCGTAGCAGGAGCTCCTTTGCATATTAGGCCACACACCCCTGATGTAGCCAATCCTCCAAGAGCTTACAGTAGCCCTTGTAAGAAGAGCTCTGTAAGCTCTTGGAGGATTGGCTACATTAGGGGTGTGTGGCCTAATATGCAAAGGAGCTCCTGCTACAAAATGAGCCCTGTGATTGCTCCATAAAGCAGACCTAGAATGGCCAAAGGAAAGGCAAATACCTCTCAAGATGTCTTTTCACACAGAAGTGGCAAGAAAACAGGAATTTATTGGATAAACAGGAATAGTAGCCAGAGGAAGCAATTAAGCAGCTTGTGGATCTACTAACATAGAAGGCTCTGGGTTAATAATCAGTTGATGAATTGGTAGACTGGCACTCCTTTTATGAGCCCAGACAAAACAGACAAAATGGTGGTTAGGAGTGGTCATGATACTTTCAGTCAGATCTCATCATACTTTTAGGCCTGAAGGAAAGATAGATCTAGAAGCATGAGAAGGACAGCAAACAGCAAGCCTGACCTAGTTTTCCAAGTTCCTAATTCAAGGGCCATCACTCTATAGAAATGTATTACCCTATAAGTTCTTCCAGATAGTAGATGAAAATATCACTTGCTGTTCAAATGTAATCCCAAACCATAATCTGGCCAAGTGTGGTAGACCACAGAGCCATTGTGGTGCAGTGGTTAGTGTGCTGGACGATGATCGAGGAGGCCCAGGAATACATCTTCACTCTGCTACAAAGCTCAGTGGGTGCGCTTTCCACTCTCTTTCAGCTTGACGTATTTCACAAGGGGATTGTAGGGATAAAGTGGTGAGACCCATGTGTGCTTGCTGACCCACGCACCTTGGAAGGAGGGTGGGGTAAAAATGCAAATACACTGTTTGAAATTCTGGTTTGGTATCTGTTCTCAAACTGTAGTTCTGTAATAACAAACTGTGGTTTGAGAACCATTGCTAACTAATCTCCCAATGAGATACTCACCATACCCAGATCTCCTTGCTCAGTTTCAAAAATGTACCTATTTGTGGCTTTCTTGGAAATCTCAGACCTGGGCAGGTTAATATCAAATCAACCCACAGACTGACTAGAGACTTGCTCTTTAGCTGTCCTTTATGTGAATGCAAGATCTTTTCACAGTGAATCTTATATTCATTTTTTCAAAAGATTATTTGTCCCACTTATATAGCTACAAAAAGGACAGGGCTGTTCTTCAGTATGCCAATATGCATTAAAATGGGTTTGAAAGGCCTTGGATTTGCTTCATGTGGACTTCCAGGTCCTTATTATAGATTCCTAGGGTTTCCAGCCTCCAGGTGGGGCCTGGGGATCTCCCGCTTTTACGACCTGTCTCCAGCTGACAGATCAACCCCCCTGGAGGAAATGGCTGCTTTGAAGGGTGGACTCTATGGCATTGGACCATGCTGAGGCCCCTCCCCACCCCAAACCCTGCCCTCTCCTGGCTCCACCCCCAAAGTCTCCAGGTATTTCCCAACCCATACCTGGCAACCCTATGAAAGGACAACAATGATGCGGGAGTGGAAATGGTTTGGTATTCCTGAAACTGCAACAATTTTGCAAGTTAACTCTCTAGAAGGCACCAACAAGATGTAAATCAGATTGGATTTATTATTAGGAGTAGTATTAACAAAAGCATTAAGAAGTTAGATTTCAGACTGAACAATAAGAAGACAGAATGTATCCCCCAAAAGGCAAAAGGGGTAAAAATTACTGCTGAATTAAGTTCATCCAAATGTTATTTTCATTAAGTAAAATTTACTAAGCAATGTGGCATAATGCACAGTGTATAAATGCAGGTAGGGAGGAAACCTGTTAAACGAGGATGTAAAGTAATTGAATGTAAGATGAAGCAAAAATATAGAAAAAGCCAAGAATGAGCTGTAGAATAAAAATGCAACATGGTGAACGGTAACTGAGAAGAGGGTGGCTTGGTAGAACTGATTAATAAGAGCAGCGACCGGTGCAGAGTGGATTTGCAGAGATTAGAACAGTGCAAGCTTTATTCAAAAGACTGTACAAAGTTCGTATGGAATTTGAATTTAAATAGAGCAAACTTCATGTATCACCATGAGAATTCCCCTGTGACCTTTCGACTCATGTCAGTAGAGAAACTTCTCTTTGCCATAAGAAATGTTATTTGAATTTTTCAAAAATATTTACGTTCATTAATGACTTTTTATTTATTAAGCATATCTTTGTTTGTGGATGTGAAAAGTTGACATCTGAATAAGGCTTTTTGGAGTCATTGGTACACTCAAGACAGCCTCCAAATTTTACTCCCCCTGGAAACTGGAATCCAGATCAGATTTAAGAATGGTGGATCTCTAAAAGTATCAGGACTTGTTATTACTTTTTGTTTTTCAGCAGCAGTTGTCCCTGATAAAAAAAATACTTGATACTTTCTATCAGCTTGGCACCACTGTAATAATTTTCAGGGAATAGTCAATTGCTTGCATTTTAAAGGCATAGGAGGAGCTTGGCACCGAACAAGCTGGAATAAGATGAATGTTTTGTTGTTGGATTGCACCAATTTTAAGTTTGGCTCTGAATCTTCCATTAGGCCTGCTCCCGGATTTTACAACTCCACTGTTTCAACATGAAAATCCTTTTTTGGTTTTCACTCCACTCCACTCCCCTTCTATGAAATGAGTATTTATTTCCATGCTATGTTCTTGGCAGTGGGGTAGCTTGGTGCCAACTTTACCAGTTAAATACATACAATTTTCAGTATCTTTTTTTTTCATAAATAATGTATCAATGACAAAAATAGTGTGAAGAAACAGAGAACACAAGAATATCAGTAATGAAAATGGGGTTATATGGAAAGGCTGAGAATCTATGATAACACAGAGAACCAAAAGGGGGCATATTTGCAAATAGCTTATTCCTAGTTAAGCACAGAAGTTTCCCAGAAGCCAGTTCTCACAATGCTGCTTTTAAATGGGCCTGCCCTTTCTCTCACTCCGCCTGGAATTGCATCCTAAAGCATATGCATTGTGCCCTCTTTTTCACTCCCTTTAAAGTGTCCCACAAAACCCACCTTTTCCAAGAAACCTCTGACACAAGCCTTTAGTTCCCCTTTCCTGCTAAAACAACACCAGAGTACCTAGAATGGGAATTAATGCACATTCTTGCTCTGTTTATCCCCAGCCCCAGCTCCCTCCCCTCCCTTGTATCAAATCTGATACTGTTAAGCTCCTCTTGGCAGGGACCTGCCCTCTTGTACTTTACAGTGCTGTGCATATTTATGAATACGGAACAGATAAAAGGTTGTCTTGTTGTTCAGTCACTTTCTCCCTGCAGCAATATTCAGCGGTCGAATGTGCTGTACAGGAAGCTGTAACTGTGCCAGTTTGCCAGGCTGGCTGCCCATATTAAGCCTCTTAATAAAAGTGCAGGGAGAGCCCAGTCCTTCCAGTGGGATCAATGCCATCATTGCCACAAGTGGCGAGAAAGAGGATATACTTCAAGTGTTACACAATATCAGGCCATCCAAATGCCGTAGGATCCTTGAGAACTGCCCAAGGATACCTAACTTGGATGCTGGCTCAGAGGGGGAAGGCTGAGAAATGTATGTGCTTCTAGAAGGGCCAAGAGGCAGACTGGCTGTGGTCCATGGCCTCTGCACACTAAATATCTATACAGTAAGTTTTATACAAAATGCTTCAAACAGTTGTGTGTTTTTTTTTTAACCCACCTTGATTAAAACATTGTCAGACCATCGGGGGGCCACACGGGGCTTCTTGCAGCCTCCAACTGGCCATCCTTGAACCAGACTAAAGACTGGCCATCCTTGAACCAGACTAAAGACAGCTGAAAGACAAAGGAAGGCTGTAATTTAGGCCCTCCTGTCTTCTCTATAGCCTTTTATGTTGAATTTCACTTTAATGTGATCCAAAATGACAGAAAGAAATACATTTAGAGAATGTTAAAGCCTCCCCATTAAAAATTCTGTGTGCATTTTATATTCTAATTCATGTACAGTCAGAAGCCCCTGATAAAATCACAGTGCTGATTTGACTGCTACACTCATCATATTAATGAGGATACTTTGTGCCTTTTAAAAATTGGGATGGAGGCCATTATTATGTGATTGTACATGATGTGATTGTTATCAGCTCACTTTGTTATTCAATCCCACCCCTCCCTTCAGTCAGCTTTGTATATAAGAAGAATCACCAGTGAATGCTGGCTGGAGACAGAAAAAAGAAAAACCCAGAGTCAAAACGAGCTTATTTCTTGTTATTTTGTGTGAGCGTGTGTTTTAAAAGGGATGTCCTCTCCTTTGCGCTGAGTCTCAACATTTTCTTTTTGACAGAAAATTCAGAAACAGGAATTTTACAGCTCCAAATGGAGAACTGTGGAAAGCTCCCACCTTGGCCTAATTCAGGACATTTGTGAGGATGCTGTTCCTCAAGCTGTGGAGGAAAGTGTCAGTCAAACAAAGCACTACCTTCTTGTCACTGATCCCTGTTGCTTCCCACCCTTCAGAAGATCTTGCAATGCATACAGGAATTCTAAAAAGAGTCATAGAAATATTCCACACTATTCTAATAATTTAAAAAGTACATTATAGTAGCATTATTCTGCATTGTCAGGCTGGCTGGCATTCCCCTGATCAGAGCAGAAACCCTGATTCATCCCCCCAATTCAGTTCTTCATCGTCTGGAGATTCAGCTTGTTCCTTTCAAAACTTGGGGATTGTTTAAAACAGTATCAGGAAATACACCTGTATGGTGGAGAGGATTAAAAAAAAATGCAAATAGAAAGGGGGAGTGGGCATAAGCATTCTGGCACTGTTTATGTGTCACCTTATGACTGAGACTGAGCATGTGCCACATTGGGAAACAGGGTTCAGAGGTTGCCGTGGAAGGGGGCATGTCAAAGCCACATGTGGTTCCCAAGCCACTGAGTATCACTGGAGTAGACAGACCAACAGTCTGATTCAATATGAGGTGAATTTGTACTTTTGCAAGCACTATATACATGCCACATGAGAAATATGTGTAGAAATCTATCCAATTTCTTCTTCTTTTTTGTACATGAAGGTGCTTTCTATGTGAGAAATGTGTAACATTCAAACTAGCCATCAGCAGCAGTATCGTGACCAGGTTTGATGGCAGCCATCCATTTGAGGCTAGGACACTTACTTACTTTTATGTGATGGGGAAAAGAATACATTCTGGCTGTTCTCTGCACTCTTTCAGAAAGCCTAGTTTGCAATATGGAGTTTTCTTTCGTCATGTGACTTGGGGGTGCTTTGAACATCCCTAATGAGATGCTACTATCAGCCAAGTTGGGGAAAAAGTAGAAAATCATCTAAGGAAGGTTAAGAATCATTTCTTTAAAGCCTGGGAAGGTAGGGTTTCATTTGTCTATCTGTAATTCCATGAGCATATATTATAAACTGGATCTTTGTTTGCATGTTAAAAGATATGTTATGCCTTTCTTTTGCTTGAAGTTCCTGATTAGGGGCTGTTGGTATTATTTCAGATCTACATCTCCCCCCTCCCAGATTGACATCTGTGGGTCTCTTTTGATAATGAAAGCCCCAAGAGAGCTCAGAGACAAGGCAGGATCTCAGACGTTGGGAAGTTTTCAATCAAAGATGGGGTTGTTAATAATAAAGTAAGGAGGGTGAAGAAAAAGGCACCATTGCTTCTTTTTTGCTGTGAATATGGCGTTGACCCCTTCTTGGCCCTGCTAGGCCCGTCTGAGCAATACTAGAGGTCAGTGGTAATTAAAGCAACAGTGTTGCCAGAAAAGTGTGAATTACTTTTACAAGAAGGCTTGGATGTTGCTACTGACTGACAAAGCACAGTGGGGGAACTCAGCTGGATATTAAAGAGTGACGGTAGCCATGGCATTGTGAGGTTGCTTGACAGCACAATACAAAATTGCCACTTTTTACAAGTTTATATCTCAAGAATCATTTGAGTTAGCAGACAGAGGGGGAAGAAAAATCATAGACTTTGGAAAGACGGGATACTATTTCAGATTGTATGTGGGGGCAAAATTCAGCAAGGTCCAAAAGCCCCCTTTGGGATATAGCCAAAGATAAATGACAAATAAGGAAGTTTTAAATCCATCTGTTGAGATCTTTGTCTGTATGAAATGCCTCTCAACTATAGCAATGGTACTGATACAGGACAAACAATAACTGTTTACGCAAAGAAATTGTTGCCTTTGCCATATGTACCTAGTAAGTAGGTCCATTTAATTGTTCAGAACAAGCCTGTGCTACCTGTGACCAATGCTAAACTGTGGAGTCTTGTGAGCAAAAATTCTACTTTGTGAACTACTGGCATTAAAAGTTGTGAGTGAGCGATCTGGCTAGTGCATACATTAGTTTGCTCTGGAGCCATCCTTCCTGGACTAAGACAAAAATATGTGAGCCAGAGGCTAAAAAACTGTGAGCTAGCTCACACTAACTCAGCTTAGAGGGAATACTGCCTGTGACTAGGGCTGGCAACCTCCAGGCGCAGCCAGGAGATCTCCCAGAATTCCAGCTGATTTCCAGATGACAGAAATCAGTTCCCCTGGAGAAAATGGCTGCTTTGTCTCCAGGAATTTCCCAGCCCAGAGTTAGGAACCCTTCCTGTGACCCATCCAGTCAAACATAATCCACAGTCACATAAGGCAGCTCATGAGAAGCTTAATAATGCCCCCCCTTTCCGTCTGTAGACGGTGTATTTGTTTGTGTGTGGGTAGAATAATGCTGTCAAGTACTTGGCCGTTCATAATAGATGGAGAGTGGATTTAATTTTTGAGTGACACAAGGCCCTGATTTAGAAGAAGAGTTGGTTTTTATACCCTGCTTTTCACTACCCGCAGGAGTATCAAAGCGGCTTACAATCTACTTCCCTTCCTCTCCCCACAACAGACACCCTGTGAGGTAGGTGGGGCTGAGAGAGTTCTGAAAGAATGGCCATTGAGAGAATAGCTCTGAGAAAACTGTGACTGAATTTTAGTGTAGTACTGAATCACCCCACAGAATGGTGTTTTCAAGTACCCATTGACATGAAGCCAAATGGATGACTTTGGGCCAGCTATTACTAGAGATGAACTTATTGCTCATGTGACTTTGGAACATGAGTTTCACCAGCACCAAATACCAGTCTTCATGGTGAGACAAACTTTAAGAGTAAGAATTCCCCCCTCTTCCACTCCACCTTACCGCAGCTTATTTGTCCTACTGGCAGGAACTGACTGGTGGCAATGGGATAGAAAGAGAAATCCTGGCAGCATCCTCCTCTTCTTATCCCTGCTTACCCCAGTACCTGGGCCTGGTGCATTCTGGCAACTGTGGTGTTATGTACCAGGTGGTATCATTATTGACCATCCCAGCTGCTGGGAAGTAAGGTCTGGAATGGTGTCAGTGACTGGCTTTATTGAGTGCCTGGAAGGAATTGGATAGATCTTCCATCTTCCAATAGGTAAAGCGTGCTGACATAGTTGCTTCAGGGACAGAGCATATGTGAATTGCTCTCTGTCATCTCTTCAGGGCACCCCTCAAAACTGGCCCAGAGGTGTCTGTAATAATGCAGTGACTCTCTCCCCAAGTTTATCTCATAGAGTGACAAATTAGCAGAACTACTCTTTCTTTGCATATTCCACTTGTCCTATACTTTGCTTACTGGTCTCTCTCATTACCATTACTGTGGTACCTAACCAAAGTTGTCTTTGTCTTGAATACACACACACATATACAGATACTTAAAAAATCTTGGTGCCTGTTTTCTGTTCTGCAGCCAAAAGAGAAACAATTGTTAGGGAAGCTCTACTGGTGGTAAGTACAAGGCTATGGTCACATGGCACCTTAATCCTGGATAAAGTCCTGCTGGACTTTAATCTGGGATGTTTTAATTCAGGTTGGGATGATCACACATCCCAACCCCAGCGGTGGTGGCTGGGGGAGGCAAGGTGAGGGCCACCCGTATGCCTGCACACAGCTCCCCTCACCTTGCCCTGTCCCCGGAAGTGCCAAAAAGGAGAGACACATGGTGAGATGGGGATGGAGGGAAGCGAGAGGGGGAGAGGTGGAACTGGCTGGCTGGCTGGCTGGCCGGCCCGCCCCGTGCTCCACTCCAGGCCTCGAGCCCTGCCGGCTGCCGCCTGATGAAAAATCAGGGAGAAGGAGAGAAGCATGCCAGGAGGGGGTGCCAGGTGGCGGCCGGTGGGGCTTGGGGCCCAGAGTGGAGCGCAGGACATTTTTCCCCTTTCTTGCACTTGGCGCTTGAGTGCCCAAGCACCCAAGTGCAAGAAAGGGGGAAAAACCCAGAGGGACGATCAGATGGCCCTCTCTCACAATCATTGCAAGAAAGGGCTGTCCAGATCGGCTAAATCCCAGGTTCCAAGTGCAACTTCCAGGAAAATACTTGATTATTCCGGGGTCGGAAAATGCTCAAGGAACCCGGGATTGAGCCCACTTCGGTGTGAGAGTAGCCACAGCCGGTCTGAACAGTCCCTTTAAATGCAGAAGGAAACTGTAGTTTCTCCCGCTTTAAAGGGCCGTGTGACCGCGGCCCCAAATCCATTCATACCCACATGTTATACACACAATAAGAATATAAAAACTGGGTGTAAATGTTTTTCTATTAAATAGGTGTATTTGGAGGCTATGATTCTCCTTTGTAAAGTTTGTATGAAGGCAGTGTGAATGTACACACCAGATGCTGTGCCTATTTTTGTCTCTGCAGTTGGTCAAACCCACAACAATTTTGTCCCCCCCCCCCCCTGAAATCATGAGAGTAAATACAAGTGAGGTGTATGTATAGGAATAGATAGGGGGCTCCAGATGAACTCGTACCAACTAATAATATTCTTTACAGCTTGGTCCATATCAAAGGAAAGGGTACTATAGGCATAGTTTATGAAATGAAGGGCAAATGATACTAAGGGTATTACAAAACTGGAAGTCAGTTGAAATTCTTAAAACAGAGAGATAGTTAAATGCTGTTGGAACCAAATATTTGTGAACATGAAGTGTATAATCAAAAAAGAGAATGGATACTTTTTAATCAGTGGTATATTTATCTACAGCAGCAGAAAAGAACAAGAGTCCAGTAGCACCTTAAAGAGTAACAAAAAATTGTGGCTAGATATGAACTTTCGTCAGTCACTGCTCACTTCTTCAGAAAACCAGGTATTTGTGAGCAGTGACTCATGAAGACTCATACCCTGCCACAGATTTTGTTAGTCTTTAAGGTGCTACTAGACACTTGCTCTTTTCTACTGCTACAGACTACATAGCTACCTATCTTGATCTTTAAATCTCTATAATGAGATGATCATTAGTATTCACATTTGTTAATTAATTTAAAAAATGTATGTCCCACCTATCTATCTTTATAATAAACACTCAAAGTATGGCAAATATACAAGCGAAAGTTTAAAATAATATGAATCAATAAAAAAGCAATTGCTAAAATAATTAAAATTAATACATGTAGCAGTCAGTACAAAAACCAAGTAGTACCTTTTAATGATAACAGTATGCAAACATGTAATTGATATAAATCAGACCATCAAGCAGCCCTGTAGCCAGAAAATGTTGCTTTGGGGTGGTGTGGAATTTTTTGTGGGGTGTGACTGAAATTTTCTCCCATACATATGGCTGCATCTTGCAGGGCAAAGTGTGTCTATGCCCCTTTCTCAGCACTAACTCCAGTGGAGAAGTTGGCTGCCAGGCTCACCAAGTGTGCTCTGCTGGTGCAGGAGTTCCAGGAACTCTGCTCTGCTGCACTGTTCCCTCACTGCTGCTACCTCCGCCTCTCCCTCCTGGCTTTATCTTTCCTTCTCCCCTTGACAGTTCTTGCTCTGTCCCTCCCTCACAGAGCAGGGACTGTCAAATGTTTACTCTCTGCCAAGAGTGCGTGCACCAATACCACACTTGATGGCCCACCATCAAGGAGCCAGAACTCAGTGGTGTGGCACACATTTTGCATGAATATATCCCCACTTTCTATTTGTGGAATCTCCAGTTAAAGGAACTCTGGTATCAGTGCTGGAAAGATCTCTCTTCTTGAGACTCTGGCAAGCTGATGTCAGTCAGAGTTGACAGTCCTAAGTTTGATAGACCAGTGGTCTGACTCAGTTTAAGACAGCTTCATATGTTTATGGCATCACAGACTAGGAAGGAGCTGTGGCTCAACGATAGATAATAGTTCACCATTGTGTGCAAAAGGTCCCAGATTTAATCCCTTCCATTCTCAGTTATAGGAACTCAGGTAGCGGGGGGGGGGGGGGGGGGGTTGGAGTGGGAGATATTTCTTTGCTAGAGGTCCTTCATCTGTCAGAGTAGATAATGCTGAGTAGACAGACCTGTGATGTGCATTGGTCTAAGGCAACTTCATAACTTTGAGGTTTCTTTCTTTTTAAAAAGTGAATGAAATAAGAATTTATGTATGCCCATATCTACATCCTGCATTTCCACCTGAGTTCCAAACAGCATCTGCTACTGTAAAGTGCCATATCAGGCAGCCCTGGATAAGTATGAAGTAATGCAGTTGTCGGGGCAGTGGTTTCTGACAAGGTTTCCTCCAGACTACTGCCTTCTGAGATATCACAGCCTTCACAGGGTCAGTAACACCTTACTTGCAACATGAAAGCTGAAGCCACAGAAGCTTCACTTGAGCGGAAATACACAATTGCCCTGATGTTAGATATAAGGGGAAGAGAACAGGCACTGGTTTGCATGGTCATAAATACTGCAATATTATCTTCCCTTTTCTATAAGGTCCCCCTATCATTCTCAAATTATCTAGAACATAATCTGTGTGAAATCCTCTCCCATGAAGCAGGGGGGAGAAAAGGAATTTTAGAAAAGGAAAACTGCTTGAAAGAAAAAGGTGTCAGATCTACAACACCTATTGCCTCTTGTTTGACACCCACCAAGCTCAATTTGAGCCAATTTGGAGTGCAGCTCACCTTTGGCCTACTGTTTTACCCTGCCTCTGCTTTGCTTAATTATCCCCCTTCCCTAAATTACTATTTTGCTGATATTATTTATCCTTGCTGGGTTTTATCAGGCTCTTAGAGGTCTTTTCAGGAACTGAGGACATGAGTGACTGAGTGTCTTCCTTCTTGCAAACCCCTCAGGGAACACAGGTTCACTTTCACTAGCCCCAAAAAAGGTAGGAGAGATGTGGAATGGTATAGTATACATGAATACATGAAGCTGCCCTATACTGAATCAGACCATCAGTCCATAAAGGTCAGTATTGTCTACTCAGACTGACAGTGACTCTCCAGGGTCTCAGGCAGAGAGGTCTTTCACATCACCTACAGCTTGGTCCCTTTAAGTGGAGATGCTGGAGACTGAACCTGGGCGGGACCTTCAGCATGCAAAGCAGAGGCTCCTACACTGAGCCACACCCTCTATAGCCTGATCTCATCAGATATAGTATAGCCTGATCTTGTCAGATCTCAGAAGCCAAGCAGGGACAGTACTTGGGTGGGACACCACCAAGGAAGACTTTGCAGAGGAAGGCAATGGCCAACTACCTCTCCTTAACCACTTGTATCTGCCCACTGTTTCAGTGTGTGTTCATTTGCTATATTTGTAGCTACCTTTCAGTAGGGTTGTCAGCCCAGCACCAGCAACTGGTGGGAGACAGCGGAGGGCAGGGACACATAAATTGCTGCTACAATGACAATGAGACAACACTTCTGCCGTGAACCTGAAAGGGAGGCCATCAAGTTGCAGCAAAGCTCTACAGAGTTTCAGTGGCATTCTAGAGCATCACCCTAACACAATGATATCACTTCTGGGTTCGCAGTGGAAGCTATGTTGCACCATTGGAACAAAAGCAGCCTCCCATCTAGGGCTGCCAAGTCCCCCCGGGGGGGCGGGGAATCCCCCACTAAAGGGGTCCCCAATCCGCCGGTCTGGATTTGGCCGGCGGGGGGAACCCCACCCCCAAAGCAGCCCGATCTGGAATGGGGGCGGTGCAGGGAGGCATTGAAATGCCTCCCTCTGGCTTCCTCTGCCTGCTCGCGAAGCGGGCGAGCAGAAGAAGCCTGACAGAGGCTCCCGCCCCCCCCCTGCCTTTCCTAGCTCGTTCGCCAGGCGAGCAGGCAAAGAAAGGCATGGGGGGGGGGTGCAGGCTCTGGCTTCCTCTGCCAGCTTACGTAGCGGGCGAGCAGACGAAGCCCGGCAGAGGCTCCCTGCTGCCGCCTTTCCTTGATCGTTTGCCAGGCGATCAAGCTAGGAAAGGCGGGGGGGGGGGTGCAGGGAGGCATTGAAATGATGTCATCAATCATGCTGCGTGTGTGGCTCCCGGAACAGGAGTGGGACTCCCCCACCCGTGGGGGTAAGTGACTTGGCAACCCTACTCCCATCCCCCCTGCTGAGTGGAGGCAGGGGACTCAGGCTGCCAAGTGGGAGGCTTCCAACTGGTGTGGGCGGCTGGGAAGCCCTACCTTTCAGCTACAACATTTCCCATGGTGACGGATATAAAAATAGAGTAAAACAATTCAGAATCTTAAAATTATGCTGTAAATCAATTCTGGCAGCAGAAGGAGGCACTGTGTATGTGTTAGGTGTTTACACTTTCTCCACCTTCTCTACAACTTATGGGCGTTTGAGCTGGTACTGTTTCCTTCTTCACAGGGCCCATGACAAAGCTCATGTATGTACACACATATATTAGGGATGCTGTCCCCCTGCTGGCAACCTTAGGAGCATGGGGGGGGGGGGAGACCATGGAAACTTGTGTTGAACAATGCTGTGACATCACTTCTAGTTACTTACCCAAGATGGGTAGCCATGTTACCCTGTCTGAAGCAGCAGAAAAGAGCAATAGTCCAGTAGCACCTTAAAGACTAACAAAATATGTGGCAGGATATGAGCGTTCATGAGTCATTGCTTACGTCTTCAGATACGGCTAGAATGGGAGTCCATCTGTCCTATTTATTGGAAAGTGGAGTGATTTTAGATGCCCAATGACAGTAACAGGCAAATGACAATAGCAGGTGAATGACAATAGCAGGCGTGATTGGATTTAGGTTCGATATGCAAAGGGGTAATAGGTGTGGAGAAATCAGCATTGGCAGTGAGGCAGGAAAACTAGGTCTTGATTCAGTCTTGGTGAATACACTGTCTTGAGCTTCATTATCAATTGCAATTCAGCAGTCTGTCTTTCTAATCTCCCTTTGAAATTCCTTTGTAAGAGAACTGCTACTTTTAGGTCAGCAACTGGATGTCCTGGAAAGTTAAAATGTTCCCCCCACTGTTTTTTGAATGTTGTGGTTCCTAATATCAGACATGTCCATTAATTCTTTGTTGAAGAGACTGGCCTGTTTGTCCAGTATAGAGTGTGGAAGGGTATTGCTGACACGTGATGGCATAAATGACATTAGAGGATGAGCAGGAGTAAGGAACCTGAGATGGAATGGGTGATGTTGCTGGGTCCACTGATGGTGTTACTAGGATCTATATGAGAGCAAAGTTGGCCTCTTGGTTTGTTGCAGGCCTTGGTACCAGAGTCCATGTTACTGTTAAGTAGTTTGTCATTGCAGGTGAGAAGTTGTTTTAGGTTAGCAGGCTATCTGCAAGCAAGAAAAGGTTGCCCCCCCTTCCCTGTATGAGGGAAGTGTCACTATCCAGCATAGGTTGTAGGTCATTAATAATGCATCGAACTGGCTTGAGTTATGAGCTGTAGGTGACCACTAGTGGTGTTCTGTTGTCATTTCCCTTGGGCTTGTCATGTAGCAAGCTGTCACTGGGTTTCATTGTGGCCTTTCTAATCATCTTTCTCACCATATCAGGAGGATATTGTAGTTGCAAAAATGCCTGCTGTAGATCTTTCAAGTGAGTATCTCACCACAGAGATTTGGGAAATTCAGTGAGCCTTGTATGACACTGTGCCATCACTTCCAGGTATGCAACCAGAAGTAATGTCATGGTGTCACATGATGCCAGCTCCCCCCCTCAGTTTTGCTCCCACTGCCCATTTCTTCCCCAGAGTGTTTGTGGGCAGGTGATTGTTTAGCATGGAGGGCAAACTGAGAGTTCTAATGTCTGTCTCTGTCCATCCGTCTGTCTGTCTCTCCATAAATATTTTTTAACAAATTATATTCTACCTTTTCCATGGCTCAAGTCAACTTACAATGCATAATTAAAACATCCAACACCAATAACCTCCCAAATTACCACCCCAGCTATATAAAAACAAATTAAGGTCACAGTCAGATGTGCCATTTGGTGCAGAGGGGAAGCGAGCCTAATTCCTCTGGTGGAAATTGACACAGCGTTGCATGACCACACAACGCTGCATGATCACACAGCATTGCACTATCAGCCTGTCACTGCCTGATCAGATGGCATGTTTGGCCAAGTGGGTTCCCCCCCCTTTTGTCTCCCATACACATAAATGAGGAATCGCACCTCCGCACTGAGGATTCCCCATGGAGTATGCGGTTATGCACATACTACTAAGGGAGAGGGAGAAATGGCACCAAGTCGGGATGGAATGATCAGACCATCCCAGCGGCATGAGAGCGTGCTTGAGCAATCAGACAGGGGAAAGTCCGTCCATAGCCCGTAAACAAGCATTAGGACCGGTCCTTCCCCAGTGTCTTTTAATTCCCCTTCCATGGCGGGGCAGCACAGGGTGCTGACTGATTATACCCTTTAGATCTGTCAGGCATTCACAGCTGAGTCAGATTTAAAGGCACGTCTGACTGTGGCCCATGGGTAACACAATGGCTATAACCAGGGGTCATTTTGAGCAGGAGCTCGGGGGAGCTCAGTTCTGGGAGATGGTGCCAGCCCCCCCACACACACACCAGGGGAATGCCTGCTTGTGTCATGGCTGCAGCAAAATGACCCCATCCCCTGGAAAGGTCCTTGTTCTTCCGACCAGCCTTCTGATATCTTCAGCCACCACTGAAACTATCCTCCCAGAATAGTGGTATTTCTGAGGCTTGGATTAGTAGCTGTTCCGTCTCTGCCAGCTCTTTCTTTCTTTCTTTCTTTCTTTCTTTCTTTCTTTCTTTCTTTCTTTCTTTCTTTCTTTCTTTCTTTCTTTCTCTCTCTCTCTCTCTCTCTCTCTCTCTCTCTCTCTCTCTCTCTCCTTCTGACATACTTCCGGTGATGTCAGGTGGTGTAGCATATGCAAATAAGTTATGCTAATGAGCTCTGCTAATGAGCTCCTGCACCTCTTTTTCTACGAAATGACCCCTGGCTATAACCCACACTTGGTTAAGAGCTTGATGAATAAAACAGTCTTACAGTCCCTGCTAAATTTTCCAAGGACGGCACTCCTATAACTTCTTTAGGAAGCCTATTCCATGATGTGGGAGCAACCTCAGGAAAAAAAAAAACAGGACCTCGTTGATGCCTTGTTGATGGTCTTTTAGGTATTCAGACCTTTTGAGGGGGTGGGAAGATGGGAACTGAAGATTGCAGCAAATTGTACATATAGTGATTTTAATATTAATTTTAAAATATTCTCCAAATTAAACAGAAGGCTGGAAGAAAAGATTGTGTAGCAGAGCCAACCACAGAAAAATAATGAAATAAAATGGGGACATTGGTTCATCCCTACTTGGTGAATAATTACAAAAAAATAGCAAAGCATCAGGCCTCTAGAGGACAGATCCACCAAATTTCACTGGTGCTACCTGTATAAATTGTCTCTCTTAAGGGCTGCCAAATCCATTGCTAAACTCTAAATCCAAAGATCCTCTTTAGAGTAGCAAGCAATGAGGAACTGACCCATGAGACTATCCAATTAACGATGCGACTGACAAGCTTTGTGGCATATTTCATATACCTTTATCTAAATGCAAACATAACTGATATGGATGCATATGACATGTCAACCTTAAAATCCTAGCAATTGTCTAATGGTGTCAATTAAAGCACAATTAAATCATAGTTATCTCCCAGACAGGCAGAAATGAAATCACAGTCACTTACTGCACCAGCTCAGTCACTCTCCTTAGCAGTTAGCTGTCCCTTATGGGGGGCAGCTCAGCAAGACCATTTCATTGTTTTATCACCTTGTCTGAGGGGCACCACGTCCTGGGAACACTCTGGTACAGAAGGGGGCAACCCAACTGAACAAACGGTTGATACATCTTCATTAAGAGAAAAGAAAAGTTACTTGTCCCTTGCTCAGTGTATCAACAGCAACAATAATAATATTTAACATTTATACAGTGCTTCATGTCTTAATAGTGTTTCACTTATGTTATCTCTGCAAACCGTACAACACCCATGCAAGGCAGATACTACTAATTGCAGGATCGTTGTTCACAGCTGTAGGTCCTTGGGGCCCCCTGCTCTCTCAGCTCTGCCAGGAACTCCCTAGATGGCCCTTAGGCTAGTCACTTTCACCCAGCACCCATGTGCAACATGGGGACAATAAAGGAAGTCTACCTTACAGGATTGTTGTAAGGAATGCAAAAAGATAACGGGATTGGATCCAGCAAGGCATAACCAAAAGAATGTGACTGCCGTTTTTTTTGGCTGAGGTCAATTGTTTACATTACCTTTTATACAGCATTATCCCGTCTGGGACCAGAGTACTTACAGGACTGAATCCTCCTGCAGAGACACAGAGATTGTCATCAAAGGCTCTCCCCCTGTCCTTCCTCCAAATGAAGTGAGAAGTGTTGCCACAAGAGAGTTTTCTGTTTACTCCCTAGCTCTGGAATGGCCTCTTATTGGAAGACAGCACATCATCCAATTCCTGGCCTCCTTTTGGCAGCAGTTAAAGACACAGTTATGTGGGCATTCTGTTGAGCATTCTTATTTTCCTTTTGCTCTATGACAACCATGTTTTTATGGTCTATGTTTTATGTTGTGGCTACATTTTTAATGCTAGAATTTAATTAATAACTTGTAATGACTAGTTTTTTAATTATTATTTTTTTTAGTTTGTAAGTGGCCTTTGCAAGTTTTCTGGAGAGGCAGGATAAAAATATTCTAATTAAATAAATACATTTTATTGGCGGTGTTTTAATATTTAGTTTCACTGTAAGCTATGTTGGACACGACTGTAATGAAATGGGGTAAAAACACTGTAAATAAACATTTCAACGATACATTTTTATGCCCAGTGTCATTAAAGCTCTTCATGGCCTGAACTCTTAAAGAGCTGCTTCTCCCGTTATGAACTTGTGCTCCCCCTCAGATCTGCAGAATAGGACTTTTCTGTCTGTAGCTAAAATGCACATTCTCTTTTAGGAATGAGGCATTCTCTTGAATTATACAACAGTTACGAAACAGTTTGCCACCAAACTTGTCAGGTCCCATCTTTGCTGACCTTTAGAATGCAAGACAGTCCTACATTAGAGGACATCTTTATTGAACATAGAAGTTTGTTAGTGACAGTCTGGTGTTATGGCTGTTTGTAATAAGGTTGCCATTTGCCGTGGCATAGCAGGCAAACCCCTTCTTCCAGTCTCCAAGCCCCACTGCGGCTCTTTGCTGTCTGAAAATGTATCCATTCATGAACCAGCACAAAGGCTGAGGACAGACTGGCAAAATGAAGCACAAGGGAAGTGGGGCAAAAAGACCCGGGTCGAATTGTTGCGGGGCTTTCCATTCATACTGCGTAGACTGATGCAGGACCATACCGGGGAGGAGGCGGAATGGAGCATTTGCACTGTGGGGTGGTCCCTGGCGCCACCACCATGGTGGTGCGTAGCTTTGGTCTGTTTTGCTGACCTGTGCATAGGCACATGGGTGCATAGGCACATGGGTGCAGCAGCTGGATCAGCAGGTTCACATTACCAGCACTGCTTGATGTGCGGCTTATTTGCGTCCACACTGCCAGGAAGCAGGATGAACACACACCCAGACGGCTTGACACTGGTTTCACCAGCTATCTTTTTAAAGCGGGATGAAAGCGCTTCAGGACGGGGTGAGTGCGGCACGGCAAGGCCAGGCAGCTGTGGCTGTGTGAACGCGCTCTCTTAATCTGCTAGCAAAGCGGGCCTATATTGAGCCAAACTGCCAGTCTAAACTCGGCCAAAGTGGGAGCAAAAATGGGAGGCAGGGAGTGATGCTGCATGATGTTCAGGCATCACTTCTGGTTGTACCCAGAAATGACGCTGCAATGCTTTAGGAATTCCTCAGATAACTATCATTTTTACCACAGAGATTGGGGAATTCATACAGCGTTGTGGTCTTACAACCGGAACTGACACTATGACATTGTGCATCTTCAGTCCAGCCCACCCCACCCCTCTCTATTTTTGCTCCCGCTGGTGTGCAGACAGCATCTGGCAACCCTACCTGTTAATATTTAATTTTTATTGCTGTAATTGTCTGATTGTTTCTTGTGTTTTTAAAGGCTGTTGTTAAAAGCCCCTTCAGACTTGAGGAAAGGTACCAAAGGGCGGGGCTATATATTTAAAAATAATTAGGTACCTTCAGGTGGGTAGCCGTGTTGGTCTGAAGCAGCAGGACACAGTTTGAGTCCAGTGGGACCTTTAAGACCAACAATGTTTTATTCAAGTTTGTTAGTGACAGTCTGGTGTTATGGACAACTGTTTGTTAAAAAGTTGCCATTTGCCATGGTAAATAAAACTTTGTGGGTCTTAAAGGTGTCACTGGACTCAAACTTTGTTCTAATTAGACACATGTTTGGCCCTCAGTTGTTTCCCAGGAGATGTTATCTTAGATATTAAGATAATAACTGAATGATTATTAAAATGGTAAAGAACTGTTAAAAGTGGGCCAGGTGTCTTCCCTGATCTTGCATGCCATGAAGCACCTAACAGTCCAGTTCTAAAAACATTTTCCTGGGAGTAAGACCCATTGAACAGACACTAGTAGGAATCCGCGTAGACCTCCTTAGGATTACTCTGCTATTTAGTAACCACCCTAAAGTGGCAAAAGTGGGAAGAATTTGTTGTGGATGATGAAATCCCATCTTTATTTTCCATTCTAGTAATGATAATAAGGATACATGCTAATAAGGATGCTAATATGACTGTGAATGCATTGTCTATGAGACTAGTGATAAAATTAATCGAATCTAAAATCTCATTTCACCTGGGATAGATTATAATATAAAATCTGTGACTTCTTGTTTCCTAGAAATAGAGATCTAATTCTAGCATGAGATTTTTAGACTAGCGATTAATAGAATATGTGTCTTCCCAAACAAGAGTCGATTGCCCAATTGTGCAAAGTTTAATTAGTATGTAAATAACACATTCGTTTACAAGTGACACTCTCCCACCTCTTCCCATGCTAAGCTGTCAGGTCCTGAGATACTGCAAATATCCTGACACTAAACATTGGTCTTATAAAAGGAACCTTCAGCAAAATAACTTAACTAAAACTGAAAAGGTGGGAAAGGTGATAATTGCTTTTTTTTTCTCCTAAAGCCACTTCACCCACAGTTCTCTCACAGTGCAAGTACAGAAAATGTCATGCCTGGGGAATGGCAGTATTATTATATCAATCTCACTGAAAAGTGTTCAGAAAAGGAAGGAAGGAATTAACAGCTGGTAAAGTGTAAATGTTAACAAGGTGTGGGTGGGTGTTGGCGGGGGCGGGGGGTGCTGGAGACAGTGCAGTCCCTCACCTTGAATTGCCATCCAGTTCAGTACTATACTGGTATCACCAGTAGAACCTTGTTCTGTCAGGTGACCAGGATTGATGACAAATGCATGAAGGGCCTCCACTGACTATTAGAAGTGGTGCAAGTTGATGTGAATTATATCTCTGTAAATCTGACCTGTGAAATTTGACCTGTGATGGCTGTTTCACAGATGAAGAAGAAGGGTAGGTTTTTATGCCCTGCTTTTCCCTACCTAAAGGAGCCTCAAGGTGGCTTACAGTCTCCTTCCCTTCCTCTCCCCACAACAACCATCTTGTGAGGTAGGTGGGTCTGAGAGAACTGAGGCTGGCCTAAGGATGAATCAGTCCTGATTCTCTAGGTTAGAAGCCGCTGTGCTTAACCACGACACCACACTGGCAAGGAAGCAGCTGATAATGAGTGACAGCATGCATGTATGGATGTACCCATCAGAAGTCATGCCACCAAACTTCACAGTTCATAAGATCTAGAATATGAATTGTACATCTCTTAATGTTTGCTTCCAATTTGAGGCAGGCATTCTGACTGGAGAGATTTTCAGTGCAACTGGGCCATGCATTTCACAAATGTAAAAATCTTGCAGGAGCCCCAAATGTAACTAATTTACAGTGGATAATTATATCCACAATGGATCAATATAATTCTTGCATATTCAAAGGCAGCTTGATTGTCCATAGTGAGATCCAGGATGCTGGGTTAGGTGGACTTTTGGGTCTGATCCAGAAGAACCTTCTGTGTGTTCTTCCTATGGACTTTTGTGGTGAGAACCAAATCACTCCTGTGAATAAGTTTGTAAGTTACCAAAAAGTTTCTTTGGAACAGGCCAGGTACCTGAACTTTGAAACCATATTTTTGCCGTGTTCAGTTCTTGGAGGTATCTTATACACGCACTTAAGTGGTAAGTAAAATAAAGAGAATGTGATGATATTCTTCAAGAAACAGCTTTAGGTCCTTGAAAATGATTATTTCAGTTTGCCTGCAACTGTAAAAATGAGTTTCAGGTAATAGCTTTTTCTTTTATATAGCAAATGATGAATGAGCGCTTAAACAGCCACTCATCCACCAACAAAGACATAAAGAACATAAAAACTCCCCATGGTAACAGGGACTTGGAGGACTAAAATCTCTTGATTTTTCAACCTGACGATTACACCATAAGGATGGTCATTTATCGTCACTTCTGTTTCAAACTATATATAGATTTCCACAAAGAAAATCAACCTCTTCAGCACTTATTGCTTTGTAATTCTTTTTGGTAACCCAGCAGTTGGTGAGTTCTGAACATTTTTGTTGTCCATGCCTTTTTTTAATTTTGGAAAATATTCCGTTTTAAAATTTCACCCCTCACTTGCTTTAGTATATGTCCAGTTCATCATGCGTTGCTCTTACAACACTGATTCACTGTTTGCATATGTTGCAGTACTTGATGGGCACTCCTGTCAAACAATCACCCTTCTAAGGTCTCAGATTTTCTCTCCAACCTCTCTATGAATTTTCAGTTCCCCATGTGATAACTGGGTAGCCTTTAGGTAGCGTATCTCTTTTCTTATGTGGTAAATAAACTTTTATTATAATGCTGTTGTCCCACCTTATTGCTGTTTGATTTGTCATCTTACACCCTAAATAAAGAACTATGATTGAGAAGGGTCTGTACCTCTAAAAATTCTCCTTCAGAAATAAGCACCTAGGCACGCTGAAAGTTGAAACAGAAATCAAATTTATTGGAATAAACAGGCAGGGTTTGGAAAATTATATTTACAGGTGAACTTTGGGTAGGTTTGGTAAAGAGAGGTTCAAATATATATCCAAAACTGTTTTTATACAATACTAAAGATGTTTAGTGAGTTATTTTCCCTGGTTTATTTTGGCTTGATGGTGTTAGAGATGTTTCCCTGCTTTCACTGTGATAGCAGAGTTTACTAGAGTTCCTTATACCTTCTTTTCAGCTTGCTACTGGATGGTCACACAGCCTTGACATTTTATTATGCTTTAAACCTATGGTGTTTGGATTTTTTTTTGACTGCCCCTCCCAATCTGCCTTCTCTTCCTCTGGCCAGATTATTATTCTCTTCTCCTTAAGAGCAATAACCACTTTTGACTTGCTTGAGGGATCTGTGTGACTCCTTAAACCTTTTGTTGAGTCCCTGGTCCCAGGTCTGGGTTGGAAAATACCTGGAGACTGTGGGGATTGAGCCAGGAGAAGATGGGGTTTGGGGAGGGGAGGGGCCTCAGCATGGTACAATGCCATAGAATCCACCCTTCAAAGCAGCCATTTTCTCTGTCAGCTGGAGATCAGTTGTAAAAGCAGGAGATTCCCAGGCCCCACCTGGAGGCTGGCAACCCTAACACCAACTCCTTCCCACTTGATTTTTTTAAACAGCTGTGTTCTATGCCACAGTAAGCAGACTTCACCCAATCAGAAGGAGCTGTCAGTCATTTTTTTTCTAGCTCACTCTTTCACAAGCAGCATTGCTTAAAAGCCTGCAATTGCTTGTTGTCTGCCACAGTTGCATGGGGCATTTCAGCAGTCAGAACCATGTGGTCATCCTGCAACTCAAATAGACCAGCTTGATACATAGCTGGTTTAGAAGTGCCATAACGATGCCAGGGCCAGTGCTTACACATACCAATGCATGTACAGAAGTGTTCAGAAGCTTCAAAAAATGATAGCAGAAACAAATAATAATTATGAATGCATCAAATATCCCTGATTTCATACTTAACAATCCAAAAAATGGCATTTTCGCTGCTGCAGAGATGTGTCTTAAATAGGAAGCAGGCTGGAAATTATCACTGGCAGATTTCTGCAAAAAAGATGGCGATGAGTAAATTGATGTACAGCAAGCCAACACCAGATAATAATATGCATGTGATGTGCAGCAATGATTCACACCCATATTTTGAATAAGCAAAACTGCCATGCAAATAACTTAGGGATGCTACCAAATTGCTTCCTGGTTGGAATTCTATCTGGAATATTTGAGTGGTCCATGACACGAAATAGAACGACATGTGTATTCTCTTTGCCCATTTTCCGTTGGTATGTCCCTATTATTTTTGAGGGGTAGAGTAGGATGTGCATTTGGATATGTACTTTAATTATGGAAGCATTTGGGAATTAGAATTGCAATGCATACTGAACACATATAAAACATATAGCCAACTGCACACTGTGACTACATCCACACAAACTAAATTCACAGAAATCTACAGGGGTTCATTGAAAGGCTGTGGAACCAAACACTGTTCTCATGGGAGGATGGGCCATATAAAAATATAAAATAATTTTTAAAATGCCCCTTGTTAAACAACTATGGAATGCAGGCATGACTGTTTTCTAACCCTAGGATAAATTAGGCTGTTTGTGAAAAAACTGGAAATAGCCACAAAAATAAAAGGGACAGATTTCACACATCGCTAACAATGTAGCACTTTAAAGTAGCTATTTTTTCTGTAATGACATAAAACTCCCATCCCTAATCATCATAGCATCAAATTCCACCTTAAACAGCAAAATAAGGATTATCAAATCAAGCCTCTTTTATCATATGTCTTCCACATTTCCAAGCTATGGGTGATCCACAGAAATCTTTTAATTGGTTTGGATTTGTACTGTTTTGTGTCTGGGCTGCCCAAACATTAACTAATTCAAAGACAAAATGAAACCTCCTAATGCAATATTCTAAAGATGTTTAGGCATGTTTTTCCCCCCAATAATCAGATAATTATACATAACTAGTCGTCATTACATCAAACAAATTATGTTCTGTTGATGCATGAAAAGAGGGTTCTTGGCACTCTTTGGAGTTCATCTAATCTTATTTTGCATTTGACAATAGGTGCCTGTGTGTGTAACCTGTTTAATGCCACTTTGTAGCTTTCTAGGATGGCCTTTCATTTCAGCAGGGCTTCTTGGAAAGTCTGCTCTAATGATGTGGTTCTTTCAAATAAACATTTGTATCTTTTATCATTCAATAGCTCAAGTTTCACAAAACTTGGCAAGTACAAATCTTTGGCAAAACATGAACATTTGAATGCCCAATGCGTTGTCCTTTGTTTGTTAGCAATGTTGTTTCCCATGTGGGGCTCTGCTGGTCCAATCTGAGAGTTTTCCAGCAATCCACGTGTGGTGTTCCCTGCCCCCTCCTATGAAGGACAGAGATGGCCTAGGAATCCACAACCCAGGAATCCACATTATGTGAAATAACTGAGCCATGTAATTTTGTCAGCACTACTGGAGCATTGCAAAAGCAGCTCCAGTAGATGTGACTAACAATGCAACTAAGTGTTATTTTGTACAGAGGTGGAACAAACTACAGGATCACTATACACATCTTCCTGAGGCACAGCAATTTTTTTTAAGCCTTTGGGGTCCCACCACTTCCCCATAACTTTACCTGGTCCATTGGTACATCTGGAAACAGGATAACCAGAATCTTAAATGAGCTACAGGATAATTTCCCAAGGATTGCTGATCTTCTGTCTTGGAACATCCTGGGTTGAGAGTTTAGCCTCTTGGTAGAGTAACCAACTAGGCACAAGGAGCTGCAGGATGGCTGAATCTACCCAACCTTACCTTGTACACACCTGCCCATTCAATGAATCTGGGCAGATGAGGGTCCCAAACCATACAGAAATATGAAGACATTTACGACAAGATCCTGTCTCTGTGGAAAGCCCATGGCAGGGACCAGTGCTGCAATAGCCATCACAATTAAGGCAATTAATAATAACACAACAAGCACATGATATATTTCTGAAGGATCAGAAGCTGGTAATAGATTTCTTCTGTTGTCATAGTCCTAGACACCCCATTTCCTTTACTTCATTAGGTCGAGGCTTTTTAAAAGTCTTTTTTAATGCTAATTTTGCACAGATCTCTAGAACTGTAGATGCCAGTAAAATTGCTGAACTATAGCCAGCCTTACTCACTGGATGGGGGGGGGGGGGCTGCAATGCTTCCATATAGGACCAGGCCCTCCCTTCCCTGTTTCCAAGGGGAAAGTGGTAACAGCATGGTTGGAAGAGTCTGTTTTGCAAACAGCTTGGCCAGGGAGGATTCAGAATCTTATCCAAATTGCTTGTGGGAAGGTTAGTTTCTGCATTTCAAAAAGGATGTGGACAGAATGGAGTGGGTGTGGAGGAGAGCAACGAGGATGATTGGGGGCCTGGAGACCAAGCCCTATGAGGAAAGGCTGAGGGACTTGGGAATGTTTAGTCTGGAGAAGAGGAGGTTGAGCACGGATATGATTGCTCTCTTTGAGTATTTGAAGGGCTGTCACTTAGAGGAGAGCAGGGAGCTGTTCCTATTGGCAGCAGAGGAGAGGACTTGCAATCATGGGTTTCAATTCAGGGCAGGAAGGTACCTGCTGGATCTTAGGAAAAATGTTTTTACAGTAAGAGTTGTGCAACAGTGGTATCAGCTGCCTAGGGAGGTGGTGAGCAGTCACTGACCGTCTTTAAGCAGCGCCTGGACAAACACTTGTCAGGGATCATCTAGGCTGATCCTGCATTGAACAGGGGGTTAGGCTAGATGGCCTGTATGGCCCCCTCCAACTCTGTGATTCTATGATTCATGATGAAGCACAGGTTTTCACACTAACAAAGCTGGCAGTGGGAGTGCTTGTTGGGACAGGCCACAGGAGAAGCTGCAGACTTTACTGCATAAGATTCTTCCAGAAAATGCCCACAAAATGCTCTGATGCAGACCCTCCTACAGAGTTGACATTCTGGTTTATTTGGACTCTCATCAAAACTGTTGAATGTGCCAGCCATCTTGTTCTCATTCAGCTATAAAGCCCTGATGGAGCAATATATGTGTACATAAGTTTATATGTCACACCAGTGAGTATGAAAAATAATAACAATTGCCATAAATAATATCTCTTGTATATTGTTTCTCTGGTGCAGACATCAACCACAGAGCCTTTTGTGACACTGCTGTGTACATTATGACTTCCATAAAGGAGCTGCATTCCTGTCTAGGAGCTCCGTTGGCTACCATATACATTACAGAAACTTTTCAGTCCTACAGAAGAGAAAAATAGAGTGGTTGACAACTTTTGCTTCTCACAAGACAGAAGAACTCCAGATGGCATTAGGCAGGAGTATGCCTTTAACATAAAACTGTGTGTCAGATTTATTGAAATGATTCCACTAGACTTTGCATTTATCCTTTCCTGTTGCAAACAGAAGACTTTGAATACTGCCTAGAACAAAAAAGGGGCTCGTTCTGATGTTACACTGGTAGCATGGGAGCCACTGCAGTGTGCTTCTTTCCCATGCTGCTCTGCTAAAGTTGCCAGCTTGAAGAGTTCCCAGATAAGGAACACATGGTGCAACTGTAAGAAAATGATGTGTTATGTGTGTCAGAATATTAACAGCATTTTATTAGGGTATACCATCCTTGCATCTCAGTTGCTTTCATCTTTGCAATTGTAAAGGAACTCTATTTTAATATTAAATAAGGAGTGATTCCTTGAAACAAGAACATAGGGTAACCCTATGCACTACCATGACTGAGACCCACTTCATACATTACAACAAATTTGAAGACTTAATGTGTTACTCTCAACACATGTGTACCACAGAAACTAGCCCTGGGGAACTGTTGTTGATGTTTACTCCTCTATGTCTGATTCTTGGATGTATATTCAATAGGAAAGTAAGACATCTCTTTATTTAAAGCACTCGTACCTTTTTCCTAAGCTTGACAACTGGATCCCAGAGTCCTGGGTTTTTGCAAGTGTCAACACTTCAGTCATGAAAGGGTTAAGCTAATGTTTCTGTAAGCTAGTAAACAAGTTTAGCAAAGGACCAATTAGGCATTGAGTAGAGTGTTCCTGCCAACAAGGGGGAGGTATTATTCCTAATGAGATGACCTTAAGATTGACCATTAGCTAATCAATATATTGGAGAAGGTACATGCTATTCTGCATGAATGCAGGGGGTGGAGTTTTGGGGGAAACTTCCTTTCCTTTGTTCTAGAGTCTGTAGTCTGAAGCAAACAAACAAAGAGACAAGACGGAGTAGATTAGAAAGATGAGTTAGGCTGTTGTTATTTTCTCCTGTGTAACCCTTCCCTAATTTTCTGGTAAACTTTTCTTCTTAGAAACTAAAGACATGCATGTCTGCTGCTTCATTCTGCTGCGTTCATTTGGTCTGCTAATTATCCAACACAGAGTGACTAACAACTCAAATGCCATTCCAATTTAAAACATCAGAAAAAGCAAAAATAAAGAGTAAAAATGAAAACACAAAAAAATGGAACTTTATGGGCAAATCCTAAAACCATCACGCCCAACTTAATCCCCTAATTCTTCCCAGGGGGGTTGCCAGCTGGGGCTGCCACCTCTATCTCAGCACTCCCCACCCCCCAGTCTGGGGTAAGGGAATACAAGTCTGGATTTGGGCACAAGTGCCCACCCTGGCCTGTTAGTGACTTGTTGCTCATGAACAATTCTCTCGTTTTATGAAATCATGTCACCAATTTTAAGCATCTTCCCTTCTCTCACACACTTATTACATTCAGGTGGGGGTAATTGTGTTGGTCTGAAGCAGCAGAACAAAGGCTGAGTCCAGTGGCACCTTTAAGACCAACAAAGTTTTCTTCATGATATAAGCTTTTCTGTGCAAGCACACTTCCTCAGATAGTGTTCCTCAGACAGATATTGTTCCACTGTATCTGAGGAACTGTGCTTGCACATGAAAACTTATATCGTGAAGAAAACTTTGTTGGTCTTAAAGGTGCCACTGGACTGAAACATTGTTTTGTTACACCTATTACATATTAGTCACCATATCAGATGTATCCAAGAGGCTTTTTTACCCAACGTCCCACTTCTGCCCTTTCTCTCCACTCCTACATCCACTGCTGCAGCACTGCCATTTTGTTGTATTTGCAGCAAGAGCCATGGAAAGTAAGGTAGCATTATTAACTCCAAATTGTGAGGCTTGGGGGGGTGATTGTGAGGCTTGGAGATTACAGCCACCTAATGAGTTACAGCAGAGAGGAACTTTGAACCAGGGATTTCCTAAGTCATATATTAGCTTCTTCTTTTGTCTACTATGCTATTATTCCCAAGGGCAGCTTTGACACTCTCAGTGCCAGCCCCAACACTTTTAGTTCCACAGTGAAGGAATGCAACTTTAGGGCCTCTGCATCTACTCCTCTAGGGCCCTCTGGACTTGGCCTAATTTTTCATATTTCAAGAAATCCCAAAGATAGAATAGGAGGGTAGGGTTGCATGCCAGCTCTGCATGCCAGCTCTGGGTTGGGAAATACCTGGAGATTTGGGAGGTGGAGCTTAAAGAGGGTGGGGTTTGGGGAGAGGAAGGACCTGCATTTGGGTTTCTGCATTTGCACTGGTTCTCCCCCCCCCCCCCCCAATCCAGTTTATTTAGTTGTGTATTCTCTATGCATTCTGCATCTATAAGCAAAACCCATATTTTTTGAACTAACTGGCTCACAACCCCACCCTCCCTCCTGTGCCTGGCCAGCGCTTCCTGGGAATAGGACATTGGCAGCAGGTTCAAGCGAACCTGTCCTAATTTTGGTCTGCTCTTTCCTATTTTGTGAACCATTTTGCATACTCCAAAAAAAGAGCACTACATAAATGCAAAATGCTGTTTTTCGAAATGACTTTTTCCTTTAAAAAAAATTGATGTAGCTTGGCTCACTTGCAGGGGTCACTGGGCAGAAGATTCTTGAGTGAGCTCTCAGACAGCAGATTCTACTCACTCTGCCCCTTGCTGGTTAAGAGGCACACCATGGCTCTTTTGTTACCGCCATTACATCAAGATGTAGGTCTTGGTAGATTTTCCCCCACTCCAAATAAACTAGTCCCTTTATTTCCTAACAATGAGACACTGTACTGCTGCTAAAGGTTTTCTCTCCCTTCCCACACATCTTCAAGCAAAGGATGCAAGCAGCATCACAGCAACGAGGACACTGAGGAGTCATTTTCCAAGGAGAGGCCACCATCTTGTTGCAGCCATGTGGCCAACATAAATTATCTCCCGAGTTCTGATGCTCTCCTCTTGTAATGTTGATCTCCAAACATCCCACTTTGAAAAGGAGTCAGAAACCACCTGGATAATGTGTGCCACTCCCAGTCCAGCACACATATATTCATTGCAGGATTGGAATGAGTATCCATAAATAACCAGATTTTCAGGGTACAAGCTTTTGAAAAGGATGCAACCCCCAAATTCTGTTGGTCTCTAAGGTGCTATTGGACTCAGATCTAAAGGTTCTGCTGCAGACCAACACCTTCTGAAACTAGAAATAACAAGACAGAGAGCTATGTCTGCTTATTACCAATGGATGTATGTGCTACTCTCTGTGTTTGTATTTATGTTACTTTGTAAGTGAAACACAGAAGCTATTTACATATGATGATCTGTACCTCAATTCCCATCACCTTCCTGTCAGCAAAGAGGAATGAAACATGGTTAGTAAGGATGTGCTGAATTTACCCTAATCCTGAAATGTGTTTTGAAAACAGCACAATCCATGCAGATTATCAGATACTGGGTGGGGGGGGGGGATAATTATCTTGCTGGACATCTGTATTATGTCACTGCTGTTCAGGGCCTCCCCCCCCCCCATTCCCATGAAAGTGCTGTTTGCAGGGACATTTCCCATCTTCACCATCACAGTTCTTCACCTCACTTGCTCATGCTGCTGTTTAATCCGATTCACTGCAGCAACCTATGTGATACATGCATATAAGAGGAGGAGGAGGAGATTGGATTTATATCCCACCCTTCACTCACTTGGAGTCTCAGAGCAGCTTACAAACTCCTTTCCCTTCCCCTCCGTACAACAGACACCCTGTGAGGTAGGTGGGGCTGAGAGAGCTCTGAGACAACTGTCCTAGAGAGAATAGCTGTGCCAGAGCTATGGCTTGCCCAGGGTCATCCAGCGATGCAAGTGGAGGAGTGGGGAATAAAAACCCAGTTCTCCCAGATTAGAGTCCGCACACTTAACCACTACACCAAACTGGCTCTCACATCAACCCAGCAGACTTCTTCCAGCACTTGAGTTAGTCTGGGAGACAAATTCTTGAAGAACTGGAGAACACTGCAGGATGGAGCAGGGTATAATAGCCAGTTTTGATTTAACTAGTTTCTCATCAGAAACAAACCCGGGAGTCTTTATCAGATAAAAGATTGCAAATTTGTTAATTCCTGGGAACACCAACCCCAGTGTTACATCCAATGAACCGTTAGCGGAACAAGTCCCTTCAGCTTCCTGAACCCCATGAAAGCCACCTCTGGGGTCTGCTGGATTCTTTGAAACAGAGTGGGATGTGACTATAGCAAAAAGGAAGAATTGGCAGAAACCACAAAACCTGCACATGTTTCTCTGTTACTGGAAGAGTTTGTTCAAGAGGGGAGGGGTGGTTTGTGCTCATTCCTCATCATGCTGCAGCTCCCTACATTGCATCACACTCCGTCCTGAGTCCCATCGGACCCTAAGGAGCAGTGGGAGAGGGGGGATCAGGGCAATGCGGAGGCGAGGGAAACCTCCATCACAGCACCTCTTTCCTTTCCTGACTCTTCGGATCCATCCCTCTAAATGTTCCCTTCATTTTCTCTCCAAAATCTCTGTGGCAGCCACTCACTTCCATGGGGGGGGGGGGGGGGGAACGACAGCCCCATGAGAACACTATTGCCTACCACATCTTTCACTGGGATGGCCCGGCCCTGCTGATCAGGATTTAGAAACTACCCCATGTCTCAGGTTCCAAAGAGACAGGATATACCTTATCAGAGTTTTCAGAGTTTCATGCAATGGACAGACCTTCCTATTAGAATGGTGAACATCATTCTAGCAGCTATAAAATACACATACACATCTATTTATCAAGACATATACATATGCATTTTATACACACCGACATATTTTGTGTACGTGTGCATCAACCGGTGGAGCTAGACCTGTGTAAAGGCTACATCTGGCCATTGCTACATGCATACTAATAGCATCATTACAGCCGAGTGGCTTAGAGAGGGTGTTTACTTTGTTATGGTTCCCATCACCTTCTAGAGCAGAATTGTTAATAGGAGGTTTTAAATTCAAATAGCACACAGGGCTAATTTTCTTGTATTTGCCCAAAAAATTAGGTTGCAGAGTTCATCTCATTTCTCCAGTCCACTTTTTTCCTCCTCGTTCTGTTCCGTATGTGGGTGGTACTCCTTCTAGAGAGTACTTCTTTTCTATGACATTGAACTTGAACCAGAATGACCTCTCTATAATGAGTGAATTGAAAACATCTCCCTTTGGAATGTGGCTTGTAGATACTAGCTATGCCTCCCCACCCCCTTCAGTGTTTGATGTATTAAAGGGGCAGAATCCTTTTCGGAGACCAAGACCAGAGTGATTACTCAATCCTGTAAAGGATACACAGTCCCACAATTCCTTATGATGAAGTCACTTTTCTTAATTAAAACAGCCCCTCTGCTAGAGATTATATCTCAGGGTCTGTGCATCGTAAAAGCAATCCATTGCCATTTGATACTAAAACAATAGAATCGAGCAAATATACTGGTTTTTAAAAAACACATTTTCATAGGACAAGTAGTTGAGGACATGGTCTTGATATGGGAAGCTTTTGTGCTAGTCATATGCTAACTGGCACCCCAGTACTAGCTTGGCATGTCCATCTGCATAGTTGTGTGGTTGTTGCATTGGCATCAGCCCTTGATGGGAATGGCACCTTTTAAGGGTAATAACATAAGAACAATTGGTTAGGACTGTGGGATTGGACTGGTGGTGATCCTGGCGTTCTGTTTCCTGTGATGGCCAACCAGAGGTCCAAAAGCAGAGCACAGATCCCTGATCCCTCTCTTTCATGTTGCCTCCCAGTGTTTAGTGTTCAAAGTTACACTACTACTGAACATGCAGGTTCTCTTTAGCCTCCCCGGGTAACACCTATCCTCCATGAACTTGCTGAAATCCCTTCCAAGGCCAGCTATGCCAGAGACCAACACAACATCCTGTAGCAGTTTATTGCATGTATTGTAGACATTTCCTTCCTTCCTTCCTTCCTTCCTTCCTTCCTTCCTTCCTTCCTTCCTAACAAGTAGTCCATGTATATAGCAGCATTCTTTTGGAGAAGTGGTAGTAGGACTGACATGGGGGGGGGGGGGGAGAAACCAACTCACATCAAAATGCCAGTTTTAACCCTGGCAACCCTTATAAAGTTTTAACCCTGGATAAGAGATGATATTCCACTTGATATTCCAGCATAATTAGGCTGCATACTGAATTCCACCAATAATGCAAGGGTGGGATCTACTGCAGGAAAAAAAATGTCCTAAAAGTGACTGAAATCTGCCCTGCCATCTGGAGATCCAGTGATTGTCCATCCAGGAAATGACTGTTTATGTTCTGATTCTGCAGATTCTTTACATGAAGCCAGTCCATGATGCAGTGCAACAGTGAGGTGGCTAAGCATGGGCTGCAGAGTAATTGCAAACAAATACACTTGTGTCAACGTATCATGGGCCCTTTACCAATGGGAACTGTCTGAAATCTCAGTGGGCAGAGATATTTCCCTAGGAAACCTGTTGCCCTGGGCTGGGAAAATAGAGTTCTGAACAATTTCTCCTTGGACCTTTGCATTTGCCTAACCACAGTCTGTTAGTGGCTTCATACAGCTTAGCTGAGCAACTTGGTGCCGCATGACTCAGACTCATGCAACTTGGCTACCCTTTCCCCAGGGATAGGCTGCCAGGAGGAGGGAAGGAAGGAAAGCTGAAAGCCAGCTAAGTGTAGTGATTAGAGTGTCAGACTAGGATCTGGGAGCCCTAGATTCATATCCCCACTTTGCCAAGAAGCTTGCTGGGTGTCCTTGGTCCAGTCATTCTCTCTCTCAGCCTAATCTACCTCACAAGGTTGTTGTGAGGATAAAACTGAGGAGGGAAGAATCATGTAAACTGGTTTGGGTAACCATTGGGGGGAAAGGCAGGGTATAAATGAAGTAAATAAACAATAAATAAAGCTGAAGGCTGGGGGGTGGGAAGAAGAGAAGGAAGCAGAGGAAGGGGAGAGGATAGCGGGCTGTCTGGAGGAAAGAAAGAGAAAAAAGTGTGGGGAAGGGGCTACAGGGAAACGTGAAGTAAGCCCCACAAGTCCTTGTGGGTTTCATCTAATCAGGGCTCATTTCGTAGCAGGAGTTCCTTTGCATATTAGGCCACACGCCCCTAATGTAGCCAATCTCCCAAGAGCTTACAGAGCTCTTCTTACAGGGGCTACTGTAAGCTCTTGGAGAATTGGCTACATCAGGGGTATGTGGCCTAATATGCAAAGGAGCTCCTGCTACGAAATGAGCCCTGCATCCAATGATAGAAAATTGATCATTTTTTTAAAAGCCCCCTGGTGGTGAGCAGAGGAAATGGCCACTGTGGTCAGGGGGTCAGAGAGACTGCAGAAAAACCTGATAAGCAGAAACCCTGTTGCCAAGCTACTGCATCAGTGACTGCACTGGCAATTGGGGAAATTACACAAGCTCATTCCCATCTGG